>CP125975.1:338472726-348472726 GCA_030063025.1 Avena longiglumis | reverse complement strand
TACAGAGGTGTGTTACTTTACCCATGAGAGATCTTAGCTTTGTTGCACATTCGAGCGCGCATTCCCGTTCATACTTCCTTGGTATGAGGCCCAAACTAATATCCAAGCCAATCGCTGCCCTTTCTGCGACCCCATATGTCTGCACAATCCTTCGGGGCTAGCTCACCTCCGTTAAGCCCCCTTCTGGGCAGGCTAAAACCCTAACGAGTTCCCGAAGACTATGAGCTGGTGATGCCCTGGCAAGTTCCATATCAGATAGACTATACCACTAAAAACCACTCATAGATAATCTAGACACCAAAAGTGTGGGGCATAAGGGTTCCCACCCATATGTTGGATCCGCACAAGGAATCACAACGTCACGTTAAGGTCGTCTTGCCTCCATACGATAGGAAAAGGATACAGCTGACTTCTTCGTCCCATTCCAAATCTCATGGTTAACGCGTAATATACGGCGCAAGAATCACTGGCGACATTGGTTGTTAAGTCCTAGATAATATGTTCCTTTACCACCGGAACTTTCATAGTAGGTTATTACCTCATGGTAAATAACCTATAATCACATTATTATGGAAATAGTGTTTTATGACCTTTTTGAAATGTAGGTGATGACAACACTAGATTTGCAAAATACTTTACAGAAAATAATCAAAGGACATGAGAAAGCGTGAACTTGCCTTTTTGTGATTGCAAGATTATGCACACACGGTCTTCGAGACAATATAAGATCCAATATATGAAATCAGCACCATTGGTCTGGTAAGGACTAATATTTAAAGAAGCAAGATGCAGTTATGCATAAGTAATGATATGCATCTTGTAAAACTCCCAAAGTGAATCCCTAATGCTTTGGGTGAAGTGAATTTAGGTGGTTCTTTTTAAGAGTTGGTTTACCTTCAAATTTTACTTTATAAGGAACTCAAGGTTAACAATTCAACATGTACAAGTAACGTATAAAATAATGTGCTTATGGTTAATTTTCATTTGGTGACTATTGATAAACATCCGTGGGGATTGAGTTGTTAAGGGTTGAAGAACTTATTATGAGATTATTATTTGAAGTGGCAAAAAGAATAACATTTGAAGAAAAGATTTCATTTCTAAGGTTTAAACAATATTTATTGTTAATAGAACGTGGTTAATGCCTTTTGGTGTTTAATTGATTAGTTTGGACTTGAGATACTTTATGTCTTAATTGAAATAGACCAAAGTTAACTATAAAAACATAAATAGTGTATTAGACATGATGTTTATAAGATTTGAGACTAAAGTTAACTTTAAAAGGGTAAGTAAACTTAAGGTGTAATATGTTTTAATTATTCCCAAGTTTTAAATTTTATGATAGGTATAACTAAGGTGTGGAATTATTCACTTTATAATTAAGTGAAGGGTTGGATTTAAATTGGTTTTGCTATTATGAATATAATATGTAACTATTCAATGGAAGAATAATTTGGATGACCTTAATAAAGTGTTAGATTAAACATTATTTAGATATTAAGATCATTCCCCCTTAATATCAGTCAGTGATGTATAAAATTATCTTTAAGGTGGTGGTTTTGAATCTTGATTTTAAGTTTTTAAAAGAGTATTATTAAGTTTATAATTTACACTTAAGTTTTATTATAAATATTAGTTATGGTTTAGAATTTTGGTAATTACATTTGTTTAAAAGTTTTAATATGTCTAAAGAAATATAATAATTATTTTTACTTAAAAGAATGTTTCTAAAGAATTTTTAAAATAGGTTATAGATAAGGATTTATTATTTAAAAATATTAAAAAACTTTTCTAATAATATATTTAATATTTTTCTAGTGTAATATATTTACTTAGGACTTTAAGAATGATATTTATTAAGTATTATTTTTATGTTTATAAAATTCCATAAAGGAATAAATGTATTTAAATATTTACTTCAAATTGTATTTGTAAAAGAGTGAAAATAGTATTTTTTATAAAATAGTAGATTTATTTTTATACACAAAAATGATTTGTATTAATTTTAAAAAATTCTTATATTATTATAATTTATTGAGAACTCTAGTGGTTTTAATATTTAGTGGTATTTTATTTAACTCAAACACTTGGTTTTACATTTTTTTTCTTAGATTGATCTTGATGTTGTGATTATTTAGATTTATTGTATATATTTTTATGATTTTTATATATTTCCATAGAGTATAAATTATGTTTAGGGGTAGTTTGGTCATTTAGTAATTGGTTAAACAACCTATTATTTTTATTTTTAATTTAACCTGGTGTATAAGACCATCTGGCCTTTTGGCCCATCTAGGCCCATCTAGCTGGGCCATTTCCAGCCTAACCCTATATCTCTCACACTACTCACACACGCACACCCGCACGGGTCTCTCCTCTCTCACTCTCTACACTCGCCTCTCCGCCGGCAGAGCCGCCTTCTGCCTCCTCTCCGACCGCCGCCGCTAGCGCCCACCATCGACGCTTACAGGCGCTGCCCCACCAATCTCCTTCCTATGATCCCCACAGCCTTGACATTCTTTAGCTCCCATACGAACACCTGTTCCGTCTAACCCTTGCCGTGGTGTATCGTCAGTCGCCGTGGGCCGATGGACCTATGGTGCTCTTCGTCGGCCTGGACTTCCTATTCCCCAGCTTGACGCCAATGGGAAGGTGCGCAGGCGCAACCCTGGCGTCCCCTTCTCCTGATGCTTGCGGGAGGGCGCTGACAGCTGTAAGACCCCACCTTTATAAAGGTAAGGTCCCTGTGATTGCAATGCTAGTCCCTGGATCACATGCTAGCATCCACAGTTTAAGATGAAGTACATAGATACAAAGGTCTTTATTATATCGTCATTCCAGAGATAAACATAGTCTTTTACAACTCCATAGCCAAAGGCTAGTACAAGAGTTCATAGCATAAGTAAATAAAGTAAAGTCTTCATCTTCATGTGCCACAGGCAAGCATGTTGAGTGTAGACTCATAACCCTAATCCTCATCAGAGCAACCTGCAACATCATAAGTTACAGCCACAGTGGGTCAATACATTGGAATAGTATTAGCAAGTGATACCATAGTATAATAGTAGCTTCTAACTTCTATATGAATTTTGGCTAAGTGTAGCTTAGGCTTGCTTTGCTCAACATAGGTTTTACCTATGAGTTGAAAACACTAAGTTTTTGCTTATCAGTTGAAAACACTAAGTTTTTGCTTATGAAAATTGGTGATCCTTTACCCTTGTTCAACCACAAGCTTTTAACTTAGAAATTGGGATGAGGAGATCCTTGATAGCTTCCATGTCTTGATGCTCAAATTGTCCATTGCCGGGGACACGGCTAAGTACTTCGATTCTTCCTTCTCGAGAGGTGGTGCACTTTCCCCACAAGACTCGACATGCATCGAGAAAAGATCTTTCAGAAGCCTTCCCTTAGACCAAATGGACGCGTTCCAAACCTACCACCCCCTACCACCTTCTGTCCATATGGCTAAGTTATTGCAAACTATATGATCTAGGAAGAGCCCATATTGCCATGTGGCTGCACTAGAAGCTTCTTAACATTTGGCATCTCAAATCCCTTTGTTACTGGGTGGCATTCCACAAGTGAGATACACAGGGTAGGCCATGAAAATGGGTCCCTGGTAACCACTCAACAAAATATCATCCAAGCAATTACCATTCCACCCAGGTGTTTCATTCACTTAGTTGTTTTATTAAGCAAAACTTAGTAAAATTTCCATAGTATGTGTATATAAACCACCCTTGTTTGCTACTATCTAGGCCAAGCATGATATCAACAAGTATCTTAACTTAGAGTATAATTCTACCAAGGCTACGTCTACTAGGATTTCCCATAGCATGGCTTATAGATACTTAGTAAAAAAATTCATGCAATCCCTATGAAAAATATCACTAGTGCATAGTCAAAATAATGGGACAAATACATGAAGCACCACTTGCCTTGGTAGTTGGGGGAGTAGCAAAAACCCTCAGAATCACAATCACCACTAGCACCAAAATCTACACATAAAATGATAGCACCAAATTTACATTCCAAATAATCAAGCAAAAATATATGAATGCATGCAAATGCCATGTGATGATTTTTTTCTAAACTAAACAAGACAAGTAAACAGTAAACACTAAACTAAACATTTATAGACTAAATAAACTTAATTTGGCTTATAAACATTTTCTAAATAATTTATATACTCAAAATAAGCCTACAAATATCTCTGTATAGAATTCCATTTTACAGAAGAAAAGCACAAAACTAAGAACATAGATTTGTAGGATTTATTTTTGTTAATCCATTGATATATTATTTGCATTTTCTGGATAAACAGAACAAAAGTTATGAATTTTTCAAGTTTATTCATCAAATAGATTCAAATCTAAATTTTGAAACAGAAATCCTGACACGCGGCACCATCTGATTGGCCTGTACCGCTTCGTGCGGATCACACTCGCGAGTCGCTAGATCTAAGTGAGATCCTGCGGTCCAGATCTGACCATACCCCTTCACCCTAACTTCTAATCCTAACCTCTAGATCAAGATCTAAAGTCCACGAGGCTCTGAACATCGAGTGGCGGCGCAAATGGCTAGAGCAGCGGCGACGGTGAGGCCAGAGGGCAAGGGAGGGGGATTAGGGGCTTACTGAGGTTGCAAAGACGAGGTGAAGCTGGACGTGGTCGTTGACAAGGCTGGGGCGCACGAACACGGACGGAATCGCTCGCCGGAGTGAAGCTTGGCATCGGGTGCTCACGATCGTCGATGGAGTTGACACTCTAGTGCAAAATAAAACAAACGGCGAGTGTTAGGAGAAGTGCAAGGCGATGGTGAACAAAGTTGCGTGAGCCAGAGAGAAAGGTGCGCACGATGCTTACCACAATCGGTCGCCGGAGCTTGTCAGGGCAGCGGCGGTGCAAGGAGAAAAGCGAGCAGCCTGGTGGCGCATCGATGTGATTGAGTGGGGGGGGGGGGAAATGGAGCGGAGGCTGTGGGTTTTAAGTAGCAGGCTCGGGGACAATAATTACGTTCGCAGTTACTCGGAATTCAATCGCGGAATCAAAGGGGAAACAGAAGCAGCCGAGCTGGTCACCAGGCGTTGATTGAGGACAAAGGGCTGAGGTGGCAGTGGGGTCTGGTTGTCAGCGGGGTGGGGGTTTGTTTGCGCATGAGAAAGAGTGGAGAGGGGGAGATGGCCGGGTGGGCTTCGCGGGTTGATTCTACTGCTGGCCGAAACGGTGGCGCCGGCCATTTCCCTTTTCTCTATTCTTTTTCTTTTTCTATTTCGATTTTCAGGAAAGCAATTCAATTCAAATTCAAGTGAGTTTGAATTCTAATTACTTTTGGATTTTTGCAGTGAATTCTTTGCACTTAATTGAGTATAAAACCTTACTGCATGGTCAAATTCACTTTGACACTTTGAAAATAAAATAAACCATGCCTTTAATTGATATACATATATATTAGGCATATAAATGGTTTTGCTTTGAATATTGTTTTTGAAAATTCTGTGCAAGCTTTGCAACTATTTTAAAACATTACTAAACCATCCAAAGCATTCTCATACTTTTAAAATTAAAATAAAATAAGAAATAAGACCATTGCCTTATTTGCATGAAATAATAGGTATAACATGGTTTTTTTTATTTGAAATTTTGTTTGGAAAGACCAATGCTATGAATGCATGAATGATATGCAGACTTTTAACAAATCATGATTTTTGGGATGTTACAAATCTAACCCCCTTAAGATGAATATCGCCCTCGAGATTCGGATTGGCTAGCAAATAGGTGAGGGTGATCTTTCTGAAGGTCATCTTCTCTTTCCCATGTTGCTTCCTCTTCGGAATGATGATTCCACTGAACTTTGCAGAATTTGATAGTCTTCGTATGAGTAAATATTTCTGTAGTCTCAAGAATCTTGATAGGTTTCTCTTCATAAGTGAGGTCACTCTCCAATTGAACTTCTTCCAAAGGTATAATATCTTTCAAAGAAGTTTCTTCCATCTCCGGATGACATTTCTTCAACTGACTTACATGAAACACATTGTGAATAACAGATAGTGATTCAGGTAACTCAATCTCATAAGCCACTTCTCCTTTGCGACTCAGAATCTTGAATGGTCCAACATACCTTGGTGCCAATTTTCCTTTGACTCCAAATCTCTTCACTCCACGAAGTGGTAAGACTCTAAGATAAGCTCTATCACCTACCTCGTAGGTGACTTATCTATGCTTTGGATCTGCGTAGCTCTTCTGCCGGGACTGTGCTATCTTCAATCTATCCTTTACCAATTTGACTTTCTCTTCAGCCTCTTTGATTAACTCTGTCCCGAACAAATTTCTTTCTCCAACACCACTCCATAGCAATAGTGTAGTACAGTTCCTTCCATAGAGAAATTCAAACGGTGCCATCTCAATACTGGCTTGATAGCTGTTGTTGTAAGAGAATTCTGCGTAAGGCAGACTTTCATCCCAACTAGCACCATAATCTAGAGCACATGCCCTTAACATATCCACCAGAATCTGATTGGTCCTTTCGGTTTGTCCATCAGTTTGAGGGTGAAAAGTTGTGCTGAATTCCAATCTCGTTCCCAGTGATTCATGCAGTTGTCGCCAAAAATGCGAAGTGAATTGGGTTCCTCTATCAGACACAATACTCTTGGGTACTCCATGTAGACACAAAATCCTATTCATATAAATCTTGGCTAACTTAGGACTTGTATAGGTTTTTTTCACGGGTATGAAATGAGCCACTTTAGTTAGGCGATCTACTACGACCCAAATAGAATCATATCCTGATCTAGTCCTTGGCAGTCCGGTGATGAAATCCATGCCAATCTTGTCCCACTTCCAATCAGGAATAGGTAGTGTTTGTAACAATCCTGCTGGTTTCTGATGTTCCTCTTTCACTCTACTACACACATCACACAAAGCAATATGTTCTATGATATCCTTCTTTAGATTATTCCACCAAAAACTTTCCTTCACATCCATGTACATTTTGGTATTACCCAGATGAATGGAATATGGTGAGTTGTGTGCTTCTTGTAAAATCAGTTTCCGAAGATCCGGATCTTGCGGAATGCAGATACGTTTTCCATACCATAAAGTACCATGTTCGTCTTCATGGAATCCTTTAGCTTTCCATTTGCTATTTTTTCCCTTAATCTCTTCAATTTCCTTGTCCATATTTTGGGCTTCCCTGATTTTGTCCAATAAGGTGGGTTGAATATCCAATGACATGAGTTGTCCCTTAGGCACTATCTCCAATCTGAGATCTTTGAATTGGGCACACAGATCATCTGGCAACTCTCCTTTAGTGAGGCCATTCACATAAACCTTACGGCTTAAAGCATCCTCTACAACATTTGCTTTACCGGGGTGGTATTGCAAACTCAAGTCATAGTCGTTGATGAGTTCTAGCCATCTTCTTTGTCTCATGTTTCTTTCTTTCTGAGTGAAGATATACTTCAAACTTTTGTGATCTGTTAACACTTCACAAGGTTTACCCAAAAGGTAATGCCTCCATGTTTTGAGTGCATGCACAATAGAGGCTAACTCTAAATCATGAGTAGGATAGTTTACTTCATGGGTTTTGAGTTGTATCAAGGCATAAGCCACAAATTTCCCTTCTTGCATCAATACTCCACCCAATCCTTGGTGAGATGCATCACAATATACTTGGAAATCCTTTTCCAAATCTGGCAGACATAAGACTGGTGCTGTCACTAGTCTCTTCTTTAATTCCTGGAAACTGAGTTCACATCTTTCTATCCAGTCAAACTTCTCGTCTTTCTTAAGTAACTCCGTCATCGGCTTAGCTACCTTTGAGACATTCTCAATGAATCTTCTATAGTATCCTACCAAGCCGAGGAAACTACGAACTTCTTTCACTAACTTAGGAGACTCCACTCAGTTACAACTGACACTTTTGCGGGATTGACAACCACACCATCTCCTGACACAATATGTTCGAGAAATCCCACTTCATTCAACCAAAATTCACACTTGCTGAATTTGGCATACAGATTGTGCTCCCTGAGCTTCTCAAGTATCAAACGCAAATGTTCCTCATGCTGTTCCTTGCTCTTGGAGTAAATCAAAATGTCATCGATGAATATGACAACAAACTTGTCAAGAAATTCCATGAACACTGTGTTCATCATATTCATGAAATAGGCTGGTGCATTTGTCAAACCAAATGGCATCACAGTGTAATCATACAAACCATACCTAGTGGCGAAAGAGTCTTCGGTATGTCTTGCTCTCTGATCTTAAGATGAAAATATCCCGATCGGATATCAATCTTTGAGAATACACGAGCTCCTTCTAGCTGGTCAAACAGATCGTTGATTCTAGGCAAAGGATATTTGTTCTTGATAGTCACCTCATTGAGTGAACGGTAATCTATGCATAACCTTTTAATTCTATCTTTCTTCTCAACAAATAGAACTGGGGCACCCCAAGATGAAGAACTTGGTTGAATAAATCCTTTCTGTAACTGTTCTCCAAGCTATTTCTTGAGTTCCTTCAACTCATCAACTGACATCTTGTAGGGTCTCTTTGCTATTGGTCCTGATCCTGGCGGTAATTCAATCAGGAATTCAACATCTCTATCTGGTGGCATTCCATGCAATTCCTCTAGAAACACATCCGGGTACTCTCTCACTATTGGCACACTGTCTATGCTAACCCCCTTAAGAGAATTTAGCTTACTCCCTTTAGATTCAAAGTTGGACTTGAACCTAATCCGTTTCTTATCTAGGGTAGTGAGTGTGACAATACGATTGGCACAATCTAGTAATCCTTCATACTTGGTCATCCAATCCATTCCCAAAATTACATCCAACCCTTGGGAATCTAGGATTATCAAACTGACCGGAAACTTATACCTTCCAAACTCTATTACTAGATCATGACATCCAAGGTTCACTATAATTTCTCCACCGGGAAGCTTACTTTTATAGGACACCCAGTGGTTTCAGTTGGAAGTCCATTTTTATCAACAAATGCTTTTGATATGAATGAATGTGATGTGCCAGTATAAAAAAGAACAAGTGCTGGAAAATAATTGAGCTTAAACTTACCAGCCACAACATCAGACTCCTCATAGATATCTTCCACACTAATGTGGTTCACTTGTCCCTTCTGGAACGGGTTGGGCTTGTTGGTTCCTTCAACTTTCTTTTCTAGGCACTCATTTTCATAGTGTCCCATCTTCTTACACTTGAAAAACTCAACCTGACTGATATCTCTCTTTGCAGGCTGACTTCCATTTCCACTTCCGCTGTGGTAGCTCTTGTGTCCACTCTTGTGGTTCTTATACTTGTCATTGTCATGGCTGCAATGATGCTTGTTGTCATGATGACAGTTGTGGTTGTGGTGGCTATTGTACTTCCCATGTTTGTGGAATCCAGAACTCCCACTATCGTCATGATGGGAACGCTTGTGAGACGATCCCGAGCTGTGCTTATCAAAGCTATGCTTCCTCTTCCTGCCTTCAACCTATTTCATCTTGTTTTCCAAGATGGTAGCCTTGTCACAAAGTGATTTATAGGTCGGGACATAGGCAACAGAAAGTTGCAGGTTCAACTCATCATTAAGTCCTGCGAGGAACTTCTCTTTCCTCTTAGCATCAGTATCAACTTCATTCGGTGCATAGCGCGCCAGATTGTTAAACTCCTCAATGTACTCTGCCACACTGCGGTGGCGCTGCTTCAAATTGTGGAACTCCTTCTTCTTCAATTTCATCACTCCGGATGAGATGTGAGTTGTACAGAAACCATCCTCAAAAATAGTCCAAGTCACATCCTTAAGGGGAGTGGTGATTTGAAAATTATCCCACCAGGTTGCTGCTGGTCCTTCGAGCAGATGTGCTGCAAATCTGACCTTTTCCTCGTCGGTGCAACCAACAGTGACTAAGTCCTTGTTCACTGAATGTAACCAGTCATTGGCTACCATTGGATCAGTGGTTCCCGAGAACTTTGCAGGCCTTTGTAGGGTTCGCAGCATAGAAAACAAAAAATTTCCTACGATGTGAACTATGTACCAAGATCTATCTATTAGATACAAACAATGGGCGGATGTATATCCGTAGAGAACATACCCTTGAAGACCGACAAAGCTTAACGAGTTCAACTCGTGGTTGATGTAGACGATCTCTTGCCGATCTCAAGATCGAGAGGAAGTCCTAGCGCCGCAAATCAGCCAGATCCGCTCGCACACACGCTCGAGGCACCGAGCAACCTCCGCCTCCTCGCTCCAAATGATGCAGGAAGCACAACTCTTCCTTGCCGAATAGCCACCGGGAACATGTATCTCGCTAGTCCGAGACCATGGGGGATAAATTCTAGAGGGGGAGAGAGATCCTTCACGAGGAGGTGTGAGTGAGAAGTGAGAGGAGGGGCTCCTTTTATAGGAGGAGGGGGGCACCCAAGGGGGTGTCCGCCGGCCATGGGGTCTGCCTCCTCCCCTCCTTCATTCATGTGGGTGGACACTCCACTCACAAAATGGCCCTTCAATTTTCTCCACTCAAAAGTCCACTCAAATTCCCATTAAATTTCCACCAAATTTAATGCAAACTCTCATTAAATAAAACTCTTTTATTTTATTCAGAATTTTGTCAATTACTTTAATGAAAAACATTCACAAATAACCCCTTGCTAGAATTCCATTTCACATGCATAACCACTTTATGCAATTTCACCCGAAAACCTATTTCGGTATCTAGTGAAATAAATTCCTGCGCTTGTTCATTCTTTCGGCATGAAACTTTTGCTCCAATTGGATGTCGGTGTCTCTTAAGTGTGTCACCCTACGTTTCATGAATAATGCGGACATGATCGAGACCCCTCTCGGATCAATAATCAGAAGCGGGATCCGAGACCCATCGACTCCCACACATTCAACGATGACTTTCTTGTGATCGCTTAACCTTTACGCTAGTATCTTAATCCCTTTGTTTCACGATATATTACATGTCCGAGATTCGATCATCGGTATCTCCATACCTAGTTTGATCTCGTTACCGACATGCACTCTTTTCTTGTTCCCGTGATATAACATTCTAGTGATCAAATCACTTTCTTGCAAGCTAATCAATGTGATATCACCGAGAGGGCCCAGAGTATATCTATCTGTCATCGGGATGAACAAATTCCACTCTCGATCCATGAGCCTCAACATAACACTTTATTAGTTCTGAATCCATCTTTATAATCACCCTGTTACGGTGTGACGTTTGATGTTATCAAGAAACTCTTTCGGTGTTAGTGATTGACATTATCTCATGGTCTAAGGATTATGATCACTTCGTAAGTTGTTATAGCAATATAAACTCAATGACTTTGATCATAATGCTATACTTTGGATGAATGTTCATCACACCATTACACTAATGTTGTGATCCCATTATTAACAACATCCAATGTCCATGATCAGGAAACCTTGATCATCTTGTTAATCAACGAGCTATTTTATGAGAGAGGCATAACTAGGAACTTTCTGTTTGTTTATTAAACACACATGTATTAATGTTTCCGTATTAATACAATTATAGCATGCAAAATAAACATCTATCATATACTTGGAATACACATAATAAACACTTTATTATTGCCTCTCAGGGCATATTCCCTTCAGTCTCCCACCTGCACTAGAGACAATAATCTAGTTACATAGTGATAAATCTAACACCCATTGAGTTCTGGTGTTGATCATGTTTTGCTCTAGGGAGAGTTTTAGTCAACGGATCTGCTACATTGAGATTCGTATGTACTTTACAAATCTTTATATCTCCATCCTTGACATGCTCGCCGATGGAGTGAAACCGGCTCTTAATATGCTTGGAATGCTTGTGAGACCTTGGTTCTTTGGCATTGGCAATGGCACCATTGTTGTCACAATAGATCACCATTGGGTCCAACGCGTTTGCAACCACTCCTAGTTCGGATATGAACTCCTTCATCCAAACTGCTTCCTGAGCCGCTTCTGAAGCAGCAACATATTCGGCCTCCATTGTTGATCCCGCTACCACAGGTTGTTTGGAGCTCCTCCAACTAACCGCTCCGCCATTCATGAGAAATGCGTATCCGGATTGAGACTTAGAGTCATCCGGATCGGTGTCAAAGCTAGCGTCAACATAACACTTAGCAACGAGCTCTTCTTCACCTCCGTATACAAGAAACATATCCTTAGTTCTTCGTAAGTACTTAAGGATATTCTTGACCGCTACCCAGTGTTCCGAACCTGGATCCGATTGGTACCTACTGGTCAAACTAATAGTATGTGCCACATCCGGTCTTGTACATAGCATGGCGTACATTATAGAGCCTATGGCTGAAGCATAGGGGACTTTGTCCATTATCTCTCTTTCTTCCGCCGAAGCCGGACTTTGAGTCTTACTCAATGTTTTTCCTTTCAACATAGGTAAGAACCCCTTCTTACTTCCGTCCATTTTAAACTTCTTTAAAATCTTATCAAGGTATGTACTTTACGATAGCCCTATTAGACTCCTAGATCTATCTCTATAGATCTTTATGCCTAATATGTACGACCTTTCACCTAGGTCCTTCATTGAAAATTTGCTGTTTAGATAACTTTTAACACTGTTTAAAAGATCTATATCATTTCCGATCAATAATATGTCATCCACATATAATATCAGAAATGCCACATTGCTCCCACTCACTTTCTTGTAAATACAAGCTTCTCCATAAGTTTGGACAAATCCAAACTCTTTGATCACCTCATCAAAGCGGAGATTCCAACTTCGTGATGCTTGCTTCAATCCATAGATGGATCGCTGAATCTTGCACACCTTGTTAGCATCCTTAGGATCGATAAAACCCTTTCGTTGTATCATATACAACTCTTCTTCAATATTACCATTGAGAAACGCGGTTTTGACATCCATCTGCCATATCTCATAATCGAAATATGCAGCAATTGCTAACATAATCCTAACTGACTTTAGCATCTCTACGGGAGAGAATGTCTCATCGTAGTCAACTCCTTGAATTTGTCGAAACCCCTTTGCTACAAGTTGAGCTTTATAGACGGTCACATTACCATCAGCATCAGTTTTCCTTTTGAAAATCCATTTGTTCTCCACGGCCTTTCGGTCGTGAGGTAATTCCACCAAGTTCCAAACTTGATTTTCATACATGGATTCCATCTCGGATTTCATGGCTTCTAACCATTTGTTGGAATCCGGGCTCATCATCGCTTCTTCATACGTCGCAGGGTCATCATTTTCATCAACCATGAAATTCATGACAGGATTTCCGTACAGCTCGGGAGCTGCACGCGTCCTGCTTGACCTCCGAGGTTCGGTAGTACTCTCTTTCGGAGTTTCATGATCATTATCATTAGTTCCCTCTTCAACAGGTGGAGCCAACTCCGGAACAACTTCCGGCGCTGCGCTACTCGCCATACTTTGAAGAGATGGTTCAGTAACCTCTTTGAGTTCTACCTTCCGACTACTCACACCTTTCGCGAGAAACTCTTTCTCTAGAAAGGATCCATTCTTGGCAACAAAAACCTTTCCCTCGGATCTGTGATAGAAGGAATACCCAATAGTTTCCTTAGGGTATCCTATGAAGACGCATTTTTCCGCTTTGGGTTCGAGTTTATCCGGTTGAAGTTTCTTCACATAAACATCGCATCCCCAAACTTTAAGAAATGACAGCTTAGGTTTGTTTCCAAACCACAATTCATACGGTGTCTTTTCAACGGATTTAGATGGTACCCGATTTAAAGTGAATGCAGCAGTTTCTAGTGCATAACCCCAAAATGACAACGGCAAGTCCGTCAGAGACATCATAGATCGAACCATATATAATAAAGTAAGATTACGACGTTCCGACACACCATTTCGCTGTGGTGTTCCGGCAGGCATGAGTTGTGAAACAATTCCACACTCTTTCATGTGAGTGCTAAACTCGTAACTTAGATACTCACCTCCACGGTCGGACCGTAGAAATTTGATCTTTATATTATGATGATTTTCCACTTCATTCTGAAATTCCTTGAACTTTTCAAAGGTTTCAGACTTGTGTTTCATCAAGTAGATATAACCGTATCTACTCAAATCATCCGTGAAAGCAACAAAATAACGATATCCACCTCGCGCCGACACACTCATTGGACCACATACATCAGAATGTATGATTTCCAATAAATCTATCGCCCGTTCCATTGAACCGAGAAACGGCGTTCTAGTCATCTTGCCCATAAGGCATGGCTCACATGTATCAAATGATTCAAAATCAAGTGATTCCAAAAGTCCATCCGAATGGAGCTTCTTCATGCGTTTAACGCTAATATGACCTAGATGGCAGTGCCACATATATGCGGATATATCATCATTAAGTTTAATCCTTTTAGCATCAACATTATGAATATGTGTAACATTATCATCGAGATCTAATAGAAATAAACCATTCATCATCGGTGCATGACCATAAAAGATTTCATTCATATAAATGGAACAACCATTATTCTCGGATTTAAATGAATAACCACTTCGCATCAAACACGATCCAGATACAATGTTCATGCTCAGTGCAGGCACCAGGTAATAATTATTCAAGTTTATAACTAATCCCGACGGCAAGTGGAGAGGCAGCGTTCCGACAGTGATGACATCAATGCTTGATCCATTGCCGACACGCATCTTGACCTCACCCCTTGCTAACGGTCGCTTGTTCCGCAGCCCCTGATTCGAGTTACAAATATTAGCAACTGAACCGGTGTCAAATACCCAGGTGCTACTGCGAGCACTAGTCAAGTACACATCAATAACATGTATATCATATATACCTTTGTTTGCCTTGCCGGCCTTCTTGTCTACCAGATACTTGGGGCAGTTGCGCTTCTAGTGGACAGTCCCCTTACAATAGTAGCACTAGGTATCAGACTTAGGTCCAACTCGGGGTTTCTTTTCAGGTACGGCAACAGGCTTTCCGCCCTTATGTAACATCCCAAAAATACCAAACTTAGATCATCAAACACTAATCATCAAGATTAGGGTTAACAAAAACTTTTCTAAATAAACTCATGAATGCATGTATATGTGTATGCATGGATTTTGAATTTCTTTAAAAACCACCTTGTTTGTGTGATCCATTGCTTGTAAAATGTTTCTTAGGTGAAATAAATATCATCTAAAACATTTCCAACACTTTTCCTAAAGACAAGTAAATCAAAACAAATATATTAAGTGACTCGTCATTTTGACCAATTTAACTCCCATGCCAACTTTGGATGTCTCAAACTTTCAAAACCTAGCAGAAACTTTTCTGGATCTTTAGACCCCTTGAATGTACTCATAACAAGGTATCAAGGCCCACTTTGTGATCATCCAGAAACTTTCAAATGCATAGTTTAAATGACAATTCAAAATTGAATATTCTTCATATGGGAAGATCCCACTTTTTCAGAACCCACTCAAACAAGCTCAACTTTCAAAACCCAAGCATCTGCAGACTCACCAGCACCAATCTAGCAAACCCACCAAAATTCATTTCAAAATTCAAAACTTGAATTCATGCGGCCATTTTATTAAACAGGTTGCAGACATAAATCAAACAAAACATCAAACACTATAGTGTGTAGTGTTTTGAGCCTAACTTGTTCCCTAGTTAGCTCACACACACCTCAGTAGATCATCTAGAAAGATTAGCCCAACACTAGAACCCCTGTGAGCTAGCCATTGCCATTAATGGTGAACAGAAACCCCATGTCACCCATTGTGGACAACGGGCTAGAGGAAGAACTAGCCATGCCAACCTTGTCGGGAGGCAGCCCACGTCCACCGCCTTTGCTGTCCCAGCGGCGTTGCAAGCCACATACCACGCACAAGACACGCCCAGACAATGCCGAGCGTGCGCCAGAGCACCACCCTCGACCAGCGTCCACAGACCGCGCGCCGCCCTCACCGCGTGCACACATGATCACCACCGACCCAGGAGACCGCTAGACATCCCCGTTTGCCGCCCCGTGCCATACAGCCACCGCCCGCCGTCGAAGACGCCGCCTCTGCCACACAGAGCACCGCCCGTTCCAGAGCAAACCACACCGCCCCATGCCTCGCGACCATGTCGTTGAGCATCGCCAGGAGACACAGCACCGTCCCCTACCCTTGCCCATGCCATTAGCCGCCTGTAACGTTGCCCCCGACGAGCTCACCGTGCGCCCCGACGGTCCCCTCGCTCGACTATTAATAGAGGCCACCCCCGCACGATTTCTTCACACCATCTCACTCCCCTCTCCCCACTGACCGTGCCACACCATCCTCAGAGCAAGGCGAGCACCACCTCGCCGGAATTTCACCGGAGCCCGCCGCCTCTGGAGAAGAAGGGAGCCAGCGATTGGAGCCTCCCCAGGAGAAGCCACCGGTACCAGCAGGTTCGCCGTCGTCGACTTCGTCGTTCGCCCGCCTCGCCGACCCTCGCCCGTACCCCGGTGAGCCCCCAGCACCCCTCACTGGCCGCGCTAGGTTTCGTTCTCACCGGAGTTATCTTGCGTCGACGATGATCCCCAGCCGTTAGATTAGAACTAGATCGAACGATCCACGTTGCCCCATACCGCTTCACCCAGCCCCGTGTCACTAACGAGTGGGGACACCCACTTAAGCAGCCCGCGGGAGCACTGCGCTTAGTAGGCCGACCCAGTAACATTTCCCGCGCAGCCCATCAATTCAAATTAAAACTTTTCTTTTTCAATTCAAAAACACTTCAGCACCCAACTTCAAAAATCAACCCAGATCGATTCAGTGCACCAAATTGGATGAAACCAATTTTGTTGGAAAGGTCTGTGAATGTTTAATCCAAGCCCGTTGGATTCAAGTCATTTAGATCTGTAGATAACCCATAGAAAAAATAACAAGGGAGAAGCTTTTCTGCATTCAAACATTTTTCAAATTTCAACCACAAAAGCTTTTGAGATGATTCCAACTCTCAAAAATCACATTTAACCATACCTTTCAGAATATATAAAAATGTATAGGTTTACTTGCAAAAATAATGTTCAAGTAATAAAAGAATGCTTCATAAGCATTTCTAGCCACTTTAATTAATTAAGATAAAAGGGTAAAACCTTATTAAATTGTGACACCACTTTAAATCACATTCCCATGGACTACAATATGTGGTGATGACATGTGTCAACATGATCCCATGTTTAGTTTGGAGAATATTAAATCTTAAGTAGTTTTTCAATGAGTAGAAATTACTTTTCTAAAAATAAAAAGGATTTAAACCAAGCTTTAACCTTGTAATGTTAGAGATGATGCTAGATCATCTATAGGACCCTTGTGTGTGATTTGCAAGTAGTTAAGTATTGTTTGGTGATTGTGTACCTCGTATTTATTCATAGACGCTAGTACCGACCAAGGATACGAGGAGGAAGGAGGATACTACGAAGAGGAAGCCGAGGAGAACTTCAATCACTGCTCTACACAAGGAAAGCCTTACTAATCAAGTTGACCTATGCAAGCTAGTAACCTTGCAAGCTTATATTGACATTGATGCAAGCTAACCCTTGCAAGATACCCTACTGATGCCACAAACCCATACTTGTGAGATGACTACTTTATGCCTTAAGCATATGTGATCATACCCACTTGATAAACCAATCCTAGTTTTTTGGCAAGCTTCTTACTCTATTTCTTTATCAAAGCTTACGTAGAGTCTACCTAAGAGTTTGGTAGATACTAGACAGTTGTGCTGAAGGTTGCATAGAGAGCATAAAATTTGGCCTAAGCTAGAAACCTTGATATCAGCCTAAGATATAAGGTTGGACTTAGTGAAACTCCACTAGTTACCACCCCCACTTGTAGATGCTAGTGCTAAGCATAAAACTTGATCAACTTTTAGATGGGAATACTTGGTGGAAAAATGGTTATGAAAACCTTGGAATGATGGATCATTCTACTGAAATGTTTTGGACATGTGTTTCCAAACACTTGATGATTCTGGTGATAAAAATGTTGTGGCATGAGCCTTAGCCCTTTATAAAACTGATGGTTGTCTGGATGCGATACCATTCCAATTTTAGCGTACAACCACAATACCCGAATATTGAGTAGGGCTTGACTGGAAACTTATATACCTTAGTATTAGTTCCCTCACGGCCAAGGTCTGAGCTCAGGCTACCTTGTGAAGATTGTCCACCTGTGCAGTACCCAAGATGACAGTGGTCATGGTTGGGAGGCCAAACTCACAGGAGAGGTGCTTATACTAGGGAGTGTAATTGAAAGGTTAGGATTGATTATCCGCATACTGAGTATGGTGAATTCAGGATTTGTTCCTGACGGATGTATCGAATGTTGTGGTGAAAGTGTACAATATCTGGAGAGTGTCAAACTATTCGAATAGCCGCGTCCGTGGTTATGGACAGTTGGAGTGGCCATACTGTTCCCCCGTCAGACTTTTCAAAATGACTTGTGAAATGAATTGAGACTTTGACTTGAACACAACAGAGTTGTGACCTGAATTACAAGATCCCACTTAGGAGTTATAAAATTGTGACTAGCTTTGGAACTTAGTAAAGATAAACCTGGCTTTTTGCAAAACAACCCTAGAGCCTAGTGTCCTATTATCCAAAAACCCCCTTTACTTGTTAGTATTAGTTTGCGAGTACTTAAAGAGTACTCATGGCTTTGTCCCTGGCTATTCCCATGGCCAGACTATGAAGAGGAGTACCTGTAGGATGGACCCCAGGAAGGTTACGACAACTAGGATCATCTCCCATCGTCAGCATTGCCTGTGACCCCGAAGATGGATCTTCGCCTATGCTACCGTTATTATTACGTATTCCGCTGCTTGATGTGGTATTAAGAACTGGATCATGAGATCCCTATTTATGTAAGAACTTATGTATCGTTTGTAATGGATGAAGTACTATGGTATCCAATTCTGTTATGTCTCGCAAAAATGGTAATCCTGGGATTGCGATGTATGGCATAACTGGCATCTAGGATTGAAAAATCCGGGTGTTGACACCTTACTACCCTTCCGTTTTCCCTTCTTGTCTTTCTTGAAACCAGTGTTCCTATTGATCATCAACACTTGATGTTCCTTTTTGATCTCCACTTCTGCAGTTTTAAGAATTGACAGAAGCTCGGGGAGAGACTTCTTCATGCCTTGCATATTATAGTTCATCACAAAGCTCTTATAGCTAGGTGGGTAGGCTAGAACACGATGGATGCCTAAGTCAATGGGAATCGTTATTCCCAAGGACACAAGCTTATCGGCGTAACCCAACATCTTGAGTACATGCTCACTAACGCAGCTGTGCTCTTCCATCATGCACTAAAGAACTTTTACGAGCGTTGTAGCTCTCAACAGATGTGTGTCGAAAATCATTTTCAACTCACCCATTGTATCAAATGCATTGCCGTTTGACGCTTTCAAAGTTCCGGCTCTAGCCCATACAATATGCCGCAATGAACTAAGTTGTGGTCCTCCTGACGAGTCTGATAGACATTCTTCTCCTCGTCAGGGGCATCATCAAAAGGTGGGGGGCCTAACGGCGCTTCTAGAACATATTGCTTTTGTGCAGCAGAGAGGAGAATCCTCAAATTCATGGCCCATTCGGTAAAGTTGCTACCGTTTGTTGCTAGTTTCTCTTTATCCATGAACACATTGAAATTAAAAGCAGGTGGTGCCATCTACAACAGAATTTGTAAAGTTTAGACTAAGTGTATGATAGATTGAGTTCAACTAATCCATATTACGAATGAACTCCCACTCAAAAACGACATCCCTCGTGCCTTTTTGGTGATTACATAAACCAAATCCACTATACCAAGTCCGATCATCACGTGATTCGGTATAGCTTCAAAGGCGAGCATCAAATGGGCATTATCAACTATATGACTCATGCTTAACCTTTCGGTCCGTGTTCCGAGGCCATGTCTGTACATGCTAGGCTCGCCAAGTTAGAACCTTAGTATTCGCGTGTGTAACTGTTTTACACCCGAAATATGGTTGTGGATCCAAGAACACCCGATCATCATGTGATGTCTTGGAGCGACGAAACATAATAGGTGCATACTAAAGGAAGAACACATTCTTATCTTGATATTTAAATGAGGGATCATCTTATTATGCTAACAAAGCGCTAAACAAGCAATATAAGATGCTATCAAACATCACATGTTTATTAGTGAAATGATATGGTTCCCGCAGATGATCTCTATCATGCGCATCGTGGTATGATCACTATCATACCTATATGTGTAAATCCAAGGTCTATGGAGTTTACATGCTATGTGTGTTGTAAGAGTATCATCTCATACTTCTACTTACAACACTACCATATCATAACACTAGCCCAGCAACAATCTAAACTAGACTCCTCTAATTTATCCATTGCAAGTTTTACGTGGCTTAGGGCTTTCGAGATAGAACCGTTCTTACCTACGAACATGAACCACAACGAGGATAACCAAATTGTTGACAACTTGTTTGCAAAATAGATATTGACTATAGTAGGAGAGACAGACACCCGCTAGCCACTTATGCAAACTAGTTGCATGTCTAGCGTGGAACAGGTCTCATGTGCGAGGACATGTAAAGTTTGTCCGGGCCGCTTCATCCCACTATGCCACCAATATCCAAAATTACAACAAAGGAGCAACAACATGATCATCATCGCCCACATACTCATATGTGTACTACCCGTGTAAAGTATCTACGCATAGATCCGGCTCTGATACCACTGTAGGGTTCGCAGCATAGAAAACAAAAAATTTCCTACGATGTGAACTATGTACCAAGATATATCTATTAGATACAAACAATGGGCGGATGTATATCCGTAGAGAACATACCCTTGAATACCGACAAAGCTTAACGAGTTCAACTCTGGTTGATGTAGACGATCTCTTGCCGATCTCAAGATCGAGAGGAAGTCCTAGCGCCGCAAATCAGCAGCGCATCCGTGCTCGCACACACGTTCGAGGCACCGAGCAACCTCCGCCTCCTCGCTCCAGCGATGCAGCCGAATAGCCACCGGGAACATGTATCTCGCTAGTCCGAGACCATGGGGGATAAATTCTAGAGGGGGAGAGAGATCCTTCACGAGGAGGTGTGAGTGAGAAGTGAGAGGAGGGGCTCCTTTTATAGGAGGAGGGGGGCACCCAAGGGGGTGGCCGCCGGCCACGGGGGCTGCCCCCTCCCCTCCTTCATTCATGTGGGTGGACACTCCACTCACAAAATGGCCCTTCCATTTTCTCCACTCAAAAGTCCACTCAAATTCCCATTAAATTTCCACCAAATTTAATGCAAACTCTCATTAAATAAAAATCTTTTATTTTATTCAGAATTTTGTTAATTACTTTAATGACAAACATTCACAAATAACCCCTTGCTAGAATTCCATTTCACATGCATAACCACTTTATGCAATTTCACCCGAAAACCTGTTTCGGTATCTAGTGAAATAAATTCCTACGCTTGTTCATTCTTTCGACATGAATCTTTTGCTCCAATTGGATGTCGGTGTCTCTTAAGTGTGTCACCCTACGGTTCGTGAATAATGCGGACATGATCGAGACCCCTCTCGGATCAATAATCGAGCGGGATCGGAGACCCATCGACTCCACACATTCAACGATGACTTTCTTGTGATCGTCGGAACCTTTTACGCTAGTATCTTAATCCATTTGTTTCACGATATATTACATGTCCGAGATTCGATCATCGGTATCTCCATACCTAGTTTGATCTGCTTGACATGCACTCTTTTCTCGTTCCGTGATATAACATTCTAGTGATCAAATCACTTGCTTGCAAGCTAATCAATGTGATATCACCGAGAGGGCCCAGAGTATATCTATCCGTCATCGGGATGAACAAATTCCACTCTCGATCCATGAGCCTCAACATAACACTTTATTAGTTCTGAATCCATCTTTATAATCACCCTGTTACGGTGTGACGTTTGATGTTATCAAGAAACTCTTCCGGTGTTAGTGATTGACATGATCTCATGGTCTAAGGATTATGATCACTTCGTAAGTTGCTATAGCAATATAAACTCAATGACTTTGATCGGAATGCTATACTTTGGATGAATGTTCATCACACCATTACACTAATGTTGTGATCCCGTTATTAACAACATCCAATGTCCATGATCAGGAAACCTTGATCATCTTGTTAATCAACGAGCTAGTTTATGAGAGAGGCATAACTAGGAACTTTCTGTTTGTTTATTAAACACACATGTATTAATGTTTCCGTATTAATACAATTATAGCATGCAAAATAAACATCTATCATATAATTGGAATACACATAATAAACACTTTATTATTGCCTCTCAGGGCATATTCCCTTCAGCCTTAGTCTTAGAAATCTGGTGAGCATGTCAAATGCTGGAGGATTATTCTGATTGTTGTTATTGTTGTTGTTGTTGTTGTTGTTGTTTTTGTTATTGTTGTTCTGATTCTGATTTTGCATGAACCGTGTCATCATCTGCATCAGTTGATCTTGAGTTGTCATCAACTGCTGCACCTCGGGATTGACGTTGTTGTTGTTGTTTGGGTTGGGGTTGGCACGACAGGAGGCATTTGTGGTTTCAGTAAGGATAAGAATAAGATACCCATAAATGCTTAACATGCACAATACATCACATAGAAACAATCACAATAACAAAGATCAAAAATAACATAAGGTTTGAACGACATAAATAATAAGTTTTCGAAATGCAAACATACAATAGCAAGCCATCCACATGTTAGATGGTCACTGCGACTCAATAATCAAAGTATGATAGACAAATGATAATCGAGTAGTGTAACTACCTCGGTGAATTACGCTCCTAGTTACAAGCCTGGATGAGCGGAAATGGTTGAAATAGTACGGTGGAGCCCAAATGCCACTCACAGGTAGACCTTTCGGACGTCCCAACCATTTCCAAACATCGGGACAAGAACGGGTGGCGTAATCGGCAGGCGAAGGGATCAACTACATACACAAATGAGTATGTATGCAAGCCACCATACAACAGTACATCAAAGCCATTCCATCTAAAAGAAATAGAAATATTGCAACGCCATACGGCACGATATAATAGTTTAGGATAGCTCCTCATACATCAAACATCAGAGTATCAGGCGGAAGCGGCAAACAAGATCCGAGTACGGATAAGAAGCAAATCTGCATAAGATGCCCATAAATAAACACATCCCGCCCACAGATCTCACGGATCCCCGTTCCCGGAATCTCTACACCGAATGATCGTTGCCCACATCGTCCGTCTCCTCCACCCAGTATCCATCTTGTGAGTGTACCTGTTCATCTGAATCAAATAATTTATCGTGTGAGACCCTAGAATTTTCGGCAAGTCTTTATGCCTCTAAAGGGGACACAACCTGGGGTGACGAATTGCAGCAAAAGATAAACCCTAACAATTCTATAGATACTGCTAACCATCCGCCTAACCAAAGATAGACGGATGTCCGTGAATTAATAACAACGATTATAACGATAATATTAATGATCCATCCTCCTCCTAAACACCAACGAGGAAGCGGACGAACAACCCCCATCCGTTGGCGTTTTATTATCCATTCCATGAGTGTTGCACTATTTACTAGTCGGTTATTTAGTCAAGTTAAAAGCGGTACTTTAGTTATGCTTGTCTATGATCGAAAGAAACGTGCTCCAAGTCTTCCATAACCGCGGACACGGCTTTGAAAGTTTTACCCTGCGGTGCACAAATAGCAACACACACTCGATCAACCTCGGAAAAACCAAATCAAAACCAACGAGGCATTCACGACAAAGCAATCACAGATTCAGAAATATTTGAGGCCACCCCATTAAGCTACCATAGCGAAGTTAGCTGACTCCGAGACGGACTCAAGGTTTGGGTGGACGGCTGTAAACGACTGGGAACCCAAAAGTGTGACTGGGCTTGTCGATACCGCGAAAACGTGTCCCGATCCTAAATAGTATAGGTGCAGTACATCGCACAATTTAAATAAAGCAGTAAAACGTGGCATAAGTACAGGATAGTAAATAAAACCTCAAACTAGTTTGTGGCCCCAAGAAATAAGAATGAATCAGGCTCTGGCTTAGGGGGGTCCCATAATCCTCCCGGATATGGATAGCGCGAATATTCAAGGAACAGGAATCAAGTACTCGGGGTCCTACGGGACACAAGTGAGCATGAAAAACCAAATAGCAGATATTGCTCACCGGTGCCACTTTCATTAGTTATCCCATACTACTCAGGTTAAGTTGTTTAGGTACCTCGTGATCCATCAGACACTCACATACCCTACACATGCTGTTCTACGACTCGCATGGCTCAAACAACTCCTGTAGTAATGGATCATGGGATGGAGGAACAAGCTTTGGTGGGGTTTAAAAGTAAAGGCTATGCAATACTTGGGATTCAGTTTAATGCAATCGCGACTCAATGATGCAAGAACAAGATAGAGGGAATAGGTACTATACGTATGCGAGCATGTGGTAGTGCTTGTCTGGCAGTTCAGTTGAAGCGAGAGAAGGATCTGGGTAGTGCTCCTGGGTTTCTTGATATATCCCCTGCTCAGTGTCTATTCGAAGAAGAACCAAACAAACAAGGGCCAACATAAATAAAGTGCACAAGCATATGAATAAAATGCGACAAGCAAACAATCATGCCATGATGAATGATGCACAATTTGCATGGCACTAATGTAGCTTGGCATGGGTGTGGTCTGGAATACAAGAAATAAGGATTTTATTGAGTTTTGGTCACATTTTATACTCAAATAAGTTGCTGTATACTTTATATTTATATGATGCATGCTGCAATTCAGAACATGGAATGCATAAACAGAAAGGTCTCGTCGAGCTAATCATTTTAGACATATCATTTGTTAAATTTGGAGTTATACATCAAAAGTTATTAATTAATTAATGCAAAAGGGCATTTTAATGTAATTTAAATCAACTTGAAATTTCAAGTGTTCAGAATATATTTTGGATAGCATAATTGAATTCCTCATATTTTTCTGATTCAAAAACATATATTACATGTTTAATTTGGAATTGTATTTTAAAAGTTATTTAAATGCAGATTTGAATTTGAATTTAAAACAAATTTGAAAAGATTTAGTTTAAAACAGATAACAGAAAAACCTTTTGTACTCAGGCAGACCTAGCCACTGCAGCTGACGGGTGGGGCCAGGTTGACTGGGCCAAACACGCGCACAGAAAAAAGGGGGGGACTGCGGGTTGATGGAACCAAAGTGCCGGGAACCTTTTTGCAAAATGGCAACAGCCGAAGACAGGTGGGTCCGGAGGGGTCGCGGGTTTAGGAAAAACAAAAGACAGGGGGTTTTCTGTAAGACGGCCACGGCCCCACTGTAGATCTCCTTTCTCTGTCCCGCGGACAGATCGGTGCCGACCGACGCGGTGCGCGGTGTACGGGGTTCGAACTCGCGCCCTCGCGCGTGCGCACGGCGGCGGCGACCACTGGGCTAGCTAGGGTTTGGTGCTAGGAAACGGCAGGACGGCTAGGTAAGCCTAGCGTGGCGCGCAGCGTGGCGGGTAACGACGAGTACCATGCACTGAGGGTGTTCGTCGGACGGATCAGCGTGAAGCGAGCCAAGCGGGGTTTGTCGAGGCTCGGCTGACTCACGAGGATTGGTTGGTGTGGACGGATCGTGCAGGGGCGGCGGAGGGCGAGGACGCAGGCCGGGCGTAGCTAGGGTTTGCGTCGGCGGCGCTGGTCCAGCGATCGGTGCTCCTCCTTCACGTCTGCGGGTCTGCAGGCGAAGCAGGGTCCCCGGTCCTCAGCCACCTCCTCGGCCGCTCGCCCGGCAGCGACGAAAGCGGTGTAGACCGGCCGGCAGTCTTGTGACAGTGAAGAAGAAGGGAAGGAGAGGGGCTCTGGGCGGATCTGGGATGTAGGAGAGGCCGAGGAGTCGTGTGGATGAGACCAATCGAGAGGAGGAGGGAGGTGGCGTGGGGAGGTGGTGAAGGAAAAGGTGGCTGGTGCCACCTTTCCTCCTCCTCACGTGCTCGGTCGGGGCAGGTAGGCGGGCAGGCGAGGGGTGAGGCTGCAGTGGCCGCCAGGAGAGAGGTAGCACAGGTGGGGCTAGCATGCAGGAGAGAGAGGGGAAAAGAGGTCGGGTAGATGCTAGGGTTTGGAGAGGGGTAGCTCGGGTTAGGGCTTGGGGTGGTGGTAGCTAGGTGGGTCAGGGTGGCAGTAGGGCCAGCTAGGTGAGAGAGGAGAGAGGACGAGAGATAGGTTGGGATCTAGGGTTAGCTAGAGAAGGTGGCATGGTAGATGGTGGTAGTGGGTTAGGTGATTAGGGTTAGGTTAGATGGTGCTCAAGGTGGTGGTGGGGTAGGTTATTAGGGAGGATCTTAGATAGGGGATAAGAGAGAGAGGGAGATGGCTTAGGGTTTTAGATGCTTGCATGCTCCAAACTAGATCAAGCAAGAATAGGTGGGAAAAGTGTAGGGTTTGGGTTTTAGAAAAGATCCACTTGATCATGCATGTAGGGGGGGGGGTGAAAAGAGATGAAGGTGAGGAAAGGAGAGGGAGATGTAGTGTGGTTGTTAACAAGACCAACTAGATCAAGCAAAAGAGGGGTAAAGGAAAAAGGAAGATGATCCACTCAAAATTCAAAGAGGACAAAAGATGGTTATGGTTGCATGGCCCATGCAAAATATTTAATGCTAGGTTTCATCTTGTCAAAACAAAATAAATATCCATAGCATTCATACATATGCATTCCAAAAATATGGAATAAGCCAAGCTAAAAGAAGTGAGAGGATGCCCCATGTGGGGTAGATGGAGATGACCATATTGAATAAAATGGGGCATGCTAGTGTATATGTGCCACTAGGCATTTAGTAAGCCCAATAATATCCCAACATGATAATAACCCCCAAACCACACATAGGGAAGCTAGAAAAGGGTTCCACCCTCAAGGCATGCAACGGTGGCCATGTGGCTCTCATATACCAATAATGTGAAAACAACATGGTGCATATATGGGAGCATGTGGAGATAGAATTGGATCCATCCCAACCACATGAGCTAGAGGTAAAACTAAATAAGTTGCAATGCTCATAGATGGTGGAGTGGTGGAATGATGGGGTGATGACAAGAAAGGTGGTGGAGTCAATAAAAGATATGCCCCCAACTCAACTTGGGCATTTAAACAATATATCAAGAACCAAATACAATTTACAATGCATATGAGAGAAGAACCAAATCAAAAAGGGGTTTTATATGATGCTCAAATGCAAGGTGGCATGATGACATGAGCATGATATAATGATGATGCAACAATTATATATATGAAGTAGCCATTATATTACTAGACCAAGTAGCATTACAATTGTTAGACAAATGGGATGCTACAATTCTCCCCCACTAAACATGAATCTTGCCCCGAGATTCTAGGAAGAAGAAGAAGACTCAAAGAGGGTAGGATAGTTGGCACGGAGCTCATCTTCACGCTCCCAAGTGGCTTCATCAACGGAATGGTGCGACTACTGCACCTTGCAGAACTTGATGGACTTGTTGCGAGTCCCTCTTTCTGCGATCTCAAGGATTTTTGTGGGGTGTTCTTGATAAGACAGGTCTTCTTGGAGATTGATTAGCTCATGATCCACGGTCCTGCCGGGATCCTTGAAGCACTTCTTAAGTTGAGAGATGTGGAAAACATGATGGACCTTGAGTTTTTCCGGGAGCTCAAGAGCATAAGCAACTTCTCCTCTTCTTCCATGAATTTTGAAAGGACCGATGTATCTAGGAGCCAGCTTTCCTTTGATACCAAAACGGTGCGTTCCTTTCATGGGAGTGACACGAAGGTAAACGAGATCACCAGGGACATACTCCATGTCCGTGTGCTTTCTGTCATAATTGCTCTTCTGGCGACTTTGAGCAATCTTCAGATTTTCAAGAATGATGTGCACCTTCTCCTCCGCTTGAGATACAATGTCAGGGCCAAACCATATTCTTTCTCCTGCACCCGACCAACCAATCGGAGTTCTGCACTTGCGACCATAGAGAGCCTCAAATGGTGCCATCTTCAGACTTTTCTAGAAGCTGTTGTTGTAAGAGATTCAGCATAAGGAAGACATTCCTCCCACTTCATGCCAAAAGAGATGACGCAAGCACGAAGCATATCCTCCAGAATCTGATTGATCCTTTCAACTTGTCCTTGCGACTGAGGGTGGTAAGCTGTGCTGAAGTTCAACTTTGTTCCCAAAGCATTTTGGAAACTTTCCCAGAACTTGGAAGTGAAGATGCTCCCACGGTCTGAACTGATCTCAAGCGGAACCCCATACAGAGAGACAATTACATTGATATAGAGCTCAACCTGAATTCGAAATTGTTTCCTTGACGGGGAAGAAGTGAGCCACTTTAGAAAGCCTGTCAATGACAACAAAGATTGCATTGTTGCCCTTCTGCGACCTTGGAAAACCAGTGATGAAGTCCATCTCTACTTTCTCCCATTTCCATTCCGGGGGTTTCAATGGCTGTAGAAGACCGTAAGGTTTCTGATGGACAGATTTCACTCTGCGGCAGACATCACACTCCGAGACATACTTGGCACAATATCGTTTCAATCCCGGCCACCAATATTGTGTTTTCAAGTCCATGTACATCTTTGTGCTGCCAGGGTGGATAGAAAGAACAGATTCATGCGCCTCCTTGAGAACTTGCTCTCTCAAACCCGGGTAGTTCGGAACAAACATCCGGTGTTCAAAGAAAAGCGTGCCTTGATCATCGACGTGGAAGGACTCATACTTCGGAAGCTGAAGTTTTGAGATGATCTTTCTGGTGTGCGGATCACCAAGCTGAAAGGAGCGAACCTTCTCTTCCAAGAGAGGGGTTGCTAGAAGGTTCAGGAGATACCCTTGTTCCACAATTTCAAGGTTGAGCTGACGGAATTCCTCGCACAAGAGAGGCTGTTGTTCTTCCATCATGAGGTTATTGACATAAGCTTTGCGGCTGAGAGCATCGGCCATGACATTAGCTTTGCCCGGAGTGTAGTTGATGGTCAAATCAAAATCATTGATTGCTTCAATCCACCTCCTCTGCCGAAGGTTGAGATCAAGCTGAGTGAATATATACTTCAGACTCTTGTGATCAGAAAAGATTTCACAACGGTTGCCCAGCAAGTAATGCCTCCATAGTTTCTGTAACACCCTCAGAATTGGCCCTATGCAAGTTTTAGCGAAACCCGCCAAACCCGCATAGAAACGATTCAAAGGTGCCCACCAGGCACTTTCGTGCGGGTGGAAAACGAAGTAATAACATTACATAACAGTCCTCGATGGGACCCACAGAACAGATATATATACAACAGCGACTCCATGAGTCAAGAATACAGATATAATATACAAAGATCCAAATCACCTTGAAAATGATAGAGCGTCCGACTACGGACAAGATGCAAATGGGGCTAAGAGCCCTGAAGAATAACCAATGGCGTCCATAACCCTGCCCAGGCCAAGCCGGAAGGGTAACCCTGCTAACGACGTCGATCTCAAACCTGCTTAAACAAAAGGGGTGCCGACAAAGGGCAAAGGAAAAGAGAGAGCGGTCAGTACTGAGGCCAGTACACGGCGAGACTAGAATTCGGCGGTCCTCGCCTACATAGGTATGGTGGACTGAGCGGCAGCGGCAGCATGCACTAAACAACCTATAGAGACTCGATAAACTGTCAGCTATCAGAGCGGGATAAGAAAGATCCATTCGGATCCAGCCTGAATCTAACACCAAACAAACCCATCCTGGTATTCCCCCTCAAGACCAAACGAGAAAGTCAACCGAGGAACTCACACGGTTGGCAGTTTTATTTATTCAGTTATCGTTGCAGCAAATTACTAGTCAAGTAGAGATAATCATCCTGATATAATAAGCAGTGGGCAATTTTAGTTAACCATTCCGTGATAGTTGCAACACTTACTAGTCAGATACAATTAGCATGAGATAACCCCAAAACCCAGCAGTTGTTGGTACTTTTATTTAGCCATTCCGTTGTAGTGAAGCTGATTACTAGGCATATCGGATACAAGTCAAATTATAACAGTAAACTTTAGTTATAGTTGTCTATGATCAAGCACTATGCTCCAAGTCGTCCATAACCGCGGACACGGCTTCTCGAAAAGATTAAACCTTGCAGGGGTGCACCAAAGTATCCACACGCACTTCGACCCTTTTTGCCAGATCAGTTAACATACACCCATCGGTATGTCGGCGGGGCCTAAGTCATGACGTTTCCCAGACCCAAAGCAAGCACGGGGGGCCACCCCACTAAGTCTACCCGCAACGAAGTCGGCCGGTCTCCGAGACGGACTCAGGGTTTGGGTGGACGGCTGTGAACGACTGGGGACCCAAAACTGGGCTTGTCGACACCGGGAAAACGTGTCCCGATCCTAAACAGTACAGTGCGCTCGTCGCACAATCGTAAATAAAGCAGTAAAGCATGGCATAGGTACAGGATAGTAAATAAAACCTCAAACTAGTTGTGGCCCCCAGTACAGTACTTTGAAATCAGGTACTAAATCGATGGGGTGCCCATACATCCCACATGTGGTTAGCGCGCTCGATCTCGGAACAGGTGTCAAGAACTCGGGGTCCTACGGGACACCAGTGAGCGGTCGGAAACCAAATATTATCTATCACCCACCGGTGCCTCTGCATTTACCTACTTCAATTTTAGTTATTAAACAATAATTGAATTAAACGACAATTAAAGCCATGATCATCTCCAACCTTAAACATGCGGCAAGACTCCATCAACTGTGGTACTGGACGACACGCAACAGCACTTGAGCAAGCGACTACGACGCGCAAGTCCAACTATCTACCAAACAACAGGTAATAGGAGGTGTCCAAGGCAATATAAGTCTGTAAGGGATAACACGGGTACGAAAACTAGAGCATCGCAACACAGATAGCAATAGATCAATAGGAGGGAATAAATACTATAAAAGTAAGATAGGTAGAAAGGAGGGGAGATGCTCGCCTGAAAAACATTGTCGAAGGTTCATCCGAAGAACGGGTCGACACTCGCATCAACTCAACGGCCTTATCCGCGAAGAAGCAAAACACTAGAATAAACACCGGATGCAATATTTAATACTACGGCAAAAGATCGGGCATGATGCATGTATGATGTATGACATGGCAAAGCTGCGATGCAATTAGGCAGGATTAAGCGGAACCGGGGTCCCGCCAATTAATTAAATGGTTCAAGTTGTTTAGCTACCCCGCAAATTAAATGTTGTAATAACAGGGCAAGAGATCGCACCGGTTCGCTACACAAATTTAAATGAGGCCAATATAAGACTAGATTTTCCCGCATATGGGCCCCATATTTAATTTAGGTGAATCGGCATAATACCCCCAAACCACATGAATATGTATGCAGCATGGCAATTTAATATGCATCAATGTATATAGTTGACAATTTATAAAATAGGGTTCTCGGATAAGGGTCACACATTAGGGTTCGGAAGATCTTGGGGTTCGATGGGTTCGGGGTCGGTCTCAGGGTTCAGGGTTCGACGGGATCGGTCTCGGGGTTAGATACAAGGTGAAGAGCTTGGTGTTCGGCGTTCTTCGGTTTCCTGTCGACGTGCTTGGCGTCCAAGATGGAGAACTCGGCATTCCGGGGAGAAGACCTTGGCGTGTCGAGGGCTCGGCCTTCGGATCCATGTCGGTGCACTCGGGGTTCCGGGAAGGAGTACTTGTCGCACCGGGGTCTCGGGTCGAAGAACTTGGCGCGCCCGGGTTCGGTCTTCGGGGATCGGTCATCTTATCCATGTTGGAGATCTTGTCAACCCAAATCAGGGGAAGTCCTTGTCGTAGCACCACGCCGTGACGCTGCAACATCATGACCTTGCTCGCACCGGAATCAAGGTCGTCAATCCACAACATCCCCTATTGGTCTTCCTTGATACAACAACATACTACCACTCTCCTTCACCTTACCGAGAGGAGACTAGAGGCAGGCTGCAAACCGGAGAGGAGGTTTGGCCGAGGCGGTGACGCTCTCAGGAGGGCGGTCAGGTCGCGGAAACTGGGGCGACAGCGGTGTTGCACGGATCGCCGGAGACGGGCGACGGAGCACGCGGCCGCCAGGGGTGGAGTCAGGGCACTGCGGGCGGTGCCTGCGCGGGTCCGGGCTTGTGGGGGGAACGGAGGAGGACATGGCGACGAGGTGGATAGGGGTGGCCCGGGAGGTTTGGCGGCGTCCTGGGCGACGGAGAAGGGCCGCGGGCAGAGGAGGTCCCTGGCGAGGTTGTTGAAGGGGCGATAGCGGCGTCCAACGGGAAGGAGCGGACGCCATCGGGCGGGAGAGAGGAAGCCTGATGGGCGGCGGCGGGTGGAGGGTGGAGACCGGGGATGCGGAGGAGAGGGAGGAAGGCCGGAGGGCCACGCGGCCGGGGCGAGCTCACCTGGCCGGAGGGGAAGGAGAGGCCGCGGGGAGGCGGCTCCGGCGGGGCCTGCTTGGGGGAGGACCCCCGGGGCGGGGCGGAGGATGCCTGGCGGCGAGCGCGGGAAGGTGGGGTCGAGGAGGCAGCGCCGATGATGGAGGGGACAGCGACCCTGGCACTGGTTGCCACGGCGGCGGATGGTCGCGGGGGGCGAGGAGCTTGCTGGGGAAGGAAGGGCGGTGGCCGAACGTGGGAGGAGGGGTGCCCCTGGTGGCGGAAGGTGAGAGAGGGAGGGCGACCGGCGGGGCCCCACGCAGGTGGCGGCGAGGTCGTGGAGGGGCGGCGGAGACGGCCGCGAGAGAGAGGCCAGAGAGGAAGTGGAGCATCAGGGGGTGGGGATTCGGTGTGGGGAGGCGGCGTGTGTGGTGTTGTGTGGTGTGTGTGTGTGGGTGGGGCCAGGGTGGCAGAGAGAGAGGGGTCAGGCGGGTGGGGTGGTTTTGTGTGCGGTTCGGTTCAGCGAGGGGAGAGAGAGGTGGGGGCAAGGTGGGACCTGGGGAAGGTGGGGTGGTGGCTGGTGGATTGGTGAGGTGGCGGTGGGTGTGATGAGGTGGAGGGAAAGGTGAGGTGGCAGGCTAGGATAGGTCGGGGTGAGGTGGAGGTAGGGTGGGTAGACTAGGTTGGGTAGTTTTAGGATTTTGGTGGACCGTTTTGAACTGGGGTGGCTGACTGGGTCGGATCGGCCCGGTTGGCTGCCCCCTAAAAATAATTAAATATTATATTCAATTAAAACCGGGCTTTTGCAAACCGTTGGCAACCAAAACAAAATAATCCGGAGACCCGGGTTTTGTGTATGAACAAAGACGGGGCGTTTAGAAAACAAAAATAGGTTTTTCCGAATTTAGTTTTATGCACGCAAATGCAAGACGATGACGATGCTCAAATGCAATGTGGCATGTTGACATGAGCATGCGGTCATGATGATGCAATGCACAAAAACAACGCGATTTTCTAGTAGTGGTTTTGCGGGGCGCCACAATTCGACACCACTAATAATGGATCTCGCCCTCGAGATCCGCCTCATGGTACCGGAAGGAAGGTCGGCGATCTGCGTCTTCTCGCTTCGTGTAGATCCTCGCGACACCACTAACAAGAGGTCGTTGTCCGTGATCGTCAGAGAACACTCCGGGAACAAAGGGCGGAGGTAGAGGTATCCACAATTAAAGCCACCTCTAGATTCGATGGAAAGAGGGAACCGATGCATTCTCATCCACTTCAATGTACAAAAGCGAATAGAAAGGGTAGTCGGCATGGGGGCCAATCCATCACGCACCCAAACTATTACTCTGCACATGAATAGAAGAATTATGCAACCAACTCTCAGAATTCAGACTGAAGATCTCGACAAACGAGGTTCAGAAACAAAGGAGTGATGCAGATTCTGCATCGGATCTGACGTAGATGATGTCGTCGCGTCGGAAAACACCGGAAGGCACTAGAAGGAACAAAGGATGGTTCCACATATAAAGGACCACTTAGATAGCAGGAGGACCGGATGTAGAAACACCGTTACCAAAAGAGGAAGCGAAACCCTGAAGGTACGACGGAAACCCAACCGCGAGAAATCCTGGACTCGAAGAGAGAGAAGAGAGCGGATTCAAAACACGTAGAGGTAAGAGGAGAATAGCAGAGGGGTGAGGAGTAAAAATCAGACCTAATCAGAACTATCCAACCGATTTTCGAAAATAGTTTTGACACTCTACTTCGGCCGTTAGCTAGGTTATCCTACAGGCTGGACTTGTGGGGTATCGCAACTGCTGAGCTCTGATACCACTCAGAACACCTCAGATCGGCCCTATGCAAGTTTTAGCGAAACCCGCCAAAACCCGATAGAAACGATTCAAAGGCCCACCAGCACTTTCGTGGTGGAAAACGGTAATAACATTACACAACAGTCCTCGATGGGACCCATGCAGATATATATACAAGTGACTCCATGAGTCAAGAATACAGATATAATATACAAAGATCCAAATCACCTTGAAAATGATAGAGCGTCCGACTACGGACAAGATGCAAATGGGGCTAAGAGCCCTGAAGAATAACCAATGGCGTCCATAACCCCGCGTGCCAATCCGGAAGGGTAACCCTAACGACGCCGATCTCAAACCTGCTTAAACAAAAGGTGCCGACAAAGGGCAAAGGAAAAGAGAGCCAAGATCTTGAGGCCAGTACACGGCGAGACTAGAATTCGGCGGTCCTCGCCTACATAGGTATGGTGGACTGAGCGGTAGCGGCAGCATGCACTAAACAACCTATAGAGACTCGATAAACTGTCGGCTATCAAAGCGGGATAAGAAAGATCCATTCGGATCCAGCCTGAATCTAACACCAAACAAACCCATCCTGGTATTCCCCCTCGAGACCAAACGAGGAAGTCAACCGAGGAACTCACACGGTTGGCAGTTTTATTTATTCAGTAATCGTTGCAGCAAATTACTAGTCAAGTAGAGATAATCATCCTGATATAATAAGAAGTGGGCAATTTTAGTTAACCATTCCGTGATAGTTGCAACACTTACTAGTCAGATACAATTAGCATGAGATAACCCCAAAACCCAGCAGTTGTTGGTACTTTTATTTAGCCATTCCGTTGTAGTGAAGCTGATTACTAGGCATATCGGATACAAGTCAAATTATAACAGTAAACTTTAGTTATAGTTGTCTATGATCAAGCACTGTGCTCCAAGTCTTCCATAACCGCGGACACGGCTTCTCGAAAAGATTAAACCTGCAGGGTGCACCAAAGTATCCACACGCACTTCACCCTTTTGCCGATCGTTAACATACACCCATCGGTATGTCGGCGGGCCTAAGTCATGACGCTTCCTGCACCCAAAGCAAGCACGGGGCCACCCACTAAGTCTACCAACGAAGTCGGCGGTCTCCGAGACGGACTCGGGGTTTGGGTGACGGCCAGTGAACGATCGGGGACCCAAATCGGGCTTGTCGACGGGCAAAACGTGTCCCGATCCTAACAGACAAGTGTGCTCCTCGCAATCGTAAATAAAGCAAGAAGCATGGCATAGGTACAGGATAGTAAATAAAACCTCAAACTAGTTGTGGCCCCCACTACAGTACTTTGAAATCAGGTACTAAATCGATGGGGTGCCCATACATCCCACATGTGGTTAGCGCGCTCGATCTCGGAATAGGTGTCAAGAACTCGGGGTCCTACGGGACACCAGTGAGCGGTCGGAAACCAAATATTATCTATCACCCACCGGTGCCTCTGCATTTACCTACTTCAATTTTAGTTATTAAACAATAATTGAATTAAACGACAATTAAAGCCATGATCATCTCCAACCTTAAACATGCGGCAAGACTCCAGCAACTGTGGTACTGGACGACACGCAACAGCACTTGAGCAAGCGACTACGACGCGCAAGTCCAACTATCTACCAAACAACAGGTAATAGGAGGTGTCCAAGGCAATATAAGGCTGCAAGGGATAACACGGGTACGAAAACTAGAGCATCGCAACACAGATAGCAATAGATCAACAGGAGGGAATAAATACTATAAAAGTAAGATAGGTAGAAAGGAGGGGAGATGCTCGCCTGAAAAACATTGTCGAAGGTTCATCCGAAGATCGGGTCGACACTCGCATCAACTCAACGGCCTTATCCGCGAAGAAGCAAAACACTAGAATAAACACCGGATGCAATATTTAATACTACGGCAAAAGATCGGGCATGATGCATGTATGATGTATGACATGGCAAAGCTGTGATGCAATTAGGCAGGATTAAGCGGAACCGGGGTCCCGCCAATTAATTAAATGGTTCAAGTTGTTTAGCTACCCCGCAAATTAAATGTTGTAATAACAGGGCAAGAGATCGCACCGGTTCGCTACACAAATTTAAATGAGGCCAATATAAGACTAGATTTGCCCGCATATGGGCCCCATATTTAATTTAGGTGAATCGGCATAATGCCCCCAAACCACATGAATATGTATGCAGCATGGCAATTTAATATGCATCAATGTATATAGTTGACAATTTATAAAATAGGGTTCTCGGATAAGGGTCACACATTAGGGTTCGGAAGATCTTGGGGTTCGATGGGTTCAGGGTCGGTCTTAGGGTTCAAGGTTCGACGGGATCGGTCTCGGGGTTAGATACAAGGTGAAGAGCTTGGCGTTCGGCGTTCTTCGGTTTCATGTCGATGTGCTTGGCGTCCAAGATGGAGAACTCGGTGTTCCGGGGAGAAGACCTTGGCGTGTCGAGGGCTCGGCCTTCGGATCCATGCATGTCGGTGCACTCGGGGTTCCGGGAAGGAGTACTTGTCGCACCGGGGTCTCGGGTCGAAGAACTTGGCACGCCCGGGTTCGGTCTTCGGGGGCCGGTCATATTATCCATGTTGGAGATCTTGTCGGCCCAAATCAGGGGAATTCCTTGTCGTAGCACCACGCCGTGACGCTGCAACATCATGACCTTGCTCGCACCGGAATCGAGGTCGTCAATCCACAACATCCCCGATTGGTCTTCCTTGATACAGCAACATACTACCACTCTCCTTCACCTTACCGAGAGGAGACTAGAGGCAGGCTGCAAACCGGAGAGGAGGTTTGGCCGAGGCGGTGACGCTCTCAGGAGGGCGGTCAGGTCGCGGAAACTGGGGCGACAGCGGTGTTGCACAGATCGCCGGAGACGGGCGACGGAGCACGCGGCCGCCAGGGGTGGAGTCAGGGCACTGCGGGCGGTGCCTGCGCGGGTCCTGGATTGCGGGGGGAACGGAGGAGGACATGGCGACGAGGTGGATAGGGGCGGCCCGGGAGGTTCGGCGGCATCCTGGGCGACGGAGAAGGGCCATGGGCAGAGGAGGTCCCTGGCGAGGTTGTTGCAGGGGCGACAGCGGCGTCGAACGGGAAGGAGCGGACGCCATCGGGCGGGAGCGAGGAAGCCTGATGGGCGGCGGCGGGTGGAGGGTGGAGACCGGGGACGCGGAGGAGAGGGAGGAAGGCCGGAGGGCCACGCGGCCGAGGCGAGCTCGCCTGGCCGGAGGGGAAGGAGAGGCTGGGAGGCGGCGGCCAAGGGGCTGCTGAGGAGGACCACCGGGGCGGGGTGGAGGACGCCTGGCGGCGAGCGCGGGAAGGTGGGGTCGAGGAGGCAGCGCCGGCGATGGAGGGGACAGCGACCCTGGCACTGGTTTCCACGGCGGCGGATGGTCGCGGGGGGCGAGGAGCTTGCTGGGGAAGGAAGGGCGGTGGCCTAACGTGGGAGAAGGGGTGCCCCTGGTGGCGGAAGGTGAGAGAGGGAGGGCGACCGGCGGGGCCCCACGCAGGTGGCGGCGGAGACGGCCACGAGAGAGAGGCCAGGGAGGAAGAGGAGCATCGGGGGGGGGGGTGGGGATTCGGTGTGGGGAGGCGGCGTGTGTGGTGTTGCGTGGTGTGTGTGTGTGGGTGGGGCCAGGGTGGCAGAGAGAGAGGGGTCAGGCGGGTGGGGTGGTTTTGTGTGCGGTTCGGTTCAGCGAGGGGAGAGAGAGGTGGGGGCAAGGTGGGACCTGGGGAAGGTGGGGTGGTGGCTGGTGGATTGGTGAGGTGGCGGTGGGTGTGATGAGGTGGAGGGAAAGGTGAGGTGGCAGGCTAGGATAGGTCGGGGTGAGGTGGAGGTAGGGTGGGTAGACTAGGTTGGGTAGTTTTAGGATTTTGGTGGACCGTTTTGAACTGGGGGTGGCTGACTGGGTCGGATCGGCCCGGTTGGCTGCCCCCTTAAAATAATTAAATATTTTATTCAATTAAAACCGGGCTTTTGCAAACCGTTGGCAAACAAAACAAAATAATCCGGAGACCCGGGTTTTGTGTATGAACAAAGACGGGGCGTTTAGAAAACAAAAATAGGTTTTTCCGAAATTAGTTTTATGCAAGCAAATGCAAGATGATGACGATGCTCAAATGCAATGTGGCATGATGACATGAGCATGCGGTCATGATGATGCAATTCACAAAAACAACGCGATTTTCTAGTAGTGGTTTTGCGGGGCGCCACAGTTTCAAAGCAAAGACAACTGCTGCGAGCTCGAGGTCATGTGTGGGATAGTTGATCTCATGCGTCTTCAACTGTCGAGAGGCATAAGCAACAACTTGTTTTTCTTGCATAAGGACTGCACCCAATCCTTGCAAGGAGGCGTCACAGAATATCTGGAAAGGCTTAGATGTATCCGGAGGAACCAAGACTGGTGTGGAAGTGAGCTTCTCTTTGAGTGTCTCAAAGCTTGCTTGACATGCAGGTGTCCAAATGTATTTCTTGCCTTTCTTGAGGAGATCGGTAAGAGGCTTCGCTATCTTTGAAAAGTTCTGAACGAAGCGACGGCAATAACTAGCCAAACCAAGGAAACTGCGCACTTCTTTGACATTAACAGGAGGAAGCCATTCAACAATTGTCTTCACAGTTTCCGGGTTGACTGCAATGCCCTTGGCAGAGATGACGTGACCAAGATAGGTTACTTGAGGCAGCCAAAACTCACACTTGGAGAACTTTGCATACAAGCGGTTCTCACGAAGCTTGTTTAGGACACACCGAAGGTGTTCTTCATGTTCTTCCTTTGACTTAGAATAGACTAGGATGTCATCCAGATAGACCACAATGAACTTATCAAGATACTCCATGGAAACCGAGTTCATGAGCCTCGAGAAGGTAGCACGTGCGTTGGTGAGACCGAAAGACATGACCGTGTACTCATACAGGCCATAACGGGTGGTGAAAGCTGTTTTAGGAACATCTTCCTTGCGAATCTTGATTTGGTGATAACCACTTCTCAAGTCAAGCTTAGAGAATACCACAGCTCCAGCTAGCTGATCGAAGAGATCATTAATCCGCGGAAGGGGATATTTATTCTTGATGGTTTTAGCATTGAGAGACCGATAGTCAACACAAAGTCTATCAGTCCTGTCTCGCTTCTTCACAAAGATTGTTGGGCTACCCCAAGAAGAATCGTGTTGAATGAAACCCAACTTCTCTTGTTCATCAAGTCGACGTTTGAGTTGAGCCAACTCAGGACCCATTTTATAAGGACGCTTAGAGATAGGAGCCGCCCAGTTCAAGCTCAATTACAAACTCAACCTCACGATCCGGAGGCATACCACAACTCTTCAGAAAGACATCCGGGAACTCAAAGACCACCGAACACTGAATAGCTTCCATAGCATCATCATTCAGAGCCGCCAAAGAGAAAAGCTGGATAGCAGGAGTCAGACTTGGAGAATAGACTATATGGCCTTCATGAATCTTCAGAGAAACCGAGCGTTCAGCACAATCAATCACAGCTGCATTTGCTGTCAACCAATCCATGCCCAAGATGACATCAATGTCAGAATTGCCCAGAACAATTAAGGACGCCGAGAACGAAGAGCCACCAATCTCAATTTGATTGCCATGGCTGATATGAACAGCCCTCATGTTTGAACCAGGAGATTGTACCACCAGATGACGTGATAAGGGAACCATACCCAGATCATGCTCATGCGCAAACTTATGCGAAACAAAAGAATGCGAAGCACCAGAATCCAACAAAACTCGTGCAGGGACTGAGTTAACGGGAAGCATACCCATCACAACTCCAGGTGCATGCTCAGCTTGAGCGGCGTTGACACAGTTGGCACGAGCAATGAGACCCGGACTTGGTGTTGATGTTGAGAGCCCGAGGTGGTGGTGCACGAACCAAAGGAGAGCTTGCCGCAGATCTTGGAGGTGGTGGAGGAAGAGCTTTGTTTTTCATCGGACAGTTCTAGTACTGATGCCCAGTGTCTCCGCAAGTGAAACAAGCACCAGGTGGACGTGGAGCAACGTAGCCAGGGACTCCGCCAGGCGCTCCAGGGTAGTGGTGGTTGTAGCCCCTGGGAGCAGCAGTGAGGAAGTTTGGTGGCCTTGCCGCGTAGCTTGCAGGTCTTGGTGGAGCCGGGAGCGACGGTGGGGTGTTAGGAACCCAGACACGACGCTTAGAAGGAGTTGACATAGCTGAAGAGCTTGCTGCATCGCGGTTGTGTTTCTTTGACTCCTCAAACACTTGCTTACTTGCTTCTTCCTGCAGAGCTGTATGCTGAAGTTCCAGAAAAGACGCCGGCCTTGCATGTGTGATTGCATATTTAATCGATGCATTGAGCCCTTGCCGGAACCTCTTTTGCTTCTTCTTGTCATCGGAGATCTCATCGCCACCATAACGAGAAAGGTTCATGAAGTTCCTGATGTAGGTATTGACATTGTCATTTCCCTGCTTGAGGTTGAGAAACACTTCCTTCATCCTCTCCATGACAATTTCTGACAGATACTGCTCTTTGAACGCTCCAGTGAACTGTTCTCAAGTAAGGTCAAACCAATGCGTTTGCCTTCGTGTAATTCTCCCACCAGAGCTGCATCTCCCTTCGTAAGGTGAGTAGCACATTTTACCCATTCTTGCTCAGAACATCAGAAGCGTCAAGAGCCTTGACATCTCACGCAACCAATCATCGATCAAGTGGTTGATCGGACACATCAAATTGGCGTGGGTTGAACTTGAGGAAGCTTTTGATGTCTCCTCGCTTGGGAGGTGGAGGTAACGCGCAAACTCATTCCTCGACACTTTCTTCAAAACGCTGGTTCTGCTGCATTGCTGCCAAGGCATTGGCGATGTTTGACAACGCGACCCCGTTAGTGGTATGTCCTCATCGAACGTGGTGGTGCCATCCTGTGATTGATATAAAACACAAGTCAGTACTATAATGGAGAATAATAATAATCCAAAATAGTACCAAGATGGAATTAACCAAGATTAAAGGATACACTTTACTAAGATGATATTAAAATATCAACAAAGTTCAAAGCACCTAGAAGATATTAAGCATATCGCACACGACTGAAAAGGAGTGTGGTACACAGATATATCAATTGTAACTACCTCGGTGAATTACGCTCCTAGTTACAAGCCTGGATGAGCGGAAATAGTTGAAATAGTACGGTGGGGCCCAAATGCCACTCACAGGTAGACCTTTCGGCCATCCCAACCATTTCCAAACATCGGGACAAGAACGGGCGGCGTAATCGGCAGGCGAAGGGATCAACTACATACACAAATGAGTATGTATGCAAGCCACCATACAACAGTACATCAAAGCCATTCCATCTAAAAGAAATAGAAATATTGCAACGCCATACGGCAAGATCCAAATATAACTAGATAGATATAATAGTTTAGGATAGCTCCTCATACATCAAACATCAGAGTATCATGCGGAAGCGGCAAACAAGATCCGAGTACGGATAAGAAGCAAATCGGCATAAGATGCCCATAAATAAACACATCCCGCCCACAGATCTCACGGATCCCCGTTCCCGGAATCTCTACACCGAATGATCGTTGCCCACATCGTCCGTCTCCTCCAACCAGTATCCATCTTGTGAGTGTACCTGTTCATCTGAATCAAATAATTTATCGTGTGAGACCCTAGGGGTACTCAGCAAGTCTTTATGCCTCTAAAGGGGACACAACCTGGGGTGACGCAATTGAAGCAAAAGATAAACCCTAACAATTCTATAGATACTCGCTAACCATCCGCCTAACCAAAGATAGACGGATGTCCGTGAATTAATAACAAATATAACAAGAATATTAACAGATCCATCCTCCTCCTCGCTTACCAACGAGGAAGCGGACGAACAACCCCCCATCCGTTGGCAGTTTTATTATCCATTCCATGAGTGTTGCACTATTTACTAGTCAGTTATTTAGTCAAGTTAAAAGCGGTACTTTAGTTATGCTTGTCTATGATCGAGAAACTGTGCTCCAAGTCGTCCATAACCGCGGACACGGCTTTCAGAAAGTTTTACCCTGCAGGGGTGCACAAATAGCAACACACACTCGATCAACCTCGGAAAAACCAAATCAAAACCCAACGAGTCATTCACGAGAAAGCAATCACCAGATTCAGGAATATTTCAGGGGGCCACCCCATTAAGCTACCCGCAACGAAGTTAGCTGACTCCGAGACGGACTCAAGGTTTGGGTGGACGGCTGTAAACGACTGGGAACCCGAAAGTGTGACTGGGCTTGTCAATACCGCGAAAACGTGTCCCGATCCTAAACAGTACAGGTGCAGTACATCGCACAATTTAAATAAAGCAGTAAAACGTGGCATAAGTACAGGATAGTAAATAAAACCTCAAACTAGTTTGTGGCCCCAAGAAATAAGAATGAATCAGGCTCTGGCTCAGGGGGGTCCCATAATCCTCCCGGATGTGGATATCGCGAATATTCAAGGAACAGGAATCAAGTACTCGGGGTCCTACGGGACACAAGTGAGCATGAAAAACCAAATAGCAGATATTGCTCACTGGTGCCACTTTCATTAGTTATCCCATACTACTCAGGTTAAGTTGTTTTGGTACCTCGTGATCCATCAGACACTCACATACCCTACACATGCTGTTCTACGACTCGCATGGCTCAAACAACTCCTGTAGTAATGGATCATGGGATGGAGGAACAAGCTTTGGTGGGGTTTAAAAGTAAAGGCTATGCAATACTTGGGATTCAGTTTAATGCAATCGCGACTCAATGATGCAAGAACAAGATAGAGGCAATAGGTACTATACGTATGCGAGCATGTGTTAGTGCTTGCCTGGCAGTTCAGTTGTAGCGAGAGAAGGATCTGGGTAGTGCTCCTGGGTTTCTTGATATATCCCCTGCTCAGCGTCTATTCGAAGAAGAACCAAACAAACAAGGGCCAACATAAATAAAGTGCACAAGCATATGAATAAAATGCGACAAGCAAACAATCATGCCATGATGAATGATGCACAATTTGCATGGCAGTAATGTAGCTTGGCATGGGTGTGGTGTGGAATACAAGAAATAAGCATTTTATTGAGTTTTGGTCACATTTTATACTCAAATAAGTTGCTGTATACTTTATATTTATATGATGCATGCTGCAATTCATAACATGGAATGCATAAACAGAAAGGTCTCGTCGAGCTAATCATTTTAGACATATCATTTGTTAAATTTGGAGTTATACATCAAAAGTTATTAATTAATTAATGCAAAAGGGCATTTTAATGTAATTTAAATCAACTTGAAATTTCAAGTGTTCAGAATATATTTTGGATAGCATAATTGAATTCCTCATATTTTTCTGATTCAGAAACATATATTACATGTTTAATTTGGAATTGTATTTTAAAAGTTATTTAAATGCATATTTGAATTTGAATTTAAAACAAATTTGAAAAGATTTAGTTTAAAACAGATAACAGAAAAACCTTTTTGTACTCAGGCAGACCTAGCCACTGCCGCTGACGGGTGGGGCCAGGTTGACTGGGCCAAACACGCGCACAGAAAAAAGGGGGGGGGACTGCGGGTTGATGGAACCAAAGTGCCGGGAACCTTTTTGCAAAATGGCAACAGCCGAAGACAGGTGGGTCCGGAGGGGTCGCAGGTTTAGGAAAAACAAAAGACAGGGGGTTTTCTATAAGACGGCCACGGCCCCACTGTAGATCTCCTTTCTCTGTCCCGCGGACAGATCGGTGCCGACCGACGCGGTGCGCGGTGTACGGGGTTCGAACTTCGCGCCAAGGCAGCACGGCCAAGGCGACCACTGGGCTAGCTAGGGTTTGGTGCTAGTAAACGGCAGGACAGCTAGGTAAGCCTAGCGTGGCGCGCAGCGTGGCGGGTAACGACGAGTACCATGCACTGAGGGTGTTCGTCGGACGGATCAGCGTTAACAGGAAGCAGAGCCAAGCGGGGGTTTGTCAGGGGGGCTCAGCAGCTCACCAGGGATTGGTTGGTGTGGTCGGATCGTGCAGGGAGGCGACGGAGGGGCGAGGACGCAGACGGCCGGCGTAGCTAGGGTTTGCGTCGGGCGACGCTGGTCCAGGCGATCCGGGTGCTCCTCCTTCACGTCTGCGGGTACCGGGCGAAGCAGGGGGGTCCCCTTGGTCCTCCAGGCCACCTCCTCGACGCGCTCGCCGGCCAGAGCGACGAAGAGCAGAGGTAGCCAAGACGACCATGACAAAAGTGCGACGGTGAAGAAGAAGGGGAAGGAGAGGCAGGCTCTGGGGCGGATCTGGGGATGCAGGAGAGGCCGAGGAGTCGTGTGGATGAGACCAATCGAGAGGGAGGGAGGAGGTGGCGTGGGGAGGTGGTGAAGGAAAAAGGTGGCTCGGGTACCACCTTTCCCTCCTCCTCACGTGCTCGGGTCGGGGCAGGTAGGCAGGGCAAGGCGAGGGTGAGGCTGCACGGTGGCCCAGGGAGAGAGGTAGCACGGGGTGGGGCTAGCATGCAGGGAGAGAGAGGGGGAGAAAAGAGGGTCGGGTAGATGCTAGGGTTTTGAGAGAGGGGGTAGGTCGGGTTAGGGCTTGGGGTGGTGGTAGCTAGGTGGGTCCAGGGTGGCCAGGTGGGGCCAGCTAGGTGAGAGAGGAGAGAGGCCGAGAGATAGGTTGGGATCTAGGGTTAGCTAGAGAAGGTGGCATGGTAGATGGTGGTAGTGGGTTAGGTGATTAGGGTTAGGTTAGATGGTGCTCAAGGTGGTGGTGGGGTAGGTGATTAGGGAGGATCTTAGATAGGGGATAAGAGAGAGAGGGAGATGGCTTAGGGTTTTAGATGCTTGCGTGCTCCAAACTAGATCAAGCAAGAATAGGTGGGAAAAGTGTAGGGTTTGGGTTTTAGAAAAGATCCACTTGATCATGCATGTAGGGGGGGGGTGAAAAGAGATGAAGGTGAGGAAAGGAGAGGGAGATGTAGTGTGGTTGTTAACAAGACCAACTAGATCAAGCAAAAGAGGGGTAAAGGAAAAAGGAAGATGATCCACTCAAAATTCAAATAAAATTCAAAGAGGACAAAAGATGGTTATGGTTGCATGGCCCATGCAAAATATTTAATGCTAGGTTTCATCTTGTCAAAACAAAATAAATATCCATAGCATTCATACATATGCATTCCAAAAATATGGAATAAGACAAGCTAAAAGAAGTGAGAGGATGCCCCATGTGGGGTAGATGGAGATGACCATATTGAATAAAATGGGGCATGCTAGTGTATATGTGCCACTAGGCATTTAGTAAGCCCAATAATATCCCAACATGATAATAACCCCCAAACCACACATAGGGAAGCTAGAAAAGGGTTCCACCCTCAAGGCATGCAAAGGTGGCCATGTGGCTCTCATATACCAATAATGTGAAAACAACATGGTGCATATATGGGAGCATGTGGAGATAGAATTGGATCCATCCCAACCACATGAGCTAGAGGTAAAACTAAATAAGTTGCAATGCTCATAGATGGTGGAGTGGTGGAATGATGGGGTGATGACAAGAAAGGTGGTGGAGTCAATAAAAGATATGCCCCCAACTCAACTTGGGCATTTAAACAATATATCAAGAACCAAATACAATTTACAATGCATATGAGAGAAGAACCAAATCAAAAAGGGGTTTTATATGATGCTCAAATGCAAGGTGGCATGATGACATGAGCATGATATAATGATGATGCAACAATTATATATATGAAGTAGCCATTATATTACTAGACCAAGTAGCATTACAATTGTTAGACAAATGGGATGCTACAAGTAGTCTATACTACTCCTCCATGTCGACATCCACGTCAACAAGGGTAAGACCTGCATTCTCCATGGCGGTCTTGTACTCATCCACATTGGTGGTCAAGGCCTCGATCTTCGCATGGAGAGTTATCTTCTGTGAGCGAAGCCTCTCGATCAATCCCTGTTGGTGCTCAAGCTCGAAGTCCTTGGCCTCTAACTCTGCCTTCATCTCCCTGATATTCTTGTTTCTATCTTGGACTCTTTTCTCCCGACTCTTAAACTTCTTGTCCTGGCTCTCAAATCTGGCCTCCATTTCCTTAACGATCTCGTCTTGCTCCACGAAGAGCTTATCCTTCTCCCTCAGCTGAACCTGGAGCTCGTCGTTGCTAAGCATGACGTTGGTTCTCTCCGTGTCGAGGTGTCTAATAAGACCCTCTAGGTCCTGAAGGTACAGACGAACTGGCTCAATCGTCTCTCTAGTAGCATCATCGTACTCTACAGCCTCACCCTCCTCATCGCGTATCCCAAACGGGTGAAAGTAGAGGCCTCTAAGATCAGTGGAGTGCCTCCCAACCAGGCATCCAAGTAACTCCTGCATGACTACATCTAAGCCCTTCTCCTTGTCATCATGCATCATCTTGAAGGTGATGTCCTTCGTGGGTGGCTCTGTTTAGCGTCCCGGCTGTGTGACTTTGAAGCCCCAAAGGTCCTTCCTCTCAAAGTTGGTGAGCTGGAGTGTCGTAATACTAGGAAGGGGAAGGTTGAGCACACTAGTGAGCTCCACGAGACGAGAACCGAAACAAGTTCCCTTGAACTCCTCAGCAGTGTTGATAACAACGTTAGGCATCTATTGTATAAGATAGAGAAAGGTTAGAATCAATACAAGTAGAAAAAAATTCACAAGACAAATAAACACAAGCACATTTTTTAACAATAAACACACAAGTCATGGCATACAAGATCCAAACATAACTTTTTGGTGAGAAAACGACAAGTGTGGTGGTCTATCTAACAGAGTACATTACAATCCCCACTCACTTGCCAAGTTAGCTATCAGGGCATCCTAGAGGCAATATGTCGATCTTGATCACATGATTCCATTGCTAAGTCTATGATGTCTTCTCTTAAACGTTGGTTAGCAACCTCTAAGTCTTGGGTATGCTTCTTCTCTTCTCTAAGGTCATTTTGAGTGTTGAGCATTCTACACTTGAGTCTGTCACCAAGCTCCTTGATGGAATTCCAAGATGCATTCCTTGCAAAGTCAAAGAATGAATTATGCATTTCTATGTTGGTGATCATGCAGAATACCGAATCCTTGTGGTTGTATTCCTTGTTTTTGTACAAGTGAAGTTGCACCCACCAGTATTCTTCTCCTTCATCCATCACGGGAAAACCCTTGTACACTACTTCTCCATGTATTCCCATGGTAACCATGAGGTTCTTGAGTTCTTTGGGAAACTCTGTCTCACACTCCAAAGTCATAGTCATGAGTGGTACCTTCCTCACAGCTTCGTTGGAGTTAATCTACAATGAAGATGAGAAAGAAGATTAGCAAAGTTTACGAGAAGAAAAGATAAGTGTGGAATTTTTGCAAAGAGTGGCATTTTTCCTTAGTGGTTTTCTTAGTCTAATACAACCTAGGGTCATAATCCTATAGGCAACACAGTGCTCTGATACCATCTGTAAGACCCCACCTTTATAAAGGTAAGGTCCCTGTGTTTTCAATGCTAGTCCCTGGATCAAATGCTAGCATCCACAGTTTAAGATGAAGTAAATAGATACAAAGGTCTTTGTTACATCGTCATTCCAAAGATAAACATAGTCTTTTACAACTCCATAGCCAAAGGCTACTACAAGAGTTCATAGCATAAGTAAATAAAGTAAAGTCTTCAACTTCTTGTGCCATAGGCATGCATGTTGAGTGTAGACTCATAACCCTAATCCTCATCAGAGTAACCTGCAACATCATAAGTTACAGCCACAGTAGGTCAATACATTGGAATAGTATTGGCAAGTGATACCAGAGTAGAATAGTAGCTTCTAACTTCTATATGAATTTTGGCTAAGTGTAGCTTAGGCTTGCTTTGCTCAACATAGGTTTTACCTATCAGTTGAAAACACTAAGTTTTTGCTTATCAGTTGAAAACACTAAGTTTTTTCTTATGAAAATTGGTGATCCTTTACCCTTGTTCAACCACAAGCTTTTAACTTAGAAATTGGGATGAGGAGATCCTTGATAGCTTCCATGTCTTGATGCTCAAATTGTCCATTGCCGGGGACACGGCTAAGTACTTCGATTCTTCCTTCTCGAGAGGTGGTGCACTTTCCCCACAAGACTCAACATGCATCGAGAAAAGATCTTTCAGAAGCCTTCCCTTAGACCAAATGGACGCGTTCCAAACCTACCACCCCTACCACCTTCTGTCCATATGGCTAAGTTATTGCAACCTATATGATCTAGGAAGAGCCCATATTGCCATGTGGCTGCACTAGAAGCTTCTTAACATTTGGCATCTCAAATCCCTTTGTTCCTGGGTGGCATTCCACAAGTGAGATACACAGGGTAGGCCATGAAAATGGGTCCCTGGTAACCACTCAACAAAATACCATCCAAGCAATTACCATTCCACCCAGGTGTTTCATTCACTTAGTTGTTTTATTAAGAAAAAACATAAGTCAAAGACTTAGTAAAATTTCCGTAGCATGTGTATATAAACCACCCTTGTTTGCTACTAGCTAGGCTAAGCATGATATCAAAAAGTATCTTAACTTAGAGTATAATTCTACCAAGGCTACATCTACTAGGATTTCCCACAGCATGGCATATAGATACTTAGTAAAACATTTCATGCAAGCCCTATGCAAAATATCACTAGTGCATAGTCAAAATAATGGGTCAAATACATGAAGCACCACTGGCCATGGTAGTTGGGGAGTAGCAACAACCCTCAAAATCACAATCATCACTAGCAACAAAATCTACACATAAAATGATAGCACTAAATTTACATTCCAAATAATCAAGAAAAAATATATAAATGCATGAAAATGCCATGTGATGATTTTTTTCTAAACTAAAGAAGACAAGTAAACAGTACTGAACACTAAACTAAACATTTATAGACTAAATAAACTTAATTTGGCTTTATAAACATTTTCTAAATAATTTATATACTCAAAATAAGCCTACAAATGTCTCTGCATAAATTTCCATTTTTATAGAAGCAAAGCACAAAACTAAGCCCATAGATTTGTAGGATTTATTTTTGTGAATCCATTGATATAAGTTATGAATTTTTCAAGTTTATTCATCTAATAGATTCAAATCTAAATTTTAAAACAGAAATCCTGACACGCGACACCATCTGATTGGCATGTACCGCTTCGTGCGGATCACACTCGCGAGACGCTGGATCTAAGTGAGATCCTGCGGTCCAGATCTGACCATACCCCTTCGTGCTAACTTCTAATCCTAACCTCTAGATCTAGATCTAACGGTCCACGAGGCTCTGACCATCGAGTGGCGGCGCAAATGGCTAGAGCGGCGGTGACGCATCTGGCGATGGCGCTCCGGCGAGGCCAGAGGGAAAGTAAGGGGGCTTAGGGGCTTACTGAGGTCGCAGAGACGAGGTGAAGCTAGACATGGTCGTTGACGAGGTTGGGGCGCACGAACACGGACGGAATCGCTCGCCGGAGTGAAGCTTGGCGTCGGGTTCTCACGGTCGTCGACAGAGGTGACACTCTGGTGCAAAATAAAACAAACGACGAGTGTTAGGAGAAGCGCAAGGCGATGGCGAACAAAGTTGCGTGAGCCAGAGAGCAAGGCGTGCACGATGCTTACCGCAAACGGTCGCCGGAGCTTGTCGGGGCAGCGGCGGTGCAAGAAGAAAAGCGAGCAGCCTGGCGGCGCACCGATGTGATTGAGTGGGGGGAAATGGAGCGGAGGCTGTGGGGTTGAAGTAGCAGGCTCGGGGACGAGAATTACGGCCGCAGTTACTCGGAATTCAATCGCGAAATCAAAGGGGAAACGACAGCGGCGGAGCTGGTCACCGCGCGTTGATTGATGAGGAAGGGCTGAGGTGGCAGTGGGGTCTGGTTGTCAGCGGGGTGCGGGTTTGTTTGCATGTGAGAAAGAGTGGAGAGGGGGAGGTGGCCGGGTGGGCTTCGCGGGCTGATTCTGCTGCTGGGCCAAAACGGTGGCGCCAACATTTTCACTTTTCTCTATTCTTTTTCTTTTTCTATTTCGATTTTCAGGAAAGCAATTCAATTCAAGTTCAAGTGAGTTTGAATTCTAATTACTTTTGTATTTTTGCAGTGAAGTCTTTGCACTTAATTGATTATAAAACCTGACTGCATGGTCAAATTCACTTTGACACTTTGAAAATAAAATAAACCATGCCTTTAATTGATGTACATATATATTAGGCATATAAATGGTTTTCCTTTGAATATTTTTTTTTAAATTTCTGTGCAAGCTTTGCAACCATTTTAAAACATTACTAAACCATCCAAAGCATTCTCATACTTTGAAAATGAAAACAAAATAAGAAATAAGACCATTGCCTTATTTGCATGAAATAATAGGTATAACATGGTTTTTCTTATTTGAAATTTTGTTTGGAAAGACCAATGATATGAATGCATGCATGATATGCAAACTTTTAAAAAATCATGATTTTTGGGATGTTACACCAGCGCAACCCCGGCATCCGGTGTTGTCTCTGATTCGGTGATGGTGTTGGGCAAGAGTTGTTCCATGGCTTCGTCAAGCCAACGCTCCAGGTGCTCGACACCCACGGTGAGCTCCAATTCTTTGTGACCAGCCTTTGTGTTGATGGCTAGGATACATGGTTCAGTTGTCATTGTTTTCTACTAATCTGTTGCTAGCTATGGTTCCTTAATTTGGATGAGTAAATCTTTCTTGGCCCATGTATTAAATCTGTGAAATGAAGTTTGTGATGTTCTGAACTTGGTGGTTACTGAATCTTTGATTCGATAAAATGATTATTAAGTTTAGATACTGATTCTTAGGAATATGATGTAAATCTGTTTGAGATGATTTTCTCTATTGTTGCTTATTGGATAAGATTGGCAACATGATAGTAGAGGTTTACTTAATTCCTAACTATTCTGTTAGGAATATGATGCAAGGATTTAGCTTGTTTGATTATAGATGATATACAGGCATGGTATTTGCTGATGTTGCTAAAGTAATCTTTTAGTGATCTTTGTTGCTTGGAGTTTGCTTCTGTGGTGGCTCAGTTGAGTGTGCATAGCAGCAGGGCAATCTATGCATGAGCTACTGTGGTTGATCATTGGTTCATGTACTTATAGGATCTGATTGATCTATTGTGAGTGTTGAGTACAAAATGGAAACGTTATCTCTAAGTTAGATCCAATGCCAAATAATACTGTGATAAACACATATATTGAGCTTGTCATCTTATCTAAACCAATGATGCAAAGCTGAGGTTTCGAAACATGTGCTAGTTTAAGATGACCTTATAATGATTCCTGGGCTACCTGATTAAGAAAATGATTGATATGTTAATCCTATTTGATTGTATATGATCTGAAAAGCTATTTCTTTGAGGATGTGGTGATTTATTAATTTTAGTGGCTTTCTCTGATGTGAGATCAATACTGTGGAACCCAATTGAAGGGTGCACAGTAACATATCCGTAGTGAGTAGGATTACTGCTATGTTTATTAATCTACATGGTCAAAGATCACTATCTCTTGATGATCATTGTGTGCAATATGTTCTAGCCTATGATGCAAAGGCTGAGACCATGATTTGGGTAGGAATAGATATTTTGATGTGGTAAGAAACCTCTAGGATGAATCTACATAGAATTTTCTATGCAGTTTTGAGAGCAAAACTATCCTCCTAATCCTACTAGACAAGCTCTAGTTGCAGGGGGTTGAGTAGAGATTTATTTGTAGCACCCCTTACTCCCATTAATTCTATTGGTGCAGAAAAAACAAAAGTATATGATGCATGAGCTGGGTATGTTCCTACTAGATCTACCTACTGCTCTTCTTTCACTTGCTTGACTGGAACTTGAGCTTCTTGATCTGCTACAACCTGCTTTCTCCTACCAATTGCTTCTCCACCTTGCCGACTTACTCTTTCTTTATTCTTGTGATCCTGATACAATTGTGGCCTAGCCTTTCTTTTCTGAATCTAATTCTTTGGATGGCTCTAGGTAGCAACCAGAATTGGGTGATGGTGTAAGATCCCTCCTTTGTAAAGGAAAAGGATCCATGTGATTGCAATGCTAGTCCCTGGATCATTGCTAGCATCCACAGTTTAAGATGAAGTACACAGATACAAAGGTCATTTATTACATCCATTCCAGAGATAAAACATAGTCTTTTACAACTCAAGGCCACAGGCCTAATACAAGAGTTTGGAATAAGTAAATAAACATAAGTCTTCATCTTCATGTGCCACAGGCAAGCATGTTGAGTGTAGACTCATGACACCTAATCATCATCGGAGTAACCTGCAACATCACAAGTTACAACCACAGTGGGTCAATACTTTGGAATAGTATTGCCAAGTGATACCTTAGTAAATTTTAAGTGGACTAAATTACAATATGCATTTTGGCTAAGTGTAGCTTGGCTTGCTTTGCTCAAAATAGGTTTTTCCTATTAGTTGAAATCACTAAGTTTTTCTTTGTCAAAACTTTTCCCAAGAAACCACCAATAGACATTGGGGTCCTTCACCCTTGTTCACCCACAAGTTTTTACTTAGAAGTTGGAGTGATGAGATTCTTGATAGCTTCCATGTCTTGATGCTCAAGTTGTCCATTGCCATGGACTTGGCTAAGTACTTAGATTTTCCATCTGCAGAGTTTGTGCACTTTCCCCACCAGACTTGGTTTCCCAAGACAGGACCTTTCAGAAGCCTTCCCTTAGCCAAATGGACTCGTTCCAACCTATCATCCCACTACCACCAACTGTCCAAATGACTAAGTTCTAGCAACCTATGTGATCAAGGCAGAGCCCATATTGCCAACTGGCTGCACTATAAGCTTCTCAACACTTGGCCTCTAAAATCCCTTTGTGCCTGGGTGGCATACCACAAGTGAGATACACAAGGTAAACCATGTCCATGGGCCTTGTGTAACCACTCAACCAAAAACCACCATTCAAGTCCCATTCCACCCAGGAGATTCATTGACTTAGTTGTTTTATTAAGAAAAACATAAGTCAAAAGACTTAGAAATATTTTCATCATAGCATGTATATACTTTACCAACCCTTGTTTGCTACTAGCTAGGATAAGAATGGCATAGTAACTTCACTTAGGAAATTTCCTAGCAATTCTACAACTACTTAGGATTTCCCAACATAGCATTTGGCAAAATAATAACATGCAAGACTTAGCAAAATATTTCTAATGCTTGTACAAAATATAGGGATGGAAATATTCATGAAGTACCACTTGCCTTGGTAATGGGGAGAGTAGCACTCTTCACAATCACAATCACTAGCACCAAAATCTACACAAAATTGGTAGCACAAAATTACACACAATTCATATACAAACATAAATATATGCATGCATGCAAAAATGCTAAGTGATGACTTCTAAAACTCCACCAAGAAAGTGCACAATATTGAATCAATACTAAGTTGAAAACTTGCTAAATCAAGTTTATTTTACACCCAAACAAAATCCTAAACAATTTCTATACTCAAAATAGCCTTAAACAAGTCTCTGCAAATAAAGTCATTTTAACAGAAACTTTTCACTAAACACATTGAATAAACAGAAAGGGCTTGTCTCCCTGATTCCAACGGTATAAAATTTGCAAAAATCTAACGTGGGAATCAAAAGTTATAGTCTATTCAAATTTGAATCCAAATCTGTTTTAAATTCTATTTTAAACTCTAACCCTAGCCACGCGTCTTAATTCTATTGGTTGATACCGTTTCTCTCAGGATCACCCTCCCGCGCCATCGGATCTACTTAAAACACACGGCTCAGATCTTCCCATAACGATTCGTTAAGTGATCTAATCCTATACGCTGGATCCAGATCTGACGGCTCTGGATCAAACGACCAAAGTGGGGCGGCGGCTACTTGGCGGCAAGCTGTCATGCGGCGGCGCTGCTGTGTCGTCCGAAGAGGCAGGAGGATGCTTACCAGGTTCGCAGCATCGAGAAGAAGCTCAACCAAGCAGTGGCTTGACGAGGGTCGCACGGGCACGGTCGCTGGGGCTCGTCGGAGTTGCGGGCGTGCCCGCTTCTATTGCCGAGGCTCCGCGTCGTCCTAGCACAAGGCAGAGGGTTCAGAAGATGCGCAAGTGACTAGCGAACAAGTTGGTAACAAAGGGAAGGCAAGGGGTGCTCAGTTCTTACCGCTATTGCTCGCCGGAGTCGAGCGGCGGCGCTGGTGGTTGCGGGCGTGAACGGAAACGAGGACCTGGGTCACGAGCAAGCAAAACACAGGCGTTAGCAGATGCACAAGATCATTCTGGTTGCAGTGGTTTGAACGAGAGGCAACGGGGCGGTCTGGTCTTACCGTGATTCATCCCCGGAGCACGTCTGTCTGCGGCGGCGCAAATGCGATTGTGGGAAGCCTGGTGGCGATGTGGAGGCGTTGAGGGAGGGGAAATGACCGCGGTGCAGAGGGGGTTATGTAGGAGAGATGGGAGCGGCGATTAAGAGCGGAATTAAGGGCAATTAAGGGAGGAATCAATCGTGGCAGTGATGGGCGGAGGAAACCGCCAGCGACGGGGTCGGGCGCGATTTGGGGAAGATGAGGGTGACGTGGACGGGGCCCGCTTGTCAGCGAAATAATCAGAAGGGAAGTGGGGTCTGGGTGTCAGTGGCTCTGCGGGTGCGTTGGAGCGTGCGAGAGAGAGGGAGGGAGGCCGGGTGGGCTAGCTGGGCCGGTTCTGCTGCTGGGCTAGAATAGGAGCGCCTGTCCCTTTTCCTTTCTTTATTCCTTTTCTTTTTCTGTTTTGATTTTCAGGAATGGTTTACAAATGAATTCAAACTCTTTTTGAATTCAAATCTTTCTGGGGTTTTTGTAGTGTGCAACAGTATCAAATCTAGGCATAAAACCATGTGGTTACTTTGCAAAGGCTTGGTCATTTTTGGAGAAGCAAAATAACAGGGACTTTGCACTTGATTGGAAAATGTTTGAAAAATGGTTTTTGAAACCATTTCCATCTTGTAAAGCTTGGTTCAAATTCCACACTCAATCCATTCAACAAGGGAGATAAACAATCTAAGTTTAAAACATTCAAACTCTCAAATGGGGATGGCCATTTGGTTTAAGTTTGCTCACATAAAATGATAGCACTATGTGCCTATGTTTTTCTGAAATGAGTTTGAATTTGATCTCAATTATATATGCATGCATGAATGATATGCAAACTTTGAAATCATGATTTTAGGGATGTTACAAATGGTTTGGTGGAATAATCTGGTGTTCTTGTTGATGAAACTGGTTATATCAGTGATAACTAGGTACTGGGATGTGGTTGTTTATGTGTAGAGCTTAGGAGTTCTAGTGCTAAGAAGTGAACTGGGGTGGAAGAAGTAGCTAGCAGCAATGAACTGCGACGGCTGATCCCTTCTTATCTTCGCTTTGATGTGCTCCTATGTTGACAACAGATAACTGAATGTTGATGTGTAAGCTGCTTGCAAGTGGGACCTAGGGTCCAAGTTTCAATGGTGTAGATATTTTCTGGTTGATATGATCAAGTGAAAATGTGGGTTTTTACCTCTTTTGCTTTTACCTTTCATTGGTGAAACTTGCCTTTGAATCACCATGTGATGCACTAGTCTGAGGCTATACATTTGATAAGAACAGATACTATGGATTTGGTGAAATTTGCCCCTTTTTGATTTAAGCTCAATGATGAGACAAACAGTGCACTACACTTTAATTCCGAGAGCACAATTAACCCCCTCTTATCCCTTTTATTTTGGTTTATCTTTCTTTTGAGTTGTTTTGCAGGTATAGAGGAATAAGAAGAAAATAAGATACAAGATTAAACTTAGTTTAGGAAACGTAATTTAGGTTTTCCTTTTTATTATTTTGCACTTCATTTTTGTAATCTTTCATTTGTAATTAAACATTTTTAAAAATGGTGTAGTATTTATATAATAAAGTTATTCTTTTCTATTTCATTTATTAATTGTATTGTTCTATATATGTTGTAATAAAGTAAATCTCTTTTTGCAGTTTCAATTTTTCTTTTACAAGACTTGTTACTTATTTGTACTCATAATTACTTATTTGTAATCTCTTTTTTATTCAAAAGTGTGAAGACATTGTAATATGGTGTGATGTAAACAAGATTACCTTTCTTTATATTATCCTATTCTTTTATTTAACTATTTCTGTAAGTTACTTTTTAAATGTAATCATTGTAATATTATTTATATGATAAGAAAGTAGACATTTTCTCCATAATTGAATCTTGGACTTAATTATCTGTATCTTATTTATGAATACTAGTTCAATTCTTTATTTGAAATAGCATTCCATTAGGAAATTACTTTATCATTTATTTACATTTTCTTATTTCTATCTATATATTTATATCATTTGGTTATTCAAATTGAAATCACTTCCCTTATAAGTAAAGAACTCTACAAAGGTCATGTCGGAATCCGTAGAACTTACACTGACATTTCCCTCAGAACAAGAGAGACCTCATTCACTCTGTAGCCCTTTTTATTTTGCGCGAAAATTCCCCAGATTTTCTTATGCATGAATGCAATGCACACACATGTGTCCTCTCTAATTCTAGGTGCTACTCCTGGGATGTTACAGTTGTTGATGCATGTGCCTGACTCACTCGATGGATTAGGGCCAGTTAACTGTCATTAGACAAAACAATACAATCTTCATCAGAATCGAGTCCCCGGACTCGAATCTAGAACTAATGCTAGTGTAATTCGACTCAGGCTGTTGAGGTCTTATAGGAGTAAAATCCCAGTGTTTTTCAAATGGTGTACCCAACGCGTCTGTCGGGATTTTGATCGTGCCTCTTGACATGGAAACTTACTAGCAAAGCGTAGTCGGGTGCGTTGCCAGGCCGTCAGATGGTTTCTATAGGACTTATCTTTGCATCGTAGACACAACATCCGAAGTTTGATCACCGCGGAGGTGTTTCGGGTGGCCAAGGAGACTGTTTCTCACTTAGAATTGGTTTGGACAAGGTTGCCAAAAGATATTTTATCGTATTTGATCCGAAGGATCTCAGCCGAAAAATTCATAGGGTCGTACTTGATCCGAATGATCTCAGTCGAATAATTCATAGGGTCGTACTTGATCCGAAGGATCTCAGTCAAATAATTCATAGGGTAGGTGACCAACGCTCCCTATGAAAGTAGCCCCCGAGTGTCTGTTTGAGTCGTAGACTTGAGCATAGACTTTAGTTCAGTCGTTTTCAGTATTAATCCGAAGGACGTATTTTTTCGGATGCGCGACCATCGCTTCCTATGGGAGTAGACTCCGAGTCCGTAGTGGAGTCGCAGACTCGACATAGTACTCGAAGATATATTTGAGCTGACATTACCGTTGTAATTTCTTAGGTACGCGGCTAGCGCTCCTGATAGGAGTAGCCCCTGTGTAGTTGGTTGAGTCGTAGACTCGAGTAAGTACTTTGATGCTCAAGTCGAAATCTGTGACCCGTTGCTGGCGTTTTGAATAGATAACTTGTACCTCCCAGACGTGACAACTGTAGGTTACGGAGATTACGCACGATCGACCATGGAAGGTGTTTGTCACAGAAGCTATATGAAAACTCAGCATAGGAAGATATTCAACACTAGCATCTACACTTGGCCCTTTTAGCATAATCAATGACACCCTACTTGCCTACTCGGATTACTGAAGGCAACCTATTTGCAAATTTGAGTATCAACTGGCGTCAACCAGTTGTCAAACTCCAAATATTTCGTTCATAGGGGCATGAACAAATTGCTAAACCGGTTGTAAAGATTAAAACCATCATTGCTTTATTTTGGACTTTTCATCTAGTAACGTGCATGAATGGATATGGTGGGTAAGATTTGAAAATGTTTGACATCAACCGGGCTCTACTTTGCTTTTACTTTACTTCACTTGCCAATCGTGGGTCCCACTTCCTGACGTGAAGTTGACTAGTCACGCGTAAGCATGGCAGAAGTTATGGCGTCTCCTCAGTTTCCGCGCGTAGTGGACGATGTGCTGGTGAAGGTTCGGTTTGATGATGACACGTGTATGGGGAGATTTGAGGTGTGCGCTAGGGCTTCGCAATCGACAGCTCGAGTGCGTCATCTTCGTCCTTTTATACCGCGGGGAAAAACAGTGATTTTACCCTTTGCCATTTGCTCTTGCCTCGTCTCCATTGCCACCATTTTCGTGAGTTCCCTGCTTCTCGTTGTGCACTAGACATTCTCCACAATTTTCCTTCCTCTTTCCTCCTCTCATGTCTCCACACTCGCCACGCCAGGATGGGCAAGCCAAAGAAGGTGTCGTCTACTGCTGCTGGACCAGCGCCGCCGGTGCTGACAGAAGGCCGCCGCTCCGGCCTGCATCACTAACAGCCGGTGGAAGTGTAACATCCCATGATTTAGGAACAAACGGAGGGTAGATTTAGGAAATTGTGCATATGCATGCATTCATCTGCAAAAAAGTGAGGGTAAATTTTTATCCAAATAAAAACTTAAGGTGATCAGAGTTTCTTTCACTCTGTAAGTTTAGGAATAGCTTTGGAGAGTGATTGCTATAAATTTTGACATCATCTTTATAAATTAGTGTGTTTTGGGGATAGAAATTTGAATTCAAATTTGAGATTTGAGTTTATATTTTAAAAGATTAAAGTTATGATCTAATAATATTATTTAATCAAGAAATAGTATATAGTAACAGAAACTCTAAATAAGAAATACAATCAAACAAATGAATATTTATTTCATATATTCATTTCATGCATAAGTTACAAAATGTAACTCATAAAGTCAATAAAGAAAGTTTACATTAATAAAATTACAAAAAGAAGAGGAATATTTACATATTGAGAACTATTACAAAATTCCTAACAAATGAATAAAATAAACATTACAAAGGATGACACTTATCTAAAAGAAAACCTATACTAATTTTGAATCTTCAAATCTTGTACCTACAAAACAAAGAATAAACAAAAAGGAAAATAAAGGATAAGTTATTAATTTTTACACTCAGTAAAATTGAGCAGTGAGATGCACTGCTCAATTTTACATCATTGAGTAACTCCATTAGGGGCAAGTTTCACCAATATGAAAGAATCTAATCTTTCATAAACAAATAATCCATAAGTCAAATGATCCCAATCAGTAAAAGGGGCAAGTTTCACCAGGCAGGTTAATAGTAACCAGATAAAAAGGTAGAACACCTCATTGAGCTTATCCACAACTATGCAGCAGACACACAAGCAGCTCACACACGAAAATGCATGGGTGTGTTGTCGACACAGCCCCAACAATTCAAATCAACAAAAGGACCAAGCACAGCCGTGGGCAAGCACTAGTGCACCACTCCATTGCTCACACCACACTAGAGCCAACATCTTAGCCATAGCCTAGCAAACTAGCAAACAAAACTCCACACTAGATCAACCCAAACATCACCAGATGGTGACATAAGGACGGGGAAGAATTAGGTGGACAGCAATGCCAAGCCATAGGATCTAGGAGGAGCAGGCTATATCAAGGCCAAGCACAGGAACCAGGGGAAACAAGAACAACATCAGGAGTTGAAGGACAGGATCAAGCCAACAACACCAACATCACAACCAACCACAACAATCATCAGTTTTTTTGGTGAGTGTCATAAACAACCACATGATCCATTCATCTTATCCAAACAGAAACATGTGTTGTTTCATGAAACAACCTCTCAATGATCACCCTAGTGGGGTGAATCTATCCTAGAGGTTTTAAATATAAAGATCAGAATCAAACTCTATCAAAAACACCAAATTCTCAGACCAGCCTCACAGAATTGGTGATACCAAAGGCAATTCCTATATTCTATCATTTGTTCTTACAAGATCTGGGCACATCTCCCAGAAGGAGTAGCACCTCAAATCTTATAAGCTACAAACAAATACATTAACTTAACCAACTAGGATCCAAGATCTAGTTAGCAACTATGATGCCCTAGCAAATCTTGAAAATAATAGCAACATAGGAACCTAGTTCCTAGAGCCTCAGACCAACATCATAGGCATGAACAATCAGTAAGCTTTCCAACTTATTATTAAGCATCCATCAAGTTTCCAGTAATGACCATAAGTGAAGCCAACAACAAGATCAACTGGTGTATCATTCTAAGATGGTTTCACAAGCAATAATCTTATAGCTAAGCCAACTAGATAGTCTAGCTCTCATAAATGAACTAGCAAATAAATATCTGTCATTTCCCTGAGACCATACTCAGATATCATACAATATATATCCATTCATTTTCAAAGAATCAACAGGATCTATCGAATAAAATTCAGAATGTGGATAAACAGGCAAGCCAACAAACACTAATGCAGTGAATCATCACTGACAGAGTTACTGTCAGTATCAAGATACTGACAACAGATGAACACACTAAGCCACCATATTATCAATCAGAGACAAAGCTAGGAACCACTAGCATCAGATACAACATTAGCCTCAGACCAACAACAACATCATATAATCAAAGGATGACAGCAAGCACTGAAGTGCAGAGAACACAAATTCTCACTAAGGATCATTACCAGACCATACCATCATCTTACAAGCACCAAGGATGAACCCTAGTATTAGTGCAAACACAAAATATACATTGGCCACTAGATACACATAGAGGGACTCGAGGTAGCTAGGTGCACTAGAGTTCATAGAGGCACAACTCACCGGAGGTCCTCACTAACAAATTGAAGAGGAAGCAGAAGGTCCGACGAGCTCGCGGCGGCATGGGGAGCACCAGAGGGCGCTGCAACCTGCACCAGCCACGGCGGTGGCCACAGTAGTGCACGAACACCACACACCACCATGGGGGAATCAGCAGCACCATCCCCAAACCCTAGGGTTTGGGAACGGGGCTACCATGGCCACAGGAGGGCCACAAAGTCAAATCAAAGAGGAGGAGATGGAGAAGCTTAGTCGACAACCTCGCCCTGCACCGGCCAGGGAGGACCACGGCAGCGAGCATCGCACGGCAGCGGCCAGGGAGGACCACGGCAGCGAGCATCGCACGGCGGCGGCGCCAGCACCCCATGGGGTCGAGGAGGAGATGAGATGAGGACGAGGAGAGAGACTGAGGGAGTGGGCCAATAGGGCCAGAACCCTTCGGGGTGCCCTTTTGGTCAAGGTCACTTGGGCCAATAACCCCAATAGAACCAGCCCAAAACTTAAAAGAAGTCTTAATTAATAAAAGACCAAAATACCCCTAGAGATAAATAAAATTCTAAAAATAAAATAAAAGCTTAAAAATTACAAATAATATATTTTTGGATTCATAATAATCCAACCTATTTAATTAAATTAAGAAATAAATATTTATGTATATGATTTTTGGTCAAGAATTTTATAATATATTAATTCCTTATGGAATTTATAAAATTAAAGAAAGAAGATAAAAATAAATAAAACTCACTCTTATTACATATTATTATCATATTATTTTAGAAAAATACTAAATAAATGTTTTGGGTCATAAAAAGAAATTCTTTTATTTAAATGTTAATTCTTAAAAGATTTGTTAATGAATAAATATAGGAATTGATATTAAATTTTAAATTCTAAAATAATTATTATCTTATATAATGGCAAATATAATATTCAATAAATATTAAATATTATTTTTAAATGAAATCCTTTATTACTTAAAGGAATTCTTGAAACTAAATAATGGGTAAAACACACAAAGAAAAATAAATGATAATAATGCATTACATTACTATGCATATTCATTTTGCCTTTTTAAATATTGTCCTTACCGGGCAACAATGATGTTTTGTAGACATAGAAGCTCAAGGTCCAGTGTAAGCATCCGACTTCACTACCTCGCAACCACAAGGCAAGTTCATCACTTTCTCATGTCCTTTGAAGAGTCTTTATCAAAGTATTTGCAAATTGTTTGTTATCATCTATGTTTCTAGGAAAGAAAATATTATTTTCTCAAATAAATAAATTGTTGATATCATCCTAAGTGATGATAGAAAGGAGCAATAGAAATTAAGTTTCTATTTGCAACAATGATAATCAACTAGGAACTTAACAACCCATGACATCAGTGATTCTAGCGCCGTATATAACGCGTTATCCATGAGATTTGGAATGGGACGGAGAAGTCAGCTGTATCCTTTTCCTCTCGTATGGAGGAAAGACGACCTTAACATGACGTTGTGATTCCTTGTGTGGATCCAACATATGGGTGGGCACCCTTATGCCCCACGCTTTTGGTGTCTAGATTATCTTTGAGTGGTTTTTAGTGGTATAGTCCATTTGATATGGCACTTGCCAGGGCATCACCAGTTCATAGAGTCTTTGGGAACTCATCAGGGTTTTAGCCTGCTCGGAAGGGGGCTTAACGGAGGTGAGCCAGCCCCGAAGGATCGTGCAGACATATGGGTTCGCGGAGAGGGAAGTGATTGGCTTGGACCAACTACTGGGCCCCACATCATGAAATTTTGGAGGGGAAAGTACGCCCGGTTGTGCAACAAGGAGTTGATCTCTCATGGGTAAAGTAACACACCTCTGCAGAGTTTAAGAATTGTAACTTGTTACTCCCTGTTCCGGGAAGGAGCTACAAATGCGGCAGGAAAGGAACTCCATGAAAGTTCTGGTCAACCTGTGAAGGCTGATGGTCATAGATTTTCACAATAAAATCAATCTTTGAAGAAAGGTTTACGAAAACTGCATAGTTCCAAGGACTTATAGTCTGAGGTGGTAGATAGAGCATCAAACTTCCCACCTTCCATATAATGAACTTGCTGGGTAACACTGTTACTCACCTTTTCCTTTGTTCCCCTGCTTAGACTCGGAGGATCCAGAGGAAACTCCAATCAATGCAGCTGAAAGCCAAGAGGAGGTCTTCTATGAAGAGCCCAATATGTATGGTGTCGTAGAAGGGGTGGACTACGATGTCGTCTACGGAGGAGAGCACCATGAGTCAGAATAATTACCGTAGTTCTAGGAACCAATTGAGCCGAGCAACATGAACAATATATAACAATAATTCGTTGAGCTCAGTTTCGAGTTTAAGTTGTCATCTTAAAACTTCCGCTGAAACACTTTATAGTTGGTTTGTAAGTTGAGTCTTTTGAATTCTTGATCCTTTGGTATTGTAATAATAATGTGTGTATGTTTGTAATATGGACCCACAATGTTTCTATTGTACCACTCTGAGGGATGTGATGTTTACGGAATGGTGTTCTGTGGATGTCACGTCAACGACTATAGTGTACTACACATGTAGTGGTATGATGGGTCACCGCAGGAAGCGCACGGAGATGCGCGAGGCAGATTTGCACAAACTGCTCGACGCCAGGATGATCTCCAAGGAGAAGGACGACGCCACCCTCCCCGATTAGGAGGTAATTCCTCGCCCACCCAAAGGGTTTTGGGTGATGTTTTATGACTTTGTGATTAGGGGTCTTTCTTTGCCCGCCCACGAATTCCTTTGTGAGCTTCTCTTTTTCTATGGGATTCAGTTGCATCATCTGTCTCCCAACTCTCTTCTTCATATCGCTTGTTTCATTCGTTTGTGCGAGTGCTGGCTCAGTATCAAGCCACACTTTGGCCTTTTTCGGAGACTCTACTCCAAGAAAAGGCAATCTGGCACAGGCGATGTTTATCCGCTCGACGGCTACATCATCTCTATTCGCTCCTCCATCCAATTCTTCTCCTTTTCCATTTGCGAGTCTGTCCAATACTGGCGCCGGAAGTGGTTCTACATCCGCGATGTCAAGCTGGACGGGCAGCATTTTGGTCTCCCCCCTTTCGATTCTACATAGAAGATCACTTGAAAGAGGTCGTGGAAGAACGACATCTTAGAGGGCGTATCCGCGGAGGTGGAGAAGCTCTACAAACGGGTGGAAGCTCTCCAACTGGTGGCTAGCAAGGAGGTCAACGGTGTCGACATCATCTGCACCTTCCTCAAGCGCCGATTGCAGCCGCTCCAAGCGAGGGCGCACCTGATGTTTCTATATGATGGCCGCAGTGATCCGACAACGGTCTCTCCTGAGAATTTGTCTTCGGGTGACTTTGACAGAGCGCTTCTGTAGAGGTCCCAACCTTTATAAGGTAGAGATCCCTGTGTTTACAAAGCTAGTCCCTGGATCAATAGCTAGCATCCACAGTTTAAGATGTAATATCAAGAAACAAAGGTCATATTAAAATTTATAACCAGGAATAAAATAATTCTTTACATCTTACATAGCTCATATGGCTATCTCATTACAATGCAGCAGATATAACTATGTAGCATGGAGTCGTTTATCTTCATAAGCCATAGGCAATCATGTTGGTTCTAGACTTGTAATCCATACTCAACAAACTTCACTACATCAAACAAACCTGCAACATAATAAGTTACAGCCACAAGGGTCAATACATTTGAATTGTACTGGCAAGTGATACTATGGTAGAATAGTGGTATCTAACATCTATATGCATTTGGCTAAGTTTAGCTTAGGCTTGCTTTGCTTAAAAGAAGGTTTTCCTTATTAGTTGAAAACACTAAGTTTTTGTTTGTCAAAAACTCCCAAGGAACCACCAATAGAAATTGGTGAACCTTTACCCTTGTTCAACCACAAGTTTTAACTTAGAAATTGGGATGAGGAGATCCTTGATAGCTTCAATGTCTTGATGCTCAAATTGTCCATTGCCCGGGACACGACTAAGTACTTTGGTTTCACCCTCTTGAGAGGTGGTGCACTTTCCCCACAAGACTTGACATGCATCGAGACGAGATCTTTTAGAAGCATTCCCTTAGACCAAATGGACGCGTTCCATCCTATCACCGTACCACCTTCTGTCCATCTGGCTAAGTTATTGCAACCTATATGATCAAGGCAGAGCCCATATTGCCATGTGGCTACACTAGAAGCTTCTCAACACTTAACATCTCAAATCTCTTTGTTCCTGGGTGGCTTTCCACAAGTGATATACACCAGGGAGGCCATAGAAATGGGCCCTGAGTAACCACTCAACACAAACCATTCTTTCCATTCCACCCAGGTGATTCATTCACATAGTTGTTTTATTAAGCAAAAACACAAGTCATAGATTTATAAATATTTCATAGCATGAATAATCCACCCTTCTTTTCTATTAGCTAAGCTAAGCATGATAATATGGAAAGTTTCCTAACTTATGATAATTCTACTAAGACAACATATAGGATTTCCCTTGGCATAGCTTATACTTAGAAAATTTTCCATGCAAGTCCTACTCAAAATATCACTAATGCATAGTGAAAATAATAGGAAAAATATGTGAAGCACCATTTGCCTTTTTAGTAGAGAAACTAGGTTCATTCCTTGATCTTGCAATTGTCATACTCTTCAAAGTTCACTACAATTCAATCAAGCAAGGCACACATTCAAAACTAGCATTCAAACAATTCACCACATAAAATAATAAAAACAAAGAAATCCATGGAAGCATGCAAAAGATTGTTTTATTAAAAAAGTGGTTTCTACTAAGGCTATAAACATTTTAAAACACCTACTGGTTATTTATAAAATGTGGAAAAGCATTTGAAAACAAGTTAGTGAAAATAGGCCTTTTAATCATTTTTCTTTTGCTAGAAATGCTTTTATCCAAAGGAATAATTTCTAGTGTTAGCCAAATATGTTTTTAAACACAAATGTTTGTGTTTATGGTCAGAGTGTTTTAAAAAAATCCATTTGCAAACGGTTTCACTCAAAAATCATTTTTAAATCATAGCAACATTTTTGTTTTACGAGAAATGCTTTTACTTAAAGGAATAATTCCTTGTGTTATCCAAATTCATTTCTAAATCCAAATGTTAGTGTTTAATGTCAGAGAGTTCAAAACAAATCATTTACAAAAGATTTTATCCAAAAATCATTTTTAAATCAATTTTTATATCCAAAATAGTCCTAATAATGTTTCTGCAAAACACCTAATTTTTCAGAAGCAAAATACTAAACTAAGGCCATAGTTTCATAGTTTACATTTTCGTGATTCCATTGATATAAAATTTGTAATTTTTAGCCAAGCAGAATAAAAGTTATGATTTTTGCAAAATCAAACAGCTAATAGATCTAATTTCTGTTTTAAATCAGCAGCCAGGACACGTGTCTGTTTCCTATTGGTCTATACCGCTTCGACAAGATTGAGCTATGTGGAGCATTGGATTTAAGTGGCAACACATGGATCAAATCAGCCAAAAACGTTTCGCCTAAGATCTAATCTACACCACGCGATCTGCATCTAACGGACCAAAACCATCTGGCCAAGAACTGGCGGCGCTGGTGATGGCTACGCGGCAGCGGCGCTCTGCCAGTGACGTTCTGACAGTTTCGGGAAGAAAAGGAGAGGGGGTGGGGCATTACCGAAGTCGTCGTGGCGTGGGGATGCTCGAGGTGGTCGCGGAAGGCCAGGGGTGCACGAGGTTTCTGTCGTTTGCTTGCAGGAGTCGTTGTCACCGTCGGGCATGCTCTGTCGTCGACGGGGGCGAAGCTATGAGGCACGCGAAGATAAAAGGGGAGGTGATTTAGATGCGCGCATGAGAGGCGAGTGCGTGAGCATCATCGAGTGGAAGAGGGGTGGTCAGGTCTCACTGGGAGAAGTCTTCGGAGTGGATGCAGACAACGGGGGCGCTCAGACGAGGAAGAAGCCGATGCTCTGGGGCATGCGCGGGCAAGCAGAGGCCACTGGAAGATGCACACGAGGTTGCTGGTCAAGCTCGTGTGAGCCAGGGGGCAGGGGGAGGTCGAACGTCGCCGAAATTCACGCCGGAGGATCGTCGGAGCAATGGCATTGAGAGCAGCAATTTGAGCAGTCTAGGGGCTCATTGGGCGTGGCGACTGAGGTGAAAGAGAGAGGAGAGGGAGGCGCTTAGTAGGGCGTGGTCACGGGGAGGATTCATTGCGACATTAACGCGAATTTACGCGAGGCGTCAATGGCCATAAACGGCGAGGGGAATTGGGGGCGGGGTCAGCAGGGTGGAGACGATGATGTGACGTGGCGGTGGGGCCGGTTAGTCAGTGGGAGTGAGGGTTGATTCGCTGGTGAGAAATGACTCGCGAGGGAGAGAGAGGTGAGTGACCCGGGTGGGCTGTAGATGGGCCAGGGGTTGGGCTAGGTTAGTTGGGTTGGATCCGTTAGGTCGTTTTCTTATTTTTTTTCTTCTGATTTCTTTTTCTTTTTTTCCTGATTTCTATTTTTATTTGCAACATTTGATTCAAGCTTCATTTGAATTCAAATTATTGACAAACCTTTTCAGTAGGTTTAAACTATTTAATACTATGTTTAAATAGTCCACCTTGGATTAATTCAAATATTCATTTATGCTTTAATATTTATTTAAATGAGGCTTTTGTCTTTATTCAAATAACATTTACTATGGTTTACAACCATATAATTTTATTCAAATATTCCTTTATTCTTTTTAAGTTAATTAGATAACTTTTAATATAATTTGGCAATTTCAATTATTTTTCTCATGATTTAATTAATCATTTATAATAGGCAATGGTCTTTAATTAAATAAAATCAAATATGGTTCAAGCCCATATAATTTTATTTAAATAATCTTTATTACTTTATTTTATTTGGATTATGTTTATTCCATTTTCTTATTGATTTGGCCAAGATTTAATTTTTCTTTTAAAAAATTTCTTATTTATTTATTTCTTTCTTTGTCTTATAAAATCCATATCTTTTTATTTATAGTTCCAAAATTGGTGATTCCAATTTGTATAATTTTATTTAATTTTTTTATCTTTTTAAATACTTTTAGGATTACTTTGCCCACAAATTAGATTTGAATTTATTTAGGAGCTTTATTAGGTTTGGAATATATTTTCTTTTATCTTAGTAAATTAATAATTTTTTATTCTGGCTCCAAATTGAATGAAACCAATTTCCATGGTTTTATAATATTTTTGTTTATCATTTTTGTTCATTTTAGAAATGTTTGTTGCTATATTTTTATATGGAATAAATCCATAGTCTTGGGGTGATATTGGAAATGATTTCTCTCATTAGGGTTTAGGGTTTTGGTTCAATTGTTTTCCTAGTGTTTTAAATTCAAGATTCTTTCTAAGCAAGGATGAATTTGATTCTTTTGAATATTTGTTTGTTGCTTTCTTAATCAAATTTTGTTCAAGTAGGGTTTTGATGTTTCCATTTAGAAGAAAAAGTTTCTTTTCACCCTAAATTTCAACAATTGTTTATTTTGTTTATTTATATTTCACATTTCAAAATTTGGAAAATTTTGGGATGTGACAGACTACCACCCTTATAAGGAATCTCGTCACGAGATTCAGGAAGGATAGAGGTTACCAGTTGGCTTCAAGACAACTAGGGTACTACCACCCTTAAAATATTTTCAAGTAGATTACATCTTGGCTTACTTGAGGTCTTGGTGTAACATCTCTAGACAATTGTTTGCATAGTGTACTTTGTTTCCACATTTGAAACATGTGACAAGGTTGATGTCTCTCATAGGTTTGCTTGTCTTGACTTTCTCCTTTTCCGGACAATGTGATGCATAATGGCCTAGCTCTTTGCAATTGTGGCACATCACTTGGCTAATATCCTTCTTCATCTTGGGTCTCTCCAAAGCTAAAAGGGCTCTTAGTTCATGTTCCTCATACTTCACCACAAATGTGGGAAAACTTCCTTGGTTCTTAGAACAGTTCCTTGGATAACATCCATGTTTCCTCTTTTGTCCAGCATGGTGAGTTACAATGTATGGAGGTTCAAACTGAGGTTTGACTTTGTCTCCATCATTCTTGGTGGGAGTTGTTCCTTCGTGGAGTTTTCCAAACACTTGATGCATTCCATCTTGTTTCATCTATTGTACTATAGGATAGATGGGGCATTGGATAGGGACATGATCATTTCCTTCACATAGGAAAGATGTAACTTGAGATGTGGGGCATTGTCTAGCTGGATGCTTCTCTTCACAATTAGGGTATTGGTCCACATGTTCTTTACAAGTGTGTCCTATGTCTCCACATATTTTGCAGGCTTGAGTTCCTTCTATTATATCATCCTTGATATCATTGTTGTCATCATCTCTTTGCGAAATGTTGATTCTAATGTTGATCATTTGATTGGTCATCTTTTGCAACAATTGAGATTGGGTTTCCAAGAATTTTTGCATGGCTGGGTCTAACTCAATGTTGTTGGATAAAAACTGAGTTGTCACTTGATTCAACTGGGCTTGGGTTGCTATTAGTTTTTCTCTAATGTGTATCTCTTGGTTGTTGTTGTCACCATCCTTGATGTTGGAGTTGGGGTCTCTTGAAGAAGTCATCTGTTTGGGTTGGATTGGGACTAGAAAAGACAAAAGATTTCTAGAGAGAAAATTCTACTCACACACAACAAGTCACACAAAGCAATGTGCAAGCAATCACAATCATGTATTCCACTCAAACAACAAGGTTCAAGCATATTTTTAGGCAAGAAAATATTTTTGCTACACCACATAAGTTGGTGTGATCAATAAACTAAACACTAGTGTGGTGGTCCAACTATGGGATGATCTCATGTGAACCCCATTCTTCTTAGTTGTTCCTTCATGAATAAGATCATGGTATCCTTGGAAGTAAATCTTGTATCTTGGTCACAAGTTCAAAGGTGATGATGGTTCCTTCTAAGTTGTATTTCCTTAGTCTCCAAGTCTAGAGTAATATTCTTGTCTCACTTGTAGTCCTTAGTGATGTCCAAGTTGAAGTCCTTGGTGAAACTAAAGTTTAAGTCATTGGTGATGTTGAAGTCTTTGCTCATGTTGAAGTTTTGTAATCAAGTCGAAAAGAAGAGATGTAGAATCAAAAAAAAAATTTGAGGAAAGAGTCTACTAGATTGTTTGTAAATAAGTTTGAACAAAATACAACATCTATTTTTCTAAGGGATTTTGTCCAATCCTAGGGTTACAATCCTACAGGCAACGCAGTGCTCTGATACCATCTGTAGAGGTCCCAACCTTTATAAGGTAGAGATCCATGTGTTTACAATGCTAGTCCCTGGATCAATAGCTAGCATCCACAGTTTAAGATGTAATATCAAGAAACAAAGGTCATATTACAACTTATAACCAGGAACAAAATAATTATATACATCTTACATAGCTCATATGGCTATATCATTACAATGCAGCATATATAACTATATATCATGGAGTCCTTCATCTTCATATGCCACATGCAATCATGTTGGTTGTAGACTTGTAATCCCTACTCAACAAACTTCACTATATCAAACAAACCTGCCACATAATAAGTTACAGCCACAAGGGTCAATACATTTGAATTGTATTGGCAAGTGATACTATGGTAAAATAGTGGTATCTAACATCTATATGCATTTGGCTAAGTGTAGCTTAGGCTTTCTTTGCTTAAAATATGGTTTTCCATATTAGTTGAAAACACTAAGTTTTTGTTTGTCAAAAACTCCCAAGGAACCACCAATAGAAATTGGTGAACCTTTACCCTTGTTCAACCACAAGTTTTAACTTAGAAATTGGGATGAGGAGATACTTGATAGCTTCAATGTCTTGATTCTCAAATTGTCCATTGCTGGGGACACGGCTAAGTACTTAGGTTTTACCCTCTCGAGAGGTGGTGCACTTTTCCCACAAGACTCAACATGCATCGAGACGAGATCTTTCAGAAGCCTTCCCTAAGACCAAATGGACGCGTTCCATCCTATCACCCTACCACCTTATGTCCATCTGAAATAAGTTATTGCAACCTATATGATCAAGGAAGAGCCCGTAATGCCATGTGGCTGCACCAGAAGCCTCTCAACACTCAACATCTCAAATCTCTTTGTTCCTGGGTGGCTTTCCACAAGTGAGATACACTAGGGAGGCCATAGAAATGGGCCCTGAGTAACCACTCAACACAAATCATTCTTTCCATTCCACCCAGGTGATTCATTCTCATAGTTGTTTTATTAAGCAAAAACACAAGTCATAGACTTAGAAATATTTCATAGCATGAATAATCCACCCTTCTTTTCTATTAGCTAAGTTAAGCATGATAATATGGAAAGTTTCCTAACTTAGGATAATTCTACTAAGACAACATATAGGATTTCCCATGGCATAGCTTATACTTAGAAAATTTTCCATGCAAGTCCTACTCAAAATATCACTAATGCATAGTGAAAATGTCACATCCCAAATTTTTTCCAAATTTTGAAATGTGAAAAATAATTAAACAAAATAAAACTTTATTGAAAATCAGGATGAGAAGAAACTTTTTGAATCCAATTGGAAACTTTCAAACCTATTTGGATCAAATAGAATCCTAAAGGGATTTAAAAAGATAAACAATTATTAAAGAAAGATTTAATAATTGGAATCACTAGTTTCAGATCTTTTAATAAAAGGATTTGATTTTCAAAAGCAAGGGTAGAATTATAAATAAAGGTTATTTTATAGAGCCAAATTAAATCTTGGCCAAGCTTTTGAAATAAAATATTTCTATTTGATAAAAAAGAGTAAAAGTTTATTTAAATAAAATAATGAGGATTTATTAATATCCAATTTTATTAAAGTAAAGGCTTTGCCATTTTAATTAAACATTAAAGCTTGTAAATTATTTTAAACAAGTTTTCCAAGTATTTTATATTTTCAAATAAAACCTACTGATCTGGTTTTGATAATATTTAGATTTCAAATGGAGAATTTAATAAATCAAAACCTATTTGAATTAATAACTAAGGACTATTTTATTTAATTATTAAATAGATCCTAAAAAGAATAAAAGTATTATTTTATTTTGGACTTTGGTTTCTGTTGTTAAACAGAACTAAAAATTATACAAAATTTGGCAAAGGTTTGAATTTATTTGTTGTTTGAATTGTTTGTTTGAAAATCAAAACACAAAATCAAATAGAAAAAGAAAAAGCAATCTGTATAAAAAAATGAAACAACTCAGCCCAGCCCAGCCCATCTGGCCCAGCAGCCCACTCCCTCTCTTCTCCCGCAGAAAACATTTCGAACCAGAGAACACACCCACTCCTCCACTGACTGCCAGGACCCACCTTCCCCTCTCTCTCACTCACTGTCAAACGGGCCATGCGACCACGTCAGCGTCTTCAGCCACGCGCGACTAGTTCTTCTTCTCCCTCTCTCCCATTTCTGCTAGAAATCCGCAGATTAAATTCACCTTAACTCCGCGAGTAATCGCTGCTGCAACTACGCCCTACCAATCACCCCTCTCTCCCCTTCATTTCCCCTCAGACACTGCGGCAAAAGAGCCCCTAGGCCGTCCCCATTATCACCTACACCGCCGCTGCTTCCGACGCTTTCCGGCGGCAATTCCGGCCAGCCCACGCCTCCCCTTGCTCCCTCGCGCACGCGAGCTTGCTTTCCACCTCCTGGCGAATCACCCCGTAATGCCAGCTCGCCCGCGCGTGCTCTACAACGCCGACAGCATCTCCAACAGAGCAACGCCGCCGTCCGCTTCAACTCCGGCGATGCCTCCCCGTAAGCCACGTCTCCCCCTCCACCTCTGGATGACCCTCCCACACTCACCACTCTCCCATGCATCTAACCATGCATTCATTTTTCTCTGGCGCGCTCTGTAGCTTCGCCATCGTCGACGTCTGACCGCACCGGACGCCAGGAGCATCTCCGGCGAGGAATTCCGACGACGCCCGAGCGCCCCCTGCTACCCGAAGACCACCTTGAGCTTCGCCATACCGCTGCGATCACTGTGAGCCCTTCCTCTTCCTTCCTTTCTTCCTATTTTGCCAGCTCCGCCGCTAGCCGAGCGTCGCTGCCGCGCGCTGCCGTCGAGCGCCGCCCAACCATGGTCAGAGGCACCGTGGCCGTTAGATTCTGATCCATTGGCTGAGAATAGATCTAAGCGAAGAGGTATGAGTGAACCAGAACCGCACGATCTTATTTAGATCCAACAGCCCACAGAGGTCGATCCGCACGAAACGGTACCGGCCAGTAGAAATGCGCCGTGTGGCACCAGTTTAGTTTAAAACATAATTTTGAATCTGATTGATATGCAAACTTGTAAATTGCATAACTTTTCATCCACACGTCCAAAAATTGCAAATTTTATATCAATTGAATCAGTAGAACAAGTACTTTACAACCATGCAATTTGTTTAATGATTTGCTTCTGGAAAATTGGTTGAAATTGCAGAAACACGTGTAGGCTTATTTTGAATACAAAAATTATTCTAGATATAATTTTAATGTGAAATCTTTGAAAAATGATTTTTTTTGAACCTACTGACCCTAGGAAACAACTCATAGATTTAAAAATGAATCTTTGTGAAGTTTAGGAATAAATACTTGAATTAGCTCATTTCTAGTCAAATAAAAATATTGATTTTTATATGGAAATAATTTTTGGAGTAAAACCTTTGGGAAATGTTTTGATTCAAACCTTCTGACCCTAAACACCAAGTTTTGTTAATTAACAACTTATTTGATGAACAATATAAAATTATTGCTTTGCTAAAAGCATTTTTCAACCACATAAAATAATGAAATGACTTAAAAATGGTTTATAGATAAAACCTTTTGCAAATGGTTTTACCACTTTAGTAAATGACAACTTTGGACCTTATAATGTTTATAGCCTAGTAGAAACCACCTTTGCAAATAAAACTATCTTTTGCATGCTTGCATGCATGACTTTGTTTCTATTATTTTATGTGTGATAAATTGTTTGAATATTGGTTGGAATGCTAGTTAAATCTATGTTTGCTTGATTGATTTGTAGTGAAGTTAGAAGAGAGTGATATTAGCAAGATCAAGAAGTGAACCAACATTCTCTACTGAAAAGGCAAGTGACACTATCATCCAAGTCCTACTATTTTCATTATACTTAGTGGATTTTTAAAACATGCATGATAAAGTTTACTATATTTTATGCTATGCTAAAATCCTAATAGGATACCCTTATATATTCCTTAGTGGAAACAATGTAGTTGTATTATGCTTAGCCCTGCTATATATTGGGATGGGATACATGTTATGATTATATGATGTATTGAAAAGACATATGTTTTTTATATAATAAAACAAGTACTCAATGAACCACCTGGGTGGACAAGGATACTCAAGGTTGGACAAGGTGGCAACAAAAGGAACCATGTTTATATGACAATCCCTTTTTGTTGCGCACTAGAAGAAAACCACCCAGGGACTTAGAGATTGAACATGTTTCTCGTACAGTGGCTTCCATGTACAGCCACATGCTAAATGTGCTCTAGCTTAGTCAACTACATAGTGGAAGACCCATGCATTGGCATCTTCAGGTTAACTAGATTAGTGCTAGGGAACTTGGAACCCTACATTGGTGCCTGGAAGACAAGCTAGCATTGTGTATTGGGAGGACTCCTATGGAAAGACTTTGTCACATTCTCAATCTGCCAGTACTCCATCTTGGTGAGTACTTATCCAGCGGCCACTGGTGGCATCAAGATGAGATTGTGTCATGTGGGTAAAGTGTACAACTTCTGCAGAAGATCAAAATTCTAAGTACTTAGCCGTGTCCCCGGTTATGGAAAATACTGAGCAACTAAGGCCTGAAGCTATGGAAGATCTCGACATTCCAATTTCTCAAAGTTAAAAACTTGAGGGTGACAACAAGGGATTAGAAGCACTTGGAGTTTTCCAAGAAGTTAAAAAGATTTGACAAAGATAAAAAAACTATTTTGAAAAGATAGGATAAAAGTATTTGCTTTCTGCAAAAGAGCCTAAACCCTACTTAGCCAAATATGCATGTAATGATAGGATCCACATATTTATACATAGTAGTGAAACTTCCCAATACAATTCAAATGTATTGACCCTTGTGGCTGCAACTTATTATGTTGCAGGTTTGTGTGATGTTAGTGAAGTTTGTGGAATAGGATTACAAGTCTACAACCAACATGATTGCCTGTGGCACTTTGAAGATGAAGGACCCCATGCTTATAGTTATTCTGCTGCAATGTAATGTAATAGACAAATGAGCTATGTAAGATGTAATGAATTATTTTATTCCTGGTTATAAAGTTGTATTATGACCTTTGTTTCTTGATATTACATCTTAACTGTGGATGCTAGCTATTGATCCAGGGACTAGCATTGCAATCACAGGGATCCTTTTCCTTTATAAAGGAGGGATCTTACAGAAAATAATAGGAAAAATATATGAAGCACCATTTGCCTTCTTAGTAGAGAAACTAGGTTCATTCCTTGATCTTGCAATTGTCATACTCTTCAAAGTTCACTATAATTCAATCAAGCAAGGCACACATTCAAAACTAGCATTCAAACAATTCACCACATAAAATAATAAAAACAAAGAAATGCGTGGAAGCATGCAAAAGATTGTTTTATTAAAAAAGTGGTTTCTACTAAGGCTATAAACATTTAAAAACACCTACTGGTCATTTATAAAATGTGGAAAAGCATTTGAAAACAAGTTAGTCAAAATAGGCCTTTTAATCATTTTTGTTTTGCTAGAAATGCTTTTATCCAAAGGAATAATTTCTAGTGTTAGCCAAATATGTTTTTAAACATAAATGTTTGTGTTTATGGTCAGAGTGTTTTAAAAAAATCCATTAGCAAAATGTTTCACTCAAAAATCATTTTTAAATCATAGCAACATTTTTGTTTTACTAGAAATGCTTTTACTCAAAGGAATAATTCCTTGTGTTAGCCAAATTCATTTCTAAATCCAAATGTTAGTGTTTAGTGTCAGAGAGTTCAAAACAAATCATTTGCAAAAGATTTTATCCAAAAATCATTTTTGAAACAATTTTTATATCCAAAATAGTCCTAATAATGTTTCTGTAAAACACCTAATTTTTCAGAAGCAGAATACTAGACTAAGGCCATAGTTTCATAGTTTACATTTTCGTGATTCCATTGATATAAAATTTGTAATTTTTGGCCAACCAGAACAAAAGTTATGATTTTTGCAAAATCAAACAGCTAATAGATCCAATTTCTGCTTTAAATCAGCAGCCAGGACACGTGTCTGTTTCCTATTGGTCTATACCGCTTCGGTAAGATTGAGCTATGTGGAGCGTTGGATTTAAGTGGCAACGCATGGATCAGATCAACCAAAAACGTTTCGCCTAAGATCTAATCTACACCACGCGATCTGCATCTAACGGACCAAATCCATCTGGCCAAGAACTGGCGGCGCTGGCGACGGCTACGTGGCAGCGACGCTCTGCCAGTGACGTTCCGACAGTTCCAGGAAGAAAAGGAGAGGGGGTGGGGAATTACCGGAATCGCCGTGGCATGGGGTTGCTCGAGGTGGTTGTGGGAAGGCCAGAGGTGCACGAGGTTTTTGTCGATTGCTTGCCGGAGTCGTTGTCACTGTCGGGTATGCTCTGTCGTCGACAGAGCAAAGCTATGAGGCACGCGAAGATAAAAGGGGAGGTGATTTAGATGCGCGCATGAGAGGCGAGTGCGAGAGCATCATCGAGAGGAAGAGGGGCGGTCAGGTCTCACCGAGAGAAGTCATCGGAGTGGATGCAGACAACGGGGGCGCTCAGACGAGGAAGAAGCCGATGATACGGGGCACGCGCAGGCAAGCAGAGACCACTAGAAGATGCACACGAGGTTGCTGGTCAAGCTCGTGTGATCCAGGGGGCAGGGGAGGTCGGACGTCGCCGGAATTCACGCCGGTGGATCGTCGGAGCAATGGCATTGAGAGCAGCAATTTGAGCAGTCTAGGGGCTCATTGGGCGTGGCGACTGAGGTGAAAGAGAGAGGAGAGGTAGGCGCTTAGTAGGGCGTGGTCGCGGGGCAGATTCATTGCGACATTAACGTGAATTTAAGCGAGGCATCAATGGCCATAAACGGCGAGGGGAATTTGGGGCGGGGTCAGCAGGGTGGAGACGATGACGTGACGTGGCGGTGGGGCCGGTTAGTAAGTGGGAGTGAGGGTTGATTCGCTGGTGAGAAATGACTCGCGAGGGAGAGAGAGGTGAGTGGCCCGGGTGGGCTGTAGATGGGCCAGGGGTTGGGCTAGGTTAGTTGGGTTGGATCCGTTAGGTCGTTTTCTTATTTTTTTTCTTCTGATTTCTTTTTCTTTTTTTCCTGACTTCTATTTTTATTTGAAACATTTGATTCAATCTTCATTTGAATTCAAATTATTGCCAAACCTTTTCAGTAGGTTTAAACTATTTAATATTGTGTTTAAATAGTCCACCTTGGATTAATTCAAATATTCATTTATGCTTTAATATTTATTTAAATGAGGCTTTTGTCTTTATTCAAATAACATTTACTATGGTTTACAACCATATAATTTTATTAAAATATTCCTTTATTCTTTTTAAGTTAATTAGATAACTTTTAATATAATTTGGCAATTTCAATTATTTTTCTCATGATTTAATTAATCATTTATAATAGGCAATGGTCTTTAATTAAATAAAATCAAATATGGTTCAAGCCCATATAATTTTATTTAAATAATCTTAATTAATTTATTTTATTTGGATTATCTTTATTCCATTTTCTTATGGATTTGGCCAAGATTTAATTTGTCTTTTAAAAAATTTCTTATTTATTTATTTATTTATTTATTTCTTTGTCTTATAAAATCCATATCTTTTTATTTATAGTTCCAAAATTTGTGATTACAGTTTGTATAATTTTGTTTAATATTTGTTTATCTTTTTAAATACTTTTAGGATTACTTTGCTCACAAATTAGTTTTGAATTTAGTTAGGAGCTTTATTAGCTTTGGAATTTATTTTCTTTTATCTTGGTAAATTAATAAGTTTTTATTCATGGCTCCAAATTGAATGAAACCAATTTCCATGGTTTTATAATATTTCTGTTTATAATTTTTGTTCATTTTAGAAATGTTTGTTGCTAGATTTTTATATGGAATAAATCCATAGTCTTGGGGTGATCTTGGAAAAGATTTCTCTCATTAGGGTTTAGGGTTTGGGTTTAATTTTTTTCCTAGTGTTTTAAATTCAAGATTCTTTCTAAGCAAGGATGAATTTGATTCTTTTGAATATTTGTTTGTTGCTTTCTTAATCAAATTTTGTTCAAGTAGGGTTCTCATGTTTCCATTTAGAAGCAAAAGTTTCTTTTCACCCTAAATTTCAACAATTGTTTATTTTGTTTATTTATTTTTCACATTTCAAAATTTGGAAAATTTTGGGATGTGACAGACTACCACCCTTATAAGGAATCTCGTCCCGAGATTCAGGAAGGATAGAGGTTACCAGTTGGCTTCAAGACAACTAGGGTACTACCACCCTTAAAATATTTTCAAGTAGATTACATCTTGGTTTACTTGAGGTCTTGGTGTAACATCTCTAGACAATTATTTGCATAGTGTACTTTGTTTCCACATTTGAAACATGTGACAAGGTTGATGTCTCTCATAGGTTTGCTTGTCTTGACTTTCTCCTTTTCCGGACAATGTGATGCATAATTACCTAGCTCTTTGCAATTGTGGCACATCACTTGGCTAATATCCTTCTTTTTCTTGGGTCTCTCCAAAGCTAAAAGGGCTCTTAGTTCATGTTCCTCATACTTCACCACAAATGTGGGAAAACTTCCTTGGTTCTTAGAACAGTTCCTTGGATAACATCCATGTTTCCTCTTTTGTCCAGCATGGTGAGTTACAATGTATGGAGGTGCAAACTGAGGTTTGACTTTGTCTCCATCATTCTTGGTGGGAGTTGTTCCTTCGTGGAGTTTTCCAAACACTTGATGCATTCCATCTTGTTTCATCAGTTGTACTATAGGATAGATGAGGCATTGGATAGGGACAAACTTGAGATGTGGGGCATTGTCTAGCTGGATGTTTCTCTTCACAATTAGGGTATTGGTCCACATGTTCTTTACAAGTGTGTCCTATGTCTCCATAGATTTTGCAGGCTTGAGTTCCTTCTATAATATCATCCTTGATATCATTGTTGTCATCATCTCTTTGGGAAATGTTGCTTCTAATGTTGATCATTTGATTGGTCATCTTTTGCAACAATTGAGATTGGGTTTCCAAGAATTTTTCCATGGCTGGGTCTAACTCAATGTTGTTGGATAAAAACTAAGTTGTCACTTGTTTCAACTAGGCTTGGGTTGCTAGTAGTTGTTCTCTAATGTGTATCTCTTGGTTGTTGTTGTCACCATCCTTCATGTTGGAGTTGGGGTCTCTTGAAGAAGTCATCTGTTTGGGTTGGATTGGGATTAGAAAAGACAAAAGATTTCTAGAGAAAATTCTACTCACACACAAGTCACACAAAGCAATGTGCAAGCAATCACAATCATGTATTCCACTCAAACAACAAGGTTCAAGTATATTTTTAGGCAACAAAATATTTTTGCTACACCACATAAGTTGGTGTGATCAATAAACTAAACACTAGTGTGGTGGTCCAACTATGGGATGATCTCATCTGAACCCCATTCTTCTTAGTTGTTCCTTCATGAATAAGATCATGGTATCCTTGAAAGTAAATCTTGTATCTTGGTCACAAGTTCAAAGGTGATGATGGTTCCTTCTAAGTTGTATTTCCTTAGTCTCCATGTCTTGAGTAATATTCTTGTCTCACTTGTAGTCCTTAGTGATGTCCAAGTTGAAGTCCTTGGTGAAACTAAAGTTTAAGTCATTGGTGATGTTGAAGTCTTTGCTCATGTTGAAGTTTTGTACATCAAGTCGAAAAGAAGAGATGTAGAATCAAAACAAAATGTTGAGGAAAGAGTCTACTAGATTGTTTGTAAATAAGTTTGAACAAAATACAACATCTATTTTTCTAAGGGATTTTGTCCAATCCTAGGGTTACAATCCTACAGGCAACGCAGTGCTCTGATACCATCTGTAGAGGTCCCAACCTTTATAAGGTATAGATCCATGTGTTTACAATGCTAGTCCCTGGATCAATAGCTAGCATCCACAGTTTAAGATGTAATATCAAGAAACAAAGGTCATATTACAACTTATAACCAGGAACAAAATAATTCTTTACATCTTACATAGCTCATATGGCTAAATCATTACAATGCAGCATATATAACTATATATCATGGAGTCCTTCATCTTCATATGCCACATGCAATCATGTTGGTTGTAGACTTGTAATCCCTACTCAACAAACTTCACTATATCAAACAAACCTGCCACATAATAAGTTACAGCCACAAGGGTCAATACATTTTAATTGTATTGGCAAGTGATACTATGGTAGAATAGTGGTATCTAACATCTATATGCATTTGGCTAAGTGTAGCTTAGGCTTTCTTTGCTTAAAATAAGGTTTTCCTTATTAGTTGAAAACACTAAGTTTTTGTTTGTCAAAAACTCCCGAGGAACCACCAATAGAAATTGGTGAACCTTTACCCTTGTTTAGCCACAAGTTTTAACTTAGAAATTGGGATTAGGAGATACTTGATAGCTTCAATGTCTTGATTCTCAAATTTTCCATTGCCGGGGACACGGCTAAGTACTTAGGTTTTACCCTCTCGAGAGGTGGTGCACTTTCCCCACAAGACATGACATGCATCGAGACGAGATCTTTCAGAAGCCTTCCCTTAGACCAAATGGACGCGTTCCATCCTATCACCCTACCACCTTATGTCCATCTGGCTAAGTTATTGTAACCTATATGATCAAGGAAGAGCCCATATTGCCATGTGGCTGCACTAGAAGTCTCTCAACACTCAACATCTCAAATCTCTTTGTTCCTGGGTGGCTTTCCACAAGTGAGATACACCAGGGAGGCCATAGAAATGGGCCCTGAGTAACCACTCAGCACAAATCATTCTTTACATTCCACCCAGGTGATTCATTCACATAGTTGTTTTATTAAGCAAAAACACAAGTCATAGACTTAGAAATATTTCATAGCATGAATAATCCACCCTTGTTTTCTATTATCTAAGCTAAGCATGATAATATGGCAAGTTTCCTAACTTAGTATAATTCTACTAAGACAACATATAGGATTTCCCATGGCATAGCTTATACTTTGAAAATTTTCCATGCAAGTCCTACTCAAAATATCACTAATGTACAGTGAAAATAACAGGACAAATTATATGAAGCACCACTTGCCTTTTTAGTAGAGAAACTAGGTTCATTCCTTGCTCTTGCAATTGTCACACTCTTCAAATTTCACTACAATTCAATCAAGCAAGTCACACATTCAAAACTAGCATTCAAACAATTCACCACATAAAATAATAAAAACAAAGAAATGCATGGAAGCATGCAAAAGATTGTTTAATTTAAAAAGTGGTTTCTACTAAGGCTATAAACATTTTAAAACACCTACTGGTCATTTATAAAATGTGTAAAAGAATTTGAAAACAAGTTAGTGAAAATAGGACTTTTAATCATTTTTGTTTTGCTAGAAATGCTTTGATCCAAAGGAATAATTTCTAGTGTTAGCCAAATATGTTTTTAAACACAAATGTTAGTGTTTATGGTCAGAGTGTTTTAAAACAAATCCATTTGCAAAAGGTTTCACTCAAAATCATTTTTAAATCATAGCAATATTTTTGTTTTATCAGAAATGCTTTAACTCAAACGAATAATTCCTTGTGTTATCCAAATTCATTTATAAATCCAAATGTTAGTGTTTAGGGTCAGAGAGTTCAAAACAAATGATTTGCAAAAGATTTTACCCAAAAATCGTTTTTAAAACAATTTTTATATCCAAAATAGTCCTAATAATGTTTCTGGCAAAACACCTAATTTTCCAAATCAAAATACTAAAATAATGCCACAGTTGCAAAGCTTACATTTTCCTGATTCCATTGATATAAAATTTGTAATTTTTGGCCAAGCAGAACAAAAGTTATGATTTTTTCAAAATCAAACATCTAATGGATCTAATTTCTGTTTTAAATCAGCAGCTAGGACAAGTGTCTGTTTCCTATTGGTCTATACCGATTCGGCAGGATTGAGCTACGTGGAGTGTTGGATTTAAGTGGCAACGCACGGATCCGATCAGCCAAAAACGATTCGCCTAAGATCTAATCTACACCACGCGATCTGCATCTAACGGACCAAAACCATCTGGCCAAGAACTGGTGGCGCTGGCGACGGGTGCGCGGAGTGACGTTCCCGCGGTTCCAGGAAGCAAAGAAGAGGGGGTGGGGCATTACCGGAGTCGCCGTGGCGTGGGCATGCTCGAGGTGGTCGTGGGAAGGCTAGGGGCGCACGAGGTTGCTGTCAATTGCTCGCTGGATTCGCTGTCACCGTTGGGCACACTTTGTCATCGACGGGGGCGAAGCTACGAGGAACGTGAAGACAAAAGGGGAGATGTGTTATATGCACGTGATAGAGGCGAGTGCGAGAGCATCATCGAGAGGAAGAGGGGCGGTCAGGTCTCACCGGGAGAAGTCATCGGAGTGGATGTAGACAACGGCGGTGCTTAGACGAGGAACAAGCCAATGCTCTGGGCGCGCGCGGGAAAGAAGAGGACACTGGAAAATGTGCACAAGGTTGCTGGTCAAGATCATGTGAGCCAGGGGCAGGGGGAGGTCGGACGTCGCCGGAATTCGTGCCGGAGGATCGTCAGAGCAGTGGCATTGAGGGCAACAATTTGAGCAGCCTAGGGGATCATTGGGCGTGGCGACTAAGGGGAAAGAGAGAGGAGAGGGAGGCTCTTAGTAGGGCATGGTCGCGGGGTGGATTCATTGCGGAGTTAACGCGAATTTACGCGAGGCATCAATGGCCAGAAACGACGAGGGCAATTGGGGGCGGGGTCAGCGGGGTGGAGACGATGACATGACGTGACGGTGGGGCCGGTTAGTCAGTGGGAGTGAGGGTTGATTCGCTGGTGAGAAATGACTCGCGAGGGAGAGAGAGAGGTGAGTGGCTCGGGTGGGCTGTAGTTGGGCCAGGGGTTGGGCTAGGTTAGTTGGGTTGGATCCGTTGGGTCGTTTTCTTATTTTTTTCTTCTGATTTCTTTTTCTTTTTTCTTTTCCTGATTTCTGTTTTTATTTGAAACATTTGATTCAGGCTTCATTTGAATTCAAATTCTTGCCAAACCTTTTCAGTAGGTTTAAACTATTTAATATTATGTTTAAATATTCCACCTTGGATTAATTCAAATATTCTTGTATGCTTTAATATTTATTTAATTGAGGCTTTTGTCTTTATTCAAATAAAATTTAATATGGTTCAAACCCATATAATTTTATTCAAATATTCCTTTATTCTTTTTAAGTTAATTATATAACTTTTAATATAATTTGGCAATTTCAATTATTTTTCTCATGATTTAATTAATCATTTATAATAGGCAATGGTCTTATCTAAATAAAATCAAATATGGTTCAAGCCCATATAATTTTATATAAATAATCTTTAGTACTTCATTTTATTTGGATTATCTTTATTCTATTTGCCTATGGATTTCGCCAAGATTTAATTTGTCTTTTAAATATTCTTTATTTATTTATGTCTTGCTTTGTCTTATAAAATACATATCTTTTTATTTATAGTTCCAAAATTGGTGATTCCAATTTGTATTATTTTATTTCATATTTGTTTATCTTTTTAAATCCTTTTAGGATTACTTTGCTCATAAATTGGTGTTGAATTTAGTTAGGAGCTTTATTATCTTTGGATTTATTTTCTTTTATCTTATTAAATTCATAAGTTTGTAATCTTTTCTCCAAATTGAATGAAACCAATTTACATGGTTTTATAATAAATTTTTATCATTTTTGATCATTTTAGAAATTTTTGTTGCTAAATTTTTATATGGAATAAATCCAAAGTCTTGGGGTGATCTTGGAAATGATTTCTCTCATTATGGTTTAGGGTTTTGGTTTAATTTTTTTTCTATTTTTTTAAATTCAAGATTCTTTCTAAGCAAGGATGAATTTCATTCTTTTGAATATTTGTTTGTTGCTTTCTTAATCAAATTTTGTTCAAGTAGGGTTTTGATGTTTCCATTTAGAAGCAAAAGTTTCTTATCACGCTAAATTTCAACAATTGTTTATTTTGTTTATTTATTTTTCACATTTAAAAATTTAGAAAATTTTGGGATGTGACAGCTTCGTCCTCTACTGAAGTTCAAGGCCGATGAGGACCCTCCGGGGAAATCATTGACCGCACCTTTCGACGCCAAGAAAGTAGTCTCCGAGGTGAAATTTGATGTGTGCGCGTAGCGCTTTACGAATGCTTTATGCCTGCCAGCTTGCTTATATTGTTTTCTTTTGTCTTTTGCTTGCGGAGTCTCAAGGTAGCGGAAATGATGCCTCCTCTACCTGAGAAGTACTCGGATCCGCCAGACAATGAAGAGGCGGAGTACGATTCCAAGCTTCCCCCATCACATTCTCCTTCCCGGGAAGCCCCCGAGCCAAGCGAAGGGCATACCCGAAAGCGGTCCCGAAGTGAAACTTTGGGTGGGACGACGCCGCCAACTCCGAAGGGTCCGTCCTTCCTTGAGCAACACGGTGGGCATGAGGGTGCGACGTCCGCACCCTTTACTTCCGTGCCTATTCAGGCGGTGGCCCCGCAGCCGCCAGCCAAGAAGAAGAAGAACAAGAAGAAGAAGGAGAAGGAGCCTCCTGTCTTCGATTTGTTAGACATACCATCATAAGTTGCGATTGAACATGCTTTTGTAGTTATGCTGATTTGCTGAGTATTAGTCTAATGTTGATTTGGTTTCTTGCAAGTGCTAGCAGTAATCACTCGGAGGAGTCCCCGGTTGAGGGCACCAAAGAGATGATAGGGGAATCGAAGCCTATGTCTTAGTTTCCCAAGATGGTGGCAAACTCCAAGGATGAGGGTTCGAGCTTCGCGAGGCAGGAGGATCATGCACTCGTGACTTGGAAGACTATATCAAAACCTTCGGAGTCCATGCCAGATCACATAATTGTATTTCTTTTCTTGAATATGGGGGAGCTCCCGAGTCTTTTACTCATCAGACCTGCTGGCCTTTTTGCAGCCTTTTGTCCACGGTGCCAACCTCCTCATCCAACAGCATCTGACGCTGGAGGGCAAACTCAAGCAGCTCCAAGGTGTGTATGTTTCTTTTTGACTATTTTTCGGGTGCATCAAGTTTCTTATTGTGTTCATCCAATGCTTCTCCATTCTGCAGATGAGAACAATGCTGCTCTCCGTAGGCAGAACGCTCTCGAAAAGAGCCTCGGTCAGGCGGAGAAGAAGGCAACGGATGCTGCGGAGGCCTTTGAGCACCAGCAGAAGGAGGCTGAAGATCGTGAGCAGCAGCTCGCGGCCACGGCAACCACTTGGGAGAGTGACCTGGCTGACAAGCTCATGGATGCTGCGAAGGCTATCTCTAGTAAGCTGCCCTTCTCTCCTTTTTTGTCTTTCACATCTTAGGATGCCCTTTCTTGCTCCTCATTCGAATTTTTCCCTGCCTTTCTTTGCCAGATGCTTCTGGTGTCGCGTTTGATCGCAGCGCGTTGGAGCACGGGGACCTTCCGGTGGACGCCGTTGCAGCGATTGAGGATCGCTACACTTCTGCTGCGGGATCTCTTGGCGAGGCCAAGAAGGTGCTGACCCGCTTTTATAAGGAGGTCAACCCCAAGGGCGTCGCCCTCGAGGATGTCGACTCGCTGGCAGATGTTCTATCAGGCGATGATTCGGCGGAGTACAAGCGCAAGCAGAAGGGGGTTGGTGCTTCCATGGGGTTGGCCATGCCCATGGTGTCCGAAGTGGAGCTGGATCTGACGCAGGACATGTCCCGGATGCCGACGGCGGCGGATGGCTCTGAGTTATCTTTTGCCACCTTTGCCTCCCGCTGCAAGCATTTCGAGCCTAAGCTCATCGACCTCCTGGCCAATTATTAGGTAGAGCAGCAGCGAGCAACCAAGAGTAGGTACTCTAGCTCTGAGACTACTCCGGGTGCCGGCGCTTAGGCCCTTTTGTCTTGTATGTAGTCTAGTGTTGTTCCTTCTGCTTGTAACAACTTTTGGATGAACAAGTATCAATTTTCCATGAAATGGACTTATTTATGTATATGTATGTACCTGTCTTTCAAATTTTGTCGAAAGTGTTTGTGATGTTTCATTTTTTTGCCTTCTTTTTACCCTTAGGGTCCTTCGGGTGAGGCGCAAGTGATCACGCCTTCTCCTGCGCCTGGCCCTTGCCCATCGCTGAGCGAGTCATCGCAGTTGCCTTTCCTGCGTGACCGCGTTCGAAGTTTAGAGAAGGATATCCTCAGCATCCGCGGCCATGCGGATGTGTGGAAGTCGAAGGCTGAGCGAGCCATCTCCAGAGAAGAGTTCTTGTTTGAAGAATTTCAGCAAATGGGTGAACATCTGCAATGTGAGTCCTTGTGATCTGTTGCTTCTTCGAGTGCGCCTTATTTTTATGTTGTCTCACCCAATGCTTTGTGTAGTTGTAAATCTTCTTCCGAAGGAAGAGAAGGAGCGCGTCGTAATTCGGATGAATTGCCTAACGCAGCAAGACTTGGAGGCCGGCGGCTTCTTCTTGATGGACCATGATCGGGCAATCGTCCTTGCGATGGTGCAAGATCGCGTACACCAAGTTCTTCGGGTGCTGAAGCAGGCGAGGTCGTCCCTTGCGGCTATTTGTGCCACCATGTTTCCTTTGGATGCTGCACCTTCGAGCTTTCTAGGTTTGCTCGGAAAGTTTCGAGATGCAGGTCATGTGAAGGAGCTGATGCGCCATCAGCCCTATCCCTCGTACGATTGCACCATCGTGATGTTGATTTAGCGGAGATAGCGTCTGGGCCTCCTCCTCCCCGAGATGGCATGGCGTGGAATATGCGACCCCATTATGAGGCTATGGCACAGTACATCGAAGAGATTGTAGATGTATTTGAGGAGCAGACGAACGTTTTGCTGCAACGTGGTTAAATCCTGTAAAGAAAAAACGATATAATGTAAAGTATGTCTTTATTCGAGTGGGTTTTGTAATGCCCTTTGTAAAGTTTGTATGTGCTGGCACATGGTGTGTTGTATGTTTATGTAATGTGCATATCCTTTTCGTTAGCTTGACGTGGTCAGCTACTCAGGTTGTATGCGTTGTTGTTAGTCGACGAAGTCGTAAAGCGAGGTGGAGCCCCTGAGCGTGTTTAGTGATAAATAATGTAAGAAGAAAAAGATATTTGGGCCAAGGAACTTAGCTTTTATTCATTGTAAGAGAGGAGGTACATTGTTCGGCTGAGTAGCCTAGATGGATAGCCTTATTGAAAGTAAAGGTTAACTAGGGGTAGAAGTGTCGCAGTCGTGCGACGTTCCAAGGGTTGGACTATTCGACTCCTGATGCGACGTCCATGAGGCGGTAAGCGCCACCTGGTGAAGGGAATATGCCCTAAGAGGCAATAATAAAGTGGTTATTATGTATATTCCAAGTATATGATAGATGTTTATTTTGCATGCTATAATTGTATTAATACGGAAACGTTAATATATGTGTGTTTAATAAACAAACAGAAAGTTCCTAGTTATGCCTCTCTCATAAACTAGCTCGTTGATTAACAAGACGATCAAGGTTTCCTGATCATGGACATTGGATGTTGTTAATAACAAGGTCACAAGATTAGTGTAATGATGTGTTGAACATTCATCCGAAGTATAGCATTACGATCAAAGTCATTGAGTTTATATTGCTATAACATCATACGAAGTGATCCTAATCCTTAGACCATGAGATCATGTCAATCACTAACACCGAAAGAGTATCTTGATAACATCAAACGTCACACCGTAATAGGTTGATTATAAAGATGGTTTCAGTACTACTAAAGTGTTATGTTGAGGCCCATGGATCGAGAGTGGAATTTGTTCATCCCGATGACAGATAGATATGCTCTGGGCCCTCTCGGTGATATCACATTCGTTAGCTTGCAAGCAAGTGATTTGATCACTAGAATGTTATATCACGGGAACGAGAAAAGAGTACATATCGGTAACGAGATCAAACTAGGTATGGAGATACCGATGATCAAATCTCAGACATGTAATATATCGCAAAACAAAAGTATTAAGATACTAGCGTAAAAGGTTCTCGCGATCATAAGAAAGTCATCGCTGAATGTGTGGGAGTCAGTATGGACCTCTAGGTCCCGCTTCTGATTATTGATCTGAGAGGGGTCTCAATCATGTCCGCTTTATTCGTGAACCGTAGGGTGACACACTTAATAGACACCGACATCCATTTGTAGCAAAAGTTTCATGCCGAAAAGAATAACAAGCGCAGGAATTTATTTCACTAGATACCGAAACTGGTTTTCGTGTGAAATTGCAGAAAGTGTTTTTGCATGTGAAATGAAATACTAGCAAGGGGTTATATGTGAATGTTTGTCATTAAAGTAATTGAAAAAATTCTGAATAAATAAAAGGAGTTTTATTTAATGAGAGTTTGCATTAAATTTGGTGGAAATTTAATGGGAATTTGAGTGGGTTTTTGAGTGGATGGAATTTAAAGACATTTGTGTGAGTGGAGTGTCCACCCACATGATTGAAGGAGGGTTGGGGGCAGCCCCCATGGCCGGCGGCCACCCCCTTGGGTGGCCCCATCCTCCTATAAAAGGAGCCCCCCTCCTCACTTCTCACTCACACCTCCTCGTGAAAATCTCTCTCCCCTCTAGTATTTATCCCCCATGGTCTCGGACTAGCGAGATACATGTTCCCGGTGGCTATTCAGCAAGAAAGATTTGTTCTTCCGCTGCATCGCTGGAGCGAGGAGGCGGAGGTTGCTCGGTGCTTCGGACGTGTGTGCGAGCACAGATGCGCCGCTGATTTGCGGTGCTAGGACTTTCTCTCGATATTGAGATCGGCAAGAGATCGTCTACATCAACCAGGAATTTAACTCGTTAAGCTTTGTCAGTCTTCAAGGGTATGTTCTCTACGGATATACATCCGCCCATTGATTGTATCTAGTAGATAGATCTTGGTACATAGTTGTTCCCATCGTAGGAATTTTTTGTTTTCTATGCTGCAAACCCTACACCTGGGATGTCTTTGGTGACGATGTAGGGTCCTTCCCAGGGTGACTCGAGCTTCTTGTACCCTTCTTGCTTGAGTCATAGTATGAGGTCTCTGGTGCTTGACATGGGAGCACTTCGTTGGAAACCCTAAGAACAAGTTGTGATGAGCACAGCAACAAGTCTTCCCTCAGTAGAGACCGAGGTTATCGAACCAGAAGGAGGAAGCAAATGTCACACAGGTGTTGCAAGCAACGCGGAGACCTTGACAACACAAACTCAAGACTTTTCCCCAACGAATAGTGAGGTTGTCAAGCTCACCGGTTTGCTGTAACAAAGGATTAAACGTATGGTGTGGAAGGTAATGTTTTGCAGCAAGTAAACAAGTAATAGTGGAAGATGTATCAATGGTAAAGATTGGACCGGGGTCCATAGTTCACTAGAGGTGCTCTCCTTAGATAAACAACATGGCATGAAGGGTAAACAAATTACAGCAGGGCAATTGACAGGAACTAAGCAAGGCATAAAAATGCAATTACTAGTCAGAAAGATCCTATGAGATTCGATTGGGCAATACAACAAGATACATAGATCGCCATCCAACTGCATCTATGACTAGAAGTCCACCTTCAGGTTATCATCCGAACCCCCTCTCAAGATTAAGTTGCAAGCAATAGACAACTGCTTTAAGCAAAGTGTGTAAGGTAAATAGTCCACATGTTCCATGAACAAGAGACCGTTGTTTTCTCCCTAGTAGCAGCAGCACATCTACAACCGAAGAGATTTCTAGCACTTCCCTTGAAAACTAGAGGCATGAACCCACTATCGAGCATAAATACCCCCTCTTGGAGTCACTAGCAACTACTTGGCCAAGATAGGTACTAACAACGGAGAGCATGCAAGATCACAAAAAACACATACATGATAGAATCATAAAGACAAAACCATTAATCACACCAACATAATAATCTCAATGACCTTCAGATCCCTGCAAACACAACATGCATGATTACAAATATATTAGATCTTGATCATGAACGAAGCTCACAAGATCTATACTTGAAAGCACAAAGGAGGAGATAGAACCATCTAGCTACTACATGGACCCATAGACCAAGGTGGAACTACTCACGCATCATACCGGAGAGAAGGCCTCCGGGATGATCTCCCCTCCAGTAGGGTGCCGAGAAGGACTTCAGATACCCCCGATCTAGGGACGACGGTGGCGGCGGCTACAGAAGGTTTCGTGGAATATTAATCGGGTACTTAGGGTTTCTGCATCGGGGGCTTCTTATAGGCAAAGAGGGAGGCCGAGGTGGTGTATAGGGGCCCCAGACCCTGCCTACGCGCGGAGCAGGGCCCGCCCGCGTCTAGGGGGGGGTCTGGGAGCCCTGGCACGCCTCTCCGGCTCCCCTCTGGACTTCTTGTTCCCCACGGAAAGTAATTGACTTTGACGTTTGTCCCGTCCAATTCCGAGAATATTTCCTTACTAGCTTTACTAGAACCAAAAACAGCAGAAAACAGGCAACTGGCACTGTGGCAACTTGTTAATTGGTTAGTACCAGAAAACATGTAAAAAGCACCTCAAAGTGTAGATAAAACAAAGCAAACTAGATACTAAACAAGCATGGAGCATCAAAAATAGTAGATACGTTTCCGACATATCAAGCATCCCCAAGCTTAACTCCTGCTCGTCCTGGAGTAGGTAAGTGATAAAAGGAATAATTTTTGAGGTGACATGCACCCTCACAATAAATATTAAACCATTTGCAAGCATTGAAAGCTGTGATCAAATAACTCTAAACATGATCATGAAATATGATGTTCTAACAATAGTACATAGTAACTATGCATGCAACATGATGTAACACTAAGGATCTGAAAAGACCGTAGCTTCTATGTGACATGACAATCCCTGGATCGGTTCATTGGCCCACGGTAGAATAAGATGAATAACATAGCAAAATATCCGTGTATCATAAATAACGAAGATCCAGAGTATCATTATTACAAATAAAGCTTAGCTCAAGGCTAGCTCAAAACTCAAGTAGCAACATAAATATAGTAAATCCTCCATTCTTCAAATTGCCCACAAGTGAACAAGTGCCGAGTGGAGTACCGTGGCCTAAATCGATTACTCAGAATCGGAATATCCTGCAACATGAAACGTCGCAGCCCCGAAGGGTCAATACATGGAATGTATGGCAAGTAGAGCTATTAAAGGAGACAATAGTGCTAACATATATATGCATATTTGGCAAGTGGAGCTGTGGATAGCTTGCATTTGCAAATACCTTTGTCCTACTTTCTCAAACAGTTTTTGATTTTCTTTGAAAAGATCCCAATTAACTTAACCCATCAACATTAAAGAAATTAGGAAATTGGAATGAGCGAGAAACATGTCATGGAATCAATATCAAGCAACTCAGACATCCATAACCGGGGACACGGCTAATCGATTAGATTATACACCCTGCAGGGGTTAGTACACTTTACCCATGTGACTTGGCAAGCCCAGCTCGTACCACCACTCTCATATTGGGTGATGATAGGGAGAAGTCCAAGAAGAGACCGTTCGGGAAGTAGCTCCCCAAACCCGACACGCACCGGTCCAACCTACCAAAATTCTACATCTCTAGATACGTGGGTTCGAGTTACCACAACCTACTGAGTCCAACCAACCGCCCATTTCATTATTGGCACATGGTTGTACACGTAAGCTACCAAATAAAGAAGCCAATCATTTTCTCTTGATACCTGGGTGCCTTTCCGCAATGATACCACCAAAATTTATCAATCCCATCACACCCAGGAGATTCATTGATTAAGTTGTTTTAGTTTTCGCAAGCCAACACGTTTAGAAACAACTTCAGTGATGTAACCCAGCCCTCGATCAATAAAGCATGGCTAAGCACATCTACTAATGGTGGTTCATCTACAGGAAAAACTCTACCACATAATAGGACATAGCATAGCGATAGTATTATCCTACACATGCATCTACAAAATACACGACAATGCATTGAAAATAGTAGGACAACATCATGAAGAAAGTAGCATCTACTTGCCTTGGCTGTAGCGGTCGGAAGAACAATCCACACACGAGCAAACGTTGCACTCGTCACAATCTATACAATACAATTGCAATCATAAACAAACCTTCCACAACCATATGCAAACAAAGACGATGCAAGATGCATGCATGACAAGTTGAATAACTCTACAGTAGCATCACATAATCTTATTTAGTATACCTACTGTATGCATGCATGGAAATTATTTTGAGTGCAAAGAAAACAAAGCATGCAATTAATAATGCTCTAATAATGGAGCTAGAAACTAAATAATTAGCCACTGCTAACACACTGTTTGTAAAATCTTGGAGAATTTCCACTGCATAGGCAACTCATAATAGAATCAGTACCAGTTGGAATTTCTCAAAAAGGATTTATATAATTCACTGAGTAATTAAAATACTACAGTAAGCCTTTAAATAGATTCTGCAAATTCCAATACTGTAAGCCTAACTTTATAATTCACTGTAAGGTTCCCCTTGTTCTACTGATTCCAGGGACATCTTATTTTCAATTTTTGGAGTTACGGAACTTACTCTATGAATTTATTACTCTAAAAAGAGCATTAATTCATTTAATTAACCAGGACCAAACCTTGCTGTAAAAGTGTAAAACAACTGTACAGAAAGATTCTACGTGAAACACTGAATCCATACATATTTTATTTGCAATTTTTGGCCTAGTAGATCTAAAGATATGAATTTTACAAGTTTTAGTTATTTTCTGCCAATTAAATCGAATTAAAATTAATCGGTAAAATCTGACCGTTTGACTACGCCTACGTGGCACGCTGACGTGGCCGTTGACCGGTCAGCAGCCAGTGCTGACCTTTCCACGGTCCATCTGGACCGTTGGATCGAGATCAAGCGGCTGGGAGCAAGGTGGCGAGGTGGAGCTCACCGGCGGCGTCGGGTGGCGTCGGGGCGGCGGCTCCAGCGAGTCTTGGCGGCGGCGGTGGGGCGTATGGCATCGGGGAGGTGACGGCGGAGCTCGTCGGCGTGGCGGCGACGGGCGAGGCGGTCGGGGGCGACGGCGGGCTCTGCAGAGGGGGAAAAGGAGGCGGGGCGAGTCAGTCGGTGGCGGCGGAGCTCGCGAGGGAGGAGAGAGGGCACGGGGTGGCAACACGTCACCTCGTTCGCGAGGTCGGCAGCGACGAGACGGCGATGTCGGCGGCGGCGAGCTCGGGGTGAGCTAGGGTTCGAGAGGGGGGGAAAGGTCGCGGCTAGGAGGTTTATGGGGCGGCTCGGGCGGAGTCCTCGGAAACGTCTGCTTGAAATCGGGCGACGGCTGTCGCGTCCGATATGGCGATGGCGGCTGACAGTGGGGCCCTATCGATTGGGCGGGCGGCGGCGGATAGAGGCTGCCATGCGCCGCTGGTCTTCTGTGCTTGGTCAGGTGGCTGGGCTGCCTTTTTTTATTCATTTTCTTTTTTTCTTTTTCTCAGATGAATTGCTTATCTGAATTTTGACAGAAACTGTCTGAACTGTCTAGGAAATAAGCAGAAATTCAGTTTGCCATATCTTTTGCTACGAAGCTCCGATTGAGGCGATTCAAAGCACTACGGGTTCGTGGAGGAACACTCTATGGACCAGTTCCTTCCATACACCCAAAATATAATGTTTTTCACAGTATTATGGTAAAACCAAGTGGTCATGTGTAGGTGTCAAAACGCAAATGCAAGTGGTTTGTTTTGTCAAAACCTTTTCAAACCGAAATTTTGCATGGATGATCATGATGCAATGCCATGAATGTTATGCAATTCCAAATCTAAAATTTGGGATGTGACAATACTAACCCCCTTAAGATGAATCTCGTCCCCGAGATTCGGCATGGCTAGCAAATCGGTGTGGGTGGTCCTCTCGGATGTCATCCTCACGCTCCCAAGTGGCTTCCTCTTCGGTGTGATGGCTCCATTGCACCTTGCAAAACCTGATCGTCTCGGTACGGGTAATCCTCTTCGCTGTCTCCAGTATATTGACCGGCTTCTCTGCATAGGTCAAGTCTTTCTCAAGCTGAACCTCCTCTAGTGGCACAGTGTCTCTCAATGGTGTATCCACCATCTCCGGGTGGCACTTCTTCAGCTGGGACACGTGGAACACATTGTGGACAGCGGACAGAGCCTCTGGCAACTCCAACTGATAAGCAACTTCTCATTTGCGTGCTAAGACCCGATATGGTCCAATAAACCGAGGTGCCATCTTACCCTTGATTCCAAACCTCTTAATTCCACGTAGTGGCGACACTCTGAGGTATGCTCTATCACCTATCTCATACACCACTTCCTTGCACTTGGCGTCAGCGTAGCTCTTCTGCCTTGATTGTGCTACCTTCAGTGTGTCCCTGATCAGGGCGACCTTCTCCTCAGCGTCCTTGATCAAATTCGGTCCAAACAGCTGACGTTCTCCTACTCCATCCCATAGCAATGGTGTCCGGCATCTTTTCCCATATAGAACATCGAACGGCGATGTCTTGATGCTGGTTTGATAGCTGTTGTTGTAGGAAAACTCAGCATACGGCAAATTCTCATCCCAACTAGAACCATGAGCCAAAGTGCAAGCTCTCAGCATATCCTCCAAAATCTGATTTACCCTCTCGGTCTGTCCATCAGTCTGGAGGTGGAATGATGTGCTAAACTCCAACCTAGTCCCCAATGGATCGTGTAGCTGGCGCCAAAAGTGCGATCTAAATTGGGTGCCTCTATCGGATACAATGCTCTTGGGAACTCCATGTAGGCACACAATTCTGTCCATATAAATCTTGGCCAACTTTGCACTTTTGTAGGTCGTCTTCACCGGTATAAAGTGGGCTACCTTGGTCAAATGGTCGAACACTACCCAAATGGAGTCATATCCCGACCTGGTCCTGGGCAATCCTATGATAAAGTCCATTCCCACTCTATCCCACTTCCAATATGGCACGGGCAATGGCTGTAGCAGTCCTGCTGGCTTCTGGTGTTCCGCCTTCACTAGGCTACATACATCACATAAGGCAATGTGCTCGGCGATGTCTCCCTTCATGTTGTTCCACCAAAATATGTCGTTTAGATCCATATACATCTTCGTATTGCCCGGATGTATGGAATACGGCGAGTCATGAGCTTCCTGCATAATCAACTCCCTTATCTCCGGTTCTTTGGGAACGCACAAACGATCTCCATACCACAAGGTTCCTTGCTCATCCTCGTGGAACTCTTTTGCTCGATCCTCCTTCATCTTTTCCTTTATTTCTTCCATCTCCTTGTCTCCTACTTGAGCCTTCCTGATCATGTCCTGTAGCGTTGATTGGACTTCCATTGCTGCCAAATATCCTTCTGACACTACCTCCAGTCTAAGGTCCTTGAATTGCTGGCACAAATCCTCGGGCAATTCCCCAACAGTCAATCCATTGGCATAGACCTTCTGGCTCAGAGCATCTGCTACTACATTGGCTTTTCCTGGGTGGTATTGCAGATTCATATCATAATCCTTGATAAGTTCCAACCATCTCCTTTGCCTCATGTTCAGTTCCTTCTGTGTAAATATGTATTTCAGGCTCTTGTGGTCGGTGTACACATCACAGTGTTTCCCCATTAGGTAGTGCCTCCATACTTTGAGCGCATGCACCACCGATGCTAATTCCAAGTCATGTGTGGGATAATTCCTCTCATGGTGTTTAAGTTGCCGCGAGGAATATGACACCACTCTCCCATCTTGCATCAGCACACTCCCAAGTCCCTATCGAGAAGCATCACAGTACACTTGGAAATCATTCTGAAGATTAGGTAAACACAGAACAGGTGCGGTCACTAGTCGATGCTTCAGTTCCTGAAAGCTGGCTTCACACGCATCTGTCCACTCAAACTTCCTCTCCTTCTTCAGAAGTTCCGTCATCGTCTTAGAAATCTTGGAGAAATTTTCAATGAACCTCCGGTAATATCCAGCACGTCCCAAAAAGCTCCGAATATCTCCCACATTCTTGGGCGCTTCCCACTCAGTTACGGCAGTCACTTTGCTTGGATCAACAGAAACTCCTTCTCCTGACACCACGTGTCCAAGAAATCCAACTGTGTTAAGCTAGAATTCACACTTGCTGAATTTGGCATACAGCTTATGCTCCCTCAGCTTCTCCATAATCAGTCGCAGATGTTTCTCATGCTCAGCATCATCCTTGGAATATATCAGTATGTCATCAATAAACACTACCACGAACTTGTCCAAGTACTCCATGAATACCTTGTTCATCATGGTCATGAAATATGCCGGAGCATTCGTTAGTCCAAAAGACATAACTGTATCCTCATATAAACCATACCTAGTGGTGAAAGCAATTTTTGGTATGTCCTCCTCCCGGATCTTCAATTGGAAATAGCCCGATCGCAGATCACTTTTGCTAAACACCTTTGCTCCTTCCAGTTGATCAAACAAATCATTTATGTTCGGCAGGGGGTATTTGTTCTTGATGGTCACTTCATTCAGCGAGCGATAGTCCACCACTAACCTCTTGTTGTTGTCTTTCTTCTCCACAAATAGAACAGGTGCACCCCATGACGACGAACTCGGCTGAATGAATCCCTTGTCCAACTGTTCCTTTAGCTGTTTCTTCAATTCCTTCAGCTCATCCACATCCATCTTGTATGGTCTCTTTGCGATAGGTCCTGTTCCCGGCATCAGATCGATGAGAAACTCCACATCTCTGTCAGGTGGCATCCCTGGCAGCTCTTTCGGAAACACGTCGGGGTACTCATTAATCATAGGCACAGTATCCATGCTAACCCCCTTAAGAGAATTCATCTTACACCTTCCCAGTCGCACAACCGACTTGAACCTAATCCTCTTACCATCCGGGGTTTTGAGTGAAACTGCTCGCTGTGCACAATCTATGTGTCCCCCATGCATAGACATCCAATCCATACCAAGAATTACATCTAAACCTTGTGATTCCAAAATTACCAGATGTGCAATGAAATTATGTGCTCCAATCCTCATAGTTAAGTCGCGGCATCCCGCGCTATCTATCATATCCCCTCTAGGTGAACTAACTCTAATAGACCCTTTCAGAGACTCCGTAGGTAACTTATACTTATCCACAAATGCCCTTGATATGAATGAATGCGATACACCAATATCGAAAAGTATAAGTGCAGGGTGAGTGTTTTGATTGGAAACTTACCTATCACAAGATCAGGCTCATCTGGGATCTCCTCCACATTCATGTGGTTCACTGTGGCCTTCTGGTTGTTGCATGGCTTCAGTCCCTTCTTCTCCGGACAGTTGTCTGCATAATGTCCCTTCTGGCCACACTTGAAGCATGTCACCTCACTCAGGTACTTCTTCACAAAGCTGTGGTCACGGTTGCGGTCATGTCCACTGTGTCCTCCAAAATGGTGGGTGTGTCCTCCCTTGTGGCTGTGGCGGTTGCTCTTGTGGCTATCATGGCGATGTCCATCACCTCCATGGTTGTGGCGGTCATGGCTTCCATGGTTCCCATCGTCACTCCCTCCATGCTTGGAGTATCCATCGTAAGAAGTGCGAGACTTGTGGTGAGAACTAGAGTGGTAATTTTTGCTCTTCCTCTTGCGGCTTTCCACCTGCTTGTGCTTCCCTTCTAAGATTCCGGCCTTGTCCATAAGCTCCTGGAAAGTGGGACAATAGACCACCAGCAGATGCACTGAAAGCTCATCACTGAGGCCATCCAGGAATCTCTCCCTCCTTTTTGCATCAGTGTCAACATCCTCAGGTGCATAACGAGACAAGTTGTTGAACTCCTCAATATATTCAGCCATAGTGCGGTTGGTTTGGCGCAAATTGCGAAACTCCTTCCTTTTCAGGCTCAGAACTCCTGAAGATACGTGGTTGGTCCTGAAACCTTCCTCAAACATTGCCCAAGTCACAGTGTCCAGCGGGTGGGTGATCCAAAAAGTGTCCCACCATGAAGCGGCTGGTCCCTCCAGTAGGTGAGCAGCAAATCTCACCTTCTCAGCATCCGTGCACCCAACATTACGGATCCTTTTGGTGACGCAACAACGATCGAGGGCAACCATTGGTTTCGCTGCAGTCGAGAACTTCGCTGGCCTTAGCCTCGGAAACCTAGTGAGAGCATCTCCCTGAGGCTGGTTGTTCCCATTGTTGTTGTTGTTTTTCTGAGCTTCCATGAACTGGGTCATAACTTGGCTCAGCTGTGCCTGAGCTGCCATGAGCTGCTCCAACTCAGTGGGTTGACGGCGGGGAGGCATCTGCGGTTCAGCACAGGTAAGTTTAGAAAGAATCGATTACGAAAACAGGATTCTACCCATGCATTATGACCAAACGACAATAAAACAATCACAGACAATCTCAAGCAAGCAACACATCAGCAAACAAATGATCCAGCAACATCCCAGGGGTTATACTAGCAGTATATATCTACTGAAATAGTTTTTAGAAGAGTTGGCAATAGTTATCTACACAAAAGGGTTAACAAAGCATTAAAAACAGGAATCTGCCAGAACAGTCTAGCAGTGTTCACGAATTTTTCTAGCTGGCTCAAACTCGTTAGGAATTTTTGCTGATTTTTTTGTATCCAGTACAGAGAGTTTAGAACCAACCCTATTTTTATCAGATATTTCCCAGTTACCAGTAAAATATGAAAATTCATGCAGTACAGTGGTGTCAGCAGAAAACTGCAACAGGAATAACTCAGATATTAACCAAACTTGCCATAACTCTTCCATAAAATTCGCACAAATAATCATGGGATATTGGAGTACACATAGGAGCAACTAAACACTCTTAAACTAACAGTAATTAAGTTTTACATCGATCGAGACTAATCCTAATGATTTTTACCTAACGAAGACTAATTGGTGGACTTCTATCTACTTCTTGAAGAGGTTGCGGTAGGTCCTCGCGCTCATGCATTGGCGCTTCTGTCCACGAACCAACCATGGCGGCGGAGTATACACCTCTCCCGAGTAATCACTTGAAATCTCAAACTCCACCTCTTCTGGATCCTCCTCTTCTTCTTCATTCTCTGCTGCAGCTGCAACAGCTTCATCTCCTCCACCATCATCGTCTCCACCATCATCGTCTCCATCATCATCGTCCTCGTCCTCATCATCATCATCGTTCCCACTGTCATCATCATCATCATTGTTGCCATCATCTCCATTGTCATCATCAGAGGGTGGATTCAGCTGTGCTTGGAGAGCGGCAATCTGGGCTGTCATCTCTTCAATAGTTTGATCCCTTTCCTAGACGGTCCCTTGCAGCTGTTGTATGGCCTGGTTGTTTTCCTGCACTGTTCCATTAAGCTGAGCTATGGTTGCATCCCTGCCTATCAGGGCATTCTTCAGAACATCCACAGCTTCATGCAAGGTCTCTATCTCCAGTCCTTGGACCACCATACCATTGCTGGCAAAATCTCCTATTTCCTTTTCCATCATCACTTTCTCAGCTAGAGCTCCATTCTCCCTTTCCATATCCTCTATGTGCCTCCGACGGGGCGGCATGTTGTTCCTGTCGCCCGGAGTAACCACAAAATTCCCATCCTCATCACACCTCCCGTAGTCACAGTAGGGTGAGTCTGCTGGCAACAGGTGTCGGACAAGATGGCACTGGCGTGACAGGGCTTCATGCAGGTCCAAGTTTATTCCAAGTCCCCAGTTGCAGTATGTCTTGGTGTAGATCAGATGCACAGGGTTTGGCAAGGCGGCATCCCTGAAGATGAAAGTGGTGATCTCCCATGCATCCTCACCATATCCATAGGTGTATAGCCTCCTTCCCTTGAACATGGGAAGTGGCAATCCTAATGACTGCGAGAGCTGTGCTAACTGTCTTGCAAAGGGCCTTGGTGAATCCATGGTTGCATACTCAGTCCTGACTTCTCCCATCTATCAATTAAAAGACAAAAGTGTGAGAATAGCATATGGTAAGAATTTACGAGAGTGAAAGGCATAAGATGAAAGACAGAGTTAATATAAGCTTTAATAAATCTATGGCTTCCTAATCCAAACCTAGGTCACGATCCTACAGTCGACACACGGGCTCTGATACCATCTTGTAACACTACGGATCTGAAAAGACCGTAGCTTCTATGTGACATGCCAATCCCTGGATCGGTTCATTGGCCCACAATAGAATAAGATGAATAACATATCAAAATATTTGTGTATCATAAATAAAGAAGATCCAGAGTACCATTATTACAAATAAAGCTAGCTCAAGGCTAGCTCAAAACTCAAGTAGCAACATAAATATAGTTAATCCACCATTCTTCAAATTGCCCACAAGTGAACAAGTGCCGAGTGGAGTACCGTGGCCTAAATCGATTACTCAGAATCGGAATATCCTGCAACATGAAACGTAGCAGCCCCGAAGGGTCAATACATGGAATGTATGGCAAGTAGAGCTATTAAAGGAGACAATAGTGCTAACATCTACATGCATATTTGGCAAGTGGAGCAGTGGCTAGCTTGGATTTGCAAATACCTTTGTCCTACTTTCTCAAACAGTTTTTGATTTTCTTTGAAAAGATCCCAATTAAGTTAACCCATCAACATTAAAGCAATTAGGAAATTGGAATGAGCGAGAAACATGTCATGGAATTAATATCAAGCAACTCAGACGTCCATAACCGGGGACACGGCTAATCGATTAGATTATACACCCTGCAGGGGTTAGTACACTTTACCCATGTGACTTGGCTAGCCCAGCTCGTACCACCACTCTCATATTGGGTGATGATAGGGAGAAGTCCAAGAAGAGACCATTCGGGAAGTAGCTCCCCAAACCCGACACACACTGGTCCAACCTACCAAAATTCTACATCTCTGGATATGTGGGTTCGAGTTACCACAACCTACTGAGTCCAACCAACCGCCCATTTCATTATTGGCACATGGTTGTACACGTAAGCTACAAAATAAAGAAGCCAATCATTTTATCTTGATACCTGGGTGGCTTTCCGCAATAATACCACCAAAATTTATCAATCCCATCACACCCACGAGATTCATTGATTAAGTTGTTTTAGTTTTCACAAACCAACACGTTTAGAAACAACTTCAGTGATGTAACCCAGCCCTCGATCAATACAGCACGGCTAAGCACATCTACTAACGGTGGTTCATCTACAGGAAAAACCCTACCACATAATAGGACATAGCATAGCGATAGTATTATCCTACACATGCATCTACAAAATACACGACAATGCATTGAAAATAGTAGGACAACATCATGAACAAAGTAGCATCTACTTGCCTTGTATGTAGCGGTCGGAAGAACAATCCACACACGAGCAAACGTTGCACTCGTCACAATCTACACAATACAATTGCAATCATAAACAAAGCATCCACAACCATATGCAAACAAAGACGATGCAAGATGCATGCATGACAAGTTGAATAACGCTACAGTAGCATCACATAATCTTATTCAGTATACCTATTGTATGCATGCATGGAAATTATTTGAGTGCAGAGAAAACAAAGCATGGAATTAAGAAAGCTCAAATAATGGAGCTAGAAACTAAATAATTATCCACTGCTAACACACTGTTTGTAAAATCTTGGAGAATTTCCACTGCGTAGGCAACTCATAATAGAATCAGTACCAGTTGGAATTTCTCAAAAAGGATTTATATAATTCACTGAGTAGTTAAAATACTACATTAAGCCTTTAAATAGATTCTGCAAATTCCAATACTGTAAGCCTAACTTTTTAATTCACTGTAAGATTCTTCTTGTTCTACTGATTCTAGGGACATCTTATTTGCAATTTTTTGAGTTACAGAACTTATTCTATGAATTTATTACCCTAAAAAGAGCATTAAATCATTTAATTAACCAGGACCAAACCTTGCTGTAAAAGTGTAAAACAACTGTACAGAAAGATTCTACGTGAAACACTGAATCCATACATATTTTATTTTCAATTTTTGGCCCAGTAGATCTAAAGATATGAATTTTACAAGTATTAGTTATTTTTTGCCAATTAAATCGAATTAAAATTAATCGGTCAAATCTGACCGTTTGACTACACCTACGTGGCACGCTGACGTGGCGGTTAACCGGTTAGCGGCCAGTGCTGACCTTTCCATGGTCCATCTGGACCGTTGGATCGAGATCAAGCGGCTGGGGAGCAAGGTGGCGAGGTGGAGCTCACCGGCGGCGTCGGGTGGCGTCGGGGCGGCGGCTCCGGTGAGTCTTGGCGGCGGAGGAGGGGCGTACGGCGTCGGGGAGGTGACGGCGGAGCTCGTCGGTGTGGCAGCGACGGGCGAGGCGGTCGAGGGCGATGGTGATCCGCGGCTGGAGCGCGGGCGGCGGCGTCGCGCTCTGGCGAGGAATCCCTGGCGGCGGCGGGCTCTGCAGAGGGGGAAAAGGAGGCAGGGCGAGTCAGTCGGCGGCGGCGGAGATCGCGAGGGAGGAGAGAGGGCGCGGGGTGGTGGCGTGTCACCTCGTCCGCGATGTCGGCGGCGACGAGATGGCGATGTCGGCGGCGGAGAGCTCGGGGCGAGCTAGGGTTCGAGAGGAGGGGAAAAGGTCGCGGCTAGGACGTTTATGGGGAGGCTCGGGCGGAGTCCCTCGCGGAAACGGCCGCGCGAAAATCGGCAGCGACGGCGCTATCCGCGTCCGACACGGCGGCGGCGGCGCGCTTACAGGTGGGGCCCACCTTTCAGTGGCTGGAGGCCGGGCGGCGGCGGATAGAGGCTGCATGCAGCGTCTGCTGCTGCTTTCAGCGCTCTTGGTGGCTGCTGGCCGCTGCCTTCCTTTTTTTTATTCATTTTCTTTTTTTTCTTTTTCTCTGACGAATTGCTTATCTGAATTTTGACAGAAACTGTCTGAACTGTCCAGGAAATAAGCAGAAATTCAGTTTGCCATATCTTTTGCTACGAAGCTCCAATTGAGGCCATTCAAAGTGCTACGGGTTCGTGGCGGAACCCTCTATGCACCAGTGCCTTACATACACCCAAAATATAATGTTTTTCACAGTAGCATGGTAAAACCAAGTGGTCATGTGTAGGTGTAAAAACGCAAATGCAAGTGGTTTGTTTTGTCAAAACCTTTTCAAACCGAAATTTTGCATGGATGATCATGATGCAATGCCATGAATTTTATGCAGTACCAAATCTAAAATTTGGGATGTGACACATGAAAGGCTACAAACAAAGATCATGAATAACATGCATTGAAAAATGTTTGTTTGTTTCACATACAGAAAACATAGCATAGTGGCAATCAGCTTGTCCCTCATAGAGTAGCAAATAGATGCATAGGACACCTTCAAAGTTCACAAGGGTGACTAGAAACAAATAGCACAAGAACAAGTAATATCACAATATGCATAAATCAATAAGCTTTGGAACACTGCACATAGAATGACAACTATGCTCTTTTAATGGTGCCTAAAGGTAGAAGGTGGAGACTCAATAGTAGTGGAACAAAAGCCTTTTATAAAGGAAGCAGGGATTTGAAGTTTTAAAAAGAGCTTCCAAAAATTATGGTACTTGTTAGCTTTCATCCCTCATTGCCCCTATCTTAAGCATCTTGAAGTGATTAAGGTTAAAGTGAACAAAGATGGAGTATATGCTTGACGAAGTATAAGTTGGCAATCTCAAGTCCCTTGAATACGAGGGCCACACCTCATGCTACTCAAATTTAGTCACCTGCAAGTTCTTGTCATTGTAAGTATTTGCATATCATAGAGAACCGCCAACGGGGTACCCCTTGCACTTGGTACATGAGATTTCCCATAACCAAAATGACAAGTCAAGCAGACAATGAGCATCTCAGCAATCTTTATTTACCATATGCATAACTTTTTATTGAGGATGCTTCATAGATAGCTCACTATGGTGATGCTGCAAGTTTCCACCATGATTAGGCATGGCTTAGGCTAGCGGCCCAGGCGTTTCTCTAACACAGAATACAAACTCCATGGACTTACAAGTTCCGTGTTCACACCGGTGACATCCATAGACAAAAGAGCATGATATCAACTGAGTACAAAGTACAAGTGCAATGTTGAAAACGTTCCCCGTGACAGCAAGGTTCTACTAATTCCAAACGTATAAGTGCAAGCATATACAACATAGATGACACAATGGTTCAAGTTTATTTGGGGAAAAGAATATAAAGTGTGCCATCAAGTTTGTGAGGGATTTAATCACTAAGTTTTCACATAAGAAAATTTTTTAATTGGAAGATAGTTGAAAACAAGAATATACTTGGAATGGTGTAACACACCATGCATAGGAGTTTATAGTGGACACTTTGGAATAACTTGGTTTCTTGGGAGTTGGAAGCATGACTAGATCTTACTCATATAAGTGGAGGCTAGCAAAAGACCGGGAGCAACCAACTAAGATAGCAATAATGGCCATAATCATGCAGTGCAACAAAGCATTACTAATCAAAGCAAAGAGTGGTACTACAAGTCAAGGACTAAATTTTAACATCCCAAAAATATTAAACTCGGATCATCAAAATCTAATCACCAAAATTAGGGTTAAAAAAACTTTCCCAACTAAAAACATGAAAGCATTCATATATGTGTGTATTCAAAAATTGGATTCTTTTGAATTGCCATGGTTCTGTGTTTCTTTGCTTGTAAAATGATTCTTAGGTGAAATAAACATCATCTAAACAATCCCCAAACTTTTCCCAAAGACAAACAACCCAAAATAAACAAATAAAGTGAATGGTCACTTTGGCAAAATTAACTCTCATGCCTACTTTGGCTATCTCTAGTTTTCAAAACTCAACAGAAACATTTGTGGATCTTTGCACCCATTGTTAGTACTCAAATAAGGTACCAAGTCCCACTTTGTGATCATCCAAAAAATTCAAATACTAAGTTTAAAAGACAGTTTAAAATTGAATCTATCTCATATGGGAAGATCCCATTATTTCAAAAACCACTCAAACAAGTTCAATTTTCAAAACCTAAGAACCCACAGAATACTCAACACATGCCTAGCACACCCACCAAAAATCTTTTCAAAATTCAAAACTCAAGTTCTTGCGGCCATTTCATCAAACAGCTTGCAGATGAAAGTCAAACAAATCACAAACACTATTTTGAGCAGTGTTTTGGCCAACCTTGTCCCCTCTCTAGCTCACAACAAACATCTAGTAGATCATCTAGCTTAGTTATTAACTTCTAGCATCACTGTGAGCTTTCCATTGCCAACAATGGTGAGCAGGACAAGCCTCACCATGTCACCCCAGTGTGGACAACAAGCTAGAGGAAGAACTAGTTGTGCCAACCTTGTCTGGGAGGTAGCCCATGCCTCACCGCCCCCTCTCGACCAGCCCTAGCTCAAGAACAGAGACCAGAACCGCCAGGAACGCCGTGCCCGCGCTGCTGTCGACCATGCCGATGCGCACCCCAGTGCACGCGCCGTTCCCACGCAACCCAACCACCTCGAGCCCTTGTCGCCTGCCAGCATGCACCCCACCGTCCCAGGAGACCACTAGACATGATCATTTCATCGCCCGTACCCCTTAGCCACCGCACGCCGCGGAATTCTTCGCCTCTGCCTTGCAGAGCACCGCATGTTCCCGACCAATTTCCACCGCCCCTAAGCTCGCATTAAAGTCTTAGAGCATCGCCAGGAGACTGCCCGTCGATCGGCAACCTCAGCCATGCCTCTAGCCGCCCATAGCCATGTCACCACCGTCGCCTGCCCATCCCTATCGGTCTCGCCGTCGAGCCTATAAAAGGAGGCGACCCCCAGCCGATTGAAGCACACCATTCCACTGCCCTCACCTCACTGATCATTCCACCCTCTAGACGGAGCACGAGGAGCAGCAGCTCGCCGGAATTGCACCGGAGCAGGCCGCCTCTGGAGAAGAAGGGAGCCATTGATTTCGACCACCCCCGGAGCTGCCTCGACCATCCCTGAGATCGCTGTTGACCACTCGTTCGTTTTCCCACCTCGTCGTCGTTGCTAGAGCCCTGGTATGCCCCCTATGCACCCCATTGAGCCGCTAGGGTTCGAGCTCGCGGGTGACATGTTCATCGTCGACGATGACCCTCAGCCGTTGATCTCACTTCTAATCCAACGAACCACACCGCCCCGTACCGCTTCGCATGTTATGACCCCCTGACTGGTGGAACCCCCCTGTCAGCTGAGCCCCGTGCTGCGGAGTGACATTAGGCCGACCCATTACCCTTTGCTGATATTGAAGCCCTCATCGACTCTGCCATCCAGATGGAAGGAAAGATCAACCAAGCCAATGATAACCGCAAGCGCCGCATGATGCATCACCCAGGAACCCATCATACCCCAAAGTATCGTCCCAACCCATCTCCGCGATTTGCCCCGAGAACCAACCGATCCCTGATGAACCGTCCGACCTATCCCAACCGTGGAAACCCAAGGCCCGGAGGAAATCACAACAACCCCGACAACTCTAACAATTTCAACCGTGCACCACCCAACTTCAACAACAACAATGCTGCCGCCAACACCAACACTGCCCCGAGGACTGAAAGCAATGTTGTGCCTGTTGCAGCAAAGGACAAGTCGCAAGTGACTTGTTATGACTGTGGAAATAAGGGTCACTACTCCAATGATTGTCCCAAGAAGAATGTCGCAGCCCCCAATGCAAATGCCCCAGCTCAGCAGCAGCGTCGTGTTCATCCCGGAAGGAGATTTGCCCCAAGGAACTCGCTCAACCGCAACGGTCGTCTTTTTCTCATACATGCTGAAGAAGCTCAGGAAGCGCCAGACGTCGTGCTGGGTATGTTTTCTGTTAATTCAATACTCGCTAGAGTGTTGTTTGATTCTGGTGTATTGCACTCATTTGTCACCGAAGAATTTGCATGCACTAGTAAGATTCAACCAACCAAACTGAAGCATGTTATGATTGTTCAAATCCCCGGTTCAACCACAAAAGCTAGGCAAATTTGCAAAGTCGTCCCTATCTGAATCCATGGCATAGATTTTTATGCTAATCTGATAGTACTCGGAACTAAAGGTTTGGAAGTAGTACTAGGAATGGATTGGATGTCCAAACATAAAGGATTGATTGACTATGCCAAGAAAGCCATAACCATGACCAATACAGCCGGAATATCAGTCGAGCATATATCTGAAACCTTACCTCGTCAATTCAAGTGCAAAAAGAGTATAGCCCAACCTACCATTGACCAAGTCCGTATAGTCTGTGAATACCCTGATGTATTTCCAGATGTTTTGCCCGGTATGCCCCCAAATCGGTATATCGAGTTTATCATTGAACTAATCCCCGGAACCGGACCCATAGCCCAGAGACCATATAGTATGAACCTTTCTGAACTAGCAGAACTAAAGAAGCAACTGGATTCCATGTTGGAAATTGGATTGATTCAACCAAGTGCGTCACCATGGAGATCACATGTCTTATTTGTGGACCAGAAAGATGGAGGTAACCGTTTGTGTACGGATTATCGGAATTTGAATGATGTCACTATCAAGAACAAGTACCCATTGCCCAAGATAGAAGATTTGTTTGATCAGTTGACCGGTGCCAAAGTGTTCTCTAAGATTGATCTTAGAACTGGCTATCATCAACTCAAGATTCGTGCAGAGGATATTCCAAAGACTACCTTTACCACCAGATATGGATTATACGAGTATACCATCATGTCTTTTGGATTCACCAATGCCCCCGCTTATTTCATGAATCTCATGAATAAGATTTTTATGGACTTCCTGGATAAGTTTGTCGTTGTTTTCATCGATGACATACTAATTTATTCCAAATCAGAAGAAGAACATGAGCTACACCTAAGGACCATTCTTGGAACCCTTAGAGAGCATCAGTTGTATGCCAAGTTTAGCAAATGTGAATTCTGGTTACAGGAGGTAGGATTCCTCGGTCACATTGTATCAGCCGGAGGAATTGCCGTTGACCCTGCAAAGGTGAAATATGTCGAAGATTGGCAAGCCCCAACCACTTAAACCCAAGTTCATGCATTTCTCGGATTGGCGGGATACTACCGCAAGTTCGTAGAAGGATTCTCGAGTATCGCCAGACCCATGACCCAATTGCTGAAGAAGGATAAGAAGTTTGAATGGACGGACAAATGTGAAGAGAGTTTTCAAGAACTCAAGAGGATATTGATTTCAGCCCCAATCTTAATCATGCCGGATATCACGAATCCCTTTGACGTGTATTGTGATGCATCCAAGATTGGTCTCGGATGTGTGCTAATGCAAGAAGGCAAAGTTATATCTTATCTATCCCGACAACTGAAACAACATGAGCAGAACTATCCAACCCATGACCTCGAGCTCGCAGCCATAGTTCTAGCCCTGAAGACATGGAGGCATTATCTGATGGGAAACCGTTGTGAGATTTATTCGGATCACAAGAGCCTGAAGTACATATTCAATCAGAAGGAGCTGAATATGAGACAGAGAAGATGGATTGAGATAATCAAGGATTACGACCTGGACATTCACTATCACCCCGGTAAAGCCCATGTGGTAGCAGATGCCCTTAGCAGATTGTCGTGCCACTTGAACTCCATGATTTTGAAGGAGCAACCAAGCCTGCACAAAGAGATGGAAGATTTCCGAATGGAATTAGTGAGTGAAGGATTTTTGTCTAGCATAGAACTTCCACCCACTTTGATCAGTCAGATCAAGGAGGCGCAGAAAGGAAATGCTAGTATCGACGGAATCAAGCGTCATATCGGTACAGGCAAAGTACCCGGATTCACCGAAGACGAAGAAGGAGTTCTGTGGTACAAAGGACGTCTTTGTGTACCAGCAGATTCTGTGTTGAAAGAAGTGATTCTGAAAGAAGCTCATGATACTCTTTATTCTATCCACCCCGGAGGAACGAAGATGTATCAAGATTTGAAAGAGCAATTTTGGTGGCATAAGATAAAGAGAGAAATCGGAAGCTATATCGCCAAGTGTGATATATGTCAGAGAGTAAAGGCGGGACATCAAAGACCTGCAGCATTGTTGAAACCATTGCATATTCCGGAATGGAAATGGGATTCCGTTGGAATGGACTTTATCATCGGATTGCCTACTTCTAGTAGGGGAAATGACTATATCTGGATCATAGTGGATAGATTGTCCAAAGTTGCCCATTTCTTACCAGTCAAGACCACGTATCAGAGTTCAAAGCTAGCGGAGTTATACATCGCTAGAATCTTCAATTTGCACAGAGTCCCCAAGAACATCGTATCCGATCGACGGACTAGGAACCCGACTAGATTTCAGCACAACTTATCACCCTCATACCGACGTACAAACGGAGCGAGTAAATCAAATACTCGAAGACATGTTGAGAGCATGTGTGTTAGAGTATGGATCTAAATGGGAAGACTGTCTGCCGTTCGCAGAATTTTCATACAACAACAGTTATCAAGCTAGTTTGCAAATGGCCCCATTTGAATTGATGTATGGAAGGAAGTGTCGAACCCCTTTGAACTGGTCGGAAGTAGGAGAGAGTCAGATTTTTGGACCCGACATCCTACGAGAAGCAAAAGAGAAAGTTCACAAGATTCATGAGCACCTCAAGACAGCCCAGTCAAGGCAGAAGAGTTGCGCCGACAAGAGACGTCGAGACCTCGCCTTCAACATAGGATATTTTTTGTATCTGAAAGTGTCGCCATTTAAGGGAATGCAGCGTTTCCAACTGAAAGGAAAGTTAGCCCCCAGATATATCGGCCCCTTCAAGATTCTGAACCGTCGAGGAGAAGTGTCGTATCAATTGGAACTACCCGAAGAGATGTCAGCCGTGCACAATGTGTTCCATATCTCATTACTTCGCAAGTTCCTCGAAGTTCCGGAGAAGACTGAAGTGTTCAAGAACATTGATCACCGGACCATAGAGATCAAAGATGACCTGACCTATCCCGAAGTACCCATCCGTATTTTGGAAGAAGCCTTCAGAACTACCAGAACCCGAAGCATCAAGTTTCTCAAGATTCAGTGGAGCAACAACACAGAAGAGGAAGCTACCTGGGAGCGCGAAGATCACATCAGGACGGAGTTTCCCGATCTCTTCAAATCCTAGGTAATCTTTTTTGTCCTTTTTCAAATCGTAGGACGAGATTTTGTTTAAGGGGAGAAGGTTTTTAACATCCCAAAAACATTAAACTTGGATCATCAAAATCTAATCACCAATATTAGGGTTAACAAAAACTTTCCCAACTAAAAACATGAAAGCATTCATATATGTGTGTATTCAAAAATTGGATTCTTTTGAATTGCCATGGTTCTGTGTTTCTTTTCTTGTAAAATGATTCTTAGGTGAAATAAACATCATCTAAACAATCCCCAAACTTTTCCCAGAGACAAACAACCCAAAATAAACAAATAAAGTGAATGGTCACTTTGGCCGAATTAAATCTCATGCCTACTTTGGCTATCTCTAGTTTTCAAAACTCAACAAAAACATTTGTGGATCTTTGCACCCCTTGTTAGTACTCATAATAAGGTACCAAGGCCCACTTTGTGATCATCCAAAAACATTGAAATACTAAGTTTAAAAGACGGTTTAAAATTGAATCTATCTCATATGGGAAGATCCCATTATTTAAAAAACCACTCAAACAAGTTCAATTTTCAAAACCCAAGCACCCACAGAATCCTCAACACATACCTAGAACACCCACCAAAAATATTTTCAAAATTCAAAACTCAAGTTCTTGCGGCCATTTCATCAAACATCTTGCAGATGCAAATCAAACAAATCACAAACACTATTTTGAGTAGTGTTTTGGCCAACCTTGTCCCCTCTCTAGCTCACAGCAAACATCTAGTAGATCATCCAGATTAGTTAGTAACCTCTAGCATCACTGTGAGCTTGCCATTGCCAACAATGGTGAGAAGGCCGAGCCTCACCATGTCACCCCAGTGTGGACAGCTAGCTAGAGGAAGAACTAGTTGTGCCAACCTTGTCTGGGAGATAGCCCATGCCTCACCGCCCCCTCTCGACCAGCCCTAGCTCAAGAACAGAGACTAGAACTGCCAGGAACGCCGCTCCCACGCCGTTGTCGACCATGCCGACGCGCACCCCAGTGCACGCGCCATTCCCACGCAACCCGACCACCTCGAGCCCTTGTCGCCCGCCAACATGCACCCCATCGTCCCAGGAGACCACTAGACATGATCATTTCATCGCCCGTACCCCGTAGCCATCGCACGCCGCGGAGTTCGCCGCCTCTGCCTCACAGAACACCGCATGTTCCCGACCAATTGCCACCACCCCTAAGCTCGCATTCAAGTCTTAGAGCATTGCCAGGAGACGGCCCGTTGATCGCCAACCTCAGCCATGCCTCTAGCCGCCCGTAGCCATGTCGCCACCGTCGCTTGCCCATCCCTCTCGGTATCGTCGTCGAGCCTATAAAAGGAGGCGACCCCGGGCGATTGAAGCACACCATTCCACTCCCCTCACCTCAATGATGATTCCACCCTCTAGCCGGTGCACGAGGAGCAGAAGCTCGTCGGAATTGCGCCGGAGCAGGCCGCCTCTGGAGAAGAAGGGAGCCGTTGATTTCGACCACCCCCCGAGCTGCCTCAACCATCCCTGAGCTCGTCGTCGACCACTCTTTTGTTTGCCTGCCTCGCCGTCGTTGCTGGAGCCCTGGTATGCCACCTATGCACCCCCACTGAGCCGCTAGGGTTCGATCTCGCGGGTGACATGTTCATCGTCGACGAGGACCCTCAGCCGTTGATCTCACTTCTAATCCAACGAACCACACTGCCCCATACCGCTTCGCGTGTTATGAGCCCCTGACTGGTGGAACCCCCTGTCAGCTGAGCCCCGCGCTGCGTAGTGACACTGGGCCGGCCCATTAACCTTTCCCGCATCCCAACTGTTTGAATTTAGATTTTTCTATTTTAATTCAAACACAGTTCTATACCTAGTTTAAAATCAACCTAACTCGATTCAGTGAACCAAATTGCATGAAACCAATTTTGTTAGAAAGGTACTGAAATTCTTAATCCAATCCCGTTGGATTCAAATCATTTGGTTCTATAGATCACCCTTGGTAAAAATAACAAGTCAGAAGCTTTTCTACATTCAAATATTTTTCAAAATTTCAACCATAATAGCTTTTGAGTTGATTCCAACTTTCAAAAATCACATTTGATCATACCTTTCAGAATATATAAAAACATATGGATTTACTTATAGAAATAATGTCCAAGTAATAAAAGAATGACACATAGGCATTTCTAGTCACTTTATTATTTAAAATAAAAAGGTTAAACCTTATTAAATTGTGGCACCACTTTAAAATCACATTCCCATGTACTGAAATATGTGGTGATGACATGTGTCAACATGATACCATGTTTGAGTTGGAGAATATTAAATCTTAAGTAGTTTTTCAATGAGTATAAATTACTTTTCTCAAATTAAAATAAATAAGGCAAATTCTTTAATCTTGTAATATAGGTGATGATGCTAGATCATCTATAGTGCACCTTTGTGTGATGATTGAAAATAGTTAAGTATTGTTTGGTGATTGTGTACCTCGTATTTATTTATAGACGCTAGTACCGACCAAGGATACGAGGAGGAAGGAGGATACTACGAGGAAGAAGCCGAGGAGAACTTCAACCACTGCTCTGCACAAGGCAAGCTAACACTTGAAACTATGAAAGTTAGATAACCTAGGCAATGCATTAAGAATGCTTGGTTGGACCCATTTGATGATACCCAATCCTAGTTTTACTTGCAAGCTTTCTACTTTATTTCTTTATCAAAGCTTTCTCTTAGAGTTTACTTAAGTAACTTGTAGATTCCAGGAAGATAATTGAAGGTTGCATAAAGAGCATTAAATTCGACCTAAGCTAGATAATCTTGATGTCATCCTAAGGCATGAGATTGAACTTAATTAATCTCCACTTGTTTACCATCCCTCATTAGTACTTACCCCACTTGTAGATGCTAGTTCAAAGCATAAAACTTGATCAACTTTAGATGGTAATACTTGGAGAAAATGGTTATGAAAACCTTGGAATGATGATTCATTCTACTGAAATATTTTGACATGTGTTTCCGAACACCAGATGATTTTGATGATGAAAAAGTTGAGGCATGAGCCTTATCCCTTTATAAAACTGATGGTTGTCTTTATGCGATACCATTCCAATTTTACCGTACAACCACAATACCCGAAAATTGGGTAGGGCTTCACTGGAAACTTATATACCTTTGTATGGGTTCCCTCACGGCCAAGGTCTGAGCTGAGGCTACCTTGTGAAGATTGTCCACCTGTGTAGTACCCAAGATGACAGTTGGTCATGGTTGGGAGGCCAAACTCACAGGAGGGGTGCCTATACTAGGGCGTGTAATTGAACGGTTAGGATTGATTATCCGCATACTGAGTATGGTGAATTCAGGATTTGTTCCTGACTGATGTATCGAATGTTGTGGTGAAAATGTACAATCTCTGCAGAGTGTCAAACTATTCGAATAGCCATGTCCGCGGTTATGGACAATTGGACTGGCCATACTGTTTCCCCGTCAGATGTTTCAGAATGACTTGCGAAATGAATTGAGACTTTGACTTGACCACAACAGAGTTGTGATATGAAATTTAAATTCCCACTAAGGTGTTATAAAACTTCAACTAGCTTTATTTTCTTTTGAACTTAGTAGAGGTAAATCTGGCTTTTTGCAAAACAACCCTAGAGCTTAGTGTCCTACTACAAAAAACCCCTTTACTTGTTAGTATTACTTTGTGAGTACTTAAAGAGTACTCATGGCTTTGTCCCTAGATATTCCCGTGGCCAGACTATGAAGAGGAGTACCAGGATGATGGACCCCAGGAAGGTTACGACAATTAGGATCATCTCCCATCGTCAGCATTGCCTATGACCCCGAAGATGGAGCTTCGCCTACGCTACCTTTATTATTACGTTATTCCGCTACTTGAGTTGTATTAAGAACTGGATCATGAGATCCTTATTTGTGTAAGACCTTATGTATGGTTTGTAATGGATGTTATACTGTGATATCCAAATCTGTTATATCTCGCAAAAATGGTAATCCTGGGATTGCGATGTATGGCATAACAGGCATCTGGGATTAAAAATCCGAGTGTTGACATAAATGATCATAGAGGCTAATGGTGACTGGTTCATAGTCATAACATGGTGTGAGCATGTGCCAAGTCAACCCAAGCAAAGCATCAAAGGAGAATACCACAATACTATGCTTTTTGCATGCTAAAACAACGCATAATTTCTTTAAGGCACACTAAGCAATCCCAATTGTTTGGAACAAGACATGCTACAGAAATAATCAATCAGCATAAGATCAAAACAACACCTAGCATGTCATGCTAAAGTCTAAGTCAGAGTCAATGCAAGCTCCTCTTGCACTTACAAGCAAGAACTTACTACTCCTTTCCAACACGAAGCAACTTATTTGCAACAACACAGCTAGAACAGGGGTCCAAAATACTTTTACTAAAGCAAACTAAACAACCTAAGCAAAGCAAACGAAAACTAAGACGCTCCAAGAACAACACAACTGTGCATGAAACAATAAAAACGAAGTGTCTAAACAAACCTGAGCTTTTTATTGATGAAGAAGGGGATGCCTTGGGCATCCCCAAGCTTTGACGCTTGTACCTATTGGATATTTCTTGGGGTGACACCGGGGTGGCATCCCCAATCTTGAGATTTTGTCCATTCTTCATCTCATTGCATCATTCTCTCTCTACACCTGAAATTTTTCCTTCATACAAAACTTCACACAATCTTCATTAGCAACATTAGTGTATATTAGACCTATGGCAAAGCTTTGTAACAGAAAGGCTTTTCACTAAAAACACAAGATACTGTAATAACTCCTTCAAAAAGATCAATTCACCTAAAGATAACTCAAAAAGGAATCAATAAGCAGAAAATGCAAATAATGGCAGAAATCTGTCAAAACAAATCAGCAGGTAGAAACCGATTTTTTCGAACTTCTTATGTTACTCAAATCAAAACATGTTGAACTAACGAAAGTTAGCTAACATACTGGTGGATTTATTCGTAAACTTTGAGCTCAATCCGTGTTACAGAGACTCCTCACGAATTTTTATGGTGGAGGACAGAAATCTGTTTCGGGACAGCAACTCCCCAAATCTTAGTTCCCTCTCATTAGGGTTCATTCTTGGCACAAAAACCAAACAAAAAGGATAATGAGAGGTCATTACTGAATCAATAACTTCCAAGACTCAAGGAAACTCTTGGGTTATCTCCCAACAAGTACTTTTCTTTAACGCTTTTAAGTTAGGCTTGATAGCTTGAGAAGATGCTCACATAAGAATTATGAATTGAAGTCAAAGAGAGCATCAAAAAGCAAATTCAAAACACATTTAAGTCTAACCCACTTCCTATGCATAGGAATATTGTATGCAAATAAATTCACAAAGAACAAAGTGACAGACATAGGAAGATGAAACAAGAGCAACTTCAAAACTTTCAGCACATAGAGAGGTGTTTCAGTACCATGAAAACTTCTACAACCATACTTTCCTCTCTCATAATAATTTTCAGTAGCATCATGAATAAAATCAACAATACAGCTATCACATAAAGCATGCTTTTCATGATCTACAAACACATAATTTATATCAAGCTAAAAAACAGTAGAATTAAAACCTCCACAGGTTTAATCCAAAGTAGATATTTCAAAAGGATCCACGGGAACATAACATTCATCCTCCTTTGGTAAGAATTGGGCACAATCAAATAATGTGAGGGATAAAGAGTTACTCTCATTAGAAGGTAGGCATGGGTAGATCCATTCTTCCTCCTTTTGTTCATCACTCTCCCCCTCTTTTTCATCTAATGAGCTTCCAGTTTTAACAATTTCTTTTTCCATAGGCTCCTGCAAGGCATTAGTCTCTTCCATTTGTGGAAAGTATCTATTAAAATATTCAAGAATATAGCTATTTTCTTCGCTGTAATTATCAAAGAAAAATTTAATGTAACATCCCAGCATTTAGGAATAAACGAAGTGTAGATTTAGGATTTTGTGCATCTGCATGCATGCATCTGAAAATCCAGGTAATTTTTTTGCCAAATTAAAAGACTAGAGTGATCAGAATTCTCACTTCGATGAATTAGGTTTAGTGTCATCAGAAGGGGAGTGATATGAATTTTGACATGACCTCTATTGTTTTCTGGAGTTATGAGGGGAGAATTTTGACTTATAAATAATTATTCACAATAATAAAAATACAAGTATTATAAATAAAAGTATAAAGATTATTAAAATCCAACATTACAATGTTCTTTTACAATAAAAGAATAAAGGAATATTACAATGAAACAAATAAGTGAATAAAGAAAATGGAAAATGAATTACAATAACTAAACAAACAGAAGAATTCTTTATTAAAAGAATATATACATAAATTACATTATACTTTTACAATAAAGGAATAATAAGACATGAATACAATTATAATAAGATAAACTAATGCATTATAATATCCTTACATAATTTCTTGATAGAAAAGGAAATTACAAAAAGGGATAAAAATAAAAACATCTACAACTAAATTCCTATATAGTATTGATGTTCCTATAATCCTTCTTGTTACCTATAATCCTTCTTGTTACCTGCAAACAAAGACAAAAAGAAATAAAGGATTGGGATTAGGGTTAGTGCTCTCAGTCTAACAATGAGTTGCACTGTTCATTACATCATAGAGACTTATTAAGCGGGGGAAATTTCACCAAAAACAATATCTATTCTTATCAGTGTATCACTTGTCTCAGCACAACATCATTGACATAAATGGGGCAACTTTCACCAAAGCAGTAAGTGGGGTAAATTTTACCTTGTCCAGTAAATCAAAACAGTCCAAAACTAGGAAAATATCATCCCTTTTCACTTGATCTTATCCACACACAGGAGGCAATCTCAGAGACAGCTCACACAACACATGCAGGTGTGTGTGTTGTCAACACATAAAGACACCAAGGAACTGATAAGGCAACACTCTGCCGTAGCAGCAGAGCAAACACTGCTCTAGTTTCCTTCCAAACCATTTCCTACCCACATCCATCTAGTTCTATTCACATTGCATGTTCTTCTCAAGAACACACATTCAATTCTTCACCATAGTAAGAAACAGCCAATACAACCAACACAGATCAACCACCCTAGTTTCAATTCTGTACTCCTAGCAATCTGGTTGCTTCAATAAGCCATCCAGATGTAGGTCAGGATCAAACAATATCAGGAGGAGGAGAATATCAAGAAGGAGGCCAGTAGTAGATAAGGTAGGATAAGGTCAACAAGATCAAAACCACAACATCAGGAAGAGCTACTCAAGATCAATTTAAGACACACCAAGCATCAACATATATTGCTCAACATCAGGTTGCTATTCCTCTCTAAGACGGCCAAAATATTTAATATCAATTGTTCTCCTATTTCCTTTTCCCAGGATGGATTTTGGGTAATGTGAAGCTCTCAGTATAATGTAGAATTGCTACACTAGTTCATCCTAGAGCTGTTAAAAGCCAACAAATTATCTGTTCTTATCTCTCTAAGAGTTTGGCCTCAGCCTTGTGCATCATGGACCAAGATCAAATAGTAGGGTGGTGCATCTAGATCATACAAACTAGATGGTATCCTTTTTTCCACACTCTACTTGACAAATTTTAAACGATTCAGTAGGTGAAACCACTGTGTTCCATCCTAATGGAGGCATCACGGTGGAATCTCACTAGTGATTCCACACAACACAAGAGGATAGCACCACAAAATCATTTTCCTAGATAGATACATCTAGGAATCATAAGATACTGCCTTAATGATAGTAGTTAGACATTAGCCAAATCAGTTGCAAGGCAAAAATGATATATGATCATGTGCAACACAAGTAAAGCCTCAGACTTGGTATCATTGTCAAGAACATAGACCAACAATCTATTAAATAAAATTATAACAGAACATGTAAATGATCTATGATTTTATGCTCACTCTCAAGGAGGTTCCACAACAACATAGCTTTATTATAGAAGTTTTCTTTCTAGCAACAATAGCAAATCAATTAACAACAATCATTTTCCTACTAAAAGTTCTAGGAATCAGATCCATAAATTGCTTCACTATACAAATGACAACTAATCATGCTAGGAATGATCAGTCTATTGTGTACACTCCAAGGTGGCATCACAATAGCATAAACATATTAGCAAAAGTCACCATTCACATTAACTAAATCATCCACTATTTCACATGCAATTATACTTGTAAGCCAAATTATTTTCTTAGTGTTGGTCACTAGGAATCATATCAAATAAAATAACAAATCATTTTCTAATCAACACAACCAGGATTTAGCTAAGCCATTAGCTGAATATATTCTCTACGAAGCACATACACAAGTTGGGAATCTATAAAAAACACAGCTTATCATCTAGCCCAGATATTCAGTTAACAGGTTAACTGAAATTGCACACTGTTAGGGAACAGGTTAGAGAATCTCTGCAAGATTCAGAGATGTATTGCGATAGGTCAAACACCAATAGATCCACTACTCCTAATTCAAGACCAGGCCACTAGCACATGATCAACCACAACAAACATCACCTTAATGCCCATCTAACCAACATCACAATCTGATATATGTCCAGCAAACCACCACTTAAACTTAACACAAATTTTAGACAGCTCATCGGCTCGAGGGCCAGTCACATAGAGGATACCTGAATTTGAGTAAAGGAAGGAATAACAGGAGCATAGTAGTCAAAATAGGAACCAGACTCGGCGCCGGGGTTGCACAATTACAGCACCGTCCCACCATCGTTAGAGAAATCATCTGCCCATTCGGCAATTCCATTGTCCACTATCAGCTCAATTAGTTCATGGGGCAGCAAATCGTGACTGTCAGGATTGTATAAACATTGCCGAACCACTAGTGTCAAAGAGTTGAGCATCCAATAGAAAAGCAGGGAAAAATCATGGCATGATAGAGGAGGCATAGAAGCCTGAGTGGAGCATCCATGGCGCGGGGGGGGGGGGGGGCGCTTCCATGCCGGAGCCACGCCAGCAGAATGTGCGTCGAGGCGAATCCGTAGCGGACAAATCTAGGGAATAAACATAGTGTTAGCCAGGGCGTCGCAGTCGGGAACAGAGAGAGGGGGTGCTGGTGGGGATAGAGCATAGGAGGAGGTGGCGAGGCAACGCCATGGTAATCAGGCTTGTTGCCACCAAATGACCGTCAAGTGGAGCTGTGGCGGGCATCATCACAGTAGAGGGGAATGAGAGGGGCAACATCGTGGGTGCGTGCGTCATGTGCTCGTGTGTGCGTTTGGTTGAGAGGAGGGTGAATTGGGGCTGGGGTTGGGGTTTGACCCCCAAGCGCAATTAGGCCAGGTTGGATTAGATGGGCCAAATTTAGTTTGTTTAGGAAATGCTAAAGAAATAAAAATAATAGAGTAAAGGAAATTATTAAAATACCCTCTAAACATTTTAAGCTCTAGAAAAATGTAGAAAAATCCTAAAAATATACTTAATACATCCAAATGTTTATTAAAATAATATCCACCAAAGAAAATATATAATCATATTAATTTAAGTTTAATAAAATACAAATAAATATTAACACCCTTAAATATCTAAATGAAAATTAATAAATTTAGATAAATTCCTAAAAATAAATAAAAATCATTTTTATGAATAAAAAGAAATCTCTTATCTCATAAAAATACTAACTTAAAATTTTACTAATAAAATTTAAAACAAATATTTAAAGACATTAAATAATTAAGAAATTTCATAAAAAAGAAAGATAATGTTTAAAAATAAATAAAATTCATTTTTAAGAATTTAAGCAATTCTATTTACTAGAAAGGTACTAAGTATATTATTATAAAAAAAATTAAAGTTCTTAGATCATATAACTTAAATTACTTAAGTTATTAAAATAAGATATTTTTTGTTACTTATTAAATATTATTTCCTAAGTAAGAAATAATCATATTCAAAACACAATCCTTTAACTAGTCTAAACCATAATTATAATTCAATATAAAATCTAGGTGTAAACAATTAACTTTATAATAATCTTTTAAAATCTTTAACTAACTATAAATCAAGGATTTACAAAGTTATTCTTTGCAAATCATTAACAATTCATAAATAATCATATTTAACAAACTTGAAAGTCACTAAATAAATTATAATATAATCCACCTATTTTTCTTTATGAAGAAAAATCTCATAGTATGATCTATAAATAGTACACCTGCTAAATCTACATCTTTAAAACAAAGTTCCACAATTATATGATTTCATTTTTAATTATGCTTATGAAAAACCCTAATAACTAATAATGCTACAAATGTTATATCTTAAGACCAATTACATTTTTATAGTTTACTTTGGTCTGAGATATCCTAAGCTAGTTATATAATGACTCAGAATCATTTAAACCTTATTACAAAACCATAGCTTCAATCCTATTAATCTCCAGAATTGCATAATTTAACATAAATAATATTTTCTTCAAATGTTATTCTTTTTGCCACTTGAAAAGAAACATTATACCATTTCTTTAAAGCCATAACAACTTAAAACCTGAACTTTGTAATAAGTACATAATATCATTGAACCTTAGAATTATATTATGATTGTACTTTACTCTTTATATTTTATGTGTTTATCCTTTTTATGAAGTAAACGTAAAATAAAGCAAATCTTAAATAAACTGTCTAAGTCCATATCACTGGTAATGATTGATAAATTACTTGGGGACTTTGCATTATGCATCTCATTACTTATGCATAAAAGCATATTGCTTCTTTAAACATTGTCCTTACCGGGCAATGATGATATTTTCGTAGAACCCGAGGTCTAGGGTCAAGTTGAGAAATTCGATTGCAATACTTCGCTATATTCAGGCAAGTTAACACTTGCTCATGTCCTTTGATTATTTTCTGTAAAGTATTTTGCAAATCCAGTGTTGTCATCACCTGCATTTCAAAAAGGTCGAAAACCCTATTTTCATAATTAAAGTGAACTATTGGTTACTGATCCAGGGTGATCAACTAATCTATTAAATCTGGCAGTTGGAATACCACTGCACATGAATGTATCATCTAGGATTTAACAACCAATGTCGCCAGTGATTCTCGCGCCATATATTACGCGTTAACCATGAGATTTGGAATGGGACAGAGAAGTCAGCTGGATCGGCTCCCTTTCGCATGCATTTGACACTGTTCTAGGCATTTGTGAGTTGCAGATTGTGGGTATAGCCGTTTTATACGGGGAAAGATCTACCGTGGATCTGGGCTTACAAAAGACAGATTACTAGTGTTAATGGTTTTTGTGTGTATCCAACTAAGGTATAGCCGTTTTATACGGGGAAAGGTCTACCTTGAGTTTGGGCATAAAACAATTGCGGTGTATGCGGGGTCATGGAGAAGGACATTGATTGGCTTGGATCATCTATTGGGCCCCACACCATAGGAAGTGTGGATGGGAAAGATCGCCTGGTTGTGCAACAAGGATTTGATCTCTCATGGGTAGAGTAACGCACCTCTACAGAGTGTAAGAACTGTAACTTGTTACTCCCTGTTCTCGGAAGGAGCTACGAACGCTGTAGGAAAGTAACTCCATGAAAGTTCTGGTAAACCTGTGAAGGCTGACGGACATAGTTTTTAAGAATAAAATCAACCTTTGAAGTTACGAAAACCTGCATTGCCTACGACCTATGGTCTGTGGCTATAGATATAGTGCATCAAACACTCCTTCTTAGTGAACTTGCTGAGTATGCTCGTACTCAACGTATCTTCTTAACCCGTGCTAGATTCTGAAGACATTAAAGATCAGGAAGAGGAAATACTATATCCAATTGACGACCAAGAAGAGTTCCGTTATGAAGAACCAGAAGTATCCGGAGGCGTCGAAGGGAACAATTACGAAAACATCTATGGAATGGAGACCGACGTATCTGAAGTGTAGATGTTCATATATAGTGATCTAGTCCAGTAGCATAGATCTCTATCCTCTATCTATATTAAATCTCGTATAAACCTTAAAGTTTAGTTTGCTTATTTATCTTGTTCTCTGAGTTATTATAGTTTAGCCTGAGTCATCGGGATACCTCTATGGACCTAGGAGGATCTCAAAGTCGTCATGTAATTTCTGGTTGTAATAATGATAATGTATGTTGTGGACCCGCTTTGTTTCTGTTATACCACTCTGAGGATATAATATTTGCGGAATGGTACTCCGTGAGTGTTATGTCCATGACTATAGTATTCTACATCATGCAGTGGTTTGCTGGGTCACCGCATTTAAGTATCTCCAAAACCTCATGTTCATAAGGTGCATCATCAGTATTTTAGAGAAAACTGGCAAGTTCAAATGCACCCTTGAAGGCAATAAATTCTTCAATTTGTTCCACATCATCAAAATCATAATTTCCTTTAACATAAGAAGATATGGTAACATTATCATTATACTCACATTGAAAGGGTAGGTGTTTATACCTCCTATAGCAACAAGCTTTATCAAAGAAATAGGTAACATTATAAGTAGAGCACACGTCTCTAGCAATAGTATTCAACCTATCAATTTGTTCCCATAAGTGTTTCCCTTTTTGTGACAAACGGTTTTCCTTATAATAATACTTTTGTTCTTCCGTGAACCCACATTGCTAATAAGAACTAGTTTGGAAGAAACCATCCATTGATAGAAAGCATGACCAAGCAAGGCAATGACTGACCAGCAACTAGAGCAGGAACTAATTTTTTTTGTGTTTTTGAATAAAGAAAGCAAACCAAACTAAACTATTTTTTTGGGTTTTTTGAAAAGAGGTAAACAAAACCAAGCAAAAGAAACAAAGCAAACTAAAAACAAAGTAAAGAGAAAGGAAGTGAAGGACTCCCCAAGTGAAGACATTCTTAGCCTCCCCGGCAATGGCGCCAGAAAACTTGTTGGTGCTCCATGTGGGAGAACTTCGTTGGAAACCCCAAGAGAAAGGTGTGATAAGCAAAACAGCAAGTCTTCCCTCAGTAGAGACCGAGGTTATCGAACCATAAGGAGGAAGGAAACGTCACACAGGTTTTGCAAGCAACGCGGAGACCTGCACAACACAAACTCAAGACTTTGCTCCAATGAACAGTGAGGTTGTCAAGCTCACTGGTTTGCAGTAACAAAATATTAAACGTATGGTGTGGATGGTTATGGTTTGCAGCAAGTAAATAAGTAACAGTGGAAGATGTATCAATGGTAACGATTGGACCGGGGTCCATATTTCACTAGAGGTGATCTCCTTAGATAAACAACATGGCATGAAGGGTAAAGAAATTACAACATGGCAATTGACAAGAACTAAGCAAGGCATAACAATGAAATTACTAGTCTGAAAGATCCTATGAGATTCGATTGGGCAATACAACAAGATACATAGACTGTCATCCAACTACATCTATGACTAGAAGTCCACCTTCAGGTTATCATCCAAACCCCCTCCAGTATTAAGTTGCAAGCAACAGACAACTGCTTTAAGAAAAGTGTGTAAGGTAAACAGTCCACATGTTCCATGAACAAGAGACCATTGTTTTCTCCCAGTAGCAATAGCACATCTACAATGGAATATTTTTCTATCACTTCCCTTGGAAACTAGAGGCATTAACCCACTATCGAGTATAAATACCCCCTCTTGGAGTCACTAGCAACTACTTGGCCAAGATAACTACTAACAACGGAGAGCATGCAAGATCACAAACAACACAGACATGATAGAATCATAAAGACAAAACCATTAATCAAACCAACATAATAATCTCAATATCCATCGGATCCCCGCAAACACAACATGCATGATTACAAATATATTAGATCTTGATCATGAACAGAGCTCACAAGATCTATACATGAAATCACAAAGGAGGAGATACAACCATCTAGCTACTACATGGACCCATAGTCCAAGGTGGAGCTACTCATGCATCATACTAGAGAGAAGGCCTCCGAGATGATCTCCCCTCCGACAGGGTGCCGGGAAGAACTTCAGATCCCCCCGATCTAGGGACGATGGTGGTGGAAGCTACAGAAGGTTTCGTGGAATATTTGTCGGGTAATTAGGGTTTCTGCATCAGGGGCTTCTTATAGGCGAAGGGGGAGGCCGAGGTGGTGGCCAGGGGCCCCACACCATTCCTAGGCGTGGGGCAGGTCCAACCTGCGCCTAGGGGGGGTCTGGGCGCCTTGGCACACCTCTCCGGCTCCCCTCTGGACTTCTTGTTCCCCACGGAAAGTAATTGACTTTGACGTTTGTCCCATCCAATTCTGAGAATATTTCCTTACTAGCTTTTCTGGAACCAAAAACAGCAGAAAACATGCAACTGGCACTGTGGCAACTTATTAATAGGTTAGTACCAGAAAACATGTAAAAAGCACCTCAAAGTGTAGACAAAGCAAAGCAAAGTAGATACTAAACAAGCATGGAGCATCGAAAATTATAGATACATTTCCGACATATCAGTCTCCTTCAACGAAGGACCTTGGGCGTAGCCGGTGGAGGCTCTGCTGGTAGACCGCTGAGCAAGCCGTGGCAATGTAGCGTGCCTCGTCGAGCATGTCGACGGCGTCTTCGAGTGTGGCTGATGATTTGGCCTTGCCGCAAGCGATGACCCGTGGGGCCTTGTGGCGTACCTCGGCAAGTAGTACGGATTTTTGCTCCATGCACCATGAAGAAGGGCGTATAGACAGTTGAGCTGTTTGGAGTTGTGCGAAGGGTCAAGAGGATCGAAGGTAGCTCGTCTGCCCATTGTCAACACCCGGATTTTTCAATCCTAGATTCCTGTTATGCCATACATCGCAATCCCAGGATTACCATTTTTGCGAGACATAACAGAATTGGATACCATAGTACATCATCCATTACAAACGATACATAGGTTCTTACACGAATAGGGATCTCATGATCCAGTTCTTAATACAACATCAAGCAGCGGAATACGTAATAATAACGGTAGCGTAGGCGAAGCTCCATCTTCGGGGTCACAGGCAATGCTGACGATGGGAGATGATCCTAGTTATCGTAACCTTCCTGGGGTCCATCTTCCAGGTACTCCTCTTCATAGTCTGGCCATGGGAATAGCCAGGGACAAAGCCATGAGTACTCTTTAAGTACTCGCAAACTAATACTGACATGTAAAGGGGTTTTTGGATAATAGGACACTAGGCTCTAGGGTTGTTTTGCAAAAGCCAGATTTATCTCTACTAGGTTCCAAAGCTAGTCACAATTTTATAACTCCTAAGTGGGAACTTGTATTTCATATCACAACCCTGTTGTGGTCAAGTCAAAGTCTCAATTCATTTCACAAGTCATTTTGAAAAGTCTGACGGGGGAACAATATGGCCACTCCAACTGTCCATAACCGCGGACGCGACTATTCGAATAGTTTGACACTCTGCAGAGATTATACACTTTCACCACAACATTCGATACATACGTCAGGAAAAAATCATGAATTCACCATACTCAGTAAGTGGATAATCAATCCTAACCTTTCAATACACGCCCTAGTATAAGCACCTCTCATGTGAGTTTGGCCTCCCAACCATGACCAACTTTCATCTTGGGTAATGCACAGGTGGACAATCTTCACAAGGTAGCCTCAGCTCAGACCTTGGCCGTGAGGGAACTAATACTAAGGTATATAAGTTTCCAGTCAAGACCTACCCAATATTCGGGTATTGTGGTTGTACGATAAAATTGGAATGGTATCGCATCCAGGCAACCATCAGTTTTTATAAAGGGCTAAGGCTCATGCCTCAACATTTTCATCACCAAGATCGTCAGGTGTTTGGAAACACATGTCCAAAACATTTCAATAGAATGATCCATCATTCCAAGGTTTTCATAACCATTTTTCCACCAAGTATTCCCATCTAAATTTGATCAAGTTTTATGCTTAGCACTAGCATCTACAAGTGGGGGGTAGTACTGATGAGAGGTGGTAAACTAGTGGAGTTTCAACTAAGTACAACCTTATATCTTAGGCTGATATCAAGGTTTCTAACTTAGGCCAAATTTTATGCTTTTTATGCAAACTTCAAATATATTTCTAGTATCTATAATTCACTTAAGTAAACTCTAAGTAAGCTTTGATAAAGAAATAAAGTAAGAAGCTTGCAAATAAAACTAGGATTGGTTTACCAAGTGGGTGTGATCACATATGCTTAAGGCATATAGTAGGCATAGTAACAAGCAAGTATTTGCTTGCACCAAATCAGTATAAGCTTGCTAAATTGCAAGTGTTAGCTTGCATAGGTCAACTTGATTAGTATGGCTTTCTAAAGTAGAGTGTCTTGCAAGTTTTAGCTTACATCAATGTCAATATAAGCTTGCCTTGTGCAGAGCAGTGGTTGAAGTTCTCCTCGGCTTCTTCTTCGTAGTATCCTCCTTCCTCCTCGTATCCTTGGTCAGTACTAGCGTCTATGAATAAATACGAGGTACACAATCACCAAACAATACTTAACTACTTGCAATCATCACACACAAGGGTCCTATAGATGATCTAGCATCATCTCTAACATTACAAGGTTAAGGCTTGATTTAATTCCTTTTATTTTTAGAAAAGTAATTTCTACTCATTGAAAAACTACTTAAGATTTAATATTCTCCAAACCAAACATGGGATCATGTTGACACATGTCATCACCACATATTGTAGTCCATGGGAATGTGATTTAAAGTGGTGTCACAATTTAATAAGGTTTTACCCTTTTATTTTAATTAATTAAAGTGGCTAGTAATGCCTATGGGGCATTCTTTTATTACTTGAACATTATTTCTGCAAGTAAACCTATATATTTTTATATGTTCTGAAAGGTATGGTTAAATGTGATTTTTGAGAGTTGGAATCAACTCAAAATCTATTATGGTTTAAATTTGAAAAATGTTTGAATGCAGAAAAGCGTCTACTTTGTTATTTTTACTATGAGTGATCTATAGATCCAAATAACTTGAATCCAACGGGCTTGGATTCAGCATTCACAGACCTTTCCAACAAAATTGGTTTCATTCAATTTTGTGCACTAAATCGATCTGGGTTGATTTTTGAAGTTGAGTACAGAAGTGTGTTTCAATTGAAATGGAAAAAGTTTAATTTGAATAACTGGGCTGCGCGGGAAAAGTTAACGGGCCGGCCTGCTAAGCGCAGTGCTCCCGCGGGCTGCTTAAGTGGGTGTCCCCACTCGTCAGTGACACGAGGCTGGGCGAAGCGATATGGGGCAACGTGGATCATTCGATCTAGTTCTAATCCAACGGCTGAGAGTCATCGTCGACGCGAGACAATGCCGGCGAGAACGAAACCTAGCGCGGCCAGTGAGGGGTGCTGGGGGCTCACCGGGGTATGGGGGAGGGTCGGCGAGGCGGGCGAACAACGAAGTCGACGACGGCGAACTCAGGGGTGGTTGCGGCTGCTCCTGGGGTGGACGAAATCGATGGCTTGCTTCTTCTCCAGAGGCGGCAGGCTCCGGTGAAATTCCGGCGGGGTGGTGCTCGCCTTGCTCTGTGAATGGTGTGGAACGATCAGTGAGGAGAGGGGAGTGAGATGGTGTGAAGAAATCAAGCTGGGGTGGCCTCTATTTATAGTCGAGCGAGAAGACCGTCGGGGCGCACGGTGAGCTCGTCGGGGGCGATGTTACAGGCGGCTAATGGCATGGGCAAGGGTAGGGGACGGTGCGATGTCTCCTGGCGATGCTCAACGACATGGTTTTGAGTCATGGGGCGGTGCGGCTTGGTCTGGAACGGGAGATGCTCTGCGCGGCAGAGGCGGCGTCTTTGACGGCGGGCGGTGGCTGTGCGACACGGGGCGGCAACCGGGGATGTCTGGCGGTCTCCTGGGTCGGTGGCGATCGTGTGTGCACGCGGTGAGGGCAGCGCGCGGTCTGTGGGCGCTGGTCGAGGGTGGTGCTCTGGCGCACGCTTGGCATGGTCTCTGGCGGTCTAGGCACGGTTCGTGCGCGTGGTCCAGGGCTTGGGAACGCTCGCGGCTGGGACAGTGAGTGGTGTTGGACGGTGGGCTGCCTCCCAGACATGCTGGCTAGGCTTGCTGCTGCTCCTAGCTTGCTGTCGACTATGGGGTGGCAAGGGTGTGCTCGGCTGTTCACCATTGATGGCAATGGCAAGCTCACAGTGGTGCTAGTGCTTAGCTAATATTCCCAGATGATCTACTGAGCTGGTTGTGAGCTAACTAGGGAACAAGTTAGGACAATTTTACTGCACACTATAGTGTTTGATGTTTGTTTGCTTTGTGTCTGCAACCTGTTTGATGAAATGGCTGCATGAAATCAAGATTTAATTTTGAAAAGATTTTTGGTGGGTTTGCTAGATTGGTGCTGGTGAGTCTGTAGATGCTTGGGTTTTGAAAGTTGATCTTATTTGAGTGGTTTTTGAAAAAGTGGGATCTTCCCATATGATAAAGATTCAATTTTTAATTGTCATTTAAACTATGCATTTGAAAGTTTCTTGATGATCACAAATGGTTCCTTGATACTTTGTTATGAGTACATTCAAGGGGTGCAAAGATCCAGAAAAGTTTCTGTTAGGTTCTGAAAGTTTGAGACAGCCAAAGTAGGCATGAGAGTTAAATCGGTCAAAGTGACCATTCATTTAATATATGTGTTTTGATTTACTTGTCTTTAGGAAAAGTTTGGGAAATGGTTTAGATGATTTTTATTTCACCTAAGAAACATTTTACAAGCAATAAAAAAACAAGCAAGGTGGTTTTAAAAGAATTCAAAATCAATGCATACACATATGCATGCATTCAAAATCAATGTTAACCCTAATTTTGATGATTAGAGTTTGATGATCCAAGCTTAGTATTTTTGGGATGTTACAAACCTTCCCCCCTTAAACAAAATCTCGTCCCGAGATTTGAGAAAGGACGAAAAGATTACCTAGGATTTGAAGAGATCGGGAAACTCCGTCCTGATGTGATCTTCGCGCTCCCAGGTAGCTTCCTCTTCTGTGTGGTTGCTCCACTGAATCTTGAGAAACTTGATGCTTCGGGTTCGGGTAGTTCGAAAAGCTTCTTCCAAAATGCGGATGGGTACTTCGGGATAGGTCAGGTCATCGTTTATCTCTATGGTACGATGATCGATATTCTTGAATACTTCGTTATTCTCGGGGACTTCGAGACACTTGTGAAGTAACGCGATATGGAACACATTGTGCACGGCTGACATCTCTTCAGGTAGCTCCAATTGATATGATACTTCTCCTCGACGGTTCAGAATCTTGAAAGGTCCGATATATCTGGGGGCTAACTTTCCTTTGAGTTGGAAATGCTGCATTCCCTTCAATGGCGACACTTTCAGATAAACAAAATCTCATATATTGAAGGCGAGGTCTCTACGTCTCTTGTCGGCGTAACTCTTCTGTCGGGATTGGGCGGTCTTGAGGTGCTCACGAATCTTGTGAACCTTCTCTTCTGCTTCTCGTAGGATGTCGGGTCCGAAAATATTACTCTCTCCTACTTCCGACCAGTTCAAAGGGGTGCGACACTTTCTTCCGTACATGAATTCAAATGGGGCCATTTGCAGACTGGCTTGATAACTATTGTTGTAAGAAAATTCTGCGAACGGCAGACAGTCTTCCCACTTGGATACATATTCCAACACGCATACTCTCAGCATATCTTTGAGTATTTGATTTACTCGCTCTGTTTGTCCATCGGTCTGAGGGTGATACGCGGTACTGAAATCTAGGCGGGTTCCTAAACCTTCTTGAACTTTCTTCCAGAATCTCGAGGTAAACTGAGGTCCTCGATCCGATACTATGTTCTTGGGGACTCCATGCAAACTAACGATTCTAGCGATGTACAGCTCCGCTAGCTTCGAACTCTGATAGGTGGTTTTGACGGGCAAGAAATGGGCGACTTTGGACAATCTGTCCACTATGACCCAGATAGAGTCATTTCCCCTACTAGAAGTAGGTAGTCCAATGATAAAGTCCATTCCTACAGAATCCCATTTCCATTCCGGAATCTGCAAAGGTTGCAACAATCCAGCGGGTCTTTGATGTCCTGCCTTGACTCGCTGACATATATCACACTTGGCGATATAGCTTCCTATTTCTCTCTTCATCTTATGCCACCAAAATTGCTCTTTCAAATCTTGATACATCTTAGTTCCTCTGGGATGGATAGAATAAAGATTATCATGAGCCTCCATCAAAATAACTTCTTTCAACTCAGAATCTGCTGGTACACAAAGGCGTCCTTTGTACCACAACACTCCTTCTTCGTCCTCGGTGAATCCGGGTACTTTGCCTGTACCGATACGGCGCTTGATTCCGTCGATACTAGCATTTTCCTTCTGCACCTCCTTAATCTGACTGATCAAAGTGGGCTAGAGTTCTATGCTAGCCAAAAATCCTTCACTTACTAATTCCATTCAAAAATCTTCCATCTCCTTGTGCAAACTTGGTTGCTCCTTCAAAATCATGGAGTTCAAGCGGCACGGCTATCTGCTAAGGGCATCGGCAACCACGTTGGCTTTACCAGGGTGATAGTGAATGTCCAGGTCATAATCCTTGATTAGCTCAATCCAGCTTCTCTGCCTCATATTCAGCTCCTTCTGAGTGAATATATACTTTAGGCTCTTGTGATCCGAATAAATCTCACAACAATTTCCCATCAGGTAATGTCTCCATGTCTTCAGGGCTAGAACTACTGCTGCGAGTTCGAGGTCATGGGTTGGGTAGTTTTGCTCATGTTGCTTCAATTGTCGAGATAGATAAGATATAACTTTGCCTTCCTGCATTAGCACACATCCGAGACCAATCTTGGATGAGTCACAATACACATCGAAGGGCTTCGTGATATCCGGCATGATCAAGATTGGGGCTGAAATCAATCTCCTTTTGAGTTCTTGAAAACTCGCTTCACACTTGTCTGTACATTCAAACTTCTTGTCCTTCTTCAGCAATTGGGTCATGGGTCTGGCGATACTCGAGAATCCTTCTACGAATTTGTGGTAATATCCCGCCAATCCGAGAAAAGCACGAACTTGGGTTTGAGTGGCTGGGGCTTGCCAATCTTCTACATCTTTCACTTTGGCAGGGTCAACGGCAATTCCTCCGGCGGATACAATGAGACCGAGGAATCCTACCTCCTGTAACCAGAATTCACATTTGCTAAACTTGGCATACAACCGATGCTCTCTAAGGGTTCCAAGAATGGTCCTTAGGTGTAGCTCATGTTCTTCTTCTGATTTGGAATAAATCAGAATGTCATCGATGAAAACAATGACAAACTTATCCAGGAAGTCCATAAATATATTATTCATGAGGTTCATGAAATAAGCGGGGGCATTGGTTAATCCTAAATACATGACTGTATACTCATACAATCCATATATGGTGGTAAAGGCAGTCTTTGGAATATGCTCTGCACGAATTTTGAGTTGATGATAGCCAGTTCTAAGATCAATCTTAGAAAACACTTTGGCACTGGTCAACTAATCAAACAAATCTTCTATCTTGGGCAAGGGGTACTTGTTCTTGATGGTGACATCATTCAACTTCCGATAATCCGTACACAAACGGTTACCTCCATCCTTATTGTCCACAAACAAGACAGGTGATCTCCATGGGGACGCACTTGGTTGAATCAATCCAATTTCCAAAATGGAATCCAGTTAATTCTTCAGTTCTGCGAGCTCTGACGGGTTCATACTATAGGGTCTCTGGGCTATGGGTCCGGTTCCGGGGATTAGTTCAATGATAAACTCGATATCCCTATCTGGGGGCATACCGGGAAAAACATCTGGAAATACATCGGGGTATTCACAGACTATCCGGACATGGTCAATGGTAGGTTGGGCTATACTCTTGTTGCATTTAAATTGACGAGGTAAGGTTTCAGATATATGCTCGACTGATATTCCGGCTATACTGGTCATGGTGATGGCTTTCTTGGCACAATCAATCAATCCTTTATGTTTGGACATCCAATCCATTCCTAGTACTACTTCCAAACCTTTAGTTCCGAGTACTATCAGATTAGCATAAAAATCTATGCCATGGATTCGGATAGGGACGGCTTTGCAAATTTGCCTAGCCTTGGTGGTTGATCCGGGAATTTGCACAATCATCACATGCTTCAATTTGGTTGGTTGAATTTTACTAGTGCATGCCAATTCTTCGGTGACAAATGAATGTGATGCACCAGAATCAAACAACACTCTTGCAAGTACTGAATTAACAGAAAACCTACCCAGCACGACGTCTGGCGCTTCCTGAGCTTCTTCAGATGCATGAGAAAAAGACAGCCATTGCGGTTGAGTGAATTCCCTGGGGCAAATCTTCTTCCGGGCTGAACACGACGCTGCTGCTGAGCTGGGGCATTGGCATTGGGGGCTGTAGCATTCTTCTTGTTGGGGCACTCGTTAGAATATTGGCCTTTATTTCCACAGTCATAACAAGTCACTTGCGACTTGTCCTTGGCTGCTACAGGCACAGCATTGCTTCCAGTCCTCGGGGCAGTGTTGGGGTTGGCGGTAGCATTGTTGGTGTTGAACTTGGGTGGGGCACGGCTGAAATTGCTAGAGTTGCCGGGGTTGTTGTGATTTCCTCCGGGTCTAGGGTTTCCACGGTTGGGATAGGTCGGACGGTTCATCGGGGGTCTGTTGGTTCTTGGGGCAATTCCTGGGGATGGGTTGGGGCGGTACTTTGGGGTCTGATGGGTTCCTGGCTGATGCATCATACGTCGCCTGAGGTTCTCATTGGCTTGGTTGATCTTTCCTTCCATCTGGATGGCAGAGTCGACAAGGGATTCAATATCTGCAAAGGGGATATTGACTAACACTGTCTGCATCTCGTCATGCAGACCATTCAGGAATCTTTCTTTCTTCTTGGCTTCGGTGTCTATCTCGTTCGGGGCGTACCTAGCTAATGACAAAAATTTGTCATGGTATTCTACTACAGTCATCCTTCCTTGCTTCAGCTCTCTGAACTCGTCTCTCATTCTCTTGATCAAACCTGGTGGTACATGGGTTCTGCTGAACTTGACCTTGAATTCCTCCCAGGTCATCATCTGGCCTCCGGTCATTGCGCAAACACTGTTCCACCATGCCCTGGCATCTCCGGCTAGATAATGGGTGGCGAACATGACTTTCTCGTTGGCTTCCACTCCGGCGACTTCTAGGTTATTTTCCATGGTTTGCATCCAATCAACGGCGTCTAGGGGCTCTTCTGACTTAGTGAAAATAGGTGGGTTGGTGTTCTGGAAATTCTTGAGCTTAGATCCATGGTTGTCCTGATTTCCGTGGCCTTGGTTGTTGTGGGCTAGCTGGGCTATCTATTGCAGTGTGGCTAGGTTGGCTTGACGTTCCGCTCTTTCAGCTTTGCGGTCAGAAGTCAACAGTTGCAGGATCTGCAACATCGGGTCCGGGGCTGAACCACTTCCTCCACGTGGCATCTGAAGATTTAGATAGATCATGAGAAAAGAGGGAAATTTCTAAGGTTTCGGGGACTTTGAAAAGTTTTTAAAGGTTTGACTCAGATTTTTCTAGCAACTTGCTTTTTCATTCATTCATTCATAGCACACAGTACAACACACACCTCAACAAAGAAAAACAGATGGTTTTAAGAACCATTCTGGAAACTACGATACAGTGGGACCAAATACTAATCACTGCGCTAGTGCTCAAGTGCTACTACTCCTCGGAGTCTGTGGCTTCATCATCTTCATCATCATCGATGAAGGCGAAATCATCCTCATCGGTGAAGAAGTCCATGGCCTGATACTCCAGAAAATCATCGTCATCGCTGAGATAGGAGTAAGGGTCTCCACGAAGATCCTCTCTGGCATTCTCCCTTTCCTCCAACTGCATGTCTCTCTCGTGGATGGTATCCTCCAAAGATGAGATGCGGTGGCGAAGACGGGCAATAATGCGCTCCTTCTTGTCGAGCTGACGGCGGCGAGACTTGTGATCCCTTGCTAGCATGGCGATGGTCTGGTCCATTGTCTTGATGATGGCAGACTTGTGGTTGCAGTAGTCACGGCAGTTGTCCAACTCCTACTGACGATCATACATCATGAAGCTAAGGTAGTCCAATTGAGTCTTCAGCTCGGGGTGGTATGGGGCTTCCAGTGGTTGTCCATTTGCATCACGCCTTGGGCAAAACTCAAAGAGAGTACCCTTGATCTGATTGATGCTCTGCCCACACAGATGGGAAAGAGCTTCCTACATTGCTCTGGCAAGTCCATCGAGCCAGTTGTTTTCCCTCAAGGTAAACTGAATTCCCTCCGCAGTGGGAGGTTCAATTTTTCCTCGGATACATGCAACAATTAGCCACTGCAGATCTTCTCCTCCTTGATCATTGAGCTGAGCTCCGAAGAACTCAAAGTGCGGGCTCGGGTTCCGAAGCTGGTCCAGATCCCTCTCAAAGATAAGGTCTCCTCCATTCCCAAGTTGGTAAAACTTGTTGTACTTCACGTCCATCTATAAAAATAGAGGATGAGTAGATTAGCAGGGTGATCAAGTGTGTCAAAATTTTATTTATTTTGCAAGAGTTTTTGAGGAACAGGAATTTTTAGGAAAGAATTAAAGAGATAAGAATGAGAATAAGTTTTTGTAAATATTTATTTTCTTTCTTTTTGAAACTAAGTTTTTGGTTCAAACGTCCAGTCTAACTAGGGTCTCCTATGGTCAGGATGGATCTGATACCAACTTGTCAACACCCGGATTTTTCAATCCTAGATGCCTGTTATGCCATATATCGCAATCCCAGGATTACCATTTTTGCGAGACATAACAGAATTGGATACCATAGTACATCATCCATTACAAACTATACATAGGTTCTTACATGAATAGGGATCTCATGATCCAGTTCTTAATACAACATCAAGCAGCGGAATACGTAATAATAACGGTAGCGTAGGCGAAGCTCCATCTTCGGGGTCACAGGCAATGCTGACGATGGGAGATGATCCTAGTTGTCGTAACCTTCCTGGGGTCCATCTTCCAGGTACTCCTCTTCATAGTTTGTCCATGGGAATAGACAGGGACAAAGCCATGAGTACTCTTTAAGTACTCGCAAACTAATACTGACAGGTAAAGGGGTTTTTGGATAATAGGACACTAGGCTCTAGGGTTGTTTTGCAAAAGCCAGATTTATCTCTACTAGGTTCCAAAGCTAGTCACAATGTTATAACTCCTAAGTGGGAACCTGTATTTCATATCACAACCCTGTTGTGGTCAAGTCAAAGTCTAAATTCATTTCACAAGTCATTTTGAAAAGTCTAAACGGGGAAAAGTATGGCCACTCCAACTGTCCATAACCGCGGACGCGGCTATTCGAATAGTTTGACACTCTTCAGAGATTGTACACTTTCACCACAACATTCGATACAACCATCAGGAACAAATCCTGAATTCACCATACTCAGTATGCGGATAATCAATCCTAACCTTTCAATTACACGCCCTAGTATAAGCACCTCTCCTGTGAGTTTGGCCTCCCAACCATGACCAACTGTCATCTTGGGTACTGCACAAGTGGACAATCTTCACAAGGTAGCCTCAGCTCAGACCTTGACCGTGAGGGAACTAATACTAAGGTATATAAGTTTCCAGTCAAGCCCTACCCAATATTCGGGTATTGTGGTTGTACGATAAAATTGGAATGGTATCGCATCCAAGCAACCATCAGTTTTTATAAAGGGCTAAGGCTCATGCCTCAACATTTTCATCACCAAGATCGTCAGGTGTTTGGAAACACATGTCCAAAACATTTCAATAGAATGATCCATCATTCCAAGGTTTTCATAACCATTTTTCCACCAAGTATTCCCATCTGAAGTTGATCAAGTTTTATGCTTAGCACTAGCATCTACAAGTGGGGGGGTAGTACTGATGAGGGGTGGTAAACTAGTGGAGTTTCAACTAAGTACAACCTTATATCTTAGGCTGATATCAAGGTTTCTAACTTAGGACAAATTTTATGCTTTTTATGCAACCTTCAAATATCTTTCTAGTATCTATAATTCACTTAAGTAAACTCTAAGTAAGCTTTGATAAAGAAATAAAGTAAGCAGCTTGCAAATAAAACTAGGATTGGTTTACCAAGTGGGTGTGATCACATATGCTTAAGGCATATAGTAGGCATAGTAACAAGCAAGTATTTGCTTGCACCAAATCAGTATAAGCTTGCTAAATTGCAAGTGTTAGCTTGCATAGGTCAACTTGATTATTATGGCTTGCTAAAGTAGAGTGTCTTGCAAGTTTTAGCTTGCATCAATGTCAATATAAGCTTGCATTGTGCCGAGCAGTGGTGGAAGTTCTCCAAGGCTTCTTCTTTGTAGTATCCTCCTTCCTCCTCGTATCCTTGGTCGGTACTAGCGTCTATGAATAAATACGAGGTACACATTCAAAAAACAATACTTAACTACTTCCAATCATCACACACAAGGGTCCTATGGATGATCTAGCATCATCTCTAACATTACAAGGTTAAGGCTTGGTTTAATTCCTTTTATTTTTAGAAAAGTAATTTCTACTCATTAAAAAACTACTTAAGATTTAATATTCTCCAAACCAAACATGGGATCATGTTGACACATGTCATCACCACATATTGTAGTCCATGGGAATGTGATTTAAAGTGGTGTCACAATTTAATAAGGTTTTACCCTTTTATTTTAATTAATTAAAGTGGCTAGTAATGCCTATGGGGCATTCTTTTATTACTTGAACATTATTTCTGCAAGTAAACCTATATATTTTTATATGTTCTGAAAGGTATGGTTAAATTTGATTTTTGAGATTTGGAATCAACTCAAAAGCTATTATGGTTTAAATTTGAAAAATGTTTGAATGCAGAAAAGCTTCTGCTTTGTTATTTTTACTATGAGTGATCTATAGATCCAAATGACTTGAATCCAACGGGCTTGGATTCATCATTCACAGACCTTTCCAACAAAATTGGTTTCATTCAATTTGGTGCAATGAATCGATCTGGGTTGATTTTTGAAGTTGGGTACAAAAGTGTGTTTGAATTGAAATGGAAAAGGTTTAATTTGAATAACTGGGCTGCGCGGGAGAAGTTAACGGGCCGGCCTGCTAAGCGCGCTCTGATGGCTGGTTAAGTGGGTGTGTCTCACCTCGTCGCTGACAGGGCTGCGGTATGGGGCAACGTGGATCATTCGATCTAGTTCTAATCCAACGGCTGAGAGTCATCGTCGACGCGAGACAACGCCGGTGAGAAGGAAACCTAGCGCGGCCAGTGAGGGGTGCTAGGGGCTCACCGGGGTACGGGCGAGGGTCGGCGAGGCGGGCGAACGACAAAGTCAACGACGGCGAACTCAGGGGTGGTCGCGGCTGCTCCTGGGGTGGACGAAATCGATGGCTCCCTTCTTCTCCAGAGGCGGCGGGCTCCGGTGAAATTCTGGCGGGGTGGTGCTCGCCTTGCTCTGAGAACGGTGTGGCACGATCAGTGAGGAGAGAGGAGTGAGATGGTGTGAAGAAATCAAGCGGGGGTGGCCTCTATTTATAGTCGAGCGAGGGGACCGTCGGGGCGCACGGTGAGCTCGTCGGGGGCGATGTTACAGGCGGCTAATGGCATGGGCAAGGGTAGGGGATGGTGCGGTGTGTCCTGGCGATGCTCAACGACATGGTTTTGAGGCATGGGGCGGTGCGTCTTGGTCTGGAACGGGCGATGCTCTGCGCGGCAGAGGCGGCGTCTTCGACGGCGGGCGGTGGCTGTGCGACACGGGGTGGCAAACGGGGATGTCTGGCGGTCTCCTGGGTCGGTGTTGATCATGTGTGCACGCGGTGAGGGCGGCGCGCGGTCTGTGGGCGCTGGTCAAGTGTGATGCTCTGGCGCACGCTCGGCATGGTCTCTGACGGTCTGGGCGTGGTTCGTGCGCGTGGTCCAGGGCTTGGCAACGCTCGCGGCTGGGACAGTGAGTGGCGGTGGACGGTGGGCTGCCTCCTAGACATGCTGGCTAGGCTTGCTGCTGCTCCTAGCTTGCTGTCGACTATGGGGTGGCAAGGGTGTGCTCGGATGTTCACCATTGATGGCAATGGCAAGCTCACAGTGGTGCTAGTGCTTGGCTAATCTTCCTAGATGATCTACTGAGCTGGTTGTGAGCTAACTAGGGAACAAGTTAGGCCAATTTTACTGCACACTATAGTGTTTGATGTTTGTTTGATTTATGTCTGCAACCTGTTTGATGAAATGGCCGCATGAAATCAAGTTTTGAATTTTGAAAAGATTTTTGGTGGGTTTGCTAGATTGGTGCTGGTGAGTCTGCAGATGCTTGGGTTTTGAAAGTTGAGCTTGTTTGAGTGGTTTTTGAAAAAGTGGGATCTTCCCATATGATAAAGATTAAATTTTTAATTTTTATTTAAACTATGCATTTGAAAGTTTCTGGATGAACATAAAGTGGGCCTTGATACTTTGTTATGAGTACATTGAAGGGGTGCAAAGATCCAGAAAAGTTTCTGTTAGGTTCTGAAAGTTTGAGACAGCCAAAGTAGGCATGAGAGTTAAATTGGTCAAAGTGAAATATATGTGTTTTGATTTACTTGTCTTTAGGAAAAGTGTGGGAAATGTTTTAGATGATGTTTATTTCACCTAAGAAACATTTTACAAGCAATGAAACAAACAAGGTGGTTTTAAAAGAATTCAAAATCAATGCATACACATATGCATGCATTCATAATATTATTTAGAAAAGTTTTTCTTAACCCTAATTTTGATGATTAGAGTTTGATGATCCAAGCTTAGTATTTTCGGGATGTTACACCCATTCTCCCGCAAGCCTTTCGAGTGGGCATAGTAAGCGCTTCTTGATGTCGTTGCCTATGAGGTCGTTGGACTTTTCGACCTCCCGTTGGTCTGCGGGTGTGCCATGGAGGCGTATGATATGTTGATTCCGAGGTTCCCACAGAAGTCTCGGAATTCCTACGATATGAAGTTCGAGCCATTGTTCGTTATGATGCTATGCGGCACGCCGAACCTCTAGACAATGCACTCGAAAAACATGACGGCAGTCTTGCCGTTTTGGTTGGTAACGGGCATGGCCTCGATCCACTTGGAGAATTTGTCGACTGTGACCAGGAGGAAGACGTGGCCTCCTGGCGAGGACTTTGGTAGCTTGTCGATCATGTCGAGGCCCCACTAGGTGAAGGTCTATACCAGTGGTATAGGCCACAGCTCGGATCCTGGTGTGTGTGGCTTGTTCGTGTACCTCTGATAGGCGTTGCACCTCTGGACTATGTCCTTGGCTTCATTTATTGCGGTTATCCAGTAGAACCCAGCTTGTAGAGCTTTGGCGACTAGGGCACGGCTGCCTGCATGATGGCCGCATATAACCCCATGGATGTCTTGGAGGATGCTTTTGCCGTCACTGATGGTGACGCATCGTTGGAGCACACCTGAAATGCTGCGCTTGTACATCTCGCCATTGGTGATGGAGAAGGCCTTTGACCAACGTGATATGCGACGGGCATCTGTCGGATCATCAGGCAGCTGGTTGTTTATCAGGTACCGAAGGTATGATTGCATCCATGTTTCTTCAACCGCCATGACCTGCATTAGGCTGACCAACTCAACCTCTGTGTCGAGCTTTTTGGGTCCTTCTTGTCCTTCGGGTAGCGTAGCCCCTGAGAGCTCTGCTTCTTCGGCTGAGCCTTTTGGGAATTTCCTCTTGATGGAGGGTACGCATATTTGTTCGAGGAATAGTCCTGGTGGCACCCGTGCGCAAGTGGAGCCAATGTTGGCGAGCCTCTCGGCCTATTCGCTGCTTTCCCTGAGTTGTTGAGCACGCTGTATGTGATCATGTTGGAGCTATGGGCATCGCACTCATTCATCGTCTACTGTACGACAAGGTTCTAGTCGCCGTAGATGACAAGGTGTGTTGCACTGCACACCTTGGCCATCCTCATGTCATGGATGAGGGCTTCGTATTCGTCCTCTTTGTTGGATGCGTGCAATTTCATCCGAAGGACATACTTCATCTTGTCGCCTTGAGGGGACGTCATTATGATGCCGGCCCCTACTCTAGCCTCGCGCTTGGAGCCGTCGAAGTGCATCATCCAGGACTGCGACATGTCCGGAGTATCTGGCAGCTGGAGCTCCATCCCGTGGACGAGGAATTCAGGGAGGACCTGGGACTTGATGGCAGTGCGCCGCTCATAGATTATGTCTCGAGGAGACAACTCGATGCCCCACAGGGCTACGCGCCCCGTGGCTTCGGGGTTTGTTCAGGATGTTCGACAGCGGGGCGTCGTTGACGACCACGATCTGGTGCTCCTGGAAGTAGTGGATCAGCCGATGCACTATCATGAATACGCCATAGGAGAGATTTTGGTAATGAGGGTACATCTGTTTTATCGGGGTCAGTACCTCGCTGAGGTAGTAGATTGGGCATTGGACCCCGTGGGTCTTGCCATCTTTGGGTCGTTCGACCACGAGCGCAGTGCTGACCACCTGATGTGTGGCTGCGATGTATATCAGTAAAGGTTCCTGCTCCTTCGGCGTGACCAGGACAGGCGAGGTGGAGAGTAGCCGCTTGAGGTCCTCGAACGCGTCGTCTGCTTCGGGTGTCCACTCGAATTTGTCCGTCTTGCGCATCAGCTGATAAAAGGGTAGGGCCTTCTCACCCATTCGGTCGATGAACCCGTTGAGCGCGGCGATTCGTCTAGTTAACTGCTGGACTCCTTTGAGGTTCTTCGGCTTCTCCATGGCCATTATGGCCCTGATTTTCTTCGGGTTCGCCTTGATGCCCCATTGGTAGATGAAGTACCCAGTAACTAACCAGATGGGACGCCGAAGGCACACTTGTCTAGGTTTAGCTTGATTTTGTAATGATCAAGATTATCGAATGTCTCGCAGAGATCATCGATTAACGTCCTGGCCTCCTTGGTATTTATTACTTTTTCATCGACATAGACCTAGATGTTACAGCCGATTTGGTTCTTCAGACATGCCTACATGCACCTCTGATAAGTGGCGCCTGCGTTCTTCAGCCCGAAGGGCATGGTGTTGTAGCAGAACACTCCGAACAACGTTATGAACGCTGTTTTCTCCTGATCTTCGACCTTCAGCCGAATTTGGTTGTAGCCTGTGTAGGCGTCGAGGAACGAGAGTTTCTCGCATCCTGCAGTGGAGTCGATGATTTGATCGATCGATCCGGGGTAGTGGGAAGTGGTCCTTAGGGCAGTGCTTGTTGAGCGATGTGAAGTCCACGCACATCCACAGGATGTCTGTGTTCTTCTTGGGGACCAACACAGTGTTGGCGAGCCACTCGCTTTCTTTGATTTCCCTGATGAAGTTGGCATCGAGCAGTTTGTTGACTTCGATTCTAATGGCTTCGATTCTTGTCTCGGACAGTCGACGCATCGACTTCTTGACTGGCTTCACATCTGGAAACACATTGAGTGCATGCTCGGCGAATTCCCTGGGGACTCCTGGCATGTCCGTAGGACACCAGGCGAAAATTTCCCAGAGCTCACGAAGGAATTCGACGAGCGCGCTTTCCTATGAAGGACTCAGGTTGTTGGCGATCAACACCGTCTTGGAGGTGTCCATCGGGTGGACCTGTACCTTGTTTGTGTTGACTGTGGAGTCGAACGACATGTCAGGTGCGTTTTGCCTGGTGACTAGGGGTGCCCCGTTGTCTGTCACCTCTCTGAGTCTCATGAGCTCCTCCTGCATGCCGTATGACTGAGAGATTATGTTGAAGTCTCTGTCGTAGCTGTCTTTCCTAGTGAAGCTTCCTTGGACGATGATGACGCCCCTAGGTCCTGGCATCTTCAGTTGCAGGTACGCGTAGTGTGGTACTGCCAAGAATCTTGCGAATGCCACTCGCCCGAGGATGGCGTGGTACTGTGTTGGCCAGTCCACCACTTCGAACTCGAGCCGCTCGCGCCTGAAGTTTTCGGGCTGGACGAAGAAGACGTCGAGCCATATCTTGCCCTAGGGGTATATGTCCATCCCTAGGACTATGTCGTGGAATGTCGTGTCAGATTGCTCCAGGCTACACAGCGGGATCCGCATTGCTGCGAGTGTGCTGGCGAACATCAGGTTGATGCCGCTGCTGCCGTCCATGAAGACGTGACTCATTTTGAATCCTCCGATCTGGGCCTTGAGCACCAGGGCAGCATGACCTGGGCGAGGTATCTGGCGCGGGTGATCCGAATGGTCGAACGCGATGCAAGACTCCGAGCCGCTGAGGTACTCAGGTATGGCTGGTGGGGAGGTCACGACCAGGCTGACTTGGCGGGTGATCTTCTTCAGCACCCTGTTGGTTGGGCGTCCCTTCTGGATCATCAGGGCTCCTTTGGGTTATGGGTACCCTTATGCACCGTTGTTTGGTGCTAGTGCGACCGGCGACTATGACAGTCCGCCAGGTGGTGGTGGAGGAGCTCTGTGGGTGATGGCACCTGGAGCAGATGCGAATCCAGGGTTCACGGTCTGGCGCATCATTTGGGTAAGGCCCTCGCTGATCTTCTGGAAATCTCGGCAGTCCTTGAGCATGTGGCTGGCCTTCTTCTTACCGTCATGTTTCTCGATGTAAAAGTGGATGGTGCAGGGACCAGACATCTTGTCGTATGCCGAAGGCTCGTCGTCGTGGTTGCGACGTTGCCACGTTTGCGCGGGTCGTCCGCCGTCGTGGTAGTTGCCGCTGCGGTATCCGCTGTTGTAGTTGTCATCATCACGTTGATACGTCCAATTTGAATCACCATTCTATATCATATTTTTCCTCTATTCATTGATATATTTCTTATTATGAGGTGTTACTTATGTCTTTTCCTCTGTTTTTGCATGTTGGATGATTCTTGGAGGATGAACTGCCGGAGTCAGGTTTCTGATGGAAAAAGAGGTGTTTTGATGCAATTTCACAAAGATCAGAAAAATACCAAAAAAATATTGGAAAATTATATTTTCCCAGAAGATGAAGGAATCCAGAAGGGGAGGCGCAGCTAGGCCATAGGGGTCCCACACCCCCTAGGCACGGGCCCACCTTGTCCCGCGCCTAGGAAAGGTGTGGCCCACCTGGCCGGCTCCCGACTCCGCCCTCTCGCCTATATATTACTCACAGAACCCTAATACCAGGGGAGAGACCATAGAAAGATTTATGCCGCCTCTGCGGGGCATAAAACACCGAGAGAGAAAGAGCTCTTCGGCAGACAAATTTCTTCCGAGGAAATTCCTTCTCGGAGAGGGGAAATCATCGCCATCAACACCGTCATCAAGCTAGGCTTCATCGGGATCATCATCATCATCCATACAATCATCTCCACCAGCACCATCATCACCACTTCATCGCGCTGTAACAATTGTGTTGGATATTGCTCTAGTTCTTAGGGGAAACTTTCCCGGTGTTAATTACTATTGTATTTGATGCTTGTGAGTGGAACCATTGGACTATTTTTTATGTTCAAATCATTATCAATCACCATATCATCTTTGATCTTGATCCATATGATGTCTTCTGAGTAGTTCTTCTAGTTCTTGAGGACATGGGAGAAGTCATGTTGTTAGTAGTGGATTTGCGTTGAGATATTATTCAATGGTTTAGTATTTAAGTTGTGGTGCTATTCTTCTAGTGGTGTCATGTTAACGTCGACTACATGATACTTCACCATTTATGGGCCTAGGGGAATGCATTGTGTACTTGGCTACTAATTGTGGGGTTGCTGGAGTGACAGAAACCTGAACCCCCGTTAGGACACCATTGCAGAAGGGAGTGTAGGATCTCAGAGTTTAAGGTTGAGGTTAGGTTTATATCTTAATTGCTTTACTATAGTTGCAGATGCTTGTAGGGGTTTTAATCACAAGTATGTATTGTCCAAGTAAGGTCGGTACATTAGCACAGGTTCACCCACACAACACCTACAACACCAAAGAAAGGTACTCAGCTATTTGAAGCAAAAACACTTGACAGAATTCCCATGTGTCGTCGAGAATGTTTGGTCCTTATAAGTATTTCCACCAGCTTGTCCTTTGCTAAGAAAGAATTCGGCCACTTGCTATAGTTGTTCGTTGTCTTTATTTCTTGCACTTTGTTTTGTTGCTTTATCAGAAAACCCCTAAAAATCCGTTTGCTAAGTATTTACAGAGATTTCCTGCTTCGTACCTCTAGTCAACACCTTCTGCTCCTCTTTGGGATCGACACTCCTATTTATCGAAAGTACTATGATACACGCCCTATACTTGTGGGTCATAAAGACTATTTTCTGGCGCCGTTGCCGGGGAGTGAAGTGCTATTGAAGAGTGGAACTAATAAAGGAAACTTCTACTATGAGTATTGCTTTTTGTTTCTGTTTGTTACTTTGTTTCCAATATGGATAACCCACTTGGTTTTCTGTTTGGGAAAACTACTACCACTGTCAGGGTAGTAGGTGAATCACCACCTGTTGAGATAGATCCTTTTAAGATACCTACAAGTATTGTTGATCGTGTTATGGATAATTATTATTTTGAGGATGGAACTATCCACCCTGGTGATCACTTGCTTTTTATACATGAATTATGCGGGTTGTTTAAGTGTGCAGGTATCACAACTGAACATGTGAAGAAGAAGTTACTCTCTATATCCTTGAAAGGGAGAGCTGAAGAATGGTATAAGCTTCTAAAGAATGGACAATCCATGGAATGAGAGGAAATGTCATCTCTCTTCTATTCTAAATTATATCCTCCCAGTGAGATTCATAAGAATAGAAATATGATATATATAAATTTTGGCCTCGTTATGGAGAGAGTACATCTCAAGATTGGGGGAGATTGAAGTTACTAATGCTTAAATGTCCTATTCATGAACTCCCTAACAATATTATTATCAATAACTTTTATGCTAGGCTTTCTCTTCATGATAAAGATTTACTAGATGCCTCTTGTGCTGGATCATTCAGACGTATGAAGGAAGAAGCTAAATGGGATCTCCTAGACCGTATTCAAGAGATCACGGAAGCTTGGGAGAATGACAAAGGAAGAAAGTCAGGTATAAACTATGATTATGAATGCATTAAATCTTTTATGGTAACTGATGACTTCCGTGAAATTAGTAATGAGTATGATCTTGATTCCCAAAGTATTGCCAACTGTTTTAAGGCCTTTGCCTCTTACATATAAATTCCCAAGAAGTAGTGGAATAAGTACCATGCACCTTACAAAGATGATGTTAGTCATGTTCCTTTTATAAGTACTGAAGTTTGTACTACTAATCATATTGTGCCTGAACATTATGTTGAGAAAATACCTTTCCCAGCTAAGGTAAAAGAGTATTCTATGATGATTAGTGCAAATAGCAAAAGTGCAAAGAAAACTGTGGAACCTGATGAGCAATTGAATATTGAACTTGTGGTAGCTATTGTGAAAGATCTTGTCACTAGAAATATAGAGGATGAGCACATTGTCTTCTGTGAGGACGCTTCTAATATTATCTCTCATCCTAGTAAAGATAGAAAAGCTTGTGTTCATGTGCTTTCTGTTAAAATTGGTGATCATTGCTATTATGGTTTAGGTGATATTGGTGCTAGTTCTAGTGCTATTCCTTGTGAGCTTTACATGGAAATTATGCATGAGATTGGTCCTTGTGAGCTTGAGGACATTGATGTGGTTATTCACCTTGCTAATAAGGAAACCATTTGCCCCATTGGTATTGTAAGATATGTGGAAGTCCTTTGTGGTAAGATTAAGTATCCTACTGGTTTTCTAGTGCTTAATTCAGCAGCTAGCAAAACTTGCCCTATCATTTTTGGTAGACCTTTCTTGAACACTTGTGGAGATATTATAGATACTAAGAAGGAGAAAGTATTAACTAAGTTTGATGGAGATTCTTATGAGTTTAACTTTTCTAAATTTGCTAAAGCTCCTTGTGAAAATAGTTTGCCTAACAAAGAATTCAGGATGGAACAACTTGCTTCTATTGATCTGGTTTATGCCCTTGGACCTCTTTTTGATGACTGTAAGTATGCTCATTTTGATAATAAAGTTTTTGCCAGTGACAGTTATATTCTCAACTTTATTCAAAGTGCTACTGAAAGTTATTATGAGAGAGGGAAACATGGTTTTATCCATCTCAATAGTGTTAAGCTTCCCCGTTTTATGTTGAAAGCTTTGAAGTTGCATTTGTTTTGTCTTCCTTTGATGGTGGCTTTTTGCTTCAACAATTTGTTTTCTCATGATACCCTCATGCATAGGAAGTGGTTTATACTCAAATGTGTTGGTTTTTTGCCTCTTGATGCTCTCTTTCACTGAGATATATATATCCTATGTGAGCATGTTTGAAAGTTTCAAGCCTAACTTAAAGGCATTAAAGAAAAGTACTTGTTGGGAGATAACCCAAGAGTTTGGTTGAGTCTTGGAAGTTATTACCTCAGTAATAACCGATTATTATCCTTTTTGTTTTGGTTTTTTGTGTAAAGTTCAACTACTTTTGAGAAGTGAAGGAGTTGTGAAAAGTGGCTGTCCTGGGACAGATTTTTGTGCTGCACTGTAAAAATTCGTGAGGGAGCTTAGTACTTCAGATAGAGCTGTATTTTTCTGAGCTTGTTCTCCAAGTTGTTACCCAATGTTCATTAGTTTTGCACTTTTTTATTTGAGCAACAGAAGGTTTTCGAAAAAATTAATCTTTGTCTGCTGGTCTATTTTGACAAATTTCTGTTATCATTTGCATTTGCCTCTTACAAGAAGCTTTTTGTTTTGTTGGATTTAAGTTGAAGTGTTAACCTAAAAGTTTATTTTTTTTCCTACACTAATGTTGCCATTGAGATTTGTGTGAGACCTTGTAGGAAAGGAATTTCTAGGAGAAGGAGAAAAGGAGTCTGTAGAGTTCGTCTTTGAATAGGAAAAAGTGGGGTAAACAGAAGGTTCGTGAAAGACCAATCTTTTTATATTTTTGATGTTTTTATTATATAAGGAAAGTTAAAAGACAGAATAGAGGAGGAAACGGAGGCCGGGGTGGCCAAACCCACCCCAGGCGCGGGCCCTAGCTGGTCGCGCCTAGAGGGGGTGTGAGCCCCCCAAGCTCCGTCTCCGCCTCGTTTTCATATTAGTACCTTCCTTATGCTTTGAAATTTCGTAATATGTACCCCCTCGGATCCCCCGAGGTTCGTGCATCGTGTTCTCGTCGTGTTTTTTGTTTTGATCTGTTTCTGTCAGGAAATCTTCTCAAGTTTAGAGCACCATGGTCTCCGCCAACGACAAAGGCAAGAATCCCGAGGAGGATGATCCTCAAAACCCCAAGGAGGAGGATATTTTGGTAGGGGATGAAGAAGACATGGAGGAGGACGAGCATCCGGACACCCGCACCACCGTCGCAAGCATTGGAGTGGTGGCAAAACCTACCAAGCTTAGGAGTATAGCACAGATGTCTATAGGAGGGAAACCTCCGCGTCTTATCTACAATCCACGGTCATGTACTCCACGTACCAAGAGACCCTTCCATACTCTTATACATGAGCATCAATACCAACAGGTGCCCAAAGGGAACTTGCCCTCGATGTGGGATATGCCTTGTTCTAACCATGGAGGGGAGGAGCATACTAAGAAGGAAGAGTGGGGAAAGAACAACAAGGACTGGAATTCTCAGCCTGACATGATCATGAACCGCATTGAGAAAAATTCGGAGTTGATTCGTTCTCTGACCTTTGAGATTGAGGGTTTGAGGAAACTGATTGAGGAGCTTACCAAGAAAACACCACCACCGAAGGAGTAATTCATCATCAGGTTTGGCATCCCCTTGGCTTGTTCCAAGCTTGGGGGAGTGCCGCGGTATCACCATCATCATCTTTCATATTTTACCTTTTTAGTGGATTCGTATCTTTGGTAGATAATTTATCTTATAGTTTGGTTTGCATGTGTAAGTATCTCTCCTTTAGTTGATTATCTGTGTATCCCTTGGTGTGAGTGCCTTTATGGCATATTAATAAGAAGTTTTATCTTTTACTTTTTGCACTTCTTATTTTAGTTTGCAATCTCTATTATATGATGGATCTTGTTGATCAGTATTGGCATCACTTTGGGAGCATCCAGTAAATATAAATTGATTTTGGCAAACCGAGCTCTGGTCAGTAGCAACACTTTTTGAGGTTTGAAAGGAAAAGATAAAAAGCTTATAGGTATTTTGTATCATTTATTTTCTTTCTTGTGGCTCATAAGCTTAGTATTCTTTATTTAATATATTTTGTGTCTTCAAGGAAGATTGCATGTTTGGCTTTATCACTTGTAGGTTTGCTCGCTTCTTTCAACTCTTTTGCTTGCTACCCAGCCTTGCTAGCCAAAAACCTTTTTTGAGAAGGCATACTTCTCATGTTTCCAACCCCTTTGAACCAAAACATGTGCCATTTGTGTACACCATATCTACCTATCAGCATTTGCTATTCCAAGCAAATTCTCAAGCTTCATCTATCTTTCGAATTAAAAAGTATTTTGTTATGTGAAAACTAGTTAGTAAAGCTCTCACGAACTTTATGGCACACCTTATTTTCTTTCCCCTAATAGACTTGAACCATTATGTCATTGAAGTTGTATATTCTTGCATCTATATGTTGGAATTATCAGAACCGTGCTGTCACGGGGAACGCTTTCAACATTGCACCTGTACGTTGTACACAGTTGATATCATGCTCTTTTTTTGTGGATGTCGACGGTGTGAAATAAAGAGGGAACTTGTAAGTCCATGGAGTGATGTATGTGTGTTAGATAAACGCCTGGGCCGCTAGCCTAAGCCATGCCTAATCATGGTGGAAACTTGCAGCATCACCATAATGAGCATTCTGTGAATCATATTCAATAAAAAGCTATGCACATAGTAAATAAAAAGATCGATGAGATGCTCATTGTCTGCTTGTCTTGTCATTTTGGTTATGGGATAGCTCCTGTACCATGTGCAAGGGGTACCCCGTTGGCGGTTCTTTATGATACACATGTACTTATAATGACAAGAACTTACCGGTGACTAAAGTTGAGTAGCATGAGGAGCAGCCCTCGTACTCAAGGGACATGAGATTGCCAACTTATATTTCGTCAAGCATATACTCCATCCTTGTTCACTTTAACCTTAATCATCTCAAGATGCCTATGATAGGGGAAATAAGGGCTCAAAGCTAGTAAGTACCATAATGTTTTGGAAGCTCTTTATGACTTGAAATCCATGCTTCCATCTATGAAGGGACCTTTCTCCTATTTTCTAAGTTGAGTCAGTAAACCTATTTCCTCTCTATCTCTAGTAAGCATTTGAGTTGTTGTGTTGCAAGCATTCATATGGTGATTTATTCAATCATGTTATTTATCTTCCTTGTTTGCACAAGACTCTTATCTATTGAGTATTACTTTGAAAGCCTTTATTGTGAAAAACCTTTTTGAGCAAAGAGTACTCCTATTTTGACTTCTACAAAAGCTTTTTGTGAAACTATTTGCCAGCTGTTCTCTGACCAAGGACAAGAGTTTTCCAACAATTATGATTTATATTTATGCATCTCTATTGTGACCCCTGTACTTGTTGCAAGCTAAGTTATATAATGGTGAATTGTTTTCCTCTATGAGTTGTGTAATGGTAAGTGTGATGCTTCTTGTCTGTATTCTTTTATCGACACTTCACTCCATAAACCTGTGAACATGTTTACTGAGCTCAGTTTTTTCTTAGGGACAAGCGAAGGTCTAAGCTTGGGGGGGAGTTGATACGTCCAATTTGCATCACCATTCTATATCATATTTTGCCGCTATTCATTGATATATTTCTTATTATGAGGTGTTACTTATGTCTTTTCCTCTGTTTTTGCATGTTGGATTATTCTTGGAGGATGAACTGCTAGAGTCAGGTTTCTGATGGAAAAATAGGTGTTTTGATGCAATTTCGCAAAGATCATAAAAATACAAGAAAAATATTGGAAAATTATATTTTCCCAGAAGACGAAGGAAGCCAGAAGGGGAGGCGTAGCTGGGCCACAGGGGCCCCACATCCCCCTAGGCGCGGGCCCACCTTGCCCCGTGCCTAGGGCAGGTGTGGCCCACCTTGCCGGCTCCCGACTCTGCCCTCTCGCCTATATCTTCCTCACGGAACCCTAATACCAGGGGAGTGACCATAGAAAGATTTCCCCCGCCTTTGCGGGGCAGAAAATACCGAGAGAGAAAGAGCTCTCTGGCAGACAGATTTCTATCGGGAAATTCCTTCCCGGAGAGGGGAGATCGTCACCATCAACACCGTCATCAAGCTAGGCTTCATCGGGATCATCATCATAATCCACACCATCATCTTCACCAGCACCATCATCACCACTTCATCCCGCTGTAACAATTGTGTTGGATATTGCTTTAGTTCTTAGGGGAAACTTTCCCGGTGTTAATTACTATTGTAGTTGATGCTTGTGAGTGGAACCATTGGATTATTGTTTATGTTCAGATTGTTATCCATCACCATATCATCTTTGATCTTGATCCATATGATGTCTTGTGAGTAGTTCTTCTAGTTCTTGAGGACATGGGAGAAGTCGTGTTGTTAATAGTGGATTTGTGTTGAGATATTATTCAATGGTTTAGTATTTAAGTTGTGGTGCTATTCTTCTAGTGGTGTCATGTGAACATCGACTACATGATACTTCACCATTTATGGGCCTAGGCGAATGCATTGTGTATTTGGCTACTAATTGTGGGGTTGCCGAAGTTATAGAAACCCGAACCCCCGTTAGGACACCATTGCACAAGGGAGTGTAGGATCTCAGAGTTTAAGGTTGTGGTTATTTTATATCTTAATTGCTTTTCTGTAGTTGTGGATGCTTGCAGGGGGTTTAATCACAAGTATGTATTAGTCCAAGTAAGGTCGGTACATTAGCATAGGTTCACCCACACAACACTTACAACACCAAACAAAAGGTACTCAGCTATTTGAAGCGAAAGCACTTGACAGAATTCCCATGTGTCCTCGAGAATGTTTGGTCCTTATAAGTATTTCCACCGGCTTGTCCTTTGATAAGAAAGGATTCGGCCACTTGCAGCAGTTGTTCGTTGTCTTTATTTCTTGCACTTTTTTTCTTGCTTTATCAGAAAACCCCTAAAAATCCGTTTGCTAAGTATTTATAGAGATTTCCTACTCCATACCGCTAGTCAACACCTACTGCTCCTCGTTGGGATCGACACTCCTATTTATCGAAAGTACTACGATACACCCCCTATACTTATGGGTCATCACGCGCCGATCGGCATATCCAGCCGCAACCATGTCGACCCTGTTTCGATCATCATAGGAGCGCGATATTCTCTTGCTGCGGGCATTCGTGCCTACGGCCGAAGTCGTTTTCGTCATACGAATGCGTTCGGTTGACAGAATCCTTGCCGTCTGCCCAGTGGTTGGCGATGTCCATGAAGTGGTCAAGGGTTTTGGGCGTGATGCGCCCGAGCTCTTCCTTGAAATCTGGGCGCCTAACACCGTCCTTGAAGGCGTCGATTGCTGTTTCTTCGGAGATGTGTGCGGTGGAGTTCTTGATATGGGACCAGCGTAATATGTACGAGTAGATGGACTCGTTGGTCCGTTGGGTACACGCCCGCAGATCTTCGATTGAGGCTGGCATCTTGCTTGTCCCCTTGAAGTTGCGGATGAAGCTGTATGCCAACTCTTCCCAGCTTCAGATGGAGCCAGAGGATAGGCTGCTGAGCTTGACCCTGGTTGCGCCTGTCAGCTGCAGCTGAAGGCATTGCAAGGCGGTGTTCTTGTTCCCACCGTGGAGCTTGACAGAAGACAAGTGATCGTCAAGCCAAGCCTTTGGCTCCTGCGTGCCTTCGAACTTCGGGTTGTCCGAAGGGAGCTTGAAATTTTTTGGCATCCGCGATTGCCGAACGGATCTGCTGAAGCATCTGGCTCCGCATAGTTCTGTGTCATCCTCTTCTTCGGACTCAGTTTAACACGCGCATTTAGCACGTGATTTGTCGATCTTGCGCTGGGTGAGCTCACTACGAGCATCGTAGTTGCTGCTGCGACGCCGTGGGCTCCGGCGGCGTCGAGGAAGGTCATGCTCCTCCTCGTCAGATGAGGGTGTGCGGCTTCGAGTGAACTTGACCGTGACCTTCTTCTTTGGCTCCGCGGGAGTTTCATCTTGGAGCGCAGCTCCGACGAGTCCGAGGCCTGCCAGCGTGGATTTGTGCATTGCATTCTTCGGGTCACCTGCCGGAGGCGGATTGGATGCAAGGTAGGTGGTGGCCGCCATGATCGCGGCATGCAGCATTTTTGGCATGACGTTGCCTTGTGAGTCCATCATCATGAAGTACGTGTCAAGGGCCCTGGTGACCTCGCGTCACGCGGAAGGGTCCATGCCTCCATGCGGGAGCAGTACTTGTTAGCGTTGTTGCCATGTGAGGTGGAGCCCCCAGCGGTGGAGAACGCAACTTGACGTGCGCTTGATTCTGCGGCTGCCTGCTTGCGCTTTTCGAGCTCCTCCTAAAGCTTCACCTTCCGATTGTGATCATCGATTAGGAGCCAGTGGTAGGCCATCAGCAAGTCACGGGAGGCATCCATGGGTAGGATTTTGTTGCCTTGCACGTCTTCGCGTGCTTGGCGCCAGCCTTCCTCGTTGAGGTTGATTTGATCATAGTCGCGATTGTTGCCTTCGCCGGCTCTGTTAGCCGGGTTACCCCCGTTTCCCCCGTTCTCAATCTACGGGTTGGGAGGGGGATTGTGTGGCAGTATGGCACCTGAACCTAGCAGTGGATCCGTTTTGTTGTTGGCGTTGCCGTCGTGGATGGAGGCGGACAAGTAGCGCTCACAGAGTGGGTCGCTGCTGTCGCAGCTCTCAGATCCGGAACCGTAGGTTCCTTTATCCGAAGGGGGACCGCACATATCAAAGTTGCAGTTGTTGCTATCATCCGAATCGCCTATCAGCATCGACGCGTGTAGCGCGTCGATGGGTGGGACCCACGAAGCGGGCCTGATGGATGGTAGTGGCACCCGCTCTAGGAGGCGGAGGGTGCCGGTCTGCCCCACCTGGAAGAAAAAGCTCCCGAACAGCATCTTGAGCCCGTCGCCTATGGACTCGAAATCTTTCAGGGTGGGCGGTGAAGTCGAAAGGGCCGAAGAGGAGGTGACTCTCCGTCACCGAGGAATCATAGATCACTCCGGATGGAACCGTCACAACCGCGCGATCAGCGTCCCCACTTCCCACAGACGGCGCCAATTGACGAGGGTTTCACTGGTCAATGCCCCTTGTTATGGACTTGGGTTTTGGAGAAGATGGGGATGCTGGAAGTCACGGAACGGTTAATAGACAAGCAACACAGGGACACGAGATTTACCTAGGTTCAGGCCCCCGGAGGGAAAACCTTACTCCTTCTTGTCTGCTCTTGATTATGGCGGAACCAAAGATTACAGGGGTGCACATATGCAATATGGCATGAGGTGTGTGTATGGGGTGGTGATTGTCCTTCTCATCATGCCCTCCTAGCCTTTATATAGGTGGCTAGGTCCCGGGGTCGGTCGAGTCGGTTACAGATTAGGGTTGATACCCGTTGAAATTCTATCTAATCTAGACTTGTCCTCCAAGGAGTCGAAACCGCCATGGGCTTGGGCCACCCGAAATCTTCATGGGCTGCGTGTCCTTACATGGGCCTTTCTTGGGCTGTACCGGGTATGCCAACATTTTGCACCCGTAGGGTATATCCATGTCACTCATTCGGCCCCAAACTCAAGCCTACCCATGGCATCTACCGTGACACCACCATGACAATTGGCGCCCACCGTGGGGACATCAGTGGCGCTTGCTGTTGTGTTCATCCGGATGGAAAATCTTGTAGCTTCCTTAGGCGAGTGCATCCTCTCTGGCCTTGTCCAATGGTTCGGCGCGCTCAACTTCATCAGTGAAAATGCAGGGTGTTTCGGCACCAGGCCTCTCCCAAGGGGCGGTCGCTTCCTTGACTTCAACGAGCATCAAGTCTACATCGCCTTGCATGTCAAGCGCGCATATCATGAGAAAGTGATTGTGGCAACGGATCCTCCCTCTGTTCGCGCTGCTGGCGGCCGTCGTACTGCTAGCTCAACAAAGGTGATGATGACCGCTCCCGCTCCCTCTCGTGCTCATTTTAGTGCTCCATTAGCACCTATAGTGAATGCGTCGGTAGATGAGGATCCGAATGTAACTCCTAGGCCGTCAAGAATTGCTAAGTTGCTGCTAGAGATATCAAAAAACATCGCTACGAGTAGTAGGGTGAGAGAGTTGCAAGGGGCCATAGAAAAATTGGCCAAGCCAGTGGCTCTAGTAGCAGACCTGACTCAGGCTCAGCCCGAGTTAGAGGAAACTAGAGAAAAGTTTCTCGAGGGAGCCAAAGATGTAGCTCGTGCCCATCAAGAGCTGGAAATCACTATCCGAGAGTATAACTCAGCAAACAGAATCAAGGGGCAAAAATTAGCCTCGAAGGTGTAAAAAATCTGAGGTAGAAACCTCAAGAGATGGCAAGAGATGTTGGTTCGAAATCCGGCCCGTCAAGAAGTCAAATGACTACGGCGAGGCCAAAATATAACACTGCCGCTGCAAACCTTAGAGCTGCCGAGGCATCAATGGCCGAGTTACCCAACTTAATGGGTGAGGCTAAGAGAAAACAACAAGAAAGGGTGAATCAGCTGGTGCGTGCATCGGGTGAGCTGAATGCAGCCTATTACAGGGCAAACCTGGATGCTGCAAGAGGATCCCAGGTGGTTTATTCGGCAGTACCTACACCGCAAGATCAGTCGGACAGGCAGCATCATATCCTCATGTTGCACCGCCGAAGAGACGAGAAGCAAGTGCTACTTCTAGGATATATAAGCAGCTGGTCACTTATGATCTGGCAGTTACCTAAGGCAATGCTGACCAGGGAAATGTCGTCCAAGGGAATGTTACCCAATGCAATGTCGGACAAGGAAATGTAGGGCACGGAAATGCCGGCCAAAATTATTCGCCACAATCTCAGTGCAGTCATAATTCGGTGGGAGAAGGTATTCTACCTCCACCTCAGCAACAAGTGCAAGCTCCTCGGCCGCAGCAAAGTTCCGGGCAAATGGTGCAGCAACAGGGAGTTGACCCAAATGCCAATAGATACAATGATAGTTACTCCGAAATGATAAACGTCGGGTATCATATACCATATCACCTGTATAATGCACTTGGATCTCGGCTGGGAATAGGAACCTGCAACCGGATGATGCAAGATTGAAGCTGGATGGGATTTACATGGAAGAACTCATTGAGGCTCAACGTCCTCCGAGTCCTATATGTTTTGGTCCCACGATCATGAGAGAACCTCATGTGCCAAATTTCCAGTTAGCAATAGGCACCAAGACATATGACAACAGCACCAAGACGAAGGATTTGTTAATTGACTATGCAACAGTTGTAAACATAGCACAAGGGAACCACAGATGGGCGGTGAGATATGTCCTACAAATGTTGGAGGATACGGCAAGAGTATGGCTGAATAACTTGCCACCAGGAAGCATAAATAGCTGGGTGGATTTTGAGGAGGCCTTTATCAGTAACTTCACAAGCATGTATAAGAGGCCTAACCGCCCACATCATCTTACAATGTGCAAGCAAAGGCCAAATGAAATGGAAAGAGAATTCCTCACCAGATGGTGCACAATGCGCAATTCCTGTGAAGGGGTGATCGAGTCACAGGCAATAGCATGGTTCGCGCAAGGATGCCGACATGCAAGCATGCTACGGAAAAGATTACAAAGAGATATGGTGGCAACTATGGCCGAGACAATTAAAATTGCTGACTCATATGCATTGGGAGAACTGACTCATCCATTGCTTATGTCGGCAGATGGAAATATGGAAAACCCAGGGTATGATGGAGCCAGGTCATTAAGACGGCACGATCGCAATGATTACCGAGGAAAGAGAAGGGAAGATAGGCTAGACTATAGGTACAACTCGAATGAAGTTTTTGCGGTGACTCAAGACCACCAAGATGCCGGTAATAGCCAGCGGCAGAGGACAAGTGGTCAACAACACTAGTGGGTGCCAAAGAATGATGGCAAAAAGCAGTACGAGCAAAAGAAACCTTGGCAGGAAAAACAGAGGTACACCTATGAAATGTTGTTGGATCATCCTTGCATGTTCCATACTCTGAATCCGAGTAAGCCGACTAATCATACGACTCGATAGTGAAACTGGTTTTAGAGGGCTGAGAAAGGAGATATGGCGAATCACCTTCCACCACTCACTGGATCAAATGCTCAAATGGTGATTGCATAGCCGAGATACGAGAACCAGCAGTCGAGATGCAATAACTCGGATCGAAGGGAGGCTGTGCATCGGGTGTACAATCAATGAGATAATGGTGGAAATGTCGGCCAAGGAGGTCGAAATGAGTACATAGAGCATCATCATAGATATGTGGTGTTTGTGACTGAGGCGACTAACACACAAAGTCAGCAGCGACGGCAAATGTAAGTAAATGCAACTATGCCGGCTGCACCAAAGTTCATGTATTGGTTGGACCAAGAGATTACCTAGAGCAGGAAGGATCACTCCAGAATCATGCTGAATCTAGGAGGATATGCCCTAATAATAGACCCAATGTTCATGGGCCCAGAAATCAATGTCAAGTTCTCCAAGGTGCTGATTAATGATGGTAGCAGTATAAACATCATGTACAAGGACATGATGCATAAGTTGGGGATCAGCCCAAGCATGTTGGATCCAACCAAGACCACTTTCCATGGCATTGTGTCAGGATTGTAGTGCGAGACAATGGGCAAGGTCTGGGTGGATGTTCTGTTTGGTAACAGAGAGAACTCTTGTACTGAGGCTATACAGTTTGAGGTGGTGGACCTCACTAGTAGTTACCATGCATTACTCAGCAGGCCAGTACAGGAAAAATTCATGGGTTCCACTCACATTGCATATCTGAAGATGAAGCTCCCAGGCCCCAATGGAATCATCACCATTGAGGGGAACTACAAGCGTTCTATGGAGTATGCCTCGACTGGTTCTTCGCTGGCCGGAGTCATTGGTGATAACTCATGTGAAGAAGATTATGGAAGTTGCAGTTTTGGCAAAGTCATATCAAATGGCTATGTCACCCCTGATAACCCACAATGAACTATTGTTTTTTAGCAAACAAAGGAGACAAAGAAGACTCCTATTGATGAGGCATTCCCAGAGCGCACCATTACCATTGGTGCCAGAATAAATGAAAAATAGAAAAGCAAGCTCACCAACTTCCTCCATGTCGTGGTATTGCCGATGAGTACGCCATGGAAGGGTCCTCACAGTGCGTGTTTAGAGACGTGGGGGAAGGCGGACGGTTGACGGGTACGAGGTAACATAGATTACCCAGGTTCAGATCCCACAACGGTGGCGGAATCCTACTCCTTCTATAAATCACTATAATGGCAATACGCCAAGTTACAGAGATAGGTTCGCTATGCGAGGTTATGTGAAGTTGTCTGAGATTGTGCCTAAAGGTTCCCATAGGCCCGACTTATATAGTCGTCAGGTCCTAGGGTTACAGGGAAAAGTCCTAGCCGGACAGGTAACAGAGTCCTACACGGTCTATTACTATTCTAGCGTTTCTTGCACTCCAAGGCTCCGAGTACGTCGGTGACTCCTTCGTAGCCTTCCTTTATCCGGCATGGGCCTCCCTTCTGGATCCATCTAACTGGGCTTCCCAGCAGGCCATGGGCCATGCTACCAACTGTGGGCACCCGGGTTATCCGGATAAGAGACATGCTATGAGGATACCCATATAGCATATCCCCAACAGTAGCCCCCGGAGAACTCCGAGATCTTGCGCCGTCTTGTCTCTTCAGGTAGAATGCTCCGTCTAGATGAATGTCGGCAAATTGTCAAGCAACATCTTGTAGTCCTCCCAAAGTATCCTGCAAGGTTTTCTCCGTCTTCAACTTGTAAGTCAGAGAATTGCTAAATCTTCTATCGTACTCTTCCATAGCCGTACTGGATCCGTCCATGCCGGAATCTTTCGATGTGATGGTTCATCTGCCTATGACAGCTAGGGACGACGTAGACATAGGTCAACAATGCCTCGTAACTCACACATGTAGAGAACGCAATCATGTCCACTTTTCCGGCGCGGGCCATACGAACCGTTGGCGGCGACGGTTGGTACGTGGGGAAATTTCCGCGCACGCCTCCACAAACATCGTCTACGCAGCAACCATTCGATCAAGATGCACGAATATTGATGCCGGAGACCATAAATAGTAACTGCGGTGGAAAATTTACTTTTTCACCTCATTCTCCCCTGCCTCGTATTCTTCCTCCAGCGAGCGCCTCCTCGAGCTCTCCGCGCAACATGCGAAAAACCCTAGCTCTCCAATCTTTCCCAGTCACTGTCGAACACATCCAATGGCCAGCAGCAGCTCCTTCCCTTCCATGGCGGCATCGGGCGAAGCCGCGGCGAATCCGGCGAGCTCTGTCGTCGTGCCCCCAGAGGGCCTGGTCATCCCCAGGTCTACGGTGGTCGAGTCCAGCGGCGACAACCATAATCCAGTGGCGATGGAGCTGCTGGAGGAGGAGTATGACTCGCACAAGGGCGACGGGCGCGGTTCGGATATCACAGACCGCAACATCAAAGAACTGATCAACAAGGGCTACCTCCCTGCGACGGAGGGGCTCGCCTGGCGGACAACACCGGCCGGCGAGGTCATACCTTCTCGCCAAGCCAAATAAAAGGTGTACCTCAAAGCGCATATGGTACGCGGCGTCTCCCTGCCCATCTCCAACTTTTTCCTTGTCGTCCTGAATCATTACTGAGTACAGCCGCATAACCTCTCCCCCAATAGTATCTTAGCGCTCAGCAACTATGCGACGCTCTGCGAGGGTTATTTAGGGATTAGGCCTAGGCTAGATCTCTTTATATACTTCTTTACCGTCAAGCGCGAAGCTGGAGCCGGCAAGGACGAGCTTAGAAATTGTGGAACCATTAGCTTTAAGATTCGGCCTGGCCGGTGCTTCCCCGACATCGTCGGCCATGAATCCTGCAAGAACTGGCAGCGAACGTGCTTCTACAGCCTAGATATCCCTCTGGCTGGCCAAGAAGTCACGTACCCGGACTTTGTCGATGGAGCAGCCGCCGAAGCCTCGACATGGAGATCCCAGGCCTCCCTTCCCTCCGACATCGACGCTTCTCGCGCTATAAGGTGGATAGAGTGGTTCATATAGACGGGTCTAACCTGATTGGACCTGGCCATGTGCTGGTTCATCAGGCGGATCCAACCTCTGCAGCACCGCTTGAAGCTAATGCATGAGTATTCCAACGATAGAAGGGATAGCCTCCGCATCTCCGAGGACAACTTATCGAGCAAATCCGTCAAGCTTCGCCTCAAGGACATTGTCAAGGTGAAGGACAGGAAGTGTGGCTTCACCATCACCTACGACATGTTCGTAGAGAGCAAGTGCCCAAAGGTAACTGTTTATTTTTCGTGTATGACATATACTCCAGTTCTTCCGTTTAGCCATTACCATCTCATCTAACACGGTGGTTCTTCACTTAACAGCTCAGCGACATAGATGAGGACAGCATGGCTCCTCAAATCTATGATCCAAAGATGAAGGAAGTCACCGTCATGTCCGACGACGATGCTCCGTTGGCACGAAAGCGGAAGAACTCCACCTCTAACGCTGCCGACGGAGGCAAGAAGAAGACGGAGGGTGGAGCCTCCAAAAAGACTACCGCCGCCCTGGAGGCGGAGAAAAGAAAGGTTAGTGGGATCCCCTTTGCTAAAGAACCCCCTCTTGTGTAAGCTTCTTTCCCTCCGACATTATCCATTTTTTTGTCTTATTACTGTACTTATGCATTTTGCACGTTTCAAAAAGAAAGCCACAACCAGCTTGAAGATGACCTCCAAAACTTTGGGGGCTTCTAGAACCATAAAGGATATGCTGCATCGCGACGTATCTCCCGCCATCACCCATGTCACTCCTGTCATCCAGCCTTCGTCCGCTCCGACAAGCTCTCAAGCTAAAGAAGCATCTGTCCCTTCCCCCATGGAAGTGGACTCAGGCGCCTCCACAGAGCTCGCTGTTGTGGGCGAACAGGCGACGCAGGAAAGTGCCGCACACCAAATGGCTGAAGCTCCGGCTAAGGATGCCATGGGTAGCGGTAAGGCGGTGGTGGAAGGTGGTACATCTGCCGAAGGTGGCACCCTCGCCCCCAGGAAGACCATAGAGTTCCCGAAGATAGTCTACCCGGCACTTACGCCGAGTAGCACCTCTCTGGTTCCTGGTGCAGCACCGACATCTCCAACGTGCGGTCTCGAGGAGCTTCTTCAGCAAGCAGAAATCTTGCAAGGAAACAGTGTATCCTTCGGAAAGTTGTTGGCTGAGAGTGCTACCAACCTTAAGATCATTGCACTTGTAAGTTTTATTTGCCTTTTGCATTTCATATGAGTATCACACTCTATCCCCGAGGATTTTGATAGAAAACCATAGGTCTTTGCGTCTAAATGCTCTAAGAGTGACTAAGCTAGAAAACTTCTCACTATAGCCCCCAAGCATATAGTTTGAATGAATTATTCCGACTAGATGCTTCAAGAGTAGCATACGGAGTGTTTATAAATTTCAATACTTTATCCCCCAAGCTTCTAGTTGTAACTGAATTAGTTCCGACTAGATGCTTAAAGAAAAGCTAAGCATACATCTGAGTTAAAAAACTTTACGCTATAGCCCCCAAGCTTCTAATCAAAAACTGAATTAGTTCCGACTAGATGCTTAAAGAGAGACTAAGCATAATGCTAATTTTAAAAACTCTCGCTGTAGCCCCCGAGCGTCTAGGTGGAAATTTTCCGGCTAGATGCTCCAAGTAGACCAAACAGCGTTTAACTTTTCTTTTCCATAGAATGAGAATCCTCGGAGGGGCATGGCCAACGACAAGTACCAGAAGATGCACGCAGACTTGGAAGATGAAAAGGGTAAAACTGCCTTCTTGAAGGAACAGATCATCAAGAGCAAGCGTCTGCTTTTCCTTTCTTTTTCGTATTCCAACTTGATCTTGTCTATTCTACGAGTACTCACTGTGTAATTTTATTTCTCCGACTTGCAGAAACCATTTACAAGGCTAAGGATATTGTCGAGCAATCCAAGCACATTCAGCAGCTGGATAGAGAAAACAAAATCCTTAAGAAGGAGAGGGAGGAGATGCTGAAAATGCATGAAGACTCGATGAAAGCCCTGCAGGACTCCGCCAATGAGGAGATGAACCGCTTGAAGGAGGAAATCACGATCTTAAAAGATCAGAATAAAGCTACCGAGGAGCAAAATCAACGCCATCATGAAGTGTATAAGATCCTCCAATAAGAACGGGACTCCATGGCGAAGACTCTCTGGCAGGTTGAGGCCAGCATCTTCAGTAAGTGATTCTCCGTCTTGGATTTCTGTAGTCTAGATACTCTGAATTTTTGAACTCATGCGCTCCTTTGTCGGGAATTCACAGCTCCTATGGGTTTAAGCTGGTCGCCTCCTCCGCCAAAGGAATGCATGATCCTTTCCGGCAACTTTATCAACACCGCCATCACGCAGACCAAAGAGATTGCCAAGTCCCTCCAGATTAACATCAAGGCATCGGACTCTATGGCGAAGTTCTCGGAGATCCTGCGTCGAGCCCCCGAGCGTGTCTCAAGCTGGAAAGATTCATGTGCATAGGCCGGCGCTAGGATAGCATTGTCAATGGTGAAGGCACACTACGAGAATGCCGACATCGACACGGTAACCTCCGGTATCCCCGACATAGACGACTAAGGCCAAAAGATAAATCATGAATCTATCTTGGCATCACTCGCGGGTTATGACAACAGAGTTGCCGAGTTGGTCGACGTTAACGTCTTTGTCCCCCTGGAAAACCGTTGAAGACAAAGGCCAAAGCTCCTCCGAGTCCCTCAACACTGTCGACTTCTAGGGTGACTCTCCTGCTACGGATGATGTTGCTTCCAAGTCGCCTGCGCCAGAGGAATAAAAACAACTTGTAATATTTGTTTCCTCTATAATGTGTTATGTGCAAAAAACTATGTGTTAACTTAAGGCAGAAAACAATGACGTATGTCATGCTACTTAAGAACTAGTTCCAGCATGTATATACTTTTAAGCAAGTGTTGGCTTATCCATTACTTTGGTTTTTATACTTGACCTTTCGTGAGTCGGAAGACTCATTGTCGGAACCATGCGCTCAGGCGATGATGCCCAATGGCACCATCAATAACCTAAGCACAAAATCGCCGACAATAAGTGCCGAAAGTCACTACTCCAGAATCCACATAAAGACGACAAAGAACGTGTAGACCAGAAAACTTAAGCTAACGCCCGTAGGCGGAATTTTCACAAGTGCAATCGCAAAGCTTATGCATAAAGGTTTTATACGATCCAAAAATGAACACTAAAGGAGGTAAAATACTCAGAAATATGAGTGAACCAAAGAGCTTTATTTCATTGATCATATAAGAGGTAAACAATTAGATAAAAAATACTAAGTGTAGAAAGGACATAGATGTGCTATGTTCCATGGCCGATCAAGCTCCGGGTAGTCATCATCCGGGTCATGTCGCTTACGCTTATGATCCTCATTGGGTCTATCCTTCAGTTCACGATTGTCAACAAGGTAGTAAGACCCATTGAGCAGCGCCTTGCTTATGATGAACGGTCCTTCCCATGGCGGGGATAATTTGTGTGACTTCTTCTGCTTAAGTCGGAGCACCAGATCCCCTTCTTTAAACGAGCGATGCCTAACGCGGCGGCTATGGTAGCTGTGTAGCTTCTGCTGGTAGATGGCGGATCTTTGGCATGCCAAAACGCGCTCCTCCTTGAGAAGGTCCACATCTAGGCGTCTGGATTCTTCAGCATCATCTTCGTCGCAGGCGGCAACCCTTGGTGCATCGTGAAGTATGTCGGAAGGCAGGATGGCTTCTGCCCCATATACCATGAAGTAAGGGGTGTAGCCGGTGGATCTGTTGGGTGTGGTTCGTAAACTCGACAACACAGATGGCAATTCTTCCGCCCAGGCTCCAGCTGCTCTATGCAGCGGTGCCTCAAGACGTGGCTTTATTCCCTACAAAATTAATCCATTGGCTCGCTCAACCTAACCATTGGATTGTGGGAGTGCCACAGATGCAAGGTCAAGTCGGATGCCCTTCTCCCAACAATAAGCCACTACTTCTCCGAGTGACAAGTTGATGCCGTTGTCGGTGATAATGCTATGTGGGATACCAAATCTCACCACTAGATCCCGGACAAACCTGAGGGCAGTTGCCCCATCAAGATTTCTAATGGGTTTAGCTTCTATCCATTTAGTGAATTTATCAATTTCTACTAGAAGATGTGTAAACCCACATGGTGCCGTTTGTAACGGTCCCACCATGTCTAGCCCCCAGACTGCAAACGGCCAAGTTATTGGTATTGTTTGCAATTCTTCAGCAGGAACATGTGGTTGCCAGACATAATACTAGCATCCCATGCATGTCTCAAACAGCTTGTCAGCGTCCGCCTTCGCGGTCAGCCAGTAGAATCCTTGCCAGAAAGCTTTCGTGACCAACGATCGAGGAGCGGCGTGATGCCCGCAATCTCCGAGATGGATTTCGCGTAGGATTTCAATACCTTCTTGCTGGAAAACACACTTACAGTATACACCAGTAGTGCTTCTTTTGTTGAGATGTCCATTGATTATGGTATAGCCCTTTGCTCGACGTACTATTTTCCGTCTTTCGACTTCTTCGTCGGGCAAAGTTCCGTGTTTGAGATACTCCATGAACGTTTTTGTCCAAGCCGGAGGGACCTTTGCCACCATGTGGACGAAAGAGTCTACTCTGTCCGGGTTGTCAATGTCTGCTCCCTTCACGGATGGTGTCCGTAGATTCTCCAAGAAAACTGCCGACGGAATTTGTTTGCGCCCTGATCCAAGCTTAGACAGCAAATCAGCCGCCTCATTTTGCTCCCTAGGTACATACCTGACCTCATATCCCAAGAAGCTCTTGGCTATCTCGTCCACTTTGTCTCTATATGCCGCCATCATAGGGTTCTGCGCATTCCGGGTTCCAGCAACCTGCTGGGCAACCAAGTCGGAATCTCCACAGCAAACTATGCGCTTGATGCCAATATCCTTGGCTATGCGTAATCCATGAATGAGTGCTTCATACTCTGCCATATTGTTCGTATCCTCGAAGTGGATCTGCAGAACGTAGTGTAGCTTGTCCCCAGTTGGTGACTATAGCAGTACACCAGCCCCCGAGCCGTTGAGCAGCTTTGATCCGTCAAACTGCATCACCCAGTATTCTGGTTCCGGCAACAGGGTAGCATCCGGCATCACCGTACAATCTGCAACAAAATCAGCCAAGGCTTGTGACTTGATAGCGTCGCATCTCTTGTAGGTGATCTCGAAGGCGGCAAGTTCAATGCCCCACTTCGCGACCCTTCCTGTAGCGTCACTATTGTTGATGATGTCGGACAGTGGAGTCTTGCTCACCACTGTGATCGGGTGCTCCTGGAAATAGTGCCTCAGCTTTCGAGAAGCAAGGAATACTCCATAAGCTATCTTCTGGTAGTGCGGGTAACGCTGCTTGGACTCCGTCAAGACCTTGCTTACGTAGTAAACTGGTTGTTGAACTTCGTGCTCATAGCCTGGTTCCTTTCGCTCTACCATGACGATGATGTTGATTACCCGGTTGGTGGCCGCCATGTAAATTAACATGGGCTCTCCAGGATCGGGTGCTGCAAGGATGGGCACTGAGGAAAGAATCTCCTTGAGCTGATTCAATGCTGTGTTTGCTTCATCCGTCCACATGAATTTGTTTGCCTTCTTCAGCAACTTGTATAGCGGCAGAGCCTTCTCTCCAAGTCGGCTGACGAACCGACTAACTGCTGCAACACAACCCGTTAGTCGTTGAATGTCTTTTAGGCATGTTGGACGGTTTATGTTTAAGATGGCCTTGATTTTATCCAGGTGGACCTCGATTCCATGATGGGAAACGATGAAGCCCAACAATTTGCCGGCTGGAACCCCGAAGACGCACTTCTTGGGGTTAAGCATCATGTTGTATTTCCGGAGGTTATCAAAGGTTTCTTTTAGGTCGGAGATTAAGTCGTTTGACTTTTTAGACATCACCGCTATGTAGTACACATAGTTGTGAACGTTCCGACCAATTTGATCGTGTAGGCAACATTGCATTGTCCGCCGGTACGTAGCACCTGCATTTTTCAGCCCAAAGGGCATCGTAACATAGCAAAACGTGTTTTTTTCAACCCCCTACGACACGTTTTGCTATGTTTTTTTCAGCCCACCTGCATTTTTTTCCCTCAAAAAAAAACATAGCAAAACGTGTCGTAGGGGGTTGTGAACGAAGTGGCCAATTGGTCCGACTTCCTCATATTGATCTGGGGGTATCCTGAGTATGCAGCAAGAAAACACAAAAGTTCTGAGCCAGCCTTCAAGTCAATGACTTGGTCAATGCAAGGAAAAGAAAACGGATATTTGGGACATGCTTTGTTCAAGCCGGTGTAATCAACGCACATTCTTAATTCTGTGGTTCCCTTTTTGGGGACAAGTACAGGATTGGCCACCCATTGGGTGTGAAATACTTCTCGGATAAAACTAGCCTGAAGTAACCTAGCTATCTCTTTTCCTATGGCGCGTCTCTTCTCATCTCCAAAGCATCGTAGAGGTTGCTTCACTGGTTTGCATTTTGGATCAATGTTTAAGCTGTGCTCGGCAAGTTCCCTAGGTACACCTTTCGTGTCGGCAGGTTGCCAGGCAAAGATGTCCCTATTCTCATAGAGGAACTCGACGAGCGCGCTTTCCTATTTGGTATCCAGGTTCGTCCCAATGGCGGTGGTCTTGGAGGCATCTCCTACCACAAGTTCCACCGGCTTGGTCTCGATGGCGGCCTTGAATGCTGGAGCGGAGTCGGAAATTTGTTTCTTTGACACGGGCATCTCTGAGGCATCGACCTTGCTCTAGATCTCTTTGAATTCTTCACTGTAGAGGACAACTTCCGCGTAGGCTGCTTCACTAATCTCGCAGTCCCTAGCTTTGGCAAAGCTTCCGGATACGGTGATGACACCGTTTGGTCCGGTTATCTTGATTTTGTTGTAAACGAAGCATGGCTTGGCCATGAAGGTGTGGAATATGTCACGGCCGAATATGACGTGGTAAACTCTCTTGAAGGGGACCACCTCAAAGGTCATGCGCTCTTAGCGTGTAATTATTAACATCACCAAAGGCAACCTGAAGTGTGATGCACCCAAGGGACCGAGCTTCTCGACCAGGAACTATGCCGTGGAAGATGGTGTTGGTCCGCCTTAGGTTTGCCTCCGTCAGGTTCATCTTCTGCAGTATATCCAGGTACATGATGTTGATGATGCTTCTACTATACACCATACATTTGGTGAACTCATTGCCGTCAATCAAAGGGTTGATGACCATGGAATATTGGTTCTCCGTAGGGATAAGGTCTGGGTGATCCTTCCTGTCCCAAGTAATTGGAACCTCTGACAAGCGCAGGAACTAGGGAACTGGGGGTAGAGTAGCCATCAGTATCCTCATAGAGGTCTTCTATTGTCGGACGGTGGGGGTGCCAAGGAAAGTGTGGAAAACTGTTGCCTTCTTCTCGAAGGGGTTCTTGCCTTTGCCGTCGCTCTTGGCGGCGTGCTTGGGGTCAACGTCCTCGTCCATGTCACTTGAATCCTTGTACTTCTCCTCCTTCTTATTCCCCTTGCCCTTGCCTCACGGTATGTTCTTCCGACTTTGCTTGTAGCTAGACTCCGGGTCCTCCTTGAGGTTGTTGACGTACTTGAAGTGTCGATTGGTATGGGTGGCCTTGCCGTTGGCATCGAGGTGTACGAGGCACGACATATCACGGTACTCTTTGTAGGTTTGGGGAACGCGGAGCGCTGCCGAGGTAGTTTCACTGCCTCGCTGCTGCCCACGACCAGCTCCCCGTCCTCGGCCACGTTGTCCGCCATCACCTCGTCCTATGAAGGTCATAGCGACCATGTCGGGAGTTTGCTTTTCTTCTGGAGCGGTTTTCCGCTTCGTGCTGCTGTTCCTCCGAGCTTGAGTTGGAACGGCCGTTGCCGGCAGAGAGCCGCGAGCATCATCGGCGGCGGCTATGAACTCACTAGCCAACTGAATCATCTGATTCAAGTCCAGCTAGTGATTGTCCTGTAAGTGCTTTAGCTTATGTCGGAGCAACGTGCCCCTTTCCAATCCATCGATGAAGGCGGCCATGGCGGTCTGAGTGTGCACTCCTGCGCAGGAATTCTTCATATCCAGCCAGCGGGAGAGGTAGGCACGAGATGTCTCGTCTTTCTCTTGCACGCACCTCTGTAGATCGCCAACAGTGCAGGGATGTTTGTACGTACCCTCGAAGTTCTTGGTGAATGCTTCTTGCATGTCCAACCAATTGCAGATGGATTTCTCCGGCAAGTCATCAATCCATTGACGGGCTATGCCCGCCAACATCAATGGGAGGTATTTGACGGAAACATTGGGGTTACCCCTAGCGAACTCCACCGCGTTGCCGTAGTCCTGCAACCATGTAGCTGGCTTAGTGGTGCCGTCATAGGGCTTGATGGTCTTGTCAATCCATAAACCTTTGGGGTAAGTTGCGGACCGTATCGCGGGTCCAAAGCAACGTGGTCCCAGGTATGGTCCTTCTCGGGCTTCGTGGTTCTTGTCTATCCTCGAACGTGCATCGTATGACTCCGGTTTTCTCTTCTTCTTGTCAACAGGGGATGGGTTGCGTGAACAACGCGGGCCTCCTCCGCCATGGTGACTGCTAGGTGTAAACGGAGGCGGAGGTGGCGGTGGGTTAGCCTTCTTGCTGTTACCCTCATGCGACGTCTCGCTCTTGTCGCGGTTTCTTGTCGGACGCAGAGGGTCATGGCGCGACCTGATCTTGTGTCCCTGGTTGCGCTCTCTATCATGATGGGTTTGCTCTGCGTTGTCTTGGATGACGATGCCGCTCTGCATTGGCGGGGGCATATCCGTACGACGGTGAGCCTTGGGGTGTTCGCGATGTCGGGGGGAGCGGGGCAGTGGAGATGGGTGACGAGGTTGGGCCTTTCCTCCGTGGTCGAAGGATATGGGGATAGTATCCTTCTTGTTGCGCGCATCCCTTCGTCTTATTTCTGATGAATCCGTCTGAGACCCGACATTAAGAGGATATTTGTCCCTTGGCGGCTTATACTGGCTAGACTGGCAAAGTGCTGGGTCAGACTCAAGCCTCTGAGAGGTGGCCTTTTCCTGCTCCTTCACTGCCTTGGCCACTAGGTCATAGACCTGGTCCACCGCCTTAGGCGATCTATCGTGCTCCAGAACGGTTTTGGCGACTGCGAGGTTGAGGAGAGGAGTGGGCATCACCTGCCTTCCTTCACTGTCAATGTATGGCTTGGCTTGTGCCGGCTTCATGTGAGCCCATCTTAGGTTTCGCCGTACACCAGCCATCATTGATGACGCGAGCTGGAGCTTTCTTGGCCTTCTGCTGCTGCAGCAGAGTCTTGTACTCGGCCTCCATTGCTCTAGCTTTCTCTATGGATTTCTCCGTGTTGACCATATCTCAATCTAGCTTAGTGCCTTGCTCTGCGATGGCATGCGCTTCCTCCAGCAGCTGCTGGCGCTTCTCGTCAAGCTGGGTCACATTCCAAATATGAGCTACGGTTAGTGGCTCGACGAGGAGATTGTCGTACATCACTCTATCAGCTGGAGTAACTTGGGCAACAGCAGACGTAGATGCTGGTGGCGGCAAGTTTGCTGTGTTGTTGTTGCTCGGGCCGGTGCCGAGTTCCTGCGGCTGTTGCACTGGGTTATGCGGAGGGGGCATGAACTTTGCGCGATCATTGCCGGCAGCAACCGGTGGTCCTTTCCCTTTGTCCAGAGCTGTAGGCGGAGCTCGTCCGGGTTGATCTTCATCCATCGCCATCCCGATGGTGACGAACACTTCTTGACACGTGATGGAGTTGTTGGCTTGCTCGTCACGCGTGTACTCTTCCTCCATCTCCTGCACGGCAGAGTCTAGTTCCTCTGGACTAAAATCTATCTCCTCTGAGTCTGCACTGAAGTCGGCGTATAGCGCGTCAATCACAGAGTCGGAGGGTGCCAGGACTTCCTCGATGACGGGGGTGGAGGTGCGATAGCAGCGACGATGACTAGAGGTGGTGGTATGCTAACGGCGATGGCGGCCGGAGGCGGTGGTGGCGGTTGATGAGGTGGCGGTGCTCCGCCAATGAGCGCAAGATCCGCCTAAGCTGCCCCCTCGGCCTCCGCTTAGCTGTTGACGGTGTTCACCATGCTTTCAAAGGTGAGGCGTCCCGAAGCTTGCTGCCGCCTTAGATAATGTCGGAGAAGCGTTCCCTGGTCCAGTCCTTCCACAAAGTGATACATAGCATCATCATTGGGGTAGTGGGCCAGATCGGCTCGTATACGGAGCCACCTGGCAAGGTAATCGCGGGGTTTTTTGCCCTCTCTCTGAATGCAACGCACCAGATCGAAGATGGTAACCATGCCGCAGAACTTGGATCTCTGTTTTCCAAATGCACGGACGAAGCCGGCGCACTTGCAGTGATCTTCCACCGTTATATCCTGCACAGGGGCGGTTTGGGTGGGCCTTGAATTTTTCCGATATTTGTCAGCAAACTCCGAGGAGAGATCCGACATCGATCCTTCCACGAACGTATCATACCCGTAGGCGGTCCGTGCGGGCCTTGATGCTCCTCCGACTCCCAGGGAACTTGTGCGCGAGTCAGTTTCGCCAATAAAGAGGTGGATGTCTCCAATGGGAACGATCGAACACCGTGTAGGGTTCGTCTTCGCTGGGATCCAGAACTCGTCAGGAGGGATGATCAGAACATTCCCGAAAAAGAGAACGCGACCGATGGCTATGGTTTCGCTGATTCCTGCGAAGATCTTGGTCCTCGCCCGCTGAAGAGCCTGAAGCGCCTCTTGCCCCATGGTGGGGGCCAACTTTCGTGGTATTTCCAACGAGTACGCCATGGAGGGGTCCTCACAGTGCGTGTTAAGAGACGTGGGGGAAGACAGACGGTTGACGGGTACGAGGTAACATAGCTTACCCAGGTTTAGATCCCACAACGGTGTCGGAATCCTACTCCTGCTATAAATCACTATAATGGCAATACGCCGAGTTACAGAGATAGGTTCGCTATGCGAGGTTATGTGAAGTTGTCTGAGATTGTGCCCTAAAGGCTCCCATAGTCCCGACTTATATAGTCGTCAAGTCCTAGGGTTACAGGGAAAAGTCTTAGCCGGACAGGTTAGAGAGTCCTACACGGTCTATTACTAGTCTAGCGTGTCTTGCACTCCAAGGCTCCGAGTACGTCGGTGACTCCTTCGTAGCCTCCCTTTATCCGGCATGGGCCTCCCTTCTGGATCCATCTAACTGGGTCGCCCATCAGGCCATGGGCCATGCTACCAACTATGGGCCACCCGGGTTATCCGGATAAGAGACATGCTATGAGGATACCCATATAGCATATCCCCAACATTCTGTGAGAATCGGGATATCTTTGTATGGTCCACACAGGACTTGCAAGGTGTGTCGAGGGAGTTAGCTGAGCAATCTGTTCATGTTAGGCCGGATGCCAAACTGATGAAGCAACCTCTCCGCGGCTTCACCGAAGATAGGAGAAAAATCATTGGTGATGAGATAGCTTGGCTCCTAGCTATCGGGTTTATCATGGAAGTGTCGCATTCAGACTAGCTGTCTAATCCAGTTCTGGTCAAGAAGAAAAAAGATGATCCGAATGTGGCTGTAGTATGGCATATGTGTATTGATTACACAAATCTGAACAAGGCATCTCCCAAAGATCTGTTTCCATTGCCAAGGATAGATCAAGTGATCTATTCCACTGCTGGGTGTGAGTTATTAGCATTTTTAGATGCTTATTCTGATTTCCACCAGATACCAATGAACGCAGATGATCAAATAAATACTACCTTTATTACCCCGTATGGGGCTTATTGCTATCGCACTATGCCATTTGGCTTGAGAAATGCAGGTGCCACATATCAGAGATACATGCAAAAATGCTTACACGACCAAATTGGCAAAAATGTACAGGTATATGTCAACGATGTGGTAATAAAAAACAAAAGAGAGTCATACTCTCATAAATGATCTTTGGCAGAAATTCGCTAATCTAAAAAGATTCTGAATGAAACTTAATCTAGAAAAATGTACATTTGGTGTCCTAGCTAGAAAAATTACTCGGTTCCTTGTATCCAACCAAGGTATAGAGGCAAATCCGACAAACATAAGAGTAATAGAAAGAATGGAACTACCAAAGAGTCTCAATGATGTCTATAAGTTCACTGGATGCCTAGAATCATTGAATCGCTTTGTTAGTCATCTAGGAGAAAAAGCATTGCCGCTATACCAATTAATGAAGAAATCAGATAAATTTGTCTAGACATAGCAAGCTAATAGCACGTTCCATGATATTAAAATATGTTGGCCACTGCACCAGTGTTAGCCTCACCATTTTCCAAAGAGCCGATGTTACTCTATGTCGCGGCGACTCACCGAGTAGTTAGCGCCAAGTTGTAGTCGAGCGTGACGAGGAAAGAAAATTGGTGCAAAGGCCAGTTTATTATCCGAGCGACGCACTCTTGACATCGAAAAAACTACCCCTACTACCAGAAAATGACTTATTGTGTCTATGTGGCAGCCAAAAAGCTCAAGCACTATTTCCAAGAACATCAAATCCGAGTGATATACGAGGCACCTATCTTAGAGATTCTGGGTAGTAAATATGCAAGTGGAAGAGTGGAAAAGTGGGCCATAGAGTTAGATACTTATACCTCATAGTATGTAGGCGAGGTGCAATAAAGTCTTAGGCTTTAGCCGGCTTTTTTGCTGATTAGGCTGAAATGCATTATGAACCACCATTGCCAGATTTGAACTACTTGAGGATGCATTTTGATGAATCAAATATGAAAACAGGTCTACGTGTCGGCATAGTCCTCACCTGGCCCAAGAAAGATCAACTTAGATATGTGTTGCATATCCACTTTAGAGCATCCAACAATGTAGCTGAGTATGAAGCACTTATTAACGGGATAAAGGTACCAAAAGAGATTGGTATCAGGAGGATCCAGTGTTTTCGTGATTCGGACTTAGTGGTGCAACAAGTTTCTGGGCATTACGATGCTACAAATGCAAACATGGTATTATACCGTTTCCATGTTCAGCAGATTTTGGGTTATTTTGACGGATGTGAGTTCCACCATATACCTCGAGCGGAAAATGAAGCAGCTGATACTTTATCAAAGCTAGGTTCATCCCGGCAGGCAATTCCGCCCGACTTTGCATTAGAGAACCTCAGGAAGCCGTCGATCAAGCCTTCTCCTGAGTCCGGATCAATTTTTATCCCGTCAAATCCGGAGCCTGACGTAGTACCAATGGATATAGATTTGGAGGCCGGTTCGAGTAACCCGGGGACTATTGCATTTGACCCGAGTAATGTCGAATCAAACCCGAGGACTCCTCAAGGTATGTCGGTAGAGGCAATGTCGGTTGAGCCAATGGTAATTGATGAAGAGATTTTCCTAATGCCTACTATACCTTCTTGGGCGCAGCCCATTTTCTCATTCTTTAAATATGGAACCTTGCCGAGTGATGAAACCTCGGTCAGGTGAGTGAAGATAAGGGAAAATGCTTATACGATTATCAGTAATGAGATATACAAGAGAAGTGTAACCAATGTGCTTTAGCGCTATGTCAGTTCATAACAAGTCCAAGAAATACTCATGGATATTCATCAAGGAGAATGTGGGCACCATGCTTCACCTAGAGCATTGGTGGCCAAAGCATTCAGACATGGGTTTTATTGTCCTAGTGCATTGGAAGAAGCATAGGATATAATGAGAAAGTGCAATGGTTGCCAAAGATATTCAAGTAAGATACATACACTAGTTTCTGACCTCAAAACTACCCCTATCACTTGGCCATTTGCTATATGGTGCTTAGATATGGTGGGACCATTCAAGCCCGCACAAGGCAATATGAATCATATGTTGGTCATCGTAGACAAGGTTTACCAAGTGGATAGAGGTAAAGCCTATCAGAAAATGTGATGGAAAAAAGTCGTGGCATTCTTAAAGGATATAATCCTAAGATATGGCTAACCACATAGCATAATAACATATAATGGCACAAACTTTGCCGAAGGGCATTCGCTAGATTTTGTATGGAAAAACGAATAAGATTCAATATTGCATCAGTCGCTCACCCAGAATCTAATGGGCAAGTTGAAAGAGAAAATGGGCTCGTATTTTTTGGGATAAAGCCTCGGCTAATAGAACCACTCCAACATACACCTGGATGTTGGATAGAGGAACTACCCTCAATATTGTGGAGTTTGAGAACCACTCCAAATCGATCAATGAGCTACACACCATTTTTCTTCGTATATGGGGTGATACGTCGTAAACGTATCTATAATTTTTTATGCTCCATGCTTCTTTGTATCAACTTTCTTATGTTTTGTCTACACTTTGAGGTGCTTTTATACATTTTCTGGAACTAACCAATTGAAAAGATGCCGCAGTGCCATTTGCCTATTTTCTGCTGTTTTTGGTTTTAGAAAAGCTAGTAAGGAATCATTCTCGAAATTGGACAGAACAAAAACAAAGTCAATATTTTACCCAACACGACACGGAGACCGAAGGGGAGACGAAGAGGAGCCACGAGGCGGCCACACCATAGGGTGGCGCGGGCCCACCCTAGGGCACGCCAGCCTATGGTGTGGGACCCTCGGGCGTCCACCGACCTCGCCCCTTCGCCTATATAAACACCTCGAGGCATAAACCCGAAGCACCCGATCAAAAATCCATGAAAGAGTCCATAGCTGCCGCCACCATCATCCCTAGTTCGGGGGGATATGAAGCTCTTCCCGGCATCCTACCTAAGGGGAGAGATCATCCCAGAGGCATTCTTCATCACCATGCCAGCCTCCGGAGTGATTCGTGAGTAATTCACCCTTGGACTACGGGTCCATACATTAGCTAGATGGTTGTTTCTCCTCCTTTGTGCTATCATGTTTAGATCTTGTGAGATCTATTATGATCAAGATCATCTATTTGTAATGCTACATGTTGTGTTTGTGGGGATCCGATGTATATTGAGTACTATGTCAGATTGATTATTGATTCTATCATGTCTATGTTATTTGTGATCTTGCATGCTCTCCGTTTCTAGTAGATACTTTGGCCAAGTAGATTCTTGTAACTCAAAGAGGGAGTATTTATGATCGATAGTAGGTTCATGCCTCTAGTAATCTGGGGAAGTGACAGAAATCTCTAAGGTTGTAGATGTGTTGTTGCTACTAGGGAGAAAACAACAATCCTTTTTCCAAGGGAAATTGTATTCTTTACATTACACACTTTGTTTAATGCAATTATCTATTGCTTGCAATTTAATACTGTAGGGGGTTCAGATGATAACCTGAAGGTGGATTATTAGTCATAGATGCAGTTGGATTATGGTCTATGTATCATGTTGTAATGCCCAAAAAAATCTCGTAGAGATCAAGATGTCTAGTATATGAATTGTTATGCATTTTCAATCTGTCAATTGCCCCGCTGTAATTTGTTCACCCAGCATGTTATTTATATTATGGAGAACACCTCTAGTGAACTGTGGAACCCAGTCCATTCCTTACCATTGATATTCCATCTACTGTTTACTATTTACTGTTTACTTTCTATAATTACTACAAGCAAGTACTATCTTCCACACTATACATTTAATCCTTTGTTTTCAGCAAACTGGTGAGATTAACCACCTCACTGTAAGTTGGGGCAAGGTATTGTGGTTGTGTTGTGCAGGTTCCAAGTTGTCGGGGATATAACCCCAGATACCCCAGAGTTGAGGTATAAAGAGACCTTAACAGACTAATAAATATCTGTATGAAAGAATATGGAGATATAAAGAGGATACATCAAAATATACAAGGCATGAAGAGATAAATCTTACCTGGAAAAAGGGAAAAAGACACACAAGCCGAATTAAACAAAATTCGGCCTGGTCAAATTCTTCCCAGGCCGAATTAGGCCTTACCGGCGTGGTTCGGGGCCTTCCTGGCCGAATTACTCTAATCCCGGCTGGGCCGAGGTACTCCCAGCCGGCCCACCTCAACGACAAATTGCTCCCAGCATCCCACCTCGACGTCGAACCCTTCCCGCCTCGTCGCCACGTCCCCAACACCCTCCGAGCTCCCGTCGCAAGCCTCCCGCGTGCAACAGGACTTCCCGCCAGGTCGCCTCGCCGATCCTCCCTGGGATGGGCCGGCGCGGATAGCTCGGCCCACCAGAACCAGCGCCAGTATCACGGAGAGTTCCCCGGGTGGGCCGGCATTGGACCAAGCCAGCCCACCACGGGTTATCTGCTCACAGCCGCACGGGCCGACGGGATCTGCCCCGGCTGGGATTCTCTCCTCGTTGCCTCGCTCGGGCCGAGTGAGAGGGAGATCGGCTGGGCCTCCTTCACCCCAGCTGGGCCACTTTCCCAGGCCGAGTTAAACAGTAATTCGGCTGGGCCTATTTAGCTGTTAAATCTGTCCGGGCCGAATCAGGAGATCCACAGGCCGAATCAGCGTGTCTTCTGGGGCGTCTAGGCCGAGGTATTTCATCCCGAACACCATGTCATTTATCTCCAAAAGCATCCCAGACCTCCGCAGGAGCACGCCATTGAACCAAGACAATCTCCACCAGTATCGTGCCAGTCTTGGGAGCTCACCAACTCAGACTAGCACATAGCATATGGAATATTCCCATGGAATCAAACAAGATGCTAGGGATATTCTCTTGGCATCAAATAAGATGCTAGGGAATATGACTGGCATCTCCGAAGATGCCAAGGCATATGCTGAGCATCTCTAGAAGATACCCAGAATATGCCATCTAGATGCCAAGCGTGTATAACAATACTTGTCCCCTAGGCTCCCCTTTATAAGGAGCACCAGGGGGATCGTTACAAGAGAGGCCCCGAAGGGCTCTTCCCCTCTCTGCTCAATAGGAGCTCTTCTTCTTCTTCCTCCTTCAATCTCACAGAGAGATCTAGATAGGGACATAGGAGATACAGCTCAAGGAGCATGATTGTAGTCACAAGTATGGCAAGATTATAAGAGATTAGATGTAGAGGAAGAGGTGTTATCTCCACATGAGAGCCTCAATCCCATATACATTGTATTTATCTTCGTTCATACGAGTGCGGTCTTCACTGCATCATCCCTCCCCGGATTCCTCCACGTCCATCGCCCCAACTTTAGCCTACCCATGGCATATGCTGTGATACCACCACGACATTTGGCGCCCACCGTGGGGCTCTTTTAGTGGCGTTGGTTGGGTTTCCATCCGGACGGGAGCATCTTCATCAACCTCATCTTCATGGAGCACCTTCAGTTCCTCCAGGCGAACAGAGAACAGAGAGAGCACCTTCAGCTCCTCCAGACGAATAGAGAACAGAGAGAGCACCTTCAGCTCCTCTAGGCAAACAGAAAACAGAGAGGAAAGCACATGGGTCTCCAAGTCTGACTCAGCAAGGCAGGTAAGACTCAGTAAGAATGACTCAAACTCTTCCCCAAGCTCACTGTAAGTAACAGATAACTCAGCCACCAACATTCGGTCCTTCACCCCGGGGAGAAAATAACTCAACCCGGGGACTAGCCAGTGTATCCATAGAATCACCTTTAGATGGAGAAAAACTTATATAGGTTTGGGTTTGTATTTGACTAGCTTATTTATGATTCGGATAGAATTTGAGTCAGCTTATTTATGATTCGGATAGAATTTGAGTCAGCTTATTTATGATTTGGATATAATTTGAGTCAGCTTATTTATGATTCGGATAGAATTTGAGTCAACTTATTTATAATTCGGATAGAATTTGAGTCAGCTTATTTATAATTCAGATAGAATTTGAGTCAGCTTATTTACAATTCGGATAGGATTTGAGTCAGTTTATTTATGCTTTGAATTGGCCTTTAACTCAGCTCACCAGTCAGCTTATTGACGATTCAGATAGAATTTGAGTCAGTTTATTTATGCCTCGGATTAATCTTAAACTCAGCTCAGTAGATTATCTTTGATTCGGACTAACATTTGATTCAGCTTGCCAGGGTAAATTATGATTCGGACTTCTATTCTAGTTTAGCCTACTAGCTTATCTCAGATTTGGACTAAAGTTTGATTCAGCTCGCCAGATTGCCAGGTTATATTGTGACTCGGATTGATATTTCACTATCTTGCCAGGTTATCCCATATCTCGGATGACTAGTTGCCAGCTAATCATATCTTGAATCTATATCTCATATCAACATCACGAATCAGATCTCTCAGCAATTAGCCCTAATATCATATCCCAAAACTTAATCTCGGGTCTATATATCGGATCCATATCAAAGGCAAATTGACATCATCTCATAGGATCAAGATATATCTTAGCAATCAGATGATTCGGATTTGGAATCAGATGATTCGGATTTGATTCATATACATCGGATTTGATTCAGATGACTCAGATTTGAGATGTAAGTAAAAATTGAGTAAAGTAACTCGGATTTGAAATCAGATGACTCGGATTTGAGTCATATACCTCGGATTTGAATCAGGGGACTCAGATTTGAGATATAAGTCAAAATTGAGTAAAATAACTCGGATTTGAAATCAGATGACTCGGATTTGAGTCACATACCTCGGATTTGAGTCAGGTGACTCAGATTGGAGATGTAAGTCAAAATTGAGTAAAGTAACTCGGATTGGGAGACAGATGACTCGGATTTGAGTCATATACCTCGGATTTGAGTCAGATGACTCAGATTTGATATTAAGTCAAAATTGAGTAAAGTAACTCGGATTTGAAATCAGATGACTCGAATTTGAGTCATATACCTCGGATTTGAGTCAGATGACTCAGATTTGAGATGTAAGTCAAAATTGAGTAAAGTAACTCAGATTTGGAATCAGATGACTCAGATTTGAGTCATATACCTCGGATTTGAGTCAGATGACTCAGACTTGAAAAATAAGTCAATTTTGAGTAATGTAACTCGGATTTGGAAACAGATGACTCGGATTTAAGTCATATACCTCAGATTTGAGTCAGACGACTTAGACTTAAGACATAAGTCAATTTCGAGTAAAATAACTCAGATTTGGAAACAGATAACTCCGATTGAAACTTACCCGAACGGGTTATGACCAGTGCCCATGAAGGCCAGAAGTCCAAGAACTTTCCCAAAGGGGTTATGGCCAGTGCCCAAGAAGGCCAGAAGTCCAAAAACTTACCCAAAAGGGTTATGACCAGTGCCCAAGAAGGCCAGAAGTCCAAAAACTTACCCAAAAGGGTTATGACCAGTGCCCAAGAAGGCCAGAAGTCATGACTTACCCAACGAGGTTAAAAGACCAGTGCCCAAGAAGGCCAGAAGTCCAAAAACTTACCCAAAAGGGTTATGACCAGTGCCCAAGAAGGCCGGAAGTCATGACTTACCCAACGAAGTTAAAAGACTAGTGCCAAAAATGGCCAGAAGTCATAACTTACCCAAAGAGGTTAAAAGACCAGTGCCAAAAATGGCCAGGAGTCACAACTTACCCAAAGAGGTTAAAATACCAGTGCCAAAAATGGCCAGAAGTCACAACTTACCCAAAGGGTTAGATGACGGACGCCCATGAAGGCCAAGTATCGATACTCACCAAGAGGGGTTAACAACCAAAACCCATGGAGAAAAGATGTTATGTTCTACACAAAATAATTATGAGACGAAGAAATATATGACGAGGTCCAAATAAGTCGGAAAACAACTCTGGGATTATTTAATATAAAGTCTATGCTCGAATCTATGAATCCCACATAGACTCGGGGACTAATGTCGGGGATATAACCCCAGATACCCCAGAGTTGAGGTATAAAGAGACCCTAACAGACTAATAAATATCTGTATGAAAGAATATGGAGATATAAAGAGGATACATCAAAATATACAAGGCATGAAGAGAGAAATCTTACCTGGAAAAAGGGAAAAAGACACACAAGCCGAATTAAACAAAAGTCGGCCTGGTCAAATTCTTCCTAGGCCGAATTAGGCCTTACCGGCGTGGTTCGGGGCCTTCCTGGCCGAATTACTCTAATCTCGGCTGGGCCGAGGTACTCCCAGCCGGCTCACCTCGACGACAAACTGCTCCCAGCAGCCCACCTCGACGTCGAACCCTTCCCGCCTCGTTGCCTCGTCCCCAACACCCGCCGAGCTCCCGTCGCAAGCCTCCCGTGCGCAACAGGACTTCCCGCCAGGTCGCCTCGCCGATCCTCCCTGGGATGGGTCGGCGCGGACAGATCGGCCCACCAGAACCAGCGCCAGCATCACGGAGAGTTCCCCGGGTGGGCCGGCATTGGACCAAGCCAGCCCACCATGGGTTATCTGCTCACAGCCGCACAGGCCGACGGGATCTGCCCCGGCTGGGCTTCTCTCCTCGTTGCCTCGCTCGGGCCGAGTGAGAGGGAGCTCGGCTGGGCCTCCTTCACCCCGGCTGGGCCACTTTCCCAGGCCGAGTTAAACAGTAATTCGGCTGGGCCTATTTAGCTGTTAAATCTGTCTGGGCCGAATCAGGAGATCCACAGGCCGAATCAGCGTGTCTTCTGGGGCGTCTGGGCCGAGGTATTTCATCCCGAATGCCCTGTCATTTATCTCCAAAAGCATCCCAGACCTCCACATGAGCACGCCATCAAACCAAGACAATCTCCACCAGTATCGTGCCAGTCTTGGGAGCTCACCGGCTCAGACTAGCACATAGCATATGGAATATTCCCATGGCATCAAACAAGATGCTAGGGATATGCTCTTGGCATCAAATAAGATGCTAGGGAATATGCCTGGCATCTCCGAAGATGCCAAGGCATATGCTGAGCATCTCTAGAAGATACCCAGAATATGCCATCTAAATGTCAAGCGTGTAGAACAAGACTTGTCCCCTGGACTCCCCTTTATAAGGAGCACCAGGGGGATCGTTACAAGAGAGGCCCCGAAGGGCTCTTCCCCTCTCTACTCAATATGATCTCTTCTTCTTCTTCCTCCTTCAATCTCATAGAGAGATCTAGATAGGGACATAGGAGATACAGCTCAAGGAGCATGATTGTAGTCACAAGTATGGCAAGATTATAAGAGATTAGATGTAGAGGAAGAGGTGTTATCTCCACATGAGAGCCTCAATCCCATATACATTGTATTTATCTTCGTTCATACGAGTTCGGTCTTCACTGCATCATCCCTCCTCGGATTCCTCCACGTCCATCGGCCCCAACTTTAGCCTACCAATGGCATATGCCGTGATACCACCACGACACAAGTTGCTAGCAACACCTTGGAGTTGTTTCCTTACTCCTACTGGTTCAATAACCTTGGTTTCATAACTGAGGAAAACTTGTTGCTGTGCTCATCATACCTTCCTGTTGGGGTTCCCAACGAGATCTACATATCTGAGCCATCAAGCACTTTTCTAGCGCTGTTGCCGGGGAGTTAAGGACAGCTTCAATCTCTTCCTCGTCGTCAATCACTTTTCTAGGAGAAAGAAGATTCCTGCAAGGGGAGTCTCTCAAAACCAATCTCTTTAATTTGTTTTTGTTTTGATTAGTTTATTTTGCTTAGTTTTGCTTGTTTCTTTTTATCAAAAATACAAAAAAATAGTTGTGCTGCTTTGCTTCTTTTTATCAAAACACACAAAAAATTAGTTCCTACTTCAGTTTCTATTTCAGTTGGCTTGTTTTAATCCTGCAAAAATGAATACTCCTGAAAACACCAAGTTGTGTGACTTCACTAGCACAAACAAGAATGATTTTATGTGTACCCCTATTGCTCCACATGTTCCTGAAGCTACTTTCTTTGAAATTAAACCTGCTTTGCTGAATCTTGTTATGAAATAGCAATTTTCTGGTGCTAGTTCTGATGATGCAGCTTCTCACCTTAATAATTTTGTTAAACTTTGTGAGATGCAAAAATATAAGGATGTAGATGGAGATATTATTAAGCTTAAATTGTTCCCTTTCTCTTTGAGAGGAAGAGCTAAAGAATGGTTGCTATCTTTGCCTATAAATAGTATTGATTCTTGGATTAAATTCAAAGATGCTTTCATTGGAAAATAACCTCCTGCTAAGATTATATCTATGAGAAGTGAAATAATGAAATTTAAACAATTTGATAATGAACATGTTGCTCAAGCTTGGGAAAGAATGATATCTTTGGTAAGGAATTGCCCCACTCATGGACTGACTGGTTGGATGATTATCCAAACCTTTTATGCAGGACTAAATTTTTCTTCAATAAATGTGTTGGATTCTGCTGCTGGAGGTACCTTTATGACCATTACTTTGGGTGCTGCAACAAAGCTCCTTGATAATATGATGGTTAACTATTCTGAATGGCACACTGAGAGAGCTCCACAAGGTAAGAAGGTAAATTCTATCGAAAAAACCTCCTCCTCGAGTGACAAAATTGATGTTATTATGTTTATGCTTGTTAATGGAAAAGCTCATATTGATCCAAATAATGTTCTTTTATCCTCTTTGGTTTCTCAAGAAGAGGAAGTTGATGTGAACTTCATTAGAAATAACAATTTTAGCAACAATGCCTATAGGAATATTTTGGTAATAATAATTATAGGCCATATCCTCCCAATAATGGTAATTCTTATGGAAATTCCTACAACAATAATAGAAGTGAACCTTCTAAACTGGAGGTCATGCTTAATGATTTTATTAGTAAACGAACTGCCTTCAATAAAACTGTTGAGGAAAAGCTTTTGAATGATGAAAAAAATGTTTCATCTTTTTCTGAAGCACAATCTTCTTTGATTAATAAAATGGTTGCTAAACCTGGAACTATGGAAAATCCCTTTGCTTACCAATGCCATACAAGTTAGAATTGATGAAAATGTTAGAATGTCAGCTGAATTGCATGCTAGGTGGGAAAGAGAAGATGAAATTGATAGAAGTAGTAGTATGACTAAAATTTGTACTATTGCCACCACCAGCAATGTCGATGCTAGCAAACCACATGAAGTCCCCATTCCTTTTGCAATAATTCCTAAAGCTAATGGAACCTTTTCCAAAAAAAATGCTGAAATTTTTGAAATATGGGAAACAATAATTCTACTACCTTAGATGCTAATTTTGATTTTGATCTTGATGGTTGCAACATTTCTGAAGTAACTATGTTCTTACAAAAGCTAGCTAGAAGTCCTAATGCTAGTGTTATGAATATGTCTTTTACAAAACACATCACAGATGCTCTCATGAAAATTAAGGAAGAAAAATTGGAACATAAAGCTTCTATCCTAGGAAATTAGAAGATGGTTGGGAACCCATCATTAATATGAAAGTGAATGATTTTGATCTTAAAGCTTTATGTGACCTTGGTGCTAGTGTCTATATTATTCCTAGAAAAATTTATGAAATACTTGATTTGCCACCATCTTGATGATAATGCTAAAAGGAAACTTATGGGGATTATTAATGATGTTCTTATCATAGTTAACAATGCCTTTGTCCCCATTGATTTCTATGTTTTGGATGTTAAATGCTTCTTGTCCTATTATTTTGGGAAGACCTTTTTTTAGAACTGTTGGTGCCATTATTGATATGAAGGAAGGCACCATTAAATATCAATTCCCACTCAAGAAAGGTATAGAACACTTCGCTAGGAAAATATAGAAACTATTTGACTCTCTTATTAAAACAAAAGTTGATTTTAATGTTGCTTCATTCAAAAATACTTGATTCTTGCTTTCTATGCCTAGCTAAAAGGCGTTAAAGAAAAGCATTATTGGGAGATAACCCAAATTATTTTTATTTTCAGTAAGTTTTTATTCTGTTGAGTCTTGTAATTTATTGCCTCTATAATAACCTCTTCTTATCCTTTTTGTGGTTTTTGTGCCAAGAATAAACTCTAATGAGAGAGAAGTAAGATTTGGGGAAGTTGCTGTCCTGACACAGATTTTTGTGCTTCACTATAAAACATCATGAAAAATCCCAGTATGTCGGATTGATCTATAATTCGATGTGCGTATGCCTCAGGTTATTATCTAACTTTTGTTAGTTTAGCACTTTTCGATTTGAGCAACATAAGGTCTTCGAAAAAATCGGCATTTACCTGATGCTCTGTTTTGACAGATTTGTGCCATTATTTGCATTTGCCTCTTAATCGGTTTATTTTGAGTTCTATTTGATCACTTGAGCTTTTAAAAGGAATTTCTATAGTATCTTGTGTTTAATGGAAGTTTTACTTGTTTTTAAACTAAACCCAAGGTCTTATTATCTTGAATACACTAATGTTGCTAATGAAGATTGTGTGAAGTTTTGTATGAAGAAAATTTTCAAGTGTAGGGGAAAAATAATGTGATGAGATGAAGAATGGACAAAAGCTCAAGCTTGGGGATGACACCCGTGTCATCCCAAGAAATATTCAAGAGGTACAAGCGTCAAAGCTTGGGGATGCCCAAGGCATCCCCTTCTTCATCAATAAAAATCACAGGTTTTCTTTCTAAACACTTTATTTTTTATTGCTTCATGCACTATTGTGCTGTTCTTGGAGCATCTTTGTTCACATTTTTAGTTTTTTTTAGTTTTTTTCTGCAATAAATTAGTTGCACCCCTGCATTCTTATTTTGTTTCAAATAAGTTGATTGGTGTTGGAAAATAAAAGAAAGTTTCATGCTTATGTTGGTACAAAAGGAAGCTTGTTTTGACTGTGGCTTAGACTTTATCATGTCATATTAGATGTTGCTTTGACCATATGCTTAGTGATTATTGTTGTAGCATGACTTGTTCCAAGCAATTGAGATTGCTTAATGTGCCTTGAAAGAATCATGCGTTGTTTTAGCATACAAAAGCAGAATATTGTGGTATTCTCCTTTGATGCTTTATTTGGGTTGACTTGTCACATGCTCACACCATGTTAAGACTATGAACCGGTCACCTTAGACTCTATGATCATTTATTTTTTGTCTTGTGATATCACTTTATGCTTTAATTATTAATGTTTTGTCGCTTTACATGATTATGGCCATTATTGCTCTATTAGTTGGTTGCTCCTAGTCTTTTGCTAGCCTCCACTTGTACTGAGTATGAGCTCTACTCGTGCATCCAACTCCCAATAAACCAAGTTATTCCAAAGAGTCCACTATAAATTCCTATACATGGTGTGTTACACCATTCCAAGTATATTCATGTGTTTATTTATCTTCCAAATTAAACTTGTTATGTGAAAATTAGTGATTAAAGCTCTCACGAACTTGATGACACACTTTACTTTCTTGCACTTAATAAACTTGAACCATTGTGCCCATCTATGTTTATTATATGCTTGCAAATTATAAGTTGGGAGTTAGCAGAACCATTCTGTCATGGGGAACGCTTTCAACACTTGTACATATCTATCCAGTTGATATCATGATCTTTTGTTTATGGATGTCGACGGTGTGAAATAAAAGGGGAGCTTGTAACTCCATGGAATATTATATATGTGTTAGAGAAATGCCTAGGCGGCTAGCCTAAGCCATGCCTAATCATGGTGGAAACTTGCATCATAACCATAGTGAGAAATCTATGTAGCATCTTTATAAAAAATATAAAAAAGGGAGAAAAGAAAAGAAAAAAGCACCATACTCATGGTAAATAAAAAGATCGCTGATATGCTCATTGTCTGTTGCCTTGTTATTTTGATATGGGATAGCTCTTGTGTCATGGGGAAAGGGGTACTCCGTTGGAGGTTCTCTATGATACACATATACTTACAATGGCAAGAACTTGCTTGTGACGGAAGTTGAGTAGCATGATGAACGGCCCTCGTATTCAAGTGACATGAGATTTTCAACTTATGATCTGTCAAGCATATACTTCATATTTGTCTCACTTTAACCTTAATCACTTCAAGATGCTTATGATATGGGCAATGAGAGATGAAAGCTAACAAGTACCATAATTTTTGGAAGGTCTTTATGAAACTTGAAATCCATGCTTCCCTCTATGAAGGGCCTTTCTTTTTTACTTTTATGTTGAGTCTCCATCTTCTATCTTTATGCACCAATTAAGAGAGCATAGTTTTCATTCTTAGATCAATGTGCATTGTCCCAAAACTTATTAATTGATTCATAATCATGGTATTGATTGTTCTTAAATTATTTGTATCTAGTCACCCTTATGAACTTTGAAGGTGCCCTATGCATTTATGTTTTGCTATTCCATGAGGGACAAGCCGAATACCACTCATGCTATGTTTTCTATATGTGAAACAAACAAATGTCTTTCAATGCATTGTTATTCATGATCTTTTGTTTGTAAATTTTCATGTTACAACTTAGTTTTTCTTTGTCTTATTGTTAGAACTACATATTTCATGCTCATGTTTAGATTACTATGATCCCAGCTATCAATGCTTTACAATATTTTGATCAACATTGTGATGGTGCATGTCACCTAAAAAATTATTATTTTTATCACTTACCTACTCGAGGACGAGCAGGAGTTAAGCTTGGGGATGCTTGATATGTCGTAAATGTATGTATAATTTTTGATGCTCCATGCTTGTTTTGTACCAACTTTCTTATGTTTTATCTACACTTTGAGGTATTTTTATACATTTTCTAGAACGAACCTACTGACAAGATGTCACAGTGCTAGTTGCCTGTTTTCTGCAGTTTTTTGTTTCAGAAAAGCTAGTATGGAAATATTCTTGGAATTAGACGGAACAAAAGCCAAAGTCAATATTTTACCCAACACGACACGGAGACAGAAGGGGAGATGAAGAGGAGCCACAAGGCGGCCACACCATAGGGTGGTGCGGGCCCACCATAGGGCGCGCCAGACTATGGTGTGGGCCCCTCAGGTATCCATCGACCTAGCCCCTTCGCCTATATAAACACACCGAGGTAGAAACCCTAAGCACCCGATCAAAAATCCACGAAAGAGTTCGTAGCCACCGCCACCATCGTCCCTAGATCGGGGGATATGAAGCTCTTCCCGGCACCCTGCCAAAGGGGAGAGATCATCCCAGAGGCATTCTTCATCACCATGCCAGCCTCCGGAGTGATGCGTGAGTAGTTCACCCTTGGACTACGGGTCCATACAATAGCTAGATGGTTGTTTCTCCTCCTTTGTGCTATCATGTTTAGATCTTGTGAGCTCCGTTCATGATCAAGATCATCTATTTGTAATGCTACATGTTGTGTTTGTGAGGATCTGGTGGATATTGAGTACTATGTCAGGTTGATTATTGATTCTATCATGTCTATGTTATTTGTGATCTTGCATGCTCTTCGTTGCTAGTAGATACTTTGGCCAAGTAGATGCTTGTAACTCCAAGAGGGAGTATTTATGCTCGATGGTAGGTTCATGCCTCTAGTAATATGGGGAAGTGACATAAATCTCTAAGGTTGTAGATGTGTTGTTGCTACTAGGGACAAAACAACAATCCTTTGTCCAAGGGAAATTGTATTGTTTACTTTACACACTTTGTTTTATGCAATTATCTATTGCTTGCAACTTAATACTAGAAGGGGGTTCAGATGATAACCTAAAGGTGGATTATTAGTCATAGATGCAGTTGGATTACGGTATATGTATCATGTTGTAATGCCCAATCAAATTTCATAGAGATCAAGATGTCTAGTATATCCATTGTTATGCATTTTCAATCTGTCAATTGCCCTGTTGTAATTTGTTCACCCAGCATGTTATTTATCTTATGGAGAACACCTCTAGTGAACTGTGGACCCCGGTCCATTCCTTACCATTGATATTCCATCTACTGTTTATTGTTTACTTTTTGCAATTACTACAAGCAATTACTATCTTCCACACTATACCTTTAATCCTTTGTTTTCAGCAAACCGGTGAGATTGACAACCTCACTGTAAGTTGGGGCAAGGTATTGTGGTTGTGTTGTGCGGGTTCCAAGTTTCTAGCAACACCTTGGAGTTGTTTCCTTATTCCTACTAGTTCGATAACCTTGGTTTCATAACTAAGGGAAACTTGTTGTTGTGCTCATCATACCTTTCTCTTGGGGTTCCCAACAAGCTCTACATATATGAGCCATCATGGGGCAGAAGTTGTATTACCAGCCGACATAGAGCATGACTTGCTAAGAGTCACTCAATATGCAGAAGCCGAGGTAAAATAAGCCCGGGAAAATGATGTCGACTTACTCGAAGAAGCACGAGAACTGGCATTGTCCAGATCAACAATATATCAGCAAATTCTCCGACGCTATCATAGTCGGAAGATAAACCCTCGAGTATTCAAAGAAGGGGATTTGGTGCTTCGGTTAGTGCAGCACACTGCCAGAATGCACAAATTGTCACCCCCATGGGAGGGGCCATGTATTGTGAGCAAATCCCTGCACAATTATGCGTCATCTCGTAGATGCTCAAACAACACAAAAGAACAAGGCAGACATGTCAGATGAGGAAACCAAGAGGCTGTGGAATGTAGCATTTCTTCGTCCTTTTTATACCTATGGTAACACTGTATGTATCTTTGAACTCCCTCGTATGTCGGATATGCATGTCGGCTATGAGCCATGAATAAAATACCGGAGCCTTGAAATGAAACTCGGGAACTACTTCATCGTAATTTTATTTGTTGTTATTTTAGTATTTCATTATTTATGTCAGTTTGCTTTGCTCTTTCTTTCCTTATGTCAGACCAATAGTGTATAAACACTGAAGGCCTAACTTTTTGACTTCATGGAAAGCAAGAGCAAAACCTAAAGGTATATAAACACAAAAAACTACCAAGGAAGGGAAAAAACGAGCGAGCCGAAATTTGTTGTTTTTAACTAACCCCTTATCTTATATATGTTTCCTTATGTCGGATGACTTGATGTCAAATCCAAAGGTTTCGAGTATTGTTACCTTAATTCTTATGACCTTGTGACTCATACATGGAACGCAAAAAGAGGTTGTAAGAGCCAAGGTTAGGAAATTAAGTGAATAAGAAAAGTACTTTCCCAAAATTGATTCGGCATCAAGCCCCATCATTAATGTTTAAGTTCTACAAAAGGACAGAAAAATAACAAAACTATATCTTACATCCGCACCTGGCATACCGGGGATTTAACGAATTTAAAGTGTTTTAGCCTTAAGAGGCTGTAAGGCCAGAACCAGTGTCGATAGGGTTGGAACTCATTGAAGATATGTCGGCAGCCGAGGTAGAGGCATCAGTTGTTGCAGGAGGAGCATCTGCCTCAATATCCTCATCACTTGTTTCTTCTTCCTCCTTGTCCCCTTCTTCTTCTTCTTCTTCTTCTTCTTCTTCTTCTCCTTCTTCGTATACCATGTAAAGGAAGCTTGGCCCTTCCCTAAAATCATGCACATCAACATATTGGATGAAGGCATAGGCTCTGTCTTAGCGTTGCTTGATAAGCTCCGGGTCAGTGGTCCACTTGGGACCCTCCCGCAAATGTTGCAAGATGTCGAGATTGATTGTCTCATACTAAGAGAGAGAACAAATGACAAAGCTTTGTCGGAAACGACTCGGCCAGCGGACTCGCGCCATTCATCAAGCCTCTCCTCGCAGGGACATTAGCTACTCAGCAAGTTCTGGAATATTTTCTGGAGTTTTTTCTGTCGGCCATAATGTGTTAAAAACACGGATGCCGGCTTTAAGAAGGTCCACCCTGAAATATTTAATTGACTTGGTCCAAGAAGAAAGGGAAATCAAATGCTCGTTGATTGTAAGTTCAACCGAATGAGAGACGAATGAGAAGTAGACTCGCCTCCTTTAGACCTTTCCTTATCCACAACCTTGCCAAAAAGAAGTGTGGCCTGAGGGAAATTTTCTAAACAAGACAATAAATAATGTCATACAAAAAGTCAAATTATAGGAGATACCGGCAGAGATAAAAAAGAGCAAGAACTCACTACCAAGATATCCGTTAATTCAGCCTAGCTCCGACTGTCAGGTCTTGCATTTGTCCTTAAGTGCATCAAGGTCTTGCTGGGAGGAAGTCACCAAAGATTCAGCAGCTTTCAGCAGTTCTTCAGTCTTCTGAATCTTTCCATTTAATTGATTCTTTTCCTCGAAAAATTCTTGGAGAAGGCCCCCAATCTCGGAATGATGCTTATTCTTCATATACTCAATCTGCTTTTGGAGCCGATATATTTCATCTCGCTCCTTCTTGAGCTCGAACTGGTGTTGCCCTGCTTATTCCAGAAAATTAGTCAATAGTTCCGGCATAGACACATAGTCTTGGATTTTTTCTGCAATAGTGGATTTCTCGGTTGCACCGAGATAGAGAACTATGTAAAAATGAAAAGATGAAATCACAAGGGAGAGGCAATACCTTTAGCCTCAATGAGATTTTTGTGAAGTTTCTCCACATTGGCTTCAATGGTTTCTAAAATTAAAGAAGACAAAGGGTTAACCCGACAAGAAGGCAAAAGTTGACAAACGAAGCAGATATATGGATATACCTTTGCCCTTCATCTCGGCCTCCAGTTCCTTATGTTGGGCAGAGAGTTGCCTATATTTCAGGAGCAGTGCCTAGAAAATTTTGGTGCGAGTGTAGGAGGAGATCTGCAAAGGATGAGAATAAGGATTTTATTTGATAAGTTTCAAGCCGAGTAAACTCAACTTGAACCTCGAAGAACAAGGATTTGATTTTATAAGAACCTCAGAAAATGAGGATTTGATTTTATAATTTTCAAGCCGAAACTCGACTTGAACCTCGGAAAATGAGGATTTGATTTTGTATGTTTGAAGCCGAGTAAATTCGACTTGAAGCTCAAAAAATGAGGATTTGATTTTATAAGTTTCAAGTCGAGTAAACTCGACTTAAATCTCGGAAAATGAGGATTTGATTTTATAAGTTTCGAGCCGAGTAAACTCGACTTGAACCTCGAAAAATGAGGATTAAAGTTTCAAGCCGAGTAAACTCGACTTGAACCTGGAAAAATCAGGATTTGATTTTATAAGTTTCAAGCCAAGTAAACTCGACTTGAACCTCATAAAATGAGGACCGAATTTTATGAATGAAATTATATAGACATGGCAACTATGATCTACAGCAAGAGTCAATGAGATAATATTCGCTCTATGATCTTACGAACGAGTAAATACTTTACTTGATCGTAACCTTGGGGATTAGAAGATATGTGTATATGCTTGGAGCTTGAAAAGAGTAAAGTGTATGTACCTCATTAACATTGTCAGCATTTGCCAAGGCAATTCTATCCGTGTTCACAAACTTGACTATAGTCTGAGGAATGATTGTTGTTTCTTCATGAGGATGTGGGTGAGGATTGCCAGAGGTCACTTCATAAGTATTGGCATCATTCCAGTACATAGCATATTACTTACTAGAGCCAAGAATTTGACCACTCAAGGTCCGTGTCAAAACAAGACCTTTACTTTTAGTAGATGTTGTGATGCCACTTTTACCTGCAGCTGGACTCACATGGAGGGAAATCCATCTGTCAGCAGATGACCCAAAAGAACCACAACTTTTTTTAGCAATTCCATAGCTGACACAAGTTTGGGGACAAATGCGGATGTCTTTGTTGTTGATGGTTACTCTAGAAGCGACTGCAATGGTGCCTTATGGAAAGTAAGCTTTTGATGTTTCTATGTTGGTGGCTTCTACTGATCTGAGTTAATAGCATAGAACTACCAGTTTCTAGGCAAAATTTCGGAAATCTACCAGTTTACGTTTTCGCAGCAAAAATCTACCATATTTGGCGTCTGTTTTCTCGAATCGCACTAAACTCGTCCTGATCGCGAATTGACACGGAAACTGACAAGGCTGGCCCACCCGTCAGGCTGACGTGGCAGTGCGAGACTGTGTGCCATCTGCCGTTTTGCACGTAGGTCCTCAAGTTTTGACAGAAAATTGCGCAGAAGTCCCTGGCACTATTAAAACCTTCATAACTTTTGAATACGAATTCAAATGGAAAAAGTTTAAATACGACAAGTGCTCAGAATTGTTTGAATATTTTTTTTACAAACTTTATTTATTATTTTATATATTTAAAATAAAAAAATATTTTTTTAATTATACAAAAACTTTGAAAATTCATAACTTTAACTATATAACTCCAAATAATATAAATAATATGTCTAAATTTATTTAAAAAATCCAAGGAATCCATTTCTTATATTTATAATGCATGAATCATATCCGTTCCTCTCGGATATTTTGATTATGCAAGTTTGAACTTTTTGTTGCGTTGGCTAGTACATTAAGCTTGACAGTGGCATCGAGCCTACATGGCATATGCAAGGCAGCAGGTCTGGGGCGACCGGTTGGCCATGCCCTAAAAGACAAAATACTTCGAGGAGGAAGACACAGAATGGACAAAGGACACTAGTTCGGGTCAATTCTCGCGGACGCAGCTAAAAGAAACGGACACCGCTGCACTGCCCCGATCGAACGTTGATCATGAGCCATAGGAAGGCGTCGGTGGCTGCCCGACGAGGATGTCCAGCGACCAGGTGGGTGCTCCACTGCGACACAATGAAGCCATGCAGATGCAGGTCAGCACCAGGCCGACGGCGAACGACCAGCTAAACTGGCGCGAATCCACCGGCACGCAGTCTATGCATGAAGAACACCCAGTAACTGCCTACATGCATGAATGTCTATGCGTGTCAAGGTGCGCAAGTACACGGGGTCGCCGGCACGGTGCAGTACCCGCTTGTCGTCGGGGTCGGGCGACAGCTGCATGTCCTCCCAAGAACCTTCCGGGGAAGTTGTAGCCAAGCTGGTACGCGTGAGAGCGCTCTGGTCAGCGTCGCCGCCACCAACAGCGTATTGGCGACTTGGCGTCGTTCCCCTTCCAGTTTTTTTTCGGGTCGTTCCCCTTCCAGTTGTACGGCGGGAAATGCATGGTTCGCGGCCACCTGTCGACGGCTTTCTTACGCAGCGAGCGAATGGATTCGGGAGGTCAATGCCCGGTCGATGAGCATGGGACCGCGCTCCTGCGCCGCGGCCAGGACGACCTGCTCGTGGCGGCGCTGTATCCCTGGCTGAAAGAGGGAGACGATCTGCTGGAGGCCGAGCTGTGCCTGTTCCGATCTGAGAGCTGGGAGTGGGAGCTCAAGCGGCTGCCCGTCGTCCACGACGAGGAAAAGAGGCAGGAGGTTTCCTGCTGGCAGACCGACAGGGTCATACCCATCGGCGATCGGCTCCTGCTCTGGGTCGACTACCTCCGGGGCATCATCTACTCATCAGACATGTCGCAGGAGACGCCGCCGGAGCTGCGTTACGCGTCTCTTCCGGTGGAGCCCGACCTGCATAGCACCGTCGGTCGCGGTAGCGTGTCCCACCAGAGCGTATGCGCCACGGACGGCGGCCGCGGGGTGAGGTTCGTCGACGTCTGCTGCCGCTGCTGCTGCGGCTGCCCTGTCGCGACCTCCTGCGCAGTCTCCGGCCACGCCTTCAGCATAGCCATATGGGCGCTCAGGATGGAGGACATGACGACGTGGGACAAGGTCAGCGTCGTAGACTGCCAAGATCTCTGGTCCCTCCCCGGCTACCACGGCGTCGTCCCGCGTGTCAGGCCTGCTGGTCGATCACCTGACCATTCTCACTTCGAGTCTTTACTTGGTAACAACCAGGTCATCGAAAATATCCGAGATGAACGGATATGACTCATGCATTATAAATATAAGAAATGGATTCCTTGGATTTTTTTAATAAATTTAGACATATTATTTATATTATTTAGAGTTATATAGTTAAAGTTATGAATTTTCAAAGTTTTTGTATAATTAAAAAAATATTTTTTATATTTTAATTATATAAAATAATAAATAAATTTTGTAGAAAAAGATTCAAACAATTCTGAGCACTTTTCGTATTTAAACTTTTTCCATTTGAATTCGTATTCAAAAGTTATAAAGGTTTTAATAGTGCTAGGGACTTCTGCGCAATTTTTTGTCAAAACTTTAGGACCTACGTGCAAAACGGCAGACGGCACACCGTCTCGCACTGCCACGTCAGCCTGACGGGTGGGCCAGCCTTGTCAATTCCGTGTCAATTCACGATCAGGACGAGTTTAGTGCGATTTGAGAAAACGGACGCCAAATGTGATAGATTTTTGCTGCGAAAACGTAAACTGGTAGATTTCCGAAATTTTGCCTAGAAACTGGTAGTTCTATGCTATTAACTCTACTGATCTGGCTGAGCTAGATGAGATTGCTTCTTTCTTTGTTGCTTTGGAGGGGGCATTTGCTGCTTCTGCTACTGCGGAGTTGGCTGTGGCAGTTGAGTCTGTTTCTTCATCTACTGCTGTTTCGGCTGTTGCTGCTGCGACTGAGTCGGACTAGACATGGAAGTAGTTGTGGTATCAACATTAATTGACTCAGCGCCAATGTTTCAAGCGCTGAGGTTCTTCTCTTTCTTAGGGGCCAGGATTTCCTCTCTCGACTCATCCTATCCTCCAGTTTTGGATCTCTCTTCTGTCTGAGATACAATAATATCCAGTGTAGAAGGAGTGTCCCTGGTCAGACTTGGAACACCAGTGTCAGCCGAAGGTGGATAAGGAGGAGGATAAAGCTCGGATACGATGCATTTTGCAAACCGAGGAGCAATTACAGCATCTCTATGAGACAACAAAGATATATATATATATATATATATATATATATATATAACAAATTAGAGGAAAGAAAGAGAGAGAGAAACAAGAAATACATAAATAAAATGTTGGTATAACGAAATTACTCGGCGAGAGTTGGCTTGCGGTAAACCCTCCTAGCAACCCTATGCCTCTTGGTGGTTTGAGCTTGCTCAACCCCAGCTGCCCTGATGCACCAATCTTCTTGGACTTATCCTGCCCCCCACGACAAGAGGTGCAACCTAATGCACCTATCCGGCTACATTAGATGGTGTGAAGTCAAGGGGATGGGTGAATGCTATTGGCGTAGGATCAAGTACCTCTAAAATTTGACACTCATCATCATCATCATCCGACCATTCCCTAAAAGGCTCAAGAGTAGGTGTCTTACCCGAGGATGGTCCGTCGGCGCCATCATGTGAAATGGGCATGAAGTACTCTGAGTCAAATTACTCGATATTCAAGGTGTCATGATCCTTGGCCCAAGATACAAGGGGAGGATCGCCACTGTCGGAATCCTGCTGATTATATTTCTGCAAAGAACAGATAACCTAATCAAATAGAATAAATACCAACATAAGGGAATGTCGGAGCATATAAGTCAGAGGACTTTACCAAGGAACAGGATTGGCACGGTCATAAGGGGCTTTACCCCATTCCCAATCTGATGTCATCGCTATATTGAAGATGGGGTTAACTCGTTTGCAAATTTGATATTTGTCGAGCTCAAAGGTTGATTGCCGGTTCGGGTCAAAATGGCCATTTATGTAGCAGATCTTGTGAGAGCGAGCCCGAAGGGGGCTGATTCGGTGACTAATGAAGGTTCTCATGAGATCCTCTCCTGAAAGTTTATCCTTCACCAATCACTCTATCACATCATGTGCCTCATTGACGGCCGAGTACTTAATCTTTGGGTCAAATTCCAGTTAAATTTATCAGGCATGCCAACACTGAACGATGGCAGCCAAATTAGATCATGCTCGGTCGATTTCTTGACATAAAAAAGGTTTGTTGCCACTTTTTGCATGGCTCTAAACCCTGAACTCGGGGAAAATTGATTTCTTCCTAGGGGTTGTGCTAGCGGCTCCACATTGAGTCGGTTGTTTCTCGCTAGGATGGACACCCGGCTTAGGAATGACTTGGGTTCTAAATTGGAAGTATTTGGCCCACAGAAAGATTGTAGGACATAGGCCGAGATATCCCTTGATACAAGAGATGAACGAGAAGAGGGGACATATAGAGTTGGCAGGAAGGTGATGCGGTTGCAAATGGAAAAACTGGAAAAAATGCTTGGCAAAGTTGCTAAGAGGGAGAGAAAACTCGCGCTTGAAATGTTACATGAAGATGATAAACTCGCCATCTTGGGGATCAGGAGTGGTCTCTCTAGCGGGGATGTGACATTCGACCTACAACTAGATTCGCCGGGTGGAGCGGAGCCACTCCAATTTTACACTGGAGCCCTCCGATCCCTCCCAGGAGCCGCGCTCACCGGAGGCCTCCTCCTGCTCTTCTTCCTCAACAACAGTGATGTCTTGGGGGTCCATCTCCTCTTCTATCTCCTCCTCAATCTCCTTTTCCTCTTCCTTGGGAAGAGGCAAGGAATTGCGCGGCCCGATTGCAGCGGTGGAGAAATTCGTGCGAGGGAAGCCGACGGCCACCGGAGAGGATGATTGGCGGCGGCGTGGATAAAAGGAGAGTGGGGGAAACTAGGGATGAAATCAGAGTCCCCCCCCCCCCCCCCCCCCGCTCCCCTACTTAAAGGCACAGTAGAGACTGCCGGTAGGACCGGTAGTGGGATCAGTTGTGCAGATGGGTCACAGTCTGGGCATTTATGAGGGTAACCACCTCCTCAAAGCATGCCACGTATTTGGTAAACATCCCCCACGTCACAAAGGATCGGTTGAAGCGGGAAACGAGGCGCCACACAGACGTGACTGCTTCTAGTGATAACTGACACTGTGCTATAGGAACATTGTAGCTTGTCAAGATTTGGTGAAAAAAATTAGGCAAAATTTGATAATTACTTGCCACGTAGCATACAATAAAATAAAAGGAAGACTGGGAAAACTTCGGAGAGGCCAAGGAAAATTGCAAGTGTGGGAATGAGATTTGAGGGTAGAGATATAACTTGGCAGAAGAAGATAAAATCATATTTGGAAGAATAATGCCATGTATCAAATCCGAGTTAAAATAGCTTGGCCGACACAAAATATGTCGGATGCAAAAGAAATGTTTCTTGTTCATTAAAGGAACCTGCCAAGAATTATCACCTAATACTGCTAGACCTTGACAGCGTCAGGGAGTAATGTCGGGGGGGTGACCCCCGGAAGGGTCATGAGAGGTAAAAAGTAAGGTTGACTGAGACTAAAATTGACCGACTCATGGGGGCCGAGATAGGCCGAGATACCCAAGACGACATATAATGGCATAATGAAACCGATATATAATATATGTCAACATGAACATGTATATGATTCTTATTTTCGAGTACATCAAGGCCGAGTTATCGAGGCAAGAACCAAGTCATGGAGCGGTCATATGATCATAAAGAGTATGCCGGCTCCTAGGTCAATGGTTCTGCCAAAGTCCGAGAATTCGGGAGTTGATAACGAGGCAGCTCACGAGCGTGCCCCTAAAACCCGAAAGCCTATCCCGTCGAGGATTTCCTGGAGGGAACAGTGTTAGATACCTTTAGGGTTTAGGGCTACGTCAAGTCTCATCCTGACAGGAATGGTACTGGCCCAGTAAAGGTTTTTGGGTACATCATATTTCTGGCATATTCCTGCCAGCTCAGCCCTAAAATTATACCCTAGGAACCCTTTTGTAAGGTGCACTAGGGCCTCGATGGAGAGGGATCGATCATTTTTACACCGTAGAATTGCCTTACAGCATAGAGAGGAGAGAGCGAGAACATCTTATTCCCCTTCTCCAAAACAACTCAAGGAGCACTTTGTAGCCACATATAATGGAGATTATGAGATCATGCATGCAGGAGTAGGGATTTTATCTCATCTACAGATCCCTGAACCTGGGTATATTGTGTGTGGTTATGTTTGTTTATTCTTCTCTCGTGTGCAGATTCACTGCACTCTCTCTTCCCGGATTCCTCAAGCGCTCATTCGGCTCTAAACTCAAGCCTACCCATGGAATCTGTCATGACACCACCACACCACTCCATTCTGCAGGGCTAACACTTAGTAGTAAGAGGATCGGTAACACCCAAGTGAGGCTTACTCCATGTGTCCATCAAAGAGAGATGTGAGCAAACAATACCCTCACCTCCACCTGTCAACCTGTTACGAGAACAAGAAATAGAGTACATGATGCTAATTATCTGAGATCTTTGTGTATTATCGAACATTTGATCACATAAAATGTCCTAAGACCAACTTCTATTATGCAAACAAGGTAGCTTGAGATCCAAGATCTTCCTTGCTTCCTCCCAAAAATCCTTGGCAGGCCAACAATGCATCGACGCATGATGTAGTGTTTCTTCCATAGCCAAACAAATACCACATCTGCTCAGCTCACGTATATGCTGATATTTCAGAGTGCATGCATCTGGCAAAATACCCTGAACCACACGCCACCAAAAGTCCCTGACATTCGGTAATACTTTGAGTTTCCATATGATTTTGCACATCTGCTCGCCAGCCGTTGAAGTACTCATAACCGGCTTTTCCTCGAGATCGGCATGCTCTTTCTGAGTCACCACAGCATGGTATGATGATTTGATAGAGTCGATCCCCGTTTCCTCAAAGCTCCACGCCAGTGCATCCTCTCCCCCATTGCTACATAATGGTATGTTCAAAATCACCTCTACATCTAGGTCTAGGAAATTTTCTCTCACAACTTAAACTTTCAATGTTCTATTCTCTATGATCAATTAAATTAGATATTTTCTCTAATGGAAGATTACTTCTTCTTTTAAAGTGTAAGTACCACGGATCCACCGATCCTCCCAGATTGAAATAGAAGCATTCCCAACTCCCCTTAGCAGGTTCAACACCATCCAAAGCCTCTTTCCCAGCAACAATCGCCCTCCATGTAGCCGAGGCACTTCAAGCCTCCGTTGCACCAAGAAAATATGTATTGTGAAAATAGTACTCTTTCCGTTTTAAAATAGATGTCATAGGTTTAGTAAAATTTAGATAAATCTATATACTAAATAGTATGAAGATTTATTTAAATTTTAACAAATTCACTACCGCACAAAGATTCTTTGCCGTGTGGGCATCCACACACGGCAAAGGCCATCTGGAACATGGCAAAGCCTTTGTCGTGTATCTTACACGACAAAGTAAAGTGAGATGACGGTTACCGTGGAGATGACACTGTCTATTATTTTCCGTGTGTCTCGTAGAAAAATACACGGCAAAGATGCTGCATTTTCAAAAAATTGAAAAAAATCAATTTTTTTCAAACTTTTTTGAATATTTTTTACTCGTTAATCTTATATAAGATATTTTAACCCTAAGTATACTTAATATTAGGTCAAATTGCACTCATAATCAAACTTCTCATTCGATCACCCATCCTAACAATACTCTAGAACTAGCACACTTAACTTCTTCGTTCCTTCCGAGTAAGCTTCCGAGAAAGAAATCATACCTAGTCAATAATATTTTCATATAAATCCTATTGACTCTTGGACCATGATGTCACACATCTCAGTTTTAGATTCCAAACAATTATTTAAGTATACAACAATGAATAAGTAAAAATAATAGTGAATCCAAATAAAAAATAAAATGATTTTATTTTTTTGCCTTTTTATTTAATATGGAATAATTCATATATTTAAATCCATAAATCGTAGTTCGACAAATAAAATATCTAAATCGATTAGAAAAATATGAGGAATCCAAATATGACATCCATATAATCTTTTGAAAAATGTGGTGATAGCATTTTGAATTAGCCATTTGGTGGTTGCTTCACAACCCCCTTCCCCCTTTTGTGCCCAGAAAATGAAAAAGGGATTTTTGGTGCGATGAAAAGGAAAAAATTCCTTCTGCAACATTGTTATCCATCCCATGATGCACAATATGGACACATTACGACAAACTATCCCTTGATTCTGGCCATAATATTGGTCATTTGACCCGAAAGCGAGGAAACCTCAAATGAGATAGGTCATTTTGTGAAGGTTTTTTGAGACATAATCAATATACCAAGTTTGATATTTTTTCTTGCAACTATATCATATAATATTATACCACGTGAAGGTTTCGCATTTTTTGATCATTTTTGAATTTTTTATGCCCATTTTAAACTATCGTCAAACTTTGTTGAACGACGGGCAAGAAGATTCTTAGCTCGGGGCTGAGCCTCGCTAAACTTGCATTGGATCTCTGATAAAATAGCATATTATGAACCTAAAAATGATTTTTTTTAAAAAATCATGAGCATCGTATCATGTACCTGTAGTTCATATCTGACCCACTTCCTACCGATTCAGCAGGAATTTGTATTTTTCACATGGGGTAGACAGAAAGGTTTGAGATACCCCTGTTGAGATATTGTCCATGTAAGGTGGTCTAGTATTTTTGAAAAATGTGTTTGTAGCATTTTGAATTATTCATTTGGTGGTTGCTTCACAAAACCCCCTATTTTTTACGCTCGGAAAATAGAAAATAGATTTTTAGTGCGACGAAAAGGAAAACTTTCTCCTGCAACATTGTTCGTCATCCCATGATGCACATGCATGCACATTTATTGGCACATTATCACAAACTATGACTTGATTATAGCCATAACATTGGTCATTTGACCCGAAAGCCAGGAAACCTTGAATGAGATAGGTCATTTTGTGAAGGTATTTTTGAGACATGATCAATATACCAAGTTTGATAATTTTTTAGTCCAACTATGTCACATAATATGACACCACCCGAAGGTTTTGCATTGTTTTGATCATTTTTTATTTTTTATGCCTGTTTTAAACTATCGTCAAACTCTATCGAACGACGGGCAAAAAGATTCTTAGATCGGGACTGAGCCTCGCTAAATTTGCAATGTATCTCTGATGAAATAGCATATTTTAAACCTAAAATGATTTTGTAAAAAATCATGAGCATCGGATCATGTACCTATAGTTCATATTTGCCCCACTTCCTACCGATTTAGCAGGAATTTGTCTTTCTACCTGGGGTGGACAGAAAGATTTGATATCCCCCTATTGAGATATTGTCCATGTAAGGTGGTCTATTATTTTTGAAAAATGAGGTTGTAGTATTTTGAATTAGCCATTTGGTGGTTGCTTCACAAAACCTCTCGTTTATTACGCTCGGAAAATGGAAAATGGATTTTTAGCGCGACGAAAAGGAAAACTTCCTCCTACAACAATGTTCACCATCCCATGATGCAAATTCATACACAACATTGGCACATTATCATAAACTATGCATTGATTATAACCATAATATTGGTCATTTGAACCGAAAGACAGAAAACCTCGAATTAGATAGGTCATTTTGTGAAGGTATATTTGAGACATGATCAATATACCAAGTTTGATAATTTTTTATTCCAACTATGTCACATAATATGACACCACCCGAAGTTTTCACATTGTTTTGATCATTTTTGAAAATTTTATGCCTGTTTTAAACTATCGTCACACTTTGTCGAACGATGGGCAAGAAGATTCTTAGCTCGGGGCTAAGCCTCGCTAAATTTGCATTGGATCTCTGATGAAATAGCATATTGTGAACCTAAAACGTTTTTTGTAAAAAATCATGAGCATCAAATCATGTACATGTAGTTCATATCTGACCCACTTCCTACCGATTTGGAAAGGATTTGTCTTCTTCACCTAGTATGGACGGAAAGATTTGATATCCCCCTGTTGAGATATTGTCCATATAAGGTGGTCTAGTATTTTTGAAAAATGGGGTTGTAGAATTTGGAATTAGCCATTTGGTGGTTGCTTCACAAAACCCCCCCGTTTTTACGCTCAGAAAATGTAAAATGGCTTTTTAGTGCGAAGAAAAGAAAAACTTCCTCCTGCAACATTGTTCGCCATCCCATGATGCACATTCATGCAGAACATTGTCACATTATCATAAAAAATGTCTTGATTCTGGCCATAACATTGATCATTTGACCCGAAAGCCAGGAAATCTCGAATGAGATATGTCATTTTGTGAAGGTATTTTGAGACATGATCAATATACCAAGTTTGATATTTTTCCTTCCAACTATGTCACATAATATGACACCACGCGAAGGTTTCGCATTGTTTCAATAATTTTTGAATTTATATGCCCATTTTAAACTATCATCAAACTTTGTCAAACGACGGACAAGAAGATTCTTAGCTCGGGGATGAGCCTCACTAAACTTATATTGTATCCCTAATGAAATAGCATATTATGAACCTAAAAATTATTTTTGTAAAAAATCATGAGCGTTAGATCATGTACCTGTAATTCATATCTGATCCACTTCCCGTCGATTCGGCGGGAATTTGTCTTTTTCACCTAGGGTGGATGCAAAGGTTTAAGAACCCCCTGTTAAGACATTGTCCATGTAAGGTGGTCTAGTATTTTAGAAAAATGGGATGATATCATTTTGAGTTATCCATTTGGTGGTTGCTTCATAAAACCCTCCTTTCCGCGCTCGGAAAATGGAAATGGATATTTGGTGCGACGAAAAAGAAAACTTCCTCCTGCAACATTGTTTGCCATCCCATGATGCACATGCATGCACAATATTGGCATATTATCACAAACTATGTCTTGATTCTAGCCATAACATTGGTCATTTGACCCGAAAGCCCGGAAACCTCGAATAAGATAGGTCATTTTGTGAAGGTATTTTTGAGACATAATCAATATACCAAGTTTGATATTTTTCCTACCAACTATGTCACATAATATGACTCCACGCGAAGGTTTCACATTGTTTTGATCATTTTTGAATTTTTTATGCATGTTTTAAACTATGGTCAAAATGACGAGCATGAAGATTCTTATTCAATATAAATATCTAATATTTGATTGTAGATAGATAAATCTTATTTTTTGCAAATTTTGATATATTATTTATATTTTCTAAATTAGAATGATTTTTTATGATTTTTCTAAGAGTAATGTGATAAAAGGGAAAAAAGAAAAAAAAGGACTTTACCGTGTGTACTACAGAATACACACAGCAAAGGCCTTTTGCGTGTGTATTGCAGAATACATACGACAAAGTGATGGTGAGGGCACACGGCAAAGAGACCACTGATAGCATAGGAGCGTTTTATCGGCAAACCCCAAGAGGAAGGTATGATGCAGCATAGCAGCGAATTTTCCATCAATAAGAAACCGAGGTTATCGAACCAGTAGGAGGAAGGAAACGTCTCAAAGGTGTTGCAAGCAACGTTAAAACCTGCACAGCACAAACTCAATACTTTGCCCCAACTAACAGTGAGGTTGTTAATCTCACCGGTTGCTGTAATAAAGGATTAACTGTATGGTGTGGAAGGCGATGATGGTTTGCAGCAAGTAAACAGTAATAGTGGAAGATGTATCAATAGTAAAGGTTGGACCGGGGTCCATAGTTCACTAGAGGTGTTCTCCTTAGATAAACAAACATGACATGCTGGATAAACAAATTACAGCAGGGCAATTGACAGGACTGGGCAAGATATAACAATGCAATACTATACATAAAGATCCTATGAGGTTCGATTGGGCAATACAACAAGATACATATACCGCCATCCAACTGCATCTATGACTAGAAGTCCACCTTTGAGTTATCATCCGAACCACCTCCAGTATTAAGTTGCAAGAAACAGACAACTGCTTTAAAAAAAGTGTGTAAGGTAAACAATCCACTTGTTCCATAAACAAGAGGTCGTTGTTTTCTCCCTAGTGGCAACATCACATCTACAACCTTAGAGATTTTTGTCACTTCCCTTGATTAAATAGAGGCATGAACCCACTATCGAGCATAAATACCTCCTCTTGGAGTCACTAGCAACTACTTGGCCAAGATAGCTACTAACAATGGAGAGCATGCAAGATCACAAACAACACAGAGATGATAGAATCAATAAGACAAAACCATTAATCAATCTGACATAGTAATCTCAATATCCATTGGATCCCCACAAACACAACATGCATGATTACAAATAGATGAGATCTTGATCATGAACGGAGCTCACAAGATCTAGACATGAAAGCACAAGGAGGAGATACAACCATCTAGCTACTACATGGGCCCGTATTCCAAGGTGGAACTACTCACGCTTCATACCGGAGGCTGGCATGATGAAGAAGAAGGCCTTCGGGATGATCTCCCCTCCGGCAGGGTGCCGGGAAGAGATACATATCCCCCGATCAGGGGACGATGGTGGCGGCGGCTATAGACGGTTTCATGGGATACTGATAGGGTTCTTAGGGTTTAGGCATCGGGGGCTTATTATAGGCGAAGAGGCGAGGCAGGGGGGCCACTAGGGCGGCTGCACCCCCCAGGCACGGGGTGGGCCCACCCGCGTGTCCAGGGGGTGTGATCCCCTGGTGAGTCTCCTCCGTCTCATAATCCGGCTTTGTGTTCCCCACTGTAAAATACTGACTTTGGCTTTTGTCCCGTCCAATTCTGAGAATATTGATTTTCCGCCTTTCTGGAACCAAAAAACAGAAAAAAAACAGGCAACTGGCACTGTGCCAACTTGTTAATAGGTTAGTACCAGAAAACATATGAAAAGCACCTCAAAGTGTGGACAAAGCAAAGCAAAGTAGATACTAAACAAGCATGGAACATAAAAAATTATAGATATGTTTCCGATGTATCAACCACCGTCTGCAGCCATTAGCTCTTCCCGTCAAGTGGACTTGTGGGTCACAGGTCCCACCTCGTTGCCGTGACAACATCTTTGCCGTGTGCCGTTGTCGACTTTGCCTGCCGTGTTCATTTGTGGGTATTTGTCGTGTATATTTATTTGTTGTGCTCTTTTTCAGAAATTTGCCATGCACTTTCTAGATTACACACGGCAAAGACAGACTTTGTCGTGTTCCGTTCCGTTTGACACATGGCAAAGATGTCTTTGCCGTGTTCCGTTCCGTTTGACACATGGCAAAGATGCGTCTACACGGCAGCGATATTTTTTCCCGTAGTGATTATTTGGAGTCCACCCGATGTTGACTCATGTTGTTGCCGTTCAAACAAAAGCGTGCCTACCTAGTTGTTCTAGTAAAAAAACTAGAGGAGGAGTACCTCAGAATCGTGATTTATTTTCTTGCTCGATCCGTTGTTGCGTCGCTCGGAACCCTGATGGCGGCATGTTACCACCGTATTTTGGCTAAAGACGGAGATGGGCCGTGATCAAGATGGGCTTGGAAGATATGTATATTCAACGAGTTGTTGGATCGGCCTAGTGCATGGATTTGGGCTAAATTGCCCGTGTATCTTGTATCATAGTAGGATTCGTGTTTGTTTAGGTTCCGTTTATGTTTAGGTAAAGATAGAGTTGTAGAGTTATTCCAAAAGTAGAGAGTCTCCGGACTATAAATATGTACCTAAGGTTATCGAAAAAGGAGGACAACCACGTTCACAACAAATACAATCTCGGCGCATCGCCACCCCTTGTTTCTAGGGTTTCTTTCGGGTAAGTTCCATGTTGCCTAGATCGCATCTTGCGATCTAGGCAGTATCTACTTATTCGTTACCTGGTTTTACTCGTACTGAAGCGTTGTTGATGGCGAGTAATACCATTATCATAGATTGTTTGAGGCTAGCATCGGTGCTTTTTCATTACTATCGTCGAAGTTATGCTACCTCTAGCTATCTCGCTACCCTTGCACCTTTTCCCAAAGTGCAAGGGTAGCACCTTATGATCTTTATTTAGTCGATTCGATCTGTTATAGTTGTGCCTTGTTCGCCAAGGTTTAGTTTAATATCTACGTAATCAGGCCTTACAAACGGGTTGAACGATCCAGTAATGCATAAGGACGTGGCTTATTTGTTCTAGAGAGGATGTTCCGGTAATTGGCTTTACGTTTGTTATTAGGCCTCCTCTAGGGTTAATATTCTTCATCTTTTGTACGTACCAGGCTCAATCACGCGTAGGATGTTCCAGTTACGTAGTGAAAACATTAGACTATCGTAGATCGATTTAACTTGTAGTGATCAAGCAAAACCCCATGTTATCATAAAATCTAACGCAGAACCATGGGGCAATCGGCTTTTGGAGCCGATTTACAGGGAAACCTGGGAGCCGATTACGGCTCGAATTTTACGTATACTTGTTTATCATGCAGGAAATCAATCGGAGCAATCCTTCACCTTCCTGACCAGGTATAGGTCAGGTGGCATCTCGAACCAAGCCGGGGCGTGTGCGGAGCTTTGCGGCGTCGCCGAGGGACCGAGCCCACAGCGATCTGGGAGCCTCCCGGCTCTCCGTGTTGCCAGTCGCTGCTCGCCGGTGGGTTTTGGCAGGCAACACATTCTGGCACGCCTGGTGGGACCTTCAACAACGTCTACATCAACACCCGACACTGCGATGGAGAACAGACCAGTCACTTACGACGATCTGCCTGACGAGCACAAGGCCAAGTACGACGAGATCAAGGCCCTCTTCGAGGAAGACCTCATCAGCTCTTTTGAGAGGACCCGTACGCATGGCATCAGGTGGAAAGGGTTCTCCCCCGAGGGCGCTCTCAATGAGGTAGATCTGTATCTCCCTTCAGAGGAGCGCACCAGAGCTCTACGACAGGAAGTCAACTACATGGTGGCCCATTCTCTGCACCGCCACTCTGAGAGCCTGGTGAACGCTTTCGAGCGGGTCGCGGTTCGCGTAGTTCAGGAGATCATGAAGCATAAGTACTCTCCGTCGGGACCTACTTTAGGGACTCACCAAGGAGAAAGACCGCTCCAAACCAGGCCACAGCTCCCGTTCGCACTTGCCGCTCCAGAGCCGCCAGGAGCAGCGGCTTACGTCGTCTACAAGGCTGGAGGCGACCCAGGCGATTGCCAATTCCTGTTTGAGCCACCTAAGGAGATCCCACACGGATATATATGCGCCTACGTGCCGGACTGCAATAACCTGACCCGCACCAAACAGATTGTAACTGCAGGGGTTTCTGCGCCAGGAGTGCTTGGGACAGGATCTTCAGGGGCAGGCGTGTCTGGAGCAGCGATGGCTGGGATAGACGCTGACAAACAGGCGTGGCTAGCCAAGTATGCCACTGGGACAAGTCATGAGAATTTAGCCCCTACGGCTCAAACAGTGGAGCAAATCGGTACCATCCTGAGGGACCAGTTCGGCTTCGTGCCGAAGAGAAGGACAATCGGCTATTCAAAGCCGTACCCCAACGAGTTTGATCTAATTCCGCTGCCACCCAAGTATAAGCTCCCTGAGTTCTCAAGGTTCAGCGGGTCAGAAGGGTCAAGCTCGATCGAGCACATAAGCCGATACCTGGCACAACTAGGCATGATTTCGGCATCGGATCAGATGCGCGTAAGATTCTTTGCGCAATATCTGACAGGACCAGCCTTTGGGTGGTACACCTCGCTACCACCTGATTCAATTCGTACCTGGAAGCAACTGGAAGAGAAGTTCCACATCCAGTACCATTCAGAGGCTACTGAGGCTGGCATTGCGCACTGCACAGTGTGAAGCAAGGAGAAACTGTAGCCGAGTACATCCAGCGCTTCAGGACTGTCAAGAACCGATGTTACTCGGCTCGTTTAACTGAGAAGGAAGCGGTCGAGTTGGCAGTGTTGGGTCTCTCGGCACCCATCAAGGATATGGCTTTCCAGGTAGAGTACAACTCATTGGCGCACATGGCCCAGAAACTGACGATGTATGAACAGCGCCACCCTGAGTTGTACCAAGACAAGTTCAAACGTACGATAGGCCTGGTCGATGCAGAAGAGGAAGATCCTACACAGGACCAGGAGGTGGCAGTAGCTGAATGGGCTCGGGGGGCAGATCCTGTGGCCTGCAAATGGGTAAAACGGCAAGGGCCTGCGAAAGGGTTCGACTTCGATGTGAGCAAAGCTGAGCAGATATTTGATTTGTTGCTGAAGGAGAAGCAGCTGAGGTTACCCGAAGGCCACAAAATCCCTACGGCTCAGGAAATGAACGGGAGACCATACTGCAAGTGGCATCATTCGTTCACTCACACCACCAACGAGTGCAAAGAGCTTCGCCGCCAAATCCAAATGGCTATAGAACAAGGCCGTCTGATCCTTGGGCAGTTCGCCATGAAAGTGGACACAAACCCATTTCCCGGCGTCAACATGGTAGAACTCGATCGCCCGCGAGGCGTAAGCTGGATTTCTCGTTGGCGTTAATATGGCAGGGTCGGGTACCACCATGACACGCATAAGGAGGACGGTGGTCGCTCTGGGCAAGGAAAGAAAGGAGGCTAGTCCAGCGACCGCCCAGCTGACAGCGGTACCTAACAGAGGAACAAGTGAGGAGAGTGCGATATCAGAAGCCACATTCTACGCATCTCCTTAACAAGTATGAGCGCCAGTATGACCAACGTCGCTGGCACGGCAGAGACGACGAAGGATATGAGCACCTTGCTAGGGGGCCGTCGAAAAAGAAGGAAGGCGCAGACAGGCATTGGGATTGTCCTTTCTTCAGGTATTGTTGGGGCGCGGGAACGAGCCGATTGCCTACAATCGACAGCTGCCCGGAATGCGGTCAGCAAAAGGAGGACGCGAGGCCAGTGTCAGTATTCAAACGTCTAGGGCCTCTCCAGCCCCAGGGCCGTCACAGAGAGTCCGCTCGACCAGAAGACCGCGACAAGCCAAAGGTTGGCAAGGACGAAGACAGGTATCACCGTCCAAGGTGGTGCCCCGACGGACTCAGACACACCCAGAAGCGTAGAGTGCAGCGGCTGCGTTACTTAGAGGAAGCTGAAGCACAGTATCTCCACGCTTTGAAGAAAGCACGGCCTGATCTGGCCGTCAAAGTGAAGCAGTCTGTGGAAACGGAAGACCGCCCGACCAGGAAAGAGTGGCGCCCCAAACCGGTAAAAGCCGACGCAAAGACATCGGCTGGCACAAACATGGTGTTCTTACTCCCGTCAGAATTCTGCACGCCAAGAACCGATGAGCTACCCGTGGCACAGTTTGATTGCGGCCCACGGCCGGTTATCTTTGAGAAGCCACGTGAGAAGGGTTACAAACATCTGAAAGCCCTGTACCTGCGAGGTTACATCAATGGGCAACCTGTCAGCAAGATGTTGGTGGACACCGGAGCGGCAGTCAATATCATGCCATACTCCATGCTACGACGTTTGGGACGCTTCCACGCAGATCTGATCAAAACCAACGTCACGAGCGACTTCAACGGTCATCTTCGGGGACGCAAGGCGTACTGAACGTGGACTTGACAGTGGGCAGGAAAACCGTACCCACGTCATTCTTCGTCGTGGACAGCAAGAGCACTTACACTGTCCTGCTAGGAAGGGATTGGATTCACGCTAATTGCTGCATCCCGTCCACAATGCATCGCACGATCCAAAGGGATGGAGACGAAGTAGAGGTCATCCACGCAGACGATTCTATCGAGATCTCCATAGCTGGCATGAACGTCTGGGAAGCAGAAGACCAAGAGCCGATCTCTGGAATCAATCTAGACGGCTGCGAGCGTTGAAGCTACAAAACGGGTGAGGCTGGTCTTATCCACTGGCCTTACAGAGTAGAAAAGCCCACGATCATCCGTGGTACGGCCGATCCCTGCGATCGGCCACAAAAAATAAAAAGCAGCGATCATACGACAAGCAGCTCATGTAGTCGTAGCAGAGAGATGCTCTGCCACTGTAAAATAATGAGGTGTAAACCGTCCTAGACTGATGCAAGCGAAAAGGGGGCCGATTCAAGCAATCGGCCCAAATTATTTTTGTTGTCCCCACCCACCGTTTGCCCTGTGTTTAGCGTCGATTTGACAGGTGACGGAAAGCTAGGGTACGGGTTTACATCAGCTGATGAGCTATAAGAGATCGACATTGGTCCTGGGGACAAGTCACAACCAACATTTACCAGCAAGAATGGGCTAGGATGTGCTGGCGTTCAGGTACAATTCCTGGAGGCGGACAACTAGAGAGCCGATATCTTCAATTACTTGAAGGATTCGGCTCGGGGGGCACCTAAACGGATAAGGTACAAAGCCATGAAGTACGTGCTTATTGGAGACGACATGTTTTACAGGACTCTGGAAGGGCTGTTGCTCAAATGCCTGGGGTCAGCCGAGGCCAATCAGCTCCTACACGAGGTACACGAAGGCGCCTGTGGAACTCACCAATCGGCTCATAAGATGAAATGGTTGATCAGGCGATCAGGGTTTTATTGGCCCACCATGCTTGAAGACTGTTTCAACTACTACAAAGGGTGTCAAGCATGTCAGAAATTTGGAAAAATCCAGATGGTACCCGCGTCAGCAATGAACCCCATCATCAAGCCTTGGCCATTCCGAGGTTGGGGCATGGACATGATCGGCAAAATCAATCCTCCATCGAGTAAAGGCCACATGTGGATTCCGCCATTCTCGACTACTTCACTAAATGGGTGGAGGCTGTCCCGATGAAGTCGATAAACTCGAAGGATGTTATCAATTTTGTAAAAGAGCATGTCATCCATAGGTTCGGATTCCCAAACTATCACGACCGATGGAGGTTCGGTCTTTATTTCTCGTGAGTTTAGAAAGTTCTGCGAGGACATGGGGATTAAACCGAGATCATCTCCATACTATGCTCAAGCAAATGGGCAAGGCCCAATCGAGCCTCATCAAGTTGATCAAGAGAAAAGTCGATGAGCACCCAAGGCGTTAACGAGGTTTTGTCGAGCGTTATGGGCTTATCGTATGTCATGCCATGGAGCAATAAAACCTCACCATACCATCTAGTATATGGACAAGAAGCCGTCCTACCCTGAAATTACGGCTGGATCAAGACGTCACTTTTCGTGACGATCTAACGATCAAGAATACGCAACCCTGATGAGTGACAGTGTAGAGGATTTAACCGAGCTTAGGCTATGGTCACTCGAGAAAATCAAAGAGAACAAGGCCAAAGTAGCTCGTGCATACAACAAGAAAGTGAAGCCAAAGGAGTTCCACGTTGGTGATCTGGTATGGGAAGCTGTGTTGCCCTTGGGGACTAAGGATGCGACATATGGTAAATGGTCTCCAAATTGGCACGGTCCGTACAGGGTTGACCAAGTTTTAAGAGGAAATGCATACATGCTCGAGCAGTTGGATGGTGTAAAGTTCCCAGTGGCAGTCAACGGGCAACATCTCAAGAAATATTTCCCAAGCATGTGGGATGTTGGACAGTAAAACTTGAGGGGTCGATACATGGAATCGACTAAGTAAAGTCACGTGAGATGATGGACAGTAAAATATGGGGGCCGATGCTGAAAATCGGCCGAATAAAAAAAAAAGAAATATGTAGCCGATGCACGGCCATCGACTCTAGAGGTTCACACATATTACAAACGGGTCCACCTCGGCGATCTCAGCTTCGTCATCTTCATCTTTGCTTGTCACTAGTCGTTTGTGCGGGGCACGTTTTTCGATGGGCAATTGGAGATTTGGGTCGCCCGTATTGAGGAAGGTCGCAGGTCATCATTTGAAACCAAGAAGTGGCCGTTGTAATGTGTCTAAGGATGCGACCGAAGGTTGACCCTGTCAACGTTTTTTGGGAGAAGCCGATGGGTAGTCATCGGCTCTGTGCGATTTGACTTGTTTGACTGTGTGCGTGCAGTATGTTGAAAGCCGATACAGTGTCATCGGCTTCTGAAGCATCGACCTATTTCGGTTGTCGGCAAAATTGAAGCAAAAAGGAACAATATTTGGGGAACAGATTTTCATTCATTCAGACGATCATTGCTTACAGGATGATCGATTACAAAAGGGGCCTACTACTGCTACGGCTATTACTACTGATTCCTAATCTAAGCCGAGGTCGTCGTCGCCACTGTCGTCGCCGCCGTCCTCTTCGCTGTTTTCAGCTACGCCGCATCGTCCTCCTGCCGCTTCTTGAAGAAACCAGCGGGACTTCTTCGCCTCGTCATCTTCGATGTCTTCGCCATCTTGCGGAAGCGCTTCATCGGCGGATACTGCCGGAGGAGGTGTCCTCCTCCGATGCCTCCTCGGAAGATTCGACGCCGCCCCACGACCAGCGTCGCCGTTGCTTCGCCCAGTTCCCGTCGACGAGGAATCAGGCTCTCTTCGCCGTCGATCGGACGATCGCCCTCGACTGCACGGCGAAATCTCATCCTTTCGTCCCACCATCGTGGGGCGAATCAGAGCGCCGCCGGCGGGTGCTCAAGGCCGGCTCTCGGTCGCTAATCGAGTTGGAGGCGTGGGAGGACACACCGGAGGAAGCAGAGGAGGCCATGGCGAGAAAGAGGGTTTTTTCCGGCGTAGGGAGAGGGTTTTCTGGCAACTGGAGGAAGATGGGGCTGTGAACTGTTCAGGCTGATTTAAATAAGGGGAATAGTGGAGAGACGGTTCAATGCCATAGCAGTTTCCCAGTTACCGCCAAAATCGTCAAATCACGCTGCGCAGGAGTTGAGAAGACAGGCATCATGATGAAGGGGTAGCGTGACGGTTGCTCGCCACGCATCCGCCTACGCCGAACCCGATAAAAAAAAAGAGGAGAAGAAGAGAAAAAAAACACACAGAGTGGTTTTGGAATTATCATTGCCAAAACCAGGGGGGCATGTGTTACCACCGTATTTTGGCTAAAGACGGAGATGGGCCGTGATCAAGATGGGCTTGGAAGATATGTATATTCAACGAGTTGTTGGATCGGCCTAGTGCGTGGATTTGGGCTAAATTGCCCGTGTATCTTGTATCATAGTAGGATTCGTGTTTGTTTAGGTTCCGTTTATGTTTAGGTAAAGATAGAGTTGTAGAGTTATTCCAAAAGTAGAGAGTCTCCGGACTATAAATATGTACCTAAGGTTATCGAAAAAGGAGGACAACCACGTTCACAACAAATACAATCTCGGCGCATCGCCACCCCTTGTTTCTAGGGTTTCTTTCGGGTAAGTGCCATGTTGCCTAGATCGCATCTTGCGATCTAGGCAGTATCTACTTATTCGTTACCTGGTTATACTCGTACTGAAGCGTTGTTGATGGCGAGTAATACCATTATCATAGATTGTTTGAGGCTAGCATCGGTGCTTTTTCATTACTATCGTCGAAGTTATGCTACCTCTAGCTATCTCGCTACCCTTGCACCTTTTCCCAAAGTGTAAGGGTAGCACCTTGCTTGATCTTTATTTAGTCGATTCGATCTGTTATAGTTGTGCCTTGTTCGCCAAGGTTTAGTTTAATATCTACGTAATCAGGCCTTACAAACGGGTTGAACGATCCAGTAATGCATAAGGACGTGGCTTATTTGTTCTAGAGAGGATGTTCCGGTAATTGGCTTTACGTTGGTTATTAGGCCTCCTCTAGGGTTAATATTCTTCATCTTTTGTACGTACCAGGCTCAATCACGCGTAGGATGTTCCAGTTACGTAGTGAAAACATTAGACTATCGTAGATCGATTTAACTTGTAGTGATCAAGCAAAACCCCATGTTATCATAAAATCTAACGCAGAACCATGGGGCAATCGGCTTTGGAGCCGATTCTGTGGAAACCAGGAGCCGATTACGGCTCGAATTTTACGTATACTTGTTTATCATGCAGGAAATCAATCGGAGCAATCCTTCACCTTCCTGACCAGGTATAGGTCAGGTGGCACGCCCTCGAACCAAGCCAGGACGTGTGCCGGAGCTTTTGCGGGCCGTCGCCCGAGGGACCAGGGCCCACCAGCAGTCCTGGGAGCCTCCCGGCTCTCCGTGTTGCCAGTCGCTGCTCGCCGGTGGGTTTTGGCAGGCAACACGGCAACACTCTGGGATGAACTCCCAGACAATATCGTCCACCAAATCGACGCCCACCTCCCATGCTCGCTCGACCGCGTCTTCATGGCCGCCTGTTGAAAGTCGTGGCGCACACCGCCTGTCGGGCCACCCCCACGTTCCCTCCCCTACCTCCTCCTCCCGCTCGCCCGAGGCCCGTCCGTCGCCTACATCCTGGGTGGTGGTGCCATGCACAACCTCGACCTTCCAGAGGACGCGCCGCACACGCTTCTTTGGCTCATACGAAGGCATGTGGGCGTTCCTGGCGCTCCGCCGCACAGAATGGCACGTGCTGCTCAACTTCCACACCGGCGAGCGCATCCCGTTGCGGGACCCGACGACGCGTGGCGCGGTCTACGGCAACAACAGAGCCATCGTGGGGGTCAGATGGGTGGGGATCGGGGGCCCTCACCATCCCGTCATGATGCTAGCTGCGACCCTCTCGCGCACGTCGGCGGTCGACGATGGGGAGTGCGTCGCCGACGCCATCCACAACGTGCTCGGACCCAAAGGGTGCGTCCATCACTGGCGCTACGCCTGCTTCTGGCGCCTGGGCTCGCGGATGGCCATTGATGCAGAAGATGTCGTCAGCGCCTCTGTCAGGTGGTCGCTGCAGGACATCGCCTACTTCGACGGCGCTTCTTCGTGCTGACCAAGGGCGAGCACCTCGAACCTGATCCGATGGGGCAAATAGCTCCCATGCGACGTCGTTGAGAGAAATCGCCCATTTTACGTTGTTGTTAGTTGAAATAGCTCGTATGTGACATCTACGTTGGAATAAATAGCTATCATGTGACAAATCCAAAGATACATGTTGACAACTCGAATCAGGTGAGACGAGCGAGACCCACTAAGTACGACCTGAGCGCTGTACCCACAGAATGTCTCCTGGTGACGGGACCCATAGCATGGGAACCATTAACTTATCCATCTTAGCGACCTGAGCGCTGTACATTCAGAGTCTCTCTCGGTGGCAGGACCCGCAGCGTGGGACCCATTAACTTATCCAGCTCAACAGGGCTGGTACAAGAGAGGACCGCGAGCAGTGCAACACCTCGAGCCATACTGCGACCTTCCCATCCTCCCTCCCGACCATCTTTGTTCTTCTTCTTCTTCGGTGATGACGCGCAACAACGCTGGTAAACGGGCCACGACCTTCCCATGTCGAGCTCCGCTTCAGCCTCCCACCGCACATGGTCACGCTATGGCGTAGTGCCAATGACAAGGTACCCTGTATGGCCACGTACTGCGTCCCTGAAGCGGCTGGTCACATTGACTGACAAGAATGGCAACCTTGGGCAGGAATTCATGAAATGTGAGAGAAAACCAAAGCAGGGGAAGGTGATATTTTACTTCTCAATCTGCCAATTTTGGTTTTTGTGTCCCAATTTCATATGTTTCATCCGATTTGGGATTTAGAGTTCATCCTTCCGATTTCAGAAATTGAAGTAATGCGTCTGGTTTGAGTGGCTAGATGAGTACATAGAGCGGATTCAACTGGAGGGCGTATCAGGGAAGCTCGATTTACCGTTGGAGGCAGAGAAGTTTGGATCGGGCCCGTTTGGATCTGGCAATTCCATTGGTTCTACTATGGGGGATGCAGGAGTGACGACAAAGCCGAAGAAGCTGAACAATTCGATGAAGAGAATCATCGAATTAAAGAACAACTTGATGGCCGGTCTTTTTTATGTATGTGTAATTGCTCTCGTATTTGTTTATGTGATGAAAATTAATCGTTAGTGAAAGCAATCAGTGTTGCAGTTAGATTGGGCATCATTTGTAATCGTAATGATATGGATGTTTAAATAGAAGTGTTGCGCTGCACGAATTAGGCATGTCTTCTTTGCTCTGTTTTGTTTCTTCGGTTCAGTTCAGTGGTAGAGAAAGAAAATGTAAAAAAAATTTGGTCGACAGTTGCCATAAAAGGCTCAATTAGAACGTACGCAGGGCCGAATAGAACATAGCCAGGCCCATTGATAAAAGAAGGAAAAATTTGCTAAAAGTCACCGTTATTTTCCGGCGTTTGCTAAAACACACTATTGAAATGTGGCTTTGCCCAGTATCATTATTATTTCGTGACAATTTGCTAGAACACACTGTACTGCCTAAAACGGAAAGTTTGACGTTTTAGACCTTTTTACCTTGTTGCAAATATGAGATGTTTTAGATAAAAAAAGCTGTCCAGCTTTTTTCCAATTCCCTCGTTGATTTTTTTTTCTTAACCACGATGCTGCATGCTGCAATGGATGGCGAGTTGGCGATGTTCCAACTTGATATGAACTTACGTATAGTTTCTAATTCATGTTCGGTATATGCATATGCTGGATTTGGTGAATTTGAATTAGAGAAAAAAGTGTTCAAACCGGACATATGTCAAACTTTCCATTTGTGGTATGCAGTGTGCCCTGGCAAATGTGCCATGAAATTATAATGGTACTCAGCAAAGACCCATTCCAGCGGTGTGTTTTGGCAAACGCCAAAAAATGACGGTGTCCTCTAGCAAATTTTCCCAAGAAATAACTATAGCTAGTGAAAAAAAGTGCACACGGTCGTTCACATAGATATATCTTTTTGGCTTACGTTATTTCACAAATTTTAAGCTTCCTGCGGTCATTTTTTTGAGATAACTCATCTGAAAATTATTTAAGCTATTTTTATACACAAGTTATCGTGTCCAATGGTAAGGTCCCGTGTTGTTTTGGCTCTTTTATCGTGTCTTGCTGCAAGGGTGCACCCGCGTGTTGTTTTGGCTGAAACAAAAGGTTGGTATAGTTAGCATTTTTTTGACCAAAAGGTGCACTCAAAGTAACAATATAGTCTATTTTATTTGTGAACAAAAAAATTGCAATTGTTTGGTTCTACTTTATTTCGACCAAGCACTATTTTATTTTTTTGGTTTGTGCATGCTATGGTGTTCAAAGTTTTTACTCGTGTGTTTCGACCCAAAATGGTTGTGCCCCTCTCAAAAAAAGACATATAGTGTGCCAATATATGCACAAGTTTAAGATTGGATCATGTTTTAGTGCATTTTTTACTACACATGGCCACATACTTTAACAATGTAAATAAAATGCAATGAAGAAACTTTAAGCACGAATAAATATTAATATATTAGTAGCATCCCCTTACAACATATAGAGGGGCATCCCCTTACAACATATAGTGCATAAAATGTAAAAGGAAAATAATTAAAACTAGACACGAGCTAGAAGACACGAGCACACATGCCCCAACCAACACAACACAAGGTATATAGAAAGACTCGGCCAACAGAACACTCGAACAACGGGTACCCCTCGAACAACTCCTTGGCCCTTCCTTAGTCGGCGCCTCTCACTCGTCTTCCTTCGGCATCTAGTAGGGGAGGGTGTGCATGCCGTTGGGCTGAGGGAAGATGTGGTGGAAATTAGTGAAGATGTTGTAGGTGGTGAACGCGATAAACTCACATCCACACGAGAACACCTGGCCGAGGAGGTGGTAGGCGTCGTAGGGGTTGGTGAAGGTGATGTATAGGCCGATGACAAAGTTGCCGTGGTTGTCGTCGTACTGCTCGTGGAGGTGGAACATGGGCGGAGTGCCCGTGGGGAGGTGGCGGTAGCCGGAATGGAGGAAGAAGTGAGCCAACTCGAAAGCGCCCTGCACCTCGATATCGCCCACACCTTGAGGCTGCTCTCAACGATCCTTCCCGTCGGGTACGGCATCTCCGGCACGATGCGAGGGCGACGATAGGTAGGTCAGGTGAACTGCATGGTGGCTTGGCAAGTGGAGTGGTGGCTCGAGTGGTGGATTTGGCTCAAAAGGAAGAAGCGGGGGCGGCTTGAGAGATGAGTGGTGGCTCGAGTGTGAGAGGGATGAGAGGAAATGGTGCCCCTTATATAGCCGTGTTGCAGCCGTGGTCAATGTACATGATGCTTCGTTTTCTCTTCTCCGTTCGTGGTGGCATAATTGCATTAAAACGACGGGCAGAGAATCCAAAGCGGCACGGGCGGCCATACGAGATGCTTCGTCGTTTTGGACTTGCATCAGCGTGTGACGGTAAGACTGCCACATGAGAAACCGTTCCTCCGCGCGTGACACTGCAAAAGCGAGCTGCACGAACGCGTGTCTAAATGCATGCAATTGTTAAAATAGCTTAGATGTGACGTACCTATACACTGTGCCCCTGCCGCTGCTTTACTGCATCGCTGCGTGCATGCAAATGAAGCTGCATTGATGCGTTCACGAGCAGAATAATTAGGCTGCGACGCTATTGATTGGCATGCATGGTGTCGTTGCGGGAAACCTACACTCTCACATGCATGCCAACAGAGCATGTCGTGTCAGCCAGGCCTGCTCCGCTCGGCCAACAGTCACTCAGATGCTCCCCCGCTCAATGTTATCCGTTCGTCGGAGAAAAACAGGTGGCCAATCAGATTGGAGAATCAGGGCTCCCACGGATCACCTATAGCTACACCCGCGGAATCCTTCTAGAAGGCTTATCTGACGGCTGACGTTTGGTGTTAGGGTTAGATCGACGCTCGAAGTTTGGTGTTAGGGTTAGATCGACGGTCAACGTTTGGTGTTAGGGTTAGATGGGGTTTGGAGGCACTCAACGGGGTTTTGAAAGGTTTGACCGAACTTCAAATATGCATAACTAATTCAAAAAAAAAATCGAAAAAATGTAAAACCTGCGCACATAATCTTGTTATGTTACATACTTATGATATAAAATGATAAACTTGATTTAACAATCTTTGCACGAAAAAACCTTCATCTCGACTGAGGTTGCATAGAGTTCAAAGGAGTGAGAAGAGGGTTTGAGGTTTTGAAAACGCAAAAAATCAAAAAACCTCACCATAGCTTCATTTTGGATTGACTAAGCAGGATCTGAAGTTATTTTTGCATTTTCAATTTTTAAGCTTGTTTGACTTTGTATTAAAGGGCATTTTTTCAAAAATAAATTAATAATATGAATACTTATTAAAAAAAAGGTGAGATTTCGTATTGATGCTATATAGGTAGAATATAAGCTAAGAAAATCTTTTTGGGTGATTTTGAGAAGGTCGAAAAAAAACTTGCTTAGAAATGGGATCGTTTTCCATACTTGAATGTCGGAGTTTATGTTACGTCACATACTTATGATATAAAATGAAAAAACTTGGGTCAAACTATAATTATGATATAAAAAACTAAAAAATGTCAGAGCCTGTTTGGATGTCGGAGTTTTTTTTAGTTTTTTCATTTCTAACCAAGAGTAACATAAGTATAAAAACTAAAAAACTAAAGTGGAGTCTGCGCACATAATCTTGTTATGTTACATACTTATCATACTTTTTGGGTGATTTAAAAGAGACAACATTTTCATTTCTAAGTGGAGCCTGTTTGGACAACATTTTCAGTGACTATGAGTTGGACTTCACAAAAGGCTTGGATTTATGAATTAAAGTGCATAGTAGTACATACAATAGTGCAACATCACATAACAAACAAATGAATTCCAAAAATATTGGATATAGGCTCAAATTTGAATGTTGGATCAAATTTGAATTTGAATTTCAAGTCAAATCATCATCATAGCACATAAATTTTCACATGAAATGACATAACCTATTACATAAATCAAGTTTTACATCAAAGAACATAAGTTTTCACATAAAATGACAACAAACTTAAGTTTTCACATCAAATCACATCACATTTGAATGATTTCGACTCTATTTCTTTTGCTTCTTTCTACCACTCGATTTTTTCTCCTTTTTCCACTGCTTGGTTCCACATCGCACAGTTTGTTGATGCTCTTGGTTTTCCTGCCAACTCCACTAGGCCCCCTCAACTTCTGCACCTAAGCATGTCCAACTTCTTCAGTTTGCACTTCTGCAGATTGAGTAGACGGCAACAAAAGCTGCAGATATTGTTTAGTTTGCAACTCAACACTTGGCAGCACAACCTCCAAAGATGGCGACACAACTGCCAAAGCATATTCGCATGACAGGACAACAGCCAAATCATCTGCAACAGTTTCAGATTGACCTAGCGGCTGCAAAACAGATTAAGTATGCATCACATCATCCAAAACAGAAATAGTTAGCTCATGTTCAGCAGTAACAGTTTCAGTTTGCTCCACATCAGCACCATTATCTGCTTTGTTCTCTTCCTTCTAAAGCCATTGAGTCTTGCTTTTTTCATTGGCCAGCATTGTTCAACAACAATAGGTGGGGCTTTTTCTGCACGATTCCTCCTAAAAAATAAAGCATTTCACTTGGTTAGATACTATAACAAGTAGCAAAATCAAAAACTTGGAAAAACAGGAACATAAACATACTTTGGCCTCTAAGGAGTGTAGATGCATTTGGATGAACCAATTCTGTGCCCAAGTACCTCACACAACTTGCACCTATTTTTGTTACCTTTTTAGCCCTTTTGGGCTTTTCATTCTTTTCCTTTTCCTTTTCCCCTTCTTACTACTACCACCTTTCTCAAACCAAGCTTTGAATCTGCTCTGTTTGGGCCTCCCAGCATTTTTTCTAGTGACAGGGGACAAAGGTAAATTCTATTTCCACCTCAGGACACTGAGATTGGTCAGTCAGTGCAGGAATTGGACTTGCATATGCGATTTGAATATTTGTACTAAATAATACTCATGCATATATGGGTGCATATTTAACCTGGGTTTAGATGCCAAAAATATTATGGCATGCTCACATGTTTTCTAGTGTGTTGCCACTCTTGGCAAGTGTACTCATGCATCTCAGTATTTACTACATGCCTCTTGCCACTCTTTGTATCTCTAACTTCAGCACCCCACAAGGAAGATTTCTTAACCGATAGATGTCAAATATTTCTACTACTGTTGACCACCTGTTGTACCACTGCTGGAAGCTTGTCCCCTTCCAAAATATTAGCAATTCTTCCTTTCAAGTCCTAAAAATGCATGATCATGATCCTTATTTGGTCCACCATGTCATGCACTAGCAAGTCTTTCAAATTCTTCACTTTTTTGTTGAAACTTTCTGCCAAGTTGTTATTGATATGATCACATTTTATGGCAGTATTAAAACCTGATATGTACCACAACAGAGAATGGTGGGTGTTCAACCATGAAGGAAATTCATTATCACTACATGATGTCAATATCTTACCAAGGTGATAGGAATTTGTCTGTGTGATGCAGTATCTTGCTGGTGGCCACATGCGCCCAATTAATCTCCTCTAATTTTTTTATCAGATTCATCCACATATGTCCAAAGCACTCTCTCTGCTCAGCATGGGGGGGGGCAATTTTTACTGCATTTTCCAGCCCTTTATATGCATATGTGTGGATGGGCAATGGAGAAATTGGTCCTATGCATCTTTTCAGTTGCATCATGAACCATGTCCATAATGCCTCTGTCTCTAATTAAAACATTCCTATTGCAATTGGAAACATCCAGTTATGTACATCTAGAGCATTTCATGCAGCCAACTGACCATTCCACTTTCCAGTCAAAAAATATGAGTCTATGCTCAAATATGGACGGCAACCTGCTTTGAATCCATCTATGTAAGGCTTTAAAAACATAAAAAACTTGCTAAAATAAACCGTGCCATCCTCTGTTACCTCTATATCTATCTCCACCACACTTCCAGGTGGCATGTTCTCCACCTCTACTTTAAAACTATACAACATCCTAAATGTATTTGCCCAGTCACCATACAATTATTTTATGGCCCTTTGTTTTACCTTCCCCAAGTCAACTTTCATCCTATTTGCAGTAGTGTTTGGAGTCTTGTCTAATATAGGAGTAATCTTCTCTGTAATCGAAAGCTGGATGTCATCTTTGAAACTCTCTTTAAAGTGGTCATACGTGTATGTTGGTGTGGTATTTGATTTACCCTTAATATATTTTCATCAGGTTGTCGTCTGGCAGATATATACCATTTGCAAACATTGTTGGAGATATGCCCAAGAGGCAATAATAAAGTGGTTATTATCATATCTTCACACTTATGATAAATGTTTACATACCATGCTATAATTGTATTAACCGGAAACATTAATACTTGTGTGATTTGTAAACTAAAATAAGAGTCCCTAGTAAAGCCTCTTGTTAAACTAGCTTGTTGGTTAATATATGATCATGGTTTCCTGATCATGAACATAGAGATGTTATTAACAACAGGATCATATCATTAGGAGAATGATGTGATGGACATACTCCTATAGATAAGAGTAGCATAAAGATCAAGTCATTTTAATAGTTCAATTGCTATATGCTTTCTGATACATAGTAACCTAATTCCTTCGACCATGAGATCATGCATATCACCTTTTCTGGATGGATGCTTTGATGTCATCAAACACCACACCGTAACAGGGTGGCTATAAAGGTGGCATTGAGTGTTCGAAAGTATTGGTTGAAACACATGGATCAAGAGTGGGATTTGTCCATCCATATGATGATAGATATACCTGGCCCTCTCGGTGGAATGTCATACAATTAGCTTGCAAGCATGTGACCGCTCACAAGGGATCACATATCACGAACGAGAAAAGAGTACTTATCGGTAACGAGGTTGAACTAGGTATGCAGAGATACCGACGATCATAACCTCGGATAAGTAAACTATCGTGAGACAAAGGGAAATTGGTATCGTATGTAAGTGGTTCATTCGATCGCGAAGTAATCGTAGAAATATGTGGGAGCCATATGAATTTCCAGATTCCTCTATTGGTTATTGTTCGGAGAAGTGTCTCGATCTTGTCCGCATAATTCACGAACCGTAGGGAGACACACTTAAGGATTCGACGTTGTTTGAGTAGTTATGGTATTATGAGAAAGAGACCGAATGTTGTTCGGAGTCTCGGATGGGATCCGGGATATCACGAGGTGATCCGGAATGGTCCGGAGAATAAGATTCGTATAAGGAAAGTCCCGTTTCGGAGTTCGGGAATGATTCCGGTGTTTTCATCGCGAATGTTCTAGAAGGTTCCGGATTGTCCGGCACTCCGGGGGGGGAGGGTATATGAATGTGTCATTACATATTGAATGATTGCATCATGTACTAAGTGTTCTTACTGTTCCAAAACTGAAAAGTCAAACTGCCAGTTTGAAAGTCAAACGGCTAAAACAGGAAACTGTGGAAAACAGGAAACTGTGGGAAACAGGAAACTGTGGGAAACAAGCAAGAGGTGGTTGGAACCGACTTGGGGGAGGAGTCCCTCCAAGCCGGCGCGCCAACCAAGGCCGACTTGGGGAGGGACTCCCCTCCCCTTGGCCGCCCCTCCCACCTATAAAAGGAGGGCAGGGCCTCCTCTAGACACACAAGTTCCTATCCTCTAATCTCCGGTTTAGAGCCGTTTTGGTTTAGAGCTTCTAATTGCTCTAGCCTGGGTTTAGAGCCTTCTAATTGGTGTGTCTAATCTCTAGACCACTAATAGCTCTCTCTCTCATACTCCACCATACTCGCCGCTTAAGGCGAAGCCTCGGGATCTCCCTCTACTTCCGGTACCACGCCGCCAGTTGCCGGAATCGCGAGGAGAGTGCTACAACCTCCATTTTCTTTGGAACAAGGAGAGGAAGGTCTTCGCCGAAAATCGAACGGTGATCGACAGCGGAGCGCTGCCGAACCAGCGCCGAAGGATCGCTCACGCGATCTTGAGATCGGAAGAGTACGACTACATCACCCACGAGAATCGCTCTCGTTAACCGCTTTGGAATCTTCGAGGTGAGTTATTCCATCGCTCGTTGCTACAATCTAGTAGATAGATCTTGGCTTGTTTGTTTGTATGCGATAGAAAATTTTGTTTTCCATGCTACGAACCCCTACAAAGGGTATCGAGCCGTGTCTATATGTAGATCTGTTGCACGAGTAGAACACAATGGTCATTGTGGGCGTTGATGCTTTTATTGTCGATTGCTTCTTGTGTACTTTGCATCTTGCGGTATGTTGGGATGAAGCGGCCCGGGCTAACCTTACATGACATCGTTCATGAGACTTGCTCCACGCTTGACATGCAACTTGTATTGCATAAGTGGCTTTGCGGGTGCCTGTTTCTCCTAGCATAGTTAAGATTTAATTTACAACGGGTGATTGACAATACTAGTATCAATGTTGTGGTTCTTGTTCGTAAGTTAGAACGACACTTATTGAAAGCCCCAAACCACGTAAAACATGCAAAGAAAATTAGAGGCGTCTAACTTTGTTTTGCAGGGGTGTGCTGTGATGTGATATGGCCATGATTGTGATTATATATGATGTATGCAATGTTCCTTATTGTAAGACGGCAACCGGCAGGAGCCATATGGTTGTCTTTAATTTCTATTAAAGACCCACTTGTCTATTCAAAGTAGTTGTAATAGTTGAATCCGGTGGACGACAACCATGGAGAAGCGTCATTGACCTTGATGCAATGCCGGTGATGATGGAGATCATGTTCGTGCTTGAAGATGGAGATCGGAAGCACAAAGAAGAAAGGCCATATCATATCACATATTATTAAATTGCATGTGATGTTAATCCTTTATGCATCTTGTATTGCTTAGTAGACGACGGTAGCATTATAAGATGATCCCTCATGCACATGAATTTCAAGTCATAATGTGTTCACCCTTAGTTAGCACCGTTGCTAAAGCTTGTTGTTTCGAAGCACCACGTGATGATCGGGTGTGTTAGATTTTGCAAGTGTATACAACGTGAGAAAGCCAGATTTGCTCATGCGGAAACTAAGGTTTGATCTTGACGAGCCTAGCATGTACAGACATGGCCTCAGGAACACGGATTACCGAAAGGTAGAGCATGAGTCATATAGTATATATGATGAACATGTTGATTGTTCGCCATTGAAGCTATATCAACTCTCGTGATGATCGGTTTTGATGTGGTGGATTTGGTTCGTGTGATCACTAAAACAATGTGAGGGATATTGTTTTGAGTGGGAGTTCACCTAGATTAATTTAATTATTAATTAGAACTCAATTTATCATAAACTAAATCAAAGTGAATTTGCATAGTTGTTGTAGTCATTAGCATCCGTTTACTACCTTGCGCTTAGTTATAATTGAGATGATAGAACTATAGAATTCTGGTTAGTTACTTTACGAACTGGTATCGTATTGTTTTGAAGTGTTAATCTAAAGTTTAAAAGTCCTATTGCAAACTTTCAGTAAGTTCCGGTTACTCCATGAAGTTTAATAATTAGTATTAAATCAAGAGTAACAATTCCAAGTGTTAGTATATAAGTATCATGTTTGTCTCCATGATTCTTGATATTCAAAGGATTCCCTTAATATCAAGGTTATCTAGGATCTGAAAGAGTTGTTTCAGAAACCATGATGTGTGGAAGATATTGTGATATCTGAAACGAAGTATTGGTTACAACATGATAGAGTATAATATGGCAAAAGTCATGTTCTCATATTTGATGAGAAATTGCAAAAGGTTGGAGACACTAGTTGTCCTAATCGTCCAAAAGGATTTGGAGAGCAACATTATACTCATGTTTCACCATTATAAGCTAAAAGTAGCTTGATCATGGATAATTCCATGATAAGGGTGAATATTTGATGTAGGTAAAATGTTTACTACACCAAGAGATTACTAAAGAAAGGAATTTGAAAGAACACCAAACATTTGATGATGGTGATCTACTAAAGTGCAAGTCCAAAGACATTGGTATTTAACTATACACGCTTTGGACTATATGTCATATGTATGACTCCACTATTGATGTTGATAGATTCTTTCAAATGTAAAAGGAAATATTGAAAGAAAATCTCATAAGTATATGGCAGAAAGGAAAAGACTAGAATTGTTCAGTTTAAGTATATAGATGATATACATGTTATGGCTATATTCTTTGCTTATTAAATAATGTGGTTCTTAAGTATTTAATACTGAATTTGTTGGTATGAATCGTCATACGAAACAACAGAATTCATGAACTACAGTAGTCTAAGTAATTAGCAAAAGAATATGTGATGATGTTCATCGAAAACAAATAAAGGGTTATTGTGTTGCTCGTTAAACATCAAAGCTTGCCTTCAAGATTTGTTTTATCAGGTATTATGAGAACAAAAGGGTTGTTCAAATAATTGCCGTAATCCATAAAAGATGGATGATTCGCAAATCTCGTTGGAGAAATCACATCCATAAAACTAGTGCTAAAAATGTCGAAAGACAAATTGATTGAAAGATCACTTAGGAAGTGGCATCGCCGTTTAAATTATATTGGAAAGAAAACATGAAGAAACTCCATATGGATGGAATTTTAGAGTCTTTTGATTTTTGATCAAATGACGCTTGTGAAACTTTCTTAGAGATAATTAAAACTTCGTTCATAGGCAAAAAGGGAACGAATGACTAGCTTATTGGAACTTGTACATATTGTTGTACGAAATCCATTATGTGTAGTCAAGAGCGATGGATCTCAACTTCATATGTTTTCTCCAAAAATTTGAGTGAATATATGAATATTTACTTAATAAGGATGAAGTGTGAAATATTTGAAAGGTTCAAAGATTTTCAAGATGAAGTGCAAAATCATTGTAACAAGAATATAAATAGTTTATGATAAGATCATAAAGGAAGATATTTGAGTTACAAGTTTAGCATAATACCTAAGATTTAAGGAATCGTTCCGTGGATTTGCATTTTCCAAACACCATAAGAGTATGGGCTCGAGATATGTAATTAAACCTTGTTTGGCATGGTAAGATCAAAGGTGTAATTCATAAAACTGCCATTGTATTTTAAAGATTAAAAGCTTTAGAGATTACCGTTTTCCACTGAAAAGAGCTCCATCATAATCCGTTGAAATGACACCATATAAAGTTATGGTTTGGGATAAAACCCAAGTTGTCCTTTCTTAAACATTGGTATGCTATGCATAAGAAAGATGTTTGCAACCAAAGTCGGATGAACCTGTCTTTGTTAAGTATTCCTCCATAACACCGGAGACAAAAGTGTTTGTCACTTAGAACGTCAAGTTTCTTTTAGAAGGAATTTTTCGTGAAAATTTAAGTGGGAGGACAATAGAACTTTGATAAGGTTAAAAGAACCTTAGCTATATGTGCAGAGTTGCGCAGCACCAAAAAGTGTTCCGGAGGCAGCAACAATGCTCATGGCTCACATACCTCAAAGGTTGTGGTTATGAAGGTCAAAGTTTCTGTTGAACCAAGTAGGTCGAGTAAACAATCAAATACCAAGATTTGAGGGTTGAATCATTATTTGAGAATAATGAACGTACTACATGCAAAGAAGCAATGATGGGCCCTGACTCCGTAAAATGGCTTGAAGCCATAAAATCCGTGATAGTTCCATATACGAGAGATCAAGATTTGAACTTGAAAGACCCTCTGGGAAGGTACAAGACCTTACAGTCGTATTTGGATCTACAAAGAAATAGACATGGATGTTTCACATCTATAATCGACATATTGGGAAAGAGTTCACAAAATGTTCAAAGGTTGACTATGACAAGATTTGATCTTTCATAGTGATATTTAGTCTAGACGGATTAATGTAGCAACCACTACATATAATTTGTTATATGGTAGTTGAATAAACAAATGTAAGTTCTTCTAATAGAATCGTTACCTAGGACATGTGCATAACACGGTCCATAGGGTTTTGTTAATTCAAAAGGATGCTAAAAACATATGCAAACTTCAATGGTTAAAGTGAGCATCATGAGTTGAATCTTCACTGTGATGAAATTGTTAAAGGAGTTTAAAAGTTCATCAGAGACGATGGAGATGCTTGCATTTGCAAGAAATTAAGTGGGAGCGCTAAGACATGTTTCTAATACATTATGTGGAAGACATATTGTTGATTGGAAATAATGTATCTTTTATTAACACATATTAAGAATTTCATCCCGATGAAAGACTTAGGCAAAACCCAAATATTTGGTATCAATAGATGCTAATATCGTTGTGCCAGAAGTACATAGACGAGATATTGAATGAGTTCAATATAGAAACTACAAGAAAGGTTCTTGTCGCACAGAAAGGATTGAATGAGTTCAATATTGATGATATATTCAAGTGTATTGACATTTGGTAAGTGAAACAAAGATTCAAGTATAGATTGATACTTGATGTATGAAATCACAAAGAATATTTATATCAATCATACTGTGATATGCACAAATCCAGATATGTCCTATGCTCTAAATGTTATGAGCATATACCAGAATAATTCATAAGATGATCGTTGGACAATAGTAAGGATATTCTTATGATATTTTGGAAGAACTAGGAGTATATTATTTGTAGAAGTGACAAATAGATGGTTAGTTCATTGTAAAAGTACTACATTGATACTAGCTTTGTCACAAAGTACAAATTAAGTTTATCTCAATCTAAACTAAGGGTGGCACAATATAATGGAAAGTGAGTTCCATAATGGATTTGGATGAGTTCCAAAGTTAAGACATTGTGACAGATACTACAACAAAAGGCTAATTATATGACTGCTATTATAGCAGCAAAAGAGGGCATTTGTGTCAAGTAGTTTGTTATCAAACTAGGAGTAGTTCACAGAGGGATAATACTATGAAGATATATTGTGCGACAATATTATCAACATGTTTTAACCCCAAAGAACTAAAGGTCACACCGAAAGACCAAATTTATACAAAGCCATCTCATTAGATAATGAGTGATGCGTAGAGACGCAAAGACATGCAATTACACACGGACCTGGAAGTGTCAGATCCAGATATCAGTTGACCACTAGCAATCGTGTACATACAACACCGGAAAGCCATAGGTGTTATATACACAAAGGTTTGAAACTAGATTATTGACTCTAGTGCAAGTGGGAGACTGTTGGAGATATGCCCAAGAGGCAATAATAAAGTGGTTATTATCATATCTTCACACTTATGATAAATGTTTACATACCATGCTATAATTGTATTAACCGGAAACATTAATACTTGTGTGATTTGTAAACTAAAATAAGAGTCCCTAGTAAAGCCTCTTGTTAAACTAGCTTGTTGGTTAATATATGATCATGGTTTCCTGATCATGAACATAGAGATGTTATTAACAACAGGATCATATCATTAGGAGAATGATGTGATGGACATACTCCTATAGATAAGCGTAGCATAAAGATCAAGTCATTTTAATAGTTCAATTGCTATATGCTTTCTGATACATAGTAACCTAATTCCTTCGACCATGAGATCATGCATATCACCTTTTCCGGATGGATGCTTTGATGTCATCAAACACCACACCGTAACAGGGTGGCTATAAAGGTGGCATTGAGTGTTCGTAAAGTATTGGTTGAAACACATGGATCAAGAGTGGGATTTGTCCATCCATATGACGGATAGATATACTCTAGGCCCTCTCGGTGGAATGTCATCCAATTAGCTTGCAAGCATGTGACTGGCTCACAAGGGATCACATATCACGGGAACGAGAAAAGAGTACTTATCGGTAACGAGGTTGAACTAGGTATGCAGAGATACCGACGATCATAACCTCGGATAAGTAAACTATCGTGAGACAAAGGGAAATTGGTATCGTATGTAAGTGGTTCATTCGATCGCAAAGTAATCGTAGAAATATGTGGGAGCCATATGAATTTCCAGATTCCTCTATTGGTTATTGTTCGGAGAAGTGTCTCGATCATGTCCGCATAATTCACGAACCGTAGGGAGACACACTTAAGGATTCGACGTTGTTTGAGTAGTTATGGTATTATGAGAAAGAGACGGAATGTTGTTCGGAGTCTCGGATGGGATCCGGGATATCACGAGGTGATTTGGAATGGTCCGGAGAATAAGATTCATATAAGGAAAGTCTCGTTTCGGAGTTCGGGAATGATTCCGGTGTTTTCATCGGGAATGTTCTAGAAGGTTCCGGATTGTCCGGCACTCGGGGAGGATACATGAATGTGTCATTACATATTGAATGATTGCATCATGTACTAAGTGTTCTTGCTGTTCCAAAACTGAAAAGTCAAACTGCCAGTTTGAAAGTCAAACGGCTAAAACAGGAAACTCTGGAAAACAGGAAACTGTGGGAAACAAGCAAGAGGTGGTTGGAACCGACTTGGGGGAGGAGTCCTCAAGCCGCGCCAACCAAGGCCGACTTGGGAGGGACTCCTCCCTTGGCCCCTCCACCTATAAAAGGAGGGGCAGGGCCTCCTCCTCTAGACACACAAGTTCCTATCCTCTAATCTCCGGTTTAGAGCCGTTTTGGTTTAGAGCTTCTAATTTCTCTAGCCTGCGGTTTAGAGCCTTCTAATTTGTGTGTCTAATCTCTAGACCACTAATAGCTCTCTCTCTCATACTCCACCATACTCGCTCCGGCTTAAGGCGAAGCCCTGCGGGATCTCCCCTCTACTTCCGGTACCACGCCGTTGTGCTGCCGGAATCACGAGGAGAGTGCTACAACCTCCGCTGCCTGCTGGAACAAGGGAGAGGAAGGTCTTCGTCGAGTACCGAACGCAGTGACCGATCCGGAGCGCTGCCGAACGCAGCCGGAAGGATCGTCTACGCGATCTTGAGATCGGGAAGAGTACGACTACATCACCCACGAGAATCTGCTCTCGTTAACCGCTTTGGAATCTTCGAGGGTGAGTTATTCCATCGACTCGTTGCTACAATCTAGTAGATAGATCTTGGCTTGTTTGTTTGTATGCGATAGAAAATTTTGTTTTCCATGCTACGAACCCCTACAAAAATTTCCACCACCATCATAACCTTTGCATCGAGCATACAATTTCTTCCGATCAGTCCACATAGTCTTGGCAATAAACTCTTTTTTTTCACTACATAGGTCTTGAAAGACATCCTAAACTCATCCATGCTTGGCCACAACTTTCCCACCTCAATAACTGGGTTCTCTTTATCATACAAACAGACCATCTCATTATCATCTGCATCATCCACATCATCTGCAGCCTCTCTCATCAGCTCTTCTTCATCCTCATTTGCATTTGCAGGGCCCGTGTTACCATCATCAGGCAAAGAACTGTCATCCTTCTCCTTATCTTTGTCATCAATTAGAATGCCAAACATTTTGGCCATATCAATGTCAGATATTGGTGTAATGACCAAATCTATTTTTTCATTCAACTCTACTACATTCCAATCAACAACAATCTTTCTAGCACCATGGGATCCCTCCTCTCTATCTGCATCAAGCTCTGTATCTTCATATACTACTATCGGTTCAGTGAACAATGCCAACATCTTCTTTTGTGAAACCCACTCATCATCTTCCATTTGTGCAGCCATCTTTGATGGCACATAACCAACTCTAGAATGAGTTTGGAGATCAATTAGCTCTGCATAAAATGTTACTTGTTTGCTTGTCCACCCTTCTTGCTGATCAATTTCAGCAACCATGGATTCTCCATCTTCAATTCTCACATATTCACCCTTATAGTTGTCGAAACGTTGCAGAGATACCTCTTGTTCTGGACCCCAAATAATACTCTCCCCAATTCTCTCCACCAAATTGCCCACGGCCTTATCCTCCATGCTCTCCAATTCCTGGGGATCAACATCTACAAGTTCGACATCTAACCTAATGGTGGTATCTATATCAATGTCTTGGATGCTTCCATCACTAAGCTTGGCTTTACAGGGGAAAAAATTCACTGTAATTGCAAATGTGGTGGAAGAAGCTCCCCTATTTTGTCAATGGCGGGCAGCGGCAGTGTAAGCGAGATTCACAACCAAATCGAGTTTGATAACAGCTAAAAGAAGGCAGCATGACAGATTTGAAGCACTGTATCCTCGCTCCATCTCATTCAGCCCCTGTGCTCCTATCTAATCGAGATTCTAAATCGGCAGGAAACAGAGCATGAGACCACAGATCTATCAAATTCTAGGAAATGAGACTAGGGTTTTAAAAATACTCACTCGCAATAGCTTCTCCGCTGACCAGAAAGGCTCCACCGTCGCTGAGAAGAAACAACTCCCTCGGCTGGAGAAGATGCTTACGGTGGCGCCGCTCGCCCAGTCCGACACGGTCGAGTCAAGCACGATCAGGTCGTGGATGGTCGACTCTCGATGACGTGGCGCTAGATGGACCCCACCAGTCTTAGCACATAACCGCACTATCCTAACCAAATCTCAGCATACCTAACAGCCAGCTAGCCGCATAAACGGTTTGTCTTGCTTGAGCTATTTCTGTGCTCGGAGACGTCGCATGCTAGCTATTTCAATCAACGACATCGTCCTGCGGACAATTTCGCTCAACGACGTCGCATGGGAGCTATTTCAATCAACGACGTCGTCCTGCGGACGATTTCGCTCAACGACGTCGCATGGGAGCTATTTCAATCAACGACGTCGTCCTGCGGACGATTTCGCTCAACGACGTCGCATGGGAGCTATTTCAATGAACGACGTCGTCCTGCGGACGATTTCGCTCAACGACGTCGCGTTGGAGATATAAGCCCGATCCGATGCGGCATTGAGTGGATAATCTTCAGGCTGTGCAACCTCTACGTCTCTACCACACCGACAGCGGTGACAACCCAAGCGACGCGGTGCCCCGCGCCGGATATCTCGTCGAGTCCCGTGGCGAGCTCCTCATGGTGGTCAAGGAGTGGATGCCCGACGACGGTGCAGCCTCCTGCATCCGGCTCTTCAAGCTTACTCCGGCCGTCGTCTCACTCCACGATGATCCAGCCTTCTCTCTCGCTTGGGTTGCGGTAGAAAGCCTCGATGGCCGGCTGCTCGTCGTCGGCCCCGGCTGCTCGCGGGCATTCGAGTGCGCCGACTTCCCATCCGTATACATCGAGGAGGGCGTATACTTTCTCGACGACCGCACCTAATTCGCGCCATACTTCCCCGAGCAGAGTAACTCTGACGAGTTCCTGCGTCGACAATGGCAGGTGCCGCCTGCTGCCGGCTGGCCCCGAGCAGCGCTTCTCCATCAAGCCCTGGAAAGGCTCCTTCTCCACTTACTCGCCGCCGATCTCGCTCCTACCTTAACCTGCTTCATGGACGACACGGCACAAGATTAAACGCTCTCTACATTGTCTACGATTTGACCAGCCCACAAGTCAAAAGTGCATCCTAGATCACACATTAGTTGTTATTTCTTTTCCCTAAAACTAATCTAGTTGTGTAATATTCTGAAATTGCTACCATTTTATTTTGTTTCTACTAGGTCAGTTTCAACTTAATTGACACAAATTTGCCTAGATCATATGCATCTTCACACTAACATAGTTATCTAGGCAAATCTGCACGAATTAGTTATACCCAAAAAAGATACCAAAACATTTGACATTTTGGAATGGAGGCAATAATAGTTAACTCGTTGTTGTCTCGAATTCTTTGTGTTTACCTATTATCGTATCTGACTATGCCAACGCTAAGATTTTTTTCTACTTCAACGCATAAACTACATCTTATCCGTTTCAAAATATAAGATGTTTTAGCTTTGTGAAACAAATGTATCTAGACTACTTTTAGTACTTAGGTTTACTCATATTTGGAATAAATCTACACACTAAAACAAGTCTACATACATTTCCTTTACAAACCTAAAACATCTTATATTTTGAAACAGAGGGAGTATTTGCTAATTCTCGGACACGCCCGAGGACTTCTTATACAATATGAGAGTCACAAATGAGCTGCAACTAGGTTATAATTAAGACTTTAATGAGTTACAACTAGCTAGATTGCAACTGAGAACTACTCCCTCCGTTTGAAAATATAAGATGTTTTAGGTTTGTGAATGAGATGTATCTAGACATTTTTTAGTGTCTAGATTCGTTTGAACATATACACTAAAACGTGTCTAGATACATCTCCTTCACAAATCTAAAACATCTTATATTTCTAAACGAAGTGAGTATTAGAAATTTAATAAATAGTAGATGATGTTAGCCGACTTAAAAATAAGAAGTTATCTGGCGCCTGATATCTTGACGCTCCCATACTACATTACTACACATATAACCATCATTTTGAGTTAATGTATTTATTTATGTTTCAGAAATATTTTTCAGCAGTATTGGACGGTGCCCCAATTTTATGCTCTACCCAAGTGAAAGCTCTCTACCAGACAGACTAATCTCTACTAAAGCCCAGATATCAATCCATGCGTTGAATCAATCTACTCATCTCAGATCTATGTTGCCATTAGTTTTTAAGTTAAAACAGTAGTAGTCCCGTTGCTTGTCTGGATGACTTGATTTAGTTTTGGTATTCGGAATTTGTACAATTTGACATGTGTATTGGGCAATTGGACTCGATTTAGCCCAAAAGCATGTTTAATGTTGAATTTGAGCTGACATAGACAAGACGTGGATGCGGATCCCACTCGCAGGAGAGCAGCTGGTATGAAAACTTGCAGAAACCCCTCCCATGCATTTCCGCTCCTAGATATTTGTATGTACCCCCACCACATCTAATCCGTATTCCAGCGCCTCATACCATTACAGACTGTTTTATTCGAGAGTGAGGGAAAAAAGAGGGAGTCAACGGAGAGGGTGACGGCGGTCACTAGACCGGAACATGTAGCGGCTGTTCGTCGAGGGGAGAAGATGTCGAGGTGTCTTTGGATTGTTTTTTTTTTTGGAAAAGAGTATATATTAATATCGTGAAGATACCAATTACACCCAGCCTCTGCAACAACACATTTCCTAGCAGGCTTACGGATACACACAATCCAGAAAAGAAGAAGAAGAATTACAAAAAAGAAGAAAAGTCTTGGTATAGTAATCTACTCCTTGTTGCAGCAGACCAACCACCACAAAGGCAACTCTAGAAATCCAACTTCTCCAGAAGCGACGCCTTTAAGAAGGAAACAGTACACAAGCAACGTCATCACCCTGATTCTCGATCATAGGTTTTCACCCAAAAGACAGTCCGAACACACAAAACAATGCCTCCAACAAGGTCATTGCCAGACACAACCAACTAAGGCCAGACCTTGGGCTTTCACCCTATAAGATTAGACACTAAATTACTCATGTGTTGTCGCCCCCACTTGCCGTTGCCGCTGCTCCAAGTCACAAATCACCTGGACGAAACCTCGTCATCACTAGGACTCGAACCACCCTTACTCGTCCTTAGATCTTCGGATTTCATGCCCTTCTCCACAACTGACTTCATCTTGTGACTAAAGACATGTCCCACGATGTCAAAATACTACAGAGCTTCACAACGCTTTCTATGAAATCAACGGTCAGAAAAAACATGGATGCGCGCGACCGAAATCCATCCGAACCGGCAAACTCCAGGCATGTCGTCCATTTGGAGTTCATTAGTGGAGCACTCTGGAACTCGGCACTCCGCCAGATCACTGTCAATAGGTGACAAGCAGAACATTATCGTGGCTTGAGAGGGATCTTAGTGAAGGAAACATGCCCTAGAGGCAAATAATAAATAGTTATTACTGTCATATATCAATAAGTTCGTAATAGTTTCGTATTGTTCTATAACTGATACAGGTGTGATACGAAACAGAAGTCCCTAGTAGCCTCTATTCATACTGGTTCGTTGGTCAACCGATGATCAAAGTTTCCTGATCAAAGGTGATAGTGCCAGTTGAAAACAAGGTCATATAATTGGTGAGTGATGTGATGGACATTACCCAAATATTGCGACACGATCAAGTCACGAGGTTCATCATTGCAATAGTCAGAAAAACAGTCTGTTTCTCCTTAGACTGTGAAATTATATTAATCACTATTTCTCGAGGATGCTTGGACTGCATCAAATGTCACTCAGTGAAATGGTGATTATAAAGGTGTATGTTGGGTATTACAGAGGTACAGTTGATGCCTATGAATTAACACCAGGATTTGTTCACCCAGTGACGGGTAAGATAATTAAGGCCGACTTGGTGAGATTATATCCATAATGTTACAACATGTGACTAGGTCACACAAATGTAATATCGCGATAACAAGTGAAACAGTACTTGTCGGTAATAGGATTGAATAAGGTATGTGATACCAAAATGATCATATCTCAGACAAGTCGTATCGAAAAACAAAGAGAATTGGACTCGACGTTTACGGTTCAAATGATATTGTCATCACGAAATGTATAGGGGTCAATATAGGCATCCCGGTCCCACTATTGATCATTGATAGAGATCATGTATGTGCCATTCCTGAGCCGTAAGGAGATACACTTAAGGGTACAATGAGCTAGAGATCATATATAAGTTAGAATCACCATATAGAAAGAGAAAGCCGAAATTATTCTGGGGAGAGATCCGAAGTTGTTCGGAGAAAGAATGAAAGGAAATGAAAATTTATAGAGAAACTTTCTCATTATTCTAAAAACCCGGAGGGAATTGGCCCAGGAGAAAGTCACCCTAAAAAGGAGAAGAAAAAAATAGCAAAATCCATTGTCGGGCTTGCTCCGAACCAGTCCAGGCGAGCGGTGGGCAATCGGCGACGCATAGGGACGGCTGGCTGCAAGCCAGCATATAGGTGATGGCTGCAAGTGCACAGATCGTTTGTAGCTACTTTTAAAGTTAAGATATCAATCCCATAGGGAGCCCAAAGGAAACTGTTTATGAATGAAGTCTCTATCACACTCAAAGTTGTCATAGGTCTTCGAGTGAATTAACTGCAAGTGTTAAAATAAGAATAAAATTTGGATCAAACTGAATATATTTAAATAAAATTAAAATGTAAACTTTATAAATAGAAAGCATAAAATTAAAGAACGATTCGATTGTTTGTTGATTTCCGCAGAAGATAAAGTAGGCGCGGGGAGATACAGTTCATGGTGATAGTGATTGTGCAGGTGGATGAGTGATAAGTGTAACAATTATAATCTTATAAGTATGTGTATAGGCGATCAACCCATAATTTTTCGAAAATCCTCTTGTTAGATTTCATCCCAATTTTAATAATCCTACTAGTCTGTTACCAAAACCATGGTTAATCACTAGGCGATTAAGATCCTTCAGGTTGCTTAGGAATTAAGCTCCTTGGATCGTACTAATGCAATAGGCACAATGGCTTCTCGTGCTCCTCGAGTTCAACTATTTTTCTATTGATATCCCCGTGTCACTCGGGGATCGCCGGTCTGCTAGTAAACAAGATCTTATCTATGTACAACAAAATATCATGTTGTCTAGGCCCTTAATTGGACAACAAGCATTAGACATCCCACAGATAGTCAAGCATACATAATATAGTAATTAAAATCAATCACAAAATAATGGAAAATATATAGGCACATCACATCTCCCCAATCCCTTACATCTCCCACTCCCAAAGGAACTTACTCACACATGACAGAAGAAAGCATCATCGATATAATTAAATAAAGGGAGTTATTCTCGATATTACTGTGGAGATCCACAATAAGAACAGAAAATCAATCCAACACAATTCAAGATAGAAAGAAACAATCTCAAACCCTAATCTTGCAAGGTGAAGATCTCTCTCTCTCTCAGAAGTACATGTAATGGCTATGGGGTGTGGTGGCTTGGAGGTTGAATATCGTGGAGCGAGATGAAGAACGCCTTCCCCTTCTTCTCCGGATCCCTTCTTTCTCCCTTCTGGATGGAACGACGGCTGTTGTGTTATGTTTTCGCGTATGTGTCCTTCACAAAAGTTATTCCTTTTGACAGGGCGAAGGCGGCGGCAACTATACGGCTGAAAACAATATTCCCACCATATAGTTGGTTGTTAAACCTAATGGTTGCCTTCCTCGATTGCTTCCAAAAAGATACTTGCTTGTTTTCGCCTGAATATTGTATTTCTGTTGTTAAAACCTTTTGTTGATGTTCAGAACCTGAAACATACATTGAAAATCAAGTTTTCTTTGCTACCGAAGTATTAGCGTTAGGTAAAGCTAGAAAACCATCAAATCCAGACGAAGACCATCAAGAAAATTATTAAAAATATATCGAATCTCACAGCTATCAACTCCCCCAAGCTTATATGTTGCTCTCCCTCGAGTGACAAGAAAATAGATACGAATAGCGGAGATTCAGTAACATCCCAAAAATACTAAACTTGGATCATCAAACTCTAATCATCAAAATTAGGGTTAACAAAAACTTTTCCAATTAAAAGTATGAAAGCATTCATATGAGTGTGTATTAAAATTTGGATTCTTTTGAATTGCCATGGTTCTGTGTTTCTTTGCTTGTAAAATGATTCTTAGGTGAAATAAACATCATCTAAACCATCCCCAAACTTTTCCTAAAGACAAACAACTCAAAATGAATAAATTAAGTGAATGGTCACTTTGGCCAAATTAACTCCCATGCCTACTTTGGCTATCCCTAACTTTCAGAACTTAATAGAAACATATATGGATCTTTGCACCCCTTTATAGTACTCATAATAAGGTACCAAGGCCCACTTTGTGATCATCCAAAAAAATTCAAATGCTTAGTTTAAATGACAGTTTAAAATTGAATCTATTTCATATGGGAAGATCCCACTATTTCAAAAACCACTCAAACAAGCTCAATTTTTAAAACCCAAGCATCCACAAAACCCTCAACACATGCCTAGCACACCCACCAAAAATATTTTCAAAATTCAAAACTTAAGTTCATGCGGCCATTTCATCAAACAGGTTGCAGATTCAAATCAACAAAATCAAAAACACTATGTTGAGCAGTGTTTTGGGCCAGCCTTGTTCCCTCTCTGGTTAGAACTAGCCTTAGTAGATCATCTAGCAACCTTAACTAACCTCTAGCACCACTGTAAGCTGGCCATTGTCATCAATGGTGAGAAGGCCGAGAGCACCCATGTCACCCAAGTGTGGACAACAAGCTAGGAGAAGAACTAGCCATGCCAACCTTGTCTAGCATGCAGCCCATGCCTCACCGCCCCCTCTCGACCAGCCCTAGCTCGAAGACAGCGACCAGAACCGCCAGGAACGCCGCTCCCGCGCCGTTGTTGACCACGCCGACGCGCACCGTAGAGCACACGCCGTTCCCACGCCACCCGACCACCTCGAGCCCTCGCCGCCCGCCAGCATGTACCCCACCATCCCAGGAGACCACCAGACATGTTCGTTTCACCGCCCGTACCCCGTAGCCACCGCTTGCCGCGGAGTTTGCCGCCTCTGCCTCGCTGAGCATCGCACGTTCCCGACCATTTTCCACCGCCCCTACACGCGCATTTAAGCTCTAGAGAATCGCCAGGAGACCGCCCGTCGATCGACCACCTCGGCCATGCTCCTAGCCGCCCATAGCCGTGTCGCCACCGTCGCCTGCCCATCCCTCTCGGTCTTGCCGTCTAGCCTATAAAGGAGACGACCCCCGCTCGATTTCTTCACACCATATCACTCCCCTCATCTCACTGATCATTCCATCCCTTAGCCGGAGCACGAGGAGCAGCAGTTCGCCGGAATTGCGCCGGAGTAGGCCGCCTCTGGAGAAGAAGGGAGTCGTTGATTTCAACCACCCCCGGAGCTGCCGCGACCACCCCTGAGTTCATCATCGTCGACTTCGTCGTTTGCCCGCCTCGCCGTCGCCACTGGAGCCCTGGTATACCCCCTATGCACCCCCACCGAGCCGCTAGGGTTTGATCTCGCCGGTGACTTGTTCATCATCGATGACGACCCTCAGCCGTCGATCTTCATTCTAATCCAACGCACCACATCGCCCCGTACCTCTTCGCGTTTTATGATCCACTGACCAGTAGACCCCCTGTCACTTGTGCCCCGCGCTGCGGAGTGACACTGGGCCGGCCTAATAACCCTTCTCGTGCAGCCCAACCATTTGAATTTAGATTTTTCTATTTATTTCAAACTAAGTTTTGTACCTAGTTTCAAAAATAAACCCAGCTCGATTTAGTGAACCAAATTGCATGAAACCAATTTTGTTAGAAATGTATTGAAATGCTTAATCCAAGCCCGTTGGATTCAAGTCATTTGGATTTGTAGATCAACCTTGGTGAAAATAACAAGTCAGAACCTTTTCTGCATTCAAACATTTTTCAAATTTCAACCATAATAGCTTTTGAGTTGATTCCAACTCTCAAAAATCAAATTTGATCATGCCTTTCAGAATATATAAAAAATTATGGGTTTACTTACAGAAATAATGCTCAAGTAATAAAAGAATGCCACATAGGCATTTCTAGTCACTTTATTTAATTGAAATAAAAGGTTAAACCTTATTAAATTGTGACACCACTTTAAATCACATTCCCATGTACTGAAATATGTGGTGATGACATGTGTCAACATGATACCATGCTTGAGTTGGAGAACATTAAATCTTAAGTAGTTTTTCAATGAGTAGAAATTACTTTTCTAAAAATAAAATAAATAAGACAAAGGCTTTAATCTTGAATGTTACTGATGATGCTAGATCATCTATAGAACCCTTTTGTGTGATGATTGAAAGTAGTTAAGTATTTTTTGGTGATTGTGTACCTCGTATTTATTTATAGACGCTAGTACCGACCAAGGATACGAGGAGGAAGGAGGATACTACGAAGAAGAAGCCGAGGAGAACTTCAACCACTGCTCTGCACAAGGCAAGCTAACACTTGCAAGATACTCTACTTTAGCAAGCCTATACTGATACTGATGCAAGAAAACACTTGCTTGCTACCATGACCACTAGATGCCTTAAGCATATGTGATCATACCCACTTGATACCCCTCCTAGTTTTACTTACAAGCTTTATACTTTATTTCTTTATCAAAGCTATTACTTAGAGTCTACTTAAGTGGCTTGTAGATTCTAGGAAGATAATTGAAGGTTGCATAAAGAGCATTAAATTTGGCCTAAGCTAAATAATCTTGATGTCACCCTAAGGCATGAGATTGAACTTAGTTAAACTCCACTTGTTTACCACCCCTCATTAGTACTCAACCCCACTTGTAGATGCTAGTGCTAAGCATAAAACCTGATCAACTTTAGATGGGAATACTTGGTGGAAAATGGTTATGAAAACCTTAGAATGATGAGTCATTCTACTGAGATGTTTTGACATGTGTTTCCGAATAGCCGATGATTTTGATGATGAAAATGTTAAGGCATGAGCCTTAGCCCTTTATAAAACTGATGGTTGTCTGGATGCGATACCATTCCAATTTTACCGTACAACCACAATACCCTAAATTTGGGTAGGGCTTGACTGGAAACTTATATACTTTAGTATGGGTTCCCTCACGGCCAAGGTCTGAGCTGAGGCTACCTTGTGAAGATTGTACACCTGTGCAGTACCCAAGATGACAGTTGGTCATGGTTGGGAGGCCAAACTCACAGGAGAGGTGCTTATACTAGGGTGTGTGATGGAAAGGTTAGGATTGATTATCCGCATACTGAGTATGGTGAATTCAGGATTTGTTCCTGACGGATGTATCGAATGTTGTGGTGAAAGTGTACAATCTCTGTAGAGTGTCAAACTATTCGAATAGCCGCGCCCGCGGTTATGGACAGTTGGAGTGGACATATTGTTCTCCCGTTAGATGTTTTCAAAATGACTTATGAAACGAATTGAGATTTTGACTTGACCACAACAGAGCTGTGATATGAAATACAAGTTCCCACTTAAGTGTTATAAAACTTCAACTCGCATTCTTTGTTTCTGAACTTAGTAGAGGTAAATCTTGCTTTTTGCAAAACAACCCTAGAGCTTAGTGTCCTACTACAAAAACCCCCCGTTCACTTGTTAGTATTAGTTTGCGAGTACTTAAAGAGTACTCATGGCTTTGTCCCTGGCTATTCCCGTGGCCAGACTATGAAGAGGAGTACCAGGATGATGGACCCCAGGAAGGTTACGACAACTAGGATCATCTCCCATCGTCAGCATTGCCTGTGACCTCGAAGATGGAGCTTCACCTATGCTACCTTTATTATTACGTATTTCCGCTGCTTGAGTTGTATTAAGAACTGGATCATGAGATACTTATTTGTGTAAGACCTTATGTATGGTTTGTAATGGATGATGTACTGTGATATCCAAATCTGTTATGTCTCGCAAAAATGGTAATCGTGGGATTGCGATGTATGGCATAACAGGCATTTGGGATTAAAAAACCGGGTGTTGACAAATTCGAAACTTAAATAAAAGGACTTACAAGCTCGAATTTGTGCCAAATTTCTTTCTTCACAATTCCGGCAATCTCAAACATGATCGTACAAGTATTCAGAAGATTGCACCGAGTCCACTTCCTAACCACGTATATCTTGCTAGCGAATAAATTATTTGCCCGAGCAAGTGTCAATAGTTTAGTTAGGAAAGTTAAACAAATTCTTTTGGTTTCTCCCTTTGTTGATAGATGAAAGACTTTTTGCTCTTGTTTCTTTAATCAATTAAGACTACTCAATTTGGCACCAAAAACATTCAATTTAAGAACAACTCATCTACTCCGACATCAAAATTTCAAGACTCTCAAAACACCTTTTTATTTCCTTGATTTTCAAAAATTTCAGCTCTTCCATAGAGAAATCATGCCACTATTTTTAAAATGTTAATTGGGGCTATGTTGCATACTCATGACCATGCCAATAGATAACTGCTGAGCAATAATGGACCAAAGGAGTACTACAACTTCACTTGGAACATGAGACCATGAGGAGACTAAAAATTTTACTCGTCATAGCATTGCAGCTACAGACGCTTACATAACTTAATAGCCAAAATCAAGTGGTTTCCCACATTTAGATAGTTCAGCAATATCTTACTTTAATTACTAGAAAAACAGTGGCATAATCTCTACTACTTCAAATCGTCGATTTTATCAAACAATTATATTCAAAAGTGCTATCAAGTCTATTACATTAAGCTCAATGGTGTTGAGTAGTTTCTAAAATCAAATCCTTTGGGTTAAACATGGACTCAAGACATCTTATGGATGCCTTTTCTTGTTATAAAAATGTTGGAAATATTTTAACCAAGTTCATTGCTCATTATTTCAAAGATAAAGAGGAGACACTAGAAAACGAATATAATTTATAAGATAACAAGCTAAGTGGGGAGTGACTCAAGGGCAAGAGAACAAATAGTTGTAGGGTCAATTTAAAATTGCAGAAGAGGTGATAAAGGAATGTGATACCTCCTCTTACTTGCTTCGTTCTTATATTTGAGTTGAACCCCGCTATACTTCCCTATTGCCAAGTCACCTAAAATTGAGCAATCTCCGAGAGAAACAAAGAAACAAATTTGCAAAAGAAGTTACAACTAATTTTTGTGTGTTTTTGATTTAGGAATGCAAAACTGAAAATAAATATGCATTTTTTGAAGAATTAAAATAAATCAAAAGAAGAAATAAAAATATGAATACAAAGTTTGGAGGTTTTCAAACCTTCCCCAAGCTTAGGTTGTTGCCAGGCTTAGTTGTTTCCATCATTCGGCGGCTGCTACGGGTACTACTGGTAGTAATTGGGGAAGTTGGTCATGACGTGACTGAAGCTGTTAGTTAGGGAACTAACATCCTCATTCACTCCATGAAGAGTGTGGTCGATTTCCCCAACGCGTTGGTTGAGCTGCAGAAATTCTTAATAGGGGACATTGTTAAACCCATGCTATTGTTGTTGCTGATTGGCCATGGGTCCCAAAGTCCTTCCTGTTGCTGCTGCTATCCTTCCCAAGAAGGATTGTCCTTCTCCTACTCCTGCTCATCCTGATGCTCTCCTCTTCATCCTCTTCGGGGTTAGGATGGAGCTCAGCCATGATCTCCATCACTTGATCTTTGGTGAGGATCCAGCCGTCCTTCCCCAAAATCGAGAAAGCTTGTGGACAAGGCAACGATACCTACTCATCCTGTGAGGCATCAAGATAACCAAATTGATATGCTCAGATCCTCTAGTCAGCTCGGTAGACACCAAGGAAGCCACAAGCAGTTATATATTTGACGTCCATAAGTATGGAGCCGTCAAAAGGTTGCATAACAGGTATTGGAATGTTATAGGCTTGGACAAGGTGGGTTACCCATAAATTAATGCGAATGTCACCTTTTCTTTTGTTGCTCTGGTGGCGAAGGTGCTAGAGGAGTAGAGCCACGGGATTGGGACTCTGTGGTGCATCGAGGAAGAGTGCCTAGAGTATTGGCGAGGAACAAGGTGAAGTAGCGAATTGTTGGGTTCTAAATGGTGGACATCTTCTTCTGGTAGAAGTCCCTGCCACCGTCAACAGAAATAACCTCCCAAGTTTCTCTACTTGAGACTCTATATAAGTTTGTAACAGTTGATTCCCCATCATGAGGGAATCCAAAAGCATCACAAAATTGTTGAAAAGAGATTTGATATAGCTGCTAGTTTATGGTGAAGTTTACCGTGCACACATTAACTTTCTCCCGGTAGTCATCGTAGAAGGAGTCAAGGAACTCAAAGGTGAGATCTGTGTAGGTGTAGTGGATTGCATAGGCGAGTAGTGATAGCCCTGCACTTCCACGCATGTGGTCGAAATCCGTTCTCAACCCTGCCACAGTGAGAAAGGCACCATCGGCCCAATGTATGGGCATTACCCGCCTTGATGAAACCATGGCGTAATTGTTGTCAAGATCAGACCGGAGTCCCGAGCCCTCACCACGTTGGCGCTTCCTCTTGTGGAAAATGCTACCAAGCTTGTTCATCTTGATTTACTGAAAAATTTCAACATAAAACCTTAGTAATATAGTTTCTACATGATATACGAACGATTCTAATGGAGAAATTTAATCCTAACATGAGAAATCAAAAGGAAAAATCAAACAAGATTGAGTTCATCCACTGGATCAATGTGAGAGTTTCAACCATGGAATTATGAAATTAAAGCATGGATAGGGAGAGAAACATACCGATCTGTTGATTCCCCAACTCAAACGAACAAAATCCATGAAGAATCAAGAATTCTAGGTGGGTTTTAAGGAGTTTGGAGAGAGAATATGAGAGAAAAAGTGAGGAGGAGGAAGAAACCTAGCACTGCCGGCTCGTTTAAGTGGTCGCGTGAACTATACAGCAGGAACTATAAGGGCAGGATATGTAGTTTCTGCCGTATAGTTGCGGCGGCTAAGAAAATTAGGGTTTCTTTTCACCAGATCCCAACTATATAAGCGCAACTATACGGCCGGACCAAAAAGGTCCCGCCGTATAGTTGGCCATTAAACCTTCTGTACCCCAAGATAATATTTGTGAGAAAGGGGGTCGATAACTATATGATTGGAAAAAATATTCCCGCCGTATAGTTGGTCGTTAAACCATATGGGGCATGATTTCTCGGCCAAATTTTCAGAGATTCACTTTTTGATATGAAAAATATGTTTAGGCTAGTTTTTGCAGATAAAACTCAAACTTAATTTTTATACTTAATCTACGTCTTTCCGTCAATATTCTACTGCTTTCTGACAACTGCAACTTTACGGGCGCGCTTCCGCAAGGATGTCTGTGAAAAAGTTTTAGGAATACAATGAACATTTTATTCTTTAATTATTTTATTAATGTGATGGGTTGACTCCCATCAAGCATTTTATTAAGAATGGTCGAATATTTCAACCTTATCTCTATTCTAAAATTCTTACATTGGGTTGCCCCTTATCAAAGGCACTTACCACTTGAACTCATTTTGCTAGTGGGATATACCTTTCTCCTTCTTCTACCTTCTTTGGAAAATACCGGATGATTTTAGCATCATAAACATTAAAGATTATTTTTCCTTCAGCACAATCAACTGAAGCTCCTGCAGTACTAAGAAAAGGTCTTCCAAGTACTATAGATAATTTTTCATCCTCTGGCATTTCAAGAATAATAAAATCAGTAGGAATAACATGCTCATCTATTCTAAGTAGAACATACTCAATCATACCAATGGGTTATTTAGTGGATTTGTCATCCATCTTTAAAATGATAGAAGTAGGGGAATACTCCCCCAATCCTAACCTTTTATAGAGGGAATATGGTATTACACTAACTCTTGCACCTAAATTACACAAGGCAGTGTGAATATTAGTTTCTCCAATTAAGCATGAAATAGTTGCTATTCCGAGATCTCCCGACTTAGACAGTAACCTCCCATTAGTAGGATAACTAGTCACCATTGCATTTCAGTTATTTCCTTCTATTAAGAATATCACAAAGAAATTTAGTATAGTTAGGAACTTTTATTGCATCCGCAAATAGAATTTCTAGACGAAGATCACCAAGTGCCGTTTTGAAGGAGTCATAGATTACTTGATCTGGTCCTTTCTTTTTGCCATCTGGATATGGAAGTTTTTCCTCACCTTTCTTATTATTTTCTGTTATCTTTTGTGGAGGATCAGGCTCTTTAGTTGTTTTCTTTTGTTGTTTCTTATTGCTTTTCTTATTTTCTACTGCAACAACTTCGTCTTCATTGCTTATCTCTTTTTCTTCTCTTGGATCAATAGTCTCTGCATCAGAGTCATAGCCGTCATCATGTGCATCATTTTGCTCCTCCAAGGTTTGGTCTGTGTATCTTGAGCAGTTTCATCTTGAGGATCCACCAGTGTGTCATCTTCTTAGCTTGCTTTGAGCAAGGCCTTTTCCCTTCGATGTTTTTCAGCTTCATATTCTAGTGGTCCTAATGTTCTTGTAACAACTGCACCTCCCCTTGTAACAAGATTAGTAGAAACAAGAATATTTATATCATATCAAAGAAAAGTTTGATAACCAGACGCTATTTGTTCAAATTGGGTTTCAATCATACTAAGGTACTTGTGAAATAATTTTATTTCTTGGGAAATCTCATCATAATTTTCTATGAGTTCTGCTAAAATGTTCTTATGTCTTTAAATTGCTTATGCAGGTTATTACGAGATTTGGCCCATCGATGTTTTAATTCTTGAAAAACTTTCCTAGTTTCATCTTCTTCAGTAAAAATCTGTAACAGATCTACATTCTTTTCCTTAACATGTAAAAACTTTCCTAGTTTCATCTTCTTCAGTAAAACTCTCAGAAAATCTGTAACAGATCTACATTCTTTTCCTTAACCAACGGAATAATTTTAAATGGGAGAAATCTCTAGGCAAACCTTTTGGTCCAATTGATGTTATCACATCATCGAACTCTCTAAGATGTCTTCCTTGGTCTTCAGCTTCCCTTCCACTAAAAGCTTTTTCCTGCAAAATTTTAATAATCTCACCATCAAATCAATATTCTCTAACTCTAGGATTACAAAATTTTATTGGTTATTTAAGATAAGTAGTATTTGGAGCACTGTATTCTCTGAGATTTTTCTCTGGTTTCTTGGGAGTTCTACTGTGAATGGACATGATTTCCATAAAATCACTCAGGTTTTCAACTTCAACCTTATTAGATCTCAAAAGTTTTTCAATAATTTCTTCGTGCCTTTGAGCAGGCACGTGCTAAAAATATTCTAGTAGATAGGTTCTACCAAAGCGTGTAGACCCTTGATGACTCCTTGATGGCGCCAGAGAACTAGACAGGGAGGAAAAGGTTGAAGCTGTCCTAAAGGTCCCCGGCAACGGCGCTAGAAAACTTGATGGCTAGTGCTGACGTGGACCACTTCGTTGGAAACCACAAGAGCAAGGTGTGAAGCATCAAGAAGCAAGTCTTCCCTCAGTTGATACCGAGGTTATCGAACCAGAAGGAGGAAGGAAACGTCACACAGGTGTTGCGAGCAACGCGGAGACCTTCACACCACAAACTCAAGACTTTTCCCCAACGAATCGGTGAGGTTGTCAAGCTCACCGGTTTGCTGTAATAAAGGATTAAACATATGGTGTGGAAGGTAATGGTTTGCAGCAAGTAAACAGGTAAAAGTGGAAGATGTATCAATGGTAAAGATTGGACCGGGGTCCATAGTTCACTAGAGGTGCTTTCCTTAGATAAACAACATGGCATGAAGGGTAAACAAATTACAGCGAGGCAATTGACAGGAACTGAGAAAGGCATAACTTTGCAATTACTAGATAGAAATATCCTATGCAGTTGATTGGGCAATACAACAATATACATAGACCGTCATCCAACTGCATCTATGACTAGAAGTCCACCTTCAGGTTATCATCCGAACCCCCTCCAGTATTAAGTTGCAAGCAACAGACAACTGCTTTAAGCAAAGTGTGTAAGGTAAACAGTCCACATGTTCCACGAACAAGAGACCGTTGTTTTCTCCCTAGTAGCAACAACACATCTACAACCGAAGAGATTTCTGTCACTTCCGTTGGAAACAAGAGGCATGAACCCACTATCGAGCATAAATACCCCCTCTTGGAGTCAATAGCAACTACTTGGCCAAGATAACTACTAGCAACAGAGAGCATGCAAAATCACAAACAACACAGACATTATAGAATCATAAAGATAAAAACATTAATCAAACCAACATAATAATCTCAATATCCATCGGATCCCTGCAAACACAACATGCATGATTGCAAATAGATTATATCTTGATCATGAACGGAGATCACAAGATCTATACATGAAAGCACAAAGGAGGAGATACAACCATCTAGCTACTACATGGACCCATAGTCCAAGGTGGAACTACTCACACATCATACCGGAGAGAAGGCCTTCGGGATGATCTCCCCTCCGGCAGGGTGCCGGGAAGAACTTCAGATCCCCCGATCTAGGGACGATGGTGGCGGCGGCTATAGACCGTTTCGTGGATTTTTGATCGGGTACCCAGGGTTTCTGCATCGGGGGATTCTTATAGGCGAAGGGGTGAGACCGGTAGGTGGCCAGGGCCACCAAACCCTAGCCAGGCCCAGGCCCACCTGCCCCCGCGCCTGGGGTGGGTCTGGCCCCCTGGCCGGCCACTCCGGCTCTCCTCTGGACTTCTTGTTACCCACAAAAAATAATTGACTTTGACGTTTTTCCCGTACAATTTCGGGAATATTTCTTTACTAACTTTTCTGAAACCAAAAACAGCAGAAAACAGGCATATGGCACTGTTGCAACTTGTTAATAGGTTAGTACCAGAAAACATGTAAAAAAGCACCTCAAAGTGTGGACAAGTAAAGCAAAGTAGATACTAAACAAGCATGGAACATCAAAAATTATAGATACGTTTCCAACGTATTAGCATCCCCAAGCTTAACTCCTGCTCGTCCTCGAGTAGGTAAGTGATAAACAGAATAATTTTTGAGGTGACATGCACCTTCATAAAGATCCAACCATTTGCAAGCATTGCAGTGGTTAAGGTTAAAGTGGCAAAGCTGGAGTATATGCTTGACGAAGTATAAGTTGGCAATCTCATTCCCCTTGAATACGAGGGCCACACCTCATGCATACTCAACTTTGGGTCCAGGTAAATTCTTGTCACTGTAAGTATTTGCATATCATTGAGAACCGCCAACGGGGTACCCCTTGCACATGGTACAGGAGCTTTCCCATAACCAAAATGACAAGGCAAGCAGACAATGAGCATCTCAGCAATTCTTCTTATGTACCATGGGAATATGGTGCTTTTTTCTCTCTTTCCTCTTTTCTCAATGTGTCTCTTTTTTTTATAAGAAGAATGCTTCATAGATGTCACTATGGTGATGCTGCAAGTTTCCACCATGCTTAGGCATGGCTTAAGCTAGAGGCCCAGGCGTTTCTCTAACACAGGATAAAAACTCCATGGACTTACAAGTTCCCTCTTTATTTCACACCGGTGACATTCATAGACAAAAGAACATGATATCAACTGAGTACAACAAGGTACAAGTGCAATGTTGAAAACGTTCCCCGTGACAGCACGATTCTGCTAATTCCAACTTATAAGTGCAAGCATATACAACAAAGTTGTCACAATGGTTCAAGTTTATTAGGGGCAAATAATAAAGTGTGTCATCAAGTTCGTGAGGGCTTTAATCACTAAGTTTTCACATAACAAAATAGTTTTTAATTTGAAGATAGATGAAAACAAGAATATACTTGGAATGGTGTAGCACACCATGCATAGGAATTTATAGTGGACACTTTGGAATAACTTGGTTTCTTGGGAGTTGGAGGCATGAGTAGAACTTACTCATACAAGTGGAGGCTAGCAAAAGACTGGGAGCAACCAACTAAGAGAGCAATAATGGCCATAATTATGCAATGCAACAAAGCAAACTAATCAAAGCAAAGAGTGGTACTACAAGTCAAGGACTAAATGATCATAGAGGCTAATGGTGACCTGTCATAGTCATAACATGGTGTGAGCATGTGCCAAGTCAACCCAAGCAAAACATCAAAGGAGAATACCACAATACTATGCTTTTGCATGCTAAAACAACGCATAATTTCTTTAAGGCACACTAAGCAATCCCAATTGTTTGGAACAAGACATGCTACAACACTAGTCACTAAGCATAATGTTAAAACAACACCTAGAATGTCATGCTAAAGTCTAAGTCACGGTCAATGCAATCTCCTATTGCACTTCAAGCAAGAACTTACTACTCCTTTCCAAACACCAAGCAACCTTATTTGCAAAACAACACAGCAAGAACGGGGGTCCAAACTACTAAATAAAACTATACAAACTTAGCAAAGCAAACGAAAACTAAGACGCTCCAAGAACAACACAATTGTGCATGAAATAATTAAAACGAAGTGTCTAGACAGACCCGAGCTTTTTATTGATGAAGAAGGGGATGCCTTGGGCATCCCCAAGCTTTGATGCTTGTACCTCTTGGATATTTCTTGGGGTGACACCATGGTGGAATCCCCAAGCTTGAGCTTTCGTCCATTCTTCATCTCATTGTATCATTCTCTCTCTACACCTAAAAATTTTCCTTCATACAAACTTTACACAATCTTCATTAGCAACATTAGCTTATTCGAAAGATATTAGACCACTGGAAAAGCTTTGGAATAGCAAGGATTTTCACTAAAAACACAAGCTACTGTAGTAACTCCTTCAAATAAACTCAATTTACCTGAAGAGAGCTCAAAAAGGAATCAATAAGAAGCAAATGCAAATAATGGCAGAAATCTGTCAAAACAGACCAGCAGGTAGAAACAATTTTTTTCGAACATCTTCTGTTGCTCAAATAAAAAAGTGTTGAACTAACGAAAGTTATCTAACATAATGGGGGATTTATTAGTAAACTTTGAGCTCAATCCTAGTTACAGAGCCTCCTCACGCATTTTTTTGGTGGAGGACAGAAATCTGTTTCGGGACAGCAACTCCCCAATCTTACTTCCCTCTCATTAGAGGTCATTCTTGGCACAAAAAGCAAACAAAAAAAAGGATAAGGAGTGGTTATTACAGAAGTAATAACTTCCAAGACTCAAGAAAACTCTTGGGTTATCTTCCAACAAGTACTTTTCTTTAACGTCTTTCAGTTAGGCACACGAAGCAAGAAGAATCAAGTATTTTCAGATGAAGAAGCATTAACATACATACTTGCAAAGTCTTCAACTATGAAATGTATCTCATCCAAATGGGTTTTGGAGGATCCCTTCTCATCTCTATTTGGTCTACTACCTTCATCAAAAAGATTTTCAGGAGTAATCCAATCAAAATTCTTTTCAAAGGCTTCATGCATTCCAACAAGCTTAAAGGGTATGGTATCTTAAATTCTTCTCTAGGCTTAGTTTTATTAGAAATACCCATAACATCTACACTTGATCCTACCTTATTTAAACGGTCAAAAACCTTTTTGGCTTCCCTAGCAACATCATGGAATTCTTATGATAAAGTTTCAAGGATGAATTCCCTCTTTTCAACATTATTCTCTTCTTTTAGTTTTAGGAACAAAAATTGTATGAAGGGGTTAAGGCTAACAAACCTAGCCTCCAATATATGAACTAAAGAAGTTGTAGCAATCTCATAATTAGGGGAAGCTCTGTATAGATTTATCCTCAATATCCTCAAGCTTGCTAACATAACTAAAGAATTCTTCAATATTATCTTTCCCAATTATGGAGCCTCTACATATTGCAAGGTCTTTTAGGGCGAACTTGGGGAGCAACATGGTGAGCTAGAGAAAGGTGGAAACTAGAGCAGGAACTAATTTTTTGTGTTTTTGAATAAGGCAAACAAACCAAACTAGACTAGTTTTTTTTTGGGTTTTTTGAAAAGAGGAAAACAAAACCAAGCAAAAGAAACAAAGCAAACTAAAAACAAAGTAAAGAGAAAGGAACTGAAGGACTCCTCTAGTGAAGACGTTCCTAGCCTCCCCGGCAATGGCGCCAGAAAACTTGTTGATGACTCCTTGATAGCGCCAGAGAACTTGACATGGAGGAAAAGTTTGAAGCTGTCCTAAAGGTCCCCGGCAACGGCGCCAGAAAATTTGATGGCTAGTGCTGACGTGGAGCACTTCGTTGGAAACCCCAAGAGCAAGGTGTGAAGCAGCAAGAAGCAAGTCTTCCCTTAGTTGAGACCAAGGTTATCGAACCAGAAGGAGGAAGGAAATGTCACACAGGTGTTGCGAGCAACTCGGAGACCTGCACAACACAAACCCCTGTTTGCTATAACAAAGGATTAAACGTATGGTGTGGAAGGTAATGGTTTGCAGCAAGTAAACAGGTAAAATTGGAAGATGTATCAATGGTAAAGATTGGACCGGGGTCCATAGTTCACTAGAGGTGCTCTCCTTAGATAACCAACATGGCATGAAGGGTAAACAAATTACAGCGAGGCAATTGACAGGAACTGAGCAAGGCATAACAATGCAATTACTAGCCAGAAAGATCCTATGAAGTTGATTGGGCAATACAACAATATACATAGACTGTCATCCAACTGCATCTATGACTAGAAGTCCACCTTCAGGTTATCATCCGAACCCCTTCCAGTATTAAGTTGCAAGCAACAGACAACTACTTTAAGCAAACTGTGTAAGGTAAATAGTACACATGTTCCATGAACAAGAGACCGTTGTTTTCTCCCTAGTAGCAACATCACATCTACAAACAAAGAGATTTATGTCACTTCCCTTGGAAACTAGAGGCATGAATCCACTATCGAGCATAAATACCCCCTCTTGGAGTCACTAGCAACTACTTGGCCAAGATAACCACTAGCAACGGAGAGCATGCAAGATCACAAACAACACAGACATGATAGAATCATAATGATAAAACCATTAATCAAACCAACATAATAATCTCAATATCCATTGGATCCCCGCAAACACAACATGTATGATAACAAATATATTAGATCTTCATGAACGGAGCTCACAAGATCTATACATGAAATCACAAAGGAGGAGATACAACCATCTAGCTACTACATGGACCCATAGTCCAAGGTGGAACTACTCACGAATCATATCGGAGAGAAGGCCTTCAGGATGATCTCCCCTCCGGTAGGGTGCCGGGAAGAACTTCAGATCCCCCTCGATCTAGGGACGATGGTGGCGGCGGCTACAGATGGTTTCGTGGATTTCTGATTGGTTACCCAGGGTTTCTGCATCATGGGCTTCTTATAGGCGAAGGGGTGAGACCGGGAGGCGGCCAGGGCCACCAAACCCTAGCCAGGCACGGGCCCACCTACCCTCGCGCCTGGGGTGGGTCTAGCCCCCCTGGCCGGCCACTCCGGCACTCCTCTGGACTTCTTGTTCCCCACGAAAAGTAATTGACTTTGACGTGTGTCCCGTCCAATTCCGAGAATATTTCTTTACTAACTTTTCTGAAACCAAAAACAGCAGAAAACAGGCATCTGGCACTGTTGCAACTTGTTAATAGGTTAGTACCAGAAAACATGTAAAAAAGCACCTCAAAGTGTGGAAAAGTAAAGCAAAGTAGACACTAAACAAGCATGGAACATCAAAAATTATAGAGACGTATCAACCCTTTGTATCCTAGGGAGACCATTTGGTAATAGTAACACCTGAAATTTCAAGAGACAAACACTTAGCGCTTAACTCCCTAGCAATGGCACCATAAAATAGCTTGGTGACTACAAGTGCACATATCGTTTGTAGCTAGTTTCGAATTTAAGATATCAATCCCACCGGGAGCCCAAAGAAAAGTGTTTATGAAAGAAGTCTTTGTCAGACTCAAAGTTGTCACAGGTCTTCGACTGAATTGATTGCAAGTGTTGAAATAAGAATAAAATTTGGATCAAACTTAATGTATTTAAATAAAAATAAAATGTAAACTTTAGAAATAAAAAGCAGAAAAGTAAAGAACGATTTGATTGTTTTTTGTTTTCCGCATATGACAAAGTAGGAGTGGGGAGATACAGTTCATGGTGATAGTGATTGTACCAGGTGTATGAGTGATAAGTGTAACAATTATAATCTTATAAGTATGTGTGTAGGCGAGCAACCCATAATTAGCCAGAACTCCTCTTGGTATATTTCATCCCAACTTCAATAATCCTACTAGTCTGTTACCAAAACCATGGTCAGTCACTAGGTGATTAAGATCCTTCAGGTTGCTTAGAAACTAATCTCCTTGGATCAGACTAATGCAATAGGCATAGTGGCTCCACGTGCTCCTCGAGTTCAACTATTTTTCCATTGATATCCCCATGCCACTCGGGGGTCACCGGTCTGCTAGTAAACAAGATCTTATCTATGTAGAACAAAGTATCATGTTGTCTGGGCCCTTAATTGGACAACAAACATTAGGCATCCCACAGTTATTCAAGCACACATAATATATTAATTAAAATCAATCACAAAATAATGGAAAATATATAGGCACATCACATCTCACAAATCCCTTACATCTCCCACGCCCAAAGGAACTTACTCACACATGAGAGAAGAAAGCATCATCGATCTATTTAAATAAAGGGAGTTATTCTCGATATTACCGTGGAGATCCACGATAAGAATAGAAAACCAATCCAACACAATTCAAGATAGGAAGAAACAATCTCAAACCCTAATCTTGTAAGGTGAAGATCTCTCTCTCTCAAGTAGAAGTAATGGATATGAGGTGTGGTGGCTTGGAGGTTGAAGATCGTGGAGAGAGGTGAAGAACGTCTTCCCCTTCTTCTCCGGATCGCTTCTTTCTCCCTTCTGGATGGAACGGCGGTTGTTGTGTTGTGTTTTCGCGTATGCCTCCTTCACGAAAGTTGTTCCTTTTGATAGGGAGAATGCGGCGGCAACTATACGGCCAGAACTAAACGGCCATAAAAAATCTTCCCACCGTATAGTTGGTCATTAAACCTACTGGTTGTCTTCCTCGATTTCTTCCAAAAAGAGACTTGCTTGTTTTTACCTGAATATTATATTTCTATTGTTAAAACATGCTATTTATGTTCAGACCTAAAACACACATTGAAAACCAAGTTTTCTTCGCTACCAAAGTATTAGCGTTAGGTAAAGCTAGAAAATCATCAAATCTAGACGAAAACCATCAAGAAAAACCATTAAAAATGTATCAAATCTCACAGCTATCAGTAGCGGGCTGCGGCCGACTAGCCCACGCGGGTCTTGGCACCTTGCAACCCACCCGGACTAGCCGCCTTCCCTTCCCCCTCATTGGGTACCGTGGCCACGAGGCCCACCTTGGCACAGCGCGCGGGGGAGCTGGCGCTGCTCCCATGTTGCTGCCTCTGGCCGCACAACACACGTGATGGTCCAAGCAGGGTGGCAGCCCACCCGGGCCACTACCAACGCGGGCTGGCGAGCAATGCACGGGCATGGGCCGCAGGATGGCGCTGGCCCACCTGGCCGCTGAGAGCAGCTGCTTGCTGTGCTGGTTCATGTTGTTGGCCTGCAGTTTTGGCCCATCCAGTTGTGTTATCTCTTCCTGGTTATTTCCTTTAGTTTTTAGTCCCACATGGCTAACCTAATGGGTAGGGCACACCTCCCTTCCCCTATATAAAGGGGGGCCTATGGGTAGGATTAAACATACAACAAGATAAGTCCTTTGGTTGACTTTATCTCCTCTCTCTACCTTGTGACTGTGGCCCCCATGTATTGGTTGTGCGAACAAGGCTTCACCACGTGCACCGTTGCACTGTGGAAATTCCAAGCCAGATATCTACTTCCGCACTCCCAACGGGATTCGGGAGCCGGAGGTCGTATGTGTACAAAACCATGAGGGGCCACACTTGGGGCACCTTAGATGTCGTGAGCCGGACTACTACACGATGATGGAGCAAGGGGTGACTTGTGAGGATCTTCGCGACCTTGAACTCGACTACAAGCACGACTACTTCACAACGTTCCCCTCGGAATGTTAACCACTTTTGTACTACAAAGGTATGTATCTGAAACCTTTGGTCTTTACTGCATTACTAATAGATAGATCATGGGCATTAGGGCGTTCTTGTGTAGGATTTTTTTTGTTTTCTGCACTGGAACCCAATAGTGGTATCAGAGCCGACTTGTGCATAGTGATGCTATACGGCCAGTACACACATGAGTTGTGCGGGCATTGATCCTATAGTTGTCAACCTCCCACTTGTACTTATTTATATCACGGTATTGTTTGATGAAGCGGCCAGGATTGACCTTATGCGTATCCCTACGCGAGACAGATTCCACGCTCAACATACCACTCGTTCCGTATAAGTGGCTAGCGGGTGTCTATCTCTCTTTCAATAGTTGATATAGGATTTACAACGAAGGGCCCCGAAAGGGGTATAGTAGAGACAACTGTTTGGATCCATGTTGTGGTTGGAAAGTTGGTATGTTAGAAACGATTCTATTGTGAAAGCCCTAACAACCACGTAAAACTTGAAAAATATAAAGTAGAGGAGTCTAAATTTATTTTGCAGGAGGGCATGTGATTTGATATGGTCTTGGTAGTTACGAAGATAAAGTAGTTTACTTTTATGTTACTAAGTTGTGTAGTAATAGTCATCGTTCCGATGGACAACCTACTGGTGGTGCCCTGGACTTGGCGTCAAACCATTAGCAAGATGGAGATCATGCCGGAGCGCATGATGGAGATCATGATGTTGATACCTATTTACATCTTATTGTGTGCTAGTATTAGATACTCAACGGTGGCATATTAGATAAGATGATCCCTAATAATACCAATATTGTGTTCTTCCCCAGTGTCCAAACACCACAAAGTTCGCTGTTATGAAGTCAGACATGACGATCAAGGGCTATATATAACTACGTTCGCATACGATGTGCGTTACAAGCCATGTATGTGCCATGCAATACACTAAGGTTAAATTGACGGGCCTAGAATGTACATACATGGCCTTGGAACACAAGATACCGAAAAGGTCAAGCATGAGTCACATGGATAATATGATTGATATTCGAGAATGTCTAACTTTGAAGCTATGTTGTTGGCCATGACGATCGGGGTTGAATAGTAAACTAGGATTGTGTTATCGCTAAAATCATCCAGGGGGTGACAATTTTAGTGGGAGCTTAATTATGAATTGAACTCATATTATGAATTTAGTCTAGATGTGTATTTTCGAATATCTTAGTAGATCATGGTCTATCCCATTGAGATCCTTTGCGACCATGGGAAATTTATTGATTGATATGGAACTTAGCAAAAGGGTCCAAATTCATAGATTAATACCCACGCCTAAGTGATATCCTCGTAATAAGACGATCTTCTCTTCTTGATACAATAACCATTAGGAGATAGTCGATGACTCTGCGACATTTGTGTTTTATCCATTATCATCCAATAAGCCATTCTCCATTTGATGGAGAGTTGGGATACAATTTTGTATTCTGCAAACTTAGGAAAATAAAGTATAATCCTTTGGATGAGTTTTTCTCCATGATGGATGAAAAAAAAGATTTGGAGAATCACTTAGCAATCTTGCGTTAGAATTGAAAACACTCAGAAGGGCTTGATTGCAATGGAGGTCATGGATGAAAAGGGTATATGTTAGATATAGAAAGTTATAAATGTAATTCTTGCAAAACTCATTGCAATTTACAAAGTATTGGAAACTGTCCCGTTTTGTGAAAACAAGATGGTCTGCTAGAGAATTGCTAGAATTGAGGCAATGTGGCTTGATGACGGCAAGCAATCCAGTTGATGGCCAACATCACTCCTTACCTTAAGGTTTATCGTTTTGATTAGTGGACTTGAAAAAAAGTTTGTAATCGTTGTTTGTGTGTCTTGATTTTGGTGAGACGATTATTCATATGAATAAGTTACAAGCCAGTTGTACTGTTCTAATGAATAATACCTTTATGGTCACATTACAATTATAATTGAGTTATTCTCATCACTATGTTAATGATAATAGTTTAAGTATTTATAAAGGATAAGAATGCTAAAAGATATCTAAAGGTTAATAATGAAATGACACTATTGTTTAATTCATGGTGGTTATTGCATGTTTTTCATTTAAATGAAAAACGGGGTCTTAGATATTTGATCTAGTGACTTTGCAAAACCATGCCTCGTTAGGAAAAATGACTAAAACTCCGCATTCTGGTAAAACGGCGATATGCAAATAAATGTTGAATTTTATACATAGTGATATATCATATTTTCAACAAATAGTGGAAATCATTATTTCATTGTCAACTTAAGTAAATACGTGTATTTAGTTAATGAAACAAAAGTTTTAAAACGATTTGAATTGTTCAAATGAGTTCACAACAAAGGGATATTTAATTAATAAGAATACAACGTATGTTTGATTTGATTGATATGACTAAAGTATTTAAGTTAAGTATTGGCATTAAAAAGTACTTGTGACAGTTGTTTCACAAATTATGATAATTGGACAAATTCAAGGTGTTGATATGTCTAGATATCATAATCATTTTGTATTAGATACATATGGTCTAATATCATCTCTTATCAGGGTTATAGTTATCATTTAGAGTTAGATCAAAATAAGCAAACACTCATTTGAAATACAAAGAAACATCTAAAGATTCGTGGAAACAACACCATAAGAGTTATGGCATGTTTGAGTTTCTAGATATTTCGATGATTCAAAATTGTGGCGAATAAACAAGTATTTGTGGCGTATTCTTAGGAAACTATGAATACATGTTCCACAAAGGGCAAAAACTTGCTGTTGTCCAAAGGTTTTATGTGTCTTGATGAAGATATACAAGTGGAAGAAATTAAAATATCAAAACAAGGCATTTGACCTTACCACCTGATTTTTGAGTGGCGCGGCGAAATTTGTTTTGTGAAACTGAACTCTACAAATAGAGGAGAAACTAATGATAATGATCATTAAATTTTAGTGAATACTTTTACTAAAGAAAGTAGGTTTCAAGATTGTATATTCTGCAAGTTTATGGAATTATATTATTGATTCACTTGTCATGTTATTGGAACAAGACATACCTACGAAATACAAAGAAACATGATGGGCCTAAGTGCAAAAAATGACTAGGAGTCATAAAATCCTATATATATTAAGTTACATTTAATATTTTAAAGTAATATGTTACTTCATGTTATTAAGTAAAGATGTTTACTTGATATTTCTAAATGACTACAAAGTCATAAGAAAGAAATGAAACTTAATGGAAGACATAAAGCTTGATTTGTCACAAAGTAAGTTTTGACAAATTCAAGGAGTTGACTACAAATGTAACGATGCTTGAGTCTATTGGATTTACACCAGCAATATATGTATATTGTAATCTCGTAACTATAATTCTCAATTTGATGATGATAAAAGAATTTGGAATGTCCAAGATTATTGAGCGGACTTGCATTTGAGTGGGAGAAAATTGGCCTAGCTAAATCTTAATATGTTAGAGACATATTTTCAGTGAGATCTAAACAGCTTGGCTAAATCTTAATATGTAAGAGACATATTTTGAGTGGGATCTTAGTGGCTTGGCTAAAACTCAATATATAAGATACATGTTTTGAGTAGGAGCTCAGTGAAATCCCTAAATCTCATATATGGATGCCATATTTGAGTGGGAGCATGTTATAATTCTGAAATATGTGGATGCCATATAATGAATGATGTAGTTGGTATTAGTAAATGTGGTTGAAGTTGAACAAGTTAATAAACAATGAAATCTATCGAGATAGATTGGTAATTTTAATAAACATTAAATGTCGAATGCTTCCTAGATTTGATTTTGAAATTGTTCAGAATGTCCTAGACAAGTGAAAGGACATCTATTGTCTTAATCAGTTTTGGTGTTCGTTAACAACTTGAGGGTTGATGAGTGCGTGAACACTTCGTTGGGAGACCCCAAGAGGAAGGTATGATGAGCACAACATCAAGTTTTCCCTCAGTAAGAAACCGAGGTTATCGAACCAGTAGGAGGAAGGAAACGACTCAAAGGTGTTTCTAGAAACTTGGAGACCTGCACAACACAAAGTCAAGACTTTTCCCCAACGAATAGTGAGGTTGTCAATCTCACCGGTTTGCTGTAACAAAGGATTAACTGTATTGTGTGGAAGGTAATGGTGGTTTGCAACAAGTAAACAGTAACAGTGGAAGATGTATCAATGAGAAATATTGGACCGGGGTCCATAGTGCACTAGAGGTGTTCTACTTAGATAAACAAACATGGCATGTTGGGTAAACAAATTACAACATGGCAATTGACAGGACTTAGCAAGGCATAACAATGCAATACTAATCATCAATATCCTATGAGATTCGATTGGGCAATACAACAAGGTACATAGACCGCCATCCAACTGCATCTATGACTATAACTCCACCTTTGGGTTATCATCCGAACCCCCTCCAGTATTAAGTTGCAAGCATCAGAAAACTGTTTTAAGCAAAGTTTGTAAGGTAAACAATCCACTTGTTCCATGAACAAGATACCGTTGTTTTATCCCTAGTGGCAACAACACATCCACAACCTTAGAGATTTCTGTCACTTCCCTTAGATTAAATAGAGGAATGATCCCACTATCGAGCATAAATACCCCCTCTTGGAGTCACTAGCAACTACTTGGCCAAGATAGCTACTAACAACGAAGAGCTTGCAAAATCACAAACAACACAGACATGATAGAATCAATAAGACAAAACCATTAATCAATCTGACATAGTAATCTCAATATCCATCGGATCCCCGCAAACACAACATACATGATTACAAATAGATGACATCTTGATCATGAACGGAGCTCACAAGATCTAGACATGAAAGCACAAAGAAGGAGATACAACCATCTAGCTACTACATGGACCCATAGTCCAAGGTGGAACTACTCACGCTTCATACCGGAGTCTGGCATGATGAATAATAAGTCCTCCGGGATGATCTCCCCTCCGGCAGGGTGTCGGGAAGAGCTTCAGATCCCCCCGATCTAGGGACGATGGTGGCGACAGCTACAGACGATTTCGTGGAATATTGATCGGGTACTTAGGGTTTAGGCATCGGGGGTATTTACAGGCAAAGAAGCGAGGCAGGGAGGCCGCCTGGGCGGCTTCACCCCCTAGGAGCGGGGTGGGCCCACCCGTGCGTCCAGGGGGTGTGGCCCCCTGGTGACTCTCCTCCCTCTCGTATTCCGACTTAGTGTTCCCCACGGTAAAATATTGACCTTGGCTTTTGTCCCATCCAATTTCGAGAATATTGATTTTTTGCCTTTCTCGAACCAAAAACAGAAGAAAACAGGCAACTGGCACTCACGCCGGGCATAAAAAACCGAAGACCGAAGACCGAACCCGAAAAGACCAGACCGAACCCGAAAAGACCGAAAATTCAGTCTTCGCTTACTAGATCGGTCTTTGAAATCGAAAGACCGAATTTACTTCGGGCTGTTCGGTTAGCGCTGGGACAAGACCGAATAGACTTGTATAGACCGAACTTTGTATTTGCCTATGCCCCAAAGCCCATGAAGGAACGCACAAGCCCATGTGACAGCCATATTCTATTGCTTCTATCGCCTGGCTTCCTCATTCTCCTCTCGTTTCACTCCTAGTCCCAGCTCCCTGACCTAGCGCTGCCGTCCGCCGCCACAACAGCGGCCCAACGACGGTCCACACTCTGACACCTACAGTGGCCGAGCGCCTTGAGCCCATGCATCTCTACCGTCCAGGGTCCGCCAGATGTCCAACCTCGGCGTTTAGCGTTGCCACATCTCGAGCCCCCTATTGGCGGATGCGGCTTCAGGTCAGTTCACGCACATGTCCTTCTTCTACCTTATCTACTTTTAGTATTTTGCTACTCTGCTAGCTGCAAGACCGTACGTGCATGTCTGCATTTGGGCATAGGTAGCTGCAAGCAAGCAAGCATGTATATATAGCTCTAGATTAGGTTCGGACACTAGAGGATCTATCTTGGATCGATAGACATCAGCTAGGCTGTAAATTGATTATACACATTCTCAGCTACTGTCATTAATTTGCGAGTATTTTATGTGCTTGTGTTGGTGGTTAGGTATCGATAAGACTCTGGTATACACGTTCTTCTAGTATTTTGTGTGCTGGCTATTTTTATTTGGTCAGTTTAATAATTGTATACATCTATTTGCGGTTAAGCATTGTATACAGAATAAGAGGATTTTGCTGCTTTTTCGTAGACGGCATCTGAATCTGAGGAAGAGGCGAACCATTTTGTACTTGTGTGCTGAAAGTTCAGTTGCTGCTGCATCCCTGACACGAGCAAGTCAAGCAAGTTCACCAACAAACTGTGAACTGCACCGAAATGAATGGATGTTCAATGTCCAGCAAGTTTCTATCATATATTCATGTATTTGTACATGTGCTTGTGATCTGTGAGTTGGTATTTGTCAAGTGTGATTTGTTTTTCAAGTGGTGACCTATAAGTGTGGCACTATGTGAAATAAACTTGTGAAACTGATAGTGTGACTATGAGTCTGTGCACTGGCGGAGCTACACACAGTTCAGCAGGGGCCACCGCCCCCCAGCCTTGAAAGATTAGTGAAGGAATTTTTTTTTTACAAGCTTAAGAACAGAAAAAGTAGAGCATTTTGCCCCCCTAGACAGTCATATTTAATGTTTTGCCCCCCCAAATATTCTTGGCAAGCTCCGCCACTGAGTCTGTGACTGTGTGACTATGTAATAACTATCGTTTACTTATTTGCTTTGAACTATCAACTATAAAAATGCTGCCATGTTTTCTCTATTCGGGTAATATGGTCATGACAGAAGACCGGACCGAGAAGACCGAAGACCGAATACAAAAAGACCGAAAAGACCGAAGGTAATTTGGGTAGCATTTCTGGATGACCGAAATTTTTAATGACCGAAAAGACCGGACCGAACAAACTGAATAGACCGAATGCCCGGGCAGAACTGTCACTATGGCATCTTGTTAATAGGTTAGTAATAGAAAACATATAAAACACCTCAAAGTGTAGACAAAGCAAAGCAAAGTAGATACTAAACAATCATGGAACATAAAAAATTATAGATACGTTTCCTGATGTTCATAGGTTAATATACTGAAAAGAGAAAAGTCCATAGAACTATGGAAAAGTTCATAGAAGAAACATATGTTTCATGGAGATTCCAAACCGGAGTCTCTGGTGTGCAGACACCAGAGTATCCGGTGTGGTCCGGAGTTATCCCACAAGTCTCCGGAGTGGTTTCCAAAAGTTTCCCAGGGACTTTCTGTATGGGGGTCTAGAGACGGACCGAAGATGGGCCAAAATCTCTAGTTTTCGCGGTCAGACCAGAGTTTCTAGGGTAAAAAGTCCAAAGTCTCCAAGGTGGCCCAGTCTGGAGTTTTGGGCAAAGTCCCTAGAGGGATTTCTCAGACCAGGCCCAATACCTTCTGTATGGTGGTCCGGAGATGGACCGTAGATAGGTCGGAGTCTCTGGTCTAAGACATATGCAGACCAGAGTTCCCGGCCTTCGGATCAGAATCTCCGGTGTGGAAGTCTCCCAACGGGCAGAAAATGGTCTATGGTAGTGGGGGATATAAATAGAGGTCCTCGTCTTCTACCTCCTGCTTCTTGTTTTATAAAAGAAGAAACCTAACCCTAGAGCCACCAAATCAACAAGATATCCACCCTCCAACCATCCAAAGTCCTTGATCTTTGGAGAATCGAAGGAGGAGGCCTTGATCTACAACTTCACCAAGAGAGATCTTCATTTCCCCCTCATTCAGTTGAGGGCCCCTTGCTCTAGTGTTTCATTGGAAACCCTAGTTATTAATTTGGTCCTTACAAGCTTGTCTTTGATTGTTGTGATAGCTTGCTTGCATTCAGGCGAGCCTCTAATTCAGTTGTGGATGTGTACCTCGAACTTGTTGTAAAGTGTCGGCTTCCACCTCGAAGGTTGCTGATATAGTGGAAGAGTGAATCGACCCTTTTGGGGTGAGGTTAACCGAAGAACAAGGGAGGCCTTTCGTGGCGTTGGTGGTTTGAAACCATCCCCTCTCCAAACGCATATGTACTTCCCCTCAAAAGGAAGGAACTGCAGGAAATAATCATTGTGTCTCCGTGTTCTCCACTTTGGTTACTTCTATCCTTTAACGCACCTTACTTATATCTTGTTCTTTCTTAGTTATTTGTGGTAGTGTGACATATAGGTAAATTCACCTTAGTTGCATATCTATAGAATTTACCTATTGTGTCAAACCCTAAATTGAAAAAGAGTAAAATTTTAATTATCACCTATTCACACCCCTCTAGGTGCCCATACGACCCTTTCAATTGGTATTAGAGCCTCGGCTCTTAATTCAGGATTTACCGCCTAAGAGCGTATGGGTAGCAATGATAGCGAAGGAGGGAGTGAGTATAGTACCTCAGTGTCCATGGAGGATCTCAAGCTCCCTTCTCAACAAAATCAAACAGTTGCATGTCCTAGTTGTGCAAATTTTTAAAGAAAAAATAGCCTCACCTCCTCCTCCTCAAGAAGATCCTTTCACACTTCCAAAGGTGAATGCTTCGGCTACACCAACAGTTGTTGTGGAGGGGATGAACATAATACCACTAATCCTTCCACCAAAAAGGGTGATGGGAAGGAAGAGCACCATATGGTTCCCGAGTGGTACTCTCCCGACCCCTCAATCCCCCATCCACATACAAACAATTGAGGAGACCCACCTAAGCTAGCTGTACATACTTTTTCTCAATGGGAAGTGTTAATGAAATCTCATGTGTTGAGCTCTTGCATTGACTTGTGGAATATTATTGAAGAAGGACCCATAATTGAGGATCCAACCAAGTTGGCAAGAAGAGAAGTTGTCAATATTCAACTCAATGCCACCGTGTTGCACATGATTCAACAAGGTTTAGGGCCAAAAGATTTCCCTCACATTGAACACCTCAACACCGCCAAGGAAGCTTAGGATTCTCTCATTCAGTTATTTGTTGGTAATGAGAGCATGAGAAGGAACCGGTATTATCCATTGAGCAATGAAGCCAAAGGATTCTATATGAAGGATGGTGAGGATCATGAAGACATGTATGGAAGACTCAAATCCATTGCCACCGCTTTAGAAATGTTGGTGCCTCACATGTGGATGATGCTTGGATAAAAAGGAAGTATGTGAGTGCGCTCATGTTTGTGAATGTTCTTTTATCGCACTAAGTTTTCAACTGAATTGCTTGAGGACAAGCAATAAGCTAATCTTAGGGGGGGGGGGGGGGTTGATACGTCCAAAACGTATCTACTTCCCCGAACACTTTTGCTATTGTTTCTCCTCTAAACTTGTGTGATTTGGATACATCTAACACAGACTGATGCTATTTTCAGCAGAATTACCTTGGTGTCTAGTTTTTGTGCAGAAAATCAACTATCAGGAAGAATCCTAGAAAATATGCCAAAAATCCTATTTCACCAGAAGACTCATGGAGCCAGAAGACGAGATGGAGTAGAGACCTAGGGGCCCACACCCCCCCAGCCGCGTGGGTGGGCCCAGGCCGCGCCTGGAGGGGTGTGGCTGCCCTAGGCACCCCCTCGGCCTCCCTCTTCGCCTATAAGTTGCCTCTTGACCTAAAAACCTAGGGGGGTTTCGACATTTTTCTAGAAAGAGTTCCGCTGTGCCGCCACCACCAGAAACCGCGATTCAGAACCAGAAACTTTGTTCTACCCTGCCAGGATGGGGAATTTGGAGAGGATCATGGCCATCGTCATCACCAACCCCTCTCCATCAATCATCCATGTTTCACTCATCCATGAGTGAGTAATCCCCCGTTGTAGGCTATGGGGATGGTAGGTATTGGATGTGTTCTATTGTGTTATCGAATAAGATTGTTAGGGCATGGTTCCTAGTATCTATATTAGTGCTATTTGACTTGATTGCAACTTGTTGTGCTTAATGCTTGTCACTAGGGCCCGAGTGACATGATCTCAGATCTGAACTTATTATTGATTCATTATGATGGTATTGTTTGTGATCTTGTCTACATGTTGTGTACACATATCATTGTCCGGATCCAAAGGCCCCGAAGTGACAGAAATTGGGACAATATAAGGGGATGGCTATGATGTGAGTATCACATGTGTTCACAGAGTGTTAATGCTTTGCTCTGGTGCTCTATTAAAAGGAGCACCTTAATTGCCAGTAGTTTCCTTGAGGCCCCGCTGCAACGGGCTAGCAGGACAAAAGATGTTGTGCAAGTTCTCATTGCGAGCACGCATGACTATTTATGGAGCACATGCCTACGATTGTTTAGTACTTGGATGCTTTATCTTATTTATATGCAATTTCCCTAGATATTGAAGATACATGTTTAGACTTGTCCATGCAACGCCCGTCCATCCATCCCTATGCCTACCGTGCTCATATCCTACTGTTTGCTACTACTGTTACTATTGCTCCTGTTTTACTGCTGCTATTACTTTGCTATTTCTACTACAAAACTGTTGCTACTGATAAACTTCTGTGAGCAAGAACTATTTCCAGGTGCAGCTGAATTGACAACTCAGTTGTTAAGGCTTGCAATTATTCTTTGGCTCCCCTTTTGTCGAATCAATAAATTGGTAATACTACCCTCGAAGACTATTGCGATCCCCTATACTTGTGGGTCATCAAGAATATTTTCTAGCGCCGTTGCTGGGGAGCATAGCTTTATTTGTAAGTTCAATTGGATCTATTATTGTTCACTGCTACTCCTTTCATCATGGGGAAGTCTCGTGATGTAAAGTTTCCTGTTTTACCATCCACTACAAGAAGAGGTACAGTCCTAAACACCTCTGCTACTCTTGATTCACCGTCTGTTATAAGTAAGCTTGTTACACCACCACCACATACACATGCTACACACACTACTACAACTGCTGAATCTGAAACTGCTTCTAATACTCATGATGTTACTTCTACTGTCCTTCATGCGAGCGGTTCATTAGGTCCTTTCCTATATTCTACTATGGCTAGTCTAGGAAATACTGAAACTCCTTGTGAAGACACTATTACACCTGTTAGCTCTCCTAAGTCTAGAGAGATATGATATTTAATGATGGTTACATTGAGTTGACTGATGAATTTATTGAAGAGTACCAGAACACACATGGTGCTAGTTGTATTAGGAGTCTCCTTGAGAGACGTACCATTATTCCTAAATTGTCTTCAGATCCTAAGTTTGCCACTTCTCCCATAGATATTAAAGATGAAGATTATGATTTCTCTCTTGATCTATCCTATTTAGACATTGTTGAGAAAAAACCTTTTTGTGGGACTGAGAATGAGAGTGTTGTGGCACATATGAATCAGCTTGCCACTATGAGTGCTTTATTCTCTGATGATTTTAAGATGCACAAGTACTTTGTTACTAAGTTCTTCCCCTTTTCACTAAAAGGAGAAGCTAAAGCTTGGTTTAATAGATTACCTCCTGGATCCATTGAAAGTCCTGATTGCTTCTTTCTTCCAGAAATATTTTCCTCCCAGTGCTAGACATGCTGCTTTGCAGAATTTTTTTGATTTTAAACAGGGAGAAGAAGAGAAATTGCCTGAGTCATGGACAAGGTTCTGTGCCTTGATTCATGCACATCCTAGACGTCCATTGCCTAAAAATGAGCTTCTTGATATTTATTATAATGGAATAACTGATGATTCTAGGACATACCTAGATAGTTTTGCTGATTGTGTTTTCAAGAAAAGAACTCCTACAGATGCTGAAGAATTAATGGCTAAAATAAGAAATAATTATGATGATTGGACTTCAACTGAGCTAAATACACTTGAGCCTATTACTCCCGAAACAGTTGTGTCTAAACTAGTTCCAACACCAACACAAACACCAAAGAAGAGGGGAATGATTGCATTAAATGAAGAAGTGATGAAGGAAGCTAAGAAATGTCTAAAATAGAAAGGTATTAGAGATGAAGATGTGAAGAATCTACCTCCTATAGAAGAATTATGCAAGCCAATTCCCCACTCATCTACTATTGAGCTACACTCTCTCCACTTTGATGAAGGTGATATTCCCTATGGTAAGCCTCCTAATCAATGCTTAGATGAACTTGACACATTTATAGTTAAACAAGGGAATTTTAATAAACAAGTTCAGAATCATTTATTAGAAAACTCTAGATCTATTAATGAGTTGAAAGATATTGTGGAAAGAACTGCTAATGATATGAAAATTCTTTGTAAACACTTTCAAATGGTTCAAACTCAAATTGATCAACTTGCTAAGGTACAAAAAGATATGCCAGTTAATGCCTTAGGAGATAAACATGCTTATGGAATTAGAACTAGGAGTGGTATAGCTTCTCAAGATCCTGTATATCCTGAAGGACACCCTAAAAGAATTGAGCAGGATTCTCAACAAGGTGAAAGTAATGGTAGTCCTCGTAAGAGAAAGAAAAAGAAACAAAAAATAGTTGACGAACCCTCTAAACCTGTTGTAGATCCTAATAGTATATTTGTTTCTAATGCTGAAACTAAGAGTGGTAATGATAAAAATGATGCTCCTGATAAGGAGGAAGATGAGGAAGAACCCGAGAAGCTGTCACATCCCAAAATTTTCCAAATTTTGTAATGTGAAAAATAAATAAACAAAATAATTAATTGTTGAAATTTAGGGTGAAAAGAAACTTTTTGTTTCTAAATGGAAACTTAAAACCCCATCTTGAACAAACTTGAGTAATGTTTGAATCCAACCAAATTCAAATCAACTGAAATGCATTCTTCTTAAATGCACCTTGAAATTTAAACACTTGGAAAATAAACCCAAACCCTAAAACCCTAAAGGAAGGAAAACATTTCCAAGTTATATCTAAGCCTATGGATTTGATCCATATAAAAATTGGTCAAACAAACATTTCAAAATGATCAGGAGTAACAAATAGAAATATTATAAAACCATATGAATTGGTTTCACTTAAATTGGAGCCATAGATAAAATCTTATGAATTTAATAAGATAAGGAAATTGAATTTCCAAAGCTAATAAAGCACCTATATAAAAATCCATACCAAATGGTGAGTAAATAATCCTAAAGAGAATTAAAAGGATAAACAAATACTAAATAAAAATATACAAATTGGAATCACCAAGTTTGGATCTATAAATAAAAGGATATGGATTTCATAAGGTAAAGAAAGAAATAATTAATAGGGAATATTTAAAGCCAAATTAAAACTTGGCCAAGACCATAAACAAATGGAATAAACATAATCCAAGTTCAAATGAAATAAATGGATAAATAATATTGACATAAAATAATATGGCCCAACCAAGTTCTATTCCATTTGATTAAGACAAATCCCTAATAGAAATGATTAATTAAATCAGGGGAAAATAATTGGAATTTACCCAAGTGGAATAAAAGTTATTTAATTAACTCAAGTGAAATAAAAGAATCATTTAAATAAAGTTATATGGAATTAAAACCATATTTTAATTTCATTGTAATAAAAACAATTGCGCAAATTAAAATGATTAATAATCATATTAAATTATTATAAATAATTCAAAGTGAATTATTTAGCACCCCATTAAATAAATAAACCTACTGAAAAGCTTTTGTGAAAAATTGAAACTTAAATAAGGGTTGAAGATATATTTGATCTTATTTGATTTTAAAACAAGGGACTAATTTAAATAATCAATATACCCTAAAAAGAATAAAAGAATTATTCTAAATTTGACTTCAGAATATGTTAATAAACAGTGTTTGATTATACACAAATTTGGTTGAAGTTTGATTTCAAATTGTTGTTTGAAATGTTTAAACAAAATCAAAACAGATAAATAGAAAAATAAAAAGGAAAAACAATCTGTTCAAAAAAAATAAACAAAGCCAGCCCAGCCCAGCAAAGCCCAGCTAGCCCAGTCCAGCCCACTCCCCCTCTACGCACGAATCGTTTTCACCGCAGAATGAACCCGGAGCTTCACTGATTACTGGACCCCACCTCGTTTCTCTCTCTCGCTGACACGCAGACCCCACCCCCAGTCTCCTTCCTCACCCGCGCGAAGACCACGCCTCCTCTGGCCGTTTCTCAGACGTTGAATGTCGCGGTTAAATTCGCTTCAATGCCTCGCCTTAATCTCGCCGCGACCATGCGTACTAAACCACCTACTCCTCCTCTCCATTTCCCCTCTCTCGCCCGACTCTCTTTGTCCCCAGGCCATCCCCAATTCCACCTGCACCATCGCTTCCTCCGATGAGGTCCCACTCAAATTCCAACGAACCCAGGCCGCGCCCCGCCCCCTAGACCACACGAGAACACTCCCTGGCCTCTGGCGCATCTTCCATTACTCCGAGCTCAGCTGCGCAAGCTCCGTAGCATCGGCAACCTCAACGCCGCTCGCCACCGTCTTCGGCTTGGACTCCGGCGAACTCCCTAGGTATCCTCCGTCCGCCCATGTTTCCCCTGTTGACGCTCCTATGATCTACACTCTCACCCGCGTCTAAAGACACCTCTCTCTTGCCTTCGGGTGGCCTGTAGCTTCGCCAACTATGACGACCAGAGCGTGCCCGACGTCGTGCGGACTCCAACGAGCAATCGTCAACGTCTCTGTGCTCCCCTTGGCCAACCAAAGCAACGACGAGAATCAGTGCTTCACGACGATTCTGGTGAGCATCCTCACTCTTCCCCGCACGTCCTATTTCGTCGGCAGCGTCACCGTCAGAGCCGCGCCGCCGCATGCCACCGTTGAGCGCCGCCAGTTTCTGGTCGAGACACTGGGAGCCGTTAGATCCAGATCGGAGAGATAGGATAGATCCACTTATCGAAGAGGTATGGCTGTCTCTGTACCACACGATCCACATTAGATCCTACGGCCCGCATCGCTTGATTCGTGCGAATCGTTTTCAACCAATCAGAACAGGACGCGTGGCCTAGAGCTGTTATAAAAACCAAAAAATGTTCTATTAGTTATTCAAACTTGCAAAATTCATAAATTTTAATCCACACGTCCAAATTTTAATTTTTTTATATCAATGGAATCAGTAAGACAAGTACTTTCCAACCATGCACTTTGTTTAGTAAATTGCTTCTGTTAAATTGGTTGTTTTTGCAGAAACTTGTGTAAGTATATTTTGGAAATAAAAATTGTTCTAGCAATGTTTTTAGGATAAAATCTTTGGCAAATGGATTGTTTTGAACCTACTGACCATAGAAACAAACTTGTGGATTCAAAAACATATTTTGTGAAGCAAGAGAATAAATCTTTGAATTAAAGCATTTCTAGTCAAATAAAAATGTTGTTTATATGTTAAGAATACTTTTGGAGAAAAGCTTTGGGAAATGATTTGGATTAAACTCTCTGACCCCAAACACCAAGTTTTAGAATTAAAAAATGTATTTGGTGAACCCTATAAATATTATTGCTTTGCTAAAGGAATTTCCAACCATATAAAATAATGCTTTGGTTTAAAAAGGGTTTATAGGTAAAATCTTTTGCAAATGGTTTTGCCACTTTTATAAAATGACCAATAGGGTTTTCAAATGTCTATAACCCATTAGAAACCACTTTTCCAAATAAAACAATCTTTGGCATGCTTGCATGCATTACTTTGTTTCTATTATTTTATGTGATGTTTGCTTGAATGGTAGATTGAATTTTTTGCTTGCTTGATTTATTTGTAGTGGAATTTGAAGAGTGTGATCATTGCAAGATCAAGGAGTGAACTTATATTCTCTACCAAAAAGGCAAGTGATGCTTCATACTTTGTCCCATTATTTTCACTATGCATTAGTGATATTTCTAAGTAGAACTTGCATGGAATTGTTGCTAAGTATAAACTATGCCATGGGAAATCCTAGTAGATGAAACATTAGTAGAAATTTCCTAAGTTAAGATTCCTACCACTATCATGCTTAGCTTAGCTAGTAGAAAACAAGGGTGGAATATACTCATACTATGGAATATTTCTAAGTCAAGGACTTGTGTTTTGTTTAATAAAACAACTAAGTGAATGAATCACCTGGGTGGAATGGAAGGAATGGTTTGTGTTGAGTGGTTACACAAGGCCCATTTCTATGGTTTACCTTGTGTATCTCTCTTGTGGATGGCCACCCCGGAATAAAGAGATTTGAGATGTCAAATGTTGAGAAGCTTTAAGTGCAGCCACTTGGCATTATGGGCTCTGCCTGGATCATATAGGTTGCAATAACTTAGCCAAATGGACAGTTGGTGGTAGGGGATGATAGGTTGGAACGCGTCCATTCTGGTATAAGGGAAGGCTTCTGAAAGATCTTGTCTTGGTGAAACCAAGTCTTGTGGGGAAAGTGCACCACCTCTGCAGAGTGTAAAATCTAAGTACTTAGCCATGTCCCTGGCAAAGGACAATTTGAGCATCAAGACATGGAAGCTATCAAGAATCTCCTCATCCCAATTTCTAAGTTAAAATTTTGTGGATGAACAAGGGTTGAAGGATCACCAATTTCTACTGGGAGATGCCTTGGGTGATTTTTGACAAGCAAAAGCTTAGTGTTTTCAAATGATAAGGAAAATCTATTTTGAGCAAAGCAAGCCTAAGCTCCACTTAGCCAAATGCATATAGATGATAAATACCACTATATTACCATAGTATCACTTGCCAATACAATTCAAATGTATTGACCCCTGTGGCTGTAACTTATTATGTTGCAGGTTTGTTTGATGTTAGTGAAGTTTATTGATTAGGATTACAAGTCTACAACCAACATGATTGCATGTGGCACTTTGAAGATGAAGGACTCCATGATATAGTTATTTCTACTGCATTGTAATGAGATAGCCAAATGAGCTATTAAGATGTAATAAATTATTTTACTCCTGGTTATAAAGTTGTATTATGACCTTTGTTTCTTGATATTACATCTTAACTATGGATGCTAGCTATTGATCCAGGGACTAGCATTGTAAACACAGGGATCCTTACCATTATAAAGGGAGGGATCTTACATATGGTATCAGAGCATTGTGTTGCCTATAGGATTGTAACCCTAGGATTGGACAAAACCTCTTAGAAAAATAGGAGTTGTATTTGTTCCAAAACTTATTTACAAACAATCTTGTATACTCTTTACTCAACCTTTTGGTTTTGATTCTACATCTCTTCCTTTGTAAACTTGATGGACAATAGCTCAACCATGAGCAAAGGGCTTCACCAACTCCAATGACTTCAACTTCAACATCAATAGAGACTTCAACCTTAGTATCAATAAGGACTTCAACTTGGATATCACTAAGGACTACAAGTGAGACAAGAAATATTACTCAAGACTTGAAGACTAAGAAAACACAACTTAGAAGGAATCATCATCACCTTTGAAGTTTTGTGACCAAGATTCAAGAAATTCTCCAAGGATACAAATATCTTGTTCATGAAGAATCAACTAAGAAGAATGTAATGATCTCAAGTGAACCATATAGTTAGACCACCATATTAAGTTTGGATCAAACACACCAACTATTATGGTGTAGTAAAAATATTTTGTTGCCTAGAAATGTGCTTCAAACTTGTTGTTTGAGTGGAATGTTTGGTTGTGATTGTTTGCACATTGCTTGTGTGAATTGTGATGTGTGTGATTAGAATGAATTCCTTAGAAATATTTTGCCTATTCTAATCCCAATCCAACCCAAACAGATGACTACTCCAAGAAAATCCAACATCAAGAATGGTGACAACAACCAAGAGATGCACATGAGAGAACTCATAGTAACCCAAACCTAGTTGAACCAAGTGACAACTCAATTTTGGGCCAACAACAATGATTTAGACCCAACCATGCAAAGGTTTTTGGAAACCCAAACCCAATTGTTGCATAGGATGACAAGTCAAATGATCAACATGGGAGACAACCCTTCCCAAATAATTTGTGACAACAAGGATGTCAAGGATGAAATTCTAGAAGGAACCCAAGCTTGCAATGTTTGTGGAGACAAGGATCACACTTCCATAGAGCATGAAGATCAATGCCCCAATTGTGAAGAGAAACATCCAACTAATCAATGCCCCACATCTCAAGATACTTGTTTCCTATGTGAAGGAAATAATCATGTCCCTATCCAATGCCCCATCTATTCCATAGTTCAACAAAGGAAACAAGGTGGAGTGCATCAACAGATTGTAAACCCCCATGAGGGAACAACTTCTACCAAGAAGGATGAAGATAAAGGAAAATCTCAGCTTTCACCTCCATGCAATATGACTCAATTTGATGGACCAAAGAGGAAACATATGTATTATCCAAGGAAAATATTAAGGATACCGGGAGACTTTCCCACCTTTGAGGTGAGATATGAAGAACATGAACTAGAAGCACTCCTAGCTTTGGAGAAACCCAAGAAGAGGAAGGACAAAAGTCAAGTGCAGTGTTGCCATTGCAAAGAGATGGGACACTATGCCAATGAATGTCCAGAGAAGAAGAAGAAGTATAAGGAAATCAACCAAGTGTGGTGCAATAACTGCAAAGAGCTAGGCCATTATGTGTCAACTTGTCCACATAAGATACGTGAAGAACTCAATCTTGTCACATGTTACAATTGTGGTGATCAAGGACATTATGCAAGCAATTGTCCAGAAAATATGAAACACAAGATAAACAATCCTAAGAAGGATCTCAGCCTTGTCACCTGTTTCAAGTATGGAAACAAAGGACACTATGTAGATGTTTGCCCAGAGAAATTTCAAAAAGATCCCAAGCAAGCCAAGATGTAATCTAGTTGGTAAATTTTAAGGGTGGTAGTACCCTAGTTGCCTTGAAGCCAATTTGTAACCCTATCTTCCCAAATCTCGGGACGAGATTTATTTTAAGGGTGGTAGCCTGTCACATCCCAAAATTTTCCAAATTTTGTAATGTGAAAAATAAATAAACAAAATAATTAATTGTTGAAATTTAGGGTGAAAAGAAACTTTTTGTTTCTAAATGGAAACTTAAAACCCCATCTTGAACAAACTTCAGTAATGTTTGAATCCAACCAAATTCAAATCAAGTGAAATGCATTCTTCTTAAATGCACCTTGAAATTTAAACACTTGGAAAATAAACCCAAACCGTAAAACCCAAATGGAAGGAAAACATTTCCTAGTTATATCTAAGCCTATGGATTTGATCCATATAAAAATTGGTCAAACAAACATTTCGAAATGATCAAGAATAACAAATATAAATATTATAAAACCATATGAATTGGTTTCACTTAAATTGGAGCCATAGATAAAATCTTATGAATTTAATAAGATAAGGAAATTGAATTTCCAAAGCTAATAAAGCACCTACCTAAAAATCCATACCAAATGGTGAGTAAATAATCCTAAAGAGAATTAAAAGGATAAACAAATACTAAATAAAAATATACATATTGGAATCACCAAGTTTGGATCTATAAATAAAAGGATATGGATTTTATAAGGTAAAGAAAGAAATAATTAACAGGGAATATTTAAAGCTAAATTAAAACTTGGCCAAGACCATAAACAAATGGAATAAACATAATCCAAGTTCAAATGAAATAAATGGATAAATAATATTGAAATAAAATAATATGGCCCAACCAAGTTCTACTCCATTTGATTAAGACAAATCCCTAATAGAAATGATTAATTAAATCAGGTGAAAATAATTGGAATTTACCCAAGTGGAATAAAAGTTATTTAATTAACTCAAGTGAAATAAAAGAATCATTTAAATAAAGTTATATGGAATTAAAACCATATTTGAATTTCATTGTAATAAAAACAATTGCCCAAATTAAAATGATTAGTAATCATATTAAAATAGTATAAATAATTCAAAGTGAAATTTTTAGCACCCCATTAAATAAATAAACCTACTGAAAAGGTTTTGTTAAAAGTTGAAACTTAAATAAGGGTTGAAGATATATTTGATCTTATTTGATTTTAAAACAAGGGACTAATTTAAATAATCAATATACCCTAAAAAGAATAAAATAATTATTCTAAATTTGACTTCAGAATATGTTAATAAACAGTGTTTGATTATACACAAAGTTGGTTGAAGTTTGATTTCAAATTGTTGTTTGAAATGTTTAAACAAAATCAAAACAGATAAATAGAAAAATAAAAAGGAAAAAACATCTGTACAATAAAAAAGAAACAAAGCCAGCCCAGCCCAGCAAAGCCCAACTAGCCCAGTCCAGCCCACTCCCCCTCTACGCGCGATTCGTTTTCACCGCAGAATGAACCCGCAGCGTCACTGATTACTGGACCCCACCTCGTTTCTCTCTCTCTTGTTGACACGCAGACCCCACCCCCCATTCTTCTTCCTCACCCGCGCGAAGACCACGCCTCCTCTGGCCGTTTCTCAGACGTTGAATGTCGCGGTTAAATTCGCTTCAATGCCTCGCCTTAATCTCGCCGCGACCATGCGTACTAAACCACCTACTCCTCCTCTCCATTTCCCCTCTCTCGCCCGACTCTCTTTGTCCCCAGGCCATCCCCAATTCCACCTGCACCATCGCTTCCTCCGATGAGGTCCCACTCAAATTCCAACGAACCCAGGCCGCGCCCCGCCCCCTAGACCACACGAGCACACTCCCTGGCCTCTGGCACATCTTCCAGTACTCCGAGCTCAGCTGCGCAAGCTCCCTAGCGTCGGCAACCTTAACGCCGCTCGCCACCGTCTTCGGCTTGGACTCCGGCGAACTCCCCAGGTATCCTCCATCCGCCCCTGTTTCCCCTGTTGACGCTCCTATGATCTACACTCTCGCCCGCGTCTAACGACACCTCTCTCTTGCCTTCTGGTGGCCTGTAGCCTCGCCAACTATGACGACCAGAGCGTGCCCGACGCCGTGCGGACTCCGGCGAGCAATCGTCAACGTCTCCGTGCTCGCCTTGGCCAACCAAAGCAACGACGAGAATCAGTGCTTCACGACGATTCTGGTGAGCATCCTCACTCTTCCCCGCACGTCCTATTTCGTCGGCAGCGTCACCATCAGAGCCGCGCTGCCGCATGCCACCGTTGAGCGCCGCCAGTTTCTGGTCGAGACACTGGGAGCCGTCAGATCCAGATCGGAACGATAGGATAGATCCACTTATCGAAGAGGTATGGCTGTCTCTATTCCACACGATCCACATTAGATCCTACGGCCCGCATCGCTTGATTCGTGCGAATCGTTTTCAACCAATCAGAACAGGACGCGTGGCCTAGAGCTGTTATAAAAACCAAAAAATGTTCTATTAGTTATTCAAACTTGCAAAATTCATAAATTTTAATCCACACGTCCAAATTTTAATTTTTTTATATCAATGGAATCAGTAAGACAAGTACTTTCCAACCATGCACTTTGTTTAGTAAATTGCTTCTGTTAAATTGGTTGTTTTTGCAGAAACTTGTGTAAGTATATTTTGGAAATAAAAATTGTTCTAGCAATGTTTTTAGGATAAAATATTTGGCAAATGGATTGTTTTGAACCTACTGACCATAGAAACAAACTTGTGGATTCAAAAACATATTTTGTGAAGCAAGAGAATAAATCTTTGAATTAAAGCATTTCTAGTCAAATAAAAATGTTGTTTATATGTTAAAAATACTTTTGGAGAAAAGCTTTGGGAAATTATTTGGATTAAACTCTCTGACCCCAAACAACAAGTTTTAGAATTAAAAAAATGTATTTGGTGAACCCTATAAAGATTATTGCTTTGCTAAAGGAATTTTCAACCATATAAAATAATGCTTTGGTTTAAAAAGAGTTTATAGGTAAAATCTTTTGCAAATGGTTTTGCCACTTTTATAAAATGACCAATAGGGTTTTCAAATGTCTATAACCCATTAGAAACCACTTTTCCAAATAAAACAATCTTTGGCATGCTTGCATGCATTACTTTGTTTCTATTATTTTATGTGATGTTTGCTTGAATGGTAGATTGAATTTTTTGCTTGCTTGATTGATTTGTAGTGGAATTTGAAGAGTGTGATCATTGCAAGATCAAGGAGTGGACTTATATTCTCTACCAAAAAGGCAAGTGATGCTTCATACTTTTTCCCATTATTTTCACTATGCATTAGTGATATTTCTAAGTAGAACTTGCATGGAATTGTTGCTAAGTATAAACTATGCCATGGGAAATCCTAGTAGACAAAACATTAGTAGAAATTTCCTAAGTTAAGATTCCTACCACTATCATGCTTAGCTTAGCTAGTAGAAAACAAGGGTGGAATATACTCATACTATGGAATATTTCTAAGTCAAGGACTTGTGTTTTGTTTAATAAAACAACTAAGTGAATGAATCACCTGGGTGGAATGGAAGGAATGGTTTGTGTTGAGTGGTTACACAAGGCCCATTTCTATGGTTTACCTTGTGTATCTCACTTGTGGATGGCCACCCAGGAACAAAGAGATTTGAGATGTCAAATGTTGAGAAGCTTTAAGTGCAGCCACTTGGAATTATGGGCTCTTCCTGGATCATATTGGTTGCAATAACTTAGCCAAATGGACAGTTGGTGGTAGGGGATGATAGGTTGGAACGCGTCCATTCTGGTCTAAGGGAAGGCTTCTGAAAGATATTGTCTTGGTGAAACCAAGTCTTGTGGGGAAAGTGCACCACCTCTGCAGAGTGTAAAATCTAAGTACTTAGCCATGTCCCTGGCAAAGGACAATTTGAGCATCAAGACATGGAAGCTATCAAGAATCTCCTCATCCCAATTTCTAAGTTAAAATTTTGTGGATGAACAAGGGTTGAAGGATCACCAATTTCTATTGGGAGATGCCTTGGGTGATTTTTGACAAGCAAAAGCTTAGTGTTTTCAAATGATAAGGAAAATCTATTTTGAGAAAAGAGAGCCTAAGCTACACTTAGCCAAATGCATATAGATGATAAATACCACTATATTACCATAGTATCACTTGCCAATACAATTCAAATGTATTAACCCCTGTGGCTGTAACTTATTATGTTGCAGGTTTGTTTGATGTTAGTGAAGTTTATTGATTAGGATTACAAGTCTACAACCAACATGATTGCCTGTGGCACTTTGAAGATGAAGGACTCCATGATATAGTTATTTCTGCTGCATTGTAATGAGATAGCCAAATGAGCTATGTAAGATGTAATAAATTATTTTACTCCTGGTTATAAATTTGTATTATGACCTTTGTTTCTTGATATTATATCTTAACTGTGGATGCTAGCTATTGATCCAGGGACTAGATTTGTAAACACAGGGATCCTTACATTATAAAGGGAGGGATCTTACAGAAGCACACTAAGAACACTAGGTACACTAAGGAAGATTTTATTGCTAATAAACATGGTAGTGAGAGAGAACTTTGGGTGCAGAAACCTATGCCTTTTCCAAATAAGAAACAAAAGTAAAAGGAGGAAGAACACTACACCAAGTTTTGTGAGTTGATGAAACCTTTATTTTTGCAAATTCCTTTGACTGATGCTATTAAGTTGCCTCCTTTATTCAAAGTTGTCTCTAATAAAAGGAAGATTCCTAATGAGGAAATTTCTACTTTGCTTGCTAATTATTCCTTCAATGGCAAGGTTCCAAAGAAACTTGGTGATCCAGGTATACCAACTATTCCTTGCTCTATTAAGAATAATTATGTTAGAACTGCTTTATCTGATTTGGGAGCTGGAGTTAGTGTTATGCTTTTTTCTCTCTACAAGAGACTCCAACAAGAAAAGTTGATACAACTGATATATCTTTGCAATTGGCTGATAAGTCAACTACTATTCCTGTTGGTATATGTGAGGATGTTCCTGTTCAAGTGGCTCATAATTTCTTGGTTTTAACTAATTTTGTTGTGCTTGAGATGCTTGAAGATGATAACATGTCCATTATTCTTGGGAGACCTTTTCTTAATACTGCAGGTGCTGTCATCAATTGTAATCAAGGAAAAGTAACTTTTAATATTAATGACAAAGATCATATTGTCTATTTCCCCAAGAATATTGATAAGAGCTATTGCCTGAATTCAATTGAAAATATTGAGAGCATCAGAGTTGGAGAAATATATTGTCCCATTCCACGAGAAAGTTTTGAAACTATTATGATTGGGACTATTGCTATAAAGTTTGAGGTAACATAATCACTTTGTGGAATGAAAAGTTTTGTTTCATATAAGATTGTTTTGGTAACAAGACTTGATCAACCTTGTTAACAAAGGGATTTTAATGAACAAAACAATGTTTTCACAGTGATTATACTTGCTCACTTTTACTTTTCTCCTTTCTAGTCTTTGCTCTTTCTCTTGTTAACTTTAGTTTTTCTAGTTGTTTGCTTGCTAGAGTGTCTTAGAACTTTTGTATTTTTTGGTTTTTGTTTGCTTTTGATTCTTCTAAAAAATTTGTTTCTGCGAGAAAATCAAATTTCATACTTTGAAAATTGGCCAAAAATAAAGTTTCCCAAAAAATCCCAGAAAATTCATATTAAATTTTTCCTCGGAAAAAGGGGCAGAGGGACACATGGAGTGGGCCAGGGGTACCCACCAGGCCAGCTACCCCCTGGTGGCGTGGCCAGCCCCTAGGGCGCGCCTGACCTGGGTGGGGCCCACCTTTGGCCCTCCAAGTTGTCTCCTCCCAGCCACTTCTTCCTCTCTCTCAAAAAACACCAGAAAAAATTCTCAAGCTCGAGTTCCTGCTGTTCTTGCTCCCGATTTTCGATCTCCTTGCTCAGCCCATCTTTGCTGCTGATTTTTTGAGGGATTTCTCCTTGGTATGTGCCGCCTCCGCTTGTCCATTTAGATTTGTGATTGGTAGATTATATCTTGAGTATTTTTCTGCTATAGGTGTCAGGTTGTGTGAGCTTTCATGCTTGTTCTATGATTAGAGATTTCATTTTGATGCATGTTTAGCCCTCTAGCAAGTTCCTATAGTAGTTCCTCATCATTTATCAACTTGGAAATCACTTGGTTTGATGTTTGTCTAATTTTTTTAGAAAAAGGGGTCATGGACAACCAAACATTTGGATAAGTGTTTGAGAGTGATGCACCAAGGAGGACAAAGTCTTCAAGATCATCCTCCCGAGCTAGGCCATCATACAATGAGGATCTCATTACACCGCGTTTTGGCAACGAGGTAGATGAGGAGGATGCGCACCCTTCTACCTTCCCTTGTCGTACCTTTTTGCAGGCTGCAGGGATTCTCAATGATTTCCTAACCTTGGTTCGAAGGGTTGGACTAACTAGTTATATGCAAGATGAGAGTGAGCAATATGCTATGCTCACTAAAACTTTTGTGGAGAGTTTCTGTTTTACCAATAACCCTTTCAGGTTAGAGGTGTCATTCAAAATCTATAATAGGCCCTTCACCATGAAATTGAAGAAATTTTGTGAAATATTGGGTATTGGCACGGCTGGGACGGTGAAGAAGATTCCATCTCAACCCGCTGATTTGTTGGAGCTCTACCGCGGGATAACTAATGATGATGACCGCAGAACCCAGCGCAGAAAGATATGAAATAATCAACTCCCAACTATCAGATATTTTGCTTATTATCTTGCCACTAGTATTCTTGGTAGGGAGAACACTAGCAACATTTCCAACTATCATTTGGCCTTCCTAGCTGCTTCACTCAACAATAAAACTAGGTACAATCTTGGTTCTCTCATTGCTCGTCGCTTAGCTGCTAAGGGACCCATTTATGGGGGTATTATTGCTGCACGTGTTGTTGCTGCCTTAGATCTTTCTGGTGATCCAAATGAAACAATTTTGGCTCCTCAGAGGCTTGATTAGCTGCCATGAAAGCGCATCACTTTGTCACTGCTAGCTCTACCCTTGATAATTTGGTTTATAGGATGATGTTTATTCACGGGGAAGAGAGAGAGAGAGAGATTACTCTGCCCCAAACCACTTTGTTCTGTATTTCCCAGGGACCTTGGTCACGCTCCAAGGAGGAGATGGACGAGCAGCTATGCATTCATGGTTTCCACGGATACTATCAAGGGGACGCACCCTCATACGACCCCTCTATGAACTACACAAAGGCGTCCTCGATCTCATACCAGGACGAAGGGGCCTCTTCGTCGTACTATGGAGGTGCACCTTCTTGGTCACCATGGAGTTGAGCCCCACTTTGGCCAAAAGCCTAAGCTTGGTGGGAGGTATACCGACATCACAGTCATCTATATATCATGTTTCGTCGGTTCTTTGTATATCCATTGTTTCGCTTTCTTTTTGGTTTTTGTTTCTGCTTTTCCAAAACACAAAAAGACCAAAAATATTTTCTCTTAGTTCGTTTCTTTGCTTTTTAGCTTGGAAAAATGCCTTAAAGAAAAATCCAAAAAGATTTTGCTTCGTTTGTCTTTGCTTTGTGTGCTTGCTCTAAAAAAATCAAAAACACCAAAAATATTTGTTGTTATTTTTTGGTTTTGTGAAGTTCTTTGCAGGGTTCAATAGTCCTCAGTGGAGTTTGGTTTCATGTTATTATTCAAGTCACACAAGTGAAGGGCAATAATGAAGATCAAGACAACTTGACGTGTGGTAAGAGGCTGGTAACGAACTCTATTTATTTTCATTTTTGTATATATACTCATCATTGTGAGCATGCTTAGTCTGTGCATGTAAGGTATATGTTATTTATGGATACTTAGTAGTTCTTGCTTTCTTGTGATTAGCTCCAGCTTGCTGATAGTTTGTAGCATGTCATATGAATGTTTATTTGCATTATTCTATTCATAACTTGGTATGATATTGTGGTATCCTACTCTGAATGTTTCATATGAATCGACTTGGCACATGCTCACGCATGCATATGAATAAACAATAGTCGGTAAGCCTCGATGATTTATTTTTCCTCAGAGTTCTTGTATAACTTTCATGCCATAATTAGTCCTGTTTTGCTGCAAGCATGATTATGACAGTTATTGCTCTCTCGTTTGTCGCTCCCTCTCTATTTCTAGCCTTCACTTGCACTGAGTATGAGCTCTACTTGTGCATCCAACTCCCCAAAACCAATATTGCCAACAGTGTCCACCATACCTACCTATAAGCATCATTTGCTATTCAGTGCATATTCATTATGCCTTGTTTTCTTCCAAATAAAATGTTTGACTGTTTTGATAAAGTTAGTTAGTAAAGCTCTCACGAACTTGATGGCACACTTTATTTCTTGCACTTAATAAACCTGAACCAATGTGACTATCCATGAAAGTTATATGCTTGCAAATTATAGGCTGGGAGTTAGCAGAACCATGCTGTCACGGGGAACGCTTTCAACAGTTATGGATATATATCCAGTTGATATCATGCTCTTTTGTCTGCGGATGTCATCGGTGTGAAATAAAAGGGGAGCTTGTGAGTTCATGGAGTTATATATATATGTGTTAGAGAAAGGCCTGGGCCTATAGCCTAAGCCATGCCTAATCATGGTGGAAACTTGGAGCATAACCATAATGAGCAATCTATGAAGCATCCTCAATAAAAACCTATGGAAATAGCAAATAAAAAGATTGCTGAGATGCTTATCGTTTGCTTGCCTTGTCATGTTGATCACGGGATAGCTCATGTATCATGTGCAAGGGGTACCCCGTTGGCGGTTCTCTATGATATGCATGTATTTACGATGACAAGAACTTACAGGTAACTAAAGTTGAGTAGCATGAGGAGCGGCCCTCGTACTCAAGGGACATGAGATTTCCAGTTTATGGTCTCTCAAGCATATAACTCATATTGGACCTCACTTTCACCTTAACCACATAAAGATGCCTATGATAGGGGCAATGAGAGCTCAAAGCTAATGAGTACCTGTAACATCCCTAAAATCATGATTTCAAAGTTTGCATATCATTCATGCATGCATATAGAATTGAGATCAATTTCAAAACTCATTTCAGAAAAACAAAGCACATAGTGCTATAATTCATGTGAGCAAACTTAAATCAAATGGCCATCCCCATTTGAGAGTTTGAATGTTTTAAAAACTAGGTTGTTTGTCTCCTTTGTTCAATGAATTGAGTGTGGATTTTGAACCAATCTTTACAAAATGGAAATGGTTCAAAAACCATTTTTCAAACATTTGCAAATCAAGTGCAAAGCTCCTGATATTTTGTTTCTCCAAAAATGACCAAGCCTTTACAAAGTAACCACATGGTTTTATGCCTAGATTTGAGACTGTTGCACACTGCAAAAACCCTAGAAAGATTTGAATTCAAAAATAGTTTGAATTCATTTGAAAACCATTCCTGAAAATCAAAACAGAAAAAGAAAAAGGATTAAACAAAAGAAAAGGGCCAGGCGCTCCTATTCTAGCCCAGCAGCAGAACCGGCCCAACTAGCCCACCCGGCCACTCTCTCGCTCGCTCGCACGCGCGGACACACCCACACAGACGCTGACACCCAGACCCCACCCCCTCTCCGTCTCCCTCGCTGACTGGTGGACCTCGCCAGCTCACCCTCGTCTTCCCCAAATCGCGCCCGACCCCGTCGCCGGCCGTTTCGTCCGCCCATCACTGCCGCGATTGATTCTTCGTTTAATTGCCTTGATTCCGCGCTTAATCGCCGCCCCCCTCTCGCCTACATAATCCTCTCTGCACCGCGGTCATTTCCCCCCACTCTCCTCGCTCACTCCACCACCAGGCTGCGCGCATTTGACCTCGAAACCCCGCAGTACCGACGACTAATTCTGGTGAGCCTCGACCGCCCCCTCTCTCTGGTTCAAACTATCATGTCCAGCATGATCTGGTGCATCTGCTGACACTTTTCTTTTGCCTGCTCGTGACCCAGGTCACCGTTTTCGTTCATGACCGCAACCACCTGCGCCGTCGCTCGACTCCGGCGAGCAATAGCGGTAAGTCCCGAATGCCCCTTGCCTTCCCCTTGATAGCAACTGGTTCGGCATTCACTTGCGCATCTTCTGAACCCTCTGCCTTGTACTAGGACGACGCGGAGCCTCGCCAGCGACCTCGACTGCAAGCGACAGACGCCACCACAACTCCGACGAGCCTCAGCGACCGTGCCCGTGCGCCCCTCATCAAGCCGCTACCAAGTTGAGCTTCTCCTCGACGCTGCGAACCTGGTGAGCATCCTCCTGCCCCTCCGGACGACACAGCGCCACGCCCATGTAGCTGGCTGGCCGCCGCTAGCGCCGCTCGATTTTGGTTAGATGAATGGTAGCCGTTAGATCCAGATCCAGCGCGTAGGATTAGTTCACTTAGCGAAGCGGTATGATTAGATCTGAACCGTGCATCGTTAGTTAGATCCTACGGCTAGCAAGCGCGATCCGGAGCGAAGCGGTACGCGCCAGTAAGAATATGACGCGTGGCTAGGGTTTGATTCAAAAACAGATTTGAAATCAGATTTTGATCCAAAATTGAAATGACTATAACTTTTGATTCCCACGTTAGATTTTTGCAAATTTTATATCGTTGGAATCAGGGATTCAAGCCCTTTCTGTTTATGCAATGTGTTTAGTGAAAAGTTTCTGTTAAAATGACTTTTTATGCAGAAACTTGTTTAGGACTATGTTGAGTATAGAATTTGTTTAGTAATTTGTTTTAGTGCTAAATAAGTTTGGTTTAGCAAGTTTTTGACTTAGTTATGTTTCAGTATCTTGCACTTGCTTGGTGGAGTTTGAAAAATCATCACTTAGCATTCTTGCATGCATGCATATATTTTTTTTTTGTATATATGACTTGTATGTGATTGTGATTATAATTTTTGTGTAGACTTTGGTGCTAGTGACTGTGATTGTGAAGAGTGCTACTCTCCCCATTACCAAGGCAAGTGGTACTTCATGAATATTTCCATCCCTATATTTTGTACAAGCATTAGAAATATTTTGCTAAGTCTTGCATGTTACTATTTTGCCAAGTGCTATGTTGGGAAATCCTAAGTAGTTGTAGAATTGCTAGGAAATTTCCTAAGAAAAGTTACTATGCCATGCTTAGCCTAGCTAGTAGCAAACAAGGGTTGGTAAAGTATATACATGCTATGATGAAATTATTTCTAAGTCTTTGGACTTATGTTTTTCTTAATAAAACAACTAAGTCAATGAACCTCCTGGGTGGAATGGGACTTGAATGGTGGTTTTTGGTTGAGTGGTTACACAAGGCCCATGGACATGGTTTACCTTGTGTATCTCACTTGTGGAATGCCACCCAGGCACAAAGGGATTTTAGAGGCCAAGTGTTGAGAATCTTATAGTGCAACCACTTGGCAATATGGGCTCTGCCTTGATCACATAGGTTGCTAGAACTTAGTCATTTGGACAGTTGGTGGTAGTGGGAATGATAGGTTGGAATGCGTCCATTTGGCTAAGGGAAGGCTTCTGAAAGGTCCTGTCTTGGGAAACCAAGTCTGGTGGGGAAAGTGCACAACCTCTGCAGATGGAAAAATCTAAGTACTTAGCCAAGTCCATGGCAATGGACAACTTGAGCATCAAGACATGGAAGCTATCAAGAATCTCATCACTCCAACTTCAAAGTAAAACTTGTGGGTGAACAAGGGTGAAGGACCTCAATGTCTATTGATGGTTTCTTGGGAAATGTTTTGACAAAGAAAAACTTAGAGATTTCAACTAATAGGAAAACCCTATTTTGAGCAAAGCAAGCCAAGCTACACTTAGCCAAAATGCATATAGTAATATAGTCCACTTGAAATTTACTAAGGTATCACTTGCCAATACTATTCCAAAGTATTGACCCACTGTGGCTGTAACTTGTGATGTTGCAGGTTACTCCGATGATGATTAGGTGTCATGAGTCTACACTCAACATGCTTGCCTGTGGCACATGAAGATGAAGACTTATGTTTATTTACTTATTCCAAAACTCTTGTATTAGACCTGTGGCCTTGAGTTGTAAAAGACTATGTTTTATCTCTGGAATGGATGTAATAAATGACCTTTGTATCTGTGTACTTCATCTTAAACTGTGGATGCTAGCAATGATCCAGGGACTAGCATTGCAATCACAGGGATCCTTTTCCTTTACAAAGGAGGGATCTTACAGATGGTATCAGAGCACTGTGTTGCCTGTAGGATTGGAAACCACTAAGGAAAAATTTTCAACTACTTCTACACTTGTCTATTCTTCTCGTAAACTTTTCTAATCTTCTCTTTCTCATCTCTATTTGTAGATGAACTCCATCAACGAAGCCGTAAAGAAAGGACCACTCATGACCATGACCTTGGAGTGTGAGACTAAGTTTCCCAAAATTCTCAAGGACCTCATGGTGGCAATGGAAGTACATGGTGCAGCTGTGTACAAAGGCTTTCCAGTGATGGATGAAGGAGTTGAGTACTGGTGGGTGCAACTTCACTTGTACAAAAACAAGGAAGACAACCACAAAGAAAAAGGATTCTGCATGTACACCAACACTGTGGTGCATACCACATTCTTTGAGTCAGCAAGAGAAGCAGCTTGGAGGACTATCAAAGAACTTAGTGCTAGAGTCAAGAGCAGAATGCTCAACCTCCAAAAGACTTAGAGAAAGAGAAGGAACATACCCAAGAGTTGGAAGCCACCAACCAAACCTTAAGAGGAGATATTATAGACTTAGTGATGGAATCATGTGAGCAAGATAGGCTGATTGCCTCTAGGAACATTGTGTTAGCCACAAGATCAAGTGAGATAGGATTGTAAACGCACTTCGTTAGTTGGACCACCACCTATCACCTTATTTTCCAAAATGATACCTTAAATAAGTTTGGACCTTGGTTGATGTAATGGATTCATGTATGCATGACTTGTGTGATTTTGTGTTCCAAGGATATGTATGAGATGTTTGTCTTTGTTTTATCTTAAATTGTGTTGTTCTAACTTTTCTATCTTATAAATAGATGCCTATTACCATCAGCACTGTTGAGGAGTTCCAGGTTACCCGCTTTGGTCCTCGTATCGTTGAGCTTACCACTTTGCTCAATCTCCCTCTTCCCACCATCATGGTGCATCCACTCACCAAGTTCGAGAGGAAGGACCTCTGGGGCTTCAAGGTGAACCAGCCCGGACGCCAGACAGAGCCTACTACGGAGGCCATCGTCTTCAAGCTTATGCACGATGACAGGGAGAGAGGCATGGAGGTAGTCATGCAGGACCTGATAGGACGTCTGCTAGGCCGGCACTCCTGACAGGTTAGAGGCACCCACTTCCACGTCTTCGGAAGACGTGATGAGGATGGAGAGTCCATCGACTTCTCGAGGGAAACAGCAGAGCCGATACGTCTGTATCTCCAGGACTTAGAGTCTCTCATTAGGCACGTGGACACGGACAGGACCAATGTCATGCTCAGTAATGACGAGCTCCAGGTGCAGCTTCGCGAGAAGGACAAGCTCTTCGCGTAGCAGGACGAGATAGTCAAGGAAATGGAGGCGAAGTTCGAGATCTAGAACCGGAAGTTCAAGAGTCAGGAGAAACGTGTCCAGGATAGGAATAAGAAGATCCGGGACATGACTGAAGAACTGCAGTCCAAGGACTTCGAGCTAGAGCAGCAGCAGACGGTGATAGAGAGGCTTCGTTCCCAGAAGAGGGCTCTCAAGGCCAAGATTGAGTCCTTGACCACTACTATTGAGGAGAACAAGACCGTGATGGAGAACGCAGGTCTTACCTTTGTCGAGGAGGATATTGATGCTGACGAGTAGACTTGACTACTCGTTTATCTTTTATTATCGTACTTGTTATTTGTGAAATTGTTATTGGACCATACGACATGTGGATGGCTTGCCACTTGTGTGTTTTACTTTGTGAAATTGTTATCTTGTTGTTGAACATTTTCTGTTGCATGCTTGTGTTTTCTTATGTGATGTAATGTGCATGAAAACATCTATGGGTATCTCATTCTTATCTCTATTTGAACAAAACACAGATGCCTCCCCGTCGCAAAAACCCCAACCCCAACAACAACAACAACATCACACCAGAAATGCAACAAATGATGACTTCTCAAACACAGCTCATGCAGATGATGACAACATTCATTCAGAACCAAAACAACAACAACAACAACAACCCCAATAACAACAACAATAACAACAATAACAACAATAACCCTCCGGGCTTTGATATGCTCACCAGATTTCTGCGATTGAGGCTAGCTAAGTTCTCGGGGACAACTGATCCCATGGTGGCCAATGATTGGCTACGTTCTGTAAACAAGGACTTAGTAACCGTGGGCTGCACGGATGCTGAAAAGGTCAGATTTGCAGCACATCTGCTGGAAGGGCCAGCCGCCACTTGGTGGGACAACTTCCAAATCACCACACCCATAGATGAGGTGACCTGGGCTATCTTTGAGGATGGCTTTCGCACTGCTCATATCTCATCAGGAATAATGAGCCTGAAAAAGAAAGAATTCCACAACCTGAAGCAGCGCCACCGCAGTGTGGCTGAATACATTGAAGAGTTCAACAATCTGGTGCGTTATGCACCAGATGAAGTGGACACAGATGCCAAGAGAAAGGAAAAATTTCTGGAAGGCTTGAATGATGAGCTGAATCTGCAGTTGGCTGTGGCATATGTTCCCACTTATCAGTCGCTCTGTGACAAGGCTGCTATATTGGAGAACAAAATGAAGCAAGTCGAGAGTAGAAAAAGAAAGCACTCTGACAAGCACAGCTCAGGATCGTCTCACAAACGATCTCACTATGATGACAGTGGAAGCTCAGGATCCCACAAGCATGGGAAATTCAACAAGCACCACAACCACAACCGTCATGACAACAAGCATCACCGCAGTCATGACAATGACAAGTACAAGAACCACAAGCGTGGACATAAGAGCCACCACAGTGGTAATGGAAGTGGAAGTCATCCTGCTAAGAGAGACATTAGTCAGGTTGAATGCTTCAAATGCAAGAAGATGGGACACTATGCAAATGAGTGCCCCGAAAAGAAAGTTGAAGGACCTGTCAAGCCCAATCCTTTTCAGAAAGGACAGGTGAACCACATCAATGTGGAGGAGGTCTATGAGGAGCCTGATGCTGTTGCTGGTAAGTTCAGACTCAATTCCATTTCAGCATTTGTACTCTTTGATACTGGTGCATCTCATTCATTCATATCAAGAGCATTTGTTGAGAGAAATGAACTACCGGTAGAAACTATTGGGTGTCCTATAAAAGTAAGTTCTCCCGGTGGAGAAATGATAGTGAATTCAGGATGCCATGATCTAGTCATAGAATTTAGGAAGTATAAGTTTCCCGTTAACTTGATAATACTAAACTCCCAAGGATTAGATGTCATTCTGGGAATGGAATGGATGACTAAGTATAAAGGAGTGATAGATTGTGCCAACCATACTGTCTCACTCACAACTCCAGAAAATAAAAGGATCAGATTCAAGACCATCTTTGAATCCAAAGGAAGTAAGCTAAATTCTCTTAAGGGGGTTAGCATGGACAGTGTGTCAATTGTGTGTGAGTATCCGGATGTATTTCCGGAAGAATTACCAGGAATGCCACCGGATAGAGATGTGGAATTTCTGATAGATTTGGTGCCAGGTTCTGGACCAATAGCAAAGAGACCATATAAAATGTCAGTTGATGAACTGAAAGAACTCAAGAAGAACTAGGAGAACAGTTGCAGAAAGGATTTATTCAACCAAGTTCTTCATCTTGGGGAGCCCCAGTCTTGTTTGTGGAGAAGAAAGACAGAAGTCAAAGGTTATGCATAGATTACCGTTCACTCAACGAGGTAACTATCAAGAACAAATATCCTTTGCCTAGAATCAATGACTTATTTGATCAGCTTGAAGGAGCATGTGTGTTCTCAAAGATTGATCTAAGGTCAGGCTATTTTCAACTCAAGATAAGAGAGCAAGACATGCCTAAAACAGCATTCACCACAAGGTATGGATTGTATGAGTATACCGTAATGCCTTTTGGCTTGACCAATGCTCCAGCATACTTCATGAATATGATGAACAAGGTGTTCATGGAATTTCTTGACAAGTTCGTTGTCGTTTTCATCGATGACATCTTATTCTACTCCAAGAGCAAGGAAGAACATGAAGGACATTTGCGTTTAATACTTGAGAAGTTAAGAGAGCATAAACTTTATGCCAAATTCAGCAAGTGTGAATTCTGGTTAGAGGAAGTTGGTTTTCTTGGTCATGTTATGACAAAGGATGGTGTAGCAGTTGATCCTGCTAAGGTTTCAACTGTGACGGAATGGGAATCTCCCAAGAACGTGAAAGAAGTTCGCAGTTTCCTTGGCTTAGCAGGTTACTACAGAAGGTTCATTGAGAATTTCTCAAAGGTTGCTAAGCCTATGACTGAGTTGTTAAAGAAAGACAGGAAGTTTGCTTGGTCTGAAGGTTGTGAAGTCAGCTTTCAAGAATTTAAGAAGAGACTTGTGACAGCACCAGTTCTATGTCTGCCAGATTTGGAGAAGGATTTCCAAGTATATTGTGATGCATCTCATCAAGGTTTGGGTGCAGTACTTATGCAAGACGGTAAAGTTGTGGCTTATGCCTCGAGACAACTCAAAACTCATGAGGTAAACTGCCCTACTCATGATTTGGAGTTAGCCTCTGTTGTCCATGCACTCAAAACGTGGAGGCACTACCTTTTGGGAAAGCGTTGTGAAGTGTTCACAGATCACAAGAGTTTGAAGTATATCTTCACCCAGAAGGAAATCAATATGAGGCAAAGAAGATGGTTAGAGCTTATCAAGGATTATGACTTAAGTTTGCAATACCACCCCGGTAAAGCAAATGTTGTAGCAAATGCTCTAAGTCGTAAGGTATTTGTGAATGGCCTTACCAAAGGAGAATTGCCAGATGATTTGTGTACCCAATTCAGAAAACTCAGATTGGAGATTGTGCCTGAAGGACATCTCATGTCTTTGGATGTTCAACCCACTTTGTTGGACAAGATCCGAGAAGCTCAGAAGACCGATAAGGAAATTGAACAGATTAAGGAAAAGATTGGCCAAGGGAAAGCTAAAAATTTCCATGAAGACGAACATGGTACTTTATGGCACGGGAAACGTATCTGTGTTCCACAAGATCCGGAGTTACAGAAACTGATTTTGCAGGAAGCACACAACTATCTGTATTCTATTCACCCGGGTAACACCAAAATGTACATGGACATGAAAGAAAGATTTTGGTGGAACAATCTCAAGAGGGACATCGCCGAACATATTGCTTTGTGTGATGTGTGTAGTAGAGTAAAAGCGGAGCATCAGAAACCAGCAGGTTTGCTTCAACCACTACCTATTCTGATTGGAAGTGGGACAAGATTGGTATGGATTTCATTACCGGATTACCAAGGACCAGATCAGGATATGATTCCATATGGGTAGTAGTGGATCGCTTAACTAAAGTGGCTCATTTCATACCCGTGAAGACAACTTATACAAGTGCCAAGTTAGCCAAAATCTACATGAGTAGAATTGTATGTCTACATGGTGTGCCCAAGAGTATTGTGTCTGATAGGGGAACTCAATTCACTTCCCATTTTTGGAGACAACTACATGAGTCATTGGGAACGAGGTTGGAATTGATCGCTTTCATCCTCAAACCGATGGACAAACGAAAAGGACTAATCAAATTCTGGAAGACATGTTGAGGGCATGTGCCCTAGACTATGGAGCCAGTTGGGATGAAAGTCTGCCTTACGCAGAATTTTCTTATAACAACAACTATCAAGCCAGCATTGAGATGGCACCGTTTGAGTTTCTCTACGGAAGAAAATGTACCACCCCATTGTTATGGAATGGTGTGGGAGAAAGAAGTTTATTCAGGCCAGATCTTATCAAAGAAGCCGAAGAGAAGGTCAAATTGGTTAAGGACAGGTTGAAGATAGCACAGTCCCGACAGAAAAGCTACGCAGATCCTAAGCATAGAGAAGTCACCTACGAAGTTGGTGATAGAATTTATCTTAGAGTATCACCACTTCGTGGAGTGAAAAGATTCGGAGTCAAAGGAAAGTTGGCACCAAGATATGTTGGGCCATTCAAGATTCTGAGTCGCAAAGGAGAAGTTGCTTATGAAATTGAACTGCCAGAATCTTTGTCAGCAGTCCATAATGTGTTTCATGTGAGTCAGCTTAAGAAATGTCACCCAGAAATGGAAGAAACTTCTTTGAAGGATACCATACCTTTGGAGGAAGTGCAACTAGAAAGTGACCTCACATATGAGGAGAAACCTATCAAGATTCTTGAGACTGCAGAAAGAGTCACAAGGACAAAGACTATCAAGTTCTGCAAAGTACAGTGGAATCATCATACCGAAGAGGAAGCCACATGGGAAAGAGAAGATGATCTTCGGAAAGACCACCCTCACCTATTTGCTAGCCAATCAGAATCTCGAGGGCGAGATTCACCTTAAGGGGGTTAGATTTGTAACATCCCTAAAATCATGATTTCAAAGTTTGCATATCATTCATGCATGCATATAGAATTGAGATCAATTTCAAAACTCATTTCAGAAAAACAAAGCACATAGTGCTATCATTTCATGTGAGCAAACTTAAATCAAATGGCCATCCCCATTTGAGAGTTTGAATGTTTTAAAAACTAGGTTGTTTGTCTCCTTTGTTGAATGAATTGCATGTGGATTTTGAACCAAGCTTTACAAAATGGAAATGGTTCAAAAACCATTTTTCAAACATTTGCAAATCAAGTGCAAAGCTCCTGATATTTTGTTTCTCCAAAAATGACCAAGCCTTTGCAAAGTAACCACATGGTTTTATGCCTAGATTGGAGACTGTTGCACACTGCAAAAACCCCAGAAAGATTTTAATTCAAAAAGAGTTTGAATTCATTTGAAAACCATTCCTGCAAATCAAAACAGAAAAAGAAAAAGGATTAAACAAAAGAAAAGGGCCAGGCGCTCCTATTCTAGCCCAGCAGCAGAACCGGCCCAACTAGCCCACCCGGCCACTCTCTCGCTCGCTCGCACGCGCGGACACACCCACACAGACACTGACACCCAGACCCCACACCCTCTCCGTCTCCCTCGCTGACTGGTGGACCTCGCCAGCTCACCCTCCTCTTCCCCAAATCGCGCCCGACCCCGTCGCCGCCGTTTCCTCCGCCCATCACTGCCGCGATTGATTCTTCGTTTAATTGCCTTGATTCCGCGCTTAATCGCCGCTCCCCTCTCGCCTACATAATCCCCTCTGCACCGCGGTCATTTCCCCCCACTCTCCTTGCTCACTCCGCCACCAGGCTGCGTGCATTTGACCTCGAAACCCCGCAGTACCGACGACTCCGGCGACTAATTCCGGTGAGCCTCGACCGCCCCCTCTCTCTGGTTCAAACTATCATGTCCAGCATGATCTGGTGCATCTGCTGACACTTTTCTTTTGCCTACTCGTGACCCAGGTCACCGTTTCCGTTCACGACCGCAACCACCTGCGCCGTCGCTCGACTCCGGCGAGCAATAGCGGTAAGTCCTGAACGCCCCTTGCCTTCCCCTTGATACCAACTGGTTCGCCAGTCACTTGCGCATCTTCTGAACCCTCTGCCTTGTACTAGGACGACGCGGAGCCTCGCCAGCGACCTCGACTGCAAGCGACAGACGCCGCCGCAACTCCGACGAGCCTCAGCGACCGTGCCCGTGCGCCCCTCGTCAAGCCGCTGCCAAGTTGAGCTTCTCCTCGACGCTGCGAACCTGGTGAGCATCCTCCTGCCCCTCCGGACGACCTGTAGCGCCGCGCCGCCGCAGACAGAGCTCGCCGCCGCCAGTCGCCGCCGCTAGCGCCGCTCGATTTTGGTTAGATGAATGGTAGCCGTCAAATCCAGATCCAACGCCTAGGATTAGTTCACTTAGCGAAGGGGTATGATTAGATCTGATCCGTGCATCGTTAGTTAGATCCTACGGCTAGCAAGCGCAATCCAGAGCGAAGCGGTACGCGCCAGTAAAAATATGACGCGTAGCTAGGGTTTGATTCAAAAACAGATTTGAAATCAGATTTTGATCCAAAATTGAAATGACTATAACTTTTGATTCCCACGTTAGATTTTTGCAAATTTTATATCGTTGGAATCAGGGAGTCAAGCCCTTTCTGTTTATGCAATGTATTTAGGGAAAAGTTTCTGTTAAAATTACTTTTTATGCAGAAACTTGTTTAGGACTATGTTGAGTATAGAATTTGTTTAGTAATTTGTTTTAGTGCTAAATAAGTTTGGTTTAGCAAGTTTTTGACTTAGTTATGTTTCAGTATCTTGCACTTGCTTGGTGAAGTTTTAAAAATCATCACTTAGCATTCTTGCATGCATGCATATATATTTTTGTTTGTATATATGACTTGTATGTGATTGTGATTATAATTTTTGTGTAGACTTTGGTGCTAGTGACTGTGATTGTGAAGAGTGCTACTATCCCCATTACCAAGGCAAGTGGTACTTCATGAATATTTCCATCCCTATATTTTGTACAAGCATTAGAAATATTTTGCTAAGTCTTGCATGTTACTATTTTGCCAAGTGCTATGTTGGGAAATCCTAAGTAGTTGTAGAATTGCTAGGAAATTTCCTAAGATAAGTTACTATGCCATGCTTAGCCTATCTAGTAGCAAACAAGGGTTGGTAAAGTATATACATGCTATGATGAAATTATTTCTAAGTCTTTGGACTTATGTTTTTCTTAATAAAACAACTAAGTCAATGAACCTCCTGGGTGGAATGGGACTTGAATGGTGGTTTTTGGTTGAGTGGTTACACAAGGACCATGGACATGGTTTACCTTGTGTATCTCACTTGTGGAATGCCACCCAGGCACAAAGGGATTTTAGAGGCCAAGTGTTGAGAAGCTTATAGTGCAACCACTTGGCAATATGGGCTCTGCCTTGATCACATAGGTTGCTAGAACTTAGTCATTTGGACAGTTGGTGGTAGTGGGAATGATAGGTTGGAATGCGTCCATTTGGCTAAGGGAAGGCTTCTGAAAGGTCCTGTCTTGGGAAACCAAGTCTGGTGGGGAAAGTGCACAACCTCTGCAGATGGAAAAATCTAAGTACTTAGCCAAGTCCATGGCAATGGACAACTTGAGCATCAAGACATGGAAGCTATCAAGAATCTCATCACTCCAACTTCAAAGTAATACTTGTGGGTGAACAAGGGTGAAGGACCTCAATGTATATTGATGGTTTCTTGGGAAATGTTTTGACAAAGAAAAACTTAGAGATTTCAACTAATAGGAAAAACCTATTTTGAGCAAAGCAAGCCAAGCTACACTTAGCCAAAATGCATATAGTAATATAGTCCACTTGAAGTTTACTAAGGTATCACTTGCCAATACTATTCCAAAGTATTGACCCACTATGGCTGTAACTTGTGATGTTGCAGGTTACTCCGATGATGATTAGGTGTCATGAGTCTACACTCAACATGCTTGCCTGTGGCACATGAAGATGAAGACTTATGTTTATTTACTTATTCCAAAACTCTTGTATTAGGCCTGTGGCCTTGAGTTGTAAAAGACTATGTTTTATCTCTGGAATGGATGTAATAAATGACCTTTGTATCTGTGTACTTCATCTTAAACTGTGGATGCTAGCAATGATCCAGGGACTAGCATTGCAATCACAGGGATCCTTTTCCTTTACAAAGGAGGGATCTTACAGTACCTTACTTTCAGCATTTGGAAGCCTTTCAAACTTTTCAAAACCTTTTTCACTTCCTTGTTGAGTCACCACTTATTCTATGAGCACCTTCTTGAGAGCATAGCTGTTATTCTTAGGTTAATGTTCTTGTCTCAAAACTTGGTTAATTATGTCATGACTTTGATGCTTTATCTCTGATATCTTTACTTCTAGTCTTCACTTGAACTTCAGAGGTGCCTTGGCATTTATATTGTGCTCTATAATCAAAGGCAAGAGAGATACCACTCTATCATACCGTCTTATGAGCATTGCAATGTTTCTTATGTTTATGTTTCATGCTACTTAGTATTATTGAGTTGGAATCTCTTTATAGCTTGCATTGACTATTGAGTAGACTTAGTTGCATACTTCTTATTATGAATGGTTTAAGTATCTACTCCTGTGCTGAGAATATTTACATCATATGAAGCAAATATGTTTGTGAATGTTCTTTTATCGCACTTAGTTTTCAACTGAATTGCTTGAGGATAAGCAATAAGCTAAGCTTGGGGGGAGTTGATACGTCCAAAACGTATCTACTTTTCCGAACACTTTTTCTATTGTTTCTCCTCTAAACTTGTGTGATTTGGATACAACTAACATGGACTGACGATGTTTTCAGCAGAATTACCTTGGTGTCTAGTTTTTGTGCAGAAAATCAACTATCAGGAAAAATCCCGGAAAATATGCCAAAAATCCTATTTCACCAGAAGACTCACGGAACCAGAAGAAGAGATGGAGTGGGGCCCTGGTGACGAGGTTTCGACTCGTCAATGCCCATTGTTATGGACTTGGGTTTTGGAGAAGATGGGGATGCTGGAGATTGCGGAACGGTTAACAGACAAGCAATGCGGGGACATGAAGTTTACCCAGGTTCAGGCCCCCGGATGGAAAACCCTACTCCTGCTTGTCTGCTCTTGATTACGGCGGAACCGAAGGTTATAGGGGTGCGCAAATGCAATCTAGCGTGAGGTGTGTATGAGGTCAATTGGGGTCCCTCCTCGCCGTTCCCTCCTAGCCTTTATATAGATAGGCAGGTCCCGGGCATAGGTCGAGGCGGTTACAGATTAGGGTTTGCCCCTTTGAAATTCTATCTACTCTAGTCTTGTTCTCGAAGGATCCGAAGGCGTCATGGGCTTGGGCAACCCGAAATCTCCCCATGCTGTGTATCCTGTCGTGGGCCTTCCCTTAGGCCGGACCAGGTATGCTAACATTGTGTACCCATGGGGTATAACCATGTCAGTAGCCCCCGAGTGTTCAGTCGAATTGTAGATTCGGCTGAAGACTCTTTCATTCTTTCGGGTGTAGCTGCACCTGTTTGTAAGAGAAAATAATTTAGTTCGTAGGGATTGTTGATGCGTGTGCCTGACTCTCCTGACGGATCAGGGCCAGTTAACTGTCATAGGACAAAACAACATGATCTTCTTCAGACTCGAGTCCTCGGACCCGAATCCGGAATGAATGCTGGTGTAATTCGACTCAAGCCATTGAGGTCTTATAGGAGTCAAATCCCATTGGATCTTTCAAGTGATGTACCCAACGCATCCATCAGGATTTTTCATCGCGTCTGTTGACACGATTTTTTACTGGCAGAGCGTAGTCAGGTGCGTTACCAGGCCATCACATGGTATCTGTAGGTCTTATCCATGCGTCACAGATACAACATCCGAAAGGTTATCATCGCCACACTCGACGCCGCGCCATGGGCAAGTCGAGGAAGGGCGCTGTTAGAGCTGGCTCTAGTGCCGCTGCCGGTGGCAAGAAGTTTTTCACTCCTTCTTGCACCACTGACGGCAACGGGAGGCGTACTGAGGTGCATGACACTGATCTACGCAAGGTGCGCTATGCGGGATTAATCCCGCAGAACAAGGAGGACGTCAAGATCCCCGGCAATGAGGTAATCCCCCGCCCACCCGTAGGGTTTCGGGTGATCTTTTTTGCCTTCATTCTTCGCAGTTTTTCGCTTCCTGCCCACGATTTCCTTCGTGGGCTCCTTTTCCTCTATGGGATTCAGATTCATGATCTGTCTCCCAATTCCCTTCTTAACATCGAGTGCTTCATGACGCTTTGCGGGTGCTGGCTTGGCATCGAGCCACACTTTGGCCTCTTCCAGAAGCTCTATTCCGTGAAGAGGCCATCCGGCACTGGCAGAGTCTATCCACTTGGCGGCTGCATCATCTCCCTTCCTCCTTTTGTCCAATTTTTCTCCTTATCTATTTGCGAGTCCATCCAGTATTGGTGTCATAAGTGGTTTTACATCCGTGATGTCAAGATGGACAGTCAGCAATTTGGTCTTGCTCCCTTCGACTCTGAGCAGAAGATTGTCCTGAAAAGATCGTGGAAAAACCACATCTTGGAGGGCGAGGTTGCGGAGGTGGAGAGGCTCTTCAATTGGTGCCAGGCAAGGAGGTCAACAATGTTGACATCATCTGCACCTTCCTCAAACGTCGGGTGCAACCACTCCAGGCCAGGGCGCACCCGATGTTTCTCTACGCCGGCCCCAGTGATCCAACCAGGGTGTCATCCGAAGAGTTGTCTTCAGGTGATCTTGATAAGGTCCTCCGTCCTCTTTTGAAGTTCAAGGCTGGTGAGGACCTTCCGGGGGAGTCGCTGATTCCTCCTATCAGCGCCAGTAAAGGGGCTTCGAAGGTGAAGTTTGTTCGTGCGTGTTGCGCCTTTCCGTGTGTTTTTTGTTTGTTGCATTTTCTCATGTTATTGTCATTTTTGCTTGCAGGGCCTCCAGGTTATGAGGTCTATGCCTCATCTGCTTGAGAAGTTTAGGGAGGCGCCATACAATGAGGAGGTGGACTCCGAGCTTCCTCTAGATCAGTCGCCGACTGCGAATGCTCCTAAGGCAAGTGAGGGGCAGACCCGAAAGAGCCCGCAGAGCGAATCTTCAGACGCGTCTACCCCGCCAACTCCAAGGGGCACGTCTTTCCTTGAGCGTCATTGTAACATGCCAAAAATATTGATCAAGGTTATCAAATTCCAATCACCAAAATTAGGGTACCAAAAACTTTTGTTAATTAAAATCATTATGAATGCATGTGTGTATGTGATGATTGTATGAATGCATGAATGGACTTGTGTGATTGTTGTGAATAGAAAGGAATGGTTTAAATATGAAAACAACATCATCCAAATCAATTACAAGCATAAACAAATCAAGAGAAATTCAAAAACAAACAAAATAAGCAAATGGTCATTTTTGCCAATCTTCCTCACTAGACCACTTTGAGTGTTTCTAGTCCAAGATTTCAAACAGAAACAAATATATTTCTTTTCATCCCTTGCTAGACCAAGTGAAAATGAACCCAAGCTCACCTTGGAAACCCATAGAAACATTTGGCAACTGGATTCAAATGAAAATTCAAAATTGAATCTATATCATATGTGAAGATCACCATTTATCAAAATCCAACCAAACCAGTGCACCTTGACAAATCCAAGCAACCATAGACTACCTATTATGTGACTAGTACACCCACCAAGTTTCATCCAAAAATTCAAATTCAAATCTCTTTCGGCCATTTCATCAAACACCTTGTAAACACAAATCAAACAAAACAACAAACACTATAGTGAGCAGTGTTTGTGCCTAAGTTGTCTCCCCTCTAGCTCACAACACACTCTCAGTAGATCATCTAGTTAATTTAAGAAGCCCTAGCTCACTGTAAGCTTGACATTTTCATCAATGGTGACCATTGCCGAGCCTAACTTGCCACCCCAATGTCGATAGCAAGGTAGGAGGCTCACCAAGCCTAGAAACCTTGTCTGGGACACAAGCCACTGTCCACCGCCACCCCCTGTCCAGTTCCCAAGCACTTCCAGCCCCTGTACCACCCAGAACGAGCACATCCAGTCTCTCTGCAAGCATGCCAAGAGCGCGCCAGAGCGTCGCGCTCGACATGCGAGAACAGAACGCGCCCCACCCTTGCCACTTGCGTGCGTGATCACCACCGCCCAGGAACCTCCCAGACATGCCCGTTCGTCGCCGCACGACCAGGAGATCCCGTGCGCCATTAAATTTCCCGTCGGACCCGCCCAAAGCATCGCAGTGTTCCGACCAATTTGCACTGACCCACGCCTCGCCACCATGCCTTTGAGCTTCGCCAGGAGGCAACGCACCGTCCCCTATCCCCAGCCATGCCGTTAGCTCGCTGTGTAGATGACCACGATGAGCTCCACCTGCACCCTTCGTTCCCCTCTTCGCACTATAAATAGAGGCCTTCCTCGTTCGATTTCAGCACACCATCTCACTCCCCTCTCTCTCAGAACCACCCCACCTCATACCCAGAGCAAGGCGAGAACCAGGTGGGCGGAATTTCGCCAGAGTCTTCCGTGGAGTAGGAGAAGAGGAGCCATTGATTGGAGCCACCCCAGGAGGAGCTGCCGGTACCAGGAAGATCGCCATCGTCGACTTTGTCGTTCGCTCCCATAGCTGACCATCACCGGAGCCCCGGTGATCCCCCATTGACCCCCACTGGACGCGCTAGGGTTCGACCTCACCGCGTTCTGTTCAGACATGGACAATGAACCTTAGTCGTAGATCTAGCTTCTAATCCTACGGCCCTAATCGTCCCGTACCCTTTCACCCCCCCTTGTATCGCTGACTAGTGGGGACAGCCACTTAAGCCCTCCCCACGCGCGCTGTGCGGAGTGGGCCAGCCCAGTTACACTCCCGCGCGACCCAGTAATTCAAATTTAGGGTTTTCCGTTTAGTTTCATACTTAGTTATGTCTCTAGATTAAAAAAATAAATCTAGAGAGTTTCACTAAACCAAATTGCATGAAACTAATTTTTCTAGAAAGGTATTGAAATTCTTAATCCAAGCCCGTTGGATTTAAATCACTTAGAATTGTAGATCACCTATAGTGAAAATAACTAGGCAGAGACTTTTCTGCATTCAAACATTTTTCAAATTTCAATAAAAGATTTTGAGTTGATTCCAACTCTCAAAATTCAAATTAGATAATACCTTTTTGAATATATAATAATATCTAGGTTTACTTGCAGAAATAATGGACAAGTAATAAAAGAATGCCTCATAGGAATTTCTAGTCACTTTATTTAATTAAAATAAAAGGTTTAAATCTTATTAAATTGAGAGACCACTTTAAATCACATTCCCAAGTACTGAAATATGTGGTGATGACATGTGTCAACATGATACTATGTTTTAGTTGGAATTACTTTTCTAAAATAAAATAAATAAAACAAGTGCTTGAATCCTTGTGATAATAGTGATGATGCTAGATCATCTAGTGTGAACCTTGGTGTGATAAATAGAATTAGTTAAGTATTGTTTGGTGATTGTGTATCTCGTATTTATTTATAGACGCTAGTACCGACCAAGGATACGAGTAGGAAGGAGACTAATATGAAGAAGCCGATTAGAACTTCAACCACTTCACTGCATAAGGCAAGCTAATACTTGCAACTGTGAAAGTTAGATAACCTATGCAATGCATTAGGCATGCCTTAGTTATACCAGTGAATGATACCAAGTCCCCAATTTACTTGCAAGATTAGGCTTTTATTTGTGTTTCCTTAGTGATTTGTAGACTTTAGAAAGATTATTAAAGTTAGCATAAAGAGCATAAAACTTGGCCTAAGTTAGATAAATATTGATGTCATCCTGAGGTATGAGATTGAATTTGATAAGTCACACTTGATTATCAACCCAAACATTAGTGTTCACCCCCACTTGTAGATGCCAGTGCTAAGCATAAAACTTGATCACTTTAGATGGGAATACTTGGTGAAAATGATTATGAAAACCTTAGAATGATGAGTCATTCTAATGAAATGTTTTGACATGTGTTCTTGAACACCAGATGATTCTGATGATGAAAATGTTAAGGCATGAGCCTTAGCCCTTTATAAAACCGATGGTTGTGTGGATACGATACCATTCCAATTTTATCGTACAATCACAATACCCGAAATTTGGGTAGGGCTTGACTGGAAGTTTATACTTTAGTATGGGTTCCTTTGCGGCCAAGTTTTGAGCTGAGGCTACCTTATGAAGATTGTCCACCTATGCAGTTCCCAAGATAAAAGTTGGTCATGGTTGGGAGGCCAAACTCTTAGGAGAGGTGCCTATACTAGGGCGTGTAATTGAAAGGTTAGGATTGATTATCCGCATACTGAGTATGGTGCAGGATTGTTCCTGACGGATGTATCGAATATTTTGGTGAAAGTGTACCACCTCTGCAGAGTGTCAAACTATTCGAATAGCCGCGTCCGCGGTTATGGACAGTTGGAGTGGCCATACTGTTCCGTTGTCAGATGTTTTCAAAATGACTTGTGAAATGAATCATGACTTTGACTTGACTACAACAGGGTTGTGATATGAAAACTCAAGTTCCCACTTAGGTGTTACAAAACTTTTCAACTATCTTTCTTTGCTTCTGAACTCAGTTAGAAATAAATCTAGATTTTTGCAAAATAACCTAAAGCCTAGTATTTTCTACTCAAAACCAATTCACTTGTTTGTATTAGTTTGCGAGTACTTAGAGAGTACCCATGGCTTTGTCCCTGGCTATTCCCGTGGCCAGAATATAAAGAGGACTATCAGGAGGATGGACCGTAGGAAGGTTATGACAACTAGGATCATCTCCCATCATCATTATTGCATGTGACCATGAAGATGGAGCTCCGCCCATGCTACCATTATTGTTACGGTATTTCGCTGCTATGATTGTATTAATACTAGATCATGAGATCCTTTATTTGTTGTAAGACCTTATGTATGGTTTGTAATGGATGATGTACTGTGTATCCAATCTGTTATGTCTCGCAAAAATGGTAATCCTGGGATTGCGAGGTATGGCATAACAGGCATCTGGGATTAAAAAACCGGGTGTTGATGGGCATGGCAAGGATGATGGTGCTTCTTCCGCACCGTTTCCTGTTCTGCCTCTTCGAGCGATGGCACCACAGCCGCCAACCAAGAAGAAGAAGGAGAAGGACTGCCCGTCTTCAACTTGTCAGATATTAACTCATAAGTGTCTTCATCTGCCTTATTTTTTGGTACTTGCCTGTGTAACATAGGTTGTTATCTAATCGAGATGTTTTCTTGCAGCCACTCCTTAGAGGGTTCTCCTTGCGAGGGCACTCAAGAGGCTGTAGGGGAGTCGAAGTTGAGAGATCCTCACTCTCAAATGGTGGCCGACTCTGAGGATGACGCTCTGAACCCCTCCCCGCGAGAGGCTCGAGTAGTCGTTACTCAGAAGACCGCACATGGAACTTCGGAGTCTCCGTCTGAGCATGTAAGTTGTCTGCTCCTTTGTCTTGTAGGGGGGAGCCCCCGAGCCCTTTTTTTCGGATGACCTGCTGGTCGAATTTTGCTCTTGTGGGGTGTAGCCCCCGAGCCTTTTCTGATGGTTATTGTTGTTTTATTTTACAGCCTTTCGTGCATAGCGCTAATCTTCTGATCCAGCAGCACCTGGCATTGGAGGCCAACATGCGGCAGCTTCAAGGTACGTGGTTTGATCACCCTTTTGTGGTTCGACTGTCCCTTTCTTATTTGCTTATGTTGATCCTCTTATTATTGATGTTTGCAGATGAAAATAATGCAGCTGTCCGCCGGCTGGACGCTCTTGAAAAGAGCCTTGGTCAAGCGGAGAAGAGAGCTACAGATGCTGCGCAGGCGAGAGAGCGCTTGCAGAAGGAGGTGGCTGACGCTGCTGAAGCTCTAGAGCGCCTACGGAAGGAGTCTGCGGATCGTGAGGAGAAGATTGCTGCTGCGGCTGCCACTCGCGAGAAGGAGATGGCCGATAGGCTGATGGCTGCGGCCAAGACTTTATCCGGTGAGTGTCCTTTACTTACTTTTCTCTTCTAATTTTTCGACTATTCTTTGCCCTGTTCTTATCCGGGTCATTTCTTCTTTGTCTTAGATGCGTCAGGCATCGCGTTTGATCGCGGTGTGCTGGAGCACAGAGATGTCGCTGCGGTGCTGCTACTAGCTCCTTGGCGAAGGCCAAGGAAGTGCTCCGATGCTTATACAAGGAGGTTGTCCCCAAGGGCGCTGCTCTTGAGGATGTCGACGCTCTTGTGGATGCTCTATCGGAGGACGCCCCGGTGGCTTACAAGCGCAAGCAGAAGGGCATCGGCACCTCCATGGGGTTAGCCATGGCCATGGCATCCGGAGCGGAGCTGGACCTGCTGCACTTCACCTCCCAGGTGCCAATGGCTGCCGATGGCTCAGAGGTAGCATTCGCTCTCTTTGCCTCCCGCTGTAAGCGTTATGGGCCGAAGCTCATTGACCTGCTGGCGGAGTATGCGGTGACGCAGCGGGAGGAGGCCAAGAGCAGGCAGTCTGGCTCTGAGGCCACTCCGGATGCTGGTTCCTCGGCTCTGGTGTTGTAGTTTAGGCTAGATTATCCTCTTCCTTTTGTGTTGTACGCTTTTGCTGATGAACAATTTGGACTTATGCCACGAGGTGGACTTTATGTATATAACTTATGTTTCAATCTCCCACCAGCAATGTTTGTGATGTTCATGTCCTTACTTGTTTGCCTTTAGGGTCCTTCGGGTGAGACTCCTGTTGATACTTCGATTGCTCCTGAGCCGTGACCATCATTGGACGATGTGTCGCAGCTCACATTCCTTCGTGACCGTGTCCGTAGCCTGGAGAAGGATATCCTCGGCATTCGCGGCCATGCGGATGTATGGAAATCGAAGGCAGAGCGGGCCACTTCCAGGGAGGAATTTTTGATGGGGGAGCTGCGGCAGATGTGCGAGCAGCTTCAATGTGAGTCTTCGCGAGCTGTTGTTCTTTACGGATGCACTTTTCTCGTGTGTCATCTTATGCTTGTTTTTTTGTGTAGGCGTCAATCTTGTTCCGAAGGAAGAGAAAGAGCGCGTTGCGGTTCGGATGAATTGCCTGACCCAACAAGACTTAGAGGCTGGCGGCTTCTTCTGGATGGACCACGATTGGGCCATTGTCCTTGTAACGGTGCAAGATCGCGTACACCAAGTTTCTCGGGTGTTGAGGCAGGCGAGGATTTCCCTGCTGTCCACCTGGGCCGTCATCTTTCCCCCGGATGAGGCACCTTCCAACCTTTGGGGCCTGCTAGTGAAGTTTCGGGACATGGGTCACGTCAAGGAATTGGTGCGGCGTTAGCTAGTTGTTGGGGTGAAGTCCGCTCTTTCGCTTGTTCGGCTACATCGTCGTGACTTCGATCTCGCGCGGTGGCGATTGGGCCACTTATTTGACTAGATGGTAGTCTTTGGGATATGCGCCCGCATTATGCGACTGTAAGGCAGTATGCCGAATAGATTGTTGACATGTTCAAGCAACGGGTGAGTGTAATACTCCATAATAGGTATGTCCTATAAAGAAAACAAGTTGATGTAAAATTTGTATGTATTCGAGTGGTCTTGTTGTGCCCTTTGTAAAGTTTTATTTGTATGAGCACATTGTGCCTTGTTTTATGCATGTCCTTTTCGTTAGCCTGATGTGGTCAGCTACTCAGGTTGTATGCTTTTGTTCTCAGTCGACGAAGTCGTGAGGTGAGGCGTAGCCCCCGAGCCTATTTATGGTGAAAAGTAATGTAAAGAAAAAGGAATTTTGGCCAAGGGACTTAGCTTTTATTTATAGCGTAATTGAAGAGGTACATTGTTCGGCTGAATAGCCTTGGCAGAGTAGCCTTATTGGAAGTAAAGAGGTAGCTAGGGGTAGAAGCTTCGCAGACATGTAATGTTCCAGGGGTTGGAGTATTCGACTCCTGATGCGATATCCATGAGGCGGTAGGCGCCGCCTGGGATGACTTCTTTGATGATGTAGGGTCCTTCCCAGGGTGACTCGATCTTCTTCGGCCGATCTTGCTTGAGTCTTAGGACGAGGTCTCCTTCGACGAAAGACCTTGGGCGTAGCCCACAGCTGTGGTAGTTGCGGAGGATCTACTGGTAGACCGTTGAGCAAGCCGCGGAGATGTCGTGTGCCTCGTCGAGTGTGTTGACGGCATCTTCGAGTGCGGCCATTGATTCAGCTTTACTGTAGGTGATGACCCGTGGGGCCTTGTGGCGTATCTCGGCAGGTAGTACGGCTTCGGCTCCGTGCACCATGAAGAAGGGTGTGAAGCCAGTTGTGCTGTTTAGCGTTGTGCCTAGGCTCCAGAGGACGGAGGGTAGCTCTTCTGCCCAGGCTCCCGTGAGCCGTTCAAGTGGGCTGAGCAGGCGTTTCTTGATGCCGCTGCCTATGAGGTCGTTGGCCTTTTAGACCTGCCCGTTGGTTTGGGTGCGCCACGGAGGAATACGATATGTTGATGCCAAGGCCCTCACAGAAGTCTTGGAACTCCTTCGGGATGAAGTTCGAGTCATTTTCCGTGATGATGTTGTGTGGCACACTGAACATGTAGACTATGGACACAAAGAACTTGACGATAGTTTTGCCGCTTTGATTGGTGACGGGCATGGTGATGTCTACGCACTTCTATTCTTGTAGACAATTGTTGGGCCTCCAAGTGCAGAGGTTCGTAGAACAACATCAAGTTTCCCTTAAGTGGATCACCCAAGGTTTATCGAACTCAAGGAGGAAGTGGTCAAAGGTATCCCCTCTCAAGCAACCCTGCAATCAAGATACAAGAAGTCTCTTGTGTCCCCAACACACTCAATACACTTGTCAGGTGTATAGGTGCACTAGTTCGGCGAAGAGATAGTGAAATACAAGCGGTAACGGTGCCAGAAAAGAGCTTCTGACTTGTTGTTGACGTGGGGTAACGGTGCCAAAAAATAGCTGATGGCATGGAGGAACAGACTAAAAGCAAACTGATGAAGTGAGCAAACATGCAACATATCTAGATGAAAATGGTGTTTCACTGTTTAGAAACAAGGCCTAGGGATCATACTTTCACTAGTTAACACTCTCTCATATAAATATCCTCTCTTCATGATACTACTCTTAACTACTCTCCGGTTGGACACTCTAATCCATGGTAGGGCTATAACACACCTGAAAGTCCGCCTTCCCGAATCTAGATAACCCCACACTATCACCTTGGGCACTAGATGGTTCCAACAAACACCACAATTTCATAGAGACATCCAACTCCAAACATAACTCATAACAAATGTTCAATCTAGCTAAAGTGCCACACACGGTATGCATGCTGTCACTTTCACACACGTGGGGAAAAACATAGATCTATTAAAGCACAAAGAGTATTTATGTAGACTCAAACCTAAGTGCCACCATGGTGTGCACGCTGTCACTTTCACACACATGGGGAGATCAGAGATCTATTGAAGCACTTGAGTAGAAAGGTAGATCTACTTGATTACAAAGCTCATGACCACAACAAGATCATGCATAGAGAGAGATATGAACACATAGCTACCGGTAGAGCTCTTAGCCTCGAGGAAGAACTACTCCCACCTTGTGGCGCCCCGCAAAAACCACTACTAGAAAATCGCGTTGTTTTTGTGCATTGCATCATCATGACCGCATGCTCATGTCATCATGCCACCTTGCATTTGAGCATCGTCATGTCATCTTGCATGTGTTTGTTCAAAACTATTTTCGAAAAGCCTGGTTTTGTTTTCTAAACACCCCATCTTTATTTCAAATTAAAAACCCGGGTCTCCAGATTATTTTGCTTTGTCTACCAACGGTTTTCAAAAGCCCCGTTTTAAACAATAGAACATTTAAATTATTTTGGGAGGCAGCCCGCCAGACCCGAAAACCCGGCCGGCCACCTCTAAACCCTAGTCAAAAATATCTAATCCTAAAACTACCCAATCCTATTCTACCCAGTCCCCTCCACATCACCCCGGCCAACCACAGCTCGCCACATCAGCCTGACCACAAATCCCCACCAATCGCCGCCTGCCACCTCACCCCCAGCCACCACCTACTCCCTTCCCTTACCCAGCCGCACCCACCACACCCCACCGGACCACTCACACCCGGCCACGTCGCCCAGCCCCCACGCGGACCACACACACCCGCTCCGCCAGCCTGACCGCGGGGGCCCCACCCCGACCACCTCGATCCACGCCCCCCCATCACGCGGACCAAGCTTGTCCCGTCCACGGTCCCAGCCTTGCCGTCCGCGCCCGGCGTCACGTCGCCGCCGTCTTCGCCCTCTCCCCTGCGTCTTCTCCCCCCGCCGCCAGATCCCGCCGTCGCGCGGCCGTCCCTTCGCCGGCCGTCAGCGACCAAGCCGGCCCCGCGTCTTCCCCGCCTTCCTCACCGTGCCCAAGCCGCCGCCGACCCTCGCAGTCATCGCCGCGAGCCCCGCCTCCCTCGCCGGGCCCAAGTGTCGCCACCGGCCGCGCGAGCTCCCCCACCACCTGCCATCGCCGTTCCCTGCCTCCTCCACGAGATCCCGCGTGTCGGCCTCTTCCTCGTCTCCGGCGCGAGCACGGCCTTCCCTCCCCCGAGCCGCCTCACGTTCTAGAGTGGAGCCCTCGCCGTCATCCGTGCCGGCCATCGCCCTTCTCTCCTCCGCCGCCGCGGCCACCTGCATCGACCCCGCCATCCCCTCTCTGGCCAGCGTCGCTTCCCCGTCCGCGAGCCAGTCCAGCCACCGTCTTCCTCCAGGACCCCGCTCCCGTTCGTCCCCGACCTCCCGCCGCCTGGACCTCGTCGACCGCCGGCCGCCCGAGCCCGTCCCTGTTCGCTTCGGTCCCCGCTGCCTCCGCTCGGACCGATATGACGCTTGATCGGCAGCGTCGCGCCTCGCGCGGTCGCCCCCGATGTTCTCCGCCGGCTTCACTGCTCCGGCCGCAGCCACCTGCCGCTGACAGAGCCGCCAAGTCCGCCATCCGCTCGAACCGCGTGTGCTCCGCCGACCTCGGGCTCGGCACAAGCCCTCCTGCTCAGCGTCGGACGCATCTAGGACCCCATGACCTTCCTCCTTCGAGTTCCTCTTGGACAAGTTCTGCATACCGTCGGTCTCCGTTATCCAACTCAAGTTCGGCAGTAGCACTAGACGGCTATTGAGGAATAACAAGAGGTGACCATGTTCTCATCTTCAACTCGAAGTCTGCCGCCACAACAGAAGACGGGGATGATAAGTTCGACATCCACCCGGACGAACCCTAGGAACCACCGGAGCTTGGACCCGAGAGAACCACGCCGAGACCCTAGACGCAAGTTCTCCTCTTGGAACCCGATGCCTAGACCCGAAGACCGATCCCCGGTGAGACCGAACCAGAACCACATCGAACCCCAAGATCTTCGATCCAATGTGTGACCCTTTCTCTCGAGCCCTATTTTATAAATTGCTACCTATATGAATTGTTGCATATCAACTTGTTCATGTTTGCATACATATTTGTGGGTGTTTGGGAACCTTATGTCGATTCACCTAAATTAAATATGGGACCATATGCGGGCAAATCTAGTCTTAAATTGGTCCCATTTAAATTTGTGTAGCGAACCGGTGCTATCTTTTGCCATGTTAGGACAACATTTAAAATGTGGGGTATCTAAACGACAAGAACCTAGTAAATAATTATCGGGACCCCGGTTCCGTTTAATATGGCCAAAATGCATCGCACCTTTTCCATGTCATACATCATACATGCATCATGCCCGATTTTCTACCATAGTATTAAATAGTCCATCCGGTGTTTCTTCTAGTGCTTTGCTTCTTCACGGATTAGGCCGATGAGTTGATGCGAGTGTCGACCCGATCTTCGGATGAACCCTCGGCAATGTTTCCAGGCGAGCATCTCCCCCTTTCTACCTATCTTACGTTTATAGTATTTATTCCCTCCTGTTGATCTATTGCTATCTGTGTTGCGATGCTCTAGTTTCCGTACCCGTGTTATCCCTTGCAGCCTTATATTGCCTTGGACACATCCTATTACCTGTTGATTGGTAGAAAGTTGGACTTGCGCGTCGTAGTCGCTTGCTCAAGTGTTGCGGTCGTCAAGTACCTCGATTGTTGGAGTGTTGCGCATGTATAATGTTGTGAGCGATCATGGATTTAATTATTGTTTAATAACTAAAATTGAAGTAGGTAAATGCAGAGGCAACGGTGGGTAATAGACAATATTTGGTTTTAACGCTCCTTGGTGCCCGTGGGACCCGAGTTCTTGACACTGTTAGAGATCGAGCGCTAACCACGTGGGGTGTGTGGGCACCCCATCGATTTAGTACCGATTCCAAATCTTGTCTTGGGGCCACAAGTAGTTTGGGGCTTTATTACTATCCTGTAATTATGCCATGCTTCTTGCTTTATTTACGATTGCGCGTGGGCCTTATGCAGTTTAGGTAAGCGGAGTGTTTTGGCATGTCGACAAGCCAGTCACACTTTCGGGTTCCCATCGTTTCTGACCATTGGCCAAACCTGAGTCCGTCTCGAACCGGCCGAGTTCGTTGCGGGTAGCTTAGTGGGGTGGCCCCCATGTACTTGCTTTGGGTGCAGGAAGCGTCATGACTTAGGCCCCCGACATACCGATGGGTGTTTGTTAAGCGATCGGCAAAAGGGTCAAGTGTGTGGATACTTTGGTGCACCCTGCGGTTAAATCTTTTCGGAAGCCGTGTCATGTTATGGGCGACTTGGAGCAGTTCTCGATCATAGACAACTATAACTAAAGTTTAATGTTATAATTTGACTTGTATCCGATATGAGTAGTAATGCGTTTGACTACAACGGAATGGCTAAATAAAAGTACCAACAACTGCTGGGTTTGGGATATCTCATGCTAATTGTATTTGACTAGTAAGTGTCAACTACAACGGAATGGTTAACTAAAATTGCCTTGCTTATTATATCGGGATGATTATCTATACCGACTAGTAATTGCTGCGATAAGCGAATAAATAAAAGCGCCAAGCTGCGTGAGTTCCTCGGTTGACTTCCTCGTTTGGTGCGGAGGAAACACCGGGATGGGTATGTTTGGTGGTAGTATCAAGATGGTTCGAATAGGACTTTCTTATCCCTCTCTGGTAGCCGGCAGTTATATCGAGTCTCTATAGGTTGTTTAGTGCATGCTTGCTCCGCTCGATCCACCATACCTATGTAGGCGAGGACCGCCGAATTCTAGCCTCGCCGTGTACTGGCCTCAGTACTGACCGCTCTCTCTTTTTTCCTTTGCCCTTTGTCGGCACCCTTTTGTTTAAGCAGGTTTTGAGATCGTCGTCGTTAGCAGGGTTACCCTTCCGGCTTGGCCTGGGCAGGGTTATGGGCCGATGGTTATTCTTGAGGCTCTTAGCTCAATTTGCATCTTGTCGTACTCGGACGCTATATCGTTTAAAGGTGATTTGTATCTTTGTATTGTACCTGTATTCTTGACTCATTGAGTCGTTGTTGGATATATGTTTTGTGGGTTCCATCGAGGACTATTGTGTAATGATATTACCGTTTTCCACCCGCGAAAGTGCACAGTGGGCACCTTTGAATCGTTTCTATCGGGTTTTGGTGGGAAGCGCTGAAACTTGCATAGGGCCGATTCTGAGGGTGTTACAGAGTGGTATCAGAGCTCAGCAGTTGCGATACCCCACAAGTCCAGCCTGTAGGATAACCTAGCTAACGGCCGAAGTAGAGTGTCAAAACTATTTTTGCAAAATCGGTTGGATAGTTCTGATTAGGTCTGCCTTTACTCCTTACCCCTCTGCTGCTCTCCTCTCACCTCTGCGTGTTTTGAATCCGCTCTCTTCTCCCTCTCCGAGTCCAGGATTTCTCGTGGTTGGGTTCCATCGTACCTTCAGGGTTTCGCTTCCTCCTTTGGTAACGGTGTTGCTACATCTGGTCTTCATGCTATCCGAGAAATCCTTCGTCTGGTGGACTTCTCTTTGTTCCTTCTCGTGCCTTCCGGTGTTTTCCGACGCGACAACATCATCTACGCCAGATCCGATGCAGAGTCTGCATCACTCCTTTGTTTCTGAATCTCGATTGTCGAGATCTTCATTCTGATCCCGAGAATGGTTGCACGCTTTTCTACTGATTGTGTAGAGTAATAGTTTGGGTGCGTGATGGATTGGCCCCCATGCCGACAACTCACTCTATTCGCTTGTGTACATTGAAGTGGATGAGAATGCAATGGTTCTCTCGTTCTATCGAAGCTAGAGGTGGCTTTATTTGTTGATACCTCTACCTTCGACCTTTTGTTCCCGGAGTGTTCTCTCAACGATCACGGACAACGAACTCTTGTTAGTGGTGTCGCAAGGATCTACACGATGAGAGAAGATTCAGATCGCCGCCCTTCTTCCTGGTACCATGAGGCGGATCTCGAGGGCGAGATCCATTGTTAGTGGTGTCGAATTGTGGCGCCCCGCAAAAACCACTACTAGAAAATCGCGTTGTTTTTGTGCATTGCATCATCATGACCGCATGCTCATTTCATCATGCCACCTTGCATTTGAGCATCGTCATGTCATCTTGCATGTGTTTGTTCAAAACTATTTTCAAAAAACCTGGTTTTGTTTTCTAAACACCCCATATTTATTTCAAATTAAAAACCCGGGTCTCCGGATTATTTTGCTTTGTCTACCAACGGTTTTCAAAAGCCCCGTTTTAAACAATAGAACATTTAAATTATTTTGGGAGGCAGCCCGCCAGACCCGAAAACCCGGCCGGCCACCTCTAAACCCTAGTCAAAAATATCTAATCCTAAAACTACCCAATCCTATTCTACCCAGTCCCCTCCACATCACCCCGGCCAACCACAGCTCGCCACATCAGCCTGACCCCAAATCCCCACCAATCGCCGCCTGCCACCTCACCCCCAGCTGCCACCTACTCCCTTACCCAGCCGCACCACCACACCCACGGACCACTCACACCCGCGTCGCCCTAGCCCCACGCGGACCACACACATCCGCCCGCCACCACGCGAGGGCCCCACCCACCACCTCGATCCGCCCCCCATCACGCGGACCCAGCTTGTCCCGTCCACGATCCCGACGCAGCCGCCGCGGCCGCCCGTCACGTCGCCGCCGTCTTCGCCCTCCCGTCTTCTTACGCCGCCAGATCCGCCGTCAGCCGTCCTCGCCGGCCGTCGGCGTAAGCCCCGCGTCTTCCCGCCTTCCTCCGTGCCCAAGCCGCCGACCTCGCGATCGCCGCGAGCCCCGACTCCCTCGCCGGGCCCAAGTGTCGCCACCGGCCGCGCGAGCTCCCCCACCACCCTGCCATCGCCGTTCCCTGCCTCCTCCACGAGATCCCGCGTGTCGGCCTCTTCCTCGTCTCCGGCGCGAGCACGGCCTTCCCTCCCCCGAGCCGCCTCACGTTCTAGGGTGGAGCCCTCGCCGTCATCAGTGCTGGCCATCGCCCTTCTCTCCTCCGCCGCCGCGGCCACCTACATCGACCCCGCCATCCCCTCTCTGGCCAGCGTCGCTTCCCCGTCCGCGAGCCAGTCCAGCCGCCGTCTTCCTCCAGGACCCCGCTCCCGTTCATCCCCGACATCCCGCCGCCTGGACCTCGTCGACCGCCGGCCGCCCGAGCCCGTCCCTGTTTGCTTCGGGCCCCGCTGCCTCCGCTCCGACCAGTAACAGCCGCAGTCAGCCGCGTCGCGCCTCGCGCGGTCGCTCCCGATGTTCTCTGCCAGCTTCACTGCTCCGGCCGCAGCCACCTGCCACTGACAGAGCCGCCAAGTCTGCCATCCGCTCGAACCGCGTGTGCTCCGCCGACCTCGGGCTCGGCACAAGCCCTCCTGCTTAGCGTCGGACGCATCTAGGACCCTATGACCTTCCTCCTTCGAGTTCCTCTTGGACAAGTTCTGCATACCATCGGTCTCCATTATCCAACTCAAGTTCGGCAGTAGCACTAGACGGCTATCGAGGAATAACAAGAGGTGACCATGTTCTCATCTTCAACTCGAAGTCTGCCGCCACAACAGAAGACGGGGATGATAAGTTCGACATCCACCCGGACGAACCCCAGGAACCACCGGAGCTTGTACCCGAGAGAACCACGCCGAGACCCTAGACGCAAGTTCTCTTGGACCCCGATGCCTAGACCCGAAGACCGATCCCCGGTGAGACCGAACCAAAACCACATCGAACCCCAAGATCTTCGATCCAATGTGTGACCCTTTCTCTCGAGCCCTATTTTATAAATTTCTACTTATATGAATTGTTGCATATCAACTTGTTCATGTTTGCATACATATTTGTGGGTGTTTGGGAACCTTATGTCGATTCACCTAAATTAAATATGGGACCATATGCGGGCAAATCTAGTCTTAAGTTGGTCCCATTTAAATTTGTGTAGTGAACCGGTGCTATCTTTTGCCATGTTAAGACAACATTTAAAATGTGGGGTATCTAAACGACATGAACCTAGTAAATAATTATCGGGACCCCGGTTCCGTTTAATATGGCCAAAATGCATCGCACCTTTTCCATGTCATACATCATACATGCATCATGCCCGATTTTCTACCATAGTATTAAATAGTCCATCCGGTGTTTCTTCTAGTGCTTTGCTTCTTCACGGATTAGGCCGATGAGTTGATGCGAGTGTCGACCCGATCTTCGGATGAACCCTCGGCAATGTTTTCAGGCGAGCATCTCCCCCTTTCTACCTATCTTACGTTTATAGTATTTATTCCCTCCTGTTGATCTATTGCTATCTGTGTTGCGATGCTCTAGTTTCCGTACCCGTGTTATCCCTTGCAGCCTTATATTGCCTTGGACACATCCTATTACCTGTTGATTGGTAGATAGTTGGACTTGCGCGTCGTAGTCGCTTGCTCAAGTGCTGTTGCGAGTCGTCAAGTACCTCAGTTGTTGGAGTGTTGCCGCATGTCTAATGTTGTAGATGATCATGGCTTTAATTATTGTTTAATAACTAAAATTGAAGTAGGTAAATGCAGAGGCACCGGTGGGTAATAGACAATATTTGGTTTTTAACCGCTCACTGGTGCCCCGTAGGACCCCGAGTTCTTGACACCTGTTCCGAGATCGAGCGCGCTAACCACAGGTGGGGTGTGTGGGCACCCCCATCGATTTAGTACCCGATTCCAAGTACTGTACTGGGGGCCACAAGTAGTTTGGGGCTTTATTACTATCCTGTACTTATGCCATGCTTTACTGCTTTATTTACGATTGCGTGGGCGCTATGCAGTTTAGGTAAGCGGTGTTTTGCGGTATCGACAAGCCAGTCACACTTCGGGTTCCCGATCGTTTACAACCATTGGCGCAAACCACGAGTCCGTCTCGGAGACGGCCGACCGTTCTTGGGTAGCTTAGTGGGTGGCCCCATGTACTTTCTTTGGGTCAGGAAGCGTCATGACTTAGGCCCGCCGACATACCGATGGGTGTATGTTAAGCGATCGGCAAAAGGGTCAAGTGCGTGTGGATACTTTGGTGCACCGCAAGGTTAAATCTTTTCGAAGCCGTGTCGCGGTTATGGACGACTTGGAGAACAGTTCTCGATCATAGACAACTATAACTAAAGTTCTTGTTATAATTTGACTTGTATCCGATATGACTAGTAATCAGCTTCACTACGAAATGGCTAAATAAAAGTACCAACAAGCTGCTGGGTTTGGGATATCTCATGCTAATTGTATTTGACTAGTAAGTGTCGCAACTTCTAGCGGAATGGTTAACTAAAATTGCCCATTGCTTATTATATCGGGATGATTATCTATACGACTAGTAATTGCTGCAACGATAACTGAATAAATAAACTGCCAAGCTGCGTGAGTTCCTCGGTTGACTTCCTCGTTTGTGCGGAGGAAACACCGGGATGGGTATGTTTGGTGGTAGTATCAAGATGGTTCGAATAGGACTTTCTTATCCCTCTCGGTAGCCGGCGGTTATATCGAGTCTCTATAGGTTGTTTAGTGCATCTTTCTTGCCGCTCGATCCACCATACCTATGTAGGCGAGGACGCCAATTCTAGCCTCGCGTGTCTTGGCCTCGATCTTGACCGCTCTCTTTTCCTTTGCCCTTTGTCGGCATCCCTTTTGTTTAAGCAGGTTTTGAGATCGGCGTCGTTAGCGGGGTTACCCTTCCGGCTGGCCTGGGTAGGGTTATGGGCTTGATGGTTATTCTTCAGGGCTCTTAGCTCAATTTGCATCTTGTCCGTACTCGGACGCTATATCGTTTTAAAGGTGATTTGGATCTTTGTATTGTACCTCTGTATTCTTGAATCATTGAGTCGTTGTTGGATATATGTTTTGTGGGTTCCATCGAGGACTATTGTGTAATGATATTACTTCGTTTTCCACCCACACGAAAGTGCCTGGTGGGCACCTTTGAATCGTTTCTATGCGGGTTTTGGCGGGAAGCGCTGAAACTTGCATAGGGCCGATTCTGAGGGTGTTACACTCCTCATCATGGGAATCAGCAACAGTGATGAAGATGGCAATGGAGATCGATGGAGATGGCTCTGGGGGCACTTCCCCGTCTCGGCAGGGTGCCAGAACAGAGACTTTCTATCCCCCGAATCTCCCTTTCGGTGGCGGCGGTGCTATGGAGGTTTTCGTGGCTTTCTGATGGAATTTTTAGGGTTTTTGCCTCGGGTGCCTTATATAGGCGCGGGAATCAAGGTCGGTGAGGGCCCACACCCCCTCTGGGTGACCCTAGGGCTTTCCCGTGCCTGGGGGGGCCTCCGGCTCTGCTTCGTGGTTCCGTGTTGCTCCGGGAAAAATAATAACTTTGGCTTTTGTCCCGTCCAATTCCGAGAATATTGATTTTCTTCCTTTCTGGAACCAAAAACAGAAGAAAACAGGCAACTGGCACTATGGCAACTTGTTAATAGGTTAGTTCCAGAAAAGATATAAAAACACCTCAAAGTATAGACAAAGCAAAGCAAAGTAGATACAAAACAAGCATGGAGCATAAAAAATTATAGATACGTTTCCGACGTATCAAGCATCTCCAAGCTTAACTCCTGCTCGTCCTCGAGTAGGTAAGTGATAAACAGAATAATTTCGAGGTGACATGCACCATCAAAACCAAGATCAAACCAATTGCAAGCATTGAAAGCTGGGATCAAAGAACTCTAAACACGTGCATCAAAGATGGAGTTCTAACAATAGGACATAGTAACTATGCATGCAACATGAAAGGCTACAAACAAAGATCATGAATAACATGCATTGAAAAACATTTTTTTGTTTCACATACAGAAAACATAGCATGGTGGCAATCAAGTTTTCCCTCATAGAGTAGCAATATAGATGCATAGGACACCTTCAAAGTTCACAAGGGTGACTAGAAACAAACAGCACAAGAACAAGTAATATCACAATATGCATCAATCAATAAGCTTTGGAACACTACACACAGAATGACAACTATCTCTTAATGGTGCCTAAAGGTAGAAGGTGGAGACTCAATAATGGTGGAAGAAAGGCCTTTTTGTAAAGGAAGCAGGGATTACAAGTTTCAAAAAGATCTTCTAAAAATTATGGTACTTGTTAGCTGTTAGCCCTCATTGCCCCTATCATAAGCATCTTGAAGTGGTTAAGGTTAAAGTGGCAAAGATGGAGTGTATGCTTGACGAAGTATAAGTTGGCAATCTCAAGTCCCTTGAATATGAGGGCCACACCTGATGCATACTCAACTTTGGGCCCAGGTAAGTTCTTGTCATTGTAAGTATTTGCATATCATTGAGAACCGCCAACAGGGTACCCCTTGCACATGGTACATGAGCATTCCCATAACCAAAATAACAAGGCAAGCAGACAATGATCATCTCATCAATCTTTTTATTTACCATATGCATAGCTTTTTATTGAGGATGCTTCATAGATATCTCACTATGGTGATGCTGCAAGTTTCCACCATGATTAGGCATGGCTTAGGCTAGCGGCCCAGGCGTTTCTCTAACACAGAATACAAACTATATGGACTTACAATTTCCCTCTTTATTTCACACTGGTGACATCCATAGACAAAACAACATGATATCAACTGAGTACAACAAGGTACAAGTGCAATGTTGAAAACGTTCCCCGTGACAGCATGGTTCTGCTAATTCCAACTTATAAGTGCAAGCATATACAACAAAGTTGTCACAATGGTTCAAGTTTATTAGGGGCAAAGAATATAAAGTGTGCCATCAAGTTTGTGAGGGCTTTAATCACTAAGTTTTCACATAACAAAATAGTTTTTAATTGGAAGATAGCTGAAAACAAGAATATACTTGGAATGGTGTAACACACCATTCATAGGAGTTTATAGTGGAGACTTTGTAATAACTTGGTTTCTTAGGAGTTGGAAGCATGAGTAGAGCTTACTCACACAAGTGGAGGCTATCAAAACATTGGGAGCAACCAACTAAGAGAGCAATAATGGCCATAATCATGTATTGTAAAAAAGCATTCCTAATCAAAGCAAAGAGTGGTACTACAAATCAAGGACTAAATGATCATATAGGCTAATGGTGACTTGTGAACGTCATAACATGGTGTGACCATGTGCCAAGTCAACCCAAGCAAAACATCAAAGGAGAATACCACTATACTATGCTTTTGCATGCTAAAACAACGCATAATTTCTTCAAGGCACATTAAGCAATCCTAATTGTTTGGAACAAGTCATGCTACAACAATAATAACTAAGCATAAGGTCAAAAAAAGATCTAGCATGAAAAGATAAATCCTAAGACATAGTCAAAGTAAGCTCACTTTGTACCACTACAAGCAAGGACTTTCTACTCTTTTCCAACACAATGAACTTATTTGAAACAACTCACAAAGATAATAACCAATAAATATTAGTGATCTTGTCTCACAAATCCACAAAGAAGAACTAAAAAGTTCTAAACTAAAAGCACAAGAAAACTAAGGCTGAACACAGTGCTAGCAAAAGTGAACACTCACAAAACAATAAGAGTGAAAACTAGAGTGTTCTAGGCAATGAAAACAGAGTGTGTCTCTCTCCAAAAGAAGTGTGGTGTAACCAACCAACTTACTCAAGCAAGCTAAGCAAACAAAAACCAAAAAATAAAACTAAGACGCTCCAAGAACAACACAACAATGCATGAAAAAAAATAAAAACGAAGTGTCTAGACAGACCTGAGCTTTTTATTGATGAAGAAGGGGATGCCTTGGGCATCCCCAAGCTTTGACGCTTGTACCTCTTGGATATTTCTTGGGGTGACACCATGGTGGCATCTCCAAGCTTGAGCTTTTGTCCATTCTTTATCTCATTGCATCATTCTCTCTCTACACCTGCAAATTTTCCTTCATACAAAACTTCACACAATCTTCATTAGCAACATTAGCTTATTCAAAAGATATTAGACCTCTGGCAAAGCTTTGGAACAGCAAGACTTTTCACTAAAAACACAAGCTACTGTAGTAACTCCTTCAAAAAGCTCAATTCACCTAAAAATAACTCAAAAAGGAATCAATAAGAGGCAAATACAAATAATGACAGAAATCTGTTAAAAAAGACCAGCAGGTAGAAACCGATTTTTTCGAACATCTTATGTTGCTCAAATAAAAATGTGTTGAACTAACGAAAGTCATCTAACATACTGAGGGATTTATTCGTAAATTTTGAGCTCAATCCTAGTTACAGAGGATCCTCAAGAATTTATTTGATGGAGGACAGAAATCTGTTTTGGGACAGCAACTCCCCAAATCTTACTTCCCTCTCATTAGAGGTCATTCTTAGCACAAAAAGGAAAAAAAGGATAAGGAGAGGTCATTACAGAAGTAATAACTTCCAAGACTCAAGAAAACTTTTGGCTTATCTCCCAACAAGTACTTTAATGAGAGGGAAGATTCTCACATAAGAACTATGAGTTTAAGTAAAAGAGAGCATCAAGAAGCAAATTCAAAATACATTTAAGTCTAACCCAATTCCTATGCATAGGAATCCTGTAAAAAAACAATTCATGAAAGCACCAAGCAACAAGCATAGGAAAGCAAAACAAGTGCAACTTCAAAACTTTCAACATAAAGAGGGGAAACTTAATATTATTGAGATGCATAAAACCATGTTTCCCTCTCTCATAATAACTTTCAGTAGCAAAATGAATAAAATTAACAATATAACTATCACATAAAACATTCTTATCATGAGCCTAATGCATAAAATGATTATTACTCTCCACATATGAATAGCCATTCTTATTAATTGTAGTGGGAGCAAATTCAACAAAATAGCTATCACTATTATTCTCATCACCATAATCATCAAATATAGGAGGCATTTTGGAATCACAATAAATTTTCTCCACAATAGTAGGTGGACTGAAAATATCATACTCATCATTGTAATCATCATATATTGGAGGTATGGTATCATCATAAGCAATAGAATAGCTATCTTCCAAAGCTGGGGAACTAAAAAGATCATTTTCATAAAAAATAGCTTCCCCAAGCTTAGAATTTTCCATAGCATTAGAAATAATGGTGTCCAAAGAGTTCATACTAATAACATTGCTATTAGCATGCAAATAAAGTTCCACAGGTTTTTTAATTTTCTCTTCAAACACTTCATGTCCTAGCTCAAGATAAACACTATAAAGCTCATTTTGTTGTTGTTTTCCATTAAGCCTAACTAGTGAAAATAAGAAACAAAATACAAAATTGCAGGATCTAAAGGAAATAACTTCGAGCACTCACACCGGAGGATCTGAGTACCTTTTACCTTACCTCCCCGGCAACGGCGCCAGAAAAGAGCTTGATGTCTACGCACTTCTATTCTTGTAGACAGTTGTTGGGCCTACAAGTGCAGAGGTTTGTAGAACAGCAGCAAGTTTCCCTTAAGTGGATCACCCAAGGTTTATCGAACTCAGGGAGGAAGTGGTCAAAGGTATCCCCTCTCAAGAAACCCTGCAATCAAGATACAAGAAGTCTCTTGTGTCCCCAACACACCTAATACATCTGTCAGGTGTATAGGTGCACTAGTTCGGTGAAGAGATAGTGAAATACAAGCGTTAACAGTGCCAGAAAAGAGCTTCTGACTTGTCGTTGACGTGGGGTAATGGTGCCAGCAAATAGCTTATGGCGTGGAGGAATAGACTAAAAGCAAACTGATGAAGCCAGCAAACATGCAACAGATCTAGATGCAAATGGTGTTTCAATGTTTAGAAACAAGGCCTAGGGATCATACTTTCACTAGTGAACACTCTCTCATATAAATATCCTCTCTTCATGATACTACTCTTAACTACTCTCCGGTTGGACACTCTAATCCATGGTAGGGCTATAATAGCACACCTCAAAGTCCGCCTTCCCCAATCTAGATAACCCCACACTGTCACCTTGAGCACTAGATGGTTACAACCAACACCACAATTTCATAGAGACATCCAACTCCAAATATAACTCATAAAAAATATTCAATCTAGGCAAAGTACCACACACGGTATGCACGCTGTCACTTTCACACACGTGCAGAAAAGCATAGATCTATTAAAGCACAAAGAGTATTTATATAGACTCAACCTAAGTGCCACCATGGCGTGCACGCTGTCACTTTCACACACATGGGGAGAGCAGAGATCTATTGAAGCACTTGAGTGGCAAGGTAGATCTACTTGATTAAAAAGCTCATGACCACAATAAGATCATGCAGATAGAGAGAGATGAACATATAGCTATCGGTAGAGCCCTTAGCCTCAAGGAAGAACTACTCCCTCCTCATCATGGGAATCAGCAACGGTGATGAAGATGGCGATGGAGATCGATGGAGATGGCTCCAGGGGCACTTTCCCGTCCCGGAAGGGTGCCGGAACAAAGACTTTCTGTCCCCTGAATCTCCCTTTTGGTGGCGGCGGTGCTACGGAGGTTTTCGTGGCTTTCTGATGGATTTTTTCCAGTTTTTGCGTCGGATGCTTTATATAGGCGCAAGAATCCAGGTCGGCGGGGCTCTAGGGGTCCCACACCCCCTCTGGGCGCCCTCAGGGCTTGCCCGCGCCTGGGGGGTGGGGTGCGGCCACCCTGTGGCCCCCTCTGGCTCTGCTTCGTGGTTCCGTGTTGCTCCGAGAAAATAATAACTTTGGCTTTTGTCCTGTCCAGTTCCGAGAATATTGATTTTCTGCCTTTCTGGAACCAAAAACAGAAGAAAACATGCAACTGGCACTGTGGCAACTTGTTAATTGGTTAGTTCCAGAAAAGATATAAAAACACCTCAAAGTGTAGACAAAGCAAAGCAAAGTAGATACAAAACAAGCATGGAGCATCAAAACTTATAGATACGTTTCCGACGTATCACATGGCCTTGATCCACTTGGTGAACTTGTCGACTGCGACCAGGAGGTAAACGTGGCCTCCTTTCAAAGATTTGGGTAGTTTGCCAATCACGTAGAGGCCCCATTGGGCGAAGGGCCAGGATAGTGGTATGGGCCTGAGCTCCGATCCTGGTGCGTGTAGCTTGTCCGTGTACCTCTGGCAGCCGTTGCACCTTCGGACGATGTCCTTAGCATCGTTCATGGCCGTTGGCCAGTAGAATCGAGCTCGTAAAGCTTTGGCGATGAGAGCACGTCTGCCTGCATGATGACCGCAGATGCCCTCGTGGATGTCTTGGAGGATGGTTTTGCCATCACCGATGGTGATGCACCTTTGGAGTACACCCGAAATACTGCTCTTGTACAGCTCGCCATTGTGGAGGGTGAACGCTTTGGACCGGTGAGACATGTGCCGGGCATCTGTGGGGTCATCAGGCAGTTCTTTATTTAGCAGGTACCGAAGGTATGGCTGTGTCCACGTCTCTTCAATCGCCATGACCTGCATTAGGCTGACGAGCTTGGCTTCGGTGTCGAGCTTTTTGGGTCCTACATGTCCTTCCGGTGGCGCAGCCGCCGAGTGCTCTACTTCTTCGAGTGATCCCTTGGGGAATTTCCTTTTGATAGAGGGTACGCAGGTTTGTTCCAGGAACACACCTGGTGGCACCCGTGCGCAGGTGGAGCCGATGTTGGCGAGGTTATCAGCTTCCTCGTTGCTTTCCCATCCAACGTGCCGAAGCTCACAGTCGTTGAAGTCTCCTTCGAGTGAGTTGTAGAGCGCGCGGTATGCGATCATGTTGGCACTGTGGGCGTCGCACTCATTAATCGTCTGCTGGACGACAAGGTTCGAGTCACTGTAGATGATTAGGCGCGTTGTTGGAGGCGCGAAATTTCAACCAGAGGACGTATTTCATCTTTTCGCCCTGAGGGGATGTCAGTATGACACCAGCTCCTGCTCCGGCCTCACGTTTGGATCCGTCGAAGTACATCGTCCATGATTGCATCATGTCTGGAGTGTCCGGCAGCTGGAGTTCCATCCAGCAGACGACGAAGTCAGGGATGACCTGAGATTTGATGTCCTTGCGCCGCTCATAGACTATGTCTAGAGGGGATAGCTCGATGCCCCATAGGGCTACGTGTCTCGTGGCTTCGGGGTTGTTCAGGATGTTGGACAGTGGCACCTCATTGACGACCATTATTTGATGCTCCTGGAAGTAGTGGCTCAGCCGGCGATCCGCCATGAATACGTCGTAGGCGAGCTTTTGGTAGTGAGGGTACCTCTCCTTTGTTGGTGTCAATACCTCGCCGAGGTAGTAGATTGGGTGTTGGAACCCATGGGTCTTGCCATCTTCGGGTCGTTCGACCACGAGTACGGTGCTTACCACCTGGTGTGTAGCTACGATGTATATTAGCAGAGGCTCTCGCTCCTTTGGCGTGACCAGGACATGCGAGGTGGAGAGCAGCCGCTTGAGTGATTCTAATGCGTCGTGTGCTTCAGGTGTCCACTCGAATTTGTCTGTCTTGCGCAGTAGTTGGTAGAAAGGCAGGGCTTTCTCACCCATGTAGCTGATGAACCGGCTCAGCGCCACGATGCGCCCAACTAGCTGCTAGACACCTTTGAGGTTCTTCGGCTTCTCCATGGTCAGTATGGCCTGGATTTTCTTCGGGTTCGCTTCGATCCCTCGTTGGGAGATGAAGTAGCCGAGTAATTGGCCAGATGGGACGCCGAAGGCGCATGTTTATGGATTCAGCTTGATCTTGTAGTGATCAAGGTTATCGAACGTCTCGCGAAGATCGTCGATCAATGTCTTGGCTTCTCTTGTCTTGATGACTATGTTGTCGACATAGACTTGGATGTTGCGACCAATCTGGTTTTTCAGGCACGCCTGCATGCACCTCTGGTATGTGGCACCTACGTTCTTCAGCCCGAAAGGCATGGTGTTGTAGCAGAACACTCTGAATAGCGTGATGAACGCCGTTTTTTCCTGATCTTCGACCTTCAGCCAAATCTGGTTGTAGCCTAAGTAGGCGTCGAGGAAGGAGAGTTTCTCACATCCTGCGGTCGAATCGATGATCTGATCGATCCGAGGTAGAGGGAAATGGTCCTTGGGATAGTGCTTGTTGAGTGATGTGAAGTCCACGCACATCCGCAGGATGTCCGTGTCCTTTTTGGGGACCAGCACGGTATTGGCCAGCCACATGCTCTCCTTGATTTATCGGATGAAGTTGGCATCGAGCAGTCTGTTGACTTCGATTCCAACTGCTTCGGCTCTTGGTTCAGATAGTCGTTGGATTGACTTCTTGACTGGCCTTGCATCGGGGAACACATTGAGTGCGTGCTCAACGAATTCCCTGGGAACTCCTGGCATGTCTGCAGGACAGCAGGCGAAGATTTCCCAGTTCTCACGGAGGAATTCGATGAGCGCGCTTTCCTATACAGGGCTGAAGTCGTTGGCGATCAGCGCCGTCTTAGAGGCATCCGTTGGATGGACCTACACCTTTTTCGTGTTGACCGTGGATTTAAACGACATATCGAGTGCGTTTTTCCTGGATACTGGGGGTGCCCCGTTGTCTGTGACCTCTCGGAGCCTCGTGAGCTCCTCCTACATGCCGAACGACTGGGAGATTCTGTTGAAATCTCTATCGCAGAGTTCGGATCGGGTGAAGCTTCCCTGGACGGTGATGACGCCCCTGGGCCTTGACATCTTAAGCAGCAGGTACGCGTAGTGCGGTACTGCCAGGAATCTTGCGAATGCCACGCACCCGAGGATGGCATGGTACTGTGATGGCCAGTCCACCACTTCGAACTCCAGCCGCTCATGCCGGAAGTTCGAGCCATATATTTCCTAGGGGATAAATGCCCTTCCCTGGACTATGCCGTGGAACATCGTGTCGGATTGTTCCAGGGTGCACAGCGGGATCCGCATCGTTGCGAGGGTGCTGACGAACATTAGGTTGATGCCGCTGCCACTGTCCATGAAGATGCGGCTCATCTCGAATCCTCCAATCTGCGCCTCGAGCACCAGGGTAGCATGGCCTGGGCGAGGGATCTGGCGGGGATGATCCGAGCGATCGAACGTATTGCAGGACTCTATCGGGGGGATAACCCCCGGTAGGGTCACGAGAGGTGAAACATAGCACAACTTGGTTGGCTCCGAGTAAAAAAAGAACCATGCCGGGTAAGAACGGCCGGGTAAGGAAAGCCTGAGCGACCGACATACAAACTATGTCGGCCCACATAAGACAAAGTTGCAATTCTTGAAGGAACCAACGAGCCGAGTCTACCGAGGAATGGCCGAGTCAAGTAGGACGCGTGACACCTTTCCTAGTAAGGTTCAGGAGGGACCATGGTAAAGCATGGTCAAAAGAGAAGGGCGACGCCGGGTGACACAAAAGGAGTCAGGTGACCCCAAAAGCATACGCTGACGTACAAAGTAACAGCATGACACCAAAAGGAACAAGAAACAACATACTAGAAGACCGTTAGTTGTCAAGCTTTATGGACTAGGCCATTGGGCTTAGGGCAAGCCCATGACCCGGCCCACATTATAGGGACCAAGATCCAAACAGTAAACCCTAGAACCCAAAGGGGTATAAGCTAGCTAGCACTGCCTATATAAGGAAGGGCATAGCTGTAGTAGAAGGAGGTTGAACCAAGTAGGGAACTAGTGCACAAAACCCTAGTTCATACAGCTCAAGGAGAACTTGTAATCTTCGGGTATCAATTAAATTGCTAAGTCTGGAGAGTTCTTCTTGTTCTTCGTGCATGCCTCGACCATGCACACCCTCCCCGGTGACCACAAGCACCCATTCGGCCCCCAACTTAAGCCTACCCATGGCATATACCGTGCCACCACCACGATAGTTGGCGCCGACCGTGGGGCAGAAACAGGTGCTTGATGGAGTCTTCATCCGGACGGGCAACATCATCGCCAAGACCAGCGAGCACGTCTACTCCGACCTCATCCAGAGGTTTGGAGCGCTCAACTTCGTCAGCGATAACGCGGGCTGCTTCGGGACCAAGCCGTTCCCTAGGGGAGGTCGCTTCATCAAGTTCGGTGAGCATCACGTCTACGTCGCAGTGCGCGTGGAGCACGCATATCCTGCGTGCGTCGTCCTGGCGCCGGATCTGCCAGCGATTCCTGTCATTGGGAAGCTTCACCAACTCGTCTCCATGGAGGTAATGATGACAGCCCCGAACCCCGCGGCTCCGCCGATAGTTCCAGTAGTGAATGAGAATGTTGAGGGAGGAAATCATGAGGAAACACTAAGGGCTTCAAGAACAGCAAAGGCACCACTGGAAAAACCAGAAAACATAGCTAGGAGTAAAAGGGCTAAGGAGCTGTAGGAAGCGATAGACAAGTTGGCAGAGCCAATAGCACATAAAATTGACCCGGCACGTGTGCAAGCCGAGTTGGAGGAGGCCAGGATAAAAGTTTTGGAGAAAGCCAAGGAATTAGCGCCGCTATAGCAGGATGTGGGTATCATGATCTGAGAGCTCAACTCGGCAAATCGGGTCAAGGGCGCAAAGACCCGGCTTGATGCGACGAGATTGAGAGGAAGAAACCTCAATGAAGAGTTGGCAGATGCAACATAAAAAATAACGCCAGAGAACAGCAACGAAACAGCTATGCGGCCAACATATAACATAGCAGCAGCTAATATGTGAGTTGCAGAAGCAGCAATGGCAGAGTTACCCCATTTGGAGGGAGAAGCAAAGAAAAGACAACAATAACGAGTCAATGAACTAGTAAGAGAAGCAAGAATGCTGAATGAAGCGTATTACAGAGCAAATCCGGGTATAGCAGGAAGGTCACAGCTGGTTCACTCGGCGACTCCTGTCCCGACAAGATCAGCAGGGCACACGGAATCCTCACCCGGAGCGGCGCCTAGACCGAGAAAAGAAAAAAGTGTGGATTCTCGAAGAGACAATTAGATGGTCACCTATGATCCGACGATGGCTCAAGGAAACCCGACACATTCACAGGGGGCGAGAAGGAATAATGCCCAAGGAAACAAAAATCAGGAGAATGCAGGCCGAGAGAGGCAAGCAGGGCAAAGAAATGACAACGGAGGGAAAAATTTTGTGCCTCAAGCTAGGCGTAGAACTCACTCGGCAGGAAAAGGAAATCCAGCGCCGAATAATGCACCAGCTCAACACGAAAGAAGACAACAAAGCGTGGGAAAGGCAGCTCAACAACATGCCGACCCAAACCTAAATAAGTATAATGATGGTTACTCGGCTATGGTGAATGACGGATATGAGTTGCCGGATCACGCATATCAAGCAATGGGAGATAGACTCGGAGGCAGGAACCTTCAGCCGGATGATGCAAGGCTGAAGCTTAACCAAATAAAGATGGCAGAGCTGATTGAATCGCAAGGTCCACCATGCTTTGGCCCAAGGATCATGAAGGAGCCACCGGTACCAAATTTCCAGCTGGCCAGAGGGACAAAAACATATGATGGAAGTACAAATCCAGAGGACTGGCTCATAGATTATGGAACTGATGTGAAGATGGCGCAGGGAAATTTGAGATGGGCAGTACGATATTTACCGCAGATGCTGGAAGGACTAACTCGGGTATGGCTGAACAATTTGCCACCCGGAAGCATTAACAGCTGGATCAATTTTCAAGACGCTTTTGTGAGCAATTTCACGAGCACTTACAAGAGGCTGAATCGCCCACAGCAACTGGCGATATGCAAGCAAGTCTGGCAGAAACGATAAGAATTACTGATTCGTATGCGTTAGGAGATCCGACTCAGCCGTTGCTCATGTAGGCAGACGAGATGACCGAGACTCAGATCTATGATGCTGCCAGGTCGCAAAGGCGCCAGGAAAGATCCGAATACAGAAGCAAGATAAGAGAAGAAAGGCCAGACTACAGATATGGTTCGACTCAGGTTGCGGCCATAAGTCAGGATCATCCAGATGCTGGAAGTAGCCAACGTCAAAGGACAAGTGGAAAACAACAGTGGGTGCCAAAGAATGATGGCAAAAAGCCATATGAACAGAGGAAGCAATATCAGGACCGACAGAAATATACCTATGAGATGATGCTGGACCAACCGTGTAAGTTTCACACGCCTAGTCCGAATAAACCGGCCAATCACACAACAAGACAATGCACTTGGTTTCAGAAAGGAGATAGAGTGGATTATCCAAATAAGAAGCTTCCACCACCTCTCCCTCCACCACTTACAGGAGGAAATGCTCAGACAGTGGGAATAGATAACGATCAAAACAGGCATGAGGTATCGTAATCAAGAAGAGAAACTGTGCACCAGGTGCACAATCCAAGAGGTAACGACGCTCATGTCGGTCACAGAACTAGAAATGAGTACACAGAACATCACCAGAGCTATGTTGTCTTTGTCATAGAGCCGAATGACAAAAAGATCCAGCAACGACGGATGATGGAGGTGAATGCAACAATGCCGGCAATCCCGAAGTACATGCATTGGTCTGAGCAAGAAATAACTTGGAGCATAAAAGATCACCCCAAGATCATGCCAACCCCAGGAGTATATGCTCTAGTTTTGGATCCAACATTCATGGGCCCAGCTATCAATGTCAAGTTTTCAAAAGTACTGATTGATGATGGCAGTAGCATCAACATCATGTACAAGGATACTATGATCAAGTTAGGCATTACCATGAACATGCTGGAGCCCACTAAGACCACTTTCCACAGTATTGTGCCGGGATTTTCCTGTGAGCCAATTGGCAAGATCTGGGTCGACGTCTTATTCAGCAACAGAAAGAACTGTCGCACTGAGGCCATAGAGTTCGAGGTAGTGGATTTAGTCAGCTCATATCACGCCTTACTCGGTAGGCCGGCTATTTCAAGATTCATGGCTACTACCCATATTGCCTACTTAAAAATGAAGTTGCCAGGCCCATGTGGGGTAATTATAGTTGAAGGGGATTACAAAAGATCTATTGCTTGTGCCTCAGTCGGATCTTCACTGGCCGAGTCACTCGTCATAGCACAAGAAAAGAATCAAATGTTGGAAGTGGCAGCATTGGCCAAAGCAGCACAAATGTCCATGCCGACACTCACCAACCCGCATGGCAGTGTGTCATTTTAAGCTACCAAAGAAACCAAGAAGGTATAGGTGGATGAGACTTTCCCAGAGCGCACAGTTACCATTGGGGCTGGCCTCACGGACAAATAGGAAAGCAATCTCACCAGCTTCCTCTGTGAGAATCAGGATATATTTGCATGGTCCACTCAAGATCTGCAAGGAGTTCTGAGGGAGCTGGCTGAGCACTCTCTTCATGTAAGACCAGAGGCCAAGCCGGTGAAGCAACCCCTCCTCCGCTTCGCCGAACATAGGAGGAAAGTAATAGCTGCCAAGATTGCCAGACTCCTAGCTGCTAGGTTCATCATGGAAGTACTGCACCCGGATTGGTTGTCAAATCCAGTCTTGGTCGAGAAGAAAAAAGTTGACCCGAACGTGGCAGTGGTATGGAACATGTGTATTGATTACACGAACCTCAATAAGGCGTGTCCAAAAGATCCATTTCCCCTGCCACGGATCGATCAAGTCATAGATTCTACTGATGGGTGTGAGTTGGTGTCGTTTGTGGATGCGTATTCAGGATTCCACCAGATACCACTGAATCCAGATGATCAAATAAAGAAAGCTTTTATCACCCCGTACGGGGCTTATTGCTATCGCACCATGCCATTTGGGTTGAGAAATGTAGGTGCAACATATCAAAGATGCATGCAAAAATGCTTACAAGATCAATTGGACAAAAACGTTCAAGTATACGTCGATGACGTGGTAATAAAAACCAAACAAAGTCATACTCTAATTGAGGACTTGCGTCAAACATTCGCAAACTTGAGAAGATTCCGGATGAAGATTAACCCGGAAAAATGCACATTTGGTGTCCCGGCTGGCAAGTTACTCGGATTCCTCGTATCTAGCCGAGGAATTGAAGCTAACCCGACAAAATCAGGTCCATCGAAAGAATGGAGGTACCAAAAACCCTCAAGGATGTCCAGAAGTTTACTGGATGCCTGGCCTCGTTGAGCAGGTTTGTTAGTCGGCTAGGTGAAAAAGCCCTAACACTATATCAACTGATGAGGAAATCAGACAAATTCACGTGGACAGCTCAAGATGATAGCGCTTTCCATGAATTAAAGAAAATGTTGGCAACAACACCAATATTAGCATCACCACTATCCAAAGAGCCAATGTTGCTCTATGTCGCCACAACCAATCGAGTTGTAAGTGTAGTAATAGCGGTTGAACGTGAGGAAGGGGCAAATCAGTCCAAAGACCAGATTATTACTTGAGCGAAGTGCTCTCTGTCTCGAAACAGAATTACCCGCATTATCAGAAGATGACATATGGGGTATATATGGCGACAAAGAAGCTGAAACATTATTTTCAAGAACACCCAATCCGGGTAATATGCGAGGCACCTATCTCGGATATATTGGGTAGCAAAGATGCCAGCGGACAAGCCACAAAATGGGACATAGAACTGGCACCATATACTCCCCAATATGATATGCGAGATGCAATAAATTCTTAGGCTGTTGCATATTTCTTTGTAGAATGGATGGAAATACAGTATGAACCACCACTGCCAGATCCGAACTACTAGAAAATGCATTTTGACGGGTCCAAGACGAAAATGGGTCTGGGCGCCGGGATAGTACTCACATCTCCAAAGAGGAATCAACTCAGATATGTGTTACAGATTCGTTTTGCTGCTTCCAACAACGTTGCCGAGTATGAAGCACTTGCTCACGTTATCAAAGTGGCCAAGGAAATTGGTATCAAAAGGATCATGTGTTTTGGCGATTCGTACTTGGTGATTCAACAAGTGTCTAGACATTAGGATGCGCTGGACGCAAACATGGAATTATATAGTTTCCATGTGCAACAAATTTCGGGATACTTTGACGGATGCGAATTCCATCACGTTCCTAGAGCAGAAAATGAGGCAGCAGATGTACTATCCAAACTAGGCTCTTCTCGGCAAGCAATACCACCAGGAGTAGCGCTGGAGCACCTCAGGAAACCATCGATCAAGCTGTCACCAAAATCCGACTCGATCAGGGTCACCCCGACGATTCAGGCGTCGGACGTGGTACCAATAGATATCGACTCAGGGGTAGGTTCGAACCACTTGGGGACTTATCCGCTCAATTCAGGGGCTGCTGAATCACACTCGAGGACTCCTCAGGTCATGTCGGAAGAGCATATGTCGGCGGAGCCAATGGACATTGATGCTCAAGCAAACCCAGAACCACTGATACCAACATGGGCGCAACCAATATTCGATTAATTAAAATATGGGACCTCGCTGAGTGATGAAACATTGGCAAGGCAAACAGTACGAAGAGAAAAAGCATACACCACAATAAACAAGGAATTATAGAAGAGAAGTGTGACGAGCGTACTACAGCGTTGTATCAGCCCAGAGAAAGGCTAGGAGATCTTATTGGATATTCATCAAGGAGAATGTGGGCACCATGCGTCATCAAGAGCGTTGGTGGCCAAGGCATTCCGACATGGATTCTATTGTCCAAGCGCATTGGCACAAGCGCAAGAGTTAGTCGGGTAAATGCAGTGGTTGTCAACACTAAGCATCCAAGTCACATCTACCAGCTTCTGAATTAAAGACTATACCAATCACTTGGCCTTTTGCAGTGTGGTGCCTAGATATGGTAGGACCATTGAAACCAGAAAGGGGAGGCATGACTCATATTTTGGTCATGATTGATAAGTTCACCAAGTGGATAGAAGTGAAACCAATCAAAAAGTTGGACGGTAAAACAACTGTCACATTCTTAAAAGATATAATCCTCAGATATGGTTACCCACACAGTGTAATCACTGATAATGGCACGAACTTTGCTGAAGGAGGTTTTGCTTGTTTCTGCGAGAAACACCGAATAAGACTCGATGTAGCATCAGTTGCCCATCCAAAATCAAATGGACAAGTTGAACGGGCTAATGGCTTAGTTCTGTCAGGGATAAAACCTCGCTTAATGGAACCACTCCAGAGGTCACCTGGTTGTTGGATAGATGAACTACCCTCAGTGTTATAGAGCCTGAGAACAACTCCGAATCGGTCAACGGGTTATACGCCATTTTTCCTCGTGTATGGGGCAGAAGCAGTTTTGCCTGGCGACCTAGAATATGACTCGCCAAGGATAAGGCAATACTCGGAAGCCGAGGTAAAAGAGGCCCGAGAAGATGGAGTAGACTTACTCGAAGAAGCAAGGGAACTAGCATTATCTAGATCCGCTATATATCAACAGAATCTCCGACGCTACCATAGCCGGAAAGTGCAACCTCGTGTTTTTCGAGAAGGGGATATGGTGCTAAGGCTAGTGCAGCGCACAACGGGAATGCATAAATTATCACCCCCATGGGAAGGTCCATTCATTGTAAGCAAAGCATTGCACAATGATTCCTATTATCTCATAGACGCTCGTGAAGCGCAAAAGAACAAGGAGGACAGGTCAGTAGATGAGACCAAAAGGCCATGGAATGTGGCGCTACTTCGTACCTTCTATACTTAGGAGAAGAAATGCATGTATCACTCGAACTCTCATATGTCGGACGTATCTGCCGGCTATATGCTGATAATAAAATGGTATGATTCGAAAAACTGACTCGGGGACTACCCCTTAAGTTTTCCCTTTCAATTATTTTATGTCGGCTGGTGTGACACCCAAAATTTATCTCGGAACAAGTAGTGTTTACTCGGAAAGAATCAACTCTTCGACTATGCTGTTGTCCGAAAACACGGCTTCATGGCAAGCAAGAGGAATGGATGTACGACAGGTAAACACGAACGCCAGATAGGTACAAAGGAGAAATGCGAGCCGGCTTTAAGTTTTTGCCTAACTCTCTACATGTCACGTTATACTGCGTGTTGAATATTCTCGGCCAAGTGATCCAAGTTTCATATCCTCTAACTATATCCTTAGTACTTTGAGACTCTAATGTCGAACACCGAAAAAGGTACACAAGGGGCCAAAGTCAAGGAAAGGTGACATGGCAAAAATGAAACTCGGGGACTTGCCCTTGAGTGATTCACACTCAGAACATAACGCAAGTATATAAAGCCTATCAAAAGGCGCATGATCAAACTTAGAGTGCAATGTATGTTACATCTGTACCCGGCATACCGGGGATTTAATCAAAAGTTCAAGTATTTGTTAGCCTAAGAAGCAGATGGACTCGGAGGAGCACCCTTGGAGCCAGGAGCGTTGCTTGGAGCATCGGTCGAGTCAGGGGCATCCGTGGCCGGGTCATCCGGGCCATCTGACTCGGTTTCTTCATTGTCGCCCCCCTCTTCATCAGCAACTTCGACGAGCGGGTCGCCAAGGTCGAGGAAGCTGGGCCCATCGCACCAAGAGTGCACCATGGTATACTCGATCATGGCGTAAGCTCTCTCCTGGCGTTTTTTGACCAGCTCCGGGTCATTCAGCCATTTGCCATCTCCTCTTATGCGAGCAAGAACATCAAGAATGATGTCCTTATACCATGAAAGCACGAAGGAGAGAGCCTTGTCTGCTGCAGCTCGACCGGCCGACTCATGCCATTGATCCAACCGGTCTTCAGTAAGGAGCAATCTCTCAGCAAGTGGCTCGATGAGTTCAGGTGTATCTTCATTCGGCCAGAGCATGCGAAACGCATGAATAGCCGACTTGAGCAGGTCCACACCGCAAGACTTGAGGGTCCTGACCCGTTCCGACACCGCTTTGAGAAGCTCCTCCATGGACACCTCGCCGTCGGCCAGAGAACCAGATTCGTCCCTCACTTTCTTCATGGCTCGGATAGCAAACATATTGGCCTCAGTAAAATTCTCTGCAAGCAAAAGAGAAAAGTTAGCAAAATAACAAAAGTGGATGGAAGAAATCCAGAGCGACCTATATAGCGCAAAAAGAGTAAGAACTCACTATCAAGAAAGAAGTTGATAGTGGCAAGCTTGCTTTGCCAAGTTTTGTCATTGGCTTGGAGGGCGTCAAAGTTCAAATTTGCCGACTCAACCGATGACTCGGCCTCGTCGAGCAACCTCTTGGTCTTCTCGGTGCTGGCGGCTTGCTGCTCATTCTTCTCGGCAAGCTCCTCCTTCACCCCCTTCACCTCGGCCAAGTGCTTCTGCTCCGCCTCGTCCATCAGCTTCTTCAGCCGAGTCACCTCATCTCGCTCCTTTTGGAGTTCGGCTTGGTGCTTCTCTACTTATTCGGAACAAACTACTTGTCAGCACCAAGAGAAACCTTTAGCTATCGGATTAATGAGGCAAGGAACTTACTCTCAGCCTCACTGATCTGCGAGTGAAGAGCATTGATGGTGGACTGAGCGGAGGCTGTGAGAGAAGAGCGAGAAAAGATTGAGGAAATGAACCAGAGAAAAATACACCGCATAGAGAAAGGACGAGTAAAGATATTACCTTGACCTTGGGTATCAGTCTGTAGCTTCTCATACGCAACTTCGACCTTGCGATGCGCCAGAATGAGAGCTTGGTGCACCTTGGTGCGCTCGTTATGCGTGAGCTGCACAAAGCAGATAGACAGTAAGGAAAGGACAAGTCAAGCATCCTGTCGGATTAAAAATCTTAAGAGCTTACAGCCGAGTAGGTTCCTTACTCGATAGTAACCTCGAGGGCTAGGGATTGAAGCTCTAACATATGAGTTTGTCATAAGGAAATATAAAAAATCTTAAGAGCTTACAGCCGAGTAAGTTCCTTACTCGATAGTAACCTCGAGGGCTAGGGATAGAAGCTCTAGCATGCAAGCTTGGTGTAAAAATTTGAAGATTAAGCGATTATTGAGAGCTTACGGCCGAATAAGTTCCTTACTCGGCAGTAACCTCGGGGACTCGGTGATATGTATAAAAGGGATACTCAACAATACAAAATAGTAAGAATTTACTCTACCTCGTTCACTTCGTCGGCGCGGGCCATCATGGAAATTGCCTGCCTGGTCATATCAGAGACGGCCTTAGGGCCCATCTTCAGTTTCTTGCCAGCGCGGGTGCTGACCTCCTGCTCGCCAGCTGCATTCCATGCCATAACATAAGGCTCAGCCGAACCAAGGATTTTCCCACTAAGCATCCGAGTGAGAAACTTGGCCCATTTTCAGGCTAGTTCCCACATTGGAACGGGTCGCTGCAGCACTAGTATAGAGGGTAACAGCCTTAGAGCCATCACCTGACCCGGCAGCCGCGGACTTGCCCGCCATGCCCGTTGAAGCGAGCATTGTTGCCAATGTCGGATGCCGGGTCTGAGGGGCAAAACCTGGAGCGCAGACCAGCTGTAACATTGTAACATCCCAAAAATATTAAACTTGGATCATCAAAATCTAATCACCAAAATTAGGGTTAACAAAAACTCTACCAACTAAAAACATGAAAGCATTCATATATGTGTGTATTCAAAAATTGGATTATTTTGAATTTCCATGGTTCTGTGTTTCTTTGCTTTTAAAATGATTCTTAGGTGAAATAAACATCACCTAAACAATCCCCAAACTTTTCCCAAAGACAAACAACCCAAAATAAACAAATAAAGTGAATGGTCACTTTGGCCAAATTAACTCTCATGCCTACTTTGGCTATCTCTAGTTTTCAAAACTCAACAGGAACATTTGTGGATCTTTGCGCCCCTTGTTAGTACTCATAATAAGGTACCAAGGCCCACTTTGTGATCATCCAAAAACATTCAAATACTAAGTTTAAAAGAAAGTTTAAAATTGAATCTATCTCATATGGGAAGATCCCATTATTTCAAAAACCACTCAAACAAGTTCAATTTTCAAAACCCAAGAACCCACAGAATCCTCAACACATGCCTAGCACACCCACCAAAAATCTTTTCAAAATTCAAAACTCAAGTTCTTGCAGCTATTTCGTCAAACAATTTGCATATGGAAATCAAACAAATCACAAACACTATTTTGAGCAGTGTTTTGGCCAACCTTGTCCCCTCTCTAGCTCACAACAAACATCTAGTAGATCATCTAGCTTAGTTTGTAACCTCCAGAATCACTGTGAGCTTTCCATTGCCATCAATAGTGAGCAGGCCGAGCCTCACCATGTCACCCTAGTGTGGACAACAAGCTAGAAGAAGAACTAGTTGTGCCAACCTTGTATGGGAGGTAGCCCATGCCTCACCGCCCCCTCTCGACCAGCCCTAGATCAAGAACAGAGACCAGAACAGCCAGGAACGCCGTGCCCGCGCCGCTTTCGACCATGCCGACGCACCCAAAGGCACGCTGCCCAACGCAACCCGACCACCTTGAGCCATTGCCGCCCGCCAGCATGCACCCCACCGTCCCAGGAGACCACTAGACATGATCGTTTCATCGCCCGTACCCCATAGCCACCGCACGCCACGGAGTTCGCCGCCTCTGCCTCGCAGAGCACCGCATGTTCCTGACCAATTTCCACCGCCCCTAAGCTCGCATTCAAGTCTTAGAGCATCACCAGGAGACCACCCTTCGATTGCCAACCTCAGCCATGACTCTAGACGCTCGTATCCATGTCGCCACCGTCGCCTGCCCATCCCTCTCGGTCTCGCCGTCGAGCCTATAAAAGGAGGCGACCCCCAGCCGATTGAAGCATACCATTCCACTCCCCTCACCTCACTGATCATTCCACCCTCTAGCCAGAGCACGAGGAGCAGCAGCTCGCCGAAATTGCGCCGGAGCAGGCCGCCTCTTGAGAAGAAGGGATCCGTTTATTTCGACCACCCCCGGATCTGCCTCAACCATCCCTGACCTCGCCGTCGACCACTCGTTCGTTTGCCCGCCTCGCCGTCGTTGCTGGAACCCTGGTATGCCCCCTATGCAGCCCCACTGAGCCGCTAGGGTTCGAGCTCTCCGGTGACATGTTCATCGTCGACGACGACCCTCAGCCGTTGATCTCACTTCTAATCCAACAAACCACACCACCCTGCATGCCGCGTGTTATGAGACCGACCGTGGAACCCCCATCGCTTGAGCTCACAAGGAGTGACAATGGTCCGGCCCATTAACCTTTCCCGTGCACCCCAACCGTTTGAATTTAGATTTTTCTATTTTAATTCAATAGAGTTCTGTACCTAGTTTCAAAAATTAACCTAGCTCGATTCAGTGAACCAAATTGCATGAAACCAATTTTTTTAGAAAAGTACTGAAATGCTTAATCCAAGCCCGTTGGATTCAAATCAATTGGATCTGTAGATCACCCTTGGTAAAAATAACAAGTCAGAAGCTTTTCTGCATTCAAACATTTTTCAAAATTCAACCATAATAGCTTTTGAGTTGATTCCAACTCTCAAAAATCACATTTTATCATACCTTTCAGAATATATAAAAACATATGGATTTACTTACAGAAATAATGTCCAAGTAATAAACGAATGCCACATAGGCATTTCTAGTCACTTTATTATTTAAAATAAAAAGGTTAAACCTTATTAAATTGTGACACCACTTTAAATCACATTCCCATGTACTGAATTATGTGGTGATGACATGTGTCAACATGATCCCATGTTTGAGTTGGAGAATATTAAATCTTAAGTAGTTTTTCAATGAGTAGAAATTACTTTTCTCAAATTAAAATAAATAAGGCAAATGCTTTAATCTTGTAATATATGTGATGATGCTAGATTATCTATAGTACACCTTTGTGTGATGATTGAAAATAGATAAGTATTGTTTGGTGATGGTGTACCTCGTATTTATTTATAGACGCTAGTACCGACCAAGGATACGAGGAGGAAGGAGGATACTACGAGGAAGAAGCCGAGGAGAACTTCAACCACTGCTCTGCACAAGGCAAGCTAACACTTGCAACTATGAAAGTTAGATAAACTAGGCAATGAATTAAGCATGCTTCTTTAGACCCATTTGATGATATCCAATCCTAGTTTTACTTGCAAGCTTTATACTTTATTTCTTTATCAAAGATTTCTCTTAGAGTTTACTTAAGTAACTTGTAGATTCTAGGAAGATAATTGAAGGTTTCATAAAGAGCATTAAATTCGGCCTAAGCTAGATAATCTTGATGTCATCCTAAGGCATGAGATTGAACTTAATTAATCTCCACTTGTTTACCATCCCTCATTAGTACTTACCCCACTTGTAGATGCTAGTGCTAAGCATAAAACTTGATCAACTTTAGATGGGAATACTTGGAGAAAATGGTTATGAAAACCTTGCAATCATGAGTCATTCTACTGAAATGTTTTGACATGTGTTTCCGAACATCAGATGATTTTGATGATGAAAATGTTGAGGCATGAGCCTTAGCCATTTATAAAACCGATGGTTGTCTGGATGCGATACCATTCCAATTTTACCGTACAACCACAATTCCCGAAAATTGGGTAGGGCTTGACTGGAAACTTATATACCTTAGTATGGGTTCCCTCACGGCCAAGGTCTGAGCTGAGGCTACCTTGTGAAGATTGTCCACCTGTGCAGTACCCAAGATGACAGTTGGTCATGGTTGGGAGGACAAACTCACAGGAGGGGTGCCTATACTAGGGCGTGTAATTGAAAGGTTAGGATTGATTATCCGCATACTGAGTATGGTCAATTCAGGATTTGTTCCTGACGGATGTATCGAATGTTGTGGTGAAAGTGTTCAATCTCTGCAGAGTGTCAAACTATTCGAATAGCCGCATCCGCGGTTATGGACAGTTGGAGTGTCCATACTGTTCCCCCGTCAGATGTTTTCAAAATGACTTGCGAAATGAATTGAGACTTTGACTTTACCACAACAGAGTTGTGATATGAAATTTAAATTCCCACTGAGGTGTTATAAAACTTCAACTAGCTTTCTTTGCTTTTGAACTTAGTAGAGGTAAATCTACCTTTTTGCAAAACAACCCTAGAGCTTAGTGTCCTACTACAAAAACCCCCTTCACTTGTTAATATTAGTTTGCGAGTACTTAAAGAGTACTCATGGCTTTGTCCCTGGATATTCCCGTGGCCAGACTATGAAGAGGAGTACCAGGATGATGGACCCCAGGAAGGTTACGACAACTAGGATCATCTCCCATCGTCAGCATTGCCTGTGACCCCGAAGATGGAGCTTCGCCTACGCTACCTTTATTATTACTTTATTCCGCTGCTTGAGTTGTATTAAGAACTGGATAATGATATCCTTATTTGTGTAAGACCTTATGTATGGTTTGTAATGGATGATGTACTGTGATATCCAAATCTGTTATGTCTCGCAAAAATGGTAATCCTGGGATTGCGATGTATGGCATAACAGGCATCTGGGATCAAAAATCCGGGTGTTAACAAGTTGGTATCAGAGCCATCCTGACCATAGGAGACCCTAGTTAGACTGGACGTTTTAATCAAAAACTTAGTTTCAAAACCAAAGGAAGCAAATATTTACAAAAACTTATTCCCGTTCTTATTACTTTGCTTCTTTCATAAAAATTCATGTTCCTCAATAACTCTTGCAAAATACATAAAATTTGACACACTTGATCACTACTAACTTACTCATCCTATATTCTTATAGATGGAGCATCCTATATTCTTATAGATGGACGTGAGGTACATCAAGTTTTATCAGTTGGGGAATGGAGGAGACCTCATCTTTGAGCGGATTTGGACCAGCTTTCGGAACTTCTGGAGTGTCCGCACCCCGAGTTCTTCGGAGCTCATCTCAATGTTCAGGAAGGATAAGATCGACAATGGCTAGTTGTTGCAAGTCTCTGAGGAAAGATTTAACCTCCCACTTCCGAGGGAATTCAGTTCACCTTAAGAGAAAACAACTGGCTCGATGGACTTGCCAGAGCCATGCAGGAAGCTCTTGCCCGTCTTTTGGGCAGACTATCAACCAGATCAAGGGTACCCTCTTTGAGTTTTGTCCAAGGCATGATGCTATGGGACAGCCACTGGAAGCCCCATACCACCCCGAGCTGAAGACTCAGTTGGACCACCTTAGCTTCATGATGTATGATCGTCAGCAGGAACTGGAAAATGCCCGTGACTACTCCAATCACAAGTCCGCCATCATCAGGACGAAGGATCAGACCATCGCCATGCTAGCGAACGACCACAAGTCTCGCCGCCGTCAGCTCGACAAGAAGGAGCGCATCATTGCTCGTCTTCTCCACCGTATCTCGGATTTGGAGAAGACATGCAGTTGGAGGAAAGGGAGAATGCCGGAGAAGATCTTCATGGAGACCCCTACTCCTATCTCAGCGATGATGATGATTTTTTGGAGGATCAGGCCATGGACTTCTTCACCGATGAGAATGATTTCGCTTTCATCGATGACGGTGAGGATGATGAGGATGATGATTACACCAACTCCGACGGAGTAGTAGCACTTGAGCACTAGCGTAGTGAGTTGTATTCGGTCCCACTAAATCGTAGTTTCCAGAATGGTTCTTAAAACCATCTATTTTACTTTGTTGTGGTGTGTGTGTTGTATCGTGTGTTATGAATGAATGAAAAGCAAGTTGTAAAATCTGAGTCAAACTTTTAAAACTTTTCAAAGCCCCTGAACCTTAGAAATTTCCCTCTTTTCTCATGATCTATCTCAATCTTCAGATGCCTCGCGGAGGAAGTGGTTCATCCCCGGATCCGATGTCGCAGATCCTGCAAATGTTGGTTTCTGACCGCGAAGCTGAAAGAGCCGAACGTCAAGCCAACTTAGCCACCCTTCAGAAGATAGCTCAGCTAGCCCACAACAATCAAGGCCAAGGAAATTAGGACAACCATGGATCTAAGCTCAAGAATTTACAGAACACCAAACCACCTGTTTTCACTAAGTCGGAAGAGCCCCTAGATGCAGATGATTGGCTGCAAACCATGGAGAACAACCTGGAAGTTGCTGGAGTGGAAGCTAACGAGAAAGTTCTGTTCGCCACCCACTATCTAGCTGGAGATGCAAGAGCATGGTGGAACAGCGTTCGTGCAATGACCGGAGCACAGATGATGACCTGGGAGGAATTCAAAGTCAAGTTCAGCAGAACCCATGTGCCACCGGGTTTGATCAAGAGGATGAGAGATGAATTCAGAGAACTGAAGCAAGGAAGGATGACCGTAGTGGAATACCGTGACAAATTCTTGTCATTAGCTAGGTATGCCCCAGATGAGATCGACACTGAAGCCAACAAGAAAGAGATATTCTTGAATCGTCTGCATGATGAGATGAAGAAGGTGTTGGTCAATATCCCCTTTGATGATATTGAAGCCCTCGTCGAATCTTCCATCCAGATGGAAGGAAAGATCAACCAAGCCAATGAGAACCTCAAGCGCCGCATGATGCATCAGCCAGGAACCCATCATACCCCAAAGTATCGCCCCAACCCATCTCCAGGATTTGCCCCGAGAACCAACTGACCCCCGATGAACCGTCCGACCTATCCCAACCGTGGAACCCCAAGGCCCGGAGGAAATCACAACAACCCCGGCAACTCTAACAATTTCAACCGTGCACCACCCAAGTTCAACAACAACAATGCTGCCGCCAACACCAACACTGCCCCGAGGACTGGAAGCAATGCTGTGCCTGTTGCAGCAAAGGACAAGTCGCAAGTGACTTGTTATGACTGTGGAAATAAGGGTCACTACTCCAATGAGTGTCCCAATAAGAATGCCGCATCCCCCAATGCAAATGCCCCAGCTCAGCAACAGCGTCGTGTACAACTAGGAAGAAGGTTTTCCCCTAGGAATTCGCTCAACCGCAACGGCCATCTTTTTCTTATGCATGTGGAAGAAGCCCAGGAAGCGCCAGATGTCGTGCTGGGTAAGTTTTATATTAATCCAGTACTTGCTAGAGTGTTTTTTGATTCTGGTGCATCACACTCATTTGTCACCGAATAATTTGCATGCACTAGTAAGATTCAACCAACCAAACTGAAGCATGTTATGATTGTTCAAATCCCTGGTTCAACCACCAAAGCTAGGAAAATTTGCAAAGCCGTCCCTATTCGAATCCATGGCATAGATTTTTATGCTAATCTGATAGTACTCGGAACTAAAGGTTTGGAAGTAGTACTAGGCATGGATTGGATGTCCAAACATAAAGGATTAATTGACCGTGCCAAGAAAGCCATAACCATGACCAATACAGCTGGAGTATCAGTGGAGCATGTCTCCGAAACCTTACCTCGTCAATTCAAGTGCAACAAGAGTATAGCCCAACCTACCATTGACCAAGTCCGGATAGTCTGGGAATACCCCGATGTATTTCCAGATGTTTTGCCCGGTATGCCCCCAGATCGGGATATCGAGTTTATCATTGAACTAATCCCCAAAAACGGACCCATAGCCCAGAGACCATATAGTATGAACCTGTCTGAACTAGCAGAACTGAAGAAGCAACTGGATGCCATGTTGGAAATTGGATTGATTCAACCAAGTGTGTCACCATGGAGATCACCTGTCTTGTTTGTGGACAAGAAAGATGGAGGTAACCGTTTGTGTACGGATTATCGGAAGTTGAATGATGTCATTATCAAGAACAAGTATCCGTTGCCCAAGATAGAAGATTTGTTTGATCAGTTCACCGGTGCCAAAGTGTGTTCTAAGATTGATCTTAGAACTGGCTATCATCAACTCAAGATTCGCGTAGAGGATATCCCCAAGACTGCCTTTACTACCAGATATGGATTATACGAGTATACCGTCATGTCTTTTGGATTAACCAATGCCCCCGCTTATTTCATGAATCTCATGAATAAGATTTTTATGGACTTCCTGGATAAGTTTGTCGTTGTTTTCATCGATGACATTCTGATTTATTCCAAATCAGAAGAAGAACATGAGCTACACCTAAGGACCATTCTTGGAACCCTTAGAGAGCATCAATTGTATGCCAAATTTAGCAAATGTGAATTCTGGTTACAGGAGGTAGGATTCATCGGTCACATTGTATCAGCCGGAGGAATTTACGTTGACCCTGCAAAGGTGAAAGATGTTGAAGATTGGCAAGCCCCAACCACTCAAACCCAAGTTCGTGCATTTCTCGGATTGGCGGGATACTACCGCAAGTTCGTCGAAGGATTCTCGAGTATCGCCAGACCCATGACCCAATTGCTGAAGAAGGACAAGAAGTTTGAATGGATGGACAAATGTGAAGCGAGTTTTCAAGAACTCAAGACGAGATTGATTTCAGCCCCAATCTTAATCATGCCGGATATCACGAATCCCTTTGAAGTGTATTGTGATGCATCCAAGATCGGTCTCGGATGTGTGCTAATGCAATAAGGCAAAGTTATGTCTTATCTATCCCGACAACTGAAACAACATGAGAAGAACTATCCATCCATGACCTCAAGCTCGCAGCCGTAGTTCTAGCCCTGAAGAAATGGAGGCATTATCTGATGGGAAACCGTTGTGAGATTTATTCGGATCACAAGAGCCTAAAGTATATATTCACTTAGAAGGAGTTGAATATGAGACAAAGAAGATGGATTGAGCTAATAAAGGATTATGACCTGGACATTCACTATCACCCCGGTAAAGCCAATGTGGTAGCAGATGCCCTTAGCAGATTGTCGTGCCGCTTGAACTCCATGATTTTGAAGGAGCAACCAAGCCTGCACAAAGAGATGGAAGATTTCCGAATGGAATTAGTGAGTGAAGGATTTTTGGCTAGCATAGAACTTCAACCCACTTTGATCAGTCAGATCAAGGAGGCGTAGTAAGTAAATGCTAGTATCGACGGAATCAAGCGTCGTATCAGTACAGGCAAAGTACCAGGATTCACCAAAGACGAAGAAGGAGTTCTGTGGTACAAAGGACGTCTTTGTGTACCTGCAGATTCAGAGTTGAAAAAAGTGATTCTGAAAGAAGCTCATGATACTCTTTATTCTATCCACCCCGGAGGAACGAAGATGTATCAAGATTTGAAAGAGAAATTTTGGTGGCATAAGATGAAGAGAGGAATCGGAAGCTATATCGCCAAGTGTGATATATGTCAGAGAGTCAAGGCGGGACGTCAAAGACTCGCAGGATTGTCGTAACCATTGCAGATTCCGGAATGGAAATGGGATTCCGTTGGAATGGACTTTATCACTGGATTGCTTACTTGTAGTAGGGGAAATGACTCTATCTGGGTCATAGTGGATAGATTGTCCAAAGTTGCCCATTTCTTACCATTAAAGACCACGTATCAGAGTTTGAAGCTAGCGGAGTTATACATTGCTAGAATCGTCAGTTTGCATGGAGTCCCCAAGAACATCGTATCCGATCGAGGAACTCAGTTTACCTCGTGATTCTGGAAGAAAGTTCAAGAAGGACTAGGAACCCGGCTAGATTTCAGCATAGCTTATCACCCTCAGACCGACAGACATACGGAGCGAGTAAATCAAATACTTGAAGACATGTTGAGAGCATGTGTGTTAGAGTATGGATCTAAATGGGAAGACTGTCTACCATTCACAGAATTTTCGTACAACAACAGTTATCAAGCTAGTTTGCAAATGGCCCCATTTGAATTGATGTATGTAAGGAAGTGTCGAACCCCTTTGAACTGGTCGGAAGTAGGAGAGAGTCAGATTTTTGGACCCGACATCCTACGAGAAGCAGAAGAGAAAGTTCACAAGATTCGTGAGCACCTCAAGGCTCAGTCAAGACAGAAGAGTTAGGCCGACAAGAGACATCGATACCTCGCCTTCAACATAGGAGATTTTGTGTATCTGAAAGTGTCGTCGTTAAAGGGAATGCAGCGTTTCCAACTGAAAGGAAAGTTAGCCCCCAGATATATCGGCCCCTTCAAGATTCTGAACCGTCGAGGAGAAGTGTCGTATCAATTGGAACTACCCGAAGAGATGTCAGCCATGCACGGTGTGTTCCATATCTCATTACTTCGCAAGTGCCTCGAAGTTCCTGAGAAGACTAAAGTGTTCAAGAACATTGATCACCGGACCATAGAGATCAACGATGACCTGACCTATCCCAAAGTACCCATCCGTATTTTGGAAGAAGCTTTCAGAACTACCAGAACCCGAAGCATCAAGTTTCTCAAGATTCAGTGGAGCAACCACATAGAAGAGGAAGCTACGTGGGAGCGCGAAGATCACATCAGGACGGAGTTTCCAGATCTCTTCAAATCCCAGGTAATCTTTTTTGTCCTTTTTCAAATCTCGGGATGAGATTTTGTTTAAGGGGGGAATGTTTGTAACATCCCAAAAATATTAAACTTGGATCATCAAAATCTAATCACCAAAATTAGGGTTAACAAAAACTTTCCCAACTAAAAACATGAAAGCATTCATATATGTGTGTATTAAAAAATTGGATTCTTTTAAATTGCCATGGTTATGTGTTTCTTTTCTTTTAAAATGATTCTTAGGTGAAATAAACATCATCTAAACAATCCCCAAACTTTTCCCAAAGACAAACAACCCAAAATAAACAAATAAAGTGAATGGTCACTTTGGCCAAATTAACTCTCATGCCTACTTTGGCTATATCTAGTTTTCAAAACTCAACAGAAACATTTGTGGATCTTTGCACCCCTTGTTAGTACTCATAATAAGGTACCAAGGCCCACTTTGTGATCATCAAAAACATTCAAATACTAAGTTTAAAAGACAGTTTAAAATTGAATCTATCTCATATGGGAAGATCCCATTATTTCAAAAACCACTCTAACAAGTTCAATTTTCACCCACAGAATCCTCAACACATGCCTAGAACACCCACCAAAAATCTTTTCAAAATTCAAAACGCAAGTTCTTACGGCCATTTCATCAAACAGCTTGCAGATGCAAATCAAACAAATCACAAACACTATTTTGAGCATTGTTTTGGCCAACCTTGTCCCCTCTCTAGCTCAACAAACATCTAGTAGATCATATAGCTTAGTTAGTAACCTGTAGCATCACTATGAGCTTGCCATTGCCATCAATGGTGAGTAGGCCGAGCCTCACCTTGTCACCCCAGTGTGGACAAGAAGCTAGAGGAAGAACTAGCTGTGCCAACCTTGTCTGGGAGGTAGCCCATGCCTCACCGCCCCCTCTCGACCAGCCCTAGCTCAGGAACAGAGACCAGAACCGCCAGGAACGCCGCGCCCGCGCCATTGTCGACCATGTCGACGCGCACCCCAGTGCACGCGCTGTTCCAACGCAACCCGACCACCTCGAGCCCTTGCCGCCCGCCAGCATGCACCCCACCGTCCCAGGAGACCACTAGACATGATCGTTTCATCGCCCGTACCGCGTAGCCACCGCACGTCGCAGAGTTCGCCGCCTCTGCCTCGCAGAGAACCGCATGTTCCTGACCAATTGCCACCGCCCCTAAGCTCGCATTCAAGTCTTAGAGCATCGCCAGGAGACCGCTCGTTGATCTCCAACCTGAGCCATGCCTCTAGCCGCCCGTAGCCATGTCGCCACCGTTGCCTGCCCATTCCTTTCGGTCTCGCCGTCGAGCCTATTAAAGGAGGCGACCCCCAGCCGATTGAAGCACACCATTCCACTCCCCTCACCTCACTGATCATTCCACCCTCTAGCCGTAGCACGAGGAGCAGCAGCTCGCCGGAATTGCGCTGGAGCAAGCCGCCTCTAGAGAAGAAGGGAGCCGTTGATTTTGACCACCCCCAGAGCTGCCTCGACCATCCCTGAGCTCGCCGTCGACCACTCGTTCATTTTCCCGCCTCGCCGTCGTTGCTGGAGCTCTGGTATGCCCCCTATGCGACCCCACTGAGCCGCTAGGGTTCGAGCTCGCCGGTGACATGTTCATCGTCGATGACGACCCTCAGCCGTTGATCTCACTTCTAATCCAACAACCACACCGCCCCGTACCGCTTCGCGTGTTATGAGCCCCTGACTGGTGGAACCCCCTGTCAGCTGAGCCCCGCACTACAGAGTGACACTGGGCCGGCCCATTAACCTTTCCCGCGCAGCCCAACCATTTGAATTTAGAATTTTCTATTTTTAATTCAAACACAGTTTTGTAAGTAGTTTCAAAAATCAACCTAGATCGATTCAGTGAACCAAATTGCATGAAACCAGTTTTGTTAGAAAGGTACTGAAATGCTTAATCCAAGCCCGTTATATTCAAATCAATTGGATCTGTAGATCACCCTTGGTAAAAATAACAAGTCAGAAGCTTTTCTGCATTCAAACATTTTTCAAAATTCAACCATAATAGATTTTGAATTGATTCCAACTCTCAAAAATCACATTTGATCATACCTTTCAGAATATATAAAAACATATGGATTTACTTACAGAAATAATGTCCAAGTAATAAAAGAATGCCACATAGGCATTTCTAGTCACTTTATTATTTAAAATAAAAAGGTTAAACCTTATTAAATTGTGACACCAATTTAAATCACATTCCCATGTACTGAAATATGTGGTGATGACATGTGTCAACATGATCCCATGTTTGAGTTGGAGAATATTAAATCTTAAGTAGTTTTTCAATGAGTAGAAATTACTTTTCTCAAATTAAAATAAATAAGGCAAATGCTTTAATCTTGTAATATAGGTAATGATGCTATATTATCCATAGTGCACCTTTGGTGATGGTGTACCTCGTATTTATTTATAGACGCTAGTACCGACTAAGGATACGAGGAGGAAGGAGGATACTACGAGGAAGAAGCCGAGGAGAACTTCAACCACTGCTCCGCACAAGGCAAGCTAACACTTGCAACTAGGAAAGTTATATAACCTAGGCAATGAATTAAGCATGCTTGGTTAGACCCATTTGATGATACCCAATCCTAGTTTTACTTGTAAGCTTTCTACTTTATTTCTTTATCAAAGATTTCTCTTAGAGTTTACTTAAGTAACTTGTAGATTCTAGGAAGATAATTGAAGGTTTCATAAAGAGCATTAAATTCCGCCTAAGCTAGATAATCTTGATGTCATCCTAAGGCATGAGATTGAACTTAGTTAATCTCCACTTGTTTACCATCCCTCATTAGTACTGACCCCACTTGTAGATGCTAGTGTTAAGCATAAAACTTGATCAACTTTAGATGGGAATACTTGGAGAAAATGGTTATGAAAACCTTGGAATGATGAGTCATTCTACTGAAATGTTTTGACATGTGTTTCCGAACACCAGATGATTTTGATGATGAAAATGTTGAGGCATGAGCCTTAGCCCTTTATAAAACTGATGGTTGTCTGGATGCGATACCATTCCAATTTTACCGTACAACCACAATTCCCGAAAATTGGGTAGGGGTTGACTGGAAACTTATATACCTTAGTATGGGTTCCCTCACGGCCAAGGTCTGAGCTGAGGCTACCTTGTGAAGATTGTCCACCTGTGCAGTACCCAAGATGATAGTTGGTCATGGTTGGGAGGCCAAACTCATAGGAGGGGTGCGTATATTAGGGCGTGTAACTGAAAGGTTATGATTGATTATCCACATACTGAGTATGGTGAATTCAGGATTTGTTCCTGACGGATGTATCGAATGTTGTGGTGAAAGTGTAGAATTTCTGCAGACTGTCAAACTATTCTAATAGCCGCGTCCGCGGTTATGGATAGTTGGACCGCCATATCTGTCCCGCCGATGTTTTCAAAATGACTTGCGAAATGAATTGAGACTTTGACTTTACCACAATAGAGTTGTGATATGAAATTTCAATTCCCACTGAGGTGTTATAAAACTTCAACTAGCTTTCTTTGCTTTTGAACTTAGTAGAGGTAAATCTGGCTTTTTGCAAAACAACCCTAGAGCTTAGTGTCCTACTACAAAAACCCCCTTCACTTGTTAGTATTAGTTTGTGAGTACTTAAAGAGTACTCATGGCTTTGTCCCTGGCTATTCCCGTGGCCAGACTATGAAGAGGAGTACTAGGATAATGGACCCCAGGAAGGTTACGACAACTAGGATCATCTCCCATCACAAGATTGCTGTGACCTCAAGATGGAGCTTACCACGCTACCTTTATTATTACGTTATTCCGCTGCTTGAGTTGTATTAGGAACTGGATCATGAGATCCTTTTTTGTGTAAGACATTATGTATGGTTTGTAATGGATGATGTACTGTGATATCCAAATCTTTTATGTCTTGCAAAAATGGTAATCCTGGGATTGTGATGTATGGCATAACAGGCATCTGGGATTAAAAATCCGGGTGTTGACAAACATCCCAGCATTAGAGCTTAGAAATAAGTTGAATCCAGGTGTGTGCACTGCATTCATGCATAGAAAATCCGGATAATTTTCGCGCAAAAGCTAAAGAAGCTATAGGGGGATCGAGATCTCTCTTAATCTGATGAAACAATAGGGCAGGTGCGATGGATTTCGACATGACCTCTATTGTACTTTTGTGTTTGAGGGGAAGGAAATTCAAATTTGAATAATCAATTGGTGAATTTGAATTATAAAATAATTTGAAATGGAATAACAAATTGGAAACTAAATTTAATAGAAAATAAGAGGTGAACTCTTATTTATAAACAAGATATAATCTTTTATTCAAATAGAAAAGATTGTGGAAATTTAAAAAAAATTAAATGAGTAAATGAGTAATGTAATATCATATTAAAATAATGAAATAAACAAGAATTGATAAAGCATAATCTTATTACAATTTATAAGTCTGAATAAGTGAGGAAAAAAGGAATACTTTATCACATTGAATATTTTATAAGTTACAAATAATAAATACACATTACAACAAGTGAATACTACTACAATGTTTCAAAAGAGGAAATGAATTACAACAATAAAATAAACAAGATATAATATTATGAGATACAGATTACAAGTAGAAAACAAAAATTAAACTTTATTATACAATATTACATTGTCTATTACATTATTCAAGATAAAGAGATTTACAAGAATAAAAAAAGGGGCCTAAACTAAATCTTCATCTTTTGATGGTTTCTTCCTGATCTTGTATACCTGTAAACAAAAAAATAAAAATAACACAAAACAAAAGTTAAAAGGAAACAGAGGAGGTTAGTTGGTTAGTGCTCTCAGAGGATAACAGTGAGATGCACTGTTTAATTTCATCACAGAGCAGTAATTAGGGGTAAGTTTCACCAAATCATAGTATCTGTTCTTAATCAGATCAGTTCCTCAGAACCACCTCATTGGCATTAAAATTATGGGGAAAGTTTCACCATAGAAGTAGAAGCAGAATGGTAAAAATCAAGATATTTTTCCTTGCACTGATCCAGAACAGTGCGAGTAGCTCACACATACATGCAAGTATGAGGTGTTGTCAACACAGGAGGAAACCAGGACAGGAGATAAGTATCAGCCGAAGCAAAAAGAGGACACCTTGCTGAACACTTGCTACAAAACTCAGAACATCAAGAAACCATCACCATCTTACCATTAGTTCTCATCAGATTCATATTAGCATATCCTTACACCACCGACCAAACCACTAGCTAGATTCCATCACACCCTTAGCTCTGGTTACTCCCTGGAGCCAGCCAAGAACTAGTGAGGAGGATTAGCTAACATATCAAGCATCAGGATAGAAATAAAAGTAGATCCAGCAAGGAGCAAGGAGGAGAAGGATTTCTAAGACTGGATCCATAGAAGTCCCCATTAGTAGAAAAACTAGGTCAACAACCACATCTTTGTAGCAGGTAAAACTCTACCATCATGTAAGCATCTGTATTATCTTCTGGCATAAGCATCTTGGTAAAACAAGGGAATAATCCACATCAAATCCACTCCTCTACCCTTCAACTAGATGATCATCTAGGAGGATTGGAGGAAGAGGTTCTCTCAGATCTACATAGGGATGCTATGTATGTTCATCATAGAGTAATAAAAAAGCCTAATAATAGCACCTGTTCTACTTTACATCAGGGCCTCAGCATGTGTGCATCATTGGAACTAAGAATCTTGGCATCATATTTTTCTTAGTGCAAATAATCAAGATTTGATGAATAGCACTAGAACAAAAGGAGGGAACTATACAACAACAAATTATTCATTTAGAGGCTATATAGTCAATCCAATTGTCAAAATCATTTGCATAAGATCATTATTGTTATTGTCCTACAATACAGGAAGCACATATATAAGCTAACATGTGTTCACAGCCTCAATCTTTACATCACTGGCCAGGGACAGATCTAACCATGAGTAACACCCATAGTAGCAGATTATCCAAGGAAGATCTATCATTGTGCATACTCCCAATGGAGGCACCACCATGGAAGCCATCATAGAAACAGCTCAGAGAATCAATCTCATCATGCACTAAGTAAAGTAAACCATTTTTCTAGGGTAAAACCACTAGAAGTTATCCCAAGTAAAGCCTACTGCCATGTGGGCAACACACATATGTCAAACCATTTTACTAAGCATAACTGGTCCATATCAACATGGATCTATCCTATAGATGTTTATACACACGCATAGTAATTACTCATATATGAAGTCAATTTAATTGGTGAGAGTGTATCATCATTTGATCTTAAAAAGAATCATAGCAATTAATCTAGCCAGTCATCTGCAGCACACAAGCTAGCTAGACAAGATGGTATATGTGCATCTTCCATGGAAGTACCACATAGCTTGTGTAACATCCCAAAAATACTAAACTTGGATCATCAATTTCTAATCATCATTTAGGGTTAACAAAAACTTTTCTAAATAAAATTATGAATGCATGCATATGAGTATGCATGGATTTTGAAATTATTTGGAACCACCTTGTTTGATTGTTTCATTGCTTGTAAAATGTTTCTTAGGTGAAATAAACATCATCTAAAACATTTCCCACACTTTTCCTAAAGACAAGTAAATCAAAACACATATATTAAAGGAATGGTCACTTTGACCAATTTAACTCCCATGCCTACTTTGGCTGTCTCAAAATTTCAGAACCTAACAGAAACTTTTCTGGATCTTTGCACCCCTTGAATGTACTCCTAACAAAGTATCAAGGCCCACTTTGTGATCATCCAGAAACTTTCAAATGCATAGTTTAAATGACAACTCAAAATTGAATCTTCATCATATGGGAAGATCCCACTTTTTCAAAAACCACTCAAACAAGCTCAACTTTCAAAACCCAAGCATCTGCAGACTCACCAGCACCAATCTAGCAAACCCACCAAAAATCTTTTCAAAATTCAAAACTTGAATTCATGCGGCCATTTCATCAAACAGGTTGCAGATACAAATCAAACAAACATCAAACACTATAGTGTGTAGTAAAATTGGCCTAACTTGTTCCCTATTTAGCTCACAACCATCTCAGTAGATCATCTAGGAAGATTAACCAAGCACTAGAACCACTGTGAGCTTGCCATTGACATCAATGGTGAACAGCCGAGCACACCCATGTCACCCCCATGTCGACAACAAGCTAGGAGGAGACACAAGCCTAGCCAGCATGTCTGGGAGGCAGCCCACCGTCCATCGCCACTCCCTGTCCACCGCTTGAACCTTGCCAACCACTGGACCACATGCACGGACCGTGCCCAGACCGCCAGCAACCATGCCGAGCGTGCGCTAGAGCACCACCCTCAACCGAAGCCCACAGACAGCGCGCCGCCCTCAAAGCGTTCATACACAATCCCCACCGACCCAGGAGACCGCCAGACATCCCCGTTCGTCGCCCCGTACCTGACACATAGCCACCGCTCGCCGTCAAAGACGCCGCCTCTGCCGCGTAGAGCGTCGCATGTTCCAGACCAAGCTGCACCGCCCCACGCCTCGAAACCATGTCGTTGAGCATCTCCAGGGAACACCCCACCGTCCCCTACCATCGCCCATGCCAATAGCCGCCTGTAACATCGCCCCCGACGAGCTCACCGTGCGTCCCGTCGGTCCCCTCGCTCTACTATAAATAGAGGCCACCCCCGCTCGATTTCTTCACACCATCTCACTCCCCTCTCGTCACTGATCGTGCCACACCGTTCCCGAAGCAAGGCGAGCACCACCTCACCGGAATTTCACTGGAGCCCGCTGCCTCTGGAGAAGAAGGGAGCCATCGATTTCATCCACCCCAAGAGCTGCCGCGACCACCCCTGAGTTCGCCGTCGTCGACTTCAGCGTTCGCCCGCCTCGCCGACCCTCGCCTGCACCCCAGTATGCCCCCATCACCCCTCACTGGCCGCACTAGGTTTCTTTCTCGTCGGCGTTGTCTCGCGTCGACGATGACTCCCAAACGTTGGATTAGAATCAGATCAAGCGACCCACGTTGCCCCGTACCGCTTCGCCCCTCCCTGTCTCACTGGCAAGTGGGGACACCCAGTTAAGTAGCCTGCGGGAGCACTGCGCTTAGCAGGCCGGCCCAGTAACTTTTCTCGCGCGGCCCAGTGATTTGAATTACATCCTTTTCTTTTTAATTCAAACACACTTCTGTACCCATTTTCAAAAATCAATCCAGATCGATTCAGTGCACCAATTTGAATGAAACCAATTTTGTTGGAAAGGTCTGTGAATACTGAATCCAAGCCTATTGGATTCAAGTCATTTGGATCTGTGGATCATCCATGGTAAAAATAACAAGGCAGAAGCTTTTCAGCATTCAAACATTTTTCAAATTTAAACCATAATAGCTTTTGAGTTGATTCCAACTCTCAAAAATCACATTTAACCATACCTTTCAGAATATATAAAAATATATAGGTCTACTTACAAAAATAATGTTCAAGTAATAAAATAATGCTACATAGGCATTTCTAGTCATTATATTTAAATAAAATAAAAGGGTAAAACCTTACTAAATTGTGACACCACTTTAAATCACATTCCCTTGGACTACAATATGTGGTGATGACATGTGTCAACATGATCCCATGTTGGTTTGGAGAATATTAAATCTTAAGTAGTTTTTCAATGAGTAGAAATGACTTTTCTAAAAATAAAAGGAATTAAACCAAGCCTTAAACTTGTAATGTTAGAGATGATGCTAGATCATCTATAAGACCCTTGTGTGTGATGATTGCAAGTAGTTAACTATTGTTTGGTGATCATGTACCTCATATTTATTCATAGACGCTAGTACCGACCAAGGATATGAGGAGGAAGGAGGATACTACGAAGAAGAAGCCGAGGAGAACTTCAACCATTGCTCTTGATAAACAAATCCTAGTTTTATTTGCAAGCTTCTTACTTTATTTATTTATTTATCAAAGCTATTACTTAGAGTTAATTAAGTGAATTATAGATACTAGAAAGATATTTGAAGGTTGCATAAAGAGCATAAAATTTGGCCTAGGCTAGATAATCTTGATGTCATCTTAAGGCATGAGATTGAACTTAGTTAGAACTACACTAGTTTACCCCCCCCCCTCATTAGTACTCACCCCCACTTGTAGATGCTAGTGCTAAGCATAAAACTTGATCAACTTTAGATGCATAAAGTTTTTCCAATCTTGTTATGTGAAAAAAAATGAATAAAATAAAACTTTGTTTATTTTAAGGGTGAGAAGAAACTTTTTGAATCCAATTGGAAACTTTCAAAACATATTTGGATCAAATAAAATCCTAAAGGGATTTAAAAAGTTAAATAAACAATAAAGTTAAAAATATTTGGAATTACTATTTTTGGATCTTTTAATAAAATATTTGGTTTACAAAAGAAAAGGTAGATTTATAAATAAGGATTATTTTATTGAGCCAAATTAAACCTTGGCCAAACTTTTGAAATAAAATGATTTGTTTTGGTTAAAAGAGTAAATGTTTTTTTAAATAAAATAATAAGAGTTTATTAATAAACCAATTTTATTAAAGTAAAGGTTTTCCCATTTTAATTAAAAAATCAAAACTTGTTAAAATTATTTTAAACAAGTTTTCCAAGTATTTTATATTCTCAAATAAAACCTACTGAAGTGTTTTTGATTTTATTTTAGATTTCAAAATAAATATTTTAATAAAACAAATACTATTTGAATTAAATGATTAAGGTATATTCATTTAATTATTAATGGACCCTAAAATAAAAATATTATTTTGGGCTTTGGATTTGTGTTGATTAAACAGAACCAAACTCAAATACAAAATGTGGTGGAAGTTTGATTTGATTTGAATGTTTGAATTGTTTGATTGAATTTCAAAACAGAAATTGAAATGGAAAAAGGAAAAAGTATCTGAACAAAAAATATGTAAAGGACTCAGCCCAGCTAAGCCCACTCGCAGCCCACCTATCCCCCTTGCCCCCGAAGCGTTTTTCTTACCGCAGAAAGAACCCGCGCAGTCACTGATCACTGGCCCCCACCTCCACTCTCTTTCTTTCACTGACGAACATGCCCCACAACCACGTCACTTTCTTCAACCCCGCGCCGGCCGTTTCCTCCTCCCTCAACGTCGCTCTGTCGCGATTGAATTCGATTAAATTCGTGTTGATTACAAGCTTAATTCTCGCCGCGACCACGCCCCCCTTAAGCGCCTGCCTCTCCTCCCCATTTCCCCTCGCTCACCCCTCTCTCCTGGCCACAGGGCTGCCTCGATTTCGCGCATGAACCTCCTCTGCTCCGACGAGCTACAACACAAATTCCGGCGAGCCCAGTCATTCCCCGTCCCCCTAGCCCACACTAGCTTGCTCGCCTTAGCCGTGAGGACCTGCCAGCATCACCATTTTGCTCGCGCACACCCCAGAATGCCGGCGCCGTCTTTGTCCAAGCGCCACCACGAACTACTCTGACTCCGACGACTTCTCCTCAGAAGTTTTGATCAAGACTTACCCTCGTTGACACTCGTGTAATCAGCGTTCACATGCGCGCCTAACAAACCCTTCACCCTGCCTTTCCGAGCCTTGTAGCCTCGTCCCCGTCGATGACAGAGCGTGCCCGAGGTGAAGCGCAACTACGGCGAGGAATCCCGGTCGACTCTGTGCGCCCCTTCAGCAACGACAACCGCCTTGAGCTTCCCCACGACGCCGCGAACACGGTGAGCATATCCCCAGCCTCTCTTGCTTCCTGCTTCACCAGCACCGCCACCATCTGACCGTGCCGCCGCCAGCCACCGTCCTTGCGCCGCCAACCTTTGGTCAAACACACGTGGGCCGTTGGATCCTCATCTTGTGGCGTAGACAGAACAACTTAAGCGAAGAGGTATGAGCCAATCTGCACCGTTCAGTCTCACTTAGATCCAACGCACCCCGTAGCCGATCCGAGCGAAACGGTATGGACGAATCAGAACTCACCACGTGGCCAGAGTTGATTTAAAACAGAAATTATGTTCTATTAGAGATTCAATTTTGTAAATTCCATAACTTTAAATCTACACGTCCAAATTTTGCAAACTTTATATCAATGGATTCAGAAAAGAAAGCCCTAGCCAACCATGCCATTTGTTTAGTAAAAATCTTCTGTTAATATGTTTATTTTTGCAGAAACTTATGTATTCTTGTTTAGGTTATAAAAATTGTTCTAAAATGATTTTGGGGATAAAATCTTTGTAAAATGGTTTGATTTGAACAAAAGAATGAATCTTGGATTTAAAACCAATTCTAGTCAAATAAAAATATGGTTTATTTATTAAAAATGGTTTTGAAGGAAAACCTTTTTGAAATGTTTTTTTTAAACTATTAGTCCCTAAACACAAAGTTTTTTGGTTTGAAAACATATTTTGTGAACCCTATAGATTAATGCCCTAGTAAAAACATTTCTACACCACATAAAATGATACCTTGTTTTGAAAATGGTTTATGAAGTGAAATCTTTTGCAAATGACTTTGCCACTTTATAAAAAGACCATTAGGTGTTTTCAAATGTTTATGACCCATTAGGAACCACTCTTTCAAATAAAACAAAGCTTGGCATGCTTGCATGCATTACTTTGACTTTATCATTTTATGTGATGTTTTGCTTGATTCGTAGATTGAGATTGCGCCTTGCTTGATTGAATTGTAGTGACTTGAAGAGTGTGATTGTTGCAAGGACAAGAAGTGAACTTATACCCTCTACCTAAAAGGCAAGTGATGCTTCATACTTTTGTCCCATTACTTTCAGTATGCATTAGTGATATTTCTAAGTAAAACTTGCATGGAATTTTTGCTAAGTATAAACCTTGCTATGGGAAATCCTAGTAGATGAAACCTTAGTAGAAATTTCCTAAGTTAATATCCCTACTACTATCATGCTTAGCTTAGCTAGTAGAAAATAAGGGTGGAATATATATTCACATTATGGAAAAATTTCTAAGTCTGAGGACTTGTGTTTTGTTTAATAAAACAACTAAGTGAATGAATCACCTAGGTGGAAAGGAACTTGCTTGGTGGTTTTTACTTGAGTGGTTACACAAGGCCCATGGCTATGGTTTACCTTGTGTATCTCACTTGTGGATGGCCACCCAGGAACAAAGAGATTTGATATGTCAAATGTTGAGAAGCTTCAAGTGCAGCCACTTGGCATTATGGGCTCTACCTGGATCATATAGGTTGCTAGAACTTAGCCATTTGGACAGTTGGTGGTACTGGGATGATAGGTTGGAACGCGTCCATTTGGTCTAAGGAAAGGCTTCTGAAAGATCTTGTCTTGGTGAAACAAAGTCTTGTGGGGAAAGTGCACCACCTCTGCAGAGTGTAAAATCTAAGTACTTAGCCATGTCCCTGGTAAAGGACAATTTGAGCATCAAGACATGAAAGCTATCAAGAATCTCATCATCCAAATTTCTAAGTTAAAAACTTGTGGTTGAACAAGGGTTAAAGGATCTTCAATCTTTGATTGGTAGATGCCTTGGGTGATTTTTGTCAAGCAAAAACTTAGTGTTTTCAAATGATAAGGAAAATCTATTTTTGAGCAATGCAAGCCTCAACTCCACTTTGACAAATGCATATAGATGATAGACTCCACTATACTACCATAGTATCACTTGCCAATACAATTCAAATGTATTGACCCTTGTGGCTGTAACTTGTTATGTTGTAGGTTTGTTTGATATTATTGAAGTTAAATGATTAGGATTACAAAGTCTACAACCAACATGTCTGCCTGTGGCACTTTGAAGATGAAGGACCCCATGCTTATAGATATTCTGCTGCAATGTAATGTAATAGCCAAATGAGCTATGTAAGATGTAATAAATTATGTTATTCCTGGTTATAAAGTTGTATTATGACCTTTGTTTCTTTATATTACATCTTAACTGTGGATGCTAGCTATTGATCCAGGGACTAGCATTGTAAACACAGGGGACTCTACCTTATTAAAGGTTGGGAACCTTACAGATGGTATCAGAGCATTGTGTTGCCTGTAGGATTTGTAACCCTAGGATTGGACAAAAACCCCTTAGAAAAATAGGAGTTGTATTTGTTCCAAAACTTATTTACAAACAATCTTGTAAACTCTTTTCTCAACCAATTTGGTTTTGATTCTACATCTCAGATATTTCAACTTGATGGAAAAACCTACCCCATGGCCAAAGACTTCACCATGTGCAAAGGACTTCATCAAATCTAATGACTTCAACATCTTCAACTCTAATGACTTCAACATCTTCAGCATTTTTCACCAAGGACTTCAACCTTGGATATCACTAAGGACAAGTGAGACAAGAAATCTTGCTCAAGATTTGGAGACTAAGGAAACACAATCAGAAGGAGCCATCATCACCTTTGAAGTTTTTGTGACCATGAGTTTTTCCCAAGGAAACCATGATCTCATGCAAGAAGAATCAACCAAGAAGGATGGAAAGATCACAAGTTAACCATATAGATGGACCACCATATTTAGTTTAATTCAAACCCACCAACTTATGTGGTGTAACAAAAATATTTTTGATTGCCTAAAAGGTGCTTGAACTTTGTGGTTTGAGTGGAATGTTTGTTTGTGATTGGTTGCACATTTCTTGTGTGAATTGTGATGTGTGTGATTAGAATTATTTCCTTAGAAATCTTTTGCCTATTCTAATCCCAATCCAACCCAAACAGATGACTACTCCAAGAGACTCCCACATCAAGGTTAATGACAACAACAACAACCAAGAGGAAAACATGAGAGAACTTATAGCAACCCAGAACCAATTGAGCCAAGTGACAACTCAGCTTTTAGCCAACAACAATGGACTAGACCCAGCCATACAAGGGATTTTGAAACTTCAATCCCAATTGTTGCAAGGATTGGTTACTCAAATGATCAACATGAAAGAAAACTCTTCCCAAGGAGTTTATGTCAACAAAGATGACAAAGATGTTATTCTAGAAGGAACCCAAGCATGCAATATTTGTGGAGACAAGAATCATACATCCAAGGTGCATGAAGATCAATTCCCTAATTGTGAAGAAGAAAGTGATATCTCTAGTAAATGCCCCAAGAAGAGAAAAAGATTTCCCACCTTTGAGGTGAGATATGAAGAGCATGAACTAGAAGAACTCCTAGCTTTGGAGAGACCCAAAAAGAAAAAGAAGGACAAAAGACAGTTGCAATGTTACAATTGCAAAGAGATGGGACACTATGCCAGTGAATGCCCAGAAAAGAAGAAGAGCCAAGAAGACAAACAAAAGCTAGTGAAACCCAGGATGAGGAAGGATATTAGCCAAGTGATGTGCAACCACTGCAAAGAGTTAGGACATTATGCATCATATTGTCTAGAGAAGCCACCTCAAGACCTCAACCTTATCACATGTTTCAAATGCAAAGAGCTAGGCCACTATGCAAAATTCTGTCCAAGAAAGTTACACCAAGATCCCCAGCAAGCCAATATGTAATTTAGTTGGAAATTTTTTAAGGGTGGTAGTACCCTAGATGCTTTTGAGCCAACTTGTAACCCCTAGCCTCCCCAAATCTCAGGACGAGATTTATTTTAAGGGTGGTAGCCTGTCACATCCCAAGTTTTTCCAAATCTTGTTATGTGAAAAATAAATGAATAAAATAAAACTTTGTTGATTTTCTGGGTGAGAAGAAACGCTTTGAATCCAATTGGAAACTTTCAAAACCTATTTGGATCAAATAAAATACTAAAGGGATTTAAAAAGTTGAATAAACAATAAAGTTAAAAATATTTGGAATTACTATTTTTGGATCTTTTAATAAAAGATTTGGTTTTCAAAAGAAAAGGTAGATTTATAAATAAGGATTATTTTATTGAGCCAAATTAAACCTTGGCTAAGCTTTTGACATAAAATGTTTTGTTTTGATTAAAAGAGTAAAAGTTTTTTTAAATAAAAAATAAGAGTTTATTAAGAAACCAATTTTATTAAAGTAAAGGTTTTCCCATTTTAATTAAAAACATCAAAACTTGTTAAAATTATTTTAAACAAGTTTTCCAAGTATTTTATATTCTCAAATAAAACCTACTGAGAAGTGTTTTTGGTTTTATTTTAGATTTCAAAATAAATATTTTAATAAAACAAATCCTATTTGAATTAAATGATTAAGGTCTATTCATTTAATTATTAATGGACCCTAAGATAAAAATATTATTTTGGGCTTTGGATTTGTGTTGATTAAACAGAACCAAACTCAAATACAAAATGTGGTGGAAGTTTGATTTGATTTGAATGTTTGAATTGTTTGATTGAATTTCAAAACAGAAATTGAAATGGAAAAAGGAAAAAGTATCTGAACAAAAAATATGTAAAGGACTCAGCCCATCTGCTCAGCCCAGCTAAGCCCACTCGCAGCCCACCTATCCCCCTCGCCCCCGAAGCATTTTTCTTACCGCAGAAAGAACCCGCGCAGTCACTGATCACTGGCCCCCACCTCCACTCTCTTTCTTTCGCTGACGAACAGGCCCCACAACCACGTCACTGTCTTCAACCCTGCGCCGGCCTTTTACTCCTCCCTCAACGTCGCTCTGTCACGATTGAATTCGATTAAATTCGTGTTGATGACATGCTTAATTCTCGCCGCGACCACGCCCCCTTAAACGCCTCCCTCTCCTCCCCATTTCCCCTCGCTCACCCCTCTCTCCCGGCCACAGGGCTGCCTCGATTTCGCGCATGAACCTCCTCTGCTCCGACGAGCTGCAACACCAATTCCGGTGAGCCCAGTCATTCCCCGGCCCCCTAGCCCGCACTAGCTTGCTCGGCTTAGCCGTGATCACCTTCCAGCATCACAATTTTGCTCGCGCGCACCCCAGAATGCCGGCGCCGTCTTTGTCCGAGCGCCACCACGAACTACTCTGACTCCGGCGACTTCTCCAGTAAGTTCGATCAGACCTTCCCTCGTTGACACTCGTGTAATCAGCGTTCACCTGGAGCCTAAAAAACCCTTCACCTTGCCTTTCCGAGCCTTGTAGCCTCGTCCCCGTCGACGACAGAGCGTGCCTGAGGTGAAGCGCAACTATGGCGAGGAATCCCGGTCGACTCTATGCGCCCCTTCATCAACGACAACCGCCTTGAGCTTCCCCACGACGCCGCGAACACGGTGAGCATATCCCCAGCCTCTCGCTTCGCTTCACCAAAGCACCGCCACCATCCGAGCGTCGCCGCCACCACCGTCATTGCCGCCAACCTTTGGTCAAACAAACGTGGGCGTTGGATCCTCATCCCGTATGGGCGAGAACAACTTAAGCGAAGAGGTACGAGCCAATCTGCACCGTTCAGTCTCACTTAGATCCAACGCACCCCGTAGCCGATCCGAGCGAAACGGTATGGACGAATCAGAACTCACCACGTGGCCAGAGTTGATTTAAAACAGAAATTATGTTCTATTAGAGATTCAATTTTGTAAATTCCATAACTTTAAATCTACACGTCCAAATTTTGCAAACTTTATATCAATGGATTCAGAAAAGCAAGCCCTAGCCAACCATGCCATTTGTTTAGTAAAAAGCTTCTGTTAAAATGTTTTTTTTTGCAGAAACTTATGTATGCTTGTTTAGGTTATAAAAATTGTTCTATAATGATTTTGGGGATAAAATCTTTGTAAAATGGTTTGATTTGAACCTACTGACCTTAATACACAAATTGTGCTTTCAAAAATATATTTGGTGAAACAAAAGAATAAATCTTGGATTTAAAACCAATTCTAGTCAAATAAAAATATGGTTTATTTATTAAAAATGGTTTTGATGGAAAACCTTTGGGAAATGTTTTGTTTTAAACTCTCAGACCCTAAACACAAAGTTCTATGGTTTGAAAACATATTTTTTGAACCCTATAGATTAATGCCCTAGTAAAAACATTTCTACACCACATAAAATGATACCTTGTTTTGAAAATGGTTTATGAAGTGAAATCTTTTGCAAATGACTTCGCCACTTTATAAAAAGACCATTAGGTGTTTTCAAATGTTTATGACCCATTAGGAACCACTCTTTCAAATAAAACAAAGCTTGGCATGCTTGCATGCATTACTTTGACTTTATCATTTTATGTGATGTTTTGCTTGATTGGTAGATTGAGATTGTGCCTTGCTTGATTGAATTGTAGTGACTTGAAGAGTGTTATTGTTGCAAGGACAAGAAGTGAACTTATACCCTCTACCAAAAAGGCAAGTGATGCTTCATACTTTTGTCCCATTACTTTCAGTATGCATTAGTGATTTTTCTAAGTAAAACTTGCATGGAAGTTTTGCTAAGTATAAACCTTGCTATGGGAAATCCTAGTAGATGAAACCTTAGTAGAAATTTCCTAAGTTAAGATCCCTACTACTATCATGCTTAGCTTAGTTAGTAGAAAACAAGGGTGGAATATATATTCACACTATGGAAAAATTTCTAAGTCTGAGGACTTGTGTTTTGTTTAATAAAACAACTAAGTGAATGAATCACCTGGGTGGAAAAGGACTTGCTTGGTGGTTTTTGGTTGAGTGGTTACAAAAGGCCCATGGCTATGGTTTACCTTGTGTATCTCACTTGTGGATGGCCACCCAGGAACAAAGAGATTTGAGATGTCAAATGTTGAGAAGCTTCAAGCGCAGCCACTTGGCATTATGGGCTCTACCTGGATCATATAGGTTGCTAGAACTTAGCCATTTGGACAGTTGGTGGTAGTGGGATGATAGGTTTGAACACGACCATTTGGTATAAGGAAAGGCTTCTGAAAGATCTTGTCTTGGTGAAACAAAGTCTTGTGGGGAAAGTGCACCACCTCTGCAGAGTGTAAAATCTAAGTACTTAGCCATGTCCCTGGTAAAGGAAAATTTGAGCATCAAGACATGAAAGCTATCAAGAATCTCATCATCCAAATTTCTAAGTTAAAAACTTGTGGTTGAACAAGGGTTAAAGGATCTTCAATCTTTGATTGGTAGATGCCTTGGGTGATTTTTGTCAAGCAGAAACTTAGAGTTTTCAAATGGTAAGGAAAATCTATTTTTGAGCAATGCAAGCCTCAACTCCACTTTGCCAAATGCATATAGATGATAGACTCCACTATACTACCATAGTATCACTTGCCAATACAATTCAAATGTATTAACCCTGGTGGCTGTAACTTGTTATGTTGCAGGTTTGTTTGATATTAGTGAAGTTAAATGATTAGGATTACAAAGTCTACAACCAACATGTCTGCCTGTGGCACTTTGAAGATGAAGGACCCCATGCTTATAGATATTCTGCTGCAATGTAATGTAATAGCCAAATGAGCTATGTAAGATGTAATAAATTATGTTATTCCTCGTTATAAAGTTGTATTATGACCTTTCTTTCTTGATATTACATCTTAACTGTGGATGCTAGCTATTGATCCAGGGACTAGCATAGTAAACGCAGGGGACTCTACCTTATTAGAGGTTGGGAACCTTACAGATGGTATCAGAGCATTGTGTTGCCTATAGGATTTGTAACCCTAGGATTGGACAAAAACCCCTTAGAAAAATAGGAGTTGTATTAGTTCCAAAACTTATTTACAAACAATCTTGTAAACTCTTTTCTCAACCAATTTGGTTTTGATTCTACATCTCATCTATTTCAACTTGATGGAAAAACCTACCCCATGGCCAAAGACTTCACCATGTGCAAAGGACTTCATCAACTTTAATGACTTCAACATCTTCAACTCCAATGACTTCAACATCTTCAGCATTTTTCACCAAGGACTTCAACCTTGGATATCACTAAGGACAAGTGAGACAAGAAATCTTGCTCAAGATTTGGAGACTAAGGAAACACAAATCAGAAGGAGCCATCATCACCTTTGAAGTTTTTGTGACCATGAGTTTTTCCCAAGGAAACCATGATCTCATGCAAGAAGAATCAACCAAGAAGGATGGAAAGATTACAAGTGAACCATATAGATGGACCACCATATTTAGTTTAAGTCAAACCCACCAACTTATGTGGTGTAACAAAAATATTTTTGATTGCCTAAAAGGTGCTTGAACTTTGTGGTTTGAGTGGAATGTTTGTTTGTGATTGCTTGCACATTGCTTGTGTGAATTGTGATGTGTGTGATTAGAATTATTTCCTTAGAAATCTTTTGCCTATTCTAATCCCAATCCAACCCAAACAGATGACTACTCCAAGAGACTCCCACATCAAGGTTGATGACAACAACAACCAAGAGGACAACATGAGAGAACTTATAGCAACCCAGAACCAGTTGAGCCAAGTGACAACTCAGCTTTTAGCCAACAACAATGGACTAGACCCAGCCATACAAAGGATTTTGAAACTTCAATCCCAATTGTTGCAAGGATTGGTTACTCAAATGATCAACATGAAAGAAAACTCTTCCCAAGGAGTTTATGTCAACAAAGATGACAAAGATGTTATTCTAGAAGGAACCCAAGCATGCAATATTTGTGGAGACAAGAATCATACATCCAAGGAGGATGAAGATCAATTCCCTAATTGTGAAGAAGAAAGTCATATCTCTAGTAAATGCCCCAAGAAGAGAGAAAGATTTCCCACCTTTGAGGTGAGATATGAAGAGCATGAACTAGAAGAACTCCTAGCTTTGGAGAGACCCAAAAAGAAGAAGAAGGACAAAAGCCAGTTGCAATGTTACAATTGCAAAGAGATGGGACACTATGCCAGTGAATGCCCAGAAAAGAAGAAGAGCCAAGAAGACAAACAAAAGCTAGTGAAACCCAGGATGAGGAAGGATATTAGCCAAGTGATGTGCAACCACTACAAAGTTGCAATTCTTGAAGGAACCAACGAGCCGAGTCTACCGAGGAATGGCCGAGTCAAGTAGGACGTGTGGCACCTTTCCTAGTAAGGTTCAGGAGGGACCATGGTAAAGGATGGTCAAAAGAGAAGGGCGACGCCGGGTGACACAAAAGGAGTCAGGTGACCCCAAAAGCATACACTGACGTACAAAGTAACAACATGACACCAAAAGGAACAAGAAACAGCGTACTAGAAGACCGTTAGTTGTCAAGCTTTATGGACTAGGCCATTGGGCTTAGGGCAAGCCCATGACCCGGCCCACATTATAGGGACCAAGATCCAAACAGTAAACCCTAGAACCCAAAGGGTTATAAGCTAGCTAGCACTGCCTATATAAGGAAGGGCATAGCTGTAGTAGAAGGAGGTTGAACCAAGTAGGGAACTAGTGCACAAAACCGTAGTTCATACAGCTCAAGGAGAACTTGTAATCTTCGGGTATCAATTAAATTGCTAAGTCTGGAGAGTTCTTCTTGTTCTTCGTGCATGCCTCGACCATGCACACCCTCCCCGGTGACCACAAGCACCCATTCGGCCCCCAACTTAAGCCTACCCATGGCATCTACCGTGCCACCACCACGATAGTTGGCGCCCACCGTGGGGCAGAAGCAGGTGCTTGATGGAGTCTTCATCCGGACGGGCAACATCATCGCCAAGACCAGCGAGCACGTCTACTCCGGCCTCATCCAGAGGTTCGGAGCGCTCAACTTCGTCAGCGACAACGCGGGCTGCTTCGGGACCAAGCCGTTCCCTAGGGGAGGTCGCTTCATCAAGTTCGGTGAGCATCACGTCTACGTCGCAGTGCGCGTGGAGCACGCATATCCTGCGTCGCCCCCCGGCCGGATCTGCCAAATTCCTCACATCGGGAAGCTTCACCAACTCGTCTCCATGGAGGTAATGATGACAGCCCCGAACCCCGCGGCTCCGCCGATAGTTCCAGTAGTGAATGAGAATGTTGAGGGAGGAAATCATGAGGAAACACTAAGGGCTTCAAGAACAGCAAAGGCACCACTGGAAAAACTAGAAAACATAGCTAGGAGTAAAAGGGCTAAGGAGCTGTAGGAAGCGATAGACAAGTTGGCAGAGCCAATAGCACATGAAACTGACCCGGCACGTGTGCAAGCCGAGTTGGAGGAGGCCAGGATAAAAGTTTTGGAGAAAGCCAAGGAATTAGCGCCGCTATAGCAGGATGTGGATATCATGATCTGAGAGCTCAACTCGGCAAATTGGGTCAAGGGCGCAAAGACCCGGCTTGATGCGACGAGATTGAGAGGAAGAAACCTCAATGAAGAGTTGGCAAATGCAACATAAAAAATAACGCCAGAGAACAGCAACGAAATAGCTATGCGGCCAACATATAACATAGCAGCAGCTAATCTGTGAGCAGCAGAAGCAGCAATGGCAGAGTTACCCCATTTGGAGGGAGAAGCAAAGAAAAGACAACAATAACGAGTCAATGAACTAGTAAGAGCGGCAAGAATGCTAAATGAAGCGTATTACAGAGCAAATCCGGGTATAGCAGGAAGGTCACAGCTGGTTCACTCGGCGACTCCTGTCCCGACAAGATCAGCAGGGCACACGACATCCTCACCCGGAGCGGCGCCTAGACCGAGAAAAGAAAAAAGTGTGGATTCTCGAAGAGACAATTAGATGGTCACCTATGATCCGGCGATGGCTCAAGGAAACCCGACACATGCACAGGGGGTGAGAAGGAATAATGCCCAAGGAAACGAAAATCAGGAAAATGCAGGCCGAGAGAGGCAAGCAGGGCAAAGAAATGACAACGGAGGGAAAAATTTTGTGCCTCAAGCTAGGCATAGAACTCACTCGGCAGGAAAAGGAAATCCAGCGCCGAATAATGCACCAGCTCAACCCGAAAGAAGACAACAAAGCGTGGGAAAGGCAGCTCAACAACATGCCGACCCAAACCTAAATAAGTATAATGATGGTTACTCGGCTATGGTGAATGACGGATATTTGTTGCCGGATCACGCATATCAAGCAATGGGAGCTAGACTCGGAGGCAGGAACCTTCAGCCGGATGATGCAAGGCTGAAGCTTTACCAAATAAAGATGGCAAAGCTGATTGAGTCGCAAGGTCCACCATGCTTTGGCCCAAGGATCATGAAGGAGCCACCGGTACCAAATTTCCAGCTGGCCAGAGGGACAAAAACATATGATGGAAGTACAAATCCAGAGGACTGGCTCATAGATTATGGAACTGCTGTGAAGATCGCGCAGGGAAATTTGAGATGGGCAGTACGATATGTACCACAGATGCTGGAAGGACTAACTCGAGTATGGCTGAACAATTTGCCACCCGGAAGCATTAACATCTGGATTAATTTTCAAGACGCTTTTGTGAGCAATTTCACGAGCACTTACAAGAGGCTGAATCGCCCACAGCAACTGGCGATATGCAAGCAAGTCTGGCAGAAACGATAAGAATTACTGATTCGTATGCGTTAGGAGATCCGACTCAGCCGTTGCTCATGTCGGCAGACGAGATGACCGAGACTCAGATCTATGATGCTGCCAGGTCGCAAAGGCGCCAGGAAAGATCCGAATACAGAAGCAAGATAAGAGAAGAAAGGCCAGACTACAGATATGGTTCGACTCAGGTTGCGACCGTAAGTCAGGATCATGCAGATGCTGGAAGTAGCCAACGTCAAAGGACAAGTGGAAAACAACAGTGGGTGCCAAAGAATGATAGCAAAAAGCCATATGAACAGAGGAAGCAATATCAGGACCGACAGAAATTTACCTATGAGATGATGCTGGACCAACCGTGTAAGTTTCACACGCCTAGTCCGAGTCAACCGGCCAATCACACAACAAGACAATGCACTTGGTTTCAGAAAGGATATAGAGTGGATTCTCCAAATAAGAAGCTTCCACCACCTCTCCCTCCACCACTTACAGGAGGAAATGCTCAGACAGTGGGAATAGATAACTGATACGAAAACAGGCAGCCGAGGTATCAGAATCAAGAAAGAAGAGAAACTGTGCACCAGGTGCACAATCCAAGAGGTAACGACGCTCATGTCGGTCACGGAACTAGAAATGAGTACACAGAACATCACCAGAGCTATGTTGTCTTTGTCATAGAGCCGAATGACAAAAAGATCCAGCAACGACGGATGATGGAGGTGAATGCAACAATGCCGACAATCCCGAAGTACATGCATTTTCCAAGATCATGCCAACCCCAGGAGAATATGATCTAGTTTTGGATCCAACATTCATGGGCCCAGATATCAATGTCAAGTTTTCACAAGTACTGATTGATGATGGCAGTAGCATCAACATCATGTACAAGGATACTATGATCAAGTTAGGCATTACCATGAACATGATGGAGCCCACTAAGACCACTTTCCACGGTATTGTGCCGGGATTGTCCTATGAGCCAATTGGCAAGATCTGGGTCGACGTCTTATTCAGCAACAGAAAGAACTATCGCACTGAGGCCATAGAGTTTGAGGTAGTGGATTTAGTCAGCTCATATCACGCCTTACTCGGTAGGCAGACTATGGCAAGATTCATGGCTACTACCCACATTTCCTACTTAAAAATGAAGTTGCCAGGCCCATGTGGGGTAATTATAGTTGAAGGGGATTACAAAAGATCTATTGCTTGTGCCTCATTCGGATCTTCACTGGCCGAGTCACTCGTCATAGCACAAGAAAAGAATCAAATGTTGGAAGTGGCAGCATTGGCCAAAGCAGCACAAATGTCCATGCCGGCACTCACCAACCCGCATGGCAGTGTGTCATTTCAAGCTACCAAAGAAACCAAGAAGGTATAGGTGGATGAGACTTTCCCAGAGCGCACAGTTACCATTGGGGCTGGCCTCACGGACAAATAGGAAAGCGATCTCACCAGCTTCCTCTGTGAGAATCAGGATATATTTGCATGGTCCACTCAAGATCTGCAAGGAGTTCTGAGGGAGCTGGCTGAGCACTCTCTTCATGTAAGACCAGAGGCCAAGCCGGTGAAGCAACCCCTCATCCGCTTCGCCGAACATAGGAGGAAACTAATAGCTGCCAAGATTGCCAGACTCCTAGCTGCTGGGTTCATCATGGAAGTACTGCACCCGGATTGGTTGTCAAATCCAGTCTTGGTCGAGAAGAAAAAAGTTGACCCAAACGTGGCAGTGGTATGGCACATGTGTATTGATTACACGAACCTCAATAAGGCGTGTCCAAAAGATCCATTTCCCCTGCCACGGATCGATCAAGTCATAGATTCTACTGATGGGTGTGAGTTGGTGTCGTTTGTGGATGCGTATTCAGGATTCCACCAGATACCACTGAATCCAGATGATCAAATAAAGACAGCTTTTATCACCCCGTACGGGGCTTATTGCTATCGCACCAAGCCATTTGGGTTGAGAAATGTAGGTGCAACATATCAAAGATGCATGCAAAAAATGCTTACAAGATCAATTGGACAAAAACGTTCAAGTATACGTCGATGATGTGGTAATAAAAACCAAACAAAGTCATACTCTAATTGAGGACTTGCGTCAAACATTCGCAAACTTGAGAAGATTCCGGATGAAGATTAACCCGGAAAAATTCACATTTGGTGTCCCGGCTGGCAAGTTACTCGGATTCCTCGTATCCAGCCGAGGAATTGAAGCTAACCCGACAAAAATCAGGGCCATCGAAAGAATGGAGTTGCCAAAAACCCTCAAGGATGTCCAGAAGTTTACTGGATGCCTGGCCTCGTTGAGCAGGTTTGTTAGTCGGCTAGGTGAAAAAGCCCTAAAACTATATCAACTGATGAGGAAATCAGAAAAATTCACGTGGACAGCTCAAGATGATAGCGCTTTCCATGAATTAAAGAAAATGTTGGCAACAACACCAATATTAGCATCACCACTATCCAAAGAGCCAATGTTGCTCTATGTCGCCACAACCAATCGAGTTGTAAGTGCAGTAATAGCGGTTGAACGTGAAGAAGGGGCAAATCAGTCCAAAGACCAGATTATTACTTGAGCGAAGTGCTCTCTGTCTCGAAACAGAATTACCCGCATTATCAGAAGATGACATATGGGGTATATATGGCGACAAAGAAGCTGAAACATTATTTTCAAGAACACCCAATCCGGGTAATATGCGAGGCACCTATCTCGGATATATTGGGTAGCAAAGATGCCAGCGGACAAGTCACAAAATGGGACATAGAACTGGCACCATATACTACACAATATGATATGCGAGATGCAATAAATTCTTAGGCTGTTGCATATTTCTTTGTAGACTGGATGGAAATACAGTATGAACCACCACTGCCAGATCCGAACTACTGGAAAATGCATTTTGACGGGTCCAAGACGAAAATGGGTCTGGGCGCCGGGATAGTACTCACATCTCCAAAGAGGAATTAACTCAGATATGTGTTACAGATTCGTTTTGCTGCTTCCAACAACGTTGCCGAGTATGAAGCACTTGCTCACGTTATCAAAGTGGCCAAGGAAATTGGTATCAAAAGGATCATGTGTTTTGGCGATTCGTACTTGGTGATTCAACAAGTGTCTAGACATTAGGATGCGCTGGACGCAAACATGGAATTATATCGTTTCCATGTGCAACAAATTTCGGGATACTTTGACGGATGCGAATTCCATCACGTTCCTAGAGAAGAAAATGAGGCAGCAGATGTACTATCCAAACTAGGCTCTTCTCGGCAAGCAATACCACTAGGAGTAGCGCTGGAGCACCTCAGGAAACCATCGATCAAGCCGTCACCAAAATCTGACTCGATCAGGGTCACCCCGACGATTCAGGCGTCAGACGTGGTACCAATGGATATCGACTCAGGGGTAGGTTCGAACCACTTGGGGACTTATCCGCTCAATTCAGGGGCTGCTGAATCACACTCGGGGACTCCTCAGGTCATGTCGGAAGAGCATATGTCGGCGGAGCCAATGGACATTGATGCTAAAGCAAACCCAGAACCACTGATACCAACATGGCCGTAGCCAATATTCGATTAATTAAAATATGGGTCCTCGCTGAGTGATGAAAAATTGGCAAGGCAAACAGTACGAAGAGCAAAAGCATACACCAGAATAAACAAGGAATTATAGAAGAGAAGTGTGACGAGCATACTACAGTGTTGTATCAGCCCAGAGAAAGGCTAGGAGATCTTATTGGATATTCATCAAGGAGAATGTGGGCACCATGAGTCATCAAGAGCGTTGGTGGCCAAGGCATTCCGACATGGATTCTATTGTCCAAGCGCATTGGCACAAGCGCAAGAGTTAGTCGGAAAATGCAGTGGTTGTCAACACTAAGCATCCAAGTCACATCTACCAGCGTCTAAATTAAAGACTATACCAATCACTTGGCCTTTTGCAGTGTGGTGCCTAGATATGGTAGGACCATTCAAACCAGAAAGGGGAGTCATGACTCATATTTTGGTCATGATTGATAAGTTCACCAAGTGGATAGAAGTGAAACCAATCAAAAAGTTGGACGGTAAAACAACTGTCACATTCTTAAAAGATATAATCCTCAGATATGGTTACCCACACAGTGTAATCACTGATAATGGCACGAACTTTGCTGAAGGAGGTTTTGCTTGTTTCTGCGGGAAACACCGAATAAGAATCGATGTAGCATCAGTTGCCCATCCAAAATCAAATGGACAAGTTGAACGGGCTAATGGCTTAGTTCTATCAGGGATAAAACCTCGCTTAATGGAACCACTCCAGAGGTCACCTGGTTGTTGGATAGAGGAACTACCCTCAGTGTTATAGAGCCTGAGAACAACTCCGAATCGGTCAACGGGTTATACGCCATTTTTCCTCGTGTATGGGGCAGAAGCAGTTTTGCCTGCCGACATAGAATATGACTCGCCAAGGATAAGGCAATACTCGGAAGCCGAGGTAAAAGAGGCCCGAGAAGATGGAGTAGACTTACTCGAAGAAGCAAGGGAACTAGCATTATCCAGATCCGCTATATATCAACAGAATCTTCGACGCTACCATAGCCGGAAAGTGCAACCTCGTGTTTTTCGAGAAGGGGATATGGTGCTAAGGCTAGTGCAGCGCACAGCGGGAATGCATAAATTATCACCCCCATGGGAAGGTCCATTCATTGTAAGCAAAGCATTGCACAATGATTCCTATTATCTCATAGACGCTCGTGAAGCGCAAAAGAACAAGGCGGACAGGTCAGGAGATGAGACCAAAAGGCCATGGAATGTGGTGCTACTTCGTACCTTCTATACTTAGGAGAAGAAATGCATGTATCACTCGAACTCTCATATGTCGGACGTATCTGCCGGCTATATGCTGATAATAAAATGGTATGATTCGAAAAACTGACTCGGGGACTACCCCTTAAGTTTTCCCTTTCAATTATTTTATGTCGGCTGGTGTGACACCCGAAATTTATCTTGGAACAAGTTGTGTTTACTCGGAAAGAATCAACTCTTCGACTATGCTGTTGTCCGAAAACACGGCTTCATGGCAAGCAAGAGGAATGGATGTACGACAGTTAAACACGAACGCCAGATAGGTACAAAGGAGAAATGCGAGCCGGCTTTAAGTTTTTGCCTAACTCTCTACATGTCACGTTATACTGCGTGTCGAATATTCTCGGCCAAGTGATCCAAGTTTCATATCCTCTAACTATATCCTTAGTACTTTGATACTCTAATGTCGAACACCGAAAAAGGTACACAAGGGGCCAAAGTCAAGGAAAGGTGACATGGCAAAAATGAAACTCGGGGACTTGCCCTTGAGTGATTCACACTCGGAACATAACGCAAGTATATAAAGCCTATCAAAAGGCGCATGATCAAACTTAAAGTGAAATGTATGTTACATCTGTACCCAGCATACCGGGGATTTAATCAAAAGTTCAAGTATTTGTTAGCCTAAGAAGCAGAAGGACTCGGAGGAGCACCCTTGGAGCCAGGAGCGTTGCTTGGAGCATCGGTCGAGTCAGGGGCATTCGTGGCCGGGTCATCCGGGCCATCTGACTCGGTTTCTTCATTGCCGCCCCCCTCTTCATCAGCAACTTCGACGAGCGGGTCGCCAAGGTCGAGGAAGCTGGGCCCATCGCACCAAGCGTGCACCATGGTATACTCGATCATGGCGTAAGCTCTCTCCTGGCGTTTTTTGACCAGCTCCGGGTCATTCAGCCATTTGCCATCTCCTCTTATGCGAGCAAGAACATCAAGAATGATGTCGTTATACAATGAAAGCACGAAGGAGAGAGCCTTGTCTGCTGCAGCTCGACCGGCCGACTCATGCCATTGATCCAGCCGGTCTTCAGTAAGGAGCAATCTCTCAGCAAGTGGCTCAATGAGTTCAGGTGTATCTTCATTCGGCCAGAGCATGCGAAACGCATGAATAGCCGACTTGAGCAGGTCCACACCGCAAGACTTGAGGGTCCTGACCCGTTCCGACACCGCTTTGAGAAGCTCCTCCATGGACACCTCGCCGTCGGCCAGAGAACCAGATTCGTCCCTCACTTTCTTCATGGCTCGGATAGCAAACATATTGGCCTCAGTAAAATTCTCTGCAAGCAAAAGAGAAAAGTTAGCAAAATAACAAAAGTGGATGGAAGAAATCCAGAGCGACCTATATAGTGCAAAAAGAGTAAGAACTCACTATCGAGAAAGAAGTTGATAGTGGCAAGCTTGCTATGCCAAGTTTTATCCTTGGCTTGGAGGGCGTCAAAGTTCAAATTTGCCGACTCAACCGATGACTCGGCCTCGTCGAGCAACCTCTTGGTCTTCTCGGCGCTGGCGGCTTGCTGCTCATTCTTCTCGGCAAGCTCCTCCTTCACCCCCTTCACCTCGGCCAAGTGCTTCTGCTCCGCCTCGGCCATCAGCTTCTTCAGCCGAGTCACCTCATCTCGCTCCTTTTGGAGTTCGGCTTGGTGCTTCTCTACTTATTCGGAACAAACTACTTGTCAGCACCAAGAGAAACCTTTAGATATCGGATTAATGAGGCAAGGAACTTACTCTCAGCCTCACTGATCTGCGAGTGAAGAGCATTGATGGTGGACTGAGCGGAGGCTGTGAGAGAAGAGCGAGAAAAGATTGAGGAAATGAACCAGAGAAAAATACACCGCATAGAGAAAGGACGAGTAAATATATTACCTTGACCTTGGGTATCAGTCTGTAGCTTTTCATACGCAACTTCGACCTTGCGATGCGCCAGAATGAGAGCTTGGTGCACCTTGGTGCGCTCGTTATGCGTGAGCTGCACAAAGCAGATAGACAGTAAGGAAAGGACAAGTCAAGCAGACTGTCGGATTAAAAATCTTAAGAGCTTACAGCCGAGTAGGTTCCTTACTCGATAGTAACCTCGAGGGCTAGGGATTGAAGCTCTAACATATGAGTTTGGCATAAGGAAATATAAAAAAGCTTAAGAGCTTACAGCCGAGTAAGTTCCTTACTCGACAGTAACCTCGAGGGCTAGGGATAGAAGCTCTAGCATGCAAGCTTGGTGTAAAAATTTAAAGATTAAGCGATTATTGAGAGCTTACGGCCGAATAAGTTCCTTACTCGGCAGTAACCTCGGGGACTCGGTGATATGTATAAAAGGGATACTCAACAATACAAAATAGTAAGAATTTACTCTACCTTGTTCACTTCGTCGGCGCGGGCCATCACGGAAATTTCCTGCCTGGTCATATCAGAGACGGCCTTAGGGCCCAACTTCAGTTTCTTGCCAGCGCGGGTGCTGACCTCCTGCTCGCCAGCTGCATTCCATGCCACGACATAAGGCTCAGCCGAACCAAGGCTTTTCCCACTAAGCATCCGAGTGAGAAACTTGGCCCATTTTCAGGGTAGTTCCCACATTGGCACGGGTCGCTGCAGCACTAGTATAGAGGGTAATAGCCTTAGAGCCATCACCTGACCCGGCAGCCGCGGACTTGCCCGCCATGCCCATTGAAGCGAGCATTGTTGCCAACGTCGGAGGCCAGGTCTGAGGGGCAGAACCCGGAGCGCAGACCAGATGTAACATTGTAACATCCCAAAAATATTAAACTTGGATCATCAAAATCTAATCACCAAAATTAGGGTTAACAAAAACTTTACCAACTAAAAGCATGAAAGCATTCATATATGTGTGTATTCAAAAATTGGATTCTTTTGAATTTCCATGGTTCTGTGTTTCTTTGCTTTTAAAATGATTCTTAGGTGAAATAAACATCACCTAAACAATCCCCAAACTTTTCCCAAAGACAAACAACCCAAAATAAACAAATAAAGTGAATGGTCACTTTGGCCAAATTAACTCTCATGCCTACATTGGCTATCTCTAGTTTTCAAAACTCACCAGGAACATTTGTGGATATTTGCGCCCCTTGTTAGTAATCATAATAAGGTACCAAGGCCCACTTTGTGATCATCCAAAAACATTCAAATACTAAGTTTAAAAGACAGTTTAAAATTGAATCTATCTCATATGGGAAGATCCCATTATTTCAAAAACCACTCAAACAAGTTCAATTTTCAAAACCCAAGCACCCACAGAATCCTCAACACATGCCTAGCACACCCACCAAAAATCTTTTCAAAATTCAAAACTCAAGTTCTTGCAGCCATTTCGTCAAACAGTTTGCATATGGAAATCAAACAAATCACAAACACTATTTTGAGCAGTGTTTTGGCCAACCTTGTCCCCTCTCTAGCTCACAACAAACATCTAGTAGATCATATAGCTTAGTTTGTAACCTCCAGCATCACTGTGAGCTTTCCATTGCCATCAATAGTGAGCAGGCCGAGCCTCACCATGTCACCCTAGTGTGGACAACAAGCTAGAGGAAGAACTAGTTGTGCCAACCTTGTATGGGAGGTAGCCCATGCCTCACCGCCCCCTCTCGACCAGCCCTAGATCAAGAACAGAGACCAGAACCGCTAGGAACGCCGTGCCCGCGCCGCTTTCGACCATGCCGACGCGCACCCCAGTGCACGCGCCGTTCCAACGCAACCCGACCACCTTGAGCCATTGCCGCCCGCTAGCATGCACCCCACCGTCCCAGGAGACCACTAGACATGATCGTTTCATCGCCCGTACCCCGTAGCCACCGCACGCCACGGAGTTCGCCGCCTCTGCCTCGCAGAGCACCGCATGTTCCTGAACAATTTCCACCGCCCCTAAGCTCACATTCAAGTCTTAGAGCATCACCAGGAGACCACCCTTCGATTGCCAACCTCAGCCATGACTCTAGACGCTCGTATCCATGTCGCCACCGTCGCCTGCCCATCCCTCTCGGTCTCGCCGTCGAGCCTATAAAAGGAGGCGACCACCGATTGAAGCATACCATTCCACTCCTCACCTCACGATCATTCCACCCTCTAGCGAGCACGAGGAGCAGCTCGCCGAAATTGCCGGAGCAGGCCTCTTGAGAAGAAGGGATCCGCTTATGACCACCACCCGGATCTGCCTCAACCATCCTCGACCTCGCCCGACCACTGCTCGCTTGCCCGCCGTCGTTGCTGGAACCCTGGTATGCCCCCTATGCAGCCCCACTGAGCCGCTAGGGTTCGAGCTCTCCGGTGACATGTTCATCGTCGACGACGACCCTCAGCCGTTGATCTCACTTCTAATCCAACAAACCACACCACCCCGTACCGCTTCGCGTGTTATGAGACCCTGACTGGTGGAACCCCCCTGTCAGTTGAGCCCCGCGCTGCGGAGTGACAATGGTCCGGCCCATTAACCTTTCCCGTGCACCCCAACCGTTTGAATTTAGATTTTTCTATTTTAATTCAATAGAGTTCTGTACCTAGTTTCAAAAATTAACCTAGCTCGATTCAGTGAACCAAATTGCATGAAACCAATTTTTTTAGAAAAGTAATGAAATGCTTAATCCAAGCCCGTTGGATTCAAATCAATTGGATCTGTAGATCACCCTTGGTAAAAATAACAAGTCAGAAGCTTTTCTGCATTCAAACATTTTTCAAAATTCAACCATAATAGCTTTTGAGTTGATTCCAACTCTCAAAAATCACATTTTATCATACCTTTCATAATATATAAAAACATATGGATTTACTTACAGAAATAATGTCCAAGTAATAAAAGAATGCCACATAGGCATTTCTAGTCACTTTATTATTTAAAATAAAAAGGTTAAACCTTATTAAAATTTGACACCACTTTAAATCACATTCCCATGTACTGAATTATGTGGTGATGACATGTGTCAACATGATCCCATGTTTGAGTTGGAGAATATTAAATCTTAAGTAGTTTTTCAATGAGTAGAAATTACTTTTCTCAAATTAAAATAAATAAGGCAAATGCTTTAATCTTGTAATATATGTGATGATGCTAGATTATCTATAGTACACCTTTGTGTGATGATTGAAAATAGTTAAGTATTGTTTGGTGATGGTGTACCTCGTATTTATTTATAGACGCTAGTACCGACCAAGGATACGAGAAGGAAGGAGGATACTACGAGGAAGAAGCCGAGGAGAACTTCAACCACTGCTCTGCACAAGTCAAGCTAACACTTGCAACTATGAAAGTTAGATAAACTAGGCAATGAATTAAGCATGCTTGGTTAGACCCATTTGATGATATCCAATCCTAGTTTTACTTGCAATATTTATACTTTATTTCTTTATCAAAGATTTCTCTTAGAGTTTACTTAAGTAACTTGTAGATTCTAGGAAGATAATTGAAGGTTTCATAAAGAGCATGAAATTCGGCCTAAGCTAGATAATCTTGATGTCATCATAAGGCATGAGATTGAACTTAATTTATCTCCACTTGTTTACCATCCCTCATTAGTACTTACCCCACTTGTAGATGCTAGTGCTAAGCATAAAACTTGATCAACTTTAGATGGGAATACTTGGAGAAAATGGTTATGAAAACCTTGGAATCATGAATCATTCTACTGAAATGTTTTGACATGTGTTTCCGAACATCAGATGATTTTGATGATGAAAATGTTGAGGCATGAGCCTTAGCCCTTTATAAAACCGATGGTTGTCTGGATGCGATACCATTCCAATTTTACCGTACAACCACAATTCCCGAAAATTGGGTAGGGCTTGACTGGAAACTTATATACCTTAGTATGGGTTCCCTCACGGCCAAGGGCTGAGCTGAGGCTACCTTGTGAAGATTGTCCACCTGTGCAGTACCCAAGATGACAGTTGGTCATGGTTGGGAGGACAAACTCACAGGAGGGGTGCCTATACTAGGGCGTGTAAGTGAAAGGTTAGGATTGATTATCCGCATACTGAGTATGGTCAATTTAGGATTTGTTCCTGACGGATGTATCGAATGTTGTGGTGAAAGTGTACAATCTCTGCAGAGTTTCAAACTATTCGAATAGCCGCATCCGCGGTTATGGACAGTTGGAGTGTCCATACTGTTCCCCCGTTAGATGTTTTCAAAATGACTTGCGAAATGAATTGAGACTTTGACTTTACCACAACAGAGTTGTGATATGAAATTTAAATTCCCACTGAGGTGTTATAAAACTTCAACTAGCTTTCTTTGCTTTTGAACTTAGTAGAGGTAAATCTACCTTTTTGCAAAACAACCCTAGAGCTTAGTGTCCTACTACAAAAACCCCCTTCACTTGTTAATATTAGTTTGCGAGTACTTAAAGAGTACTCATGGCTTTGTCCCTGGCTATTCCCGTGGCCAGACTATGAAGAGGAGTACCAGGATGATGGACCCCAGGAAGGTTACGACAACTAGGATCATCTCCCATCGTCAGCATTGCCTATGACCCCGAAGATGGAGCTTCGCCTATGCTACCTTTATTATTACTTTATTCCGCTCCTTGAGTTGTATTAAGAACTGTATCATGAGATCCTCATTTGTGTAAGACCTTATGTATGGTTTGTAATGGATGATGTATTGTGATATCCAAATCTGTTATGTCTCGCAAAAATGGTAATCCTGGGATTGCGATGTATGGCATAACAGGCATCTGGGATCAAAAATCCGGGTGTTGACAAGTTGGTATCAGAGCCATCCTGACCATAGGAGACCCTAGTTAGACTGGACGTTTGAATCAAAAACTTAGTTTCAAAACCAAAGGAAGCAAATATTTACAAAAACTTATTCCCATTCTTATTACTTTGCTTCTTTCATAAAAATTCATGTTCCTCAATAACTCTTGCAAAATACATAAAATTTGACACACTTGATCACTCTACTAACTTACTCATCCTATATTCTTATAGATGTACGTGAGGTACATCAAGTTTTATTAGTTGGGGAATGGAGGAGACCTCATCTTTGAGCGGATTTGGACCAGCTTTCGGAACTTCTGGAGTGTCCGCACCCCGAGTTCTTCGGAGCTCATCTCAATGTTCAGGAAGGATAAGATCGGCAATGGCTAGTTGTTGCAAGTCTCTGAGGAAAGATTGAACCTCCCACTTCCGAGGGAATTCAGTTCACCTTAAGAGAAAACAACTGGCTCGATGGACTTGCTAGAGCCATGCAGGAAGCTCTTGCCCGTCTATGAGGGCAGAGTATCAACCAGATCAAGGGTACCCTCTTTGAGTTTTGTCCAAGGCATGATGCTATGGGACAACCACTGGAAGCCCCATACCACCCCGAGCTGAAGACTCAGTTGGACCACCTTAGTTTCATGATGTATGATCATCAGCAGGAACTGGAAAATGCCCGTGACTACTCCAATCACAAGTCCGCCATCATCAGGATGAAGGATCAGACCATCGCCATGCTAGCGAACGACCGCAAGTCTCGCCGCCGTCGGCTCGACAAGAAGGAGCACATCATTGCTCGTCTTCTCCACCGTATCTCGGATTTGGAGAAGACATGCAGTTGGAGGAAAGGGAGAATGCCGGAGAAGATCTTCATGGAGACCCCTACTCGTATCTCAGCGATGATGATGATTTTCTAGAGGATCAGGCCATGGAATTCTTCACCGATGAGGATGATTTCGCTTTCATCGATGACGGTGAGGATGATGAGGATGATGATTACACCAACTCCGACGGAGTAGTAGCACTTGAGCACTAGCGTAGTGAGTTGTATTCGGTCCCACTGAATCGTAGTTTCCAGAATGGTTCTTAAAACCATCTATTTTCCTTTGTTGTGGTGTGTGTGTTGTATCGTGTGCTATGAATGAATGAATGAAAAGCAAGTTGTAAAATCTGAGTCAAACTTTTAAAACTTTTCAAAGCCCCTGAACCTTAGAAATTTCCCTGTTTTCTCATGATCTATCTCAATCTTCAGATGCCTCGCGGAGGAAGTGGTTCATCCCCGGATCCGATGTCGCAGATCCTGCAAATGTTGGTTTCTGACCGCGAAGCTGAAAGAGCCGAACGTCAAGCCAACTTAGCCACCCTTCAGCAGATATCTCAGCTAGCCCACAACAATCAAGGCCAAGGAAATTAGGACAACCATGGATCTAAGCTCAAGAATTTACAGAACACCAAACCACCTGTTTTCACTAAGTCAGAAGAGCCCCTAGATGCAGATGATTGGCTGCAAACCATGGAGAACAACCTGGAAGTCGCTGGAGTGGAAGCTAACGAGAAAGTTCTGTTTGCCACGCACTATCTAGCTGGAGATGCAAGAGCATGGTGGAACAGCGTTCGTGCAATGACCGGAGCACAGATGATGACCTGGGAGGAATTCAAAGTCAAGTTCAGCAGAACCCATGTGCCACCGGGTTTGATCAAGAGGATGAGAGATGTATTCAGAGAACTGAAGCAAGGAAGGATGACCATAGTGGAATACCGTGACAAATTCTTGTCATTAGCTAGGTATGCCCCGGATGAGATCGACACTGAAGCCAACAAGAAAGAGATATTCTTGAATCGTCTGCATGATGAGATGCAGACGGTGTTGGTCAATATCCCCTTTGATGATATTGAAGCCCTCGTCGACTCTGCCATCCAGATGGAAGGAAAGATCAACCAAGCCAATGAGAACCTCAAGCGCCGCATGATGCATCAGCCAGGAACCCATCATACCCCAAAGTATCGCCCCAACCCATCTCCAGGATTTGCCCCGAGAACCAACTGACCCCCGATGAACCGTCCGACCTATCCCAACCGTGGAACCCCAAGGCCCGGAGGAAATCACAACAACCCCGACAACTCTAACAATTTCAACCGTGCACCACCCAAGTTCAACAACAACAATGCTGCCGCCAACACCAACACTGCCCGAGGATCGAAGCAATGTGCTCACAAAAGAAAGGACAAGTCGCAAGTGACTTGTTATGACTGTGGAAATAAGGGTCACTACTCCAATGAGTGTCCCAATAAGAATGCCGCATCCCCCAATGCAAATGCCCCAGCTCAGCAACAGCGTCGTGTACAGCTAGGAAGAAGGTTTTCCCCCGGGAATTCGCTCAACCGCAACGACCATCTTTTTCTTATGCATGTGGAAGAAGCCCAGGAAGCGCCAGATGTCGTGCTGGGTAAGTTTTCTATTAATCCAGTACTTGCTAGAGTGTTTTTTTGATTCTGGTGCATCACACTCATTTGTCACCGAATAATTTGCATGCACTAGTAAGATTCAACCAACCAAACTGAAGCATTTTATGATTGTTCAAATCCCTGGTTCAACCACCAAAGCTAGGCAAATTTGCAAAGCCGTCCATATTAGAATCCATGGCATAGATTTTTATGCTAATCTGATAGTACTCGGAACTAAAGGTTTGGAAGTAGTACTAGGCATGGATTGGATGTATAAACATAAAGGATTAATTGACCGTGCCAAGAAAGCCATAACCATGACCAATACGGCTGGAGTATCAGTGGAGCATGTCTCCGAAAACTTACCTCGTCAATTCAAGTGCAACAAGAGTATAGGCCAACCTACCATTGACCAAGTACGGATAGTCTGGGAATACCTCGATGTATTTCCAGATGTTTTGCCCGGTATGCCCCCAGATTGGGATATCGAGTTTATCATTGAACTAATCCCCGGAACCGGACCCATAGCCCAGAGACCATATAGTATGAACCTGTCTGAACTAGCAGAACTAAAGAAGCAACTGGATGCCATGTTGGAAATTGGATTGATTCAACCAAGTGTGTCACCATGGATATCACCTGTCTTGTTTGTGGACAAGAAAGATGGAGGTAACCGTTTGTGTACGGATTATCGGAAGTTGAATGATGTCATTATCAAGAACAAGTATCCGTTGCCCAAGATAGAAGATTTGTTTGATCAGTTCACCGGTGCCAAAGTGTGTTCTAAGATTGATCTTAGAACTGGCTATCATCAACTCAAGATTCGCGCAGAGGATATCCTCAAGACTGCCTTTACTACCAGATATGGATTATACGAGTATACCGTCATGTCTTTTGGATTAACCAATGCCCCCGCTTATTTCATGAATCTCATGAATAAGATTTTTATGGACTTCCTGGATAAGTTTGTCGTTGTTTTCATCGATGACATTCTGATTTATTCCAAATCAGAAGAAGAACATGAGCTACACCTAAGGACCATTCTTGGAACCCTTAGAGAGCATCAATTGTATGCCAAATTTAGCAAATGTGAATTCTGGTTACAAGAGGTAGGATTCATCGGTCACATTGTATCAGCCGGAGGAATTGACGTTGACCCTGCAAAGGTGAAAGATGTTGAAGATTGGCAAGCCCCAACCACTCAAACCCAAGTTCGTGCATTTCTCGGATTGGCGGGATACTACCGCAAGTTCGTAGAAGGATTCTCGAGTATCGCCAGACCCATGACTCAATTGCTGAAGAAGGACAAGAAGTTTGAATAGATGGACAAATGTGAAGCGAGTTTTCAAGAACTCAAGACGAGATTGATTTCAGCCCCAATCTTAATCATGCTGGATATCACGAAGCCCTTTGAAGTGTATTGTGATGCATCCAAGATCGGTCTCGGATGTGTCCTAATGCAATAAGGCAAAGTTATGTCTTATCTATCCTGACAACTGAAACAACATGAGAAGAACTATCCAACCCATGACCTCGAGCTCGCAGCCGTAGTTCTAGCCCTAAAGAAATGGAGGCATTATCTGATGGGAAACCGTTGTGAGATTTATTCAGATCACAAGAGCCTGAAGTATATATTCACTTAGAAGGAGTTGAATATGAGACAAAGAAGATGGATTGAGCTAATCAAGGATTATGACCTGGACATTCACTATCACCCCGGTAAAGCCAATGTGGTAGCAGATGCCCTTAGCAGATTGTCGTGCCGCTTGAACTCCATGATTTTGAAGGAGCAACCAAGCCTGCACAAAGAGATGGAAGATTTCTGAATGGAATTAGTGAGTGAAGGATTTTTGGCTAGCATAGAAATTCAACCCACTTTGATCAGTCAGATCAAGGAGGCGCAGAAAGTAAATGCTAGTATCGACGGAATCAAGCGTCGTATCAAGACGAAGAAGGAGTTCTGTGGTACAAAGGACGTCTTTGTGTACCCGCAGATTCAGAGTTGAAAAAAGTGATTCTGAAAGAAGCTCATGATACTCTTTATTCTATCCACCCCGGAGGAACGAAGATGTATCAAGATTTGAAACAGCAATTTTGGGGGCATAAGATGAAGAGAGGAATCGGAAGCTATATCGCCAAGTGTGATATATGTCAGAGAGTCAAGGCGGGACGTCAAAGACTCGCAGGATTGTCGTAACCATTGCAGATTCCGGAATGGAAATGGGATTCCGTTGGAATGGACTTTATCACTGGATTGCTTACTTGTAGTAGGGGAAATGACTCTATCTGGGTCATAGTGGATAGATTGTCCAAAGTTGCCCATTTCTTACTGTTAAAGACCACGTATCAGAGTTTGATGCTAGCGGAGTTATACATTGCTAGAATCGTCAGTCTGCATGGAGTCCCCAAGAACATCGTATCCGATCGAGGAACTCAGTTTACCTCGTGATTCTGGAAGAAAGTTCAAGAAGGACTAGGAACCCGGCTAGATTTCAGCATATCTTATCACCCTCAGACCGACGGACATACGGAGCGAGTAAATCAAATACTCGAAGACATGTTGAGAGCATGTGTGTTAGAGTATGGATCTAAATGGGAAGACTGTCTGCCGTTCACAGAATTTTCGTACAACAACAGTTATCAAGCTAGTTTGCAAATGGTCCCATTTGAATTGATGTATGTAAGGAAGTGTTGAACCCCTTTGAACTGGTCAGAAGTAGGAGAGAGTCAGATTTTTGGACCCGACATCCTACGAGAAGCAGAAGAGAAAGTTCACAAGATTCGTGAGCACCTCAAGGCTCAGTCAAGACAGAAGAGTTACGCCAACAAGAGACATCGATACCTCGCCTTCAACATAGGAGATTTTGTGTATCTGAAAGTGTCGTCGTTAAAGGGAATGCAGCGTTTCCAACTGAAAGGAAAGTTAGCCCCCAGATATATCGGCCCCTTCAAGATTCTGAACCGTCAAGGAGAAGTGTCGTATCAATTGGAACTACCCGAAGAGATGTCAGCCATGCACGTTGTGTTCCATATCTCATTACTTCGCAAGTGCCTCGAAGTTCCTGAGAAGACTAAAGTGTTCAAGAACATTGATCACCGGACCATAGAGATCAACGATGACCTGACCTATCCCAAAGTACCCATCCATATTTTGGAAGAAGCTTTCAGAACTACCAGAACCCGAAGCATCAAGTTTCTCAAGATTCAGTGGAGCAACCACATAGAAGAGGAAGCTACGTGGGAGCGCGAAGATCACATCAGGACGGAGTTTCCCGATCTCTTCAAATCCCAGGTAATCTTTTTCGTCCTTTTTCAAATCTCGGGATGAGATTTTGTTTAAGGGGGGGGAATGTTTGTAACATCCCAAAAATATTAAACTTGGATCATCAAAATCTAATCACCAAAATTAGGGTTAACAAAAACTTTCCCAACTAAAAACATGAAAGCATTCATATATGTGTGTATTAAAAAATTGGATTCTTTTGAATTGCCATGGTTATGTGTTTATTTTCTTTTAAAATGATTCTTAGGTGAAATAAACATCATCTAAACAATCCCCAAACTTTTCCCAAAGACAAACAACCCAAAATAAACAAATAAAGTGAATGGTCACTTTGGCCAAATTAACTCTCATGCCTACTTTGGCTATATCTAGTTTTCAAAACTCAACAGAAACATTTGTGGATCTTTGCACCCCTTGTTAGTACTCATAATAAGGTACCAAGACCCACTTTGTGATCATCAAAAACATTCAAATACTAAGTTTAAAAGACAGTTTAAAATTGAATCTATCTCATATGGGAAGATCCCATTATTTCAAAAACCACTCTAACAAGTTCAATTTTCACCCACAGAATCCTCAACACATGCCTAGAACACCCACCAAAAATCTTTTCAAAATTCAAAACGCAAGTTCTTACGGCCATTTCATCAAACAGCTTGCAGATGCAAATCAAACAAATCACAAACACTATTTTGAGCATTGTTTTGGCTAACCTTGTCCCCTCTCTAGCTCAACAAACATCTAGTAGATCATATAGCTTAGTTAGTAACCTGTAGCATCACTATGAGCTTGCCATTGCCATCAATGGTGAGCAGGCCGAGCCTCACCTTGTCACCCCAGTGTGGACAACAAGCTGGAGGAAGAACTAGCTGTGCCAACCTTGTCTGGGAGGTAGCCCATGCCTCACCGCCCCCTCTCGACCAGCCCTAGCTCAGGAACAGAGACCAGAACCGCCAGGAACGCCGCGCTCGCGTCGTTGTCGACCATGTCGACGCGCACCCCAGTGCACGCGCTGTTCCAACGCAACACGACCACCTCGAGCCCTTGCCGCCCGCCATCATGCACCCCACCGTCCCAGGAGACCACTAGACATGATCGTTTTATCGCCCGTACCGCGTAGCCACCGCACGCCGCGGAGTTCGCCACCTCTGCCTCACAGAGCACCGCATGTTCCTGACCAATTTCCACCGCCCTAAGCTCGCATTCAAGTCTTAGAGCATCGCCAGGAGACCGCTCGTTGATCGCCAACCTGAGCCATGCCTCTAGCCGCCCGTAGCCATGTCTCCACCGTTGCCTGCCCATTCCTCTCGGTCTCGCCGTCGAGCCTATTAAAGGAGGCGACCCCCAGCTGATTGAAGCACACCATTCCACTCCCCTCACCTCACTGATCATTCCACCCTCTAGCCGTAGCACGAGGAGCAGCAGCTCGCCGGAATTGCGCTGGAGCAAGCCGCCTCTAGAGAAGAAGGGAGCCGTTGATTTTGACCACCCCCGGAGCTGCCTCGACCATCCCTGAGCTCGCCGTCGACCACTCGTTCATTTTCCCGCCTCGCCGTCGTTGCTGGAGCTCTGGTATGCCCCCTATGCACCCCCACTGAGCCGCTAGGGTTCGAGCTCGCTGGTGACATGTTCATCGTCGACGACGACCCTCAGCCGTTGATCTCACTTCTAATCCAACAAACCACACCGCCCCGTACCGCTTCGCGTGTTATGAGCCCCTGACTGGTGGAACCCCCTGTCAGCTGAGCCCCGCACTACGGAATGACACTGGGCCGGCCCATTAACCTTTCCCGCGCAGCCCAACCATTTGAATTTAGTATTTTCTATTTTAATTCAAACACAGTTTTGTACCTAGTTTCAAAAATCAACCTAGCTCGATTCAGTGAACCAAATTGCATGAAACTAGTTTTGTTAGAAAGGTACTGAAATGCTTAATCCAAGTCCGCTAGATTCAAATCAATTGGATCTGTAGATCACCCTTGGTAAAAATAACAAGTCAGAAGCTTTTCTGCATTCAAACATTTTTCAAAATTCAACCATAATAGATTTTGAATTGATTCCAACTCTCAAAAATCACATTTGATCATACCTTTCAGAATATATAAAAACATATGGATTTACTTACAAAAATAATGTCCAAGTAATAAAAGAATGCCACATAGGCATTTCTAGTCACTTTATAATTTAAAATAAAAAGGTTAAACCTTATTAAATTGTGACACCAATTTAAATCACATTCCCATGTACTGAAATATGTGGTGATGACATGTGTCAACATGATCCCATGTTTGAGTTGGAGAATATTAAATCTTAAGTAGTTTTTCAATGAGTAGAAATTACTTTTCTCAAATTAAAATAAATAAGGCAAATGCTTTAATCTTGTAATATAGGTAATGATGCTATATTATCTATAGTGCACCTTTGTGTGATGATTGAAAATAGTTAAGTATTGTTTGGTGATGGTGTACCTCGTATTTATTTATAGACGCTAGTACCGACCAAGGATACGAGGAGGAAGGAGGATACTACGAGGAAGAAGACGAGGAGAACTTCAACCACTACTCCGCACAAGGCAATCTAACACTTGCAACTATGAAAGTTATATAACCTAGGCAATGAATTAAGCATGCTTTGTTAGACCCATTTGATGATACCCAATCCTAGTTTTACTTGTAATCTTTCTACTTTATTTCTTTATCAAAGATTTCTCTTAGAGTTTACTTAAGTAACTTGTAGATTCTAGGAAGATAATTGAAGGTTTCGTAAAGAGCATTAAATTTGGCCTAAGCTAGATAATCTTGATGTCATCCTAAGGCATGAGATTGAACTTAGTTAATCTCCACTTGTTTACCATCCCTCATTAGTACTGACCCCACTTGTAGATGCTAGTGTTAAGCATAAAACTTGATCAACTATAGATGGGAATACTTGGAGAAAATGGTTATGAAAACCTTGGAATGATGAGTCATTCTACTGAAATGTTTTGACATGTGTTTCCGAACACCAGATGATTTTGATGATGAAAATGTTGAGGCATGAGCCTTAGCCCTTTATAAAACTGATGGTTGTCTGGATGCGATACCATTCCAATTTTACCGTACAACCACAATTCCCGAAAATTGGGTAGGGCTTGACTGGAAACTTATATACCTTAGTATGGGTTCCCTCACGGCCAAGGTCTGAGCTGAGGCTACCTTGTGAAGATTGTCCACCTGTGCAGTACCCAAGATGACAGTTGGTCATGGTTGGGAGGCCAAACTCATAGGAGGGGTGCCTATATTAGGGCGTGTAACTGAAAGGTTATGATTGATTATCCACATACTGAGTATGGTGAATTCAGGATTTGTTCCTGACGGATGTATCGAATGTTGTTGTGAAAGTGTACAATTTCTGCAGAGTGTCAAACTATTCTAATAGCCGCGTCCGCGGTTATGGATAGTTGGACTGGCCATACTGTTCCCCCGTCAGATGTTTTCAAAATGACTTGCGAAATGAATTGAGACTTTGACTTTACCACAATAGAGTTCTGATATGAAATTTCAATTCCCACTGAGGTGTTATAAAACTTCAACTAGCTTTCTTTGCTTTTGAACTTAGTAGAGGTAAATATGGCTTTTTGCAAAACAACCCTAGAGCTTAGTGTCCTACTACGAAAACCCCCTTCACTTGTTAGTATTAGTTTGCGAGTACTTAAAGAGTACTCATGGCTTTGTCCCTGGCTATTACCGTGGCCAGACTATGAAGAGGAGTACTAGGATAATGGACCCCAGGAAGGTTACGACAACTAGGATCATCTCCCATCGTCAGCATTGCCTGTGACCCCGAAGATGGAGCTTCGCCTACGCTACCTTTATTATTACGTTATTCCGCTGCTTGAGTTGTATTAAGAACTGGATCATGAGATCCTTATTTGTGTAAGACATTATGTATGGTTTGTAATGGATGATGTACTGTGATATCCAAATCTTTTATGTCTTGCAAAAATGGTAATCTTGGGATTGTGATGTATGGCATAACAGGCATCTGGGATTAAAAATCCGGGTGTTGACAAACATCCCAGCATTAGAGCTTAGAAATAAGTTGAATCCAGGTGTGTGCACTGCATTCATGCATAGAAAATCCGGATAATTTTCGCGCAAAAGCTAAAGAAGCTATAGGGGGATCGAGATCTCTCTTAATCTGATGAAACAACATGGCAGGTGCGATGGATTTCGACATGACCTCTATTGTACTTTTGTGTTTGAGGGGAAGGAAATTCAAATTTGAATAATCAATTGGTGAATTTGAATTATAAAATAATTTGAAATGGAATAACAAATTGGAAACTAAATTTAATAGAAAATAAGAGGTGAACTCTTATTTATAAACAAGATATAATCTTTTATTCAAATAGAAAAGATTGTGGAAATTTAAAAAAAATTAAATGAGTAAATGAGTAATGTAATATGATATTAAAATAATGAAATAAACAAGAATTGATAAAGCATAATCTTATTACAATTTATAAGTCTGAATAAGTGAGGAAAAAAGGAATACTTTATTACCTTGAATATTTTATAAGTTGCAAATAATAAATACACATTACAACAAGTGAATACTACTACAATGTTTCAAAAGAGGAAATGAATTACAACAATAAAATAAACAAGATATAATATTATGAGATACAGATTACAAGTAGAAAACAAAAATTAAACTTTATTATACAATATTACATTGTCTATTACATTATTCAAGATAAAGAGATTTACAAGAATAAAAAAAGGGGCCTAAACTAAATCTTCATCTTTTGATGGTTTCTTCCTGATCTTGTATACCTGTAAACAAAAAAATCAAAATAACACAAAACAAAAGTTAAAAGGAAACAGAGGAGGTTAGTTGGTTAGTGCTCTCAGAGGATAACAGTGAGATGCACTGTTTAATTTCATCACAGAGTAGTAATTAGGGGAAAGTTTCACCAAATCATAGTATCTGTTCTTAATCAGATCAGTTCCTCAGTACCACCTCATTGGCATTAAAATTATGGGGAAAGTTTCACCATAGAAGTAGAAGCAGAATGGTAAAAATCAAGATATTTTTCCTTGCACTGATCCAGAACAGTGCGAGTAGCTCACACATACATGCAAGTATGAGGTGTTGTCAACACAGGAGGAAACCAGGACAGGAGATAAGTATCAGCCGAAGCAAAAAGAGGACACCTTGCTGAACACTTGCTACAACACTCAGAACATCAAGAAACCATCACCATCTTACCATTAGTTCTCACCAGATTCATATTAGCATATCCTTACACCACCGACCAAACCACTAGCTAGATTCCATCACACCCTTAGCTCTGGTTGCTCCCTGGAGCCAGCCAAGAACTAGTGAGGAGGATTAGCTAACATATCAAGCATCAGGACAGAAATAAAAGTAGATCCAGCAAGGAGCAAGGAGGAGAAGGATTTCTAAGACTGGATCCATAGAAGTCCCCATCAGTAGAAAAACTAGGTCAACAACCACATCTTTGTAGCAGGTAAAACTCTACCATCATGTAAGCATCTGTATTATCTTCTGGCATAAGCATCTTGGTAAAACAAGGGAATAATCCACATCAAATCCACTACTCTACCCTTCAACTAGATGATCATCTAGGAGGATTGGAGGAAGAGGTTCTATCAGATCTACATAGGGATGCTATGTATGTTCATCATAGAGTAATAAAAAAGCTTAATAATAGCATCTGTTCTACTTTACATCAGGGCCTCAGCATGTGTGCATCATTGGAACGAAGAATCTTGGCATCATATTTTTCTTAGTGCAAATAATCAAGATTTGATGAATAGCACTAGAACAAAAGGAGGGAACTATACAACAACAAATTATTCATTTAGAGGCTATATAGTCAATCCAATTGTCAAAATCATTTGCATAAGATCATTATTGTTATTGTCCTACAATACAGGAAGCACATATATAAGCTAACATGTGTTCACAGCCTCAATCTTTACATCACTGGCCAGGGACAGATCTAACCATGAGTAACACCCATAGTAGCAGATTATGCAAGCAAGATATATCATTGTGCATACTCCCAATGGAGGCACCACCATGGCAGCCATCATAGAAACAGCTCAGAGAATCAATCTCATCATGCACTAAGTAAAGTAAACCATTTTTCTAGGGTAAAACCACTAGAAGTTATCCCAAGTAAAGCCTACTGCCATGTGTGCAACACACATATGTCAAATCATTTTACTAAGCATAACTGGTCCATATCAAAATGGATCTATCCTATAGATGTTTATACACACGCATAGTAATTACTCATATATGAAGTCAATTTAATTGGTGAGAATGTATCATCATTTGATCTTAAAAAGAATCATAGCAATTAATCTAGCTAGTCATCTGCAGCACACAAGCTAGCTAGACAAGATGGTATATGTGCATCTTCCATGGAAGTACCACATAGCTTGTGTAACATCCCAAAAATACTAAACTTGGATCATCAATTTCTAATCATCATTTAGGGTTAACAAAAACTATTCTAAATAGAATTATGAATGCATGCATATGAGTATGCATGGATTTTGAAATTATTTGGAACCACCTTGTTTGATTGTTTCATTGCTTGTAAAATGTTTCTTAGGTGAAATAAACATCATCTAAAACATTTCCCACACTTTTCCTAAAGACAAGTAAATCAAAACACATATATTAAAGGAATGGTCACTTTGACCAATTTAACTCCCATGCCTACTTTGGCTGTCTCAAACTTTCAGAACCTAACAGAAACTTTTCTGGATCTTTGCACCCCTTGAATGTACTCCTAACAAAGTATCAAGGCCCACTTTGTGATCATCCAGAAACTTTCAAATGCATAGTTTAAATGACAACTCAAAATTGAATCTTCATCATATGGGAAGATCCCACTTTTTCAAAAACCACTCAAACAAGCTCAACTTTCAAAACCCAAGCATCTGCAGACTCACTAGCACCAATCTAGCAAACCCACCAAAAATCTTTTCAAAATTCAAAACTTGAATTCATGCGGCCATTTCATCAAACAGGTTGCAGATACAAATCAAACAAACATCAAACACTATAGTGTGTAGTAAAATTGGCCTAACTTGTTCCCTATTTAGCTCACAACCAGCTCAGTAGATCATTTCGGAAGATTAACCAAGCACTAGCACCACTGTGAGCTTGCCATTGCCATCAATGGTGAACAGCCGAGCACACCCATGTCACCCCCATGTCGACAACAAGCTAGGAGGAGACACAAGCCTAGCCAGCATGTCTGGGAGGCAGCCCACCGTCCATCGCCACTCCCTGTCCACCGCTTGAACCTTGCCAACCACTGGACCACATGCACGGACCGTGCCCAGACCGCCAGCAACCATGCCGTGCGTGCGCTAGAGCACCACCCTCAACCGAAGCCCACAGACCGCGCGCCGCCCTCAAAGCGTGCATACACAATCCCCACCGACCCAGGAGACCGCCAGACATCCCCGTTCGCCGCCCCGTACGTGACGCATAGCCACCGCTCGCCGTCAAAGACGCCGCCTCTGCCGTGTAGAGCGTCTCATGTTCCAGACCAAGCCGCACCGCCCCATGCCTCGAAACCATGTCGTTGAGCATCGCCAGGGAACACCCCACCGTCCCCTACCATCGCCCATGCCAATAGCCGCCTGTAACATCGCCCCCGACGAGCTCACCGTGCGCCCCGTCGGTCCCCTCGCTCTACTATAAATAGAGGCCACCCCCGCTCGATTTCTTCACACCATATCACTCCCCTCTCGTCACTGATCGTGCCACACCGTTCCCGGAGCAAGGCGAGCACCACCTCACCGGAATTTCACTGGAGCCCGCCGCCTCTGGAGAAGAAGGGAGCCATCGATTTCGTCCACCCCAAGAGCTGCCGCGACCACTCCTGAGTTCGCCGTCGTCGACTTCGGCGTTCGCCCGCCTCGCCGACCCTCGCCTGCACCCCAGTAAGCCCCCATCACCCCTCACTGGCCGCACTAGGTTTCTTTCTAGTCGACGATGACTCCCAAACGTTGGATTAGAATCAGATCAAACAACCCACGTTGCCCCGTACCGCTTCGCCCCTCCCTGTCTCACTGGCAAGTGGGGACACCCAGTTAAGTAGCCTGCGGGAGCACTGCGCTTAGCAGGCCGGCCCAGTAACTTTTCTCGCGCGGCCCAGTGATTCGAATTACATCTTTTTCTTTTTAATTCAAACACACTTCTGTACCCATTTTCAAAAATCAATCCAGATCGATTCAGTGCACCAATTTGAATGAAACCAATTTTGTTGGAAAGGTCTATGAATACTGAATCCTAGCCCATTGGATTCAAGTCATTTGGATCTGTGTATCATCCATGGTAAAAATAACAAGGCAGAAGCTTTTCAGCATTCAAACATTTTTCAAATTTAAACCATAATAGCTTTTGAGTTTATTCCAACTCTCAAAAATCACATTTAACCATACCTTTCATAATATATAAAAATATATAGGTCTACTTACAGAAATAATGTTCAAGTAATAAAATAATGCTACATAGGCATTTCTAGTCATTATATTTAAATAAAATAAAAGGGTAAAACCTTACTAAATTGCGACACCACTTTAAATCACATTCCCTTGGACTACAATATGTGGTGATGACATGTGTCAACATGATCCCATGTTGGTTTGGAGAATATTAAATCTTAAGTAGTTTTTCAATGAGTAGAAATGACTTTTCTAAAAATAAAAGGAATTAAACCAAGCCTTAAACTTGTAATGTTAGAGATGATGCTAGATCATCTATAGGACCCTTGTGTGTGATGATTGCAAGTAGTTAAGTATTGTTTGGTGATCGTGTACCTCATATTTATTCATAGACGCTAGTACCGACCAAGGATATGAGGAGGAAGGAGGATACTACGAAGAAGAAGCCGAGGAGAACTTCAACCACTGCTCTTGATAAACAAATCCTAGTTTTATTTGCAAGCTTCTTACTTTATTTATTTATCAAAGCTATTACTTAGAGTTAATTAAGTGAATTATAGATACTAGAAAGATATTTGAAGGTTGCATAAAGAGCATAAAATTTGGCCTAGGCTAGATAATCTTGATGTCATCTTAAGGCATGAGATTGAACTTAGTTAGAACTACACTAGTTTACCCCCCCCCCCCCTCATTAGTACTCACCCCCACTTGTAGATGCTAGTGCTAAGCATAAAACTTGATCAACTTTAGATGGGAATACTTGTGTCACATCCCAAGTTTTTCCAAATCTTGTTATGTGAAAAATAAATGAATAAAATAAAACTTTGTTTATTTTCAGGGTGAGAAGAAACTTTTTGAATCCAATTGGAAACTTTCAAAACATATTTGGATCAAATAAAATACTAAAGGGATTTAAAAAGTTAAATAAACAATAAAGTTAAAAATATCTGGAATTACTCTTTTTGGATCTTTTAATAAAAGATTTGGTTTTCAAAAGAAAAGGTAGATTTATAAATAAGGATTATTTTATTGAGCCAAATTAAACCTTGGCCAAGCTTTTGAAATAAAATGTTTTGTTTTGGTTAAAAGAGTAAAAGGTTTTTTAAAATAAAATAATAAGAGTTTATTAATAAACCAATTTTATTAAAGTAAAGGTTTTCCCATTTTAATTAAAAAATCAAAACTTGTTAAAATTATTTTAAACAAGTTTTCCAAGTATTTTATATTCTCAAATAAAACCTACTGAAGTGTTTTTGGTTTTATTTTAGATTTCAATATAAATATTTTAATAAAAAAATCCTATTTGAATTAAATTATTAAGGTATACTCATTTAATTATTAATGGACCCTAAAATAAAAATATTATTTTGGGCTTTGGATTTGTGTTGATTAAACAAAACCAAACTCAAATACAAAATGTGGTGGAAGTTTGATTTGATTTGAATGTTTGAATTGTTTGATTGAATTTCAAAACTGAAATTGAAATGGAAAAAGGAAAAAGTATCTGAACAAAAAATATGTAAAGGACTCAGCCCATCTGCTCAGCCCAGCTAAGCCCACTCGCAGCCCACCTATCCCCCTCGCCCCCGAAGCGTTTTCTTCTGCAGAAGAACCCATGTGATCCGATCACTGGCCCCCACCTCCACTCTCTTTCTTTCACTGACGAACATGCCCCACAACCACGTCACTTTCTTCAACCCCGCGCCGGCCGTTTCCTCCTCCCTCAACGTCGCTCTGTCGCGATTGAATTCGATTAAATTTGTGTGATTATAGGCTTAATTCTCGCCGCGACCACGCCCCCTTAAACGCCTGCCTCTCCTCCCCATTTCCCCTCGCTCACCCCTCTCTCCTGGCCACAGGGCTGCCTCGATTTCGCGCATGAACCTTCTCTGCTCCGACGAGCTGCAGCACAAATTCCGGAGAGCCCAGTCATTCCCCGGCCCCCTAGCCCGCACTAGCTTGCTCGCCTTAGCCGTGCGCACCTGCCAGCATCACCATTTTGCTCGCGCACACCCCAGAATGCCGGCGCCGTCTTTGTACGAGCGCCACCACGAACTACTCTGACTCCGGCGACTTCTCCCTGTAAGTTTTGACCGCACCCCTTACCCTCGTTGACACTCGTGTAATCAGCGTTCACATGCGCGCCTAACAAACCCTTCACCTTGCCTTTCCGAGCCTTGTAGCCTCGTCCCCGTCGACGATAGAGCGTGCCCGAGGTGAAGCGCAACTACGGCGAGGAATCCCGGTCGACTCTGTGCGCCCCTTCAGCAACGACAACCGCCTTGAGCTTCCCCACGATGCCGCGAACACGGTGAGCATATCCCCAGCCTCTCTTGCTTCCTGCTTCACCAGCACCGCCACCATCTGACCGCGCCGCCGCCAGCCACCGTCCCTGCGCCGCCAACCTTTGGTCAAACACACGTGGGCCGTTGGATCCTCATCCTGTGGCGTAGACAGAACAACTTAAGCGAAGTGGTACGAGCCAATCTGCACCGTTCAGTCTCACTTAGATCCAACGCACCCCGTAGACGATCCGAGCGAAACGGTATGGACGAATCAGAACTCACCACGTGGCCAGAGTTGATTTAAAACAGAAATTATGTTCTATTAGAGATTCAATTTTGTAAATTCCATAACTTTAAATCTACACGTCCAAATTTTGCAAACTTTATATCAATGGATTCAGAAAAGAAATCCCTAGCCAACCATGCCATTTGATTAGTAAAAAGCTTCTGTTAATATGTTTATTTTTGGAGAAACTTATGTATGCTTATTTAGGTTATAAAAATTGTTCTAAAATGATTTTGGGGATAAAATCTTTGTAAAATGGTTTGATTTGAACCTACTGACCTTAAGAAACAAATTGTGCTTTCAAAAATATATTTGGTGAAACAAAAGAATGAATCTTGGATTTAAAACCAATTCTAGTCAAATAAAAATATGGTTTATTTATTAAAAATGGTTTTGAAGGAAAACCTTTTTTACATGTTTTGTTTTAAACTATCAGACCCTAAACACAAAGTTTTTTGGTTTGAAAACATATTTTGTGAACCCTATAGATTAATTCCCTAGTAAAAACATTTCTACACCACATAAAATGATACCTTGTTTTGAAAATGGTTTATGAAGTGAAATCTTTTGCAAATGACTTTTCCACTTTATAAAAAGACCATTAGGTGTTTTCAAATGTTTATGACCCATTAGGAACCACTCTTTCAAATAAAACAAAGCTTGGCATGCTTGCATGCATTACTTTGACTTTATCATTTTATGTGATGTTTTGCTTGATTCGTAGATTGAGATTGTGCCTTGCTTGATTGAATTGTAGTGAATTGAAGAGTGTTATTGTTGCAAGGACAAGAAGTGAACTTATACCCTCTACAAAAAAGGCAAGTGATGCTTCATACTTTTGTCCCATTACTTTCAATATGCATTAGTGATATTTTGCTAAGTATAAACCTTGCTATGGGAAATCCTAGTAGATGGAACCTTAGTAGAAATTTCCTAAGTTAAGATCCCTACTACTATCATGCTTACCTTAGCTAGTAGAAAATAAGGGTGGAATATATATTCACACTATGGAAAAATTTCTAAGTCTGAGGACTTGTGTTTTGTTTAATAAAACAACTAATTGAATGAATCACCTGGGTGGAAAGGGACTTGCTTGGTGGTTTTTGGTTGAGTGGTTACACAAGGCCCATGGCTATGGTTTACCTTGTGTATCTCACTTGTGGATGGCCACCCAGGAACAAAGATATTTGATATGTCAAATGTTGAGAAGCTTCAAGTGCAGCCACTTGGCATTATGGGCTCTACCTCGATCATATAGGTTGCTAGAACTTAGCCATTTGGACAGTTGGTGGTACTGGGATGATAGGTTGGAACGCGTCCATTTGGTCTAAGGAAAGGCTTCTGAAAGATCTTGTATTGGTGAAACAAAGTCTTGTGGGGAAAGTGCACCACCTCTGCAGAGTGTAAAATCTAAGTACTTAGCCATGTCCCTGGTAAAGGACAATTTGAGCATCAAGACATGAAATCTATCAAGAGTCTCATCATCCAAATTTCTAAGTTAAAAACTTGTGGTTGGACAAGGTTTAAAGGATCTTCAATCTTTGATTGGTACAAGCCTTGGGTGATTTTTGTCAAGCAAAAACTTAGTGTTTTCAAATGATAAGGAAAATCTATTTTTGAGCAATGCAAGCCTCAACTCGACTTTGCCAAATGCATATAGATGATAGACTCCACTATACTACCATAGTATCACTTGCCAATACAATTCAAATGTATTGACCCTTGTGGCTGTAACTTGTTATGTTGTAGGTTTGTTTGATATTATTGAAGTTAAATGATTAGGATTACAAAGTCTACAACCAACATGTCTGCCTGTGGCACTTTGAAGATGAAGGACCCCATGCTTATAGATATTCTGCTGCAATGTAATGTAATAGCCAAATGAGCTATGTAAGATGTAATAAATTATGTTATTCCTCGTTATAAAGTTGTATTATGACCTTTGTTTCTTGATATTACATCTTAACTGTGGATGCTAGCTATTGATCCAGGCACTAGCATTGTAAACACAGGGGACTCTACCTTATTAAAGGTTGGGAACCTTACAGATGGTATCAGAGAATTGTGTTGCCTGTAGGATTTGTAACCCTAGGATTGGACAAAAACCCCTTAGAAAAATAGGAGTTGTATTTGTTCCAAAACTTATTTACAAACAATCTTGTAAACTCTTTTCTCAACCAATTTGGTTTTGATTCTACATCTCATATATTTCAACTTGATGGAAAAACCTACCCCATGGCCAAAGACTTCACCATGTGCAAAGGACTTCATCAACTCTAATGACTTCAACATCTTCAACTCTATTGACTTCAACATCTTCAGCATTTTTCACCAAGGACTTCAATCTTGGATATCACTTAGGACAAGTGAGACAAGAAATCTTGCTCAAGATTTGGAGACTAAGGAAACACAAATAAGAAGGAGCCATCATCACCTTTGAAGTTTTTGTGGCCATGAGTTTTTCTCAAGGAAACCATGATCTCATGCAAGAAGAATCAACCAAGAAGGATGGAAAGATCACAAGTGAACCATATAGATGGACCACCATATTTAGTTTAAGTCAAACCCACCAACTTATGTGGTGTAACAAAAATATTTTTGATTGCCTAAAAGGTGCTTGAACTTTGTGGTTTGAGTGGAATGTTTGTTTGTGATTGCTTGCACATTGCTTGTGTGAATTGTGATGTGTGTGATTAGAATTATTTCCTTAGAAATCTTTTGCCTATTCTAATCCCAATCCAACCCAAACAGATGACTACTCCAAGAGACTCCCACATCAAGGTTGATGACAACAACAACAACAACCAAGAGGAAAACATGAGAGAACTTATAGCAACCCAGAACCAGTTGAGCCAAGTGACAACTCAGCTTTTAGCCAACAACAATGGACTAGACCCAGCCATACAAAGGATTTTGAAACTTCAATCCCAATTGTTGCAAGGATTGGTTACTCAAATGATCAACATGAAAGAAAACTCTTCCCAAGGAGTTTATGTCAACAAAGATGACAAAGATATTATTCTAGAAGGAACCCAAGCATGCAATATTTGTGGAGACAAGAATCATACATCCAAGGAGCATGAAGTTCAATTCCCTAATTGTGAAGAAGAAAGTCATATCCCTAGTAAATGCCCCAAGAAGAGAGAAAGATTTCCTACCTTTGAGGTGAGATATGAAGAGCATGAACTAGAAGAAATCCTAGCTTTGGAGAGACCCAAAAAGAAAAAGAAGGACAAAAGCCAGTTGCAATGTTACAATTGCAAAGAGATGGGACACTATGACAGTTAATGCCCAGAAAAGAAGAAGAGCCAAGAAGACAAACAAAAGCTAGTGAAACCCAGGATGAGGAAGGATATTAGCCAAGTGATGTGCAACCACTGCAAAGAGTTAGGACATTATGCATCATATTGTCTAGAGAAGCCACCTCAAGACCTCAACCTTATCACATGTTTCAAATGCAAAGAGCTAGGCCACTATGCAAAATTCTGTCCAAGAAAGTTACATCAACATCCCCAGCAAGCCAATATGTAATTTAGTTGGAAAATTTTTAAGGGTGGTAGTACCCTAGATGCTTTTGAGCCAACTTGTAACCCCTAGCTTCCCCAAATCTCGGGACGAGATTTATTTTAAGGGTGGTAGCCTGTCACATCCCAAGTTTTTCCAAATCTTGTTATGTGAAAAATAAATGAATAAAATAAAACTTTGTTGATTTTCTGGGTGAGAAGAAACTTTTTGAATCCAATTGGAAACTTTCAAAACCTATTTGGATCAAATAAAATCCTAAAGGGATTTAAAAAGTTAAATAAACAATAAATTTAAAAATATTTGGAATTACTATTTTTGGATCTTTTAATAAAAGATTTGGTTTTCAAAAGAAAAGGTAGATTTATAAATAAGGATTATTTTATTGAGCCAAATTAAACCTTGGCCAAGCTTTTGAAATAAAATGTTTTGTTTTGATTAAAAGAGTAAATTTTTTTTAAATAAAATAATAAGAGTTTATTAATAAACCAATTTTATTAAAGTAAAGGTTTTCCCATTTAAATTAAAAACATCAAAACTGTTAAAATTATTTTACACAAGTTTTCCAAGTATTTTATATTCTCAAATAAAACCTACTGAAGTGTTTTTGTTTTTATTTTAGATTTCAAAATAAATATTTTAATAAAACAAATCCTATTTGAATTAAATGATTAAGGTCTATTCATTTAATTATTAATGGACCCTAAGATAAAAATATTATTTTGGGCTTTGGATTTGTGTTGATTAAACAAAACCAAACTCAAATACAAAATGTGGTGGAAGTTTGATTTGATTTGAATGTTTGAATTGTTTGATTGAATTTCAAAACAGAAATTGAAATGGAAAAAGGAAAAAGTATCTGAACAAAAAATATGTAAAGGACTCAAATTTCAGCCCAGCTAAGCCCACCTATCCCCTCGCCTCAAGCATTTTTCTTGCAGAAAAGAACCATGTGATCGATCACGGCCCCACCTCCACTCTCTTTCTTTCGCTGACGAACAGGCCCCACAACCACGTCATTGTCTTCAACCCCGCGCCGGCCGTTTCCTCCTCCCTCAACGTCGCTCTGTCATGATTGAATTCGATTAAATTCGTGTTGATGACATGCTTAATTCTCGCCGCGACCACGCCCCCTTAAACGCCTCCCTCTCCTCCCCATTTCCCCTCGCTCACCCCTCTCTCCCGGCCACAGGGCTGCCTCGATTTCGCGCATGAACCTCCTCTGCTCCGACGAGCTGCAGCACAAATTCCGGTGAGCCCAGTCATTCCCCGCCCCCCTAGCCCGCACTAGCTTGCTCGCCTTAGCCGTGAGCACCTGCCAGCATCACCATTTTGCTCGCGCGCACCCCAGAATGCCGGCGCCGTCTTTGTCCGAGCGCCACCACGAACTACTCTGACTCCGGCGACTTCTCCCTGTAAGTTCTGACCGCACCCCTTCCCCTCGTTGACACTCGTGTAATCAGCGTTCACCTGGCGCCTAACAAACCCTTCACCTTGCCTTTCCGAGCCTTGTAGCCTCGTCCCCGTCGACGATAGAGCGTGCCCGAGGTGAAGCGCAACTATGGCGAGGAATCCCGGTCGACTTTGTGCGCCCCTTCAGCAACGACAACCGCCTTGAGCTTCCCCACGACGCCGCGAACACGGTGAGCATATCCCCAGCCTCTCTCGCTTCCTGCTTCACCAGCACCGCCACCATCTGACCGTGCCTCCGCCAGCCACCGTCGCTGCGCCACCAACCTTTGGTCAAACACATGTGGGCCGTTGGATCCTCATCCTGTGGCGTAGACAGAACAACTTAAGCGAAGAGGTACGAGCCAATCTGCACCGTTCAGTCTCACTTAGATCCAACGCACCCCGTAGCCGATCCGAGCGAAACGGTATGGACGAATCAGAACTCACCACGTGGCCAGAGTTGATTTAAAACAAAAATTATGTTCTATTAGAGATTCAATTTTGTAAATTCCATAACTTTAAATGTACACGTCCAAATTTTGCAAACTTTATATCAATGGATTCAGAAAAGCAAGCCCTAGTCAACCATGCCATTTGTTTAGTAAAAAGTTTCTGTTAAAATGTTTTTTTCAGAAACTTATGTATGATTGTTTAGGTTATAAAAATTGTTCTAAAATGATTTTGGGGATAAAATCTTTGGCAAATGGTTTGATTTTAACCTATTGACCTTAATAAACAAATTGTGCTTTCAAAAATATATTTGGTGAAACAAAAGAATGAATCTTGGATTTAAAACCAATTCTAGTCAAATAAAAATATGGTTTATTTATTAAAAATGGTTTTGAAGGAAAACCTTTGGGAAATGTTTTGTTTTAAACTCTCAGACCCTAAACACAAAGTTCTATGGTTTGAAAACATATTTTGTGAACCCTATAGATTAATGCCCTAGTAAAAACATTTCTACACCACATAAAATGATACCTTGTTTTGAAAATGGTCTATGAAGTGAAATCTTTTGCAAATGACTTTGCCACTTTATAAAAAGACAATTAGGTGTTTTCAAATGTTTATGACCCATTAGGAACCACTCTTTCAAATAAAACAAAGCTTAGCATGCTTGCATGCATTACTTTGACTTTATCATTTTATGTGATGTTTTGCTTGATTGGTAGATTGAGATTGTGCCTTGCTTGATTGAATTGTAGTGACTTGAAGAGTGTGATTGTTGCAAGGACAAGAAGTGAACTTATACCCTCTACCAAAAAGGCAAGTGATGCTTCATACTTTTGTCCCATTACTTTCAGTATGCATTAGTGATTTTTCTAACTAAAACTTGCATGGAAGTTTTGCTAAGTATAAACCTTGCTATGGGAAATCCTAGTAGATGAAACCTTAGTAGAAATTTCCTAAGTTAAGATCCCTACTACTATCATGCTTAGCTTAGCTAGTAGAAAACAAGGGTGGAATATATATTCACACTATGGAAAAATTTCTAAGTCTGAGGACTTGTGTTTTGTTTAATAAAACAACTAAGTGAATGAATCACCTGGGTGGAAAGGGACTTGCTTGGTGGTTTTTGGTTGAGTGGTTACACAAGGCCCATGGCTATGGTTTACCTTGTGTATCTCACTTGTGGATGGCCACCCAGGAACAAAGAGATTTGAGATGTCAAATGTTGAGAAGCTTCAAGTGCAGCCACTTGGCATTATGGGCTCTGCCTGGATCATATAGGTTGCTAGAACTTAGCCATTTGGACAGTTGGTGGTAGTGGGATGATAGGTTGGAACGCGACCATTTGGTATAAGGAAAGGCTTCTGAAAGATCTTGTCTTGGTGAAACAAAGTCTTGTGGGGAAAGTGCACCACCTCTACAGAGTGTAAAATCTAAGTACTTAGCCATGTCCCTAGTAAAGGACAATTTGAGCATCAAGACATGAAAGCTATCAAGAATATCATCATCCAAATTTCTAAGTTAAAAACTTGTGGTTGAGCAAGGGTTAAAGGATCTTCAATCTTTGATTGGTAGATGCCTTGGGTGATTTTTGTCAAGCAAAAACTTAGTGTTTTCACATGGTAAGGAAAATCTATTTTTGAGCAATGCAAGCCTCAGCTCCACTTTGCCAAATGTATATAGATGATAGACTCCACTATACTACCATAGTATCACTTGCCAATACAATTCAAATGTATTAACCCTTGTGGCTGTAACTTGTTATGGTGCAGGTTTTTTTGATATTAGTGAAGTTAAAATGATTAGGATTACAAAGTCTACAACCAACATGTCTGCCTGTGGCACTTTGAAGATGAAGGACCCCATGCTTATAGATATTCTGCTGCAATGTAATGTAATAGCCAAATGAGCTATGTAAGATGTAATAAATTATGTTATTCCTGGTTATAAAGTTGTATTATGACCTTTGTTTCTTGATATTACGTCTTAAATGTGGATGCTAGCTATTGATCCAGGGACTAGCATTGTAAACACAGGGGACTCTACCTTATTAAAGGTTGGGAACCTTACAACTTGGTGGAAAAATGGTTATGAAAACCTTGGAATGATGGATCATTCTATTGAAATGTTTTGGACATGTGTTTCCAAACACCTGATGATTTTGGTGATAAAAATGTTGAGGCATGAGCCTTAGCCCTTTATAAAACTGATGGTTGTCTGGATGCGATACCATTCCAATTTTATCGTACAACCACAATACCCGAAGATTTGGTAGGGCTTGACTGGAAACTTATGTACCTTAGTATTAGCTCCCTCACGGCCAAGGTCTGAGCTGAGGCTACCTTGTGAAGATTGTCCACCTGTGCAGTACCCGAGATGACAGTTGGTCATGGTTGGGAGGCTAAACTCACAGGAGAGGTGCTTATACTAGGGCGTGTAATTGAAAGGTTAGGATTGATTATCCGCATACTGAGTATGGTGAATTCAGGATTTGTTCCTAACGGATGTATCGAATGTTGTGGTGAAAGTGTACAATCTCTGCAGAGTGTCAAACTATTCGAATAGCCGCATCCGCGGTTATGGACAGTTGGAGTGGCCATAATGTTCCCCCGTCAGACTTTTCAAAATTGATTTGTGAAATGAATTGAGACTTTAACTTGACCACAATAGAGTTGTGACATGAGTTACAAGATCCCACTTAGGAGTTATAAAATTGTGACTAGCTTTGGAACTTAGTAGAGATAAATATGGCTTTTGCAAAACAACCCTAGAGCCTAGTGTCCTATTATCCAAAAACCCCTTTTTACCTGTTAGTATTAGTTTGCGAGTACTTAAAGAGTACTCATGGCTTTGTCCCTGGCTATTCCCATGGCCAGACTATGAAGATGAGTACCTGGAAGATGGACCCCAGGAAGGTTACGACAACTAGGATCATCTCCCATCGTCAGCATTGCCTGTGACCCCGAAGATGGAGCTTCGCCTACGCTACCGTTATTCTTACGTATTCCGTTGCTTGATGTTGTATTAAGAACTGGATCATGAGATCCCTATTTGTGTAAGAACTTATGTACGGTTGTAATGGATGATGTACTATGGTATCCAATTCTGTTATGTCTCGCAAAAATGGTAATTCTGGGATTGGGATGTATGGCATAACAGGCATCTAGGATTGAAAAATCCGGGTGTTGACAAGTTGGTATCAGAGCCATCCTGAACATAGGATACCCTAGTTAGACTGGACGTTTGAACCCAAAAACTTAGTTTCAAAACCAAAGAAAACAAATATTTACAAAAACTTATTCTCATTCTTATCTCTTTGATTCTTTCGTAAAAATTCATGTTCCTCAAAAACTCTTGCAAAATACATAAAATTTTGACACACTGGATCACTCTACTAACCTACTCATCCTCTATTTTTATAGATGGACGTGAAGTACAGCAAGTTTTACCAATTTGGGAATGGAGGAGACCTTATCTTTGAGAGGGATTTGGACCAGCTTTCGGAACTTCTGGAGCGTCCGCACCCCGAGTTCTTCGGAGCTCAACTCAATGATCAAGGAGGAGAAGACCTGCAGTGGCTAATTGTTGCAAGTCTCCGAGGAAAGATTGAACCTCCCACTGCGGAAGGAATTCAGTTTACCTTGAGGGAAAACAACTAGCTTGATGGACTTGCCAGAGCAATGCAGGAAGCTCTTTCCCGTCTGTGTGGGCAGAGCATCAATCAGATCAAGGGTACTCGCTTTGAGTTTTGCCCAAGGCATGATGCAAATGGACAACCCCTAGAAGCCCCATACCACCCCGAGCTGAAGACTCAATTGGACCACCTTAGCTTCATGATGTACAATCGTCAGCAGGAGTTGGACAACTGCCGTGACTACTGCAACCACAAGTCTGCCATCATCAAGACAAAGGACCAGACCATCGCCATGCTAGCAAAGGATCGCAAGTCTCGCCGCCGTCAGCTCGACAAGAAGGAGCGCATCATTTCCCATCTTCGCCACCGCATCTCGTCTTTGGAGGAGACCATCCACGAGAGAGACATGCAGTTGGAGGAAAGGGAGAATGCCGGAGAGGATCTTCGTGGAGACCCTTACTCCTATCTCAGCGATGACGATGATTTTTTGGAGGATCGGGCTATGGATTTCTTCACCGATGAGGACGATTTCTCCTTCATCGATGATGATGAGGATGATGAAGCCACAGATTCCGAGGAGTAGTAGCACTTGAGCACTAGCGTAGTGAGTAGTATTCGGTCCCACTGTATCGTAGTTCTCAGAATGGTTCTTAAAACCATCTGTTTTTCTTTGTTGTGGTGTGTGTTGTATTGTGTGCTATGAATGAATGAATGAATAAAAAAAAGCAAGTTGCTGGAAAAATCTGAGTCAAACTTTAATTTTTTTTCAAAGACCCAAGACTTTAGAAATTTCCCTCTTTTCTCATGATCTATCTCAATCTTCAGATGCCACGTGGAGGAAGTGGTTCATCCCCGGACCCGATGTTGCAGATTCTACAAATGTTGACTTCTGACCGTGAAGCTGAAAGAGCGGAACGTCAAGCCAACCTAGCCACCCTGCAGCAGATAGCCCAGCTTGCCCACAACAATCAAGGCCACGGAAATCAGGACAACCATGGATCTAAGCTCAAAAATTTCCAGAACACCAACCCACCTGTTTTCACTAAGTCGGAAGAGCCCCTAGACGCCGATGATTGGCTGCAAACCATGGAAAATAACCTAGAAGTCGCTGGAGTGGAAGCCAACGAGAAAGTTCTGTTTGCCACCCATTATCTAGCCGGAGATGCCAGGGCATGGTGGAACAGTGTTCGTGGAATGACCGGAGGCCAGATGATGACCTGGGAGGAATTCAAGGTCAAGTTTAGCAGAACTCATGTGCCACCGAGTTTGATCAAGAGAATGAGAGACGAGTTCAGAGAGCTGAAGCAAGGAAGGATGACTGTAGTGGAATACCGTGACAAATTTTTGTCATTAGCTAGGTATGCCCCGGACGAGATAGACACCGAAGCCAAGAAGAAAGAAAGATTCCTGAATGGTCTGCATGACGAGATGCAGACGGTGTTAGTCAATATCCCCTTTGCGGATATTGAAGCCCTTGTCGACTCTGCTATCCAGATGGAAGGAAAGATCAACCAAGCCAATGAGAACCGCAAGCGTCGCATGATGCATTAGCCAGGAACCCATCAGACCCCAAAGTATCGCCCCAACCCATCTCCAGGATTTGCCCCAAGAACCAACAGACCCCCGATGAACCGTCCAACCTATCCCAACCGTGGAAACCCTAGACCCGGAGGAAATCACAACAACCCCGGCAACTCTAGCAATTTCTACCGTGCCCCACCCAAGTTCAAGAACAACAATGGTACCGCCAACACCAACCCTGCCCCTAGGACTGGAAGTAATGATGTGCCTGTCGCAGCCAAGGACAAGTCACAAGTGACTTGTTATAACTTTGGAAATAAAGGCCAATATTCCAACGAGTGCCCCAACAAGAAGAATGCTACAGCCCCCAATGCCAATGTCCCAGCTCAGCAGTAGCGTCGTGTTCAGCCAGGAAGAAGGTTTGCCCTAGGGAATTCACTCAACCGCAATGGCCGTCTTTTTCTCATGCATGCTGAAGAAGCTCAGGAAGCGCTAGACATCGTTCTAGGTATGTTTTCTATTAATTCAGTACTTGCACGAGTGTTGTTTGACTCTGGTGCATCGCATTCATTTGTCACCGAAGAATTTGCATGCACTAGTAAAATTCAACCAACCAAATTGAAGCATGTGATGATTGTGCAAATTCCTGGATCAACCACCAAGGCTAGGCAAATTTGCAAAGCCGTCCCTATCCGAATCCATGGAATAGATTTTTATGCAAATCTGATAGTACTCGGAACTAAAGGTTTGGAAGTAGTACTAGGAATGGATTGGATGTCCAAACATAAAGGATTGATTGACTGTGCCAAGAAAGCCATCACTATGACCAGTACCACCGGAATATCAGTGGAGCATATATCTGAAACCTTACCTCGTCAATTCAAATGCAACAAGAGTATAGCCCAACCTACCATTGACCAAGTCCGGATCGTCTGTGAATACCCCGATGTATTTCCAGATGTTTTGCCCGGTATGCCCCCAGATCGGGATATCGAGTTCATCATTGAACTAATCCCCGGAACAGGACCCAAGCCCAGAGACCCTATAGTATGAACCCGTCAGAGCTCGCAGAACTGAAGGAGCAACTGGATTCCATGTTGGAAATTGGATTAATTCAACCAAGTGCGTCACCTTGGAGATCACCTGTCTTATTTGTGGACAAGAAGGATGGAGGTAACCGTTTGTGTACGGATTATCGGAAATTGAATGATGTCACCATCAAGAACAAGTACCCCTTGCCCAAAATAGAAGATTTGTTTGATCAGTTGACCGGTGCCAAAGTTTTTCTAAGATTGATCTTAGGACTGGTTATCATCAATTCAAGATTCGTGCAGAGAATATTCCAAAGACTGCCCTTACCACCAGATATGGACTATACGACTATACGGTCATGTATTTCGGATTAACCAATGCCCCCGCTTATTTCATGAACCTCATGAATAAGATTTTTATGGACTTCCTGGATAATTTGTCGTTGTTTTCATTGATGACATTCTGATTTATTCCAAATCAGAAGAAGAACATGAGCTACACCTAAGGACCATTCTTGGAACCCTTAGAGAGCATCAGTTGTATGCCAAGTTTAGCAAATGTGAATTCTGGTTACAGGAGGTAGGATTCCTCGGTCACATTGTATCAGCCGGAGGAATTGCCGTTGATCCTGCCAAAGTGAAAGATGTAGAAGATTGGCAAGCCCCAACCACTCAAACCCAAGTTCGTGCATTTATCGGATTGGCGGGATATTACCGCAAATTCGTAGAAGGATTCTCGAGTATCGCCCGACCCATGACCCAATTTCTGAAGAAGGACAAGAAGTTTGAATGGACAGACAAGTGTGAAGCGAGTTTTCAAGAACTCAAGAGGAGATTGATATCAGCCCCAATCTTAATCATGCCGGATATCACGAAGCCCTTCGATGTGTATTGTGACGCATCTAAGATTGGTCTCGGATGTGTGCTAATGCAAGAAGGCAAAGTTATATCTTATCTATCCCGACAATTGAAGCAACATGAGCAAAATTACCCAAACCATGACCTCGAACTCGCAGCCATAGTTCTAGCCCTGAAGACATGGAGACATTACCTGATGGGAAATCGTTGTGAGATTTATTCGGATCACAAGAGCCTAAAGTATATATTCACTCAGAAGGAGTTGAATATGAGGCAGAGAAGATGGATCGAGCTAATCAAAGACTACGATCTGGACGTTCACTATCACCCTGGTAAAGCCAACGTAGTAGCTGATGCCCTTAGCAGATTGCCGTGCCGCTTGAACTCCATGGTTTTGAAGGAGCAACCAAGTTTGCACAAAGAGATGGAAGATTTTCGAATGGAATTAGTAAGTGAAGGATTTTTGGCTAGCATAGAACTTCAGCCCACTTTGATCAGTCAGATTAAAGAGGCGAAGGAAATGCCAAGATCGACGAAATCAGCGTCGTGACAGTGCAAAATGCGGATTCACCGAAGACGAAGAAGGAGTTTTGTGGTACAAAGGACACCTTTGTGTACCTTCAGATTCTGAGTTGAAAGAAGTTATTTTGAAGGAGGCTCATGATACTCTTTATTCTATCCATCCCGGAGGAACTAAGATGTATCAAGATTTGAAAGAGCAATTTTGGTGGCATAAGATGAAAAGAGAAATCGGAAGCTATATCGCCAAGTGTGATATATGTCAGCGAGTCAAGGCAGGATATCAAAGACCAGATGGATTTTTTCAACCTTTGCAGATTCCGGAATGGAAATGGGATTCTGTAGGAATGGACTTTATCACTGGACTGCCTACTTCTAGTAGGGGAAATGACTCTATCTGGGTTATAGTGGACAGATTGTTCAAAGTCGCCTATTTCTTGCCCGTCAAAACCACATATCAGAGTTCGAAACTAGCGGAGTTATACATCGCTAGAATCGTCAGTTTGCACGGAGTCCCTAAGAACATTGTATCAGATCGAGGAACGCAGTTTACCTCGAGATTCTGGAAGAAAGTTCAAGAAGGTTTAGGAACCCGCCTAGATTTCAGTACCGCGTATCACCCTCAGACTGATGGACAAACGAAGCGAGTAAATCAAATACTAGAAGATATGCTTAGAGCATGTGTGTTAGAATATGGATCCAAGTGGGAAGACTGTCTGCCATTTGCAGAATTTTCCTACAACAACAGTTATCAAGCCAGTCTGCAAATGGCCCCATTTTAGTTCATGTACGGAAGGAAGTGTCGCACCCCTTTGAACTGGTCGGAAGTAGGAGAGAGTCAGATTTTTGGACCCGATATCCTACGAGAAGCAGAAGAGAAGGTTCACAAGATTCGTGAGCACCTCAAGACCGCCCAATCCAGACAGAAGAGTTACGCCGACAAGAGACGTAGAGACCTCGCCTTCAACATAGGAGATTTTGTTTATCTCAAAGTGTCCCCATTGATGGGAATGCAGCGTTTCCAACTCAAAGGAAAGCTAGCCCCTAGATATGTCGGACCTTTCAAAATTCTGAACCGTCGAGGAGAAGTATCATATCAATTGGAGCTACCCGAAGATATGTCAGCAGTACACAATGTGTTCCATATCTTGTTACTTCGCAAGTGTCTCAAAGTCCCCGAGAAGACCGAAGTGTTCAATAATATCGATCATCAGACCATAGAGATCAACGATGACCTGAACTATCCCGAAGTACCCATCCGTATTTTGGAAGAAGCCTTTCGAACTACCCGAACCCGAAGCATCAAGTTTCTCAAGATTCAGTGGAGCAACCACACAGAAGAAGAAGCTACCTGGGAGCGCGAAGATCACATCAGGATGGAGTTTCCCGATCTCTTCAAATCCTAGGTAATATTTTTGTCCTTTTTCAAATCTCGGGACGAGATTTTGTTTAAGGGGGGAAGGTTTGTAACATCCCAAAAATACTAAACTTGGATCATCAATTTCTAATCATCATTTAGGGTTAACAAAAACTTTTCTAAATAAAATTATGAATGCATGCATATGAGTATGCATGGATTTTGAAATTCTTTGGAACCACCTTGTTTGATTGTTTCATTGCTTGTAAAATGTTTCTTAGGTGAAAAAAACATCATCTAAAACATTTCCCACACTTTTCCTAAAGACAAGTAAATCAAAACACATATATTAAAGGAATGGTCACTTTGACCAATTTAACTCCCATGCCTACTTTGGCTGTCTCAAACTTTCAGAACCTAACAGAAACTTTTCTGGATCTTTGCACCCCTTGAATGTACTCCTAAAAAATTATCAAGGCCCACTTTGTGATCATCCAGAAACTTTCAAATCCATAGTTTAAATGACAACTCAAAATTGAATCTTCATCATATGGGAAGATCCCACTTTTTCAAAAACCACTCAAACAAGCTCAAATTTCAAAACCCAAGCATCTGCAGACTCACCGGCACCAATCTAGCAAACCCACCAAAAATCTTTTCAAATTTCAAAACTTGAATTCATGCGGCCATTTCATCAAACAGGTTGCAGATACAAATCAAACAAACATCAAACACTATAGTGTGTAGTAAAATTGGCCTAACTTGTTCCCTATTTAGCTCACAACCAGCTTAGTAGATCATCTAGGAAGATTAAACAAGCACTAGCACCACAGTGAGCTTGCCACTGCCATCAATGATGAAGAGCCGAGCACACCCATGTCACCCCCATGTCGACAGCAAGCTAGGAGGAGACACAAGCCTAGCCAGCATGTCTGGGAGGCAGCCCACCGTCCACCGCCACTCCCTGTCCACCACTCCCTGTCCACCACTTGAACCTTGCCAACCATTGGACCACACGCACGGACCGCGCCCAGACCGCCAGCAACCATGCCGAGCGTGCGCTAGAGCACCACCCTCGACCGAAGTCCACAGACCGCGCGCCGCCCTCAACGCGTGCATTCACAATCCCCACCGACCCAGGAGACCACCAGACATCCCCGTTCGCGGCCCCGTGACGCACAGCCACCGCTCACCGTCGAAGACGCCGCCTCTGCCACGCAGAGCGTCGCATGTTCCAGACCAAGCTGCATCGCCCCACGCCTCGAAACCATGTCGTTGAGCATCGCCAGGGAACACCCCACCGTCCCCTACCATCGCCAATGCCAATAGCCGCATGTAACATCGCCCCCGACGAGCTCATCGTGCGCCCCGTCGGTCCCCTCGCTCGACTATAAATAGAGGCCACCCCCGCTCGATTTCTTCACACCATCTCACTCCCCTCTCGTCACTGATCGTGCCACACCATTCCCGGAGCAAGGCGAGCACCACCTCACTGGAATTTCACCGGAGCCCGCCGCCTCTGGAGAAGAAGGGAGCCATCGATTTCGTCCACCCCAAGAGCTGCCGCGACCACCCCTGAGTTCGCCGTCATCGAATTCATCGTTCGCCCGCCTCGCCGACCCTCGCCTGCACCCCAGTAATCCCCCATAACCCCTCACTGGCCGCGCTAGGTTTCTTTCTCGCCGGCGTTGTCTCGCGTCGACGATGACTCCCAGCCGTTGGATTAGAATCAGATCAAACGACCCACGTTGCCCCGTACCGCTTCGCCCCTACCCGTCTCACTGGAAAGTGGGGACACCCACTTAAGTATCCCGCGGGAGCACTGCGCTTAGCAGGCCGGCCCAGTAACTTTTCCCGCGCAGCCTAGTGATTTGAATTACATCTTTTTCTTTTTAATTCAAACACACTTTTGTACCCATTTTCAAAAATCAATCCAGATCGATTTAGTGCACCAATTTGAATGAAACCAATTTTTTTGGGAAGGTCTGTGAATACTGAATCCAAGCCCGTTGGATTCAAGTCATTTGGATCTATAGATCATCCATGGTAAAAATAACAAGGCAGAAGCTTTTCTGCATTCAAACATTTTTCAAATTTAAACCATAATAGCTTTTGAGTTGATTCCAACTCTCAAAAATCACATTTAACCATACCTTTCAGAATATATAAAAATATATAGGTCTACTTATAGAAATAATGTTCAAGTAATAAAAGAATGCTACATAGGCATTTCTAGTCATTATATTTAAATAAAATAAAAGGGTAAACCCTTATTAAATTGTGACACCACTTTAAATCACATTCCCTTGGACTACAATATGTGGTGATGACATGTGTCAACATGATCCCATGTTTGGTTTGGAGAATATTAAATCTTAAGTAGTTTTTCAATGAGTAGAAATTACTTTTCTAAAAATAAAAGGAATTAAACCAAGCCTTAAACTTGTAATGTTAGAGATGATGCTAGATCATCTATACGACCCTTGTGTGTGATGATTGCAAGTAGTTAAGTATTGTTTGGTGATTGTGTACCTCGTATTTATTCATAGACGCTAGTACCGACCAAGGATACGAGGAGGAAGGAGGATACTACGAAGAAGAAGCCGAGGAGAACTTCAACCACTGCTTTGCTCAAGGCAAGCTATTAACCTTGCAAGCTGATGCTATACCTATGCAAGCTTATATTGACATTGATGCAAGCTAACACTTGCAAGATACTTTACCCATGCAAGCCAATACTTGCTTGTTACCATGCCTCCTATATGCTTTAAGCATATATGATCATACCCACTTGATAAACCAATCCTAGTTTTATTTGCAAGCTTCTTACTTTATTTCTTTATCAAAGCTATTACTTAGAGTTAATTAAGTGTATAAATACTAGAAAGATATTTGTAGGTTTCATAAAGAGCATAAAATTTGGCCTAAGCTAGATAATCTTGATGTCATCTTAAGGCATGAGATTGAACTTAGTTAGAACTACACTAGTTTACCCCCCCCCCCCTCATTAGTACTCACCCCACTTGTAGATTCTAGTGCTTAGCATAAAACTTGATCAACTTTAGATGGGAATACTTGGTGGAAAAATGGTTATGAAAACCTTGGAAAGATGGATCATTCTATTGAAATGTTTTGGACATGTGTTTCCGAACACCTGATGATTTTGGTGATGAAAATGTTGAGGATGAGACTTAGCCCTTTATAAAACTGATGGTTGTCTGGATGCGATACCATTCCAATTTTATCGTACAACCACAATACCCGAAGATTGGGTAGGGCTTGACTGGAAACTTATGTACCTTAGTATTAGCTCCCTCACGTCCAAGGTCTGAGCTGAAGCTACCTTGTGAAGATTTTCCACCTGTGTAGTACCCGAGATGACAGTTGGTCATGGTTGGGAGGCTAAACTCACAGGAGAGGTGCTTATACTAGGGCGTGTAATTGAAAGGTTAGGATTGATTATCCGCATACTGAGTATGGTGAATTCAGGATTTGTTCCTGATGGATGCATCGAATGTTGTGGTGAAAGTGTACAATCTCTGCAGAGTGTCAAACTATTCGAATAGCGTCATGATTATGGACATTAGAGGCCATACTGTTCCCCCGTCAGAATTTTCAAAATTGATTTGTGAAATGAATTGAGACTTTGACTTGACCACAACAGATTTGTGACATGAGTTACAAGATCCCACTTAGGAGTTATAAAATTGTGACTATCTTTGGAACTTAGTAGAGATAAATCTGGCTTTTGCAAAACAACCCTAGAGCCTAGTGTCCTATTATCCAAAAAACCTTTTACCTGTTAGTATTAGTTTGCGAGTACTTAAAGAGTACTCATGGCTTTGTCCCTGGATATTCCCATTGCTAGACTATGAAGAGGAGTACCTGGAAGATGGACCCCAGGAAGGTTACGACAACTAGGATCATCTCCCATCGTCAGCATTGCCTGTGACCCCGAAGATGGAGCTTCGCCTATGCTAACGCTATTCTTACGTATTCCGCTGCTTGATGTTGTATTAAGAACTGGAACATGAGATCCCTATTTGTGTAAGAACTTATGTACGGTTGTAATAGATGATGTACTATGGTATCCAATTCTGTTATGTCTCGCAAAAATGGTAATCCTGGGATTGCGATGTATGACATAACAGGCATCTAGGATTGAAAAATCCTGGTGTTGACAGCTTGCCATAATATCTATCTAGTGACACATGAGTTACTAAGCTAGACTTAATCAACCATGTTCTTCTTTTAAACCATCAGCACACAGTATAAAATTTATACCCTTAACTCACTTGTTCATTATGTATGCACAAATAGGTAAAATTCCACAAGATTCTCATTGAACCAAAGGTTCAGATAAATCATTTGCACTTATAAATGTCATATGAATTCATTTGAATCCAAAAGTTATTGTACTTCTTGCAATCCCACTTATCTAAAAATCACTCCATCAAATCATTTTCCTAAGAAAAAGTACCTAGGAATCATTTAGTAAGATTAATGAACTGTCAAATGGACAGTATCATTTAGTGGCAACACCGTATGAAGATAACTTAAATTAGTTTCGCAATTAGCTTCAGTATAAAGAATCCTCTAGGAATATTACATTGCTAGTACCACAGGAAGTCAATATCCAAAATTTAGAGAACTGAATTTGTATCCACATTACTTGCAGTATAAAAAAAATCAAATAACAGCACCATGGATCAGAACCATCAGCACTAAGGCTGGTCACATGGAATCAAAACTCACCGAGGGTGCCGAGCACCTAGATCGTTGGCTTGATGAAGACATGGAATAGGTCCTGATCAACACCACCATCGAATCAGAGGAAGCACCCGCTACCTGGGTTGCACTGACAGCGCCGTCCCGCAGGCATCAGGAGAAGGAGACACTAGGGTTGCGCCTGCGCACCTTTCCGCTAGCGTCGAGCTGAGTCTAGGCCGATGAAGAGCACCACAGGACCACCGGCACACGGCGACCCCAACACCTAACCCTAGCGCCAGGAGATGAGAGGGGACGAGCTCGGTAAGGCCTCGGGGCCAAATCGAATCGGAGTACCCGATTGGCCAAGTGGCGACGAAGCTTCAATGGCTGGCATCGGCAGCTGAAATGGTCGGCGTTCGCCGGAGTCGAGCCAGAGAGGGAAGGAAACATCTACATCGCCTGGGAGAGAACGAGCAACAAGGGAGAAGATAGGGTCGGGGTCGGGGTCAACCGACCCGAAGAACCAGACCAAGTGGTCTAGCCCAACCTAGTGGGCTGGGCTACCTAATAGGCCCAGATTTATGAAATAAAACAAATCTTGCAAATAAATAATAAGCGGTAAAATGGAAAATTACCAAAATATCATCTAAACCTTTTGAGCTCTAGAAAATTATAAAAAAATCCTAACAGTATATAAATAATATATTTAAATCATCATAAAAATAAGATCTACTTAATAAAAATATAATTTTAATTGTTTAAAATAAATATAAAGTAAATAATTATTAACACCATTAAATCCTAAATGAAATTTTATAAAATAAGAAAAACCCCTAAAAATAAATAAAAAATCATTTTTGTGTATCAAAATAACTCTACTATTTTATAAAATACAAATTTAGAGATTTACAAATAAAACATAAAGCAAATATTTAAAGACACTTAATTCTTTGATGAATTTTATAAACATAAAGATAATACTTTAAAATAATAAAATCCATTTTTAGGATCTTTAATAAGTATATTTCACAAGAAAAATACTATATAAATTATTACAAAAACATTTTATTAACCCAAGATAAATAAAATCCATTACTTATCTTACTAAAATGAAATAACCACATTCTTAATTCTTAAGATTATTTCTTAAGAAAGAAATAATCACATTTAATTATAAAACACTAAATCCTTTAAAGTTTAATTACTAATTCTAAATCCATAATGATAATAAAACTTAAATATAACTATTATCCTTTAAATATTTTTAAATCTTTAATTCAAATTAAACCCCTTTTAAATAAATATTATATATAACTCATGTATAAGATGGTGAATAATCTTCATCTCTTAGCCACTCTTAAAATGACTCTAAACTCTAATAAATTTATAAGACCATCTAATTATGATTCCATTAATAAGCTGCATGATAATAAATTCATCTTTCACTTAAATTAAAAGGGATCATCCTTAATCATATTTGTCAAAACACTAAAACTAAATGATATTCTAAAACTCATTATATCTTAAAATTCACTTCTATTTTTATAATTAACTTTGGCCTAAACAATCATAGACATCTCACTTTAAGTTTATTTACCCTTTTAAAGTTAACTTTAGTCTCATGGCTTATAAACATCCTGTCTAATAAACTACTTATGCTTTTATAGTTAACTTTGGACTATTTCAATTAAGACATAAAGCATCTCAAGTCCAAACTAATCGATCAAAACCCAAAAGACATTGATCACATTCTATTAACAATAAAGATTATTTAAACCCTAGAAAAGAAATATTTTCTTCAAATGTTATTGTTTATGCCATTTCAAACAATAGCTCTATAATAGCTCCTTCAACAATTAACAACTTAATCCCAAGGACTTTTATCATAGTCACTAGATAACAATTACACATACTTAAATTACTTTACCCTTTACTTGTATATTTTATATTAATAACACTTAAGTTCTTTATAAATGTCATTACTTGTAAAGTAAAACTTGAAGATAAACCAACCCTTAAAAGAATCACCTAAACTCACTCCACTTAAAATAGTGGGGATCCACTTTGGGAGTTTTACAAAATGCATAGCATTACTTATGCATAATTGCATATTGCTTCTTTAAACATTAGTCCTTACGGGACCAATGATGAAGATTTCAGATATTGGATCTTATGTCGTCTCGAAGATCGTGAATGCATAATCTTGCAATCACAAAAGGCAAGTTCACACTTGCTCATGTCCTTCTTGGCCAGACTGGGCTTGCTCTTCTTGGCCAGCTGAGTGTTGGAGGAGGCTCCATGTCGCTTCAGCTTGGCGACAAGGATCTTGCCGACTCCGTCCACGGCGAGAGGAGGAGTGTCATGTACCTGGACAACTGCATAAGTAAATAACATGCTTACTCGGATAAGTTGGGAGACTAAGGTCACAAGGCATGTACTCCAAAAGCGTACACTCATCATCCTCATCATCGTCAGACCAATCTTGTAAGGGATTGCGAGATCGACTCTTACCCGAAGATGAAGCAGCCGCAGCGTGCGGGATGGGAATTAAGCACTCCAGGTCATAATCGACTTCATCAGAGTCGGAGCGATCCCTGTTATATCCGCAGGGAGGGACAGTACTGTCATCAACCTGTTGAACAAGATTCTACGAAAGACAAACAAAATGAGTAACCAAAAACTAGACTGAGAGTGGCAAAAGAGCTAAAGCCGACTTGACAAGGAAAACGACTCGGAAAACTTACCCAGGGGACAGGCCTGACCCGGCTAAACGGAGGGAAACTCCAAGCCCAATCATCCGTCAAGTTCAGTTTAAAGATTGAGCTTACTCGGCGGGCAATGGAGTCATGGGTGAGCTCCTTAGTGGAGTGCCGAGTGGGATCATGGGAGCCACTCATGAAGCACATCTTGTGGCTCCTCGCTTGGATGGGGCTTACTCGGCGTGAGATGAAGGCGCACATGAGGTCAGTGTTGGCAAGATGAAAGTTTTCATCCGGCGACAACAACATTTCCAGGATCGCGTTAGCCTCGTTCACCGCAGCGTCTTGGTCGCGCGGGTCAAGCTGCCTGAGCTTCTTGCTAGGGACCTCGTCCGAGAAAGGGGGAGCCGGATGTTATCGGTGGACCCGCTGTTTTTGACATAGAAAAAGGTCCTATGCCACTTCTTGCAAGAATGAAGCCCAGCAACGCGAGGAAAGTTGGAGTCTCTCCTGGGTGTGATGCTAGCGGCACCGCACCGAGTCGGCCTCTTCTCGGCTCGAGGAGCACCAGTCTGGGAACAACCTGAACCCTAAATCTAAAATATTTGGCCCACAGAAGAACTATAGGCAAAATTCCGAGGTAATCCTTGCAAGCAGAGATAAAGCAGGAAAGAGAGCCAATCGCATTGGCAGGAAGATGATGGGTTTGTAGATGGAAGGTTGAGAGAAACGAGGAGAAGAAGGTGCTCACTGGAAGAGCGAAACCACGCTCAAAGTGAGAAAGGAAAACCACCCGCTCGTTATCTTCGGGTTTGGGAGAGATCTCACCGGTGGGAAGACGACAATCCACTTGCAGCGGAATGCGCCTGGTGGAGCGGAGCCATTCTACATCCTCGGTGGAGACCTCCTAGCCATCCCAGCCGCCGCGCTCGCCGGCGGGAACCTCCTGCTCCTCCGCACCATCAGCGCCATCGCGAGCATCCATCACACTCATAGACTCAGTCTCCTCCGCCGTTGGGAGTGGCTTGGAAGAACACGGACCCGTGGTGGAACGGAAAGAGAAGTGGAGCAATTGAAGGACAAGAACAGGAGGAAGAGGAAACCGCAAAGGTGCGGTTCGATCTTGCAGGTGCAAGGAATAAGAAGAGGACAGGGAAAACTGAACGGGCATGGGGGAAGTGGAAACCCCCAACCCCTACTTAAGGACAGTAAAAACCCTGGTCGTGGGATCCATCTGTGTCGTGCGGCTAGCGTTTGGCCGTGTACCAGGCCGAGTTAGCCAATCAGCAGGCGCCACATAGCCAGAGATACAGGAAAAATCCCGTGCCACGTCATGAAAGGAAGGACAAGGGGCGCATGCCGATGGGACTGTCACAGTGACAGGGAATAACTGCGCAATTGTCACTATGCCGCTAGAGCTTGGAACAAAATTTGAGGCAAGAAATCATGATTACCAGTTGTCAGTGACTGAAGCACGCCGAAGATGACTCGGATTTGGCCAAAGTGACTTGGCTCGAGGTAAAAATGAGCCACGAAGTCAAAGAGTGGATCCGAAAACTGTCAGACATACCCGACAAGGAGCAAGATTGCGGCAAATAAGGACAAAAACTAAGTTTCAATCACATAAAAGGAACCTGGGGACGCCTAACAACTTGAACTGCTAGACCTCACCAGCTTCGGGGACTAATGTCGGGGGGATAACCCCCGGTAGGGTCACAAGAGGTGGAACATAGCACATCTTGGTTGGCTCCGAGTGAATAAAGAACCAGGCCGGGTAAGAACGACCGGGTAAGGAAAGCCTGAGCGGCCGAGATACAAAATATATCGGCCCGCATAAGACAAAGTTTTAATTCTTGCAGGAACCAATGAGCCAAGTCTACCAAGGAAGGGCCGAGTCAAGTAGGACGCGTGGCACCTTTCCGAGTAAGGTTCAGGAGGGACCATGGTAAAGCATGGTCAAAAGAGAAGGGCGACGCCGGGTGACACAAAAGGAGCCGGGTGACGCCAAAATCATATGCTGACGTACGAAGTAACAGCATGACGCCAAAAGTCACAGGAAGAAGTGTACCACAAGACCGTTAGTTGTCAAGCTTTATGGACTGGGCCATTGGGCTTAGGGAAAGCCCATGACCCGGCCCACATTATAGAGACCAAGATCCAAACAGTAAACCCTAGAACCCAAAGGGGTATAAGCTAGATAGCACTACCTATATAAGGAAGGGCATAGCTGTATTAGAAGGAGGTTGAACCAAGTAGGGAACTAGTGCACAAAACCCTAGTTCATACAGCTCAAGGAGCACTTGTAATCTTCGGGTATCAATTAAATTGCTAATTCTGGAGAGTTCTTCTTGTTCTCCGTGCATGGCTCGACCGTGCACACCCTCGCTAGTGACCACAAGCACACATTCGGCCCCCAACTTAAGCCTACCCATGGCATCTACCGTGCCACCACCACGACTGACTCCAAACCACTATGGTACTCAGGGATAGCAGGTGGAGCGGTCAAAACCAGGCTGACCTGTCGGGTGATCTTCTTTTGCACCCTGTTGGTAGGGCGTCCCTTCTGGATCATCAGGGCCCCTTTTGGCGGTGGGTATCCTCCTGTACCATTGTTTGGTGCAGGTGGGATTGCTGGATTCGATGGTCCCACAGGTTGTGTTGGAGGGGCTCCGTGGGAGATGTCACCTGGTGCCGGTGTGGGCCCAAACCCAGGGTTCATGATCTGGCGTCGCATTTGGGTGAGACCCTCGCTGAGCTTCTAGAACTCGCGGCTGTCCTTTAGCATGTGGCTGGCCTTCTTTTTGCCATATTGCTTATCGATGTAGAAGTCGATGTAGAAGTGGCCTTCTTTAGCCGCAACCATGTCGTAGACATGCGATATTCGCCTTCTTCGACATTCTCTCCTGTGGCCATAATCGTCCTCGTCATCCGAATGCATTCGGTGGAGGGAATCCTCGCCATCTGCTCACCTGTTGGCAATGTCCATGAGGTGGTCGAGCGTCTTGGGCTTGATGCGCCCAAGTTCTTCCTTGAAGTCCGGGCGTTTGACACCATCCTTGAAGGTGTCGATTGTCCTTTCCTTAGAGATGTGCGCGGCTGAGTTCTTGACGTTGGAACAGCGTAGGATGTACGAGCGAATGGATTCGCCGGTACGTTGGGTGCAGGCGCGCAACTCCTCGATCGATGCTGGCCTCTTGCTGGTGCCTTTGAAGTTCCGGATGAAGATGTACGCCAACTCTTCCTAGCTTCGGATGGAGACGGAGGATAGGCTGCTGATCCAAATTCGAGCTGCGCCGGCCAGCTGCAGCTGAAGGCATTGTAGCGCGGTGTTTTTGTTACCGCCGTGTAGCTTGACAGACGAGAGGTGGTCGCTGAGCCAGGCCTTCGGGTCTTGTGTTCCGTCGAACTTCGGAGTGTCCGAAGGGAGTTGAAATTTTTTAGCATCTGTGTGCGCCAAACGAATCTGTTGAAGCATTGGGCTCCACACATCTCGCCGTTGTCATCCTCGTTGGATTCGGTTGAACATGCATGTTTGGCGCGTGCCTTGTCGACCTTGCGCTGGGCGAGATCATTTCGAGCGTCGTAGTCGCTGCTACGATGCCTTGGGATCTTGCAACGTCAAGGCAGATCGTGCTCGTGCTCGTCGGATGAGGGTGTGGGGTTGCAGTTGAATCTGACAGCAGCTTTTTTCGTCAACTCTGCAGGAGCTTCGTCATGGAGCGCAGCTCCAACAAGTCCGAGTCCTGCTAGCGCAGACGTGTGCATGGCACTCTTCGGGTCACCCACCGGAGGTGGATGGGGCGCGAGGTACATGGTCGCTGCCATGATCGCAGCCTGCGGCTTTTTCGGTATGACGTTGCCGTTCACATCCATTGACATGAAGGACGTATTGAGGGTCCTCGTGATGTCGCGGCGTGCGGCAGGGTGCATGTGCTCCGTGCAGGAGCGGTGCTTGTTGGCGTTGTTGCCATGCGAGCTGGAGCCGCCAGCGGAGGATAGCGCAGCTCGCCACGCGCTAGACTCCGAAGCTGCTTTCTTGTGTTTGTCGAGGTCCACCATCAGCTTCACCTGCCGGTTATGCTCGCCGATGAGGAGGAGGTGGTATGCCATCAGCAGATCCCATGAATAATTCACAGGTAGGATGATGTTGCCCAATGTGACTCCCCTGGATTAAGGCTAGACAAATCCCAGACCTTCGTCTGAACATAAGCCTAACCTAATCTCAAAAGCGTACAGAGAGAGAATCGGTAACACAATAGTGACCCTATGACACAAAAAAATTTACATCAAGCTCATAACTGAGCAAAGAACCAAAATATTACAAGCAGAGGTCACTTACCACAAACATCAAACAACGGAAGGCAAATTATGCTATTAAGTATAGCAAACTTAACAAATGTCCTAAGAGGCCTGAAGCATAACGATGACATCCAATCCATAGATCCCAGACTGCCAACTGGGAACTCTAAACTACTCATCGATGTCGATGCCGTGAAGAACTCATCTTCTATGGTAACACTTACTCTGCTGCAAAAGTATCAATGAAGCAAGGGTGAGTAGAGGGTGTACTCCACAAGACTTATGGCTGGTGGAGTTATTTTTTGCATAAAGCCATCTTTATTTTGTGAAAAAAGAGGGAGAAGAATCTTGACTAATCAGAATATATTAAAAGGGGATAAGAGAGCGGTATATCCAACTTGATCATCTTTTGATATTCACCGAATCATCATCAGCTGAACCTATCTAGGATCACCCCCTCGTACCCATGAGGAAGCATCCTTAAGCACACGTTGATCAACTTGCCAAGTTTTATGATTAGGTTCAAGTTCTCTATGATCTTTGAATCTGGTCTCCAAATTCATCCATAATCGTGGACACGGCTTTTCGAAAAGATTAATACCCTGCAGGGGTGTACAACTTTACCAACGCGTACCAACTGATTATTAATGCCAGATCATTATCCCTCTTCCTTGGAAGGCCGGCAGAGAGTGGTTTACCATGACCTTTACCTTGCTTTCGCCGATACCATGAGTCACGCACTAGGGAGATGCCGCCATAACGGGTCGAGTCCCGAAGTCGGTCCCTAATGATGTGAACATGGATTGACATTACGGATGCCGGGCATCTCCCATTCCCTGCCATGCTTACCTACCTGTATGAATGCACCTCCTTCACCTCCTGCGAGAAGATCCAGAATGCATATGTCGAATGGAACGCCTGAACTATGTGACTCATGGAATCTACTCAGCAAGTTAGGTGGTCGAGGGGGTTTCTAGGCCCCCGGGTGGCTGTATGCTCATCTTGGACCATAAGCAAGAACTCAGGTCCTAGTAGTGGCAAGTATGGGACTACAAAAACCACAACCCACCGTGGCCTCCCATACAAGCCTTAGCATGTTATTTATCCATCTCTTGTCATACTACGTCATCCTGTCATACTAGGTTCATTCGCAGCTCTGATTCATCAACCAGATGGACGGTAACAGCTAAGCATGGCTAAACACAACATATGTAACAGCTCTGGCAACGCTTCACAAGCCAAACCATAGTTATGCTAGGAGAAGTGGATCAGGGAATATAGGCTATAAAGGAAACATGCATCAGATAGGATTACTCTATCTATCGATAAAATACTTCAGAATTGTATGCACATGGCAAGAATGAAATACTTTGAAAGCATAGGATTCATATGAATGTGTGGGGCTTCGCTTGCCTTTGCCAGTTGTTATCCAGAAATCAGAGCTTCGGACATCTGGTACTTTACTTGATTATAATTGGTCAAGTATTGGTCTTCGAGCTTCGATGATGTTGATCTCGACCTTCGATGGTGTTGACCTCGATCTTCGATCTCAAACTCGATTGCTCACATTCATCTCTGAGTACTACCGAGAAGAAGCGGAAACACCGGAAAAGAAATACAACAATCAACACATGGCATCGATGCAATTCTCAATCAAGGATGATGGTATGACAAGTTAATTTGTATTGAGATTGAAGCCCTAAACATGCTCGACCATTTTAAACAGTGTCCGAGGGGTGCAAACCTTAGAACAGGGGATCCTCGGAATCACCTATGGGGTTCAATTGGTTCTTCAAATTAAACTTGCAGTTAAAGTTGTTAAACAATGCATGATTATAGTTTAATTAGGTAGTACTCATTTTTCTGAACATTTTGATATATTATTTGTATTTTTATAAATTAAAATAAATTAGTTATGAATTTCTTCAACTTTAATTCATTTTAAATAATTTTTGTAATATTATAAAACAATTTATATTTTGGAATTACTTTAATAATTTAATTAAACAGAAAATATTTCTGAAATATTTATATTACTTACAGGGTGGACCCACTTCTCAGGTAGTTGTTATTTACTGAAAATAATTACATAAATAATTTATAGGAATAATAAAAAAAACAAAAGAAAAGGGGTTATGACGCCAGCATGACGCCTCGCTGACATCATCAATGGAGAAGCCCCAGGTCGAGCACGGATCTCTTGATCTCGTGCGCGCCTGGACGCGTGGTTGGCCGCGTTGGAGAGAGCGGTTCGCGGCCAACCTGGTAGTGGTGGCGCATCCCTCATATGGTCGCTGGAATAGTGTCCATGAGAGGATTTGCGGTAGCGAGCGGTGGTGTATGATGCGGGCGGTGAACCAGGGTGCAGGGAAGGAATTAAAGAGGTGCCTGGGCACCGCGAGCTCACCCTTATGCCTACGGTGGTGTCAGGGAGGCCGGGGGAGGTCGAGGTCGCCGGCAATGTCGACGGCGAGCGGCAGTCAGAGGCGGAGAGGACAGAGTCGATGACGACAATTCGAAGAACGCGGGGTCGATTCCTTCGGTGAAGATGATCTTGGCGATGAGGAGGTTCCAACGACGGCCTCAGCTGGCCATGGGGTGGCCGGGGAAGGTGGTGCCATCGAGGTCCCGTGGCTAGGGTTCTGGTGATTTAGGGAAAACGGCAGAAAGCACGAGAGGAGGAGAAACGGATATGGTGAGAGAGAGGGGAAAGCGTCCATTCTTATCCTGGCGTCCAACGGCGGCGGCAGGAATCGCAGCATGGTCGGCATCGGGCGGCGGAGGCGCTGCCAGGCAGCAGCTCTCTTGTCGCGAGAAAGAAGACAACGTGAAGGGGTACGCGGGCCTGGGCTGAGGTGGGCTGCTACTGGGCCACTACGGCATGCATGGTCGGTAGGGAGAGGGAAAGAAGGAAGGTGGGCTCAGCCCAGAGAGAGATTGCATTTTTTTCTGAAATCTCTTCTATTTCTGTTTTTAACTTTCTCTATGTATTTTCAATTGTAATTCTGTTTTGAATAATTTCAAAATACAAAAACTTTCCCAAACATTTAAAATACTATGGAGACCCTTATAACCATTTGGGTTTCCAAACTTTTTGACTTATTTAAAAAACAATTGAAACCGTTTGAAATATTTACAATGAGAAGGGAAACTAGGGTTTAGGGTTTTGTGAGCCTTTTTATTCCATGCATTTTAAATAATGATGCTCATGAATGCACAAACAAATCCTATTTACGATTTAATAAACTAGGGTTGTTAGAATTCTATCCCCCTTAAAAGAATCTCGTCCCGAGATTCCTAAGTAGGAAGATAGAAGGAATAGGGTTACAGTAAACTTCGATGATCTTCTCGAAGAGGTTGATCCATGCCACCATGAAGAGTGGACGAAGTGCTTCATACTCTTCGAGGTGGAACTATAACTAAGGAAGAGAGGGAATGACATGGAACCACAAACTGAGTATCTCATGGTTAACTCATGGATAGATGTTTCACAAATATCTCTAGAGCCAACAAACATAAAACACGTCAAGGTAACGGAGAAAACAAGAGAAGATGGTTTTCCAGGGGATAGGTAACTAGTCTTCATAAGGATTGAGACCATGAAGCTTGCAGAAGAGTTTTTATTTCCGAGGGAAGGAGACTTCCAATAGATGGAACATGACCATAGACTTCGAGATATAAACCACAACTAAACAGCTCAATAGAGCTTTACAAGTGGAACAGATAGATACTAGCAAAACCAAGCTGATTTTTTTTTGACCCTGGACTGTGAGGCAAAAGCCCCACAGCTAAATTTTATTTAAAAGGAGAAAACAACAGCTGTACAACTACTATACAGGAAGGAGAAAAACAAAACACTCACCTCACTCACCTATTACAGGAAAAGACAAAACACTCCCTCATTATGAAGGTAGGCTAGCTATCCAAACCTTCAAACTCTCTCTATGTTTTTTCTTAATTCTATGCTCTATAAGAGTAATATCATGTACAAAGTTACATTTCCACCTAGCAAAGGTGGGTCTCTCATGCTGGAAAATTTTACTGTTACGCTGTTTCCAAATATACCAAGAAGCTAGCATCATGACCTCCATGAAAAAGGGCTTTCCAAAGTCCTTTCGTGCCTCATGAATAGCAGTTTGCATGTCATTGCTCATGGTCCAATCAATCTACAAATAGGACCATATCCTCCTGCTAAAATTGCATGTAAAGAAAAGGTGGAAACGTTCTTCATATGTATTGGTGGGGCATAACACACAAAATTTGTCAGTATTAACCTTCCAATTTCTTCTCAGGAGCAGATCGTTGGTATTCAGCCTATCACTAAGTAGCAACTAAGCAAACACTTTAATCTCAAGCATGCATGCAGATTTCCAAATCCATTGATAAACTGTTGGCACTACCATATGAGAATGTATGTGATCATAGTACAGACCAGCAGAAAAAACCTTTCCCCAAACATAAATCCATGAATCAGCTGCCGAGTTCAGAGGTTGATCAATCATACCCTGTTGAACCAATTCCAGCTCTTCAAAGGCTCTAGCAGAGATAGGCAGATATAAAAGAGTAGTGATGTCTGTAGTATTATAAACCTCAGCAGCAGTAAGACCATCATCCAACACAAAAGAAAAGAGCCTAGGGAAACGAATAGACAGAGGTTGGTTCGATCCCATAAAATGCCAAGCATCAGTCCAGAAATGAAATGTATCACCTGAACCACATTCAATCACAGCCACTTCCTTATAATTATTATACAGCTTTAAAATGTCACGCCACCAGAAAGAACCACAAGGTCGATCCACGTTTGGTAAAGATTCAGAATAATAAGAGCTCCAAATTAACTGAACCCAAGGGACATCAGCCTTGTTAAAGAATTTATCCATTTGCTTCATTAGTAAGGATTCATTTTTCTTCTGAAAGTTAACAATACCCAGGCCCATTCCTTTTTGGTTTACAAACCATGTCCCATGCGGCCAAAGATGGTTTGGCACCATGCTTATCTCTCCACAAACACTGTCTTAAAATTCTATCTAGATGCTCAATCAGTCCAATGGGCAATTTAAGTGAGAGCAGAAAATGCAGAGGCATTGAGCATAAAGCCGAAGAAATTAGCTGCAGACGTGCCCCCTGAGAAAGAAAAACTGATGTAGCCATAAGCCTTCGATCTAATCTATTAACCAGTGGCAGGAGATCCTGAATTGTAGGCTTAGTAGTACCAAGAGGCAAACCCAAGTAAGGAAAAGGAAGTGAACCAACTGGGCAGCCTAAAACAGCTGCAAGGTTAGCTGAAACATCATTCTGAACATTCAAAGGAATAATGAGAGATTTCTGAAAATTCACTCTTAGACCAGTTGACTGACCAAACTTCTGAAGAATTTCCTTTAAAGCAATAACCTGCTCCAACTCAGCAGACATAACTAAAATCGTATCATCCGCATATTGCACTACAGGGAAATCCGGATCATTTGTGTTTAATGGCAAGCTGAAAACACCTTCATGCAAAGCATCATTTATGACAGACTACAGTAGATCACCTCCACAGACATATAGAAGGGGGGATAGAGGATCCCCCTGTCTAACCCCTCTCCTACAAACAAAATTTTTACCAGGAACCCCATTAAGAAGAATAGAGGAAGTGCCAGAAGACAGAATTTCTTTTACCCAACCAATCCAAGTTTGATCACAACCTTTATGCTTCAGAATTTGTATAATAGCCTCATGCTCAATAGTGTCAAAAGCCTTAGCAAAATAAAGCTTGACAATAAGAATTGGGAGTTTGGATTGTTGACATTGATATATATACTCATAAGTCCATGCAATACAATCCTGAATAGATCTTGATTTCAAAAACCCATACTGATTTTTATGTATGCATCTCAAAATTTGCTTCTGAAATCTGTTTGTAACCAGTTTAGTCAAGAATTTCAGACAAACATTAGTGAGAGAAATAGGTCTATAGTCATTGACCTCCTCTGGAGAACCCTTTTTGGGCACCAGAGTATGAGAGAGCTGTTAACATTCTACAGACCAACCTTTCCACCATGAAAATCATGAGCAAACTTATAAAAATCCTGTTTTATAATATGCCAACATCTTTTGAGGAATAAACCATTAAAACCATCCGGCCCTGTAGCCCTATCAGTAGGCATATATTTAATTATGTCATCCATTTCTTCCTGCTCAAAAGGCCTAGAGAGAACCTCCAAACCATCCACCTTAGCCAGTATTCTATTCAAATCAAACTGCATGTCAATACCACTAGTGGAACCCATTCTGTTCTTATAGCTTGCCCACAACATACCAGCCATCACTGCATGATCAGTGACCTCATGACCATCATCCCCTCTCAAGGAAACAATATTATTTTTCCTATATCTCTCAGTAGCCATAGCATGGAAAAAATTAGTATTATCCTCCCCCATTTTAATCCATCTTACAGTACATCTCTTACGCCAGTAGTTACATTCTGCAAGCAACAAATCCTGAAGATGTAACTTGACAATCTTTCTGAAATTGAATTCTGTCACAAAGAGGGTCCTCAAGTCCTCAATTGAGTCCATAATAAAAATTGCCTCATTGCACTTCTGAATGAGGAACTTAAGTCTAGATAAGCCCTTCCGCCATCTACCCAGATCATATCTAAGACCCTTTAAATTTATGGACCAGAGCAGCCACACTAGATTTCTTATGGGAGGAAGTATTCCAGGAATTAGATACACATTCCAAAAACCCAGGCATATCGACCCAGTAGTTTTCAAAACGAAACAACTTAGCCTTAGGTATATTTGTGTCAATATTTACCACACATGGTAAATGATCTGATTCTGGCTTAGCTAAAGGGAGGACAACTGTGTTTGGGAAAGTAGTCGACCAAATTGGACTAGTAAAAAACCAATCTAACTGCTCCAGCAGCGGGTCCTGTTGCATGTTAGAAAAAGTGTAAGATCTCCCCTTAATTGGCAATTCAAGTAACCCAAGATGACCAATAAGGTCATTGAAAGTAAACATGTCATTTAAATTGCCACCAGCTCGGTTTCTGTTCTGCACAAATCTAATCAAATTGAAATCACCAAGGAGCAGATAATTACTGAGAGGTGGGATATTTAGATTGTACAACCATGAAACAAAATCATCACGTGCTTCCCCCGAACAAGGCCCATAAACTGTTGATAGTGTCCAAGATTCATTATTGTGAGCTAAAGTGAAAAGAACTGAAACACCAAATCTCTTGATCTCAATAAGAGAACCAGAAAAAACAGCAGAGTTCCAGAGCACTAAAATACCTCCTGAAGCCCCAACAGATGGCGCATACACAAAGTTATCAAAACGTTTAGGACTGAATTTGCGAATAAACCGTTGATCCAAGAATTCACATTTGGTCTCTTGTAAACATATAATCTCACAATTACTTTCTTCAATCTTTGCATGTACCGCTCTTTGCCTTGATTCTGAATTCAATCCACGAACATTCCAACACAGAATCCGCCACTTCCTTTTGGTAATGAGACACATTAAATATAAGCATAGCTTGAACAAGACTCCGACCAGATGAATAACATCAGGACTTCCCACCATAACACACACCCCATATAAGTACGACATAATAATCCAAACAAAGATACCGATGCTGAAGAAACTGATAGCATAAGCAAACCATCTAAGACTGACACTGAACATACTTAAAACAGGGAGAAGGGAGACTAAACTGACAACCCAACATGACTCAAGAGCACACCGATACCACCAAGACTGACTGCAACAAGAAAAATTCTCCCCAGTAGACCATCTTCTGCGTGCTGCACTAATCATCTGCAAGCTTGGCATCTGTTTTAGGGTCAGGACTGGCTGTAAGCTTATCCTCAGTTAAACATGACGGGTCAATGCCCAGAGCAATACCCACCGATTGCAAAACATGCATTGGCGTTTCAGGGGGCACCTGAACATCCTTATCCATAGGTTCAGCAGAATTTTTTGTACCTTTTTTGACTGCGTCCTTGCACGCTTCATTGGCTTATCCTGCTGTTCCTTCTCAGATCTTGGACGAAACCCATCATTTTTCACCATACTACGCATGCAACGGCGTACTGAAGTCTCCAACAGAGGTGTTGCCTGCTTTTTAGCCCTACCACGCCTCTTTTTGACAGGAACAGATATAGGAGAGGCAGAAAAAACAGGTGGTGGCAAAGAAACTTGATCCACCAAACTCTCAACATCATCACTAGACATATCAGAGAAACATAGAGCTCTAGCCACAGATCTACGCGGTGGAGAGGAAAACAGACTATTAACTCTGTCCACAGAAATTTTGAAACAGCAGTTTTGATCAAAAGCCATTGACCAGCTTCTCTTTGTGAGTAACAAGCTACAAAAGGGGCTAGTGCTGATAGCAAGTGGCAGGGTATTGGAGAATAACTGTGGTAACATTGACTGAAAAATCTTATCCCACATCATCGAGGGTGGTAACTCAGGCCCAAAGAGAGTAGTAATAGTAGTACCAAGACTCCCATTACCTAACTGTCCTTGTTCATAAATTTGTATCTGCAAACCATTATAATTGTTTGCCCCCAGATGCGATCCAGCAACAATATTTTGGGTTTCAGTATTGTCATGGGCCAGTCCTCCATTAAACTGAACCAACTCTTGAGACTACAGTTGCTGAACTTCAATATCATCGATGTTGCACACTTCATTAACCAAATGGACTGAAGAAGAATCAGAGATCATAGAAGGATCCTGAACAATAGAATCTTGCTCAAAAAACTCAGCAGCTGGGCCAAACACCTCTCCTCCAGATTAGGTTGTACATCAACATTAGGGGCCTCCTCATGAGGGACATCATTCCAACCTAGCTCCGAGAACTGCGGTAGGGCCCAGTTATGGTGATCCACATGCAAGTTACCAGGCAAAGGGTGAGGGTTCCCATCAAGGGGCATTGGATCCTCATCAGCTAGGAAGACATCCGCAAAATCAATCGTCAGAACGTAAACCGCTGCAGTCCCAGACTGACGATTGGCACCAATATTACTGAACTCTCCAAAAACCACATCTCGTGGGACAGTTTGGACCGATGGGAAGGATGCCAAGACCATAGTCCTACTCTTAAGAGGATCATCACGGTGCCAATCAAGGAAACGACCAAAAGTAGCCACAGCATTGGAGATGTCGAAATCATTCCTATAGTCTAGAGGGATACCCAAAAACAAGAGCCAACCAGTTCTGAAACCATTAGCCCCCCTACGGTTCTCACCATCATCATGGTTCACAAAACGCACAAACACATCATGTTGCATCTCACGCGGAGGATGTTGCACCAAAATTTGCCTAGCTGCAGAGCTTCTCATCTCAAACAGACCCACCCCAAACAAGGACGGCTGAGCATCCATGACATCAAGACCAAAAGTTGTTGTTGAATAAAATCAGAGACTTGCTCACGCCAAAAACCATTACCTTCAGGCTGCGGTGGCTCGACGTAGGCATAGCAGAAGTTGTCATGACGGCGAGGAGGGACAACAGCCGGGTTGTAGAAGGTACGAGGCAGCCTAGTAGGGCCCCCATCAATGACCTGGTGCCCCAAAGGCACCCAAGGCATAGGGTTAATCGCAAACACCGCCATTGGAACCGGCAGAGGCGACGTAGCAGAAAGCGGCGGCGTCGTAGGGCAATGATCAGATTGGTTTGCACAGTTGATAGGTTTTGGATTAGTTACGTGTATGCTGGTATCTTTTAAACAAGGCGTCTCAGAAGTAACCGAAACCGCATTGCTATCAGGTCCTATCTTAAAATCCCTGGACTCTTGTACCAGTTTTTTTGGTATCCAGACTTGCTTTTTATTCAGAGGCAACCCAAAACACTCTTTCTGAACATGCCCAGAACGGAAACATTTCCTGCACCGAATCTTCTTTTTGCATTGCTCCCTGTTGTGACCCATTGATAAGCAATGACCACAATCCCAAAACCTATATGCAATATCATCAATCACTTTTTCAAGGCCATCAAGATCCTGAGGTGAAGACGGTGCATAAAAAGAATTGGCCGAAACTGGTATAGACATAGAATCCTGAACCCTCTCAACTGTCCTCAAATTCTGACAGTCCACATTAGATGGGATAGGAAAGGAACCAAACTGCAGCACTTCATCAGTAGGGACTAAAGAATCAGGCAAAATAACTGCACTCTAGACCTTCGAACCCTCCTCAGGGGCACAGCCATATCCCTTACAAGCCTCATATTGTATATTATCTGCATATGTCAAAACCTTGCGCATAGAATGAGTCCTTTGATTATATTTTATGCTAGATTTTGAAGGCCGAAGCTTGAGTGCAGAAAGAGATGCATCAATCCTACGTTTATTAGGACTCACCAACACCCATTCCTGATTACATTTAGATTTCCAAGCCAAAAACTCCTTGCGCCAATTCGGACCGCCACCCCCCCACAGGTGGAAAAACATTTAAATTGCTCACAAGAGAAAGACCGCATTGAATAAACCAAGAAACCCACATTTTTTGATGAAACTGAGAACCTGAAAACTCTATCATTCAGGTGCAAGACTGACAGGTCATCACATAAACCTCTGAGACAAGATTCCAAAGCCATGCTAACTGAGTCCTCATTTAATCTGAACTTAGATCTACCAAAAGAGACTGCCAAAAGGAAGTGATGAGATTTACCAATCGGGTGAACAGTAGAACCAAACCTCCTCTTGACATCACTCTTGAAAGAGTATCCCAGAGAGAAATCCAGACCCAAAGACAAGGCATCATGGACTGCCATATAAATAGAATTCACCTGAGAAACCATAACCGGGGCACTGTCCTTAGCCAACTGAATATCTGCAAATGGATCCGAAATAGACGCGGACCCAGAAACCTTCGAGATATCCTCAGACCTAATCGGGAACCAAACTGGCCCAAAAGTAGATTCAATACAATCACCAATAGAAGCATGATGTTCAGGGAAAGACACCTCAGATCCAGGGCCAATCAATTCACTCGACGTCATTTGCCGTCCAAAGATCGGCTCACCTTTAGCATTTCTAAGAATCAGCCAACCAAACGGCTCAGTAGCCCAGACTTGAACCGAACCATCATACAGATTCTTTCTACCCCGACCTAGATCCTTAGAGGTCGAGTAGACAGCCTTCCAACAACACGTGGGAGGGATCATGGTGCCAGGAAGAACACCAGGGAAAAAGGCTTACCTTGTGGGTAATTGAAACGAGAAGAAAATGATTGGAGAAAAGGGTGTAGATCACCAGAGATCTACACGAACGCCGGCGAAGAGGGTTTTACGAGGGTTTTACGTGGCAAAACCAAGCTGTTGAACTACCTTTAATGTAGAAGGGTCATTCTTTGGTTCATCAAAAGGCAAAGACAGAAAGGTGTTTTGGTGGAGAGGACTCGTAAGGGTCACAAGTAACATGTAACAAGATAAACTATTGATTACCAAAATCATGGCCGCTCTTCGAACATGTTTAAGAAATCAGGAAGGAAACTCTTTATTCATCCAGGGCTATCAAAATACTTACCAAAGATCATGATATCACTTAAACCACGAAGATGACAAGTTTAGAAGATTCCTGATGACACGAGAAGAAAGAAACTTCATTCTCAGACTCCAAGTACTTGGCATAACAAGACGCTTGCCATCATATAAGGGTTTGGAGGATCGACCGAGAAACATTTAGCAACACTACTTTAAAGGTTCTCCTTGATGTTCAAGATATTGATATCAAACTTTTAATAAGCCTTCAATCATTCATCAAGTAAAGGTCAGACTTCGGATCCAAAGGAATCCATAAGATCAACTCCTATGATAAATCATAGAAGATGCCTCATGAAGAGTGGTTGTTATTGCTGAATGAGAGGTATATGACAAAAGTTCTTTTCGGCTAATTGTGCCAACCATTACATCAATATTGCCGGATTTACAAAGAGACCTATGTCAAAACCTTGAGAAACACAAACCATCATTGCTGCTTGAGATTCAGCTTTGGTTAGGTGGAGAGATACTTCAGACTCAGCATGTCCGAATATAAAATTTGCAACATTTACCTCGAAGGTAAAGTTATGAGATAGATTCTCAAGACTTGGACTACTGTGTCAATCTCCAAAAGATGAGCTAGATTGCAAAACCCATGTATTAACAAGTTACCAAAAGATAATTTGCACCAACATGAATTGTTCACAATGAAACACAACTAAATCCTGTTTAGGAAACTTTTAGTAGGATATCAAAATTTTGTTGGACTTCTTATCTTTCGTGACAAATCAATCAGTAGCTTGGTGTGCTTGGAGGATCTTCTCGAGATGTGAAGGTATCAACCTACCATATCAGGAATACCTCGCACATGCTTGACTAATTTGAAATGATTCCCGAATAAACAATGATAACTATACTCATATCCACGGCGACATCTTTCAACATTTTGCGCATGAATCGGAAAAGGTTACTTCTAACATCCAGAACACATACTTTGATATAACACGAAGATGGTTCTCAAAAGATTCCAACATTAATGCCAATTGTTCCACATGAATCTTTTCTAGCATGGAAAAGTTAAGGATGTCATTGATGGTATAAATAACAAACTTATCTATACACTCCAAGAAGACAGACTCACATGTTGTATGAACAAGTCATAGACATTGGTCAGACCAGAGGTCATGAAGATGTACTAAGGTGAAACATCACAAATAAATACACCACCATATAGTCCTTGGAACTGAGTTTGATTTGACGATTGCCCGAATCAAATCAAAGGAGGAAAGATAACATATACAAAGGACATACTATCCTACTTCAGCACGAACAAAACTAGACATTCCTTGAAGGAGGAACAAAGTTGGATAGAATTTTTGTCTTCCAACTCTCCAAGTTGTTGTTTAAGTTCAACCAACTAGTTCAGGGGTATCCAATACGAATCCTTGGAGAAAAGAGCAGTTTAGAGAACTAGCTTACTCAAGAACTTGACAACACGGTCATGTGGCAACATGGTGATACTTCTAGAAGACATCCAGAATATCACGGACCACCGATATGAGAGAGATCTCAACAGGGAAACTTAATTGGTAAAGCAAAAAGACATGGTCTCGGAGCTTCTACACAAGCCTAACTCTTTGACCGAAGAGAGTGCACTAGAATAGCGGGCTTAGTAGCACAATCATCCTTTGCTTAGTGATAGGATTAACCAATCACACTAAGAATGATACAAAGATCCTTGAAGTTCAAAGCAATAAAATTTGCTAGGAATCTTAGATGGCCACATTATTACGCACATGCACCATTCCTGAGCGCAAAAACTCAGAGGAAGGGTGGGTAATATGTGTAAGAGCATCACTTCATTAAGAGGGTCATGAAACTCAACACGACCTCTTAGTATAAAAGAGTGTGACACTTTAAGGTGGAACAAAACATAAACTAATCAATGCTTATTGATCTATGGATTACAACACTTTGACCTGGTCTTTGAAATGTTGAGTTACCGGAGTTTGTTTCTCCTAGACATCCTGAAATGGTTTGTCTTGATGGACCACAAGAGTAGCTTGCTTCGGGAAACACCAATGCACATCTACTACTTGGTTACCAATTGGTAGACAAAGGTTGGAAAGCAACAAGAAAGAGAAGGAACATGCTCAGGATAGAATCCCAAGATGTGGATGCATAAGTCAACTATATTTCGGAGACTAAAGCAAAAAAGGGAGGTGTGGCAGAGTCACGAGTATAGATGCGAGATTCTTGAGGAGATCTCTTGTCGTGATGTATTTGGTTCCGTTGAAGAACATCTGCCATAGCATGTGGTAAGGGAAGTCCTTTATCATCACTGTTCAAAGCGACGATATCCACAAGCTTGAAGGCTATACAAGAAGGTACTAGCCATCCTGAAGTAATGTGTGAACATTAGCGACAGAGGTCAATAATGGATCTTGGGTTAAAGGTCAGCTTCATGTACAAGATTCACAATAACGGAATCCAGCACAATCGGGGATCTTAGGTTCAAGTCCGAAGGTTAAAATCCAGAGAAAGGAATGACTACTACTTGAGTGACCGAGCGTACACTACAAGGTAGTAATCACGAGGTAGCTTCTGAAAGAAGGAACAACTTCTGAAGTACCCAAAGAAATGAAAAGGAGGCACACGAGGCGAAAGGAAACCTCAAAGCCTAGAATAGAACATTGTGGAACCATCCACATGATGTTGTGAACCCATAACATAGAGAGATAATGATAGGAAGAAATCTCTTAGAAGAAACAGAACAAAGGGAAACAAGGAACACACACAACTGACTCTAGAGAACTCAACACTAGGTCAAATGGTTGAGAACCGGCATGCCTGAAGAGGCACCTCAGTTTTGAAAGACTGGACGAGATAGCAAAACTTTTCCAAATCAACACGAGGTAAGATGACCCAGAGTTAGAGCAAAACTAGATAAGGAGAAAAAGAAGCATACCAGAGTTTTCGCACATAATTTTCATCTTTGAAAATAGTGTACACAAGCACTAGACTCAACATCGACCAACAAAAAGGGTTTCGTACAGTCGGTACTGCTCTGATACCAAAACCTGTGACACCCTCAGGATTAAGCCTAGACAAATACCAGACCTTTGTCTGAACATAAGCCTAACCTAATCTCAAAAGCGTATAGAGAGAGAATCGGTAACACAATAGTGACCCTACGACACAAAAATTATTACATTAAGCTCATAACTGAGCAAAGAACCAAAATATTACAAGCAGAGGTCACTGACCACAAAAACATCAAACAACGGAAGGCAAATTATGCTATTAAGTATAGCAAACTTAATAAATTGCCTGAGAGGCCTGAAGCATAACGATGACGTCCAATCCATAGATCCCAGACTGCCGACTGGGAACTCCAAACTACTCGTCAATGTCAATGCCGTGAAGAACTCATATTCTATGGTAACACTTACTTTGCTGCAAAAGTATCAACGAAGCAAGGGTGAGTATAGGGTGTACTCTGCAAGACTTATGGCTGGTGGAGTTATTTTTGCATAAAGCCATCTTTGTTTTGTGAAACAAGAGGGAGAAGAATCTCGACTAATCAGAATATTCTAAAAGGGGATAAGAGAGCAGTATCTCCAACTTGATCATCTTTTGATATCCACCGAATCATCATCAGCTGAACCTATCTAGGATCACCCCCACGTACCCATGTGGAAGCATCCTTAAGCACACGTTGATCAACTTGCCAAGTTTTACGATTAGGTTCAAGTTCTCTATGTTCTTCGAAGTTGCTCTCCAAGTTCGTCCATAACCGTGGACACGGCTTTTCGAAAAGATTAATACCCTGCAGGGGTGTACAACTTTACACACACGTACCAACCGATTCTTAATGCCAGATCATTAGCCCTCTTCCTTGGAAGGCCGACAGAGAGTGGTTGACCACGACCTTTACCTTTCTTTCACCGAGACCATGAGTCACGCACTAGGGAGATGCCGCCATAACAGGTCGAGTCCCGAAGTGGGTCCCTAATAACGGGTTTGAGATTACGGATGTCGGGCATCTCCCATTCCCTGCCACGCTTACCTACCTGTATGAATGCACCTCCTTCGAGAATAGCCAGAATGCATATGTCGAATGGAACGCCCGAACTATGTGACTCATGGAATGTACTCAGCAAGTTAGTTGGTCGAGGGGGTTTCCAGGCCCCCGTGTGGCTGTATGCTCATCTTGGACCATAGGCAAGAACTCAGGTCCTAGTAGTGGAAAGTATGGGACTACAAAAACCACAACCCACCGTGGCCTCCCATACAAGCCTTAGCATGGTTATTATCCATTTCTGGTCATACCACGTCATCCTGTCATACTAGGTTCATTCGCAGCTCTGATTCATCAACCGGATGGACCATTGGTAATAGCTAAGCATGGCTAATCACAACAGATGTAACAACTCTAGCAACGCTTCACAAGCCAAACCATAGTTATGCTAGGAGCAGTGGATCAGGGAATATAGGCTATAAAGGAAACATGCATCAGATATGATTACTCTATCTATCAATAAAAGAATTTAGAATCTTATGCACATGGCAAGAATGAAATACTTTGAAAGCATAGGATTCATATGAATGTGTGGGGCTTCGTTTGCCTTTGCCAGTTGTTATCTAGAAAGCAGAGCTTCGGACATCTGGTACTTGACTTGATTATAATTAGTCAAGTATTGGTCTTCGAGCTTCGACGGTGTTTATCTGGACCTTCGATGGTGTTGACCTCGATCTTCGATCTCGAACTCGATTGCTCACATTCATCTCCGAGTACTACCGAGAAGAAGTGGAAACACCGGAAAAGAAATACAACAATCAACACATGGCATCGATGCAATGCTCAAGCAAGGATGATGGTATTATAATTTAATTTGTATTGAGATTGAAACCCTAAACATGCTCGACCATTTTAAACAGGGTCCGAGGGGTGCAAACCCTATGACAGGGGATCCTCGGAATCACCTGTGGGGTTCAATTGGTTCTTCTAATTAAAATTGCTATTAAAGTTGTTGAACAATGCATGATTATAGTTTAATTAGGTAGAAACTCATTTTTCTGAACATTTTGATATATTATTTGTATTTTTATGAATTAAAATGAATTAGTTATGAATTTCTTCAATTTTAAATCATTTTAAATCATTTTTGGAATATTATAAAACAATTTATATTTTGGAATTACTTTAATAATTTTATTAAACAGAAAACATTTCTAAAATATTTATATTACTTAGAGGGTGGACCCACCTGTCAGGTATTTGTTATTTACTTAAAACAATTATAGAAATAATTTACAGGAATAATAAAGAAAACAAAAGAAAAGGGGGTTATGATGCTAGCATGACGCCTCGCTAACATCATCAATGGAGAAGCCCTAGGTCAAGCACGGATCTCTCGATCCCGTGCACGCCTGGATGCATGGTTGGCCGCGTTGGAGAGAGCGGGTCGCGGCCGACCTGGTAGTGGTGGCGCAGCCCTCGTATGGTCGCCGAAATAGTGTCCACGGCGAGGATCTGCTGCAGCGAGCGGCGGTGTATGATGCAGGCAGTGAACCAGGGTGCAAGGAAGGAATTGAAGAGGTACCTGGGCACCGCGAGCTCACCCTCATGCCTACGGTGGTGTCGGGGAGGCCGGGGGAGGTCGAGGTCGCCGGCAATGTTGACGGCGAGCGGCAGTCAAAGGCGGAGAGGACGGAGTCGATGACGACGATTCGAAGCACGCGGGGCCGATTCCATCGGTGAAGATGATCTTCGCGATGAGGCCGTGGGGTGGCCGGGGAAGGTGGCGCCGTCGAGCTCCCGCGGCTGGGTTCCGGTGATTTGGGAAAAAATGACAGGAAGAATGAGAGGAGGATAAATGGATATGGGGAGAGAGGAAAGTGGTTGTTCTTATCCTGGCGTCCAATGGAGGCGGCGGGAATCGCAGCGCGGCCAACATCGGGTGGCGGAGGCCCTACCAGGTAGCAGCTCTCCTGTCACGAGGAATAAGACAACATGAAGGGGTACGCGGGCCTGGGCTGAGGTGGGCTGCTGCTGGGCCAGTGCGGCATGCGTGGGCAATACAGAGAGGGAAAGAAGGAAGGTGGGCTCGGCCCAGAGAGAGAGTTTTTTTTTTGAAATCTTTTCTATTTCTGTTTTTAACTTTCTCTATGTATTTTCAATTGTAATTCTATTTTGAATAATTTCAAAATACAAAAACTTTCCCAAACATTTAAAATACTATGGAGGCCCTTATAGCCATTTGGGTGTCCAAACTTTTTGACTTATTTCAAAAAAATTGAAACCATTTGAAATATTTACAATGAGAAGGGAAAACTAGGGTTTAGGGTTTTGTGTGCCTTTTTATTCCATGCATTTTAAATAATGATGCTCATGAATGCACAAGCAAATCCTATTTACTATTTAATAAACTAGGGTTAATACACCCGCCACGGCTTCGCATGCCTGGCGCCATCCGTCCTCGTTGAAGTTGATCTTCTGGTAGGCGTTGGCGTCGCCCTCGTTGGGCTGGAGGGGCGGATCTCCCCCATTTCCTCCGTTCCTAGCATGTGGTTGGGCGGGGGATTGGGTGGTGGGTTGGGCGTACTCGAAACTGGTGGTAGTTCCGACTCGCCCTGGATGACCACGACGCATTGGTAATGCCCGTGGACTGGGTCGCTGATGACCCATAAGTATAGGGGGTGTATCGTAGTACTTTTGATAAATAGGAGTGTCGATCCCAACGAGGAGCAGAAGGTGTTGACTAGTGGTATCTGATAAGGCAAACGAATTTTAGTGGTTTTCTGATAAGGCAACAAAACAAAGTGCAAGTAATAAAGACAACGAACAAACGCAGCAAGTGGCCCAATCCTTTCTTAGCAAAGGACAAGCAGGTGGAAATACTTATAAGGACCACACATTCTGGAGGACACATGGGAATTCTGTCAAGTGCTTTCGCTTCAAATAGTTGAGTACTCTTCTTTGGTGTTGTAAGTGTTGTGTGGGTGAACCTGTGCGAATGTACCGACCTTACTTGGACTAATACATACTTGTGATTAAACCCCCTGCAAGCATCTGCAACTACAGGAAAGTAATTAAGATTTAAACCTAACCACATCCTTAAACTCTGAGATGCTACTCTCCCTTGTGCAAAGGTGTCCTAACGGGGGTTCAGGTTTCTGTCACTCCGGCAACCCCACATTTAGTTTCCAAATACACAATGCATTCTCCTAGGCCCATAAATGGTGAAGTATTGTGTAGTTGACATTCACATGACACCACTAGAAGAATAGCACCACAACTTAAATACTAAACCATTGAATAATAACTCAACACAAATCCACTAATAACAACCTGACTTCTCCCATGTCCTCAAGAACTAGACGAACTACTCAAAAGACATCATATGGATCAAGATCAAAGATTATATGGTGATGAATAACAATATGAACATAAACAATATTCCAATGGTTCCACTCACAAGCATCAACTACAATAGTAATTAACACCGGGAAAGTTTCCCCTAAGAACTAAAGCAATATCCAACACAATTGTTACAGCAGGACGGAATGATGATGATGGTGCTGGTGGAGATGATGGTGTGGATGATGATGATGATGATCCCGATGAAGCCTAGCTTGATGACGGTGTTGATGGAGACGATCTCCCCTCTCCGGGAAGGAATTTCCTCAGCAGAAATCTGTCTGCCAGAGAGATCTTGCTCTCTCAGTGTTTTCCGCCCCGCAGAGGTGGTGGAAATATATCTGTGGTCGCCCCCTGGTGTTAGGGTTCTGTGAGGAAGATATAGGTGAGATGGCGGAGTCGGAGGCCGAGCAGGTGGGCCACACCTTCCCTAGGCGCGGGGAAAGGTGGGCCTGCGCCTTGGGGTGTGTGGGCCCTCTGTGGCCCTTCTTTGCCTCCCCTTCTGGCTTCCTCAGTCTTCCGGGAAAATATAATTTTCCCATATTTTTCTAGTCTTTTTCTGATCTTCACGAAATTGCATCAAAACACCTCCTTTTCCATCAGAATCCAGACTCTAGTAGTTCATCCTCCAAGAATCATCCAACATGCAAAAACAGTGGAAAAGACATAAGTAATACCTCATAATAAGACATATATTAATGAATAGAGGCAAATTATGATATAGAATGGTGATGCAAATTGGACGTATCAACTCTCCCCAAGCTTAGACCTTCGCTTGTCCCCAAGCAAAAACTGAGCTCAGTAAACATGTCCATAGGTTTATGGAGTGAAGTGTCGATAAAAGAATACGGACAAGAAGCATCAGACTTACCATTACACAACTCATAGAAGAAAGCAACTCACCATTATATAACTTAGCTTGTAACAAGTACATGAGTCACAATAGAAATGCATAAAGATAAATCATAATTGGAATTGGCCAGCTTTTGTTCCTGGTCAGAGAATAGCTGGCAAGCAGTTTCACAAAAATCTTTTTGTAGAATTTTTATAACAGGAGCACTCTTTTCTCAAAAAGGTTTTTCAATGAAGGCTTTCAAAGTAATACTAAATAGATAAGAGCTTTGTGCAAACATGGAAGATAAAGAACATGATTTAATAAATCACCATATGGATACTTGAAACACAACAACTCAAATGCTTGCTGGAGTTAGAGAGGAAGTAGGTTTACTGACTCAACTTAGAAAATAGGAGAAAGGTCCCTTCATAAAGGGTAGCAGGGATTACAAGTCATAAAGAACTTCCAAAAGATTATGATACTTACTAGCTTTGAGCACTCATTGCCCCTATCATAGGCATCTTGAGATGATTAAGGTTAAAGTGCACAAAGATGGTGTATATGCTTGATGAAATATAAGTTGGCAATCTCATGTCCTTTGAATATGAGGGCCACTCCTCATGCTACTCAACTTTAGTCACCAGTAAGTTCTTGTCATTGTAAGTACATGCATATCATAGAGAACCGCCAACGGGGTACCCCTTGCACATGGTATAGGAGCTATCCCATAACCAAAATGACAAGGCAAGTAGACAATGAGCATCTCAGCGATCTTTTTATTTACTCTGTGCATAGATTTTTTATTGAGGATGCTTCATAGATAGATAACTATGGTGATGCTGCAAGTTTCCACCATGATTAGGCATGGCTTAGGCTAGCGGCCCAGGCATTTCTCTAACACAAAATACAAAATCCATGGAGTTACAAGTTCCCTCTTTATTTCACACCGTTGACATCCACAGACAAAAGAGCACGATATCAATTGTGTACATAGTACAAGTGCAATCTTGAAAGTGTTCCCCATGACAACACGGTTCTTCTAATTCCAACGTATAGATGCAAGCATATACAACTTCGATGACATAGTGGTTTAAGTCTATTAGGGACAAGAAAATAAGGTGTGCCATCAAGTTCGTGAGAGCTTTACTAACTAGTTTTCACATAACAAAATACTTTTTAATTCGAAAGATAGATGAAGCTTGAGAATTTTCTTAGAATAGCAAAAGCTATTAGGTAGATATGGTGGACACAAGTGGCAAAGGTTTTGGTTCAAAGGGATTGGAAACATGAGAAGTTTACCTTCTGAAAACAGGTTTTTGGCTAGCAAGGCTGGGTAGCAAGCAAGAGAGTTGAAAGAAACAAGCAAACCTACAAGTAATAAAGACAAACATGCAGTATTTCTTGAAGACACAAAAGATCTTAAATAGATAATACTAAGAATATGAGCCAACAAGAAAGAAAATGAATGATACAAAATACCTGTAAGCTTTTTCTCCTTTTTTTCTTTCAATCCTCAAAAAGTATTTCTACTGACCAGAACTCGGTTTGCCAAAACCAATTTAGATCAACTTGATGCTCCCAAAGTGATGCCAATACTGATCAACAAGATCCATCATATAATGAAGATTGCAAACTATGATAAGAAGTGCAAAAAGTAAAAGATGAAACTTCTCATTAATATTCCAATAAAGGCACCCACACCAAGGGATACATAGATAATCAACTAAAGGAGAGATACTTCCACATTCAAACCAAACTATAAGATAACACTTGTACCAAACATATGAATCCACTAAAAAGGTAAAAGATAAAAGATAATGATTGTGATACCGTGACACTCCCTCCAATCTTGGAACAAGCCAAGGCGATGCCAAACCTGATGACGAATTACTCCTTTGGTGGTGGTGTTCTCTTGATAAGATCTTCAAGCATCTTGCGAAGCCTGTTATTCTCCTCTTGAAGCACATCCACCTTCATCCTCAAAGCATGGTACTTATCACAAAATTCGTCCTCCGCTACCTTAGGGCAGTATCTGAAGTCTGGACCGAAGGCTATGATTCCATGCATGTTACGAGCAAAAGCATCCCTAGTGTTAATTTCTCCTACCAAAGTTTGTTTCCTTGCCCTTGCCCCTGCGGAGGTTTGTTCTTCCAACTTTATCTCATCCACGGGCTTCTTGTCGTTGTCGTTGGCGGAGACCATGGTGCTCTAACCTTGAGAAGTTTTCCTGACAGAAACAGATCGAAACAAAAACACGATGAGAACACGATGCACAAACCTCGGGGGATCCGGGGGGTTATATATTACAGAATTTCAATGCATAAGGAAGGTTTTGACATGAAAATGAGGCGGGGTCGGAGCTCGGGGGAGGCACATCCCCTCCCGGCACGGGGCAGCTGGGGCCCGCGCCTGGGGTGGGTTTGGCCACCCAGCCTCCGTTTCCTCCTCTGTTCCGCCTCGTAACTTCTCTTATGTATTAAAAACATCAAAAATATAAAAATATTGCGGTTTCACGAACCTTTTGTTTTCACCACTTTTACCTATTCAAAGACGAACTCTGTAGACTCCTTTTCTCCTTCTCCTGGAAATTCCTTTTCTCACAAGGCAATACACAAAATTCAAAGGCAACATTAGTGTAAGAAAAAACAATAACCCTTTAGGTACACACTTGAACTGAAATCCATCAAAACAAAGTCTTCTGTAAGAGGCAAATGCAAATGATAGCAGAAATCTGTCAAAACAGACCAGCAGGTAAAGATTTATTTTTTCAAAAACCTTCTGTTGCTCAAATAAAAAAGTGTAGAACTAATGAAAGTTGGGTAACAACTTGGAGACCAAGCTCATAAAAATTCAGCTCCATCCGACGTACTGAGCTCCCTCACGAGTTTTTACAATGCAGCACAAAAATCTGTCCTAGGACAGCAACTTTTCACAACTCCTCTACTTCACAAAAGTAGTTGAACTTGACACAAAAACCAAAACAAAAAGGATAAGGAGCAGTTATTACTGAAGTAATAACTTCCAAGAATCAACCAAACTCTTGGTTTATCTCCCAACAAGTACTTTTATTTAATGCCTTTAAGTTAGGCTTGAAACTTTCAAAGATGCTCACAAAGGAGATATATATCTAGAATGAAAGAGAGAATCAAGAAGCAAATAACCAACACACTTGAGTCTAACCCACTTCCTATGCATGGGGGTATCATGAGAAAACAAATTATCGAAACAAAAAACCACTAGCATAGGAAGACAAAACAAATGCAACTTCAAAGCTTTCAACATAAAACGGAGAAACTTGACATTATTGAGAAGCATAAAACCATGTTTCCCTCTCTCATAATAACTTTCAGTAGCACTATGAATAAAGTTGAAAATATAACTGTCACTAGCAACAACATTATCATCAGAATGAGCATACTTACAGTCGCCAAAAAGAGGTCCAAGGTCATAAACTGGATCAATAGAAGCAAGTTGTTCCATCCTGAAATCTTTATTAGGCAAGCTGTTTCACAAGGAACTTGAGCAAATTTGGAGAAGTTAAACTCATAAGAATCTCCATCAAACTTAGTTAAAACTTTCTCCTTCTTACAATCAATAATAGCTCCACAAGTGTTCAAGAAAGGTCTACCAAAAATGATAGGACAAGTTTTGCTAGCTGCTGAATTAAGCACTAGAAAATCAACAGGATACTTAATCTTACCACAAAGAACCTCCACAACTCTTACAATACCAATAGGGCAAATGTTTTCCTTATTAGGAAGGTGAATAACCACATCAATGTCCTCAAGCTCACAAGGACCAATTTCATGCATAATTTCCCTGTAAATCTCATAGTAGCAATGGTCACCAATTTTAACAGAAAGCACAGGAACACTAGCTTTTCTAGCTTTTCTAGGATGAGAGATAGTATTAGAAGCGTCTTCACAGAAGACAATGTGCTCATCCTCTATATTTCTAGCATCAAGATCTTTAACAATAGCTACCACAGGTTCAATAATCAATTGCTCATCAGGCTCCACAGTTTTCTTAGTACCTTTATTATTTGCACTAATCATCATAGAATACTCATTTACCTTATCTGGGAAAGGTATTTTCTCAACATAAGGTTCATGCACAATATTATTAGTAGTACAAACTTCAGTACTTCTAATAGGAACATGACTAACAACATCTTTATAAGGAGCATGGTACTTATTCCACTTCTTTTTGGGAATTTCTATGTAACAGGCAAAGTCCTTAAAACAATTGGCAATACTTTGGGAATCAAGACCAAACTCATTACTAATATCATGAAAGTCATCAGTTCCCATAAAAGATTAATGCATTCATAATCATAGTTTATACCTGACTTTCTTCCTTTGTCATTCTCCCAACCTTCAGTGTTCTCTTGAATACGGTCTAGGAGATCCCATTTAGCTTCTTCTTTCATACGTGTGAATGATCCAGCACAAGAAGCATCTAGTAAATCTTTATCATGAAGAGAAAGCCTAGCATAAAAGTTATTGATAATAATATTGTTAGGGAGTTCATGAATAGGACATTTAAGCATTAGTAACTTCAATCTCCCCCAAGATTGAGCTATAATTTCTCCATCACGAGGCCAAAAGTTATATATCAAATTTTTATCCTTATGAATCTCACTTGGAGGATAAAATTTAGAATAAAAGAGAGATGCCATTTCCTCCAATTCCATGGATTGTCCATTCTTCAGTAGCTTATACCATTCTTCAGCTCTCCCTTTCAAGGATATGGATAGTAACTTCTTCTTCACCTGTTCAGTTGTGATACCAGCACATTTAACAACCCGCATAATTCATGGATAAAAAGCAAATGATCACCAGGATGAACAGTTCCATACCCAAAATAATAATTATCCGTAACACGATCAACAATACTTGTAGGTATCTTAAAATGATCTATCTCAATAGGTGGTGGCTCATCTACTACCCAAGCAGTGGTAGTAGTTTTCTCAAACAGAAAACCAAGTGGGTTATCCATATTGGAAACAAATTAACAAGTAGTAACAAAAAGCAATACTCATAGTAGAAGTTTCCTTCACCAGTTCCACTTTTCAATAGCGCTTCACTCCCTGGCAACGGCGCCAAAAAATAGTCTTGATGACCCACAACTATAGGGGGTGTATCATAGTACTTTCGATAAATAGGAGTGTCGATCCCAACGAGGAGCAGAAGGTGTTGACTAGTGGTATGGAGCAGGAACTTTGTAAATACTTAGCAGACGGATTTTTAGTGGTTTTCTGATAAGGCAACAAAACAAAGAGCAAGTAATAAAGACAACGAACAAACGCAGCAAGTGGCCCAATCCTTTCTTAGCAAAGGATAAGCTGGTGGAAATAATTATAAGGACCAAACGTTCTCGAGGACACATGGGAATTCTTTCAAGTGCTTTCCCTTCAAATAGTTGAATACTCTTCTTGGTGTTGTAATTTGTTGTATGGGTGAACCTGTGCTAATGTACCGACCTTAATTGGACTAATACATACTTGTGATTAAATCCCCTGCAAGCATCTGCAACTACAGGAAAGTAATTAAGATATAAGCCTAACCACAGCCTTAAACTCTAAGATCCTACGCTCCCTTGTGCAAAGGTGTCCTAATGGGGGTTCAGGTTTCTGTCACTCCGGCAACCCCACAATTAGTAGCCAAATATACAATGCATTCCCCTAGGCCCATAAATGGTGAAGTATCATGTAGTTGACGTTCACATGACACCACTAGAAGAATAGCACCACAACTTAAATACTAAACCATTGAATAATAACTCAACACAAATCCACTAATAACAACATGACTTCTCCCATGTCCTCAAGAACTAGATGAACTACTCACAAGACATCATATGGATCAAGATCACAGATGATATGGTGATGAATAACAATCAGAACATAAACAATAATCCAATGGTTCCACTCAAAAGCATCAACTACAATAGTAATTAACACCGGGAAAGTTTCCCTAAGAACTATAGTAATATCCAACACAGTTGTTAGAGCGGGCCGGAGTGGTGATGATGGTGTTGGTGGAGATGATGGTGTGGATGATGATGATCCCGATGAAGCCTAGCTTGATGACGGTGTTGATGGCGACGATCTCCCCTCTCCGGGAAGGAATTTCCTCGACAGAAATCTGTCTGCCGGAGAGATCTTTCTCTCTCGGTGTTTTCCGACCCGCAGAGGCGGCGGAAATATATCTGTGCTCACACCCTGGTGTTAGGGTTCCATGAGGAAGATATAGGCGAGAGGGCGGAGTTGGAGGCTAAGTAGGTGGGCCGCCCTAGGTGCGGGGCAAGGTGGGCCCGCTCTTAGGGGGGTGTGGGCCCCCTGTGGCCCTTCTTTGCCTCCCCTTCTGGCTTCCTCAGTCTTCTGGGAAAATATAATTTTCCCATATTTTTCTGGTTATTTTTCTGATCTTCGCAAAATTGCATCAAAACACCTCATTTTCCATCAAAACCCAGACTCTGGCAGTTCATCCTCCAAGAATCACCCAACATGCAAAAAAAGTGGAAAAGACATAAGTAATACCTCATAATAAGACATATATCAATGAATAGAGGAAAATTATGATATAGAATGGACGTATTAGTCGCTGCTGCCACAGCTTTCGGATACGGAACTATAGGTTCCTTCATCTGAGGGAGGACCGGACAGATCTGAGTTGCAGCCGCCTCTGTCATATGACTCATCTGTCAGCGTCGACGTGTGTAGAACGCCGATGGGTGGGACCCACGATGTGGGCCTGATGGATGGCGGTGGCACCCGATCTGGGAGGCGGAGGGTGCCGGTCTTCCCCACCTGGAAACAGAAGCTCCCGAACAGAATCTCGAGCCCGTCGCCTACGGGCTCGAAATCCTTCATGGTGGCCGGCGTGGCTAGTGGGTGGTGAAGTCGAAGGTGCTGAAGAGGAGATGACTCTCTGTCGCTGATGAGTTGTAGATCGCTCTGCATGGGACCGTCACGGTAGCACAATCAGTGCCCCTAGTTCCCATAGACGGCACCAATTGACGAGGTTTCGACTCGTCAATGCCTATTGTTATGGACTTGGGTTTTGGAGAAGATGGGAATGCTGGAGATCGTGGAACGGTTACCAGACAAGCAATGCGGGGACACGAAGTTTACCCAGGTTCAGGCCCCCGGAGGGAAAACCCTACTCCTACTTGTCTGCTCTTGATTACGGCGGAACCGAAGGTTACATGGGAGCGCATATGCAATCTGGCGTGAGGTGTGTATGAGGTGAGTTGGGGGCCCTCCTCGTCGTGCCCTCCTAGACTTTATATAGATAGGCAGGTCCCAGGCATAGGTCGAGTCAGTTACAGATTAGGGTTTGCCTCTTTTAAATTCTATCTACTCTAGTCTTATTCTCCCAGGATCCGAAGGCGTCATGGGCTTGGGCCACCCGAAATCTCCACAGGCCGTGTATCATGTTGTGGGCCTTCCCTTGGGCTGGACCAGGTATGCTAACATTGTGTACCCGTGGGGTATAACCATGTCACTGGGGCCACACCGGCATGGTGGGCCTGGCCGCCCTAAGGGGTGTGGCTGCCCTGCACCCCTCGACCTCCTCTTCGCCTATAAGTTGCCTCTTTACCTAAAAATCGAGGGGGGTTTCGATGTTTTTCCAGAAAGAGTTCTGATGTGCCGCCACCACCAAAAACCGCGATTTGGAACTAGAAACTCCATTCTGGCACCCTGCCGGGACGGGGAATTTGGAGAGGATCATCGCCATTGTCATCACCAACGCCTCTCCATCAACCATCCATGTTTCCCTCATCCATGAGTGAGTAATCCCCCGCTGTAGGCTATGGGGATGGTAGGGATTGGATGAGTTCTATCATCTAATCGAATAAGATTGTTAGGGCATGGTGCCTAGTATCTCTATTAGTGCTATTTGACTTTGTTACAACTTGTTGTGCTTAATGCTTATCACGAGGGCCCGAGTGCCATGATCTCAGATCTGAACTTATTATTGATTCATTATGATGGTATTGTTTGTGATCTTATCTGCAAGTTGTGTACACATATCATTGTCTGGATCCAAAGGCCCCGAAGTGATAGAAATTGGGACAACCTAAGGGGATGGCTACGAGGTGAGGATCACATGTGTTCACGGAGTGTTAATGCTTTTCTCCGGTGCTCTATTAAAAGGAGCACCTTAATTGCCAGTAGTTCCCTTGAGGCCCCGCTGCAACGGGCTGGCATGACTATTTATGGAACACATGCCTATGATTGTTTAGTACTTGGATGCTTTATCTTATTTATCTGCAGTTTCCCTAGATCTTGAAGATACATGTTTAGACTTGTCTAGCATCCCTATACCCACCGCGCTCATATCCTACTGTTTGCTACTACTATTACTATTGCTCATGTTTTACTGCTGCTGTTACTTTGCTATTGCTACTACAAAACTGTTGCTACTGATAAACTTATGTGAGCAAGAACTATTTCCAGGTGCAGCTGAATTGACAACTTAGTTGTTAAGGTTTGCAAGTATTCTTTGGCTCCCCTTGTGTCGAATCAATAAATTGGGTAGTACTACCCTCTAAGACTGTTGCGATCCCCTATACTTGTGGTTCATCAAGAGTCTCCAAGGAAGGCACAACTACCATCTCATTGAGATCCAATTAAGTTATGCAAGAGGTGGCCGCTTTCAAGGTTACTTCCAAGAATGCAAAAGATGCCTATGCTCGAGCCCTTGGAATGAGTAATGGTGGCAACCTTTCCTTGAAGGCCCAAGTGGTGGAGTATGAGGAAGAAGAAGGAAGTGATGAAGCTCCAACCATGCGCGACCTCGAATATGTCAAGGTTGCGCATGGTGAATACATGGCCTTCTATGCAAGGAACTTTTGGAAAAAATCCCGCCAAGTCCAAGATGGATATGCAACTAAGAAGCAACCCAAGTGGTAGAAAATAGAATAGATCAAAACTGAGAAGGTGCTTTAACTATGGTGACCGCTACCATTTTGTTGCCGGATGTCCCTATAAGAAGAGAGAAGATAATGATGGTCAACTTCTATTGAAGAAAAAGTCAAAACCCCCCTTCAAGAATCCTTTCATCAAGAAGTATGTCACCAATAAGAAGTCGGGCGATATTGTCTTAATGGGACATGAAGAATTATCCTCTGATGATGAATATGATGACGAAGAAGAAGAAACATCAAATAGTGTGGTGGATATGGCCACCACCTCTTCATCCACATCATTACTCTCCGACTCTCCAAATTAGAATACCTCCAGCAAGAATGCCACTTACCTTATGGCAAGAGGATCGGAGGTATCATCTTATTCTCTCCCCACCTCAATGATTCATGATAATATGACTCTTGAGGTGAAGGAGGAATTAGTTGCTTTTGATGTGTTTATGACTAACTTGCAAGGGGAGAGAGCATATTCTTGAGATGGATGCTTTAAATAATTCTCTAGAAGAAGAAGAGACTAGGGTGTCTCTTGAAGAAAATCTTGAAGGCCTCGATGAGGCAAATGATCAAATTATTAATAAACTCATTAAGGAACGTGATCATACCATTGCTAAGTATAAAAAGGCTAAAATGGATAACGTTGAGTTTGGTGTTGTTCATGAAAAACTTGTAGAGGACTTTAGGAAGCTTGACAAGGCTCACAAGGCCTTGGAAAGTGAACTCTTGTCACTCACAAAGTCTCGTGAAAAACTTCAAACTCAATTTACTAATAATGCTTCACCTAGTATTTTCATTCCCTTCAGTAGTACAAACACTGTCGAAGAAAATGCTAGGTTGAAGGGGGAACTTGCTAAGGCTACCTTCTCGGAAGGGAACAAGTCCATCGATGACCTTTTAAGTAAGCAAAGGTCAAGTAATGAGAAAGGAGGCATTGGCTTTGTGTACAAGGCCAAGAAGAAGAACAACAAGGCCAAGCCCGCATAAGATAAAGACAAGTCCATTGTAGGTGGTACCACAAGTGGCAAAACTATGTCACAATATGAATTTGCGGGAATTGCTAACTGTCGCTATGTTTTAATGTGTGATTATTATGGTGATCTTTATGCACAATATGCTGGCCCATTTGATAGTCATATTTTTTTGTCTATTTGGGTTCCCAAGACCCTTGTTTCTAACAAAAGAGGACCCATTGAAAAATGGGTACCTAAAAACTAGTTTGATCTCTTGTAGAACTATGCTTCCCACAGGTCAAAGTGGGTGCTTGATAGTGGATGCACAAGTCATATGACCGGAAGCAAGGTGATAATGTCAGAGTTAAGGCCAAATCATGATCAAATAACCATCACATATGCCAATAAGTCAAGTTCTAAGGAAATGGGTCTTGGAAAGGTTGTGTTTGCACACAATAATACTACTCTTGTGGACGTCATGCTTGTTGAGACCCTTGGATATAACTTACTTTCAGTCCATGCTCTTGGAAACATGGGCTTTGCTGTCTTTATTGATAATTATATTGTGGTCCTATTATGGAGGAAGAATCTAAAAGTCAATTCCATTGGGTAAGTCGAAAATGAATTGTATGGGGTGGACTTTTAGGGGAAAACCACTACACGTGCGATGTGCTTATTCACAAAGGCCGATGTGGGTTGGTTATGGCATCACCGTCTAGCCCATGTCAATATGAGAACTTTGCAAAGTCTCCACAAGGGTGGACATATTGTTGGACTAAAAGAAAATGTTTGTTTTGCCAAAGATCATGTGTGCAGGGCATGTGTTGAAGGAAATATGCATGATTATCCCCACAAGCCAACGAACATCATCAAGTCCAAGAGGATATTGGAGCTCCTTTATGTGGATCTCTTTGGTCCTCCATATCATGCTAGTCTTGGTGGGAAGAAATATTGCTTGGTGATTGTTGATGACTACTCAAGATATACATGGGTATACTTCTTCAAGTTGAAAAGTGAGAGCCAAGAAAACTTCATCGACTTTGTCAACATGTTTCAACGTCAATGCAATGTCCCCGTGTTGGTGATAAGGAGTGAAAATGGCACCGAGTTCAAGAACTACACCTTGAATGGATTTATTAGTGATGAGGGGATAAAACACCAATATTCCGTTGCATATATCCCTAAACAAAATGATATAGATGAGAGGAAGAACCATGCTCTAATGGATATGGCAAGGTCCATGTTAGTGGAGTTTAAGTCTCCATACAACTTTTGGGCTAAAGCAATATCCACCACGTGCCATGCACCAAACCGGCTCTACCGCTGCAAAGAATTGATCAAGACTACATATGAAATACTTATCTATAACAAGCCCAATGTTTCATACTTTTGGGTGTTTGGTTGTAAGTGTTTCTATCTCATAAAAGGTGTTCGATTGTCCAAATTTGATTCCAAAGCTTTAGAGGGTATTTTTGGCTATGGTCTCGAGTCCCACACTTATAGAATCTATGATAAAATCTCTGGAGTTGTCATAAAATCTTGTAATGTGGTTTTCGAAGATTATGATGGTCCCCAAGCAGGGTGTGTTGATGTTTGTGATATAGATGATGAAATACCTCAAGATTCTTGATACCTTAAATCCGGATTCACGGATGTAGCATAATAGCTTTTTTCCTAGAAGACCTAGGTTTAATCAAACCTTGGAAAGCAATTCTAAAAGGAAATAAATAAGGACATGTCTACAAAACTTTGTTTCTTTATTTTACGTTAGTTTACCGGACCAATATAGTTTAATTTTTATAGTGGGTCGAATCAATGGATGGAGATAGGCCAGGGTTGAAGATCCACCTGCAGCAACACATCATATGGGATAAATATAATAATAAGCATAGTCATGTGTAATGTTTGAATGGAGATAATCTCTTGTGGGCAACACATCCTAATATACTAGAGCCCCCGTGATGCAGTGGGCATAGCAATAGTTTTAATCCAACCGAGTGCATACCGAAGCCACGTGTTACAAATGATTATTAAGTGAAGGACACAGATTAAAGCATTAACTGGTGATGTTGTTGTGATCTCGAATGGGTCTCTAAGCGAAGACCATACTACCCTTTCTATCACTAAGGTTCCTATGAGATCGCTGCTAGCCAAGTATATCACCTCAAGCCTTTATCAATCTATGGGATCATGGGTACCTACAAGTCCATAGATCAAGACAAGAGACAAATAAACAAAAGATACAAATCTCAATTTCAAACAAAATACAATACTCCCATGATTAGATGCACATAGTTGCTACAAGGTTTCTACCTAACCCGTAGAACGTGAGGAATACTCACTCATAAAAAATAGATAAAGGATAGAAAACATTGTGCAAAATACTTAGATTGAAATCAAATATTCTCACAATGGTCGCCAAATCACAAGGAGATCTGAAGTACAAAGTAATGGCTATGGCTATTGGAGGGATGGATGGTAGAGTGGATGAACAATGGCCTCGATCTCCTTTGGTGGTGTTGTGATGAAATCTGAGAACGGAGGCCCTCTAGGCGGCGGCTGGAGCCTCAAAATATATAGGCGTCTTCACAAAAGTTCTAGGATTTGACGAGACGAAGCCATTGGCACCCCGTATGGACGGTCCATATGGGCGGGCCCTATCCGTACCGTCGGTTGTTACGTGCACTGACGCCTAGAATTTGCTTCCCAATTACTTGTCCATGTGGACTTCCTCAAATTCCTTCATTATGACTCTTGATTTCGCATTAAAACCCGTGATTTCCTACACAACATAATTCAAAGGAAGGTTTTGCATATCTTTGCAATTATTAGTCATTAGTGGCAAGGATTGAGAGTTTCTTGTGAATTACTTGACTAAAAACAATTTTTAAACAGGGAGAAAAATGGAAAATTTCAGAGTCATCAACTTCCCCAAATCTCAAACCTTGATCGCCCCCGAGCAAGAAGAAACAAAAGAACTATAAGGAATTCAGCATTTAAACTTGAAACAACGAGAATAAGAAATCACTTATGGTTGGTAGTCATATATGAATAACACTTCATTCATTTGCGAGGCTTATCAAAGTTAAAGAGATGACAAGAGTACTATACAAGCTTCGGAAATTCAAGACAATCAAAGTAGAGTTTAATATCAATATAAATAACTAGAAGTGTAGCAATCAATCCAATTCTTCTAGTTAACTCTCAGCTTTCCAAGGAACACTAGGATGTTTAAATGGTATGATTGAGTAAGGGAGTTTCATGTCCTAAGTAATATAACAATGAAGTGTCTTACTTACACCCACATCAAGTCTATCAAAAACACTTCTAATCCAATCATTGTTTTTCAAAAAAAAATCATAGAGTAGTATTGAGACCACACCAAGGACTTGTTATGTGGATCTTCAATGATATGTTTTTATTTTCCTTATTGACAAGGATTGCTGGCTGTTTCTTTTGCAAATGCTTACACAGCCTTCAAAAAATACCAATACTTTTTCCCATACATTAACACTGATGCCAATCGTGTCATCAAATCATAGAAGAAATCCGGGGTTATACCATAGATTGTTCAAAAGCCAGCAGAGTTGTTGCCATCCCAAAGGTGTGCACTAGGAACATAAATAGCAGAATTTTTCTTTCTATCTTCTTTTTTTATGAGCTAGTATCATGGTTTGATCCACAAAGTTAGCTTTGGCATGCATCACAATTACCACTAAACTTTATTTCAATCAAACAACTCCTTTCAATAGTGCCATCAAGACTATAAAAATATTTATGGGGTTAAGTATCTTCAAGGGTATATTCTCAAGACAATAATTCATCAAACAAGTCATAAATTTCAGAATTTTTCTTATTGTACTTGTTTGGCATTATTATTTCCAAGGCAAGACTCGGTTAGCTAACAGAACTAGAGCAAGAGCTTCAACAACTAACCATCGTACTAGTAAAGAGCTTTACTTTAACTAAATTATATTACTCCCACAAGCATAGCATCTTAACAAATTAACCTACTAAGATAAACAACTCAAACTTCAAAAGTGGGAGACATAGGACATACCTATCATAAGCGACTTCATGATCCTCTTCCTTATAGGGATGTGTTCCTTCAAAAACTCAAACACGATTACTCTCTTCATAATATAAAAGAAAAGAGGCAAAATGCGAATCCACATTTACGAAAAAAGGAAAAACAAAAAAATCTTTTTGTATTTATGAGGAAAGGGACTAAAAAATAGAAAGATCTTGCGACCAAGCAAGGGTTCTAGGAAAATAAAAAAAAATAAAACAAAAGCAAACTAAAAATCAAAGGAAAATAGAAAAGTGTTGGAACAAACCAACACGAGTGTTTCAAAGCTCCCGAGGAGCTGGAGTACAACCTCATTATTACACAAATAAATTTGCAAGGGGAACACATCCCCAAGCTCAGGATTTTGCAAGCCCCTTTGTTTCTCATTGTGGCGGTGGTGGATAATATCCCAAGTTCCATTAGCCATGCCAATTTTGGAACTGGGTGTTGAGGCATGTAGTAGCAACTCGAAGGTTGATGGAGAGGTTCTTCATGTTTTGGATATTTCCTTCGAGTGCGTAGATGTATTCGATCATAGGTGGTGTAGTAGTTTGGTGGCTACTCATCTTGTTTGGGCTCTTCTTGTTCTACTTCTTCATCTTCTCCTCCTCCCATGGGTATCTCTTATTGGGGTAGATTAGCCTCAACATGCGCATCATATAGCAAACGTCCCTCCTCGATAGAGAAAAGACCATTAGGCAAAGGAGCTAGGATCAAGTGATCCGCACAGGTATATCAAGAAAATATCTACCATGAGTTTTAGATACCATACCACATGCTCTTAGAGTAGGGAGACTGAGACGGTGACTTCCTAACAACGGTTAGATATTACCTAGGTTAATGTGAAGTTCAAGTGCAAGAACGGTCACAACTCCCCCTCTGCATATGGGTCAACGAGATTGAAGAGCCTGTTGCTTTAGGTAAAACACAAGCAAAACGCCCAAATTTGGTATTAACTTATAATTAATAATAGCAGCTTTAGCGAGAATCAACATGTCCTCCTCATTAACTCTAGTAAACTCACCATGTCCCTACAAGGTGTTATAAATCACATGAAATAAATAACGAATGGCAGGGTGATCTATTTGGTTTCCCTTGGGTGTGTTTTCACGAATTCTCATTAAGTTGAAGTAATGCCAAGGTGCAGGATCTAAAATAAAAGTAGTTGTGCGTACATCGGTGGCGTTGTTGGCAAAACCAAAATATTAAGCCCATTGGTCGAGTGTTAGGATGTACTCACGGTTCATAAGGCGGAATTTGATGCGATCAACTTTGGGCCTTTTTTACTCAGTACAATAGTAATAATCCACCGTATGTGTCAAGGTGCTGAAGAACTCAAGTGTCAAGCAGCGATACATGGCGAACCAACATTGTTTCAAAATAAAACAAAATCAGCATGAATGCCAAGTTAGTTCAGGATATAGGGACACACCCACTTGGTGGACTTGATTTTCTAAAACTTGAGACAGTTGAAACGGTTCAGATGGAACTCCTCGGTGAACTCGATAACAAGTGATTCAGGGTTCAACATATTAACGGCTGGTGCGGAAGATGCCACAGCCACCGCACGTGTACGCCTCCTTGTATTCATCTAAAAATAATAAGATAGAATAAATAAGAAATAAAAACTACTAATAATAAATTTTAATCCAATAGAAACATAGAATATATGAATACAGTAGTTACAGAAGAAATCTCCTCTAAAACAATACTAACCATGCTCAACATCAATAGTTAATCAAAAACAAGACATACATATAGATTGACAATGGTGAATGATTGAGTGAAGCTTTTGCAAAAATAACTTGAGGATCGGAGGAGAATCATACCTTAGATCGATTGACTGCGAGGAATTGAAGAAAAAATTTAGCAAATTTGAAGATCCAATGGAGGTGGTCTGGAGTTTGGAGGAAGAAGAAAGAGAGATTGATATTTGGGGATTTTTGGTTATCTTCCTCAGGGTGTTTATGGCAGACGAATACGTGGTACGGCCGGAGCCCGCCCACACCCGGTGACCTACCTTGGGGACGACGGCTACTCCCAGGTGGTGCACTAGGTACGGGAACGCGATATGGGTGTGCACGCTCGTACTGCTGGTCGTTATGGGCACGATATGATATGCTTGAAATCTAATATTTGCTCGAGGATACGGTACGAGAGCACCGTACGGGCGTGTCTGTCCGTACCACAGGTCATTATCGACATTATTTGCTATGGCAAAAATCAAGCTTTCTATTTTTCTTTGAATTGACGTGCGGGCGCACGGTACAGTCCCTTCCGACCGTGCCATAGGTCATTAGGGGTACCGTGTGCTACAAAACTTTGTTTAGTATCTCCATGGGCCTTTGCACATCTCATCATAAGTAAAATAATAGTAAATATCTATCTATCTTATATCTATCTACTAATTTTTCTTGAGATAGGTTAGTCTAATACATTTCCATCCGCCAATGCGGTGACCCAGCATACCACTACATGATGTAGTACACTATAGTCGTTGACATAACACCAATGAAACACCGTTCACTAGTATTACATCCCTCAGACTAGTACAACAGAAACACATCAGGTCCAAGACATGACTATAGGTTACAACTCAACTCTTTACATAAGATCCAGAGAACACTCTAGGTTAAAGAGAGAGAGAGAAACTTCTTATGCAGAAGAATCAGGAATAAATAACTCATAGATACTATACTTATAAAACTAGTATCTGAACTAGAGGCTTGCATTGATGCTATTGCAATACTCTACAGAAGTAGGTTCTATGGTTAGAAATTCTATTCTTATCTAATCATCAACTTCGTCTTCACTTGAGTTTATGTATATGTTGAATTTCTTGACTTCATTGAAGAGCGTTAGCTTTTGATGATGATTCCTGGAGCAAAACTTGATGTAGACATCGTCTGTACTGGCTTTAGAACCTAGCAAGGGTTAAGAATATACTTTGAGTACGAGTGTACTCAGCAAGTTCACTAGAAAAGGGAGTGTTTGATGCACTATAACTATAGCCACAGACCGTAGGTCATAGGCAATGCAAGTTTTCGTAAACATTTCTTCAAAGGTTGCTTTTATTCTGAAAATCTATGTCCGTCAGCCTTCACGGGTTTACCAGAACTTTCATGGAGTTCCTTTCCCGCCGCGTTCGCAACTCCTTCCCGGAACAGGGAGTAACATGTTACAGTTCTTACACTCTGCAGAGGTGCGTCACTTTACCCATGAGAGATCTTAGCTTTGTTGCACATCGTAATTGCATGTTCATTCACACTTCCTTGGTGTGAGGCCCAGACTAAGATCCAAGCCAATCACTGCCTTCTCCGCGACCCCGCATGTCTCTTTGGTGTACGCCAGCCCACCTATTGAATTACGGCAATGGCAGTATAGACCGTTCAGATGCCAGAACTATCGTGGGACGTTGAGGGCTCCCACCCATATGTTGCATATCCTCTACGAATTACCATAAATAATATGCACGCTACGAGTGATAACAGCCACGACCCGCACATCCAGCTCCATGCGAGGGGGAAAAGATACAGCTGACTTCTTTGTCCCATTCCAAATCTCATGGTCAATGCGTAATATACGGCGCAAGAATCACTAGCGACATTGGTTGTTATGTACTAGATAATATGTTCCTTTACCACCGGAACTCTTATAGTAGGTTATTACCTCATGGTAAATAACCTATAATCACATTATTATGAAAATAGTGTTTTCTGACCTTTTTCAAATGAAGGTGATGACAACACTGGATTTGTAAAATACTTTACAGAAAATAATTAAAGGACATGAGAAAGTGTGAACTTGCATTTTGTGATTGCAAGATTATGCACTCACGGTCTTCCAGACAATATAAGATCCAATAGTTGAAATCTGCATCATTGGTCCGGTAAGGACTAATGTTTAAAGAAGCAAGATGATTTTATGCATAAGTAATGTAATGCAAGTTGATAAACGCGAATCCCAAGAATAACGTTGTTCTAGGGTTTGGATACTGGAAAGGTTTTTTTTTCTTGGAATGTGTTGCCCTATTAGATTAAGTTTCATACATGTGCTTCTTATTAAGGCTTGTGAGTGTGTGGAAAACAACATGTATTTATACAACAACGAAATACACAGTATGAAATGCTACTCAAGGTTGCTTATATATTAATTGTTTACCTTCAAGTTTTACTTTACAAGTAATGTTATTTATAAAGAATTTAAGTATTAACAATCTTAAGTATATAAGTAGAATATAAAGTAAGGTGTTTTACTATTAATTGTTCTATGTTGATTGAAGTGGCAAAAAGAATAACATTTGAAGAAAAGATTTCCTTACTAAGGTTTAAACAATATTTGTGGTTAATTAAATGTGATTGATGTTGTTTGTGCTTGCTTGAATAGTTTGGACTTGAGATGTTTTATAACTTAATTATAACATACCAAAATTAACTATAAAACATGTAATAAAGTATTTAGTATCATCTTAAAGCTTTGCAAACTAAAGGTAACTTTAAGGATGTAGATAGACTTAGGGTGTATTACTTATGATATTTGTATATTGTTCACTTTATATTGTTTCCTTAGAGTTACTTAAGAATGGCATTACTTCTATTGAAGTAGGGTTTTCTTTACATTATAATTGTATAAAGGGATTTATCTCCCCATAATGGTGTGGTTAAGGTTTATGAATAAGTAAACAATATTTATTACTACTTATGGATTCACTTATAGTGTTTTGATTTTTTTATAAACTTGTGGTTAAAGTAAAGGAAGAGTTTTTATCTCTTTACAAATTATTCTTGGAAATTTTATATTGGATAAGAATTATTTTATAAAATAATTTATATTTATGGTTGAAGGATCATTCAATAAAATTGCATTTAAATGGTGTTAAATCATTTTGACTTCATAATGTTAGTATTTAAGATTAATACTATTTATTACATTTAATTGGTTAATTTGAGAAATATTAACAAATTTTATTTATCATTTTATTAATTATTAATTAAAGAAATAGGTTTAAATTTAAGTTATGAAAGTGTTTAACTTTTTATTTAACTCAAAAGTGGAATATCACATTTTTAACATGTAGGTATTATTTTTGTGATTATTTTGGTATATTACATTTATTTTTTTGATTTATAAATAATAAGATATGATTTTTATAAGGTTTATAACTATATAAATACTTAATAAATATTTAATTAAGAGGATTAATAATGTATGATTATAGTTTTTTAACTCTAAATCTTATTTTTCTAAGATTTTTGGTATTTTTTATATTTTTAACATTTACCATTATTAAAATATTAATTATCAAAGTTTTATTACTTATAATACTTTTATTAAATAATATTTATTTAAATAATCATCATAATAATATTTGATAATGCTTTTAAGTTGTAGGTTTTATTTTTCTGAATTTTTTTATATATTAAACATATTTTTCTAAATTATAAAACAAAAGTTATTGATTTTATAAGATTGGATCATTTTATGAATTTTTTAATTAAATAACTAAATGTGTTTATTAGGTAATGCTGATGTCAGCATGCAATGAAGGGTTTTTCTCACCAGAGCCTATCCTACCCCCAGTCACTTACTGGTGGGACCTTTTGCTATGTCATTTTTATTGTTTTTATTTATTACAGAATTATTACTGAAAATAAATAAAGGAAATTTAAATATGACATCACCATGACATCATGGTCACATCATCAATGGGGATCCTCACAGTAGCATTCGATTCTATGGATTTGCTATTTGCACGAGTTGGTGCTGGGGCTTATCGGGAAGAGGACGTCGCCGTTAACCTTATAGTGGCGGCGCCGCTCTGTTTTTGTCATCAGAGGTTGGTCGGCGACGAGCTCGCGCGACGGCGTGGCACTGCCTCACGCAGGTAGGTAAATACGACGAGCGAGCGACGAATTGAAACATGCTAGCATAATCAGAAGCTTACCAGGAACGCGAAGAAGGACTCGACGAAGCGAATCATAACCGTAATTAATAGGAATTGCGGCGGCTGGACTTCTTATAGGTATCACACAGCGGCAACATGGATCTAAGCGCGGTGCAACGGTGGTGTGAACACCAGCAAGCTGCTTGCTCGATCGGGAGGCCGACGATGGCGCGAGGAAGACGGCGGAGAATAGAGGCCGAAGGGGTACGGGCTTCTGGCAGGCTAATGTTGGGCCAGGTGGGCTGTAGTTTGGCGCGTGTGAGCGACGAGTAAGCAAGAGAGGAGATGGCCCATGGGCCATATTTGGTGTGTCCTCTGTTTTTTCCTGGTTTTATTCTTTTTTCATTTTTTGTTTTGTTTTTAGCTTTGAATTTAAGTAATAACTTTGACTTATCTTTATGGAATTTTATTTGCTGAACATTTGCAGCAACAATGAAATTATTAAGAATCAATTGGTGAACTTTTATTATATATTGTTTAGGGTTTCTTTATTTTCTTTATATAGATACCTTTTCTATTACGATTTGTGAGGGCCCTTAATATGAATTTAATTTGAAAAAATTCATAAACTTATTATAGAATGTATTACTACTAACTAATGAGATTTTATTTCCATTAATATATAATATTAGGGCAACTTTTATATTTATTGGTACTTCATTATTATTTGATACATAAAGTTTTGAGTACTTAATAGGGTTAATATTATTCTCATAATTTAGGAAATAGTAATGTATATTTTTTATTATTTCTAACAAAAGAGTTAAAGTTTAATTGAAAATGCTTACCATAAGTTCTTAGAAGATTTAATATTGTCATATTTATTTTATTGATGTGAATAAAGATTAATGGCTAAACACATTGTCTTTATGTTTGAGATCAGAATGATATTATCTGGAATGTCTCATGAAAAGGAATTTATAAAGATAACTCCTAAGCACATATGGTTATGATAATTAGAAATAATAAAGATGTGCTTAATTGATTTGTTATAGGAAAATATTCCTATGAAGCATTGTGGAAACAAGATGATAGATCAACCATAGAAAGTGGATATTATATTTGGTCTTAAATTTAGGGTTTAGTGTTTAACAAGGATTAGTATATTCCATACTTCATAATTCTGAACTTCTAATTAAGGAATCCCTTCCCTAGATATATTCTGTAACATCCCAAAAATACTAAGCTTGGATCATCAAATTCTAAACATCAAAATTAGGGTTAACAAAAACTTTTCTAATTAAAATTAGGAATGCATGCATATGTGTATGCATTGATTTTGAAATTCTTTTAAACCACCTTGTTTGTTTGTTTGTTTCATTGCTTCTAAAATGTTTCTTAGGTGAAATAAACATCATCTAAAACATTTCCCACACTTTTGCTAAAGACAAGTAAATCAAAACACATATATTAAATGAATGGTCACTTTGAAAAATTTAACTCTCATTCCTACTTTGGTTGTCTCAAACTTTCAGAACCTAACAGAAACTTTTCTGGATCTTTGCACACCTTGAATGTACTCATAACAAGGTATCAAGGCCCACTTTGTGATGATCCAGAAACTTTCAAATGCATAGTTTAAATGATAATTCAAAATTGAATCTTTATCATATGGGAAGATCCCACTTTTTCAAAAACCACTCAAACAAGCTCAACTTTCAAAACCCAAGCATCTGCAGACTCACCAGCACTAATCTAGCAAACCCACCAAAAATCTTTTCAAAATTTAAAACTTGAGTTCATGCGGCCATTTCATAAAACAGGTTGCAGACACAAATCAAACAAACATCAAACACTATAGTGTGCAGTAAAATTGGCCTAACTTGTTCCCTAGTTATCCCACACCCAGCTCAGTAGATCATCTAGGAAGTTTAACTAAGGACTAACACCCCTGTGAGCTTGCCATTGCCATCAATGGTGAACAGCCGAGCACCCCCTTGTCACCCCATTGTGGACAGTAGGCTAGAGGAAGAACTAGTCGTGCCAACCTTGTCTGGGAGGCAGCCCACCGTCCATCGCCACTCCCTGTCCCAGCCGCGAGCGTTGCCAAGCCCTGGACCACGCGCACAAGCCACGCCCAGACCGCCAGAGACCATGCCGAGCATGCGCCAGAGCACGACCCTCGACCAGCGCCCACAGACCGCGCGCCGCCCTCACCGCGTGCACACACGATAACCATCAACCCAGGAAACCACCAGACATCCCCGTTTGCCGCCCCGTGCCGCACAACCACCGCCCGCCGTCGAAGACGCCGCCTCTGCCGCGCAGAGCACCGCCCGTTCCATACCAAACCCCACCGCCCCATGCCTCGAGACCATGTCGTTGAGCATAGCCAGGAGACACCGCACCGTCCCCTACCCTTGCCCATGCCATTAGCCGCATGTAACCTCGCCCCCGACGAGCTCACCGTGCGCCCCGACGGTCCCCTCGCTCGACTATAAATAGAGGCCACCCCCGCTCAATTTCTTCACACCCTCTCACTCCCCTCTCCTCACTGATCGTGCCACACCGTTCTCAGAGCAAGGCGAGCACTACCCCGCCGGAATTTCACCGGAGCCCGCCGCCTCTGGAGAAGAAGGGAGCCAGCGATTGGAGCCGCCCCAGGAGAAGCCACCGGTACCAGGAGATTCGCCGTCGTTGACTTTGTCGTTCGCCCGCCTCGCCGACCCTCGCCAGTACCCCGGTGAGCCCCCAGAAACCCTCACTGGCCGTGCTAGGTTTCGTTCTCGCCGGCGTTGTCTCGCGTCGACGATGACTCCCAGCCGTTGGATTAGAAATAGATCGAACGATCCACGTTGCCCCATACCGCTTCGCCCAGCCCCGTGTCACTGACGAGTGGGGACACCCACTTAAGCAGCCATGGAGCATCCGGCGCTTAGCTTTCTCTCAACTTTCGAGCCCAGTTTTTCAAATTAAACTTTTTCTATTTCATTTCAAACTCACTTATGTACCCAACTTTAAAATTCAACCCAGATCGATTCATTGCACCAAATCGAATGAAACCAATTTTGTTGGAAAGGTCTGTGAATGCTGAATCCAAGCCCGTTGGATTCAAGTAATTTGGATCTGTAGATCATCCTTAGTAAAAACAAGGCAGAAGCTTTTCTGCATTCAAACATTTTTAAAATTTAAACCATAATAGCATTTGAGTTGATTCCAACTCTCAAAAATCACATTTAACCGTACCTTTCAGAATATATAAAAATATATAGGTTTACTTGCAGAAATAATGTTCAAGTAATAAAAGAATGCTACATAGGCATTTCTAGCCACTTTAATTAATTAGAATAAAAGGGTAAAACCTTATTAAATTGTGACACCACTTTAAATCACATTCCCATGGACTAAAATATGTGGTGATGACATGTCTCAACATGATCCCATGTTTGGTTTGGAGAATATTAAATCTTAAGTAGTTTTTCAATGAGTAGAAATTACTTTTCTAAAAATAAAAGGAATTAAATCAAGCCTTAACCTTGTAATGTTAGAGATGATGCTAGATCATCTATAGGACCCTTGTGTGTGATGATTGCAAGTAGTTAAGTATTGTTTGGTGATTGTGTACCTCGTATTTATTCATAGACGCTAGTACCGACCAAGGATACGAGGAGGAAGGAGGATACTACGAAGAAGAAGCCGAGGAGAACTTCAACCACTGCTCTGCACAAGGCAAGCTGATGCTATACCTATGCAAGCTTATACTGATATTGATGAAAGTTAACTCTTGCAGAATACCCAATTGATGCAACAAACCCTTTCTTGTTACTATGCCTACTATATGCCTTAAGCATATGTGATCATACCCACTTGATAAACCAATCCTAGTTTTATTTGCAAGCTTCTTACTTTATTTCTTTATCAAAGCTTTAACTTAGAGTTGACTTAAGTGACTTGTAGATACTATAAAGATTCTGAAGGTTGCATAAAGAGCATAAAATTTGGCCTAAGTTAGAAACCTTGATATTATCCTAAGATATAAGGTTGTACTTAGTTGAAACTCCACTTTAGATGGAAAAATGGTTATGAAAACCTTGGAATGATGGACTACCCCCACCTGTAGATGCTAGTGCTAAGCATAAGACTTGATCAACTTTAGATGGGTTTACTTGGTGGAAAAATGGTTATGAAAACCTTGGAATGATGGATCATTCTATTGAAATGTTTTGGACATGTATTTCCGAAAATAAGATCCTTATTTTTGTAAGACCATATGTACGTTTGTAATGGATGATGTACTGTGGTATCCAATTCTGTTATGTCTCGCAAAAATGGTAATCCTGGGATTGCGATGTATGGCATAACAGGCATCTGGGATTAAAAATCCGGGTGTTGACAAGTTGGTATCAGAGTCATCCTGACCATAGGAGACCCTATTTAGACTGGACGTTTGAACCAAAAACTTAGTTTCAAAACCAAAGAAAACCACTATTTACAAAAACTTATTCTCATTCTTATCTCTTTGATTCTTTCATAAAAATTCATGTTCCTAAAAAACTCTTGCAAAATACATAAAATTTTGACACACTTGATCATTCTGCTAATCTACTCATCCTCTATTTTTATAGATGGACGTGAAGTACATCAAGTTTTACCAACTTGGGAATGGAGGAGACCTTATCTTTGAGAGGGATCTGGATCAGCTTTCGGAACTTCTGGAGCGTCCACACCACGAGTTCTTTGGAGCTCAGCTCAATGATCAAGGAGGAGAAGATCTACAGTGGCTAATTGTTGCAAGTCTCCGAGGAAAGATTGAACCTCCCACTGCGGAGGGAATTCAGTTTACCTTGAGGGAAAACAACTGGCTCGATGGACTTTCTAGAGCAATGCAGGAAGCTCTTTCCCGTCTATGTGGGCAGAGCATCAATCAGATCAAGGGTACTCGCTTTGAGTTTTGCCCAACGCGTGATGCAAATGGACAACCATTGGAAGCCCCATACCACCCCGAGATGAAGACTCAATTGGACCACCTTAGCTTCATGATTTATGATCGTCAGCAGGAGTTGGACAACTGTCGTGACTACTGCAACCACAAGTCTGCCATCATCAAGAAGAAGGATCAGACCATAGCCATGCTAGCAAAGGATCGCAAGTCTCGCCGCCATCAGCTCGACAAGAAGGAGCGCATTATTGCCCGTCTTCGCCACCGCATCTCATCTTTGGAGGAGACCATCCACGAGAGAGACATGCAGTTGGAGGAAAGGGTGAATGCCGGAGAGGATCTTCGTGGAGACCCTTACTCCTATCTCAGCGATGACGATGATTTTCTGGAGGATCAGGCCATGGACTTCTTCACCGATGAGGATGATTTCGCCTTCATCGATGATGACGAAGATGATGAAGCCACAGACTCCGAGTAGTAGTAGCACTGAGCACTAGCGTAGTGAGTAGTATTCGGTCCCACTGTATCGTAGATTCCAGAATGGTTCTTAAAACCATCTGTTTTTCCTTGCTGTGGTGTGCGTTGTATCGTGTGAATGAATGAATGAAAAAGCAAGTTGCTAGAAAAAAATCTGAGTCAAACCTTTAAAACTTTTCAAAGACCCAAAACCTTAGAAATTTCCCTCTTTTCTCATGATCTATCTCAATCTTCAGATGCCACGTGGAGGAAGTGGTTCAGCCCCGGACCCGATGTTGCAGATCCTGCAAATGTTGACTTCTGACCGCGAAGCTGAAAGAGCGGAACGTCAAGCCAACCTAGCCACTCTGCAACAGATAGCCCAGCTAGCCCACAACAACCAAGGCCACGAAAATCAGGACAACCATGGATCTAAGCTCAAAAATTTCGAGAATACCAACCCACCCGTTTTCACCAAGTCAGAAGAACCCCTAGATGCCGATGATTGGCTGCTAACCATGGAAAATAACTTAGAAGTCGCCGGAGTGGAAGCCAACGAGAAAGTCCTGTTTGCCACCCATTATCTAGCCGGAGATGCCAGGGCATGGTGGAACAGTGTTTGCGCAATGAACGGAGGCCAGATGATGACCTGGGAGGAATTCAAGGTCAAGTTTAGCAGAACCCATGTGCCACCAGGTTTGATCCAGAGAATGAGAGACGAGTTCAGAGAGCTGGAGCAAGGAAGGATGACTGTAGTGGAATACCGTGACAAATTTTTGTCATTAGCTAGGTATGCCTCGGACAAGATAGACACCGAAGCCAAGAAGAAAGAAAGATTCCTGAATGGTCTGCATGACGAGATGCAGACAGTGTTAGTCAATATCCCCTTTGCTGATATTGAATCCCTTGTCGACTCTGCTATCCAGATGGAAGGAAAGATCAACCAAGCCAATGAGAACCGCAAGCGTCGTATGATGCATCAGCCAGGAACCCATCAGACCCCAAAGTATCGCCCAACCCATCTCCAGGATTTTCCCCAAGAACCAACAGACCCCCGATGACCCGTCCGACCTACCCCAACCGTGGAAACCCTAGACCTGGAGGAAATCACAACAACCCCGGCAACTCTAGAAATTTCACCCGTGCCCCACCCAAGTTCAACACCAACACTGCCCCAAGGACTGGAAGCAATGTTGTGCCTGTCGCAGCCAAGGACAAGTTGCAAGTGACTTGTTATGACTGTGGAAATAAAGGCCACTATTCCAACGAGTGTCCCAACAAGAAGAATGCAACAGCCCCCAATGCCAATGCCCCAGCTCAGCAGCAGCGTCGTGTTCAGCCCGGAAGAAGATTTGCCCCAGGGAATTCACTCAACCGCAATGGCCGTCTTTTTCTCATGCATGCTGAAGAAGCTCAGGAAGCGCCAGACGTCGTGCTGGGTATGTTTTCTGTTAATTCAATACTTGCAAGAGTGTTGTTTGATTCTGGTGCATCGCATTCATTTGTCACCGAAGAATTTGCATGCACTAGTAAAATTCAACCAACCAAACTGAAGCATGTTATGATTGTTCAAATTCCCGGATCAACCACCAAGGCTAGGCAAATTTGCAAAGTCGTCCCTATCCGAATCCATGGCATAGACTTTTATGCAAATCTGATAGTACTCGGAACTAAAGGTTTGGAAGTAGTACTAGGAATGGATTGGATGTCCAAACATAGAGGATTGATTGACTGTGCCAAGAAAGCCATCACCATGACCAGTACAGCCGGAATATCAGTCGAACATATATCTGAAACCCTACCTCGCCAATTCAAATGCAACAAGAGTATAGCCCAACCTACCATTGACCAAGTCTGGATAGTCTGTGAATACCCCGATGTATTTCCAGATGTTTTGCCCGGTATGCCCCCAGATCGGGATATCGAGTTTATCATTGAACTAATCCCTGGAACTGGACCCATAGCCCAGAGACCCTATAGTATGAACCCATCAGAACTAGAAGAACTGAATAAGCAACTGGATTCCATGCTAGAAATTGGATTGATTCAACCAAGTGCGTCACCATGGAGATCACCTGTCTTATTTGTGGACAAGAAGGATGGAGGTAACCGTTTGTGTACGGATTATCGAAAGTTAAATGATGTCACCATCAAGAACAAGTATCCCTTGCCCAAGATAGAAGATTTTTTGATCAGTTGACCGGTGCCCAGGTGTTTTCGAAGATTGATCTTAGAACTGTCTATCATCAACTCAAAATTCGTGCAGAGGATATTCCAAAGACTGCCTTTACCACCAGATATGGATTGTATGAGTATACGTTCATGTCTTTCGGATTAACCAATGCCCCCATTTATTTCATGAATCTCATGAATAAGATTTTTATGGACTTCCTGGATAAGTTTGTCGTTGTTTTCATCGATGACATTCTGATTTATTCCAAATCAGAAGAAGAACATGAGCTACACCTAAGGACCATTCTTGGAACCCTTAGAGAGCATCAATTGTATGAAAAGTTTAGCAAATGTGAATTCTGGTTACAGGAGGTAGGATTCCTCGGTCACATTGTATCAGCCAGAGGAATTGCCGTTGACCCTGCCAAAGTGAAAGATGTAGAAGATTGGCAAGCCCCAGCCACTCAAACCCAAGTTCGTGCTTTTCTCGGATTGGCGGGATATTACCGCAAATTCGTAGAAGGATTCTCTAGTATCGCCAAACCCATGACCCAATTGCTGAAGAAGGACAAGAAGTTTGAATGGACCGACAAATGTGTAGCGAGTTTTCAAGAACTCAAGAGGAGATTGATTTCAGCCCCAATCTTGATCATGCCAGATATCACTAAGCCCTTCGATGTGTATTGTGACGCATCCAAGATCGGTCTCGGATGTGTGCTAATGCAAGAAGGCAAAGTTATATCTTATCTATCTCGACAATTGAAGCAACATGAGAAAAACTACCCAACCCATGACCTCGAACTCGCAGCCGTAGTTCTAGCCCTGAAGACATGGAGACATTACCTGATGGGAAACCATTGTGAGATTTATTCGGATCATAAGAGCCTAAAGTATATATTCACTCAGAAGGAGTTGAGTATGAGGCAGAGAAGATGGATCGAGCTAATCAAAGATTATGACCTGGACATTCACTATCACCCTGGTAAAGCCAACGTGGTAGCCGATGCCCTGAGCAGATTGCCGTGCCGCTTGAACTCCATGATTTTGAAGGAGCAACCAAGTTTTCACAAGGAGCAACCAAGTGAAGGATTTTTGGCTAGCATAGAACTTCAGCCCACTTTGATCAGTTATATTAAAGAGGCGCAGAAGGGAAATGCCAGTATCGACGGAATCAAACGTCGTATCGGTACAGGCAAAGTACCCGGATTCACCGAAGACGAAGAAGGAGTGTTGTGGTACAAAGGACTCCTTTGTGTACCAGCAGATTCTGAGTTGAAAGAAGTTATTTCGAAGGAGGCTCATGATACTCTTTATTCTATCCATCCCAGAGGAACTAGATGTATCAAGATTTAAAAGAGCAATTTTGGTGGCATAAGATGAAGAGAGAAATCGGAAGCTATATCGCCAAGTGTGCTATATGCCAGCGAGTCAAGGCAGGACATCAAAGACCCGCTGGATTGTTGCAACCTTTGCAAATTCCGGAATGGAAATGGGATTCTATAGGAATGGACTTTATCACTGGACTGCCTACTTCTAGTAGGGGAAATGACTCTATCTGGGTCATAGTGGACAGATTGTCCAAAGTGGCCCATTTCTTGCTCGTCAAAACCACATATCAGAGTTCGAAACTAGCGGAGTTATACATCGCTAGAATCGTTAGTTTTCACGGAGTCCCCAAGAACATAGTATCGGATCGAGGAACTCAGTTTACCTCGAGATTCTAGAAGAATGTTCAAGAAGGTTTAGGAACCCGCCTAGATTTCAGTACCGCGTATCACCCTCAGACCGATGGACAAACAGAGCGAGTAAATCAAATACTCGAAGATATGCTGAGAGCCTCTGTGTTAGAATATGGATCCAAGTGGGAAGATTGTCTGCCGTTTGCAGAATTTTCCTACAACAATAGTTATCAAGCCAGTTTGCAAATGGACCCATTTGAGTTCATGTACGGAAGGAAGTGTCGCACCCCTTTGAACTGGTCGGAAGTAGGAGAGAGTCAGATTTTTGGACCCGACATCCTACGAGAAGCAGAAGAGAAGGTTCACAAGAATCGTGAGCACCTCAAGGTCGCCCAATCCAGACAGAAGAGTTACGCCGACAAGAGACGTAGAGACCTCGCCTTCAACATAGGAGATTTTGTTTATCTGAAAGTGTCGCCATTGAAGGGAATGCAGAGTTTCCAACTAAAAGGAAAGTTAGCCCCCAGATATATCGGACCTTTCCAGATTCTGAACCATTGAGGAGAAGTATCGTACCAATTGGAGCTACCCAAAGAGATGTCAGCAGTGCACAATGTGTTCCATATCTCGTTACTTCGCAAGTGTCTCGAAGTCCCCGAGAAGACCGAAGTGTTCAAGAATATCGACCATCGGACCATAGAGATCAACGATGACCTGACCTATCCCGAAGTACCCATCCGCATTTTGGAATAAGATTTTCGAACTACCCGAACCCGAAGCATCAAGTTTCTCAAGATTCAGTGGAGCAACCACACAGAAGAGGAAGCTACCTAGGACGGAGTTTCCCGATCTCTTCAAATCCTAGGTAATCTTTTCCTCCTTTTTCAAATATCGGGACGAGATTTTGTTTAAGGGGGGAATGTTTGTAACATCCCAAAAATACTAAGCTTGGATCATCAAATTCTAATCATCAAAATTAGGGTTAACAAAAACTTTTCTAATTAAAATTAGGAATGCATGCATATGTGTATGCATTGATTTTGAAATTCTTTTAAACCACCTTGTTTGTTTGTTTGTTTGTTTCATTGCTTGTAAAATGTTTCTTAGGTGAAATAAACATCATCTAAAACATTTCCCACACTTTTCCTAAAGACAAGTAAATCAAAACACATATATTAAATGAATGGTCACTTTGACCAATTTAACTCTCATGCCTACTTTGGCTGTCTCAAACTATCAGAACCTAACAGAAACTTTTCTGGATCTTTGCACCCCTTGAATGTACTCATAACAAGGTATCAAGGCCCACTTTGTGATCATCCAGAAACTTTCAAATGCATAGTTTAAATGACAATTAAAAATTGAATCTTTATCATATGGGAAGATCCCACTTTTTCAAAAACCACTCAAACAAGCTCAACTTTCAAAACCCAAGCATCTGCAGATTCACTAGCACCAATCTAGCAAACCCACCAAAAATATTTTCAAAATTTAAAACTTGAGTTCATGCGGACATTTCATCAAACAGGTTGTAGACACAAATCAAACAAACATCAAACACTATAGTGTGTAGTAAAATTGGCCTAACTTGTTCCCTAGTTAGCCCATACCCAGCTCAGTAGATCATCTAGGAAGTTTAACTAAGGACTAGTGTCGTGGGAATGGTCACAGCAGATGCTGCAATCGGTAGCGAGTAGTAGAACGAGGGGCAAGGGCGGCCAGCCATCTGCGGTGCGAGATGAGGGCGGAGACACAGGGTTTTACCCAAGTTCGGCCCCACGGAGGGTAAAGACCTACTCCTGCTAGATAGTATTATGGAGGTGGTACAATGGGCGTACTCGGCGGCTAGGTGGCGAGTCGCTTGGGTGTATGATGGAACGTATCTCTACACGCCCCGCAGGGAGGTTTATATAGGCTCACCTCCCCTAGGGTTTACATATCTCAACCGAATCAGTTAAGGCTTCAGTACTTGTTTAACCTAATCCGACTGGGCCTATCTACTCTCCTGGGCCTTTAGCTTCCAGTCGCTTAGATCCATGCCGGGCTTCGATCCAGTCGCCGTCTTGTAGGCCCACTCGCCAGTTCTTGGGCCAGTCGGAAACGTCTTGCTGGGTATACCCCGGTAGGCACATCCCCATCAGTAGTCCTCGAGGCCGTCGTCGATTAGGCACAGGTGGTTGCTGGCAGTCGGAGTATACGGCTTTAGAGTAGACATCCAGTCGAATCGTCGGCGGGCTCCTATATAAAGGAGAAAACTAGTTATCCTGATCGCAGATTTGGCGAGTCGAGTCGGTATTTGGCGGGTAACAACCGCTATATAAGGGGAATGGCAGGCGATCAGAGAAACATCTTCTCGCCATTTCCTCCGATTGCGCGCACTATCACCTTCTTTCGCATCACGATCCAGCCCACCCGAAATCCTCCGACCCCCCACAAATCCTTCCGCCATGGCCCTCTCCACCGAACCTTAGGGTAGATCTAAGTGTACGAGGGCGCAACTGGCTTCCTTTGAGGAGGCCGGGATCCTGCGCGCCGGCTGTTGGCGCATCCCCGTGGCCGGGGAGCTGATCCCGAATCTGCGCGAGGGGGAACTCATCTGCTTCACGGCCACCTAGAACGGGGGCTAGGATTCCCCACGTCCCTGTTCTTCCGGCACTTCTGCGCCTACTACGGGATCCAACCGTCGGACCTGGGTCCACACAGCATCGAGCAGCTCGCCATCTTCGCAGCGTTCTGCGAGTGCTACTTGGGCTGCCGGCCCTACTTCCCTCTATGGCAAGATCTGTTCCACGGACGGATCAGCCGGGAGGAAGCGGGCGGCCCAATGCTTGCCGCGGGCGGCCTAAATTTCCAGCTAAAGTCGAAGGCTTCGTTCTTTGACTTGATGATGCCCGCCAAGGCGGCGAGCGACTGGAAGAAATCTTGGTTCTATGTTGCCGAGGCGACCCCAGAGGGCGAGACGGCGATTCAACGATACTCCGCCAATCGGTCTGAGCCACGCCGTCTTCAAGTCGGCAATCTCCCCAGCGACCAGCGGATGGTCGTGGACGAAATGCTTCATACCATCCGTGGTCTGAAGAAGAAGGGCCTCCAGACGATCAATCTATACAACTGCTGGCTCGGGCGGCGGCTCATCCCTCTGGCTCGGCGCGACCAGTACATGTACCAGTACACGGGCCGGGAGGACTCGACGAAGTCCTGCCTTGCCGAGTGGAAGCTCGAGGACTACACCCCAGCACTGAAGAAGATCACCCAGGCGGTGTACCTGGACGCAAAGGCTGGGGTCGCCCCCTACACCGCGAAGCGTCCCGCCCCAATAGTAAGTCACCTCGCATCATTCGCAGTCGCAGTTTTTGCAGTCGCGGCCATTCTAACTTCATTTTGTGTTCATTGCAGCTATTCCAAGTGGTGGAAGGATGGCTCCCGCCTGCAGACGACGAGAATTCGAGCTCGTCCGTCCAGGACATGGGCGAATCTCCTCCCGCCAAGGGCGATTCCGGGAGCGACGAGAGTAACGGCGACGACGAGTCCGAGGAGGAGGTCGCCCCGCTGGTCCGCAAGACCCGCGGGCAGCGTCAGCGTGAGCTTGAGGCGAGTAAAAGGCTCGAGCGTCACGACGACGATGATGAACTTCCGGAGACCACCTCGCGCCGCCAGGCCACTCCGTCGAAGAATAAGACGAAGAAGGAGAAGGAGGCAAAGGCTCCTCAGAAGAAGAAACGAGGCCGATGAGGCCGGCCTCGCCACCGCACTCGGCGAGCAGCTCCAACGCCCCCAGCCTCCGCCATTTGCCCCAATTTCTGGGCTATGGGCCGCTCCGGCCGCGGCGGCTTCACCTCGCAAGGAAGCCCCTGCTGAAGATGTCCCAGAGGATCCCATTGCAGCCTCGGCCACGAAGAAGCCGTCCGTGTCTTGGGCACGCGAAGTCCTGGAGATGGGCCTCCGCCGCCGACTGGGCCCCGAACTAGAGAAGCCGGCCGGCATCCGCACGGGGCTACGCTTCATTCCGGTCGCCAAGTGAGTTCGCTCACCTACTTTTGTCTTTCATAGCAGCTTGAATTATTTCGCTCACGCGATCGATTTACAGGACCGGAGCGAAGAAGATAGGCCACCCGACCATGTCTAAGGTGCCAACCGTCGTCAACGAGGAGGATCCTTCCCGCAAGAGGAAGGCGGACGAAGTCGTCGTTCCTGCGGATGGCGCCAAGAAGGCCAAGGGCGACGATGTCGTCACGATCTCCGACGACACGGCGGTCGCGCCGAATGAACCCGCAATGGAGGCGGCCGTACCCATGAAGGAGGGTGCTCCCTCACCTGGGGTGACCGAGCCGGTCTCCTTTGGTGTCGGTGCCTCCATCGCCCAGTTCCCGCGCTTCATTACCAAGGAGGCTGCAGCGAGTGGGACCTCGCCATCGAGCCGTGCACCTGGGGTCGCCGACGCGGAGGTCGAGCAGCGTCGTGGGCATACGCCAGCTCTTCTCGCATCCATGGATGCGATACAACTTCACGGCATGCTTGGCGCAGCCATCCAGGTATGTCCAGTCCCCGAGGATCAGGCCGGTGAATTGCAGCGGTCTGATTCTTTTATTGTCTTGTTGTTACTTTTTGCGTCCAGTCCCCGAGTGCGCACTCGCTGAATTTCAGCGGGTGGGCACTTAGGATTTCTTGATTGCCAGTCGCCGAGTGCGCACTCTCTGAATTTCAGCGGGTGGGCACTTAGGATTTCTTGATTGCTAGTCCCCGAGTGCGCACTTGCTGAATTTCAGCGGGTGGGCACTTAGGATTTTGCTTTGGTTAACTGTTTGAATTGTGTGCAGGGTCTGCAACGTGAGTCAGCTGACCGATTGGCAGCGAAACACCGCGCGGAGAAGGAACTGGCCGCCGTCCAAGAGGCGAATAAGGGGCTTCAGGCAGTTGCCGCGAAGGCAGAAGAGGCTCGCCAGGGACTTGTCCCCGCGGGTGAGTTGGCAACGGCTCAATCGGCGTTGAGCTCGGCTGAGAAGCGGATCGCCGAGCTCGAGCGCGAGCTGAGGGAGGCGAAAGAGGAGGCGAGTTCGGCGGATGGTCGAGCCAAGGCCGCCGTTACGGCCGCCGCGGAAGAGCGTAAAGTTTCTGACGCCCTTGTTGCTGGGCTTCAGGATGACTATACTTCTCTTAAGAGCTTCATCACGGATCTCTCCCGCCCCTTGATTGGTGAGTTTGTCTGCCTATTGCATGTGTATTTTCGTAATATCCGATGTATTCATTGTTATCTTCTATCCGCAGGTCGCATCATTGATAGCGCGGAAGAGGCGAGCTCGTTCGACGTGCAGCAATGCGTGGCCACGCTCGTTGACTCGGCTACGTTGTCGGCGACATGCATCCAAGCCTACCTCCAGGAGATATCGCCCACGGAAGTAATTCCCAGCGACCTCGTCGAGGTGTGGAAGTACTTGGAGAAGGCGCCGTTGGTCGTTGAGTTCATGACGCGATCGGCGTTTCGGCGTGGAGCGGCGACGGCGCTTAGCCTTGGGCTTGCTCATTTTCCAGAAGACTTCGATTTGGACGATGTGACGAGTGGCTACCCGTCGTCGACTGGCGAGGTGGATATCTCCGAGGTGCTCAAGTTGACGGGTCGCGCCGCGGTGTACTCCGAGCGCGTCTGGGCGATGGGCGTCCTCCTTCCTTACCAGGAAATGATCATCGCGCCCAACGACCCCGAGCCACAGCACCGGGACTTCAAGGTCGAGCATCCCTTCCGCGCGGCGATGGAGGGTGAGCTGACGTCGTATCCGTCAAACCCGTACACGCCGTTCATCCGCAATCGCAAGGGTGCTGGCGAGTCGCCGTCGAAGCCTGCGGAGTAGAGTAGGTTGCCATGGGGCGTTAGTAGCAGTTCTGCCGTTTGGGCATATTTTGTATTCTGAGACAATTGCAACATGCTCGTAATGTGATATCATGTTTGTTTTGTGATTTGTCATATGTGTTCCGATTGAGGTTTGAACTAGTCCCCGAGCGCGTCCGCCCTTTTGTGGGGTTTACCTCATGTATGATGTGTTTGTGGTTTGTGAGTGTTTTGTTATTGTGGTCGACTCGCCCGGACTCGAAGAGCCAGTCGCTAGGCGACTCCCTTGAGCGCTCTGTACTTCACCGTTTTCCCTTGCGCGAACGAGGTCGGGTGGCCGAGTCCCCAGGCGTGGTACTTGGTTGTTCTAGGCGCGACCCGAGGGTGGGTGAGGACTTGTCGCATTGGTTTGAGCGCATCACTCCTGCCTCGCCCATTGGGTCAGTCGCATGGCGAGTCCTGGGCATGCTCTCATACTTGGTGTTTTCCCGAGCCGCTCGCGCAGAACTGGTCGTCAGTCCCCGAGCGTGGTACGTGGCCGTTCGAGTCGCTATGTCGAGGATGCGGAGGATCGTGGTCGCTGTGAGAAGCGAAGGTAGTTGTCTTGGCTCATAGAACTAGTCGGGCTAGGAGACTCCAATGGGGCTCCGGGTAGGCGTTTTTCATGGACGATGCAAAACCTGAGGTAACTCAGTGCTTTTGCATCGCACTACTTGGCCGTGCCGATCGCTTTACCAAAGGTTAACTTCTGCGGTTAGCTTGACGCTGTTATTACGAGTGCGAGTGGCACAAGGCACGGAGAGTAGGCACAATTTGCGGTAAACAATTCTTTTTATTTCATAGCGACTGGAGAGTACATATGTGGCATTCTAGGAATAGAACTTCCGTAGGAGGTTTACATTCCATGGTCGCTTGACGTCGAGTTTGCCATCCCCGCAGACGTCAATGAGGTAGTAGGCGTCGTTGCCGAGTACACGCCCGATGGCGAATGGTCCCTCCCATGGAGGGGAAAGCTTGTGCATGCCCTTCTTGTCCTGGATGAGGCGCAGCACCAGGTCGCCTTCTTGGAAGGTGCGAGTTTTCACCCGCCGGCTGTGGTAGCGGCGGAGTCCTTGTTGGTAGATGGCGGTGCGCGAGCCAGCTAGGTCGCGTGCCTCGTCGAGTTGATCAACTCCATCCTGCCGTGCGAGTTCGTTCGCAGCCTCCGTGTAGTGGACGACTCTTGGCGAGTCGTGCTCAAGGTCGGTGGGCATGACTGCCTCGGCTCCGTACACCATGAAGAAGGGGGTGAATCCTGTCGACCTGTTGACCGAGGTGCGGATGCCCCAGATGACGGAGGGTAGCTCCTCGACCCAGCACCCGGCGGTGCGCTTGAGTGGTACTTGGAGTCGCGGCTTCAGGCCGTGGAGGATGCTTTGATTGGCCCGTTCCGCCTGGCCGTTGGATTCCGGGTGGGAAACCGATGCGAGGTCGAGCCGGACGTGGTGTTCCTCGCAGAATTTGGCCATGGATCCTTTGGCGAAGTTGGTGCCGTTGTCCGTGATGATGCTGTTTGGGAACCCGTAGCGATATATGAGCTCGCGTAGGAATTTAGTGGCGGTCTTCCCATCGCATTTCCGGACTGGCTTGGCCTCCACCCACTTTGTGAATTTGTCGACTGCGACCAGGAGGTGGGTGTAGCCGGAGGGAGCCTTCTTGAAGGGGCCTACCATGTCCATGCCCCATACGGCGAATGGCCAGGTGATGGGGATTGTCTTGAGCGCTGAGCTCGACATGTGCGTCTGGTTGGCGTACTTCTGGCACCCGGCGCACCCCTGGACAATGTCGACGGCATCGGCGTGTGCGGTGGGCCAGTAAAAGCCATGCCGCATAGCCTTGGCGACCAGAGAGCGGGCGCCGGCGTGGTGGCCGCAGTCGCCGGAGTGGATGTCGTGGAGGATCTTGCGTCCTTCGGCGGGTTGGACGCAGCGTTGGAACACACCGGTGACGCTGCGCTTGTGGAGCTCGCCGTCGATGATGGTGTAGAACTTGCATCGGCGTGCGATCATCCGAGCGTCCGTCTCGTCTGCCGGCAAGGTGCCGGCCTCCAGGTAGGCGATGTAGGGCTTGGTCCAGTCGTCTGGCTCGGTGACGAGTGTGACCAGGGCTGCCTCCGGTTGTAACGGGACTCCGATGTCGATCTCCCTCGGGGGAGAGACTGATGGCTTGGTGATTGTGTCCAGGAAGTCGCCGGCGGGTGGTGCGAGTCGAGCCGACCCAATGCGAGAGAGTGCATCGGCCTCCTCATTCTTCCGCCTGTCGATCCACTCGACGGAGTAGCCTGCGAAGTGTCCGCCCAGCTTGTCCACTGCTTGGCGGTACGCCGCCATGGTGGGGGAGACGACGTCGCAGGTGCCAGCGACTTGCCCAGCGACGAGGTCGGAGTCTCCGTAGCAGCGTAGGCGGTTGACATTCATCTCCCTGGCAGCTCGCATGCCGTGGAGTAAGGCCTCATACTCGGCCATGTTGTTGGTGCAGGGTGTGAAGTCGAGGCAGAGGACGTAGCGGAGCTTGTCGCCCTTCGGTGAAGTTAGCACGATCCCTGCACCTGCGCCGTCCGCGTTCTTGGAGCCGTCGAAGTGCAGGCTCCAGTAATGGAGGTATGGCAGCTTCTCTGGCTGCTGGGCCTCTTCCCAGTCGGCGATGAAGTCCGCTAGGGCCTGCGACTTGATCGCTTTTCGTGGCTCGTATTTGATGTTGTGGACGCCGATCTCGACGGCCCACTTGGCGACCCGCCCGGTCGCCTCGCGGTTGCGGATGATGTTCTGCGGTGGTGCTGAGGAGACGACCGTGATCGGGTGCTCCTGGAAGTAGTGCGGCAGGCGCCGCTGAGCTCTGAAGACCACGTATACCAGCTTTTGGTACTGCGGGTATCGCTGGCGCGACTCGGTGAGGACCTCGCTGATGTAGTACACCGGTCGCTGTACTGGGCGCTCCTTTCCTTCCTCCGGTCGCTCGACGACCATGACGGCGCTGACGACGCGCTCGGAAGCCGCGACGTATCTAGCATGGGTTCTTTGTCGGCGGGGGCGGCGAGTAGCGGTGCGGCGAGTAGCACCTTCTTGAGGTCGCGAAGCGTGTCATCCGCCTCCTTGTCCCACTGGAAGGTGGGGTTCTTGTGCATCAGGCGGTATAGGGGCATCGCCTTTTCACCCAGGCGGGGGATGAAGCGACTGAGAGCCGCTACTCGCCCGGCCAGCTTTTGGACGTCTCGTAGGCACTCGGGTTTGCCGAGTCGGGCGATCGTGTCGATCTTGGTGGGGTTCGCCTCGATCCCTCGCATGGAGATGACGTACCCCAGTAGTTGTCCTGCTGGTACACCGAAGGTGCATTTGCCTGGGTTAAGCTTTATCTTGTATTTTCTCAAGTTGGCGAACGTTTCCGCCAGGTCGGCGAGTAGGTAACCCTGGCGAGCGGACTTTACGACCACGTCATCGATGTAGACGTGGATGTTGCGGCCAATTTGGCTCGCGAGGCACTCTTGCATGCACCGCTGGTAGGTCGCCCCGGCGTTCTTGAGGCCGAAGGTCATGGCGGTGTAGCAGAAGGCTCCGAATGGCGTGATGAAGCCGTCTTCTCCTCGTCCTCGACAGCCATTTTGATCTAGTTGTACCCAGAGTAGGAGTCGAGGAAACATAGCGACTCCGAGCCCGCGGTGGAATCGATTATTTGGTCGATCCGCGGGAGGACGAACTGCTCCTTTGGGCAGGTGCTATTCAAGTTTGTGTAGTCGATACACATCCTCCAGGTCCCATTCTTCTTTTCGACCAGGACTGGGTTTGCCAGCCACTTGGAGTACTTGATTGGCCGGATGAAGCCTGCAGCGAGTAGACGCTGCACCTCCTCGGCGATGGCTCGGCGACGCTCTTCATTGAAGGGCCGCAGCGACTGTTTGACGGGTCGCACTTTGGGGTCGGCGTTTAGCTTGTGCTCAGCGAGCTCCCTAGGGACACCAGGCATGTCAGAGGGCTTCCATGCGAAGATGTCCCTGTTCTCACGGAGGAACTCGATGAGCGCGCCTTCCTAGGCTGGGCTCATGCCCGTCCCGATCGTCACCGTCTGGCTGGAGTTGCCTGGGACCAGCTCGACGGTGCAGGTGTGCGTCGTTGCCTCGAAGGTTGAGGTGTTTGCGCCCTCCGAGTTAGGCTTTTTGAGTATGGTGGGGTCGTCGTTGTTGACCCCGCTCGCGTACTTGGCGAGCTCATCGGCGTGATTGGTTTCTGCCGCGATAACGACATCGGCGAGTTCGGCTCCTTTGGCCTCGCACTCGGCGGCCATGTCGGGGTCGCCGTTGATGGTGATGACGCCGCACGGCCCGGGGAGCTTCATCGCGTTGTACGCGTAGTGTGGCGCTGCCATGAACTTGGCGAATGCCTGGCGCCCCAGGACGCAGTGGTAGGGGTTGTCGAAGGGCACCAGCTCGAAGACGATCCGCTCGGTGCGGAAGTTTGCTGGTGTGCCGAAGGTGACTGGCAGCGTGACCTTGCCGATCGGGTACGCCTTCCGACCGGGGACGATGCCATGGAACGTGGTGTGGGTTGTCTCGATCATCGACTGCGGGAGCCGCAGCCGCCTGAAGGTGTCCAGGTACAGGATGTTGATGGAGCTGCCGCCGTCCATCAATGTCTTGGGGAGCCAGTAGTCGCCGACCTTAGGCTTGACCACCAGGGCGACTCGGCCTGGGTACTCGATGCGTGGCGAGTGGTCCTGGCGGCTCCAGGTGATGGGCTGCTCCGACCAGTTGAGGAACTGGGGAACGTCCACCTGAGCCACCGCGTTGACGGCGACGGCGCGGGCGATGACCTTCTTCTCGCGCTTCGTGTTGAAGCCTGTGAAGGTATGGAGCGAGCCGGCCACTTTGCCGAATTTTCCGCCGTTTGGCGGGTCGTTGTCGGGGTCCTCCCGTGCTCGCCGTGCCTTCTCGATCTCCCTGAGGGTGTGGCAGTCGGCGGTTGTGTGCGTTGCGGGCTTCCCTTCCCTGCTATGAAACACACAAGGTTGGTTAACGAGGGCCGCAGGGTCGAACCTTGGCTTGGCCTTGTAGTTGCCGCCGTCGCGGAGTTGTCCTCCGTCACGGCGGAAGCTCTTGGGCTCGCGTTGTGCGTTCCCGGCGTTGGCGAAGAAGTCGACTCGCCCGTCACTACGGCGCTTGCCGGTGAGGCGAGTGTTGCTGTAGCGTAGGTCGGACCGTCGTTGCCGCTCAGCGGCGTTGACCTCCCGACTCGTCATCTGTTTCCTGGTTTGGATCTTCCTCCGCGTACCGCTTGACGATCTCGAGGAGGTCTGGTATGTTGTCGAGTGTGCGAGAGTGTCGCTTGAGCTTGGCGATCAGGGGCTCGTAGCGGCACGAGGTCTTGAAGCAATGGATCGCGGTGTCCGGGTGGATGCCGACCGCGTTGTACCAGATTTCTTGCCACCGTTGGACCCAGTTGCGGGTCGACTCGCGGGGTCCCTGGACGCATCGCTCCAGGTCCTCGATGGTGGTGGCGCGGGTGTAGGAGCACTCGAAGTGCCTGACGAAGGTGTCGCGCATCTCCTCCTAGGAGTCGATACTATCCTGGGGTAGGGTGTTGATCCACTGCCTGCAAGTCCCCTCCATCATCAGGGGGAGGTAACGGGCGGCTAGCAGGTCGGTGTGGCCTGCAATACCCATCGCCATGAGGTATGTATCGAGCCAGACGGCGGGGTCGTACGAGGGGTCGTACTTTTCTATCTCCTTCGGCGCCCTGAAGTTTGGCGGGTACTTCTCGCCTCGGATCATTGGTCCGAAGCACTTGGGGCCGAGTCGACTGAGCGACCCCATGGGCTCGCCGTCGCGGCGATTGGATAGGGTGTGTCGCAGGTCGTCGGGTCTAGCGTGCGCGCCAGCTTTGGTTGTTGATGATGTGGGTGCGGGCGTCGATGGGTTGACCGTTGGCGGCGACGAAGTTGGTCGCTGGCCTGGGGTCGTTGGTGGAGAGTGTCGCGTTCGCGGGTCGGTGTTGGAGCTGTAGTGGCTCTGGTGGCGGGCAGTTGAGGGTGTTTGCCGCCATTGGGCGGCCGCTTGAGGCCGCTCTGCTTCCCGAAGAACGTGAGTACACTCGACCCTGCGAGTCGGCGCCCGCGTTTTGCTGCTCGACGGCCTTTGCGAGCAGGGCCCTAACGTACTGGATCTGTAGGGCGCCGTCGCCGGTGGCCGTGATGTTGTCGGCTGCTGCTCGGCCTGCCACGAGGTTCTCCATCGGGGTGGAGAACAGTGGGAGGCCGTTTGCGTCTCGCTCCCCTGAGGAGACTACTATCCGCGGTTGGGTGGAGGTGGGGCGCCCATCGCCGTCGACCCTAGCGGGGGCCAGGCGCTTCCTCCTGGTGGCGCGTTCTCGCAGATCGCACGCTCGGCCACGGGGCCGGGTCGTTTTCGTCGTCGAAGTTCAGGGTGCACCGCTGAACGGTGGGGTTCAGGCGCGACCTGATCCGTTGCTGGTGGTAGCGCGATAGCTCCTGCGCCGTCACCTGCTCGAGGCGAAATTTTTCGCGCTCGGCTTGCTCCTTGCGCCGCCTCGCCCGATGCGGAGTTCCTCAGCCTCCGTCGCCGTGGCGTTAGGAGGGATTGGGGTGGAGAAGGGGTCCTCCGGCGGCTCGGTGCCGGTCGCCATGTAGGTCGCGGCGTGGCGACCGGTTCCGTCGCGGAGGTCGGCGGAGTTTTCCGACCCGGAGTCGAAGTCGAAGATCCCGAGGATGGAGGGGTCCTCGAAGTCTCCCACGTTGCAGACCTGGGTGATGGAGCCCGCGGGTGAATCCGCGGTGATGGATCCGGCGAGTGATGCCGGGGTCGGCGTCGTCGTTGAGGGCCGCGTCTTCTGCGGCCGCTGAGTTTTCGGCCACGTTGTTGTGGGCCGAGTTGTACTTGGAGGCGATGCGATGGATCGTGCAGATCTGGCTCTCGGAGAGCCGATCGCGTGGCGGCGACTCGCGGATGCGAGCCGAGTCCTCCGAGACGATGACGTCGGTGAGGCCGACGAAGAGGCTGATCGTGCCGACCGGCAGGATCACGCTGTGCGTGACGGGTCGCGCCGTCGGGACGTAGCTACTCGGCAAGATTTGGAGCATCTCGCCGATCGCTATCATGCAGCCGGTGGCGACCGTCTCATTGATGGGCAGATTGGATCTCGCCGCAGAATACCGGCCAGACCGATGGGCCCACGGTGGGCGCCACTGTCATGGGAATGGTCACGGCAGATGCTGCAATCTGCAGCGAGTAGTAAAACGAGGGGCAAGGGCGGCCAGCCATCTGCGGTGCGAGATGAGGGCGGAGACACAGGGTTTTACCCAGGTTCGGCTCCCCGGAGCGTAAAGACCTACTCCTGCTAGATTGTATTATGGAGGTGGTACAATGGGCGAACTCGGCGGCTAGGCGGCGAGTCACTTGGGTGTATGATGGAACGTATCTCTACACGCCCCGCAGGGAGGTTTATATAGGCTCACCTCCCCTAGGGTTTACATATCTCAACCGAATCAGTTAAGGCTTCGGTACTTGTTTAACCTAATCCGACTGGGCCTATCTACTCGCCTGGGCCTTCATCTTCCAGTCGCTTAGATCCACGGCGGGCTTCGATCCAGTCGCCGTCTTGCAGGACCACTCGCCAGTTCTTGGGCCAGTCGGAAACGTCTTGCTGGGTATACCCCGGTAGGCACATCCCCATCAACTAGCACCCCTGTGAGCTTGCCATTGCCATCAATGGTGAACAGCCGAGCACCCCCTTGTCACCCCATTGTGGATAGTAGGCTAGAGGAAGAACTAGCCGTGCCAACCTTGTTTGAGAGGCATCCCACCGTCCACCAACTCCATGTCCCAGCCGCGAGCGTTGCCAAGCCTTGGACCACGCGCACAAGCCGCGCCCAGACCGCCAGAGACCATGCCGAGCATGCGCCAGAGCACGACCCTCGACCAGCGCCCACAGAACGCGCGCCGCCCTCACCGCGAGCACACACGATCACCATCAACCCAGGAGACCACCAGACATACCCGTTTGCCGCACAGCCACCGCCCGCCGTCGAAGACGCTGCCTCTGCCGCGCAGAGCACCGCCCGTTCCAGACCAAACCCCACCGCCCCATGCCTCGAGACCATGTCGTTGAGCATCGCCAGGAGACACCGCACCGTCCCCTACCCTTGTCCATGCCATTAGACGCCTGTAACCTCGCCCCCGACGAGCTCACCGTGCGCCCCGACGGTCCCCACGCTCGACTATAAATAGAGGCCACCCCCACTCGATTTCTTCACACCCTCTCACTCCCCTCTCCTCACTGATTGTGCCACACCGTTCTCAGAGCAAGGCGAGCACCACCCCGCCGGAATTTCACCGGAGCCCGCCGCCTCTGGAGAAGAAGGGAGCCAACGATTGGAGCCGCCCCAGGAGAAGCCACCGGTACCAGGAGATTCGCCGTCGTCGACTTCGTCGTTCGCCCGCCTCGCCGACCCTCGCCAGTACCCCGGTGAGACACCAGCAACCCTCACTGGCCGCGCTAGGTTTCGTTCTCGCCAGCGTTGTCTCGCGTCGACGATGACTCCCAGCCGTTGGATTAGAACTAGATCGAACGATCCACGTTGCCCCATACCGCTTCGCCCAGCCCCGTGTCACTGACGAGTGGGGACACCCACTTAAGCAGCCCGCGGGAGCACTGCGCTTAGCAGGCCGTCCCGTTAACTTTTCCCGCGCAGCCCAGTTTTTCAAATTAAAAATTTTCTATTTCATTTCAAACTCACTTCTGTACCCAACTTCAAAATTCAACCCAGATCGATTCAATGCACCAAATCGAATGAAACCAATTTTGTTGGAAATGTCTGTCAATGCTGAATTCAAGCCCGTTGGATTCAATTCATTTGGATCAGTAGATCATCCTTAGTAAAAATAACAAGGCAGAAGCTTTTCTGCATTCAAACATTTTTAAAATTTAAACCATAATAGCTTTTGAGTTGATTCCAACTCTCAAAAATCACATTTAACCATACCTTTCAGAATATATAAAAATATATAGCTTTACTTGCAGAAATAATGTTCAAGTAATAAAAGAATGCTACATAGGCATTTCTAGCCACTTTAATTAATTAGAATAAAAGGGTAAAACCTTATTAAATTGTGACACCACTTTAAAACACAATCCCATGGACTAAAATATGTGGTGATGACATGTTTCAACATGATCCCATGTTTGGTTTGGAGAATATTAAATCTTAAGTAGTTTTTCAATGAGTAGAAATTACTTTTCTAAAAATAAAAGGAATTAAATCAAGCCTTAACCTTGTAATGTTAGAGATGATGCTAGATCATCTATAGGACCCTTGTGTGTGATGATTGCAAGTATTTAAGTATTGTTTTGTGATTGTGTACCTCGTATTTATTCATAGACGCTAGTACCGACCAAGGATACGAGGAGGAAGGAGGATACTACGAAGAAGAAGCCGAAGATAACTTCAAATACTGCTCTGCACAAGGGAAGCTGATGCTATACCTATGCAAGCTTATACTGATATTGATGCAAGTTAACTCTTGCAGAATACCCAATTGATGCAACTTGCTTGTTACTATGCCTACTATATGCCTTAAGCATATGTGATCATACCCACTTGATAAACCAATCCTAGTTTTATTTGCAATCTTCTTACTTTATTTCTTTATCAAAGCTTTAACTTAGAGTTGACTTAATTGACTTGTAGATACTAGAAAGATTCTGAAGGTTGCATAAAGAGCATAAAATTTGGCCTAAGTTAGAAACCTTGATATCATCCTAAGATATAAGGTTGTACTTAGTTGAAACTCCACTAGTTTACCACCCCTCATTAGTACTACCCCCACCGATAGATGCTAGTGCTAAGCATAAGACTTGATCAACTTTAGATGGTTTTACTTGGTGGAAAAATGGTTATGAAAACCTTGGAATGATGGATCATTCTATTGAAATGTTTTGGACATGTGTTTCCAAACACTTGATGATTTTGGTGATGAAAATGTTGAGGCCTGAGCCTTAGCCCTTTATAAAACTGATGGTTGTCTGGATGCGATACCATTCCAATTTTATCGTACAACCACAATACCCGAAGATTGGGTAGGGCTTGACTAGAAACTTATATACCTTAGTATTAGTTCCCTCACGGCCTAGGTCTGAGCTGAGGCTACCTTGTGAAGATTGTCCACCTGTGCAGTACCCAAGATGATAGTTGGTCATGGTTGGGAGGCCAAACTCACAGGAGAAGTGCTTATACTAGGGCGTGTAATTGAAAGGTTAGGATTGATTATCCGCATACTGAGTATGGTAAATTCAGGATTTGTTCCTGACGGATGTATCGAATGTTGTGGTGAAAGTGTACAATCTCTGCAGAGTGTCAAGCTATTCGAATAGCCGCGTCTATGGTTATGGACAGTTGGAGTGGCCATACTGTTCCCCCGTCAGACTTTTCAAAATGATTTGTGAAATGAATAGAGACTTTGACTTGACCACAACAGAGTTGTGACATGAATTACAAGATCCCAGTTAGGAGTTATAAAATTGTGACTAGCTTTAGAACCTAGTAGAGATAAATCTGGCTTTTGCAAAACAACCCTGGAGCCTAGTGTCCTATTATCCAAAAAACCCCTTTACCTGTTAGTATTGGTTTGCGAGTACTTAAAGAGTACTCATGGCTTTGTCCCTGGCTATTCCCATGGCCAGACTATGAAGAGGAGTACCTGGAAGATGGACCCCAGGAAGGTTACGACAACTAGGATCATCTCCCATCGTCATCATTGCCTGTGACCCCGAAGATGGAGCTTCGCCTACGCTATTATTATTATTATTATGTATTCCGCTGCTTGATGTTGTATTAAGAACTGGATCATGAGATCCTTATTTGTGTAAGACCGTATGTACGGTTGTAATGGATGATGTACTGTGGTATCCAATTCTGTTATGTCTCGCAAAAATGGTAATCCTGGGATTGCGATGTATGGCATAACAGGCATCTGGGATTAAAAATCCGGGTGTTGACATATTCCTTCTTCCTATCCATCATCATGTGTTAACATGATGAGCTTTACCTCACAAGAATATTCTTATCCACCTTTATTCTTTTTAAATCCATTTATACATCCAATGAGCTTGACACTAAAGCTTTTCATAAACTTTTCATATCCATACTTGGTTATACCAACTATTCTACTGCTGATAACCTCCAATCCAACAAGTGGTTACTTCTAACTCCAATTATACTCTTCCTTAATCATCCATCACTAATAGCACTTCAATAGATGTATACATCAAATCCTACTTCACCTCAAGTGCTTAGTATTTCCAAAGAGGAAAATACTACTTCTTTAACCCAATGTTGCTCTAACATCATTTTAATCATACTATCTTGTCTCTACTTCACTCCAATATAGGATACTATAATGGCTAATCTAGGATATTATATTAATGTGACCTGTAATGGCTAATCTAGGATACTATATCTATATTATGGTTCAATCATGTTTTATCCACCAATGTCACTTATACATGGTATAAGCATTCAATTATCGACGAGTAAGGCATGATCATTATAATCCTTTGTTCCTTTATGATTCAGGTTTCCAGTTGGCTAAACAAGGCTTCATCAATACAACATTACAGTTGTATTATAATTATCTTCTGTTTAGCTCTATTGGATTAAGAGATATAATTCATTGACTATACCGACTTGATCCAATAGGACTACTCCTGGTAACTATCTTCAGACTTCATCCTTTTAATCTTCTTTGTTACCATATTGATTTGATTTCCTCCAATCACTCCTATCCTATAGATACCATCTAAAACTAGAATCACTATTTACCTCTTCTTACTTCTTTCTTTATAAACCATAAGTGAATGCTATAATAAGTACAAGAGTTGATAGGTCAAGAATTGATAGGTTAAGACTTGGTGAATCAATAGTTGATTTCTCACTATTGATGAACAACAAATATAAGGATAAGATTTACTAGAGATGATAAAGATTTATATGGAAAGAAAGATATATGTTGAATGATCTTAACTTAGTTTCTTCCCTACTCAATCTTACTAAAGAGTTAAGGTTAGGTATTACCATGATACTCATGGTATAAGTAGATGAGATTAAGGTATAGTTGTTACATTCTGATTATTTGTTTTATATTTATAATTTGGTATTCATGAGTGATTATAATGAATACTATGATATGATCACCTAAGGATCAAATATAAATCATTAAGTAATGTATTAGGGTTTAATTTTATTCCATTTGATCTATCCTTAGATCAAATCATGTTTACCCAAAATAAGGTTTTAGCAAAGGTCATATTGAAACTTATCGCAGTCAACTTGATGATCTACTTCAATTCCATCAAGTTAAGAGAAGCTTCAATCACTTTGACAAGTTTTTATTTAAAAGTGCGAAAATTATTCAGATTTTCTGTGCATGAATGCAATGCACACATCTGTGTTCAGCTTATTTTTAAGCTCTAATGCTGGGATGTTATAGACTCTCCCCCTTAAAATAAACTTCATCCTCGAAGTTCGCACTCTCATGTTTCGGAGTAAGGAATTATCTTGCAATGATTACGATATGTCTCAACTCCATGTTAACCTCAATGGGAATAATTGTAATATCCCATATCCAGATCTTTTCCTTGAATTCTGACTGTACTTAGCAATCTTCAACTGGTTGTCTCCAATATTCCGTAGTTCCTTTTATTTACTCCCTTAGGGATATATCCTTATTATGAACTTAAATAGGGGTATTTTCCTTAGTTCATTTTTTTCCTAATTGGGTATCCTGATCCAACTCCTTTTATTTAATCATCGAACTTTCTTACTATACTATGTAAGATCTAGGAAGTCTCACTAAAACATGTTTTAAACTTTACTAATCAATAGTGTGGTCAACAGACTAATCTTTGATTGGTCATTGTATGAGTTGTACTGATAATCCTTCCAAAGATTGGATTTGAACACATTTAGTCCATACCCATTGGAATTTCTTGTTCTCTACAAATTCCCAAATGGATGTGCTCTATTACCTCTTAAGGATCACTTAAGAGTTGTTTCTTTTAGATTTAGTCTATTAAGACTTCCATTTTATTACTTCAAGCTTTTACCTTATCAGGATTTTAGACAATCTTTTGTTACTATCTTGAGTACTTATATAATTATGACTTTATTTTAACCTTATGAAAATAAGGCTTAATGTTTGCATAGGTTAGTATTTCCTCTCCAACCTTTATTTGGAAAGTCAGATAACAATACTTCCACAAATTGTTTACTCTCCCCCTTAAGGTTTACTAATAGTCTTCAAACTATCTGTTTAGTATTTATTGGTTTAATAATTAGAATATTGGTCTCTATCCATCTTATACTCTACCTAGTTAGGGTCTTATGAAAGATTATACGGTGTATCCACACAATTGTGGATCTCTGAAGTGAATCTTTCAGCATTATTTGTCTTACTTACTATTCGGACATTTTCGCTTTAATTCACCTGACTACGCAAAGCATTTTAGAAATCTATCGCTTAATACTTTATACTCCTTTAGGTCTTACTTAGTTTAGGCCAAGTTTTATGCTCTTTATGCAACCATTAAGATGATCTGGTTAACTATGTAAACCAACAGCGGCTACGGACAAGATACCAACTATGGATGAATTACCTCCATGGATCAAATACGAGATGTGGATCATTCTAGTGGTAGGTATTACCCTACGGTTTCCGACATACTTATAGCATTCTCTCTGAATTGTCAGAGGTTGAATACCATTTTGGATTCCAAAACTTCTTCTTTGTACTTATCCATGATACTACCATGAACTTGGTACAACTTCCTTTATTAACTTCTTAGCAACTTACCTACTTTTAATGAACTTTAAGTTCATTACTTCTTGTTGTTCCATACATCTTCTACACTAATCTTCCTTCTTATTGCTGCTTAGGAATGATCTGAGCTTGATCCATCCTTCAAATTGTGTTGATATTACTTATATTTGGCTTTACCCTTCAAGTAAGTCTTCATATTGGTCTTCGGAACTCGTCACTCCCTTACACGAATTCCGATTCCTATCTAGGTCTATAACATCAAGTAGTAACTGGATGTTGCAACATGCATTTGCACATCATGTCAAACTTTATGTACAGATCTAGTCAATCAAGAAGATCCAAGAAAAACAAATAAATCCAAATGTGGTACATATAACACACAATATTTTAAGCCCAGAATATAGTAGTTGAGTATAATATCTCTAGAATTCCGTCTTAGTTGTGTAGTACATGACACCTCCTCGTATAGGTTTACATCGTGATACTTAGCACATAGGGTCAAACTATTCTTTGTTTCTTAATTTACCCAAATTGCTCAATTGCAATAGTATAATCTTAAGCAAAATGGTCTCAAATTTGGTTTTGACTAAACTTTTGTCTCACCTTTGGAATGACTACCTATAACCATCCTTCCTTTATTAATAAAATTATCCTCACATGATTTCTCTAAATAACTAATAAGATTCTTTTGAACCCCTAAGATTGAAGGTTATCACTATTTTATGACAGCTTTGACTCCAATCATGATTCTACCAAGTTATCTTCTTACTCTATCTAGAGATAATTTACTAATTACTCATCATATTTATACTCTCATCATGGTTTCGGAGCTAATCTCACCATGATCTTATTATGTTTTACCTGTACATTATGATTTAAGAGTTAATCTAGCCATGATGACTTTATTTCTCATGACTCTATCATTCATTCTTATCATAATTTCACTTCATCACGTGAAATTCTCAAGTGAATCCCACATGATTACTACTCTTTACATCAACATTTATCCTAATGATATTCATCATGTTTTCTTTGGTTATCAGCTAACCATAGGATTTTACTGTTCTTACTTAAATTCCAGGGTTAAGCTATACTATTAAGACTACTTCCATATGATGTCTTACACTTTCCTAAAGTATCTTGGTGGTGTATGTCTCCCTCAGAAAACACTAAAGAGCACTATACTTGAGAAAAGATAAATAATTACTCTTAAGAAAGAATGACTTAAGCATCTGACTAAGGTGTGACAAGGTTATCCTCAAGTGGATACTCATCACAAGTCGTAAGAATATTTGGTCTAGATAAGATGGCTCCTATATTCACTATCCAACCTACAGATATTCCAAAAAGGTTTTCAATCCTAAGGTCAAAGCATATGCTATGATACCAACTGCGGTGACCCAGCATACCACTTCATGATGTAGTACACTATAGTCATTGACATAACACCAATGAAACACCGTTCACTAGTATAACATCCCTTAGAGTAGTACAACAAAAACACAGCAGGTCCAAGACATGACTATAGGTTACAACTCAACTCTTTACACAAGATCCAGAGAACACTCTAGGTTAAAGAGAGAGAGAGAGAGAGAGAGAGAGAGAAAATTCTTACGAATAAGAATCAGGAATAAATAACTCATAGCTACTATACTTATAAAACTAGTAACTGAACTAGAGGCTTGCATTGCTGCTATTGCAATACTCTACAGAAGTAGGTTCTATGGTTATAAATTCTATTCTTATCTAATCAGCAACTTTGTCTTCACTTGAGTTGATGTATATGTTGACTTTCTTGACTTCACTGAAGAGCGTTAGATTTTGATGATTTATTCCTGGAGCAAAACTTGATGTAGACATCGTCTGCAATGGATTTAGAACCTAGCAAGGGTTAAGAAGATACTTTGAGTACGAGCGTACTCAGCAAGTTCACTAGAAAAGGAGTGTTTGATGCACTATAACTATAGCCACAGACCGTAGGTCGTAGACAATGCAAGTTTTCGTAAACATTTCTTCAAAGGTTGCTTTTATTATGAAAATCTATGTCAGTCAGCCTTCACGGGTTTACCAGAACTTTCATGGAGTTCCTTTCCCGCCGCGTTCGCAGCTCCTTCCCGGAATAGGGAGTAACAAGTTACAGTTCTTACACTCTGCAGAGGTGCGTCACTTTACCCATGAGATATCTTAGCTTTGTTGCACATCCGAATTGCAGGTTCGTTCACACTTCCTTGGTGTGAGGCCCAGACTAAGATCCAAGCCAATCACTGCCTTCTCCGCGACCCCGCATGTCACTTTGGTGTACGCCAGCCCACCTATTGAATTACGGCAATGGCAGTACAGACATTTCAGATGCCGGAACTATCGTGGGACGTTGAGGGCTCCCACCCATATGCTGCATATCCTCTACGAATTACCATAAATAATATGCATGCTATGAGTGATAACAGCCACGACCCCGCACATCCAGCTCCATGCGAGAGGGAAAAGATACAGCTGACTTCTTCGTCCCATTCCAAATATCATGGTCAACGCATAATATATGACGCAAGAATCACTGGCGACATTGGTTGTTAAGTCCTAGATAATATGTTCCTTTACCACCGGAACTCTTATAGTAGGTTATTACCTCATGGTAAATAACCTATAATCACATTATTATGAAAATAGTGTTTTCTGACCTTTTTCAAATGCAGGTGATGACAAGACTGGATTTGAAAAATACTTTACAAAAAATAATTAAAGTACATGAGCAAGTGTGAACTTGCCTTTTGTGATTGCAAGATTATGCACTCACGGTCTTCCAGACAATATAATACCCAATAGTTGAAATCTGCATCATTGGTCCGGTAAGGACTAATGTTTAAAGAAGCAAGATGATTTTATGCATAAGTAATGTAATGCAAGTTGATAAACGCGAATCCCGAGAATAACGTCGTTCTAGGGTTTCGGTACTAGAAAGGTTTTTTTTTCTTGGAATGTGTTGACCTTTTAGATTAAGTTTCATACATGTGCTTCTTATTAATGCTTGTGAGTGTGTGTAAAACAACATGTATTTATACAACAACAAAATACACAGTATGAAATGCTACTCAAGGTTGCTTATATCTTAATTGTTTACCTTCAAGTTTTACTTTACAAGTAATGTCATTTATAAAGAATTTAAGTATTAACAATCTTACGTATATAAGTAGAATATAAAGTAAGGTGTTTTACTATTAATTGTTCTATGTTGATTGAAGTGGCAAAAAGAATAACATTTGAAGAAAAGATTTCCTTACTAAGGTTTAAACAATCTTTATGGTTAATTAAATGTGATTGATGTTGTTTGTGCTTGCTTGAATAGTTTGGACTTGAGATGTTTTATAACTTAATTATAACAGACCAAAATTAACTATAAAACATGTAATAAAGTATTTAGTATCATCTTAAAGCTTTGCAAACTAAAGGTAACTTTAAGGATGTAGATAGACTTAGGGTGTATTATTTATGATATTTGTATCTTGTTCACTTTATATTGTTTCCTTAGAGTTACTTAAGAATGGCATTACTTCTATTTAAGTAGGGTTTTCTTTACATTATAATTGTATAAAGGGATTTATCTCCCCATAATGGCGTGGTTAAGGTTTATGAATAAGTAAACAATATTATTTACTACTTATGGATTCACTTATAGTGTTTTGATTTGTTTATAAACTTGTGGTTAAAGTAAAGGAAAAGTTTTTATCTCTTTACAAATTATTCTTGGAGATTTTATATTAGATAAGAATTCTTTTATAAAATAATTTATATTTATGGTTGAATGATCATTCAATAAAATTGCATTTAAATGGTGTTAAATCATTTTGACTTCATAATGTTAGTATTTAAGATTAATACTATTTATTACATTTAATTGGTTAATTTAAGAAATATTAAGAAATTTTATTTGTCATTTTATGAATTATTAATTAAAGAAATAGGTTTAAATTCAAGTTATGAAAGTGTTTAACTTTTTATTTAACTCAAAAGTGGAATATCACATTTTTAACATGTAGGTATTATTTTTTTGATTATTTTCGTATATTACATTTATTTTTGTGATTTATAAATAATAAGATATGATTTTAATAAGGTTTATAACTATATAAATACTTAATAAATAATAATTATTTAATTAAGAGGATTAATAATGTATGATTATAGTTTTTTAACTCTAATTCTTATTTTTCAAAGATTTTTGGTATTTTTTTTATATTTTTAACATTTTCCATAATTAAAATATTAATTATCAAAGTTTTATTACTTATAAAACAAACTTTTATTAAATAATATTTATTTAAATAATCATCATAATATTATTTGATAATGCTTTTAAGTTGTAGGTTTTATTTTCTAATTTTTTTTATATATTAAACATATTTTTCTGAATTATAAAACAAAAGTTATTGATTTTATAAGATTGGATCATTTTATGAATTTTTTAATTAAATAACTAAATGTGTTTATTAGGTAATGCTGATGTCAGCATGCAATGAATGGTTTTTCTCACCAGAGCCTATCCTACCCCTAGTCACTGACTGGTGGGACCTTTTGCCATGTCATTTTTATTGTTTTTATTTATTACAGAATTATTACTCAAAAGAAATAAAGGATATTTAAATATGACATCACCATGACATCATGGTGACAGCATCAATGGGGATCCTCACAGCAGCTTTCGATTCTATGGATTTGCTGTTTGCGCGAGTTGGTGCTGGGGCTTATCGGGAAGAGGATGTCGCCGTGAACCTTATAGTGGCGGCGCCGCTCTATTTTAGTCATCAGAGGTTGGTCGGCGACGAGCTCGCGTGGCGGTGCGGCACTGCCTCACGCGGGTAGGTAACTACGACGAGCGAGCGACAAATTGAAAGATGCTAGCATACTCAGAAGCTTACCAGGAACGCGAAGAAGGGCTCGGCGAAGCGAATCATGACCGTAATTAATAGGAATCGCGGCGGCCGGACTTCTTATAGGCATCACACAGCGGCGGCGTGAATCTTGGCGCGGTGCGACGGCGGTGTGAATGCCAGCGAGCTGCTTGCTCGATCGGGAGGCCGACGATGGCGCGAGGAAGACGACGGAGAATAGAGGCCGAAGGGTACGGGGTTCTGACGGTGATCTTTGGGCGGTGGGCTGCGATGTGGCGGCGTGACGAGTAAGCAAGAGAGGAGATGGGCCATGGGCCAGATTTGGTGTGTCCTCTGTTTTTTCCTGGTTTTATTCGTTTTTTCATTTTCTGTTTTGTTTTTATCTTTGAATTTAAGTAATAACTTTGACTTATCTTTATGGAATTTTATTTGCTGAACATTTGCAGCAATAATGAAATTATTAAGAATCAATTGGTGAACTTTTATTATATATTGTTTAGGGTTTCTTTATTTTCTTTATATAGATACCTTTTCTATTATGATTTGTGAGGGCCCTTAATATGAATTTAATTTGACAAAAATTCATAAACTTATTATAGAATGTATTACTACTAACTAATGAGATTTTATTTCCATTAATATATAATATTAGGCAACTTTTATATTTATTGGTACTTCATTATTATTTGATACATAAAGTTTTGAGTACTTAATAGGGTTAATATTATTCTCATAATTTAGGAAATAGTAATGTATATATTTTTTATTATTACTAACAAAAGAGTTAAAGTTTAAATTGAAAATGCTTACCATAAGTTCTTAGAAGATTTAATATTCTCATATTTATTTTATTGATGTGAATAAAGATTAATGGCAAAACACATTGTCTTTATGTTTGAGATCAGAATGATATTATCTGGAATGTCGCATGAAAAGGATTTGATAAAGATAACTCCTAAGCACATATGGCTATGATAATTAGAAATGATAAAGATGTTCTTAATTGATTTGTTATAGGAAAATATTCCTATGAAGCATTGTGGAAACAAGATGATAGATCAACCATAGAAAGTGGATATTAGATTTGGTCTTAAATTTAGGGTTTAGTGTTTAACAAGGATTCCTATATTCCATACTTCATAATTCTAAACTTCTAATTAAGGAATTCCTTCCCTAGATATATTCCTTCTTCCTATCCATCATCATGTGTTAACATGATGAGCTTTACCTCACAAGAATATTCTTATCCACCTTTATTCTTTTTAAATCCATTTATACATCCAATGATCTTGACACTAAAGCTTTTTATAAACTTTTCATATCCATACTTGGTTATACCAACTATTCTACTGCTGATAACCTCCAATCCAACAAGTGGTTACTTCTAACTCCAATTATACTCTTCCTTAATCATCCATCACTAATATCACTTCAATAGATGTATACATCAAATCCTACTTCACCTCAAGTGCTTAGTATTTCCAAAGAGGAAAATACTACTTCTTTAACCCAATGTTGCTCTAACATCATTTTAATCATACTATCTTGTCTCTACTTGACTCCAATATAGGATACTATAATGGCTAATCTAGGATACTATATTAATGTGACCTGTAATGGCTAATCTAGGATACTATATCTATATTATGGTTCAATCATGTTTTATCCACCAATGTCACTTATACATGGTATAAGCATTCAATTATTGATGAGTAAGGCATGATCATTATAATCCTTTGATCCTTTATGATTCAGGTTTCCAGTTGTCTAAACAAGGCTTCATCAATACAACATTATAGTTGTATTATAATTATCTTCTATTTATCTCTATTGGATTAAGAGATATAATTTATTGACTATACCTACTTGATCCAATAGGACTACTCCTGGTAACTATCTTCAGACTTCATCCTTGTAATCTTCTGTGTTACCATATTGATTTGATTTCGTCCAATCACTCATATCCTATAGATAACATCTAAAACTAGCATCACTATTTACCTCTTCTTACTTCTTTCTTTATAAGCCCTAAGTGAATGCTATAATAAGTACAAGAGTTGATAGTTTAAGAATTGATAGGTTAAAAATTGGTGAATCAATAGTTGATTTCTCACTATTGAAGAACAAGTAATATAAGGATAGGATTTAATAGAGATGATAAAGATTGATATGGAAAGGAAGATATATGGTGAATGATCTTAACTTAGTTTCTTCCCTACTCAATCTTACTAAAGAGTTAAGGTTAGGTATTACCATGATACTCATGGTATAAGTAGATGAGATTAAGGTATAGTTGTTACATTCTGATTATTTGTTTTATATTTCTAATTTGGTATTCATGAGTGATTATAATGAATACTATGATATGATCACCTAAGGATCAAATATAAATCATTAAGTAATGTATTAGGGTTTAATTTTATTCCATTTGATCTACCCTTAGATCAAATCATGTTTACCCAAAATAAGGTTTTAGCAAAGGTCATATTAAAACTTATCGCAGTCAACTTGATGATCTACTTCAATTCCATCAAGAGAAGCTTCAATCACTTTGACAAGTTTTTATTTAAAAGTGCGAAAATTATTCAGATTTTCTATGCATGAATGCAATGCACACATCTGTGTTCAGCTTATTTCTAAGCTCTAATGCTGGGATGTTACAGCCAAAAATACGTTTTCAATGAGGTCGAGCTCCACCCATGGATGCAGTAACCGAGCTACGCTCGGGATATGCAGCCAAGGAGAATAGATTGAGTATTGCGCGGTGCCCATTACCTCTGTCAGAATCGAGACCGAGGCCCCTCGCGTTCCCGGGGCACGTCATCGCCTGCTTGTGAGACAACCCCGTCCACGTCTATCGCACGAGCCCTCCTCCCTCTCTCCTGCATCCTCGGATCCTTTATGATTTGAGATATAAATAAGGGTGATTGATTCTAATGGCGATTCTAATCTGAACAGTCGACATTGATGTGGAGCTCTTTCCCCTGCATGCCCATGTACGTAGTATTCTTTGAGAATTTATAGAGTTTTGTTTTTCTTTGCATTTGGACAAGTACAGATCGTTGGTCTGGACGTGAGGCGCTGCTACCATTTGTACGTCCCGCCCGGAAGCTATACTCATCCTCGTTCATGTCGGAAAGCACTCCTGCCACACTGACTAAGCCTAACAACATCTCCCTTGAAGCAATATCTTCGTCCACCAAACGCCCAGGGTGCTAGCAGCGTCAATGAGGAAGAGCCGAAAGGCCTTGCAAGACGACAGACATGTACTACTGTTGTTCTATAATGAGTGTAATATGGAAGAAACAAATGACAGGTCCAGATCAAGAATCAAGATAAGAATTCGTGGCTAATCCTAAGGATGAACGAGCAACACTCTGAAACTTTCTCTCTCTGACGGTGAACACACTGACACATGAGACAGAGTTTTTGTGACGCGCTCTACTTGCATCTTTTCTCAGTTTTTCCTTTTATTCACTATGATCCTAACTATTTGGCCTTGATCCATTTTATCCGCGCCATCCCACGGACTAAATCCTGGCCAGCGATTACACACGATCAACTAGAAAAGGTAAACGCTATCCTACTTTGCCGCAGCACGAACGCAGCGTGCTTCTGGCAAACTCTCTGTTTATTGGAAACAGAAACAACAAACATGACCAATACACATTCAGGCACATCGAGGTTTAACTCAACAATTCTCCCCCTTAAACTTGATGTCCTGAACTTATCACACATATGCCGATCTTCTCTTTAAATTCCTAGAATCTGAATATTGCCAGTGACTTTGTGAGAATGTCTGCATGTTGTTCTTCAGTTCTGACATGCTCCAACTCCAGTTTCCCTTGTTCGAAACAGCTTTGGACAAAGTGGCAGCGCACGTCTATGTGCTTACTCCTCTCATGAAAAACTGGGTTTTTGCATAGAGAGATAGCAGACTGATTATCCACTCTCCGTGTGAACTTGAACTTCCCTTCTCCCAGCAGTTCACTGACTAGTCTTGATAGCCACACTCCCTGACATGCTCCTGATGCTGCAGCAACATATTCAGCCTCACAGGATGACTGTGCAACTATCTTTTGCTTCCGAGACGTCCAAGAGATTGGGCAGGTACCATAGTAGTACAATACACCTGTTGTACTCTTTCTATCATCAATGTACCCAGCATGATCACTATCACAGTAACCTAACAGGTTTGGGTTGTCTATGATTTTCCTGCATCTCCAACCAAGATTAACAGTCCCTTTAACATATATCAATATATGTTTGACTGCCAACATGTGCTCCTTAGTGGGCTTCTCCATAAATCCACTCACATACCCTACAGCAAAGGTGAGGTTAGGCCTGGTATGCAGCAGATATCTCAAGCTTCCCACTACAATGCGATATTCAGTGGCATCCACACATTCTAACTTGCTGTCTTTACTGAGTTTCAGTCTTGGCTCCATGGGAATGTGTGTAGGGTTGCAGTTTGACAGCCCCATTTTTCCAAGGATTCGAGCAGCATATCCTGACTGACACAGAGTTATCTCCTCATCTGTTTGATTTACTTCAATGCCCAGATAATAACTTAGGAGTCCAAGATCAGTCATGCTAAATTTTGACTTCATTTGTCTTTTAAACTCACTGATGGACTGACTGTTTCCTCATACACTCCTATTATGAGCACTGAGTCTGGCACCTCTTTTCTGTACAGCCCTGACTCTAAAGGACACTTTTCAAAACCTAGTTCCACCAATGTGGCATCGAGCTTTGAATTCCAGGCCCTAGGAGCCTGACGTAGAGCATACAATGCTTTCCTCAGTCTGTATACTTTGCTGCTCTGTCCCTCCTTCTCAAATCCTGGAGGCTGACTGACATAAACCTCCCCAACTAAGTCCCCATTGAAGAAGGCTGACTTTACGTCCATCTGGTGAAGTTTCCACCTGAATTGGGCCGCCAAAGCAATCAACAAACAAACAGAATCGAGGCGAGCAACTGGAGCAAAGGCTTCCTCGTAGTCAATGCCCTGGCGTTGCACATATCCCATTGCAACCAACCTCGCCTTGTGCTTCACAATTTCTCCGTTTGGATTCTTCTTTAGCTTATACACCCACTTTATTCCTATAGGACGATGTCCACTTGGGAGATCACATAGCTCCCAGGTTCGGTTTTCCTCAATGGATGTCAGTTCCTCCTCCATTGCTTGCTTCCAGCAATCTTCTCTCATTGCCTCAAAGTGATTTGATGGCTCTTCCTGTCCAAGCAGGCACAACCCACTATATTCAGTCTCTACAGGTGTGGTCTCATTGTAGATGTCCTCTAGTTCCCTCAATCCCTATGGCCCATGTGAGGGTTTAGTGTCAGGAGTTGCTTGGTAATCTGTTGTAGTGGCCGGTGTCGAGGGATCAAGCGACAGTGCAAACGGAATTGGAGTTCCAAGACTAGCTTGTCTGGTTCTGTTTTCTTGCTGAGACGCTGTCGCGGCAGGAGTTTGCGAGGGTTTCTTTGCCGCGGCAGATGACTCTGTCGGGCCCCTTTCTGAACTTTGTTCTGCTTCGTCAGAGTACTGGATGATGAGACGCTCCTCATTACTGACCTCCACCAAACCAGGGGACGTCCAATCCTAGGGTCGATCCTCTTCAACACCACATCCCGCGACACCATCAGCTTGCCCTTTTCTGGATCATATAATCTGTAGGCTTTTGAGCCGGCCTCATATCCAATGAACACCGTTTGTTTGCTCCTGTCTGCGAGTTTGGACAGACCTGGGCCGAGTTTCTTCACATGTGTTGTGCATCCAAATGTACGTAGGTGCTATACTGAGGGTTTTCTTCCATGCCAGGATTCATAGGGAGTCTGTCCCTTCACACTCTTTGTGGGAGCTCTGTTCAACAGATACACTGCTGTGCTGACAGCCTCGCCCCAAAATTTTGCTGGCATTCCCATGCTTTTCAGTAAGCTCCTCGCCATTGCCACAACAGTCTGATTTCTTCTCTCAACTACACCATTTTGCTGGGGGTGCAGGGTGTTGTCCGAAAGTGTTTGATCCCCTGCTTCTCACAATATTCAGTAAACTCGTTTGAGCTAAATTCGCCACCTCTGTCTGTCCATAGGGCCTTTAGCTTCAGACTCTTCTCCAGCTCCGCTGCTGCCTGCACTTTCCTGATGGCCGTACTGGCCTCATCTTTGCTCTTTAGCAGAACTATCCACATGTACCGGGAGTAGTCATCCACTAGCAGTAGGAAGAACTCCTTGCCTCCATGTGTCGTGGGTGAGATTGGACCACACAAGTCTCCATGCCAGAGATCAAGTGGTTTTTCTGCTCTGTACTCGGTCTGAGCTGGGAATGAGAGTCTTCGTTGTTTTTCTATCATGCACCCATCATAGATCAGGTTAACTTTCCTGAGCTGCGGTAGGCCCTCCACCATGCCATTTGCTGCCAGGTTGTGCAAGGATCTGAAGTTGATGTGCCCGTACCTCATGTTCCAGGTCCACACATTCTCTTAGGCATGCCCGAGGAGACACACATGCTCAGTCTGCTCGATCTTCAGAACATACATGCGGTTGCGGGTTCTTGGCACTCTTGCTAGCACATTCCTCTAACGATCCCAGAGTGTGAGCACACCATCTTTGCCTGTGTATTTACACCCATTCTCCTCCAACTGTCCTAGACTGATAATGTTATTTTTCAGTCTTGGTATGAAGTATACATCAGACAGTACACGATGTTCACCGGTGTGACACTTCATAAGAATTGCACCCCGCCCGCAGATTTCCACGGCAGATCCGTCTCCAAATCTCACCTTGCCGTGAATAGTGCTATCGAGTTTAGCAAATTTCTCTCGGCTGACAGTCATATGATTGCTGGCCCCCGAGTCCAAGTACCAGGCCGTGTCCTTACTGCTAGTGAGCTTGGGCACAACCTTTTCTTCATTCAAAAACACATGTTCTGAAAGCGATTGGACAATTTGTGTCAGGTCATAGGTTTCCAACATGAGCAGGTCCTGATCCTCATCCTACTCCTGAGAGAGGTTTGCTTTTTCTCGCTTTGGTTCAGGGAAATCCGATTGGAAATGCCCCTTCTCATTACAGTTGTAGCAGCGAACTTTGGTGATGTCAAACTTGCCTTTCTTTTTTTGTTTGCTTCGATCACCATCTGTGTTCTTTCCAGTCTTGGTGCGATCAGATTTCCAACTTGGTTTCTGACCGATAGAGGAGCCAGAACCGCCGGCACCACCACTCTTCTTGCTCTGCATGAGCTGCTCCAGTGCTCGGGTCATGAGCATGAGCTGATCCTCCTTTGCACCGCCACTACGGCGATACCCATGCTGTCCGCTCTCCCACGCAGATAGCCTGCCGATGGCCTCAGACACCGGCATGGTTTCCAGTCGCCCCATTGCTCTATGGTGTTTATCACATCTGCGAAACTATCGGGAACAGCATTGAACAGCACCTCAATCACAGTTTCATCATCAATTGTCTCACCTAGGGTGCGGATCTCTGTGACGAGTGTGGTCAGTCTCTGACCGAACACCGTCACCGACTCGCCGTCGTCCATCTGCAGCCGATCGAGCTTCCGCTTCACCTGCTTGACGCGGTCCTCGCCGACCCGCATCTTCCGGATCGCCTCCCACGCCTCCGCCGTCGTGTCGCACCCCGCGATGGCCATGGCCATGGCATCAGGGAGTGACTGCGAGAGTGCAGTGAATGCATCCTCGTCCTTGGCCTGATCGTAGTCGCTCTTGCCGTCGATAGCCGACCAGCACCCGAGTGTACGCTTGATGATGCGCATCTTGACGGCCCACACGCCGTAGTTGGTGTCCGTCAGCTGCGGGTAGTGTATCGGCACTCCACCGCGCGACGGTGGCCGTGTCATCGCCCGCACCGGTATTGGGGTCCGACACTTGCCCCGCCGCCACTTGATTCCCGCCAGTCTTCGGCATCACAGATGCTCCTTATGCCACCAACGCCCCCCGATCCGCTGCCACCAATTCGCCTCCGGAACCCGAAGGCTCTGATACCAATTGACAGGTCCAGATGAAGAATCAAGACATGAATTCGTGGCTAATCCTAAGGATGAACGAGCAACACTCTGAAACTTTCTCTCTGTGACGGTGAACACACTGACGCAGGAGACAGAGTTTTTGTGACGCGCTCTACTTCCATCTTTTCTCTGTTTTTCCTTTTATTCACTATGATCCTAACTAACCGGCCTTGATCCACTTTATCCGCGCCATCCCACGGACTAAATCCTAGCCAGCGATTACACACGATCAACTAGAAAAGGTAAACGCTATCCTACTTTGCCGTAGCACGAACGCAGCGTGCTTCTGGCAAACTCTTTGTTTATTGGAAACAGAAACAACAAACATGACCGATACACATTCAGGCACATCGAGGTTTAACTCAACAACATATTGTCCATGAGAGCAGGAGAAGCAGCGTGGCGGCCTAGGGCACGCACGCCACCGCTGCCCGCAGCTGCTCCTCCTCCGCTGCCTCCCAAACACACGCCGACATGCGCCATGCTGGCCGTCCCTGTTGTCCCCTTGCCCGAAGGAAACTCAGCGATGCGTTTGATACCCACCCGTCGTTTTTGACAGCCAAGGCGTGACCACCACCACCGGCGATGGTGGAAGCAACAGCTGATGGGGAGAGAGTGGCGGCGGCTGATAGGGATGGGATGAGACGCCCCGGGGTGGCCTCGCATGAGCGACCCGGGGTTGAGGATTAGAATGACCGGTGGAGTAGTAGTCAAGAAGCCGACACATAAGATTGTGGTGGCTGAGGTTGCCGAGGAGGTGGAGGAGCACTAAAGTTTGTTGCTAAATATTACATAGTCAACCACATTCCCACAATATAGTATTCCTACGATAGATTGAGCAAATGACAAGATCTTATCCCAAAGAACAGAGTCTGGGCATTATAAATACTAAGATTTATCCACCTTCTTGTCGGGTATGATCCATACATAGAGTGTCCCCATATGGACTCTCACGTATAAGTAAAACATGTCCAAGCTTCCACGCCTTTCCTCTCGGTCTACCAAAACAATCGCCAAATTTAGACTTTTCATTCCATCTAGGTTTTTGTTTTCGCCTGGAATTTTGGGCAACCGGTTCTTACGGTCCCCACAAGTAGGAAAATTACCAACCAATATTTATGTTTACGTCTTTTCACATAATGTGCTCAAATTCAAAGTAATTTGATGATTTTTTAATATTTTTTTGAATAATCTCGAACTATATTTGAATGGTAGTACAAGGATCGAATTTTTTTTAACCAAAAACATGGGCACTGTAGCACAGTACCATTGTCACGAGAATGAGGTTGGCGTGATGACATCTTATTTTTATGACCCCATAGCAACGTATGGGCATTTAGCTAGTACTTCATAAAAATTCAGCAATATTTTAGGCCATGTGTTAGTAAAAATAAAAGATCGAGGATTACCTTATTTTTTCTCCTCTCTCCAAAGGTCTTCTTGAACACTTTTTGTTTAAAATAAAACTAAACAAAAACAAAAACTAACAAGACTAACACAAAATTAAAATTTTATTTCACATGGGTTGCCTCCCATGAAGCGCTTCTAGTTAAGGTCAATTAGCTTGACCCTAATGGCAATCATTTAGGTTCGAGGAGTGGAATACCCACTCCAAAATAGTTGGATTTCAAAGTAATTATACCATCATCATTATTAGGCTTGGCCTTCTTCTTTCTAGCGAAGTGGACTATAAAAGGATCTCTAGATGGTAGCCCAATTCTCACATTCCCTTCATGTAAATTAATCAAAGATTTAATAGTTCTTAGGAATGGCCTACCTAAAATTATAGGTGCTATGGTATCTTCAGGCATCTCCACAATAACAAGATCAATAAGTGCGGGACTACCTTTAATTTCAATAACTATATTTTCTTTTATCCCAATAACTTGTTTATAAGTTGAATCCGCTAGGTGGAGTCTTAATTCAGTAGTAATAAATGGCCCCAAGTTTAATTTATCAAATAAGCTTTTAAAATTTTTTAAGACGCTCGCACCAAGATCACAAAGTGCGGATATATGATTGACTCCCAACTTAAATTTAATAGTAGGCTCAAATATATCATCTAGCTTAGCAGGAAGCTTATCATCTAGTCTTTTGTACTCCAACTCTAGCTCACGAATTTAGATGCTACTTGTTGTATAAATTGTTGGTACATAGCATCATTACCTTCTTCTATACTGGGATTCTTCACAGTGATCATCTTCAATAAGTCTTCCATGGTATACTCCGGTGTTGGCGCATTGCCATAGTCTAGCTCTTTTGGTTTCTCTTCACAGGTTACAACCCTCATCATCTTGAGATCTTCCACCGGATTTGGCTCGGGTTTTCCAGCAAACTTTGCTACTATGAGATCTTGTCTCTCAGCAACTTTACCCAGTTGAGCCTCCACGGTCTTTGTCCTTTCATGTAGAGCCTGCACATCATTTCTAATTGCAACAACCTGGTTAGATAATTTCCCTATACTACTTTCATGGTTCTTGGATTTTAATAAGCATATTATTTTTCTCGGTTTGATCTTGTATAAATGTTCTAACAGTTTGTTCCAACAAGAACAAGAGATATCCATGATTCGCTCCATTATTATATCATAATTATTATAAGGAGCTCGTCATGATTTGGATAATGTTTTTGAGCATTAGAAACATAATGATTTTTCCATGCAGGATTAAAAGGAGTACGAGCTATAAAATTAACATCATTAACATTGATAGCGATATCATTAACTTGGGTATTATCTTTACCTTTTACTATGCTTAGCAACTCGTCTACCTTAGATGTAAGCTCTTGATTATTCACCTCGGTAATTGAACTTACTTTCTTTGAGGTTATTTCCACATGACATTGGCCATGGTTATTTTGCATATCATCAAGTAGTTTCTTTGCAACACTCACTTGCTTTCCCATGATTGTTCCTCCTGCTGCAGTATCTACCATAGACATAGACATTGGGTTAAAATCATTATAAAAGAATGTAATATAAGCCATTTTTCCATCTCATGACTAGGACAGTTCATTAAGGCTTCTTTCATCCTCTCCCACACAAGCTCTAGTAGCTCACAGTCTTCTTGTCTTAAGCTTGTAATGTTGGATCTTAACTGCATAGTCTTAGCTGGGAAAAAAATTAGTCATAAACAAATTAGTACATTCCTCAAAAGATTTAATAGTGCCCTTTGGTAGAGCTAGACACCAATCCTTAGCCTTTCCTCTAAGAGAGAAAGGAAACAATCTTAATTTAACAGCATTTGAATCTACATCTTTAATACGCATCATGTCGCAAATTCCAGTAAAAGTATTTAAGTACAAAACTAAATCCTCAGAAGATGAGCCCCCAAATTGGTTTTGTTGAACCAAGCTTAAATTGTTAGGCCTAATTTCATATGTTTTCGCATCAACATCGGGCTGAGTGATAGGTACACGAATAAATTCATCAGTGGTAGTAGCATACTCCCCAAGTCTCTTTTGAGCCAGGGCTCTTATATTTTTGGTAATTTTTAAGTGATGAAAACAAATAACAAGCAACTAAATTTTTTTGGGTTTTCAAATAGATAACAAGAAAATAAACTAATAACACGAATAAAACTACAAACTAAAAATAAAACTAAAAATAAGGTCTCTAGTGACCTCACTAGGACAGCGAAATTGCTTCCCCAGCAACATCGCTAGAAAAAGGGTTGATACCTTCGATCCAGATTCACGGATGTGGTATAATAGATTTTTCCCTAGAAGACATATGCTTAATCAAACCTTGGAAAGCAATCTAAAAGGAAATAAATAAGGACACGTCTACAAGTCTTTGCTTCTTTGTTTTACCTTAGTTTACCGGACCAATCTAGTTTACCTTTTATAGTGGGTTGAATCAATGGATGGAGATAGGCCAGGGTTGAAAATCCACATACAACTGCACATCATATGAGATAAAAGATAATAATAAGCATAGTCATGTGTAATGTTTGAATGGAAACAATCTCTTTTACGCAACACATCCTAATATACTAGAGACCCCATGATGAAGCGGGCATAGCAGTAGTCTTTTGATCTGACCGAGTGCACACCAAAGCCACGGGTTACAAACGATTATTAAGTGAAGAACACAAATTAAAGAATTAAGTGGTGATGTTGTTGTGGTCCTGAATGGGTCGCTAAGCAAAGACTGTACTATCCTTTTTGTCAGTGAGGTTCCTATGAGATCACCGCTAGCCAAGTATCTCACCTCAAGCCTTTAACAATCTACGTGATCTTGGGTACCTACAAGTCCACAGATCGAGACAAGAGACAAAGAAACAAAAGATACAAATCTCAGTTGCGAACAAAATATAATACTCCCACAATTAGATGCACATAGTTTCTACGAGGTTTCTCCCCAACTCGAAGCCCATGAGGACTACTCACTCATAACAAAATAGATCAAGGATAAAAAACATTGTGTAAAATACTTATATTGAAATCAAATATTCTTACAATGGTCACCAAATCACAAGGAGATCTAACGTACAAATAAATCGCTATGGCTAGTAGAGGGATGGATGGTGGAGTGGATGAACAATGGCGTGGATCTCCTTTGGTGGTGTTGTGATGAAATCTGAGAATGGAGGCCCTCTAGGCGGCGACTGGAGCCTCAAAATATATAGGCACCTTCACAAAAGTTCTAGGGTTTGACGAGACGAAGCCATCGGCACCCCGTAAGGGCGGGCCATATGGGCGGGCCCCACCCGTACCGTCGGTCGTTACGTGCACCGACGCCTAGAATTTGCTTCCCAATTACTTGGTCGTGTAGACTTCCTCAAATTCCTTCATTATGACTCCTGGTTTTGCATTAAAACCTGTGATTTCCTGCACAACATAATTCAGAGCAAGGTTTTGCATATATTTGCAATTATTAGTCATTAGTGGCAAGGATTGAGAGTTTCTTGTCAATTGCTTGACTAAAAACAATGTTTAAACAAGGAGAAAGATGGAAAAATTTCAGAGCCATCAACGCCATAAGAAGAATGGGTGCGGGATTCATCCGCTCCGTTGAGGAACCCCTTGTTGCAGATCGAGAAGAACTATACTCTACTCAAGTGGATCCCTCATCTTCACAACATCAACAAGATCCTATTATTGAAACAAATGATGACCCAAGCGAAAGACAAGCTGAGAACCCTCACCAAGTTGATTAGGAAGGAAGCTCTATGGAGGATAATCTGACCTCTCCATTGACCGGATTTTCCATCCCTACTCAGTCAATTGCACAAGGAAGAATTATACAATTAGTCACAAGATCAACTCAACGCCTTTCTAGGAGTATGCCTGATCAAGACCAAGGTCAACCTATGTCTCATGATGATGAGAATGATCCCATTGATGATCAAGGTCAAGATAATGGTCAAGACGAGGACCAACATGATGAATAGATCCCCACAGGAAACAACAAGGAGATCGAAACTCGTCGCAAAGCTAGAGTGGATAGAATGTTGGAAATAAGAGATCATACTCTTGAGAATGTTCTTGGTGATATAAGGAGTGAGATGTCCACTCGAGCTCAATTGAAGCATTTTGGTGAGCATCAAGCACATATATCCATGGTGGAACCCAAGAAAGTGTGGGAAGCTCTTGAAGATTCAGATTGGCTAGAAGCCATGCATAAAGAGCTCAACAACTTTAAGAGGAACAAAGTATGGAAGTTAGTTGAAAAACCCAAAGATTGCTACAATGTTATTGGCACTAAGTGGATATTCAAGAACAAGCAAGATGAACATGGAATTGTTGTAAGGAACAAGGCAATATTAGTTGCTCAAGGGTTCTCTAAAATTGAAGGCATTGATTATGGAGAGACATATGCTCTCGTGGCATGCCTTGAGTCCATCCATATCCTTCTGGCATATGCGGCACATCAAACTTTAAATTGCATCAAATGGATGTGGAAAGTTCTTTTCTAAACGGTCCATTACATGAGTTGGTCTATGTTAAACAACCCCCCGGGTTCGAGGATCCCAACTTACCAAACCATGTGTACAAGCTTGATAAGGCACTCTATGGGCTTAAACAAGCTCCACGCACGTGGTATGAGCACATTAGAATGTTGTTGATAGATCGTGGGTTTGAGGTTGGGAAAATTGATCCCACTCTTTTTGCTAAGAAGTTAATGGGGAGTTTTTCGTATGCCAAATATATGTTGATGATATTATATTTGTCTCATCTAATAAAGCTTTTAATGATGAATTCTCAAATCTTATGACTAATAGGTTCAGGATGGCTATGATGGGAGAGTTGAGGGTATTCCTTGGTTTTGAGATCAAGCAAGTAAGACAAGGAAACTTCTTCAATGAAGCCAAGTATACTCAAGACATGCTCAAGAGGTTCAACATGAAAGATATAAATTGAGCTCCTACTCACATGGCAACCAAGACTCATCTTGAACTAAATCCAAATGGTAAAGATGTGGATCAAAAGGTATACTGGTCTATGACTGGTTCTTTGCTTTACCTTTGTGCATCTAGTCCCGATATTGTCTTAAGTGTAGGAGTTCGTGTAAGATACCAAGCGGATCCTAAACAAAGCCACTTGATTGCGGTAAAAAGAATCTTTTGATATTTGGTTCATACCCCAAACTATGGTGTGTGGTACCCTAGGGGCTCAACATCCTCTCTTTGTGGTTACTGATACGTCGTAAACGTATCTATAATTTTTGATGTCCCATGCTTGTTTAGTATCCACTTTGCTATGCTTTGTCTACACTTTGAGGTATTTTTATACACTTTCTAGAACTAACCTTGATGACCCACAAGTATAGGGGGTGTATCATAGTACTTTCGATAAATAGAAGTGTCGATCCCAACAAGGAGCAGAAGGTGTTGAGTAGTGGTATGGAGCAGGAAATCTCTGTAAATACTTAACAAACGTATTTTTCGGCGTTTTATGATAAAGCAAGGAAATAAAGTGCAAGTAGTAAAAGGGCAAACAATTGCAGAAAGTGGCCCAATCCTTTCTTAGGACAAGCCGGTGGAAATACTAATGAGGACCAAACGTTCTCGAGGACACATGGGAATTCTGTCAAGTGATTTCGCTTCATATAGCTAAGTAGTCTTATTTGGTTTTATAAGTGTTGTATGGGTGAACTTGTGCTAATGTACCGACCTTACTTGGACTAATACATACTTGTGATTAAACCCCTTGAAAGGATCCGCAACTACAAGAAATAAATTAAGGTATAAACCTAACCACAGCCTTAAACTCTGAGATCCTACGCTCCCTTGAGCAATGGTTTCTTAACGCGGGTTCAGGTTTCTGTCACTCCGGCAACCCCACAATTAGTAGCCCAATACAGAATGCATTCCCCTAGGCCCATAAATGTTGAAGTATCATGTAGTCGACGTTCACATGACACCACTTGAAGAATAGCACCACAACTTAAATACTAAACCATTCAATAATATCTCAACACAAATCCACTGCTAACAACATGACTTCTCCCATGTCCTCAAGAACTAAACGAACTACTCACGAGACATCATATGGATCAAGATCAAAGATGATATGGTGATGAATAACAATCTGAACATAAACAATAATCCAATGGTTCCACTCACAAGCATTAACTACAATAGTAATCAACACCGGGAAAGTTTACCCTAAGAACTATGCAAGTATACAACACGATTGTTACAGCGGGATGGAGTGGTGATGATGGTGTGGATGATGATGATCCCGATGAAGTCTAGCTTGATGATGGTGTTGATGATGGTGACGATATCACCTCTCCGGGAAGGAATTTCCCCGGCAGAAATCTCTCTGCGAGAGAGCTCTTTCTCTCTCGGTGTTTTTCCGCCCCACAGAGGCGGCGGAATATTTCTGTGGTCGCTCCCCGTGTATTAGGGTTTCGGGGAGAAGATATAGGCGAGAGGGCGGAGCCAGAGGTGGGCCAGGTGGGCCACACCCCTATAGGCGCGGCCTAGGGTGGCCTGCGCCTGGGGGGTGTGGGCCCCGTGTGGCCCATCTCTGCCTCCCCTTCTAGCTTTCTTCGTCTTTTGGGAAAATAGGATTTTCCGTAGTTTTTCTGGTATTTGTCTGATCTTCGCGAAATTGCATCAAAACACCTCTTTTTCCATCAGAGTCCTGACTCTGGTAGTTCATCCTCCAAGAATCATCCAACATACAAAAACAGATGAAAAGGCATAAGTATCACCTCTTAATAAGAAATATATCAATTAATATAGGCGAATTATGATATAGAATGTTGATGCAAATTGTGCGTATCAACTCCCCCCAGGCTTAGACCTTCGCTTGTCCCCAAGCAAAAAATGAGCTCAGTAAACATGTCCACGGGTTTATGGAGTGAAGTGTCGATAAAAAGAATACAGACAAGAAGCATCACACTTACCATTACACAACTCATAGAAGAAAGCAACTCACCATTATATAACTTATCTTGCAACAAGTAGAGGATCCACAATAAAGATGCATAAAGATATATCATAATTGGGATTGGCAAACTTTGTTCTTGGTCAGAGAATAGTTGGCAAACAGTTTTCAAATAAAGCTTTTGTAAAGAAGTTTTACAATAGGAGTACTTTTTGCTCAATAAAAGGTTTTTCACAATGATAGCTTTCAAAGTAATACTCATTAAATAAGAGTCTTGTGCAAACAAGGAAGATGATAACATGATTGAATAAATCATCATACGAATGCTTGAAACACAACAACTCAAATGCTTGCTGGAGATAGAGATAATAGGTTTACTGACTCAACTTAGAAGTAGGAGAAAGGGCCCTTCATAGAGGGAAGCAGGGATTTCAAGTTCATAAAGAGCTTTCAAAGATTACGGTACTTACTAGCTTTGAGCTCTCATTGCCCCTGTCATAAGCATCTTGAGGTGATTAGGTTAAAGTGAACAAAGATGGAGTATATGCTTGACGAAATATAAGTTGACAATCTCATGAACCTTGAGTACGAGGGCTGCTCCTCATGCTACTCAACTTTAATTACCAGTAAGTTCTTGTCATTGTAAGTACATGTGTATCATAGAGAACCGCCAATGGGGTACCCCTTGCACATGATACAGGAGCTATCCCATATCAAAATGACAAGGCAAGAATACAATGAGCATCTCAGCAATCTTCTTATTTACCATGGGAAAATGGTGCTTTTTTCTCTCTTTCCTCTTTTCAATGTTTCTCTTTTTTTATAAGAAGAAAGCTTCATAGATTGCTCACTATGATGATGCTGCAAGTTTCCACCATGAATAGGCATGGCTTAGGCTAGCGGCCCAGGCGTTTCTCTAACACACATACATAACTCCATGGACTTACAAGCTCCCCTTTTATTTCACACCGATGACATCCGCAAACAAAAGAGCATGATATCAACTGTGTACGATGTACAAGTGCAATGTTGAAAGAGTTCCCAGTGGCATCACGGTTCTGCTAATTCCAATGTATAGTTGCAAGCATATACAACTTAGATGACACGATGGTTCAAGTTTATTAGGGGCAAGAAAATAAGGTGTGCCATCAAGTTCGTGAGAGCTTTACTAACTATTTTTCACATAACAAAATAATTTTTAATTTGAAAGATAGATGAAGCTTGAGAATTTACTTGGAATAGAAATAATGCTAATAGGTAGATATGGTGGACACAAATGGCACAGGTTTTGTTTTAAATGGGTTGGATGCATGAGAAGTATGCCTTCTCAAAACAGGTTTTTGGCTAGCAGGGCTAGGTAGCAAGCAAAAGAGTTGAAGGAAACAAGCAAACCTACAAGTGATAAAGCCAAACATGCAATCTTCCTTGAAGACACAAAAGATCTTAAATAAAGAATATTGAGCTTATGAGAAAATCAAGAAAGAAAATAAATGATACAAAATACCTGTAAGCTTTTTCTCTTTTCCTTTCAAACCTCAAAAAGTGTTGATACTGACCAGAGCTCGGTTTGCCAAAACCAATTTAGATCTACTTGATGCTCCCAAAGTGATACCAATACTGATCAACAAGATCAATCATATAATAGAGATTGCAAACTAAAATAAGAAGTGCAAAAGTAAAAGATGAGACTTCTCATTAATATTCCATAAAGGCACTCACACCAAGGGATACATAGATAACCAACTAAATGTCCCATCCCAAAATTTTCCAAATTTTGAATGTGAAAAAATAAACAAATAAAAGAATTAGATGATGAAATTTAGAGGGAAATGAAACTTTTGCCTCTAATTGGAAACATAAAAAAACCTTGTTTTATCAAAATTTGAATGAAAAAGCAACAAACAAATCAAATGCATTCATGCATGGAATGTATCTTGATTTTGAGCACTTGGAAAAGTTAAAGCAAAAAACCTAAACCCTAATAATAAAAATCATAACTCCAAGACTATGGCTTTGTTCCATATAAAATTTAGCAACAAACATTCCTAAATAAACAATAATGGTAAAAAAAATATTACAAAACCATGTGAATTGATTTCACTCCATTTGGAGCCATGGATAAAAACTTATAATTTTTATAAGATAATATTCCAAGGATAATAAAGCTCATAACTAAAATCCTACCAAATTGTGAACAAAGTAATCCTATAAGGATTTGAAAAGATAAATAAATATTAAATAGAATTATACAAATTGGAATCACAATTTTTGGAGTTACAAATAAAAACAAATGAATTTTATAAGACAAAGAAAGAATTAAATAAATAAGAATTATTGCAAATACAATTTAAACCATGGAGAAATCCATGAATAAATGGATTAAAAGTCTACTTAAATAATATAAAAGGATAAAAGATTATTCAAATAAAATTATATGGGCTTATGAACCATATTCAAATTTTATTTAAATAAATGCCAAAGAGCATCACTTAAATTTTAAATGAATATTAAATCACAAGAAAAATATTTGAATTGGACTAGTTAATACACTTATATTAGGTATAAAACCTACTTAAAAGATTGCAGAAGATTTGAATTCAAATTGAAGTAGAATCAAATTGTTTTGAATAAAAACAGAATCAAATTGTTTTGAATAAAAACAGAAAACAGAAAAAGAAAAAGACTAAACAGAAAAAAAGGGGGAACCCAGCCAGGCCCAACTGGCAGCCCAGCACCCCAGCCCAATAGCAGCCTACCCGGGCCATGCCACCTCTCTCTCCACTCTCCTCCTTTTTTCCACCGTGCAGGACTCTCGCTCGCTCGCTGACGTCGCGACCCCACATCCACGTCAGCTTCGTCATTAACCACGCGCAGGACCCGTTCTTCTCTCTGCCGTTTCTGCGCGGAAATTTGCATGTTTACTGGCGTAATTCATTCCCCTGACCACGCCCTCTTAACCACCTCTACCTCCTCTTTGGTTCCCCTCACTTCCCCGTACCACAGAGCCCCCAAGCTGCACTTAATCAAGCTCGCACCACCGCAACACCCGACACGCTCCGGCGCCGATTCCGGTGAACCTCGACATCCCCTTGTCCCCTGGTTCACACTAGTTTGCTGCCAACCCCATACGCACCTGCCGACGTTTCCCGTGTGCTCGCGTGCGCCCGAGAGGCTCGGCTCCGTCATCACCTGCAAACCACCGATGGTAAGCGCAACTCCGGTGAGCCCTATCATCCAAACCGTGCGCCCCTTGCCCTCTCGTTCAAACAAACATGCTCACCATTGTCTTGTGATTCTTTCGGTACTCGCCGTTCACCTGCTCGTGCTGTGTAGGCCCGCCTTCGTCCTTGTTTGCAAGCTTCCGATGGTGCGCGCAACTCCAACGAGGAATCGCCGCCGCACCCGTGCTCCCCGGCCTCGCCCACGACCATGTTGAGCATCGGCATGCCCCCGCGACCATGTGTAACATCCTTGCATCTCCCCCTCACCCCTCTGAATCGCCGGTAGGCCGCCACCAGAGGCACCGCCGCGCGTAGAGCAGCGTCGCCCATCTCTTGTCAGAATGCTCTGATCCATTAGATCAAGATCACAAGGCAAGGATAGAATCACTTACTGAAAGGGTACGGTTCGATCTGAGCCACTCAGTTTCATTTAGATCCAATGGCTCGCATCAATCGATCCAACCGAAGTGGTATCGACCAACCAGAACATGCCACGTGTCTATGAATTAGATATAAAATCCAGATTTTGACCTATTAGATGTTTGAACTTGTAAAATCAATAAATTTTGATCTATAAATCCAAAAATTACAAATTAGGTGTCTATGGATTTAGAGAAATGTGTACTTTGCACCTGTGTCCTTTCCTTGGTCTTTTGCTTCTGAAAAATTAGAGTTTTATGCAGAGACTTGTTTAGGACTATTTTGAGTATAAAAATTGTTCTAAAAAATTATTTTTAAGTAAATCCTTTTGCAAAAGGTTTTGTTCTGAACCCTTTGACACTAGGAATTATTCCTTTGAATAAAAGCATTTCTAGTAAAATAAAAATCATTTAAATAACCAAATTTCACTAACTTGGTGTTAATGGAATTTCCACTTTTATAAAAGACCAGTAGGTGTTTTGTAATGTTTAGAGCCTTGTTAGAAACAACTTTTCAATAAAGTAACCCTAGCATGCTTGCATGCATTTTTTTGATTTTCTTGTTTTGTTTTGTTATTTGTTTGCGTGCTAGTTTTGAATGTGTGCTTTGCTTGATTGTGATGTAGTGAACTTTGAGGAGTGTGACAATTGCAAGATCAAGGATAGTACCTAGATTTTCTAATAAAAAGGCAAGTGATACTTTGGTCATCAGAAGTCCTATCTTATCAATATTGCATTAGTGATATTTTGTAGTATGCATGATAGGACTATTTTGTATAAGTCTATGCTATTGCTACGGTAGATCCTATAGAATATATCTTGGTAGAAATTTTCCTAAGTTAAGAGACATGTTATGCTAGTATTCTTAGCCTAGCTATTAGAATTCAAGGGTGTTAATTCATGTTATGATATGATGGAAAAGTTATTCCTATGTGTTTTTGGACTAAAAAACAACTTGATAATGAAACACCTGGGTGGAATGGTAATTGCATGGATGGATTTTTGTTGAGTGGTTACCTAGGGCACATTTTTATGGTTTACCCTAGTGTATCTCACTTGTGGATGGCCACCCAGGAACAAAGAGATTTGAGATGTTTAGTTTTGAGAAGCTTCCGGTGCAACCACATGGCATATGGGCTCTGCCTTGACCAACTAGGTTGCAAGAACTCAGCCAGATGGACAGTTGGTGGTAGTGATGATAGGATGGAACGCGTCCATGGTGGTTTGAGGGATTGTTTCTGAAAATTCTCGTCTCGATGCATGTCGAGTATTGTGGGGAAAGTGCACCACCTCTTGAGAGGTTAGAACCTAAGTACTTAACCATTTCCCCGGTAATGGACATTTTGAGCCTCAAAGTCATTGGAATGATCAAGAATCTCCTCATCCCAATTACTCTAAGGAAAACTTGATGGGTGAACAAGGGTAGCACCTGGTGTGACTCCAGTGTGCCATGTGTGATGAAATGTTTTGGAAAAAGAGAAAAAATATTTTACAAAGGATATGGAAGACTTATTTTATGCAAAGTTCAGCCAAAAATCCACTTAGCCATATATTCATGTAGATGTTAGATTATCCATATCAATATGATATCACTTGTCAATACAATTCAAATGTATTGACCCTAGTGGTTGTAACTTATTATGTTGCAGGTTTGTTTGATGTTAGTGAAGTTTTTTGAGTAGGGATTACAAGTCTACAACCAACATGTTTGCTTGTGGCACATGAAGATGAAGGACTCCATGCTTATAGATAGATCTGCTTCTTTGTAATAAGATAGCCATATGATCTATGTAAGTTGTAATGAACTATTTTATTCCTGGTTATGAGTTGTAATATGACCTTTGTTTCTTCATATTACATCTTAAACTGTGGGTGCTAGCTAATCGATCCAGGACTAGCACTGTAAACACAGGTACTTGTACCCTATTGGGTTCAGGCATCTACACTAAAGGAGATATACTTCCACAATGCAAACCAACCTATAAGATAACTTCTCTACCCAAGATATAACTCTACTAAAAGGTAAAAGATAAAATATAATGATGTGATACCGCGGCACTCCCCCAAGCTTGGAACAAGCCAAGGGGATGCCAAACCTGATGACGAATTACTCCTTTGGTGGTGGTGGTGTTCTCTTGATAAGCTCTTCAATCAGCTCCCTAAATTCCTCAATCTCAAAGGTTAGAGTATGAATTAGCTCTGAATTATGCTCAATGCGGTTCATGATCATGTCGGACCGAGAATCTCAGTCCTTGTTATTCTTTCCTCACTCTTCCTTCTTAGAGTGTTTCTTCCCTGCATGGTTAGAACGAGGCAGATCCAAATAGAGGGCAAGTTCCCTTTGGGAACCTTTTGGTAATGTCGCTCAATTAAGAGAGTATGGAAAGGGTTCTTGGTGCGTGAAGGAAGTGACCGTGGAGCGAGGATATAATGCGGAGTTCTCCCTCCTGTAGACATCTATGATGTCCTCCTAAGGTTGATAGGGTTTGCCACCACTCCAATGCTTGCAACGGTAGCGCGGGTGTCCAGATGCTCTTCCTCCTCCATGTCCTCTCCATCCTCCACCAAGATCTCCTCCTCCTTGGGGTTTTGAGAATCATCTTCCTCGGGCTTCTTGCCATCGTTGTTGGCGGAGACCATGGTGCTCTAAACTTGAGAAGATTTCCTGACAAAAACAGATCGAAACAAAAACACGATGAGAACACGATATACGAACCTCAGAGGATCCGGGGGGTATATATTACTCCCTCTGTCGCAGCGCTTAGGGCGCAAAAAAATTGGAATTTTACTCAGTGCTTAAGGCATAGGACGTGGGGCATCACTAGCTTTCCAATTTTACCCCTAATCGCATGCTCTCCCCCTCGCCATCATCGACTCCTGCGCCCACGCTCGCCCCGTCGCCTAGATACCAGCGCTGCAGTTCACCACCGCCACCACCCCTCAATACCAGAGTTGCAATTCACCACCGCCTCCACCCATTCCCTATAGATGATGGTGCCCTGGTGGGGAAGATCTCCCCCTTTACTCCCGCACCCCATATCCCCCCGTTCTTCTTTGTGAGGCATCCATGGCGACCGAGGCGGCGATGTTGAGGGCTCTGGCGGCGGCGTTCATGGTGTTGGCGGGGATGTTGATCTATGCAGGCGGCGACGTTCATGGCGCTGGCGACTTTGGTGGATCGTGCGGTGGCAGTGGGATGGCCGGATTGAGCAGCGACCTTCCCAGAGGTCTTAGCGGAACCCTGCCTAGGGTTCATGGCGATGGTGGCCTGCGCCCGGATATGCCCAACGGAACAACCCAAGCCTTCGTCGAGGACTTCGGTGTTGAGGTCGACACCGACATCATATTCATGGAGCAGCACATATTGAATATGAAGGTCAGTTTGGAACTCTAACATGGCTCTATTTTCCCTCTAAGTTCACTAGTAGAGAAATGACCTTTCGTTTTTTGCAGCTCCAGCCTCTAGTGTCGGCCTTGTCTGAAACCGGGACTAGTGTTAGCACTAGTCCCGGTCTGTGAATTTTGCAACGGATTGATAGCCTCACATGACTAGTCCCGGTCCGTGGGAAACCTCTAGTCCCAGCTGGTAACACAATCCGGGACTAGAGCACCTGTGGGGCCCATGGCTATATTTAGTCTGGGTTCTTGTTACCAGCCGGGACTAGAGATCAACCTCTAGTCTGGGTTCTTTTTACCACCCGGGACAATTTATTACCACTGTATATTCCTCTTCGACCTAGCCCAAAAGCATGGCCATTTCCTCCAGGGAACAGCTCAAGTTCATCCTAATTTTTAGTCCAATTTGGTGGCAACTTTCAATCCAAGATTTGGTGGCATCATCTATCAATCCAAGCTTCTAAAATGGTTAGCAACTTCAATCATTCATCTCTTATTGTGATATTTTAGCTCAATGCTCTAGAACTAGAATGAGGGATTTCATGGTTAGAAGTGTAGAGGGAATTTTAGATGTGCAATTTTAAGCATAGTTTGATTATACAAAAAGCTACTGAAAGTTGAGATGTGCATTTTAAGAGTTTCGGATCTCAGAATTGAATAAGGTTTTCACTGCTAGAGCAATAATTAAATATTCAACATTTTTATGTTAACAGTTTTGTCCAATTCAAAAATTAGTGCATGTAAAATTTTAATATGATAGAAAATCTTAATTCAAAAATTAGTGCATGTAAAAGTAATTGTAGTAGAAATGATCCAAACTTTTTATATGATAGAAAATTTTAATTATACTAAAGATGAGCCGAGAATGGATGTACGATGCTACCCGAATGTCTGATGCATTCATTAAAGGCGTGCATTCTTTCCTCGAGTTGGTTGAGGCAAACAAGCGGAATGGTTTTATGTGTTTTCTGTGTCGTGTCTGTCGGAATGAGAAGGATTACTCTTCATCCAAAACCATTCACATCCACCTGATTCAATCAGGTTTCATGATCGGCTATATTTTTTGGAAAAAGCATGGAGAAAGCGGGGTTATGATGGAAGACATCGAAGAAGAAGAAGAATAAGAGAACGATGACAACTATCCAATGTTTCCTAAATACGGTGGCACTACACTAGAAGACAATGAACAAGAAGAAGGTGAAGAACGGGCATTAGATGATACTGCTGATGATCTTCGTCAGGCCATTCTTGATGCATGGAGCGAATGCGAAAATGAAAACGAGAAGAAGAAGTTGGAGTGCATGTTAGAGGATCACAAAAAATTGTTATACCCAAATTGCAAAGATGGCAACGCAAAGCTCGGTACCACACTAGAATTACTGCAATGGAAAGCACAGAATGGTTTATCTGACTAGGGATTTGAGAAGCTAATGAAAATTTGGAAGAAGAAGCTTCCAAAGGATAATGAATTGCCTGTCAGTACATACGAGGCAAAGAAGGTCGTCGGCCTTCTAGGACTAGAGGTGCAGAAGATACATGCATGCATTAATGACTACATACTATATCGCGGTGAGGAGTACGAGAATTTGGATGCATGCATGGTATGGGCGCATTGTGTTATAAGAGCATACGATATGACCCTGGTGATGTTGAGGGTTCCTGCAAAGGTTATGTGGTATGCTCCTATAATACCACGGTTGAAACGTTTGTTTAGAAATAAAGAGCATGCCAAGTTGTTGCGATGGCACAAAGAAGAGCGCAGGAAAGACTCGATGTTGAGACACCCTGCTGATGGGTCGCAATGGAGAAAAATTGATAGAGAGTACCCGAGCTTTGTTGATGACACAAGGAACTTAAGGTTTGGTCTAAGTACATATGACATGAATCCTTTTGAAGAGCAGAGCTGCAGTCATAGCACCTGACCTGTAACTCTATGTATATATAACCTGCCTCCTTGGTTGTGCATGAAGCGGAAGTTCATTATGATGTCAGTGCTCATCCAAGGCCCGAAGCAACCCGAAAATGACATTGATGTCTATCTAAGGCCATTAGTTGAAGAACTACTACAGTTGTGGCGCGACGAAGGTGTTCGTATGTGGGATGAGTACAAATAGGAGCCATTTGACCTACGGGTGTTGTTGTTCGTAACCATCAATGATTGGCCTGCTCTTAGTAACCTTTCAGGATAGTCAAACAAGGGATACAATGCATGCACGCATTGTTTAGATGATACTGAAAGCATATATTTGGATAAAGATAAGAAGAATGTGTACCTGGGGAATTGTCGATTTCTTTCGGCCAGGCATCCTGCAAGAAAAAAGGCAAGCATTTCAATGGTGAGGCAGCTCACCGGAAGAAGCCTATCCGTTGTATGGTGATGATATATTTGGTATGGCTAAGGATCTAGAAGTAATCTTTGGAAAGGGCCCTGGCGGTCAATCTGTTCCAAATGACGTTGACGGACATGTGCCCATGTGGAAGAAGAAATCTATATTTTGGGAGCTACCCTATTGGAAAGTTCTAGAGGCCCGCTCTGCAATCGACGTGATGCACGTGACGAAGAATCTTTGCGTGAACCTGCTAGGGTTTATGGGCGTGTATGGAAAGACAAAAGATACGCCAGAAGCACGGCAGGACCAACAAGGTATGAAAGACCGAGATGGCGTGCATCTAGTAAAGACAGATAAAGGACGTCTAAGTGCTGCCAGCTATGCTCTTACCAAAGAAGAGAAGAAATTTTTTTTGAAGTCCTAAGAAATATCAAGGTCCCCTTTGGCTTCTTGTCGAATATAAAGGGAATAATAAATATGGCAGAGAAAAAATTTAGAATCTAAAGTCTCATGACTGCCACGTGCTTATGACACAATTTCTTCCAGTTGCATTGAGGGGGATTCTACCGGAAAATGTTCAACTGCCCATTGTGAAGCTATGTGCATTCCTCAATGCTATTTCTCAGAAGGTAGTCGATCCATAAATTCTACCGAGGTTACAAAGTGATGTGGTCCAGTGTCTCGTTAGTTTTGAGTTGGTGTTCCCACCATCCTTCTTCAATATTATGACGCATCTGCTGGTACACCTAGTTCACGAGATTACCATTTTGGGTCCTGTATTTCTATACAATATGTTCCCCTTTGAGAGGTTCATGGGAGTCATGAAGAAATATGTCCATAACCGTGCTAGTCAAGAAGGAAGCATCTCGAAGGGCTATGGAACAGAGGAGGTCATTGAGTTTTGTGTTGACTTTATTACTGACATTAAGTCGATTTGTGTTCCTGAATCACGGCATGAGGGGAGACTGAGTGGAAAAGTCACACTAGGAAGGAAATCAATAGTATGTAGGGACGGACATTCTTTCACTCAAGCACACTACACGGTTCTGCATAATTCAACCTTGGCAGCTCCGTATATAAAGGAACACAAGAATATTGTATGCTCAAACAACCCGGGAAAGCATGACTCCTTGATTAGAGATGAACACATGAAGACTTTTGGAAGTTGGTTGCAAACACATCTCATGAATAACAACACTGTTTCTGATGAGTTGTACTTGTTGGCCAGCTCACCATCTTTGACTATATGGACTTACCAAGGGTACGAGAGAAATGGGAATACGTTTTACACGATCTCCCAAGATAAAAAGAGAACCAACCAAAACAGTGGTGTCCGCTTTGATGCAACAAATGACAATGGGTCAAAGGACACATATTATGGTTACATAGAGGAGATATGGGAACTTGACTATGGACCTGCTTTGAAGGTCCCTTTGTTTTAGTGCAAATGGGTCAAGCTAATAGGAGGTCGGGTTGAGGTAGACAGAAAATACGGAATGACAACACTGGATCTCAACAATATTGCGTACATGAACGAACCATTTGTCCTAGCCAAAACTGTGTCTCATGTTTTCTATGTGAAGGACATGTCTACCAAACCAAGAAAAATAAAATATAAGCAAACAAATACATCATCAAACGATGAGCCAAAGCGCCACATAGTTCTTTCAGGAAAAGAAACATCGTAGGAGTGGAGGACAAGACAGAGATGTCCAAAGATTATGACAAGTTTCATGAAATTCCGCTGTTTGTAGTGAAGGATGACCTAAGCATCATGTTACTTGATGAAGATGCTCCATGGTTAAGGCCACACGGTCATAAGAAAGTCATATGATGTATTCTGAATTTTTCCTGCGGCCGTTTTTTAGATGCAATCAATATGTACATATGTATATAATTTTGTGAAGATTTTACCAAGTTTGTTATTTTTTCTGTTTTATAAGAATAATTATACTAACTTTCCCTCTGACCTAAGCTTTTAGTCCCGGTTGTAGCCACTAACCAGGACTAAAGATATTTCCCGCCATTTCCCACCACTTCCCGCCATCTTTTCCCGCCCTTTTCCTCTGACCGAAGCTTTTGGTCCCGGTTGTAGCCACTACCCGGGACTAAAGACATTTCGCGCCATTTCCCACCGCTTCCCGCAATGCTTTCCCGCCCTTTTCCTCTATATCTAGGCCGACCGTGCCATCGTTATCCACACATCCACACCTTCCTCTCTCACAACAATGGACAGCGGCTACTGGGCCATTCTGACCCTCGAGGAGACCGAGGCACTGTGCGCCTCTAGCTACCCTTGCCCTCCAGGCTACCGGCCGCCCGCCGGCTGGATGCTGAGCACTGGAGGGGTTCCTGTCCCTCCTGTCTCTCAAGGTTTCGTACGCCAGGCGGCCATCACGAACCACTTCTACCACGAGCTCACGCCGGAGCAGCGGATGGATCCCTAGTGGGATCCCGACAACTATGACACCTGGAATGCCTTTTTTGCTAACCGGCGAGGAAGAGAGCTCTCCAGGTACGAGGGTGATGGCCCTCCCCCAGTGGACAACAACAAAGCCGGCCGCCGCCTGTGGTGGGCGAACCGGACTATCATCAGCGTGATGCGCTACATCACCGGGGAAGACCATCCTCGCCTACGGTGCCCACAAGGCCACCCGCCACAGAGCCACAAGAAGGCCCCTCCCCCGCCCGGCGGTAGCGGCATCGTCTTCCAGGAGACCCCTCCCCCGCCCGCCGTGAATCCGAGGTCGAGTGGCAGGTGCCCCCGATATATGCCATGGCTGGGCTGAGGATCCCCGGAGTGGCAGGTGACGATGACGATGATGATGACGATGACGAAGAAGACCTTGAAGCTGCATACTATAGGACAAGGCATTATTATGACTAGGGCGGGTTTACTCCTGAGTCTTAGCTAGTCCCGGTTTGTCCCAATTTTTAATATTGAGTGTTAGTCCCGGTTTGTGGCTGGACCGGGAATAAAGAGGGCCTTTAGTTCCGATTCATACTACGACATTCCCAAACTATGAAGATGTTGTCCCGATTCGTACTTATCATGAAGATCTGATCTCCAAACACGTGTGGTCACATATTAGGGAGTGCCTCTATGACCAGTTTCTCGGAGATGCCGGAGGACTGGGCTCCGGCGGCATCTCCCTAAAACTGGCCGTAATGGTGTCCCTACTGTCGAATACCATCTTGCAGCTTGTAACTTCTCAACTAGATCAATATGCCTAGGATCTAACCTAATTTTACATATTAGGGAGTGCCACTATGACCAGTTTGTTGGAGATGTCGGAGGACTAGCCTCCTCCGGCATCTCCCTCAAACTGGCCATAGTGGTGTCCCTGCTCTTGATGACCATCTTGGAGATGCCTCAAACTGGCTGGAGGACTGGACTCACAAGGATGCCTATTTATAGTACAAGCAGCTCGGCATAGTGTCGACACTCACGACATAATGTCGACACTCACCCCTATTATTAGTGCTCACTCGTGTTTTGTCCCGGTTGGTGTCTCCAACCGGGACTAAAGGTTCAGCTTTAGTCCCGGTTGGCGACACCATCTGGGAGAAGGTAAAATCTGCACGACATAATGTCGGCACTCACCCATATCATTAGTGCTGCCTTCCCTAGCCTGCCTGCCCTAGTCCTGCCTTCCCTAGCCTGCCGCAAGCTTTAGTCCCGGTCCATATTTAGTATGCTAATAGATTTACATTATAGATCGTTTTTTCTACAAAATTTGATTTATACTACATATTTTTCATCATCATAGAATAAAAGATATTGAAATAATAATATTAATAAATTCAAACTCTAGTATACAAAAGATATTTTTTAATTCAACAAAATATTAGTTTTATAAGAGAAAATGCTAATAGATTTACATTATAGATCATTTTTTCTGCAAAATTTGATATATAATACATATCTTTCATCATCACAGAACAAAAGATATAGAAATAATAAAATTAAAAAAATTAATCTCGAATCCCGGCCCCAGCCTCCAACTGGGACTAGAGGGTTTTGCACGCGAGAACGAAACGACGCGCTGAAAAAACCTCTAGTCCCGGCTCGTGTTTGGGGCCAGGACTAGAGGGCCCCCCTCTAGTCCCAGATGGAGGCTGGAACTGGGACTAGAGGTGGTCGGTATAAATATCCACCGCCCTCCTCCCGGCCCGAGCAACTGCCTGGGACGCCTCCTCTTCTCCAAATCGACGCCGCATGTGCCCGTCGAGCTCGTGCCGCCCATCGCCATAGCTGCTCGCCGTCCCGCCGCTCATGAGCGTCCTGGCGCCCGCTGCCCCTCGTTCGTCCCTCGCCCGTCCTGCCCTGCCGCCCGTCCGAAGTCGCCGCCACGATGCCCCTCACCGGCCCCGTCCCCGCGCCGTCCCTCGCACGACGCCCATCCCCACGCCACCGCCGGCGCCTCCCTCCGCACCGCCCCTCACCGGCCCATCCCCGCACCGCCCACCGGTGAGTTTTTTTCTGTTTTTTCAACATAGTGTGTATTTTTTCAATTATATAGTGTGTATTTTTTCAATATATAGTGTATATTGTTTAGTATTTAGGATATTAGTTAGTATTTAGTGTATAGTGTATTTTTTTGCCTAAATAGTGTATTTTTTCAATATATAGTGTATATTGTTTAGTATTTAGGATATTTAGATATTAGTTAGTGTTTAGTGTATATATAGTGTATTTTTTCCTAAATAGTGTATTTTTTCCTAAGTAGTGTATATTGTTTAGTATTTAGGATATTAGTTAGTATTTAGTGTATATATAGTGTATTTTTTCCTAAATAGTATATTTTTTCTAAGTAGTGTATATTGTTTAGTATTTAGGATATTAGTTAGTATTTAGTGTATATATAGTATATTTTTTTACCTAAATAGTGTATTTTTTCCTAAGTAGTGTATATTGCTTAGTATTTAGGATATTAGTTAGTATTTAGTGTATATATAGTGTATTTTTTCCTAAATAGTGTATTTTTGGTCAAATCTATACCTACTTTAGGATATGCTCGGACATCCTCGTAGCCAACTTGGACAGAGCGAGGGAGTACTACGCTCTAGCGGTGTTGTACGAGACTGGGCTCCTCCATGCTGGCACTGGGAGGTGCTACCATCAGGGACGCGTAGCTTGGTGAGGAATCCGGGTGTCGTCGTCGACCCGGATCTTCTTTGGTGGAGGTCACGTGGCCCAGGAAGTGTGCAGAGGGAGCCGGCCCCCGAGGAGGTGGTACGACGTCGCGTCAGGGAGGAGGACGAGCACGTCCGTCGCTATATGGTGATGTTGGATGCCAGGGTGGCCCCCCATACCTGGAAGGTTATTCAGGGATCTCACCCTAGTTATACTCTAGTGATGGTTCCTACTATTTGGTTGGTCACATCCCGCGACTCAGGAGCCGGGAGTCGACGTTGAGTTTGAGCGATGTTATCAGACAAGATGTTGTTCTTTATATGATATTACTACTTTGTCGTTATTCGAGATGTATTATGACTTCTTTGTTGTTTTCTGAGATGTTATTCGAGATGTTATATGATATTAATACTTTTGTTGTCATTCGAGATGTTATATAATTTTATTACTCATATATGCACATTATGTCATAGCAGTTATTCTATGGATCACTTCAACAGTAGAGAAGGTGAAGAGCCTTTATTCGATATGATACTAGGTGGTGGAGGACCGCTCCCCTATCAGGATGGAGCGCTCGTCAATCAGGGTGGAGAAGAAGACTGTGGAGCAGAAGATGGCTCACAGTTTCTGAATGAGTCTGGTGAGGGAATAGAGATAGAACCTCAAGTCGAAGCGCATACTAGTTTTAATTTCGATGATGGCTTGGAAAATGATGGACTAGCCTTGACAAAGTCTAGTGAGGTATATTATTAAGCCTCTTGATCACTAGATAGATGCATTAATTGATTTCTGTGTGTATATATATTGACAAATGTTGTTTCTTATTTTAGACATCCACATCGACCAAGTCAGTTAAAACTAGTAAACGAGGACCGGCCAAAGGGATACCCGATGATGCGCATCTCACAATTGTTGAGGTCTCTCCAGTGGGCGTCCTGTTGCTTCCCATAAAGAACGAAAACACATTTATTCATCAATGTGGATTTGTTTTAGGGACAATGTCCCGATTAGCATTATCAACTGGAATAAGCCAGCAAAGGGAGATGAATATTCTATGAGTTATGTCGAGGACAGATACAAAGACATACTATGGGATAAGCTCATTCGCCATTTCACCCTATCGGTCTTAGAGACTAAGGAGGCCACAGATGATATGAGGTCCAAAGTTAAGCGTTTCGCTCTTAAGAAGATGGCCCAACAGTTCAATAACTATAAGAAAAGATTGTACGATGAATATCTTGAGGAAGGAAAAGTTCCATAATTAGCGGACACACTAGAGAAGCAGCGTCCTCACTAGGATATATTTCTAGACTACAAGAAATCAGCAATAGCAAAAAAAAGGTCTGCAAAGAATAAAGAAAATGCTGCAAAAAAGAAATATCACCATACGATGGGGACAGGTGGCTACAGGACTTCCGTTCCTAAGTGGGAGGAAGCCGAGAAAGCCTTGCATGCCCAAGGGCTCACTCCAGCTACAGAGGACTGGCCCATCAGAGTAAGGAATTGGTTACTTGCCCATGGGGCAAAGTATGACATGGAAACATGGGAGTTAATATTCGATAAAAAGTCCAATGTTGCTACACCCCATGGAGAAATTCTTAAAAAAGTTGAGGAGATTAAAAAGGGTGACTTCAAACCCGACAGAGAGAACGACGAGCTGACAAAGGCCCTCGGGAATCCTGAAAAACCAGGACGAACACGAGGCTTTGGACCTTATGTGTCGTGGAAGACTGAGTTTGCTGAGGACACTGAATCCTATAGAAGACAAGCGAGGGCAAAGAAGCGTAAGGAGATAGCGGAGGCAGACCGGTTGCGTAGCCTGGAAAGAAAGAACGAGGAAATATATGCCATGCTAAAGGAGCAACAGAAGCAGCTGGACAAAATGTGCCAGCAAGGGCCAACTCATCAGTGGCTAGAAGAAAGTGCCGGTGTCCCATCTCAGCGGAGAAGCAGTGTCCCTTCCACGGAGGCCGATCCGATAAATCGCTATCCTGTGGAAAATATCACTGAGAAGACAAGCTGCGATCTGCATGTGGGAGTGATGAACTTATCCTTCATGGCGGCTCTCGGCTATGCTTTATCTTATAAACCTGAAGCACGCTGGAATTGCAAAGATATTCCAGATGGCTATGCTCGTGTCGGGGTGGATGAGATTCTACATCAATATGAATCACTACAACTTGACATCCCTGGACCTGAAGATGAGAGCATGCTAGGAGAAGTCAGGGGCTCTATCATTCTATGGCGCCAGAAATACATCGTGTTTCCAGGATCTGCACCCAAGCCACCACCGTCTCCTCCGCGTCAGCCGAGTCTGCCGCCTCTAGCAAGTCCACATGAGGAGTGGGACGACCACCATAGCATGATTCCACCGCCGTATCAGCCCACTCCCCCGCCACGTCAGCTCACTCCACCGCCACCATGTCAAACGAAGAAGGCGGTCTCTCAGTCAACTAGTATAAATACTAGTTAGAAGAAATCCAAAGGTAAAAAGGTGAAGAAAATCCCGCCGCCTCCTCACAAGTTACCTTACGAGATGACTGATGAGGAAACCAAAGAGATCAGTGATGCCAAAGTTAAAACCTTCTTTGCACCCAAAGCTCTCGAGCCAAAACAAATATTTGATCCGAAAGCCAAAAAGTGGGCTAAGGGGTTTCTTGAGCAACCATCGCAATATGAGATAAATAAGGCTGATGACTACAAATGCTATCTACTAAGAATTGGTAGGAAGAATCCAGGAAATACTACTGCAAGCAGCGGTAATACTCCAGGAAATACTACTACAAGCAGCGGGAAAAGATATGTTGCGCAACTCGGAATGCAGGCAACCATATCGATCGCCCCGCTCAAGGTGTTATCCAATACTGATCATCAGAATATTATAGCAATGAAATTTGCCAAAAGTGCTAATATTACAGTTGATCAAGCGCTAGGCGGGCATATCCCCATACAAGAGGAATTTGCATGGAGATATGAATACGAGAAGACTCTGGTCAGACCTGATGAGGTCAAATTTCTACCAACTCAAATGCGAAGACTGCATGAGTGGTACGAGAAAGTCTCTACATGCGATGAAGAAGATCGATTGTCAGCGCTGCTTGTGAGAATTACAAGTGAGCATTTTAATGGTGAAGACCAGTTGCAAATTTATTTTGAGAAATTCTATATGTTATTCAAACAAGATGCCCTTGACTTGAGTCTCCTCGCTACCTATTGTCTGTAAGTGGTTCATTTATTTCTATGATAAAGTCTCTAACCTAACTCTTTTATTGCATGTAATTATCTTCACTATATGCTATTATGCAAAATGAAGAGCGATGAATGTGATTGGAAGAAAATCTTTGACACTAGGTTCATCGACCCACACCGGTTTAATTAAGCATTGCTAAAGGAATACCCAAGGACACGGAGCGTAATTTGCTAAGGGTCTTATTGAGGCAACATTACAAATAAAGAATATTATTTCCCTACAACTACAGGTAAGAGTGGATTCTACTAACCATTGAAGTTGACGCTGGAAGAGTTGAAATCAAGGACTCGCTAATGAGAGACGAATCAGAGTACGCATTCATTAAAGATGCGCTTCAGAGGTAATTTCAGTCATTATCACACTATATCGGTCTCTTTCGTTCATATATATACCCTGAAATATCAAGTAACTAATAACTCATTTATTCTTTTTTTGCCGGGCAGGGTTTGGAAAGCTTTCACCAATGCTACGGTTGGTGAATTTAAAGACGAGCTTAGTTTTCATTGGATTGATGTAAGTAGTACGAGCTAGATCCACGCATCTCTTCAATTCTAGTTTCAATACTATTATGTCATGCTTGATTATTATTTGATTGAAACCTTTTGTCGTAAAGTGCGAAAGGCAGCCACCAGGTACTAATCTATGTGGATACTTCGTGTGCGAGTACATTCGCTCCAAGGTCAGTGAACGGGACGGAGGGACATTTTTAGAAGTACGTGAACAATATATTCACAATTTTTGTTGAGTGTCATTCATAATATTTATTATGACTATTGATATTCATATTGGCCTCCTTCTTTTATATATAGTTGGAAAGATTGCGGGAGAATCTCGATCCAAGGAAGCGTCTGGTAGCAATTCAAGAGGAATTGGCGGGATTTCTTGTTGACCATGTCATAAACCCAGAAGGAAAATACCATACCTCCGGGCTACCCATGATTTCATGAACTTGTAACCGAATAGACGGGTTGTGATCTCCATTTATGTATATATTTATGTAATGTAGAATTATATGTAATATAGATTATATCTATATAATTATGATGATGTTGTGTGTAATGGGTTTCTTCGGTGCATGTCACTTTACGCCAAACGCAACCCTCCTCTACCTATCCTCCTGCCGCGGCAAAACCCCGCATTCGGCTACCGCCGCAGAAATTGGCCCCAAAATTCTGCCGCGGCAAAAACCCGCATCGGCTGCCACGGCAGAAAACAGCCCCAAAACTCTGCCGCGGCAGAAACCCCCATCGGCCGCCGCGGCAGAAAACTGCCCCAAAACTCTGTCGCGGCAGAAACCCCCATCGGCTGCCGCGGCAGCCGAATTGGTAAAATGCCGCCGCGACAGAAAGGAACTAGTCTTGGCCCGTAATACGGAACGGGACTAAAGACCATCCCCCCTCTCACTGCTACGCTGTCACGTGCAGAGCCTTTAGTCCCAGCCCGTAACAGGACCGGGACTAAAGGCTGGGACCTCTAGTCCCGTTTCCATAGTCCCGGCTGCCAATCCGGAACTAGAGGCCCTCTAGGATTGGGACTAATGCCCCGTTCTCCACTAGTGGTTCATGGAAAGGTTGCATATGATAACATAGGTTTGTATGCAGTGGTTGTTGGATTTGCAAAACACGTTTGATACATGGCTTGAGACCATGGATACCGGATTTGCTGCGGTGGTGGATGAAGCACTAGGTGCCGCTGCCATGATGGATGAAGCACCACATGTCCCTGCGGTGATGGAGGGACTCAAAGACACCGCTGCGGTAATGGAAGGACTCGAAGATGCCGCTGCGGTGATGGAAGGAGAAGATGCCGCTGCGGTGATGGAAGGAGAAGATGTGCATGCGTTTGATGTGCTCACACCCGGTGAGGAAGTCGTATTTGAAATTATGTTCGAGATTTACCATCCAAACATCGTCCTTGACGACAATGGGGTGTACCGTTCTCGTGAGGATTAGACAAAATAAGATGTGACATTATGCCTATCTAGAATATGAGGCCAAGAAAATCCATGTATGTTGAGATTTTATGCCTCAAATTATTGGTATGCAATAGGACGTTTGAATTATGGAACGTTTGGAGTATTATTTCATGCAATGGGTCAGGTTCAAGGACTTCCATTATTTGCTATCTGAACGTGCCATGAGTGTACTTGCTTGCGGCAGTGTATGTACACATGCATGCATCTCTCGCCCTTGCGGCAGTGTATGTGCACATGCATGCATCTCTCGCCCGAGCCGCGTGTCCAACCAACCCCGACATGGTCTTGCCCGAGCAGCACGGCGACGCCGACCCTAATCGAGCAACTGCAGGATGGAGCGAAGGTCTTTCTCTCCCCGGCCGGACTGGACCGCGGACTCCAAGGAGACAGCAAGTACGTGCCGGATGTGTCCGTGCCCGGCCCCGGGAACGGATCACGCGCCTCAGTTCCTCTCCTCGAGATAGTTGCGAGAGCGACCGTGCCATGCCTTCGCCTTTACTGCTACAGGTGCACGACCCATAAGTTGTTAGTCGCAGCGGAGCTATGTGGCTGACCATTGTTACTTTTTGTTCCATTTTTTGCCGACAATAAACCAAAACTTGTTCCTTTTGTTTGCATTTACTTTTGGAAATAACAAAGAATTGGAACCATTAGGTTGATTCATGAAAAGATAAATCCATTACAACAAACATAACATGTTCTTGACCATTACATGGACTCTCTACATGACAAACTCTCTAGCCACGTTTACAATTGCGGGATCAACATGAAGCACTTCAGGTAGTATCCCTAATCACTCTAGAACCCCCTTCCTCATGTGTGGGATCTTGTACCGGTTCTCTCCCATAAGCTTCATGACCTCCACCATACACGTTTGATGTGTCAAGAAGACACAGTTGCTCCTCTCCGTCGGGTACTCGTTCCATGCTTGTTGAACCTTCATAAGAATGTCAAGATTAATATTTTTGAACAAGAATAAAAATATTGCAAGTAAAACCAAAAATAATTGAATTGAGTATGTACCTTAGTGAGAATGTCTATAATAGAAGTTGGAGACTTCTTTTGAAATAACGATTGGAGAGCGGCAAACAGACCTAAATCTAGAACATTGGTGTCCGGTGAATTCGGAGGTTGACAAACTAGGCGAATGTTCCAATTCCCTACGGCAGCCGCCTCTAAAAACTCGGGGTCATTAGGCAAAACATGAGTCTTTGCATTGTCTTGTTGAATGAATATAGGGCTCCAACGATCCTCCAACGGCCACTTATTTTTGATAGCAGGCAATACTTTTTCAATAAGATACTCCCGACTGACAACTCGTGTAACATTCCGTGGTTTAGTTTCCAAGGTTCCCCTAAGACGGTTGTGACTATCGCGTTCCGCCGGTTTCTCCGTCACAAAAGGGAACATACCTATTTTCCCATCAAAAGTACAATTGCCATCGACATCATACCTAGGTCTTGCCACGGCACACAAAAGCATGATCTTGTCAATGTAATGCTTGCTTTGACATGATCGGTAAGGTTCTTCCTCTTCATTTGCCAAATAATAAGTTTGAGAACCCTTTGTTTTGTAAAACCATTTCTCATCTATGTGTACGGTGTTGTACATGCCTTGGAACTTAGGATCGATGCTACCCGGATCGAGTGTACCAAGTGCATACCGGACCCTTGCTTTCTTGTTGTCATCCGTGATACGAGGCTTGATGGCATTCAAATGCCTCCTAAACTCATTCTCCTTGAACCGCCTATGCAAAGTGGACTTTGATATGCCCAACTCATAAGCTAGGTCCTTGAAAGTTGTCCTCTTGGTTGGTGGAATTCGCATGATGGCTTGGGGATCAACTTCAACTCTTTTACCCAAACAATTCAAAGGCTTCTTGTTACAGACATTCTCAATACCATCAAGATGATCAAACTAACACGTTGCACAACTCGCAAGGGTACCATGAATTGGGCCGCCACTTGCTTAGTTACACCATTACTCAATACTTCTGGCTTTGTTTTACGCAAAATGGCTGCAAGAATTGTTCTTTTCTCCTTGTCACTATAAACCCTACGGACATTCACAATCCGTCCTAATGGCACAACTGCAAAAAAACAGTAGCATAACATTACCACTAGTCCAAAAAAAACAATAGCATATGGCAATGATCTAATACTACTTGAATCAAAAATTTCTAAATTTCTCTCCTAAAAAATAGTAGCATAACATTATCACTAGTCCAAAAAAATAATAGAATATGGCAATGATCTACTACTACTTGAATTAAAATTTTCTAAATTTCTCTCCTAAAAAACAGAAGCATAACATTATCACTAGTCCAAAAAAACAGTAGCATATGGCAATGATCTACTACTACTTGAATTAAAAAAATTATAAATTTCTCTCCTAAAAACAGTAGCATAACATTATCACTAGTCCAAAAAAACAGTAGCATATGGCAATGATCTACTACTACTTGAATTAAAATTTTCTAAATTTCTCTCCTAAAAAACAGTAGCATAACATTATCACTAGTCCAAAAAACAGTAGCATATGGCAATGATCTACTACTACTTCAATTGAAATTTTATAAATTTCTCTCCTAAAAACAGTAGCATAACGTAGCATATGGCAATGATCTAGTACTACTCTAATAAAAAATTTCTAATTTTTTCTCCTAAAAAAACAGTAGCATAACATTACCACTAGTCCAAAAAACATATGGCCCTGATCTACTTGTACTCGAATCAAAATTTTGCATAAAATAGCACTACGGATTGGCAAAACAGTGCAGATTTCATGTGATCCACGTGAACAGTACAGATTGCATGTGAACAGTGCAGATTGCATGAGAAATACCTGCACCATCTGCTCCTTGTTCATCCGCATTGGCACCTGTTCCACGACCACCACGGACAGCACTTCCTCCACGACCACCACGGCCTCGGCCAGCACTTCCTCTTCCGTGACCACCGCTGCCAACACTTCCTCCTCTTCCACGGCTGCCACGCCCAGCACCGCGCCCTGCTGCTCTGCGCCCAGCAGCTCCACGGCCACGAGCACCGCGCCCTGCTGCTCCGCGCCCAGAAGCTCCACGCCCACATGCGGCGACCGAAGGACTTGTGAACATGAAGACGCCATCGGATAGAGGGAAGGGCACGAGTTTAGGCTCATCGTCAACTCTGCCATGACCATCTCTGTTGCCGCTAGAGTCTCCCGCGAACTGTGCACCACGGAGAGCTCCGGCTCTGCTCAACTCACCCACGTACAGAGGGCCACAACGTTGATCCTGTCCGCCACTGCCTGACTGCTCTGCGTTCCACCTTCGGGCTGATCGGAGGACAGTGAGGCTGAGAGTACGCCGTCCTCGACCGTTCCCTCCCTCCGCGGACGAATTCAAGTCAAACATTTGTCGTGGCCGATCATCATCGCTATCCTCATCTGCTCAAAAACACAAATTTGTAAAAACCGAATCATCCAGTCTACACCTCAAAGAACAGAACGAATCGAGATTTACCTTCGTCGCTCTCCACCTCAAAGAAAAAATCCCCTGCAAGTTCCCTTGCCTCCCCATCAAAGTCATCAAGAACATCCCAATTGATGGGCTCGTTCAGGTCCAGATGTGCCATAATTTGAGGAAGAATGAGACAAAGGACTAGAGGAAGGGGAGAAAGAGCACAGCAGCCATGGCTCCAAGCTTTTATAGGATCTCAAACCATGGCTCCAAGCCCCCATCTTCATCTGATCTCGATCTCCAGCGTGCATTTGCCGCTGATCCGTGGCACGGAGTTGAGCCCAATCGAGGATCAGGTGATTCCTCTCCGGTTGGGCAGCTAGTTTTGCCATGGATCGATCTCTCCATCAATGGACGTACACGCGAGGGAGAGAGAGTCTGTACGGGAGAGAGAGAGGGTGTACGTGAGGGAGAAACCGAGGAGTCCGGGATTTCTACGAGAGGCAATTAAGGAGGAAAGATCGGGTGCATGCAAGGGCAGAAAAGGAAACCTTCCTACTTTTTTTCTCCTGCCTAGCGATGTCTCAGCTCTCCTTAATAAGCGTGCAGAATTTTTTGCACCATAAGTGCTGGGATGGAGGGAGTATGAAGTTTCATGACATAAGGAAGGTATTGTGTGAACACAAGACGTTGACGGAGTTAAGGGGGATCACACCCCCTCTAGGCGCGGCCAGCTGGGGCCCGTGCCTAGGGTGGGTGTGGCCACCCTGGCCTCCGTTTCCTCCTCTGTTTCGTGTCGTAACCTTCCGTATATAGTAAAAACATAAAAAATATAATAAGATTAGGCTTTTACGAATCTTTTGTTTCCACCATTTTTTACCTATTCAAAGACGGACTCTATAGGTTATGCTGTTTGGTTTCTAATAAATTCCTCCAGAGTCACCATTTGAATAATATCAACATCTTTATTATAAGAATCTTCAGAAATATAATGTTTGAGTCTTTGACCATTCACCACCTATGTAGTGTTGTCCTTCAAAGAAGATATTTTGATAGCCCCTAAACGATACACTTCCTCAATAACAAAAGGTCCTTCCAATTTTGAGAGTAGTTTCCCTGCAAAAAATCTAAGACGAGACCTATACAAAAGAACTTTCTCACCAATATGGAATTCCCTTTTGAGAATTCTCCTATCATGCTATCTTCTTACTTTTTCCTTAAAGAGTCTAGCATTTTCATAAGCTTCACTTCTCCACTCATCTAAGGTACTCAAGTCAAGCAATCTTTTCTCACCAGCAAGTCTAAAATCTCTATTCAGTTCTTTCACTGCCCAATAAGCTTTGTGTTCTATTTCTAGAGGCAAGTGACAAGCTTTCCTATAAACCATTTTGTAAGGGGAAATCCCCATAGGATTTTTATAAGCAGTTCTATAAGCCCATAAAGTGTCATTCAACTTTTTAGCCTAATTTTTCCTAGATCTATTAACAGTCTTCTGCAAGATATATTTAATTTCCCTATTGGAAAGTTCTACTTGCCCACTGGTTTGGGGTGATAAGCTGAAGCAATTCTATGGTTAACATCATATTTAGCAAGAGTCTTCCTAAAACCACCATGAAAAAAATGAGAACCTCCATCAGTCATGAGATATCTAGGCACACCAAAACCTAGGAAAGATAACATCTTTAAGCATTTTTAAAGAGGTCTTACCATCGACGATGTTTGTAGGTATGGCTTCTACCCACTTTGTAACATAGTCAACAGCAACAAGAATATGAGTATACCCTTTTAAAGGAGGAAAAGGACCCATAAAGTCAAATCCCTAACAATCAAAAGGTTTAATAACAAGAGAATAATTCATAGGCATTTCATTGCGTCTAGAAATGTTACCAACCCTTTGACATTCGCCACATGATAAAACAAACTTCCTTGCATCCTTGAAAAGGGTTGGCCAATAAAATCCAGATTGTAAAAGTTTTGTGCAGTTCCATCCCCAGCATGATGTCATCCATAAGCACTTCCATGACATTTTATCAATATCTCTTGTTGTTCATACTCTAGAACACATCTTCGCATAATACCATCTACTCCTTCTTTCTATAACTATGGGTCATCCCAAAAGTAATGCCTTAGATCATAAAAGAATTTCCTTCTTTGCTGAGTTGTAAAGGTTGGAGGCAAATACTTGGAAATAATGAAGGTAGCGTAATCAACATACCAAGGACTCTCATGCGGATTCACCCTTATTCCAGCCAACTGCTCATTTGGAAAACTATCATTAACAGGCATAGGGTCAAAAGAAATATTTTCCAAATGAGATAAATTATCAGCAGAAGGATTTTCAGCACTTTTTCTATCTACAATATGCAGATCAAACTCTTGTAAAAGAAACACCCACCTAATAAGCCTAGGCTTAGCGTATTTCTTTGTCATAAGGTACTTAATAGCAGCATGATCAGTATGAATAGTAACCTTTGAATCAACAATATAGGGTCTAAACTTATCACAAGCAAAGATTACAGCTAAGAAGTCCTTTTCAGTAGTAGCATAATTCTTTTGAGCAGCATCTAAAGTCTTGCTAGCATAATGAATAACATTCAACTTCTTATCAACATCTTGCCCAAGGACAGCACCCACAGCAAAATCACTAGCATCACACATAATTTCAAAAGGTAAATTACAATCAGGTGGTTGACCAATAGGAGAAGTAGTCAAAGCTTTCTTCAAGGTTTCAAAAGCTTCCTTAAAATCATCATCAAAAATAAAAGGTACATCTTTTTGAACAAGATTAGTAAGGGGCTTTGAAATTTTGGAGAAATCTTTAGTAAACCTTTTATAGAAAACAGCATGACCAAGAATACTACGAATACCTTTTATATCCCTAGGGCAAGGCATCTTAACAATTGCTTCAATTTTGGCTCTGTCTACTTCAATACCTCCTTTAGAAATCTTGTGCCCAAGAACAATCCCTTCATTAACCATAAAGTGGCATTTCTCCCAATTAAGAACAAGGTTAGTTTGTTCACATCTCTGCAAAACTTTATCAAGGTTGTGCAAACAATTATCAAAAGAAGTTCCATAGACAGAGAAATCTTCCATGAAAAACTCCAAAATTTCTTCACAAAAACAATGAAAGATAGCAAACATACATCTCTAAAAGGTAGCAGGAACCAAAAGGCATACGCCTATAAGCATAATTTCCATAAGGACAAGTAAAAGTAGTTTTCTCTTGGTCTTGTGCACTCACAGCAATTTGAGAGAACCCAGAATAACCATCAAGAAAACAGAAGTGAGTCTTTTTAGACAATCTTTCTAGCATTTGATCAATAAAAGGCAGAGGATAATGATCTTTCTTAGTAACTTTATTAACCTTTCTAAAATCAATGCTAATCCTATAACCAACCACCACTCTCTGGGGTATAAGCTCATTATTTTCATTAGGCACAACAGTGATGCCCCCTTCCTTTGGGACACAATGAACAGGGCTAACCCATTGACTATCAGCAATAGGGTAAATAATACCATCATCAAGGAGTTTTAATACCTCATTTCTTACCACATCCTTCATATTAGGATTTAAACGGCGTTGGTGTTCAACAACTAGTTTTGCTTTAGGTTCTATATTAATAGCATGCTGACATATAGTAGGAGAAATACCTTTTAAATCATCAAGAGTATACCCCATAGCTCATCAGTGTTTCTTCAATATTTCCAATAACCTTTCCTCTTCCTTTCCTGAAAGTTTAGAACTAATAATAACAGGATATATTTTCTTATCATCTAGATAAGCATATTTAAGATCATCAGGTAGAGGTTTTAATTCGAAAAAAGGGTCCCCTTTAGGTGGTAGTGTGGTACCCAAATCTTCCACGGGAAGATTATGCTTAAGTAACTAAGGTTGACGAAGGAAAACCTCTTCAATCTCATTTTTTTCCTTCATGAAGATCTCGCTTTCATGATCTTCCATAAACTGCTGCAAGGCATTGTTAGGAGCAAGAGAAATAGTAGAAAGTTCTTCAACCCTGAAATCCTCATTAGGCAGTTCATTTTCATAAGGAGTTTTAGCAAATTTGGAAAACTTAAACTCATAAGAATCTCCATCAAACTTAGTCAAAACTTTTTCCTTCCTACAATCTATGATAGCCCCACAAGTATTCAAAAAGGGTCTACCAAAGATAATAGGATAGGTTTTACTAGCTTCAGAACAAAGTACTAGAAAATCAGCAGGATATTTAATCTTACCACAAAGAACCTCCACATCTCTTACAATTCCAATTGGACAAACTGTCTCTCTATTAGCAAGGTGAATAACCACATCAATGTCCTCAAGCTCACAGGGACCAATTTCATGCATAATTTCCCTGTAAATCTCATAAGGAATAGCACTAGAACTAGCACCAATATCACATAAACCATAATAGCAATGATCACCAATTCTAACAGAAAGCACAGGTACACTAGCTTTTCTAGTTTTTCTAGGATGAGAGATAATATTAGAAGCGTCTTCCAAGAAGACAATGTGCTCATCCTCTATATTTTTAGTGACAAGATCTTTCACAATAGCTACCACAAGTTCAATGTTTATTTCCTCATCGGGTTCCACAGTTTTCTTTGCACTTTTGCTAAACACATTAGCTATGATAGAATGTTCCTTTACCTTAGCAGGAAAAGGGATTTTCTCAACATAAGGTTCAGGAAATATAGGATCAGTGGTACAAACTTCAATGCTAGTAGGAACATAGGTAACAATGTCTTTATAAGGAGCATGGTACTTATCCCACTCCTTTTGGGGAATCTCAATATAAGAGGCAAAGGCCTTCAAACATTTTGCAAGAACTTGAGAATCAAGACCATACTCAGTACTAATATCACGGAAGTCATCAGTTCCCATAAAAGATTTGATGCATTCATAATCATAGTTTATACCTAACTTTCTTCCTTTGTCATTCTCCCATGATTCAGTTTTCTCTTGAATACGGTCTAGGAGATCTCATTTAGCTTCTTGCTTCATACGTGTGAATGATCCAACACAAGAAACATCTACTAAATCTTTATCATGAAAATAAAGCCTAGCATAAAAGTTATTGATAATAATATTGTTAGGGAGTTCATGAATAGGACATTTAAGCATTAGTAACTTCAATCTCCCCCAAGCTTGAGCTGTACTCTCTCCATCATGAGGCCAAAAGTTATATATCAGATTCCTATCCTTATGAATCTCACTGGGAGGATAGAATTTAAAATAAAAGAGAGGCACTATATCCTCCCATTCCATGGATTTTCCATTCTTCAGCAGCTTATACCATTCTTCAGCTCTTCCTTTCAATGATATGGAGAGTATCTTCTTATTCATATGTTCAATTGTGATACATACACACATAAACAACTCGCATAATTCATGGATAAAAATCAAGGGATCACCAGGGTGGACAATTCCATCCCCTAAATGTCGTGGTGGTGGCACGGCAGATTCCATGGGTAGGCTTAAGTTGGGGGCCAATGGATGCTAGTGGGATCTAGGGAGGGAAGATGTAGTGATTTCTACACACAGCAAGTTAGAACACTGATCTTTATTCCACCTCTATTGAGCTACAAGTGATCCTTGAGCTGTATCAGAGAGAGGAGGAAGAAGGTTACAACACGAGCCCTCCAGAATAAAAATGAGTCGATCCCTTCTCCAGGAAGCTCTGCCTCTCCTTATAAAGGAGTCCCTTGGTTCACTCTAGGGCTGACGTGGACAAGCATATTCTCGGAATATGCTTGTCCCAAAGCGGTAACTCGGCGGACCTCTTTCTGTGTCCCCCTTCTATCGACGGAAAAGACCCAGAACTCCCCACATGTGAGCCTCGGGCCTGCCCACTATCACCTCTGTGACGCTCCTCTGCTCCTCTGCAGTTCTGATCCTTGTCTGTAGCTCTTGGCTCTGTGCAGATTCCACCTAGATCGTAGCTAGGGTTTGACTTTGGGAACCACCCCCTTCTCCTGCAAGCTTCCTGATACTCGTCCTTGCCTCGCGTAACTCGGCTCAACCTTCACCTGTATTTAATCTAATCAACCTCATTCGGCCGACCTAACTCATATGTCGGGCGAGTAAGGTACCAACTGCTCGATTTAGGGCAAGCCATGCCTTATTCGACCGATCCTTGCATAACCCGGCCGAATCAGCTCAAGACCCGGCCTAGGGTAAGAAAGGTTCCTCCCCTCTCTCTGCTATCTTGACCCTACCTGGGGTCATCCCCCCAACATTAGTCCCCGAAGCTGGTACGGTTCTGCCGGATACTTTGGCCAGACCACATTAGTTTCCAGACATTCATTCTTTCTAACTTTCTGCTCGACGTATTTCGTAGCCGGCGCTCCTCTTGAGCTATCTCACTTTTGTTCATCCTCTCTTACCGAGGTGCGATTCGTTCTCCGAGTTGTTCTTTTTCGTCCGGGGTATCCCCTTAGCTTCTTCTATAAGCTTCATCCTACGTGTACCAATCATTATTTTATGTCTCGTTTTCTGTATTGCTACAGTGCACGCTGACAATGCTACAGTAATTACTGCGCCAGTCCCATCACCGCAGTGACTCTTCGATCACCACAACGGCTATGGCGTCCTGATCTCCTCTTGCATCGTGTGGCCTCTGTTGTGGCTCCAGTCATCGGTCGTGTATGCCTAGTACACGCAATCGCGCGGTTATTGTGCCACATCTGCGATCCCACTACTGCTTGTCGTTTGCGGTTACAAATAGGGGAGTGGGGATGGGTTGATTCACTTTTCCCCTTCCCCACTTCCTTCGTCTTCCTCCTTGCGCCACCGCTCTTGTGCCTCCTCTCTAGCAACCATGCCATCATGCTTCTTCTCCCGTCGGTGCACCGCTGCGCATCTGCTCTAGAGGTTACGCCGTGGCACTCCTCCTTATGGGATGTGCCGCCGCCGCTCGGTCCTGGTTTGCCGTTCCTCATCCTTGTCTTATGTTCTCAGCGGTGGTTTCCTTCTCCCCCCGCCGTCGTGCTCGCTGTTGTTGCAACGGGGCCTTGGGTTTCGAGGCCTCTCCCTGCCACCAGTTCTTCCTCCATTGACTCCTCTGACGAGCCTATGTGTAGCTCCCTCAGCGGCGCCGTTGTGGGGGAAGAAGAACTTATGGCGGGCCAAGAACGTGGCTCATGGCAAGGATCTATGGTCACTCTCCGAGTAATCGAGTGGTTGCGCAAGATCCACCGAATTCCTACCGAGGTAAAGTGTCGCTTACCCGGCAAAGAATCTTCCCCCATGCTCGGCGATGGAGAGTACGTGGTCTTTATGTCGCATTTTGCCAGAGGGTTCGGCCTCCCTCTCAGTGACTTTGCCTGTAGATTACTTGACTTCTTCGGCCTTCAACCTCACCATCTGCCGGCTAACGCCATAGCCTCTCTGTCGGCGTCTATCTTGTCCTTTAGCCATCTGTATATTTTTGGTAAAAGTTTTTTTAGATTCGATCTAATGTAGCGCCTGATAAGTCTCTTCATCCCTCCGAGAAATCTCTCACCCAGTGTGGGGCTGCTTCCATCACACCTCGGAAGAATTCCCTGTTTTCCCGGGTCACTTGCTTAGAGTCCTGTAAGAAATGGCATAGGTCGTTTTTCTATGTCAAAAACACTGGTACAGAGGACAAGATCCGGCTCCCTGCCTTCTCTATCGGTCCCCCCTCCAAATAGAATTGGGCCTATAACCCGAAGAGGACCCACGCTCTTGACGAGGCATTCGAACTTCGGATGAAAGAGTTGACTCGGGCTGGGCTTTGCAGCGAGGATTTGATGGCCAACTTTATTAGTAGCCGAATCTGCCCTTTTCAACTCCACTCTCATAAGCTCTGTTATATGAGTGGTCCTTTGGATCCCAACCGAGTCTCTACGGTTGAGCTTGACGATTTTCAAATCCAGAAACGTGTCCGGGCTATCTTCAAGACCGATATGCCGGAGGAATGGGTGTGGGGAATGAAACCATTCTCTCGCGAGAATCCTCCTCCCCAGGTAAATTGAACATGAGACGTTCTATCCGAATCATTTTTCATCAGTTATTTCGCTAACTTTTGTTTGCTTTTCTCTCAGCATTTGTTGAGCAGGCTACGGAGGATGCTGAGGTGTTAGATCTTCCCTGGATCGCTGACTGTGATACTCCGAACAACGAAGAACCTGATCCGGAGGATTTCATTCCTAAGCCGGAGGCTGCTCCTGCTCGCACCCTAAGTAAAACCTCGGCCCGTACTGATGAATGTGATTCGGACGACGTCCAAATTCTCGAGGTAGTTGCCGCGGTGCCTATCTCTTATGCATTTATGGATCCTTGTTTCCCAGCTAATCCGGTTGGCTAGGTGCAAGAGGTCGAACTTCTCGCTTCGGAAGCCCCTGCTCCTTCTAAGAAGCGCACCGCTTCGAACGATCCTTCGGGTCCTGCTCCCATGAAACGAATCAAGAAATCCTCCCAACATATTCCAAAGTGCAAATTTATGCCTGGAGTCTTTGGGTAAGTTCCCTTTTACATTTTCACTTGTATTTCTTGTTTCTCTCTTTCTATTTTTGAATTTATTTTCATTCTTGTATTTGCAGTGCTCCTCTTTCTGCCAAACCTAGCGGTCCGAGTATGACGTCTCATGTTACTCGGCCACTTTCACCATCGCCTCCGGAAGATGTCCGGGTTCCTAGTCCTTCTCGTGATGAATCTCCTCCTGGGCCGACTAATGGCTCTCCTTGACGAAATGAGCCCAGAGCTCCCCCTATTGCTTCTAATGATGCCATGATGCCGGATCGCCTCACTGATTCGGCACCTCCTCCCAAGACTCCCAAATTTACTCCCACCGATCCTTCGTCTATCACAATTCCAGCTTCTGTTCAGACATCTGCCGAGGTCGCCGCTACCTTGGCTCCTTTGGAGGTCGTCGCCCCTTCTACTGCAAAGGATGTTGCTCCCAGCACCGAGGTTATTGCCCCTACCGAATTTCATGCCAAGAGCAAGAAAAGTGTTACTGCTAAACCCTTGACATCCCAAAAAGGGAAGGCAGATTCCTCTCAGCCAAGCGTTGCCGATATGCTCCGGAAGGGAGCCTCTACGGCTAAGCCTAGGGCTGCCCTCGCCACCGACACGCAACTCATGTTTCACAATAGCCCGGCGGCCGAGGCAGTCACGCAACAGGCGCGAGAGGCCAGAGGCAAGGTGTTGACACGCACAGAAAGTGGGAACAGCCTCGGATCACTGGTAGAGTATGTCAACAATTGGAACGTTGCTGATCAACTTGAAGGCAATCCAAGTAATCAGTCCTTCCATCTATCCGACATCAGTAGCCGTTTACACATGGCTGCCAAGGTTGTTCTTGAAAGCGACAAGATGAACCAGTTATGCGCTTCAATTTACACTTCGTCTTTTACTTAGAAGATATTATATGCCCACTAGTCCCCGATCTTGCAACCGAATGATTTGTTATTCATTTGGAAGCTTTCCTTGTTTACAATACAGCTACTTGCTTGTGCAATAGATAGTTTTTGTTGTGCATGTTTTGAATTAAAATGCGTCTAGCCGCCTAGATCCGAGTCAAGTTTAACTTGATTCGGATCATCTTTTTTATCCTTGAAAATCCGGCTACCTAGATCCGAGTCTAGATTTTTCTCGATTCAGATATGTTTTAGTTTTGAATATCCAGCCACCTAGATCCGAGTCAAGTTCTTCTTGATTAGGATCTTTTTTGTGGTTTTATTTGTATAACTTGGTGTTATTTCATGTTGCTCATAATCAGCGTACGGCCAAATTCCAGAGGTTAATTTTCTCGCATAAAAAGCTTTAAGATAAATTTGACAAAATGGTTCTTGTTGTGATGAAGACTGCTAAATTATTCGGCTTTTAGTGCCCTCTATCTTTGTACAAGATCCAGTTTCTTGGCTAATTTCTGGTGTATTGTTGTGCAGCTAACATTAATAATCTAAATAATCGGATTACGAAGAAGGTTGCCACTCTTGAAGGTTAGTTTCCCCTCCACCCTTTATCCGTCTGTTTCCATTCGAAGTAAATCTCGAGTATCTTATGGTATCCCATCTTCGGCTCAGCCGAGTTACAAAGATTTGTAGCGTCGCATCAAGAGTGCATACCTATGCCTAATATGATGCTGCATTTTTTAGAGCAAGCAGGCAGTCACTCGCGCAACTTAAGGAAAAGGATGATGAGATAGCCTGGCTCCGTGCCGAGGTTGAATCCCTCAAACTCTCTCAGAAATCGGAGTTAGAAAAAGTTGATCAAGAGTTTTATGAGGAAAAGAATCGATTAAGCCTTCAGCTTCAGAAGGACAAGGAACTTCTTGATGCTGCCGAGCTAAAGAATCAGGTGATAACCAAAGAAATGACTCGTTTTGAAAAGAACAGGGCTAACTGGGCCATGGATCTCCAGAAGATGCTGCAATACATCCACCATAAGTTTTATGTTTCTAGCCGAGTCATTCTTTGCTTATAGGTTCCCTTGACTTATTTGATGTTTTTCCTTACAAATCATTTTACAGAAGCCGAATCTGTGAGTTCTAAGGCTGTGATCGCTACTCGCGGCCGCCGAGGTGTTCCTGTTATTCCGAATCAAGAGTATACCATTGGAGATTTCTTGGTTGTTGTTGTTGCTGCTATTGAGCCGATGAAGATTATGGGAAAAGATCTGGTGCAAGCGGCTATTCGGGCCTACCATGTACTCTGGCCAAATGAGCCAAAGATTAAAAAAGTAGAATTGCTCGTGGCGAGGCTGATGGAGTCTCGCTACGAGCAAATCTTTGGAGAGAATCCGTCGGACGAGCCGGAGCTGATATGGTGCTTACTGCTGTTTTTTCATGGTATGAGGATATATCCCTCGATACATTGATGAATTTGCGCACCGGCTCTCCTTGGGTCTAAAATCCGGATTATGTTGCCCGCCGCCAAGCCCGTGCCTATCAGCTCATTGAGTATGCCAATGTTCATCAATGGAACGAAGGGCCGAGCTTTCTCCCTGATGATGCTGAGGATGATGTTGAGGCTGTGGATGAAGATGAATCTGATGGAGATTCCAGTGATGAAGGTGGTTTGGATGAAAATTCTGGGGACTCAAACAAGTCTAATGGCATTTTGGACAGGAACGCCGAGGCTCGATCCTCCTCCAAGGGGACCGAAGCCTCCCAAGCCCAAGATGGAGTCTCACAGCGAATAGTCCCTGCCGAAGATAATTTGGTTGCCTCGGTCGATGCCGAAGTAACTTCTACAGAGGCCCAGGCAACTCCTGAAGTTGTTCCTCCTACAGAAGCCGAGGCTCCTTCTATCGCATCTGAGATACCAGTATCGAAAATTTTATTTGTTGAAGTCCCCAGTATGCCGGGTGTATGCTGTCCTAAAACAATCTGCCTCTTTTGGTACTATGTAATCCATATAACTTTGGCATCATATGCTATAGTGATTGATATGTTGTTATTCTTGTAGTTGAGTTTGTTTGGTGTGTATCCTTGTTTGCAAAATTTTAATTTCATAAGTTTGAATCACATTTCTACGTGTTTGATTTTCGGTCGGCATCCATCTTGTGTCTTTCATCCATTCTTATTTGCAACACTTAGGTTTTACAAATTTGAATCAAGGACTATGACTCCTATGCCCATATATTAGTTAGTCCGATAGACTTACTACCCCTCCGAGTTATTGAATGGTAAGATAATATTAATGGGGTATCTCCCAAATTATATTTTGAATTGCCGAGGTTATCACTCGTATGATTATAATAGTAAAAATTCATGGGGAAGTCCCCGAGTTATTGCTCGGGTTGCCAAAGTGATCATTCATATTACACATATAATTAGTGATAGACAATACGGGGCAGTCCCCGAGTCACTGCTTGAGCTACCGAAGTTTTATACATAAAAAATGATAAACAATACGGGGTAGTCCCCGAGTCCTTGCTCGAGCTACCGGAGTTCCAAACATAATCATAATGATAAACAACACGGGGTAGTCCCCGAGTCACTGCTCGAGCTACCGAAGTTTCATACATAATAAACCATGCGGGGTAGTCCCCGAGTCACTGCTCGATCTACCGAAGTTTCACACATAACAAACAATGTGGGGTAGTCCCCGAGTCACTTCTCGGGCTACCGAGGTTTCATTAATTCATGTATAATACATCAACTTGATACATAATATTGTTGGATACAATACACCTCCTCTAAGTGTAAAATGGGCGAAGTAATGCCACGTTCCACGGTCTTTTTGACTCGTCCCCGGATTTATCCGCCTTGTTCTTTTCTGGTGCTTGAGCATCGATTAGGTAGTATGCATCGTTGTGCAATGCTTTGATCACGATGAATGGACCTTCCCATGGGGGTGAGAGTTTATGCATGCCAGTCGTGCGTTGCACCAGCTGAAGAAATAGATCTCCTTCCTTGAAAAATCTTGGATTTACTTTCTTGCTATGATACCGTTTGAGGTCTTGTTTATAAACAGTTGATCTGGATAGTGCCAATTCTATTGCTTCTTCTAGTAGATCCACATCATCTTTCCGAGATATCTCGTTTACTTTGGCGCTCGTGTATTGGGTGACTCTTGGCGAGCCATGCAATATGTCGGCTGGTAGTATAGCTTCTGCCCCATACACGAGGAAGAACGGGGTGTATCCCGTTGATCTATTCGGGGTAGTTCTCAGGCTCCATAGTACCAATGGAGTTCCTCTATCCAGCATCCTGCCGATCTCTGAAGCGTTTCTATTAGCCGAGGTTTTATTCTGGACAATACTAGTCCATTCGATCTTTCTACTTACCCATTTGATGTCGGGTGAGCCAGTGAAGCAACATCGAGTCTTATGTGCTTCTCTTGACAAAATCGAGCAAAAGCTCCTTCAGCGAAGTTTGTGCCATTATCCGTGATGATACTGTGTAGGTAACCATATCTCAGAATGATATCTTTGAGGAATTTTACCGTCATGGGCCCGTCACATTTTCTTATTGGTTTTAGTTCTATCCACTTTGTGAATTTGTCCACCATGACCAAAATGTGATTCATGCCGCCGCGAGCTGGCTTAAATGGACCTACCATATCTAGACACGATACAGAGAATGGCCAAGTGATTGGTATTGTTTTTAACTTGGATGAAGGCATATGTATTTTGCTAGCATACCTCTGGCAGCCATTACACTTTGTTACCAATTCCTTTTCTTCCTTTAGCGCACCTGGCCAGTAAAACCCATGCTTGAATGCTTTGGCCGCGAGGGCTCTGGACGAGGCATGGTGCCCACACTCTCCTTGATGTATATCCAAGATGATCTCTTGTCCCTCTGCCGAGTCAACGCAACGTTGCAGTACACTTGTCACGCTTCTCTTATGAAGCTCATTATTTATGATCGTGTAAGCTTTTTCTCTTCTTACTATTTGCCTGACCATAACCTCATTATCCGGCAGGATCTTATTTTTGAGGAATGAGAATATGGGTTGTGCCCATTCCGGCATGACCTTTTCCGAGAAAATTGTTTAGTCAATTTCCATTATTTCTGTCGACATAACATCCGCTAGCTTTTCTCAATCCATTTTTGGATTAGGCGAATCAGTCCCCGAGTAATTCGGCTCATGTACTTTGTCAATTTCCATTGGGACGCACTCGAGTATCTGATCTGACGAGATGCGAATTGACTCGGATTCTATCAAAGGTACAATTGACAGCTTTCTTAGGTGTTCTAGGGCGATACCGGGCGGAATTGATTGTCTGGTTGATCCGAGTTTTGACAGCGTATCCGCAGCGTCATTTTCTGCTCGAGGTATGTGATGAAAATCACATCCGTCAAAATAATCACTGATATTTTTGTACATGAAACCGATATAGAGCCATGTTTGCATCCAATGCGTCCCAATTTCCTGATACTTGTTGGACTACAAGGTCTGAATATCTGTAACAGAGAATCCGACGTATGCCGATCTATTTTGCCATTTTTAGGCCATGGGCAAGCGCCTCATATTCAGCTACATTGTTTGATGCAGCGAAATGTATCTGCAATTCATATTTCAGCTAATCCTTTTTTGGAGAGGTTAACACTATCCTTCTCCTAACCCATTACTTAACTTGGATCCATCAAAGTGCATCGTCCAATAGTTCGGATCTGGCAATGGGGGTTCATACTGTACCTCGGCCGAGTCTACAAAAAAGTCGGCCACTTCCTGAGACTTGATTGCATCTCGCCTATCAAATTGCGGGGCATAAGGTGATAACTCAATTGCCCATTTTTCTATTCGGCCACTTGCATCTTTGTTGCTTAGTATCTCGGCTATTGGTGCTTCACAAATAACCTTTATGGGGTGTTCTTCGAAGTAATGTTTGAGCTTACATCAACCTGGATTTTAATCCGGATACTGTTATGCCATACATACATAATCCGGGATTACCATTTTTGCGAGACATAACAGAATTGGATACCACAGTACATCATCCATTACAAACCATACATAAGGTTTTACACAAATAAGGATCTTATGATCCAGTTCTTAATACAACTTCAAGCAGCGGAATACGTAATAATAATGGTAGCGTAGGCGAAGCTCCATCTTCGGGTCACGAGCAATCTTGTGATGGGAGATGATCCTAGTTTTCGTAACCTTCCTGGGGTCCATCCTCTAGGTACTCCTCTTCATTGTCTGGCCATGGGAATAGCCAGGGACAAAGCCATGAGTACTCTTTAAGTACTCGAAAACTAATACTAACAAGTGAAAGGGGTTTTTAAAATAGGACACTAGGCTCCAAGGTTGTTTGCAAGAAGCTAGATTTATCTCTACTAAGTTCTGAAGCAAGATAAGCTAGTCACAATTTTATAACTCCTAGGTAGGAACTTGTATGTCATATCACAACTCTGTTGTGGTCAAGTCAAAGTCTCAATTCATTTCACAAGTCATTTTGAAAAGTCTGACGGGAGAAACAGTATGGCCACTCCAACTGTGCATAACCGCGGACGCGGCTATTCGAATAGTTTGACACTCTGCGGAGATTGTACACTTTCACCACAACATTCAATACATCTGTCAGGAAAAAATCCTGAAATCACCATACTCAGTATGCGGATAATCAATCCTAACCTTTCAATTACATGCCCTAGTATAAGCACCTCTCCTGTGAGTTTGGCCTCCCAACCATGACCAACTGTCATCTTGGGTACTGCACAGGTGGACAATCTTCACAAGGTAGCCTCAGCTTATACCTTGGCCGTGAGGGAACTAATACTAAGGTATATAAGTTTCCAGTCAAGCCCTACCCAATCTTCGGGTATTGTGGTTGTATGATAAAATTGGAATGGTATCGCATCCAGACAACCATCAGTTTTATAAAGGTCTAAGGCTCATGCCTCAACATTTGCATCACCAAAATCATTTGGTGTTTGGAAACACATGTCAAAACATCTCAGTAGAATGATCCATCATTCTAAGGTTTTCATAACCATTTTCACCAAGTATTCCCATCTGAAGTTGATCATGTTTTATGCTTAGCACTAGCATCTACAAGTGGGGTAAGTACTAATGAGGGGTGGTAAACAAGTGGAGTTTCAACTAAGTTCAATCTCATGCCTTAGGATGACATCAAGATTATCTAGCTTAGGCCAAATTTTATGCTCTTTATGCAACCTTCAATTATCTTTATAGTATCTACAATCCACTGAAGTAAACTCTATGTAAGAGCTTTGATAAAGAAATAAAGTAGAAAGCTTGCAAATAAAACTAGGATTGGGTATCAATTGGGTATGATCACATATGCTTAAGGAATATAGTGAGCATAGTAACAAGTAGGGGTTTGTTTGCATCAGTAGTGTGTCTTGCACATTCAACTAGTAGTATTAGGCTTGTATTGGTCCACTTGGTTAGTAAGGCTTGCCTTGTGCAGAGCAGTGGTTGAAGTTCTCCTCGGTTTCTTTTTCGTAGAATCCTTCTTCCTCCTCGTATCCTTGGTCGATACTAGTGTCTATGAATAAATACGAGGTACAAAATCACCAAACAACTCTTAACTACTTGCAATCATCACACCAAAGGGTCCTATAGATGATATAGCATCATCACTAACATTACAAGATTAAAGCTTGGTTTAATTCCTTTTATTTTTAGAAAAGTAATTTCTACTCATTGAAAAACTACTTAAGATTTAATATTCTCCAAACCAAACATGTGAGCATGTTAACACATGTCATCACCACATATTTTAGTCCAAGGGAATGTGATTTAAAGTGGTTTCACAATTTAATAAGGTTTAACCTTTTATTTTTAATTAAATAAAGTGACTAGAAATGCTTATGTGGCATTCTTTTATTACTTGAACATTATTTCTTTAAGTAAACCTATATATTTTTATATATTCTGAAAGGTATGGTTGAATGTGATTTTTGAGAGTTGGAATGAACTCAAAAGCTATTATGGTTTTAATTTGAAAAATGTTTGAATGCAGAAAAGCTTCTGCCTTGTTATTTTTACCAAGGATGATCTACAGATCCAAATGACTTGAATCCAACGGGCTTGGATTCAGCATTCCCAGACCTTTCTAAAAAAATTTGTTTCATTCAATTTGGTTCACTGAATCGACCTGGGTTGATTTTTTAAACTAGGTACATAAGTGTGTTTGAAATAAAATGGAAAAGGTTAAATTCAAACAACTGGGCTGCGGGGTAATCTTGGGCCGGCTGCTAAGCATAAGCTTCGCGGGCTGGTTGTTCTTGTCCCACGCCGCTGAGACGAGGTGCGGTATGGGCGATGTGGTGCGTTCGATCTGGTTCTAATCCAACGGCTGAGATTCATCGTCGACGTTGGGCAACGCCGGCGAGACAGAAACCTAGCGCGGCCAGTGGGGGTCGTTAGGGGCTCATCGGGGTTCAGGAGAGGGTCGGCGAGGCGGGCAAATGACGAAGTCGACGACAGCGAACCTCCTGGTACCGGCTGCTTCTCCTGGGGCGGCTCCAATCGTCGGGCCCCTTCTTCTCCAGAGGCGGCGGGCTCCGGTGAAATTTCGGCGATGCGCTGCTCGCCTTGCTCCGGGACTAAGGCGAGGTGGTTCTGGGTGAGAGGGGAGTGGAATGGTGTGAATAATTCGAGCGGGGGAGGCCTCTATTTATAGTCGCGACGGTGAGACCGAACGATATGGGAAGGCGATGGTGGCGACACGGCTATGGGCTGCTAGAGGCATGGCCGGCGGTGGCGATCGCTTGGTGGTCTCCTGGCGATGCTCTATGGCTTTAATGCGCTTGTAGGGGCGGTGCGGTTTGGTCTGGAACACGCGACGCTCTGCACGGCAGAGGCGGCGTCTTTGACGGCGAGCGGTGGCTACGGGGCACGGGCGGTGAAATGGGCATGTCTGGCGTGTTCCTGGGACGGTGGGGAGCATGTTGGCGGGCGGCGAGGGTTCGAGGTGGTCGGGTTGCGTGGGAACGGTGCGTGCTCTGCGACGCACGTCGGCATGGTCAACAGCGGCACGGGCCCGGCGTTCCTGGCGGTTCTGGGCATTGTCTGCGAGGCAGGGTATGAGGGTCCCAACCTTTAAATAAGGTAGAGTCCCCTGTGTTTACAATGCTAGTCCCTGGATCAATAGCTAGCATCCACAGTTAAGATGTAATATCAAGAAACAAAGGTCATAATACAACTTTATAACCAGGAATAACATAATTTTATTACATCTTACATAGCTCATTTGGCTATTACATTACATTGCAGCAGAATAACTATAGCATGAGGTCCTTCATATTCAAAGTGCCACAGGCAGACATGTTGGTTGTAGACTTTGTAATCCTAATCACTTAAACTTCACTAAATCAATCAAAACCTGCAACATACAAGTTACAGCCACAAGGGTCAATACATTTGAATTGTATTGGCAAGTGATACTATGGTAGTATAGTGGAGTCTATAATCTATATGCATTTGGCTAAGTGGAGTTGAGGCTTGCATTGCTCAAAATAGATTTTCCTTATCATTTTGAAAACACTAAGTTTTTGCTTGACAAAATCATTTTTCTCAATCAAAGATTGAAGATCCTTTAACCCTTGTTCAACCCACAAGTTTTTAACTTAGAAATTTGAATGATGAGATTCTTGATTGCTTCCATGTCTTGATGCTAAAATTGTCCTTTACCAGGGACATGGCTAAGTACTTAGATTTTACACTCTGCAGAGGTGGTGCACTTTCCCTACAAGGCTTGGTTTCCCAAGACAAGATCTTTCAGAAGCCTTCCCTTAGACCAAAATGGACGCGTTCCAACCTATCAAACTCTACCACCAACTGTCCATATGGCTAAGTTCTTGCAACCTATATGATCCAGGCAGAGCCCATAAAGCCAAGTGGTTGCACTTGAAGCTTCTCAACATTTGACATCTCAAATCTCTTTGTTCCTGGGTGGCCATCCACAAGTGCGATACACAAGGTCAACCATAAACATGGGCCTTGTGAACCACTCAACCAAAAACCACCAAGCAATTACCATTCCACCCAGGTGATTCATTAACTTAGTTGTTTTATTAGACAAAAACATAAGTCCTCAGACTTAGAAATTTTTCCATAGTATGAATATATTTTCCACCCTTGTTTTCTATTAGCTAAGCTAAGCATGATATTAATAGGAATCTTAACTTAGGAATATTTCTACTAAGGTTTCATCTACTAGGTTTTCCTATAGCAAGGTTTCTACTTAGCAAAATTCCATGCAAGTTTTACTTAGAGAAAATCACTAATGCATAGTGAAAGTAATGGGACAAAAGTATGAAGCATCACTTGCCTTTTTGGTAGAGTATAGGTTCACTCCTTGATCTTTGCAATGTTCACACACTTCAAGTCACTACAAATCAATGAAGCAAACAATATTTCAATCTACCATTCAAGCAAATCAATCACATAAAATCATAGAACCAAGATAATGCATGCAAGCATGCCAAGGATTGTTTTATTTGGAAAAGTGGTTCCTAATGGGACATAAACATTTGAAAACACCTAATGGTCATTTTATAAAGTGGCAAAGTCATTGGCAAAAGATTTCACTTCAAAAACCATTTTCAAAACAAAGTATCATTTTATGTGGTGTAGAAATATTTTTACTAAGGCATTAATCTATAGGGTTCACCAAATATGTTTTCAAACCATAAATCTTGGTGTTTGGGTCAGAGAGTTTAAAACAAAACATTTCCCATAGGTTTTCTTTCAAAACCATTTTTAATAAATAAACTATATTTTTATTTGACTAGAAAGGGTTTTAAATCAAAGAATCATTCTTTTGTTTCTCCAAATACATTTTTGAATCCACAAAGTGTTTCCTATGGTCAGTAGGTTCAAATCACACCATTGCCAAATATTTTATCCCCAAAAACATTTTTGAACAATTTTTATAAACTAATCAAGCATACAAATGTTTCTGCAAAATCAAACATTTTAACAGAAGATTTTTGCTAAACAAATTGCATGGTTGGCTAGGGCTTGCTCCACTGATTACATTGATATAAAGTTTGCAAAATTTGGACGTGTGGAACTAAAGTTGTGCAATTTACAAAATTGGAAATCTAATAGATCAATTCTGTTCTAATTCAACTAAACAGAGACACGTGGCGTGTTTCTATTCGCTGATACCGCTTCGTCTGGACCACGTGCTGTAGGCCGTAGGATTTAAGTCATAACGCACGGCTCAGATCACACGTACCGGTTTGGTTTAAGTCAATCTATCGCGTCCACTGGATCACGATCTAACGGCTTAGATGAGTTTGACCATAAGCTGGCGGCGCCGGCGACCGGCAGCCGACGCCTGTCCGAGGTGGTCTGGCGTTCTAGGAAGCGAGAGGAGGAGAGGCTCACCGTGATCGCAGGGCGTGGGGAAGCTCGGCGTGCTAGTTTCAGCGAAGGCTCGCATGTCTTTGGCGATTGCTCGCGGAGTTCTTTGTGGGCAGCGGGTGCCTCTGGAGGTTGTCGGGGACGGAGTTGCAGGTCGCACCGAGGCAAGTGGAAGGAAGCATTAGATGCGTACGAGTATGGGGAGTAAGGGTGTGTCATTGGGAGGGCCCGGGGAGGTCTGGCTTACCAGGGAGGTTTCACCAGAGTAGGCGCGTCGTCGGTGATGCTCAGATGTTGACGAAGCCGAGCGTCTAGAGTGGTCGCGGCCAGCGATTGTGACTGGGAGGTATGCGTGATCTGAGAACAAGTTCGCGTCAGAGGAGTTGAAGGCGGCGGTGTGGCGGAATTTCCCTTGAGCTCATGAGTCGAGGTGGTGTGGCTCCGAATTGGAACAGCCCTGAGGTAGAGAGGGTCGGGCGAGAGAGGGCAAGGATAGAGGAGATGCTGGCGTTTAATCAGGCGTGGTCACTGGCGGGTTTAAACCATTCATCAACACGAATTCAAGGAGATTAAACGCGGCAGTAAACGGCGAGGAACGGTCGACGCGGTGGAGACGATGAACAGGAGGGGTGGGGTCGGCTGGTCAGCGAGAGAGTGAGAGGGAAGGAGGGGCCACCGGCCAGTTGCTCTGCGGGTGAGAATTTAGGTGAAAAACATTTCGCAGAGGGGGATAGAGACTGGGCTGGTACTGGGCTTATTGGGCTGGCCGACTGGGCTGCTGTCCACTTCTATTTTTTTCTTTCCTGATTGATTTTCCTTTTTCTGATTCTATTTTCTGTTTTGAAATTCAAACAACCAATCAATCAATTCAAACATTCACCACACTTGTAATTGAATTTGGTTCTGTTTAACAACATAAACCAATTCCCAAAATAAAATAATATTTTTATTTTAGAGTCCATTTATAATTAAATAAAATGGACACTAGTTAATAAATCAAATGGGTTTTAATTTATTTAAAAACTCCATTTGAAATCTAAATATTTTCAAAACCAAATCAGTAGGTTTTATTTGAAAATAGAAGATACTTGGAAAACTTGTTTAAAATAAAATAACATTTTATTTCAGGGTCCATTGATAATTAAATAAAATGGACCTTAGTCATTAAATCAAATAGGATTTATTTATTAAAAACTTTATTTTGAAATCTAAAATAAAACCAAAACACTTCAGTAGGTTTTATTTGAGAATATAAAATACTTGGAAAACTTATTTAAAATAAATAAATAAGTTTTAGTGTTTATTTAAAATGGGAAAAGCCTTTACTTAAATAAAATTGGGTATTAAATCCTTATTATTTTATTTAAATAAACCTTTACTATTTTTATCAAAACAAAACATTTTATTTCAAAATATTGTCCAAGGTTTAATTTGGCGTTATAAATAATCCTTATTTATAAATCTATCTTTTCTTTTGAAAACCAAATCTTTTTATTAAAAGATCCAAAATAGTAATTTTAAATATTTAATATTTTCTTTATTAATTGTTTTATCTTTTTAAATACCTTTAGGATTTATTTTTTAAAATAGGTTTGAAGGTTTCCAATTGGAATCAAAAAGTTTCTTCTCACGCTGAAAATCAACAAAGTTTTATTTTATTCATTTATTTTTCACATTACAAGATTTGGAAAATCTTGGGATGTGACACTGGGCTGGTCGAGAGGGGGCGGTGAGGCATGGGCTATCTCCTAGACAAGGTTGGCACGGCTAGTTCTTCTTCTAGACTGCTGTCCATACTGGGGTGACATGGGTGCTCTCGGGATGTTCACCATTGATGACATTGGTGAGCCCACAGTGGTTCTAGTGATTAGTTAAGTTCGTTAGATGATCTACTAAGGCTAGTGGTGTCCATAGAGGGAACAAGTTAGGCTTCAATCACTGGTCACAATAGTGTTTGGATTTTGTTTGATTTGTGTCTTCCAAGTGTTTGATGAAATGGCTTCATGAATTCAAGTTTTGAATTTTGAAAAGATTTTTGGTGGGTGTGCTAGGTTGGTGCTGGTGAGTCTGCAGATGCTTGGGTTTTGAAAGTTGAGCTTGTTTGAGTGGTTTTTGAAAAAGTGGGATCTTCCCATATGATAAAGATTCAATTTTGAATTGTAATTTAAACTATGCATTTGAATGTTTCTGGATGATCACAAAGTGGGCCTTGATACTTTGTTATGAGTACAATCAAGGGGTGCAAAGATCCAGAAAAGTTTCTTTTAAGTCCTGAAAGTTTGAGACAGCCAAAGTAGGCATGGGAGTTAAATTGGTCAAAATGACCATTCCCTTATTTTATTTGTTTTGATTTACTTGTCTTTGAGAAAAGTTTGGGAATTGTTTAGATGATGTTTATTTCACCTAAGCATCCATTTATAAGCAAAGAAACACACAAACAAGGTGGTTCAAAAGAATTCAAATTAGGATGCATACTCATATGAATGCTTTCATGTTTTTATTTAGAAAAGTTTTTTTGTTAACCCTAAATTTGATGATTAGAGTTTGCTGATTCTACTTTAGTATTTTTGGGATGTTACAGCTTCTTTGCCGACATGTATACTCTGTAAGCCATTTTATGGTAGTGTGGGTAGTTCTGCTTGGAGGCCGATAATACCTCGCTCAGGTAATACACCAGTATTTGCACCGACTTAACTTCTTCACTTTGTTCCACGACAACTACTGCACTTACCACCCTGTTTGTTGCTGCCACATAGAGCAGCATAGGCTCTTTTGATAATGGGGAAGCCAAGATAGGCGTTTGTGGCATCCCGCAAAAACCACTACTAGAAAATCGCGTTGCTTTTGTGCATTGCATCAACATGACATCATCATGCATCTCATTGACTAAAACTATTTTGTTCAAACCTACTTTTGCTTTCTACAAAGATCCCTCTCTATTTCAAAATAATCCCCGGACCCTTCCGGATATTTTGTTTGTCTAAAAATAAATTGCGCAAGTCTTTTAAACAATGCATAAAATATTTAATTATTTTAGGGGCAATCAGCCGATCCGACCCAGGCCTGATTCAAAACGGTCCACCTAAAACCTAGACCCTTTTTCTACCCAATCCTAGTCTACCCACCAATCCCCTCCCTCCACCTCACCGTTCCCTCCACCTCATCACACCCACCGCCACCTCACCAATCCTCTCTCTCACCCCCACTCCCCACTCTCTCTGCCAGCCCGGCCCCACCCGCAGTACACACACACACATAACACCACACACCGAATCCACCCCCTGGCCCCACTCCTTCCCTGGCCACAGCACACACGCACGCCTTGACAAGACGCCACTCAAGGTCCGTCCCACCTCAGCCCCACCACGACGCCCCGCACCCCCCGCTCGTCCTCTTTCCCCTCCCCTCGTCTCTCCCACGCGTCCGCCGCCCTTCTCTCCTGCCTCTCCGGCGCCCTGCCAACCGCGCTCGCCGGCGTCCCCTCCCGAGCTCCGCCGGCCTCCTTCTTCCCCGCTCACCCTCTCTCCTCTCCCCTGCTCGACCGCCACCGGGGCTCCTCCCCCCTCTCTGCCACCGCCGCCTGGGGGCTCCCTCCTCCTCCCCTCCCGGCCGGCCGCCGCCCACCTCTGCCTCCCTTCACCGCGCGCCTCCCGAGCCTTCCCGCCGGCCGCCTCCACCCCTGCATCTCCGGCTCCGGCCGCCTCCCCGTTCCTCGCTCCCTCCACTCCACCCGTGCGGCCCACACGCGCCGCCCTCCCTTCTCCTCACTCCAGCCCCAGCGTTCTCCCTCCCTCTGCAGCCGCCGCCTCCCGGCCGGTCCCATGGCCGCCCACAGATGCCTCCTTGGTGCCCTGCTTCCCTCTCTGCGCGTCTCCCCGACCCGAGCACCTCCCGCCGCCCTCCTCCGTTTCGCCCCCGACCCCGAGCACCTCCCGCCGGCGCCCCCCTCACGCCGGCCACCAGCTCGCCGGAGCAACCCCGCGCGTCCACCGCCAGACGTCCGGCCGCCTCCCTGGTCCTCCCTGGTCCTCCACCACCGCCCTTCCCCTTTTCCTCTCTGAGCCGCCGCCGAGGTCGCCCTCGCCACCAACCGCCGGCGAGCCTCGCCTCCAGCGCCGCCCCTCCGTCTGCAACCAGAGCACCGCGCCGCCAAGCTCGGGCCGGTCGCCGACCGTCCCGGACCCCGCCGTTCGCGCCGCCCGGCTGACCCTTCTTCGCCCTTGGCGCTGACGCCCCGCTGTGGTTCCCCTCCGGCCGCTAGCAACCTCATCGTGGAACGCCAAGCTCTCCTAGGGGACCCGAGAACGCTCCCGCCGAGACCTCCGAACCCGAATACCGATCCCGTAACCGGCGCCACGCCAAGTGCTCCTTCCCGGACCCGAAGACCATCGGTCAAGTTCACCACCGACAAAAGACGGACGGCAAGTTCTACTTCACGGGCACCGAGCGTCAAGATCGCCTTCACGAGATACCGCAAGACATCCTTTCCGGGATTTGAAGACCGAACCCTCGGCATGCCAAGCCCTCCTCCTCGGGACACCATGATCTCCTTCACAGATCCGAAGCCCCTAAATCCCGGAGTCCGAACCTCGTTCCCCGTCAAACCCTGTCGAACCCCGAACCCCCCGGAACCAAGTTCGCCGAACCCAATGTGTGACCCTGATCCGAGCCCCTATTTTCATACATTCTCAACTATATAAATTGTTGCATATATAAAATTGTCATACTCGCATATCATGTGGGTTTGGGGGCCTTATGCCGATTCACCATATAATTAAATATGGGGCCCATATGCGGACAAATCTAGTCTTATATTGGCCTCATTTAAAATTTGTGTAGCGAACCGGTGCTATATTTTTCCATGGTAAGACAACATTTAAAATGCAGGGTAGCTAAACAACTTGAACCACTTAAATATTTGCCGGGACCTCGGTTCCGCTTAATATTGCCTAATTGCATCGCATCTTTGCCATGTCATGCATCATACATGCATCATGCCGATCTTCTGCCATTGTATTAAATAGTGCATCCGGTGTTTATTCTAGCATTTTGCTTCTTCGCGGATAAGGCCGTTGAGTTGATGCGAGTGTCGACCCGATCTTCGGATGAACCTTCGGCAATGTTTTTCAGGCGAGCATCTCCCCCTTTCTACCTATCTTACTTTTATAGTCTTTGTTTCCTCCTGTTGATCTATTGCTATATGTGTTGCGATGCTCTAGCTTTTCGTACCCGTGATATCCCTTGCAGCCTTATATTGCCTTGGACACATCCTATTACCTGTTGTTTGGTAGATAGTTGGACTTGCGCGTCGTAGTCGCTTGCTCAAGTGCTGCGTGTCGAAGACCACATACCACGTTGTTGGAGTATTGCCGCATGTTTATTGTTGGAGTTGATCATAACTTTAATTACTATTTAACAACTAAAATTGAAGTAGGTAAGCAGAGGCACAGGTGGGCAATAGATGTTATTTGGTTGTTAACCGTCCACTTGTGTCCTGTAGGACCCCGAGTACTTGATACCTGTTCCTTGAATATTCGCGCTATCCACATCCGGGAGGATTATGGGACCCCCCTGAGCCAGAGCTTGATTCATTCTTATTTCTTGGGGCCACAAACTAGTTTGAGGTTTTATTTACCATCCTGTACTTATGCCATGCTACTGCTTTATTTACGATTGTGCGAGGAGCAACTGTACTGTTTAGGAATTGTGACCCGTTTTCGCGGTATCGACAAGCCCAGTTTTGGGTTCCCAGTCGTTTACAGCCGGCCCCACAAACCTTGAGTCCGTCTCGGAGTCAGCTAACTTCGTTGCGGGTGTACTCAACGGGGTGGCCCCCGGAAATATTTCTGAATCCTGTGATTGCTTTGTCGTGAAGGCCTCGTTGGGTTTTGATTTGGTTTTTCCGAGGTTGATCGAGTGTGTGTTGCTATTTGTGCACCCCTGCAGGGTAAAACTTTCTGAAAGTCGTGTCCGCGGTTATGGACGACTTGGAGCACAGTATCTCGATCATAGACAACTATAACTAAAGTAGTGCTATAAATTTGACTTTATAATGACTAGTAATCAGCTTCACTATAATGGAATGGCTAAATAAAACTGCCAACAATTGCTTGTTTGGGTTGTCGCTTGCGACCACTGTATCTGACTAGTAAGTATTGCAACTACAACGGAATGGCTAAATAAAAGTACCACCAACTGCTGGGTTTTGGGTTATCTCATGCTATATGTATCTGACTAGTAAGTATCACAAACTCAACGTAATGGTTAAATAAAATTGCCCACTGCTTATTATATCAGGATGATTATCTAAACTTGACTAGTAATTGCTGCAACGATAACTGAATAAGTAAAACTGCCAACTGTGTGAGTTCCTCGGTTGACTTCCTCGTTTGGTCTCGAGGGGGAAACACCAGGATGGGTTTGTTTGATGGTAGTATCAGGATGGATCCGGATAGGTATTTCTTGCCCCTCTCTGATAGCCGCCGGTTGTATCGAGTCTCTATAGGTTGTTTAGTGCATGCTGCCGCTGCCGCTTCAGTCCACCATACCTATGTAGGCTAGGACCGCCGAATTCTAGCCTCGCTGTCTTGGCCTCGATCTTGACCGCTCTCTTTTCCTTTGCCCTTTGTCGGCACCCCTTTTGTTTAAGCAGGTTTTAGATCGGCGTCGTTAGGGGTTACCTTCTTGGCTTGGGGCAGGGTTATGGACGCCATTGGTTATTCTTCAGGGCTCTTAGCCCCATTTGCATCTTGTCCGTAGTCGGACGCTCCATCGTTTTCAAGGTGATTTGGGTCTTTGTACCGTATATCTGTATTCTTGACTCATGGAGTCGTGTTGTATATATATATCTGTTCTGTGGGTCCCATCGAGGACTGTTGTGTAATGTTATTAGTTCGTTTTCCACCCGCACGAAAGTGCCTGGTGGGCACCTTTGAATCGTTTCTATGCGGGTTTGGCGGGAAGCGCTGAAACTTGCATAGGGTCGATTCTGAGGGTGTTACAGAGTGGTATCAGAGCTCAGCAGTTGCGATACCCCACAAGTCCAGCCTGTAGGATAACCTAGCTAACGGCCGAAGTAGAGTGTCAAAACTATTTTTGCAAAATCGGTTGGATAGTTCTGATTAGGTCTGATTTTACTCCTTACCCCTCTGCTATTCTCCTCTTACTTCTACGTGTTTTGAATCCGCCCTCTTATCTTTCCTTCGAGTCCAGGATTTCTCGTGGTTGGGTTTCTGTCGTACCTTTAGGGTTTCGCTTCTTTCCTATTATAACGATGGCGCTACAAACATCTTATCTGCATCTCGTTTGGTGTATCCTTCATCCAATCTTTTTGTTCTTGAACTCTTTATCTATATGTGTACCTGGCTGGATATCCGTATCGTTGAAAAACATATGAGAAGGACGAGCATTGGTGAAGTTGGAGTATACCTTGAGCATGTGTTGTTCATTCCAATGGAACCATCGCGGAACCTAATCATTGTGTCTTTCATACGATTTCTGTTGTATCTTCCGGTGTTTTCCGATGTGATGACCTCATCTACATCAGATCCAATGCAGAGCTAGCATCATCCCTTTGTTCCGAATACCGCTTATGAAGATCTTCATTCTAAATTTCGAGAGTTGAGTTGCCTGATTTTCCTATTCATGTATAGAGTTGATAGTTCGGGTACGGGATGGACTGATCACCCTACCCGACTCTTACTGTTCACTCTTGTACATCGAACTGGTGGATCAATGTAACTTTTCCCTCTTCTCATGGAAGTTAGAGGTGGCCTTATCTTTTGAGACCTTTACCTTCATCTTTGTTTCTCCGGAGTGTTCTCTCGACGACTGGGGAACAATCCTTGTTGGTGGTGTCGCTGTTTTCAAGATGGAGAAAGAACCCTTGTTAGTGGTGTCGCGAGGATCTACACGATGCGAGAAGATTCAGATCGCCGCCCTTCTTCCGGTACCATGAGGCGGATCTCGAGGGCGAGATCCATTGTTAGTGGTGTCGAATTGTGGCATCCCGCAAAAACCACTACTATAAAATCGCGTTGCTTTTGTGCATTGCATCATCATGACATCATCATGCATCTCATTGACTAAAACTATTTTGTTCAAACCTACTTTTGCTTTCTACAAAGATCCCTCTCTATTTCAAAATAATCCCCGGACCCTTCCGGATATTTTGTGTGTCTAAAAATAAATTGCGCAAGTCTTTTAAACAATGCATAAAATATTTAATTATTTTTAGGGGGCAGCCGAACCGGGCCGATCCGACCCAGTCGGCCACCCCCAGTTCAAAACGGTCCACCTAAAACCTAGACCCTTTTTCTACCCAATCCTAGTCTACCCACCAATCCCCTCCCTCCACCTCACCGTTCCCTCCACCTCATCACACCCACCGCCACCTCACCAATCCTCTCTCTCACCCCCACTCCCCACTCTCTCTGCCATCCCGGCCCCACCCGCAGTACACACACACACATAATACCACACACCGAATCCACCCCCTGGCCCCACTCCTTCCCAGCCACAAGCACACGCTGACGACGCCACTCCACTGGCGTCGGTCCCACCCTCAGCCCCACCACGATGCCCCGCACCCCTGCTCCTCCCTCGTCTCTCCCACGTCCGCCCCCTCACGCTGGCCCTCCCTCCGAGCTCCACGGACTCCTTCCCGCTCACCCTCTCTCCCCTCTCCCTGCCACCACCTGGGGCTCCTCCTCCTCCTCCTCCCACCTCTGCCTCCCTTCACCGCGCGCCTCCCGAGCCTTCCCGCCGGCCGCCTCCACCCCTGCATCTCCGGCTCCGGCCGCCTCCCCGTTCCTCGCTCCCTCCACTCCACCGTCGGCCCGCCCTCCTTCCGTCTGCCACTCCGAACCCCCAGCCTCGCGTTCTCCCTCCCATCTGGCAGCCGCCGCCCACCTCCGGCCGGTCCCGCGCCGCCGCCCTCGCCGCGTCTGCCTCCCGCCGGTGCCCCTGCTTCCCTCTCCTGCGCCGCGTCTCCCCCGACCCCGAGCACCTCCCGCCGCCCTCCTCCGTTAGCCCGACCCGAGCACCTCCCTTGGCGCCCCCGCTGCCACCAGCTCGCCGGAGCAACCCCGCGCGTCCATCGCCAGACGTCCGGCCGCCTCCCTGGTCCTCCCTGGTCCTCCACCGCCGCCCTTCCCCTTTTCCTCTCTGAGCCGCCGCTGAGGTCGCCCTCGCCACCAACCGCCGGCGAGCCTCGCCTCCAGCGCCGCCCCTCACGCAGCAGAGCACCAAGCCAAGCTCGGGCCGGTCGCCGACCGTCCCGGACCCCACCGTTCGCGTCGCCCGGCTAACCCTTCTTCGCCCTTGGCGCCGACGCCCCGCTGTGGTTCCCCTCCGGCCGCTAGCAACCTCATCGTGGAACGCCAAGCTCTCCTAGGGGACCTGAGAACGCTCCCGCCGAGACCTCCGAACCCGAAGACCGATCCCGTAACCGGCGCCACGCCAAGTGCTCCTTCCCGGACCCGAAGACCATCGGTCAAGTTCACCACCGACAAAAGACGGACGACAAGTTCTACTTCACGGGCACCGAGCGTCAAGATCGCCTTCACGGGATACCGCAAGACATCCTTTCCGGGATTTGAAGACCGAATCCTCGGCATGCCAAGACCTCCTCCTCGAGACGCCATGATCTCCTTCACAGATCCGAAGCCCCTAAATCCCGGAGTCCGAACCTCATTCCCCGTCAAACCCTGTCGAACCCCGAACCCCCCGGAACCAAGTTCGCCGAACCCAATGTGTGACCCTGATCCGAGCCCCTATTTTCATAAATTGTCAACTATATAAATTGTTGCATATATAAAATTGTCATACTCGCATATCATGTGGGTTTGGGGGCCTTATGCCGATTCACCATATAATTAAATATGGGGCCCATATGCGGACAAATCTAGTCTTATATTGGCCTCATTTAAAATTTGTGTAGCGAACCGGTGCTATATTTTGCCATGGTAAGACAACATTTAAAATGCAGGGTAGCTAAACAACTTGAACCACTTAAATACTTGCCGGGACCTCGGTTCCGCTTAATATTGCCTAATTGCATCGCATCTTTGCCATGTCATGCATCATGCCGATCTTCTGCCGTTGTATTAAATAGTGCATCCGGTGTTTATTCTAGCGTTTTGCTTCTTCGCGGATAAGGCCGTTGAGTTGATGCGAGTGTCGACCCGATCTTCGGATGAACCTTCGGCAATGTTTTTCAGGCGAGCATCTCCCCCTTTCTACCTATGTTACTTTTATAGTCTTTGTTTCCTCCTGTTGATCTATTGCTATCTGTGTTGCGATGCTCTAGCTTTTCGTACCCCCGATATCCCTTGTAGCCTTATATTGCCTTAGACACATCCTATTACCTGTTGTTTGGTAGATAGTTGGACTTGCGCGTCGTAGTCGCTTGCTCAAGTGCTTGTATCGTCCAAATCGATTACACAGTTGTTGGAGTATTGCCGCATGTTTATTGTTGGAGTTGATCATAACTTTAATTACTGTTTAACAACTAAAATTGAAGTAGGTAAGCAGAGGCACAGGTGGGCAATAGATGTTATTTGGTTGTTAACCGTCCACTTGTGTCCCGTAGGACCCCGAGTACTTGATACCTGTTCCTTGAATATTCGCTATCCACATCCGGAGGATTATGGGACCCCCAGCGAGCTTGATTCATTCTTATTTCTTGGGGCCACAAACTAGTTTGAGGTTTTATTTACCATCCTGTACTTATGCCATGCTACTTTGCTTTATTACGATTGCGAGGAGCAAGCTGTCTTGTTTAGGAATTGTGACCCGTTTCGCGGTATCAACAAGCCCAGTTTTGGGTTCCCGATCGTTCTGCCGGCCCCACAAACCTTGAGTCCGTCTCGAGTCATAACTTGCTATGGTGTACTCAGCGGGTGGCCCGAAATATTTCTGAATCTGTGATTGCTTTGTCGTGAAGGCCTCGTTGGTTTTGATTTGGTTTTTCCGAGGTTGATCGAGTGTGTGTTGCTATTTGTGCACCTGCAGGTAAAACTTTCTGAAAGTGTCCGGTTATGGACGACTTGGAGCACAGTATCTCGATCATAGACAACTATAACTAAAGTAGTGCTATAAATTTGACTTTATAATGACTAGTAATCAGCTTCACTATAATGGAATGGCTAAATAAAACTGCCAATAATTGCTTGTTTGGGTTGTCGCTTGCGACCACTGTATCTGACTAGTAAGTATTGCAACTACAACGGAATGTCTAAATAAAAGTACCAACAACTGCTGGGTTTTGGGTTATCTCATGCTATATGTATCTGACTAGTAAGTATCACAAACTCAACGGAATGGTTAAATAAATTTGCCCACTGCTTATTATATCAGGATGATTATCTAAACTTGACTAGTAATTACTGCAACGATAACTGAATAAGTAAAACTGCCAACTGTGTGAGTTCCTCGGTTGACTTCCTCGTTTGGTCTCGAGGGGGAAACACCAGGATGGGTTTGTTTGATGGTAGTATCAGGATGGATCCGGATAGGTCTTTCTTGCCCCTCTCTGATAGCCGCCGGTTGTATCGAGTCTCTATAGGTTTTTTAGTGCATGCTGCCGCTGCCGCTTCAGTCCACCATACCTATGTAGGCGAGGACCGCCGAATTCTAGCCTCGCCGTGTACTGGCCTCAGTACTGACCGCTCTCTCTTTTTCCTTTGCCCTTTGTCGGCACCCCTTTTGTTTAAGCAGGTTTCGAGATCGACATCGTTAGCAGGGTTACCCTTCCGGCTTGGCCTGGGCAGGGTTATGGATGCCATTGTTTATTCTTCAGGGCTCTTAGCCCCATTTGCATCTTGTCCGTAGTCGGACGCTCCATCGTTTCAAGGTGATTTGGGTCCTTGTACCGTATATCTGTATTCTTGACTCATGGAGTCGTGTTGTATATATATATATCTGTTCTGTGGGTCCCATCGAGGACTGTTGTGTAATGTTATTACTTCGTTTTCCACCTGCACGAAAGTGCCTGGTGGGCACCTTTGAATCGTTTCTATGCGGGTTTGGCGGGAAGCGCTGAAACTTGCATAGGGTCGATTCTGAGGGTGTTACAGCGTTGTAGCCAGCATCTTTTTTAACCCATGAAAAGCACTATTGGCCTAAGGTGTCCAGGTGAACTTGTCAGATTTTTTCATTAATTGATACAAAGGCAATGCTTTTTCACCTAGCCGACTCACGAACCAACTTAGGGATGCAAGACATCCTGTAAACTTTTGAATATTATTTAGGCATCTCGGCAGTTCCATTCTTTCAACCGCAAGAATTTTAGTCAGATTTTCCTCTATACCTCGGTTTTACACGAGGAAACAGAGTAATTTTCCGGCTGGTATACCAAAGGTACATTTTTCCGGGTGATGGGGATATGCCTACCGGAGTATACCCAGCAGGACGTTTCCGACTAGCCCAAGAACTGGCGAGTGGGCCTGCAAGACGGCGACTGGATTGAAGCCCAGCAAGGAACCAAGCGACTGGAAGCTGAAGGCCCAGGCGAGTAGATAGGCCCAGTCGGATTAGGTTAAACTAGCACCGAAGCTTTAACTGAATCGGTTGAGATATGTAAACCCTAGGGGAGGTGAGCCTATATAAACCTCCCTATAGGACGAGTAGAGATACGTTCCATCATACACCCAAGCGACTCGCCGCCTAGCCGCCGAGCTCGCCCATTGTACCACCTCCATAATACAATCTAGCAGGAGTAGGTCTTTACCCTCCGGGGGGCCGAACTTGGGTAAAACCCTGTGTCTTCGCCCTCATATCGCATCGCAGATGGCTGGCCGCCCTTGCCCCTCGTTCTACTACTCGATGCCTATTGCAGCATCTGCCGTGACCATTCCCACGATATTGGCGCCCACCGTGGGGCCTGGCCGGTCTGGCCGATGTTCTGCGGCGAGATCCAATCTGCCCATCAACGAGACGGTCGCCACCGGCCGCATGATAGCGATCGGCGAGATGCTCCAAATCTTGCCGAGCAGCTACGTCCCGGCGACGCGGCCCGTCACACACAGCATGATCCTGCCGATCGGCACGATCATCCTCTTCGTCGGCCTCACCGACGTCATCATCTCGGAGGATTCGGCTCGCATCCGCGAGTCGCCGCCACGCGATCGGCTCTCCGAGATCCAGATCCGCACGATCCATCGCCTCGCCTCCGAGTACAACTCGGCCCACAGCGACGTGGCCGAAAACTCAGCGGCCGCAGGAGACGCGGCCCTCGACGACGACGCCGACTCGGCGACCCCGGCGTCACTCGCCGGGTGCATCACCGCGGCTTCACCCGCAGGCTCCATCACTCAGGTCTCCAACGTGGGAGACTTCGAGGACCCCTCCATCCTCGGGATCTTCGAGTTCGACTCCGGGTCGGAGAATTCTGCCGACCTCCGCGACGGAACCGGTCGCCACGCCGCGACCTACATGGCGACCGGCACCGATCCGCCGGAGGATCCATTCTCCACCCCAATCCCTCCTAACGCCACGGCAACGGAGGTTGAAGAACTCCGCTGGCGAGGAGGCGGTGCGCAAGAACAAGAGCGAAAAATTCCGCCGAGCAGGTGGCGGCGCAGTGCTATCGCGCTACCACCAACAGCGGATCGGTCGCCTGAACCCCACCGTTCAGGCGCACCCGAACTTCGACGACGGCAACGACCCAGCCGTGTGGCGCGCGATCTGCGAGAACGCGCCACCAGAGCGCCGACCCCGCCGAGTCGGCGGCGATAGGCGCCCCGCCCACAACCGCAACCCGAGGACCAGCGGATAGTAGTCTCCTCACGGGAGCGAGACGCAACGGACTCCCACTGTTCTCCACCCGATGGACAACCTCGTGGCGGGCGGCAGCAGCATCACGGCCACCGGCGACGGCGCCCCTGATCCAATACGTCGGGCCCTGCTGCAAAGGCCGTCGAGCAGCAAAGAGCGGCGCCGACTTCGCAGGTCGGTATACTCGCGTTCGCCTTAGGAGCAGGCGGCCTCGGCGGCCGCCAATGGTGGCAAACACACTCAAGCGCCCTCCACCGAGCCACTGCAGCTCAACACCGACCAACGCAGCACTCTCCCTGCGACCCCAGGCGGCGACCAACTCGTCGCCGCCAGCGGTCAACCCATCGACGCCGCACCCACATCATCAACAACCAAAGCTGGCGCGCCAGCCCGGCGACCGCGACACACCTAACCAATCGCGACGGCGAGCCCATGGGGTCGCTCAGTCGACTCGGCCCCAAGTGCTTCGGACCAATGATCCGAGGCGAGAAGTACCCGCCAAACTTTAAGGCGCCGAAGGAGATAGAAATGTACGACCCATCGTACGACCCCGCTGTCTGGCTCGACACATACCTCATGGCAATGGGGATCGCAGGCCACACCGACCTGCTAGCCGCTACCTCCCACGATGATGGAGGGACGCAGGCGATGGATCAACACCTCCAGACAGTATAGACTCCTGGGAGGAGATGCGCGACGCTTTCGTCAGGCACTTCGAGTGCTCCTACACCCGCGCCACCACTATCGAGGACCTGGAGCGATGCATCCAGGGATCCCGCGAGTTGACCCGCAACTGGGTCCAACGGTGGAAAGAACTCTGGTACAACACGGTCGTCATCCACCCGGACACCGCGATCCATTGCTTCAAGACCTCGTGCCGCTACGAGCCCCTGGTCGCCAAGCTCAAGCGACATTCTCGCACACTCGACAACATCCCCGACCTCCTCGAGATCGCCAAACGGTACGCGGAGGAAGATCCAAACCAGGAAACTGACGACGAGTCAGGAGGTCAACGCCGACGAAGCGGCATAACGACGACGGTCCGACCTACGCTACAGCAACACTCGCCTCACCGGCAAGCGCCGCAGTGATGGGCGAGTCGACTTCGTCGCCAACACCGGGCATGTGCAATGCGAGCCCAAGAGCTTCCGCCGCGACGGAGGACAACGGCGCGACGGTGGCAACTACAAGGCCAAGCCAAGGTTCGATCCCGCGGCTCTCCTTAACCAACCATGTGTGTTTGATAGCAGGGAAGGGAAGCCCGCAACGCACACCACCGCCGAGTACCACACCCTTAGGGAGATCGAGAAGGCACGGCGAGCACGGGAGGACCCCGACAACGACCCGCCAAACGGCGGAAAATTCGGCAATGTGGCCGGCTCGCTCCATACCTTCATAGGCTTCAACACGAAGCGCGAGAAGAAGGTCATCGCCCGCGCCGTCGCCGTCAACGCGGTGTCCCAGGTGGACGTTCCCCAGTTCCTCAACTGGTCGGAGCAGACCATCACCTGGAGTCGTCAAGACCACTTGCCACGCATCGAGTACCCAGGTCGAGTCGCCCTGGTGGTCAAGCCCAAGGTCGGCGACTACTGGCTCCCCAAGACATTGATGGACGGCGGCAGCTCCATCAACATCCTGTACCTGGACACCTTCAGCGGCGGCTCCGCGATCGATGATCGAGACGCCCCACACCACGCTCCACGGCATCGTCCCCGGTCGGAAGGCGTACCCGATCGGTAAGGTCACGCTGCCAGTCACCTTCGGCACACCAGCAAACTTCCGCACCGAGCGGATCGTCTTCGAGCTGGTGCCCTTCGACAACCGCTACCATTGCGTCCTGGGGCGCCAGGCGTTCGCCAAGTTCATGGTAGCGCCCACGCTGCATAACGCGATGAAGCTCCCGTGCGGCGTCATCACCATCAACGGCGACCGACATGGCGGCGAGTGCGAGGCCAAAGGCCGAGCTTCGCGCGCCGTCATCGGCGGAGACCAACCACGCTGACGAGCTCGCCAAGTACGCGAGCGGGGTCAACAACGACGACCCCACCATACTCAAGAAGCCCAACTCAGAGGGCGCAAACACCTCAACCTTTGAGGCCACGACGCACACCCGCACCGTCGAGCTGGTCCCAGGCGACTCCAGCCAGACGGTGACGATCGGGACGGGCATGAGCCCAGCATAGGAAGGCGCGCTCATCGATTTCCTCCGTGAGAACAGGGACATCTTCGCATGGAAGCCCTCTGACATGCTCGGTGTCCCTAGGGAGCTCGCTGAGCACAAGCTAAACGCCGACCCCAAAGTGTGACCTGTCAAGCAGTCGCTGCGGCCCTTCAATGAAGAGCGCCGCCGAGCAATCGCCGAGGAGGTGCAGCGTCTACTCACTGCAGGCTTCATCCGGCCAATCAAATACTCCAAGTGGCTGGCAAACCCAGTCCTGGTCGAGAAGAAGAACGGGACCTGGAGGATGTGTATCGACTACACAAACCTGAACAGCGCCTGCCCAAAGGAGCAGTTCGTCCTCCCGCGGATCGACCAGATAATCGATTCAACCGCGGGCTCGGAGTCGCTATGTTTCCTCGACGCCTACTCTGGGTACAAACAGATCAAAATGGCTGTCGAATACGAGGAGAAGACGGCGTTCATCACGCCATTCGGAGCCTTCTGCTACACCGCCATGACCTTCGGCCTCAAGAACGCCGGGGCGACCTACCAGCGGTGCATGCAAGAATGCCTTGCGAGCCAAATTGGCCGCAACATCCACGTCTACATCGACAAAGTGGTCGTAAAGTCCGCTCGCCAGGGCGACCTACTCGCCGACCTGGCGGAAACATTCGCCAACCTGCGAAAAGACAAGATAAAGCTCAACCAGTAAATGCACCTTGATTGTACCGCGGGACAACTCTTTGGGTCGTCGTCTCCAAGCGAGGGATTGAGGCGAACCCCGAAGATCGACACGATCGCTCGGCAAACCCGAGTGCTGGCGGCGTCCGAAACTAGCCAGGTAGTAGCGGCTCGCCGCTTCATTCCCGCTTTGGCGAAAGGCGATGCCCTATACCGCTTTGATGCGCAAGAACCCCACATTTCGTGGGACAAGGAGGCGGGACGGCGCCGCGACCTCAAGAAGGTGCTACTCGTCGCACCGCTACTCGCCGCCCCCGCCGACAAAGAACCCATGTTGGTTTACGTCGCGGCTTCTGAGCGCGTCGTCAGCGCCGTCATGGTCGTCGAACGACCAGAGGAAGGAAAGGAGCGCCTAGTGAGCGACCGGTGTACTACATCAGCGAGGTCCTCACCGAGTCGCGCCAGCGGTACCCCCAGTACCAAAAGCTGGTATACGCGGTCTTGAGCTCAGCGCGCCGCACTACTTCCAGAGCACCCGATCACGGTCGTTTCTCGGCACCACTGCAGACATCATCCAGAACGTGAGGCGACCGGCGGAGTCGCCAAGTGGGCCGTCGAGATCGGCGTCCACAACATCAAATACGAGCCGCGAAAAGCGATCAAGTCGCAGGCCCTAGCGGACTTCATCGCCGACTGGGAAGAGGCCCAGCAGCCAGAGAAGCTGCCATACCTCCATTACTGGAGCCTGCACTTCGACGGTTCCAAGAACGCGGACGGCGCAGGCGCAGGGATCGTGCTAACTTCGCCAAAGGGAGACAAGCTCCGCTACGTCCTCTGCCTCGACTTCACACCCTGCACCAACAACATGGCTGAGTAGGAGGCCTTACTCCACGGCATGCGAGCGGCTAAGGAGATGAATGTCAACCGCCTACGCTGCTACGGCGATTCCGACCTCGTCGCAGGGCAAGTCGCTGGCACCTGCGACGCCGTCTCCCCCACCATGGCGGCGTACCGCCAAGCAGTGGACAAGTTGGGCGGACATTTCACAGGCTACTCCGTCGGGTGGATCGACAGGCGGAAGAACGAGGAGGCCGACGCACTCTCTCGCATCGGGTCGGCTCGACTCGCACCACCCGTCGGCGTCTTCCTCGACACGATTACCAAGCCATCAGTCTCTCCCCCGAGGGAGATCGACATCGGAGTCCCGCTCCAACCAGAGGCAGCCCTGGTCGCACTCGTCAAAGAGCCAGACGACTGGACCAAGCCCTACATCGCCTACCTGGAAGCCGGCACCTTGCCGGCAGACAAGACGGACGCCCGGATGATTGCTCGCCGATGCAAGTCCTACACCATCATCGACGGCGAGCTCCACAAGCGCAGTGTCACCGGCGTGTTCCAACGCTGCGTCCAACCCGCCGAAGGACGCAAGATCCTCCACGATATCCACTCCGGCGACTGCGGCCACCACACCGGCGCCCGCTCTCTGGTCGCCAAGGCTATGCGACATGGCTTCTACTGGCCCACCGCACACGCCGATGCTGTGGACATTGTCCAGCGGTGCGCCGGGTGCCAGAAGTACGCCAACCAGACGCACGTGCCGAGCTCAGCGCTCAAAACAATCCCCATCACCTAGCCATTCGCTGTGTGGGGCATGGACATGGTAGGCCCCCTCCAGCTACACCCACCTGCTGGTCGCGGTCGACAAATTCACAAAGTGGGTGGAGGCCAAGCCAGTTCGGAAATGCGACGGGAAGACCGCCACCAAGTTCCTACGCGAGCTCATATATCGCTACGGGTTCCCAAACAGCATCATCACGGACAACGGCACCAACCGCCAAGGAGCCATGGCTGAATTCTGCGAAGAGCACCACATCCGGCTCGACCTCGCATCGGTCGCCCACCCGGAGTCCAACGGCCAAGCAGAACGAGCCAACCAAAGCATCCTCCACGGCCTAAAGCCGCGACTCCAAGTACCCCTTGAGCGCACCGCCGGGTTCTGGGTCGAGGAGCTCCCCTCCGTCATCTGGGGCATCCGTACCACGGTCAACAGGTCAACAGGATTCACCCCCTTCTTCATGGTGTACGGCGCCGAGGCAATCATGCCCACCGATCTCGAGCACGACTCGCCACGGGTCGTCCACTACACGGAGGCTGCAAATGAACTCGCGCGCCTAGACGGAGTCGACCAGCTCGACGAGGCACGCGACCTCGCTCGGTCCCGCACCGCCATCTACCAGCAGGGACTCCGCCGCTATCACAGCCGGCGGGTGAAAACTCGCACCTTCCAAGAAGGCGACCTGGTGTTACGCCTCATCCAGGACAAGAAGGGCATGCACAAGCTCTCCCCTCTGTGGGAAGGGCCATTCGCCATTAGGAGTACTGCAACGACGCCTACTACCTCATCGGCGTCTGCGGGGCTTAACGACGCCGTCAGCGACCATGGAATGTAAACCTCCACGGAAGTTCTCGCCTAGAACCCCACATATGTACTCTCGAGTCAAATGCTATGAAATAAAAGAAAGCAGTTCGCAAATTGCGCCTACTCTCCATGTCTTGTGCCACTCGCACTCGTAATAACAGCGATACGCTAACCGCAGAAGTCAACCTTTGGTACAGCGATCGGCACGGCTAAGTAGTTGTAGCATCCCAGTTGTCTAACCCCTGTAATGCTACATGTGATAATAATAAAAAGGGCCAATTCCAACATATAATTGTTGCATCATCATCATATCATGCTCATGTCATCATGTCACCTTGCATTTGAGCATCATATAAAACCTTTTCTTGTTTGGTTCTTATCTCATGTGCATGATTAATTGTAGTTGCCTCTTGATATTGTATTTGGTTCTTGATATATTTTTAAATGCCCAAGTTGAGTTGAGGGCATCTCTCTTATTGACTCCACCACCTTTTCTTTCACCACCTTATAATTCCACCATCCAATTAATATGAGCTTGGCTTTTTCTTTTGGGTTGTCTCTAGCTCATGTTGGTTGGTTGGAACCCAACCATAATCTTTGCTTAGCCTTGCTCACCTTTTTGGAATGCATATGAATAATGCCATGTTAATATTATTGTTTTCACAAGGATAAATTGGCATTAATTATTTTGCATGGGCCATGCAAGTGCCACCTTTTCTAGTATTTGGTTTTTGCTTGCATTCTAAGTGGATCATCTTTTCCTTTGCTTAATCTTGTTTTGGGCTTGTAGTTTCTTCATCAAAACATCTACCTCTCTTCTCCCCTTTAGTTAAACCCCTACCCCCATGCCCCATGCACACACATGTGCTCATGAGGCATGCACCAACCAAACCACCTCTTCTTTTGGATCTTGCTTGGTCAATATTTGGATCATGCATGAACTAAAGAAGAACCCCAACATCACTTGCTCATCTCTCTCTCCCTCTCCCTCTTTTTCTTGCTTGATCTTGTTGAGGCTTGTTTGAAGCATGCTTGATCAACCTAAGTCCCACCTCCCTCTTTCTTACCTCTCTTAGCAAAAACCCTAAATCCTACCCTTGCCATCTATCCTTCCTAGCTAAACCAAAAACCCTAATCTACATCTCCCCTAAACTAAACCCTAAACTACACCTTTTCCCTAAACAAAACCTAGCTACCCTCCTCTTCCCTACTTCCTAGTTTGGCCACACCAAACCCTGCCACTCCACCCCTCTCCTCTACTGCTGGACCCACTGCCCACCCCAAAACCCTAGCCGAGCCGCCCCTCTCTTCTCCCTCTCTCTCTCTTCTCCTCTCTCTCACAGCCTAAGGGACCCTCTATCCTCACACCTTACGAGTTCCCAGGCCACCGACCTCTCTCCTCCCCAGCTCTGCCACACCCCCAGCCCCATGTCGAGCACGTGAGAGGAAAAAGGTGGCACCCAGGCCCCTCCTGCGTCCTTATCTACTTCCCGGCACCCGCTCCCTCTCGTCCTTATCCACCCACTGCCTCGCGGATACCCCAGATCCACCCAGGCGCCCTGCCCTCTCCCTCTCTTCTCCATCGCCGCACCCTCGGCCCCTCGGCTCGCCGTTCAGACGACAAGCACGTCGGGAGGTGATCGAGAAGACCAAGGCGAGCCCCTACACGCCTGTACACGCCGTCGAGGAGGAGACGGACCGGAGCCACCAGAACCTGCCGCGCCCGAGCCGAAACCCTAGCCGGCCGTCCGCCTGCTTCACCGACGATCTACCGCCCCTCTGCTCGATCTGACCACGCCAACGCCACCTCGGTGAGCTCCCTAACCCCCTGGACATGGTCGCCTGCTCGCTTCCGCGTTAGGTCCGCCGGACGATTCGTCGTGCACCCTCGATGCACCGTCGAGCACGCGCGTCCGCTAGCTTCCGCGCCGTCTAGGGCTTCATATAGTCCGCGTCCGCCCTCCAGACACACGCCCCATCCTACCGCAGTGGTACCCGCCTCCGCTGGCGCGCCCGGGGTCGCGAGTTCGAGCCCCCGCAGCTCACTGTCGGCCAGCCGCGCTGGCGGCGAGAGGTTCAGAAGAGCAGGCTCTGATGCCCTTTTTCTACAAAACCCCCTCCACTTTAGTTTTCCCTCAACCCGCGGTACGTTTTGGCCCACCAGTCAGCGACGGTGGCCTTTTTCTAAAAGGGCTCCCGTGGTTTCCTGGAGACAACCCGCGGTCCTCGGAGCCCGCTGTCAGCGTCAGATGTAGTTTTGCAAAAAGGCTCCTGGAGATTTCGAGTACCAACCCGCGGTCCTTCCCCCTCCTAGCCGCTGGCATGTGGGTCCAGGTGCGCCTGTCCCCACTGTCGTGACCAGTGGAATAGGTCAGTGTAAAAAAATATGGCTGGGTCTGTTTTATTTATTCAAATCTTTTTCTGAATATTCAAATTCAAATATTTTTCAAATTCAAACAACTTTTCATATATTATTCCAAATAACACAAATGATATATGTTTGGATATCAGGAAAATGCCAGGATTCCAAATATGCCATCCATATTTCCTTTTGCACAATTAAAATTCCAAGTTTATTTAAATTACACTAATTGCCACTAGAATTTAAATAATTAATAACTTTTGTTTCCTAAATCCAAATTTGGCAAATGATATGTCTAAAATGATCAGCTCGACGAGATCTTTCTGTTTATGCCATCCATAACTACAATTGCAGCATGCATCATATAAAAACATAGGGTACAGCAAGTGTTATGACAACAAATGTGATTCCAAAACCTCATTAAAATGTTGTTACTTGTCTACCACACCTCACCATGCCATGCTACCTTACTTGCCATGTAAATTGTGCATCATTCATCATGGCATGATTTTTTGCTTGACGCATCTTATTCATATGCTTGTGCTCTATATTCATGATGGCCTTGTTTGTTTGGTTTTTCTCGGATAGACACTGAGCAGGGGTTATACCAAGAGAACCAGGAGCACTACCCAGATCCGTCCCTCGCTTCAACTGAGTTGACAGGCAAGCACTTCCACATGCTTGCATGCATACAGTACCTATTGCCTCTATCTTATTCTTGCATCATCGAGTCGCGAATGCATTAAATTGAATCCCAAGTATGCATAGCCTTTACTTTCAAACCCCACCAAGCTTGTTCCTCCATCCTATGAGCCATTACTATAGGAGTTGTTTGAGCCATGCGAGTCGTAGAACAGCATGTGTAGGGTATGTGAGTGTCTGTTGGATAACGAGGTACCTAAACAACTTAACCTGAGTAGTTCTGGGATAACTAAAGAAAGTGGCACCGGTGAGCAACATCTGCTATTTGGTTTTTCCTGCTCACTTGTGTCCCGTAAGACCCCGAGTACTTGATTCCTGTTCCTTGTTTTATCGCGCTATCCACATCCGGGAGGTATATGGGACCCCCCTGAGCCAGAGCTTGATTCCGTCTTATTTCTTGGGGCCACAAACTAGTTTGAGGTTTTATTTACTATCCTGTACTTATGCCATGCTACTTTCTGTATTTAAATTGTGCGAGGATCACCTTTGTCTTTGTTTAGGAAAGCGGAGTGATTACGCTGTGTATCGACAAGCCCAGCCACACTTTGGGTTCCCGATCGCTTCTGACCATTGACGCAAACCTTGAGTCCGTCTCGAAGCTTTCTTACTTCGTTGCGGGTATACTCCAAGGGGTGGCCCCCTGAAATATTTCTGAATCCTGTGATTGTTCAGTCGTGAAAGCCTCGTTGGGTTTTGATTTGGTTTTCGAGGTTGATCGGCGTGTGTTGCTATTGGTGCACCCGGCGGGTAAAACTTTCAAAGCCGTGTCGCGGATATGGGCGACTTGGAGCAGTTTCTTGATCATAGACAAGCATAACTAAAGTACCACTTTAATCGACTAAGTAACTTGACTAGTAAATAGTGCAACACTCATGGAATGGTTAATAAAATTGCCAGCGGATGGGGTTGTTCGTCCGCTTCCTTGTTGGTAGCGGGGAGGAGGATGGATCGGATGAGATTACCATTATAACTGTTGTACTTCATTCACGGACATCCGTCTATCATTGGTTAGGCGGATGGTTAGCGTTATCTGTAGAAGCGCTAGGGTTTATCTTTCGCTGCAATTCGTCACCCAGTTGTGTCCCCTTTAGAGGCATTAAGACTTCTTGAGTACCCTTAGGGTCTCACGATAAATTATTGGTTCGGATGGACGGTACCTCCACGGGACGGATCTTTGGGTGGAAGAAGCGAAGATGTGGGCAAGCGATCGTTCGGTGTAGAGATTAGGAACGGGATCCGTGAGACCTGTAGTTGGGATGTGCTTATTTCTATGGCATCTTATGCCGATTTGCTTCATATCCGTACTCGGATTTTGTTTGCCGCTTCCGCATGATACTCTGATGTGTGTTGTATGAGGAGTTATCCTAAAATATAGATCTATCTAGGTCATTTGCATCTTGCCGTATGGCGTTGCTATATTTCCTTTCTTTCTAGATGGTATGGCTCGATGTACTCTTGTATGGTGGCTTGTACATACCCACTTGTGTCGTAGTTGATCCTTCGCCGCTGCGATTCGCCCGTCTGAGTCCGTTGAGAGGTAGTGGTTGGGACGTCTGAAAGGACTACCCGGTGAGTGGCTTTTAGGGCCCCACCGTACTATTTCAACCATACCACTCATCCAGCTTGTATCTAGGGCGTAATTCACCGAGGTAGTTACAATTGGTATCGAGCCATCCCGACCTTGAGGTTTCAATAAGCGGTCGTTGTCAGTCTAGCAAATATTTTGGTAGTTATGTATATTAGGGAAAAACAAAACGCGAGAGTAGGACTGCTTTCACTTTTCTTCTTACCCTACCACCCACCCTTTTCTGGTAAGGAAGTGCAACGTTTTCAATTCTCTTCTCAAAGTTCAAACTAGGATTCACGTGTTCTGGGTTTCCGTAGTACCATAGGTTGTGTGTGTGTGTGTGTGTAATCCCTTGTCTATCTGTTGCATCCAAGTTGTTATCTTATCTGCCTTTGGTTATCAACTGTTGGTACATTCCATACCAACAGGCTTTTGCAAACCGACGCAATCTATCTTCCTCTTTGTATCCGACGCTATCTTGTTTGGGGTGTTCGTTTCCGTAGTTACCAATCTTTAGGTTTCGTCGTGAGAAGAAGGGGTTAGGATTTGTGTTCCACTTGTTCATGTCTTGGATTAATGATTTGAGTGCGGGATGGAGTCGCGACCATACCACTACTTTTATCATTCGCTTTTGTATATTGAATCGGTAGAGTCACTAATCTTGATTCGTTAAGTAATTTTGCGCATCTATTGGTATTTTAATGCCGAAATTTGTGGAAAATTTTTTCTTTGATATATTTGTGTACCACACTCCTTTTCAGTCGTGTGCGATATGCTTAATATCTTTAGGTGCTATGAACTTTGTTGATATTTTAATATCATCTCGATAATTGTATCCTTTAATCTTGGTTAATTCCATCTTGGTACTATTTTGGATTATTATCATTCTCCATTATAGTACTGACTTGAGTTTTATATCAATGACAGGATGGCTCCCCCACGCCGTACTGAGGAGGACATACCTCGGGCTGGCATTTGTCGAACATTGCAAATGCTTTGGCAGCCATGCAAGAGAACCAGCAGCGCTTTGAGGAGAGCGTCAGAAGAAATGAGTTTGCTCCACTTCCTCCACCTCCCAAGCTTGGAGACATCAAGAGCTTCCTCAAGTTCAACCCTCGTCAGTTTGATGTGTCTGACCGACCTCTTGACGCGGATGATTGGCTGCGCGAGATCTCAAGGTTGCTAGAGACTGCTGATGTTCCAGAACAGAAGTGGGTCAAGTGTGCTACTCACCTTCTCAAGGGAGACGCAGCTCTTTGGTGGGAAAACTACTTGAAGGCAAGTTGCACGGGGTTCCAGCCAACTTGGGAGAGGTTCACTGCAGCTTTCAAGGAGCAGTTTCTCTCAGAGAATGTGATGGAAAGGATGAAGGAGGCTTTCCTCAACCTGAAGCAGGGAAATGATAACGTCAACACCTACATCAGGAACTTCATGAACCTATCTCGCTATGGTGGTGATGAGGTATCTGATGACAAGAAGAAGCAGAAAAGGTTCAGGCAAGGGCTCAATGCGTCGATCAAGTATGCAATCACGCATGCAAGACCGGCAACCTTCCTGGAACTACAGCACACATCACTGCAAGAGGAGGCAAGCAGGCAAATGTTTGAGGAGTCCAAGAAACACGAGGATGCATCAAGCTCTGCGAGTTATGGCAGCTCCTTCTAAGCGGCGTGTCGGGTTCCTAACACCCCACCGCCCGGCTCCACCAAGACACCAAGCTTGGCGTCAAGGCCACCAAACTTCACCACTGCGGCTCCGGGGCTACAACAACCCACCACCGAGGCGCTGGCGGAGTCCAGCTACTGCTCCACGTCCTCATGGTGCTTGTTTCACATGTGGAGATCATGGACATCCCAGCTGAACTGCCCAATGAAGAACAAAGCTCCCTCCACCCCGCCAAGATCTGCAACAAGCTCTCCTTGGTTCGTGCACCACCGCCTCGGGCTCTCAACATCAACACTAAGCCGGGTCTGCGGTTGTTCGTGCCAAGCGTCAACGCCTCTCAAGCTGAGCTACTTTGGAGTTGTGATGGGTATGCTTTCCGTTAACTCGGTCCTGCGAGTTCTCTTTGATTACGGTGCATCGCATTCTTTTGTCTCTGTAAAGTTTGCAAGTGAGAATGAGTTAGTCATGGATCCTCTTGCCAAGAAGTTAATGGTTCTTTCTCCACGGAGCAACAATGGCGACTTCTAAAATCAGTCATGGCAATCAAGTTGAGATTGGTGGTTCTTCATTCTTGGCTTCTTTAATTGTTCAGGCAACTCGACATTGATGTCATCTTGGGCATGGATTGGTTGACAGCAAATGCATGTGATTGATTGTCTTTGAGCCTCGGTGTCTCGAAGATCCTGAAGGCCATATAGTCTTTTCTCCAAGTCGACTCTGCTGTCCGGCTCTATTCCTTGGCTGCTCAATGATGATGCTATGGAAGCTATTCGGAGGGTACCGATGGTGTGAGTTCCCGGATGTCTTTCTGAAGAGTTGCGGTATGCCTCCGGATCGCGAGGTTGAATTCGTGATTGAGCTTGAACTGAACGGCTCCTATCTCTAAGCGGCCATATAAAATGGGTCCTTCGAGTTGGCTGAACTCAAGCGACAACTTGATGAACAAGAGAAGTTGGGTTTCATTCAACATAGCACTTCTTCTTGGGGTAGCCCAACAATCTTTGTGAAGAAGCGTGGCGAACCGATAGGCTATGTGTTGACTACGGGCTCTCAACGCTAAAACCATCAAGAACAAATATCCTCTCCCACGGATAAATGATCTATTTGATCGGCTAGCGGGGCTGTGGTGTTCTCTAAGCTGGACTTGAGAAGTGGTTATCACCAAATCAAAATTCGCAAAGAAGATGTGCCCAAAACAGCTTTCACCACCGCTATGGCCTGTATGAGTACGGTCATGTCTTTCGGTCTCACCAACGCACTGCTACCTTCTCGAGGCTGATGAACTCCGTTTTCATGGAGTACAGACAAGTTGTGGTGGTATATCTGGATGATATTCGGTTTATTCCAAGTCCAAGGAGGAGCATGAAGAACACTGCGGTGTGTCTGAACAAGCTTCGTGAGAACCGCTTGTATGCAAAGTTCTCAAAGTGTGAGTTTTGGCTGCACAGTAACATACTTGGTTCATGTTATCTCTGCCAAGGGCATTGCGATCAACCGACCGTGAAGACAATAGTTGAATGGCTTCCTCCTGCTAATGTCAAGGAAGTGCGGAGTTTTCTCGGCAGCTAGCTATTTCCGTCGCTTTGTGCGAACTTCTCGAAGATAGCAAAGCCTCTTACCGATCTCCTCAAGAAAGGCAAGAAGTACTGTGGACTCGCTTGTCAAGAAAGTTTTGAGACACTCAAAGAAGCTCACTTCCACACAGTCTTGGTTCCTCCGGATACATCTAAGCCTTTCCGGATATTCTGCGCCTCTCTGCAAGGATTGGGTGCGGTCCTTATGCAAGAGACAGGTGGTTTCTTATGCCTCTCGTCGATTGAAGACGCATGAGATCAACTATCCACACATGACCTCGAGCTAGCAAAGATTGTCTTTGCTTTGAAGCTATGGAGGCACTACTTGCTTGGTAACGTTGTGAGATCTTCTCGGACCACAAGAGTTTGAAGTATATCTTCACTCGGCTGATCTCAACCTTGGCGGAGGAGATGGATCGAAGCAATCAATGACTTTGATGTGACCATCAACTACACTCCGAGCAAAGCAAATGTCATGGCGGATGCGCTTAGCCGTAAAGCTTATGTCAACAACCTCATGGTGGAAGAAGCGGACCTCTCTTGTGCGAGGAATTCCGTCGGTGAACACAGAAATTGTGGAACAAGGGCATCTCACGAACCTTCGGCTACTCCTCTCTTGGAAGAACAGATTCGCTCGTCGACTTGGTGATCCGCACCCCAAAAAGCTCATCGCTAAGCTTGACCTTCCGAAGTACGAGTCCTTCCATGTTGATGATCAAGGCACGCTCTTCTTTGAACACCGGATGTTTGTTCCAAACTATCCGGGTCTGAGCGACCAAGTTCTCAAGGAGGCACATGATTCGGTTCTTTCTATCCATCTGGCAGCACAAAGATGTACATGGACCTGAAAACACAATCTTGGTGGCACAGGTTGAAGCGGTATTGTGCTAAATACGTCTCGAATGTGATGTCTCACGCAGAGTCAAGGCTGTCCATCGAAACCATTTGGTCTTCTACAACCATTGAAACCTCCGAATGGAAATGGGAGAAAGTAGAGATGGACTTCATCACTGGCTTTCCAAGGTCGCAGAAGGCAACAATGCAATTTTTGTTGTCATCGACGGGCTTTCTAAAGTGGCTCATTTCTTCCCGATCAAAGAAACAATTTACGGAATTCATTGGTGAGCTCTATATCAACAGGATTGTCTCTCCGTATGGGGTTCCACTTGAAATCAGTTCGACCGTGGGAGCATCTTCACCTCAAAGTTAGGAGAGTTTCCAAAAGCTTTGGGAACAAAGTTGAACTTCAGCCTGCTTACCACCCTCGGTCTCAAGGACAAGTGGAAAGAATCAATCGATTCGGAGGATATGCTTAGAGCTTGCGTCATCTCTTTTGGCATGAAGTGGGAGGAATGCCTTCCATATGCTGAATTCTCCTACAACAATGACTTCGGAAGAGTCGAAGATGGCACCATTCGAGGCTCTCTATGGTCGCAAGTGCGAACTCCAATTGGTTGGTCGGTGCGGAGAAAGAATCTGGTTTGGCCACGACATTGTGACTCGAGCGGAGGAGAAGGTGCATATCATTACGGAGAACTGAAGATTTCTCAGAGTCGTCAGAAGAGTAACTATGACAGGAAACACACGGATATGGTATATGCCCCTGGTGATCTCGTCTATCTTCGTGTCACTCCCATGAGAGGAACACACCGCTTCGGTATCAAAGGAAAGTTGGCTCCTAGATACATCGGTCCTTTCAAGATACGTGGTAGAAGAGGAGAAGTTGCTTATGCACTGGAGCTTCCGGAAAAACTCAAAGTCCATGATGTTTTCCACATCTCTCAGCTCAAGAAGTGCTTCAAAGACCCCGGCAAGACCGTGGATCATGAGCTAATCGATCTCCAAGAAGATCTGTCTTATCAAGAACACCCAACCAAAATCCTTGAGACCGCAGAACGAAGGACTCGCAACAAGTCCATCAGGTTTTGCAAGGTGCAGTGGTCACACCATTCTGTTGATGAAGCCACATGGGAGCATGAAGATGAACTCCGTGCAAACCATCCTTCTCTCTTTGTATCTTCTTCTTCTTCCTAGAATCTCGGGGCGAGATTCCTGTTTAGTGGGGGAGAGTTGTAGCATCCCAGTTGTCTAACCCCTGTAATGCTACATGTGATAATAATAAAAAGGGCCAATTCCAACATATAATTGTTGCATCATCATCATATCATGCTCATGTCATCATGTCACCTTGCATTTGAGCATCATATAAAACCTTTTCTTGTTTGGTTCTTATCTCATGTGCATGATTAATTGTAGTTGCCTCTTGATATTGTATTTGGTTCTTGATATATTTTTAAATGCCCAAGTTGAGTTGAGGGCATCTCTCTTATTGACTCCACCACCTTTTCTTTCACCACCTTATAATTCCACCATCCAATTAATATGAGCTTGGCTTTTTCTTTTGGGTTGTCTCTAGCTCATGTTGGTTGGTTGGAACCCAACCATAATCTTTGCTTAGCCTTGCTCACCTTTTTGGAATGCATATGAATAATGCCATGTTAATATTATTGTTTTCACAAGGATAAATTGGCATTAATTATTTTGCATGGGCCATGCAAGTGCCACCTTTTCTAGTATTTGGTTTTTGCTTGCATTCTAAGTGGATCATCTTTTCCTTTGCTTAATCTTGTTTTGGGCTTGTAGTTTCTTCATCAAAACATCTACCTCTCTTCTCCCCTTTAGTTAAACCCTACCCCATGCCCCATGCACACACATGTGCTCATGAGGCATGCACCAACCAAACCACCTCTTCTTTTGGATCTTGCTTGGTCAATATTTGGATCATGCATGAACTAAAGAAGAACCCCAACATCACTTGCTCATCTCTCTCTCCCTCTCCCTCTTTTTCTTGCTTGATCTTGTTGAGGCTTGTTTGAAGCATGCTTGATCAACCTAAGTCCCACCTCCCTCTTTCTTACCTCTCTTAGCAAAAACCCTAAATCCTACCCTTGCCATCTATCCTTCCTAGCTAAACCAAAAACCCTAATCTACATCTCCCCTAAACTAAACCCTAAACTACACCTTTTCCTAAACAAAACCTAGCTACCCTCCTCTTCCCTACTTCCTAGTTTGGCCACACCAAACCCTACCCAGCCTCACCCCTCTCCTCTACTGCTGGACCCACACAGCCTACCCCACGGCTACCGTCCACCCCAAAACCCTAGCCGAGGCAGCCCTCTCTTCTCCTCTCTTTCTCTCCCACGGCCTAAGGGACCCTCTATCCTCACCTGCCCACGAGTTCCCCAGGGCCACCTGCCAGCCTCTCTCCCTCCCAGCTGCCAAGAACCCCTGGCCCCCATGTCGAGCACGTGAGAGGGAAAAAGGTGGCACCCCGCGAGCCCCCTCCTGCCGTCCTTATCTACTTTCCACGGCACCCCGCTCCCTCTCCGTCCCTATCCACCCACTCTGCCTCGCCCAGATACCCCAGATCCACCCCGAAGGCGCCCTACCCTCTCCCCCTCTCTTCTCCATCGCCGGCAACCCTCGGCCCCCTCGCGGCTACGCCGTTCCAGACGACAAGCACGTCGGGGAGGTGATCGAGAAGACCAAGACGAGCCCCTACACCACGCCTGTACACGCCGTCGAGGAGGAGACGGACCGGAGCCACCAGAACCTGCCGCGCCCGAGCCGAAACCCTAGCCGGCCGTCGCCGCTTCACCGACGATCTACCGCCCCTCGCCTTCGACCACGCCAGCCACCTCGGTGAGCTCCTAACCCCACCTGGACATGGTCGCCCGCTTCGCGCTAGGTCCGCCGGACGATTAAATCGTGCACCCTCGGTGCCGTCGAGCCAGCGTCCGCTAGCTTCCGCGCCGTCTAGGGCTTCATATAGTCCGCGTCCGCCCTCCAGACACACGCCCCATCCTACCGCAGTGGTACCCGCCTCCGCTGGCGCGCCCGGGGTCGCGAGTTCGAGCCCCCGCAGCTCACTGTCCGCTGACACGCGCACGCCTGGCGACAGAGGTTTAGGAAGAGGAACAGGGCTCTGATGCCCTTTTTCTACAAAACCCCCTCCACTTTAGTTTTCCCTCAACCCGCGGTACGTTTTGGCCCACCAGTCAGCGACAGTGGCCTTTTTCTAAAAGGGCTCCCGTAGTTTCCTGGAGACAACCCGCGGTCCTCGGAGCCCGCTGTCAGCGTCAGATGTAGTTTTGCAAAAAGGCTCCTGGAGATTTCGAGTACCAACCCGCGGTCCTTCCCCCTCCTAGCCGCTGGCATGTGGGTCAGTGCGCTGTCCCACTGTCGGTGACAGCTGGAATAAAGGGTGTAAAAAAAATATGGCTGGGTCTGTTTTATTTATTCAAATCTTTTTCTGAATATTCAAATTCAAATATTTTTCAAATTCAAACAACTTTTCATATATTATTCCAAATAACACAAATGATATATGTTTGGATATCAGGAAAATGCCAGGATTCCAAATATGCCATCCATATTTCCTTTTGCACAATTAAAATTCCAAGTTTATTTAAATTACACTAATTGCCACTAGAATTTAAATAATTAATAACTTTTGTTTCCTAAATCCAAATTTGGCAAATGATATGTCTAAAATGATCAGCTCGACGAGATCTTTCTGTTTATGCCATCCATAACTACAATTTCAGCATGCATCATATAAAAACATAGGGTACAGCAAGTGTTATGACAACAAATGTGATTCCAAAACCTCATTAAAATGTTGTTACTTGTCTACCACACCTCACCATGCCATGCTACCTTACTTGCCATGTAAATTGTGCATCATTCATCATGGCATGATTGTTTGCTTGACGCATCTTATTCATATGCTTGTGCCCTATATTCATGATGGCCTTGTTTGTTTGGTTTTTCTCGGATAGACACTGAGCAGGGGTTATACCAAGAGAACCAGGAGCACTACCCAGATCCGTCCCTCGCTTCAACTGAGTTGACAGGCAAGCACTTCCACATGCTTGCATACATACATTACCTATTGCCTCTATCTTATTCTTGCATCATCGAGTCGCGAATGCATTAAATTGAATCCCAAGTATGCATAGCCTTTACTTTCAAACCCCACCAAGCTTGTTCCTCCATCCTATGAGCCATTACTATAGGAGTTGTTTGAGCCATGCGAGTCGTAGAACAGCATGTGTAGGGTATGTGAGTGTCTGTTGGATAACGAGGTACCTAAACAACTTAACCTGAGTAGTTCTGGGATAACTAAAGAAAGTGGCACCGGTGAGCAACATCTGCTATTTGGTTTTTCCTGCTCACTTGTGTCCCGTAAGACCCCGAGTACTTGATTCCTGTTCCTTGTTTTATCGCGCTATCCACATCCGGGAGGTATATGGGACCCCCACAGGCGAGCTTGATTCCGTCTTATTTCTTGGGGCCACAAACTAGTTTGAGGTTTTATTTACTATCTGTACTTATGCCATGCTACTTTACGTATTTAAATTGTGCGAGGAGCACCTTTGTCTGTTAGGAAAGCGGAGTGATTACGCGGTATCGACAAGCCCAGCCACACTTTGGTTCCCGATCGCTTCTGACCATTGGCGCAAACCTTGAGTCCGTCTCGGCTTTCTTACTTCGTTGGTCTACTCAATGGGGTGGCCCCTGAAATATTCTGAATCTGTGATTGTTCGATCGTGAAAGCCTCGTTGGGTTTTGATTTGGTTTTCGAGGTTGATCGGCGTGTGTTGCTATTGGTGCACCCGGCGGGTAAAACTTTCAAAGCCGTGTCGCGGATATGGGCGACTTGGACCACAGTTTCTTGATCATAGACAAGCATAACTAAAGTACCGCTTTAATCGACTAAGTAACTTGACTAGTAAATAGTGCAACACTCATGGAATGGTTAATAAAATTGCCAGCGGATGGGGGTTGTTCGTCGCTTCCTTGTTGGTAGCGAGGAGGAGGATGGATCGGATGAGATTACCATTATAACTGTTGTACTTCATTCACGGACATCCGTCTATCATTGGTTAGGCGGATGGTTAGCGTTATCTGTAGAACTGCTAGGGTTTATCTTTGCTGCAATTCGTCACCCAGGTTGTGTCCCCTTTAGAGGCATTAAGACTTCTTGAGTACCCTTAGGGTCTCACGATAAATTATTGGTTCGGATGGACGGTACCTCCACGGGCGGATCTTGGGTGGAAGAAGCGAAGATGTGGGCAACGATCGTTCGGTGTAGAGATTCGAGCGGGATCCGTGAGACCTGTAGTAGGGATGTGCTTATTTCTATGGCATCTTATGCCGATTTGCTTCTTATCCGTACTCGGATTTTGTTTGCCGCTTCCATGATACTCGATGTGTGTTGTATGAGGATTTATCCTAAAATATAGATCTATCTAGGTCATTTGAATCTTCTTGTATGGCGTTGCTATATTTCCTTTCTTTCTAGATGGTATGGCTCGATGTACTCTTGTATGGTGGCTTGCGTACATACCCACTTGTGTCGTAGTTGATCCCTTCGCTGCCGATTCGCCGCCCGTCTGAGTCCCGTTGAGAGGGTAGTGGTTGGGACGTCTGAAAGGACTACCAGTGAGTGGCTTTTGGGGCCCCACCGTACTATTTCAACCACTACCACTCATCCAGGCTTGTATCTAGGAGCGTAATTCACCGAGGTAGTTACAGTAGTGCGGTGCAAGAGCACTGAGTCACCTCAGGTCTTGCATCGTCCATAAAAAACGCATACCCGGAACCCCATCGGAGTCGCCAAGCTCGACTGGTTCTACGAACCAAGACAACTGCCTTCGCTTCTTACAGCGACCATGGTCCTCCGCATCCTTGGCATAGCGACTCGAACGGCTAAGTACCACGCTCGGGGACTGAAGACCAGTTCATCGCGAGTGGTCCGGGAAAACGCCAAGTAGGAGAGCATGCGGGACTCGACCTTGTTCCCACGGGCCAGGCAGGAGTGACACGCTCAAACTAACGCGCTAAGTTCTCAACCACCCTCGAGTCGCGCCTAGAACAACCAAGTACCACGCTCGGGGACTCGGCCACCCGACCTCGTTCGCGCAAGGGAAAACAGCAAAGTACAGAGCACTCAAGGGAGTCGCCTAGCGACTGGCTCTCTGAGCCCGGGCGAGTCGACCACAATGACAAAACACATAAAAACAACAAACATATCACATACGAGGTAAACCCCACAAAAGGGCGGACGCGCTCGGGGACTCTTTCAAACATCAATCACAAACACATGACAAATACCAAAATAGACACGATGTCTCATTCGATTGCATGTCGCATTGTCTCATGTTACAAAATATGCCCGCATGGCAGACCTGCTGCTAACGCCACAAGGCAAACTATCCTACTCTGCAGGCTTTGCTGACGACTCGCCAACACCCCGGCGATTGCGGATGAACGGCGTGTACGGGTTCGACGGATACATCGTCATTTCACCCGCCATCGCCACGCGGAAGGGCTGCTCGACCTTGAGATCACGATGCGGTGGCTCGGGATCGTTCGGCACGACGACCGTCTCCTGGTACGGAAGGAGGTCGCCCATTGCCCATACACGCTCCGAGTACGCGGCGGCGCGATCTTGCAACTTGAGGACCTCGGAAAGCTCCACCGCGCCAGTCGACGATGGGTATCCACTTGTCACATCGTCGATGTCGAAGTCCTCGGGGAAGTGGGCAAGTCCAAGACTAAGTGTCGTCACCGCTCCGCGCCGAAACGCCGACCACGTCATGAACTCAACGACCGCGGGCGCTTTCTCCAAATACCTCCACACCTCAACGAGGTCGCTGGGAATCACTTCCTTGGGAGATATCTCTTGGAGATAGGCACGGATGCACGTCGCCGACAACGTCGCCGAGTCGACAAGCATGCTTACACATTGCTGCGCGTCGAACGAGCCCGCCTCTTCCGCGCTATCGATGATGCGACCTGCGAGTAGAAGGCAATAATGAATACGACGGACACCACAAAAGGCACAACCACTGGAAGGGGCAGACGCACTTACCAATCAACGGGCGGGCGAGTTCCGTGATGAAGCTTTGAAGTGACGTATGGTCGTCCTGAAGCCCAGCAACAAGGGCATCCGACACCTTGCGATCCTCTTTGGCGGCTGCAATGGCGGCCTTGGTTCGCCCATCAGCCGAGCTCGCTTCTTCCTTTGCCTCCCGCAGCTCGCGCTCGAGGTTGGCGATCCACTGTTCAGCCGCACTCACAGCCGATTGCGCCGCCGCCAATTCACCAGTGGGGACAAGCCCCTGGCGAGCTTCCTCTGCCTTGGCAGCGATCACGAAGACCTTTGTTCGCCTCACGGGCGATGGCAGCTCCTTCTCCTTCAGCGCTGCTTCGGCCAATCGGTCGACCGGTAGCTGCAGACCCTGCACATCACCAAAAAGTTTAATCAAAGCAAAATTCCTAAGTGCCCACCCGCTGAAATTCAGCGAGTGCGCACTCTGGGACTGGCAATCATGAAATTCCTAAGTGCCCACCCGCTGAAATTCAGCGAGTGCGCACTCGGGGACTGGCAATCAAGAAATTCCTAAGTGCCCACCCGCTGAGATTCAGCGAGTGCGCACTCGGGGACTGGTACTCAAAGAAATTCCTAAGTGCCCACCCGCTGAAATTCAGCGCGTGCGCACTCGGGGACTGGATGCGAAAAAATAAAGATAAGACATTAAAAGAATCAGGCCGCTGCAAAGCACCGACCTGATCCTCGGGGACTGGAGGTACCTGGATGGCTGCGCCACGCATGCCGTGGAGTTGTATCGCGTCCACGGACACGAGGAGAGCCGGCGTATGCCCACAAAGTTGGTCGACTTCAGCATCAGCGGTCCCAGGAGCGTGGCTCGAGGGTGAAGTTCCACTCGCCGTGGCCGCCTTGGTCATGAAGCGCGGAAAGGTGGCGATAGAGGCACCTGCCCCAAAGGAGGTCGGCTCGGCGTTCGAAAGCAGTGCCCTCGCCGTGGGCGGCCGCCTCCGTTGCGGGTCCAGGTGCGCGACCGCCGTGTCGTCAATCATGGCGGCGTCGTCACCCGGCCTTCTTGCCGCCATCGCGAGACGGCGACCTCGTCCGCCTTCCTCTTGCGGAAGGGTCCTCCTCGAGCGACGGGTGGCACCTTAGCCACGGTTGGGTGGCCCATCCTTTTCACCCGGTCCTGTTCAACAATCATGTAAGCAAGATAATTCAGCGATTATGGAAGACAAAGGAAGGCGAGTGTACTCACTTGGCGAGGAATGAAGCGTAACCCGTCTGAGGCGGCTGGCTTCTCGATTCAGGCCGGTCGGCGGGCTGAGCCCCATGTCAAGGACGTCGCGTGCCCAAGACACGGACGGCTTCTTCGTCGTCGAGGCTGCAACCGGAGCATCCCCCAGCCCAGAGACTTGGGCGAATGGCGAAGGCATCGACGCCAGGGGCACCTCGATGGTGGCCGTGTCCAACGCGGCTGTCGTTGGCGGCGCCTCGTCCTTGGCCGGGCTGGGGGCGTCAGAACTGCTCGCTGAATGTGGCGGTGAGGCCGGCCTCGTCGGTTTGGTCTTCGTCTTCCTCGGAGGCGCCTTCACCTCCTTTTCCTTCTTCTTCTTTTTCGATGGAGTCGCTTGGCAGCGCGAGGTGGTTTCTGGAAGCTCGTCATCATCATCGTGACGCTCGAGGCTTTTACTTGCCTCAAGCTCTCGTTGACGTTTCCCATGGGTCTTGCGGAGCAGCGGGGCGACTTCCTCTTCGGATTCGTCGTCGCTATTGCCCTCATCGCTCCCGGCATTGCCCCTGGCGGGAGGCGACTCGCCCACGTCCTGGACGGACGAGCTCGACTTCTCATCGTCCCAAGGTGTGAGCCATCCTTCCACCACTTGGAATAGCTGCAATGAATACAAGATGAAATTAAAATTACCGCGACTGCATAAACTGCGACTGCGAGTGAAGTGAAGCGATTACCGTTGGGGCTGGACGCTTTGCGGTATAGGGGGCGACCCCAGCCTGTGCGTCCAGGTACACCGCCTGGGTGATTTTCTTCAGTGCTGGGATGTAGTCCTCCAGCTTCCACTCGTCGAGGCAGGCCTTCGTCGAGTCTTCCCGGCCCGTGTACTGGTACATGTAGTGCTCGCGCCGAGCGAGCGGGACGAGCCGCCGCCCGAGCCAGCAGTTGTACAGGTTTATCGTCTGGAGGCCCTTCTTCTTCAGACCGCGGATGGTCTGGAGCATCTCGTCGACGACCATCCGCTGGTCGTTGGGGAGCTTGCCGACTTGGAGACGGCGCGGCTCGGACCGATTGGCGGAGTACCGCGGGATCGCCGCCTCGCCCTCCGGGGTCGCCTCGGCTACGTAAAACCACGATTTCTTCCAGTCGCTCGCTGCCTTGGCGGGCAGCATCAGGTCGAAGAATGAAGCCTTCGACTTGAGCTGGAAGGTTAGGCCGCCCGCGGCTAGCATTGGGCCGCCCGCTTCCTCGCGGCTGATCCGTCTGTGGAACAGATCTTGCCACAAGGGGAAGTAGGGACGGCAGCCCAAGTAGCATTCGCAGAACGCCACACAGATGGCGAGCTGCTCGATGCTGCGAGGACCCCGATCTGAAGGCTGGATCCCGTAGTAGGCGCAGAAGCGCCGGAAGAACAGGGACGTGGGGAACCCTAGCCCCCGTTCAAGATGGCTGGTGAAGCAGATGAACTCCCTCTCTCGCGGATTTAGGGTCGTCTCTCCGGCTGCGGGAATGCGCCAACAGCCGGCTCGCAAGATCCCGGCCTCCTCGAAGGAATCCAGTTGCGCCCTCGTGCATTTAGATCTACCCCACGGCTCGGTGGAAAGGGCCATGGTAGAGAGATTTGCTGGGGGTCGGGGGATTTCGGGTCGGCTGGATCGCGATACGAAGGGAGGCGAAAAGTGCGCGCAGTCGGAGAAAATTGTGAGAAGGTGGTTCTCTGATCGCCTGCCATTCCTCTTATATAGCGGTTGTTACCCGCCAAATCAGGAAGCCGTTACTACGCGGTGATTACGCCAAAAGTTACCGTTGGATTACCCCAACGGCTAGTTTGACCACGGTTAACGGTCCAACTTCAGCCACTCGACTCGCCGACCCACTCACTATGACAGTGTTTCGCCGACTCGACTCGCCAAAGCTGCGACCTAGACGACTGGTTTTCTCATTTATACGGGAGCCCGCCAACGATTCGACTGGATGTCTGCTCTGAAGCCGTATACTCCGCCTGCCAGCAGCCACCTACGCCTAATCAACGGCGGCCTCGGGGACTACTGATGGGGATATGCCTACCGGGGTATACCCACCAGGACGTTTCCGACTGGCCCAAGAACTAGCGAGTGGGCCTGCAAGACGACGACTGGATTGAAGCCCAGCAAGGAACCAAGCGACTGGAAGCTGAAGGCCCAGGCGAGTAGATAGGCCCAGTCGGATTATGTTAAACGAGCACCGAAGCTTTAACTGAATCGGTTGAGATATGTAAACCCTAGGGGAGGTGAGCCTATATAAACCTCCCTATAGGACGAGTAGAGATACGTTCCATCATACACCCAAGTGACTCGCCGCCTAGCCGCCGAGCTCGCCCATTGTACCACCTCCATAATACAATCTAGCAGGAGTAGGTCTTTACCCTCCGGGGGCGAACCTGGGTAAAACCCTGTGTCTTCGCCCTCATCTCGCACCGCAGATGGCTGGCCGCCCTTGCCCCTTGTTCTACTACTCGCTGCCGATTGCAGCATCTGACATGACCATTCCCACGACACCGGGTTAAGCTTCATTCGGAACCTTCTTAGGTTCGCGAATGTCTGCCAGATATCTTCTAGGAGCGTGTTGATCTCTTTGGTTTTTATAACCACATCATCGGCATACACTTTCACGTTTTTTCGAATCTGGTCGTGCAGACATTTTTGCATGCATCATTGGTATGTGGCTCATGCATTATGCAGGCCGAATGGCATGGTGCGATGGCAATAAGCCACATACGGGGTGATAAACGCAGTCTTTATTCGATCAGCCGGGTTTAATGGTATCAGGTGGAAACCAGAGTACGCGTCTACAAATGATAACAGCTCACAACCTGCGGTTGAATCAATGACTTGGTCTATCCTAGGTAAAGGAAAAGGATCTTTGGGACACGCCTTGTTAAGGTTCGTGTAATCGATACACATTCGCCAAACGACAGCTACATTTGGATCATCCTTTTTCTTTTCTACTAACACCGCGTTTGACAACCAATCCGGATGAATTACTTCCATGATAAACCCGGCCGCAAGGAGCCGAGCTATCTCATCCCCTATTATTTTTCTCCTGTCTTTGGCGAAGCGGCGGAGAGGTTGCTTCACCGGTCTTGCTCCTGGCCTTACATGCAAAGAGTGCTCAGCCAACTCCCTCGGCACTCCTTACAGATCATGTGTGGACCATGCAAAGATATCCCGATTCTCATGGAGGAAGTTGGTGATCTCGCTTTCCTATTTTTCATTCAGGCCTGCACCAATAGTGATGGTGCGCTCTAGGAATTGATCATCAATCCGGTCTTCTTTGTTTCCTTAGTCGGCTAGAATGATACACTTCCGTGTGGGTTGGCAAGTGCCGGCATGTTAAGCTATGCCGACTGAGCTAAAGCTACCACTTCCTGAATTCTCCTTTTCTCCCTTGCGATTACCAAAGACTCGGCCAGGTTTGATCCGGCTGAAGCACATTCCATTGATTTTCTATAGTCTCCTTCTATTGTTATCACCCCTTGAGGTCCTGGCATCTTCATTTCAAGTAACTAATGTGACAGCTGCTCATAAACTTGGCCAATGCCGACAGTCCGAGTAAGGCATGATAACAACTTTCCAAATTCGCCACTTCGAACTCCAGATTTTCAGCTCAGGAATTCTCTCTCGTGCCGAATAATACATCTACTCGGACCTTTCCAATGGGTTCGTAGCACAGTTCTGGCACTATCCCATGGAATGTTGTCCTACTCGACTGCAGCATATTCAGAGTTATTCCGAGTTTATGCATTGTGTCTTTGTACATAATATCGATGCTGCTCCCATTATCTATCAGTGCTTTTGATAAATTCACATTAATACTAGGTCCAAAAAATGTCGGATCCAGTACTAAAGCATACGATCCTGGGTTTGGCATGATTTTCGGGTGATCTCTTATGCTCCAGGTCTCCTGATCCGACCATGGCACATACCTCGGAACTGCTGGCATAACCGCATTCACTTCCATATGTCGGTGTTGTATGCTCTGTCTATCGTGTTGTTCTGTTGTGAACACATAGTATGATTGGTGACATTCCCTATAAACATTGCATCCATTATTTCCGAGGTTTCCCCTACCATCTTGGTTCTGATTTATTACTTGATGAATTGTGTCCCTCCGATCTTGATTCTCATACCTCGGAGGTGGTGGAGGTAACATCAGCTGCTGTGCATTTCCCCCTGTCAGCTGTGGCTGCTGTTGGTTATGCGCTTGATGCTACGGCGCTTGTACGACTGTCGGGTTTCCCATCGCGCTCTTCATCCAGGCGCATTGGCGAGTGGTGTGGTTGGCTGGCTTGGCCGGGTTAGTCGTGTGAAATTTACACAGCTGATCTAGCATCGACTCAAACGTGTACTTCGGCCTCTCTTGCCATTGTTTTTTTGCTCAGGTGTCCACTGTTTCTTCCCGTCGTTCCTTGGTGTCCACTGCTGAGGAATATTCTTCTGACGTTGATTGCTCCCAAGACTCGGCTGATCCTGTACGACTGATGCCACTTGATTTGAACTATATCTGTAATCCGGCCTCTCATCCCTTCTTCTACCTCGGTATTCATTGCGCCGAGATGAACCCTCACCATCTTGGGTGTAATGATCCTGATGCTCACAATGTTCAGCCGACATAAGCTCGGGTTGAGTTGGATCACCCATGGCATATGAATTCGCTACTCTGATAGGTTCTGCCAATGTGGTGCGCGTATCTCTTTGCAGCCTCTTCCACAACACACTTCCATATCTGCATCCCTGAGCGAATCAGGCAATTGCTTGAGATTCTATAACCCATTCACATGAATTTTTGAGGTTGCACCACCGAGTTAAGAACTCTCTATCGGTCTCATTCAGTTTTTGCTTGCACATTGCGAGTTGTTGTGGTATGTTTGGCCTCTTATATGTACTGTTGAAGTTACTTACAAACATTTCCTCAAAATCCAACCAACAGTTGATACTACATGTTGGCAAATTATTCAGCCAAACATGGGCCGGCCCTTCCAACATCTGGGGCACGTATCTCACAGCCCATATCAAATTTCACCCTACTATTTTTACTTCTGTGGCATAATCAATTAGCCAATCTTGTGGATTTGTGCTTCCATTGTATGTTTTTGTGCCTCTTGCTAACTGGAAGTTCGGAACAGGTGGTTCGCCCATAATCCGAGGTCCAAAACATGACGGGCCTGGCGGACCCTGTTCTTCCAATAACTCGGATCGATACAGCCTATCCAGCTTCAATCTTGCGTCGGTTGATGGCAAGTTTCTATAGATAATTCTTTCCTGCATTCCATAACGATTTTGCCCACCATGCTCTGCATTTTCTATTTCCTAATAACCATCGTTATATCTATCATTTGCTTGGTTATGCGGAAACTGTCTCGCGTCTCGGTCTTGCCGAGGTTCATGTCTCGGCTGATGATCTTGCGGAAGGTACCTCCTTCCTTCCGCCGGGTTATTGTTCTCTGGGTTTCCCCTTCCGAGATTCTCATGCTCTCAATTGCCGTGGCCGGGGTTTCTGTCACCGCTATTACCTCGACTTCCATTGCCCCTATTTTCATTGATCTTTCTGGCCACTGCCGGGTCATACGGGACAATTTTCTTGTTTCTTTTACCCGAAGTTACTGCTTTATCTTTCCGCGCACCATTTCTGGGTGAGGACGCCGCCACAGATAACGCGGGGGCAGCCCCTTCCGAATGAACCATGCACGAAGCTCCTGGCTTTGCCGGGTTAGCTCTGAGTATTTCCTCATTCTGCTGGTTCGCAATGCGTACCATCTCATTTACTCTTTCTTGTTGTCTCTGCAGGGCTTCTCCGGTCAGTCCTTCCAATTCCAGGGCTGCCGCATTCGATGCCCTGAGGTTCTTTGCCGGGGTGTTTTACCTCGGCAAGCCTGGGTCAGCCGAATCGCCCTGCTGAGCTTCATGCTCTTTGTTGATGTCATCCATGAGGTTCTTTCCTCTCAATCTCAGATAATCTACTTGGCCAGGAGTTGTATCTATCTTGTTTGCCCTGGCATATTCTCACAGAGTCCTATTAAAGGACTCCTGCAATGCCGACACTTTCTTTGCCTCCTCTAGCATTTTCAGCCTAGTCTCCTCTGATTCTGCCTGTGCGTTTGCTGGGTTAACTATCGGTGCTACAGGTGTAGTTAAGTTATCTATGGCTACTTGTAGGATATTCTCTGGCCTCTCCAGAGGTGGCCACCTTACCCTTGGTGCCTTTGGAGTTACCTCTTGCACCTCGGATGCTCCTTCTACTGGCGGGTCTGCTGATGTTGGCTTCGTGACTGCCGGCTTAGCTGTCGCCTGAGCGGCTGCCGCCGGGTCCTTGCTTGGCATGGCTCCTACTCCTGTTGCTGGCGCCGGATCCGTCATCATCACCTCAACATTGCCCGCGGGGCGAGCGCCACGCCGACCGCTGGCAGTACTAAGGGGAGGATCTCCTGCGAGGAAGACTCGGCGTGGATAGATGCAGGAATTGTCGACGCCGACGTAGATCTTGTGAGCGCCCAGGTTGATGAAGATGCCATTGGGCATGGGCAGCTTCGCTCTGAAGTTTCTTGCGTTTTCGCTGACATAGTCCTAGATGTCGAATCTCTGGACTAAGCGGGAGACGATGCGCTCGCCCGTGCCGATGTAGTTTCCCGTCCGGATCTTGACTCCAGCTAGCACCCACTGTTGGCCCCATGGTGGGCGCCAACTATCGTGGTGGTGGCATGGCAGATGCCATGGGTAGGCTTAAGTTGGAGGCCAATGAATGCTAGTGGGATCTGGGGAGGGAAGATGTAGTGATTTCTACACACAGCAAGTTAGAACACTTATCTTTATTCCACCTATATTGAGCTACAAGTTCTCATTGAGTTGTATCAGAGAGAGGAGGAAGAAGGTTACAACACGAGCCCTCTAGAGTAAAAATGAGTCGATCCCTTCTCCAGGAAGCTCTGCCTCTCCTTATAAAGGAGTCCCTTGGTTCACTCTAGGGCTGACATGGACAAGCATATTCTCGGAATATGCTTGTCCCAAAGTGGTAACTCGGCGGACCTCTTTCTGTGTCCCCCTTCTATCGACAGCAAAGACCCAGAACTCCCCACATGTGAGCCTCGGGCCTGGTGACTGTCACCTTCGTAACGCTCCTCTTCTCCTCTGCGGTTCTGCTCCTTGTCTGTAGCGCTTGGCTCTGTGCAGATTCCACCTACATAGTAGCTAGGGTTTGACTTCGGGAACCACCTCCTTCTCCTGCAAGCTTCCTGTAACTTCGTCCTTGCCTCGCGTAACTCGGCTCGACCTTCACCTGTATTTAAGCTAATAACCCTCATTCGGCCGACCTAACTCATATGTCGGCTGAGTAAGGTATCAACTGCTCGATTCAGGGCAAGCCATGGCTTATTCAGCCGATCCTTGCATAACCCAGCCGAATCAGCTCAAGACCCGGCCTAGGGTAAGAAAGGTCCATCCCCTCTCTCTACTATCTTGACCCTACCTGGGGTCATCCCCCCAACACTAAATAATAATTATCCATAACACGATCAACAATACTTGTAGGTATCTTAAAAGTACCTATCTCAACAGGCAGTGGTTTATCTACTACCCAAGCAGTGGTAGTAGTTTTCCCAAACAGAAAACCAAGTGGGTTATCCATATTGGAAACAAAGTAACAAACCGAAATAAAAACAATACTCACAGTATAAGTTTCCTTCACCAGTTCCACTCTTCAATAGCGCTTCACCCCCCGGCAACGGCGCCAGAAAATAGTCTTGATGACCCACAAGTATAGGGGGTGTATCATAGTACTTTTGATAAATAGGAGTGTCGATCCCAACAAGGAGCAGAAGGTGTTGACTAGTGGTATGGAGCATGAAATCTCTGTAAATACTTAGCAAACAGATTTTTAGGGATTTTCTAATAAGGCAAGGAAATAAAGTGCAAGTAGTAAAGACAGCAAACAATTGCAACAAGTGGCCCAATCCTTTCTTAGCAAAGGACAAGCCATTGGAAATACTAATGAGGACCAAACGTTCTTGAGGACACATGGGAATTCTGTCAAGTGCTTTCGCTCCATATAGCTAAGTAGTCTTCTTTGGTTTTATAAGTGTTGTGTGGGTGAACCTGTGTTAATGTACCGACCTTACTTGGACTAATACATACTTGTGATTAAACACTTGCAAGCATCCACAACTACAAGAAAGAAATTAAGATATAAACCTAACCACGGCCTTAAACTCTGAGATCCTACGCTCCCTTGTGCAATGGTTTCCTAACGGAGGTTCCGGTTTCTATCACTCCAGCATCCCCACAATTAGTAGCCAAATACACAATGCATTCTCCTAGGCCCATAAATGGTGAAGTATCATGTAGTCGACGTTCACATGACACCACTGGAAGAATAGCACCACAACTTAAATACTAAACCACTGAATAATATCTCAACACAAATCCACTACTAACAACATGACTTCTCCCATGTCCTCAAGAACTAAACGAACTACTCGCGAGACATCATATGGATCAAGATCAAAGATGATATGGTGATGAATAACAATCTGAACATAAACAATAATCCAATGTTTCCACTCAAAAGCATCAACTACAATAGTAATCAACACTGGGAAAGTTTCCCCTAAGAACTATGCAAGTATTCAACACGATTGTTACAGCGGGATGGAGTGGTGATGATGGTGATGGTGGAGATGATGGTGTGGATGATGATGATCCCGATGAAGTCTAGCTTGATCATGGTGTTGATGGCGACGATCTCCCCTCTCCAAGAAGGAATTTCCCCAATGTAAATCTGTCTGCCGGAGAGCTCTTTCTCTCTCGGTGTTTTCTGCCCCGCAGAATCTTTCTGTGGTCGCTCCGCGTGTATTAGGGTTTCGAGGAAAAGATATAGGCGAGAGGGCAGAGCCAGAGGTGGGCCAGGTAGGCCACACCCCCTGTAGGCGCGACCTAGGGTGGCCCGCGCCTGGGGGTGTGGGTCCCCTATGGCCCATATCCGCCTCCCCTTCTGGCTTTCTTCGTCTTATGGGAAAATAGTATTTTCCGTAGTTTTTATGGTATTTTTCTGATCTTCGTGAAATTGCATAAAAACACCTCTTTTCCATCAAAATCCTGAATCTGGCAGTTTATCCTTCAAGAATCATCCAACATGCAAAAACAGATGAAAAGGCATAAGTATCACCTCATAAGAAGAAATATATCAATGAATAGAGGCAAATTATGATATAGAATGGTGATGCAAATTGGACGTATCAAACCTATTGACAAGATGCCACAGTGCCAGTTGTCTGTTTTCTACTGTTTTTGGTTTCAGAAACGCTAAAAAATGAATATTCTCGGAATTGGACGGGACAAAAGCCAAAGTCACTATTTTCCCCGGAACGATAAGGGAGATCTAAGCAGAGAAGAAGTAGGGAACCAGGGTGGCCACACCCTAGGGTGGCGCGGGCCCACCCTAGCCACGCCACCAGGCGTGTGGGCCCCGTGGATACCTCCTCGCCTTGCCCCTTCGCCTGTAATAAGCCCCCGGGGAGAAAACTCTAACACATCCATCATACAACCATGAAAGCAGCACCGCCGCCACCGAAGGGGAGATTCGAGGGATAGAATTCTATGTTCTGGCACCCTGCCGGGATGGGGAAGTGCCCCCGGAGCCATCTCCTTCGATCTCCACCACCATCTCCATCGATCTCCATCACCATCTCCATCGCCGTTGGTGATTCCCATGATAAGGAGGGAGTATTTCTTCCTCGAGTCTAAGGGCTCTACCGGTAGCTTTGTGTTCATATCTCTCTCTATGCATGGTCATATTGTGATCATGAGCTTTGTAATCAAGTAGATCTACCTTGGTACTCAAGTGCTTTAATAGATCTCCGGCTCTCCCCACGTGTGTGGAAGTGACAGCGTGCATATCGTGGTGGCACTTAGGCTAGAGTCTACATAAATACTCAAGTGCTTCAGTAGATCTCTGCTCTTCGCACGTGTGTGAAAGTGACAGTGTGCATGCGGTGGTGGCACTTAGGCTAGAGTTCTTAAATATTTATCATGAGTATATTTTGAGTTGGTTGTGTCTATGAAATTGTGGTGTTTGTTGGAACCATCTGGCGCTCAAGGTGAAAGTGTGGGGTTATCTAGATGGGGTAGGCGGACTTTGAGGAGTGCTGTTATAGCCCTACCATAGATTAGAGTGTCCAACCGGAGAGTAGTTAAGAGTAGTATCATTTAGATAATATATTTATTGAGTGTTCACTAGTGAAATTATGATCCCTAGGACTTGTTTCTAAACATTGAAACACAGTTTGCAACTAGATCTGTTACATGTTTGCTTGCTTTAGTATTTTCCACGCCATCAAAAATCTTTTCTTGGGCTATTGCCGGGGATCTACAGGACACTTCAACATGTTCCTCCCCGTCAAAAGATCTTCTCTGGCACCGTTACCACTTATAATTATCCATACCACTTGTATTTCACTATATCTTCGCCGAACTAGTGCACCTATACACCTGATAAGTGTATTGGGTGTGTTGGGGACACAAGAGACTTCTTGTATCTTGATTGCAGGGTTGCTTGAGAGGGATACCTTTGACCACTTCCTCCCTGAGTTTGATAAACCTTAGGTAATCCACTTAAGGGAAACTTGTTGTTGTTCTACAAACCTCTACACTTGGAGGCCCAACAACTGTCTACAAGAATAGAAGTGCGTAGACATCAAGCTCTTTTTTGGCGCCATTGCTGGGGAGGTAAGGAAAAAGGTACTCACATCCTCCGGTGTGAGTGCTCGAAGTTATTTCCTTTAGATTCTGCAATTTTGTTTCTTGTTTTCACTAGTTAGGCTTAATGGAAAACAACAAAAAATTAGAGAGCTTTATAGTATTTATCTTGAGTTAGGACATGAAGTGTTTGAAGAGAAAATTAAAAAACCTATGGAGCTTTATTTGCATGCTAATAGCAATGTTATTAGTATGAATTATTTGAACACCATTATTGCTAATGATATGGAAACGTCTAAGCTTGGGGAAGCTAATTTTTATGAAAATGATCTTTTTAGTTCCCCAGCTTTGGAAGATAGCTATTCTATTTCTTATGATGATACCAAACCTCCAATATATGATGATTACAATGATGAATATGATATTTTCAGTCCACCTACTATTGAGGAGAAAATTAATTATGATTACAATATGCCTCCTATATTTGATGATTATGGTGATGAGAATAATAATGATAGTTATTTTGTTGAATTTGCTCCTACTACAATTAATAAGAATGATTGTGCTTATGTGGAGAGTAATAATTATTTTTTGCATGGCTCATGATAAGAATGTTTTTTGTGATAGTTATATTGTTAATTTTATTCATGTTGCTACTGACAGATATTATGAGAGAGGGAAACATGGTCTTATGTATCTCAAAAATATTAAGTTTCCCCTCTTTATGTTTAAAATATTGAAGCTGCACTTGTTTTGCTTTCCTATGCTTGTTGCTTTGTGCTTTCATGACTTGTTTATTTACAAGATTCATATGCATAGAAAGTGGGTTAGACTTAAATGTGTTTTTAATTTTCTTCTTAATGCTCTCTTTTACTTCAATTCATATTTCTTATACGAGCATCTTCTCAAACTATCAAGCCTAACTTAAAGGCATTAAAGAAAAGTATTAATTGGTAGATAATCCAAATTTCAGTAGGTTTTTCTTTTGCTGAGTCTGGGAAGCTATTACTTTTGTAATAACCTATATTTATCCTTTTTGTGTGGTTTTGTGCCAAGAATAATCTCTAATGAGAGGGAAGTAAGATTTAGGGAAGTTGTTGTCCCGAAAAAGATTTGTGTGCTTCACTGTAAAAATTCGTGAAAAATACCTGTATGTCGGATTGAGCTGTAATATTATGAATAAATCCCCTAGGTTGTTAGCTAACTTTCATTAGTTAAACACGTTTTGATTGGAGCAACATAAGGTCTTCAAAAAAATTGGTTTTTACCTACTGGTCTGTTTTGACAGATTTCTGCCATTATTTGCATTTGCCTCTTATTGATTTATTTTTGGGTTCTCTTTGGGAAATTGAGATTTTTTTAAGGAATTGCTACAGTATCTTGTGTCTTTAATGAAATTTTTTCTGTTTTAAAACTAAATCCAAAAGGTTTATTATCTTTTGAATGCACTAGTGTTGCTAATGAAGATTGTGTGAAGTTTTGTATGAAGGAAAATTTTCAGGTCTAAGCGAAGAATGATGTAATGAGATGAAGAATGGAAAAAACTCAAGCTTGGGGATTCCACCCCGTGTCACTCCAAGAAATATTCAAGATGTACAAGCGTCAAAGCTTGGGGCTGCCCAAGGCATCCCCTTCTTCATCAATAAAAATCTCAGGTCTTCTTTCAAGACACTTTATTTTTATTTCTTCATGCACTATTATGTTGTTCTTGGAGCGTATCTATTTTTATTTTTTTATTTTTCTTTTGCTTGTTTTCTGCAATAAGTTGGTTGGACCCTAGAACACTTCTTTTGGAGAGAGACACACTCTGTTTTCATTGCCTAAAAAACTCTAGTTTTCACTCTTATTGTTCTGTGAGTGTTCTCTTTTGCTAGCACTGCGTTCAACTTTAGTTTTCTTCTGCTTTGTGCTTAGAAATTTTTAGTTCTTATTTGTGGATTTGTGAGACAATCTCACTAGTCTTTATTGATTATTATCATTGTGAGTTGTTTCAAATAAGTCGATTGGTGTTGGAAAAGAGTAGGAAGCTTTATGCTTAAGTGGTACAAAAGGGAGCTTGTTTTCACTGTGGCCTAGACTTTATCATGTCATGCTATATGTTGATTTTACCTTATGCTTAGTGATTATTGTTGTAGCATGACTTGTTCTAAACAATTGAGATTGCTTAATGTGCCTTGAAAGAATCATGCGTTGTCTTAGCATACAAAAGCATAATATTGTGGTATTCTCCTTTGATGCTTTGTTTGGGTTAACTTGGCACATGCTCACACCATGTTATGACTATGAACCAGTCACCTTATCCTCTATGATCATTTAGTTTTTGACTTGTGGTACCACTTTATGCTTTAGTTGATATTGTTTTGTCGCTTTGCATGATTATGGCCATTATTGCTCTCTTAGTTGGTTGCTCTCAGTCTTTTGCTAGCCTCCACTTGTATTGAGTAAGCTCTACTCATGCATCCAAATCCCAAGAAACCAAGTTTTTCCAAAGATTCCACTATAAATTCCTATGCATGGTGTGTTACACCATTCCAAGTATATTCTTGTTTTATCTATCTTCCAAATTAAACTTGTTATGTGAAATTTAGTGATTAAAGCTCTCACAAACTTGATGACACACTTTATTTTCTTGCCCCTAATAAACTTGAACCACTGTGTCATCTATGTTGTATATGCTTGCACTTATACATGGGGAATTAGCAGAACCATGATGTCATGGGGAATGCTTTCAACATTGCACATGTATATTGTACCTAGTTGATATCATGCTCTTTTGTTTGCGGATGTCATCGGTGTGAAATAAAAGGGGAGCTTGTAAGTCCATGGAGTTATGTATGTGTGTTAGAGAAACGCCTGGGCTGCTAGCCTAAGCCATGCCTAATCATGCTGGAAACTTGTAGCATCACCATAGTGAGCAATCTATGAAGCATTCTTCTTATAAAAAAGATAGATAGAAAAAGATATTGAGAAAAAGAAAAAAAATAGATGAGAAAAGAGGAAAGAGAGAACAAAATCACCATTTTACCATGGTAAATAAGAAGATTGTTGAGATGCTCATTATCTGCTTCCTTGTCATTTTGATATGAGATAGCTCCTGTATAATGGGGCAAGGGGTACCCCGTTGGCAGTTCTCTATGATACACATGTACTTACTATGACAAGAACTTACCGGTAACTAAAGTTGAGTAGCATGAGGAGCGGCCCTCGTACTCAAGGGACATGAGATTGCCAACTTATACTTTTTCAAGCATATACTCCATATTTTGTTCACATTAACCTTAATCACTTTAAGATGCTTATGATAGGGGCAATGAGAGCTGAAAGCTAACAAGTACCATTATTTTTGGAAGCTCTTTATGAAACTTGAAATCCCTACTTCCCTTTGAAGGACCTTTCTTCCACTATTATATTGGGTCTCCACCTTCTATATTTAGGAACCAATTAGGAGAGCATATTGTCATTCTTAGTTCTATGTGCGTTGTCCCAAAACTTATTGATTGATTCATATTGTTGATATTGCTTGCTCTTGAACTATTTGTATCTAGTCACCCTTATGAACTTTGAAGGTGTCCTATGCATTTATGTTTTGCTAATCCATGAGGGACAAGTTGAATGCCATTATGCTATGTTTTCTATATGTGAAACAAACAAACGTCTTTCAACGCATTGTTATTCATGAATCTTTGTTTGTATCCTTTGATGTTATAGCATAGTTACTATGTCTTATTGTTAGAGCTAAATCTTTCATGCTCATGTTTAGAGTACTTTGATCCTAGCTTTCAATGCTTGCAAATTGTTTGATAAAGATTGTGTTAGTGCATGTCACCTCAACCATTATTCTTTTTATCACTTACCTACTCGAGGACGAGTGGGAGTTAAGCTTGGGGATGCTTGATACGTCGTAAACGTATCTATAATTTTTTATGTTCCATGCTTGTTTAGTATCCACTTTGCTATGCTTTGTCTACACTTTGAGGTATTTTTATACACTGTCTAGAACTAACCTATTGACACGATAACACAGTGCCAGTTGCTTGTTTTCTGCTATTTTTGGTTTCAGAAAAGCTAAAAAATGAATACTCTTGGAATTGAACGGGACAAAACCCGGAACAATACGGAAAATCGAAGCAAAGATGAAGTAGGGCACCAGGGTGGTGCGGGCCCACCCTGTCCGCGCCACTAGGGGGTGTGGGCCCCCTGGCTACCTCCTCGCCTTGCCCCTTCGCCTATAAGAATCCCCCGGGGAGAAAACCCTAAATCATCCATCATACAGCCACGAAAAGGTCCGCAGCGCCACCGCCATCGAAGCGGTCATTCGGGGGACAGAAGTCTCTGTTCTGGCACCCTTCCGGGATGGGGAAGTGCCTCGAAGCCATCTCCTTCGATCTCCACCACCATCTCCATCGATCTCCATCACCATCTCCATCTTCCCATGACGAGGAGGGAGTAGTTCTTCCTCGAGGCTAAGGGCTCTACCGGTAGCTATGTGTTGATCTCTCACTATGCATGGTCATATTGTGATCATGAGCTTTATAATAAAGTAGATCTACCTTGGTACTCAAGTGCTTTAATAGATCTCCGGCTCTCCCCATGTGTGTGGAAGTGACAGTGTGCATACCGTGGTGGCACTTAGGATAGAGTCCACATAAATACTCAAGTGCTTCAATAGATCTCTGCTCTTGTGGCATCCCGCAAAACCACTACTAGAAAATCGCGTTGAATTTGTGCATTGCATCGTCATCATCATGCATTGTTTGCTTAAAACTATTTTCGCAAGCCCGATTGTTTCCAAACGCCCCATCTTTATTCAAATATCAAAATCGGGTCGCCGGAATATTTTACTTTGTCTGCTAGTAGTTTGCAAAAAGGCTTGTTGGAATTAAATAAAACATTTAATTGTTTTGTGAGGCGGTCGAGCAGGCGGGCGACCGACGACCACCCCTGTGATTTCATCGGATCACCTAACCAGCCCCCTAATTCCTAAGTTCACCAAACTACCTACCCCAACCTAGCCTCCACATCACCCCACCCTATAGCACGCTGCCACCTCACCCTCTCTCGCCCTCACCCAATCCCCTTGTGCCACCTAGACTAAACCCACCCCAATCCCTCACAGCCCCTCCCTCTCTCTCTCTCCCCTCCACCTCACCAGCCGGTCCCACCCGACAGGCACCCACGCCTTGTGCAGACCTCTCCCTCCCCTGGCCTCATGGCCCACTTCCCTTCCTCCCACCTGCCTGCCCCACAGGACCCCCGACCCCGCGTCCCTCCACACGCCCGCCACACGCCTCCCACGCGCCTCCACACGCCTGCCACACGCCTCCCCGCCTCCCACGCCTTCCGCGCCCTCCACGCCTTTCCCCCTCCACACGCTCTGCCCGCCCCACTGCCTCATCCCACCCAGGACCCACCCGACCCACCACCACGCTCGCTCCCATCCCTTCCTCCAACATAACCTCTCCCTCCATGGCCTTCGCCCGTCGCCTTCCCTCCCTCCTCTCTGTCTTCCTGGCCAAGCCCGCCCCTCACCTGCCGCTCGCGACCGTGCCCCGCCTCTCTTCTCTGCGCCGCCGTCGCGCCCTCTCGCCCCGCCCCGATGCGGCCGCTTCCGCGCACCTCCGCCCGTCTCCTCCGCGTCCACCGCCGCCAGACGCCACCCTCGTTCCTCTCCCTCCCGTCGGCGAGCAGGCGCGCGCCCGCCGCTCTCCGCGGACCCGCCTCGGCCACGCCTTCCCGAGCCCCGCACGTAGCCCCTCGCCGCCCGGCGCCGCCGAGCTCCTCGCCCTCGCCCGCAGCCGCCCGAAAGGCTGCCGCGCCGCCGCCGGAGATCCCCGTCCTCGCCGGCCCGCAGTCCCGGCAACAACCGCAGCAACCGCCGGCCGCCGCCGTCGCGGTGCTCCCCTTCCCTCCCGTCGCCAAGCCCGGCCCCGGCGTCTTCCGTCGAGTTCCTCCCGGCGAGCCCCGCCGTCACCGCGTCCCCTCGCCGGTGGGTCCCTCTGCACCGTCCTCCCAGGCCCGCCACCGACAAGAGATGAACCGAAAGGACTTCGACATGGAATCCGACGGCGATGGCGTTGAGATACAAGAGGTCCTTCGAGGAACCCGAAGGCCGAACCCGCAGGGACTTCATCATAGAAGGCGAAGACCGTACCGAACCGGTGACACCCGACGAACCCCCCGGCAAGATCCTCGACACGGAACCGAATGCCGCCGAACCCCAGGGTCGTCGACATGGAACTGGCAAGGTCTACTACATGGATGCGAAGACCGAACCCGGACACCAAGTTCTTCGACCCCGGAACCATAGAACGTCCCGCCGAAGCCACGGACCCTCGGGATGACAAGTTCTTCACCCAAGGGCGACAAGGCCTTCTTTCCGGAATTTCAAGACCCCGACATCGAAGCGACAAGATCATCTTCATGGAGCTCGAAGACCACATGTGCGCCTAGTACTCCCTCGAGGACGCCGAGTACCTCACCCGGACGAGACCCGGTCGACAAGTGCTTCATCCCGACGCCATGACCGTCAACATGGCCCGACCATCGCGAATGCGCCAAGACCTACCCCGCTACCCGAGACCGTTCCGTCAAACCCTGGACCCTGAGACCGACCCCGACCCCCGGAACCCAAGATCTGCCGAACCCTAAATGTGTGACCCTTTTCCTCGATACCCTATTTTATAAATGATATCAACTTGTTGCATATTTAATTTTCATCTCGCATGCATATCATTGGTTTGGGGGCCTTATGCCGATTCACCTAATAATTAAATATGGGGCCCATATGCGGGCAAATCTAGTCTCATATCGGCCTCATTTAAATTTGTGTAGCGAACCGGTAACTTACCTTGACTTGTTAAAACAACATCTAAATTGCGGGGGTTCTAAACAACATGAACCATTCAATTTAATTGTCGGGACCCCGGTTCCGCTTAATATGACCTAATTGCATTGCACCTTGCCATGCCATGCATCATACAAGCATCATGCCGATCTTCTGCCATTGTATTAAATATTGCATCCGGTGTTTGTGCTAGTGTTTTGCTTCTTCGCGGATAAGGCCGATGAGTTGATGCGAGTGTCGACCCGATCTTCGGTTGAACCCTTCGACAATGTTTTCAGGCGAGCATCTCCCCCTTTCTACCTATCTTACTTTTATAGTATTTACTTCCCTCCTGTTGATCTATTGCTATCTGTGTTGCGATGCTCTAGTTCTCGTACCCGTGATATCCCCTGCAGCCTTATATTGCCTTGGACACATCCTATTACCTGACTGTTTGGTAGATAGTTGGACTTGCGCGTCGTAGTCGCTTGCTCAAGTGCTGTTGCGTGTCGTCCAGTGCCACAGTTGTTGATGTATTGCCGCATGTTAATGTTGGAGTTGACTCATAGTTTTACTTATCGTTCACTTTAATTCCTGTTTAACAACTAAAACTGAAATAAGCAGAGGCATCGGTGGGTGATAGATAATATTTGGTTTCCGAACGCCCACTTGTGTCCCGTAAGACCCCGAGTACTTGATACCTGTTCCTTGATTTATCGCGCTATCCACATCCGGGAGGTATATGGGACCCCCGAGCGAGCTTGATTGGTCTTATTTCTTGGGGCCACAAACTAGTTTGAGGTTTTATTTACTATCCTGTACTTATGCCATGCTACTTATGTATTTACGATTGTGCGAGGAGCACACTGTACTTGTTAGGAATTGTGACCCGTTTACGTGGTATCGACAAGCCCAGCCACACTTTCGGGTTCCCGATCGTTTACCGCCCCACAAACCTTAAGTCCGTCTCAAGTCACTAACCGTTGCGGGTTCTACTTTAAGGGTGGCCCCTGAAATATTCTGAATCCTGTGATTGTTCGATCGTGAAAGCCTCGTTGGGTTTTGATTTGGTTTTCGAGGTTGATCGGCGTGTGTTGCTATTGGTGCACCCGGCCGGGTAAACCTTTCAAAGCCGTGTCCGCGGATATGGGCGACTTGGAGCCTGATATCTCGATCATAGACAAGCATAACTAAAGTTTATTGCTATAAATTTGACTTATAATGACTAGTAATCAGCTTCACTATAATGGAATGACTAATTAATACTGCCCACAATTGCTTGTTGGAGTGTCGCGACCCTTGTACTGACTAGTAAGTATTGCAACTTCTAGCGGATTGGCTGAATAAAAGTACCAACAACTGCTGGGTTTTGGGTTTATATCATGCTATCTGATGTCGATTAGTAATTGCTGCAACTACAATGGAATGATTAACTAAGGGCCTTGCTTATTTTATCGGACGATTATCTATACGACTAGTAATTGGTGCAACGATAACGAATAAATAAAGCGCCAGCTGTGAGTTCCTCGGTTGACTTCCTCGTTTGGTCTCGAGGAAACACCGGGATGGGTTTGTTTGATGGTATCGAGGTTGGATCCGAATAGGTCCTTCTTACCCTCTCGATTGCCCGGTTGTATCGAGTCTCTATAGGTTGTTTAGTGCATCTTTGCGCTGCCGCTTGATCCACCATACCTATGTGGCGAGGACCGCGAATTCTAGCCTCGCCGTGTCTTGGCCTCGATCGACGCTCCTTCTTTTTCCTTCGCCCTTTTGTCGGCACCCTTTTGTTTAAGCAGGTTTTGAGATCGGCGCCGTTAGCGGGTTACCCTTCCGGCTTGGCACAGGCGGGTTATGGGCGCCATTGGTTATTCTTGAGGGCTCTTAGCCCCATTTGCATCTTGTCCGTGATCGGACGCTCTATCATTTTCAAGGTGATTTGGATCTTTGTATATTATATCGTATTCTTGACTCTTTGAGTCATTTGTTACATATACCGCTGTGGGTCCCATCGAGGACTGTTGTGTAATGCTATTACTTCGTTTCCACCCGCGAAAGTGCTGGTGCACCTTTGAATCGTTTCTATGCGGGTTTGGCGAATTTTGCTCAAACTTGCATAGGTCCGATCGAGGTGTTCTGAGTGGTATCGAGCACGGCGGTTGCGATACCCACAAGTCGACAAATGTAGGATAACCTAGCTAACGGCCGAAGTAGAGTGTCAAAACTATTTTTGAAAATCGGTTGGACAGTTCTGATTAGGTCTGATTTTACTCCTTACCCCTCTGCTACTCTCCTCTTACCTCTACGTGTTTTGAATCCGCTCTCTTCTCTTTCTTCGAGTCCAGGATATCTCGTGGTTGGGTTTCCGTCGTACCTTCAGGGTTTCGCTATCTCCCTTTTGTAACGGAGGTGCTACGATCATCAATCGGCAACTTGTCTGTTGTACCTTCCTCCAATCTTTTGTTCTTGAGCTCTTTATCCATATGTGTTCCTTGTTGGATATCAGTGTCGTTGAAAAACATATGAGAAGGACGAGCTTTGGTGAAGTTGGAGTTAACCTTGAGCATGTGTTGTTCATGCCAATGGAACCATCGCGGAACCTAATCAGTGTGTCTTTCATACGATTTCTGCTGGCAACACTCCTTTGTTTCCGAACCTCGCTTGTCGAGATCTTCAGTCTGATTCCGAGAATGGTTGCACTCTTTTCTACTGATTGTGCAGAGTAATAGTTTGGGTGCGTGATGGATTGGCCCCCATGCCGACTACCCTTTCTATTCGCTTTTGTACATTGAAGTGGATGAGAATGGATCGGTTCCCTCTTTCCATCGAAGTTAGGGGTGGCTTTATTTGTTGATACCTCTACCTTCGCCCTCTTGTGCCGGAGTGTTCCCTCGACGGCCACGGACAACGACCTCTTGTTAGTGGTGTCGCGAGGATCTACCCGAAGCGAGAAGATGCAGATCGCCGACCTTCCTTCCGGTACCATGAGGCGGATCTCGAGGGCGAGATCCATTGTTAGTGGTGTCGAATTGTGGCATCCCGCAAAACCACTACTAGAAAATCGCGTTGAATTTGTGCATTGCATCGTCATCATCATGCATTGTTTGCTTAAAACTATTTTTGCAAGCCCGATTGTTTCCAAACGCCCCATCTTTATTCAAATATCAAAACCGGGTCGCCGGAATATTTTACTTTGTCTGCTAGTAGTTTGCAAAAAGGCTTGTTGGAATTAAATAAAACATTTAATTGTTTTTGTGGGGGCAGTCGAACGGGCCGAAGCGACCCGAACGACCACCCCCAGGATTTAAATCGGATCACCTAACCAGCCCCCTAATTCCTAAGTTCACCAAACTACCTACCCCAACCTAGCCTCCACATCACCCCACCCTATAGCACGCTGCCACCTCACCCTCTCTCGCCCTCACCCAATCCCCTTGTGCCACCTAGACTAAACCCACCCCAATCCCTCACAGCCCCTCCCTCTCTCTCTCCCCTCCACCTCACCAGCCGGTCCCACCCGACAGGCACCCACGCACGCCTTGGCCAGTGACCTCTCCCCTCCCCTGCCCCTTGCCCACTTCCCTTCCTCCCACCTGCCTCTGCCCCTAGGACCCACCCCCTGACCCCGCGTCCCTCCACACGCCCGCCACACGCCTCCCACGCGCCTCCACACGCCTGCCACACGCCTCCCCCGCGCCTCCACACGCCTTCCACGCGCCCTCCACACGCCTTTCCCCCCCTCCACACGCTCTCGCCCCGGCCCCACTGCCTCATCCCACCCCGCGGGACCCACCCGACCCCACCACCCACCGCTCGCTCCCATCCCCTTCCTCCAACCGCAACCTCTCCCTCCCGCAGCGCCCCACGCCGTCGCCTTCCCTCCCTCCTCTCTGTCTCCCTGGCCAAGCCCGCCCCTCACCTGCCGCTCGCGACCGTGCCCCGCCTCTCTTCTCTGCGCCGCCGTCGCGCCCTCTCGCCCGATCGGCCGCTTCGCGCCTCCGCCCGTCTCCTCCGTCCCACCGCCGCCACCTCGTTCCTCTCCCTCCCGTCCCAGCGCCGGGCGCGCCCACTCGCCACCGCTCTGCTCCGGACCCCGCCTCGCCACGCCTTCCCCGAGCCCCCCGCGGCCCCTCGCCGCCGAGCTCCTCGCCCGGCTCACCCAGCGCCAGCCGCCCGCTGCTGCCCGCCGCCGGAGATCCCCGTCCTCGCCGGCCCGCAGTCCCGGCTACAACCGCAGCAACCGCCGGCCGCCGCCGTCGCGGTGCTCCCCTTCCCTCCCGTCGCCAAGCCCGGCCCCGGCATCTTCCGTCGAGTTCCTCCCGGTGAGCCCCGCCGTCACCGCGTCCCCTCGCCGGTGGGTCCCTCTGCACCGTCCTCCCAAGCCCGCCACCGACAAGATATGAACCGAAAGGACTTCGACATGGAATCCGACGGCGATGGCGTTGAGATACAAGAGGTCCTTCGACGAACCCAAAGGCCGAACCCGCAGGGACTTCATCATAGAAGGCGAAGACCGTACCGAACCGGTGACACCCGACGAACCCCCCGGCAAGATCCTCTACACGGAACCGAATGCCGCCGAACCCCAGGGTCGTCGACATGGAACTGGCAAGGTCTACTACATGGATGCAAAGACCGAACCCGGACACCAAGTTCTTCGACCCCGGAACCATAGAACGTCCCGCCGAAGCCACGGACCCTCGGGATGACAAGTTCTTCACCCAAGGGCGACAAGGCCTTCTTTCCGGAATTTCAAGACCCCGACATCGAAGCGACAAGATCATCATCATGGAGCTCGAAGACCACATGTGCGCCTAGTACTCCCTCGAGGACGCCGAGTACCTCACCCCGGACACCGAGACCCCGGTGCGACAAGTGCTTCATCCCGAACGCCATGACCGTCAACATGGCCCGACCATCGCGAATGCGCCAAGACCTACCCCGCTACCCGAGACCGTTCCGTCAAACCCTGGACCCTGAGACCGACCCCGACCCCCGGAACCCAAGATCTGCCGAACCCTAAATGTGTGACCCTTTTCCTCGATACCCTATTTTATAAATGATATCAACTTGTTGCATATTTAATTGTCATCTCGCATGCATATCATTGGTTTGGGGGCCTTATGCCGATTCACCTAATAATTAAATATGGGGCCCATATGCGGGCAAATCTAGTCTCATATCGGCCTCATTTAAATTTGTGTAGCGAACCGGTAACTTACCTTGACTTGTTAAAACAACATCTAAATTGCGGGGGTTCTAAACAACATGAACCATTCAATTTAATTGTCGGGACCCCGGTTCCGCTTAATATGACCTAATTGCATTGCACCTTGCCATGCCATGCATCATACAAGCATCATGCCGATCTTCTGCCGTTGTATTAAATATTGCATCCGGTGTTTGTGCTAGTGTTTTGCTTCTTCGCGGATAAGGCCGATGAGTTGATGCGAGTGTCGACCCGATCTTCGGTTGAACCCTTCGACAATGTTTTCAGGCGAGCATCTCCCCCTTTCTACCTATCTTACTTTTATAGTATTTACTTCCCTCCTGTTGATCTATTGCTATACGTATTTGCGATGCTCTAGTTCTCGTGCCGTGATATCCCTAGCCTTATATTGCCTTGGACACATCCTATTACCCGACTGTTTGGTAGATAGTTGGACTTGCGGCGTCGTGATCGCTTGCTCAAGTCTTTGTTGCGTGTCAAATCGATTACGCTTGTTGATGTATTGCCGCATGTTAATGTTGGAGTTGACTCATAGTTTTACTTATCGTTCACTTTAATTCTGTTTAACAACTAAAACTGAAATAAGCAGAGGCATCGGTGGGTGATAGATAATATTTGGTTTCGAGCGCCCACTTGTGTCCCGTAAGACCCGAGTACTTGATACATTCCTTGATTTATCGCGCTATCCACATCCGGAGGTATATGGGACCCCCAGCCGAGCTTGATTCATCTTATTTCTTGGGGCCACAAACTAGTTTGAGGTTTTATTTACGATCCTGTACTTATGCCATGCTACTTATGTATTTACGTTTGTGCGAGGAGCACCTTTATCTGTTAGGAATTGTGACCCGTTCGTGGTATCGACAAGCCCAGCCACACTTTCGGGTTCCCGATCGTTTACGCCCGGCCCCACAAACCTTAAGTCCGTCTCGAGTCACAAGTAACCGTTCGCTAGGGTTCTACTTTAAGGGTGGCCCCTGAAATATTTCTGAATCTGTGATTGTTCAATCGTGAAAGCCTCGTTGGGTTTTGATTTGGTTTTCGAGGTTGATCGGCGTGTGTTGCTATTGGTGCACCCGGTAAACCTTTCGAAAGCCGTGTCGCGGATATGGGCGACTTGGAGCACGATATCTCGATCATAGACAAGCATAACTAAAGTTTATTGCTATAAATTTGACTTATAATGACTAGTAATCAGCTTCACTATAATGGAATGACTAATTAATACTGCCCACAATTGCTTGTTGGAGTGTCGCTTGCGACCTTGTACTGACTAGTAAGTATTGCAACTACAACGGATTGGCTGAATAAAAGTACCAACAACTGCTGGGTTTTGGGTTTATATCATGCTATCTGTATCTGATTAGTAATTGCTGCAACTACAATGGAATGATTAACTAACAGGCCTTGCTTATTTTATCGGGCGATTATCTATACCTGACTAGTAATTGCTGCAACGATAACTGAATAAATAAAACTGCCAACTGTGTGAGTTCCTCGGTTGACTTCCTCGTTTGGTCTCGAGGGGGAAACACCAGGATGGGTTTGTTTGATGGTAGTATCAGGTTGGATCCGAATAGGTCCTTCTTACCCCTCTCTGATTGCCGCCAGTTGTATCGAGTCTCTATAGGTTGTTTAGTGCATGCTGCCGCTTCAGTCCACCATACCTATGTAGGCGAGGACCGCCGAATTCTAGCCTCGCTGGCCTCGATCTTGGACTCCTTCTTTTCCTTCGCCCTTTGTCGGCACCCCTTTGTTTAAGCAGGTTTTGAGATCGCCGTTAGCGGGGTTACCCTTCCGGCTTTGGGCAGGGTTATGGGCATTGGTTATTCTTCAGGCTCTTAGCCCCATTTGCATCTTGTCCGTGATCGGACGCTCTATCATTTTCAAGGTGATTTGGATCTTTGTATATTATATCTGTATTCTTGACTCTTTGAGTCATTGTACATATACATTACGTGGGTCCCATCGAGGACTGTTGTGTAATGCTATTACTTCGTTTTCCACCTGCACGAAAGTGCCTGGTGGGCACCTTTGAATCGTTTCTATGCGGGTTTGGCGAATTTTGCTCAAACTTGCATAGGTCCGATTCTGAGGGTGTTACAGCTCTCCCCAAGTGTGTGAAAGTGATAGCGTGCACGCGGTGGTGGCACTTAGTCTAGAGTACATAAATATTTATCATGAGTATATTTTGAGTTGGTTTTCTCTATGAAATTGTGGTGTTTGTTGGAACCATCTAGCGCTCAAGGTGATAGTGTGGGGTTATCTAGATGGGGAAGGCGGACTTTGAGAAGTGTTGTTATAGCCCTACCATGGATTAGAGTGTCCAACCGGAGAGTACTTAAGAGTAGTATCATGAAGAGAATATATTTATTGAGAGTGTTCACTAATGAAAGTATGATTCCTAGGCCTTGTTTCTAAACATTGAAACACAGTTTGCAACTAGATCTGTTATATGTTGTAACATCCCAAATTTCATCAAATTCAAAATCATGTTGTTGAATTCATATCATCATGGCATATTGATCTTGCACAAAAAATTTCAAAACAAAAACCCTAATAGAACCATATTTAAACCCCTTTTATTGTATATATATGGGGCATGGTTTTTATTTTATTTTATGACCTCAAATGGTTTTTGAATGCTTAGATGTGTTTGACACACATTTGGATACTAGGATGACCATACAAAAATTTGGTGAAAGTTTTGTTTGATTTGTATTTGAAATATCCATTCAAATTCAATTTAAAAATAAAAACAGAAAAGGAAAAATGAAAAAGGTAAAAAATAACAGGCGGCAACCATTCAGCCCAGCAAGCCCTACCGGCCCAGCAAGCCCACCCGGGTAAACTACCCTCTCTCCCCCGCATTTCTCACCTCGCGCGCACACCCCCTTCCACTGACCCGTGGCCCCGATACCCTGTCAGCATCATCGTCCCCAAACAACGCCCGCGACTAGTTCCTCCGCCCGTTTCTTCCCCCTTCATTGTCGTGTTTGATTTCGATTAAATGGCGATGAATGCGTGTGTGATTCTCGCCCCTGCTCAGGATACTTAACCCCCACCCCCTCGCGGCCATTTCCCCTCACCTAGCCAGTACCAAGCGCCGCCAGGCTCCTCTAATTCTCGCTTGCACCGCCGCGGCACCGAGCAGCTCCAGCGAGCTATTCTGGTAAGCTCAAAGCGCACCTTGCCTTCTGGTTCGCACGACCTGCTTCGCCATCGCCTTGTGCATCTTCTCATGCTTTTGGTTTGTCTTATATCGCCCCAGGTCGCCATCCCCGTCAACCACTGCAAGAACCCGAGGCGCCGTCCAACTCCGGCGAGTAATTTTGGTAAAACATGCACGCCCCTTGACCAATAATTCACACTATTGTGTTCGACGTGACCTTGTGCACTAGCTAATGCCCTTCGTTTTCCCTATTACGCCCAGGTCATTGCCTTTGTCTCCGGCAGTGAGCACCGGACGCTAGGTCAAACTCCGAAGAGGTTTTACGGCTGTGTTCGAGCGCCCCTATTCAAGCCACAAGCATGTTGAGATTCACCGTCTTCCCGCGGTCGTGGTAAGCATCAGCACGCCCCTCCTAACCCCATAGCCTCGCCGGCGTGTCACCGGCAGTAGCGTCGAAGCCGCCAGAGCCATTCGCGTCGCCAGTTTCTAGTCGATCAGATCTGATCCGTTATATCTATATCTGATGGATGCGATTAGATCTAGCACGAAGGGGTACGAGTAGATCTCAGCCACAAGATTTATTCAGATCTAACGGTGTGGAAGCGTCATCCAGTGCGAAGCGGTACGCGTCAATCAGGTAGCGCCGCGTGTCACTGGTTTAGATTTAAAATCTGATTTTTGATCTATTAGATATTCAAACTTGTAAATTAAATAACTTTTGATATGTTTGTCCAAAAATTACAAATTTTATATCCATGGATTCAGAAAATTAAGCTCTTTGCAAATATGGCCTTGGTTTGGCCATTTGCTTCTGAAAATTTAGGATTTTATGCAGAACCATTTGTAGGCTTATTTTGGCAATATAAATTGTTTAGAAAATTATTTTAAAGTAAATTTTAGTTTATTCAGACCTTCGAGAGTATGCTTTGTATTCAGTACTGTTTATTTTGTTTTTATAAGTGTGACAAATCATTCATTTTCATTTTGCATGCATTCATATATATTTTTGTTTGTATATTGAATGTGAATTTGGTGTTATGATTTTATGTGTAGATTTTGGTGATTGTGGAGAGTGTGATTGTGAGGATTGTACCTATTTCCCAAGCTACCAAGGCTAGTGATGCTTCATATTTTTGTCCTATTATTTTATCTATGCATTAGTGATATTTTGAGTAGGATTTGCATGGAGATTTTTCTAAGTATATGCTATGCGATGGTGGATCCTATAGATAATATCTTGGTAGGAATTTTCCCTAAGTTAAGAGACTTTCCATGTTAGCATGCTTAGCCTAGCTTGTAGAATGCAAGGGTGGAATATTCATGTTATGATACTATGCAAAGTTTATGCCTATGTTTTTTATTAATAAAACAACATGTTAATGAATCACCTGGGTGGAATGGAAAGATTGGTTTGTGTTGAGTGGTTACACAAGGCCCATGTCTATGGTTTACATTGTGTATCAAACTTGTGGTAGGCCACCCAGGAACAAAGAGATTTGAGATGTTTAGTGTTGAGAAGCTTCTAGTGCAACCACATGGCATATGGGCTCTGCCTTGACCAACTAGGTTGCAAGAACTTAGCCAGATGGACAATTGGTGGTAGGGTTGATAGGATGGAACGCGTCCATGGTGTTCTAAGGGAATGCTTCTGAAAAGTCTCGTCTCGATGCATGTCGAGTCTTGTGGGGAAAGTGCACCACCTCTCGAGAGGGTAAAACCTAAGTACTTAGCCGTGTCCCCAGTAACCGACATTTTGATCCTCAAAGACGTTCAAATGATCAAGGATTCCTCATCCCAATTTCTCTAAGTTAAAACTTGTGGTTGGACAAGGTTAAAGGTTCACAATGTCTATTCGTGGTTCCTTGGGTGTTTTTGTCAAACAAAAACTTAGTGTTTTCAACTAATAAGAAAAACCTTATTTTGAGCAAGCCAGCCTGAACTACACTTAGACAAATTCATATAGTTGTTAGATGTACTATACTTATATGGTATCACTTGCCAATACAAATCCAAATGTATTGACCCTCTGTGGCTGTAACTTATGATGTTGCAGGTTACTCTGATGGAGACTAGGGTTATGAGTTTAAACTCAACATGTTTACCTATGGCACATGAGATGAAGACTTTATTTATTTTGTTAAGTATTGTGAACTCTATCTATTATCCTTAAGCTAATGAGTTGTAAGAACTATGTATCTCTGGATATTACGTTGTAATAATGACCGTTTTATCTGTGTACTTCATCTTAAACTGTGGATGCTAGCATTTCGATCCAGGGACTAGCATTGCAATCACAGGGGCCTTTACCTTAAATGGTGAGGTCTTACAGATGGTATCAGAGCATTGTGTTGCCTGTAGGATTATGACCCTAAGATAGATTAGATTAATGAAACCACTAGGAAAAAATGCAAACTTCTTTGTAAATTTCCACACTTGTCTCTTTTTTATCTTGTAAAACTTCTCCTAATCTTCTTTCTTATCTCTATTTGTAGATGGCCGCCATCAACGAAGCCGTCAAGAAGGGACCACTCATGACCATGACCTTAGAGTGTGAGACGGAGTTTACCAAGGCACTCAAGAACCTTATGGTTACCATGGGAATGCGTGGTGTAGCCATGTACAAAGGATTCCCCGTGATGGATGAAGGAGAGGAGTATTGGTGGGTACAACTCCACTTGTATAAAAACAAGGAGGACAAGCACAAAGAGTCGGGATTCTGCATGGTCACCAACTCTGAAATGCACAAGTCATTCTTTGAATCTGCAAGGAATGTAGCTTGGAATGCCATCAAGGAACTTGGAGATAGACTCAAGTGTAGAATGCTCAACACTCAAAATGACCTTAGAGAGGAGAAGAAGCATACCCAAGACTTAGAGGCCACCATAAAACGTCTAAGGAAGGATGTCTTAGACTTAGTATGGGAATCTTGTGATCAAGACAAGCAGATTGCATCCAAGGATTCTCAAATAGCTACCTTGACTAGTGAGTGAGAGTTGCGACGTACTCCAGTAGTTGGACCACCACACTTGTCATTTTCTCGCGTTAATAATTTTGATCATCCCAACCTATGTGGTATGGCAAAAATTTGTCTAAGTTATGTTTGAACCTTAGTGTTTGTGATTGATTATTGTATGCCATGACTTGTGTGTTTGAAATAATCTATGTGTTTGTTGTAAGCATTTGTTTCTACTATCTTGTTTTCTTCTCATTACTTGTTGTTTCTAATTTTTCTCCTTCCTATGAAATAGATGCACCACCACCGAGGAGTTCAATGGAACTCGTTTTGGATCCCGTATCGTGCATCTTGTCAGTGTGCTTGGTCTCCCCTCCCTAGTATTAAGGGACTTCAGCTCCGGAAGTTTGAGAGGAAGGACTTATGGGGATTTAAAATCTCCCAGCCAGGACGCCAGTCAGAGATCCCTACCGAGGAGATTGCCTTCAAGATAATGCATGATGACAAGGAGAAGGGACTCAGCGTCGCCATGCAGGAGCTACTTGGACGCCTTTGTGGACGCCACTCCGTCGAGCTCACGGGCCTCTACTTCCACCCATTTGGGAGACGTGACGAGGAGGGAGAGGCGATAGAATTTGACTATGCCACTAGGGAGACTATTGATCCAGTGCGTCTCTATCTTCAGGACCTAGAGAGCCTTCTTAGACACCTCGATACTGATAGGACCAACTTCATGCTTAGCAATGACGAGCTACAAGTCCAGTTGAGGGAGAAGGACAAGGCCTTCGAGGAGCAGGATGAGAGCATCAAGGAGATGGAGGCTAGGTTTGATAAGCAAGACAAGAGGTTCAAGAACCAAGAAAAGAGAGTGCATGATAGAAACAAGAAGATCAATGAGATGAAGGCCGAGATAGAGCTCAAGGATCTCGAGCTAGAGACACAGCATGGAGTGATAGAGAGGCCGCGCTCATAGAAGAGAGCTCTTCGGGCGAAGGTTGATGCTTTGACCACCGGCGTGGAGGAGTACAAGGCAGCAATGGAGGTAGCAGGACTTGCTCTAGTGGACGAAGAGGTCAACATGGTGGAGTAGTGTGGACTACTTAGCTACTTAGCTATCTATCATCCTTTTATTTATTGAGTCGCATTGATCATCCAACATGTGCATGACTATGCTAGTGTGTTAACTTTTCAAAACTTGTTGTTCATGTTTTTTAAACTCTAAGTTTATTGTGCTTGCTTATTGTGCATGTTTCTATGTGTTGTGTTGTCCATGTTAGTATCTATGGGTTATATCTCATTACTTATCCTTATTGAAACCACAGATGCCTCGTCGTCGTGCCAATCCCAACACTAACAACAAAAACAACAATAACAACAATGGCAATGAGATCCAGCAGCTGATGACAGCCCAGACTCAGTTGATGCAAATGATGACCCACTTTATGGCAAATCAGAATCAGAACAACAACAACAATAGCAACAATAAAGAATAGCGACAATAAGCAACAAGAACAACAACAATAACAAAGAAACAACACAAACAAAAATAACAACAACAACAACACAACACCAACAACAACAACAACAACAACAACAACAACAACAACAACAACAACAACAACAACAACAACAACAACAACAACAACAACAACAACAACAACAACAACAACAACAACAACAACAACAACAACAACAACAACAACAACAACAACAACAACAACAACAACAAAAGCCTTTGATATGCTCACAAGGTTTCTGAGATTGAGGCCGGATAATTTTTCGGGAACCACTAATCCTATGGTAAAAAATGATTGGCTGCATTCTGTGAACAAGGACTTAGTCACTGTGGGCTGCACTGATGAGGAAAAGGTCATATTTGAAGCACACCTTCTTGAAAGACCAGCAGCTACATGGTGGGATAACTTCCAAATCACCACTCCTATTGATGATGTGAATTGGGCGATATTTGAGGATGGATTCTTTACTGCTCATATCTCTTGAGGGGTGATGGGATTGAAGAATAAGGAATTTCACAACCTTAAGCAATGCCATCGCAGTGTTGCAGAATATATAGAGGAGTTCAACAATCTGGCACGGTATGCACCGGATGACGTTGACACTGATGCTAAGAGGAAGGAAAAATTCCTCGAAGGGCTGAATGATGAGATGTGCATGAAGCTATCTGTTGCATATGTTCCAACTTATCAATCTCTGTGTGACAAAGCCACCATCTTGGAAAGCAAGATGAAGCAGGTGGAGAGTAGGAAGAGGAAGCATCACTTTGATAAGCATGGATCAGGATCGTCTCACAAGCGTTTTCATGGTGAAGATAGTGGAGGCTCTGGATCCCACAAACACGGGAAGTATAACAGCCACCACAACAGTAACCGTCACCATGATAATAAGAATCACCATATTCATGATAATGGTGGATATAAGAACCACAAGAGTGGACACAAGAGCCATCATAGTGGAAATGGCAATTGAAGTCAGCTGGCTAAGAGGGACATCAGTCAAGTTGAATGCTTTAAGTGCAAGAAAATTGGGCACTATGCAAATGAATGCCCGGAAAAGAAGACTGATGGATCCAACAAGCCAGACCCTTTCCAGAAGGGCCATGTCAACCACATCAACGTGGATGAAATCCAAGAGGAGTATGATGTTGTGGATGGTAAGTTTAAGATTAATTCTTTTCCAGCACTTGTCCTTTTTTATAACGGCGCATCACATTCATTCATATCAAGAGCATTTGTAGACAAAAATAGACTCCCCGCTAAAACAATTGTATGTCCTATTAAAGTAAGCTCCCTAGGTGGAGAGATGATAGTAAATTTTGGATATCATGATCTAGTAATAGAGTTTGGAACGTATAAGTTTCCAGTTAGTCTAATAATCCTAGATTCCCAAGGATTGGATGTAATTTTGGGCATGGATTGGATGACTAAGTATGAGGGAGTAATAGATTGTCCCAATCGTACTCTTACAATCATAATCCCGGATAAGAAACGGATTAAGTTCGAGTCTAACTTTGAACCCAAAGGGAGTAAGCTAAATTGTCTTAAGGGGGTTAGCATAGACAGTGTACCAGTTGTGAAGGAGTATCCAGATGTATCTCTAGAATAATTGTCGGGAATGCCACCAGATAGAGATGTGGAGTTTTTGATTGACTTACTGCCAGGATCTGGACCCATAGAAAACAGACCCTATAAGAGGTCAGTTGATGAGTTGAAGGAGCTCAAGAAGAAGCTTGGAGAATAGTTGCAGAAAGGATTTATCCAACCAAGTTCTTCATCTTGGGGTGCACCAGTGTTGTTTGTTGAGAAGAAGGACAGAATTCAAAGGTTATGCATAGATTATTGTTCACTCAACGAGGTGACTATAAAGAACAAGTATCCCTTACCTAGAATCAATGATCTATTTGATCAGCTAGAAGGAGCCTGTGTGTTCTCAAAAATTGATCTTCGATCAGGCTACTTTCAGCTAAAGATTAGAGAGCAAGACATACCTAAGACTACTTTTGCCACTAGGTATGGATTGTATGAGTATACCGTGATGCCATTTGGACTAACAAATGCACCAGCTTATTTCATGAACATGATGAACAAGGTGTTCATGGAGTTTCTTGACAAATTTGTTGTCGTATTCATCGATGACATATTGATCTATTCCAAGAGAATGAAGAGCATGAAGAACATTTGTGTTTGATTCTTGAGAAACTCAGAGAGCACAAGTTGTATGCCAAGTTCAGCAAATGTGAGTTTTGGGTAAATGAAGTTGGTTTTATTGGACATATTATGTCTGGAGATGGTATAGCTATCGATCTCGCAAAGGTATCAGCTGTAACTGAGTGGGAATCTCCTAAGTCAGTTAAAGAAGTTTGTAGTTTCCTAGGCTTGGCCGGGTATTATAGAAGGTTCATCGAGAATTTCTCAAAAGTAGCTAAGCCAATGACGGAGTTACTTAAGAAAGAAAATAAGTTTGATTGGACAGAAGGTTGTGAAACCAGTTTCCAAGAATTGAAGAAGAGACTAGTGTCAACACTAGTCTTATGTCTACCAGATTTAGAGAAGGACTTTCAAGTCTATTATGATGCATCTCACCAAGGATTGGGTGGAGTTTTAATGCAAGAAGGAAAAGTTATGGCTTATGCCTCGAGACAACTCAAAACTCGTGAAGTGAATTATCCTACTCATGACTTAGAGTTGGCCTCTATTTTCCATGCACTCAAAACATGGAGACACTATCTTTTGGGAAAGCGTTGTGAAGTGTTCACTAATCACAAGATTTTGAAATATATTTTCACCTAGAAAGAGCTCAACATGAGAAAAACAAGGTGGCTTGAACTTATCAAGGATTATGACTTGAGTTTGAAATACCATCCCGAAAAAGCAAATGTTGTACCGATGCTTTAAGACGTAAAGTTTATGTGAATGGCCTCACTAAAGGAGAATTGCCAGATGATTTGTGTGCCCAATTTAAGGAGCTAAGATTGGAAATAGTGCTTGAAGTATATCTCATGTCATTGGAATTTCAACCAACACTGTTAGATAAGATCAAAGAAGCCCAAAAGTTGTACAAGGAAATAGAGGAGATTAAGAGTAAAATTAGTAAAGGGAAGGCTAAAGGATTCCATGAAGATGAACAAGGAATTTATGGTATGGAAAGCGTATCTGCATTCCACAAGATCCGGAGCTTCGGAAATTGATTCTACAAGAAGCACACAATTCACCATATTCTATTCATCCGGGTAACACCAAGATGTACATGGATGTGAAGGAAAGATTTTGGTGGAATAATATCAAGAAACATATGGCAGAACACATTGCTTTGTGTGACGTGTGTAGTAGAGTGAAGGCAGAACATCAGAAACCGGCAGGGTTATTGCAAACACTACCTATACCTGATTGGAAGTGGGATAAGATTGGTATGGATTTTATCACCGGATTTCCAAGGACTAGGTCCGGAGTCGATTCTATATGGGTTTTTGTGGATCTCCTAACTAAAGTGGCTCATTTCATACCAGTGAAGACTACCTATACCAGTGCTAAATTGGCTAAGATCTATATGAAGAGAATCGTATGTTTACATGGAGTACCTAAGAGTATTGTGTCTGATAGAGGAACTCAGTTCACTTCACACTTATGGTGACAAATGCATGAATCATTGGGACCAAGACTATAATTCAGCATAACTTTTCATCCTCAGACTGATGGACAGACATAAAGGACCAATCAGATTTTGGAAGTTATGTTGAGAGCTTGTGCGCTATATTATGGATCTTGTTGGGATGAAAGTCTGCCATACACAGAATTCTCTTACAATAACAGCTATCAATCGAGCATAGAGATGGCTCCGTTTGAATTCCTTTATGGGAGGAAGTGTACTATGCCATTACTATGGTATGGAGTAGGAGAAAAAAATTGTTCAGACCAGAACTGATCAAGGAAGCTAAAGAGGATGTCAGATTGGTAAGGACAGATTGAAGATAGCCTAGTCCCGACAGAAGAGTTCAACAGATCCAAAGCTTAGGGAAGTCACCTATGAGGTAGGTGATAGATCTTATCTTAGAGTCTCACCACTTCATGGTGTGAAGAGATTTGGAGGAAAATTGGCAGCTCGATTTGTTGGACCGTTCAAAATTTTGATCCGCAAAGGAGAAGTGGCTTATGAGTTAGAATTACCAGAATCACCGTCTGCAGTTCACAATGTGTTTCATGTGAGTCAGTTCAAGAAGTGTCATCCGGAGATGTAATAAACTTCATTGAAGGACACTATACCATTGGAAGAGGTTCAGTTGGAGAGCGGTCTCACTTACGAGGAGAAACCTATCAAGATCCTCGAGACAGCAGAAAGAGTTACTCGCACTAAGACTATCAAATTCTGCAAAGTATAGTGGAATCATCATACTGAGGAAGAAGTATGTAAGATCCCTCCTTTGTAAAGGAAAAGGATCCCTGTGATTGCAATGCTAGTCCCTGGATCAATGCTAGCATCCATAGTTTAAGATGAAGTACATAGATACAAAGGTCATTTATTACATCCATTCCAGGGATAAACATAGTCTTTACAACTCAAGGCCACAGGCCTAATACAAGAGTTTGAATAAGTAAATAAATATAAGTCTTCATCTTCATGTGCCACAGGCAAACATGTTGAGTGTAGACTCATGACACCTAATCCTCATCAGAGTAACCTGCAACATCACAAGTTACAGCCACAGTGGGTCAATACTTTGGAATAGTATTGGCAAGTGAAACCTTAGTAAAATTTAGGTGGACTATAATACTATATGCAATTTGGCTAAGTGTAGCTTGGCTTGCTTTGCTCAAAATAGGTTTTTCCTATTAGTTGAAATCACTAAGTTTTTCTTTGTCAAAACTTTTCCAAAGGAACCACCAATAGACATTGAGGTCCTTCACCCTTGTTCACCCACAAGTTTTTACTTAGAAATTGGAGTGATGAGATTCTTGATAGCTTCCATGTCTTGATGCTCAAGTTTTCCATTGCCATGGACTTGCCTAAGTACTTAGATTTTTTTTTCCATCTGCAGAGGTTGTGCACTTTCCCCACCAGACTTGGTTTCACCAAGACAGGACCTTTCAGAAGCCTTTCCTTAGACCAAATGGACGCGTTCCAACCTATCATTCCCACTACCACCAACTGTCCAAATGGCTAAGTTCTAGCAACTTATGTGATCCAGGCAGAGCCCATATTGCCAAGTGGCTGCACTAGAAGCTTCTCAACACTTGGCCTCTAAAAATCTCTTTGTTCCTGGGTGGCATACCACAAGTGAGATACACAAGGTAAACCATAGCCATGGGCCTTGTGTAACCACTCAACCAAAAACCACCAATCAAGTCCCTTTCCACCCAGGTGATTCATTGACTTAGTTGTTTTATTAAGTAAAACAAGTCCAAAGACTTAGAAATAATTTCATCATAGCATGTATATTTCACCCACCCTTGTTTGCTACTAGCTAGGCTAAGCATGGCATAGATAGTAATTTAACTTAGAAATTTCCTAGCAATTCTACAACTACTTAGGATTTCCCACATGGCATATAGGCAAAAAAAATAACATGCAAGACTTAGCAAAATATTTCTAATGCTTAGTACAAAATATAGGTATAGAAATATTCATGAAGTACCACTTGCCTTGGTAGTTGGGATAGTATCACTCTTCACAATCACAATCACTAGCACCAAAGTCTACACAAAGAATATAGCCACAATCACATACAAGACATATTCAATCAAAAATATATATGCATGCATGCAAGATGCTAAGTGATGATTTTTAAAGCTCAACCAAGCAAGTGCATAGTACTGAATTCTAAACAAGTCCAAACTTTGTCAAACCAAATTTTATTTAACACTAAAACAATTCCTAAACAATTCATATGACTAAATAAGCCCTACACATGTTTTTGCAAAAGAAACCATTTTAACAGAAGCTAAACATTAAACACATTGCATATTTAGAAAGGGCTTGTCTTCCAGATTCCAACGGTATAAAATTTGCCAAAATCTGATGTGGGAATCAAAAGTTACAAACAAAACAAATTTGAACTAAAATCTGATTCAAAATCTGTTTTAAATCTAACTTACTGCCACGCGGCGCTATCCTATTACGCAGCGTCGCTTCGACGGATCGGTCGACGCAGATCGTTGGATTTAAGTGATCGCGTACGGCTCAGATCTAATGTACCGTTTTGTTAAGTGATTCTATCGTACGCGTTGGATCTAGATCCAACGGCTATTGATCAAACAACCAAGGTTTGGCGGCGCGCGGTGACGGCGAGCGGCGGAGCACTCTGTCAGTGGCGGTGCCGGCGTTCTAGGTCGCCCGGGGAGGGAATAGGATGCTCACCAGAACCGCAGTGACGAGGTGAAGCTCAACGTGTCCTTGGCTGGCGAAGGGGCGCTCGGAGTCGTCAGGGATTCCTCGTCGGAGTTCGCGAACGCGTCGGGTGCGGCTGCTCGTCGACGTTGGCGAAGATACAGATCGCGCCAAGGAAAAATAAGCGGTGCATTAGATGCGCGGAGTGATGCTGGTCATGTGAGTGTCAAAGAGAGGACAAGGTGTGGTCAGAACTAACCAGGAATGTTCGCCGGAGTTGGAGACGGCGTCGGATTCTCTCGGTGCTCGTCGAAGTCGAAGCTCTGGATCACAAACAGACAAGCAAAGGGGATCAGGAGGTGCGCGAGGGAGTGCGCGGTTGCTCGTATGAACCAGTAGAGGAAGGGGCGACGAGGTTTACTGAATTGGTCATGAGCAGGTTACTGCTCATGCGGCGCAAGAGCGAATACTGGCAGCCTGGTGGCGAGAAGGGTGTGTAGTGTCGGGGGAAATGACCGCGAGGGGGAGAGGTTCTTATAGCCGGAGCTGGGCGTGGAGTTACTCGCGGAATCAAGGGGAATCAACGCGGCAGTGACTGCGGCGAGTAACGGCGGCGTGAGCTGCGCAGGCGCGCGTGATTGACGAAGACGACGACGTGGTCATGGGTCCACATGTCAGCAAAATAAACAGAGGGGAGGTGAGGTCCTGGCGTCAGCGTCTCCGTGGGTGCGTTTGTGCGTGCGAGAGAGAGAGAAGGGACCCGGGTGGGCTAAATGGGCTGCGTCTGTTGCTGGGCTCAAATCCTGGCACCGGCCCTTTTTCATTTCTTTTCTCTTTTCTTTTTCTAAATTGATTTTCTAGAATGAGTTTCAAATGAATTCAAACTCTATTTGAATTCAAATCTTTTTGGGATTTTTGCAGTGTGCAACAGTCACAATTTTGGGCATAAAACCAAGTGGTCACTTTGAATTGGCTTGGTCATTTGGGAATAAAATAAAATAACAGTGACATAGCACTTGATTCCCATTGGTTTTGAAATTGATTTTCAAATGGTATTTGCTTTGAAAAAAATTTAGTTTAAACCTTAGCAATCTAGCAACTCATTCTGGAAGCAATAAGGCACAAGGTTTGGTTTCATGAACAACAATCTCTCATAGGAGAGTAGCATTTGATTCAAATGATGATCACATAAAATAATGAGATCATATGCTCCTGTTTTTGAATTGTTTTGTTTGAAATGAATCCTATATGATCATGGATGCATGGATGATATGCATGAGTTTGAAACATGATTTTAGAGATGTTACAAATCTAACCCCCTCATGGTGAATCTCGCCCTCGAGATTCGGTTTGCCTAGCAAATAGGTGAGGGTGGTCTTTCCGAAGATCATCTTCTCTTTCCCATGTTACTTCCTCTTCGGAATGATGATTCCACTGCACTTTGCAGAACTTGATAGTCTTAGTCCTTGTGACTCTTTCTGCAGTCTCAAGAATCTTGATAGGTTTCTCTTGATAAGTGAGATCACTTTCTAGTTGAACCTCCTCCAAAGGTATAGTATCCTTCAAAGAAGTTTCTTCCATTTCTGGATGACATTTCTTAAGCTGACTCACATGAAACACATTATGGACAGCTGGCAAAGATTCTGGGAGTTCAATTTCATAGGAAACTTCTCCTTTGCGACTCAGAATCTTAAATGGCCCAACATATCTTGTTGCCAATTTTCCTTTGACTCCGAATCTCTTCACTCCACGAAGTGGTGACACTCTAAGATAAGATCTATCACCCACTTCGTAGGTGACTTATCTACGCTTAGGATCTGCGTAGCTTTTCTGTCGGGACTGTGCTATCTTCAACCTGTCCTTAACCAATTTGACCTTCTCTTTGGCTTCTTTGATAAGATCTGGCCCGAATAAACTTCTTTCTCCCACACCATTCCATAGCAATGGGGTGGTACACTTTCTTACGTAGAGAAACTCAAATGGTGCCATCTCAATACTGGCTTGATAGCTGTTGTTATAGGAAAATTCTGCGTAAGGCAGACTTTCATCCCAACTGTCTCCATAGTCTAAGGCACACGCCCTCAACATGTCTTCAAGAATCTGATTAGTCCTTTCCGTTTGTCCATCGGTTTGAGGATGAAAAGCAGTACTGAATTCCAACCTCGTTCCCAATGACTCATGTAACTATCTCCAAAAATGGGAAGTGAATTGAGTTCCCCTATCAGACACAATACTCTTGGGTACTCCATGTAGACACACAATTCTACTCATGTAGATTTTGGCTAACTTAGCACTTGTGTAGGTTGTCTTCACGGGTATGAAATGAGCCACTTTAGTTGGGCGATCTACTACTACCCAAATAGAATCGTATCCTCACCGGGTCCTTGGTAATCCGGTAATGAAATCCATACCAATCTTGTCCCACTTCCAATCAGGAATAGGTAGTGGTTGAAGCAAACCTGCTGGTTTCTGATGTTCTGCTTTTACTCTACTACACACATCACACAAAGCAATATGTTCGGCGATGTCCTTCTTGAGATTATTCCACCAAAATCTTTCTTTCATGTCCATGTACATTTTGGTGTTACCCGGGTGAATATAATATGGAGAGTTGTGTGCTTCCTGCAAAATCAGTTTGCGCAACTCCGGGTCTTGTGGAACACAAATACGTTTCCTATGCCATAAAGTACCATGTTCGTCTTCATGGAATTCTTTGGCTTTTCCCTTGCCAATCTTTTCCTTAATCTCTTCAATTTCCTTATCAGTTTTATGGGCTTCTCTGATCTTGTCCAACAAAGTGGGTTGAACATCCAAAGACATGAGATGTCCTTCAGGCACAATCTCCAATCTGAGTTTTCTAAATTGGGTACACAGATCATCTGGAAATTCTCCTTTGGTAAGGCCATTCACAAAAACCTTACGGCTTAGAGCATCTGCTACAACATTTGCTTTACCGGGGTGGTATTGCAAACTTAAGTCATAGTCTTTGATAAGTTCTAGCCATCTTCTTTGTCTCATAATAGTTTCCTTTTGGGTGAAGATATACTTCAAACTTTTGTGATCTGTGAACACTTCACAACGCTTTCCCAAAAGATAGTGTCTCCATGTTTTGAGTGCATGGACAACAGAGGCTAACTCTAAATCATGAGTAGGATAGTTTACTTCATGAGTTTTGAGTTGTCTCGAGGCATAAGCCACAACTTTACCGTCTTGCATAAGTACTGCACCCAAACCTTGATGAGATGCATCACAATATACTTGTAAATCTTTCTCCAGATCTGGCAGACACAAGACTGGTGCTGTCACAAGTCTCTTCTTCAATTCCTGAAAGCTGAGTTCACAACCTTCAGACCAAGCAAACTTCTTGTCTTTCTTTAACAATTCAGTCATGGGCTTAGCTACCTTAGAGAAATTCTCAATGAACCTTCTGTAGTAACCTGCTAAGCCAAGGAAACTACGAACTTCTTTCACGGACTTGGGAGATTCCCATTCAGTCACAGCTGAAACCTTAGCAGGATCAACTGCTACACCATCCTTTGTCATAACATGACCAAGAAATCCAACTTCCTCCAACCAGAACTCACACTTGCTGAATTTGGCATAAAGTTTATGCTCTCTTAATTTCTCAAGTATCAAACGTAAGTGTCCTTCATGTTTTTCTTTACTCTTGGAGTAGACTAAGATGTCATCGATGAAAACGACAACAAATTTGTCAAGGAATTCCATGAACACCTTTTTCATCATATTCATGAAGTATGCTAGAGCATTAGTCAAGCCAAAAGGCATTACGGTATACTCATACAATCCATACCTTGTGGTGAACGCTATTTTAGGTATGTCTTGTTCCCTTATCTTGAGTTGAAAATAGCCTGACCTTAGATCAATCTTTGAGAACACACATGCTCCTTCAAGCTAATCAAACAAGTCATTGATTCTAGGCAAAGGATATTTGTTCTTGATACTTACCTCGTTGAGTGAACGGTAATCTATGCATAACCTTTGACTTTTGCCTTTCTTCTCCACGAACAAAACTAGGGCTCCCCAAGATGAAGAACTTGGTTGAATAAATCCTTTCTATAGTTGTTCTCCAAGTTGTTTCTTGAGTTCTTTTAGTTCATGAACTGACATTTTATAAGGTCTCTTTGCTATTGGTCCAGACCCTGGTACCAAATCTATAAGAAACTCCACATCTCTATCTGGTGGCATTCCCGGCAATTCTTCCGGAAACACATCTAGATACTCACTCACAATTGGCACACTGTCCATGCTAACCCCCTTAAGATAATTAAGCATACTCCTTTTTGCTTCAAAGTTGGTCTTGAATCTGATCCTTTTATTTTCTAGAGTTGTGAGTGAGACAGTATGGTTGGCAAAATCTATCACTCCCTTGTACTTAGTCATCCAGTCCATTCCCAGAATAACATCCAATCCTTGGGAGTTTAGAATTATCAAGTTAACGGGAAACTTATATTTCCCAAATTCTATGACTAGATCATGACATCCTGAATTCACTATCATTTCTCCACCAGGAGAACTTACTTTTATAGGACACCCAATAGTTTCTACCGGTAGTTCATTTCTTTCAACAAATGCTCTTGATATGAATGAATGAGATGCACCAGTATCAAAGAGTACAAATGCTGGAATAGAATTGAGTCTGAACTTACCAACAACAGCATCAGGTTCCTCATAGACCTCCTCCACATTGATGTGGTTTACTTGGCCCTTCTAGAAAGGGTTGGGCTTGTTAGGTCCTTCAACTTTCTTTTCGGGGAAGTCATTTGCATCATGCCCCATCTTATTGCATTTGAAGCATTCAACCTGACTGATGTCTCTCTTAACTGGCTGACTTCCACTTCCACTACCATTACCACTGTGGTGGCTCTTATGTCCACTCTTGTGGTTCTTGTACTTGTCATTATCATGACTACGGTGATGCTTGTTATCATGACGGTTGTGGTCGTGGTGCTTGTTGAATTTCCCATGCTTGTGGGATCCTGATCTTCCACTGTCATCATAATGAGATCGTTTGTGAGACGATCCCGAGCTGTGCTTGTCGGAGTGCTTCCTCTTTCTACTCTCAACTTGCTTCATTTTGTTCTCCAAAATAGCAGCCTTGTCCTGAGCGAGCTTAAGTGGGAACATAGGCCACAGCCAATTGCATTCATCTCATCATTCAAGCCTTCAAATTTTTCCTTTCTCTTGGCATCGGTGTCAACTTCATCCGTGCATAACGCGCCGATTGTTGAACTCCTCTATGTATTCAGCCACCGCAGCTGGCACCGCTTGATTGTGGAACTCTTTTTTCGGACTCATCACCCCGATGAGATATGAGCAAAGAAAGCCATCGTCAAAGATAGCCCATGTCACTTCATCTATGGGAGTTGTGATCCGGAAGTTGTCCCACCAAGTGGCGGTGGCCCTTCCAAAGAGATGTCTTAATCGACCTTTTCAAGATCCGTACAGCCCATGGTTACCAAGTCCTTGTTTACTGAGCGTAGCCAATCATTGGCCACCATGGGATTAGTCGTTCCTGAGAACTTTGCTGGCCTCAATCTCAAGAATCTGGTAAGCATATCAAAGCCCGGAGGGTTGTTGTTGTTATTGTTGTTGTTGTTATTGTTTTGGTTCTGGATGAACGTTTTCATCATCTGCATCAGTTGTGTTTGAGCAGTCATCATCTGCTGCATTTCTGGAGTGATGTTGTTGTGGTTGTTTGGGTTGGGGTTTGCACGACGGGGAGGCATTTGTGGTTTGTTCAAATAGAGATAAGAATGAGATACCCATAGATGCTTTCATGCACATTACATCACATAAGCAAACACAAAGCATGCAACACAAGATAAAGGTTCAACAACAAATAACAAGTTCACAAAGTAAAACACACAAGTAGCAAGCCATCCACATGTCGGATGGTCCAATAACAAGTTCTCAAATAACAAGTATGATAATGAAAGATAAACGAGTAGTCAAGTCAACTCATCGGCATCAATCTCCTCCTCGACAAAGGTAAGACCTGCGTTCTCCATCGCGGTCTTGTTCTCCTTGATGCTAGTGGTCAAGGTCTCTATCTTGGCCTTGAGATCCCTCTTCTGGGAACGAAGCCTCTCAATCACCGTCTGCTGCTGCTCTAGCTCGAAGTCCTTGGACTGCAGTTCTTCAGTCATATCCCGGATCTTCTTGTTCCTATCCTGGACACGCTTCTCCTGACTCTTGAACTTCCTGTCCTGGGTCTCGAACTTCGCCTCCATTTCCTTGACTATCTCGTCTTGTTGCGCGAAGAGCTTGTCCTTCTCGCGAAGCTGCACCTGGAGCTCATCATTGCTGAGCATGACATTGGTCTTGTCCGTGTCCACGTGCCTAATGAGAGACTCTAAGTCCTGGAGGTACAGGCGTATCGGCTCTGCTGCGTCCCTCTAATCGTCCTCGAAGTCGATGGACTCTCCATCCTCATCACGTCTTCCGAAGACGTGGAAGTGGGTACCTCTAACCTGTTGGGAGTGTCGCCCTAGCAGACGTCCTATCAGATCCTGCATAACTACCTCAATGCCTCTCTTCCTGTCATCGTGCATAAGCTTGAAGACGATGGCCTCCGTAGTAGGCTCTGTCTGGCGTCCGGGCTGGTTCACCTTGAAGCCCCAGAGGTCCTTCCTCTCAAACTTGGTGAGGGGATGCACCATGATGGTGGGAAGAGGGAGGTTGAGCAAAGTAGTAAGCTCAACGATACGAGGACCAAAGAGGGTAACCTGGAACTCCTCAACAGCGCTGATGGTAATAGGCATCTATTTGTAAGATAGAAAAGTTAGAACAACACAAATCAAGATAAAACAAAAGACATAACATCACATACATATCCTTGGGAAGCAAAACACACAAGTCATGCATACATGAAACCATTACAACAACCAAGGTTCAATCTTATTTTAAGCAACATTTTGGGAAAATAAGGTGATAGGTGGTGGTCCAACTAACGAAGTACGTTTACAATCCTATCTCATTGGATATGTTGGCTAACACAATGTTTCTAGAAGCAATCAGCCTATCTTGCTCACATGATTCCATCACTAAGTCTATAATGTCTCCTCTTAAGGTTTGGTTGGTAGCTTCCAACTCTTGGGTATGTTCCTTCTCTTTCCTTAGATCATTTTGGAGGTTGAGCATTCTGCACTTGACTCTATCACCAAGTTCTTTGATGGTCTTCCAAGCTGCATCCCTTGCTGATTCAAAGAATGTAGGGTGCACCACTGAATTGGTGAACATGCAGAATCCTTTTTCCTGATGGTTGTCTTCCTTGTTTTTATACAAGTGAAGTTGCACCCACCAGTATTCCACTCCTTCATCCATCACTGGAAAACCCTTGTACACAGCTGCACCTTGTATCTCTAATGCAACCATGAGGTCCTTGAGAGCCTTGGGGAATTCTGTCTCACACTCCAAAGTCATTGTCATGAGTGGTCCTTTCCTCAAGGCTTCGTTGATGGAGTTCATCTACAAATAGAGATGAGAGAGAAGATTAGAAAAGTTTTACGAGAAGAATAGACAAGTGTAGAAGTGGCTGAAAATTTTTCCTTAGCGGTTTCCAATCCTAGGGTCATGATCCCACAAGCAACACAGTGCTCTGATACCATCTGTAAGATCCCTCCTTTTTAAAGGAAAAGGATCCCTGTGATTGCAATGCTAGTACCTGGATCAATGCTAGCATCCACAGTTTAAGATGAAGTACACAGATACAAAGGTCATTTATTACATCCATTCCAGAGATAAACATAGTCTTTACAACTCAAGGCCACAGGCCTAATACAAGAGTTTGAATAAGTAAATAAATATAAGTCTTCATCTTCATGTGCCACAGGCAAACATGTTGAGTGTAGACTCATGACACCTAATCCTCATCAGAGTAACCTGCAACATCACAAGTTACAGCCACAGTGGGTCAATACGTTGGAATAGTATTGGCAAGTGATACCTTAGTAAAATTTAGGTGGACTATAATACTATATGCAATTTGGCTAAGTGTAGCTTGGCTTGCTTTGCTCAAAATAGGTTTTTCCTATTAGTTGAAATCACTAAGTTTTTCTTTGTCAAAACTTTTCCCAAGGAACCACCAATAGACATTGAGGTCCTTCACCCTTGTTCACCCACAAGTTTTTACTTAGAAATTGGAGTGATGAGATTCTTGATAGCTTCCATGTCTTGATGCTCAAGTTGTCCATTGCCATGGACTTGCCTAAGTACTTAGATTTTTTTTTCCATCTGCAGAGGTTGTGCACTTTCCCCACCAGACTTGGTTTCACCAAGACAGGACCTTTCAGAAGCCTTTCCTTAGACCAAATGGACGTGTTCCAACCTATCATTCCCACTACCACCAACTGTCCAAATGGCTAAGTTCTAGCAACTTATGTGATCCAGGCAGAGCCCATATTGCCAAGTGGCTACACTAGAAGATTCTCAACACTTGGCCTCTAAAAATCTCTTTGTTCCTGGGTGGCATACCACAAGTGAGATACACAAGGTAAACCATAGCCATGGGCCTTGTGTAACCACTCAACCAAAAACCACCAATCAAGTCCCTTTCCACCCAGGTGATTCATTGACTTAGTTGTTTTATTAAGTAAAACAAGTCCAAAGACTTAGAAATAATTTCATCATAGCATGTATATTTCACCCACCCTTGTTTGCTACTAGCTAGGCTAAGCATGGCATAGATAGTAATTTAACTTAGAAATTTCCTAGCAATTCTACAACTACTTAGGATTTCCCACATGGCATATAGGCAAAAAAAATAACATGCAAGACTTAGCAAAATATTTCTAATTCTTAGTACAAAATATAGGTATAGAAATATTCATGAAGTACCACTTGCCTTGGTAGTTGGGATAGTAGCACTCTTCACAATCACAATCACTAGCACCAAAGTCTACACAAAGAATATAGCCACAATCACATATAAGACATATTCAATCAAAAATATATATGCATGCATGCAAGATGCTAAGTGATGATTTTTAAAGCTCAACCAAGCAAGTGCATAGTACTGAATTCTAAACAAGTCCAAACTTTGTCAAACCAAATTTTATTTAACACTAAAACAATTCCTAAACAATTCATATGACTAAATAAGCCCTACACATGTTTTTGCAAAAGAAACCATTTTAACAGAAGATAAACATTAAACACATTGCATATTTAGAAAGGGCTTGTCTTCCTGATTCCAACGGTATAAAATTTGCCAAAATCTAACGTGGGAATCAAAAGTTACAAACAAAACAAATTTGAACTAAAATCTGATTCAAAATCTGTTTTAAATCTAACTTACTGACACACAGCGCTATCGTATTGGCGCGTACCGCTTCGCACGGATCGGTCGACGTAGATCGGTGGATTTAAGTGATCGCGTACGGCTCAGATCTAACGTACCGTTTCGTTAAGTGATTCTATCATACGCGTTGGATCTAGATCCAACGGCTCTTGATCAAACGACCAAGGTCTGGCGGCACGCGGTGACGGCGAGCGGCGGAGCGCTCTGTCAGTGGCGGTGCCGGCATTCTAGGTCACCCGGGGAGGGAAGAGGATGCTCACCAGAACCGCAGTGACGAGGTGAAGCTCAACGTGTCCTTGGCTGGCGAAGGGGCGCTCGGAGTCGTCAGGGATTCCTCGTCAGAGTTCGCAAACGCGTCGGGTGCGGCTGCTCGTCGACGTTGGCGAAGATACAGATCGCGCCAAGGCAAAATAAGCGGTGCGTTAGATGCGTGGAGTGATTCTGGTCATGTGAGTGTCAAAGAGAAGACAAGGTGTGGTCAGAACTAACCAGGAAGGTTCGCCGGAGTTGGAGACGGCGTCGGATTCTCTCGGTGCTCGTCGAAGTCGAAGCTCTGGATCACAAACAGACAAGCAAAGGGGATCAGGAGGTGCGCGAGGGAGTTGCGAAGCTGCTCGTATGAACCAGAGAGGAAGGGGCGCACGAGGTTTACCAGAATTGGTCGCCGGAGCAGGTTCTGTCTGCGGCGGCGCAAGAGCGAATACTGGCAGCCTGGTGGCGAGAAGGGTGTGCAGTGTGGGGGGAAATGACCGCGAGGGGGAGAGGTTCTTATAGCCGGAGCTGGGCGTGGAGTTACTCGCGGAATCAAGGGGAATCAACGCAGCAGTGACTGCGGCGAGTAACGGCGGCGTGAGCGGCGCAGGCGTGCGTGATTGACGAAGAAGACGACGGGGTCATGGGTCCACCTTTCAGCGAAATAAACAGAGGGGAGGTGGGGTCCTGGCGTCAGCGACTCCGTGGGTGCGTCTGTGCGTGCGAGAGAGAGAGAGAGAGAGAGAGAGAGAGAGAGAGAGAAGGGACCCGGGTGGGCTAAATGGGCTGCGTATGTTGCTGGGCTCAAATCCTGGCGCCGGCCCTTTTCATTTCTTTTCTCTTTTCTTTTTCTAAATTGATTTTCTGGAATGAGTTTCAAATGAATTCAAACTCTATTTGAATTCAAATCTTTTTGGGATTTTTGCAGTGTGCAACAGTCACAATTTTGGGCATAAAACCAAGTGGTCACTTTGAATTGGCTTGGTCATTTGGGAATAAAATAAAATAACAGTGACATAGCACTTGATTCCCATTGGTTTTGAAATTGATTTTCAAATGGTATTTGCTTTGAAAAAAAATAGTTTAAACCTTAGCAATCTAGCAACTCATTCTGGAAGCAATAAGGCACAAGGTTTGGTTTCATGAACAACAATCTCTCATAGGAGAGTAGCATTTGATTCAAATGATGATCACATAAAATAATGAGCTCATATGCTCCTGTTTTTGAATTGTTTTGTTTGAAATGAATCCTATATGATCATGGATGCATGGATGATATGCATGAGTTTGAAACATGATTTTAGGGATGTTATAAAGTAACTTGGTAAAAGAGAAGATGAACTTCGGAAAGATCACCCTCACCTATTTGCTAGCCAATCTGAATCTCAAGGGCGAGATTCATCTCAAGGGTTTTAGATTTGTAGCATCCCAAATTTCATCAAATGCAAAATCATGTTGTTGCATTCATATCATCATGGCATATTGATCTTGCACAAAAAAATTCAAAACAAAAACCCTAATAGAACCATATTTAAACCCCTTTTATTGTATATATATGGGTCACGGTTTTTATTTTATGTTATGAACTCAAAATGGTTTTTGAATGCTTAGATGTGTTTGACACACATTTGGATACTAGGATGACCATAGAAAAATTTGGTGAAGGTTTGATTTGATTTGGATTTGAAATAGCCATTCAAATTCAATTTAGAAAATAAAAACAGAAAAGGAAAAATGAAAAAGGGAAAAATAACAGGCGGCAACCATTCAGCCCAGCAAGCCCCAGCGGCCCAACAAGCCCACCCGGGTAAACTACCCTGTCTCCCCCGCATTTCTCACCCGCGTGCACACCCCCTTCCATTGAACCATGGCCCCGATACCACGTCAGCATTGTCATCCCCAAACCACGCCCACGACCAGTTCCTCCGCCCATTTCTTCCTCCTTCACTTCCACATTTGATTTTAATTAAATGGCGATGAATGCATGCGTGATTCTCGCCCTTTCTCCAGCTACTTAACCCACACCCCCTCGCGGCCATTTCCCCTCACATAGCCAGTACCAAGCGCCACTAGGCTACTCTAATTCTCACTTGCACCACTGTGGCACCGAGCAGCTCTGGCGAGCTATTCTGGTAAGCTCAGAGCGCGCCTTTCCTTCTGGTTCGCACGACCTGCTTCGCCATCGCCTTGCACATCTTCTCATGCTTTTGGTTTGTCATATATTGTCGCAGGTCGCCGTCGCCGTCAACCCCTGCAAGCACCCGAGGCGTCGGCCAACTCCGGCGAGTAATTCCGATAAAACCCGCATGCCCCTTGACATCTAATTCACACTACTGTGTTCGCCGTGACGTTGCGCACTTGCTAATGCCCTTCGTTTGCCCTATTATGCCCTAGGTCGTCGCCTTTGTCTCCGGCAGTGAGCACCCGATGCTAGGTCAAACTCCAACGAGGTTTTACGGCTGTGTTCGAGCGCCTCTATTCAAACCACGACCATGTTGATCTAAACCGTCTTCTCGTGATCCTGGTAAGCATCAGAACGCCCCTCCTAACCCCTTGTCCTCACCGGCATGTCACCGGCAGTAGCATCGCCGCCACCAGAGCCATTCGCACCGCCAGTTTCTGGTCGATTAGATCTGATCCGTTGGATCTCTATCTGATGGATGCGATTAGATCTAGCACGAAGGGGTGCGAGTAGATCTGAGCTGCAGGATTTATTTAGATCTAACAGAGCGAAAGCGTGATCCAGCGTGAAGCGGTACGCGCCAATCAGGTAGCTCCGCGTGTCACTGGTTTAGATTTAAAATCTGATTTTTGATCTATTAGGTATTCAAACTTGTAAATTCAATAACTTTTGATCTGTTTGTCCTAAAATTAGAAATTTTATATCAATGGATTCGGAAAATTAATATCTTTGCAACTATGGCCTTGGTTTGTCCATTTTATTCTGAAAATTTAGGATTTTATGCAGAACCATTTGTAGGCTTATTTTGGCTATATAAATTGTTTAGAAAATTATTTTAAAGTAAATTTTAGTTTATTTAGACCTTAGAGAGTATGCTTTGTATTCAGTACTGTTTAGTTTGTTTTGAAAAGTGTGACAAATCATTCATTTGCATTCTGCATGCATTCATACATATTTTTGTTTGTATATTGAATGTGAATTTGATGTTATGATTTTATGTGTAGATTTTGGTGATTGTGGAGAGTGTGATTGTGAGGATTGTACCTATTCCCCAAGTTACCAAGGAAAGTGATGCTCCATACTTTTGTCCTATTATTTTATCTATGTATTAGTGATATTTTGAGTAGTAATTGCATGGAGATTTTTCAAGTATATGCTATGCTATGGTGGATTCTATAGATAATATCTTGGTAGGAATTTTCCCTAAGTTAAGAGACTTGCTAAGTTAGCATGCTTAGCCTAGCTTGTAGAATGCAAGGGTGGAATATTCATGTTATGATACTATGCAAAGTTTATGCCTATGTTTTTGATTAATGAAACAACATGTTAATGAATCACCTAGGTGGAATGGAAAGATTGGTTTGTGTTGAGTGGTTACACAAGGCCCATGTTTATAGTTTACCTTGTGTATCGAACTTGTGGTTGGCCACCTAGGAACAAAGAGATTTGAGATGTTTAGTGTTGAGAAGCTTCTAGTAAAACCACATGGCATATGGCTCTGCCTTGACCAACTAGGTTGCAAGAACTTACCCAGATGGACAATTGGTGGTAGGGTTGATAGGATGGAATGTGTCCATGGTGGTCTAAGGGAATGCTTCTGAAAAGTCTCGTCTCGATGCATGTCGAGTCTTGTAGGGAAAGTGCACCGCCTCTCGAGAGGGTAAAACCTAAGTACTTAGCCGTGTCCCCGGTAATGGACATTTTGAGCCTGAAAGACGTTGAAATGATCAAGGATCTCCTCATCCCAATTTCTCTAAGTTAAAACTTGTGGTTGAATAAGGGTAAAGGTTCACAATGTCTATTGGTGGTTCCTTGGGTGTTTTTGTCAAACAAAAACTTAGTGTTTTCAACTAATAAGAAAAACCATATTTTGAGCAAGCCAGCCTGAACTACACTTAGCCAAATTCATATAGTTATTAGATGTACTATACTTATATGGTATCACTTGCCAATACAATTCCAAATGTATTGACCCTATGTGGCTGTAACTTATGATGTTGGAGGTTACTCTGATGGAGACTAGGGTTATGAGTCTACACTCAGCATGTTTGCCTGTGGCACATGAAGATGAAGACTTTATTTATTTTGTTAACTATTGTGAACTCTATGTATTAGCCTTGAGCTAATGAGTTGTAAGAATTATGTATCTCTGGATATTACGTTGTAATAATGACCGTTGTATCTGTGTACTTAATCTTAAATTGTGGATGCTAGCATTTCGATCCAGGGACTAGCATTGCAATCACGGGGGCATTTACCTTAAATGGTGAGGTATTACACATGTTTGCTTGATTTAGTCTTTTCCACGCCATCAAGACTCTTTTCTGGGGTCGTCGTCGGGGATCTACAAGACACTTAAACCCGTTCCTCCTCGTCAAAAGCTCTTTTCTGGCACCGTTACCACTTATAATTATCCATACCACTTGTATTTCACTATCTCTTCGCCGAACTAGTGCACCTATACACCTGACAAGTGCATTGGGTGTGTTGGGGACACAAGAGACTTCTTGCATCTTGATTGCAGGGTTGCTTGAGAGGGATACCTTTGACCACTTCCTCCCTGAGTTCGATAAACCTTGGGTAATCCACTTAAGGGTAACTTGCTGTTGTTCTACAAACCTATGTAAGCCCAACAACTGTCTACAATAATAGAAGTGCATAGACATTAGGTACACATATTCGGATTGGGATGGTGACAAGGATGATAGTAAATCAACCTCCGGGGCTTGCCAATTCCTTGGTAGGTCCTTAGTATGTTGGTCTTCTAAGAAGCAAAATTGTATATCTCTCTCCACCGTAAAAGCCGAATATGTGGTAGCTGCTAGTGCATGCACTCAATTGTTATAGATGAGGCAAACTTTAATGGAATATGATGTCCATTGTGACAAGGTGCCTCTTTTATTTGACAATGAAATTACTATCAAGATTTCCTACAACCCGGTGGATCATACAAGGACAAAGCATATTGAGATTCGTCATCATTTCATTAGGGATCATGTTTATAGGGGAGATATTGAGATATTTTATGTTTCATCCAAAGACCAACTTGACGATATATTCATGAAGCCACTTGATGAAGCAAGATTTGTTATTTGAGAAATGAGCTAAATATCATAGATTCAAGGAGCTTGACTTGATCACCTTGCATACTCAACTATGTCTTGGCCCTTATTTGGTTTAGGTGTAGGCATGGAGATAGGGGTGCGGTCCTAATACATTGGGCTATCCCTCCCCCCATAATGCTAACCAGGGGCGGACGCAGGAATGAATTGGAGGGTGGGCACACTCCAAAAAAAATTGCGTTGACCCATGTGGAATACAAAATTTTCCTAAAAAGTAATGTAAATAGTATAGTGGAATCTCATAATATCATAGTTCTATAATGTATTCCAATTTTTAGGTCAAAAAAAGTTTCACTTGTAAGTTATGGTACACCATAGACAAGTAAAAAATAGAATTAAACAATTAGAAAAATGATGCTTTTTAGCTACTAAACTTTTGTAAGTAGAGCTTATATCTTGCTAGATTTTTTTACAATAATCCATGTGACACACGAAATCTGACTAAAAAGCCTTGTATTGTATTCATTGATAGAGGACTACAGAGTTTATATACTCCCTCCAGTCCAATTTAATGGACTCAGATCCATTTAGATATGAATATATGTAGCACTAAAATATGTCTAGATATCCGTATCTAGATAAATTTGTGTTCATTAGTTTTGGAGGGAGTAGTACATGTGATGACTGTCTAAAAAGTGATATTTGCTAGAATATGCCGACGGTAGTAAAGGATGTAGGGGTTTGTATGTTTAGTGGAAACTACTGGCCCGACTTGAATCTCTCCCACCCTCACGTAGATCCTAATTTCCCCGGGATCCCACGATTTCCACTATCCGGGTCCCCGCATGCGTGCAACGTTTGCATCCGTGGTGGGCCTCCTGGAACCTCATCTCCTCCACGACTCCGGTGAGGCTCTCAAAAAATGTCTCTGACAAGACATGTCTTTTAATTTTTGCCCTATGGGTGAACTTTTTTGCTACATGCAAAGGCGGGACATTTCGTAGAAAAATGACAGATTTTGTTGCAAAATTAGAGATTTAACAAAAAAAAGTACAAAATAAGTGTCAGCATGAGAACCCAGAGAGTGGAAACACGCCATCAACCCGGGGATGCTTAGTGTTGTCTCTATTTTTATGCAATCAACTATTCCTAGAAAATGAATACTTCAAATTTTAGATGGTAAACATTATATTAGTGGTAGTCTATTTATTCTCTAGAATTCTGGATGGTCCACGGCCCACTCGGCCCCACCCCTGCGTACGCCCATGACCTCAATCCCTTGCCCGATGTGCTAAAATCAAGGCCTCCCATAACTTCCATGTGAAACCCGATATCTCCAGATCGTAGATTCTGGTCGGTTAGACCGGAGACACCAGCCCAATCCAGAGATTCTGGTCCATCTGACCGGAAACTCCGGTCCAGGACGGAGATTTCGGTGTTGCACACCAGAGACTCTGGTGTGGCTTTCTTCTAGCACATCTTGCAAAGTTTTGAGGGTCTTGCTATTATCTTCGAGACATATGTTCTTACCTCCATGCTATCCCCCTTCATCTATATTCATGGGTGGCTCTGGTTCTCATCGTCCACCTCGTACCAAGGCCCAAGTCAAAAAGAAGTGACCCATAATTTGATGTGTGATCTAGGCAGTATGTTATTCCACCATCTAATAGGAGTCAACTGGATAGAGATGCAGCATATAAGCAAAGGGGACATGAGCGCATTGAGGAAGAAAGTCAGGCCAAAAGGGCAAAATATGACAACTTGCAGTCTATGGCTCTGTCACATCCCAACATTTTCCAAATCTTGTTATGTGAAAAATAAATAAACAAAATAAATAATTGTTGAAATTTAGGGTGAAAAGAAACTTTTTAAATGGAAATTAAAATTCCATCTTGAACAAACTTTGACCAATGTTTGAATCTAACTAAAATTCAAATCAAGTGGAATGCATTTCTCTTTAAATGCATCTGGAAATTTAAACACTTGAGAAATAAACCAAAACCCAAAAACCCTAATGGAAGGAAATAATTTTCAAAGTTATCTCCAAGCCTATGGATTTTATCCATATAAAAATTGGTCAAACAAACATTTCAAATTGATCAATAATGATTATTAGAAATATTATAAAACTATATAAAATTGGATTCACTTAATTGGGAGCCATAGATAAAAATCTTATGAATTTAATAAGATAAGGAAATTGATTTCCCAAAGCTAATAAAGCAACCATCCAAAAATTCATACCAATTGGTGAGCAAATAATACTAAAAAGATAAACAAATAATAAATAAAGCTATAATAGTTGAAATCACTATTTTTGGATCTTTAAATCACTGTTCAAAAAATAGGTCGAATCGGCGATTAATAGGCCGATTAATCGCTACTAGGGACTTGACCGTGTCGATTACCACTAATCCTTTGTGTTAATCGTTTAGCCCGATTAATAGTTCTGACACTCCGATTACTAGGTATGTTCCAGGTTAACCACTACACTTGGTCAAAAAAGTTGCAAAATTATCAACACATATCACCCATCCATCCGCTAGCCCGCCCCAATGAAGTAGGTTTTGTGAAGCTCCGGCTCGATCCCTCCCTCCAAGAGCTTGATTTCAGCCATCACCAACTAGTTCCTTGTCGTTGTTGACCAGTTTCTCATAGTTCTCGACTAGACCTCAGATACAAGAGCTCTAGCGCCTTGAGGATCTCATCCGAGATCTTAAGGCTGCCTTTTATAGGATAGATAGTTCAGGTGCAAGAGGATTCATACGTGTTTTAGGTGCTAATTTTTGTAGTCTCCAACGATTAATAGTCGACCGATTAAATCAGTTAATCATCCGAATTCCGATTAATCGCTACTCCCAAGCCAACCGAGCAACTAACGATTACCGATTTTCTTAACATTGCTTTAAATAAAAAGATATGGTTTTCAAAAGCAAAGGTAGAAATATAAATAAGGATTATTTTATAGAGACAAATTAAATCTTGGCCAAGGTTTTGAAATAAAATATTACTATTTGATAAAAAGAGTAAAGGTTTATTTAAATAAAATAATGAGGATTTATTAATATCCAATTTTATTAAAGTAAAGACTTCTCCATTTTAAATAAACACTAAAACTTGTTAATTTATTTTAAATAAGACTTCCAAGTGTTTTAGTTTTTCAAAAGAAACCAACTGAAAATATTTTGATATTTTTTAGATTTCAAAAGAGTTTTAAAATAAATTAAAACCTATTTGAATTAAAGACTATGGTCTATTTATTTAATTAGTAATAGATCCTAAAAAGAATAAAATAATTATTTTGTTTTGGACTTTGAAATATGTTGATAAACAGAATTAAAATTCACCCAAAGTTTGGTGGTGATTTGAATTCAAATGGAGATTGAAAAATATTATTAAATCTTATTTAATTAATACTAGAGCCTATTTTAAATAATTAAAAGACCCTAAATAGAATAAAAGATTTATTCTAAATTTGACTTCAGAATGTGGCAATAAACAGTGTTTGATTATTCACAAAATTTGGCAAAGGTTTGAATTCAAATGAGTGTTTGAATTATTTAATCAAAATCAAAACAGAATTAAAGAAATGGAAAAGGAAAAACATTCAGAACAAAAAAAATGAAACGGAGCAGCCCAGCCCAGCTAGCCCACTAAGCCCACTCGCAGCCCACCTCTCCCTCTCTCCCCAAAACGTTTTCTCACCGCGGAAAGAACCCACTCTGTTGCTGACGACCAGGCCCCACTCCCCCTCTCTCTCACTCGCTGCCAAACGGACCCCACGCCACCTCAGCATCGTCTCCCTCGCGGTGACCACGCCTCCAACCCCTCCTCGCCGTTTCTGGCCGTTGAAGCCGGCGTCAATACGCTTTACTACCTTCATTACTCCACCCCATGACCTTGCCCTCTTAACCGCCTCCTTCCCCTCTCCATTTCCCCCCAGTCATCGCCCCACCGGAGCCCCCAGGCTGCCCTGATTTCCTCTTAGAACCCCACTGCCTCCGACGCTCTCCGGCAGCAATTCCGGCCAGCCTCCTCCGCCCCTCGACTCCTCGACCACACGAAAACATTCCCCAGCCTCTGGCGCACACTCAGTGCCGCCAGCTCGCTCTCGCTTGCCCTGCAACCTCGACTACAACTTCGACGAAGCAACACCGCCGTCTGTCTCCAACTCCGGTGAGTCCTCCCGGTATGAATAGACTGCCCCTTTCCCTCTCTTGGATGCTCACATGTTCGTGACTCTCATATGAACCTAACGGTGCCCTCCATTTGTCTCAACATGCCATAAACCTTCGCCCCCATCGACGAGCAGACGAGCCCGAGGCGCAGCACAACTCCGGTGAACGATTGCCGTCACCACCGTGCGCCCCTTGCCTTCTCGCGAGCACCTTGAGCATCACCGCGGCCCCGCGAACCCGGTGAGCACATCCTCCCTCTCCCTCGCTTCAGCCTTGAAGGCAGCCTTGCGTCGCCAGCCACCGTCGAGCGCCGCTGACATTTGGTCACATGCCCTGAGCCGCTGAATCTTGATCTGACGGATGCGATAGAAAGTAACTCGAAAGAGTATGGGAGAACCTGAGCCGCGCGATTAAACTTTGATCTAACGCACCAGGCAGGTCAATCCGCGCGAAACATTTTCGACCAATGAGATCGCACCACGTGTCCAGAGTTTGTTTTAAAAACAGAAACTATTCTATTAGATGCTCAATTTTGTAAAATCCATAACTTTCAAACAACACGTCCAAATTTTGCAAATTTTATATCAATGGATTCAGCAAAACAAGTACTTTCTGACCATGCACTTTGTTTAGTAAAATGCTTCTGTTAAATTGATTGTTTTTTCAGAAACTTGTGTATCAATGTTTAGAATATAAAAATTGTTCTAAAATGATTTTTGGGATAAAAACCTTTGGCAAATGGATTGTTTTGAACCTACTGACCATAGAAATTAATTTGTGGTTTCAAAAATATATTTGGTGAAGCAAAAGAATAAACCTTTGATTTAAACCATTTCTAATCAAATAAAAATAATGTTTGTTTATTAAAAATGTTTTTGGGAGAAAATCTTTGGGAAATGTTTTGGAATAAACTCTATGACCCCAAGAACCAAGTGTTTTGATTTAAAAATATATTTATTGAACCCTATAAAGATTGTTACTTTGATAAAGGCATTTTTCACCACATAAAATAATACTTTGGTTTAAAAATGGTTTATAGGTAGAATATTTTGCAAATAGTTTTGCCACTTTATAAAATGACCAATAAGTGTTTTAGAATGTTTATAACCTATTATAAACTACTTTTGTAAATAAAACAAAGTTTGGCATGCTTGCATGCATTGTTTTGTTTCTATTATTTTATGTAATGTTGCTTGAATGGTAGATTGAAATATTGCTTGCTTGATTGAATTGTAGTGATTTGAAGATTGTGAATATTGCAAAGATCAAGGAGTGAACTTATATTCTACCAAAAAGGCAAGTGATGCTTCATACTTTTATCCCATTATTTTCACTATGCATTAGTGATATTTCTAAGTAGGACTTGCATGGAATTTTGCTAAATGTAAACTATGCCATGGGAAATCCTAGTAGATGAAACCTTAGTATAATTCACCTAAGTTAAGATTCCTACTACTATCATGCTTAGCTTGGCTAGTAGAAAACAAGGGTGGATTATATTCATACTATGGAATATTTCTAAGTCAGGGACTTATGTCTTGTTTAATAAAACAACTAAGTGAATGAATCACCTGGGTGGAATGGAAGGAATGGTTTGTGTTGAGTGGTTCACAAGGCCCATTTCTATGGTTTACCTTGTGTATCTCACTTGTGGATGGACACCCAGTAACAAAGAGATTTGAGATGTCAAATGTTGAGAAGCTTCAAGTGCAGCCACTTGGCATTATGGGCTCTGCCTGGATCATATAGGTTGCAATAACTTAGCCAAATGGACAGTTGGTGGTAGGGGATTGATAGGTTGGAGCGCGTCCATTCTGGTCTAAGGGAAGGCTTCTGAAAGATCTTGTCTTGGGAAACCAAGTCTTGTGGGGAAAGTGCACCACCTCTGCAGAGTGAAAAATCTAAGTACTTAGCCATGTCCCTGGTAAAGGATAATTTGAGCATCAAGACATGGAAGCTATCAAGAATCTCCTTGTCCCAATTTCTAAGTTAAAATCTTGTGGTTGAACAAGGGTTGAAGGATCACCAATTTCTATTGGGAGATGCCTTGGGTGATTTTTGTCAAGCAAAAGCTTAGTGTTTTCAAATGATAAGGAAAATCTATTTTGAGCAATGCAAGTCTAAGCTCCACTTAGCCAAATGCATATAAATGATAGACTCCACTATACTACCATAGTATCACTTGCCAATACAATTCAAATGTATTGACCCTTGTGGCTGTAACTTGTTATGTTGCAGGTTTGTTTGATATTAGTGAAGTTTGTTGAATTAGGATTACAAGTCTACAACCAACATGTTTGCCTGTGGCACTTTGAAGATGAAGGACCCCATGCTATTGTTATATTCTGCTGCATTGTAATGAGATAGCCAAATGAGCTATGTAAGATGTAATAAATTACTTTATTCATGGTTATAAAGTTGTATTATGACCTTTGTTTCTTGATATTACATCTTAACTGTGGATGCTAGCTATTGATCCAGGGACTAGCATTGTAAACACAGGGATCTCTACCTTATTAAAGGTTGGGAACCTTACAGGCTCACATGTCCAAAAAGGAATACCGAGAGTTGCGCATGATGATATTCTATGGCATTCCTAGAACCAGTGAAGACCCATGTTATTGGAGGAAGGGGCAAAAAGTGTTCATGCAATATTTTTATTGCAAGCTCACCAAGTCCCCAATTTTCCCTCATAGGTATATGCATCCCGAGTACATGCGTGCCAACAACTACTTTGTTGATGCTGTGTGGATTACTGAGAAGCTTGGGCTGCATGGGATAATTGAGCTCCAGGAGAATTACAACATCACCCTTGTCTAGAAATTCTATGCTACTATTGTGTTTGGGACTGATTAGAAAAGGACCATGACATGGATGTCTAGTAACTTCCGCTGCACTACAACCTTCTTTGATTTTGCAAATGTCACCCATGAGAGTTTCCAGGGTGTGTCTGTTCATGTTGGGCACCGTATGCATGACGATGTTCTTGGCGAGAACAAGAACAAGTTGTCACCTCTCTATGGCAGCAAGGGGGTCGTTGGTGAGTCCAAGGGCCTCAAGACTCTCTACAGCTTGCTGTTGAGGATATTTTTCCACACCATTTCTGCCAGTGCTAGAAACGATGATGCTATTAGGTGTGGCCTAGTCAACCTGCTCCACCATGATCACAAGGTATATTGTGCTGGCCCTGATGCTGAAGGATATGCTATTGACATCATGGACTTCATTTTTGAGGAAATGCATGATGCCATTCTCTTCAAGAAGTATCCTCCTTATGTAGCACTTGTGATGAGGCTCATCAATACTCAGCCACATGGTTCACCTCTAGACCTTCCTCCTAATCTTGTGGAGCATGATCTTGTGTCTCTCCAAAAGAAAGGGAGTATGGGACCAGCTCCTAGGCGGTCTTATGCAAATGAGGATGATGAGATTTCTGAGTCAGAGCAGGCTCCCACTCCTCCAAGGGGCTCTAGGAGGAAGAATGTCTCCAATGATCCTATGCCACCCGTCTCCCGTGAGTATGTCTATGAAAAGGTCAAGAAGGCCTCATTTTGGGAGAATAATCTATGTTGCATGAATGTGGACATTCACAAGGAACAGCATGCCTCATACAAGAGAAGCCGTATAATTGAGAAACTCCCCAAGGAAATCAAGGCTCAGGGTGAAGAGGAAGAAGATGAAGGAGAGGGAGAATACACAGATGAGCATGGGGCTGATCCATCTGTGGAATCTGACCACACTCTCTCATTTCGGGCATGGAACGCTCAGCAGGACAGCCTATTGGATTGGAAGACCTTCTTAGAGGTCACCTCATGCTTTGGATCTCAGAGTACTTCCTCCTCTCGCCCTCATGGAAACGGGCCCGCGGCTCCAGGGGAGATGATGACTATGAGGAGGAAGAGGATGGGGATGATGATGAGAATGTCGCCGGCGATGAAGATGACTACGAGTGATTTCTTGGGGCGTTAGCTTGGTCTTTTCCCTCTTCGGTGTCTCGATGCCAAAGGGGGAGAAGCTTAGATCATCAGGATTTGCATGGGTTGGGGCATTTGGTCATTTGTTTCAAATAATTCCTTTATTTGGTTCTTGTGAAACTATCTATGTGTGTGTAGACATGTTATGCTCGTTCTATTATTGTAATGGTTAAAACTCTCTATTTAGCTTCTATTACCATACATGCTTATATTAGATGACTGTCTTGCTACACGTTCTCAGAGGGAGCATAGCTATGTCTCATATTAAGATTTCCATGCAAAATCTATTGTTGTCATCGAACACCAAAAAGGGGGAGATTGAAAGGACATTTATTGTCTTAATCATTTTTGGTGTTCGTTAACAACTTGAGGGTCATTTTACAGTGTGCTGATGTTCACAGGTTAATATACTAAAAAGATAAAAGTCCATAGTACTATGCAAAAGTTCCTGGAGGAAACATATGTTTCATGGAGATTCCAGACCGGAGTCTCTAGTGTGCAGACACCGGAGTCTCCGGTGTGGTCCATAGTTACCCCCACAAGTCTCCCGAGTGGTTTCTATAAGTTGACCAGGGACTTTCTGTATGGGGGTTTGGAGAAGGAACGGAGACAGGCCGGAATATCCAGTGTTCATGGCCAGACCGGAGTTTCTAGGGTAAAAAGTCCGGAGTCTCTGGTGTGGCCCAGTCTGGAGGTTTTGGAAAAGTACCTAGAGGAAGTTCTCAGACCAGGCCCAGGACCTTCTGTATGGTGGTTCAGAGATGGACAGGAGACAGGCCGGAGTCTCCGGTCTAAGACATATGCAGAATGGAGTTTCCGACCTTCAGACTGGAATCTCCGGTGTGGAAGTTTCCCAACAGGCAAAAAACGGTCTATGGTAGTGGGGGATATAAATATAGGACCTTATCTTCTACCTCCTGCTGCTCTTTTCAGAAAAGAAGAACCCTAACCCTAGAGCCACCAAATCTACAAGATCTCCACCTCCAACCATCCAAAGTCCTTGATCTTTGGAGAATCGAAGGAGGGGGCCTTGATCTATATATTCACCAAGATAGATCTTCATTTCCCCCTCATTCACTTGAGGGCCCCTTGATCTAGTGTTTCATTGGAAACCCTAGTTCTTGATTTGGTTCTTACAAGCTTGTATTTGATTGTTGTGGTAGCTAACTTGCATTCGGGAGCCTCCAATTTAGTTGTCAATGTGTGTCTCAAACTTATTGTAAAGGTGCCAACTTCCACCTCGAAGCTTGCTAATATAGTGGAATAGTGAATTGATCCCTTTGGGGTGAGGTTCACCGGAGAACAAGGGAGGCCTTTGTGGCGTTGGTGGTTTGAAACCACTCCCTCTCCAAACACAGATGTACTTCCCTCAAAAGGAAGGAACTGCGGGAAATAATCCTTGTGTCTCCGCGTGCTCCACTTTGGTTACTTATATCCTTTACCGCACCTTACTTATATATTGTTCTTGCTTAGTTATTTGTGGTAGTGTGACATATAAGTAAATTCACCTTAGTTGCATATCTAGAGAATTTACCTTTTGTGTCAAACCCTAAATTGAAAAAGAGTAAAATTTGAAGTAGCACCTATTCACCCCCTCCCCCCTCTCTAGGTGCCCATACAATCCTTTTAACAATATTCTGAAGTAGTTCAGAAAGGAACAAGATAACAAAGAAGTTCTTACTTGTATGAAGCATTGACTTAGTCTCAGTATTACAAGTATGGTTAAAAGAAAGAAAGAGATGTGTTGCATCTCCTATGCCTTTGTCATAGGTTCTTCCATATAACTATATTGCACACTCGACGTAATATGACCTAAGGATCTGGTTGGAACAACATGTCTTGAGGTGATTCTTGATTTAATCACTAAACTAGAGTTAAGCTTTGTAGGGGTTCGTAGCATGGAAAAAAAATTCTACCGCATGCAAACAAACAAACCAAGATCTATCTACTATATTGTAGCAACGAGTCAATAGAGGAACTCACCCTCGAAGATTCCAAAGCGGTTAACGAGAGCAGATTCTCGTGGGTGATGTAGTCGTACTCTTGCCGATCTCAAGATCGCGTAGACGATCCTTCCGGCGCTGCGTTCCGACAGTTCTTCCGCATTCGGTCACACGTTAGGTACTCGATGAAGACCTTCCTCTCCCTTGTTCCAGCAGGCAGCGGAGGTTGTAGCACTCTCCTCGCAATTCCGGCAGCACGACGGCGTGGTACCGGTAGTAGAGGGGAGATCTCGCAGGGCTTCGCCTTAAGCCGGAGCGAGTATGGTGGACTATGAGAGAGGCCTTGGCGATCTATGGTTTATAGTCACCAAGGGAGGAAGCTTGTCCGGCGGCTAGGGCTTGGGGAGAGCCCCAACTCGGCGGCTAGGAGGAAACCCTAGGGCGGCGGCGACTTGTGGTGGCCGGCGGCTAGGGCTAGGGTTTGGGTGGTGTCTAGTGTAGGGAAGAGGGGCAGCCCGGCCCCTCATTTTATAGGTGGGAGGGCACGGCCAAGGGGGAGGGAGTCCTCCCCCAAGTAGGCCTCCTTGGCCGGCGGGTGGAGGGAGAGGAACTCCTCCCCAAGTAGGTTTCCTACTCTCCCTCCACCAAGCAAAACTGCCGTTTGACTTTTCAAATTGGCGTTTGACTTTTCAAACTAGGATTTGATTTCTCCCTTTATTTTGCCCAGCCATGATACCTAGTACATGATGCAACCATTCCACATTGTCATGACACATTCATGTACCCTTCCCCTCCGGAGTGTCGGACCTTCCGGAACCTTCTAGAACATTCCCAATGAAAACACCGGAATCATTCCCCAACTCCGAAACAAGACTTTCCTTATATGAATCCTATTCTCTGGACCATTCCGGATCTCCTCGTGATATCCCGGATCCTATCCGAGACTCCAAAAAACATTCAGTCTCTTACTCATCATTCCATAACTACTCAACAACATCGAATCCTTAAGTGTGTCTCCCTACGGTTCATGAATTATGCGGAGATGATCGAGACACTTCTCCGAACAATAACCAATAGAGGAATTTGGAAATTCATATGGCTCCCACATATTTCTACGATTACTTTGTGATCGAATGAACCACTTACATACGATACCAGTTTCCCTTTGTCTCACGATAGTTTACTTATCCGAGGTTTTGATCGTTGGTATCTCTGCATACCTAGTTCAACCTCGTTACCGATAAGTACTCTTTTCTTGTTCCCGTGATATGTGATCCCTTGTGATCCAGTCACACGCTTGCGAGAAAATTGGATGACATTCCACCGAGAGGGCCCAGAGTATATCTATCCATCATATGGATGGACAAATCCCACTCTTGATCCATGTGTCTCAACCCATACTTTCCGAACACTCAATGCCACCTTTATAGCCACCCAGTTACGGTGTGGTGTTTGATGTCATCAAAGCATCCTTCTGTTGATGGTCATAAGCATGATCTCATGTTAGAAGGAATTAGGTTACTATGTATCAGAAAGCTTATAGCAATTGAACTATTAAAATGACTTGATCTTTATGCTACGCTTATCTATAGGAGTATGTACACCATACCATTATCCTAATGATATGATCTTGTTATTAACAACATCTCAAATGTTCATGATCAAGAAACCATGATCATCTATTAATCAACAAGCTAGTATTATGAAGAGGCTTTACTTAGGGACTCTAATTTAGTTTACAAATCACACAAGTATTAATGTTTCTGGTTAATACTGTTATAGCATGAATGTAAACATTTATCATAAACACAAAGATATAATAATAACTACATTTATTATTGCCTCTAGGGCACATCTCCAACAGTCTCCCACTTGCACTAGAGTCAACTAATCTAGATTACATGGTAATATACCGAACACCCATGGCAGTTTGGTGTTGGTCATGTTTTGCCCTCGGGAGAGGTTTAGTCAACGGATCTGCCACATTCAGATATGTGTGTACTTTGCAAATCTTTATGTCACTATCTTGGACATGTTCTTGAATAGCGTGAAAACGCAGCTTGATGTGCTTCAGATTCTTGTGTGACCTTGGTTCTTGCGCATTGTCTGTGGCGCCCATGTTATCACAGTAGATAGACATTGGGTCCAGCGCACTTGGAACCACACCGAGCTCTGTAATGAACTCCTTCATCCATATCGCTTCTTGTGAAGCCTCCGAAGCATCTATGTATTCCGATTCAGTTGAAGATCTCGCCACAACGCTTTGCTTTGCACTCCTCCAGCTAACTGCTGCACCATTCAAAGTAAATACGCATCCAGATTGAGATTTAGAATCATCCGGATCGGTGTTCCAACTAGCATCGGTGTAACCATTAACAACGAGTTGTTCATCACCTCCATAAGAAAGAACCATATCCTTAGTTCTTCTCAAGTACTTAAGGATGTTTTTGACCGCTGTCCAATGATCCACTCCTGGATCACTTTGATATCTGCTGGTTAAACTAACAGCATATGCAATGTCGGGTCTAGTACATAGCATGGCATACATTAGAGATCCTATGGCTGAGGCATATGGAGACTTACTCATCCTTTCTCTATCTTTTGCTGTTGCTGGACTTTGAGTTTTACTCAACGTCGTATTGGGCAACATGGGAAAGAACCCTTTCTTGCTATCTTCCATTCCAAACCTCTTTAGAACTTTGTCCAAATATGTACTTTGTGACAATGATATTAGGCGTCTCGATCTATCTCTATAAATCGTTATTCCTAATATGTAAGCTGCTTCGCCAAGATCTTTCATTGAAAAACTATTATTCAAATATTCCTTGACACTATTAGGAAGGTCTACATCATTCCCAATCAACAATATGTCATCTACATATAGTATTAAGAATGCTACAGAGCTCCCACTCACTTTCTTGTAAATACAAGCTTCTCCATAAGTTTGTATAAAACCAAAACTTTTGATTACCTTATCAAAACGTTGATGCTTGCTTCAACCCATATATGGACCGTTGAAGTTTGCATACCTTGTTAGCATCTTTAGGATCGAAAAAACCTTTGGGTTGCATCATATACAACTCTTCATCAATGTCTCCATTGAGGAACGCCGTTTTGACATCCATCTGCCATATCTCATAATCGTAATATGCAGCGATTGCTAACATAATCCTCACAGACTTTTTCTTCGCTACTGGTGATAAAGTCTCATTGTAGTCAACTCCTTGAATTTGTCGGAACCCTATTGCGACAAGTCGAGCTTTATAGACAGTAACATTACCATCAGCATCTGTTTTCTTCTTGAAAATCCATTTGTTATCGACAGCCTTCCGGCCATCCAGTAAATCCACCAAAGTCCATACTTGGTTTTCGTACATGGATCCAATTTCGGATTTCATGGCGTCTTGCCATTTATTGGAATCTAGGCTCATCATCGCTTCCTCATATGTCGCAGGGTCATCGGTGTTGTCCACCAACATGACACTCATAACGGGATCATACCAATCAGGAGTGGTACGAGTTCTCGTTGACCTGCGAGGTTCTGTAGCAACTTCAACCGAAGTTTCATGATCATCATCATTAGCTTCCTCTCTTATTGGTGTAGGCGCCAAAGGAACTTCTTCCGGTGTTGCGCTACTCGCAAGTTCGAGAGAAGGTTCAACAACCTCGTCAAGTTCTACTTTCCTTCCAGTCACTTCTTTCGAGAGAAATTCCTTCTCTAGAAAGGATCCATTCTTGGCAACGAAGATTTTTCCTTCGGATCTATGATAGAAGGTATACCCAATAGTTTCCTTCGGGTATCCTATGAAGACGCATTTTTCCGCTTTGGGTTCAAGCTTGTCCGGTAGTAACTTATTTACATAGGCTTCGCAACCCCAAAATTTAAGGAACGACAATCTAGGTTTCTTCCCAAACCATAATTCATACTGTGTCGTTTCAACGGATTTAGATGGTGCCCTATTTAAAGTGAATGCGGATGTTTCTAATGCATAACCCCAAAATGATAGCGGTAAATCTGTAAGTGACATCATAGAACGAACCATATCTAAGAGAGTTCGATTACGACGTTCGGATACACCATTACGCTGTGGTGTTCCCGGCGGTGTCAATTGTGAAAGTATTCCGCATTTCTTTAAATGCTCGCCAAACTCATAACTTAGATATTCACCTCCACGATCAGAACGTAGAAATTTAATCTTCTTGTTATGTTGATTCTCCACCTCACTTTGAAATTCCTTAAACTTCTCGAAAGTTTCGTACTTATGTTTCATGAAATAGATATTCCCATATCTACTCAAGTCATCCGTAAAGGTAAGAACATAACGATAACTACCGCGTGATGCTACACTCATTGGACCACACACATCGGTATGTATGATTTCCAATAATCCCGTAGCTCGCTCCATCATACCAGAAAATGGAGTCTTAGTCATTTTACCCATCAGACATGCTTCGCATCTTTCAAGTGATTCAAAATCAAGTGATTCAAAATCAAGTGATTCAAGAAGTCCATCGGAATGGAGTTTCTTCATACGCTTCACTCCAATGTGACCAAGACGACAGTGCCACATATAGGTCGAGTTATCGCTCAATTTCAAACGTTTAGCTTCAATGTTATTAATATGTGTATTTCCACTATCGAGATTCAATAGGAATAGACCATCTATCAAAGGTGCATGTGCATAAAACATATTACTCATATAAATCGAACAACCATTATTCTCGGACTTAAACAAGTAACCGTCTCGCAATAAACAAGATCCTGATATAATGTTCATGCTCAACGCAGGCACCAAATAACAATTATTTAAGTATAAAACTAATCCCGATGGTAGATGAAGAGTTAGCGTGCCGACCGCGATTACATCAACCTTTGATCCATTTCCAACGCGCATCGTCACCTCGTTCTTCGCTAGCTTCCGTTTATTCTCGATGCACTGTTTGAGTTACAAATATGAGCAACCGAACCCGATTATCAAATACCCAAGCACTACTACGGTACTAGTGAGATACACATCAATAACATGTATATCGGATATACCTTTCTTCTTGATGTTGTCGTTCTTCAAATCCGCCAAGTACTTTGGGCAATTCCGCTTCGGTGACCCTCTCCTTGCGGTAAAGCACTCGATGATCGTGCTTAGGTCCAGCCTTGGTCTTCTTCGCCGGTGCGGCAACTTTCTTACCACCCTTCTTGAAGTTTCCCTTTTGCTTAGACTTGCCTTTCTTGAATTTGGTGATCTTATTGACCAACAACACTTGATGCTCTTTCTTGATCTCCACTTCTGCAGATTTCAACATGGAGAAGAGTTCTGGCAACGTCTTGTTCATGTTTTGCATATTTTAGTTCATCACAAAGTTCTTGTAACTTGGTGGCAGTGATTGGAGTACACGGTAAATCCCCAAAGAATTAGGAATCACTATACCCAAACTTTGGAGTTTGTTTGCTTGCCCAGACAACTTAAGCACATGCTCACTGACGGAGCTGCCCTCTTCCATCTTGTAGTTAAAGAACTTTTCAGAAGCATCATAACTCTCAACTGCCGCGTGAGCCTCAAATATCATTTTGGGTTCACGGACAATATCATGTGGGTCATGGTTCTCAAACCTTTTCTGAAGCTCCGATTCCAAACCATACAAGATAGCACACTAAACTATGGAGTACTGATTCTTCCGAGTGAGGTAAACGTTCTTTACTTCATCGGTAGCATCATCTGCAGGCGGGTCACCCAGCGGTGCATCCAGCACATAGGTCAAATTACCATCATTGAGGACAATCCTCAAGTTGTGGAACCAATCCGCGAAGTTGCTTCCATTGTTTTTCAACTTTTCTTTCTCTAGGAACGCATTAAAATTGATGGTAGGGGGCCGCCATTGATCTACAACATATTTGCAATAGTTTAGACTAAGTTTATGACAAATTGAGGTCTAATTAATAGTTAAATTAATATAGGTGAACTCCCACTCAAAACAATATCCCTCACATTGTTTTAGTGATCACACGAACCAAATCCACCACATAAAAACCGATCATCACGAGATTTGATGTAGCTTCAATGGCGAACAATCGACATGTTCATCATATCTACTATATGACTCATGCTTTACCTTTCGGTAATCCGTGTTCCGAGACCATGTTTGTACATGCAAGGCTCGTCAAGATCAAACCTTAGCTTCCGCATGAGCAAATCTGGCTTGCTCACGTTGTATACACTTGCAGAATCTAACACACCTGATCATCATGTGGTGCTTCGAAACAACAAGCTTTAGCATCGGTGATTATTAAGGATGAACACTTTAAAACTTGAAATTTATGTGCATGAGGGATCATCTTATAATGCTACCGTCGTTAACTAAGCAATACAAGATGCATAAAGGATTAACATCACATGCAATTCATAATATGTGATATGATATGGCCTTTCTTCTTGTGCTTCCGATCTCCATCTTCAAGCATGAACATGATCTCCATCATCACCGGCATAGCGTCAAGGTCAATGGCGTCGTTTCATGGTTGTCGTCCACCAGCTCCAACTATTACAACTACTTTGAATAGACAAGCGGGTCTTAACAGAAATTAAAGACAACCATATGGCTCCTGTCGGTTGCCAACTTACAATAAGGAACATTGCATACATCATATATGATCACAATCATGGCCATATCACATCACAACACACCCCTGCAAAACAAAGTTAGACGCCTCTAATTTTCTTTGCATATTTTACGTGGTTTGGGGCTTTCAATAAGTGTTGATCTAACTTACGAACAAGAACCACAACATTGATGTTTGAACTATCAAGTGCCCGTTGTAAATTGGATCTATACTATAATGGGAGAGACAGACACCCGCAAAGCCACTTATGCAATACAAGTTGCATGTTGAGCGTGGAGCAAGTCTCATGAACGATGTCATGTAAGGTTAGCCCGGGCCGCTTCATCCCATCATACCGCAAGATACAAAGTACACAAGAAGCAATATATAATAAAAGCACCACCGCCCACAATGACCATTGTGTTCTACTCGTGCAACAGATCTACATATAGACACGGCTCTGATACCATCTATAGGGGTTCGTAGCATGGAAAACAAAAAAATTCTACTGCATGCAAACAAACAAGCCAAGATCTATCTACTATATTGTAGCAACGAGTCGATAGAGGAACTCACCCTCGAAGATTCCAAAGAGGTTAACGAGAGCAGATTCTCGTGGGTGATGTACTCGTACTCTTGCCGATCTCAAGATCGCGTAGACGATCCTTCCGGCGCTGCGTTCCGGCAGTGCTTCCGTAGTCGGTCACACGTTCGGTACTCGATGAAGACCTTCCTCTCCCTTGTTCCAGTAGGCAGCGGAGGTTGTAGAACTCTCCTCGTGATTCCGGCAGCACGACGGCGTGGTACCGAAAGTAGAGGGGAGATCTTGTAGGGCTTTGCCTTAAGCCGGAGCGAGTATGGTGGACTATGAGAGAGGCCTTGGCGATCTAGGGTTTAGAGTCACCAAGGGAGGAAGCTTAGCCGGTGTCTAGGGCTTGGGGAGAGCCCCAACTCGGCGGCTAGGAGGAAACCCTAGGGCGGCGGCGACTTGTGGTGGCCGGCGGCTAGGGTTTGGGTGGTGTCTGGTGTAGGAAAGAGGGGCATCCCTGCCCCTCCTTTTATAGGTGGGAGGGCGCGTCCAAGGGGGAGGGAGTCCTCCCCCAAGTCGGCCTCCTTGGCGGGCGGGTGGAGGGAGAGGAACTCCTCCCCAAGTAGGTTTCCTACTCTCCCTCCACTAAGCAAAACTGTTGTTTGACTTTTCAAATTGGCGTTTGACTTTTCAAACTAGGATTTGATTTCTCCCTTTATTTTGCCCAGACATGATACCTCGTACATGATGCAACCATTCCACATTGTCATGACACATTCATGTACCCTTCCCCTCTGGAGTGCCGGAACCTTCTAGAACATTCCCGATGAAAACAGCGGAATCATTCCCCAACTCCGAAACAGGACTTTCCTTATATGAATCTTATTCTCCGGACCATTCTGGATCTCCTCGTGATATCCCGGATCCTATCCGAGACTCCAAACAACATCGAATCCTTAAGTGTGTCTCCCTACGGTTCGTGAATTATGCGGAGATGATCGAGACACTTCTCCGAACAATAACCAATAGAGGAATCTGGAAATTCATATGGCTCCCACATATTTCTACGATTACTTTGTGATCGAATGAACCACTTACATACGATACCAATTTCCCTTTGTCTCACGATAGTTTACTTATCCGAGGTTTTGATTGTCGGTATCTTTGCATACCTAGTTCAACCTCGTTACCGATAAGTACTCTTTTCTCGTTCCCGTGATATGTGATCCCTTGTGAGCCAGTCACATGCTTGCAAGCTAATTGGATGACATTCCACCGAGAGGGCCCAGAGTATATCTATCCATCATATGGATGGACAAATCCCACTCTTGATCCATGTGTCTCAACCCATACTTTCCGAACACTCAATGCCACCTTTATAGCCACCCAGTTATGGTGTGGTGTTTGATGTCATCAAAGCATCCTTCCGGTGATGGTGATAAGCATGATCTCATGGTCGAAGTAGGTTACTATGTATCATAAAGCTTATAGCAATTGAACTATTAAAATGACTTGATCTTTATGCTACGCTTATCTATAGGAGTATGTCCACCATACCATTCTCCTAATGATATGATCTTTTTATTAACAACATCTCAAATGTTCATGATGAAGAAACCATGATCATCTATTAATCAACAAGCTAGTATTACGAAGAGGCTTTACTTAGGGACTCTAATTTAGTTTACAAATCACACAAGTATTAATGTTTCTGGTTAATACTGTTATGCATGAATGTAAAAATATATCATAAACACAAAGATATAATAATAACTACATTTATTGTTGCCTCTAGGGCATATCTCCAACAAGCTTGCCCTTAAATGGCAAGAAGCAAAGTTAGGCACATAGTTGAATTTTATGCACTAGGATATACATAGATATAGAAGTATAGTTTTGGCTAAATAAGTTTGACTTCTGCTAAGTTTGTTTCAAAGGTTTAGTGACAACAGTGAAAGTTAATTGACGTATCGACCGTCATTGTAAACAATAGAAACAAAGTCTCACTCTGTCGCCAAACAAATATTTTAACCCATTATGAGATAATGGAGTGAATTTCAAAATTAGGAAGACATTAATGATTTGCAAAATACATACTGATTTGGTAAAAGAAATAGGGACATGATGTTTCTCATCAGCGTGCATGGTCAATAAATTCATATGTGATATGGTTTATGATTGGTAAATGCGAGCTAGATTATTTATACTCTAGTGCAAGTGGGAGACTGAAGGAAATATGCCCTAGATGCAAATAATAAATGGTTATTATTGTCATATCTCAATAAGTTAATATTGTGCTATAATTGTATCAAGTGGAAACATTGATACGGGTGTGATATGAAACAGAAGTCCCTAGTAGCATCTATTCATACTAGTTCATTGGTCAACCGATGATCAAGGTTTCCTGATCATGGGTGATAGTGCCAGTTGACAACAAGGTCATATCATTGGTGAATGATGTGATGAACATTACCCAAAGATTGCGACACGATCAAGTCACGAGGTTCATCATTGCAATAGTCAAAAGCGTAGTCTCCTTCTCCTTAGACCGTGAGATCATATTAATCACTATTTCCCGAGGCTACTTGGACTGCATCAAATTTCACTCTTTGAAATGGTGATTATAAAAGTGTATGTTGGGTATTCCAGAGATACAGTTGAGGCCTATGAAACAAGATCGGGATTTGTTCACCCAGTGACGGGTAAGATACTTAAGGTCGACTTGGTGATATTATATCCATAATGCAGCAACATGTGACTAGGTCACAGGGATGTAATATCGTGGTAACAAGTGAAACAGTACTTGTCGGTAATGATATTGAACAAGGTATGTGATACCAAAATGACCGGATCTCAGACAAGTCGTATCAAAGACAAATGAAATTGGACTCGATGTTTACGGTTCAAATGACATCATCGTCATGGAATGTACAGGGGTGAATATGGGCATCTTGTTCCTGCTATTGATCATTGATAGAGATCATGTTTGTGCCATTCCCGAACCATGTGGAGATACACTTAAGGGTACAATGAACTAGAGATCATCTGTAAGTTGGAATCACAGTCGAGAAAGAGAAAGATGGAATTGTTCCGGGGAGAGATCCGAAGTTGTTCGGAGAAATAATGAAAGGTAAGGACCAAAAGGTGTTTTGGATAAATGGAAAGATATAATATATATATTTATTATATGTTAATTGTGAATTAATATATTCTAAATAAATATTTAAATTAAATTTATAGGGAAACTTTCTCATTAGGGCAAAACCCCGGAGGGGGTCTAGGAGAAAGTCACCCTAAAATGGAGAAGAAAAAACAGTAAAATCCACTGTCGGGCTGGTTTTGAACCAGCCCAGGGGAGCGGCGGCAAATCGGTGACGCATAGGGGCGGGTAGCTGCAAGACAGCGCGCAGCAGGTCGCGGCCGACTGGACCATGCGGGTCTTGGTGCCTTGCAGCCCACCCAAGATGGACGCCTTTCCTTCCCCCTTGTTGGCGGACCATGACCACAAGGCCCACCTAGGCACATCGCGCGAGGGAGCTGGTGCTGCTCCCTGCCGCTGCCTCAGGCCATGCAACGCGCATGGTGGGCCAAGTAGGGTGGCGTCCCACTCAGCCCACTGCCGATGCGGGTTGGTGAGCTGCGCGTGGGCGTGGGCCTTGGGATGGCGTTGGTTCACCTGTCCGCTGAGAACAGTTGCTGGCTGTGCTGATTCATCCTATTGGGGTGCAGTTTTGGCCCATCTGGCTATGTTATCTTTTCCTGGTTATTTCCTTTAGTTATTAGTCCCACATGGCTAACCTAATGGGGAGGGCACACCTCCATTCCCCTATATAAATGGGTGCCTGTGGGTGGGATTAAACACACAATAAGAGAAGTTTTTTGATTGAATTTATCTCCTCTCTCTCTACCTTGTGACTATGGCTTCATGTATGGGTTGTGCGAACAAGGCTTCACCGCGTGCGTTGTTGTGCTGCGGAGATTCCAAACCGGAAATATACTTTTGCACTCCCGGCGGGATCAGAGAGCCGAAGATCGTCATCGTACATCGTATGTGTGCAAAACCACGAGGGGCCACACTTGGGGCACCTTGGATGTTGTGAGCCAGACTTCTACACGATGATGGAGCAAGGGATGAATTGTGAGGAGCTTCGCGGCCTTGAGGTCGGCTACGAGCACAACTACTTCAACCATGTTCACCTCAGAACGTTAACTCTTTCGCACTACAAGGTTATGTCTTTGAAGCCTTCAGCTGCTACTGCATTAATAATAGATAGATCTTGGGAATTAGGGCGTTCTTGCGTAGGAATTTTTTCGTTTTCTGCACCGGAACCCAACACTTAGGACCCCCACCTTCATTAGGCAGATCGTCGGCCCCCACGCCACCGCTGCCATTCCCGGGGCCACCGCCCCGGCTTCCAAGTGTTGCGGGCAGAGCCAACGTTGTGCCTTAGGTAGGCAGGTTGGGGAGATCGAGGCCCTCAAGGGTCTACCTCATCGCACTCTCATCATCCATGTTGCAAGCCATGAGCAGGGTTGGGATTGCCCTCACAGGACTCACCGCTCGCCTACCTTGTCGCTGCTGCGCCCCATACAATCTGACCGAAGCTAGTAGAAAAAAGATGATGGCGCCTCCTTGCATCTGGGATGCCACCAGCGGACACCCCACAACATACGCCGCGCCGACATAGGCTTTCCCTAGTGACGCATGTGATAGTGGTGGAGAGAGGGAAGGGAGATCAGAGGAGGCGCTAGAGGTGGCATGTTGGGGATCCCGGCGTGACACGGACGCCGCCACTATGTCGCTGTTATCGGATTGATGATAAGTACGGTTGTCCGAGATGGCGAGAACACAAGTTTACCCAGGTTTAGATCCGACTGCGATGGTCGGGTCCTACTCCTGCTAGCAATTTAGTATATCGGCAGAGCTAGATGTTACAAAGGATTACAAAAGAGGGTTTCGCCTATGCGAGTAGGTTATGGTTGTGCCCTAAAGGCACAAGTTGTTAAATCTTTTGGGACTTCATGTATTCGGATGGGCCTCCATCTTCTTTCCCGAACTAGGTCGCCCGTGGAGCAAAGCTCTAACCTAGAAGTGGGCCATCCTGGTCAGTGAGTAGATGTCGGTATATCCAAAAAAATTATCCCCAATAGTAGCCCCCGGAAGTATCCAAGATCCAAAGTCGGATTTCTTCGTCTAGCTAGATTATTTCTCGGCTTGCAAAATCTTGAAGGGTTATCGAAACTTCAAATAAACTGTAGGATCTAAGTCATTCGTGAGTCAAATGTGGTGATTCATTATCCTTATCTCCACGCTCATCTCAAACTGAGCCGGAAATATCGTGGGTGATGCATCCTGACACCTTTTCAGGAATTGTCACGTCAGCGGCACATATCATGTCAGATAAACCGTTAGTAGGCCCCGCATTGCCCGGAACCAAGGCATCATTTCAATGCATGCATGGAGATTGAGGAGGCGATGGCTTTGGGAGGAAGCTGTTGCGACCGTTCAGTGACGCGTGGTGAAAATCTCGTGCGATTAACGCGAATCTTGGCACGGAGATGTTATAATAAGGGGAAATCTCCTCATTTTCTTCTTTTCCCACACCAATCTGTTCTTCCCTCGTGCACCCCCAAGCCTCCTTGCCTCCTTGCCTGCTCTCCTTTGTCACCAAAAAACAGTGCCGCCATTTCTTGGTCTCTGACGAGATGGCTGACTCCTCATGTGAAGCAGGCTCGGCGACGGCGTTGGCAGCGGACAAGAGGAAATGCAGCGAGGATCTAGATGTCGTGCATCCTAGACAAGGAGAATCTCCAACACATGGAGGATGAGGGCGTCCTTAGAGAAACCGTTTCATCACCACACGACTAATGACCCACAAGTTAGGGGATCGCAACAGTCTTCGAGGGAAGTAAATCTTAATTTATTGATTCGACACAAGGGAAGCCAAAGAACATTTATAATCCTTAACAACTGAGTTGTCAATTCAGCTGCACCTGAAAACAGTCTTGCTCGCAATATTTTATCAGTAGCAACAGTTTTGTAGTAGCAATAGCAAAGTAACAGCAGTAGTAAAATAAAGACAGCGGTAACAATTCTAGTAAACAGCGGGATTTAAAGTGCGGTAGGCATAGGGATGGATGAATGGGCGTTGCATGGACAAGACAATTCATGTAATAATCAAGACCAATGGCATTTGAAGATAAATAAGATAAAGCATCCAAGCACTAAGTAATCATAGGCATGTGTTCCATATATAGTCATACGTGCTCGCAATGAGAACTTGCACAACATCTTTTGTCCTGCCAGCCCGTTGTAGCGGGGCCTCTAGGGAATCTACTAGAAATTAAGGTACTCCTTTTAATAGAGCATCGGAGCAAAGCATTAACACTCTGTGAACACATGTGATCCTCACATCATAGCCATCCCCTCCGGTTATCCCGATTTCTGTCACTTCGGGGCCTCGGGTTTCGGATAATGATATGTGTATACAACTTGCAGGTAAGATCATAAACAATAATATCATCATGAATCAGTAACATGTTCAGATCTGAGATCATGGCACTCGGGACCTAGTGATAAACATTAAGCATAACAAGTTACAACAATGTCAAAACGCACTGACAATAGATACTAGGCACCTTTCCCTAACAATCTTATGCAATTACATGAACGATCTCATCCAATCCCTACCATACCCATAGCCTACTGCGGGGACTTACTCACTCATGGATGGGGGGAATCTTGGAAGGTTTGTGGAGAGCCGTTGGCGATGATGATGGTAATGATCTCCTCCAATTCCCCGTCCAGGAAGGGTGCCAGAACGAAGTTTCTGGTTCCTAATCGCGGTTTCTAGTGGTGGCGGCGCAGCGGAACTGTTCTCTAGAAATTGTTGAACCCCCGATGTTTTTAGGTCAGAGGGTATATATAGGCAAAAGGAGAGGTCAAGGCGGAGTCCGAGGCGGCCACACCATGCCCTGGCGCGGCCAGGCCTGGCCTGCGCCAGGGGGTGGTGTGGGCCCCTCATGCCTCATCTCCCCTTCGTCTTCTAGCTCCGTGAGTCTTCTAGGAAAATAGGATTTTCGACATATTTTCTAGGATTTTTCCTGAAAGTTGATTTCCTGCACAAAAACGAGACACCAAAGCAATTCTGCTGAAAATAGCGTCAGTCTGTGTTAGTTATATCCAAATCACACAAATTATAGGAGAAACAATAGCAAAACTGTTTGGGAAAGTAGATACGTTTGGACGTATCAACTCCCCCAAGCTTAGCTTATTGCTTGTCCTCAAGCAATTCAGTTGAAAACTGAGTGCGATAAAAGAAACTTTCACGAACACATTTGCTTCATAAGATGTATATATTCTCAGCATATGATCAAATACTTAGGCAATTCATAATAAAGAGTATGCAAATAAGTCTACTCAATAGTCATGCAAGCTATGAAGAGATTCCAACACAATAATAATAAGCAAAATGACACATAAGCATATGCAAGATTGTAATGCTCATAAGAAGATATGATAAAGTGGTATCTCGCTTGCCTTTCTTCTTGGAGAAAAACATAAATGCCAAGGCACCTCTGAAGTTCAAATGAAGACTAGAAGTAAAAATATCAAAGATACAAGCATCAAAGTTATGTCACAATTAACCGTGTTCTAGGACAAGCACATTACACTAAGAATGACAGCAATGCTCTCGAGAAAGTGCTCATAGAATAAATGGTGACTCAACATAAAAGTGAAAAAAAAGATTAAAAAGGTTTGAAAGGCTTCCAAATGTTGAAAGTATGGTACTCATTAGCTTTGAGATCTCATTGCCCCCTATCATAAGCATCTTTAAATGGTTAAGGTTAAAGTGAGGTAAAATACGAGTTATATGCTTGACAAATCATAAGCTGAAAATCCCATGTCCCTTGAGTACGAGGGTCGTTTCTCATGCTACTCAACTTTAGTCACGGGTAAGTTCTTGTCATTGCAAGTATATGTGTATCATAGAGAACCGCCAACAGGGTACCCCTTGCCCCATGACACAGGAGCTATCCCATATCAAAATGACAAGGAAACAGACAATGAGCATCACAGCGATCTTTTTATTTACCATGAGTATGGTGCCTCTTTTTTTCTCCTTTTTATATTTTTTTTCTCAACATGCTTCATAGATTGCTCACTATGGTTATGCTGTAAGTTTCCACCATGATTAGGCATGGCTTAGGCTAGCCGCCCAGGCTTTTCTCTAACACATATATAATACTCCATGGACTTATAAGCTCCCCTTTTATTTCACACCGCCGATATCCATAAACAAAAGAGCATGATATCAACTGGATAGATATATACAATTGTTGAAAGTGTTCCCCATGACAACATGATTCTGCTAACTCCCAACTTATAATTTGCAAGCATATAACTACATAGATAGTCACAATGGTTCAGGATTATTAAGTGCAAGAAAATAAAGTGTGCCATCAATTTCGTGAGAGCTTTACTAACTAATTTTCTCTTAACAATAAAACATTTTATTTGGAAGAAAACAAGGCATAATAAATATGCAAGGAATAGCAATGATGCTAATAGGTAGATCTGGTGGACACTTTTTGACAATTTTGGTTTTGGGGAGTTGGATGCACGAGTAAAGCTCATACTCAATGCAAGTGAAGGCTAGCAATATAAAGGGAGCAACAATCGAGAGATAAGTAACTATCATAATCATGCTTGAGACAAAACAAAATTAATAGTGACATAAAAGTGACACAAGAACTCTGATGCAAAATAAATCATCGAGGCTTAACTAACTTTTTGTTTAGTCATATGCATGCGTGAGCATGTGCCAAGTCGTTTTAGATAAAACATTCAAAGGAGGATACCACAATGTCATACCAAGTTATGAATAGAACAATGCAAGCAAACATTTATATGACATGCTACAAACTATTACTAGATTAGAACTGATCATAAGAGAGCAAGAACTACTAAGCATCCATTAAATAACATATACCTTACATAAACAGACTAAGCATGGCCACAATGATGAGTATATGTACAAAAATGAAAACAAATAGAGTTCATACTAGCCTCTTACCACACCTCAAGTTGTCATAAATCATCATTGCCTTTCACTTGTGTGGCTTGAATAATAATATGAAAACCAAACTCCAAAGGAGTCACTCAGGACTGCTGAAACCTGCAACGAACTTTACAAAACTGGAGAAGAGCAACAAATATTTTTGGGTTTTCGATTTTTAAAGACAAGAACTGAAGGAAAGAGCAAACAAATCAGAATCTTTTTGGGTTTTTGAATAATCAAATCAACGCAAACCGAGGCTAAAAGATAAAGGAGCTAACAAAAATATTTTTAGTCTTTTTGTGTTTTGGAAAGCATAAACAAAGCAAGAACAAAAACTAAAACTAAAAAGAAAGAAAGCGAAAAATGGATATGCAAAGTGCCGATAGAATATGATATGTAGATGAGTGTGATGTCGGTATACCTTCCCCCAAGCTTAGGCTTTTGGCCTAAGTAGATATTAATCCCAACATGGGTAGGAACTCCAAGTTGGCGGGTCATCGTAAGAATGATCATAATTAGGCCCTCGTGAATAAGAAGAAGAAGAAGAAGAAGAAGAAGCGCCCCAATCTTAAGTGGGATGCTGGTACGAAGACTCTCCCGTGTTTGAGGACGGACCGAATTATACTTGGCCTCCCTTCTAATATTCTCCTCTTGCTGGGAGAGATCCTCCATATATGTGTCGAGTTCTTCCTCCGTGACTGACCATCCTTCCCTGGTATCAAGGTTAAACAAAGCAGGTGCAGGCAAAAGGACTACTCGCTCAGACTTACCTCCTCTACATCTACTCTTGATAAAGGTTATTTCATAAGATAGATCGCTCAAATTAGCCTAAGAAGAAACAAAATTATGTTGTATCAAGGAAATAAGATGTAAGGTTTCCAACCTTTAATAAGGTAGAGATCCCTGTGTTTACAATGTTGGTCCCTGGATCAATATCTAGCATCCACAATTAAGATGTAATATCAAGAAACAAAGGTCATAATACAACTTTATAACCAGGAATAAAATAATTTCATTACATCTTACATAGCTCATTTGGCTATCACATTACAATGCAGCAGAATATCTATAAAGCATGGAGTCTTTCATCTTCAAAGTGCCACAGGCAATCATGTTGGTTGTAGACTTGTAATCCTATTCAACACACTTCACTAACATCAAACAAACCTACAACATAATAAGTTGCAGCCACAAGGGTCAATACATTTGAATTGTATTGGCAAGTTTCACTACTATGTAGAAATAAGTGGATCCTATCAATACATGCATATTTGGCTAAGTGGGGTTTAGGCTCATTTGCAGAAAGCAATATAGTTTTGTCCTATCTTTTCAAAATGATTTTGATCTTTTGTCAAATCCTTCTGAACTCCTTGGAAAACTCCAAGTGCTTCAAATCCCTTGTTGTCACCATCAAGTTTTACTATGAGAAATTGGAATGTCGAGATCTTCCATAGCTTCAGGCCTTAGTTGCTCAGAGTTGTCCATAACCGGGGACACGGCTAAGTACTTAGAATTTTGATCTTCTGCAGAAGTTGTACACTTTACCCACATCACACAATCTCGTCTTGATGCCACCAGTGGCCGCTGGATAAGTACTCACCAAAAATGGAGTACTGGCAGATCGAGAATATGATAAAGTCTTTCCATAGAAGTCCTCCCAATACACAATGCTAGCTTGTCAACCAGGCACCAATGTAGGGATAAATTTCCCTTACACAATTCTAGTTAACCTGAAGATGCCAATGCCTGGGTCTTCCACGATGTAGTTGACTAAGCCAGAGCCCATTTAGCATGTGGCTATACACGGAAGCCACTGTACGAGAAACATGTTCAATCTCTAAGTCCCTGGGTGGTTTTCTTCTAGTGCACACACAAAAAGATAGCCATATAAACATGGTTCCCTTTGTTGCCACCTTGTCCAGAACTTGAGTATCCTTGTCCACCCAGGTGGTTCATTGAGTACTTGTTTTATTATATAAAACATATATCTTTCCAACACTTCATATAATCGTATCATGTATCCCATCCCAAACATATAGCAGGGCTAAGCTTACAACAACTACAATGTTTTCAGTAAGGAAGGTATAAGGGTATCCTAATAGGATATATCATAGCATAGAAATATAGTAGTCCTATCATGCATGTTACAAAAATCCACTAAGTGTAATGAAAATAGTAGGACATGGATGATAGTGTCACTTGCCTTTTTATCAGAGAATGTTGGTTCACTTCTTGATCTTGCAAATATCACACTCTTCTGATTCCACTACAATTCAATCAAGCAAACACAAATTCAACTAGCATTCCAACCAATTTATCACACATAAAATAATAGAAACAAGGCAATGCAAGCATGCAAAAGATAGTTTTATTTAGAAAAGTGGTTTCTACTAGGCTCTAAACATTTTCAAGCTCACATTGGTCATTTACAGAAGTGGTAAAACCATTTGCAAAAGGTTTTATCTATAAACCATTTTTAAATCAAATCAATATTTTATGTGGTTGAAAATGCTTTTAGCAAAGCAATATTCTTTAAAGGGTTCACCAAATATGTTTTTAAACCTCAAAACTTAGTGTTTAGGGTAAGAAGGTTTGAATCACATCATTTCCCAAGGATTTTACTCAAAATTCATTTCTAAACCAAAATCAATATTTTTATTTGACTAGAAATGAGCTAATTCAAATATTTATTCCTTAACTTCACAAAACATAATATTAAATCCATAAGTTGGTTCCTATGGTCATTAGGTTCAAAACAATCCATTTTGCAAAGATTTCATCTTAAAATTTTATATAGAACAATTTTTATATTCAAATTAAGCCTACACAAGTTTCTGCAATTTCAACCAATTTTCTAGAAGCAAAACATTAAACAAAGTTCATGGTTGGGTAGGATTTGTCTTGCTGATTCCATTGATATAAAATTTGCAAAATTTGGACGTGTGGAACTAAAGTTATGAATTTTACAAGTTTGCAAATCTAATAGAACATTTTCTGGTTTTTATTCAAACAGACTGGCCACGTGGCTGCTTCCTATTGGTTGAAAATGGTTCGGTTGGATCGGCTGTTACAGGCCGCAGGATCTCATTTAGATCGCACGGTGCAGATCGAGTGATACCCCTTCATTAAGTTGTTATATCGTATCCACTGGATGACAATCCAACGGCTCTCAGGCGTTGACCATCCACTGGCGGCGCTGGCGGCGGCGACAGGCGGCGGTGCGCTCTGGTGGCGGCGTCGCGGCGACTACAGGAAGCAAGGGAAGGAGGGAAGTAGCTCACCGTGCTCGCGCGGTTGTGGTGAAGCTCAACGTAGCGATTGTTCGTCAAGGGGCGCACGAAGTCGACTAGGATTCCTCGCCGGAGTCAGTAGCGGCGTCGGACGTCTCTGTTTGTCGTCGGAGGCGGGGCTGCAGTTCGTGCCGAGGAAAAACAAAGGCATGGTTAGAAGCGGGCGAGAGTGGGGAGTACAGGAGCATCATCAGGAGGGTTCGGGGTGGCCTGAGCTTACCAGGGGGTTCGTCGGAGCGATGGCAGACGACGGTGCACGCTCAGGTGTCGAGGTTGCCGACGCTAGCGGACGCGCGCGGTGAGTGGAGCACACAGGCAGGTGCACCTCACAATGGGGAGTAAGGCTGTGTGCACTGGGAGGAGAGGCGCGGCGAGGTGTGGCCGGAATCGGTGCAGAGGCTCGTCGGAGACAGTGATGCTCGAGCTCGAAATTGGAGCAGCCCGGTGGCAGGGAGGAGATGCTGCTTGGGGGGAAAGAAGGAGGGAGCGTGGGCGATTAAGTAAGGCGTAGTCACAGGGGGAGTGATGGCCGCAATAACTTCGCCGCAATCAAGGGCAGCAACGGCGGGGGGGACGTGGTCGCGAGGTTGATGACGCTGCGCTGGCGGTGGGGCCGTGCTGTCTGTGAGGGAGGGAGAGGGGAGATGGGGTCCAGTGCTAAGTGACTCTGTGGGTTCTTTTCTGAGTGAAAAACGTTTCACGAGTGGAAAAAGAGTGGCTGCGCTGCTAGGCTTAGTTGGGCCAGATGGGTTGGGCTGGCTTAGTTCATTTTTTTCTTCTTCTGTTTATTTTTCTTTTTCCATTTCTTTTAATATGTTTTGATTTTCAATCAAACAATTCAAACACCAAAACAAATCAAACCACCACCAAACTTTGTGTTGATTTTATTTCTGTTTAACAACATAATCCAAAGTCCAAAATAAAATAGTTCTTTTATTCTTTTAGGATCTATTAATAATTAAATAAATAGACCTTAGTCTTTAATTCAAATAGGATTTAATTTATTTAAAAACTCTATTTGAAATCTAAATAATACCAGAACCTTTTCAGTAGGTTTTATTTGAAAATATAAAACACTTGGAATTTTTATTTAAAATACTTTAACAAGTTTTTAGTGTTTATTTAAAATGGGAAAAGCCTTTACTTAAATAAAAATGGATATTAATAAATCTTTATTATTTTATTTAAATAATCCTTTACTCTTTTTATCAAATAGAAATATTTTATTTCAAAAGCTTGGCCAAGATTTAATTTGGCTCTATAAAATAATCCTTATTTATTATTTCTACTTTCCTTTATAAAAACCATATCTTTTTATTTAAAGATCCAAAAATAGTGATTCCAACTATTATAACCTTATTTATTTATTATTTTTTTATTTGTTTATATTTTTAAATCCCTTTAGGATTTTATTTGATCAAAATAGGTTTTGATGTTTCCAATTGGAATCAAAAAGTTTCTTCTCACCCTAAATTTCAACAATTATTTATTTTGTTTATTTATTTTTCACATTTCAAAATTTGGAAAATTTTGGGATGTGACAGGCTACCACCCTTAAAATAAATCTCGTCCCGAGATTTGGGAAGGCTAGGGTTACAAGTTGGCTTCAAGGCAACTAGGGTACTACCACCCTTAAAAGAAAGTCTCATAGGATTACATTGATGGTTCACTTGACTATGGTTTCAACACTTAATGTCTAGACAAGGAATCCTTATTTGAATCTTCTGAGTTAACTAGTTCCTGACATCCACTTCTTCTATCTCTTCAAAGTTCCCATCCATGTCAATGTGGTTCACATGTCCTTTCTGGGTCACTTTGGAGTCATTTCCATTAGATCTTCTAGCATCCTTTTTCTTTTCCTTCTCAGGACAGTCTGATGCATAGTGTCCAAGTTCCTTACAATTATAGCACTGCAACTGGCTAATATCTTTCTTCCTGAAAGTGTCATGTTGGTTCTGACCAAGGTAATCTCCATTGTCAGTATCATTTCCATTATTATCACTTCCATTGTTGTTGTGGTGATGCTGATGTGGTTCAGAATCTTCATTGCTCTTTCTGAATGAACGCTTCTTTTGTGATGATCCTGAGTGGTGCTTGAGTTTATGCTTCCTCTTTCTGTTCTAAACTTGATTCATCTTGTTTTCCAAAATGGTGGCTTTGTCACAGAGTGATTGATAAGTTGGGACATAGGCAACAGCTAGCTGCAGGTTCAACTCATCATTAAGTCCTTCAAAAAAATTCTCCTTTCTCTTAGCATCTGTGTCAACTTCATCTGGTGCATCGTGTGCCAGATTGTTGAATTCTTCAATATACTCAGCCACACTGAGGTGACGCTGTTTCAGATTGTGGAATTCCTTTTTCTTCAAGTGCATCACTCCAGGTGAAATGTGAGTTGTACTCAATCCATACTCAAAAATAGCCCAAGTCACATCCTCAAGGGGAGTGGTGATCTGAGAGTTGTCCCACCATGTTGCTGCTGGTCCTTCAAGTAGAAATGCTGCAAACCTAACTTTTTCTTCATCGGTGCAGCAAACAGTCACTAAGTCCTTATTCACCGAACATAACCAGTCATTGGCTTCCATTGGATCAGTTGTTCTAGAGAACCTTGCAGGTCTAAGTTTCAGAAACCTGGTGAGCATATCATGAGCTGGAGGATTACTCTGATTGTTGTTGTTGTTGTTGGTGTTGTTGTTGTTATGATTCTGTATGAACGTGGTCATCATCTGCATCAGCTTCGTCTGAGCTATCATCATCTACTGCATCTCAGGCGTGATGTTGTTATTGTTGTTTTGGTTGGGGTTGGCATGACGGGGAGGCATCTGTTGGTTTGATAGGGATAAGTAATGATAGATATACTAAAGAAGTTCTAACACATCACCCAAAACAATCAAGTTCAAACAATAAAGCAATCAACAAGTAACTATACACTTATCAACTTATGAGCTTAACTCATGAGTTGAAGGAAACAACAAGTTTTTCTTGAAATAAATAACTTAGTGTAGTCGTACCTAATAGGTCAATACGATCCATACACTAACATGATATCAATGTTTTTGGTAGGAAAACTAATGTCTCTTGGTTTTTCACTTGTAATCCTTAGTGATGTCTAAGTTGAAATCTTTGGTGGAACTAAAGTGGAAGTCATTGGTCATGGTGAAGGCTTTGTCCATCAAGTTGAAAAGGAAGAGGTGTAGAATCAAAACCAAAAAGTTTGAGGAAAGAGTTTACAAGATTGTTTGTAAGTAAGTTTTGGAACAATAACAACTCCTATTTTCTAAGGGTTTTTTGTCCAATTCTAAGGTCACAAATCCTACAGGCAACACAGTGCTCTGATACCATCTGTAAGGTTCCCAACCTTTAATAAGGTAGAGATCCCTGTGTTTACAATGCTAGTCCCTAGATCAATAGCTAGCATCCACAGTTAAGATGTAATATCAAGAAACAAAGGTCATAATAAAACTTTATAACCAGGAATAAAATAATTTCATTACATCTTACACAACTCATTTGGCTATCACATTACAATGCAGCAGAATATCTATAAAGCATGGAGTCTTTCATCTTCAAAGTACCACCGGCAATCATGTTGGTTGTAGACTTGTAATCCTATTCAACACACTTCACTAACATCAAACAAACCTGCAACATAATAAGTTGCAGCCACAAGGGTCAATACATTTGAATTGTATTGTCAAGTTTCACTACTATGTAGAAATAAGTGGATCCTATCAATGCATGCATATTTGGCTAAGTGGGGTTTAGGATCATTTGCAGAAAGCAATATAGTTTTGTCCTATCTTTTCAAAATGATTTTGATATTTTGTCAAATCCTTCTGAACTCCTTGGAAAACTCCAAGTGCTTCAAATCCCTTGTTGTCACCATCAAGTTTTACTTTCAGAAATTGCAATGTCGAGATCTTCCATAGCTTCAGGCCTTAGTTGCTCAGAGTTTTCCATAACCGGGGACACGGCTAAGTACTTAGAATTTTGATCTTCTGCAGAAGTTGTACACTTTACCCACATGACACAATCTCGTCTTGATGCCACCAGTTGCCGCTGGATAAGTACTCACCAAAAATGGAGTACTGGCAGATCGAGAATGTGACAAAGTCTTTCCATAGAAGTCCTCCCAATACACAATGCTAGCTTCTCAACCAGGCACCAATGTAGGGATAAATTTCCCTTACACAATTCTAGTTAACCTGAAGATGCCAATGCATGGGTCTTCCACTATGTAGTTGACTAAGCCAGAGCCCATTTAGCATGTGGCTATACACGGAAGCCACTGTACGAGAAACATGTTCAATCTCTAAGTCCCTGGGTGGTTTTCTTCTAGTGCACACACAAAAAGATAGCCATATAAACATGGTTCCCTCTGTTGCCACCTTGTCCAGAACTTGAGTATCCTTGTCCACCCAGGTGGTTCATTGAGTACTTGTTTTATTATATAAAACATATATCTTTCCAACACTTCATATAATCATATCATGTATCCCATCCCAAATATATAGCAGGGTTAAGCTTACAACAACTACAATGTTTTCACTAAGGAAGGTATAAGGGTATCCTAATAGGATATAACATAGCATAGAAATATAGTAGTCATATCATGCATGTTACAAAAATCCACTAAGTGTAATGAAAATAGTAGGACATGGATGATAGTGTCACTTGCCTTTTTAGCAGAGAATGTTGGTTCACTTCTTGATCTTGCAAATATCACACTCTTCTAATTCCACTACAATTCAATCAAGCAAACACAAATTCAACTAGCATTCCAACCAATTTATCACACATAAAATAATAGAAACAAGGCAATGCATGCAAGCAGGAAAAAGATAGTTTTATTTAGAAAAGTGGTTTCTAATAGGCTCTAAACATTTTCAAGCTCACATTGGTCATTTACAAAAGTGGTAAAACCATTTGCAAAAGGTTTTATCTATAAACCATTTTTAAATCAAATCAATATTTTATGTGGTTGAAAATGCTTTTAGCAAAGCAATATTCTTTAAAGGGTTCACCAAATATGTTTTTAAACCTCAAAACTTAGTGTTTAGGGTCATAAGGTTTGAAACACATCATTTCCCAAGGATTTTACTCAAAATTCATTTCTAAACCAAAATCAATATTTTTATTTGACTAGAAATGAGCTAATTCAAATATTTATTCCTTAACTTCACAAAACACAATTTTAAATCCATAAGTTGGTTCCTATGGTCAGTAGGTTCAAAACAATCCATTTTGCAAAGATTTCATCTTAAAATTATATCTAGACCAATTTTTATATTCAAATTAAGCCTACACAAGTTTCTGCAATTTCAACCAATTATCTAGAAGAAAAACATTAAACAAAGTGCATGGTTGGGTAGGATTTGTATTGCTGATTCCATAGATATAAAATTTGCAAAATTTGGACGTGTAGAACTAAAGTTATGAATTTTACAAGTTTACAAATCTAATAGAATATTTTCTGGTTTTTATTCAAACAGACTGGCCACGTGGTTGCTTCCTATTGGTTGAAAACAGTTCGGTTGGATCGGTTGTTACAGTCCGCATGATCTCATTTAGATCGCATGGTGCAGATCGAATGATACCCCTTCGTTAAGTTGTTATATCGTATCCACTGGATGACGATCCAACGGCTCTTAGGCGTTGACCATCTACAGGCGGCGGTGCGCTCTGGTGGCAGCGTCGCGGCGACTACAGGAATGTAGCATCCCAGTTGTCTAACACCTGTAATGCTACTTGATCTAGTAATAAAATGGCTACTTCCTACAAATAATTGTTGCATCATCATCATGTCATGTTCATGTCATCATGCCACCTTGCATTTGAGCATCATACAAAAACCCTTATGTTTTGGTTCTTATCTCATATGCATTAATATTTGTATCTGTCTCTTGATATTGTATTTGGTTCTTGATATATTATTAAATGCCCAAGTTGAGTTGGGGGGCATATCTCTTAATGACTCCACCACCTTGTCTTCACCACCTTATAATTCCACCATCCAATTAATATGAGCTGGCATTTAATTGAGTTTACCTAGCTCATGTGGGTTGGGTGGATCCAATGCTTGTCCCTTTTTGCTTGGCCTTATTCCACCTTTTGGAAATGCATGGAATAGTGCCATATGATTTTATGTTGTTTTCACAATATGAATACATGGCATTTATTATTTGCATGGGCCATGCAAAACCACCACATCTAGGTCATCTGGTTTTTATTTGAAGTTCTTGGAGTGGGTCATACTCTCTCTCTCTCTCCTTCTTTGCTTGATCTAGCTAGAGCCATGCAAGTACCACCTTTTACTTGACATTTGAATTTTATTGTTTTGCTTGCATGGATCACCTCTTTTCTTTTTCCTCTTTTGGCCATCTTGTTGAGCTGGTGTGGATCATGCTTGATCTAATAAACCCACCAAACCCTCTATCTCTCTCTCTCTCCCCCCTCTAGCTATACCCTAATCACCATTCCCCATCCATGCATGCACATGTGATCATGTGGGCATGTACAAGCCCTAAACCCCTCCCCCCTCTCTCTAGCCCCTACCACCCCTTGTGCTTGATCATGTGATGCCTTCATCATGTGTTTAAACATGGGCACCTTCCCTTCCATCTCATCTTACCTCTTCCTCAAAACCCTAAACCGGACCCCCCCTAATCCAAACCCTAAACCTACCCCTCTAGTTAATCACACCCCATCTCACCCTCTCTTTCTCTCTCGACCTACCCTCCCCATCTCTGCCAGCAGGCCCCCCCCCGAGCTACCCCTTGCTTGCCAAGTCCAACCCTAGACCGAGCATACCCCCCCCCCCTCTCCTTTCTCTCTCTCTTTTCTCTCTCTGACCTGTGGCCTGACCGAGCCTGCCCCTACCCCTTACTCTCTCGCCGACCCCACTTGGCAGCCCTTCCTCAGCCCTGCCTGCGCCACCTCCCTGGCCCCATGCCGAGCACGTGAAGGAGGGGTGCAAAAAGGTGGGCTAAGCCACCTTCCCCTTCCCCACGCCATCCTCCTCTCTCCCCACCCTTATCTACTCCCACCTCGCCCCTCTGCCTCTTCCAGATCCCCCAGAGGCCCTGCCTCACCTCCCTTCTCCCTCCCCACCACCATCTACCCCGACACCGACGGCTCCCTCTCGTCGACGTCGATCCAGGAGGCGGGCGCGGTGCAAAGGTTGTCGGTGAAGCCCGTGTCGAGCCGCTAATTCACCCTGTTCACGGAGCCACGGAGGAGGACAGCGTCAGGCCGAGGAGCACCAGCGGCGCCGACGAAACCCTAGCTCCGCCAGTGCGTCAGCCTCCTCGCAGATCGGCAGTCCCTCCGGCCAAACCTTCACCACTGTCGGGATCCTGGTGAGCTCCTTGATCCCTTGGACATGCTCCCTTGCCCTCTCTTGCACCGTAGTGCCGCCGCCCGCCGTCACCGCTGTGCCGCGCTCACCGTCGATGCCAGCACCGCAGCAGCTTTTCCGCCTGCCGTCGCCGCCCAGGCCGCTGCCTCCTCCGCTAGCACCAACGAATGTTGTAGGCCGTGAACCCTCTTCGTTTTCGTTTTAGGGTCGTGGCATTTAGGCGACGGGCCGCCATCGTCGTCGAAACCCGGCGGATCCACGCCAAGCGACCGCGCCCAGCAGCCGATGCCTGTTTGCATTTAGCCCCCTGTATCTTTTCCCGCCTAAACCCGCAGCCCCCACGACCCCACCTGCCAGCGCCTGCGAGAACTTTGCAAAAAGGGTCCTCACCTTCCGTTGTTTTCCGACCGCAGCCCCTGGATCGCCCACGTGTCGCCACCGGACGGCTGCGCGCGCGTGTGGCCCCGTTAGATCCCTGGGCCCGCTCGTCAGTGACGCGGGCTAGGCAGAGTCCGGTGAGAAAAGGAATCGGCGTGTTCCGGCCAAGACAATGCGCCACCTGTCACCCTCCTGGGGTAGGATCTGCTGAGTACCAAAAAGTCCAGGAGTTTGCTGTTTCAAATTTTCAAACCTTTTCAAATTCATTCAATTCAGTTCAAATTCAAAATCTGTTTAAATTTAAGTGAATTCATAACTTATTCCTGGGTTGGAATTAGAATTCAAACCTTATATGAAAAATGTTTTGTTTTTGAATGTTAATTCAAATCTTTATTCAAATATTTTCAAAACTAATTTTAAATAGTCCAACCTTTGACTTTGACCTAATATGACTAATTTTGACTTAAAAATAAAATTAAATTCATAATTCCAAATAGTACAAATAATATATGTTTTTGAATCAGAAAAATGTGAGGAATTCAAATATGTAATTCAAAATATTATTTGAACACCTTAAATTCCAAGTTGGGTAAATTACAACAAAATGCCACTGGAACTTAATAAATTAATAACTTTTGATATATAACTCCGAATTTAACAAATGATATGTCTAAAATGATCAGCTCGATGAGACCTTTCTGTTTATGCTATCCATGACTTAAATTGCAGCATGCATCATATAAATATATACTATACAGCAACTAATATGACAATAAAATGTGATCCAAAACCCCATAAAAATGTTATTTCTTGTGTTCTACACCTCACCTATGCCATGCTACTTTATTTCCATGCAACTTGTGCATCATTCATCATGGCATGATTGTTTGCTTGTCGCATTTTATCCATATGCTTGCGCTCTTTATTTATGTTGTCCCTTGTTTGTTTGGTTCTTCTTCGAATAGACACTGAGCAGGGGATATATCAAGAGAACCAGGAGCACTACCCAGATCCGTCTCTCGCTTCAACTGAGTTACCAGGCAAGCACTACCACATGCTTGCATATATACAGTACCTATTGCCTCTATCTTATTCTTGCATCATTGAGTCGCGATTGCATTAAATTGAATCCCAAGTATTGCATAACCTTTATTTTTAAACCCCACCAAGCTTGTTCCTCCATCCCATGAGCCATTACTACAGGAGTTGTTTGAGCCATGCGAGTCGTAGAACAACATGTGTAGGGTATGTGAGTGTCTGATGGATAATGAGGTACCTAAACAACTTAACCTGAGTAGTAATGGGATAACTAATGAAAGTGGCACCGGTGAGCAACATCTGCTATTTGGTTTTTCCTGCTCACTTGTGTCCCGTAAGACCCCGAGTACTTGATTCCTGTTCCAAGAATATTCGCGCTATCCACATCCGGGAGGCTTATGGGACCCCCCTGAGCCAGAGCTTGATTCCATCTTATTTCTTGGGGCCACAAACTAGTTTGAGGTTTTGTGTACTATCCTGTACTTATGCCATGCTACTGCTTTATTTACGATTGTGCGAGGAGCACACTGTACTGTTTAGGTAAGCGGAGTGTTTTCGCGGTATCGACAAGCCCAGTCACACTTTCGGGTTCCCGGTCGTTCTGACCATTGTCGCAAACCTTGAGTCCGTCTCGAGTCACTAACTTCGCTATGGTCTACTCAATGGGGTGGCCCCCTGAAATAATTCTGAATCCTGTGATTGCTTTGTCGTGAAGGCCTCGTTGGGTTTTGATTTGGTTTTTCCGAGGTTGATCGAGTGTGTGTTGCTATTTGTGCATCCCTGCAGGGTAAAAATTTCTGAAAGCCGTGTCCGCGGTTATGGACGACTTGGATCACAGTTTCTCGATCATAGACAAGCATAACTAAAGTACCGTTTTAATCTGACTAAGTAATTTGACTAGTAAATAGTGCAACACTCATGGAATGGTTAATAAAATTGCCAACGGATGGGGGGTTGTTCGTCCGCTTCCTCGTTGGTAAGCGAGGAGGAGGATGGATCTGATGAAATTACTGTTATAACTGTTGTCATTAATTCACGGACATCCGTCTATCTTTGGTTAGGCGGATGGTTAGCGTTTATCTTTAGAACTGTTAGGTTTACCTTTTCGCTGCAATTGCGTCACCCCAGGTTGAGTTCCCTTTAGAGGCATTAAGACTTGCTGAGTACCCTTAGGGTCTCACACGATAAATTATTGGTTCAGATGAACAGGTACACTCGCATGACGGATACTGGGTGGAAGAGGGTGATGATGTGGGCAACGAACGTTCGGTGTAGAGATTCCGGGAACGGGGATCCGTGAGATCTGTGGGCGGGATGTGCTTACTTCTGTGGCATCTTATGCCGATTTGCTTCTTATCCATACTCGGACTTGTTTTGCCGCTTCCGCTTGATACTCTGATGTGTGATGTATGAGGAGTTATCCTAAAATATTATATCTATCTAGGTCATTTGAATCTTGTCGTATGGTGTTGCTATATTTCCTTTCTTTCTAGATGGAATGGTTCTGATGTACTTTTGTATGGTGGCTTGCATACATACTCATTTGTGTATGTAGTTGATCCCTTCGCCTGCCGACACGCCGCCCTGAGTCCCGATGAATTGGAAGTGGTTGGGACGAAAAGGTCTACCCGTGAGTGGCTTTTGGGGCCCCACCGTACTATTTCAACCACTACCGTTCATCCAGGCTTGTATCTAGGAGCGTAATTCACCGAGGTAGTTACAATTGGTATCAGAGCCATCCCGACCTTCAGGGTCTCAGCCAAACGGTCGTTGTCAGTCTAGCAAATATTTTGGTAGTTATGTATACTAGGGAAAAACAAAACGCGAGAGTGGGACTGCTTCCACCTTTCTTCTTACCCACCCACCCACCCTTTTCTGGTAAGGAAGTGCAACGTTTTCAATCCTCTTCTCAAAATTCAAACTAGGATTCACGTGTTCTGGGTTTCCGTAGTACCATAGGTTGTGTGTGTGTGTGTAATCCCTTGTCTATCTGTTGCATCCAAGTTGTTATCTAATCAGCCTTTGGTTATCAACTGTTGGTACATTCCATACCGACAGGCTTTTGCAAACCGATGCGATCTATCTGATTCATTGTTTACCGACGCAATCTGTCTTACTCTTTGTTATTCGACGTTATCTTGTTTGGGGTGTTCGTTTCCGTAGTTACTAATCTGTAGGTTCGTCGTGAGAAGAAGGGGTTAGGATATGTGTTCCACTTGTTCATGTGCGGAGTAATGATTTGAGTGCGGGATGGAGTCGCGACCATACCACTACTCTTATCATTCGCTTTTGTATATTGAATCGGTAGAGTCACTAATCTTGATTCGTTAAGTAATTTTGCGCATCTATTGGTATTTTAATGCCGAAATTTGTGGAAAATTTTTCTTTGATATATTCGTGTACCACACTCCTTTTCAGTCGTGTGCGATATGCTTAATATCCTCTAGGTGCTTTGAACTTTGCTGATATTTTAATATCATCTCAGTAAATTGTATCCTTTAACCTTAGTTAATTCCATTTTGGTACTATTTTGGATTATTATTATTCACCATTATAGTACTGACTTGTGTTTTATATCAATCACAGGATGGCTCCACCACGCCGTTCTGATGAGGACATACCACCTGAACTAGGCTCCGCGCTGTCAAACATCGCCAATGCCTTGGCAGCAATGCAGCAGAACCAACAGCGCTTTGAGGAAAGTGTTCGGAGGAACGAGTTTGCTCCACTACCTCCACCTCCCAAGCGAGGAGACATCAAAAGCTTCCTGAAATTCAACCCTCGCCAATTTGATGTTTCTGATCGACCATTGGATGCGGATGATTGGTTGCGTGAGATGTCAAGGTTGCTCGAGACTGCTGATGTTCCTGAGCAGGAGTGGGTAAAGTGTGCTACTCACCTTCTAAAGGGAGATGCAGCTCTCTGGTGGGAGAATTACTTGAAGGCAAGCTGCACTGGTTTTCAACCAACTTGGGAAAGGTTCACTGCAGCTTTCAAAGAGCAGTTTCTGTCAGAAATTGTCATGGAAAGGATGAAGGAAGCATTTCTCAACCTTAAGCAAGGAAATGATAACGTCAACACCTACATCAGGAACTTCATGAATCTTTCTCGTTATGGTGGCGATGAGGTCTCCGATGACAAGAAGAAGCAAAAGAGGTTCAGGCAAGGGCTCAATGCATCGATCAAGTATGCAATCACACATGCAAGGCCGGCATCTTTTCTGGAACTTCAGCACACAGCTCTACAAGAGGAAGCAAGTAGGCAAGTGTTTGAGGAGTCCAAGAAACACAACCGTGATGCATCAAGTTCTTCAGCTATGGCAGCTTCTTCTAAGCGGCGTGTCTGGGTTCCTAACACCCCACCGTTGCTCCCGGCTCCACCAAGACCTGCAAGTTACGCGTCAAAGCCACTAAACTCCATCACTGCTGCTCCCAGGGGCTACAACCACCACTACCCTGGAGCGCCTGGCGGAGTCCCTGGCTACGTTGCTCCACGTCCACCTGGTGCTTGTTTCACATGTGGAGATCCTGGACATCCCAATCGAACTGTCTGTTGAAAACAAAGCTCTTCCTCCACCCCGCCAAGATCTGGCAAGCTCTCCTTTGGTTCGCGCACCACCACCTCGGGCTCTCAACATCAACACTAAGCCCGGGTCTCGTTGCTCGTGCCAATCAAGCAACGCCGCTCAAGCTGAGCATGCACCTGGAGTTGTGATGGGTATGCTTTCCGTTAACTCAGTCCCTGCACGAGTTTTGTTTGATTCTGGTGCATCGCATTCGTTTGTTTCTATCAAGTTTGCAAGTGAGAATGGGTTAGCGTCGGATCCTCTTCTCAAGCGGTTAATGGTTCTTTCTCCTGGAGCAACAATGGCAGCTTCTAAAATCAGCCATGGCAATCAAATTGAGATTGGTGGCTCTTCGTTCTCGGCTTCCTTAATTGTTCTGGGCAATTCTGACATTGATGTCATCTTGGGCATGGATTGGTTGACAGCAAATGCAGCTGTGATTGATTGTGCTGAACGCTCGGTTTCCCTGAAGATTCCTGAAGGCCATATAGTCTTTTCTCCAAGTCTGACTCCTGCTGTCCAGCTTTTCTCTTTGGCGGCTCTGAATGATGATGCTATGGAAGCTATTCAGAGTGTACCGGTGGTCTGTGAGTTCCCAGATGTCTTTCCTGAAGAGTTGTCGGGTATGCCTCCGGATCGTGAGGTTGAGTTTGTAATTGAGCTTGAACCTGGAACGGCTCCTATCTCCAAGCGGCCTTATAAAATGGGTCCTTCTGAGTTGGCTGAACTCAAACGACAACTTGATGAACAAGAGAAGTTGGGTTTCATTCAACACGATTTCTTCTTGGGGTAGCCCAACAATCTTTGTGAAGAAGCGTGACAGGACTGATAGACTTTGTGTTGACTATCGGGCGCTCAATGCTAAAACCATCAAGAACAAATATCCCCTCCCGCGGATTAATGATCTCTTTGACCAGCTAGCTGGAGCTGTGGTATTCTCTAAGCTGGACTTGAGGAGTGGTTATCACCAAATCAAGATTCGCAAGGAAGATGTGCCTAAAACAGCTTTCACCACCCGCTATGGTCTGTATGAGTACACGGTCATGTCTTTCGGTCTCACCAACGCACCTGCTACCTTCTCGAGGCTGATGAACTCGGTTTTCATGGAGTACCTTGATAAGTTCGTTGTGGTCTATCTGGATGACATCCTGGTCTATTCTAAGTCCAAGGAAGAGCATGAAGAACACCTGCGGTGTGTTCTAAACAAGCTTCGTGAGAACCGCTTTTATGCAAAGTTCTCAAAGTGTGAGTTTTGGCTGCCTGAAGTAACCTATCTTGGTCATGTCATCTCTGCCAAGGGCATTGCAGTTAACCCGGAAACTGTGAAGACAATTGTTGAATGGCTTCCTCCTGTTAATGTCAAAGAAGTGCGGAGTTTCCTTGGTTTGGCTAGTTATTGCCGTCGCTTCGTTCAAAACTTCTCGAAGATAGCGAAGCCTCTTACCGATCTCCTCAAGAAAGGCAAGAAATACCTGTGGACTCCTGCATGTCAAGCAAGTTTTGAGACACTCAAAGAGAAGCTCACTTCCACACCAGTCTTGGTTCCTCCGGATACATCTAAGCCTTTCCAGATATTACATGACGCCTCTTTGCAAGGATTGGGCGGTCCTTATGCAAGAGAAGCAAGTGGTTGCTTATGCCTCTCGGCAGTTGAAGACGCATGAGATCAACTATCCCACACATGACCTCGAGCTCGCAGCAGCTTGTCTTTGCTTTGAAGCTATGGAGGCACTACTTGCTTGGTAAACTGTGAGATCTTTTTCGACCACAAGAGTTTGAAGTATATCTTCACTCACCTGATCTCAACCTTGGCCGAGAGGAGATGGATTGAAGCAATCAATGATTTTGATTTGACCATCAACTACACTCCGCAAAGCTAATGTCATGGCAGATGCTCTCACCGCAAAGCTTATGTCAACAACCTCATGATGGAAGAACAATGCCTCTCTTGTGCGAGGAATTCCGTCACTCAACCTCGAAATTGTGGAACAAGGGCATCTCGAACCTTCCGCTACTCCTCTCTTGGAAGAAAAGATTCGCTCTCGTCAGCTTGGTGATCCGCACACCAAAAAGATCATCTCTAAACTTGAGCTTCCAAAGTATGAGTCCTTCCACGTTGATGATCAAGGCACGCTTTTCTTTGAACACCGGATGTTTGTGCCAAACTACCCGGGTTTGAGAGAGCAAGTTCTCAAGGAGGCGCACGATTCTGTTCTTTCTATCCATCCTGGCAGCACAAAGATGTACATGGACTTGAAAACACAATATTGGTGGCCTGGTCTGAAATGGTATTGTGCCAAGTATGTCTCGGAATGTGATGTCTGCCGCAGAGTGAAAGCTGTCCATCAGAAACCTTTCGGTCTTCTACAGCCATTGAAACCCCCGGAATGGAAATGGGAGAAAGTAGAGATGGACTTCATCACTGGCTTTCCAAGGTCGCAGAAGGGCAACAATGCAATCTTTGTTGTCATCGACAGGCTTTCTAAAGTGGCTCATTTCTTCCCCGTCAAGGAAACAATTTCTGGAATTCAGTTGGCTGAGCTCTATATCAACAGAATTGTCTCTCTGTATGGGGTTCCGCTTGAGATCAGCTCAGACCGTGGGAGTATCTTCACTTCCAAGTTCTGGGAAAGTTTACAAAATGCTTTGGGGACAAAGTTGAACTTCAGCACTGCTTACCACCCTCAGTCGCAAGGACAAGTTGAAAGGATCAATCAGATTCTGGAAGATATGCTTCGCGCTTGCGTCATCTCTTTTGGCATGAAGTGGGAGGAATGTCTTCCTTATGCTGAATTCTCCTACAACAACAGCTTCCAGAAAAGTCTGAAGATGGCACCATTTGAGGCTCTCTATGGTCGCAAGTGCAGAACTCCGATTGGTTGGTCAGGTGCAGGAGAAAGAATCTGGTTTGGCCCTGACATTGTAACTCAAGCGGAGGAGAAGGTGCATATCATTCTTGAGAACCTGAAGATTGCTCAAAGTCGTCAGAAGAGCAACTATGACAGGAAGCACACGGACATGGTGTATGCCCCTGGTGATCTCGTCTACCTTCGTGTCACTCCCATGAGAGGCACACACCGCTTTGGTATCAAAGGAAAGATGGCTCCTAGATACATCGGTCCTTTCAAGATTCGTGGTAGAAGAGGAGAATTTGCTTATGCCCTTGAGCTCCCGGAAAAACTCAAAGTCCATGATGTCTTCCACATCTCTCAGCTCAAGAAGTGCTTCAAAGATCCCGGCAGGACCGTGGATCATGAGCTAATCGATCTCCAAGAAGACCTGTCTTATCAAGAACACCCCACAAAAATCCTTGAGACCGCAGAAAGAAGGACTCGCAACAAGTCCATCAAGTTCTGCAAGGTGCAGTGGTCACACCATTCTGTTGATGAAGCCACTTGGGAACGTGAAGATGAACTCCGTGCCAACTATCCTACCCTCTTTGTGTCTTCTTCTTCTTCCTAGAATCTCGGGGCGAGATTCCTGTTTAGTGGGGGAGAGTTGTAGCATCCCAGTTGTCTAACACCTGTAATGCTACTTGATCTAGTAATAAAATGGCTACTTCCTACAAATAATTGTTGCATCATCATGTCATGTTCATGTCATCATGCCACCTTGCATTTGAGCATCATACAAAAACCCTTATGTTTTGGTTCTTATCTCATATGCATTAATATTTGTATATGTCTCTTGATATTGTATTTGGTTCTTGATATATTGTTAAATGCCCAAGTTGAGTTGGGGGCATATCTCTTAATGACTCCACCACCTTGTCTTCACCACCTTATAATTCCACCATCCAATTAATATGAGCTGGCATTTAATTGAGTTTACCTAGCTCATGTGGGTTGGGTGGATCCAATGATTGTCCCTTTTTGCTTGGCCTTATTCCACCTTTTGGAAATGCATGGAATAGTGCCATATGATTTTATGTTGTTTTCACAATATGAATACATGGCATTTATTATTTGCATGGGCCATGCAAAACCACCACATCTAGGTCATCTGGTTTTTATTTGAAGTTCTTGGAGTGGGTCATACTCTCTCTCTCCTTCTTTGCTTGATCTAGCTAGAGCCATGCAAGTACCACCTTTTACTTGACATTTGAATTTTATTGTTTTGCTTGCATGGATCATGTAACACCCTCGGAATCGGACCTATGCAAGTTTGGGCAAAATTCACCAAACCCGCATAGAAATGATTCAAAGGTGCCCACCAGGCACTTTCGTGCGGGTGGAAAACGAAGTAATAACATTACACAACAGTCCTCGATGGGACCCACGTAAGATATATATATAACTTGACTCAAGGAGTCAAGAATACATATAATATACAAAGATCCAAATCACCTTGAAAGCGGTAGAGAGTCCGACTACGGACAAGAAGCAAATGGGGCTAAGAGCCACGAAGAATAACCAATGGCGTCCATAACCCTGCCCGCCAAGCGGAAGGGTAACCACGCTAACGGCGTCGATCTCAAAACCTGCTTAACAAAAGGGGTGCCGACAAGGGCAAAGCGGAAAAAACAAAGAAAGAGCGTCGATCGAGGCCAAGACACGGCGAGGCTAGAATTGGCGGTCCTCGCCTACATAGGTATGGTGGATCAAGCGCAGCGAGATGCACTAAACAACCTATAGAGACTCGATACAACTGGCGGATTTCAGAGAGGGATAAGAATGACCTAACCGGATCCAACCTGAAGCTATCACCAACCAAAACCCATCCTGGCGTTTCCCCCTCGAGACCAAACGAGGAAGTCAACCGAGGAACTCACACCGTTGGCAGTTTTACTTATTCAGTTATAGTTGCGACACTTTACTAGTCAAGTTTAAATAATCGTCCTGATAAAGTAAGCAGTGGGCACTTTTAGTTAATCATTCCGTTATAGTGGCAGCACTTACTAGTCAGATACATTTAACATGAGATAACCCATAAACCTAGTAGATGTTGGTACTTTTATTCAGCCAATTCGTTGTAGTTGCAATACTTACTAGTCAGATACATTTGTCGCAAGCGACAAACAAACAAGCAATTGTGGGCAGTATTAATTAGCCATTCCATTATAGTGAAGCTGATTACTAGTCATTATAAGTCAAATTTATAGCAGTAAACTTTAGTTATGCTTGTCTATGATCGAGATACTGTGCTCCAAGTCGTCCATATCCGCGGACACGGCTTTCAGAAAGTTTTACCCGACCGGGGTGCACCAATAGCAACACACGCCGATCAACCTCGAAATACCAAATCAAAACCCAACGAGGCTTTCACGATGAACAATCACAGATTCAGAAATATTTCAGGGGCCACCCTTAAGTAGAATCCATAACGGAGTAGGCAGCCTCGAGACGGCCTCAGTCCGGGTAGACGGTGCGGAGCGAACTAACCCCAAACGGGCTTGTCGACACCAGCGTAACGTGTCCCGATCCAAAATAAGATCAGGTGCGTACCTCTGCACAATCGTAATTAAAGCGAAGAAACATGGCATAAGTACAGGATCGTAAATAAAACCTCAAACTAGTTTGTGGCCCCAAGAAATAAGAATGAATCAAGCTCGCTCAGGGGTCCCATATACCTCCCGGATGTGGATAGCGCGCAAAAACAAGGAACAGGTATCAAGTACTCGGGGTCTTACGGGACACAAGTGGGCGTTCGGAAACCAAATATTATCTATCACCCACCGATGCCTCTGCTTATTCAATTTTAGTTGTTAAACGGAAAGTAAAGTGAACAATAAGTAAAACTAGGATCATCTCCAACATCCACATGTGGCAACACATCAGCAACTGTGGCATATGACGACACGCAACAGCGCTTGAGCAAGCAACTACGACGCGCAAGTCCATCTATCTACCAAACAACAGGTAATAGGATGTGTCCAAGGCAATATAGGGCTGCACGGTATATCAAGGGTACGGAATCTAGAGCATCGCAACACCGATAGCAATAGATCAACAGGAGGGAAGTAAATACTATAAAAGTAAGATAGGTAGAAAGGGGAAGATGCTCGCCTGAAAACATGTCGAAGGTTCAACCGAAGATCGGGGCGAAGCTCACATCAACTCAACGGCCTTATCCGCGAAGAAGCAAATCACTAGAAGAAACACCGGATGCGATATTTAATACAAGGGCAGAAGATCGGCATGATGCATGTATGATGCATGGCATGGCAAAGGTGCGATGCAATTAGGTCATATTAAGCGGAACCGGGGTCCCGACAATTAATTAGGTGGTTCAAGTTATTTAGATCCCCGCAATTAAATGTTGTTTAAACAAGGCAAGATAAGATACCGGTTCGCTACACAAGTTTAAATGAGGCCGATATGAGACTAGATTTGCCCGCATATGGGCCCCATATTTAATTATTAGGTGAATCGGCATAAGGCCCTCAAACCAATGCTATGCATGCGGGAATGACAATTTAATGTGCAACATATTGATATGTGATAAATTAGGGTTCGAGGAAAAGGGGTCACACATTAGAGGGGGCTCGACGATCTTGGGGTTCTGGGGGTTCGGGGTTCGACAGGGTCCAGGGTTCGACGGGGTCGTTTCCGGCGGGATCGTTCTCTCGTTCTCGGTACGGGGTAGTGCTTGGCGTTCCAGAAACCAGACTTGGTTCGGTGTCGGGGTTCATCGGATCTTCCGGGTCGGTGCCGTTCTTGTCGTCGCGACGGTCTTGTCGGTTTCTCAACTCGGGTCGGTCTTGTCTTCGGGGGGAGGTGCTTGTCGGTCTCGTGGCGATCTTGCGTCCTCCCGGTTCGGTTCTTGGCGTCCGAGGGTAGATCTTGGTGGGGGATCCAGGGTTCGGTTCCGTGTAGAAGGTCTTGGAGTTTGGCGTCGGGCTTGTCGGCGGTCAGTCTTGACTCGCCGGTGGAGGTTGTGGCAGTTCTTGGTGTCGACGGGAGCAGTCTTCGGGGTTCGCCATCGGACCCGGGGGTCTTGGCGTTCCGCGTCGGATATCTTGCGGTTTCTTGACGAGGATCTTGCCGTAAGCTGGCCGTGGGGTAGTTGTTCGCGTTACGCTGAGGCCCTTGCCCAGCTTGACCTTCGAAAGGTAACCTGGTTACTCGTTACATCTCGCAGCACCGTGGGAGATGATCCAGCAGGAGCAAGGCGGCCGCTGACGGGAGCACGGCAGAGGGCGGGCCTGGGCGCCACCGGCGAGACGAGGCGTCGACGGCGAGGTTGCTGGGGGTCGCGGGGCGGCGCGGAGCGAGCACGGCGCGCGAGGGGAGAGAGCGCGAGGCGCCGCAGGATGCGCGCGGCGGCGGCTGCTCGGGCCGCCGCCAGCTGCAGGAGGCGGGTCGGCCGGGACGGAGCGCGGTTGGGCGAGGACGCAGCGGCGCGCGAGAGGCTGGCGAGGCGGGCTGTGGCGGAGCGCTGGTCCGGCGGGCACGCGCGACTCCGGCGAGGCGAGGCGCTGAGTGGGGTTCCAGGAGGCGGACGCGGCGGTGGCCGGAGGTGGCCGGTGCTGCTGCTGGCGGGCCGGACGGGCTAGGCGGGCGGGGCAGCAGGCGGCGGCGAGGGAGCTTGGCGGCGTGCGGTGGCAGGTGCGGGCGCACCCGGGGAGACGCGGGGAGAGGCGATCCGGCGGAGGCGCGGCTGGCGCGGGCGATGGCGGCGGGAGAGCCGCGGAGAGAGGAGGGAGAGGAGCCGGCCGGGCGCGGCGGCGGCGAGCTGCGGGTCGCGGGGACGACGAGGTCGCGGGCAAGCGACGGGAGGCGGCGAGGTTGGTGGTGGGGCACGCCGGCGGAGGGGACCGAGCGGGAGGAGAGGGACGGTTCGGGGCCGCGTGCGCGCGTGAGGAGCGTGCCTGTGGTGGGCCCAGGGGAGGCTCGGACTGGGAAGGGGGCATCTGGGGAGGTTGCAGCTGCCAGGGGAGATGGGTTGCCCGCGTGGGGTGCGTGGGACGCGTGGGAGGTTGGTGGCTGGGGGCAGGGGCGGGCCCCGGGTGTCAGCGGGTGGGGTGGAGTGTGCGTGCGTGGTGTGCGTGTGATTGAGCGGCTGCGCGCGCGTGAGATGTGAGTGGTGTGGGGTTGGGTTAGAGGGAGAGAGAGAGGAGAGAAAGAGGGGTGAGGGCGACGTGGCGGGTCTGGATTGGTGGGAGGGGGAGGGTGAGAGGAGGTGGCATGTTCTGATTGGGGGGGGTGAGGTGGAGGTGTGTGTGGGTAGAGAAGTGGGTGGGTTTAGGATTTAGATGGGGCTGGTTGGGGTGGACCGTTTATAAAATCTGGGGCGGTCGTTCGGGTCGGGTTGGCCCGTTCGACTGCCCCTACTAAAAATAATATAAATTTTATTTGTTTCAAACGGGCCGTTGGCAAACCGATAGCGGCCAAAACAAAATATTCCGGGGACCCGGTTTTGATGTTTGAAAATAGAGAGGGGAGTTTAGAAAACAACACGGGCTTTACAAACATAGTTTTAGCAAACAATGCATGATGATGACGATGCAATGCACAAATTCAACGCGATTTTCTAGTAGTGGTTTTGCGGGATGCCACAGATCACCTCTTTTCTTTTTCCTCTTTTGGCCATCTTGTTGAGCTGGTGTGGATCATGCTTGATCTAATAAACCCACCAAACCCTCTATCTCTCTCTCTCTCCCCCCTCTAGCTATACCCTAATCACCATTCCCCATCCATGCATGCACATGTGATCATGTGGGCATGTACAAGCCATAAACCCCTCCCCCTCTCTCTAGCCCCTACCACCCCTTGTGCTTGATCATGTGATGCCTTCATCATGTGTTTAAACATGGGCACCTTCCCTTCCATCTCATCTTACCTCTTCCTCAAAACCCTAAACCGGACCCCCCCTAATCCAAACCCTAAACCTACCCCTCTAGTTAATCACACCCCATCTCAACCTCTCTTTCTCTCTCGACCTACCCTCCCCATCTCTGCCAGCAGGCCCCCCCGAGCTACCCCTTGCTTGCCAAGTCCAACCCTAGACCGAGCATACCCCCCCCTCTCCTTTCTCTCTCTTTTCTCTCTCTGACCTGTGGCCTGACCGAGCCTGCCCGTGCCCCTTACTCTCTCGCCGACCCCACTTGGCAGCCCTTCCTCAGCCCTGCCTGCGCCACCTCCCTGGCCCCATGCCGAGCACGTGAAGGAGGGGTGCAAAAAGGTGGCCGAAGCCAACTTCCCCTTCCCCACGCCATCCTCCTCTCCCCACCCTTATCTACTCCCACCTCGCCCCTCTGCCTCTTCCAGATCCCCCAGAGGCCCTGCCTCACCTCCCTTCTCCCTCCCCACCACCATCTACCCCGACACCGACGGCTCCCTCTCGTCGACGTCGATCCAGGCGGCGGGCGCGGTGCGAAGGTTGTCGGTGAAGCCCGTGTCGAGCCGCTGATTCACCCTGTTCACGGAGCCACGGAGGAGGAGAGCGTCAGGCCGAGGAGCACCAGCGCCGCCGACAAAACCCTAGCTCCGCCAGTGCGTCAGCCTCCTCGCAGATCGGCAGTCCCTCCGGCCAAACCTTCACCACTGTCGGGATCCTGGTGAGCTCCTTGATCCCCTGGACATGCTCCCTTGCCCTCTCTTGCACCGTAGTGCCGCCGCCGTCCGCCGAACGCCTTGCGCGCGCGCCGCGCGTCGCGCCTGGCCGACAACAGCACCCGCAGCAGCTTTTTCCGCCTCTGTTCGTCGCCCTGCCCCGCGCGTTGCGGCCCTCCTCCGCGCTAGCACCCCGAACGAATGTTGTAGGCCGTGAACCCCTCTTCGTCTTTCGTTTTAGGGTCGTGGCGTTTAGGCCGGCGATGGCGTCGCCATCATCGTCCGAAACCCCGGCCAGATCCACGCCAAAGACTGCAGCAAAGACCGATGCATGTTTGCATTTAGCCCCCTATATCTTTTCCCGCCTAAACCCGCAGCCCCCACGACCCCACCTGCCAGCGCCTGCGAGAACTTTGCAGAAAGGGTCCTCACCTTCCGTTGTTTTCCGACCGCAGCCCCTGGATCGCCCACGTGTCGCCACCGGACGGGCGCTGTGGACCGTTAGATCCTGGGCCCGCTGCGACGCGGGCTAGGCAGAGTCCGGTGAGAAAAGGAATCGGCGCGCGCGTGTCTGCCCAGTCAGCAATGCGGCCCACCTGTCACCCTCCTGGGGTAGGATCCGCTGAGTACCAAAAAGTCCAGGAGTTTGCTGTTTCAAATTTTCAAACCTTTTCAAATTCATTCAATTCAGTTCAAATTCAAAATCTGTTTAAATTTAAGTGAATTCATAACTTATTCCTGGGTTGGAATTAGAATTCAAACCTTATATGAAAAATGTTTTGTTTTTGAATGTTAATTCAAATCTTTATTCAAATATTTTCAAAACTAATTTTAAATAGTCCAACCTTTGACTTTGACCTAATATGACTAATTTTGACTTAAAAATAAAATTAAATCCATAATTCCAAATAGTACAAATAATATATGTTTTTGAATCAGAAAAATGTGAGGAATTCAAATATGCCATTCAAAATATTATTTGAACACCTTAAATTCCAAGTTGGGTAAATTACAACAAAATGCCACTGGAACTTAATAAATTAATAACTTTTGATATATAACTCCGAATTTAACAAATGATATGTCTAAAATGATCAGCTCGACGAGACCTTTCTGTTTATGCTATCCATGACTTAAATTGCAGCATGCATCATATAAATATATACTATACAGCAACTAATATGACAATAAAATGTGATCCAAAACCCCATAAAAATGTTATTTCTTGTGTTCTACACCTCACCTATGCCATGCTACTTTATTGCCATGCAACTTGTGCATCATTCATCATGGAATGATTGTTTGCTTGTCGCATTTTATCCATATGCTTGCGCTCTTTATTTATGTTGTCCCTTGTTTGTTTGGTTCTTCTTCGAATAGACACTGAGCAGGGGATATATCAAGAGAACCAGGAGCACTACCCAGATCCGTCTCTCGCTTCAACTGAGTTGCCAGGCAAGCACTACCACATGCTTGCATATATACAGTACCTATTGCCTCTATCTTATTCTTGCATCATTGAGTCGCGATTGCATTAAATTAAATCCCAAGTATTGCATAGCCTTTACTTTTAAACCCCACCAAGCTTGTTCCTCCATCCCATGAGCCATTACTACAGGAGTTGTTTGAGCCATGCGAGTCGTAGAACAGCATGTGTAGGGTATGTGAGTGTCTGATGGATAATGAGGTACCTAAACAACTTAACCTGAGTAGTAATGGGATAACTAATGAAAGTGGCACCGATGAGCAACATCTGCTATTTGGTTTTTCCTGCTCACTTGTGTCCCGTAAGACCCCGAGTACTTGATTCCTATTCCAAGAATATTCGCGCTATCCACATCCGGGAGGCTTATGAGACCCCCCTGAGCCAGAGCTTGATTCCGTCTTATTTCTTGGGGCCACAAACTAGTTTGAGGTTTTGTGTACTATCCTGTACTTATGCCATGCTACTGCTTTATTTACGATTGTGCGAGGAGCACACCTCGCTTAGGTAAGCGGAGTGTTTTCAGTATCGACAAGCCCACCACACTTCGGATTCTCGGTCGTTACAGACCATTGTCGCAAACCTTGAGTCCTCTCGAGTCACTAACTTCGCTATGTCTACTCAATGGGGTGGCCCCTGAAATAATCAATCGTGATTGCTTTGTCGTGAAGGCCTCGTTGGGTTTTGATTTGGTTTTTCCGAGGTTGATCGAGTGTGTGTTGCTATTTGTGCACCCTATGGTAAAACTTTCAAAGCCGTGTCCGCGGTTATGGACGACTTGGAGCACGTTTCTCGATCATAGACAAGCATAACTAAAGTACCGCTTTAATCGACTAAGTAATTTGACTAGTAAATAGTGCAACACTCATGGAATGGTTAATAAAATTGCCAACGGATGGGGGTTGTCCGCTTCCTCGTTGGTAGCGAGGAGGAGGATGGATCTGATGAAATTACGTTATAATCGTTATCATTAATTCACGGACATCCGCTATCTTTGGTTAGGCGGATGGTTAGCGTTTATCTTTAGAACTGTAGGTTTACCTTTTGCTGCAATTCGTCACCCCGTGTTGAGTTCCTTTAGAGGCATTAAGACTTGCTGAGTACCCTTAGGGTCTCACACGATAAATTATTGGTTCAGATGAACAGGTACACTCGCATGACGGATACTGGGTGGAAGAGGGTGATGATGTGGGCAACGAACGTTCGGTGTAGAGATTCCGGGAACGGGATCCGTGAGATCTGGGCGGATGTGCTTATCGTGGCATCTTATGCCGATTTGCTTCTTATCCATACTCGGACTTGTTTTGCCGCTTCCGCTTGATACTCTGATGTGTGATGTATGAGGAGTTATCCTAAAATATTATATCTATCTAGGTCATTTGAATCTTGCCGTATGGTGTTGCTATATTTCCTTTCTTTCTAGATGGAATGGCTATGATGTACTTTTGTATGGTGGCTTGCATACATACTCATTTGTGTATGTAGTTGATCCCTTCGCATGCCGATTACGCCGCCCGTACAGGTCCCGATGAATTGGAAGTGGTTGGGACGGCCGAAAGGTCTACCCGTGAGTGGCTTTTGGGGCCCCACCGTACTATTTCAACCACTACCGTTCATCCAGGCTTGTATCTAGGAGCATAATTCACCGAGGTAGTTACAAGGAAGCAAGGGAAGGAGGGAAGTAGCTCACCGTGCTCGCGCGGTTGTGGTGAAGCTCAACGTAGCGATTGTTCGTCAAGGGGCGCACGGAGTCAACTAGGATTCCTCGCAGAAGTCAGTAGCGGCATCGGACGTCTCTGTTTGTCGTCGGAGGCGGGGCTGTAGTTCGTGCCGAGGCAAAAAAAAGGCATGGTTAGAAGCGGGCGAGCGTGGGGAGTACAGGAGCATCATCGGGAGGGTTCGGGGTGGCCTGAGCTTACCAGGGGGTTTGTCGGAGCGATGGCAGACGGCGGCACACGCTCAGGTGTCGAGGTTGGCGATGCTAGCGGACGCGCGCGGGTGAGTGGAGCACACGGGCAGGTGCACCTCACGATGGGGAGTAAGGCTGCATGCAGTGGGAGGCGAGGCGCGGCGAGGTGTGGCCGGAATCGGTGTAGAGGCTCGTCGGAGACAGTGATGCTCGAGCTCGAAATTGGAGCAGCCCGGTGGCAGGGAGGAGATGCTGCTTGGGGGGAAAGAAGGAGGGAGCGTGGGCGATTAAGTACGGCGTAGTCACCGGGGGAGTGATGGCCGCAATAACGCAAATTGATCGTCGCAATCAAGGGCAGCAACGGCGAGGGGGACGTGGTCGCGAGGTTGATGACGCTGCGCTGGCGGTGGGGCCGTGCTGTGTATGAGGGAGGGAGAGGGGAGATGGGGTCCAGTGCTCAGTGACTTTGTGGGTTCTTTTCTGAGTGAAAAACGTTTCACGAGTGGAAAAAGAGTGGCTGCACTACTGGGCTTAGTTGGGCCAGATGGGTTGGGTTGGCTTAGTTCATTTTTTCTTCTTCTGTTTATTTTTCTTTTTCCATTTCTTTTAATCTGTTTTGATTTTCAATCAAACAATTGAAACACCAAAACAAATCAAACCACCACCAAACTTTGTGTTGATTTTATTTATGTTTAACAACATAATCCAAAGTCCAAAATAAAGTAGTTCTTTTATTCTTTTAGGATCTATTAATAATTAAATAAATAGACCTTAGTCTTTAATTCCAATAGGATTTAATTTATTTAAAAACTCTATTTGAAATCTAAATAATACCAAAACCTTTTCAGTAGGTTTTCTTTGAAAATATAAATCACTTGGAATTTTTATTTAAAATACTTTAACAAGTTTTTAGTGTTTATTTAAAATGGGAAAAGCCTTTACTTAAATAAAAATGGATATTAATAAATCTTTATTATTTTATTTAAATAATCTTTTACTCTTTTTATCAAATAGAAATATTTTATTTAAAAAGCTTGTCCAAGATTTAATTTGTCTCTATAAAATAATCCTTATTTATTATTTCTACTTTGCATTATAAAAACCATATCTTTTTATTTAAAGATTCAAAAATAGTGATTCCAACTATTATAACCTTATTTTTTTATTTGTTTATCTTTTTAAATCCCTTTAGGATTTTATTTGATCAAAATAGGTTTTGATGTTTCCAATTGGAATCAAAAAGTTTCTTCTCACCCTAAATTTCAACAATTATTTATTTTGTTTATTTATTTTTCACATTTCAAAATTTGGAAAATTTTGGGATGTGACATAAGATCAAGCCTCTCTATGGGAAACTGTAAATCTGAATGATGAGGCGCTACACCATGCAAAGCTAATAAACGAGAGGCAATGAGGCCTCCACAAATTCCACCTTTCTTGAGGTTAGCAGCAATACAGAAAGCTATCAAAGCAGTCAAGTTATAAGTCCTATCCCGATTCAAAGAAGCTGAGATAAAAGCTAGATCATATGAAAATAATTTACTAGCTGTCTTCCTAGCAAGAACGCACTTGGCAATAAAATAGGCAAAATATCAAATAGATGGGAGATGAATATTTCGAATTTTACCACTCTTCTTTGAGAAGCTGCTCCCTTGGAAAATTTCCGCATATAAGTCCACAAGTGGTGTGGGACACTCCCCAATCCTCCCATGCGAACCCCACTGTGGCACTTTAATAGCTGCACAAAAATCATCAAAAGGGAGATTAACAACTACATTGTAAATTTTGTAATGAACCATAGGGTTAGGCAAGGACCAACTAAATCGAAAATCCTGCATCACAGACATAGTCATTTTCACATATTGGTAAGGTTCATCTCCAACAAAATGCTCTAATCCTGCATTAGAAATTAGAGTCTGGAAATCTTGAAAAATTCCTGCAGCCCTCATGAATTCGGGGCATGGATAAATGGAAGGAAAAACTTCCTCCTCACGGTGGACTTTCATGACCTCAGGAACCCTCAGTTCATGTTGGTTGATTTGATGTTCATTCATCTCTTTTTCTGAAATTTTAGACAAACATCACAAGAAGAAATTTCAAAGTGACTACATAATGAAAGGAACTACATATAGGGACATGCAAGAGGGCTAAACATACATCAAAACAATTTTCTAAGCAAAGAACAAGCATGCAAGCTCACATAACCTGTCACCTACAGTATAAAAATACTCAAGATATAATCCACTAATCAAAAATCTACTTGCACAAGCGGAGGAGTCACATACCGAAGAATAAATACTCCAAATCTCAGCAGCAAAGGTGAGATGAGCAAAGAGATCGAAAATCGCGAGCAAGAACAACAAGAACACGGGTTTGAGCAATAAAATTGTGTTTTCTCGGAAGAGAGAGAGAAGTGTAGGAGGGAGATTAAGTGGAGGGCCAGGGGTGGCCCACACCATGGCTAGGCATGCCCTTGGTGCGACCGTGCCACCAGGTGGTGTGCCTGCCTGGTCGCTCCCCCTCCCCCTTGGTCACTCCAGGTGCCTCTCTTCCCCTTTCTTGACGTAAAAATTTAATATGAATTTTCTAGAATTTTTCGAGAAACTTTATTTTTTGAGCAATTTTTAGGTATTGATAAATGATTTTCTCACAGAAAAAGATTTTGGAATGATGCAAAAATGAATCAAAACTAAAACTTCAGAAGTTCTAAGACACTCTAATATACAAGCAACTAGCAATACAAAGATGAACAAGGTGAAAGTAGGAATTTGAATAAAGAAAATAAGAGTAAACAAAAATAATCATGGTGAAAACATTGTTTTGTTCATCAAAATCCCTTTGTTAACAAGGTTGATCAGGTCTTGTTACCAAAACAATTTTATATGAAGCAAAACTCTGCATTTCACTAAATGATTATGTTATCTCAACCTTGATAGCAATAGTCCCAATCATAATAGTTTCATATCTTCTTGTGGTATGGGACAATAAATTTCTCCAACTTTAATGCCCTCAATATTTTCAATTGAATTTAGGCCATAATTCTTATCAATATTCTTGGAGAAATAGACAGTATGCTCCTCGTCATTAACATTAGAAGTTACTTTTCCTTGATTACAATTAATGACAACACCTACAGTATTAAGAAAAGGTCTCCCAAGAATAATAGACATATTATCGTCTTCAGGCATTTCAAACACAACAACGTCAGTTAATATAAAACAATTATGAGCCACTTGAACAGGAACATCCGCACGTATACCAACATGAATAGTAGTAGACTTATCAGCCATTTGCAAATATATATCAGTTGATATCAATTTTCCAGTTGAAGTCTCTTGTAGAGAGAAAAGGCATAACACTAACTCCTGCTCCCAAATCACACAAAGCAGTTCTAACATAATTATTTTTAATATAAAAATAAATAGTTGGAATCCCTGAGTCTCCAAGTTTCTTTGGAACCTTACCATTGAAGGAATAATTAGCAAGTAAAGTGAAAATTTCCTCATTCGGAATCTTCCTTTTATTAGAGACAATATCCTTCATATACTTTGAATAAGGAGGAAATTTAATAGCATCAGTCAAAGGTATTTGTAAAAACAAAGGTTTCATCCACTCACAAAGCTTGTTATAGTGTTCGTCTTCCTTTGACTTGTGTTTCTTATCAGTAAAAGGCAATGGTGTTTGAACCCAAGGCTCTCTGTGACTACCATGTTTATTAGCAACAAAATCTTCCTTAGTGTACTTAGTATTCTTAGTGTGCCTTTTAGGTTCTTCTTCAATTTCTTCTTTATTAGGAGCATTATTTTTATCATTACCACTTTCAGTTTCAGCATCAGAGACAAATATACTATTAGGATCTATAGCAGATTCAGAAGATTCCATGACTGTTTTATGTTTCTTTTTCTTTTTTTAGAAGAAGTACCACTATTTTTAGCTTGTTGAGAATCTTGCTCATTTTTTTTAGGATATCCCTTGGAATATAAGGGTCCTGAGTGGAAATACCACTCATAGTTCTAATTTCATAAACATGTTTTTCTCTAGAAGCATTAACTAGCAAATCTTTTTGTACTTTAGTAAGCTGGTCAATTTGAGTTTGAACCATTTACCGGTCGGTAAATCTGGTTACCATCCGGTAACCGGATATCCCGAGCAACCTCGGGAAACCGAGTAACCGACCAAAAAAATTCGAGATTTTTTGAATTTTTTGAATTTAAATTCCGTAATGTGGATAAATAGACAATATCCTGCAAAGATTTATCGTAACCAGGTATGGCGCAGGGGTTGAAATGCAGCGCAGTGTCTTTAGCATCGCAAGGTCCCATGTTCGACTCTCCATTTGTCATTTTTGTTGTTCTTGAAGATTATACAAGATCTAATTTGAAATTAATATACGTAAACCAACAAAAAGATGGTCCAGTGGAGTCGAACACACGACGTTTAGCTGGTGCATGGTTGAGGTAAGGATAGACCACTGGGACATATCGGCTGATGTGTTGTAGTAAAGTTTAAAACCTATAAGACAGATCTGACAAAAAATTGAATTCAAAATTTTATTTTTAAATTTGTCCGGTAACCACTCGGGATTTCTCGGTAACCGCGGTAACCGAGAATCCCGAGCCCCCTCAGGAAATTTTATTTTCCGGGAACCAAAACAAGCATTTTAACATCATTGAAGGTTCTTTCCACAATATCATGCAACTCATTAATAGCTCTAGAGTTTTTCATTAAATGATTCTGCACTCTCTTATTAAAATTATCTTGCTTAACAACATAAATATCAAATTCTTCTAAGCATTGATCTAGAGGTTTAGAATAAGGAATATCACTTTTATCAAAATGTTGGAAAGAGCGTACCTCAATAGTGGATGAGTGGAAGATTGGCTTTCATAATTCTTCTATAGAAGGTAAATTCTTCACATCTTCAGATTTAATACTCTTCTCCTTAAGACATTTCTTAGCTTCTTTCATCACTTCATCATTTAATTCAATCACTCCCCTCTTCTTCGGTGTTGGTGTTGGGGTTGGATCAGGCACGGCTCAGGTGTAATCCAATCATCATAATTCTTGCTTATTTTAGACATTAATTCCTCAACTTCTTCGGGAGTTCTTTTCCTGAAAACACAATCAGCACAACTATCCAAGTATGTCCTAGATTCATCAGTTAGTCCATTATAGTATATATCAAGAAGCTTAGTTTTAGGTATTGGACATCTAGGATGTGCTTGAATCAAAGCACAAAACCTTGCCCATGATTCAGGCAATTTCTCCTCTTTTCCTTGTTTAAAATCAAAAAGTTCCTGCAAAATGGCCTGTTGAGCACCAAGAGGGAAATATTTCCAAAAGAAAGTATTAATTAATTCATCAGGACTTTCAATAGATCCATGAGATAAATTATTAAACCAAGCTTTAGCTTCTCATTTCAATGAAAAAGGGAAAATTTTAGAAACAAAGTAGGTGCGTTTCTTAATATCAGCAGAAAATAAGCCACTCATAGTAGAGAGCTCAGTCATATGTGCCACAACACTTTCATTTTTAGTCCCACAAAAAGGTTCTTTCTCAACAATGGTTATGTAAGATAAATCAAGAGAGAAATCATAATCCTTATCTTTAATGTTTACGGGAGATGTGGCAAACTTAGCATCAGGAGATGATTTAGTTCTAACAGTATGTCTCTTAAGAAGACTTTTAATAGCACTTGCACTATGAGTGTTTTGACATTCCTCAATAAATTCACCAGTCAGTTAAATATAACCGTCATCAATATCATAGCTAGGACTCTCTCTAGACTCGGGTGAACTAACAGGTGTAGTAATATCTTCATTAGGAGTTTCAGTGTTTCCAATTATAGTTCTAGCAATTGTAGCATCTAAGAAAGGACCTAATGAACCACTCTCATCAAGCAAAGTAGAAGTAACATCATGAGTATCAGAAGCAATTTCAGATTTAGCAGAAGTAGCAGTATGTGTAACATGTGTATGTAGTGGTGGTGTAAGGAGCTTACTCATCACAGATGGTAAATCAAGAGCAACGGAGGTGTTCAGAACTGTATCTCTTCTTATAGTGGATGGTAATATCGGAACTTTTTCATCACGAGTTTTACTCATGATGAATAGATAGCAGCGAACAATAATAATTCCAAGTGAACTTTATAAATGGAGTTATGCTCCCTGGCAACGGCGCCAGAAAGTAGTCTTGATAACCCACAAATATATGGGATCACAATAGTCTTCGAGGGAAGTAAAGTCTAATTTATTGATTCGACACAAGGAGAGACAAAGAATATTTATAAGCCTTAACAACTGAGTTGTCAATTCAGATGCACCTGAAAACAGTCTTGCTCGCAATAGTTTATCAGTAGCAATAGTTTTGTAGTAGCAATAGCAAAGTAACAGCAGTAGTAAAATAAAGATAGCGGTAACAATTGTAGTAAACAACAGGATTTAAAGTGCGATAAGAATAGGTATGGATGAATAGGCGTTGCATGGACAAGACAATTCATGTAATAATCAAGACCAATGGCATTTGCAGATAAATAAGAAAAAGCATCAAAGCACTGAGTAATCATAGGCATGTGTTCCATATATAGTCAAATGTGCTTGCAATGAGAACTTGCACAACATATTTTGTCCTGCTAGCCTGTTGCAGCGGGGCCTCTAGGGAATCTACTAGCAATTAAGGTACTCCTTTTAATAGAGCACCAAAGCAAAGCATTAACACTCCGTGAACACACGTGATCCTCACATCACAGCCATCCCCTCCGGTTATCCCGATTTCTGTCACTTCAGGGCCTCGGGTTCCAGACAATTATATATGTATACAACTTGCAGGTAAGATCATAAACAATAATATCATCATGAATCAATAACATGTTCATATTTGAGATCATGCCACTCGGGCCTAGTTACAAACATTAAGCATAACAAGTTGCAACAATGTCAAAAAGCACTAACAATAGATACTAGGCACCTTGCCCTAACAATCTTATGCAATTACATGAACGATCTCATCCAATCCCTACCATCCCCATAGCCTACTGCGGAAGATTACTCACTCATGGATGGGGGAATCATGGATGGTTAATGGAGAGGTGTTGGCGATGATGATGGCGATGATCTCCAATTCCCCGCCCCGGCAGGGTGCCAGAACAGAGTTTCTGGTTCCGAATCGCGGTTTCTAGTGGTGGCGGCGCAACGGAACTCTTTTCTGGAAATTGTCGAATCCCTCAGTGTTTTTAGGTCAGAGGGTATATGTGGCGAAAGGAGAGGTCAAGGCGGAGTCCGAGGCGGCCACACCATGCCCTGGCGCGGCCAGGCCTGGCCCGCGCCAGGGGGTGGTGTGGGCCCCTCAGGCCTCATGTCCCCTCCGTTTTCTGGCTCTGTGAGTCTTCTAGGAAAATAGGATTTTTGGCATATTTTCTAGGATTTTTCCTGAAAGTTGATTTCCTGCACAAAAACGAGACACCAAAGCAATTCTGCTGAAAACAACGTTAGTCCGTGTTAGTTATATCCAAATCACACAAATTAGAAAAGAAACAATAGCAAAAGTGTTTGGGAAAGTAGATACGTTTTGGACGTATCAACGACGGCGAGCGTGTCCACTTCGCGACTCAAGTTGATCGTGGGTTGAGATTTCTGCCATCGGAGTTCATCTCTGAAGTACTCAGGTATTACAGCCTCCAGCTTCATAATCTTCCCCGCAATTCGCTCCTAGAGCTTTGTGCCCATGTAGCGCTTAGCAGGGGTTCCTCGGTATAAAACTGAATCTCACTCTTTTTTGATACTACTATGGTACCTGGAAGAACTCCATCATTGCCGGTATTCCCTATAATACTGACACTCTTAGCTAAGTCCTCACGCAATACCGAGTCTACCCTAGGATTTTAGCTAGTGAGTCGGTTAAGAGGTGGTTGGCAACCTTCTTTTACCATAAGGATATGCCGGCTCCTAGCAAGTCAGAGGGATTGCCGGTTTTTTGTTCATGGCGCTGCAACCCACAAAGAATCTTGGGACGCAGACGCGCCAGAATTACCAGAGGTCTTGATCCTGGCCAAGAGGAGGATCGAGTTTCTCATGAAGAATAAAGGCTTAAGGGTATCCGACTTGGTGCACTACTGGTTGGATGGCCAGATCCAGCCCCTGCATCACCATGGTGACTGGCTAATGCACACAGTCACCTCCGACAAGAAGGAAATTCTGAAGGTCGGTCTGACTTGGATCCCTGCAAAGGATTACAAGGTCCAGATGTAGTGGTTGATCAAAGAACGAGTAAATAAGAAAGTTCCGGAAGTCTCCATGCAAATGTACACCGCGGAGAATCCTCTGACTTCGGTAAATCCTTGGACTTTAGTTATTCATTCATCATCATCGTCATCCATTATTGTGTCTTACTGAAATACTTGCTTCGACTTTCAGCTTGCCATGCTCCCCGAGTCAGAGCTAGCTCCTCTCGAGGGTTATCCTCTGAAAGATTTGGAAGTGACGGAGGATGATGAGACGGAAGAACAACAGGTCTTGTCCTCAAAGAAGCGTAAGGCCCCTATCGTTGTGGTTGGCATTCATATGGATTGATATTTGTTAGCAGAATTGTGTTGAAGTGAAGTCAAGTGAGATCTTGGATGCCATTCATGTACATGGTATTTTTAATTCCTACAAAATATTTCAATATCTATATACTTCTCTAGGGGAATGAACCGAGTCATCCAGCCATTTGACATTCTCCTAGCGTCATTTTGATCAATGTCAGCGTGTTTCCATCTCTAGCTGTTACTTGTACCTCTAGGGGAATGGGTGCCTGATTTTTTGTTTCCATGGTCTGTGTCACAGGTGAGCCTAGTTGGGTACTGTCATGCTCTTTTGATCCCTCGAATCCAGGAATACTTACCACAAAGGGTTGATCAGGAGTTCTTACTGGCCATGTATGTCGCAAGGGGGCAGAGAATCCATTCTTCATTGTTGACTATAATAGTATGGGTGCCTTTGCAACTATCAATAACCTCCACTTCCAAGTTAGTCATACTCAAACCTGGAGGATTTGTCCTATGTGTCTCAAATGTCTGCATCTTCTTGCAAGGGAATATATGACCTTTCAATGTTCTTATTTCTGAATCTGGCAAGAGGATTTTCCTTCTACTACAGGTACATTCTGCAAGCTTTACAAGCTCTGAACAGTGATCATGATCTAAAAGTGGATTAGAGATCGACTAAACATCTATCTATCTCTGAAATGATCAGTGAGTTATATAACTGAAGTGAGTTATATGTGTCGTGTATTTTCCTCTGGTAATCGTAAATTAATAACAAAGTTATTGTCCTGATTGGATATGCCTGCTATATATGTACCTCAAGTACTTTTAACTTCGAGCAATCTAGCTACATTTATACTGTTCAATCTATTAGTCTTTCTGTGAAATAGTTTTCCCTCTCTTAGCTTAATTCAGTGTAATAGTTTTATAATTGTTTAATGGCAATAGACATTTTTCTGTTGGAACTTTAGTGATGTACCTGACACTCTCGCCACTTCTGCAGCAATGTGTCCCTGCAAAATAACGAAATTTTTCGTCGCCACAGTAATCTGGCAGTAACATTGTGCTTACTGTGTTCTGATATAGTAAATGCCAGGTTAAGTATTACAATAACTGGTTTTGGCTGCCATTGATTTTTTCTTCTAATTTTCCTTTCTTGAGTTGACAAATTAATGTTTAAACTTAACGTTTCATGTTGTCAAGTGTTTGTTCAGTGTTTCCAACATAGCTTTTCACTTCGCATGGACATTTCATGATAAAATGAATTTATATAGTTATCTCTTTTAAGATGACATATGTTGTCCTTGTTCTCCTTCATGGTCAACCTATAGCTGCGACAGGGTGGGCAAGTCAGACTTGTTCCGGAAGGAAGCGCAGTCTTCTTCCTCCATCAAGTTTGTTGGTGGTGCAATATAGCTTTTTGAAATGCATTCCTTTTCTTGTAACACTTTCAGTAATTTGCTTACATGTTTATTTCTCATAACATTTAGAAGGCCTGGAGGAAAGCTTTAGTCTCTGGAGAAGGGGAAGAAAGGGATATCAAACTAACACTAGATATTGTTATTTTGCACAGCTAATCTTGGAGTATGGCTGGGCGGCAAAGGTGTGAGGAGATAAGATGATGCATGAATTAGTTGACCAAAACTTCTTATATTAAGAAATAGAGGAAGTTTTACATTTTTGTAGCCCTGAAATGTCTTTTTTAGCCCGTAGAGGTACAAACCAAGAAACAATTCTCAACTTCGGTGTTATCCCGAGTTGACTGAACTTTCTTTTTCACGAGAACATAATATGCGATGTCAAGATAGAATTTCATGAGAGTTATCATGGTATTGTATAGATGTGTCATATATGGGTGCATATGGTTGCAACATGCCACATGTTTGGTTCTCACCTTATTAGTTCGGTTATGTAAGTATTTGACTTCTTCTCTATTATGGAGCATTTCATTTTGTCAACCCCGTCAGACTATCTGTACTGCTTAAGTGCATGACAATACTTATGTTCACTATCTGTACAATCTGCGTCCGGCTCTCTTTTCTCCTCTTTAGTTTATGCTACAATATCTTTACTATTAAATGAAAGTTGGTGGTTCACTTTGACCTCAAACATTGGATGAATCTGGTACATCCAACACACCTATCAAACATTTGGCGGATCCAGACCACCAACTAAAGAACAGTTTTGGAAGTTAAAAAAAAAAGCAATCACCACATGGATTTGCCACAGATCAAATACTAAGAAATACATGGAATCATGGTAATTAAAAAAATCAGGGAATCAATCACAGAACCACTACATACAGTAATTAAAATAAACTAGTCAACCACTACTGCTCATCTAGCTTCCACACATCATGGAGGAGCCTGTACCTTGCCATGTTTGAGCCGCTGATCTGCTTCAGCTTGGCAAGTGGATTCGCTGGCGCCTTGGAAATGAAGCTCAATGGCGAGCTCAGCTCATCGAGCTCGTCATCGCTCGTGTTGGACTTGCGGAGGACTGCCGAGCCGCTCTTCCTAGGGTCGCCAATGATGTTTAGGATTGATCCAGGTGAAGGGTAAGAGTACAAGATGGGCGAAGCGCTGCATGGGACCGCTTGTATGCCCTTGTCGCTGCTCTCTAGATGGTCCTGGCAATACCAAAGATTTGTTGCTAACTTTTCATCATGGTACAATACTGTGTAAATTGCACTGATGACAATATTTTGTTTAATTAGAGTTTGCTCCATATACTCCAACGTTGGTTATTACCTACTGTCCCTCCTGAAATTAGGAACCTATAATCTGAAGCTACATATTTATTCAAAACAGACTTGCATTGTCAGAAATTACTACAGTTTTCACATGTTATCTTCCAATCCCATAAAAATAATATCATTTTCCAAAGAGCTCATTTTCATATTTAGCCTCAGGAATGTTAGCCTGAATGTAATCTTGTCATGGTGTGAATAGCACACATAGGTTGTGTGCTTGCTGTGTGTAAGCATAGGCTGCTGGGGCAAGCATAAGTTGCAAGCCAAGATGTAGTAGATAGCCTGTGTGTCAGGTTGAAGCACATACATATGCGTGTAAGCATGGGTTGCTAAGTTCTGTAGGCATTTGTTGCTGAGTAGTGTAACCTTGTATCACTTGAGATACCCAATAAAAGGAAAGCAGAGAGAGAGAGAGAGAGAGAGAGAGAGAGAGAGAGAGAGAGAGAGAGAGAGAGAGAGAGAGAGAGAGAGAGAGAGAGAGAGAGAGAGAGAGAGAGAGAGAGAGAGAGAGAGAGAGAGAGAGAGAGAGAGAGAGAGAGAGAGAGAGAGAGAGAGAGAGAGAGAGAGAGAGAGAGAGAGAGAGAGAGAGAGAGAGAGAGAGAGAGAGAGAGAGAGAGAGAGAGAGAGAGAGAGAGAGAGTTCACTATTGAAAAGTGCAAGTGAGAGAGAGAGAATTCACTATTGAAAAGTGCAAGTCGACGTTCCTGATATGAAAGTGAAAGTGGAGTGAAATCTGGATATGAAGGTTCAAGTCCAGTTCCAATCTGAACGAAAAATGTGGCAATAGCTTCTAAATCTGCAAGTTCCTCAGGGATAGAGCCTGTGAAGGCATTGAAGAACAGATTTATGAGCGTAAGCTTCTTGCAGTTACTAAGCTCTTTTCGTATGCTCCCACTGAGCCCAGCACCTTTGCAAACAGCCGAGTTAGATTGCCCAGCTCACGGATGTTGGCAGTTCTGGGGGTTCTGACAAGGAAAAGCAAAAGTTTTGGGGGTTCTGACTTTCTGTGGTACATCATAAAAGAAACTTCTCGATGCCAGTTTTTCAAAGGATATAAGTAAATGACAAATTTGCAGTCTTAGAAGTACTAAGATGTTGTATCAAGGAAACCACCCTCGGCAGGAGCATAGGTTTATACTTTATAGTCATGGAATTGATATTGATGTCTTCGGTATTGTGGGATTGCAGACAATGAAGCAAATTATGCTCTTATCCTTTCAAGTAATTAGGGTCGTCACTAACATAAGTTCTAGCTTCTCTTTGCATCCAAAGGGTTTGATAAACTAACCTCCAATTCTAGAGCCTGTAGCAAAGAGTCTTGAATAGGGTCTGGGTAAAATTGATCCGGCACAAAGCCATCAAGTATGTTCCTTATGATTGATGAACTAAAGGTAGGACAAAGCTGTGAAAATTGAGACGACGGAATTACAACAAAATAACTTCAAATTGGCCATACAATTAAACATTTCATACAGATAATTCATTATCAAATTGATGCGTATTTTGTTGAACAAAAAAAATGAGCTCATACCTCTTTCCTGGTACTGGTTTCCAGGAGGACATCTTTGGGGATCATTAGGAGATCACTTAATGCATTTAGAAGATAGAATGGTTTGTGAATTTCAGAAATGCCATTTTCACCATCCCCATTCTCAACTTCTGAATAGTCATCCATATCCATACCAAACAAGTCAGCAAGGCATCTGGACCAGCTGCCAATCTACCACCACAAGAACAGATATAAGTTGGTGCTCCCAAGTCTTGCTAACAATTCATAAATCATATAAACAAGTTCCACTGTTGTGGTATGACCTCACTATGCGCATAATTGTACTTACAGCATTTTTTAGTTGGACCCCAGCACCAAAGCTAAATTTTCCAGATGGGATGGGAAGAACTTTAGGATCAGTTATTGGGTCAGACATGGGATCTGTCGGAATCTCATCTTCTGACTCCCGTAAAATAGCATTGAACATTGCTATGTCCAATCTAGCTATGCACTGCTCCATGACCTATCAAAGCGCAACACTGTTAGAAATCAGTACAAGTCTAGAAGATTTATATGGAATACATGTGCTCATTGTACGTGCCTAGAGGTTCAATCAAGAATAGAAGATGCAGTTGGGCTGGCACCCCAAAAAAATTCTAGAATAAAATAATTTAGGGTGAAACATAAGAGGAAACAATATAGGTAGCACAACTTTTAGAAAAGCAGTTAGCAGGTGTAAAATGCAGATAAATATTAGATCACAAAAATACTAGGCCAAAATCATGTACATATGCATATTTTGCATCCAAAGTTCCAAGACTAATCATGGTGCTCACATTGGCTCAAGTATGTTTATCGTGAGTTGCAGTGAAATAAAAGAAGGAACTTAGAGAAAACAATCTCATAAAAGAATGTCTGTAATGTGTTCAATAGACAGAGTTCCAGTTCAGTATCTAATCTGAAAACAAATACACTAGTGCCTTTAAATGCAAGAAATATGGAGTGCCTAAAATTAGAAATATGAGGAATGAGTTATTAATCGATCATATAAAGCTTACCAGCTTGGCCAACATAGGCAGGCACCCACATTCATGCCCAGCTGCCCTTACTGGGCAAATCTTCTCTGATGCCTGTTTGAAAGCCTTCTTCCAAATGTCTATTGATAAGGTTGCTTGTTGCTGATTGCCCACAACAGGAATCTTTCCAAAACATTTCTTCGCATTCAAACCAGTCTTCGATTCACTACTCATATAAGCAGATTGCATATGTGGTGTGAATGCCTGCAAAGTATAATTTTGCAGTGCATAAAATTTAACAAAATCCTACAAGAAGTGTATGCAACAAAACATTTAAAGTAATAAGGAAACAAACCTGCCACCAAATGCACTCAACAATCCGTGAGAATATCCATGATTCAATTTTCTTTAGTGCAGCTATAAACGTGTCAATATCTTCCCAATTATCAAACTCAGGTGAAAGCAATTTTCCTTTCTTCCGATTGAGTGATTCCCACATCGATGCAGAATTTTTCCTGGATGCTATTCTAGAATTATAATCAGCGGCATTATTGCCATTTTCACTGTCCGATTGCTTTAAAGTTTCAGTAACAATTGCTCGCAGCACCACACAGTTTGACAGCCAGAAACTCAACCTGATTCGAAAAATTACAAAAGAATACGGATATCAAAATACATTATATATATTTTGAAACTATATGAAGCTTCCTATAGTATTGCACTCTACATAATGACAAGATAATATGAAGTTATGCATGGAAAGGTAATCAAGTTATGCATGGAGAAGGTAATCATGTCATTGTAAATTATTCCACCCCAAAAAATAGGCATTCATTAAAATATGAAGATTTGAGCGTAAGAGGAAATCCTATGCACCTTGCAACATCATATCCACAAGCTTTGGCAACAAAAACCAGCCCAGAGGAAGCATTCCTTGCTGCACTTCCCATCTTTTCTCTTGGCCAGTTTTTAAATGCATGAATAAAATGCCTAGACAGCCTTCGTGCTGGTGTATGAACCTTGTTTGCTGAGCTACCATGTTCGGCAACAACAGAATAAAGGCCTATCTCGGAAACAGCGGCTTCTCGCAGCTCAGTTTCAAGCAACTCAACTTTAAGTTCTAGTTCTCGAACTTTGTTATCGCTTCGATTATTTGAAATGCGTATTGGTACCTGGGCTTGCATTACATTATCAGTACTGTCCTTAGTATCATGAGAGATTAAGATATCTTTGGAATCAACTTCCTTCACTTCTTCCTTCTGGGAACCAACTTTCTTATTTATGGCACTTCCATTAACATCTGGAACTGTCATACTGGACCTCATATTCTTTGCTCTATCACTAGTTAAAGTGCTATAAGTTCTCTCGCCAAATTGTCTCTGGTTGGAGTCAGTCATACCATAAGCAAATGACATTTTACGACCAGTTCTGAGAGCACTGTGTGGTGGAATAGATGGAGATTGTCCTCCGCTAAAATCTGATAAAAGAGACACAGTCCCTGAATGGATGCTTGCCTTTTGGATTTGAATCGGATGCTTTTCAACTTCTTCACGCCTCACTTTTGTACTGGAAGATGGCACTTCATGCTGAGAATCTAGTGATGAGCTGGTGCCTTCATTACCAACTACCCTGACATCCTTCCCCTGGAAAATTTCAAACTACATTGGTATGGTGCAAATAAGAAGATTCAATATTAATTGGAGAAAAATGAACAACAGAACAGAACTACACCATTATTATTCTTACTGAAAGTAGTAACATGGTGTTTACTCAACAAAGTGACGTAAAGCAAGAGATATAGTATGGAACTGTACAATCAACACAGCTATAATTTGACTTGAGAGTAACAGTGTCTACCAAATCAAGGAATGGATACACATTTTTATATATAATTCAGTCAAACTTTATAAATTAATGGAAAGTTTTCAAAGTAAGATTATGTACAGACATCAGTCAATCTACATCTAAAAGCGAAGCTCGATATTTAGTATTTACCTTGTGAGAGTCATGAGATCTATTACTACATGTATGTACATTCCCATCTGAGCAGGACGGATATGGAGTTTCTTCCTCATCATCATCAGTAAAGGAAGCAAACCCAGCATCCTCAGTGTACTCCTCACTCATTGTTGCTGACATAAATTCCTTTGAATCCCTATCAACAGATGTTTCTTTGGATAATGCATCTCTCGAGGAAACGCTCGAGCTATCCCCATCCAAAGGTTGGATTCGAAGATAAACCATAGGATGTGCATTGCTTTTAAAGCTCCTTTTAGAGTTGAGCGGCACTGGAACAGCAGTGTCCTCATGAAACATTGCATGCTCGGCCAAATCTAGCGTTGCAGTCCCCAAATGCTGTCCCTTGAGCTTATCCCTTCTCGGTTCGAACAAATTCAACTCAAGCACATTCTTCTGCCACTTTCCACTTTTAGATGACCCCTCCTTTTGAAAAACAACTTGTATGCTTATGAACTCATTAAATTCGATCTTACCCGCCATGGAACCTGACCGGATTGACGGTGCAACAGTGTTTGTCTTTCCTGAACTGCGCTCACCATTTTCCCAAAAGAGAACTGCAGAGCGCAAAGACTTGAGGGATTCAGAAGGGGGCCATGGGCTGATTTCTTGGATGAAGATATTGAAGTCTACATGGATGGCGGCCTCCTTCTTTGTCTTGGTTCGGAGACCGAGCACCATTGCTGAAACACTAGATACTGACTGAGCTTATGGATGTTATCTGAAAACGGAATGAAGATGAGAACATCTCTGTGCTTCGATCTCAATTATCCATCAAATTCAGATCAGGCGACCACTGTTTGTTTGCCTGAAACACGTATACCGCAATTAGTACGTAACTGAACAGATGAACAAATGCAACAGGAAAGTCCTACAACACATCCAACAACAATGGAGTAAATTGGGATGAAATTAATGCAATTTATTGCAATGATGCCAAGGAGGAAACTACACCCATCTCATAGATACAACCATAAATACAGGATAAAGAATCAGTTGTCTTGATAAAGAAAAAATTCTTGTGAAAACAAATCGAGAGGGATAGAAATAAAATAAAGGAAAATAGTGCTAGCAGCATGAAGAGATCTGAGAAAAGATATGACTTTCACCAGATAATGGACAGGACCCCAATTCAAAGTTTACTTTTGCCGGGGAACAAAGAGACATGACTTCGGAAACCAAGTCCAACAAATAGAGGCATCAAGAAACCGCAGGGGTGAAGAAATCGGCACCTGGAAGAAAATATGGGGGATTATCCACGGTAACACCCAGATTGAAGTACTCTAGAAGCAACACAAAGAACAAGCAACAACCCATTACTTCTCGGTACAACAGTATTCAATGCGGATTAAATGCTGAAATGTCTCAGCACCAAATTCTGTAAATGCAAAGAAGACTGTAGTTGATTCGAATGCAAGCATCAGTCGAATGAAACAAGTCAACCGAACAGGTAAAAGAAATGAAGAAGAGAAACAGCAACTACCTGAATCTACTGGGGCGAATCCAAACGAGGGAGGGAGGGAGGGAGGGGTGAGCTGAGGGGGGGAGGGAGGGATGGAGGGATGAGCTGCTCACGTCGGAATGATTGGATCGGCGATTGAGTTCGTGGGCGCGCAGTAGTACCTGTCGGTGGGGCGGGGAATCCATGAACTCGTGCCGGTTGCTTGCGCTATTTGCAAAGTGTCAAAGCATCTAGCAGACATGTAAAAGTGAATCGTAAAAATAACCGTTATTTTTTCGATTTCACATGATAAAGATGAAAAAACAGACGTTCTAAAATAGAACGAAACGAAAAAAATAGTGCTCCCGAGAAAATACCCCGCAGAATCAGAAAAATCCAAATTTCGAGTCCGACCGGGAACGCGAGCCATATCCTCTGTTTTCGTTGGCGGAAGGAAATTTTCAGCTCATTCCCCTCTCTTCCGCCCGCACAGCCGCCGCCCGTCGTCGACCACCGCCGTAGATTTAGGACCCTTCCACTCGATTCCTCGCGCGCAAAAGCCCGCGGGAGCCCGCTAACCCCGTTCCCCAGCCGATGTGGGTCGGAAAACTCCTCCCGCCGCTCGTGAAAGGTAAAACCCGCCTCCGCTCGAGTTCAAGCTCGTAGATCTCCTCTCAGCAAGCTCTAAATATCGTCCTTGATTTGTAGATGGACTTGGAACGTTGCGAGCAATTTTTGTTGGACGACTCGTCCTCCGACGACGACTCGGATGTGGAGACACTGCTTGGGAACCACCGTCAGCACATGATGGTGGCCATTCTCACACTCAAGGAGGAGGACGCCGACAGGAGGAAGAGGCGGCAAGGATCCACGGTCAACCGCTTTTGCATCCCTCGCAGCCGCAAGTTGAGTAACGACATGCTTATGCGAGATTATTTTGTCAAGGTACCCACATACCCGCCTCACCTCTTTCGTAGACGCTATTGGTACTTCAAGCGTCGAAGAAATGCCGCGGGACTTCTTGGATTAAGCCCGTACAAAAAAATCTCCGCGGCCATGAGAGTGCTCGCATATGGGATCCCGGCCAATTATGCCGACGAGTATCTTCGCATCGGCAAAGATACGACTATGGAAAGTGTTCATAGATTTGCCAAGGCAATTATTCGTATTTTTGGCTCGGTGTATCTGTGAGCACCGAACGAGCAGGACACAATTAGGTTGATGGCGATGAATGAGAGAAGAGGATGGCCGGGCATGCTAGGAAGCATAGATTGTATGCATTGGACTTGGAAAAACTGCCTCAAGGCATGGCACATGCAATATTGTGGCAAAAGCCGAGATGCAACAATTGTGCTAGAAGTTGTTGCATCCGTGGACTTGTGGATTTGGCATTGTTTATTTGGTTTGCCTGGCACTCTCAATGATATCAATATGCTCTATAGATCTTCTCTATTTGCAATGCTAGCTAGTGGTGAAGCAACCGCTTGCAACTACACTATCAATGGTTTTAATTATGACAAGGGGTATTATCTAATTGACGGTATTTATCCTTATTGGGCTACATTTGTCAAGACCATATCGAATCCTCAAACTAGGAAAGAGATTGAATTTGCAAAAGCTCAAGAGAGTGGCCGAAAGGACATTGAGAGAGCCTTTGGTGTTTTGCAAGCTCGATTTGCAGTTGTGCGAGGTCCAGCTCGTTTTTGGGGCAAGAAAACTCTCAATGACATAATGATATGTTGTGTCATTCTTCACAACATGATTGTTGAGGATGAGAGGGGTATAGACTTGGACATCTTCTACGACAATGTTGGCAGCCGTGTGAAGCCATCTAGAAACCCAAATGCAATCCAAGTCTTCCTTCAAACCTACCAAGACATTGAGAACATGACCACCCATGACCAGCTGCAGCATGACCTTATTGAGCACCACTGGCAGCTATTTGGGAGGAACTAGACTGCCATATTTTATCATTCATGTGTGTAAAACATTATTTGCATTCGAACTATTCATTTGATTTGGTCATTTGTTGTAATTGGATTATTTTTTATTCAATTTTTTTGGACAATTGTTGTAATTGGATAATTGTTGTAATGTACAATTAATAATTTCTGTCTTTTGCTTTTGACGAGGTTTCGACTCGTCAATGCCCATTGTTATGGGCTTGGGTTTTGGAGAAGATGGAGGTGCTGGAGATCATGCGGAAGTAATGACAAGCAACTGTGGGACACGAGATTTACCAGTTCAGCCCCTGAGGGAAAACCCTACTCGCTTGTCTCTTGATTACGGTGGAACCGAAAAGTACAGGGGTGCGCAGATGCAATCTGGCGTGGAGGTGTGTATGCGGTGAGAAGTTGCCCTCCTCGTCGTGCCCTCCTAGCCTTTATATAGAGATATGCAGGTCTCAGGCACAGTTCGAGTCGGTTACAAGTTAGGGTTTGCCCCTCTGAATATTCTATCTACTTTAGTCTTGCTCTCCAAGGATACGAAGGCGCCATGGGCTTGGGCCACCCGAAAATATCCACATGTCGCGTATATTCTCGTGGGCCTTCCTTGGGCTGGACCAGGTATGCTAATGTCTTGTACCCGTAGGGTAAAACCATGTCAGTAGCCCCCGAGTGTTCAGTCGTATCGTAGATTCGGCTGAGGACTCTTCAATCTTTCAGGTGCAGATGTTTTTGTTCATAAGAGAAAGAATGATTTTAGTTCGTAGGGATTGTTGATGCGTGTGCCTGACTCTCCTGACGAATCAGGGTCAGTTAACTGTCTTAGGACAAAACAACACGATCTTCTTCAGACTCGAGTCCCTAGACTCGAATCTGGAACGGATGCTGGTGTAATTCGACTAGGGCCGCTAAGGTCTTACAGGAGTCGAATCCCAATAGTTTTCGAGTGATATACCCATTGCGTATGTTCGCACACGAACACGTCACATGTACCTCCAACGTCGAGCGTGATACGCAAGACACGTCGCCGGAGGAGCCTCGCCGGAAGCGCGATACGCAAGATAGCCGGCGAGATCTTTTCAGCACCCGAAACCCCACGTGCCCGGGAGAGACCCCGTCTGGACGCACGACGGTGATGGGCTGCCCTAGGTCGGTTCGCCCGCCCCTAGGACCTCATGAATCGAAGCTCTCCAACACGAAGAACATCAAAAAGTAGAGGTTTGTAGATTGGTTTTTGCGATTGTGTGTTGTTTTTTCAATCGGCCGTCACCCCTCGTGTATATAAGGAGCGGCTGGACTTTCCGTGCAAGAAAGAAGGCTGGATCCACGTCCAAAACCCTAGTTGGGGTCCAACTCGAAATTTGCATAACTGTTCGGTCAAAAACTTGCATGTACCTTATGGACCACTTTTGAGATAGTAAACAAGCTCAGATCAAAATGTCATAAAAAGAAAAGTTCTTCTTCTCGAAAATACAAAGAACTTTCATGTTTTGCACTTTTTCATATGATCTCATCTTTCGACCGAACGAATTTAACTTAATTCGGCCGTATTTTGAATCTGGAGGTCGTATAATTGCTCGGATGAAGACGGTTCCAAAAGCAAAGTTGTTCGCCTCGAAAAACTAAACAACTTTCATGTTTACGACTTTTTCATCCGAGTTGATATTAACCGTTAAATCTTGTTCATAAGCAGATACGTTAGTCTAGCGGTTTTCAGACGAATTTTAGACTTCTGTCCACGCCAATGGTGAGACAAGGTCTGTCGTCCGGCGTCCACCCGGTTTTGTCCGTGCCAATTTAGCATTTGGCAGTATTTTGACTCTAACTTTCGGATACTAACTCGGATTGAGATGATTCAAAAAGCAAAGTTAATTGTTTCGACGAGACGCACAACGTTCGTGTTCTGAACTTTTTCACTTGAATTTATCTTGAAGGAGTCATATTTGAAGCCTCTATATATCACTCTGCAAATCTTCTCTAGACACTATCATAATCGGCTATTAAGCCTGATCATGGCTTGACTTGATATGGTGTCTCTTTGATGATCAATATTTCTCATAGTGGACCTTTTCGAGTGCGTTTCTCTCGCCATTTGCCTTGATTAGCTACGAGCCCAAAACGAGTGACAACACATGCCTCCCTGTTTTCTGGCAGAGCCTGCGTGCCAGAAAATAGCTTGCATCATTTTTATTCTAAGGACGATGTCAACACTCCATCGGCCATTTGTTCTTAGGGCGATAACTATGTACCGGCCATATATACTAAGGGCGATAATCATGTATTGGCCATATATGCTAAGGGCGATAATTACATATTGGCCATATGTGTGCTCAAGCTTCTTGCCACACACTCGGGTAGAATTTCTTTAGATATTTTCCATTGAGAGCCCGAGGCAGTAAATTCCCTCTCATAGATTCCACTAAATATGAATTCCCGGGAACTACTCTCGCAACCTTGAAAGGACCGTCCAAGCTCGGAGACCACTTGCCAAACTTTCTGTCTTTCGAACCAACTGGCAAAATCACCTTCCACACCAAATCGCCAACTTGGAAGCTCTTAAACTTTACCTTTCTATTGTAAGCTCTTGCTACCCGTAAGTTTTCTTTCTCTATCTCTTTCAAAGCAAATAAACGTTTATCGGCAACTTCATCAATGTTGTCCATCATCAAGTTATGGAAATCTACTGCCGATAAGTCATTTTGCTTAGCAAATCTCAAAGCAGCCAGATTTACCTCCACCAGCAAAATGGCTTCTTGTCCATACACAAGTTCATACGGAGTTACCTTTATCGCACCATGCCTTGAGATTCTATGCGCCCATAAAGCTTCGGATAATACTTCATGCCACTTTCTTGGATGATCTTCAATCTTCTTCTTGATAAGCTTGATCAAAATCTTATTGCTTGAGTCAGCTTGTCCATTAGCTTGCGCATAATATGGAGATGAACTAAGCATCTTTATCTTGTAAGATTCGACGAACTCTTTTACTTCCTTTGCCATAAATGATGTGCCTTGATCTGTAGTCAATGTTTGAGGAATACCGAATATGTATAATGTGCTCAGTTATGAACTTGATCACCTCTTTATGGGTCATATTTCTGAGAGGTATCGCTTCAGACCACTTCGTAAAATAATCAGTAGCTACCAACACGAACTGATGCCCTTTCAAAGAAGAAGGATGGATCATACCAATGAAATCTAATCCCCAACCTCTAAATGGCCATGGCTTGATAATATGATTTAACATAACAGCAGGAGCCAACTGAATATCACCAAACTTTTGACAAGCTTCACATCCTTTATAATACCTAAAGCAATCATTAATCATTATCGGCCAATAAAATCCTCCACGTCGTAAGATCCACTTCATTTGGTGCGCCGACTGATGAGTACCACATATACCTTCGTGTACCTCTCCCATAGCAACCCTTTCCTGATCTTCATCCAAGCACTTCAAAAGAATACCATCAACCATTCGACGATAGAGATCATTATCTATCAATGTATATTTGAAAGCCATCCACCGAACAACCCTATCTGTCCTCTTACTAGGATCTTGCAAATATTCAACAATGGGCCTTCTCCAATCTTCATGTCCACCTGCACTAGATCCCTCATTAGTGGCTGAATCAATGGGATTTAATTCGGTCTTACTTATATTAGCAAGCATAAACATTGGCTCATGAGATATATGAAAAACACCACGATAAACATGATAGCCAGATGCTTGCTGTGATAAATCATTTGCATTCTAGTTGTCTTCTCTAGATATATGAGTAATGCTAAAGTAATCCAAAGTGGAAATTATATCTAGTCATTTATCAAGGTAAATATTAAGTGATCCATCGAGACATTGGAAAACCTTGGATATTTGTTGTACTACTAGCAACGAATCACCAAAAGCCTCAATATGTGTTGCACCTACAACGGTTAAAAGTTCCAGCCCGAATAATAAAGCTTCATATTCGGCTTGATTATTTGTGCAAAAATACTCTAAGCGACATGAGGCTTCAAAAACAGTACCATGAGGAGACACATAAACAACACCAACCCCTTGGCCATTGTCGCAAACTGAACCATCAAAGTATAGCCTCCATGGTACTAGAGTGACAAAGTTAATATCCACATCATGCTTGTTATCAATCCGATGTTCAACTATAAAATTAGCAACAATTTGGCCTTTCATAGATTTTAAATACTCATAAGCCAAATCATATTCAATTAACGCATAAGCCCATTACCAATCCTACCGCTAAGAATTGTCCTATGCAACATATATTTAATAACATCGGTTTGACAAACTATAATGCACATACTAGACAATAAATAATGCCTTAACTTAGTGCAAGCATAATATAAGCATAGGCATAATTTCTCAATAGAGGTATAACTTGTCTCAGCGTCCAACAATCGTCGACTCAAATAAGTGATCACATACTCCTTTCCTTTGGTTTCTTGTGTCAAAACAGCACCAACAACGCCTTCCTCCGTAGCAATATAAAGCCTAAAAGGCTCTCCGCGTTTTGGTTCTCTCATCACTGGAGGAGTAGACAAACTTACTTTGATATTTTCGAATGCATCTTGTTGTTTTGCCGCCCAAGTAAAATTGGCATCATTCTTTAACCGAAGGATAGGGGTAAATGCTTCAACTTTCCAGACAAGTTCACTATGAATCACCTCAAATAAATAACCTTCCCAAGAAATTTCTGCATATCCTTTTTGCATGTTGGAGCTTGTACTTTCTGGATAGCTTCTATCTTCTTGGGATCAATCTCTATGCCATGTTCATGTATAATAAAACCCAAGAATTTACCAGTCGATACACCAAAAGCACACGTCAAAGGATTCATCTTGAGCCCATACTTCCTCATCATCTCAAGAGATAAACGTAAATCGGCTAAATGAGATTCATTATCGTCCGATTTAACAACAATATCATCAATATAGACTTCAATTATGACCCCGAGAAGATCATGAAAGATTAAATTCATAGCTCTTTGATACGTGGCACCGGCATTTTTCAAGCCAAAAGTCATCACTGTCCACTCAAATAAACCAACAAAACCAGGGCATCGAAAGGCTGTTTTGAATGCATCTTCTTTAGCCATGAATATTTGATTGTATCCCGCGTTACCATCAAGAAAGCTAATAACTTTGTGTCCAGAGGCATCATTAATAAGCATATCGGCTATTGTCATAGGATACTCATCTTTCGGTGTAACTCTATTCAAATCTATGAAATCAACACACACCCTCAACTTGTTGGACTCCTTCTTCTCTACTGGCACAATATTAGAAATCCAATCTGCATACCTGCAAGGCTTAATAAAATTAGCTTTAAGCAAACGACCGATTTCTTCCTTGATCCGGTCATACATCCTTGGATTGAATTTTCGGGTCGGTTGTTTATGAGGTCTAAAACCAGCCTAATAGGCAAACGATGCTCAACTAGCTCTCGGCTCAAGCCAGGCATCTCGTGGTACTCCCATGCAAAGCAATCAACATATTCTTTAAGAAACCCGATTAGAACATCTTTATAATTGGCTTCCAGATTTTTGTTTACAAATGTTGGCCTAGGAATTGAACCATCTCCTATATCTACTTCTTCCAATGGATCAGCCGATGTAAAACCTTGTCCCAACTTATCCATACCATCTACTTCTAATGACTCATACATATCATTCTCATTAGACCGATACTCTACAAGTCTCTTCTATAACCACTCTTCATTGGGATCCATTAATTACATATTTGGGAGCCGATTACTACCAACCGGCTTTAAAGACACGGGCACGAAACCGTTTCTTGTGACACTAAGAAAATCAAATTCTGAAAGGTCATGCCCCGTCAAGCAAGTTGCATTGGGATGTTGCCAATCTACCAATGAATCAGCCAAAGCAACGCAAGCTGAATTATCCGCATGGACAACCTCCACTTCATCATCCACCCACTGTATCAAGAACTGATGCAAAGTAGATGGCACACATTGGTTGGAATGGAGCCAATCACGGCCTAATATGACATTGTAATTACCTTGCACTTCAGCAATAAAGAAGGCAGTGGCCAAAGTCTTGCTTCCCACCGTGAGTTCCACACTCATCACGCCTTTGGCCTCTGTCTTTTCTTTGCCTTCAAACCCATTGAGTACCATATTGGTCTTCATCAAGTTACTCTCATCTAATCTCAATTTCTTGAAGACTGAATATGGCATAAGATTCACTACAACACCACCATCAACAAGCATCCTCGCGATCGGTGATCCATTGATGTGTCCCTTGACATATAATGGCTTCAAGTGCTTCACCGGATCTCTTGGTTTCTCAAATATGGAGTTCTTGGGACCAAAATCCAGCTGTGCTACCTCTCCTTCTTCATCTACAGCACGAAACTTAGCAGGTAAATAATACACCATATTCATATCCATACCTTCCCGAGCCGGTGTGTTCTCAAAGTCCACCATCTCCTCATCGCCCTCCACTACAGATGTTGGCTCTGAAGTTTCATCAATCGAGGGAAGTGTAGGGAGTGGAGTAGATGAGGCAACAATATTCATATTCTCCTCCACGGATGATACAGGAGCTACTGTAATTACCATGGGAACTGTGGCATCTTGCTTAGGTACCCATTTTTTGGAAGGTAACATGGGACGAGCCTCACTAAAAGACTCATCTCTCCTTTTCTCCGCCTCATGTTCCACCTTCTCTTGGTTCCTCATGCGTTGTAATCTCCTCTTCTTGGTTTTGGTTAATCCAGGAGGACACCACTTGGGCTAAGCATATTTAGAATCCTTTGGCTTAGCCTCACTTGTACTATCTTCATGACCATTAACCGATGACCTTGGGTGAATAACCAACACATGTTTGTTAGAAATAGCCGGTTTATTACCAACAACCGGCTCTTTGAGCTTTATCTCATGAGTGCCTACCACAATAGCGTCAGCATTTGAATTGTCTTCTTGTTTCTTCTTAGATTCTAGAATTTCAGCACATAGTGACTTAGGACGCCACTCCTTGTGAGTAATTTTGCTTGAAGATTTTTGTGATGACTGATTATCATTATATCTCAAACGGTCCCGAACTGGTCATGAAATCCTATCATGAACGAATCTTCTAGGTTTTGTCCATCCTGGATGAAAAGCATATGGCTCCATTGGAGCCTGCCCCCATCCTCCATTGAAATAATATGGCGCGTATGGGGGTGGTGCCATCCATGGCCTTGGCGCCCACTGCTCATACGGCCTAATGTGCCATGGAGACCTCTCCCTTGGAGGTGATCTAGGATGCTTCGTATATGTTGACCGATTATCATTGGAACCGGTCGCTTGGCTCACATACTTGGACAACAACATGTCAAAGGTTGGCTTAATACGTTTGTGTTGTACCTTGACCTCATTGGTCTTCCACTTGCCAACCTCTGAACTCTTGGGTTTAATGAACTTGGCACGAACATCATTCTTCACTTGAGGTTGCCCCCAAGTGCATGATTTTTTATGGTGATCTTCAATGTCTCTTTTCCATCGGGTTGTTTGCCAAGAATGATCTCCCTTCCCAAGAATGTTCCCGGGTTCACCAATAACGACATTATTTTTATTAGAGGATCCGGCCACCTCTGGCCGAATTAATACCCTTTTCCCATGCAGCTCCAAGGTATTTATTGGGAACGGCTGCTTGTCAATTTGCATATCAGCAAAGCTCAATCGTCCATCATTGATAGCCGATTGTATCTATCGTCGAAAAACATTGCAGTCGTTAGTAGCATGAGAGAAAGAATTATAATACTTGCAATAAGCACGCCGTTTTAACTCTTCAAACTACGGTAAGGTATGAGAAATTCTAATGTATTTATCTTTCAACATGGCATCAAATATTCTGTCACATTTGGCCACATCAAAACTGAAAGTCATCTCATCTTCATGATTCTTGCGAATCGTCTTAAGAGCATCACAAGTATAAGGTTTAGCCTTGGAGGGCCAAACAAATTCAGCGGCATACATATCAACATCATCCTCTGAATTTTCGCTATCATAGCCAATAGTATTTATACGAGGACGATCAGATTTTGACCTATGTATATCTTTGCTTCTTTGCTTCGGCCTTCCTGAGCTAAAGCCCTTTGTGAAACTTGGCTAACGTTCAAAAAATCATAACCTTATATTCTTTCCTTAATGTGAATCCTTAAACCATTGAGCACCAAGTCAGCCATATCTCTTTCAGTTATCACTAAACTATAACACCGATATTTTGTGTCCCTAAACCTTTTGACATAATCGGTAACTGATTCATCATGTTTTTGTTTAACCGATGTAAGATGTGATAACTTAAGCTCATTATCACCGCTGTAAAAATGCTCATGGAATTTCTTTTCTAAATGTACCAAGTATTAATAGAACCATAAGGTAAAGCAGAAAACCATGAAAAAGCGGTACCAGTCAAAGACAAGGGAAATAGATGGACTTTTAAAGGATCACTATTTCCAGCCTCTCCCAATTGTGCTAAATATTGGCTAACATGTTCCCAAGTTGTTTTGCTATCTACCCCATTAAATTTAGCAAAATCAGGCACCTTATATCCTTGGGGGTATGGTAAAGCATCAAAGTATTCTGGATAAGGCTTTTGATACATCTGACTTACAAGCTTCGGCTCAATTCTGAAGTTATCATAGAACATCTTTTGCAGTTATGACCTAAGCGTGGCCATGTTCTCATCTATACTAGATGAATTTACTTGTGGTGGCTGTGCAGGAACCATAGATGTATTAGCCGTAGAATGTACTCGTGCTACCGGTAACTCATATTCGGCGCCATGGTCGTGGTTAGAGGGGGTGTGACCTGGTCAGCGGTGCCGCCGAATAAGGCACACTCCTGAGGGGACTAGGGTATGGTGGTATAGTTACGATTTGACCATCTTGGATATAGTAAGGATTCATCGGCGTACCATGAGGAAGTGCCGATGAGCTAGGTAGCACTGGTTTATGGCTTTCTACAGTAGCGTTTTTGCCAGCATTAACAGAGAAGTCATGAGGCGTGTTCTTACTCGTTTTTAAATATTCTATCATGGCATCATAAGCTTGACGACTAGACTCAGTAGCATAATGATTAATCGTAGCCAATTGATCATTAGAGAATAAACTAGTACTTACAGAGGGCCCGGCTGAATCGCCAAGCATTGGTGGAAGCTTGACCTCCCCAAGCGAGGTAGAACCGCCTTGGCCGTCTTTCTTGAAGCTTGCGAGGAACGTCTCCCTGTCCTCCTCCTCTTGCATATTCTTCAATGCCTCGAACTCCTCCTTGCGCTGTTGTTCCAGCGCATCAAGTTGCTCTTGACGCTGCTTCATGAACGTCTCATAGGCTTCGAGTTGTTCCGCCGAAAGATCACCAAAGCTAGGCTTGATGATGTTTTCGGTGCTAATTTCAGCAGGCTAGGGCATCTGGCCGTTTGACATGATGGTTTTCCCCAGCAGAGTCACCAAAAAGTGTGTTCGCACACGAACACGTCACGTGTACCTCCGACGTCGAGCGCGATACGCAAGACACATCGCCAGAGGAGCCTCACCGGAAGCGCGATACGCAAGACAGCCGACGAGATCTTTTCAGCACCCGAAACCCCACGTGTCCAGGAGAGACCCCGTCTGGACGCACGACGGTGATGGGCTTCCCTAGGTTGGTTTGCCCGCCCCTAGGACCTCGTGGATCGAAGCTCTCCAACACGAAGAACGTCGATGAACGATGAGCAGAAAACCAGGACGAGAGAGAAAAAGTAGAGGTTTGTAGATTGGTTTTTGCGATTGTGTGTTGTTTTTTCAATCGGCCGTCACCCCTCGTGTATATAAGGAGCGGCTGGAATTTCTGTGCAAGAAAGAAGGCTGGATCCACGTCCAAAACCCTAGTTGGGGTCCAACTCGAACAAGAAAACTCGAAATTTGTGTAACTGTTCGGTCAAAAACTTGTCTGTACCTTATGGACCTTTTTTGAGATAGTAAACAAGCTCAGATTAAAATGTCGTAAAACGAAAAGTTCTTCGTCTCGAAAATACGAAGAACTTTCATGTTTTGCACTTTTTTATATGATCTGATCTTCATTGCCTTTTCCTCTTGTTTTCGTATCAAATTCGGATTGCGACCGAACGAATTTAACTCAATTCGGCCGTATTTTGAATTTGGAGGTCGTATATTTGCTCCGATGAAGATGGTTCCAAAAGCAAAGTTGTTCGTCTCGAAAAACTAAACAACTCTTATGTTTACAACGTTTTCATCCGAGTTGATATTAACCGCTCAATCTTGTTCGTAAGCAGATACTTTAGTCTAGCGGTTTTCAGATGAATTTTGGACTTCTCTCCACGCCAAAGGTGAGACAAGGTCTGTGGGCCAGCGACCACCCGGTTTTGTCCATGCCAATTTAGCCTTTGGCAGTATTTGGACTCTAACTTTCGGATACTAACTCGAATTGAGATGATTCAAAAAGCAAAGTTGATTGTTTCGACGAGACACACAACTTTCGTGTTCTGAACTTTTTCATTTGAATTAATCTTGAAGGAGTCATAGTTGAAGCCTCTATATATCACTCTGCAAATCTTCTCTAGACACTATCATAATCGGCTATTAAGCCTGATCATGGCTTGACTTGATATGGTGTCTCTTTGATGATCAATATTCCTCGTAGTGGACCTTTCCGAGTGCGTTTCTCTCGCCATTTGCCTTGATTAGCTACGATCCCAAAATGAGTGACAACAGCGTCCGTCGGGATTTTTCATCATGTCTGTTGACATGGTATTCTATTGGCAGAGCGCAGTCAGGTGTGTTACCCGACCATTAGATGATATCTGCAGGTCTTATCTTTGTGTCGTAGACACAACATCCGAAATGTTATCACCGTGGAGGTGTTTCGGGTGGCCAAGGAGGATGATTCTCACTTAGCGTTTGTTGGAGCAAAGTTGCCAGAAAGTTTTTGCATTTTTGATCCGAAGGATCGCAGTCGAAGAATTCATAGGGTGTGCGACCAGCGCTCCCTATGAGAGTAGCCCCCGAGTGTTTGTTCGAGTCGTAGACTCGAGCAGAGACTTTAGTTCAAGTAATTGAGCTTCAGGTTCGTAGGACACAATTTTTTCGGATGCTTGATCAATCTTCCCTATGGGAGTAGCCCCCGAGTCCTTAGTGGAGTTGTAGACTCGACGTAGGACTCGAAGAATCAACAATGGTGTAGTACTTTAATCATTCTTTACGCAGCCGGCGCTCCTGATAGGAGTAGCCCCCGAGTAGTTGTTCGAATAGTAGATTCGAGTGAGTACTTTTAGTTATCAATCGGAAATTTCTAACCGTTGCTAGCATGGTTTTGATGATGTCAGTGCTGATGATCGGTGACCTCAACCGTCTGCGGCGCCAGAGGTGACGTGATTGGACGAAAGTGAGTCCCACTTTATGACTTGGAGTTGACTGGTCGTGTGCGATGTGGCGGGAATTACGGCGTCTCCTCAGTTTCCGTGCATAGTGGACGACGTGCGGGTGACGGTTTGCTGCTGTGTTAACACATGGACGGTTGGATCTGACCCTAGCGTTAGGGCTTCTGGATGAATGGTTCCTATTCGTCGTCTTCATCCTTATAACCATGGGGAAAACAGTAGTTTTCACCCTTTGCTATTTGCTTTCACTGCCTCCATTTTCACGAGCTCATCTTCATGTGCACTGGGCGCTCTTCGGTCTTTCCCTTCTTTGTTCTTGCGCACACACCGCCACCATCGACGCGCCACGATGGTGAAGTCGAAGAAAGCTTTCGTCGGAGCGGGCTCAAGTGCTGCTGCCGGCGACAAGAAAAGCACCACCGCCGCTCGCGTCACCGATGGCGGGTGGCGGCGCATGGAGACGTGCGAGGGCGACCTGCGCAAGCTGCGTGATGCGGGTTTAATCCCGCAGGATAAGGAGGCCGTCAAGATCCCCGGCGATGAGGTAATTCCCCGTCTACCCGTAGGGTTTCGGGTGATGTTTGTCGCCTTCGTTCCTCAAAGCTGATACATTGGAAAAGTATCTATAATTTTTGATGCTCCATGCTTGTTTTGTATCTACTTTGCTTTACTTGTCCACACTTTGATGTGATTTTTACATATTTTCTGGTACTAACCTATTAACAAGTTGCAACAGTGTCAGATGCCTATTTTCTGCTGTTTTTGGTTTCAGAAAAGTTAGTAAAGAAATATTCTCGGAATTGGACGGGACGAAGGACAAAGTCAATAAATTTCCGTGGGGAACAAGAAGTCCAGAGGGGAGCCTAGAAGGCCAGCCAGGGGGGCAAGACCCACCCTAGGCGTGGGTGGGCCCAGCCCCGCGCCTGGCTAGGGTTTGGGCACCCTGGCCGCCTCCCGGTCTCGCCCCTTAGCCTATAAGAAGCCCCTAATGCAGAAACCCTAAGTACACGATCGGAAATCCACGAAACCATCTGTAGCCGCCGCCACCATCGTCCCTAGATCGGAGGGGATCTGAAGCTCTTCCCGGCACCCTGCCGGAGGGGAGATCATCCCGGAGGCCTTCTCTCCGGTATGATTCGTGAGTAGTTCCACCTTGGACTATGGGTCCATGTAGTAGCTAGATGGTTGTATCTCCTCCTTTGTGCTTTCATGTATGGATCTTGTGAGCTCCGTTCATGATCAAGATCTAATCTATTTGTAATCATGTATGTTGTGTTTGCGGGGGTCCGATGGATATTGAGATTATTATTGTTGTTTGATTAATGGTTCTATCTTTATGATTCTATCATATATGTGTTGTTTGTGATCTTGTATGCTCTCCGTTTCTAGTTGTTATCTTGGCCAAGTAGTTGCTAGTGACTCCAAGAGGGAGTATTTATGCTCGATAGTGGGTTCATGCCTCTAGTTTCCAAGGGAAGTGACAATAATCTCTTCGGTTGTAGATGTTCTGTTGCTACTAGGGAGAAAACAACGGTCGCGTGTTCATGGAACATGTGGACTGTTTACCTTACACACTTTGTTTAAAGCGTTAAATGCATTGCTTGCAACTTAATCTTTGGAGGGGTTGGATGATAACCTGAAGGTGGACTTCTAGTCATAGATGCAGTTGGATGATGGTCTATGTATATTGTTGTATTGACCAATCAAGCTCATAGGATCTTTCTGGCTAGTAATTGCATTATTATGCCTTGCTCGATTCACATCAATTGCCCATTGTAATTTGTTTACCCTTCATGCCATGTTGTTTATCTAAGGAGAGAACCTCTAGTGAACTATGGACCCCGGTCCAATCTTTACCATTGATACATCTTCCACTGTTACTTGTTTACTTGCTGCAAACCATTACCTTCCACACCATACGTTTAATCCTTTGTTACAGCAAACCGATGAGCTTGACAACCTCACTGATTCATTGGGGCAAAGTCTTGAGTTTGTGTTGTGAAGGTCTCCACGTTGTTTGCAACACTTGTGTGATGTTTCCTTCCTCCTTCTGGTTCGATAACCTCGGTCTCAACTGAGGGAAGACTTGCTGCTTGCTGCTTCACACCTTGCTCTTGGGGTTTCCAACAAAGCGCTTCCACGCCAAACACCAGGCGCCATCAAGTTTTCTGGTATCGTTACTGGGGAATCTACTTCAACCTCTTCCACCTCGTCAAGCGCTATCAACAAGTTTTCTGGCGCCGTTGCCGGGGAGGCTAAGGGCGTCTTCACTAGGTGAGTCCTTCACTTCCTTTCTCTTTACTTTGTTTTTAGTTTGCTTTGTTTCTTTTGCTTGGTTTTGTTTGCCTCTTTCCAAAAAAAACCAAAAAAAATTAGTCTAGCTTGGTTTCCTTGCCTTATTCAAAAACACAAAAAAATAATTCTTGCTCTATCTCACCATGTTGCCCCCCCAGTTCTCTCTGAAAAATCTTGTAATAGGTAGTGGCTCCATAATTGGGAAAGATAATATTGAAGAATTCTTTAATTATGTTAGCAAGCATGAGGATATTGAGGATAAACCTATAGCTAAACTTGCTCCTAATTATGAGATTGTTGCAGCTTCTTTAGTTCATATGTTGGAGGCTAGGTTTGTTAGCCTTAACCCCTTCATACAATTCTTATTCCTAAAACTAAAATAAGAGAAGAATGTTGAAAAAAGGGAATTCATCCTTGAAACTTTATCAAAAGAATTTCATGATGTTGCTAGGGAGGCCAAAAAGGTTTTTGAAAGTTTCAGTATGCTAGGTTCAAGTGTAGATGTTGTGGGTATTTCTGATAAAATTAAGCCTAGAGAGGAATTCAATATACCCATACCCTACAAGCTTGTTGGAATGCATGAAGCCTTTGAAAATAACTTCGATTGGATTGCCCCTGAAAATATTTTGGATGAAGGTAGTAGACCGAAGAGAGATGAGAAAGGATCCTCCAAAACCCATTTGGATGATATACCTTTCATAGTTGAAGATTTTGCAAGTATGAATGTTAATGCTTCTTTATTTGAAATACTTGATTCTTCTTGCTTCTTGTGCCTAACTTAAAGACGTTATAGAAAAGTACTTGTTGGGAGATAACCCAAGAGTTTCCTTGAGTCTTGGAAGTTATTACTTTTGTAGTGACCTCTCCTTATCCTTTTTGTTTGCTTTTTGTGCCAAGAATGACCTCTAATGAGAGGGAACTAAGATTTTGGGAGTTGCTGTCCCGAAACAGATTTCTGTCCTCCACCAAAAAAATTTGTGAGGAGGCTATGTAACTCGGATTGAGCTCAAAATTTACGAATAAATCCCCCAGTATGTTGGATAACTTTAGTTAATTCAACACTTTTTGATTTGAGCAACATAATATGTTCGAAAAAATTCATTTCTACCTACTGGTCTGTTTTGACAGATTTCTGCCATTATTTGCATTTGCTTCTTATTGATTCCTTTTTGAGCTCTCTTCAGGTAAATTGAGTTTCTTTGAAGGATTTACTTGATTAGCTTGTGTTTTTAGTGAAAATCCTTGCTGTTCCAAAGCTTTTCTAGTGGTCTAATATCTTTTGAATAAGCTAATGTTGCTAATAAAGATTGTGTGAAGTTTTGTATGAAGAAAAAAATTCAGGTGTAGAGAGAGAATGACGCAATTAGATGAAGAATGGACAAAAGCTCAAGCTTGGGGATGCCACCATGGTGTCATCTCAAGAAATATCCAAGAGGTACAAGCGTCAAAGCTTGGGGATGCCCAAGGCATCCCCTTCTTCATCAATAAAAAGCTCAGGTCGGTCTAGACACTTCACTTTTATTGTTTCATGCACAGTTGTGTTGTTCTTGGAGCATCTTAGTTTTCGTTTGATTTTCTTAGGTTGTTTAGTTTGCTTGAATAAAGAAGTTTGGACCCCCATTCTCGCTGTGTTGTTTTGCAAATAAGTTTGCTTGGTGTTTGGAAAGGAGTAGTAAGTTCTTGCTTGAAGTGCAAGAGGAGCTTGCATTGACTGTGACTTAGACTTTAGCATAACATGCTAGGTGTGTTTTTGCATTATTCTTAGTGATTATTTCTGTAGCATGTCTTGTTCCAAACAGTTGGTATTGCTTAGTGTGCCTTGAAGAAATTATGCGTTGTTTTAGCATGCAAAAGCATAGTATTGTGGTATTCTCCTTTGATGTTTTTCTTGGGTTGACTTGGCACATGCTTACACCATGTTATGACTATGACAAGTCACCATTAGCCTCTATGATCATTTAGTCCTTGACTTGTGGTACCACTCTTTGCTTTGATTAGTTTGCTTTGTTGCATTCATAATTATGGTCATTATTGCTCTGTTAGTTGGCTGCTCCCAGTCTTTTGCTAGTCTCCACTTGTATGAGTAAGTTCTACTCATGCTTCCAACTCCCAAGAAACCAAGTTATTCCAAAGTGTCCACTATAAACTCCTATGCATGGTGTGTTACACCATTCCAAGTATATTCTTGTTTTCATCTATCTTCTAATTAAAAACTATTTTGTTATTTGAAAACTTAGTGATTAAAGCCTCACGAACTTGACGGCACATTATATTCTTTGCCCCTAATAAACTTGAACCATTGAGGCAACTTTGTTGTATATGCTTGCACTTATAAGTTGGGATTAGCAGAACCGTGCTGTCACGGGGAACGTTTTCAACATTGCACTTGTACGTTTTGTACTCCTTTGATATCATGCTCTTTTGTCTATGGATGTTACCGGTGTGAAATGAAGTGGGAACTTGTAAGTTCATGGAGTTTGTATTCTGTGTTAGAGAAACGCCTGGGCCGCTAGCCTAAGCCATGCCTAATCATGATGGAAACTTGTAGCATCACCATAGTGACATCTATGAAGCATTCCTCTTATTAAAAAAGACACATTAAGAAAAGAGGAAAGAGAGAAAAAAGCACCATATTCCCATGGTACATAAGAAGAATTGCTGAGATGCTTATTGTATGCTTGCCTTGTCATTTTGGTTATGGGAAAGCTCATGTGCCATGTGCAAGGGGTACCCCGTTGGCGGTTCTCAATGATATGCAAATACTCACAGTGACAAGAACTTGCCTGGGCCCTAAGTTGAGTATCCATGAGGTGTAGCCCTCATAGTCAAGGAACTTGAGATTTCCAACTTATACTTTGTCAAGCATATACTCCAGCTTTGCCACTTTAACCTTAACCACTTCAAGATGCTTATGATAGGGGCAATGATGGATGAAAGCTAACTAGTACCATAATTTTTGGAAGGTCTTTTTGAAACTTGTAATCCCTGCTTCCTTTACAAAAAGGCCTTTCTTCCATCATTATTAAGTCTCCACCTTCTACCTTTAGGCACCATTAAGAGAGCATAGTTGTCATTCTGTGTGCAATGTTCCAAAGCTTATTAATTGATGCATATTGTGTTATTACTTGCTCTTGTGCTATTTGTTTCTAGTCACCCTTGTGAACTTTGCAGGTGTCCTATGCATTATATTGCTACTCTATGAGGGACAAGCTGATTGCCACTATGCTATGTTTTCTGCATGTGAAACAAACAAACGTTTTTTAATGCATATTATTCATGATCTTAGTTAGTAGCTTGCCATGTTGCATGCATAATTACTATGTCCTATTATTAGAACTCCATCTTTCATGCACATGTTTAGAGTTCTTTGATCCCAGCTTTCAATGTTTGCAAATGGTTGGATCTTTATTGTGAGGGTGCATGTCACCTCAAAAATTATTCTTTTATCACTTACCTACTCAAGGACGAGCACGAGTTAAGCTTGGGGATGCTGATACGTTGGAAACCTATCTATAATTTTTGATGCTCCATGCTTGTTTTGTATCTACTTTGCTTTACTTGTCCACACTTTGAGGTGCTTTTTACATGTTTTCTAGTACTAACCTATTAACAAGTTGCAACAGTGCCACATGCCTGTTTTCTGCTGTTTTTGGTTTCAGGAAAGTTAGTAAAGAAATATTCTCGGAATTGGACGGGACGAAGGACAAAGTCAATAACTTTCCTTGGGGAACAAGATATCCAGAGGGGAGCCCGGAAGGCCAGCCAGGGGGGCAGACCCAGCCTAGGCGCGGGTGGGCCCAACACTGCGCCTGGCTAGGGTTTGGGCACCCTGGACGCCTCCCGATCTCACCCCTTCGCCTATAAGAAGCCCCTGATGCAGAAACCCCGAGTACCTGATCAGAAATCCACGAAACCATCTGTATCCGCCGCCACCATCGTCCCTAGATCGGGGGGGGGGTCTAAAGCTCTTCCCGACACCCTGCCGGAGGGGAGATCATCCCGGAGGCCTTCTCTCCGGTATGATTCGTGAGTAGTTCCACCTTGGACTATGGGTCCATGTAGTAGCTAGATGGTTGTAGCTCCTCCTTTGTGCTTTCATGTATAGATCTTGTGAGCTCCGTTCATGATCGAGATCTAATCTATTTGTAATCATGCATGTTGTGATTGCGGGGATCCGATGGATATTAAGATTATTATGTTGGTTTGATTAATGGTTCTATCTTTATGATTCTATCATGTCTGTGTTGATTATGATCTTGCATGCTCTCCGTTGCTAGTGGTTATCTTGGCCAAGTAGTTGCTAGTGACTCCAAGAGGGAGTATTTATGCTCAATAGTGGGTTCATGCCTCTAGTTTCCAAGGGAAGTGACAATAATCTCTTCGGTTCTAGATGTGTTGTTGCTACTAGGGAGAAAACAACGGTCTCTTGTTCATGGAACATGTGGACTGTTTACCTTACACACTTTGCTTAAAGCAGTCGTCTGTTTCTTGCAACTTAATACTAGAGGGGGTTCGAATGATAACCTGAAGGTGGACTTCTAGTCATAGATGCATTTCGATGACGGTCTATGTGTATTATTGTATTGCCCAATCAACCTCATAGGATCTTTCTGGCTAGTAATTGCATTGTTATGCCTTGCTTAGTTCCTGTCAATTTCCCCGCTGTAATTTGTTTACCCTTCATGCCATGTTGTTTATCTAAGGAGAGCACCTCTAGTGAACTATGGACCCCGGTCCAATCTTTACCATTGGTACATCTTCCACTGTTACTTGTTTACTTTCTGCAAACCATTACCTTCCACACCATATGTTTAATCCTTTGTTACAGAAAACCGGTGAGCTTGACAACCTCACTGATTCGTTGGGGCAACGTCTTGAGTTTGTGTTCTGCAAGTCTCCACATTGTTTGTAACACCTGTGTGACATTTCCTTCCTCCTTCTGGTTTGATAACCTCGGTCTCAACTGAGGGAAGACTTGCTGCTTGCTGCTTCACACCTTGCTCTTTGGGTTTCCAACGAAGCGCTTCCACGTCAAACACCAGGCGCCATCAAGTTTTCTGGTGCCGTTAATAGGGAATCTACTTCAACCTCTTCCACCTCGTCAAGCGCTATCAGCGGCCTTTCTCTCCTAGTCCATGATTTTATTCGTGGACTTTTGTTTTTCTATGGCATCCAACTCCATCATCTTTCGCCTAATTCTCATCTCCACATCGCCTGCTTCATTACTTTTTGCGAGTGCTGGCTTGGTATCGAGCCACACTTTGGCCTCTTCCGGAAGCTCTATTCCGTGAAGAGGCAGTCTGGCACCGGCGGGGTCTACCCGCTCGGCGACTGCGTTATTTCCCTTCAATCTTATGTTCTCTTCTTCTCCTTCTCTATGTCTGAGTCCGTCCAATACTGGCGGAGGAAGTGGTTTTATATCCGCGACTCCACAGTGGACGGGCAAAACTTTGGCCTTTCCCCCTTCGACTCCGCCCAGGAGATCTTGCCGAAGAGATCCTAGAAGAACCATATCCTAGAGAGCGAGGTGGCAGAGGTAGAGGAGCTCTACCGTCGGGTTGAGGCACTCCAGATGGAGCCTAGTAAGGAGGTCAATGGTGTGGATATAATCCACACCTTACTCAAACGTCGGGTGCAGCCACTCCAGGCGAGGGCGCATCCGATGTTTCTTTACGCTGGCCGCAACGACCCGACGAGGGTCTCAACCGATGAGTTATCCCGAGGCGACCTCGACATAGTTCTTCAGCCACTGCTGAAGTAAAAGTCCGAGGAGGATCTTTCGGGGAAGTCGTTGATGTCCCCCTTCAGTGCCACGAAACCAGTTCCGCAGGTGTAGGTTTGCGACGTGTGCACTGCGCCTTTTTCGAGTGATTTTCCTTATGATTGCTTGTACTGATCTTTGATGTCTTCATCATGCAGGAGTTCAAGGTGGCTGGCATGGTGCCTCCACTGCCCTAAAAGTTTCCAATTGCACGAGACAACAAAGTCGTGGTCTCCGACTCCGAGCTTCCACCGGCGCAGTCGCCAACTCAGGAAGCCCCCGAGGCGAGCGAGGGGCAGACCCGTAAGCGGGCACGGAGTTCGAGCAAGTATTCGGATGCCTCGAATCCGCCAATGCCTAGGCACCCATCCTTCCTTATGCGTCACAACTGTGATGATGACGCTTCCTCCTCACCGTTCCCGGCCGTGCCTCTGCGGGCCATGGCGCCGCAGCCATCGGCCAAGAAGAAGAAAAAGGAGAAGGCACCGCTCGTCTTTGATTTGAGCGACATCGACTCGTAAGTACCTTCGGATGCTATTCGTTCTTGTCTTGTGCACTTTTCTTCTTGCTTTGATGAATGTTTTCCTTGCAGCCACTCCTCGAAGGGTTCTCTTAGTGAGGACTCCCAGGAGACCGTAGGGGAGTCGAAACCGACGGCCCCTCCCTCTCAGACGGTGGCCACCTCTGGGGGTGATGCTCCGAACCCCTCTCCGCAGGAGGCTCGAGTATTCGACTCAGAAGACTGCACCTGGACCTTCAGAGTCCCCGTCTGAGCATGTAAGTTGTTTTTCGTTTCGTCCTGGGGGAGCCCCCGAGTCTTTTTCGGGTCGTTTTCTTTGGCATTTTGCTCGTTTCGGGATGTAGCCCCCCGAGCCCTTCTCTTGATGTTTTCTTGATTGTTTTGCTTCTGCTTCTTTCCATAGCCCTTTGTGCGTAGTGCGAACCTGCTCATCCAACAGCATCTGGCGTTGGAGGCCAGTATGTAGTAGCTCCGAGGTACGTGCGCTGCTTGATCTTGCCTTTTTCACCTGTTGCTTGCATGTAAGTTGTGTTGCTTGATTTTTCTGGTAAGTGTCTTGTATGAAAATTGGTCCTTTTTGGGTTTTCGACTGCCCTTTCTTCGTGTCCTTATTCGACTCCTTCTTGTTCTTCCTTGTGCCATATGCTTCGGGTATTGCATTTGATCGCAGTGTCTTGGAGCATGGGAACGCCCTAGAAGATGCCACCGCAGCGGTCGAAGATTGCTGCGGCACTGCTGCTGGTTCCCTTGCTAAGGCCAATGAGTTTCTCCAGCGTTTCTACAAGGAGATCCTTCCCAAGGGCGTTGCCCTTGAGGATGCCGATTCTCTAGCGGATGCGCTGTCAGAGGACGCCCCTGGGGCCTATAAGCGCAAGGAGAAGGGCATCGGTGCTTCCATGGGGCTGTCCATGGCCTTGGCGTCTGGAGCGGAGTTGGATCTACACCACGTCACCTCTCGGATGCCAACAGTGCCAGACGGCTCAGAGGTAGCTTTTGCTCTCTTCGCCTCTTGCTGTAAGCGTTATGGTATGAAGCTTATCGATCTGCTGGCGGACTATGCTGCAAAGCAGTAGAGGGAGGCCAAGAGTAGGCACTCTGGCTCCAAGGCCACTCCGGATGCGGGTGCTTAGTCTTCTTTATTGTAGCTCTAGAATAGTGTATCCTCTTTTGTAATGTATGCTTTTGGTGATGAACAATTTCTCCTTGTGCCACGCAGTGGCTTTTGATGTATATAAATGATGCTTCGAGTTGTTTCCCAAGACATGTGTTGTTCATATTCTTGATTGCTTTCCTTTAGGGACCTTCGGGTGAGGCTCCTGATACTCCGACTGTCCCTCAGCCGCGACCATCTTTGGATGATGCGTCGCAGCTTGCCTTTCTTTGCGATCGCATCCGTAGCTTGGAGAAGGAGATCCTTAGCGTTCGGGGCCACGTGGACGTGTGAAAGTCGAAGACAGAGCGATCTATGGTCAGGGAGGAGTATCTGATGGGGGAGCTGCGGCAGTTGAGCGATCAACTGCAGTGTGAGTTTTCTTGGGCTGCTGCACGTCTTCGGATGCGCCTTGTTTGCGTGTCATATTACTCTGTATTTTCTGCAGGTGCCAACCTTGTTCTGAGGGAGGAGAAGGAGAACGTTGCAGTTCGGATCAACTGCCTGACCCAATAGGATATGGAAGCCGGAGGCTTTTTATAGATGGACCGTGACCGGGCCACCGTCCTTGCGACGATGCATGATCGTGTTCATCAGGTTTCACGGGTGTTGAGGCAGGTGAATACTTCCCTTGCATCCATTATATATGTCATGTTTCCTATGGATGAGGCGCCATCCACTCTATGGGGTTTGCTGTCGAAGTTTCGGGACGTGAATCACGTGCGGGAGTTGGTGCGGCACCAGTTGGTGGCAGGGGTGAAAGCCTCCCTTTCGCTTTTGCGGCTGCATCGCCCAGATGTTGATCTTGCAGTGATGGCAGATGGGCCACCCCCTCGACCAGATGGTGGCCTATGGGACATGCGCCCACATTACGCGGCTGTTAGGCAGTATGCCAAAGAGATTATAGATCTTTTTGAGCATCGGGCGCACATGATCCTTCAGAATAGGTAGGTCCTGAAAAAAGATAGATGTAAAACTTGTATATATTTTGACTGGGCTTGTTTTTCCCTTTGTTCTAAACATTATTTGTACTGTCACGTGGTGCTTTGTTGTATGCATGCCCTTTTTGTTAGCCTGACGTGATCATCTACTCAGGTTTACATGCGTTATTCTCAGTCGGCAAAGTCGTGAGGTGAGGCGGAGCCCCCGAGTGTGTTGTAACAGAAATTAATGTAAGGAAAAATATTTTCGTACTAGGGACTTAGCTTTTATTCATATCGTAACGAGGAGGTACATTGTTCGGCTGAGTAGCATTGGCTGAGTAGCCTTATTGAAAGTAAAGAGGGATAGATAGGGTAGAAGCATCACAGTTGTGCGACGTTCCATGGGTTGGAGTATGCGACTACTAACTTGACGTCCTTGAGGCGGTAGGCGCCACCTGGGATGACTTCGGTGACGATGTAAGGTCCTTCCCAAGGTGACTCGAGCTTCTTCAGCCGCTCTTGCTTGAGTCGTAGGACGAGGTCTCCTTCGACGAAGGACCTTGGGCGTAGCCAACGACTATGATAGTTGCGGAGGCTCTACTGGTAGACCGTCGAGCGAGCCGCGGCGATGTCTCGTGCTTCGTCGAGTGTGTCGACGGTGTTTTCGAGTGCGACCGTAGATTCGGCTTCACTGTAGGCGACGACCCGTGGGGCCTTATGGATGACTTCTGCAGGTAGCACGGCTTCGGCTCCGTGTACCATGAAGAAGTTCGTGTAGCCAGTTGAGTTGCTTGGCGTTGTACGCAAGCTCTAGAGGACTGAGGGTAGCTCTTCTGCCCAGGCTCCCGCAAGTCGTTCGAGTGGGCTGAGTAGGCGTTTTTTGATGCCACCACCTACGAGACCGTTGGCCTTTTCGACCTTCCCGTTGGTTTGCGGGTTCTCCATGGAAGTGTATGATATATTGATGCCGAGGCCTTCGCAGAAGTCCTTGAATTCTTTGGAGATGAAATTCGACCCGTTGTCCGTGATGATGCTGTGCGGCACGCCGAACCTGTAGACGATGGACTCGAAGAACTTGATGGCCATTTTTCCCTTTTGGTTGGTGATAGGCATGGCCTCGATCCACTTGGTGAACTTGTCGACTACAATCAGAAGGTACACGTGGCCTACTTTCGAAGATTTGGGCAGTTTGCCGATCATGTCGAGGCCCCATTGGGCGAAGATCCACTTGGTGAACTTGTCGACTACGATCAGCTTCGTCGTTGCTTTCCCTTCCAATATGCCAAAGCTCGCAGCCGTCGAAGTCTCCTTCGAGTGAGTTGTAGAGTGCACGATACGCGATCATGTTGGAGGCGCGTGCGTCGCACTCGTTCATCATCTGCTGGACGACAAGGTTCGAGTCACCGTAGATGACTAGGCGCATTGCGCCGTAGATCTTGGCCATCCTCATGCCGTGGATGAGGGCCTCGTATTAGGCCTCGTTGTTGGAGGCGCGAAATTTCATCCGAAGGACATATTTCATCTTATCGCCTTGCGGGGACGTCAGTATGACGCTAGCTCCTGCTCTGGCTTCGCGCTTGGAGCCTTCGAAGTGGATTGTCCATGACTGCGTCATGTCCGGCAGCTGGAGCTCCATCGAATGGACGAAGAAGTCAGGGAGGACCTATGATTTGATCGCGTGGTGCCGCTCATAGACGATGTCTAGAGGAGATAGCTCGATGCCCCACAGGGCTACATGTCCTGTAGCTTTGGGGTTGTTCAGGATGTTGGACAGTGGCGCCTCATTGACGACCATTATCTGATGCTCCTGGAAGTAGTGGCTCAGCCGACGAGCCTTCATGAACACGTCGTAGGCGAGTTTCTGGTAGTGAGGGTACCTCTGTTTTGTTGGCGTCAGTACCTCGCTGAGGTAGTAGATTGGGCGTTGGACCCCATGGGTCTTGCCTTCTTCGGGTCGTTCGACCACGAGTACGGTACTTACCACCTGATGCATGGCTGCTATGTATAACATCAGAGGCTCACGTTCCTTTGGTGTGACCAGGACGGGCGAGGTGGAGAGCAGCCGCTTCAGATCTTCGAATACGTCGTTTGCTTCAGGTGTCCACTCGAATTTGTCTGCTTTGCGTAGCAGCTGGTAGAAAGGCAGGGCCTTCTCACCCATGCGGCTGATGAATCTTCTCAGCGCCGTGATGTGCCCAGCTAGCTGCTGGACACCTTTGAGGTTCTTTGGCTTCTCCATGGCCAGTATGGCCCGGATTTTCTTCGGGTTCACCTCGATCCCTCGCTGGGAGATGAAGTAGCCAAGTAGTTGTCCAGATGGGACGCCAAAGGCTCACTTTTCTGGGTTCAACTTAATCCTGCAGTGATCGAGGTTGTCGAATGTTTCGCGGAGATCGTCGATCAATGTATTGGTCTCCCTTGTCTTGACGACTATGTCGTCGACATAGACCTGTATGTTGCGGCCGATCTGGCTCTTTAGGCACGCTTGCATGCACCACTGGTACGTGGCACCTACATTCTTCAGCCCGAAGGGCATTGTGTTGTAGCAGAATACTCCGAACGGCATGATGAACGCCGTTTTCTCCTGATCTTCGACCTTTAGCCGGATCTGATTGTAGCCTGAGTAGGCAAAACTCCGTTTTCTCCTGATCTTCGACCTTTAGCCGGATCTGATTATAGCCTGAGTAGGCATCGAGGAAGGAGAGTTTCTCGCATCGTGCAGTCAAATCGATGATCTGATCGATCCGAGGGAGAGGGAAGTGGTCCTTTGGGTAGTGCTTGTTGAGCGACGTGAAGTCCACGCACATCCGCAGGATGTCCGTGTCCTTTTTAGGGACCAGTACAGTGTTGGCTAGCCACTCGCTCTCCTTGATCTCCTGGATGAAGTCGGCGTCGAGCAGTCTATTGACTTCGACTTTGATGGCTTCGGTCCGTGGCTCAAACAATCGTTGGATGGACTGTTTGACAGGCTTGGCGTCTGGAAATACATTGAGTGCATGCTCGGCGAATTCCCTGGGAACTCCTGGCATGTCCGCAAGACACCAGGCGAAGATTTCCCAGCGCTCATGGAGGAATTCGACGAGCGTGCTTTCCTATGCGGGGCTAAGGTCATTGGCGATCAGCGCCGTCTTGGAGGCGTCCGTCGGGTGGACCTGCACCTTTTTCGTGTTGACTGTTGAGTCGAACAACATGTAGGGTGCGTTTTGCCTAGAGACTGGGGGTGCCTCGTTGTCTGTCACCTCTCGAAGCCTCGTGAGATCCTCCTGCATGCCGAACGACTGGGAGATTCTGTTGAAGTCTCTGTCATAGTGGTCGGATCGGGTGAAGCTGCCCTGGACCGTGATGACGCCCCTAGGCCCTAGCATCTTGAGTAGCAGGTACGCATAGTGCGGTACTACCAGGAAGCTTGTGAATGCCACGCGCCCGAGGATGGCGTGGTACTGTGATTGCCAGTCCACCACTTCAAACTCTAGGCACTCACACAGAAAGTTTTCGGGTTTGCCGAAGATGACGTCGAGCCATATCTTTCCTAGGGGATATATGCCATTCCCTAGGACTATGTCGTGGAACGTTGTGTCGGATTGTTCCGGGCTGCATAGCGGGATCCCCATTGCTGCTAGGGTGCTAGCGAACATCAGGTTGATGCTGCTGCCGCCGTCCATGAAGATGCAGCTCATCTCGAACCCTCCGATCTGCGCCTCAAGAACCAGGGCAACATGACCTAGGCGAGGGATCTGGCGGGGGTGATCCGAACGGCTGAATGTGATGCAAGACTCCGAGCAGCTGAGGTACTCAGGGATGGCGGGTGGAGCGGTCACAGCCAGGCTGACTTGGCGGGTAATCTTCTTTTGCACCCTATTTGTTGGGCACTCTTTTTGGATCATCAGGGACCCTTTTGGTGCTGGGTACCCGTTTACGCCGTTGTTTTGCACGGGTGCGATTGCTTGATTCGAAGGTCCCACGGGTGGTGGTGGAGGAGCTCCGTGGGCGATGTCACCTGGTGCAGGTGCGGGCCCGAACCCGGGGTTCACGATCTGGCATCGCATTTGGATGAGACCCTCGCTGAGTTTTTGGAACTCGCGGCAACCCTTCAGCATGTGGCTGGCCTGCTTTTTGCCATCCTGCTTGTTGATGTAGAATTGGATGCTGCAAAGGCCCGACAGCTTGTCGTATGCCGAGGGCTCGTCGTCGCGGTTGTGACGTTGCCACGTCTGTGCGGGGCATCCTCCATCACGGAAGTTTCCTCGGCGGTATCCTTCTCTGCTGCGGTTGCTTTCCTTGCGACGTTCGGTGTAGCCAGCCGCAACCATGTGGGTCCGTCGCGATCATCGTAGACGCGCGATCTTCGTTTTCTACGGCGTTCGTGCCTGCGGCCGTATTCATCCACCTCGTCCAAATGTGCTCGGTGGAGGGAATCCTCGCCATCTGCCCACCTGTTGGCGATGTCCATGAGGTGGTCGAGTGTCTTGGGCTTGACGCGCCCAAGTTCTTCCTTGAAGTCCGGGCGCTTGATGCCATCCTTGAAGGCGTCGTTCGTTCTCCTCGGAGATGTGTGTCGTGGAGTTCTTGATGTTGGACCATCATAGTATGTACGAGTGAATGGATTCGCCCGTTCGTTGGTGCAGGCCCGTAGCTCCTCGATCGAGGCTGGCCTTTTGCTGATGCCTTTGAAGTTTCGGATGAAACATTATGCCAGCTCCTACCGGTTTCGGATTGAGCCTGAAGACAGGCTGCTGAGCCAGATTCGAGCTGCGCCTGTCAGCTGCAGCTGAAGGCATTGTAGGGCGGTGTTTTTGTTACCGCCGTGAAGCTTGACGGATGACAGGTGGTCGCTGAGCCAAGCTTTCGGTCCTGTGTCCCGTCGAACTTTGGAGTGTCCGAAGGAAGCTTGAAATTTCTCGGCATCCGTGTTCGCCGAACAGATCTGCTGAAGCTTTGAGCTCCGCAGAGTTCTCCATCATCATCCTCTTCGGATTCAGTTGAGCATGCGCGTTTGGCGCGTGCTTTGTTGACCTTGCGCTGAGCAAGGTCGCTTCAAGCGTCGTAGTCACGGCCGCGACGTCTCGGACTCTTGCGTCGTCGAGGTAGATCGTGCTTGTCTTCCTCCTCATCAGATGAGGGCATGGGGCTGCGGTTGAATCTGACCGTAGCTTTCTTTTTTGGCTCCGCAGGAGCCTCATTGTGGAGTGCAACTCTGACGAGTCCGAGTCCGGATAGTGTGGACTTGTGCATAGCTCTCTTCAGGTCCCCCACCGGAGGTGGATGGGACACGAGATATGTGGTGGCTGCCATGATCGCAACTTGCGGCGTCTTCGGTATGACGTTGCCATTAACGTCCATCTCCATGAAGGACGTGTTGAGGGTTCGGGTGACCTCGAGAAGTTCAGCGGGGTCCATGTTATCCGTGCAAGAGCGATGTTTGTTGGCATTGTTGCCGTGCGAGCTGGAGCCGCCCGCGGCAGAGAGCGCAGCTCGCCGCATGCTAGACTACGAGGCTGCTTCCTTGCGTTTGTCGAGCTCCTCCTGCAGCTTCACCTACCTGTTGTGCTCGCCGATGAGGAAGAGGTGGCATGCCATCAGCAGGTCCCGTGAAGAATTCATGGGTAGGATCTTGTTTCCCGCCACGGCTTCGCATTCTTGGCGCCAGCCGTCCTCATTGAGGTTGATCCGATTGTAGGCGGCAGCATCACCCTCGTTGAGCGGGAGGGATGGTTGCCTCCTGTTTTCTCCGTTTTTACCCTGTGGGTTGGGTGGTGGCACGTGGGCACTCAAACCTGGTGGTTGTTGTTCCACGTTGCTTTGGATGACCATGGTGCACTGGTAGCTTCCGCGGATCGGATCGCTGTTGCCGTAGCTTTCGGATCCGAAACTGTAGGTTCCCTGATCCGACGAGGGGACGCACAGATCTGAGTTGCAGCTGCTGTTATCGTATGACTCGTCTGTCAGCGTTTACGTGCGTAGCACGCTGGGATGCGAGGCCCACGAGGCGGGCCTGATTGATGGCAGTGGCACCCGCTCTGGGAGGCGGAGAGTGTCGGTCTGTCCCACCTGGAAGCAGAAGCTCCCGAATAGAATCTCGAGCCCGTCGCCTACGGGCTCGAAATCCTTCATGGTGGCTGGCGAGTGGGTGGTGAAGTGGAAAGCGCCGAAGAGGATATGGCTCTCCATCGCCGAGGAGTTGTAGATCGATTTGGTTGGAACCGTCACGATCGCACAATCAGCGCCTCCGATTCCCACAAACGGCGCCAATTGACGAGGTTTCGACTCGTCAATGCCCATTGTTATGGGCTTGGGTTTTAGAGAAGATGGAGGTGCTGGAGATCGCGGAACGGTTAACAGACAAGCAACCAGGGGACACGAGATTTACCCAGGTTCAGGCCCCCGGAGGGAAAACCCTACTCCTGCTTGTGTGCTCTTGATTATGGCGGAACCGAAAAGTACAAGGGTGCGCAGATGCAATCTGGCCTGGAGGTGTGTATGCGGTGAGAAGTTTCCCTCCTCGTCGTGCCCTCCTAGCCTTTATATAGAGATAGGCAGGTCTCGGGCATAGATCGAGTCGGTTACAAGTTAGGGTTTGCCCCTTTGAATATTCTATCTACTCTAGTCTTGCTCTCCAAGGATCCGAAGGCGCCATGGGCTTAGGCCACCCGAGAATCTCCACAGGCCATGTATATTCTCGTGGGCCTTCCTTGGGCTGGACCAGGTATTCTAAAGTCTTGTACCTGTTAGGGTATAACCATGTCAAATTTACGTTGGTATCATATTTTTGTTTGAAAATGCGAGATATGTGGTGAAATTGACAGAAAATAGTTCAATTTACTCGTTCGACCCTTTTTGTGGCGGAACATAACACGTATGCGTGAAACTGTAAAAAGAGAATATTCCTTTTTCTCGTTCGGTTTTGAGGGATCTGTTCCACCTTGTCGCTCGTGGCCTGAAAACCCCCACCAAACACGACCTGGGAACGCGTTTTCCGGTTCGCCATTTTTGGTGTCTGCAAGAGATGCTCTTAGAAGTCATTATAAAACACACGCGTTAAAAATAGCCGCAGATTTCGCGTGCAGCGGCTGCTTTTGTTTCTTCAGCAGGTGTTGTATATTCGCGCACGCTAAAAAATTCCGCGCGCGGCAATTCATACTCCACGACGCACCAAATTTATTGCACGATGTCTAGCGCGCGCTATCACACAGCGATGTGCATGAAGCCCAACTACCGCTGAAATATCATGCCGCCCCCATTTCCCATGCCCCATTTTGCCGCCGCTGCTTCGATTCGCCACCTGCAGTGCTTCTCTGCGCACAGTAGCTGCAGATCCGTCGCCATCGCGTCTCTCCGCACCTTTCCCGAGCTCGCCGTGGCGGGAATCGAAGTGAGCTGCTGGCGTGGCGCTTATTTTTCGCGCCACCAAGCGAACTGCCGCCACCGCACGTCGGCCAACTCGGAGCTGCCGCAGTGCCGCGCTGCCCTCAACGATCGTCATGTCCTCCTCAAGCCGGAATGCTACTTGGAGCATGCTACGTGCTTGGCAAAATGGCTGCCGCAAGGTACGTTTAGCCGCCGGCTATGCCATATTGTAGTTTTGGTAGACGAAGTGAGTGTATTTTTATGCTTGTAGAAGATCTCGTATAATTCATCCGACAATGAACTAGAGCTCGAGGAAGATGAGAACATATCGATGCTATTATCTTGGCACACGATGAAAGAACCAAAGCGCGGTGGCTTGGTTTTTGGTAGACGCAAGTTGTGGAGGGAAAGGATCAAAGAGCACAAGAGGTTGACGCGGATGTATTTCAAAGGCAATGCCACCTTCCCGGAGGAGTATTTTCGTCGGTGTTTTAGGATGAGCATTGGTTTGTTTAGGCGCATTTGCGAAGAGCTAACCAAGTATGATCGGTTCTTTGAGCGAAGGAGGAATGCTGCCGAAGAGCTTGAAGCAAATGGCCATAAATACAATTATGGCTATTATCTTTCCGATGGCATCTACCCAAGATGAAAAACTTTTCTGAAGCCGGTTCACAAACCCAAAGGTAAGAAATAAAAGGATTTCCATGCCGCACAAGCGGCGGCTAGGAATGATGTGGAGAGAGCCTTCGGGATTTTGCAAGCCCAATTTGCTATTGTGTGAGGATCGGCTAGATTTTAGGACCAAGAATGCCTTTAGTACATCATGACGGCTTGTGTTATTATGCATAACATGATCATAGAGGATGATCGTGTCAAAGATGTAGATCGCAGCCACCACTATGACTTGATAGGGATTTTCGTGCATGTGCATAGGAGAGATCACAGGGTGGCGTGTTTCATTTCCTCATATAATTCCATTCGCGACAATGAGACCCATGATAATCTTCAAAAAGATCTAATCAAGAAGCGGTAGAAATGGTTTGGGGCACAATGTTGACATAGTGGCGAGTTCATACATATTATGTCTAATTCAGACATATACCTGAATTTTGACTGCAGTATGCTAAGAAAAACTAAAAAACATAGAAATAACTAATACTTAGCGATGTTGATGCTAATGTCGTCGGGATCGCCATTCACATGCCAAAGTGGCGATAGAATGGCGTGTAGTCGGCGTCCTGTGTTCCGTCGTCGTTGCTCGGCGGTTGCGGTGGCTGGGAGCTGCACTGGCCGGGGTCGCCGCAACTCCACGACTGCGATGAGGGTATGGCCTCCTCTTCGTCGTTGTCATCAAGGACGATGAGCGGAGCGCCTTGGTAGGCAGCGCTGCGGGAAAATGCCGCGCGTAGCCTAGCGCTCGGCCTGCTAGTGCAGATGGCGGAGGCGTTCGGCCTCCTTGCGCTCCTAGTCCGCCATGGACCAGGCACAGGCGTCGGGCGCTTACATCGGTGGCACGTCGTTGAGCGACGCCTCTATCTCCATGTTTAATACGAAGGCATCCTCTTCGACAGGGACCGCCTAGTCCACCGGCTCGAGCTTCGGCCTCGCTAACCGAAGATGGCCACTCGCGGCGATGGTTTGGAACACTCATTGATGACAAGGCCACGAGAGCGCGTCCGTCACAGCGAGCACACCGGCGACTCGACCTCCTGCTTCATCGAGCGGAGTGGCGTCATGGGCGTCGTGACTGCTCTGACGCCTAGCCAGATGAGCGCGACGCCGATGTCGAGGACAAGGAAAAAATGCCCCCCATCCTTCTCGGTAGCCAGTTTGTGCCGCACGGAGCCAGGCAACCGACGGGGGCGACCGCGAAGGGTAGCCCAACCTTGGGCTATCTCGATCCGTAATGTGCTCGAGGATAGTGGTGAGCATGCGTCCTAGTGCGTTCCACCAGCGACGTCATCCTGCTGCGTTGTTCCTCGCCGGCGGCGGGCCTCCTCCCTCGTGGGCGGCCAATTCTTGGTTTCGATGGTCGGCGAAGAACTACTCCCAGTAGGCGAGGTTGCCCGGGTCCTCGGCGAGGTTGGGGTCCTCCATGGAAGCGATGGTCACCTAGATCTTGTCAATGAGGTCATGCCCCTCCGGCACTGGCGGCATGGAGCATGCTGCCCGGATTGAGCTTCGATGTCAACGGGCACCGGTAGTCTGGCAGCACCGGGTAGCCGGCGTCATGGAGAAGCCATGCCTGCCACGGCTGCAGAGAGCGCCAGCCATAGCCGTTCCCCGTAGCAGGGTCACCGGGGAAGCGCTTGACCATCACTACCACCGAAATGTTCTTGTCGTCGTCAGGGGGCTTGCTGGTTGGGGAATGGGGGTGTGAGAGGCAGTGTGCTCTAGGAGATGGTGAACACCGGCATTTATGGACGAAAGAGGAAAGGGCGGCGAAGGAGAAAGGGGTGTAGCGGCGTGTGCGGGTGACGTGGGGTGTTCACATCAATGCCCATACTTGATGGACTTGGGTTTAAGGAAGAGAGGTGCACTGTAGATCTCGTTTGGCTAACAAACATGAAATACGAGACACGAGGTTTACCCAGGTTTAGGCCCTCGGAGGGAAAACCCTACACCTTGTCTATTCTTTATTATCGGTGAAACCGAGGATTACAAGGGTGCACAGATGAGATCTGCCGAGTGTGTATGCTAGGGTTGAGGTAGGTCCTTATCGCTGTGCCCTCATGGGCTTTATATAGGGAGTACAACTCTCAGGATAAGGTCGAGTCAGTTACCTATCAGGGTTTACTCTTTAAACTTTTTATCTAGAGCTAGCTGTATCCTTCAAGGAACCGCATCCTTCATGGGCCTGGGCCACCCGGATCCTTCATGGGCTTCATCATCAAGTGCGGATCACCATGTGGGCTCCTGCTAGGCCGAACCGGATATGACAATATTGGGTACCCATAGGGAATACCCATGTCACTAGCCCCCAAGTGTCCAGTCGAATCGTAGATTCAGATGGAGACTCTGTAGTCTTCGAATGTTTTGTCATCCGAACATGTTTTTGGGTCATAGTGTTTAGTTCATAGGGATAGTTGATATGCGTCCCTGACTCGCCCGACGGATCAGGGTTAGTTAACTATCTTCGGGAAAGCAACGCTATCTACTCAAATTTGAGTCCCTAGACTCGAATCCAGAAAAGTGCTAGAGTAATTCGACTCATGCCGCAGAGGCCTTACAGAAGTCGAATCCCAGTGATTTCGTTTTGCACCTAATGCGTCCATCAGGATTTTCATCGCACCTGTAGGTACGGTATATTTCTGGTAAAGCACAACAGGTGTGTTGCCAGGCCATCAGATTATATATGTAGGTCTTACCTTTGTGTTGTAGACACAACATCCGAATGTTTGTCATCGCGGAGATGATTTGGCTGGCCAAGGAGACATTGTATCTTAGCAACTCATATGATGGGTGGAGTCGCCATGTTGTTCGATTGCATGTTAGTCCGTGTGACACATTTGCCGCAAAGGATCCGAAAGATCATGACAGTTTTATCATAGGGTGTGCGACTGGCTCTCCCTATGGGAGTAGCCCCTGAGTTTCTGTTCAAGTCATACACTCGAGCAGAGACTTTAGTTGTGCTTTTCTTGTGAATGCCCTTAATAGCCGAAGTTTATCGAATGACAACCAACACTCCCTATGAGAGTAGCCCTCGTGTCCGTAGTGGAATCGTAGATTCGAGAAAGGAGTCGAGGTATGCGACCTTAGCATTTGTAATAATTGGGCTAACACAGGACCTGGAAGTACTCAGGGTGCACGACAAGCGCTCCTGTTAGGAGTAGCCCCCGAGTATTTGGTCGAGTCATAGACTCGAGCAAAAACTTAGTGAGTCGATTAAGGAGTCGATATATATGACCTTAGTATTCATCGTCATCGGACGTTCACTGGACCCGGAAGTGCTTTGTGTGCGCGACCAGTGCTCTTGTTAGGAGTAGCCCCCAAATATTTGATCGAGTCATAGACTCAAGCAAAAACTTTTTAATCACTCGAACAATATTGCCGCTGTTTTCCTCTACATTTTGCTAAAAGGTGTGAGTGATGATGATGTCATTGGTGATGACCAGTGATCACATCCGTCAGCGAGGGCAGCATTGATGGGACTGGACGATCGTGGGTCCCACAATCCAACCAGAATTTGACTAGTCACACATAAATTACGCTGTTTTAACCGTGACTCCTCGGCTTCCACGCGTAGTGGAGAGTGTGGCGGTGATGGTTCAAGCGGACACCACCACGTGTATGCAGTGATGCGTGCCATGCGTAACCCGCTGTAGATCGATGACTCCCCTTCTTCTTCTTCCGCCGTTTAAGACGACGGGAGCACTAGTAATTTTCCCCTTCTTCTCATCGTTATTCATCCTCCTTGTTCTTCTCGCTCGCCACCTCTCACTCCCCATAGTTCTTTCCTCGCACTTGAAGGATTTCAAGTATTTCCCTCCTCCATTATCCACGCGCAACACAAGAGGCGCTTCACTAAGATGGGGAAGATGAAGAAGACTGCTGAAGCTGGATCGAGCATGGATGGCGCCGCAAAGAAGAAAACCATCAGTGGCTATGTCAGCAATGGCGGGTGGTGGTGGTCCGTCATGAAGATCGCAGATTTGTGGCATCCGCGTGAAGCTAAGCTGATTCCGTAGAAGGAGGAGGATTGCGTCCTCCCCGACCTGGAGGTATTTCCTGATCCTCCCATCGGTTTTCGCGCCATGTTCCTTGCCTTCATCCTTCGGGGCCTTTCTCTTCCCGTCCAAGATTTCGTTCGTGGCCTTTTTCCTTTATGGGCTTCAACTACATCAGTTGTCTCCCAATTCTATCTTCCACCTCTATTGTTTCATCACTTTGTGTGAGTGTTGGCTCGGAATCAAGCTGCACTTCGGACTCTTCAAGAAGCTTTATGCTTTGAAAAGGCAATCTGGCGCTGGCGGCGCTTTCTACCAAGTTGGCAGGTGTGGTATCTACATCCACCCCCACCAGCAATACTTCGACTTCAATCTTGTTGAATCAGCTCAAGGATGGAAGACCAAGTGGTTTTACATCCGCGACCAGAAGCTGGCCGACCAAGTCTACGGCCTGCCTCCCTTCGATGCAGATGCAGAGAACAAACGGAAGCGGTCCTAGAAGAATGAAATTCCTTCGGGTGAAACTGAAGTGGTCAAAGTGCTGTACAAGCGAGTGTAGGGCCTTCAGCCGAGACATGGTCAAGAGGTCAATGGCCTCGATGTCATTCATGTCTTCTTGAAGTGTCGGGTGCAACCCCTACAAGCCAATGCGTACCTGATGTTTCTGTATGCTGGCACTGGTGGTCCGACGAGGGTGTTGACTGAAGAGTTGTCATCGATAGAGCTCGACAGGAAGATCAAGACTTTGATAAGATTGACTACCGATAAGGCTCTGCCAGCAGAAACATCGACTACTCCGTTCAATGCCACCAACCTTGTACCAGAGGTAAGGTCCTTGCTATAATTTTTTGTTTGGATGCTGCAATTATTTTATGTGATCATAACCAATGTGGCGTTCTTGTTCTTGTAGGATCTGAAAGTGGAGAAGATGATGCCTCCACTGCCTGAGGAGTTTAAAGCGTCTCCGGATGGTGGGGACATGGATGAGTCAGAGTCGACCGTCCCTGCTGCCCAGTCTCCGAAAGGCGAAGCCCTCGAGCCTAGTGACGACAATTCTTGCAAGAGAAGCCGGAGGGAGGGCTCAGATGCCTCTACTCGCATGTTCCCGGAAGGGCCTGCTTCCCCGAAGGAGCCAAAACCGGCCACAGATGCCACAGGGCCAATTCTGGCGGTGCCCATTTGAGCCATGGCTCCTGAGCCGTAGGCCAAGAAGAAGAAGAAGATGGAGATATTCGACCTCTCCAACATTGCCACGTGAGTGCCTTGGATTCTTTTCCTTCGAGTGTGCCTCCTTACTTTTGACTGATGCTCATGCTTTGCTTATTGCCTTCAATAGGGGGTCTACTCCAGACGATTCTGTGAAGGACGAGGCTGAAGAGGGATCCATGGACTCCAAGGCGATGAGTGCTGAGGCCATGGAGCCTTCCCCGAAGAGAGCGACCACCTTTGGTAGTAGCTCTTCGAGTTACTCCAAGCTACAGAATCACAGGGTTATTGCACGGAAAACGTCTGCAAGACCTTCAGAGTCTTTGGGTGAACACGTAAGTACCCTAGAGTTGCTCTAACTAGCCCCTGAGTCTTTCTACTCTAATCTGATCTTCCTTGTCCAGTCATTTCTACGCGAGATGATCCGCCTGGGCTAGCAACATGTGCGTCTGGAGGTAGAGTTCCAACAACTCCAAGGTAAGTAACATTGCTGTCGATGCCATGTCATGCCTATGATGAACTCGACTGACTGCTTTTGCTTTGATTTCAGATGAGAACAACGAGGTGCTTCGTTAGCTGGACTATCTCGAGAAGATTCGTGGCATGGCGGAAACCAAGGAGAAGAAAGCCCTAGAGGCTCTCGAGCGCTTTTATCTGGAGGCAAAGCAGCGCTAGGAGAAGTTGGCAGCAGATGCAAATGAGAGGAACAAAAGCCTCACTGACCAGCTCCTGACCGCTGCCCAAGATTTGTCTGGTGAGTTACACACTTTATATGGGTTCTTCCTTTCCTTATTCTTCGTTTCTCATTGATCTGGAGTGTTGCATGATTGTAGAGGCGACTAGTGTTGTCTTTTACCACCAGGTGCTGGAGCGCGGCGACCCCTTAGATGGTGTTGAGGCTACAGTCGAAGACTGTTGTAGCTCCACCCGGGACACCTTGGTCAAGGCCAACGAGGTGTTTGGCCGCTTCCATCAGGATATATTCTTATAGGTGGCAGCGCTGGAGGACGTCGACGCTCTCACGGAAGCACTTGTGAGGTACGCGCCTGCTTATTATAAGCAGACGCGGAAGGACGCATGTGCCTCACTCGGCCTAGCGATGGCTCCGGCGTGCGGAGCCGGTATGTATCTCAACAAGGTGATCTCCAAAATACTAGTGACGGCGGAGGGTGTTGAGGTAGATTTTGCTCCTTTCGCTTCTCCCTCCAAGAAGTATGGCCCACGGCTCATAGAGTTGCTCACGAAGTACTCGACGGAGCAGAAGCGGTTGGCCGCGGAAAAAGCCACGGAACAGAGGCTGCCACAGACACTGTGAAGCCCTCGGGTGCCTCCTCGTAGCTTGCCTTTAGTTGCTTATTGTCATTTTCTAGACTCATTTGCCATGTTTGTACCAGATTGTATTTTGAACTGCTACGTGGTAGCCTTTTGTGTAAATGTATGTTTTTCTTTTCCTTTTCCCTTTGCACTTGGCTTGATACTTATATTCCATTTATATTGCTTGCATAGGGTTCTTCGGGTGTAACCCCGATGATCTCGCATATTCCTTTGGCTCCTCCACGGCCAAGGGCAAATGATTTATCACAACTCCCTCTACTTCGCGATCGCGTGAAGAGCTTGGAGAAAGACGTTGCCATCATTCGTCTCCATGCTGACGTGTGGAAGTTGAAGGTAGAAAAGTCCTTTGAGAGGGAGAAGTATCTCCTTTGAGAGGTTGCTCAAATTGGTGAGCAGCTGCAATATAAGCAGTTCCTAAATGGTGTTCTTTGGGTCATTGCCTTGGTGTCGACTGACTTGGTGTTATTTTGTAGTTGTGAATCTCGTTCTGCGGGAAGAGAAAGAGCGTGTTGACATTCGGCTGAACTGCCCAACCCAACAAGAGCTGGAGGCTGGAGGGTTCTTTTGGATGGACCGTAGTCGAGCGACTATGTTGGCAACAGTGCATGACCATGTTCATCAAGTGCTAGAGATGCTGAAGAGTGCTCGGTCAGCACTCGTGTCTATATTCAGCTCCATGTTTCCTCTAGACGAAGCTATTTACACTGTGTTGGGGCTGTTGCAGAAGTTCCGCAGCGTGAGTGCAGTGAAGGAGTGCATGCGCCAGCAGCTTGTTGTAGGTGCCAACGCTGCGTTGACCCTTGTTCACTTGCACCATCTCTAAGTGGACTTGGCAGCCATTGCAGTGGGACCACCAATTTCTCCAAATGGTATGGCATGGAACATGTGACCCCATTACCGTGCGGTTGCTCAACCGGTCGAAGATATTGTTCGGCTATTCGACGAGTGCACCAATGTTAGTCTTTAGCGACAACTGTAGTCAGCTGCCCTGTGTAGAACATGTATTAATGTAAATGTTGTATAGTTTTTACTGGGCGATATTGCCCTTGTAAAGATTCTGTAAGTAGTGCACGTTATGCATTCAAATGATTGTAGGGCATTTCCTTTTCTTTACCCTGGTGTATGGAAATCTCAGCTCCTTGCCGGCCTGTCAGCTGGGTTGCAACTGGGCTGGAACTTTCAAGGGTTTGATTGCTAGCATAGTCAGCTACTCAGGTGAATTCAATAGTGTTGATCCGATAAGGTCGTCGGGTGAGGCGTAGCCCCTAAGGGTATATGTATGAAAAATTTAGAGAAGGAACTCATTGGGCATGGAACTTAGCTTTATTTATTGCAAAATAGTAGGTACATGTTTCGGCTAAGTATCCTTATTAGAAAGTAAAACATCTAGGGGTAGAAACTCCGTAGCTGCGCGACGTTTCATGGGTTGTAGTATGTAACTCTAGATTCCATGCCCTTCAGGCGATAAGCACCACCTGGGATTACTTCTGTGACCACGTAGGGTCCTTCCCAGGGGACTCGATCTTCAGATGCCCTATCTGCTTGAGTTGCAGGACAGGGTCGCCTTCAATGAAGGATCTTGTCCGCAGCCATCAACTATTGTAGTTGCGGAGGCTCTGCTGGTACACCGTCAAGCGGGCAGCAGCGATATCATGTGCTTCATCCAGCAGATTGACGGAGTCTTTGTGTGCGGCCGTAGATTCGGTCTCGTTGTAAACGATGACCCGTGGGGCCTTGTAACGTACCTCGGCCGATAGTACTGCCTCAGCACAGTGCACCATGAAGAAAGGCGTGCAACATGTGTCATTGTTTGGAGTTGTGCGCAGGCTCCAAAGTATAGAGGGTAGCTCCTCCACCCAGGCTCCCGCTACTTGTTCGAGAAGCCGGAGTAGTCGCTTCTTGATGCTGTTGCAGACGAGGCCGTTGGCCTTTTTGACTTGGCCATTGGTTTGAGGGTGCACCACGGAGGCATAGTTGATGTTGATGCCGAGCTTTTCGCAGAAGCATTGGAACTCCTTCGAGGTGAAGTTTGTTCCGTTGTCGGTGATGATTTTGTGTGGCACCCCAAACCTGAAGACGATGGATTCGAAGAATTTGATGGCGATAGTGCTGCTCTGATTGGTGATAGGCATAGCTTCGATCCAATTGGTGAACTTGTCAACGGCGACGAGGAGGTAGACGTAACCTCCAGGTGATGACTTATGGATCTTGCCCACCATGTCACTACTAGGGAAACGCCTATTCGAGTCGCATCACAAAAGCCATTAGAGGCGCAGATGAGATGCGACTCTAGGCCCGCGGTGCTAGTATCCCTTATCCGAGTCGCATCTCACATGCTCCTTGTATAACCCATATAGGCGAGGCACATATTTATATGCACCTCCTATAAATATATACGAGGCGCATGTGGATATGCGAATCAAGTATGTATGAGAGATGCGCCTTGACTATGTCTAACATATGCGCCTCTAATAAGTTTACAGATTTTCATGGTGGTGGCACGACAGATGCCATTGGTAGGCTTAAGTTGGGGGGCCAATGTGTGTTAGTGGGATCCAGGGAGGTAAGATGTAGTGATTTCTACACACAGAACACAATAACTTGATCTCTATTCAACACCAGTGAAACTACACTTGTTCCTTGAGCTGTTTGAGCGAGATGAAGAAGAAGCTACTACAAGTGCTAAGTAAGAAAATGAATCGATCCTCCTCTTAGGAAGCCCTGACCCTCCTTATAAAGGAGTGGCCTGGTTCCATCTAGGGCTGATGTGGACAAGCATATTCGTGGAATATTCTTGTCCCAAAATAGTAACTCGGCGAGCGTCTTTATGTGTCCCCCTTATATTGGTGGCAATGACTTAGAGCCCATGACACGTGAGCCTCAGGCTCGTGGACTGTCACCTCCGTGACCTTCTTCTGCTCCTATGTCCCTCTGTCTCTTGTCTGTAGCACTTGGCGCTGTACAGATTCCTGAGGGAGAGACAGTGTGTAGTGTTGACTTCGAAGCTCGCCCTCTACTTCTCGAGCAAGATTCCCCATGACTCGGACTTGCCTCGTATGACTCGGCCAAGCCCTAACCTGCACGTATAAAGAGTAATAGTTGTATGCCAACATAGCCCATATGTCGGTCGAGCCAGGTCTTAGTTACCTAACTCGGGATAAGTTGGGCCATACTCGGCCGGCCTCTATATAACTCAGCCAGGTCATTCTTTGACCCGGTCCAGATCTTTGAGGGGTTTCCCCCTTTTTCCTTAGCTTAACCCTACCTAGGGTCATACCCCTGACATTAGTCCCCGAAGCTAGTGCGGTCTTGGCGATATCAGTCGACAAGGCCACATCAGGTTCAAGACATTCGGCTATCAAACTTATGTTGCCGACTCATACTTTAGTCGGCCCTTTATCTGTAGTATTTGTAGCACCCCGGGTAAATACACTACTAGAAAATTGTTGTTGTTTTTATTATGTGTATCATCATGACGTCATCATGCATCGTTGTCCTAAAACTATTTTCTCAAAGCCTCTATTTCTTTTCTAAATATTCCCCCGTCTTTTATCTCAAATCAAAACCGGGCTTGTCCAATTATTTTGTTTTGCCTAAAAACTATTTGTAAAAGCCTTTAAAATAAATTATAATACTTTTATAATGAAATATAAAATATTTTTATTCGGGGAGGCAGCCTAGCCGTTTAGGCCAGGCCACCTACTACCCGACAGGCCCAGCCCGTTTTAAACCAAACCCTAACCCTAGACCAACCTTTGACCAAACCCTAATCCTACCCCTCCAACCATATCCCTCCTCCCCGACGCCGCCACACCACCCGCGCGGCAACCCACAACACTCATGCTCACCACCTCTCGACACACGCACGCAGTGCACACAACACACCGAACCACCCACACCCTGACCGATCCCCAACCAAACCCACTTCCCACCTTGGTCAGCTGCCAGCGTGGCCCCACCCACGTTGAGGCCGCGCCCACCAACTCCCCGGGTGTTGGGGAGGTGACCCCGGATAGGGTCGAGACAGGGGAAAGATGAAAGGAGTCTCCCTTGTCATAAGCCAAGTTACTGTTTATATCGGCCGAGTCATGTAAGAGTCGGCCGAGATAAGCAAGGGCATGACAGCTACAGAAGGAGAAACACCTTATTCGGCCGACATATGAGTTAAGTCGGCCGAGTGAGTCTGACTAACTTGAATGCAGGTGAAGGCCGAGCCGAGTTATGCGAGACAAGGCCGAGTAACACGAAGCTTGCAGGAGAAGGAGGTGCCAATAGTCAAACCCTAGTCGCTAGCTAGGGGGAATCTGAACAGAGCCAAGCATAAGGGAAAAGGAGCAGAGCAGCAGAAGGGCAGAAGAAGGTCATGGAGGTGACAGTCAGGGAGCCCGAGGCACGCATGTGGGGCTCTCTAGAACATTGCCGTCAGAAGGGGGACACGGAAAGGAGGTTGCCGAGTTACCATATTGGGACAAGCATATTCCTCGAATATGCTTACCACGTCAACCCTAGGAGGAACCAAGGCACCCCTTTATAAGGGGAGACGCGGGCTCCTGAGAGGGGATCGATTCATTCTACGCCGTAAGGCTCGTGTAGTAGCTCTCTTCTTCCTGCAAACATCTCAGGGAGCACTTGTAGTCCTTAAGAGGAGAAATAAAGATCTGCATGTTAGTCATTTGAGTATAGAAATCACTACATCTTCCCTCCCCGGATCCCTCTAGCATCCATTGGCCCCATACTTTAGCCTCCCCATGGCATCTGCCGTGCCACCACCACGACAGTTGGCACCCACCGTGGGGCCAGCAGCGGTGCTAGCTGGAGTCAAGATCCGGACGGGAAACTTCATCCACACCGGCGAGAGCGTTGTCTCTGGCTTAGTCCAAAGATTCTATCTCTGGGACTATGTCAGCGATAATGCAGGCAGCTTCAGGAGGAAAGCGCCTCTACATAACGGCGTCTTCATCAACTTGGGCACACACAAGGTCTATGTCGGCGTCGACACCTCCTGCGTTTATCCTCACCAAGTTGTTGATGCGGGAGAACCTCCCCTCAGTGCCGCTAACGGTCTGCGTGGAGCACGCCCCGTCGGCAGAGTCGAGGTGATGGTCACAGCCGCGGTACAGGCGGCAGGAGCAGGCGCCGGATCAAGCAAGGACCCGGCGGCAGGGGGATAGGTGACCACGAATCAAGCAGCTCCACAGCCCACCGAGGTAGATCCGTCAGCAGCCAAGTTAGCCGAGGTGCAGGAGACAACCCCAAAGGCAGCAAGGGTAAGATGGCCACCTCTGGAAAGAACAAAAAATATTCTCCAGGCAACTATAGATAATCTGACCACGCCTGTGGCGCCGATACTTGATCCGGCTAATGCTCAGGCTGAGTTAGAAGAGACTGGGCAGGAAGTACTGGTAGAGGCAAAAAAGGTGTCGGCCTTGCGGGAGTCCTTGAACAGGACCCTGCGAGAGTATGCCAAGGAAAATAAACTAGATGTTGCCCCCGAGCGGGTAGATGAATTAAGATTGAGAAGAAAAAACCTCATGAATGATATCAACAAAGAGCATGAGACTCATAAGGCAGATTCAGTTGATCTAGGCTTGCCGAGGCATAGCACCCCGACAAAGAACCTAAGGGCGGCAAATGCCGCTGCATTGGAGTTAGAAGGATTAACCGGCGAAGCCCGACAGAAACAGCAAGAAAGAGTGAATGAGCTGGTACGCATTGCGAACCAGCAGAATGAAGAAATGCTTAGGGCTGACCGGCAAGACCGGGAGCCTCGCGTATGGTTCATTCGGCTAGAGCAACGCCCGCACTATCAGTGGCAGCAGCATCCTCACCCGGAAACAACACACGAAAAGATAGAGAAGTAACTCCAGGAAAAAGAAATAAGCAAATTGTTCCATATAATCCGGCAGTAGCCGGAAAGGTCAATGAGAATAGAGGCAATGGAAGCCGAGGTAATAGTGGCGAAAGAAACCCCGGCCGTGCCAACAAAGGCAACGGAAGCCGAGGTAATGGACACCTCGAAAGAGGAAATCATGAGAACAATAACCCGGCAGAGGGAAGGAGAGACCCGCCACCCGATCCTCAGCCGAGGTATGAGCCTTGGCAAGAGCGAGAAGTGAGACCAGCTCACCACAATCAGGCGAACGAGAGGTACAATGATGGTTACTCAGATATGGAGTATGCAGGACATGGTGGAAATAACCATTATGGAATGCAGGAGAGAATCATTTACAAAAACTTGCCATCAAATGATGCAAGATTAAAATTAGACAGGTTGTATCGGTCCGAGTTGTTAGAGGAACAGGGTTCGCCTGGTCCGGCGTGTTTCAGACCTCGGATCATGGGCGATCCACCAGTGCCTAACTTTCAACTGGCAAGGGGCACGAAAACATACAATGGGAGCACAAAACCACATGATTGGTTGATTGACTATGCCACTGCAGTGAAAATAGCTAGTGGAAACTTGCGATGGGCGGTGAGATATGTCCCGCAAATGCTGGAAGGACCAGCTAGAGTATGGCTGAACAATCTGCCAGCAGGCAGTATCAACTGTTGGCTAGATTTTGAAGAGATGTTTGTCAGCAACTTCACCAGTAGCTACAAAAGGCCAAACAGGCCACAACAACTCGCTATGTGCAAGCAAAGGCCAAATGAGACAGATAGAGAATTCTTAACTCGGTGGTGTAACCTTAGAAACTCATGTGAAGGGGTTATAGAATCTCAAGGGATAGCTTGGTTTGCTCAAGGCTGCCGATACGCCAGTGTATTGTGGCAGAGGCTGCAAAGAGATATGCCGACCACCTTGGCAGAAACCATCAGGATAGCAGATTCGTATGCATTGGGGGATCCAACACAACCAGAACTAATGTCAGCAGAGCATCGAGATCATCAAGATCAATATGCAAGAGATGCAGTCGGATCATTGAGGCGCAACGAGTTCAGAGGTAGAAGAAGAGAGGAAAGACCGGAGTATAGATATGCATCCAATCAGGTGGTAGCGGTAGTGCAAGATCAGCCGAGTCACGGAAATAGTCAGCGGCAGAAAAATGGTCCTCAGCAGTGGACACCGAGGAACGAAGGGAAGAGACAGTGGACACCAGAACAGAAGAAGAAGTGGCAGGAAAGACCGAAATAGACGTTTGAGTCCATGTTGGATCAACCGTGTAAGTTCCATACTCCAAATCCGGCCAAGCCGACTAATCATACGACTCGGCAGTGTGCTTGGATGAAAAACGCAATGGGGAACCCGACGAGCATGCAAGCGCCTCCTCATCAAGCGCATCAACAACAGCAGCCACAGTTAACTGGAGAAAATGCGCAGTAGTTTATTTTACCCCCACCTCCTCCGAGGTATGATAACTCGGACCGGAGAGATGCAGTGCATCAAGTGATAAATCAAGGTCAGGATGGAAGGGCTAACCCCGGAAATAATGGACGTAATGATTACATGGAGCATCATCAATCATATTGTGTGTTCACAACAGAACATCAAGATAGGCAAAGTGTACAACGCTGGCATATGGAGGTAAATGCGGTTATGCTGGCGATACCAAGATATGTGCCTTGGTCAGATCAGGAAATAACCTGGAGCATAAAGGATCACCCGAAAATAATGCCGAATCCAGGGTCGTACGCACTCGTACTAGATCCGACATTTGTCGGGCCCAGCATTAATGTGAAATTTTCAAAAGTACTCATTGACAATGGGAGCACGATGCATAAACTCGGAATAGCACAAAATATGCTGCAATCCACAAGAACCACATTCCATGGAATAGTGCCGGGACTTTCGTGCGAACCCATTGGGAAAGTCCGAGTAGATGTATTATTTGGCACAAGGGAGAATTGCAGAGCGGAAAATTTGGAGTTTGAAGTGGTGGACCTAGAAAGTTGCTATCATGCTTTACTTGGACGGCCAACATTGGCCAAATTCATGAGCAGCTGCCACATTACTTACTTGAAAATGAAGTTACCCGGACCACAAGGGGCGATAACAGTAGCCGGAGATTACAGGAAGTCGATGGAATGTACTTCGGCAGGATCAAACCTGGCCGAGTCATTGGTTATTGCAAGAGAAAAAAGAAGGATTCAGGAGGTAGCGGCTCTCGCTCAGTCGGCACAGCTGAATATGCCAGCATTAGACAACCCACATGGAAGTGTTTCTTTCCAGCTGACTAAAGAGACAAAAAAGGTCCAGATAGATGAGCAGTTCCCAGAGCGCACCATCACGATTGGTGCCGGCCTAGATGCCAAATAGGAAGGAGAGCTCACCAACTTCCTCCGTGAGAATCGGGATATCTTTGCATGGTCAACTCAAGACCTGCAAGGTGTGCCGAGGGAGTTGGCTGAGCACTCTTTGCATGTAAGGCCAGGAGCAAGGCCGGTGAAGCAACCTCTCCGCCGCTTCGCCGAAGACGGGAGAAAAATAATAGGGGATGAGATAGCTCGGGTCCTTGCAGCCGGGTTCATCATGGAGGTACTCATCCAGATTGGCTATCAAATCCGGTGTTAGTAGAAAAGAAAAAGGATGACCCAAATGTAGCCGTCGTATGGCGAATGTGTATCAATTACACGAACCTAAACAAGGCGTGTCCCAAAGATCCTTTTCCTTTACCTAGGATAGACCAAGTCATTGATTCGACCACTGGTTGTGAGCTGTTGTCATTTGTAGATGCGTATTCTGGTTTCCACCAGATACCGTTAAATCTGGCCGATCAAATAAAGACTGCGTTTATTACCCCGTACAGGGCTTATTGCTATCGCACCATGCCATTCGGCCTACGTAATGCAGGAGCAACATACCAGAGATGCATGCAAAAGTGTCTACATGACCAGATAGGAAAAAATGTACAAGTCTATGTAGACGATGTGGTTATAAAAACCAAAGAGAGCAAAACACTCCTGGAGGATATTCGGCAGACGTTCGCAAACCTGAGAAGGTTCCGAATGAAGCTTAACCCAGAAAAATGTACCTTCGGTGTGCCGGCTGGGAAATTACTCGGTTTTCAGATCCAAATGAGGTATAGAGGCAAATCCAACTAAAATCTGAGCAGTTGAAAAAATGGAATTGCCGAGGTGTCTAAATGATGTGCAAAAATTCACGGGCTGCCTGGCCTCGCTGAGTCGATTTGTATGTCGGCTGGGGGAAAAGGCATTACCTCTGTATCAACTGATGAAAAAGTCTAATAAGTTCATTTGGACACCGCAAGCAGATAATGCATTTCATGAATTAAAAAAGATGTTGGTCACAGCACCAATCCTGGCCTCTCCACTGTCAAAAGAACCAATGTTACTTTATGTAGCTGCCACTAACAGAGTGGTAAGTGCGGTTGTTGTCGTGGAACGGAATGAAGATGATAAGTCAATACAAAGGCCGGTATATTACCTAAGCGAGGTACTACCGGCCTAAAAATAGAACTACCCGCACTACCAGAAGATGGCCTATGGAGTATACATGTCGGCGAAAAAACTTAAACATTACTTCGAAGCACATCCGATAAAAGTGATTTGTGAAGCGCCCATAGCCGAGATATTGAGCAACAAATATGCAAGTGGCTGAATAGCAAAATGGGCAATCGAGTTATCACCTTATGCTCCGCAATTCGATAGGCGAGATGCAATCAAATCTCAGGCAATGGCCGACTTCTTTGTGGATTGGGCCGAGGTACAATATGAACCACCATTACCAGATCCGAATTATTGGATAATGCATTTTGACGGATCTAAGCTAAGAAATGGCTTGGGGGCACTAATATGTGCTGACTTCACCGAAAAAAGATCAGCCGAATAAGTGTTGACTTCACCGAAAAAAGATCAGCCGAAATATGTGCTGCTAATACATTTTGCCGCATCAAACAATGTAGCCGAGTATGAAGCACTCGTCCATGGGTTAAAGGTGGCAAAGGAAATTGGTATACATCGGATCCTATGCTACGGGGATTCTGATATAGTAGTACATCAAGTGTCAGGCAATTGGGACGCACTAGATGCAAATATGGCCCTATATAGATTCCATGTGCAAAAAATTAGTGGATACTTCGATGGATGCGAGTTTCATCATATACCTCGGGCGGAAAATGACGCTGCAGACACACTGTCAAAATTAGGATCAACTAGGCAGTAAATTCCCCCAGGTATTGCCCTAGAGCACCTGAGAAAACCATCGATTACACCATCACCAGAGTCCGAGTCAATTCATATCTCGTCAGAATTGAAAGAAGGAAGTGTGCCAATGGAAATCGACAAAGAATTCAACCCGGGCTTTCTGAAAATGAACCCGGACATCGCACGAATGAATACAGAAAAATCCGAAGCTGTTATGTCGGCAGAAACATGGAAATCGACAGTGAGATCATCCCAGAGAAAATCACGCCGACATGGGCGCAACCCATATTTTCCTTCCTTAAGGACGCAACCTTGCCGAGTAATGAAGTACTGGTTAGAGAGACAATAAGAAGAGCAAAAGCTTACACAATCATAAACAATGAGCTGTATAAGATAAGCGTCACAAGCGTGCTTCAAAGATGTGTTGACTCGGCAGAAGGCCAGGAAATACTCCTAGATATACATCAGGGGGAATGCGGGCATCACGCCTCGTCCAGAGCTTTAGTAGCCAAAGCATTCAGGCATGGATTTTATTGGCCGACGGCGTTGAAGGAGGAAAAAGAATTAGTAGAAAAATGTAACGGTTGCCAGATATACGCCAGCAAGATACATATGCCCTCGGCCGAATTAAAGACAATACCAATTACTTGGCCATTTTCTGTATGGTGCTTGGATATGGTAGGTCCGTTCAAGCCAGCATAGGGCGGTATGACCCACATTCTAATCATGGTGGATAAATTCACAAAGTGGATCGAAGTAAAACCAATAAGAAAATGTGATGGACCAACAATAGTAAAATTCCTCAAAGATATTATCTTAAGATACGGTTATCCACACAGTGTTATTATAGACAATGGCACAAATTTTGCTGAAGGAGCCTTTGCTAGATTCTACCAAGAGAAACTCATAAGACTAGATGTTGCCTCGGTGGCTCACCCAGCATCAAACGGGCAAGTAGAGAGATCAAATGGGCTGGTATTATCCGGAATAAACCCCCAGCTTATCGAACCTTTGCAAAGGTTGGCAGGATGCTGGATTGAGGAACTACCAGCAGTACTGTGGAGCCTCAGGACTACACCAAACAGGTCGACAGGATATACCCCATTTTTTCTGGTATATGGGGCAGAAGCCGTGCTTCCAGCCGACATAATGCATGATTCGCCACGAGTGACCCTGTACACAACTACTGAGGTAAATGAGATAGCTCGGAAAGATGATGTCGATTTACTAGAAGAGGCCAGGGAATTGGCACTATCAAGATCAGCTATTTATCAGCAAGACCTACGACGATATCACAGCAAGAAATTCAATCCAAGAGTTTTTAAAGAAGATTTGGTTCTTAGGCTAGTACAGCGCACAGCCGGCATGCATAAACTATCACCCCCATGGGACGAACCATTCATCGTGAGTAAAGCATTGCACAATGATGCATATTACCTAATCGATGCTCAGTCACCAAAAAAGAACAAGGCAAACAAAGCCGGCAACGAATCAAAAAGACCGTGGAACATAGCTTTACTTCGCCCATTCTACACTTAGGAGCTATATGTTCTACGTCGTAATATGACGCATCAAGTTGGAGTATCAAGCGTGAATTGGACCTCGGCAACTCGAGCAGTGACTCGAGGACTGCACAATGTTGTTTCTATTTTTTAAGACTATGTAGTAAACCTCGGATCTCGAGCAGTAACTCGGGGACTACCCTGTGTTCTTTCTTATTTTGAATTATGTGTTAAACCTCGGCACCTCGAGCAGTGACTCGGGGACTGTACCGTATTATTTCTTATTCCTAAATTATGTATTAAGTTTCAGCGCCTCGAGCAGTGACTCGAAGACTGTACCGTATTATCCCTTATTTCGGATTATGCATTAAAACCTCGATACCTTGAGCATTGACTCGGGGACTGCCCCATGATGGTTTCTTGTTCTAAAAATGCGTATTAAACTTCGGCACCTTGAGCGATGACTCGAGGACTACCCAGTAGTATTCTCGGCGTTAACCCATGAATTATGCTTCGGCAACCCAGTTCGTAACTCGGGGACTGCCGCATGATCCAAGATAATTCTTTGAGCACACGGAAGAACTCGATGACCCGAGTGATAACTCGGGGACTAACTTGTATTACCCACTGTTTGTCGCCAGACACATAAAAGCTCCATAGCTCAGCTACAGACTCGGAGACTCCCAAAAATTGAGGATCATAATTTGCAAGATATGATATAAACTTGTCTCAATAATTAGAGGAATAGGAAAGCGAAAACAGACAAGGATTTCTAAGGATGATGCAAAAAAGAATAACGAACCCAGCAAACCGAAGTATGATAAGGGATGTAACCTATTGTATCACTTTACCAGATATGGGCTTCGGGCTTTGTACTTCAGATAGAAGTTGAAAACACGATAGCTACACTATCGAGTTTATAAAGGGAAGGCAAGATAAATGCTAAACTAAGGTCAGCCACATGGAAAAATACAATGCGAACCTATGAAATCAAAGTTCGCCAAAGCAAAGATATAAAGCAGTGAGACTTGTTTAAACAAAGTAATAATAATTACCATCACCCATGCCTCAGTGGCGAAAGGCAAAAAGGTTCGCACCACACCAAAAGCCGGACAATTGTTCCACAAACATCATACGCCCGGCATACCGGGGACTGAAAATAACTTAAGAGTTTTTTTGAACCTAAACAGCGAAAAGGGCCAGAGCACCCTTAAGGGGCAGCAACATGATCAGGAGCATCGGGAATGGCTATCTCGGAGGAGGGCGGGGCGACCTCGGTCTCATGCGCAGAAGTATTCTGAGGAATTGGGCGCTCCGAGGTAGACGACACCTCAGCCGATGTTACTTCGCCTTCAACAGAAGCAATAGTAGCCTCGGGGGAGAGCCTTGGCTGCTGAAGAACATTATCTTGAGCTCAAGAATGCCCAGTCCCTTTAGACGAAGATTGCGCGTCGCCATCCTCATCCGATCTTGCATTGGAGTCACGGGAGTTGTACGATTCACCCTGTGCCTCATCCTGATCGGCCGAATCATCATCAGAGGCATCTTCAACTTCGACATCATCCGCTGGATTGGGAAGAAAACTCGACCCTTCAATCCAATTATGTATGTCAGCATACTCAACAAGCTGGAAGGTACGAGCTTGGCGGCGAGCGACGAACTCTAGATCCTCAACCCAACGAGAGCCAGTGCGCAAATTCATCAAAGTGTCGAGCGATATGTCCTCGTACCAAGACAGAATGGCTATAAGTGCCATATCAGCACCAGCCCTCCCAGCAGATTCCCTCCAGAGGTTTAATTGGGTCTGAGATGCCATTAATCTCTCCACAAGTATTTTGACCTCGTCAATATCAGGAGTTCCAGAAGTATTCGGCCAAAGAACATGGTAGGCCCGAATGGCTGCTTGCACCAGATCCCTACCCATAATCTTCATTGGTCCAATAGCAGCGCCGACGGCAACCAAGAAGTCTTCCATTGAGTATTCTGGACTCGAATCTGCGGGGAAACCTCGGCGCTGACGAGCAGAAATCACTGCCTTAGAGCTCACTGGTCTAGCTTCCGGAAAATGATCTACGCGAAAGGAAAACATATCAGTTAAAAATAAGAAAGAGAAGAAGATAACTCGGCCACAGTCGGAAACTTACGATGAATATAACTCAACATTTTCTGGAGATCCTGGGTCCAGTCGGCCTTATTCTTTTCAAAGCGAGTGATTTCCTCGCCCATCATCCGGTTCTTCAGCTCGGCAGCATCGAGGAGTTCCTTGTCTTTCTGCAATTGCAGGCTTAGTCGATTCTTTTCTTCAGAGAACTCCTGATCAACTTTTTCCGATTCGGATTTCTACGAGAGCTTGAGAGACTCAACCTCGGCACGTGTAACACCCTCAAAATCGGCCCTATGCAAGTTTTAGCGAATCCCGCCAAACCCGCATAGAAACGATTCAAAGGTGCCCACCAGGCACTTTCGTGCGGGTGGAAAACGAAGTAATATCATTACACAATAGTCCACGATGGAACCCACAGAACAGATATATATATACAACACGAATCCATGAGTCAAGAATACAGATGTACAGTACAAAGATCCAAATCACCTTGAAAACGATAGAGCGTCCGACTACGGACAAGATGAAAATTGAGCTAAGAGCCCTGAAGAATAACCAATGGCGTCCATAACCCTGCCTAGGCCAAGCCGGAAGGGTAACCCTGCTAACGACGTCGATCTCAAAACCTTCTTAAACAAAAGGGGTGCCGACAAAGGGCAAAGGAAAAAAAAAGAGAGAGCGGTCAGTACTGAGGCCAGTACACGGCGAGGCTAGAATTCGGCGGTCCTCGCCTACATAGGTATGGTGGACTGAAGCGGCAGCGCAGCATGCACTAAACACCCTATAGAGACTCGATATAACTGTCGGCTATCAGAGAGGGATAAGAAAGACCTAATCGGAACCAACCTGATACTACCACCAAACATACCCATCCAGGTGTTTCCCCCTCGAGACCAAACGAGGAAGTCAACCGAGGAACTCACACCGTTGGCAGTTTTATTTATTCAGTTATCGTTGCAGCAATTACTAGTCAGGTGTAGATAGTCATCCTGATAGAATATGCAGTGGGCACTTTTAGTTAACCATTCCGTTGTAGTTGCAACACTTACTAGTCAGATACAATTAGCATGGGATAACCCCAAAACCCAGCAGTTGTTGGTACTTTTATTTAGCCATTCCGTTGCAGTGAAGCTGATTACTAGTCATATCGGATACAAGTCAAATTATAGCAGTAAACTTTAGTTATAGTTGTCTATGATCGAGACCTGTGCTCCAAGTCGTCCATAACCACGGACACGGCTTCTCGAAAAGATTTAACCCTGCTGGGGTGCAGCAAAGTTTCCACACGCACCTACACCCTTGTTGTCGGATCAGGTAGGTACAAGATCACAAAACATACAACCAACGGTATGTCGACGGGGTTTCGGACACGACGTTTCCCAGACCCAAAGCAAGCACGGGGGTCCACCCCACTAAGCTACCCGCAACAAAGTTGGCGGCTCAAAGCGGACCGTGGTTTGCGTCGGTGGCTGTAAACGACTGGAACCCAAACTCTCGCTTGTCGATACAAAAACACTCCGCTTACCTAAACAGTACAAGTGCAGTACCTCGCACAATTTAAATTAAGCAGTAAAGCATGGCATAAGTACAGAATAGTAATAAAGCCCCAAACTACTTGTGGCCCCCAGTACAGTACTTGGAATCAGGTACTAAATCGATGGGGGTGCCCATACACCCCACCTGTGGTTAGCGCGCTCGATCTCGGAGCAGGTGTCAAGAAATCGGGGTCCTACGGGACACAAGTGGACGGTTAACAACCAAATAACATCTATTGCCCACCTATGCCTCTGCATTTACCTACTTCAATTTTAGTTATTAAACAGTAATTAAAGTAAACGATAATTAAAGCCATGATCATCTCCAACCTTAAACATACGGCAATACACCAACAACTGTGGTACTTGACGACACGCAACAGCACTTGAGCAAGCGACTACGACGCGCAGGTCCAACTATCTACCAAACAACAGGTAATAGGATGTGTCCAAGGCATTATAAGGCTGCAAGGGATATCACGGGTACGAAAACTAGAGCAACGCAACACAGATAGCAATAGATCAACATGAGGGAATAAATACTATAAAAGTAAGATAGGTAGAAAGGGGGAGGTGCTCGCCTAAAAACACTGCCGAAGATTCATCCGAAGATCGGGTCGACACTCGCATCAACTCATCGGCCTAATACGTGAAGAAGCAAAGCACTGGAAGGAACAAACTGTCACATCCCAAATTTTCGATTTGGTCTTGCATATCATTCATTGCATCGCATCATACCTTACCATGCATTACCGTCGAGTAGAGAGGATCGACGAAACGCTATTCGCGAAAACCTATTTTTGTTTCGACCCGAGTTTCCTGCGGGGAGCTTTAGAGGGACTTGCGACAACCACCCCTGTAGATTCGAGTTTTCGCACAAACTTCGACTGAAGGTTGTTCCCTCGACGCAATCTGAACCGTGGCGCGAAAATCGCTCAATCGGGTTCGTATGCAAAGACTCCGGACGCTTTAGTAAACCAAGAGACTTCGACAACCCCTGTAGATTCGAGTTTCGCACAAACTTGACTGAAGGTTGTTCCTCGACGATCTGAACCGTAGGCGCGAAAATCGCTCCAATCGGAGTTCGTATGCAAAAGACTCGAACGTTTTAGTAAACCGCCGGAAAACGGTCCGAAAATTCGGGCCGATTTCCGAGTTCTAAACAAACTCCGGTCCGAATCAGTTTTGGATTCGCGAGAGCCCTTAAGCGGACCCACCTGGCCGCCACAACCGACCCCGCCACCCGCGATCTCCTCCTTCTCGGAACCGCTACGCCATCGCGCACCGCCGCCGCCGCCTTGCCCGCCGCGCCGCCGCCACCGCCCGAATGCCGCCGCCCTCTCTCCGTTCCGCCGTCGCGCCTCCATCCGTCGCCGTCTGCGCGCCATCCGCCGCCATCACCGACCGCGGCGTCGCCTCCACCGCTGCCGCCGCCGCCATGAACGCCGCCGCCAGCCCCGTCGCCGCCACCGAGCCGCCTGCGTTCTAGCATCGCTGCCCCGCGTCTGCCGCCGCTGCTGCTCGCCGCATGCCGCGTCGCCGCATGCATGTCCGCACGTCATCGCATGCGCAAGACATACACACGCACGTCGCGTCGCCTGTAGCGATTATTATTCCGGAATCGTATTTGACGTGTGTACGTACCCGTACAGGAAAAGTCTCGACGCCGGAACCGTTCGTCGCCGCCGTCCGGAGTTCGCCGGAGTTCGATTCGCCGTCCGATTCCGGTAAGACAGCAGCCACCGTCAGATCTCAGATCAGCGGCTTAGATCGTTCGTTGACTGGTCAGCACTCAGACGCGTTAGTCAGACGCCTCAGACGTTGACTGGTCAGACGTCGATCGCCCAGTCATCGAACCGGTTGACTGGGTCAATTTAGTTCATCCTATTAGTTGGCAGATTTCGGTAGAATCTTGTAAATTGCGTAGAAATTAAACCGCTTGGCCAAAAATTGCAAATAAAATATGTACGCGTTCAGTGAGTCGTGTAGAATCTCGCTGTAGCTTTGGTTCAGACTTTTACCATCAGGTTTAGTACAGTTTAATCAAACTAGTTAGTGTCCTTTCCGGAGTAATAAATTGTAGTAAAAGTTTCGTAGCTCAAAAATCGCGTGTGATATGTCCCTGAACTCGTGTGAACGAGGGGAATCTCATCGTGAAATAAAAAGATAGGCTTACAGTAAAAACTTCTGCAGTATTTGTCTAATGGCTTTCTGCAGTGTTTTAATTACTCGGGATGTTTTATAACTCCTTTTTGAGTAATTCCAATTGGTACTGTTTCTTATGAGCGATGCCTATGCGGTAGAATTTTTCCAGGATTTTATAAATATTATACTACCTGTAGTGAATTATTTAAGTTCCAGCTCTAGTAGTGATCACTACTTTTGGTTAATAGTTTCCTTGCCAAATCTATTTTCCATGCATGTATTCGGTAGTAATATGTATTAGTATTATGTGGTGCAGCTGTAGCACCAGTTCACTTGCCGTTCTTGCATTCATGCATCATCTTTGTTGCATATGTTTGTGAATTGTTTGTTTATGAATGCAATTGTGTCGTGTAGATTGTGTGGAGTACAACCCTTGCTCGTGTGTGGATTGTTCCTCCGACCGCTACAACTAAGGCAAGTAGATGCTACTTTTTTCATGATATCGTCCTACTATTTTCAATGCATTGTCGTGTATTTTGTAGATGCATGTGTAGGATGATACTATCGCTATGCTATGTCCTATTATGTGGTAGGGCTTTCCTTGTAGATGAACCACCGTTGTAGATGTGCTTAGCCATGCTATATTGAACGAGGGCTGGGTTACATCATTGATACTTGTTTTCTCAAAGTATTTGGTTTGTGAAAACTAAAACAACTTAATCAATGAATCCCCTGGGTGTGATGGTATTGATAAATTTTGGTGGTTTCATTGCGGAAAGGCACCCAGGTATCAAGAGAGAATGATTGGCTTCTTTATTGTGTAGCTTACGTGTACAACCATGTGCCAATAATGAAATGGGCGGTTGGTTGGACTTAGTAGGTTGTGGTAACTCGAACCCGCGTATCTAGAGATGTAGAATTTTGGTAGGTTGGACCGGTCTTGGCCGGGATTGAGGAGCTACTTCCCGAACAGTCTCTTCTTGGACTCCTATCATCACCCAAAATGAGAGTGATGGTACGAGCTGGGCTGGCCAAGTCACATGGGTAAAGTGTACTAACCTCTGCAGAGTGCATAATCTAATCGATTAGCCGTGTCCCCGGTTATGGACATCTGAGTTGCTAGATATTGATTCCATGACATGTTTCTCGCTCATTCTAATTTCATAATTGTTTTAATATTGTTGGGTTAACTTAATTGGGATCTTTTCAAAGAAAATTCAAAACTGTTTATGAAAGTAGGACAAAGTTATTTGCAAATGCAAGCCAGACACAGCTCCACTTGCCAAATATGCATGTAGATGTTAGTACTATTGTCTCCTTTACTAGCTCTACTTGCCATACATTCCATGTATTGACCCTTCGGGGCTGTTGCGTTTTATGCTGCAGGTTATTCCGATTCTGATTGATCGTTATAGGCCACGGTACTCCACTCGGCACTTGTTCACTTGTGGGCAATTTGAAGATTGGAGGATTTACTCGCTTTTGTTGCTACCTGAACAATTTGAGCTAGCTTTATGCTAAGCTTTTATATTGTAGTAATGGTACTCTGGATCTTTGTAGATCATGATACACGGTTATTTGCTATGATTATCTATCTTACTCTATTGTGGGCCAATGAACCGATCCAGGGATTGGCATGTCACATAGAGGCCACGGTCTTATCGTAACCGGGTGTCACAGATGGTATCGAGCCGTGTGTGTCGACTGTAGGATCGTGACCTAGGATTGGATTAGGAAGCCATTGAATTATTAAGCCTATATTGACACTGTCTTTTCTCTTATGCCTTTCACCCTCGTAAAATTCTTACCATATGCTATTCTCACACTTTCCTCTCTTACTTGATAGATGGGAGACGTCAGGACTGAGTATGTCACCATGGAGTCACCAAGGCCCTTTGCAAGGCAGTTAGCTCAGCTCTCTCAACACCGGGATTGCCACGCCCATGTTCAAGGGAAGAAGGCTGTACACCTATGGATATGGAGAGGATGCATGGGAGATCACTACCTTCATATTCAGAGATGCGCCTTGCCAAACCCGTGCACTTGGTCTACACCAAGATATACTGCAACTGGGGACTTGGAATCAACTTGGCCATACATGAAGCCCTGTCTCGCCAGTGCCATAATGTCCGACACCTACTACCAGCAGATTCACACTACCGTGACTATGGAAGGCGTGATGAAGAGGGGAACATTGTGGTTACCCCGGGCGACAGGAACAACATGCCGCCTCGGAGGCACATAGAGGACATGGAAAGGAGAATGGAGCTCTAGCAGAGAAGGTGAGGATGATAAAGGAGATTGCAGATTTTACTAGCAATGGTATGGTGGTCCAAGGACAGGAGATTGACACTTTGCATGAAGCTGTGGGAGTTCTGGAGAATGCCCTGATAGCCAGAGATGCAACCATAGCACATCTTCATGGTACTGTGCAGGAGAACACCCAGAACATACAGCAACTGCAGGGGACAGTCCAGGAAAGGGATCAAACTATTGAAGCTATGACAGCCCAGATTGCCGCTCTCCAAGCACAGCTGAATCCACCCCCGGATGATGACAATGGAGATGATGGCAACAATGGGGATGATGATGACAGTGGAGACGATGATGATGATGAGGACGAGGATGATGATGATGAAGACGATGATGGTGGAGGAGATGAGGCCGTTGCTGTTGCAGCTGAGGATGAAGAAGAAGAGGAGGATCCAGAAGAGGTGGAGTTTGAAGTCTCAAGTGATGGTTCAGGAGAGGTGTACACTCCGCCGCCATGGTTGTACCGCGAGCCGAAGCGCCAACGCATGACCGCAAGGACCTACCTCAATCTCTTCAAGAAGTAGATAGAAGTCCACCAGTTAGTCCACGTTAGGCGAATTCGTTAGGATTAGTCTCGATCGTTGTGAAGCTTAGTTCGTGCTAGTTTAAAAGTGTTTAGTTTCTTATTTATGTACTCCAATATCCCAGGATTTATTTGTGCGATTTTTAATGAAAGAGTTATGGCAATTTGGTTACTATCTGTGTGTTTTTCGCTGCAGTTTTTCTGCTGATACAGCAGTACTGCGTGATTTTTCATATTTTTCTGGTAACTCGGAAAAATATGAAAAAAATTGGGCTGATGCGAAACTCTCTGTGCCATATGCACAAAAATTGGCTTAATTTTCTGACGAGTTTAAGTCAGGCGGAAAAATTCGTGATTGCTGCTGGACGGTTCTGGCAGAATTGCTGTTTTGGTTGATTAGTTGATCTATCGTTTAGTTAACCATTGCCAACTCTTGCAAAACTATTTCAGTAGTTATATACTACTAGGATAACACCTGGGATGTTGCTGGATCGCTTGTTTGTTGATGTGTTGCTTGCTTGTGATTGTCTGCTATTGTTTGTTGTTGGTTGATCATATGCATGGGTAGAATCCTATTATCGTAGATGATTCTTTCTAAACTTACCTATGCTGAACCGCAGATGCCTCCCCGTCGCCAACCCACTGAGATGGAGCAGCTCATGGCAGCTCAGGCACAGCTGACCCAAGTGATGACCCAGTTCATGGCGAATCAGAACAACAACAATGGAAACAATCAGCCTCAGGGAGATGCTCTCACCAGATTTCTGAGGTTAAGGCCAGCTAAGTTTTCTACTGCAACGGAACCAATGGTTGCTCTCGACTGGTTGCGTTCAGTTAACAAGGATCTAGTAACTGTCGGATGCACTGATGCTGAGAAGGTGAGGTTTGCCGCTCACCTACTGGAGGGACCAGCCGCTTCTTGGTGGGACACATTTCAGATCACCCACCCGCTGGATACCGTGACTTGGGCAATGTTTGAGGAAGGTTTCAGGACCAACCACGTGTCTTCAGGAGTTCTGAGCCTGAAGAGGAAGGAGTTCCGCAACTTGCGCCAAACCAATCGCACCGTGGCCGAGTACATTGAGGAGTTCAACAACCTGTCCCGTTATGCACCTGAGGATGTTGACACTGATGCCAAAAGGAGGGAGAGATTCCTGGATGGCCTCAGTGATGAGCTTTCAGTACAGCTACTTGTGGTTTATTGCCCCACTTTCCAGGAGCTTATGGACAAGGCCAGAATCTTGGAAGGGAAACACAAGCAGGTGGAGAACCGCAAGAGAAAGAACAACAATCACCACTCTGGTTCACACCACAAGTCTCGCACTTCGTATGATGGATACTCCAAGCATGGGGGAAGTGACCATGGGAGCCATGATCGTCACCACCATGGGGGCGAGGGACATCGTCATGACAACCATAGGAGCAGCCACCACAACCACAAGGGAGGACACTCTCACCACTCTGGAGGACACGGTGGACATGACCGCAACCGTGATCGCAACTTCGTGAAGAAGGATCTGAGTGAGGTGACATGCTTCAAGTGCAAGCAGAAGGGACACTATGCTGACAACTGTCCGGAGAGGAAAGGACTGAAGCCAACCAACGGTGAGAAGGCCACAGTGAACCACATGAATGTGGAGGAGATTCCAGATGAGCCTGACCTTGTGATTGGTAAGTTCCCAATCAACACTTACCCTGCACTTATACTTTTTGATACTGGTGCATCGCATTCATTCATATCAAGGGAATTTGTGGATAAGTATAAGTTACCTACTGAGTCTATGAAAAGTTCTATTAGAGTGAGTTCACCTGGAGGAGATATGATAGCTAGTGCGGGATGCCGCGACTTGACTGTGAGGATTGGAACACACAACTTCATTGCACAGTTGGTAGTGTTGGACTCACAGGGATTAGACGTTATTCTGGGTATGGATTGGATGTCTATGCATGGGGGACACATAGATTGTGCACAGCGAGCTGTTTCACTTAAAACCCCGGATGGTAAGAGGATTAGATTCAAGTCGGCTGCACGACCAGGAAGGTGTAAGCTGAATTCTCTTAAGGGGGTTAGCGTGGATACTGTGCCAGTGATTAGGGATTACCCTGACGTGTTTCCGGAAGAGCTGCCAGGTATGCCACCTGACAGAGATGTAGAGTTTCTTATCGACCTGATGCCGGGAACAGGACCTATAGCAAAGAAACCATATAAGATGGATGTGGATGAGCTGAAGGAATTGAAGAAACAGTTGAAGGAACAACTGGAAAAGGGATTCATTCAGCCTAGTGCGTCGTCATGGGGAGCACCTGTTCTATTTGTGGAGAAGAAAGACAGCACCAAGAGATTAGTGGTAGACTATCGCTCGCTGAATGAAGTAACCATTAAGAACAAGTACCCTCTACCGAACATAAATGACTTGTTTGATCAACTGGAAGGAGCAAAGGTGTTCAGCAAGATTGATCTGCGATCAGGCTATTTCCAATTGAAGATCCGAGAGGAGGATGTGCCAAAAACCGCCTTCACCACTAGGTATGGTTTATATGAATATACAGTTATGTCTTTTGGACTAACGAATGCCCCGGCATATTTCATGACCATGATGAACAAGGTATTTATGGAGTATTTGGACAAGTTCGTGGTGGTGTTTATTGATGACATACTGATATATTCCAAGGATGATGCTGAGCATGAGAAACATCTGAGACTGATTATGGAGAAGCTGAGAGAACACAAGCTGTACGCCAAATTCAGCAAGTGTGAATTCTGGCTTAACATCATGGGTTTCTTGGACACGTAGTGTCGGAGAAGGAATTGCTGTTGATCCAAACAAAGTGACCGCAGAATGAGTGGGAAGCGCCAAGAATGCGGAGAGATTCAAGCTTTTGGGACTTCTTGGATATTACCGGAGGTTCATAGAAAACTTTTCCAAGATTGCTAAGTCGATGACCGAACTTCAAGAAGGAGAAGAAGTTTGAATGGTCGACGTATGTGAAGCCAGCTTCGAGGCCCCGTCGACTAGTGACCGCTTTGTTCTATGTTTACGGATCTTCGAAGGATTTCCAAGTGTCTTGTGATGCCTCACGACAAGGACTTGGGAGTGTGCTGATGCAAGATGGGAGAGTAGTGTCATATGCCTCGCGACAACTCAAGCACCATGAGCGGAATTACCCCACACACGACTTGGAGTTAGCGTCAGTGGTTCATGCGCTCAAGGTATGGAGGCATTACTTAATGGGAAAACACTGTGATGTGTACACCGACCACAAGAGCCTGAAGTACATATTTACACAGAAGGAACTGAACATGAGACAAAGGAGATGGTTGGAACTTATCAAGGACTATGATATGAATCTACAGTACCACCCAGGAAAGGCCAATGTAGTAGCAGATGCTCTGAGCCGGAATGGAAGTGGGATAGAGTGGGAATGGACTTTATCACAGGATTGCCCAGGACCAGGTCAGGATATGACTCTATTTGGGTAGTGGTCGACCATTTGACCAAGGTAGCCCACTTTATACCGGTGAAGACGACCTATACGAGTGCAAAGTTGGCTAAGATCTACATGGACAAAATTGTGTGCCTACATGGAGTTCCCAAGAGTATTGTATCTGATAGAGGCACCCAATTTACCTCACACTTCTGGCGCCAGCTGCACGAGTCACTTGGTACTAGATTGGAGTTTAGCACAGCGTTTCACCCACAGACTGATGGACAGACCGAGAGGGTGAATCAGATTTTGGAGGACATGCTAAGAGCTTGCGCCTTGGCTCATGGTTCTAGCTGGGATGAGAATTTGCCGTATGCCGAGTTTTCCTACAACAACAGCTATCAAACCAGCATCAAGACGTCACCGTTCGACGTCTTGTGGGAAGCGGTGCGAACACCATTGCTATGGGATGGAGTAGGAGAACGTCTTGTTTGGACCTGATTTGATCAAGGACGCCGAGGAGAAGGTCGCCTTGATTAGAGATGCATCAAGGTAGCACAATCAAGGCAAGAGCTACGCTGACGCCAAGCGCAAGGAGGTGGTGTATGAGATAGGTGATAGAGCATACCTTAGAGTATCGCCGCTTCGTGGAATTAAGAGATTTGGTATTAAGGGTAAGCTGGCACCTCGATTTAATTGGACCATATCGAGTCTTAGCACGCAAAGGAGAGGTTGCTTATCAGTTGGAGTTGCCAGAGGCTCTGTCTGCTGTTCACAATGTGTTCCACGTGTCCCAGCTGAAGAAGTGCCATCCGGAGATGGTGGATACACCATTGAGAGATACTGTACCGCTAGAGGAGGTTCAGCTTGAGAATGATTTGACCTATGAGGAGAAACCGGTCAAGATTCTAGAGACAGAGAAAGGACTACCGTACCAAGACAATCAAGTTTTGCAAGGTGCAAGTGGAGTCACCACACGAAGAGGAAGCCACTTGGGAGCGTGAAGATGACATCCGAGAGGACTACCCACACCTATTTGCTAGTCCGAATCTCGAGGACGAGATTCATCTTAAGGGTTAGTCTTGTCACATCCCAAATTTTCGATTTGGTCTTGCATATCATTCATTGCATCGCATCATACCTTACCATGCATTACCGTCGAGTAGAGAGGATCGACGTAAACGCTATTCGTGAAAACCTATTTTGTTTCGACCGAGTTTCTGCGGAGCTTTAGAGGACTTGCGACAACCACCCCTGTAGATTCGAGTTTTCGCAAACTTGACTGAAGGTTGTTCCCCTCGACGATCTGAACCCGTAGGCGAAAATCGCTCAATCGGGTTCGTATGCAAAAGACTCGACGCTTTAGTAAACCAAGAGACTTGCGACAACCACCCTGTAGATTCGAGTTTTCGCACAAACTTGACTGAAGGTTGTTCCTCGACGATCTGAACCCGTGGCGCGAAAATCGCCCAATCGGAGTTCGTATGCAAAAGACTCGAGCTTTAGTAAACCGCCGGAACGGTCCGAAAATTCGGACCGATTTCCGAAGTTCTAAACAAACTCGGTCCGAATCAGTTTTGGATTCGCGAGAGGGCACTTAAGGCGGACCCACCTGGCCCGCCACAACCGACCCGCCGCGCGATCTCCTCCTTCTCGGAACCGCGCCGCCATCGCCCCAGCGCATCGCCGCCTCTCGCCTTGCCCGCCGCCCGCCGCCACCGCCGTCGCCGCCGCCTCTCTCCGTTCCCGCCGTCCGCCTCCATCCGCCGTCGCCGTCTGCGCGCCATCCGCCGCCGCCATCACCGGCGTCGCCTCCGCTGCCGCGCCGCCGCCTTGAGCACGCCGCGCCAGCGCGTCGCCGCCGCCACCGAAAGCCGCCACCGCGCCCAGCATCGCTGCCTCCGCCAAGCGCCGCTACGCCTGCTCGCCGCATGCCGCTGCGCGCGTCATCGCATGCATGTCCGCACGCGTCATCGCATGCGTGCGCGCACACATACACGCACGTACGTGCGTCGCCTCGCGCGCGCGATTATTATTCCGGAATCGTATTTGACGTGTGTACGTACCCGTACAGGAAAAGTCTCGACGCCGGAACCGTTCGTCGCCGCCGTCCGGAGTTCGCCGGAGTTCGATTCGCCGTCCGATTCCGGTAAGACAGCAGCCACCGTCAGATCTCAGATCAGCGGCTTAGATCGTTCGTTGACTGGTCAGCACTCCAGACGTTGACTAGTCAGACGCCCCAGACGTTGACTGGTCAGACGTCGATCGCCAGCCATCGTAGACACGCTTGACTGGGTCAATTTCGTTAATCCTATTAGTTGGCAGATTTCGGTAGAATCTTGTAAATTGCGTAGAAATTAAACCGCTTGGCCAAAAATTGCAAATAAAATATGTACGCGTTCAGTGAGTCGTGTAGAATCTCGCTGTAGCTTTGGTTCAGACTTTTACCATCAGGTTTAGTACAGTTTAATCAAACTAGTTAGTGGCCTTTCCGGAGTAATAAATTCGTAGTAAAAGTTTCGTAGCTCCAAAAATCGCGTGTGATATGTCCCTGAACTCGTGTGAACGAGGGGAATCTCATCGTGAAATAAAAAGATAGGCTTACAGTAAAAACTTCTGCAGTATTTGTCTAATGGCTTTCTGCAGTGTTTTAATTACTCGGGATGTTTTATAACTCCTTTTTGAGTAATTCCAATTGGTACTGTTTCTTATGAGCGATGCCTATGCGGTAGAATTTTTCCAGGATTTTATAAATATTATACTACCTGTAGTGAATTATTTAAGTTCCAGCTCTAGTAGTGATCACTACTTTTGGTTAATAGTTTCCCTTGCGCCAAATCTATTTTCCATGCATGTATTCGGTAGTAATATGTATTAGTATTATGTGGTGCAGCTGTAGCACCAGTTCACTTGCCGTTCTTGCATTCATGCATCATCTTTGTTGCATATGTTTGTGAATTGTTTGTTTATGAATGCAATTGTGTCGTGTAGATTGTGTGGAGTACAACCCTTGCTCGTGTGTGGATTGTTCCTCCGACCGCTACAACTAAGGCAAGTAGATGCTACTTTTTTCATGATATCGTCCTACTATTTTCAATGCATTGTCGTGTATTTTGTAGATGCATGTGTAGGATGATACTATCGCTATGCTATGTCCTATTATGTGGTAGGGCTTTCCTTGTAGATGAACCACCGTTGTAGATGTGCTTAGCCATGCTATATTGAACGAGGGCTGGGTTACATCATTGATACTTGTTTTCTCAAAGTATTTGGTTTGTGAAAACTAAAACAACTTAATCAATGAATCCCCTGGGTGTGATGGTATTGATAAATTTTGGTGGTTTCATTGCGGAAAGGCACCCAGGTATCAAGAGAGAATGATTGGCTTCTTTATTGTGTAGCTTACGTGTACAACCATGTGCCAATAATGAAATGGGCGGTTGGTTGGACTTAGTAGGTTGTGGTAACTCGAACCCGCGTATCTAGAGATGTAGAATTTTGGTAGGTTGGACCGGTGCGCGTCGGGATTGAGGAGCTACTTCCCGAACAGTCTCTTCTTGGACTCCTATCATCACCCAAAATGAGAGTGATGGTACGAGCTGGGCTGGCCAAGTCACATGGGTAAAGTGTACTAACCTCTGCAGAGTGCATAATCTAATCGATTAGCCGTGTCCCCGGTTATGGACATCTGAGTTGCTAGATATTGATTCCATGACATGTTTCTCGCTCATTCTAATTTCATAATTGTTTTAATATTGTTGGGTTAACTTAATTGGGATCTTTTCAAAGAAAATTCAAAACTGTTTATGAAAGTAGGACAAAGTTATTTGCAAATGCAAGCCAGACACAGCTCCACTTGCCAAATATGCATGTAGATGTTAGAACTATTGTCTCCTTTACTAGCTCTACTTGCCATACATTCCATGTATTGACCCTTCGGGGCTGTTGCGTTTTATGCTGCAGGTTATTCCGATTCTGATTGATCGTTATAGGCCACGGTACTCCACTTGGCACTTGTTCACTTGTGGGCAATTTGAAGATTGGAGGATTTACTCGCTTTTGTTGCTACCTGAACAATTTGAGCTAGCTTTATGCTAAGCTTTTATATTGTAGTAATGGTACTCTGGATCTTTGTAGATCATGATACACGGTTATTTGCTATGATTATCTATCTTACTCTATTGTGGGCCAATGAACCGATCCAGGGATTGGCATGTCACATAGAGGCCACGGTCTTATCAGAACCGGGGTGTCACACAAACATTGCAACAATTACAACTACTGCGAAAGAACCGGCTTGGTCATAATATGATGCATGACATGAAAACAATGATGTGACTAAGCAAAATTACTCAGAATGAAAATCCCTTCAATTATTATAATATTTATCCATCAAAATGAAATGTTATTAGCATGATAAACATGTCTTAAAATGGGCTAAACAGATTTAAATGGAATAGAGAGAATATTTATTTAATGTCACCCACATCCCAACTTAGCTTATTATGTGAAATTAACCGAACTTGTAATATAAACATGAAAAAAATGCATGCATATGGCATGAACAGGTTAAGTGCATGTTTCTGATAAATTATTGTATGTAACACATTTTAAATAGAACAATAGATTACTAAATAGAGAGGACGAAGCTCGGATTTAATATGCCCTCGCTAGAATTTGAGCTCTAATCTTTCTGGTGAAGGAGCAAGAGATTGGCCACAAGGGTAACCTGTGTGGATGGTTTTAATTCAAAACAGAGGTTGGATTTGTAAGAGAAAAATAGCTAGAATTTATTGATGAGATGGTGAGGATTTTATCCGGGAGTTTTCGCTGAAGCTGATATGAGCTCATCTACTAAATAGGATGCACACAGAAATTACATATATTGTGGCGGAAGACGAGCAGGTGAATCAAAAGAGGCTGAACAAAACTAGCTAGCTGATTTGAGCTTGGACATGTGATGAAGTATGTATGTGCATGTGTGGTAGGTGTAGAAAAGAAAGCAGGTGAATCAAAAGAAACTAGCTAGCTGATTCGAATGCATACACGAGCGCATGTGCTGGCTGGCTGGCGTGAGGCACGCAGCATACATCAGATGATTTAAACTACCCCTTCGGGAATTGATCTCTCGACCAACGAAATGGGAGATAAGATGCTGAAATAAAAGGGGCCTCCATGTTTTGAACTGAACCTGGACCGTGTTGGGTTTACTGATAAAACTGAAGAAACGACGTCTCTACTCTGAACTTTGTTGACAGACAGCGTCAGTCTACGTTGGTAGCTGAACAGAGGCGAGGCAGTGTGCGCGCGTGGAGCAAGCAGAGCAGCAGCAAAGAAGCAAAGCGAGCAGCAGAAGTGGACTAGCTCGTCCATGGTAGTGACGCGTTTGGGAAGAGACGTACGGCGATGGTAGTAAGCGACCGGGACGGGAATATCAGGAAATAGGATCGTGGTGGCTCACCGTGATCGATAACGAGATCGGCGAAGTTGGAGGATGACTGAGACGTTGTTGAGAAGACGAAGATGCCCGTGGCTCCGAACATAGTGGCTCTAAACATAGACCGCTGCCTGGAAGGAGACCGGCGCTCCAGCAGCTCCAGCTACGAGGCGTTAGCGAGGAGGATGATGGCGAGGCGGCGGCTCCATTCTCATGGCCAACTTGAGTTGGCGACAATCATGGCAACCGCACGGTCGACGGGAGGCGACGCTGGAGCTGTTGCTTGGAATTTTCATGGCGAGAAGTAGAAGGAGTTGAGGGGAGTGACGGCGGCGCGATCTGGAAGAGGCTAGGGTTTCTTGGAGTCGATCTATGGTGGTCAAAAGGAGGAGTAGGAGGGCATGTGCGTGGTGGTTGAAAAAACAAGAGGAGGAGGTCACACTTCTCGTGACCACCAGCCAGAAAATTACAGAGGAGGAGGGCCTCTCCATCGATCAGCTGAGGCGCTTCCAGGTGGGCTGATGCTGCGTGGTGGGCTTATGATGGACCAGTTTTGCTCTCTCTCATTTTTTTTGTTCTTTGCTAAAACATTTTTTTATACAAACAGTTTTATTTCTTTTCAAAACCATTTGAAAACTTTTGAATTCATTTTATGGATTTTAAACATAGAATTTTTTATAGGATTTCAAATAGAGTAAAGAGGGACAAGAAGAATAGCAAGAGGATGCCACGACAATTTGGCATTTTACAAGAATAAAGAAATAGGGTGAAACAAAATAGGAGATGATATTAATTCCAAAATAATTTGTATATGAAATATTGGATCCTTCCATTAAGCAAGAAGAGGGAACAAAGAAACATATGGGTGATATGAAAACAACAAGGAGATATAAAAATGATGAACAAGATACTCATGCAATGCAATATGGACAACAATGCAACAAATATTTGAACCATGCAAGGTGCCATAATATTTATGATGATGCATATGATGTCATGATGATGCAGAAAATTAAATAACAAGCAATTTATAGTAGTGGTTTTACCCGGGGTGCTACAATTCGACACCACTAACAATGGATCTCGCCCTCGAGATCCTCCTCATGGTATGGGGGAGAAGGCCGGTGATCTGAATCTTCTCGCTTCGTGTAGATCTTCACGACACCACTAACAAAGATTCTTTATTCATGTTGAAACCGGCGACACCACCAACAAGAGGTCGTTGTCCATGATCAACGAGAGAACACTCCGGAGAAACAAAGACGAAGGTAAAGGTATCAAAAGATAAGGCCACCTCTAACTTCCATAGAAGGAGTATAATTGCATCAATCCACCATTCAATGTACAAGAGCGAATGATAAGAGTAGTCGGATGGTGATCAGTCCATCGCGCACCCAAAGCATTACTCTTCACATGAATAGGGGATTATGCAACCAACTCTCGGAATCAGACTAAAGATCTCGACAATTGAGTTTTAGAAACAACGGAGTGATGCAGACTCTGCATCGGATCTGGCGTAGATGATGTCGTCGCGTCGGAAAACACCGGAAGGCACAAACAAGGAACAAAGAATGGTACCACAGTAGACGGATTCCTCAGACAGCATGAACACCGGATGGTAGAACACCGTTATCAAAGGAGGAAGCGAAACCCTGAAGGTAAGACGGAACCCAACCACGAGAAACCCTGGACTCGGAGAGGGAGAAGAGAGCGGATTCAAAACACGCAGAGGTGAGAGGAGAGCAGCAGAGGGGTAAGGAGTAAAATCAGACCTAATCGGAACTATCCAACCGATTTTTCAAAAATAGTTTTGACACTCTACTTCGGCCGTTAGCTAGGTTATCCTACAGGCTGGACTTGTGGGGTATCGCAACTGCTGAGCTCTGATACCACTCTGTAACACCCTCAAAATCGGCCCTATGCAAGTTTTAGCGAATCCCGCCAAACCCGCATAGAAACGATTCAAAGGTGCCCACCAGGCACTTTCGTGCGGGTGGAAAACGAAGTAATATCATTACACAATATCCCACGATGGAACCCACAGAACAGATATATATACAACACGACTCCATGAGGCAAGAATACAGATGTACAGTACAAAGATCCAAATCACCTTGAAAATGATAAAGCGTCCGACTACGGACAAGATGCAAATTGAGCTAAGAGCCCTGAAGAATAACCAATGGCGTCCATAACCCTCCCCAGGCCAAGCCGGAAGGGTAACCCTGCTAACGACGTCGATCTCAAAACCTGCTTAAACAAAAGGGGTGCCGACAAAGGGCAAAGGAAAAAAAAAAGAGAGAGCGGTCAGTACTGAGGCCAGTACACGGCGAGGCTAGAATTCGACGGTCCTCGCCTACATAGGTATGGTGGACTGAAGCGGTAGTGCAGCATGCATTAAACACCCTATAGAGACTCGATATAACTGTCGGCTATCAGAGAGGGATAAGAAAGACCTAATCGGAACCAACCTGATACTACCACCAAACATACCCATCCTGGTGTTTGCCCCTCGAGACCAAACGAGGAAGTCAACCGAGGAACTCACACCGTTGGCAGTTTTATTTATTCAGTTATCGTTGCAGCAATTACTAGTCAGGTATAGATAGTCATCCTGATAGAATAAGAAGTGGGCACTTTTAGTTAACCATTCCGTTGTAGTTGCAACACTTACTAGTCAGATACAATTAGCATGAGATAACCCCAAAACCCAGCAGTTGTTGGTACTTTTATTTAGCCATTCCGTTGCTGTGAAGCTGATTACTAGTCATATCGGATACAAGTCAAATTATAGCAGTAAACTTTAGTTATAGTTGTCTATGATCGAGACCTGTGCTCCAAGTCCTCCATAACCGCGGACACGGCTTCTCGAAAAGATTTAACCCTGCAGGGGTGCACCAAAGTTTCCACACGCACCTACACCCTTGTTGTCGAATCAGGTAGGTACAAGATCACAAAACATACACCCAACGGTATGTCGACGGGGTTTCGGACACGACGTTTCCCAGACCCAAAGCAAGCACGGGGGGCCACCCCACTAAGCTACCCGCAACAAAGTTGGCCGGCTCCGAAACGGACCCAGGGTTTGCGTCAGTGGCTGTAAACGACTGGGAACCCGAAACTCTCGGGCTTGTCGATACCGCGAAAACACTCCGCTTACCTAAATAGTACAAGTGCAGTACCTCGCACAATTTAAATTAAGCAGTAAAGCATGGCATAAGTACAGAATAGTAATAAAGCCCAAAACTACTTGTGGCCCCCAGTACAGTACTTGGAATCAGGTACTAAATCGATGGGGGTGTCCATACACCCCACCTGTGGTTAGCGCGCTCGATCTCGGAGCAGGTGTCAAGAACTCAGGGTCCTACGGGACACAAGTGGACGGTTAACAACCAAATAACATCTATTGCCCACCTGTGCCTATGCATTTACCTACTTCAATTTTAGTTATTAAACAGTAATTAAAGTAAACGATAATTAAAGCCATGATCATCTCCAACCTTAAACATACGGCAATACACCAACAACTGTGGTACTTGACGACACGCAACAGCACTTGAGCAAGCGACTACGACGCGCAGGTCCAACTATCTACCAAACAACAGGTAATAGGATGTGTCCAAGGCATTATAAGGCTGCAAGGGATATCACGGGTACGAAAACTAGAGCAACGCAACACAGATAGCAATAGATCAACAGGAGGGAATAAATACTATAAAAGTAAGATAGGTAGAAAGGGGGAGGTGCTCGCCTGAAAACACTGCCGAAGATTCATCCGAAGATCGGGTCGACACTCGCATCAACTCATCGGCCTAATACGTGAAGAAGCAAAGCACTGGAAGGAACAAACGATGCAACAATTACAACTACTGCGAAAGAACCGGCATGGTCATAATATGATGCATGACATGAAAACAATGATGTGACTTAGCAAAATTACTCAGAATGAAAATCCCTTCAATTGTTATAATAACGTTCAAGTTATTTTTTTATCCATCAAAATGAAATGTTATTAGCATGATAAACATGTCTTAAAATGGGCTAAACAGATTTAAATGGAATAGAGAGAATATTTATTTAATGTCACCCACATCCCAACTTAGCTTATTATGTGAAATTAACCGAACTTGTAATATAAACATGAAAAAAATGCATGCATATGGCATGAACAGGTTAAGTGCATGTTTCTGATAAATTATTGTATGTAACACATTTTAAATAGAACAATAGATTACTAAATAGAGAGGACGAAGCTCGGATTTAATATGCCCTCGCTAGAATTTGAGCTCTAATCTTTCTGGTGAAGGAGCAAGAGATTGGCCACAAGGGTAACCTGTGTGGATGGTTTTAATTCAAAACAGAGGTTGGATTTGTAAGAGAAAAATAGCTAGAATTTATTGATGAGATGGTGAGGATTTTATCCGGGAGTTTTCGCTGAAGCTGATATGAGTTCATCTACTAAATAGGATGCACACAGAAATTACATATATTGTGGCGGAAGACGAGCAGGTGAATCAAAAGAGGCTGAACAAAACTAGCTAGCTGATTTGAGCTTGGACATGTGATGAAGTATGTATGTGCATGTGTGGTAGGTGTAGAAAAGAAAGCAGGTGAATCAAAAGAAACTAGCTAGCTAGCTGATTCGAATGCATACACGAGCGCATGTGCTGGCTGGCTGGCGTGAGGCACTCAGCATACATCAGATGATTTAAACTACCCCTTCGGGAATTTGATCTCTCGACCAACGAAATGGGAGATAAGATGCTGAAATAAAAGGGGCCTCCATGTTTTGAACTGAACCTGGACCGTGTTGGGTTTACTGATAAAACTGAAGAAACGACGTCTCTACTCTGAACTTTGTTGACAGACAGCGTCAGTCTACGTTGGTAGCTGAACAGAGGCGAGGCAGTGTGCGCGCGTGGAGCAAGCAGAGCAGCAGCAAAGAAGCAAAGCGAGCAGCAGAAGTGGACTAGCTCGTCCATGGTAGAGACGCGTTTGGGAAGAGACGTACGGCGATGGTAGTAAGCGACCGGGACGAGAATATCAGGAAATAGGATCGTGGTGGCTCACCGTGATCGATAACGAGATCGTCGAAGTTGGAAGATGACTGAGACGTTGTTGAGAAGACGAAGATGCCCGTGGCTCCGAACATAGTGGCTCTGAACATAGACCGCTGCCTGGAAGGAGACCGGCGCTCCAGCAGCTCCAGCTACGAGGCGTTAGCGAGGAGGATGATGGCGAGGCGGCTCCATTCTCATGGCCAACTTGAGTTGGCGACAATCATGGCGACCGCACGGTCGAGGGGAGGCGACGCTGGAGCTGTTGCTTGGAATTTTCATGGCGAGAAGTAGAAGGAGTTGAGGGGAGTGGCGGCGGCGCGATCTGGAAGAGGCTAGGGTTTCTTGGAGTCGATCTATGGTGGTCAAAAGGAGGAGTAGGAGGGCATGTGCGTGGTGGTTGAAAAAACAAGAAGCAGAGGAGGAGGTCACACTTCTCTCGTGACCACCAGCCAGGAAAATTACAGAGGGAGGAGGGGCCTCTCCATCGATCACCGAGGCGCGCTTCTGTGTGGGCTGATGCTGCGTGGTGGGCTTATGATGGACCAGTTTTGCTCTCTCTCATTTTTTTTGTTCTTTGCTAAAACATTTTTTTATACAAACAGTTTTATTTCTTTTCAAAACCATTTGAAAACTTTTGAATTCATTTGCGGGGATTTTAAACATAGAATTTTTTTATAGGATTTCAAATAGAGTAAAGAGGGGACAAGAAGAATAGCAAGAGGATGCCACACGACAATTTGGCATTTTACAAGAATAAAGAAATAGGGTGAAACAAAATAGGAGATGATATTAATTCCAAAATAATTAGTATATGAAATATTGGATCCTTCCATTAAGCAAGAAGAGGGAACAAAGAAACATATGGGTGATATGAAAACAACAAGGAGATATACAAATGATGAACAAGATACTCATGCAATTCAATATGGACAACAATGCAACAAATATTTGAACCATGCAAGGTGACATAATATTTATGATGATGCATATGATGTCATGATGATGCAGAAAATTAAATAACAAGCAATTTATAGTAGTGGTTTTACCCGGGGTGCTACAGCACGTAACCGGGTTATCTCATCATCCTTTTCCTTAAGCTGCGTCGAATGAGTGGCGGCTTGTTCTAAAAAATGTAGCATCATATTAGGCAGGGATATGCATTCTTGATGCGACGCTGCAAGTGTTTGTAACTTGGCTATACCAAAGCCAGAAGGTTATAAGAAACCCAGGATTAGTCTCGAACGAAAATCAATAGACGAGAAGAATAACTAACCTTCCAGAGCTTTGACCTTCTTGGTAAGGTAGATATTAAGATTATTGATATTAGCTGCATACCAGCAAAGAATGAATTAGCACATCAAGTCGAAAATATTAAGAACTTAAGGAACAATACAAAGATTTATTAAATTACCAGTTTTCTTCACCATGGGGAGAACTTTCTCATATTTCTCTTCCAATTTCTTGTGTGCAAAGAGCAACCTTTGAAATTCGGCTCTCCGCCGATCATGGGCAACCTAAGTACCAAAATGAATTACACAACTGGATATTCAAAGCTAAGACAGATCCGAATCAAGCAAAACTTAACTCGGATCTAAGTGGCTGGATATTCAAAGCTAAGACAGATCCGAATCAAGCAAAACTTAACTCGGATCTAAGTGGCTGGATATTCAAAGCTAAGACAGATCCGAATCAAACAAAACTTAACTCGGATCTAGGTGGCTGGATATTCGGAACTAGAACAGAGCCGAATCAAGTGAAACTTACCTCGGATCTCAGTGGCTGGATAATCAAATCCGAAATAGATCCGGATTAAGCAACGCTTAATTCTGAATATGGATGAACCACGATCAATCCAAGTCATACAAGAAATTAACCTAGCAAATAACGCATTTGAATCCTAACAAAGCTTCCAAATGAAAAACAAGTTATTCGATTGCAAGCTTCGGGTACTAGTGTATATATACTATCATTTGAATAATATACAAAATATCATCAGAAGCGCTTACCTCGTTCATCTTATCACTGTCAAGAACAATCTTAGCAGCCATATGCAAACGACTGCTGATGTCGGAAAGCTGAAATGGCTGGCTACTCGGATTGCCCTCAAGATGATCGGCGGCATTCCAATTGTTGGCGTATTCCACCAAAGAGCTGAGGTTGTTCCCACTCATAGTACGGGTCAGCACTTTACCTCGGACCCGTTGGGTAACTACCGCCGCCGCGGGACTCTTATGAAGAGTAAGCTAAGTATCAGCAGCCGGGGTGACAACAGGCTTAGCAGAGGAAGCCCCCTTGCGGAGTGCATCAGCTATGTTGGGTTGAGAGGAGCTAGCCGGCCCCTTCTGAGATGCTGAAGGTTTGGTGACAACAACCTTCCTAGTCTTAGAAGAGGTTTCCGCAGGGGCAGAAACCTCGGCACTTGGAGTGGCATCCTTGGATGCAGGAGGAACTATGGTTTCCAAGGGGGCCGAGATGGTGATATCCTCAGCTGGAGTTGGAGTAGAAGCTGGAATTCTGGTGGTCGAGGTAATATCGGGGGAAACCTCAGTGGTCATAGTAGGGGCAACAGGCTCAGCAGGATGAACTACTGGCGGGGTTATGTCGGCGTTAACGGAGGGAGCTGTGGGTACGTCTCACCGAGGCGATGTCTGAGTCGGCGCAGGAGGAGAGTCAACACGAGAGGGACTAGGAGCCCGAGTATCTTCAGGGGGTGGAGGAGAAGGCTGCCGAGTTGTATGGCTTGTCATACTCGGACCACTTGGTTTTGTAGAGAGAGGAGCTCTGCAAAGGACAAAAGGTCGAATCAAAAGACAGAAAGAGAGAAATAAGAAATATGAATGAAAATAAACTCACCTAGAAACCCCGGGCATGGTTTTACGCCTCAGAATATGATGGGAAGACTTCTTCACTCGCTTCTTGGGAGCAGCGTCGGAGGGACCTGCCGGAGCAGTGCACTTCTTTGAGGAAGCAGGAGCTCGAGAAGCAAGAGGCTCGGCATCGTGCACCTGACCGGCTGGATTAGCTAGGAAAGTAGGAGCCGGAAATGCGTAAGAGATAGGAATCGCGACAACTACCTCAAGAATTTGGACGTCGTCCGAGTCACCTTCATCCCCGTGGGCCGAGGTCTTGCCATGGGCGCGAGCCGGAGGAACATCCGACTTAGGGACAAACTCTTCCGAGTCAGGTTCCCCGCTGTCCGGGGTATTCCGATCTGCAGTCCACGGAAGAGCCAGTACCTCGGCATCCTCGATATTTTGCTCCGCAAACCTCTGCGAGAAAAGAAACAAAGTAGAGTTAGCAAAAGAATGGTCACAAACGCGACTCGGAAACAAACACCAATACGTAAATTTACCTCAGGAGGGGGATTCCCGCGAGTGAACGACTTCAGTCCCCATGTCCAGTCCTCCAACATATCAGTCTTGAAGATAGCTCAGACACGCTTATAAATAAGATAGTCGTCGAGACTCGGTTGGGATCGAGAGGACCACTCATGTAACAGAGTTTGTGAGAGCGAAGCTGGAAAGGGCAGATTCGGCTGCTGACGAATGTGGTCATTAGATCCTCACCATGGAGCCCGGCACGAATCAACTCCTTGAGCCGAATGTCGAATGCCTCGGCCAAAGCATGGCTCTTCCTAGGATTGTAATTCCAATTCTTCTTGGAAGGGGTGCCAATAGAAAAGGCAGGGAGCTGAATCTTGTCTTCTTTTCCAGTGTTCTTGACATAGAAAAATGATCTATGCCATTTCTTGCAAGACTCGAGGCCAGCGACATGAGGGAACTCGGAGTTTCTCCAAGGTGTAATGGACGCGGCTCCACACTGGGTAAGAGATATCTTGGAGGGGTGAAGAGATTTGTCCAGAACGACGTTAGATCGGATCTGGAAGAATTTAGACCATACGGCCACAAAGGGCCAGAGGCCGAAGTACCCCTACGAGGCTGCGATGTAAGCAGACAAGGAGGCGATAGCATTAGCCGGAAGATGATGCTGCTGGAGGCCGAAGTAATCTAGGAATTCCCTAGCAAAATCGCTAAGGGGGAGGCCGAACCCACGAGCAAAGTGGGACATGAAAACAACGTACTCGCCTTCATTGAGTACAAGAGAGGATTCATTGCTGGGCAAGCGACAGCTTACCTCGGAAGGAATCCAACGTGTCCTAATCAACCACTCAATCTCACGACAGGTGACAGAGGAGCCCTGCCAAGAGCCCCGTTCTGGACCGGACGCAAGGTCATCATCTTCAACGAGCGCTCCACTGGCAGAACTAGACATGGGCTTGCCAGAGGAATCAACTGAGGAGAAACTAGCGGCGGAGGGAGGCCTAGAAGTGCAGGGCCCCATTGTGATTCTAACGAACGCGACGGCGCAACAAAGGAGAACCACCGCGAGGAATCTGGGAAACCGAAGGACAACCTAGGGCGGAAATATAGCAGCAGCGCTGTAGAATAACTCACCCGCGGGGGCGGCGAAGGAGCATACGGAGGTGAGGTCGTCGAAGCAGAAGAACTGCAACATAGCCGTCGAGGAGATCGGCAATGGCACCGCCACCAGCGCAAAAATAGAGGCACGGGCGCGAGAAGGAAGAAGAATAACGGTGAGCGAAGGGAGAAAGTAAATCCTCTAGCCCCGCACCCCTCCTTATAACCGCGCAGTCCTGGCGGTAGTGGGATCGTGGGTGCGCACGCTAACCGTGTAAATCACGTGTGCGGCGGAACCGCTTGCATCTGAGTGGAGCCTCACCGAAGACCACACGGCGCAAGAGAGGATCGGGCCTCCTGACCGATGCGGTACTCGAGGCATCATTGCACCGACGCGACGGGCGCAGTAATCACTGTAGCTTGTCAGTGGGCAATGTAGAGGAACAAAAAACTAGAAGAATAATGATGAGTGGTACACGTAGGACGAGGCGTGCTCAAGAAGCTGCGCGGATACCTCGAACGGGAAAAAGTAATTCGGAAATAAGGAGAGACATATGTTGGGAAACTGATGTGGCCCGGCCGAGGTTACAGGCAGGACCACACCAGCTTCGGGGACTAATGTTGGGGAGGTGACCCCGGATAGGGTCGAGACAGGGGAAAGACGAAAGGAGTCTCCCTTGTCATAAGCCGAGGTACTATTTATATCGGCCAAGTCATGTAAGAGTTGGCCGAGATAAGCAAGGCCATGACAGCTACAGAAGGAGAAACACCTTATCCGACCGACATATGAGTTAAGTCGGCCGAGTGAGTCTGACTAACTTGAATGCAGGTGAAGGCCGAGCCGAGTTATGCGATACAAGGCCGAGTAACACGAAGCTTGCAGGAGAAGGAGGTGCCAATAGTCAAACCCTAGTCGCTAGCTAGGGGGAATTTGAACAGAGCCAAGCATAAGGGACAAGGAGCAGAGCAGCAGAAGGGCAGAAGAAGGTCACGGAGGTGACAGTTAGGGAGCCCGAGGCACGCATGTGGGGCTCTCTGGAACATTGCCGTCGATAGAAGGGGGACACGGAAAGGAGGTCGCCGAGTTACCATATTGGGACAAGCATATTCTTTGAATATGCTTACCACGTCAGCCCTAGGAGGAACCAAGGCACCCCTTTATAAGGGGAGACGCGGGCTCCTGAGAGGGGATCGATTCATTCTACGCCGTAAGGCTCGTGTAGTAGCTCTCTTCTTCCTGCAAACAGCTCAGGGAGCACTTGTAGTCCTTAAGAGGAGAAATAAAGATCTGCATGTTAGTCATTTGAGTGTAGAAATCACTACATCTTCCCTCCCCGGATCCCTCTAGCATCCATTGGCCCCATACTTTAGCCTCCCCATGGCATCTGCCGTGCCACCACCACGACAGTTGGCACCCACCGTGGGGCCAGCAGCAGTGCTAGCTGGAGTCAAGATCCGGACGGGAAACTTCATCCACACCGGCGAGCGCGTTGTCTCTGGCTTAGTCCAGAGATTCGATCTCTGGGACTATGTCAGTGATAACGCAGGCAGCTTCAGGAGGAAAGCGCCTCTGCATAACGGCGTCTTCATCAACTTGGGCACACACAAGGTCTATGTCGGCGTCGACACCTCCTGCGTTTATCCTCACCAAGTTGCTAATGCAGGAGAACCTCCCCTCAGTGCCGCTAACGGTCCGCGTGGAGCACGCCCCGTCGGCAGCATCGAGGTGATGGTCACAGCCACGGTACAGGCGGCAGGAGCAGGCGCCGGATCAAGCAAGGACCCGGCGGCAGGGGGACAGGTGACCATGAATCAAGCAGCTCCACAGCCCACCGAGGTAGATCCGTCAGCAGCCAAGTCAGCCGAGGTGCAGGAGACAACCCCAAAGGCAGCAAGGGTAAGATGGCCACCTCTGGAAAGAACAAAAAATATTCTCCAGGCAACTATAGATAATCTGACCACGCCTGTGGCGCCGATACTTGATCCGGCTAATGCTCAGGCTGAGTTAGAAGAGACTAGGCAGGAAGTACTGGTAGAGGCAAAAAAGGTGCCGGCCTTGCGGGAGTCCTTGAACAGGACCCTACGAGAGTATGCCAAGGCAAATAAACTAGATGTTGCCCCCGAGCGGGTAGATGAATTAAGATTGAGAAGAAAAAACCTCATGAATGATATCAACAAAGAGCATGAGACTCATAAGGTAGATTCAGTTGATCTAGGCTTGCCGAGGCATAGCACCCCCGCAAAGAACCTAAGGGAGGCAAATGCCGCTGCATTGGAGTTAGAAGGATTAACCGGCGAAGCCCGGCAGAAACAACAAGAAAGAGTGAATGAGCTGGTACGCATTGCGAACCAGCAGAATGAAGAAATGCTTAGGGCTGACCGGCAAGACCGGGAGCCTCGCGTATGGTTCATTCGGCTGGAGCAACGCCCGCACTATCAGTGGTAGCAGCATCCTCACCCGGAAACAACGCACGAAAAGATAGAGCAGTAACTCTAGGAAAAAGAAATAAGCAAATTGTTCCATATAATCCGGCAGTAGCCGGAAAGGTCAATGAGAATAGAGGCAATGGAGGCCGAGGTAATAGTGGCGAAAGAAACCCCGGCCGTGCCAACAAAGGCAACGAAAGCCGAGGTAATGGAGACCTCGGAAGAGGAAATCATGAGAACAATAACCCGGCAGAGGGAAGGAGAGACCCGCTGCCCGATCCTCAGCCGAGGTATGAGCCTCGGCAAGAGCGAGAAGTGAGACCAGCTCACCACAATCAGGCGAACGAGAGGTACAATGATGGTTACTCAGATATGGAGTATGCAGGACATTGTGGAAATAATCATTATGGAATGCAGGACAGAATCGTTTACAAAAACTTGCCATCAAATGATGCAAGATTAAAATTAGACAGGTTGTATCGGTCCGAGTTGTTAGAGGAACAGGGTTCGCCTGGTCCGGCGTGTTTCGGACCTCGGATCATGGGCGATCCACCAGTGCCTAACTTTCAACTGGCAAGGGGAACTTGTAGTCCTTAAGAGGAGAAATAAAGATCTGCATGTTAGTCATTTGAGTGTAGAAATCACTACATCTTCCCTCCCCGGATCCCTCTAGCATCCATTGGCCCCATACTTTAGCCTACCCATGGCATCTTCCGTGCCACCACCACGACACCGGGTCACCCTTCGGGTCCCGCTCCTCTCTCTCTCCCCCGGAAATTCCTCTTCCCCACCCATGTCCCCCTGCTCGCCTTTCCTGTCTGTCGCCGTCCTCTGCCTCCCAGGTCGCCGCCTCGCGTGTCCTCACCTTCGACCGGTTCTGCGAGCGCCACCCTCTCCCCGAGCGCTCCCCCGCCGTTTCTCTCGCGGGCCCCGACGCCGCTCGTCTTCCTGGTACCGCACTGGTGCCGCCTGTCTCGCCGCCATACTCTGTCCGCCATCGGTGGCCCTCCTCGACCATCCTGGTCGCCTCCCGCGCGTCATCGCCCGCAGGCCAGCGCCGCCACCGCGGGCTTCTTTGCAAGCCGCCGGCCGAGCTTCCTCGTCGCTCGCGAACCTCTAGTCGCAGGCCTCCTCCCCATCGATCTGCAGCAAGCTCGCTGGCTATGGGCCCCTGCGCCTACCTCGGCCTCCCCAACGTCGCCGAGCCTCCTCCCAGCGACTTCGGTCTCGTGCGCCGCCTCCCGCAGGGCCCTCCTCTCCGGCCGCCAAGGCCGCGCCACCGCCTCTGCCACCTCTGTTCTCGCCCATGGCCGCTGTTGCCGCGCCATAACGTGAGCCGCGACATCTGTTGCCTCCTGCTCGTTATTCAGGCCAAGTGCCATGTCGTGTAGTTGTCTTGTCTCCCGATTCGCCTGCAGCGTACCCTGCTACCTCTGCTTGTATGGTTTGTTCCTGCAGGCAAGTTTTCATCTATAGGTATGTTCTCGATCCGGGTGCTTGACTATTTTGCTTGTAAGTCTGGAACCACGAGCCCGGTCGGCGAAAACCCTAGCCCCAGATTTGGAGAGCGAACCCGAAGAACTTCAAGATCTACGTCACGGACATCATGGAAGTACGCTAAGATCGACCTCGACCCGGTGAACCCATCGTCCACGGACGCCAAGACCGATCCCGGAGACCGACCCCGAACCCTCGGAAACCCCAAGATCGTTGAGTTCCCTATGTGTGACCCCTATCTAACCCGCCCATATGTTTGTAATATGGTATATATCCTGTTGCATAAATAAATTGTTCATACTTGCATACATATTCTGTGGTTTTGGGGGCATTATGCCGATTCACCTCATAATTAAATAGGGGGTCCATATGCAGGCAAATCTAGTCTTATATTGGCCCCATTTAAATTTGTGCAGCGAACCGGTGCTATCTTTTGCCTTGTTAATGCAACATTTAAATTGGGGGTATCTAAACAACATGAACTTAATAATTAATTGTCGGGACCCCGGTTCTGCTTAATTTGCCTAATCGCATCGCATCCTTGCCATGTCACGCATCATACCTGCATCATGCTCGATCCTTTGCCGTAGTATTAAATATGCATCCGGTGTTTCTTCTAGTGCTTTGCTTCTTCACGGATTAGACCGATGAGTTGATGCGAGTGTCGATGTGGCATCCCGCAAAACCACTACTAGAAAATCGCGTTGATTTTGTGCATTGCATCATCATGACCGCATGCTCATGTCAACATGCCACATTGCATTTTAGCATCGTCATCATCTTGCATTTGCTTGCATAAAACTATTTTTGAAAAGCCTGGTTTTGTTTTCTGAACGCCCCGTCTTTTTTTCAAACGCCAAACCCGGGTCTCCGGATTATTTTGTTTCGGCTGCTATCGGTTTGCAACCGGCCCGTTTAAAACAAATAAAAGGTTTAATTATTTTTAGTGGGGCAGTCGAACGGGCCGAATGACCCGAACGACCACCCCAGAAAATACAAACGGTCCACCTCTAAATCCTATTCCTACCCAACCTATCTACCCACACCCAGCCTCCACCTCACCCTGGCCAATCGCCATACGCCACCTCACCTCACCCTTTCCCCCTAGCCTATCCCGGGCTGCCACCTGTCCAACCCCCTCACCCCCACTCCCCTCCACGTCACACTCAACCCACCCTGCCACACAGACACACGCACTCCCACGCCGCCAACCGCTCGCACCCACCCCGACTCGGCCCCACCTCCCCCGATCCTCACGTCACCCCCGGCCCCTGTTCATCTTCCTCCTTCCCTCCCTCTCCCCTTTTCCTCCCCCGACCCGCACGCGACCTCCCCAGAGCTCCTCTCCGCCTTCCCGCCTCATGCCCCAGCTCACGCCACCGCCCGGCCCAGCTTCGCGGGCCTCACCACTGCCGGCGCCCTCGCCACCTTCCTCACCTGCTCGCCTCGCCTGCGCCTCCACCGCCCGCCAACCCGCACCGCCTCTCTCCGCCACAAATCCCTCTCCCCCTCGCCCTTGAAGCGTCCGCCTCGCCGCGGCGAGCTTGCCTCGCCTCGCCTCGCCTCCTCCCGCGCTCAAGCTCCGGCCTCACGCCACCGCCTCGTCCTCGACCTCCCAAGCGCCGCTGTGGCCGCGGCGCCCTCCTTCCTCCTCCTCCAGCGCCCTCGCGCCCCACCGCCCAACAACCTCTCCGGCGCCGGCCGCTCAGTGCTGGTTGGTCGCTGCCGCTCTGTGGTGCCGAGCGCATGGCGGCAGCGGCGTGGCGGCGGGCTCTGCGTCGTCGTCGGAGCTGGAGGCCATCCGGTGGGGAAGCGCCAAGCTGCAGGGCGCCCGTGAGGAGATGGAGGACGAGGTCGTCCTCCGCCCCGAGTCCCTGCTCCACGGCTTCTCCTTCGCCGCAGTTTTCGACGGCCACGCTGGCTTCTCCACCGTCCAGTTCCTCAGGGACGAGTGGTACAAGGAATGCGCGGCCGCGTTGGATGGTGGAGCAGTGCTCAACACCAAGAATCTTGAAGCCATCACGGAATCGATCAGGCGTGCCTTTGCCACTGTGGACGCCAACCTCTCCACCTGGCTTGAGAAAATGGACAAAGAAGACGAATCTGGCGCCACAGCCACGACCTTGTTTCTGAGGAAAGATGTCCTTGTTGTCTCGCACATTGGTGACTCCTGCTTGGTCGTATCGCGTGGCGGAAGACCTCAATCTCTGACCAACTTTCATCGGCCATACGGGAACAACAAAACATCCCTTGAAGAGGTCAAGCGGATTAGAGCAGCAGGTGGATGGATTCTCGATGGACGCATATGTGGGGACATCTCTGTATCTCGAGCTTTTGGAGACATAAGATTTAAGACACGAAAGAATGAGATGCTGGTAAAAGGAGTTAAAGAAGGAAGATGGACTAAAAAATTCGTTTCAAGCAAGACCGTCGGTGCGTTCCCAGATCATCACCGACAATCGAAACCGGAACCGACAAGTTCGACTACCCGGGCACCGTGCGACAAGACCTTCCGCATGGATTCGATGCACCCGAAGATCGCCTACCCGGAACATCAAGATCTCCCTCACGGAATCGGAAGACCGAACCCTCGGTATGCCAAGTTCGCTATCATGGAATCGCCAAGATCCATCGGCGCCAAACCCAAGACCGACATCATCAACCGAGAACTCTGACAAGGACGCCAAGCTCGTCGAGGTCCCGGACGCCAAGTACTTCACCCCGGACACCGAGACCCTGGACAACAAGTTCTCCTTCCCGGAAGCATTGACGCTCGTGAGACAAGATCTATTTTCCATAATCCGAAGACCCTAAATCCCGGAGTACGAGAACGATCCCGTCGAACCCCAGATCCGGACCCTAAGACCGACCCCGAACCCCGGAACCCCGGAACCCCAAGATCTGCCGAACCCTAATGTGTGAACCCCTTATCCGAGAACCCTATTTTTATAAATTGCCAACTATACAAATTGTTGCATATTTAATTGCCATACTTGCATGCATATTTGTGTGGTTTGGGGGCCTTATACCGATTCACCTAATAATTAAATATGGGGCCCATATGCGGGCAAATCTAGTCTCATATTGGTCTCATTTAAACTTGTGTAGCGAACCGGTGCCATCTTTTGTCTTGCTAATGCAACATTAAATTGCGGGGTAGCTAAACAACATGAACCACTTAATTAATTGTCGGGACCCCGGTTCCGCTTAATATGACCTAATTGCATCGCACCTTTGCCATGTCATACATCATACATGCATCATGCCGATCTTCTGCCGTTGAATTAAATATTGCATCCGGTGTTTCTTCTAGTGTTTTGCTTCTTCGCGGATAAGGCCGTTGAGTTGATGCGAGTGTCGCCCCGATCTTCGGTTGAACCTTCGACAATGTTTTCAGGTGAGCATCTCCCCCTTTCTACCTATCTTACTTTTATAGTATTTACTTCCCTCCTGTTGATCTATTGCTATCTGTGTTGCGATTCTCTAGTTTCCGTGCCCGGATATCCCTTGCAGCCTTATATTGCCTTGGACACATCCTATTACCTGTTGTTTGGTAGATAGTTGGACTTGCACGTCGTAGTCGCTTGCTCAAGTGCTGTTGCGTGTCGCCAATTGCCACAGTTGTTGGAGCCTTGCCGCATGTTGATGTTGGAGATGATCATAGCTTTACTTATCGTTCACTTTAATTCCTGTTTAAAAACTAAAATTGAAGTAAGCAGAGGCATCGGTGGGTGATAGATAATATTTGGTTTCGAGCATACTTGTGTCGTAGGACCCCGAGTACTTGATACATTCCTTGATTTATCGCGCTATCCAAATCCGGAGGTATATGGGACCCCCACGCGAGCTTGATTCGATCTTATTTCTTGGGGCCACAAACTAGTTTGAGGTTTTATTTACTATCTGTACTTATGCCATGCTCTTGTTTATTACGTTTGTGCGAGGAGCACTGTCTTTGTTTAGGTAAGCGGAATGTTTTCGCGGTATCGACAATCAGTTTGGGTTCCCATCGTTCTGACCATTGTCGCAAACCTCGGGTCCGTCTCGAGTCGACTAACCGTTCTTGGGTGTACTCAAGGGTGCCCCGAAATATTCTGAATCCTATGATTGCTTTGTCGTGAAGGCCTCGTTGGGTTTTGATTTGGTTTTCCGAGGTTGATCGGCGTGTCTTGCTATTGGTGCACCCGGCGGGTAAAACTTTACGAAGCCGTGTCCGCGGATATGGACGACTTGGAGCACAGTATCTCGACCATAGAAAAGCATAACTAAAGTTTATTGCTATAAATTTGACTTTATAATGACTAGTAATCAGCTTCACTATAATGGAATGGCTAAATAATACTGCCCACAATTGCTTGTTTGGTTTGTCGCTTGCGACCATTGTACCTGACTAGTAAGTATTGCAACTACAACGGAATGGCTAAATAAAAGTACAAACAACTGCTGGGTTTTGGGGTATCTCATGCTAATTGTATTTGACTAGTAAGTGTCACAACTATCACGGAATGGTTAACTAAAAGTGCCCACTGCTTACTTGATCAGGATGATTATCTAAACCTGACTAGTAATTGCTGCCACGATAACTGAATAAGTAAAACTGCCAACTGTGTGAGTTCCTCGGTCGACTTCCTCGATTGGTCTCGAGGGGGAAACACCAGGATGGGTTTGTTTGGTGTTAGCTTCAAATTGGATCCGGATAGGTCGTTCTTATCCCTCTCTGATAACCGCCAGTTGTATCGAGTCTCTATAGGTTGTTTAGTGCATGCTGCCGCTGCCGCTTAGTCCACCATACCTATGTAGGTGAGGACCGCCGAATTCTAGCCTCGCCGTGTACTGGCCTCAGTACTGACGCTCCTTCTTTTCCTTTGCCTTTGTCGGCACCCCTTTTGTTTAAACAGGTTTTGAGATCGACGTCGTTAGCAGGGTTACCCTTCCGGCTTGGCAGGGGTTATGGGCGCCATTGGTTATTCGTCGGGCTCTTAGCCCCATTTGCATCTTGTCCGTAGTCGGACGCGATGCTCGTTTTCAAGGTGGTTTGGATCTTTGTACATGATATCTGTATTCTTGACTCATTGAGTCATTGTATATATATCTCGTGGGTTCCATCGAGGGTGTTGTGTAATGTTATTACTTCGTTTTCCACCCGCTTGCGAAAGTGCTGGTGGGCACCTTTGAATCGTTTCTATGCGGGTTTGGCGGGTTTCGCTAAAACTTGCATAGGTCCGATCCCGAGGTGTTCTGAGTGGTATCGAGCTCGGCGGTTGCGATACCCCAAGTCCAACTGTCGGATAACCTAGCTAACGGCAAGTAGAGTGTCAAAACTATTTTTGCAAAATCGGTTGGATAGTTACGATTAGGTCTGATTTTACTCCTTACTCTGCTGTTCTCCTCTTACCTCTCGTGTTTTGAATCCGCTCTCATCCCTTTCTTGAGTCCAGGAATTCGTGGTTGGGTTCCTTCATTACCTTGATGTTTCGCTTCCTTCCTTGATAACGGTGTTCTACCATCCGGTGTTCAAGCTGCCTGAGGAATCCGTCTACTGTGGTATCATTCTTTGTTCCTTGTTTGTGCCTTCCGGTGTTTTCCGACACGGCGACATCATCTACGCTAGATCGATCTGAGTCGCATCACTTCTTTGTTTCCGCACCTCGCTTGTCGTGATCTTCAGTCTGAATCCTGAGGGTTGGTTGCATAATCTGTCTATTCGTGTACATAGTAATGCTTTGAGTGCGGGATGGAGTCGCGACCATACCACTACTCTGATCATTCGCTTATGTACATTGAATGGTGGATCGATGCAATTTACTCCTTCCGCTGAAGTTAGAGGTGGCCTTACCTTTCACTTCGTCCGTTGTTATCCGGAGTGTTCTCTTGACGAACGTGAACAAGAACCTTGTTAGTGGTGTCGCGAGGATCCACACGAAGCGAGAAGACGTAGATCGCCGACCTTCTTCCCGGTACCATGAGGCGGATCTCGAGGGCGAGATCCCTTGTTAGTGGTGTCGAATTGTGGCATCCCGCAAAACCACTACTAGAAAATCGCGTTGATTTTGTGCATTGCATCATCATGACCGCATGCTCATGTCAACATGCCACATTGCATTTTAGCATCGTCATCATCTTGCATTTGCTTGCATAAAACTATTTTTGAAAAGCCTGGTTTTGTTTTCTGAACGCCCCGTCTTTTATTCAAACGCCAAACCTGGGTCTCCGGATTATTTTGTTTCGGCTGCTATCGGTTTGCAACCGGCCCGTTTAAAACAAATAAAAGGTTTAATTATTTTTAGTGGGGCAGTCGAACGGGCCGAATGACCCGAACGACCACCCCAGAAAATACAAACGGTCCACCTCTAAATCCTATTCCTACCCAACCTATCTACCCACACCCAGCCTCCACCTCACCCTGGCCAATCGCCATACGCCACCTCACCTCACCCTTTCCCCCTAGCCTATCCCGGGCTGCCACCTGTCCAACCCCCTCACCCCCACTCCCCTCCACCTCACACTCAACCCACCCTGCCACACAGACACACGCACTCCCACGCCGCCAACCGCTCGCACCCACCCCGACTCGGCCCCACCTCCCGATCCTCACGTCACCCCGGCCCTGTTCATCTTCCTCCTTCCTCCCTCTCCTTTCCTCCCCGAACCGCATGCGACCTCCCAGAGCTCCTCGCCTTCCGCCTCCATGCCCAGCGTCTGCGCCACCCGCTGCTCGCTCGCCGGGCCTCGCCACCCGTCCGCCCGCCCCTCGCCACCTTCCTCCCATGGCTCGCCTGCTGCGCCCCTCCACCGTCCGCCAACCGTGACCGCCTCTCTCCCGTCCCTCTCTCCGCCCAAGCCGCGTCCGCCTCGCGCGGCGGCGCTCGCCTCGCCTCGCCTCCTCCCTCCCGCGGCCGCGCTCAAGCTCCGACCTCCGCCACCTCCCCTCGTCCTCGACCTCCCCAGCGCCTTTGTGGCGCAGCCCCTGGCCTGGCGTCCCTCCTTCCTCCTCCAGCCCTCGCACCCCACCAACCACCTCTCCGGCGCGCTCCGTCTTTGCGGCTGGGTCGCTGCCTCACTTCTGTGGTGCCAGGCGGCGGGCAGCGTGTGGCCAGGCTCTCGTCGTCGTCGGCTGGAGGCCATCCGGTGGGGAATCGCCAGCTGTAGGGCGCCGTGAGGAGATGGAGGACGAGGTCGTCCTCCGCCAGTCCCTGCTCCATGGCTTCTCCTTCGCGGTTTTCGGCGCCCGGCCACGCTTCTCCACCGTCCGGTTCCTCGGGGCGAGTGGTACAAGGAATCTTGTGACGCGTTGGATGGTGGAGCAGTGCTCAACACCAAGAATCTTGAAGCCATCACGGAATCGATCAGGCATGCCTTTGCCACTGTGGACGCCAACCTCTCCACCTGGCTTGAGAAAATGGACAAAGAAGACGAATCTGGCGCCACAGCCACGGCCTTGTTTCTGAGGAAAGATGTCCTTGTTGTCTCGCACATTGGTGACTCCTGCTTGGTCGTATCGCGTGGCGGAAGACCTCAATCTCTGACCAACTTTCATCGGCCATACGGGAACAACAAAACATCCCTTGAAGAGGTCAAGCGGATTAGAGCAGCAGGTGGATTGATTCTCGATGGACGCATATGTGGGGACATCTCTGTATCTCGAGCTTTTGGAGACATAAGATTTAAGACACGGAAGAATGAGATGCTGGTAAAAGGAGTTAAAGAAGGAAGATGGACTGAAAAATTCGTTTCAAGCAAGACCGTCGGTGCGTTCCCAGATCATCACCGACAATCGAAACCGGAACCGACAAGTTCGACTACCCGGGCACCGTGCGACAAGACCTTCCGCATGGATTCGATGCACCCGAAGATCGCCTACCCGGAACATCAAGATCTCCCTCACGGAATCGGAAGACCGAACCCTCGGTATGCCAAGTTCGCTATCATGGAATCGCCAAGATCCATCGGCGCCAAACCCAAGACCGACATCATCAACCGAGAACTCTGACAAGGACGCCAAGCTCGTCGAGGTCCCGGACGCCAAGTACTTCACCCCGGACACCGAGACCCTGGACGACAAGTTCTCCTTCCCGGAAGCATTGACGCTCGTGCGACAAGATCTATTTTCCCTAATCCGAAGACCCTAAATCCCGGAGTACGAGAACAATCCCGTCGAACCCCAGATCCGGACCCTAAGACCGACCCCGAACCCCGGAACCCCGGAACCCCAAGATCTGCCGAACCCTAATGTGTGAACCCCTTATCCGAGAACCCTATTTTTATAAATTGCCAACTATACAAATTGTTGCATATTTAATTGCCATACTTGCATGCATATTTGTGTGGTTTGGGGGCCTTATACCGATTCACCTAATAATTAAATATGGGGCCCATATGCGGGCAAATCTAGTCTCATATTGGTCTCATTTAAACTTGTGTAGCGAACCGGTGCCATCTTTTGTCTTGCTAATGCAACATTAAATTGCGGGGTATCTAAACAACATGAACCACCTAATTAATTGTCGGGACCCCGGTTCCACTTAATATGACCTAATTTCATCGCACCTTTGCCATGTCATACATCATACATGCATCATGCCGATATTCTGCCGTTGAATTAAATATTGCATCCGGTGTTTCTTCTAGTGTTTTGCTTCTTCGCGGATAAGGCCGTTGAGTTGATGCGAGTGTCGCCCCGATCTTCGGTTGAACCTTCGACAATGTTTTCAGGCGAGCATCTCCCCCTTTCTACCTATCTTACTTTTATAGTATTTACTTCCCTCCTGTTGATCTATTGCTATCTGTGTTGCGATTCTCTAGTTTCCGTGCCCGGATATCCCTTGCAGCCTTATATTGCCTTGGACACATCCTATTACCTGTTGTTTGGTAGATAGTTGGACTTGCGCGTATTAGTCGCTTGCTCAAGTGCTGTTGCGTGTCGCCAATTGCCACAGTTGTTGGAGCCTTGCCGCATGTTGATGTTGGAGATGATCATAGCTTTACTTATCGTTCACTTTAATTCCTGTTTAACAACTAAAATTGAAGTAAGCAGAGGCATCGGTGGGTGATAGATAATATTTGGTTTCCGCACGCCCACTTGTGTCCCGTAGGACCCCGAGTACTTGATACCTGTTCCTTGATTTATCGCGCTATCCACATCCGGGAGGTATATGGGACCCCCCTGAGCCAGAGCTTGATTCAGTCTTATTTCTTGGGGCCACAAACTAGTTTGAGGTTTTATTTACTATCCTGTACTTATGCCATGCTACTGTTTATTTACGTTTGTGCAAGGAGCACACTGTACTGTTTAGGTAAGCGGAATGTTTTCGCGGTATCGACAATCCCAGTTTTGGGTTCCCGGTCGTTCTGACCATTGTCGCAAACCTCGGGTCCGTCTCGAGTCATTAACCGTTGGTGTACTCCAAGGGGTGGCCCCCTGAAATATTTCTGAATCCTGTGATTGCTTTGTCGTGAAGGCCTCGTTGGGTTTTGATTTGGTTTTTCCGAGGTTGATCGAGCGTGTCTTGCTATTGGTGCACCCCGGCCGGGTAAAACTTTCTGAAAGCCGTGTCCGCGGATATGGACGACTTGGAGCACAGTATCTCGACCATAGACACCCATAACTAAAGTTTATTGCTATAAATTTGACTTTATAATGACTAGTAATCAGCTTCACTATAATGGAATGGCTAAATAATACTGCCCACAATTGCTTGTTTGGTTTGTCGCTTGCGACCATTGTACCTGACTAGTAAGTATTGCAACTACAACGGAATGGCTAAATAAAAGTACCAACAACTGCTGGGTTTTGGGGTATCTCATGCTAATTGTATTTGACTAGTAAGTGTCGCAACTATCACGGAATGGTTAACTAAAAGTGCCCACTGCTTACTTGATCAGGATGATTATCTAAACCTGACTAGTAATTGCTGCCACGATAACTGAATAAGTAAAACTGCCAACTGTGTGAGTTCCTCGGTCGACTTCCTCGATTGGTCTCGAGGGGGAAACACCAGGATGGGTTTGTTTGGTGTTAGCTTCAGATTGGATCCAGATAGGTCGTTCTTATCCCTCTCTGATAACCGCCAGTTGTATCGAGTCTCTATAGGTTGTTTAGTGCATGCTGCCGCTGCCACTCAGTCCACCATACCTATGTAGGCGAGGACCACCGAATTCTAGCCTCGCCGTGTACTGGCCTCAGTACTGACGCTCCTTCCTTTTCCTTTGCCTTTGTCGGCACCCCTTTTGTTTAAACAGGTTTTGAGATCGACGTCGTTAGCAGGGTTACCCTTCCGGCTTGGCCTGGGCAGGGTTATGGACGCCATTGGTTATTCATCAGGGCTCTTAGCCCCATTTGCATCTTGTCCGTAGTCGGACGCAGTATCGTTTTCAAGGTGGTTTGGATCTTTGTACATGATATCTGTATTCTTGACTCATTGAGTCGCCGCTGTATATATATCTGTTCTCTGGGTCCCATCGAGGACTGTTGTGTAATGTTATTACTTCGTTTTCCACCCGCACGAAAGTGCCTGGTGGGCACCTTTGAATCGTTTCTATGCGGGTTTGGCGGGTTTCGCTAAAACTTGCATAGGTCCGATTCTGAGGGTGTTACAGAGTGGTATCAGAGCTCAGCAGTTGCGATACCCCACAAGTCCAGCCTGTAGGATAACCTAGCTAACGGCCGAAGTAGAGTGTCAAAACTATTTTTGCAAAATCGGTTGGATAGTTCTGATTAGGTCTGATTTTACTCCTTACCCCTCTGCTGTTCTCCTCTTACCTCTACGTGTTTTGAATCCGCTCTCGTCCCTTTCTTCGAGTCCAGGAATTCTCGTGGTTGGGTTCCGTCGTACCTTCAGGGTTTCGCTTCCTTCTTTGATAACGGTGTTCTACCATCCGGTGTTCAAGCTGCCTGAGGAATCCGTCTGCTGTGGTATCATTCTTTGTTCCTTGTTTGTGCCTTCCGGTGTTTTCCGACGCGACGACATCATCTACGCTAGATCTGATGCAGAGTCTGCATCACTTCTTTGTTTCCGCACCTCGCTTGTCGTGATCTTCAGTCTGAATCCTGAGGGTTGGTTGCATAATCTGTCTATTCGTGTACATAGTAATGCTTTGAGTGCGGGATGGAGTCGCGACCATACCACTACTCTGATCATTCGCTTATGTACATTGAATGGTGGATCGATGCAATTTACTCCTTCCGCTGAAGTTAGAGGTGGCCTTACCTTTCACTTCGTCCGTTGTTATCCGGAGTGTTCTCTTGACGAACGTGAACAAGAACCTTGTTAGTGGTGTCGCGAGGATCCACACGAAGCGAGAAGACGTAGATCGCCGACCTTCTTCCCGGTACCATGAGGCGGATCTCGAGGGCGAGATCCCTTGTTAGTGGTGTCGAATTGTGGCATCCCGCAAAACCACTACTAGAAAATCGCGTTGATTTTGTGCATTGCATCATCATGACCGCATGCTCATGTCAACATGCCACATTGCATTTTAGCATCGTCATCATCTTGCATTTGCTTGCATAAAACTATTTTTGAAAATCCTGGTTTTGTTTTCTGAATGCCCCGTCTTTTATTCAAACGCCAAACCCGGGTCTCCGGATTATTTTGTTTCGGCTGCTATCGGTTTGCAACCGGCCCATTTAAAACAAATAAAAGGTTTAATTATTTTTAGTGGGGCAGTCGAACGGGCCGAATGACCCGAACGACCACCCCAGAAAATACAAACGGTCCACCTCTAAATCCTATTCCTACCCAACCTATCTACCCACACCCAGCCTCCACCTCACCCTGGCCAATCGCCATACGCCACCTCACCTCACCCTTTCCCCCTAGCCTATCCTGGGCTGCCACCTGTCCAACCCCCTCACCCCCACTCCCCTCCACCTCACACTCAACCCACCCTGCCACACAGACACACGCACTCCCACGCCGCCAACCGCTCGCACCCACCCCGACTCGGCCCCACCTCCCCCGATCCTCACGTCACCCCCGGCCCCTGTTCATCTTCCTCCTTCCCTCCCTCTCCCCTTTTCCTCCCCCGACCACTGACCTCCCAGAGCTCCTCTCGCCTTCCGCCTCCATGCCCCAGCGTCTGCGCCACCCGCCCGCTCGCTCGGGCCACCGTCCTTGCCGGCCTCCCCTCGCCACCTTCCTCCCAGCTCGCCTCGCCTGCGCCCTCCACCGCCCCGCAAACCCTGACCGTCTCTCTCCGCCCCAAATCCCTCTCTCCCGCCGCCCAGTACGCGTCCCTCGCGCCGCGGCTCGCCTCGCCTCGCCTCCCTCCCGCGCGGCCCGCGCTCAAGCTCCGGCCTCACGCCACCGCCCCCTCGTCCTCGACCTCCCCAAGCGCCGCCTGTGGCCGCAGCCGCCCCTGGCCCCGCACGACGTCCCTCCTTCCTCCTCCAGCGCCCTCGCGCCCCACCGCCCACCAACCACCTCTCCGGCGCCGGCGCGCTCGTCTTGCTGGGTCGCTGCCTCACTTCTGGGTGCAGGCGGCGGCGGGCAGCGTGGCGCGGGCTCAAGTCGTCGTCGGAGCTGGAGGCCATCCGTGAAGCGCCAAGCTGCAGGGCGCCCGTGAGGAGATGGAGGACGAGGTCGTCCTCCGCCCCGAGTCCCTGCTCCACGGCTTCTCCTTCGCCGCAGTTTTCGACGGCCACGCTGGCTTCTCCACCGTCCAGTTCCTCAGGGACGAGTGGTACAAGGAATGCACGGCCGCGTTGGATGGTGGAGCAGTGCTCAACACCAAGAATCTTGAAGCCATCACGGAATCGATCAGGCGTGCCTTTGCCACTGTGGACGCCAACCTCTCCACCTGGTTTGAGAAAATGGACAAAGAAGACGAATCTGGCGCCACAGCCACGGCCTTGTTTCTGAGGAAAGATGTCCTTGTTGTCTCGCACATTGGTGACTCCTGCTTGGTCGTATCGCGTGGCGGAAGACCTCAATCTCTGACCAACTTTCATCGGCCATACGGGAACAACAAAACATCCCTTGAAGAGGTCAAGCGGATTAGAGCAGTAGGTGGATGGATTCTCGATGGACGCATATGTGGGGACATCTCTGTATCTCGAGCTTTTGGAGACATAAGATTTAAGACACGGAAGAATGAGATGCTGGTAAAAGGAGTTAAAGAAGGAAGATGGACTGAAAAATTCGTTTCAAGCAAGACCGTCGGTGCGTTCCCAGATCATCACCGACAATCGAAACCGGAACCGACAAGTTCGACTACCCGGGCATCGTGCGACAAGACCTTCCGCATGGATTCGACGCACCCGAAGATCGCCTACCCGGAACATCAAGATCTCCCTCACGGAATCGGAAGACCGAACCCTCGGTATGCCAAGTTCGCTATCATGGAATCGCCAAGATCCATCGGTTATGGATGACTTGGAGCACAGTGCTCGATCATAGACAACTATAAATAAAGTTTACTGTTATAATTCGACTTGTACCCGATATGACTAGTAATCAGCTTCACTACAACGGAATGGCTAAATAAAAGTACCAACAACTGCTGGGTTTGGGACATCTCATGCTAATTGTATCTGACTAGTAAGTGTCGCAACTACAACGAAATGGTTAACTAAAAGTGCCCACTGCTTATCATATCAGGATGACTATCTATACCTGAATAGTAATTGCTGCAATAATAACTGAATAAATAAAACTGCCAACTGTGTGAGTTCCTCGGTGGACTTCCTCGTTTGGTCTCGAGGGGGAAATACCAGGATGTGTATGCTTGGTGATAGTTTCAGGTTGGATCCGAATAGGTCTTTATTATCCTTATCTGATAGCCGCCAGTTGTATTGAGTCTCTATAGGTTGTTTAGTGCATGCTTTGCCGCTTGATCCACCATACCTATGTGGCGAGGACCGCGAATTCTATTCTCGCGTGTCTTGGCCTCGATCTTGGCTCTCTTTTCCTTTGCCCTTTGTCGGCACCTCTTTTGTTTAAGCAGGTTTTGAGATCGGCGTCGTTAGCGAGGTTACCCTTCGCTTGGCCTGGCAGGGTTATGGGCATTGGTTATTCTTCAGGGCTCTTAGCTCAATTTGCATCTTGTCCGTACTCGGACGCTGTATCGTTTTCAAGGTGATTGGGATCTTTGTATTGTATATCTGTATTCTTGACTCTTTGAGTCGTTGTTATATATATATCTGTTCTGTGGGTTCCATCGAGGACTATTGTGTAATGATATTACTTTGTTTTCCACCCGCACGCAAGTGCCTGGTGGTCACCTTTGAATCGTTTCTATGCGGGTTTGGCGGGAATCGCTGAAACTTGCATAGGACCGATCCTGAGGGTGTTACAGTATTCCTCCGTTATATCTTGCTGGACCTCTTGTTTCATTCCGAGGTATGATCCATTTCCCTGAGTCATTTACCCTCATCCTAGCCATCTCCTTAGCTTCTCTTATTAGTTTCATCCTACGTGTCTCAATCATTGCACTTGTGCCTCATTTTTTGTACCGATACAGTGTTCACTGGCATGGGTACAATGGTAACTTCGGGTGGTCATATCAACGCAGTTTCCCTTCGATAGACGCAATGGTAATGATAGCCGGATTGCCTTCTGCGCTGTGTGACCTTCCTGTGGCCCCAATCCGTTGATGCTAGGACAACATACACGCGTGTATGCGCTAACCGCTGCGCACCGGCGATCCCACTACCTCTTGCAGTACGCGGTTATAAATGGGGGAGTGGGGGAAACCCTTGGTTACCTTCCCGACTTCACACTTCCTAGTTTTCCTCCGCTCGCGTCCGCCGCTGAGCATTGCGCTTACACGACCGCGCCGCCGTTTCTCGGTCTCACACCGCCACGTATTGCGCTTGTTCTGCACCTCTGCCATGGTCCTTCTTCTCCGCCTTCTCCGTGTTCTCCACTATTGCGATGAGGCCTTGGATTTCAAGACCTCTCCCCTCCATCAGTGCTTTTTCCTCCGACGAGCCCATGTCGAGCTCCCAGAGTGTCGCCTTCGCTGAAGAAGAAGATGCTGTGGCCACCCAGGAGCGCGGCTCGTGGCAGGGCTCCACCATCACTCGGCAGGAAGTCGAGTGGCCCATTAGGACACGCTGCATCCCCGCCAAGGTAAAATGTCATTTACCCGGCTCTGAATCTGTTCCCGTCGCAGAGCCCGGGGAATACTTAGTGTTTATGTCCCATTTCGCTAGAGGGTTCAGTCTCCCCCTTAGCAATTTTGCTAAGGAGTTTCTAGAGTTTTTCGGCCTTCAGCCACACCATCTCCCGGCCAATGCTATTGCATCTCTCTCCGCATATATCTCGGTCCGTGAAGGGTACTTTGGCCTTTGGCCTTCTATAGTTGTCTGGTCGAAGTTCTTTCAGATCCGAGCCAATGTTGTGCCGGACAAGACTCTCCCTTATTCCGAGAAATCTCTTACTCAATGTGGTGCTACCCCCATCACACCTCAGAAACGATCTGAGTTTCCCCAGGTCATAGGCCTTGAATCTTGCAAGAAATGGCACCAATCATTTTTCTACGTGAAAAACCAAGGCAAGGAAGATAAGATTCGGCTGGCGGTTTCCTCTGTCAGTACTCCTTCCAGGAAGAACTGGAACTTTAATCAGAAGAAGACCAATGCCCTTGTCTAAGCCTTTGAGGTCCAACTCAAGGAGCTGATTCGGTCCGGACTTCATGGTGAGGATTTGCTGGCTGCCTTTGTCACCAGCCGAATCTACCCCTTCCAAGAATGATCTCACAAGCTCTGCTATATGAGCGGTCCTCTTGATCCGAATCGGGTTTCCAGCATCGAGCTCTCCAACGATCAGATCCGGAAACGTGTCTGGGACATTTTCAAGACGAAGTTGCCCGAGGATTGGTAGTGGGGTGTGAAGCCCTTTACTCGCGAGAATCCTCCTCCCAAGGTAATCTGATACCGATCCAGTTCAATTGAATCTCTAGCCCATGTTATTCTATTTATTACTTTATTAATTTTTTCTCATTCTATTGCATAAATTCGAGGAGCAAACTTTGGAAGATTCCGAGGTGCTTGCTCTACCCTAGAGTAAGGACCGCGATACCCCAGACAGTGAGGAACCAGATCTGGAGGAATTTATCCCGAAGCCGGAATCTGCTCCTGCCCGCCCTCGGGGAAGGCCTTCTTCCCGCACCGACAAAGGTGACTTGGACGAGGTCCAAATTCTCGAGGTAGTTGATGCGACGCCCATTCCTTACGCAAATTCGGCTCATGTTTTCCCAGCTAACCCGGCTGGTCAGGTGCATGAGGCGGAGCCCCTGGCTACTGAAGCCCCAATTCCATCTAAGAAGCGGGCCGCCTCAAAAGATCCTTCGGAGGGGGTTCCGAAGAAACGAATCAAGAGATTCGCTCAGAAGCCTCCGAAGAGAAAAGTGATGCTGGGAGTTTCTGTGTGAGTTGACCTACTCGTGTTAGATTTGTATTTCTTGTTTCTCTCTTTCTGTTCTTAACTTTGCTCTCATTTATCTCGGCAGCACCCCACTTTCTGCCAACCCTAGTGGTCCGAGTATGACCTCTCAGGTTATTCGGCTGACCTCACCACCATCTCAAGATGATGTCCGGGTCTCCAGCCCTGCTTGTAACGATCCTCCTCCCGTGCCGACTAATAGTCCATCTCGGCGGGAGGAGGTCAAGGTCACCTCTGGTGGTGCTGACGTTGCTATGCCGGATCGAGCGACTGATCCGGTAGTTTCCTCTGAGGTCTCCAAGAATATCTCCGCCGAACCAATTCCCGCAGAAGTTCCTGCTACGTCGCCTCCCGCTGAAGGTGCTGTTGTTCTTGTTGCGGAGGTTGCTGCCCCGAGCTCGGCTCAGCCCGCCCAATCTCAATCCGCAGCTGAGGTTTCCGCCAAGGCCAAGAAGGATGGTGTTGCCAAGCCCAAGCCAGCCCAGAAGGTTAATCCAAGTTCCTCTCAACCGAGTATAGTCGATATGCTTCACAAGGGAGCCTCTGTCGCTAAATCTAGGCCTGCCTCCACCGCCGGTACATAAATTTTGCTTCATAAGAGCCCGACGGCTGGGGAAGCTGCCTAACAAGCGCGAGAGGCCAAAGGCAAGGTGCTAACCCGTATGGAGAGCGGATGAAGCCTCAGGTCTTTGGTAGAATATGCCAACAATTGGAATGCCGCCGATTAGATCAAGGGTAATCCGAGTAATCAACCTTTCCAGCTCTCCGACATCAGTAGCCGCTTGCATTTGGCCGCCAAAGTTGTTCTTGAGAGCGATAAAATGAACGAGATAAATTCTTAGGTCTATGCTTTAGTCTTTTCATAAAATGTACTGCATACCCACTAGCCCCCGAGGTTTCGACCGAGTGACTTGTCATTCAGCTGGAAGCTTCTGCTGGTAAATTTTAGCTATGTGTATAACGAATGTGTTGGGCCACGTAGAGATAAAACAAAATTTTTTCCTCTAACGCGGTGATCCCAAGATCTAGCTGAGGTAGAAGGCCACGAGGATTACCACTAGACACATAGTTGCGGATTACTGATGAAGTGCGTCAGTTGAATGCAGTGCAGTCCTCGAGATCCAATCCGATCATGATCGTCCTGGTGCTAATCGTACATCACCGCTGCTGGTATCCACACGTAAAAGGAGGAACACCGACGATGAACTGCTAGGTTCGTTACGACGGCTGGACTGCTATGGAACTAGGGTTTCCAACTCATGGAATGACCTAACTGATCAACCCTCCTAGGTTCTGCCACTATATATAGGGAGTGAACATGGGCTCCACTCACTCGTGGCCCATTCACTAAAGCCCATATAATATTAGTCATTATGAGTCTGACTCACTAACTCAGTCCAACTCCGGCTCAGGTCCAACCCAACCAGGTTTCTGGTTCAGATCCAATCCGACCTGGCTCCCGCTCTTAAGTGTGTGACCAGACAGGCTCATGGCTACTTGGACACGATTGGAGTACGACTCTCAATCGATCAGTCGGCAGCGGATCCTAGCAGAATGTGCTGAATCCCAAGTACCAAAGAGTCATGATGACTTGCCTTTCCAATCTGACTTACGTCCAAGTCCCTTTTGCCTCACAATATACCTTGTCAGACTATAGGTAAATATTTGTCATCCCTTAAATAGTTCGACTCTCTTCTCGATACGAGATAAGTATAACTCCCTAGTTTTAGTAAATAATATATTAGGGTTTGTGTGTGCATTCATGAGCATCATATTTTAATGCATGCATTGAAGAAAACCCTAAACCCTATTCTTCCTCTCTATTTGAAAAGCATTCAAAAGGTTTTGAATATCTTGAAAAGTACCAAAATTTGTGGAGACCAAACTGGTATAAAGGGCCCCTGAATATTTATAATGATTTCAAAACTCTCTGGTATTTTCAAACTGTTTAAAACTGAAAAGGATATGAAAATGGAAAATAGAAATCAAAAACAGGAAATATAAATGTTTCTTGAACAAAAAAAAATGAGCAGCAGAGCTAACCAGGCCGCAACCCAGCTAGCCCATCTCCCTCCTCTCACTATCTATCACTCAAGTGCACAACCAGCAGATTCCCTTGGCCCAGTCGCGGCCCAGCGTCGGCCCGCGTACCCCTTCGCCCTCGTCCTCTATGTTGACGACGGGAAGCAGGTCGGTGGCCGCCGCGATGCCGTCCACCGCCGCCGCTGTGATCCTCACCGCTCGCCGCTCTGGAGCATGGATAAGACCGCATCGAGCCGTGTTTCTCTTCCCCTCGACCTCTCATTCTCCCCTGGCTCTCTCTTCCCCGATGTTACCCTCTGCGCACCGAACCCTAGCCTCGCCAGATGCTAGGGACCGCCGCCGTTTTCGGCCACCCCTCGCCAAGCCGAGGAGCCTACGAGCTCCGTCATGTTGTGCTCCATCTCCTCGCCGAAGGAATCGAGAAGAGGAGCTCCCAGTCAACGCCATCGACCCTTTCTTCCCCAACCCCGATGTCCACCGCCGCTGACATTGCCATCGGCCCTGACCTCCTCCGGCCTCTTCGTCGCATGCTTCATGCTCAGGGTGAGATTCTGGTTCGAAGGGAACACCTGGTCGTCCCCCTCTTGCTCTGTACCTCGTTGTTGCCGTGCGCCGCCGTCGACCGCCGTAGGATCTCGTTGTTGGAGATGCTCCGGTGACCCCCATGGAGCGGCGCCGCCATATTTAGGTCCCCATCAAAGCCCCGGTTCGAGAGCGCCTAGTCTTGCTTGCCCGCTCGCCCTTTGCCGCCGTCCCTCGCCGCGTCTGACGTGGATTCCGGCGAGCCTACGTGGCGCCACCGTGGTTTCCAGGTGTCGATGACGTGGGCGCTGACCAAGGCCCGCCAGCGTGGCCTGCCGACATGACCCAAGTCCCACCCGTCAGCCTCGGTGGCTAGATGCTCCTGTGGTGCAGAAAGTTAGGGTTAGGGTTGAGATGACGTCATCCTGATGCATTATTTGGTTTAAATAATTCCAGAAAATGGTTTAAACTTATAAATTCAATAACTTATTATTTATAAGTGAGAAAAATACAAATAATATATCAAAATGTTCTGAAAAATGAGAACTATCTATTTAATTTATAATCATGCATTGTTAGGAAACTTAAATGACAAGTTCAATTAGAGAACCAAATGAACCCTGATAGGTGATTCCGGAGTTTCCCCGAGTTAGGGTTTGCACCCCTCGGAACCCCGATTAAATTGCCGAGCATGTTTTAGGGTTTCAATTCAGTACAATTTAACTTGTCATATCATCATCCTTGATTGAGCATTACATCGATGCCATGTGTTGATAGTTTCCCTTTCTTTCCGGTGTTTGGTTCTTCCCGGTAGAATACGATATCGAGATCGAGATCTAGATCGAAGACCGAGATCAACACCATTGAAGATCGACAAACATTATTTGACCAACTATAACCAAGTCAAGTACAATAATTCCGAAGATCTGCTTATTGGTTATCAACGGGCAAAGGCAAGTATAGCCCCACCATGATATAATCCTATGTTTTTGAAAGCATTTCAATTCTACCATGATGCATTACTCCCTTGATCTCATATTACCTGATCCACTGCTCCTAGCATAACTAGGTTTGGCTTGTGTGCACTGTTAGAGCTTATATCTGTGTCTTCCTTAGCCATGCATAGCTATCAGTGCTGGTTCATCCAGATGATGTATCAGATGCAGATAATCTAGTATGATAGGAGAACATGATGAGATGAGATCAGTGATATAAGATTAAAAATGCTGAGGCTTGTATGGGAGGCCACGATGGGATGTGGTTTTCGTAGTCCCATGCTCGCCACCACTAGGACCCGAGTTCTTACCTTTGGAACCGAGATGAGCTTACAAACACATGGGGCCTAGACAACCTCATGACTAACTAACTTGCCTAGTATATTCCATGAGTCACATAGTTCGGGCGTTCCATTCCACATATGCATAGAAAACCTTTTGAAAGATTTGCCGGGTGAAGGTGCATTCATAACAGGTAGGTAAGCGTGGCTGGGGTTGCTTGGGGTCGATGGATCCCCTAGTAAACCAACCTCAACTCACATCTTTAAGTACCGGCTTCAGGATTTGACCCGTTACGGCGGAACCATACTTATTGCGTGACTCATGGTCTCGGCGAAAGCAAGGTAAAGGTCGTGTCTAACCACCCTCTACCGACCTTCCAAGAAAGAGGGCTATTACTAGTGGCATTAAGAGAAGGTTAGTACATGTGGGTAAAGTTGTACAGCCCTACAGGGTTAAATATTTTTGAAAAGCCGTGTTCACGGTTATGAACGACTTGGCGACCGGACTCAAGATCATAGAGAACTATAATCTAATCATAAAACTTGGTTGATGAACGTGTGTTTAAGGATGCTTCCTCATGGGTACGAGGGGGTGATCCTAGTTAGGGTTCAGATGATGACTTGGTGGATATCAAAAGATGAGGATCAATATTTCAGAGATGTCGCTCTCTTATACCTTTTTAAAATAGTCTGAATAGACGAGCTTCTTCTCCCCCTTGTTTATAAACAAAGATTGGTTTATGCAAAATATCTCCACCAGCCATAAGTCTTGCGGAGTACACCCTGTACTCACCCTTTCTTTGTTGATACTTTTGGCAGAATAAGTATTCCCTGAAGATCAGTTTGGTACTACATCGACATCGACGAGTAGCTTGGGGTTCCCAGCCGATAGCCTGGAATCTATGGGCTGGGACGTCATCGTTATGCTTCAGGCCTCTTAGGCCATTTGTTAAGTTGGATATACTTAATAGCATAATTTGCCTTCCGTTGTTTGATGTTTGTGGTCAGTGACCTCTGCTTGTAATAATTTGGTTGTCTGCTCAGTTATGAGCTCGCTGTAATAATTTGTGTGTAGTAGGGTCACTACTGTGTTATCAATTCTTCACTGGATATTCTCGAGATCAAGGTTAAGATTTTGTCAGACGGAGGTCTGGGATTTTTTTAGTCCTGATCTTGGGTTGTCACATGTTTTGGTATCAGAGCAGTATCGACCATAGGAAAACCTTGCTATTGGTTGATGTTGAGTCTAGTGTTTGTGAAAACTATTTTAAAAGACGAAAAGTATTTGATAAAACTCTAGTATGCCTCTTTTACTCCTTATCCAGTTTCGCTCTAACTCTGGGTTATTTTATCTGGTGTTGATTTTGGAAAAGTTTTGATATCTCTTCTAGTCTTTCAAAACTTAGGTGCCTTTTTGGCATGTCGTTTCTAAGCCAGTTGACCTAGTGTTGAGTTCTCTAGATTTGTGTGTGTTGTGAATTCCTTGTTCCCTTTGCTCCTGTTCACATGAGAGATTCCTTTCCATCATGATCTCTCTGTTTTATGGATCCTACAAGATAATGATCCACACTATTCTGTTCTAGGCTTCGAGGATTGCTTTTGCCTCGAATGCCTCCTTTTTATTGTTTGGGTACTTCAAAAGTTGTATCTTCTTTTGGAATCTACCTCGTGATTGATATCTTGTAGTGTACACTAAGTCACTCAAGTAGTAGTTATTCCTTTCTTTGGGTTTTAACCCTTGGACTTGAGCCTAAGATCCCGGATTGTGCTGCATTCTAGTGTGGTGAATCTTGTACATGAAGCTGATCTTTAACCCAAGATCCATTCCTTGACCCCTGTCGTTAATGTTCATACATTACTTTTGGATGGCTAGTACCTTCTAGTATAGCCTTTAAGCCTTTTGATATTGTCGCTATTGAACAGTGACGATAAAGGACTTCCCCTACCACATGCTATGGCAGATGTTATTTAATGAAACCAAATAAATCATGACAAGAGTACTCCTCGAGAGTCTCGCATCTATACTCGTGACTCTGCCACACCTTTCCTTCTCTGCATTGGTCTTCGGAAGATTGTTGAATTATGCATCCACATCTTGGGATTCTATCCTTAGCATGATCATTTTCCCTTGTTGTTTTCTGACCTTTGTCTACCAGTTGGTAACCAAGTAGTAAATGTGCATCGGTGTCTTCCGAAGCAAGATACTCTTGTGGTCCGTCAAGACAAACCATTTCAGGATGTCTAGGAGAAACAAACTCCAGTACCTTGTCATATCTAGGACCAAGTCAAAGTGCTGTAATCCGCGGATCAAGAAGTGGTGATTATCTTCTATCTATTCTACTTTAAAGTATCACACTCTTTTATACCAAGAATTCGTGCTGAGTTTCACGACCCCTTAATGAAGTGATGCTCTTACACATATTTACCCACCCTCCCTCGATCTTTCGCACTCGTGAGTGATGCGTGTGTGTAATAATCTGATCATTCAAGAATTCTTAGCAATTATTATTGTTTTGAACTCTAAGGACATTTGTGTCATTCTTAACATGATTGGTTAATCCTATCACTAAGCGAAGAATGATTGTGCTGCCAAGTCCGCTATTCTTGAGCACCGTCTTTGGTCAAAGAGTTAGGCTCATGCCAAAGCTCTGAGATTAAGTCTTCTTGCCTTACCAAGCAAGTCTCCTCTGGAACTAAGTGACATATCGGTGGTACGTAATATTCTAGTTGTCTACTAGAAGTGTTTCCATGTTGCCACATGACCGTGTTGTCAAGTTCTTGAGCAAGAAAGTTCTCTGAACTACTCCTTTGTCCAAGGATCCTTAGTGGATACCCCTGAACTAGTTGGTCGACCTTAAACAACAACTTGGAGAGTTGTAAGACAAAAATTCTAACCAACTCTGTTCCTTCTTAAAGGGATATCTAGTTTTGTTCGTGCTGAAGAAAGATAGTATTTCCTTCGTGGATATGTTATCTTCACCCACCTTTGATTTGATTTAGGTTATCATCAAACCAAACTCAGTTCCAAGGACTATCTTGATGATGTTTCTACTCATGATGTTTCACTTGGGTACATCTTCATGTCTTAGGTCTGACCAATAGTTTGCCTTGTTCATACGACATATGAGTCCATCTTCTTGGAGTGTCCTAGTAAGTTTGTTGTTGAGCCCATCGATGACATCCTTATTTTCTCCATGATTAGATTATGATCATATGGAACAACTGGCATTAATGTTGGAAACTTTCGAGAACCATCTTCGAGTCATCTCGAAGTATGTGTTCTGGATGTTAGCAGTAACCTTCTCTGGTTCATGTTCAAATGTTGAAAGATGTCGCCGTGGATTCGAGTAGAGTTAACTCCGTTCCTTAAGGACACATGTGTGTTTATTGTTAGTACTCTATATGTGTGTGCAGTTGTCCTTCGATAATATGCTAATACATGGGTATTGCAATCTAGCTCATATTTTGGAGCCTAACACCGTAGTCCATGTCTTGACACTCTAGTAACTTTACCTTCGTGGTAAATGTTGCAAAATATCTATGCAGATACGCTGAGTCTGAAGTATCATCCCACCTAACCAAAGCTAAACTCAAGCAACAATGATGGTTGGTGTTTCTCAAGGTTTTGACATCAGTATCTTTGTAAATCTGGCAAGATTGGTGTAATGGTTGACATACTTAGCCGGAAAGACCATTTGTCATATTCCCTTGAATCAGCAATAACAATCACTCTTCATGAGGCTTCTTCTATAATTCATTATAGGAGTTCTGCTTATGGTTTCCTTTGTATCTGAAGTCCGACCTTTACTTGATGTTGATTTCTCAAACATCAAGGAGAACATTTAAAGTAGTTTTGCTAAATGTATCTCGGTCGATCCTCCAGACCCTTTATGTTGGCAAGCGTCTTGTTGTGCTAAGTAATTGAAGTCTGGGAATGAAGTTTCTTTCTTCTCGTGTCATCAGGAATCTTTTTACCAATTCGTCTAGTGGTGTAAAGGGATATCATGATCTTTGGCAAATATTTTGGTATACCTAGATGAATAAAGAGTTTCCTTCATTCTCTCAATCATGTTTTAAGAGCGACTATGATTTTCGTAATTAGAAGTTTCTCTTGTTACATGTTCTTTGTGACTTTTATGAGTCCTCTCCACAAAACACCCTTCTGTCTTGGACTTCTGTTGACTGAAAGAGTGAACCTTCTATTTCAAAAGTAGTTCAACAGCTTAGTTTTGTTGATCCATATCTCTGCAACCTGAAATCTCTACTTAAGCCGTTTAGTAGAGGTTCCCTATCAAAGTCTGTGGTCATGTTCTTTCTGTTGAAAGCTTTCTTCTTCAAAAGCTTCGAAACCTCCTGTAAGTTCCATGGTCTCAATCCTTATGAAGACCATCTATCTAACAATTTGAAACCTTCTCCTCTTGTTCCCTCCGCTACTTTGATGTGTTTCATGCTTGTCATCTCAGAGTTGTTTCTGAACACTCCATCCATGAGCTGACCATGAGATACTCTGTGTGTTCTTTAGTGTGTTTTCCTCTTGTCTTTAGAGTGGCCCTGTTTCTTTCTCCCTCTGTCTCTCATCCTACCTTTGGAATCCCGGGTCGAGATTCTCGTAAGGGGGATAGAGCTATAACACACCCATTTTAGTAAATAATATATTAGGGTTTGTTTGTGCATTCATGAGCATCATCTTTTAATGCATGCATTGAAGAAAACCCTAAACCCTATTCTTCCTCTCTATTTGAAAAGCATTCAAAAGGATTTGAATATCTTGAAAAGTACCAAAATTTGTGGATCCCAAATTGGTATAAAGGGCCCCTGAATATTTACACTGATTTCAAAACTCTCTGGTATTTTCAAAATGTTTAAAACTGAAAAGGATTTGAAAATGCAAAATAGAAATAAAAAACAGGAAATAGAAATGTTTCTAGAATAAAAAAACGAGCAGCAGAGCTAACCAGGCCGCAGCCCAGCTAGACTATCTCCCTCCTCTCACTATCTGTCACTCAAGCGCGCAGCCAGTAGATTCCCTCGCGGCCAGGCCCAGCGTCACCACAGCCCGCCTCGTCTTCGTTGGCGGCGGGTGACCCAAAGATACCACGCATGTGTAGTAAACTATAGTCGTTGACATGACACCCAGAACACCGTCCGTAAATATCACATCCTCGGTGGTACAATGAAACATTGCGGGTCCATATTACAAACATTCACACATTATTATTATTACAATACCAGAAGTTCAAGACTTCAAAAGGTTTCAACTTACAAACCAAAATATAAAGTGTTTCAGTGGAATTTAAAAGTAGCAACTCCAACTAGGATTTGAGCTCAGCAGCTTATTCTATAGAGTTCGTGCTGCTCGACTCCGTTGGTTACTACTAACTAGGATACTTAGTTGGACTCGTTATCATCAACACCATAGCGGATTCCGTAATCCACTCCTTCAACACCTCCTGACAGGTCAGGCTCCTCGTAGAACACATCTTCTTGACATTCAGCTGCATACATTGGCACGTCTTCGGGATCCTCAGAGTCTAAGCAAGGGAACAAAGGAAAGGACGAGTAACAGTGTTACCCAACAAGTTCATTATATGCAAGGTGGGAAGTTTGATGCTCTAACTACCACCTCAGACTATAAGTCCTTGGTACTATGCAGTTTTCGTAAATATTTCTTCAAATATTGATTTTATTATGAAAATCTATGACCATCAGTCTTCACAGGTTGACCAAAACTTTCATGGAGTTCCTTTCCTGCCGCGTTCGTAGCTCCTTCCCAGAACAGGGAGTAACAAGTTACAATTCTTACACTCTGCAGAGGTGCGTTAATTTACCCATGAGAGATCAACTCCTTGTTGCACAACTGGGCGTACTTTCCCGTCCACAATTCCATGATTGTGGGGCCCAGTAGTTGGTCCAAGCCAATCACTGCCCCCTTCGCGACCTTGCATGCCTCGTTGGTGTACACCATGCCCACATATTGAATTACGGCAATGGTTTGTACAAACCGTTAGATGCCAGAACTATCATGGGACGTTGAGGGTTCCCACCCATATGCTGCATATCCTCTACGAATTACCAATTAATATGCACGCTACGAGGATAATAGCCACAACCTGCACATCCGGCTTCATGCGAGAGGAAGAAGATACAGCTGACTTCTCTATCCCATTCCAAATCTCATGGCTAACGCATAATATACGGCGCTAGAATTACTAATGTCAGGGGTTATTAAGTCCTTAATTGATCATCATTGTTGCAAATAGAACCCTAAGTTCTATTTCTCCATTATATCATCACTTAGGATGATAACTATGATTTCTTTAATTGTGAAAATAATATTTTCTTTCTTTGGAGTATATATGATAACACACAATTTGCAAATACTTTGATAAAGACTCTTCAAAGGATATGAGCAAGTGATGAACTTGCCTTGTGATGGCAAGGTAGTGAAGTCTGATGCTTGCACTGGACCTTGAGCTTCTATGTCTATAAAAACATCAGTATTGCCTGGTAAGGACAATATTTAAAGAAGCAAAATGATTATGCAAAGTAATGTAATGCATCATTTAGCTTTATATGTATTCTTCCCCATTTATTTAAATTATAAAAATTCTTTTAATGAGAAAGAATTTATAAATATTGTTTTTTAATATTTATTGAATATTGTATTCTTTTTATTTTTTTTAATTTATTTGCCTTTTATTTAATTAATAATTCCTTTAAGAATTATCATTAATTATCAAATATTTGATATTAAATATTTTTTAGTATTCTTCTAAAATACTAAAATATTAATATATAATGAAAGTGATTTTTATTTATTTTTATCATCTTTCAATAATTTTGTAAAATTCCATAAGGAATATATACATTACAAAATCCTTAATAAAATTTATATGTCTAAAATTTTATTTCTTAATTTATTTGGATAGTTTGGATTATTGTGAATCCATAAATATTTTATTTATAATTTTTGATCTTTTATTTGTTTTTCTAGAATTTATTTAAGTTCAGGGGCATTTTGGTCTTTTTCCAATTATTAAAATAGCATCTAAAGGATTTTGGGCTGATTGTTTGGTTTTATTGGGCCCTTGTGGCCCTATAGGAAAAGTTAAGATAATACCGCGAAGGGGTATTGGCCCAACCCAGCCCAACACTCTCTTCCTCTCTCTCTCGAGCTCACCTCTCTCTCCTTCTCCCCTGACCCTATGGTCAGTGGTGCTGTCGCCGGCGATTCGCGCTGCTGTGGACCTTCCTGGCCACCGCCGTGGTGCAGGATGAGGTTGTTGGCCCCGCTCTACCCTTCTATCCAATTGGATTTTGACCTGGAGCCCTCCTACGACCAGATCGATGCCGTCCTGAACCCTAGCGTTTGGGGTTGGCATTGATCTGATGCCGCCGCTGCTGTCATGTGCCATGGAGATGCTCCTCGCCCCCAGGCATGGCTATGGTCGCCGTCTTGGCGTTGTGTGGGTTGCAGTGCCCACTTGGGGGTGCTCCCCATGCCGCTGTGGTCGTCGGCCTCCTCTGCTTCCTCTTCTGATCTGCATCGAGCACCTTCAGTAAGTTATTCCTCTCCCTCTCATGCTCTCTATGCTAGGCCATCCCATGCTAGCTATTGGTAGTGACCTTTCTGGTTACTGTCTTGTCCTGATTAAGATGGTTTGTTCTACTTAGGGTTTATACCCTGCTGTGGCTTAGATATTTGATAAATTGGATCATGTATTGATGATCCTTGAATTTGTTGAGTGTGACTTGTTATGGATTATTACTGATGGTTAGATGTGGGATACTAGTGGTTTATCAGATGATTCTATGGATTAAATTTTAGATGATTCAGATTGTGAAGTTGCTCTAGAGGCAACACTTGGGAAATCTAGTGGTTTTAATAAGTCACCACTGTCATTACTTGATTAATAACAGTGAGTGTTGTGTGATGAAGTCACTATATTAGCACTGTTGGCTTAAGAATTCATCTATAACTTGAGATCAAATGGTTTCAAAGAGTGAAGATATACATATGGATTTTCTTAATTATGATTCCTGTGGTGTCAGGAAAATGATTTATAGTTGGTTGATTGTATTTGTGAGGATTGGATGCTTAACCTGGTTAGTTTAGAACTGTTCTTGTGACACCACCTTGTATGGAACACAAGTTTAGATTCTATTACTTGGTTTGGTCTTGTTCAAGCTTAAAATGAGTTTGGAATTAAAGATAAGTAGAAACTTCTTTTCTTAAATCCCTAAGACCCATGATGTTAGTCTGAGGTTTAGGGATTAATCCTTTAACTTGTTGATTCACATGGATGGGTTCTGGTAGTGATACCAGCTACTGTTTCTTGAATATAGGTTTGGGAAAAATGATGGTAGGCTTGATCACTTGTATAGATCCATAAGATTAAATTCTAAGGTGCTACTCTTGTCTTAGAGATGTGCCTAGAAGTTTAAATCTTTGCTATGTTCATTCTTGAATTGAAATATAGCTTGATTTCTTAGATCAATGATGTTGTCCTGAGATCTTAGTTGGATCCTTATACTTTTCTGATTGCTTTTAGGGTTTAAAACCTCAGTGATGGATTCACCCCACTTGGGTGCTTTCTGAGAGTTTGAGTAAGAGACAGATCATGTATGCTTGTCTAATCTTAGACAAATAGATCATTTGATGGTCTATTTTACTCACCACACTTATTTGATGTTGGGGTTGCCAGTGATTGATATTGTAGTGGCTTGATCTGGTGCTCTCCTGGTATTTCCAACTCTTAGTTTGTCCTTGATCCAGCCCTCCACCTCCTGGTCCTGATGGCTTGATCTTGGTCTTGCTATCCACCTGAGCTACCCCCTCCTTATGTCACCATTTTGGTGACGTGATCCAGGGTTTTGGTTTGGTATGATCTAGCTTGGCTTTGGCTTGGATTAGTTGGTGGCTGCTGTGCTTGGTGTGTAAGAACGATGGAATGGTGTGGGGTTGTATTCCCACGGCTGTGCTGATGGTTTTGTTTGATTGTGCTGTTGTTGTCTGTCTTCTTGACACACCATGCGATTTGGTGTGTGTTTGCATGTGTACTGCTTTGCCAGTTGTGGATATGTTCTGAATTTTGAGAGTTACTGTTATCAGGTTACATTTTACCTGGCTGGTGAAACTTGCCCCTCCTTGTTGTTTATTTGACTTATGGCTTAAAATTATGAAAGATACATTCTTTCATATTGGTAAAACTTGCCCCTTAAATACTCAATGATGAAAAAGTGAATAGTGCACTTCACTGTCAACTCTGAGAGTAAAATAATTCTAATCCTAACTTTCTTTTTCTTTAAGTTTCTGTTTATTTTGTAGGTACCAGATTTGAAGATCAAGATTTTAGTTTAGGCTTTTATTTTTCTTTATAGAATAGTCACTTGTAATAACTCTCATATTCAATTGTAATCTTTAATTTATCTTTTGTAGTCTTTATTCTTATTCTTTTGCAATAAAGATTGTACTCTTATTCAATAAAGAAGTATTATTCTTGTATTTAATTATTATTGTAAAGATTTTTGCTCATTTCCATAAGTTATATTTTGTAACTCATTATTGAATGAAGTTTTGGAATATTCATTTTATTGATTGTCTTCTTTCATTTATAGTTTGAGTTATTATTGGTTAATTCTTAAATTAAACCAAATACTCAAACATGAATAAAAAATCCTTTTGAATTATAATTCAACACTCAAGTTTTAAATTCAAATTTCATTTCCCAAAACACATAGGTCCACAAAGATCATATCAAAGTCTATAACAATCATCCTTCAAGACTATACCTAATCTCAAAGTATGAAAGAAACCTTGATCACTTTAGGTTTTTATTTGGCGAAAAATTTAACCATATTTTCACAGATGAATGTATGCAATATCACAAATAAATCTACCCTTCGTTAGTTCCTAAATGCTGGGATGTTACAATGGGAAGCAGCTCGGTGGGCGCCGCGATGTCGTCCGCCGCCGCCGCTATGATCCTCGCCGCTCTGGAGCGTGGATAAGACCGCGTCGAGCCGTGTGTATCTTCCCCTCGACCTCTCACACTCCCCTGGCTCTCTCTTCCCCGATGTTCCCCTCTGCACGCCAAACCCTAGCCTCGCCAGATGCCAGCGACCGCTGCCGTTTCCGGCCACCCCTCACCAAGCCGAGGATCCTGCGAGCTCCATCGTGTTGTGCTGCATCTCCTCGCCGAAGGAATCGAGAAGAGGAGCTCCCAGTCGATGCCATCGACCCTTTCTACCCCAACCCCAATGTCCACCACCACTGACATCGCCGTCGGCCCTGACCTCCTCCGGCCTCTCCGTCGCGTGCTTCATGCTCAGAGTGAGATTCTGGTTCGAAGGGAACACCTGGTCGTCCCCCTCTTGCTCTATACCTCGCTGTTTCCATGTGCCACCGTCGACCGCCGCAGGAGCTCGCTGTTGGAGATGCTCCGATGACCCCCTTAGAGCGGCGCCGCCATATTTAGTTCCCAAACAAAGCCTCGGTTCGAGAGCGTCTAGTATCGCTTGCCCACTCGCCCTCTACCGCCGTCCCTCGCCCCGTCTGATGTGGATTCCGGCGAGCCTGCGTGGCGCCATCGTGGCGTCCATGTGTCGATGGCGTGGGCGCTGACCAAGGCCCGCCAGCGTGGCCTGCCGACGTGACCTAGGTCCCACCCATCAGCCTCAGTGGCTAGATGCTCCTGTGGTGCAGAAAGTTAGGGTTAGGGTTGAGCTGACGTCTACCTGACGCATTATTTGTTTTAAATAATTCCAGAAAATGGTTTAAACTTATCAATTCAATAACTTATTATTTATAAGTCATAAAAATACAAATAATATTTCAAAATGTTCAGAAAAATGAGAACTATCTATTTAAGTTATAATCATGCATTGTTAAGCAACTTACATGACAAGTTCAATTAGAGAACCAAATTAACCCTCACAGGTGATTCCGGAGTTTCCCCGAGTTAGGGTTTGCACCCCTCGGAACCCCGATTAAATTGCCGAGCATGTTTAGGGTTTCAATTCAGTACAATTTAACTTGTCATATCATCATCCTTGATTGAGCATTGCATCGATGCCATGTGTTGATAGTTTCCCTTTCTTTCCGGTGTTTGGTTCTTCCTGGTAGAATACGATATCGAGATCGAGATCTAGATCGAAGACCGAGATCAACACCATCGAAGATCAACGAACATTACTTGACCAACTATAACCAAGTCAAGTACAAGGATTCCGAAGATCTTCTTATTGGTTATTAACGGGCAAAGGCAAGCATAGCCCCACCATGATATAATCCTATGTTTTGGAAAGCATTTCAATTCGTCCATGATGCATATGATTCTACTGTGGTCTTTTATTGATAGATAGAGTATCCTATCTATTGCATTACTCCCTTGAGCTCATATTACCTGATCCACTGCTCCTAGCATAACTAGGTTTGGCTTGTGTGCACCGCTAGAGCTTATATCTGTGTCTTGCTTAGCCATGCATAGCTATCAGTGCTGGTTCATCCAGATGATGTATCAGATGCAGATAATGTAGTATGACAGGAGAACATGATGAGATGATATTAGTGATATGATATTAAATATGCTAAGGCTTGTATGGGAGGCCACGGTGGGATGTGGTTTTTGTATTACCATGCTCGCCACCACTAGGACCCGAGTTCTTGCCTTTGGAACCAAGACGAGCGTACAACCACACGGGCCTGGACAACCTCATGACTAACTAAATTGCCTAGTAGATTCCATGAGTCACATAGTTCGGGCATTCCATTCGACATATGCATAGAAAACCTTTTGAAAGATTTGTCGGGTGAAGGTGCATTCATAACAGGTAGGTATGCGTCGCTGGGGTTGCTTGGGGTCGATGGAGCCCTTGGTAAACCAACCTCACCTCACATCTTTAAGTACAGGCTTCGGGATTTGAACCGTTACGGCGGAACCATACTTATTGCGTGACTCATGGTATCGGCGAAAGCAAGGTAAAGGTCGTGTCTAACCACCCTCTGCCATTCTTCCAAGGAAGAGGGCTATTACTAGTGGAATTAAGAGAAGGTTAGTACGTGTGGGTAAAGTTGTACACCCCTACATGGTTAAATCTTTTCGAAAAGCCATGTTCACGGTTATGAACGACTTGGCGACCGGACTCAAGATCATAGGGAACTATAACCTAATCGTAAAACTTGGTAGATGAACGTGTGTTTAAGGATGCTTCCTCATGGGTACGAGGGGGTGATCCTAGTTAGGGTTCAGATGATGACTTGGTGGATATCAAAATATGAGGATCAATATTTCGGAGATGTCGCTCTCTTATCCCCTTTTAAAATAGTCTGAATAGACGAGCTTCTTCTCCCCCTTGTTTATAAACAAAGATGGCTTTATGTAAAATAGCTCCACCAGCCATAAGTCTTACGGAGTACCCCCTATACTCACCCTTGCTTTGTTGATAATTTTGGAAGAGTATGTGTTCCCTGAAGATCAGTTTGGTACTACATCGACATCGACGAGTAGCTTGGGGTTCCCGACCGGCAGCCTCGAATCTATGGGCTGGGACGTCATCGTTATGCTTCAAGCTCTTAGGCCATTTGTTAAGTTTGCTATACTTAATAGCATAATTTGCCTTCCGTTGTTTGATGTTTGTGGTCAGTGACCTCTGCTTGTAATAATTTGGTTCTCTGCTCAGTTATGAGCTCACTGTAATAATTTTTGTGTAGTAGGGTCACTGCTATGTTATCAATTCTTCACTGGATATTCTCGAGCTCAAGGTTAAGCTTATGTCAGACGGAGGTCTGGGATTTGTTTAGCCCTGATCCCGGGGGTGTCACAATAAGTGATTCATCCGAATAACTCTTAGTCGATCGCCTCGGTTAATACTTAACCGAGTCGTGCATGGCCATGCTTTCCAAATCATATCATCCGAGAGGGCCCAGAGAATATCTCTCCAAGTAGAGGGAAAAAATCCCATCTTGGTTATTCACATCACGCAGCTTGATTCTCAGCCGACATGAACTCTGCCTTTATAACTACCTAGTTATGGATTAGCGTTTGACAGAACCTAAGTGGGTGATCCTCAACTTGGACTGTGTAATAACCTCCGGTCTAAGGATTACATTGTTTGAGATATACAAATGACAACTTGTTTGTTGTACCTCAATATGGGTCAATCTGACTCGCTAAACGCTTTAGCCGAATCTGTGTAAGTCGGAATAGCATCTCCATGCCCATGACAAGTGGAACCGAGTCATCAAGTTGACTTTCACATTGGTCTAAGTTGTGTGTCCAGCATAACCTCAATGACCAAGGATATTTAGTACAAACAACATGAATGCATAGTTCCACAACTGAATCACATATTCAATGATATACATCAGATGTTTATACAAGGACAACTTAATATATTTATGAATACAATGTGAAATATCATCATACATGATTTCCTCTAGGGAATATTACCAACAGAATGATATGTAACTTTAGACAACTTTAATTTATTTGGATTTTTAGTTTCAGCTTCGAATATCCAGCCATCTAGATCCGAGTCCAGTTTCACTTAGCTTGGATCTTGTAGATTTAGCTTCAAATATCCAGCCAACTAGATCCCAGTCAAGTTCTACTTGGCTTGGATCTTGTAGATTTAGCTTCAAATATCCATCCACCTAGATCCGAGTCAAGTTTTACTTGGCTTGGATCTTGTATGTTTAGCTTTGAATATCCAGCCACCTTGATACAAGTCAAGTTCTACTTTGCTTGGATGTTGTAGGTTTAGCTTCAAATATCCAGCCACCTAGATCCGAGTCAAGTTTTACTTGGCTTGAATCTTGTAGATTTAACTTCAAATATCCAGCCACCTAGATCCGAGTAAAGTTTCACTTGGCTTGGATCTTGTAGGTTTAGCTTCAAATATCCAGCCTCCTAGATCCAAGTCAAGTTTTACTTGGCTTGTATCTTTTAGTTTCAGCTTCAAATATCCAGCCACCTAGATCCGAGTCAAGTTTCACTTGGCTCGGATATTGTTGGTTTAGCTTCAAATATCTAGCTAGCTAGATCCGAGTCAAGTTTTACTTGGCTTGGATCTTTTAGGTTCAGCTTTTCAAATATCTAGCCACCTAGATCCGAGTCAAGTTTTACTTGGCTTGGATCTTTTAGGTTCAGCTTCAAATATCTAGCCATCTAGATCCGAGTCAAGTTTTACTCAACTTGGATTTTGCCATTTCGAATATTTTTCTCTTGTATAATTCTCTATGATTTCAGGTTGCTCATAATCAGCGCACTACTGAGTTCTAAAAACTGCTCTTCGCTCATAGGAAGCTGCAAGTCAAATATGATAAATTGGTGCCTATTTTGAAGAAAACAGGTGAGCTATTTGCTATTTATTTTGAAATTTTTGTCTGGATTTTCGTTTCTGAGTTGACTTATGATTGGTCTTTGTACACGCATTATCGAGGCCCAAAATACTGCCCTTAAGAAGAAGGTTGCCGATCTGCAAGGTGAGTTAGCAACGTTCTTTGTGCTCATTTTTTTTGAGGGTAAAACAGTAGGGTAAAGCACCCCACTGCAGTTTTTATAAATCATATAGAGTTACAAAGAAATATTTTCAAGTTTCAGGCCACCTCAAAAGAGGGATAACATATTGAGCAGCTATCTCCTGTCTAAATTATTTCTAATCCAATCTTTGAGGCCCTGATAATTCTTTTTCTTAATTCTATACATGACCCATCTTAACTCCTAGGCGACAATAGCCCTCCATTCCTCAAGAGAAGCATGCTTGTTGTTGAAAATTTCATTGTTTCTGCACATCCATATGCCCCAAGCTCCTAGGATAATAATTTCCATTGCAAAAGGGACTTTAAGATCTTTTTTAGTACTGGCTAAAGCTTCAAAAAGATTGAGATCAGCCACTTGGACATGAGAAATTTCAGCCCAGCAAGCTTTTGCAAAAGGACAGCCCCAAAATAAGTGTAGAATAGTTTCCTCACTGGTGCAGCCATGAAACACACATTCATATGAAGCCAGAGTAAATCGTTTCCTTTTCAGAAGGTTCGTGTGTTTAGCCTATCAAGGAGCAAGAGCCAGATGAAGAACTTATGCTTTTGTTGACATGAGGATTTACACAACCAGGAAAAATGTGGTTGAACAGGCTGATAACCAGATAGTGAATAGTAAGCCTTTTGGACTGAAAAAATATTACTACCCCAAATATAACTCCAGTTGTCAATTTCCCCCTGTATGCCATCACTGAGAGTTTGCTCAAGGCTTTGATATTCCTGGTAAGCTTGCTGTGACAGAGGGAGAAAAAAGTGATCTCGTATGTTAGCTGACTGGAGAAACTCATGGACAGAGATGTGTGGGTTTTTTGCATAGGAAAGAAGATGAGGAAGCTTATGTTGTAGACATCCATCATTCCACATATCAGACCAGAGAAGGGTGGATTTTCCATCACCCACCGAGCACTTTTCAATTCCTTTAAATATGTCAACCAATTTCAGATGTGCTTTCCACCAAAATGATCCCTCCAGACTTCTTCCAGGTAGTTTACCATTGCAATAATAAGTGTTCCAGACAAGGTGAACCCATGGGATATCCTTATGATTGTAAAATTTATCCAAATTTTTCAAAAGAAGTGCTGATTTTTGAACATTAAGGTCAAGCACCCCCAAACCCCATAGTTCTTTGGTCTACACACTTTATTCCATGCAACAAGAGCTTGACCCCTAGCTTGAACATCAACTGTTTTCTTTCTCCACAAGCATTGTCTCATATACTTAATCAGCTGATCTTTAATAGTGACAGGGAGATCAAAATAGCTCATATAATATATGGGAAGGGATGATAAAACAGATTTAACTAACTGCAATTTCCCCCCATAATTAAGAAAATCAGCAATCCCACACAATCTTCTTTCAACTCTCTGAACAATAGGCAGAAAATGTTCCACTGCAGGCTTATTAAGGCTTAAAGGCAGCCCAAGGTAGGTGAATGGCAATGATCCAGGGAGGCATGAGAGTGTATTTGCAAAGTCCTCAAGCCTCACAGTGTCCATATTAATTGGCATCATACTAGACTTAGAATAATTAAATTTGAGTCCAGTGGAAAGAGCAAAAGTATGAAGGAGGGCCTTGAGGCACAATAATTGCTCTGAGTCAGCCTTAAGGATTAGTAAAGTGTCATCTGCATACTGCACTACAGGGAAATCAGGACAGAACACACCCTCAATGGGAAGGGAGAGAAGACCAATATTCATTGCTTTATTGAGAATGCTTTGAAGAAGATCAGCAACCAAAATGAACAGGAGAGGAGATAAAAGGATCCCCCTGTCTTACACCTCTTCTGCAATAAAATTTCTTGCCAGGCACTCCATTTAACAGAATAGAGGAGGAAGCCGAACCAAAGATTAACTGAATCCAAGAAATCCATCTATCACCAAAACCTTTGGCTTTGAGAATATTGATAATTGTTGAATGCTCAATTCTATCAAAAGCTTTTTCAAATTCAAGCTTAAGAATTAAAATTTCTTCTTTGGACTTGTGGCATTGATCAAGTAATTCAAATGCCCAACCTAGACAGTCTTGAATAGACCTTTGTTTGAGAAAGCCATACTGGTTCTTGTGAACAAGTTTAAGGATAGACTTTTGTAGTCTGTTAGCCAGAATTTTGGTTATAATCTTGAGGACACTGTTTAGCAGAGAAATAGGCCTAAAATCAGCAGGTGTCAAAGGAACTTCAATTTTTGGAATGAGGGTGATAAAAGAGGCATTAATGCTTTCCAAGGAAGTCTGCCCCGCATAGAAGTCCACAAGGAGTTGTTTCACATCATCCTTAATAATAGGCCAACATTGTTTCATGAATTCATTGTTAAAACCATCTGGGCCAGGAGATTTATCATTAGGAAGATCTTTAATCACATCTTCAATCTCCTCATCAGAGAAAGTTTTTCCAAAGAATCCTTGTCCTCTTGCCCTAAACATTCTCCTGCCAAGTCACTAAGATTGAAGTGCATTTCAGGCTTATCAGATGTACCCAATCTATCTTTAAAGGCTTTCTAAAGAAGTTCTGCTTTACCATCATGATCTTGAATCTCATCATTCGAATCATCTTTGAGCATGGAAATGTAGTTATGTCTGAAACTTATGGTAGCTTTGGAATGAAAGAATTTTGTGTTCTCATCACCCAGCTTGACCCATTTAATTTTTCCCCTTTTCTTCCAATAAGCATTTTGATCTTGTAAAAGAGAAATTATAAGATTCTTCAGGAGATCTCTGAGGTTCCATTCTAGGATAGTAAGAGTTCTCATTTCCTCCATAGCATCTAATAGATCAATGGTGGCATTAACATTGTAGATTTTTGATTTCAGGCAGGGCAGATTTTTTGCCCAGAGCTTCAGAAACCTTCTTACATTTTTGAACTTAGCATTAATTTTTTTGGCAGAATCCTGGAAACCAACAGGAATATTCCAGGCATTTTGAACAATTGCTTTAAAATCCTTATGATGCATCCAATAATTTTCAAATCTGAAAACCTGAGCTTTGGGTATCATTTTGCCAATGGAGATGACACAAGGAAAATGATCAGAGGTAGGCTTTGTAAGAGGAGTAACAAAAGTAGAAGGAAAGCTCTGAGTCCAGGAAGCAGAAGTAAAGAACCAGTCCAGCCTTTCCAAAAGGGGTTATTTTTGCATGTTACTCCAAGTGAACTTTCTACATTTGAGGGGTAAATCTATGAGACCCAAATTATTAATGGCTTCATTGAAAAGAAGCATACCATTCACATCCCCACCCTGTCTATTTCTATCACAGGGATTTCTACAAAAAATGAAGTCACCCACAATGAGCCAATCCATATCATCAGGCATATCAATATTTCCAAACCAATCTAAAAACTCTGCCTTTTTTCAGGTAAACATGGCCCATAAATATTGGTGAGTATCCAAATTTCATTGGACAAGAGGGATGTCAAAGAGATGGAGATGGAGAACTCATTGTGAAAGGAAAGATGCCCAGAGAACATAGCACCATTCCAAATGGTGATCAAACCCCCAGAGGCTCCCCTGGAGGGAAGAAATTCAAAATTGGTAAATTTGGGGGGGCGGGGAATTTTCTTATGTAAGAGATGTCAAAATCTCCTCTCTTAGTTTCTTGGAGGCAAATAATATCACATCCAGATTCATCATTTTTATTTCTGAGAGCAACCCATTTTTTTCAGAGTTAATTCCCCTGATATTCCAGTTCAAGATCTTCCAAGTTATTTTGTTATCCATTAAGAAACCAGGTGTATGTAGAATGATGGGGTGATATAAGTAATGTAACCACCCAATTGAGAAAACTACAGCCACATAGACAAAAGGCAATCCATATCATAATACCACTGACAGATTCCACAATAAGTAACAAACACATCAAAAGACCACTAGTGCATGCTTCAGAACAGGGAGACAACAAGTCTCCAGCAAAAGACATAGTTTGATACATTAAAACACTTAAGTGGGGGGTTTCTTCTTGGCTTGCTAACCACAGGTACCAGCAGCCCAAGATTTCTTCTTTCCTCCAATGCTCAAGCTTGATGAGCCAGTTCCTTTGATGATGCCTTTTGGAGGAGCCTTTACTGCCACTTCAGTGGCTTTCCCTTTCTTGAGCAACCTCTTCTCCAGGTCACCATCCTTTACCTTGTAGAAAGAGGCAGCAAGATTTTTAACCACTTTAGGATTCAAACAAGGTGGAACAGCATTGCAAACCAGGCAATCAGCAATTAAGCAGTTTAAGTGGCTTTTAAAACCCCCATTCAGTTCAACAATTCTAGGGATTCTTCTCACCTCAGTGTCAACTAGAGGCTCCTTGCCCTTTCTCTTTCTGGAAGGGGTGGAGGGAGAGAAGGAAGATTGTTTAGCTTCAATGCCCAAACAAGGAGGATCCATCTGAGAAATACTTTCATTAGGGATGATGAAATAAATGTAGTTCTCATCAGCAATAGGCTCCTTAATAATTTCCCATAAAGGAGAAGTAAGAAATCTCTTGACCCAACTAAACTTCTCAGGAGTAGAAAGCATGAGAGTAATAAAATTAAACCAACTTACAGGGATATCACACATGAGAGAGCCTTTGGGAGAAGAGTTCTTCTGAATATGAGGAGCAAAATAACTTTCCCAGAGCTCCAGGCCTTGCTGGGAAAAACCCTGTTTTGCAGCATGCACATCTGGTATTGATACAAAAGTTCTCACCATTCCCACCTGGAGATGTGCTTCATTAGGAAAGAGGAGGTGCTGATCCTCCAACATCCAATCCTCATTTTTAGCAGCCCCAGCACCTAAATCCATGGGGCTCTCCACCCTCCCCGCATCATCTGAGTTAACATCATCCTCATCAACCAAATAGTTCTATAAAATGTTCTGAAGGCCCTCACCAATACCAACACCTTGAGGCCCAGCAACCACCTCCTAATCCTCAGTAACCACAGGCTCATCATTTACAGACTCATCATCATCTGACTCCCAGTCTTGGACAAGGATGGCACCTGTAACCCCACTGTTAACATCCTGTGGGGGAAGATTATTGTTATCCACTGGCATGTCTTCACCAGGAGCAATAACAGGGCCTTGAACAGGAGCAGCAGCAGCATCCCAGGGGCCCCAACCTTCATTATTATCACCTTCAGGAGAAGGATCCTGCACAGGGGCCAACCACTGACCCCAACCACCCCCAAGAGCAAGGGGGGAGGGGGAGGAGGGGGGATCTGGGGCCCAAAGACAGGTGCAGGATGTGGGTCCACATTGTCATCTGGAAGTGAGTCCTCATCAGGTGGCCCCCCCAAGCAGGTCACTTTGCAACACTTCAATAGAGAAAGTCCAGGACTCAGACTCCACCAAGTCGCCAATAGTAAACCTGACACTCTTGGGAATATCTACCAGATCAGTAACACGTATCTTCGCAAGAATCCTTCCTTTTTGATCCGGGTCCCTCTCCCACAAAAGGACCTTCCCAATATCAGCAAAAACCGCATTCAGATCCTCAGTATGCCAGTGGTCCAAAGGAGGACCAACTAGCATCACCCAACATTCATTGTTAAATTGATCCCTCCTCCAATTTCCCCCCTCATTATGCTTAACAAAAGAAACATGCACATCTTGAAAAGGAATGGGACTAGCCGCAATGAGCCTATCCCTGTCACTGACATGGTGAAATTGCACATATGCAGCCCCAAAAGGACATGCCTGGACATCCCGAAAGTGAACATGAACCTCATTGTTGAGGAAATCAACCAAGACATCGCGAATATTCAAGAAAGGGACTGGACCAGGGGGGAGGGGATTAATGGTAGTGATAGCATACTGTTCATGAGTCCTCGACCTCCGCGGCACCACCACCCTCTTGACACGATTCCGCCCAGCCACTTGCAGAACTTGGAAGCCATTTGGCAAGAAAGGAGCAGGATCAATCGGGATGTTCGCCATTTCGACAGTCTTCACCGGCGACGAGCAAGGGAGGGATGGGGTTTCTGCAGACGAGGGAGTTGAGGAGACAGGGAGAACAGCAGTTGTTTTTTGCAAAGAAATGGTGAACTCGTGAAAACTGTTGTGAACGATGGGCCGAGAAAGAGTATTCTTCTGGGACTTGAACCACCCCTTGTAAGAATTGTCGGGCCACATGCATTTTGGGAAGGAAGGGAATTTCAAAAAAGGAATGAGACCAGGTAGTTTAAAAGTCACGCGATTGGCGCCTCCGGATGACCCGACCGGCGTTACTACTGAATTAACACCGCCATCAGCGAGAACCTGCGCATAGGATCTATCTTGAATGCTTGATTTGAAATCACACTTATTATCCTCAGCAGGAGCAGGCGATGAAACCGCAACAGGATTCGGAAATTTGAGCCGATGGAAGACAGAAACACCTTCATTTCTAGGCTTTAACGAAGGAGATTTTTTGGAATTTTTCTTTTTGTACGTGACAACTTTCCAATATCCTGCAGATTCCTTGTAGAACTCCTTTTCTTCAGAGATCCAATTTGGGCCCCCATTACCCCAAAGGTTGACGTGAATCACAAACGACTTGCATGAAAACTTTGAAATATTGTAGATTTCAAAACCCACTGCTCGAGAAGCAACCGAGAAACGAAAAGTTCTATCTTGCAGAAATTTCACTTGGAATTTAGAAGCCCGACCACCAAAACAAGCTTGGAGAGCAAGACTAACCATATGGAAATCCAACTTAAAATTTGCTCTTCCAAAAGAACAAACCAGGTAGAAAGGTCTCTTTCTGAAGCCACCAAGGAAATTAACTTGATGCCTAAATTTATCAAAAATCCTCTTCTAAAAATCCTGCCCTAATGAAAAATCCAGGGCAGGTCGACTCAAAGATTCATCCTTGATAGCACACTCCAAAGGAAGGTCCTCGGTGAAATCCAGTGTTTTCGGCACAATCTTCTCAATATTGAGGGAAAATTTCTTAACCAAAGGGCTGGGCAGAATTTGTGCGCCAACTACAACCCTCTTCACTTGAAGATCAATAGAAATGCCCGAGGCCACAACCTCACCTTGAATCAAGTATCTAGCATCAATAACCACCTCATTGTGATTGAGGAGAACCAGCCTTTTGAACTAGGGAAAAGCATCAAAAAACCTTTAGAAGGCTCAAGATCATCAGCCAGCAAAGAGGAGCAAAGGGAATGCCATTTAAAACCAGTGTCCTCATCTGTTCCAGAGATGGTAGGAGATCTACCAAGAAAACCAGATGAAGGATCCAGAGAATCATTAAAACGAGAGAGATGAGTGGGGAACCTCAAAACAGATCCAATAGAGATCATCTCCCCCTTTTCCAAACATCTTCCCTCAAGGGGAGAGCCTTTGGCGTTGAGAAGAACCAACCAAGAATCAGCCGAGAGAGCGAGAGAGCCCTCAAGAAACTTACCACCCGTGGTCACACCAGAGTAGGTGATCTTCCAACAACCCCCTGAGGAATCCATGCAGAGCTATTGCCGGTGAGACGCCGGCGAAGGCCGGAGGCCGACCAACGGTCACCTCAGAGGAGCCTCATGCCTCGGAAATCGTGCGAGTTCCTTCTCTATTGAACTTTTGTGGAATATCTTATAGTATTTTCCTCTCTTCTTAGCCGAATTAAAAAGCCTCACAGCACTGTATCAAGAGTGTGTTCCCATGCCTGATATGATGTTGCATTTTTTAGAACAAGTAGGAGCTCATTCGACACAGCTGAAGGATAAGGATCATGAGATAGCTCGGCTTCGTGCCGAGGTTGACTCCTTGAAATTGGCCCAGAAATCCAAGCTGGAGAAGATTAGCCAAGAATTTTTCGAGGAGAAGAATCGGCTAATGATACGTTAGAAACATATTTATAATTTTTGATGTTCCATGCTTGTTTAGTATGTACTTTTCTCTGCTTTGTCTACACTTTGAGGTGTTTTTATATGTTTTCTGGTACTAACCTATTAACAAGATGCCACAGTGCCAGTTGCCTGTTTTCTTCTGTTTTTGGTTCCAGAAAGGCAGAAAATCAATATTCTCGGAATTGGACGGCACAAAAGCCAAAGTCAATATTTTATCGTGGGGAACACGAAGCCGGAATACGAGACGGAGGGGAGTCACCAAGGGTGCACACCCCCTGGCCGTGCAGGTGGGCCCACCCCACACCTGGGGGGTGCGGTCGCCCTGGCGACCCCCTGCCTCGCCTCTTCGCATATAAAGACCCCCCGATGCCTACACCCTAAGCACCCGATCAATATTCCACGAAACCTTCTAGCCGCCGCCACCATCGTCCCTAGATCGGGGGGATCTAATGCTCTTGCCGGCACCCTGTCGGAGGGGAGATCATCCCCAAGGCCTTCTTCATCATGCCAGTATCGGTATGAATCGTGAGTAGTTCCACCTTGGACTACGGGTCCATGTAGTAGCTAGATGGTTGTATCTCCTCCTTTGTGCTTTCATGTCTAGATCTTGTGAGATCCGTTCATGATCAAGATCTCATCTATTTGTAATCATGCATGTTGTGTTTGCGGGGATCCGATGGATATTGAGATTACTATGTCATCTTGATTAGTGATTTTGTCTATTGATTCTATCATATTTGTGTTGTTTGTGATCTTGCTTGCTCTCTGTTTCTAGTAGCTATCTTGGCCAAGTAGATGCTAGTGACTCCAAGAGGGGGTATTTATGCTCGATAGTGGGTTCATGCCTCTATTTAATCTAAGGGAAGTGAAAGAAATATCTAAGGTTGTAGATGTGTTGTTGCCACTAGGGAGAAAACAACGGTCTATGGTTCATGGAACAAGTGGATTGTTTACCTTACACACTTTGCTTAAAGCAGTTATCTATTGCTAGCAACTTAATACTGGAGGGGGTTCGGATGATAACCCAAAGGTGAATTTCTAGTTATAGATGAAGTTGTATGGCGGTCTATGTATCTTGTTGTATTGCCCAAACGAATCTCATAGGATCATGATGATTAGTATTGCATTGTTATGCCTTGCTCAGTCCTGTCAATTTCCCTGCTGTAATTTGTTTACCCATCATGCCATGTTTGTTTATCTAAGGAGAACACCTCTAGTGAACTATGGACCTCGGTCCAATCTTTACCATTGATACATCTTCCACTATTACTTGATGCAAACCACCTTTACCTTCCACACCATATAGTTAATCCTTTGTTATATCAAAACAGTGAGATTGACAACCTCACTGTTCGTTGGGGCAAAGTCTTGAGTTTGTGTTGTGAAGGTCTCCAAGTTGCTAGCAACACCTTTGAGTCATTTCCTTCCTCCTACTGGTTCGATAACCTCGTTTTCTTACTAAGGGAAAACTTGTTGCTGTGGTCATCACACCTTGATCTTGGGGTCTCACAACGAGGTGTTGACAACACGCCTGATGACCCACAAGTATAGGGGATCGCAACAGTCTTCATGGGTAGTATTGCCCAATTTATTGATTCGACACAAGGGGAGCCAAAGAATACTTGCAAGCCTTAACAACTGATTTGTCAATTCACCTGCACCTGGAAATAGTTCTTGCTCACAGAAGTTTATAATGTAGCAACAATTTGGTAGTAGCAACAACTAAGCAACAACACCAGCAACAACAACAACCATAGTGAAACAAGATCAATAGTAACAGTAACGATAACAGTAGGATTCAAGTGCGGTAGGCATAGGGATGGATGGACGGGCGTTGCATGGACGAGTCTAAACATGTAACTTCAAGATCTAGGGCATTGTAGATAAATAATAAAAATCATCCAAGTTCTAAACAATCCTAGTAATTGCTCCTAATATAGTCATACATGCTCGCAATGAGAACTTGCACAACATCTTCTATCCAGCCAGCCCGTGGCAACAGGACCTCTAGGGAACTACTGGCAATTAAGGTGCTCCTTTTAATAGAGCACCAGAGCAAAGCATTAACACTCTGTGAACACATGTGATCCTCACACCATAGCCATCCCCTCCGGTTGTCCTGATTATTGTCACTTTGGGGCCTTTGATCCGGACAATGATATGTGTACACAACTTGCAGATAAGGTCACAAACAATACTATTATAGTGATTCAATAATAAGTTCAGATATGAGATCATGGCACCTAGGCCCTAGTGACAAGCATTACGCACAACAAGTTGCAACAAAGTCAAATAGCACTAATAGAGATACTAGGCACTATGCCCTAACAGATCTTATTCGATTACATGATAGAACTCATCCAATCCCTACCCTCCCCAAGCCTATAGCGGGGGATTACTCACTCATGGATGAGGGAAACATCGGTGGTTGATGGCGATGCGTTGGTGACGATGATGGCGATGATCCTCTCCAAATTCCCCGTCCCGACAGGGTGCCAGAACGGAGTTTTTGGATCCGAATCTTGGTTTATGGTGGCGGCGGAGCGAAACTCTTTCTGGAAAACTATAGAACCCCCCTCGGTTTTTAGGTCAAAAGGCAACTTATAGGCGCAGAGGGAGGCCGAGGGGATGCATGGGGTGGCTGCACCCCCTCCAGGCGCGGCCAGTGGTGGGCCCACACCTGGGGTGGGTCTGGGCCCCCCAGGCCTCCTCTCCATCTCGTCTTCTAGCTCCGTGGATCTTCTGGTGAAATATAATTTTTGGCATATTTTCTAGGATTTTTCCTGATATTTGATTTTCTGCACAAAAACAAGACACCAAGGTAATTCTGCTGAAAACAGCGTCAGTTTGTGTTAGTTGTATCCAAATCACACAAGTTTAAAGAAGAAACAATAGTAAAGTGTTCGAGAAAGTAGATATGTTTTGGACATATCAACTCCCCCAAGCTTAGCTTATTGCTTGTCCTCAAGCAATTCAGTTGAAAACTGAGCGCGATAAAAGAACTTTCACGAACACTTTGCTTCATATGATGTAAATATTCTCAGCACAGGAGTAGATGCTTAGACAATTCATAATAAGGAGTATGCAACTAAGTATACTCAATATTCATTGCAAGCTATGAAGATAAACCAACTCAATAATAATAAGTAGCATGAAACATAAACATAAGCAACATTACAATGCTCATAATAAGGTATGATAGAGTGGTATCTCGCTTGCCTTTGTTTGAAGAGCACAATAAATATCAAGACACCTCTGAAGTTCACATGAAGACTAGAAGTAAAGATATCAGAGATACAAGCATCAAAGTCATGACATAATTAACCAAGTTTTGGAACAAACACAAGAATGACAACTATGCTCTCAATAAGGTGCTCATATAATAAGTGGTGACTCAACAAAATTGTGAAAACGGTTTTGTGAAGGTTTGAAAGGCTTCCAAATGCTGAAAGGAAGGTACTCATTAGCTTTGAGCTCTCATTGCCCCTATCATAGGCATCTTCATGTGGTTAAGGTGAAAGTGAGGTCCACTCTGAATCATATGCTTGACAGACCATAGACTGGAAATACCAAGTCCCTTGAGTATGAGGTCCGCTCCGCATGCTACTCAACTTTGGTCACCTGAAAGTTATTGTCATTGTAAATACATGCATATCATCGAGAACCGCCAATGGGGTACCCCTTGCACATGGTACAGGAGCTTTCCCATAACCAGAATGACAAGGAAAGCAGACAATGAGCATCTCAGCAATCTTTATATTTACCATATGCGTAGATTTTTATTGAGGATGCTTCATAGATGCTCATTATGGTGATGCTACAAGTTTCCACCATGATTAGGCATGGCTTAGGCTAGCAGCCCAGGCGTTTATCTAACACAATGTATAGACTCCATGAACTCACAAGCTCCCCTTTTAGTTCACATCATCGACATCCGTAAACAAAAGAGCAAGGTATCAAATGGATGAGATATCCAAAAAAATGTTGAAAGCGTTCCGCGTGACAGCACGGTTCTGCTGACTCCCAGCATATAATTAGAAATCATATAACTTTCATGGACAGGTTACAATGGTTCAAAATTATTAAGCGCAAGGTATAAAGTGTGCCATCAAGTTCGTGAGAGCTTTACTAACTAACTTTCTCAAAACAGACAAACATTTTATTTTGGAAGAAAACACGGCATATATAAAATATGCACTGAAGTAGCAAATGATGCTAATAGGTAGGTATGGTGGACACAACTGGCAATATTGGTTTTGGGGAGTTGGAAACACAGGTAGAGCACATACTCAGTGCAAGTGAAGGCTAGCAATAAAGAGGGAGCGAAAAACGAGAGAGTAATAGCTGTCATAATCATGATTGCAACAAAACAGGACTAATTATGGCATGAAAGTGATACAAGAACTCTGAGGCAAAATAAATCATCAAGGCTTACCGACTATTGATTAGTCATATGCATGCGTGAGCATGTGCCAAGTCGATTCACATGATCAGTTAGAGGAGGATACCACAATATCATACCAAAGTATGAATAAAACAATGCAAGCAAACATTCATATGACATGATACAAACATTAGCAAGCTGGAGCTAATCATAGACAAGCAAGAACTACTAATCATCCATAATTACATACACCTTACACAAACAGGGTAAGCATGATCACAATGAATATTATATGTACAAGAATGAAACAAATAGAGTTCGTTACCAGCCTCTTACCACACCTCGAGTTGTCTTAATCTTCATTATTGCCCTTCACTTGTGTGACTTGAATAATAACATGAAACCAAACTCCACTGATGACGGCTGAACCCTGCAAAGAACTCAAAAAAACAAAGAAGACCAACAAATATTTTTGGTGTTTTCGATTTCTTTAAAACAAGCAAACAAAGCAAAAACAAACAAAGCAAAAGAAAACCAAAAAAAAACTAAGATGCTCCAAGAACAACACAACTGTGCATGAAACAATAAAAACGAAGTGTCTAGAAAGACCTGAGATTTTTATTGATGAAGAAGGGGATGCCTTGGGTACCCCAAGCTTTGACGCTTGTACCTCTTGAATGTTTCTTGGGGTGACACGGGGTGGCTCCACCCAAGCTTGAGCTTTTTTCCATTCTTCATCTCATTACATCATTCTTTCCTTACACCTAAAGATTTTCTTTCATACAAAACTTCACACAATCTTCATTAGCAACATTAGTGCATTCAAAAGATAATAGACCTTTGGGGTTTAGTTTTAAAACAGCAAAACTTTCACTAAAGACACAAGCTACTATAGCAATTCCCTCAAAAAGCTTAATTTCCCAAAAAGAACCCGAAAAGGAATCAATAAGAAGCAAATGCAAATAATGGCACAAATCTATCAAAACAGACCAGTAGGTAGAAACCGATTTTTTCGAAGACCTTCTAATGCTCAAATAAAAAAGTTTTAAACTAACGAAAGTTATCTAACATACTGGGGGATTTATTTGTAGATTTTCAGCTCAATCCGACTTATAGAGACTCCTCACAAATTTTTATGGTGGAGGACAGAAATCTGTTTCGGGCCAGCAACTCCCCAAATCATACTTCCCTCTCATTAGAGGTCATTCTTGGCACAAAAATCAAACAAAAAGGATAAGGAGAGGTTATTACAGAAGTAATAACTTCCAAGACTCAAGAAATCTATTGGGTTATCTCCCAAGAAGTACTTTTCTTTAACGCCTTTAAGTTAGGCACGACGAAGAGCAAAGATTGGAAAGGAGAAAAATAAAAGTGAGCAAGTATAACCACTGTGAAAACATTGTTTGGTTCATTAAAATCTCTTTGTTAACAAGGTTGATCAAGTCTTGTTACCAAAAAAATCTTATATGAAGCAAAACTTTGCAATCCACAAGGTGATTATGTTACCTCATACTTGATAGCAATGGTCCCAATCATAATAGTTTCAAAATTTTCTTGTGGAATGGGACAATATATTTCTCCAACCTTGATGCCCTCAATATTTTCAATGGAATTCAGGCAATAGCTCTTAACAACCTTCTTGGGGAAATAGATAGTGTGCTCTTTGTCATTAATATTGAATGTTACTTTTCCTTGATTGCAATTGATGAAAGCACCTGCAGTATTAAGAAAAGGTCTCCCAAGAATAATAGACATATTATCATCTTCAGGCATTTCAAGCACAACAAAATCAGTTAAAACCATGCAATTATGAGCAACTTGAACAGGAACATACTCACATATACCAACATGAATAGTAGTTGACTTACCAGCCATTTGCAAAGATATATCAGTCGCTATCAACTTTTCTAGCTGGAGTCTCTTATAGAGAGAAAAAGGCATAACACTAACTCCAGCTCCCAAGTCACATAAAGTAGTTCTAACATAATTATTCTTAATGGAGCCAGAAATAGTTGGTATACATAGATCACCAAGTTTCTCTGGAACCTTACCATTGAAGGAGTAATTAGCAAGCAAAGTAGAAATCTCCTCATTAGGAATCTTCCTTTTATTTGAGACAATATCCTTCATATACTTTGAATAAGGAGGCAACTTAATAGCATCAGTCAAAGTAATTTGCAAGAATAAAGGCTTCATCCACTCACAAAACTTCTTGTAGTGTTCCTCCTCCTTTGACTTGTGTTTCTTACCTGGAAAAGCCATGGGTTTCTGCACCTAAGGTTCTCTCTCTTTACCATGTTTATTAGCAATAAAATCTTCCTTTGTGTACCTAGTGTTCTTACTGTGCTTCTTAGGTTCTTCCTCATCTTCCTCCTTATCAGGAGATTCATTTTTATCATTACCACTCTCAGTTTTAGCATCAGAGACAGATATACTATTAGGATCTACAGCAGGTTCAAGTGGTTCCTCAACTATCTTATGTTTCTTTTTCTTCCTCTTATGAGGACTACCACTATCTTCACCTTGTTGGGAATCCTGCTCTATTCTTTTAGGGTGTCATTCAGGATATAAAGGATCTTGAGTAGCTATACCACTCCTAGTTATAATTCCATAATCATGTTTATCTCCGGAAGAATTAACTGGCATATCCTTTTGCACCTTAGCAAGTTGATCAAGTTGAGTTTGAACCATTTGAAAGTGTTTACAAAGCATTTTAATATCATTAGAAGTTCTTTCCACAATATCTTTCAACTCATGGATAGCTCTAGAGTTTTCCAATAAATGATTCTGAACTTGTTTATTAAAATACCCTTGCTTAACAATAAATGTGTCAAGTTCCTCTAAACATTGATCAGGAGGCTTACCATAAGGAATATCACCTTCATCAAAGTGTTGGAGAGAGTGTACCTCAATAGTATATGAGTGGGGAATTGGCTTACATAATTCTTCTATAGGAGGTAGATTCTTCACATCTTCATCTCTAATACCTTTCTCCTTTAGACACTTCTTAGCTTCCTTCATTACTTCATCATTTAATGCAATAACTTCCCTCTTATTTGTTGTTTGTGCTGGAATTGGTTCAGGAACAACTGGTTCAGGAGTAATAGGCTCAGGTGTATTTAGCTTAGTTGAAGTCCAATCATCATAATTATTGCTTATTTTAGTCATTAAGTTTTCAACATCTGTAGGAGTCCTTTTCCTGAAAACACAATCAGCAAAGCTATCTAGGTAGGTCCTAGAATCATCAGTTAGTCCAATATAATAAATATCAAGAAGCTCATTCTTAGGTAATGGACATCCAGGATGTGCATGAATCAAGGCACAGATGAAGGGATACTGGTAGACTACACTAGCGCAAATCAAAATTTTCTGCCGCGTAAACCAGGATTACTGTTGTCATAGATCACAGGATTACCACTAGACGCACAGTTGTGGAATCGATGAAGCGCGTCGAGGCAGTGTAGACGTTCCACGTCTCCTCCTTGTACTCATCCCACGAGAAGCTCCCTTGCGCGGCTCGTCGAAGTGCCACAGATGCGGCACCTCCGAGGTATCCACACGTACGGGGTGGAAGCGTCAGACGCCAGACTGCTAGGTCCGCGCGTGCAACACAGGCATGAGGAGTGGCGGCTGGGTGGAATTGTCTAAGGTCTAACCCTGTTCAGCTCGCCACACCCTCTCTTATATAGGCGTCCCTAGTGGGCTTCTACATTAGCAGCCCATTAGTAGCCTAAGCCTGGTCTAATTCGGATCCAATCCTCATTAGGCTTCCAGCCCCTTAAGTGTGTGACCCTACAGGTTCATATACATGTAGACATAACACGAATACACTTATTCTGTCAATAGTTGGTAGCGGCCTCTAGCAAGACGTGCCAACTCCTAAACGCATACAAAGATCATATCGGACGAACCATCACAAAGTTTAGTACATGTCTTTCCCTTTGCCTCACGATATTTTGTCTAGCTCCAAGATGACCTCTCTTTCTCGATACCGTAACTCGGAATCCCTTTAATTGGTTAACTCTTAACCTTATGTAGCACGGCCATGCATTTCTGGATCCGATCACTTGAGGGGCCCAGAGATATCTCTCTCAAGTAGAGAGGGGCAAATCCCATCTTGATTGACCATGCCTTGCAGCATGCTTTAGGAGAAACCCGAAAGCTACCTTTATAACTACCCAGTTACGGTGCAACGTCTGATAGCCCCAAAGTAGGTCGATCCACATCTCAATTACATGCGACAAACTCAGGTCTAAGGACAAAACGTACACGATGTGTAGAGAGAGCTGCAAGTCTAATTGCCAGTCTCATGTTGGGTCAGTCCAACCCCATGTTCATAACATGTGTCCATATCATTGGTTTGACATCTCCATGTCTATGACTTGCGAAACATAGTCATCAACCAATCGATGTGCTAGTCTAATATTCACGTGTGTCCTCACATGAAATCCGACTAGGGACAACTATTAAATAACCATACAAGTAAATAGTTTCACAAACAATTCACATAATTGCCAATCAATACAAGTTTCCTGATATGGATATTCAAGGAACATTACAATAACTCATGGATACATATAAAATATAATCATCTCTATGATTGCCTCTAGGGCATATTTCCTTCAGTCTCCCACTTGCACTAGAGTCAATCTAAAATGTATCTAATACCAATTGCTCTTGTGTGCGCTTCATGCGCGGGCTGCGGGAGAGGCTTAGTCAAGGGATCAGCAACATTTGAGTCCGTATGTTTTTTGCATATCATGACACTACCATCCTCATGGTAACGCATGCAAATATGTTTGTTCTTCTGGTGCTGTCTAAGTTCCTTGGCTTGTGCAATAGCACCATTGTTGTCACAATAAACGTCCAAGGGATTGGACGCGCCCTAAACCACACCGAGAGCTATCAGGAAATTCCTAATCCAAACAACTTCCTTTACGGCCTCCGAGGCAGCAATATATTCAGCTTCTGTTGAAGAGGAGGTCACTGTATCTTGCTTGGAACTTTTCCAGCTCACAACACCACCATTCAAGACAAACACATAACCTGATTGCGATTTCGAATCATCTGAGTCGTTAAGGTAACTCGTATCTATGTAACTCTTTACACTGAGTTCATCCTCACCTCCATAAACTAGGAAAACATCCTTAGTCCTTTTCAAGTACTTAAGGATGTTCTTTACCGCTGTCCAGTGACCTTCACCTGGATCAGCCTGGTATCTGCTCATAACACTTAGAGCATAGGAAACATCTGGGCTAGTACATATCATTGCAAACATGATGGATCCAATAGCCTAAACATATGGAACCCTACTCATGCGCTCACGCTCATCAGTAGTCGCAGGACACTAAGTCTTGCTGAGTTTAATGCCATGAGACATGGGCAAGAACCCCTTCTTAGCCTCTTCCATGCTGAACTGTTTCAACACTTTGTCAATGTATGTACTCTGGCTTAATCCAATTAGCCTCCTTTATCTATCTATAGATCTTGATGCCGAGAATATATGCTGCTTATCCCAAGTCCTTCATCGAAAAACTATTTTTCAATGAGGTCTTAATAGACTCGAGCATAGGAATGTCATTTCCAATTAGCAATATGTCATCTACATATAAGATTAGAAATACCAGCGCTCTCCCACTTTCCTTCTTGTAAACACAAGGTTCTTGTTCGTTTTTGATGAAGCCAAACTCCTTTACAACTTCATCAAATCAAATTTTCCAACTACGAGATGCTTGCTTCAGCCCATAAATGGACTTCAGAAGTTTGCATACCTTTCCAGCATTGTTTGGATCGACAAAACCTTCGGGCTACATCATATACACGTTCTTAGTTCGGATTCCATTTAGGAAAGCCGTCTTGACATCCATCTGCCATATTTTATAGTCAAAATGTGCAGCAATGTCTAGAATTATCCGTATAGATTTAAGCATCGCTACTGGCGAGAAAGTCTCGTCATAGTCAACTCCTTGAACTTGTCGAAAACCTTTTGCAACAACTCGAGCTTTATGGATGTGAACATTTCCGTCCATATCAATCTTCTTCTTATAGATCCATTTGCACTCGATGGCTTTAAAACCATCAGGCAGGTCAACCAAGTTCCAAACTTGATTGTCTCCCATGGACACTATCTCGGATCTCATGGCGATCAACCATTTATCAGAGTCTGGGTCCACCATCGCTTCTGCATAGGTTGCAGGCTCATCATTGTCTAACAATAATAATTCCCGCGCTTCGCGGAGCCTTGCCAACCTTTGTGGTTGTGGTGCTTCTGTTGCCACGTGTTCCTTAACTTGTTCTGCTACAATAGCATCACTCGTATAAGCATCCCCAACTAGCTCATCTTGAACTTCTTCAAGTCGCACCGACCTTCCACTTGTTCCCTTTGTGAGAAACTCTTTCTCTAGGAAAACATCGCTACGAGTGACAAGCACTTTGCCCTCTTCTCGGTTGTAGAAGTAATACCCTAAGGTTTCCCTCAGATATCCCACGAAAATGCACTTATCCGATTTAGGTGTTAGCTTGTCCGACTGAAGTCGCTTGACAAATGCATCACAACCCCAAATCTTTAGAAAAGACAAACTGGGATTCTTTCTAGTCCACATCTCATATGGTGTCTTAACTACGGATTTAGATGGTACCCTATTAAGTGTGAAAGCTGCCGTTTCTAGAGCGTAACCCCAAAATGACAATGGCAAATCTGACTGGCTCATCATCGATCGAACCATGTCCAACAAAGTTCGATTATTCCGTTCGGAGACCCCGTTCCTTTGAGGCATTCCGGGCGGCGTAAGTTGTGGAACAATTCCGCAACTCTTAAGATGATCGCTAAACTCGTGAATCAAATATTCACCTCCATGATCAGATCGCAAGGCCTTTATTTTCTTGCCATGTTGATTCTCTACTTCACTCTGAAACTCCTTGAACTTTTCAAAAGTTCTAGACTTATGCCTCATCAAGTAGACATAACCATATCTACTGAAATCATCAGTGAAAGTAATAAAGTAGTGATATCCTCCTCCGGCTGTCGTGCTCATTGGTCCACATACATCAGTATGTATGAGTTCCAACAAGTCTGTCGCTCTCTCGGGTAAACCCGAAAAAGGCGACTTGGTCATCTTTCCAAGTAAACAAGCCTAACATGTCTCGTATGATTCAAAATCAAACGAAGTTAGAAGACCATCACCATGGAGCTTCTTCATGCTCTTTTCACTTATGTGCCCCAAACGACAATGCCATAAATATGTAGGACTCAAATCATTAGGCCGAAGCCTTTTAGCACTAACATTGTAAACAAATGCATCATCAAGATTTAAAATAAATAACCCATTCATAATGGGATCATTAGCCATAAACATATCATTCTTAGAGATTACACAACCATTGTTTGTACTCGCGAATGAATAACCATCCCTCATCAAACATGAAGGTGATAAAATGTTTCGACCCATACTTGGAATGTAATAACAATTATTCAACTCCATAATAAATCTTTACGGAAGGTGAAGTTGCATGACGCCGATGAACAATGCAGCAACCCTTGCTTTATTTCTGACGCGAAAATCCACTTCGCCTTTCTGCACTTCTTTAGTCCTTATTAGCCCCTGCATCGAATTGCAAATATGAGCAACCGATCCAGTATCAAATACCCAATAGTTAACATAGGAATCAATGATAAGAATGTCCACAACATTTACAACAAGCGTACCTAAGTGGGAAGTACTCTTACTTCCACTCTTCTTGAAAGAAGCCTGGTACTTGCTGCAGTTTCTTTTCCAGTGGCCATGTTCATGACAAAAGAAGCACTCAGTGTCATCTGCAGGTCCAACCTTTTGCTTGGGTGCAGACTTAGGGATCATATCCTTAGCCGCCTTGCCCTTCTTCTTCCAAGAAGTACCCTTTTTCTTGAAGCTAGGCTTGTTCTGCACAGCCATCACACGGCTATGCCCTGCACACTTCTTCATGTCATTTTCTGCTGTTTTTAGCATCCCGCATAACTCATTAAAGCCCTTCTCCACCCCATGCATATGGTAGTTCGAAATGAACTGCCCATAGCTGGATGGAAGATACGCCAAAATGAAGTCAGTGGCCAACTCTTGTCATAGTGGAAAACCAAGCTTTTCCAAAGTCTGACTGTAACCAACCATTTTGATCACATGGGGGCCTACAGCTGCTCCCTCTGCTAGCTTGCATTCGACAAAGTACTTGGCAACATTGTACCTCTCAGTCCTTGCCTGATCTTGGAACATGTCCTTAAGCGCGACGATCATATCGTACGCTTCCTGATCCTAAAACTTCTTTTGGAGTTCAGGTTCCATGCATGCAAGCATAAGACAGCTAACCTCAAGAGAATCATCACATGCTCTCTTGTAGGCATTCTTGAGGGTAGCAGATGCATTATTAGCAGGTTCATCGGGGATTGGGGTATCTAGAAACATTTCCTTTTTATCAGACCTGAGAACAATTCTCAGGTTATGGACCCAGTCTGAATAGTTTGTTCCATTTAGTTTATCTTTGTCAAGAATCGAACGCAAAGAAAAAGGTGATGTAGTGTTCGGTGTCATTGATCTACAACAGAAAACATGCAAAATACTAAGCCATGTAACCATGAAAGAGTAAAACATATTAAACAATTTAATAGCATATACTCCCACTTAAATCAATATCCCTCTATTGATACTAAGTGATTCAAGATCCACAATTAACAAGTCGACTAGTGAGCTTTAGCATCACTGCTAGAAGACAAGGTAAATCGGTAAGCAACACTTGCTAATCATATCACATATGACTCTTGTTGTTGGGTGAAAACTCTATGTCACAACTAGGCGCCCAACCTTTATGCCCCAAGGTCCTTAACTGTTAAGATGACCTTGTCAAGCTCACCAACCCTTATGCGTGTAGGTATCCGTTAAAAACTCATCCAGCCAAGGAAAACCGCGGCACCCTAATTTCATAAGCTCACCAACAATTGTACAGGGCATAGGATGGTGCAAGGTTTGGTTGGGAGGGGACAGTTTAACTTAAACTTTGTGAGGGATCGTTCTACTTCTATCATCTAAACATGCATAGTAGTAAAACACATAAGAATAGCATTCACATAGATGTGACACAGTATGGCCCATTTTCTCATGGTGATCTCCATCGCCATAGAACCTGTCCACCATGATGATCTCCATCTTCATGTTCCATGTGAGCCATCCTCCAAGTAATGAGTCCTCCAAGAACTAATACAAGCTATTACTCCTAACAGCTAGTAATCAAAATTACATAGTATTGGGATCATCACAAGTTGGCATGCAGGCCATTACAATAATTGACAACACATATGGCTCCAGTCGTGTTGCCCTACTCATGACACGCAGGTCATGCAAATTTTCATACATGCATCACATACATATATGGGCCATACTGATCACATACATCCTGCAAAAATAAGTTATGCATAGAATCGCATTCTACCGGATCATGTGACATCGCAACACCTAGTTACCTTAACGAGATACAAAAAGGGGCTACGATTAAGGGGGGGTATCCCCCTGTGGGGTTAGAAGGGGCAGCGCCCCTCGCGGTATCTTCACAATTTTCTTCATGGATTTTGATCGGCAAATCAAATTTACCATATACCGACTCCTGTCCCGATTCAATCAAACTCCTTTGATCACGGTACATTGATTTTAGATCTAGGTTCCGATTCGATCAATCATATTGATCTTCGCGTGATTCAACATGATTTATGTGTCATTGTCTACCCCGATGGCGGAAACCGACCTGTAAGGGTAAGTCGTTCGACAACCTCAGAATCACGATCACGAAAATCAAGATCATAGATCAATCCTGAACCACCACAATATAAGCGATCACATCATTCATATCAATCTGCATATCACCATATGCGAACATCTCGAACCTATAATTGAATAGCATCGGCTCTGATACCACTGAAGGGATACGGGTAGGCTACACTAGCGCAAATCAAAATTTTCTACCGCGTAAACCAGGATTACTGTTGTCATAGATCACGGGATTACCACTAGACGCGCAGTTGCGGAATTGATGAAGCGCGTCGAGGCAGTGCAGACGTTCCACATCTCCTCCTCGTCCTCGTTCCACGAGAAGCTCCCCTTGCGCGGCTCGTCCAAGTGCCACAGATGCGGCACCTCCGAGGTATCCACACGTGCGGGGTGGAAGCGTCAGACGCCGGACTGCTAGGTCCGCGCGTGCAACACAGGCGTGAGGAGTGGCGGCTGGGTGGAATGGTCTAAGGTCTAACCCTGGTCAGCTCGCCCCACCCTCTCTTATATAGGCGTCCCTAGTGGGGTTCTACATTAGCAGCCCATTAGTAGGCTAAGCCTGGTCTAATTCGGATCCAATCCTCATTAGGCTTCCAGACCCTTAAGTGTGTGACCCTATAGGTTCATATACGTGTAGACATGGCACGAATACACTTATTCTGTCAACAGTTGGTAGCGGCCTCTAGCAAGACGTGCCAACTCCTAAACGCTTACAAAGATCATATCGGACGAACCATCACAAAGTTTAGTACATGTATTTCCCTTTGCCTCACGATATTTGGTCTAGCTCCAAGCTGACCTCTCTTTCTCGATACCGTAACTCGGAATCCCTTTACTAGGTTAACTATTAACCTTATGTAGCACAGCCATGCATTTCTGGATCCGATCACTCGAGGGGCCCAGAGATATCTCTCTCAAGTAGAGAGGGGAAAATCCCATCTTGATTGACCATGCGTTGCAGCATGTTTTAGGAGAAGCCCGAAAGCTACCTTATAACTACCCAGTTACGGTGCAGCGTCTGATAGCCCCAAAGTAGGTCGATCCACATCTCAAGTACATGCGACAATCTCAGGTCTAAGGACAAAATGTGAACGATGTGTAGAGAGAGCTGCAAGTCTAATTTCCAGTCTCATGTTGGGTTAGTCCAACCCCATGTTCATAACATGTGTCCACATCATTGGTTTGACATCTCCATGTCTATGACTTGCAAAACATAGTGATCAACCAATCGATGTGCTAGTCTAATATTCACGTGTGTCCTCACATGAACTTCGACTAGGGACAACTATTAAATAACCATACAAGTAAGGAGTTTCACAAACAATTCACATAATTGCCAATCAATACAAGTTGCCTGATATGGATATTCAAGGAACATTACAATAACTCACGGATACATATGAAATATAATCATCTCTATGATTGCCTCTAGGGCATATTTCCTTCAACAGAACCTTGTCCATGACTCAGGCAATTTTCTCTTCTTCTCCCTGTTTAAAATCAAAAAGTCTATGCAAAGCAGCATGTCTAGCACTGGGAGGAAAATATTTCTGGAAGAAAGAAGCAATCAAGCAATCAGGGCTATCAATGGAACCAGGAGGTAATCTCTTAAACCAAGCCCTAGCTTCTCCTTTTAGTGAAAAAGGGAAGATCTTAGTAACAAAGTACTTGCGCATCTTAAAATCATCAGATAATAAAGCAATCATAGTAGAAAGCTCATTCATATGAGCCACATCACTCTCATTTTCAGTCCCACAAAAAGGTTCTTTATCAACAATATCTAAATAAGATAAATCAAGAGAGAAATCATAGTCTTCATCTTTAATATCTATGGGAGAAGTGGAAAACTTAGGATCAGAGGACAACTTAGGCATGATAGTACGTCTAGAAAGGAGACTCTTAATAGCACTAGTACCATGTGTGTTTCGGCACTCTTCAACAAAATCATCAGTGAACTCAATGTAACCATCATTAATATCATAACTCTCACTAGACTCAGGTGAGCTAATAGGTGTAACAGTGTCTTCACTAGGAGTTTCGGTATTTCCTAGACTAGCCATAGTAGCATCTAGAGAAGGACCTAATGAACCACTCGCATCAAGCATAGTAGAAGTAACATCATGAGTATCAAAAGAAGTTTCAGACTCAGTAGTAGTGGCAGTGTGTATAGCATGTGTATGTGGTGGTGGTGTAACAAGCTTACTTATAACAGATGGTGAATCAAGAGCAGCAGAGGTGTTTAGGACTGTACCTCTTCTTGTAGTGGATGGTAAAATAGGGAACTTTCCATCATGAGACTTCCCCATGATGAAAGGAGTACCAGTGAACAATAATAGATCCAAGTGAACTTACAAATAAAGCTATGCTCCCCGACAATGGCGCCAGAAAATAGTCTTAATGACCCACAAGTATAGGGGATCGCAACAGTCTTCACGGGTAGTATGACCCAATTTATTGATTCGACACGAGGGGAGATAAATAATACTTGCAAGACTTAACAACTGAGTTGTCAATTCAGCTGCACCTAGAAATAGTTCTTGCTCACAGAAGTTTATCAGTAGCAACAATTTGGTAGTAGCAATAGCAAAGTAACAACAACAATAACAACAACAACAATAATGAAACATGAGAAATAGTAACAGTAATGGTAATAGTAGGATTCGAGGGCAGTAGGCATAGGGATGGATGGACGGGCGTTGCATGGACGAGTCTAAACATGTAACTTCAAGATCTAGGGCATTGCCGATAAATAATAACAAGCATCCAAGTACTAAAAAATCCTAGGCATGTGCTCCAAATATAGTCATACGTGCTCGCAATGAGAACTTGCACAACATCTTACATCTAGCCGCCGTGGCGTGGGCCTCTAGAGAACTACTGGCAATTAAGGTGCTCCTTTTAATAGAGCACCGGAGCAAAGCATTAACACTCCGTGAACACATGTGATCCTCACACCACAGCCATCCCCTCCGGTTGTCCCAATTATTGTCACTTTGGGGACTTTGGATCCGGACAATGATATGTGTACACAACTTGCAGATAAGATCACAAACAGTACTATCATAATGATTCAATAATAAGTTCAGATCTGAGATCATGGCACTTGGTCCCTAGTGACAAGCATTAAGCATAACAAGTTGCAACAAAGTCAAATAGCACTAATAGAGATACTAGGCACTATGCCCTAACAGATCTTATTCGATTACATGATACAAATCATCCAATCCCTACCATCCCCAAGCCTACAGCGGGGGATTACTCACTCTTGGATGAGGGAAACATTAGTGGTTGATGGAGATGCGTTGGTTATGACGATGGCGATGATCCTATCCAAATTCCCCTCCTGGCAGGGTGCCAAAACGGAGTTTCTGGATCCGAATCTTGGTTTTTGGCGGTGGTGGCGGAGCGGAACTCTTTCTGGAAAACTATCGAACTCCCCTTGGTTTTTATGTCGAAAGGTAACTTATAGGCGCCGAGGGAATCCGAGGGGGTGCCTGGGGTGGCTGCACCCCCTCCAAGCGCGGCCAGTGGTGGGCCCGCGCCTAGGGTGGGTGTGGGCCCCCAGGCCTCCTCTTCGTCTCGTCTTCTGGCTCCGTGGATCTTCTGGTGAAATATAATTTCTGGCATATTTTCCGGGATTTTCCTGATATTTGATTTTCTGCACAAAAACAAGACACGAAGGTACTCTGCTGAAAATAGCGTCAGTCCGTGTTAGTTGTATCCAAATCACCCAAGTTTAGAGAAGAAACAATAGAAAAGTGCTCGAGAAAGTAGATACGTTTTTAACGTATCAACACCATCAGCTAACTCTCCAGCTCTAGAAGAATAAGGAGCTCCTCGACGCAACCGAGTCAAAGAACAAGTCCATGGCGAATGAGATTGTTTGTTTTGGTAAGAAAAGAGTCGGCTGGTCCGACGATCTTCAAAAAATGTTACGATATATTCATCATAAATTCCCTCTTTTTGTCTTGCGGCCATTGGCCGAGTTATTCTTGACCATTGATTGTCTTGACTTATGTTATGCTTTGTATTATAGATCATTTTACGGAATCTGAACCTGTGAGTACCAAGGCTGTGATCAACGCCCGGGCCTGCCAAGGTGTCCCCAATAATCCGGGTCAAGAGTGTTCTATTGAGGATTTCGTAGTTGCTGTTGCTGCTGCCATTGAACAGATGAAGATCATGGGAAAATATTTGGTGAAAGCAGCCATCCGAGACTTCCATGTACTCTAGCCGAATGAACCGAAGATTACCAAGGTTGAAGTGCTTGTGGCAAAACTGGTGGATTCCCAAACTCAGTTGAATCTTTGGAGAGAGTTCGCGGGGCGAGCCGGGGCTGACATGGCGCTCACAGTCGTTTTGTCGTGGTACGAGAAAATCTCTCTCGATATCCCAATGAATTTGCATGTCGGCTCCCCTTGGATCACTAACCCAGATCATATCGCTCATTGCCAAGACCGTGCTTACCAGTTTTTCGAATATGCCAATGTGCACCACTGGAATGAAGGGCCAAAGAGAATGCTGAGGCAGGAGAGGACGATGAATCTGAAGATGATTGATACGTTGGAAACGTATCTATAATTTTTGATGCTCCATGCTTGTTTAGTATCTAATTTGCTTTACTTGTCCACACTTTGAGGTGCTTTTTACATGTTTTCTGGTACTAACCTATTAACAAGTTGCAACAGTGCTAGATGCCTATTTTCTACTATTTTTGGTTTCAGAAAAGTTAGTAAATAAATATTCTCGGAATTGGACGGGACAAAGGACAAAGTCAATTACTTTCTATGGGGAACAAGAAATCCAGAGGAGAGCCGGAGGGGCTAGCCAGGGGGGACAAACCCACCCTAGGTGCGGGTGGGCCCCGCCCCACGCCTGGCTAGGATTTGGTGGCCCTGGCCGCCTCCTCGGTCTCCCCCTTCGCCTATAAGAAGCCCCCGATGCAGAAACCCTGAGAACCCGATCAAATATCCAAGAAACCGTCTGTAGCCTCCGCCACCATAGTTCCTAGATCGGGGAGGGGGGATCTGAAGTTCTTCTCGGCACCCTGCCGGAGGGGAGATCATCCCGGAGGCCTTCTCTCCGCTATGATGCGTGAGTAGTTCCACCTTGGACTATGGGTCCATGTAGTAGCTAGATGGTTGTATCTCCTCCTTTGTGCTTTCATGTATAGATCTTGTGAGCTCCGTTCATGATCAAGATCTAATCTATTTGTAATAATGCATGTTGTGTTTGCGGGGATCCGATGGATATTGAGATTATTATGTTGGTTTGATTAATGATTTTCTCTTTATGATTCTATCATGTATGTGTTGTTTGTGATCTTGCATGCTCTCCGTTGTTAGTAGCGATCTTGGCAAAGTAGTTGCTAGTGACTCCAAGAGGGGGTACTTATGCTCGATAGTGGGTTCATTCCTCTAGTTTCAAAGGGAAGTGAAAATAATCTCTTCGGTTGTAGATGTGTTGTTGCCACTAGGGAGAAAACAACGGTCTCTTGTTCATGTAACATGTGGACTATTTACCTTACACACTTTGCTTAAAGCAGTTGTTTGTTGCTTGCAACTTAATACTGGAGGGGGTTCAGATGATAACCTGAAGGTGGACTTCTAGTCATAGATGCAGTTGGATGGTGGTCTATGTATCTTGTTGTATTTCCCAATCAACATTATAGGATCTTTCTGACTAGTAATTGCATTTTTATGCCTTGCTCAGTTCCTGTCAATTGCCTTGTTGTAATTTGTTTACCCTTCATGCCATGTTGTTTATATAAGGAGAGCACCTCTAGTGAACTATGGACCCCGGTCCAATCTTTATCATTGATACATCTTCCACTGTTACTTGTTTACTTGCTGCAAACCATTACATTCCACACAATATGTGTAATCCTTTGTTACAGCAAACCGGTGAGCTTGACAACCTTACTGTTCATTGGGGCAAAGTCTTGAGTTTGTGTTTTGTAGGTCTTCGCATTTCTTGCAACACCTGTGTGACGTTTCCTTCCTCCTTCTGGTTCGATAACCTCGGTCTCAACTAAGGAAAAACTTGCTGCTTGCTTCTTCACACCTTGCTGTAGAGGTCCCAACCTGATAAGGTAGAGTCCTCCTGTGTTTTACAATGCTAGTCCCTGGATCAATAGCTAGCATCCACAGTTAAGATGTAATATCAAGATACAAAGGTCATATTATAACTTTATAACCAGGAATAACGTAATTCTATTACATCATACATAGCTCATTTGGCTATTACATTACATTGCAGCGGAATAACTATAGTCATGGGTCCTTCATCTTCAAAGTGCCACAGGCAGATGTTGGTTGTAGACTTTGTAATCCTAGTCAATCAAGCAATCTTCATTTAAAAACAATCAACCTGCAACATTACAAGTTGCAGCCACAAGGGTCAATACATTTTGAATTGTATTGGCAAGCTTAACTTTTATGTATAATAAGAGTGGATCCTATCATTATATGCATATTTGGCTAAGTAGAGTTTAAGGCTTATTTGTATAAAGCATTATTTTATCCTATCTTTTCAAAAGGGTTTTAAGTCCTTTGTCAAATCTTTTCTTTTCCAAGCATCCCTTGAACTCCTTGGTAGAAACTCAAGTGTTCAAGTCCTTGTCAAAACTCCTTGAGCACCTTGGTAACCCCAAGTGCAACAAGTTTTATCAAACTCATGAGTTCCTTGGTAACCCCAAGTACATCATACTCTTGAGCATCTTGGTAACCCCAAGTGCAACAAGCTTAACAAAATCTCTTTGAATTCCTTGGTAGACACACAAGGGCATCAAGTTTTTATTTTTAGAAGTTAGAATGTCGAGATCTCCCATAGTTCAAACTTTAGTTGCTCAGTATTGTCCATAACCGGGGACACGGCTAAGTACTTAGATTTTATTAACTTCTGCAGAAGGAGTACACTTTACCCACATGACACAATCCCATCTTGTTGCCACCAGTGGCCTACTGGATTAGTGCTCACCAAGATGGAGAATCTGACCGAGAGTGTGACGAAGTCTTTCCAAAAGGTTCTCCCATACATCATTGCTAGCTTGTCTTCAGCCCCCATGAAGCATTCCAGATCCCCATGTCCGGTAACTAAAGACAATGTATGGGTCTTCCTAATGTAGTTGACTAAGCCAGAGCCATAATAGCATGTGGTTGCACACGAAAGCCACAATTGGAGAATCATGTTCAATCTCTAAGTTTCCTAGGTGGTTTTCTTTTGGAGCACAACACAAAGTGATCCCCATAGACATGGTCCCTTTTGTTGCCACCTTCTCCAAAATTTAAAATATCCACCACCTAGGTGGTTCATTGAGTCCTTGTTTTATTATGTAAAACATAAGTCTTTTCTCAACCTTTGTAAAATCTCAACATGTATCTCTTTTCAAAATAAAGCATGGCTAAGCATGTACAACTTCAATATTTTTACTAAGGAGTGTATAGGGAATCCTATTAGGATTTAGCATAGCATAAGTATAAAGAAATCTTTTTCTTGCATGTTTTCATAATCCACTAAGTATAATGAAAATAGTAGGACTTTAGATGATAGTGTCACTTGCCTTTTTGGTAGGGAATGAGGGTTTACTCCTTGATCTTGCTAGTCTCACACTTTGCTAATTTCACTACAAGTCAATCAAGCAAACACCAAATCAACTAACATTCCAAACCAGCATTACTCAAACAAAATCACACACACAAGACAAGAAGGAAACTAAGTCATGCATAAGTATGCAAAGGATGGTTCTATTGCAAGGATGGTCTCCACTAGGTTTCTAATCTTTGTAAGGTCCAAATTGGTCATTTACCAAAATGGCAAAGTCATTAGTTAGAGGGTTTTGCCCAAAAACTATTTTAAAATTTCATTCAATATTTTATATGGTGGGAAAATGGTTTTATCAAATCAAAAATCTTTAAGTTTCTCACCAAAAGTTTCTAACTCTCAAGTCTTGGTGTTTTGGTTCAGTAGCTTTGAATCAAAATATTTTACCAAGGTTTTTATTCCAAAATCCTTTTTCATAATAAAACCCTTATTTTTATCTAGCTAAAAAAATAGACTAATTCAATTAATCCATTCTAAATTTTTATAATTTCATTTTCAAAGCCATGGGTTGGTTCCTGGGGTCAGTAAGGTCACCACAAACCATTTTGCAAAAGATTTAATCTTAAAATCAATTTTAAATAATTTTCCTACTCTAAACAAGTACACAAATGTTTCTGTAAATTCAAACAAGTTAACATATACTATTTTATAAAATAAGGCCACAGTTGGCTAGGGCTTGCTCCACTGAATCCATTGATATAAAATTTGTAATTTTTGGACGTGTAGATCTCAAGTTATAAGGGTTTGAAGTTTGCAATTAAATCAGATTCAAATTTCTTTTAAAACGAAATATGTGACACGCGACACGTTTCTATTCGCGGGTACCGCTTCGCGTGGATCGCGGCTGTGGGGCGTTGGATCTGATTGATCGCACGGTCCAGAGGACATACCCCTTCGGTGTTTAAGTAATCTATCTGATTCGTTCGATCCAGATCTAACGGCTACTACTGCCTGGTCACAGATGGGCGGCGCTGCGCGGCGGCAGACGGCGGCGGCGATCTGGCGGTGGAGTTCCGGCTAACACAGGAAGCGAGAGAGAGGGAGGAGTGGCTCACAGTGATCGCCGAGGCACGGGGATGCTCAACGTGTGCTTGTCGCGGTAAGGGGCGCTCAGGGGCTGCAATAATTCCTCGCCGGAGTAAAGAACGGCGTCGGGTGGTTCAGTCCACGGTCGAAGGCAACGTTGTAGATCGTCCTAGGACAAGACAGGGGCATGGTTAAGTGCGGGAGGTCACGTGCATGAACGATAAGGTACGGGGCGGTTGGAATCTACCTGAGTGCTTGCTGGAATTGAAGACAGACGCGGCGGCGTTCGGAAGCTTGACGTAGGCGACGTTCTGGGGTGCCCGCGGTCGAACAAAGGGTACTGGGAGATGCGCCAGGAAGGGGTGAGTGTGCTTGTGTGCTTGTGGAGGCAGGAGGGGGTGTGGCTCGGCCGGAATCGAGGGAGGACGATGGTCGGAGCTGCGGCGGTGCGAGCTCAAATTGAGGCAGCCTCGGGGCAGAGAGGGAGTGGCGTGTGAGGGGAAAGGAGGAGGAGACGCTGGCGATTAATAGCGTGCAGTCACAGCAAGGTTTAAGGCGCGACATCAATGCGAATTGAACGCGCGGATTGAAGGCAGCAACGGTAGGCGTCATTAGCGCGAGGAGGAAGAAGGGTAAGCTGGCTGCGTGGGGTCGGTTGGTCAGCGGAGTGAGAGAGGGAAGAAGGGTCCACCGGTTAGCGTCTGTTCGGGTTAGTGTTTAGGTAGTAAAACGTTTCACTGTGGATAGAGGAGCTGGGCTGGCGCTGGGCCTTAGTGGGCTGCTGGGTTGGGTCGGTCTAATCTTTATTTTTTTCTGTTTCTGAATCTTTTTCCCTTTTTCTAATTCTATTTCCTGTTTGAATTTCCAAACAAACAAACATCAACCAAATAAATTCAAACAAACACCACACTTCCCAAATTTTGAACTTGGTTCTGTTCAGTAACATAATCCAAAATTCAAAATAAAATAATATTTTTGTTCATTTTTAGGATCTATTTAATAATTAAATAAAATAGCCCTTTAGTTATTTAATCAAATAGGGTTTGATTTATTTATCAAAATCCTCATTTGAAATCCAAAAATTTCCAAAACCAATTCAGTAGGTTTTATTTGAAAATAAATGATATTTGGAAATCTTGTTTAAAACAAAATAACATGTTTTTATTTTAGGACAATGATGATGACAATGAAGATGATGGCAACAATAGGAAATCTTATTTGAAAATAAATGATATTTGGAAATCTTGTTTGAAAATAAATGATATTTGGAATCCACCCTCTGATGATGACAATGGAGATGATGACAACAATAGGGATGATGATGACAGTGGAGACGATGATGATGATGAGGACGAGGATGATGATGATGGAGACGATGATGGTGGAGGAGATGAAGCTGTTGCAGTTGCAGCTGAGAGTGAAGAAGAAGAGGAGGATCCAGAAGAGGTGGAGTTTGAGATCTCAAGTGATGATTCAGGGGAGGTGTACACTCCGCCTCCATGGTTGTACCGCGAGCCGAAGCGTCAACGCATGACAGCAAGGACATACTGCAACCTCTTCAAGAAGTAGATAGAAGTCCACCAATTAGTCCTCGTTAGACGAATTCGTTAGGATTAGTCTCGATCATTGTGAAACTTATTTTGTGTTAGTTTAAGAGTGATTAGTTTCTTATTTGTGTACTCCAATATCCCAGGATTTATTTGTGCGAATTTTAATGAAAGAGTTATGGCAATTTGGTTACTATCTGTGTTATTTTCGCTGCAGTTTTTCTGCTGATACAGCAGTACTGCGCGATTTTTCATATTTTTCTGGTAACTCGTAAAAATCTGAAAATAATTGGGTTTCTGCAAAACTCTCTGTACTATATGTTCAAAAATCTGCTAAATTTTCTGATGAGTTTAAGTCAGGCGGAAAAATTCGTGAACGCTGCTGGACTGTTCTGGCAGATTGCTATTTTGTTGTTTAGATGATCAACTGTTTAGTTAACCATTGCCAACTCTTGCAAAACTATTTCAGTAGGTATATACTGCTAGGATAACCCCTGGGATGTTGCTGGATGGCTTGTTTGTTGATGTTTTGCTTGCTTGTGATTGTCTGCTATTGTTTGTTGTTGATTGATCATATGCATGGGTAGAATCCAATTGTTGTAGTTGATTCTTTCTAAACTTACCTGTGCTGAACCGCAATGCCTCCCCGCCGTCATCCCACTGAGTTGGAGCACTGAGTTGGATCAGCTCATGGCAGCTCAGGCACAGCTGACCCAAGTGATGACTCAGTTCATGGCAAATCAGAACAACAACAATGGAAACAATCAGCCTCAGGGAGATGCTCTCACCAGATTTCTGAGGTTAAGGCCAGCTAAGTTCTCTACTGCAACGGAACCAATGGTTGCTCTCGACTGGTTGCGTTCGATCAACAAGGATCTAGTAACTGTCGGATGCACTGATGCTGAGAAGGTGAGGTTTGCCGCTCACCTACTGGAGGGGCCAGCCGCTTCTTGGTGGGACACTTTTCAGATCACCCACCCGCTGGATACCGTGACTTGGGCTATGTTCGAGGAAGGTTTCAGGACCAACCACGTGTCTTCAGGAGTTCTGAGCCTGAAGAGGAAGGAGTTCCGCAACTTGCGCCAAACCAATCACACCGTGGCCGAGTACATTGAGGAGTTCAACAACCTGTCCCGTTATGCACCTGAGGATGTTGACACTTATGCAAAAAGGAGGGAGAGATTCCTGGATGGCCTCAGTGATGAGCTTTTAGTACAGCTACTGGTAGTTTACTGCCCCACTTTCCAGGAGCTTATGGACAAGGCCAGAATCTTGGAAGGGAAGCACAAGCAAGTAGAAAGCCGCAAGAGAAAGAACAATAATCACCACTCTGGTTCACATCACAAGTCTCGCACATCATATGATGGGTACTCCAAGCATGGAGGGAGTGACCATGGGAACCATGACCACCACCACCATGGAGGCGATGGACATCGTCATGACAACCATAGAAGCAGCCACCACAGCCACAAGGGAGGACACTCTCACCACTCTGGAGGACATGGTGGACATGACCGCAACCGCGATAGTAGCTTTGTGAAGAAGGATCTGAGTGAGGTGACGTGCTTCAAGTGTAAGCAGAAGGGACACTATGCTGACAACTGTCCGGAGAGGAAAGGACTGAAGCCAACCAACAACGAGAAGGCCACAGTGAACCACATGAATGTGGAGGAGATTCCAGATGAGCATGACCTTGTGATTGGTAAGTTTCCAATCAACACTTACCCTGCACTTATACTTTTCGATACTGGTGCATCGCATTCATTCATATCAAGGGCATTTGTGGATAAGTATAAGTTACCTACTGAGTCTGTGAAAAGGTCTATTAGAATGAGTTCACCTGGAGGAGATATGATAGCTAGCGCGGGATGCCGCGATTTAACTGTGAGGATTGGAACACACAACTTCATTGCACATTTGGTAGTGTTGGATTCACAAGGATTAGATGTTATACTGGGCATGGATTGGATGTCTATGCATGGGGGACACATAGATTGTGCACAGCGAGCTGTTTCACTCAAGACCCCGGATGGTAAGAGGATTAGATTCAAGTCGGCTGCACGACCGAGAAGGTGTAAGTTGAATTCTCTTAAGGGGGTTAGCATGGATACTGTGCCAGTGATTAGGGATTATCCTGACGTGTTTCCGGAAGAGCTACCAGGAATGCCACCTGACAGGGAAGTAGAGTTTCTTATCGACCTGATGCCGGGAACAGGACCTATAGCAAAGAAACCATATAAGATGGATGTGGATGAGCTGAAGGAATTGAAGAAGCAGCTGAAGGAGCAGCTGGAAAAGGGATTCATTCATCCTAGTTCGTCGTCATGGGGTGCACCTGTTCTGTTTGTGGAGAAGAAAGACAGCAGCAAGAGATTAGTGGTGGACTATCGCTTGCTGAACGAGGTGACCATCAAGAACAAGTACCCTCTACCGAACATAAATGACTTGTTTGATCAACTGGAAGGAGCAAAGGTGTTCAGCAAGATTGATTTGCGATCTGGCTATTTCCAATTGAAGATCCGAGAGCAGGACGTACCAAAAACCGCCTTCACCACTAGGTATGGTCTATATGAGTATACGGTTATGTCATTTGGACTAACGAATGCCCCGGCATATTTCATGACCATGATGAACAAGGTATTTATGGAGTACTTGGACAAGTTCGTGGTGGTGTTTATTGACGACATACTGATATATTCCAAGGATGATGCTGAGCATGAGAAGCATCTGCGACTGATTATGGAGAAGCTGAGGGAACACAAGCTGTACGCCAAATTCAGCAAGTGTGAGTTCTGGCTTAACACCGTTGGTTTTCTTGGACACGTAGTTTCAGGAGAAGGAGTCGCTGTTGATCCAAGCAAAGTGACTGCAGTGACTGAGTGGGAAGCGCCCAAGAATGCGGGAGAGATTGAGCTTTTGGGACTTCTTTGGATATTACGGAGGTTCGTTGAAAACTTTTCCAAGATTGCTAAGCCGATGGTGAACTTCTAAAGAAGGAGAGGAAGTTTGAGTGGTCGGGGTATGTGAAGCCGACTTTGAGGCCAAGCGTCGACTAGTGACCGCACCAGTTCTATGTTTACCAGATCTTCAGAAGGATTTCCAAGTGTACTGTGATGCTTCTCGACAGGGACTTGGGAGTGTGCTGATGCAAGATGGGAGAGTAGTGTCATATGCCTCACTACAACTCAAGCACCATGAGCGGAATTACCCCACACATGACTTGGAGTTAGCGTCAGTGGTTCATGCGCTCAATGTATGGAGGCACTACTTAATGGGAAAACACTGTGATGTGTACACCGACCACAAGAGCCTGAAGTACATATTTACACAGAAGGAACTGAACATGAGACAAAGGAGATGGTTGGATCTTATCAAGGACTATGATATGAATCTACAATACCACCCAGGAAAGGCTAATGTAGTAGCAGATGCTCTGAGCCGGAAGGTTTATGCCAATGGATTGACAATTGGTGAATTGCCTGAGGATTTGTGCAAGCAATTCAAGGACCTTAGACTCGAAGTAGTGTCTGAAGGATACTTGGCTACACTGGAAGTCCAACTGACGCTACAGTACAAGATCATAAAGGCTCAGGTAGGAGACAAGGAAATAGAGGAGATAAAGGATAAGATGAAGGAGAATCGGGAAAAAGATATTCGCGAGGATGAGCATGGTATCTTGTGGTATGGAGATCGTTTGTGTGTGCCCAGCGACCCGGAGATAAGGGAGTTGATTTTGCAGGAGGCTCATAACTCCCCGTACTCCATACATCCGGGCAACACAAAGATGTATATGGATTTGAAGAGCAAATTTTGGTGGAACAACATGAAGGGAGATATCGCCAAACATATTGCCCTATGCGATGTATGTAGCCGAGTGAAGGCAGAACACCAGAAGCCAACAGGACTGCTACAACCATTGCCCGTGCCGGATTGGAAGTGGGATAGAGTGGGAATGGACTTTATCACAGGATTTCCTAGGACCAGGTCAGGATATGACTCTATTTGGGTAGTGGTCGACCATTTGACCAAGGTAGCCCACTTTATACCGGTGAAGACGACCTATACGAGTGCAAAGTTGGCCAAGGTTTACATGGACAGGATTGTGTGCCTACACGGAGTTACCAAGAGTATCGTATCTAATAGAGGCACCCAATTTACCTCACACTTCTAGCGCCAGCTGCACGAGTCACTTGGTACTAGATTGGAGTTTAGCACAGCGTTTCACCCACAGACTGATGGACAGACCGAGAAGGTGAATCAGATTTTGGAAGACATGCTGAGAGCTTGCGCTTTGGCTCATGGTTCTAGTTGGGATGAGAATTTTCCGTATGCGGAGTTTTCCTACAACAACAGTTATCAAACCAGCATCAAGACATCACCGTTCGATGTGCTATATGGGAAACGGTGCCGGACACCTTTCCTATGGGATGGAGTAGGAGAACGTCAGTTGTTTGGGACTGATTTGATCAAAGATGCTGAGGAGAAGGTCGCCTTGATTAGGGACAGGCTGAAGGTAGCACAATCAAGGCAGAAGAGCTACGCTGACGCCAAGCGCAAGGAAGTGGTGTATGAGATTGGTGATAGAGCATACCTCAGAGTATCGCCACTTCGTGGAATCAAGAGATTAGGAATTAAGGGTAAGCTGGCACCTCGATTTATTGGACCGTATCGGGTCTTAGCACGCAAAGGGGAAGTTGCTTACCATTTGGAGTTGCCAGAAGCTCTGTCCGCTGTTCACAATGTATTCCACGTGTCCCAGCTGAAGAAGTGCCATCCGGAGATGGTGGATACACCATTGAGAGACACTGTACCGCTAGAGGAGATTCAGCTTGAGAACGACTTGACCTATGAGGAGAAGCCGGTCAAGATTCTGGAGACAGCAGAGAGGATTACCCGTACCAAGACGATCAAGTTTTTCAAGGTACAGTGGAGCCACCACACCGAAGAGCAAGCCACTTGGGAGCATGAGGATGACATCCGAGAGGACTACCCACACCTATTTGCTAGCCGCGCCGAATCTCGAGGACGAGATTCATCTTAAGGGGGTTAGTCTTGTCACATCCCAAATTTTAGATTTGGTCTTGCATATCATTCATATCATTGCATCATGCTTTTACATACAAAACTGTCGATTGAAAAGAATCGGCGAGACACTATTTTCGAAACCCTATTCTATTTTGCTACGAGGCTCCTGCGGGAGGCTTTAGTAGGACTTGTGTTGTCCACCCTTGTAGCCTAGTGGTTTCGCCCAAACCTTGACCCTAGATTGTTCCCCTCGACAGTACAAAACCGTAGGAGCAAGAATCACTCGATTCGGAGCTCGTACGGAGAAGTTGCGGCCTGTTTTAGTGAATCGTCGGAAAACGGTCCGAATTTCCGGACCGATTTCCGAGTCCGAAACCAACTCCGCGCCGTTTTCGCGTAGGACTCCCGCGTGGGGGCCCACAAAAGGGGCAGCCGCCACCTGCCCGCCTCGTATCCCGCGCCCAACCACCCCGCCGCCTCGATCGCCTCCCCGTGCGCCGCCTTCCACCCGCGCCGCCGCCCCTCCCCTCGGCCGCCGCCGCCTAAATCGCCGATCGCCGCCGCCTCGACTCCGCGATCCCACCACACCGTCGCGCCGCCAGCCCGACCCGCCCGCCTCGCCGCGCCGCCTCCTCCTTCCACCCGCCGCCGCGCCAGCCCACCTCCGCGCGCCGCGCCCCGCGGCGCCACCGCACCCCGCGCTGCGGCTTCGCCGCCGCTGCAGCGCATGCGCTGCTGCTGCCGCGCCGCATCTTTGCTGCTGCGAGCCGCCCGCCAGCGCCGCAGCCGCCTGCTGCGCCGCGTCGCTGCCGAAACGCCCAGCAGCTGCGCTAGCTTCTTCTTCGTTGCATCGCCGCCGCGCCGCTACCTGCGCAAACGCATGCACGCGTGCCGAACGCCACCGCCGTCGCGTGGCCGTTTTAATCCGTTGCGCTGACCCTCTTCATCCGCGCAGAAAAAACCCCGACGCCGGAATCGATCGCCGCACCGTCCGGAGTCCGTTTCGCCGTTTGTTTCCGGTAAGCCTGCAGCCACCGTCAGATCTCAGATCAGCGGCTCCGATCGTTCGTTGACCAGTCAGATCCGGGCGTTGACTAGTCAGACGCCCGATCGTGACAGCGTTGACGATCCAGAACCTGATTGGTGGTTAATTTCGTTAATCGTTTTAGTTGGCAGATTTCGGTAGAAACTTGTAAATTGCGTAGAAATTAAACCGCTTGGCCAAAAATTGCAAATAAAATATGTGTGGATTAAGTGAGTCGTGTAGAATGTTGCTGTACCTTTGGTTCAGGCTTTTGCAGCAAGGTTTAGTACAGTTTAATCAAACTAGTTAGTGGCCTTTTCGGAGTAATAAAATCGTAGAAAAAGATCCGTAGCTCCAAAAATCGCGTATGATATGTCCCTGGATTCAGTGGAACGAGGGGAATCTCATCGTGAATTAGAAAGATAGGCTTACAGTAAAAACTTCTGCAGAAATTGTCTAGTGGCTTTCTGCAGTGTTTTAATTACTCCGGGAGTTTTATAATTCCTTTTTAAGTAATTCCAGTTGGTACTATTTCTGATCAGCGATGCCCATGCTGTAGAATTTTCCCAAGATTTTACAAATAGTATACTACTGGTAGTGAATTATTTGAGTTCTAGCTCTAGTTTTGAGCGCTACCTTTTGCTAAATAGTTTTCCTTGCGCTAAAACTATTTTCCATGCATGCAATCAGTAGTATTATTGATTAGGATTATGCGGTGCAGCTGTAGCAGCAATTCACTTGCCTTGCATACCTTCATGCATCATATTTGTTGCATATGCTTGTGGATTGTTTGTTTATGATTGCAATTGTATCGTGTAGATTGTGACGAGTGCAACGCTTGCTCGTGTGTGGATTGTTCTTCCGACCGCTACAACCAAGGCAAGTAGATGCTACTTTGATCATGATATCGTCCTACTATTTTCAATGCATTGTCGTGTATTTTGTAGATGCATGTGTAGGATGATACTATCGCTATGCTATGTCCTATTATGTGGTAGGACCTTCCTTGTAGATGAACCGCCGTGGTAGATGTGCTTAGCCATGCTATGTTGAACGAGGGCTGGGTTACATCATTGAGACTTGTTTCTAAAAGTATTGGTTTGTGAAAACTAAAACAACTTAATCAATGAATCCCCTGGGTGTGATGGTATTGATAATTTTTGGTGGTTTCATGGCGGAAAGGCACCCAGGTATCAAGAGAGAATGATTGGCTTCTTTATTGTGTAGCTTACGTGTACAACCATGTGCCAATAATGGAATGGGAGGTTGGTTGGACTTAGTAGGTTGTGGTAACTCGAACCCGTGTATCCAGAGATGTAGAATTTTGGTAGGTTGGACCGGTGCGCGTCGGGATTGAGGAGCTACTTCCCGAACAGTCTCTTCTTGGACTTCTCCCTATCATCACCCAAAATGAGAGTGATGGTATGAGCTGGGCTGGCCAAGTCACATGGGTAAAGTGTACTAACCCCTGCGGGGTGTATTATCTAATCGATTAGCCGTGTCCCCGGTTATGGACATCTGAGTTGCTTGATATTGATTCCATGACATGTTTCTCGCTCATTCCAATTTCATAATTGTTTTAATATTGTTGGGTTAACTTATTTGGGATATTTTCAAAGAAAATCAAAAACTAATTACGAAAGTAGGACAAATGTATTTGCAAATGCAAGCCAGACACAGCTCCACTTGCCAAATATGCATGTAGTTGTTAGTACTATTGTCTCCATTACTAGCTCTACTTGCCATACATTCCATGTATTGACCCTTCGGGGCTGCTACGTTTCATGTTGCAGGTTATTCCGATTCTGATTAATCGATATAGGCCACGGTACTCCACTCGGCACTTGTTCACTTGTGGGCAATTTGAAGAATGGAGGATTTACTTTATTTATGTTGCTACCTGAATAATTTGAGCTAGCTTTGTGCTAAGCTTTTATTGTAATAATGGTACTCTGGATCATCGTTACTTATGATACACGGATATTTTGCTATGTTATTCATCTTATTATATTGTGCGCCAATGAACCGATCCAGGGATTGGCATGTCACATAGAAGCCACGGTCTTTTCAGAACCGGGGTGTTACACTACGGCGAGCGGCGGCGGCAGCGCTTGCAGGTCGTCGGCGAGCAATGGCTACGAAGCGAGAGATAGAGAGAGGGAAAAGGGGTCCAGAGGGACCAACGGCTCACCCTTGACGCGTGAGAGACGTCGAAGAGGGCGCGTGAGGTCGAGATTGCATGGATCGACGCCGGCGAGCTTCATCGGGGATGAGAAAGATGACACCGGCGGCGTTGATTAGGAGCGCGAGGCCTCGATTCCTTTGGCCAGGTGACCAAGTCCACCATGGCAGAGCTACTAGACCCTTCTACGGGGAACGGGGAGGCCGGGAACAGCGGGGCGACGACGAGCTTCGTCGTCTAGGGTAAGGATTCGGGAAACCTGGGAGAGAGGGAGGTCGTCCGGGAGATACTGAGGGGATAAGGGTGAAGGAGAGGCGTCGTGGAGTTCTTATCTTCACTCCGGAGCGCGACGGACGGCCGAGAACGAGCGGCGGGATCGACGGCGCCGGTGACGACAGGCAGTTGCCTGCCTGTCTGGAGAAAGACGACGGCAGGGAGATCGAAGAGGTATGGGCCTGGGATGGGCCGTGTTGGGCTGGCTACGACTGTTGCGAGCGACAGGAAGGAAAGAGGGAGTTGGGCCTTCCTGGGCTGCTGCTCTGCTTCTGGTTTTTCTTCTAAAAATCCTTTTCCTTTTTCTGTTTCTAATTTCTCTTTTGCAATTCATTTTGAATTATGTTTTGGTATATTTCAAAAATACCAGAGGACGTTATAAAATATACAAAATATTGTAAGGACCCTTTTATTCAATTTGGGCCCCATTATTTTGGTAGTTTTCAAAATATAAAACTATTTGAACAAGTTTCAAAGAGAGAGGGAAACTAGGGTTTAGGGTTTTATCTATTTCTTCCTTGCATGCATTCTTTGATATGATGCTCATGAATGCACAAACAAAACCCTAATAATGTTTATCTAAAACTGGGGTGTTATAGAAATCTCCACTTTTAAGCAAAAAAGTGAAGAAAGTTTTAAGGAAGCTTGGTCCATAATCTACCTTTCGGAGGAAGCGAGCACGAGGTAAGCCTCGGCTTGGTTATTGATAGTTTCTACCGCGGTATTGCTCTTCGTTATAGATATGCTTTGGATGCTGTGGCTGAAAAATATTTTTTGCTTTGTACTAAGGATGAAGCTTTTGATGCCATAAGGAAATTAATCATGATCTATGGTACACCTGGCAAGTCTGATTCCTCTTTCACAAATATTTTTGCTAGGTTGAACACTCTTGATACCGGTATTGCTGCTATGAATAGTTTCTATCACACTGTTAGGGCTTACCATGATTATGTTCCCATAAATTCTGAGTCTTCGAAGTGGTTTCCCACAATCAAAGTTTCAATAAACACTACACTTTCTGATGCTCGCTGTGATATCATGTCTGAATTTTGTCTCATGCCTAAAGATATTTTTTATTCCTTGAGTCTTTGGGGGCTTATTGAAGGAGGAGAGGAAATCTCTCTTACCAACAATTCCACTATATTACCCATTGGGATAGCTGAAGGTGTGTTTACAAAAATCTCAGGGAAAATGGTGACTACTGATTATCTTGTTATTGAATGTGCAAGAAAAGGAAAAATCACACTTGGAAGATCTCTACTGAAACACCTTGGGGCAGTAATAGATGTGGGAAAAGGCATCATGCACTTTGATCCTCCGGTAAGCAATCATATCTTCCCTAAAGATAAAAAGAAAGGTAAGAAAGTAAGGAACAAGAGGGGAAATTCTTCATTTGAAAATACTTGATTCTTCTTGCTTCTTGTGCCTAACTTAAAGGAATTAAAGAAAAGTACTTGTTGGGAGATAACCCAAGAGTTTCTTTGAGTCTTGGAAGTTATTACTTCAGTAATTACCTCTCCTTATCATTTTTGTTTGATTTTTGTGCCAATAATGACCTCTAATGAGAGGGAACTAAGATTTGGGGAGTTGCTGTCCCGAAACCGATTTCTTTACTCCACCAAAAACAATCGTGAGGAGGCTCTGTAACACGGATTGAGCTCACAATTTACAAATAAATCCCCCAGTATGTTAGATAACTTTTGTTAGCTCAACACTTTTTGATTTGAGCAACAGAAGATGTTCGAAAAAATCGGTTTCTACCTGCTGGTCTGTTTTGACATATTTCTGCCAATATTTGCATTTGCTTCTTATTGATTCCTTTTTGAGTTCTCTTTTCGGGAATTGAGCTTTTTGAAGGAGTTGCTATAGTAGCTTATGTTTTTAGTGAAAAGTCTTGCTGTTCCAAAGCTTTGCCTAAAGGTCTATTATCTTTTGAATACACTAATGTTGCTAATGAAGATTGTGTGATGTTTTGTATGAAGGAAAAATTTCAGGTGTAGAGAGAGAATGATGTAATGAGATGAAGAATGGACAAAATATCAAGCTTGGGAATGCCACCATGGTGTCACCCCAAGAAATATCCAAGATGTACAAGCTTCAAATCTTGGGGATGCCCAAGGCATCCCCTTCTTCATCAATAAAAAGCTCATGTCTGTCTAGACACTTCGTTTTTATTGTTTCATGCACAGTTGTATTGTTCTTGGAGCGTCTTATTTTTCGTTTGCTTTGCTTAGTTTGTTTAGTTTGCTAGAGTAGTTTGGACCCTCGCTCTCGCTGTGTTGTTTTGCAAATAAGTTTGCTTGGTGTTTGGAAAGGAGTAGTAAGTTCTTGCTTGAAGTGCAAGAGGAGCTTGCATTGACTGTGACTTAGACTTTAGCATGACATGCTAGGTGTTGTTTTGACCTTATGCTTAGTTATTATTGCTGTAGCATGTCTTGATCCAAACAATTGGGATTGCTTAGTGTGCCTTGAAGAAATTATGCGTTGTTTTAGCATGGAAAAGCATAGTATTGTGGTATTATCCTTTGATGCTTTGCTTAGGTTGACTTGGCACATGATCACACCATGTTATGACTCTCACAAGTCACCATTAGCCTCTATGATCATTTAGTCCTTGACTTGTAGTACTACTCTTTGCTTTTATTAGTATTCTTTGTTGCACTGCATGATTTTGGCCATTATTGCTCTCTTAGTTGGTTGCTCCCAGTCTTTTGCTAGCCTCCACTTGTATGAGTAAGTTCTACTCATGCCTCCAACTCCCAAGAAACCAAATTATTCCAAAGTGTCCACTATAAACTCCTATGCATGGTGTGTTACACCATTCCAAGTATATTCTTGTTTCCAACTATCTTCCAATTAAAAACTATTTTGTTATGTGAAAAATTAGTGATTAAATCCCTCACGAACTTGATGGAACACTTTATTCTTTGCCCCTAATAAACTTGAACCAATGTGACAACTTTGTTGTATATGCTTGCACTTATAAGTTGGAATTAGAAGAATTGTGCTGTCACGGGGAACGTTTTCAACATTGCACTTCTACCTTGTTGTACTCAGTTGATATCATGTTCTTTTGTCTATGGATGTCACCGGTGTGAAATAAAGAGGGGACTTGTAAGTCCATGGAGTTTGTATCCTATGTTAGATAAATCCCTTGTCAACACCCGGATTTTTAATCCCAGATGCATGTTATGCCATACATCGCAATCCCAGGATTACCATTTTTGCGAGACATAACAAATTTTGATATCACAGTACATCATCCATTGCAAACCATACATAAGGCCTTACACAAATAAGGATCTCATGATCCAGTTCTTAATACAATTCAACCAGCGGAATGACGTAATAGTAACGATAGCATAGGCGAAGCTCCATCTTCAGGGTCAAAGGCAATGCTGACGATGGGAGATGATCCTAGTTGCCGTAACCTTCCCGCGGTCCATCATCCTGATACTCCTCTTCATAGTCTGGCCACGAGAATTGCCAGGGACAAAGCCATGAGAACTCTTTAAGTACTCGCAAACTAATACTAACAAGTGAAGGGGTTTTGAATAGGATATACTAAGCTCTAGGGTTGTTTTGCAAAAAGCCACATTTACCTCTACTAAGTTCAAAAGCAAAGAAATCTAGTTGAAAGTTGTATAACACCTAAGTGGGAACTTGCATTTCATGTCACAACTCTGTTGTGGTCAAGTCAAAGTCATAAATCATTTCATAAGTCATTTTTTTTAAACATCTGATGACGGAATAGTATGGCCACTCCAACTGTCCATAACCGTGGACGCGGATATTCGAATAGTTTGACACTCTGCAGAGATTGTACACTTTCACCACAACATTCGATTCATCCGTCAGGACAATCCTGAATTCACCATACTCAGTATGCGGATTATCAATCCTAACCTTTCAATTACACGCCCTAGTATAGGTGAAAGAACATGTGTGCCCCCATGTGTGGTTTTGGTAATTAATGACAATGCTTTATGGACTTATGTTTGCATTGAGTTTTACTTGTAGGATTTGTCCATAGACAATTCTTGAACCATATGGTGGCTTCAAGGTTGGAATAAGAATAAAGTGAAGAAGATCAAGTGTTGATCAAGGTTTCTTAAGATGATCTCAAGTGTATCGTTCCATCCTTATGTTGATCATGGATATGTGAAGATATGCCTAAAAGAGAGAATCTTCCATAGTGGAGTATGGGGGAGTATCTTCACCAAGCCAGTGCAATCAAGAAAGGTGCTCCATCCTGAGGTGTGGAATATACAAGGCAAAGGTTTGATATTGATAGGGTTTCTTTCTCACTGGTCTCGCGTGTTAGTTGGAGAGACCGGTTTATAGGATAGATAACCGTACTATCAAGAGGGGCTCTCAAGTGAGTAACTTGATCATATCCCTCGGTGAGAGCTCAAACCTTTGCATACTTGGCATCATATTTCTTGGTTCTTATTTGGTTCTTATCCATGAGAGGATTTAGATATTGTGTCAATCTCTATGACAAGCTTAAGTTCATCGAAAACGGATTTCATATGCATTCTCTATTGTGTTTTCGATATTGGAGGTTTTACCGGTTTGTCTTTTATAGATAGGTTAAACCTTTCATCATTTGGTTCTATTCTCACTTGCTGTACTATGATGGTTCCCTGCATGATCTTGTAGAGCTCGTTACTATCTTCGAAACGAGCCCAAGATCACCAAAATCGGAGTCCGAATGAAAAAGTTATGATGGTTTCAGTTTTCTTTGTTCTGCCGATTTCGGCGGATTATCCGGCCCAATTTTTGGAAAACGGCTAAGTACTTTGAGGCGTGGCTCCCAGTAATAGGGGCGGATTTTCTGGTCCTTGCCCCAAATATCCGCCCCTATACTGAGAGTCGCGCCGCGAAGTCCTTAGCCATTTTTTTGGCCCGGGGAACCCGGAATATCCGGGGGAGGGGCGGATTATCCGGCCTGGAAGGTCCCAAACGGTCATATTTCGTTAGGGAGTGGTATAAATAGACCCCTTCTTCCTCCTTAGGCTGGTGGCTTGAATTCTCTCTCTCCTCCATTGTTTTGACCTTCAAGAGCTTGCAAATACTCTCAATCCCTCCCATATTTCTTGAATCTTTTTGGGGGATTTGAAAGGGGAGATCTAGATCTACAACTCCACCAATCCATCTCTCCTCTATTTGAGGGGAACATATTGGGATCTAGATCTTGGGGTTTCTTTTGTGGATTTCCTCGTGTGTTCTTCCTCTCTTATTCTCCCACTAGCTTTTGTAGCTTTTGTGGAATTTGGGAGAGAAGGACTTGATCACTTCCTGTGTTCTTGCCATTGCATTTGGTGCATAGGTTTGAGTTCTTCTCGGAGGATTTGGTGAGTGAAAGTTGAGAAGCTTTTTACTCTTGGGTTCTTGGAACCCTAGACGGTTTGTTGGTGTTGCAGGTTGTGGCCTTGGTGGCGTTTGTTGGGAGCCTCCGATTAAGTTGTGGAGAAGTGCCCCAACCTTGTGAGAGGTTCCGGTTGCCACCGACAAGTGCACCGATAGTGGAAGTGTGGATCGATCCCGTTGGGGTGAGATTCACCGGAGAATAACGGAGGCCTTTTGTGGCGTAGGTGGTTTTATACCACCCCCTCTCCAACGAGACGTACTCTCTTTATGGGAGGAACTCAGTAATAAATCATCGTCTCCGCGTGCCTCGGTTATCTCTATACCCGAGCTATTTACTTATGCACATTACTTTGTGATAGCCTTCGTTCTTGATTTCTTATATCTAGCTATCACATAGTTGCCTGTTTTGCTTAGCATAAGTTGTTGGTGCACATAGGTGAACCGTAGTTTATATAGGTTTTGTGCTTGACAAAGTAAACACTAGTTTTATTCCGCCTTTGTTAAGCCCATCTCGTAAAAGTTTTAAACCGCCTATTCACACCCCGCCCCCTCTAGGCGGCATCTGTATCCTTTTCAATTGGTATCAGAGGATGGTCTCTCATTTTAGGCTTCACCGCCTTGAGAGTAAAGATGTCGGCTAGGGTATTAGTGCACAATGACATATTCTTATTCGATGGCACAAATTATGATATATGGAAAACTCGTATGCTTATTCATTTTCGGGACATGGACCCAAATTTGGAGCGTATTGTAGATATACGTTTTTCTCCTCCTATGGATTTCAAAAATCTATCTTGTGATGATGAGAAAAACTTATATCTCGATGCTCAAGCTTCTAATGTGCTTGTTAATGCTTTGAGCTATGTAGTTACCTCTTCAATCATTCCTTTTTGGAGCGCTCATGAGTTATGGACAAAACTTCAAGATAAATATGGTGTTCCCAATATTGTTGAGGATGATTGTGTTGCTTCCACTTACGGTCAATATGAGTTCTCATCTTCTACCACTTCACCAACATGTGAATTTTCACAAGGTAATGATATGGTGAGTGGTGGTAGAAATTACAATTTGGATAGTGTGCTTACTATTTATAATCCATCATATCTATCTAGTTGCAATGATCTATCTTTGGACTTTCACACTTCTAGCACTACAAACTTCTTACATGCTTGTGTTAATAGTCCTTGCATATCATGTAGAAATGACTTGAATAAATCTCATGATGATATGCTTGTGTTTTCTTGTTGCCATGATAAAAATGCTTCTATTTCCTCTAGTGCTTGTGTTGCTAACCATGTAGAGGAAACCGAAGATTCTATGGGCCAAGACAAGGTTTTGAATGAAGCCACAAATGCAATCTCATCTTCACCTTCTTCCGGTACCCACCTATGCCTTATGGCTAGGGATTCAAAGGTAACTCCTACTTTGGAACCTATTACCTCTTGTGATGAGGAGGATGTGGATAATGTGGAAGAAGAGCTTGATATTGATGATTTATATGAAAAGGGTGAGATTGTTTATCGTGCCCTTGTTAAGAATAATATTTCTTGCTCTAACTTTGTTGAAATCTTGGACTTTTCTATTAAGAGCAAAGAACATATTGATAAGTTAGAAGCACAAACTGAGGAGCAAGAAAACATAATTGATGAAAAGTTTGCCCTTGAGCGTGAGTATGCTAATGAAATTTCTCAACTAAAGGACTCCCTTGGAGAAGAACAAACCACCAAAGAATCTCTTGATGAGACTTTTACTCTAGAATTATCTAGAGTAAAGGAATACCATGATAGAGAACTTGCGGTGGCAAACTCCTTCAAGATTAAAAATGATGAACTTGACGTTGCTTATGCTAAACTTGTTGAGGATTTTAAGCACCTCGAAAATGGCTCTCGGGTCGTTAAGTGGGAGCTCATCAAACTCACCAAGTCGCATGAGCAACTTAAAGCTTCATACTCAAAAGAGCTTGCCAAGTTGCCCTCACCTCTTGCTAATAGTGATGATGCTTGTGCTACTAACTCTATTTCTTGTGAAGCATCTATTTTGAAGGAGAATGTTGAGCTAAAGGATCAACTTGTGTTGCTAACTAGCAACTATGGGAAATTAGAAGAAAGTCATGTTAAGATCTCGAGCTCGCATGAGGATCTTCTAGTCTCCCATGGTAGGCTAAAGTTAGATCGTGAGGCCATCGTGTCAAAGGTAACATGTAGTGGACCTCATGTGGACATTAGCACTATATCTACTCCAAATGTTATATTGCCATGTGCTAGTCCTTGTAATTCATCCTCTCACAACAATGCTACATCTCGTGATGAATTACATTCCGTGCCTTGTTGCTCTAACAATGTAGCATCTACTTCCTCTAGTACTTTTGTTGAAACTAACCATGTAGAGGAAATCAAAGAGCTCAAGTATAAAGTCACTTCTTTGAAGAATGACTTGAAAAAGGGTCATCAAGGGAAGGCCGCACTCGACAAAATCTTGAGTGTGCAAAAATCCCCCAATGACAAGAGTGGGCTTGGATTCAACTCCAATGTCAAGAACAAGTCCACTATCAAGTTGAAGCATAAGGGAAACAAGAAAAATGGCCAAGTTCAAGTCAAGAATCCGGCCAACATTGTTTGCTTCAAGTGCAAGAAATAAGGGCACCATGTTAGATCTTGCCCATTGAATAAAAATCCTCTTAGTGTGAAGCAACAAGGGAAGCGGCCTCAAACCCCACCTCAAGTCATTGACGGGCCTCTTCCTAAGAGGACTATCCGAGCTCTTCCTCGAGTTGTGGCTTCACCTAAGAAGAAAGATGGCAAGATAAGAACTTGCTACATATGCCGTGAGAAGGGGCACATTTCTTCCTCATGCACTATTGGTATCTCCTCATCCAATCCTATCATTATTGATGATGCTCATTCTCTTTGTAAGGATGAGGTTGGCAATGTGTTTGCCAAATTTGTTGGTGCCCAATGTGGTGTCAAGAAAAGAACCATTTGGGTGGCCAAGCCTATTGTTACTAACTTCTTAGGACCCAACTTGGTTGGGGACCATCTAGCTAAAACTTGATCAATAGGTGTTGGTTGGAGGGCATTGGAGACTTGGTTACATTATGAATAATTGAGGGATCTTCATCTAGTGTAATTGTCAAGTCAAGTCATGTGGATTATATTGCCTCTACTATATATCCAATGTTCCTCCTTGCGGTAACATATGCTTAACTCATTACATTAAAAGTTACTCGCCCCCTTGTGCATGTGTTGGTTTTGTATCATCCATGCTCTTGTACATGTTGTGATTTCCACTTAATTATCTTGAGGAATCAAGCATATTTTTATGTATGATTATGTGGCACACCATGTATGTGTGTTTCTTATGATTGAGCCTTTATTGGTTATATTTGGTATCTTATTTGGCTCTTGTGAGAGATTAATGGACTATCCCATTTTGGGGGAGTGTTATGCTCGGGCATTCCACAATTCTAAAAATGTGTGTACATGAGAAATTTAAGTTCTATAATGTCCATTAATTATATCTATTTGGATCCGTTGCCTCATGTTGGTTTTATGGTAGTATCACATTATGTGGGAGTCATATGCTTAGTGCATATTACAATCCTAAAAAATGTGAATATTCGAGGTTGTGTCACTTAGAATTGATATGGATAATTATCTAGCGCCTATGTGACACATTTGCTCTTACAAGTTCCAATTTTCTTGAATGCATTTATTGATCATATTTTGGATCTTGTAAATGAGAGTGTTTCTTGGTATGTGTTTCCTCATATTTAGATCTCTATATCATCATGGAAACCATATGCTTCAAGTTAATCTAATCACTAGTGATTGTGTGACTATTGGAAGCTACCAAGAGTCTTGTTGGAAGTATCATGCTTAATTCTTATATTTTGTTATATGCTTCTTGTTGTGAATATGATCTTGGATATCCATGCAAGCTACCTTGGGAAAATTATTCCCAATATTTCTTGTCCTTGGACAATGAGTACTCAATTTATGGTAGAATTTATTGATCATATTCACTTTGTCCTTTGTTTAATTTTATCCTATATTTGGCCAAGAAAATGTGTTGTCTCCCAAGTCTTCCTTGCTTATTTTGGATCTTCTTATTTTATTGATGTCCTCTTGTGTTTTACTTATTGTAGGTAGTAGTGATGATCCCATTTGTGTTCATTTTGCATTCAAAAGAAAATTCTATATAATGTACTACTTATGGGTGAGCTCTCCTATATTATCTAGAAAAATCTTTTTATGCTTCCTTGTTTGATCCATATCGGGTTTTATGTGCTTGGAAGTTTGATCTATTTATTTTGGAATTTTGTGCCATCATGAAAAGTTTGGAGAGTTTGGTTTACTTGTTGGAACCTTACTCTTTTTGGGAGTTGATTTTGTCCTTTTATGTTATTTATTGTATATCTTCCTTGTGTGTGCTTGTTTTGTTATGGGCATATGTCTTTGTGATGTTATCCATTTAGAAACATACACACATATGTGAAGATACTGTTAGTTGGTTTTTAATCCTTGGAGACCACCTTTCTATTCCTTTTGATTCTTTGGTGGCTTCCAAATTTAATTGCTTATGGGTTCTTGTTCCTATTGTTTGCATCTTTGGGCACTCATATTTGTTCTCTCATGCCTTGTATTGTTCAATGAACTTGGATGAGTGAGGATTCCATGATTATGCACCTTGTTCCCAAATGCAATTATCATAATTGGTGCATTATCTTTGGGGAGCTCATCTAATTCATTTAATAATGCTCATTTATCTTCTGTCTCATTTATTGTGCCTTAAATGTTTATGGGGTAGTGAGGATTCCATATGTGTGCATTTTTGTATTGAAATACACCGATTTTAAAGTATGCACAAATCTTGGGGAGCTTCTCAATTTTATTTAAGCATTTATTTGATCTTTCATGTGTTGTGTTTTAAATTCTTATGGGGGAACAAGGATTCCATATTTGTGCATTATGTATTCCAATGCATTTATTTTAAAATTGTGCACAAATATTGGGGAGCTTCTATATTTGTTATTTAAAACACTTTTTTGCTCATATCATAATATCTTGTAGTTTCCATTTGGACTCATTTGTTGTTTTCAAATTGGTTTGTCGGATCTTGTGATTGCTTGCGTCTTTTATTTTATTCCTTTGGCAATCTTCGGGTCCTCGATATAGTTCTACTCCCTCCCAAGTATTCATCATTGTATATGTGCGAAGACACACCTTTGGAGGAATTATTACTATATTGGTCGTCTAGAACTATTCACCCATTTTGGCAATCGATGCCAATGGGGGAGATCTTTTGGAGGGTTTAAGGGAAGTTTGTTCTTAAGCATTTTCCTCTCATGATCTTGCATCTTTGTTGTTGCTTTGCATGTTGAATATATAGAGGAAACTCCACCAACGGTAATGGTTCATCGCACATGCAGATATTGTGGGGGAGCTTGCTATATATATTATGGGCGTACCAACATCACATACTTGTGTAGTATTTGATGTTGGCGCAACCATTTTTTCATTAAGTTGATTATATAAACCCTCTCAAAGGATTGTCATCAATTACCAAAATGGGGGAGATTGAAAGAACATGTGTGCCCCATGTGCGGTTTTGGTAATTAATGACAATGTTTTATGGACTTATGTTTGCATTGAGTTTTACTTGTAGGATTTGCCCATAGACAATGCTTGAACCATATGGTGGCTTCAAGGTTGGAATAAGAATAAAGTGAAGAAGATCAAGTGTTGATCAAGGTTTCTTAAGATGATCTCAAGTGTATCGTTCCATCCTTATGGTGATCATGGATATGTGAAGATATGACTAAAAGAGAGGCTCTTCCATAGTGGAGTATGGGGGAGTATCTTCACCAAGCTAGTGCAATCAAGAAAGGTGCTCCATCCTGAGGTGTGGAATATACAAGGCAAAGGTTTGATATTGATAGGGTTTCTTTCTCATTGGTCTCGCGGTGTTAGTTGGAGAGACCGGTTTATAGATTAGATAACCGTACTATCAAGAGGGGCTCTCAAGTGAGTAACTTGATCATATCCCTCGGTGAGAGCTCAAACCTTTGCATACTTGGCATCATATTTCTTGGTTCTTATTTGGTTCTTATCCATGAGAGGATTTAGATATTGTGTCAATCTCTATGACAATCTTAAGTTCATCGAAAACGGATTTCATATGCATTCTCTATTGTGTTTTCGATATTGGAGGTTTTACCGGTTTGTCTTTTATAGATAGGTTAAACCTTTCATCATTTGGTTATATTCTCCCTTGCTGGACTATGATGGTTCCCTGCATGATCTTGTAGAGCTCGTAACTATCTGCGAAACGAGCCCAAGATCATCAAAATCGGAGTCCGAATGAAAAAGTTATGATGGTTTCAGCTTTGCTGTTCCTGCCAGTTTTCAGGGGGGCGGATTATCCGGCCCAATTTTTGGAAAACGGCTAAGGACTTTGAGGAGTGGCTCCCAGTAATAGGGGCGGATTTTCTGGTCCTTCGGGGGCGGATTATCCGCCCTAAATATCCGCCCCTATACTGAGAGTCGCCCGCGAAGTCCTTAGCCATTTTTTTGGCCCGGGGAACCCGGAATATCCGGGGGAGGGGCGGATTATCCATCCTGGAAGGTCCCAAACGGTCATATTTCGTTGGGGAGTGGTATAAATAGACCCCTTCTTCCTCCTTAGGCTGGTGGCTTGAATTCTCTCTCTCCTCCATTGTTTTGACCTTCAAGAGCTTGCAAATACTCTCAATCCCTCCCATATTTCTTGAATCTTTTGGGGGGATTTGAAAGGGGAGATCTAGATCTAAAACTCCACCAATCCATCTCTCCTCTATGTGAGGGAAACATATTGGGATCTAGATCTTGGGGTTTCTTTTGTGGATTTCTGTGGCATCCCGCAAAAACCACTACTAGAAAATCGCGTTGTTTTTGTGCATTGCATCATCATGACCGCATGCTCATGTCATCATGCCACATTGCATTTGAGCATCGTCATGTCATCTTGCATTCGTTCGCATAAAACTATTTTGAAAAGCCTGGTTTTGTTTTCTAAACGCCCCGTCTTTAATTCAAAACCAAAATCCGGGTCTCCGGAATGTTTTGTTTTGTCTACCAACGATTTACAAACGCCTTGTTTTTTAATAAATAAAATATTTAAATTATTTTCGGGAGGCAGCCTACCAGGCCCGAAAGCCCAGCCGGCCACCTCCAGATAAAATCCTATCTAACCCAGATCCCCCAAACCCTTTTCTACCCAGCCCCCTCCACCTCACCACATCCACTCACGGCACGACACGTCACCCTGGCCCAATCCCCCATCCAATCAAACACTGCCACCTCACCCAACTGCCTCCACTCCCTCACCCAGCCGCCGCCACCCTCTCATCTCACCCACCCTTCTGCGCCGCAACACACCCAGCACCACACAACGCGTACGCACGCGACACCCACAGCCACGCACGCCCCGCTCCCTGGCCCCACCACCCCGCGTCCTGCACCCCATCGCCCACGACCCGGTCACGCCTCGCTCCCACCCCCCGACGCTCCTCTCCCCACCCTGCTCCCTTCCTATCGTTCCCAATCCCGAGCGCCTCTCTCTCTCACCTACCGCACCATCCCTGACCCCGCGCCTCGGTCTCTCTCTCTCTTCGCATCGCTCGCTCGACCCGCCCCTGCACGGAACCGCCCGCGACCCCCCCTCCTCTCGCTAACCACCCAATCCCCAGCGCCACCACATGCCTCCCTCCTTCCCCTGGCGCCACCCCAAGTCAAGCTTGGCCGACCGCGACAAGCTTTCGGCCGCCTCTACTCGGGCCTCCTTTTTGCCTCGCCGACAGGAGCCGTCCCGCTCCGTTTCTGTCGCCCTTCTCGCTCCGTCCTACTGCGCCGCCTCCCTCCGGCGGCGCGACAACCAAGGCTTCTTCCCGCCCGCCGCCTTTGTGACCTCCTCTGACCCGCGGCCTCCCTCTTCCCTCGCCGTGTCGCTGCGGCAGCTCGATCCCGAGCCGCGACACCTCTGCGGCCACCCATCCCCGACCTTTCTCTGCGCTTCGCCAGCCACCGTCGCCCTTCCCTTGCAGGTCGCGCTCCGCCGCCTTCCTGCACGTCCTTGTCGTGTTCACCGTCGGTCCCCTATAGCATGGTCGCCACCATGTCCACTGATGTCGTCTCGCGGCATTGACTACCATCGTTTCCTTTGTCCCTGCTAGCGTGAGGTGTTTGTGTCCGGTGTCCCGTGGATCAATATGGTAATATTGTTGACACAAGTTCTAGCTCGCCAATATCTACATCTCAGCCGAAATCCCGAAAACTCCATCGCAGTACCTGGAGATCTTCTACACGGGACCGTCAGAACACGCAAGACCCCTGGCGCTTGAACCCGAGGGAACCTCGTCGAGAAACCCCGGTACCAGAGGTCGACATCAGACCGAAGCATCAAGGCTCCTTCACGGATCTCAAGTTCTCCTTCTCGGAACGACAAGATCGTCTTCCGGGAACCGAAGACCGATCCCGGAGCCCGATCCGAAGACCGATCCCTCGTCAAACCCCCAAGACTGAACCAAACCCCTCAGATCCAAGACCTTCGCCCCGATGTGTGCCCCCTTTTCCCGAGACCCCTATATTTTTGTAATATATATAATATACTTGTTGCATAGTAAATTGTCATGCTTGCATACATATTGTGGTTTGGGGGCATTATGCCGATTCACTTCCTAATTAAATATGGGGTCCATATGCGGACTTTTCTAGTCTTATATTGACCCCATTTAAATTTGTGTAGCGAACCGGTGATATATTTTGCCATGTTAAGACAACATTTAAATTGTGGGGTATCTAAACAACTTGAACCACTTAAATATATTGCCGGGACCCCGGTTCCGCTTAATATGGCCTAAATGCATCGCACCTTTGCCATGTCATACATCATACATGCATCATGCCCGATTTTCTACCGTAGTATTAAATAGTGCATCCGGTGTTTGTGCTAGTGTTTTGCTTCTTCAGGGACTAGGCCGAAGAGTTGATGCGAGTGTCGACCCGATCTTCGATGACCCTTCGGCAATGTTTTCAGGCGAGCACCTCCCCCTTTCTACCTATCTTACTTTTATAGTATTTATTCCCTCCTGTTGATCTATTGCTATCTGTGTTGCGATGCTCTAGTTTTCGTACCCGGAACATCCCTTGCAGCCTTATATTGCCTTGGACACATCCTATTACCTGTTGTTTGGTAGATAGTTGGACCTGCGCGTCGTAGTCGCTTGCTCAAGTGCTGTTGCGTGTCGTCAAGTACCACAGTTGTTGGAGTATTGCCGCATGTTTAATGTTGGAGATGATCATGGCTTTAATTATTGTTTAATAACTAAAATTGAAGTAGGTAAATGCAGAGGCACAGGTGGGCAATAGATGTTATTTGGTTGTTAACCGTCCACTTGTGTCCCGTAGGACCCCGAGTTCTTGACACCTGTTCCGAGATCGAGCGCGCTAACCACAGGTGGGGTGTATGGGCACCCCCATCGATTAGTACCTGATTTCAAAGTACTGTACCGGGGGCCACAATTAGTTTGGGGCTTTATTACTATCCTGTACTTATGCCATGCTTTACTGCTTAATTTAAAATTGTGCAAATCTTTGCATCTTGCTTTTGAAGCGGAGTGTTTTCGCGGTATCGACAAGCCCGACACATTTTCGGTTCCCGATCGTTCTGACCAGACGCAAACCCCGAGTCCGTCTCGGAGACCGGCCGACTTCGTTGCGGGTAGCTTAGTGGGGTGGCCCCCATGTACTTGCTTTGGGACTGGGAAACGTCATGACTTAGGCCCCGCCGACATACCGATGGGTGTATGTTAACTGATCTGGCAAAAAGGGTCGAAGTGCGTGTGGATACTTTGGTGCACCCCTGCAGGGTTAAATCTTTTCGAAAAGCCGTGTCCGCGGTTATGGAGCACAGTTCTCGATCATAGACAACTATGACTAAAGTTTACTGCTATAATTTGACTTGTATCCGATATGACTAGTAATCAGCTTCACTGCAACGGAATGGCTAAATAAAAGTACCAACAACTGCTGGGTTTGGGATGTCTCATGCTAATCGTATCTGACTAGTAAGTGCTGCAACTACAACGGAATGTTTAACTAAAACTGCCCACTGCTTATTATATCAGGATGACTCATGCCATCTTTATTTGACTAGTAATTGCCGCAACTATAACGGAATGAATAAAACTGCCAACGGTGTGAGTTCCTCGGTTGACTTCCTTGTTTGGTCTCGAGGGGGAAACACCAGGATGGGTATGTTTGGTGGTAGTATCGTTGGTTCGAATAGGTCTTTCTTACCCTCTCTCGATAGCCGCTAGTTGTATCGAGTCTCTATAGGTTGTTTAGTGCATCTTTGCTGCCGCTTCATCCACCATACCTATGTAGGCGAGGACCGCAATTCTAGTCTCGCCGTGTCTTGGCCTCGATCGACCTCTCTCTCTTTTCCTTTGCCCTTTGTCGTCACCCTTTTGTTTTAAGGTTTTGAGATCGGCGTCGTTAGCGTGGTTACCCTTCCGGCTTGGCCTGGGCAGGGTTATGGACGCCATTGGTTATTCTTCAGGGCTCTTAGCTCAATTTGCATCTTGTCCGTACTCGGACGCTATATCGTTTTAAAGGTGATTTGGATCTTTGTATTGTATATCTGTATTCTTGACTCTTTGAGTCGCTGTTGTATATATATGTTCTGTGGGTTCCGTCGTGGACTATTGTGTAATGATATTACTTCGTTTTCCACCCGCACGCAAGTGCCTGGTGGGCACCTTTGAATCGTTTCTATGCGGGTTTGGCGGGATTCGCTAAAACTTGCATAGGGCCGATTCTGAGGGTGTTACAGAGTGGTATCAGAGCTCAGCAGTTGCGATACCCCACAAGTCCAGCCTGTAGGATAACCTAGCTAACGGCCGAAGTAGAGTGTAAAAACTATTTTTGAAAAATCGGTTGGATAGTTCTGATTAGGTCTGATTTTACTCCTTACCCCTCTGCTGCTCTCCTCTCACCTCTGCGTGTTTTGAATCCGCTCTCTTCTCTCTCTCCGAGTCCAGGATTTCTCGTGGTTGGGTTCCATCGTACCTTCAGGGTTTCGCTTCCTCCTTTGGAAATGGTGTTGCTACATCTGGTGGACTTCTCTTTGTTCCTTCTTGTGCCTTCCGGTGCTTTCTGACGCGGCGGCATCATCTACGCCAGATCCGATGTAGAGTCTGCATCACTCCTTTGTTTCTGAACCTCGATTGTCGAGATCTTCAGTCTGATTCCGAGAATGGTTGCACGCTTTTCTACTGATTGTGCAGAGTAATAGTTTGGGTGCGTGATGGATTGGCCCCCATGCCGACTACTCACTCTATTCGCTTGTGTACATTGAAGTGGATGAGAATGCATCGTTCCCTCTTTCCATCGAAGCTAGAGGTGGCTTTATTTGTTGATACCTCTACCTTCGACCTTTTGTTCCCGGAGTGTTCTCTCGACGATCACGGACAACGACCTCTTGTTAGTGGTGTCGCGAGGATCTACACGATGCGAGAAGATTCAGATCGCCGCCCTTCTTCCCGGTACCATGAGGCGGATCTCGAGGGCGAGATCCATTGTTAGTGGTGTCGAATGGCATCCATAAAAACCACTACTAGAAAATCGCGTTGTTTTTGTGCATTGCATCATCATGACCGCATGCTCATGTCATCATGCCACATTGCATTTGAGCATCGTCATGTCATCTTGCATTTGTTCGCATAAAACTATTTTGAAAAGCCTGGTTTTGTTTTCTAAACGCCCCGTCTTTAATTCAAAACCAAAATCCGGGTCTCCGGAATGTTTTGTTTTGTCTACCAACGATTTACAAACGCCTTGTTTTTTAATAAATAAAATATTTAAATTATTTTCGGGAGGCAGCCAGCCAGGCCCGAAAGCCCAGCCGGCCACCTCCAGATAAAATCCTATCTAACCCAGATCTCCCAAACCCTTTTCTACCCAGCCCCCTCCACCTCACCACAGCCACTCACGGCACGACACGTCACCCTGTCCCAATCCCCCATCCAATCAAACACTGCCACCTCACTCAACTGCCTCCACTCCCTCACCCAGCCGCCGCCACCCTCTCATCTCACCCACCCTTCAGCCAGAACACACCCAAAGACCACACAACACGTCGACACGACACCCACGACCACGCCCGCCTCCTGCCCCACCACCCCGCACCCACCCCATCGCCCACGACCAGTCACGCCTCGCTCCCACCCGACGCTCCTCTCCCCACCCTGCTCCCTTCCTCTCGTTCCCAATCCCGAGCGCCTCTCTCTCTCACCTACCGCACCATCCCTGACCCCGCGCCTCGGTCTCTCTCTCTCTTCGCATCGCTCGCTCGACCCGCCCTTGCACGGAACCGCCCGCGACCCCCCCTCCTCTCGCTAACCACCCAATCCCCAGCGCCACCACATGCCTCCCTCCTTCCCCTGGCGCCACCCCAAGCTCGCCCGCCAGCGACCGCCGCCGCGGCCGCGCGCTCGGCCGCCCTCTACTCGGGCCTCCTTTTTGCCTCGCCGACAGGAGCCGTCCCGCTCCGTTTCTGTCGCCCTTCTCGCTCCGTCCTACTGCGCCGCCTCCCTCCGGCGGCGCGACAACCGCGCCCTTCGGCTGCTAGTTTGGTGGTAGTATCAGGTTGGTTCCGAATAGGTCTTTCTTACCCCTCTCTGATAGCCGCTAGTTGTATCGAGTCTCTATAGGTTGTTTAGTGCATGCTGCGCTGCCGCTTCAGTCCACCATACCTATGTAGGCGAGGACCGCCAATCTAGTCTCGCCGTGCACCGCCTCAAGATCGACCGCTCTCTCTTTTTCCTTTGCCCTTTGTCGTCACCCCTTTTGTTTTAAGCAGGTTTTGAGATCAACGTCGTTAGCAGGGTTACCCTTCCGGCTTGGCCTAGGCAGGGTTATGGACGCCATTGGTTATTCTTCAGGGCTCTTAGCTCAATTTGCATCTTGTCCGTACTCGGACGCTATATCGTTTTAAAGGTGATTTGGATCTTTGTATTGTATATCTGTATTCTTGACTCTTTGAGTCGCTATTGTATATATATGTTCTGTGGGTTCCGTCGTGGACTATTGTGTAATGATATTACTTCGTTTTCCACCCGCACGCAAGTTCCTGGTGGGCACCTTTGAATCATTTCTATGCGGGTTTGGCGGGATTCGCTAAAACTTGCATAGGGCCGATTCTGAGGGTGTTACAATTTCCTCGTGTGTTCTTCCTATCTTATTCTCCCACTAGCTTTTGTAGCTTTTGTGGAATTTGGGAGATAAGGACTTGAGCACTTCCTGTGTTCTTGCCATTGCATTTGGTGCATAGGTTTGAGTTCTCCTCGGAGGATTTGGTGAGTGAAAGTTGAGAAGCTTTTTACTCTTGGGTTCTTGGAACCCTAGACGGTATGTTGGTGTTGCAGGTTGTGGCCTTTGTGGCTTTTGTTGGGAGCCTCCGATTAAGTTGTGGAGAAGTGCCCCAACCTTGTGAGAGGTTCCGGTTGCCACCGACAAGTGCACCGATAGTGGAAGTGTGGATCGATCCCGTTGGGGTGAGATTCACCGGAGAATAAGGGAGGCCTTTTGTGGCGTAGGTGGTTTGATACCACCCCCTCTCCAACGAGACGTACTCTCTTTATGGGAGGAACTCGGTAATAAATCATCGTCTCTGCGTGCCTCGGTTATCTCTATACCCGAGATATTTTCTTATGCACTTTACTTTGTGATAGCCTTCGTGCTTGATTTCTTATATCTAGCTATCACATAGTTGCCTGTTTTGCTTAGCATAAGTTGTTGGTGCACATAGGTGAACCGTAGTTTATATAGGTTTTGTGCTTGACAAAGTAAACGCTAGTTTTATTCCGCCTTTGTAAAGCCCATCTCGTAAAAGTTTTAAACCTCCTATTCACCCCCCCTCTAGGCGGCATTTGTATCCTTTTCAATTGGTATCAGAGCATGGTCTCTCATTTTAGGCTTCACCGCCTTGAGAGTAAAGATGTCGGCTAGGGGATTAGTGCACAATGACATATTCTTATTCGATGGCACAAATTATGATATATGGAAAACTCGTATTCTTATTCATTTCCGGGGCATGGACCCAGATATAGGTTTTTCTCCTCCTATGGATTTCAAAAATCTATCTTGTGAGGATGAGAAAAACTTACATCTCGATGCTCAAGCTTCTAATGTGCTTGTTAATGCTTTGAGCTATGTAGCTACCTCTTCAATCATTCCTTTTTGGAGATCTCATGAGTTATGGACAAAACTTCAAGATAAATATGGTGTGCCCAATATTGTTGAGGATGATTATGTTGCTTCCACTTCCGGTCAAGATGAGTTCTCATCTTCTACCACTTCACCAACATGTGAATTTTCACAAGGTAATGATATGGTGAGTGGTGATAGAAATTACAATTTGGATAGTGTGCTTACTATTTATAATCCATCATCTCTATCTAGTTGCAATGATCTATCTTTGGACTTTAACACTTCTAGCACTACAAACTTCTTACATGCTTGTGTTAATAGTCCTTGCATATCATGTAGAAATGACTTGAATAAATCTCATGATGATATGCTTGTGTTTTCTTGTTGCCATGATAAAAATGCTTCTATTTCCTCTAGTGCTTTTGTTGCTAACCATGTAGAGGAAACCGAAGATTCTATGGGCCAAGACAAGGTTTTGAATGAAGCCACAAATACAATCTCATCTTCACCTTCTTCCGGTACCCACCTATGCCTTATGGCTAGGGATTCAAAGGTAACTCCTACTTTGGAACCTATTACCTCTTGTGATGAGGAGGATGTGGATAATGTGGAAGAAGAGCTTGATATTGATGATTTATATGAAAAGGGTGAGATAGTTTATCGTTCCCTTGTTAAGAATAATATTGCTTGCTCTAACTTTGTTGAAATCTTGGACTTTGCTATTAAGAGCAAAGAACATATTGATAAGTTAGTAGCACAAATTGAGGAGCAAGAAAACATAATTGATGAAAAGTTTGCGCTTGAGCATGAGTATGCTAATGAAATTGCTCAACTAAAGGACTCCCTTGGAGAAGAACAAACCACCAAATAATCTCTTGAGGAGACTTTTACTCTAGAATTATCTAGAGTAAAGGAATACCATGATAGAGAACTTGCGGTGGCAAACTCCTTCAAGATTAAAAATGATGAACTTGACGTTTCTTATGCTAAACTTGTTGAGGATTTTAAACACCTCGAAAATGGCTCACGGGTCGTTAAGAGAGAGCTCATCAAACTCACCGAGTCGCATGAGCAACTTAAAGCTTCATACTCAAAAGATCTTGCCAAGTTGCCCTCACCTCTTGCTAATAGTGATGATGCTTGTGCTACTAACTCTATTTCTTGTGAATCATCTATTTTGAAGGAGAATGTTGAGCTAAAGGATCAACTTGTGTTGCTAACTAGCAACTATGGGAAATTAGAAGAAATTCATGTTAAGCTCTCGAGCTCGCATGAGGATCTTCTAGTCTGTCATGGTAGGCTAAAGTTAGATCATGAGGCCATCGTGTCAAAGGTAACATGTAGTGGACCTCATGTGGACATTAGCACTATATCTACTCCAAATGTTATATTGCCATGTGCTAGTCCTTGTAATTCATCCTCTCACAACAACGCTACATCTCATGATGAATTACATTCCGTGCCTTGTTGCTCTAACAATGTAGCATCTACTTCCTCTAGCACTTTTGTTGAAACTAACCATGTAGAGGAAATCAAAGAGCTCAAGGATCAAGTCACTTCTTTGAAGAATGACTTGAAAAAGGGTCATCAAGGGAAGGACTGTAACATCCCAAAAATACCAAACTTAGATCATCAACCACTAATCATCAATATTAGGGTTAACAAAAACTTATCTAAATAAATTCATGAATGCATGTATATGTGTATGCATGGATTTTTAATTTCTTTAAAAACCACCTTGTTTGTTTGATCCATTGCTTGTAAAATGTTTCTTAGGTGAAATAAACATCATCTAAAGCATTTCCCACACTTTTCCTAAAGACAAGTAAATCAAAACAAATATATTAAGTGAATGGTCATTTTGAAAAATTTAACTCCCATGCCTACTTTGGCTGTCTCAAACTTTTAGAACCTAACAGAAACTTTTCTGGATCTTTGCACCAATTGAATGTACTCATAACAAAGTATCAAGGCCCACTTTGTGATCATCCAGAAACTTTCAAATGCATAGTTTAAATGACAATTCAAATTTGAATCTTCTTCATATGGGAAGATCCCACTTTTTCAAAACCCACTCAAACAAGATCAACTTTCAAAACCCAAGCATCTGCAGACTCACCAGCACCAATCTAGCAAACCCACCAAAATTCATTTCAAAATTCAAAACTTGATTTCATGCGGCCATTTCTTCAAACAGGTTGCAGACACAAATCAAACAAAACATCAAACACCATAGTGTGCAGTGTTTTGAGCCTAACTTGTTCCCTAGATAGCTCACACACAACTCAGTAGATCATCTAGAAAGATTAGCCTAACACTAGCACCCCTGTGAGCTTGCCATTGCCATTAATGGTGAACAGCCGAGCACCTCAATGTCACCCCATTGTGGACAGCAGGCTAGAGGTATAAATAGCCGTGCCAACCTTGTCTGGGAGATAGCCCACCGTCCATCGCCACTACCTGTCCCATCCTCAAGCGTTGCCAAGCCCTGGACCACGCGCACAAGCCACGCCCAGACCATGCCGAGCGTGCGCCAGAGCGCCACCCTCGACCATCACCCACAAACCGCCCTCACCACACGCACATGATCACCACCGACCCAGAGATCGCCAGACATCCCGTTTGCCGCCTGCCATAGCCACCGCCCGTCAAGACGCCGCCGCTGCAGAGCACCGCCCGCCTGCATCAAACCACACCGCCCCATGCCTCGCGACCATGTCGTTGAGCATCGCCAGGAGACACAGCACCGTCCCCTACCCTTGCCCATGCCTATAGCCGCCTGTAACGTCGCCCCAGACGAGCTCACCGTGCGCCCCGACGGTCGCCTCACTCGACTATAAATAGAGGCCACCCCCGCACGATTTCTTCACACCATCTCACTCCCCTCTCACCGATCGTGCCACACCATTCTCGAGCAAGGCGAGCACCACCGCCGGAATTTCACTGGAGCCCGCCACGGAGAAGAAAGGAGCCAGCGATTGAGCCGCCAGAGCTGCCGCGACCACCCCTGAAGTTCGCCGTCGTCGACTTCGTTGCTTGCCGCCACGACCCTCGCCTGCACCGGTGAGCCCCAAGACCCTCACGCCGCTAGGTTTCGTTCTCACCGGAGTTATCTCGCGTCGACGATGACCCTCAGCCGTTGGATTAGAACTAGATCGAACGATCCACGTTGCCCCATACCGCTTCGCCCAGCCCTGTGTCACTGACGAGTGGGGACACCCACTTAAGCAGCAGGAGCATCGCGCTTAGCAGTCGGCCCGTTAGAATTTCCCGCGCAGCCCAGCAATTCAAATTAAAACTTTTCTATTTTTTTTCAAACACACTTCAGCACCCAACTTCAAAAATCAACCCAGATCGATTCAGTGCACCAAATTGGATGAAACCAATTTTTTTGGAAAGGTCTGTGAATGCTTAACCCAAGCCCGTTGGATTCAAGTCATTTGGATCTATAGATCACCCATAGAAAAAATAACATGGCAGAAGCTTTTCTGCATTCAAACATTTTTCAAATTATAAAAGCTTTTGAGTTGATTCCAACTCTCAAAAATCACATTTAACCATACCTTTCAGAATATATAAAAATATATATAGGTTTACTTGCAGAAATAATGTTCAAGTAATAAAAGAATGCTTCATAAGCATTTCTAGCCACTTTAATTAATTAAAATAAAAGGGTAAAACCTTATTAAAGTTTGACAACACTTTAAATCACATTCCCAAGGACTACAATATGTGGTGATGACATGTGTCAACATGATCCCATGTTTAGTTTGGAGAATATTAAATCTTAAGTAATTTTTCAATGAGTAGAAATTACTTTTCTAAAAATAAAAAGATTTAAACCAAGCCTTAACCTTGTAATGTTAGAGATGATGCTAGATCATCAATAGGACCCTTGTGTGTGATGATTGCAAGTAGTTAAGTATTGTTTGGTGATTGTGTACCTCGTATTTATTCATAGACGCTAGTACCGACCAAGGATACGAGGAGGAAGGAGGATACTACGAAGAATAAGCCGAGGAGAACATCAACCACTGCTCTGCACAAGGCAAGCTAGTAACTATGAAAGCTTATATTGACATTGATGCAAGCTAAAACTTGCAAGACACTCTACTTTAGCAAGATGATACTATACGTATGCAAGCTCACTCTTGCAAGATACCCTACTGATGGCACAAACCCATATTTGTGATCTTACCTAATTGTTAAACCAATCCTAGTTTTATGCGCAAGCATCTTACTTTATTTTTTTATCAAAAGTTACTTAGAGTCTACCTAAGAGTTTGGTAGATACTAGACAGTTGTGCTGAAGGTTGCATAAAGAGCATAAAATTTGTCCTAAGCTAGAAACCTTGATATCAGCCTAAGATATAAGGTTGGACTTAGTGAAACTCCATTAGTTACCACCCCTCATTAGTACTACCCTCACCTGTAGATGCTAGTGCTAAGCATAAAACTTGATCAACTTTAGATGGGAATACTTGGTGGAAAAATGGTTATGAAAACCTTGGAATGATGGATCATTCTATTGAAATGTTTTGGACATGTGTTTCCAAACACTTGATGATTCTGGTGATAAAAATGTTGAGGCATGAGCCTTAGCCCTTTATAAAGCTGATGGTTGTCTGGATGCGATACCATTCCAATTTTAGCGTACAACCACAATACCCGAGTATTGGGTAGGGCTTGACTGGAAACTTATATACCTTAGTATTAGTTCCCTCCCGGCCAAGGTCTGAGCTGAGGCTACCTTGTGAAGATTATCCACTGCAAGACCCAAGATGACAATGGTCATGGTTGGGAGGTCAAACTCACAGGAGAGGTGCTTATACTAGGGCGTGTAATTGAAAGGTTAGGATTGATTATCCGCATACTGAGTATGGTGAATTCAGGATTTGTTCCTGACGGATGTATCGAATGTTGTGGTGAAAGTGTACAATCTCTGCAGAGTGTCAAACTATTCGAATAGCCGCGTCCGCGGTTATGGACAGTTGGAGTGGCCATACTGTTCCCCCGTCAGACCTTTTCAAAATGACTTGTGAAATGAATTGAGACTTTGACTTGACCACAACAGAGTTGTGACCTGAATTACAAGATCCCATTTAGGAATTATAAAATTATGACTAGCTTTGGAACTTAGTAGAGATAAACCTGGCTTTTGCAAAACAACCCTAGAGCCTAGTGTCCTATTATCCAAAAACCCCTTTTACTTGTTAGTATTAGTTTGTGAGTACTTAAAGAGTACTCATGGCTTTGTCCCTGGCTATTCCCATGGCCAGACTATGAAGAGGAGTACCTGGAAGATGGACCCCAGGAAGGTTACGACAACTAGGATCATCTCCCATCGTCAATATTGCCCGTGACCCCGAAGATGGAGCTTCGCCTACGCTACCGTTATTATTACGTATTCCGCTGCTTGATGTTGTATTAAGAACCGGATCATGAGATCCCTATTTGTGTAAGAACTTATGTATCGTTTGTAATGGATGAAGTACTATGGTATCCAATTCTGTTATGTCTCGCAAAAATGGTAATCCTGGGATTGCGATGTATGGCATAACAGGCATCTAGGATTGAAAAATCCGGGTGTTGACAAGTTGGTATCAGAGCCATCCTGACCATAGGAGACCCTAGTTAGATTGGACGTTGACCCAAAAACTTAGTTTCAAAACCAAAGAATAAAAAAATATTTACGAAAACTTATTCTCATTCTTACCTCTTTTATTCTTTCATAAAAATTCATGTTCCTCAACAAAATACATAAATTTTTGACACACTTGATCACTCTGCTAATCTACTCATCCTCTATTTTTATAGATGGACGTGAAGTACAGAAAATTTTACCAACTCGGGAATGGAGGAGACCTTATCTTTGAGAGGGATCTGGATCAGCTTTCGGAACTTCTGGAGCGTCCGCACCCCGAGTTCTTCGGAGCTCAGCTCAATGATCAAGGAGGAGAAGATCTGTAGTGGCTAATTGTTGCAAGTCTCCGAGGAAAGATTGAACCTCCCACTGCGCAGGGAATTCAGTTTACCTTGAGGGAAAACAACTGGCTCGATGGACTTGCCAGAGCAATGCAGGAAGCTCTTTCCGTCCTGTAGGCGAGCATCAATCAGATCAAGGGTACTCGCTTTGAGTTTTGCCCAAGGCGTGATGCAAATGGCCAACCACTGGAAGCCCCATACCACCCCGAGCTGAAGACTCAATTGGACCACCTTAGCTTCATGATGTATGATCATCAGCAGGAATTGGACAACTGTCGTGACTATTGCAACCACAAGTCTGCCATCATCAAGACGAAGGATCAGACCATCTCCATGCTAGCAAAGGATCGCAAGTCTCGCCGCCGTCAGCTCGACAAGAAGGAGCGCATTATTTCCCATCTTCGCCATCGCATCTCATCTCTGGAAGAGACCATCCACGAGAGAGACATGCAGTTGGAGGAAAGGGAGAATGCCGGAGAAGATCTTCGTGGAGACCCTTACTCCTATCTCAGCGATGACGATGATTTTCTGGAGGATCAGGCCATGGACTTCTTCACCGATGAGGATGATTTTGCCTTCATCGATGATGCGGAAGATAATGAAGCCACCGACTCCGAGGAGTAGTAGCACTGAGCACTAGCGTAGTGAGTAGTAGTCGGTCCCACTGTATCGTAGATTCCAGAATGGTTCTTAAAACCATCTGTTTTTCTTTGTTGTGGTGTATGTTGTACTGTGTGCTATGAGTGAATGAATGAATGAGCAAGTTGCTAGAAAAACCTGAGTCCAACTCTAAAAACTTTTCAAAGACCCAAAACCTTAGAAATTTCCCTCTTTTTGTCATGATGTATATCAATCTTCCGATGCCACGTGGAGGAAGTGGTTCAGCCCCGGATCTGATGTTGCAGATCCTGCAAATGTTGACTTCTGACCGCGAAGCTGAAAGAGCGGAACGTCAAGCCAACCTAGCCACTCTGCAATAGATAGCCCAACTAGCCCACAACAACCAAGGCCACGGAAATCAGGACAACCATGGATCTAAGCTCAAGAATTTCCAGAATACCAACCCACCCGTTTTCACCAAGTTAGAAGAACCCCTAGACGTTGATGATTGGCTGCAAACCATGGAAAACAACTTAGAAGTAGCAGGAGTGGAAGCCAACGAGAAAGTCATGTTCGCCACCCATTATCTAGCCGGAGATGCTAAGGCATGGTGGAACAGTGTGCGTGCAATGACCGGAGGCCAGATGATGACCTGGGAGGAATTCAAGGTCAAGTTTAGCAGAACCCATGTGCCACCAGGTTTGATCAAGAGAATGAGAGACGAGTTCAGGGAGTTGAAGCAAGGAAGGATGACTGTAGTGGAATACCGTGACAAATTTTTGTCATTAGATAGGTATGCCCCGGACGAGATAGACATCGAAGCCAAGAAGAAAGAAAGATTCTTGAATGGTCTACATGACGAGATGCAGACAGTGTTAGTCAATATCCCCTTTGTTGATATTGAAGCCCTTGTCGACTCTGCTATCCAGATGGAAGGAAAGATCAACCAGGCCAATGAGAACCACAAGCATCGCATGATGCATCAACCAGGAACCCACCAGACCCCAAAGTATCGCCCCAACCCATCTCCAGGATTTGCCCCAAGAACCAACAGAGCCCCTATGACCCGTCCGACCTATCCCAACCGTTGAAACCCTAGACCCGGAGGACATCACAACAACCCCGACAACTCAAGCAATTTCACCCGTGCCCAACCCAAGTTCAACACCAACAATGCTACCACCAACCCCAACACTGCCCCGAGGACTGGAAGCAATGTTGTGCCTATCGCTGCTAAGGACAAGTCACAAGTGACCTGTTATGACTGTGGAAATAAAGGCCACTATTCCAACGAGTGCCCCAACAAGAAGAATGCTACAGCCCCCAACGCCAATGTCCCAGCTCAGCAACAGCGTCGTGTCCAGACAGGGAGAAGATTTGCCCCAGGGAATTCACTCAACCGCAATGGCCGTCTTTTTCTCATGCATGCTGAAGAAGCTCAGGAAGCGCCAGACGTCGTGCTGGGTATGTTTTCTGTTAATTCAGTACTTGCAAGAGTGTTGTTTGACTCTGGTGCATCCAATTCATTTGTCACCGAAGAATTTGCCTGCACTAGTAAAATTCAACCAACCAAATTGAAGCATGTGATGATTGTACAAATTCCCGGATCAAACACCAAGGCTAGGCAAATTTGCAAGGCCGTCCCTATCCAAATCCATGGCATAGATTTTTATGCTAACCTAATAGTACTCGGAACTAAAGGTTTGGAAGTAGTACTAGGAATGGATTGGATGTCCAAACATAAAGGATTGATTGACTATGCCAAGAAAGCCATCACCATGACCAGTACCACCGGAATATCAGTCGAGCATATATCTGAAACCTTACCTCGCCAATTCAAGTGTAACAAGAGTATAGCCCAACCTACTATTGACCAAGTTCGGATAGTCTGCGAATACCCCGATGTATTTCCAGATGTTTTGCCCGGTATGCCCCCAGATCGGGATATCGAGTTTATCATCGAACTAATCCCCGGAACCGGACCCATAGCCCAGAGACCCTATAGTATGAACCCGTCAGAACTAGAAGAACTGAAGAAGCAACTGGATTCCATGTTAGAAATCGGATTGATTCAACCAAGTGCGTCCCCATGGAGATCACCTGTCTTGTTTGTGGACAAGAAGGATGGAGGTAACCGTTTGTGTACGGATTATCGAAAGTTGAATGATGTCACCATCAAGAACAAGTACCCCTTTCCTAAGATAGAAGATTTGTTTGATCAGTTGACCGGTTCCCAGGTGTTTTCTAAGATTGATCTTAGAACTGGCTATCATCAACTCAAGATTCGTGCAGAGGATATCCCAAAGACTGCCTTTACCACCAGATATGGATTGTATGAGTATACAGTCATGTCTTTTGGATTAACCAATGCCCCCGCTTATTTCATGAACCTCATGAATAAGATTTTTATGGACTTCCTGGATAAGTTTGTCGTTGTTTTCATCGATGACATTCTGATTTATTCCAACTCAGAAGAAGAACATGAGATACACCTAAGGAACATTCTTGGAACCCTTAGAGAGCATCAGCTGTATGCAAAATTTAGCAAATGTGAATTCTGGTTACAGGAAGTAGGATTCCTCGGTCACATTGTATCAGCCGGAGGAATTGCCGTTGACCCTGCCAAAGTGAAAGATGTAGAAGATTGGCAAGCCCCAACCACTCAAACCCAAGTTCGTGCTTTTCTCGGATTGGCGGGATACTACCGCAAATTCGTAGAGGGATTCTCGAGTATCGCCCGACCCATGACCCAATTGCTGAAGAAGGACAAGAAGTTTGAATGGACAGACAAGTGTGAAGCGAGTTTTCAAGAACTCAAGAGGAGATTTATTTCAGCCCCAATCTTGATCATGCTGGATATCACGAAGCCCTTCGATGTGTATTGTGACGCATCCAAGATTGGTCTCGGATGTGTGCTAATGCAAGAAGGCAAAGTTATATCTTATCTATCGCGACAATTGAAGCAACATGAACAAAATTACCCAACCCATGACCTCGAACTCGCAGTCGTAGTTCTAGCCCTGAAGACATGGAGACATTACCTGATGGGAAACCGTTGTGAGATTTATTCGGATCACAAGAGCCTAAAGTATATATTCACTCAGAAGGAGCTGAATATGAGGCAGAGAAGATGGATTGAGCTAATCAAGGATTACGACCTGGACATTCACTATCACCCTGGTAAAGCCAATGTGGTAGCCGATGCCCTTAGCAGATTACCGTGCCGCTTGAACTCCATGATTTTGAAGGAGCAACCAAGTTTGCACAAAGAGAAGGAAGATTTTCGAATGGAATTAGTAAGTGAAGGATTTTTGGCTAGCATAGAACTTCAGCCCACTTTGATCAGTCAGATTAAAGAGACGCAGAAAGGAAATGCTAGTATCGACGGAATCAAACGTTGTATCGGTACAGGCAAAGTACCCGGATTCACCGAGGACGAAGAAGGAGTTTTGTGGTACAAAGGACGCCTTTGTGTACCATCCGATTCTAAGTTAAAAGAAGTTATCTTGAAAGAGGCTCATGATACTCTTTATTCTATCCATCCCGGAGGAACTAAGATGTATCAAGATTTGTAAGAGCAATTTTGGTGGCATAAGATGAAGAGATAAATCGGAAGCTATATCGCCAAGTGTGATATATGTCAGCGAGTCAAGGCCGTGTTGTAGATATGCCCAAGAGGCAATAATAAAGTGGTTATTATCATACCTTCACACTTATGATAAATGTTTACATACCATGCTATAATTGTATTAACCGGAAACATTAATACTTGTGTGATTTGTAAACTAAAATAAGAGTCCCTAGTAAAGCCTCTTGTTAAACTAGCTTGTTGGTTAATATATGATCATGGTTTCCTGATCATGAAAATAGAGATGTTATTAACAACAGGATCATATCATTAGGAGAATGATGTGATGGACATACTCCTATAGATAAGCGTAGCATAAAGATCAAGTCATTTAAATAGTTCAATTGCTATATGCTTTCTGATACATAGTAACCTAATTCCTTCGACCATGAGATCATGCATATCACCTTTACCGGATGGATTCTTTGTTTACATCAAACACCACACCGAATCGGGTGGCTATAAAGGTGGCATTGAGTGTTCGGAAAGTATTGGTTGAAACACATGGATCAAGAGTGGGATTTGTCCATCCATATGACGGATAGATATACTCTGGGCCCTCTCGGTGGAATGTCATCCAATTAGCTTGCAAGCATGTGACTGTCTCACAAGGGATCACATATTGCGGGAACGAGAAAAGAGTACTTATCGGTAACGAGGTTGAACTAGGTATGCAGAGATACCGACGATCATAACCTCGGATAAGTAAACTATCGTGAGACAAAGGGAAATTGGTATCGTATGTAAGTGGTTCATTCGATCGCAAAGTAATCGTAGAAATATGTGGGAGCCATATGAATTTCCAGATTCCTCTATTTGTTATTGTTCGGAGAAGTGTCTCGATCATGTCCGCATAATTCACGAACCGTAGGGAGACACACTTAAGGATTCGACGTTGTTTGAGTAGTTATGGTATTATGAGAAAGAGACCGAATGTTGTTCGGAGTCTCGGATAGGATCCGGGATATCACGAGGTGATCCGTAATGGTCCGGAGAATAAGATTCATATAAGGAAAGTCCCGTTTCGGAGTTCGGGAATGATTCCGGTGTTTTCATCGGGAATGTTCTAGAAGGTTCCGGATTGTCCCAAGACTTTCGGGGAGGGTACATGAATCTGTCATTACATATTGAATGATTGCATCATGTACTAAGTGTTCTTGCTGTTCCAAAAACTGAAAAGTCAAACTGCCAGTTTGAAAGTCAAACGGCTAAAACAGGAAACTGTGGAAAATAGGAAACTGTGGGAAACAGGAAACTGTGGGAAACAAGCAAGAGGTGGTTGGAACCGACTTGGGGGAGGAGTCCCTCCAAGCCGGAGCGCCAACCAAGGCCGACTTGGGGAGGGACTCCCCTCCCCTTGGCCACCCCTCCCACCTATAAAAGGAGGGGCAGGGCCTCCTCCTCTTGACACACAAGTTCCTATCCTCTAATCTCCGGTTTAGAGCCGTTTTGGTTTAGAGCTTCTAATTGCTCTAGCCTGCGGTTTAGAGCCTTCTAATTGGTGTGTCTAATCCCTAGACCACTAATAGATCTCTCTCTCATACTCCACCATACTCGCTCCGGCTTAAGGCTCATGGGATCTCCCTCTACTTCCGGTACCACGCCACGTTGTCTTGAATCGCGAGGAGAGTGCTACAACCTCCGCTGCCTGGAACAAGGGAGAGGAAGGTCTTCGTCGAGTACCGAACGTGTGACCGATCATGAAGCGCTTTAACGCAGCGCCGGAAGGATCGTCTACACGATCTTGAGATCGGAAAGAGTACGACTACATCACCCACGAGAATCCGCTCTCGTTAAACACTTTGGAATCTTCGAGGGTAAGTTATTGCATTGACTCGTTGCTACAATCTAGTAGATAGATCTTGGATTGTTTGTTTGTATGCGAGAGAAATTTTTTGTTTTCCATGCTACGAACCCCTACAGTGGTATCGGAGCCGTGTCTATATGTAGATCTGTTGCACGAGTAGAACACAATGGTCATTGTGGGCGTTGATGCTTTTATTGTCGATTGCTTCTTGTGTACTTTGCATCTTGCGGTATGTTGGGATGAAGCGGCCCGGGCTAACCTTAGATGACATCGTTCATGAGACTTGCTCCACGCTTGACATGCAACTTGTATTGCATAAGTGGCTTTGCGGGTGCCTGTTTCTCCTAGCATAGTTAAGATCCAATTTACAACGGGTGATTAACAATACTAGTATCAATGTTGTGGTTCTTGTTCGTAAGTTAGAACGACACTTATTGAAAGCCCCAAACCACGTAAAATATGCAAAGAAAGTAGAGGCATCTAACTTTGTTTTGCAGGGGTGTGTTGTGATGTGATATGGCCATGATTCTGATTATATATGATGTATGAAATGTTCCTTATTGTAAGTTGGCAACCGGCAGGAGCCATATGGTTGTCTTTAATTTATGTTAAGACCCGCGTGTCTATTCAAAGTAGTTGTAATAGCTGAAGACGGTGGACGACAACCATGGAGAAGCGTCATAGACCTTGATGCAATGCCGATGATGATGGAGATCATGTTCGTGCTTGAAGATGGAGATCGGAAGCACAAAGAAGAAAGGCCATATCATATCACATATTATTGAATTGCATGTGATGTTAATCCTTTATGCATCTTGTATTGCTTAGTAGACGACGGTAGCATTATAAGATGATCCCTCAAGCACACAATTTCAAGTTCCTAAGTGTTCACCCTTAGTTAGCACCGTTGCTAAAGCTTGTTGTTTCGAAGCACCACGTGATGATCGGGTGTGTTAGATTCTACGAGTGTATACAACGTAAGCAAGCCAGATTTGCTTATGCGGAAGCTAAGGTTGATCTTGACGAGCCTAGCATGTACAGACATGGTCTCGGAACACGGATCACCGAAAGGTAAAGCATGAGTCATATAGTAGATATGATGAACATGTTGATTGTTCGCCATTGAAGCTATATCAACTCGTGATGATCGGTTTTGATGTGGTGGATTTGGTTTGTGTGATCACTAAAACAATGTGAGGGATATTGTTTTGAGTGGAGTTCACCTAGATTAATTTAATTATTAATTAGAACTCAATTTATCATAAACTAAATCAAAGTGAAATTGCATAGTTGTTGTAGTCATTGGCATCCGCTACCACCTTGCGCTTAGTTATAATTGAGATAATAGAACTATAGAATTCTTAGTTACTTACTTAACTGGTATCGTATTGTTTTGAAGTGTTAATCTAAAGTTTAAAAGTCCAATTGCAAACTTTCAAGAAGTTCCGTTACTCCATGAAGTTTAATAATTAGTATTAAATCAAGAGTAACAATTCCAAGTGTTAGTATCATGTTTGTTTCCATGATTCTTGATATTCAAAGGATTGTCTTAATATCAAGGTTATCTAGGATCTGAAAGAGTTGTTTCAGAAACCATGATGTGTGGAAGATATTGTGATATCTGAAACGAAGTTTTGGCTGCAACATGATAGAGTATAATATGGCTAAAGTCATGTTCTCATATTTGATGAGAATTTGCGAAAGGTTGGAGACACTTGTTGTCCTAATCCTCCAAAAGGTTTTGGATAGCAACATTATACTCATAATTCATCGTTATAAGCTAATAGTAGCTTGATCATGGACGATTCCATGATAAGGGTGAATATTTGATGTAGGTAAAATGTTTACTACACCAAGAGATTACTAAAGAAAGGAATTTGAAAGAACACCAAATATTTGATGATGGTGATCTACTTCAAAGTGCAAGTCCAAAGACATTGGTATTTAATTATACACGCTTTGGACTATATGTCATATGTATGACTCCACTATTGATGTTGATAGATTCTTTCAAATGTAAAAGGAAATACCGAAGAGAATCTCATAAATATATGGCAGAAAGGAAAAGACTAGAATTGTTCAGCTTAAGTATATAGATGATATACATGTTATGGCTATATTCTTTGCTTATTAAACAATGTGGTTCTCAAGTATTTGATACTGAATTTGTTGGTGTGAATCGTCATACGAAACAACACAATTCATGAACTACAATGGCCTAAGTAACTAGCAAAAGAATATGTGATGATGTTCATCGAGAACAAATAAAGGGTTATTGTGTTGCTCGTTAAACATCAAAGCTTGCCTTCAAAGATTTGTTTTATCAGGTATCATGAGAACAAAAGGGTTGTTCAAATAATTGTCGTAATCCATAAAAGATGGATGATTCACAAATCTCGTTGGAAAAATCACATCCATAAAACTAGTGCTAAAAATGTCGAAAGACAAATTGATTGAAAGATCACTTAGGAAGTGACATCGCCGTTTAAATTATATTGGAAAGAAAACATGAAGAAACTCCATGCGGATGGAATTTTGGATTCTTTTGATTTTTGATCACATGACGCTTGTGAAACTTTCCTAGAGATAATTGAAACTTCGTTCATAGGCCAAAAAGGGAACGAATGACTAGCTTATTGGAACTTGTACATATTGTTGTATGAAATCCATTATGTGTAGTCAAGAGCGATGGATTTCAACTTCATGTGCTTTCTCCGAAAATTTGAGTGAATATATGAATATTTACTTAATAAGGATGAAGTGTGAAATATTTGAAAAGTTCAAAGATTTTCAAGATGAAGTGCAAAATCATTGTAACAAGAATATAAATAGTTTATGATAAGATTATAAAGGAAGATATTTGAGTTACAAGTTTAGCATAATACCTAAGATTTAAGGAATCGTTCCGTGGATTTACATTTTCCCGAAACACCATAAGAGTATGGAGCGTTCGAGATATGTAATTAAACCTTGTTTGACATGGTAAGATCAAAGGTATAATTCATAAAACTGCCATTGTATTTTAAAGATTAAAAGCTTTAGATATTATCGTTTTTCCACTAAAAAGAGCTCCATCGTAATCCGTTGAAATGACACCATATGTTATGGTTTGGGTTAAAACCCAAGTTGTCCTTTCTTAAACATTGGTATGCTATGCATAAGAAAGATGTTTGCAACCAAAGTCGGATGAACTTGTCTTTGTTAAGTATTCCTCCATAACACCGAAGACAAAAGTGTTTGTCACTTAGAACGTCAAGTTTCTTTCAGAAGGAATTTTTCGTGAAAAGTTAAGTGGGAGGACAATAGAACTTTGATAAGGTTAAAAGAACCTTAGCTATATGTGCAGAGTTGCGCAACACCGAAAAGTGTTCCGGAGGCAGCAACAATGCTCATGGCTCACGTGCCTCAAAGGTTGTGATTACGAAGGTCAAAGTTTCTATTGAACCAAGTAGGTCGAGTAAACAATCAAATACCAAGATTTGAGGGTTGAATCATTATTTGAGAATAATGAACGTACTACATGCAAAGAAGCGATGATGGGCCCTGACTCTGTAAAATGGCTTGAAGCCATAAAATCCGTGATAGTTCCATATACGAGAGATCAAGATTTGAACTTGAAAGACCCTCTGGGAAGGTACAAGACCTTACAGTCGTATTTGGATCTATAAAGAAATAGACATGGATGTTTCACATCTATGAAGTAGTCGACATGTTGGGAAAGAGTTCACAACAATGTTCAAAGGTTGACTATGACAAGATTTGATCTTTCATAGTGATATTTAGTCTAGACGGATTAATGTAGCAACCACTACTTATAATTTTGTTATATGATAGTTGGATAAACAAAACAAATTCTTGTAATAGAAGGGTTACCTAGGACGTGTGCATAACACGGTCCATAGGGTTTTGTTATTTCAAAGGATGCTAAAAGCATATGCAAACTTCAATGGTTAAAGTGAGCATCGCAGAGTTGGAATCTTCACTGTGATGAAACTGTTAAAGGAGTTTAAAAGTTCATTAGAGACGATGAAGATGCTTGCATTTGCAAGAAATTAAGTGGGAGCGCTAAGACATGTTTCTAATACATTATGTGGAAGACATATTGTTGATTGGAAATAATGTATCTTTTATTAACACATATTAAGAATTTCATCCCGATGAAAGACTTAGGCAAAACCCAAATATTTGGCATCAATAGACGCTAATATGGTTGTGCAGTACATAGACAAGATATTGAATGAGTTCAATATAGAAACTACAAGAGAGGTTCTTGCACGTAAAGGATTGAATGAGTTCAATATTGATGATATATTCAAGTGTATTGACATTTGGTAAAGTGAAACAAATAATCAAGTATAGGTTGATACTTGATGTATGAAATCACAAAGAGTATTTATATCGATCATACTGTGATATGTACAAATCCAGATATGTCCTATGCTCTAAATGTTGTGAGCATATACCGAATGATTCGTAAGATGATCATTGGACAATAGTAAGGATATTCTTATGATCTTTTGGAAGAACTAAGAGTATAATATTTGTAGAAGTGACAAATAGATGGTTAGTTCATTGTAAAAGTACTACATTGATACTAGTTTTGTCACAAAGTACAAATTAAGTTTATCTCAATCTAAACTAAGGGTGGCACAATATAATGGAAAGTGAGTTCCATAATGGATTTGGATGAGTTCCAAAGTTAAGACATTGTGACAGATACTACAACAAAAGGCTAAGTATATGACTGCTATAATAGCAAAAGAGGGCATTTGTGTCAAGTAGTTTGTTATCAAATTAGGTGTAGTTCACGAGGGATAATACTATGAAGATATATTGTGACAATATTATCAACATGTTTTAACCCCAAAGAACTAAAGGTCACACCAAAAGACCAAATTTATACAAAGCCATCTCATTAGAGAATGAGTGATGCGAGAGACGCAAAGACATGCAATTACACACGGACTGGAAGTGTCGATCCGAGATTAGTTGACCACTAGCAATCGTGTACATACAACACCGGAAAGCCAGGGTGTTGAATACACAAAGGTTTGAAACTAGATTATTGACTCTAGTGCAAGTGGGAGATGTTGGAGATATGCCCAAGAGGCAATAATAAAGTGGTTATTATCATATCTTCACACTTATGATAAATGTTTACATACCTTGCTATAATTGTATTAACCTAAACATTAATACTTGTGTGATTTGTAAACTAAAATAAGAGTCCCTAGTAAAGCCTCTTGTTAAACTAGCTTGTTGGTTAATATATGATCATGGTTTCCTAATCATGAACATAGAGATGTTATTAACAGGATCATCTCATTAGGAGAATGATGTGATGGACATACTCCTATAGATAAGCGTAGCATAAAGATCAAGTCATTTAAATAGTTCAATTGCTATATGCTTTCGATACATAGTAACCTAATTCCTTCGACCATGAGATCATGCATATCACCTTTACCGGATGGATGCTTTGATGACATCAAACACCACACCGAATCGGGTGGCTATAAAGGTGGCATTGAGTGTTCGGAAAGTATTGGTTGAAACACATGGATCAAGAGTGGGATTTGTCCATCCATATGACGGATAGATATACTCTGGGCCCTCTCGGTGGAATGTCATCCAATTAGCTTGCAAGCATGTGACTGGCTCACAAGGGATCACATATTACGGGAACGAGAAAAGAGTACTTATCGGTAACGAGGTTGAACTAGGTATGCAGAGATACCGACGATCATAACCTCGGATAAGTAAACTATCGTGAGACAAAGGGAAATTGGTATCGTATGTAAGTGGTTCATTCGATCACAAAGTAATCGTAGAAATATGTGGGAGCCATATGAATTTCTAGATTCCTCTATTGGTTATTGTTCGGAGAAGTGTCTCGATCATGTCCGCATAATTCACGAACCGTAGGGGGACACACTTAAGGATTCGACGTTGTTTGAGTAGTTATGGTATTATGAGAAAGAGACCGAATGTTGTTCGGAGTCTCGGATGGGATTCGGGATATCACGAGGTGATCCGGAATGGCCTGGATAATAAGATTCATATAAGGAAAGTCCCGTTTCGGAGTTCGGGAATGATTCCGTGTTTTCATCGGGAATGTTCTAGAAGGTTCCAGTTATTGTCCAAGACTCGGGAGGGTACATGAATGTGTCATTACATATTGAATGATTGCATCATGTACTAAGTGTTCTTGCTGTTCCAAAACTAAAAAGTCAAACTGCCAGTTTGAAAGTCAAACGGCTAAAACAGGAAACTGTGAAAAACAGGAAACTGTGGGAAACAGGAAACTGTGGAAACAAGCAAGAGGTGGTTGGAACCGACTTGGGGGAGGAGTCCCTCCAAGCCGGCGCGCCAACCAAGGCCGACTTGGGGAGGGACTCCCCTCCCCTTGGCCGCCCCTCCCACCTATAAAAGGAGGGGCAGGGCCTCCTCCTCTTGACACACAAGTTCCTATCCTCTAATCTCCGGTTTAGAGCCATTTTGGTTTAGAGCTTCTAATTGCTCTAGCCTGCGGTTTAGAGCCTTCTAATTGGTGTGTCTAATCCCTATACCACTAATAGCTCTCTCTCTCATACTCCATCATACTCGCTCCGGCTTAAGGCGAAGCCCTGCGGGGTCTCCCCTCTACTTCCGGTACCACGCCGTTGTGCTGCCGGAATCGCGAGGAGAGTGCTACAACCTCCGCTGCCTGCTGGAACAAGGGAGAGGAAGGTCTTCGTCGAGTACCGAATGTGTGACCGACTGTGGAAGCGCTGCCGGAACGCAGCGCCGGAAGGATCGTCTACACGATCTTGAGATCAGAAAGAGTACGACTACATCACCCACGAGAATCCGCTCTCGTTAAACACTTTGGAATCTTCGATGGTAAGTTATTACATTGACTCGTTGCTACAATCTAGTAGATAGATCTTGGCTTGTTTGTTTGTATGCGATAGAAAAATTTTGTTTTCCATGCTACGAACCCCTACAGGCCGGACATCAAAGACCCGCTGGATTGTTGCAACCTTTGCAAATTCCGGAATGGAAATGGGATTCTGTAGGAATGGACTTTATCACTGAACTACCTACTTCTAGTAGGGGAAATGACTCTATTTGGGTCATAGGGGAAATTGTCCAAAGTCGCCCATTTCTTGCCCGTCAAAACCACCTATCAGAGTTCGAAGCTAGCAGAGTTGTACATCGCTAGAATCGTTAGTTTGCACGGAGTCCCTAAGAACATAGTATCGGATCGAGGAACTCAGTTTACCTCGAGATTCTAGAAGAAAGTCCAAGAAGGTTTAGGAACCCGCCTAGATTTCAGTACCGCGTATCACCCTCAGACCGATGGACAAACGGAGCGAGTAAATCAAATACTCGAAGATATGCTTAGAGCATGTGTGCTAGAATATGGATCCAAGTGGGAAGACTGTCTTGCTTTGAATTTTCACACAACAAGTTACTGCGCTTTGCAAATGGCCCCATTTGAATTCATGTACGGAAGAAAGTGTCGCACCCCTTTGAACTGGTCGGAAGTAGGAGAGAGTCAGATTTTCGGACCCGACATCCTACGAGAAGCAGAAGAGAAGGTTCACAAGATTCGCGAGCACCTCAAGACAGCCCAATCCCGACAGAAGAGTTACGCCGACAAGAGATGTCGAGACCTCGCCTTCAACATAGGAGATTTTGTTTATATGAAAGTGTCGCCATTGAAGGGAATGCAGCGTTTCCAACTCAAAGGAAAGTTAGCCCCCAGATATATTGGACCTTTCCAAATTTTGAACCGTCGAGGAGAAGTATCATATCAACTGGAACTACCTGAAGAGATGTCAGCTATGCATAATGTGTTCCATATCTCGTTACTTCGCAAGTGTCTCGAAGTCCCCGACAAGACCGAGGTGTTCAAAAATATCGATCACCGGACCATAGAGATCAACGATGACCTAACCTATCCCGAAGTACCCATCCGCATCTTGGAAGAAGCTTTTCGAACTACCAGAACCCGAAGCATCAAGTTTCTCAAGATTCAGTGGAGCAACCACACAGAAGAGTAAGCTACCTGGGAGCGCGAAGATCACATCAGGACGGAGTTTCCAGATCTCTTCAAATCCTAGGTAATCTTTTCGTCCTTTTTCAAATCTCTGGACGAGATTTTGTTTAAGGGGGAAAGGTTTGTAACATCCCAAAAATACCAAACTTAGATCATCAACCACTAATCATCAAGATTAGGGTTAACAAAAAAATTTCTAAATAAATTCATGAATGCATGTATATGTGTATGCATGGATTTTTAATTTCTTTAAAAACCACCTTGTTTGTGTGATCCATTGCTTGTAAAATGTTTCTTAGGTGAAATAAACATCATCTAAAGCATTTCCCACACTTTTCCTAAAGACAAGTAAATCAAAACAAATATATTAAGTGAATGGTCATTTTGACCAATTTAACTCCCATGCCTACTTTGGTTGTCTCAAACTTTCAGAACCTAACAGAAACTTTTCTGGATCTTTGCACCCCTTGAATGTACTCATAACAAAGTATCAAGGCCCACTTTGTGATCATCCAGAAACTTTCAAATGCATAGTTTAAATGACAATTCAAAATTGAATCTTCTTCATATGGGAAGATCCCACTTTTTCAAAACCCACTCAAACAAGCTCAACTTTCAAAACCCAAGCATCTACAGACTCACCAGCACCAATCTAGCAAACCCACCAAAATTCATTTCAAAATTCAAAACTTGATTTCATGCGGCCATTTCTTCAAACAGGTTGCAGACACAAATCAAACAAAACATCAAACACTATAGTGTGCAGTGTTTTGAGCCTAACTTGTTCCCTAGATAGCTCACACACAACTCAGTAGATCATCTAGAAAGATTAGCCCAACACTAGCACTCCTGTGAGCTTGCCATTTCCATTAATGGTGAACAACCGAGCACCTCAATGTCACCCCATTGTGGACAGCAGGCTAGAGGAAGAACTAGCCATGCCAACCTTGTCTGGGAGACAGCCCACCGTCCACCACCACTACCTGTCCCAGCCTCAAGCGTTGACAAGCCCTGGACCACGCGCACAAGCCACGCCCAGACCATGCCGAGCGTGCGCCAGAGTGCCACCCTCGACCATCACCCACGCATCGCACCACTCACGCACACATGATCACCACCGACCAGAGACCGCCAGACATCCCGTTTGCGCCTCGTACATACCGCCCACCGTCGAAGACGCCGCCCCTACCGCGCAGAGCACCGCCCGTTCCAGACCAAACCACACCGCCCCATGCCTCGCGACCATGTCGTTGAGAATCGCCAGGAGACATAGCACCGTCCCCTACCCTTGCCCATGCCTTTAGCCGCCTGTAACGTCTCCCCCGACGAGCTCACCGTGCACCCCGACGGTCCCCTCGCTCGACAATAAATAGAGGCCACCCCCGCACGATTTCTTCACACCATCTCACTCCCCTCTCCTCACTGATCGTGCCACACCATTCTCAGAGCAAGGCGAGCACCACCTCGCCGGAATTTCACTGGAGCCCGCCACCTCTGGAGAAGAAAGGAGCCGATTGAGCCGCCAGAGCCTGCGACCACCCCTGAGTTCGCTCGTCGACTTCTGTCGCCGCCCGCCTCACGACCCGCCTGCACTCGATGAGCCCCTAGCACCCCTCACTGGCCGCGCTAGGTTTCGTTCTCGCCGGAGTTGTCTCGCGTCGACGATGACCCTCAGCCATTGGATTAGAACTAGATCGAACGATCCACGTTTCCCCATACCACTTCGCCCAGCCCCGTGTCACTGACGAGTGGGGACACCCACTTAAGCAGCCCGCGGGAGCACTGCGCTTAGCAGGCCGGCGCGTTAGAATTTCCCGCGCAGCCCAGCAATTCAAATTAATACTTTTCTATTTCTTTTCAAACACACTTCAGCACCCAACTTCAAAAATCAACCCAGATCGATTCAGTGCACCAAATTGGACGAAACCAATTTTGTTGGAAAGGTCTGTGAATGCTTAACCCAAGCCCGTTGGATTCAAGTCATTTGGATCTGTAGATCACCCATAGCAAAAATAACAAGGCAGAAGCTTTTCTGCATTCAAACATTTTCAAATTTAAACCATAAAAGATTTTGAGTTGATTCCAACTCTCAAAAATCAGATTTAACCATAACTTTCAGAATATATAAAAATATATATAGGTTTACTTGTAGAAATAATGTTCAAGTAATAAAAGAATGCTTCATAAGCATTTCTAGCCACTTTAATTAATTAAAATAAAAGGGTAAAACCTTATTAAATTGTGACACCACTTTAAATCACATTCCCATGGACTACAATATGTGGTGATGACATGTGTCAACATGATCCCATGTTTAGTTTGGAGAATATTAAATCTTAAGTAATTTTTCAATGAGTAGAAATTACTTTTCTAAAAATAAAAAGATTTAAACCAAGCCATAACCTTGTAATGTTAGAGATGATGCTAGATCATCAATAGGACCCTTGTGTGTGATGATTGCAAGTAGTTAAGTATTGTTTGGTGATTGTGTACCTCGTATTTATTCATAGACGCTAGTACCGACCAATGATACGAGGAGGAAGGAGGATACTACGAGGAAGAAGCCGAGGAGAACTTCAACCACTGCTCTGCACAAGGCAAGCTAGTAACTATGCAAGCTTATATTGACATTGATGCAAGCTAAAACTTGCAAGACACTCTACTTTAGCAAGCTGATATTATACCTATGCAAGCTCACTCTTGCAAGATACCCTACTGATGCCACAAACCCATATTTGTGATCTTACCTACTTGTTAAACCAATCCTAGTTTTATGTGCAAGGATCTTACTTTATTTCTTTATCAAAACTTACTTAGAGTCTACCTAAGAGTTTGGTAGATACTAGACAGTTGTGCTGAAGGTTGCATAAAGAGCATAAAATTTGGCCTAAGCTAGAAACCTTGATATCAGCCTAAGATATAAGGTTGGACTTAGTGAAACTCCATTAGTTACCACCCCTCATTAGTACTACCCTCACCTGTAGATGCTAGTGCTAAGCATAAAACTTGATCAACTTTAGATGGGAATACTTGGTGGAAAAATGGTTATGAAAACCTTGGAATGATGGATCATTCTATTGAAATGTTTTGTACATGTGTTTCCAAACACTTGATGATTCTGGTGATAAAAATGTTGAGGCATGAGCCTTAGCCCTTTATAAAACTGATGGTTGTCTGGATGCGATACCATTCCAATTTTAGCGTACAACCACAATACCCGAATATTGGGTAGGGTTTGACTGGAAACTTATATACCTTAGTATTAGTTCCCTCCCGGCCAAGGTCTGAGCTGAGGCTACCTTGTGAAGATTGTCCACCTGTGCAGTACCCAAGATGATAGTGGTCATGGTTGGGAGGCCAAACTCACAGGAGAGGTGCTTATACTAGGGCATGTAATTGAAAGGTTAGGATTAATTATACGCATACTGAGTATGGTGAATTCAGGATTTGTTCCTGACGGATGTATCGAATGTTGTGGTGAAAGTGTACAATCTCTACAGAGTGTCAAACTATTCGAATAGCCGCGTCCGCAGTTATGGACAGTTGGAGTGGCCATACTGTTCCCCCGTCAGACCTTTTCAAAATGACTTGTGAAATGAATTGAGACTTTGACTTGACCACAACAGAGTTGTGACCTGAATTACAAGATCACATTTAGGAATTATAAAATTATGACTAGCTTTGGAACTTAGTAGAGATAAACCTGGCTTTTGCAAAACAACCCTAGAGCCTAGTGTCCTATTATCCAAAAACCCCTTTTACTTGTTAGTATTAGTTTGCGAGTACTTAAAGAGTACTCATGGCTTTGTACCTGGATATTCCCATGGCCAGACTATGAAGAGGAGTACCTGGAAGATGGACCCCAGGAAGGTTACGACAACTAGGATCATCTCCCATCGTCAGCATTTCCTGTGATCCCGAAGATGGAGCTTCGCCTACGCTACCGTTATTATTACGTATTCCGCTCCTTGATGTTGTATTAAGAACCAGATCATGAGATCCCTATTTGTGTAAGAACTTATGTATCGTTTGTAATGGATGAAGTACTATGGTATCCAATTCTGTTATGTCTCGCAAAAATGGTTATCCTGGGATTGTGATGTATGGCATAACAGGCATCTAGGATTGAAAAATCCGGGTGTTCAAAAGGACGCTCTCTACAAAATCTTGAGTGTGCAAAAATCCCCCAATGACAAGAGTGGGCTTGGATTCAACTCCAATTTCAAGAACAAGTCCACTATCAAGTTGAAGCATAAGGGAAACAAGAAAAATGGCCAAGTTCAAGTCAAGAATCCGGCCAACATTGTTTGCTTAAAGTGCAAGGAAGAAGGGCACCATGTTAGATCTTGCCCATTGAAGAAAAAGCCTCTTAGTGTGAAGCAACAAGGGAAGCGGCCTCAAACCCCACCTCAAGTCATTGACGGGCCTCTTCCTAAGAGGACTACTCGAGCTCTTCCTCGAGTTGTGGCTTCACCTAAGAAGAAAGATGGCAAGATAAGAACTTGCTACATATGTCGTGAGAAGGGGCACATTTCTTCCTCAGGCACTATTGGTATCTCCTCATCCAATCCTATCATTATTGATGATGCTTATTCTCTTTGTAAGGATGAGGTTGGAAATGTGTTTGCCAAATTTGTTGGTGCCCAATGTGGTGTCAAGAAAAGAACCATTTGGGTGCCCAAGCCTATTGTTACTAACTTCTTAGGACCCAACTTGGTTGGGGACCATCTAGCTAAAACTTGATCAATAGGTGTTGGTTGGAGGGCATTGGAGACTTTGTTACATATGAAGAATTGAGGGATCTTCATCTAGTGTAATTGTCAAGTCAAGTCATGTGGATTATATTGCCTCTACTATATATCCAATGTTCCTCCTTGAGGTAACATATGCTTAAATCATTACATTAAAAGTTACTCGCCCCCTTGTGCATGTGTTGGTTTTGTATCTTCCATGCTCTTGTACATGTTGTGATTTCCACTTAATTATCTTGAGGAATCAAGCATATTTTTATGTATGATTATGTGGCACACCATGTATGTGTGTTTCTTATGATTGAGCCTTTCTTGGTTATATTTGGCATCTTATTTGGCTCTTGTGAGAGATTAATGGACTATCCCATTTTGGGGGAGTGTTATGCTCGGGCATTCCACAATCCTAGAAATGTGTGTACATGAGAAATTTAAGTTCTATAATGTCCATTAATTATATCTATTTGGATCAGTTGCCTCGTGTTGGTTTTATGGTAGTATCACATTATGAGGGAGTCATATTCTTAGTGCATATTACAATCCTAAAAAATGTGAATATTCGAGGTCGTGTCACTTAGAATTGATATGGATAATTATCTAGCGCCTATGTGACACATTTGCTCTTACAAGTTCCAATTTGCTTGAATGCATTTATTGATCATATTTTGGATCTTGTATATGAGAGTGTTTCTTGGTATGTGTTTCCTCATATTTAGATCTCTATATCATCATGGAAACCATATGCTTCAAGTTAATCTAATCACTAGTGATTGTGTGACTATTGGAAGCTACCAAGAATCTTGTTCGAAGTATCATGCTTAATTCTTATATTTTGTTATATGCTTCTTGTTGTGACTATGGTCTTGGATATCCATGCAAGCTACCTTGGGAAAATTATTCCCAATATTTCTTGTCCTTGGACAATGAGTACTCAATTTATGGTAGAATTTATTGATCATATTCACTTTGTCCTTTGTTTAATTTTATCCTATCTTTGGCCAAGAAAATGTTTTGTGTTGTCTCCCAAGCCTTCCTTGCTTCTTTTGGATCTTCTTATTTTATTGATGTCCTCCTGTGTTTTACTTATTGTAGGTAGTAGTGATGATCCCATTTGTGTTCATTTTGCATTCAAAAGAAAATTCGATATAATGTACTACTTACGGGTGAGCTCTCCTATATTATCTAGAACAATCTTTTTATGCTTCCTTGTTTGATCCATATCGGGTTTTATGTGCTTGGAAGTTTGATCTATTCATTTTGGAATTTTGTGCCATCATGAAAAGTTTGGAGAGTTTGGTTTACTTGTTGGAACCTTACTCTTTTTGGGAGTTGGTTTTGTCCTTTTATGTGATTTATTGTATATCTTCCTTGTGTGTGCTTGTTTTGTTATGGGCATATGTCTTTGTGACGTTAACCATTTAGAAACATACACACATATGTGAAGATAATGTTAGTTGGTTTTTAATCCTTTTGATTCTTTGTGGCTTCCAAATTTAATTGCCTATAGGTTCTTGTTCCTATTGTTTGCATCTTTGGGCACTCATATTTGTTCTCTCATGCCTTGTATTGTTCAATGAACTTGGATGAGTGAGGATTCCATGATTATGCACCTTGTTCCCAAATGCAATTATCATAATTGGTGCATTATCTTTGGGGATCTCATCTAATTCATTTAATAATGCTCATTTATCTTCTGTCTCATTTATTGTGCCTTAAATGTTTATGGGGGAGTGAGGATTCCATATGTGTGCATTTTTGTATTGAAATACACCGATTTTAAAGTATGCACAAATCTTGGGGAGCTTCTCAATTTTATTTAAGCATTTATTTGATCTTTCATGTGTTGTGTTTTAAATTCTTATGGGGGAACAAGGATTCCATATTTGTGCATTATGTATTCCAATGCATTTATTTTAAAATTGTGCACAAATATTGGGGAGATTCTATATTTGTTATTTAAAACACTCTTTTGCTCATATCATAATATCTTGTAGTTTCCATTTGGACTCATTTTTTGTTTTAAAATTGGTTTGTCGGATCTTGTGATTGCTTGCGTCTTTTATTTTATTCCTTTGGCAATCTTCGGGTCCTCGATATAGCTCTACTCCCTCCCAAGTATTCATCATTGTATATGTGCGAAGACACACCTTTGGAGGAATTATTACTATATTGGTTGTCTAGAACTATTCACCCATTTTGGCAATCGATTCCATTGGGGGAGATGTTTTGGAGGGTTTAAGGGAAGTTTGTTCTTAAGCATTTGCCTCTCATGATATTGCATATTTGTTGTTGCTTTGCGTGTTGAATATATAGAGGAAACTCCACCAACGGTAATGGTTCATCACACATGCATATATTGTGGGGGAGCTTGCTATATATATTATGGGCGTACCAACATCACATACTTGTGTAGTATTTGATGTTGGCGCAACCATTTTTTTCATTAAGTTGATTATATAAACCCTTTCAAAGGATTGTCATCAATTACCAAAATGGGGGAGATTGAAAGAACATGTGTGCCCCCATGTGTGGTTTTGGTAATTAATGACAATGTTTTATGGACTTATGTTTGCATTGAGTTTTACTTGTAGGATTTGTCCATAGACAATGCTTGAACCATATGGTGGCTTCAAGGTTGGAATAAGAATAAAGTGAAGAAGATCAAGTGTTGATCAAGGTTTCTTAAGATGATCTCAAGTGTATCGTTCCATCCTTATGGTGATCATGGATATGTGAAGATATGCCTAAAAGAGAGGCTCTTCCATAGTGGAGTATGTGGGAGTATCTTCACCAAGCTAGTGCAATCAAGAAAGGTGCTCCATCCTGAGGTGTGGAATATACAAGGCAAAGGTTTGATATTGATAGGGTTTCTTTCTCACTGGTCTCGCGTTGTTAGTTGGAGAGACCGGTTTATAGGATAGATAACCGTACTATCAAGAGGGGCTCTCAAGTGAGTAACTTGATCATATCCCTCGGTGAGAGCTCAAACCTTTGCATACTTGGCATCATATTTCTTGGTTCTTATTTGGTTCTTATCCATGAGAGGATTTATATATTGTGTCAATCTCTATGACAAGCTTAAGTTCATAGAAAACGGATTTCATATGAATTCACTATTGTGTTTTCGATATTGGAGGTTTTACCGGTTTGTATTTTATAGATAGGTTAAACCTTTCATCATTTGGTTCTATCCTCCCTTGCTGGACTATGATGGTTCCCTGCATTATCTTGTAGAGCTCGTTACTATCTTCTAAACGAGCCCAAGATCATCAAAATCGGAGTCCGAATGAAAAAGTTATGATGGTTTCAGTTTTGCTATTCCTGCCAGTTTTGAGGGGGGCGGATTATCCGGCCCAATTTTTGGAAAACGGCTAAGGACTTTGAGGCGTGGCTCCCAGTAATAGGGGCGGATTTTCTGGTCCTTCGGGGGCGGATTATCCGCCCCTATACTGAGAGTCGCGCCGCGAAGTTCTTAGCCATTTTTTGGCCCGGGGAACCCGGAATATCCGGGGGAGGGGCGGATTATCCGGCCTGGAAGGTCCCAAATGGTCATATTTTGTTGGGGAGTGGTATAAATAGACCCCTTCTTCCTCCTTAGGCTGGTGGCTTGAATTCTCTCTCTCCTCCATTGTTTTGACCTTCAAGAGCTTGCAAATACTCTCAATCCCTCCCATATTTCTTGAATCTTTTGGGGGGATTTGAAAGGGGGGATCTAGATCTACAACTCCACCAATCCATCTCTCCTCTATGTGAGGGAAACATATTGGGATCTAGATCTTGGGGTTTCTTTTGTGGATTTCCTCGTGTGTTCTTCCTCTCTTATTCTCCCACTAGCTTTTGTAGCTTTTGTGGAATTTGGGAGAGAAGGACTTGAGCACTTCCTGTGTTCTTGCCATTGCATTTGGTGCATAGGTTTGAGTTCTCCTCGGAGGATTTGGTGAGTGAAAGTTGAGAAGCTTTTTACTCTTGGGTTCTTGGAACCCTAGACGGTTTGTTGGTGTTGCAGGTTGTGGCCTTGGTGGCGTTTGTTGGGAGCCTCTGATTAAGTTGTGGAGAAGTGCCCAACCTTGTGAGAGGTTCCGGTTGCCACCGACAAGTGCACCGATAGTGGAAGTGTGGATCGATCCCGTTGGGGTGAGATTCACCGGAGAATAAGGGAGGCCTTTTGTGGCGTAGGTGGTTTGATACCACCCCTCTCCAACGAGACGTACTATTTTTATGGGAGGAACTCGGTAATAAATCATCGTCTCCGCGTGCCTCGGTTATCTCTATACCCGAGCTATTTACTTATGCACTTTACTTTGTGATAGCCTTCGTGCTTGATTTCTTATATCTAACTATCACATAGTTGCCTTTTTTGCTTAGCATAAGTTGTTGTTGCACATAGGTGAATCATAGTTTATATAGGTTTTGTGCTTGACAAAGTAAACGCTAGTTTTATTCCGCCTTTGTTAAGCCCATCTCGTAAAAGTTTTAAACCGCCTATTCACCCCCCCTCTAGGCGGCATCTGTATCCTTTTCAATAGGCACATCTCCTGTGAGTTTGGCCTCCCAACCATGACCAACTGTCATCTTGGGGAACTACACAGGTGGACAATCTTCACAAGGTAGCCTCATCTTAGACCTTGGCCGCAAGGGAACCCATACTAAGGTATATAAATTTCGAGTCAAGCCCTACCCAAATTTCGGGTATTGTGGTTGTACGGTAAAATTGGAATGGTATCGCATCCAAACAACCATCAGTTTTATAAAGGGATAAGGCTCATGCCTCAACATTTTCATCATCAAATCATCTGGTGTGCAAGAACACATGTCAAAACATTTCAGTAGAATGACTCATCATTCTAAGGTTTTCATAACCATTTTCACCAAGTATTCCCATCTAAAGTTGATCAAGTTTTATGCTTAGCACTAGCATATAGAAGTGGGGGTAAATACTAATGATGGGTAATAAACCAGTGGGGATTTACTAAGTTCAATCTCATGCCTTAGGATGACATCAAGATTATCTAACTTAGGCCAAATTTTATGCTCTTTATGCTACCTTCAGTTATCTTTCTAGAATCTACAAGTCACTAAGTAAACTCTAAGAGAAAGCTTTGATAAAGAAAATAAAGTATTAAGCTTGCAAGTAAAACTTGCATGGTTTAGCTTGCTAAGATAGTAGTATAAGCTTACTAAGTTGCATGTGTTAGCTTGCTCAGTTAATAGCTTGCCTTGTGCAGAGTAGTGGTTGAAGTTCTCCTCGGCTTCTTCTTCGTAGTATCCTCCTTCCTCCTCGTATCCTTGGTCGGTACTAGCGTCTATAAATAAATACGAGGTACACACTCACCAAACAATACTTAACTATTTCTAATCATCACACAAAGGTTCACACTAGGTGATCTAGCATCATCACTAACATTACAACATTAAAGCACTTGTCCCATTTATTTTATTTTGAGAAAAGTAATTTCTACTCATTGAAAAACTACTTAAGATTTAATATTCTCCAACTCAAACATGGGATCATGTTGACACATGTCATCACCACATATTTCAGTACATGGGAATGTGATTTAAAGTGGTGTCACAATTTAATAAGGTTTAACCTTTTTATTTTATTTAATTAAAGTGACTAGAAATGCCTATGTGGCATTCTTTTATTACTTGATCATTATTTCTGTAAGTAAACCTATATGTTTTTATATATTCTGAAAGGTATGGTAAGTGTGATTTTTGAGAGTTCTAATTAACTCAAAAGCTCTTATGGTTGAATTTTGAAAAATGTTTGAATGCAGAAAAGCTTCTGCCTTGTTATTTTTACCAAGGGTGATCTACAAACCAAAAAGGTTTGAATCCAATGGGCTTGGATTAAGCATTCCAGTACCTTTCTAACAGAATTGGTTTCATCCATTTTGGTTCAGTGAATCGAGCTGGGTTGATTTTTGAATCTTGGTACAGAACTGGGTTTGAAATTAAATGAATAAAACTAAATTTGAATCGGTGGGTTGCACGGGATGTTTAACTAGGCCGGCCAACTACGCACAGCGCACGCGCGGGCTGGTTAAGTGAGCGACCCCACTCGTCAGTGAGACAACGAGGGGCAAAGTGGTATGGGGCGATTAGGACCATAGGATCTAACTCTAATCGAACGGCTCTGGTTCATCGTCCACGTCGGGCAGCGCTGGCGAGACAGAACCCTAGAGCGGACGGTGGGGGTCGTGGGAGGATCACCGGGGCTAAGGCGATGGTCGGAGACGGGGGCGAACGACGAATTCGAAGACAACGATTCTCCTGGTACTGGCAGCTCCTCCGGGGGCGGCTCCAATCGACGACGCCTCTCCTCCTCTGCAGCGGCGAAGTCTGGTGAAATTCCGGCAACCTGGTGCTCGCCTTGCTCTGGGACTGAGTGGTGTGATCAGTGATAGGTGGGGAGTAAACTGGTGTGAACAAAACGAGCGGGGGAGGCCTCCTTTTATAGTGGCTGAAGGGGACCGAATGGCGTGGGTGGAGCTCGTCGGTGTCGACGGCATAGCGAGCTAACGGCATGGGCGACAAAAGGGGGCGGTGCTATGCCCCTTGGCGAAGCTCAACGGCATGGTGGCGAGGCGTGGGGCGGTGTTGATCGGTCGGAACACGTCGACGCTCTGGGCGGCTCCGACGGAAATCTTAATGGCGCACAGGTGCTCCTGGTCGCGCGGCGGTGAATGAGCATGTCTGGGAGGTTCCTGGTGCCGTGGTGATCACGTACGCGAGCGGCGAAGGCGGGGCGCAGTTTGTGCGAGCGTGTCGAGCACGGCGCTCTGGCGCGCTCTCGGCATGGCTGCAGAGAGAATGGTCGCGCGCGTTTTGGGTGGTCCAGTGGCTGGCTGCACTCGGGGCTTGGACAGGGAGTGGCGGTGGACGATGGAGTGCTTGCTAGACAAGGTTGGCGAGGCTAGTTAGGATTGTAGCTTGCTGTCGACGTTGGGGATGGCAATTGGGCTCAGCCATGGTCACCATTGATGGCATTGTCGAGTTTATAGTGAGATAGAGCTGGTTAAACTAGTTAGATGATCTACTGGGAGTGTAGTGAGAGCTAGGGAGGGGACAAGGTTGGCACAACACTGCTCACTATAGTGTTTGTTGTTTAATATGATTTGTGCCCAAAAGGTGTTTGATGAAATGGCCGAAAGAAATTCAAATTTGAATTTTGGATTCAAACTTGGTGGGTTCGCTAGGCACATATTAGGGAGTCTCTGGTTAGTTGGATTAGTCAAGGGGCACTGGTTTGGTTGGGTTTTGAAAATGTGTGATCTTCACATATGATGAAGATTCAATTTTTAATTGTGATTTGAATGAGGTTGCCAAATGTTTCTGGAAGTTTGAAAGGTGGGCTTTGCTTCACTTATACTTGGTCTTGCAAGGGGTGAAAAGAGCTGGAAAATTTTCTGTTTGAAATCTTGGACTAGAAACACTCAAAGTGACCTAGTGAGCAAGATTGGCAAAAATGACCATTTGCTTTATTTGATTTGTTTTTGATTTTCTCCTGATTTGTTTCTTCTTGGAAATGTTTTAGATGATGTTATATTCCTCTTTGAACCATTCCTTACTATTTAGTTGAGTCACACAAGTCCATTCATGCATTTATCAAATCATCACATACATACATGCATTCATATGATTTGAATTAACAAAAGTTTTTGTTAACCCTAATTTTAGTGATTAGAGTTTGATGATCATTGTTTCATATTTTTGGGATGTTACAAACCTTCCCTCCTTAAACGAAATCTCGTCCCGAGATTTGAAAAAGAAGAAAAAGATTACCTAGGATTTAAAGAGATCGGGAAACTTCGTCCTGATGTGATCTTCTCGCTCCCAGGTGTCTTCTTCTTCAGTGTGGTTGCTCCATTGAATCTTGAGAAACTTGATGCTTCGGGTTCTGGTGGTTCTGAAAGCTTTCTCCAAAATACGGATGGGTACTTCGGGATACGTCAGGTCATCGTTGATCTCTATGGTCTGGTGATCAATGTTCTTGAACACTTTGGCCTTCTCCAGAACTTTAAGGCATTTGCAAAGTAACGATATATGGAACACATTGTGTACTGCTGACATCTCCTCTGGCAGTTCCAATTGATATGATACTTCTCCTCGACGATTCAGAATTTTGAAAGGTCTGATATATCTGGGGGCTACCTTTCCTTTGAGCTGAAAACGTTTCATTCTCTTCAAAGGCGACACTTTGAGATACACAAAATCTCCGATATTGAAAGCGAGGTCTCGACGTCTCTTGTCGGCGTAACTCTTCTGTCTTGACTGGGTGGTCTTGAGGTGCTCACGAATCTTGTGAACTTTCTCTTCTGCTTCTCGTAGGATGTCGGGTCCGAAAATCTGACTCTCTCCTACTTCCGACCAATTCAAAGGGGTGCGACACTTCCTTACATATATGAACTCAAATGGGGCCATTTGCAGACTAGCTTGATAACTGTTCTTGTATGAAAATTCTGCAAAAGGCAGGCAGTCTTCCCATTTAGATCCATACTCTAGCACACATGCTCTCAACATATCTTCGAGTATTTGATTTACTCGCTCCGTTTGTCCATCGGTCTAAGGGTCATACGCTGTGCTGAAATCCAGTCGGGTTCCTAAACCTTCTTGGACTTTCTTCCAGAATCTCGAGGTAAACTGGGTTCCTTGATCTGATACGATGTTCTTGGGGACTCTGTGCAAACTGACGATTCTAGCGATGTACAACTCTGCTAGCTTTGAACTCCGGTATGTGGTCTTGACTGGTAAGAAATGGGCTACCTTAGACAATCTGTCCACTATGACCCAAATAGAGTCATTTTCCCTACTAGAAGTAGGCAATCCACTACTAGAAAAAACGTTACCAGTGGCGCACCAAATTGGAATTCTGTGGCGCATATGGTTGTTGCCACTAAATCCTCGCCACTAAAATTTAAATTCTGTGGCGCATATGGTATATGCGCCACAGAATGTTGAGAATTATGTCCCAGATTCTGTGGCGCATATGGCATATGCTCCACAAAATCCTTTTTTTCGGAATTTCGAAATTTTCAGAATCTGGTACAAATACAGGTATGTTACAAGAAATACATAATATTTGATAAAAATACATAGAAAAGCTGCACACGGCAGTACAAATGTTCCAATTCACATATAATACATCAACAAACACAAATGTTCACAGATATATTACAGGAAATACAGAAAAATCTTGTCCATCTCGAGGGTCTCGAACAAATGAGTCCGCATCACCACTCCTAGCAAGAGTATCATCACTTCTCATCTTCGGAATCACAACTGAATGTGCAACACAAACACCGCTTCACGTTGCAGAAAACACGGTCAACATGAGCTCATGCGCGCTGAGAGCTTCTTCACCAGGAACGACGCGGTCATGCGCGCCGCCTCCACCGCGTCCTTGTTCGCGGCCACTGGTGGCGCCGGCTCGGGCTTGCCAGACTCGCTGCCTTCCATGGGGATGCCGTTCTCCCGGCACCACCGCGAGCTCAAGTTCTTGAGCGCCTTGTTGGGAACGAGCTCCAGATTCGTCAGTACTTGGCCGGTCTTGGGGCAGGTCGACTTTCCATCCCCGAACCACTGCGTGATGGACTCGCGGTCGTACGTCTGGCCACTGGACGACACCACGGGGTCGCGCATCAGGTCGAGAGAGATGGGGCAGCGGAAGTCCGGCGGCGGCGCGAGGGGCTCGACGGCATCGTCGTCGAGATCCACCTTGGAGTCCATCGGCCGCGGCGTGACGGCGCTAAAGAGGATGCACTTGGCGTACCGCAGGAGCCCGACAATGGCGATCATGGACGACGTCCACCGTTCCGCCAAGCGTTCCCCGATCTATGTCAGTTTTAGAAAATTAGCCTATTGAAATGTAAGTGCGTTAAGTGAATATTTGGACATGGTTGTCAGCAAAACATACATAAAGATCTACGTACTGCTCTTAAATAATTTAGTAGACATTGACTGAGAATAAGATGAATAGCTCGAGTTGAGTGTATGCATCTCGTTTATAAGTGATAATAGTTGAATTAGGCGACTGACTGTCTAGAGGGTACCTCTCGGTCAATAACAATGAACTGACGAAGCCCAGCTCAAACAAATTTTGGCGTGCGTTCTGATACATGTGCACCCAACTCCGGGCGACACACAATGGTGTTTCATTGAAATCCTCGAGGTGACAAATCTATCACTAAGGCGGCGGGCATGGCTACACTCTTAGTCTTCCTGCAAGAAATTATTCTCAGTACGGGTAGAGACACACACAGTGCTAGAAATATATATTTCAGTAATGCATACAAATGTAAATTGATCAATTAGAGTGGTTGCCGAGAAAACAAACAACATGGACCAACATCTATGCGAACAAATAGATAAAAAGCAAAACAAGACCGAAGTTTCTAATATGCCATCTATATTTACTCTACGCCCCCATCACCAAACCAAATCATGCACCATAACCCTTCAAATCAGGAAAACACATCTCTCAGTTTTATTTCCATCATTTCAGTCCCCACTGCCAACAATAATTATTTGGCCATTACCATATGCTAACATCAGGATCAGATAGCTGTTCTAGGTTGAAGTTCAATACACCACATACATATATACATACATACATGACAACCCCAAGACTAAATCACGAGAATCCACTGATGAGTGGGCAATAGCAAGGAAAGGCCACTAGTGGGAACAGCCCCATTGGTCCCGGTTGGTAAGGGACATTAGTCCCGGTTACCCAACCGGGACGGGGCAATCGAGACTAAAGCCCCAACCTTTAGTCCCGGTTGCCCCACCAACCGGGACAAAAGGGGGTACACGTGGCGGAGGGCGAGGGAGGGTGTGGAGCAATCGTCCGGTTAATACGAACCGACATAACCTTCTCTGCGGCGGAGATTTGACATTCTCTTCGCCGCGTAGATTTCATTTTAACAACTTTTGTTGCCGCAGCAGCATTTTGGCCACCTTTTGTGTCGCGGCAGAGAATTTATTTTTGTTGTTTTATTGTTTATTTAGTGTTTTGCAATCATCAATGAAGGAACCATTATATTACACAGGATCATCATGAAAATATTACATTCGATACACGGATCGGGCTCATGCACTACATAACAAAAGTTGCTCTTTGTACAATCCCTATTGTTTATACACACCCGAATAGTATTCCCCTTTTGGGTTTAGGACTTCTGCATCAAGAATACCGCCAATTCCTCCTGAATTGCTCGTACGCGATCCTTTGGCAGAAGACCGTCCCATAGACGTTCGATCTGATTTAAAAAAGGAGTCAGCCTATATGAATGAAACTAAACACAATTTGATGGTAATTAAAAACTATAGAAATTATTTACGTACGTGGAGTTTCTCTAAATTTCTGCCCTTCTCACAACGTCTGCCGGATGAACTCGCAAACATAGTATCCACATAGATTGTTACCTGGTCCCTGCGTCAGGCACTTTACGAGAACATAGTTCAATCAAAATAATAATCAAGCATGATAATAACGGTATCAAAACTAGAATCAAATAGATGCGCGGATATAGCTAGTGGTGCTTACATCTAGTGCTTGGAATGTAAGCTCCTCTTTCCAAACACCCCTAGCCTTGTTGGTGAACCGTTTCCAAGCGCTGCCCGACGAAGAAAACGAATAAAAGAAGTTATTAATTACTTGATATCATAAAATTCACGAACGTTGCCGATATAGTGTCGTAATGATTAGAGTTACTGCTGGTGAAGCATCTGCATGTCCTTCCACTGCTCAAGGGGTTTATGTTTCGAGTCCTGACTAGTACACGCCCTTTGTCAAGTTGAATGATTAATAGAATATAGTGAAAGTTGCGAATACATAACTAATCAATTATATACTTAACATCGAGTAAGCAAAATAGAAAGTGTATACAAGACAATAACACTCACTCGAAGTTGTAAGGAAATAGTATTTCCCTTCTGGTTTCTTGAAACCTTAACGCGTGTACTATATTATCCTCCGTATCCTGGGGGCTTGTTTTGAGATTAGCTTGATGAACCCAATATGGGTCAATGAAGCCAATGTCATAGATTTGTCCTATGTTGCATTCGAGAATCTTCATTCTGCATATTACAGTATGATTATATACATGCAATAAACAAGGTGAGATAGCTGGAGACTAAATTAATTACAGAATTAGTACTTACAGATAATAGGCACTGATGATCGATTTGTCCAAGGCGTCTTGATTGAATAATTGAAATAGTTCATCAAATTCAATGGATATCATGTCATCTATTTCTTTCCCATAATGCTTTTTTGTAACCTTCAGCACTATCCAGTTAGCCCTGGCCTTTGTGGCATGCATGTACTAATTATGCAATCTTCGCATTTTTGTTGGAAGATTATTTACCTCCTCAGGTTTGACGAGAGGTTTGCCGTACTGGTATTTGTATGCTACTACACTCACGGAGAAGTACTCTAACTGGGATAAGTACTGGGCAATACTCATACCTTGAGCAGCGGCAGCTTCTCTGTATTGTGCAACTACCTCTTGATCATACTGCTCTTCGGTCCCACATTTGCTCGACCCCACATTGGTATGGGAAATCACCTTGAGAGGGGCGCAAGACTGTTTTGCTTGTTCTCCGAGCTGGGCAACAGATTTCTCGCTTGCATCAGTACTGCTCTTCGAGGCTTGTTGTGCCGCATGTGACTTGAGAATAGAACGCTCATAGTCTGATGACAGCTTTGGCTCGGGTTGATAAAGAGTCTTTAGCATTTTCAACACTCTGGCTTTTTCTTCTTTGGTGCTGTGGAACTCTGGATGTTTCGGCCGCCTCAGCTTAGCGAAAAACGCTGTCATTTCCGCATCAATGATAGCCGTAGTCTCCTCTTGAGTACAGTCATAAGATCTTTTGGGAGGATCCTTTGATACTTTTGGAAGAGGCTCTTGTTTACGTTTCGGCGATCGCTTACCACGACGCAGAGTAGCGCTACGCTTATGCTTTTTATCCTGAGGCGCCGGTGATGGCTGCCACGGCGATGGCTGTGCTGGAGATTGGTGAGGCGACGGAGCCGGGTGAGGCGACGGAGCCGGGTGAGGCGACGGAGCCGGGTGAGGCGACGAAGACGGCTGCCGCGGCGACGACCTCGCCGGAGACGTGTGAGGTGGCGACGACCTCGCTGGAGACGGGTGAAGCACGATACATTTCTTTGGCCATAGAATGGTGACGTTTGTTGCGTATCCCAGTACAGTCACATCCCCTTCACCTGCAGGGTAGTCAAGATCCAAAACTTCAAAGGTGGGCATGATTTCATCCACCCTGACAACAGCGTAGCCCCGTGGAACCGGACGATAGTGGTAAGTTGGTGTGGGTCCAATTGGTAAGGCATAGCCGACCGCCACCTTCACTGATATGTTCACAACTTTAACATGTAGCTCGCAGTGTGTCATCTCTGTGATATCATCCACTGGGTAGCCAACAGGAGCCATCGTCGGTGCACCATCGTCATCGTCATTGTCATCACCCGGGACCTCGGTGGAAGCCACACTGCTTTTTTGATTATTCGATAGGACAGTAGCATCGAATGCAGTGTGCTGCTGAGATGGGCCGATAGTACTTTGCTCTTTAAGTGCGTTAATTTCATCTTGTTGTTTCTTTATTCGTTCTTCAAGTATACGCATTCGCTCTTTCTGAATATCTGCTTCAACTTCCGCCTTGTCCTTTTTCCTCTGACGGCTTCTATCAGGATATTTCTTCCTCTCTTCGAGAAACCCAGTCCTCCATGGTTTGGAGCCGCTTGTTTCCAAGGGCGATTGTGAGCTCATCATTCTCTCTATCGGGAATGAAGTCCTCATCTTTAACAGCCTTTACTGCTTTTCTCATCTTCTCGATTGGCAAGGGGTCTTATTTATGTCGTATGTTATATATACACATCCCTTCCGAGTCCAACGTGCCCCCATGCCCGTAAAACCAATTCCTTGCATGTTCGACCCAATCGTCTGTCTCTGGGGTGATATTTTTAGCACACAGTTCATTCTTAAGTTTCTCCAACTTAGGAATGCCAGCCCTGTAGCCACCTTGCCCCATAGTATGGTGATACTTCTTGGTAGAAGCATTCAGCTTATTCGTTGCAGACATTTACTTAGCTTTTTCTGATGTCTTGTAATTCACAAACTTAGCCCAGAATGGTTTTATCTTCTCAAACTGAATCTTCTTGAAATCCGGAGTCTTCTCTTTCACGATGTAGTCAAGGTGCAATCTTATCTTCCAGCTGGTGAAACACTGGGCCATCTTCTTCATAGCCCACTCCCTGACCTTAGCCTCCATGGCTCTCCCATGTTCTAAGGCGTTCTCAACTGGATCCTCCGCATTTGGATCCAGCTCTATCTTCGGTAGTTTTAAATTAAGCATGAGCCTCTTCCACAGTAAATCTTTTGCCTTGTTAGGGACAAACAAACATGTTCCCTCTTCTTCCGCATCAGCAGGCCTATTCCAATTTTGAATGGTGATCGGGATTAAGTCCCTAACGATTACTCCGCATTGTGCCACAAATTTGATTGCGACAACTTCGGGAGCCGTCGGTTTGCCGTCTTCAGCGATATCTTCGATCCTGAACCTCTCATGGTCTTCCAACTTTTTGGTTGGGCCTCGTCCGCTCTTTCAGTAGATTTGTTCTATCCGGAGGGCTAAAAGAAGAAAGATCGTCGTTACTATTTCTATATAGATAGCAGATGATTAATTAATGAATTAATTATATTGCATGCACCTCGCCAGAGCGGTCGTCTTCTCGATTACACAAGGCATCGCCTTCTCCCTCGCGGAAGGCATCACCTTTAACCTCAAACAAGTCGTCTCTTCCGGCAAAAATAGGATCACCCTCACCGGAGTTGTTCAGAAACGTCGATACATCTAAATTTTCTTCCCTGCGGATCACACCTTGGATCAACTCTTCCTTTTCTCATCTCTGTCGTGTGGGTCCATATTTTCTGCATAGGTGGAAAAATGGATAAGTCAAAGCGGCTAAGGGAGAATGTTAGGTACGGTGTTGAGAGATATAAACCCTAATTCAGAGAAACCCTAATATATACATACACAATAATAAAAATGAATTTACAATATCAGAAACCCTAATTCGGAGAAACCCTCGGGCTCGGATCCTATCGCGAAGAACCAATACCGAAAAGAAAGGCAGCAATCAATACATGGCATAATACAATGCGCAATCAATATGTACATCAGCACAGGGGGTAGTTTTTCATCGGTGCAGGGCTACCCACGTGATGACTGACGAAGACTAATAATACCTAACTAATTAATAAACCTAATAATACCTAACTAATAATAAACCTAATAATCCAAACTAATAAACATAATAAACCTAATATGCTAGGAGCAGTGGATCAGGTAATATAAACTCATAGGGAGTAATGCAACAGATAGGACACTGTATCTATCGATAAAAGACCACAGTAGAATTGTATGCATCATGGCAAGAATTGAAATGCTTTCGAAATCATAGGATTATATCATGGTAGGGCTATGCTTGCCTTTGACTGTTGATAGCCAAAAGCAGAGCTTCAGGATCCTTGTACTTGACTTGATTACAGTTGGTCAAGTATTTGTCTTCGAGCTTCGACGGTGTTGATCTCTGGCTTCGATCTCGATCTAGATATCGTATTCTACCGGGAAGAACCAAACACCGGAAATAAAAGGGAAACAATCAACACATGGCATTGATGTAATGCTCAAGAAAGTATGATGATATGACAAGTTAATTTGCATTGGAATGTAACCCTAAGACATGCTCGACGATTTAATCGAGGTTCCGAGGGGTGAAAACCCTAACTCGAGGAAACTCCGGAACATATGAGAGGGGTGCATTTTTCTTCTAATTATACTTGTCATTTAAGTTTTTGAACAATGCATGATTATAGGTTAAATAGATAGTTTTCATTTTTCTGAACAATTTGATATATTATTTGTATTTTTCTGACTTATAAACAATAAGTTATTGATTTTACAATATTAAATCATTTTCTGGAAGTAAAACAAAAAGGCAAATAGTTTTTACACCGGGGCGACCCCTAGCCAGTGAGACTGACAGAAGGGCCCTAGTGCCAACTTAGCCTCCACGCAAGCAAGCAGAACCCACGCATGTTTGACCGCGTTGACCCTGCCCGCTGATGTCACCAGGACGTCAGCGTGACGTCATGCACCGGGGATCAGCCCCAGATCGTCGACGGGGAGGGAGCTGGAGCGCGGGCGGACAAGCGGGAGCGGGTGCGATGGATGCGGGCTAGCGTACCGAGCCGTTTAGTGGCGGCGCCGCTCCGGATTGGTCGCCGGAGCAGGAAGCACGATGGCGGCCGACGACGGTGGCTTCAGGTACTCGGCGCGGCAGTAATACAAAGAGGAAGAGGAAGAACATCGAGGACTGTGAGGTGGAGGGGCTCACCACGGAGGCGGTGGAGGGGTCAGCTCGACCAAGCGAGCTCGAACGCGGCCGGAATCGTCAAGAACAGCGGTGGCTGGACTTGAAGCTCCGATTGTAGTATTCTGGCGCCATTAAATCGATTACGCCGGTGAGGAGGTTCTGGCGAGGCGGGCGGCGCAGCCATGACGAAGGCGTGCATGGCGGCGGAGCAGCGGCGTCGTCTTGTGAGATATTGTGAGATGGGGAAGAAGAAGAGGAGGGGCACCCAGTTATAACCAAAGGACCTTTTGTCCCGGTTGGTGGCTCCAACCGGGACTAAAGGGTCATACGTCCCGGTTGGAGCCACCAACCGGGATGTATACTCCACGTTTTTCAGCAGACCAAGGGTTGGCGCGCGCAGGGGTCTTTAGTCCCGGTTGGTGGCTCCAACCGGGAAATATGACCTTGTTTTCAAAAAAATTCAGGAATTTTCTCTCTCTTCCCGCCTTATTTTTTATTTTGGGGTTTAAATTTGTAATGTTTTTTAAATGATAATTACTTTGGAATTTAGAAAAACATTAAACATAAAAAGTGTTTGAATTTGAATAACTAATTCAAAACCATTTTCTGTTTTTAAAAATAATTAATGTAACCATTTAAAATATGAACCATTTAAAATTAAAAATGAATTAACTTATATTTTTTGAATATTAATTTGGAATTTAGAAAAAATTTAAACATAAAAAGTGTTTGGATTTGAATAACTAATTCAAAACCATTTTTTGTTTTTAAAAAATAATTAATGTAACCATTTAAAATATGAACCATTTAAAATAAAAAATGCATTAATTTATATTTTTTGAATATTAATTTGGAATTTACAAAAACTTTAAACATAAAAAGTGTTTGAATTTGAATAAATAATTCAAAACCATTTTCTGTTTTAAAAAATAATTAATGTAACCATTTAAAATTAAAAATGAATTAACTTATATTTTTTGAATATTAATTTGGAATTTAGAAAAACTTTAAACATAAAAAGTGTTTGAATTTGAATAACTAATTCAAAACCATTTTCTGTTTTAAAAAATAATTAATGTAAGCATTATAATATGAACCATTTAAAATTAAAAATGAATTAACTTATATTTTTTGAATATTAATTTGGAATTTAGAAAAACTTTAAACATAAAAAGTGTTTGAATTTGAATAACTAATTCAAAACCATTTTATGTTTTTAATTTAGATTTGAATTAACTTATATTTTTTATATATTAATGGGCGGGAAAAAAAGGACGGGAAATAATGGGCGGAAAGAAAATTTTATTAGGATAGAACTGGAATTAAAGTACATAATGCAACTAACACAAAGTTACATAGAAGAACTGAAAATTAAGATACATGGCTAGATTAAGCCACAATCGGCAAAACTTGTTTTGCCATGTTGGAGTGATTCAGTCATGCTCCTGCCTACACCTGTAATACTCGCTATTGTAGTCGTCGTACTATGGCCGCTCGTAAATCGGGGTCAGCCAGTAGTTGAACCTTGAAGGCTGAAATGCAGTGGGCTGAACTTGAGGAGGGCAGCGTAGGAGGGGGCTAGAGTCGGCGGACGTGTCGTAGGCCATGATGCTCTGGAGAGTCCAGTCGCGCCACCACAGCCGACAGCCGGCCTCGTTGAAGTTTGGAGGAGGTGGGCCGTCCTCCTCGTGCCTGGCGAGCGCCCTCTCACGCCGATCCACGAAGAAGGCTTCCCAGGTCGGGAAATGGTCGGGATGCCATCTGGGATTCCTCCGCTCCTCCGGCGTGAGCTCGAAGTAGTAGTGGTTCATGATGGCCATCCGGCGCGCCACACCTAGAGGGACAGGAGGAACTGACGCCTCGGCACTCGAGATCCACCGACGGGCACACGGTGGCAGGCATGCGAGGTAGTTCGTGGCGCCACGCCTCCACAGGAGTTAGTGCTACGGTGGAAGTCATGGGAAAGAGTGATGAGATTGCAGATATGAGTCTAGAGATGTGCAATGACAATGGAGGCCAACCCTACATATATATAGTGAGAAATGGCAGGAAGATAACTGGAGGGAAGAACTGGCGGGAAAAACTGGCGGGAAGAAATGGCGGGAAGAACTGGCGGGAAGAAAAATGGTGGGAAGAAAAATGTCTCATTTAGAACTTGCATTGTATCTCCGAAGAAACCACATATTGCGAGTCTAAAAATGATTTTTTCAAAAAATCACGGGCGATAGATCATGTACCTGTAGTACAAACTAGACCCACTTCCTACCGATTCGGCAGATATTTGTCCTTTTTACCCGGGATGGACGAAAAGGTTTAAGATGTCTCGGTTGGGAGATAGAACATGTAAGGTGGTCTAGTATTTTAGGAAAATGGGACGGTAGCATTCTGAAACAGCATTTTGGTGGTTACTTCACAAAACGACCCGTTTTTGCGCTCGGAAAATGGAAAAGGGCTTTTCCGTGCGAAAAAAGGAAAACTTCCTCCTGCAACATTGTTCTCCATACCAATGTACACATGAATGCATAATATGGGCACAACATCACAAACTATGCCATGATTCAGCACATAACATTGGTCATTTGGACCAAAAGCCATGAAACCTCGAACATGATAGGTCATTTTGTGAAGTTTTTTCGAGACATGATCAATATACCAAGTCTGGTATTTTTTCTTTCAAATATGTCACATAATATGACACCAAGAGAAGGATTTTCATTGTTTGGATTTTTTTTGAATTTCTTATGCCCATTTTGAAGTTTTTGAATTTCTAACTATGGTCGAACCGGCGTGCATGAAGATAGGGGACGAGCATCGTTATAACTTGCATTGGATCTCTGAATAAACCACATATTGCGAGTCTAAAAATGATTTTTTCAAAAAATCACGGGCGGTAGATCATGTACCTGTAGTACAAACCGGACCCACTTCCTACCGATTCGGCAGGAATTTGTCCTTTTTACCCGGGATGGACGAAAAAGTTTGAGATGTCCCGGTTGGGATATAGTCCATGTAAGGTGGTCTAGTATTTTAGGAAAATGGGACGGAAGCATTCTAAAACAGCATTTTGGTGGTTACTTCACAAAACGACCCGTTTTTTACGCTCGGAAAATGGAAAAGGGCTTTTCCGTGCGACAAAAAGAAAACTTCCTCCTGCAACATTGTTCTCCATACCAATGTCCACATGCATGCATAATATGGGCATAGCATCACAAACTATGCCGTGATTCAGCACATAACATCGGTCATTTGGACCAAAAGCCATGAAACCTCGAACATGATAGGTCATTTTGTGAAGGTTTTTTCGAGACATGATCAATATACCAAGTCTGGTATTTTTCCTTTCAACTATGTCACATTATATGACACCACAAGAAGGATTTTCATTGTTCGGATTTTTTTGAATTTCTTATGCCCGTTTTGATTTTTTTGAATTTCTAACTATGGTCGAACCGGCGTGCATGAAGATAGGGGACGAGCATTGTATCTCTGAAGAAACCACATATTGCGAGTCTAAAAATGATTTTTTCAAAAAATCACGGGCGATAGATCATGTACCTGTAGTACAAACCGGACCCACTTCCTACCGATTCGGTAGGCATTTGTCCTTTTTACCCGGGATGGACGAAAAGATTTGAGATGTCCTGGTTGGGATATAGTCCGTGTAAGATGGTCTAGTATTTTAGGAAAATGGGACGGTAGCATTCTGAAACAGCATTTTGGTGGTTACTTCACAAAACAACCCGTTTTTTGCGCTCGGAAAATGGAAAAGGGCTTTTCCGTGCGACAAAAAGGAAAACTTCCTCATGCAACATTGTTCTCCATACCAATGTCCATATGCATTCATAATATGGGCACAGCATCACAAACTATGCCGTGATTCAGCACATAATATCGGTCATTTAAACCGAAAGCCATGAAACCTCGAACATGATAGGTCATTTTGTGAAGGTTTTTTCGAGACATGATCAATATACCAAGTCTGGTATTTTTCCTTTCAACTATGTCACATTATATGACACCACAAGAAGGATTTTCATTGTTCGGATTTTTTTTGAATTTCTTATGCCCGTTTTGATTTTTTTGAATTTCTAACTATGGTCTAACCGGCGTGCATGAAGATAGGAGACGAGCATCATTAGAACTTGCATTGGATCTCTAAAGAGACCACATATTGCGAGTCTAAAAATGATTTTTTCAAAAAATCACGGGCGATAGATCACGTACCTGTAGTACAGACCGGACCCACTTCCTGCCGATTCGGCAGACATTTGTCCTTTTTACCAGGGATGGACAAAAAGGTTTGAGATGTCCCGGTTGGGAGATAGTCCATGTAAGATGGTCTAGTATTTTAGGAAAATGGGACGGTAGCATTCTGAAATGGCATTTTGGTGGTTACTTCACAAAACGAACCTTTTTTGCGCTCGAAAAATGGAAAAGGGTTTTTCCGTGCGACAAAAAGGAAAACTTCCTCCTGCAACATTGTTCTCCATACCAATGTCCACATGCATGCATAATATGGGCACAACATCACAAACTATGCCGTGATTCAGCACATAACATCGGTCATTTGGACCGAAAGCCATGAAACCTCGAACATGATAGGTCATTTTATGAAGATTTTTTCGAGACATGATCAATATACCAAGTCAGGTATTTTTCCTTTTAACTATGTCACATAATATGACACCACGAGAAGGATTTTCATTGTTCGGATTTTTTTTTGAATTTCTTATGCCTGTTTTGAATTTTTGAATTTCTAACTATGGTCGAACTGGCGTGCATGAAGATAGGGGACGAGCATCGTTAGAACTTGCATTGGATCTCTGAAGAAACCACATATTGCGAGTCTAAAAATTATTTTTTCAAAAAATCACGGGCAATAGATCATGTACCTGTACTACAAACCGGACCCACTTCCTGCCGATTCGGCAGACATTTTGTTGGAATTATGCCCTAGAGGCAATAATAAAGATGTTATTATTATAATTCTTTTCATGATAAAGTTTATATTCCATGCTAGAATTGTATTAAGCGGAAACTTTAATACTTGTGTGGTTTGTGAACAACACCGTGTCCCTAGTACGCCTCTATGGACTAGCTCATTGATTAATGATGGTTAAGGTTTCCTAACCATAGACATGAGTTGTCGATTAAAAATGTGATCATATCATTGGGAGAATGATATGATGGACAGACCCAAACTAAGCAGAGCAATTAGATCGTGTCATCGTGTTCATCTTGGCGAAGCTTTTCTTATGTCAAATATTGTATTCCTTAGACCATGAGATAATGCAACTCCCTGGTATCGGAAGAAAGCTCTGACGTCATCAAACATCATCCTATGAGAGGGTGATCATAAAGGTGTCTCTCAGGTGATCGGAAAGTACCTGTTGGGTTGTATGTATCGAGATGGGATTTGTCCCTCCCAAGTCGGAGAGATATACTTCGGGGCCACTTTCGTGTCGATATCAACACCGCTTGCAAGCACGTGGTTAAGGAGTTAATCACAAAGTGATATCGGATTACGGAGCAGTAAATTACTTGCGTGACGAGATTGAACTAGGTATGCGGGCATCGACGATCGAATCTCGGCAAGTAAAATATCGCGGCGAAGGGAATATATATATGGGATTGATTGAATCCTGGCATCGTGGTTCATCCGATATGATCATCGATGAATGTGGGAGTCAATATGGGTTTCAGACAGCTGTTGATTATTGATAGAAGATCATGTCTGCATATTCTCGAACCCGAAGGGTCACACACTTAACGTGTCTCGACGCTAGGATAGATTGGATAATTGGTTTATGAGTTTTTGTTCGGAGTCTCGGATGAGATCCAGGACATCACGAGAGGTTCCGGAATGGTCCGGAGAATAAGATTCATATAAGGCAAAGCAGATTTTGGAGTTCGGAATTGTTTCGGATTGTTCGGTATTGTACCAGAAGCTTCTAGAACCTTCCGGAGTGGGACCAACGTGGACCCATTTGTTGGGAGGGGGTGTGGGCATACGAGGGAGTGCCCTGTCCGCATTGGGCCAGGGGCACAAGGCCGCATAGGCCTAGCCGGCCAAGCCTAGGGGAGCTTCTAGAAGGGGGGAACTTGCCCCCCACTCCTCCCTCCTTGGCCGCCGGCCCTAGGGCTTGGGGGAGGGTCAAGGGCCAGCCGCCCACCCCTCTATATAAAGAGGGCTGGGGTCGCACCCTCCCTACAAATCCTCCTCAAGCCATAGCCGCCCTGCTGCCCTCCTCCCTCTCTCCCTCCCGACTGCGCATAGGCGAAGCCCTGCCGCGGAAACTCTCCACCGCTTGCACCACGCCGTCGTGTTGTATATCCAAACTATCTCTCCACCCCACTTGCTGGACTGATGAAGGAGGAGACATCGAGGTGCCGCACGTGTGCATCTCTCGGAGGCATCGCCACTTGCGGTGTTGGATCGGATCGGATCGGATCGCGAGGAGGAGAAGCGAGTACGACTACATCAACCATGTTCCGTTGAACGTTCCGCTGTGGGAATCTTCAAGGGTATGAAGATCTCATCTATTGCCCCCCTCGTTGTTTGCAACTCCTAGATTAGATCTTGGATTTTCCCGTTCGCATCCATAGAAAATTTTGATTTACTATGCTACAAAACCCTTCGCATTTGTCCTTTTTACCCGGAATGGACGAAAAGGTTGCAGATGTCCCGGTTGGGAGATAGTCCATGTAAGGTGATCTAGTATTTTAGGAAAATGGGACGGTAGCATTCTGAAATAGCATTTTGGTGGTTACTTCACAAAACAACCCGTTTTTGCGCTCGGAAAATGGAAAAGGGCTTTTCCGTGCGACAAAAAGGAAAACTTCCTCCTGCAACATTGTTCTCCATACTAATGTCCACATGCATGCATAATATGGGCACATCATCACAAACTATGCCGTGATTCAGCACATAACATCGGTCATTTGGACCGAAAGCCATGAAACCTCGAACATGATAGGTCATTTTGTGAAGGTTTTTTCGAGACATGATCATTATACCAAGTCTGGTATTTTTACTTTCAACTATGTCACATAATATGACACCACGCGAAGGATTTTCATTGTTCGGATTTTTTTTGAATTTCTTATGCCCGTTTTGAATTTCTAACTATGTTCGAACCGGCGTGCATGAAGATAGGGGACGAGCATCGTTAGAACTTGCATTGAATCTCTGAAGAAACCACATATTGCGAGTCTAAAAATGATTTTTTTCAAAGAATCACGGGCGATAGATCATGTACCTGTAGTACAAACCGGACCTACTTCCTACCGATTCGGCAGACATTTGTCATTTTTACCCGGGATGGACGAAACGGTTTGAGATGTCCCGGTTGGGAGATAGTCCATGTAAGGTGGTATAGTATTTTAGGAAAATGGTACGGTAGAATTCTGAAATAACATTTTGGTGGTTACTTCACAAAACGACCCGTTTTTTGCGCTCGGAAAATGGAAAAGGGCTTTTCCGTGCGAGAAAAAGGGAAACTTCCTCCTGCAACATTGTTCTCCATACCAATGTCCACATGCATGCATAATATGGGCACAGCATCACAAACTATGCCGTGATTCAGCACATAACATCGGTCATTTGGACCGAAAGCCATGAAACCTCGAACATCATAGGTCATTTTGTGAAGGTTTTTTCAAGACATAATCAATATACCAAGTCTGGTATTTTTCCTTTCAAATATGTCACATAATATGACACCACGCGAAGGATTTTCATTGTTCGTATTTTTTTTGAATTTCTTATGGCCGTTTTGAATTTTTTTGAATTTCTAACTATCGTCGAACCGGCGTGCATGAAGATAGGGGACGAGCATCGTTAGAAGATGTATTGGATCTCTGAAGAAACCACATATTGCAAGTCTAAAAATGATTTTTTCAGAAAATCAAGGTGATTTTTTCAGAAAATCACGGGCGATAGATCATGTACCTGTAGTACAGACCGGACCCACTTCCTACCGATTCGGCAGACATTTGTCCTTTTTACCCAGGATGGACGAAAAGGTTTGAGATGTCCGGTTGGGAGATATTCTATGTAAGGTGGTCTAGTATTTTATGAAAATGGGACGGTAGCATTCTGAAACGGCATTTTGGTGGTTACTTCACAAAACGACCTGTTTTTTGCGCTCGGAAAATGGAAAAGGGTTTTTCCGTGCGACAAAAAGGAAAACTTCCTCCTGCAACATTGTTCTCCATACCAATGTCCACATGCATGCATAATATGGGCACAACATCACAAACTATGCCGTGATTCAGCACATAACATCGGTCATTTGGACAGAAAGCCATGAAACCTCGAACATGATAGGTCATTTTGTGAAGGTTTTTTCGAGACATGATCAATATACCAAGTCTGGTATTTTTCCTGTCAACTATGTCACATAATGTAACACCTTCAGAATCGGCCCTATGCAAGTTTCAGCGCTTCCCGCCAAACCCGCATAGAAACGATTCAAAGGTGCCCACCAGGCACTTGCGTGCGGGTGGAAAACGAAGTAATATCATTGCACAATAGTCCTCGATGGAACCCACAAAACATATATATACAACAGCGACTCAAAGAGTCAAGAATACGGATATACAATACAAAGATCCAAATCACCTGGAAAACGATACATATTCGAAAATGCACAAGATGCAAATTGAGCTAAGATCCCTCAAGAATAACCAATGGCGTCCATAACCCCTGCCAAAGCAAGCCGGAAGGGTAACCCCGCTAACGACGTCGATCTCAAAACCTTCTTAAACAAAAGGTGCCGACAAAGGGCAAAGGAAAAGAGAGAGCGGTCGATCGAGGCCAGTACACGGCGAGGCTAGAATTCGGCGGTCCTCGCCTACATAGGTATGGTGGACTGAGCGGCAGCGCGGCATGCACTAAACAACCTATAGAGACTCGAGATAACTATCGACTATCGGAGAGGGATAAGAAAGACCTATTCGGAACCATCCTGATACTACCACCAAACATACCCATCCTGGTATTTCCCCCTCGAGACCAAACGAGGAAGTCAACCGAGGAACTCACACAGTTGGCAGTTTTATTCATTCCGTTATAGTGGCGGCAATTACTAGTGAAATATAGATAGCATGAGTCATCCCGATGTAATAAGTAGTGGGCAGTTTTAGTTAAACATTCCGTTGTAGTTGCAACACTTACTAGTCAGATACGATTAGCATGAGATATCCCAAACCCAGCAGTTGTTGGTACTTTTATTTAGCCATTCCGTTGTAGTGAAGTTGATTACTAGTCAGATCGGATACAAGTCAAATTATAACAGTAAACTTTAGTTATAGTTGTCTATGATCGAGAACTGTGCTCCAAGTCGTCCATAACCGCGGACACGGCTTTTCGAAAAGATTTAACCCTGCGGGGGTGCACCAAAGTATCCACACGCACTTCGACCCTTTTTGCCAGATCAGTTAACATACACCCATAGGTATGTCGACGGGGCCTAAGTCATGACGTTTCCTAGACCCAAAGCAAGTACATGGGGGCCACCCCACTAAGCTACCCGCAACGAAGTCGGCCGGTCTCCGAGACGGACTCAGGGTTTGCGTCAGTGGCTGTAAACGACTGGGAACCCGAAAATGTTACTGGGCTTGTCGATACCGCGAAAACACTCCGCTTCCAAAATAGTACAGGTGCAGTACTTCGCACAATTTTAATTAAGCATTAAAGCATGGCATAAGTACAGGATAATAATAAAGCCCCAAACTAATTGTGGCCCCCAGTACAGTACTTGGAATCATGTACTAAATCGACGGGGGTTCCCATACACCCCACCTGTGGTTAGCGCGCTCGATCTCGGAACAGGTGTCAAGAACTCGGGGTCCTATGGGACACTAGTGGGCGGTTAACAACCAAATAACATCTATTGCCCACGGTGCCTCTGCATTTACCTACTTCAATTTTAGTTATTAAACAATAATTAAAGCCATGATCATCTCCAACATTAAACATGCGGCAATACTCCAACAACTGCGGTACTTGTCGACACGCAACAGCACTTGAGCAAGCGACTACGACGCGCAAGTCCAACTATCTACCAAACAACAGGTAATAGGATGTGTCCAAGGAAATATAAGGCCGCAAGGGATATCACGGGTACGGAAACTAGAGCATCGCAACACAGATAGCAATAGATCAACATGAGCAAATAAAGACTATAAATGCAAAATAGGTAGAAGCGGAAGGGATGCTCGCTTGAAAACATTGCCGAAGGTTCATCCGAAGATCGGGTCGACACTCACATCAACTCAACGACCTTATCCGCGAAGAAGCAAAACACTAGAATAAACACCGGATGCACTATTTAATACAACGGCAGAAGATCGGGCATGATGCATGTATGATGCATGACATGGCAAAGGATGCGATGCAAATAGGCAAAATTAAGCGGAACCGGGTCCCGACAATTAAATAGGTGGTTCATGTTGTTTAGATACCCCACATTTTAAATGTTGTCTTAACATGGCAAATCATGGTATCGGTTCGCTACACAAATTTAAATGGAACCAATATGGGACTAGAAATGTCCGCATATGGACTCCATATTTAATTATAAGGTGAATCGGCATAAGGCCCCCAACCCACTTGACAATATGTATGCACGCATGGCAATTTTATATAAAACAAGTAATATTATTTATAAAAATATAGGTCACGGAAAAGAGGTCACACTTTGGGGTTCGGCGAACTTGGGGCTCGGAGGGGGCACACATCGAGGGGTCTTGGCGATATTGGGGTTCCGAGGGTTCGACGAGGTTCGGTCTTCGGTTATAAGAAGTAGGTCATGTCGTTCCAAGATGGCGTTGTTCGATCATCGGATCCGAGGAGGGGCACTTGTGGTTCGGGCTTCAAGGATCCGTGGCGAGCTTGTTCGGCGCCGGCGGCCTCCTGACAACCTCGGTGGAGAAACTCGTCCTTATGGGGTGACAGATCGCATCGGTTTAACTTAACTGGGCTCGACTAGAACAGATCTTGGTCGTGGAGGTCCTGACTGCAGTACATCGGTTGAGAAACGAACAACTCGTCAGGCTCACAACCGCAGGCAAAATGGCCAACCTCGCACTAGCAATACAACTACCTGAAAGCATTTTGTCTTGCGCAGCTTGCGGCGAGGCCGACGGCGAATTGCTTTTCGCAGATGAGGTTGATGCCGCTGGAGGCTGCAAAGGGAAGAGGCCGACGAGGTTGCAGACGCTAGGGCATCGGAGTCGCAGACGTGCGCTGCAGGGCCTGCGCGGGACGAGGAAACAGAGGCAGGGGCGATGGCCACGCAGCGGAAGGCGAGGACGCGGGTGAGTCAGCGCTTGAGGAGGCGACCAGAGGCGTCATGCGGCGGCCGACGGGACGGAAGGGCGAAGCGGAGGAGGGCCTGCCGGCGCTGCAGGCTCGCCACAGCTGCAAGGGGACGGGCCTCAACGGGGAGGAGCCTGGCGATGGAGAGGGGCCCTTGAGGCGGCGCTGCAGGGAGAGGAGGGCACATAGGAGGCGCGGCCGGACGGGCTTGGCGGCGGGGGAAGTGCTCGGGGCCTCGGGGTCGGCGTCGCGCAGCCGCAGGGGCGTCGTCGGCTCGGGGCAGAGCTTGGCGAGGAGGAGGCGGGGTCCGGGATCCCACGGCGGGCGCTCGCGATGGAAGGGAGCACCTGGCTCGAGGGCGAGGAGAGGGAGGCGCAGGAGGCGGCGGGCGCTCGGGAAGGGAGGAGCCCTGGCGGCGGCGACAGCCTGGGGAAGGAGAGGGGGCCTCGAGACGAGGGGGCCGCGAGGGAGAGAGAGGAGCGGGGTGCGCCGCGTGGTGGGGCCAGGGGCGGGGCTGGCGTCGGTGGGTGGTTGGGCAGGGAAAAAAAGGTGGGGGAGAGGGCCTGGTAGGTGGGGCCCAGGTGGCAGGGTGCGCCTGTCCAGCGGCTGAGGTGGCGCACAAGGGTTGGAGGGAGGATAGGGCCAGGGTGAGGTGGCGATCGGTGATTGGCTGGGGTGAGGTGGCTAGGGATGGGTAGGATTAGGTGGGGTAGGAAAAGGGTTTGGGTAGGATTAGGGTTAGGACAGGTAGGGATCTAGGGTTTCAGTGGGGTGGTAGTTGGTCATTGGGCTTTTGGGCCTGGCGGCTGGCTGACTCCCCCACAGGTTTTACAAAACTTTGTTTTATTTTATTTATATAGTTGTTTGATATATTTTATAAAATACTTTTATAAATAGTTTTTAAAAAACAAAATATCCGGAATACCGGCTTTTATAATTTGAAATAAAGATGGAGTGTTTGTAGAAAACAGAATAGGCATTAATGAAAATGTTTTTCAAAGGCAAAAATATACATGATGATGTCACGATGATGCATGAATAAAAATAACACGCGATTTTCTAGTAGCGGTTTTACCCGGGGTGCTACAATTCGACACCACTAACAATGGATATCGCCCTCGAGATCCGCCTCATGGTACCGGAAAGAAGGTCGGTGATCTGCATCTTCTCGCTTCGTGTAGATCTTCGCGACACCACTAACAAGAGGTCGTTATCCGTGATCGACGAGAGAACACTCCGGGAAACAAAGGCGAAGGTAGAGGTATCAACCAATGAATCTCTAACTTCGATAGAAAGAGAGAATCGATGCATTCTCATCCACTTCAATGTACACAAGCGAATAGAGTGAGTAGTCGGCATGGGGGCCAATCCATCACACACCCAAACTATTACTCTGCACAATCAGTAGAAAAGCGTGCAACCATTCTCGGAATCAGACTGAAGATCTCGACAATCGAGGTTCAGAAACAAAGGAGTGATGCAGACTCTGCATCGGATCTAGCGTAGATGATGTCGTCGCGTCAGAAAACACCGGAAGGCACGAGAAGGAACAAAGAGAAGTCCACCAGACGAAGGATTCCTCGGATAGCATGAAGACCAGATGTAGCAACACCGTTACCAAAGGAGGAAGCGAAACCCTGAAGGTACGATGGAACCCAACCACGAGAAATCCTGGACTCGAAGAGAGAGAAGAGAGCGGATTCAAAACACGCAGAGGTGAGAGGAGAGCAGCAGAGGGGTAAGGAGTAAAATCAGACCTAATCAGAACTATCCAACCGATTTTGCAAAATAGTTTTGACACTCTACTTCGGCCGTTAGCTAGGTTATCCTACAGGCTGGACTTGTCGGGTATCGCAACTGCTGAGCTCTGATACCACTCTGTAACACCCTCAGAATCAGCCCTATGCAAGTTTCAGCGCTTCCCGCCAAACCCACATAGAAACGATTCAAAGGTGCCCACCAGGCACTTGCGTGCGGGTGGAAAACGAAGTAATATCATTACACAATAGTCCTCGATGGAACCCACAAAACATATATATACAACAGCGACTCAAAGAGTCAAGAATACGGATATACAATACAAAGATCCAAATCACCTGGAAAAGCGTCAGAAGTGCGGACAAGATGCAAATTGATCTAAGAGCCCACGAAGAATAACCAATGGCGTCCATAACCTGCCTTGGCCAAGCGGAAGGGTAACCTCGCTAACGTCGTCGATCTCAAAACCTGCTTAAACAAAAGGTGCCGACAAAGGGCAAAGGAAAAGAGAGAGCGATCGATCGAGGCGATTACACGAGGCTAGAATTGGGTCCTCGCCTACATAGGTATGGTGGGTGGCGGCGCGGCATGCACTAAACAACCTATAGAGACTCGAGATAAGCCGGATATCGGAGAGGGATAAGAAAGACCTATTCGAACCATCACGATACTACCACCAAACATACCCATCCTGGTATTTCCCCTCGAGACCAAACGAGGAAGTCAACGAGGAACTCACAGGTTGGCGGTTTTATTCATTCGTTATAGTGGCGGCAATTACTAGTCAAATATAGATAGCATGAGTCATCCCGATATAATAAGCGTTGGCAGTTTTAGTTAAACATTCCGTTGTAGTTGCAACACTTACTAGTCGAATCGATTAGCATGAGATATCCCAAACCCAGTTGTTGGTACTTTTATTTAGCCATTCCGTTGTAGTGAAGCTGATTACTAGTCGATCGGATACAAGTCAAATTATAACAGAAAGTTTAGTTATAGTTGTCTATGATCGAACTGCTCCACGTCGTCCATAACCGCGACACGGCTTTTGAAAAGATTTAACCCGAGGGTGCACCAAAGTATCCACGGACTTGACCCTTTTACCGGATCGGTTAACATACACCCATCGGTATGTCGGCGGGCCTAAGTCATGACGTTTCCGGACCAAAGCAAGTACATGGGGCCACCCACTAAGCTACCCGCAACAAAGTCGGCCGGTCTCCGACGGACTCGGGGTTTGCGTCGATGGTAACGATCGGGAACCCGAAAATGTGATGGCTTATCGATACCGAAAACACTCCTTCCAAAATAGTACAGTGCGATTGCACAATTTTAATTAAGCATTAAAGCATGGCATAAGTACAGGATAGTAATAAAGCCCCAAACTAATTGTGGCCCCTAGTACAGTACTTGGAATCAGGTACTAAATCGATGGGGGTGCCCATACACCCCACCTGTGGTTAGCGCGCTCGATCTCGGAACAGGTGTCAAGAACTCGGGGTCCTATGGGACACTAGTGGGCGGTTAACAACCAAATAACATCTATTGCCCACCGGTGCCTCTGCATTTACCTACTTCAATTTTAGTTATTAAACAATAATTAAAGCCATGATCATATCCAACATTAAACATGCGGCAATACTCCAACAACTGCGGTACTTGTCGACACGCAACAGCACTTGAGCAAGCGACTACGACGCGCAAGTCCAACTATCTACCAAACAACAGGTAATAGGATGTGTCCAAGGCAATATAAGGCCGCAAGGGATATCACGGGTACGGAAACTAGAGCATCGCAACACAGATAGCAATAGATCAACAGGAGGAAATAAAGACTATAAATGCAAAATAGGTAGAAGGGGAAGGGATGCTCGCCTGAAAACATTGCCGAAGGTTCATCCGAAGATCGGGTCGACACTCACATCAACTCAACGGCCTTATCCGCGAAGAAGCAAAACACTAGAATAAACACCGGATGCACTATTTAATACAATGGCAGAAGATCGGGCATGATGCATGTATGATGCATGACATGGCAAAGGATGCGATGCAAATAGGCAAAATTAAGCGGAACCGGGTCCCGACAATTAAATAGGTGGTTCATGTTGTTTAGATACCCCACATTTTAAATGTTGTCTTAACATGGCAAATCATGGTATCGGTTCGCTACACAAATTTAAATGGAACCAATATGGGACTAGAAATGTCCGCATATGGACTCCATATTTAATTATAAGGTGAATCGGCATAAGGCCCCCAACCCACTTGACAATATGTATGCAAGCATGGCAATTTTATATAAAACAAGTAATATTATTTATAAAAATATAGGTCACGGAAAATAGGTCACACTTTGGGGTTCGGCGAACTTGGGGCTCGGAGGGGGCACACATCGAGGGGTCTTGGCGATATTGGGGTTCCGAGGGTTCGACGAGGTTCGGTCTTCGGTTATAAGAAGTAGGTCATGCCGTTCCAAGATGGCGTTGTTCGATCATCGGATCCAAGGAGGGGCACTTGTGGTTCGGGCTTCAAGGATCCGTGGCGAGCTTGTTCGGCGCCGGCGGCCTCCCGACAACCTAGGTGGAGAAACTCGTCCTTATGGGGTGACAGATCGCATCGGTTTAACTTAACTGGGCTATACTAGAACAGATCTTGGTCGTGGAGGTCCTGACTGCAGTACATCGGTTGAGAAACGAACAACTCGTCAGGCTCACAACCGCAGGCAAAATGGCCAACCTCGCACTAGCAATACAACTACCTGAAAGCATTTTGTCTTGCGCAGCTTGCAGGCAGAGCGTCGACGTGCACAGCTTGCTCGCAGATGAGGTTGATGCCGCTGGAGGCTGCAAAGGGAAGAGGCCGACGAGGTTGCAGACGCTAGGGCATCGGAGTCGCAGACGGCGTCTGCAGAACTGTGCGCGAGAAAGCAGGCAGGGGCGATGGCACGCAGCGGAAGGCGAGGACGCGTGAGTCAGCTGAGGAGGCGACAGAGGCGGCCGCCAGGACGGGAAGGGCCGGCTAAGCGGAGGAGAAGCCCGGCTGCAGGATCGCCACAGCTGCAAGGGGACGGGCCTCAACGGGGAGGAGCCTGGCGATGGAGAGGGGCCCTTGAGGCGGCGCTGCAGGGAGAGGAGGGCACCTAGGAGGCGCGGCTGGACGGGCTTGGCGGCGGGGGAAGTGCTCGGGGCCTCGGGGTCGGCGTCGCGCAGTCGCAGGGGCGTCGTCGGCTCGGGGCAGAGCTTAGAGAGGAGGAGGCGGGGTCCGGGATCCCACGGCGGGCGCTCGCGATGGAAGGGAGCACCTGGCTCGAGGGCGAGGAGAGGGAGGCGCAGGAGGCGGCGGGCGCTCGGGAAGGGAGGAGCCCTGGCGGCGGCGACAACCAGGGGAAGGAGAGGGGGCCTCGAGACGAGGGGGCCACGAGGGAGAGAGAGGAGCGGGGTGCGCCGCGTGGTGGGGCCAGGGGCATGGCTGGCGTCGGTGGGTGGTTGGGAAGGAAAAAAAGGTGGGGGAGAGGGCCTGGTAGGTGGGGCCCAGGTGGCAGGGTGCGCCTGTCCAGCGGCTGAGGTGGCGCACAAGGGTTAGAGGGAGGATAGGGCCAGGGTGAGGTGGCGATTGGTGATTGGCTGGGGTGAGGTGGCTGGGGATGGGTAGGATTAGGTGGGGTAGGAAAAGGGTTTGGGTAGGATTAGGGTTAGGAAAGGTAGGGATCTAGGGTTTCAGTGGGGTGGTAGTTGGCTGGCTGCGGGGCTTTTGGGCCTGGCGGCTGGCTGACTCCCCCACAGGTTTTATAAAACTTTGTTTTATTTTATTTATATAGTTTTTTGATATATTTTATAAAATACTTTTATAAATAGTTTTTAAAAAACAAAATATCCGGAATACCGGCTTTTATAATTTGAAATAAAGATGGAGTGTTTGTAGAAAACAGAATAGGCATTAATGAAAATGTTTTTCAAAGGCAAAAATATACATGATGATGTCACGATGATGCATGAATAAAAATAACACGCGATTTTCTAGTAGCGGTTTTACCCGGGGTGCTACAATTCGACACCACTAACAATGGATATCGCCCTCGAGATCCGCCTCATGGTACCGGAAAGAAGGTCGGTGATCTGCATCTTCTCGCTTCGTGTAGATCTTCGCGACACCACTAACAAGAGGTCGTTATCCGTGATCGACGAGAGAACACTCCGGGAAACAAAGGCGAAGGTAGAGGTATCAACCAATGAATCCACCTCTAACTTCGATAGAAAGAGAGAATCGATGCATTCTCATCCACTTCAATGTACACAAGCGAATAGAGTGAGTAGTCGGCATGGGGGCCAATCCATCACGCACCCAAACTATTACTCTGCAATCGAGAAAAGCGTGCAACCATTCTCGAATCGGTCAAGATCTCGACAATCGAGGTTCGAAACAAAGGAGTGATGCGCATCGCATCGGATCTAGCGTAGATGATGTCGTCGCGTCAGAAAACACCGGAAGGCACGAGAAGGAACAAAGAGAAGTCCACCAGACGAAGGATTCCTCGGATAGCATGAAGACCAGATGTAGCAACACCGTTACCAAAGGAGGAAGCGAAACCCTGAAGGTACGATGGAACCCAACCACGAGAAATCCTGGACTCGAAGAGAGAGAAGAGAGCGGATTCAAAACACGCAGAGGTGAGAGGAGAGCAGCAGAGGGGTAAGGAGTAAAATCAGACCTAATCAGAACTATCCAACCGATTTTGCAAAATAGTTTTGACACTCTACTTCGGCCGTTAGATAGGTTATCCTACAGGTTGGACTTGTCGGGTATCGCAACTGCTGAGCTCTGATACCACTCTGTAACACCCTCAGAATCAGCCCTATGCAAGTTTCAGCGCTTCCCGCCAAACCCGCATAGAAACGATTCAAAGGTGCCCACCAGGCACTTGCGTGCGGGTGGAAAACGAAGTAATATCATTACACAATAGTCCTCGATGGAACCCACAAAACATATATATACAACAGCGACTCAAAGAGTCAAGAATACGGATATACAATACAAAGATCCAAATCACCTGGAAAACGATACAGCGTCCGAGTACGGACAAGATGCAAATTGAGCTAAGAGCCCTGAAGAATAACCAATGGCGTCCATAACCGCCCAGGCCAAGCCGGAAGGGTAACCGCTAACGACGTCGATCTCAAAACCTTCTTAAACAAAAAAGGGTGCCGACAAAGGGCAAAGGAAAAGAGAGAGCGGTCGATCGAGGCCAAGACACGGCGAGGCTAGAATTCGGTCCTCTCCTACATAGGTATGGTGGATCGCGGCAAAGCATGCACTAAACAACCTATAGAGACTCGAGATAACTGTCGGATATCGGAGAGGGATAAGAAAGACCTATTCGGAACCATCCTGATACTACCACCAAACATACCCATCCTGGTATTTCCCCCTCGAGACCAAACGAGGAAGTCAACCGAGGAACTCACACAGTTGGCAGTTTTATTCATTCCGTTATAGTGGCGGCAATTACTAGTCAAATATAGATAGCATGAGTCATCCCGATATAGTAAGCAGTGGGCAGTTTTAGTTAAACATTCCATTGTAGTTGCAACCCTTACTAGTCAGATACGATTAGCATGAGATATCCCAAACCCAGCAGTTGTTGGTACTTTTATTTAGCCATTCCGTTGTAGTGAAGCTGATTACTAGTCAGATCGGATACAAGTCAAATTATAACAGTAAACTTTAGTTATAGTTGTCTATGATCGAGAACTGTGCTCCACGTCGTCCATAACCGCGGACACGGCTTTTCGAAAAGATTTAACCCTGTAGGGGTGCACCAAAGTATCCACACGCACTTCGACCCTTTTTGCCAGATCAGTTAACATACACCCATCGGTATGTCGGCGGGGCCTAAGTCATGACGTTTCCCAGACCCAAAGCAAGTACATGGGGGCCACCCCACTAAGCTACCCGCAACGAAGTCGGCCGGTCTCCGAGACGGACTCAGGGTTTGCGCTGGTCAGTAAACGACTGGGAACCCGAAAATGTGACTGGGCTTGTCGATACCGCGAAAACACTCCGCTTCCAAAACAGTACAGGTGCAGTACTTCGCACAATTTTAATTAAGCATTAAAGCATGGTATAAGTACAGGATAGTAATAAATCCCCAAACTAATTGTGGCCCCCTGTACAGTACTTGGAATCAGGTACTAAATCGATGGGTTTGCCCATACACCCCACCTGTGGTTAGCGCGCTCGATCTCGGAACAGGTGTCAAGAACTCGGGGTCCTACGGGACACTAGTGGGCGGTTAACAACCAAATAACATCTATTGCCTACCGGTGCCTCTGCATTTACCTACTTCAATTTTAGTTATTAAACAATAATTAAAGCCATGATCATCTCCAACATTAAACATGCGGCAATACTCCAACAACTGCGGTACTTGTCGACACGCAACAGCACTTGAGCAAGCGACTACGACGCGCAAGTCCAACTATCTACCAAACAACAGGTAATAGGATGTGTGCAAGGAAATATAAGGCCGCAAGGGATATCACGGGTACGGAAACTAGAGCATCGCAACACAGATAGCAATAGATCAATAAGAGGAAATAAAGACTATAAATGCAAAATAGGTAGAAGGGGAAGGGATGCTCGCCTGAAAACATTGCCGAAGGTTCATCCGAAGATCGGGTCGACACTCACATCAACTCAACGGCCTTATCCGCGAAGAAGCAAAACACTAGAATAAACACCGGATGCACTATTTAATACAACGGCAGAAGATCGGGCATGATGCATGTATGATGCATGACATGGCAAAGGATGCGATGCAAATAGGCAAAATTAAGCGGAACCGGGTCCCGACAATTAAATAGGTGGTTCATGTTGTTTAGATACCCCACATTTTAAATGTTGTCTTAACATGGCAAATCATGGTATCGGTTCGCTACACAAATTTAAATGGAACCAATATGGGACTAGAAATGTCCGCATATGGACTCCATATTTAATTATAAGGTGAATCGGCATAAGGCCCCCAACCCACTTGACAATATGTATGCAAGCATGGCAATTTTATATGCAACAAGTAATATTATTTATAAAAATATAGGTCACGGAAAAGAGGTCACACTTTGGGGTTCGGCGAACTTGGGGCTCGGAGGGGGCACACATCGAGGGGTCTTGGCGATATTGGGGTTCCGAGGGTTCGACGAGATTCGGTCTTCGGTTATAAGAAGTAGGTCATGCCGTTCCAAGATGGCGTTGTTCGATCATCAGATCCGAGGAGGGGCACTTGTGGTTCGGGCTTCAAGGATCCATGGCGAGCTTGTTCGGCGCCGGCGGCCTCCCGACAACCTCGGTGGAGAAACTCGTCCTTATGGGGTGACAGATCGCATCGGTTTAACTTAACTGGGCTCGACTAGAACAGATCTTGGTCGTGGAGGTCCTGACTGCAGTACATCGGTTGAGAAACGAACAACTCGTCAGGCTCACAACCGCAGGCAAAATGGCCAACCTCGCACTAGCAATACAACTACCTGAAAGCATTTTGTCTTGCGCAGCTTGCAGGCAGAGCGTCGACGTGCACAACTTGCTCGCAGATGAGGTTGATGCCGCTGGAGGCTGCAAAGGGAAGAGGCCGACGAGGTTGCAGACGCTAGGGGCCTGCGCGGGGTGAGGAAACAGAGGCAGGGGCGATGGCCACGCAGCGGAAGGCGAGGACGCGGGTGAGTCAGCGCTTGAGGAGGCGGCCAGAGGCGTCGCGGGCGGCCGCTCGACGGGGACGGGAACGGCCGTCTAGCGGAGGAGGGCCTGCCGGCGCTGCAGGCTCGCCACAGCTGCAAGGGGACGGGCAGCAACGGGGAGGAGCCTGGCGATGGAGAGGGGCCCTTGAGGCGGCGCTGCAGGGAGAGGAGGGCACCTAGGAGGGAGAGAGAGGAGCGGGGTGCGCCGCGTGGTGGGTCCAGGGGCGGGGCTGGCGTCGGTGGGTGGTTGGGCAGGGAAAAAAAGGTGGGGGAGAGGGCCTGGCAGGTGGGGCCCAGGTGGCAGGGTGCGCCTGTCCAGCGGCTGAGGTGACGCACAAGGGGTGGAGGGAGGATAGGGCCAGGGTGAGGTGGCGACCGCTGATTGGCTGGGTTGAGGTGGCTGGGGATGGGTAGGATTAGGTGGGGTAGGAAAAGGGTTTGGGTAGGATTAGAGTTAGGACAGGTAGGGATCTAGGGTTTCAGTGGGGTGGTAGTTGGCTGGCTGCTGGGCTTTTGGGCCTGGCGGCTGGCTGACTCCCCCACAGGTTTTATAAAACTTTGTTTTATTTTATTTATATAGTTGTTTGATATATTTTATAAAATACTTTTATAAATAGTTTTTAAAAAACAAAATATCCGGAATACCGGCTTTTATAATTTGAAATAAAGATGGAGTGTTTGTAGAAAATAGAATAGGCATTAATGAAAATGTTTTTCAAAGGCAAAAATATACATGATGATGTCACGATGATGCATGAATAAAAATAACATGCGATTTTTTAGTAGCGGTTTTACCCGGGGTGCTACACATAATATGACACCACGCGAAGGATTTTCATTGTTCGGATTTTTTTTTGAATTTCTTATGCCCGTTTTGAATTTTTTGAATTTCTAACTATGGTCGAACCAGCGTGCATGAAGATAGGGGACGAGCATCATTAGAACTTGCATTGAATCTCTGAAGAAACCACATATTGCGAGTCTAAAAATGATTTTTTCAAAAAATCATGGGCGATAGATCATGTACCTGTAGTACAAACCGGACCCACTTCCTATCGATTCGGCAGCCATTTGTCCTTTTCACCCGGGATGGACAAAAAGGTTTGAGATGTCCCTGTTGGGAGATAGTCCATGTAAGGTGGTATAGTATTTTAGGAAAATGGGACGGTAGCATTCTGAAACAGCATTTTGGTGATTACTTCACAAAACGACCCGTTTTTTGCGCTCGGAAAATGGAAAAGGCTTTTCCGTGCGACAAAAAGGAAAACTTCCTCCTACAACATTGTTCTCCATACCAATGTCCACATTCATACATAATATGGGAACAGCATCACAAACTATGCCGTGATTCAGCACATAACATCGGTCATTTGGACCGAAAGCCATGAAACCTCGAACATGATAGGCCATTTTGTGAAGGTTTTGTCGAGACATGATCAATATACCAAGTCTGGTATTTTTCCTTTCAACTATGTCACATAATATGACACCACCCAAAGGATTTTCATTATTCGGATTTTTTTTGAATTTCTTATGCCCGTTTTGAATTTTTCGAATTTCTAACTATGGTCGAACCAGCGTGCATGAAGATAGGGGACGAGCATCGTTAGAACTTGCATTGGATCTATGAAGAAACCACATATTGCGAGTCTAAAAATGATTTTTTCAAAAAATCACGGGCGATAGATCATGTACCTGTAGTACAGACCGGACCCACTTCCTACTGATTCGGCAAACATTTGTCCTTTTTACCCGGGATGGACGAAACGGTTTGAGATGTCCCGGTTGGGAGATAGTCCATGTAAGGTGGTATAGTATTTTAGGAAAATGGTACGGTAGCATTCTAAAATAGCATTTTGGTGGTTACTTCACAAAACGACCCGTTTTTTGCGCTCGGAAAATGGAAAAGGGCTTTTCCGTGCGAGAAAAAGGGAAACTTCCTCCTGCAACATTGTTCTCCATACCAATGTCCACATGCATGCATAATATGGGCACAGCATCACAAACTATGCTGTGATTCAGCACATAACATCGGTCATTTGGACCGAAATCCATGAAACCTCGAACATCATAGGTCATTTTGTGAAGGTTTTTTCAAGACATGATCAATATACCAAGTCTGGTATTTTTCCTTTCAAATATGTCACATAATATGACACCACGCGAAGGATTTTCATTGTTCGTATTTTTTTTGAATTTTTTATGCCCGTTTTGAATTTTTTTGAATTTCTAACTATGGTCGAACCGGCGTGCATGAAGATAGGGGACGAGCATCGTTAGAAGTTGTATTGGATCTCTGAAGAAACCACATATTGCGAGTCTAAAAATGATTTTTTTCAAAAAATCACGGGCGATAGATCATGTACCTGTAGTACAAACCGGACCCACTTCCTACCGATTCGGCAGACATTTGTCCTTTTTACCCGGGATGGACGAAACGGTTTGAGATGTCCCGGTTGGGAGATAGTCCATGTAAGGTGGTATAGTATTTTAGGAAAATGGTACGGTAGCATTCTGAAATAGCATTTTGGTGGTTACTTCACAAAGCGACCCATTTTTTGCGCTCGGAAAATAGAAAAGGGCTTTTCCGTGCGACAAAAAGGGAAACTTCCTCCTGCAACATTGTTCTCCATATCAATGTCCACATGCATGCATAATATGGGCACAGCATCACAAACTATGCCGTGATTCAGCACATAACATCGGTCATTTGGACCGAAAGCCATGAAACCTAGAACATCATAGGTCATTTTGTGAAGGTTTTTTCGAGACATGATCAATATACCAAGTCTGGTATTTTTCCTTTCAAATATGTCACATAATATGACACCACGCGAAGGATTTTCATTGTTCGTATTTTTTTTGAATTTCTTATGCCCGTTTTGAATTTTTTGTATTTCTAACTATGGTCGAACCGGCGTGCATGAAGATAGGGGACGAGCATCGTTAGAACTTGCATTGAATATCTGAAGAAACCACATATTGCGAGTCTAAAAATGATTTTTTTCAAAAAATCACGGGCGATAGATCATGTACGTGTAGTACAGACCGGACCCACTTCCTTCCGATTCGGCAGACATTTGTCCTTTTTACCCGGGATGGACGAAAAGGTTTAAGATGTCCGGTTGGGAGATAGTCCATGTAAGGTGGTCTAGTATTTTAGGAAAATGGGACGGTAGCATTCTGAAACGGCATTTTGGTGGTTACTTCACAAAACGACCCGTTTTTTAGGCTCAGAAAATGGAAAAGGGTTTTTCCGTGCGACAAAAAGGAAAACTTCCTGCTGGAACATTGTTCTCCATACCAATGTCCACATGCATGCATAATATGGGCACAACATCACAAACTATGCCGTGATTCAGCACATAACATCGGACATCTGGACCGAAAGCCATGAAACCTCGAACATGATAGGTCATTTTGTGAAGGTTTTTTCGAGACATGATCAATATACCAAGTCTGGTATTTTCCTTTCAACTATGTCACATAATATGACACCACGCGAAGGATTTTTATTGTTCGGATTTTTTTTGAATTTCTTATGCCTGTTTTGATTTTTTTGAATTTCTAACTATGGTCGAACCGGCGTGCATGAAGATAGGGGACGAGCATCGTTAGAACTTGCATTTAATCTCTGAAGAAACCACATATTGCGAGTCTAAAAATGATTTTTTCAAAAAATCACCGGCGATAGATCATGTACCTGTAGTACAAACCGGACCCACTTCCTACCGATTTGGCAGCCATTTGTCCTTTTTATCCGGGATGGACAAAAAGGTTTGAGATGTCCCGGTTGGGAGATAGTCCATGTAAGGTGGTATAGTATTTTAGAAAAATGGGACGGTAGCATTCTGAAACAGCATTTTGGTGGTTACTTCACAAAACGACCCGTTTTTTGCGCTCGGAAAATGGAAAAGGCTTTTCCGTGCGACAAAAAGGAAAACTTCCTTATGCAACATTGTTCTCCATACCAATGCCCACATTCATGCATAATATGGGCACAGCATCACAAACTATGCCGTGATTCAGCACATAACATCGGTCATTTGGACCGAAAGCCATGAAACCTCGAACATGATAGGTCATTTTGTGAAGGTTTTTTCGAGACATGATCCATATACCAAGTCTGGTATTTGTCCTTTCAACTATGTCACATAATATGACACCACGTGAAGGATTTTCACTGTTCGGATTTTTTTTGAATTTCTTATGCCTGTTTTGAATTTTTTGAATTTCTAACTATGGTCGAACCGGCGTGCATGAAGATAGGGGGCGAGCATCGTTAGAACTTGCATTGGATATCTGAAGAAACCACATATTGCGAGTCTAAAAATGATTTTTTCAAAAAATCACGGGCGATAGATCATGTACCTGTAGTACAGACCGGACCCACTTCCTATCGATTCAAGACCATTTGTTCTTTTTACCCGGGATGGACAAAAAGGTTTGAGATGTCCCGGTTGGGAGATAGTCCATGTAAGGTGGTATAGTATTTTAGGAAAATGGGACGGTAGCATTCTGAAACGGCATTTTGGTGGTTACTTCACAAAACGACCCTTTTTTGCGCTCGGAAAATGCAAAAGGGTTTTTCCGTGCGACAAAAAGGAAAACTTCCTCCTGCAACATTGTTCTCCATACCAATGTCCACATGCATGCATAATATGGGCACAACATCACAAACTATGCCGTGATTCAGCACATAACGTCGGTCATTTGGACCGAAAGCCATGAAACCTCGAACATGATAGGTCATTTTGTGAAGGTTTTTTCGAGACATGATAATTATACCAAGTCTGGTATTTTTCCTTTCAACTATGTCACATAATATGACACCACACGAAGGATTTTCATTGTTCGGATTTGTTTTGAATTTCTTATGCCCGTTTTGAAAATTTTGAATTTCTAACTATGCTTGAACCGGCGTGCATGAAGATAGGGGACGAGCATCGTTAGAACTTGCATTGAATCTCTGAAGAAACCATATATTGTGAGTCTAAAAATTATTTTTTCAAGAAATCACGGGCGATAGATCATGTACCTGTAGTACAAACCGGACCCACTTCCTACCGATTCGGCAGCCATTTGTCCTTTTTACCCCGGATGGACGAAAAGGTTTGAGATGTCCCGGTTGGGAGATAGTCCATGTAAGGTGGTCTAGTATTTTAGGAAAATGGGACGGTAGCATTCTCAAACAACATTTTGGTGGTTACTTCACAAAACGACCCTTTTTTGCGCTCGAAAAATGGAAAAGGGCTTTTCCGTACGACAAAAAGGAAAACTTCCTCCTGCAACATTGCATACCAATGTACACATGCATGCATAATATGGACACAACATCACAAACTATGCCGTGATTCAGCACATAACATCGGTCATTTGGACCGAAAGCCATGAAACCTCGAACATGATAGGTCATTTTGTGAAGGTTTTTTTGAGACCTGATCAATATACCAAGTCTGGTATTTTTCCTTTCAACTATGTCACATAATATGACACCACGCGAAGGATTTTCATTATTCGGATTTTTTTGAATTTCTTATACCCGTTTTGAATTTTTTGAATTTCTAACTATGGTGGAACCGGCGTGCATGAAGATAGGCGACGAGCATCATTAGAACTTGCATTGGATCTCTGAAGAAACCACATATTGCGAGTCTAAAAATGATTTTTTCAAAAAATAGCGGGCGATAGATCATGTACCTATAGTACAGACCGGACTCACTTCCTTCCGATTCGGCAGACATTTGTCCTTTTTACCCGGGATGGACGAAAAGGTTTGAGATGTCCGGTTGGGAGATAGTCCATGTAAGGTGGTCTAGTATTTTAGGAAAATGGGACGGTAGCATTCTGAAACGGCATTTTGGTGGTTACTTCACAAAACGACCCGTTTTTTGGGATCGGAAAATGGAAAAGGGTTTTTCTGTGCGACAAAAAGGAAAACTTCCTGCTGGAACATTGTTCTCCATACCAATGTCGACATGCATGCATAATATGGTCACAACATCACAAACTATGCCGTGATTCAGGACATAACATCGGTCATCTGGACCGAAAGCCATGAAACCTCGAACATGATAGGTCATTTTGTGAAGGTTTTTTCAAGACATGATCAATATACCAAATCTGGTATTTTCCTTTCAACTATGTCACATAATATGACACCACGCGAAGGATTTTCATTGTTCGGATTTTTTTTGAATTTCTTATGCCTGTTTTGAATTTTTTGAATTTCTAACTATGGTCGAACCGGCGTGCATGAAGATAGGGGAAGAGCATCGTTAGAACTTGCATTTAATCTCTGAAGAAACCACATATTGCGAGTCTAAAAATGATTTTTTCAAAAAATCACGGGCGATAGATCATGTACCTGTAGTATAAACCGGACCCACTTCCTACCGATTTGGCAGCCATTTGTCCTTTTTACCTGGGATGGAAAAAAAGGTTTGAGATGTCCCAGTTGGGAGATAGTCCATGTAAGGTGGTATAGTATTTTAGAAAAATGGGACGGTAGCATTCTGAAACAGCATTTTGGTGGTTACTTCACAAAACGACCCGTTTTTTGCGCTTGGAAAATGAAAAAGGCTTTTCCGTGCGACAAAAATGAAAATTTCCTCATGCAACATTGTTCTCCATACCAATGTCCACATTCATGCATAATATGGGCACAACATCACAAACTATGACGTGATTCAGCACATAACATCGGTCATTTGGACCGAAAGCCATGAAATCTCGAACATGATAGGTCATTTTGTGAAGGTTTTTTCGAGACATGATCAATATACCAAGTCTGGTATTTTTCCTTTCAACTATGTCACATAATATGACACCACGCGAAGGATTTTCACTGTTCGGATTTTTTTGAATTTCTTATGCCTGTTTTGAATTTTTTGAATTTCTAACTATGGTCGAACCCGCGTGCATGAAGATAGGGGGCGAGCATCGTTAGAACTTGCATTGGATCTCTGAAGAAACCACATATTGCGAGTCTAAAAATGATTTTTTCAAAAAATCACGGGCGATAGATCATGTACGTGTAGTACAGACCGGACCCACTTCCTACCGATTCGGCAGCCATTTGTTCTTTTTACCCGGGATGGACAAAAAGGTTTGAGATGTCCCGGTTGGGAGATAGTCCATGTAAGGTGGTATAATATTTTAGGAAAATGGGACGGTAGCATTCTGAAACGGCATTTTGGTGGTTACTTCACAAAACGACCCTTTTTTGCGCTCGGAAAATGCAAAAGGGTTTTTCCGTGCGACAAAAAGGAAAACTTCCTCCTGCAACATTGTTCTCCATACCAATGTCCACATGCATGCATAATATGGGCACAACATCACAAACTATGCCGTGATTCAGCACATAACGTCGGTCATTTGGACCGAAAGCCATGAAACCTCGAACATGATAGGTCATTTTGTGAAGGTTTTTTCGAGACATGATAATTATACCAAGTCTGGTATTTTTCCTTTCAACTATGTCACATAATATGACACCACGCGAAGGATTTTCATTGTTCGGATTTGTTTTGAATTTCTTATGCCCGTTTTGAAAATTTTGAATTTCTAACTATGCTTGAACCGGCGTGCATGAAGATAGGGGACGAGCATCGTTAGAACTTGCATTGAATCTCTGAAGAAACCATATATTGTGAGTCTAAAAATTATTTTTTCAAGAAATCACGGGCGATAGATCATGTACCTGTAGTACAAACCGGACCCACTTCCTACCGATTCGGCAGCCATTTGTCCTTTTTACCCCGGATGGATGAAAAGGTTTGAGATGTCCCGGTTGGGAGATAGTCCATGTAAGGTGGTCTAGTATTTTAGGAAAATGGGACGGTAGCATTCTCAAACAACATTTTGGTGGTTACTTCACAAAACGACCCTTTTTGCGCTCGGAAAATGGAAAAGGGCTTTTCCATACGACAAAAAGAAAAACTTCCTCCTGCAACATTGCATACCAATGTACACATGCATGCATAATATGGACACAACATCACAAACTATGCCGTGATTCAGCACATAACATCGGTCATTTGGACCGAAAGCCATGAAACCTCGAACATGATAGGTCATTTTGTGAAGGTTTTTTTGAGACCTGATCAATATACCAAGTCTGGTATTTTTCCTTTCAACTATGTCACATAATATGACACCACGCGAAGGATTTTCATTCTTCGCATTTTTTTGAATTTCTTATGCCCGTTTTGAATTTTTTGAATTTCTAACTATGGTTGAACCGGCGTGCATGAAGATAGGGGACGAGCATCGTTAGAACTTGCATTGGATCTCTGAAGAAACCACATATTGCGAGTCTAAAAATGATTTTTTCAAAAAATCACGGGCGATAGATCATGCACCTGTAGTACAGACCGGACCCACTTCCTTCCGATTCGGCAGACATTTGTCCTTTTTACCCGGGATGGACGAAAAGTTTTGAGATGTCCGGTTGGGAGATAGTCCATGTAAGGTGGTCTAGTATTTTAGGAAAATGGGACGGTAGCATTCTGAAACGGCATTTTGGTGGTTACTTCACAAAACGACCCGTTTTTTGGGCTCAGAAAATGGAAAAGGGTTTTTCCGTGCGACAAAAAGGAAAACTTCCTGCTGGAACATTGTTCTCCATACCAATGTCCACATGCATGCATAATATGGGCACAACATCACAAACTATGCCGTGATTCAGCACATAACATCGGTCATCTGGACCGAAAGCCATGAAACCTCGAACATGATAGGTCATTTTGTGAAGGTTTTTTCGAGACATGATAATTATACCAAGTCTGGTATTTTTCCTTTCAACTATGTCACATAATATGACACCACGCGAAGGATTTTCATTGTTCGGATTTGTTTTGAATTTCTTATGCCCGTTTTGAATTTTTTGAATTTCTAACTATGCTTGAACCGGCGTGCATGAAGATAGGGGACGCGCATCGTTAGAACTTGCATTGAATCTCTGAAGAAACCACATATTGCGAGTCTAAAAATTATTTTTTCAAGAAATCACGGGCGATAGATCATGTATCGTAGTACAAACCGGACCCACTTCCTACCGATTCGGCAGCCATTTGTCCTTTTTACCCCGGATGGACGAAAAGGTTTGAGATGTCCCGGTTGGGAGATAGTCCATGTAAGGTGGTCTAGTATTTTAGGAAAATGGGACGGTAGCATTCTCAAACAACATTTTGGTGGTTACTTCACAAAACGACCCTTTTTTGCGCTCGGAAAATGGAAAAGGGCTTTTCCGTACGACAAAAAGAAAAACTTCCTCCTGCAACATTGCATACCAATGTACACATGCATGCATAATATGGACACAACATCACAAACTATGCCGTGATTCAGCACATAACATCGGTCATTTGGACCGAAAGCCATGAAACCTCGAACATGATAGGTCATTTTGTGAAGGTTTTTTTGAGACCTGATCAATATACCAAGTCTGGTATTTTTCCTTTCAACTATGTCACATAATATGACACCACGCGAAGGATTTTCATTCTTCGGATTTTTTTGAATTTCTTATGCCCGTTTTGAATTTTTTGAATTTCTAACTATGGTCGAACCGGCGTGCATGAAGATAGGGGACGAGCATCGTTAGAACTTGCATTGGATCTCTGAAGAAACCACATATTGCGAGTCTAAAAATGATTTTTTCAAAAAATCACGGGCGATAGATCATGCACCTGTAGTACAGACCGGACCCACTTCCTTCCGATTCGGCAGACATTTGTCCTTTTTACCCGGGATGGACGAAAAGGTTTGAGATGTCCGGTTGGTAGATAGTCCATGTAAGGTGGTCTAGTATTTTAGGAAAATGGGACGGTAGCATTCTGAAACGGCATTTTGTGGTTACTTCACAAAACGATCCGTTTTTTGGGCTCAGAAAATGGAAAAGGGTTTTTCCGTGCGACAAAAAGGAAAACTTCCTGCTGGAACATTGTTCTCCATACCAATGTCCACATGCATGCATAATATGGGCACAACATCACAAACTATGCCGTGATTCAGCACATAACATCGGTCATCTAGACCGAAAACCATGAAACCTCGAACATGATAGGTCATTTTGTGAAGGTTTTTTCGAGACATGATAATTATACCAAGTCTGGTATTTTTCCTTTCAACTATGTCACATAATATGACACCACGCGAAGGATTTTCATTGTTCGGATTTGTTTTGAATTTCTTATGCCCGTTTTGAATTTTTTGAATTTCTAACTATGCTTGAACCGGCGTGCATGAAGATAGGGGACGAGCATCATTAGAACTTGCATTGAATCTCTGAAGAAACCACATATTGCGAGTCTAAAAATTATTTTTTCAAGAAATCACGGGCGATAGATCATGTACCTGTAGTACAAACCGGACCCACTTCCTACCGATTCGGCAGCCATTTGTCCTTTTTACCCCGGATGGACGAAAAGGTTTGAGATGTCCCGGTTGGGAGATAGTCCATGTAAGGTGGTCTAGTATTTTAGGAAAATGGGACGGTAGCATTCTCAAACAACATTTTGGTGGTTACTTCACAAAACGACCCTTTTTGCGCTCGGAAAATGGAAAAGGGCTTTTCCGTACGACAAAAAGGAAAACTTCCTCCTGCAACATTGCATACCAATGTACACATGCATGCATAATATGGACACAACATCACAAACTATGCCGTGATTCAGCACATAACATCGGTCATTTGGACCGAAAGCCATGAAACCTCGAACATGATAGGTCATTTTGTGAAGGTTTTTTTGAGACCTGATCAATATACCAAGTCTGCTATTTTTCCTTTTAACTATGTCACATAATATGACACCACGCGAAGGATTTTCATTGTTCGGATTTTTTTGAATTTCTTATGCCCGTTTTGAATTTTTTGAATTTCTAACTATGGTCGAACCGGCGTGCATGAAGATAGGGGACGAGCATCGTTAGAACTTGTATTGAATCTCTGAAGAAACCACATATTGCGAGTCTAAAAATGATTTTTTCAAAAAATCATGGGCGATAGAGCATGTACCTGTAGTACAAACCGGACCCACTTCCTGCCGATTCGGCAGACATTTGTCCGCTTTACCCGGGATGGAAGAAAAGGTTTGAGATGTCCCGGTTGGGAGATTGTCCATGTATGGTGGTCTAGTATTTTAGGAAAATGGGACCTTAGCATTCCGAAATAGCATTTTGGTGGTCAGTTCACAAAACGACCCGTTTTTTGCGCTCGGAAAATGGAAAAGGGCTTTTCCGTGCGACAAAAAGGAAAACTTCCTCCTGCAACATTGTTCTCCATACCAATGTCCACATGCATGCATAATATGGTCACAACATCACAAACTATGCCGTGATTCAGCACATAACATCGGTCATTTGGACCGAAAGCCATGAAACCTCGAACATGATAGGTCATTTTGTGAAGGTTTTTTCGAGACATGATCAATATACCAAGTCTGGTATTTTTCCTTTCAACTATGTCACATAATATGACACCACGCGAAGGATTTTCATTGTTCGGATTTTCAATATACTAAAGGTTCATCTTTAGTCCCGTTGAGGATTTCGCAGTGGGCCGAAGCACTAATGATAGGGGTGAGTGTCGACATTATGTCGTGCGGCATGTACCTTGTCCCGGATGGTGTCACCAACCGGGACTAAAGATGAACCTTTAGTCCCGGTTGGAGACACCAACCGGGACAAAACACGAGTCAGCACTAATAATAGGGGTGAGTGTCGACATTATGTCGTAAGTGTCGACACTATGCCGAGTTGCTTGTACTATAAAAAGGCATCCTTGTGAGTCCAGTCCTCCAGCAAGATTGAGGCATCTCCAATATTTTTTTCGAGAGAAGGGACACCACTACGACCAGTTTCAGGGAGATTCCGTCGGATCCCAGTCCTCCGGCATCTCCAAGAAACTGGTCATAGAGGCACTCCCTAATATGTGAAGTTAGTTAGCTCCCAGGTGTATTGATCTAGTTAGAGAAGTTACAAGCTGCAATATTGTTTTCGAGAGCAGGGACACCACTACTCACGACCAGGAGATGCCGGATCCCAAAGGTTCGGCATCTCCAAGAAACCGGTCATAGAGGCACTCCCTAATATGTGAAATTAGTTAGCTCCCAGGTGTATTGATCTAGTTAGAGAAGTTACAAGCTGCAAGATGGTTTTCGAGAGCAGGGACACCACTACGACCAGTTTCAGCGAGATGCCGCCAGATCCCAGTCCTCCGGCATGTCCAAGAAACTGGTCATAGATGCACTCCCTAATATGTGACCGCGCGCGTTTGGAGATCAGATCTTAATGGTAAGTACAAATCGGGACAACTTCTTCATAGTCCCGGTCGAACCATAAGACGGGACTAACACTCAAGACATTTATTAATATTAAAAACTGAGACTACAAAACCGGGACTAAAGGCCCCCCTATATATAGTCCTGGTCAAGCCACAAACCGCGAAAGACATGAACTAGAGTTACATAATATGAGCATGAACTTCTTGGCATATGTCCTTCCTTATGATCGCTTCAGACGTAACCATGGAGCATATTCTTTACTTAACGGAATGCTTGGGTCAGTTTTCACTATGAAGGGCGGAATTTCATCAAACTTATTATAATCTTCTGACATGTCTGTCTTGTCCTCGATTCCCACGATGTTTCTTTTCCCTGAAAGAACTATGTGACGCTTTGGCTCATCATATGATGTATTCGTTTGCATATTTTTTATTTTTTCGGTCTGGAGGACATGTCCTTCACATAGAAAACCTGAGACACATCATTGGCTAGGACGAATGGTTCATCTCTATAACCAAGATTGTTGAGATCCACTGTAATCATTCCGTACAACTGGTCTATCTTTACCCCTTCCCCATTCAGGTTGACCCATTTGCAGCGAAACAAAGGGACCTTAAAAGAGACTCCATAGTCTAGTTCCCATATCTCCTCTATGTAACCATAGTATGTGTCCTTTTTTCCATTCTCGTCTATTGCATCAAAGTGGACACCACTATTTTGGTTGGTGCTCTTTTTATCTTGGGCGATCGTGTAGAATGTATTCCCATTTATTTCGTACCCTTGGAAATTCAATACAGTAGAAGATGGTCACGCGGCCAACAAGTATAGCTGATCTCCAACAGTGGTGTCATTCAAGAGATGTGTCCGCATCCAACCACCGAAAGACTTCATGTGTTCATCTGTAATCCATGATTCAGGCTTCCCCGGGTTTTTGGAGCATACAATATTCTTGTGTTCCTCGATATACGGAGCTTCCAAGGTGGAATTATGTAGAACTGTGTAGTGTGCTTTAGTAAAAGAATCCCCGTCCCTACATATCATTGCTTTCTTTCCTAGCGTGCCTTTTCCACTTAGTCTTCCCTCATGCCATGAGTCAGAAACACCAATCGGCTTAAGGTCAGGAATAAAGTCAACACAAAACTCAATGACCTCCTCTATTCAATATCCCTTGGAGATGCTTCCTTCTGGTCTAGCACGGTTATGAACATATTTATTTAAGACTCCCATGAACCTCTCAAAGGGGAACATATTGTGCAGAAATACCGGACCGGGAATGGCAATCTCTTCCACTAGGTGAACCAGGAGATGCGTCATAATATTGAAGAAGGATGGTGGGAACACCAAATCAAAACTAACAAGACATTGTACCACATCCTTCTGTAACCTTGGCAGAATATTTGGATTGATTACCTTCTGAGATATTGCATTGAGGAATGCACACAGCTTCACAATGGGTACTCGAACATTTTCCGGTAGAAGCCCCCTCAATGCAATCGGAAGCAACTGCGTCATAATCACGTGACAGTCATGAGACTTCAGGTTTTGGAACTTTTCTCTGCCATATTTATTATCCCCTTTATATTAGATAAGAAGCCAGACAACACCTTGATACTATAAAGTACTTCAAAAAAGATTTTCTTCTCTGCTTTGGTAAGAGCATAGCTGGCATGACTTAAGTGGCTCCCTTTATCCGTCTTGTTCTGTGTATGCATGTTCTTTGGGTCTTTCTTAATTTGTTGGTCCTCCCGTGCTTCTGGTGTATCTTTTGTCTTCCCATACACGCCTAGGAATCCTAGCAGGTTCATGCAAAGATTCTTTGTCACGTGCATCACGTCGATTGAAGAGCGGACACGCAGGACTTTCCAATATGGAAGCTCCAAAATATATATTTATTCTTCCACATGGGTGCGTGTCCTGTAGCGACGTCGTTCGGAACTGATTGACTGCCGGGACACTTTCCAAAGATTACTTCTTTGTCCTTGACCATACCAAATACATCATCACCAGCAGGGAGTTCAGGCTTATTCCGATGATCTGCCTCACCTTTGAAATGCTTGCCTTTCTTTCTTACGGGATGATTGGTCGGAAGAAATTGTCGATTCTCCAGGTACACAACCTTCTTGCATTTATGCAAATATGTACCTTCAGTCTTATCTAAACAGTGTGTGCATGCCTTATATCCCTTGTTTGTCTGTCCTGAAAGGTTACTAAGAGCAGGCCAATCATTGATGGTTACGAAAAGAAACCCTCGTAGATCAAATGGCTCATGTTTGTTCTCATCCCACGCATGTACACCTGGTTTGCCCCACAGCTGTAAGAGTTCTTCAACTAATGGCCTAAGGTACACATCAATGTCGTTGCACGGTTGCTTCGGGCCTTGGATGAGCACTGGCATCATAATGAACTTACGCTTCATGCACAACCAAGGAGGCAGGTTGTAGATACATAGAGTCACGGGCCAGGTGCTGTGAATGCAGCTCTGCTCCCCAAAAGGATTCATGCCATCCGTACTTAGACCAAACCATAAGTTCCTTGCATCAGCTGCAAAGTCTAGGATGTTTCTCTCGATTTTTCTCCACTGTGACCCATCATCAGGGTGTCTCAACTTCCCGTCTTTCTTACGGTCTTCTTTGTGCCATCACAACAACCTGGCATGCTCTTTGTTTCTGAACATGCGTTTCAACCTTGGTATTATAGGAGCATACCACATAACCTTAGCAGGAACTCTCTTCCGGAGGGGCTCTCCCTCAACATCACCAGGGTCATCTCGTCTGATCTTATACCACAATGCATTGCATACCAGGCATTTATCTAAATTCTCATACTCCTTACCGCGGTAGAGGATGAAGTCATTAATGCATGCATGTATCTTTTGCACATCTAATCCTAGAGGACAGAGAGTCTTATTTTCTTTGTAGGTACTCTCGGGAAGTTCGTTATGTTCTGGAAACTTCGGCTTCATTATTTTTAGCATCTTTTCAAATGAGGAGTCAGTTAGACCACACTCTGCCTTCCATCGCAACAATTCTAGTGTGGTACCGAGCTTTGTGCTGCCATCTTCACAATTTGGGTACAACAATTTCTTGTGATCTTCTAACATGCCCTCTAACTTCAACTTCTCATTTTCTGTTTCACAGTCTCGCTTTGCATCAGAAATGACCCTACCAAGTTCATCAGCCGGCTCATTTGATGCCCGTTCTTCACCTCCTTCCTCTCCATTGTCTTCCATTGCAGTATCACTGTATTCAGGAAACATATGAAGATAGTTGTTATCATCATCATCTTCTTCACCATCTTCCATCATAACCCCTCTTTCCCTGTGCTTGGTCCAGCAATTATAGTTGGGCATGAAACCTTTCATAATCAGGTGGCCGCGAATGATTTTTGAGGAAGAGTACTTCTTGTTGTTCCGACATTGAACACATGGACAACGTATAAAACCATTCTCTTTGTTTGCCGTAGCCACATCGATAAATTTATCCACGGCTTTCATATACCCGGGTACACGCCGGTCACTGTACCTCCATTCCCGACAGTTCATCTGCATCATATAAGTAAGTTTATCAAAAACAGGACATCATAAATAGTGAAATGACCAATTCACATCGACACATGCATTGTATCAATGACAGAGAAAAGATAAGATTGCTAACTTTGATAGAGGGAAATAAAGAGGAGAAAGCTCAAGTGCGTCTCGGACACCTTCTATATTTTTGTCCTATGATAAATTGAACGGGATCATTGACTCAAACATTTCATCAAACACCTTGAATGCATGCATAGGGTAAAAAAATTAGCACACCCCTCACACCTTCCACCAAGAAAAAACAGAGTGGAGGCAGAGGGCTGGGGCGTTGCATTTATAGAGGGCGGAGCATACGTCCCGGTTTGTAACACAAACCGTGACTGTGTGTGCCACGCCACGTGGCACACACCCAACCTTTAGTACCGGTTTTGTGTTACAAACCGGGACGTATTCTCCCCTACCAACCGGGACGCATGCCTCCCAGCCCCGTGCCCGCTCGAACCGGGCGCGTGCCAGCATTAGTTCCGGTTCGTGGCGGAACCGGGACTAATGCTATTAGGAGGCACGAACGGATAGCCTTTTTCTACTAGTGGGCCGTGAGATGGTACCTTGCCTATCTGCAGCCTGTAGAACATGTCCTAGATAACCTTACCTTGTTGATCTTGCGAAGAATGAAGGAGGCCATGGAGCGGTTGTCGTCGAGGCTCCTGTGCTGGTGGTGCTGGGGCATGATGATATTGGACTGTGCGACCTCTGGCTTCCGGAGCGCGAGCATCCTACATGGCCGTCGAGGACGGCGGCTGACATAGCTGACATGGGGAAGGGCCTGGGGTTGTTGATGGACACCACTTCGAGGATGGCCTCCATCCGCTCCCGCCCGGCACGATCTCCCGCTCCACCTCGTGGATGAGCGCCAGCACGCTGGCCTTGAGCTCCTGCTCCGCCGCGACTCGGGCGCGCGGCGCCGGCACTAGCGCGACGCGAGTGCGAGGAGGTCCGCCACGTCGTCGGCGAGCCCGAGCTCGGCGACGGGGAGGATGTCGAGGAGCATGGTGACGTCATGCTGCAGCTCCCGCACCCGCGCGGCGACCTCGTCGGACTGCAGAAGCAGGCGCATGCGGCTGCGTGTGGCACAGTCTGCCACGACGGCCTTGAACCGCGCGGCTGGGAGGGGGTGGCCGAGCGCGGCGGTCATGGAGGAAGACGCGGTGGTAGTCGAGGCCCATAGGCGGAGCGCGGGGCAGCCCCGGCGGCGGGGTCTCTTGGGCAACGTCAGGGAGAGAGGTGAGGTGGGCGCAGGGAGATGGAAGAGAAGTTTGCGGCGGCGGAGGGGAGGGGATCGTGGGATTGCGAGGGAGGAGGCGGTTTGGGTGGCATACGCGAGTGGGAGTGGGTCCAGGAGGTAGCTTGGCCACGTGCGTGTTGTGTGTGTTGCCGGTTTTGGTGGCGTACGTGACCAAAGTGTGTGGGTGCATCGGGTTGGTTGACCGGTTGGCACAAATATAAGCGATTTTCTGGCATTGGTGGGTAGGAGGGGATGTCACGTTTTTAGATCTGTTTCTCACATTCTTTGGCGCATATGCTATATTCCCCACATATTGTCTATATTCTGTGGCGCATATGGCTATATGCGCCGCAGAATGTCAAAATTCCGTGGCGCATATAGCATATGCGCCATAAAATATTGACCTTCTGTGGCGCATATGCTATATGCGCCACAGAATTTTGACATTCTGTGGCGCATATAGCCATAAGCGCCACAGAATTCTGGCATGCCCACGTGCTGGGTCAGGACCACATAGGCCCCATAGAATTCTGTGGCGCATATGGCTATATGCACCATAGAATTCTCACTTTCTGTGGTGCATATAGATATATGCGCCACAAAATTGCAATAATTCTGTGAAGCATTTGCTATATGCGCCACAGAATTAATTGCTCTGAAGTACTCGTCTTTTGCGCGAGGCCTCGTGTCAAAAAACTTCCAACCACGTCCTCCTACCTCGCCCATTTGCGGAGATCATCTACATTTTGCTCCGTGTCGAGCTCCAGCCGGCCCAAACATTTTCCTTCGGGAGGGCATAAAATCGCTTTCTTTCTGTAGGGAGGACGGATGATTCAAGTAAGGGCTGAGAGCCTACATATCACTGAGATGGGCCAAGGAAGAAAAAGCACCTACAGTTCGTTAATTGAAATTCTCTTTGCTTAGCGCCCTCATGTTTCGAATAGAAAAGCACTGGAGATATCTGTGGAACTGTTGTTTTTCTTAGGGCAAGCTAGCAGAAAGAAGTAATCTATCTGGTCAGCCTGACGAAGAATTTAGGCAAATGGTCCCTATATGCGCCACAGAAAGTGAGAATTCTGTGGAGCATTTGCTATATGCGCCACAGAAGTAATTTTAGTGGAGCATTTTTCCTATATGCGCCACAGAATTAAAATCTATCTATAATCGTTTTCCTAGTAGTGATCCGGTGATAAAGTCCATTCCAACCGAATCCCATTTCCATTCCAGAATCTGTAATGGTTGCAACAGTCCCACGGGTCTTTGATGTCCCGCCTTGACTCTCTGACATATATCAGACTTGGCGATATAGCTTCCGATTTCTCTCTTCATCTTATGCCACCAAAATTGCTCCTTCAAATCCTGATACATCTTTGTTCCTCTGGGGTGGATAGAATAAAGAGTATCATGGGCTTCCTTCAAAATAACTTCTTTTAACTCCGAATCCGCTGGTACACAGAGACGTCCTTTGTACCACAGAACTCCTTCGTGTTCGGTGAATCCGTGTACTTTGCCTGTACCGATCAACGTTTGATTTTGTCGATACTAGCATTTCCTTTCTGCGCCTCCTTGATCCGACTAATAAAAGTGGGTTGAAGTTCTATGCTAGCCAAAAATCCTTCACTCACTAATTCCATTTAGAAATCTTCCATCTCTTTGTGCAAACTTGGTTGCTCCTTCAAAATCATGGAGTTCAAGCGACACGGCAATCTGCTAAGGGCATCTGCTACCACATTGGCTTTACCGGGGTGATAGTGAATGTCCAGATCATAGACCTTGATTAGCTCAATCCATCTTCTCTGCCTCATATTCAGCTCTTTCTGAGTGAATATATACTTCAGGATTTTGTGATCCGAATAAATCTCACAACGGTTTCCCATGAGATAATGCCTCCATGTCTTTAGGGCTAGAACTACGGCTGCGAGTTCAAGGTCATGGGTTGGATAATTCTGTTCATGCTGTTTCAGTTGTCGGGATAGATAACATATAACTTTGCGTTATTGCATTAGCACACATCCGAGATCGATCTTGGATGCATCACAATACACATAAAAGGGCTTCGTGATATCCCACATGATAAAGATTGGGGCTTAAATCAATCTCCTCTTCAGTTCCTGAAAACCCGCTTCACATTTGTCTGTCCATTCAAACTTCTTGTCCTTCTTCAGCAATTGGGTCATGGGTCTGGCAATACTCGAGAATCCTTCTCCAAACTTGCGGTAGTATCCTGCTAATCTGAGAAATGCACGAACTTGGGTTTGAGTGGTTGGGGCTTGCCAATCTTCAACATCCTTCACCTTCTCAGGATCAACGGCAATTCCTCCGGCTGATACAATATGTCTGAGGAATCCTACCTCCTATAACCAGAATTCACATTTGCTAAACTTGGCATGCAGCTGATGCTCTCTAAGGGTTCCAAGAATGGTCCTTAGGTGTAGCTCATGTTCTCCTTCTGAATTGGAATAAATCAGAATGTCATCAATGGAAACAAGGACAAACTTATCCAGGAAGTCCATAAAAATCTTATTCATGAGGCTCATGAAATAAGCGGGGGCATTGGTTAATCCAAAAGACATGACAGTATACTCGTATAATCCATATCGGGTGGTAAAGGCAGTCTTTGGAATATCCTGTACGCGAATCTTGAGTTGATGATAGCCAGTTCTAAGATCAATCTTAGAAAACACTTTAGCACCAGTCAACTGGTCAAACGGATCTTCTATTTTTTTGCAACGGGTACTTGTTCTTGATGGTGACATCATTCAACTTCCGATAATCCGTACACAGACAGTTACCTCCATCTTTCTTGTCCACAAAAAACAGGTGATCTCCATGTTGACGCACTTGGTTGAATCAATCCAACTTCCAGCATGGCATCTAGTTGCTTCTTCAGTTCCACTAGTTCAGACGGGTTCATACTATATGGTCTCTAGGCTATGGGTCTGGTTACATGTATTAGTTCAATGATAAACTCAATATCCCGATCTGGGGGCATACCGGGCAAAACATCTATAAATACATCGGGGTATTCACAGACTATCCGGACTTGGTCAATGGTTGGTTGGGCTATACTCCTGTTGCACTTGAATTGACGGGGCGAGGTTTCAGATACATGCTCGACTGATATTCCGGATGTACTGGTCATGGTTATGGATTTCTTGGCACAGTCAATTAATCCTTTGTGTTTGGACATCCAATCCATTCCTAGTACTACTTCCAAACCTTTAGTTTCGAGTACTATTAGATTAGCATAAAAATCTATTCCATGGATTCAGATAGGGACAACTTTGCAAATTTGCCTAGCTTTGGTGGTTGAACCAGGTATTTGAACAATCATAACATGCTTCAATTTGGTAGGTTGAATCTTACTAGTGCATGCAAATTCTTCAGTAACAAATGAGTGCAATGCTCCAGAATCAAACAACACTCTTGCAAGTACTGAGTTAACAGAAAACATACCCAGCACGACATCTGGCGCTTCTTGGGCTTCTTCCGTATGCATGAGAAAGAGACGACCGTTGCGGTTGAGTGAGTTCCCTGGGGCAAACATTCTTCCGGACTGAACACGACGCTACTGTTGAGCTGGGGAATTTGCATTGGGGGCTACGGCAATCTTCTTGGGGCACTCATTGGAATAGTGACCCTTGGTTCCACATTCATAACAAGTCACTTGCGATTTGTCCTTCGCTACAATAGGCACACCATTGCTTCCAGTCCTTGGGGAAGTGTTGGTGTTGGTGGCGGCATTGTTGTTGTTGAACTTAGGTGGTGCACGGTTGAAATTGCTTGGATTGCCGGGGTTGTTGTGGTTTCCTCCGGGCCTTGGGTTTCCATGGTTGGGATAGGTCGGACGATTCATCGGGGGTCTGTCATTTCTTGGGGCAAATCCTGGAGATGGGTTGGGGTGATACTTGGGTGTATGGTGGGTTCCTGGTTGATGCATCATGCAACGCTTGCGGTTCTCATTAGCTTGGTTGATCTTTCCTTCCATCTGAATGGCAGAGTCAACTAAGGCTTCAATATCTGCAAAGGAGATATTGAATAACACTATCTGCATCTCATCGTGCAGACCATTCAAGAATCTCTCCTTCTTCTTGGCTTCAGTGTCTATCTCCTCTGGTGCATACCTAGCCAATGACAAGAATTTTTCACGGTATTCCACTACTGCCATCCTTCCTTGCTTCAGTTCCATGAATTCATCTCTCATCCTCTTGGTCAAACCCAGTGGCACATGGGTTCTGCTGAACTTGACTTTGAACTCTTCCCAAGTCATCAGCTGAACTCCTGTCATTGCGCGAACGTTGTTCCACCATGCCCTTGCATCTCCAGCCAGATAGTGGGTAGCAAACAACACTTTCTCGTTGTCTTCCACTCCTGCAACTTCTAGATTTTTCTCCATGGTTTGCAACCAATCATCTGCATCTAGGGGCTCTTCTGATTTAGTGAAAACAGGTGGATTGGTGTTCTGGAAATTCTTGAGATTAGATCCATGGTTGTCCTGATTTCCATGGCCTTGATTGTTTTCGGCCATCTGAGCTATCTGTTGAAGGGTGGCTAAGTTGTCTTGACGTTTAGCTCTTTCGGCTTCGCGGTCACAAATCAACATTTGCAAGAGTTGCAACATTGGGTCCGAGGCTGAGTTGCTTCCTCCGCGAGGCATCTGAAGATGGAGATAGATCATGAGAAAAGAGGGAAATTTCTAAGCTTCAGGGTTTTTGAAAAGTTTTTAAAGTTTGACTCAGATTTTTCTAGCAACTTGCTTTTCATTCATTCATTCATTAATAGCACACAATACAAACACACACCACAACAAAGAAAAACAGATGGTTTTAAGAACCATTCTGTGAAGCTACGATATAGTGGGACCGACTACAACTCACTAACGCTAGTGCTCAAGTGCTACTACTCCTCGGAGTCAGTGTCCTCATCATTCTCATCATCATCATCATCGATGAAGGCGAAGTCATCCTCATCGGTGAAGAAGTCCATAGCCCGATCCTCTAGAAAGTCATCATCATCGCTGAGATAGGAGTAGGAGTCTCCACGAAGGTCTTCCTCTGCATTCTCCCTCTCCTCTAACTGCATGTCTCTCTCGTGGATGGTCTCCTCCAAATCCGTGATCTGGTGGCGAAGACGGGCAATGATGCGCTCCTTCTTGTTGAGCTGACGACGACGAGTCTTGCGATCCTTCACTATCATGGCAATGGTTTGATCCTTCTTGGCGGCAATAGTGTATTTGTGGTTGGCGTAGGAACGGGCATTGTACAACTCCTTCTGACGGCCATACATCATGAAGCTGAGGTGGTCCAACTGAGTCTTCGGCTCATGGTGATATGGGGCCTCCAGTGGCTGTCCCATAGCATCACGCCTTGGGTAGAACTCAAAGCGGGTACCCTTGATTTGATTGATACTCTACCCACACAGACGGGCAAGAGCTTCCTGCATGTCCCTGACAAGTCCATCGAGCCAGATGCTTGTTATGCCAGATGTCTGTTATGCCATACATCGCAATCCCAGGATGACCATTTTTGCGAGACATAACAGATTTGATATCACAGTACATCATCCATTACAAACCATACATAAGGTCTTACACAAATAAGGATCTCATGATCCAGTTCTTAATACAATTCAAGCAACGGAATAACGTAATAGTAACGACAGCGTAGGCGAAGCTCCATCTTCAGGGTCACAGGCAATGCTGACGATGGGATATGATCCTAGTTGTCGTAACCTTCCTGCGGTCCGTCATCTTGATACTCCTCTTCATAGTCTGGCCACGGGAATAGCCAGGTACAAATCCATGAGTACTCTTTAAGTACTCGCAAACTAATACTAACAAGTGAAGGGGTTTTGAATAGGATATACTAAGCTCTAGGGTTGTTTTGCAAAAAGCCAGATTTACCTTTACTAATTTCAAAAGCAAAGAAAGCTAGTTGAAAGTTGTATAACACCTAAGTGGGAACTTGCATTTCATGTCACAACTCTGTTGTGGTCAAGTCAAAGTCATAAATCATTTCATAAGTCATTTTAAAAAAAACATCTCACGACGGAATAGTATGGACACTCCAATTGTCCATAACCGCGGACGCGGCTATTCGAATAGTTTGATACTCTGCAGAAATTGTACACTTTCACCACAACATTTGATACATCCGTCAGGACAATCCTGAATTCACCATACTCAGTATGCGGATAATCAATCCTAACCTTTCAATTACATGCCCTAGTATAGGCACCTCTCCTGTGAGTTTGGCCTCCCAACCATGACCAACTGTCATCTTGGGGAACTACACATGTGGACAATCTTCACAAGGTAGCCTCAGCTTAGAACTTGACCACAAGGGAACCCATACTAAGGTATATAAATTTCCAGTCAAGCCCTACCCAAATTTCGGGTATTGTGGTTGTACGGTAAAATTGGAATGGTATCGCATCCAGACAACCGTCAGTTTTATAAAGGGCTAAGGCTCATGCCTCAACATTTTCATCATCAAAATCATCTGGTGTTCAAGAACACATGTCAAAACATTTCATTAGAATGACTCATCATTCTAATGTTTTCATAACCATTTTCACCAAGTATTCCCATCTAAAGTTGATCAAGTTTTATGCTTAGCACTAGCATCTACAATTGGGGGTAAATACTAATGATGGGTAATAAACTAGTGGGGATTTACTAAGTTCAATCTCATGCCTTAGGATGACATCAAGATTATCTAACTCACTACTAGGAAAATGGCCTTTAGTGGCGCACCTGGAAACATCATCTGTGGCGCACTAGCAGTGCACCACGGGCCTTGCGCTACGGCTATCTCTCAGCCGTGGCGCACTGCCTAGTGCGCCACGGTTGTGTAGAGACAGGCGTAGCGCACCTGCTAGTGCGCCACAGATGTTTGGGCAGGTGCGCTACCCCTAGGATTTTTTGTGGCGCACTACCTAGTGCGCCACTAAGCTTCCATAGTGCGCTTTAGGTGTAGTGCGCCACAGAAGGTAGACCATGTGCGCCACAGATGTATTTTTTGTTTTTTTTAATTTTCCGAGCCAGATTATATACAATACAGATTATATACAATATTACAGCAGGTATACACACAGATACAAGATATACAATTATATATATAAATACTCAATATGAAAAACAAGATTGAAACAAATACATATAGATAAGTCTCATACATGAATACATAGTCTAAGTTACATTGTTTCGATCATGTTACAAAGTAGTAGTTGGTGACATGCGAATACATGTGTCGATCGAACAAGTTAGAGCTCGTAAGCTCGCCTAGAAATCCAGACTAGCTAGACACAAACGCGGGATAAATAACCAAAGAAGATAAGCATGATCACCGCCGCGACGAAGGTGTAGGTCTTCATCCGGTTCCTTGTCCTAACTCCCGCTAGATAGCGCTTGTATCTAGCTTCCGCCTCCGCCATAGTGTTGTACCCTTTGTATCTATTGCCACTGAAACGGTGCACCTGTCTCCGGCAGTCTTCCCAATCATCGTAGACTCCGGGAACCCGTCCCTTGTACACAACATACCACGTCATCTATAAGTTGACAATAATAATTAACCGATGATTGAAAAAAACATATATAATTAAAGTCGCATATGAAGATACACTTATAGAAAGTACTCCTAAATCAAAAAGACCAAACTCAAAAAGCATGCCTCATATATAACTAGGTTGTTCGACACAGGAATATGCTACGATGGAACTGTTCGCCAAGTAGGATGCACAACACCTGGACCTGTGCATAGCACAAGGCGAACAATCCCATCGCAACACATTCACATATAGTGTGCCACGACATTTCAATCATCGGCATTATTCTCGAAAAAGACCAAAGTAACTCAAAAAGCATGCCTCATATATATACATAGGTCGTTGGACACAGGAATATGCTACGATGGAACCGTACGCCAAGTAGGATGCACAACACCTGGACTTGTGCATAGCACAAGGCGTACAATCCCATCGTAGCACATTCACATATATAGTGTGCCACGACATTTCAATCATCGACACTATTCTCGAAGAAGACCAAAGTAACTCGAAAAGAATGCCTCATATATAACTATCTAGGTCATTGGACACAGAAATATGCTATGACGGAACGGTTAGCCAAGTAGGATGCACAATTCCTGGACTTGTGCATATCACAAGGCTAACTATCCGTCATAGCACATTCACATATATATTGTGCCACGACATTTCAATCATCGTCATATTCTCGAAAAAGACAAAAATAACTCGAAAAGAATGCCTCATATATATACATAGGTCGTTGGACACAGGAATATGCTACGATGGAACTGTGAGCCAAGTAGGATGCACAAGACCTGGACTTGTGCATATCACAAGGCTCACAATCCCATCGTAGCACATTCACATATATAGTGTGCCACGACATTTCAATCATCGGCATTATTCTCGAAAAAGACCAAAGTAGCTCGAAAAGAATGCCTCATATATAGCTAGCTAGGTCATTGGACACAGGAATATGCTATGACGGAACCGTTAGCCAAGTAGGATGCTCAATTCCTGGACTTGTGCATATCACAAGGCTAACTATCCCGTCATAGCACATTCACATATATATTGTGCCATGACATTTCAATCATCAGCATATTCTCGAAAAAGGCAAAAATAACTCGAAAAGAATGCCTCATATATATACATAGGTCGTTGGACACAGGAATATGCTACGATGAACGGTGAGCCAAGTAGGATGCACAAGACCTGGACTTGTGCATATCACAAGGCTCACAATCCCATCGTAGCACAAGGAAAAAAAGAAGGACCAAATTGAGCAAAGGACCAAAGAGTAAGCAAAAAAACCAAGCATTGATTGATATATAATAATAATAAGCAAAATAAGTAAGCGATGATTCATAAACCTAATAAGATAAGTACACTTGTCCACAGACACACAAAGGTCATCTATAGCTTGTAACTACAACTAGGCCAACATCAAGCCTTCTGGCTCGGCTTAGGGAACGGGAGGACGCCTTGTCTCGTCATGAACTTACTATAGTCACCCTGCATCTCTAGGCGATCTTCTATGTCACGGTTATTCGGGATATTTCCTCCGTAGAAGACCCCCCCCGAATTCATGACATCACGAAATATGATTGCCCCAAACTGCTGCTGGATGCGATACATCTCTTGTCTAATATCCGAATCATTGATCTTGGCCTTTGCTTCGGCCCACTGTTTGAGATGATCTGGCATCATAGAATTCTGCTGGTCAAGTAGGAACGCCCTCATGTGATGGAGTGCGTAGTACGCTTCCTTCTTACTGTTTTCCGGCTTCTTCACGCAGGGGAACTCCGTTACGTGGTTGAAGACGTGCCTGCCTAACTTGACTTTCGTACGCACGAAGGTGGTGCCTTCCGTCGAGGCAAAGCCAGTGAGAGCATCATCCAGAACTTCCTTGATCTTGTCGTAGTTTTTCTTCTTTTCTAGACTCCCCGAGTCGAAATACGTGGCGTGGGAATGCTTCGGCGATAAGGAGATGAGCGTGCAGTGTTCATCTCTGCACAAAAAATTCAAATGGAATGTGTTGGAAAAAGAATGATGATGATCTAATAAAGCCAATCGACGGTGGCGAGTGAATAACGACTTACTCGGGAAAGTAAGGCAAGAGAATGTATTCCTTTGTCTTGTTCGCCACGAGGATTCTTTTTAGGTACAAGGCCATGATACGTCGTTCGGCGGGGGAACCCAAGCAGCCGTCACGCATGTAGTAGGGGTCCACTATAGCGATGCCCGGTGTGTTCTCTCTAATGATCTGCATGGCCAGGCTGAGAGAAAACATATGGACCATGGTATAGTGCAGCGGGTATAGGTGGAACATATTGAAGATGTCGTCGAACCACAGGAAGAACAGATCCGCAGGGTCATTGTCGACGAAGCCTGAGCCTGGTGGCACCTTAACCACGAATACCGGGTGCGAGGGATCTTTCTCCGATAGAAGGCGTCTCTCTATTGTCAGCACGCCGTCATGCACACTCTGCAGTTCCGAACTGGCGAGCTTCCGCAAATTCTTAGGTAGCATGGGCTCACTCGCCACATGAATCCTCCACATAATACCCTCGGGTCTTGGTGGCCCGTCCCGAAACCTGATCGGATTCGCAGTTGTTGACGCCACCGGCTGGCTCGAGCTGCTAGATTTTCTTTTCCTGCCCTTTTTCCTTTTGGAGCGGGCAGGCACCGCATCGAGCACCGCCGCCTATGTAGTGTGTCGTGGCTTAGAATAAAGGGCGGTTGGTTGTATCAGCTGGCTCAGAAGGCGCAAGCTAGAGGCGTCTCGAGAACCAAACAGACGCTTGGTGATAGTGGCTTTATCTGGGGCCACCAACTAGGTCTTCGCTACAAACCGAGTCTTTGAAGAAGTGATCATTCCGCTTCGTCCTCGGCCGGATCCTGCGCCATGTGCATATCATCAACATGATCATCCGACCCACCGCGTGGAGGTGACGGCGACGGCGATAAGGGGGCCTTGCCATCGCTTCTCGCTGGCACGACAGCGTGTCTTGTTATGCGTGGCGTGATGGCCCCCGCCCCCAAACGGATCATGCTCTTTGGCCATAGCAAGAATAAGCGAAGCAAGTTACGAGGATGTACGCTCTTCTTCATCCGCTCCTGGGGGTTGAATGGGAGGTTCCAGGTCATCGCAGCCCCTTAGCACCCGACTAATTTTAACCTTGTGCACGCTATCTGACATCGGCCTTGAGTGGAACGTGCGCTGCAAGGGTTGAACGATGGTACCCTTGGCAACATCCCTCAGCTCGTTGTTCACGTAGCATAAGAGAGTGCAAGGAACATCCGTCTGCGGAAAACATGTACGGCGTCGTCAGAGATGCCATAAGAGTAATAGATGGCATGAAAGGCGGTAATTAAAGCAATTTGTTTACCGTGATGGTGTCGAGATCGGCTAATGTCGATGCACCGCATACGGCGACGGGTGTGCAAGAGACGGAAGGGCTGCTTGATGGCGCGGTGCTGGCCGCCGGTGTATTCTCCCTACCGACGGGTGCTTGGAGCTCCGGTGCCACCACGACGATGGCAGGGGGGCACCAACATGTACTCCGGCGCCGCGGTGATGGCAGGGGGAGTCACCAACACTTGCGGCGCCAGAAGCTGGCGGAGTCACGAACACGTAGTTAAATGCGATCGCCGCGCCGCGTTGTTCGAGTGGCTGCTGACCATGCTTGGAATCGGGCACGGCCCTACTCGACCACCCGCACTCCAGTTCGCTATTGACTCCACCAAGGTAGGCAGGAAGGACGTGAGGGTGATTGCCAGGTTGTCTTGGACGATCTGAGGGATCCGTGCCACTTGTGCCTTAAGTTCTTGAACCTCGCGGTTTTCCTCCTCACTCCTTCCCGACGGCGCCACATGTGTCCTCGGCGGTGGACCAAAATGATCCACCCAATTCTTACCCCCGAGGCCAGCCAGACGGCCAGCCGACGACGGCTTCTTCGTAACCGGCTCTATTTTCTTGGCCCGGTTCATCGCCCTGTTAAAAGGGTTATCCCACCGGGTGGCCGCCGTCGACCCCTGGGATGAGGAACCCTGGGATCCATGACTAGCAACAATTTCCTCCTCCTGCAGAAGAAGTAACAGTGAATCATTTAGATCATCGATTAGATTGCAATCGAGTTGATCCGCGGTAATTAGATTATACTTACCACAATTTCCTCGAATTCCTTCACCGCAGGATCCGCGGTGAGTTGTTTGGTTTTTGGGTCCACATGGTAACGGGCCCTGATGAAGTTTCGAACCTGCCCGGGTTCGAATTTAGCAAAGGGGTTTTCTATCCCCTTGGATCTATACTCTTCGTCCTCCTTATTCCATTTGGCCTTCGCGGTTCTGTATCCACCAGATCCGAGATGGTGATGACCTATATTCATCACCTGCAGCACCTTTCCCCGATTACTATTGGCCAGGGCTCTTTCGGATTCACACCCGTCCTTGAACTCCCGGAACTGATCTTCGGTGATCTACGGGTCAATCTTCTGGATCTCCTCGAGACTTTTCCCCTCTTTATAGATCTTCTTCTTTATCCGAGTTCTCCAGCTGGCCAGGGCGGTGCTCATCTTTGTGAGGGTGGATTTGTTTACTTCGTTCCCATGATAATTTGTGTTCTGATACTTAGCGGGGAACTTGTATCTTGCGTGCAGCTTCTCGAACAGGAGTGTGCGCAATTGGCCATTATCTTTATGCCGGAGATTCTCGGTGTTGATCGATATGGTTATCCGGGTGATCTCCGCCACTTGCCCACCGTACCCTTTGACGACAAGGTAGGGCTCCAAAGGAACACCAGTTGGGCTCACTTCGGTAATTTCCTCGCTGACCGTGCCGACCGTGTTCGGGCGCCGGTCCTTCGGCTTCTTCTTCTTCTTCTTCTTAGGAGGGTTGCTACCACTCCCTGTGCCCTCGCCGCCATCAGTGGTTTCATCGTCCGCCGTTCCTTCGGCTTCTTCCTCCGCGTCTTCCATCTCATCATCCTCGCTCTCCGAAGGATGGTATTCTTCATCGTCTTCTAGCCGTTGGGCCGCCTCCTAGAATGTCAATTGTTTATTCGGAGGTCTGAGTTCTCCTTCAGCGCTGATGCGCTTAGAACATCCAGCCTCGTCGTTGTCACACATCTTTGCACTAATAAAAAACAAATAATTGGTTAAATGCATGGAAAAATCCGGCATGACCTTTGCTAATTTTCTTAAACTAGGAGTGCCCGATTTCTGCCGAAACGGAAGTTAATCAACATTCTGGCAAAAATCAGGACTCATTTCATACAAGAACCTGCATATATATGGACAGCATAGCTAGCACACAATAAATGGCCACCATAGCCAGACATTCAGACAAGAACATAAACAAACACCCTAACCAGCATGGCCAGCATTGCACCCACAGACTCACAGCTAGAACCCACATATGGTCGACCACACACAGTAATCCATCCAGCCAAAATATAGATGAAATAGAAACAAGAGAGGCATTTGGTCAGCACAAACAATAATAATCCAGTAGGAAAAAAAGAGTAATTATATAGTGACAAGAGCAGAGCAACACAGGATTATATCTGAAGAGGATTATATATAGGAGAAAACTAATAGTAATATACATAGTGGAGAGAAATGGAATTGTGTCCCCAACAACACCTCGATTGCAGTCCGGACAAATTGGGTGGTTCATTCATCCCTCACTCTTGTCCTCTATCTCTATATATAGAAAAAAGCGAACCAATTGAGCTCTCAAGGCTGCACGAACAGCAGTGCGAGCTTCAAGCTATTTCTATCTGTACAGAAATGCAATCAGGAGTATAGGTCTCAGTATTGAACTAAGTTTATTTAGTTTGTAGTCTATATTACAGAAGTTTGCTAGAAAGGCAGATGCATGATTTTCTTCAAGGAATCATGCACGGGAATAAGGTATCTTAACAAAACACTCCACTAATAGTCACCTACACAGCTTCAAGCTATTTCTATCTGTATAGAAATGTTAACTAATTATATGTGTACCTGCATGAGTAATAGTTGTAGGCAGGGTTTGAAAATATGTGTTGTGCGCTTGCAGACACAACTTGGCTAAAAGGGTACAGAAAATAGAAAGGGGATCCTACCTATCAAATAAACTTCAGAGCTACACACTCATCACTGATAGATGATGGGCATCTCTTTTCCATTATTAATTTCATCCTACAACAAGAGACACCGGGGCCCTTTCTTGACACTGCCCACACTACCATCTTCTCCATTAATAGAGATGCAGTAATGATTTGGTATTATCATCCCTTCCACTCTCTCTGCTCCTCCTCCCCCTCCTCCTCTCTCTCTACCATTACCCCTCCCCCAACTTCTATATAAACCAGCAGTAGGGACACCAAGAAGCCAAAAACTCACTGTTGCTTCTCAAGTCTGAACCACTCTTCCTTGCCAAGAAAACCTCATCTCCTGGTAGGTAGGTAGCTAGCTAGATAGTGGGTGTTGGGCAATACTACAAGCAGAAACAGAGAGCAAACAGACAAGAACTACAAGCTACATGCTAATAGAAAAAAGAGCAAGCAGATTAAGTCATGGCTAGAACATCTTCAAGCTCTTTGTTTGCTAAAAATCAAGAACTACAAGCCTAAACCTACAAGAACTACAAGCTAAAAATCAAGCCTAAACCTACAAGCTCTCTGTTTGCTCTTTGTTTCTAACAGAACATCAAGCCTCTGTTTGCTCTCTGTTTCTAACAAAAAACATCAAGCTCTCTGTTTGCTCTCTGTTTCTAACAAAAAATCTAACACGCTCTCTGTTTTCTAACAAGCTCTTTGTTTGCTTTTTTGACAGTAGAAATCATGTGTTGTTCAGTTCCAGGTTCCAAAGCGCAGCCATCTATCTGACTAAAAGGATCATGTACTTTTTTATCTTTTTTAACCACACAACACAAGAATGCAACAAGATACAAATGACGTGAGCCTGATCTTTTAGTTCAGTTTATCTCTTACCTTCACTCCTAAGTCCTAACTAAACAAGCAAGCGTATGATTGATTTACAGGACATTATCATAGCAGTTCTAACAAACAAGCAAGCGTGTTTACTGTATTTTTATAGATGTACAGCTGAAGTTTTCATAGGCAACAAACACAAATCCTAGCAGCTAAGACCATGTACTATGTGTGTTTTTCTTCTGCACACCAATTGATTATAGATGTACGGCTGAAATAGAAAAAAGTTGTTCTTCTGCACACCAATTGATTATTCAGGTATCATCACCATGCACATAGGAAAAAAAAGGGGCTTCATCCTGCTCAGGCACACCATCCAGAGGAGGCGGAAGGGGGAGTCCCGAGATATGGAGCAGAGCTTGCGTCAACCTTACATGCGTCTGCGTGGAGCCGCGGTGGAGTACTTGGATCGGGCGGTACGGGCCCGGCGGTGTGGCGGCCTCCTCCTCCTCTTGGCGTGGCGAACTCCTCCTCCTCCTAGCGTGGCTCGCTGCTCCTCCTCCTGGCGTGGCTCGATTGCTGCTCCTCCTCCTTACCTCCGGCGGCGGCGTGGCTCGCTGCTCCTCCTCCTGATCTCCGGCGGCGGCGGCGTGGCTCGCTGCTCCTCCTCCTAACCTCCGGCGGCAGCGGCGGCGCGTCGATGGGGATGGGGACGATGGGGATCGATCTGTGTCTGAGAGGAGATGGGGATCAAGGGCGACGGTTGACTAGTCCTACGCACTTAGGCGTAACCGTAGCGCACTTGGCCAGGGTGCGCTACGCCTAAGTGCGTAGGACTAGTCTGATAAGAGGGCTACCACCCCTATTCTTATCACTAGCATTGCCTTATCACAATGGTTCTGCCTGCTGCTCTATTCTAAACCTGTGAGCACCCAGGTTCGAATCCTGGTGCCCACCTTTTTTATTTTTATTTTTAAAATATTTTTAAATGTCCCAAAAAATGCCCAAAAGTAGCGATATATGCCATAAAAGTTTTGTTTTGTTTTTTAAAATACTTTTAAATATTCCAAAAATGCCCAAAGGTGATAATATATGTCATAAAAGTGGTACCAATATGATTCAAATATGTCATAATAATTTGTCCATAATACAAATATGTCATAATAATTTGTCCATAATACAAATATGTCATAATTTTTTGAGCTAGCGTTTTACAATCCTTTTTCCCTTCTTTGTCGCGGTTGAATAATTTAGCCCCGGCACTTTAATGTTTCTTCTTTCGAACGGGCTACCTTCTTTGGGTAGGGTTGTCCTTTTTCTTCTTGTGATGTATGTTGCTGCATCGTAGTCGTCGTCATCTTCAATCTTTGGATCGCCGTACTGGTCGAAGTCTTGCTCGTTGGCGACTCCATCCATTCCGATGATGTTTCTTTTTTCTCTCCTCACGACAACACGGCTAGGCTTTGTCGGGTCGGTAATGAAAAAACATTGGTCCACTTTGGTAGCCAGTACCCACGGTTCATTTTTCGCGGCCACGTTTGCACCGGCGGCCTTGGATTTGGCTGCCTCGGGTATAACCATGGTTGTGAAATACCGGTCTTCTCTTTCGACGCTCTTTGCCCATCTGACACGGAACATCGGCACCTTTTCTCCACAGTAGTCGAGCTCACAGATCTCCTCGATTCTTCCGTAGAATCTTTCCTTCACGTTGTCATCTGTGTAGAATTCCGACGTTACGCCTGAGTTCTGATAATCACACTTGTTGTCCTTTTCCTCCGTGTAGAATGTGTAGCCGTTGATATCATACGCCTGATAGGTCACCAGGTTTTGCATCGGTCCCTGTGACAAGGTGAATATGATCTTTTCCGTGTCAGAAGAATGCGATCGCGGGGGATTATCAAGGAGCGTCTGCCTAAACCAACACATGAAATCTGAGTTGTGCTCTTTGATTATTTCTCCCTGCGTCCTCTGTATGCCCTGGTCACTGTACTTCTTCTCGATTAACCTTTTGTGCTTCTGTACCCAAGGATCGACCAGTTCTAAATGCTGTAGCGCGACAAGGTTTGCTCGATCAAAGTCTGCTCGTCGAAAATCGAAGTCTGCATGCAGTATGCGACGACCCTCTCGGTGACCAGATCCGTCGAGCTTGCCAAGGTGCATGTTGAAGGGAAGACCGACAGGGTTCTCGATGTCTAGATAATTCGTGCAGAAAGAGATGCACTCTTCGGCCAGAAAGCCCTTGGCTATGCTTCCATCTAGACGGGACCTGTTGCGAACGTATCCTTTGATGTGTCCGTTCATCCTTTCGAACACCATCATGCTGCGGAGGAACATCGGCCCGAGTTGTACGATGTCCTCCACGACATGGACCACCAGATGCACCATAATGTCGAAGAATGCGGTTGGGAAGTAGACCTCAAGCTCACATAGTATCACCACGATCTCCTCCTGTAGCCTTCCGAGCTGATTCACGCCAATCGACTTCCTAGAGATGACGTCGAAAAACTTGCATAGGCCAAATAACGTTTCACGGATGTGCTCGTCCATTACCCCTCGTAGTGCGACCGGAAGTACCTGCATCATTAGCATGGCACAGTCGTGAGACTTCATGCCACTGAACCTCTGCTTCGCCTCGTCAAGGTATCTGCTTATCTTGCCCGCGTAGCCGTAAGGAAATTTGACTCCTAGAAGGCACTTAAAAAACTGTTTGATCTCATCCTGGCTTAGAGTGAAGCAAGAAGGAGGGCAGTAATATTCGTTCTTCTTGAACTTTTTGTCCTTCCGACGACCTTGTGTCATCTCCGACTCATGATCATCATCATCTTCCTGATCATCAGGAGTAGTGCGTCCTCCGTGAAGCTCCTTCCGGATACCCAAGCATATCAGGTCGTGCCTTGCTTTCGGACCATCTTTCGTCCTATCTGGCATGTTGATTATGGTGGCGACCAGACTCTCGCACACGTTTTTCGTGATATGCATGATGTCGAGGCTATGAGGCGTGCGGAGAAACTTCCAGTATGGCAACTCCCAGAAAACAGACCTTGTTTTCCATACCTTCATCAGCGGCTTGTCTTGTTGCTGCCTCTTTCGCTTCTTTCCAGGCTTAGGACAATCTTTCCAGTTTTCAGCACTCTTCCACTTCTTCGCTGCTCCTACGCTCTGGGATTCCTCGGGTCTCTGATTTGCCATCGAACAGGTCTCCACGTTTTCTCCATGGATCATTCTTGCCGAGCCACCTCCGGTGCACCATGAACACGGTTTTCGATGACCCTGGATCTTTATCTAGTTGGAGATAGCTTGTGTTATCCATGCACCTAACGCATGCGCAGAATCCTTGGATACCCTGACCCGAGATATACCCGCAACCTGGATAGTCTTGCACCCTAGTGACCAACGCGGCTCTCATAGTGAAATAATCTTGTGCGACGGTGTCATAAGTATTGGCTCCAGATTCCCATAACGTGGCTAGCTCCTCTTTCAACAGCCCGAGATATAGATTGATGTTGGTACCAGGTTGTTTCGGCCCTTGAATTAGCATACTCATTTGTATGTACTTCTTCTTCATGCACAACCATGGAAGGAGGTTGTACATCCATACAAACATGGACCAAGTGCTGTGCGTGCTCCTATGGCTACCGAACGGATTGAGTCCATGGTGCTCGCACCAAGCCTGATGTTTCTCGAATCTCCACCGAATTCTGGGAATTCGAGGTCCAATGCTTTCCACTGGCTAGCATCTGAAGGGTGCGTCACCGGCTCATCCTTTTCGGGGTCATCATCATCTCCTGGCTTCTTCCTTTCCGCATGCCATCGCATGAGCTTCGCTTCCTTAGGGTCCGCGAAATAGCGCTGCAGACAAGGAGTGATAGGAAAGTACCATACCACTTTTCGAGGTGCTTTATTCCCTTTCTTGTATCGACTCACGCCGCACACCGGACATGTGGTTTTCTCCGCGTCCTCGCCCCGATAAATGATGCAATCGTTGATGCATACGTGATATCTAACGTGCGGTAGATCGAGAGGACAGACGATTTTCTTGGCATCCTCGATACTAGTTGGACATGTGTTCCCCTCCGGGAGACGATCGTGCCAGAATGCCATCATATCGTCGAAGCTTGCATCGCTCAATTTGTGCTTTGCCTTCATCTCCATAGCCTTGGTTACATTCAACCGGGTATCATCGGGCTGCATCCTTCATACAATGGAGTAACGCGTCTTTATCAAGTTGCACAATCTTGGCTTTCTCTCTAGCAGCCTGGCGTTACTAAATGCTTGAGAAGCAGCTCTTGCACATAAGGGTCCCGCACCCATCTGACGTTGTTCCATCGTCGTGCTCCTCCGACATCTAGATCATCATAATCCCGATGCCTTCCGCACCTTCACCATCTCCAGAGACTCTTCATCATCTCGCCCGTTCGCCGTGATGATGATCATCGTCATGTTGGCCACCTTCACCGTCTCCATCATCTACGCCATCGCTTATCCAACGAGTGTATCCATCCATGAAACCATGGCGGGCAGTGCGCTGCAGATTCCCGGAATACGGGTCGATCACCGATTGAGTTTGCATCTTCTCGCGGACATCTTATATCATCTTGTTATTTGTATCATGTCGGCCGTCGCACATTTCAAAAATCTAGCCACAATGCCTTCGCTCATTATGCGGACCATTTTTGCTCTGCGGTGTACGGTACAATTTTGAAGTCTATTAGAACCACATAATGAATGCATGCATGCAATGGTCGATAGAAAATTTCGGCATGACCTATCCTAAAATTAGGACCTTTGCGAAATGCCAAAGTCTTTCCAAAATGGAAATGAATCAACATTTTGGCAAAACAAATGGCAACTTGTTCACATACAAACACAAGAGAGAGAGACCGATCCATACACACATGAACATATCATTATCCTCTCCATACACACATGCATGAGCATCATCGATACTCTCCATATACACACACATATGACCATCCTCTCCTCATACACACATCATGAGCATCGGTCATCTACATACATATGAGCACATCATCCATATACACATGAACACATCCTTACATGGACAACTTACCGAGATGAAAGACCGATCGCGAGAAAGATGGAAAGGAGAGGTGTGCGCGTCGACCGGAGAAGGAGATGAGAGACCGGAGACCTCCTCTATTACTTATGTAACATCCAAAGCAAGTTTTACATGCTAAAAATGGTGAATGGGTGGAGAAATTGAGGTGGGAAGGAGAAGATCCCGACTAGATCTAAGGAGGAAGAAGAAGGGGAAAGTGAAGTGTGGGGTGGTGGATGTGGTCACACATGTGCACATAAAGTGTTGTCCTAAAAAAATTGACACATCCGTGGCGCACACGGCCCTAGTGCGCCACAGGGAGTAGAAACAACCGTGGCGCACTATGCCATGCGCCCACGATGTTCTCACATGGCGCACTAGCAAAGTGCGCCACCGATGTTTGTGGCCGTTTCACAGCATAGGGGGGCATGCGCTTAGGCGTAGCGCACCCCCCATGTGCGCCACGGTTGACACTAACAACCGTGGCGCACATGACTGTAGTGTGCTACAGATGTTTGGCGTGCGGCCAACAGGGCCCTGTCCCACACGCATCTGTGGCGCACTATAGTCATGTGCGCCACGGTTGTTCTAGTTACTAGTAGGGCACTTCCCACTGGTGAGCCACGCCTGTTTTAGCCGTGGGGCACTTCAACCATGTGAGCCACAGATGTGCTGATTACCTATAGCCGTTTTCCTAGTAGTGACTTAGGCCAAATTTTATGCTCTTTATGCGATCTTCAGTTATCTTTCTAGAATCTACAAGTCACTAAGTAAACTCTAAGAGAAAGCTTTGATAAAGAAAATAAAGTATTAAGCTTGCAAGTAAAATTAGGATTGGGTATCAAGTGGTGTAAGCTTGCAAGTAAAACTTGCATGGTTTAGCTTGCTAAGATAGTAGTATAAGCTTACTAAGTTGCAAGTGTTAGCTTGCTTAGTTAATAGCATGCCTTGTGCAGAGTAGTGGTTGAAGTTCTCCTCGGCTTCTTCCTCGTAGTATCCTCTTTCCTCCTCGTATCCTTGGTCGGTACTAGCGTCTATAAATAAATACGAGGTACACACTTTCCAAACAATACTTAACTATTTCTAATCATCACGCAAAGTTTCACACTAGGTGATCTAGCATCATCACTAACATTACAATATTAAAGCACTTGTCCCATTTATTTTATTTTGAGAAAAGTAATTTCTACTCATTGAAAAACTACTTAAGATTTAATATTCTCCAACTCAAACGTGGGATCATGTTGACACATGTCATCACCACATATTTCAGTACATGGGAATGTGATTTAAAGTGGTGTCACAACTTAATAAGGTTTAACCTTTTATTTTATTTAATTAAAGTGACTAGAAATGCCTATGTGGCATTCTTTTATTACTTGATCATTATTTCTGTAAGTAAACCTATATGTTTTTATATACTTTGAAAGGTATGGTTAAGTGTGATTTTTGAGAGTTTTGAATTAACTCAAAATCTCTTATGGTTGAATTTTGAAAAATGTTTGAATGCAGAAAAGCTTCTGCCTTGTTATTTTTACCAAGGGTGATCTACAAATCTAAATGGTTTGAATCCAATGGGCTTAGATTAAGCATTCGAGTACCTTTCTAACAAAAATGGTTTCATCCATTTTGGTTTAGTGAATCAAGCTGGGTTGATTTTTGAATCTTGGTACAGAACTGGGTTTGAAATTAAATGAATAAAACTTAATTTGAATCGGTGGGTTGCACGGGATGTTTAACTGGGCCGGACAACTACGCACAGCGCACGCGCGGGCTGGTTAAGTGAGCGACCCCACTCGTCAGTGAGACAACGAGGGGCGAAGCGGTATGGGGCAATTAGGACCATAGGATCCTAGCGCGGCCGGTGGGGGTCGTGGGAGGCTCACCAGGGATCATACGATGGTCGGCGACTTGGGCGAATGACAAAGTCAACGACGGCGATTCTCCTGGTACCGGCAGCTCCTCCGGGGGCAGCTCCAATCGATGGCGCCTCTCCTACTCTGTAGCGGCAAACTCCGGTGAAATTCCGGCCACCTGGTGCTCGCCTTGCTCCGGGAGTGAGTGAGTGTGATCAGTGAGAGGTGGGGAGAAAACTGGTGTGAAGAAAACGAGCGGGGGAGACCTCCTTTTAATAGTGGCTTAAGGGGACCGAATGGCGTGGGTGGAGCTCGTCGGTGTCGACGGCACAACGAGCTAACGGCATGGGCGACAATAGGGGGAGGTGTTGTGCTCGCTGGCGAAGCTCAACAGCGTGGTGGAAAGGCATGGGGCGGTGCTGATCGGTCGGAACACGTCGACGCTCTGGGCGGCTCCGACGAAAGTCTTAATGGCGCACAGGTGCTCTTGGTCGCGCGGCGGTGAACGAGCATGTCTGGGAGGTTCCTGGTGCGGTGGTGATCACGTACGCAAGCGACGAAGGAAGGGCGTGGTTTGTGCGAGCGTGTCGAGCTCGGCGTTCTGGAGCGCTCTCGGCATGGCCACAAAGAGAATGGTCGCACGCGTTCTAGGTGGTCCTGTGGCTGGATGCGCTCGGGGCTTGGACAGGGAGTGGCAGTGGACGGTGGACTGCCTGCTAGACAATGTTGGCGAGGCTAGTTAGGCTTGTAGCTTGTTGTCGAGTTGGGGTTGGCAATTGGGCTTGGCCATGGTCACCATTGATGGCATTGTCGAGTTTACAGTGAACTAGAGCTGGTTAAACTAGTTAGATGATCTACTGGGAGTGTAGTGAGAGCTAGGGAGGGGACAAGGTTGGTACAACACTGCTCACTATAGTGTTTGTTGTTTAATCTGATTTGTGCCCAGAAGGTGTTTGTGAAATGGCCGAAAGAAATTCAAATTCGAATTTTGGATTCAAACTTGGTGGGTTTGCTAGGAACATACTAGGGAGTCTCTGGTTAGTTGGATTATTCAAGGGGCACTGGTTTGGTTGGGTTTTGAAAATGTGTGATCTTCACATATGATGAAGATTCAATTTTTACATGTGATTTGAATGAGGTTGCCAAATGTTTTTGCAAGTTTGAAAGGTGATATTTGCTTCACTTTTACTTGGTATTGCAAGGGGTCAAAAGAATTGGAAAAGTTTCTGTTTGCAATCTTGGACTAGAAACACTCCAAGTGACCTAGTGAGCAAGATTGGCAAAAATGATCGTTTGCTTTATTTGATTTGTTTTTTATTTTATCCTGATTTGTTTCTGCTTGGAAATGTTTTAGATGATGTTATATTCCTCTTTGAACCATTCCTTACTATTTAGTTGAGTCACACAAGTCCATTCATGCATTTATCAAATCATCACATACACACATGCATTCATATGATTTGAATTAACAAAAGTTTTTGTTAACCCTAATTGTAGTGATTGGAGTTTGATGATCATTGTTTCATATTTTTGGGATGTTACACGCCTAGACCGCTAGCCTAAGCCATGCCTAATCATGGTGGAAACTTGCAGCATCACCATAATGAGCTATCTATGAAGCATCCTCAATAAAAAGCTATGCATATGGTAAATAAAAAGATTGCTGAGATGCTCATTGTCTGCTTGCCGTGTCATTTTGGTTATGGGAAAGCTCCTGTATGAAGTGCAAGGGGTACCCCGTTGGTGGTTCTCAATGATATGAAAATACTTAAAGTGACAAGAACTTACCTGGACCCAAAGCTGAGTATGCATGAGGTGTGGCCCTCGTATTCAAGGGACTTGAGATTGCCAGCTTATACTTCATCAAGCATATACTCCAGCTTTGCCACTTTAACCTTAACGACTTCAAGATGCTTATGATAGGGGCAATGAGGGCTGAAAGCTAACAAGTACCATAATTTTTGGAAGCTCTTTTTGAAACTTGTAATCCCTGCTTCCTTTTACAAAAAGGACTTTCTTCCACCACTATTGAGTCTCCACCTTCTACCTTTAGGCACCATTAAGAGAGCATAGTTGTCATTCTGTGTGCAGTGTTCCAAACCTTATTAATTGATGCATATTGTGTTATTACTTGTTCTTGTGCTACTTGTTTCTAGTCACCCTTGTGAACTTTGCAGGTGTCCTATGCATTTAATTGCTACTCTATGAGGGACAAGCTAATTGCCACTATGCTATGTTTTTTGCATGTGAAACAAACAAACGTTTTTCAATGCATGTTATTCATTATATTTGTTTGTAGCTTGTCATGTTGCATGCATAGTTACTATGTCCTATTATTATAACTCCACCTTTCATGAACATGTTTAGAGTTCTTTGATCCCAGCTTTCAATTCTTGCAAATGGTTGGATCTTTATTGTGAGGGTGCATGTCACCTCAAAAATTATTCTGTTTATCACTTACCTACTCGAGGACGAGCAGGAGTTAAGCTTGGGGATGTTGATACGTTGGAAATCTATATTTTTTCATTATCCATGCTTGTTTAGTATCTACTTTGCTTTACTTGTACACACTCTGAGGTGCTTTTTACATGTTTTCTGGTACTAACCTATTAACAAGTTGCAACAGTGCCAAATGCCTATTTTCTACTGTTTTTTGTTTCAGAAAAGTTAGTAAATAAATATTCTCGGAATTGGACCGGACAAAGGACAAAGTCAATTACTTTCCGTGGGGAAAAAGAAGTCTAGAGGAGAGCCGGAGGGGCCAGACCCACCCCAGGCGCGGGTGGGCCCAGCCCCGTACCTAGCTAGGGTTTGGTGGCCCTGGCCGTCTCCTCGGTCTCCCCCTTCGCCTATAAGAAGCCCCCGATGCAGAAACCCTGAGAACCTATCAAATATCCACGAAACCGTCTGTATCCTCCGCCACCATTGTCCCTAGATCGGGGGGATCTGAAGTTCTTCCTGGCACCCTGCCGGAGGGGAGATCATCCTGGAGGCCTTCTCTCCGGTATGATGCGTGAGTAGTTCCACCTTGGAATATGGGTCCATGTAGTAGCTAGATGGTTGTATCTCCTCCTTTGTGCTTTCATGTATAGATCTTGTGAGCTCCATTCATAATCAAGATCTAATCTATTTGTAATCATGCATGTTGTATTTGCGGGGATCCGATGGATATTGATATTATTATGTTGGTTTGATTAATGGTTTTGTCTTTATGATTCTATCATGTCTGTGTTGTTTGTGATCTTGCATGCTCTCCGTTGTTAGTAGCTATCTTGGCCAAGTAGTTGCTAGTGACTCCAAGAGGGGGTATTTATGATCGATAGTGGGTTCATGCCTCTAGTTTCCAAGGGAAGTGACAATAATCTCTTTGATTGTAGATGTGCTGTTTCCACTAGGGAAAAAACAACGGTCTCTTGTTCATGGAACATGTGGACTATTTACCTTACACACTTTGCTTAAAGCAGTTGTCTGTTCCTTGCAACTTAATACTGGAGGGGGTTCGGATGATAACCTGAAGGTGGACTTCTAGTCATAGATGCAGTTGTATGGCGGTCTATGTATCTTGTTGTATTGCCCAATCAACCTCATAGGATCTTTCTGACTAGTAATTGCATTTTATGCCTTGCTCGGTTCCTGTCAATTGCCCTGCTGTAATTTGTTTACCCTTCATGCCATGTTGTTTATCTAAGGAGAGCACCTCTAGTGAACTATGGACCCCGGTCCAATATTTATAATTGATACATCTTCCACTGTTACTTGTTTACTTGCTGCAAACCATTACCTTCCACACAATACGTTTAATCCTTTGTTACAGGAAACATGTGAGCTTGAGAACCTCACTGTTCGTTGGGGAAAAGTCTTGAATTTGTGTTGTGTAGGTCTTCGCGTTGCTTGAAACACCTGTGTGACGTTTCCTTCCTCCTTCTGGTTCGATAACCTCGGTCTCAACTGAGGGAAAACTTGCTTCTTGCTGCTTCACACCTTGATCTTGGGGTTCCCAACAGGTTGTGCGTAGACAGTCGTCAATGATTCTAGAGATGAAGAGGACACTAATGAGGAGTCCGGAAGATCGTATGAAACAGGAGATGATTCGGAGAAAGATGCTGAGGCCCGGTCTTCCTCCAAGGGGACCGAGGCTTCTCAAGCTCACGCGAAGGTTTCACGCAAAACGACCAACGTTCAAGATGCCAGGGCAGCTTCGGTCGAGGTCGAGGTAACCTCTGCGGAGGTCCAGGTAGCCTCGGAGACCTCTACTCATTTAGTTATTTCGTCTACCGAGGCCGAGGTTCCTCTAGTGGTGACCGAGGCACCCACTTCGGAGATCCCTGCTCCTGAAGTTACTTTTTCTCCATCTGCTGATGACCCGATGATAGCCAGTGCTTGAACTCAAAAAACTTCGTATTTGTTAAATCCCCGGTATGCCGGGCGTATGCTATGTAAAACAATTTGGTCCTTTTGGTACTACCTGTATAACTCGGTGATTTTCATATGTTATGCTAAATCTTATGTTGTTTACTTTTCTAAGTCAACTATTCGGCATGTGCTCACCATTTGTGATTTTTACCTAGTGGGTTTGAAATGAAAAGATCTAACTTATTTATGTTTAACAATTATGAATGATAGTACAAGATGAGCGCGTGGATCAAATGACTACGGCAATCACATGGGTTAGAAAAAATTGTAAAACATGAGTCGTCTCGCGTACCATCCACTCCTTAGTCGTTTTTCGTGTGTTTGACTTCTGCCGGCTCTTATCTCGCTTATCATGAAGTTTTTTTCTGGACAATGATAAGTTAGAGATTTGGCTTCTGCTGTCAACACAATACTAACTCGGCTTAAGGATTAGACATATAAGCCAGCCGACTTATCAAAGAAATGAAAAATAAGGACAGATATTATGAGGTAGTCCCCGAGTCACTACTTGAGTTGCCGAAGTTTCATTCATTAATTCGTTTCCGACATACAAAGACGACATATGATAGTACGGGATATAATACACTTCCTCTAAGTGTAAAAAGGACGAAGTAAAGCTACATTCCACGACCTTTTTGATTCGTCTCCTGACTTGTCCGCTTTAATCTTCTCTGGTGCTTGAGCATCCATGAGATAGTATGCATCATTATGAGGTTCTTTGCTCACCATGAATGGTCCCTCCCATGGGGGTGACAATTTATGCATGTCGGGTGTGCGTTGCACGAGCCGAAGTACCAGATCTCCCTCTCAAAAAACTCGGGGACTCACTTTCTTGCTATGATAGCATCTGAAATCTTGCTGATATATGGATGATCTGGATAATGCCAATTCTCTTTCTTCCTCTAATAAGTCAATTGTAGGGTTCGCAGCATAGAAAACAAAAAAATTCCTATGAGGTGAACTATGTACCAAGATCTATCTAATAGATACAAACAACGGGTGGATGTATATCCGTAGAGAACATACCCTTGAAGACCGACAAAGCTTAACGATTTCGACTCGTGGTTGATGTAGACGATCTCTTGTCGATATCAAGATCGAGAGGAAGTCCTAGCACCGCAAATTAGCCGCGCATCCGTGCTCGCACACATGTTCGAGGCACCGAGCAACCTCCTCCTCGCTCCAGAGATGCAGCGGAAGCACAACTCTTTCTTGCCGAATAGCCACCGGGAACATGTATCTCGCTAGTCCGAGACCATGGGGGATAAATTCTAGAGGGGGAGAGAGATCCTTCACGAGGAGGTGTGAGTGAGAAGTGAGGAGAGGGTGCCTTTTATAGGAGAGGGGGGAACCCCAAGGGGGTGGCCGGCGCATGGGGGCTGCCCCCTTGCCCTCCCCTCTTCATGTGGGTGGACACTCCACTCACAAAAATCCATTCAAATCCCTCCACTCAAAATCCCACTCAAACATGCCATTAAATTTCCACCAAATTTAATGCATACTCTAATTAAATAAAAATATTTTATTTTATTCAGAATTTTGTCAATTACTTTAATGACAAACATTCACAAATAACCCCTTGCTAGAATTCTATTTCACATGCATAACCACTTTATGCAATTTCACCCGAAAACCTGTTTTGGTATCTAGTGAAATAAATTCCTGCGCTTGTTCATTCTTTCGGCATGAAACTTTTGCTCCAATTGGATGTCGGTGTCTCTTAAGTGTGTCACCCTACAGTTCGTGAATAATGCAGACATGATCGAGACCCCTATCGGATCAATAATCAGAAGCGGGATCTAGAGACCCATACTGACTCCCACACATTGAACGATGACTTTCTTGTGATCGTCGGAACCTTTTACGCTAGTATCTTAATCCCTTTGTTTCACGATATATTACATGTCCGAGATTCGATCATCGGTATCTCCATACCTAGTTTAATCTCGTTACTGACATGCACTCTTTTCTCGTTCCCGTGATATATCATTCTAGTGATCAAATCACTTTCTTGCAAGCTAACCAATGTGATATCACCGAGAGGGCCCCGAGTATATCTATCCGTCATCAGGATGAAAAAATTCCACTCTCGATCCATGGGCCTCAACATAACACTTTATTTGTTCTGAATCCATCTTTATAATCACCCTGTTACGGTGTGACGTTTGATGTTATCAAGAAACTCTTCCGGTGTTAGTGATTGACATGATCTCATGGTCTAAGGATTAGGATCACTTCGTAAGTTTTTATAGCAATATAAACTCAATGACTTTGATCGTAATGCTATACTTTGGATGAATGTCCATCACACCATTACACTAATGTTGTGATCCCGTTATTAACAACATCCAATGTCTATGATCAGGAAACCTTGATCATCTTATTAATCAACGAGCTAGTTTATGATAGAGGCATAACTAGGAACTTTCTGTTTGTTTATTTAACACACATGTATTAACGTTTCTGTATTATTAAAATTATAGCATGGAAAATAAACATCTATGATATACTTGGAATACGCATAATAAACACTTTATTATTGCCTCTCAGGGCATATTCCCTTCAGTCTCCCACTTGCACTAGAGACAATAATCTAGTTACATAGTGATAAATCTAACACCCATTGAGTTCTGGTGTTGATCATGTTTTGCTCTAGGGAGAGTTTTAGTCAACACATCTGCTACATTGAGATCTGTGTGTACTTTACAAATCTTTATATCTCCATCCTTGACATGCTCGCGGATGGAGTGAAACCGGCGCTTAATATGCTTGGAATGCTTGTGAGACCTTGGCTCTTTGGTATTGGGAATGGCACCATTGTTGTCACAATAGATCACCATTGGGTCCAACGCGTTTGCAACCACTCCTAGTTCGGATATGAATTCCTTCATCCAAACTGCTTCCTGAGCCGCTTCCGAAGCAGCAACATATTCGGCCTCCGTTGTTGATCCCGCCACCACAGGTTGTTTGGAGCTCCTCCAACTAACCGCTCCGCCATTCATGAGAAATACGTATCCGGATTGAGACTTAGAGTCATCCGGATCGGTGTCAAAGCTAGCGTCAACATAACACTTAGCGACAAGCTCTTCTTAACCTCCGTATACAAGAAACATATCCTTAGTTCTTCGTAAGTACTTAAGGATATTCTTGACCGCTATCCAGTGTTCCGAACCTGGATCCGATTGGTACCTACTAGTCAAACTAATAGCATGTGCCACATCCGGTCTTGTACATAGCATGGTCTACATTATAGAGCCTATGGCTAAAGCATAGGGGACTTTGTCCATTATCTCTCTTTCTTCCACCGAAGCCGAACTTTGAGTCTTACTCAATGTCTTGCCTTGCAACATAGGTAAGAACCCCTTCTTACTTCCGTCAATTTTAAACTTCTTTAAAATCTTATCAAGGTATGTACTTTGCGATAGCCCTATTAGGCGTTTAGATCTATCTCTATAGATCTTTATGCCTAATATGTATGACGCTTCACCTAGGTCCTTCATTGAAAATTTGTTGTTTAGATAAATTTTAACACTGTTTAAAAGATCTATATCATTTCCGATCAATAATATGTCATCCACAGATAATATCATAAATGCCACATTGCTCCCACTCACTTTCTTGTAAATACAAGCTTCTCCATAAGTTTGGACAAATCCAAACTCTCTGATCACCTCATTAAAGCGGAGATTCCAACTTCGTGATGCTTGCTTCAATCCATAGATGGATCGCTGAAGCTTGCACACCTTGTTAGCATCCTTAGGATCGATAAAACCCTTTGGTTGTATCATATACAACTCTTCTTCAATATTACCATTGAGAAACGCGGTTTTGACATCCATCTGCCATATCTCATAATCGAAATATGCAGCAATTGCTAACATAATCCTAACTGAATTTAGTATTGCTACGGGAGAGAATGTCTCATCATAGTCAACTCCTTGAATTTGTCGAAACCCCTTTGTGACAAGTCGAGCTTTATAGACGGTCACATTACCATCAACATCAGTTTTCCTTTTGAAAATCCATTTGTTCTCCACGGCCTTTCGGTCGTGAGGTAATTCCACCAACTTCCAAACTTGATTTTCATACATGGATTCCATCTCGGATTTCATGGCTTCCAACCATTTGTTGGAATCCGGGATCATCATCGCTTCTTCATACGTCGCAGGGTCATCATTTTCATCAACCATGAAATTCATGACAGGATTTCCGTACAGCTCGGGGGCTGCACGCGTCCTGCTTGACCTGCAAGGTTCGGTAGTATTCTCTTTTGGAGTTTCATGATCATTATCATTAGTTCCCTCTTCAACTGGTGGAGCCAACTCCGGAACGACTTCCGGCGCTGCGCTACTCGCCATACTTTGAAGATAAGGTTCAATAACCTCTTCGAGTTCTACCTTTCGACTACTCACACCTTTCGCGAGAAACTCTTTCTCTAGAAAGGATCCATTCTTGGCAACAAAAACTTTGCCCTCGGATCTGTGATAGAAGGAATACCCAATAGTTTCCTTAGGGTATCCTATGAAGACGCATTTTTCCGCTTTGGGTTCGAGTTTATGTTGAAGTTTCTTCACATAAACATCGCATCCCCAAACTTTAAGAAATGACAGCTTAGGTTTGTTTCCAAACCACAATTCATACGGTGTCTTTTCAACGGATTTAGATGGTGCCCGATTTAAAGTGAATGCAGCAGTTTCTAGTGCATAACCCCAAAATAACAACGGCAAGTCCGTCAGAGACATCATAGATCGAACCATATCTAATAAAGTACGATTACGACGTTCCGACACACCATTTCTCTGTGGTGTTCTGGCAGGTGTGAGTTGTGAAACAATTCCACACTCTTTCATGTGAGTGCTAAACTCGTAACTTAGATACTCACCTCCACGGTCGGACAGTAGAAATTTGATATTTCTATTACAATGATTTTCCACTTCATTATGAAATTCCTTGAACTTTTCAAAGGTTTCAGACTTGTGTTTCATCAAGTAGATATAACTGTATCTACTCAAATAATCCGTGAAAGTAACAAAATAACGATGTCCACCTCTCGCCGACACACTCATTGGACCACATACATCAGAATGTATGATTTCCAATAAATCTGTCGCCCGTTCCATTGAACCGGAAAACGGCGTTCTAGTCATCATGCCCATAAGGCATGGCTCACATGTATAAAATGATTCAAAATCAAGTGATTCCAAAAGTCCATCCGAATGGAGCTTCCTCATGCGTTTAATGCCAATATGACCTAGACGGCAGTGCCACATATATGCGGATATATCATCATTAAGTTTAATCCTTTTAGCATCAACATTATGAATATGTGTAACATTATCATTGAGATATAATAGAAATATACCATTCATCATCGGTGCATGACCATAAAAGATTTAATTCATATAAATAGAACAACCATTGTTCTCGGATTTAAATGAATAACCACTTCGCATCAAACACGATCCAGATACAATGTTCATGCTTAATGCAGGCACCAGATAACAATTATTCAAGTTTATAACTAATCCCGATGGCAAATGGAGAGGCAGCGTTCCGACGGTGATCACATCATCGCTTGATCCATTGCCGACACGCATCTTGACCTCACCCCTTGCTAGCGGTCGCTTGTTCCGCAGCCCCTGATTCGAGTTACAAATATTAGCAACTAAACCGGTATCAAATACCCAGGTGCTACTGCGAGCACTAGTAAAGTACACATCAATAACATGTATATCATATATACCTTTGTTTGCCTTGCCAGCCTTCTTGTTTGCCAAATACTTGGGGCAGTTGCGCTTCCAGTGGCCAGTCCCCTTACAATAGTAGCACTCGGTATCAGACTTAGGTCCAACTCGGGGTTTCTTTTCAGGCACGGCAACCGGCTTGCCGACCTTACTTCCCTTCCGTTTTCCCTTCTTGTATTTCTTGAAACCAGTGTTCCTATTGATCATCAACACTTGATGTTCCTTTTTGATCTCCACTTCTGCAGTTTTAAGCATTGACAGAAGCTCGGGGAGAGACTTCTTCATGCCTTGCATATTATAGTTCATCATGAAGCTCTTATAGCTAGGTGGAAGAGACTGCAGAACACGATGGATGCCTAAGTCAATGGGAATCGTTATTCCCAAGGACACAAGCTTATCGATGTAACCCGACATCTTGAGTACATGCTCACTAACGGAGCTATGCTCTTCCATCATGCAACTAAAGAACTTTTCTGAAGCGTTGTAGCTCTCTACAGCAGCATGTGTGTCGAAAATCATTTTCAACTCACCCATTATATCAAATGCATTGCCGTTTTCGAAACGCTTTCGAAGTTCCGGCTCTAGCCCATACAATATGCCGCAATGAACTAAGTTGTGGTCCTCCTGACGAGTCTGTTAGACATTCTTCTCCTCGTCAGGGGCATCCTCAAAAGGTGGGGGGCCTAGCGGCACTTCTAGCGCATATTGCTTTTGTGCAGCAGAGAGGAGAATCCTCAAATTCATGGCCCATTCGGTAAAGTTGCTACCGTTCGTTGCAAGTTTCTCTTTCTCCATGAACACATTGAAATTAAAAGCAGGTGGTGCCATCTACAACAGAATTTGTAAAGTTTAGACGAATTTTATGATATATTGAGTTCAACTAATCCATATTACGAATGAACTCCCACTCAAAAACGACATCCCTCGTGCCTTTTTGGTGATTACATGAACCAAATTCACTACACCAAGTCCGATCATCACGTGAGTCGGTGTAGCTTCAAAGGCGAGGATCAAATGGGCATCATATCTACTATATGACTCATGCTTAACCTTTCAGTCTGTGTTCCGAGGCCATGTATGTACATGCTAGGCTCGCCAAGTTAGAACCTTAGTATTTGCGTGTGTAACTGTTTTACACCCGAAATATGGTCGTGGATCCAAGAACACCCGATCATCACGTGATGTCTTGGAGCGACGAAAACATAATCGGTGCATACTAAAGGAAGAACACATTCTTATCTTGATATTTAAATGAGGGATCATCTTATTATGCTAACAAAGCGCTAAACAAGCAATATAAGATGCTATCAAACATCACATGTTTATTAGTGAAATGATATGGTTCCCGCATATGACCTCTATCATGTGCATCGTGGTATGATCACTATCATACCTTTATGTGTAAATCCAAGATCTATGGAGTTTACACGCTATGTTTGTTATAAGAGTATCATCTCATACTTCTACTTACAACATCACCATATCATAACACTAGCCTAGCAACAATCTAAACTAGACGCCTCTAATTTATCCATTGCAAGTTTTACGTGGCTTAGGGCTTTCGAGATAGAACTGTTCTTACCAACGAACATGAACCACAACAAGGATAACCAAATTGTTGACAACTCGTTGCAAAATAGATATTGACTATTGTAGGAGAGACAGACACCCGCTAGCCACTTATGCAAACTAGTTGCATGTCAAGCGTGGAACAGGTCTCATGTGCGAGGACATGTAAAGTTTGTCCGGGCCGCTTCATCCCACTATGCCACCAATATCCAAAATTACAACTAAGGAGCAACAACATGATCATCATCGCCCACATACTCATATGTGTACTACCCGTGTAAAGCATCTACGCATAGATCCGGCTCTGATACCACCGTAGGGTGCGCAGCATAGAAAACAAAAATTTTCCTATGATGTGAACTATGTACCAAGATCAATCTAATAGATACAAACAACGGGCGGATGCATATCCGTAGAGAACATACCCTTGAAGACCGACAAAGCTTAACGAGTTTGACTCGTGGTTGATGTAGACGATCTCTTGTCGATCTCAAGATCGAGAGGAAGTCCTAGCGCCGCAAATCAGCAGCGCATCTGTGCTCGCACACACGTTCGAGGCACCGAGCAACCTTCGCCTCCTCGCTCCAGCGATGCAGCGGAAGCACAACTCTTTCTTGCCGAATAGCCACCGGGGAACATGTATCTCGCTAGTCCGAGACCATGGGGGATAAATTCTAGAGGGGGGGAGAGATCCTTCACGAGGAGGTGTGAGTGAGAAGTGAGGATATGGGTGCCTTTTATAGGAGAGGGGGACCCCAATGGGGTGGCCGGCGCATGGAGGGAGGATGAGGAGCTCACCGGTGTGGAATAGGGAGGATGAGGAGCTCACCGGGGTGGAGGAGGAGGGAGGAGGAGAAGGTGAGGAAGAAGGGGAGGAGAAGGAGAGAAGAAGTGGAGGAGGAGAAAGGTGGAGGAGTGGAAGAGGGTAACAGAGGGAGAAGGGGTGACGGAATTCAAGTTTCGAATCCCGCCCAAGACTTTTGTGGCGCATAAGGGAGAAATGCGCCACAGAAGTTGTTCCTCCTTTTTTATTTTTTTGCAGGAAAAAATCTGTTCTTCCATAACTTTTTACTCTTTTCGAATTTGGGGAAGTTGTAAAACTTCTGGCCGTTGAAATCGAGTAGGAAATTTCAAGACGATCATTTTTATATATTAAACAGTTTTTTTCGACATCTTATGCAAAAGTTATGGACGTTTTACTGTCCCATTACCTTTTTTGAAAAATACATCGAAATTCATGTTTTTCAATTTTCCCTACAACTATACCTCAAAATACAACTACATCTCAAAGGAATTATTTTTTTGAATTATATATCATTTTCGTTTATTTTTTACAAAAGTTAAAAGGCGTTCCACACGGGGGGATCTAGTTTTCCATATTCTGTGGCGCATATCTATATATGTATGCGCCACAGAACATTGGTCAACTGAATTTTGTGGTGGGGCCTACCCTCACTTTCTGTGGTGCGTATGTTCATCTGCGCCACACAAGTTGGAACTTCTGTGGCGCATTTGGACATATGCGCCATAGAAAGTGAGGGAGCCCAACCCCGGTGGCGGGTCCACCAAACGTCTATGGCGCATTCTTTCCCTATATGCGCCACAGAAGTGTGAAGACTTCTATGGCGCATTGCCTGAAATGCGCCACTGGAGTTTATCTGTGGCGCATGGTCACACATATGCGCCATAGAATATTTGTCTATCTATAGCTGGTTTCCTAGTATTGTATTTGTAGCCGTCACGCAGGTAGCCGCGTTCTAGTTGCCAAAGCTCTACGAGCTAGGTTCTACTGGCCAACCCGAATGAACGACGCCAAGGAAATCGTCCAGAGGTGCAACGCCTGTCAGAGGTACGCGGACAAGCCACAGGCTCCAGGACCCGAGCTGAGGCCTATACCACTGTCCTAGCCCTTCGCCCAATGTGGCCTCGACATGATCGGAAAGCTGCCAAAGTCCTCGCTAGGAGGCCACGTCTTCCTCCTGGTAGCAGTCGACAAATTCACCAAGTGGATCGAGGCCATGCCCTTCACCAACCAAAGTGGCATAACTGCTGTCAAGTTTTACGAGTCCATTGTCTACAGGTTCGGCGTGCCCCATAGCGTCATAACGGATAACGGCTCAAACTTCATCTTGAAGGAATTCCGAGACTTTTTCCGGAACCTCGGCATCAACATATCATACGCCTCTGTGGACCACCCGTAGACCAACGAACAGGTCAAAAATGCCAACGGCCTCATAGGCAACGACATCAAGAAGCGCCTGCTATGCCTACTCGAAAGGCTTGCGGGAGCCTGGGCAGACGAGCTACCTTCGGTTCTCTAGATCCTTCGCACAACTCCAAACAACTCCACTGGCTACACACTCTTCTTCATGGTGCACGGAGCCGAAGCCGTGCTACCCGCCGAAGTACGCCACAAGGCCCCACGGGTCATCGCTTACAGCGAAGCCGAATCATCAGCAACACTCGAAGACGCCGTTGACACACTCAACGAGGCTCGTGAAATCGTCGCGGCTCGCTCAGCGGTCTACCAGCAGAGCCTCCGTAACTATCACAGCCGCCGGCTATGCCCAAGGTCCTTTGTCGAAGGAGACCTCGCCTACGACTCAATCAAGAAGGGCACAAGAAGCTCGAATCACCCTGGGAATGACCCTACATCGTCACCGAAGTCATCCCAGGTGGCGCCTACTGCCTCATGGGCGTCGCATCAGGATTCGAATACTCCAACCCCTGTAACGCCGCACGACTGTGACGCTTCTACCCCTAGTTACCCTTTACTTTCAATAAGGCTATTCAGCCAAAGCTATTCAGCCGAACAACGTACCTCTTCGTTTTCTATGAATAAAAGCTAAGTTCCTTAGCCGAAATATCATTTTCTCCTTGCATTACTTCTCGCTAAATACGCTCGGGGGCTGCGCCTCACCTCACGACTTCGTTGACTGAAAACAATGCATACGATCTGAGTAGCTGACCACGTCAGGCTAACGAAAAGGACATGCATATTACAATAGCACCACGTGCCAACACATATACACTTTACAAAAGGGCATTACAAGCCCACTCGAATAAATACAAACTTTACATTATCTCGTTTTCCTTTACATGACCTAATTGTTCTGGAGCATCACATTCGTCCGCTCCTCGAATAAGTCCACGATCTCTTCGGCATACTGCGCTACAGCCGCGTAGTGAGGGAGCATATCCAATACAGTGCCACCCGGAGAAGGAGGTGGTCCAGCCGCTATCTCCGCGAGATTGAAATCGCGATGATGCAGCCGAACAAGAGAAAGGGCTTCCTTCACCCCAGCAATCAACTGATGGTGCACCAACTCCTTGACGTGGCCTACATTTCGAAACTTCCGAAGAAGACCCAAAAAGTTGGAAGGCGCAACGTCTAGAGGAAACATGACGGACCAAACGGCCGCAAGTGACAACCTCACCTGCTTCAGCACACGAAGTACCTGGTGTACACAATCTTGCACTGTCGCAAGGATGATGGCTTGATCATGATCCATCCAAAAGAAGCCACCAGCCTTCAGCTCTTGTTGCGTCAGGCAATTCATCCGAATTGCGACTCGCTCCTTCTCTTCCCTCAGAATGAGATTCACAACGACACAAGCATGGGGTGAGATAGCATAAAAAAGGGGGCACACTCGAAAGAACATCGGATGACGAGGACTCATATTGGAGTTGGTCGCCCATCTGCCGAAACTCTCCAAGCAATAACTCTTCCCTAGTAGCAGCTCGCTCAGCCTTCGACTTCCACATATCTGCGTGACCGCGAATGCTGAGGATGTCTTTTTCTAGACTTCGGACACGATCACGAAGAAAGGTCAATTGCGACGCCTCATCCAATGATGGGTAAGGATCAGGCGCAGGCGGAGTAATCATTGGAGCCTCACTCGAAGGACCATAGGGGTAAACAAGCAAGTATGAACATCACAAATACTTTTGACAATAGTTAAAGGATATACTTATATACATAAATAAAGCCACCTCCTGACAAAGTGGGACTTGTTCATCCGCAAGATGTTACAAAAAATAGCAAAAGCAAAAAAGCTACATTCACTATAGTACAAGGGCCTAAGCACCAGCATCCGGAGCAGCCTCGAAGCCAGACTGCCTGCTCTTGGCCTCCTGTTGCTGCTTCGCCGCATATTTGGCCATGAGGTCAATGAGCTTAGGCCCGTAATGCTTACAACGAGAAGCAAAAAGGGTGAAATCTAACTCGGAGCCATCCGCCACCGTCGGCATCCTAGATGTGACTTGGGCCAGGTCTGGCTCGGCTCCAGACGCCATCGCCATAGCCAGCCTCATGGAAGCACCGATGCCGTTCTACTTGTGTTTGTAGTCCGCCGGAGCATCCTCCAATAGAGCATCCACAAGGGAGTCGATGTCGTCGAGGGCAACGCCCTTGGGGATGACCTCCTTGTAGAAGCGCGTGAGCACCTTCTTGGCCTTCTCCAGGGAGCCAACGGCAGTGGAGCAGCGATCCTCGATCGCAGCAGTAGCATCGGCTAAAACATCTCCATGTTCAAGCGAACCACGATCAAACGTGATGCTAGAAGCATCTAGCAAGAAGAGGAAGAGAACACTCGACTGAGAAAGGATAAAATGCACTAAAAAACAGAACACCCAAAGGATACAAGAGCAACTTACCAGAGATAGCCTTGGCAGCAGCCATGAGCTTGTCGACCATGACCTTCTCCTGAGCGGCTGCAACGGTTGCGAGATGCTCCTCGCGATCTTCGGCCTCCTTTTGCAGGCGCTACTTGGCCTCCGTAGCATCTGCTGCCTTCTTCTCCGCTTGGCCGAGGCTCTTTTTGAGAGCATTCATCCTTCGGAACGCAACATTGTTATCATCTGTAGCATGACGAAATATCGGGTAAACACAAGCAATAAATTTGGCAGACTCTAACAATAACCAAGAAGACAGCTACACACCTTGGAGCTGCTTCAGCTCACCCTCTAGTGCCAGATGCTGCTGGATGAGGAATTTAGCATCGCAGACAAAAGGCTACATAAGAAGCAAAAACAAACCCGATGAATAAAGGGCTCGGGGGCTCCCCCCGCGAAGCAAAAGGCCAACAGATCAGATAAAAAGGACTCGGGGGCTCCCCCCACGGAGTAAAAGGGCAACACTTACGTGCTCAGGTGTGGACTCCGAAGGTTTGCATGTTGCCTTCCGAGTCACGAGTGCACGAACTTCTCGCCTAGTGGAGCTCGAGTCATGGCCCTCAGAGTCGGCCACCACCTGGGGAAACGAAGTTGTCGGCTTTGATTCCGCTATCATCTCATTGGTGTCCCCATCAAGGGATTCCTCCAAAGGTTTACTGCAAGCAACTATCAGATCAACAACAAACTAAAACTACGCAGATGAACATGGAAGCATGACTCAAGAAGAATGACTTACGACTTGATGTCCGAAAAATTGAAGACAGGAGCCGCCTTCTCCTTCTTCTTCTTCTTCTTGGCCGGCGGCTGCGGGGCCATCGCTCGAAGGGGCACGACAGGAAAAGGCGCAGACGACGCACCTTCATCCTCGACGTGCTGATCGAGGAAGGATGGACCCCTTGTTGTTGGTGGTGTTTCCCCATCCGAAGATTCAGTCTGGGAGCGCTTTTGGGTCCGCCCTTCGCTCTGCTCGGCGCTTCTGCGGTAGGATATTGCGCCGGCGGAAGCTCGGATTCGGATTCCACAACTTCATTGTGCTGTGCAACTAGAAATTTCTCAGGTAGAGGGGGCGTCAACCCCGCTACCTTGAGGCCCTGCAAACAGAAGACAAAATAAAACAGGATAAGTAACACTAACAAGCAGCAATGTACTCGAAAAAGCGCAACGCACAAACTACAAGTTTCCACCTGCGGAACCGCTTTCTTGGCATTGAACGGGGAGGTCAAGGATTTCCCCGGGAGATCCTCGTCGACCTTGAACTTCAGTAGGGGACGAAGAGGTCTATCAAGGTCACCCAAAGATAGCTCCTCAGGTGAGACCCTCGTCGGATCGCTGTGGTCAGCATATAGAAACATCGGGTGTGCCCTCGCTTGGAGCGGATGCACCTGATGCTTGAGGAAGGTGCGGATGATGTCAACACCGTTGACCTCCTTGCCGGTCACCATCTGGAGTGCCTCCACGCACTGGTAGAGATCCTCCACCTCTGCCGTTTCACCCTCCAAGATGTCATTCTTCCACGACCTCTTTGGGGTGATCTTCTAGGCAGAGTAGAAAGGGGCAAGGCCAAAATGCTGCCCGTCCATCTTGACGTTGCGGATGTAGAACCAATTTCGCTGCCAGTATTGGATGGACTCGCAAATAGAGAAGGAGAATAATTGAACAGACGAGTGAATGGAGATAATGCAGTCGCCGAGCGAATAAACACCGCCGGTGTCGGACTGCCTCTTCACGGAATAGAGCTTACGGAAGAGGCCAAAGAGCGGCTCGATACCGAGCCAGCACTATATATAGTGAAGAAACAAGCAATGTGAAGAAGAGAATTGGGAGAAAGATGATGCAACTGAATCCCGTAGAAAAAAGGAGTCCGTGAAGGAATTCGTGGATATGAAGAGAAAGACCCTGAACAATGAAGGTATAGAACATAACCCGAAACCCTTTGGGTGGGCGAGGGATTACCTCATGGCCGGGGAGGATGATGTCGTCCTTCTCCTTAGACATCAATCCAGCATCACGCAACTTACCTCACCGTGCATTTCCACCCGCCGTCAGTGGCGCAGGCCGTAGTGGCAACCTTCTTGCTGGCGCCGGCGGCGCTCGATCCAACTCCAGCAGTTGTCGTCTTCTTTGGCTTGCCCATCTTGCAGCGGCGAGTGCGGCGATGTGAGTGCAAGAACGAGGAAGCAAAAGTGTGGAGAATGTCTAGTGCGTAACGGAGGGCAGAAAATCTCGCGAAAATGGAGACAATGGAGATGAGCAAATGACGAAGGGTAAATAGAAATCACTGTTTCTCTGCGGTATAAAAGGACGAAGACGATGTACACTAGCCGGCGACTAAGAAGCCCTAGCGTGCCACTCAAATCTCACCATACACGTGTCAACACTACACCGAACCGTCGCCAGCACGCCATCCACTATGCACGGAAACCGAGGAGATTCCGTAATTTTAGCCACATCTACGCGTGACTAGTCAACGTCAAGTCAGGCGGTGGGACTCATGATCGTCTCACCGCAGACGGTTGAGATCACCAATCTTCAGCACTGACGTCATCAAGAAAAAGCCAGCAACGGCTCGAAGATTTCGGCTGATCATTCAAGTACTTACTCGAATCTACGATTCGATAAATTACTCGAGGGCTACTCATATCAGGAGTGTTGGCCGCGCACCTAAAAATTACTAAGCTAACATCACCTCAAAATTATCTTCGAGTCCTACGTCGAGTCTGCGACTCCACTACGGACTCGGGGGGCTACTCCCATAGGGAGCGTTGGTTGAGCATGCGAAAAAAAGTGTCCTTCGGACTTACTGAAAATGACTGAATTAAAGTCTCTACTCGAGTCTATGACTCAAACAGACACTCGGGGGCTACCACCATAGGGAGCGCTGGCCGCGTACCCTATGAATTCTTCGATTGCGATCATTCGGATCAAATACGACAAAATCTTTTTGGAAACTTTGCCCAAACCAACGGTAAGTGAGACACGGTCTCCTTCGACACCCGAAACACCTCCGCGGTGATAAATGTTCGGATGCTGTGTCTACGACGCAAACATAAGCCCTACAGATATAATCTAGTGGTCTGGTAACGCACCTGACTGCGCTCTGCGAGTAAACTCCCGTGTCAACAGGCACGATGAAAATCCCAACGTACGTGTTGGGTACATCACTCGAAAATCACTGAGATTCGACTACTGTAAGACCACAACGGCCTGAGTCGAATCACACCAGCAATCCATCCGAATTCGACTCCAGGGACTCGAGTTTGATAAAGATCGTGTTGTTTTGTCCTAAGACAGTTAACTGGACCTGATCCGTCGGGTGATTCAGGCACACGTATCAACAATCCCTATGAACTAAACATTTCTCCTTGAAAAACAGGCTCAACTACACAACACCCGAAAGATTGAAGAGTCTCCACCCGAATCTATGTTTTGGATGGACACTCGGGGGCTACTAACATGGATATACCCTACGGGTGCACAACATTAGTATACCTGGTCCGGACCAAGGAAGGGCACACAAGGACACACAGCCCATGAAGATTTCAGGTGGCCCAAGCCCGTGATGGTTTTGACTCCTTGGAGGACAAGTCTTGATTAGATAGAATTTCAAATGGTATCAACCCTAATTTGTAACCGACTTGACCTATCCTGGGACCTGCCTATCTATATAAAGGCCAGGAGGGTACAGCGAGAAGGATCTCTCACCTCACCTCACTGCATACGCACCTCACGCCAGATTGCATCTGCGCATCCCTGTAACTTTCAGTTCCGCCGTAATCAAGAGCACACAAGCAGGAGTACGCTTTTCCCTCCAGGGGCCTGAACCTGGGTAAATCTCGTGTCCCTGTGTTACTTGTCTGTTAAACATTCCACGACTTCCAGCATCCCCATCGTCTCGAAAACCCAAGTCCATAACAATGGGCATTGACAAGATCGAACCTCGTCAGTGGGCGCCAACTGTCGTGGCGGTGGCACGGCAGATGCCATGGGTAGGCTTAAGTTGGGGCGAATGTGTGCTAGTGGGATCCAGGGAGGGAAGATGTATTGATCTCTATAGATAGAACATAATAACTTGATCTCTATTCAACACGACTGAAACTATACTTGCTCCTCAAGATGTTTGAGCGAGAGAAAGAAGAAGCTAATACAAGTGCTAAGTAAGAAAATGAATCGATCCCCCTCTCAGGAAGCCTTGCCCTCCTTATAAAGGAGTGGTCTGGTTCCATCTAGGCTGACATGGACAAGCATATTCGTGGAATATGCTTGTCCCAAAATAGTAGCTCGGTGAGCGGCTTTCTATGTCCCCTTCAATCAGTGGCAATGACTCAGAGCCCATGACATGCAAGCTTCGGGCTCGTGGACAGTCACCTCTGTGACCTTCTTCTGTTCCTCTGTCCCTCCGTCTCTTGTCTGTAGTGCTTGGCATTGTACAGATTCCTGAGAGAGATAGTGTGCAGTGTTGACTTCGAAGCTCACCCTCTCCTTCTCGAGCAATCTTCCCCATGACTCGACCTTGACTCGTATGACTCGGCCAAGCCCTAACCTTCATGTACAAAGCATAATAGTTGTATGCCTACATAACCCATATGTCGATCGAGCCAGGTCTTAGTTACCTGACTCGGGATAAGTCGGGCCTTACTCGGCCGGCCTCTATATAACTCTGTCGGGTCATTCTTTGACCCGGTCCAGATATTTGAGGGTTTACCCCTTTTTTCCTTATCTTGACCGTACCTAGGGTCATCCCCTGACACAGATGCGCCTCAAATAATATTTTTGAATTTTAAATTTTACAGAACCACAATACAGTTTAGAATACAAAGGAGATATTATACAGTCCAGAATATAGTATAAATAGTAGAGAATTTCCAAAAAGTTGCAATTGGCCAAAACATAGTATAAGCAACACGAATACAAGTACATATCAACTTGAATTAATCCGTGAAATAGGAGAGTTCAAACATCAACCAACTAGAGTACAACACACACAACACCAAGTTCACATCTCTCATGGACCAACACCAAGTACATCACACACAACACCAAGTACATCAACCAACACCAAGTACATCACACACAATGCCATGTACAAGTTCACCCTGCTTCGCTAATGGTGGATTGCGCGGTGGATTGCCACCGTAGAAGAGGACGCAGTGGTGCTCGGGACGCTCCTTCTTCCAACCTGTCATATGTAGCAATAAATAAAAATATACGCGGTGATTTAGGTTCACTGTATTTTTAGAAGTGCAAGCACATGTACATAAAACCAAGGAGCAAACAAAAATAGTACATATGGGTGATCATTGTTGAGAACACAAAGCAGGGACAACGTAGAAGTGATGCATGGTGAAATGAGCACAAAGGGACAACAAGGATCCAAAATCATGCATGGGTGAAGTGATAGATGCATGATAGATGTCTCAAAATAGAATAAAGGCACAATTTCCATTTTTGGCTGCATTTGCTAGTGAGCATCTTTGAACTGTGCACTTTTCTACATGTGTGTGCATGCTCTTGTCCACATGTGATCGTGTATGTCAATAAAAGCCAGCACACTCTGCTTATACATTTCATTCCCAGCTATGGAGACCAAGTTTTACTCAAGGAGAAGCAATGCAGAGAAGGAGGAGGGGAAGGCTGAAAAGGCACTTGAGAAGTTGGGTGACGTAGCAATGCCAGATGATCCAACAATAGTAGAGCATGAAGCCATTTTCCAAGGTTTGTTCAAAAGAAATGCTCCTTTGGCTGAAGTAGTTCCATCAAGGTTGCTTCCTGAGCTCAAAGCAGCTACTTCATTGTTATTGATTAAAAATGCATTGAGTATTGCAAAGATAGGATCAACATGCTGAAGAAGAAGGAGAAGTTTGGTGAATGTAACATAAGGTAGAAGAAGAAGGGCAGTTTGTTCTATGAATAAAATACAGGTACTAGAGCTATAGTAGTACTTGTATGTTCTTGTAGCAGGATGCATGAACTCTATGTATGTTCTTGTGGCAGGATGATGTGTACATGTTTGTAGCAGGATGAACTATGAATAAAATGCATTGCTAGTAGAAAATGGTGCAGCTCCGATCCACCGAATGCCCCAAAGCAAGACAAATCCTCTTAATCCAAGTGATGCTGGCACAAGTGCATCCATGCACACCAATCTAGTATCATCTCTTATTCTTTTATGGACTGATCACCAAAGTCGTTGTGGATGAAGGAGGAGGAGATCCAGGCCATGAGTAGCTCTGGAGGAGAAGGTCTCATCAAACAACAGGTCAAGGAGGAGGAGATCTAGGTGCCAACAGCCAAACTTGATGGCTAGTTACTACTGGGCACATTCCAATTAATGGAAGCATCCTAGCACAACCTACGGTTTCAAATAAGGGCAGATTGCTAATAGAAAAAATTTAATGATTAAAATTAGAAAGAATGATCACAAATCAGATGGTGGAATTATAAAGAATGATCACAAATCCAAGAAGATTTCTTGATACTGATATATGCTTCAACTAAATTGGTTGCCTTAAGTTAAATTGATTGAAAGTGCACTTGCTATCTAGCCAGCTAGTCACCACATGTCCTAGATCAACTAGATGGCACACTACCTCCTCTGTTTCATACTTGCACACTTGCACACTATAAGTAATTCGAGCTAACTTGACAGAGCAGTCGTACTTTAGGGAACTAGGGAGCATTTTACTTCAATGTGCTATTTGAGAAACTATAATAGGTGCCGGAATCTGAAATTAAAGAACAGTAGCAACAAGAAAGAAGTTAAATGGTAAACCAAATGGAACTAGAATAAGGATAGAGCAATATGACACATGCTATTAATTTCAACTACACATGGTGTGTTTGATTTGTAGAATTTTTATAGGATTCTCATAGGATTGAGTTCCTATATATGGATTTTCCCTACCACCATCGTTTGATTCATAGGAATAGAACTCATGGGATAATTTCCTATGGAACTTTGCCTAGTCTATTCCATAGGAAAAGTTCCATTAGGTCTAAGATCTTGGAAAAATTCCTATGGATAGCTTTGTGAGTAAGGCTACTTGTTTGACCACTCAAACTTCAACCAAATTCCTGTGGCTTTCCTACATTGCCATCAAACAGTGTCTTTCCTACATTGAGTAAGGCTACTTGTTTGCCACCAAATTCCTATGGCTTTAATACTTTTATAAGCTTTGAACTCACTCACAGCCTACAACCGCCCGTTTGGCAGATCCCATTGTGTTGCCATCCAAAGAAACCTAAACTAGAGAGGGAAGAGATGAGAGGGGGGAGAGGCTCACCTTGACGGGTGAGGGCGAAGAGGATGTGGTCGTGCACGAGGTAGAAGAGGCGGAGGCCGCGGCTGACAGGCGTTCCTCCATGGGCTGATGGGCGGCTCCTCCTCCTCCACGGGATGGTGGGCGGCTCCTCCTCCTCCACGGGCGGCTCATCCTCCATGGGTGGCTCCTCCTCCTTCATGGGCAGACGATGACGAGTGGCACTGCAGGAGCACGACGAGTGGCGGCTCGTGAGATTTGGGAGCGAGGAGAGGGTGGAAAGGGGAAGGAGGACGGGGAGGGTATCGGAGCTCACCTCGACGGTCGGTGCTCTCATGCTACTGCATGGCGGCGGCGGTGGTTGGCGGTGGCCGAGCAGTGGCGATTCGAACTCAGCAGCTTGTGTCGGCCTGCCAGGCCCGACCGTGTGTGTGTCGGTCGAGGGAGTATACCCTGGCCTAACTTATGTGAGGCGCATTTCGACCTGATGCACCTCCTGTAGTCGAGGCCCCTAGTCAAATAATATATAGAGGCTATGTTTATCACAAAACGATTGCTAGCCCAGTGTCTAGACACCCAGTTCCTTGGCCACACACATGTTCGAATCCGGGTGGCCACATTTTTTGAAAACGTTTTCAAAGGCCATTATTAATGTAAAAATTGTCCAAACATAATAAGAACTATAAAATATAATGTAAATTTTTTATAGGCCATTATTAATGTTAAACATTGTCCAAACATAATAAGAACAATATAATATAGTTAACTTTTTACAAAGGCCATTATTAATGTAAAAAACATTGTCCAAACATAATAAGAAATATAAAATATAGTGTAAATTTTTTCAAAGGATATTATTAATGCAAAATTGTCCAAACATAATAAGAAATATAAAATATATTTAACTTTTTTCAAAGGCCATTATTAATGTAAAAACATTGTCCAAACATAATAAAAAAATATAAAATATAGTGTAACTTTTTTCAAAGGCCATTATTAATGTAAAAATTGTCCAAACATAATAAGAAATATAAAATATAGTGTAACTTTTTTCAAAGGCCATTATTAATGTAAAAGTTGTACAAACATAATTAGAAATATAAAATATAGTGTAACTTTTTTCAAAGGCCATTATTAATATAAAAACATTGTCCACCCTCGGGCCCACCTCAGCTACCCGAGGCACATCTTGCAGTCATGCGCCTCCTATATACAAAAATATCAAAGGCGCATATGATATGGTGCGCCTCCAGTATTGGGGAACCTACCACCACTGGGCCCACCCACCTTATTCGAGGCGTATCTTGTCCGTATGCGCCTAGAGTAGTTGAACTACTCGAGGCGCATATGGAGCAGATGCACTTTGAAAAAGGGGAGGCCGTTAGATATGGTCTGTACATGAAATATAGGAGATGCACCCTTCACGGATGCGTCTCCACTATTAAAATATATAAGGTGCGCCCTTTAGCCATGCGCCTTTTATATTTAGTGGAGGCTCATATGGTTAGGATGTGCCTCCTATAATCCTATCTCCTATAGGGTTTTTCCTAGTAGTGTGTTGAGTCCCCATTGCGCAAAGGGCCAGGCCAATGGTATTGGACGTAGCTCAGAACCTGGTGCATGCGGCTTGTTCGCAAATCACTGGCAAGCGTTGCACTTCTCGACGATCCTCTTAGCTTCGCACATCGCCATTAGCCAGTAGAAACCAGCTCAAAGTATGATGACTGCAAGTGCACAGATCAATTATAGCTAGTTTTGATGTAAATATATCGAACCCCTAGAGAGCTATTAGTAAAGGTCTTTATGCCCCTCGTCACTATCTACCAAAGGATACTTATAATCTGCCTTTGATCTCAAGTAAAAGGTGTTTGAAAGGTTTTTGATTGTTTGCAGCAAAGTAATTAAAACGAGTAAAATAAAGCAAGTAACAAGGTTGTGTGAAAGTGTGGTTGAACTCAATAGGGATAAAACGTTCTCGGGGATGTAGGATACACCTCTAGCATGGTATTGTTATTATTAATAATATTTAATATAATATACTTCTTATGTCATGAGATGTGTGGAGAGAGCTCCATAATAAGATGTTTACTACAAAGGTCGTAGGAAGCCACTTTGTTGAGCTAAGAGTGAGGTCACCTCTAAATAACCACTGCGATTTCTGAGAGCAGTCACCCATACAAACCACCGCAATTAAGTGTTTCCATGTGGATATTGTAATTATCTTAGGGACTCCCTCTTCATCCTCCTTTGATCGTGTAGATTATGAGCCGACGCTAATCTATCACGAGTCGATTCCAGGTACGCTCCCAAAACACGTCCAAAGGATTTCTCCCTCCCTTTAGTACCAAGGGAAAATGTTATGTTGTCAACTACACTTACCATCTAAATAGAGAGATCAAACCCAAATCATAAATCTAACATAGACCGGCAAGTCATATGGACACAAGAATAGATCATCTTTATTCCAAATTCATAATAGTGCTAGAGTTTCTACATCTCCCCAAGAACAAAGGAACTACTCACACATGGAAGCAATCAATAACATCATCATAATCAAATGGATGGATAAAAGTACTGAAATAGATCTAATGCAAACCATAATTGAATTTGGAATTACAACAAGATCTAATATATGAGAGATGGGGGTAATGGTGGTGATGTAGATGCAGTGGTTGATAATGAAGGGGATGATGCGTTGTCCTCCGATGATCTGTGAAGCAGCTGGGATTTTATCCTAGCCAAGTTCGTCCTTCAGATCCCTTTGAGATGTGGTTTTTCGTGGTTTCTGGTGGCTGTGAATGTCGGATCTCTCTGCCATCTTTTCCAGGAGAAAGTATTTGACGAGGCAAACCTAATGACACATGGTACGGGTGGATGGCACGGGCAGGCTCCGCCCGGACCACCGGTCGTTATTGGTACTAGTTGCTTCCCCTCGTTTGGTATTTTCCTGGGTGCGAAGGTAAATCCATAAAATGTCTTTTATCACTTAAAGATATCATATTATATCATAATATGATAGGTCTAATTGATATGTTCATATAAGACTTAATGATTCAGGATCCTGTTGAAATAAAGATAAAAAAGTGCTTGCAAACACAATGAAATACAAAGATCCATACTCTAATTATGCAAAAATAAAAGATAGATATGCTTCAATTTTGGACTGATCAACTCCCCAAAGCTAGCCTCTTGCTCGTCCCCGAGCAGGATGGTGGCCTATGGACAAGATCATCTTATTCATGAGACGCGAGTCATTACAATAAATAAAGTAGAAATTGAAGCAATATTACAACATCAGATGCATATAAACTTCGAGGGTATTACCATACCCTTACACATTACATGACTTAGAGGCTTCCACACCTTTTCTAGTATTAATGAATTTATAAGAAGCTCCTAGTGATTCAACATATCATATAATCATTGAGTTTAGAGGTATCGAGCGCTTAGTTTAGTAATGAAGATTTATGATCATTCTTGTTCGTCTACACTTGACTCTTTTGATAGCCGTTCTATCTTATTTCTTATTTTCGTATCTTTTCTATCGCTATATATATGTATATATTTTTACTCTTTATTTTCTTCTCTCTCTGCCCATTTTAGTACAGCTATATGATCATGCTTGCTACTTTGATGGATTCAAAAACTCTTAACTATGATATGCTACCAGAATTCTTCTTCTCATAGTCTAATCAATACTTTTATTGGTGTGGAAGTCCCTAAAATCATGATAGTTGTACAAGTACCATAACACTCAACCTAATTCAATAATATAATATAATAATCATGAACAAAGACACACTTTATAATATCATAAAGCCTCGCAACCCAATGGATATAAATTTTTTCTTAAACAAAGGGAACTCGAAGTTGATGCAACTAATGCAACTCTGGAATTAATGTCTAACATGCATGCATGAAAGTAAACATGCTAAAAACAGTAAGATAGATTACAAGATCTCATAGATCCCCCAAGCTTGGAATCAAACCGGGTGGATCAAATAATTCATTGCGTTTATTTGATACCGTGGTGCGCCCTTTCATGTGTATAGGTCTTGCTGGAGATCGCTGCTTGAAGCCTCTTATTTGTTTCTTCCAGGGCAGATATGCATTGCAGGCACTTCTGCAGATCCGAACACAAGAGGAACATCTCATCAGCGACTTTATTCATCACATCATTAATTTACTTCTTGCCTTCAAGATCCAATAGGCTCTTGCGTACAATCTCCTTATGAATGAGTTCTTCTTTCTCAAACTTCTCCAATTTACGAAGGAGGTGTTCAGTGTCCGGGACGTGTGCATGAATGGGCACGTCCAGAAGGTTGTACCCCCAATCTTGTTGAGGCTTCACTCTCATACGTGTGTTTATGGTGATCTTATTTGTTGTTGAAGTATGCTCCGTGGTCTCCTTGTAAGTTTCTACATCGGGATGGTTAGACTTCTTACGCTTTGGTGAGGAGTAGTCGACCGCGATGAGCTTGAGTGAATCTGTGTAGCCCTTCCCATGAGGATTTTTGGCTTCATCTTCATCCTCGGGCTGCTCCATTAAGGTCTCGTACTCTTTATCATTGGAATCATATGCATACCGCTTGTTCTTAGGGCTCAAACCTTGAGCTTCATTGTTGTCGGCTTCAATGGAGGAAGTCTGGAAGCTATCCCATGAAGGAGCCAACAGGTTTAGAGGCGTGCCTTTTCCTTGAACAGGGTAGAACATCAGGTAGATTGGATCTGTTCATATAAGAGGGAGGAAGACCTTTATGGAGGATTATTAAGGTTCAGAGGCAACAAGAAACACATACTTGAAGGAAAAGGGACGGCCAAGAAAAGAATCCCAACAAATATGTAAAGAAATAAGCGAAAAATGAAGAAATTGCGATTGTAACGACCACCTGGTATGGGCGGACGCCCATACGGCGCCCCCGTACCTGGTCGTTTCCAAGGAAACTCGGCTTCCTACATCGGTAACTAGTCAACCGACTAAGCAGTACGAGCGGGTCCCACCCGTACTGTCCGGCTGTACTGGTTTTACCGATTTCAGTTTATTTCCTTTTTTGAAGCAAATAAACAAAGAACAAGCGGGGGAGATACAATATCAGTGACGACCAACCATACGGGCGGACGCACATGTACTACGCGGTCGTACCAAAATGTCAAAAACAAAACAAGGATACCGCCTTCTTAATGATCACTGGTACGGGCGGATCCTATCGTATTGCCTCCCATACCGACCTTGAAAGACCGACAGGGAATTCAAAAAAGCAAAAGGAAAATAGAAATGCAAAAGGAAGCAACAGAAAATCGCCTTTTTCTTTTTCCCTTCAAACAAAGTTGGTTGCCGAAAATCACTAAATCCATTGCAAGGAAAGATCGGGAATTTTCTTTTCGGCAAGTGGTTCCCACAAGTATGTAAATGGATGACACCTCTTTAGGTGGAGCTATTACTTGAGTGTCCATGGGTGTCTCTTCTATCTCCTCTTTTCTATGTAGAATCTGCAAATCAAATTCTTATAAAAGTAGATTCGAACGGATCATCCTTGGCTTAACACCAGTCCTCTATAGGATTTGTTTTAGGCCAATACGATCGGTATGCACTCTTACTTTTGAGTTATTGATATAAGATCTAAATTTATCACAGGAGAAAACCAAAGTGAAAAATTTCTTTTCTACCATAGGATAATTATTTTGGGCCATGTTTAAGGTGTGGATAGCATGATGAATGATATTAATATCGTCACCATCATACTGGCAAAGAATTGCTCCCACAGCTTTATGACTAGCCTCACAAAATATGCCAAAAGGTTTCCTCCAATTAGGTGGTTTTATAGTGGGAAATTCAAGGAGAGCTCATTTCAATATGTTGAAAGCGGTTAGACATTTTTTATCAAAATTCAAGATAATCCATTTTTGAAGAAGGTTAGTTAAAGGTCTAGCATTTTTTGAATTTTTTAATGAACCTTCTATAAAATCCAGCATGGCCTATGAAACTTCTTATACCTTTCACATCTCTAGGAGGGGGAAGCCTTTCTATAGCTTCAATCTTTTCTTTATCAACTTCTATACCCTTACCAAGATTTTTTGACCAAGCACTATACCTTCTTGAACCATGAAATGCCATTTATCCCAGTTCAATACTAAGTTAGTGTCTTCACATCTCTGCAAAACTTTATGAAGATTATGGAGACAATGATTAAAGGAACTTCCATAAACAGAAAAGTCATCCATGAAAACTTCCATAATACTTTCAACATAATCGGCAACTATAGCCGTCATACATCTCTGGAAAGTAGTAGGAGCATTGCAGAGGCCGAAAGGCATATGATGATAAGCATAAAGACAATAGGGACAAAAAAAGTAGTTTTAAGTCGATCATCAGGATGAACAACAATTTGAGAAAAACCTGAATAGCCGTCTAAGTAACAAAAATGAGAATGCATAGCAAGCCTATCTAAGGTTTGGTCTATAAACGGTAAAGGATAGTGATCTTTCCTGGTTTCTTTATTAAGTTTTATATAGTCAATACACATCTTGTGTCCAATAATAGTTCTTGTAGGTATCATCTTATTATGTTCATTTTCAACAATAGTAAATCCGCCTTTCTTAGGAACACAATGAACATGACTTACCCATTAATTTTCTTCTACATGAAAGATGATTCCTGCATCCAACAAACTTATTATTTATTTTCATACCTCCTCTTTCATTTGAGGTTTGAGTCGTCTCTAAAAATCTGCGACTGGCTAAGCTCCTTCTTCCATGAATATCCTATGGGTGGCTATCAAAGGACAGATCCCCTTCAAGTCACTCATCGAATACCCAAGAGTGTTTCTATGCATCTGAAGAACCTTCATCAAATTCTCCTCCTCTTTTTCTGCAAGGTTAGAACTTATAATAACTGAAAATCTATTTGTCTCATCAAGAAACCTATATTTTAATTCTTTTGGTAAAGTTTTAGGATAGGAGGGGGAGGAGCCTCATCTCCCTTTCTTATGGGTTCTTCATATTTTTGATTTATCTCGGCATAAACCTCGGGTGTGGAGTCAAGATAATCATCTATTTCAATTTTTTCTATTTCCTGGATAATATTATTATTATTGACTAAGCTTCTTGCTAAATCATCATCAGGAGTCTCAATGACTACGGAGCCTAAATTAACGATATTACCTTCTTCCTCACGTTCGTACACATCATCATCATCTAATTCTTCAATGGACGGCATATGGTAAAATTTGGAGAAATGAAAATCTATTTTCTCTTCACCAAACTTTTGAGACACAGTTTGTCTCTTGCAATCTATGTTTGCTCCTGAGGTATTAAGAAAAGTTCTTCCAAAACTGATGGGACAATAGATATCAGTAGGCATATAAATAAGAAAAAAATCAATGTGGTATTTATATGGTCCAACGCAAGTTGGAACATCTCAAATTATTCCCATGGGAACTCTGAGTGTTTTATCTTCAAGCATTATAGTCATATCCGTATCCTCTAGTTCGGCTGGTGCTAGTTCATTTTGAATTTTTAAATAAAAGTTAAAAGGGATGAAGTTAACAGCTGTCCCGATGTCATAGAGGCCACAATAGGAAGTTCCTCCGAAGGTACAAGGGAGAATAGGCTTACCAACTTCTTTAGCTTTTACCTTTCCTTCAACGAATTGTGAAGTTTCAGTATCTAGCTCTATCACGTTGCAATGTGCAAACATGGTTAAATTATCTTCCCTTGTTGATTCCCCTGCCTCTTGTACACTTATTTCTTCTGTTTTTCTTAGTTGTGCCTCTTCCTCCATCTTCTCGAGGAATAGCTTTTTTCTTCATGTTGATCCTCTAACTGCTGAGCCATCATATGTTTGCTCGCCGTCCTTGGGAAAGTAAGGGCTTCAACATAAGGGTATACCTCCCTCAATGGTGAAATAGGAGCTATGATTATTGGATCATCTTCAACAATTGGCTTGGGTGGCGGAGTGTAATGAAGCCAGTCCTTCTTGGGGGCTTCAATGTGTTCTGTAAAATACTGAAGGATTGCAAAATAATATCATCATCAAGTTGAAATTCATCAGCATTTTCTTTCAATTTACCGAACTCTTTATAAGCATTGAGACAATCATATTCAATTTCTATACCTCCTTCGCTGCCTAAACCAAATCCCCATGTTTCTCTATTACGATGAATTCATTCTAAAAGTTCCCAAGCTTTAACTATAGTCAACTCCATAAAGGAGCCTCTGGAGTTGGTGTCCAGCTCATGTTTAATTTATTGATTAAGTCCTCCATAGAAAATGTGTAAAACATACCATTCAGGTAAATCATGATGAGGACATTTATTAAGTAGGGTCTTATACCTTTTGAAGACCCTTACGAAGCCTTCACCTGGGCGGTTCTTGAAGTTTGTGATTTTCCTTCTTACTCCAGCAGTTTTTACCTTGGGAAAGAACCGATTTTTTTTTTCCTTTAAGCTTTTCCCAAGTATCAATTTTCTCTGTAGGGAAGATTCTATACCAAGCCAAAGCAGTGTTGTTAGAGATTGGTTAAATAGTTTAAGTTTTAATTCATTATCAGAATAACCTCTAAGTTTAAGAGTCCAACATAGCTTGGTAAAATGCATTTTATGAGAGTACGGATACTCATATGGATCGTCTCCTGAAAAAGTCTTTTCTTTAATAATAGCTATAAAGAGAGGATTAACCTCATATTCTGGTTCGCTCCCACTCAGTAATTCCTTGACGAGTCTTCTATTGAACTTCCCAAGGTATTTAGTGCCATCGAGCTGATTCATCAGTCTGAGTGCAGTCATGGTGCTTACCTAAAACTAGTAAGCAACTTTATTAAAACAATTAGTAAATAAGCAAATAAGAACAAAGACCAAAAGCGCTTAGCTCCCCTGCAACGGTGCCAGAAAATAGCTTGATGTCTGCAAGTGCATAGATCAATTATAGCTAGTTTCAAAGTAAAGATATCGAACCCACAGAGAGCTATTGGTAAAGGTATTTATTCCCCTCGTCACTATCTACCAAAGGATACTTATAAGCTTCCTTTGATCTCAAGTAAAGGGTGTTTGAAAGGTTTTTGGTTGTTTGTAGAAAAGTAATTAAAACGAGTAAAAGAAAGCATGTAACAAGGTTGTGTGAAAGCATGGTTGAACTCAATAGGGCTAAAATGTTCTCGAGGATGTAGGATACACATCTATCATGGTATTGTTATTACAATAATTTAAGATAATATACTTCTTGTGTCATGAGATGTGTGGAGAGAGCTCCATAATAAGATGTTCACTACAAAGCTTGTAGGAAGCCATTTTGTTGAGCTAAGAGTGATGTCGCCTCTAAATAACCACTTCGATGTCTAAGATCATTCACCCATAAAAACCAGCACAATTAAGGATTTCCCCATGGATATCGTAATTAGCTTAGGGAGCCCCTCTTTATCCTCCTTTGACCATGTAGGTTACGAGCCGACACTAATCTATCATGGGGCGATTCCAGGTACACTCTCAAAACACGTCCAAAGGATCTCTCCCTCCCTTTAGTCCCAAGGGAAAATGATATGTGGCCGACTACACATACCATCTAAAGAGAGAGATCAAACATGAATCATAAATCTATCATAGACCGGCAAGTCATATGGACACAAGAATAGATCATCTTTATTCCAAATTCATAATAGTGCTAGGGTTTCTCCATCTCCCCAAGAACAAAGGAACTACTCACACATGGAAGCAATCAACAACATCATCATAATCAAATGGATGGATAAAAGTACCAAAATAGATATAATGCAAACCACAATTGAATCTGGAATTACAACAAGATATAATAGATGAGAGATGGGGGTAATGATGGTGATGTAGATGTAGTGGTTGATGATGAAGGCGATGATGTGTTGTCCTCCGATGATCCCTGAAGCAGTTAGGATTTTACCTAGCCAAGTTTCTCCTTCAGATCCCTTTTAGATGTGGTTTTTCATGGTTTCTGGTGGCTGTGAATGTTGGATCTCTCTGTCATCTTTGTAAGGAGAAACTATTTGATGAGGCAAACCCGATGACACATGGCACCATGGACGGTACAGGCGGGCTTCGCCCGTACCACCAGTCGTTATTAGCACTGGTTGCTTCCCCTCATTTGGTATTTTCCTAGGTGAGAAGGTAAATCCATAAAATGACTTTTATCACTTAAAAATATCATATTATAACATAATATGAAAGCTATAATTGATATGTTCATATAAGACTTAATGATTCAGAATCTTATTGAAATAAAGACAAAAAGGTGCGTGCAAACACACTGAAATACAAATATCCCTACTCTAATTATGTAAACAAAAGATAGATATGCTTCAATTTTGGACTCATCGGAGTGCCTTGGCGACAACGGCGCGACTGCCAGCGTGATGGCCTCGGGTGCCCTCATGGATGTTGAGGAGGATCCTTATTATGTCTCTATTGGTGACGCATTGCTGGAGGACTCCAGTGATGCTCCACTTGTAGAGTTCGCCGTTGATGATGGTGAAGGTCTTGGAATGACGAGTTATGTGTTGCGCATCCGTTGGGTCGTTAGGAAGCTTCTTACTTAGCAATTATGCGATGTACGAATGAGTCTAGGAGGGATCAATGAGCATGACCTCCATGGGGCCTTTGATCGATGAGCATGACCTCCATGGGGCCTTTGATTGGGGGATCTGGTACGTCGTCTGTGGGTGCTCCGGAGCCTTTCGGTGGCGTAGCCCCCCGAGTGTGTGGCTGCTTTGGATGATTCATTGGATGGCTTGCGCTTGATAGAGCGCTCGCATATCTGCTCCAGGAATACGCCTGGTGGAACCGGGGCACATGTAGAGCCAATGTTGGCTAGTTTGTCAGCTTCCTCATTGCTTTCGCGGCCAAAGTGTCGGAGATCACAGCCGTCAAAGTCTCCTTCGAGTGATTTATAGAGGTCACGGTACGCAATCATGTTGTCGCTGATGGCGTCGCAATGGTGCATTGTCTGCTGCACAACGAGGTTGGAGTCACCATAGATGAACAGTCTAGTGGTGCTGTAGGCTTTGTCCATCCGCATCCCGTAGAGCAGGGCCTCATACTTTGCTTCGTTGTTGGACGTGCAAAATTTCATCCCTAGTACGTACCGCATCTTGCCACCTTGTGGTGACGTCAGGATCACTCCGGCTCCAGCTCCTTCTTGACGCTTGGATCCGTCAAAGTGCATCTTCCAGTCTCCCGACATGTCCGGCGTATCTGGCAGCTGGATCTCCATATAGTGTACCAGGAAGTCTTGGAGCACATGCGAGTTGATTGTGGTGTGATGCTTGTGGGTGATATCCCATGGGGAGAGCTCGATGCACCAAATAGCTACTCGCCCTGTTGCTTTTGGGTTGTTGAGGATGTGCGAGAGCAGTGCGTCATTCCCACGACTATCTGGTGCTCCTGGAAGTGGCGTAGTCGACGTGCTGTCATGAACATGCCATAGGCCAGCTTCTGGTAGTGGGGGTACCGTTGCTTTGTTGGCATAAGTACCTTGTTGAGGTAGTACACCAGGTGTTGTACTCTATGGACCTTGCCTTATTCGGCTCGTTCGACTATGAGCATGGTGCTGACCATCTGGTGTTCCTGCCATTTATAGCAACATAGGTTCCTTCTCCTTGGGGGTCACCAGGACTGGCGAGGTCGATAGTAGGAGCTTGAGGTCTTCAAATGCCTCTTGTGCTTTAGTTGTCCACTCGAACTGCTTCGTTTTTCGGAGGAGTTGATAGAAAGGGAGGGACTTTTCGCCCATCTGACTACTGAATCGACTGAGAGCCGCGATTCGCCCAGCTAGCTGCTGGACGACCATGATGTTCTTTGGATTTTCCATGGACAATATGGCCTTGATTTTCTTCGGGTTTGCTTTGATTCCACTTGCATAGATGAGGTGCCCTACTAGTTAACCGGAGGGGACGCCGAAGGCACACTTTTCCAAGTTCATCTTGATCTTATAATGGTCGAGGTTGTCGAACATCTCATGTAGATCGCCGATTAGAGTTATGCTTTCTTTGGTCTTGACCACTATGCCATTGATGTAGACTTGGATGTTGCGACGAAGATGTTTCTTGAGGCAGGCCTGCATGCACCTTTGATAGGTTGAGCCTGTGTTCTTCCGCCTGAAGGGCATCATGTTGTAGCAGTAGAACCCGAACGGTGTGATGAAGGCTGTATTTTCTGGGTCCTCCAACTTCATTTGAATCTGGTGATACCCTATGTCAACACCCGGATTTTTCAATCCTAGATGCCTGTTATGCCATACATCGCAATCCCAGGATTACCATTTTTGTGAGACATAACAAAATTGGATACCATAGTACATCATCCATTACAAACGATACATAAGTTCTTACACAAATAGGGATCTCATGATCCAGTTCTTATTACAACTTCAAGAAGCGGAATACGTAATAATAACGGTAGCTTAGGCGAACCTCCATCTTCGGGGTCACAGGCAATGCTGATGATGGGAGATGATCCTAGTGTCGTAACCTTCCTGGGGTCCATCTTCCAAGTACTCCTCTTCATAGTCTGGCCATGGGAATAGCCAGGGACAAAGCCATGAGTACTCTTTAAGTACTCGTAAGCTAAAACTAACAGGTAAAGGGGTTTTTGGATAATAGGACACTAGCTCTAGGGTTGTTTTGCAAAAGCCAGATTTATCTCTACTAGGTTCCAAAGCTAGTGAAAAAATTTATAACTCCTAAGTGGGAACTTGTATTTCATATCACAACTCGGTTGTGGTCAAGTCAAAGTCTCAATTCATTTCACAAGTCATTTTGAAAAGACTGACGGGGGAACAGTATGGCCACTCCAACTATCCATAACCACGGACGCGGCTATTCAAATAGTTTGACACTCTGCAGAGATTGTACACTTTCACCACAACATTCGATACATCTGTTAGGAACAAATCCCGAATTCACCATACTCAGTATGCGGATAATCAATCCTAACCTTTCAATTACACGCCCTAGTATAAGAACCTCTCCTGTGAGTTTGGCCTCCCAACCATGACCAACTGTCATCTTGGGTACTGCACAGGTGGACAATCTTCACAAGGTAGCCTCAGCTCAGACCTTGGCCGTGAGGGAACTAATACTAAGGGATATATGTTTCCAGTCAAGCCCTACCCAATATTCGGGTATTGTGTATGTACGATAAAATTGGAATGGTATCGCATCCAGGCAACCATCAGTTTTATAAAGGGCTAAGGCTCATGCCTCAACATTTTCATCACCAAAATCATCAAGTGTTTGGAAACACATGTCCAAAACATTTCAATAGAATGATCCATCATTCCAAGGTTTTCATAACCATTTTTCCACCAAGTATTCCCATCTAAAGTTGATCAAGTTTTATGCTTAGCACTAGCATCTACAAGTGGGGGTAAGTACTAATGAGGGGTGGTAAACTAGTGGAGTTTCAACTAAGTACAACCTTATATCTTAGGCTGTATCAAGGTTTCTAACTTAGGCCAAATTTTATGCTCTATATGCAACCTTCAGAATCTTTCTAGTATCTACAAGTCACTTAAGTCAACTCTAAGTTGAAGGTTTGATAAAGAAATAAAGTAAGAAGCTTGCGAATAAAACTAGGATTGGTCTATCAAGTGGGTATGATCACATATGCTTAAGGCATCTAGTAGGCATAGTAACAAGTAGGGGTTTGTTGCATCAGTAGGGTATCTTGCAAGTGTTAGCTTGCATCAATGTCAATATAAGCTTGCTAAATTGCAAGTGTTAGCTTGCATTGGTATAGTATCATCTTGCTAAATTGCAAGTGTTAGCTTGCATAGGTCAACTTGATTAGTAAGGCTTGCCTTGTGCAGAGCAGTGGTTGAAGTTCTCCTCGGCTTCTTCTTCGTAGTATCCTCCTTCCTCCTCGTATCCTTGGTCGGTACTAGCGTCTATGAATAAATACGAGGTACACAATCACCAAACAATACTTAACTACTTGCATTCATCACACACAAGGGTCCTATAGATGATCTAGCATCATCTCTATCATTACAAGGTTAAGGCTTGATTTAACTCCTTTTATTTTTAGAAAAGTAATTTCTACTCATTGAAAAACTACTTAAGATTTAATATTCTCCAAACCAAACATGGGATCATGTTGACACATGTCATCACCACATATTGTAGTACATGGTAATGTGATTTAAAGTGGTGTCACAATTTAATAAGGTTTTACCCTTTTATTTTAATTAATTAATGTGGCTAGAAATGCCTATGAGGCATTCTTTTATTACTTGAACATTATTTCTGCAAGTAAACCTATATATTTTTATTTATTCGGAAATGTATGGTTAAATGTGATTTTTGAGAGTTGGAATTAACTCAAAACCTATTATGGTTTAAATTTGAAAAATGATTGAATGCAGAAAAGCTTCTGCCTTGTTATTTTTACCATGAGTGATCTATAGATCCAAATGACTTGAATCCAACGGGCTTGGATTAAGCATTCACAGACCTTTCTAAAAAAATTGGTTTCATTCAATTTGGTGCACTGAAATGATCTGGGTTGATTTTTGAAGTTGGGTACAGAAGTGTGTTTGAATTGAAATGGAAAAAGTTTAATTTGAATAACTAGGCTGCGCGGGAAAAGTTAACGGGCTGGCCTGCTAAGCGCAGTGCTCCCGCGGGCTGTTTAAGTGGGTGTCCCTACTCGTCAGTGACACGGGGCGGGGCAAAGCGGTATGGGGCAACGTGGATCGTTCGATCTAGTTCTAATCCAACGGCCGAGAGTCATCGTCGACGCGAGACAACGCCGGCGAGAATGAAACCTAGCGCGACCAGTGAGGGGTGCTGGGGGCTCACCGGGGTACGGGCGAAGGTCGGCGAGGCGGGCGAACGACGAAGTCGACGACGGCGAACTCAGGGGTGGTCGTGGCAGCTCCTGGGATGGACGAAATCGATGGCTCCCTTCTTCTCCAGAGGGGGCGGGCTCCGTTGAAATTCCGGCGGGGCGGTGCTCGCCTTTCTCTGAGAATGGTGTGGCACGATCAGTGAGGAGAGGGGAGTGATATGGTGTGAAGAAATCGAGCGGGGGTGGCCTCTATTTATAGTCGAGCGAGGGGACTTTCGGGGCGCACGGTGAGCTCGTCGGGGGCGATGTTACAGGCGGCTAATGGCATGGGCAAGGGTAGGGGACGGTGCGGTGTCTCCTGGCGATGCTCAACGACATGGTTTTGAGGCGTGGGGTGGTGCGGCTTGGTCTGGAACGGGCGATGCTCTGCACGGCAGAGGCGGCGTCTTCGACGGAGGGCGGTGACTGTGCGTCACGGGGCGGCAAACGGGGATGTCTGGCAGTCTCCTGGGTCGGCGGCGATCGTGTGTGCACGCGGTGAGGGCGGCGCGCGGTCTGTGGGCGCTGGTCGAGTGTGGTGCTCTGGCGCACGCTCGGCGTGGTCTCTGGCGGTCTGAGAACGGTTCGTGCGCGTGGTCCAGGGCTTGGCAACGCTCGCGGCTGGGACAGTGAGTGGAGGTGGACGGTTGGCTGCCTCCCAGACATGCTGGCTAGGCTTGCTGCTGCTCCTAGCTTGCTGTCGACTATGGGGTGGCAAGGGTGTGCTCGGCTGTTCACCATTGATGGAAATGGCAAGCTCATAGCGGTGCTAGGGCTTGGCTAATATTCCTAGATGATCTACTGAGCTGGTTGTGAGCTAACTAGGGAACAAGTTAGGCCAGAATCACTGCTCACAATAGTGTTTGATGTTTGTTTTATTTGTGTCTGCAACCTGTTTGATGAAATGGCCGCATGAAATCAAGTTTTGAATTTTGAAAAGATTTTTGGTGGGTTTGTTAGATTGGTGCTGGTGAGTCTGCAGATACTTGGGTTTTGAAAGTTGAGCTTGTTTGAGTGGTTAAAAGTGGGATCTTCCCATATGATAAAGATTCAATTTTGAATTGTCATTTAAACTATGCATTTGAAAGTTTCTGGATGATCACAAAGTGGGCCTTGATACTTTGTTATGAGTACATTCAAGGGGTGCAAAGATACAGAAAAGATTCTATTAGGTTCTGAAAGTTTGAGACAGCCAAAGTAGGCATGAGAGTTAAATTGGTCAAAGTGACCATTCATTTAATATATGTGTTTTGATTTACTTGTCTTTAGGAAAAGTGTGGGAAATGTTTTAGATGATGTTTATTTCACCTAAGAAACATTTTACAAGAAAAGAAACAAACAAACAAGGGTGGTTTTAAAAGAATCCAAAATCAATGCATACACATATGCATGCATTCATAATTTTATTTAGAAAAGTTTTTGTTAACCCTAATTTTGATGATTAGAGTTTGATGATCCAAGCTTAGTATTTTTGGGATGTTACAAACCTTCCCCCCTTAAAAAAATCTCGTCCCGAGATTTGAAAAAGGACGAAAAGATTACCTAGGATTGGAAGAGATCGGGAAACTCCGTCCTGATGTGATCTTCGCGCTCCCAGGTAGCTTCCTCTTCTGTGTGATTGCTCCACTGAATCTTGAGAAACTTGATGCTTCGGGTTCGGGTAGTTCAAAAAGCTTCTTCCAAAATGCGGATGGGTACTTCGGGATAGGTCAGGTCATCGTTTATCTCTATGTTCCGATGATCGATATTCTTGAATACTTCGGTCTTCTCAGGGACTTCGAGACACTTGCGAAGTAACGAGATATGGAACACGTTGTGCATGGCTGACATCTCTTCAGGTAGCTCCAATTGATACGATACTTCTCCTCGATGGTTCAAAATCTTGAAAGGTCCGATATATTTGGGGGCTAACTTTCCTTTGAGTTGGAAACGCTGCATTCCCTTCAATGGCGACACTTTCAGATAAACAAAATCTCCTATATTGAAGGCGAGGTCTCTACGTCTCTTGTCGGCGTAGCTCTTCTGTCGGGATTGGGCGGTCTTGAGGTGCTCACGAATCTTGTGAACCTTCTCTTCTGCTTCTCGTAGGATGTCGGGTCCGAAAATCTGACTCTCTCCTACTTCCGACCAGTTCAAAGGGGTGCGACACTTTATTCCGTACATGAATTCAAATGGGGCCATTTGCAGACTGGCTTGATAACTATTGTTGTAAGAAAATTCTGCGAATGGCAGACAGTCTTCCCACTTGGATCCATATTCTAACACACATGCTCTCAGCATATCTTCGAGTATTTGATTTACTCGCTCCGTTTGTCCATCGGTCTGAGGGTGATACACGGTACTAAAATCTAGGCGGGTTCCTAAACCGTCTTGAATTTTCTTCTAGAATCTCGAGGTAAACTGAGTTCCTCGATCCGATACTATGTTCTTGGGGACTCCATGCAAACTAATGATTCTAGCGATGTACAGCTCCGCTAGCTTCGAACTCTGATAGGTGGTTTTGACGGGCAAGAAATGGGCGACTTTGGACAATCTGTCCACTATGACCTAGATAGAGTCATTTCCCCTACTAGAAGTAGGTAGTCCAGTGATAAAGTCCATTCCTACAGAATCCCATTTCCATTCCGGAATCTGCAAAGGTTGCAACAATCCAGCGGGTCTTTGATGTCCTGCCTTGACTCGCTGACATATATCACACTTGGCGATATAGCTTCCTATTTCTCTCTTCATCTTGTGCCACCAAAATTGCTCTTTTAAATCTTGATACATCTTAGTTTCTCCGGGATGGATAGAATAAAGAGTATCATGAGCCTCCTTCAAAATAACTTCTTTCAATTCAGAATCTGCTGGTACACAAAGGCGTCCTTTGTACCACAACACTCCTTCATCCTCGGTGAATCCGGGTACTTTGCATGTACCGATACGACGCTTGATTCCGTCGATACTAGCATTTTCCTTCTGTGCCTCCTTAATCTGACTGATCAAAGTGGGCTGGAGTTCTATGCTAGCCAAAAATCCTTCACTTACTAATTCCATTCGAAAATATTCCATCTCCTTGTGCAAACTTGGTTGCTCCTTCAAAATCATGGAGTTCAAGAAGCACGGCAATCTTCTAAGGGCATCGGCTACCACGTTTGCTTTACCAGGGTGATAGTGAATATCTAGGTCATAATCCTTGATTAGCTCAATCCATCTTCTCTGCCTCATATTCAGCTCCTTCTGAGTGAATATATACTTTAGGCTCTTGTGATCCGAATAAATCTCACAATGATTTCCCATTAGGTAATGTCTCCATTTCTTCAGGGCTAGAACTACGGCTGCGAGTTCGAGGTCATGGGTTGGGTAGTTTAGCTCATGTTGCTTCAATTGTCGAGATAGATAAGATATAACTTTGCCTTCTTGCATTAGCACACATCCGAGACCAATCTTGGATGCGTCATAATAAACATCGAAGGGCTTCGTGATATCCGACATGATCAAGATTGGGGCTGAAATCAATCTCCTTTTGAGTTCTTGAAAACTCGCTTCACACTTGTCTGTCCATTCAAACTTCTTTTCCTTCTTCAGCAATTGGGTCATGGGTCTAGCGATACTCGAGAATCCTTCTATGAATTTGCGGTAATATCCCACCAATCCGAGAAAAGCACGAACTTGGGTTTGAGTGGCTGGGGCTTGCCAATCTTCTACATCTTTCACTTTGGCAGGGTCAACGGCAATTCCTCTGGCGGATACAATGTGACCGAGGAATCCTACCTCCTGTAACCAGCATTCACATTTGCTAAACTTGGCATACAACTGATGCTCTCTAAGGGTTCCAAGAATGGTCCTTAGATGTAGCTCATGTTCTTCTTCTGATTTGGAAAAAATCAGAATGTCATCGATGAAAACAACGAAAAACTTATCCAGGAAGTCCATAAAAATCTTATTCATGAGGTTCATGAAATAAGCGGGGGCATTGGTTAATCCGAAAGACGTGACTGTATACTCATACAATCCATATCTGGTGGTAAAGGCAGTCTTTGGAATATCCTCTGCATGAATTTTGAGTTGATGATAGCCAGTTCTAAGATCAATCTTAGAAAAAACTTTGGCACCGGTCAACTGATCAAACAAATCTTCTATCTTGGGAAAGGGGTACTTGTTCTTGATGGTGACATCATTCAACTTCCGATAATCCGTACACAAACAGTTACCTCTATCCTTCTTGTCCACAAACAAGACAGGTGATCTCCATGGGGACGCACTTGGTTGAATCAATCCAATTTCCAACATGGAATCCATTTGCTTCTTCAGTTCTGCGAGCTCTGAAGGGTTCATACTATAGGGTCTCTGGGCTATGGGTCCGGTTCCGGGGATTAGTTAAATGATAAACTCGATATCCCGAACTGGGGGCATACCGGGCAAAACATCTGGAAATACATCGGGGTATTCACAGACTATCCGGACTTAGTCAATGGTAGGTTGGGCTATACTCTTGTTGCATTTGAATTGGCGAGGTAAGGTTTCAGATATATGTTCGACTGATATTCCGGCCGTACTGGTCATGGTGATGGCTTTCTTGGCACAGTCAATCAATCCTTTAGGTTTGGACATCCAATCCATTCCTAGTACTACTTCCAAACCTTTAGTTCTGAGTACTATCAGATTAGCATAAAAATCTATGCCATGGATTCGGATAGGGACGGCTTTGCAAATTTGCCTAGCCTTGGTGGTTGATCCGGGAATTTGCACAATCATCACATGCTTCAATTTGGTTGGTTGAATTTTACTAGTGCATGCAAATTCTTCCGTGACAAATGAATGCGATGCACCAGAATCAAACAACACTCTTGCAAGTACTGAATTAACAGAAAACATACCCAGCACGACGTCTGGCGCTTCCTGAGCTTCTTCAGCATGCATGAGAAAAAGACGGCCATTGCGGTTGAGTGAATTCCTTGGGGCAAATCTTCTCCCGGGCTAAACACGACTCTACTGTTGAGCTGGGGCATTGGCATTGGGGGCTGTAGAATTCTTCTTGTTGGGTCACTCGTTAGAATAGTGGCCTCTATTTCCACAGTCATAACAAGTCACTTGCGACTTGTCCTTGCCTGCTACAGGCACAGCATTGCTTCCAGTCCTCGGGGTAGTGTTGGGGTTGGCGGTAGCATTGTTGGTGTTGAACTTGGGTGGGGCACGGGTGAAATTGCTAGAGTTACCGGGGTTGTTGTGATTTCCTCCGGGTCTAGGGTTTCCACGGTTGGGATAGGTCGGACGGTTCATCGGGGGTCTGTTGGTTCTTGGGGCAAATCCTGGATATGGGTTGGGGCAGTACTTTGGGGTCTGATGGGTTCCTGGCTGATGCATCATACGACGCTTGCGGTTCTCATTGGCTTGGTTGATCTTTCCTTCCATCTGGATGGCAGAGTCGACAAGGGATTCAATATCCGCAAAGGGGATATTGACTAACACTGTCTGCATCTCGTCATGCAGACCATTCAGGAATCTTTCTTTCTTCTTGGCTTTAGTGTCTATCTCGTCCGGGGCATACCTAGCTAATGACAAAAATTTGTCACGGTATTCCACTACAGTCATCCTTCCTTGCTTCAGCTCTCTAAACTCGTCTCTCATTCTCTTGATCAAACCTGGTGGTACATGGGTTCTACTAAACTTGACCTTGAATTCCTCCCAGGTCATCATATGGCCTCCGTCATTGCGCGAACACTGTTCCACCATGCCCTGGCATCTTCGGCTAGATAATGGGTGGCGAACAGGACTTTCTCGTTGGCTTCCACTCCTGCGACTTCTAAGTTATTTTCCATGGTTTGCAGCCAATCATCGGCGTCTAGGGGCTCTTCTGACTTAGTGAAAACAGGTGGATTGGTGTTTTGGAAATTCTTGAGCTTAGATCCATGGTTGTCCTGATTTCCGTGGCCTTGGTTTTTGTGGGCTAGCTGGGCTATCTGTTGCAGAGTGGCTAGGTTGGCTTGACGTTCCGCTCTTTCCGCTTCGCGGTCAGAAGTCAACATTTGCAGAATCTGCAACATCGGGTCCGGGGCAGAACCACTTCCTCCACGTGGCATCTGAAGATTTAGATAGATCATGAGAAAAGAGGGAAATTTCTAAGGTTTCGGGGATTTTTAAAAAGTTTTAAAGGTTTGTCTCAGATTTGTCTAGAAACTTGCTTTTTCATTCATTCATTCATTCATTCATAGCACACAGTACAACACACACCACAACAAAGAAAAACAGATGGTTTTAAGAACCATTCTGGAATCTACGATACAGTGGGACCGAATACTACTCACTACGCTAGTGCTCAAATGCTACTACTCCTCGGAGTCTGTGGCTTCATCATCATCGATGAAGGCGAAATCATCCTCATCGGTGAAGAAGTCCATGGCCTGATCCTCCATAAAATCATCGTCATCGCTGAGATAGGAGTAAGGGTCTCCACGAAGATCCTCTCCGACATTCTCCCTTTCCTCCAACTGCATGTCTCTCTCGTGGATGGTCTCCTCCAAAGATGAGATGCGGTGGCGAAGACGGGCAATAATGCGCTCCTTCTTGTCGAGCTGACGGCGGCGAGACTTGCGATCCCTTGCTAGCATGGTGATGTTCTGGTCCTTTGTCTTGATGATGGCATACTTGTGGTTGCAGTAGTCACGGCAGTTGTCCAACTCCTGCTGACGATCATACATCATGAAGCTAAGGTGGTCCAATTGAGTCTTCAGCTCGGGGTGGTATGGGGCTTCCAGGGGTTGTCCATTTGCATCACGCCTTGGGCAAAACTCAAAGCGAGTACCCTTGATTTGATTGATGCTCTGCCCACACAGACGGGAAAGAGCTTCCTGCATTGCTTTGGCAAGTCCATCGAGCCAGTTGTTTTCCCTCAAGGTAAACTTAATTCCCTCCGCAGTGGGAGGTTCAATCTTTCCTTGGAGACTTGCAACAATTAGCCACTGTAGATCATCTCCTCCTTGATCATTGAGCTGAGCTCCGAAGAACTCGGGGTGCGGACGCTCCAGAAGTTCCGAAAGCTGGTCTAGATCCCTCTCAAAGATAAGGTCTCCTCCATTCCCCAGTTGGTAAAACTTGTTGTACTTCACGTCCATCTATAAAAATAGAGGATGAGTAGATTAGCAGGGTGATCAAGTGTTTCAAATTTTATGTATTTTGCAAGAGTTTTTGAGGAACATGAATTTTTAGGAAAGAATTAAAGAGATAAGAATGAGAATAAGTTTTTGTAAATATTTATTTTCTTTTGTTTTGAAACTAAGTTTTTGGTTCAAACGTCCAGTCTAACTAGGGTCTCCTATGGTCAGGATGGCTCTGATACCAACTTGTCAACACCCGGATTTTTCAATCCTAGATGCCTGTTATGCCATACATCGCAATCCCAGGATTACCATTTTTGCGTGACATAACAGAATTGGATACCATAGTACATCATCCATTACAAACGATACATAAGTTCTTACACAAATAGGGATCTCATGATCCAGTTCTTAGTACAACTTCAAGCAGCGGAATACGTAATAATAACGGTAGCGTAGGCGAACCTCCATCTTCGGGGTCACAGGCAATGCTGACGATGGGAGATGATCCTAGTTCACGTAACCTTCCTGGGGTCCATCTTCCAGGTACTCCTCTTCATAGTCTGGCCATGGGAATAGCCAGGGACAAAGCCATGAGTACTCTTTAAGTACTCTGAGGCTAAAACTAACAGGTAAAGGGGTTTATGGATAATAGGACACTAGGCTCTAGGGTTGTTTTGCAAAAGCCAGATTTATCTCTACTAGGTTCCAAAGCTAGTCACAAATTTTATAAATCCTAAGTGGGAACTTGTATTTCATATCACAACTCGGTTGTGGTCAAGTCAAAGTCTCAATTCATTTCACAAGTCATTTTGAAAAGTTTGACGGGGGAACAATATGTCCACTCCAACTGTCCATAACCGCGGACGCGGCTATTCGAATAGTTTGACACTCTGCAGAGATTGTACACTTTCACTACAACATTCGATACATCCGTCAGGAACAAATCCTAAATTCACCATACTCAGTATGCGGATAATCAATCCTAACCTTTCAATTACACGCCCTAGTATAAGAACCTCTCATGTGAGTTTGGCCTCCCAACCATGACCAACTGTCATCTTGGGTACTGCACAGGTGGACAATCTTCACAAGGTAGCCTAAGCTCAGACCTTGGCCGTGAGGGAACTAATACTAAGGGATATAAGTTTCCAGTCAAGCCCTACCCAATATTCGGGTATTGTGGTTGTACGATAAAATTGGAATGGTATCGCATCCAGGCAACCATCAGTTTTATAAAGGGCTTAGGCTCATGCCTCAACATTTTCATCACCAAAATCATCAAGTGTTTGGAAACACAAGTCCAAAACATTTCAATAGAATGATCCATCATTCCAAGGTTTTCATAACCATTTTTCCACCAAGTATTCCCATCTAAAGTTGATCAAGTTTTATGCTTAGCACTAGCATCTACAAGTGGGGGTAAGTACTAATGAGGGGTGGTAAACTAGTGGAGTTTCAACTAAGTACAACCTTATATCTTAGGCTGATATCAAGGTTTCTAACTTAGGCCAAATTTTATGCTCTTTATGGAACCTTCAGAATCTTTCTAGTATCTACAAGTCACTTAAGTCAACTCTAAGTTGAAGGTTTGATAAAGAAATAAAGTAAGAAGCTTGCGAATAAAACTAGGATTGGTTTATCAAGTGGGTATGATCACATATGCTTAAGTCATCTAGTAGCCATAGTAACAAGTAGGGGTTTGTTGCATCAGTAGGGTATCTTGCAAGTGGTAGCTTGCTTCAATGTCAATATAAGCTTGCTAAATTGCAAGTGTTAGCTTGCATTGGTATAGTATCATCTTGCTAAATTGCAAGTGTTAGCTTGCATAGGTAAACTTGATTAGTAAGGCTTGCCTTGTGCAGAGCAGTGGTTGAAGTTCACCTCGGCTTCTTCTTCGTAGTATCCTCCTTCCTCCTCGTATCCTTGGTCGGTACTAGAGTCTATGAATAAATACGAGGTACACAATCACCAAGCAATACTTAACTACTTGCATTCATCACACACAAGGGTCCTATAGATGATCTAGCATCATCTATGTCATTACAAGGTTAAGGCTTGATTTAATTCCTTTTATTTTTAGAAAAGTAATTTCTACTCATTGAAAAACTACTTAAGATTTAATATTCTCCAAACCAAACATGGGATCATGTTGACACATGTCATCACCACATATTGTAGTCCATGGTAATGTGATTTAAAGTGGTGTCACAATTTAATAAGGTTTTACCCTTTTATTTTAATTAATTAAAGTGGCTAGAAATGCCTATGAGGCATTCTTTTATTACTTGAACATTATTTCTGCAAGTAAACCTATATATTTTTATATATTCTAAAAGTTATGGTTAAATGTGATTTTTGAGAGTTGGAATTAACTCAAAAGCTATTATGGTTTAAATTTGAAAAATGATTGAATGCAGAAAATCTTCTGCCTTGTTATTTTTACCATGGGTGATCTATAGATCCAAATACCTTGAATCCAACGGGCTTGGATTCAGCATTCATAGACCTTTCTAACAAAATTGGTTTCATTCAATTTGGTGCGCTGAAATGATCTGGGTTGATTTTTGAAGTTGGGTACAGAAGTGTGTTTGAATTGAAATGGAAAAAGTTTAATTGGAATAACTAGGCTGTGCGGGAAAAGTTAACGGGCCAGCCTGCTAAGCGCAGTGCTCCCGCGGGCTGTTTAAGTGGGTGTCCCCACTCGTCAGTGACACGGGGCTGGGCGAAGCGGTATGGAGCAACGTGGATCGTTCGATCTAGTTCTAATCCAACGGCTGAGAGTCATCGTCGACGCGAGACAACGCCGACGAGAACGAAACCTAGCGCGGCCAGTGAGGGGTGCTGGGGGCTCACCGGGGTACGGGCGAAGGTAGGCGAGGTGGGCGAACGACGAAGTCTACGACGGCGAACTCAGGGGTGGTCGCGGCAGCTCCTGGGGTGGACGAAATCGATGGCTCCCTTCTTCTCCAGAGGCGGCGGGCTCCGGTGAAATTCCGGCGGGGTGGTGCTCTCCTTGCTCTGAGAACGGTGTGGCACGATCAGTGAGGAGAGGGGAGTGATATGGTGTGAAGAAATCGAGCGGGGTGGCCTCTATTTATAGTCGAGCGAGGGGACTTTCGGGGCGCACGGTGAGCTCGTCGGGGGCGATGTTACAGGCGGCTAATGGCATGGGCAAGGGTAGGGGACGGTGCGGTGTCTCCTGGCGATGCTCAACGACATGGTTTTGAGGCGTGGGGCAGTGCGGCTTGGTCTGGAACGGGCGATGCTCTACGCGGCAGAGGCGGCGTCTTCGACGGCGGGCAGTGGCTGGGCGTCACGGGGATGTCTGGGAGTCTCCTGGGTCGGTGGCGATCGTGTGTGCATGCGGTGAGGGCGGCGCGCGGTCTATGGGCGCTGGTCGAGTGTGGTGCTCTGGCGCCTTTCGGCTTGGCGGTCTGGCCGATTCGCGCGTGGTCGAGCTTGGCTTCATGCTGGGACAGTGAGTGGCGGTGGGCGGTGCCTCCCGGACATCTTTGTCTAGGCTTCTTTGCTCCTAGCTTGCTGTCAACTATGGGGTGGCAAGGGTGTGCTCGGCTGTTCACCATTGATGGCAATGGCAAGCTCACAGTGGTGCTAGGGCTTGGCTAATCTTCCTAGATGATCTACTGAGCTGGTTGTGAGCTAACTAGGGAACAAGTTAGGCAAGAATCACTGCTCACAATAGTGTTTGATGTTTGTTTTATTTGTGTCTACAACCTGTTTGATGAAATGGCCGCGTGAAATCAAGTTTTGAATTTTGAAAAGATTTTTGGTGGGTTTGTTAGATTGGTGCTGGTGAGTCTGCAGATACTTGGGTTTTGAAAGCTGAGGTTGTTTGAGTGGTTTTTGAAAAAGTGGGATCTTCCCATATGATAAAGATTCAATTTTGAATTGTCATTTAAATGCATTTGAAAGTTTCTGGATGATCACAAAGTGGGCCTTGATACTTTGTTATGAGTACATTCAAGGGGTGCAAAGATCTAGAAAAGTTTCTATTAGGTTCTAAAAGTTTGAGACAGCCAAAGTAGGCATGAGAGTTAAATTGGTCAAAGTGACCATTCATTTAATATATGTGTTTTGATTTACTTGTCTTTAGGAAAAGTGTGGGAAATGTTTTAGATGATGTTTATTTCACCTAAGAAACATTTTACAAGCAAAGAAACAAACAAACAAGGGTGGTTTTAAAAGAATCCAAAATCAATGCATACACATATGCATGAATTCATAATTTTATTTAGAAAAGTTTTTGTTAACCCTAATTTTGATGATTAGAGTTTGATGATCCAAGCTTAGTATTTTTGGGATGTTACACCCTAAGTAGGCGTCAAGTAAGGAGAGGCACTCACATCATGCGGTGGAATCAATAATTTGGTCGAGCCATGACAGGGGCAGTGGTCTTTCGGCAGTGCTTGTTAAGGTCCATGAAGTCCACACACATCCGTAGCATGTCTGTGTCCTTTTTGGGCACTAGCATAGGGTCAGCTACTGATACGCCCAATTTGTATCACCATTCTATATCATAATTTACCTCTATTCATTGATATTTGTCTTATTATGAGGTATTTCTTATGGATTTTCATATGTTTATGCATGTTGGATGATTCCTAGAGGATGGACTGCCGGAGTATGGATTCTGATAGAAAAGAAGGAGTTTCGATGCAATTTCGTGAAGATCAGAAAAATACCAGAAAAATATGGAAACATATTATTTTACCAGAAGACGAAGGAAGCCAGAAGGAGGGACGGAGATGGGCCTCAGGGGGCCCACCCCCCTAGGAGCAGGCCCACCTGACCCCGTGCCTAGGGCAGGTGTGATCCACCTGCCCAGCCTCTTAGTCCGCCCCTTCGCCTATATCTTCCCTATGGAACCCTAAGCCTCGGGGAGCGAACACAGATAGATTTCCTCCGCCTCTGGGGGGCGGAAAACACCGAGAGAGAAAGATCTCTCTGGTAGACAGATTTCTGCCAGGGGAATTCCTTCCCGGAGAGGGGATACCGTCGTCATCAACACCGTCATCAATCTAGGCTTCATTGGGAGCATCATCATCATCCACACTATCATCTCCACCAGCACCATCATCACCACTCCGTCCCGCTGTAACAATTGTGTTGAATATTTCTTTAGTTCTTACACTACAAGGAATCTAGCAATATATGACCCTCCATTTTCATCACGGAATCGTCACAATAGTCCGTTTATGACGATTCTATGAAGATTTTGTGATCGTCGAAAGCTGGGCGTCGCTAATGAACTATAACGACGTTTTTGATGAAATCGTCATAACTATCTATGACGATATTGGATCGTCATAACCATTATGACGATCCAGTATCGTCATGGGCTGTCCAGCCTCGCCAGGTCAGATCCTACGTGGCATATCCTACGTGGCAAAATTTATGACGAAATAGAATCATCGTAACATAAATTCCGCCCGGTCCATTTTAGTCGTTATATGGGCTAAGCCCAGTAATTCAGCCTTTTATTTTCTATAAGATAACCGGTTTTGTTTTTGGGCTTTGGCCTTCTTAAGCCCATTTCTTTTTTATTTTTAGCATTTTCTAATCAGATCCAAATTTGTATGCGCCATGGCTTTTTTACAGAACTATTTGATTCAGTATAATTCATTCGTTCTAGCCTTTTAACGATGCAATAGTATTTGGGCCCTGGCCTCTTTAGATTCGATACTACACAGCCAAGATTACACATATCAAGCACATATCTTATTTACCAATATTACAAACGGAAAAGGGATAATAATAAAATTCATCAAATAACACTAAACTAGTCTATTATGATTTTTACATCTTCTATTACAACATAGGTATGCCTATTGGACAAGAGCTACAGTTTGCTACAATATGCTGGACAACTTCAATCCAAATATTCAATAAGCTGCAATTTTTGTTTCATGGCGCCACACTTCAAATTTCTCAACTTTACTAGGCCTGGATCTTCTGTAAAAGAGGAAGAAGCACAACATTTTTAGTCCATATGAAAGGGAATAACTAACATATAGAAAATTAACTTGGTAATTCACTTATGCAAACATACTTCCAGTATTCTACAAACATCTAATTTTCCTAACAGATGGAATCAAACTGTGAAAAAAAACCATTCATTCTGATAAAATGCCTATTCACAGTAGGATTTTGCAGCATTTGGGTTCATGTTAACTAACCTTGAACAAGCAAACTTTACAAAATTTCTATACTCTCGGTTATCCAAAAATTATATTCTGGCTAAAACTTAATGTTTTACAGCATAACAACGACATAAAACTTAGAATATTCATGTTGGAAAAACATTTACTATGAAGTGCACACATGTATGCTACGTGAACATTAAATATCATGCAAGAGTAAATACTTAACCACCTGGAAAAAACTACAGTGCAAGAATGCATAAATACAAGTTACGAAGCTTTGGGTGGTCAAGACAAATAAAAACACGCACAAAAGAACTGAATATTGCACTCACCTCGTAGAGCTCGATTTCTTAAGTTGGGGAAAATCCATCCATTTCATTTAATGTTGTCAGGATATCAGATGGCTTTTCCAAAGCATTGACAAAAAGCCTACCAATAAAACTATATAACAAAATGATGTCAGTTACAATGACAAATGATCTGAAAAAAAAACAGTATGTGATTCAAGTTCAAGTTTAGAAGTCAGCATTAATATTCAAGACTGAATACACAAAATAATAAAAATACTCCACTGTAATTGAGCTAGTTTCTATAGAGAAAAGTCGAACTTTATTTTCTACTCTAAATCTATGCTTGTCCAGTCGGTATTTCTGCTACTTTTTACAGCTGCATTTTTACGGGCGCGCTTCCGCAAAAATATCTGTGAAAAAGTTGTAGGAATGCGATGAAAAACTTTATTATTTAATTTTAATTTATTTTATTGATAGAATGGGTTGAATCCCATTAAGCATTTATTGAGAGTGGTTGAATATTTCTATCTTCTTTTTGTTCTCGAATTCTTACCTTTGGTTGCCCTTTATCAAAGGCACTTAGCACATGAACTCGTTTTGCTGGTGGAACATACCTCTCTCCTACTTCTAGTTGCTTTGGAAAATACCGGATTATTTTAGCATCATAAACATTGAAGATTATTTTCCCTTCAGCACAATCAACTGATGCTCCTACAGTACTAAGAAAAGGTATTCCAAGTATTATAGACAATGTTTCATCCCCCGGCATTATGAGAATAATAAAATCAGTAGGAATAATATGCTGATCTATTCTAAGTAGAACATCCTCAATCATACCAACAGGTTGTTTAGCGGATTTGTTAGCTATTTGCGAAGTGATAGAAGTGAGGGAGTATTCCCCTAATCCAGCTTTTTATAGAGGGAGTATGGAATTACACTAACTCCTGCACCTAAAGCACGTAAAGCATTATGAATATCAGGTTTGCCTATTGAACATGAAATAGTTGGTATACCGGGATCTCCTGACTTAGACAATAATTTCCCATTAGCAGGGTAACTTGTCATGATGGCAATAGTTTCAGTTATCTCTTTATTTCTATTAAGAATATCACGAAGAAATTTAGAATAATCTGGCACTTTTATTGCATATGTAAATGGAATTTCTAGACGAAGTTTATTAAGTGCGTTTGCGAAACAATCATAAATTACTAGATCAGGTGCTTTCTTATTGCGATCTGGAAATGGAAGTTTCTTACCTTTATCTTTTACCTTTTGTGGAGGATCAGGCTCTTTAGTAGTTTTCTTTTGTTGTTGCTTGTCGTTTTTCTTTTTCTCTATTAAAACAAATCCATATTCTTTGCTTGTGTCTTTTTCTTCTTCTGGATCAAAAGTTTCTGCATAAGAGTTATAACTGTCATCCTGTGCATCGTTCTTCTCCTCCAAGGTTTGATCTTGTGTGTCTTGAGCAGTCTCATCTTGAGGATGCACCAATGTATCATCTTCCTAACTTGCTTTAAGTAAGAATTTTTCTTTACGATCTTTTTCAGCTTCATATTCTGGTGGTCCTAATGGTCCTTTAACAACTGCATCTCTTCTTGTAACAACATTAGTAGAAACGGAAATATTTATATCATCACGAAGAAAAATTTGATAACCAGACGCTATTTGTTCACATTGGGTTTCAATCATATTGAGGTACTTGTTAAACAATTTTATTTCTTTTCCAATTTCCTCATAATTTTCTGTAAGTTCGGCCAAAATATTTTTATGTGTTTGAAATTGCTTATGCAAGTTATTATAAGACTTTTTTGTCGATGTTTCAATTCTTGAAAAACTTTTCTAGTTTCATCTTCTTCAGTCAAAACTTGTAATAAATCTACTTTGTTTTCCTTGACAAGCTTTGAAGGTATACCTTTTTCTTTTATGGCTTTACGCACTTCAGGCATAAGATCAGGATTTATATGAAGTATTCCCTTTTCCGGCATAGTGCCAAAATCAGGATTATATAAAGAATCATTCTATTCTTAGCCCTAGTAGCCATTAATTCCAAACATTCTTTAATAGTTCAAGTATTTAGCGATCCTCCTGCCGATTAATCTAGAAATTCTCTGCATTGGGTATTAAGACCGTTGTAAAATAAGTGGCCAACAGTTGACTCGGAATAGCCATGATTAGGGATACTATTGATCATTCCAAAAAATATTTCCCAAGCTTGTGGATAGTTTTCTCCCACGTTCTGACTAAAATTACCTATATTCTTTCTAAGTTCTGTTACATTTGCAAAAGGGTTAAACCTGTTTATGAATTTGAAAATGCAGTTTTCCCAACATTTAATATAATGGCGAGGAAGAGAATATAACCAGTCTAGAGATTTACCTTTGAGAGACCAACTAAATAATTTCAGTCGAGAGAATTCTCTTGGCATACCTTTTGGTCCAAGTGATGTTATCACATGTTGAACACTCTAAGATACCTTCCTGGGTCCTCATCTTCCCTTCCATTGAAAGCTTTTTCCTACAAATTTTTAATAATTTCACCATCAAATCGATATTCCCTAACTCCAGGATTAGGAAATTCTATTGGTTGTTTAAGAAATGTAGAGTTTGGAGCACTATATTCTCTCAGAGTCTTCTCAGGTTTCTTGGGTGTTGTCCTATGAATGGACATTATTTCCATGTAGTCACTTAGGTTGTCAACTTCAACTCTGTTTGATCTCAAAAGTGTTTCAATAATTTCCTCGCGCCTCTGAGTAGGAACGCGTTCAAAATAATCCGGTAGATACGCCCTACCAGAGTGTCTAGACCCTTTGTCTCCTAAGGAGAACATCTGGTAATAGTAACACCTAAAATGTCAAGAGACACTTAGTGCTTAGCTCCCCGAAAACAACGCCAGAAAATAGCTTGATGACTACAAGTGCACAAATCGTTTGTAGCTAGTTTCAAAGTTCAGATATAGATCCCACAGGGAGCCCAAAGGTAAATGTTTATTGGTGAAGTCTGTATCGCACCTGAAGTTGTCACAGGTATTCGAATGAATTTACTGCAAGTGTTGAGAATAAGAATGGAATTTGGGTGTAAATGGAAGTACTTAAATAAAACTAAAATGTAAACTTCTGAAATAAAAATCATAAAAAAGTAAAGAACAATTTGCTTGTTATTTTCTGCAGATGACAAAGTAGGCGCGGTGAGTTTTAGTTCATGGTGATAATGAATGTGCCGGTGAATGAGTGATAAGTGTAACAATTATAATCTTATAAGTCTGTGTGTAGGCGAGCAACCCATAATTAACTGGAACTCCTCTTGGTAGATTTCATCCCAACTTTAATAATCCTACTAGCATGTTTACCACAACCATGGTCAGTCGCTAGACGATTAAGATCCTTCAGGTTGCTTAGAAATTAAGCTCCTTGGATCAGACTAATGCCATAAGCTCGGTGGATCCCCTTTATCCTCAAGTCAAACTAGTTTCCAATTGATATCCCCGTGTCACTCGAGGGACGCCGGTCTACTAGCAAACAAGATTCTATCTATGTAGAACAAATCATCAAGTTGTCTGGACCCTTAATTGGACAATAAGCATTAAGCATCCCACGTATAGTCAATCACACATAATATAGTAATTAGAATGAACCACAAACTTGATGGAAATTGTGTAGGCACATCACATATCACCAATCCCCTACATCTCCCACTCCCAAGGGAACTTACTCACACATGAGAGAAGAAAGCATCATCGATATAATTAAATAAAGGGAGTTCTTCTTGATATTACCTTGGAGATCCACAATAAGAAATAGAAATAAATCCAACACAATTCAAGATAGGAAGGACAATCTCAAACCTTAATCTTGCAAGGTGGAGATCTCTCTCTCAAGTGCAAGTGATGGCTATGGAGGTGTGGTCGCTAGGAGATCAAGATCGTGGAGCGAGATGAAGAACGTCTTCCCCTTCTTCTCCGGATCTCTTCTTTCTCCCTTCTGGATGGTATGGTGGCTTGTGTGTTCTGTTTTTGACCTTGGCCTCTTCACGAAAGTTGTTCCTTTTAATAAGACAAAGGAGATGGCAACTATACGGAGGTAGCCCGTATAGTTGGTTGTTAAACTTGCAGTGAATTCCCCTAGATTGCTTCCAAAAAGGGACTTGCTTGTTTTCGCCTGAATATAGTGTTTTTGATGTTAAATTCCTCTGTTGACGTTCAGAACCTGAAACACACATTAAAAACCAAGTTTTCTTCGCTACCGAAGTATTAACGTTAGGTAAAGCTAGAAAACCATCAAATCCAAACGAAAACCATTGATAAAAGCTATAAAAAATGTGTAGAATCTCATAGCTATCACCATGGCATGAGTAATATCGTCAATGGGTGGGACTTTGGGGACTTGGTGAATAATATCCAAGTGTTAGGTAGTTTGGACACTTGGTGAGTAATATCCTCGTGTTCCATTTGACCCTATATTACTTAATCAAATGTTTACAAAGTAGGATAAAACTCTTCCTATTTTCTTCTTACTTAGAGAAAATTGGATTTATGCAAATAAACCTCAAAGCCTACTCTAGCCTTGCATGTTGTAGAGGTCCCAACCTGATAAGGTAGAGATCCCTGTGTTTACCATGCTAGTCCCTCGATCGAATAGCTAGCATCCACAGTTTAAGATGTAATATAAAGAAACAAAGGTCATATTACAACTTATAACCAGGAATAAAATAATTCATTATATCTTACATAGATCATTTGGCTATCTCATTACAATGCAGCAGATATATATATATAGCATGGAGTTCTTCATCTTCAAGTGCCACAGGCAATAATGTTGGTTGTAGACTTGTAATCCCTACTCAACAACAAACAAACCTGCAACATAATAAGTTACAGCCACAAGGGTCAATACATTTGAATTGTATTGGTAAGTGATACTATGGTAGAATAGTAGTATCTAACATCTATATGAATTTGGCTAGGTGTAGTTTACGCTTGCTTTGATCAAAATAAGGTTTTCCTTATTAGTTGAAAACACTAAGTTTTTTTTTCAAAAACACCCAAGGAACCACCAATAGACATTGGTGAACCTTTAACCCTTGTTCAACCACAAGTTTTTAACTTATAAATTGGGATGAGGAGATCCTTGATAGCCTCAATGTATTGATGCTCAAATTGTACATTTCTGGGGACACGACTAAGTACTTAAATTTTACTCTCTCGAGAGGTGGTGCACTTTCCCCACAAGACTCGACATGCATCGAGACGAGATCTTTCAGAAGCCTTCCCTTAGACCAAATGGACGCGTTATATCCTATCACCCCTACCACCTTCTGTCCATCTGGCTAAGTCATTGCAACCTATATGATCAAGGCAGATCCCATATGCCATGTGGCTGCGCTATAAGCTTCTCAACACTTAACATCTCAAATCTCTTTGTTCCTGGGTGGCTTTCCACAAGTGTGATACACAAGGTAGCCATCAACATGGGCCTTATGCAAAATACTAAACTAAGGCCATAGTTGCAAAGTTTACATTTTTCTGAATCTATTGATATAAAATTTGCAATTTTTGGACATACAGAACAAAAGTTATGATTTTTGCAAGTTTAAACATTCATTAGAACAAATTCTAGTTTTTAAATCCATAGGTGGGCCACATGTCTTTTTCTTATTGGCTGATACCGATTTGGTTCAATCGAGCTATACAGGCCGTAGGATTTAAATGAGATCGCACAACACAGATCGAGCATACCCCTTTGTTTAAGTCATCTATTCTACACCTTGCGATCAAGATCCAATAGACCAAGGCTCTTTGACCATGAACTAGCGGTGCTGGCGACGGCGCGTGGCGGCGACGCTACTGTCGGCGGTGGTCTGGTGGTTCTAGGAGGCAAGGGAGGGGAAGGAGAGCCTTACCAGGTTCTCAAAGTCACGGTGATGCTCAAGGTGGCCGTAGGAGAGAAGGGGGCGCACGGAGTTGTTGTCAATCTCTCACCAGAGTTCGTATCAGCGTCGGGAACGCACGGCCATTGTCGGGGGCGACGCTACGAGCCACGAGAAGACAAGCAGAAGGAGTCGTTAGATGGACAAGAGAGAGGTGAGCGCAAGAGCGTCAACGAGAGGGAGAGGCAAGGTCAGGGATTACCAGAAGTCATCGGAGTTGAGGCAGAGGACAATGGTGAGTAAATGTCGTCGTTGCCGAGCGTCTGGGGAACTCGCGGGCAAGTGGAAGTTGCAGGTAGATGCACGTGTCGATGGGGAGCAAGCTAGCGCTCACTAGGGGGGTAGGGGGAGGGCCGAGATCGCCGGAATTCGAGCTGGAGCTCGCCGGAGACAGCGGTGGAGCGAGCACAAATTCATGCATCCTAGGGGCTCTCTGGTAGCGTGGTTTGAGGGGAAAGAGAGAGGAGAGAGGGGTGGTTAAGAGGGCGTGGTCATGGGGCAGAATTGATGCACCATTTACACGGATTCAAGCGATTAAACTCTTGCCAAAAACGGCAGAGAGGAATTGAGGGCGGGTCATCGCGTTGGGGACGATGATGAGGTGGTCATGGGGTCGCGCGGTCAGTGAGAGAGGGTGGGGTGAGCGCAGGTGAGAAATGTCTAGGGGTAGAGATGGGAGTGCCAGGTGGGCTTGCTGCTGGGCCTGCTGTTGGGCTGGGGCTGGGTAGGTTAGTTGGGTTGGTCGTTTTGCATTTTTTCTTCTGTGATTCTTTTTCCATTTTCGTTTCCAATTTGTTTTTTAAATTTATTCAAATGATTCAAACACTTATTTGATTTCAACCTTTTCCAAACTTTCAGTAGTTTTTTATACTGTTTAATAGGGTGTTATTTAATCCAACTTGGAGTAATCCAAATAATCCCTTATGATTTATTATTTAATTAAATTAGGCCTTTTGTATTTATTTAAATAAATTTGAATATGGTTTAAACTCATATAATTTTATTCAAATAATCTTTTATTCTTTTATTTGATTAACTTTTATTCCATTTTCTTATGGATTTGGCCAAGATTAAATTGTCTTATTAATATTTCTTATTTATTTTTAATTCTTTCTTTGTCTTATAAAATTCATATCTTTTTATTTATAGTTCCAAAATTAGTGATTCCAATTTGTATAATTTTATTTAATATTTATTTATCCTTCTAAATCCTTTTAGGATTATTTTGCTCACAATTTAGTGTTGATTTTTGTTAGGAGCTTTATTAGCTTTGGAAATTACTTTCCTTTAATCTTATTAAATTCATAAGTTTTTATCCATGGCTCCAAATTGAATGAAACCAATTTCTATGGTTTTATAATATTTTTGTTTATCATTTTTGGTCATTTATAAATGTTTGTTGCTAAATTTTTGTATGGATCAAAGACATAGTCTTTGGGTGATTTGAAAATGATTTCTCTCATTAGGGTTTAGGGTTTTTGTTTACTTTTCCAAGTGCTTTAAATTCAAGATTATTTCCATGCAGGGATGCATTTGACTTGGGAATATTTGTTTGTTTCTTTCTTATTCAAATTTTGTTCAAGTAGGGTTTTGATGTTTCCATTTAGAAGAAAAAAGTTTCTTTTCACCCTAAATTTCAACAATTGTTTATTTTGTTTATTTATTTTTCACATTTCAAAATTTGGAGAATTTTGGGATGTGATAGACTACCACCCTTAAAAGGAATCTCGTCCCAAGATTCAGGAAGGATAGAGGTTACAAGTTGGCTTCAAGACAACTAGGGTACTACCACCCTTAAAAGATTTCTAACTAGATTACATCTTGTCTTACTTGAGATCTTGATGTAACTTCTCTGGACAATTGTTTGCATAGTGTCCTTTGTTACCACACTTGAAACATGTGACAAGGTTGATGTCCCTCATAGGTTTGCTTGTCTTGTCTTTCTTCTTTTCTGGACAATGTGATTCATAATGGCCTAGCTCTTTGCATTTGTTGTACATCACTTGGAAAATATCCTTCTTCTTCTTGGGTCTCTCCAAATCTAGGAGGGCTATTAGTTCATGTTCCTCATACTTCACCACAAATGTGGGAAAGCTTCCTCGGTTCTTAGAATGATTCCTAGGATAACGTCCATGTTTCCTCTTTTGTCCACCATGGTGGGTTACAATGTATGGAGGTGCAAACTTAGACTTGACTTTGTCTTCATCCTTCTTGGTAGAAGTTGTTCCTTCATGTAGGTTTCCAAACATTTGCATTCCATCTTGTTTCATCTGTTGAACTATAGGATAGATGGGGCATTGGATAGGGACATGATCATTTCCTTCACATAGAAAACAAGAAACTTGAGATGTGGGGCATTGTCTAGTTGTATGTTTCTCTTCACAATTAGGGCATTGGTCCATATGCTCTTTATAAGTGTGTTCTATGTCTCCACAAATTTTGCAAGCTTGAGTTCCTTCTATATATCATCCTTGATATCATTGTTGTCACAAACTCTTTGGGAAGGGTTGCTTCTCATGTTGATCATCTGATTGGTCATCCTTTGCAACAATTGGGATTGGGATTCCAGGAATTTTTGCATGGCTAGCTATAACTCAATGTTGTTGGCTAAGAACTGAGTTGTCACTTGATTCAATTGGGCTTGGGTTGCTAGCAGTTGTTCTGTCAAGTGCATCTCTTGGTTGTTGTTATCACCATCCTTGATGTTGGAGTTCTGGTTTCTTGGAAAAGTCATCTGTTTGGGTTGGATTGGGATTACATTAGGCAAAAAGATTTCCTAGATAAAGAGTTATACTCACACAAAACAATTCACACAAAGAAATGTGCAAGCAATCAGAATCATGCATTCCAATCAAACAAAAAGATTCAAGCATATTTTAGGCAACAAAATATTTTTTTGCTACACCACATAAGTTGGTGTGATCAATAAATCGGTTTAAACTAAGAAATAGTATGGTGGTCCAACTATGGGGTTCACTTGAGATCATTCCATTTTTCTTAGCTTTTTCTTCATGAACAAGATCATGGTATCCTTGGAAGAAATTCTTGCATTTTGGTCACAATGCTTCCAAGATGATGATGGTTCCTCCTAAGGTGTGTTTCCTTAGTCTCCAAGTGTTGAGTAATATTTCTTGTCTCACTTGTAGTCCTTAGTGATGTCCAAGTTGAAGTCCTTGGTGAAACTAAAGTTGAAGTCATTAGTGATGTTGAAGTCCCTGATCATGTTGGAGGCTTTTTCCATAAAGTAGAAAAGGAAGAGATGTAGAATAAAACCAAAATGTTGAGGAAAGAGTTTACAAGATTTTTTGTAAATAAGTTTTGAACAAATACAACTCCTATTTTTCTAAAGGGTTTTGTCCAATCCTAGGGTTACAATCCTATAGGCAACACAGTGCTCCGATACCATCTATAGAGGTCCCACCCTGATAAGGTAGAGATCCCTGTGTTTACAATGCTAGTCCCTGGATCGAATAGCTAGCATCCACACTTTAAGATGTAATATCAAGAAACAAAGGTCATATTACAACTTATAACCAGGAATAAAATAATTCATTACATCTTGCATAGATCATTGTCAACACCCGGATTTTTCAATCCTAGATGCCTGTTATGCCATACATCGCAATCCCAGGATTACCATTTTTGCGAGACATAACAGAATTGGATACCATAGTACTTCATCCATTACAAACGATACATAAGTTCTTACACAAATAGGGATCTCATGATCCAGTTCTTAATACAACATCAAGCAGCGGAATACGTAATAATAACGGTAGCGTAGGCGAAGCTCCATCTTCGGGGTCACAGGCAATGCTGACGATGGGAGATGATCCTAGTTGTCGTAACCTTCCTGGGGTCCATCCTCCAGGTACTCCTCTTCATAGTCTGGCCATGGGAATAGCCAGGGACAAAGCCATGAGTACTCTTTAAGTACTCACAAACTAATACTAACAAGTAAAGGGGATTTTTGGATAATAGGACACTAGGCTCTAGGGTTGTTTTGCAAAAAGCCAGGTTTATCTTTACTAAGTTCTAAAGCTAGTCACAATTTTATAACTCCTAAGTGGGATCTTGTAATTCAGGTCACAACTCTGTTGTGGTCAAGTCAAGGTCTCAATTCATTTCACAAGTCACTTTTGAAAAGTCTGACGGGGGAACAGTATGGCCACTCCAACTGTCCATAACCGCGGACGCGGCTATTCGAATAGTTTGACACTCTGCAAAGATTGTACACTTTCACCACAACATTCGATACATCCGTCAGGAACAAATCCTGAATTCACCATACTCAGTATGCGGATAATCAATCCTAACCTTTCAATTACACTCCCTAGTATAAGCACCTCTCCTGTGAGTTTGGCCTCCCAACCATGACCACTCTCATCTTGGAGTCTTGCATGTGGACAATCTTCACAAGGTAGCCTCAGCTCAGACCTTGGCCGTGAGGGAACTAATACTAAGGTATATAAGTTTCCAGTCAAGCCCTACCCAATATTCGGGTATTGTGGTTGTACGCAAAAATTGGAATGGTATCGCATCTAGACAACCATCAGTTTTAAAAAGGGCTAAGGCTCATGCCTCGACATTTTTATCACCAGAATCCTCAAGTGTTTGGAAACACATGTCCAAAAGATTTCAATAGAATGATCCATCATTCCAAGGTTTTCATAACCATTTTTCCATCAAGTAATCCCATCTAAAAGTTGATCAAGTTTTATGCTTAGCACTAGCATCTACAGGTGGGGGTGGTACTAATGAGGGGTGGTAACTAGTGGAGTTTCACTAAGTCCAACCTTATAGCTTAGGCTGATATCAAGGTTTCTAGCTTAGGCCAAATTTTATGCTCTTTATGCAACCTTCAGCACAACTGTCTAGTATCTACCAAACTCTTAGGTAGACTCTAAGTAAGATATGATAAAGAAATAAAGTAAGAATCTTGCCATAAAACTAGGATTGGTTTATCAAGTGGGTATGATCACATATGCTTAAGGCATAAAGTAGTCATCTCACAAGTATGGGTTTGTGGCATCAGTAGGGTATCTTGCAAGGGTTAGCTTGCATCAATGTCAATATAAGCATGCAAGGTTACTAGCTTGCATAGGTCAACTTGATTAGTAAGGCTTGCCTTGTGCAGAGCAATGGTTGAAGTTCTCCTCGTCTTCCTCTTCGTAGTATCCTCCTTCCTCCTTGTATCCTTGGTCGGTACTAGCGTCTATGAATAAATACGAGGTACACAATCACCAAACAATATTTAACTACTTGCAATCATCACACACAAGGGTCCTATAGATGATCTAGCATCATCTCTAACATTACAAGGTTAAAGCTTGGTTTAAATCCTTTTTATTTTTAGAAAAGTAATTTCTACTCATTGAAAAACTACTTAAGATTTAATATTCTCCAAACTAAACATGGGATCATGTTTACACATGTCATCACCACATATTGTAGTCCATGGGAATGTGATTTAAAGTGGTGTCACAATTTAATAAGGTCTTACCCTTTTATCTTAATTAATTAAAGTGGCTAGAAATGCTTATGAAGCATTCTTTTATTACTTGAACATTATTTCTGCAAGTAAACCTATACATTTTTATATATTCTGAAAGGTATGGTTAAATGTGATTTTTGAGAGTTGGAATCAACTCAAAAGCTTTTGTGGTTGAAATTTTAAAAATGTTTGAATGCAGAAAAGCTTCTGCCTTGTTATTTTTGCTATGGGTGATCTACAGATCCAAATGACTTGAATCCAACGGGCTTGGATTAAGCATTCATAGACCTTTCCAACAAAATTGGTTTCATCCAATTTGGTGCACTGAATCTATCTGGGTTGATTTTTGAAGTTGGGTGCTGAAGTGTTTTTGAATTGAAAAAGAAAAGTTTTAATTTGAATTGCTGGGCTGCGCGGGAAATTCTAACGGGCCGGCCTGCTAAGTGTAGTGCTCCCGCGGGCTGCTTAAGTGGGTGTCCCCACTCGTCAGTGACACGGGGCTGGGCGAAGCGGTATGGGGCAACGTGGATTGTTTGATCTAGTTCTAATCCAACGGCTGAGGGTCATCGTCGACGCGAGACAACTCCGCCGAGAACGAAACCTAGCGCGGCCAGTGAGGGTTGCTGGGGGCTCACCGGGGTACGGGCGAGGGTCGTCGAGGCGGGCGAACGACGAAGTCGACGACGGCGAACCTCCTGGTACCGGTGGCTTCTCCTGGGGCGGCTCCAATCGCTGGCTCCCTTCTTCTCCAGAGGCGGCGGGCTCCGGTGAAATTCCGGCGAGGTGGTGCTCGCCTTGCTCTGAGGATGGTCTGGCACGGTCAGTGGGGAGAGGGGAGTGAGATGGTGTGAAGAAATCGTGCGAGGGTGGCCTCTATTTATAGTCGAGCGAGGGGACCGTCGGGGCGTACGGTGAGATCGTCGGGGGCGTACGGTGAGCTCGTCGGGGGCGACGTTACAGGAAGCTAATGGCATGGGAAAGGGTACGGGACGGTGCTGTGTCTCCTGGTGATGCTCAACGACATGGTCGCGAGGCATGGGGCGGTGTGGTTTGTTCTGGAACGGGCGGTGCTCTGCGCGGCAGAGGCGGCGTCTTCGACGGCGGGCGGTGGATGTATGGCACGGGGCGGCAAACGGGGATGTATGGCGGTCTCCTGGGTCAGTGGTGATCGTGTGTGCACGCGGTGAGGGCAGCGCGCTGTCTGTGGACGCTGGTCGAGGGTGGTGCTCTGGCGCACGCACGGCATGGTCTAGGCGTGTCTTGTGCGCGTGGTCCAGGGCTTGGAAACGCTCGCGGCTGGGATATGCAGTGGCGGTGGACGGTGGGCTGCCTCCCAAACAAGGTTGGCACGGCTAGTTCTTCCTCTAGCCTGCTGTCCACAATGGGGTGACATGGGGGTGCTCGGCTGTTCACCATTAATGACAATGGCAAGCTCACAGGGGTGCTAGTGTTGGGCTAATCTTTCTAGATTGTAGCATCCCAGTTGTCTAACACCTGTAATGCTACTTGTTCTAGTAATAAAAGGGCCACTTCCTACATATAGTTGTTGCATCATCAACATATCATGCTCATGTCATCATGCCATCTTGCATTTGAGCATCATATAAAACCCCTTCTTGTTTGGTTCTTATCTCATGTGCTTTATTAATTGTAGTTGCCTCTTGATATTGTATTTGGTTCTTGATATATTGTTAAATGCCCAAGTTGATTTGGGGGCATATCTCTTATTAACTCCACCACCTTTTCTTTTCACCACCTTATAATTCCACCATCCAACTAAATATGAGCTTGGCATTTATGGGTTTACTTCTAGATCATGTGGGTTGGGATGGATCCATTTCTTTTCCACATGTTCTCATCTTAGCATCATTTTGTTTTCACATTATGGATGCATGAGAGCCACATGGCCACCTTTGCATGCCTTTTGAGTGGGACCCTTTCTCCCTAGCTTCCATATGGGTGTTGTTGGGGTTATCATCATGTGGGGTTATTTTGTGGGCTTATTAAATGTCTAGTAGCATATGCACACTAGCAAGTCCCAAATATATTCCAATGTGATCATCTCCTCATACTCCACTTGGATTTCTTTCTAAATTCCTTAGCTTGGGCCTTACTCCACACTTTGGATTGCATAAGAGATGCCATGTAAATAATCTTGTTTTCACAAAGATAAACATGGTATTAATTAAATATGCATGGCCCATGCAAGCACCCCCTTTGGCTTGACATTTGTTTTTATTTGATTTTATTATGCATCCTCTCTCTCTCCCTCCTTTGGCTTGATCTTGTTTGTTTTGCTTAAAACCTAATCAAGCCCTAAACCCCCACATCCTTCTCCCTACCTCTTTTCTTTTTGATCTTGCTTGACCATGTTTGGAACATGCATGCTTCAAAATCCCTAGCTTGCACCCCTTCTCTCTATCCTCTATCTAGATCCCTCTCTCACCATGCCCATAACCATCCTAGCTAAAAACCTAAGCTACTCCTAGTTCAAACAAAACCCTAATCCACCCCTCTCTCCTTAATCCCACCTATTTCTAAACCAAACCCTCTATTCCAAAACCTAAACCTAACCTCCCCTCTCATCTCACCCATGCTTCTATACCGAGCCCATGCCTCTCCCTCTCTCGGCTCTCTCTCTCTCTCTGCCGGCGTGCCCCACCACGAGCTCCCCTCCCTGGCCCACTCAGCAGCCTCACACCACACCTGCCTGCCTCCCTGGCCTCGCCTACCCCACATGGCAGCCTCCCTCTCTCCCTCCCCTGCCCTGCCGTGGCCCTGCCGTGCACGTGAGGTGCAAAAGGTGGCGCCGAGCCGGTCTACCCCTCCCCCACGCAAGCCCCACCTGCCCCTCTCCTTCTTATCCTCTCCCTTCGCCTCTAGCCGTCCCCAGATCCACCCTGAGGCTCTGCCTCGCTTCCCCCTCTGCCCCCTCTTTCTCCACCGCAGCGCACCCCGACGCCGGCCACACTGTCGGGTCTCACCAGCGCACACGAACCAGGAGGTGGGCGCGAAGCCGAGGTTGTCGAGGAAGCTCAGGAGGTCCCCGGCGTCGCCACGGTACACGGAGCCGCGGAGGAGAAGCCCCGAGCCGGCTGCACCAACGCCACGCCGACGCGCAACCCTAGCTACCCGGCGTCAGCCCCGTCGTCGATCCGCCGCGCCCCGACCCGATCCAAGCACGCCACCGAGCCCGCGGTGAGCTCCTAGCCCTCCCAGATATCCTCCCGTCCTTAGTCGCTTCCTGGACGCAACGATCTTTTTGTCGAGCGGCCTCCAGCGCCGAGCTTCGTCGGCGCTGCCAGCACGCGCCGCATAGCCCTATCTAGCACGCGCCCTCCCTCCTGTCAGCAACCACGCAGCCACCGCATCGGTTTTGCCACGCCATACGCGTCAGCGGGATCGAGGCTCACCGCCACGCCAAGGCCGTCCCTGTCGCTGCCGTCGAGATAGGAAGAAGTACAGTGCGCGTTGCCCACTTTGCGAATACCCCCCCCTCTTTTGTTTTACCAACTCGCGGTCCAGCCCAGGCCCACTGGCAGCGTCGATGGATGTTTTCTAAAAAGGCTCCCAGGTTTTCTGTGTATTAACCCGCGGCCCCCCTTCCTCTCAGCCGCTGGCGTGTGGGTCAGTATGTGCCTGGCCCCACATGTCTGTGACTAGGGCTAGGCTGGCCTGAGTGTTAAACGTTTTCGTGTTACATTTAAATACAAAACTAACTAAATTTAATTCAAATTCAAATCTCAATTCAGATTTAAATAACTTTTCATTTATAAAACCAAATAATGCAAATGTTATATGTTTCTGAACCAGAAAAATGTGAGGATTTCAAATATGCCATTCAAACTGCCTTTTGAACATTTAAAATTCCAAGTTGAATTAAATTACCACAAATGCCACTAGAACTTAAATAATTAATAACTTTTGATTTATAATTCCAAATTTAACAAATGATATGTCTAAAATGATCAGCTCGACGAGACCTTTCTGTTTATGCTATCCATGACTTCAATTGCAGCATGAATCATATAAATATATAGTAAACAGCAACTATTATGACAACAAAATGTGGCCCAACCTTAACAAAATGACTTATTCTTGCACATCACACCTCACCCATGTCATGCTACTTATTGCCATGCAACTTGTGCATCATTCATCATGGCATGATTGTTTGCTTGTCGCATTTTATTCCTATGCTTGTGAACTTTATTTATGTTGGCCCTTGCTTGTTTGGTTCTTCTTTCGAATAGACGAAAGGTGGATATATCAAGAGAACCAGGAGCACTACCCAGATCCGTCTCTCGCTTCAACTGAGTTTCCAGGCAAGCACTTCCACATGCTTGCATACATACAATACCTATTGCCTCTATCTTATTCTTGCATCATTGAGTCGCGATTGCATTAAATTGAATCCCAAGTATTGCATAGTCTTTACTTTGCACCCCACCAAGCTTGTTCCTCCATCCCATGAGCCATTACTACAGGAGTTGATTGAGCCATGCGAGTCGTAGAACAACATGTGTAGGGTTTGTGAGAGTCTGATGGATAACGAGGTACATAAACAACTTAACCTGAGTAGTAATGGGATAACTAATGAAAGTGGCATCGGTGAGCAATATCTGCTATTTGGTTTTTCCTGCTCACTTGTGTCCCGTAAGACCCCGAGTACTTGATTCCTGTTCCGAGATTATTTCGCGCTATCCATATCCGGGAGGTATATGGGACCCCCCTGAGCCAGAGCTTGATTCAGTCTTATTTCTTGGGGCCACAACTAGTTTGAGGTTTTATTTACTATCCTGTACTTATGCCATGCTACTTTTGTATTTACGATTGTGCGAGGAGCACACTGTACTGTTTAGGAATTGTGACCCATTTACGCGGTATCGACAAGCCCAGTTTTGGGTTCCCAATCGCTTACAGCCGGCCCCACAAACCTCGGGTCCATCTCGAAGTCAGCTAACTTCGTTGCGGGTGTACTCCAAGGGGTGGCCCCCTGAAATATTTCTGAATCCTGTGATTGCTTTGTCGAGAAGGCCTCGTTGGGTTTTGATTTGTTTTTTCCGAGGTTGATCGAGCGTGTGTTGATATTGGTGCACCCCGGCCGGGTAAAACTTTCTGAAAGCCGTGTCCGCGGTTATGGACGACTTGGAGCACAGTTTCTCGATCATAGACAAGCATAACTAAAGTACCGCTTTAATCTGACTAAGTAATTTGACTAGTAACTAGTGCAACACTCATGGAATGGTTAATAAAATTGCCAACGGATGGGGGGGTTGTTCGTCCGCTTCCTCGTTGGTAAGCGAGGAGGAGGATGGATCTGATGAAATTACTGTTATAACTGTTGTCCTTAATTCACGGACATCCCTCTATCGTTGGTTAGGCGGATGGTTAGCGTTTATCTGTAGAACTGCTAGGGTTTATCTTTCGCTGCAATTGCGTCACCCCAGGATGTGTCCCCTTTAGAGGCATTAAGACTTGCTGAGTACCCTTAGGGTCTCACACGATAAATTATTGGTTCAGATGAACAGGTACCCTCGCAGGACGGATACTGGATGGAAGAGGCTGATGACGCGGGCAACGATCGTTCGGTGTAGAGATTCCGGGAACGGGGATCCGTGAGATCTGTGGGCGGGATGTGCTTACTTCTATGGCATCTTATGCCGATTTGCTTCTTGTCCGTACCCGGACTTTGTTTTGCCGCTTCCGCTTGATACTCTGATGTGTGTTGTATGAGGAATTATCCTAAAATATTATACCTATCTAGGTCATTTGAATCTTGCCGTATGGCGTTGCTATATTTCCTTTCTTTCTAGATGGTATGGCTCTGATGTACTCTTGTATGGTGGCTTGCATACATACCCACTTGTGTATGTAGTTGATCCCTTCGCCTGCCGATTACGCCGCCTGTACAGGTCCTGTTGAGTTGGTAGTGGTTGGGACGGCCGAAAGGTCTACCCGTGAGTGGCTTTTGGGGCCCCACCGTACTATTTCAACCACTACCGCTCATCCAGGCTTGTATCTAGGAGCGTAATTCACCGAGGTAGTTACATAGATGATCTAATGAGTTGTGTGTGAGCTAACTAGGGAACAAGTTAGGCTCAAAACACTGCACACTATAGTGTTTGATGTTTTGTTTGATTTGTGTCTGTAACCTGTTTGATGAAATGGCCGCATGAATTCAAGTTTTGAATTTTGAAATGAATTTTGGTGGGTTTGCTAGATTGGTGCTGGTGAGTCTGCAAATGCTTGGGTTTTGAAAGTTGAGCTTGTTTGAGTGGGTTTTGAAAAAGTGGGATCTTCCCATATGAAGAAGATTCAATTTTGAATTGTCATTTAAACTATGCGTTTGAAAGTTTCTGGATGATCACAAAGTGGTCCTTGATACCTTGTTATGAGTACATTCAAGGGGTGCAAAGATCCAGAAAATTTTCTGTTAGGTTTTGAAAGTTTGAGACAGCCAAAGTAGGCATGGGAGTTAAATTGGTCAAAATGACCATTCACTTAATATATTTGTTTTGATTTACTTGTCTTTAGGAAAAGTGTGGGAAATGTTTTAGATGATGTTCATTTCACCTAAGAAACATTTTACAAGCAATGGATCACACAAACAAGGTGGTTTTTAAAGAAATTCAAAATCCATGCATACACATATACATGCATTCATGAGTTTATTTAGAAAAGTTTTTGTTAACCCTAATCTTGATGATTAGTGTTTGATGATCTAAGTTTGGTATTTTTGGGATGTTACAAACCTTCCCCCCTTAAACAAAATCTCGTCCCGAGATTTGAAAAAGGACGAAAAGATTACCTAGGATTTGAAGAGATCTGGAAACTCTGTTCTGATGTGATCTTCGCGTTCCCAGGTAGCTTCCTCTTCGGTGTGATTGCTCCATTGAATATTGATAAATTTGATGCTTCGGGGTCTGGTAGTTCGAAAGGCTTCTTCCAATAAACGGATGGGTACTTCGGGATAGGTCAGGTCATCATTGATCTCTTTGGTCCGGTGATCGATATTCTTGAACACTTCGGTCTTCTCGGGGACTTCGAGACATTTGCGAAGTAACGAGATATGGAACACATTGTGCACAGCTGGCATCTCTTCTGGTAGCTCCAGTTGCTACGATACTTCTCCTCGACGGTTCAGAATTTTGAAAGGTCCGATATATCTGGGGGCTACCTTTCCTTTGAGTTGGAAACGCTGCATTCCCTTCAATGGCGACACTTTCAGATAAAAAAAATCTCCGATGTTGAAGGCGAGGTCTCGACGTCTCTTGTCGGCATAACTCTTCTGTCGGGATTGGTCTGTCTTGAGGTGCTCACGAATCTTGTGAACCTTCTCTTCTGCTTCTCGTAGGATGTCGGGTCCGAAAATCTGACTCTCTCCTACTTCCAACCAGTTCAAAGGGGTGCGGCACTTTCTTCCGTACATGAATTCAAATGGGGCCATTTGCAAACTGGCTTGGTAACTATTGTTGTAGGAAAATTCTGCAAACGGCAGACAGTCTTCCCACTTGGATCCATATTCTAGCACACATGCTCTAAGCATATCTTCGAGTATTTGATTTACTCGCTCCGTTTGTCCATCGGTCTGAGGGTGATACGCGGTACTGAAATCTAGGCGGGTTCCTAAACCTTCTTGGACTTTCTTCCAGAACCTCGAGGTAAACTGAGTTACTCGATCCGATACTATGTTCTTGGGGACTCCGTGCAAACTAACGATTCTAGCGATGTACAACTCTGCTAGCTTCGAACTCTGATAGGTAGTTTTAACGGGCAAGAAATGGGCGACTTTGGACAATTTGTCCACTATGACCCAAATAGAGTCATTTCCCCTACTAGAAGTAGGTAGTCCAGTGATAAAGTCCATTCCTACAGAATCCCATTTCCATTCCGGAATTTGCAAAGGTTGCAACAATCCAGCGGGTCTTTGATGTCCGGCCTTGACTAGCTGACATATATCACACTTGGCGATATAGCTTCCGATTTCTCTCTTCATCTTATGCCACCAAAATTGCTCTTTCAAATCTTGATACATCTTAGTTCCTTCGGGATGGATAGAATAAAGAGTATCGTGACCCTCCTTCAGGATAACTTCTTTCAACTCCGAATCTGCTGGTACACAAAGGCGTCCTTTGTACCACAGAACTCCTTCTTCGTCCTCGGTGAATCCGGGTACTTTGCCTGTACCGATACGACGCTTGATTCCGTCGATACTAGCATTTCCCTTCTGCGCCTCTTTAATCTGACTGATCAAAGTGGGCTGAAGTTCTATGCTAGCCAAAAATCCTTCACTTACTAATTCCACTCGAAAATCTTCCATCTCTTTGTGCAAACTTTGTTGCTCCTTCAAAATCATGGAGTTCAAGAGGCACGGCAATCTGCTAAGGGCATCGGCTACCACGTTGGCTTTACCAGGGTGATAGTGAATGTCCAGGTCGTAATCCTTGATTAGCTCAATCCATCTTCTCTGTCTCATATTCAGCTCCTTCTGAGTGAATATATACTTTAGGCTCTTGTGATCCGAATAAATCTCACAAAGGTTTCCCATAAGGTAATGTCTCCATGTCTTCAGGGATAGAACTACGGCTGCGAGTTCGAGGTCATGGGTTGGGTAATTTTGTTCATGTTGCTTCAATTGTCGCGATAGATAAGATATAACTTTGCCTTCTTGCATTAGCACACATCCGAGACCAATCTTGGATGCGTCACAATACACATCGAAGGGCTTCGTGATATCAGGCATAATCAAGATTGGGGCTGAAATCAATCTTCTTTTGAGTTCTTGAAAACTCGCTTCACATTTGTCGGTCCATTCAAACTTCTTGTCCTTAGGTGTAGCTCATGTTCTTCTTCTGATTTGGAATAAACCAGTATGTCATCGATGAAAACAACGACACACTTATCCAGGAAGTCCATAAAAATCTTATTCATGAGGTTCATGAAAAAAGTGGGGGCATTGGTTAATCCAAAAGACATGACTGTATACTCGTACAATTCATATCTGGTGGTAAAGGAAGTCTTTGGGATATCCTCTGCCCGAACCTTGAGTTGATGATAGCCAGTTCTAAGATCAATCTTAGAAAACACCTGGGCACCGGTCAACTGATCAAACAAATCTTCTATCTTAGGCAAGGGGTACTTGTTCTTGATGGTGACATCATTCAACTTCCGATAATCCGTACACAAACGGTTACCTCCATCCTTCTTGTCCACAAACAAGACAGGTGACCTCCATGGGGACGCACTCGGTTGAATCAATCCGATTTCTAACATGGAATCCAGTTGCTTCTTCAGTTCTTCTAGTTCTGAAGGGTTCATACTATAGGGTCTCTGGGCTATGGGTCCTGTTTCGGGGATTAGTTTGATGATAAACTCGATATCCCGATCTGGGGGTATACCGGGCAAAATATCTGGAAATACATCGGGGTATTCACAGACTATCCGAACTTGGTCAATGGTAGGTTGGGCTAGACTCTTGTTACACTTGAATTGGCGAGGTAAGGTTTCAGATATATGCTCAACTGATATTCCGGTGGTACTGGTCATGGTGATGGCTTTCTTGGCACAGTCAATCAATCCTTTATGCTTGGACATCCAATCCATTCCTAGTACTACTTCCAAACCTTTAGTTCCGAGTACTATTAGGTTAGCATAAAAATATATGCCATGGATTTGGATAGGGACGGCCTTGCAAATTTGCCTAGCCTTGGTGGTTGATCCGGGAATTTGTACAATCATCACATGCTTCAATTTGGTTGGTTGAATTTTACTAGTGCAAGCAAATTCTTCGGTGACAAATGAATGCGATGCACCAAAATCAAACAACACTCTTGCAAGTACTGAATTAACAGAAAACATACCCAGCACGGCGTCTGGCGCTTCCTGAGCTTCTTCAGCATGCATGAGAAAAAGACGGCCATTGCGGTTGAGTGAATTCCCTGGGGCAAATCTTCTCCCTGGCTGGACACGACGTTGTTGCTGAGCTGGGACATTGGCGTTGGGGGCTGTAGAATTTTTCTTGTTGGGGCACTCGTTGGAATAGTGGCCTTTATTTCCACAGTCATAACAGGTCACTTGTGACTTGTCCTTGGCTGCGACAGGCAGAGCATTGCTTCCAGTCCTCGGGGCAGTGTTGGGGTTGGCGGTAGCACTGTTGGTGTTGAACTTGGGTGGGGCACGGGTGAAATTGCTAGAGTTTCCGGGGTTGTTGTGATTTCCTCCGGGTCTAGGGTTTCCACGGTTGGGATAGGTTAGACGGGTCATAGGGGGTCTGTTGATTCTTGGGGAAAATCCTGGAGATGGGTTGGGGCGATACTTTGGGGTCTGATGGGTTCCTGGTTGATGCATCATGCGACGCTTGCGGTTCTCATTGGCCTGGTTGATCTTTCCTTCCATCTGGATAGCAGAGTCGACGAGGGCTTCAATATCAGCAAAGGGGATATTGACTAACACTGTCTGCATCTCGTCATGCAGACCATTCAGGAATCTTTCTTTCTTCTTGGCTTCGGTGTCTATCTCGTCCGGGGCATACCTAGCTAATGACAAAAATTTGTCAAGGTATTCCACTACAGTCATCCTTCCTTGTTTCAATTCTCTGAACTCGTCTCTCATTCTCTTGATCAAACCTGGTGGCACATGGGTTCTGCTAAACTTGACCTTGAATTCCTCCCAGGTCATCATCTGGCCTCCGGTCATTTCACGAACACTGTTCCACCATGCCCTGGCATCTCCGGCTAGATAATGGGTGGCGAACAAGACTTTCTCGTTGGCTTCTACTCCAGCTACTTCTAAGTTATTTTCCATGGTTTGCTGCCAATCATCGGCGTCTAGGGGTTCTTCTGACTTGGTGAAAACGGGTGGGTTGGTATTCTGAAAATTCTTGAGCTTAGATCCGTGGTTGTCCTGATTTCCATGGCCTTGGTTGTTATGGGCTAGCTGGGCTATTTGTTGCAGAGTGGCTAGGTTGGCTTGACGTTCCGCTCTTTCAGCTTCGCGGTTAGAAGTCAACATTTGCAGGATCTGCAACATCGGGTTCGGGGCTGAACCACTTCCTCCACGTGGCATCTGAAGATTGATATAGATCATGAGAAAAGAGGGAAATTTCTAAGGTTTTGGGTTTTTGAAAAGTTTTTTAGAGTTTGTCTCAGGTTTTCTAGCAACTTGCTTTTTCAATCATTCACTCATAGCACACAGTACAACATACACCACAACAAAGAAAAACAGATGGTTTTAAGAACCATTCTGGAATCTACGATACAGTGGGACCGACTACTACTCACTACGCTAGTGCTCAGTGCTACTACTCCTCGGAGTCGGTGGCTTCATTATCTTCCGCATCATCGATGAAGGCAAAATCATCCTCATCGGTGAAGAAGTCCATGGCCTGATCCTCCAGAAAATCATCGTCATCGCTGAGATAGGAGTAAGGGTCTCCACGGAGATCTTCTCCGGCATTCTCCCTTTCCTCCAACTGCATGTCTCTCTCGTGGATGGTCTCTTCCAGAGATGAGATGCGATGGCGAAGATGGGAAATAATGCGCTCCTTCTTGTCGAGCTGACGGCGGCGAGACTTGCGATCCTTTGCTAGCATGGAGATGGTCTGATCCTTCGTCTTGATGATGGCAGACTTGTGGTTGCAATAGTCACGACAGTTGTCCAATTCCTGCTGATGATCATACATCATGAAGCTAAGGTGGTCCAATTGAGTCTTCAACTCGGGGTGGTATGGGGCTTCCAGTGGTTGGCCATTTGCATCACGCCTTGGGCAAAACTCAAAGCGAGTACCCTTGATCTGATAGATGCTCTGCCCACACAGACGGGAAAGAGCTTCCTGCATTGCTCTGGCAAGTCCATCGAGCAAGTTGTTTTCCCTCAAGGTAAACTGAATTCCCTCCGCAGTGGGAGGTTCAATATTTCCTCGGAGACTTGCAACAATTAGCCACTGCAGATCTTCTCGTCCTTTATCATTGAGCTGAGATCCGAAGAACTCGGGATGCGGACGCTCCAGAAGTTCCGAAAGCTGATCTAGATCCCTCTCAAAGATAAGGTCTCCTCCATTCCCGAGTTGGTAAAACTTGCTGTACTTCACGTCCATCTATAAAAATAGAGGATGAGTAGATTAGCAGAGTGATCAAGTGTGTCAAAATTTTATCAATTTTGCAAGAGTTTTTGAGGAACATGAAGTTTTATTAAAGAATTAAAGAGGTAAGAATGAGAATAAGTTTTCGTAAATATTTTTGTTCTTTGGTTTGAAACTAATTTTTTGGTTTAACGTCCAATCTAACTAGGGTCTCCTATGGTCAGGATGGCTCTGATACCAACCTGTCAACACTTGGATTTTTCAATCCTAGATGCCTGTTATGCCATACATCGCAATCCCAGGATTACCATTTTTGCGAGGCATAACAGAATTGGGTACCATAGTACTTCATCCATTACAAACGATACATAAGTTCTTACACAAATAGGGATCTCATGATCCAGTTATTAATACAACATCAAGCAGCGGAATACGTAATAATAACGGTAGCGTAGGCGAAGCTCCATCTTCGGGGTTACAGGCAATGCTGACGATGGGAGGTGATCCTAGTTGTCGTAACCTTCCTGGGGTCCATCCTCCAGGTACTCCTCTTCATAGTCTGGCCATGGGAATAGCCAGGGACAAAGCCATGAGTACTCTTTAAGTACTCGCAAACTAATATTAACAAGTAAAGGGGATTTTTGGATAATAGGACACTAGGCTCTAGGGTTGTTTTGCAAAAAGCCAGATTTATCTTTACTAAGTTCCAAAGCTAGTCACAATTTTATAACTCCTAAGTGGGATCTTGTAATTCAGGTCACAACTCTGTTGTGGTCAAGTCAAGGTCTCAATTCATTTCACAAGTCACTTTTGAAAAGTCTGACGGGGGAACAGTATGGCCACTCCAACTGTCCATAATCATGACGCTATTCGAATAGTTTGACACTCTGCAGAGATTGTACACTTTCACCACAACATTCGATACATCTGTCAGGAACAAATCCTGGATTCACCATACTCAGTATGCGGATAATCAATCCTAACCTTTCAATTACACTCCCTAGTATAAGCACCTCTCCTGTGAGTTTGGCCTCCCAACCATGACCACTGTCATCTTGGGTACTGCACAGGTGGACAATCTTCACAAGGTAACCTCAGCTCAGACCTTGGCCGTGAGGGAACTAATACTAAGGTATATAAGTTTCCAGTCAAGCCCTACCCAATATTCGGGTATTGTGGTTGTACGCAAAAATTGGAATGGTATCGCATCCAGACAACCATCAGTTTTAAAAAGGGCTAAGGCTCATGCCTCGACATTTTTATCACCAGAATCCTCAAGTGTTTGGAAACACATGTCCAAAACATTTCAATAGAATGATCCATCATTCCAAGGTTTTCATAACCATTTTTCCATCAAGTAATCCCATCTAAAAGTTGATCAAGTTTTATGCTTAGCACTAGCATCTACAGGTGGGGGTGGTACTAATGAGGGGTGGTAACTAGTGGAGTTTCACTAAGTCCAACCTTATAGCTTAGGCTGATATCAAGGTTTCTAGCTTAGGCCAAATTTTATGCTCTTTATGCAACCTTCAACACAACTGTCTAGTATCTACCAAACTCTTAGGTAGACTCTAAGTAAGATATGATAAAGAAATAAAGTAAGAATCTTGCCATAAAACTAGGATTGGTTTATCAAGTGGGTATGATCACATATGCTTAAGGCATAAAGTAGTCATCTCACAAGTATGGGTTTGTGGCATCAGTAGGGTATCTTGCAAGGGTTAGCTTGCATCAATGTCAATATAAGCTTGCAAGGTTACTAGCTTGCATAGGTCAACTTGATTAGTAAGGCTTGCCTTGTGCAGAGCAATGGTTGAAGTTCTCCTCGTCTTCCTCTTCGTAGTATCCTCCTTCCTCCTTGTATCCTTGGTCGGTACTAGCGTCTATGAATAAATACGAGGTACACAATCACCAAACAATACTTAAATACTTGCAATCATCACACACAAGGGTCCTATAGATGATCTAGCATCATCTCTAACATTACAAGGTTAAAGCTTGGTTTAAATCCTTTTTATTTTTAGAAAAGTAATTTCTACTCATTGAAAAACTACTTAAGATTTAATATTCTCCAAACTAAACATGGGATCATGTTTACACATGTCATCACCACATATTGTAGTCCATGGGAATGTGATTTAAAGTGGTGTCACAATTTAATAAGGTTTTACCCTTTTATCTTAATTAATTAAAGTGGCTAGAAATGCTTATGAAGCATTCTTTTATTACTTGAACATTATTTCTGCAAGTAAACCTATACATTTTTATATATTCTGAAAGATATGGTTAAATGTGATTTTTGAGAGTTGGAATCAACTCAAAAGCATTTGTGGTTGAAATTTGGAAAATGTTTGAATGCAGAAAAGCTTCTGCCTTGTTATTTTTTCTATGGGTGATCTACAGATCCAAATGACTTGAATCCAACGGGCTTGGATTAAGCATTCACAGACCTTTCCAACAAAATTGGTTTCATCCAATTTGGTGCACTGAATCGATTTGGGTTGATTTTTGAAGTTGGGTGCTGAAGTGTTTTTGAATTGAAAAAGAAAAGTTTTAATTTGAATTGCTGGGCTGCGCGGGAAATTCTAACGGGCCGGCCTGCTAAGCGCAGTGCTCCCGCGGGCTGCTTAAGTGGGTGTCCCCACTCGTCAGTGACACGGGGCTGGGCGAAGCGGTATGGGGCAACGTGGATCGTTCGATCTAGTTCTAATCCAACGGCTGAGGGTCATCGTCGACGCGAGACAACTCCGGCGAGAACGAAACCTAGCGCGACCAGTGAGGGGTGCTGGGGGCTCACCAGGGTACGGGCGAGGGTCGGCGAGGCGGGCGAACAACGAAGTCGACGACGGCGAACCTCCTGGTACCGGTGGCTTCTCCTAGGGCGGCTCCAATCACTAGCTCCCTTCTTCTCCAGAGGCGGCGGGCTCCGGTGAAATTCCGGCGAGGTGGTGCTCGCCTTGCTCTGAGGATGGTGTGGCACGGTCAGTGGGGAGAGGGGAGTGAGATGGTGTGAAGAAATCGTGCGGGGGTGTCCTCTATTTATAGTCGAGCGAGGGGACCGTCGGGGCGCATGGTGAACTCGTCGGGGGCGACGTTACAGGCGGATAATGGCATGGGAAAGGGTAGGGGACAGTGCTGTGTCTCCTGGCGATGCTCAATGACATGGTCACGAGGCATGGGGCGGTGTGGTTTGGTCTGGAACGGGCGGTGCTCTGCGCGGCAAAGGCGGCGTCTTCGACGGCGGGCGGTGGCTGTATGGAACGGGGCGGCAAACGGGGATGTCTGGCGGTCTCCTGGGTCGGTGGTGATCGTGTGTGCATGCGGTGAGGGCGACGCGCGGTCTGTGGACGCTGGTCGAGGGTGGTGCTCTGGCGCACGCTCGGCATGGTCTAGGCGTGTCTTGTGCGCGTGGTCCAGGGCTTGGCAACGCTCGCGGCCGGGACAGGCAGTGGTAGTGGACGGTGGGCTGTCTCCCAGACAAGGTTAGCACGGCTAGTTCTTCCTCTAGCCTGCTGTCCACAATGGGGTGACATGGGGTGCTCGGCTGTTCACCATTAATGACAATGGCAAGCTCACAGGGGTGCTAGTGTTGGGCTAATCTTTCTAGATGATCTACTGAGTTGTGTGTGAGCTAACTAGGGAACAAGTTAGGCTCAAAACACTGCACACTATAGTGTTTATTGTTTTGTTTGATTTGTGTCTGCAACCTGTTTGATGAAATGGCCGCATGAATTCATGTTTTGAATTTTGAAATGAATTTTGGTGGGTTTGCTAGATTGGTGCTGGTGAGTCTGCAGATGCTTGGGTTTTGAAAGCTGAGCTTGTTCGAGTGGGTTTTGAAAAAGTGGGATCTTCCCATATGAAGAAGATTCAATTTTGAATTGTCATTTAAACTATGCATTTGAAAGTTTCTGGATGATCACAAAGTGGGCCTTGATTCATTGTTATGAGTACATTCAAGGGGTGCAAAGATCCAGAAAAGTTTCTGTTAGGTTTTGAAAGTTTGAGACAGCCAAAGTAGGCATGGGAGTTAAATTGGTCAAAATGACCATTCACTTAATATATTTGTTTTGATTTACTTGTCTTTAGGAAAAGTGTGGGATATGTTTTAGATGATGTTCATTTCACCTAAGAAACATTTTACAAGCAATGGATCACACAAACAAGGTGGTTTTTAAAGAAATTCAAAATCCATGCATACACATATACATGCATTCATGAGTTTATTTAGAAAAGTTTTTGTTAACCCTAATCTTGATGATTAGTGTTTGATGATCTAAGTTTGGTATTTTTGGGATGTTACAATCATTTGGCTATCTCATTACAATGCAGCAGATATAACTATATAGCATGGAGTCCTTCATCTTCAAGTGCCACAGGCAATCATGTTGGTTGTAGACTTGTAATCTCTACTCAAAAACAAAAAAACCTGTGACATAATAAGTTACAGCCACAAGGGTCAATACATTTGAATTGTATTGGCAAGTGATACTATGGTAGAATAGTAGTATCTAACATCTATATGAATTTTCCTAGGTGTAGTTTAGGCTTGCTTTGCTCAAAATAAGGTTTTCCTTATTAGTTGAAAACACTAAGTTTTTGTTTGTCAAAAACACCCAAGGAACCACCAATAGACTTTGGTGACCTTTAACCCTTGTTCAACCACAAGTTTTTAACTTAAAAATTGGGATGAGGAGATCCTTGATAGCTTCAATGTCTTGATGATCAAAATTGTCCATTGCAAGGGACACAGCTAAGTACTTAGATTTTACTCGCTCGAGAGGTGGTGCACTTTCCCCACAAGACTCGACATGCATCGAGACAAGATCTTTCAAAAGCCTTCCCTTAGACCAAATCGATGTGTTCCATCCTATCACCCCTACCACCTTCTGTCCATTTGGCTAAGTTATTGCAACCTATATGATCAAGGCAGAGCCCATATGCCATGTGGTTGCACTAGAAGCTTCTCAACCCTTACCATTTCAAATCTCTTTATTCCTGGGTGGCTTTCCACAAGTGTGATACACAAGGTAGCCATCAACACGGGCCTTGTGTAACCACTCAACACAAACCATTCTCACCATTCCACCTAGGTGATTCATTCATATAGTTGTTTTATTAAGCAAAATCACAAGTCAAAGACTTAGAAATATTTCATAGCATGAATAATCCACCCTTGTTTTCTATTAGTTAAGCTAAGCATGATAACATGGCAAGTTTACTAACTTAGGATAAATCTACTAAGACAACATATAGGATTTCTCATGGCATAGCTTATACTTAGAAAATTTCCATGCAAGTCCTACTCAAAATATCACTAATGCATAGTCAAAATAATAGGACAAAATATATGAAGCACCACTTGCCTTTTTAGTAGATAATCTAGGTACACTCCTTGATCTTGCAATTGTCACACTCTTCAAAGTTCACTACAAACCAATCAAGCAAGGCACAAATTCAAAACTAGCATTCAAACAATTCACCACATAAAAGGATAAAAACAAGTAAATGCATGCAAGCATGCAAAAGGTTGTTTTATTGAAAAAGTGTTTTATAATAAGGTTCTAAACTTTCAAAACACCTACTAGTCATTTATAAAAGTGGAAAAATCATTTAAAATCAAGTTAGTGAAAATGGCCTTTTTAAATCATTTTTGTTTTGCTAGAAATGCCTTTATTAAAAGGAATAATTCCTTATGTAAGACAAATTTATTTTTAAATCCAAATGTTAGTGTTTATGGTCAGAGGGTTCAAATCAAATCCATTTGCAAAAGGTTTCACTCAAAAATCATTTTTAAAACAATTTTTATACTCAAAATAGTCCTACAAATGTTTCTGCACAAACACCTTATTTTTTAGAAGAAAAATACTAAATTAAGGCCACATTTGCAAATTTTATATTTTTCTGAATCCATTGATATAAAATTTGCAATTTTTGGACATACAGAACAAAAGTTATGAATTTTGCAAGTTTAAACATTCATTAGAACAAATTCTAGTTTTTAAATCCACAGCTGGGCCACGTGTCTGTTTCTTATTGGCTGATACCGATTCGGTTGGATCAAGCTATACAGGCCGTAGGATTTAAATGAGATCACATGTCATAGATTGAGCATACCCCTTCGTTTAAGTCATTTATTCTACACCTTGCGATCAAGATCCAACGGACCAAGGCGCTTTGACCATGAACTCGCGGTGCTGGCGACGGCGCGCAGTAGCGACGCTACTGTCGGAGGTGGTCTGGTGGTTCTAGGAGTCAAAGGAGGGGAAGGAGAGTGTTACCAGGTTCGCAAAGTCGGGGTGGTTCTCAAGGTGTCCGTAGGAGAGCAGGGGGCACACGGAGTTGTCGTCAATCTCTCGCCGGAGTTTGTATCAGCGTCGGGCACGCACGGCCGTTGTCGGGGGCGATGCTACGAGCCACGAGAAGACAAGCAGAAGGTGTCGTTAGACGCGTAAGAGAGAGGTGAGTGCGAGAGCGGCAACGAGAGGGAGAGGCGCGGTCAGGGATTACCAGGATAATTCGTCGGAGTTGAGGCAGAGGACGGTGGCAAGTAGGCGTCATCGTTGCCAAGCATATGGGGCATGCGCGGGCAAGTGGAGGTTGCAGGCAGATGCGCGTGTCGATGGGGAGCAGGCTAGCATGCACTAGGGGGTAGGGGGAGGGCCGAGCTCGCCGGAATTCGAGCTGGAGCTCACCGGAGATAGCGGTGGAGCAAGCACAAATTCGTGCAGCCTAAGGGGCTATCTGGCAGCATGGTTTGAGGGGAAAGAGAGAGGGGAGAGGGGTGGTTAAGAGCGCGTGGTCACGGGGCAGAATTAATGCACCATTTACATGAATTCAAGCGATTAAACTCTGGCCAGAAACGGCAGAGAGGAATTGGGGGCAGGGTCACCGCGTTGGGGATGATGATGAGGTGGTCGTGGGGTCGCGCGGTCAGTGAGAGGGGTGGGGTAAGCGCGGGTGAGAAAGATCCAGGGGTAAGAGAGGGGAGTGTCGGGTGGGCTTGCTGATAGGCCTGCTGTTGGGCTGGGGCTGGGTTGGTCGTTTTCCATTTTTTTCTCTGATTCTTTTTCCTTTTTCATTTCCAATTTCTGTTTTCAATTTATTCAAATGATTCAAACAATTATTTGATTTCAACCTTTTCAAAACTTTCAGTAGGTTTTTATACTATTTAATAGGGTGTTATTTAATCCAACTTGGAGTAATCCAAATAATCCCTTATGATTTATTATTTAATTAAATTAGGCCTTTTGTTTTTATTTAAATAAATTTTAATATGGTTTAAACCCATATAATTTTATTCAAATAATCTTTTATTCTTTTGTTTGATTTACTTTTATTCCATTTGCTTATGGATTTGGCCAAGATTAAATTGTCTTCTAAATATTTCTTATTTATTTTTAATTCTTTCTTTGTCTTATAAAATTCATAGCTTTTTATTTATAGTTCCAAAATTAGTGATTCCACTTTGTATAATTTTATTTATTATTTATTTATCCTTTTAAATCCTTTTAGGATTATTTTGCTCACAATTTAGTGTTAATTTTGGTAAGGAGCTTTATTAGCTTTGGAAATTACTTTCCTTTAATATTATTAAATTCATAAGTTTTTATCCATGGCTCCAAATTGAATGAAACCAATTTCTATGGTTCTATAATAATTTTGTTTACGATTTTTGGTCGTTTATAAATGTTTGTTGCTAAATTTTTGTACGGATCAAAGCCATATTCTTTAGATGATTTGAAAATGATTTCTCTCATTAGGGTTTAGGGTTTTTGTTTACTTTTCCAAGTGCTTTAAGTTCAAGATTCTTTCCATGTATAGATGCTTTTGACTTGGGAATATTTGTTTGTTGCTTTCTTATTCAAATTTTGTTCAAGTAGGGTTTTGATGTTTCCATTTAGAAGCAAAAACTTTCTTTTCACCCTAAATTTCAACAATTGTTAATTTTTTTTCACATTTAAAAATTTGAAGAATTTTGGGATGTGACACATGTAGAGTTAGTCTTATTGTTTCTTTGGTGTAATTTGCCAATACATTCAAAGTATTGAACAACTCATTTAGCTGCATGTTTCATGTGCGGAATTTGGAGATCATTGAAAGGTGCGCTAGGATAGCAGGTCTTCACTCAACCTACCTATGGCATTGATGGGACTCCAAGTTATATTTATATCGATTTTGTTGTAATAATGTAAACTCTGGATTATTTGATTCATGTAATAAAGAATTGTGTTTTCCATGATATTTCATTGACTATGAGTGCTAGCTATTGATCTAGGGACTAGCATTTTAATCACAGGGACTAGAGATTTCTACTAGATCTGGGTCATCACAGATGGTATCAGAGCACATGTTGACTGTAGATCATGACCGTAGCCCCAGAAAAACCTTAGGAGTAATATTTTCTAAGTTATTTTAGAAAATTCTCATACTCCTCATCATCTATCTTTGGAGTTTAAAAATACTCAAGTCTCTTCCTTTCAACATTAGAAATGACCACTATGCACTTCAAGAAGAAACTTATCTCAAGACTACCTTTCCAAAGAAGATCATCTCAATGTTTTGCTCAAGTCAGGACTTGAATACCTCCATAAAAGATCTTCCAAGATTGAAGCTACGAGAATTGAAAACTTCTAGTACCGAAGACTTCGAAGGCCTTAAGTTAAGGTTACTAACTGAAGACCTCAAAAGTTTGAAGATTATGAAGAACATGAAGACTATAAAGGGCACGTACACTTTTAAAGACTCGAAGACTCAAAGATTCCAAGTGGCCTATTAGGAACCAAATCTGGATAGATTTCACTATAATATAGATGCGACGAATTGTTTGCTTTCTTTTTTGGTTTGTTAGATAGCAAACAAACCCCATTTTCCAAAACTAAAGTTGCTTGTATGGGTTATTCCTCTTTTTCTTCTATAATCCATTCGTTCCTACTCTAAACCTCGGTCAACTCGACAGATGGGCCATATCAATAAGGAAGACAAGGAACTCAACTTATCCAAGCGTATGAGCCACACTGATGCAAAGAAGTGAATGCACAAGATAGAAGGAAGAAAGAAGGATGCCAATGTTGAAGCTAATAGAATGGTTCATTATGCAACCTAATTCCTAAAGGACGACGCAGAAACTTGGTGGGAGATGCAACACACCATTGATGATCATCAAGGTACGATATCTTGGGAAGAATTTCAAGTGGTTCTACTACAATTTCTTCTTGTCACTCGTATACCAAAAAACCAAGAGGTTGAAATCCCAAAACATTCATCTTGCAGGATCTGTGGAGAAATAGGACATACCTCCAAGGAGCATCGTGATCAGTGCCCCTATTGTGAAGAAAGTCGCCCATCTGAAGAATGCCCCACCTCTCAAGTTACATGCTTCTTATGCAAAAGGACCAACCACAACCCCTCACAATGTCACCTCTACCGGATGTTATAACAAGTGAATCGGAAGTTAGAGATGGAATGTTCCAAGGCATGTCGTTCTTACCAAAGAAGAGGAAGGATCTAAGAAAATTCATATGCTTCGAGTGTCACAATCCTAGGCATTATGCTATTGATTATCCTGGAAAACGGAAGAATGGCAGTGGAAATCATAATGGCAATGGCAAGAAGCCAAATCCTCCCATCAAGCTATTGGAATTATGTTAGTGTGAGTTAATCTTACAAATCATTGTACCCGGAGAACCCAACAAATATAATCTTTTAATGGTGGTAGTACCCTAGTTTAATCTAAACCTATTTCTTTCTAACCTTTTCGAATCTCGAGGACGAGGTTCCTTTTAAGAGTGGTAGTTTGTAACATCCCAAAATTTTCCTAATTTTGGAATGTTAAAATAAAATTAATAAGTTGTTTAAATTGTTTGATCTTGTTGAAATTTCTGAAGGAAATAAAAAATTTAGGATTGTTCCAAACTTTCCTACGCACACTAAAAATGAACGTTTATCATGACTATCCAATTAGGTTTGGAAGTTTTGTATAAATCCAAAAATACAATGTGTTGCAGTGCATCATGGCATCTCATGCAAACCCTCATTCAAAATCTTGTGTCAAAACCCTAGGTGAAATCCCCAGAATTTATTATGAAGGTTTCTATAAGAAAAATACATTTTCTATATTTTATGGAAAGGAATATTGTTATTCAGATGTCCTAAAAATAAATATGTAAATTATCAACCCTAAAGACTATTTTAAATTCCTCCAAAATTGCCAAATAATACAATATATGCAAATGGCATTATTGACAGTTTAATAACTTGCACAAAAATATTCTCTATACACACAAAACGGTGTATTTTGAATTTATAAAATTTTAAAAATTTGTTTGGATTATTTTGTACTTATAAAACTCAAACTATAAAAGAAATACTAAAAATAGAAAAATAAAAAATAACTAAACCTAAAACTAATGGGTCAACCCGTGCCACACTGTTCCCTATTTAACGCACGCATGCGCGCAGCAGTAGCAACAGTTGTTGTTTGTAGCCCAGTAAGCAGCCAGCGTGGTCCAAGCAAACCCGCCCCTTTCCCTCCTATTTTTTTCCTTGTCACCGACATGTCAGGCCCACGCGTCATCCTCAACCTCCCCATGTTCTTCACATACTCCTTGAACCCGATCGAATCTGCCCTGATTCCTTTCGAATTTATTGCCCCTCTTCAAGTTTCATGGCCAATAAATATCACATGATCCCTCTTCGAAATCCCTATGAAAACCATAGCTGAGAATCCCTAGGATATCGAATTGAATATCCGATTCAATCTTGTCCACCATCGCCATTGTTATGCTCAGAAGGTTAAGGTTTCCATCAAATCTAAGCTCCCCTCTCTCTCTACCGCACCACCTCCTGTTTTTGTCCCTCTCTCAAATGCAGCTAGCTGATACGTCGAAAAAGTATCTACTTTCCTTAACACTTTTGCTATTGTCTCTCCTCTAAACTTGTGTGATTTGGATACAACTAACACGGACTGACGCTGTTTTCAGAAGAATTACCTTGGTGTATAGTTTTTGTGTAGAAAATAAACTATCAGGAAAAATCTCGGAAAATATGCCAAAAATCCTATTTCACTAGAAGACTCACAGAGCCAGAATACGAGACGGAGTCGGGATCTGAGGGGCCCACACCCCCTGCCGCGTGGGCTAGGCCTGGCCGTGTTTGGAGGGGGTGTGGCCTCCTCCGACACCCCTTGGCCTCCGTCGTCGCCTATAAGTTGTCTTCTGACCTAAAAACTCAGGGGGAGGGGTTCGACGTTTTCTAGATAGAGTTCCGTTGCGCCACCACCACCCGAAACCGCGATTCAGAACCAGAAACTCCGTTCTGGCACCCTGCTAGGACGGGGAATTTGGAGAGGATCATCGCCACCATCATCAACAACGCCTCTCCATCAAACACCCATGTTTCCCCATCCATGAGTGAGTAATCCACCGCTGTAGGCTATGAGGATGGTAGGGATTGGATGAGTTGTATCATGTAATCGAATAAGATTTTAGGGCATGGTGCCTAGTATCTCTATTAATGCTATTTGACTTTGTTGCAACTTGTTGTGCTTAATGCTTGTCACTAGGGCCCGAGTGCCATGATCTCAGATCTAAACTTATTATTTATTTATGATGATAGTATTGTTTGTGATCTTATCTGCAAGTTGTGTACACATATCATTGTCTGGATCCAAAGGCCCCTAAGTGATAGAAATTGGGACAGCCAGAGGGGATGGCTGTGATGTGAGGATCACATGTGTTCATGAAGTGTTAATGCTTTGCTCTGGTGCTCGATTAAAAGGAGCACCTTAATTGCCAGTAGATTCCCTTGAGGCCTCGCTGCAATGGGCTAGCAGGACAAAAGATGTTGTGCAAGTTATCATTGGGAGCACGTATGGCTATATATGGGACACATGCCTATGATTGTTTAGTACTTGGATGCTTTATCTTATTTATCTGTAATTTCACTAGATCTTGAAGTTAAATGTTTAGACTTATCCATGCAACGCCCGTCCATCCATCCCTATTGTCAACACCCATATTTTTAATCCCAGATGCCTGTTATGCCATACATCGCAATCCCAGGATTACCATTTTTGCGAGACATAACATATTTGGATACCACAGTACATCATCCATTACAAACCATACATAAGGTATTACACAAATAAGGATCTCATGATCCAGTTCTTAATACAACTCAAGTAGCGGAAATACGTAATAATAAAGGTAGCATAGGCGAAGCTCCATCTTCGGGGTCACAGGCAATGCTGGCGATGGGAGATGATCCTAGTTGTCGTAACCTTCCTAGGGTCCATCCTCCTGGTACTCCTCTTCATAGTCTGGCCACGGGAATAGCCAGGGACAAAGCCATGAGTACTCTTTAAGTACTCGCAAACTAATACTAACAAGTGAAGGGGGTTTTTGTAATAGGACACTAAGCTCTATGGTTGTTTTGCAAAAGCCAGATTTACCTCTACTAAGTTCAAAAGCAACAAAAGCTATTTGAAATTTATAACACCTAAGTGGGAACTTGTATTTCATATCACAACTTGGTTGTGGTCAAGTCAAATTCTCAATTCATTTCACAAGTCATTTTGAAAACATCTGACGGGGGAACAGTATGGCCACTAATCGTCCATAATCATGACGCAATTCGAATAGTTTGACACTCTGCAGAGATTGTACACTTTCACCACAACATTCGATACATCCGTCAGGAACAAATCCTGAATTCACCATACTCAGTATGCGGATGATCAATCCTAAACTTTCAATTACACGCCCTAGTATAAGCTCCTCTCCTGTGAGTTTGGCCTCCCAACCATGATCAACTGTCATCTTGGGTACTGCACAGGTGGACAATCTTCACAAGGTAGCCTCAACTCAGACCTTGGCCGTGAGGGAACCCATACTAAGGTATATAAGTTTCCAGTCAAGCCCTACCCAATTCTAGGGTATTAAGGTTGTACGGTAAAATTGGAATGGTATCGCATCCAGACAACCATCAGTTTTATAAAGGGCTAAGGCTCATGCCTCAACATTTTCATCACCAAAATCATCTGGTGTTCGGAAACACATGTCAAAACATCTCAGTAGAATGATCCATCATTCCAAGATTTTCATAACCATTTTCACCAAGTATTCCCATCTAAAGTTGATCAAGTTTTATGCTTAGCACTAGCATCTACAAATGGGGGTAAGTACTAATGAGGGGTGGCAAACTAGTGGAGTTTAACTAAGTTCAATCTCATGCCTTAGGATGACATCAAGATTATCTAGCTTAGGCCAAATTTAATGCTCTTTATGCAACCTTCAACTATCTTTCTATTATCTACAATTTACTCAAGTAAACTCTAAGTAAGAGCTTTGATAAAGAAATAAAATAGAAATCTTGCAAGTAAAACTAGGATTGGATATCATCAAATGTGTCTAACCAAGCATGCTTAGTGCATTGCATACGTTATCTAACTTTCATAATTGCAAGTGTTATCTTGCAAGTTAATAGCTTGCCTAGGTAAAGTATCTTGCAAGTGTTAGCTTGCTCAATCAACTAGTAGTATTAGGCTTGCCTTGTGCAGAGCAGTGGTTGAAGTTCTCCTCGGCTTCTTCTTCGTAGTATCCTCCTTCCTCCTCGTATCCTTGGTCGGTACTAGCGTCTATGAGTAAATACGAGGTACACAATCACCAAACAATACTTAACTATTTTCAATCATCACACACAAGGGTTCTATAGATGATCTAGCATCATCCCTAATATTACAAGATTAAAGCTTTGTCTTATTTCTTTTATTTTTAGAAAAGTAATTTCTACTCTTTGAAAAACTACTTAAGATTTAATATTCTCCAAACCAAACATGGGATCATGTTGACACATGTCATCACCACATATTTCAGTACATGGGAATGTGATTTAAAGTGGTGTCACAATTTAATAAGGTTTAACCTTTTTATTTTAAATAAAATAAGTGACTAGAAATGCCTATGTGGCATTCTTTTATTACTTGAACATTATTTATGAAAGTAAACCCATATGTTTTTATATATTCTGAAAGGTATGATCAAATGTGATTTTTGAGAGTTAGAATCAACTCAAAAGCTATTATGGTTAAAATTTGAAAAATGTTTGAATGCAGAAAAGCTTCTGACTTGTTATTTTTACCAAGGTTGATCTATAGACTCAAATGATTTCAATCCAACGGGCTTGGATTAATCATTTCAATATCTTGCTAAAAAAATTGATTTTATTCAATTTGGTTCACTGAATCGAGATGGGTTGAGTTTTGAAACTAGGTATAGAACTGAGTTTGAATATAAATAGAAAAAGCTAAATTCAAACGAGTGGGCTGCGCGGGAAGGGGTAATGGGCCGGCCCAGTGTCACTCCGCAGCGCGGGGCGCAACTGACAGGTAGGGTTTACTGGTTAGTGGCTCTTAAAACGCGAAGCGGTACGGGGCGATGTGGTGCGTTGGATTAGAATGAAGATCGAAGGCTAAGGGTCGTCGTCGACGATGAATAGGTCACCGGCGAGCTCGAACCCTAGCAACTCAGTGGGGGTCGTGGGAGGCTCACCGGGGCTCAGGCGAAGGTCGGCGAAGCGGGCAAACGACAAAGTCGACGACGGCAATTCTCCTGGCACCGAAAGCTTCTCCTGGGGCGGCTCCAATGGATGGCTTCCTTCTTCTCTAGCAGCGGCGGACTCCGGTGAAATTCCGGCGATGCGCTGATCGCCTTGCTCCGGTAATGACGTGGGGTGGTTCTGGGTGAGAGGGGAGTAGAATGGTGTGAAGAATTCGAGTGGGGGATGCCTCTATTTATAGTGGCGAGAGGGGACCGACAGGCGCAAGCTGAGCTCGTCGTGGTCGATGGCACAGAGGGCTATCGGCGTGGTCGACGGTAGGGGCGGTGCTGTGCTCCCTGGCGAAGCTCAACGGCGTGGTGGCGAGGCGTGGGGCGGTGCTGATCGGCCGAAATGATGTGGTGATCTGCGCTGGTCCGACGGAAGTTTTGATGGTGCACAGCGCGCGTGGTCCTCGCGGCGGCGAACGGGCGTGTCTGCGGGGTTGCTGGGGTGTTGGTGATAACGCGTGCACGCGACGAGGGCGGCGCGTGGTCTGGTGGCGTGTGTCGAGGGTGGCGCACGAGGAGTGCTCTCGGCATGGTCGCAGAGAAGGTTGGCATGGCCTGGGCGTGTGGTCCAGTGGCTAGCATTGCTCGAGGCTGGGACAGGGAGTGGCGGTGGGGTGCTAGCTTGCTCCCAGACAAGGTTGGCGAGCCTAGTGTTGCTCGTAGCTTGTTGTCGATCATGGGGTGGCAATGGTGCTCTCGGCCTGCTCACCATTGATGACAATGGCCAGCTTACAGTGGTTCTAGTGATTATTTAAGGTTGTTAGATGATCTACTAAGTCTAGTGGTGTCCAGAGAGGGAACAAGTTAGGCCCAAAACACTGCTCAACATAGTGTTTTGATTTAGTTTGATTTGCATCTGCAACCTGTTTGGTGAAATGGCCACATGAACTTAAGTTTTGGATGCTTGGGTTTTCAAAATTGAGTTGGTTTGAGTGGTTTTTGAAATAGTGGGATCTTCCCATATGAAATAGATTCAATTTTAAACTGTCATTTAAACTAAGCATTTGAATGTTTCTGGATGATCACAAAGTGGGTCTTGGTACCTTATTATGAGTACTATCAAGGGGTGCAACGATCCATACATGTTTCTGTTAAGTTCTGAAAGTTAGAGATTGCCAAAGTAGGCATGGGAGTTAAATTGGCCAAAGTGACCATTCACTTAATTTGTTTGTCTTTGGGAAAAGTTTGGGGATTGTTTAGATGATGTTTATTTCACGTAAGAATCATTTTAGAAGCAAAGAAACACAGAATCATAGCAATTCAAAAGAATCCAAATTTTAGTGCACACACATATGAATGCTTTCATATTTTTAATTGGAAAAGTTTTTATTAACCCTAATTTTGATGATTAGAGTTTGATGATCCAAGTTTAGTATTTTTGGGATGTTACAAATCTTCCCCCCTTAAACAAAATCTCGTCCCGAGATTTGAAAAAGGACGAAAAGATTACATAGGATTTGAAGATATCGGGAAACTCCGTCCCGATGTGATCTTCGCGCTCCCAGGTAGCTTCCTCTTCTGTTGTGGTTGCTCCACTGAATCTTGAGAAACTTGATGCTCCGGGTTCTGGTAGTTCTGAAAGCTTCTTCCAAAATACGGATGGGTACTTCGGGAAAGGTCAGGTCATTGTTGATCTCTATTGTCCGGTGATCGATATTCTTGAACACTTCAGTCTTCTCTGGAACTTCGAGGCACTTGCGAAGTAATGAGATATGGAACACATTGTGCACGGCTAACATCTCTTCGGGTAGTTCCAATTGATACGACACTTCTCCTCAATGGTTTAGAATCTTGAAGGGGCTGATATATCTGGGGGCTAACTTTCCTTTCAGTTGGAAATGATGCATTCCCTTCAATGGCGACACTTTCAGATACACAAAATCTCCTATGTTGAAGGTGAGGTCTCGACGTCTCTTGTCGGCGTAACTCTTCTGTCTGGACTGGGCTGTCTTGAGGTGCTCACGAATCTTGTGAACCTTCTCTTCTTCTTCTCGTAGGATATCGGGTCCGAAAATCTGACTCTCTCCTACTTCCGACCAGTTCAAAGGGGTGCGACACTTCCTTCCGTATATAAATTCAAATGGGGCCATTTGCAAACTAGCTTGATAACTATTTTTGTATGAAAATTCTGCGAACGGCAGATAGTCTTCCCACTTAGATCCATATTCTAACACACATTCTCTTAGCATATCTTCGAGTATTTGATTTACTCGCTCCGTTTGTCCATCGGTCTGAGGGTGATACGTGGTGCTTAAATCTAGGCGGGTTCCTAAACCTTCTTGGACTTTCTTTCAGAATCTCAAGGTAAACTGAGTTCCTCGGTCCGATACAATGTTCTTGGGGACTCCATGCAAACTAACGATTCTAGCGATGTATAACTCCGCTAGCTTCGAACTTAGTTTTTGAGGATCATGAATTTTTATGAAAGAAACAGGGTGATAAGAATGGTTATAAGTTTTTGTAAATATTTGCTTCCTTTGGTTTTGATACTAAGTTTTTGATTCAAACGTCCAGTCTAACTAGGGTCTCCTATGGTCAGTATGGCTCTGATACCAACTTGTCAACACCCGGATTTTTAATCCCAGGTGCCTGTTATGGCATACATCGCAATCTCAGGATTACCATTTTTGCGAGACATAACATATTTGGATACCACAGTACATCATCCATTACAAACCATACATAAGGTCTTACACAAATAAGGATCTCATGATCAAGTTCTTAATACAACTCAAGCAGCGGAAATACGTAATAATAAAGGTAGCGTAGGCGAAGATCCATCTTCGGGGTCACAGGCAATGCTGACGATGGGAGATAATCCTAGTTGTTATAACCTTCCTGGGGTCCATCCTCCTGGTACTCCTCTTCATAGTCAGGCCACGGAAATAGCCAGGGACAAAGCCATGAGTACTCTTTAAGTACTCGCAAAATAATACAAACAAGTGAAGGGGGTTTTTGTAATAGGACACTAAGCTCTATGGTTGTTTTGCAAAAGCCATATTTACCTCTACTAAGTTCAGAAGCAAGAAAAGCTATTTGAAATTTATAACACCTAAGTGGGAACTTGTATTTCATATCACAACTTGGTTGTGGTCAAGTCAAATTCTCAATTCATTTCACAAGTCATTTTGAAAACATCTGACGGGGGAACAGTATGGCCACTCCAACTGTCCATAACCACGGACGCGGCTATTCGAATAGTTTGACACTCTGCAGAGATTGTACACTTTCACCACAACATTCGATACATCCGTCGGGAACAAATCCTGAATTCACCATACTCAGTATGCGGATAATCAATCCTAACCTTTCAATTACACGCCCTAGTATAAGCACCTCTCATGTGAGTTTGGCCTCCCAACCATGACCAACTATCATCTTGGGTACTGCACAGGTGGACAATCTTCACAAGGTAGCCTCAGCTCAGACCTTGGCCGTGAGGGAACCCATACTAAGGTATATAAGTTTCCATTCAAGCCCTACCCAATTCTCGGGTATTGTGGTTGTACGGTAAAACTAGAATGGTATCGCATCCATACAACCATCAGTTTTATAAAGGGCTAAGGCTCATGCCTCAACATTTTCATCACCAAAATCATCTGGTGTTCGGAAACACATGTCAAAACATATCAGTACTATGATCCATCATTCCAAGGTTTTCATAACCAATTTCACCAAGTATTCCCATCTAAAGTTGATCAAGTTTTATGCTTAGCACTAGCATCTACAAATGGGGGTAAGTACTAATGAGGGGTGGCAAACTAGTGGAGTTTAACTAAGTTCAATCTCATGCCTTAGGATGACATCAAGATTATCTAGCTTAGGCCAAATTTAATGCTCTTTATGCAAACTTCAACTATCTTTCTATTATCTACAATTTACTCAAGTAAACTCTAAGAAAGAGCTTTGATAAAGAAATAAAGTAGAAAGCTTGCAAGTAAAACTAGGATTGGGTATCATCAAATGTGTCTAACCAAGCATGCTTAGTGCATTGCATAGGCTATCTAACTTTCATAATTGCAAGTGTTAGCTTGCAAGGTTAATAGCTTGCAAGGTTAATAGCTTGCCTAGGTAAAGTATCTTGCAAGTGTTAGCTTGCTCAATCAACTAGTAGTATTAGGCTTGCCTTGTACAGAGCAGTGGTTGAAGTTCTCCTCGGCTTCTTCTTCGTAGTATCCTCCTTCCTCCTCGTATCGTTGGTCGATACTAGCGTCTATGAGTAAATACGAGGTACACAATCACCAAACAATACTTAACTATTTTCAATCATCACACACAAGGGTTCTATAGATGATCTAGCATCATCACTAATATTACAAGATTAAAGTTTGTCTTATTTCTTTTATTTTTAGAAAAGTAATTTCTACTCTTTGAAAAACTACTTAAGATTTAATATTCTCCAAACCAAACATGGGATCATGTTGACACATGTCATCACCACATATTTCAGTACATGGGAATGTGATTTAAAGTGGTGTCACAATTTAATAAGGTTTAACCTTTTTATTTTAAATAAAATAAGTGACTAGAAATGCCTATGTGGCATTCTTTTATTACTTGAACATTATTTATGAAAGTAAACCCATATGTTTTTATATATTCTGAAAGGTATGATCAAATGTGATTTTTGAGAGTTGGAATCAACTCAAAAGCTATTATGGTTAAAATTTGAAAAATGTTTGAATGCAGAAAAGCTTTTGACTTGTTATTTTTACCAAGGTTGATCTATAGACTCAAATGATTTGAGTCCAATGGGCTTGGATTAAGCATTTCAATATCTTTCTAGAAAAATTGGTTTTATTCAATTTGGTTCACTGAATCGATTTGGGTTGAGTTTTGAAACTAGGTATAGAACTGAGTTTGAATATAAATATAAAAAGCTAAATTCAAACGAGTGGGCTGTGGGAAGGGTAATGGGCCCGGTGTCACTCCATGTTGTGCAAATCGACATGTATGGTATACTGGTCATTGGCTCTTCAAACGCGAAGTGGTACGGGGCGATGTGGTGCGTTGGATTAGAATAAAGATCAACGGATGAGGGTCGTCATCGACGATGAACAGGTCACCGGCGAGCTCGAACCCTAGCGGCTCAGTGGGGGTCGTGGGAGGCTCACTGGGGCTCAGGCGAAGGTCGGCGATGCGGGCGAACGACGAAGTCGATGACGGCGATTCTCCTGGCACCGGCAGCTTCTCCTGGGGCGTCTCCAATCGATGGCTTCCTTCTTCTCCAGCAGCGGCGGACTCTGGTGAAATTCCAGCGATGCGCTGCTCGCTTTGCTTCGAGAATGAGGTGGGGTGGTTCTGGGTGAGAGGGGAGTAGAATGGTGTGAAGAATTTGAGTGGGGGATGCCTCTATTTATAGTGGCGAGAGGGGACCGACGGGCGCAAGCTGAGCTCGTCGTGGTCGACGGCACAGAGGGCTATCGGCGTGGGCGACGGTAGGGGGCGGTGATGTTCTCCCTGGCGAAGCTCAACGGCGTGGTGGCGAGGCGTGGGGCGGTGCTGATCGGTCGGAACGCTGCGGTGCTCTGCGCTGGTCCGACGGAAGTTTTGATGGCGCACAGCGCGCGTGGTCCGCGCGGCGGCGAACGGGCGTGTCTGCGGGGTTGCTGGGGTGTTGGTGATCACGCGTGCACGCGGCGAGGGCGGCGCGCGGTCTGGGGGCGTGTGTCGAGGGTGGCGCACGGGGCGCGCTCTCGGCATGGTCACAGAGAAGGTTGGCATGGCCTGGGCGTGTGGTCCAGTGTCTAGCATTGCTCGAGGCTGGGACAGGGAGTGGCGGTGGGGTGCTAGCTTGCTCCCAGACAAGGTTGGCGAGGCTAGTGTTGCTCGTAGCTTACTGTCGACCATGGGGTGGCAATGGTGCTCTCGGCCTGCTCACCATTGATGAAAATGGCCAGCTTACAGTGGTGCTAGTGATTGGTTAAGGTTGTTAGATGATCTACTAAGGCTAGTGGTGTCCAGAGAGGGAACAAGTTAGGCCCAAAACACTGCTCAACATAGTGTTTTGATTTTGTTTGATTTGCATCTGCAACCTGTTTGATGAAATGGCCGCATGAACTTAAGTTTTGAATTTTGAAAAGATTTTTGGTGGGTGTGCTAGGAATGTACTAGGGAGTCTGTGGATGCTTGGGTTTTGAAAATTGAGTTGGTTTGGGTGGTTTTTGAAATAGTGGGATCTTCCCATATGAAATAGATTCAATTTTAAACTGTCATTTAAACTAAGCATTTGAATGTTTCTGGATGATCACAAAGTGGGCCTTGGTACCTTATTATGAGTACTATCAAGGGGTGCAAAGATCCATACATGTTTCTGTTAAGTTCTGAAAGTTAGAGATAGCCAAAATAGGCATGGGAGTTAAATTGGCCAAAGTGACCATTCACTTAATTTGTTTGTTTTGATTTGTTTGTCTTTGGGAAAAGTTTGGGGATAGTTTAGATGATGTTTATTTCACCTAAGAATCATTTTACAAGAAAAGAAACACAGAATCATGGCAATTCAAAAGAATCCAAATTTTAATGCACACACATATGAATGCTTTCATATTTTTAATTGGAAAAGTTTTTGTTAACCCTAATTTTGATGATTAGAGTTTGATGATCCAAGTTTAGTATTTTTGGGATGTTACACCTATGCCTACCACACTCATATCCTACTGTTTGGTACTATTGTTACTACTGCCTTCGTTTTACTGCTGTTGTTATTTTGCTGTTGCTACTACAAAACTGTTCCTACTGATAAACTATTGTGAGCAAGATTATTTCCAGGTGCAGCTGAATTGACAACTCAGTTGTTAAGGCTTATAAGTATTTCTTTGGCTCCCCTTGTGTCGAATCAATAAATTGGGTAATTCTACCCTCGAAGACTGTTGCGATCCTCTATACTTGTGGGTCATCAGTAGCCACCAAGAATTTCTCACTGGAGCATCACCGGATTCAACGACGAACAGCCACACTTCATCGTCGTACCGGGAAGCAAGGTTCATCTCCGAGGACACGAGCAATCTATATATCGTCGGACGCATCCTGTCGTCTACTTCCCCGCCCCCTAAGCTCGTCGGAACCATCACCACCATCACTGGCAGAGTGACATTGCTGTCGTCCTCCATTATCGATATGACCCTCCAACATCGGTACGACACTGCCCCTCCTGGCTATAGGATTTCGATCCGACAATCTATAATAGATCTAACACTAAACAGGTATCCGCCAGTCACAGGGATCCACGTTTCATCTGTGTCAGCGCGCGTCATCGCCCCATCCACTTGCTGCGTGGCGATCTAGTCAGCGGGTCAGCAGCCGGTGAGCGTCGGTTAATTGTTTTTAATACTTAAAATAGCCAGAAATTCACTATATCTTGTAAAAATCATAGGAAATTATTTACATGTACAAAAATAGCAAATAATACATCTATGAATTCATAAAAACATGTAGAATAATATTATGCTATTATATTTGTGTTGTAGGTATATATATTTAATGTAATAATATAAATAGTTTATTGGACACATTAGACTAAATAAATAATATTAAATTATTTTTAGATCGGTAAAATACAAATAAAATATCTTGAATTCCTAAATTCACATACGACATTAATATGCTATTAGATCCAACTTTTTTGTGGTGTAGAATTACTGTAATGATTTAAATAGTTTTAATGGCCTCTTTGAGTATTAAATATATAATAAATTATTTATAGATCGGAAAATATAAATAATATGTCCCTGAATTCATAATTTCATGTGTAATACAGATCTGGTCTTAGATATAATTTTTGACGAAGTAATTATTTTAAATGGTTTAAACTCTATTAAATAGTAAATAGATCATAGAAAAAGAACTAAAACTCCGATTATGATGAATCCAATTCCTACTAGTTCATATTAATGTCCTCCATCCACTAAAATGCAAAACCAAATTTAATTCGACATAAAGAACAAGAGTTACATTAAATTTACTAAAACCTCTCTAATGGCAATCAAGATTTCATAATAAATACCCTATTGCAATGAATGATCTCCTACATGCTACATATGATCTAATACTGTTCAGAGAACTAAATATAACCATTGTGTCATATTAAATCATCATGCATGTTTATGGTCATCTTTTTTGTGTTTCCTATGTTTGCAATTTTTTTTATTGGAACTACTCAGTCCTCGCATTAGATTGTTCAGAGAGTGCAATTGGTACGGAGAAATACAATCATCACCCATATTATCAACATAAGACAAGTTACACCGCTTTTTCATATCGTTGTCCCACTTTTGCTACTATGCATGTTGTGATCTTCAAAATAGTAGTATGCATGTGTAGGGTGCTTTAGTAGAAATAATGTAAAAATATTTTATAAGTGTTTTACAAGTGCGATGCTTTTGTAGTATGACATGAATAGCTATGTACTTACGATTTTCCATTCCCAATAGGTTATCCCATAATTTTTTCTAAGTATTATGCTTGTGCTATGCTATATATATAAATACCGATGGGAGGTTCAAAGACAGAAATTTTTCTAAGTATAAAAGCTCTTTTTGAGCGAACCTTTTTTCCTATCAAGTCTACTTCAAATCAAAACTAAGATTTATTCTGGGAGGATTGGTTTTTGGGTCAAAGAGTGAGATTTTGGTGGAGGATGGCCGCCCAGGAATCAAAGAAGTCTACCATGTTTCAGAATTTAGATGCTTCCAGTGCAACCAAAATACATGTGGGCACTGTCTTGGCCTAGTACTTAGTAGGAAACCTAACCTGGGTACCATCATTTGGATGTTCTTAGCATGGCTGGATCCATAAGGTAGAGGGGCTACTAAGGGAAAGCCTCGCCATGGTCTTGTTTGTAAAAGGACTTGATTGTAGATTGTGGTTAAAATGCACAAACTCTCAAGAGTATTGCAATATGATCGCTCAGCCGAGTTCACAGAAAATAACACTTTGAACATTTGAAAGACGGAGCCTTTGAAGGATCTTCCTCTCTCTTTCCAAACTTAAAGTTTTTTATGAAACCCCATGGCATGAGTAGTATCGCCAATGGGTGGGATTTTGTGGACTTGGTGCGTAATATCGAAGTGTTAGGTTGTTTTGACATTTGGTAAGTAATATCCTCGTGTTCCATTTGACCCTATATTACTTAAGAAACTATTTACAAAGTAGGATAAAACTCTTCCTCTTTTATTCTTACTTAGAGAAAATTGGCTTTATCCAAACGTACCCAAAGCCTACTCTAGCTTTGCATGTAGAGTTAGTCTTATCCTTTCCTTGGTGTAATTTTGTAGGGGTTCGTAGCATGGAAAACAAAAAAATTCTAACGCATGCACACAAACAAGCCAAGATCTATCTATTAGATTGTAGCAACGAGTTAATAGAAGCACTCACCCTCGAAGATTCCAAAGCGGTTAACGAGAGCAGATTCTCGTGGGTGATGTAGTCGTACACTTGCCGATCTCAAGATCGCGTAGACGATCCTTCTGGCGCTGCGTTCCTGCAGCGCTTCCGTAGTCGGTCACACGTTGGTTACTCGATGAAGACCTTCCTCTCCCTTGTTCCAGTAGGCAGTGGAGGTTGTAGTTCTCCCCTCTCGTGATTCCGGCAGCACGACGACGTGGTGTTGGAAGTAGAGGGAAGATCCCGCAGGGCTTCGCCTAAGCCGGTGCGAGTTATGGTGGATCTAGGGTTTCCCGATGATCTAGGGTTTACAAGACCGGGAGGAGGAGGAGGTGTCTGCGGTGGTGGCGGTGCAAAGCGGCGGCGGCGGCGACAAGGCAGTGGCGGCGGCGACAAGGCAGCGGCAGCGCGGGTAGAGAGGGGCTAGGGCTTCACTTTTTGGGGCAGCCCTCCCCCTCTATTTATGCGAGGGGGCAGCCTTGGGAGGGATGGGTTTGAATCCAAACCCAAACCCAAGTTGGATTGAGAGAAGGAATTGTTTCTTCTTCCACTAGGAAACCATTGTTCCAGTTTGACTTTTCAAACTTCCCTTTTGACTTTCAATTTAGAGCTTTAATTCTCTCTTGCAAATGCCCACACCAAGTGACCTAGGATATGATACAATCATTCCACTTATCCATGACACATTCATGGACAGTTCCCCTTCCGATCCGGTGAACCTTCTAGACCCTTCTAGAACCTCTCCGATGAAAACATCGGAATCTTTCCCGAACTTCGGAATCGGACTTTCCTTATATGAATCTTATTCTCCGAACCATTCCGGATCTCCTCGTGATATCCCGGATCCCATCCAAGACTCCGAACAACATTCGGTATCCCTACTAACATTCCATATCTACTAAACAACATCGAATCCTTAAGTGTGTCTCCCTACGGTTCATGAACTATGCGGACATGAACAAGACACTTCTCCGATCAATAACCAATGGAAATTCATATGGCTCCCACATATTTCTAAGATTACTTTGCGATCGAATGAACCACTTACATACGATACCAATTTCCCTTTGTCTCACGATAGTTTACTTATCCGAGGTTTTGATCGTCGGTATCTCTGCATACCTAGTTCAACCTTGTTACCGATAAGTACTCTTTTCTCGTTCCCGTTATATGTGATCCCTTGTGCCAGTCACATGCTTGCAAGCCAATTGGATGACATTCCACCGAGAGGGCCCAGAGTATATCTATCCGTCATATGGATGGACAAATCCCACTCTTGATCCATGTGCCTCAACCCATACTTTACGAACACTCAATGCCACCTTTATAGCCACCCAGTTACGGTGTGGTGTTTGATGTCATCAAAGCATCCTTCCGGTGATGGTTATTAGCATGAGCTCATGGTCGAAGGAATTAGGTTACTATGTATCAGAAAGCTTATATCAAAGGAACTATTGAAATGACTTGATCTTAATGCTACACTTATCTATAGGAGTATGTCCATCATACCATTCTCCTAATGATATGATCTCATTGTTAACAACATCTCAATGTTCATGATCAGGAAACCACGATCATATGTTAACCAACAAGCTAGTATTACAAAGAGGCTTTAGCAGGGACTCTAATTTATTTTACAAATCGCACAAGTATTAATGTTTCTGGTTAATACTGTTATAGCATGAATGTAAACATTTATCATAAACACAAAGATATAATAATAACCACTTTTATTATTGCCTCTAGGGCATATCTCCAACAGTCTCCCACTTGCGTTAGAGTCAACTAATCTAGTTTACATGGTAATATACCGAACACCCATGGCGGTTTGGTGTTGGTCATGTTTTGCCCTCGGGAGAGGTTTAGTCAACGGATCCGCCACATTCAGATATGTGTGTACTTTGCAAATCTTTATGTCACCATCTTGGACATGCTCTCGAATAGCGTGAAAACGTAGCTTGATATGCTTCAGCTTCTTGTGTGACCTTGGTTCTTGCGCATTGGCTATGGCGCCCATGTTATCACAATAGATAGACATTGGGTCCAGCGCACTTGGAACCACACCGAGCGATGTAATGAACTCCTTCATCCATATCGCCTCTTGTGAAGCCTCCGAAGCAGCTATGTATTTCGATTCAGTTGAAGATCTCTCCACAATGCTTTGGTTTGCACTCCTCCAGCTAACTGTTGTACCATTAAAAGTAAATACGTATCCAGATTGAGATTTAGAATCATCCGGATCGGTGTTCCAACTAGCATCGGTGTAACCATTAACAACAAGCTATTCATCACCTCCATAAGAAAGAACCATATCCTTAGTTCTTCTCAAGTACTTAAGGATGTTTTTGACTATTGTACAATGATCCACTCCTGGATCATTTTGATATTTGCTAGTCAAACTAACAGCATATGCAATGTCGGGTCTAGTACATAGCATGGCATACATAAGAGATCCTATGGCTGAGGCATAGGGAGTTTTACTCATCCTTTCTCTATCTCTGCCATTACAGGACTTTGAGTTTTACTCAAGGTCGTATTGGGAAACATGGGCAAGAACCCTTTCTTGCTATCTTCCATTCCAAACCTCTTTAGAACTTTGTCCAAATATGTACTCTGTGACAATGATATCAGACGTCTCGATCTATCTCTACAAATCTTTATGCCTAATATGTAAGCTGCTTCACCAAGATCTTTCATTGAAAAACTATTATTCAAATAATCTTTGACACTATTAAGAAGGTCTACATCATTCCCAATCAACAATATGTCATCTACATATAGTATTAAGAATGCTACAGAGCTCCCACTCACTTTCTTGCAAATACAAGCTTCTCCATAAGTTTGTATAAAACCAAAGCTTTTGATTACCTTATCAAAACATTGAATCCAACTTCGGGATGCTTGCTTCAATCCATATATGGACCGTTGAAGTTTGCATACCTTGTTAGCATCTTTAGGATCGACAAAACCTTTGGGTTGCATCATATACAACTCTTCATCAATGTCTCCATTGAGGAACGTTGTTTTGACATCCATTTTCCATATGTCATAATCATAATATGCAGCGATTGCTAACATAATCCTCACAGACTTTAGCTTTGCTACTGGTGAGAAAGTCTCATCATAGTCAACTCCTTGAATTTGTTGAAACCCTTTTGCGACAAGTCGAGCTTTATAGACAGTAACATTACCATCAGCATCTGTTTTCTTCTTGAAAATCCATTTGTTATCGACAGCCTTCCGGCCATCCGGTAAGTCCACCAAAGTCCACACTTGGTTTTCGTACATGGATCCAATCATGAATTTCATGGCTTCTTGCAATTTATTGGAATCTGGGCTCATCATCTCTTCCTCATATGTCGCAGGATCATCGGTGTTGTCCACCAACATGACACTCATAACGAGATCATACCAATCAGGATTGCTACGAGTTCTCGTTGACCTGCGAGGTTCAGTAGTAACTTCAACCGAAGTTTCATGATCAACATCATTAGCTTCCTCTATTATTGGTGTAGGCGCCACAGGAACTACTTCCGGTGCTGTGCTACTCGCAAGTTCGAGAGAAGGTTCAACAACCTCGTCGGGTTCTACTTTCCTTCCAGTCACTTCTTTCGAGAGAAACTCCTTCTCTAGAAAGGATCCATTCTTGGCAACGAAGATTTTCCCCACGGATCTATGATAGAAGGTATAGCCAATAGTTTCCTTCGGGTATCCTATGAAGACGCATGTTTCCGCTTTGGGTTCAAGCTTGTCAGGCTGTAACTTCTTTACATAATCTTTGCAACCCCAAACTTTAAGGAACGACAATTTAGGTTTCTTCCCAAACCACAATTCATACGATGTCGTTTCAACGGATTTAGATGGTGCCCTATTTTGAGTGAATGCGGCTATTTCTAATGCATAACCCCAAAACGATAGCGGTAAATCTGTAAGTGACATCATAGAACAAACAATATCTAAGAGAGTTCGATTACGACATTCGGACACACCATTAGGTTGTGGTGTTCCCGGCGGTGTCAATTGTGAAAGTATTCTGCATTTCTTCAAATGCTCGCCACACTCGTAACTTAGATATTCACCTCCATGATCAGATCGTAGAAATTTAATCTTCTTGTTATGTTGATTCTCTATCTCACTTTGAAATTCCTGAAACTTCTCGAAAGTTTCGGACTTATGTTTCATGAAATAGATATACCCATATCTACTCAAGTCATCCGTGAAGGTAAGAAATAGCGATAACCACTGCACAATGCTACACTCATTGGAGCACACACATCGGTATGTATGATTTCTAATAAGTCCGTAGCTCGCTCCATCATACCAGAAAATGGAGTCTTAGTCATTTTACCCATCAGACATGCTTCGCATCTTTCAAGTGATTCAAAATCAAGTGATTCAAGAAGTCCATCGGAATGGAGTTTCTTCATATGCTTCACTCAAATATGACCAAGACGACAGTGCCACATATAGGTCGAGTTATCACTCAATTTCAAACGTTTAGCTTCAATGTTATTAATGTGTGTATTACCACAATCGAGATTCAATAAGAATAGACCATCTATCAAAGGTGCATGTGCATAAAACATATTACTCATATAAATCGAACAACCATTATTCTCAGACTTAAACAAGTAACCGTCTCGCAATAAACATGAATCGGATATAAAGTTCATGCTCAACGCAGGCACCAAATAACAATTATTTAAGTATAAAACTAATCCCGATGGTAGATGAAGAGGTAGCGTGCCGACCGCGATCACATCAACCTTTGATCCATTTCCAACGCGCATCGTTACCTCGTTCTTTGCTAGCTTCCGTTTATTCTGTAGCACCTATTTCAAGTTACAAATATGAGCAACCGAACCAGTATCAAATACCCAGGCATTACTATGAGTACTAGTGAGATATACATCAATAACATGTATATCGGATATACCTTTCTTATTGATGTTGCCGTTCTTCAAATCCGCCAAGTACTTAGGGAAATTCCGCTTCCAGTGACCTTCTCCCTTGCAGTAAAAGCACTCAGTATCAGGCTTAGGCCCAGCCTTGATCTTCTTCACCGGCGTGGTAACTTTCTTACCGCCCTTCTTGAAGTTTCCCTTTTTCTTAGACTTGCCTTGCTTATTGAATTTGGTGGTCTTATTGACCATCAACACTTGGTGCTCTTTCTTGATCTCCACTTCTGCAAATTTAACATGGAGAAGAGTTCGGGCAACGACTTGTCCATGTTTTGCATATTGTAGTTCATCACAAAGTTCTTGTAACTTGGTGGTAGTGATTGTAGAACACGGTGAATCCCCAAAGCATTAGGAATCACTATACCTAAGCTTTTAAGCTTGCTTGCGTGCCCAGAAATCTTAAGCACGTGCTCACTGACGGAGCTGCCCTCTTCCATCTTGTCGTTAAAGAAATTTTCAGAAGCCTCATAACTCGCAACTGCCGCGTGAGGAGTTCACGAACAATATCATGTGGGTCATGGTTCTCAAACCTTTTCTGAAGCTCCGATTCCAAACCATACAAGATAGCACAGTGAACTGTGGAGTACTGATTCTTCCGAGCGAGGAAAACATTCTTTACCTCATCGGTAGCATCAGCTGCAGGTGGGTCACCCAACGGTGCATCTAGCACATAGGTCAAATTACCAGCATCGAGGACAATCCTCAAATTGCGGAACCAATCCGCGAAGTTGCTTCCATTGTTTTTCAACTTTTCTTTCCCTAGGAACGCATTAAAATTAATGGTAGGGGCCGCCATTGATCTACAACATATTTGCAATAGTTTAGACTAAGTTTATGACAAATTGAGTTCTAATTAATAGTTAAATTAATATAGGTGAACTCCCACTCAAAACAATATCCCTCACATTGCTTTAGTGATCACACGAACCCAATCCACCACATCAAAACCGATCATCACGAGAGTTGATGCAGCTTCAATGGCGAACAATCAACATGTTCATCATATCTACTATATGACTCATGCTTTACCTTTCGGTGATCCGTGTTCCGAGACCATGTCTGTACATGCTAGGATCGTCAAGCTTAAACCTTAGCTTCCGCATGATCAAATCTGGCTTGCTCATGTTGTATACACTCGCAGAATCTAACACACCCGATCATCACGTGGTGCTTCGAAACAACGAGCTTTAGCAACGGTGCTTACTAAGGATAACCACTATATAACTTGAAATTTTGTGCTTAAGGGATCATCTTATAATGCTACCATCGCGAACTAAGCAATACAAGATGCATAAAAGGATTAACATCACATGCAATTCATAATATGTGATATGATATGGCCTTTCTTCTTGTGCTTCCTATCTCCATCTTCAATCACGAACATGATATCCATCATCACCGGTATGGCGTCAAGGTCAATGGCGCCGCTTCATGGTTGTCTGTCCACCAGCATCAACTATTACAACTACTTTGAATAGACACGTAAGTCATAACGGAATTAAAAGACAACCATATGGCTCCTACCGGTTGCCGACTTACAATAAGGAACATTGCATACATCATATATAATCACAATCATGGCCATATCACATCACAGCACACCCCTGCAAAACAAAGTTAGATGCCTCTAATTTTCTTTGCATATTTTACGTGGTTTGGGGCTTTCAATAAGTGTTGTTCTAACTTACGAACAAGAACCACAACGTTGATGTTTGAACTATCAAGTGCCCGTTGTAAATTGAATCTATACTATGATGGGAGAGACAGACACCCGCAAAGCCACTTATGCAATACAAGTTTCATGTTGAGCGTCGAGCAAGTCTCATGAACGATGTCATGTAAGGTTATCCCGGGCCACTTCATCCCATCATACCGCAAGATGCAAAGTACACAAATAGCAATTGATAATAAAAGCACCACCGCCCACAATGACCATTGTGTTCTACTCGTGCAACAGATCTACATATAGACACGGCTCTGATACCACTGTAGGGGTTCGTAGCATGGAAAACAAAAAAATTCTATTGCATGCACACAAACAAGACAAGATCTATCTATTAGATTGTAGCAACGAGTCGATAGAATCACTCACCCTTGAAGATTCCAAAGCGGTTAACGAGAGCAGATTCTTGTGGGTGATGTAGTCGTACACTTGCCGATCTCAGGATCGCGAAGACGATCCTTCCGGCACTGCGTTCCGGCAGCGCTTCCGCAGTCGGTCACACGTTCGGTACTCGATGAATACCTCCCTCTCCCTTGTTCCAGCAGGCAGCGGAGGTTGTAGTTCTCCCCTCATGATTCCGGCAGCACGACGGCGTGGTGTCGGAAGTAGAGGGAATATCCCGCAGGGCTTCGCCTAAGCCGGTGCGAGTGATGGTGGATCTATGGTTTCTCGGTGATATAGGGTTTAGAAGACCGGGAGGATGAGGAGGTGTCGGCGGCGGCTGGCGACGGCGGCGCGGCGGCGGCTAGGCGGCGGCGCTGGTAGAGAGGGGCTAGGGATTCGCTTTTTGGGGCAGCCCTCCCCCTCTATTTATGAGAGGGGGGCAGCCTTGGGAGGGGTGGGTTTGAATCCAAACCCAAACCCAAGTTGGATTGAGTGAAGGATTTGTTTCTTCTTCCACTAGGAAACCATTGTTCCAGTTTGTCTTTTCAAACTTCCCGTTTGACTTTCAATTTAGACATTTAATTCTCTCTTGCAAACGCCCATACCAGGTGGCCTAGGATATGATCCAATCATTACACTTATCCATGACACATTCATGGACCATTCCCCTTCCGATCTGGTGAACCTTCTAGACCCTTCTAGAACCTCTCCGATGAAAACATCGGAATATTTCCCGAACTCCGGAATCAGACTTTCCTTATATGAATCTTATTCTTTGGACCATTCCGGATCTCCTCGTGATATCCCGGATCCCATCCGAGACTCCGAACAACATTCGTTATCCCTAGTAACATTCCGTATCTACTAAACAACATTGAATCCTTAAGTGTGTCTCCCTACGGTTCGTGAACTATGCGGACATGAACGAGACACTTATCCGATCAATAACCAATAGAGGAATCTGGAAATTCATATGGCTCCCACATATTTCTACGATTACTTTGCGATCGAATGAACCACTTACATACGATACCAATTTCCCTTTGTCTCACGATAGTTTACTTATCTGAGGTTTTGATCGTCGGTATCTCTGCATACCTAGTTCAACCTCGTTACCGATAAGTACTCATTTCTCGTTCCCTTGATATGTGACCCCTTGTGCCAGTCACATGCTTGCAAGCCAATTGGATGACATTCCACCGAGAGGGCCCAGAGTATATCTATCCGTCATATGGATGGACAAATCCCACTCTTGATCCATGTGCCTCAACCCATACTTTCCGAACACTCAATGCCACCTTTATAGCCACCCAGTTACGGTGTGGTGTTTGATGTCATCAAAGCATCCTTCCGGTGATGGTGATTAGTATGATCTCATGGTCGAAGGAATTAGGTTACTATGTATCAGAAAGCTTATAGCAAACGAACTATTGAAATGACTTGATCTTAATGCTACACTTATCTATAGGAGTATGTCCATCATACCATTATCCTAATGATATGATATCATTGTTAACAACATCTCAATGTTCATGATCGGGAAACCATGATCATCTGTTAACCAACAAGCTAGTATTACAAAGAGGCTTTACCAGGGACTCTAATTTAGTTTACAAATGACACAAGTATTAATGTTTCTGGTTAATACTGTTATAGCATAAATGTAAACATTTATCATAAACACAAAGATATAATAATAACAACTTTTATTATTGCCTCTAGGGCATATCTCCAACAAATTTTCCAATACATTCAAAGTATTGACCATCTCGTTTGGTTGCACGTTTCATGTGCAGAATTTGGAGATCATTGCAAGGCGCGCTAGGATCACAGACTTCACTCAACCTGCCTATGGAATTGATGGGACTCTAAGTTGTATTTATATCTCTTCTATTGTAATAATGTAAACTCTGGATTATTCGATTCATGTAATAAAGACTTGTGTTTTACATGATATTCCATCGACTGTGAGTACTATTGTAAGGTTCCCAACCTTTAAAAAGGTAGAGATCCATGTGTTTACAATGCTAGTCCCTGGATCAATAGCTAGCATCCACAGTTAAGATGTAATATCAAGAAACAAAGGTCATAATACAACTTTATAACCAGGAATAAAATAATTTATTACATCTTACATAGCTCATTTGGCTATCTCATTACAATGCAGCAGAATATAACAATAGCATGGGGTCCTTCATCTTCAAAGTGCCACAGGCAGACATGTTGGTTGTATACTTGTAATCCTAATCATAAAACTTCACTAATAACAATCAAACCTGCAACATAACAAGTTATAGCCACAAGGGTCAATACATTTTGAATTGTATTCGCAAGTGATACTATGGTAGTATAGTGGAGTCTATCATCTACATGCATTTGGCTAAGTGGAGCTTAGGCTTGCTTTGCTCAAAATAGATTTTCCTTCTCATTTGAAAAAACTAAGTTTTTGCTTGACAAAATCTTTCCCAAGGCATCTCCCAATAGAAATTGGTGATCCTTCAACCCTTGTTCACCCACAAGTTTTTACTTAGAAATTGAGATGAGGAGATTCTTGATAGCTTCCATGTCTTGATGCTCAAATTGTCCTTTGCCAGGGACATGGCTAAGTACTTAGATTTTACACTCTGCAGAGGTGGTGCACTTTCCCCACAAGACTTGGTTTCACCAAGACAAGATCTTTCAGAAGCCTTCCCTTAGACCAGAATGGACGCGTTCCAACCTATCAAACCCCTACCACCAACTGTCCATTTGGCTAAGTTATTGCAACCTATATGATACAGGTAGAGCCCATATTGCCATGTGGCTGCACTTGAAGCTTCTCAACATTTGACATCTCAAATCTCTTTGTTCCTGGGTGGCCATCCACAAGTGAGATACGCAAGGTAACCCATAGAAATGGGCCTTGTTAACCACTCAACACGAACCATTCCTTCCATTCCACCCAGGTGATTCATTCACTTAGTTGTTTTATTAAACAAAACACAAGTCCTCAGACTTCGAAATTTTCCATAGCATGAATATATATTCCACCCTTGTTTTCTACTAGCTAAGTTAAGCATGATAGTAGTAGGAATCTTAACTTAGGAAATTTCTACTAAGGTTACATCTACTAGGATTTCCCATGGCATAGTTTATACTTAGCAAAAATTCCATGCAAGTCCTACTTAGAAACATCACTAGTGCATAGTGAAAATAATGGGACAAAAGTATGAAGCATCACTTGCCTTTTTGGTAGAGAGTATAAGTTCACTCCTTGATCTTTGCAATATTCACTCACTTCAAATCACTACAATTCAACCAAGCAAACAATATTTCAATCTACCATTCAAGCAATTCAACACATAAAATGATAGAAACAAAACAATGCATGCAAGCATGCCAAACTTTGTTTTATTCACAAAAGTGGTTTATAACAAGTTATAAAAACACTTATTGGTCATTTTATAAAGTGGCAAAACTATTTGCAAAATATTTATACCTATAAACCATTTTCAAACCAAATCATTATTTTATGTGGTTGAAAATGCCTTTATCAAAGTAGTAATCTTTATAGGGTTTACCAAATATATTTTTAAGTCATAAAACTTGGTGTTTAGGGTCAGAGAGTTTAAATCAAAACATTTTCCAAAGGTTTTCCTCCAACACCATTTTTAACAATTAAACCATATTTTTATTTGGCTAGAAATGTTTTAATTCAAGGTTTTATTCTTTTGCTTCATCAAATACATTTTTGAAACCACCCTTTTTTTCCTAAGGTCAGTAGGTTAAAAACACACCATTTGCCAAAGATTTTATCCTCAAAATCATTTTGGAATAAATTTTATATCCTAAACATGCATACACAAGTTTTTGTAAAAACAAACAATTTAACAGAATCAATTTACTAAACAAAGTGCATGGTTGGCTACGGCTTGTCTTTCTGATTCCATTGATATAAAATTTGCAAAATTTGGACGTGTAGATTAAAACTTATAGATTTTACAAAATCTAGCATCTAATAGATCAAATCTGTTTTAAATCGAACGAACAGGGACACGTGGCTGCTTGCTACTGGCTGGTACCGGTTCGTCTGGATCACGCATTGAGCACTGTTGGATTTAAGTTACATCGCACATCACAAATCGCATACCCCTTCGGCTTTAAGTGATTCTATGTAAGCCTCGAGATCAAGATCCAACGGTTGCTGTGCGACTAACCAAGGGTGGGCGGCGCTGCGGCGGCGTGTGGCAGCGCGCGGTCAGACGGCGACGTTGCTGGCGATGCAGGAAGCGAGGGGAAAGAAGGAGATGCTCACTAGAATCGCGGGATCGTGGCGAAGCTCAAGGTACTTGCGGGAAGGCAAGGGGCGCACGAGGTTGCTGTCAATCTCTCGCCGGAGTTCTCCATGGCGACGGTTGCTCTCGGTTGAAGACGAAGGTGACGCTACGGTACATGCCAGAGCAAGTAAAGTATGCAGTCAGATGCACAAGATCGCGGTGAGCACGCGTGTGTGAAAGAGAAGGAGAGGCGCAGTCGGATTTTACCTCGAATGCTCGTCGGAGATATGGCAGACCACGACGGCGCTCAGACATGGACGAAGTCGAGGTTCTAGGTCATGCGCGGTCAGACGGGCGGTACTGGGAGATGCAGTGAACAATGGGGAGCATGCTCGTTTTCCGTAGCGAGCGAGAGGTGGCGTAGACTAGCCGGAATCGCTGCTGAAAGGTCGTCGGAGACAGTGGCTTGCCGCAAGGAATTAGCGCAGCCTGGGGGCAGAGAGGGGGAGGCGAGTGAGGGGAAATGGGGAGGAGAGGCAGGCGTTTAATCGTGCATGGTCGCGGCAAGGTTTAAACGCAGCATTATGGTGAATTGATCGCGAGGAATCAGCGGCAGAAAACGGTCGCGAGGTGAGGGGAAGAAGGAGTCGCGGCGAGGAAGAATCCTGCGTGGCGGTGGGGTCGTTTCGTCTGTAAAGGAGGGAGTGAGGGAATGGGGTCCACACGTCATAGTCTCAGCGGGTTCTTTCTCTGGTGAAAAATGGTTCGTTCGGGTGAGAGGGAGACGTGGGCTGGACTGGGCTTAGTTGGGCCATTTAGGTTGGGCTGAGTCTTTTGCATTTTTTTTGTTCTGATTGTTTTTCTTTTTCCTTTTTTAATTTCTGTTTTGGTTTTGTTTATTTAATTCAAACACTCATTTGAATTCAAACCTTTGCCATATTTTGTGAATACTCAAACACTGTTTAATATCATAATCTGATGTCAAAATTAGAATAAAACTTTTAATCCTTTAGTGCCTTTTTAATTATTTAAAGTAGGTCCTTGTATTAATCAAATACTATTTTCAAACACCACTTAAGTTTCTAAATACTTTCCAAATCTTTTCAGTAGGTTTTTATTTGTTTATTAGGGTGTCATAATATTCATCTAGAATCATTTGGAAAATATTTAATATGATTCATAAATCATTTGAATTGGGTATTTGTTTTATTTCCAATGATTTTAAATATAGTTTTAAATTCCATAATTTTATTTAGAAGTTTCCTTTGATTTTATTTAAGTTGAATTAAAAAAAATTATTTTATTTGGGTAAATTCCAAAATACTAGTTTCTCATGCATTATAATATTATTCTTATTAGAGATTTGTCTTTATTAAAATAGGGATGGAATGGTTAATGCCATTTTATTTTATTTGGAAATTCTTCATCCTTTTATTTCATTTGGATTTGGATTGTATTCATTCCATTTGCTTAAGGATTTGGCCAAGATTTTATTTGGTATTTAAATACTAATATTTCTTTCTTCATCTTTATAAAATCCATATGTTTTTATTTAGAGATCTAAACTTGGTGATTCCTATTTGTAAAATCTTATTTAATATTTGTTTATCCTTTTAAATATCTTTAGGATTATTTTCTCATCCATTGGTTTGGATTTCAGACAGGTGCTTTATTAGCCTAGGAAATTTAATTTCCTTATCTTATTAAATTCATAAGATTTTATTTATGGCTCCTATTTGAATGAAATCAATTTATATTGTTTTATAATATTTCCATTTGTCATTCTTGATCATTTATAAATGTTGTTGACAAGTTTTTATATGGATCAAATCCATAGGCTTGGAGATAACTTGGAAATGATTTTTATTCCATTTAGGGTTTAGGGTTTGGATTTATTTTCCAAGTGTTTAAATTTCCAGATGAATTTTATGAGGGATGCATTTTACTTGATTTGAATTTGGTTGGATTCAAATGTTAACCAAAGTTTGTTCAAGATGGAATTTTTAAGTTTCCATTTAAAAACAAAAGTTTCTTTTTACCCTAAAATTCAACAATCATTTATTTTGTTTACTTATTTTTCACATTACAAAAGTTTCTTTTTACGTGGTCACTGAACCTTTGCGGTGTTGTGTGTGTTTGGGAGTCGTTCATCTAGGGTGAGTCCTGTTGTCATATACAGTAGCATGTAAAATTCCACTGGTCGCACCAAACCAAAGACCATCAACCACCTGATGGACATCGCGAATCACTAGGAGGACGGTGAAGACACCATCCACAACAACCATGTGTGCTCCAACGACGAAGATGACCTTGGCTGCAGATGCGACCATAGAGGAAAGCGCCAATCGCGTGGATATGAGGACTGTGAGGAAGTCGATATGGTTCTTGCCTGCTATGCTGACAGACGCGATGATGGCAACCGCGATGGAATATACCGCAGCAGCGACTACTGTGACAGAAAAAAACTACGCAAGCGTGGAAACGCTGCACTCACGATGACGCACCCTCCGCCATGGAGAAACTGTCGGGTCCTTATAACATACACTTCTACATCGACAACAAGGACAACAAGAAAGAATCCAGTGACCCACTAAAGGACTATCGAGCATTTCAGAAACTCCACGATGGATACGCCCAACTATAGCGTGACTCAGTAAACCAAGGGTACGGTACCGCCCCAGGACCCATCACATATGGCGCTCCACCACCACCACCTGGAGAACCCACGCAGCCTACGGCTATGCCAGCACAAATAACGCGGCAAAACAGTACCCACGCCTGCTAGGAAGCATGGGCATGACCTAGAAGGGGCATCCATCTAACAGAATTTAGAAGACGATCACCCGCCAAATGAACTTGGCCGTCACCGCCCCACCAGCCGTACCAGAATACTTCAGCGGCTCTGAGTCCTGCAAAACCATTGATAGAACTGACCACCCCCGCCAAATCCCTTGCCCATGTCACTCTGCCCTAGTGCTCGAGGCACAAATCGATGGCTTTGAGATGAGTCCAGTCTTCATGGACAGCGGCATCAGAATCAACCTCATGTTCGCCAGCACCCTATGCGCCATGCGAATCTCCATCTCTAGCTGGAAGCATCTGACACAACCTTCCACGACATCGTCCCAGGGAAAGGAATCTACCCCTCGGGAAAAATCTTTCTGGACATCATCTTTGGTAGCCCCAAGAACTTAAGTCGCAAATGTCTCGAGTTCGAGGTGGTCGACTGGCCATTGCAGTATCATGCCATCCTCGGACGGGTGGCATTCACAAGGTTCCTAGCGGTACCACACTATGCGTACCTCCTATTAAAGATGCTAGGGACAAATGGCGTCATCACCATCCTAGGAAGATTCACCAAGTCCGACAACTCCGACAAGGAATTCAACAGAATCTCCTAGTCCTTCAGCATGCAGGAGGAATTGGCAAGGCTAAAGGATTCAGCAAACACCATCCTTCCTCGGTGACTAAGCAGAACACACCTAAGCAATCATTCGACTCCATGGTCAAAACCAAGGAGATCCAGGTCCACCTGACGGACCCCACCAAGACGGCCCTCATCGCCAACAACTTGAGTTCTGCATAGGAACTCGCGCTCTTCAAATTCCTCCATGAGTGCTGGAAAATATTTGTCTGGTGTCTGGCGGACATGCCAGGAGTTTCTAGGTAATTCATCGAGAATGCACTCAACGTGTACCCTGATGCTCAGCCCGTCAAATGGTCGATGCGTCAACTCTCCGAAGAAAGGGCCAAAGCCGTTGGTATGGAAGTCAACAGACTTGTGATGACCCTGATGTGGTAGAGATCCAAAGGCCATGTGATTAAAATGCTAGTCCATGGATAAATAGTGTGTTGTGATGCATCTATCAGAGAGCTTCCATAGGTGAAGACAACATTGACATACTTCTCCGACTTCAGGTGGTCGTCGTGCAAGATTATCCATTCCTTGTCACCAGGGCATCTAATGAATGCGATTAAATATTTGTATAGGTACCATCTCATACCTAGGTTTAGGAGCATTAATAGGGCACCCCGCTGCTCTTGCATTGGTTTTTGCCATTCTCACTACCACTAAAAGCCGAACCCGCCCTCTCTAGAAAATTCTTAAAGATCTTCACATGTGGTCTCCCTCTGCCCCTTTTTGTTACTGGCTGGCACAACTCAAAACTCATTTGGACTTGTGGCCACTAAGATGGGTATGTATAGGGCTCGATGGAACCAGCGTACACATCTTTGAACTTTTCCAGAGAGAAGTAGTCAGACAAATATTGATCCAAATGTGGTAGAGTTATTTTCTTCACCAAGAAGACCAATGCGTGGTTGCATGGTTTATCTGTATGATTCCACTCTAAGCAGGTGCATTCCCGCCGCTTGATGTTCACAACATCCCTGTGGCCATTTTTGGACATATCCACCACCTCATAGCTGCTGCTGTTTGACGAGAGAACCCTAAGATGACCAAGTCCTCGGCTTCTCTTATGTAGTTGCTATACAACAAGAGGTAGCATATGGCCTCTAAGTCTTCAACCGATATCTCTCCTTATATTTAACAGCTTCATGATCATACCATGTATGTTGTCCATCAACATATGAACATGACAAACTTTTATGTCCCTCACCCAGTTATTCAGGCATTCAGCTAGGTTATTGTTTATGTAATCAACTTTGATGTCAGGTTTGAACTTACCCCTCTTCCATAGTTGTGAATGATGTGCAGCCAAGTACTACAGAAGGTATGGGGCTTCCGCAAAAATCTTTCTCATGAAATATTCAAAGCGCCCGGCTCTGTAAGCTCTAGCAGCCGCAAACATGTGACCAAATATGCTGCCTACATAGTGCATGTACAGGTTGAGCATCAGGTGGGCATGGAATTCTCTACCCTTAGCTCGCGGGAACACCTCCTTCACTGCATTTGTCAGCCCTTTCCATGCATCTAATGGATCCATTTGTCCTATTGATCTCCAGAGCTGCCTCATAAACTAGACCCAGTTTTCCTCTGTTCTCTATCGAACAGCCCGAATGCCACTGGGAACATCTAGTGATGCGCAGATGCTAGGAATACATTCCATTTGCCAATTAGTAAATTACTACCTACAATCAGATATGGCCTTCAGTTGTCCTTGAATCCCTGGATGCAAGTTTTAAGCGCCATGAAAAATCAGTTGAAATAAATTTTACCACCTTCCGATTTAGTGTCGATCTCCACAACACTCCCTGGACACCTAGCCTATACCTCATCCTTGAAGTTTTAGAACATCCTAAAGCTATTAGTCCAATCCCCATGCAAGATTTTCAGAGCTTTCTCTTTTACCTTTCCAAACCGTGTAATATGGTAGGACAATGTTGTACTTAGCAACGAGTTTATTCTGAATTTTAGTATGGACATAGCTTGTAAAACCACCCACTCTATATCAGCCATCGAGGATTTTAGCATGCTCCCTGTCTATAGCAACCTCGGATCGATAAGGATCCTAAGTCCCTGTGATTAACATGCTAGTCCCTGGATCAATAGCTAGCACTCATAGTCGATGAAATATCATGTAAAACACAAAGTCTTTATTACACGGAGAATCCAGAGTATGAAATTATTACAAATTTGCTTAGCATAAAGCTAGCTCAAATAACAGCGGAAACATAAAAGTAGCTTGAGTCCATCAACGCCCCAGGCTTGTCGAGTGTAGACTCGCGATCCCTACGCACCTTTCAATCTTCGGATTCTGCACACATAAAACATGCAGCCAACAAGTTGGGTCAATACTTTGAATGTATTGGCAAATTACACCAAGGAAAGAAAGGACTATCTCTACATGCAAGGCTAGTTTAGGTTGTAGAGTTCATTTGCTCAAAGCTAGTTTTATTAAGTAGAGGGAAGGAGAGAAGATTTTCCCTACTTTGTAAACATTTTCTTAGATAAAATAAGGTCGATTGGCACACGAGGATATTACGCACCAAGCGTCCAACAACCAAACACTTGGATATTACGCACCAAGCGACACTTGGATATTACACACCAAGTTCCCAAATTCCCACCCATTGGCGATATTACTCACGCCATGGGGTTTTAAAAACTTTTATTTAGAAAAGAGAGAGGACGATCCTTCAGAGGCTCCATCCTTCAGATGCTCAATGTTGTTCTGTTTCCGTGAACATGGCTGATCGATCAGATTGCAATACTCTCGAGAGTTTGTGCACTTTACCCACAATCCACGATCAAGTCTTTTTACAGACAAGACCATGGCGAGGCTTTCCCTTAGTAGCCCCTCTACCTTCTGGATCCAACCGTGCCAAAGAACCTCCAAATGTTGGTACCCAGGTGAGGTTTCCCACTAAGTACTAGGCCAAGACAGAGCCCATAATGTATTGTGGTTGCACTGGAAGCTTCAATTCAAACATGGCAGACTTCTTTGATTCCTGGGCGGCCGTCCTCCACCAAAATCTCACTCGTTGTCCCGACAACCATTCCGCCCAGAAGAAAACTTAGTTTTATTTTGAAGTGGATTTGAGAAGAAAAGTTTGCTCTAGAGAGCCTTTTTACTTAGAAAATTCTTTGTCTTTCGAACGCCCCAACGGTACTTTGTATATATAGCATAGCAAGCAATACTTAGCAAAAACAGGGAACCTATTAGGAGGGTAAATCCTAAGTATAGAGCTACTCATGGCATACAACAAAAATCATCGCACTTGCAAAATAATACTAAGGAAATTCTATTAGAACATCCTACACATGCATACTACAGAATTTTGAAGATCACATGCATAGAATCAAAACTGGGACAAAAGTTATGAACAAGTGGTGTAACTTGCCTTGATTCGAGCAGCACTCTACACAATAGCACTCCTTAACGCACTTCGAACAGTCTAACGAATCACAAACATAGATCTGATCACAACTTGCTCAAAACACATCACAGAGGTAATCATGCATGCTTGCACATGGTATTTTATGCAAGGTTGGTTCTTCTAAATTGACCAAGGCAGCAAGTTTGTATTCCAACAGTGTAAGGGTGTCACTAGGATTGATTTCCCAAAGGTTTAGATCTAATTGAGTCACTAAAACAATCCCTAGGGTTAAAAGGAGATCAAACCATCTATTTAGCCCCAAACTAGATCTAATGATCTTAAGCAAGGTTTTATAATGTTGTCCAGTAGGCATTGTGGAAACAAGGTTATTACAACAAGAATCAATTAAAACAGAATTTTAATTATTTTTCTATAGAATAAACATCTAATCTAATGATTAAAATCTACACCTAAAACATTACTGTAAACTTGGAATATTATTCTATATCTGGATTCTACATAAAATTAGGAATCCAACGGTATATTATAAGCTAAAATTGGCCAAAGATTCAATTTTATATGATTTTCGCAATGTTTAGATCAAATCTGTAAAAATTGATCTAACCCTAACTCAAAACGCGCCAGGTGGCGGCTTCCGATTGGCCCAGCTGGCACGGTGGGGTGGGTGACGCGCGCTGGCGCGGGCTGGCGCCGCACGCCGACGCTGCCACGCGTGGGGTTCGCCGATACCCCTTCGGCATCGGTTCTAATCTAAGCCGCAGGTGGCAGATCGGACGGACGAGAGGGCAGTGGTGGCGACGGCGGCGTTGGCGGCGGTGGCATCGGCGACAAAGGTTGGCGGATCCCCGAGGTGGCAGTGCGGTCGACGGGGCGCGTCTGATCCCTGTGGTCACGCTCGTGTCCTCGTCGTCTCCCCTTGCTTCCTCGACTGTTGGCAGCGTCCCGCCGATCTCCTCCGTCCCCGGCGGCGCTCCGGCGAGCAATCGCGGGCGAGTTCCTGTGAGAGAGAAGGGGAAAGGTGCGTGGCTAGAATCAGTGGTGGATGGAGAAGCTCCAGAGGGAGGAAGGAGCAAGGGAGGGGGCTTCGAACCGTCTTGGCGAGGTCGACCCGACGGCGGCGATGCGGTTCGTCGATGGCTAGGATTTTTGTAAGAAAAAGAATCGAGCGGGGTGAGCCGAGGGTGGCGGGGTTTATATGGGGGTGGAGACTTGGGCGAGGGGGAGCAAATCGTCGCGAATCTTACTGGAAATCGGTTCGAACTCGTGCAGCAGCCGGACTCCAGCTCGAGGTAGGGGATGAACAGGTGGGTCCCGCGTGTCTGTGGTGGAGGGGGGAAAGTGGGCTGGCGCGGCGCTGGCGAGCTTGATGCTGCGCGGGCGTTGGGGTGGGGTGGGCTGGCGAGCCGGCCCAGCTAGGTTTGCCGCTACCTCTATTTTTTTTCCTTTTAACATTTTTCAATTTCTGTTTTAGTAAAACCCAAATAACTTTTGCATACTGAGTCCAAACTTGATGAAATTTGTTTCTAAATTTCTATAAAAGTAAGGTGGTCAACATAGGACCATGGTTTGATGTTTCACAAAGTTCTTAGAAGGGTCAAGCTTGTTTACAACAATAAAGCCTACATAAAGAAATCTTTATTAGGGTTTTGATAGGTTTAGGTGTTTAGGATTTTGTTTTAAAAATTCATTTGTAAGATGCAATGATGCAAGGATGATGCATGCTTCTAGTAACATCATAATATAAAATCTGGGCTGTTACAAACCTACCCCCCTTAAGAAGAATCTCGTCCCCGAGATTCGGGTTGGCTAGCAAATAGGTGTGGGTGTTCTGCCTTCAAGTCTTCTTCACGCTCCCACGTAGCTTCTTCCTCGGAGTGGTGGTTCCATTGTACCTTGCATAATCTTATAGTCTTGGTGCGGGTAATCCTCTTGGCTGTTTCCAGTATTTTGATGGTTTTTCCTCATAGGTAAGGTCATTTTCCAATTGAACCTCATCTAGGGGAACGGTGTCTCTTAGAGGTGTCTCGGCCATCTCCGGATGACACTTCTTTAGTTGCGACACATGAAACACATCATGAATAGTCAGTCCTTCCGGTAGCTCCAACTGAGAAGCAACTTCTCCTCTACGGGCCAGAACCTTATATGGTCCTATGAATCGTGGGGCTAACTTGCCCTTGATTCCGAACCTCTTAACTCCTCGTAGGGGTGAAACTCGGAGATACGCATGGTTCCCTATTTCATAAGCCACATCTCTGTTCTTGGAATCAGCATAACTCTTCTGTCGGGATTGGGCTACCTTTAGCCTATCCTGAATCTGCCGTACCTTTTCTTCGGCATCCTTGATCAAGTCAGGTCCAAATAGGATACGTTCACCAACTCCACTCCATAGCAGCGGAGTCCTACACTTCCTGCCATATAGAACTTCAAACGGAGCCATCTTGAAACTTGTCTGGTAGCTGTTGTTGTATGAGAACTCAGCATACGACAGGTTATCATCCCAACTAGACCCATAGTCTAGTGCGCAAGCTCTCAACATATCTTCCAAAATTTGATTCACCCTTTCTGTTTGGCCATCCGTTTGTGGGTGCAAGGCAGTACTTAATTCCAGTCGGGTTCCAAGAGACTCATGTAGCTGTCGCCAAAACTTTGAAGTAAACTGGGTGCCTCTGTCTGACACAATTACCTTGGGAACACCATGTAGGCTTACAATCCTTCACATGTATATCTTAGCAAGCTTAGCACTGGTATATGTGGTCTTTACGGGGATGAAGTGAACCACCTTGGTGAAGTGGTCCACCACTACCCAGATAGAATCAAATCCAGAACGGGTCCGGGGAAATCCCATGATGAAATCCATGCCTACCTTGTCCCACTTACAGTCGGGTATAGGTAGTGGTTGAAGTAGTCCTGCCGGTTTCTGATGCTCGGCTTTAACTCTATTACATACATCACATAGAGAAATATACTCTGCAATATCTCTCTTTAGGTTATTCCACCAGAATCTATCCTTCACATCCATGTACATCTTCGTGTTACCTGGATGAATTGAGTATGGCGAATCATGAGCTTCTTGTAAAATCATCTTCTTGATATCGGGGTCATTGGGAACGCACAAACGCTACCCATACCAGAGGGTTCCTTGTTCGTCCAGACGAAATTCCTTTGTTTTTCCTTCGCTTATCCTGACTCTTATTTCTTCCAACTCTTTATCCCCCTTTTGTGCTTCCTGGATCCTTTCTTGGAAGGTGGACACTATTTCCATAGTTGCTACATGTCCTTTCAGAACTATTTCTAGCCTGAGATCCTTGAATTGCTTGCATAGCTCCTCTGGAAGTTCCCCTACGGTAAGTCCATTCACATACACCTTACGACTTAAGGCATCAGCCACCACGTTTGCCTTTCGGGGATGGTAGTGTAAATCCAAGTCATAATCCTTAATTAGCTCAAGCCATCTTCTTTGTCTCATATTCAACTCCTTTTGGGTGAAGATGTAGTTCAAACTCTTGTGATTTGTGAACACATCACAATGTTTGCCCATGAGGTAGTGTCTCCATACCTTGTGTGGGGTAATTGTGTTCATGGTTCTTAAGTTGTCGGGAGGCATAGGATACCACCTTCCCATCCTGCATCAATACACTTCCAAGTCCTTGCCGAGAAGCGTCACAATAGACTTGAAAATCCTTTTGGATATCAGGCAGACACAGAACTGGCGCCGTTACAAGGCGTTTCTTCAACTCTTGAAAACTTGGTTCACATGCCTCGGTCCATAGGAATTTCTTTTCCTTCTTCAATAGTTCCGTCATGGGTTTTGCTATTTTGGAAAAGTTTTCAATGAACCTCCGGTAATATCCTGCGAGGCCTAGGAAACTTCTAATATCTCCCACATTCTTGGGTAACTCCCATTCCGTCACGGAAGCTACCTTACTAGGATCTACGGCAACCCCTTTTGCCGACACAACATGACCAAGAAATCCCACTTCCTTTAACCAGAACTCGCACTTGCTAAATTTGGCATACAACTTGTGTTCTCTTAGTTTCTCCATAATAAGGCGCAGATGTTTCTCATGTTCCTTCTCATCCTTAGAGTATATGAGTATATCATCTATGAATACCACGATAAACTTGTCCAAATACTCCATGAACACCTTGTTCATCATGGTCATGAAGTATGTTGGGGCATTGGTTAGACCAAAAGACATCACGGTGTACTCATACAATCCGTATCTTGTTGTGAATGTTGTTTTGGGCACATCCTGTTCTCGAATCTTTAGCTGAAAGTAGCCTGATCGCAGATCGATCTTTGAGAACACACTAGCTCCCTTTAACTGGTCAAACAAGTCATTGATGTTGGGTAGAGGGTACTTATTCTTGATCGTCACCTCGTTCAACGAGCGGTAGTCCACAACCAGCCTCTTGGTTTTATCCTTCTTTTCCACAAATAGGACAGGTGCTCCCCAAGATGACGCGTTGGGTTGGATGAATCCCTTGTCCTATTGTTCCCTAAGCTGTTTCTTGAGTTCCTTTAACTCGTCCACATCCATCTTGTATGGTCTCTTAGATATCGGCCCAGTGCTTGGCATTAAGTCAATGAGGAACTCGATATCACGGTTGGGTGGCATTCCGGGTAGCTCCTCTGGGAAGACATCTGGGTATTCCTTTACAATAGGTACCTCCTCCAAGCTAACCCCCTAAAGATAATTCACCATGGCTTCCTTAAGTGCAAAATTTGACTTGATACGAATTCTCTTCCCTTCCGGTGTTGTGAGCGTGACAGTCCTTTTTGCACTTAAAGCATGTCACCTCACTGAGATCCTTCCCATTGCTGCCATTCCCATTGCGGTTTTTATGCCCGTTGTGTTTGTGGCCACCATGGTTATGACCGTTATGGTTGTGGCCATTATTGTTATAAGGTGGTGGTGAGGAATTGCGCTGCTTCTGGTATGGAACAGAGTGTTTGTGAGGGTTAGACTTCCTCTTGCGGTTTTCTATGCTCTTCCTTTTGGATTCAACCACAATGGCTCTGTCCAGAAGTTCCTAAAAGTTGTCAAATTTCTGAGCCACAAGCTGAATGGATATCTCATCATTGAGTCCTCTTAGGAACTTTTCACATCCCAAGATTTTCCAAATCTTGTAATGTGAAAATAAATGAATAAAATAAAACTTTGTTTGATTTTCAGAGCCAGAAGAAACTTTTGAATTCAATTGGAGCTTCAAACCCATTTGAATTAAATAAAATCCTAAAGGGATTTTAAAAGATAAACATTTTAAATAAGGGAAAACAAAATACTCTGGTAATACTATTTTGAAACTCTTAAATGAAAAGATTTGTTTTCAAATAAAATAGAAGTTTTATAAGATTATTTTAAAAAGCTAAATAAACACTTGGCCAAGTTTGTGAAACAAAAAGGTTTTACTTTGTTTTAAATAATAAAGGTTATTTAAAATAAAACAATAAAGGATTTAATACCCAATTTTATTAAAAGGTTTTTCCATTTTAAATAAACACTAAAACTTATTTAATTACTTTAAATAAGTTTTCCAAATATTTTATAAATAAAACTTACTGAAGTGTTTTGACTTTATTTTAGATTTCAAAATAAAGATTTAATAAAACAAATCCTATTTGATTTAATAACCAAGGTCCAATTTTATTTAATTATGAACCCTAAAACAAAAATGTTAATTTAATTTTAAACAAGTATTTCAAGTATCTTATATTTTGAAATAAAACCTACTGATTGGGTTTTGAAAGTGTTTGGATTTCAAATGAAGTTTGTATTAAATAAATCAAACCATATTAAATAAATAAAGGTCCATTTTATTTAATTAATGAATGGATCTTAAAATGAATAAAAAAAATATTATTTATTTTGGAATTTAGGTTTATGCTGATAAACAGAACCAAGTTCAAAATTATGAAGTATGGTGTTTGTTTGAGTTGATTTGGTTGAATAAATCATTTGTTTGAATTTCAAATCAGTAAATTGAAAATAGAAAAGGAAAAAAATTTCAGACAGAAAAAAATGGAGCAGCCCACCATCTGGCCGAGCTAATCCAGCAGCAGCCCACCTAGCCCACCTGTTCCCACGCCACTGAAACGTTTTCTTTACCGCAGAAGCTACCTGCTAAATCACTGACCAGTGGACCCTCCCCTCCTTTCTTTTCCCACTGACCGGTAGGCCCACTTTCCACTATTCTTCCTCCTCCCCGCGCGACTAGTTCTTTTTTCCCCCTCGTCGTCGTTTCCGGCAGAAATCCCGCGGATTCAATTCGCCATAATGCTGGGCCTTTACCTCGCTTTTACCATGCTCGATAAAACGCCAGCGCCTTCTCCGCCTTTCCCCTCTGTCGCCACTCCCTCTCTGCCCCGAGGCTGCCTCGAATCGAGCTAGTACTCCCTCTGCTCCGACCACCATCTCCGACCGATTCCGGCCAAGTATCACCGCCCCTTGCATCCCTAAGCAACCTAGCAGCTTCCCCACTCCCTGGCGCATTTGCCGGTACCCCCTGTTCACCCGCGGGCGTCCCTGAGCGTCGACTCCAACCAAGCTTTGAGCGCCGCCGGCTGACTTCAACTCCGTCGACTTCCTCCGGTAAGACCAGACCACTCCTTTTCCTCTCGTTCACGCACACACATTCGCCGTGTTGTTGCGCATCTGACCGTGCATCTGGTTTTTCTCCGAGTGAGCTCCAGCGCTGTCCTCGACGACGACTGAGCAAGGCCGAGGAGCAGCTCCACTCCGGCGAGCAATCCAGCCCGCTCCAGTACACCCCCTTACCAACCGCAAGCGAAGAGTCTCGACACACCCACGAACTCGGTGAGCACTCTTTTCCCTCTCACTTCTGTTTACGGCCGCCACTGCAGTCGCTCACGCCAAGAATGCCGCCATACCGCCAGCTTCTGGTCAAACCGTGCGAGCTGTTCGATATAGATCGGGCGAGCGAGATAGAATCACTTAGTCGCGAAGAGGTACGCCCTCTGGACCACACGATCGATTAGATCCAACGCACCGCAACGCTGATCCGCGCGAAGCGGTACCGTCCAGTGAAATCCTGCCGCGTGGCACTAGGTTTGTTTAAAAGAATTTTTGAATCAGATTTATTTGCAAACTTCAAACCCTTATAACTTTGGATCCACACGTCAAAAAATTACAAATTTTATGTCGTTGTATTCAGGAGAGCAAGACCTAACCAACCATGGCCTTAGTTTAGAAAATAGTATCTGTTAGCTTGCTTATTTTTGCAGATTCATTTGTGTGCTTGTTTAGATTAGAAAAATTGCTTAAAAATGATTTTTGGGTTAAAACCTTTGCAAAATGGTTTGTTGTCAACTCACTGACCCTAGGAACCAACCCATGGTTTTGAAAATGAAATTGGGAAAATTTAGAATGGATTAATTGAATTAGTCTACTTTTATCAAAGTAAAGATAATGGTTTTATTATGAAAAAGGATTTTGGAATAAAAACTTTGGGAAAATAATTTGATTCAAAGCTACTGACCCAAAACACCAAGTCTTGGGAGTTAGAAACTTTTGGTGAGAAACTTAAAGATTTTTGATTTGATAAAACCACTTTCCACCACATAAAATGTTGAATGGATTTTAAAATAGTTTTTGGGCAAAACCCTCTAAGTAATGACTTTGCCATTTTGGTAAATGACCAATTTGGACCTTACAAAGTTTAGAAACCTAGTGGAGACCATCCTTGCAATAGAACCATCCCTTACATACTTATGCATGACTTAGATTCCATTGCTTTGTGAGTGAGAAATTGTTTGTTTGACTTTGGTTTGGAATGTTAGTTGATTTTGTGTTTGCTTGATTGACTTGTAGTGAATTTAGAAAAGAGTGAGACTAGCAAGATCAAGGAGTGAACCACCATTCCCTACCAAAAAGGCAAGTGACACTATCATCTAAAGTCCTACTATTTTCATTATACTCAGTGGGTTTTGAAAACATGCATGAAAATAACTTATACTTATGCTATGCTAAATCCTAATAGGATGCCCTTTACTTAGTGAAAACATTGTACATGCTTAGCCATGCTTATTTGAGAAAAGAGATACATGTTGAGATTTTACAAAGTTGAGAAAAGGACTTGTGTTTTACATAATAAAACAAGGACTCAATGAACCACCTAGGTGGAGGATACTTTAAGTTTTGGAGAAGGTGGCAACAAAAGGAACCATGTCTATGGTAATCACTTTGTGTTGGGCTCCAAAAGAAAACCACCTAGGAAACTTAGAGATCAAACATGCTTCTCCAATTGTGGCTTTCATGTGCAACCACATGCTATTATGGCTCTGGCTTAGTCAATTACATTAGGATGTCACATCCCAAGATTTTCCAAATCTTGTAATGTGAAAATAAATTAATAAAATAAAACTTTGTTTAATTTTCAGAGCCAAAGAAACTTTTTGAATTCAATTGGAACTTCAAAACCATTTGAATTAAATAAAACCTAAAGGGATCTAAATCTAATAAAAAGAAAAATAAAAATATTTTGGAAATGCTATTCTAGATCTTTTAAATAAAAGGATTTGGTTCTCAATTGAAATAAAAGTTTTATAGATAAAGATTATTTTATAGAGTTCAATTAAACCTTGGCCAAGCTTTGGGAATTAAAACATTTTTTTTAAATAAAATAGCAAAAGTTTATTTAAAAATAATAAAGGATTGCTTAATAAAATAATAAGGAATTAATATCCAAATTTTATTCAAATAAAAGGTTTTACCATTTTAATTAAAACATCAAAACTTATTAAATTGTTTTAAATAGGTTTTCCAAGTATTTTATATTCTCCAATAAAACCTACTAAAGTTTTTGGCTTTATTTTAGATTTCAAAATAAATATCTCAATAAAACAAATCCTATTTGATTTAATAATGAAAAGTCTATTATATTTGATTAATAATGAACTCTAAAATAAAAGGTTATTTGTTTTAAACAAATCTCCAAGTATTATATATTTCCCAAATAAAACCCACAGATTTGGTTTTGAAAATATTTAGGTTTCAAATAAAGATTTTATTAATAAAATCAAACTCTATTTGATTTAATAACTAAGGCCCATTTTATTTAATTATTAATGGACCCTAAAGTAAAAGGTTATTTTGTTTTAAACAAGTTTTCCAAATAATCTTTATTTCCAAATAAACTACTGATTGGTTTTGAAAGTATTTGGATTTCAAATGGAGATTTTATTAAATAAATCAAACCCTATTTTATTAAATAACTAATGAACCATTTTATTTAATTAATGAATGGTCCTAAAAAGATTTAAAGATATTATTTTATTTTTGGCTTTGGATTATGTTGATAAACAGAACCAAAAACTTGATACAAGTGTGGTGATTGTTTGAATTATTTGAATGTTTGTCTTGTGGTTTGAATTATGAATTGAATTTCAAATCAGTAAATAGAAATAGAAAAGGCAAAAGTTTCTGTACAAAAAAAAAGAGAAACAACAAGGCCCAGCCCAATGCCCAGCAATGACCCACCTCTCTTTTTTTCCAAGCATTCATTTCACTCAAAACTAACCCACAGACAATGACCGTGGACCTCCCCTCGCTTTCTTTTCCCATCGACCGTAGGCCCTTTCCACTGTTCTCCTTCCCCACCCCGCGACTGGTTCTTCCTCCTCTCGTCGCCGTTGCAAGCTTTGAATCGCTGCATCAATACGCCTTAACGCAGCCACCTTAACTCACAGTGATCACGCGAGTTAAATCCCCTCTTCCTCCTCTTTCATTCCCCCCAAACCCCACGCATCGAGAGCCACTAGGCTGTCGCCAATCTTTTCTGCACCGTCACCGTCTCCGACGAGTTCTCGGCCAAATTCTGACGGCATCACATTGCCCTTGACTTTCCGAGCAAGCAGGCAGGTTCGCCAGACTCAGGAGCACCGCTCCGTAACCTCAGCTTCCCCGCGGGCGCCCCAGAACACCGTCCTCGACCAACTCCGGCGCGTTCCCCAGGTGAAATCCGACCACCCCGTGTCCTCTAGATCACGCACACATCTTTGCCATGATCTTGCGCAGCTAACCCAGTCCTCCGTTTGGCTTCTCGTGATCGACAGCGTCGCCTCCGACCGCAACCAGACCACGGCCAGCTTCTCTACTCCGGCGAGCAATCGCTGCTATACCAGAGCGCCCCTTGCCACATTGACCACACGTTGAGCATCTCCGTATCCCTGCGATCACGGTGAGCATCCTCCCCCTCTTCTTCGCGTCCTATTTCATAAGCGCCACGATCGCCCTTGCCGCCAAAGAATCGTTGCGCCCAAGTTTGGTCAAGGTAATGACAACCGTCCGATCTTGATCCAAATGACTAGGAAAGAAAATGAGCGAAGGGGTATCGAACGATCTGAGCAGCGATGTTAATTAAATCAACGGCCAGCGATCCGCCGATCCGGTAACTGGCCCAACCGAGTGTGTCGTGTCACTTATTCAGTTTAAACAGATTTTAAAACAGAATTATTTGCAAACTTCAAACCTTTGTAACTTTCAAACCACACGTCCAAAAATTTCAAATTTTATATCAATGGATTCAGGAGAGCAAGCCCTAGCCAACCATGCCCTTGGTTTAGTAAATAGTAACTGTTAACTTGCTTGTTTTTGCAGAATCAAATGTATGCTTGTTTGGAGTATAAAAATTGTTTAAAATTGATTTTAGGGTTAAAACTTTTGCAAAATGGTTTGTTGTGACCTTACTGACTCTAGGAACCAACCCTTGCTGTTAAAAAATGATTTTTGAAAGATTTAGGTTGGATTACTTGACTTAGCCATTTTCTAGCCAAATAAAAAGAATGGTTTTGTTATAAAAATGTTTATGGAAAGGAAACTTTAAGAAAATGGTTTGATCAAACCCACTGACCCAAAACACCAAGTTTTGCAAATTAGCAACTCATTTGGTGAACAAATTAATAGTTTTTCCTTGATAAAAACATTTTTCACCACATGAAATGATGAATGTATTTAAAAATAATTTTTGGACAAAACCCTCTTGCTAATGACTTTGCCACTTTGGTAAATGACCAATTTGGATCTTACAAGGTTTAGAAACCCCATAGAGACCCCTTTGCAAAATAAAACTATCTTGTGCATGTTCCCATGCATGAATTGGTTTCCATTGCCTTGTGTGTGTGAATTTGTTTGAGTGACTATTGGTTTCGAATGTAAATTGAATTGGTGTTTGCTGATTAACTCGTAGTGAAGTGTGAGACTAGCAAGATCAAGGAGTGAACCACCATTCCCTACCAAAAAGGCAAGTGATGCTTCATACTTTCTGTCCCATTACTTTCACTATGCATTAGTGATTTTGCTAAGTAAACTTGCATGGATTTTGCTAAGTATAGATCTTGCTATAGGAAAACCTAGTAGATGAATCCTTAGTAGGATTTCCTAAGTTAAGTTTCCTATTACTACCAAGCTTATCCTAGCTAACGGAAAACATGGGTGGAAAATATATTCACACTATGGAAAAATATTCTAAGTCTGAGGACTTAGGTTTTGTTTAATAAAACAACTAAGTTAATGAACCTCCTGGGTGGAATGGAAGGATTGGAATATGTTGAGTGGTTACACAAGGCCATGGACTTGGGTTGTGTATCTCACTTGTGGATGGCCACCCAGGGAACAAAGGGATTTGAGATGTCAAATGTTGAGAAGCTTCAAGTGCAACCACTTGGCAATATGGGCTCTGCCATGATCATATAGGTTGCAAGAACTTAGCCAAATGGACAGTGGGTGGTAGTGTTTGATAGGTTGGAGCGCGTCCATTTTGGTCTAAGGGAAGGCTTCTGAAAGATTTTGTCTTGGGAAACCAAGTCTTGTGGGTAAAGTGCACCACCTCTGCAGAGTGTAAAATCTAAGTACTTAGCCATGTCCCTGGTAAAGGACAATTTGAGCATCAAGACATGGAAGCAATCAAGAATCTCATCATTCAAATTTCTAAGTTAAAACTTGTGGATTGAACAAGGGTTGATTGAAATCTTAAATCTTTGATTGGTAGATTCCTGAAGGGAATATGCCCTGAGAGGCAATAATAAATTGTTTATTATGTGTATTCCAAGTATATGATAGATGTTTATTTTGCATGCTATAATTGTATTAATACGGAAACGTTAATACATGTGTGTTTAATAAACAAACAGAAAGTTCCTAGTTAAGCCTCTCTCATAAACTAGCTCGTTGATTAACAAGATGATCAAGGTTTCCTGATCATGGACATTGGATGTTAATAACGGGATCACAACATTAGTGTAATGATGTGATGAACATTCATCCGAAGTATAGCATTACGATCAAAGTCATTGAGTTTATATTGCTATAACAACTTACGAAGTGATCCTAATCCTTAGACCATGAGATCATGTCAATCACTAACACCGGAAGAGTTTCTTGATAACATCAAACGTCACACCGTAACAGGGTGATTATAAAGATGGATTCAGAACTAATAAAGTGTTATGTTGAGGCTCATGGATCGAGAGTGGAATTTTTTCATCCCGATGACGGATAGATATACTCTGGGCCCTCTCGGTGATATCACATTGATTAGCTTGCAAGCAAGTGATTTGATCACTAGAATGTTATATCACAGGAACGAGAAAAGAGTGCATGTCGGTAACGAGATCAAACTAGGTATGGAGATACCGATGATCGAATCTCGGACATGTAATATATCGTGAAACAAAGGGATTAAGATACTAGCGTAAAAGGTTCCGACGATCACAAGAAAGTCATCGTTGAATGTGTGGGAGTCAGTATGGGTCTCCAGATCCGCTTCTGATTATTGATCGAGAGGGTCTCGATCATGTCCGCATTATTCACGAACCGTAGGGTGACACACTTAAGAGACACCGACATCCAATTGGAGCAAAAGTTTCATGCCGAAAGAATAAACAAGCGCAGTAATTTATTTCACTAGATACCGAAACAGGTTTTCGGGTGAAATTGCATAAAGTGGTTATGCATGTGAAATAGAATTCTAGCAAGGGGTTATTTGTGAATGTTTGTCATTAAAGTAATTGACAAAATTCTGAATAAAATAAAAGAGTTTTATTTAATGAGAGTTTGCATTAAATTTGGTGGAAATTTAATGGGATTTTTGAGTGGGTTTTTGAGTGGAGAATTTTGAAGGGCCATTTTGTGAGTGGAGTGTCCACCCACATGAATGAGGGAGAGGTGGGGGCACCCTCCATGGCCGGAGGCCATGCCCCCTTGGGTTGCCCCCCTTCCCCTATAAAAGGAGCCCCTCCTCTCACTTCTCACTCACACCTCCTCGTGAAGGATCTCTCTCCCCCTCTAGAATTTATCCCCCATGGTCTCGGACTAGCGAGATACATGTTCCCGGTGGCTATTCGGCAAGAAAGAGTTGTGCTTCCGCTGCATCGCTGGAGCGAGGAGGCGGAGGTTGCTCGGTGCCTCGAACGTGTGTGCGAGCACGGATGCGCTGCTGAGCGGCGCTAGGACTTCCTCTCGATCTTGAGATCGGCAAGAGATCATCTACATCAACCACGAGTTGAACTCGTTAAGCTTTGTCGGTCTTCAAGGGTATGTTCTCTACGGATATACATCCGCCCGTTGTTTGTATCTAGTATAAATAGATCTTGGTATATAGTTCACATCGTAGGAAATTTTTGTTTTCTATGTTGCGAACCCTTGATTAGTATCGAGCCGGATCTATGTAGATCCTTTACAGGTAGTACACATATGAGTATGTGGCGATGATGATCATGTTGTTGCTCCTTTCTTGTGATTTTGGATATTGGTGGCATAGTGGGATGAAGGCGGACAAACTTTACATGTCCTCGCATGAGACCTGTTCCACGCTTGACATGCAACTAGTTTGCATAAGTGGCTAGCGGGTGTCTCTCCTACTATAGTCAATATCTATTTTGCAAGCGAGTTGTCAACAATTTGATTATCCTCGTTAGGTTCATGTTCGTAGGTAAGAACGGTTCTATCTCGAAAGCCCTAAGCCACGTAAAACTTGCAATGGATAAATTAGAGGCGTCTAGTTTAGATTGTTCTTTGGGCTAGTGTTATGATATGGTAGTGTTGTAAGTAGAAGTATGAGATGATACTCTTACAACACACATAGCGTGTAATATCCATAGACTTTGGATTTACACATATAGGTATGATAGTGATCATACCACGATGCACATGATAGAGATCATCTACGGGAACCATATAATTTCACTAATAAACATATGATGTTTGATTACATCTTATATTGCTTGTTTAGCGCTTTGTTAAGCATAATAAGATGATCCCTCATTTAAATATCAAGATAAGAATGTGTTCTTCCTTTAGTATGCACCGATTATGTTTTCGTCGCTCCAAGACATCACGTGATGATCGGGTGTTCTTGGATCCACGACCATACTTCGGGTGTAAAACAGTTACACACGCAAATACTAAGGTTCTAACTTGGCGAGCCTAGCATGTACAGACATGGCCTCGGAACACAGACCGAAAGGTTAAGCATGAGTCATATAGTTGATATGATGCCCATTTGATGCTCGCCTTTGAAGCTACACCGACTCACGTGATGATCGGACTTGGTGTAGTGGATTTGGTTCATGTAATCACCAAAAGGACACGAGGGATGTCGCTTTTGAGTGGGAGTTCATTCGTAATATAGATTAGTTGAACTCGATCTATCATACACTTAGTCTAAACTTTACAAATTCTGTTGTAGATGGCACCACCTGCTTTTAATTTCAATGCTCATGGAGAAAGAGAAACTAGCAACGAACGGTAGCAACTTTACTGAATGGGCCATGAATTTGAGGATTCTCCTCTCACGCACAAAAGCAATATGTGCTAGAAGCGTTAGGCCCCCACCTTTGATGATGCCCCGACGAGGAGAAGAATGTCTATCGACTCGTCAGAGGACCACAACTTAGTTCATTGCGGCATATTGTATGGGATAGAGCCGAACTTCAAAGCGTTTAAACGGCAATGCATTTGATACAATGGGTGAGTTGAAAATGATTTTCGACACACATGTCTGTGAGAGCTACAATGCTTGAGAAAAGTTCTTTAGCTACATGATGGAAGAGCACAAAGTTAGTGAGCATGTACTCAAGATGTCGGTTACCGATAAGCTTGTGTCCTTGGGAATAAAGATTCCCATTGACTTAGGCATCCATCGTGTTCTCAGTCTACGCCACCTAGCTATAAGAGCTTCGTGATGAACTATAATATGCAGGGCATGAAGAAGTCTCTCCCGAGCTCATCAATGCTTAAAACTGCGAAGTGGAGATTAAAAGGAACATCAAGTGTTGATGATCAATAGGAACACTGGTTTCAAGAAAGACAAGAAGGGAAAACGGAAGGTAAGGGCGGCAAGCACTGTTGCAGCGCTGAAAAGAAACCCCGAGTTGGACCTAAGTCTCGATACCGAGTGCTACTATTGTAAGGGATCGCCATCGAAGCGCAATCGCCCCAAGTATCTGGCGCACAAGAAGGCCAAGGCAAACAAAGGTATATATGATATACATGTTATTGATGTGTACTTGACTAGTGCTCGCAGAGCACCAGGTATTTGATACCGTTGCTAATATTTGTAACTCGAATCAGGGGCTGCGGAACAAGCGACCGCTAGCAAGGGGTGAGGTCAAGATGCGTGTCGGCAATGGATCAAACGTTGATGTGATCGCCGTCGTAACGCTACCTCTCCACTTACCGTCGGGATTAGTCATAAACTTAAATAAATGTTATCTGGTGCCTGCACTGAGCATGAACATTGTATCTGGATCATGTTTGATGCAAAGTGGTTATTCATTTAAATCTGAGAACAATGGTTGTTCCATTTATATGAATGAAATCTTTTATGGTCATGCACCGATGATGAATGGTTTATTTCTGTTAGATCTCGATGATAATGTTACACATATTCATAATGTTGATGCTAAAAGGATTAAACTTAATGATGATATATCCGCATATATGTGGCAATCGTCTAGGTCATATTGGCATTAAACGCATGAAGAAACTCCATTCGGATGGACTTTTGGAATCACTTGATTATGAATCATTTGATACATGTGAGCCATGCCTTATGGGCAAGATGACTAGAACGCCGCTTTCGGTTCAATGGAACAGGCGATGATTTATTGGAAATCATACATTCGATGTATGTGGTCCAATGAGTGTCGGCCGAGGTGGATATCGTTATTTTGTTACTTTCACGGATGATTTGAGTAGATATGGTTATATCTACTTGATGAAACACAAGTCTGAAACCTTTGAAAAGTTCAAGGAATTTCGAATGAAGTTGAAAATCATCGTAATAGAAAGATCAAATTTCTACGATGCGACCGTGGAGGTGAGTATCTAAGTTACGAGTTTAGCACTCACATGAAAGAGTGTGGAATTGTTTCACAACTCACACCGCCAACACCACAATGAAATGGTGTGTCGGAACGTGTAATCGTACTTTATTAGATATGGTTCGATCTATGATGTCTCCGACGGACTTGCCGTTGTCATTTTGGGGTTATGCACTAGAAACTGCATTCACTTTAAATCGGGCACCATCTAAATCCGTTGAAAAGACACCAGATGAATTGTGGTTTGAAACAAACCTAAGCTGTCATTTCTTAAAGTTTGGGGTTGCGATGTTTATGTGAAGAAACTTCAACCGGATAAACTCGAACCCAAAGCGAAAATGCGTCTTCATAGGATACCCTAAAGAAACTATTGGGTATTCCTTCTATCACAGATCCGAGGGCAAGGTTTTGTTTGCCAAGAATGGGTCCGTGGTAGAGAGAGAGTTTCTGGCGGAAGGTGTGAGTAGTCGGAAGGTAGAACTCGAAGAGGTTGTGGAACCTTCTCTTCAAAGTATGGCGAGTAGCGCAGCGCCGGAAGTTGTTCCGGAGTTGGCTCCACCTGTTGAAGAGGGAACTAATGATAATGATCATGAAACTCCGAAAGAGAGTACTACCGAACCTCGCAGGTCAAACAGGACGCGTGCAGCTCCCAAGCTGTACGGAAATCCTGTCATAAATTTCATGGTTGATGAAAATAATGACCCTGCGACGTATGAAGAAGCGATGATGATCCCGGATTCCAACAAATGGTTAGAAGCCATGAAATCCGAGATGGAATCCATGTATGAAAATCAAGTTTGGAACTTGGTTGAATTACCTCACGACCGAAAGGCCGTGGAGAACAAATGGATTTTCAAAAGGAAAACTGATGCTGATGGTAATGTGACCATCTATAAAGCTCGACTTGTCGCAAAGGGGTTTCGACAAATTCAAGGAGTTGACTACGATGAGACTTTCTCTCCCGTAGCGATGCTAAAGTCGGTTAGGATTATGTTAGCAATTGCTGCATATTTCGATTATGAAATATGGCGGATGGATTTCAAAACCGCTGTTCTCAATGGTAATATTGAAGAAGAGTTGTATATGATACAACCAAAGGGTTTTGTCGATCCTAAGGATGCTAACAAGGTGTGCAAGCTTCAGCGATCCATCTATGGATTGAAGCAAGCATCGCGAAGTTGGAATCTCCGCTTTGATGAGGTGATCAAAGAGTTTGGATTTGTCCAAACTTATGGAGAAGCTTGTATTTACAAGAAAGTGAGTGGGAGCAATGTGGCATTTATGATATTATATGTGGATGACATATTATTGATCGGAAATGATATAGAACTTTTAAACAAAGGTTAAAAGTTATCTAAACGACAAATTTTCAATGAAGGACCTAGGTGAAGGTCATACATATTAGGCATAAAGATCTATAGAGATAGATCTAGGCGCCTAATAGGGCTATCGCAAAGTACATACCTTGATAAGATTTTAAAGAAGTTTAAAATGGACGGAAGTAAGAAGGGTTCTTACCTATGTTGCAAGGCAAGACATTGAGTAAGACTCAAAGTCCGCTTCACGGAAGAAAGAGAGATAATGGACAAAGTCCCCTATGCTTCAGACCATAGGCTCTATAATGTACGCCATGCTATGTACAAGACCGGATGTGGCACACGCTATTAGTTTGACTAGTAGGTACCAATCGGATCCGTGTTCGTAACATCGATAGCGGTCAAGAATATCCTTAAGTACTTAAGAAGAACTAAGGATATGTTTCTTGTATACGGAGGTGAAGAAGAGCTCGTCGCTAAGTGTTATGTCGACGCTAGCTTTGACACCGATCCGGATGACTCTAAGTCTCAATCCGGATCCGTATTTCTCATGAATGGCGGAGCGGTTAGTTGGAGCAGCTCCAAACAACCTGTGGTAGCGGGATCAACAACGGAGGCCGAATATGTTGCTGCTTTAAGCGGCTCGAAGCGATTTGGATGAAGGAGTTCATATCCGAACTAGGAGTTGTGGCAAACGCGTTGGACCCAATGGTGATCTATTGTGACAACAATGGTGCCATTGCCAATGCCAAAGAGCCAAGGTCTCTCAAGCATTCCAAGCATATTAAGCGCCGGTTTCACTCCATCCGCGAGCATGTCAAGGATGGAGATATAAAGATTTAGAAGTACATACGGATCTCAATATAGCAGATCCGCTGACTAAAACTCTCCCTAGAGCAAAACATGATCAACACCGAACTCAATGGGTGTTAGATATATCACTATGTAACTAGATTATTGTCTCTAGTGCAAGTGGGAGATCAAGGAATATGCCCCGAGAGGCAATAATAAATTGTTTATTATGTGTATTCCAAGTATATGATAGATGTTTATTTTGCATGCTATAATTGTATTAATACGAAACGTTAATACATGTGTGTTTAATAAACAAACAGAAAGTTCCTAGTTAAGCCTCTCTCATAAACTAGCTCGTTGATTAACAAGATGATCAAGGTTTCCGATCATGGACATTGGATGTTGTTAATAACGGATCACAACATTAGTGTAATGATGTGATGAACATTCATCCAAGTATAGCATTACGATCAAAGTCATTGAGTTTATATTGCTATAACAACTTACGAGTGATCCTAATCCTTAGACCATGAGATCATGTCAATCACTAACACCGAAGAGTTTCTTGATAACATCAAACGTCACACCGTAATGTGGGTGATTATAAAGATGGATTCAGAACTAATAAAGTGTTATGTTGAGGCTCATGGATCGAGAGTGGAATTTGTTCATCCCGATGACGGATAAATATACTCTGGGCCCTCTCGGTGATATCACATTGATTAGCTTGCAAGCAAGTGATTTGATCACTAGAATGTTATATCACAGGAACGAGAAAAGAGTGCATGTCGGTAACGAGATCAAACTAGGTATGGAGATACCGATGATCGAATCTCGGACATGTAATATATCGTGAAACAAAGGGATTAAGATACTAGCGTAAAAGGTTCCGACGATCACAAGAAAGTCATCGTTGAATGTGGGAGTCGAGATGGGTCTCCGGATCCCGCTTCGATTATTGATCCGAGAGGGGTCTCGATCATGTCCGCATTATTCACGAACCGTAGGGTGACACACTTAAGAGACACCGACATCCAATTGGAGCAAATGTTTCATGCCGAAAGAATAAACAAGCGAGGAATTTATTTCACTAGATACCAAACAGTTTTTCGTGAAATTGCATAAAGTGGTTATGCATGTGAAATAGAATTCTAGCAAGGTTATTTGTGAATGTTTGTCATTAAAGTAATTGACAAAATTCTGAATAAAATAAAAGTTTTATTTAATGAGAGTTTGCATTAAATTTGGTGGAAATTTAATGGGATTTTGAGTGGGTTTTGAGTGGAGATTTTGAAGGGCCATTTTGTGAGTGGAGTGTCCACCCACATGAATGAGGGAGGTGGGGCACCCTCCATGGCCGGCGGCCATGCCCCCTTGGGTTGCCCCCCCTTCCCCTATAAAAGGAGCCCCTCCTCTCACTTCTCACTCACACCTCCTCGTGAAGGATCTCTCTCCCCCTCTAGAATTTATCCCCCATGGTCTCGGACTAGCGAGATACATGTTCCCGGTGGCTATTCGGCAAGAAAGAGTTTTGCTTCTGCTGCATCGCTGGAGCGAGGAGGCGGAGGTTGCTCGGTGCCTCGAACGTGTGTGCGAGCACGGATGCGCTGCTGTTTTGCGGCGCTAGGACTTCCTCTCGATCTTGAGATCGGCAAGAGATCGTCTACATCAACCACGAGTTGAACTCGTTAAGCTTTGTCGGTATTCAAGGGTATGTTCTCTACGGATATACATCCGCCCGTTGTTTGTATCTAGTATAAATAGATCTTGGTATATAGTTCACATCGTAGGAAATTTTTTGTTTTCTATGTTGCGAACCCTTCAATTCCTTGGAAAGGATCTTCAGTCTTTGATTGAGAAAAATGATTTTGACAAGCAAAAACTTAGTATTTTCAAATGTTAAGGAAAAATCTATTTTTGAGCAATGCAAGCCTCAACTCCACTTAGCCAAATGCATATAGATGATAGATTCCACTTACCAATATAGTATCACTTGCCAATACAATTCAAATGTATTGACCCTTGTGGCTGTAACTTGTAATGTTGCAGGTTTGATTGATTTTAGTGAAGATTGTTTGATTAGGATTACAAAGTCTACAACCAACATCTGCCTGTGGCACTTTGAAGATGAAGGACCCCATGATTATAATTATTCCGTTGCAATGTAATGTAATAGCCAAATGAGCTATATATTGATGTAATAAAATTATGTTATTCCTGGTTAAAAAGTTATAATATGACCTTTGTTTCTTGATATTACATCTTAACTGTGGATGCTAGCTATTGATCCAGGGACTAGCATTGTAAAACACAGGAGGAATCTACCTTTTTAGGTTGAGACCCCTACAGATGGTATCAGAGCATTGTGTTGCCTGTAGGATTTGTAAACCTAGGATTGGACAAAACCCTTAGAAAAATAGGAGTTGTATTTGTTCCAAAAACTTATTTACAAAACAATCTTGTAAACTCTTTCCTCAACCATTTTGGTTTCAACTCTATTTCTCCTCTACTTCAACTTGATGGAAAAACCTACCCCATGGCCAAAGACTACACCATGTGCAAAGGACTTCTCCAACTTCTTCAACTCTAATGACTTCTACTTCTTCAACTCTAATGACTTCAACTTCTTCAACTCTAGTGACTTCAACACCTTCAGCATATTCACCAAGGACTTCCAACTTGGATACCACTAAGGACTACAAGTGAGACAAGGAAATCTTGCTCAAGATTTAGAGACTGAAGGAATGCAAAAGTTAGAAGGAGCCTACCTCATTTGAAGTATTGCAACCAAGAGCTTTTCTCAAGGAAACCATGATCCCATACAAGAAGAATCATAAAGGAAGGAAAGATCACAAGTGAACCATATAGATGGACCACCATATTTTAGTTAAGTCAAACACACCAACTTATGTGGTGTAACAAAAATACTTTGTTCCCTAAGTATGTGCTTGAACTTTGTTGTTTTAGTGAAGTGTTGGTTTGTGATTGCTTGCACATTGCTTGTGTGAATTGTGATGTGTGTGATTAGAAATTTTTCCTTACATATATTTTGCCTATTCTAATCTCAATCCAACCCAAACAGATGAATACTCCAAGAAACTCCAACATCAAGGTTGATGACAACAACAACCAAGAGGACACCATGAGAGAACTTATAGCAACCCAAAACCAGTTGAGCCAAGAGACAACTCAGCTTTTAGCCAACAACAATGGACTAGACCCAGCCATACAAAGGATTTTGAAGCATCAATCCCAATTGTTGCAAGGATTGGTTACTCAAATGATCAACATGGGAGAAAACTTTTCCCAAAGAGCCAATGACAACAAGGATGACAAAGATGTTTGTAGGGACAAGGATCATGCACCCAAGGAACATGAAGATCAATGCCCCAAGAAGAGAGAAAGATCTCCCACTCATGAAGAACATGAACTAGAAGAACTCCTAGCTTTGGAGAGACCCAAGAAGAAGAAATTCCCCAACACTAGCAAGAAGGATATTACACAAGTGCAATGTTTCAAATGCAAAGAGATGGGACACTATGCTAATGAATGCCCAGAAAAGGAGAAGAACCAAGAATACAAACAAAGGCTAGTGAAACCCAAGATGAGGAAGGATATTAGCCAAATTATGTGCAAACACTGCAAAGAGTTAGGGCATTATGCAAACTACTGTCCAGAAAAGATGAAACATAAGATAAACCAGCCTATGAGGGATCTCAGCCTTGTCACATGTTTCAAATGCAAGGAACTAGGCCACTATGCCAACAATTGTCCAGAAAGGATGGAGAACAAGTTAAACAAGTCCATGGAGAAGCTCAACCTTGGCCCATGATTCAAGTATGGTAATAAGGGTCACTATGCAAAAGTTTGCCTAGAGAAATTTCCCTAGGATCCCAAGAAGGACAATATGTAATTTTTGTTTGAAATTCTTTAAGGGTGGTAGTACCCTAGTTGTTTTGAACTTGCTTGTAACCCCTAGCCTCCCCAAATCTCGGGACGAGATTTATTTTAAGGGTGGTAGCCTGTCACATCCAAAGATTTTCCAAATCTTGTAATGTGAAAATAAATTAATAAAATAAAACTTTGTTTGATTTTCAGAGCCAGAAGAAACTTTTTGAATTCAATTGGAACTTCAAACCCATTTGAATTAAATAAAACCTAAAGGGATATAAATCTAATAAAAAGAAAAATAAAAATATTTTGGAAATACTATTCTAGATCTTTTAAATAAAAGGATTTGGTTCTCAATTGAAATAAAAGTTTTATAGATAAAGATTATTTTATAGAGTTCAATTAAACCTTGGCCAAGCTTTGGGAATTAAAACATTTTATTTTAAATAAAATAGCAAAAGTTTATTTAAAAATAATAAAGGATTGCTTAATAAAATAATAAGGAATTAATATCCAAATTTTATTCAAATAAAAGGTTTTACCATTTTAATTAAAACATCAAAACTTATTAAATTGTTTTAAATAGGTTTTCCAAGTATTTTATATTCTCTAATAAAACCTACTAAAGTGTTTTGGCTTTATTTTAGATTTCAAAATAAATATCTCAATAAAACAAATCCTATTTGATTTAATAATGAAAAGTCTATTATATTTGATTAATAATGAACTCTAAAATAAAAGGTTATTTGTTTTAAACAAATCTCCAAGTATTCTATATTTCCCAAATAAAACCCACTGATTTGGTTTTGAAAATATTTAGGTTTCAAATAAAGATTTTATTAATAAAATCAAACTCTATTTGATTTAATAACTAAGGCCCATTTTATTTAATTATTAATGGACCCTAAAGTAAAAGGTTATTTTGTTTTAAACAAGTTTTCCAAATAATCTTTATTTCTAAATAAACTACTGATTGGTTTTGAAAGTATTTGGATTTCAAATGGAGATTTTATTAAATAAATCAAACCCTATTTTATTAAATAACTAATGAACCATTTTATTTAATTAATGAATGGTCCTAAAAAGATTTAAAGATATTATTTTATTTTTGGCTTTGGATTATGTTGATAAACAGAACCAAAAACTTGATACAAGTGTGGTGATTGTTTGAATTATTTGAATGTTTGTCTTGTGGTTTGAATTATGAATTGAATTTCAAATCAGTAAATAGAAATAGAAAAGGAAAAAGTTTCTGTACAAAAAAAAAGAGAAACAACAGCAGTCCAACAAGGCCCAGCCCAACAGCCCAGCAGCCCACCTCTCTTTTTCCCCGAAGCATTCATTTCTCACTCAAAAACTAACCCACACAGACAATGACCGGTGGACCTCCCCCTCGCTTTCTTCCCAATCGACCGTAGGCCCCCTTTCCACTGTTCTCCTTCCCCACCCCGCGACTGGTTCTTCCTCCTCTCGTCGCCGTTGCAAGCTTTGAATCGCGGCATCAATACGCCTTAACGCAGCCACCTTAACTCACAGTGATCACGCGAGTTAAATCCCCTCTTCCTCCTCTTTCATTCCCCCCAAACCCCACGCATCGAGAGCCACTAGGCTGTCGCCAATCTTTTCTGCACCGTCGCCGTCTCCGACGAGTTCTCGGCCAAATTCTGACGGCATCACATCGCTCTTGACTTTCCGAGCAAGCAGGCAGGTTCGCCAGACTCAGGAGCACCGCTCCGTAACCTCAGCTTCCCCGCGGGCGCCCCAGAACACCGTCCTCGACAAACTCCGAGCACCGCCGCGTCTGTCTCCAACTCCGGCGCGTTCCCCAGGTGAAATCCGACCACCCCGTGTCCTCTAGATCACGCACACATCTTTGCCATGATCTTGCGCAGCTAACCCAGTCCTCCGTTTGGCTTCTCGTGATCGACAGCGTCGCCTCCGACCGCAACCAGGACCACCCGACGCAGTTCTCTACTCCGGCGAGCAATCGCTGCTATACCAGAGCGCCCCTTGCCACATTGACCACACGTTGAGCATCTCCGTATCCCTGCGATCACGGTGAGCATCCTCCCCCTCTTCTTCGCGTCCTATTTCGTAAGCGCCGCCGCCGACTGTCCTCGCCGCCGCCAGCAACCATCGTTGCGCCGCCCAAGTTTGGTCACTGCAATGACAACCGTCCGATCTTGATCCAGCGGCTAGGAAAGAAAATGAGCGAAGGGGTATCGAACGATCTGAACCGCGTGATGTTAATTAAATCCAACGGCCAGCGTCGCCCGATCCGTCCGAACCGGTACCGTCCAACCAGAGTGTGCCGCGTGTCACTTATTCAGTTTAAAAATAGATTTTAAAACAGAATTATTTGCAAACTTCAAACCTTTGTAACTTTCAAACCACACGTCCAAAAATTTCAAATTTTATATCAATGGATTCAGGAGAGCAAGCCCTAGCCAACCATGCCCTTGGTTTAGTAAATAGTAACTGTTAACTTTCTTGTTTTTGCAGAATCAAATGTATGCTTGTTTGGAGTATAAAAATTGTTTAAAATTGATTTTAGTGTTAAAACTTTTGCAAAATGGTTTGTTGTGACCTTACTGACTCTAGGAACCAACCCTTGCTGTTAAAAAATGATTTTTGAAATATTTAGGTTGGATTACTTGACTTAGCCATTTTCTAGCCAAATAAAAAGAATGGTTTTGTTATAAAAATGTTTATGGAAAGGAAACTTTAAGAAAATGGTTTGATCAAACCCACTGACCCAAAACACCAAGTTTTGCAAATTAGCAACTCATTTGGTGAACAAATTAATAGTTTTGCCTTGATAAAAACATTTTTCACCACATGAAATGATGAATGGATTTAAAAATAATTTTTGGACAAAACCCTCTTGCTAATGACTTTGCCACTTTGGTAAATGACCAATTTGGATCTTACAAGGTTTAGAAACCCCATAGAGACCCCTTTGCAAAATAAAACTATCTTGTGCATGTTCACATGCATGAATTGGTTTCCATTGTCTTGTGTGTGTGTGAATTTGTTTGAGTGACTATTGGTTTGGAATGTAAATTGAATTGGTGCTTGCTGATTGACTCGTAGTGAAGTGTGAGACTAGCAAGATCAAGGAGTGAACCACCATTCCCTACCAAAAAGGCAAGTGATGCTTCATACTTTCTGTCCCATTACTTTCACTATGCATTAGTGATTTTGGTAAGTAAACTTGCATGGATTTTGCTAAGTATAGATCTTGCTATAGGAAAACCTAGTAGATGAATCCTTAGTAGGATTTCCTAAGTTAAGTTTCCTATTACTACCAAGCTTAGACTAGCTAATGGAAAACATGGGTGGAAAATATATTCACACTATGGAAAAATATTCTAAGTCTGAGGACTTAGGTTTTGTTTAATAAAGCAACTAAGTTAATGAACCTCCTAGGTGGAATGGAAGGATTGGGATATGTTGAGTGGTTACACAAGGCCATGGACTTGGGTTGTGTATCTCACTTGTGGATGGCCACCCAGGGAACAAAGGGATTTGAGATGTCAAATGTTGAGAAGCTTCAAGTGCAACCACTTGGCAATATGGGCTCTGCCATGATCATATAGGTTGCAAGAACTTAGCCAAATGGACAGTGGGTGGTAGTGTTTGATAGGTTGGAGCGCGTCCATTTTGGTCTAAGGGAAGGCTTCTGAAAGATTTTTTCTTGGGAAACCAAGTCTTGTGGGTAAAGTGCACCACCTCTGCAGAGTGTAAAATCTAAGTACTTAGCCATGTCCCTGGTAAAGGACAATTTGAGCATCAAGACATGGAAGCAATCAAGAATCTCATCATTCAAATTTCTAAGTTAAAACTTGTGGATTGAACAAGGGTTGTTTGAAATCTTAAATCTTTGATTGGTAGATGCCTTGGAAAGGATCTTCAGTCTTTGATTGAGAAAAATGATTTTGACAAGCAAAAACTTAGTATTTTCAAATGTTAAGGAAAAATCTATTTTTGAGCAATGCAAGCCTCAACTCCACTTAGCCAAATGCATATAGATGATAGATTCCACTTTACCAATATAGTATCACTTGCCAATACAATTCAAATGTATTGACCCTTGTGGCTGTAACTTGTAATGTTGCAGGTTTGATTAATTTTAGTGAAGATTGTTTGATTAGGATTACAAAGTCTACAGCCAACATCTGCCTGTGGCACTTTGAAGATGAAGGACCCCATGATTATAATTATTCCGCTGCAATGTAATGTAATAGCCAAATGAGCTATATATTGATGTAATAAAATTATGTTATTCCAGGTTAAAAAGTTATAATATGACCTTTGTTTCTTGATATTACATCTTAACTGTGGATGCTAGCTATTGATCCAGGGACTAGCATTGTAAAACACAGGAGGAATCTACCTTTTTAGGTTGAGACCCCTACATAGGAAGACCCATACATTGTCTTTAGTTACTGGACATGGGGATCTGGAATGCTTCATGGGGGCTGAAGACAAAGCTAGCAATGATGTATGGGAGGACCTTTTGGAAAGACTTCGTCACATTCTCAGTCTGCCAGTACTCCATCTTGGTGAGCACTAATCCAGTAGGCCACTGGTGGCAACAAGATGGGATTGTGACATGTGGGTAAAGTGTACTCCTTCTGCAGAAGATAATAAAATCTAAGTACTTAGCCGTGTCCCCGGTTATGGACAATACTGAGCAACTAAAGTTTGAACTATGGGAGATCTCGACATTCCAACTTCTAAAATAAAAACTTGATGACCTTGTGTGTCTACCAAGGAATTCAAAGAGATTTTGTTAAGCTTATTGCACTTGGGGTTACCAAGGTGCTCAAGAGATTTTGATGAAAACATGAACACTTGGGGTTACCAAGGAACTCATGAGATATTATAAAACTTGATGCACTTGGGGATTACCAAGGAGCTAAAGAGATTTTTGACAAGGACTTGAACACTTGAGTGTCTACCAAGGAGTTCAAGGGATTCTTGGAAAAGATATTTGACAAAGGACCAAAACCATTTTTGAAAAGATAGGAAAAAATATTGCTTTGTGCAAATAAGCCTTAAACTCTACTTAGCCAAATATGCATGTATTGATAGGATCCACTCTTATTATACATAGAAGTGAAGCTTGCCAATACAATTCAAAATGTATTGACCCTTGTGGCTGTAACTTGTAATGTTGCAGGTTTGATTGTTTATAGTGAAGATTGTTTGATTAGGATTACAAAGTCTACAACCAATATCTGCCTGTGGCACTTTGAAGATGAAGGACCCATACTTATAGTTATTCCGCTGCAATGTAATGTAATAGCCAAATGAGCTATGTATGATGTAATAAAACTATGTTATTCCTGGTTATAAATTTATATTATGACCTTTGTATCTTGATATTACATCTTAACTGTGGATGCTAGCTATTGATCCAGGGACTAGCATTGTAAAACACAGGAGGAATCTACCTTATTAGGTTGAGACCTCTATAGAACTCCTCATGTCTCTTGGCATCAGTGGAAACATCGTCGGGTGCATAACGGGCTAGCTTGTTGAAAAGCTCACCATACTCGGTGACAGAACAGTGCAGCTGGTGTAGGTCGCGAAATTCACGCCTTTTCAGAGTCATGATACCCACAGCCACATGATGAGTGCGAAAAGCTAACTCAAACTGATCCCAAGTGATAGCATCAATATCCGGGTGGGTGACTTGGTAGTTATCCCACCATTCTGCAGCAGGTCCTTCAAGCTGGTGTGCGGCGTCACGTACCCTGTCGGCTCCGATAGCTTGAACGATATCTAGCTTCTTGTTGATCGTACGCAGCCAGTCATCAGCGATGATTGGTTCAGTGCTGCTAGTGAAGGTAGGTGGGTTCAGCCTCAAAAACCGAGTCAAGCAATCCTGTTGAGGAGGTGGCGGAGGTGGTAGTGGTGGCGGGTTGTTGTTGTTGTTTTGCATGTTCTGAGTGAGAAGTTGGATCTGCTGGTTCTGAGTGGCCAAAAGTTGTGCTATTTCTGGCGGGATTTCAGAGTTCGCACGTCTTGGCGGCATCTGTGGGGTTTAAGAGAATAGTTAAGAAATAGATAGAAAGACTAAGTAGTAAACTCCTACCCTTATGAAAACACACCAAGCACACAAGGCACACCAGACATAACAGCTTAACATAGAAAACAACCAAGTTTAACTAAACCAGATTTGTCTTGGTATTTATTACAATTGCGAATAACGTTCTACTATAGAATTAAATGTGGTCCAACTATTACACATCTTCCACGCCTTCCTCTTCCTCGTCCTCAAACGAGTAGCCTTCCTGCTCTAGAGTTGTCTTATACAACTCCATCTCCTTTGTGGTGGCTTCAAGCTTCTCTTGGAGGTTCTTTATCTCATCCTGCAGCTTCTTGGTAGTGGCTTCCAACTGCTCCTGAAGTCCCTCCTTCTCGCTTTGTAGCTCCTCCACTAAACTTGACTTCTTTGCGGCTTCAAGTTGCTTTGCCAAGTCCCTCTTGGAAGCACACACATCATTGATTATCTTGCAAAGGCCTTCAGTTTGCACTTCAGCTCCATCGATCTGCTGTTTGAGTTCCCTAATTCTCTTGTTTTTACTTATCACCCTCTTCTCTTGGTTAGCGAACTTCTTCTCTTAGTCCTGGAACTTTATCTCTTGGAGCTTCATTGCCTCCTCCTGCTGCTTGATCATTTCTTCCTTCTCCTTTATTAGGGCGCATAGCTCGTCGTTCTTCAACATCTCAAGGAAGGTACCCTTTTCAAGGTCATGGATGTGGCACTCCAAATCTTGATATTGGGTCCTTCGGCGCTTGGTAGAAGTTCTTTCCTCAAAGGTTAACTCCATGGGAATTCCTTCCTCATCTCGTCTCCCGAAGAGGCCGCCGCAGTGTCCTTGGAGAGCTTCATGATGATGTCCACATAGGAGACCAATGAGTTGCTGCAAGCTTATGCTAAGGGCCTTCTCCTTGGAATAGCTAACAATGTGGATTGCGATGTCTTCCTCCGGGTTCTTGCCTCGCTCTTTTCCTGGCTGGATGACCTTGACCCCCCAACAGCCTTCCTTGTGGAGTTTCTTCATTGTGCTCCCCTGGATTATTGGGAGAGGTAGGTCCAAACGTGTGAGTAGGTCCATGAGGCATCCCCCAAAGCGGAGGGGCTCGATGTCCGCGATGGTGTCGTAGAGGAAGCTTGTCATCTTTAAGTTAGAAGAATGAAAGTTAGCCACTTAAACAAGTAGAGGAAAGCAGATACTAGAAGTGTGGAAAATAAATTAGTAGAAAAGCATGTAAGGCACAAGTTAGAGGTGGTTCCAATCCTAGGGTCACGTCCTACAGGCAACGATGTGCTCTGATACCATCTATAGCGACCTCGGATCCTAAGTCCCTGTGATTAACATGCTAGTCCCTGGATCAATAGCTAGCACTCACATTCGATGAAATATCATGTAAAACACAAAGTCTTTATTACATGGAGAATCCAGAGTATGAAATTATTACAAATTTGCTTAGCATAAAGCTAGCTCAAATAACAGCGGAAACATAAAAGCAGCTTGAGTCCATCAACGCCCCAGGCTTGTCGAGTGTAGACTCGCGATCCCTACGCACCTTTCAATCTTCAGATTCTGCACATAAAACGTGCAGCCAACAAGTTGGGTCAATACTTTGAATGTATTGGCAAATTACACCAAGGAAAGAAAGGACTATCTCTACATGCAAGGCTAGTTTAGGCTGTAGAGTTCATTTGCTCAAAGCTAGTTTTCTTAAGTAGAGGGAAGGAGAGAAGATTTTCCCTACTTTGTAAACATTTGCTTAGATAAAATAAGGTCGAGTGGCACACGAGGATATTACGCACCAAGTGTCCAACAACCAAACACTTGGATATTACGCACTAAGAGACACTTGGATATTACACACCAAGTTCCCAAATTCCCACCCATTGGCGATATTACTCACGCCATGGGGTTTTAAAAACTTTTGTTTAGAAAAGAGAGAGGAAGATCCTTCAGAGGCTCCATCCTTCAGATACTCAATGTTGTTATGTTTCCGTGAACACGGCTGATCGATCAGATTGCAATACTCTCGAGAGTTTGTGCACTTTACCCACAATCCACAATCAAGTCTTTTTACAGACAAGACCATGGGGAGGCTTTCCCTTAGTAGCCCCTCTACCTTCTAGATCCAACCGTGCCAAAGAACCTCCAAATGTTGGTACCCAGGTGAGGTTTCCCACTAAGTACTAGGCCAAGACAGAGCCCATAATGTATTGTGGTTGCACTGGAAGCTTCTGAATTCTGAAACATGGCAGACTTCTTTGATTCCTGGGCGGCTGTCCTCCTCCAAAATCTCACTCGTTGTCCCGACAACCATTCTGCCCATAAGAAAACTTAGTTTTATTTTAAAGTGGATTTGAGAAGAAAAGTTTGCTCTAGAGAGCCTTTTTACTTAGAAAATTCTTTGTCTTTCGAACCCCCCAACGGTACTTTGTATATATAGCATAGCAAGCAATACTTAGCAAAAACAGGGAACCTATTAGGAGGGTAAATCCTAAGTATAGAGCTACTCATGGCATACTACAAAAATCATCGCACTTGCAAAATAATACTAAGGAAAATTCTACTAGAACATCCTACACATGCATACTACAGAATTTTGAAGATCACATGCATAGAATCAAAACTAGGAAAAAAGTTATGAACAAGTGGTGTAACTTTCCTTGATCCGAGCAGCACTCTACACAATAGCACTCCTTAGCGCACTCCGAACAGTCTAACGAATCACAAACATAGATCTGATCACAACTTGCTCAAAACACATCACAGAGGTAATCATGCATGCATGCACATGGTATTTTATGCAAGGTTGGTTCTTCTAAATTGACCAAGGTAGCAAGTTTGTGTTCCAACAGTGTAAGGGTGTCACTAGGATTGATTTCCCAAAGGTTTAGATCTAATTGAGTCACTAAAACAATCCCTAGGGTTAAAAGGAGATCAAACCATCTATTTAGCCCCAAACTAGATCTAATGATCTTAAGCAAGGTTTTATAATGTTGTCCAGTAGGCATTGTGGAAACAAGGTTATTGCAACAAGAATCAATTAAAACAGAATTTTAATTATTTTTCTATAGAATAAACACTCTAATCTAATGATTAAAATCTACACCTAAAACATTACTGTAAACTTGGAATATTATTTTAGATCTGGATTCTACATAAAATTAGGAATCCAACGGTATATTATAAGCTAAAATTGGCCAAAGATTCAATTTTATATGATTTTCGCAATGTTTAGATCAAATCTGCAAAAATTGATCTAACCCTAACTCAAAACGCGCCAGGTGGCGGCTTCCGATTGGCCCAGCTGGCACGGTGGGGTGGGTGACGCGGCGCGGGTGCTGGCGCCGATGCGCTTTGCCACGCGTCAGCATGGGGTTCGCCGATACCCCTTCGGCATCGGTTCTAATCTAAGCCGCAGGTGGCAGATCGGACGGACGAGAGGGCACGGCGACTCACCGTGGTGGCGACGGCGGCGTTGGGCGGCGGTGGCATCGGCGACGAAGGTTGGCGGTGTTCTGGCGGCTCCCCGAGGTGGCGGTGCGGTTGACGGGGCGCGTCTGATCCCTGCGGTCACGCTCGTGTCCTCGCTGCCTCGCTCGACCGCGTCCCGCCGATCTCCTCCGTCCCCGGCGATGCTCCGGGGAGCAATCGCGGGCGAGTTCCTGCGCGAGAGAAGGGGAAAGGCGCGCGGCTAGAATCAGTGGTGGATGGAGAAGCTCCAGAGGGAGGAAGGAGCAAGGGAGGGGGCTTCGAACCGTCTTGGCGAGGTCGACCCGACGGCGGCGATGCGGTTCGTCGATGGCTAGGGTTTTTGTAAGAAAAAGAATCGAGCGGGGTGAGCCGAGGGTGGCGGGGTTTATATGGGGTTGGAGACTTGGGCGAGGGGGCGCAAATCGTCGCGAATCTTACCGGAAATCGGTTCGAACTCGTGCAGCAGCCGGACTCCAGCTCGAGGTAGGGGATGAACAGGTGGGTCCCGCATGTCTTTGGTGGAGGGGGAAAGTGGGTTGGCGCGGTGCTGGCAAGCTTGCTGCTGCGCGGGCGCTGGGGCGGGGTGGGCTGGTGAGCCGGCCCAGCTAGGTTTGCCGCTGCCTCTGTTTTTTTTTCCTTTTAACATTTTTCAATTTCTGTTTTAGTAAAACCCAAATAACTTTTGCATACTGAGTCCAAACTTGATGAAATTTGTTTCTAAATTTCTATAAAAGTAAGGTGGTCAACATAGGACCATGGTTTGATGTTTCACAAAGTTCTTAGAAGGTTCAAGCTTGTTTACAACAATAAAGCCTACATAAAGAAATCTTTATTAGGGTTTTGATAGGTTTAGGTGTTTAGGATCTTGTTGTAAAAATTCATTTGTAAGATGCAATGATGCAAGGATGATGCATGCTTCTAGTAACATCATAATATAAAATCTGGGATGTTACACTGTCGCACACATGTGGGAGGGCCCAATTTGTTCACCTACAACACAGATTCATTTACAACATAAGCGGAGTTGCCAGATAGATCTTGCACATCAACTGCAGTTATAGAGTGAAAAATGAAAAAGTTGAAATGGTTTGCTCCATTAATTGCCCGAATACCCTAATTGCCTTTGACGCGGGTAGGGCCCTAGTTGCGATCCTCCACGGACAAGGTATCGCCACTTGTCCATTCTACCACTTTAACCTGCAAATGGACTCATACCTCTAGGCAGTGTTCTTCATTCTATGAACATCAAACTCCCCCTTGATACAAAAATGCCGGAACGACATCATGAAATCATGCATGATGCTAAACTCGGTGCCAACCGAAATTATAGGATCCTTGTGGTCATGTATCATCTCTTCTATGTCGGGACCCAAGTCATCAAATGGAATGCTAGTCCCATCCTTAACTGTCTCATCTATCTCGTCATCACCAGATTATTGATCCTCCATAGTGCCATATTCTACATCTAATTCAGAATCTTCACCATCGTCACCAATGCCTAGTACTGCACACATTGTATTGACTCTCAGGGGTGGGGCTGCACCACCATTTGCACCTACATGGTCTGGAACATTGGCCCAATCTACATCCCCAGCAATTATGTTTTCTCCCAGACTCTCTGTTGGTGTTGTTGCAACCACATGGGGTGGTCTTACACTCTCATGCATCACATGTTTGTCAGCAGACAAACAATAATCAATTCTATTTCATCTCGACTATACAGAACCCTCTTTCTCTTCTTGTGTACATCCTCCTTCCTGATGGAATCCTTCTTGATGGTATCATTCGTGATGGTAGCCCCATTAGGGCTTGACCTCTGCATTGCATTCCCCATTGAACTAGCCTTTTTGCTGCTACTCATGGGTGTGATCTCATTCCTGCTTCCCCTCACAGGTGTTGGATCCTACATCATTGCCTGACCTCTGTGGCGTATTCCTCTTCGAATTAGCCCTTTTGCTGCCACTGTTGGGTGTGTTATCCTTCACCCCGACATTATTGCCAAACCTCTACAGCGTGTGATACGTTGCAAACGTATCTATAATTTTTTATGCTCCATGCTTTATTTGCACAAACTATCGTATGTTTTCTCTACACTTTGTGGCATTTTTATGAATTTTCTGGAACTAACATATTAACAAGTGCTACACAGCCAGTTTCCTATATTCTGCTATTTTTGGTTTCATAAAAACTAGTAAAGAAATATTCTCGGAATTGGATGAAACAAAAGCCGAAGTTCCTATATTTCCCGACACGACATGGAGTCTGGAGGAGAGGAGGAGATGCACCCTGTATGCCCACACTGCTGTGCACGGCCAGGAGGGTGTCTTTGCCTAGGTGTGGCCTCGGCCCACCCACCTTGCCTCTTCGCCTATATAATCCACCCGAGACAATAAAAAACCTAAGTACCCGATCAGAATTCCATGAAAAAGTCTATAGCCACCGCCACCGTCATCCCTAGATCGGGAGGGATCTGAAGCTCTTCCCGGCACCCTGCCGGAGAGGGAGATCATCCCGGAGCCCTTCTTCATCTCCATGCCTGCCACCGTAGTGATGTGTGAGTAGTTCATCCTTGGACTACGGGTCCATAGCAGTATCTAGATGGTTATTTCTCCTATTTGTGCCATCATGTTTAGATCTTTGAGCTGCCTATCATGATCAAGATCATCTTATTGTAATGCTACATGTTGTGTTTGCTCGGATCCAATGAATATTGATTATTATGTCAGATTGATTATTATTCTATCATGTCTATGTTATTTGTGATGTTGCATGCTGTCCTTTGCTAGTAGTTACTTTGGCCAAGTATTTGCTTGTGACTCCAAGAGGGAGTATTTATGCTCGATAGTAAGTTCATGTCTCTACTAATATGGGAGAGTGACAGAAACTTCTAAGATTGTATATGTGTTGTTGCTACTAGGGAGAAAACAACCATCCTTTGTCCAAGGGAAATTGTATTGTTTACATTACACACTTGGCTTAATGCAATTATTTGTTGCTTGCAACTTAATACCTGAGGGTTGTTCGTATGATATCCCGAAGGTGGATTATTAGTCATAGATGTAGTTGGATAACGGTCTATGTATCATGTTGTAATGCCCAAGTGAATCTCATAGTGATCATCATGTCATGTACATGCATTTTTATGCATTCTCTATTTGTCAATTTCCCAGCTATAATTTGTTCACCTTGCATGTTATTTATCTTATGGAGAAACACCTCTAGTGAACTGTGGACCCTGGTCCATTCCTTTCCACCGATATTCCATCTAATGTTTACTGTTTACTTTCTACAATTACTACAAGCAATTATTTTCTTCCACACTATAGGTTTAATCCTTTGTTTTCAGCAAAACCAGTGAGCTTGACAACCTCACTGATAAGTTGGGTCAAAGTATATTGGTTGTGTTATGTGCAGGTTCCACGTTGCTAGCAACACCTTCGGAAGTGGTTTCTTTCTCCTAATGGTTCGATAACCTTGGTTCCATAATTGAGGGAAAACTTGATGCTATGCTCATCCTACCTTGCTCTTGGGGTACCCAACAGGCTCTACATCAACTGAGCCATCACAAGCTTTTCTGGCGCCGTTGCTGGGGAGAAAGAATATTTCTAGAAGGGGAGTCTCTCACTACTAATCTCATTACTTTGTTTTTGTTTTGCTTTGTTTGGTTTACTTCTTTTTATCAAAAACACAAAAAATAGTTCCTACTTCAAGTTGCTTTTATGTCTAGTTCTACTCCAATCACTATGTCACCTGAGGAAATGATCTTCACTTTCAAACAAGGGAATGAGGAGAGTTTCAAAGAAGCTTGGTCTAGAATTTCTAATTCTTATGAAAAAACTGAACCTAAAATGACTCTAGGCTTGCTTCTTAGCAGTTTCTACTTTGCTCTTGTTCTTTGTTATAGATATGCTTTGGATGTTGTAGTAGGAGGAGATTTCCTTCATTGTGATGGGGATGAAGCTTTTAATGCTATAAAAAATAATTGCAACATATAACTTGCCTAGTAAATTTGATTCATCCTTTATGAGCATTTATGCTAGATTAAACATTCATGTGACAAATACAGCTTGTTTAAAAGGATGTTATAATATGCTTCGAGAGCATCATGATTATGTTCCAATAAATTCTAAACCTTCAAAATGGTTATCTATAATTAAAGTTGGTATAAACGGTGGAACTTTTCATGCTCGTTGTGATAGTATGTCTGAGTTCTGTCTTATGCGTAAAGATATTTATGAATCTCTGAATCTTTGGGGACTTTCTGAGGGTGGAGAACAAATATCTCTTACCAATAATGCCACTATATTACCCATTGGAATAGTTGAAGGAGTGTTTAAAAAATCCTAGGGAAATTGGTATCTACTGATTATCTTGTTATTGAATGTGTAGGAAAAGGACAAATTACACTTCGAAGATCCCTGCTAAAACTCCTTGGAGCAATAATAGATGTGGGAAAAGGCACCATGAATTTCACTTCCCCACCAAGCATTCATGTCTTCCCTAAAGGTAAGAGTAAAGGTAAGAAAGTTAGATGTAAGAAATTTGATGTTGATGCTTCTTCATTCGAAAATACTTGATTTTTGCTTTTTGTGCCTAGCTGAAAGGAGTTAAAGAAAAACACTCTTGGGAGATAACCCAATTTTTATTTCAGTAAGTTTTTCTTTTGTTGAGTCTTGGATGTTGTTGTCTCTGTAATAACCTCTATTTATCTTTTTTGTTTGTTTTTTGTGCCAATAATAGCCTCTAATGAGAGGGTGTAAGATTTGGGGAAGTTGTTGTCCTGAAATAGATTTATGTGCTTCGCTGTAAAAAATTGTGAAAACTCCCAGAACATCGTAATGATCTGCAATTCTTTGTGCACATGCCCCTGGTATTTACCCAACTTTCGTTAGTTTTTCACTTTTCGATTTGAGCAACAAAATATTTTCGAAAAAATCGGTCTTTACGTGCAGGTCTATTTTGACGGATTTCTGCCATTATTTGCATTTGCCTCTTAATCGATTTCTTTTTGAGATCTTTTGATCACCTGATCTTTTAAAAGGAGTTTCTACAGTAGCTTATGTTTTAATGGATGATTTACTTGAGTTGAAACTGAACCCGAAGGTCTATTATCTTGCATACACTTATGTTGCTAATGAAGATTGTGTGAAGTTTTGTATGAAGGAAATTTTCAAGTGTAGGGAGAGAATGATGTGATGATGACATATGGACAAAATCTCAAGCTTGGGGATGCCACATGTGTGACCTCAAGAAATATTCAAGACGTACAAGTGTCAAAGCTTGGGGATGTCCAAGGAATCCCCTTCTTGAACAACAAAAATCTCAGGTCTTCTTTCAAGATACTATATTTATTGCTTCATGCATTATGTGTTGTTTTTGGAGTGTCTTTGTTTTTAGTTTTCTTTTGTTTTGTTTGCTGCAATAATTTTTTTGTATCCCAGCACACTTCTTTTGGAGAAGTCACACCCCGTTTTTCATTGCTTAGAACACTCTAGTTTTCACTCTTATTTTTTGTGAGTGTTCTCTTTTGCTAGCACTGCGTTTAGCTTTAGTTTTCTTCTTCTTTTTGTTTATAACTTTTTAGTTCTTCTTTGTAGTTAGGTGATACAAGCTCTCTGGTCTTTATTGATAATTATCTTTGTGAGTTGTTTCAAATAAGTTGATTGGTGTTGGAAAAGAGTAGAATGTTTCATGCTTATGGTGGTATAAAAAGAAGCTTGTTTTGACTATGTCTTAGACTTTACCATGTCATGTTAGATATTGCTTTGACCATATGCTTAGTGATTATTGTTGTAGCATGACTTGTTTCAAACAATTGAGATTGCTTAATGTGCCATGAAAGAATCATGCGTTGTTTTAGCATATAAAAGCATAATATTGTGGTATTCTCCTATGATGCTTTATTTGGGTTGACCTGGAACATGCTTACACCATGTTATGACTATGAACCGGTCACCTTAGCCTCTATGATCATTTCGTTTTTGACTTGTGATATCACTTTATGCATTTATTAATAATGTTTTTTCGCTCTACATGATTATGGCCATTATTGCTCTCTTAGTTGGTCGCTCCCAGTATTTTGCTAGCCTCCACCTGTACTAAGTATGAGCTCTACTCGTGCATCCAACTCCCAAGAAACCAAGTTATTCCATAGAGTCCACTATAAATTCCTATGCATGGTGTGTTACACCATTTCAAGTATATTCATGTTTTTATCCATCTTCCAAATTAAATTTTTGTTCTGTGAAAATTAGTGATTAAAGCTCTCACAAACTTGAAGGCACATTTTATTTCTTGCACTTAATAAACCTGAACCATTGTGACTATCTAATGATGCTTATATGCTTGCAAATTTTAAGTTGGGAATTAGAAAAACCATGCTTTCATGGGGCATGCTTTCAAAATTGCACTTATTTATTCAGTTGATATCATGCTCTTTTGTTTATGGATGCCGTCAGGGTGAAATGAGATGGGATCTTGTAGGTCCATGGAGTTTGAATATGTGTTAGAGAAATGCTTGGGAAGATAGCCTAAGCCATACCTAATCATGGTGGAAACTTGCAGGAAAACCATAGTGGCATTCTATGAAGCATCCTCAATAAAAAACTATGAAAATAGCAAATAAAAAGATCGCCGAGATGCTCACTGTTTGTTGCCTTATCATTTTGATATGGGATAGCTCCTGTGTCATGGGGCAAGGGGTACCCCATTGACAGTTCTCTATGATACACATATACTTAGAATGACAAGAACTTTCCTAGGACCAAAGTTGAGTAGCATGAGGTATCGATACTCGTACTGAAGGGGCATGAGATTTTCAACTTGTGATTTGTTAAGCATATAACTCATGTTTGCCCTCACTTTAACCTTAATCACTTCAAGATGCTTATCATAGGGGTAATGAGATCTCAAAGCTAATAAGTACCATAATTTTTGGAAGCTTTATAAAACCATTTAATCCCTACTTCCCTCTACAAAGGGCCTTTATTTTTTACTTTTTGTTGAGTCTCCATATTCTATCTTTATGCACCAGCTAAGAGATCATAGTTGTTATTCTGAGTTCAATGTGCATTGTCCAAAAACTTGTTGATTTATTCATAATTATAGAATTTCTTGTTCTTAAATTATTTGTATCTAGTCACCCTTATGAACTTTGAAGGTGTCCTATGCATTTATGTTTTGCTATTCTATGAAGGACAAGCTGAATACCACTCTTGCTATGTTTTCTATATGTGAAACAAACAAATGTAGTTCAAAGCATTATTCATGATCTTGTGTTTGTGTTGCCTTTCATGTTGCAACATAGTTGCTATGTCTTATTGTTAGAAATACATCTTTCATACTTATGTTTAGAGTACTTTGATTCCAGCAATCAATTCTTTGCAATACCTTGATCAAGATTGTGATGGTGCCTGTCACCTCAAAAATTATTCTTTTTATCACTTACCTACTCAAGGATGAGCAGGAGTTAAGCTTGGGGATGATGATATGTTGCAAACGTATCTATAATTTTTGATGCTCCATGCTTTATTTGCACCAACTATCTTATGTTTTGTCTACACTTTGTGGAATTTTTATGAATTTTCTGGAACTAACATATTAAAAAGTGCCACAGAGCCAGTTTCCTGTTTTCTGTTGTTTTTGGTTTCAGAAAAACTAGTACAGAAATATTCTCGAAATTGGACGAACCGAAGTTCCTATTTTTCCTGACATGACATGAAGTCTGGAGGAGAGGGGGAGATGCACCCCAGGGCGGCCACACATGGGCCAGGCGCGGCTAGGGGGTGCGCCGCCCTAGGGTATGGGCCCCCTAGCTCTCCACCGACCTTGCCTCTTCGCCTATATAATCCCCCCGAGACGAAAACTCTAAGTACCCAATCAGAATTCCACGAAAAAGTCCGTAGCCGCCATCACCATCATCCCTAGATCGGGAGGGATCTGAAGCTCTTCCTGGCACCCTGCCGGAGAGGGAGATCATCTCGGAGGCCTTCTTCATCACCATGCCTACCTCCGAAGTGATGTGTGAGTAGTTCATCCTTGGACTACGGGTCCATAGTAGTATCTAGATGGTTATTTCTCCTATTTGTGCTGGCATGTTTAGATCTTGTGAGATGCCTATCATGATCAAGATCATCTTGTTGTAATGCTACATGCTGTGTTTGTTGGGATCTTATGAATATTGAGTATTATGTCAGATTGATTATTGTTCTATCATGTCTATGTTATTTGTGATGATGCATGCTCTCCGTTGCTAGTAGTTACTTTGGCCAAGTATTTGCTTGTGACTCCAAGAGGGAGTACTTATGCTCGATAGTAGGTTCATGCCTCTAGTAATCTGGAAGAGTGACAGAAAGTTCTAAGATTGTAGATGTGCTGTTGCTACTAGGGAGAAAACAACAATCCTTTGTCCAAGGGAAATTGTATTGTTTACATTACACACTTTGCTTAATGCAATTATCTGTTGCTTGGAACTTAATACCTGAGGGTTGTTCGGATGATATCCCGGAGGTGGATTATTAGTCATAGATGTAGTTGGATTACGGTCTATGTATCATGTTGTAATGCCCAAGTGAATCTCATAGTGATCATCGTGTCATGTATATGCATTGTTATGCATTCTCTATTTGTCAATTGCCTAGCTGTAATTTCTTCACCCAGCATGTTATTTATCTTATGGATAAACACCTCTAGTGAACTATGGACCCTGGTCCATTCCTTTCCACTGATATTCCATGTATTCTTTATTGTTTACTTTCTGCAATTACTACAATAAATTATTTTCTTCCACACTATATGTTTAGTCCTTTGTTTTCAGCAAAACCAGTGAGCTTGACAACCTCACTGATAAGTCGGGGCAAAGTATTTTGGTTGTGTTGTGAGCAGGTTCCACGTTTCTAGCAACACCTTCAGAAGTGGGTTCTTTCTCCTACTGGTTCGATAACCTTGGTTCCATAACTGAGGGAAAACTTGTTTTTGTGCTCATCATACCTTGCTCTTAGGGTTCCGAATAGGCTCTACATCAACTGAGCCATCAGCGTGTTCCTCTTCAAGCTACCATTTTTGTCGCCACTATTGGGTGCGGTATCCTCCGTGCGAGCCACTTTAGCCTTTTTTCTGCTGCTCCTTGGTGTGTTCACCACCTCGTTCACCATTGTGTTGGCCCTCTTATCTTTTTTGCTGCTACCGTTCGGTGTTGCATCATGACTAGATCTCAGGAATGTACTCTGCGGCGTGGTGCCTTTTTTGTCTAACTCTTGGGTGTCCTCTTCTCTAGTGTGGTCTGCTTGGTGATGGACTTATTCAAGGTGTTTTTTTGGGATACTCTTCCTGTTGCTCTTTATGTTTCTCCCGTGTAAGTCTCTCCTTTGTTCGAAGCTACTGTCACTCGCACAACCACTAGAGAGGCCATCAATCAGGTCAATCATGTTTTCTACAAATGAATCTTTATCATTGTCAACCTCCAATTCTTGTCCAACTGTTTGCAGGTGCGCGAACAGGTACACTTCCCGTCTATGACTCATCCTACTTAACGGTACGGCTAAATCACTGGCAACTTTTGCTGGTATATGATTTTTGCTATTGTAAGCAAAATATGCGAAATGTGCTTCCTGGAAGGACCCCCACGTCACCTTCTCACGTAATGATGCTATCAAGTCAAATACATGTACCACTTCAGGATCGTATGTGCCAACGACTACATCAATGTCATCGATGAAATTTCCTGTGCCATCATCTAATTTTGCAGTGAAATTCTCGACACCGATATAAAAGTGTACCTTACCATCATTGGGTTTCGCATGACCGAAACCATCGAGAGGTTCGATGATAGTATCACCACTAGCTGGATTAGCCTCGGTGATAGTATCAGCAGGAGGAGCAACACGAGTATTATCAGAGTCCAAACCATGGGCTTGATCCTGAACAACAGGTCTTCGAGTAGCCGCAGCAGCACGCTGAACTTCACCATAGGTTCGAGGAGGACCAGCGCCCAACACAATAGTTCTGTCAACAGCAATAGCGGGGCGGCCTCCCAAAGCCTTAGTTTGCGCAACAATAACATGGATTGGGTCACTAGCAGGCTGGTCAACAACACCAGCAAATTCCACAACAGAAGCACGACCTGCATCCACAACAGGATTTTGCACCATGGCAATACGGGCACTCCTCCGAGGAGGTTGCGCTGCAGAAGTATGGCGCAGATGAGGAACCCCATTTTGCTTAATAGCAGCGGGGCTTCGAGTCAGACCACCCTGACCAAGAATAGCAGGGCGACTAGGAGTGGAAGCAACTACCACATCAAGTATTCTACAATTTAGAAGAAACATTCGAGCCCTTGGACATCCTTTCAGCAACCCGGACATCTGACTGTCACGCATTATAGGAACCTTGCTGCCTTTTTCATCCCTAAAGTTGAACCGTGTAGTCTACGTCGGCCCCATTTCAGTATGTTTATGCAGAGCAGCAACCATACCAGGGATAATACAAATTTGCGTTGGTTCTTATTTAATCGTGACACAATTACTAGGATTCTACTTGCCCTTCCCATTTGCTAATTTAGAGTGGTAGCCGCCGACGCATACCAAAACCACGTAAGGCTCTGGGGAGCCCTAGTTGATAAAAATTTGGGGAAAAAATAAGAACTCGTCTGTCAGCGTTCGGCTAGTAAACAATTTTAGGTTTGATCTATCTCTTTGATGTCAATAGATAGCTATCAGTTATAGTTAGTGCGAAAAGCAAAGAGAAAAGTAGCTCACCCACATATATCCAACACTTCTTTCAGGGTACGATGATCTTTCATCCTCCGTGCTGCTCAGCTCGTTCGGTGGCAGAGGCGGGCTAGAGCCTCAGAAAGGTGGGCACAACATGCAGCATTAGAGACCGGAATCAACGAGTGGGCGCAACAACTTGGCGTCGGAGGGAAAATGTTCCAACGGATCGTTCTGGGTGGAGGGTGGATTTCGCCATCGGTGGCGCTAGGGTTCATGCGAAGAAGGAAGTGAATTTTTGAATTTCTTCAACGCAATAAGGCATGGGGTATAGTTCCTTGTTTTGCCTACGTGGTTGCCAACTTGGCGCTCGCGTCACGGACACGCTAGTGACATGGAGGTCCCAAACATCTCCTTCATGGGGAAGTTGATGGAATATTTGTATTTGGCAGGGGTGGGATGAGTTTGGCTCGAAATGGGCCTTCTTAGTGTTTGGCAGCCCAAGTTTGTGAACCCCAGCAATTACAGGCAACTTGGACCCCATGATGCACTCGCACGAGAAGTTGGAACCCACATGTTGAAATCCCCTCAGGCAGTTCCTAGCCCCCCGGGTTCGGCCTGGGGACCTAGGATGTAATTTGGGCCAAATTTGCTAAAAAGAGGGCGACTAGGAACGCGGTTGGGCAAATTTTCGTCATCCGGATGAAAAAATTGTCCTAGGAAGACCCTCCTGGTAATGCTAGTGGAGATAGATGATGATCCACAAGTATAGGGGGTGTATTGTACTATTTTTGGTAAATAGGAGTGTCGATCCCAACGAGGAGTAAGGTGCTGAACAGTGGTATGGAGCAGGAACTCTCTGCAAATACTTAGCAAACAGATTTTTAGGGGTTTTCTGATAAGGCAACAAAACAAAGTGCAAGTAATAAAGAACAAACGCAGCAAGTGGCCCAATCCTTTCTTAGCAAAGGACAAGCCGGTGGAAATACTTATAAGGACCAAACGTTCTCGAGGGCACATGGGAATTCTGTCAAGTGCTTTAGCTTCATATAGCTACGTACTCTTCTTTGGTGTTGTAAGTGTTGTGTGGGTGAACATGTGCTAATGTACCGACCTTAATTGGACTAATACATACTTGTGATTAAACCCCCTACAAACATCTGTAACTACACAAAAGTATTTAAGATATAAATCTAACCACAGCCTTAAACTCTGAGATCCTACACACCCTTGTGCAAAGGTGTCCTAACGGGGGTTCAGGTTTCTGTCACTCCGGCAACCCCACAAGTAGTAGCCAGATACACAATGCATTCCCCTAGGCCCATAAATGGTGAAGTATCATGTAGTCGACGTTCACATGACACCACTAGAAGAATATCCCCACAACTTAAATAATAAACCATTGAATAATAACTCAACACAAATCCACTAATAACAACATGACTTTTCCCATGTCCTCAAGAACTAAATGAAGTACTCACAAGACATCATATGGATCAAGATCAAAGATGATATGATAATGGATAACAATCTAAACATAAACAATAATCCAATGGTTCCACTCACAAGCATCAACTACAATAGTAATTAACATCGGGAAAGTTTCCCCTAAGAACTAAAGCAATATCCAACACAATTGTTACAGCGGGACGGAGTGGTGATGATGGTGATGGTGGAGATGATGGTGTGGATGATGATGATGATCCCGATGAAGCCTAGCTTGACGATGGTCTTGATGGCGATGTTCTCCCCTCTCCAGGAAGGAATTACTCGGCAGAAATCTGTCTGCCGGAGAGATCTTTGTCTCTCGGTGTTTTCCGCCCCCCAGAGGTGGCGGAAATCTATCCGTGGTCGCTCCCCTAGCCTTAGGGTTCCATAGGGAAGATATAGGCGAAGTGGCGGAGTCGGGAGCCGGGAAGGTGGGCCACACCTGCTCTAGGCACGGCCAAGGGTGGGCCCGTGCCTAGGGGGTGTGGGCCCCCTGCGGCCCTTCGCTCCTCCTTCTGGCTTCCTCAATCTTCTGGAAAAATATAATTTTCCCATATTTTCTCGTATTTTTCTGATCTTGGCGAAATTGCATCAAAACACCATCTTTTCAATCAGAATCCAGACTCTGGCAGTCCATCCTCCAAGAATCATCCAACATGCAAAAACAGTGGAAAAGACATAAGTAATACCTCATAATAAGACAAATATCAATGAATAGAGGTAAATTATGATATAGAATGGTGATGAAAATTGGGCGTATCAACTTCCCCCAAGCTTAGACCTTCGCTTGTCCCCAAGCGAAAACTGAGCTTAGTAAACATGTCCACAGGTTTATGGAGTGAAGTGTCGATAAAAGAATACGCACAAGAAGCGTCACACTTACCATTACACAACTCATAGAAGAAAGAAGCTCACCATTATATAACTTAGCTTGCAACCAATTACATCAGTCACAATAGAGATGCATAAAGATAAATCATAATTGGAATTGACAAACTTGTTCTTGGTCAAAGAACACCTGGCAAACAGTTTCACAAAAAGCTTTTTGTAGCTATCTGCAACAAAGTTTTCACAATAGGAGCACTCTTTCCTCAAAAAGTTTTTTTCAATGAAGGCTTTCAAAGTAATAATCAATAGATAAGAGTTTGTGCAAACAAGGAATATAAATAACATGATTGAATAAATCACCATATGAATGCTTGAAACACAACAACTCAAATGCTTGTTGGAGATAGAGAGGAAGTAGGTTTACTGACTCAACTTGGAAAATAGGAGAAAGGTCCCTTCATAGAGGGTAGCAAGGATTGCAAGTCATAAAGAGCTTCCAAAATATTATGGTACTTACTAGCTTTGAGCCCTCATTGCCCCTATCATAGGCATCTTGAGATGATTAAGGTTAAAGTGCACAAAGATGGAGTATATGCTTGACAAAGTATAAGTTGGCAATCTCAAGTTCCTTGAATACGAGGGCCACACTTCATGCTACTCAACTTTAGTCACCTGTAAGTTCTTGTCATTGTAAGTATATGCGTATCATAGAGAACCGCCAATGGGGTACCCCTTGTACAGGGTACAGGAGCTATCCCATAACCAAAATGACAAGGCAAGCAGACAATGAGCATCTCAGCGATCTTTTTATTTACTATGTGCATAGCTTTTTATTGAGGATGCTTCATAGATATCTCACTATGGTGATGCTGCAAGTTTCCACCATGATTAGGCATGGCTTAGTCTAGCGGCCCAGGCGTTTCTCTAACACAAAATACAAACTCCATGGACTTACAAGTTCCCTCTTTATTTCACACTGTTGACATCCATACACAAAAGAGCACGATATCAACTGAGTACAAAGTATAGGTGCAATGTTGAAAACGTTCCTCGTGACAGCACGGTTCTGCTAATTCCAACGTATAGATGCAAGCATATACAACTTCGATGGCACAATGGTTCAAGTCTATTAGGGGCAAGAAAATAAGGTGTGCCATCAAGTTTGTGAGAGCTTTACTAACTAGTTTTCACATAACAAAATACTTTTTAATTCGAAAGGTAGATGAAGCTTGAGAATTTGCTTGGAATATCAAAAGCTACTAGGTAGATATGGTGGACACAAGTGGCAAAGGTTTTGGTTCGAAGGGATTGGAAACATGAGAAGTATGCCTTCTCAAAACAGGTTTTTGGCTAGCAAGCAAGAGAGTTGAAAGAAACAAGCAAACCTACAAGTGATAAAGCCAAACATGCAATCTTCCTTGAAGACACAAAAGATCTTAAATAAATAATACTAAGCTCATGAGATAACAAGAAAGAAAATAAATGATACAAAATACCTATAAGCTTTTCTCTTTTCTTTCAAACCTCAAAAAGTATTGCTACTGACCAGAACTCGGTTTGCCAAAAGCAATTTAGATCCACTCGATGATCCCAAAGTGATGCCAATACTGATCAACAAGATCCATTATATAATAGAGGTTGCAAACTAAAATAAGAAGTGCAAAAAGTAAAAGATGAGACTTCTCATTAATATTCCAATAAAGGCACTCACACCAAGGGATACATAGATAATCAACTAAAGGAGAGATACTTCCACATGCAAACCAAACTATAAGATAACCTCTCTACCAAAGATACGAATCCACTAAAAAGGTAAAAGATAAAAGGTGGTGACACCGTGGCACTCCCCCAAGCTTGGAACAAGCCAAGGGATGCCAAACCTGATGACGAATTACTCCTTCGGCAGTGGTGGTGTTCTCTTGTCATCATAAAACTTCCAAGGCAATGGTTCCCCATCTAAAAAGGATGTCCTTGTCTCTGCAATCCTGAAACTAGCAGCGGAGCTTAAGCGATCAAATCTAGCCTCATACTCACAATTTTGATTTTGTATATCATAGAGTTGTGCTTGTAATTGGTTGGTGGTCTGACGGAGTGAGAAGATTTCTTCTCGGAGCTCAACCACCTCCTCCTCGTGCTTGGCGATGAGTGATACGTTGGAAACATATCTATAATTTTTGATGCTCCATGTTATTTAGTATATACTTTGCCTTACTTGTCCACACTTTGAGGTGCTTCTTACATGTTTTCTGGTACTAACCTATTAACAAGTTGCAAGAGTGACAAATGCCTGTTTTCTGCTGTTTTTGGTTTCACAAAAGTTAGTAAAGAAATATTCTCGGAATTGGACGAGACAAAGCACAAAGTCAATTACTTTTCGTGGGGAACAAGAAGTCCAGAGGAGAGCCGGAGGGGCCAGCCAGGGGGGCCAGACCCACCACAGGCGCGGGTGGGCCCAGCCCCGCGCCTATCTAGGGTTTGGTGGCCCTGGCCGCCTCCTCAGTCTCCCCCTTCGCCTATAAGAAGCCCCTGATGCAGAAACCCTGAGTACCCGATCAAATATCCACGAAACCGCCTGTAGCCTCTGCCACCATCGTCCCTAGATCGGGGGATCTGAAGTTCTTCCCGGCACCCTGTCGGGGGGGAGATCATCCCGGAGGCCTTCTCTCCGGTATGATGTGTGAGTATTTCCACCTTGGACTATGGGTCCATGTAGTAGCTAGATGGTTGTATCTCCTCCTTTGTGCTTTCATGTATAGATCTTGTGAGCTCCATTCATGATCAAGATCTAATCTATTTGTAATCATGCATGTTGTGTTTGCGGGGATCCGATGGATATTGAGATTATTATGTTGGTTTAACTAATGGTTTTGTCTTTATGATTCTATCAAGTCTGTGTTGTTTGTGATCTTGCATGCTCTCCGTTGTTAGTAGCTATCTTGGCCAAGTAGTTGCTAGTAACTCCAAGAGGGGCTATTTATGCTCGATAGTGGGTTCATGCCTCTAGTTTCCAAGGGAAGTGACAATAATCTCTTCGGTTGTAGATGTGTTGTTGCCACTAGGGAGAAACAACGGTCTCTTGTTCATGGAACATGTGGACTGTTTACCTTACACACTTTGCTTAAAGCAGTTGTCTGTTGCTTTCAACTTAATACTGGAGGGGGTTCGGATGATAAACTGAAGGTGGACTTCTAGTCATAGATGCAGTTGGATGGCGATCTATGTATCTTGTTGTATTGCCCAATCAACCTCATAGGATCTTTCTGACTAGTAATTGCATTGTTATGCCTTGCTCAGTTCCTGTCAATTGCCCTGCCGTAATTTGTTTACCCTTCATGCCATGTTGTTTATCTAAGGAGAGCACCTCTGGTGAACTATGGACCCCGATCCAATCTTTATCATTGATACATCTTCCACAGTTACTTCTTTACTTGCTGCAAACCATTACCTTCCACACAATACGTTTAATCCTTTGTTACAGCAAACCGGTGAGCTTGACAACCTCACTATTCGTTGGGGAAAAGTCTTGAGTTTGTGTTGTGCAGGCCTTCGTGTTGCTTGCAACACCTGTGTTACGTTTCCTTCCTCCTTCTGGTTCGATAACCTCGGTCTCAACTAAGGGAAAACTTGCTGCTTGCTTCTTCACACCTTGCTCTTGGGGTTCCCAACAGGCTATGCATAGACAGTCGTCATGCTTTTCTGGCGCCGTTGCCGGGGACTTAAATAAGAAGAAGCTCCCACGTCAACAGCCAGCCATCAGCTTTTCTGGCGCCGTTGTCGGGGAGGCCAAGGACGTATTCACTAGGGGAGTCCTTCACTTCCTTTCTCTTTACTTTATTTTTAGTTTGCTTTGTGTATTTTGCTTGGTTTTGTTTGCCTCTTTCGAAAAACCCCGAAAAATTACTCTAGTTTGGTTTGCTTTCTTCATTCAAAAACACAAAAAAATTAGTTCCTGCTCTAGCTGCTGCTGTTTTTAGCTTGCCCACCTTTGCCAAAATGAACTCTGCTGAGAACACCAAGTTGTGTGACTTCACTAGCACCAACAACAATGATTTCCTAAGAACTCCTACTGCTCCACCTGCTCCTGATGCTACCTTTTATGAAATTAAGCCTGCTTTGTTGAATCTTGTGATGAGAGAGCAATTTTCTGGTGCTGGTTCTGATGATCCTGCTGCCCATCTTAATAGCGTTGTTGAACTTTGTGAGATGCAAAAGTATAAGGACGTAGATGGAGATATTATTAGGGTCAAGATTTTTCCTTTCTCCTTGAGGGGAAAAGCTAAAGAATGGTTGCTTTCTTTGCCTAAAAATAGTATTGATTCTTGGACTAAGTGCAAAGATGCTTTTATTGGAAAGTACTATCCTCCTGCTAAGATTATATCTATGAGAAGTGATATTATGAAATTTAAACAACTTGATAGTGAACATGTTGCTCCATCTTGGGAAATAATGAAATCTTTGGTTAAGAATTGCCCTACTCATGGACTCACTGCTTGGATGATTATCCAGAATTCTTATGCAGGTTTGAACTTCTCCTCAAGAAATCTGTTGGATTCAGCTGCTCTGGGTACTTTTGTGGGCCTCACCTTGGGTGCTGCAACAAGGCCCCTTGATAATATGATGGTTAATTACTCTGAATGGCATGTTGAGAGAGCTCCACGTGGTAAGAAAGTAAATTATGTTGATGAAACTTCCTCTTTTGAGTGAAAAGATTGATGTTATTATGGCTATGCTTGTTAATGGGAAAGCTCCTCTAGATCCTAATAGTGTTCCCTTAGCCTCTTTGGTTGCTAAAGAAGATCAAGTAGATGTGAACTTCATTAGAAACAACAATTTCAATGTCAACACCCGGATTTTTCATCCCAGATGCCTGTTATGCCATACATCGCAATCCCAGGATTACCATTTTTGCGAGACATAACAGAATTGGATACCATAGTACATCATCCATTACAAACCGTACATAAGTTCCTACACAAATAGGGATCTCATGATCTAGTTCTTAATACAACTTCAAGCAGCAGAATACGTAATAATAACGGTAGCGTAGGCGAAACTCCATCTTCGGGGTCACAGGCAATGCTGACGATGGGAGATGATCCTAGTTGTCGTAACCTTCCTGGGGTCCATCCTCCAGGTACTCCTATTCATAGTCTGGCCACGGGAATAGCCAGGGACAAAGTCATTAGTATTCTTTAAGTACTCGCAAACTAATACTAACAAGTGATGGGGGTTTTTGATAATATGACACTAGGCTCTAGGGTTGTTTTGCAAAAGCCAGATTTATCTCTACTAAGCTGAGAAGCAAGAGAAGCTAGTCACACTTTTATAACTCCTAAGTAGGAACTTGTATTTCATATCACAACCCTGTTGTGGTCAAGTCAAAATCTCAATTCATTTCACAAGTCATTTTGAGAAGTCTGACGGGGGAACAGTATGGCCACTCCAACTGTCCATAATCATGACGCTATTCGAATAGTTTGACACTCTGCAGAGATTGTACACTTTCACCACAACATTCGAAACATCCGACAGGAACAAATCCTGAATTCACCATACTCAGTATGTGGATAATCAATCCTAACCTTTCAATTACACGCCCTAGTATAAGCACCTCTCCTGTGAGTTTGGCCTCCCAACCATGACCAACTGTCATCTTGGGTACTGCACAGGTGGACAATCTTCACAAGGTAGCCTCAGCTCATACCTTGGCCGTGAGGGAACTAATACTAAGGTATATAAGTTTCCAGTCAAGCCCTACCCAATCTTCGGGTATTATGGTTGTACGGTAAAAATTGGAATAGTATCGCATACAGACAACCATCAGTTTTATAAAGGGCTAAGGCTCATGCCGCAATATTTCCATCACCAAAATCATCTAGTGTTCGGAAACACATGTCAAAACATCTCAATAGAATGATCCATCATTCTAAGGTTTTCATAACCATTTTCACCAAGTATTCCCATCTCAAGTTGATCAAGTTTTATGTTTAGCACTAGCATCTACAAGTGGGGGTAAGTACAAATGAGGGGTGGTAAACAAGGGGTGTTCTAACTAAGTTCAATATCATGCCTTAGGATGACATCAAGGTTTTCTAGCTTAGGCCAAATTTTATGCTCTTTATGCAACCTTCGAAAATATCTTTCTAGAATTTTATAAGTCACTTAAGTCAACTCTAAGTTAAAGCTTTGATAAAGAAATAAAGTAGAAAGCTTGCAAATAAAACTAGGATTGGGTATCAATTGGGTATAACACATATGCTTAAGGCATATAGTGGGCATAGTAACAAGTAGTGGTTTGTTTGCATCAGTAGAGTATCTTGCAAGTGTTAGCTTGCACATTCAACTAGTAGTATTAGGCTTGCATCAGTGTCAATATAAGCTTGCCTTGTGCAGAGCAGTGGTTGAAGTTCTCCTCGACTTCTTCTTCGTAGAATCCTCCTTCCTCCTTGTATCCTTGGTCGGTACTAGTGTCTATAAATACATACGATGTACACAATCACCAAACAGTACTTAACTACTTGCAATCATCACACAAAATGGTCCTATAGATGATCTAACATCATCACTAACATTACAAGATTAAAGCTTGGTTTTAATCCCTTTTATTTTTAGAAAAGTAATTTCTACTCATTGAAAAACTACTTAAGATTTAATATTCTCCAAACCAAAAATGAGATCATATTGACACATGTCATCACCACATATTTTAGTCCATGGGAATGTAATTTAAAGTGGTGTCACAATTTAATAAGCTTTAACCTTTTATTTTTAATTTAATGAAGTGACTAGAAATTCTTATGTGGCATTCTTTTATTACTTGAACATTATTTCTGTAAGTAAACCTATATATTTTTATACATTCTGAAAGGTATGGTTGAATGTGATTTTTGAGAGTTGGAATCAACTCAAAAGCTATTATGGTTTTAATTTGAAAAATGTTTGAATGCAGAAAAGCTTCTGCCTTGTTATTTTTACCAAGGATGGTCTACAAATCCAAATGACTTGAATCCAACGGGCTTGGATTCAGAATTCCCAGACCTTTCTAACAAAATTGGTTTCATTCAATTTGGTTCACTGAATCGACCTAGGTTGATTTTTGAAACTAGGTACAGAAGTGTGTTTGAAATAAAATGGAAAAGGTTAAATTCAAATAACTGGGCTGCGCGGGAAGTGATACTGGGCCGGTCTGCTAAGCATAGCACTTACGCGGGCTGGTTAAGTTGTTGTCCCCACGCGTCAGTGAGACAGGGGTGCGAAGTGGTATGGGGCGATGTGGTGCGTTCGATCTGGTTGTAATCAAACGGCTAAGGGTCATCGTCGACGTTGGGAAACGCCGTTGAGACAAAAACCTAGTGCGGCCAGTGGGGGTCGTTGGGGGCTCACCGGGGTTCAGGCGAGGGTCGGCGAGGCGGGCGAACGACAAAGTCGATGACTGCGAACCTCCTGGTACCGGCAGCTTCTCCTGGGGCGGCTCCAATCGCTGGCCCCCTTCTTCTCCAGCAGCGGCAGGCTCAGGAAAAATTCATGGCGTCTTCGCTTTGCTCCGGGAACGGGGTGGCACGATCAGTGAGGAGAGGGGAGTGAGATGGTGTGCTCAATTCGGCTGGGGGTGGCCTCTATTTATAGTCGCGACGACGAGACCGAACGGAATGGGCAGGCGACGGTGGCGACATGGCTACGGGCGGCTAGAGGCATGGCCGGCAGTGGCGATCGCTTGGTGGTCTCCTGGCGATGCTCTACGGCTTTAATGCGCGCGTAGGGGCGGTGTGGTTTGGTCTGGAACGCGCGATGCTCTGCACCACAGAGGCGGCGTCTTCGACGGTGAGCGGTTGCTGTGAGGCATGGGGCGGCGAACGGGGATGTCTGGCGGTCTCCTGGGTTGGTGGCGATCATGTATGCACGCGGCGAGGGCGGCGCGCGGTCTGTGGGCGTCGGTCGAGCGTGGCGCTCTGGCGCATGCTCGGCATGGTTGCTGGCGAGCTGGGCGCGGTCCGTGCGTGTGGTCCAGGGTTTGGCAACGCTCGCGGCTGGGACAGGGAGTGGCGGTGGACGGTGGGCTGCCTCCCAGACAAGGTTGGCACGGCTAAATCTCCTCCTAGCTTGCTGTCTCCACTGGGGTGGCATGGTGAGCTTCGCTGTTCACCATTGATGTCATTGCCCAGCTTACAGTGAGTCTAGTGCTTGGTTTAACTTACTAGATGACCTACTGAGATGGTTGTGATCTAGAGAGGGGACAAGTTAGGCTTCAATCACTGCTCACAATAATGTTTAAGAATTTGATGATTTGTGTCTGCAATGTGTTTGATGAAATGGCCGCAAGAATTCAAATTTTGAATTTTGAAAATATTTTTGGTGGGTGTGCTAGGTTGGTGCTGGTGAGTCTGCAGATGCTTGGGTTTTGAAAGTTGAGCTTGTTTGAGTGGTTTTTGAAAAAGTGGGATCTTCCCATATGATAAACATTCAATTTTGAATTGTCATTTAAACTATGCATTTGAATGTTTTTGGATGATCACAAGGTGGGCCTTGGTACCTTGTTATGAGTACAATCAAGGGGTGCAAAGATCCATAAAAGTTTCTGTTAAGTTCTGAAAGTTTGAGACAGCCAAAGTAGGCATGGGAGTTAAATTGGTCAAAATGACCATTCCCTTATTTTATTTGTTTTGATTTACTTGTCTTTGAGAAAAGTTTGGGAATTGTTTAGATGATTTTTATTTCACCTAAGCATCCATTTACAAGCAAAGGAGCACACAAACAAGTTGGTTCAAAAGAATTCAAATTGAAATGCATACACACATGCATGCTTTCATAATTTTATTTAGAAAAGTTCTTGTTAACCCTAACTTTGATGATTAGAGTTTGATGATCTAATTTTAGTATTTTTGGGATGTTACAAACCTTCCCCCCTTAAACAAAATCTCGTCCCGAGATTTGAAAAAGGACGAAAAAGATTACCTAGGATTTGAAGAGATCGGGAAACTCCGTCCTGATGTGATCTTCGCGCTCCCAGGTAGCTTCCTCTTATGTGTGGTTTCTCCACTGAATCTTGAGAAACTTGATGCTTCGGGTTCGGGTAGTTCTGAAATCTTCTTCCAAAATACGGATGGGTACTTCGGGATAGGTCAGTTCATCGTTGATCTCTATGGTCCGGTGATCGATATTCTTGAACACTTTGGTCTTCTCTGGGACTTCGAGACACTTGCGAAGTAACGAGATATGGAACACATTGTGCACTGCTGACATCTCTTCGGGTAGTTCCAATTGATACGACACTTCTCCTCGATGGTTCAGAATCTTGAAAGGTCCGATATATCTGGGGGCTAACTTTCCTTTGAGTTGGAAACGCTGCATTCCCTTCAATGGCAACACTTCCAGATAAACAAAATCTCCTATGTTGAAGGAGAGGTCTCTACGTCTCTTGTCGGCGTCACTCTTCTGTCTGGACTGGGCATTCTTGAGGTGCTCACGAATCTTGTGAACCTTCTCTTTAACTTCTCGTAGGATGTCGGGTCCGAAGATCTGACTCTCTCCTACTTCCGACCATTTCAAAGGGGTGCGACACTTCCTTCCGTACATGAATTCGAATGGGGCCATTTGCAAACTGTCTTGGTAACTATTGTTGTATGAAAATTCTGCAAACGGCAGACAGTCTTCCCACTTAGATCCATATTCTAACACACATGCTCTCAGCATATCTTCGAGTATTTGATTTACTCGCTCCGTTTGTCCATCGGTCTGAGGGTGATACGCGGTGCTGAAATCTAGGCGGGTTCCTAAACCTTCTTGAACTTTCTTCCAGAATCTCGAGGTAAACTGAGTTCCTCGATCCGATACGATTTTCTTGGGGACTCCATGCAAACTGACGATTCTAGCAATGTACAACTCCGCTAGCTTCGAACTCTGATATGTGGTCTTCACGGGTAAGAAATGGGCGACTTTGGACAATCGGTCTACTATGACCCAGATAGAGTCATTTCCCCTACTAGAAGTAGGCAGTCCGGTGATAAAGTCCATTCCAACGGAATCCCATTTCCATTCCGGAATCTGTAAGGGTTGCAACAGTCCAGTGGGTCTTTGATGTCCTGCCTTTAATCGCTGACATATGTCACATTTGGCGATATAGCTTCCGATTTATCTCTTCATCTTATGCCACCAAAATTGCTCTTTCAAATATTGATACATCTTAGTTCCTCCGGGATGGAGAGAATAAAGAGTATCATGAGCTTCCTTCAGAATCACTTCTTTCAACTCAGAATCTGCTGGTACACAAAGGCGTCCTTTGTACCACAGCACTCCTTCTTCATCTTCAGTGAATCCGGGTACTTTGCATGTACCGATACGACGCTTGATTCCGTTGATACTAGGATTTCCCTTATGTGCCTCTTTGATCTGATTGATCAAAGTGGGCTGAAGTTCTATGCTAGCCAAAAATCCTTCACTCACTAATTCCATTCGTAAATCTTCCATCTCTTTGTGCAAACTTGGTTGCTCCTTTAAAATCATGGAGTTCAAGCGGCACGGCAATCTGCTAAGGGCATCTGCTACCACATTGGCTTTACCAGGGTGATAGTGAATGTCCAGGTCATAATCCTTGATTAGCTCAATCCATCTTCTCTGTCTCATATTCAGCTCCTTATGAGTGAATATATACTTTAGGATCTTGTGACCTGTATAGATCTCACAACGATTTCCCATCAGGTAATGCCTCCATGTCTTCAGGGCTAGAACTACGGCTGCGAGTTCGAGGTCATGGGTTGGGTAATTTTGCTCATGTTGCTTCAGTTGTCGGGATAGATAAGATATAACTTTGCCTTCTTGCATTAGCACACATCCGAGACCAATCTTGGATGCGTCACAATACACATCGAAGGGCTTAGTGATATCCGGCATGATTAAGATTGGGGCTGAAATCAATCTCCTCTTGAGTTCTTGAAAACTCGCTTCACATTTGTCGGTCCATTCAAACTTCTTGTCCTTCTTCAGCAATTGGGTCATGGGTCTGGCGATACTCGAGAATCCTTCTACGAATTTGCGGTAATATCTCCCCAATCCGACAAATGCACGAACTTGGGTCTGAGTGGTTGGGGCTTGCCAATCTTCTACATCTTTCACTTTGGCAGGGTCAACGGAAATTCCTCCAGCTGATACAATGTGACCGAGGAATCCTACCTCCTGTAACCAGAATTCACATTTGCTAAACTTTGCATACAGCTGATGCTTTCTAAGGGTTCCAAGAATGGTCCTTAGGTGTAGCTCATGTTCTTCTTCTGATTTGGAATAAATCAGAATGTCATCGATGAAAACAACGACAAACTTATCCAGGAAGTCCATAAAAATCTTATTCATGAGATTCATGAAATAAGCGGGGGCATTGGTTAATCCAAAAGAGATGACTGTATACTCGTATAGTCCATATCTGGTGGTAAAGGCAGTCTTTGGAATATCTTCTGCACGAATTTTGAGTTGATGATAACCAGTTCTAATATCAATCTTAGAGAACACTTTGGCACCGGTCAACTGATCAAACAAATCTTCTATTTTGGGCAAGGGGTACTTGTTCTTGATGGTGACATCATTCAACTTCCGATAATCCGCACACAAACGGTTACCTCCATCTTTCTTGTCCACAAACAATACATGTGATCTCCATGGTGACGCACTTGGTTGAATCAATCCAATTTCCAGCATGGCATCCAGTTGCTTCTTCAGTTCTGCTAACTCCGACGGGTTCATACTATAGGGTCTCTGGGCTATGGGTCCAGTTACGGGGATTAATTCGATGATAAACTCGATATACCGATCTGGGGGCATACCGGGCAAAACATCTGGAAATACATCGGGATATTCACAGACTATCCGGACTTGGTCAATGGTAGGTTGGGCTATACTGTTGTTGCACTTGAATTGGTGAGGTAAGGTTTCGGATATATGCTCGACTGATATTCCGGCTGTACTGGTCATGGTTATGGCTTTCTTGGCACAGTCAATCAATCCTTTATGTTTGGACATCCAATCCATTCCTAGTACTACTTCCAAACCTTTAGTTCCGAGTACTATCAGATTAGCATAAAAATTTATGCCATGGATTCGGATAGGGACGGCTTTGCATATTTGCCTAGCCTTGGTGGTTGATCCGGGAATTTGAACAATCATGACATGCTTCAGTTTTGTTGGTTGAATTTTACTAGTGCATGCAAATTCTTCGGTGACAAATGAATGCGATGCACCAGAATCAAACAACACTCTTGCAAGTACTGAATTAACAGAAAACATACCTAGCACGACGTCTGGCGCTTCCTGCGCTTCTTCAGCATGCATGAGAAAAAGACGGCCATTGCGGTTGAGCAAATTCCCTGGGGAAAACCTTCTTCCAGGCTGAACACGACGCTGTTGCTGATCTGGGGCATTGGCATTGGGTGATGTGGCATTCTTCTTGTTGGGGCACTCGTTGGAGTAGTGACCATTATTTCCACAGTCATAACAATTTACCTGCGACTTGTCTTTTGCTGCTACAGGCACAACATTGCTTCCAGTCCTCGGGGCAGTGTTGGTGTTGGCGGTAGCATTGTTGTTGTTGAACTTGGGTGGGGCACGGTTGAAATTGCTAGAGTTGCTGGGGTTGTTGTTGTGATTTCCTGCAGGCCTAGGGTTTCCACGGTTGGGATAGGTCGGACGGTTCATCGGGGGTCTGTTGGTTCTTGGGGAAAATCCGGGGGATGGGTTAGGGCGATACTTTGGGGTCTGATGGGTTCCTGGTTGATGCATCATGCGACGCTTGCGGTTCTCATTGGCTTGGTTGATCTTTTCTTCCATCTGGATGGCAGAGTCGACCAGGGCTTCAATATCAGCAAAAGGGATATTGACTAACACCTGCGCATCTCATCGTGCGACCATTCAGAATCTTTCTTTCTTCTTGGCTTCGTGTCGATCTCATCCGGGGCATACCTAGCTAATGACAAAAATTTGTCACGGTATTCCACCTGATCATCCTTCCTTGCTTCAGTTCTCTGAACTCGTCTCTCATCCTCTTGATTAAACCCGGTGGCACATGGGTTCTGCTAAACTTGACCTTGAATTCCTCCCAAGTCATCATCTGGCCTCCGGTCATTGCGCGAACACTATTCCACCATGCCCTGGCATCTCCGGCTAGATAGTGGGTGGCGAACAGAACTTTCTCGTTGGCTTCCACTACGGCGACTTCTAGGTTATTTTCCATGGTTTGCAGCCAATCATCAGCGTCTAGGGGTTCTTCTGACTTAGTGAAAACAGGTGGGTTGGTATTCTGGAAGTTCTTGAGCTTAGATCCATGGTTGTCCTGATTTCCGTAGCCTTGGTTTTTGTGGGCTAGCTGAGCTGTCTGTTACAGGGTGGCAAGGTTGGCTTGACTCTTCGCTCTTTCAGCTTCACGGCCAGAAGTCAACATTTGCAAGATCTACAACATCGGGTCCGGGGATGAACCACTTCCTCCGCGTGGGAGATTGAGATAGATTATGAGAAAAGAGGGAAATTTCTAAGGTTTGGGGGCTTTGAAAAGTTTTTAAAGTTTGACTCATATTTTCTAGCAACTGGCTTTTTATTCATTCATTCATAGCACACGATACAACACACACCACCACAAAGAAAAATAGATGGTTTTAAGAACCATTCTGAAAACTACGATACAGTGGGACCGAATACTACTCACTTCGTTTGGGCACTAGCGTAGTGGTGAGTTTTACTAAAAGTGATCTAGGGTGGAAAATTTGATGTAAGCTTTGAAATAATTTTGGAGTAGCGTGAATTTTTATGAAAGAGTCCAACTGGTAAGAATGAGAATAAGTTTTTTGTAAATATTTGCTTTCTTTGGTTTTTGAAACTAAGTTTTTGATTCAAACGTACAGTCTAACTAGGGTCTCCTATGGTCATGATGGCTCTGATACCAACTTGTCAACACCCGGATTTTTAATCCCAGATGCCTGTTATGCCATACATCGCAATCCCAGGATTACCATTTTTGCGATACATAACAGAATTGGATACCATAGTACATCATCCATTACAAACCTTACATAAATTCTTACACAAATAGGGATCTCATGATCTAGTTCTTAATACAACTTCAAGCAGCGGAATACATAATAATAACGGTAGCGTAGGCGAAACTCCATCTTCGGGGTCACAGGCAATGCTGACGATGGGAGATGATCCTAGTTGTCGTAACCTTCCTGGGGTCCATCCTCCAGGTACTCCTCTTCATAGTCTAGCCACGGGAATAGCTAGAGACAAAGCCATGAGTACTCTTTAAGTACTCGCAAACTAATACTAACAAGTGAAGGTGTTTTTTGATAATAGGACACTAGGCTCTAGGGTTGTTTTGCAAAAGCTAGATTTATCTCTACTAAGCTGAGAAGCAAGAGAAGCTAGTCACACTTTTATAACTCCTAAGTAGGAACTTGTATTTCATATCACAACACTGTTGTGGTCAAGTCAAAATCTCAATTCATTTCACAAGTCATTTTGAAAAGTCGGACGGGGGAACAGTATGGCCACTCGAACTATCCATAACCGCGGACGCAGCTATTCGAATAGTTTGACACTCTGCAGAGATTGTACACTCTCATCACAACATTCGATACATTCGTCAGGAACAAATCCTGAATTCACCATACTCAGTATGCGGATAATCAATCCTAACCTTTCAATTACACGCCCTAGTATAAGCACCTTTCCTGTGAGTTTGGCCTCCCAACCATGACCAACTGTCATCTGGGTACTGCACAGGTGGACAATCTTCACAAGGTAGCCTCAGCTCATACCTTGGCTGTGAGCGAACTAATACTAAGGTATATAAGTTTCCATTCAAGGCCTACCCAATCTTCGGGTATTGTGGTTGTACGGTAAAATTTGGAATGGTATCGCATCCAGACAACCATCAGTTTTATAAAGGGCTAAGGCTCATGCCTCAATATTTTCATCACCAAAATCATCTAGTGTTCGGAAACACATGTCAAAACATCTCAATAGAATGATCCATCATTCTAAGGTTTTCATAACCATTTTCACCAAGTATTCCCATCTCAAGTTGATTAAGTTTTATGTTTAGCACTGGCATCTACAAGTGGGGGTAAATACAAATGAGGGGTGGTAAACAAGGGGTGTTCTAACTAAGTTCAATCTCATGCCTTAGGATGACATCAAGGTTTTCTAGTTTAGGCCAAATTTTATGCTCTTTATGCAACCTTCAAAAATATCTTTCTAGAATTCTATAAGTCACTTAAGTCAACTCTAAGTTAAAGCTTTGATAAATAAATAAAGTAGAAAGCTTGCAAATAAAACTAGGATTGGGTATCAATTGGGTATAACACATATGCTTAAGGCATATAGTGGGCATAGTAACAAGTAGTGGTTTGTTTGCATCAGTAGAGTATCTTGCAAGTGTTAGCTTGCACATTAAACTAGTAGTATTAGGCTTTCATCAGTGTCAATATAAGCTTGCCTTGTGCAGAGCAGTGGTTGAAGTTCTCCTCGGCTTCTTCTTCGTAGAATCCTCCTTCCTCCTCGTATCCTTGGTCGGTACTAGCGTCTATAAATACATACGATGTACACAATCACCAAACAATACTTAACTACTTGCAATCATCACACAAAAGGGTCCTATAGATGATCTAACATCATCACTAACATTACAAGATTAAAGCTTGGTTTTAATCCCTTTTATTTTTAGAAAAGTAATTTCTACTCATTGAAAAACTACTTAAGATTTAATATTCTCCAAACCAAACATGAGATCATGTTGACACATGTCATCACCACATATTTTAGTCCATGGGAATGTAATTTAAAGTGGTGTCACAATTTATTAAGGTTTAACCTTTTATTTTTAATTAAATAAAGTGACTAGAAATGCTTATGTGGCATTCTTTTATTACTTGAACATTATTTCTATAAGTAAACCTATATATTTTTATACATTCTGAAAGGTATGGTTGAATGTGATTTTTGAGAGTTGGAATCAACTCAAAAGCTATTATGGTTTTAATTTGAAAAATGTTTGAATGCAGAAAAGCTTGTGCCTTGTTATTTTTACCAAGGATGATCTACAGATCCAAAAGACTTGAATCCAACGGGCTTGGATTCAGCATTTCCAGACCTTTCTAACAAAATTGATTTCATTCAATTTGGTTCACTGAATCGACCTAGGTTGATTTTTGAAACTAGGTACAGAAGTGTGTTTGAAATAAAATGGAAAAGGTTAAATTCAAATAACTGGGCTGCGCAGGAAGTGATACTGGGCCGGCCTGCTAAGCACAGCGCTTACGTGGGCTGGTTAAGTCGTTGTCCCCACGCGTCAGTGAGACACGGGGAGCAAAGCGGTATGGGGCGATGTGGTGCGTTCGATCTGGTTCTAATCCAACGGCTGAGGGTCATCGTCGACGTTGGGCAACGCCGGCGAGACAGAAACCTAGCGCGGCCAGTGGGGGTCGTTGGGGGCTCACCGGGGTTCAGGCGAGGGTCGGCGAGGCGGGCGAACGACGAAGTCGACGACGGCGAACCTCCTGGTACCGGCAGCTTCTCCTGGGGCGGCTCCAATCGCTGGCCCCGTTCTTCTCCAGCAGCGGCAGGCTCAGGCAAACTTCCGGCAAAGTGCAGCTCGCCTTGCTCCGGGAACGGGGTGGCATGATCAGTGAGGAGAGGGGAGTGAGATGGTGTGCTTAATTCGGCTAGGAGTGGCCTCTATTTATAGTCGTGACGACGAGACCGAATAGAATGGGCAGGCGACGGTGACGACATGGCTACGGGCGGCTAGAGGCATGGCCGGCGGTGGTGATCGCTTGGTGGTCTCTTGGCGATGCTCTACGGTTTTAATGCGGGCGTAGGGGCGGTGCGGTTTGGTCTGGAACGCGCGATGCTCTACACGGCAGAAGTGGTGTCTTCGACGATGAGCGGTGGCTGTGACGCATGGGGCGGCGAACGGGGATGTCTGGCGGTCTCTTGGGTTGGTGGCGATCATGTATTCACGCGGCGAGGGCGGCGCGCGGTCTGTGGGCGTTGGTCGAGCGTGGCGCTCTGACGCATGCTCGGCATGGTTGCTGGCGAGCTGGGCGCGGACCGTGCGTGTGGTCCAGGGTTTGGCAATACTCGCGGCTGGGACAGGGAGTGGCAGTGGACGGTGGGCTGCCTCCTAGACAAGGTTGGCACGGCTAAATCCCCTCCTAGCTTGCTGTCTCCACTTGGGTGGCATGGTGAGCTTCGACTATTCACCATTGATGTCATTGCCCAGCTTATAGTGAGTCTAGTGCTTGGTTTAACTTGCTAGATGATCTACTGAGATGGTTGTGAGCTAGAGAGGGGACAAGTTAGGTTTCAATCACTGCTCACAATAGTGTTTAAGATTTTGATGATTTGTGTCTGCAATGTGTTTGATGAAATGGCCGCAGGAATTCAAGTTTTGAATGTTGAAAAGATTTTTGGTGGGTGTGCTAGGTTGGTGCTGGTGAGTCTGCATATGCTTGGGTTTTGAAAGTTGAGCTTGTTTGAGTGGTTTTTGAAAAAGTGGGATCTTCCCATATGATAAAGATTCAATTTTGAATTGCCATTTAAACTATGCATTTGAAGGTTTCTGGATGATCACAAGGTGGTCCTTGGTACCTTGTTATGAGTAGAATCAAGGGGTGCAAATATCCAGAAAAGTTTCTGTTAAGTTCTGAAAGTTTGAGACAGCCAAAGTAGGCATGCGAGTTAAATTGGTCAAAATAACCATTCCCTTATTTTATTTGTTTTGATTTACTTGTCTTTGAGAAAAGTTTGGGAAATTTTTAGATGATGTTTGTTTCACCTAAGCATCCATTTACAAGTAAAGGAGCACACAAACAAGGTGGTTCAAAAGAATTCAAATTGAAATGCATACACACGTGCATGCTTTCATAATTTTATTTAGAAAAGTTTTTGTTAACCCTAACTTTGATGATTAGAGTTTGATGATCTAAGTTTAGTATTTTTGGGATTTTACATTCAACAACAATGCCTATAGGAATAATTTTGGTCGCAACAACAATTATAGGCCTTATCCTCCTAATAATGGCAATTCCTTTGGAATCTCTTACAATAATGCTAGAAGTGACCCCTCTGAACTTGTAACATCCCAAAAATCATGATTTATAAAGTTTGCATATGATTCATGCATTCATAAGCATTTGGATCATTTTTTCAAATAAAATTTCAAAACAGAAGTAAATTGTTGCATAATATTTTATGTAGGAAAGGCAATGGATTTATTTCTACTCTCCAAAATGTGAATACTTTGTTTCAACCATAAAAGTTTTGATTATAGTTTGAATGTTGATTCCAAAGCTTGTTCAAAATTTCAAAACAAAAATCTAAATTCAAAACCATTCATATGCCTTTTTATAAATGAATAATTAAGGCATGGTTTTATTTTAATTTCAAAGGGCCAATGTATTTTTGAGAGAACAACAATATTTTATACACAAATATGTGCATGGTTCACTTTACAAAAATACAGAAAAGTTTGAAGTCAAAATCATTTGAAAAAGCATTTGATATTGATTTCAGAAAATCAAAATAGAAATAGAAAAGTAATAAAGAAAAAGAAAAAGGCTGGTGCCACCCATTCTGCCCAGTAGCAGAATCAGCCCAGCAAGCCCACTCGGGCCCTTCCTCTCTCTCTCTCTCACGCAACGCGAACCTACCCCGCGCTCACTGACTGGTGGCCCTAATTGCCACGCAATCATCGTCCCCAAACCCTGCACCCCCCGACCCCGTCGTCGCCGCCGTTACCACCATCACTGCCGCGATTGAAGCGGGCTTAATTGCCAATCAATGCCGCGTAATCCCCTCGCCCCTCGCCAGCTATTTAACCCCCTCCTCTCTCCGCTCCCTTCCTCTCACTCAGCGCCCCTTCTCCGCCACCAGGTTGCCCGTAATTTCATTTGCACCGCCGCAGTACCGAGCGCCTCCGGCGACGTATTCCGGTGAGTACAGTGCCCCCTTCACCTCAGGATCATGCGAGCTTGTTCGTATGGTTCATGCGCATCAACTCATGCCATTTGTTTGCTCTGCCTTGCACCAGGACGTCGCCTCCGTCCATCTCTACAAACAACAGAACCGCCGCCCAACTCTGTCGAGAAATCCGGGTAACCTCCGAGCGCCCCTTGTCTTCTCCTTGACACTGCCGTGTTCACCGTGACCTTGCGCACCTCCTGACACATCTGGTTTGTGCTAGGGCGATCCAGAGCGTTGGCAACAACTTCGTGTGCAAGGACTAGACGCCGCCTGCAACTCCGACGAGCTCTAGCCACCGCTACAGCACGCCCCCGCCCCAACCACGACCATGTTGAGCTTCCTCGCAGCCGTGCGACGCTGGTAAGGCCAACCACTACCCCTAGCCCCCTCTGGAATCGCCAGAGCACCATCCCCAGTAGCGCCGCCGCCGCGCCGCCGTCGCTAAAGCCGCCCATCCATGGTCGTGTGCTCAGCAGCGTTGGATCTAGAGATAACGCGTAGGATTAGATCACTTAACGAAGGGGTACGAGTGGATCTGATCCATGCGATTTCATTTAGATCGTGCGGCTCACATTGATCGATCCGTGCGAATCGGTATCATCCAATAGAATTATTCCACGTGGCCTAGCCTGTCTGTTTAAAATTCCAGAAATGATTTTTGAATGTTTAAACTTGTAAATTCAATAACTTTTGTTCTGTTTATAAAAAAAATGCAAATAAGATATCAATGGAATCATAAAAATAAATCCTACACATCTGTAGGATTAGTTCTGTATTTTTCCTCTGTTAAAATAGAATTTTATGCAGACATTCGTAGGCCTATTTTATGTATTAAAATTATTTGGAAAATGTTTTAAAGATCTAATTAAGTTTATTTGGTGTATAAATGTTTAGTTTATTGATAAGTACTGTTTACTTGTCTTGGTTGGTTTAGAAAAATCATCACATGGCATTTGCATGCATTCATATATTTTTGTTTAATTATTTAAAATGTGAATTTGGTGCTATCATTTTATGTGTAGATTTTGGTGCTAGTGGTGATTGTGACTGTGAGGATTGTTTTTACTCTCCCAACTACTAAGGAAAGTGGTGCTTCATATTTTTATCCCAATATTTTGACTATGCATTAGTGATATTTTGTATAGGGCTTGCATGTTAATTTTTTCTAAGTATCTATATGCCATGCTTGGGAAATCCTAGTAGTTGTAGAACTGTTAGAATTTTCTCTAAGTTAAGATACTTGCTATTGCCATGCTTAGCCTAGCTAGTAGCAACCAAGGGTGGTTTATATACACATGCTATGGAAAATATTGCTAAGTCTTTGACTTGTGTGTTTGCTTAATAAAACAACTAAGTGAATGAAACACCTGGGTGGAATGGTAATTGCATGGATGGATTTTGGTTGAGTGGTTACCAGGGCCCATTGTTAAATGGTCTACCCTGTGTATCTCACTTGTGGAATGCCACCCAAGAACAAAGGGATTTGAGATGCCATATGTTAATAAGCTTCTAGTGTAGCCACATGGCATTATGGGCTCTGCCTGGATCATATAGGTTGCAATAACTTAGATAAATGGACAGTTGGTGGTAGAGGGTGATAGGTTTGGAGCGCGTCCATTCTGGTCTAAGGGAAGTCTTCTGAAAGATCCTGTCTTGATGAAAATCAAGTCTTGTGGGGAAGTGCACCACCTCTGCAAAAGTAAGAATCTAAGTACTTAGCCGTGTCCCCGGAAATGGACAATTTGAGCATCAAGACATGGAAGCTATCAAGAATCTCCTCATCCCAATTTCTAAGTTAAAAACTTGTGGTTGAACAAAAGGGTCAAGGTTCACCAATGTCTATTGGTGGTTCCTTGGGAGTTTTTGCCAAACAAAAACTTAGTGTTTTCAACTAATAGGTAAAACCTATTTTGAGCAAAGCAAGCCTAAGCTACACTTAGCCAAATTCATGTAGAAGCTATATACTATTATTCTACTTAGGTATCACTTGCCAATACTATTCCAATGTATTGACCCACTATGGCTGTAACTTGTGATGTTGCAAGTTACTCTGATGAGGATTAGGGTTATGAGTCTACACTCAACATGCTTGCCTGTGGCACATGAAGATGAAGACTTTTATTTATATTGTTAATTTAAACTCTTGTACTAGCCTATGGCTATGGAGTTGTAAAAGACTATGTTATCTCTGGAATGACGATGTAATAATGACCTTTGTTTCTGTGTACTTCATCTTAAACTATGGATGCTAGCAATTGATCCAGGGACTAGCATTGCAATCACAGGGACCTTTACCTTTATAAAGGTGGGGTCTTACAGATGGTATCAGAGCACTGTGTTGCCTGTAGGATTATGACCTAGGATTGGATTAGACTAAAAAACCACTAAGGAAAAAAATTCAACACTTTGAAAAATTTCCACACTTGTCTTTTTCTTCTCGTAAACTTTTCTATTCTTCTTTGTCATCTCTATTTGTAGATGAACTCCATCAACGACGCCGTGAGGAAGGGACCACTCATGACCATGACCTTAGAGTGTGAGTCTGAATTTCCCAAGGCACTCAAGAACCTTATGGTTACCATAGGGATACATGGTGCAGCTGTGTACAAAGGATTCCCTATGATGGATGAATTGTCACCAACTCTGAAATGCACACAACATTCTTTGACTCTACAAGGAATGCAGCTTGGAATGCTATCAAGGATCTTGGTGATAGACTCAAGTGCAGAATGCTCAACACCCAAAATGACCTTAGCGAAGAAAAGAAGCATACCCAAGAATTAGAGACTACCAACCAACAACTAAGGGGAGACATCATAGACTTAATATGGGAGTCTTGTGAACAAGATAGACAGATGGCTACTAAGGATGCCCCGATAGATATTTTGTCTAGTGAGTGAGAGTTGTAATGTACTTCGTTAGTTGGACCACCACACTTATCATTTTACTTCCAAAAATTTGTTTATGTTATGTTGAACCTTTCATGTTGTAATGGAATTGTGTAAGAAATGACTTGTGTGTTTGTTACAAAATATGTGCTTGTGATATTTTGTCTTGTGAATTTTCTCTACTTGTCTTGGATCTAACTTTTCTCTATCTTATAAAAATAGATGCCTAACATTGTTATCAGCACGGCCGAGGAGTTCAACGGAACTCGTTTTGGTACTCGTCTCATTGAGCTCACTAGTGTGCTCAACCTTCCACTTCCTATCATCATGACACTCCAGCTCACCAAGTTTGAGAGGAAGGACCTATGGGGCTTCAGAGTCACACAGCCGGGACGCCAGACAGAGCCAACCACGGTGGCCATCACTTTCAAGCTGATGCATGACGACAAGGAGAAAGGCTTGGATGTAGTCATGTAGGAGTTAGTTGTTACAATGACACCAGACAGAGCTCCACCGAGCTTAGAGGTCTTTACTTTCACCCCTTCAGGAGACGCAACGAGGAGGGTGAGGCTATAGAGTACGAGGATGCTGCTAGATTGACGATGGAGCCGATTCGTCTATACCTTCAGGACCTAGAGGGTCTCATTAGACACCTTGATACTGATAGGACCAACGTCATTCTTAGCAATGACGAGCTCCAGGTTCAGCTTCGAGAGAAGGACAAGCTCTTCGCAGAGCAAGACGAGATTGTCAAGGAAATGGAGGCCAAGTTTGAAAGTCAGGACAAGAAGTTCAAAAGCCAGGAGAAAAGAGTCCAAGACAGGAACAACAAGATCCGGGAGATGAAGGAAGAATTAGAGGCTAAGGACTTCGAGCTTGAGCATCAGCAGGGAGTGATCGAGAGGCTTCGCTCACAGAAGAGGGCTCTTAGGGCCAAGATTAAGGCCTTGACTACTAGTGTTGATGAGTACAAGAGCGCCATGGAGAATGCAGGTCTTACCCTCGTTGATGTGGAGATTGATGCGGAGGAGTAGTGTTGTCTACTCGATTATCTTTCATCTACCGTACTTTTGATTATTGAGTCGCAATGACCATCCAACATGTGGGTGGCTTGCTATGGTGTGTTTGCTTTTTCCAAAAACTTGTTGTTTATGTCATTCAAACTCTATGTTATTTTGATGCTTGGTTATTGTGATTGTTCTGTGTGATGTATTGTGCATGTTAAGCTTCTATGGGTATCTCATTCTTATCCTTATTAAAATCACAGATGCCTCCTTGACGTGCCAACCCCAACCAAAACAACAACAACAACAACAATGTCACTCCCGAGATGCAGCAGTTGATGACAGCACAAGCTCAACTGATGCAGATGATGAAAACATTCATGCAGAACCAGAACCAGAACCATAATAACAACAACAACAACAACAATAACAACAACAACCAGAATAATCCACCAGGATTTGACATGCTCACCGGATTTCTAAGACTAAGGCCTGCAAAATTCTCGGGAACCACTGATCCAATGGTGGCCAATGATTGGCTATGTTCAGTCAACAAAGACTTGGTGACTGTAGGCTGCACCGACGAGGAGAAGGTTAGGTTTGCAGCACATCTGCTAGAAGGTCCAGCAGCAACTTGGTGGGATAACTTTCAAATGACCACTCCCATTGAGGATGTGACTTGGGCTATCTTTGAGGATGGTTTCCGTATAGCTCACATCTCATCTGGAGTGATGAATTTGAAGAAGAAGGAGTTCCACAACCTGAAGCAGCGTCACCGCAGCGTGGCTGAGTACATTGAGGAGTTCAACAATCTGGCGCGTTATGCACCGGATGAAGTTGATACAGATGCCAAGAGGAAGGAGAAATTCCTCGAAGGACTGAATGATGAATTAAATCTGCAGTTATCTGTTGCCTATGTCCCAACCTACCAATCACTTTGTGACAAGGCTACCATCTTGGAGAACAAGAGGAAACATGTTGAGAGCATGAAAAGGAAGCACAGCTTTGATAAGCACAGCTCAGGATCGTCTCACAAGCGTTCCCATCATGATGATAGTGGGAATTCTGGATCCCACAAACATGGAAAGTACAACAACCACCATGGCCACAACCGCCATCATGACAACAAGCATCACCGCAGTCATGATAATGACAAGTATAAGAACCACAAGGGTGGACACAAGAGCCACCACAGTGGAGATGGAAGTGGCATTGGAAGTCAGCCTGCAAAGAGAGATATCAGTCAGGTTGAGTGTTTCAAGTGTAAGAAGATGGGACACTATGCAAATGAGTGCCCAGAGAAGAAGGTTGAAGGAACCACCAAGCCCAACCCTTTCCAGAAGGGACAAATGAACCACATCAATGTGGAAGAAATATACGAGGAATCTGATGCTGTGGCTGGTAAGTTCAAACTCAATTCTGTTCCAACACTTGTTCTTTTTTATACTGGCGCATCGCATTCATTCATATCAAGAGCATTTGTTGATAGAAATGGATTTCCAACTAAAAATATTGGGTGTCCTATAAAAGTAAGTTCTCCTGGTGGAGATATGATAGTAACTCTTGGATGTCGTGATCTAGTAATAGAATTTGGGAAGCATAAGTTTCCAGTTAGTTTGATAATCCTAGATTCCCAAGGATTGGATGTTATTTTGGGAATGGATTGGATGACCAAGTATGAAGGACTAATAGATTGTGCCAACCGTACTGTCGCACTCACAACCCCGGATAAGAAACGGATTAGATTCAAGTATAACTTTGAATCAAAAGGGAGTAGGCTAAATTCTCTTAAGGGGGTTAGCATAGATAGTGTGCTAATTGTGAGAGAATATCCGGATGTGTTTCCGGAGGAATTGCCGGGAATGCCACCAGATAGAGATGTTGAGTTTCTGATTGACTTGCTGCCAGGATCAGGCCCAATAGCAAAGATACCTTATAAGATGTCAGTTGATGAGTTGAAGGAACTCAAGAAACAACTTGGAGAACAGTTGCAGAAAGGATTTATTCAACCAAGTTCTTCATATTGGGGAGCACCAGTTTTGTTTGTTGAAAAGAAAGATAGAAGTCAAAGGTTATGCATAGATTATCGTTCACTCAATGAGGTGAATATCAAGAACAAGTATCCTTTGCCCAGAATCAATGACTTGTTTGATCAGTTAGAAGGAGCACGTGTGTTCTCAAAGATTGATCTTCGGTCAGGCTATTTTCAGCTAAAGATAAGGGAACAAGACATACCTAAGACTTCTTTCACCACTAGGTATGGATTGTATGAATACACTGTGATGCCATTTGGTTTGACAAATGCATCAGCCTACTTCATGAATATGATGAACAAGGTGTTCATGGAATTTCTTGACAAATTCGTTGTCGTTTTCATCGATGACATTTTGATCTATTCCAAGAGCAATGAAGAGCATGAAGGACATTTGCGATTGATACTTGAGAAGCTTAGAGAGCATAAACTATATGCCAAATTCAGTAAGTGTGAATTCTGGCTGAATGAGGTTGGATTTCTAGGACACATTGTGTCAGCAGATGGTGTAGCAGTTGATCCCGCAAAAGTATCTGCTGTAACGGAATGGGAATCTACTAAGTCTGTGAAAAAAGTTTGTAGTTTCCTTGGCTTGGTGGGATACTATAGAAGGTTCATTGAGAATTTCTCAAAGGTAGCTAAGCCAATGACGGAGTTACTTAAGAAAGACAAGAAATTTGATTGGACTGAAGGATGTGAACTCAGTTTCCAAGAGTTGAAGAAGGATTTTCAAGTGTTTTGTGATGCATCTCACCAAGGATTAGGTGCAGTTCTGATGCAAGAAGGGAAAGTTGTGGCGTATTCCTCGAGACAACTCAAAACTCATGAAGTGAATTATCCTACTCATGTTTGGAGTTAGCCTCTGTTGTCCATGCACTCAAAACATGGAGACATTATCTTTTGGTAAAGTGTTGTGAAGTGTTCACAGATCACAAAAGTTTGAAGTATATCTTCACCTAGAAAGAAATCAACATGAGACTAAGAAGATGGCTAGAACTCATCAAGGACTATGACTTGAGTTTGCAATACCACCCCGGTAAAGGAAATGTTGTAGCGGATGCATTAAGCCATAAGGTTTATGTGAATGACCTTACTAAAGGAGAGTTGCCAGATGATCTGTGTGCCCAATTCAAAGATCTCAGATTGGAGATAGTGCCTGAAGGACATCTCATGACATTGGATGTTCAACCCACCTTGTTGGACAAAATCAAGGAAGCCCAAAAGATGGACAAGGAAATTGAAGAGATTAAGGAAAAGATTGGTAAGGGAAAAGCCAAAGGATTCCATGAAGACGAACATGGTACTTTATGGTATGGAAAACGTATCTGCATTCCTCAAGATCCAGAGCTTTGAAAACTGATTTTACAGGAAGCACACAACTCACCATATTCCATTCATCCGGGTAACACCAAAATGTACATGGATGTGAAGGAAATATTTTGGTGGAATAATCTCAGGAAAGACATCACCGAACATATTGCTTTGTGTGATGTATGTAGTAGAGTGAAAGCAGAACATCAGAAATCAACAGGATTGCTACAACCACTACCTATTCCTGATTGGAAGTGGGACAAGATTGGCATGGATTTCATCACTGGACTGCCAAGGAGTAGATCGGGATATGATTCTATTTGGGTCGTAGTTGATCGCCTAACTAAGGTGGCTCATTTCATACCCGTGAAAACAACCTATACAAGTGCTAAGTTAGCCAAGATCTATATGAATAGGATTATGTGTCTGCATGGAGTACCCAAGAGTATTGTGTCTGATAGGGGAACTCAATTCACTTCCCATTTTTCGCGACAACTACATGAGTCAATGGGAACGAGATTGCAATTCAGCACTGCTTTTCATCCCCAGACTGATGGACAGACAGAAAAAACCAACCAGATTTTAGAGGATATGTTGAGGGCATGTGCCCTAGACTATGGAGCTAGTTGGGATGAAAGTCTGCCCTACGCGGAATTCTCTTACAACAACAGCTATCAAGCCAGTATTGATGTAAGGTTCCCAACCTTTAACAAGGTAGAGATCCCTGTGTTTACAATGCTAGTCCCTGGATCAATAGCTAGCATCCACAGTTAAGATGTAATATCAAGAAACAAAGGTCATAATACAACTTTATAACCAGGAATAAAGTAATTCATTACATCTTACATAGCTCATTTGGCTATCACATTACATTGCAGAATATAACAATAGCATGGGGTCCTTCATCTTCAAAGTGCCACAGGCAGTCATGTTGGTTGTAGACTTGTAATCCTAATCAATAAACTTCACTAACATCAAACAAACCTGCAACATAATAAGTTGTAGCCACAATGGTCAATACATTTGAATTGTATTGGCAAGTTTCACTACTATGTAGAAATAAGTGGATCCTATCATTACATGCATAGTTGGCTAAGTAGGGTTTAGGCTCATTTGCAGAAAGCAATATAGTTTTGTCCTATCTTTTCAAAATAGTTTTGATCTTTTGTAAAAATCTTTCTAATCTTCTTGGAAAACTCCAAGTTCTTCAAATCCCTTGTTGTCACCATCAAGTTTTACTTTGAGAAATTGGAATGTCGAGATCTTCCATAGCTTCAGTCCTTAGTTGCTCAGTACTGTCCATAACCGGGGACACGGCTAAGTACTTAGAATTTTGATCTTCTGCAGAAGTTGTACACTTTACCCACATGACACAATCTCATCTTGATGCCACCAGTGGCCGCTGGATAAGTACTCACCAAGATGGAGTACTGGCAGATTGAGAATGTGACAAAGTCTTTCCATAGGAGTCCTCCCAATACACAATGCTAGCTTGTCATCCAGGCACCAATGTAGGGTTTCAAGTTCCCTTACACAATTCTAGTTAACCTGAAGATGCCAATGCATGGGTCTTCCACTATGTAGTTGACTAAGCCAGAGCCCATTTAGCATGTGGCTGTACACGGAAGCCACTGTACGAGAAACATGTTCAATCTCTAAGTCCCTGGGTGGTTTTCTTCTAGTGCACATACAAAAAGGGATGGCCATATAAACATGGTTCCTTGTGTTGCCACCTTGTCCAAAATTTGAGTATCCTTGTCCACCCAGGTGGTTCATTGAGTACTTGTTTTATTATATAAAACATATAACTTTTCAACTCTTCATATAATCATATCATGTATCCCATCCCAAATATATAGCAGGGCTAAGCATACTAACTACATTGTTTCCACTAAGGGATATATAAGGGTATCCTATTAGGATTTAGCATAGCATAAAATATAGTAATCCTTATCATGCATGTTACAAAAATCCACTAAGTGCAATGAAAATAGTAGGACTTGGATGATAGTGTCACTTGCCTTTTTAGTAGAGAATGTTGGTTCACTTCTTGATCTTGCAAATATCACACTCTTCTAACTTCACTACAATTCAATCAAGCAAACACAAATTCAACTAGCATTCCAACCAATTTATCACACATAAAATAATAGAAACAAGGTCATGCATGCAAGCATGCAAAAGATAATTTTATTTGCAAAAGTGGTGTCTACTAGGCTCTAAACATTATAAAGTTCAAAATGGCCATTTACTAAAGTGGTAAAACCATTTGCAAAAGGTTTTATCTATAAACCATTTTTAAATCAAATCAACATTTTATGTGGTTGAAAATGCTTTTAGCAAAGCAATATTCTTTAAAGGTTTCACCAAATATATTTTAATTCTCAAAACTTGGTGTTTAGGGTCAGAAGGTTTGAATCAAATCATTTCCCAAAGGTTTTACTCAAAATAATTTCTAAAAAAAACAATATTTTTATTTGACTAGAAATGAGCTAATTCAATTATTTACTCCTTAACTTCACAAAATACATTTTTAAATCCATAAGTTTGTTCCTAGGGTCAGTAGGTTCACAACAATCCATTTTGCAAAGATTTCACATTAAATTATATCTAGAACATTTTTTATATTCATAATAATCCTACACATGTTTCTGCAAATTCAACTAATTTTACAGAAGCAAAACATTAAACAAAATGCATGGTTGCAAAGTACATGATCTGCTGAATCCATTGATATAAAATTTGCAAAATTTGGACGTGTAGAATTAAAGTTATGAATTTTACAAGTTTGCAATTCAAACAGATTATATTTTCTGTTTTAAACTAAACCATGTCCACGTGGCTTGTTCTTATTGCCTGATACCGCTTCGGGTGGATCGAGCTCTCTGGACCGCAGGATCTTATTTAGATTGCACGGCGCAGATTGAGTGATACCCCTTCGTTAAGTCATTTGTTCCTACGCGTCGGATCTAAATCTAATGGTGCAGATGGGTTTGACCACAAAGTGGCGGCGCTGCGCGGCGGCTGGCGGTGGCGCGCAGTCAGACGGTGGAGTCGCGGCGATTACAGGAAGCAAGGGAAGAAGCGGAGGTGCTCACCGTGCTCGCAGAGGGTTGGTGAAGCTCGAGGTGGCATTGGCTTGGCGAGGGGCGCTCAGGAACGGCGGTGATTGCTCGTCGGAGACGACGTCGGCGTCGGGTGCCTCTAGATGTCGTCGGGGGCGAGGTTGCAGGTCGCGCCGAGGTAAAACAAAGACATGATCAGACGCGGGCGAGTGTGGCGTTCACGTGAGCATGATCGAGAGGGCTCGGGGCGGTCTGGCTTACCAGGGGGAGGTCGCCGGAGTTTCTTGCAGACGGTGGCGCTGCTGGTGTGGTCGTTGCCGACGGTTTGGGCGACGCTGAGCACACGGGCAGGTGCGCAGTCTTTGGCGAGCAAGGTTGCGAGCTCTTGGAGGAGAGGGGCGGCCGTGGTTCGCCGGAATTGGCTGGGAACTCCGTCGGAGATATTGGCGGTGTAGGGGCGAATTGGAGCAGCCTAGGGGAAGGGAGTGGCTGGAGTTTGGGGGGAAAGAGAGAGGGGAGAGGGGCGCTTATCTACGCGTGATCACTGGAGGAATTACTCGCGCAATAAGTTGTATTCATCGCCGGAGTTAATCGGTAGCAACGACAGGGCAACGTGGTCGTGGGGAAGACGATGCTGAGGTGGCCAGTGGGGTCCGTCTGTCAGCGAGAGTGAGGGTGGGAAGGATGGGGCCACTTGTCTGCGTCTCTATGGGTCCTTTTCCTAGTGAAAAACGTTTCGCTGAGAGGGAGGAGAGTTGGGCTGTGAGTTGGGCTGCTGGGCCTGTTGGGTTGGGTTGAGTCTGTTTCACTTTTTTTTTATACAGATTGCTTTTTCTTTTTCTATTTGATTTTCTGTTTTTTATTTTCAAACAAACAATTCAAACAACAAATCAAATCAAACCACCACCAAACTTTGTATTTATTTTAATTCTGATTAACAACATAATCCAAAGACCAAAATAGAATAATTTTTATTCTTTTTAGGATCCATTAATAATTAAATAAATAGACCCTAGTTATTAATTCAAATAGGATTTTATTTATTTTAAAACTCTATTTGAAGTCTAAATATTATCAAAACCATTTCAATAGGTTTTATTTGAAAATATAAAACACTTGGAAATCTTATTTAAAATAAAATAACAAGTTTTAATGTTTATTTAAAATGGAAAAGCCTTTACTTTAAAAAAAATGGATATTAATAAATCCTCATTATTTTATTTAAATAAACCTTTACTCTTTTTATCAAATAGAAATATTTTATTTCAAAAGCTTGGCCAAGATTTAATTTGGCTTTATAAAATAATCCTTATTTATAATTCTACCTTTTCTTTTGAAAACCAAATCTTTTTATTAAAAGATCTAAAAATAGTAATTTCAACTATTAAAACTTTAATGCTTATTTATCTTTTTAAATCTCTTTAGGATTTTATTTGATCAAAATAGGTTTGGATATTTCCAATTGGAATCAAAAAGTTTCTTCTCACCCTAAATTTCAACAAAATTTTATTTTGTTTATTTATTTTTCACATTTCAAAATTTGGAAAATTTTGGGATGTGACAATTGAGATGGCACCGTTTGAGTTTCTCTATGGGAGAAAGTGTACCACACCATTGCTATGGAATGGTGTTGGAGAAATAAACTTGTTCGGGCCAGAACTAATCAAGGAAGCTGAGGCGAAAGTTAAGTTGGTAAAGGACAGATTGAAGATAGCACAGTCCCGACAAAAGAGCTACGCATATCCCAAGCGTAGGAAAGTCACCTATGAGGTGGGAGATAGAGCTTATCTTAGAGTATCACCACTTCATGGAGTAAAGAGGTTTGGAGTCAAAGGAAAATTGGCACCAAGATATGTTGGACCATTCAAGATTCTGAGCCGTAAAGGAGAAGTAGCATATGAGATTGAATTGCCTGAATCATTGTCTGCCGTTCACAATGTATTTCATGTAAGTCAGCTAAAGAAATGCCATTCGAAGATGGAAGAGACTTCTTTGAAGGATACTATACCTTTGGAAGAGGTCCAATTGGAAAGTGATCTCACTTATGAGGAAAAAACTATCAAGATTCTCGAGACTGCAGAAAGAGTTACTCGGACAAAGACTATCAAATTCTGCAAAGTTCAGTGGAACCATCATTCCGAGGAAGAAGCAACATGGGAAAGAGAATATGATCTTCGGAAAGAGCACCCTCACCTATTTGCTAGCCAATCCGAATCTCGAGGGCAAGATTTACCTTAAGGGGGTTAGATTTGTAACATCCCAAAAATCATGATTTATAAAGTTTGCATATCATTCATGCATTCATAAGAATTTGGATCTTTTTTCAAATAAAATTTCAAAACAGAAGTAAATTGTTGCCTAATATTTTATGTAGGAAAGGCAATGGATTTATTTCTACTCTCCAAAATGTGAATACTTTGTTTCAACCAGAAAAGGTTTGATTATAGTTTGAATGTTGATTCCAAAGCTTGTTCAAAATTTCAAAACAAAAATCTAAATTCAAAACCATTCATATGCCTATTTATAAATAAATAATTAAGGCATGGTTTTATTTTAATTTCAAAGGGCCAATGTATTTTTGAGAGAACAGCAATGTTTTATACTCAAATATGTACATGGTTCACTTTACAAAAATCCAGAAAAGTTTGAATTCAAACTCATTTTAAAAAGCATTTGAAATTGATTTCACAAAATCAAAATAGAAATAGAAAAGGAATAAAGAAAAAGAAAAAGGCTGGCGCCACCCATTCGGCCCAGTAGCAGAATCAGCCCAGCAAGCCCACCCGGGCCTTTCCTCTCTCTCTATCTCTCACGCAACGCGAACCTACCCCGCGCTCACTGACTGGTGGCCCCAATTACCACGCAATCATCTTCCCCAAACCCCGCACCCCCCTGACCCTATTGTCGCTGTCGTTACCACCATCACTGCCGCGATTGAAGCGGGCTTAATTTCCGATCAATGCCGCATAATCCCCTCGCCCCTCGCCGGCTATTTAATCCACTCCCCTCTCTGCTCCACTCCCTTCCCCTCACTCAGCGCCCCTTCTCCGCCCCCAGGCTGCCCGTAATTTCATTTGCACCGCCGCAGTACCGAGCGCCTCCGGCGACATATTTCGGTGAGTATAGTGCCCCCCTTCACCTCAGGATCATGCGAGCTTGTTCGTCTGGTTCATGCGCATCATCTCATGCCATTCGTTTGATCTGCCTTGAACCAGGACGTCGCCTCTGTCCATCTCTGCAAACAACAGAACCGCCGCCCAACTCCGTCGAGAAATCCGCGTAACCTCCGAGCTCCCCTTGTCTTATCCTTGACACTGTCGTGTTTGCCGTGACCTTGTGCACCTCCTGACACATCTGGTTTGTGCTAGGGCGATCCAGAGCAACGGCAACAACTTCGTCTGCAAGGACCTGACGCCGCCTACAACTCCGACGAGCTCTAGCTCCCGCTACAGCACGCCCCCGCCCCAACCACGACCACGTTGAGCTTCCTCGTAGTCGTGCGACGCTGGTAAGGCCAACCACTGTCCCTATCCCCCTCTGGAATCGCCAGAGCACTATCGCTAGTAGCGCCGCCGCGCCGCCGTCGCTAGCGCCTCCCATCCATGGTCGTATGCGCAGCAGCGTTGGATCTAGATCTAACGCGTAGGATTAGATCACTTAATGAAGGGGTATGAGTGGATCTGATCATGTAACATCCCTAAAATCATGTTTTCAAAGCTTTGCATATTATCCATGCATTCAAGATCGTTTTAGGATCATTTTCAAAATGTTACAAAAACAGAAGCATTTGTATGCTTATTATTTTATGTAAGCAAAACTTTGATCCAATGCTACTCTCTAGTGAGAGAATATTTGTTTTTTTTAACCAATGATGTTTGTTCATAGGATTGTTTGATAAATTCCAAAGCTTGGTCAAGGTTTTCAAAAAACAAATTATGAATTATAAACCATTTATATGCTAATTATAAACATTTAATCAAGGCATGGTTTAAATTTCTTTTTCAAACCCAATTTGAATTTGAGTGTGAATAGATGTTTTACACACCCCAGGATGCAAGAATCAATAAAAAAATGTTTGGAGAAAATTTCATTTGAAACAGATTTGATTTGAGCATATGAATTCAAACTAGAAATTCAATCAGAAAAAAGAAAAAGGGAAAGGGAGAAAAAAATAAAGCAAACTAACTAATCTAACCCAACCCAGCCCAATCAGCCCATTTAGCCCAATGACTTCTCCCCATGAAAACGTTTACTTAGAGTTAACCCAGCCGACGACTACGCCCCACCCCGGGTATCTCTCTCTCACTGAACACCAGGCCCCACATGTCAGTCGTCTATTCCACCCCGCGACCCCTTCTTTCCCCAAATCACGCCGGCTGTTTCCGGTGATTAAACCTCGCATCAATTCGATTGATTGCGTCAGTAATTCTCACCCCCGACCTTGCGTACTTAATCGCCCGCGTCCTCCCCTCCTTTTCCCAGTCGCCTCTCTCTTTGCCCCTAGGCTGCTCGGAATCGGCCCAATACCACCCACTGCTCCGACGACCTCCGGCTCAAATTCCGGCCAACCACCGTCGCCCCTTACCTTCCAGACACCGCGAGTGAACTTCACACTCCCTCGATACCTGCCAGTATCACCCACTTGCCCCCGGGCGCTCTCTATCATCGGCAACCTCAACGTCAAGCAAGCACCGCCGTCTTCCTCGACTCCGGTGACATCCCCTGGTAGTTCCTGACCGCCCCCGTCTCTCTTTTTGTTGCTCACGTATTCGCCAGACTAGTGCGCATCTAACGCACCGCTTGTTTCACTCTGGCATGATCAACAACGTCGGCAACATCGAAGAACAGCCGTGCCCGATGACAGGCTTCACTCCGACGAGCAATAGCAACGGAGTCCGTGCGCCCCTGTCTCTTCCTCGACCACCTCGAGCACCGCAGCAACCACACGAGCACGGTAAGCATATCCGCTCCTCCCCGCGCGATCTAAATCGCCGGCAACCTCTCAGACAGAGCTCGCCGCCGCCACTTGCGGCCGCCAGCGCCGCCCGTCTTTGACCAGTTGCTAGGAACCGTAGGATTTAGAACGATCGGCTATGATAGATCCACTAGACCAAGGGGTAAGTTTGATTCTGGTACGTTCGATTTCATTTAGATCGTGCATCCCACACTAGTCGAACCGGACGAACTGGTACGAGCCAATCAGAGCACGTCGCGTGGCCTGCGTTTAGATTTAAAAAACAGAATTTAGATCTATTAGTGAATCAAACTTGCAAAATTCATAACTTTAGATCCACACGTTCAAATTTTACAAATTTTATATCATTGGAATCAGGATAAAGAATGCCATCCATTTATGCAATGTGTTTAATATTTTGCTTCTATAAAATTGGTTATTTTTTTGCAGAGACATTTATAGGCTTATTTTGAGTATAGAAATGATTTGAAAAATGATTTAAAGATCAAATAAAGTTTATTTAGTGTGTCTTGGTCTTGTTTATGATTTAGTACTATATATTTGTCTTGTTTGATGTAGAAAATCATCACATGGAATTTGCATGCATTGACATATTTTTGTTTGTATATTTTTGATATGTGAATTTGGTGCCATTATTTTATGTGTAGATTTTGGTGCTAATAGTGATTGTGGTTGTGAATATTGTTGCTAATACCCAAACTACCAAGGCAAGTGGTGCTTCATGTTTCTATCCCAATATTTTTACCTATGCATTAGAAATATTTTGTATAGGACTTGCATGATTTTTGCTAAGTATCTATATGCTATTCTTGGGAAATCCTAGTAGTTGTAGTAATGTTAGAATTTCCTCTAAAGTTAAGATACTTGATATTGTCATGCTTATCCTAGCTAGTAGCAACCAAGGGTGGATTATATATTCATGCTATGAGAAATAATTCTAAGTCTTTGACTTATGTTTTGCTTAATAAAACAACTAAGTGAATGAAACACCTGGGTGGAATGGAAAGATTGGTTTGTGTTGAGTGGTTACACAAGTCCCATTTCTATGGTTTACCTTGTGTATCACACTTGTGGAAAGCCACCCAGGAATAAAGGGATTTGAGATGCCAAATGTTAAGAAGCTTCTAGTGCAGCCACATGGCAATATGGGCTCTGCCTGGATCACATAGGTTGCAATAGCCATTTGGACAGTTGGTGGTAGTGGGATGATTAGTTGGAATGCGTCCATTTGGTCTAAGGGGAGGCTTTTGAAAGGTCATGTCTTGGTGAAAATCAAGTCTTGTGGGGAAAGTGCACAACCTCTGCAGATGGAAGAATCTAAGTACTAAGCCATGTCCCTGGTATTGGACAAATTGAGCATCAAGACATGGAAGCTATCAAGAATCCCCTCATCTCAATTTTCTAAGTTAAAACTTGTGGTTGAACAAGGGTGAAGGTTCACCAATTTCTATTGGTGGTTCCTTGGGAAGTTTTGTCAAAGAAAAACTTAGTGTTTTCAACTAATAGGTAAAACCTATTTTGAGCAAAGCAAGCCTAAGCTACACTTAGCCCAATGCATGTAGTAAATAGATTTTAATATTCTACTAAGGTATCACTTGCCAATACTATTCCAATGTATTGACCCACTGTGGCTGTAACTTGTGATGTTGCAGGTTATTCTGATGATGATTAGGGGTTATGAGTCTACACTCAACATGTTTGCCTGTGGCACATCAAGATGAAGACTTATTTATTTTTTTATGGTTAAACTATTGTATTAGGCCTATGGCCATGGAGTTATAAAAGACTATGTTTGTCTCTGGAATGATATGTAATAATGACCTTTGTTTCCGTGTACTTCATCTTAAACTGTGGATGCTAGCATTGATCCAGGGACTAGCATTGCAATCACAGGGATCCTTACCTTTAAAAGGGAGGGATTTTACAGATGGTATCAGAGCACTGTGTTGCATGTAGGATTATAACCCTAGGATTGGATTAGAAACCACTAAGGAAAAAATTTCAACACTTTGAAAATTTTCTCCACTTGTCTTTTATTCTCGTAAACTTTTCTAATCTTCTTTCTCATCTCTATATGTAGAAGGATGCTTTGATAGCCTTTTTGTCAAGTGAGTGAGAGTTGTATTGTACTTCGTTAGTTGGACCACCACACTTATCGTTTTATTTCCAAAATTTTGTCTAAGTTATGATGAACATTGGAATGCTTGTAATAAATTATGTATGCCATGACTTGTGTGTTTGCTAATGATATGTTTGTGATGCTTTGTCTTGAGATTTTCTATTGGTGGTTAATTCTAACTTTTCTTATCTCATAAAATAGATGCCTAATGTTACTATCAGCACGGCTGAAGAGTTCAAGGGAACTCGCTTTGGCACTCGTCTTGTTGAGCTCACTAGTGTGCTCAATCTTCCACTCCCTAGCATCATGATGCTTCCCCTCACCAAGTTTGAGAGGAAATACCTTTGGGGATTCAAGGTTACTCAGCCAGGACGCCAGACTGAGCCAGCCACGGAGGCCATCACCTTCAAGCTTATGCATGACGACAAGGAGAGAGGCCTAGAGGTAGTCATGCATGATTTACTTGGGCGTCTATTAGGGAGACACTCCCGGGAGATTAGAGGTACTCACTTCCACGCCTTCGGAAGACGCGACAAGGATGGTGAGGCTATTGAGTTCGAGGATGATGCTAGAGAGAAGGCAGATCCGATTCGTCTGTACCTTCAGGACCTAGAGGTTCTACTTAGGCACCTAGATACTGATAGGACCAACGTCATTCTTAGCAATGACGAGCTCCAGGTGCAGCTTCGTGAGAAGGACAAGCTCTTCGCGGAGCAAGACGAGATAGTCAAGGAAATGGAGGCCAAGTTTGGGAGCCAGGACAGGAAGTTCAAAAGCCAAGAGAAGAGAGTCCAAGACAGGAACAAGAGGATTCGAGAGATGACTGCAGAACTAGAGGCCAAGGACTTCGAGCTCGATCATCAGCAGGGTGTGATTGAGAGACTTCGTTCACAGAAGAGGGCTCTCAAAACGAAGGTAGAGGCCTTGACTACCAATGTCGAGGAATACAAGACCGCTATGGAGAATGCAGGTCTTACACTTGTTGATGAGGAGGTTGACGCAGAGGAGTAGTGATGACTACTCATATATCTATCATTTACCAAGCTTATGATTATTGATTCGCAATGACCATCCAACATGTGGATGGCTTGCTATTGGTGTGTTTGCTTTTCAAAAACTTGTTTTTTATGTCGTTGAACTTTATGTTATTTTGATACTTGTTTGGTGATTGTCTATGTGATGTATTGTGCATAATAAGCATCTATGGGTATCTCATTCTTATCCTTATTTGAAAACCACAGATGCCTCCTCGACGTGCCAACCATACCCGAACAACAACAATGTCACCCCCAAGATGCAAGAATGATGACAAAGACGGTGATGCAGATGATGACCACTTTCATGCAGAATCAGAACAACAACAACAACAACAACAACAACAACAACAACAACAACAACAACAACAACAACAACAACAACAACAACAACAACAACAACAACAACAACAACAACAACAACAACAACAACAACAACAACAACAACAACAACAACAACAACAACAACAACAACAACAACAACAACAACAACAACAACAACAACAACAACAACAACAACAACAACAACAACAACAACAATAACAACAACAACAATCCACCAGGTTTTGACATGTTTACCAGATTCTTAAGACTGAGGCCTGCAAAGTTCTCAGTAACTACTGATCCCATGGTGGCCAATGATTGGCTACGTTTAGTGAACAAGGATTTGGTAACTGTTAGTTGCACCGACGAGGAGAAAGTCAGATTTGCAGCACACTTGTTGGAAGGACCAGCAGCTACTTGGTGGGATAACTTCCAGATCACCACTCCCATTGAGGATGTGACATGGGCTATCTTTGAAGATGGTTTCCGTACAGCTCACATCTCATCCGAAATGATGAGCTTAAAGAAGAAGAAATTTCATAATCTGAAGTAGCGCCACCGCAGCTTGGCTGAATATATTGAGGAGTTCAACAATCTGGCGCGTTATGCACCGGATGAAGTTGATACTGATGTCAAGAGGAAAGAGAAGTTCCTCGAAGGACTGAACGATGAACTTAATCTGCAGTTATCTGTGGCCTATGTCCCCACCTACCAGTCCCTTTGTGACAAGGCTGCCATCTTGGAGAGCAAGAGGAAACAGGTTGAAAGCAGAAAGAGGAAACACAACTCTGACAAGCACAGCTCGGGATCGTCTCACAAGCGTTCCCATTATGATGATAGTGGGAGTTCTGGATCCCACAAGCATGGAAAGTACATCAGCCACCACAACCACAACCGCCATCATGACAACAAGCATCACCGTAGTCATGACAATGACAAGCACAAGAACCACAAGAGTGGATACAAGAGCCACCATAGTGGAAGTGGAAGTGGTAGTGGAAGCCAGCCTATCAAGAAGGATCTCAGTCAGGTTGAATGCTTCAAATGCAATAAGATGGGGCATTATGCAAATGAATGCCCAGAAAAGAAATTTGAAGGACCCAACAAACCCAACGCTTTCCAGAAGGTACAGGTGAACCACATCAATGTGGAAGAGATCTATGAAGAACCTGATGCTGTTGCTGGTAAGTTCAAACTCAATTCTGTTCCAGCACTTGTTCTTTTTTATACTGGCGCATCGCATTCATTCATATCAAGAGAAATTGTTGAAAGAAATGAACTTCCAGTTGAAACTATTGGGTGTCCTATAAAATTAAGTTCTCCTGGTGGAGAAATGATAGTGAACTCAGGATGTCATGACCTAGTCATAGAGTTTGGGAAGTATAAGTTTCCCGTTAATCTGATAATCCTAAATTCCCAAGGATTGGATGTCATTTTGGGAATGGACTGGATGACTAAGCATAAGGGAGTGCTAGATTGTGCCAATCATACTATCACACTCACACCCCCGGATAATAAAAGGATTAGATTCAAGACTAACTTTGAATCAAAAGGGAGTAAGCTAAATTCTCTTAAGGGGGTAGCATAGACAGTGTGCCAATTGTGAGTGAATATCCAGATGTGTTTCTGGAAGAATTGCCGGGAATGCCACCAGATAGGGATGTGGAATTTCTGATTGACTTGGTGCCAGGATCAGGACCAATAGCAAAGAGACCTTACAAGATGTCAGTTGATGAGTTGAAAGAACTCAAGAAACAACTTGGAGAACAGTTGCAGAAAGGGTTTATCCAACCAAGTTCTTCATCCTAGAGAGCACCAGTCTTGTTTGTGGAAAAGAAAGATAGAAGTCAAAGGTTATGCATAGATTACCATTCACTCAATGAGGTGAATATCAAGAACAAATATCCTTTGCCTAGAATCAATGACTTGTTTGATCAGCTAGAAGGAGCATGTGTGTTCTCAAAGATTGATCTCCGGTCAGGTTATTTCCAGCTTAAGATAAGGGAACAAGACATACCTAAGACAGCTTTCACCACTAGGTATGGATTGTATGAGTACACCGTGATGCCATTTGGTTTGACCAATGCACCAGCTTATTTCATGAACATGATGAACAAGGTGTTCATGGAGTTCCTTGACAAGTTTGTTGTCGTTTTCATCGATGTCATTTTAATCTACTCCAAGAGCAAATAGGAGCATGAAGGACATTTGCGCTTGATACTTGAGAAGCTTAGAGAGCATAAGTTGTATGCAAAATTCAGCAAGTGTGAGTTATAGTTGAATGAAGTTGGATTTCTTGGACATGTTGTGTCAGGAGATGGTGTAGCAGTTGATCCCGCAAAAGTGTCAGCTGTAACTGAGTGGAAATATCCTAAGTTCGTAAAAGAGGTTCGTAGTTTCCTTGGCTTGGCAGGATACTATAGAAGATTCATTGAGAATTTCTCCAAAGTAGCTAAGCCCATGACGGAGTTACTAAAGAAAGACAAGAAATTTGCTTGGACTGAAGGATGTGAACTCAGTTTCCAAGAGTTGAAGAATAGACTAGTGATAGCACCAGTCTTGTGTCTACCAGATTTGGAGAAAGATTTCCAAGTGTATTGTGATGCATCTCATCATGGATTAGGTGCAGTTCTAATGCAAGAAGGGAAAGTTGTGGCTTATGCCTCGAGACAACTCAAAATTCATGAGGTAAATTACCCTACTCATGATTTGGAGTTAGCCTCTGTTGTCCATGCACTCAAAACATGGAGACACTATCTTTTGGGAAAACGATGTGAAGTGTTCATAGATCACAAGAGTTTGAAGTATATCTTCACTCAGAAAGAAATCAACATGAGACAAAGAAGATGGCTAGAACTCATCAAGGACTATGACTTGAGTTTGCAATACCACCCCGGTAAAGCAAATGTTGTAGAGGATGCTCTAAGCCGTAAGGTATTTGTGAATGGCCTTACTAAGGGAGAGTTGCCAGATGATCTGTGTGCCCAATTTAGAGACCTTAGATTGGAGATTGTGCCTGAAGGACATCTCATGTCATTGGATGTTCAACCCACATTGTTGGATAAGATCAAAGAAGCCCAAAAGACGGACAAGGAAATAGAAGAGATTAAGGAAAAGATTGTCAAGGGAAAAGCCAAAGGATTCCATGAAGACGAACAGGGTATTTTATGGTATGGAAAACGTATCTGCGTTCCGCAAGATCCAGAGCTTCGGAAACTGATTTTACAGGAAGCACACACCTCACCATATTCCATTCATCCTGGTAACACCAAAATGTACATGGATATGAAGGAAAGATTTTGGTGGAATAATCTCAAGAAGGACATCGCCGAACATATTGCTTTGTGTGATGTCTGTAGTAGAGTGAAAGCGGAACATCAGAAACCAGCAGGATTGCTACAACCACTACCTATTCCTGATTGGAAGTGGGATAAGATTGGCATGGATTTCATCACCGGATTGCCAAGGACTAGGTCTGGATATGATTCTATTTGGGTAGTAGTGGATCGCCTCACTAAAGTGGCTCATTTCATACCCGTGAAGACAACTTATACAAGTGCTAAGTTGGCCAAAATTTACATGAGTAGGATTGTATGTCTGCATGGAGTACCCAAGATTATTGTGTCTGATAGGGGAACTCAATTCACTTCCCATTTTTGGAGGCAACTACATGAGTCATTGGGAACGAAGTTGGAATTCAGCACTGCTTTTCATCCTCGGACTGATGGACAGACAGAAAGGACCAACCAGATTCTATAAGATATGTTGAGGGCATGTGCCCTAGACTATGGAGCTAGTTGGGATGAAAGTCTGCCTTACGCAGAATTCTCTTACAATAAAAGCTATCAAGCCAGTATTGAGATGGCACCATTTGAGTTTCTCTATGGGAGAAAGTGTACCACCCCATTTCTATGGAATGGTGTGGGAGAAAGAAATTTATTTGGGCTAGAACTAATCAAAGAGGCTGAAGAGAAAGTCAAGTTGGTATAAGACAGATTGAAGATAGCACAGTCCCGGCAGAAAAGCTACGCAGATCCTAAGCATAGAGAAGTCACCTATGAAGTGGGTGATAGAGCTTATCTTAGAGTGTCACCACTTCGTGGAGTGAAGAGATTTGGAGTCAAAGGAAAATTGGCCCCAAGATATGTTGGACCATTCAAGATTCTTAGTCATAAAGGAGAAGTAGCTTATGAGATTGAATTGCCAGAATCATTGTCTGCCGTTCACAATGTGTTTCATGTGAGTCAGTTAAAGAAATGCCATCCAGATATGGAAGATACTTCTTTGAAAGATACTATACCCTTGGAGGAGGTCCAATTGGAAAGTGACCTCACTTATGAGGAAAAACCCATCAAGATTCTTGAGACTGCAGAAAGAGTTACTCGGACTAAGACTATCAAATTCTGCAAAGTTCAATGGAACCATCATTCAGAAGAAGAAGCAACATGGGAAAGAGAAGATGATCTTCGGAAAGACCACCCTCACCTATTTGCTAGACGATCCGAATCTCGAGGGCGAGATTCACCTTAAGGGGGTTAGATTTGTAACATCCCTAAAATCATGTTTTCAAAGCTTTGCATATCATCCATGCATTCATGATCATTTTAGGATCATTTTCAAAGTTTTACAAAAAGAGAAGCATTTGTATGCTTATTATTTTATGTAAGCAAAACTTTGATCCAATGCTACTCTCTAGTGAGAGAATATTTGTTTTTTAAACCAATGATGCTTGTTCATAGGATTGTTTGATAAATTCCAAAGCTTGGTCAAGGTTTTCAAAAAACAAATTATGAATTATAAAACATTTATATGCTAATTATAAACATTTAATCAAGGCATGGTTTAAATTTCTTTTTCAAACCCAATTTGAATTTGAGTGTGAATAGATGTTTTACACACCCCGGGATGCAAGAATCAATAAATAAATGTTTGGAGAAAATTTCATTTGAAACAGATTTGATTTGAGCATTTGAATTCAAACCAGAAATTTCAATCAGAAAAAGAAAAAGAGAAAGGGAGAAAAAAATAAAGCAAACTAACTAATCTAACCCAACCCAGCCCAATCATCCCATTTAGCCCAACAGCTTCTCCCCCGCAAAAAACGTTTCGCACCGCAGGGCTAACCCGCGCAGTCGTTGACGACTAGGCCCCACCCCTGGTATCTCTCTCTCACTGAACGCCAGGCCTCACACGTCAGTCGTCGCCTCCACCCCGCGACCCCTTCTTTCCCCAAATCACGCCGGTTGTTTCCGGTGATTAAACCTCGCATCAATTCGATTGATTGCTTCAGTAATTCTCTCCCCCGACCTTGCGTACTTAATCGCCCGCGTCTCCCCTCCTTTTCCCCAGCCGCCTCTCTCTCTCTGCCCCTAGGCTGCTCGGAATCGGCCCAGAACCGCCCACTGCTCCGACGAGCTCCGGCTCAAATTCCGGCCAACCACCGTCGCCCCTTGCCTTCCAGACACCGCGAGTGAGCTTCCCATCTCCCTCTTCACCTGCCAGTATCACCCACTCACCCGCACACGCTCTCTATCGTCGGCAACCTCAACATCAAGCAAGCACCGCCGTCTGTCTCGACTCCGGTGACATCCCCTGGTAGTTACTGACCGTCCCCATCTCTCTTTTTGTTGCTCACGTATTCGCCAGACTAGTGCGCATCTAACACACCGCTTGTTTCACTCTGGCATGATTTACAACGTCGGAAACATCGACGAACAGCCGTGCCTGACGACAGGCTTCACTCCGACGAGAAATAGCAACCGAATCTGTGCGCCCCTGTCTCTTCCTCGACCACCTCGAGCACCGCAGCAACCACACGAGCACGGTAAGCATCTCCGCTCCTCCCCTCGCGATCTAAATCGCCGGCAGCCTCTCTGACAGAGCTCGCCGCCGCCACTTGCCGCCGCCAACGCCGCCCGTCTTTGACCAGTTGCTAGGAACCGTAGGATTTAGATCGATCGGCTATGATAGATCCGCTAGACGAAGGGGTAGGTTTGATTCTGGTCAGTGCGATTTCATTTAGATCGTGCGTCCCACACTAGTCGATCCAGCCGAACCGGTACGAGCCAATCAGAGCACGCTGCGTGGCATGCGTTTAGATTTCCAAACATAATTTAGATCTATTAGTAATCAAACTTGCAAAATTCATAACTTTTGATCCACACGTTCAAATTTTACAAATTTTATATCATTGGAATCAGGAGAAAGAATGCCATCCATTTATGCAATGTGTTTAATATTTTGCTTCTGTAAAATTGGTTATTTTTTTGCAGAGACATTTATAGGCTTATTTTGAGTATAGAAATGATTTGAAAAATGATTTAAAGATCAAATAAAGTTTATTTAGTGTGTCTTCGTCTTGTTTATGATTCAGTACTGTATATTTGTCTTGTTTGATGTAGAAAATCATCACATGGCATTTGCATGCATTCATATATTTTTGTTTGTATATTTTTGATATGTGAATTTGCTGCCATTATTTTATGTGTATATTTTGGTGCTAATAGTGATTGTGGTTGTGAAGATTGTTGCTACTCCCCAAACTACCATGGAAAGTGGTGCTTCATGTTTCTATCCCAATATTTTTACCTATGCATTAGAAATATTTTGTATAGGACTCGCATGATTTTTGCTAAGTATCTATATGATGTGCTTGGGAAATCCTAGTAGTTGTAGTAATGTTAGAATTTCCTCTAAAGTTAAGATACTTGCTATTGTCATGCTTAGCCTAGCTAGTAGCAACCAAGGGTGGATTATATATTCATGCTATGAGAAATAATTCTAAGTCTTTGACTTATGTTTTGCTTAATAAAACAACTAAGTGAATGAAACACCTAGGTGGAATGGAAAGATTGGTTTGTGTTGAGTGGTTACACAAGGCCCATTTCTATGGTTTACCTTGTGTATCACACTTGTGGAAAGCCACCCAGGAACAAAGGGATTTGAGATGCCAAATGTTAAGAAGCTTCTAGTGCAGCCACATGGCAATATGGGCTCTGCCTGGATCACATAGGTTGCAATAACTTAGCCATTTGGACAGTTGGTGGTAGTGGGGTAATAGGTTGGAACGCTTCCATTTGGTCTAAGGGAAGGCTTCTGAAAGGTCCTGTCTTGGTGAAAATCAAGTCTAGTGGGGAAAGTGCACAACCTCTACAGATGGAAGAATCTAAGTACTTAGCCATGTCCCTGGTATTGGAAAAATTGAGCATCAAGACATGGTAGCTATCAAGAATCTCCTCATCTCAATTTTCTAAGTTAAAACTTGTGGTTGAACAAGGGTGAAGGTTCACCAATTTCTATGGTGGTTCCTTGGGAAAGTTTTGTCAAAGAAAAACTTAGTGTTTTCCACTAATAGGTAAAACCTATTTTGAGCAAAGCAAGCCTAAGCTACACTTAGCCAAATGCATGTAGTAACTAGATGTTAATATTCTACTAAGGTATCACTTGCCAATACTATTCCAATGTATTGACCCACTGTGGCTATAACTTGTGATGTTGCAGGTTATTCTGATGATGATTAGGGGTTATGAGTCTACACTCAACATGTTTGCCTGTGGCACATGAAGATGAAGACTTATTTATATTATTATGGTTAAACTCTTGTATTAGGCCTATGTCCATGGAGTTGTAAAAGACTATGTTTGTCTCTGGAATGATATGTAATAATGACATTTGTTTTTGTGTACTTCATCTTAAACTGTGGATGCTAGCATTGATCCAGGGACTAGCATTGCAATCACAGGGATCCTTACCTTTAAAAGGGAGGGATCTTATAGATCCGTGCGATTTCATTTAGATCGTGCGGCTCACATTGATCGATCCATGTGAATCGCTATCATCCAATAGAATTATTCCACGTAGCCTAGCCTATCTGTTTAAAATTCCAGAAATGATTTTTGAATGTTTAAACTTGTAAATTCAATAACTTTTGTTCTGCTTATCCAAAAAAATGCAAATAAGATATCAATGGAATCACAAAAATAAATCCTACACATCTGTAGGATTAGTTTTGTATTTTGCCTATGTTAAAATATAATTTTATGTAGAGACATTCATAGGACTATTTTGTGTATTAAAATTATTTGGAAAATGTTTTAAAGATCTAATTAAGTTTATTTGGTGTATAAATGTTTAGTTTATTGATCATTACTTTTTACTTGTCTTGGTTGGTTTAGAAAAATCATCACATGGAATTTACATGCATTCATATATTTTTTTTTGATTATTTGAAATGTGAATTTGGTGCTATCATTTTATGTGTAGATTTTGGTGCTAGTGGTGATTGTGACTGTGAGGATTGTTTTTACTCTCCCAACTACCAAGGCAAGTGGTGCTTCATATTTTTATCCCAATATTTTGACTATGCATTAGTGATATTTTGTATAGGGCTTGCATGTTAATTTTTTCTAAGTATCTATATGCTATGCTTGGGAAATCCTAGTAGTTGTAGAATTGTTAGAATTTTCTCTAAGTTAAGATAATTGCTATTGCCATGCTTAGCCTAGCTAGTAGCAACCAAGGGTGGTTTATATACACATGCTATGGAAAATATTGCTAAGTCTTTGACTTGTGTTTTTGCTTAATAAAACAACTAAGTGAATGAAACACCTGGGTGGAATGGTAATTGCATGGATGGATTTTGGTTGAGTGGTTACCAGGGCCCATTGTTCAATGGTATACCCTGTGTATTTCACTTGTGGAATGCCACCCAGGAACAAAGGGATTTGAGATGCCATATGTTAAGAAGCTTCTAGTGCAGCCACATGGCATTATGGGCTCTGCCTGGATCATATAGGTTGCAATAACTTAGCTGAATGGACAGTTGGTGGTACAGGGTGATAGGTTTGGAGCGCCTCCATTCTGGTCTAAAGGAAGGCTTCTGAAAGATCCTGTCTTGATTAAAATCAAGTCTTGTGGGGAAAGTGCACCACCTCTGCAAAAGGAAGAATCTAAGTACTTAGTTGTGTCCCCGGAAATGGACAATTTGAGAATCAAGACATGGAAGCTATCAAGAATCTCCTCGTCCCAATTTCTAAGTTAAAAACTTGTGGTTGAACAAAAGGGTAAAGGTTCACCAATGTCTATTGGTGGTTCCTTGGGAGTTTTTGCCAAACAAAAACTTAGTGTTTTCAACTGATAGGTAAAACCTATTTTTAGCAAAGCAAGCCTAAGCTACAATTAGCCAAATTCATGTAGAAGCTAGATACTATTATTCTACTAAGGTATCACTTGCCAATACTATTCCAATGTATTGACCTATTGTGGTTGTAACTTGTGATGTTGCAAGTTACTCTGATGAGGATTAGGGTTATGTGTCTACACTCAACATGTTTGCATGTGGCACATGAAGATGAAGACTTTTATTTATATTGTTAAGTTAAACTCTTGTACTAGCCTATGGATATGGAGTTGTAAAAGACTATGTTATCTCTGGAATGACGATGTAATAATGACCTTTGTTTCTGTGTACTTCATCTTAAACTGTGGATGCTAGCAATTGATCCAGGGACTAGCATTGCAATCACAGGGACCTTTACCTTTATAAAGGTGGGGTCTTACAGAACTTGAAGTCATGCTCAAGGACTTTATTAGTAAACAAAACACTTTCAATAAGACTATAGAGGAAAAGCTTTTGACTGTTGAGAAAAATATAGCCTCTTTGTCTGAAGCTCAGTCTTCCTTGATTAATAAAATGACTGCTAAACCTGAAACTATGGAAAACAACTTTGCTACTGCTCATGCCATACAAGTTACTATTGATAAAAAAATGTTAGGTTGTTATCTCAACTTCATGCTAAGTGGGAAAGGGAAGCTGAAATTGATAGAAACAATAGTGTGTGCACTATCACCACTTAACCACAAGTAGTCCCTATTCCTACTCCTACTATGCCTAAGCCTATTGAGACTAAAACTAGTGATGCCAAGTTTGACTTTTATATCGATGGTTGCAATATTTCTGAAGTAATTATGTTCTTGAAAAAGCTTGCTAGAAGTCCTGATACTATTGATATGCATGTTGCCTTTACCAAACACATCACAGATGCTCTTGTGAAAATTAAGGAAGAGAAACTAAAACACAAAGCTTCTATTCCTAGGAAAGTAAAAGATAGTAGGGAACCCATTATTAATATGCAAGTGAATGACTTTGATATCAAAGCTTCATGTGATCTTGGTTCTAGTGTCTCTATTATGCCTAGGAAGATTTATGAAATGCTTGATTTATCTACTTTGGAAGATTGTTATTTAGATGTCCCACTCAATAATAATGCTAAGAAGAAACTCATGGGGAGTATTAATGATGTTCTCATTATGGTTAATAATGCTTATGACCCTGTGGATTTCTATGTTTAGGATGTTGAATACAATGCTTCTTGTCCTATTACTTTGGGAAGACCTTTTCTTAGAACAGTTGGTGCCATCATTGATATGAAAGAAGGCACAATTAAATATCATTTTCCATTCAAGAAAGGTATTGAACACTTCCCAATGAGGAGAGAGAAGTTGCTTTTTTCTCCTCCTTTGAAAGAAATATTTTATGTTAATGCTTCTTCATTTGAAAATACTTGATTCTTCTTGCTTCTTCTGCCTAACTTAAAGGCGTTAATGAAAATTACTTGTTGGGAGATAACCCAAGAGTTTCCTTGAGTCTTGGAAGTTATTAATTTAGTAATGACCTCTCCTTATCCTTTTTGTTTGCTTTTTGTGCCAAGAATGACCTCTAAAAAGAGGTAAGTAAGATTTGGGGAGTTGCTGTCCCGAAAAAGATTTCTGTCCTCCACCAAAAAAAATCGTGAGGAGGCTCTGTAACTCGGATTGAGCTCAAAATTTACGAATAAATCACCAGTATGTTAGATAACTTGCGTTAGTTTAACACTTTTTGATTTGAGAAACAGAAGATATTCGAAAAAATTGGTTTCTACATGCTGGTATGTTTTGACAGATTTCTGCCATTATTTGCATTTGCTTCTTATTGATTCCTTTTTGAGTTATCTTCAGGTAAATTGAGATTTTTGAAGGAGTTACTATAGTAGCTTGTGTTTTTAGTGAAAAGTCTTGCTGTTCCAAAGCTTTGCCAGTGGTCTAATATCTCTTGAATACACTAATGTTGCTAATCAAGATTGTGTGAAGTTTTGTATGAAGGAAAAATTTCAGGTGTAAAGAGAGAATGATGCAATGAGATGAAGGATGGACAAAAGCTCAAGCTTGGGGATTCCACCATGGTTTCACCCCAAGAAATATCCGAGAGGTACAAGCGTTAAAGCTTGGGCATCCCCTTCTTCATCAATAAAAAGCTCAGGTCTGTCTAGACACTTCGTTTTTATTGTTTCATGCACAGTTGTGTTGTTCTTGGAGCGTCTTAGTTTTTGTTTGCTTTGCTTAGTTTGTTTAGTTTGCTTCAGTAGTTTGTACCCCCGCTCTCGCTGTGTTGTTTTGCAAATAAGTTTGCTTGGTGTTTGGAAAGGAGTAGTAAGTTCTTGCTTGAAGTGCAAGATGAGCTTGCATTGACTGTGACTTAGACTTTAGCATGACATGCTAGGTGTTGTTTTGACCTTATGCTTAGTGATTATTGTTGTCGCATGTCTTGATCCAAACAATTGGGATTGCTTAGTGTGCCTTGAAAAAATTATGCGTTGTTTTAGCATGCAAAAGCATAGTATTGTGGTATTCTCCTTTGATGCTTTGCTTGGGTTGACATGGCACATGCTCACACCATGTTATGAATCTCACAAGTCACCATTAGCCTCTATGATCATTTAGTCCTTGACTTGTAGTACCACTCTTTGCTTTGATTAGTATGCTTTGTTGCACTGCATGATTTTGGCCATTATTACTCTCTTAGTTGGTTGCTCCCAGTCTTTTGCTAGCATCCACTTGTATGAGTAAGTTCTACTCATGCCTCTAACTCCCAAGAAACCAAGTTATTCCAAAGTGTCCACTATAAATTCCTATGCATGGTGTGTTATACCATTCTAAGTATGTTATTGTTTTCAACTATCTTCCAATTAAAAACTATTTTGTTATGTGAAAACTTAGTGATTAAAGCCCTCACGAACTTGATGGAACACTTTATTCGTTGCCCCTAATAAACTTGAACCATTGTGACAACTTTGTTGTATCTGCTTGCACTTATAAGTTCGAATTAGCAGAACCGTTCTGTCACGGGGAACGTTTTCAATATTGCACTTGTACCTTGATGTACTTAGTTGATATCATGTTATTTTGTCTATGGATGTCACCGGTGTGAAATAAAGAGGGGACTTGTAAGTCCATGGAGTTGTATCCTGTGTTAGAGAAACGCCTGAGCCGCTAGCCTAAGTGACATGGTTATACCCTACAGGTACCCGATGTTACCCTACCTGGTCCAGCCTGACGGAAGGCCCACTCAACGACCTGCCCAGGTCCATGACGCCTATGACGGTTCGGCTGATATGAAGCTCATGTGGACACGGACTCTCAAGCGTACAAGACAAGGAAATCTCAAGACTAGAGTTTGAATCTAACTTGTAACCTACTCGTATCGGTACCTGAGACCTAGCCTCCCCATATATAAAGGCTAGGAAGATCCAACGAGGAGGGCACGACTACACACACGCCATAACCCCCGATAGACTAGACCACAATAGATCTACAGATCTAGCTCTCGACTCATACTCTCGCATACGCACCTCACGCCAGATCGAATCTGCGCACCCTGTAACCTTCGGTTCCACCGTAATCAAGAGCAGACAAGCAGGAGTAGGGTTTTCCCTCCGGGGGCCTAAACCTGGGTAAATCTCGTGTCCCCTGGTTGCTTGTCTGTTAACCGTTCCACGATCTCCAGCATCCCCATCTTCTCCAAAACCCAAGTCCATAACAATGGGCATTGACGAGATCAAACCTCGTCAATTGGCGTCGTCCGTGGGGAACTGGGGACGCTGATTGTGCGATCGTGACGGTCCCATCTGTTGCAATCTACGATTCGTCGGCTTCTGTGGAGCAGATCTGTTTTGGCTTCCTCATCGTCAACTGCGGCCAGATTACGTCTGGTCGATTCGTCTTCATCATCAACAAATCAGTGCCGACACGTCCCGTCATAGTTGCATCTCAATTTCATTGATGTCGGGCTATCAATCAAGGATTTGTCATGTGCACCAAAGGGCCGCCAGTCCCATCTGTGAGCACTAGAGCATGTAGAACCAAAAGACTAGATCGATCCAAGAATCACACTACGTGCCATAAAAGAACTTGTGTCAAAGTTCACGTCAGATTACAGCTCCACCAAACGAAAGGTCGTGGCTAATTTATTTGTCCCTTTGTCTTTTTAGATTTATCTTTCTCTCTCATGGGTTGATTAGTCTACTTGATGAATTATTTTATTTACATCTAATTCTTGATATAATGTCTTTTTGCAATACATATCTTCTGTCGTGAATCGAGCGGACCATGGGAACGAGATCGAGGCTGAGTCAACTATACGTCAGCCATGCCACTCGCCGCCACATCGACTCCTTCAAACAAAGACCCGGCAACTCCGCCGCATCTACTCCGTTCCGTCGACCTCGACTACACGGTCGTGTTAAATATATTCCCAGGAGCTGCGTCGACTCCGCCGTGCGATTTTTGGCTTCGGCGACCCGGGAATCTTTCAACTGCGGTGATCCGCTACAATTTTCGGCTGCGGCGACTTGCTACGGCCTTCAGCTGCGGCGACCCGCTACGGTCTTCATATGCGCTGACTTCGTTTCGGCGACCCACCGCGGTCTTCGACCCGATGTGATCTTCGGCTCCAACGACTCGGGGGCTCCCTCTGCTTCAACGACTAGCCGACCTTCGGCTCTAGCAACCCGCTGCAGTCCTCGGCATCGGTGACCCGTTGCGTCCTTCAACTGCAGTGACCCGCTGCCTCTTTCGGATACGGCGACCCGACGCAATCTTCGATTGCCGCAACTGGCCGCATCGGCTTCAGTGACCACGACTTGGGGGCTTCCTCGACATCGGCGACCCAATGCGCCTTTCGGCTGCGATGACCCAATACATCCTTCGGATGTGGAGACCTAGTGCGGTTTTCGACCGCGACAATCTTCGGATGCAGAGCTCTCTACCAGCATCAACTTCGGAAACCCGTAGCCGCTATGATTGTGTTTCGCCGCGTCGGTGTAACACCCTCAGAATCGGCCCTATGCAAGTTTTAGCGAAAGTCGCCAAACCCGCATAGAAACGATTCAAAGGTGCCCACCAGGCACTTTCGTGCGGGTGGAAAACGAAGTAATAACATTACACAACAGTCCTCGATGGGACCCACGGAACAGATATATACAATAGCGACTCAGCGAGTCGAGAATACAGATACAATATACAAAGATCCAAATCACCTTGAAAATGGTACAGCGTCCGACTACGGACAAGATGCAAATGGGGCTAAGAGCCCTGAAGAATAACCAATGGCGTCCATAACCCTGCCCAGACCAAGCCGGAAGGGTAACCCTGCTAACGACGTCGATCTCAAAACCTGCTTAAACAAAAGGGGTGCCGACAAAGGGCAAAGGAAAAAGAGAGAGTGGTCAGTACTGAGGCCAATACACGGCGAGGCTAGAATTCGGCGTTCCTCGCCTACATAGGTATGGTGGACTGAAGCGGCAGCGGCAGCATGCACTAAACAACCTATAGAGACTCGAGACAACTGTCGGCTATCAGAGAGGGATAAGAAAGACCTATTCGGAACCAACCTGATTCTACCACCAAACAAACCCATCCTGGTGTTTCCCCCTCGAGACCAAACGAGGAAGTCAACCGAGGAACTCACGCCGTTGGCAGTTTTATTTATTCAGTTATCGTTGCAGTAATTACTAGTCAAATATAGATAGTCATCCTGATAAAATAAGCAGTAGGCACTTTTATTTAACCATTCCGTTGTAGTTGCAACACTTACTAGTCAGATACAATTAGCATGAGATATCCCAAAACCCAGCAGTTGTTGGTACTTTTATTTAGCCATTCCGTTATAGTTGCAATACTTACTAGTCAGATACAATGGTCGCAAGCGACAACCCAAACAAGCAATTGTTGGCAGTTTTATTTAGCCATTCCATTATAGTGAAGCTGATTACTAGTCATTATAAAGTCAAATTTATAGCACTACTTTAGTTATAGTTGTCTATGATCGAGATACTGTGCTCCAAGTCGTCCATAACCGCGGACACGGCTTTCAGAAAGTTTTACCCTGCAGGGGTGCACAAATAGCAACACACACTCGATCAACCTCGGAAAAACCAAATCAAAACCCAACGAGACCTTCACGACAAAGCAATCACAGGATTCAGAAATATTTCAGGGGGCCACCCCATTGAGTACACCCGCAACGAAGTTAGCTGACTCCGAAACGGACCCAAGGTTTGTGGGGCCGGCTGTAAACGACTGGGAACCCAAAACTGGGCTTGTCGATACCGCGAAAACGGGTCACGATCCTAAACAGTACAATGTGCTCCTCGCACAATCGTAAATAAAGCAGTAAAGCATGGCATAGGTATAGGATAGTAAATAAAACCTCAAACTAGTTTGTGACCCCAAGAAATAAGAATGAATCAAGCTCTGGCTCAGGGGGGTCCCATAATCCTCCCGGATGTGGATAGCGCGAATATTCAAGGAACAGGTATCAAGTACTCGGGGTCCTACGGGACACAAGTGGACGGTTAACAACCAAATAACATCTATTGCCCACATGTGCCTCTGCTTACTTACTTAAATTTTAGTTGTTAAAAAGTAATTAAAGTTATGATCAGCTCCAACAATAAACATGCGGCAAATGCTCCAACAACTGTGGTACTTGACGACACGCAACAGCACTTGAGCAAGCGACTACGACGCACAGGTCCAACTATCTACCAAGCAACAGGTAATAGGGTGTGTCCAAGGCAATATAAGGCTACAAGGGATATCTTGGGTACGAAAACTAGAGCATCGCAACACAGATAGCAATAGATCAACAGGAGGGAATAAATACTATAAAAGTAAGATAGGTAGAAAGGGGGAGATGCTCGCCTGAAAACATTGCCGAAGGTTCAACCGAAGATCGGGTCGACACTCGCATCAACTCAACGGCCTTATCCGCGAATAAGCAAAACACTAGAAGAAACACCGGATGCACTATTTAATACAACGGCAGAAGATCGGGCATGATGCATGTATGATGTATGACTTGGCAAAGGTGCGATGCAATTAGGCAATATTAAGCGGAACCGGGGTCCCGACATTTAATTAAACGGTTCAAGTTATTTAGAACCCCCGCAATTTAAATGTTGTCTTAACATGGCAGAAGATAGCACCGGTTCGCTACACAAATTTAAATGGGACCAATATACGACTGGATTTGCCCGCATATGGACCCCATATTTAATTATAAGGTGAATCGGCATAGTGCCCCCAACCACATGACATGCATGCGAGATGAACAATTAATATGCAACAATTTGATATTACATTTATAAAATAGGGCTCGAGAAAAAGGGGTCACACATTAGGGTTCGGCGAACTTGGGCTCCGAGGGGTTCGGGGTTCGGTCTCAGGGTTCAGGGTTCGACGGGATCGGTCTTCGAAGGGCGGATACAGGATGAAGAGCTTGGCGTTTCGGGAAGAAGGACTTGCCCGCGCGGCGTTTGTCGTGCATCGTGGCGATCTTGGCGGTCATCGGGTCAGGGAGCGGTTCTCGGCGAACTGGTCGGTTCCATGTCGGCGTACTTGGCGTTGCGTGAAGAGGATCTCCGAGTTCAGGGTCTCGGCCACCGGATCCGTGATCGGTCTTCGGGAGCGGCTGAACTTGGGATCCGTGAAGGAGTTCATGAGGATCCATGAAGCAGAGCATGGCGTTTGATACCCTTGTCGGTGGTTCTTCGAGGTCATCGATGGTTCATCGGGCTCGCTCGGGTCTCTATCGGGTCGGTGTCGATCTTGGTGGTTACTATGCTCTTGAAAGAACTCACGGAACGGGCAGCCTTCAGTTAGACTAAGGCCAACCCCATACCGCTGACCAAAACAAAACAAACGCACCCTACACGAGCAGTGGTGACACATGGTTCAGAGGAGCTTGGTCGGCGTTGCGGAGACGACCCGGCAGACGCGCGGCAACGCTGGCAGGTGCCTGCAGAGGAGGCTGACCCGAGGCGACATGATGCTCTGCGGGAGGCGGGGGCGCGCCGGAGAAGGGCGGCCGAACGTCGAGGGGACCTTGGCGGCGCCCAGAGAGGCCTGGGGAGGAGCAGAGGCGCTCACGGGGTGGCCATCAGGGGACCGCGAGCAGCGGCGCCAGCAGAGCCAGGAGGCCACGAGGGCTCCACCGGAGAGGGGATGGGGCGAGCGGGGGACGATGGGGAGGGCGCGCCGATGCGAAGGCATCGCGCGGCCGGCGAGGACGGCCGAGGGAGCTCGGGCACGGGCGGAGGTGGTAGTCGGGGCAGAGGCCAACGGGGCACGGTGAAGATGGGGGGCGAGCCGCATGAGACGAGAGCGGCGGCTCGAGCGGAGGCAGGGCTCTGGCCGCACGCAGGCGGACGCGGGAGGGCCGGGAGGAGAGAGGCGGCGGGGGCTTGCGGCGGCGAGGCATCGGGGAAGAGGGAGAAGGGGGCGGGGTCGGGGGAGAGGTTGGAGAAGGTGGGGGAGGGGAGAGAGGCAGGTGGGGACTGGTGGAGCCAGGGTGCAGGCGGTGGGGAGTGGGCCCGGGTGGCAGCGGGTGAGTGGGTTGTGTGCGTGTGGGGCAGAGGGAGATGGGGTGGGGCCGGGCTGGCAGAGGGAGTGGGGAGGAACAGGGATTGGTGAGGTGGCGGTGTGGAGGATGAGGTGGAGGGAACGGTGAGGTGGAGGGAGGGGATTGGTCGGGGTGAGGTGGAGGGGGCTGGGTAGACTAGGTCTGGGTAGAAAAGATTTAGGTAGAGGTTCAGTTATTTTAGAGTTTGGTCGGGCCGGGTCGTAGACTGCTGGCTTGTCGGGCTTTTGGCCTGGCAGGCTGGCGGTCTCCCCGACAAAAATATTTTATTATTTATTTTATTTGTAAAACATTTTTGTAAATACTTTTTAGACAAATAAAAGATCTGAACAGACCGACGGTTTGGTTTGAACAAAGGGAGAGGATATTAATATAGAAAACAAAGTAGGTCTTTTAGCAAAATAGTTTTAATCAATTAGATGCATGCTGATGTCATGATGATGCAATGCACAAAATCAACGCGATTTTCTAGTAGTGGTTTTTGCGGGATGCCACAATTCGACACCACTAACAATGGATCTCGCCCTCGAGATCCGCCTCATGGTACCGGGAAGAAGGGCGGTGATCTGAAACTTCTCGCATTGTGTAGATCCTCGCGACACCACTAACAAGAGGTCGTTGTCCGTGGTCGTCAAGAGAACACTCCGGGAACAAAAGGTCGAAGGTAAAGGTATCAACAAATAAAGCCACCTCTAACTTCCGCGGAAGGAGTATAACTGCAATGATTCACCATTCAATGTGCAAGAGCGAATGATAAGAGTAGTCGGATGGTGATCAGTCCATTGCGCACCCAAAGCATTACTCTGCACATGAATAGGAAATTATGCAACCAACTCTCAGAATTCAGATTGTAGATCTCGACAAGCGAGGTTCGGAAACAAAGGAGTGATGCAGACTCTGCATCGGATCTGGCGTAGATGATGTCGTAACGTCGGAAAACACCGGAAGGTACAAGAAGGAACAAAGAGAAGTACACCAGACGAAGGATTCCTCGGATAGCATGAAGACCAGATGTAGCAACACCGTTATCAAAGGAGGAAGCGAAACCCTGAAGGTACGACGGAACCCAACCATGAGAAATCCTGGACTCGAAGAGAAGGAATAGAGCGGATTCAAAACACGCAGAGGTGAGAGGAGAGCAGCAGAGGGGTAAGGAGTAAAATCAGACCTAATCAGAACTATCCAACCTATTTTGCAAAAATAGTTTTGACACTCTACTTCGGCCGTTAGCTAGGTTATCCTACGGGCTGGAATTGTGGGGTATCATAACTGCTGAGCTCTGATACCACTCTGTAACACCCTCAGAATCGGCCCTATGCAAGTTTTAGCGAAACTCGCCAAACCCGCATAGAAACGATTCAAAGGTGCCCACCAGGCACTTTCGTGCGGGTGGAAAACGAAGTAATAACATTACACAACAGTCCTCGATGGGACCCACGGAACAGATATATACAATAGCGACTCAGCGAGTCGAGAATACAGATACAATATACAAAGATCCAAATCACCTTGAAAATGATACAGCGTCCGACTACGGACAAGATGCAAATGGGGCTAAGAGCCCTGAAGAATAACCAATGGCGTCCATAACCCTGCCCAGGCCAAGCCGGAAGGGTAACCCTGCTAACGACGTCGATCTCAAAACCTGCTTAAACAAAAGGGGTGCCGACAAAGGGCAAAGGAAAAAGAGAGAGCGGTCGATTAAGGCCAAGACAGCGAGGCTAGAATTGACGGTCCTCGCCTACATAGGTATGGTGGATCGGCAGCGCAAAGATGCACTAAACAACCTATAGAGACTCGAGACAACTGTCGGCTATCAGAGAGGGATAAGAAAGACCTATTCGGAACCAACCTTATTCTACCACCAAACAAACCCATCCTGGTGTTTCCCCCTCGAGACCAAACGAGGAAGTCAACCGAGGAACTCACGCCGTTGGCAGTTTTATTTATTCAGTTATCGTTGCAGCAATTACTAGTCAAATATAGATAGTCATCCTGATAAAATAAGCAGTGGGCACTTTTATTTAACCATTCCGTTGTAGTTGCAACACTTACTAGTCAGATACAATTAGCATGAGATATCCCAAAACCCAGCAATTGTTGGTACTTTTATTTAGCCATTCCGTTATAGTTGCAATACTTACTAGTCAGGTACAATGGTCGCAAGCGACAACCCAAACAAGCAATTGTTGGCAGTTTTATTTAGCCATTCCATTATAGTGAAGCTGATTACTAGTCATTATAAAGTCAAATTTATAGCACTACTTTAGTTATAGTTGTCTATGATCGATATACTGTGCTCCAAGTCGTCCATAACCGCGGACACGGCTTTCAGAAAGTTTTACCCGGCCGGGGTGCACAAATAGCAACACACACTCGATCAACCTCGGAAAAACCAAATCAAAACCCAACGAGGCCTTCACGACAAAGCAATCAGATTCAGAAATATTTCAGGGGCCACCCCATTGAATACACCAAGAACGGTTAGCTGACTCGAGACGGACCCAAGGTTTGTGGGGTCAGAACGACTGGGAACCCAAAACTGGGCTTGTCGATACCGCGAAAACGGGTCACGGTCCTAAACAGTACAGTGTGCTCCTCGCACAATCGTAAATAAAGCAGTAAAGCATGGCATAGGTACAGGATAGTAAATAAAACCTCAAACTAGTTTGTGGCCCCAAGAAATAAGAATGAATCAAGCTCCGGCTCAGGGGGGTCCCATAATCCTCCCGGATGTGGATAGCGCGAATATTCAAGGAACAGGTATCAAGTACTCGGGGTCCTACGGGACACAAGTGGACGGTTAACAACCAAATAACATCTATTGCCCACATGTGCCTCTTGCTTACTTACTTCAATTTTAGTTGTTAAACAGTAATTAAAGTTATGATCAGCTCCAACAACAAACATGCGGCAAATGCTCCAACAACTGTGGTACTTGACGACACGCAACAGCACTTGAGTAAGCGACTACGACGCGCAGGTCCAACTATCTACCAAGCAACAGGTAATAGGGTGTGTCCAAGGCAATATAAGGCTACAAGGGATATCTCGGGTACGAAAACTAGAGCATCGCAACACAGATAGCAATAGATCAACAGGAGGGAATAAATACTATAAAAGTAAGATAGGTAGAAAGGGGGAGATGCTCGCCTGAAAACATTGCCGAAGGTTCAACCGAAGATCGGGTCGACACTCGCATCAACTCAACGGCCTTATCCGCGAAGAAGCAAAACACTAGAAGAAACACCGGATGCACTATTTAATACAACGGCAGAAGATCGGGCATGATGCATGTATGATGTATGACTTGGCAAAGGTGCGATGCAATTAGGCAATATTAAGCGGAACCGGGGTCCCGACACTTAATTAAACGGTTCAAGTTATTTAGAACCCCCGCAATTTAAATGTTGTCTTAACATGGCAGAAGATAGCACCGGTTCGCTACACAAATTTAAATGGGACCAATATACGACTGGATTTGCCCGCATATGGACCCCATATTTAATTATAAGGTGAATCGGCATAGTGCCCCCAACCACATGACATGCATGCGAGATGAACAATTAATATGCAACAATTTGATATTACATTTATAAAATAGGGCTCGAGAAAAAGGGGTCACACATTAGGGTTCGGCGAACTTGGGCTCCGAGGGGTTCGGGGTTCGGTCTCAGGGTTCAGGGTTCGACGGGATCGGTCTTCGAAGGGCGGATACAAGATGAAGAGCTTGGAGTTTCGGGAAGAAGGACTTGGCGTTCCGCGGCGAAGTGCTTGTCGTACCGGTGGCGATCTTGGCGGTCATCGGGTCAGGGAGCGGTTCTCGGCGAACTGGTCGGTTCCATGTCGGCGTACTTGGCGTTGCGTGAAGAGGATCTCCGAGTTCAGGGTCTCGGCCACCGGATCCGTGATCGGTCTTCGGGAGCGGCTGAACTTGGGATCCGTGAAGGAGTTCATGAGGAACCATGAAGCAGAGCATGGCGTTTGATACCCTTGTCGGTGGTTCTTCGAGGTCATCGATGGTTCATCAGGCTCGCTCAGGTCTCTATCGGGTCGGTGTCGATCTTGGTGGTTACTATGCTCTTGAAAGAACTCACGGAACGGGCAGCCTTCAGTTAGACTAAGGCCAACCCCATACCGCTGACCAAAACAAAACAAACGCACCCTACACGAGCAGTGGCGACGCATGGTTCAGAGGAGCTTGGTCGGTGTTGCGGAGACGACCCGGCAGACGCTGCAACGCCGGTGCTGCAGAGGAGGCTGACCCGAGGCGACATGATGCTCTGCGGGAGGCGGGGGCGCGCCGGAGAAGGGCGGCCGAACGTCGAGGGGACCTTGGCGGCGCCCAGAGAGGCCTGGGGAGGAGTAGAGGCGCTCACGGGGTGGCCATCAGGGGACCGCGAGGCGGGCGCGAACGGCAACGCTGGCCGAGGACGAGCACCGGGCGGCGAGCTCCACGGTGGAGGTTGGAGACGGGGCTCGTTGTCCCTGGCGGCGGCGGCGCTGCAAGGCCCGTGGAGGCCGCGGCTGGCCGTGGGGCTCGGCAGGACGAGGCGCTGAGGGGAGCGAGCGGGCGGCGGCGCTGGGAGCTCTGGCGAGGCGATGGGGAGCCCGAGGCGGCCGGGCGCAGCGATGCGAGAGGGCGCCGCCGGAGAGGGGATGGGGCGAGCGGGGGATGATGGGGAGGGCGCGCCGATGCGAAGGCGTCGCGCGGCCGGCGAGGATGGCCGAGGGAGCTCGGGCATTGGCGGAGGTGGTAGTCGGGGCAGAGGCCGGCGGGGCACAGTGAAGATGGGGGCGAGCCGCATGAGAGGAGAGCGGCGGCTCGAGCGGAGGCAGGGCTCTGGCCGCACGCAGGCGGACGCGGGAGGGCCGGGGCCGGGAGGAGAGGAGAGGGCGAGCGGGGGCTTGCGGCGGCGAGGCATCGGGGAAGAGGGAGAAGGGGGCGGGGTCGGGGGAGAGGTTGGAGAAGGTGGGGGAGGGGAGAGAGGCAGGTGGGGACTGGTGGGGCCAGGGTGCAGGCGGTGGGGAGTGGGTTCGGGTGGCAGCGGGTGAGTGGGTTGTGTGCATGTGGGGCAGAGGGAGATGGGGTGGGGCCGGGCTGGCAGAGGGAGTGGGGAGGAGCAGGGATTGGTGAGGTGGCGGTATGGAGGATGAGGTGGAGGGAACGGTGAGGTGGAGGGAGGGGATTGGTCGGGGTGAGGTGGAGGGTGCTGGGTAGACTAGGTCTGGGTAGAAAACATTTAGGTAGAGGTTCAGATATTTTAGAGTTTGGTCGGGCCGGGTCGTAGACTGCTGGCTTGTCGGGCTTTTGGCCTGGCAGGCTGGCGGTCTCCCCGACAAAAATATTTTATTATTTATTTTATTTGTAAAACATTTTTGTAAATACTTTTTAGACAAATAAAAGATCTGAACAGACCGACGGTTTGGTTTGAACAAAGGGAGAGGATATTAATATAAAAAACAAAGTAGGTCTTTTAGCAAAATAGTTTTAATCAATTAGATGCATGCTGATGTCATGATGATGCAATGCACAAAATCAACGCGATTTTCTAGTAGTGGTTTTTGCGGGATGCCACAGTCGGCCACGTCCGCGTGCAACCCCTACCATGTCGACTACATCCACGACAACTATCAACAAAGCTAAGTATTCCTCTACCAAGAGCTGATAATTGTTTACTATAAATCGCACTCGAAACACTCGGGGGCTGCGCCCTCTTCGAGTAACCTAATGTGCCATCGGCTCCACGCACTCGAGCACCTCGAACGCGACAGCCCGAGTAGCTAATTCTGCCTGACCGTTGAATCCTTGAACTCCGAGTGCCTCGGCAAGGTACTGAGACTAAGGGTAATCAGGCTAACGAAAAGGCCTAGCAAACAGTGCAAAAGTGTCGACTCGATCGGCACCAGAATCTCACTATACAAGCCGAAAGGCAAATATTTCTTTACAAGATACAAGTACTTTACAATTTTATATGTTTTCTGCAGCCTACAGGAACGTCGAATTACATCTCGCTATTGTATCGGGTCCTCCAACAGGAGTCGACAAAGCAACTGGCTACGCCATAAACTCAAGGCCCGAGTCGAAACCCTCCTCAGATGGTTGCACCACTTGATGCTACACAGGCGCGATGCTGACTCGATGGACTTCCGGGTCAGTGGTTTCTCCTCACATGAGTCTCCACTCGAGTCTGCGCCTCGACTAGACACTCGAGGGCTACTCCTATCAGGAGCGCTGGTTGCGCACCCGATGTACTTCCGGGTCAGCGGTATGCCCGCGATATTGTCGATTGCGTCTACAAGATACAATAATCGAGTCTCTGCCTGAGTCTACGACTCCGCCAGATACTCGGGGGCTACTCCAAACTAGAGCGCTGGTCGCGCACACACAAGATCTTCGAGTCCTACGCCGAGTCTACGACTCCACTACGGACTCGGGGGCTACTCCCATAGGGAGGATGGATTCAAGCATCCGAAAAAATTTGTGTCCTACGGACCTGAAGCCAAACAATGGCTGAATTAAAGTCTCTGCTCGAGTCTACGACTCGAACAGACACTCGGGAGCTACTCCCATAAAGAGCGCTGGTCGCGCACCCTATGAATTCTTCGAGTGTGATCCTTCGGATCAGCATGCAAAACTTTTCGGCAGCTCTGCCCTAATTAACGCTAAGTGAGCAACGTCCTCTTTGGCCATCTGAAACACCTCCGCGGTGATAAACATTCAGATGCTGCGTCTGCGACGCAAAGATAAGACCTACAGATACCATCTGATGGCCTGGCAACGCACACGACTACGCTCTACTAGTGAAAATCCGTGCTAACAGGCGCGAGGAAAATCCCGACGGACGCGTTGGGTACATCATTCAAAAACTACTGGGATTCTACTACTAAACATCTGTACCCGAAATATTGAAGAGTCCTCAGCCGAATCTACGATTCGACTGAACACTCGGGGGCTACTGACATGGTTATACCCTACGGGTACCCGATGTTAGCCTACCTGGTCCAGCCTGACGGAAGGCCCACTCGACGACCTGCCCGGGTCCATGACGCCTATGACGGTTCGGCTGATATGAAGCCCATGTGGACACGGACTCTCAAGCGTACAAGACAAGAAAATCTCAAGACTAGAGTTTGAATCTAACTTGTAACCTACTCGTATCGGTACCTGAGACCTAGCCTCCCCATATATAAAAGCTAGGAGGGTCCAACGAGGAGGGCACGACTACACACACGCCATAACCCCCGATAGACTAGACCACAACAGATCTACAGATCTAGCTCTCGACTCATACTCTCGCATACGCACCTCACGCCAGATCGAATCTGCGCACCCTGTAACCTTCGGTTCCACCGTAATCAAGAGCAGACAAGCAGGAGTAGGGTTTTCCCTCCGGGGGCCTGAACCTGGGTAAATCTCGTGTCCCCTGGTTGCTTGTTTGTTAACCGTTCCACGATGTCCATTATCCCCATCTTCTCCAAAACCCAAGTCCATAACAATGGGCATTGACGAGATCAAACCTCGTCACTAATCCATGACTAATCATGGTGGAAACTTGCAGCATCACCATAATGAGCTATCTATGAAGCATCCTCAATAAAAAGCTATGCATATGGTAAATAAAAAGATTGCTGAGATATTCATTGTCTGCATGCCTTGTCATTTTGGTTATGGGAAAGCTCTTGTACCATGTGCAAGGGGTACCCCGTTGGCGGTTCTCAATGATATGCAAATACTTATAGTAACAAGAACTTACCTGGATCCAAAGTTGAGTATGCATGAGGTGTGGCCCTCGTATTCAAGGCACTTGAGATTGCCAGCTTATACTTCGTCAAGCATATACTCCAGCTTTGCCACTTTAACCTTAACTGTTGGAATTATGCCCTAGAGGCAATAATAAAGATGTTATTATTATAATTCTTGTTCATGATAATGTTTATATTCCATGCTAGAATTGTATTAAGCGGAAAATTTAATACTTGTGTGGTTTGTGAACAACACCGTGTCTCTAGTACACCTCTATGGACTAGCTCATTGATCAATGATGGTTAAGGTTTGCTAACCATAGACATGAGTTGTCAATTGATAATGAGATCATATCATTGGGAGAATGATATGATGGACATACCCAAACTAAGCGAAGCAATTAGATCGTGTCATCGTGTTCGTCTTTGCGAAGCTTTTCTTATGTCAAATATTGTATTCCTTAGACCATGAGATAATACAACTCCCTGGTATCGGAAGAAAGATTTGAGGTCATCAAACGTCATCCTAAGAGAGGGTGATCATAAAGGTGTCTCTCAGGTGATCGGAAAGTATCTGTTGGGTTGTATGTATCGAGATGGGATTTGTCCCTCCCAAGTCGGAGAGATATACTTCGGACCCACTCGGTAATCGATATCAACACCGCTTGCAAGCATGTGGTTAAGGAGTTAATCACAAAGTGATATCGGATTACGGAACGAGTAAAGTACTTGCTGTGAACGAGATTGAACTAGGTATGACGATGCAACGATCAAATCTCGGGCAAGTAAAATATCGCGAGACGAAGGGAATATATATGGGATTGATTGAATCCTGGCATCGTGGTTCATCCGATATGATCATCGATGAATGTGTGGGATTCAATATGGGTGTCCAGACCCCGCTGTTGATTATTGATAGAAGATCATGTCTGCATATTCTCGAACCCGCAGGGTCACACACTTAACGTGTCTCGACGCTAGGATAGATTGGATAATTGGTTTATGAGTTTTTGTTCGGAGTCTCGGATGGGATCCGGGACATCACGAGAGGTTCCGGAGTGGTCCGGAGAATAAGATTCATATAAGGCAGTACAGTTTTTGGAGTTCGGAATTGTTCCGGATTAATCGGTATTATACCGGAAGCTTCTAGAACCTTCTGGAAGGGGACCAACGTGGCCCGACCTTCCGGGAGGGGGCATGGGCCTATGAGGGAGTGCCCTGGCCGCATTGGGCCAGGGGCACAAGGCCCCATAGGGCCCAGCCGGCCTAGAGAGGTTTAAACTCGAGATAGACCTTCTAGAAGGGGGGTTTCCTTGCCCCCCACTCCTTATCCTTTGGGGCCACCGGTTTGGGCTTGGGAGGGCTTCCCCCTTCTATATAAAGAGGGGTGGGGGCGCACCAACCCCCCACACCTTCCCCTCCAACCCTAGCCGCCCTGCTGCCCTCCTCTCTCCCTCCCGACTGCTTGTAGGCGAAGCCCTGCTGCAGAAATTCTCCACCAATTGCACCGCGCTGTCGCGTTGTAGATCCAACCCATCTCTCTACCATACTTTCTGGACCAAGGAAGGAGGAGACGTCGAGGTGCTGCACGTGTGCATCTCACGGAGGCACCGCCACTTGTGGTGCTAGATCGGATCGGATCGCGAGGAGGAGAAGCGAGTACGACTACATCACCCACGTTCCGACGAACGTTCCGTTGTGCGAATCTTCAAGGGTATGAAGATCTAATCCAATCTCTCTCGTTGTTTGCATCTCCTAGATTAGATCTTGGCTTTCCCTCTGTTTGCATCCGTAGAAAATTTTGATTTACTATGTCGCGAAACCCTTCATTAACCACTTCAAGATGCTTATGATAGGGGCAATGAGGGCTGAAACCTAACAAGTACCACAATTTTTGGATGCTCTTTTTGAAACTTGCAATCCCTGCTTCCTTTTACAAAAAGGCCTTTCTTCCACCACTATTGAGTCTCCACCTTCTACCTTTAGGCACCATTAAGAGAGAATAGTTGTCATTCTGTGTGCAGTGTTCCAAATCTTATTAATTGATACATATTGTGTTATTACTGTTTCTTGTGCTACTTGTTTCTAGTCACCCTTGTGAAATTTGTAGGTGTCATATGCATTTAATTGCTACTCTATGAGGGACAAGCTGATTGCCACTATGCTATGTTTTCTGCATGTGAAACAAACAAACGCTTTTCAATGCATGTTATTCATGATCTTTGTTTGTAGCTTGTCATGTTGCATGCATAGTTACTATGTTCTATTATTAGAACTCCATCTTTCATGCACATGTTTAGTGTTCTTTGATCCCAGCTTTCAATGCTTGCAAATGGTTGGATATTTATTGTGAGGGTGCATGTCACCTCAAAAATTATTCTTTTTATCACTTACCTACTCGAGAACGAGCAGGAGTTAAGCTTGGGGATGTTGATACGTTGGAAACGTATCTATAATTTTTGATGCTCCATGCTTGTTTAGTATCTACTTTGCTTTACTTGTACGGACTTTGAGGTTCTTTTTACATGTTTTCTGGTACTAACCTATTAACAAGTTGCAACAGTGCCAAATGCCTATTTTCTGCTGTTTTTGGTTTCAGAAAAGTTAGTAAACAAATATTCTCGAAATTGGACGGGACAAAGGACAAAGTCAATTACTTTCCGTGGGGAAGTCCAGAGGAGAGACGGAGGGGCCAGGCGAGACCCACCCAGCGCTGGTGGGCCCACCGCCTCAGCTAGGGTTTGGTAGCCCTGGCCGCCTCCTCGGTCTCCCCCTTCGCCTATAAGAAGCCCCCGATGCAGAAACCCTGAATACCCGATCAAATATCCACGAAACTGTCTGTAGCCGCCGCCACCATTGTCCCTAGATTGTGGGGATCTGAAGTTCTTCCCGACACCCTGCCGGAGGGGAGATCATCCCGGAGGCCTTCTCTCCGGTATGATGCGTGAGTAGTTCCACCTTGGACTATGGGTGCATGTAGTAGCTAGATGGTTGTATCTCCTCCTTTGTGCTTTCATGTATAGATCTTGTGAGCTCCGTTCATGATCAAGATCTAATCTATTTGTAATCATGCATGTTGTGTTTGCGGGGATCCGATGGATATTGAGATTATTATGTTGGTTTGTTTAATGGTTTTGTCTTTATGATTCTATCATGTATGTGTTGTTTGTGATCTTGCATGCTCTCCGTTGTTAGTAGCTATATTGTCCAAGTAGTTGCTAGTGACTCCAAGAGGGGGTATTTATGCTCGATAGTGGGTTCAGGCCTCTAGTTTCCAAGGGAAGTGACAATAATATCTTCGGTTGTAGATGTGCTGTTGCCACTAGGGAGAAAACAATGGTCTCTTGTTCATGGAACATGTGGACTGTTTACCTTACACACTTTGCTTAAAGCGGTTGTCTGTTGCTTGCAACTTAATACTGGTGGGGGTTCGAATGATAACCTGAAGGTGGACTTTTAGTCATAGATGCAGTTGGAAGGCGGTCTATGTATCTTGTTGTATTGCCCAATCAACCTCATAGGATCTTTCTGACTAGTAACTGCATTGTTATGCCTTGCTCACTTCCTGTCAATTGCCATGTTGTAATTTGTTTACCCTTCATGCCATGTTGTTTATCTAAGGAGATCACCTCTAGTGAATTATGGACCCCAGTCCAATCTTTACCATTGATACATCTTCCATTGTTACATGTTTACTTGCTGCAAACCATTACCTTCCACACAATACGTTTAGTCCTTTGTTACAGCAAACCGGTGAGCTTGACAACCTCACTGTTCGTTGGGGCAAAGTCTTGAGTTTGTGTTGTGCAGGTCTTCACGTTGCTTGCAACACCTGTGTGACGTTTCCTTCCTCCTTCTGGTTCGATAACCTCGGTCTCAACTGAGGGAAAACTTGTTGCTTGCTGCTTCACACCTTGCTCTTAGGGTTCCCAACAGGATGTGCGTAGACAGTCGGCGCCGTTGCCGGGGACTTAAAGAATAAGAAGCTCCCACGTCAATAGCCAGCCATCAATGAGTTCTGAACTTATCTTGTGAACAACATCCACTTCGCGTTCCACCATCTTTTTGTACCTGAAAACCTCCTACCCCAATGCTTCCATCCTTTCTTCCAAACTTCCTTCTCCCTTGGGGCCTTGAACTTCTTTCATCTATACCTTCCCATCTTTGAGAATCATCTCCTTGGGATGGATCTTCGACTCATACATGTATGGGTTGAGGACATCCGCGGAGGAATACTCCATGGGTGATCCAGAGGAAGACATTGTAGCTCCAAAACTGAGAAATTGCCTGACAGAAACAGATTGAAACAAAAACACGACGAGAACTCGATGCTTAGAGAGAGTTTTTCTAAAACCCCCATGAATAAAATGAGAGCCTCCATCAGTCATGAGATATCTAGGCACACCGAACCTAGGAAAAATGACATCCTTGAGCATTTTCAAAGAGGTCTTACCATCAGCACTATTTGTAGGTATCGCTACACTTTGTAACATAGTCGACAGCAACAAGAATATGTGTATACCCTTTTGAAGGAGGAAAAGGCCCCATAAAGTCAAATCCCCAACAATCAAAAGGTTCAATAACAAGAGAATAATTCATAGGCATTTCATTGCGTCTAGAGATGTTACCTACTCGTTGGCATTCATCACATGATAAGATAAACGTCCTTGCATCTTTGAATGGTAGGCCAATAAAATCCAGATTGTAAAACCTTCTGTGCAGTCCTATCCCCTGCATGATGTCCTCCATAAGCACTGCCATGATATTTCCTCAATATCTCTTGTTGTTCAAATTCTGGAACACATCGTCGAATAACGCCATCTACTCCTTCTTTATATAAGTGTGGGTCATCCCAAAAGTAATGCCTTAGATCATAAAAGAATTTCCTTCTCTGCTGAGGTGTAAAGGTTGGAGGCAAATACTTGGAAACAATAAAGTTAGCATAATGATCATACCAAGGACTCTCATGCGAACTTACCCTTATTGTAGCCAACTGCTCATTTGGAAAACTATCATTAACAGGCAATGGGTCAAAAGAAATGTTTTCCAAACAAGATAAATTGTCAGCATCGGGATTTTCAGCACCTTTCCTATCTACAATATGCAGATCAAACTATTGTAAAAGCAAAACCCACCTGATAAGTCTAGGCTTAGCGTCCTTCTTTGTCATAAGGTATTTGATAGCAGCATGATCAGTATGAATAGTAACCTTTGAATCAACAATATAAGGTCTAAACTTATCACATGCAAAGATTACAGCTAAGAACTCTTTTTCAGTAGTGGCATAATTCCTTTGAGCAGCATCTAGAGTCTTGCTAGCATAATGAATAACATTCAACTTCTTGTCAACACGTCGCCCAAGGACAGCACCCACAGCAAAATCACTAGCATCAAACATAATTTCAAAAGGTAAACTCCAATCAGGTGGTTCGGCAATAGGAGAAGTTGTCAAAGCTTTCTTCAAAGTTTCAAAAGCTTCCTTACAATCATCATCAAAAACAAAAGGTACATCTTTTTGAAGAAGATTAGTAAGGGGCTTTGAAATTTTGGAGAAATCTTTAATAAACCTCCCATAGAAACAAGAATGACCAAGGATACTACGAATACCTTTGATATCTCTAGGACAAGGCATCTTCTCAATAGCTTCAATTTTGGCTCTGTCAACTTCAATGCCTCTTTCAGAGATCTTGTGTCCAAGAAAAATCCCTTCATTAACCATGAAATGGCATTTCTCCCAATTAAGAATAAGGTTGGTTTCTTCACATCTCTGCAAAACTTTATCAAGGTTGTGCAAACAGTTAACAAAAGAGGTTCCATCGACAGAAAAAATCGTCCATGAAAACCTCCACAATTTCTTCACAAAAACCATGAAAGATAGCAGACATCATCTCTAAAAGGTAGCAGGAGCATTACATAAACCAAAAGGCATACTGTAACACCCTCGGATCGGCCCTATGCAAGTTTTAGCGATTCCCGCAAAACCCGCATAGAAACGATTCAAAGGCGCCCACCAGGCACTTGCTTGCGGGTGGAAAAATGAAGTAATATCATTACACAATAGTCCACGACGGAACCCACAGAACATATATATATACAATAATGACTCCATGAGTCAAGAATACAGATATACAATACAAAGGTCCAAAACACCTTGAAAATGATACAACGTCCGACTACGGACAAGATGCAAATGGGGCTAAGAGCCCTGAAGAATAACCAATGGCGTCCATAACCCTGCCCAGGCCAAGACGGAAGGGTAACCCTGCTAACAATGTCGATCTCAAAACCTGCTAAAACAAAAGGGGTGCTGGCAAAGGGCAAAGGAAAAAGAGAGCGGTCAGTACTGAGGCCAGTACACGGCGAGACTAGAATTTGGCGGCTCTCGCCTACATAGGTATGGTGGACTGAAGCGGCAGCGCAGCATGCACTAAACAACCTATAGAGACTCGATACAACTGTCAGCTATTAGAGAGGGATAAGAAAGACCTATTCAGATCCAACCTAATACTAACACCAATCATACCCATCCTGGTGTTTCCTACTTGATACCAATCGAGGAAGTCGTACCGAGGAAACTCACACAGTTGGCAATTTTATCCATTCCCTTATAGTTGTGGCAATTACTAGTCAAATATAGATAGCATGAGTCATCCTGATAACATAAGCAGTGGGAAGTTTTAGATAACCATTCTGTTCTAGTTGCAATACTTACTAGTCAAATACATATACCATGAGACATTCAAAAATCCAGCAGTTGTTGGTACTTTTATTTAGCCATTCCGTTATAGTGAAGTTGATTACTACTCATTCCAAAGGCAAATTTATAGCACTACTTTAGTTATAGTTGTCTATGATCGAGATACTGTGCTCCAAGTTGTCCATAACCACGGACATGGCTCTCATAAAGTTTTACCCTGCAGGGGTGCACAAATAGCAACACACACACGATCAACCTCGGAAAAACAAAATGAAAACCCAACGAGGCATCACGATAGAACATTCGCAAGATTCATATTTGATTTCAGGGGGCCACCCCACCAAACTACCTGCGAAAAGTTGGTCGGCTCCGAAACGGACCCAGAGGTTTGCGTCAATGGCTATAAACGACTAGGAATCCGAAAGTGTGACTGGGCTTGTCGATACCGCGAAAACACTCCGCTTACCTAAACAGTACAGGCGCTCCACGCGCAATAGTAAATAAAGGAGTAAAATATGGCATAAGTACAGGATAGTAACAAAGCCCCAAACTACGTTGTGGCCCCAAGGAATTAAATATGACTCAAGCTAGGGTTAGGGGGATTTATGGTCCCGCATGCGGATAGTGCGAATATTCAAAGAACAGGTATCAAGTACTAGGGGTCCTACGGGACACAAGTGGACGGTTAAAAACCAAATAACATCTATTGCCCATATGTGCCTCTGCATTATTTACCTACTTCAATTTTAGTTATTAAACGGTAATTAAAGCCATGATCATCTCCAATATTAAACATGCGGCATTACTCCAACAACTGTGGAAGATTGACGGCGCGACACATCACCTGCGCAAGCAACTACGACTCGCAAGGCCGACTATCTACCAAACAACAGGTAATAAGATGTGTCCATGACAATATAAGGGCTGCAGGGAAGTATAACGGGGTATGGAATCTATAGCATCGCAACACAGTTAGCAATAGATCAACATGAGGAAATAAAGACTATACATGTAAAATAGGTAGAAAGGGGGAGAATTCTCACCTCAAAACATTTCCGAAGGTTTATCCGAAGATCGGGGCGACACTCGCATTAACTCATCGGCCTAATCCGTGAAGCAGCAAAGCACTAGCAGAAATACCAGATGCAATATTTAATACTATGGCAGAAGATCAGGCATGATGCATGTATGATGTATGACATGGCAAAGGTGCGATGCATCTAGGCAATATTAAGAGGAACCAAGGTCCCGACAATTAATTATATAGTTCAAGTTATTTATATCCCCACAATTTAAATATTGTCTTAACAAGGCAAAATATATAATCGGATCGCTATACAAATTTAAATAGAGCCAAAATAAGACTAGAATCGCTCACATATAATCTTCATATTTAATTATAAGGTGAATCATCGAAATACCCCAAACACCCACAATATCTATGCAACATGTTCAAATAATATGCAATAAGTAGATATCATATTATAAAAATACAGGGATTGGAAAAGGGGTCACACATCAAGGCGCTCGGCGATCTTGGGTTCTGAAGGGTTTGGGTTCGGGCGCCGGGATCGGTCTTTGGACCTTCGGATCCGGGAAGGAGTTCTCAACGCTTCGCATCCATGAAGGAGAGCTTGGCGTCCATGTCCGGGATCTTCGGTTACTTATTGACGACCTTGAGGTTTCGACTTCGTATGCCAATGGCGAATTTGGTTTGATGATAGGGCCTTCAGATGGTCTTGGTGCTACTCTCTGAGTATTACAATTCTTGGCGGCATCCACGGCATTAGACACGCTTGAATTGGTTGTTCCTGACAAGCCCTTTGCAGACACGACTCCAACATAGACAACATATAGGCTCTCGTGTGTACACTCACCACATCACCACATCACCTTGTCCTAGTATAAGGTAGCAGCAGGCCAAGATGCACATGGACAGGGCAAACCCCACGGCAGGAAACATGCTGAGGATGCAAAGCTGGGTCGGCCATGTCGGAGGCGGCACAGACGAGGAGATGCTGCAGGGGCAAGGCAGCGAGAAGAGGGGGTGGGGACATCGTCCAGACGCGAAGCCACGGTTGATGGAGAGGGACCAGCAACAGAGAAAGGGCCGACGGTGGCGAGCTCGGGCTTGCGGCTAGAGGCGGCGTACGGTGCAGGCGATGTTCTGGCAACGACGGACAATTGGCTGAGGAGGGGACGCCGGGAGGGTCGACATCGGCGCAGAGGGGCTCGTCCGCCAGGCTCGGTCGGGGACGGCCGTCCTCAGAGTGGGAGACGAAGGCGACGAGGAGGCGGCGCGGGTGTAACACCCTCAGAATCGGACCTATGCAAGTTTTAGCAAAATTCGCCAAACCCGCATAGAAACGATTCAAAGGTGCCCACCAGGCACTTTCGTGCGGGTGGAAAACGAAGTAATAACATTACACAACAGTCCTCGATGGGACCCACAGAACAGATATATATATAAATGACTCAGAGTCAAGAATACGATATAATATACAAAGATCCAAATCACCTTGAACGATATAGCGTCCAGCTACGGACAAGATGCAAATGGGGCTAAGAGCCTCAAGAATAACCCATGGCGTCCATAACCTGCCCAAAGCCGAGCCGAAGGGTAACCCGCTAACGACGCCGATCTCAAACCTGCTTAAACAAAAGGGTGCCGACAAAGGGCAAAGGAAAAGAGGAGCCAAGATCGAGGCCAAGACACGGCGAGGCTAGAATTCGCGGTCCTCGCCACATAGGTATGGTGGATCAAGCGGCAAGAAGATGCACTAGACCACCTATAGAGACTCGTCAACCGGGCGGTTATCGAGAGGTGAGAATGACCTATCCGGATCCAACTCGGCTAACACCAATCAAACCCATCCCGGTGTTTCCCCTCGAGACCAAACGAGGAAGTCAACCGAGGAACTCACACGGTTGGCGTTTTATTTATTCGCCAGTAGTTGTGGCACTTTACTAGTCGGTTTAGATATTCGCCCCGAGAAAATAAGCAAGGCACTTTTAGTTAACCATTCCGTTATAGTGGCGATTTACTAATCGACATGTATAGTATGAGATAAACCCAAAACCCAGCAATTGTTGGTACTTTTATTCTGCCATTTCGCTAGAAGTTGCAATACTTACTAGTCGATACAATTGTCGGGGCGCAGTTTACAACCAAACAAGCAATTGTGGGCAGTATTAATTAGCCATTCCGTTGTAGTGGAGCTGATTACTAGTCATTATAAGTCCAATTTATAGCAGAAACTTTAGTTATGCTTGTCTATGATCGAGATATCGGCTCCAAGTCGTCCATATCCGCGACACGGCTTTCCGAAAGTTTTACCCGGCCGGGTGCACCAATAGCAACACACGCCGATCAACCTCGAAAACCAAATCAAAACCCAACGAGGCTTTCACGATCGAACAATCACAGGATTCGAAATATTTCAGGCCACCCATTGAGTAGATCCCGCAACGGAGTAAGCAAGCTCGAGACGGGCTCAAGGTTTGCGCTGCTGGTAAACGACTAGGAACCCGAAGTGTGGCTGGGCTTGTCGATACCACAAAACACTCCGCTTACCTAACAAGAGACAGTGTGCTCCTCGCACAATCGTAAATAAAGCGAGTAGCATGGCATAAGTACAGGATCGTAAATAAAACCTCAAACTAGTTTGTGGCCCCAAGAAATAAGAATGAATCAAGCTCGCTCGTGGGGGTCCCATATACCTCCGGATGTGGATAGCGCAAAAATCAAGGAACAGTATCAAGTACTCGGGGTCTTACGGAACACAAGTGGGCTCGAAACCAAATATTATCTATCACCCACCGATGCCTCCGCTTATTTCAATTTTAGTTGTTAAACAGAATTTAAAGTGACGATAAGTAAAACTAGAATCATCTCCAACATCAACATGCGGCAATACATCAAGAATCGTGGCATATGACGACACACATCAGCACTTGAGCAAGCAACTACGACGCGCAAGTCAAACTATCTACCAAACAACAGGTAATAGGATGTATCCAAGGCCATATAAGGCTGCAGGGGATATCACGGGTACGAAAACTAAAGCATCGCAACACAGATAGCAATAGATCAACAGGAGGGAAGTAAATACTATAAAAGTAAGATAGGTAGAAAGGGGGAGATGCTCGCCTGAAAACATTGTCGAAGGTTTTCCCCCGAAGATCGGGGCGAAGCTCACATCAACTCAACGGCCTTATCCGCGAAGAAGCAAAACACTAGAATAACACCGGATGCAATATTTAATACAACGGCAGAAGATCGGCATGATGCATGTAGGATGTATGTCATGGCAAAGGTGCAATGCAATTAGGTCAATATTAAGCGGAACCGGGGTCCCGACAATTAATTAAACGGTCCAAGTTATTTAGAACCCCCGCAATTTAAATGTTGTTTTATCATAGCCAAAATATAACACCGGTTCGCTATATCAAATTTAAATGAGGCCAATATAAGGCTAGATTTGCCCGCATATGGGCCCCATATTTAATTATTAGGTGAATCGGCATAAGGCCCCCAAAACCACTGATAAGCATGCGACATGACAATTAAACATGCAACAAGTTGTTATGTTATAAAATAGGGTTCGAGGATAAGGGTCACACATTTAGGGTTCTCGACGATCTTGGGGCTTCCGGGGTTCGGGGTTCGACAGGGTCCAGGATCCGGTCTCGGGGTCCAGGGTTCGACGGAACGGTCTCGGCGGGATCGTTCTCGGGTAGCGGGGGTGGGTCTTGGCGCATCCGGGGTCTTCGGGTCACGTTGTCGGTCATGGGGTTCGGGGCGGAGCACTTGTCGCATCGGGGTTCTCGGCGGACTCGGTGTCCGGGTTCATGTCGGTGCACTCGGTGTTCCGGGAAGGCGATCTTGATTCGGGGTCCCGATGAAGATCTTGGCGAGGGGTTCGGGTTCCAAGCGCCGGGATCGGTCTTCAAAATCCGTGGGGCGGTCTTAGCGTCGGTCATCCTCGGAGTCGAACTTGCGGTCCATGTGTACGGAAGATCTTGTGGGCTCGATGTCCGGGAGGCAGATCTTGGAGTCCAGGCCGGGGTCTTCGGGGACGGTTCCTGGATCGTTCTTCGGCCCGGGGAACGGTCTTGCGAGGCCATCTGGGTTTGCCGGTGCCGGGCTCGGTTCTCGATGTCGGTCCACGGGAGGTTGGGTTTTGTCGTCTCCACCCCCAACAAATTAGTACCAACTTGGTACTACACCGAAACGAGCACGGTTGGAGGCAGAGGAACGCGCTGCGGTGGCTCGCGAGGAGAATCCCGGCGGGGCAGATCTTGCGCGCGTCGGGGCTCGGGGAGGCGAGGAAGAGGCGACGGTGGCAGGTCGTGCTCGGGCGGCGGTCGGGTCGAGCTCGGCGAAGGTCGCCGCGGGCCTGCACCGAGGAAGGCCGAAGGGGCCGCGGAGGGCGAGGTAAGCGGGCGGCGGAGGACGCGGCGGCACGGGCGGCGCTGGGCGACCGAGGCGACGGCGGTTCGCGGGTGGACGGGACGGGCCGGGCGCGAGGCGGGTGGCTCGGGGCGGTCGTCGGGCGGCTGGCACCGGCGGGACGGGTTCGGGCGAGGAAGGCGGATGGTCGCTCGGAGGTCGGCGTGGCGCCCAACGCTGCGGAGGAGGCCCGTGCGAGGCGGGACTTCCGGCGACGGGAGGCGTGGCTGGGCGTCGGGGCCGGGTCACGCGAAGGAGGCGAGGAGGCGATCGACGCGAGCGGGCGGAGGCGAGTTTTGCCGGCCGGAGCGAGGCTGGTGGCGGGTTGCTGCCGGAAGCCGGCCGCGGGCGTGCTTTCGAGGAGGCGGAGAACGGCGAGGTTGGGGCGACCGAGGCCGGCTCTGGCGCGACGGAGGTTGGCTGCCAAGTGGGAGCCATGAGCCTCGTGGGCGACGACGACACTGGGAGGAGGAGGCTGGGGGTGAGGCGAAGCGGGCGGGGAGGCCAAGGCGGGCGGCCGGAGCGGAAGAGGGAGGCGGGGCTCTGGGGGCGAGGGCGTGGGCGAGCAGGCGGGGCTGAGGCGAGGTTGGGGGAGGCGACGCGGGGCGTGGGAGAGGAACGTGTGAGGAAGAAGAGGAACAGGGGAGGGGCTGGGTGGGGGGGCGCTGGGCCACGCGGGGGGGGCGGGTTGCAGGGCCGGGCTGAGGTGGAGGTCGTGTGCGTGAGTGGTTTGTGGGGAGCGGGCGGTCTGGGGGGCGATTTGGGCAGGTGGGGCCCCTGGGTGGGGCCAGGAGGGGGCAGGGGACTGGGTAAGGCGCGTGGGGTGGTTGTATGGTGGGGATCCAGGGTGGCTGTGTGGGAGCGGAGAGGGAGAGAGGGGAGAGGCCAGGGGGTGATGTGGCGGCGCATGAGTGGGTGAGGGAGAGGGAGGAGGTGAGGTGGAGAGATTTGATTGGGTGGAGTGAGGTGGCCAGGGGTGTGGGTAGGATAGGTTGGGTAACTCTAGGATTTAGGATTGGTGTAGTTGGACCGATTTAGAAATCTGGGGCGGTCGTTCGGGTCGGTTGGCCCGTCCGACTGCTCCGGCCAAAAATAAATAAATATTTTATTCGATTTAAACGGGCCGTCTGCAAACCGATAGCGGCCAAAACAAAATATTCCGGGGACCCGGTTTTGGCGTTTGAATAAAAGACGGGGCGTTTTAGAAAACAAAACGGCTTTGCGAAAATAGTTTTAGCAAACAATGCATGATGATGACGATGCAATGCACAAATTCAACGCGATTTTCTAGCAGTGGTTTTGCGGGATGCCACAATTCGACACCACTAACAAGGGATCTCGCCCTCGAGATCCGCCTCGTGGTACTGGAAGGAAGGTTGGCGAACTGCGTCTTCTCGCTTCGTGTAGATCCTCGCGACACCACTAACAAGGGTTCATCTTCCATCTTGAAATCGGCGACACCACCAACAAAGGGTCGTTGTTCCTGATCGTCTAGAGAGCACTCCGGAGAACCAAAGGACGAAGATAGAGGCATCAACGATAAGGCCACCCCTAACTTCCGATGGATGGAGTGAAGCTGCTGGATCCACTGATTCGATGTACAGGAGCGAATGATAAGAGTAGTCGGATGGTGATCAGTCCATCGCGCACCCAAAGCATTACTCTGCACACGAATAGGCGAATTATGCAACCCACTCTCGGAATCAGACTGAAGATCTCGACAAGCGAGGTTCGGAAACAAAGGAGTGATGCGCATCGATCGGGTCCGGGCGAGATGATGTCGTCGCCGGAAAACACCGGAAGCTCAAACAAGGAACAAAGAATGATACCACAGACGGATTCATCGAGCAGCTTGAACACCGGACGGTAGAACACCGTTATCAAAGAGGAAGCGAAACCTCAAGGTACGATTAACCCAACCACGAGAATTCTGGACTCAAGAAAGGGACGAGAGCGGATTCAAAACACGAGAGGTAAGAGGAGAACAGCAGAGGGGTAAGGAGTAAAATCAGACCTAATCGTAACTATCCAACCGATTTTGCAAAAATAGTTTTGACACTCTACTTGCCGTTAGCTAGGTTATCCTACAGTTGGACTTGTGGGGTATCGCAACCGCCGAGCTCGATACCACTCAGAACACCCTCGAATCGGACCTATGCAAGTTTTAGCAAAATTCGCCAAACCCGCATAGAAACGATTCAAAGGTGCTCACCAGCACTTTCGCAAGGTGGAAAACGGTAATAACATTACACAGCCCCTCGATGGGACCCATGTAATGCAGATATATATATAAATGACTCAGAGTCAAGAATACAGATATAATATACAAAGATCCAAATCACCTTGAACGATATAGCGTCCACTACGGACAAGATGCAAATGGGGCTAAGAGCCCCAAGAATAACCCATGGCGCCCATAACCTGCCCAGGCCGAGCCGGAAGGGTAACCGCTAACGACGCCGATCTCAAACCTGCTTAAACAAAAAGGGTGCCGACAAAGGGCAAAGGAAAAGAGGAGCGCCAAGATCGAGGCCAAGACACGGCGAGGCTAGAATTCGCGGTCCTCGCCACATAGGTATGGTGGATCAAGCGCAGCGAGATGCACTAGGCCACCTATAGAGACTCGTCACAACCGGGCGGTTATCGAGAGGGTGAGAATGACCTATCCGGATCCAACTCAAGCTAACACCAATCAAACCCATCCCGGTGTTTCCTCGAGACCAACGAGGAAGTCAACCGAGGAACTCACACGGTTGGCGCTTTATTTATTCAGATTGTAGTTGTGGCACTTTACTAGTCGGTTTAGATATTCGCCCGAGAAAATAAGCAAGGCACTTTTAGTTAACCATTCCGTTATAGTGGCGATTTACTAATCGACATGATAGTATGAGATAAACCCAAAACCCAGAATTGTTGGTACTTTTATTCGCCATTTCGCTAGAAGTTGCAATACTTACTAGTCAGATACAATTGTAGCAAGCGACAACCAAACAAGCAATTGTGGGCCGTATTAATTAGCCATTCCGTTGTAGTGAAGCTGATCACTAGTCATTATAAGTCCAATTTATAGCAGTAAACTTTAGTTATGCTTGTCTATGATCGAGATATCAGGCTCCAAGTCGTCCATATCCGCGACACGGCTTTCGTAAAGTTTTACCCGCCGGGTGCACCAATAGCAACACACGCCGATCAACCTCGAAAACCAAATCAAAACCCAACGAGGCTTTCACGATGAACAATCACAGATTCAGAAATATTTCAGGGGCCACCCATTGAGTAGATCCCAACGGAGTAAGCTCCGAGACGGGCTCAAGGTTTGCGCTGCTGGTCAGAAACGATCGGGAACCCGAAAGTGTGGCTGGGCTTGTCGATACCGCGAAAACACTCCGCTTACCTAAACAGTACAGTGTGCTCCTCGCACAATCGTAAATAAAGCAGTAGCATGGCATAAGTACATGATCGTAAATAAAACCTCAAACTAGTTTGTGGCCCCAAGAAATAAGAATGAATCAAGCTCTGGCTCAGGGGGGGTCCCATATACCTCCCGGATGTGGATAGCGCGCAAAAATCAAGGAACAGGTATCAAGTACTCGGGGTCTTACGGAACACAAGTGGGCGTTCGGAAACCAAATATTATCTATCACCCACCGATGCCTCTGCTTATTTCAATTTTAGTTGTTAAACAGAATTTAAAGTGACGATAAGTAAAACTAGAATCATCTCCAACATCAACATGCGGCAATACATCAGCAATTGTGGCATATGACGACACACATCAGACTTGAGCAAGCAACTACGACGCAAGTCCAACTATCTACCAAACAATAGGTAATAGGATGTATCCAAGGCCATATAAGGCTGAGGGATATCACGGTACGAAAACTAAAGCATCGCAAATACGTATAGCAATAGATCAACAGGAGGGAAGTAAATACTATAAAAGTAAGATAGGTAGAAAGGGGGAGATGCTCGCCTGAAAACATTGTCGAAGGTTTTCCCCCGAAGATCGGGGCGAAGCTCACATCAACTCAACGGCCTTATCCACGAAGAAGCAAAACACTAGAATAACACCGGATGCAATATTTAATACAACGGCAGAAGATCGGCATGATGCATGTAGGATGTATGTCATGGCAAAGGTGCGATGCAATTAGGTCAATATTAAGCGGAACCGGGGTCCCGACAATTAATTAAACGGTCCAAGTTATTTAGAACCCCCGCAATTTAAATGTTGTTTTATCATAGCCAAAATATAACACCGGTTCGCTATATCAAATTTAAATGAGGCCAATATAAGGCTAGATTTGCCCGCATATGGGCCCCATATTTAATTATTAGGTGAATCGGCATAAGGCCCCCAAAACCACTGATAAGCATGCGACATGACAATTAAACATGCAACAAGTTGTTATGTTATAAAATAGGGTTCGAGGATAAGGGTCACACATTTAGGGTTCTCGACGATCTTGGGGCTTCCGGGGTTCGGGGTTCGACAGGGTCCAGGGTCCGGTCTCGGGGTCCAGGGTTCGACGGAACGGTCTCGGCGGGATCGTTCTCGGGTAGCGGGTGGTCTTGGCGCATCCGGGTCTTCGGTCACGTTGTCGGTCATGGGGTTCGGGCGGAGCACTTGTCGATCGGGTTCTCGGCGACTCGGTGTCCGGGTTCATGTCGGCACTCGGTGTTCGGGAAGGCGATCTTGATTCGGGGTCCCGATGAAGATCTTGGCGAGGGGTTCGGGTTCCAAGCGCCGGGATCGGTCTTCAAAATCCGTGGGGCGGTCTTAGCGTCGGTCATCCTCGGAGTCGAACTTGCGGTCCATGTGTACGGAAGATCTTGTGGGCTCGATGTCCGGGAGGCAGATCTTGGAGTCGGCCGAGGTCTTGGGACGGTTCTGGATAGTTCTTCGCCCGAACGGTCTTGCGAGGCCATCTGGGTTTGCCGGTGTCGGGCTCGGTTCTCGATGTCGGTCCACGGGAGGTTGGGGTTTTGTCGTCTCCACCCCCAACAAATTAGTACCAACTTGGTACTACACCGAAACGAGCATGGTTGGAGGCGGAGGGACGCCTGCGGTGGCTCGCGAGGAGAAACCAGCGGGCAGATCTTGCGCGCGCGCGTCAGCTCGGGAGGCGAGAAGAGGCGACGGTGGCAGGTCGTGCTCGGGCGGCGGTCGGGTTCGGCGAAGGTCGCCAGCGGGCCTGCACCGAGGAAGGCCGAGGGGCCGGAGGCGAGGGCGGGGCCGGGCGAGGACGCGTCGCGGGCGGCACGGCGGCGGGCGGAGGCGACGGCGTTCTCGCGGTGGACGGACGGGCGGGCGCGGAGGCGGGTGGCTCCGGGGCGGTCGTTTGCCGGGCGCGGGTTGGCACCGGGCGGACGGGTTCGCGAGGGAGCGCGGATGGTCGCCTGGAGGTCGGCGGTGGCGCCCAACGCGGAGGAGGGGCCCGTGCCGAGGCGGGACTTCCGGCGAGGCGTGGGGCGGGCGTGCGGCCGGCCACGCTGAAGGAGGCGAGGAGGCGGCGACTGACGCGAGCGGGCGGAGGCGTAGCTCGGCACGCCGGGGGGGAGCGGAGGCTGGTGGCGGGCTGCTGCTGGAGCGCGGCCGGCGGGCGTGCTCGGGAGGAGGCGGAGAACGGCGAGGGTTGGGGGCGACCGAGGCCGGCTCCTGGGCGCGGACGGAGGTTGGCCGGCAAGGCTGGGAGCGAGCGAAGCCTGACGGCAGCGACACCAGGGAGGAGGGAAAGGCTGGGGTGAGGTGCGAGGGGCGGGAGCCGGGCGGCCGGAGTGGAAGAGGGAGGGCCTGGGGCGAGGGCGTATGCAAAGGGCCGAGGCGAGGTTGGGAGGCGACGCGGCGTGGGAGAGGAACGTGAGGAAGAAGAGGAACAGGGAGGTTCTGGTGGTGGGTCCACAGGCCACGGGGAGGCGGGGTTGGGGCCCCAGTGGTGGCTGGCGCGGGTGGAGGCCGTGTCGTGAGTGGTTTGTGGGGAGGCGGTCTGGGGCGATGGGCAGGTGGGCCTGGGTGGGGCCAGGAGGCAGGGACCTGTAAGGCGCGGGGTGGTTGTATGGTGGGGATCGGGGTGGCTGGTGGCGGAGAGGAGAGAGAGGAGAGGCCGGGGGTGATGTGGCGGCATGAGTGGGTGAGGGAGAGGAGGAGGTGAGGTGGAGAGATTTGATTGGGTGGAGTGAGGCTGGGGTGTGGGTAGGATAGGTTGGGTAACTCTAGGATTTAGGATTGGTGTAGTTGGACCGATTTAGAAATCTGGGGCGGTCGTTCGGGTCGGTTGGTCCGTTCGACTGCTCCGGCCAAAAATAAATAAATATTTTATTCGATTTAAACGGGCCGTCTGCAAACCGATAGCGGCCAAAACAAAATATTCCGGGGACCCGGTTTTGGCGTTTGAATAAAAGACGGGGCGTTTTAGAAAACAAAACGGCTTTGCGAAAATAGTTTTAGCAAACAATGCATGATGATGACGATGCAATGCACAAATTCAACGCGATTTTCTAGCAGTGGTTTTGCGGGATGCCACAGCGGGGCTCCAAAGCAGCGCAAACGGCTGAGAGACAGCGCCTATGGGCGAGCTCGGCGGAGGGCTCCAGGGCGCTAGGCGCGCAGAGGAGGAGGACGCCCAGCAGCGAGGTTGCGGCCTGAGCGGAGAAGGTGACCGGCGGCCGGCGTAGAGAGGACGACGGGGTCGACAGGGTCGGGCGTGACCGGAGGAGAAGGCCACTACGGGAGGGATGTGGGGAGAGATGCTGGCGGCGGGCGTCTGGGAGGAGGCGGGGCGAGGGAGCATCACGAGCAGGGAGCGATCCACACGGGGATGACGGGTGGGGCCGGGTGGAGCGTGCCGTGTGTGGGCGGCCAGGGTAGCGTGCGTGCTTGCCTGTGTCCAGTGTACGCGGGGTGTGTGTGTGTTGCGTGGCGGGCTGGCTGCCGCGGGTGTTGCCAAGGGGTGGCGGCGGCTGGGGAGGGAGTGTGGGGTGGGTTAGTTTGGGTGTAAGGGGTCTAGGGTTTGCTAGGGTTTATTTTGGGTAATAGGTGGTCTGGCCGGTTGGGCCTTTGGGCCGACCGGCTGGACTGCCTCCTGAAAAATAGTTTTGTTATTTTTTTGTTTTAAAATAAACTTTTGTAAATAGTATTAGACAAATAAAAGATCTAGCTGGACCGATGGTTTTGGTTTGAACAAAGAGGGGAGGATATTAATATAGAAAGCAGGTCTTTTAGCAAAATATTTTTAGTCAATTAGATGCATGTTGATTTCATGATGCTGCATAGAGACAAGACATGCGATTTTCTAGTAGTGGTTTTAGCCGGGTGCTATAATTCGACACCACTAACAATGGATCTCGCCCTTGAGGTCTGCCTCATGGTACAGGGAAGAAGGCTGACAACCTGAATCTTCTTGCTTCGTGTAGATCTTCGCGACACCAATAACAATGGTTGTTACTCACGTTCGTCGGGAGAACATTCCGGCGAAACACAAACGAAGCCAGAGGTCTCAAAAGGTAAGGCCACCTCTAACTTCTACGGAAGCAGTATAATTGCTTGATCGATCGATTCAATGTACAAAAGCGAATGATAAGAGTAGTCGGATGGTGATCAGTCCATCACGTACCCAAAGCATTACTCTGCACATGAATAGGAGAAGTATGCAACCAACTCTCAGGATTCAGACTAAAGATCTTGATAAACGAAATTCGGAAACAAAAGGGGTGATGTAGGCTCTTCATCGGTTCTAACGTAGATGATGACGTCGTGTTGGAAAACACCAGAAGATACAACAAAAATGTTAGTGAATTTTTGGTCCACTGAAGGTACATAGAGGAAGGTTCCTCAGATAGTGCAAAGACCGGATGTAGTAACATCGTTTACAAGAGGAAGCGAAACCCTGGAGGTACGACAAAAATCCAACAACGAGAATTTCTGGACTCGAAGAAAAGATAAGGGGGTAGATTCAAAACACGCAAAGATAAGAGGAGAATAGCAGAGGGGTAAGAAGTAAAAGAATACCTAATCAGATCTATCCAAACGATTTTCCAAAATAGTTTTGACACTCTACAACGTCCGTTATCTAGGTTATCCTACAAGCTAGACCAGTGGGGTATCCTAACTGCTGGGCTCTGATACCACTATGTAACACCCTCGGATCGGCCCTATGCATGTTTTAGCGATTCCCGCCAAACCCGCATAGAAACGATTCAAAGGCGCCCACCAGGCACTTGTGTGCGGGTGGAAAACGAAGTAATATCATTACACAATAGTCTACGACGGAACCCATAGAACATATATATATAACAACGACTCCATGAGTCAAGAATACAGATATACAATACAAAGTTACAAAACACCTTGAAAACGATACAATGTCCGACTACGGACAAGATGCAAATGGGGCTAAGAGCCCTGAAGAATAACCAATGGCGTCCATAACCCTACCCAGGCCAAGTCGAAAGTGTAACCCTGCTAACGACGTCAATCTCAAAACCTGCTAAAACAAAAGGGGTGCCGGCAAACGGCAAAGGAAAAAGAGAGCGGTCAGTACTAAGGTCAGTACACGGCGAGACTAGAATTCGGCGACTCTCGCCTACATAGGTATGGTGGACTGAAGCGGCAGCGCAACATGCACTAAACAACCTATAGAGACTCGATACAACTGTCGGCTATTAGAGAGGGATAACAAAGACCTATTCGGATCCAACCTAATACTAACATTAATCATACCCATCCTGGTGTTTCCCCCTCGATACCAATCGTGGAAGTCGTACCGAGGAAACTCACATAGTTGGCAATTTTATCCATTCCCTTATAGTTGCGGCAATTACTAGTCAGATATAGATAGCATGAGTCATTTTGATAACATAAGCAGTGGGAAGTTTTAGAGAACCATTCCGTTGTAGTTGCAATACTTACTAGTCAAATACATATACCATGAGACATTCAAAAACCCAGCAGTTGTTGGTATTTTTATTTAGCCATTCCGTTATAGTGAAGCTGATTACTAGTCATTCCAAAGGAAAATTTATAGCACTACTTTAGTTATAGTTGTCTATGATCGAGATATTGTTCTCCAAGTCGTCCATAACCGCGAACACGGCCTTCAGAAAGTTTTACCTTGCAGGGGTGCACAAATAGCAACACACGCACGATCAACCTCGGAAAAACCAAATGAAAACCCAACGAGGCATCATGACAGAACATTCTCAAGATTCATATTTGATTTCAGGGGGCCACCCCACCAAGCTACCCGCGACGAAGATGTTCGGCTCCAGAACGGACCCAGAGGTTTGCGTCAATGGATGTAAACGACTGGGAACCCAAAAGTGTGACTGGGCTTGTCGATACCGCGAAAACACTCCGCTTACCTAAACATTACAGGCGCTCCACGCGCATGAAGGGATACGGGTAGGCTACACTAGCGCAAATCAAAAGTTTCTACCGCGTATACCAGGATTACTGTTGTCATAGATCACAGGATTACCACTAGACGCCAGCGATTCTGGAATCGATGAAGCGCCGAGGCGGCGTGACGTTCCACGTCTCCTCCTTGTCCTCGTCCTACGAGAAGCTTCCCTTGCACGGCTCGTCCAAGCGCTACAGATGCAGCGCCTCCGAGGTATCCACACGTACAGGGTGGAAGCGTCAGACGCCGGACTGCTAGGTCCGCGCGCGCGACACGGGCGTGAGGAGTGACGGCTGGGAATGAACTGAGGTCTAAGGTCTAACCCTGGTCAGCTCGCCCCACCCTCTCTTATATAGGCGTCCCTAGTGGGCTTCTACATTAGCAGCCTATTAGTACCCTAAGCCTGGTCTAATTCGGATCCAATCCTTATTAGGCTTCCAGCCCCTTAAGTGTGTGACCCTATAGGTTCATATGCGTATAGACATGACACGAATACACTTATTCTGTCAATAGTTGGTAGCGGCCTCTAGCAAGACGTGCCAACTCCTAAACGCATACAAAGATCATATCGGACGAACCATCACAAGGTTTAGCACATGTCTTTCCCTTTGCCTCACGATATTTGGTCTAGCTCCAAGCTGACCCCCTTTCTCGATACCGTGATTCGGAATCCCTTTACTAGGTTAACTCTTAACCATATGTAGAACGGCCATGCATTTATGGATCTGATCACCCGAGGGGCCCAGAGATGTCTCTCTCAAGTAAAGAGGGGCAAATCCCATCTTGATTGACCATGCCTTGCAGCATGCTTCAGGACAAACCCGAAAGCTACCTTTATAACTACCCAGTTACGGTGCAGCGTTTGATAGCCCCAAAGTAGGTCGATCCACATCTCAAGTACATGCGACAATCTCAGGTCTAAGGACAAAACGTACACGATGTGTAGAGAGAGAGCTGCAACTAATTGCTAGTCTCAGGTTGGGTCAGTCCAAACCCATGTTCATAACATGTGTCCACGTCATTGGTTTGACATCTCCATGTCTATGACTTGTGAAACATAGTCATCAACCAATTGATGTGCTAGTCTAATATTCACGTGTGTCCTCACATGAACTCCGACTAGGGACAACTCTTAAATAACCATAGAAGTAAAGAGTTTCACAAACAATTCACATAATTGCCAATCAATACAAGTTGCCTGATATGGATATTCAAGGAACATTACAATAACTCATGGATACATATGAAATATAATCATCTCTATGATTGCCTCTAGGGCATATTTCCTTCAGCGCAATAGTAAATAAAGGAGTAAAACATGGCATAAGTACAGGATAGTAATAAAGCCCCAAACTACTTTGTGGTCCCAAGGAATTAAATATGACTCAAGCTAGGGTTAGGGGGATTCATGGTCCCACATGTGGATATTGCGAATATTCAAAGAACAGATATCAAGTACTCGGGGTCCTACGGGACACAAGTGGACGGTTAAAACCAAATAACATCTATTGCCCATCTGTGCCTCTGCATTATTTACCTACTTCAATTTTAGTTATTAAACGGTAATTAAAGCCATGATCATCTCCAACATTAAATATGCGGCATTACTCCAACAATTGTGGAAGATCGACGATGCGACACATCACCTGCGTAAGCAACTACGACTCGCAAGGCCGACTATCTACTAAACAACAGGTAATAGGATGTGTCCATGGCAATATAAGGACTGCAGGGAAGTATAATGGGATACGGAATCTATAGCATCGCAACACAAATAGCAATAGATCAACAGGAGGAAATAAAGACTATAAATATAAAATAGGTAGAAAGGGGGAGAATGCTCGTCGAAAAAAATTGCTGAAGGTTCATCCAAAGATCGGGTCGACACTCGCATCAACTCATCGGCCTAATCCATGAAGTAGCAAAGCACTAGCAGAAACACCGGATGCAATATTTAATATTATGGCAGAAGATCGGGCATGATGCATGTATGATGTATGACATGGCAAAGGTGCGATGCATCTAGGCAATATTAAGCGGAACCAGGGTCTCGACAATTAATTATATAGTTCAAGTTATTTAGATCGCCATAATTTAAATGTTGTCTTAACAAGGCAAAATATGTAATCGGTTCGCTATAATAATTTAAATGGAGCCAAAATAGGACTAGAATCGCTCGCATATAATCTTCATATTTAATTATGAGGTGAATCATCGAAATACCCCAAACACCCACAATATGTATGCAACATGTTCAAATAATATGCAATAAGTAGATATCATATTATAAAAATATGGGGATCGGAAAAGGGGTCACACATCAAGGGGCTCGGCGATCTTGGGTTCCGAGGGGTTCGGGTTCGGGCGCCGGGATCGGTCTTTGGACCTTCGGATCCGGGAAGGAGTTCTCAACGCTTCGTGTCAGCGCAGGAGAGCTTGGCGTCTGTGTCCAGGATCTTCGGTTACTCATCGATGACCTTGAGGTTTCGACTTCGTATGCCGATGGCGAATTTGGTTTGATGATAGGGCCTTAAGAAGGTCTTGGTGCTACTCTCCGAGTATTACAATTCTTGGCGGCATCCACGGCATTAGACATGCTTGCATTGGTTGTTCCTGACAAGCCCTTTGCAGACACGACTCCAACATAGACAACATATAGGCTCCCGTGTGTACACTCACAACATCACTACATCACCTTGTCCTAGTACAAGGTAGCAGCAGGCCAAGATGCACATGAACAGGGCAAACCCCACGGTAAGAAACATGCTGAGGATGCAAAGCTGGGTCGGCCATGTCGGAGGCGGCACAGACGAGGAGATGCTGCAGGGGCAAGGCAGCAAGCAGAGGGGGTGGGGACATCCGCCAGACGAGAAGCCACGGTTGACGGAGAGGGACCGGCAACAAAGGAAGGGCCGACGGTGGCGAGCTCGAGCTTGCGGCCAGAGGCGGCGTACGGTGCGGGCGATGCTCTCGAAACGACGGACAATAGGCTAAGGAGGGGACGCCGGGAGGATTGACGACGGCGCAGAGGGGCTCGTCGGTCGGGCTCGTTCAGGGACGGGCATCCTCGGAGAAGGAGACGAAGGCGACGAGGAGGCGGCGCGGGGCTCCAGAGCAGCGTGGACGGCTGATGGACAGCGCCTGTGGGCGAGCTCGGCGGAGGACTCTAGGGCGCTAGGCGCGCAGCGGAGGAGGACGCCCAGCAGCGAGGTTGCGGCCTGAGCGGAGAAGGTGACCGGCGGCCGGCGTAGAGAGGACGACGAGGTCGACAGGGTCGGGCACGACCGAAGGAGAAGGCCACTACGGGAGGGATGTGGGGAGAGATGCTGGCGGCGGGCGTCTGGGAGGAGGTGGGGCGAGGGAGCATCACGAGAAGGGAGCGAGCCACGCGGGGATGAAGGGTGGGGCCGGGTGGAGCGTATCGTGTGTGGGTGGCGGGCTGGCTGCCGCTTGTGTTGCCCAGGGGTGGCGGCGGATGGGGAGGGAGTCAGGGGTGGGTTGGTTTGGGTGTAAGGGGTCTGGGGTTTGCTAGGGTTTATTTTGGGTAGTAGGTGGTCTGGCCGGTTGGGCCTTTGAGCCGACCGGCTGGACTGCCTCCTCAAAAATAGTTTTGTTATTTCTTTTGTTTTAAAATGATCTTTTGTAAATAGTATTAGACAAATAAAAGATTTGGCTGGACCAACGGTTTTGGTTTGAACAAAGAGGGGAGGATATTCATATAGAAAACAAAGTAGGTCTTTTAGCAAAATAGTTTTAGTCAATTAGATGCATGCTGAGTTCATGATGATGCATAAAGACAAGACATGCGATTTTCTAGTAGTGGTTTTAGCCAGGGTGCTACACATACGCCTATAAGCATAAGTACCATAAGGACAAGTAAAAGTAGTTTTCTCTTGGTCTTATGCTTTCACAACAAATTGAGAAAACCCAGAATAACCATCAAGAAAACAAAAGTGAGTCTTTTTGGACAACCTCTCAAGCATTTGATCAATAAAGGGAAAAGGATAATGATATTTCTTAGTAACTTTATTAATCTTTCTAAAATCAATGCACATTCTATACCCAACCACTACTTTGGGGGTATAAGCTCATTATCTTCATTAGGCACAACAGTTATTCCCCTTTTCTTGGGAACACAGTGAACAGGGCTAACCCATTGAATGTCAGCAATAGGATAAATAATTTCAGCATCAAGAAGTTTTAATACCTCGTTTCTTACCACATCCTTCATCTTAGGATTTAGACGGCGTTGGTGCTCAACAACTGGTTTTGCATCAGGCTCAATATTAATAGCATGCTGACATATAGTACGAGAAATTCCTTTTAAATCATCAAGAGTATAACCCATAGCTCCTCGGTGTTTCTTCAATACTTCCAATAACCTTTCTTCTTTCTTTCCTAAAAGTTTAGAACTAATAATAACAGGATACACTTTCTTATTATCAAGATAAGCATATTTAAAATCATCAGATAAAGGATTTAATTCGAAAACAGGGTCCTCTTTAGGTGGTAGTGTGGTACCCAAATCTTCCACAGGTAGATTATGCTTAAGTAACTCAGGCTGATGAAGGAAAACCTCGTCAATCTCATTTCTTTCCTTCATGAAGACATCACTTTCATGATCTTCCATGAACTGCTGCAAGGCATTGTTAGGAGCAAGAGAAATAGCAGAAAGTTGTTCAACCATGAAATCATCATTAGGCAGTTCATTTTTATAAGGAGTTTTGGCAAATTTGGAAAAATTAAACTCATAAGACTCCATAAAACTTAGTCAAAACTTTTTCCTTCCTACAATCTATAATAGCCCCACAAGTATTCAAGAAGGGTCTACCAAAGATAATAGGATAGGTTTTACTAGCTTCTTTACCAAGTACTAGAAAATCAGCAGGATATTTAATCTTACCACAAAGGACCTCCACATCTCTTACAATGCCAATGGGGCAAAATTGCTCTCTATTGGCAAGGTGAATAACCACATCAATGTCCTCAAGCTCACAAGGACCAATTTTATGCATAATTTCCCTGTAAAGCTCATAAGGAATAGCACTAGAACTAGCACCAATATCACATAAACCATAATAGCTATGACTACTAATTCTAACAGAAAGAACAGGGACACTAGATTTTCTAACTTTCTTAGGATGAGAAACAATATTAGTGATGTCTTCAAAGAAGACAATATGCTCATCCTCTATATTTCTAGTGACAAGATCTTTCACAATAGCTACCACAGGCTCAATATCAATAAGCTCATCGGACCCCATAGTTTTCTTTGCGCTTTTGCTACCACATTAGCTCTAATAGAATGTTCCCTTACCTTGGAAGGAAAAGGGATTTTTTTATACATAAGGTTCCGACAAAATAGGATCAATGGTACAAACCTCTACGCTGGCAAGAACATGGGTAACAATGTCTTTATAAGGAGCATGATACTTGTCCCACTCTTTCTTGAAAATTTCAATATAAGAGGCAAAGGCCTTAAAACACTTTGCAAGAACTTGAGGGTCAATACCAAACTCATTACTAATATCACGGAAGTCATCAGTTCCCATAAAATATTTAATGCATTCAAAATCATAGTTTATACCTGACTTTCTTCCTTTGTCATTCTCCCAAGCTTCAGTGTTCTCTTGAATACGGTCTAGTAGATCCCATTTAGCTTCTTCCTTCATACGTGTGAATGATCCAGCACAATAAGCATCTAGTAAATCTTTATCATAAAAGAAAGCCTAGCATAAAAGTTATTGATAATAAAATTGTTAGGGAGTTCATGAATAGGACATTTAAGCATTAATAACTTCAATCTCCCCCAAGCTTGAGTTGTACTCTCTCCATCACGAGGCCAAAAGTTATATATCAGATTTCTATCCTTATGAATCTCACTGGGAGGATAAAATTTAGAATAAAAGAGAGATGTCATCTCCTCCCATTCCAAAGATTGTCCATTCTTTAGCAACTTATACCATTCTTCAGCTCTCCCTTTCAAGGATATGGAGAGTAACTTCTTATTCACCTGTTTAGTTGTGATACATGCACACTTAAACAACCCATATAATTCATGGATAAAAAGCAAGTGATCACCAGGATGGACAGTTCCATCCCCTAAATAATAATTATCCATAACACGATCAACAATACTTGTAGGTATCTTAAAAGGATCTCTCTCAACAGGTGATGGTTCATCTACTACCCTAGCAGTGGTAGTAGTTTTCCCAAACAGAAAACCAAGTGGGTTATCCATATTGGAAACAAAGTAACAAGCAATAACAAAAGAAATACGCATAGTAGAAGTTTCCTTTACCAGTTCCACTCTTCAATAGCGCTTCACTCCCCGGCAACGGCGCCAGAAAATAGTCTTGATGACCCACAATATAGGGGGTGTATCGTAGTACTTTTGATAAATAGGAGTGTCAATCCCAATGAGGAGCAGAAGGTGCTGAACAATGGTATGGAGCAGGAACTCTCTGCAAATACTTAGCAAATGGATTTTTAGGGGTTTTCTGATAACGTAACAAAACAAAGTGCAAGTAATAAAGAACAAACGCAGCAAGTGGCCCAATCCTTTCTTAGCAATGGACAAGCCGGTGGAAATACTTATAAGGACCAAACGTTCTCGAGGACACATGGGAATTCTGTCAAGTGCTTTCGCTTCATATAGTTAAGTACTCTTCTTTGGTGTTGTAAGTGTTGTGTTGGTGAACCTGTGCTAATGTACCGACCTTACTTGGACTAATACATACTTGTGATTAAACCCCCTACAAACATCCATAACTATAGACAAGTAATTAAGATATAAATCTAACCACAGCCTAAAACTCTGAGATCCTACACTCCCTTGTGCAAAGGTGTCCTAACGGGGGTTCAGGTTTCTGTCACTCCGGCAACCCCATAATTAGTATCCAAATATACAATGCATTCCCCTAGGCCCATAAATGATGAAGTATCATGTAGTCGACATTCACATGACACCACTAGAAGAATAGCCCCACAACTTAAATACTAAACCATTGAATAATAACTCAACACAAATCCACTAATAACAACATGACATCTCCCATGTCCTCAAGAACTAAACGAACTACTCACGAGACATTATATGGATCAAGATCAAAGATGATATGATAATGGATAACAATCCGAACATAAACAATAATCCAATGGTTCCACTCACAAGCATCAACTACAATAGTAATTTACATCGGGAAAGTTTCCCCTAAGAACTAAAGCAATATCCAACACAATTGTTACAGCGGGACGGAGTGGTGATGATGGTGCTGGTGGAGATGATGGTTTGGATGATGATGATCCCGATGAATCCTAGCTTGACGATGGTCTTGATGGCGACGTTCTCCCCTCTCCGGGAAGGAATTCCTCCGGCAGAAATATGTCTGCCGAAGAGATCTTTCTCTCTCGATGTTTTCCGCCCCCCATAGGCAGCGAAAATTTATCTGTGATCGCTCCCCTAGCCTTAGGGTTCCGTAGGGAAGATATAGGCGAAGGGGCGGAGTTGGGAGCCGGGCAGGTGGGCCACACCTGCCCTAGGCACGGCCCAGGGTGGGCCCGCGCCTAGGGGGTGTGGGCCCCCCTGCGGCCCTTCTTCGCTCCTCCTTTTGGCTTCCTCAATCTTCTGGAAAAATATAATTTTCTCGTATTTTTCTGGTATTTTTCTGATCTTCGCGAAATTGCATCAAAGCACCATCTTTTCCATCAGAATCCAGACTCCGGCAGTCCATCCTCCAAGAATCATCCAACATGCAAAAACAGTGGAAAAGACATAAATAATATCTTATAATAAGACAAATATCAATGAATACAGTTAAATTATGATATAGAATTATAATGCAAATTGGGGTATCAATAGAGCATCTCCCCCTTTCTTTCCTTACAGCTTCTGGCATGGCTTTTTTTGCCCCGTATGGTGTGGACGCGAATAGTTTCACGAATCAGGGGACCGCCAGCTCCTAGCCGTGTCCCCAATACAGAAACATCAAACATTTAAAATCTGTTAAAACTTTAAATATTAACATGATTCCATAGATTGTTCAAACATGTTTACACAATACTGGTGTACCCGGCGTACAAATCTATTATATATTAAAAGCATATGACATGTTATCAGAAATCTATTATATATTAAAAATATATGACAGGCTACAAAAAAAAGAGAAATATACTAAAAGTCTTAAAAAAAATCAGAAACATCTGACCACCAGTTTAACTAACCAGCTGATGACAGCCCGTTGGATTTTAGAAATAATCTATTGACATGTAAGTTTTCACCTACTCCTTCGGTATTACGTCAATTGGCCTTTTCGTTCGACCGAGAAAGAAAGAACTGAATCCAAGATCTTTGTCCGTCAATCACGTCGTGCCTCTTTGATTTTATCGCTGCTTTCCTGGCACGCATGAGTCCAATCCCAAGTTGCTCATTTTCCGCCGGCCATGCGCGCATGGTATCCAGGTTGATCCGAAAGAAGGCAAAGGGCCCTGCACGCGACGTCTCCAGCGAAAAAAAAAAAAGCAGGTAGTGCGTGGATGCTAGTACACATTACACATTTTTTTTGAAATGGACGCAGGAGAGCTGCGTATTTCGTTGATAGGGGAAAAGAGTTACAATGAACTCAACACCAGAACAACGGTTGACAGAACAACCAAGCCAGCAAAGCAAAAGATGCAAAAAGCAAAAAATACATGCCGGCCTTTGCCGACATACAGAACAGCGCATGCCGATTACTCGCGGCTCCGCAGATGCCGGCAGCCGGCCACCGCCCAGGACATGCACTCGTCCAGTACGTCACTAAACACCGCCGAAGCTGAGCGCTCAGCTTCGTGGAAGATGCGGGCATTGCGCTCGTTTCACATGAACCAAAGAACCATGCAGCCAAGCGTCCTGCAGCGCCGCAAGAGAGCATCCCCTCGGACCTCCGACAGCGACAGGAACCAATCCAAAGTAGATGCCGATTGGTCCTAAGCTTCAGGCTGGAAGCTAGCCAGCTCAAAGTGCGCTGCAACCTTGCCCCACGAGTTAATTAGATAAAACTACCATAATTAAGGCTGTCGGAACAGGTCAGTATCACTTTTGATAATTTTGGCACGTCGGTACCAACACTCGGACGCTGAAACACTAACTGCGCCGATTCGCGGTTAAACACATCTCTAACGACGCTGGCCCACATTCTGTACTCACGTCGACAAACGGCCGTTTCCTCGCCGTCGAAAAAGAAACACCTTCATTTTTTTTTTTCAATTTCTATTCCTCGTTGTAGGTTGTACCGGAAACACATGCAGTTTGCTGCTGCTCGCTGGCCACCGCCCCATGCATGCAGCTCACCGGCGTGCCCCGTTTGGCGAGCTTGCTGCCTCGTGCTTGCTGGCTGCCGCACCCTGCAGCTCGTCGCCACCACTCGCCGGCCGCCATGCCCTGCAGCTCGTCACCACCGTTTGCTGGCCAGTTCGTCTCCCCCGCTCGCCAATCATACGCTCGTCAGCGACGCTCGCGCTTGCCGCCCTGCCTCGCAAGCTTCCTCTCCTACTGCGCGCGGTGGCTCCACTCGATATATATACCGCTGATGCTCTTCCACCCCGCCCCGTGCATGCAGCTCGCTGGTCAAGGGGGACGGGCATGTCTACTCGCTCGCGGCCATGGGCGACGTCCTCTACACCGGCATCGACTCGCGTCTAGCGCGACAACCGCGTGTGGTGCGACAACCGCGAGCTCGCGGGGTCGTTCCGGACGGCCAGAGGCCTCGTCAAGGCCATCGTCGTCGCGGACGATGGGTGCATCTTCACTGGCCACCAGGACGGCAAGGTGCGCGTGTGGCTTGCCGACGATGCAGACTGCCCAGCCGCGCATCGCCAGGTGGGCTCGCTCCCCAAGCTCGCAGACTACCTCAGGAGCGACTCGGACGAGAGCTTCTGCCTCCTCTACAATGGCGTCGCCGAGCTCTTCGCCGTGCTTCTCAAGTCCGACCTTGCCCACCTGCGTACGGGCGATGTCGCCAAGCTCACGCTCGCCGCCAAGTGGTGCTCGTCGCTCCTCTCCTCGTACAACCGCTTGACCCTGCTCTGCGAGGCCATCGCACGCCATATCTTCCCGCGCGACTCGAGCCCGAAGTACCTCGCCATGCCCGACCAGCACTACGCCTACCGCGTCTGCGACCACCTCCGCCGCGAGCTGCGCAAGGTCCTGGAGCTCCCGGAGGTGTACATGAGCGCGCACAAGTGGGACGAGCTCCCCTACGCGCATGCCGTTCCTCGCCATGCGCCAGTACAAGGAGGCGTTCCAGAAGCACGACAAGTCGGACGTCGTCGGCTTCTTCGACGAGGTGCGCGCCGGCATGGCCAAGATCTCGACGGACGCGGTGCTGCCGCACGAGATCGTCGCCGTGGTGCTCAAGAGCGAGCACGATGAGTCCGCGGAGCTCCAGTGGCGCCACATGGTGTCCAACCTGGCGTCCGAGGGCCGCCTCACCAACTGCATCGCCATGTGCGCCCTCTCCAGCTCGGTCGAGAAGCTGCCTGCGGCAGCCGCCATCGCGCTGAGCCTCCTTTTCTCTGCTCGAGAAGCTTCGGCCGCTCGCCGCCGTGAGGGCCCAGAAGGGCGCCAACCTGCAGGCCATCCTCAACGTGGCGGTGGCGGGCAAGCTGGACAAGGAGATGATGCTGAAGCGCGTGTTCGTCCTGAGCGGGTCATTGACCGGTGCGAAATTTGTAAAAAAAATATGGTGGTGTTTTTTGCGACGGCGAGGAAACGGTCGTTTGTCCACTCAGTGCAGAATGTGGTCCAGCGTCGTTAGAGATGTGTTCAACCGCGAATCAGCGCAGTCAGCGTTTCGGCGTCCAAGTGTTGGTACTGACGTGCCAAAATTACCAAAAGTGGTACTGACCCGTCCCGACAGCCTCAATTGTGGTAGTTTTATCCAATTAACTCTTACCCCAAAGGGAGCGAGACCAGGGGCACTCCGTAGCGAGGTGGTGCACCGTTTCAAGGCTGCGCCTGCAGAGCGGGCAGAAGTAGGAGTTTGGCCATTGCCTCGCCATCAAGCGATCCGCAGTGAGAACTCTATTCTGGACCAAGAGCCAAGCAAAGAGGCGGCACTTCGCCGGTGCCCAGGCGGGCCAAACTGGCTGCATAAGCGGCGATGCAATAGAGCCCAAGAACTGAAGCCGATAGGCAAAGGAGGCAGAGTAGACGCCCGACGCCTCGCATGGCCAGCGGAAAGAGTCAGGGACCCCAACCAGGAGCTGGATAGCTGCCACACGCGTCCAAAGCACCACGAAGTCGCCTAACATGCCTAACATCTCAGAGGAGACACGACCACTCAGATCCGCAACCCAGTGCTGGTTGTGGAGTGCATCACGCACGGGACGCCGCTTCCGACGGGACGCCTCAAAGAGGGCCGGGAAGGCTGAGAACGGTGACTGTCCGTCCATCCAACTGTCAAACCAGAAGCTAGCCGTAGCTCCATCCCCAATGGATGCCACAGTGGCGGCCGCGAAGATCTATCTGTTAGGAATAGACAAGTTGTATTACTCTGGGGGCCAAAGGCCACAATATATAGTACAGGTACAGGCACAAATATGCAGGAAGCCCCCTAACATATGGAGAAAATACAATATACAAATATATACATCTAACACCCCCCCCCCCTCAAACTCATGGTGGATCCACAACACTGAGTTTGGAGAGTAAGAAATCATGCTGCGCTCTAGTCTGTGCCTTCGTAAAGAAATCCGCCAACTGTAAATCTGAAGGCACGTACTGAAGCGCAACAACCCGAGCATGCACCTGAGCATGTTTATAGAAAGCATCATCACCAATATGCTTGGTAAGCTCATGCTTGACCGGATCACGTGCAACACTAATAGCACTTGTACTGTTAGACAAAACCAGAGTGGGTGTGGTAATAGAGACCCCAAAATCCGCAAGTGACCACCGTAACCAGGTCACCTAAGCAGTCAACAAGGCCATAACACGCAACTCAGCCTCAACACTCGAACGGGAAACCGCTGTCTGTTTGTTCGTCTTCCAAGCAATGAGCGAACCACCAAGAAACACACAGTAAGAAGAAAGTGAACGGCGATCCGAAGGATCACTCGCCCACGTAGCGTCCGAATAGCACTGGAGCTGGAGGGAGCTGGAACAAGGAAAGAAAAGGCGATGAGTGATCGTACCCCGAAGATAACGAAGAACACGGAGAAGATGACTATAGTGAACGCTGGTGGGAGCGGAAACAAACTGACTCAGAATATGAACAGGATAAGAGATGTCAGGACGAGTGACAACAAGATAAACAAGACTCCCAACAAGATGACAATAACGCGTCGGATCAGGAAGAGGATCACCATCAGTAGGTTGAAGCTTAACATTAAGCTCCATAGGGGTCTCAATAGTGCGCTCATCCGCAAGCGCAGCACGAGCAAGAAGATCCTGAATATACTTTTCCTGGGATATGTAAAAGCCATCAAAAGTGGAGGAGACCTCAATCCCAAGAAAGTATCGAAGAGGACCAAGATTAGTCATAAGAAACCGATCACGAAGGCGATATACTCGGAATCATCACTAGTAATGATCATATCATCAACATAGAGAAGAAGAAGAGTGTGCCCACGAGGAGAAGTGTGAACAAACAGCGCTGGATCATGAGCACTAGGGGAGAAACCAGCAGATCACTCTGAGCGAAGCGCTCAAACCCGAGCACGGGGCCTGTTTGAGAGGCCATAAAGAGAACGTCGAAGACGACAAACCATCCCTCGAACAGAATACCCGGGAGGAGGCTGCATATAGACCTCCTCACTCAACTCACCATTGAGAAAGGCGTTACGAACATCAAGGGGACACGCACCGCTGACGCAATGTAAGCAAAGAAGAAGAGTACGTATAGTGGTCATATGAGCCACAGGAGCAAAGGTCTCATCATAGTCACGACCATGCTCGGTGTAGGTGTGTATGTGTAGATGCAGAGAGGACCACGGCAAGAGAAGTTCAACGCAAGCGCGGCCAGAACGGGAACCGGCGGAGGCCGGGGCGAGCTGACGGCGCGACGGCGGCGATTACGAGCAAAGTAGTGGTGCCTACAGGAACCCTAAAACCGGCTCTGATACCATGTTAGGAATAGACAAGTTGTATTACTCTGGGGGCCAAAGTCCACAATATATAGTACAGGTACAGGCGCAAATATGCAGGAAGCCCTCTAACATATGGGGAAAATACAATATACAAATATATACATCTAACACTATCACTGTGCGTGCAAGGCACCGGCAGCCTAGTCCAGGGTTTGTTTGGGGAGACACGCTCCAGCCAAAGCCACTTAAGCGGCAGGGCCGTGCCAAACCTATCAAGGTCAACGATACCCAGCCCACCCAGGTCTTTCGGCCTGCAGATCCGACCCCAAGCGACCTTACAGTGACCTCCGTGGCAGGAGTCCTCACCGCGCCAGAGCCAGGCACGCCGCATGCGATCAATCTCTCGACGAACCCAGGCCGGCAAAGCGTGGATGGAGGTCCAGTACACCGCCATGGCTAAGAGCACTGCATTGAGGAGCACAAGGCGGCCTGCCGCAGTCAGAAGCTTTGCCTTCCAGCAGGCGAGACGACTAGCAATCCGGTCGAGCAGAGGCTGGAATTCCACCTTCCTTAGCTTACACAAATTGAGCGAAAGGCCCAGATACTTGCATGGCAGCGAAGCCAGCCGCGCGCCCAGCGGAGAAACGATATCCACGACATCGAGGCCCTCACACCTGATGGGGATGAGCGTCGTTTTGGCGAATTTAACCCGTAGCTCAGTGACATCGCCAAACCGGGCAAGGATGGCCTGTGTGGCCATGAGATCCATCTTGATAGGGTTTAGGAAGAATACCGCATCATCCACATAGAGGGAGGTACGGGGGTAGGCAATCCTCCCGCGCAAGCGGGAGAGGGTGCCCTCCTCGATAGCCAGTGAGATGATCCGGTGTAGGGGCTCCATATCAAGGATGAAGAGGAAAGGGGAGAGCGGGTCTCCCAGCCATAACCCGCGGCAGTGTTGTATCCTCTCTCCCGTAGCGCCATTGAGGATGACGCGCGAGGATAAGGTCACAAGAAGAATGGGAATGGAGATCCAATCACGCCAACGCTGGCTGAACCCTCTTGCTCGCAGCATATCAATCAGGTATTCCCATGACACGCTGTCAAAAGCTTTGGCTTGTTAAAATCAAATTTGTAATGGATCTAGTTTAGATTTATCAGTAGCACTGTACTTTACCTTTCTAGATTGAAACAGAGAGAGAGAAGGATAGGGGAACCACCTGCTCCCTGGCTCGATAGACATGAGCCAGAGGGGATGCCCGAGCTGGTGCCGGAGCTGGAGCCGCCGTCGTTGGCCATGGGTGGTAAGGGGGGAGAGTGTGGCGGCGGTGGTGCTTCCCGTCGGCGCAGCGCTAGGCCTAGATCAGATTGGCTTGTAGGTGGGGCGGCTAGGGCACGGCTAACCTCGTGAGGCGTCTGCCCCACCTCTTTATATAGCTCTGAGGGCCCACCCACCAGATGAGGTGGGCGCCCCGATCGTATGCGGATAAGGGACTCCGTTCGGCCGTTGGGCTCGAACGGGGAGAGATCTATCTAACATTCTCCCCCTTGATCTCGACTTTACTTTTAACTTTGTTCTTTACTTATTTCATCACAGAATAATACATAGAGCATGTTTCATCGTCTCAGCTCAATTGCCGATAGAATCGGACACCACTATATACCTTCATGTTTTGAAACAAATCCTGTACTTTTGGGCCTCTATAGTCCAGAATCATAGGCTTCCGTTAAACCCATGCCAGCTATGTGTTCCTTGAACACATTGGGTGGTAAGCCCGGATCCGCAAGCATATCCTTTGTCCTTATATGCTGGAGTCTTATAGTTTGATCCTGAACTTTGTCCTTCACAACATAGTACTTTATATCTATAGATTTTGTAGCATTACTCGACTTGTTGTTGTGAGCATAGAATCTGCGGGCTCGTTGTCACAAGACATCTTTAGTGGCCTCTTGATGCGCCAACCACTTTCAAGTCGGGTAAGAATTTCTTTAACCATAACGCCTGTCCCATGGCCTCATAACATGCTATAAATTCTGCATACATCGTAGATGATGCAACTATCGACTTTACGCTTCCACGAAATAGCACCTCCTGCGAGAGTAAAGACATACCTGTCGTGGACTTTCGGTCGCCTTTATCTCCATAAAATCCGCATCTGAATACCCTTTTATCTCTAGGGAATCAGATCTTCTATATGTTAGCATGAGGCCTTTTGTGCCTTGCACATAACGCAAAGCTTTCTTTACCATCTTCCGATTTCTATGCCTGGATTCTCTTGATATCTACCGAGTACCCCGGTGATAAATGCTAAGTCAGGGCGAGTGCACACTTGTGCATAATGTAAGCTTCCAACAGCCGAAGCATATGGTACTGACTTCATTTGATCGATCTCATATTGATTCTTTGGACATTGGGATTTCCCAAAACTGTCGCCCTTGATTATGGGAGCAGGTGTTGAATTACTCACATGCATATTGTATTTCTTAAAAATATTTTCACAATACGCTTTCTGCGATAGTCCTAACACTCCATTCTTTCTATCTCGGTGAATTTCTATGCCCCAAACATAAAAAGCTTCACCAAGGTCTTTCATGTCAAAATTTGATGACAAGAACTTATTTGTATCTAGTAGTAGACTAACATCACTGCTGGCAAGCAAAATATCATCCACATATAGAATTAGGAAAATATATTTCCCGCTTTTGAACTTTGCATAAATGCAATTGTCCTCAACATTTTCTTTGAATCCAGATCTTTTAATTGTATCATTAAACTTTAAATACCACTGCCTAGAGGCTTGCTTTAACCCATAAATGGATTTCTTTAGGCGGCATCCCATATGTTCCTTCACCTCCATGAAAAAACCCTTGGGTTGTTTCATGTAAACATTTTCTTCTAAATCTCCATTTAGAAATGCCGTCTTAACATCCATTTGATGCAACTCTAAATCAAAATGTGCAACTAGTGCCATGATGATTCTGAAGGAGTCCTTACATGAGACTGGAGAAAAAGTCTCATTGTAATCTACGCCTTCTCTTTGCATAAAGCCTTTTGCCACGAGTCTAGCTTTGTACTTTTCTACATTCCCATTGGAGTCATACTTTGTTTTGTAGACCCATTTGCATCCTACTGTTTTGGCTCCTTTAGGAATTTCCTCTAGGTCCCAAACATTGTTGAAACTCATTGATTTCATTTCATCTTCCATTGCCTCCACCCACTTGGCTGAGTGAGGGCTACTCATGGCTTCTTCATATGAGGTAGGATCGCCCTCCATATGAACTACATTATAGACTTTGTAAATTTCTTTGGAAATGGCTGGTCTTCGTTCTCTTTTAGACCTTCTGAGTTCATCAGACTCTTGCTCATTTCTTGCCTCGGGTTCAGGCACATTTACAGTAGGTGGCTGTTCTGGCTCCCTTTCATGCTCAAGAAGGTTCGTGTGGCTCTGATGGACAGTTCAACTTTCGCCCATTGTTGTCACGTGTGGAGTCACAACAGCCGCACCACAACCTCAGGGGTTGTAGATGGTGGCACAACAGGTAGCGAGAAAAATGGCTCCTGAGTCATCGGATTAGGTGCATGCACCCTCTTCTCCTCAAGATCAATTTTCCTAGCTACCGTGCTCCCCCTCATCAATTCGTCCTCCAAGAAGACTGCATGTCTCGTTTCTACAAACTTTGTGTATCTGTCGGGACAGTAGAAACGATAGCATTTTGACTTATCTGGATAGCCAATAAAATGGAAAGATACTGTTTTGGGGTCTAACTTTGCAATGTTTGGATTGAAAACTTTTGCCTCAGCTGGGCTCCCCCAGACCCTCAAGTGGTGCAGAGAGGGGACTCTGCCTGTCCACAATTCATACGGTGTTTTGGGCACCGACTTGCTTGGTACTCTATTGAGAATGTGAATGGCGGTTTTAAGTGCCTCCATCCACAATCCCAATGGGAGGGTGGAATAGCTCATCATGCTGCGCACCATATCCATAAGGGTATGGTTACGCCTTTCAGCTACTCCGTTTTGCTGAGGTTCGCCCAACATAGAATACTGGGCGACTATTCCATTTTCTTGCAGGAACCTTGCAAAGGGTCCTGGTACTTGACCATATGGAGTATGCCGACCGTAGTACTCCCCCCCCCCACGATCGGACCGAACTATCTTAATTCTTTTATCATGCTGATTTTCTACTTCAGCTTTGAAAATTTTAAATTTATCCAATGCTTCAGATCTTTCTTTAATTGGATAAATATAACCATACCGGGAGTGATCATCCGTGAATGTTATGAATGAATCATAGCCATCCACACTTTTCACCGGAAACGGTCCACAAATATCCGTGTGGATTATTTCTAGTGTAGCTATGCTTCGGTTTGCACCCTTTTTAATTTGTTTAACATACTTTCCTTTAATGCAATCTATGCATTGTTCTATGTCTGAGAACACTAACGGAGGAAGAATGTCATATTTAACGAGGCTTTCTATTCTTCCCCTCGAAATATGGCCTAGTCTGCAGTGCCATAGCTTCGATGAGTCAAGAGTTTGCTTTCTTTTCTTTTGTTCTTTGTTCGACAAGGGAACTTTTTCATTCACATCACACACACAAAATACTTTCTCATGCAAAGATAATAAATATAACTTTTCATGTAAGGTAGCAACACCCACACAAATATCTTTTAACCAAATGGCACATTTGCCATTTCCAAAATAACACTCATAAGAATCTTTGTCCAAGCACGACACACTTATTAAATTTCTATGAATTGAAGGAACAAAAAGAACATCCTTGAGCAAAAGAGAAGAGCCATCAGCCAACTCTAGAGGGATGTCACCAATGGCCTCCACTTCTGCTTCAATCCCATTCGCCACTTCAATGAGTCTTTCTCTTTTTGGCAAAATCCTTGTCGAATGGAACCCCTGTAAAGAGTTGGCAACATGAACAGTTGCACCAGAATCAATCCACCAAGTAGATCTAGAAAACTTTTCATACAGATATTCATTAACAAAAGAGACTATATCTTTACCTCGGTGAATTACGCTCCTAGATACAAGCCTGGATGAGCGTAAATGGTTGAAATAGTACGGTGGGGCCCAAATGCCACTCACGGGTAGACCTTTCGGCCGTCCCAACCATTTCCAGTCATCGGGACAAGTACGGGCGGCGTAATCGGCAGGCGAAGGGATCAACTACATACATAAATGAGTATGTATGCAAGCCACCATACAATAGTACATCAGAGCCATTCCATCTAAAAAGAAAGGAAATATAGCAACGCCATACGGCAAGATTCAAATGTCCTAGATAGATATAATAGTTTAGGATATTTCCTCATACATCACACATCAGAGTGCCAGGCGGAAGCGGCAAACAAAATCCGAGTACGAATAAGAAGCAAATCGGCATAAGATGCCCCATAAATAAGCACATCCCGCCCACAGATCTCACGGATCCCCATTCCCGGAATCTCTACACGGAACGATCGTTGCCCACATCATCAGCCTCCTCCACCCAGTATCCATCTTGCGAGTGTACCTGTTCATCTGAACCAATAATTTATCGTGTGAGACCCTAGGGGTACCCAGCAAGTCTTTATGCCTCTAAAGGGGACACAACTGGGTGACGAATTGCAGCAAAAGATAAACCCTAATAGTTCTATAGATACGCTAACCATCCGCCTAACCAAAGATAGACGGATGTCCGTGAATTAATGACAACAGTTATACAAGAATACCATCGATCCATCCTCCTCCTCGCTTACCAACGAGGAAGCGGACGAACAACCCCCATCCGCTGGCAATTTTATTAACCATTCCATGAGTGTTACACTAATTACTAGTCGATTTAGTCAAATTAAAAGCGGTACTTTAGTTATGCTTGTCTATGATCGAGAACCGTGCTCCAAGTCGCCCATAACCGCGACGGATTTTTGAAAGTTTTACCTAGGGTGCACAAATAGCAACACACTCGATCAACCTCGGAAAAACCAAATCAAAACCCAACAAGGCCTTCACGACAAAGCACTCACAGATTCAGAAATATTTGAGGGCCACCCCATTAAGCTACCCGAACGGTTAGTGACTTCAAGACGGACTCAAGGTTTGCGTGGTCAGAAACGATCGGGAACCCAAAATGTGACTAGGCTTGTCGATACCGCTAAAACACTCCGCTTACCTAAATAAAGACAGTGCTCCTCGCACAATCGTAATAAAGCAAGAAAGCATGGCATAAGTACGGGATAGTAAATAAAACCTCAAACTAGTTTGTGGCCCCAAGAAATAAGACTGAATCAAGCTCTGGCTCAGGGGGGTCCCATAAGCCTCCCGAATGTGGATAGCGCGAATAATCAAGGAACAGGAATCAAGTACTCGGGGTCCTACGGACACAAGTGAGCATGAAAACCAAATAGCGTATATTGCTCACCGTGCCACTTTCATTAGCTATCCCATTACTACTCGAGTTAAGTTGTTTAGGTACCTCGTTATCCATCGACACTCACATACCCTACTCATGTCGTTTCTACGACTCGCATGGCTCAAACAACTCCTGTAGTAATGGCTCATGGGATGGGGGAACAAGCTTGGTGGGGTTTAAAAGTAAAGGCTATGCAATACTTGGGATTCAATTTAATGCAATCGCGACTCAATGATGCAAGAATAAGATAGAGGCAATAGGTACTGTATGTATGCAAGCATGTGGTAGTGCTTGCCTGGAAACTCAGTTGAAGCAAGGGATGGATCTGGGTAGTGCTCCTGGTTCTCTTGATATATCCCCTGCTCAGCGTCTATTCGAAGAAGAACCAAACAAACAAGGGCCAACATAAATAAAGTGCACAAGCATATGAATAAAATGCGACAAGCAAACAATCATGCCATGATGAATGATGCACAATTTGCATGGCAATAAAGTAGCATGGCATGGGTGAGGTGTGGAATACAAGAATAAGTCATTTTATTGAGTTTTGGCCACAATTTATCCTCATAATAGTTGTTGTTTGCATTATATTTATATGATGCATGCTGCAAAACAGAACATGGACTGCATAAACAGAAAGGTCTCGTCGAGCTGATCATTTTAGACATATCATTTGCTAAATTTGGAGTTATAAAACAAAAGTTATTAATTAATTAAGAAAAGGGCATTTCATTGTAATTTTAGTCAACTTGAAAATTTAAAGTGTTCAAAATATATTTTTAAGGGCATATTTGAATTCCTCACATTTTTCTGATTAGAAATCATATATTATTTGTATTATTTGGAATTATGAATTTAATTTTATTTTAAAGTCAAAATTAGTCAAATTAAGTCAAAGTCAAAGGGTTGACTATTTTAAATCAATTCTGAAAATATTTGATTAAAGATTTGAATTGATATTCAAAAACAAAACATATTTCATATAAGGTTTGAATTCAAATTCCAACCCGTTTGAAAGTTATGAATTCATTTAGGTTTAAACAGATTTGAAATTTGAATTGAATTAATTTGAAAAGATTTGAATTCAAAACAGATACAGAAAAAATACTTTTTGCACTCAGGCAATCCTAGCCCTAGTCTCTGACAAGCGGGCCCCATGCTGACTGGGCAAAGAACTGGTGGGGTTGAGGACCGCGGGTTTGTTTCGTAAAAGCGAGGTGCCTTTTTATAAAAATGCCTACCGAGGGTCATGGTGGAGAGTTCGAAAAGTCCAGGGCCCTTTTTATAAAATGTTCGGGGAGGTGGTTTGGACTGACGAAACTGAATTTTAACACGCGAAAAACTGCGAGTTGGAACCAAGTTTTCGAACGAAGATGGCGAGCAAACCACCGGGATTTTTGGGACGCCGTAAAAACCAATGTTGTAGAAAGGACATAGGCCTACGACTTTTGTTCAATAAGTTTCTCCATATGGATAACAGGTACGCCGGAATCGGATGATGAACAGAGGTAGAAAGAGAGGCAAAACTGTCGAACAACAGCAGTTTTTCAGAGAGATGTTGCAATCTTTGAACGACGATTGCGAGCGCGTCCGGGATCAAAACAAAGTGCCGTTCGTTTCTACAGAGAGAGTGTACATAGGGGAAGATGCAGAAGTGAATAATTACGCTGTATACACACTGTGGAGAAGGAAAACTTGACGGGAACAGAGGGTGCGCGGCGGCGTTATCGCCGGCCGTCATGGTTGCAAGACGCGGCAGTGGTTCCCGACGACGGCGACGGCGATTCCAGGCGGCAAGACGCGGGAAGGAGGAGGAAAGAAGGGGGAAAGGAAGGTGGCACTCACCTCGACCAATTCCCGCAAGAATTGGGGTCGGGGACGGAGGGATATGGTCAGGCGGTGGCGACGGGCGCTGCTTGGTCACGTCCGGCGGAAGCGAGGAGGCGACGCCGGCGCCCGGCCTCCTCCTGCTGCGATTCAAGCCAGAGTGGCGGTACTCCTCCGCTACTCCACGGTGCTCACGACGACCCACGCGACAATGGCGATGGCGCAAGGCGGGCCATGGCAAAGAAACAGAGAGGTGGGAAAGGGAAAGCCATGCGCGAGGAAGAAAGCTAGGGTTCTAGGGGGAACCAGGGTTGATAAGGAGGGGGTCACGGCGTGGCGTGAGGGTCGACGAGGATCACGGCGACGCCTACCGCGTTCACACCGTCTGCAGAGAGCGAGAGAAGCGAGACGGAAGAAGAACAGGGACGGCGTCGGGTGAAGGGGTACTGGGCCCTGGGAGGGAGGAGGGAAGGTTCCTGGGCTGCTGTGGCTGAGCCCAAGGTGGATTGCTGCCAGGTTTGGTTCTCTCCTTTTATTTATTCTTCTTTTTATTTTTATTTGTTTTGTTTGTTTCAAATTCAAGCAAGCATTTGATTTCAAATCTTTGGAACCTTGCAGAAAGTTTTGAACAGAGAATTTTGGAAATGCCAAAGATAGAAAGGAGGGAAAAATAGAAGTGGAGATGAGTGATGCCCACATACATAATAGATGTATGTTCCATTTTGGCATTTTGCAAGATTAGTGGCTTGAGGGTTTTAGAAAAGAATAAAATCATTTTATTAACTATGGAACCCTAGCAATGAATTCCGCATTGTAGGAAACAAAAATATAGATAGGTAAAAGAGGTGGAGATATTTGTGATAGCAACTACACAACCAAGACAAAACAAATGCAAGATAGATATGATGCTCCAATGCAAGGTGGCATGATGACATGAGCATGATAACATGATGATGCAACAATTATATGTAGGAAGTAGTCATTATATTACTAGACCAAGTAGCATTACAGTTGTTAGACAAATGGGATGCTACAACTCTCCCCCACTAAACAGGAATCTCGCCCCGAGATTCTAGGAAGAAGAAGAAGACTCAAAGAGGGTAGGATAGTTGGCACGGAGCTCCTCTTCACGTTCCCAAGTGGCTTCATCAACGGAATGGTGCGACCACTTCACCTTGCAAAACTTGATGGACTTGTTGCGATTCCTTCTTTCTGCGGTCTCAAGGATTTTTGTGGGGTGTTCTTGATAAGACAGGTCTTCTTGGAGATCGATTAGCTCATGATCCACGGTCCTGCCGGGATCCTTGAAGCATTTCTTGAGTTGAGAGATGTGGAAAACATCATGGACTTTGAGTTTTTCCGGGAGCTCAAGAGCATAAGCAACTTCTCCTCTTCTACCACGAATTTTGAAAGGACCGATGTATCTAGGAGCCAGCTTTCCTTTGATACCAAAGCGGTGTGTGCCTTTCATGGGAGTGACACGAAGGTAAACGAGATCACCAGGGGCATACACCATGTCCGTAAGCTTCGTCATAATTGCTCTTCTGGCGACTTTGAGCAATCTTCGATTTTCAAGAATGATGCACCTTCTCCTCCGCTTGAGTTACAATGTCGTGGCCAAACCATATTCTTTCTCCCGCACCGACCAACCAATCGAGTTCTCGCATTTGCCATAGAGAGCCTCAAATGGTGCCATCTTCGACTTTTCTCGAAGTCATTGTTGTAAGAGAATTCAGATAAGGAAGACATTCTTCCCACTTCATGCCAAAGAGATGACGCAGCACGAAGCATATCCTCCGTAATCTGATTGATCCTTTCAACTTGTCCTGCGATCGAGGGTGGTAAGTCAGGTCAAGTTCAATTTTGTTCCCAACGCATTTTGGAAACTTTCCCGAACTTGGAAGTGAAGATGCTCCCACGGTCCGAATCGATCTCAAGCGGAACCCCATACAGAGACAATTGTTGATATAGAGTTCACCAATGAATTCCAAAATTGTTTCCTTGACGGGAAGAAGTGAGCCACTTTAGAAAGCCGTCAATGACAACAAAGATTGCATTGTTGCCCTTTTTGCGACCTTGAAAACCAGTGATGAAGTCCATCTCTACTTTCTCCCATTTCCATTCCGGAGGTTTCAATGGTCAGAAGACCGAAGGTTTCGATGAACAGCTTTCACTCATGCGGTGCATCACACTCGAGACATACTTGGCACAATATCGCTTCAATCCCGCCACCAATATTGTGTTTTCAAGTCCATGTACATCTTTGTGCCGCCAGGTGGATAGACAGATGTAATCATGCACCTCCTTGAGAACTTGTTTCTCAAACCCGGTAGTTTGGAACAAACATCCGGTGTTCAAAGAAAAGTGTGCCTTGATCATCGACGTGGAAGGACTCATACTTCGGGAGCTGAAGTTTGGAGATGATCTTTTTGGTGTGTGGATCACCAAGCTGACGAGAGCGAATCTTTTCTTCCAAGAGAGGAGTAGCCAGAAGGTTCAGAAGATGCCCTTGTTCCACAACTTCCAGGTTGAGCTGACGGAATTCCTCGCACAAGAGAGGCTGTTGTTCTTCCATCCTGAGGTTGTTGACATAAGCTTTGCGGCTGAGAGCATCGGCCATGACATTAGCTTTGCCCGGAGTGTAGTTGATGTTCAAATCAAAATCATTGATTGCTTCAATCCATCTCCTCTGCCGAAGGTTGAGATCAGGCTGAGTGAAGATATACTTCAAACTCTTGTGGTCAGAAAAGATCTCACAACGGTTTCCAAGCAAGTAGTGCCTCCACAGTTTCAAAGCAAAGACAACTGCTGCGAGCTCGAGGTCATGTGTAGGATAGTTGATCTCATGCGTCTTCAACTTTCGAGAGGCATAAGCAACCACTTGTTTTTCTTGCATAAGGACCGCACCCAATCCTTGCAAAGAGGCGTCACAGAATATCTGGAAAGGCTTAGATGTATCCGGAGGAACCAAGACTGGTGTGGAAGTGAGCTTCTCTTTGAGTGTCTCAAAGCTTGCTTGACATGCAGGAGTCCAAAGGTATTTATTGCCTTTCTTGAGGAGATCGGTAAGAGGCTTCGCTATCTTCGAAAAGTTCTGAACGAAGCGACGGCAATAACTAGCCAAACCAAGGAAACTCCGCACTTCTTTGACATTAACAGGAGGAAGCCATTCAACAATTGTCTTCACAGTTTCCGGGTTGACTGCAATGCCCTTGGAAGAGATGACATGACCAAGATAGGTTACTTGAGGCAGCCAAAACTCACACTTGGAGAACTTTGCATACAAGCGGTTCTCATGAAGCTTGTTTAGGACACACCGAAGGTGTTCTTCATGCTCTTCCTTTGACTTAGAATAGACTAGGATGTCATCCAGATAGACCACAACGAACTTATTAAGATACTCCATGAAAACCGAGTTCATGAGCCTCGAGAAGGTAGCAGTGCGTTGGTGAGACCGGAAGACATGACCGTGTACTCATACAGGCCATAGCGGGTGGTGAAAGCTGTTTTAGGAACAGCTTCCTTGCGAAGCTTGATTTGGTGATAACGACTTCTCAAGTCAAGCTTAGAGAACACCACGGCCAAATAGGTGATCGAAGAGATCATTAATCCGCTAAGGGATATTTATTCTTGATGGTTTTAGCATTGAGAGCCCGATAGTCAACACAAAGTCTATCAGTCCGCCACGCTTCTTCACAAAGATTGTTGGGCTACCCCAAGAAGAAGTAGTGTTGAATGAAACCCAACTTCTCTTGTTCATCAAGTGGACGTTTGAGTTCACCAACTCAAGCAGACCCATTTTATAAGGCCGCTTGGAGATAGGAGTCGCTCCAGTTCAAGCTCAATTACAAACTCAACCTCACGATCCGGAGGCATACCCGGCAACTCTTCAGGAAAGACATCTGGGAACTCACAGACCACCGGTACACTCTGAATAGCTTCCATAGCATCATCATTCAGAGCCGCCAAAGAGAAAAGCTGGACAGCAGGAGTCAGACTTGGAGAAAAGACTATATGGCCTTCACGAATCTTCAGAGAAACCGAGCGTTCAGCACAATCAATCACAGCTGCATTTGCTGTCAACCAATCCATGCCCAAGATGACATCAATGTCAGAATTGCCCAGAACAATTAACGATGCCGAGAATGAAGAGCCACCAATCTCAATTTGATTGCCATGGCTGATTTTAGAAGCTGCCATCTTTGCTCCAGGAGAAAGGACCATTAACCGCTTAAGGAGAGGATCCAATGCTAACTCATTCTCATTTGCAAACTTGTGAGAAACGAAAGAATGCAATGCACCAGAATCAAACAAAACTCGTGCAGGGACTAAGTTAACGGAAAGCATACCCATCACAACCTGTGTGCATGCTCGGCTTGAGCGTTGACAGCTTGGCACGAGCAATGAGACCCGGCTTGGTGTTGATGTTGAGAGCCCGAGGTGGTGGTGCCCAACCAAAGGAGAGCTTGCCGCAGATCTTGGAGGGGTGGAGGAAGAGCTTTGTTTTTCAACGACAGCCCAGTTTAGATGTCCGAGTCTCCACACGTGAAACAAGCACCGTGTGGACGTGGAGCAACATAGCTGGGACTCCGCCAGTGCTCGGGTAGTGGTGGTTGTAGCCCACGGAGCAGCAAGTGAGGAAGTTTGGTGGCCTTGCCGCGTAGCTTGCGGTGTGTGGAGCCGGAGCGACGGTGGGGTGTTAGGAACCCGCATACACGCTTAGAAGGAGCCGACATAGTCAAGAGCTTGGTGCATCACGGTTGTGTTTCTTTGACTCCTCAAACACTTGCCTACTTGCTTCCTCCGCAGAGTCGTATGCTGAAGTTCCGTAAAAGATGCCGCCTTGCATGTGTGATTGCATATTTGATCGATGCATTGAGCCCTTGCCGGATCTCTTTGCTTCTTCTTGTCATCGGAGATCTCATCGCCACCATAACGAGAAAGATTCATGAAATTCCTGATGTAGGTGTTGACATTATCATTTCCCTGCTTGAGGTTGAGAAACACTTCCTTCATCCTTTCCATGACAATTTCTGACAGATACTGCTCTTTGAACGCTCAAAGGAACTGCTCCCAAGTAGGTGAAAACCAAAGGTGCTTTGCCTTCGTGTAATTCTCCCACCGAGAGTGCATCTCCTTCGAAGGTGAGTAGCACACTTTACCCACTCTTGCTCGGGAACATCGAGCTCGAGTAGCCTTGACATCTCACGCAACCAATCATCCGCATCAAGTGATTGATCAGAAACATCAAATTGGCGAGGGTTGAACTTCAGAAAGCTTTTGATGTCTCCTCGCTTGGGAGGTGGAGGTAGTGGAGCAAACTCATTCCTCCGAACACTTTCCTCAAAGCGCTGCTGGTTCTGTTGCATTGCTGCCAAGGCATTGGCGATGTTTGACAACGCGGAGCCCAGTTCAGGTGGTATGTCCTCATCAGAACGGCGTGGTGGAGCCATCCTGTGATTGATATAAAACACAAGTCAGTAATATAATGGAGAATAATAATAATCCAAAATAGTACCAAGATGGAATTAACCAAGATTAAAGGATACAATTTACTAAGATGATATTAAAATATCAACAAAGTTCAAAGCACCTAGACGATATTAAGCATATCGCACACGACTGAAAAGGAGTGTGGTACACAAATATATCAAAGAAAAATTTTCCACAAATTTCGGCATTAAAATACCAATAGATGCGCAAAATCACTTAACGAATCAAGATTAGTGACTCTACCAACTCAATATACCAAAGCGAATGATAATAGTAGTGGTATGGTCGCGACTCCATCCCGCACTCAAATCATTACTCTGCACATGAATAAGTAGAACACATATCCTAACCCCTTCTTCTCACGTTGGACCTAAAGATTGGTAACTACGGAAACGAACACCCCAAACAAGATAACGTCGGATAACAAAGAGTAAGACAGATCACGGCGGTATGCAACGAATCAGATAGATCGAGTCGGTTTGCAAAAGCCTGTCGGTATGGAATGTACCAACAGTCGATAACCAAAGGCTGATTGTGATAACAACTTGGATGCAACAGATAGACAAGGAATTACACACACACACACACACACACACACACACACACACACACAACCTATGGTACTACGGAAACCCAGAACACGTGAATCCTAGTTTGAATTTTTAAGAAGAGGATTGAAAACGTTGCACTTCCTTACCAGAAAAGGGTGGGTGGGTGGGTAAGAAGAAAAGTGGAAGCAGTCCTACTCTCGCGTTTTGTTTTTCCCTAGTATACATAACTACCCAAAATATTTGCTAGATCGACAACGACTGCTTGGTGAGACCACGAAGGCGGGATGGCTCGATACCAATTGTAACTACCTCGGTGAATTACGCCCTAGATACAAGCCCGGATGAGCGGAAATGGTTGAAATAGTACGGTGGGGCCCAAATGCCACTCACGGGTAGACCTTTCGGCCGTCCCAACCATTTCCAGTCATCGGGACAAGTACGGGCGGCGTAATCGGTAGGCGAAGGGATCAACTACATACACAAATGAGTATGTATGCAAGCCACCATACAATAGTACATCAGAGCCATTCCATCTAAAAAGAAAGGAAATATAGCAACGCCATACGGCAAGATTCAAATGTCCTAGATAGATATAATAGTTTAGGATATTTCCTCATACATCACACATCAGAGTGTCAGGCGGAAGCGGCAAACAAGATCCGAGTACGGATAAGAAGCAAATCGGCATAAGATGCCCCATAAATTAGCACATCCCGCCCACAGATCTCACGGATCCCCGTTCCCGGAATCTCTACACGGAACGATCGTTGCCCACATCATCAGCCTCCTCCACCCAGTATCCATCTTGCGAGTGTACCTGTTCATCTGAACCAATAATTTATCGTGTGAGACCCTAGGGGTACTCAGCAAGTCTTTATGCCTCTAAAGGGGACACAACCTGGGGTGACGCAATTGCAGCAAAAGATAAACCCTAACAGTTCTATAGATACTCGCTAACCATCCGCCTAACCAAAGATAGACGGATGTCCATGAATTAATGACAACAATTATAACAGTAATACCATCAGATCCATCCTCCTCCTCGCTTACCAACGAGGAAGCGGACGAACAACCCCCCATCCGTTGGCAATTTTATTAACCATTCCATGAGTGTTGCACTAATTACTAGTCATTTAATTAGTCAAATTAAAAGCGGTACTTTAGTTATGCTTGTCTATGATCGAGAAAGTGTGCTCCAAGTCGTCCATAACCGCGGACACGGCTTTCAGAAAGTTTTACCCTGCAGGGGTGCACAAATAGCAACACACACTCGATCAACCTCGGAAAAACCAAATCAAAACCCAACGAGGCCTTCACGACAAAGCAATCACAGGATTCGAATATTCCGAGGGCCACCCCATTAAGCTACCCGCAACGGTTAGTCGACTTGACTCGGACTCAAGGGTTTGCGTTAGTGGTCAGAACGATCGGGAACCCGAAAATGTGACTAGGCTTGTCGATACCGCGAAAACACTCCGCTTACCTAACAGACAGTGCTCCTCGCACAATCGTAATAAAGCAAAGAAAGCATGGCATAAGTACGGATAGTAAATAAAACCTCAAACTAGTTTGTGGCCCCAAGAAATAAGATCAATCAAGCTCGCCTGGGGGTCCCATAAGCCTCCCGGATGTGGATAGTGCGAATAATCAAGGAGCAGGAATCAAGTACTCGGGTCCCACAGACACAAGTGAGCAGGAAAACCAAATAGCAGATATTGCTCACCGTGCCACTTTCATTAGTTATCCCATTACTACTCGTGTTAAGTTGTTTAGGTACCTCGTTATCCATCGACACTCACATACCCTACTCATGTCGTTTCACGACTCGCATGGCTCAAACAACTCCTGTAGTAATGGCTCATGGGATGGGGAACAAGCTTGGTGGGGTTTAAAAGTAAAGGCTATGCAATACTTGGGATTCAATTTAATGCAATCGCGACTCAATGATGCAAGAATAAGATAGAGGCAATAGGTATCAGATGTATGCAAGCATGTGGTAGTGCTTGCCTGGAAACTCAGTTGAAGCAAGGGATGGATCTGGGTAGTGCTCCTGGTTCTCTTGATATATCCCCTGCTCAGCATCTATTCGAAGAAGAACCAAACAAACAAGGGCCAACATAAATAAAGTGCACAAGCATATGAATAAAATGCGACAAGCAAACAATCATGCCATGATGAATGATGCACAATTTGCATGGCAATAAAGTAGCATGGCATGGGTGAGGTGTGGAATACAAGAATAAGTCATTTTATTGAGTTTTGGCCACAATTTATCCTCATAATAGTTGTTGTTTGCATTATATTTATATGATGCATGATGCAAAACAGAACATGGACTGCATAAACAGAAAGGTCTCATCGAGCTGATCATTTTAGACATATCATTTGCTAAATTTGGAGTTATAAAACAAAAGTTATTAATTAATTAAGAAAAGGGCATTTCATTGTAATTTTAGTCAACTTGAAAATTTAAAGTGTTCAAAATATATTTTTAAGGGCATATTTGAATTCCTCACATTTTTCTGATTAGAAATCATATATTATTTGTATTATTTGGAATTATGAATTTAATTTTATTTTAAAGTCAAAATTAGTCAAATTAAGTCAAAGTCAAAGGGTTGACTATTTTAAATCAATTCTGAAAATATTTGATTAAAGATTTGAATTGATATTCAAAAACAAAACATATTTCATATAAGGTTTGAATTCAAATTCCAACCCATTTGAAAGTTATGAATTCATTTAGGTTTAAACAGATTTGAAATTTGAATTGAATTAATTTGAAAAGATTTGAATTCAAAACAGATACAGAAAAAATACTTTTTGCACTCAGGCAATCCTAGCCCTAGTCTCTGACAAGCGGGCCCCATGCTGACTGGGCAAAGAACTGGTGGGGTTGAGGACCGCGGGTTTGTTTCCAGAAAAGCGAGGTGCCTTTTTATAAAAATGCTTACCGAGGGTCATGGTGGAGTTCGAAAAGTCCAGGGCCCTTTTTATAGAATGTTCGGGGAGGTGGTTTGGACTGACGAAACTGAATTTTAACACGCGAAAAACTGCGACTTGGAACCAAGTTTTCGAACGAAGATGGCGAGCAAACCACCGGGATTTTTGGGACGCCGTAAAAACCAATGTTGTAGAAGGGACATAGGCCTACGACTTTTGTTCAATAAGTTTCTCCGTATGGATAACAGGTACGCCGGAATCGGATGATGAACAGAGGTAGAAAGAGAGGCAAAACTGTCGAACAACAGCAGTTTTTCAGAGAGATGTTGCAATCTTTGAACGACGATTGCGAGCGCGTCCGGGATCGAAACAAAGTGCCGTTCGTTTCTACAGAGAGAGTGTACATAGGGGAAGATGCAGAAGTGAATAAATACGCTGTATACACACTGTGGAGAAGGAAAACTTGATGGGAACAGAGGGTGTGCGGTGCGTTATCGCTTCTGCATGGAAGCCGCACGCGGGCAGGGTTCCTTACGACGGCGACGGCGATTCCAGGCGGCAAGATGCGGGAAGGAGGAGGAAAGAAGGGGGAAAGGAAGGTGGCACTCACCTCGACCAATTCCCGCAAGAATTGGGGTCGGGGACGGAGGGATATGGTCAGGCGGTGGCGACGGGGCGGCCTGCTTGGTCACGTCCGAACAGGCGAGGAGGCGGCAGCTCCGGCTCCTCCTCCTGCTGCGATTCCGAAGCGGCGGAAGTGGCGGTACTCCTCCGCTACTCCACGGTGCTCAGCGACGACCTACGCGACAGCGGGCAGTGGCGCAAGGCGGCGGCCATGGCAGCAAAACAGAGAGGTGGGGAAAAGGGAAACGCTGCGGCGCGAGGGAGGAAGAAAGCTAGGGTTCTAGGGGGGAACCAGGGTTGATAAGGGAGGGGGGTCACGAGCGCGGCGTGAGGGCTGACGAGGATCACGGCAGGCGACGCCTACCTGCCGCGTTCCGTCACCTGTACAGAGAGAGCGAGAGAAGCGAGACGGAAGAAGAACAGGGACTGGCAGCGGGGCAGTCTGGGCCCCGGAGGGAGGAGGGAAGGTTCTGGCTGTCATGCTGGGCCCAAGGTGGGCTTTGCCAGTTTGGTTCTCTCCTTTTATTTATTCTTCTTTTTTTTATTTGTTTTGTTTGTTTCAAATTCAAGCAAGCATTTGATTTCAAATCTTTGGAACCTTGCGTAAAGTTTTGAAGAGAATTTTGGAAATGCCAAAGATAGAAAGGAGGGAAAAATAGAAGTGGAGATGAGTGATGCCCACATACATAATAGATGTATGTTCCATTTTGGCATTTTGCAAGATTAGTGGCTTGAGGGTTTTAGAAAAGAATAAAATCATTTTATTAACTATGGAACCCTAGCAATGAATTCCGCATTGTAGGAAACAAAAATATAGATAGGTAAAAGAGGTGGAGATATTTGTGATAGCAACTACACAACCAAGACAAAACAAATGCAAGCTAGATATGATGCTCCAATGCAAGGTGGCATGATGACATGAGCATGATAACATGATGATGCAACAATTATATGTACGAAGTAGTCATTATATTACTAGACCAAGTAGCATTACAGTTGTTAGACAAATGGGATGCTACAGGCCCTTGCCATGTGGCTTGGAGGGTGAGCCACCATGGTTACCGTTTGTGAAGATCCTCTTCCTATTGTCCTTCACGAAGTTCAAGGAACCGCCGTGAAGGGCCTTCAGCCTTTTATCCTCTTGGGAGCACATCCCAATGGTCTTTTCTATGTCCCACTTTTCAGGGGACATGTTATAGTTTATTACGAAGTTCTCAAAAGGTTGTGGAAGAGAGGCCATCACTAGGTGCACCAGAAGTGCAGGCTTTAGCTCGAGGTCCTCATCCATGGGTTTCAGCTTGGCTCCCATGTTTTACATCCTCAAGATGTGCTCTCTTATTCCGTGGGGTCCTCCCGTGTACTTTTCAGTCACCAGCTATTTTAACAGCTGGGTCGCATACATCTTTGAAGAGCCAGTAAACTGGCTCTTTATCTTGGCAAGGTATTCGCCCACGGTGGCACACTGTCCAATTGAGCCCACTATGGCGTTCTCAATTGTGTTATTTACAAAGGCCAAACATTTCTTGTTGGCGTTCACCAACTTTTGATTATCAATCGAGTAGGCCAGCTCCAATAGAGCATGGTCCCTCTTCCTTTTCTCAAACGCAGCACTTTCCTCAGCATCTCCCCTGACAGGGTCAGCAGGCTTGACTGGTTGCTTGGTGTCAACCACCCAATCCACTTCGGCGCATACAAACGCCAAATCAACCTTCTTCCTCCATTCGGAGTAGTTGCCCCCCCTTAGCAGCGGGATGTCCTTCAAACAGCTCATGAGGTTGAGACCTCCTGAAAACCACAAGAGATGTGAGATCACCAAAAAAAATAACTGTATGCATTAATTCAACGTTGGTCTAAATTATGCATGCAATTGTTTGTGCTATTTAAAATTACATCACCGTTGGGTAGGAATAAAGTTAAATGCACCTTTAATACTCAATGAAAACGATCATGGTCATGTTTATTAATAACGTTGGTCAATTAATAACATGAGACATAATCATCTTTAATTACTTTGTCACATCTTTATAACAAAATTTAAACAAAAATTATTGCATTATTGCAATTTAAATCATCTATTTGCAGCAGAAACTTAATAATGACTTTCATGATACTTTGAACTTTACAGAAAAAATCCTGCGTTTAAATCATTCTCTAGTCAAAATGTACTTGAAATAAAATGACTAGAAAAAACCATGTTGAAAATATGCTTAAAACTAAGCAAAAACAGTTAAAACAACTCAGAAATAAAAACAGAAAAAACATCTGCCTGTGATGCCAGTTGGCTCAAAGAAATAGCCTCATGTGCTCTAGCCGCTCAAGCAGCGGCGACCCTCGACGGCCCACAGGGGCCTCGCTCCCGCGCGCGTTAGGTGCCGCCCGCACGCTGCAGACGAACCACAGACGTGGCCCAGCAGGAGGCCCGCCAGCGCCCCGCTTGCAGCCTGGCCACTTGGCCCGCTAAGCCCGCCACCGCCCGCGTCCACCCGCTCCGAGAGATCTCGGCCGTCCATCAGTGTCGCCCTAGATCGGACGGCCGCGCGCCCTTTCGGGCGTATAAAACCATCTAGGCCTCCGCCCCCCAAACCGTAAAACACTTTCCCCCTCCGCGTCCACCCCGCGTCCTTTGCGCTGCCCACCTGCGTGCTCTCTGCGCGGCGCGCTGCTCCCAGGCCGTCCTCATGGCCAGGCTGTGGCCCTTCCTCCCACGCGCCTCGTGATCAAGGTCGAGGCGAGGTGGCCGCCCCCGGCGAGCCCCTCCCTCTCCTCTCTCGGGCGGCGCAGGCGAGGCTTGAGGCGAGGTGGCCGCCCGAGGCGCGCCCCTCCCTCTCCCTTGTCCGCAGCAGTGGTGGCTGTTGCCCCACGCGTGGCGAACGGCGGGACCGACGGCGAGGTTCTCTTCGGCGGTGTTGGGGAGGTGAGGCGGTCATCCGTCCGGCAGCTATGCCGGCGACGGTCCCCTCCCTTCCCCAGCGCCACCACCCCTTCCCCCTTCATCCACCCCCTTCCCCCACGCCACGAGCGACAAGACAGAGAGGAGAGACGAGATGCCCCCTTCTACCCCCCTTGGCGGCGGTGCGCCCACCCGGGGCGCACGACCGTCAAGCGGCGCAATGGAGGGGCATTTTGGCCGGTGCGCGGCGGCGGCTAGTGGGTTCATCCCCCCTTTTTTTGAGTATCTTTGGGGTTTTTGGGGATGCATATGTGGGATCTTGGGCTTTGGGGTTTGATCTGTTCGGGGTGGGATCTGGGGTTTACTTTGCCCCCGATCTAGGGTTAGCATGCGGGATCTAGGGTTCTTTTGGGGTTTCTTTTCTTTCTTTCTCTTTGCCCTAGAGGGGTTTGTTCTTCTTCTATATGTCTCCACTATGGATGCCCATCTAGATCGAGAGGAACAGCGTGGCCATAGGGCAGGCGCACTTTAGATCTAGGTCTTTTCCTTTTCTACTTTTGCACCGAAAAATCTAGCAACTAAATTGCTCTGATACCAATGTTAAAATCAACTTTGTAATGGATCTAGTTTAGATTTATCAGTATCACTGTACTTTACCTTTCTAGATTGAAACAGAGAGAGAGAGAGAAGGATAGGGGAACCACCTGCTCCCTGGCTCGACAGACATGAGCCAGAGGGGATGCCCGAGCTGGTGCCGGAGCTGCAGCCGCCGTCGTTGGCCATGGGTGGTAAGGGGGGAGAGTGTGGCGACGGTGGTGCTTCTCATCGGCACAGCGCTAGGCCTAGATCGGATTGGCTTGTAGGTGGGGCGACTAGGGCATGGCTAACCTCGTGAGGCGTGCTGCCGGCCCCCCACCTCTTTATATAGCGCTGGCGACAGGGGCCCACCCACCAGATGAGGTGGGGCGCCAACGATCAGGGCGCGGATAAGGGACTCCGTTCGGCTGTTGGGATCGAACGGGGAGAGATCTATCTAACATGGCTATGTCAAGCTTGACCATCAAGGTGGGGCTCTTCGCGCGATGGAAGCGGCGCACCAGCCCCTGGACCAAGAGGAAGTTGTCCTGGATGGACCTGCCGCGAACAAACGCGCTCTGGACAGGCAAGACAAGGTCGTCAATCCGCTTAGACAGCCATGACGCTAGCACCTTCGTGAACAGCTTGGCAAAGCTGTGCGGGAGGCCGATAGGGCGGAAGTCCGCAATGGAGGCCGCACCATCCTACTTCGGGACAAGGACAATGTGGGCCTCGTGCATGCGATGAAGGCTAGACCGGTTCAGTTGGTATAGCTATTGGAACGCAAGTACAAGGTCCTGAATAATAACCGGGGGACGGCTTTGTAGAACGCTCCAGAGAAGCCATCCGGCCCCGGCGCACGGTCCACAGGCAGGTCAGCAATAGCCGCAAGGATCTCCACCACCGAGAACGGTGCATACAACTCCAACAGGTCCGCAGGTTGCAGGACAATCGCCTCCCAGTCAAACACCGAGCCCGAGGATGCCGCGGAACCAAGCAGACCATCAAAATAGTCCTTGATGACCTTAGCCTTGTGGTTGTGCTCCGTGGCGATGCCATGCTTGCCAGACAGGGAAGGGATGAAGTTCTTCCGCCGACGCGCGTTTGCCTTAAGGTGGAAAAACGTGTATTCGCGTCGCCCACTTTTAGCCAGTTAACTCTGGCCCGTTGCCGAAGGCGGATTCGCTTAACCACTGCCAGCCCAAGAATTCGCGATTTCAGGCGCTTTGCGGAGCTCCAGATCGTCGCTGTCTAAGACGTGCGACTCTTGCGCAATGTCCAGGAGCAGGACTGTGTCCTGGGCCATAAGGAGCTGCATCTTGGTGTTGCCAACATAGTTCTTATGGCACGATCGGAGGTCGCGCGCAACACGCTGGAGCTTCTCATCGAGCCGTCCTACCTCGTCCCTCACAACCGCAGGGGCCGCCCATGATTGCGCCACGACCTCTCACTACAAGGAATGTGTCATCTTGTGACCTTTTGATAGTGACTTTGGATAAAATCGTCATATATCTATGACAATTCTGCACCAGATGGTCGTAAGCCGTTTGACAGGGCCAAATCCTTATTAAACTATGACGATTTCGCTACGGAGCGTCGTAATTTGTATGGACGGAATCGTCATAATTGCTAAGTCTAAGCGGGATATAAGAGATGTACAATATTAGCCGTTGGATGTGAGGAGGATGAACGGATAGGATGGCGATCTGTGGAAACTTGCTGTAGATCGATGACTTGGCCGGTCGCACATCTAACCCTAGGTCCACGTCTACCACATCGCGGGCGCATACTCATCATCTCTCCGCCGCCACCCCCACCCCGACCCCCACTCCCACTGCTCCTGAATCTCGATCCCGATCCCATCGCCAACGCCGATCTTCGCTCGCCCCCTCCCATCCACAGCGACCCCCATCGTCGATCTCCTCCTAGGAAGGGCCACGACCAAGATCTCATGGCTGCCAGGGACCAAGATGTTGTTGTCCATCTTCAGTCGCAAGGCCTCCTCGGGCTTCTCCTGGGTCTCCACCACCGACCAGGTCACCCAAGACCTCACCGCCATCATCACCGATAATGCCCCTACCGTCCCCTCCTGCCTCCTTAGTTTCCCCTTGCCGCCGCCGCTGCCCACTTTTTGACGGATCCGATTCTGGAATCCAGGGGAGTCCAGCGGGATCGGCACCGAGACGACGCGAGTCTTGGCAGAGCGCAGGGCCCATGTCGTCATGACCTCGAGGAACCTCGCCGCCACCGACTCCATGCCCTAGGCCATCTTCGTCGACACACCCTCTGCCACCCTCGACGTCATGGACCTCGACCTATCCTCCATGGCCTCCGTCCCCAAGTTCAACGCTTCAGGTACTCCCGCTCAACATCCTCATGTACCTACTACACCGCACGCCCTTCCCACCTTCACCTTATTCTGATCTCACCATCGCGACTTGCTGCTTCCAATCATACATACTACAATCCCGTAGTTTGGATGCAGTGGTACCATTTGCCTTGTATGCGTATAGCTTCAGACAATTTAATACCCGATTTGAAGTGTGAAACCTACTTGTGAATATTTAGACATTGGTTTCAAGATCTTGACTCCTTGCATTATATGCCTTAGTCATTTTCCGCCACCCGCCATAGAGAGGGTGCAAATCGCTAAGGCCAAGGTGACACATCCGAGCAAGCTCATACACTTTTGATGACACTGGGTGGATGCATATCTTCTATTGCTGGTAAGGATCCATAGATCATTGGATGGGTTATATTGTTGTAAGATTAGGAACAAAGTCAGAATATATCTTGAGTTCCAAGAAGAATAGTCATAGTATTTATTCTCTATTCAATCTGTTGCAGATTTAATTATGTGTATCCTTTTAGATGTGGAACTATACAACCAACGACGTGGGACTGGTTCTGTCATGTCGGTTTTATTTTTTACATTGGTACTCCAATCTGCTCCGGTCTTCAAATTTCAGTGTGTTTTGTTTTCATGTAAAGTGGTAGCAAGTTTATTCTATTTAAAATTTTAGAAGAATTTATAATAAGTGAGGCAAATCAAAGTACAACACTATAGGTGTCGGGGGGTTAACCTCGGGTAGGTCAGAGACGGGGATAGACAGAGGTACTGTCCCCGTCTGGTTTCCGAGCTACGGCCTAGGTCGGCCGAATCATGGATATGTCGGCCGATGAGCGGAGGCAAGAAGCCCATGTATATGTATCAAGTGGTTACCCGGCCGAGTTAACGAGAGAATCGGCCGGGTTACCCGAATGATCTTCGTGCAGGTGAGGAACGAGCCGAGTAACACAAGGTAAGGCCGAGTGATACGAAGCTTGTAGGAGAAGGAGAAGCCCAAGGTTAACTACAGCTGCAGGCTAGAAGGAATCAGAACAGGGCCAAGCACAAGAGACAAGGATGCACAACGTCAGAGGGGCAGAAGGAGGTCATGGAGGTGACAGTCCTGGAGCCCGAGGCACGCAGGAGGGGGCCACTGGAGCCTTCTTGCCATTAGAAGGGCAACAGGAAAGGAGGCCGAACTACTATTATTTTGGGACAAGCATATTCTCGAATATGCTTGTTTGTCAGCCCTAAGGGCACCCAAAGCACCCTTTATAAGGGAGGTTTGGACCCTGAGGGAGGGATCGATTCTTTTGGGCAACGTTAGGCTGGGGAGATTTACATTGTTCCCTTGTAAACAGCTCAAGGAGCCCTTGTAACCCAACAAGAGAGAAATAAAGCTCATCACTTTGGCAACTTAGGTGTAAAGACAGTTGCATCTTCCCTCCCCAGATCCCACTAGCATCCATTGGCCCCGTACTTTAGCCTACCCATGGCATCTGCCGTGCCACCACCACGCTGGCGCCATCAGGGCAGCAGCGGTGCTAGCTGGAGTTGTGATCCGGACGGGAAACTTCATCAATACCGGCGAGCGCATTGTTTCTGGCTTGGTCCAGAGATTTGGTCTCTGCGACTATGTCAGAGACAATGCAGGAAGCTTCAGGGGGAAAACTCCCCCGCGTAACGGGATCTTCATCGGCCTGGGCGAGCACAGGGTCTACGTCGGCGTCGACATCACCGACATTTATCCTCACCAGGTTGTTGTTGCAGGGGAACCACCTCGAAGCGTGGCGAGCTGTCCGTCAGGAGAGCATCTGGCAGGCAGCATCGAGGTGATGGTCGCAGCAGGGACACAAGCGGGAGCAGCATTAGCCGGGTCAAGCAGATAACCCGCCGCAGGCGCGCAGGGTCCGCCCAAGCAGAACACACTGCAAACCACCGAGGTAATTCCGCCGGTGACAAACCCGGCCGAGCTACATGACACCACCCCAAAGGCACCAAGAGTGAGAGGACCACCTCTGGAGAGACCAGAGAACATTCTTCAGGCAACAATAGAGAACTTAACCACACCTGTAGCGCCGATACTTGATCCGGCAAATGCTCAGGCGGAGTTAGAGGAAACCAGGCAAAAGGTGCTGGTAGAGGCCAAAAAAGTATCAGCCCTGCGAGAATCCTTGAACAGGACCTTGAGAGAATATGCAAAAGCTAATAAGCTTGATATCGCACCCGAGCGGGTGGACGAACTAAGATTAAGAGGAAAGAACCTCATGAATGATATTAACAAAGAGCATGAAGCTCACAGAGCCGAATCAGGATGATTTGGGTTTGCCGAGGTACAATACCCCGGCGAAAAACCTGAGAGCAGCAAATGCCGCAGCATTGGAATTAGAGGGATTAACAGGGGAAGCTCGGCAGAAACAACAAGAAAGAGTGAATGAGCTGGTGCGCATCGCGAACCAGCAGAATGAGGAAATGCTCAGAGCCAACCCGGCAAGACCAGGAGCTTCGCGAATGGTTCATTCGGCAGGGGCAGCACCTGCATTATCTGCGGCAGCGGCGTCTTCACCTGGCAACAACGCTAGAAAAGAAAAAGCAGTAACTTCTGGGAAGAGGAACAAACAAATTGTTCCATATGATCCGGCAATAGCTGGAAAGGCAAATGAGAACAGGGGCAATCCAAGCCGAGGTAATAGTGGGGAGAGAAACCACGGCCGCATGGAAAAGGACGTTGGCGGCCGAGATAATGGGGAGCACGGCAGGAAAGAACCTGCAAGAGACAATCATGAAAACCAAACCCCGGCTGAAGTAAGAAGAGAAGTGCCGCCCAACCAGCAACCAAGACATGAGCCTCGGCAGGAAAGAGAAGTGAGGCCAGCTCGCTACAATCAGATGAATGAAAGGTATAATGATGGATATTCCGAGGTAGAATACGCAAACCAGGGTGGGAACAACCACTATGGGATGCAGGATAGAATCCTGTACAGAGACTTGCCAGCAAGTGATGCAAGAGTAAAATTGGATCGGTTATACCGGTCCGAGCTATTGGAAGAGCAAGGTCCACCAGGTCCGGCATGTTTTGGACCACGGATCATGGGCGAACCACCAGTGCCAAATTTTCAGTTGGCGAGGGGCACAAAAACGTACAATGGAAGTACCAAGCCACAAGACTGGTTGATTGATTATGCCACCGCGGTGAAAATAGCGGGTGGCAACCTAAGATGGGTCAAGCGGTATGTCCCACGATGTTGGAAGGACCAGCCGTGGTATGGTTGAATAATCAACCAGGCGGTATCAACCGCTGGTTAGATTTCAAGAGATGTTCACAAGAACTTTACCAAAGACATACAAGAGACCGAATAGACCACAGCAACTAGCCATGTGCAAGCAGAGGCCGAATGAAACAGATAGAGAGTTTTTAACTCGATGGTGTAACCTGAGAAACTCATGTGAAGGAGTTATCGAATCGCAAGCGATCGCTTGGTTCGCGCAAGGCTGCCGTTACGGCAGTGTGCTGTGGCAACGCCTGCAGAGAGATATGCCGACCACACTGGCAGAGACTATCAGAATAGCGGACTCCTATGCATTGGGTGACCCAACCCAACCGGAGTTAATGTCGGCAGATCATCGTGAGCAACAAGACCAGTACACGAGAGAGTTGGCCGGGTCATCTAGGCGTGATTTCAGAGGAAGAAGAAGAGAAGAGAGGCCGGATTATAGGTATAATTCGGCCCAGGTGGCGGCTGTAGCGCAAGATCAGCCGAGTCACGGAGCAACCCAACGACAGAAAAATGGACCTCAACAGTGGACCGCAAGAAATGATGGAAAGAGGCAATGGACCCCAGAGCAAAAGAAGCAATGGCAAGAGAGGCCGAAGTATACGTTTGAATCCATATTGGATCAGCCGTGTAAATTTCACACGTCAAACCCATCAAGACCAGCCAATCATACAACCCGGCAATGCGCTCGATGAAAATGCGATGGGAACCCGACACAGGAGTTCAGTTCCATCGTGCAACAGCAGATCACCGCAGCTAATCGGAGCAAATACACAAGAATCGATGCTACCGCCTCCCCGAGGTATGATAACTTGATCGGAGGGATGCAAAGGCATCAAGTAATAAACCGAGGCAGACGGAAGGATAAATCCGCAAATGCCGGACGTAATGATTACAGGAACATCACCGGTCTTATTGTGTGTTCACGATGTAACAAAGAAGACAAGCGTAGCGCAGCAGCATATGGAAGTGAATGCGATTATACCAGCATTACCAAGATACCAGCCATGGTCGATCAGAGATGACTTGGAGCATGAAAGATCACCCCAATAATGCCGAGTCCAGGATCATACGCTCGTGTTGGATCCGACGCTTGGGACCAAGCATCAATGTGAAATTCTCAAAAGTACTCATCGACAATGGAAGCAGATAACATCATGTACAAAGATACCATGCACAAGCTCGGTATATCACGTAACATGCTACATCCACGAGGACAACTTTCCATGGGATAGTGCCAGGGCTTCATGTGAGCCCATCGGTAAAGTCCGAGTGGACGATATTCTAAGATAAGAGATAATCGCAGAGCGTAAAATTTGGAATTTGAGGTGGTCGATCCGGAAAGTTGTTATCATGTTTACTCGGACGGCAAGACCGCCAAATTCATGAGCAGCTGTCATATAGGTTATCTAAAGATGAAGTTACCCGACCACAAGGGGTGATAACAGTTGCAGGGGATTACAAGAAGTCAATGGAGTGTGCCTTGGCCGGGTCAAATTTGGCCGAGTCATTGGTTATAGCAAGAGAAAAGAAAAGGATTCAGGAGGTAGCAGCCCTCGCTCAGTCAGCACAGTTAAGCATGCCGGCACTGGCCAACCCTCATGGCAGTGTTTCTTTTCAGCCAACCAAAGAGACGAAGAAATTTCAGATTGATGAGCAATTCCCAGAGCACACTGTTACTATTGGTGCAGGCCTTGACGCTAAATAGGAAGGCGAGCTCACCAACTTCCTCCGTGAGAATCGGGACATATTTGCATGGTCAACTCAAGATCTGCAAGGTGTTCCGAGGGAGTTGGCTGAGCACTCTTTAAACGTCGTGCCGAGCGCGCCGGTGAAGCAACCTCTCCGCCGTCACAAGACAGGAGAAAAGTAATAGGATGAAATAGCTCGGCTTCGCCACGGGTTCATCATGGAGGTGCTTTATCCGGATTGGTTATCAACCGGTGCTAGTAGAAAAGAAAAAGATGACCCCAATGTAGCCATTGTATGGCGAATGTGTATCGACTACACTAACCTGAACAAGGCGTGTCCGAAAGATCCTTTTCCATTGCCTAGAATAGACCAAGTCATTGACTCGACCGGATGTGAGCTGTTATCATTTGTAGACGCCAGATTCGTTTCCACCAGATACCGCTAAATCCGCCGATCAAATAAAGATCGTTTATTACCCGCACGGGCTTATTGTTATCGCACAATGCCATTCGCCTGCGAAATGCAGAGCAACATATCAAAGATGCATGCAAAAGTGTTTACATGATCAGATAGGAAAAAATGTACAAGTATATGTGGATGACGTAGTCATCAAAACTAAGGAGAGCAAAACCTTGCTAGAAGATATACGGCAAACTTTCGCGAACCTGAGAAGGTTCCGAATGAAACTTAACCCAGAGAAGTGCACATTTGGCGTGCCGGCAGGAAAATTACTCGGTTTCCTTGTGTCCAGCCGAGGTATCGAGGCTAATCCAACCAAGATAAGAGCGATAGAAAGAATGGAATTGCCAAGATGCTTGAACGAGGTACAAAAGTTCACGGGCTGTCTAGCCTCGCTTAGTCGATTTGTATGTCGGCTAGCAGAAAAGGCACTACCACTTTATCAGCTGATGAGAAAGTCGGACAAATTCAGCTGGACTCCCCAGGCGGACCTTGCATTTCACGAATTGAAAAAGATGCTAGTTACGGCACCCATTTTAGCTTCTCCATTATCGAAAGAACCTATGCTACTCTATGTAGCGGCTACCAATCGAGTAGTTAGCACTGTGGTGGTAGTGGAACGACTTGAAGAGGGTAAGTCAGTCCAGAGGCCAGTATACTATCTGAGTGAAGTATTATCTACTTCAAAGCAGAATTATCCGCACTATCAGAAGATGGCTTATGGAGTATATATGTCGGCAAAAAAGCTTAAGCATTACTTTGAGGAGCACCCCATCAAAGTAATCTGTGAGGCACCCATAGCCGACATATTGAACAACAAAGATGCAAGTGGCCGAATAGCAAAATGGGCGATCGAGTTATCACCATATGCTCCACAATTTGATAGAAGAGATGCGATCAAATCTCAGGCTGTCGCCGACTTTCTCGTAGACTGGGCCGAGGTGCAATATGAGCCACCACTGCCAGATCCAAATTACTGGACAATGCATTTTGATGGTTCCAAACTAAGGAACGGTTTGGGAGCAGGAATAGTCGACCTCGCCTAAAAAGATCGGTTGAAATATGTCCTGCAAATACATTTTGCCGCATCCAACAATGTAGCTGAATATGAAGCACTAGTTCATGGATTGAAAGTAGCAAAAGAAATTGGTATACGCCGGATCTTATGCTACGGTGACTCGGATCTGGTAGTACAGCAAGTATCGGGCAGTTGGGACGCATTAGATGCTAATATGGCCTTATACAGATTCCATGTGCAAAAGATAAGTGGGTATTTTGAAGGATGTGAATTCCACCACATACCACGAGCAGAAAATGACGCAGCTGACACATTGTCAAAATTGGGATCAACTCGGCAATCAATCCCGCCAGGTATTGCACTGGAGCACCTCAGGAAACCGTCAATAAACCCGTCACCGGAGTCCGAATCAATCTTTATCCCGGCAAGTTCCACAGAAAGTCAGACGCCAATGGAAATAGATCCGCAGAAAAATTCAGAGTCCCTAGAGAGAGGGACAGCCGAGGTAATAGCAATCATGGAAAGAGCCGAGGTATATACGTCGGCAGAAAACATGGAGATAGACAAAGGATCATCAGAGAGAGTAACGCCAATATGGGCGCAACCCATATTTTCGTACCTAAAAGACGCGGTATTGCCGAGTAATGAAATATTAGCCAGACAAACAATCAGAAGAGCAAAAGCCTACACGATCATAAACAATGAGTTATATAAGAGAAGCGTAACAAACATATTGCATAAATGCGTGAGTTCCACAGAAGGGCAGGAAATCCTTCTAGACATACACCAAGGAGAATGTGGGCACCATGCCTCATCTCGCGCTTTAGTAGCCAAGGCTTTCAGGCATGGATTTTATCACAACGTTAAGAGAGGCAGAAGAATTAGTTAAGAAGTGCAATGGGTGTCAGAGATATGCAACCAGAATACATATGCCGTCGGCCGAATTAAAAACAATACCCATCACTTGGCCATTTTCTGTATGGGGTTTAGACATGGTGGACCTTTTAAGCCGGCGAGATGAGGGATGACCCACATCTTGGTTATGGTAGACAAGTTCACAAAATGGATTGAAGTAAAACCAATCAAAAAATGTGATGGGCACACAGCAGTGAAATTTCTCAAGGATATCATCTTGAGATACGGATACCCACACAGCATTATTACAGATAATGGCACGAATTTGCGTATGAGCCTTCGCCAGTTTTGCCAAGAGAAGCACATAAGACTAGATGTTGCCTCGGTGGCCCACCCAAAGATCCAATGGGCAGGTTGAAAGATCTAATGGATGGTGTTATCGTGAATAAAACCACGATCGGTTGAACCATTGCAATGCCGGCAGGATGTTGGATAGAAGAAATCCCAGCAGTTATGGAGTCTCCGGACTACTCCGAATAGATCAACGGGTTACACCCCATTCTTTCTCGTATACGAGCAGAGGCGATTCCACCGATATAATCTATGACTCGCCAAGAGTTGCTCAAGACACAACTTCGTAAACAAATGAGTTAGTTTCGCAAGATGCCGTAGACCTGTTGGAAGAAGCCGTGGAGTTGACATTATCACGATCGGCTATTTATCAACGTAACTTACGGCGATATCACGAAGAAAGTGAACCCAAGAGTATTCAAGGAAGGAGATCTAGTCCTCCGGTTGGTGCAACACTACGGCATGCACAAATTATCACCCCCATGGAAGGACCATTTATCGTGAGCAAAGCATTGCACAACGATGCATATTATCCGATTGATGCTCAATCCGGAGAGAACAAGGCATAAAGCTGGTGAAGAAACGGCGCCCTGGAATGTGGCTTTACTTCGGCCGTTTTACTCGTAGCGTTGCATCTCAAGGTCAAAAAACCAATGATGTATTTGAACCTCGGCACCCAGAGCAGTTACTCGGGGACTGCCATATGTGATGTTATTTCATGTTTGATATTTGAACCTCGGCACCCAGAGCAGTTACTCGGGGACTGCCATATGTGATGTTATTTCATTTTTGATATTTGAACTTCGGCCCCCAGAAAGCTTACTGGGACCGCCATATGTGATGTTATTTCATGTTTGATATTTGAACCTCGGACCCGTGAAAGTCACTCGGGGACTGCCATATGTAATGATTATTTGGTATTATATGTTTAAATCTCGGCATCCAGAGCGATAACTCGGGGACTGCCATATGGTATATTTATTTCTTGGCGACCAAAGCAGTGATTCGGGGAATGCCATGTGTTGTGTTCCTTTCATGCTACGAATAGGCACCTTGGTGCCCAAAGCATTGACTTAGGGACTATCATATAATATGTCAAATTCGTATTAACACTTAGGCTTCGGCATCTGACAACAATGACTCGGAGACTACCATATGATACCTCAAACCTATGCTAAACGCAATCATATCCGAAACTTGATTTATATAAGGAAGTTCCGGATAGTAAACGACGATCCAAATGACCGCTTTACTTCCACAACGGAGTAATTATTCAGCGCCAACGCCTGGATAAGATCATCAAAATAACGGCAAAAATTGAGCCCTGAAAGATGAAGAAATTACGAGCCAACAAGGCAAGAATTCGGACGAACATCCACTTAACCAAGAATCTCAAACAACGCATAGCGAAAAGAACCTCGAATCATACGAGTTGACAAATTTTTAGTCTACATTGTACCCAAAGATACCAGTGGATCGCAAATAACCTAGGTGTTGTTCGTTGGAGGGCAACCACTTGCTCAAGCGGGCACCAAGTAGGAGGAACTGATCGAGGTCGCCGCCATCCGCCGACCGTGGATAACTTCGGCGGTATCACGGGTTGTTCAGAGCCGCCAAGACGCAGAGAATGCCCGTGCCTTTGGAGGAAGACCGCGCATCGCCGTTGCTATCCGAGCTTGAGCCGAGCTATCGATGTGGCCGAATCATCTTCACCTTCCCGTGCTCACTGAATCATCACCGAAGAACCTTCACCCGCGACCTCTCGATCCGGTCCGGGAGAAAACTCCCTTCATTCCAAGTATGCACGGCATACTCGACGAGCCGGAAAGCCCGAGCTTGTCAAGAGCAACAAAGGTGGGATCTTCAACCCAGCGAGCCAGGCGCAAATTCCTCGAATGTCAAGAGAGATGTCTTCATACCATGACATGATTACAAGAAGGGCCATGTCGGCACCAAAGACGCCGCAGCAGATTCTCCAAAGACTCAACTGTCTCTCGGATGCCTTCACCGTCACCAATAATCGGACCTCGTTGATATCAGAGCCCCGAGGTATTTGGCCGAGTGCATGATAGGTTTCGGATAGGCCGCACCAAATCCCGCCCATAATTTTCATCGGACCAACCGCAGACCAACAAAGAACCAAGAAATCCTCCATAGAATATTCAAAGTCAACAAGAACAGGTTCACCTCGACGAAGCGCTGCAAGAACAGCTTTAGAACTCACGGTTTTGGCTTCGGGAAGTGATCTCGCAAAACATGGACGTGTCAAAAGATAGCAATGACGACATTTAAAAACATAGTTCGCCAGCCAACCGACTTACGATGAATGTAATGCATCATTATCTCAAGGTCTTTGGCCCAAGCAGTTTTACTCTTCTCGAACGAGCAAGTTCCTCGCTCAAACCACGAGTTTTAAGTTCGGCATCGAGGAGCTCTTTGCTCTTCAGAATCCAGAGAGCCGATTCTTCTCCTCGCAAATTCTTGGTCGACCTTTTCTAGTTTCGAGAGAGCTTGAGTGTATTCACCTCGGATTTCGCATTTGCTATCTCATCATCTTTCTCTTGTAGTTGCGCCGAGTGAACTGCGCTTTGTTCTAAAAAATGAAGCATCACGTCAGGCATGGGCATGCAATCTTGTTGCGACACTGCAAAGTCTTGCAACTCGGCTTTGCCACAGCCCAACGCAATAAGGAAACTTAGTATAGATACTAAAAGGAGAAGGAAGGAAGTAGAAAGGAAACTAACCTTCCAAGGTCTTGATCTTCTTTTCAAGGCGGATATTGAGGTTATTGATATTACCTATTCAACAAGAAGTGAGCCGGCATTCCGCGGACGAGTATATGAGTAAGGTGGAAATAAGGAAAACAAGCTATCAACTTACCGGCCTTCTTTGCCACGGCAGAACTTTCGTACTTCTCTTCCAACACGGTGCGAAAAAGCAACCTCGAACTCCGGTCCGTCGGTCATGTGCAACCCGAGCAATGAAGCAAAGTCATAAAACAACAAGTAGAAGTTAACTAGATCCGAATCAAGCAAAGCTTAATTCGCTCTAGGTATCGGATATTCAAAACAATACCAGATCTGAAACAAGCAAAGCTTAATTCAGATCTAGGTGGCTGGATATTCAAAGCTAAGCGAGATCCGAATCAAGCAAAGCTTAATTCGGCTGCAGGTGGCTGGATATTCAAAACTATGCCATATTCGATTCGAGCAAAGCTCAATTCGGCTCTAGGTGGCTGGATATTCAAAGCTATACTAGATCCGAATCAAGCAAAGCTTAACTCAGATCTAGGTGGCCGGATATTCAAAGCTATACTAGATCCGAATCAAGCAAAGCTTAATTCGGCTCTAGGTGGCTGGATATTCGAACCTATACTAGATCCGAATCAAGCAAAGCTTAATTCGGCTCTAGGTGGCTGGATATTCAAAGCTATGCCAGATCCGAGTCAAGAAGGACTTAACTCGACTCTAGGGGAATGGATATTCAAAGCTACATCACGTCCGAATAAACTACGAACTAGATGGACGGACTAACAAACCCTAGAACTAAAATTAAGTCAAACTTCCAAGCAGACAACAAGTTATCTCCTTGCAAGCTTCGGGGACTAGGGGATATGGTAACATCTAAAGAATAATTTAAGACTCGGAGATAAAATAATTACCGCATTCATCTTGTTGGTATCAATGATATACTGGGCAGCATGATCAAAACGGCCACTGATGTCAGAAAGCTGGAAAGGTTGGTTGGCTGGATTGCCCTCAAAATGATCGCCAGCTGCTCGCTTATTGGCATACTCAACTAGCGCTCCAAGGCTGTTCCCGCTAGCAGTCCGAGTTAAAACTTTACCCCGGGCAGGCGGTCCGACCATGGTAGTCGCAGGGCTCTTATGAAGAGCAAGTCGATCACGGTGGCCGAGGTAACAAGAACTTTGGCGATGCAGCCTTTGCGTGCGCGTCCGCAATACTGTTGAGAAGAGCCGCAAGACCTTTCCGAGAGGAAGTCTTGACGGCAATAGCACGCTTTCTCCTTAGAAGAGGCGTCGGCAGGAAGTTGCGGTTCAAGTGGGGGACGGAGTCCTTAGGATCGCGGAAGATAAGCTCGCAGAGGCGCCGGGCAACGACCTTCGGCCAAGGTCGGGATGACCGAGAAACCGCCGCAGAGATGGAGGTTCAATGGAAACGCTGGGACCCATAGAGGGAAAGCTGGCTCAACGAAAACATCGGAGGGCCGGATCGGATCCGTATCAATGGGAGAAGTCTCAGGGCATCACGACGAGCAAAGCGATGTATTTAAAAGCGGGGAGAAGGTGACGAATAGGACTAGGAATTCACTATCATCGCCAGGAGGAGGAGATGGCGAATCGGACGGCTAGTCATACTAGGACCCGGGTTTAACAGACAGAGGGCACGCCAAAATAAGAAAGAGGATTCACAAGACGGAAACAAAAGAGAAACAAGAAATATAGGCAAAAGAACTTACCCAAAGAACCCCGGCATAGTCTTGCGCTGGGAGGATTCGGGGCAATTTCTTTATTCGCTTAGGATCCGCCGAGGCACTAGCAGAGCCCCGCTTCCCGAGGTAACGGGAGGCCGAAGCAATAGGTTCCGTCGTGAACCTGACCGGCCGGATTAGCTGGGAAAGTAGAAGCGGAAATGCATAAGATATAGGCATGGCGGCAACTACCTCAAGAACTTGGACCTCGTCAATCACCTTCCTCTTCTTGCGCCGAGTTTTGCATGAGCTCGAGCCGAGCAGGATCCGACTTAGGGACGAACTCCTGAGTCCGCTCACCAAGATCCGGGGCACTCTGCTCAAGGCCAAGGAGCTGCAGAACCTCGGCGTCCTCGTTCTTTTGCTCGCAAACCTCTTCAGACGAGGAGAAAGAAAATCATGTAAACCAGTCTCTAGGAATTAAGGAGAAATAGAGTAATGAGGATTAGGCATACCTCGGGAGGCGGATTGTCGCGGTAAATGGTTTTAACCCCGGACCAATCCTCGGGCATCTCGGTCTTGAAGATAGCTCGACGCTTATGAATAAGATAGTTGTCCAACTCCACGGTCGAGACTCGGTTCGGATCGAGAGGACCACTCATATAGCAAAGCTTGTGGGTCCGCTGGAAGGCGATCCGCCATCGATGAAAGTTGCCATCAGGTCTTCTCCGCACAGCCCGGCCCGGATCAACTCTTTTAGCCGAATCTCGAAAGCCTCGGCCAAGGCATGAGTTTTTCTCGGATTATATAGCCAGTTCACTTTGGAAGGGGGGCCGATTGAGAACGGTGGGAGCCAAATCTTGTCTTCCGCCCCTTTGTTCTTGACGTAGAAGAATGATTTATGCCATTTCTTGCATGATTCCAACCCAGTGACACGGGGGAACACGGATTTCCTCCGAGGTGTAATAGACGCCGCTCCACATTGGGTGAGCAGCTTCTCGGAAGGATGCAGAGATTTGTCAGGAACGACGTTGGAATGGATCTGGAAGAACTTCACCGACGCACCGATGGCCACAGTCAAGTAACCCTCCGGCGGAGATAAAAGCGTAAAGAGAAGCTATGGCGTTCGCGAGAAGGTGGTGCGGTGAAGGTCAAGTAATCAAGGAATTCTCTAGCGAAATCGCCGAGAGGGAGACCGAAGCCACGGGCGAAGTGAGACATGAAAACCACATACCGCCTCTCGATAATCGGAGAGGATTCGCTGCCGGTAAACGGTGAAACCTCGTAGGAATCACGAGTTCGGATGAGCCATTCAATCTCACGGCGTGGATCGAGGAGCTCGCCACGATCCACGCCGCCCAGAGCTGGCCATCGTCTTCGACAAGAGCACCGCTAAACGAAGCTAGACATGGGTGCGCCGGAGATTGCCGGAGGAAGAATCAAGGCGGAGGGGAGCTTAGAGCTACAAGGCCGCCGAACTCAAAGACGAAAACAATGGCGAAGAGAGGAAGAACCGCCTGAGCACGAAAATGAAGCGGATTGATCTAGGGCAAGATCTGGGCAAGATGGTCAGAAAGGACTCACCGGCGGCGGACCCACAGCCGTAGGGCGCGGGCGAACGACGCGACGGAGTCCTCACCGGCGGAGGCTCTGGCGGATGAACGGCGGCGGAGCGGCAGGAGAGCACGCAGGCGAAGGGAAGAAGGAGAGCAGACGCGAGCGATAAGGGGAAAGATGAACCCTGCGGGCACGTTTTCCCTCTTTATAGACGAGCCACGCACAGGGAGTGGGATCGTGGGTGTGGCAGTTACCCGTGTATATCGTGGAAACGGCACGAACACACGGTAAGTGGAGCCACACCAACGACCACAGACAAGGAAAAGTTGTTACGATCCCGAGGGAGGAGCGGTACGAGGCGTCATGGCGCAGCAGAAACAATTCACTGTAGCTTGTCAAGAAGCATCGTAGAAGGACCCAAAAACTAGAAGAGCAATGATGAGGTGACACGAGGACATGGCGTACAATGGAAGGAACAAGGAAACCCTGACGAGGACAAAGCTCGGAAACAAAACTCAAGAAAGTAATGAAGTGATATAACCCGCCAAAGCTATTGTGGCCACACCAGACGGGGACTAATGTCGGGGTTAACCTCGGTAGGTCGAGACGGGATGAGGTACCGTCTCCCCGTCTGTTCCGAAGCTACCTAGGTCGGCCGAATCATGGATATGTCACGATGAGCGGAGGCAAGAAGCCCATGTATATGTATCAAATGGTTACCCGGCCGAGTTAACGAGATAATCGGCCGGGTTACCCGAATGATCTTCGTGCAGGTGAGGAACGAGCCGAGTAACACAAGGTAAGGCCGAGTGATACGAAGCTTGTAGGAGAAGGAGAAGCCCAAGGTCAACTACAGGCTAGAAGGAATCGAGCAGGCCAAGCACAAGAGACAAGGATGCACAACGTCAGAGGGGCAGAAGGAGGTCATGGAGGTGACAGTCCTGGAGCCCGAGGCACGCAGGAGGGGGCCACTGGAGCCTTGCCGTCATTAGAAGGGCAACAGGGAAAGGAGGCCGCCGAACTACTATTTTGGGACAAGCATATTCCTCGAATATGCTTGCCTCGTCAGCCCTAAGGGCACCCAAAGCACCCCTTTATAAGGGGAGGTTTGGACCCTGAGGGAGGGATCGATTCTTTTGGGCAACGTTAGGCTGGGGAGATTTACATTGTTCCCTTGTAAACAGCTCAAGGAGCCCTTGTAACCCAACAAGAGAGAAATAAAGCTCATCACTTTGGCAACTTAGGTGTAAAGATAGTTGCATCTTCCCTCCCCAGATCCCACTAGCATCCATTGGCCCCGTACTTTAGCCTACCCATGGCATCTGCCGTGCCACCACCACGACAATAGGTGACAAAGTCCATGCTAAAGCTACACAGAAATTTATCGATAGAACATAAAAATATTTCCTGTGATTTAATGCTATGACAAGAGAAGATACAACCAATCCGCTAGAGGTTATTCTGCCTGCCTGCTTTGTTACTTTTGTTATGCATTTGCACGGCTGATGCATTAATCGTTTACTACTTCGGTTAGCTGTTTTGGTAAGTTTTCTTATATATAGTTAGATAGTGTGGCCGATGCGGTAGCTTATATAGTGGATCTGATTCATCAATGTGGCTGATGAATCAGCTTAGTGTGGTATTGTCCTGCTCTTCTGGGTGATGGCAAGTTCTCTGCATAGCTTCAGAAATAATCGAAGATTTGTAAATACTAAATACTTTAGTGAACGTTTACATGAGCTGGCTATCTGGTTAATGTAAGCATGTGTTTTTGTCTAAAAAATGTAGTAAGCATCATAGCACCATCGACCAGATGATGTGTCTTACTCCACACTAGGGATGTCAAAAGGCCAGCCGCCGGTGCCACATATAGCCACATAAGTTTGTTATAGGCTTATCTTTTTTTAGGTTAGTTTAAACAATCACTGACCTATAACTAACAGCAAATAAGTGGCATTAAACGGGACGCCATTTACATCCCTACTCCAGACGTGCATTGCATATTTTAAAACTACAGTAGTGTCACCTTGACTGAACCGATCTATACTTTGACCTTTTCTGGGGATGCTCTTAGTTCACATGAAATTTTGGGAATGCTCGCAACTGCGATCCCACTTAAGCACATAATGTATCTTCTTTATCACTACAACTTAAAACGTGTGACTGTGGTCTGCTCCAAGTTTTCCTTTTATGAACTGTACTCTTCTTACCAATAAATAACTGAAATATTGTATTTCTCTCTGTTGTCAGGTAACCAACTTAGGAAGACAAGACACAAGGCTAGCAGTGGCGCTGTGTTTTTGAGTGGCAGGACGCCAAGCTGCTGGAAAACAATGGGAACACAAGTACGAGGAAGTTTGACTTGAGCACCAATGTTCTTTTTTTTGACACAAAGACAGTGGGGAAGTCCCCCACTGTGTCATTTTCATTTTATAAATAGGGCACTGTACATGGTGTGAGTCACAGAGTGAGTCACAGAAGTGAATAATAAAATTACAAAGTGTCTAACCAAGCCTGCATGCCATCAAGTAAGCTGGGTTTGATTCTATGTCTAATATCAACAAACCATCTTTCAAATTGTTACTTCACTTCTGGTTTGTTATTAGACCAAACCAACATGTTCTATATTCTGGTTTGTTATTAGGTTCTCTCTCCCAAAAGTTAACAATTTGTAAAGTGACAGGGTAGCCTCCATCTTTCAAATTGTTACTTCACTTCAAGTTTTAGCACTTGGTTATATAAATATTTCATAAGTACATTATTATATCCTGAAATGAATTTCTTAATATTACACGTGCATTGCATGTGCACATTTACTAGTATATATATATATATTTATCTTGGATTGTTGAGGAGTTGGCATCTCGTACATGATGAAAAATCAGTAGTAGTAAGCTAGCAAATGACCTTTAGCTTGGTAAGGAGAAATACAGTTTATAGTTATCAGTGACCTGTTTGTTCCATTGCATAATCGAATTATACAATGTTCAGAAACTAGAAATAACTCTGTTTATACTCTGTGTTTCTGCACATGTGGTCCTCATATTTTCTAGAGTTCATTTGTGATGTTGAAGCTATGGTCTGAATATATTTGTATTAGGATCTAGTTGTTCCTCTATGATGTTATTTTATGGTCACCATTTCATGTTACTTTCTGTTTGGTCTCTATGATGTGCGGCATCGGCACCTGCGCCTCCCGCTCACGTTGACTCCCGACGACGGTGGCGGGGCCGGTGGTACGGCGCGACCCGACGGGGCGGGATCTGGACGCGCTCCACGTGCTGGTCTAGGCTACGACAAGCCCCTCGCCAAGTTCTCCGACACCGACGTCGACGAGTTCATTGCCTCCGACCCCGCCTATGCCCCAGGTATCTGCTTGTCCTACCCTCTCCGCCTCAGATTCTGCTAAATTGTTGTTGCTGCTAGGATTTTGCTGCTGTTGTGTATTAAAACTCATTAATTACTCCTGATTATAGTGATGCTCATTTGTAGTGTACCTTTCCAATAATCTCCTACTATAAACCTTCTATGCATTTTCATAAGGTGTCATCATGTAACATTTACAGAAAACTCATAGTGTTTTGTGGAACACACAGAAAACTCTTCTTATAATCTTCTACTGAACCAAATTCAGAGACTAAATATGTTACAGGCTAAAGCTCTTTTATTATTATAAAATTTAATTCTAATGGACATTCAACGTATGTTCTAGCTATATTATAAATAGTGCAGTATCATTTCACATCTTATTGGAATGTGAAACCAGTAATAAGTGAATAGTAGTTGCGACAGTCCTGTTGCACTGACATCCCTTCCTTTCCTTGAATAGGTAAAGAAAGTTGACATGCTTAACGATGTGACTTGAAGGATGAAATCTTATTTCTTGCTATACTCACGTTATCAACTAGAGGTATATAGTAATGACATTGGGTGTTGATGCCTGTACTGTGAATCAGGGTTGCTTGAAGTCATAAAACTTTGTGAAATGTAAATTTGGTTGTTTGTAAGCTAATTCTTGTTCCTTTTTGGTATTTTTAATGCCCAAGCCATGCATTTCCTTAACTAGGACATCTGTATATTTGAGTTCCAGTTAAAAGTGATGTAGGTTTATATCACCAGTATAATGTTCGCTAATAGCTTCAGAATTGATATGCACATCTGTTTATTTTCTTTCTACCTGATCTATGTTAATTTTAGAAGATATTGCTTTCTTTGAATGATAGCCATAACCATCATTTCTACTCTTTTACATGAGCTACAAGCTATAGATGGAAGAACCGAAGGCTTCATACTTAGCAAAGAGTTGATATTCATTTTTTTTTGGCCGTGGGTGATTTGGACTTTGGAATGTTTGTAATATACTGCAGAAATACTTTTATAGCTGTTTTCTATTCTTGGGTTATGTGAATTACGTGTGATTGTAATATATGTCACAATTTTGGTTACACCTATTGAATGTGATTTGATATGGCGCTTACCAAAATATTATTTGTGTAATGCCTGTGTGTTTATCAAATGCTACTTGTTAAAAGTCACGGCCTAAACAATATTGGACCGGAGAAATTTACAATTCCTTGAAAAAATGGTTAAAAATAAAAAGAGCTCGATGGTATAAAGTCCACAGTCCTAAAAATAAAAAGGCCATGGCCCTATAAACAAAAAGGCCAAAATGTTGGGCTTGGCCCAAGTAGCAACCAGAATTGATAGAAAAATATTAATAGACTGAATTGTTGGGCTTGGCCCATATAATTTTTAAAATGGACCGGGCTGATTCTATGCCACGTAGGATTGGCCACGTAGGATCTGACCTGGCAAGACCAAACTGCTCATGACGATATTCAATCGTCATAATGCTTATGACGATTCAATATCGTCATAGACGGTTATGACGATTTCAGTAAAAACGTCGTTATAGTTCATTTGCGACGCCCAGCTTTCGACGATCTCAAAATCGTGATAGAATCGTCATAAACGGACTATTGTGACGATTCTATGACGAAAATAAAGGGTCATATATAGCCAGATTTCTTGTAGTGTCTTGGAAGCCATCGAGGTGCGTCTAGAATGCCTCGAACCGAAAGCGATGCGCCTTCCTGACTGCGGAGTCGCAGGTGAGGATAAGCGGGCAGTGGTCAGACATCGCCGTGGCGTGCGACAGAAGATGCGCATTGCTAAAGGTGCAGTCCCAGTCCGCGTGGCAGAAAGCCCGGTCAAGCCAGCTCATCGTGGGCTCGGCTTGCTCGTTTGACCACGTGAAGCACCGCCCAGCCAGCTTGATCACCTTAAGCTCGCTAGCGTTTAGCACAGCGCGAAAGTGAGACATCAGGCCTCGATTCAGGTTGCTATTGTTCTTATCTCGAGCTTCATAGATCAGGTTGAAGTTGCCAATCAGGAGCCACGGCCCAGCCACACGGCCGCGGATGGCAGCAAGCTCCTCAAGGAACTGGGGCTTTCGCGCATCATCCGAAGGACCATAGACAGTGGTGATAGTCCAGGGGATTCTACCACAGCAAGGCGTAAGCCGGGCAGTAACCGCGAATCCTGATACCTCAATGGTATCATAGCAAAGACCGAAGTATTCCACGCCAGCAGTACACCACCCCCCGTACCATCTGCCGGTAGGACTGCAGAACCATCGAGCGACGGACCAGCCGTCTCGAGGAGCTGCTCGCTGGAGAAGGCTGCTAACTTCGTCTTCTGCAGGCACAGGATTGAGCAACGGACTTGGTCGACGAGGGAGCGAATGGCCAGACGCCGCGCCCAGGCATTGAGCCCACACGGGTTCCAGTTGAGGATTGAGAAGGACTTATCCATTGGCAAACACAACAAATCCCTGGCAGAGACAAAGCGACAGGCTCAAACAGCGAGCCAGCGCAATTTGAAGCACAACACACGGACATACAGCAGGAGGGCGCCAAAGCCCAGCTACAACACTACCGGCAAGACATTCAGGCACCGCAGCAGTGAGGCCACCGTCAGGCGCAGACACAACAGAAGCAAACACACACAAGGCAGACACATCGCGGCACACATGCGGCGAGCAGACAGAGCTAAACGCAGGTTGTCCTAACATCAAAACCAAAGGAGCCCGAGGCCGCAGCAGCACGCTCAAGCCGTCTGACCATCCTCGCCACCGGCAAGCAGGGAAAGCTCCTTATCCAACAGCTGGATACGCGCGCCGGAGTGGACTCCGGTGGCGCGAGCAATCTTGGACGTCAGCTGCCCTAGCGGCGCCTTGAAGCGGTCGACGTAGCTGGCCCAAACCTTCGGCGTGAACTGGCTCGGGTCGTCGATGAAGCTGAGCTGCTGAGCAAGCCGAGCCTGTGCCCACTGCTCCTGAGTGAGCCCAGATGCAGTCCTAGGCTCCTAGCAATCCTGGAGCTGATGCGGCGAGCCAAGGCGGAAGCAGGCGGCGACGTCGGGATCAGAATTGGAAGGTTCACCGAGCTCACAGCAAAGCAAGGCGCCCCACCGATCACCGACGGCGGCATGAGGCCGAACACATTGTTGAGGAAGGACGTGGCGCCGTCGACCTCCAGGGACTGCATGCCCTCCGCGATGCGACCAATAGTCGTATCCTGGTCGAACTGCACAGCGTCCATTTCCAGCGGCTCTAAGCGCATCGCGGCCTTCCTCGGCGGCGGCAGGGAGAGGGACCCCGCATTGGCCTACGTGTGAGCAGTGAAGAACTCTGATCCCACGTAGCCCTGGGAAGGCCATGGGCGAAGCGGGCTAGCCCCCGCCACCTCCTGCGAGGCCACGGCGATAGGCATCGGCCCAGGAAGGCAGGCATGCTCCAGGTCCAGCTCGGACGGGGAGAGGCCGGCCCAGGGTGACATGGGCTCCACCTGAGTAGGCCAGGGCAGGAGGTCCTCCACCAAAGCAGAGTCCCAGCCCATCCCAGAAGGCTCGTAGCCGCGGGCACCCAGCTCACCGCCCAGCAGGAGCGGGTCGGCGCGTGTGAGCTCCTGCCAGAAGACCTCCAGGTCGGAACAGTGCGGCAGCAAGTCAGGATCGAGCTCAGCCGCATCGGTCACGGGCACCTCCACAGGCTCACACAGATCGCGACGAGACTCAGGCGCAGCGGTCAAAGCACCAAAAGGTGATGCAGGCGGGCTGGTCCACGCCCTACTCCCCTCCTAGGAGCTAGAGCGGCTACGAGAAGAGCTACGATCGTGCATGACGTCGGACACACATGAGATATCAGAGGCACCGACGTGGCGACCACACCCGCTGCTACCACCGTTATCGTCCTCCTGACGGTGACGCTGGTGGGCCGAGCCGTTAGCCGTTCCGTCTGAGCGGCAGCCAAGCAAACCACCACGGCGGCTGCCATGGGAACGAGCACGACGGCGCCTGCCACGGGCTAGGCCCTCATCGTCGTCGTCGCGGCGGGCCGGGTGCAAGCGGTCATGAACCCCTGAGCAACGGCGGCTAGCACCCCGGGCGTCCTCCCTGCCTAGGGTCCAGTGGAGCTGCTCCTCGCGCGGCCACGCCTCCCTACTCCCTTCCGGCAGCGGCGCATAGTCCTTGACGCGGTCCAGGTGGATCAGAATAGGGAACATGGGGCCCTGCTGCCCTTCCATGCTGGGCGAGCCCTCAGGGAGCTGAGGCTGGCCGCGCGGAGCTTGCGGGCGATCGAGGATGGAGAAATCATTGGAGGTGGGAATGGCGTCCGGGCTCCAGGCCCAAACCCAGACGAAGGCGCAGACGATGTTGGAGAAGTTGAGCATCTGCCGCTCCAGCCGGTCAACCTGGCAGGACCGGCCCACGGCATCCTGAATGTCCTCCTTGCGCCAGCATCGGAGCGACACGCACTCCACCGCCAGCCGGCAGTAGAAGCGCCAGACTCGCCGATGCCCGCCACCAGCCGAGGTCTATGGAGCGAGGTTGAGGGTGCCGCCGCGGCAGTTGACCCGACCGGCGGCGAGGGTGATGTCCCGGTGCCCAGTGTGGACGAAGCGGATGAGGAACGACTCAGGGTGGTGCTTGGAGACGTGCATCTGGTCGACGGGGATGCGCAGGTCCCGCTGCACGGCCCTCCCCACCAGCTGCGGAGTGAGGTCGGCGCGCGTCTCGGACAAAGTGACCAGGACGGCGGTGAACCGTAGCTTGTTGACGGCCTCCTGAGTCTCCAGGGAGCAGATGGCGAAGGAGCTGCCTCTTCCCGGACGCGGGGAGCTCCAGCACCATGGACGGATGGGGGAGTGGGGGCGAGGGTATGGTGAAGGCGTCGGAGGGGGGTGGTCTTCGGCGAGCCTTTGGGGATCTTACGGCAGCGGCGAGCCCGATGCCCGTAGCAGAGGCAGCGGGCGCAGCGCACAGGGTCTCTACACTCAGAGGCGCAGTGGTCGGAGGAAAGGCAGCGGTAGCAGCGGCCACGGAACCTCTTCAAATAGGCCTCGCGGTGCTGGGAGACGGAGGCACTGTGGGGGGGCACCATTACTCCTCCGGCCCGAAACGGGTATGGGCGGTGCACGCCGCCGGCGCCTCAAAACGACCAGTTGCCATTCCGGGCCACGGTCAAAGCAGGCATCAATGCGGGGGGAGGGGGCAGCGCTTGCCGCGTACGCATTAGGATGCCCTGGTCGTCGCTTGTGGCAGAGCAATGAACTCTCCTGAGACACGCAGACTAGGGATCTGAGGCGCCTACCCGAGGCCTGCACAGGCAGTGAATGTCGGCTACCAGATCTAGGGGAGAGAGACTTGTGCGCGCTTGGCCCTCCCTCATGAAGGAGACCAGAACGAGCCGCCTCCCCAACCCCCCCTCGTGGCGCCGCAGTCGAGGATGCCGAGGCCAAGGACGACGACGGCGACGGGACGGGCGAGAGAGGGTGCGCAGCCAGGACGCCGCGGACGTCGCTGCACCTGGTGGACCCCAACACTGGACGGAAGGAGGGGGTGGGGTGAGGTGGCTGACGAGCACGGAGCGTGCGGCGTCAGTATGGTGGTCGCTGGTGTACTCAGCAACGCCGACGAGGGGCTGGTGGTCGCGCCACCCGGAGCGGGGGACGCGAGAGACATTTTTTCCCGGCCAACTCTGTTAGGCCTTGTTTTGTACTAGTGGTTTTGAGGGGATCAACGGGGATAATCTCTAAGGAGATTGGGTGAAACCCCTACCTTCACCCAATCCCCACAATTCCCCTTCCAACCCTCTTAACTACAATCCCCTTCTTTAATTATGTCTTTTGGCACACAGGATATCCGAATTCTCTTCTACACAGAAATTAAAAAGTTATCTCTCTTCCATCTCAAAGCCAAGAGGAAAGTTCACCGGATAGGTGTGCTGGAAATCTGTGATACGGGAGAGGGTGGGAGACAGAGAAGAGGAGGTAGATAGCTGGACTGGGGCGACTCCGCTCGGTTGCGAGAGAGAGTTGGCTGGGAGAGGTCGAGAGGGGAGGAGTACATGGAAGGGAAAGCGAGAGGAAGTGGCATGCCGTAGAGAAAGGCTAGGTCGGCGGATGGAGGCTGAGGCGAAGGCAGAAGCGGCATCGCGCCCATAAAACGCGAGGTCATGGTCGTGGTTTGACGTACACAGGGGGTCTCGTGGTTTTCCGGGGGTAAGTGGGGTTTGACCCCATAAACCCCGGCCTACAAAACGGCTAGTTCCAGATTTTTTGAGATCTTGGGCTGAGCCGGTCTCTGATCCCTCTCTACAAAACAAGACCTTAGGCACTGGACCGTGGTTGCATTCGTTGGTGCGATATGGATCTACACATAACACATTAGATCGCAGGTTTGATCATCAAGCTCTTAATTCGTTTCAGCTGACTAGATGCACGTACGATTGCCCCAAGATTTTAACAATTACATATAGATCTACTAAGTCAATTTTGGTCGTCTCAATGACGCACCAGATGGCAAGGCATATGTAGCCTGGATGATGGATAAAAAAATTGCCTCATAGTAACAGCTCATATCTAGGTCGGACCAAAGATTCACGCCATGGAGACTGCCCATAGATAGGTACGTGCTGTCATATGATATGCAATATATCTTTGACAGCTCTGTATATATATGTTTACGGTCCAACATATAATCTGTAAAAAAAACACCATCAGCATCAGCGACAATTTAAAACAAGGGATGTGCATCTATCATCTATCATGGCGATGAGTATGCTCATATGAAAGAAATAAGCCGCATGAAATTTTAGGATCAAAGTTTGCTGTTGCCCTCTCTCAAGATAATTACTTCATCATGATACGGCTGATTATCTTTGATTAATAAATCAGTTCACCCGATCAGGACTTCCTCTACTCATGTCTTTTTTTCGAAAAGGGGGCAAAAGCTTTGCCCCAATTGATTAATTAAGAAGGAGTTTTACATGGTAAATAGATCCGAGGTTACAAAACAATTACTCTCGCGGCACGAATTCACTCAAACGCTTAGCTCCCACTCTTACCCACATGTGGGCTTCGCGCTTAACCCTCTCTAGAACTACAAGTGGCGGCGCGAGCTTTTTCCGGAAGACCCTGTCATTTCGCTCGTTCCATATCTCCCAAGTGACGAGTAGCGTGAGGGGCGCCATTGCTTTGCGGTTCGTAATTGGACCCTCCGTCATCATCTCCCACCATTCCTTTGCATGCAGGCCCACCCATCGGGCTTGGTCCATCTCAGGGATCCCGATCCAATCCTTGATGCATGCCCAAGCTCTTTTAGTAAACCGGCATTCGATGAAAAGATGGTCGACCGTCTCCATTGCTTGGTTGCAAAGCGGGCAATTCCCACATTTTTTCCATCCCCTCTTGGCCAAGCGGTCCACGGTCCAAATCCTGTTTTGAGTGAGAAGCCAAGCGAAGAACTTCACTTTCGGCGGCGCCCAAGCTTTCCAAACCAGTTTGTGCATGCTTGAGACGGTGGAACCCAAAAATTGCAGCTCGTAGGCCGATTTAGCCGTGTACTCACCATTGTCCGTAAGCTTCCATAGTATGTCATCCTCCACGTCCTTGTTTAGTTGCACATCTTGGAGGAGAGACCAGAGCTCAACGCACTGCCTAAGGTGCTCGATAGAGAAGTCATTTCCCAGGTTTATCATGCGGATCCACGCATTCTCGTGCATGGCTTGGTGCACCTTCCAGTTCTTTCTGAGGGAGATTCTGAAGATGAGGGGCGCAATCTACTCATGTCTTCATTGCTTAGCAGATTCACCATACAAGGTTTCTCATCTATTCATGTCTTCATTGCTCAGCAGATGAGCACTTGCTTTTAGACTGTGTTATCAATACTGTGTAAAGCAAAGGGAGGAATCGATATCGATGTTGACACACTACGATGGCCAACATGTGGAACAGACAGAGTTGTCAGTCGTTATAGAATTAGCCAGGAAGCATTAATTCACAACTAAGGTATGTTCTTCTCACTAACCTCGGCAAGGATATGCTCTCCTTTCTCATGAGGTTATATGTTGTATTTTCTGCACACAAAAAGATTGCATATCGTATTGACATGTCAATTAGCTGATCATCAATATTGGAATGTATGTCTTTGTTCGTTCCAATAAATCAGCATTAGCTGTAATCTATGGTGTGTTGAACTTGGCATCCATCAGGCACTTATCAAGCAATTACTGGGTAAATTTTCTAAGGAAATATTTAGTTATTTTCCAGTGGATCCATTACCACAAAAACCAGATCAAGTAGGCCTTCCACCTCTGATGTTCCTTCCCTATTGCCTATGGTGCCGGCATTAGCCATTGTTTTGCAGCATGAACATCTCTGGCGACCTCTAGATATCCTCACCTCCCACCTATTAGTGATTTTGCTTCTCAAGGGTGGACTAATAAGGAGTTGTTCTTATATGTTGCTTTGATTCTTTTGTGCATTGGTTTTTCCAAACTAATCATTCTTTTAATGACATATTGTTATGTGAAGACACTGTAATACTTAGATTCTCAATTGATAACGAGTTACTGAATTGAGATTCTTAATAAGAGGAAGAAGATATACCTATAGTGTGCCTTTTACATTTATTAATGAAAATATAGAAACAAACTCTGATGCATAGTCTGAAAAAACAAAGAGAAATATAGCACATCTTTGTCAGATTATTTTATAGTGCTATGAAAAATGTAGTTGTTGTCCAAATAGATAATCACGGCAAACATATTACATGATTTATCAACTTGGACATGTAGTAAGTTATTCAAATAGATATCCTCTTCCCAATAGACAGGCGAAGGAGCAACCTATTCTACAGAAGGAAAGAAGGTGGGAAGTTCTGAGATAATCAAAGCATTGCATAATAGAAAGATTTATTATTATTTATTTATTTCGAGCAGTGAATGATGACTGAATATATCTGAACTCATCTTAGACAATAGTCTTTTAAATTTGTCTAACATATCAAAATTGTTTGTGCTTTGGTCTAGACTGACTCCTCACTCTTGGCTCCGCTATCTGCTTTCTTGATTTTGTAGTCGGTTGGTTCAGGAATCTTGCATACATGGTTTGTATTGGTGCAAGGGTAAAGGTATATATTCCAAGAATAATAATGTCACCAACAGAATAAATGTAGTTGTTTGTCCTAAAAATGGTACAATGTCCTTTTAAGTTTGTTTTGATATTACAATTAACAAAATCCAGGGGAAATCTATACAAGTAGGGTTGTATGTATCTAAACAAGTTTTCATACACAGACAACTATATGTACCATTTCGAAAGTCACAAGAAGGGACAGCCCGAGAATAATGGTTAATCACGAGGATTGTAAAGAGGAAACATGTTGTCAAGAACATAGTCTAGAAAGAGTTTTCAAAAATTACGACAAAAGGTCACCTTTTTATATACTCCCTATGTCTCGAAATATATGTTGCACATTTTTCTAAATTCAGATGTATCTACGTTTTATTATATAGGCACACGCGAAATTAGACAAATCTTCGACATCTATTTCAAAACGGAGGAAGTACTAATTCTTCCAATTCATGATGCTACTAATGTTTCAAGAAAATCAAGACGGAGAATTTTTCAGCGCAATATTTTTCATTTAAATAAATAACTTATTTATGCTTACAAGTTAGTTATGCACTACATGTACGAGTCCTCCGAGCATTCTAATGAAGCTTGTCATTTGCATGCGGTTCCAAAACCGGCTATGATGGTGTATTGTTATGGACACGAGAGGTTGGTATTCATTGAGGCGCAGCCAACTCCAGATTACAAACCAAAATCCGAAAATGGTCGAATGTGACGTCTTACTGTTAAAGGTGGTTCTCTCACGGTAGAACAGATCATCGAAAGGCTTCGGTGGTGTGTTGATGAAGCCTTTGCTTGGGATGTTGAACCCCACAGGGATAATGTGTACAAGACACAATTTCCTAATAAAGGTGAGCTGCAGCGTGCAATTAGGATTAGAGGATATCCAGTAAAGGGGACCTCTTGTTCCCTCGAGTTTGCTGAATGGAAGTCAATTACTAAGCCAACCTTGAAGCTCTAGAGAGTTTGGATCCTAATTCATGGAGTGCCTGATGATATTCTGAGGAACTACCTGCAGTGTTGGAGCATGGGTCATCTTATTGGGAAGACCAAGGAAGTGGATATGGCCTATACTCGTCGCCACCGAGTTATTCGTGTTCGGATTAAGGTCACAGACGTGGTTCATATTCCTTATCACAAGAATTCTATCACGATGATGAGGGATACGTCCTAACTTTTGAGCTTAAGGGTAATGAATATGCCGAGGATGATGATACCATTATGAATGATGCTGAAAAAGAAAGGTGAGATAAAGAGGAGGAAGAAAATAGAAAGAAGAACTCGGATAAACAGAATGCTGAAAAACCAAAGAATCCAAAGCAGAGTGACAAAAAGACACCCCAAAAGCCAAGCCTGTTGGCTCTAATAATAATCCCAAAGGAGCGCGTATCAGTTTTGGCACTTTTGGTGAGAATGTTTCGCAAGCTCCGGTTTCTACATTTTTTGAGAGGGTGGTAGCAGGGAAAAGACTTTTTGTCTCACCGCCCAAGGATGGGTCGGGCTGTTCTTTGGTTGTCATAGATGAGCAACACGGTGCTTCTTCTACTACTCATCCAGATAGTCGACAGGAGGAAGCAACAATGATTCCGGCCGCTACCGTGAAAGTGAATAATCATGTTTTTTTACCGTGGCTATCGCGGCAGGCAGCAGAGAGCATGCAGACTTGTGCGGCGTGGGACCCTGCTGATGTGGAGTGCATCGATGGCACGAGTGCTGAGCGTGGTGTGTGTGCAGCGGCCATACCCCTGCTCTGTCTCGGTTGCCAAAGTCTTCGAGGACCAAGGGAAAACGTGTCCATGCATCTTACCCCAAGGCGCTCTCTTCACCGACCTCACCGGCCTCACCAAGTACACCTCTGGCTAAGGTTTGTGATGTTGTAATTTTAAATACAATTTCAGCTCTTTCTAAACGTCCTTTAGGTGTTCATTGGAATTGTGCTGGGGGTAAATTACAGTGACCGAGACCATCACATTTGACTCCACACGGGAGTCTTTTATCCACTTTTGATGCAGCAGCGAAAATTCATGCTGTTGATAACACTACATCATCGAAAACTATGGCAGTGCATTCTGCTGGGGACACATGTGTCCTTTATATTTCTCCAAAACCAGATGAGGTGAGAGCTCTGGCCTCTCCCTTGATGGTATTGCCTCATGTATGTGATGGTATTGATTCTTTTTGTTATGATTCTACTGCGAATATCTCAAGTGTGCAAAAAAAACTATGAAAATTACCTGTAGACTCTGGCACCAAGAATTAAGATTCCATCCATGGGCCTTAACTCTCAGGCGCCGTGTTTTTCGCCGATTCTACGTACGCTAAGGTGATGGTCTATGGTGGCATACCTGCGATGGATTCACGAGGGATACGCTCGAGTGGACGCATCCGGGCCCAACCGAACGCCGATGACACCCAGTTGGAACGAGCGATGCAGATTGCTCAGCAGCGAGATTTGCCAGGTATGACACCAAGATCCAAACTTTCGTTCAATGATTTATCAGATCAGGAAGTAGCACATCGTGCTAGTAGGTTGGGTGTCTCTCTAGGTGATTCTCCTTCGGTTGTTGCGTCTTTGGTTAAGAGTCTGAAAGAGGTCGAGAGTCAGCGTGCTTTAATAATTCTCAATAAAAAGAACAGTATTGACGAAAGTGACCCATATAACTTGTTCGTTTCTAAAGTGTCGGGTTTATGTGACGATTTATTGGATGAGGAGGATATCCAACTCCCGGATGATGATCATACGAATCAAATCATCCCACCTATCAAAGTGCCCCGCACTCGTAGGAAGATTAAGGCTGAAAGCACTGTAGTTAGAAGAAGCTCTTGGCTTAGAAAAGCTAACAAGAACAATAATTAAAATGAAAGCGTTCATTTGGAATAGTGAAGGTATTCATGATTCTGCTAAACATATTTTTATCTAGGAGAATCTTTGTGGTCATAATTTAGAAATAATTGCTTTGTGAGAAACTGGGAGGTCTAAATTTTCGGCTTGTCTCTTGAGAAAGCTTGCTGGTGGAAGAGATTTTATTTGGTTCTGTCTACCTTCATACGGAAGGTCGGGAGGAATTTTAGTTGGGATTAATGTCGAAACATTGTCTATCAGAGACGTTGACAGCGGTGATTTTTTAGTAAAGCTTAATCTTCGATCTAAAAAAGATGGTTTCAAATGGTCTTTTGTTGTTGTTTACGGTGCAGCGCAAGAGGAACATAAAGCAGCCTTTCTAGCAGAACTAGCTAGAATGTGTGAGAATCTAGGGAAACCCATTCTTATTGAAGGTGACTTTAATATCATTAGGTGTCCAGTCGATAAGAATAATAGTAACTACAATGCGAAATGGCCGTTTCTGTTTAATGCAATAATTGAGACTCTGAATCTAGGAGAAATAATTATATCAGGGAGGCAATTTACTTGGGAAAGCATAAGAGAAGTGCCTACCTACGAAAAACTCGACCGAGTGCTAGTAAGTGTAGATTGGGAGCAGAAATTTTCGTTGGCATCGGTGAGGGCCTTGACCCGTACGAGGTCTTACCACAGGGCAATAAAGCCTATTTTTCTTTTGAGCTATCTTGGCTACGGGAGGATGGTTTCTATGAATTAATTAAAAGAGAGTGGAACTCAGTCCTTTCGGGGACAAGTCCTATCGACACCTGGCAAAAAAAGGTACGCCACCTTCGACGTTTTTTAAGGGGATGGGCAAAAAATAGAAGTGGTGTTTATAAAAAAGAAAGAGATAGGTTAACGACTATTATTGATGAGCTTGATATCAAAGGGGAAATGATACCTCTTAATTCAGTAGAGCCGGATATTCTTAAAAAGGCTAACGATACTCTTTCTAAGATTAGAAGAGATGAAGACTCCAAATGGGCTCAGCGAGCTAAGGTTAAATTTATGCAAGAAGGTGAAAATAATACGAAATATTGTTATCTCATGGCAAATGGTAGATATAGGAAGAAGAAGATTTTTCAATTAGAACAATACGAGGGACAATCGATTGGTGAGGAAAACTTACGAATTTATATCTCTGAATATTACAAGAAACTATTTGGGGGCGCCGGCCGCAAATGCGTTCTCTATGAATGAGGAGTTATCAGATGATATCGCTCAGGTATCGGCAGAGGAAAATTCCATTCTTATTGCCGAGTTCACTGAAAAAGAGGTTTTTGATGCTATTTCCCAAATCGAGCATAACAAAGCACCGAGACCAGATGGTTTTCCAGCTAAATTTTATCAGACTTTTTAGGAAGTAATAAAAGTTGATATGATGGCTATGTTTATGCAGCTTCAAAATAGTGAGCTTCCGCTATATAAACTCAATTTTGGAATAATTATGTTGATTCCAAAAAAAGAATGCGGTGTAAATTCAGCAATATAGACCTATATGCCTTCTTAACGTAAGTTTTAAGATCTTTACAAAAGTTGGCATAAATAGGATAATAGATATTGTGCCTAAAGTCATCAAACCTTCTCAAACGGCTTTTATGCTAGGCAGACGTATACTCGAAGGAGTTGTAGTTTTGCATAAGACAATCCATGAACTTCATCGGAAGAAAATGGATGGTGTTCGGTTTAAAATTGACTTTGAGAAGACTTATGATAAAGTTAAGTGGTCCTTTCTACAATATACTTTACGCTTGAAAAGGATTCTCACATCTTTGGTGTGACTTAATCAAATAATTTGTGCAGGGAGGATCAGTGGGAATCAGGGTCAATGACGACATTGGCCATTTTTTCCAGACTTTGAAAGGATTGAGACAAAGGGATCATCTATCTCCACTTCTCTTCAATATAGTTGCAGATATACTTGTCATTCTTATAGCTAGGGCAAAAGAGGATGGTCAAGTAGGAGGACTTGACCCTCATCCCATTGAGGGGGGAGTCTCTATTCTATAATATGTTGATGATACTATCCTTTTTATGGAACACGATCTTGAAAAGGAGGTTAACATAAAATTAATTCTTTGTATCTTCAAACAACTATCTGGACTAAAAATCAATTTTCAGAAGAGCGAAATTTTCTGCTTTGGAAAAGCCAAAGAGATGGAAAACCCGTATAAGCAGATTTTCAGATGCAAAGTTGGTGCTCTTCCTTTCAGATACCTTGGGAATCCATTACCGGAAACTTTTAAATAAAGAATGGAATCCAGTGGAGACCCGCTTTGAACGTGTAACACCCTCAGAATCGGTCCTATGCAAGTTTTAGCAAAATTCGCCAAACCCGCATAGAAACGATTCAAAGGTGCCCACCAGGCACTTTCGTGCGGGTGGAAAACGAAGTAATAACATTACACAACAGTCCTCGATGGGACCCACAGAACAGATATATATAACAGCGACTCAAAGAGTCAAGAATACAGATATAATATACAAAGATCCAAATCACCTTGAGAATGAGAGAGCGTCCGACTACGGACAAGATGCAAATGGGACTAAGAGCCCTGAAGAATAACCAATGGCGTCCATAACCCCGCCAGAAGCCAAGGAAGGGTAACCCCGCTAACGGCCGATCTCAAAACCTGCTTGACAAAGGGTGCCGAAAGGCAAAGAAAAACAAAGAAGGAGCGTCGATCGAGGCCAAGACACAGCGAGGCTAGAATTCGCGGTCCTCGCCTACATAGGTATGGTGGATCAAGCGGCAAGATGCACTAAACAACCTATAGAGACTCGACAACAAGGCGTCAATTAGAGAGGGGTGAGAATGACCTATCCGGATCCAACCTGAAACTAACACCAAACAACCCATCCTGGTGTTTCCCCCTCGAGACCAAACGAGGAAGTCAACCGAGGAACTCATACAGTTGGCAGTTTTAATTATTCAGTTATCGTTGCAGCAATTACTAGTCAAGTATAGATGATCATCCTGATAAAATAAGCAGTGGGCACATTTAGTTAACCATTCCGTGATAGTTGCAACAATTACTAATCAGGTACAGATAGCATGAGATAAACCCAAAACCCAGCAGTTGTTGGTACTTTTAATCAGCCATTCCGTTGTAGTTGCAAGAGTTACTAGTCAGGTACAATTGTCGCAAGCGACAACCAAACAAGCAATGGTGGGCAGTATTAATTAGCCATTCCGTTATAGTGAAGCTGATTACTAGTCATTATAAGTCAAATTAATAGCAGTAAACTTTAGTTATGCTTGTCTATGATCAAGAAACTGTGCTCCAAGTCGTCCATATCCGCGGACACGGCTTTCAGAAAGTTTTAACCCGGCCGGGGTGCACCAATAGCAACACACGCTCGATCAACCTCGGAAAAACCAAATCAAAACCCAACGAGGCTTTCACGACTGAACAATCACAGGATTCAGAAATATTTCAGGGTTCCACCCTTGAGTACACCACCGGCAGTAAGCTAGCTCCGAGACGGACCCCAAAGTTTGTGGGGCCGGCGGTAAACGACAGTATGCCCCCAAACGGGGACTGTCGATACCACGTAAACGGGTCACGGGCCCTAAACAGTACAGTGTGCGGTACCCCGCACAATCGTAAATAAAGCAGTAAAGCATGGCATAAGTACAGGATCGTAAATAAAACCTCAAACTAGTTTGTGGCCCCTAGAAATAAGACTGAATCAAGCTCTGGCTCAGGGGGGTCCCATATACCTCCCGGATGTGGATAGCGCGCAAAAACAAGGAACAGGAATCAAGTACTCGGGGTCTTACGGGACACAAGTGGGCGTTCGGAAACCAAATATTATCTATCACCCACCGATGCCTCTGCTTATTCAATTTTAGTTGTTAAACAGAAAGTAAAGTGAAGATAAGTAAAACTAGAATCATCTCCAACATCAACATGCGGCAATACATCAACAACTGTGGCATTTGACGACACACATCAGCACTTGAGCAAGCAACTACGACGCGCAAGTCCAACTATCTACCAAACAACAGGTAATAGGTTGTGTCCAAGGCAATATAGGGCTGCAAGGGAATATCACAGGTACGGAAACTAAAGCATCGCAACACAGATAGCAATAGATCGACAGGAAGAAGTAAATTACTATAAAGTAAGATAGGTAGAAAGGGGGAGATGCTCGCCTGAAAACATTGTCGAAAAGGTTCATCCGAAGATCGGGGCGAAGCTCACATCAACTCAACGGCCTTATCCGCGAAGAAGCAAAACACTAGAAGAAAACCGGATGCGATATTTAAGACGATGGCAGAAGAACGGCATGATGCATGTATGATGCATGTCATGGCAAGGTGCGATGCAATTAGGTCAAGATTAAGCGGAACCGGGGTCCCGACATTATTTAAACGGTTCAAGTTGTTTAGACCCCCCGCAATTAAATGTTGTTTAACACGGTAGAAGATATTATCGGGTTCGCTACACAAATTTAAATGAGGCCAATATAAGGCTAGATTTGCCCGCATATGGGCCCCATATTTAATTATTAGGTGAATCGGCATAAGGCCCCAAACCACAGATATGCATGCGAGATGGCAATTCAATATGCAATCAAGTTGTTATGTTATAAAATAGGGTTCGAGGAAAAGGGTCACACATTAGGGGTTCGAAGATCTTGGGGTTTCGGGTCGGGTCTCGAGGTTCGTGGTCCGACGGACTTGGGGTTTCGGGGTCGGCGAGGTCGTTCTCGGACTCCGGGGTCGTTCTCGGTATCGGGGTAGGTCTTGGCGCATCCGGGTCTTCGGGTCATGTTGTCGGTCCTAGCGTTCGGCGTCCTTATCGTCCGTGTTCTCGAGCCTCGCATCCGGGAAGGAGTACTGCTCGGGCCTCGATGTCCGGGCGAAGTACTTGTTGTCCGCGAGATGATCTTGTCGCATCCGCGATCGTCGGGTCAGTTAGTCGGTCTTGTTGCTCCACGGTGGAGAGCTTGGCGTCCCGGTTCTCGTCGATCTTGGGTCGGGGAAGAAGCACTTGTCGCACCGGGGTTTGCGTCCGTGTGACGAACTTGTCATACCGTGAAGTAGAGCTTGCATCGATTCGTCGTTCTTGTTGTTCCACGTTGACGATCTTGGGGTTCGGCATCCGAAGAGGAAGGCGACAGTACCGGGGTTCGATGTTTCGCTCCGGGAACGGCCTCGTGGACTGCGTGGACGATCTTGTCGTCGATGTAGTACTTGGATAGACGACACCGAGTTCAAGAGGGCCCTCGGTTTTGGGTTTCCATCGTCATCGGAAGATCTTGGCGTCGGCGTTAGTATATCTTGGGAGCCTCGCATCTACTTGCGGTTCGCACTTGTCGCTCTTTGTCTCGACGGAACATCCTCGGACTCCGGGTCGAGGCAGAGCACTTGGAGGACGAGGGCGCGCGGGGCGGAGTTGCTGGGGCGAGGCGGCTTGGCCCGCGGGCGACGGGCTCGGAGAAGCTCGGGAGGTCACGGGTCCTCGAGAAACTTGGCACGACGCCGAGGAAGGGCCGAGGTTCGCCGACGCGTGACGGCGCAGCGCGGGCTCCGGCGAGGTGTCCAGGTCGGGTCGCGGCCTGCAGGGTTGCTGCGGGATCCGGCGGAGGGCGTGGCGGCGTCTGGCGGGCGCCAGGCGGAGGCGCGGCGGGCGGCGTGGAAGGGCAGACGGCGGGTGGAGGCGACCTTGGCGAGCTCAGCTGGGAGGCGGGCGGCAGTCGCGGCTCGGGAGGGCCGAGGACGGAGAGACGATGGCGCTTAAGGTGACGAGGTGGTGACCGGGAGCGGCTCGAGGCGGACGTGGAGGACCACAGCGGAGAGGGCTCGAGGTGGAGGGCTCATGCGAGGTGCGGGAGGACGGCGGCGAGGGTGGTGGCCACGGCGGCGGCGGGCGGAGGCGGGCTTAGCGCGGCGGGACGCGAGGCTCTGTAGGCGCGGGCTGCCAGAGGTGCGGCCCGGCGGCAGCTGGCTGCTCAGCGGCGGACGGCACGCGAGGGCCGCATGAGGGGAGCGGGTAGGTGGGTCGGGCGAGGTGGAAGGAGGCGGCCACGGGTCTGGGGAAGAAGACGAGGGAGGAGGAGAGAGGAGGGAGCAGGCGGGTCCCGCGCGGGCCCAGGGGGTCAGGGGTGGGTCGGTTGCAGGGTGGGGCTGGGCGTGGGACCGGTGGGTCCAGGGGCAGGCGCGGGGTGAGAGGGTTGGGGGTGGCTTGCTGCGCGGGGGGGGGGGTTTGGCAGCGTGCGGTTGGCCTGGGATGAGTGGCTGTGAGAGAGGGAGAGAGAAAAGAGAGGGAGGGGAGAGAGAGGAGTGACGTGGCAGCAGCCTAGTGGCTGGAGGGAGGAGAGGAGGTGAGGTGGCGGATGGGGATAGGTTGGGGTGATGTGGCTGGGAGGGGTGGGTAGACTAGTGGGTGTGTTTAGGATTTAGATGGGGTTGGTTGGGGCGGACCGATTATAAAATCTGGGGCGCTTCGGCCCGTTCGACTGCCCCGCCAAAATAATGTATAAATTTTTATTAATACAAACAGGACTTTTGCAAACCGTTTTCGGGCAAAATAAAATATTCCGGGGACCCGGTTTTGAGGTTTGAAAATAAAGAGGGGCGTTTAGAAAACAACACGGGCTTTGCAAACATAGTTTTCGCAAACAATGCATGATGATGACGATGCAATGCACAAATTCAACGCGATTTTCTAGTAGTGGTTTTGCGGGATGCCACAATTCGACACCACTAACAATGGATCTCGCCCTCGAGATCCGCCTCATGGTACCGGAAGGAGGGTCGGCGTCTGATCCTTCGCGCTTCGTGTAGATCCTCGCGACACCACTAACGAAGGTTCCTTCTTCATCTGGGAATCGGCGACACCACCAACAAAGGGTCGTTGCTTCTGATCCTCGAGAGAACACTCCGGAACAAAAAGGTCGAAGGTAGAGGCATCGCAATAAAGCCACCCCTAACTTCCGTGGACGGAGTCAATTGCTGGATCCACTGATTCGATGTACCAGAGCGAACGATAAGAGCAGTGGTAGGGTAGCTAATCCATCCCGCACTCAAACCATTACTCTGCACACGAATAGGCGGATTAAGCAACCAACTCTCGGAATTAGACTGAAGATCTTCATAGGCGGTATCCGGAACAAAGATATGATGCCAGCAGAAATCGTATGAAAGACACACTGATTAGGTTCCGCGATGGTTCCATTGGCATGAACAACACATGCTCAGGGTCGACTCCAACTTCACCAAAGCTCGTCCTTCTCATATGTTTATCAACGACACTGATATCCGGCAAGGAACACATGGGGATAAGAACAAAAGATCGGATGAAGGTTCAACAGACAAGTTGCAGATTGAGGATCGCAGCACCTCCGTTACAGAAGGAAGAAAGCGAAGCCCTAAAGGTACGACGGAAACCCAACCACGAGAATTCCTGGACTCGAAGAGAGAGAAGAGAGCAGATCCAAAACACGTAGAGGTAAGAGGAGAATAGCAGAGGGGTAAGGAGTAAAATCAGACCTATTCAGAACTATCCAACCGATTTTGCAAAAATAGTTTTGACACTCTACTTCGGCCGTTAGCTAGGTTATCCTACAGGCTGGACTTGTGGGGTATCGCAATCGAGCTCGATACCACTCAGAACCTCGAATCGGTCCTATGCAAGTTTTAGCAAAATTCGCCAAACCCGCAGAAACGATTCAAAGGTGCTCACCAGCACTTTCGCGGCGGTGGAAAACGGTAATAACATTACACAACAGTCCTCGATGGGACCCATGAACAGATATATATAAATGACTCAAAGAGTCAAGAATACGATATAATATACAAAGATCCAAATCACCTTGAGAATGAGAGAGCGTCCGACTACGGACAAGATGCAAATGGGACTAAGAGCCCAAGAATAACCAATGGCGTCCATAACTCGCCTGTGCCAAGCCGGAAGGGTAACCTCGCTAACGGCCGATCTCAAAACCTGCTTGACAAAAGGTGCCGACAAAGGGCAAAGCAGAAAAACAAAGAAGGAGCGTCGATCGAGGCCAAGACACGGCGAGGCTAGAATTGGCGGTCCTCGCCTACATAGGTATGGTGGATCAAGCGGCAGCAAGATGCACTAAACAACCTATAGAGACTCGATACAACTGGCGTCAATTAGAGAGGGGTGAGAATGACCTATCCGGATCCAACCTGAAACTAACACCAAACAACCCATCCTGGTGTTTCCCCCTCGAGACCAAACGAGGAAGTCAACCGAGGAACTCATACAGTTGGCAGTTTTAATTATTCAGTTATCGTTGCAGCAATTACTAGTCAAGTATAGATGATCATCCTGATAAAATAAGCAGTGGGCACATTTAGTTAACCATTCCGTGATAGTTGCAACAATTACTAATCAGGTACAGATAGCATGAGATAAACCCAAAACCCAGCAGTTGTTGGTACTTTTAATCAGCCATTCCGCTAGAAGTTGCAAGAGTTACTAGTCAGTACAATTGTCGCAGCGACAACCAAACAAGCAATGGTGGGCAGTATTAATTAGCCATTCCGTTATAGTGAAGCTGATTACTAGTCATTATAAGTCAAATTAATAGCAGTAAACTTTAGTTATGCTTGTCTATGATCAAGAAACTGTGCTCCAAGTCGTCCATATCCATGACACGGCTTTGAGAAAGTTTTACCCGCCGGGTGCACCAATAGCAACACACGCCGATCAACCTCGAAAACCAAATCAAAACCCAACGAGGCTTTCACGATCGAACAATCACAGGATTCAGAAATATTTCAGGGGCCACCCTTGAGTACACCATAACGGTAAGCTAGCTCGAGACGGACCCCAAAGTTTGTGGTCGGCGGTAACGACAAGATGCCCCCAAACGGGACCGTCGATACCACGTAAACGGGTCACGGCCCTAAGACAAGAAGCAGTACCGCACAATCGTAAATAAAGCAAGAAAGCATGGCATAAGCAGATCGTAAATAAAACCTCAAACTAGTTTGTGGCCCTAGAAATAAGACTGAATCAAGCTCGCCTGTGGGGTCCCATATACCTCCGGATGTGGATAGCGCAAAAACAAGGAACAGGAATCAAGTACTCGGGGTCTTACGGACACAAGTGGGCGCTCGAAACCAAATATTATCTATCACCCACCGATGCCTCTCGCTTATTCAATTTTAGTTGTTAAACGAAAGTAAAGTGAAGATAAGTAAAACTAGAATCATCTCCAACATCAACATGCGGCAATACATCAACAACTGTGGCATTTGACGACACACATCAGCACTTGAGCAAGCAACTACGACGCGCAAGTCCAACTATCTACCAAACAACAGGTAATAGGTTGTGTCCAAGGCAATATAGGGCTGCAAGGGAATATCACAGGTACGGAAACTAAAGCATCGCAACACAGATAGCAATAGATCGACAGGAAGAAGTAAATTACTATAAAGTAAGATAGGTAGAAAGGGGGAGATGCTCGCCTGAAAACATTGTCGAAAAGGTTCATCCGAAGATCGGGGCGAAGCTCACATCAACTCAACGGCCTTATCCGCGAAGAAGCAAAACACTAGAAGAAACCGGATGATATTTAAGACGATGGCAGAAGAACGGCATGATGCATGTATGATGCATGTCATGGCAAGGTGCGATGCAATTAGGTCAAGATTAAGCGGAACCGGGGTCCCGACATTATTTAAACGGTTCAAGTTGTTTAGACCCCCCGCAATTAAATGTTGTTTAACACGGTAGAAGATATTATCGGGTTCGCTACACAAATTTAAATGAGGCCAATATAAGGCTAGATTTGCCCGCATATGGGCCCCATATTTAATTATTAGGTGAATCGGCATAAGGCCCCAAACCACAGATATGCATGCGAGATGGCAATTCAATATGCAATCAAGTTGTTATGTTATAAAATAGGGTTCGAGGAAAAGGGTCACACATTAGGGGTTCGAAGATCTTGGGGTTTCCGGGGTTCGGGGTCGGGTCTCGAGGTTCAGGGTCCGACGGACTTGGGGTTTCGGGGTCGGCGAGGTCGTTCTCGGACTCCGGGGTCGTTCTCGGTATCGGGGTAGGTCTTGGCGCATCCGGGTCTTCGGGTCATGTTGTCGGTCCTAGCGTTCGGCGTCCTTATCGTCCGTGTTCTCGAGCCTCGCATCCGGGAAGGAGTACTCGCTCGGGGCCTCGTCCGGGCGGTACTTGTTGTCCGCGAGATGATCTTATCGCATCCGCGATCGTCAGTCGATTAGTCGGTCTTGTTGCTCCACGGTGGAGAGCTTGGCGTCCGGTTCGTCGATCTTGGGTCGGGGAAGAAGCACTTGTCGCACCGGGGTTTGCGTCCGTGTGACGAACTTGTCATACCGTGAAGTAGAGCTTGCATCGATTCGTCGTTCTTGTTGTTCCACGTTGACGATCTTGGGGTTCGGCATCCGAAGAGGAAGGCGACAGTACCGGGGTTCGATGTTTCGCTCCGGGAACGGCCTCGTGGACTGCGTGGACGATCTTGTCGTCGATGTAGTACTTGGATAGACGACACCGAGTTCAGTAGGGCCCCTCGGTTTTGGGTTTCCCGCATCGTCATCGGAAGATCTTGGCGTCGGCGTTAGTATATCTTGGGAGCCTCGCATCTACTTGCGGTTCGCACTTGTCGCTCTTTGTCTCGACGGAACATCCTCGGACTCCGGGTCGAGGCAGAGCACTTGGAGGACGAGGGCGCGCGGGGCGGAGTTGCTGGGGCGAGGCGGCTTGGCCCGCGGGCGACGGGCTCGGAGAAGCTCGGAGGTCACGGTCCTCGTGGACGAACTTGGCACGCACGCTGAGGGGAAGGACCGCTCGGGCGACGGAGGTCCGGCGAGGGCGAGAACGCCAGGGCTGAGGGGCCGGTGAAGGCCGAGGTTCGCCGACGCCGACGGCGCGCGGCGGGCTCAGCGAGGTGTCCAGGGTCGCGGGCCTGCAGGGTTGCCGGGATCCGCGAGGAGGGCGTGGCGGCCGGCGGGGCTCGCCAGTGGCGCGTGGTGGGAGGCGCCGGGCGGCGCGCGCGGAAGGGACGGGCAGACGGGTGGAGGCGACCTTGGCGAAGCTCGGGCTGGAGGCGCGGCCGGTCGCTGGCTCGGGAGGGCCGAAGGACGGAGAGACGACGGCGCTTGGCGGTGACGAGGTGGCGACCGGGGAGCGGCTCGAGGCGGACGCGGCGGACCCTGGCGGAGAGGGCTCGAGGTGGAGGGCTCGCGAGTGCGGGCCGAGGACGGCGGCGAGGTGGCCACTGCGGCGGGCGGGCCGGAGGCGGGCTTGGCGCCGCAGACGCGAGGCTCACTGCGAGGTGCGGCCAGAGGGTGCGGCCAGGCGGCAGCGCTGCTCGGCGGGACGGCCGCGAGGCTACAGAGGGGGAGCGAGTAGGGTGGTCGCCGGCGAGGGAAGGAGGCGGCCACGGTCTGGGAAGAAGACGAGGGAGGAGGAGAGAGGAGGGAGCAGGCGGGTCCAGCGGGCCTGTGGGGGTCAGGGCGGTTGCAGGGTGGGGCGTGGGACCCGGTGGGTCCAGGGCAAAGGCGGTGAGAGGGTTGGGGTGGCTTCACTGTGGGGTTTTGGCAGCGCGGTTGGCTGGGATGAGTGGTCAGGAGAGAGGGAGAGAAAAGAGAGGGAGGAGAGAGAGGAGTGCGTGGCAGCCTAGTGGCTGGAGGGAGGAGAGGAGGTGAGGTGGCGGATGGGGATAGGTTGGGGTGATGTGGCTGGGAGGGGTGGGTAGACTAGTGGGTGTGTTTAGGATTTAGATGGGGTTGGTTGGGGCGGACCGATTATAAAATCTGGGGCGCTTCGGCCCGTTCGACTGCCCCGCCAAAATAATGTATAAATTTTTATTAATACAAACAGGACTTTTGCAAACCGTTTTCGGGCAAAATAAAATATTCCGGGGACCCGGTTTTGAGGTTTGAAAATAAAGAGGGGCGTTTAGAAAACAACACGGGCTTTGCAAACATAGTTTTCGCAAACAATGCATGATGATGACGATGCAATGCACAAATTCAACGCGATTTTCTAGTAGTGGTTTTGCGGGATGCCACAGAACGGAAGCTGGAATGCTGGCAAGACAAGCTACTCCCATACGGGGATAGGCGTGTCCTTATTAATTTCGTACTTTCTAGTCTTCCAATGTTTATGTTGTCGTTTCTAGAAATAACCAAAGGGGTCCAAAAGAGACTAGACTTCTATAGGTCTCGTTTCTTATGGCAGAATGATCAACTTCAAACAAAATATTGGTTAACTAAATGGAATATAATTTTTAGACCGAAAGATCAGGGGTCTGGGTATTGAAGTCTTGGATATAAAAAATATATGCTTGTTAAGAAAATGCCTTTATAATCTTATGAATGAAGAAGGAATGTGGCAGGAGATACTGCATAACAAATACCTTTAGAATAAGACACTATCACAAGTGACGGTAAAACCAACAGATTCCTCCTTCTGGAAAGGTCTCATGGGTGTCAAAGATGATTTTTTTAAACGTGGTAATGGCCAGCAAGTTCGCTTCTGGGAGGATACTTGGTTAGGTGACACACCTCTTGTTGCTCAATACCCATCTCTATATAACATTGTGTGACTGAAAAACGTTTTAGTTGCTAATGGTCTAGATAGAGGTCCACTAAATATTGAGTTTACACGCTACCTTAGTGGAAATAATTGGACATCATGGCTTCATTTGGTCCAACGGTTAATGATGGTACAACTATCGAATGACCCTGATGTCTTTGAATGGGGTTTGACAACTTCGGGGGCTTTCACTGTTTTTTTCGAAAAGGGGAACAAAGCACCGGCCTCTCCATCAAAACGATGCACACAGCCCGTTTATTTCAAGAGTGCGAGAATTACAAAGTAGACAAACCCGAGGCCAATGCCTCACGACAGTAACTTCACCAGACTACCACCAACCCTATGGCAAATACTATAGCAAAGAGAAAAATACACAACTTCTAGACAAAGCCTTCAAGAAGGAAAAGCCGCACATGCGCCGATAGTGACGAGTCCAACCAACGGTCAAGCTCAGGATTTTCATCCCTGAAGACGAGCTTCAAGACACCACCTTCATCAAGGACACGACGGGAGCATACGTCCACAATGCCATCAATGTTTCCACCGAAGTGTGTAGACTCGATGAAGAAGCTTATACCATCATCACCTGTCCGGCAACGACAACTCGCTGACAAGGTACCGCTAGAGAAGAGAGTGGAAACGAGACGTCCCATACCGCCACGCCTCCAGCACTGTTGCACCACCTTCGATCGACCAAACAGGCATGACTTGACGCCCCAGAGGAGATGTCGTGCGTAGAACCCACCGGGATCAGGCCTAACACGAAGTCTCCAACGAGACACCACATCGCCACGGCCGGTCAGGCATGACTTGACACCTCCTCTAGGACCATCTTGCGTAGCACATGTTGAGTCGAAACGAACCCGATCTCAAAGTGGAAACCACTAGCGAAGATCCAGCCTTCGCGTCATCCACATGACCATAGAGGCTGCCGCTGTCGAAAAAGCCGGGCCGCTGCCCCATGTCCAAACTCCCGTGACGCCATGAGACGTTGCAGCGAGCAAAGTGCGGCCAGCGCGCTGCCGTTAGACCGACTGCAGGCTGTTGCCTGCAGCCACCACCTCCCTGCTGCAAGTTGCTGCAGATCTCGCACTCGAAGCCTAGTGACGCGAACAAACGAGGCCACAGCAACCTCGGCACCACCGCCGCTGGTCCCTACATCCGGTGAAAACTCTAAAAGAGATGCCCTCAGGAGGGGAATGATGCATAGGACACCGCCATCGCTCGATCCCGCAGAATCTAAGGTTTCCACCGGAGTTTTCTTGGCTAGAGGGACGAGGGGCATCAGATCATCGTCCGCCACGTCGCTGCTCCTCGAGGCATGCCGCTGCCTCCGCACACCAAAGATGCCACGCCGCTGAGGTGTCCGACGCGCACACCATCCGCAACGAGGATTGGCGCCGATCCACGCCGGGAAGACGAGATCCCTGGCTGGCAGCGCCCAGGCTTTGCCTGGCCACGACCAAGATGGCAGCGGGGAATATAGGAGGGAGGGGAGTTGGGGGGGCTGAGGCGGCGGCAGCTAGGGTTGCCCCCCTGTCGCCGCACGGGGGCGAGAGGAGGGGATTTTTTTACTTCAGCATGAACCTATTGCCGCACAGGGGCTTTCACTGTAAAATCTATGTATGCTGATTTTATGAATGGACACACGGTGTTCCTTTAGAAATATATTTGGAAGATCAAGGTGCCACTAATGATTAGGATCTTTATGGGGCTCCTATATAAAAAGGTAATCCTCACCAAAGATAACTTAGCTAGAAGGAATTAGAGTGGTTGTAAGAAATGTGCGTTCTGTGATTCTGAGGAGTCAATCAACCACTTTTTCTTTGATTGTCCCTTCGTAAAACTTATTTGGAGAATTATTCAATTCACTTTTAATATTCCTCCATCGACTAATGTTACGAATATGTTTGGAAATTGGTTGAATAGGGTTCATAAGGTAGACAAAAAGAGAATTAGAATCGGCATATGTGCGATAGTGTGGGTGATATGGAACTATCGGAACAATATTGTTTTTAACAAGAGTACAAACTCTCACTTATAGGTTATCCATATGGTTTCACACTGGATCCACGAGTGGTCACTTCTTCTCCCGGAGGCGCAAGGGAGCCTATGTGATCTGGATGCACCCGATTGGAGGTGGTTGCTCGGGCTATATACGGCCAGGCTTCCTGGCAGCCTACTAGAGGACTTCATGATGCCTAGACAACATTCATTTTTACTTCTTTGGCTTATTCATGTAAATACTTTACGTGATCCATGATATGTAAACTCTATACTCTACACTTTGCTTAATAAAATGGCTGTGTGCATCACTTGATGCAAAGGCCAGGGCATCGCTCTCCATTTAAAAAAAAATGTAGGATGAACATGGTCTACAACTTTACAACAGAATCAACGAAAGGACACCTTTTCATATACCGCTTCTTCCACTTTATGATACTACCAACCTTCCAAAAACATGAAGACAGTGAATTTTATTTAGGTTGTGCAATATTTTTCAATTTATCTAAAACACATATTCATTTTTACAAGGTAGTTAAGCACTACATGGCGGGATGAATATGGACAATAACTTCACAAACATGCATCATGATTTGATGTAAGTAGTTGACAACAATTTTACCAAAATACTTAAACACGATTACTTCCTCTCGTGATGATGGGATTTGGTAAGCTTGAAGTTTTTTATGATGATATCTATATAGAATCTAGGTTTGAGCAATTATCGTTGAGACATTGATACATATATATTATAAAACAATTTGCATAATAAAAATTCTCATCACATCTAATCTAAATGATAAAATTTTGGAACCTTGAAGAATTTTGTGTGTACATAGATAACATATGAATGATAAAAAATAAATGTATTGAATTAAATAAACACATGATATGGACATGAGATAACATAACACCGTGTGACATCACAAGATAGTGTATTCGTACTTCAATCATAAAACTAAACACTGTAGGCAAAACTAAACAAAGGACAAGACGATACTGATTCATAGAGATATCCTCGGCGATTCCAAAAACAGCAGGCATCCAGCCTCTTTTATTCTCCAATTAGACGGTTGACATATTGTCAGCCATAAGCTCCAACCTTCTTTGACAACCTCGCCCTCCTTATTAGACTGAAGGTGGTAGGTCATTCTCATGTCTAATGCATGTCATGGTCCTCTAATAACAATCTGTAATTGACATGGGTATGCCCTACGGGTGCCCAATATTGGCTTATCCGGTCCGGCTCAGTAGAAGTCCATGTGATGATCCACACATGATGACGAAGCCAAGGAAGGATTCAGGTGGCCTAGGCCCGTGAAATAAGGCGATTCCTTGGAGGATACGGCTAGCTTTAGATAGAAAGTTTAAAGGGTAAAACCCTAATCTGTAACCGACTTGACCTAACCCCCGAGACATGGCCTCTCCATATAAAGGCCAGGAGGGCGCGACGAGGACGATGACGAAACACCATAGCCTACAAACCCACCAGATCTCATTTGCGCATCCCTGTAACCTTCGGTTCCTCCATCAATCAAGAGCAGACAAGAAGGAGTAGGGTTTTCCCTCCGGGGGTCCGAACCTGGGTAAACCCTTTGTCCTGTGTTGTTTGTCTGTTAGCCAAACGTGATCTCCAGCTCACCCCGCTTCCTCAAAACCCAAGTCCATAACAATGTGCATTGACGAGTTGAACCCTCGTCAATTGGCGCCGTCTGTGGGAAATGGGAGCGCTGATGTTGCGATTGTGACGGTCCCATCATCCGTGATCTTCGACTCCTCAGATACGGAGAATCATCTCCTCTTCAGCACCATCGACTTCACCATCCACTCGCCGGAAACGCTCCCGGCTTCGATTCCATAGGAGACGGAGTCGACATGATGCTTGGGAGCTTATGCTTCCAGGTTGGCAAGATCGGCACGCTTCGCCTCCCAGAGAAGGTGAAGCTTCCAACAATCGCACCTGCCCCTGTAGGCCTCTGATCAGCACGTTGAGCACACTCGACACATCTACGCCATCCTAAACCTCGGATAGCAATAGCAGTTGCAACTCCAATCTACTCAATCCCCTGTCAGGTGAGGAGGCCTACGGCTCCGGATCGGAAAGCTGCGGGAGCAACGATCACCCTCACTGATACATGTGCGCCATCATCATCAATGGCGACGACACTCGTTACAACAACGACAATGGGACTGATCCTCCCAACCCCAACGACAGAAATGGGGGTGACACTCCAAACCCCAATGGGGGCAATTCACCCAACCCCAATGCCACCAACGTTGGCGACTCGGGTCGTCCTCAGATCCGTTTGAACGATGGTGCATGTGAGTGAGTCATGGAGGCCCTCAGGGGTAACCCCTTGCCAGAGGATGCATCTCGTGACATGTTGATGGCCTACCACTAGCTCCTCGTCAAGGAATACCACCGCAAACAAGAGGTAAACGCTCTACTAGAGCAAAGCCAACAGGCAGCCGACAAATCAAGCGCCAGACGAGCAGCACTCTCCTCCATCGGCGGGTCATCCTCCAAGGGCAACGGCGAAGACACCCACAAAATATGCTCTCGGCTAGAGCGAATGGTCCCAGAAGCAATGTGTGAGGCCACCAAGGCCCTCGACTTTTCATTCATGTTGGTGGATTCGCAAGGCAACATGATGTCTAAGATGCCGCAGGCCGCGGTTATCGCGCCTACCACGTACCTGCTCACCAACCAACCACCATCCTGGGATCCACGGTCCGCCGTCTATTGGTCCGCGATTGCAGGCCTCAGGCTCATAGGGGGCACACTGGCCGGAGACACAACTTCGGGGCCGAAGAAAGTTGCGGTGACGTTCGCAAGGAACTGCATGCCCTCATTCGACGAGGATGACCACGATGTATCGTGGTGACACTTCAGCCCACAGCGGAGAAGCCGCAACTACAACGCTCGCGATGAGCTCACGTAGTGCAAGATCGAAAAAATGCGTGCCATTGCTAAAAATGCATACCTATTGCTAAAAATGCCAGGACCCAACGGCGTCATAACTGTTCTAAGGAGTTTTACCAGATCTAGCATATGTGACAGGGACTTCAACAGAATCTCTCGGTCTTTCAGCATGCAGGAGGAACTCGCAAGGCTAATGGAGTCAATAGACATGAGTCTCCACCCTTTGACCAAGCAAAACGCTCAAGATCTGTCTTTCGATTCCACGGTCAACACCAAGGAGATCTAGGTCCACCTGATGGACCCCACCAAGACGGCGCCCATCACAAACAACCTGAGTCCAACATAGGAACTCGTGCTTGTCAAATTCTTGCGTGAGCGCTAGGAGATCTTCGCCTGGTGTCCTTCATACATGCCAGGAGTTTCCAGGGAATTCACCGAGCACTGATATGTTGGAAATGTAAATATAATTTCTGATGCTCCATGCTTGTTTAGTATCTACTTTGCTTTACTTGTCTACACTTTGAGGTGATTTTTACATGTTTTCTGGTACTAACCTATTAACAAGTTGCAACAGTGCCAGATTCCTGTTTTCTGCTGTTTTTGGTTTCAGAAAAGTTAGTAAAGAAATATTCTCGGAATTGGACAGGACAAACATCAAAGTCAGTAACTTTTCATGGGGAACAAGAAGTCCAGAGGGGAGACGAGGATGCGGGCCTAGGCAGCCAGACCCCCCCTAGGTGTGGCTAGGGGTGGGCCAGCGCCTGGCTAGGGTTTGGCCCCCCTGGTCGCCTCCTCGGCCTCCCCCTTCGCCTATAAGAAGCCCCCGATGCAGAAACCCTAGGCACCCAATCAAATCTCCATGAAACCGTCTGTAGCCACCGCCACCATCGTCCCTAGATCGGGGGGATCTGAAGTTCTTCCTGACACCATGCCAGAGGGGAGATCATCTTGGAGGCCTTCTCTCCGGTATGATGCGTGAGTAGTTCTACCTTGGACTATGGGTCCATTTAGTAGCTAGATGGTTGTATCTCCTCCTTTGTGCTTTCATGTATAGATCTTGTGAGCTCCGTTCATGATCAAGATCTAATGTATTTGTAATCATGCATGTTGTGTTTGCGGGGATCCGATGGATATTGAGATTATTATGTTGGTTTGATTAATGGTTTTGTCTTTATGATTCTATCATGTCTGTGTTGTTTGTGATCTTGCATGCTCTCCGTTGTTAGTAGCTATCTTGGCCAAGTAGTTGCTAGTGACTCCAAGAGGGGGTATTTATGCTCGATAGTGGGTTCATGCCTCTAGTTTCCAAGGGAAATGACAATAATCTCTTCGGTTGTAGATGTCCTGTTGCTGTTGGAATTATGCCCTAGAGGCAATAATAAAGATGTTATTATTATAATTCTTGTTCATGATAAAGTTTATATTCCATGCTAGAATTGTATTAAACGGAAACATTAATACTTGTGTGGTTTGTGAACAACACTGTGTCCCTGGTACGCCTCTAAGGACTAGCTCATTGATCAATGATGGTTAAGGTTTCCTAACCATAGACATGAGTTGTCAATTGATAATGAGATCATATCATTGGGAGAATGATATGATGGACAGACCCAAACTAAGCAAAGCAATTAGATCGTTTCATCGTGTTCATCTTTGCGAAGCTTTTCCTATGCCAAATATTGTATTCCTTAGACCATGAGATAATACAACTCCCTGGTATCGGAAGAAAGCTTTGAGGTCATCAAACGTCATCCTATGAGAGGGTGATCATAAAGGTGTCTCTCAGGTGATCGGAAAGTATCTGTTGGGTTGTATGTATCGAGATGGGATTTGTCCCTCCCAAGTCGGAGATATATACTTCGGGCCCACTCGGTAATCGATATCAACACCGCTTGCAAGCATGTGGTTAAGGAGTTAAGGAGTAAAGTACTTGCTGTGAACGAGATTGAACTAGGTATGACGGTACCGACGATCGAATCTCGGGCAAGTAAGATATCGCGAGACGAAGGGAATATATATATGGGATTGATTGAATCCTGGCATCGTGGTTCATCCGACATGATCATCGATGAATGTGTGGGAGTCAATGGGTGCCTGCACCATTGTTGATTATTGATAGAAGATCATGTCTGCATATTCTCGAACCCGCAGGGTCACACACTTAACGTATCTCGACGCTAGGATAGATTGGATAATTTGTTTATGAATTTTTGTTCGGAGTCTCGGATGGGATCCGGGACATCACGAGAGGTTCCGGAATGGTCCGGAGAATAAGATTCATATAAGGCAGTGCAGTTTTTGGAGTTCTAGAACCTTCCGGAAGGGGACCAACGTGGCCCCACCTTCCGGGAGGGGGCATGGGCCTATGAGGGAGTGTCCTGGCCGCATTGGGCCAGGGGCACAAGGCCCCATAGGGACCAGCCGATCCTAGAGAGTTTAAATCGTTTAAACTAGAGATAGGGTTTCTAGAAGAGGGGAGAGTCCATGCCCCCCACTCCTTATCCTTTGGGCTTGGGGGAGGGGCTAGGGCTGCGCCCCCCCCTCTATATATAAAGAGGGGTGGGGGCGCACCAACCCCACACACCTCTCCTCCAAACCCTAGCCGCCTTGCTAGCTTTCCTCTCTCCCTCCCGACTGTTTGTAGGCGAAGCCCTGCTGCAGAAATTCTCCACCATATACACCACGCCGTCGTGTTGTAGATCCAATCTATTGTTGGAGATATGCCCTAGAGGCAATAATAAATGTAGTTATTATTATATCTTTGTGTTTATGATAAATGTTTACATTCATGCTATAATAGTATTAACAAGGAAACATTAATACTTGTGTGATTTGTAAACTTAACTTGAAGTCCCTAGTATATCCTCTATACATCACTAGCTTTTTGGTTGATAAATGATTGTGGTTTCCCTATCATGAACATTGAGATGTTATCAACAACAAGATCATATCGTTAGGAGAATGATATGGTGGACATACTCCTATAGATAAGCGTAGCATAAAGATCAAGTCATTTCAATAGTTCAGTTGCTATATGCTTTCTGATACATAGTAACCTAAATCCATCGACCATGAGATCATGCATATCACCTTTACCGGATGAATGCTTTGATGACATCAAACACCACACCGTAACTGGGTGGCTATAAAGATGGCATTGAGTGTTCGGAAAGTATTGGTTGAAACACATGGATCAAGATTGGGATTTGTCCATCCATATAACGGATAGATATACTCTGGGCCCTCTCGGTGGAATGTCATCCAATTAGCTTGCAAGCATGTGACGGCTCTGAGGGATCACATATCACGGGAGCGAAAAGAGTACTTATCGGTAACGAGGTTGAACTAGGTATGCAGAGATACCGACGATCATAATCTCGGATAAGTAAACTATCGTGAGACAAAGGGAAATTGGTATCGTATGTAAGTAGTTCATTCGATCAAAGTAATCGTGAGAAATAGGTGGGAGCCATATGAATTTCAGATTCCTCTATTGGTTATTGTTAGGAGAAGTGTCTCGATCATGTCGCATAATTCACGAACCGTAGGGAGACACACTTAAGGATTGACGTTGTTTGAGTAGTTATGGTATTATGAGAAAGAGACCGAATGTTGTTGAGTCTCGGATGGGATCCGGGATATCACGAGGTGATCCGGAATGGTCGGAGAATAATATTCATATAAGGAAAGTCCCGTTTGAGTTCGGGAATGATTAGGTGTTTTCATTGGGAATGTTCTAGAAGGTTCGGAATGTCCGCACTCGGAGGAAGGTACATGAATGTGTCATTTCATATTGGAATGATTGCATCATGTACTAAGTGTTCTCCCTGTTCCAAATAAAGGATTAAATTGAATCCTAAATTGAAAAGTCAAATAGCAAGTTTGAAAAGTCAAACGGCTAAAATTGGAAAGAGGGAAAGAGGAAGGAGAGGGAAACCGAGTTGGGGAGGGAAACCCTCCTCCAACCGGCGGCGCCTCCTCCAAGCCGAGTTGGGGAGGGACTCCCCTCCCTCCCCTTGGCCGCCGGCCCCTCCACCTATATAAGGAGGGGCAGGGCTCCCTCCTCTAGACACACAAGTTCCTATGCTCTAAATCTAAACCCTAGCCACAGCCCCCGGTTTAGAGCCGTTTTGGTTTAGAGCTTCTAATTGCCCTAGCCTCCGGTTTATAGCCTTCTAATTGGTGTGTCTAAACCCTAGATCGCCAAGGAGCTCTCTCATACTCCACCATACTCGCTCCGGCTTAAGGCGAAGCCCTGCGGGATCTCCCCTCTACTTCCGGTACCACGCCATTGTGCTGCCGGAATCGCGAGGAGAGTGCTACAACCTCCGCTGCTTGGAACAAGGAGAGGAAGGTCTTCGTCAGTACCGAACGTGTGACCGATTGCGGGAGCGCTGCCGAGCCTTGCGCGGAAGGATCGTCTACGATCTTGAGATCGGGAAGAATGCGACTACATCACCCACGAGAATCCGCTCTCGTTAAACACTTTGGAATCTTCGAGGTAAGTTATTCCATCGACTCGTTGCTACAATCTAGTAGATAGATCTTGGATTGTTTGTTTGTATGATAGAAAATTTTTGTTTTCCATGCTGAAACCCTACGATTGGTATCAGAGCCGTGTTTATATGTAGATCTGTTGCACGAGTAGAACACAATGGTCATTGTGGGCGTTGATGCTTTTATTGTCGATTGCTTCTTGTGTACTTTGCATCTTGCGGTATGTTGGGATGAAGCGGCCCGGGCTAACCTTACATGACATCGTTCATGAGACCTGCTCCACGCTTGACATGCAACTTGTATTGCATAAGTGGCTTTGCGGGTGCCTGTTTCTCCTAGCATAGTTAAGATCCAATTTACAACGGGTGATCAACAATACTAGTATCAATGTTGTGGTTCTTGTTCGTAAGTTAGAACGACACTTATTGAAAGCCCCAAACCACGTAAAATATGCAAAGAAAGTAGAGGCGTCTAACTTTGTTTTGCAGGGGTGTCTGATGATGTGATATGGCCATGATTGTGATTATATTTGATGTATGCAATGTTCCTTATTGTAAGTTGGCAACCAGCAGGAGCCATATGGTTGTCTTTAATTTATGTTAAGACCCGCGTGTCTATTCAAAGTAGTTGTAATAGTTTAAGCCGGTGGACGACAACCATGGAGAAGCGTCATTGACCTTGATGCAATGTCGGTGATGATGGAGATCATGTTCGTGCTTGAAGATGGAGATCGGAAGCACAAAGAAGAAAGGCCATATCATATCACATATTTTGAATTGCATGTGATGTTAATCCTTTATGCATCTTGTATTGCTTAGTAGACGATGGTAGCATTATAAGATGATCCCTCATGCACATGAATTTCAAGTCATAAAGTGTTCACCCTTAGTTAGCACCGTTGCTAAAGCTTGTTGTTTCGAAGCACCACGTGATGATCGGGTGTGTTAGATTCCGCAAGTGTATACAACGTGAGCAAGCAGATTTGCTCATGCGAAGCTAAGCTTTGATCTTGACGAGCCTAGCATGTATGCACATGGTCTCGGAACACGGATCACCGAAAGGTAAAGCATGAATCATATAGTAGATATGATGAACATGTCGATTGTTCGCCATTGAAACTATATCAACTCTCGTGATGATCGGTGTTGATGTGGTGGATATGGTTCGTGTGATCACTAAAACAATGTGAGAGATATTGTTTTGAGTGGGAGTTCACCTAGATTAATTTTAATATTGATTTGAACTCAATTTGTCATAAACTTAGTCTAAACTATTGCAAATATGTTGTAGATCAATGGCAGCCCCTACCATCAATTTTAATGCGTTCCTAGAGAAAGAAAAGTTGAAAAACAATGGAAGCAACTTCGCAGATTGGTTCTGCAATTTGAGGATTGTCCTCACAGCTGGTAATTTGACCTATGTCTTTGGATGCATTGGGTGACCCACACCGGTGATGCTCCCGATGAAGTAAAGAATGTTTACCTCACTCGGAAGACTCAGTACTCCACAGTTCAGTGTGCTATCTTGTATGGTTTAGAATCGGAGCTTCAGAAAAGGTTTGAGAATTCAGACCCACATGATATTGTCGAGGATCTCAAATTGATCTTTGAGACTCATGCGGCAATTGAAAGTTATGAGGCTTCTGAAAAGTTCTTTAACTGCAAGATGGAAGAGGGCAGCTCCGTTAGTGAGCATGTGCTTAAGATGTCTGGGCACGCAAACAAATTTCAAATCTTGGGTATTGTGATTCCCAATACTTTGGGGATTTACCGTGTCCTCCAATCACTACCACCAAGTTACAAGAACTTTGTGATGAACTACAACATGCAGAACATGAACAAGACGTTGTCAGAACTCTTTGCCATGTTAAAATCTGCAGTGGAGATCAAGAAAGAGCACCAAGTGTTGTTGGTCAATAAGACCACCAAATTCAAGAAAGGCAAGTCTAAGCGAAGGACACTTCAAGAAGGGTGGTAAGAAAGTTACCACGCCGGAAGAAGACCAAGGCTGGACCCAAGCCCGATCTTGAGTGCTTTTACGCAAGGGAGAAGGTCCTTTGAGCGGAATTGCCCAAAGTACTTGGCGGATCTGAAGAACGGCAACATCAAGAAGAAAGGTATATCTAATATACATGTTATTGATGTGTATCTCACTAGTACTCGTAGTAGTGCACAGGTATTTGATCTTGGTTCGGTTGCTCATATTTGTAACTCGAAGCAGTCTTTGCAGAATAAATGGAAGCTAGCGAAGAACGAGGTGACGATGCGCGTGGGAAACGGATCAAAGGTTGATGTGATCGCGGTCGGCACGCTACCCCTTCATCTACCATCGGGATTAGTTTTATACTTAAATAATTGTTATTTGGTGCCTGCGTTGAGCATGAACATTATATCGGGATCTTGTTTATTGCGAAACGGTTACTTGTTTAAGTCCGAGAATAATGGTTGTTCGATTTATATGAGTAATATGTTTTATGCACATGCACCTTTGATAGATGGTCTATTCTTATTGAATCTCGATAGTGGAAATACACATATTAACAACATTGAGGCTAAACGTTTGAAATCAAGCGATAATTCGACCTATATGTGGCACTGTCGTCTTGGTCACATTGGAGTGAAGCGTATGAAGAAACTCCATTCCGATGGACTTCTTGAATCACTTGATTTTGAATCACTTGAAAGATGCGAAGCATGTCTGATGGGAAAAATGACTAAGACTCCATTTTCTGGTATGATGGAGCGAGCTACGGACTTATTGGAGATAATACATACCGATGTGTGTGGGACAATGAGTGTAGCATTGCGCGGTGGTTATCGTTATGTTCTTACCTTCACGGATGACTTGAGTAGATATGGGTATATCTATTTCATGAAACATAAATCCGAAACTTTCGAGAAGTTTAAGGAGTTTCAAAGTGAAGTGGAGAATCAACGTAACAAGAAGATTAAATTTCTATGTTCTGATCGTGGAGGTGAATATCTAAGTTACGAGTTTGGCGAGCATTTGAAGAAATGCGGAATACTTTCGATTGACACCGGGAACACCACAGCGTAATGGTGTGTCCGAACGTCGTAATCGAACTCTCTTAGATATGGTTCGTTCTATGATGTCACTTACAGATTTACCGCTATCATTTTGGGGTTATGCATTAGAAACAGCCGCATTCACTTTAAATAGGGCACCGTCTAAATCCGTTGAAACGACACCGTATGAATTATGGTTTGGGAAGAAACCTAGATTGTCGTTCCTTAAAGTTTGGGGTTGCGAAGCCTATGTAAAGAAGTTACAGCCGGACAAGCTTGAACCCAAAGCGGAAAAATGCGTCTTCATAGGATACCCAAAGGAAACTATTGGGTATACCTTCTATCATAGATCCGAAGGAAAAATCTTCGTTGCCAAGAATGGATCCTTTCTAGAGAAGGAATTTCTCTCGAAGAAGTATTTGACCGAAGGAAAGTAGAACTCGACGAGGTTGTCGAACCTTCTCTCAAAATTGCGAGTAGCCCAGCACCGGAAGAAGTTCCTGTGGTGCCTGCACCAATAAGAGAGGAAGCTAATGATAATGATCATGAAACTTTGGTTGAAGTTGCTACAGAGCCTCGGAGGTCAACGAGAACTCGTACCACTCCAGATTGGTATGATCCCGTTATGAGTGTCATGTTGGTGGATAACACCGATGACCCTGAGACATATGAGGAAGCGATGATGAGCCCAGATTCCAATAAATGGCAAGAAGCCATGAAATCCGAGATTTGATCCATGTACGAAAACCAAGTGTGGACTTTGGTAGACTTACCGGATGTCCGAAAGGCTGTCGAGAACAAATGGATTTTCAAGAAGAAAACAGATGTTGATGGTAATGTTACTGTCTATAAAGCTCGACTTGTCGCAAAAGGGTTTCGAAAAATTCAAGGAGTTGACTACGATGAGACTTTCTCACCGGTAGCAAAGCTAAAGTCTGTGAGGATTATGTTAGCAATCGCTGCATATTACGATTATGAGATATGGCAGATGGATGTCAAAACAGCATTCCTCAATGGAGATATTGATGAAGAGTTGTATATGATGCAACCCAAAGGTTTTGTCGATCCTAAAGATGCTAACAAGGTATGCAAACTTCAACGGTCCATCTATGGATTGAAGCAAGCATCCCGAAGTTGGAATCAACGTTTTGATAAGGTAATCAAAAGTTTTGGTTTTATACAAACTTATGGAGAAGCTTGTATTTACAAGAAAGTGAGTGGGAGCTCTGTAGCATTCTTAATACTGTATGTGGATGACATATTGTTGATTGGGAATGATGTAGACCTTCTTAATAGTGTCAAGGAATATTTGAATAATAGTTTTTCAATGAAGGATCTTGGCGAAGCAGCTTACATATTAGGCATAAAGATTTATAGAGATAGATCGAAACGCCAAATAACATTGTCACATAGTACATATTTGGACAAAGTTCTAAAGAGATTTGGAATGGAAGAAAGCAAGAAAGGGTTCTTGCCCATGTTGCCCAATACGACCTTGAGTAAAACTCAAAGTCCGACATCGGCAGAAGATAGAGAAAGGATGAGTAAGACTCCCTATGCCTCAGCCATATGATCTCTAATGTATGCCATGCTATGTACTAGACCCGACATTGCATATGCTGTTAGTTTAACTAGCAGATATCAAAGTGATCCAGGAGTGGATCATTGGACAACGGTCAAAAACATCCTTAAGTACTTGAGAAGAACTAAGGATATGGTTCTTTCTTATGGAGGTGATGAACAACTCGTTGTTAATGGTTACACCGATGCTAGTTGGAACACCGATCCTGATGATTCTAAATCACAATCTGGATACGTATTTATTTTGAATGGTGCAGCAGTTAGCTGGAGGAGTGCAAAGCAAAGCGTTGTGGCGAGATCTTCAACTGAATCGGAATACATGGCTGCTTCAGAAGCTTCACAAGAAGCAATATGGATGAAAGAGTTCATTACAGAACTGGGTGTGGTTCCTAGTGCGCTGGACCCAATGTCTATCTACTGTGATAACATGGGTGCCATAGCCAATGCGCAAGAACCAAGGTCACACAAGAAGCTGAAGCACATCAAGCTACGTTTTCACGCTATTCGAGAACATATCCAGGATGGGGATATAAAGATTTGCAAAGTACACACAGATCTGAATGTGGCGGATCCGTTGACTAAACCTCTCCCGAGGGCAAAACATGACCAACACCAAACTGCCATGGGTGTTCGGTATATTACCATGTAATCTAGATTAGATGACTCTAGTGCAAGTGGGCTGTTGGAGATATGCCCTAGAGGCAATAATAAATGTAGTTATTATTATATCTTTGTGTTTATGATAAATGTTTACATTCATGCTATAATAGTATTAACAAGGAAACATTAATACTTGTGTGATTTGTAAACTTAACTTGAAGTCCCTAGTATAGCCTCTATACATCACTAGCTTGTTGGTTGATAAATGATTGTGGTTTCCCTATCATGAACATTGAGATGTTATCAACAACAATATCATATCGTTAGGAGAATGATATGGTGGACATACTCTTATAGATAAGCGTAGCATAAAGATCAAGTCATTTCAATAGTTCAGTTGCTATATGCTTTCTGATACATAGTAACCTAAATCCTTCGACCATGAGATCATGCATATCACCTTTACCGGATGAATGCTTTGATGACATCAAACACCACACCGTAACTGGGTGGCTATAAAGATGGCATTGAGTGTTCGGAAAGTATTGGTTGAAACACATGGATCAAGATTGGGATTTGTCCATCCATATGACGGATAGATATACTGGGCCCTCGGTGGAATGTCATCCAATTAGCTTGCAAGCATGTGACCGGCTCACAAGGGATCACATATCACGGGCGAGAAAAGAGTACTTATCGGTACGAGGTTGAACTAGGTATGCAGAGATACCGACGATCATAATCTCGGATAAGTAAACTATCGTGAGACAAAGGGAAATTGGTATCGTATGTAAGTGGTTCATTCGATCGCAAAGTAATCGTAGAAATATGTGGGAACATATGAATTTCAGATTCCTCTATTGGTTATTTTTTGAGAAGTGTCTCGATCATGTCCATAATTCACGAACCGTAGGGAGACACACTTAAGGATTGACGTTGTTTGAGTAGTTATGGTATTATGAGAAAGAGACCGAATGTTGTTGAGTCTCGGATGGGATCCGGGATATCACGAGGTGATCCGGAATGGTCGTAGAATAAGATTCATATAAGGAAAGTCCCGTTTGAGTTCGGAATGATTAGGTGTTTTCATTGGGAATGTTCTAGAAGGTTCCGGAATGTTCGGCACTCCGGAGGGGAAGGGGTACATGAATGTGTCATTTCATATTGGAATGATTGCATCATGTACTAAGTGTTCTCGCTGTTCCAAATAAAGGATTAAATTGAATCCTAAATTGAAAAGTCAAATAGCAAGTTTGAAAAGTCAAACGGCTAAAATTGGAAAGAGGGAAAGAGGAAGGAGAGGGGAACCGAGTTGGGGAGGGAAACCCTCCTCCAACCGGCGGAGCCTCCTCCAAGCCGAGTTGGGGGGGACTCCCCTCCCTCCCCTTGGCCGTCGGCCCCTCCACCTATATAAGGAGGGGCAGGGCTCCCTCCTCTAGACACACAAGTTCCTATCCTCTAAATCTAAACCCTAGCCACAGCCTCCGGTTTAGAGCCGTTTTGGTTTAGAGATTCTAATTGCCCTAGCCTCCGGTTTAGATCCTTCTAATTGGTGTGTATAAACCCTAGATCGCCAAGGAGCTCTCTCATACTCCACCATACTCGCTCCGGCTTAAGGCGAAGCCCTGCGGGATCTCCTCTCTACTTCCGGTACCACGCCGTTGTGCTGCCGGAATCGCGAGGAGAGTGCTACAACCTCCGCTGCCTGCTGGAACAAGGGAGAGGAAGGTCTTAAATCGAAATACCGAATGTGTGACCATTGCGGGGCGCTAACGAGCAATGGGAAGGATCGTCTACACGATCTTGAGACCGGGAAGAGTACGACTACATCACCCACGAGAATCCGCTCTCGTTAAACACTTTGGAATCTTCGAGGGTAAGTTATTCCATCGACTCGTTGCTACAATCTAGTAGATATATCTTGGCTTGTTTGTTTGTATGCGATAGAAAATATTTGTTTTCCATGCTACGAAACCCTACATCTATCTCTCCACCATACTTGCTGGTCCGAGGAAGGAGGAGACGTCGAGGTGCTGCACGTGTGCATCTCACGGAGGCACCGCCACTTGTGGTGCTAGATCGGATCGGATCGCGAGGAGGAGAAGCGAGTACGACTACATCACGTTCGTAGAGCGTTCATTGCGAATCTTCAAGGGTATGAAGATCTAATCCAATCTCTCTCGTTTTTTGCATCTCCTAGATAAGATCTTGGCTTTCCCTCTGTTCGCTCCGTAAAAAATTTTGATTTACTATGCCGTGAAACCCTTCAGTTGCTACTAGGGAGAAAACAACGGTCTCTTGTTCATGGTGAAGGGTTTCGCAGCATAGTAAATCAAAAAAATTCTATGGATGCAAACGGGAAAGCCAAGATCTAATCTAGGAGATGCAAACAACGAGGGGGATTAGATGAGATCTTCATACCCTTGAAGATTCAGACAGAACGCTCGGGCGTGGTGTGTCGATTTCCTCCTCGCGATCCGATCCGATCTAGCACCACAAGTGGAGATGCCTCCGAGAGATGCACACGTGCGGCACCTCGACGTCTCCTCCTTCCTCGGTCCAGTAAGTGGGGTGGAGAGATGGATTGGATCTACAACGCGACGGTGTGGTGCAAGCGGTGGAGAGTTTCTGCAGCAGGGCTTCGCCTATGCGAAGTCGGGAGGGAGAGAGAGAGGAGGGGCAGCAGGGCGGCTAGGGATGTGGAGGAGGTGTAGGAGGGGGGTGCACCCCCAGCCCTATTTATATAGAGGGGTGGGCGTCCAGCCCTAGTCCCTCCCCCAAGCCCTAGGCCGGCGGCCAAGGAGGGAGGAGTGGGGGGCAAGTTTCCCCCTCCCTTCTAGAAGCTCCCCTAGGGTTTCCCCTTGGTTTGGCCGGCTGGGCCCTATGGGGCCTTGTGCCCCTGACCCAATACGGTCAGGGCACTCCCTCATAGGCCCATGCCCCCTCCCGGCAGGTGGGGCCACTTTGGTCCCCCTCCAGAAGGTTCTAGAAGCTTCCGGTACAATACCGATTAACCCGAAACAATTCCGAACTCCAAAAATTGCATTGCCTTATATGAATCTTATTCTCCGGACCATTCCGGAACCTCTCGTGATGTCCCGGATCCCATCCGAGACTCCGTACAAAAACTCATAAACCAATTATCCAATCTATCCTAGCGTCGAGACACGTTAAGTGTGTGACCCTTCGGGTTCGAGAATATGCAGACATGATCTTATATCAATAATCAACAGCGGGGTCTGGAAACCCATATTGACTCCCACACATTCATCGATGATCATATCGGATGAACCACGATGCCAGGATTCAATCAATCCCATATATATATATTCCCTTCGTCTCGCGATATTTTACTTGCCCGAGATTTGATCGTCGGTACCGTCATACCTAGTTCAATCTCGTTCATAGCAAGTACTTTACTCGTTCCGTAATCCGATATCACTTTGTGATTAACTCCTTAACCACATGCTTGCAAGCGGTGTTGACATCGATTACCGAGTGGGCCCAAAGTATATCTCTCCGACTTGGGAGGGAAAAATCCCATCTCGATACATACAACCCAACAGGTACTTTCCGATCACCTGAGAGACACCTTTATGATCACCCTCTCATAGGATGATGTTTGATTACCTCAAAGCTTTCTTCCGATACCAGGGAGTTGTATTATCTCATGGTCTAAGGAATACAATATTTGACATAAGAAAAGCTTCGCAAAGATGAACACGATGACATGATCTAATTGCTCCGCTTAGTTTGGGTCTGTCCACCATATCATTCTCCCAATGATATGATCTCATTATCAATCGACAACTCATGTCTATGGTTAGGAAACCTTAACCGTCATTAATCAATGAGCTAGTCCATAAAGGCATACTAGGGACACGGTGTTGTTCACAAACCACACAAGTATTAAAGTTTCCGCTTAATACAATTCTAGCATGGAATATAAACTCTATCATGAACAAGAATTATAATAATAACATCTTTATTATTGCCTCTAGGGCATAATTCCAACAGTCTCCCACTTGCACTAGAGTCAATATTCTAGTTTACATATGGCAACAATCTAACACCCATGGCACTGAGGTGCTGATCATGTTTTGCACGTGGAAGAGGTTTAGTCAATGGATCTGCGACATTCAGATCTGTATGTACTTTGCTAATCTTCAGATCTCCATTTGCTATATAATCTCGGATTATATGAAACTTGCGGTTGATATGCTTGGTCTTTGGATGATATCTTGATTCCTTAGCGAGTGCTATGGCGCTAGTGTTGTCACACAATATCTCCAGTGGGTCCAATGCACTTGGAACCACGCCAAGCTCAGTGAGGAAGTTCCTGATCCAAACTCCTTCACTTGACGCTTCTGCAGCAGCCATGTATTCCGCTTCTACTGTAGGCCCCACGATCACGCTTTGCTTGCAGCTTCTCCAGCTCACAGCTCCTCCATTCAAAATATAAACGTATCCTGTCTGAGAATTAGAATCATCCTTGTCGGTGTCGAAACTAGCGTCGACGTAACCTTTTACGACGAGCTGTTCATCACCTCCATAGACTAAGAACATTTCTTTAGTCCTATTTAGGTACTTTAGGATGTTCTTCACGGCTTTCCAGTGTTCCACTCCTGGATCACTTTGATATCTGCTCGTCAAACTAAGAGCATTGGACACATCCGGTCTAGTACACAGCATGGCATACATGAAAGAACCTATGGCCGAGGCATAAGGCACCTTGCTCATAGCTTCTCTATCATTTACCGTAGGTGGACACTGAGCCTTGCTTAATATCTTACCTGACAACATAGGCACTGAACCTTTCTTTGCCTTATCCATTCTGAACCTTTTCAGAACTTTGTCAAGGTATGTACTCTGGCTTAAAGCTATCAGGCATCTTTGTCTATCTCTATAGATTTTGATGCCTAATATATAAGCAGCTTCACCTAGGTCTTTCATTGAAAAACACTTGTTCAGATAACTCTTCACATTGTTAAGCATGTTAATGTCATTTCCAATAATCAATATGTCATCCACATATAGTACCAGAAATGTCACCGAGCTCCCACTCACTTTCTTGTAGATACAAGCTTCGTAGCAATTTGGAACAAATCCAAAGCTCTTGATCACTTGATCAAAATGAAGGTTCCAACTCCGAGATGCTTGCTTCAGTCCATAAATGGAACGCTGAAGTTTGCACACTTTATCAGCATCCTTAGGATCGACAAAACCTTCGGGTTGCATCATATACAACTCTTCATCAATGTTGCCATTGAGGAAAGCAGTCTTGACATCCATCTGCCATATTTCATAATCATGAAATGCAGCAATTGCTAATAAAATCCGAATGGACTTAAACATCGCTATGGGAGATAAAATCTCATCGTAGTCAACACCTTGAACTTGTCGAAAACCGTTCGCGACAAGCCATGCCTTATAGTCGGTAACATTACCATCCGCGTCCGTTTTATTCTTGAAAATCCATTTGCACTCAACGTCCTTTCGGTCGCTAGGAGGGTCCACCAAAGTCCATACTTGGTTTTCGCTCATGGATCCCAATTCGGATTTCATGGCCTCTAGCCATTTCTCAGAGTCTGGGCTCATCATCGCTTCCTCATAGTTCGTAGGTTCACTGTCTTCTACCAACAAGACAGTCAAGACAGGGTTGCCGTACCACTCAGGAAGGGCACGCGACCTTGTCGACCTGTGACGCTCAGTAGCAGCATCGTCCGAAGCTTCATGATCCTTGTCATTAGCTTCCTCTATTGTTGGTGCAGGCGGCACTTGAACAATTTCCGGTGCTGCGCTACTCTCCAACTCAAGAGAAGGTTCAACAACCTCGTCTAGCTCTACTTTCCTCCCACTCACTTCTTTCGAGAGAAACTCCTTCTCAAGAAAGGAACCGTTCTTTGCGACAAACACTTTGCCTTCGGTTCTGTGATAGAAGGTATACCCAATAGTTTCCTTAAGGTATCCTATGAAGACGCATTTCTCCGCTTTGGGTTCGAGCTTGTCCGGCATCAACTTCTTGACGTAAGCTTCGCATCCCCAAACTTTAAGAAACGACAACTTAGGTTTAGCACCAAACCACAGTTCATACGGTGTCGTCTCAACGGATTTAGATGGTGCCCTATTTAAAGTGAATGCAGTGGTTTCTAATGCATAACCCCAAAATGATAACGGCAAATCAGTAAGAGACATCATCGAACGGACCATATCTAATAGAGTTCGATTCCGGCGTTCTGACACACCATTGCGCTATGGTGTTCCGGGTGGCGTGAGTTGCGAAACGATTCCGCTTGCTTTAAGATGCGTGAGAAAATCATAACTCAAATATTCACCTCCACGATCGGATCGTAGAAACTTAATATTTCTGTTACGATGGTTCTCCACTTCATTCTGAAATTCTTTGAACTTTTCAAATGTTTCAGATTTATGTTTCATCAAATAGATATACCCATATCTACTTAAGTCATCGGTAAAAGTGAGAAAATAGCGATATCCACCGCGCGTCGAAACACTCATCGGTCTGCATACATCGGTATGTATGTTTTCCAACAAGTCCTTTGCTCGCTCCATCATACCGGAGAACGGGGTTTTGATCATCTTGCCCATGAGGCATGGCTCGCATGTGTCAAATGATTCAAAATCAAGAGACTCCAAAAGTCCATCAGAATGGAGTTTCTTCATGCGCTTTACACCAATATAACCTAGACGACAGTGCCACAAATAAGTAGTATTATCACTATCTACTTTGCATCTCTTAGCCTCAATGTTATGGATGTGTGTTTCATCCCTTTCGAGATTCAGAAGAAATAAACCATTCACAACAGGTGCATGACCATAAAAGATGTTACTCATATAAATAGAACAACCATTATTCTCCGATTTAAATTAATAACCGTCTTGCAATAAACACGATCCAGAAATAATGTTCATGCTCAACGCAGGCACATAATAACACTTATTAAGGTTTAAAACTAATCCCGAAGGTAAAACTAAGGACAGCGTGCCGACGGCCATCACATCAACTCTTGATCCGTTGCCAACGCGCATCGTCACCTCATCCCTCGCAAGCCGCCGTCTATTCTGTAGCTCCTGTTTTGAGTTACAAACATTAGCAACTGAACCAGTATCAAATACCCAGGCACTACAACGAGGGCTAGTAAGGAAAACATCAATAACATGTATATCAAATATACCTTTGATGGTGCCAGCCTTCTTGTCCTCTATGTACTTCGGACAGTTGCGCTTCCAGTGACCCTTTTCCTTGCAATAGAAGCACTCAGTGTCCGGCTTGGGTCCAGACTTGAGCTTCTTCTCAGCAGGGGCAACGCGCTTGTCGCCGCCTTTCTTGAAGGGCTTCTTTGCACCCTTACCTTTCTTGAAGGTGGGGGGCTTGTTGACCATCAACACATGATTATCCTTTTTGATGTCCACCTCCGCAGCCTTCAGCTTTGCGAAGAGCTCGGTGATCGTATCAGTGGAACCAATCTCATTATGAGTCACTACAAAACTTTTGTAGCTGGTAGGGAGTGATTGCAGAACCCTGTCAATCTTGAGCTCCTTTGGAATCTTGCAGTCCAGTTGCTCAAGGCGTTGAGTGTATCCCGACATCTTTATGGCGTGCTCACTAACAGAACTCCCTTCCTCCATCTTGCAGTTAAAGAATTTCTCAGAGATCTCATATCTCTCAGAACGGGCCTGAGTCTGAAACATAGTTTTTAGATCCTCAAGAATCTCAAAGGGCCCGGGATAGTCTTCAAAATGATTTTGAAGGTCCGATTCCATAGAAAACAACATGGTGCTCTTAATCACACCATAATCATCTTTGCGTGACTGATAGACAGCTTTCTCATCAGCCGGCGCATCTACAGCAGGGGCGTCACCTAACGCATTTTCAAGGACATAGTCCTTTTGATCGCCCGAGAGAATGATTCTCAGATTGCAGAATGAGTTGGTGAAGTTAGACCCATTGTTTCTAAGCTTTTCCTTCTCAGCAAAAACGTTGAAGTTGAAGTTGGACTTAGCCATTTGATCTACAATGTTTGCAAGTACAAATTAGACTATGTTCATGATAACTAGTTCAACTTTTAATCAAATTACTAGATGAACTCCCACTAAATTCAACATCCCTCAAGTTGTTTAGTGAACATGATCCAAATTCACCACACCTAATCCGATCTTCACGAGAAGAGATGTGGCTTCAAGGGTGGAAAACGAAGTGTCGATCATATCATTCATATGACTCATGCTTAACCTTTCGGTTCATGTGTTCCGAGGCCATGTCTGTACATGCTAGGCTCGTCAAGTCAAACCCAAGTATTTCCGCGTGTGCAAAATTGGCTTGCACCCATTGTATGTGAACGTAGAGTCTATATCACCCGATCATCATGTGATGCTTGGACACGACGAACTTTCGCAACGGTGCATACATGGGGAGAACACAGTTTTATCTTGATCTTTAAGTGAGGAATCATCTTATAATGCTACCGTCGCGATCTAAGCATAATAAGATACATAAAAGGATAAACATCATATGCATATAACTTTATGTGACATGGTATAGCCAATCTTCGCGCAATGATCTCCATCTTGTGCGTGCCGGCATGATCTCCATCACTCCACCATGATTCCCTACACCACGAATAGCAACTACAACTATTGCTAACTACTTAGCGATAAAGTGAAACTATTACATGGCGTATAAGAAGTTGACACACATGTCATACACAATTATAAAGACAACCATATGGCTCCTGTCGGTTGTGTACTCATCGACATGCAAGTCGTGAAACATTACAAAACATGATCATTGCATACAACATACACATCACATCTTGGGCCATACCATATCACAGAAAACACTCCCTGCAAAAACAAGTTAGACGCCTCTACTTTGTTGTTGCATGTTTTACGTGGCTTATGGAAGTAGCAAGCTAAGAACGATTCTTATCTACGGAAATCCTAGCGGTGATATTATGGTTGCCAAACTCGGTGTAAAACCCATGACAACTATAGTGAGAAACGGCATCCACCGCATGTGTGGAACAAGCCACGTCAAGTGCGAGCGGTCTCGCGATGACGCCATGAAGGTTGGCCTGGACCGCTTCAATCTCACTATCCCGCGTCATAATAAGAACACAAACAAGAGGCTTGCAACAGAAAAAATCAACGCCCGCAACAACCATGTTGCGTTCTGCTCGTGAAACACATCTACGCATAGATCTAGCTCTGATACCACTGAAGGGTTTCGCAGCATAGTAAATCAAAAAAATTCTATGGATGCGAACAGGAAAGCCAAGATCTAATCTAGGAGATGCAAACAACGAGGGGGATTAGATGAGATCTTCATACCCTTGAAGATTCGCACAGCGGAACGTTCATCGGAACGTGGGTGATGTAGTCGTACTCGCTTCTCCTCCTCGCGATCCGATCCGATCTAGCACCACAAGTGGCGATGCCTCCGAGAGATGCACATGTGTGGCACCTCGACGTCTCCTCCTTCCTCGGTCCAACAAGTGGGGTGGAGAGATGGATTGGATCTACAACGCGACGGCGCGGTGCAAGCGGTGGAGAGTTTCTGCAGCAGGGCTTCGCCTACGCGCAGTCGGGAGGGAGAGAGAGAGGAGGGGCAGCAGGGCGGCTAGGGTTGTGGAGGAGGTGTAGGAGGGGGGTGCGCCCCCAGCCCTATTTATATAGAGGGGTGGGCGGCCAGCCCTAGCCCCTCCCCCAAGCCCTAGGCCGGCGGCCAAGGAGGGAGGAGTGGGGGGCAAGTTTCCCCCTCCCTTCTAGAAGCTCCCCTAGGGTTTCCCCTTGGTTTGGCCGGCTAGGCCCTATGGGGCCTTGTGCCCCTGGCCCAATGCGTCCAGGGCACTCCCTCATAGGCCCATGCCCCCTCCCAGAAGGTGGGGCCACGTTGGTCCCCCTCTGTAAGGTTCTAGAAGCTTCCGGTACAATACCGATTAACCCGAAACAATTCCGAACTCCAAAAACTGCATTGCCTTATATGAATCTTATTCTCCGGACCATTCCGGAACCTCTCGTGATGTCCTGGATCCCATCCGAGACTCCTAACAAAAACTCATAAACGAATTATCCAATCTATCCTAGCGTCGAGACACGTTAAGTGTGTGACCCTTCGGGTTCGAGAATATGCAGACATGATCTTCTATCAATAATCAACGGGTGCGAAACCCATATTGACTCCCACACATTCATCGATGATCATATCGGATGAACCACGATGCCAGGATTCAATCAATCCCATATATATATTCCCTTCGTCTCGCGATATTTTACTTGCCCAAGATTTGATCGTCGGTACCGTCATACCTAGTTCAATCTCGTTCACAGCAAGTACTTTAGTCATTCCGTAATCCGATATCACTTTGTGATTAACTCCTTAACCACATGCTTGCAAGCGGTGTTGACATCGATTACCGAGTGGGCCTGAAGTATATCTCTCCTACTTGGGAGGGACAAATCCCATCTCGATACATACAACCCAACAGGCACTTTCCGATCACCTGAGAGACACCTTTATGATCACCCTCTCATAGGATGACGTTTGATGACCTCAAAGCTTTCTTCCGATACGAGGGAGTTGTATTATCTCATGGTCTAAGGAATACAATATTTGACATAAGAAAAGCTTCACAAAGATGAACACGATGACACGATCTAATTGCTCTGCTTAGTTTGGGTGTGTTCACCATATCATTCTCCCAATGATATGATCTCATTATCAATCGACAACTCATGTATATGGTTAGAAAACCTTAACCATCATTAATCAATGAGCTAGTCCATAGAGGCATACTAGGGACACGGTGTTGTTCACAAACCACACAAGTATTAAAGTTTCCGCTTAATACAATTCTAGCATGGAATATAAAATCTATCATGAACAAGAATTATAATAATAACATCTTTATTATTGCCTCTAGGGCATAATTCCAACACATGGAACATGTGGATTGTTTACCTTACACACTTTGCTTAAAGCAGTTGTCGGTTGCTTGCAACTTAATACTGGAGGGGGTTCGGATGATAACCTGAAGGTGGACTTCTAGTCATAGATGCAGTTGGATGGCGGTCTATGTATCTTGTTGTATTGCCCAATCGAATCTCATAGGATCTTTCTGACTAGTAATTGCATTGTTATGCCTTGCTCAGTTCCTGTCAATTGCCCTGCTGTAATTTTTGACCCTTCATGCCATGTTGTTTATCTAAGGAGAGCACCTCTAGTGAACTATGGACCCTGGTCCAATCTTTCCATCAATATATCTTCCACTGTTACTTGTTTAGTTGGTGCAAACCATTACATTCCACACCATACGTTTAATCCTTTGTTACAGCAAACCAGTGAGCTTGACAACCTCACTGATTCGTTGGGGCAAAGTCTTGAGTTTGTGTTGTGCAGGTATCCGCATTGCTTGAAACACGTGTGTGACGTTTATTTCCTCCTTCTGGTTCGATAACCTCAGTCTCTACTGAGGGCAAACTTGTTGCTGTGCTGCTTCACACCTTGCTCTTGGGGTTCCCAACACGACTCCACATCAAGCACCAAGTTCTCTGGCACCACCAAGGAGTCATCAAGCACACACTCAAGGTGTATCCTGACGCATTGCTAGTCAAGCAGTCGATGCATCGTCTTTATGAGGGAAGAACCGAGGAGGTCGGCATGGAAGTCAACAGACTCCTCGGCGCAAACTTCATACGAGAGATCAAGGTAAGCACATGGGTAGCTAACCCCGTGCTGGTACCAAATAAGGACACGGACTTCCTGCGGATGTGTGTGGACTTCACATCTCTTGACAAGCACTGCCCGAAGGACCACTTCCCATTACCGCGGATTGATCAAATCATCGATTCTACCGTGGGGTGTGAGCGCCTCTCCTTCCTTGATGCCTACTCATACTACCACTATATTCGTATGAAGGTGGAGGACCAGGAGAAAAAAGCGTTCATCATGCCATTTGGAGTCTTCTGCTACAACACAATGCCCTTCGGGCTCAAGAACGCGGGCGCAACCTCTAAACGATGCATGCAGACCTACCTAAAAACCCAGGTCGGTCGCAACATCCAAGTCTATGTCGATGATATAGTGGTTAAGACCAAAGAAAGCAGAACATTAGTCAACAATCTCCACGAGATGTTCGACAACCTCGATCGCTATAGAATCAAGTTGAATCTGGAGAAGTGCGCCTTCATCATCCCCTCTGGTTAATTACTTGGGTACTTTATCTCCGCAAGGGGAATCAAAGCAAACCCAAAGAAGATAAAATCCATACTGGCCATGGAGAAGCCAAAGAACATCAAGGGCGTCCAACAGCCGGCTGGGCAAATTGCGACGCTCAGCAGATTCATCAGTCGCATGGGCAAGAAGGCTCTCCCCTTTTATCAACTCCTCTACAAATCGGAATAGTTCGAGTGGACGGCTGAAGCAGAGGAGTCATTCGAAGATATCAAGTGTCTACTATCCACCTCCCTAGTCCTGGTGACGACTCAGGAAAAGGAGCCTATGCTGTTGTACATATCTGCAACGCATCAGGTGGTCAGCACCGCGGTCGAATGACCTAAAGAGGGAAAGAAACATGGGTTACAACGCCCAACATACTACCACAGCGAGGTACTTACACCAACAAAGAAGCGGTATCCTCACTATCAAAAGCTAGCCTACGGCCTATTCATGACGACACGTCAACTCGCCACTACTTCCAGGAACACCAGATCATGGTAGTCAACGACGCGCCACTATCCCACATCCTCAACAACCACGAAGCTACGGGACGGGTATCCCTCTAGGGCATCGAGCTGTCCCTGTGGGACATCGTCTACGAGCAACACACCACCATTAAGTCGCAGGCTCTCCCTAATTTCCTCATCCACTAGATGGATCTCTGATGTTTGCGAGTGCACATATCGTTTGAAGCTAGTTTCGAAGTTAAGATATCGATCCCACAGGGAGCCCAAAGGAAAGTGTTTATGAACGAAGTCTCTGTCACACTCAAAGTTGTCACAAGTCTTCGAGTGAATTGACTGCAAGTGTTGAAATAAGAACAAAATTTGGATTAAACTTAATGTATTTAAATAAAACTAGAATGTAAACTTTAGAAATAAAAAGCATAAAAGTAAAGAACGATTCAATTGTTTCTTGTTTTGCGCAAATGACAAATAGGCGTGGGAAGATAAAGTTCATGGTGATAGTGATTGTGCCAAGTGGATGAGTTGTAAGTGTAACAATTATAATCTTATAAGTGTGTGTAGGCTAGCAACCCATAATTAGCCGGAACTCCTCTTGGTAGATTTCATCCCAACTTCAATAATCCTACTAGTCTGTTACCAAAACCATGGTCAGTCACTAGGAAATTAAGATACTTTAGGTTGCTTAGCAATTAAGCTCCTTGGATCGGACTAATGCAATAGGCACAATGGCTCCTCGTGCTCCTCGAGTTAAACTAGTTTTCCATTGATATCTCCGTGTCACTCGGGGGTCGTCGGTCTAATAGCAAACAATATCTTATCTATGTAGAACAAAGTATCATGTTGTCTGGGCCCTTAATTATACAAGAAGCATTAGGCATCCCACAGATAGTCAAGCACACACACAATATAGTAATTAAAATCAATCACAAATTAATGGAAAATATATATAGGCACATCACATCTCACCAATCCCCTACATCTCCCACGCCCTAAGAAACTTACTCACACATGAGAGAATAAAGCATCATCGATATAATTAAATAAGAGGAGTTCTTCTCAATATTACCGTGCAGATCCATAATAAGAATAGAAAATCAATCCAACACAATTCAAGATAGGAAGAAACAATCTCAAACCCTAATCTTGCAAGGTGAAGATCTATCTCTATCTCAAGTACAAGTAATGGCTATGGGGTTGTTGTGGCTAGGAGGTTGAATATCGTGGAGTGAGATGGATAACGTCTTCCCCTTCTTATCTGAATCTCTTCTTTCTGCCTTCTGGATGGAACGACGGTTGTTGTGTTTTGTTTTTGCGTATGCCTCCTTCATGAAAGTTGTTCCTTTTGATAGGACGAAGGAGGCAGCAACTATACGTCCAAAACTATACGTCCGGAAAAAATATTCCCACCGTATAGTTGGTCGTTAAACCTATTGGTTGTCGTCCTCGATTGCTTCCAAAAAGAGACTTGCTTGTTTTCGCCTGAATATTATATTTTTGTTGTTGAAACCTTCTGTTGATGTTCAGAACCTAAAACATACACTAAAAACCAAGATTTCTTTGCTACTGAAGTGTTAGCGTTAGGTAAAGCTAGAAAACCATCAAATCAAGACGAAAACCATCATAAAAAACCATTAAAATGTATCGAATCTCACAGCTATCAAGCTCCAGCTGCCGGACACCCCGGATTTGTCTTGAGTCTGGACAATGCACTTCGATGGGTCCAAACATCGAGAAGGAGACAGAGCCGGAGCCAGAGTAATCTTGACGTCCCCCCAAGGTGATAAGATGTGTTATGTGCTACGGATGAAATTCCATGCATCCAATAACGAAGCGGAGTATGAGGCCCTGCTACACGACATGCGGATGGCTAAAGCCTGTGGCACCACTCGACTGGTCATCTATGGTGACTCCAATCTCATCGTACAACAAACTATGCACCAATGTGATGCCATCAACGACAACATGATCGCCTACCGCGACATCTACAATGCACTCGAAGGAGACATTGATGGCTGCAAGATCCAACACGTCGGTCATGAGAGCAACAAATAGGCTGACAAGATCGCCAACATTGGATCTACCTGCGCCCTGGTTCTACCAGGCGTGTTCCTGGAGAAAATATGCGAGCGCTCCATCAAATGCAAGCCATCCAAGGATGCACTGGACGCCGCAGCACACTCGGCGGCTATGCCACCTGAAGAGTATGAGCCACCCACAGAGGAAGAGCTGGAAGATTCAATCGAAAACCTCATGGAGTTCATGATGATCGAGCAATACTGGAATCAACCGTACATCACGTACCCTGCTAAGTAAGAAGCTGCCAGATGATCCAACGGACGCGTGACACATCGCCCACCATTGCAAAGCTTCGCCCTAATCAATGACAAGATCTACAAATGGAGCATCATCGAGGTCCTCCAATGATGCGTCACCAGCGATGACGGAAAGAGAATCCTCCTCGACATCCATGAGGGCATCTGCGGCCACCATGTCGGAAGTCACGCCCTAGTCGCCAAAGCCTTATGGGTTGGATTCTACTGGCCAACGGCGATGCACGATGCCAAGAGCATATTCGGAAGATGAAACGCCTGCCAATTGTTTTCTAAGAAGCCACACACACCAGGTTCGGAGCTGCGGCCAATACCGCCGGCCTGGCCCTTCGTGCAGTGGGGACTTGACATGGTCGACAAACTACAAAAGTCCTCACCTAGAGGTTACGTCTTCCTCCTCGTCTCCATCGACAAATTCACCAAGTGGATCGAAGCCATGTCGGTCACCAACCAGACCGGCACCACCGCATCAAGTTCTTCAAATCTATTATTTTCATGTTTGGGGTGCCGCACAACATCATCATCGACAATGGAACAAACTTCATCTTGAAGGAGTTCCAGGACTTCTGCGACAGCCTCAGCATCAACATTAGCTACTCCTTGGTCGCACATCCTCAGACCTACGACCTTGTCTACAACGGGATCAAGAAGCGACTCCTACGACCTCTCGAACGAGCGGCAGTAGCATGGGAAAACGAACTACCATATGTACTTTGGATCTTGCGCACAACGCCAAACAACGCCAATTTCTATACGCCCTTCTACATGGTGCACGGCGCCGAGGTAGTGCTACCAGCCAAATTACGCTACAAGACCACATGGCTCGTTGCTTACAGCGAGGCCGAATCTATGGCCACACTCGAAGACTCCGTCAACCTACTAGATGAAGCACGTGACATCGCCGTTGCTCGTTCGATGTTGTATCAGCAAAGCCTCCACAACTACCACAGCCGATGACTGCGACCAAGGTCCTTCTTCGAAGGCGACCTTGTCCTATGACTCAAGCACAAGGGGCATATGAAGCTCGAATCTCCCTGGGAAGGACCCTATGTAGTCACCGAGGTGGTTCCAGATGGTGCCTACCGCCTCAAAGATGTATAATCCGGAGTAACATACTCTAACCCTTGGAACATCGCGCAGCTACGACAATTCTACCCCTAGATGTTTTTACTTTAAATAAGGCTCTTTAGCCAGGCTACTCAGTCGAAACATGTACCTGATACTCGGCAATGAATAAAAGCTAAGTTCCTCGGCCAATATGTTTTCTCCCTTGCAATTTAACATACAAATTATACTTGGGGGATACGCTTCACCCGATGACCTTGTTGGCTCCATATCCTCGCATCCACCGGAGTAGCTAACTATGCGATCGAACCCTTGAAAACTCCAGCCCAGTTGTAGCCTAATTGCCAGGTTGGCAAGGAGCTGAGATTGGAAGAACGCCAGGTTAACAAAAAGGGCATTGCATATTTATACAATCAAGACACATAACATGCGCTCACATCATCTTTTACAAGGGCAAAGGTAGACCAGCCGAAACTATATAAGCTTTACATTTTATACATGCTAAATGCAAGAAAAATCTATTGTTGTTGTCGTTGAAGGATTGCATTGGTGCGCATGTCGAATAGATAAACGATATCTTTTGCATGCTGACCAACCACGTGATAGTGCGGGCGCATATTCCACGCCATACCATCAGTAGGAACAGGTGGCCCCGCCGCTATCTCCACCAGATCTATATCTGGGTAGTGCAGGCGCACAAGGGACAGCGTAGCCTTGGCACCCGCAACAAGCTGCTGGCACACGCACTCCTTCACCGTGCCCATGTTTTGGAACCTCTACAGCAACCCCAGTACACTGGACGGAGCCTCATCCAGTGAGAACATGGTGCCAAAGATGCCAGCGAGTGCCGACCTTGCACTCTTCAACACCTCAAGCACCTAGTGGACCCGGTCATGCACCGTCGCCACCACGATTGCTCGATTCTGATCCATGCAAAAGAATCTTGTAGCCTCCAGCTCCTGCTGGGTGAGGCAGTTCATTTGGATTTCGATGCGCTCCTTCTCTTCCTCTAGAATGATATTGACAACTACAAAGAACAACATCATCCTAGTCGACAAGCCAGAAATAATAGAAAAGAATGGATAGCTGAATCCTGCTTACACTAGAACTGCTCGCCAATCTGCGCAAATTCCCCAAGGAGATAATTCTCCCTCTTGAAGGCTTTCTCTGCCTTTGACTTCCACATGTCTGCATGACCACGGATGACGTCAACATCCTTCTCCAGGCTCTTTATGCGGTCGCAAAGTTGCGGAAGCTATGACATCTCATTTTCCCTCGGCTAAGAAGTAGCCTGGGGGACAGGCGAAGCCATCGGAACAATATTCGAAGAGCCCTATGCAAATGAGGCAATGCATAGTGAGAGCATGACAAAGGCAAAATAATACCAAAGATATATTTACACAAAAAATGCTACGTAGCATTGCAAGACATTGTCTGGTACAAAAGACAATGAGCTACTACTAGGTAGCAACTACCCTAGGCTAAACATGCGACTATGCACAAACACCTGAGGGCTTCGCGGCGTCCGTGGTAGCCTATGCCTCTGTGGCCTTTGCTGCGGCCAGCCGTTTCTGCTCTGCTGAATACCTCGCAAGCAGATCGATAAGTTGCGAGCCGTACTTCTTGCAGCGAGAAGAAAAGGGAGCGAAGGCTACCTTAGAACCATCTGCTGCAACGGGCATCTTGGAGGTGGCCTTGCTGAGGTCCAGCTGGGCACCACACGCTTGTGCCATTGCCAGCCCAAGGGATGCACTTGCGTCCTTCTTCGTTTTCTTGTATTTGGTAGGCGCATCCCCCGTCAGAGCCTCCGCCAAGGAGTCGACATCCACAGAGCATCACTCTTTGGGAATATCTATGGATGGAAGCGGCCTAGTACCTCCTTGGCTTTGACCAAGGTGTCCCGGGTGGAGCTGCAATGGTCCTCGACCGCAGCAATAGCATCGTCCAGAAGGTCTCCACACTCCAAGACTTGGCGGTCGAAGACGACGCGAGTTGCCTCTGTGAAAAACAGAGCTCCTCAGCTCATGAAAAGTAGAAACATGGAGAAAGAACTCGCATGATGTGCGTAACTTACTACATAGTGCTTAGGCAGCAGCTATAAGCTGGTCAGCAAGGACCTTCTCCCGCTTAGCCCCATCCATTGCCAGCCTATCCTCGTGCTGCCTAACCTCCAGCTAGAAGTGCTCGAGAGCTTCCAAAACATTCTTCTCCTTGTTTTCCGTTGTGTTGTGACTCTTTTCAAGAGTGTTCAGCTTGTGGAGAACCTCATTGTTCAGCTTGTGGAGAACCGGCGAGGCAGGGCGGCGGTGGAGCGACCGGAACGGGGCGGCGCTCGGGCCTGGAGGCGGTCTTGGCGCGTCTGGCAGGCGCGGCCATGGAAGGAGGCGAGAAGCTGGAGCGGCGAGGGACGCGGGAGGTGGGCGAGCCGGAGACGGACTGCTGGGCTGGGGCGTCAGGCGTGGTCGGAGAGAAGGAGGAGCACGGCGGGCGGGCGGAGCTGAACGGGCGGAGAGGAGCTGGGAAGGAGGGCGTGCTCTGCGGCCGGGCGAGGTCGGCGCGCGGCCGGAGAGTCAGGCGGGCGCGAGGCGAGGCGCGTGGCCGGAGGAGGGGGTTGCCGGCGGGGAAAGGGGGAGGCGGTGCAGAGCGGGCGAGAGGAGGCGAGGGAGGGAGGAGGAAGGAGAGGGCGGGGTCGCGTGCGGGTCTGGCGCTGCGCGCTGGCGCGTGGGTGGGGCCCAGGGGGGTCCCACGGGACAGGGGCGGTGGGGAGAGGCCCGGAGTGGTGGTTGCTGCGGCTGACGTGTGGGCCACGGGGTGGGGTGGCCTGGCGCGTGAGTGCGTTGTGTTGTGTGCGTGGCGTGCTGTGTTGTGTGAGTGCATGTGAGGGAGTGGGAGTGGGGTGGTGATGTGGCAGGGGGGGATTGGGTGAGGGAGAGAGAGGGGTGAGGTGGCATCTGGCGATTGGCCAGGGTGAGGTGGAGGCTGGGGGTGGGTAGAGTTTTAGGTAGCTGTAGGATTTAGAGGGGCTGGTTTGGGGTGGACCGATTTATAAACCTGGGGGTGGTCGTTCGGGTCGTTTCGGCCCGTTCGACCGCCCCACTAAAAATAATTCAAGCTTTTATTTAATTTGAAAAGAATTTTTGCGAATAGTTTTTAGACAAACAAAATATCCGGCAGCACCCGGGGTTTGGCGTTTGAATAAAAGACGGGGCGTTTGGAAAACAAATCGGGCGTTACGAAAATAGTTTTTGACAAACAACATATGATGATGACGATGCAATGCACAAATTCAACGCGATTTTCTAGTAGTGGTTTTGCGGGATGCCACATATATCCCGCACCCACCACCTTCGTAAACCGCATCACCAAAGCTAGATTGCCTCTTAAAGGCATAAATCTTCTCGAAGAGGCTAAAGTGTGGCTCGATTCCAAGCCAGCACCTGCAGAGGGTGATAAAACAAGCGATGTTAAGAATGGAATTGGGTGACAATTGATGTAGTTTAAGCCCATAGAGAAAGATAAGACCACAAACAAAATCATGGACAGGACGAGAAAGGCCCCTAGGGACAAAGGGAAGGTACATAACCCAAAATTTGGCAGGAGGATCAGGGAATACCTCTGGGTCGGGGAGAACGCAATCATCCGCCTTCTGTGGAATGTGATTGGCCTCGCCCAGGTGGCGCAAATCGACGGCCTTCATGGTGGACTGCCGCCCGCTGCTATTGGTGACGCGACCTCTAGTTCTCTTCTTGGCGGTGCCAGCGGCGCTCTTCTTCAGCTTCCCCATCCTAGTGTGGTGTTTCTCGTGTTGCGCTCGGATGATTGCGGAGGGGAAAGTACGGAAACCTTCCAGCACAAAGCAGGAGCAATGGAGGCAGGAGGCGACGCGTGAGAAGAACAAGGAAAATATGAGACGCAGCGAAGAAGAAGAGAAAATTTACCAACACTTTAGGGAGTATTAAACAACGAAGAATACGAAGGAGAACCATTGATTTACAGAGCAATACACGTGTCATGCATCGCCGTGCACATGTGGCAGCTGCTACCTGAATCGTCACCACCACGCTCTCCACTATGCAAGAAAATCGAGGAGGTACAGTTAAAATAGCGTAATCTACACGTGACTAGTCAAATTCCAGTCAGAATGTGGGACCCATGGTCATGTTGTCCCATCATCACTGCTACTGCAGATAGATGAGCTCATTGGTCACAAAGGAAGGCACATAGCAACGGCTCTATATCGTTCGAGTCAATAAATGAGTTTTTCCTCGAGTCTGCGACTCGACCAAATACTCGGGGCTACTCCTAACAGGATCGCTGGCCGCACACCCGAATAATCTACCAGGTTCCATGAACATTCGAAGACAACGGTCAACGGCCTTTTACGCCTTGACTCCTTCAAGTCAACAACTCGATTACGGACTCAGGAGATACTCCCATAGGGAGTGCCGGTCGTTACCCATTTAATTTTGGCAATTAGAGGCATCCTCAAGATTATAGTCTCTGCTCGAGTCTACGACTTGAACAGACACTCGGGGGATACTCCCATAGGGAGCACTGGTCGCGCACCCTATGAATCAATTAATGGTGATCGTTCGGATCCTCTGAAGCAACTACGCAGTGACAACCAGCATGCATTCGAAAACATGGCGACTACACCCAAAATTCATGGTAAGAGATGACGTCTCCTTAGCCACCCGAATCTTCTCTATGACGACAAACATTCGGATGTTGTGTCTGCGACACAAAGATAAGACCTATAGATGCAGCCTGATAGCCTCGTAACGCACCCGAATGCACTCTACCAGCAATATTTCGAGCCTACAGGTGCGATAAAAAATCCCGATGGACGCGTTGGGTATATACTTAATATCACTGGAATTCGACTCATATACGACCTCCATGGCCTAAGTTGAATTACGCTAGCATTTTTCTGGATTCGGGTCTAGGGACTCGAGTGTGAGTTGATAGCATTGTTTTCCCAAAGGCAGTTAACTGACCCCAATCCATCAGCTGAGTTAGGCTCGCATATCAACTATCCCTGTGAACTAACACTATGACCTGAAAGCTTATTCAGATAAGGTCACTCAAAGACTTCGAAGTCTCTAGTCGAATCCGCGATTCGACTGAACACTCGGGAGCTACTGACATGGGTATGCCCTCTGGGTTCCCAATATTAGCCTATCCATTCTGGCCCAGCAGAATCCCATGTGATGATTTGCACCTGATGATGAAGCCCGAGAATGATTCGGGTGGCCTAGGCCCTTGAAGAAGGTGATTCCTTGGAGGATACAGCTAGCTCTAGATAGAAATTTTAAAGGGTAAAACCCTAATCTGTAACCAACTCGACCTAACCCCGAGATCCGGCCTCCCCATATAAAGGCCATGAGGGTGCAGCGAGGAGGATGAGGAAACACCATAGCCTACACACCCGTCGGATCTCATCGGTGCACCCTTGTAATCTTCGGTCTCACCATCAATCAAGAGCAGACAAGCAGGAGTAGGGTTTTCCCTCCGGGGGCCTGAACCTGGGTAAACCCTTTGTCCCGTGTTGTTTGTCTATTAGCCGAACGTGATATCTAGTGCACCTTGCTTCCTCAAAACCCAAGTCCATAACAATGGGCATCAACTAATATTCGCGTTCTCACAGTTTACTCTAGTCGCCTCAATAAGACTGGGAGCTTTCCTGTTCAGTATGAACATTTACCATGCTACTGTATCTCGTGTGGAATGGTGGGTCACTCACATCTAGTTTGTGCTACTCTAGACGAAAGAGACGAGAATGGTGATCGTCCATACTCTATGAAGTGGCTCTTGGTGGATGAGGGCCCCAAGAAGGCAGGAGGATCGAAATCTGGTGCATATTCCATGTCATCTGCTAACTCGGGAACGTCGGTGAATGGTAACCTTAGTGGCAATGGAAGATTGTGGGGGTAGGCCCTGGACAGGATGAGGGCGAGGCGTATTCTCCCTCAAAGGGTGGTCGTGGGGATACCAGGGGGCATGGCCGCTCGGCTCGAGGTCGCGGTGGTGGTCGTCACACTATTACTGCTCGCGATCTTTTCTCTAAGAAAATAACTAAACAGTGAGCTACTCGTAAGAAGTGTAAGCCGGCTAAGGAGCAGCATCAGTAGGTAAATAATGCAGAGGCTGAAGGGATATGGGTAGGCTACACTAGCGCAAATCAAAAAAATTCTACCGCGTATACCAGGATTACTGTTGTCATAGATCACGGGATTACCACTAGACGTGCAGTTGCGGAATTGATGAAGCGCGTCCAGGAAGTGCAGACGTTCCACATATCCTCATTGTCCTCGTCCCACGAGCAGCTCCCCTTGCGCGGCTCGTCCAAGCGCTACAGATGCAGCGCCTCCGAGGTATCCACACGTACAGGGTGGAAGCGTCAGACGCCGGACTGCTAGGTCCGCGCGTGCAACACAGGCGTGAGGAGTGGCGGCTGGGAATGATCTGAGGTCTAACCCTGGCCAGCTCGCCCCACCCTCTCTTATATAGGCGTCCCTAGTGGGCTTCTACATTAGCAGCCCATTAGTAGCCTAAGCCTGGTCTAATTCGGATCCAATCCTCATTAGGCTTCCAGCCCCTTAAGTGTGTGACCCTATAGGTTCATATGCGTATAGACATGACACGAATACACTTATTCTGTCAATAGTTGGTAGCGGCCTCTAGCAAGACGTGTCAACTCCTAAACGCATACAAAGATCATATCGGACGAACCATAACAAGGTTTAGTACATGTCTTTCCCTTTGCCTCAAGATATTTGGTCTAGCTCCAAGATGACCTCCCTTTCTCGATACCGTGATTCGGAATCCCTTTACTAGGTTAACTCTTAACCATAGGTAGCACGACCATGCATTTCTGGATCCGATCACTCGAGGGGCCCAGAGATATCTCTCTCAAGTAGAGAGGGGCAAATCCCATCTTGATTGACCATGTCTTGCAGCATGCTTCAGGACAACCCCGAAAGCTACCTTTATAACTACCCTGTTACGATGCAGCGTTTGATAGCCCCAAAGTAGGTCGATCCACATCTCAAGTACATGCGACAATCTCAGGTCTAAGGACAAAACGTACACGATGTGTAGAGAGAGAGCTGCAACTAATTGCCGCCTCGTTGGGTCACCCAACCCCATGTTCATAACATGTGTCCACATCATTGGTTTGACATCTCCATGTCTATGACTTGCGAAACATAGTCATCAACCAATCGATGTGCTAGTCTAATATTCACGTGTGTCCTCACATGAACTCCGACTAGGGACAACTCTTAAATAACCATACAAGTATAGAGTTTCACAAACAATTCACGTAATTGCCAATCAATACAAGTTGCCTGATGTGGATATTCAAGGAATATTACAATAACTCATGGATACATATGAAATATCATCATCTCTATGATTGCCTCTAGGGAATATTTCCTTCAGTCTCCCACTTGCACTAGAGTCAATCTAAAATGTATCTAATACCAATTGCTCTTGTGTGTGCTTCATGCGGTCATGGAGAGGCTTAGTCAAGGGATCAGCAACATTTGAGTCTGTATGTATTCTGCATATCATGACACTACCATCCTCAACGAACTCTCGAATCTGATGGTAACGCATGCGAATATGTTTGTTCTTCTGGTGCTATCTAGGTTCCTTGGCATGTGCAATAGCACCATTGTTATCACAATAAACTTCCAAGGGATTGGACGCGCCCTGAACCACACCGAGAGCGATCAGGAAATTCCTAATCCAAACAGCTTCCTTTACGGCCTTTGAGGCAGCAATATATTCAGCTTCTGTTGTAGAGGAGGTCACCGTATCTTGCTTGGAACTTTTCCAGCTCACATCACCACCATTCATGACAAACACATAACCTGATTGCGATTTCGAATCATCTGAGTCGTTAAGGTAACTCGCATCTGTGTAACCCTTTACACTGAGTTCATCCTCACCTCCAGAAACTAGGAACACATCCTTAGTCCTTTTCAAGTACTTAAGGATGTTCTTTACCGTTGTCCAGTGACCTTCAGCTAGATCATCCTGGTATCTGCTCGTAACACTTAGAGCATAGGAAACATCTGGGCGAGTACATATCATTGCATACATGATGGATCCAATAGCCGAAGCATACGGAACCCTACTCATGCGCTCATGCTCATCAGTAGTCGAAGGACACTGAGTCTTGCTGAGTTTTATGCCATGAGACATGGGCAAGAACCCCTTCTTAGCCTCTTCCATGCTGAACCGTTTCAACACTTTGTCAATGTATGTACTCTGGCTTAATCCAATTAGCATTCTTGATCTATCTCTATAGATCTTGATGCCCAGAATATATGCCGCTTCTCCCAAGTTCTTCATCGAAAAACTATTTTTCAATGAGGTCTTAATAGACTCGAGCATAGGAATGTCATTTCCAATCAGTAATATGTCATCTACATATAAGATTAGAAATACCAGCGCTATCCCACTTTCCTTCTTATAAACACAAGGTTCTTGTTCGTTTTTGATGAAGCCAAACTCCTTTACAACTTCATCAAATCGAATATTCCAACTCCGAGATGCTTGCTTTAGCCCATAAATGGACTTTAGAAGTTTGCCTACCTTTCCAGCATTGTTTGGATCGACAAAACCTTTGGGCTGCATCATATACACGTCCTCAGTTAGGATTCCATTTAGTAAATCCGTCTTGACACCCATCTGCCATATTTCATAGTCGAAATGTCCATCAATGGCTAGAATTATCCGTATAGATTTAAGCATCGCTACGGGCGAGAAAGTCTCGTCGTAGTCAACTCCTTGAACTTGTCGAAAACCTTTTGCAACAAGTTGAGCTTTATGGATGTGAACATTTCCATCCATATCAATCTTCTTCTTATAGATCCATTTGCACTCGATGGCTTTAAAACCATCAGGCAGGTCAACCAAGTTCCAAACTTGATTGTCTCCCATGGACTCTATCTCGGATCTCATGGCGGTCAGCCATTTCTCAGATTCTGGGTCCACCATCGCTTCTGCATAGGTCGCAGGCTCATCATTGTCTAACAATAATAATTCCCGCGCTTCGCGGAGCCTCACCGACCTTCGTGGTTGTGGTGCTTCTGTTGCCACGGGTTCCTCAACTTGTTCTGCTACAATAGCATCACTCGTAGAAGCATCCGCAACTGGCTCATCTTGAACTTCTTCAAGTCGCACCGACCTTCCACTTGTTCCCTTTGTGAGAAACTCTTTCTCTAGGAAAACACCACTACGAGCGACAAACACTTTGCCCTCCTCTCGGTTGTATAAGTAATACCCTAAGGTTTCCCTCGGATATCCCACGAAAATGCACTTATCCGATTTCGGTGTTAGCTTGTCCGACTGAAGTCGCTTGACAAATGCATCACAACCCCAAATCTTTAGAAAAGACAAACTGGGATTCTTTCCAGTCCACATCTCATATGGTGTCTTAACTACGGATTTAGATGGTACCCTATTAACTGTGAAAGCTGTCGTTTCTAGAGCGTAACCCCAAAATGATAATGGTAAATCCGACTGGCTCATCATAGATCGAACCATGTCCAGCAAAGTTCGATTACGCCATTCGGAGACCCCGTTTCTTTGAGGCGTTCCGGGCGGCGTAAGTTGTGGAACAATCCGCAACTCTTAAGATGATCGCTAAATTCGTGACTCAAATATTCACCTCCACGATCAGATCGCAAGGCCTTTATTTTCTTGCCACGTTGATTCTCTACTTCACTCTAAAACTCTTTGAACTTTTCAAAAGTTTCAGACTTATGCCTCATCAAGTAGACATAACCATATCTACTGAAATCATCAGTGAAAGTAATGAAGTAGTGATATCCTCCTCTGGCTGTCGTGCTCATTGGTCCACACACATCAGTATGTATGAGTTCCAACAAGTATGTCTCTCTCTCGGGTAAACCCGAAAAAGGTGACTTGGTCATCTTTCCAAGTAAACAAGCCTGACATGTCTCGTATGATTCAAAATCAAACGAAGTTAGAAGACCATCACCATGGAGCTTCTTCATGCGCTTTTCACTTATATGCCCCAAACGACAATGCCATAAATAGGTAGGACTCAAATCATTAGGCCGAAGCCTTTTAGCACTAACATTGTAAACAGATGCATCATCAAGATTTAAAATAAATAACCCATTCACAATGTGAGCATTAGCCATAAACATAGCATTCTTAGAGATTACACAACCGTTGTTTGCACTCGCGAATGAATAACCATCCATCATCAAACATGAAGGTGATAAAATGTTTCGACCCATACTTGGAATGTAATAACAATTATTCAGCTCCATAATAAATCCTGACGGAAGGTGAAGTTGCATGGCGCCGACGAACAATGCAGCAACCCTTGCTTTATTTTCGACGCGAAAATCCACTTCGCCTTTCTGCACTTCTCTAGTCCTTATTAGCCCCTGCATCGAATTGCAAATATGAGCAACCGATCCGGTATCAAATATCCAAGAGTTAACATAGGAATCAGCGAGAAGAATGTCCACAACATTTACAACAAGTGTACCTGAGTTGGAAGTACTCTTACTTCCACTCTTCTTCAAAGAAGCCTGGTACTTGCTGCAGTTTCTCTTCCAATGGCCATGTTCATGAAAAAATAAGCACTCAGTGTCTTCTACAGGTCCAGCCTTTTGCTTGGGTGCAGACTTAGGGATCGTATCCTTAGCCTTGCCCTTCTTCTTCCAAGAAGTACCCTTTTTCTTGAAGCTAGGCTTGTTCTGCACAGCCATCACATGGCTATGCCCTGCACACTTCTTCATGTCACTTTCTGCTGTTTTAAGCATCCCACATAATTCATTAAGGCCCTTCTCCACCCCATGCATATGGTAGTTCGAAATGAACTTCCCATAGCTGGATGGAAGAGATGCCAAAATGAAGTCAGTGGCCAACTCTTGGCCTAGTGGAAAACCAAGATTTTCCAAAGTCTGACTGTAACCAACCATTTTGATCACATGGGGGCCTACAGCTGCTCCCTCTGCTAGCTTGCATCCAACAAAGGACTTGGCAACATTGTACCTCTCAGTCCTTGCCTGATCTTGGAACATGTCCTTAAGCGCTACGATCATATCGTACGCTTACTGATCCTCAAACTTCTTTTGGAGTTCAGGTTCCATGCATGCAAGCATAAGATAGCTAACCTCAAGAGAATCATCACATGCTCTCTTGTAGGCGTTCTTTAGGGCAGCAGATGCATTATCAGCAGGTTCATCAGGGATTGGGGTATCCAGAACCGTTTCCTTTTTATGAGAACCGACAACGATTCTCAGGTTACGGACCCAGTCCGAATAGTTTGTTCCATTTAGTTTATCTTTGTCAAGAATCGAACGCAAAGAGAAAGGTGATGTAGTGTTTGGTGCCATTGATCTACAACAGAAAACATGCAAAATAATAAGCCATGTAACCATGAAAGAGTAAAACATATTAAACAATTTAATAGCATATACTCCCACTTAAATCAATATCCCTCTATTGATACTAAGTGATTCAAGATCCACAATTAACAAGTCGACTAGTGAGATTTAGCATCACTGCTAGAAGACAAGGTAAATCGGTAAGCAACACTTGCTAATCATATCACATATGACTCTTGTTGTTGGGTGACATCTCTATGTCAAAACTAGGCGCCCAACCTTTATGCCCCAAGGTCCTTAACTGTTAAGATGACCTTGTCAAGTTCACCAACCCTTATGCGTGTAGGTATCCGATACAAACACATCCAGCCAAGGAAAACCGCGGCACCCTAATTTCATAGGCCCACCAATGATTGTACAGGTCATAGGATGGTGCAAGGTTTGGTTGGCAGGGTATGGTTTAACTTAAACTTTGTGAGGGATCGTTCTACTTCTATCATCTAAGCATGCATAGTAGTAAAACGCATAGGAATAACATTCACATAGATGTGACACAGTATGGCCCATTTTCTCATGGTGATCTCCATCGCCATAGAACATGTCCACCATGATGATCTCCATCTTCATGTTCCGTGTGAGCCATCCTCCAAGTGATGAGTCCTCCAAGAACTAATACAAGCTATTACTCCTAACAGCTAGTAATCAAAATTACATAGTATTGGGATCATCACAAGTTGGCACGCGGGTCATTACAATAAATGACAACACATATAGCTCCAACCGTGTTGCCCTACTCACGACTCGCAGGTCATGCACATTTTCATACATGCATCACATACATATATGGGCCATACTGATCACATGCATCCTACAAAAACAAGTTATGCATAGGATCGCATTCTACCGGATCATGTGACATCGTAGCACCTAGTTACCTTAACAATATACAAAAGGGGCTACGATTAAGGGGGTCTAGGGGGTCTCCACCTGTGGGGTTCGAAGGGGCAGCGCCCCTCGCAGTTTTCTTTAAGGATTTTGATCGGTAAATCAAATTTACCATAAACCGACTCCTGTCCTGATTCAATCAAACTCCTTTGATCACGGTACATCGATTTTAGATCTAGGTTCCGATTCGATCAATCATATTGATCTTCGCGTGATTTAACAAGATTTATGTGTCACTGTCTACCCCGATGGCGGAAGCCGACCGGTAGGGGTAAGTCGTTCGACAACCTCAGAATCACGATCACGGAAAGCAAGATCATAGATCAATCCTGAACCACCGCCATATAAACGATCACATCATTCATATCAATCTGCATATCACCATATGCAAACATCCCGAACCTATAACTGAACAACATCGGCTCTGATACCACTGAAGGGATACGGGTAGGCTACACTAGCGCAAATCAAAAAAAAATCTACCGCGTATACCAGCATTACTGTTGTCATAGATCACGGGATTACCACTAGACGCGCAGTTGTGGAATTGATGAAGTGCGTCGAGGCAGTGCAGACGTTCCACGTCTCCTCCTTGTCCTCGTCCCACGAGCAGCTCCCCTTGCGTGGCTCGTCCAAGAGCTACAGATGCAGCGCCTCCGAGGTATCCACACGTACAGGGTGGAAGCGTCAGACGCCGGACTGCTAGGTCCACGCGTGCAACACAGGCGTGAGGAGTGGCGGTTGGGAATGATCTGAGGTCTAACCCTGGCCAGCTCGCCCCACCCTCTCTTATATAGGCGTCCCTAGTGGGCTTCTATATTAGCAGCCCATTAGTAGCCTAAGCCTGGTCTAATTCGGATCCAATCATCATTAGGCTTCCAGCCACTTAAGTGTGTGACCCTATAGGTTCATATGCGTATAGACATGACACGAATACACTTATTCTATCAATAGTTGGTAGCGGCCTCTAGCAAGATGTGCCAACTCCTAAACGCATACAAAGATCATATCGGACGAACCATCACAAGGTTTAGTACATGTCTTTCCCTTTGACTCGCGATATTTGGTCTAGCTCCAAGCTGACCTGCCTTTCTCGATACCGTGATTCAGAATCCCTTTACTAGGTTAACTCTTAACCATAGGTAGCACGGCCATGCATTTCTGGATCCGATCACTCGAGGGGCCCAGAGATATCTCTCTCAAGTAGAGAGGGGCAAATCCCATCTTGATTTACCATGTCTTGCAGCATGCTTCAGGACAAACCCGAAATCTACCTTTATAACTACCTTGTTATGGTTCAACGTTTGATAGCCCCAAAGTAGGTCGATCCACATCTCAAGTACATGCGACAATCTCAGGTCTAAGGACAAAACGTACACGATGTGTAGAGAGAGAGCTACAACTAATTGCCAGTCTCAGGTTGGGTCAGTCCAACCCCATGTTTATAACATGTGTCCACATCATTGGTTTGACATCTCCATGTCTATGACTTACGAAACATAGTCATCAACCAATCGATGTGCTAGTCTAATATTCACGTGTGTCCTCACATGAACTCCGACTAGGGAAAACTCTTAAATAACCATACAAGTATAGAGTTTCACAAACAATTCACGTAATTGCCAATCAATACAAGTTGCCTGATATGGATATTCAAGGAACATTACAATAACTCATGGATACATATGAAATATCATCATCTCTATGATTGCCTCTAGGGCATATTTCCTTCAGAGGCACAGGTGGGCAATAGATGTTATTTGGTTTTTAAATGTCCACTTGTGTCCCATGGGACCCCAAGTACTTGATACATGTTCCTTGAATATTCACACTATCCGCATGTGGTACCATGAATCCCCTTAGCATGAGCTTGAGTCATATCTTATTTCTTGGGGCCACAAAGTAGTTTAAGGCTTTATTACTATCATGTACTTATGTCATGCTTTACTGTTTTATTTACTATTGCGTGTGAAGCGCCTGTACTGTATGTGGAATGTTTTCGCGGTATCGACAAGCCCAGTCACATTTTCGGGTTCCAGTCGTTTACAGCCATTGGCACAAACCTCTGGGTCCGTTTCAGAGCCGGCCAACTTCATCACGGGTAGCTTGGTAGGGTGGCCCCCTGAAATATTATATGAATCTTGCGATTTCTTTGTCGTGATGCCTCGTTGGGTTTTCATTTGGTTTTTCCGAGGTTGATCATCCGTGTGTTGCTGTTTGTGCCCCCTGCAGGGTAAAACTTTCTGAAAGTCGTGTCCGCGGTTATGGACGACTTGGAGCATAGTATCTCGATCATAGACAACTATAACTAAAGTAGTGCTGTAAATTTGACTATGTGATGACTAGTAATCAGCTTCACTATAATGGAATGCAAATAAAAGTGCCAACAACTGCTTGGTTTTTGAATGTCTCATATTATATGTATCTAACTAGTAAGTATTGCAACTACAATGGAATGGTTGACTAAAACTGCCCACTGCTTATGTTATCAGGATGACTCATGCTATCTATATCTGACTAGTAATTGCTGCAACTATAATGGAATGAATAAAATTGTCAACTGTGTGAGTTCCTCGGTCTGACTTCCTCATTTGGTCTCGAGGGGGAAACACCAGGATGGGTATGTTTGGGGTTAATATCAGGTTGAATCCAAATAGGTCTTTCTTATCCCTCTCTGGTAGCCGACAGTTGTATCGAGTCTCTATAGGTTGTTTAGTGCATGTTGCGCTGCCGCTTCAGTCCACCATACCTATGTAGGCGAGGACCGCAAAATTCTAAGACTCGTCGTGTACTGGCCTCAGTACTGACCGCTCTCTTTTTCCTTTGCCCTTTGCCGGCACCCCTTTTGTTTAAGCAGGTTTCAGATCGACGTCGTTAGCAGGGTTACCCTTCCGGCTAGGCCTGGACAGGGTTATGTATGCCATTGGTTATTCTTTAGGGCTCTTAGATCAATTTGCATCTTGTCCATAGTCGGATGCTGTATTGTTTTCAAGGTGATTTGGATCTTTGTATTGTATATCTGTATTCTTGACTCATTGAGTCGTGTTGTATATATCTATTTTGTGGGTTCCATCATGGACTAATGTGTAATGGTATTAAATCGCTTTCCACCCGCACGAAAGTGCCTGGTGGGCACATTTGAATCGTTTCTATGCGGGTTTGGCGGGAATCGATAAAACTTGCATAGGGCCGATCCGAGGCTGTTACAGGGAGCTTATACTCCTGTGGGCTCTTGAGCTTTGGTGGGACTTAACGCACCAACAGTACAGCGGTGGAAGAAGATGTGCACAGCTTAGACTCAAACAAGAAACCGAGGACTGCCCCTACTCGATCAGCGTATCTGGCGGAGGCTGTTGACCAGCCCCACCTGACTCATGAGTCTTTTATGTTGGAACTATCATGGACTAGGGTCGGACGCGACGGTAGGTGAGCTTTGCTGGTTAGTGAAGGTCTTAAGACCCAGTATCCTCTTCTTGTCCGAGACGAAGATGTGGGATACAAAGGCGAGCAACTTTATGTGGTCTCTTGGATACACTAGTTCTTACGCTTTTAGTTGCGAGGATCGCAGTGGATGCCTTGTGTTCTTTTGTAAGCAGCCTTTCTTGGTGACTTTGCATGGAGCGGACTCTCACATCATCGATGTGACAGTCTCCTCTGAGGACACTACATCTTGGTGCGTTTCCTTTGTTTATGGCAAAACTCGATGGGAGCATCGTCACCTTTTCTGGGATATGCTTCCTCGGCTACATCGAGAATGGGATGGACCGTGGATTTTTTTTTGTGGATTTCAATGAGGTGCTACTCCGCGACGAACACTATGGATCAGATGCTCAAATGGATCTATTTCGAGATTTCCTGGATGCTTGTAACTTGGCTGATCTCGGTTTTACTGGCCCCAAATTTATTTGGACAAATAAACAGGAGGCCTAATGTAACATATGCATTCACTTAGACAGAGTTGTAGAAAATGATTCCTTTTCGGCCTTGTTTGGGGATTGCGGGGTTGAGAATGTAATCACCACTTCATCAAACTACTATGCCATCCTAATCACTCTCCCTGTTGATCTACCTCGCCTTGAGAGGGCCCGGTCCAACAGGGATTCAGGTATGAGGCTGCTTGGAGGCGTGCTAAGTATTATGCGACAGTTGTCGAAGAGGCCTGGAAATCTATCGCTGATGGACCAGTGTCACTTCAGGAAACATGGGATGTACTGCATCGGCTAGAAGGCTCTCTAAAGGACTGGAATAAAATCTCCTTTGACTTGGTCCATCGTGATATCAAAAGGCTGGAGAAGAAACCGTGATGGCTACGTAACAATGTTATCGATAAGACGGCTCTCTCTGAGGAAACAGTACTGGAAAGCCAACTCTGTGAGATGTTCGAAATATAGGAAATTATGGCGTGACAGCGCTCTCGTGTGGAGTGGCTCCGTGAAGGGACTGTAACACCGCTTTCTTCCATGCTAAGGCTTCAGTACGAAAGATGACTAACTGTATTGATTCTCTAGTCTGAGAGGATGGTACGATTTGTTCTAATCATGATGGTATCAAGGGTTTAATTCATCACTCCTATGAGGACCTATTCACCTCGAAACCTACCGCGTCAGTGGATATCGTGGTTGATGCAATTCCGGAGAAGGTAGATGACCTTATGAACACAGAGCTTTGTAAGCCTTACAATAGTGAGAAAGCCAAAGTTGCTTTGTTCCAAATGGGACCCACAATGGCTCCTGGTCTGATGGGTTTCCCGCAATGTTATATCAAGTGCATTGGGAGTTGGTGCAACATGAGGTTTGTAGTGTTGTTCACAGTTTCTTGGGTGGTGATGAGATCCCGAAGGGGTTCTGTGACTTGGTTATTATGCTCATACCAAAGGTAACCAATGCTAAATATCTGTCAAAGTTCAGACATATAAGCCTATGTAATGTTCTATACGATATTTCTTCCAAGGTGGTGGCCAACAGGCTTAAAGTCTTTTTACTTGACATTGTTTCAGAATTTCAGAGTGCTTTTGTACCTGGTCGTCTTATTATTGACACTGCTCTCATTGTGTATGAGTGCCTACAGACTGTGCGGCGCCAGAATTGTAAAAGCCCTTTCTTTGCTTTGAAGATCGACATGATGAAGTCCTATGATCGCATTGGGTGGGACTTTCTGCATGCTTGTTTGTCTAATCGTGGTTTTGCTTATAGTTGGATTAACTCAGTGATGAGGTGTGTTACTTTGGCTAGATATGATGTCAATGTCAATAGGGATTTTACTTCCCATGTGGTTCCATCAAGGGATATTCGACAGGGGACCTGATCAATCCATACTTGTTTTTACTATGCACAGAGGGTTTATTGTGTTTGCTGCAGAAGAAGGAGGGTCTTAGTGAGCTACAAGGTTTGCGTAATGGACGTCAAGGCCCTTCTCTATCACACTTTATCTTCGCAGGTGACGGCATATTATTTGTGCTTAGTGATTCCCATAGTGTGGATTCTTTGAATAATGTTCTAGATACTTATTGTGAGGCTTCTGGTCAGAAGGTTAATCGCCAGAAGTCCTCATTTTTCTTCAGCAAAAGATGCCATGATGGCTTTAAGGATCGTGTTAATTTGGAGGTGGACAATGAAACCCTTCAAGGTTCCTACTTGGGCATGCCGACCGAGATAGTGAGAGAGGCTACTTACTCCTTCAAGTTCCTCTCAGAGCGTGTGTGGCACTGTGTGTCTAGCATCGCAGGATAACCTCTCTATCATGCAGAAAAGGAAGTCTATCACAAATCGGTGGTTCAATCCACCTCTAACTACGTGATGAGTTGTTTTCATGTGCCTATGTCGATCTGTGACAAGATGAAATCGTCTATGGCTAATCACTAGTGGGGTTTTGAAGAAGGGAAAAAGAAAATGCACTAGTGTTCTTAGGACTGGTTGACAGCGCATAAAATCCTTGGAGGTCTGGGATTCCAAGAGTATGGACTTTTTAATAAAGCCAAGTTGGCCAAGCAATGCCGTAGGCTCATCACCGAACCTACATCTCTCTATGCAAGGGTTTCAATAGGGCGCTAATATCCGGACTCTGATTTTCTCTCTGTCGTCAAACCAAGATCTTCGTCCTTCACATGGACATCACTCCTCCATGGGCGGCAGCTGGTGCTACGAGGTCTTAGATGGGGGATTGGAAATGGGGAAAGGGTTTCAATTATGAGAGACAATTAGATACCAGGATTTCATGTTGGTTCTTTCAAGCCTTTTGTCGCCGATTCCGTTCGTTGCCAAAGTGAGGTTCCTATGAATGAAGAGGGAACTGGTTGGGAGACAGAAACAATCAGGGATTTTTTTTCCACGAGGATCTTGCTAATACAATTCTTCAGATGCCGATTAGCAGACGATGTGGTGATGATTTTCAATCCTGGCCGTTTGATAAGCATGGGAATTTTCACTCAGATCAGCGTACAATTTCGCTAGAACCTCCTCTTTCTTTGCAAAACAGGGTGAGGCAGGTGATACGTCCAAAACGTATCTACTTTCTCTAACACTTTGCTATTGTTTCTTCTCTAAACTTGTGTGATTTGGATACAACTAACACGGACTGACATTGTTTTCAGCAGAATTACCTTGGTGTCTTGTTTTAGTGTAGAAAATGAGCTATTAGGAAAAAACCCGGAAAATATGCCAAAAAATATATTTCACCAGAAGATCCACGGAGCCAGGAGGAGAGACAGAGGGGAGGCCTGGGGGGCCAGACCCACCCCAGGCGCGGGCCCACTGACCTAGCGCCTGGGGGAGGTTTGGCCACCCAAGGCAGCTTCTCGGCCTCCCTCCGCGTCTATAAGTTGCCTTCTGACCTAAAAACAGAGGGGAGTTCGATAGTTTTCCAGAAAGAGTTCCGCTCCATCGCCGCCACCAGAAACCAAGATTCGGATCCATAAACTCCGTTCTGGCACCCTGCCCGGATGGGGAATTAGGAGAGGTTCATCGCCATCGTCATCACCAAGCATCTCCATCAACCATCGATGTTTCCCTCATCCATGAGTGAGTAATCCCCCGCTGTAGGCTTGGGGATGGTAGGGATTGGATGAGTTCTATCATGTAATATAAGATCTGTTAGGGGCATAGTGCCTAGTATCTCTATTAGTGCTATTTGACTTTGTTGCAACTTGTTGTGCTTAATGCTTGTCACTAGGGCCCGAGTGCCTTGATCTCAGATCTGAACTTATTATTGAATCATTATGATAGTATTTTTTGTGATCTTATCTGCAAGTTGTGTACACATGTCATTGTCCAGATCCAAAGGGCCCAAAGTGACAATAATTGGGACAACCAGAGGGATGGATATGGTGTGAGGATCACATGTGTTCATGGAGTGTTAATGCTTTGCTCCGGTGCTCTATTAAAAGGAGCACCTTAATTGCCAGTAGTTCCCTAGAGGCCCTGCTGCCACGGGCTGGCTGGACAAAAGATGTTGTGCAAGTTCTCATTGCGAGCACGTATGACTATATTTGGATCACATGCCTAGGATTGTTTAGTACTTGGATGCTTGTTATTATTTATCTTCAATGCCCTAGTTCTTTGAAGTTACATGTTTAGACTCGTCCATGCAACGCCCGTCCATCCATCACTATGCCTACCGCACTTGAATCCTACTGCTACCATTACTGTTACTATTGCTACTGTTTCACTGTTGTTGTTGATGTTGCTACTACAAACTGTTGCTACTAATAAACTTCTGTGAGCAAGAACTATTTCCAGGTGCAGCTGAACTGACAACTCAGTTGTTAAGGCTTGCAAGTATTCTTTGTCTCCCCTTGTGTCGAATCAATAAATTGGGTAATACTACCCGCGAAGACTGTTGCGATCCCCTACACTTGTGGGTCATCAAGACTATTTTCTGGCGCCGTTGCTAGGGAGCATAGATTCATTTGTAAGTTTACTTGGATCTATTATTGTTCACTGCTACTCCTTTCATCATGGGGAAGTCTCGTGATGGAAAGTTCCCTATTTTACCATCCACTACAAGAAGAGGTACAGTCTTGAACACCTCTGTTGCTCTTGATTCACTGTCTGTTATAAGTAAGCTTGTCACACCACCACCACATGCTCATGCTACACACACTTCTACTACTGTTGAATCTGAAACTGCTTTTGATACTCATGATGTTACTTCTACCGTGCTTGATGTGAGTGGTTCATTAGGTCATTTTCTAGATGCTAGTATGGCTAGTCTAGGAAATACCGAAACTCCTAGTGAAGACACTGTTACACCTGTTAGCTCCCCTGATTCTAGTGCGAGTTTTGATATTAATGATGGTTACATAGAGCTTACTAATGAATTTGTTTAAGAGTGTCGAAACACACATGGTGCTAGTGCTATTGAGAATATCCTTGCTAGACATACTATTATACCTAAGAAGTCCTATGATCCTAAGTTTGCCACCTCTCCCATAGATATTAAAGATAAAGATTATGATTTCTCTCTTAATTTATCTTATTTAGATATTGTTGAGAAAGAACCTTTTTGTGGTACTGAAAACGAGAGTGTTGTGGCTCATATGAATGAGCTTTCTACTATGAGTGCTTTGTTCTCTGATGATTTTAAGATGCGCAAGTACTTTGTTGCTAAGATATTCCCTTTTTCACTAAAAGGAGAAGCTAGGGCTTGGTTTAATAGATTACCTCCTGGTTCCATTGATATCCCTGGTTGCTTGATTGCTTCTTTCTTCCATAAATATTTTCCTCCCAGTGCTAGACATGCTGCTTTGCAGAGACTTTTTGATTATAAACAGGAAGAAGAAGAGAAATTGCCTAAGTCATAGAAAAGATTATGTTCCTTGATTCATGCATATCCTGGATGTCCATTACCTAAGAATGAGTTGCTTGATATGTATTATAATGGACTAACTGATGATTCTAGGACCTACCTAGATAGCTTTGCTGATTGTGTTTTCAGGAAAAGGACTCCTACAGATGCTGAAGAATTAATGAACAAGATAAGCAAGAATTATGATGATTGGACTTCAACTGAGTTGAATACACCTGAGCCTATTACTCCTGAACTAGATGTTCATGAACCAGTTCCACCAACAACAACAAAGAAGAGGGGAGTTATTGCATTAAATGATGAAGTGATGAAGGAAGCTAAAAAATGTCTAAAGGAGAAAGGTATTAGAGCTGAAGATGTGAAGTTTACCTCCTATAGAAGAATTATGTAAGCCAATTCCCCGCTCATCTACTATTGAGGTACACTCTCTCCAACAATTTGACAAAGGTGATATTCCTTATGGTAAGCCTCCTGATCAATGCTTAGAGGAACTTGACATTTTTATTGTTAAACAAGGTCATTTTAATAAACAAGTTCAGAATCATTTATTGGAAAACTCTAGAGCTATCCATGAGTTGAAAGATATTCTGGAAAGAACTTCTAATGATATTAAAATGCTTTGTAAACACTTTAAAATGGTTCAAACTCAACTTGATCAACTTGCTAAGGTACAAAAGGATATGCTAGTTGATGCTTTAGGAGATAAACATGCTTATGGAATTAAAACTAGGAGTGGTATAACTACTCAAGATCCTTTATATCCTGAAGGACACCCTAAAATAATTGAGCAGGATTCCAAACAAGGTGAGGATAGTGGTAGTCCTCATAAGAGGAAGAAAAAGAAACATAAGAAAGTTGAGGAACCACTTGAACCTGCTATAGATCCTAATACTATATATGTCTCTGATGTTGAAATTGAGAGTGGTAATATTGATGAGTCTCCTGATAAGGAGGAAGGTGAGTAAGAACCTGAGAAACACACTAAGAACACTAGGTACACAAAGGAAGATTTTATTGCTAATAAACATGGTAAAGAGAGAGAACCTTGGGTGCAGAAACATATGCCTTTTCCAGGTAAGAAACACAAGTCAAAGGAGGAAGAACACTAGAACAAGTTTTGTGAGTGGATGAATCCTTTATTTCTGCAAATTCCTTTGACTGATGCTATTAAATTGACTCCTTGTTCAAAGTATATGAAGGATATTGTCTCTAATAAAAGGAAGATTCCTAATGAAGAGATTTCTACTCTACTTGCTAATTACTCCTTCAATGGTAAGGTTCCAAAGAAAATTGGTGATCTAGGTATACCAACTATTCCTTGCTTCATTAAGAATAATTATGTTAGAACTGCTTTATGTGATTTGGGAGCTGGAGTTAGTGTTATGCCTTTTTCTCTCTATAAGAGACTCCAGCTAGAAAAGATGATACCAACTGATATTTCTTTGCAAATGGCTGATAAGTTAACTACTATTCCTGTTGGTATATGTGAGGATGTTCCTGTTCAAGTTGCTCATAATTGCATAGTCTTAACTGATTTTGTTGTGCTTGAAATGCTTGAAGATGATAATATGTCTATTATTCTTGGGAGACCTTTTCTTAATACTACAGGTGCTGTCATCAATTGCAATCAAGGGAAAGTAACATTCAATATTAATGACAAAGAGCACACTGTCTATTTCCCCAAGAAGTTTGTTAGAAGTTATTGCCTGAATTCTATTGAAAATATTGAAGGCATAATGGTTAGAGAAATTTATTGTCCCATCCCACAAGAAAATATCGAAACTATTATGATTGGGACCATTGTTATCGAGTATGAGGTAACATAATCACCTTGTGGAATGCAAAGTTTTGTTTCATATAAGATTTTTTGGTAACAAGACTTGATCAACCTTGTTAACAAAAGGATTTTAATGAACAAAATAATGTTTCCACTCTGGTTATACTTGCTTTCCTTTTCCTTTCTCCTTCCTAGTCTTTGGTTTAGCTTTAGTTTTGCTAGTTTTTTGCTTGTTTGAGTTTCTTAGAGATCCTGTAGTTTGGCTTTTGGTTTGCTTTTGCTTCTTCTGAAAAACTGTTTGTACGAGAAAATCAATTTTCATACCCTGAAAATTGGCCAAAAATAAAGTTTCCCAAAAAATACTAGAAAATTCAAAATATTTTTTCCTCGAAAAAAGGGGCAGAGTGGCACCTGAGATAACCCAGGGGCCACCCCTAGGCCCCGCACCTGTGGTAGGCGCGGGCCCACCACTGGTGGCGCCTAGGGGGGTCTAGCCCACCTGGGCCCCTCCAGGCTGCCTCCTCAAAGCCACCTTCTTTCTCTCTCCTGAAAAACACCGGAAAACTTGCTCAAGCTCGAGTTATTGTTGTTCTTACTCGCGATTTTCGATCTCCTTGTTCAGCCCATCTCAAGTGCTAATTTTTGGAGGGATTGTTCCTTGGTATGTGCCTTCTTCACTTGTCCAATTAGATTTGTGATTGGTAGATTGTATCTTGAGTATTTTGCTGCTATAGGTGACAGGTTGTTTGAGATTGCATGCCTGTTCTATGCTTAGAAACTTTTTTTGTTGCATGTGTAGTCCTCTAGCAAGTTCCTATAGTAGTTTCTCATCATTTATCAACTTAGAAATCACTTGGTTTGATGGTTGTCTAAAAATTTCAGCAAAAAAGATGAGTGCTTATTCACTGAATCAATATGACTTGATGGTGCATGATCCAATGAAGGTTCATCGTGAGGAGGCAGTTTTTCCCTCCATATACCCATGCCATGAATTTATGAGATCTGCAGGGATTCTCCAAGATTTTCAAACTTTGGTTACAAATGTAGGGTTGGAGCACTTTGTTGAAGGTGAAACAATCCAATATGTTAAGCTAACCATGGCTTTTGTGCAGGACTTCCGTTTCACTTGGTCTACTTCTAATCCCATGGTCCATTACAAAATATATAATATGCCTGTCAACCTGCCTTTTGCTGATTTCTGTGCAGCAATTAGAGTACCTCAGTGGGGATCTTGTGAGAAGATCAAGGAGAGGACCAAGTCACTTGTTGATTTGTATGCTGAGATTTTCCAAGGTTTCGAATTCTCAAAGGAAAGTGGTAAAATTCAGAACATCCAGCTCAGCTATTAGATACTTTTCCTATTTCATTACCAAGTGTGTTCTTGCTAGAAATACTGCTAGAAAGTTATCTTCTTTTGATCTAGCTTTTATTGTAGTTGCTCTGAATAGGAATAATTCTTATAGTTTGGGTGCTTTGATAGCTCGCCGTCTCACCACCAACCGTGATAAGGGTGGAATTTGTGGAGGTCTCGTTGCTTCTAGGTTGCTAGCTTTCCATGGTTTAGAGCCTCATTATTCAGATTTTCAGTTTTCCATAGAGAGTCTTGATATTGAATCCATGATTCAGCATGGTTTTGTTTCTTTGGGGGATAATGTGAGAAGTTTACCATATGAACTATCTTTTGTCCAGCAAGGTAGTAGTGAGAAAATAGTTTATTTGCCTGCACCTGCTTTGTTTAACTTTGATAACAGGCAGGGATGGTCACTTACAGAGGAGGAGGTTGACACTTATGTGGGGGAACTCACCCAACAAGAGGAGAATGTTGAAGAGGATGCCGAAGACAATACGGTTCAGCCTTCCAACTTGGGAGAGTATTCATACCAGCAGCCCTCATTTGATTGGGGCGCATCTTCTTCTTCTTCACAGGTGCCTGACTATGATCATTCCTATGATGACCCACCAGCATGGAGTTATTATCCATTCTATTGAGCCCCACTTAGGCCAAAATCCTAAGCTTTGGGGGGAGGTACACCAACATCACACTCATCTATATATCATGTTCGGTCAGTTCTTTGTATATCCATTGTTTCGCTTTCTTTTTGGTTCTTGTTGCTTCTTTCTCAAAAACCCAAAAATACCAAAAATATTTTCGTTGTTTCTCTTGGTTTGTTTCTTTGCTTCTTTGCTTTGGTTTGCCTTAAAAGAAAAAACCCAAAAAGATTTTGCTTTGTTTCTTTTTGGTTTTTCTTTGTTTGCTTGTTTCTAAAAAATCAAAAACACCAAAAATATTTGTTGTTCTTCTTTGGTTTTGTGAGTTCTTCGCAGGTTTCATTCGTTCTTAGTGGATATTGGTTTTCATGTTAATTATTCAAGTCACACAAGTGAAGGGCAATAATGAAGATTAAGACAACTCGAGGCGTGGTAAGAGGCTGGTAACGAACTCTATTTGTTTCATTTTTGTACATATACTCATCATTGTGAGCATGCTTAGCCTATTTGTGGAAGGCGTATGTCATTATGGATGCTTAGTAGTTCTTGCTTGTCTATGATTAGCTCCAGCTTGCTAATAGTTTGTAGCATGTCATATGAATGTTGCTTGCATTGTTCTACTCATACTTTGGTATGACATTGTGGTATCCTCCTCTGACTGTTCATATGAATCGACTTGGCACATGCTCACGCATGCATATGACTAATCAATAGTCAATAAGCCTCGATGATTTATTTTGCCTCAGAGTTCTTGTATCACTTTCATGTCATAATTAGTCATGTTTTGTTACAAGCATGATTATGATAGCTATCGCTCTCTCGTTTGTCGTCCCCTCTCTACTGCTAGCCTTCACTTGCACTGAGTATGTGCTCTACCTGTGCTTCCAACTCCCAAAAACCAATATTACCGTCTATGTACACCATACCTACCTATTAGCATCATTTGCTACTTCAGTGCATATTCTATATGCCGTGTTTTCTTCCAAAATAAAATGTTTGTCTGTTTTGAGAAAGTTAGTTAGTAAAGCTCTCACGAACTTGATGGTACACTTTATTCTTTGCGCTTAATAATTCTGAACCATTGTGACTAGTCCATGAAAGTTATATGCTTGCTTATTATATACTGGGATTCAGCAGAACCGTGCTGTCACGGGGAACGCTTTCAACACATGCTGGATATCTCATCCAGTTGATACCTTGCTCTTTTGTTTATGGATGTCGACGTGTGAAATAAAAGGGGAAGTTGTTAGTTCATGGAGTTTATACATTGTGTTAGAGAAACGCCTGGGCCGCTAGCCTAAGCCATGCTTAATCATGGTGGAAACTTGCAGCATCACTATAATGAGCATCTATGAAGCTTCCTCAATAAAAATCTATGCATATGGTAAATAAAAAGATTGCTGAGATGCTCATTGTTTGCTTGCCTTGTCATTTTGGTTATGGGAAAGCTCTTGTACCATATGCAAGGGGTACCCCGTTGGCGGTTCTCGATGATATGCATGTATCTACAATGACAAGAACTTTCAGGTGACCAAAGTTGAGTAGCATGCGGAGCGACCCTCGTACTCAAGGGACTTGGGATTTCCAGTCTATGGTCTGTCAAGCATATGATTCAGAGTGGACCTCACTTTCACCTTAACCACATGAAGATGCCTATGATAGGGGCAATGAGAGCTCAAAGCTAATGAGTACTTTCCTTTCAGCATTAGGAAGTCTTTCGAACCTTCACAAAAACCATTTACACAATTTTGTTGAGTCACCACTTATTCTATGAGCACCTTCTTGAGAGCATAGTTGTCATTCTTGTGTTTGTTACAAAACTTGGTTAATTATGTCATAACTTTGATGATTGTATATCTAATATCTTTATCTCTAGTCTTCATGTGAACTTCAGAGGTGCCTTGGCATTTATACTGTGCTATTCAAACAAAGGCAAGCGAGAAACCACTCTATCATGCCTTATTATGAGCATTGCAATGTTGCTTATGTTTATGTTTCATGCTACTTATTATTATTGAGTTGGTTTCTCTTCATAACTTGCAATGACTATTGAGTAGACTTAGTTGCATACTCCTTATTATGAATTGTCTAAGCATCTACTCTTGTGCTGAGAATATTTACATCATATGAAGCAAAGTGTTCGTGAAAGTTTTTTTATCGCACTCAATTTTCAACTGAATTGCCTGAGGACAAGCAATAAGCTAAGCTTGGGGGAGTTGATACGTCCAAAACGTATCTACTTTCTCGAACACTTTGCTATTGTTTCTTCTCTAACATGGGCTGACGATGTTTTCAGTAGAATTACCTTGGTGTCTTGTTTTTGTGCAGAAAATGAACTATCAGGAAAAATCCCGGAAAATATGCCAAAAATTATATTTCACCAGAAGATCCACGGAGCCAGAAGGGGAGACAGAGGGGAGTCCTGGGGGCCCAGACCCATCCCAGGTGTGGGCCCACTGACCCCGCGCCTGGGGGAGGTTTGGCCACCCCAGGCAGCTTCTCAGCCTCCCTCCACGTCTATAAGTTGCCTTCTGACCTAAAAACATAGGGAAGTTCGATAGTTTTCCAGAAAGAGTTCCGCTCTGCCGCCGCCACCAGAAACCAAGATTCGGATCCAGAAACTCCGTTCTGGCACCCTGCTGGGACGGGGAATTTGGAGCGGATCATCACCATCATCATCACCAACGCATCTCCATCAACCATCGATGTTTCCCTCATCCATGAGTGAGTAATCCCCCGCTGTAGGCTTGGGGATGGTAGGGATTGGATGAGTTCTATCATGTAATCGAATAAGATATGTTAGGGGCATAGTGCCTAGTATCTCTATTAGTGCTATTTGACTTTGTTGCAACTTTTTGTGCTTAATGCTTGTCACTAGGGCCCGAGTGCCATGATCTCAGATCTGAACTTATTATTGAATCATTATGATTGTATTGTTTGTGATCTTATCTGCAAGTCGTGTACACATATCATTGTCCAGATCCAAAGGTCCCAAAGTGACAATAATTGGGACAACCGGAGGGGATGGCTATGGTGTGAGAATCACATGTGTTCACGGAGTGTTAATGCTTTTCTCCGGTGCTCTATTAAAAGGAGCATCTTAATTGCCAGTAGTTCCCTAGAGGCCCCGCTGCCACGGGTTGGCTGTACAGAAGATGTTGTGCAAGTTCTCATTGCGAGCATGTATGACTATATTTGGAGCACATGCCTAGGATTGTTTAGTACTTGGATGCTTGTTATTATTTATCCGCAATGCCCTAGTTCTTTGAAGTTACATGTTTATACTCATTCATGCAACGCCCGTCCATCTATCCCTATGCCTACCGCACTTAAATCCTACTGCTACCGTTACTGTTACTATTGCTACTATTTCACTGTTGTTGTTGCTGCTGTTGCTACTACAAACTGTTGCTACTGATAAACTTCTGTGAGCAAGAACTATTTCTAGGTGCAGCTGAACTGGTAACTCAGTTGTTAAGGCTTGCAAGTATTCTTTGGCTCCCCTTGTGTCGAATCAATAAATTGGTAATACTACCCGCGAAGACTGTTGCGATCCCCTACACTTGCGGGTCATCAGCAGGCAGGGGTGCAAGTTTTGATCTTTTGTGGGAATTTAAGATGGGGAAGGCAGTGTGCTCGATCACCGCTCCGAACAAAATGAAGATCATCCTTTGGCGTTTCATCCATGACTGTCTGCCGATTGGGTACCAACTGCGACATCATCATATCTCAGCTGACAACGGTTGTGTTTTCTATGGCCTTTCTGAATGGGTGGAACATATCTTCGTGTTATGCCTTTCACGAAGACCATATGAAGTACAGTCAAGGAGCACTTTTCCTTTCACCTGAATCGTAAATCCCTGGTGAGTGCCAAGCAATGGATTTTTGATTTTATTCGGAAGGAAAGCGCAACAAATGCCACAGTGTTGGCTGTCACTTGTTGGCATATTTGGGAATCGAGAAATGAGATCAGGAACTCTAAGGGGCAACCACAACCCCAAAGAGTGGTCCCCAAAATCTTGGCCTATATTGATATAATCCTGACACACCTTTTCAAGAACAAGTCGAAGAGTACGACAAAAAAATGTTCAGAAATAGCGTTGAACTCCCCCACCTTTGGGTTGTATCTGCTTCAATGTGGACGCGATGCTGTTCCTAGCTGAGCACCCCATGGGACGGGGGATTGTTCTTAGAGATCATGAAGGAAAGTTTATCCTTTCTTGCAGCGATAGAGCAGATGGCATTGTATGAACCTGAGATGGCAGAGGCTCTGGTCGTGAGGCGGGGTTTGGAGCTGGAAAAGGAGCACGGATTCCTACAGGTCGTGCTCGTTTCTGAATGCCTCTCCTTGATCCAACGCATCTCTTTCCAAGCTCGGGATCGCTCTTGCATTGGAATCGTGGTTGATGATATCAGATCCTTGACGACGGATTTTGAATCCTATTTGTTTAAATTCTCTAGTGGGAACTTGAATGTGGTAGGACATAAATTAGCTCTCCCGGCCGAGTCTTCAGTTTTTAATTTGTATGTTGGTGTTATCCCGGAGCTCATCCGGATTGAAATCTGTAATGCTATCTCATGATCAATAAAATGCCACATTCTGTCAAAAAAAAGTGAAACACTAAAGGAAAAAAAGATAAACGAATGGTATACTGCCATTTATTTTTCTAACAAAACACTTAATCACAAAGTATAAGATGCACGGTAAGCATAAGATGCATAGAATTCAGTCATAGGCGCGAGCGAAAAAATACTACCATTTATTTTTCAATAATAGTTGACTAAGAAGGAGAACTGAAATACTGAAGGAAAAATATAAATGAAAGGTATACTGCCATTTATTTTTCTAACAAAACACTTAATCACAAATTATAAGATGCACGGTAAGCATAAAATGCATAGAATTCAGTAATAGGCGCGAGCGAAAAAATACAAACTATACCAAATGAAATATATTCATTATTCAAGAAATTTAAATATATTTAAATGTTCATTATCGAACAAAAATAAAAGATCAACTAAGTAGTAATTTGACACATATAAGTTGCAATAGATATTTAAATTTTCAATAATCTAATATTATCAAGTTATTAATAATCTTCGTACAAAAATCGATAGTAAAATAAAATTTTAAATACCACTAATGCGAAAATGGCATTCTAAAAAAATTATACATGTGTCTTATTGGTTTGTCTTGAATAGTTTTTATGGATTATATAGGAAATTTTACTAGACCCTTAAGAACCTGCCTCTGCATGTGCGTGGGCCACTGTCCTAGTTTACATATAAACAGGAAAAATAGAACTAACGCCTCCGGAGGCAGGAGGCGCTGCTCTCGCTAGGAGGGCATGGCGGCGGCGGCCCTCTGTCGACACGCCATAGGTCAAACAATGAGTTATATCTCGCTAGATGCGTGCCAGCCTCCTCATTGGCTCGGTCGCAGTGGGGACGCAAGTTCGCGTCGACGCCCAGATATTGCAGCCGGAGGTACTCCGACAAGAAAACATGGTAGAGGACATCCCACCTTAAGGCTCGTTGGTGGTCCGTTTAATTGGCCCGTGGGGTGGTGGCGGCCGCGGAAGCGCTCGCTATAGGGGTTCGTAGCATGGAAAACAAAAAATTTCTACTGCATGCAAACAAACAAGCCAAGATCTATCTACTAGATTGTAGCAATGAGTCGATAGAGGAACTCACCTTCGAAGATTCCAAAGCGGTTAATGAGAGCAGATTCTCGTGGGTGATGTAGTCGTACTCTTACCGATCTCAAGATCGCGTAGACGATCCTTCCAGCGCTGCGTTCCGGCAGCGCTTCCGTAGTCGGTCACACGTTCGGTACTCGATGAAGACCTTCCTCTTCCTTGTTCCAGCAGGCAGCGGAGGTTGTAGCACTCTCCTCGCGATTCTGGCAGCACGACGGCGTGGTGTCGGAAGTAGAGGGCAGATATCGCAGGGCTTCTCCTTAAGCCGAAGCGAGTATGGTGGAGTATGAGAGAGGCCTTGGTGATCTAGGGTTTATAGGGCACCAAGGGGAGGGCTTGGTCGGCGGCTAGGGTTTGGGGAAACCCCAACTCGCCGAGTTGGAGGTGCCCTAGGCGGCGGCAGCACAAGGAAGTGGTGGCGCCGGTGGCTTGGGGCTAGGGTTTTGGGTGTGAAGGGTAGGGGCGCCCTACCCCTCCTTATATAGGTGGAGGGTGGCCGGTTGGGAGGAGGGAGTCCTCCCCCAACTTGGCCTCCTTGGCCGGCGGGTGGAGGGAGGGGACTTCCTCCCCAAGTAGGTTTCCTACTCTCCCTCCACCAAGCAAACTTGCCGTTTGACTTTTTCAAATTGGCGTTTGACTTTCAAACTTGGATTTGATTTCTCTCTTTATTTTGCCCAGCCAAGTAACCTAGTACATGATTCAACCATTCCATATTGTCATGACACATTCATGTACCCTTCCCCTCTGGAGTGTCGGACCTTCCGGACCCTTCTAGAACATTCCTGGTGAAAACACCGGAATCATTCCCCAACTCCGAAACAGGACTTTCCTTATATGAATCTTATTCTCTGGACCATTCCGGATCTCCTCGTGATATCCCAGATCCCATCCAAGACTCCGAACAACATTCGGTCTCTTACTCATCATTCCATAACTACTCAACAACATCGAATCCTTAAGTGTGTCTCCCTACGGTTCGTGAATTATGCGGACATGATCGAGACACTTCTCCGATAAATAACCAATAGAGGAATCTGGAAATTCATATGGCTCCCACATATTTCTACGATTACTTTGCGATCGAATGAATCACTTACATACGATACCAATTTCCCTTTGTCTCATAATAGTTTACTTATCCGAGGTTTTGATCGTCGGTATCTCTGCATACCTAGTTCAACCTCGTTACCGATAAGTACTCTTTTGTCGTTCCCATGGTATGTGATTCCTTGTGAGCCAGTCACATGCTTGCAAGCTAATTGGATGAGATTCCACCGAGAGGGCCCAGAGTATATCTATCCGTCATATGGATGGACAAATCCCACTCTTGATCCATGTGTCTTAACCCATACTTTCCGAACACTCAATGCCATATTTATAGCCACCCAGTTACGGTGTGGTGTTTGATGTCATCAAAGCATCCTTCCGGTGATGGTGATAAGCATGATCTCATGGTCAAAGGAATTAGGTTACTATTTATAAGAAAGCTTATAGCAATTGAACTATTAAAATGACTTGATCTTTATGCTACGCTTATCCATAGGAGTATGTCCATCATACCATTCTCCTAATGATATGGTCTTGTTGTTAATAACATCTCAATGTTCATGATAGGGAAACCACAATCATCTATTAACCAACAAGCTAGTATTATGAAGAGGCTTTACTAGGGACTCTAATTTAGTTTACAAATCACACAAGTATTAATGTTTCCGTTAATCAAGTTATAGCATGAATGTAAACATTTATCATAAACACAAAGATATAATAATAACTACATTTATTATTGCCTCTAGGGCATATATCCAACAGTCTCCCACTTGCACTAGAGTCAACTAATCTAGATTACATGGTAATATACCGAACACCCATGGCATTTTGGTGTTGGTCATGTTTTTCCCTCGGGAGAGATTTAGTCAACGGATCCGCCACATTCAGATCTGTGTGTACTTTGCAAATATTTATGTCACCATCTTGGACATGTTCTCGAATAACGTGAAAACGTAGCTTGATGTGCTTCAGCTTATTGTGTGACCTTGGTTCTTGCGCATTGGCTATGGCGTCCATGTTATCACAGTAGATAGACATTGGGTCCAGCGCACTTGGAACCACACCGAGCTCTGTAATGAACTCCTTCATCCATATTGCTTCTTGTGAAGCCTCCAAAGCAGCTATGTATTCCAATTCAGTTGAAGATCTCGCCACAACGCTTTTCTTTCCACTCCTCCAGCTAACTGCTGCACCATTCAAAGTAAATACGTATCCAGATTGAGATTTAGAATCATCCGGATCGGTGTTCCAACTAGCATCAGTGTAACCATTAACAACGAGTTGTTCATCACCTCCATAAGAAAGGACCATATCCTTAGTTCTTCTCAAGTACTTAAGGATGTTTTTGACCGCTATCCAATGATCCACTCCTGGATCACTTTGATATCTGCTAGTCAAACTAACAGCATATGCAATGTCGGGTCTAGTACATAGCATGACATACATTAGAGATCTTATGGCTGAGGCATAGGGAGTCTTACTCATCCTTTCTCTATCTTCTGCCGTTGCAGGACTTTGAGTTTTACTCAAGGTCGTATTGGGCAACATGGGCAAGAACCCTTTCTTGCTATCTTCCATTCCAAACCTCTTTAGAACTTTGTCCAAATATGTACTTTGTGACAATGATATTAGGCGTCTCGATCTATCTCTATAAATCTTTATGCCTAATATGTAAGCTGCTTCGCCAAGATCTTTCACTGAAAAACTATTATTCAAATAATCCTTGACACTATTAAGAAGCTCTACATCATTCCCAATCAACAATATGTCATCTACATATAGTATTAAGAATGCTACAGAGCTCCCACTCACTTTCTTGTAAATACAAGCTTCTCCATAAGTTTGTATAAAACCAAAGCTTTTGATTACCTTATCAAAACGTTGATTCCAACTTCGGGATGCTTGCTTCAATCCATATATGGACCGTTGAAGTTTGCACACCTTGTTAGCATCCTTAGGATTGACAAAACCTTTGGGTTGCATCATATACAACTCTTCATCAATGTCTCCATTGAGGAACGTTGTTTTGACATCCATCTGCCATATCTCATAATCATAATATGCAGCGATTGCTAACATAATCCTCATAGACTTTAGCTTCGCTACCGGTGAGAAAGTCTCATCGTAGTCAACTCCTTGAATTGGTCGAAACCCTTTTGCGACAAGTCGAGCTTTATAGACAGTAACATTACCATCAGCATTTGTTTTCTTCTTGAAAATCCATTTGTTCTCGATGACCTTCGCCATCCGGTAAGTCCACCAAAGTCCATACTTGGTTTTCGTACATGGATCTAATCTCGGATTTCATGGCTTCTTGCCATTTATTGGAATCTGGGCTCATCATCGCTTCCTCATATGTCGCAGGGTCATCGGTGTTGTCCACCAACATGACACTCATAACGGGATCATACCAATTAGGAGCGGTACGAGTTCTCGTTGACCTGCGAGGCTCTGTAGCAACTTCAACCGAAGTTTCATGATCATTATCATTAGCTTCCTCTCTTATTGGTGTAGGCGCCACAAGAACTACTTCCGGTGCTGCGCTACTCGCAAGTTCGAGAGAAGGTTCAACAACCTCGTCGAGTTCTACTTTCCTTCCAGTCACTTCTTTCGAGAGAAATTCCTTCTCTAGAAAGGATCCATTCTTGGCAATGTAAATTTTGCCCTCGGATCTATGATAGAAGGTATACCCAATAGTTTCCTTCGGGTATCCTATGAAGACGCATTTTTCCGCTTTGCGTTCAAGCTTGTACGGCTGTAACTTCTTTACATAAGCTTCGCAACCCCAAACTTTAAGGAACGACAATTTAGGTTTCTTGCCAAACCATAATTCATATGGTGTCGTTTCAACGGATTTAGATGGTGCCCTATTTAAAGTGAATGCGGTTGTTTCTAATGCATAACCCCAAAACGATAGCGGTAAATCTGTAAGTGACATCATAGAACGAACCATATCTAAGAGAGTTTGATTACGACGTTCGGACACACCATTACGTTATGGTGTTCCCGGCGGTGTCTATTGTGAAAGTATCTCGTATTTCTTCAAATGCTCGCCAAACTCGTAACTTAGATATTCACCTCCCCGATCAAATCGTAGAAATTTAATCTTCTTGTTACGTTGATTCTCTACCTCACTTTGAAATTCCTTAAACTTCTTGAAAGTTTCGGAATTATGTTTCATGAAATAAATATACCCATATCTACTCAAGTCATCTGTGAAGGTAAGAACATAACGATAACCACCGCGCGATGCTACACTCATTGGTCCACACACATCGGTATGTATGATTTCCAATAGGTCCGTAGCTCGCTCCATCATACCAGAAAATGGAGTCTTAGTCATTTTACCCATCAGACATGCTTCGCATCTTTCAAGTGATTCGAAATCAAGTGATTCTAAAAGTCCATCGGAATGGAGTTTCTTCATACGCTTCACTCCAATGTGACCAAGACGACAGTGCCACCTATAGGTCGAGTTATCGCTCAACTTAAAACGTTTAGCCTCAATTTTATTTATGTGTGTATTATTACAATCGAGATTCAATAAGAATAGACCATCTATCAAAGGTGCATGTGCATAAAACATATTACTCATATAAATCGAACAACCATTATTCTCGGACTTAAACAAGTAACCGTCTCACAATAAACATGATCCTGATATAATGTTTATGCTCAACGTAGGCACCAATAACAATTATTTAAGTATAAAACTAATCCCGATGGTAGATGAAGAGGTAGCGTGCCGACCGCGATCACATCAACCTTTGATCCATTTACAACGCGCATCGTCGCCTCGTTCTTCGCTAGCTTCCATTTATTCTGCAGCACCTGTTTCGAGTTACAAATATGAGAAACCGAACCAGTATCAAATACCCAGGCACCTACTACGAGTACTCGTGAGATACACATTAATAACATGTATATCGGATATACCTATCTTCTTGATGTTGTTGTTCTTCAAATCCGCCAAGTACTTTGGGCAATTCCACTTCCAATGACCTTCTCCCTTGCAATAAAAGCACTCAGTATCAGGCTTAGGTCCAGCCTTGGTCTTCTTCGCCGGTGCAGAAACTTTCTTACCACCCTTCTTGAAGTTCCCTTTGCTTAGACTTGCCTTTCTTGAATTTGGTGGTCTTATTGACCAATAACACTTGGTGCTCCTTCTTGATCTCCACTTCTGCAAATTTCAACATGGAGAAGAGTTTTGGCAACGTCTTGTCCATGTTTTGCATATTGTAGTTCATCACAAATTTCTTGTAACTTGGTTGTAGTGATTGGAGGACATGGTGAATCCCCAAAGAATTAGGAATCACTATACCCAAACTTTGGAGTTTGTTTGCGTGCCCAGACATCTTAAGCACATGCTCACCGATTTGAGCCCTCTTCCATCTTGCAGTTAAAGAACTTTTCAGAAGCCTCATAACTCTCAACTACCGCGTGAGCCTCAAATATCATTTTGAGTTCACGGACAATATCATGTGGGTCATGGTTCTCAAACCTTTTCTGAAGCTCCGATTCCAAACCATACGAGATATCACACTAAACTGTAGAGTACTGATTCTTCCGAGTGAGGTAAACATTCTTTATTTCATCGGTAGCAGTAGCTGCAGGCGGGTCACCCAGCGGTGCATCCAGCACATAGGTCAAATTACCAGCATTGAGGACAATCCTCAAATTGCGGAACCAATCCGCGAAGTTTCTTCCATTGTTTTTCAACTTTTATTTCTCTAGGAACGCATTAAAATTGATGGTAGGGGGCGCTATTGATCTACAACATATTTGCAATAGTTTAGACTAAGTTTATGACAAATTGAGTTCTAATTAATAGTTAAATTAATCTAGGTGAAATCCCACTCAAAACAATATCCCTCACATTGTTTTAGTGATCACACGAACCAAATCCACCACATCAAAACCGATCATCACGAGAGTTGATGTAGCTTCAATGGCGAACAATCAACATGTTCATCATATCTACTATATGACTCATGCTTTACCTTTTGGTGATCCGTGTTCCGAGACCATGTCTGTACATGCTAGGCTCGTCAAGATCAAACCTTAGCTTCCGCATGAGCAAATCTGGCTTCCTCGCGTTGTATACACTGGCAGAATCTAACACACCTGATCATCACGTGGTGCTTCGAAACAACGAGCTTTAGCAACGGTGCTTACTAAGGATGAACACTTTAAAACTTGAAATTTGTGTGCTAGAGGGATCATCTTATAATGCTACCGTCGTTAACTAAGCAATACAAGATGCATAAAGGATTAACATCACATGCAATTCATAATATGTGATATGATATGGCCTTTCTTCTTGTGCTTCCGGTCTCCATCTTCAAGCACGAACATGATCTCCATCATCACCGGTATAGCGTCAAGGTCAATGGCGCCGTTTCATGGTTGTCGTCCACCAGCTTCAACTATTACAACTACTTTGAATAGACACGCGGGTCTTAACAGAATTTAAAAACAACCATATGGCTCCTTCCGGTTGCCAACTTACAATAAGGAACATTGCATACATCAAATATAATCACAAGCATGGCCATATCACATCACAGCACACCCCTGCAAAACAAAGTTAGACGCCTCTAATTTTCTTTGCATATTTTACGTGGTTTGGGGCTTTCAATAAGTGTCTCTCTAACTTACGAACAAGAACCACAACGTTGATGCTTGAACTATCAGGTGCCCATTGTAAATTGGATCTATACTATGATGGGAGAGACAGGCACCCGCAAAGCCACTTATGCAATACAAGTTGCATGTTGAGCGTGGAGCAAGTCTCATGAACGCTGTCATTTAAGGTTAGCCCGGGACGCTTCATCCCATCATACCGCAAGATACAAATTACACAAAAAGCAATTGATAATAAAAGCACCACCGCCCATAATGACCATTGTGTTCTACTCGTGCAACAGATCTACATATAGACACGGCTCTGATACCACTGTAGGGGTTCGTAGCATGGAAAACAAAAAAATTCTACCGCATGCAAACAAACAAGCCAAGATCTATCTACTAGATTCTAGCAACGAGTCGATAGAGTAACTCACCCGCGAAGATTCCAAAGCGGTTAACAAGAGCAGATTCTTGTGGGTGATGTAGCCATACTCTTGCCGATCTCAAGATCGCGTAGACGATCCTTCCACGCATTCCGACATGGCTTCATGATCACGTTCGGTACTCGATGAAGACCTTCCTCTCCCTTGTTCCAGCAGGCAGCGGAGGTTGTAGCACTCTCCTCGCGATTCCGGCAGCACGACGGCGTGGTGTCGGAAGTAGAGGCGAGATCTCGCAGGGCTTCGCCTTAAGCGAGAGCGAGTATGGTGGAGTATGAGAGAGGCCTTGGTGATCTAGGGTTTAGAGGGCACCAAGGGGAGGGCTTGGTCGGCGGCTAGGGTTTGGGGAAACCCCAACTTTCCGAGTTGGAGGTGCCCTAGGCGGCGGCAGCACAAGGAGGTGGTGGCACCGACGGCTTGGGGCTAGGGTTTTGGGTGTGTGGGGTAGGGGGCGCCATACCCCTCCTTATATAGGTAGAGGGTGGTCGGTTGGGAGGAGGGAGTCCTCCCCCAACTCGGCCTCCTTGGCCGGCGGGTGGAGGGAGGGGACTTCCTCCCCAAGTAGGTTTCCTACTCTCCCTCCACCAAGCAAACTTGCAGTTTGACTTTTTCAAATTGGCGTTTGACTTTCAAACTTGGATTTGATTTCTCTATTTATTTTTCCCAGCCAAGTAACCTAGTACATGATGCAACCATTCCATATTGTCATGACACATTCATGTACCCTTCCCCTCCAGAGTGTCGGACCTTCCGGACCCTTCTAGAACATTCCTGGTGAAAACACCGGAATCATTCCCCAACTCCGAAACAGGACTTTCCTTATATGAATCTTATTCTTCGGACCATTTCGGATCTCCTCGTGATATCCCGGATCCTATCCGATACTCCTAACAACATTTGGTCTCTTACTCATCATTCCATAACTATTTAACAACATCGAATCCTTAAGTGTGTCTCCCTACGGTTCGTGAATTATGCGGACATGATCGAGACACTTCTCCGATCAATAACCAATAGAGGAATCTGGAAATTCATATGGCTCCCACATATTTCTACGATTACTTTGCGATCGAATGAACCACTTACATACGATACCAATTTCCCTTTGTCTCACGATAGTTTACTTATCCGAGGTTTTGATCGTCGGTATCTCTGCATACCTACTTCAACCTCGTTACCGATAAGTGCTCTTTTCTCGTTCCCGTGGTATGTGATTCCTTGTGAGCCAGTCACATGCTTGCAAGCTAATTGGATGACATTCCACCGAGAGGGCCCAGAGTATATCTATCCGTCATATGGATGGACAAATCCCACTCTTGATCCATGTGTCTCAACCCATACTTTCCGAACACTCAATGTCATCTTTATAGCCACCTAGTTACGGTGTGGTGTTTGATGTCATAAAAGCATCCTTCCGGTGATGGTGATAAGCATGATCTCATGGTCGAAGGAATTAGGTTACTATGTATCAGAAAGCTTATAGCAATTGAACTATTAAAATGACTTGATCTTTATGCTACGCTTATCTATAGGAGTATGTCCATCATACCATTCTCCTAATGATTAGATCTTGTTGTTAATAACATCTCAATGTTCATGATAGTGAAACACAATCATCTATTAACCAACAAGCTAGTATTATGAAGAGGCTTTACTAGGGACTCTAATTTAGTTTACAAATCACACAAGTATTAATGTTTCCAGTTAATACTGTTATAGCATGAATGTAAACATTTATCATAAACACAAAGATATAATAATAACTACATTTATTATTGCCTCTAGGGCATATCTCCAACACTCGCCGGCGCTCATCTTGAACATGGCGGTTGATCACCCATTGTTCGAGGGGCACCCATGGCAGCTCCTCAGACTCGTCGTCGGAACTGCCCTCGCCCAATTCCTCGGTGTTGGCTACGCCGGAGTCGTCAAAGGGGACCCACACGTCGTCCTTCGAGTCGGTGTGGTTGGGGACAAGGAGAGGCGGACACGACTCTCATGCAGGCAGTGCGCGGGGTGGAGGAAGACGGTGGCCATGCATGACTGTGCGCCGCTCCTACTGGCAAAAGCAGCACCTCCGATCGTCGCCCTAAATATAGAAGGAGAGGGTGTGAGGTGTGGGCATGGTGTGCATCTACAATGGCGATTGCCAGTGCATCTACATATAGCGAGAAAATGGCGGGAAGGAGTGGAAAAGGCGGAAAGGGCATAGCGGGAGAACACGCTGGCGAGCAATTTCTCTACTGCGTGGTCGTCGACGGGATGCGACGCTGCACAGGAGACGAATCGGGTATCTCACTGCAAGAGCTGGTCCGCGGTATTTTCAGCTCCTTTCGGCGCCCGCATCCCCCGCCTGGGTTGGGTTCGGCCTGTGGGCGACGGATAACAAAACAGGACGTGCCGACGCCAAAAAAAATTGGAGGGTGGGCTGGGCGTGAATTCGACCGCCGGCGCCCCCGATAGCCCTTTAAGGGGGGCCTAAAGCCCCCCCCCCCCACCCCACCCCCCCCACCCCCCCGCAAGTGAAGATGCTCCTAGGCATGTACTCGTCAATTTAACTCGATTTAGTTCTCAACTAAGTTTGCCGTCAAAACTAAAATTTGCATGTAGCCCCTCCACATCTAGAATTTACATGAGCGCTTCCAGGAGTTTGCAGATTGCCCCCTCCTGTGAGATCTACGCCCACATGATGTTCACGCAATTTTGACGGCAAATCTAGTTCATGACTAAATCAAGTCAGATTGACAAATTTGTGCGTAAAATTCTAGAATTTTCTAAGTGTGAGAACAAAATTAAGTCACATGCACAAGTATATGAACTATTAGTGTATTTAACTCGAAGAAAAAGGACACGGGAGGCGTTATAAATATGGATAGGGAACACGTGGAACAACGGGAACACCTTTATTAGATTTACCAACTAAAGGAGGAAATAGCGATTAACACCACTTGTTGGTTTTTAGAGAAAGACTAGCGGTCCTTGTATAATCAGACGGACCCTTAAAAATCTGGCGAATTTACGTGTCATGTTCGGAAAAGCGCATCTAGCAGAAACCGTAAACGGGCCTGCCCGTGGGCCCATGTAAAAATCACTGCGGTCGGTATTAGTAGCGGCTGCGGCGGAGGACACGGGTCAAAAAACCCCATTTCCTCCGCCTCCTCCATCGCTCCGCCGCCCCCATTTCGAGCATCTTTGGCGAGCGATTTCTCGGCCTCCATCGCAAGATGAGCGTCCGCGTCGGGCTGGGGGGATAGAGGGTGGGTGCAGCAGCCCCCGGAGACCACGGAGGCAGAGACGGAGATGGAGGCGGGGGTTGGCGGGGAAAAATCGGCGGATGCGGCGGCTCTGACGGTGGCGGTGGCGGAGGCGGGCGTGGCCACGACGTGGAGGTGTGGGCGACGTGGATCCGCTCCATCGGCGCGCGCGCCGCGAGGAAGTGGACGAACTGTGGACAACGGCCACCACCGTCGCTCGTCGAGTACGCGTCTGGCGGGAGGTACTACCACGAGCTTCCCAGGCTCGTCCACGTGTCACCACCGCGATGGTGGCGGAGATGATGCCCCGCAACACCGAGGAGGTCGCGGCAGCCATGGCGATCATCCATGCCCACTAAGCCACGGAGCATGCAGCCAAGCGCCGTAGGCTGCAGTAGAACCGCCAGAGGCGGAGGGGAAAAGCGCGACGGCCGGAGCTCCGGCGATCTCCACTGGGTAGTTAGGGGTAGATTATTTTGCTAACTTGATATGAATTATACAAGGCAAAGTATCGTACTAATCAATCGAGAAATCTTCCCGTGTTTCTTAATTTTTAAAATATAGATTGAGTTTAGGGGTTCTGACTTGCGTGAATAATTTCGCACGCGCTAAACTGGAGTACAGTGCCCTATATTCACGAAATACGGGTTCGCAGAGTACATGAACTGCTAGTCTTGCTCTTAGTTTGCACAGAACCACGACATGATTTTATTGTTGCAAAGAACACCAATATTTCATGTAATCACTTGCATAGAACACATAAATCCTCATTAACCAGGACAAGACACTCTGTTCAAATTCCAATAAAGAGAATTCGTCGAACATCAAAACGCCCTCTCTTCCCTAGCACCTTTTCCTCACGTGGACTGCAAATTCATGGCACAACTCAGATCAGGAGTCAAAGTTCTTCAAATTGCAACCAAGCTTGTAAAATGTCATGCATCTCCGTCGAACAGAGGGAAATTCTTTCGCAGCCAAACTACGATTGCTCTGGTAAAAATTATAAACCAAAGGCATTGCGGAAGGACCACTGAATCGAGGTGAAAGGGTCTTAGTTCTCCATGGCGAGCTCGTGGACAGCGGGCCGCCGCCGTCGCCCGTTTGGAAGCTGCCTCAACTCCAAGTTGAGCGTCTTTGGCCCCAAATCGGTAGAGCTCTGGAACCTCTATCCCCGCTAGGTGCATCACCGCACCCTCCCCATCACTGCTCGGTCATCTGGACATCGTCTCGCATGGTTTGGGTGGTCGCCTCTGCCTCGTATCAGGTCAGTTTGGTCGAGTTTGAAGAGAAATTGCCACGCTGGACCTAGTGGCAGTTTGCCTTAAATGACTAATTGGCTGTTTGAGTTGTTAATGACGTGTTTGGTGTTCTATGCAAGTGATTATGGGAAAAGTTGGTGTTCTTTGCAAAAACAAAGCCATGTTGTGGTTCTGTGCAAAATGAGCACCAACATTCGGTGTTAACTGCTATTTCCTCCAACCAAAGTGTGCTTTGCAGTGGATTTCGAACCAAATCATATGGTCAAAGAACCGAAAAATGGTGATCCTAGTAGAGTGTCCGTGCTTCGCAACAGATTTCAAACCAAATTATATGGTCAAACAGTTGAAAAATTATGATCGAACATAATTTATATGAGTGGAAACACAGTCAAACTCATCACTTGATAATATAGTTAATTTTATTTGTGCACATGCAAATAAGAAACTATCATGGAACAAATAGTGAGATTAGAAACAAGATAACCGGATGCAATTTTCCAGCAAAAAAATGAGGACAACCTAAATGTATTACATGCATCGAACAACCAATTGCACAAAACACACACTCTTATAATTGACAAATTACACTCCGTTTGGACAGACAGAGAATATAATAATCAATAATCTATACTATTAAAAAGATTGGGGCCGTTCGTCGTTTCTGAAAATTTCCGTCTGCCAGTAAATATCTATATTTACCCCTGGTAGTTCAGATTATTTACATGGTCTGCCACCGCCGAGTTAAAACTAAATGTTCATCCAGCGCCCACGGCCGAGTCTTCGTCCTTCCTTTACTCGCTCGGCAGCCGCCCGCGCCGCTTTCCCTCACCAAATCCAACAAAGTCGGCCTTACTCACATTCTCTCAGCTCACTCGGCGAGGACCCAGACGACACCCGCCCGCGCCGCTTTCCCTCGCCAAATCCAATGAAGACGGTCTTACTCAGGTTCTCTCTCAGCTCGCTTGGCGAGGACCCAGAGTCCCAGACGACACGTTGGTCGTGCTCCTCAACGACCTCGGCGGGGAAAGGAGGCCACGGCGTCCGACTGCTTGAAGAAGAGCGACAACCTCTGCCAGGCGGAAAAGAGGTGGGCAGCCATCCGCGACTGTGGTTCCGTCGGCGTCTAAGGTGGAAGCAGAGGGCCTGCAATACGGGAGGACTAGGTGGCTCACTGCCGCTGAGGATTGTGGCTGCTGGGGAAAGGCGGACAAGAGGCAGTACAATAGTAGTGGGAGAATGGCGATTTTTCCTCACGTACTCGGCTGTCGATGGCGAGAATTGAGGCGACGGACTGGAGTTGGATCTCATCTTGTTTTATTTATACCTCCGATCTGGATTTGCTCTTCCAATGTTTCCCCAATCTCGCTGCTAATTGTACGAGTGCTATCGATGAATGGTTGTGTATTTTAGTGCTTTGCTTCAGTGGATTATATTGGACAATGCTTATCGATTTCGTAGACCCGTGTTCTTTTAAGAAACTTTTGTTTTCTCGACCTCGGCCTGTACTGTTTTTGGTGTCTTTCATAGTTCTACCTCTTTGCATTCGTACGCAGAATTGTAGTCTGACTGTAGTATAGATTAGATCTCTGCAGATAATTCTGCAATTAGTTTACAGCCGAGCGCAGTACTAAGTAAAGTGGTGCAGATAAAATTTAACGATTTCGATACCACAATAAATATTGGCGAGTGGTTTTTTCCTGCAAAATAAAGAGATTATTGTGTTTGAACCTGGAAATTTATTCCATTAACGTGCTACGTAAATCTTGGTATGGTTTCGCTCAATTCATATTGCTCGATATTACAAAAGATAATAAACAACTTCAATGTCTATTTTATACTGTCCCATTTTCTGCATGTTGGTTGTTTACAGACTTCTTTTTGCATTATGCAAAAATAAAATTGGAATACATCCGTTTATAAGCGAGAATGCAATGAAAACAGTGGAGCCAAGGGAGGGAGAATATACGCAGAGAGACATGTTCACAAAAAATAAAAGAGAAAGATCATTAAAGTTTGTGGCGCGAGTGAATTTATCATACATATGGTCTTTCTAATATCTTATCAGCAAAAAAATGTTAATATCTTAGCTACGACAATGAACGAAAATTAAAAGAAACTTGTAGTTGTAAATAGCACAAGTATATTTAAAGCCGTTTACATTAGATAAGTAAAGCAAATGTCCAATTGTAATTTTTTTCTCAAATTACATTCTAAGTAATATAGGTTTTTTTAATTTTTTAAATATTATGTGGCCATGGTTCTATATATACAAGTTTATCCAAGCGACAATAAAATAATTAGACAGCCGTAGCAACGCATGGGCATTTAGCTAGTAATTATAAATATAGTTAAGTGAAACCGACTCACAAGCCGGAGTACTACCAAAAAATACAATCTTAATTTAGGCCTCTCCTTGCATAGAGAAATAACTTTTTTGACCTCAGATGAATTTTCAGTAGTCATAGCATAGTCCCATATTGCGGTGGTGGCCTCTTTGACGATGAAACGGAGATCAAAAGAGATTCTCACACAGAAACTTCATGTCAGGAAAAATACTGCTGCAGCACCAGACTTTTATATCACTATCTCACTGGGACAATGCTCTCTCGAAATACGCAGTCTAAGAAAATAAGACATCCTTCTCCGCTAATCTGCAATTATTAGTAATATTCCAAGTTGAGGAAACCTTATATGTTCTTCTCACAATAACCATCCCAGCTATCTCTGTCCTAGCATCATGACTACCTTCAACCACTCATTAGTTGGCGGAATCCCTTTGGCAAAAATTATAGTCACCATTTGTGTTCTCTATTCTAGGGGCTCGTCTGCTTAGAACTCGTTTAGCTTTCTCATACAGCCAGAAAAAACACAAGAAAGTAGCTTATATTTATTTCCCATCTCTTAATTCACACAGTGCGTTGCAAGTTGTGGAGCTGTCATAAACATGTCCTAAAATAAACAGGACTGTATACATAAATCAAGCAACAGTAGCTGAATCTTTCTATAGTCCATCCAACATCAAAAGAATGGACTCCATATTGCTATTTCATTCTGGTAGTTAAAACATAATAGCCAAATTTAATGGAGTGATGGCACATGAATGCAATTTGTCAAAGTGGCGGAGCTAGCCAAGAATACCAGGGGGGCCAAAACGAAATTATCGATGTTTGGGGGGGCAAATGACACTAATTTTTCTTTTCTAGGTCTCCCCAAAAAAATTCCTTCAATGATTTTTAAAAATCTGGGGGGGCGGTGCCCCCCCCCCCCGACATGCATGTAGCTCCGCCAGCATATGTCAAGTACCCAAATCACAGTCTATTACTTAACACGATCTGTCTCTCCAATATCCGGATACAAGTTCCATTTTCCACAGGAAGAGGGAGGATTTAGAGTAGAGGAGGCTGGGACAAGGAAGCAAAAGGGAGAATGCAGAGTCGGTTATATTCGTCAGTGGCTCAAAAGAAATCAAACAGTACAGTCACATAGGTCTAAGGCTAGTCATAGTAGAAGTAACTTGGATAATAACATAGTTCTACATGTATTACCAACTAAACATTTAGATGACATGACATACAATTAAATAATGAGAGAGATAATTGCCCTCCTCTAGTAAAGCTGGTACAAAAAATATAAAACTTGACTTTGTTCTTATGCATTTTTTATAAAATAATTTTAATAGGAGGGATCGATGTTACTTAAGTACCGTGCATGCACTTAAAATAATTCACACATAGTAAAATCGTATATATATATATTACATGAGACTTCAAAAGACGTACATTGCATTTAATATACAAAATGGTCTGACTTATATTTTTTCTTAATATTTTATATCTATCAATAATTGCCCTCCTCTAGTAAAGCTGGTACAAAAAATATAAAACTTGACTTTGTTCTTATGAATTTTTATAAAATAATTTTAAAATAGGAGGGATTGATGTTACTTAAGTACCGTGCATGCACTTAAAATAATTCACACATAGTAAAATCGCATATATATATATATATATATATATATATATATATATATATATAAAATTAAACTTCAAAAGACGTACATTGCATGCCGATTAGCCTAACACACGTACAAGCGTGTATATTTATGATAGCAAACACAAACAGTGATTTGAGACGTTCCTATTTTTTCAAAAACTAAACTGTAAAATAGTATTTCGAACCACTCACATGCATATGAACTAATGGGACGGGTCTTAGACGATAGCTTGCATCGACAAGGGTGTTTAGACAAACGATATCCATGATGATCGTACGTCGGTCCAGAGGGAGACGAGGGAGGTAGACAAGAAGCACGATGGGTCAACAATGTGTTTAACAAAGAAAATGATGGACATATTCGTATATTATATGGTCCAGGAATTACACTGTATATACAAGTACATATAGAAAGCATGATTAACCCTAACTACAGGCCGAAGCTGAAGCACCGAGGTCCCCACCCCCTCCGGCGGCGACCCAGCCGATGGAGGAGGCAGGGACCGGCTGCTAGGCAATGTAGTTGGGGGCAGATGGTTGGCCTCCAGATCCTATTTCTCCAGAGCGAAACTGTTAGTTGTGGTATAGACAGCAGTTTTGGAGAGGCCTGTGGTCATACATTCTTTGCTTCCCGGGTGTGCTAAAGGAACAAATTGAAGTTCAAATCTTGAGTATTTTGTGACATGCATAAACAAAAGGTGAGGACGCATCTAGGCAATTAATTCGACCTGCAAGTTAAGAGCTTTTTTTAACCCAAGAAACTATTTCTGAATGACTGATTGATATCAACAAAAATACTACCTCCCTTTCATAATATAAGATGTTTTAGCTTTTATAAAATAAATATATCTAGACGTTTTTTAGTGTGTAAGTTCACTCCTAATCTATACATAAGATATCTAGATACATTCATTTCACAAAATAGATACATTCATTTCACAAAATCTAGAACATCTTATATTTTAAAACGAAAGATCTTATATTTTGAAACGGAGGGAGTAACATAAAAAACATCAAATCTCTTCAGCTTCCTTCATCCCCAATTATACAAAAAAAAATTGTCAAACGATATACCACAAGTAGATCACTCCACCATAGTTGATTGCCAAGATAGCAATAAACGCAAGTACTCCCTCCGTTTCAAAATATAAGATGTTTTAGGTTTATGAAGAAAATGTATCTAGACTTATTTTAGTGTGTAGATTCACTGCAAATCTGAGTAAACCTACATATTAAAATAAGTCTAGATACATTTGCTTCATAAAGCTAAAACATCTTATATTTTGAAACGGAGGGAATACCATCTTGATCACATCTCAGAGATGAGCATTCACAAACCAGGCGGTTATTGTGGATTTATCTGACATGCCTACACAACCAGAACAAACTTAGGGAACGGATGGCATATTAACACTCCGTAGACTCAGGGTTCAGATCATAATCATATGGCATCCTTGTAGACGAGAGGCTTGTTGACCCAGCGGATGCGGCAGCCACAAGCCTGCAACAGTTGGAGCAGTTCAGGGGACAGTATAGACTTCAAGCTGCTGAGCATCTTTAGCTTCTTCAACCTCCCGCATGCGGCTCTCAGCGCCATCTCGAACCCTTCTATGGAGACCCACGAGAGGTGCACCATCTTCATGTCCTGGAGGCACCTCAGGGAGCTGAGCAGGTGGCACAAGCCCAAACCAGTAACTGGGCAATACGATATTGTAAGCTGCAGAATGAACAAGCTATTAAGGTTCCTGTGTCATCAGAACTCATCAAGGAGCCAAATACTGCGTAGTGTTTACCTGTCTAAGGTTTAAAGCATATCGGGCAAGAGCCCATAGGCCAGAATCATCAACAGAATAGCAGCGCTTCAAGTCGAGTTCTATCAGGCTCTTGCAACCAATGGCAACTGATGAAATTCCGATACCTGTAATGCGGACCAGACACCTCAGCTCAAGATTTGTGAGCTCCTCCAGAGAGCCCAGGTGGCTCAAACCACTATCAGTTATCTTGTTGCAGTAGCACAAGTTCAGCAACTTAATCTTCTTACAGCCATTGGCTAAAGCTGCCAACCCATCATCGGTGATAGAGCTGCAGCTGGGGATAGAAACATTTTAAGACAGGTTATCATACACAGAAGATGGTTGGTAGTCACTGTAAAGGAATAGAACAGGAGACCAAATTACCGGTAGAGGTCAAGTTCTTCAATTTTTCCACAGTTCGAACCAATAAAACGAAGGCCTTCATCAGAAACACTTGAGCACAGTCCCAACTTCAATATAAGTAGTTCAGAGCACTTAGCCAAATGCTGCAACGCTGCAAAAGAGTTGGCTTAATGATGTTCTAATCACAAGATCAGCATGGATAAAAAAGTAAAGATGTGATAAGCGCTATCACAAACCTGCATCATTCACTCCACAGTCAGTGAGATCTATCTCCTTAAGATTGGGGCAGCATGTTGCTATTCTCTCTAGTCCTTTCTCGCTTACTGAAGAGCAGGATTCCAACCGAAGGCATTCAAGCATCTTACAGTTGTCAGCTATTGAATCAAGGGCATTGTTGGTGAGGAGATTACAGCATGTGAGATTAATTGTCCTTAGGTAGCTACACCGAACTACAAGCGCAGAGATGCCCTCATCTGTAACACCGTTGCATTTGCTAAGTCCAATCTCAACCAAGTTGTTACAATTTTCACCAACCGCTGAAAGAAGAGAGGATGAGACTTCAAAGCCATCAAGTCTCAATACAGTCAACGTTTCCTTCAGTGTTGCCAACTTGGATAGAAAACACTCTCCAATTTCCTACAAGATTAAGTAGAAGATCAATAGTCATCAGCAATCAGATATTTATCCTCTGGGATTAATTAATTATAGGGCTGAGCTTCTCTAGTAGGGAAACATGGTTTTATCTAAAAATACAGCATATGTGTTCAACAAGCAAGTAAATCTGGAATACCAACTCACATGCAAACTATCTGCAGCACTTATCTTCTGGAGAGAGTTGTGACCATCTATGAGTGAAGCTAAGCCCTCAGAAGTCACATGATCACATCTTGACACATCAACACTCTGCAATGAAAGTCAACATATAGATTGGATCAGTGCTTGATAAGATTGAAGAAAATAGCCAAATAGTCAAGTGCTGGTGAAGTTGCACACTATAGTTATCCACATGCCATGTTTGACTAGAGTCAGCAATATCCAATTGCTAGGAAACCAGAAACTCAGTAAGTACAGATTTGAGATGATTGAAGACATGATAACGCGCATGATACTAAAAACAGTATCCCTGGAACATGATTACCTGCAGCGAATTACTCCCCCTGCTTAGCAATTCAAGGCCTTTGTCATCTATACATGGGCAACCAACCATGGCCAACTCCTCTAGCTTCTCAAGAGTCGATATTGATCTAAGGGATTCGTTGCTCACCTGCAACAGAAAAGAAAAGTTAAGTATGTCATAAGTTTCCAAACTGCAATTAGATGAAAACCAAGTTAATGCAACGAGCAAAAGATGAAATACTAAACAGTATATTCCTGTAAGTTTGTGAAAGCATCCAAAAATTCATATGTTTCAACAGGGCTCAAACATGCAACAGTCCAATTCATTTCAGTTCCAGGACAGAACATGCACCCAAAATATAACTTAGATTATATGCCACAAATACAACTCTAAACTTTACCAAGATGTAGCACTTGCTCTACTTCCAGTTGCACTCTGTAAAATGAGTAGCCTCAAGTCTTTGCTAACAGAAGCGGATTCAGAATATCACAAAGTTAACTTATACTAATGCATCATAGTTTCCTAATCAAAAGAACCAACAACTGTCCAGGTTAAAATCTATCGTTCATGCCTCTTTAACTTTGACAATACATACCCATGCTAATCATAGAAACATCTTTTTCACTTAAATGCATAGCTGTGGAATAAGTCTAATGATCCAAAAATAAATTGATTATTTCCGAGTTCAAACAAAAGCAATCAACAGACATCGAAGTCCCACTTGACACTGTATTTGTTGGCAATGTCGCATATATTTTTTTTTCACCTTACTCTCGAGGGCCATTGTCAGCTAGTCCTCAATCAAACCAAACAAGAAATAGCAACCCCTACTGACTGGATGAAGCAAAGAAGCGTTCAATAGCTCATAGGGGAGTAACCTTAGGTATTAGATGTCAAACAGAAGATGTAATCCAAGGTGGCACTAGTCATTTTCCAAGAATCTACATACTGGAAAACAGAACAAAAATATTTAAGATTTTTTCCTATTCCAATTGCACTCCTACAAGAATGTCTCCGGTAAGTTGACCAATACTACCCTGGGCACCTTTTTTACTCAAAATATAACGCCAAATAAATCCCATATTCCAAATCATTTTGAAAATTTCTGGGTCAAAAACAATCAAAGTCACACTATACACTCATCGCATAATTTTTCCACCTCAATCAAACCAAAGAGCAAGTGGCGACCCAAGTAGTGCGTGAAGCAAAGACAGGTTCGATAGCTCATCATAGGAGTAACCTTTAGGTAGGAGATGTCAAGGCTGCGGAGCTCGCGGCACTTCTTGGCAAGCAGATCGACGCCGATGTCAGAGATCTCACGGCACCACTTGAAGCTCAGCTTCTCCAGCCTGGGGCATCCGACGGCCACCTTGGCGAGCCCCATGTCAGTGACGCCGAGGCACTTTTCCAGATTCAGCTCCTTGAGCCCAGCGGCCGCGGCCAGCGCGGCGGCCTCCCTGTCCCCGGCGCCCACGCAGTGCGACAGGTCGACTGCCTCCAGCCTGGGGCATGCCGCTACCAGGGCGTCCAGCCCGCGCCACCCCACCCCGCTGGCCCTCGCCAAGCAGACCTCCCGGACGGTGCCTAGGTCCGCGACGGCCAGCGCGGCCGCGAGAGACACGTCATCGAGGGATGCGCAGGCGGAGAGATCGAGCCGCTCGAGCGCCGGGAACGCGCGGAGCAGGCGCGGGAGCGGCTCCCGGCGGAGCACCCGCAGGGCGCGGCGATGCGCGGCCTCGGCGCGCGCGAAGGCGCGGCTGACGAGGCGGCAGGCCTTGCGGTCCCGCCGCTCCGGCACGCGATCGAGCACCTGGCCTAGCAGATCCACGGAGAGTGCCCCGATTCCGCCTCCGCCGCTCCCGCCGTACCTCTGCGCTTCTTCCTCGCTCATCCCGGGATCGATCGATCGATCGGTCCCGTGGAGCGGCAGCTGATGATGGTTCCGTGGAGCAGGCAGCTCGGAGGGCCGACCGGTTTGGCGAGGCCCCGAGCTTATGTGGGGATGAAGAGGAAGGAGAAGACGGCGACAAAGGGGAGGTCGTCGAGGATCGGTGCGGCGGCCCAGGGGGGTCGGTATAAGGCGGAGCGCCTCAGCATGGTAGGATCCGCGCGCAGGGAAGGAGGCGGCGCACGGTGATCCGGCCGGCAGGGGAGACGACCGGTGGGGTCTGGGGGAGGGTACGGAAGGAGGAGGAGAGATGCGGGGGTGTGGAGTGGGGAGAGAGATGTGGATAGGTAGTGCCTGTCGGAATACCGCCTGTCTCAGGCCAGGTGAAGGTCACACCTGACCTGAGCCAAGGAAGATGACCAGAATGCCCTCGGCCCCCCGTTGTATCCAAATAATTTGATACAAAATGCAATTAATGTTGCTGTTCTTCCTGGTATCTGGACGGTGACATGATCAACTCCTCGGCGGGACACGGTTGTGGTGACAGTACAAATTAATTACTCGGGTAGTACGACACAATTGAAGTCTAAGACTGGTCATCATGCATATGATACTAGTTACCTCTTTATAGTGCATAGTAACAACTATTTCTGTTTGGGTTATTAGTCATAAGTCCTTTCACAATGGGGTTTCTAGTATCTTAGGTGCTTTGCCTATTGTTGGATTATTAGGCATAATTTTCACGATTAATTTTAGAATATAAATTATGACAAAACCAGCTACTAGCTTATGTAACTCGAACATACTAGATGTACTAAACAACAAGATGATCGGAAACAAACAGCAGCTTAACATGTACTCGCAGAACATGAGGAATAACCAAACAGAAGCACGTAGCACGTACCGTTTGGTTGTCGTAGTAGAAACTTTGGGGAAGACTGATCGAAACAGATGGCGACGAAGACGACGGTAGACAGCACCGCCTGACTTGGATGGAAGACGACCCGTGATGGAGAACTCGAGTAGTCGCACGGAGCACTTCCCAAAAACCTTATTCGCCCTCTCCCGTACAGGATCACAAGGGCGAGTGGTTTCGGAGACCTGTTCTCCCGTCCGTCGGTGCACGCCGGCAAGCGGGATGGAGTAGACTATGGTGACGGTACAAGTAGAGAGGATGGCAAAACCCTAAATTGGTTTCGGTGATCTTGTGGCGGTAGCCGCGTAGGACTTTATATAGAGCGGCTCAGGAAACCCTAACGGAGGCGAACGTGGGCCGAGTCCACGTTGCGCATGTTCGGGTCGGTTACAGTAGCCCACGATCCGGGAGCGACCCAAATAAGCTAACTGTTTGACACGTCTGTCAAAACCTCACAATTTTCCTGAGAAGCAAAATAAAGCTCGGCTCGACGAGATTCCCGCAACCCGCGGCGCACGTGCGTCGTGACGTCGTCGGAGGAGGAGTGTGCGCGTGTATCTCTCTTATTGCCACTCACTTACAAAGTGGTGCAACACTCCACCTTATGTGGCATCCCGCAAAACCACTACTAGAAAATCGCGTTGAATTTGTGCATTGCATCGTCATCATCATATGTTGTTTGTCAAAAACTATTTTCGCAAGCCCGTTTTGTTTTCCAAACGCCCCATCTTAATTCAAATGCAAAACCCGGTTCTCCGGATTAATTATTTTGGCCGCTATCGGTTTGCACACGGCCTGTTTAAATCAAATAAAAAGATTTAATTATTTTAGCGAGGCAATCGAGCAGGCTTTAATTCGAACGACCACCCCCAGAAAATACAAACGGTCCACCTACACCCGCCCTTCTAAATCCTACAGCTACCAGATAATCTAACCACCCCTCCCCTCCACATCACCCCCCCCCCAATAGTAATCTGCCACCTCACCCTCTTCCCTCCCCCTAGCCAACCAGAAGCTGCCACCTAGACTAAACCACCTCCACCCCATCTCTCTCTCCCTCTCTCCCCAACCACACCCCACACAACACACTCACACCCCACACACGCACACACAGCACATCACACAGCCACCCACGCCAGGCCCCCGATCCCACACTCCGGTCCACGCCCATCCTGGCCGTGGCCCACCAGCCTGGCCGTCGCCCACCCTCCTTCTTCCTCCTTTCTCTCAGCCACACCCTCCTGCATCCTTCCTCCCTCCTTCCTTCTCCTCCTCTGGCTCGCCCGTCCTGCCCTCTCGCGCCTCCCTCGCCTCGCGCCAGTGCCCGCCTCCTCCGGCCACGCCTCACGCCGCCGCCCGAACCCCCTCGCCGTCCTCTCCCAGCTCCGCCTCGCCCTCTGGCGCCGCCTCACAGCGCCGTCAGCTGCCCCGCGCCTCGCTCTCCCATGCAGGCCACCCTCTCGGTCGCTCCTCCATCTCTGCCTCCCGCTCGCCCCTTCCCCCTAGGCGCCGCCGCTCGCCGACCCCCTCCTCGCCGGAGCTCTCCATGAGGCTCCCTCCTCCCATGGGGCTCATGACCTCCTCCGCGCCTCCTCTCCTCCGCTGGCTGCCTCTATGGCTACTGCGATGGGGCGCGTCCTGGTATACATCTTGACCAGGATGCTCTCCTCCGTGATTCATGCTCGTAGTGTCTCGGCATGCTCCTGTTCGTGACCAGCGTTCTTTCATGTCACTCTCTTCTTTCAGCGTTATGTCCTGTGGATCTTGCTCTTGCTGCCTCCAACTTGCAGTGTCCTCTCTGTCCCAGTTCGAGCGCCTCCTGCGGGCCCCGTGCCGCCGTTCGTGTCTCCCGGCGATCACACATGCGACAAGACCTCCATCTCGGAACCACCAAGCACTTCCCCGCGGACGTCGAGACCCCGATGCGTCAAGTACTGCATCCCGGACCCCAATTTCTGCACCCCGAACGTCAAGACCGACTCGATGGCGCGGACCCGACAAGAGCTTCGCAACGACAAGAACGACAGCGACCAGGAGAATCCGATGCGCCCGGGCGAACCAAGCCACCTGGGATGCCGAGGACACCGCAGAACAACAAGATCTACTTCAGCATCAGGCGCCAAGATCTACCTCCGTGGCGAGAACGTTCACGAGACCGTTCGTCGAACCTCGAACCGAGACGGACCCGAACCGGAAAACCAAGTTCGTCGAGACCCCTCAATGTGTGAACCCTTTTCCGAGAACCCTATTTTATAATGGTCAACTATATGATTTGTCGCATATTGAATTGTCATACTCGCATGCATATCTGTGGTTTGGGGGCCTTATGCCGATTCACCTCTAATTAAATATGGGGCCCATATGCGAGCAAATATAGCCTTATATTGGCCTCATTTAAATTGGTGTAGCGAACCCGGTACTATCTCTTGCCATGTTAAAATAACATTTAATTGCGGGGGTTCTAAATAACTTGAACCGTTTAATTAAATGTCGGGACCCCGGTTTCGCTTAATATGACCTAATTGCATCGCACCTTGCCATGCCATGCATCATACATGCATCATGCCCGATCTTTTGCCGTAGTATTAAATATTGCATCCGGTGTTTATTCTAGTGTTTTGCTTCTTCGCGGATAAGGCCGTTGAGTTGATGCGAGTGTCGACCCGATCTTCGGTTGAATCTTCGACAATGTTTTCAGGCGAGCATCTCCCCCTTTCTACCTATCTTACTTTCATAGTCTTTATTCCCTCCTGTTGATCCATTGCTATCTGTGTTGCGATGTTTTAGTTTCCGTACCTGTGATATCCCCTGCAGCCTTATATTGCCTTGGACACATCCTATTACCTGTTGTTTGGTAGATAGTTGGACTTAGCGTCGTGATCGCTTGCTCAAGTGCCGTTGCGTGTTGTCAAGTGCCACGATTCTTTGGAGCCTCGCCGCATGTTGATGTTGGAGATGATCATAGTTTTACTTATCGTTCACTTTAATTCCTGTTTACCAACTAAAATTGAAGTAAGTAGAGGCATCGGTGGGTGATAGAAAATATTTGGTTTCCGAACGCCCACTTGTGTCCGTGGGACCCCGAGTACTTGATACATGTTCCTTGATTTATCGCACTATCCACATCCGGAGGTATATGGGACCCCCGAGCGAGCTTGATTCATCTTATTTCTTGGGGCCACAAACTAGTTTGAGGTTTTATTTACGATCTGTACTTATGCCATGCTACTTATGTATTTAAATTGTGCGAGGAGCACACTTTGTCGCTTAGGTAAGCGGAGTGATTACGCGGTATCGACAAGCCCAGCCACACTTTGGGTTCCTAGTCGCCACAACCATTGACGCAAACCTTGAGTCCGTCTCAAGCTTGCTTACGTTCTATGGTCTACTCAATGGGGTGGCCCTGAAATATTTTTGAATCTGTGATTGTTCAATCGTGAAAGCCTCGTTGGGTTTTGATTTGGTTTTCCGAGGTTGATCTAGCGTGTGTTGCTATTGGTGCACCCGGTGGTAAAACTTTCAAAGCCGTGTCATGGATATGAACGACTTGGAGCACAGTATCTCGACCATAGACAAGCATAACTAAAGTTTATTGCTATAAATTTGACTTATAATGACTAGTAATCAGCTTCACTATAATGGAATGGTTAAATAATATTGCCCACAATTGCTTGTTTGAGTTGTCGCTATGACCATTGTACCTGACTAGTAAGTATTGCAACTACAACGGAATGGCTGAATAAAAGTACCAACAACTGTTGGGTTTTGGGTTATCTCATGCTAATTGTATCTGACTAGTAAGTGTTGCAACTATCACGGAATGGTTAACTAAAAGCGCCCACTGCTTACTTTATCAGGATGATTATCTAAACCTGACTAGTAATTCCTGCAACGACAACTGAATAAGTAAAACTGCCAACCGTGTGAGTTCCTCGGTTGACTTCCTCGTTTGGTCTCGAGGGGGAGACGCCAGGATGGGTTTGTTTGATAATAGTATCAGGTAGGATCCGAATAGGTCTATCTTACCCCTCTCTGATAACCGCTAGTTGTATTGAGTCTCTATAGGTTGTTTAGTGAATGCTGCCGCTGCCGCTCAGTCCACCATACCTATGTAGGCGAGGACCGCCGAATTCTAGCCTCGCTGTCTTGGCCTCGATCGACGCTCCTTATTTTCCTTTGCCCTTTGTCGGCACCCTTTTGTTTAAGCAGGTTTGAGATCGACGTCGTTAGCGGGGTTACCCTTCGCTTGGCACAGGCGGGGTTATGGGCCATTGGTTATTCTTCGTGGCTCTTAGCCCCATTTGCATCTTGTCCGTAGTCGGACTCTATCATTTTCAAGGTGATTTGGATCTTTGTATATTATATCGTATTCTTGACTCTTTGAGTCATTTGTTATATATCTTTTCGTGGGTCCCATCGAGGACTGTTGTGTAATGTTATTACGTTTTCCACCCGCACGAAAGTGCTGGTGGCACCTTTGAATCGTTTCTATGCGGGTTTGGCGGGTTTCGCTAAAACTTGCATAGGTCCGATTCGAGGGTGTTACAGTGGTATCGAGCTCGGCTTGCGATACCCCACAAGTCCACCTGTAGGATAACCTAGCTAACGGCAAGTAGAGTGTCAAAACTATTTTTGCAAAATCGGTTGGATAGTTAATTAGGTCCGATTTTACCTCTTACCCTCGCTATTCTCCTCTTATCTCGACGTGTTTTGAATCCGCTCTCTTCCCTTTCTTCGAGTCCAGGATTTCTCGTGGTTGGGAGTCCGTCGTACCTTCAGGGTTTCGCTTCCTTCTTTGATAACGGTGTTGCTACATCTGGTCTTCATGCTATCCGAGGAATCCTTCGTCTGGTGGAATTATATTTGTTCCTTCTTGTGCCTTCCGGTGTTTTCCGACGCGACGAAGTCTTCTACATCAGATCCTATGAGAATGTCCATCCCTCCTTTGTTCCGACCCTCGTTTGTCGAGATCTTCAGTCTGATTCCGAGAATGGTTGCATGCTTTTCCACTGATTGTGCAGAGTAATAGTTTGGGTGCGTGATGGATTGGCCCCCATGCCGACTACCCCTTCTATTCGCTTTTGTACATTGAAGTGGATGAGAATGCATCGGTTCCCTCTTTCCATCGAAGATAGAGGTGGCTCGATTTGTTGATACCTCTACCTTCGACCCTTTTGTTCCCGGAGTGTTCTCCCGACGATCACGGACAACGACCTCTTGTTAGTGGTGTCGCGAGGATCTACATGAAGCGAGAAGATTCAGTTCGCCGACCTTCCTTCCGGTACCATGAGGCGGATCTCGAGGGCGAGATCCTTTGTTAGTGGTGTCGAATTGTGGCATCCCGCAAAACCACTACTAGAAAATCGCGTTGAATTTGTGCATTGCATCGTCATCATCATATGTTGTTTGTCAAAAACTATTTTCGCAAGCCCGTTTTGTTTTCCAAACGCCCCATCTTAATTCAAATGCAAAGCCCGGTTCTCCGGATTAATTATTTTGGCCGCTATCGGTTTGCACACGGCCCGTTTAAATCAAATAAAAATATTTAATTATTTTAGCGGGCGGTCGAGAACGGGCGTTTCGACCAAACGACCACCCGTAAAATACAACGGTCCACCTACACCCGCCCTTCTAAATCCTACTACAGATAATCTAACCACCCTCCCTCCACATCACCCCCAAGTAATCACACCTCACCCTCTTCCTCCCCTAGCCAACCGTGGCGCCACCTAGACTAAACCAACTCCACCCCATCTCTCTCTCCCTCTCTCCCCAACCACACCCCACACAACACACTCACACCCCACACACGCACACACAGCACATCACACAGCCACCCACGCCAGGCCCACCCGATCCCCAGCCACTCCCCACCCCGGTCCCACGCCCTGGCCCTGGCCGTGGCCCACCAGCTCAGACCGGCCCCGTCGCCCCCACCCTCCTTCTTCCTCCTTTCTCTCTGGCCGCTCACCCCTCCCCGCGCGCGCCGCATCCTTCCTCCCTCCTTCCTTCTCCTCCCTCTGGCTCGCCGTCCCCCGCCTCTCTTCCTTCCGCCTCGCCAGGTGGCCCCGCCCTCCTCCAGCGCCGGCCTCACGCCACCACCCTCGAACCCCCCTCGCCGTCCTCCTCCCTCAGCGCCTCGCCCTCCTCTACTCACCGCGCCTCCGTCTGCTGCCACGCCGGCTCTCCCATGTGAGCCACCCTCTCGCCTCCTCCATCTCTGCCTCCCGCCCCTTCCTTCCCAGGCGCCGACCCTCTCGCCGAGCTCTCATGAAGCTCTCCCTCCTCCGTCGGGCTCGCAGCACCTCCTCCGCCTCCCTCTCCTCCGGGCCGCCTCTATGGATACCTGCGATGGGGCGCATCCCCTGGTATACATCTTCGACCCAGGATGCTCTCCTCCGGCAGTTCTGTGCTCGACGCTGTGTCTCCGGCATGCTCCTGTTCGTGACCCGCGTTGCTGGCTGTGTCACTCTCTTCTTTCAGAGTTATGTCCTGTGGATCTTGCTCTTGCTGCCTCCAACTTGCAGTGTCCTCTCTGTCCCAGTTCGAGCGCCTCCTGCGGGCCCCGTGCTGCCGTTCGTGTCTCCCGGCGATCACACATGCGACAAGACCTCCGTCTCGGAACCACCAAGCACTTCCCATGGACGCCGAGACCCCGTCGTCGCTTGCATCCCGGACCCCAATTTCTGCACCCCGAACGTCAAGACCGACTCGATGGCGCGGACCCGACAAGAGCTTCGCAACGACAAGAACGACAGCGACCAGGAGAATCCGATGCGCCCCCGGCGCCGAACCAAGCCCTGCTTCCCGGATGCCGAGGACACCGACACAGAACAACAAGATCTACTTCGCGGGCACCGTGCGCCAAGATCTACCTCCGTGGCCCGAGAACGTTCCCGCCGAGACCGTTCCGTCGAACCCTGAACCCCGAGACCGGACCCCGAACCCCGGAAAACCAAGTTCGTCGAGACCCCTCAATGTGTGAACCCTTTTCCGAGAACCCTATTTTATAATGGTCAACTATATGATTTGTCGCATATTGAATTGTCATACTCGCATGCATATCTGTGGTTTGGGGGCCTTATGCCGATTCACCTCTAATTAAATATGGGGCCCATATGCGAGCAAATATAGCCTTATATTGGCCTCATTTAAATTGGTGTAGCGAACCCGGTACTATCTCTTGCCATGTTAAAATAACATTTAATTGCGGGGGTTCTAAATAACTTGAACCGCTTAATTAAATGTCGGGACCCCGGTTTCGCTTAATATGACCTAATTGCATCGCACCTTGCCATGCCATGCATCATACATGCATCATGCCCGATCTTTTGTCGTAGTATTAAATATTGCATCCGGTGTTTATTCTAGTGTTTTGCTTCTTCGCGGATAAGGCCGTTGAGTTGATGCGAGTGTCGACCCGATCTTCGGTTGAATCTTCGACAATGTTTTCAGGCGAGCATCTCCCCCTTTCTACCTATCTTACTTTCATAGTCTTTATTCCCTCCTGTTGATCTATTGCTATCTGTGTTGCGATGCTTTAGTTTCCGTACCTGTGATATCCCTGACCTTATATTGCCTTGGACACATCCTATTACCTGTTGTTTGGTAGATAGTTGGACTTGCGCGTCGTAGTCGCTTGCTCAAGTGTCGTTGCGTGTTGTCAAGTGCCACAGTTGCTGGAGCCTTGCCGCATGTTGATGTTGGAGATGATCATAGTTTTACTTATCGTTCACTTTAATTCCTGTTTAACAACTAAAATTGAAGTAAGCAGAGGCATCGATGGGTGATAGAAAATATTTGGTTTCCGAACGCCCACTTGTGTCCTGTAGGACCCCGAGTACTTGATACATGTTCCTTGATTTATCGCGCTATCCACATCCGGGAGGTATATGGGACCCCCCTGAGCCAGAGCTTGATTTAGTCTTATTTCTTGGGGCCACAAACTAGTTTGAGGTTTTATTTACGATCCTGTACTTATGCCATGCTACTTATGTATTTAAATTGTGCGAGGAGCACACTGTACTGTTTAGGTAAGCGGAGTGATTACGCGGTATCGACAATCCCAGCCACACTTTCGGGTTCCCAAATACATGACCATTGACGCAAACCTTGAGTCCGTCTCGAGCTTGCTTACTTGCTATGGTCTACTCAATGGGGTGGCCCCTGAAATATTTCTGAATCTCGTGATTGTTCGTGAAAGCCTCGTTGGGTTTTGATTTGGTTTTTCCGAGGTTGATCTAGCGTGTGTTGCTATTGGTGCACCCGGCCGGTAAAACTTTCAAAGCCGTGTCCATGGATATGAACGACTTGGAGCACAGTATCTCGACCATAGACAAGCATAACTAAAGTTTATTGCTATAAATTTGACTTATAATGACTAGTAATCAGCTTCACTATAATGGAATGGTTAAATAATATTGCCCACAATTGCTTGTTTGAGTTGTCGCTTGCGACCATTGTACCTGACTAGTAAGTATTGCAACTACAACGGAATGGCTGAATAAAAGTACCAACAACTGTTGGGTTTTGGGTTATCTCATGCTAATTGTATCTGACTAGTAAGTGTTGCAACTATCACGGAATGGTTAACTAAAAGCGCCACCGCTTTTATCGTGATGATTATCTAAACCGACTAGTAATTGCAACGACAATCGAATAAAACTGCCAACCGTGTGAGTTCCTCGGTTGACTTCCTCGTTTGGTCTCGAGGGGGAAACGCCAGGATGGGTTTGTTTGATAATAGTATCAGGTAGGATCCGAATAGGTCTATCTTACCCCTCTCTGATAACCGCCAGTTGTATTGAGTCTCTATAGGTTGTTTAGTGCATGCTGCCGCTGCCGCTCAGTCCACCATACCTATGTAGGCGAGGACCGCCGAATTCTAGCCTCGCTGTCTTGGCCTCAAGATCGACGCCTCCTTCTTTTCCTTTGCCCTTTGTCGGCACCCTTTGTTTAAGCAGGTTTGAGATCGACGTCGTTAAGGTGGTTACCCTTCCGGCTTGGCCTGGCAGGTTATGGACGCCATTGGTTATTCTTCGTGGCTCTTAGCCCCATTTGCATCTTGTCCGTAGTCGGACGCCTATCATTTTCAAGGTGATTTGGATCTTTGTATATTATATCGTATTCTTGACTCTTTGAGTCAGTTATATATATTCTGCTGTGGGTCCCATCGAGGACTGTTGTGTAATGTTATTACTTCGTTTTCCACCCGCACGAAAGTGCCTGGTGGGCACCTTTGAATCGTTTCTATGCGGGTTTGGCGGGTTTCGCTAAAACTTGCATAGGTCTGATTCTGAGGGTGTTACACCTTATAAGGTGGTGCAACTCTCCTCCAACTTCCCATGTGGGACTAAACTTGAGCTCCCACTCCACTTCCATGTAAGCTGCCACAAACATGGGCCCAAACACATATGGGCTGCCACAAATTTGGCTTCGAGATTTAAGGAAAATCTGAAATACACATGGGCCTAAATGAGTTGGCTCATTATTTCTAACAATCCCCCACCAGATCTCAAATGCCCATTTGAAGATTTGTCAATCATCGATACTTGTTTATATACCAGTATTTCAGCAGAGACTGTTAAGTTGAACTTCCGCCTAAAATCTTGAACTACGTTTATCAACAACTTGAACAATGGACGAACCTTGAATTGCAAGTTTGGTGCCAATAGATTTCACTCAAAATCATAACTAGTACCTGGCTGCTAGTAGCCAACCCCGCGGGTTGGAGCATATGCGTCATACTCCCTGGTCTCTTTATGAGTTTACTAGAGATCACCCAAGTCTCATAGACTGCGACGTTTACAGTCGAGCTCATATATGTGTGTTCTTTCAAGAATGCGCTATAGGACGCATCTTTGCTAATTAAAGACAACAGAAACACATTAAGACATGTTGTTAACCTGCCTTGCAGATTATGAGAGTTATGCATCTTCACATAGAGAAGGTTATAAAGTACTCTCCTCCGTCAAACCACTAGCTTGTTCTTCTCAGGTCCTAATTCACGGGATCTCTGATCACATAGGTTGGGTTACCACTTGTTGGAGATATGCCCAAGAGGCAATAATAAAGTGGTTATTATCATATCTTCACACTTATGATAAATGTTTACATACCATGCTATAATTGTATTAACCGGAAACATTAATACTTGTGTGATTTGTAAACTAAAATAAGAGTCCCTAGTAAAGCCTCTTGTTAAACTAGCTTGTTGGTTAATATATGATCATGGTTTCCTGATCATGAACATAGAGATGTTATTAACAACAGGATCATATCATTAGGAGAATGATGTGATGGACATACTCCTATAGATAAGCGTAGCATAAAGATCAAGTCATTTCAATAGTTCAATTGCTATATGCTTTCTGATACATAGTAACCTAATTCCTTCGACCATGAGATCATGCATATCACCTTTACCGGATGGATGCTTTGATGTCATCAAACACCACACCGTAACTGGGTGGCTATAAAGGTGGCATTGAGTGTTCGGAAAGTATTGGTTGAAACACATGGATCAAGAGTGGGATTTGTCCATCCATATGACGGATAGATATACTCTGGGCCCTCTCGGTGGAATGTCGTCCAATTAGCTTGCAAGCATGTGACTGGCTCACAAGGGATCACATATCACGGGAACAAGAAAATAGTACTTATCGGTAACGAGGTTGAACTAGGTATGCAGAGATACCGACGATCATAACCTCGGATAAGTAAACTATCGTGAGACAAAGGGAAATTGGTATCGTATGTAAGTGGTTCATTCGATCGCAAAGTAATCGTAGAAATATGTGGGAGCCATATGAATTTCCAGATTCCTCTATTGGTTATTGTTCGGAGAAGTGTCTCGATCATGTCCGCATAATTCACGAACCGTAGGGAGACACACTTAAGGATTCGACGTTGTTTGAGTAGTTATGGTATTATGAGAAAGAGACCAATGTTGTTCGAGTCTCGGATGGGATCCGGATATCACTAGGTGATCCGTAATGGTCCGGAGAATAAGATTCATATAGGGAAAGTCCCGTTGGGGAGTGGGGGATTGTTTTCGGTGTTTTCAGGGGGAATGTTCTAGAAGGTTCCGGATTGTCCGGCACTCGGGGGGGGGGGAGGGTACATGAATGTGTCATTGAATGATTGCATCATGTACTAAGTGTTCTTGCTGTTCCAAAACTGAAAAGTCAAACTGCCAGTTTGAAAGTCAAACAACTAAAACAGGAAACTGGAAACAGAAACTGTGGGAAACAGAAACTGGGGAAACAAGCAAGAGGAGGTTGAAACCAACTTGGAGGAGGAGTCCTCTCCAAGCCGGCCAGCCTAGGCCGAGTTGGGAGGGAGGACTCCTCCTCCCCGCCTTGCCCCTCCACCTATAAAAGGAGGGCGGGGCCTCCTCCTAGACACACAAGTTCCTATCCTCTAATCTCCGGTTTAGAGCCGCTTGGTTTAGAGCTTCTAATTGCTCTAGCCTTCGGTTTAGAGCCTTCTAATTGGTGTGTCTAAACCCTAGACCACTAATAGCTCTCTCTCATACTCCACCATACTCGCCTCGGCTTAAGGCAAAGCCTCGGGATCTCCCTCTACTTCGGTACCATGCCGTTGTCACTTTGGAATCGCGAGGAGAGTGCTACAACCTCCGCCTTTGGAACAAGGGAGAGGAAGGTCTTCATCGAAAATCAACGTGTGACGATTACGGAAGCGCTGAACGCAGCAGCCTTGGGAAGGATCGTCTACACGATCTTGAGATCGGAAAGAGTACGACTACATCACCCACGAGAATCTTCTCTCGTTAAACACTTTGGAATCTTCGAGGGTAAGTTATTCCATCGACTCGTTGCTACAATCTAGTAGATAGATCTTGGCTTGTTTGTTTGTATGCGATAGAAATTTTTTGTTTTCCATGCTACGAACCCCTACAAAGGGTATCGAGCCGTGTCTATATGTAGATCTGTTGCACGAGTAGAACACAATGGTCATTGTGGGCGTTGATGCTTTTATTGTCGATTGCTTCTTGTGTACTTTGCATCTTGCGGTATGTTGGGATGAAGTGGCCCGGGCTAACCTTACATGACATCGTTCATGAGACTTGCTCCACGCTCGACATGCAACTTGTATTGCATAAGTGGCTTTGCGGGTGCCTGTTTCTCCTAGCATAGTTAAGATCCAATTTACAACGGGTAATTAACAATACTAGTATCAATGTTGTGGTTCATGTTCATAAGTTAGAACGACACTTATTAACAGCCCCAAACCACGTAAAACATGCAAAGAAAGTAGAGGCGTCTAACTTTGTTTTGCAGGGGTGTGCAGTGATGTGATATGGCCATGATTGTGATTATATATGATGTATGCAATGTTCCTTATTGTAAGTTGGCAACCGGCAGGAGCCATATGGTTGTCTTTAATTTATGTTAAGACCCGCGTGTCTATTCAAAGTAGTTGTAATAGTTGAAGCCGGTGGACGACAACCATGGAGAAGCGTCATTGACCTTGATGCAATGCCGATGTTGATGGAGATCATGTTCGTGCTTGAAGATGGAGATCGGAAGCACAAAGAAGAAAGGCCATATCATATCACATATTATTGAATTGCATGTGATGTTAATCCTTTATGCATCTTGTATTGCTTAGTATTGACGGTAGCATTATAAGATGATCCCTCATGCACATGAATTTCAAGTCATAAAGTGTTCACCCTTAGTTAGCACCGTTGCTAAAGCTTGTTGTTTCGAAGCACCACGTGATGATCGGGTGTGTTAGATTCTACAAGTGTATACAACGTGAGCAAGCCAGATTTGCTCATGCGAAAACTAAGGTTTGATCTTGACGAGCCTAGCATGTACAGACATGGCCTCAGGAACACGGATTACCGAAAGGTAGAGCATGAGTCATATAGTAGATATGATGAACATGTTGATTGTTCGCCATTGAAGCTATATCAACTCTCGTGATGATCGGTTTTGATGTGGTGGATTTGGTTCGTGTGATCACTAAAACAATGTGAGGGATATTGTTTTGAGTGGGAGTTCACCTAGATTAATTTAATTATTAATTAGAACTCAATTTATCATAAACTAAATCAAAGTGAAATTGCATAGTTGTTGTAGTCATTGGCATCCGTTTACCACCTTGCACTTAGTTATAATTGAGATAATAGAACTATAGAATTCGTTAGTTACTTTACTTAATGGTATCGTATTGTTTTGAAGTGTTAATCTAAAGTTTAAAAGTCCTATTGCAAACTTTCAGTAAGTTCCGGTTACTCCATGAAGTTTAATAATTAGTATTAAATCAAGAGTAACAATTCCAAGTGTTAGTGTATAAGTATCATGTTTGTTTCCATGATTCTTGATATTCAAAGGATTGTCTTAATATCAAGGTTATCTAGGACCTGAAAGAGTTGTTTCAGAAACCATGATGTGTGGAAGATATTGTGATATCTGAAACGAAGTATTGGTTACAACATGATAGAGTATAATATGGCAAAAGTCATGTTCTCACATTTGATGAGAATTTGCAAAAGGTTGGAGACACTAGTTGTCCTAATCCTCCAAAAGGTTTTAGAGAGCAACATTATACTTGCGATTCACCGTTACAAGCTAAAAGTAGCTTGATCATGGATAAATCCATGATGAGGGTGAATATTTTATGTAGGTAAGATGTTTACTACACCAAGAGATTACTAAAGAAAGGAATTTGAAAGAACACCAAACATTTGATGATAGGTGATCTACTTCAAAGTGCAAGTCCAAAGACATTGGTATTTAATTATACACGCTTTGGATTATGTGTCATATGTATGACTCCACTATTGATATTGATAGATTCTTTCAAATGTAAAAGGAAATATTGAAAGAGAATCTCATAAATATATGGCGAAAAGAAAAGACTAGAATTGTTCAGTTTAAGTATATAGATGATATACATGTTATGGCTATATTCTTTGCTTATTAAACAATGTGGTTATTAAGTATTTGATACTGAATTTGTTGGTGTGAATCGTCATACGAAACAACACAATTCATGAACTACAATGGCCTAAGTAATCGGCAAAGAATATGTGATGATGTTTATCGAGAACAAATAAAGGGTTATTGTGTTGCTCGTTAAACATCAAAGCTTGCCTTCAGGATTTGTTTTATCAGGTATTATGAGAACAAAGGGTTGTTCAAATAATTTCCGTAATCCATAAAAGATGGATGATTCACAAATCTCGTTGGAGAAATCACATCCATAAAACTAGTGCTAAAAATGTCAAAAGACAAATTGATTAAAAGATCACTTAGGAAGTGACATCGCCGTTTAAATTATATTGGAAAGAAAACATGAAGAAAATCCATATGGATGGAATTTTGGAGTCTATTTGATTTTGATCAAATGACGCTTGAGAAACTTTCCTAAAGATAATTAAAACTTCGTTCATAGGCCAAAAGGGAACGAATGACTAGCTTATTGGAACTTGTACATATTGTTGTACGAAATCCATTATGTGTAGTCAAGAGCGATGGATTTCAACTTCATATGCTTTCTCCGAAAATTTGAGTGAATATATGAATATTTACTTAATAAGTATGAAGTGTGAAATATTTGAAAAGTTCAAAGATTTTCAAGATGAAGTGAAAAATCATTGTAACAAGAATATAAATAGTTTATGATAGGATCATAAAGGAAGATATTTGAGTTACAAGTTTAGCATAATACCTAAGATTTAAGGAATCGTTCGTGATTTGCATTTCCAAACACCATAAGAGTATGGAGCGTTCGAGATATGTAATTAAACCTTGTTTGACATGGTAAGATCAAAGGTATAATTCATAAAACTGCCATTATATTTTAAAGATTAAAAGCTTTAGAGATTACCGTTTTTCCACTGAAAAGAGCTCCATCATAATCCGTTGAAATGACACCATATAAAGTTATGGTTTGGGATAAAACCAAAGTTGTCCTTTCTTAAACATTGGTATGCTATGCATAAGAAAGATGTTTGCAACCAAAGTCGGATGAACCTGTCTTTGTATGTTATTTTGAATAATCATAAGTAATCCTCCATAACATCGGAGACAAAAGTGTTTGTCACTTAAAACGTCAAGTTTCTTAGAGAAGGAATTTTTCGTGAAAAGTTAAGTGGGAGGACAATAGAACTTTGATAAGGTTAAAAGAACCTTAGCTGTATGTGCAGAGTTGCAGTCAATAAAAGTGTTCCGGAGACAGCAACAAAGCTCATGGCTCACGTACCTCAAAGGTTGTGGTCACGGATATCCAAGTTCCTATTGAAACAAGTAGGTCGGATGAACAATCAAATACCAAGATTTGAGGGTTGAATCATTATTTGAGAATAATGAACCGACTACATGCAAAGAAGCGATGATGGGCCCTGACTCCATCAAATGGCTTGAAGCCATAAAATCCGTGATAGTTCCATTCATAAGAAATCAAGTTTTGAACTTGAAGGACCCTCGAGAAAGGTGTAAGACCTTACAGTTGTGTCTGGATCTATAAAGAAATAGACATGGATGTTTTACATCTATGAAATAGTCGACATGTTGGGAAAGAGTTCACAAAATGTTCAAAGGTTGACTATGATAAGATTTGATCTTTCATAGTGATATTTAGTCTAGACGGATTAATGTAGCAACCACTACATATAATTTGTTATATGGTAGTTGAATAAACAAAACAAGTTCTTCTAATAGAATCGTTACCTAGGACATGTGCATAACACGGTCCATAGGGTTTTGTTAATTCAAAAGGATGCTAAAAGCATATGCAAACTTCAATGGTTAAAGTGAGCATCATGAGTTGGAATCTTCACTGTGATGAAACTGTTAAAGGAGTTTAAAAGTTCATCAGAGACGATGGAGATGCTTGCATTTGCAAGAAATTAAGTGGGAGCGCTAAGACATGTTTCTAATACATTATGTGGAAGACACATTGTTGATTGGAAATAATGTATCTTTTATTAACACTATTAAGAATTTCATCCTGATGAAAGACTTAGGCAAAACCCAAATATTTGGCATCAATAGACGCTAATATGATTGTGCCAGAAGTACATAGACGAGATATTGAATGAGTTCAATATAGAAACTACAAGAAAGGTTCTTGTCGCACAGAAAGGATTGAAAGAGTTCAAATGTTGATGATATATTCAGGTGTATTGACATTTGGTAAAGTGAAACAAATAATCAAGTATAGATTGATACTTGATGTATGAAATCACAAAGAGTATTTATATCAATCATACTGTGATATGTACAAATCCAGATATGTCCTATGCTCTAAATGTTGTGAGCATATACCAGAATGATTTGTAAGATGATCATTGGACAATAGTAAGGATATTCTTATGATATTTTGGAAGAACTAAGAGTATATTATTTGTAGAAGTGACAAATAGATGGTTAGTTCATTGTAAAAGTACTACATTGATACTAGTTTTGTCACAAAGTACAAATTAAGTTTATCTCAATCTAAACTAAGGGTGGCACAATATAATGGAAAGTGAGTTCCATGATGGATTTGGATGAGTTCCAAAGTTAAGACATTATGACAGATACTACAACAAAAGGCTAAGTATATGACTGCTATTTTAGCATCAAAAGAGGGCATTTGTGTCAAGTAGTTTGTTATCAAACTAGGTGTAGTTCACAGTGGGATAATACTATGAAGATATATTGTGCGACAATATTATCAACGTGTTTTAACCCCAAAGAGCTAAAGGTCACACCGAAAGACCAAATTTATACAAAGCCATCTCATTAGAGAATGAGTGATGCGTAGAGACGCAAAGACATGCAATTACACACACGACCGAAGTGTCAGATCCGGAGATCAGTTGACCACTAGCAATCGTGTACATACAACACCGGAAGCCATAGGTGTTATATACACAAAGGTATGAAACTAGATTATTGACTCTAGTGCAAGTGGGAGACTGTTGGAGATATGCCCAAGAGGCAATAATAAAGTGGTTATTATCATATCTTCACACTTATGATAAATGTTTACATACCATGATATAATTGTATTAACCTAAACATTAATACTTGTGTGATTTGTAAACTAAAATAAGAGTCCCTAGTAAAGCCTCTTGTTAAACTAGCTTGTTGGTTAATATATGATCATGGTTTCCGATCATGAACATAGAGATGTTATTAACAATGGATCATATCATTAGGAGAATGATGTGATGGACATACTCCTATAGATAAGCGTAGCATAAAGATCAAGTCATTTCAATAGTTCAATTGCTATATGCTTTCTGATACATAGTAACCTAATTCCTTCGACCATGAGATCATGCATATCACCTTTACCGGATGGATGCTTTGATGTCATCGAACACCACACCGTAACTGGGTGGCTATAAAGGTGGCATTGAGTGTTCGGAAAGTATTGGTTGAAACACATGGATCAAGAGTGGGATTTGTCCATCCATATGATGTATAGATATACTCTGGCCCTCTCTGGAATGTCATCCAATTAGCTTGCAAGCATGTGACCTGCTCACAAGGGATCACATATCACGGAACGAGAAAAGAGTACTTATCGAACGAGGTTGAACTAGGTATGCAGAGATACCGACGATCATAACCTCGGATAAGTAAACTATCGTGAGACAAAGGGAAATTGGTATCGTATGTAAGTGGTTCATTCGATCGCAAAGTAATCGAGAAATATGTAGAGCCATATGAATTTCCAGATTCCTCTATTGGTTATTGTTCGAGAAGTGTCTCGATCATGTCCGCATAATTCACGAACCGTAGGGAGACACACTTAAGGATTCGACGTTGTTTAAGTAGTTATGGTATTATGAGAAAGAGACCGAATGTTATTCGGAGTCTCGGATGGGATCCGGGATATCACGAGGTGATCCAGAATGGTCCGGAGAATAAGATTCATATAAGGAAATCCTGCTTCGAGTTCGGGAATGATTCCTGTTTTCATCGGGAATGTTCTAGAAGGTTTTGGATTGTCCCAAGACCGGGGGAGAGGGTACATGAATGTGTCATTGAATGATTGCATCATGTACTAAGTGTTCTTGCTGTTCCAAAACTGAAAAGTCAAACCGCTTGAAAGTCAAACGGCTAAAACAGAAACTGTGGAAAACAGAAACTGTGGGAAACAGAAACTGTGGGAAACAAGCAAGAGGAGGTTGAAACCAACTTGGAGGAGGAGTCCTCTCCTCCAAGCCAGCCTAGGCCGAGTTGGGAGGGACTCCTCCTCCCTAGCGCCGCCTGCCCATCCACCTATAAAAGGAGGGCAGGGCCTCCTCCTAGACACACAAGTTCCTATCCTCTAATCTCCTGTTTAGAGCCGCTTTTGGTTTAGATCTTCTAATTGCTCTAGCCTTGGTTTAGAGCCTTCTAATTGGTGTGTCTAAACCCTAGACCACTAATAGCTCTCTCATACTCCACCATACTCGCTCGGCTTAAGGCGGCTCATGGGATCTCCCTCTACTTCCCTGCCACGCCAGTCTTCCGAATCGTGAGGAGAGTGCTACAACCTCCGTCACCTTTGGAACAAGGGAGAGGAAGGTCTTCACGAAAATTTAACGTGTGACCGATTTACTAAGCGGCCAATATTGGAAGGATCGCTCACACGATCTTGAGATCGGAAAGAGTACGACTACATCACCCACGAGAATCTGCTCTCGTTAAACACTTTGGAATCTTCGAGGGTAAGTTATTCCATCGACTCGTTGCTACAATCTAGTAGATAGATCTTGGCTTGTTTGTTTGTATGCGATAGAAATTTTTTGTTTTCCATGCTACGAACCCCTACACCACTAAGGTGTGACATCCATGAGTCTCAACCCCATCTCCCTCGATGCACTTTCTATCACATTTCGTGATAGTCCCTTTGTAAAGGGATCTGCCAGGTTTTTGTCTGTTTGAATATACGTAATAGTTATTACTCTGGAGTTTCTCAATTTGCTGACAGATTTCAAATGTCTCTTCACGTGTCTTGATGACTTCACATTATCCTTAGAATTGTTCACTTTGACAATAACAGTTTGGTTGTCATAATTCAAAAGGATTGCCGGCACAGGTTTCTCAACCACATGCAAGTCCATCAAGAGCTCATGCAGCCATTCTGACTCAACAGTGGCTGTGTCTAAAGCAGTAAGTTTTGCTTCTATAGTTGACCTCGTCAATATGGTTTGTCTACGAGACCTCCATGACACCGCGTCACCTCCAAGGGTAAACACATACCCGTTCATGGCGTAGAGTTCATCAACATCAGAGATCCAATTCGAATCACTATATCCTTCAAGCACAGCAGGGTTTCCTGAATAGTGAATCCCATAGCTCATTGTACCACATAGATAGCGCATGACCCTTTCAAGTGCTCACAGGAAAAGAGATATCGGGTCTTGTAGCGCTTGCTAAATACATGAGAGAACCAAAAACTTTCGTAATGTCAAACTGGGATCATAAGGTGTTGGAGAAGTCTTGCCATCATAAAAGCCAAATCGGATCAAGACCTTCTCAACATAATGAGATTGTGTTAGAGTAATTCCATTCTCATTCTTAATAAGCTTGATGTTCAGAATGACATCAGCCTCTCCCAGATCTTTCATATCAAAACTCTTTGACAGGAAAGACTTGACTTCATTTATCACTTTTATGTTTGTACTAAAGATCAGAATTTCATCCACGTACAAACATAATATAACGCTATCGCCCCCACCATGGCGATAGTAAACACACCTATCAGCCTCATTAATGACAAAGCCAGCAGAAAGTAGAGTTCTGTCAAACTTCTCATGCCATTGCTTAAGTGCTTGTTTCAGGCCAAATAAAGATTTTAATAACTTATACACCTTTGTCTCTTCACCTTTTACCACAAACCCATCCGGCTGATCCATATAGATCTCCTCTTCCAACTCTCCATTAAGGAAAGTTGTCTTCACGTCCATTTGATGAACGAGAAGACCATAAGAGGCAGCCAGGGATAGTAGTACTCGAATGGTGGTTAGTCTAGCGATAGGTGAATAGGTGTCAAAGTAATCTTCGCCTTCTTTCTGTGTGTAGCCCTTAGCTACAAGACGCGCCTTGTACTTCTCAATAGTACCATCAGGCTTTAGCTTCTTCTTGAACACCCACTTACATCCCACAGGTTTACAACCATAGGAGCGTTTTGATAATTCCCAAGTTCCATTAGAAAGAATCGAGTCCATCTCATTTTGGATAGCTTCTTTCCAATCATCTGCATCAGGGGATGCATATGCCTCAGTAATGGATCCGGGAGTATCATCCACAAGGTACACGATGAAATCATTACCAAAATATTTTGCAACCCTTTGTCTCTTACTCCTCGTGAGAGGTTCATCGTCATCCTTCTCAAGGAATTCCTCATGTGGTTGTTCAGAATTCTCAATAGATGCAGTAGATTCAGGAAGTATTTCAGAAGAAATCCTACCAATGCTATGCATATCTTTCATAGGAAAAATATTCTCAATGAATGTTGCATCACGAGATTCCATTATAGTATCAACATGCATATCAGGTACCTCACATTTAACCACTATAAATCTATAGCCTACACTCCGTGGAGCATATCCTAGAAAGATACAATCCACTGTCTTGGGTCCGAGCTTGCGTTTCTTGGGGATCGGTATGTTGACCTTCTCCAAACACCCCCAAGTGCGCATATACGAAAGTGATGGTTTTCTTCCAACCCACTCCTCATAAGGGGTATTTTCTTTATTCTTGTTAGGAACTCTATTCAGGACATGACATGAAGTCAACAAAGCCTCCCCTACCATGCCTTTGATAAACCAGAAGTGGCTAACATGGAATTCACCAAGTCGGACAGCGTGCTGGTTTTCCTCTCGGCAACCCCGTTTGATTGGGGCGAGTAGGGAGGCGTCCTCTAATGAATAATTCTATGTTCCTGACAGAATTCGTCAAATATTTTGGGAAAATACTCACCACCACGATCCGACCTAAGACGCTTTATCTTTCTCTCTAGTTGATTTTCAACTTCGGCCTTATAGATTTTAAAGTAGTCTAAAGCCTCATCTTTAGTTTGCAACAAGTAAACATAGCAGAATTTAGTAGCATCATCTATCAACGTCATGGAATATCTCTTTTCACCTTTTTTCAACACACCATTCATCTCGCATAGAAAAAGTATGAGTTCTAGAGGTGCCAAGTTTCTCTCCTCGACAGCCTTGTGAGGCTTTCGAGGTTGCTTTGATTGCACACAACTATGGCACTTAGAACCTTTGGCAATAGTGAAATTCAGAATTAAACTCATACTGGACATCCGAGATATCAAACCAAAATTAATGTGACATAAACGAGAATGCCAAATATTGGTATCATCATTAACACCACCACAAATATGATTCACGGATTTATTACAAAACTCTAAAAGTGAAAACCGGAACAAGCCTCTGAACTCATAACCTTTACCAATAAATTGTCCATGTTTTGAAACAACGACTTTATTAGACTCTAAGACAACCTTAAACCCATCTCTGCAAAGAAGGGAGCCATTAACGAGATTCTTGTTCATAGTTGGGACATGTTGCATGTTCCTCGGCTGCACGATCTTTCCGGAAGTAAACTTCAGATCCATCGTGCCAACACCACGAACAGAAGCATGTGATCCATTCCCCATTAGGACGAATGAATCCCGAGCGACCTGATAAGAAGTGAACATAGAGATGTCAGCACACACATGAACATTAGCACCCGTATCAAGCCACCAACATGGTGATTGAAATACTAAAAGAACAGTAAATAAATTACCATACCCATCAGTATTGCTAGCGGTCACGACGTTGACAGTCTTGGCCTTTTTCCCTCTACGGTTTACGCATTCTAGACAGTCCTTGGAAAAGTGGTCGGGCTCTCCACAAGTGTAACAAGACAGTTCACTCTTGTCCCTGTTCGTCTTCTTCTTCTTGAAGGTTGTAGTCTTTACAAGCTTATTAAAGGAGGGTTTGAAGTTCCCTTTGTTCTTGCCTACGGATTTGCCTTTCTGCAAAAAGTTGGCAGTAGCATGACTCTCTCCTTTCTCAGTAGTGTCCTTAGCCTGAGCCTTCTCCTCAACATCAAGGGATGCTATCAGATTTTCAACTGATAGCTCTTGTCTCTTGTGTTTGAGAGTTGTGGCAAAGTTCCTCCATGAAGGGGGCAACTTAGCAGTAATGCAACCTGCCACAAACTTGTTGGGTAAGGCACACTTAAGGAGTTTGAGCTCTTTGGCAATGCACTGTATCTCATGAGCTTGTTGAACCACAGGAAGGTCCTTTGTCATCTTAAAATCATGAAAGCTCTCCATGATGTACAGTTCACTTCCAGCATTTGCAGCACCAAACTTTGCGTCCAGTGTGTCCCAGAGCTCCTTCCCGTCTTTTATGTGCATAAACACATCACACAAACGGTCGGCAAGAATGCTTATAATGCATCCCACAAAGATAGTATTGGCTTCCTCGAACTTCCTCTGATCCTCGTCAAACATAGTTCCTTCAGGTTTGCCTTTACTAATCTAAAACACTTTCATCGTGGTCATCCAAATCTCAGCCTTGTACTACCACCTCTTAAAGTGCACACCGGTAAACTTATCCGGCCTCAGTGCATCGGTAAAACCATCCATTGTTAATTCAGGAAATTGCCTACAATAAGGTTTTTGGATTGTTGGATTATTAGGCATAATTTCCACGATTAATTTCAGAATATAAATTATGACAAAACCAGCTACTAGCTCATGTAACTCGAACATACTAGATGTACTAAACAACAGGATGATCGGAAACAAACAGCAGCTTAACATGTACTCGCAGAACATGATGAATAACCAAACAGGAGCACGTAGCACGTACCGTTTGGTTGTCGTAGTAGAAACTTTGGGAAAGACTGATCGAAGAAGATGGCGACAAAGACGGCGGTAGACAGCACCGCCTGACTTGGATGGAAGACGACCCGTGATGGAGAACTCGAGCAGTCACGCGGAGCGCTTCCCAAAAACCTTATTCGCCCTCTCCTGTACAGGATCACAAGGGCGAGTGGTTCCGGAGACCTGCTCTCCCGTCCGCAGGTGCACGCCGGCAAGCGGGATGGAGTAGACTAGGTGACGGCGCAAGTAGAGAGGATGGCAAATCCCTAGATTGGTTTCGGTGATCTTGTGGCGGTAGCCGTGCAGGACTTTATATAGAGCGGCTCAGGAAACCCTAACGGAGTCGAACATGGGCCGAGTCCACGTTGCGCACGTTCGGGTCGGTTACAGTAGCCCACAATCCGGGAGCGATCCGAATAAGCTAACTGTTTGACACATCTGTCAAAACCTCACAGTTTTCCTGAGCAGCAAAATAAAGCTCGTCTCAGCGAGACTCCCGCGACGCGTCGTGATGAGACGGGCGGGCGGGCGGGAGGGCGTGCGTGCGAGCGACGGCGTCGTCGGAGGAGGAGCGCGCGTGTATCTCTCTTATTGCCACTCACTTACAAAGTGATGCAACACTCCATCTTATAAGGTGGTGCAACTCTCCTCCAACTTTCCATGTGGGACTATACTTGAGATCCCACTCGACTTCCATGTGAGCTGCCACAAACATGGGCTCAAACACATATGGGTTGCCACAAATTTGGGCTTTAAGATTTAGGGAAAATCTGAAATACACATGGGCCTAAATGAATTGGCCCATTATTTCTAACACCTATGTGGCATGTCATTTAATGAAGAAAGAGGATGTTGTTATATCTTAGCTAAGCTACACCTCTTGCACGGTATCATAGGAAAAAAACTTGGCTAGACTAATCACACACATGCATGAGACTAAAATCATTAAATACAACACCACTAAGAAACCTCATCTAAGATACACCCCATTGTGATAGTTGTTTCTTAAGTTTTAGTTACTTCTATGAAAACGTGCTAAGATACACCCCATTGGAAAAGGCCTAAGGACTAAGTTTCTAATACCAAGACACTTTATAACTATTTCTCATTAATATATGCATGCACCAATAGTGCTACATACATGAGAGAAGTGAGAGGAAAAGAAGAACATGCATTAGAGGAGAGACACTAATAAATGAGATAGCCTTATAATCTCAAATAATATAAAAAAGCTCTTAGGACTAATAATCCCGAACAGAGGTAGTAACAGGTAGTGTCATGCATGACTATATTAATTAGGCCATCGACTCATTTTGTTTAGAAAAGTGTGATGTTATGGTAACATAGCTAGTTATTGTAATCATCTCTTTCCTTATTTAATTGCATGTCATGTCATCAAACTATCTAGTTGACACTACATGTAGTTCTATGTTACTAGTGATGTTACTTCCACTATGACTAGCCTAACTAGTAACAGTGGGAGTATGTCACATCCCAAAATTTTAGAAATTGGGACTGCAAAAAAAATTGCATTTGCATTGCATTGACATGTCATTTTGCATTCATGAAAATTTTCAAATGCAAAACACTACATTCAAACCCTAGATGGAGTTACTCAAGTGCTCCTACAAAAAAGAAATAGTTGGACATATGAAGTTACTATTTTGAAATAGACAAATTATTGCTAAAAAGGATCCTATGTTGATCCTCTGAATTTTGGAAAAAAATGGAAGCAAAAATCAACTCAATTGGATTATCTAATAAAAAGTTATAAAATAAATAAGAAAAGCAAAATGAATAAAAGCAAAAGAAAAAAAACTGAACAAACCTAACCTACTCGGACCAGACCAGCCCACCCGAGCTGGCCCAACCCACCTCTCCTCTCATCCCTGCGTGCCGCTCACCCCACCTCCCCACGCAGCGCGCAACAGCGGCCCAACATCCCATCAGCAAGCCGCGGTCCGCGGAGCACCCTCTCCTCCCATTTTTTTTCTCTAATTGTGGGGCCCGCCCGTCAGTCTACACCATGCCACCGTTGTGTGGACCCCACCCTTCCTTCCCCTTCCTCCGGATGAACTCGTGTTCATCACAGAGTCCAACAACCGAACAAAATCCCTACGAAATCGGTGTCGATCTTCTTCCCCTCTGCATGCCACCCCCTATATATTTACCCCCTCCTCCGATTTGTCTGATTTTTTTCTGAACCCTAGCCGCCCCCACGAGTTCACCGGAGTTCCTCCACCGCCGCCGCCATTGAAGCTTCAGATCGAGCTCGAGGTCGACTACCGGACCACACCGACCCTACGTTTTTCTCTCAATCCTCTTCTACTAGGTTGAAAGAACACGTGGGCCCCCATGTGTGGTTTTGGTAATTAATGAAAATCTTTATGGACTATTGTGTGTATTAAGTTATACTTGTAGGATTTGTCCATTAGCATAGCTTGGAGCATGTGTTGGATTCAAGGTCGATGAAATGAGAAGAAGATGTGTTGTGCAAGCTCAAAATGCACCATCTATAGAAGATCTCATGTTTGATGCTTGCCATTCCCGGTGATCATGGATCGCTGATGAGGAATTAAGAAAGGCATTACATCTTGAGAAGTGCAAGATCATATACATCAAGATCAAGTGGAATGCTCAAGGAAAAGTTATAATCTTGATAGGCTTTCCCTTTTGTCGGTCTCATATTGTTAGTAGGAGACTGGGTTTAGGATAGATAGCCGTACTATCAAGAGGGGCTCTCGAATGAGTAACTCGTTCACTTTGTTCGGAGAGAGCTCAAATCTTTGCATATCTGCATCATCATATTTGGTTGTTATTTGGTCTTATCCATGTGAGGATATAGATCTTGTGGTAATCTCCATAACAAGGTCTTGTTCATCAAAATCGGATCTTCCGTTTGTATCTTGTTGCGATTTTGATCTTGGCAGCTTTTCAGTTTCTCACCAAGTGAGGTATCTCACATTATTATACATGATACATTATCACTTGGTGATAACCAATATTTTCACCTTTCATAGGGTAGTTCATGTTGTACTTTTTCCAACGCAATTGGAATTGGGTCGATCGGAGTTACCAATCAAAAGTTATAGAGGTTTGAATTTTCCTAGGTACCAAAATGCGTTAGTACCGCATTTTAGTACCTAGCGCGGCAGTAGGTTTTGGAAAGTTTCCAAATGACACTTCCTTCCTAGGTACCAAAATGCGGTAGTACTGCATTTTAGTACCTAGCACAGCAGAAGGTTTTTGACAAGTTTCCAAAAGTCACTGCCGGGCTAGGTACCAAAAAGCGGTAGTGCCACATTTTAGTACCTAGCGCGGCAGAAGGTTTTTTACTTCGTCATTTGGATCTATACTCCCTTTCTGGACTATGATGTTTCTTTGCACGATCTTGTAGAGGTTGTTGTCCTCTTCGAAACGAGCCCAAGATCATTGAAATCGGAGTCCGGATCCAAAAGTTATGGCTGTTTTCGTTCTGTGATGACCCGTAGTACCGGACCAGGATCCAGTAGTACCGGGGTCCGGTAGTACCGCATTTTGGTGCCGGGGAGCGCAGAGAAAAATGCGTTTGGCGCCTCAAGAACCCTATGGAATGTCTGGTAGTGCCGGGAAAGTCTGATAGTACCGGGAAAAAGTCCGATAGTACCGGAAATCGCGTTTTTAGGCTGCAATAGTTGGATTTTGGAGGGACCTATATAAGGGGCCTTCTTCCCCAATGGTTCCTTAACCATTCTTGCAAGTTTTCCCCTCCATTGTTTACCTTCTTGAGCTTGATTTCTCTCAATCCCTCTGATGATTCTTGCATATTCTTGAGGGATTTGAAAGAGGAGATCTAGATCTACAATCCCACCAATCAATCTCTCCTCTAAGTGAGGGGAACATATTGGGATCTAGATCTTGGAGTATTTTGTGGATTTCCTCCATCGTTCTTCCTCTCTTATTCCCACATAAGCTTTTGTAGCTTTGATGGAATTTGGGAGAGAAGGATTTGAACACCTTTGTGGTGTTCTTGCCATTTGCATTTGGCGCATCGGTTTGTGTTCTCCTCGGAGGATTTGGTTTGAGTTACTCATTGGAGCTTGTCCCTCTTGGGTTCTTGGAACCATAGACTGTTTTGTGGCCTTGGTGGCGTTTGTTGGGATCCTCCAATTAAGTTTTGGAGAAGTGCCCCAACCTTGTGAGAGGTTCCGGTTGCCACCGACAAGTGCACCGATAGTGGAAGCGTGGATCGATCCCGTTGGGGTGAGATTCACCGGAGAATAAGGGAGGCCTTTTGTGGCGTTGGTGGTTTGATACCACCCCCTCTCCAAACAGGACGTACTCCATGTTGGGAGGAACTCGGTAAAATATCGGTGTCCCCGCGTGCCTCGGTTATCTCTATACCCGAGCTCTTTACTTATGCACTTTACATTGTGATAGCCTTCGTGCTTGAAGTAATATATATCTTGCTATAACTTTGTTACTTGTATTGCTTAGCATAAGTTGTTGGTGCACATAGGTGAACCTTAGTTGTTCTAGGTTGTGCTTAACAAAGTAAACACTAGTTTTATTCCGCCTTTGTTGAGCCACTCTAGGAAAAGTTTTAATCGCCTATTCACCCCCCCTCTAGGCGACATTCGTATCCTTTCAATTGGTATCAGAGCCCGGTCTCTCATTTTAGGCTTCACCACCTTGAGAGTAAAGATGTCGGCTAGAGGATTAGTGCACAATGACATGTTCATATTCGATGGCACAAATTATGATATATGGAAAACTCGTATGCTTATTCATTTTCGGGACATGGACCCAAATTTGGAGCATATTGTAGATATATGTTTTTCTCCTCCTATGGAATTCAAAAATCTATCTTGTGAGGACGAGAAAAACTTATATCTCGATGCTCAAGCTTCTAATGTGCTTGTTAATGCTTTGAGCTATGTAGTTACCTCCTCAATCATTCCTTTTTGGAGCGCTCATGAGTTATGGACAAAACTTCAAGATAAATATGTTGTGTCCAACATTATTGAGGATGATTGTGTTGCTTCCACTTCCGGTCGAGATGAGTTCTCATCCTCTGCCACTTCACCAACATGTGACTTTTCACAAGGTAACGATATGGTGAGTGGTGATAGAAATTGCAATTTGGATAGTGTGCTTACTATTTGTAATCCCTCGTCTCTATCTAGTTGCAATGATCTATCTTTGGACTTTAACACTTCTAGCACTACAAACTCCTTACATGCTTGTGTTAATAGTCTTTGCATATCATGTAGAAATGACTTGAATAAATTTCATGATGATATGCTTATGTTGTCTTGTTGCCATGATAAAAATGCTTCCATTTCCTCTAGTGCTTGTGTTGCTAACCATGTAGAGGAAACCGAAGATTCTATGGGCCAAGACATGGTTTTGAATGAAGCCACATATGCAATCTCATCGTCACCTTCTTCAGGTACCCACCTATGCCTTATGGCTAGGGATTCTAAGGTAACTCCTACTTTGGAACCCATTACCTCTTGTGATGAGGAGGATGTGGATAATGTGGAAGAAGAGCTTGATATTGATGATTTATATGAAAAGGGTGAGATTGTTTATCGTGCCCTTGTTAAAAAGGATATTGCTTGCTCTAACTTTGTTGAAGTCTTGGACTTTGCTATTAAGAGCAAAGAACATATTGATAATTTAGAAACACAAATTGAGGTGACAAGTGATATCAAAAGTAAAAATGACGAGACTCAAGTTGCTTATGCTAAACTCCTTGAGGATTTTGAGCACCTAAAAAATGGCTCTAGGGTCATAAATGGTGAGCTCATCAAACTCACCGAGTCACATGAGCAACTTAAAGCCTCATATTCAAAAGAGCTTTCCAAGTTGCCCTCACCTCTTGCTAATAATGATGATGCTTGTGCTATTAACTCTATTTATTTTGAAGCATCTATTTTAAAGGAGAATGTTGAGCTGAAGGCTCAACTTGCTTTGCTAACTAGCAACTATGGGAAATTAGAAGAAAGCCATGTTAAGCTCTCAAGCTCTCATGAGGATCTCCTAGTCTCCCATGGTAGGCTAAAGTTGGCTCATGAGGCCATCATGTCAAAGGTAACATCTAGTGGGCCTCATGTGGACATTAGCACTATATCTACTCCAAATGTTATATTGCCATGTGCTAGTCTTTGTAATTCATCCTCTCACAACCATGATATATCTTGTGTAGGGTTTCGTAGCATGGAAAACAAAAATTTTCTATCGCATACAAACAAACAAGCCAAGATCTATCTACTAGATTGTAGCAACGAGTCGATGGAATAACTTACCCTCGAAGATTCCAAAGTGTTTAACGAGAGCGGATTCTCGTGGGTGATGTAGTCGATTTTCCCGATCTCAAGATCGTGTAGACGATCCTTCCTGTCAAGGCTGCAGCGCCTCATGATCGGTCACACGTCGGTACTGACGAAGACCTTCCTCTCCCTTGTTCCAAGAAAGGCAGCGGAGGTTGTAGCACTCTCCTCGCGATTCCGGCAGCACAATGGCGTGGTACCGAAAGTAGAGGGGAGATCCCGCAGGGCTTCGCCTTAAGCCGGAGCGAGTATGGTGGAGTATGAGAGAGCTCCTTGGCGATCTAGGGTTTAGACACACCAATTAGAAGGCTCTAAACCGGAGGCTAGGGCAATTAGAAGCTCTAAACCAAAACGGCTCTAAACCGGAGGCTGTGGCTAGGGTTTAGATTTAGAGGATAGGAACTTGTGTGTCTAGAGGAGGGAGCCCTGCCCCTCCTTATATAGGTGGAGGGGCCGGCCGCGCCAAGGGGAGGGAGGGGAGTCCCTCCCCAACTCGGCTTGGAGGAGGCGCCGCCGGTTGGAGGAGGGTTTCCCTCTCCTTCCTCTTTCCCTCTTTCCAATTTTAGCCGTTTGACATTTCAAACTTGCTATTTGACTTTTCAATTTAGGATTCAATTTAATCCTTTATTTGGAACAGAGAGAACACTTAGTACATGATGCAATCATTCCAATAGGCAATGACACATTCATGTACCCTTCCTCCGAGTGCCGGACATTCCGAACCTTCTAGAACATTCGATGAAAACAGGAATCATTCCGAACTCAAACGGGACTTTCCTTATATGAATCTTATTCTCGGACCATTCGGATCACCTCGTGATATCCCAGATCCCATCCGAGACTCCGAACAACATTCGGTATCTTTCTCATAATACCATAACTACTCAAACAACGTCAATCCTTAAGTGTGTCTCCACGGTTCGTGAATTATGCGGACATGATCGAGACACTTCTCCGAACAATAACCAATAGAGGAATCTGAAATTCATATGGTTCTACATATTTCTACGATTACTTTGCGATCGAATGAACCACTTACATACGATACCAATTTCCCTTTGTCTCACGATAGTTTACTTATCCGAGATTATGATCGCTTGGATCTCTGCATACCTAGTTCAACCTCGTTACCGATAAGTACTCTTTTCTCGTTCCCGTGATATGTGATCCCTTGTGAGCCAGTCACATGCTTGCAAGCTAATTGGATGACATTCCACCGAGAGGGCCCAGAGTATATCTATCCGTCATATGGATGGACAAATCCCAATCTTGATCCATGTGTTTGAACCAATACTTTCCGAACACTCAATTCCATCTTTATAGCCACCCAATTACGGTGTGGTGTTTGATGTCATCAAAGCATCCATCCGGTAAAGGTGATATGCATGATCTCATGGTCGAAGGATTTAGGTTACTATGTATCAGAAAGCATATAGCAACTGAACTATTGAAATGACTTGATCTTTATGCTACGCTTATCTATAGGAGTATGTCCACCATATCATTCTCCTAACGATATGATCTTGTTGTTGATAACATCTCAATGTTCATGATAGGGAAACCACAATCATTTATCAACCAACAAGCTAGTGATGTATAGAGGCTACACTAGGGACTTTAAGTTAAGTTTACAAATCACACAAGTATTAATGTTTCCTTGTTAATACTATTATAGCATGAATGTAAACATTTATCATAAACACAAAGATATAATAATAACTAAATTATTATTGCCTCTAGGGCATATCTCCAACATCTTGTGATGAATTACATCCCATGCCTTGTTGCTCTAACAATGTAGCATCTACTTCCTCTAGTGTTTTTGTTGAAACTAACCATGTAGAGGAAATCAAAAGGCTCAAGGATCAAGTCACTTCTTTGAAGAATGACTTGAAAAAGGGTCATCAAGCGAAGGTCACACTCAAAAAAATCTTGAGTGTGCAAAAATCCCCCAATGACAAGGGTGGGCTTGGATTCAAATCCAATGTCAAGAACAAGTCCACTATCAAGTTGAAGCACAAGGACAACAAAAAGAATGGCCAAGATCAAGTCAAGAATCCGGCCAACATTGTTTGCTTCAAGTGCAAGGAAGAAGGGCACCATGTTAGATCTTGCCCATTGAAGAAAAAGCCTCTTAGTGTGAAGCAACAAGGGAAGCGGCCTCAAGCTCCTCCTCAAGTCATTAATGGTCCTCTTCCTAAAAAGACTACTCGAGCTCTTCCTCGAGTTGTGGCTTCACCTAAGAAGAAAGATGGCAAGAGTAGAACTTGCTACATATGCCGTGAGAAGGGGCATATTTCTTCCTCATGCACTATCGGTATCTCCTCATCCAACCCTATCATTATTGATGATGATTATTCTCTTTGTAAGGATGAGGTTGGCAATGTGTTTGCCAAATTTGTTGGTTCTCAATGTGGTGTCAAGAAAACAACCATTTGGGTTGCCAAGCCTATTGTGAGTAACTTCTTAGGACCCAACTTGGTTGGGGAACAACAAGCCACAATTTGATCAATAGGTGTGTTGTGGAGGACATTGGAGTCTTGGCTACATTATGAAGAATTGAGGGATCTTCATCAATTGTTATTGTCAAGCCAATCCATTTGGGTTATCATGATTATATTATATATATCCAATGTTCCTCTTTGCGGTAACATTTGCTAAACTCTTTACATTGAAAGTTACTCGTCCCCTCGTGCATGTGTTGGTTTTGTATCTTCCATGCTTTTGTACATGTTGTGTTTTCCACTTAATTATCTTGAGGTATCAAGTATATTTGTATATAATTAGGTGGCGCACCATGTATGTGTTTTTCTTGTATTGGAGCCCTAATTGATTATATTTGGTGTCTTATTTGGCTCTTGTGAGAGATTAATGGATCATCCCATTTTGGGGGAGTGTTATGCTTGGGCATTCCACAATCCTAAAATTGTGTGTACATGAGGAATACCACCTAGTATTTATATTGGATTATTGTATAGTCTCTATGTGGTATAATTCTCATGAGAAACTTAAGTTTTATAATGTCCATTAATTATCTCTATTTGTATGTTTTTGCCTCATGTTGGTTTTATGGTAGTATCACATTACGGGGGAGTCATATGCTTAGTGCATATTACAATCCTAGAAAATGTGAATATTCGAGGTTGTGTCACTTAGGATTGATATTGATAATTATCTAGCGCATATGTGACACAGTTGCTCATACAAGTTCCAATTTGCTTGAATGCCTTTATTGATCATATTTTGGATCTTGTATATGAGAGTGTTTCTTGTATGTGTTTCCTCATATTTAGATCTCTAGATCATCATGGAAACCATTTGCTTCAAGTTACTCTAATAACTAATGATTGTGTGACTATTGGAAGCTACCAAGAATCTTGTTCGAAGTATCATGCTTAATTCTTATATTTTGTTATATGCTTCTTGTGTGAATATGATCTTGGATATCCATATGAACTACCTAGGGAAGATTATTCTCAATACTTCTTGTCATTGGACAATTAGTACTAAATTTATGGTAGAATTTATTGATCATATTCACTTTGGCCCTTGCTTAATCTTGTCCTATCTTTGGACAAGTAAATGTTTTGTGTGCTGCCATGTATTCCTTCCTACTTTTGGATCCTTTTATTTTTATTGGTATCCTCTTGTGTTTTATTTAATGTAGGTAGAAGTGATGATCTCATTTGTGTGCATTTTGCATTCAAAAGCAAAAATTCTATATAATGTAATACTTATGGGTGAGCTCTCCTATATTATCTAGAACAATCCTTTTATGCTTCTTTGTTTGATCCATATCGAGTTTTATGTGCTTGGATGCTCAATCTTTTTGTTTTGGTATTTTGTGCCATCATGAAAAATTTGGGGAGTTTGGTTTCTTGTTGGAACCTTGCTCTTTTTGGGAGATGGTTTTGTCTCATTCCTTGTGTCATGTTTTGTCCAATTTTAGAATGAGATAAATCCTTGAGTATTTTTGTTTTTATATATCTTTTGGTCTTTGGCTTTTGCCTAGTTCATTTGTTGAATTTGTGATCTTTCATGTGTTGAATTGGTTCTTTGATATAATTTGGACATCGTTTTTCGTGTCACAATCTTGTGTGTGTGCAATCTCAATTTACTTGGTGCTTTTGTTCAAATTGTATCTTCTTTTTGGTTCTTGAAAGCTTTATGCATGCATATTTACTATATGTTTATATCATGGCATGCTTGCTTTCTTTGATCCAATATATAGGGGAAACTCCACCAAATTCGATCGGCTAAGTTGTGCATGAAATTCAAATTCATATCAATATGCACATAATTATGTGGAGTCTCACCTATGTATTGTAGTTGCACTAACTACTTTGGACCCAATAAGTTTGGGGACCATTTTTGTACTTAAATATGTTATAGGTACATTGGAGATATATTGGATGCTTGTCTCTCAATCTTGAAGAAGTGGCGCGTTAATGAAAATTGGAGGCAAGCTATAGGATGATCAATGAATTCATATCATCTACATCCTACCAATTATATCTCGGTAACAAGTATCTCTTTCTTATGCATATTTATCTTGCTTCCAACCTTTTGTAGGTTGCATCTTGTCATGAATTGTTGTAGTTGTATTTGTGTGGTTCTAGCCTTGGTTTTAAGAGAACTATCTATTGTAAATGTGTATAAGTTGAGATGAGTTCATTTATTTGGGACTATACAAAATCATTCATATGATCCACCAATCCAAAATATGTCAATCTATCAATTTTATTGCCCATCCTTTCCTCAACTTCTCTGATGTGCAATAGTGAGATTTTGCTAGTTTTAGTGATACTTGTTGCCTTTATCCATATATTCCAACTTTCTCCTTTTTCCCTTGGTGATAGTTGTAATATATGTAGTGTGTTGGTGTTTTAAGTTCATTAATGTACAATAAGATAGATTTGAGCCTTTGGCCATGCTTTGAAGCAAAAATCTTATTGGTATATATTATGATTTCATTTTTGCTTTTCATATGCCTTCTTGTATATCTTCTTTTATGTGTGGATATTTCTTTGTTGGCATATGTCTCTGTGATGTTTTCCACTTATAGACATATACACATATGAGAAGATAATTTTAGTTGATTTTTAATCCTTGGAGACCACCTTTCTATTCCTTTTGATTCTTCAATGGCTTCCAAATTTAATTTCCTATGAGTGTTAGTTCCTCTTGTTTGCATATTTGGGCACTCATATTTGTTCTCTCATGCCTTGCATTGTTAAATAAACTTGGATGAGTGAGGATTCCATGATTATGCACCTTGTTCCCAAATACAATTATCATAATTGGTGCATTATCTTTGGGGAGATCATCTAATTTTAATAATGCTCATTTGTCTTATTTCTCATTTATTGTGCCTTAAATGTTTATAGAGAAGTGAGGATTCCATATTTGTGCATTTTTGTATTGAAATACAACGATTCTAAAGTGTGCACAAATCTTGGGGAACTTCTCTATTTTATTTAAGAATTTATTTGATCTTTCATTTGATGTGTTTTAAATGCTTATGGGGGAGCGAGGATTCCATATTTTTGCAATTTGTATTGAAATGCAACTATTTTAAAGTTTGCACAAATCTTGGGGAGCTTCTTAATTTTTTATTTAAAACACTCATCTACTCGTATCATAATATCTTGTGGTTTCCATTTGGACTCATTTCTTGTTTTCAAATTGGTTTGTCGTATCTTGTGATTTCTTGCGTCATTTGTGATGCGTCGTTTTATTTTATTCCTTTGGCAATCTTCGGGTCCTCGATATAGTTCTACCCCCTCCCAAGTATTCATCATTGGATATGTGCGAATGCACATCTTTGGAGGAAATATTACTATATTTGTTTTTTAGAACTTGTCACCCATTTCGGCAATCGATGCCAATGGGGGAGAAGTTTTAGAGGGTTTAAGGGAAATGGTTTATGCTTTGAGTTTGTTTCTAAGCATTTGCCTTTCATGATCTTGCATATTTTTTGTTGCTTAGCATGTTGTATATATAGAGGAAACTCCGTGAACAATAATGATTGGCAATATATGCAATGAAATTCAAGTTCATCACACATGCATAGATCGTGGGGGAGTTTGCTCTATATATGGTGGTGGTACCCATATAACATACTTATGTAGTATTTGATATTGGTGTTACCATTTTGTTCATTAAGATTCCTTATATAAACCCTCTTAAAGGGATTGTCATCAATTACCAAAATGGGGGAGATTGAAAGAACATGTGGGCCCCCATGTGTGGTTTTGGTAATTAATGAAAATATTTATGGACTATTGTGTGTATTAAGTTATACTTGTAGGATTTGTCCATTAGCATCGCTTGGAGCATGTGTTGGCTTCAAGGTCGATGAAATGAGAATAAGATGTGTTGTGCAAGCTCAAAATGCACCATCTATAGAAGATCTCATGTTTGATGCTTGCCATTCCCGATGATCATGGATCGATGATGAGGAATTAAGAAAGGCGTTACATCTTGAGAAGGGCAAGATCGTATACATCAAGCTCAAGTGGAATGCTCAAGGCAAAGGTATAATCTTGATAGGCTTTCCCTTTTGCTGGCCTCATATTGTTAGTAGGAGACCGAGTTTAGGATAAATAGCCGTACTATCAAGAGGGGCTCTCGAATGAGTAACTCGTTCACTTTGTTCGGAGAGAGCTCAAACCTTTGCATATCTGCATCATCATATTTGGTTGTTATTTGGTCTTATCCATGTGAGGATATAGAGCTTGTGGTAATCTCCATAACAAGCTCTTGTTCATCAAAATCGGATCTTCCGTTTGTATCTTGTTGCGATTTTGATCTTGGCGGCTTTTCGGTTTCTCACCAAGTGATGTATCTCACATTATTATACATGATACATTCTCACTTGGTGATAACCAATATTTTCACCTTTCATAGGGTAGTTCATGTCGTCCTTTTTCCAACGCAATTAGAATCGGGTCGATCGGAGTTACCAATCAAAAGTTATAGAGGTTTGAATTTTCCTAGGTACCAAAATGCGGTAGTACCGCATTTTAGTACCTAGCGCGGCAGTAGGTTTTGGCAAGTTTCCAAATGCCACTGCCCTCCTAGGTACCAAAATGCGACAGTACCGCATTTTAGTACCTAGCACAGTAGAAGGTTTTTGACAAGTTTCCAAAAGCCACTGCCGGGCTAGGTACCAAAAAGCGATAGTACCACATTTTAGTACCTAGCACGGCAGAAGGTTTTTTACTTCGTCATTTGGATCTATACTCCCTTTCTGGATTATGATGTTTCTTTGCATGATCTTGTATAGGCTGTTGTCCTCTTCGAAACGAGCCCAAGATCATCGAAATCGGAGTCCGGATCCAAAAGTTATGGCTGTTTTCGTTCTGTGATAACCGGTAGTACCGAACCAGGATCCAGTAGTACCGGGGTCTGGTAGTACCGCATTTTGGTACTGGGGAGCGCAGAGAAAAATGTGTTTGGAGCCTCAGGAACCCCAGGGAATGTCTGGTAGTGCCGGGAAAGTCCAGTAGTACCGGGAAAAAGTTTGGTAGTACCGGGAATCGCGTTTTTAGGCTGCAACAGCTAGATTTTGGAGGGACCTATATAAGGGGCCTGCTTCCCCAATGGTTCCTTAACCAATCTTGCAAGTTTTCCCCTCCATTGTTGACCTTATTGAGCTTGCTTTCTCTCAATCCCTTCGATGATTCTTGCATATTCTTGAGGGATTTGAAAGAGGAGATCTAGATCTACAATCCCACCAATCAATCTCTCCTCTAAGTGAGGGGAACATATTGGGATCTAGATCTTGGAGTCTTTTGTGGATTTCCTCCATTGTTCTTCCTCTCTTATTCCCCCATAAGCTTTTGTAGCTTTGGTGGAAATTGGGAGAGAAGGATTTGAACACCTTTGTGTTGTTCTTGCCATTTGCATTTGGTGCATCGGTTTGTGTTCTTCTCGGAGGATTTGGTTTGAGTTACTCATTGGAGCTTGTCCCTCTTGGGTTCTTGGAACCCTAGACGGTTTTGTGGCCTTGGTGTCGTTTGTTGGGAGCCTCCAATTAAGTTGTGGAGAAGTTCCCCAACCTTGTTAGAGGTTCCGGTTGCCACCGACAAGTGCACCGATAGTGGAAGCATGGACCGATCACGTTGGGGTGAGATTCACTGGAGAATAAGGGAGGCCTTTTGTGGCATTGGTGGTTTGATACCACCCCCTCTCCAAACGAGACGTACTCCATGTTGGGAGGAACTCGGTAAAATATCAGTGTTCCCGCGTGCCTTGGTTATCTCTATAACCGAGCTCTTTACTTATGCACTTTACATTGTGATAGCCTTCGTGCTTGAAGTAATATATATCTTGTTATCACTTTGTTGCTTGTATTGCTTAGCATAAGTTGTTGGTGCACATAGGTGAACCTTAGTTGTTCTAGGTTGTGCTTAACGAAGTAAACACTAGTTTTATTCCGCCTTTGTTGAGCCACTCTAGGAAAAGTTTTAATCGCCTATTTACCCCCCTCTAGGCGACATTCATATCCTTTCATCGGTTTTCCGCGTCGCCTCACCTCCATCCGCACCTCGCAGGAGCATCGCCACAAGCACACGCCGTCGCCGGAGTCCGCGCGCTACCCGCCGTCCGTCGTCGACTCCAGAGGAAGCCACGCAGCACCCCGACGCCACCAATCGGCACGCCCTTCTCCTCTGTACCTCGTAGACCACTTTGCACACGCCGGAGACCACCGGAGACGCTGTCGCGATCACCGTCTGAACCGCCACCGTCTCCACCATCGCCGCCCGCCGCCGTCCGCGTCACTTCCTGGTGAGGATCGCGCTCGCGCGCCCAGTGCCGTCCGATCGTGGATGGACGGTCCAGATCGACTTGTTGACCAGTCCAACGACGACCAGTCAACCGCCAGTCAGCGCAGTATATTCCGAGAATATTCCCGTTTGAATTGAATATAAAATAAAATTTGCAGAAATTCTATTAAACTTGTAAAATTCATATTAAAAGATTCGTAGATCCAAAATTCACATATAATATACCCATGCATTCAGAAAATTGAGTAGAATATTAATATCAAGTTGGATCTAACTTTTACAGTACATGTTTACTATAATAATTCAATTAGTGTTAATGGTCTTTTAGGTTAGTAAATTCATAGAAAAATATCTACTGGTCCAAAAATTGCGTATAATATATCAAATTGAAACTACTATAATTTAGAATAATAATATCTGGTTGGATCTAGCTTTGGCATAATATTTACCCCGTAGCAATTTAATTAGTTTTAATGGCTTTACAAATCATTAAATTCATAGTAAAATAATTGCTTGTCACAAAAGTACAAATAATATATCGATGGAAAGCAGGTTCCATGTAGATCATAAATATGCAAATGGTTCAGGAAAATACTGTAAGCTTTTGCAGCAATTAAATAAATATATTAATGACTTATTTAGAGTATTAAAATCATAGTAATTCGAGTGTTGCTCAGAAAATTACAAATAATATGTCCCTGGAATTAAAATTCCATGGAGATTACAAATATAATTTTAGTTTGATTTTTAGGCTACAGAAACTGTATAAATGATTTAAAACCCATCAAACACTATTTAAATCATACAGAAAGATCTATAACTCCGATTAGGATGAATCCAACGCCTACTGGTTCGTATTAACCTCCTCTATCCAGGAAACCCAAGAAACAAATTTAATTCGACAGTTAGAACAGGCATTACAACATAACTATTAAAAACCCTATATTGGCAAGTAATTATTAATAACAAGTACTCCATTGCATTAATTGGCCTCTTGCATGCATCATATACTTCAGTATTGTTTAGAGAGCTAAAGTAACAACCATTGTGACTTATTAAATTGTCATGCATGCATTTTTTGCATTTGTTTGATCTCTATGTGCTATTGTTTATGTTGTATGCAGTTGTTTGCTCGATAGATTGCGAGGAGTGCAATGTGTGTGATTGCAACGAGTGTTTGAACTACTTCACCAACTATCAAGGCAAGTAGATGTTACTTTGTTCATGATGTTGTCCTACTATTTTCAATGTATTGTCGTGTATTTTGTAGATGCATGTGTAGGAAATTACTATCTCTATGCTATGTCCTATTATGTGGTAGGGCTTTCCTGTAGATGAGCCACCGTTGGTAGATGTGCTTAGCCATGCTATGATGAACGAGGGCTGGGTTAGATCACTGAAGGTTGTTTCTAAATGTGTTGGTTTGCAAAAACTGAAAACAAATTAATCAATGAATCTCCTAGGTGTGATGGGATTGAAAATTTTGGTGGTATCATTGCGGAAAGTCACCCAGGTATCAAGAGAAAATGATTGACTTCTTTATTTTATAGCTTATGTGTACAACCATGTGCCAATAATATAATGGGCGGTTGGTTGGACTCAGTAGGTTATGATAACTCGAACCCACGTATTCAGAGATGTAGAATTTTGGTAGGTTGGACCGGTGCGTGTCGGGTTTGGGGAGCTACTTCCCGAACGGTCCCTTCTTGGACTTCTCCCTATCATCACCCAATATGAGAGTGGTGGTACGATCTGGGCTAGCCAAGTCACATGGGTAAAGTATACTAACCCCTACAGGGTGTATAAACTAATCGATTAGCCGTGTCCCCGGTTATGGACATCTGAGTTGCTTGATATTGAGTTCATGACATGTTTCTCGCTCATTTTAATTTCCTAATTGCTTTAATATTGATGGGTTAACTTAATTGGGATCTTTTCAAAGAAAATCAAAAACTGATTATGAAAGTAGGACAAAGGTATTTGAAAATGCAAGCTAGCCACAGTCCCACTTGCCAAATAAGCATGTAGATGTTAGCTTTATTGTCTCCTTTAATAGCTCTACTTGTCATACATTCTAATTATTGACCCTTCGGGGCTTCTACGTTTTATGTTGTAGGATGTTCCGATTCTGAGTGATCGAATAGGTTGCGATACTCCACTCAACAGTTGTTCGCCTGTGGCACAATTGAATATGTAGCCTATCAATTGTTTATGCTTCCGTATGCTACTTGATATTGAGCTAGCCTTGAGCTAAGCAATATTGTAATAATGTAAATTCTGGATCAATTCGTTATTTATGATGCACTATTAAATTCTTTGGTATCTGTACTGTGTGTGCCAGTGAACTGATCCAGGGATTGGCAGTATACACATGAACTCAGCCTTATCAGATGAGGGTGTTATAGGTTGGTATCAAAGCAGTGCGTTGACTGTAGGATCGTGACCTAGCAATGGATTAGGAATACCATATGAAAACTATAAACACTAATATGATTCTATCTATTCTCTCCTTACACTTCTTTCTAGTATCTTCTCATCATTTCAATTCTCATACTCTTCTCTTTTATGATGTAGAAGGAAGGCTCTCCCTAGCAATGAACTAATAATTTTATACTTATTATATTCTTATAATCCTTCATCTATCTTTTCTAATCTTATCTTGTTTAAACTTGTAGATGAACACTTGTGCATGATTAAAGAATAGGTAGATGATGACCACCATATAGTTTGATATGATCTCGTTTAGATATAGCAATCGATCATTGCAAGAACTTGTTTGATAGTTGATTTAGTATGTTTAGGTTGTGCTATTTGATACCTTAAAGTTTCAGAATATTTTTGTGAGATTCCATAATATGTTAATGAAGGTTTTGATTAGAAATTCGTGATATTTTCGCTGCAGTTTTCTGCTGAACCTGCTGTACTGTACTATTTTTCATATTTTTTTGGTAACTGGGAAAAATCTGAAAAAATAGGGTTTGGTGAGAAACTTCCTGTAATATATTTATAAAAATTGGCTAAAATTCCTGATGAGTTTAAGATGCCCAGAAAAATTCGTAAACACTGCTGTAGTTTCAGGACAGATTATGTCGATTGCATTTATGATTGTAGGTTCACCCCCAAACGAATATTAGTCAATGAGAAACTATTTTGTGGATGGTATGCCACTAAAACAAAACTTCTGGAACATAAATAAAACCTTTTTGTCTTGAGTGTTGTTTGTAATGATTGTTTGCTTGTGTGCCAATTGTTTACTTCATATAGCTATGGGTAGTATTACTTCTCTAGTCTTTCTGTCTATAACTTATCTATGCTGTCCCAACAGATGCCGCCCCACCGCCAACCCACTGAGATGGAGCATCTGATGGCAGCCCAGACACAGCTAGCTCAGGTGATGACACAATTCATGGCTGCAGAGAACAACAACAACAACAACAACAACAATAATAACAACAACAATAACAATGGGAACAACCAGCCCCAGGAGGATGCTCTCGCGAGGTTTATGAAATCGAGGCCAACTAAGTTCTCTACTGCACCTGAACATATGATTGCTCTTGAATGGTTGCGCTCGGTGAACAAATATTTAGTGACTGTTGGATGCACTGATGCTGAGAAGGTGAGGTTTGCTGCTCACCTACTGGAGGGACCAACTGCTTCTTGGTGGGATACTTTTCAGATCACCCACCCACTAGATACTGTTACTTGGGCCATATTTGAAGAAGGATTCAAGACCAACCATGTTTCTTCAGGGGTCCTAAGTCTGAAGAGGAAATAGTTCCGCAATTTGCGCCAGACCAACCGCACAATGGAAGAATATATAGAGGAGTTTGACAATCTGTCGCGTTATGCACCTAAAGATGTTGACACTGACGCCAAAAGGAGAGAGAGGTTCTTGGATGGACTTAGTGATGAGCTTTCACTTCAACTATCTGTGGTCTATTGCCCTACTTTCCATGAGTTGATGTACAAGGCTAGAATTCTTGAAGGGAAGCACAAGCAAGTGGAACGACGCAAGAGGAAGTACAATGATCACAACTCAGGATCACACCATAAGTGTACCTACCATGATGGTAATGGGAATTCTAGACATCACAAGCATGGAGGAAATGGACACAACCACAATGGAGGCAATGGACACAATTATGGAGGCAACAATGGCCATAACCACCACTATCAGAAGAAGGATATTAGCCAAGTGATATGCTTCAAGTGCAACCAGAAGGGACATTATGCTGATAACTGCCCGGAGAAGAAGAGTGAAGTTGGAGCCAAGCCGGATTCACCTCCGAAGGCAACTGTGAACCATGTGAGCATGGGTAAAGCACTCAACAATCCATGCCGTGTGACTAGTAAGTTCTTGCTAATTCATCCGTCACAGTCATAATGTTTTCAATGATGGTGCATCGTATTCATTCATATTAAGGCATTCATGGATAAGAATAGTTACATATGGAGTTACTTAGAGGATCTATTGAAGAGAACCCACTGGAAAGGATTGATAGCTAGCACAAGATTCCGCAATTGATTATTAGATGTTGGAGATGCCAAGTTTATTTTTCTTAAGGGGGTTAGCCTCAACAACAACACCCACACCTTGCTAGCCATTCCGAATCTCGGGACGAGATTCATCTTAAAGGGGTTAGTCTGTCACATCCCAAGATTTTAGAAATTGGGACAGGAAAAAAAATTGCATTTGCATTGCATTGACATGTCATTTTGCATTCATGAAAAATTTCAAATGCAAAACACTACATTCAAACCCTAGATGGAGTTACTCAAGTGCTCCTACAAAAAGAAATAGTTGGACATATGAAGTCACTATTTTGAAATAGACAAATTATTGCTAAAAAGGATCCTATGTTGATCCTCTGAATTTTGGAAAAATTTGGAAGCAAAAATCAATTCAATTGGATTATCTAATAAAAAGTAATAAAAGAAATAAGAAAAGTAAAATGAATAAAAGCAAAAGAAAAAAAACTGAACAAACCTAACCTACTCGGACCAGACCAGACCAGCCCACCCGAGCTGGCCCAACCCACCTATCCTCTCCTCCCTGCGTGCCTCTCACCCCACCTCCCCACGCAGCACGCAACAACAGCCCAGCAGCAACCCGCGGTCCGCGGAGCACCCTCTCCTCCCATTTTTTTCTCTCATTGTGGGGCCCGCCCGTCAGTCTACACCACGCCACCGCCGTGTGGACCCCACCCCGCCTTCCCCTTCCTCTAGATGAACTCGTGTTCATCACAGAGTCCAACAACCGAATGACGAAATCGGTGCCGATCTTTTTCCCCTCTGCACGCCACCCCTATATATTTACCCCCTCCTCCGATTCGTCTGATTTTTTTCTGAACCCTAGCCGCCCCCACGAGTTCACCGGAGTTCCTCCACCGCCGCCGCCATTGAAGCTTCAGATCGAGCTCGAGGTCGACTACCGGACCACACCGACCCTCTGTTTTTCTCTCAATCCTCTTCTACTCGGTTTTCCGCGTCGCCTCACCTCCATCCGCACCTCGCAGGAGCACCGCCGCAAGTGTTGGAGATATGCCCTAGAGGCAATAATAAATTTAGTTATTATTATATCTTTGTGTTTATGATAAATGTTTACATTCATGCTATAATAGTATTAACAAGGAAACATTAATACTTGTGTGATTTGTAAACTAAAATAGAGTCCCTAGTAAAGCCTCTTTATAATACTAGCTTGTTGGTTAATAAATGATTGTGGTTTCCCTATCATGAACATTGAGATGTTATTAACAACAAGATCATATCGTTAGGAGAATGATATGGTGGACATACTCCTATAGATAAGCGTAGCATAAAGATCAAGTCATTTTAATAGTTCAATTGCTATATGCTTTCTGATACATAGTAACCTAATTCCTTCTACCATGAGATCATGCATATCACCTTCACTGGAAGGATGCTTTGATGACATCAAAACACCACACCGTAACTGGGTGGCTATAAAGGTGGCATTGAGTGTTCTAAAAGTATTGGTTGAGACACATGGATCAAGAGTGGGATTTGTCCATCAATATGATGGATAGATATACTCTGGGCCCTCTCGGTGGAATGTCATCCAATTAGCTTGAAAACATGTGACTGGCTCACAAGGGATCACATATCACGGGAACGATAAAAGAGTACTTATCAGTAACGAGGTTGAACTAGGTATGCAGAGATACCGACGATCATAACCTCGGATAAGTAAACTATCGTGAGACAAAGGGAAATTGGTATTGTATGTAAGTGGTTCATTCGATCACAAAGTAATCGTAGAAATATGTGTGAGCCATATGAATTTCCAGATTCCTCTATTGGTTATTGTTCGGAGAAATGTCTCGATCATGTCCGCATAATTCACGAACCGTAGGGAGACACACTTAAGGATTCGACGTTGTTTGAGTAGTTATGGAATGATGAGTAAGAGACCGAATGTTGTTCGGAGTCTCGGATGGCATCCAGGATATCACGAGGAGATCCTGAATGGTCCGGAGAATAAGATTCATATAAGGAAAGTCCTTTTTCGGGGTTGGAGAATGGTTCCGGTGTTTTCATCGGGAATGTTCTAGAAGGTTCCGGAATGTCCGACACTCCGAAGGGGAAGGGTACATGAATGTTTCATACCAAGTTGGAATGATTGCATCATATACTGGGTGTCATCGCTGAACAAAATAAAGGGTTTAATCAAATCCTAGTTTGAAAAGTCAAACGCCAATTTGAAAAGTCAAACGGCTATTTTGGGAAGTGGAGGGCAAGGTGGAAACCGAGTTGGGGAGGAGTTCCTCCCCTCCACCGCCGGCCCCCTTGGGAAACCGAGTTGGGGAGGGACTCCTCGGGCTGGCGGCCCTCCACCTATATAAGGAGGCGGGGGCCCTCCTAGCACCCAACACCTCCACCCGCAAACCCTAGCCCTAAGCTGGCCCTCCTGCGGCCCTAGGGCAGCCGCGCCGCCGCCTAGCTAACCCTAGACGCCGCCAAGCCTCCTCCTTGGTGTGTCTAAACCCTAGATCACGAGGAGCTCTCTCATAGTCCACCATACTCGCTCCGGCGAAGCCTCGAGATCTCCCTCTACTTCGTAACACGCCGTTGTCTTCGGAATCGCGAGGAGTGCTACAACCTCCACCTGCTGGAACAAGGGAGAGGAAGGTCTTCGCCGAGTATCGAACGTGTGACCGATCATGGAGCACTTCTTAAAGCCTTGGCCGGAAGGATCGTCTACGCGATCTTGAGATCGGGAAGAGTACGACTACATCACCCACGAGAATCCGCTCTCGTTAAACACTTTGGAATCTTCGAGGGTGAGTTATTCCATCGACTCGTTGCTACAATCTAGTAGATAGATCTTGGCTTGTTTGTTTGTATGCGGTAGAAATTTTTTGTTTTCCATGCTACGAAACCCTACAGTGGTATCAGAGCCGTGTCTATATGTAGATCTGTTGCACGAGTAGAACACAATGGTCATTGTGGGCGTTGATGCTTTTATTGTCGATTGCTTCTTGTGTACTTTGCATCTGGCGGGATGTTGGGATGAAACGGCCCGGGCTAACCTTACATGACATCGTTCATGAGACTTGCTCCACGCTTGACATGCAACTTGTATTGCATAAGTGGCTTTGCGGGTGCCTGTTTCTCCCAACATAGTTAAGATTCAATTTACAACGGGTGATTGACAATACTAGTATCAATGTTGTGGTTCTTGTTCGTAAGTTAGAACGACACTTATTGAAAGCCCCAAACCACGTAAAACATGCAAAGAAAGTAGAGGCGTCTAAATTTGTTTTGCAGGGGTGTCCTGTGATGTGATATGGCCATGATTGTGATTATATTTGATGTATGCAATGTTCCTTATTGTAAGTTGGCAACCGACAGGAGCCATATGGTTGTCTTTAAATTATGTTAAGATCCGCGTGTCTATTCAAAGTAGTTGTAATAGTTGAAGCCGGTGGACGACAACCATGGAGCAGCGTCATTGACCTTGATGCAATGCCGGTGATGATGGAGATCATGTTCGTGCTTGAAGATGGAGATCGGAAGCACAAAGAAGAAAGGCCATATCATATCACATATTATGAATTGCATGTGATGTTAATCCTTTATGCATATTGTATTGCTTAGTTAACGACGATAGCATTATAAGATGATCCCTCATGCACATGAATTTCAAGTTCTAAAGTGTTCATCCTTATTAAGCACCGTTGCTAAAGCATCCTTAGTAACCACGTGATGATCGGGTGTGTTAGATTCCGCAAGTGTATACAACGTGAGCAATCCAGATTTGCTCATGCGGAATCTAAGGTTTGATCTTGACGAGCCTAGCATGTACAAACATGGTCTCGGAACACGGATCACCGAAAGGTAAAGCATGAATCATATAGTAGATATGATGAACATGTCGATTGTTCGCCATTGAAGCTACATCAACTCTCGTGATGATCGGTGTTGATGTGGTGGATTTGGTTCATGTGATCACTAAAACAATGTGAGGGATATTGTTTTGAGTGGGAGTTCACCTAGATTAATTTAACTATTAATTAGAACTCAATTTGTCATAAACTTAGTCTAAACTATTGCAAATATGTTGTAGATCAATGGCGGCCCCTACCATCAATTTTAATGCGTTCCTAGAAAGAAAAGTTGAAAACAATGGAAGCAACTTCGGATTGGTTCCGCAATTTGAGGATTGTCCTCACGGTGGTAATTTGACCTATGTCTTTGGATGCACTGGGTGAGCCACCTGCAGCTACTGCTACCGATGAAGTAAAGAATGTTTACCTCGCTCGGAAGACTCAGTTCTCCACAGTTCAGTGTGCTATCTTGTATGGTTTAGAATCGGAGCTTCAGAAAATGTTTGAGAATGCAGACCCACATGATATTTTCCGTGATCTCAAATTGATCTTTGAGACTCACGCGGCAATTGAGAGCTATGAGGCTTCTGAAAAGTTATTTAACTGCAAGATGGAAGAGGGAAGCTCCGTCAGTGAGCATGTGCTTAAGATGTCTAGGCACGCAAACAAACTTCAAATCTTGGGTATAGTGATTCCTAATGCTTTGGGGATTTACCGTGTCCTCCAATCACTACCACCAAGTTACAAGAACTTTGTGATGAACTACAATATGCAAAACATGAACAAGCAGTTGCCAGAACTCTATGCCATGTTAAAATCTGCAGAAGTGGAGATCAAGAAAGAGCACCAAGTGTTGATGGTCAATAAGACCACCAAATTCAAAAAAGGCAAGTCTAAGCAAAAGGGGCACTTCAAGAAGGGTGGTAAGAAAGTTACCGCGCCGACTAAGAAGACCAAGGCTGGACATAAGCCTGATACTGAGTGCTTTTACTGCAAGGGAGAAGGTCACTAGAAGCGGAATTTCCCAAAGTACTTGGCGGATTTGAAGAACGACAACATCAAGAAGAAAGGTATATCCGATATACATGTTATTGATGTGTATCTCACTAGTACTCGTAGTAGTGCCTGGGTATTTGATACTGGTTCGGTTGCTCATATTTGTAACTCGAAACAGGTGCTGCAGAATAAACGGAAGCTAGCAAAGAACGAGGTGACGATGCGCGTGGGAAACGGATCAAAGGTTGATGTGATCACGGTCGGCACGCTACCCCTTCATCTACCATCGGGATTAGTTTTATACTTAAATAATTGTTACTTGGTGCATGCGTTAAGCATGAACATTATATCGGGATCTTGTTTATTGCGAGACGGTTACTTGTTTAAGTCCGAGAATAATGGTTGTTCGATTTATATGAGTAATATGTTTTATGCACATGCACCTTTGATAGCTGGTCTATTCTTGTTGAATATCGATAGTGGAAATACACATATTAATAACATTGAGGCTAAACGTTTGAAATCGAGCGATAACTCGACCTATATGTGGCACTGTCGTCTTGGTCACATTAGAGTGAAGCGCAATAAGAAACTCCATTCCGATGGACTTCTTGAATCACTTGATTTCGAATCACTTGAAAGATGCGAAGCATGTCTGATGGGTAAAATGAGTAAGACTCCATTTTCTGGTATGATGGAGCGAGCTACGGACTTATTGGAAATCATACATACCGATGTGTGTGGTCCAATGAGTGTAGCATCACGCGGTGGTTATCGTTATGTTCTTACCTTCACAGATGACTTGAGTAGATATGGGTATATCTATTTCATGAAACATAAGTCCGAAACTTTCGAGAAGTTTAAGGAATTTCAAAGTGAGGTAGAGAATCAACATAACAAGAAGATTAAATTTCTACGTTCTGATCGTGGAGGTGAATATCTAAGTTACGAGTTTGGCGAGCATTTGAAGAAATGCGGAATACTTTCACAATTGACACCGCCGGGAACACCACAGCGTAATGGTGTGTCCGAACGTCGTAATCGAACTCTCTTAAATATGGTTTGTTATATGATGTCACTTACAGATTTACCGCTATCACTTTGGGGTTATGCATTAGCAACAACCGCATTCACTTTAAATAGGGCACCATCTAAATCCGTTGAAACGACACTTTATGAATTATGGTTTGGGAAGAAACCTAAATTGTCGTTCCTTAAAGTTTGGGGTTGCGAAGCCTATGTAAAGAAGTTACAGCCGGACAAGCTTGAACCCAAAGAGGAAAAAATGCGTCTTCATAGGATACCCGAAGGAAACTATTGGGTATACCTTCTACCATATATCCGAGGGCAAAATCTTCGTTTCCAAGAATGGATCCTTTCTAGAGAAGGAATTTCTCTCGAAAGAAGTGACTGGAAGGAAAGTCGAACTCGACGAGGTTGTCGAACCTTCTCTCGAACTTGCAAGTAGCGTAGCACCGAAAGAAGTTCGTGTGGTGCCTGCACCAATAAGAGAGGAAGCTAATAATGATGATCATGAAACTTCGGTTATAGTTGCTACAGAGCCTCGCAGGTCAACGAGAACTCGTACCACTCATGATTGGTATGATCCCGTTACGAGTGTCATGTTGGTGGACAACACCAATGACCCTGCGACATATGAGGAAGCGATGATGAGCCCAGATTCCAATAAATGGCAAGAAGCCATAAAATCCGAGATTGGATCCATGTACGAAAACCAAGTATGGACTTTGGTGGACTTACCGGATGGCTGAAAGGCTGTCGAGAACAAATGGATTTTCAAGAAGAAAACAGATGCTGATGGTAATGTTACTGTCTATAAAGCTCGACTTGTCGCAAAAGGGTTTCGACAAATTCAAGGAGTTGACTACGATGAGACTTTCTCACCGGTAGCGAAGCTAAAGTCTGTGAGGATTATGTTAGCAATCGCTACATATTATGATTATGAGATATGGAAGATGGATGTCAAAACAACATTCCTCAATGGAGACATTGATGAAGAGTTGTATATGATGCAACCCAAAGGTTTTGTCGATCCTAAAGATGCTAACAAGGTATGCAAGCTTCAACGGTCCATCTATGGATTGAAGCAAGCATCCCGAAGTTGGAATCAACGTTTTGATAAGGTGATCAAAAGTTTTGGTTTTATACAAACTTATGGAGAAGCTTGTATTTACAAGAAAGTGAGTGGGAGCTTTGTAGCATTCTTAATACTATATGTAGATGACATATTGTTGATTGGGAATGATGTAGACCTTCTTAATAGTGTCAAGGAATATTTGAATAATAGTTTTTCAATGAAGGATCTTGGCGAAGCAGCTTATATATTGGGCATAAAGATTTATAGAGATAGATCAAGACGCCTAATATCATTGTCACAAAGTACATATTTGGACAAAGTTCTAAAGAGGTTTGGAATGGAAGATAGCAAGAAAGGGTTCTTGCCCATGTTGCCCAATACGACCTTGAGTAAAACTCAAAGTCCGACAACGGCAGAAGATAGAGAAAGAATGAGTAAGACTCCCTATGCCTCAGCCATAGGATCTCTAATGTATGCCATGCTATGTACTAGACCCGACATTTCATATGTTGTTAGTTTAACTAGCAGATATCAAAGTGATCCAGGAGTGGATCATTGGACAGCGGTCTAAAATATCCTTAAGTACTTGAGAAGAACTAAGGATATGGTTCTTTCTTATGGAGGTGATGAACATCTCATTTTTAATGGTTACACCGATGCTAGTTGGAACACTGATCCAGATGATTCTAAATCACAATCTGGATACGCATTTACTTTGAATGGTGCAGCATTTAGCTGGAGGAGTGCAAAGCAAAGCGTTGTGGCGAGATCTTCAACTGAATCGGAATACATGGCTGCTTCGGAGGCTTCGCAAGAAGCGATATGGATGAAAGAGTTCATTACAGAGCTGGGTGTGGTTCCTAGTGCGCTGGACCCAATGTCTATCTACTGTGATAACATGGGAGCCATAGCCAATGCGCAAGAACCAAGGTCACACAAGAAGCTGAAGCACATCAAGCTAAGTTTTCACGCTATTCGAGAAACATGTCCAAGATGGGGACATAAAGATTTGCAAAGTACACACATATCTGAATGTGGCGGATCCGTTGACTAAAACTCTCCCGAGGGCAAAACATGACCAGCACCAAACTGCCATGGGTGTTCGGTATATTACCATGTAATCTAGATTAGATGACTCTAGTGCAAGTGGGAGACTGTTGGAGATATGCCCTAAAGGCAATAATAAATGTAGTTATTATTATATCTTTGTGTTTATGATAAATGTTTACATTCATGCTATAATAGTATTAACAAGGAAACATTAATACTTGTGTGATTTGTAAACTAAAATAGAGTCCCTAGTAAAGCCTCTTTATTATACTAGCTTGTTGGTTAATAAATGATTGTGGTTTCCCTATCATGAACATTGAGATGTTATTAACAACACGATCATATCGTTAGGAGAATGATATGGTGGACATACTCCTATAGATAAGCGTAGCATAAAGATCAAGTCATTTTAATAGTTCAATTGCTATATGCTTTCTGATACATAGTAACCTAATTCCTTCGACCATGAGATCATGCATATCACCTTCACCGGAAGGATGTTTTGATGACATCAAAACACCACACCGTAACTGGGTGGCTATAAAGGTGGCATTGAGTGTTCGAAAAGTATTGGTTGAGACACATGGATCAAGAGTGGGATTTGTCCATCCATATGACTGATAGATATACTCTGGGACCTCTCGGTGGAATGTCATCCAATTAGCTTGCAAGCATGTGACTGGCTCACAAGGGATCACATATCACGGGAACGAGAAAAGAGTACTTATCAGTAACGAGGTTGAACTAGGTATGCAGAGATACCGACGATCATAACCTCAGATAAGTAAACTATCGTGAAACAAAGGGAAATTGGTATCGTATGTAAGTGGTTCATTCGATTGCAAAGTAATCGTAGAAATATGTGGGAGCCATATGAATTTCCAGATTCCTCTATTGGTTATTGTCCGGAGAAATGTCTCGATCATGTCCGCATAATTCACGAACCGTAGGGAGACACACTTAAGGATTCGACGTTGTTTGAGTAGTTATGGAATGATGAGTAAGAGACCGAATGTTGTTCGGAGTCTCGGATGGGATCCGGGATATCACGAGGAGATCCGGAATGGTCAGGAGAATAAGATTCATATAAGGAAAGTCCTATTTCGGGGTTGGAGAACGGTTCCGGTGTTTTCATCGGGAATGTTCTAGAAGGTTCCGGAATGTCCGACACTCCGAAGGGGAAGGGTACATGAATGTGTCATACCAAGTTGGAATGATTGCATCATGTACTGGGTGTCATCGCTGAACAAAATAAAGGGTTTAATCAAATCCTAGTTTGAAAAGTCAAACGCCAATTTGAAAAGTCAAACGGCTATTTTGGGAAGTGGAGGGGAAGGTGGAAACCGAGTTGGGGAGGAGTTCCTCCCTCCACCCGCCCCTTGGGAAACCGAGTTGGCGAGGACTCCCCACGGCGCCCCTCCACCTATATAAGGAGGCTGCCCTCCTAGCACCCAACACCTCCACCAAACCCTAGCCCTAAGCGCCCGGCCCTCCTGCAGCCCGCCGCCTAGCAGCCGCCTAGCTAACCCTAGCCCGCCAAGCCTCCTCCTTGGTGTGTCTAAACCCTAGATCGCCGAGGATCTCTCTCATAGTCCACCATACTGCTCGGCAGGCGAAGCCACGAGATCTCCCTCCTTGGTACCACACCATTGTGCTTCTGGAATCGCGAGGAGAGTGCTACAACCTCCGCTGCCTGCTGGAACAAGGGAGAGAAAGGTCTTCGTCGAGTACCGAACATGTGACCGACTGCGGGAGCACTGCCGGAACATAGCGCCGGAAGGATCGTCTACGCGATCTTGAGATCGGGAAGAGTACGACTACATCACCCACGAGAATCCGCTCTCGTTAAACACTTTGGAATCTTCGAGGGTGAGTTATTCCATCGACTTGTTGCTACAATCTAGTAGATAGATCTTGGATTGTTTGTTTGTATGCGGTAAATTTTTTTTGTTTTCCATGCTACGAAACCCTACAACAAGCACATGCCGTCGCCAGAGTCCGCGCGCTACCCGTCGTCTCCAGCCGCCCGTCGTCGATGCCAGAGGAAGCCACAAAGCACCCTGACGCCACCAATCGACACGCCCTTCTCCTATGCACCTCGTAGACCACTTTGCAGACGCCGGAGACCACCGGAGACGCTGCGGCCATCACTGTCTGAACCGCCACCGTCTCCACCATCGCCGCCCGCCGCCGTCCGCGTCACTTCCTGGTGAGCATCGCGCTCGCGCGCCCAGTGCCGTCCGATCGTGGATGAACGGTCCAGATCGACTTGTTGACCAATCCAACGACGACCAGTCAACCGCCAGTCAGCGCAGTATATTCCGAGAATATTCCCTTTTGAATTGAATATAAAATAAAATTTGCAGAAATTCTATTAAACTTGTAAAATTCATATTAAAAGATTCGTAGATCCAAAATTCACATATAATATACCCATGGATTCAGAAAATTGAGTAGAATATTAATATCAAGTTGGATCTAACTTTTACAGTACGTGTTTACTGTAATAATTCAATTAGTTTTAATGGTCTTTTAGGTTAGTAAATTCATAGAAAAAGATCTACTGGTCCAAAAATTGTGTATAATATATCAAATTGAAACTACTATAATGTAGAATAATAATATCTGGTTGGATCTAGCTTTAGCAGATTATTTATCCCGTAGCAATTTAATTAGTTTTAATGGCTTTATAAATCATTAAATTCATAGTAAATTAATTGCTTGTCACAAAAATATAAATAATATATCGATCGAAATATGGTTCCATGTAGATCATCAATATGCAAATGGTTCAAGAAAATACTGAAAGGTTTCGCAGCAATTAAATAAATATATTAATGGCTTATTTAGAGTATTAAAATCATAGTAATTCGAGTGCTGCTCAGAGAATTACAAATAATATGTCCTTGGAATCAAAATTCCATGGAGATTACAGATATAAATTTAGTTTGATTTTTAGGCAACAGAAACTGTATAAATGATTTAAAACCCATTAAACACTATTTAAATCATACAAAAAGATCTATAACTCCGATTAGTGTGAATCCAACGCCTACTGGTTCGTATTAACGTCCTCTATCCAGTAAACCCAAGAAACAAATTTAATTCAATAGCCAGAACAGGCGTTACAACAGAACTATTAAAAACCCTATATTGGCAAGTAATTATTAATAACAAGTACTCCATTGCCTTAATTGGCCTCTTGCATGCATCATATACTTCAGTATTATTTAGAGAACTAAAGTAACAACCATTGTGACTTATTAAATTGTCATGCATGCATTTGTTGCATTTGTTTGATCTTTATGTGCTATTGTTTATGTTGTATGCAATTGTTTGCTCGATAGATTACGAGAAGTGCAACGTGTGTGATTGCAACGAGTGTTTGAACGACTTCACCAACTATCAAGGCAAGTAGATGCTACTTTGTTCATGATGTTGTCCTACTATTTTTAATGCATTGTCGTGTATTTTGTAGATGCATGTATAGGAAATAACTATTGCTATGCTATGTCCTATTATGTGGTAGGGCTTTCCTGTAGATGAGCCACCGTTGGTAGATGTGCTTAGCAATGCTATGATGAACGAGGGCTGGGTTACATCACTGAAGGTTGTTTCTAAATGTGTTGGTTTGCGAAAATTAAAAACAACTTAATCAATGAGCTGGGCTGGCCAAGTCACATGGGTAAACTGTACTAATCCCTGCAGGGTGTATAAACTAATCAATTAGCCGTGTCCCCGGTTATGGACATCTGGATTGCTTGATATTGAGTTCATGACATGTTTCTCGCTCATTCTAATTTCCTAATTGCTTTAATATTGATGGGTTAACTTAATTGGGATGTTTTCAAAGAAAATCAAAAACTGATTATGAAAGTAGGACAAAGGTATTTGAAAATACAAGCTAGCCACAACCCCACTTGCCAAATAAGCATGTAGATGTTAGCTTTATTGTCTCATTTAATAGCTCTACTTGCCATACATTCCAAGTATTGACCCTTCGGGGCTGCTACGTTTTATGTTGCAGGATGTTCCGATTCTGAGTGATCGAATAGGTTGCGATACTCCACTCAACAGTTGTTCGCCGGTGGCACAATTGGAGATGGAGCCTATAAATTGTTTATGCTTCCGTATGCTAATTGATATTAAGCTAGCCTTGAGCTAAGCAATATTGTAATAATGTAAATTCTGGATCAATTCGTTATTTATGATGCACTATTAAATTCTTTGGTATTCATCTGTACTGTGTGTGCCAGTGAACCGATCCAGAGATTGGCACTATACACATGAACTCAGCCTTATCAGGCGAGGGTGTTATAGAGTAACTTAGCTAGTAACATACATATATATATATTATCAACTAAGAAAATTAATGACATGGTATGATAATTAATGAAAAAAAAGATAGTAACTTAGCTAGTTACCATAACATCAAACATACCAAAACCATATAAGTCTATAACCTAATTAATTAGGTCTTGCATGATAGTAACATAGACTATAAAAATAGTAAAATCAACTAGTAACATGTGCATGTTACTAATATAGCCCACTGTTGGCTGTAATCCACTGCCATGGCATCTATAGTCATTACTATAGCCAACAAGTATAATAGCTAACTACAAACATGTACTAGTTTATTAGTACATGATTCACATGTCACTCCTACAAAGTGTCAGGAGCAGTGTTGTAGCCTGTTCTTAAATTACAGTCAGTTCTTCTTCTCTCTTTTCTTCTTTCTCCTTCAACTCAGCCAAAATATAGTACTCCCTCTAGCCTAAAAAGGATGTCTTAAGTTTGTTTGAATTTTGATATATCTATATAATAAATAGCGTCTAGATATATTTAAATTTAGACAAACTTTAGACATCCTTTTTAAAACAGAAAAAGTATTTTAAATCTTATAGTTAGTTGATGTCACTTGCTCTTAGCACTATGACCAAAATAATGTCGACATATTGTCCTTGTGTCGAAATGCGAGCGCCAGCGTGGTCATATTTCCGACATCGTGTTTCTCTAGTGAACTCTCTGAAGCCAAAATTGTTTTTGGAAGAAGCTTAGCTACGGCCAAGAGAAACCAAGGGCCGCTCGGTCCAACTTTTTGTCTTGCGCAGTGACGCGTCACCCGAACGATATACAATCCCTAAGGTATATTCCCTGCTCACGGGAATATTCCTTTTATTGGTCTTCTGTGGTTAATCGTTTTCTTTACAAGAAAAATTGCAAGGAATTCTCGCCTGAGGGTCAAAGGAGACTTGTATATCTTTAGATAGCGTTAGGAAGGTTCCAAGGTTGTGTTTTACAGTTAGCGCAACCAAGGGCAGCTTCACCACGAGACCCAAACGAGCAAACCAAACGGTTTGATTTTGTTAGTTTGGGTCGAGTCACTGATGCTTTTGGGTTATGGTCCGTTCTGTCCGAACAGCCGTGCTCAGCAGCGCGATCTAAACTGACAAAATCGCTAGCCCACAAGAGAGGAGAGAAAAGAAGGCTTATCGTGTGACTGCAACTAGGCCAATCTGCTACAAAACTAGATAGGGCAACATCCGCGTCTATTCGGATAGACCCATCTGTGACCCAATCTGATGCCCAAATGGGTCGGTCTGGCCTGAGTCTGTCCGAATGGGTGACCCAAATCTGATGTGCACGTCCACGAACGTGTTCAGACGGATTGGATTGGCCCGATGAAGATGCTCTAAAGTTTTTTTTTTGCACGAACCAAAACATACAATACCGGGCTCGTCATTTTTTACTTCTATTTTAAGCGGTACACGACAATTTCAAATCTAACAGAACTTCATTTTTTAGAGAACTTCGGACTTTATTGATTACTGAATATCAAAACAAAGTACTTCCCGAATGCACTACGGGATTACATCAAAAGAAATATTACAATCCGAATTCTCACAACTATGAGCTAGAATATGAGCTGCAACATTGATCTTGCGCCCATAATGTCTGAACAAACATGTATTGAAACATGCTGCCAAGTCCGCGAAACACAATAACCAAATAGAGGGGTTGAGGTCCGCATCGCTCCCAAGGGTGACTCAGGCGAACCGTATTGCCGCTGCCTCCATGCCATTGTTGAAGGACCCCTCGAACCTTGAAGCTGCGAAGACGGCCGTTGTGGCTGCATTGTGGCCGAGGGTTGTGCCAAACTTGTACATGAGTTTCTACAACATGTTAGCCTAAAGATGCTTTTTTTGCTGGAACTAAAGATACCTTTTAGCTCGTCATTTTTATTTCATGCAAGATACAATTCGATAAATTTTCTCAAAAACCTAAGATACATATGATAATTTTTTAGTTACTCATGTTAACTTGGTGGGTTAACATGAGGAGAGAGAGAGAGAGAGAGAGAGAGAGAGGGAGGGAGGGAGAGAGAGAGAGAGAGGTGGCTGAGAGACGACATGTAGAATTCATCTAGGGTTTCTCTCCCCTTGCCGATGATGCTGCAGTTCGGCTCGTCTCCAGTGGCCTTGGAGGCATGGACCATAGCCCCTCGGGTTCTCGTCCTTTGTTTATTTTGTTTTCCAATGTCCTTCTTAGGATGGCAGGGTAGCAGCTATATCCTAAAGTAAGAGTAAGATCATCACTATCATATCCTCGTTCTAGTGATGCATGTAGTGCTTTCGAAGGGAACACATGGAGTCATTTGTTCGACAAATCTCCTAGGACCTAATATGTTTTCGTATTTATTGGTGTGGTTTTAGGCTAGTCTTTTTTAATATATGGTTGTCATCATTGACGATGATTGCTACTTTGGTGCTTTTTTTTTGTCTTAGCTAAAATATTTCTTTCTCTAGTCTATTATAACAAGCTTTGTCTGACTCCGGTGATAGAGTCAAGAACGGCGACACTAATGTCTATAGTCGTAGCTAGATGGTCCTGTGTCCTTTTTTTACTTTTTATTACTCTTATGCCTCTTTGTACATATGCTGATGATTGTTATAGATTGGTTGGATTTTATAGCAAAAAAAAAACAAATGATAAATTTTTTGACCGACATAACTTTGAAATCCCGGTTTTGCTTTCTAAAAATAAAGAGAATACTAGAGCTTTGTTGAGTACTCCATCCAACTCATATTAATGGACTCGACTTTATCTAGTAGATTCGTGTATATCTAATTAACTATTTAGTCTAGATGTATTCGTCTAGACAAAGTTAAAGTCATTAATATAAACCACAGACGGTAGAAAAAACAGTCGAAGGCACAATAAAGCCGAACAGTAGACGGATCGAGTGACAAAGCATGGTTCTAGGATAGTTGAGTTGAGGATTTCAGAGTACTTCCTCCGTTTTAAAAGAAAGTGTCACAGATTTTTCAAGATAGGCATGATCAAGATATACGGTATTTTATTTTCCGAATGGTTTTAGCTTGTTTTGCAAGAATGGATGAGGTTTGCCCGGCGGTCATGGTGGGCAGGTCCCTAGTCTAGTCAAAGTGGGCATATCCATTTCATATACAGCGCACAAAAGAAGATAGCGTTTTGGAACTGTGGGATGTACAGGAGCTGTAGAGCATGTCACGGTCTCGCCTGACATTCCCACCCTGCCAGGCCGGGACACACCTGGGAGAGGCGACGACGCCGACGGAGAAACCCGGCGCGGCACGCACGAAGCACGGCGTCTGGAACCGGTGGAGGCCGTACCTTGCGTTGATGCGTAGTACAGTTGTGCTGGGTTTGTAATCTGGATGAAAATATCTGGTAACAAATGTCGTGTGGTCTCCGCCACGAGAAGACCCCAGGACGTGTGGATTCCGGAGGCATTAGCTGGTTTTAATATACAGTAACAATAAAAGAGTACTACACTCTCGAGGAAGCTACCCGGCATTAAACAATCTCGCAGATGCGATTCTGATCCGTGATCATTAACTTGACAAAAATGATTAGAATATTATAAATAGATACTGTATCGTAACACGTAAAACTAAAAATCATAATGACAAATAAATCTTGTATACATATTTTACAAAATTCTACAAATTAATAAATATACCACTACTATACTACTACATGATACAATATACTAAAGACATAGTATCATATATATGATACTAGTATTATGATACTTAGATCATCTCCACTTGTTGGGCGAATCCAGGCCGAAAACCGGACCAATTTTCGGCCGGACGAAATAAGTTTTTCGGCCTGGATACGGCCAGTTTCTCACTCGCGTACCGAGACCGAGTTCTTAAGTTTGGCTAAATTTCATTAAAGTTGAGCGAATTTCAATAAGATGGGCGAATATAGACGGATTATATCGAATTTAAACTAAACTTGTACATAATAAACTAAAAAAAATCGTCGCCGTTGCCTTCGCCGTTCTACATGCCGAACTTGCTGTAGAACGCCGTGTAGCCGGGATCGGTGCGTCCATCATCCTCTGACGAGGTTTAATCTCGTCAATGCCCATTGTTATGAGCTTAGGTTTTGGAGAAGATGTGGGTGCTGGAGATTGCAGAACGGTTAACAGACAAGCAGCCGGGGGACACGAGATTTACCCAGGTTCAGGCCTCCGGAGAAAAAACCCTACTCTTGCTTGTCTGCTCTTGATTACGGCGGAACCGAAAGTTACAGGGGTACGCAGATGCAATCTGGCGTGGAGGTGTGTATGCGGTGGTATGAGAGATATCCTCCTCGTCGTGTCCTCCTAGCCTTTATATAGAGGTAGGTAGGTCCCAGACATAGATCGAGTCGGTTACAGGTTTAGGGTTTGCCCTTTTGAATATTCTATCTATTCTAGTCTTGCTCTCCAAGAATCCGAAGACATCATGGGCTTGGGCCACCCGAAAATCTTCATGAGCCGCGTATATTCTTGTGGGTCTTCCTTGGACTGGACCAGGTATGCTAATGTCATGTACCCGTAGGGTATAACCATGTCATCCTCGCCGCTGTCGTCGTCGTCGCTCGGCGGCTGGTGCTGATGGGAGCTCCCCTGGACTTCGTCCTCGTCGTCGTCGAGGACGTAGAGCGGGGCGCCTTGGTAGGCGATCTCGCTCCCGGACATCGCCCGTATCCGGGCCGCCTGCTCCTCGGACTGCTGCTGCAAGCGGTGGACGCGCTGTCGCTCCGCCTCCTCCCAGTCCTTCTTGGACCATTCCAGGATGTCCGGTGAGGACGACTCCAACAACGGCGTCTGCGGCACCGAGTCACAGAGTGACTGCTCCAGCGCCATCCTCAAGGCGCTATCGTCGGGCGGCGCCTAGCCTTCAATCTTCGGGCGCCGAAGACGGAGGTGGCCGGTTGGTGACGCCGTCGCTCGTGGCTCGCCGATGACGAGGCCACCGGCGTGTCGCGACAGCGGCCTGGCGAGACCACCTCGCGCTTGGTGGCGCGACCGGCGAAAGGCCTGTCGGCGTAAGCGGCGTGGATCCCGAGGAGTGGGAGGCGGAGGCGGAGGAGGAAGAGCTCATGCTGGCATCTTCCTCGGCATCCAGTTCGCCGGAGGTCGCCGACCCGACCTGGACGCCGACACGGGTGTGCGCGGGTAGCCGAGACGCGGCGTGTTCCCGGTGTTGATGTGCTCCATCACCGACTGGCGTCCGGCCAGCGCTCGAACGCGGCCGGCGGTATTGCGCTTCGGCGGCGACTCGTTTGGCGGCCCCTCGTGGCGGGCGAGCACCTGGGCGCGGCGGTCGGCGAAGAACTCCTCCCAGTAGAGGAGGTTGTCGGGGCTCTCGACGGCGGAGGGATCATCCATGCCGGAGATGAACTCCTGGATCTTGTACGGCAGCTTCTCCGGCGTCGGCGCCGGCGGGATAGGAATGTCGCTGGCGCTAAGCTTTCACCCCGGCGGAGTCCTCGTATCCTGCGGCGCAACATAGCCGGCCTCGTAGAGCAGGCGCGCCTCCCACGCCTGCAGAGTGCGCCGGCCGAAGCCGTTCGCCGCCGCACCATCGCCGGGGTACCTCCTGGCCATGGCTGGGGGAGGAGAGTTGCGAGAAAGAGTTTTCCTGAGTTCGCTGGTGGGCTGGGTGAAGCTGTGAGAGAGTGTGAGGTTCTTCGGCGAGGGGGTACGGCTTATAAAGGCCGAGGCAGACGGCGAGGGCGGGAGGGGTGTAGCGGCATGGGTGGGAAAAAGGGAAACAACGAGAAGTTAGTGCCCACCAGTGTAACATCCCAAAAAAAAATATTAAACTAGAATCATCAAACTCTAATCACCAAATTTAGGGTTAACAAAAAACTTTTCCAATTAAAATATGAAATCATTCATATGATTGTGCATTAAAATTTGGATTCTTTTGAATTGCCATGTTTATGTGTTTCTTTGCTTGTAAAATGATTCTTAGGTGAAATAAACATCATCTAAACAATCCCCAAACTTTTCCCAAAGACAAACAAATAAAAAACAACTAATTTAAGTGAATGGTCACTTTGGCCAAATTAACTCCCATGACTACTTTGACTATCTCTAACTTTCAGAACTTAACAGAAACATGTATGGATCTTTGCATCCCTTGATAGTGCTCATAACAAGGAACCAAGGCCCACTTTATGATCATCTAGAAACATTCAAATGCTTAGTTTAAAATTGAATCTATTTCATATGGGAAGATCCCACTATTTCAAAAACCACTCAAACAAGCTCAATTTTCAAAACCCAAGCATCCACAGTATCACCAGCACATGCCTAGCACACCCACCAAAAATCTTTTCAAAATTCAAAACTTAAGTTCATGCGACCATTTCATCAAACGGGTTGCGAATGCAAATTAAACAAAATCAAAACACTATGTTGAGCAGTGCTTTTGGCCTAACTTGTTCCCTCTCTGGTTACACTAGCCTCAGTAGATCATCTAGCAAACTTAACTAAACTCTATCCCCACTGTAAACTCGCCAATGTCATCAATGGTGAACAGGCCGAGAGCACCCATGTCACCCCAGTGTGGACAGCAAGCTAGGAGAGGAACTAGCTGTGCCAACCTTGTCTGGGAGGTAGCCCATGCCTCACCGCCCCCTCTCGACCAGCCCTGCCTCGCAGACAGCAACCAGAACCGCCAGGAACGCGCTGTGCATCTTATGCCGACCATGCCGACAAGACACCGCAGCACGCACCGTTCCCACGCAGACCACCTCGAGCTCTACGCCAAAGATGCACCCCACCGTCCCAGGAGACCGCCAGACATGCCCATTTCACCGCCCGTACCCCGTAGCCACCGCTCGCCGCAGAGTTCGCCGCCTCTGCCTCGCAGAGCATCGCGAATTCCCTCCCGTTTGCCACCGCCCCTACAAGCGCATTTACACCTTAGAGCATCGCCAGGAGACCACCGATCGATCGCCACCCTCGGCCATGCCCCTAGCAACCCGTAGACGTGTCGCCACCGTCGCCTGCCCATCCCTCTCGGTCTCGCCGTCGAGCCTATAAAAGGAGGCAACCCCGGCCGATTGAAGCACACCATCTCACTCCCCTCACCTCACTGATCGTTCCTCCCCTTGGGCGGAGCAAGGCGAGCAGCGCATCGCCGGAATTACGCCGGAGCAGGCCGCCTCTGGAGAAGGGAGCCGTTGATTTCGTCCACCCCAGGAGCTGCCGCGACCACCCCTGAGTTCGCTATCGTCGACTTTGTCGTTCGCCCACATCGCCGACCTTCGCCTGAGCCCCGGTGAGCCTCCCACGACCCCCACTGAGCCGCTAGGGTTCGAGCTCGCTGGTGACTAGTTCATCGTCGAAGACGACCCTCAGCCGTCGATCTTCATTCTAATCCAACGCACCACATCGCCCCGTACCGCTTCATGTTTAAAGAGTCACTGACCAGTAGACCCATCGATTGCACCCAGCTGGAGTGACCTTTGGGCCGTTAACCTTTCCCGCGCAGCCCACTCGTTTGAATTTAGCCTTTTCTTTTTAAGTTCAAACATAGTTCTATACCTAGTTTCAAAAATCAACCCAGCTTGATTCAGTGCACCAAATTGAATGAAACCAATTTTGTTAGAAAGATATTGAAATGCTTAATTCAAGCCCGTTGGATTCAAATCATTTTAATCTATAGATCAACCTTGGTAAAAATAACAAGGCAGAAGCTTTTCTGCATTCAAACATTTTTCAAAATTAAACCATAATAGCTTTTGAGTTGATTCCAACTCTCAAAATCCACATCTGATCATACCTTTCAGAATATATAAAAACATATGGGTTTACTTACAGAAATAATGTCCAAGTAATAAAAGAATGCCACAGAGGAATTTCTAGTCACTTTACTTATTTAAAATAAAAAGGTTAAACTTTATTAAATTGTGACACCACTTTAAATCACATTCCCATGTACTGAAATGTGTGGTGATAACATGTGTCAACATGATCCCATGTTTGAGTTGGAGAATATTAAATCTTATGTAGTTTTTCAATGACTAGAAATTACTTTTCTAAAAATAAAATAAATAAGACAAATGCTTTAATCTTGTAATGTTAGGGATGATGCTAGATCATCTATAGAACACCTTTGTGTGATGATTGAAAGAAGTTAAGTATTGTTTGGTGATTGTGTACCTCGTATTTATTCATAGACGCTAGTATCGACCAAGGATACGAGGAGGACGGAGGATACTACGAAGAAGAAGCCGAGGAGAACTTCAACCACTGCTCTGCACAAGGCAAGCCTTACTAATCAAGTTGACCTATGCAAGCCTAATACTACTAGTTGATTGAGCAAGCTAACACTTGCAAGATACTACACTTATACAAGCCTATACTGATACTGATGCAAGCAAATACTTGCTTGTTACCATGCCAACCATATGCCTTAAGCATATGTGATCATACTCACTTGATAACCCAATCCTAGTTTTACTTGCAAGCTTTATACTTTATTTCTTTATCAAAGCTATTACTTAGAGCTTACTTAAGTGAATTGTAGATTCTAGAAAGATAATTTAAGGTTGCATAAAGAGCATAAAATTTGGCCTAATCTAGATAATCTTGATGTCATCCTAAGGCATGAGATTGAACTTAGATAAACTCCACTAGTTTACCACCCCTCATTAGTACTTACCCCCACCTGTATATGCTAGTGCTAAGCATAAAACTGGATCAACTTTAGATGGGAATACTTGGTGGAAAATGGTTATGAAAACCTTGGAATGATGGATCATTCTATTGAGATGTTTTGACATGTGTTTCCGAACACCATATGATTTGGATGATGAAAATGTTAAGGCATGAGCCTTAGACCTTTATAAAACTAATGGTTGTCTGGATGCGATACCATTCCAATTTTATCGTACAACCACAATACCCGAATATTGGGTAGGGCTTGACTGGAAACTTATATACCTTAGTATTGGTTCCCTCACGGCCAAGGTTTGAGCTGAGGATACCTTGTGAAGATTGTCCACCTGTGCAGCACCCAAGATGACAGTTGGTCATGGTTGGGAGGCCAAACTCACAGGAGATGTGCTTATACTAGGGTGTGTAATTGAAAGGTTAGGATTGATTATCCGCATACTTAGTATGGTGAATTCAGGATTTGTTCCTGACGGATGTATCGAATGTTGTGGTGAAAGTGTATAATCTCTGCAGAGTGTCAAACTATTCAAATAGCCACGTCCGCGGTCGTGGACAGTTGGGGTGGCCATACTATTCCCCCGTCAGATGTTTTCAAAATGACTTGTGAAATGAATGGAGATTTTGACTTGACCACAACAGAGTTGTGATATGAAATACAAGTTCCCACTTAGGTGTTATAAAACTTCAACTAGCTGTTCTTGCTTCTAAACTTAGTAGAGGTAAATCTGGCTTTTTGCAAAACAACCCTAGAGCTCAGTGTCCTATTACAAAAACCCCCTTCACTTGTTAGTATTAGTTTGCGAGTACTTAAAGATTACTCATGGCTTTGTCCCTGGCTATTCCCGTGGACAGTCTATGAAGAGGAGCACCAAGAGGATGGACCCCGGGAAGGTTACGACAACTAGGATCATCTCCCATCGTCAGCATTGCCTGTGACCCCGAAGATGGAGCTTCGCCTACGCTACCTTTATTATTACGTTATTCCGCTGCTTGAGTTGTATTAAGAACTGGATCATGAGATCCTTATTTGTGTAAGACCTTATGTATGGTTTGTAATGGATGATGTACTATGGTACCCAATTCTGTTATATCTCGCAAAAATGGTAATCCTGGGATTGCGATGTATGGCATAACAGGCATCTAGGATTAAAAATCCGGGTGTTGACAAGTTGGTATCAGAGCCATCCTGACCATAGGAGACCCTAGTTAGACTGGACGTTTGAATCAAAAAATTAGTTTCAAAACCAAAGGGAGCAAATATTTACAAAAACTTATTCCCATTCTTATCACCTTGATTCTTTCATAAAAATTCATGTTCCTCAAAAACTGTTGCAAAATACATAAAATTTGACACACTTGATCACTCTACTAACTTACTCATCCTATATTCTTATAGATGGACGTGAAGTACAACAAGTTTTATCAGTTGGGGAATGGAGGAGACCTTATCTTTGAGCGGGATTTGGACCAGCTTTCGGAGCTTCTGGAGCGTCCGCACCCCGAGTTCTTCGGAGCTCAGCTCAATGATCAAGGAGGAGAAGATCTACAGTGGCTAATTGTTGCAAGTCTCCGAGGAAAGATTGAACCCCCCATTGCTGAGGGAATTCAGTTCATCTTAAGAGAGAACAACTGGCTCGATGGACTTGCCAGGCCATGCAAGAAGCTCTAGCCCATCTGTGTGGGCAGAGTATCAACCACATCAAGGGTACCCGCTTTGAGTTTTGTCCAAGGTGTAATGCTATGGGACAGCCACTGGAAGCCCCATACCACCATGAGCTGAAGACTCAGTTGGACCACCATGACCTCCTCCAACCGGCGCCGCCCCCTCCAAGCCGAGTTGGGGAGGGACTCCCCTCCCTCCCCTTGGCCGCCGGCCCCTCCACCTATATAAGGAGGGTGTAGCATCCCAGTTGTCTAACTCCTGTAATGCTACTTGTTATAATAATAAAAAGGGCCACTTCCAACATATAATTGTTGCATCATCATCATATCATGCTCATGTCATCATACCACCTTGCATTTGAGCATCATATAAAACCCTTTCTTGTTTGGTTCTTATCTCATGTGCATGATTAATTGTAGTTGCCTCTTGATATTGTATTTGGTTCTTAATATATTGCTAAATGCCCAAGTTGAGTTGGGGGCATCTCTCTTATTGAATCCACCACCTTTTCTTTCACCACCTTGTAATTCCACCACCCAACTAAATCTGAGCTTGGCATTTGGAGGTTTACTTCTAGCTCATGTGGGTTGGGATGGATCCTTTTCTTTTCCACATGTTCTCATCTTGGCATCATTTTGTTTTCACCTTATTGATGCATGAGAGCCACATGGCCACCTTTGCATGCCTTGTGAGTGGGACCTTTTCTTCCCCAGCTTCCATATGTGTGTTTGTGGGGTTATCATCATGTGGAGATATTTTGTGGGCTTATTAAATACCTAGTGGCATATACACACTAGCAAGGCCCAATTATCATCACATGTGATCATATCCATCTACTCCATCTGGAACCTTCTTCTTTTCCCTTGCTTGGCTTGTTTCCACTTCTGGGAATGCATATGGACAATGCCATGTAGATATTGTTGTTTTCACAAGAATAAACATGGCATTAGATATTTTGCATGAGCCATGCAAGTGCCATCTAGTGTTGTCTTTGGTTTGTTTTTGGTAGTTGGGTGATCCTCTCTAGCTCTATTCTTTTTCTCTTGGTTGGAACCATGTGGATCTTGTTTAAATCCTATCACCATATCTCTCTCTCCCTCTCTCTCTTTTTCTTGCCTTGATCTTGTTAGGGCTTGTTTGGAGCATGCATGATCAAGTAAAGCCACTCCCTCTATCTTACCCTCTCTTAGCTAAACCCTAAAATCTACCCCATGCCATCTCCCATCCTAGCTAACCAAAACCCTAAACTACACCTCCCCTAAACAAAACCCTAACTACCCCTCCTCCTCCCTACTTCTAGCTTGTTCACACCAAACCCTGCCCCAGCTCGCCACCCCCTCTCCCTACTCTAGCTTGGCCCCCTCTTTCCTGGCCCCACCTAGCTACCCCATCTAAGGCAAACCCTAGCCCGAGCCGGCCGCTTCCCCTCTTCCTTTTCCCCTCTGATCTCTCTGCCCGCCAAGACCTAGCCTCGACCTGGCCAGCTGCAGCCCCACCTGCCAGCCTCCCTCTAGTGCCCACGCCGCCCTGCCGTGCCTGCCTGGCCGTGCCATGCACGTGAGGAGGCAAAAAGGTGGCACCGAGGCCACCTTCCCCTCCCCCACGCAACCCCACCTTCCCCTCTCCTTCTTATCCTCTCCCTTCGTCTTTAGCCATCCCCCAGATCTCCCCAGCTCTGCCTCGCCTTTCCCCTCTGCCCCTTCTTCTCCACCGCAGCCACATCCCGTCGCTGGCCACACCGTCGGATCACACCAGCGCACGCGATCCAGGAGGCGGGCGTGGAGCCGAGGCTGTCGAGGAAGCTCAGGGGGCCCCCGGCGTCGCCACGGTACACGGAGTCGCGGAGGAGAAGCCCCGAGCCGGTTGCACCGACGCCACGCCGCCCGACAAACCCTAGCGCCAGCGCGTCTGCCCCGCCGTCGATCGCCTGCGCCCCGAGCCGAACCACCGCCACCGTCAGCCTCGCGGTGAGTTCCTCTTCCTCCCTGACAAGGTCCGCTTCGCCGTGCCGTCCTAGTTTCTCCGGGCGTTTCGTCGTGCACGCTCTGTGCGCCGGCGTCGCGCTCAGTCCGCCTCGCTGCAGCGACGCAGACACCCCATCTAGGCCCCAACCCCCTCGCTGTCACCAAGCCCAAGCCACCGCAGTGGTAGCCGCGTCTGCGCGCGCGTCCCAGATCCCGCGTTCGATCCCCGCGCAAGGCCAGCGCGTTTTCGTCGATTAGTTCAGGGAAGAAGAAAGATGCGTGGCAGTTTTGCAATTACACCCCTCCCTTTTTGCCGCGCCAACTGCGGTCTGCCCACCGTGCTGGCCGTCACGTTTTATAAAAAGGGTCCTTAACTTTTTCCAAATCAACCCGCGGTCCCCCTTTTCCCTCAGCCGCTGGCGCGTGGGACCGCAGATCCTTGGCCCCACCTGTAAGTGCCTGTGGGTATGTTAGTCTGTGTATAGAAGGTTTTCTGTGTCTGTTTAAATTCAAATCTAGTTTAAATTATTTCAAATTCAAATTTCCAATCAGATTTGAAATAACTTTTCCATTGTAATTCCAAATAAAACAAATGATATATGTTTGGAGATCAGAAAAATGCCAGGATTTCAAATATGCCATTCAATTTGCCTTTTGCACATTTAAAATTCCAAGTTGATTTAAATTACCCAATTGCCACTAGAACTTAAATAATTAATAACTTTTGTTTTCTAATTCCAAATTTAGCAAATGATATGTCCAAAATGATCAGCTCGACGAGACCTTTCTGTTTAAGCTATCCATAACTTCAATTGCATCATGCATCATATAAAAATATAGGGTACAGCAATGTTATGACAACAAAATGGGAACCAAAACTCCATTAAAATGTTGTTACTTGTCTTCCACACCTCACCATGCCATGCTACCTTAATTGCCATGTAAATTGTGCATCATTCATCATGGCATGATTGTTTGCTTGTCGATTCATATGCTTGTGCTCTATATTCATGTTGGCCTTGTTTGTTTGGTTTTCTCGGAAGACACCGAAAGGGGTTATATCAAGAGAACCAGGAGCACTACCCAGATCCGTCCCTCGCTTCAACTGAGTTGATAGGCAAGCACTTCCACATGCTTGCATACATACAGTACCTATTGCCTCTATCTTATTCTTGCATCATTGAGTCGCGATTGCATTAAATTGAATCCCAAGTATGCATAGCCTTTACTTTTAAAACCCCACTAAGCTTGTTCCTCCATCCCATGAGCCAGTACTACAGGAGTTGTGTGAGCCATGCGAGTCGTAGAACAACATGTGTAGGGTATGCGAGCGTCTGATGGATAACGAGGTACCTAAACAACTTAACCTGAGTAGTATGGGATAACTAATGAAAGTGGCACCGGTGAGCAACATCTGCTATTTGGTTTTTCCTGCTCACTTGTGTCCCGTAAGACCCCGAGTACTTGATTCCTGTTCCTTGATTTATCGCGCTATCCACATCCGGGAGGTATATGGGACCCCCCTGGGCCAGAGCTTGATTCAGTCTTATTTCTTGGGGCCACAAACTAGTTTGAGGTTTTATTTACTATCCTGTACTTATGCCATGCTACTTTCTGTATTTAAAATTGTGCGAGGAGCACACTGTACTGTTTAGGATCGGGACACGTTTACGCGGTGTCGACAAGCCCAGTTTTGGGTTCCCAGTCGCTCACAGCCGTCCACCCAAACCTTGAGTCCGTCTCGGAGCTTGCTTACTTCGTTGCGGGTAGACTCCAAGGGGTGGCCCCCTGAAATATTTCTGAATTCTGTGATTGTTCAGTCGTGAAGGCCTCGTTGGGTTTTGATTTGGTTTTTCCGAGGTTGATCGAGCGTGTGTTGCTATTGGTGCACCCCGGCCGGGTAAAACTTTCTGAAAGCCGTGTCCGCGGATATGGACGACTTGGAGCACAGTTTCTCGATCATAGACAAGCATAACTAAAGTACCGCTTTAATCTGACTAAGTAACTTGACTAGTAAATAGTGCAACACTCATGGAATGGTTAATAAAATTGCCAACGGATGGGGGGTTGTTCGTCCGCTTCCTTGTTGGTAAGCAGGGAGGAGGATGGATCTGATGAGATTACCATTATAACTGTTGTTCTTAATTCACGGACATCCGTCTATCATTGGTTAGGCGGATGGTTAGCGTTCATCTCAGAACTGCTAGGGTTTAACTTTCATGCAATTCGTCACCCCAGGTTGTGTCCCCTTTAGAGGCATTAAGACTTCTTTGAGTACCCTTAGGGTCTCACACGATAAATTCTTGGTTCGGATGAGCAGTACCTTCACGGGACGGATCTTTGGGTGGAAGAAGCCGAGGACATGGGCAACGATCGTTCGTGTAGAGATTCCGGAACGGGATCCGTGAGACCTAGTTGGGATGTGCTTATTTCTATGGCATCTTATGCCGATTTGCTTCTTATCCGTACTCGGATTTTGTTTGCCGCTTCATGATACTCGATGTGTGTTGTATGAGGAAGTATCCTAAAATATAGATCTATCTAGGTCATTTGAATCTTGCCGTATGGTTGCTATATTTCCTTTCTTTCTAGATGGTATGGCTCGATGTACTCTTGTATGGTGGCTTGCGTACATACCCACTTGTGTCGTAGTTGATCCCTTCGCCCGATTCTGGCCAGTACATGTCCCGTTGAGAGGGTAGTGGTTGGGACGTCGAAAGGACTACCAAAGGAGTGGCTTTTGGGGCCCCACCGTACTATTTCAACCACTACCACTCATCCAGCTTGTATCTAGGAGCGTAATTCACCGAGGTAGTTACAATTGGTATCGAGCCATCCCGACCTTCGAGTTTCAAAGCAAACGTCGTTGTCAGTCTAGCAAATATTTTGGTAGTTATGTATACTAGGGAAAAACAAAACGCGAGAGTAGGACTGCTTCCACTTTTCTTCTTACCCTCCCACCCACCCTTTTCTGGTAAGGAAGTGCAACATTCTCAATCCTCTTTTCAAAATTCAAACTAGGATTCACGTGTTCTGGGTTTCCGTAGTACCATAGGTTGTGTGTGTGTGTGTGTGTAATCCCTTGTCTATCTGTTGCATCCAAGTTGTTATCTTATCTGCCTTTGGTTATCAACTGTTGGTACATTCCATACCGATGTGCTTTTTGCAAACCGACGCAATCTATCTTCCTCTTGTATCCGACGCTATCTTGTTTGGGGTGTTCGTTTCCGTAGTTACCAATCTTTAGGTTTCATCGTGAGAAGAAGGGGTTAGGATATGTGTTCCACTTGTTCATGTGCGGAGTAATGATTTGAGTGCGGGATGGAGTCGCGACCATACCACTACTTTTATCATTCGCTTTTGTATATTGAATCGGTAGAGTCACTAATCTTGATTCGTTAAGTAATTTTAGCATCTATTGGTATTCTAATGCGAAATTTGTGGAAAATTTTTCTTTGATATATTTGTGTACCACACTCCTTTTTCGTGTGCGATATGCTTAATATCTTTTAGGTGCTATGAACTTTGTTGATATTTTAATATCATCTCGATAATTGTATCCTTTAATCTTGGTTAATTCCATCTTGGTACTATTTTGGATTATTATCATTCTCCATTATAGTCTTGACTTGAGTTTTATATCAATGAGGATGGCTCCACCACGCCTGCATCAAGAGGACATACCTCCCGAATGGGCTCATTGTCAAACATCGCTAATGCTTTGGCTATGCAAGAGAACCAGCAGCGCTTTGAGGAGAGTGTCAGAAGAAACGAGTTTGCTCCACTTCCTCCACCTCCCAAGCGTGGAGACATCAAGAGCTTCCTCAAATTCAACCCTCGTCAGTTTGATGTGTCTGACCGACCTCTTGACGCGGATGATTGGCTGCGTGAGATCTCAAGGCTGCTCGAGACTGCTGATGTTCCGGAACAGGAGTGGGTCAAGTGTGCTACTCACCTTCTCAAGGGAGATGCAGCTCTTTGGTGGGAAAACTACTTGAAGGCAAGCTGCACTGGGTTCCAGCCAACTTGGGAGAGGTTCACTGCAGCTTTCAAAGAGCAGTTTCTCTCAGAGATTGTAATGGAAAGGATGAAGGAGGCTTTCCTCAACCTGAAGCAGGGAAATGATAACGTCAACACCTACATCAGGAACTTCATGAATCTATCTCGCTATGGTGGTGATGAGGTATCTGATGACAAGAAGAAGCAGAAAAGGTTCGTGCAAGGGCTCAATGCGTCGATCAAGTATGCAATCACGCATGCAATACCGCAACCTTCACGGAACTACAAGACACCGACTGCAAGAGGAGGCAAGCGGTGCAAGTGTTCGAGAGTCCAAGAAACACAACAGGATGCATCAAGCTCGGGTTATGGCAGCTCCTTCTAAGCGTGTCGGGTTCCTAACACCCCGTCGCTCCGGCTCCACCAAGACACCTGCAAGTTTCGCGTCAAGGCCACCAAACTTCACCACTGCGGCTCCTGGGGCTACAACCACCACTACCTGAGCGCTGGCGGAGTCCCCAGCTACTCGCTTCCACGCGTCCGGCTAGTGCACGCTTCACGTGTGGAGATCCGGACATCTCATGGAACTGTCAATGAAGAACAAAGCTCTCCTCAACCCCGCCAAGATGCGCAACAAGCTCTCCTTCGGTTCGTGCACCACCGCCTCGGGCTCTCAACATCAACACCAAGCCCGGGTCTGCGGTTGTTCGTGCCAACTGCGTCAACGCCTCTCAAGCTGAGCTCGCACCTGGAGTTGTGATGGGTATGCTTTCCGTTTACTCAGTCCCTACACGAGTTCTCTTTGATTCTGGTGCATCGCATTCTTTTGTGTCACACAAGTTTGCAGAAGAGAATGAGTTAGTCATGGTTCCTCTCTCTAAGCGGTTGGTGGTACAATCACCGGGTTCAAACATGAGGGCTGAGCATATCAGCCATGGCAATCAGATTGAGATTGGTGGTTCTTCATTCTTGGCTTCTTTGATTGTTCTGGGCAACTCTGACATTGATGTCATCTTGGGCATGGATTGGTTGACAGCAAATGCAGCTGTGATTGATTGTCTTTGAGCGCTGTGTCTCTGAAGATTCTCAAGGCCATATAGTCTTTTCTCCAAGTCGACTCTGTGTCGGCTCTATTCCTTGGCGGCTCTGAATGATGATGTTATGCAAGCTATTCAGAGTGTACCAATGGTCTGTGAGTTTCCAGATGTCTTTCCGGAAGAGTTGCCGGGTATGCCTCCAGATCGCGAAGTTGAATTCGTGATTGAGCTTGAACCTGGAACGGCTCCTATCTCCAAGAGGCCATATAAAATGGGTCCTTCTGAGTTGGCTGAACTCAAAAGACAACTTGATGAACAAGAGAAGTTGGGTTTCATTCAACACAGCACTTCTTCTTGGGGTAGTCCAACAATCTTTGTGAAGAAGCGTGACAGAAACGATAGACTCTGTGTTGACTACCGGGCTCTAAATGCTAAAACCATCAAGAACAAATATCCTCTCCCTCGGATAAACGATCTTTTTGATCAGCTGGCAGGAGCTGTGGTGTTCTCTAAGCTGGACTTGAGAAGTGGTTATCACCAAATCAAAATTCGCAAAGAAGATGTGCCCAAAACAGCTTTCACCACCCGCTATGGCCTGTATGAGTACACGGTCATGTCTTTCGGCCTCACCAACGCACCTGCTACCTTCTCGAGGCTGATGAACTCCGTTTTCATGGAGTACCTGGATAAGTTTGTCGTGGTATATCTGGATGACATTCTGGTCTATTCCAAGTCTAAAGAAGAGCATGAAGAACACCTGCGGTGTGTCTTAAACAAGCTTCGTGAGAACCGCTTGTATGCAAAGTTCTCAAAGTGTGAGTTTTGGCTGCCTGAAGTAACATACCTGGGTCATGTTATCTCTGCCAAGGGCATTGCAGTCAACCCGGAAACCGTGAAGACAATAGTTGAATGGCTTCCTCCTGCTAATGTCAAGGAAGTGCGGAGTTTTCTCGGCTTGGCTAGCTATTGCCGTCGCTTTGTTCAGAACTTCTCGAAGATAGCAAAGCCTCTTACCGATCTCCTCAAGAAAGGCAAGAAGTACCTATGGACTCCTGCATGTCAAGAAAGTTTTGAGACACTCAAAGAGAAGCTCACTTCCACACCAGTCTTGGTTCCTCCAGATACATCTAAGCCTTTCCAGATATTCTGCGACGCCTCTTTGCAAGGATTGGGTGCGGTCCTTATGCAAGAGAAACAGTGGTTGCTTATGCCTCTCGTCGATTGAAGACGCATGAGATCAACTATCCCACACATGACCTCGGTAGCGGCAAAGGTTGTCTTTGCTTTGAAGATATGGAGGCACTACTTGCTTGGTAACCGTTGTGAGATCTTCTCGGACCACAAGAGTTTGAAGTATATCTTCACTCAGCGGATCTCAACCTTGGCGGAGGAGATGGATCGAAGCAATCAATGACTTTGATGTGACCATCAACTACACTCCGAGCAAAGCAAATGTCATGGCGGATGCGCTTAGCCGTAAAGCTTATGTCAACAACCTCATGGTGGAAGAGCGAACCTCTCTTGTGCAAGGAATTCCGCCACTCAACACGGAAATTGTGGAACAAGGGCATCTCCACAGACCTTCGGCTACTCCTCTCTTGGAAGAACAGATTCGCTCTCGTCGACTTGGTGATCCGCACCAAAAAGCTCATCGCTAAGCTTGACCTTCCAGTATGAGTCCTTCCATGTTGATGATCAAGGCACGCTCTTCTTTGAACACCGGATGTTTGTTCCAAACTACCGGTCCGAGAGACCAAGTTCTCAAGGAGGCACATGATTCGGTTCTTTCTATCCATCCTGGCACAAAGATGTACATGGACTTGAAAACACAATCTTTGGTGGCACAGGTTGAAGCGGTATTGTGCCAAGTATGTCTCGAATGTGATGTCATCGCGAGTCAAGGCTGTCCATCGAAACCATTTGGTCTTCTACAGCCATTGAAACCTCCGGAATGGAAATGGGAGAAAGTAGAGATGGACTTCATCACGCTTTCCAAGGTCGCAGAAGGGCAACAATGCAATTTTGTTGTCATCGAGCTTTCTAAAGTGGCTCATTTCTTCCCATCAAAGAAACAATTTACGGAATTCATTGGTGAGCTCTATATCAACAATTGTCTCTCCGTATGGGGTTCCACTTGAAATCAGTTCGCACTGGGAGCATCTTCACCTCAAAGTTCGGGAGAGTTTCCAAAAGCTTTGGGAACAAAGTTGAACTTCAAAGACTGCTACCACCCTCACCGCAAGGACAAGTGGAGAGGATCAATCGATTCGAGGATATGCTTGGGCTTGCGTCATCTCTTTTGGCATGAAGTGGGAGGAATGCCTTCCTTATGCTGAATTCTCCTACAACAACAGCTTCGAAGAGTCTCAAGATGGCACCATTCGAGGCTCTCTATGGTCGCAAGTGCGTAACTCCGATTGGTTGGTCAGTGCGGGAGAAAGAATCTGGTTTGGCCTCGACATTGTAACTCGAGCAGGAGAAGGTGCATATCATTCGAGAACACAAGATTGCTCAAAGTCGTCAGAAGAGCAACTATGACAGGAAGCACACGGATATGGTGTATGCCCCTGGTGATCTCGTCTACCTTCGCGTCACTCCCATGAGAGGAACACACCGCTTCGGTATCAAAGGAAAGTTGGCTCCTAGATACATCGGTCCTTTCAAGATACTTGGTAGAAGAGGAGAAGTTGCTTATGCACTGGAGCTTCCGGAAAAACTCAAAGTCCATGATGTTTTCCACATCTCTCAGCTCAAGAAGTGCTTCAAAGACCCCGGCAAGACCGTGGATCATGAGCTAATTGACCTCCAAGAAGATCTGTCTTATCAAGAACACCCCACCAAAATCCTTGAGACCGCAAAACGAAGGACTCGCAACAAGTCCATCAAGTTCTACAAGGTGCAGTGGTCACACCATTCTGTTGATGAAGCAACATGGGAGCGTGAAGAGGAACTCCGTGCCAACCATCCTTCTCTCTTTGTGTCTTCTTCTTCTTCTTCCTAGAATCTCGGGGCGAGATTCCTGTTTAGTGGGGGAGAGTTGTAGCATCCCAGTTGTCTAACTCCTGTAATGCTACTTGTTATAATAATAAAAAGGGCCACTTCCAACATATAATTGTTGCATCATCATCATATCATGCTCATGTCATCATACCACCTTGCATTTGAGCATCATATAAAACCCTTTCTTGTTTGGTTCTTATCTCATGTGCATGATTAATTGTAGTTGCCTCTTGATATTGTATTTGGTTCTTAATATATTGCTAAATGCCCAAGTTGAGTTGGGGGCATCTCTCTTATTGAATCCACCACCTTTTCTTTCACCACCTTGTAATTCCACCACCCAACTAAATATGAGCTTGGCATTTGGAGGTTTACTTCTAGCTCATGTGGGTTGGGATGGATCCTTTTCTTTTCCACATGTTCTCATCTTAGCATCATTTTGTTTTCACCTTATTGATGCATGAGAGTCACATGGCCACCTTTGCATGCCTTGTGAGTGGGACCTTTTCTTCCCCAACTTCCATATGTGTGTTTGTGGGGTTATCATCATGTGGAGATATTTTGTGGGCTTATTAAATACCTAGTGGCATATACACACTAGCAAGGCCCAATTATCATCACATGTGATCATATCCATCTACTCCATCTGGAACCTTCTTCTTTTCCCTTGCTTGGCTTGTTTCCACTTCTGGGAATGCATATGGACAATGCCATGTAGATATTGTTGTTTTCACAAGAATAAACATGGCATTAGATATTTTGCATGAGCCATGCAAGTGCCATCTAGTGTTGTCTCTGGTTTGTTTTTGGTAGTTGGGTGATCCTCTCTAGCTCTATTCTTTTTCTCTTGGTTGGAACCATGTGGATCTTGTTTAAATCCTATCACCATATCTCTCTCTCCCTCTCTCTCTTTTTCTTGCCTTGATCTTGTTAGGGCTTGTTTGGAGCATGCATGATCAAGTAAAGCCACTCCCTCTATCTTACCCTCTCTTAGCTAAACCCTAAAATCTACCCCATGCCATCTCCCATCCTAGCTAACCAAAACCCTAAACTACACCTCCCCTAAACAAAACCCTAACTACCCCTCCTCCTCCCTACTTCTAGCTTGTTCACACCAAACCCTGCCCCAGCTCGCCACCCCCTCTCCCTACTCTAGCTTGGCCCCCTCTTTCCTGGCCCCACCTAGCTACCCCATCTAAGGCAAACCCTAGCCCGAGCCGGCCGCTTCCCCTCTTCCTTTTCCCCTCTGATCTCTCTCTGCCCAGCTGCCCCGCACCTAGCCTCGACCTGGCCAGCTGCAGCCCCACCTGCCAGCCTCCCTCTAGTGCCCACGCCGCCCTGCCGTGCCTGCCTGGCCGTGCCATGCACGTGAGGAGGCAAAAAGGTGGCACCGAGGCCACCTTCCCCTCCCCCACGCAACCCCACCTTCCCCTCTCCTTCTTATCCTCTCCCTTCGTCTTTAGCCATCCCCCAGATCTCCCCAGCTCTGCCTCGTCTTTCCCCTCTGCCCCTTCTTCTCCACCGCAGCCACATCCCGTCGCCGCCACCACGGATCACACCACAAGACGCGATCCAGGAGGCGGGCGGAGCCGAGGTTGTCGAGGAAGCTCAGGGGGCCCCCGGCGTCGCCACGGTACACGGAGTCGCGGAGGAGAAGCCCCGAGCCGGTTGCACCGACGCCACGCCGCCCGACAAACCCTAGCGCCAGCGCGTCTGCCCCGCCGTCGATCGCCTGCGCCCCGAGCCGAACCACCGCCACCGTCAGCCTCGCGGTGAGTTCCTCTTCCTCCCTGACAAGGTCCGCTTCGCCGTGCCGTCCTAGTTTCTCCGGGCGTTTCGTCGTGCACGCTCTGTGCGCCGGCGTCGCGCTCAGTCCGCCTCGCTGCAGCGACGCAGACACCCCATCTAGGCCCCAACCCCCTCGCTGTCACCAAGCCCAAGCCACCGCAGTGGTAGCTGCTGTCAAGGCCCCAGATCCGCTCGATCTCCCACACACAAGGCCAGCGCGTTTCGTCAGTTAGTTCAGAGGGAAGAAGTACAGTACGCGAGGCAGTTTTGCAATTACACCCCTCCCCTTTTGCCGCGCCAACCCGCGGTCCAGCCGGCCCACCGTCAGTGACCGTCGCCGTTTTATAAAAAGGGTCCTTAACTTTTTCCAAATCAACCCGCGGTCCCCCTTTTCCCTCAGCCGCTGGCGCGTGGGACCGCAGATCCTTGGCCCCACCTGTAAGTGCCTGTGGGTATGTTAGTCTGTGTATAGAAGGTTTTCTGTGTCTGTTTAAATTCAAATCTAGTTTAAATTATTTCAAATTCAAATTTCCAATCAGATTTGAAATAACTTTTCCATTGTAATTCCAAATAACACAAATGATATATGTTTGGAGATCAGAAAAATGCCAGGATTTCAAATATGCCATTCAATTTGCCTTTTTGTACATTTAAAATTCCAAGTTGATTTAAATTACCCAATTGCCACTAGAACTTAAATAATTAATAACTTTTGTTTTCTAATTCCAAATTTAGCAAATGATATGTCCAAAATGATCAGCTCGACGAGACCTTTCTGTTTAAGCTATCCATAACTTCAATTGCATCATGCATCATATAAAAATATAGGGTACAGCAATGTTATGACAACAAAATGGGAACCAAAACTCCATTAAAATGTTGTTACTTGTCTTCCACACCTCACCATGCCATGCTACCTTAATTGCCATGTAAATTGTGCATCATTCATCATGGCATGATTGTTTGCTTGACGCATCTGATTCATATGCTTGTGCTCTATATTCATGTTGGCCTTGTTTGTTTGGTTTTTCTCGGAAAGACACTGAGCAGGGGTTATATCAAGAGAACCAGGAGCACTACCCAGATCCGTCCCTCGCTTCAACTGAGTTGACAGGCAAGCACTTCCACATGCTTGCATACATACATTACCTATTGCCTCTATCTTATTCTTGCATCATTGAGTCGCGATTGCATTAAATTGAATCCCAAGTATGCATAGCCTTTACTTTTAAAACCCCACTAAGCTTGTTCCTCCATCCCATGAGCCAGTACTACAGGAGTTGTGTGAGCCATGCGAGTCGTAGAACAGCATGTGTAGGGTATGTGAGCGTCTGATGGATAACGAGGTACCTAAACAACTTAACCTGAGTAGTATGGGATAACTAATGAAAGTGGCACCGGTGAGCAACATCTGCTATTTGGTTTTTCCTGCTCACTTGTGTCCCGTAAGACCCCGAGTACTTGATTCCTGTTCCTTGATTTATCGCGCTATCCACATCCGTGAGGTATATGGGACCCCCCTGGGCCAGAGCTTGATTCAGTCTTATTTCTTGGGGCCACAAACTAGTTTGAGGTTTTATTTACTATCCTGTACTTATGCCATGCTACTTTCTGTATTTAAAATTGTGCGAGGAGCACACGCATCGCTTAGGATCGAACACGTTTACGGTGTCGACAAGCCCAGTTTGGGTTCCCGATCGCTCACACCGTCCACCCAAACCTTGAGTCCGTCTCGAGCTTGCTTACCGTTCTATGGTAGACTCCAAGGGGTGGCCCCCTGAAATATTTCTGAATTCTGTGATTGTTCAGTCGTGAAGGCCTCGTTGGGTTTTGATTTGGTTTTTCCGAGGTTGATCGAGCGTGTGTTTCTATTGGTGAACCCCGGCCGGGTAAAACTTTCTGAAAGCCGTGTCCGCGGATATGGACGACTTGGAGCACAGTTTCTCGATCATAGACAAGCATAACTAAAGTACCGCTTTAATCTGACTAAGTAACTTGACTAGTAAATAGTGCAACACTCAGGGAATGGTTAATAAAATTGCCAACGGATGGGGGGTTGTTCGTCCGCTTCCTTGTTGGTAAGCAAGGAGGAGGATGGATCTGATGAGATTACCATTATAACTGTTGTTCTTAATTCACGGACATCCGTCTATCATTGGTTAGGCGGATGGTTAGCGTTTATCTGTAGAACTGCTAGGGTTTAACTTTCGCTGCAATTGCGTCACCCTGTGTTGTGTCCCTTTAGAGGCATTAAGACTTGCCGAGTACCCTTAGGGTCTCACACGATAAATTCTTGGTTCGATGAATGTGTACCTTCACAGACGGATCTTGGGTGGAAGAAGCCGAGGACATGGGCAACGATCGCTCGGTGTAGAGATTCCGGAACAGGATCCGTGAGACCTGTAGTTGGGATGTGCTTATTTCTATGGCATCTTATGCCGATTTGCTTCTTATCCGTACTCGGATTTTGTTTGCCGCCCGCATGATACTCGATGTGTGTTGTATGAGGAAGTATCCTAAAATATAGATCTATCTAGGTCATTTGAATCTTGCCGATGTATGCTATATATTTCCTTTCTTTCTAGATGGTATGGCTCGATGTACTCTTGTATGGTGGCTTGCGTACATACCCACTTGTGTACGTAGTTGATCCTTCGCTGCCGACACGCCGCCTGACAGTCCCGTTGAGAGGGTAGTGGTTGGGACGTCTGAAAGGACTACCAGTGAGTGGCTTTTGGGGCCCCACCGTACTATTTCAACCACTACCACTCATCCAGGCTTGTATCTAGGAGCGTAATTCACCGAGGTAGTTACAGAGGGGCAGGGCTCCCTCCTAGCACACACAAGTACCTCTCCTCAAACCCTAGCTTGGCGCCTACCACCATAGCCGCTGCCGCCCCCTAGGGTTTTGCCCTAGCCGCCGACTTGGGGGTCCCCGGAACCCTAGCCTCTGGCTCTAGCACCTCCTCCTTGGTGTGTCTAAACCCTAGATCGCCGAGGAGCTCTCTCATACTCCACCATACTCGCTCCGGCTTAAGGCGAAGCCTCATGAGATCTCCCTCTACTTGGGTACCACGCCGTTGTCAGCCGTAATCACGAGGAGAGTGCTACAACCTCCACTTCTGCTGGAACAAGGAGAGGAAGGTCTTCCGAGTACCGAACGCAGGTGACCGATCAAGGAGCGCCACGAACGCAAAGACCGGAAGGATCGTCACGCGATCTTGAGATCGGGAAGAGTACGACTACATCACCCACGAGAATCCGCTCTCGTTAAACACTTTGGAATCTTCGAGGGTAAGTTATTCCATCGACTCGTTGCTACAATCTAGTAGATAGATCTTGGCTTATTTGGTTGTATGCGATAGAAATTTTTTGTTTTCCATGCTACGAAACCCTACAGTGGTATCAGAGCCGTGTCTATATGTAGATCTGTTGCACGAGTAGAACACAATGGTCATTGTGGGCGTTGATGCTTTTATTGTCGATTGCTTCTTGTGTACTTTGCATCTGGCGGTATGTTGGGATGAAGCGGCCCGGGCTAACCTTACATGACATCGTTCATGAGACTTGCTCCACGCTTGACATGCAACTTGTATTGCATAAGTGGCTTTGCGGGTGCCTGTTTCTCCTAGCATAGTTAAGATCCAATTTACAACGGGTGATTAACAATACTAGTATCAATGTTGTGGTTCATGTTCTTAAGTTAGAACGACACTTATCGAAAGCCCCAAAACCACGTAAAATATGCAAAGAAAGTAGAGGCGTCTAACTTTGTTTTGCAGGGGTATGCAGTGATGTGATATGGCCATGATTGTGATTATATTTGATGTATGCAATGTTCCTTATTGTAAGTTGGCAACCGGCAGGAGCCATATGGTTGTCTTTAATTTATGTTAAGACCCGCGTGTCTATTCAAAGTAGTTGTAATAGTTGAAGCCGGTGGACGACAACCATGGAGAAGCGTCATTGACCTTGATGCAATGCCGGTGATGATGGAGATCATGTTCGTGCTTGAAGATGGAGATCGGAAGCACAAAGAAGAAAGGCCATATCATATCACATATTTTTGAATTGCATGTGATGTTAATCCTTTATGCATCTTGTATTGCTTAGTAGACGACGGTAGCATTATAAGATGATCCCTCATGCACATGAATTTCAAGTCATAACGTGTTCACCCTTAGTTAGCACCGTTTGTAAAGCTTGTTGTTTCGAAGCACCACGTGATGATCGGGTGTGTTAGATTCTGCAAGTGTATACAACGTGAGAAAGCCAGATTTGCTCATGCGGAAACTAAGGTTTGATCTTGACGAGCCTAGCATGTACAGACATGGTATCGGAACACGGATCACCAAAAGGTAAAGCATGAATCATATAGTAGATATGATGAGCATGACGATTGTTCGCCATTGAAACTATATCAACTCTCGTGATGATCGGTGTTGATGTGGTGGATTTGGTTCGTGTGATCACTAAAACTATGTGAGGGATGTTGTTTTGAGTGGCAGTTCACCTAGATTAACTTTATTATTAATTTGAACTCAATTTGTCATAAACTTAGTCTAAACTATTGCAAATATGTTGTAGATCAATGGCAGCCCCTACCATCAATTTTAATGCGTTCCTAGAGAAAGAAAAGTTGAAAAACAATGGAAGCAACTTCGCGGATTGGTTCCGCAATTTGAGGATTGTCCTCACAGCTGGTAATTTGACCTATGTCTTTGGATGCACATGGGTGACCCACCTGCAGCTGATGCTTCCGATGAAGTAAAGAATGTTTACCTCGCTCGGAAGAATCAGTACTCCATAGTTCAGTGTGCTATCTTGTATGGTTTGGAATCGGAGCTTCAGAAAAGGTTTGAGAATTCAGACCCATATGATATTGTCGAGGATATCAAATTGATCTTTGAGACTCATGCGGCAATTGAAAGTTATGAGGCTTCTAAAAAGTTCTTTAACTACAAGATGGAAGAGGGCAGCTCCGTCAGTGAGCATGTGCTTAAGATGTCTGGGCACGCAAACAAACTTCAAAGCGTGGGTATAGTGATTCCTAATGCTTTGGGGATTTGCCGTGTCCTCCAATCACTACCACCAAGTTACAAGAACTTTGTGATGAACTACAACATGCAGAACATGAACAAACAGTTGCCATAACTGTTTGCTATGTTAAACTCTGCAGAAGTGGAGATCAAGAAAGAGCACCAAGTGTTGTTGGTCAATAAGACCACCAAATTCAAGAAAGGCAAGTCTAAGCAGAAGGGACACTTCAACATGGGTGGTAAGAAAGTTACCACGCCGGCGAAGAATACCAAGGCTGGACCTAAGCCTGAAACTGAGTGCTTTTACTGCAAGGGAGAAGGTCACTGGAAGCGGAATTTCCCAAAGTACTTGGCGGATTTGAAGAACGGCAACATCAAGAAGAAAGGTATATCTGATATACATGTTATTGATGTGTATCTCACTAGTACTCGTAGTAGTGCCTGGGTATTTGATACTTGGTGTTGCTCATATTTGTAACTCGAAGCAGTCTTTGAATAAACGGAAGCTAGCGAAGAACGAGGTGACGATGCGCGGGAAACGGATCAAAGGTTGATGTGATCGCGGTCGACGCTACCTTCATCTACCATCGGATTAGTTTTATACTTAAATAATTGTTATTTGGTGCTGCGTTGAGCATGAACATTATATCGGGATCTTGTTTATTGCGAGACGGTTACTTGTTTAAACCGAGAATAATGGTTGTTCGATTTATATGAGTAATATGTTTTATGCACATGCACCTTTGATAGATGGTCTATTCTTGTTGAATCTCGATAGTGGAAATACACATTAATAACATTGAAGCTAAACGCTTGAAATCAGCGATAATTCGACCTATATGTGGCAATCTGCCTTGGTCACATTGGAGTGAAGCGTATGAAGAAACTCCATTCGATGGACTTCTTGAATCACTTGATTTGAATCACTTGAAAGATGCGAAGCATGTCTGATGGGAAAAATGACTAAGACTCCATTTTCTGGTATGATGGAGCGAGCTACGGACTTATTGGAAATCATACATACCGATGTGTGTGGTCCAATGAGTGTAGCATCGCGCGGTGGTTATCGTTATGTTCTTACCTTCACGGATGACTTGAGTAGATATGGGTATATCGATTTCATGAAACATAAGTCCGAAACTTTCGAGAAGTTTAAGGAGTTTCAAAGTGAGGTAGAGAATCAACGTAACAAGAAGATTAAATTCCTGCGATCTGATCGTGGAGGTGAATATCTAAGTTACGAGTTTGGCGAGCATTTGAAGAAATGCGGAATACTTTCACAATTGACACCGCCGGGAACACCACAGCGTAATGGTGTGTCCGAACGTCGTAATCGAACTCTCTTAGGTATGGTTTGTTCTATGATGTCACTTACAGATTTACCGCTATCATTTTGGGGTTATGCATTAGAAACAGCCGCATTCACTTTAAATAGGGCACCGTCTAAATCCGTTGAAACGACACCGTATGTATTATGGTTTGGGAAGAAACCTAAATTGTCGTTCCTTAAAGTTTGGGGATACGAAGCCTATGTAAAGAAGTTACAGCCGGACAAGCTTGAACCCAAAGCGGAAAAATGCGTCTTCATAGGATACCCAAAGGAAACTATTGGGTATACCTTCTATCATAGATCCGAAGGCAAAATCTTCGTTGCCAAGAATGGATCCTTTCTAGAGAAGGAATTTCTCTCGAAAGAAGTGACCGGAAGGAAAGTAGAACTCGACGAGGTTGTCGAACCTTCTCTCGAAATTGCGTGTAGCGCACCACCGGAAGAAGTTCCTGTGGTGCCTACACCAATAAGAGAGGAAGCTAATGATGGTGATCATGAAACTTCTGTTGAAGTTGCTACAGAGCCTCGGAGGTCAACGGGAACTCGTACCACTCCAGATTGGTATGATTCCGTTATGAGTGTCATGTTGGTGGATAACACCGATGACCCCGAGACATATGAGGAAGCGATGATGAGCCCAGATTCCAATAAATGGCAAGAAGCCATGAAATCCGAGATTGGATCCATGTACGAAAAACAATTATGGACTTTGGTGGACTTACCGGATGGCCGGAAGGCTGTCGAGAACAAATGGATCTTCAAGAAGAAAACAGATGCTGATGGTAATGTTACTGTCTATAAAGCTCGACTTGTCGCAAAAGGGTTTCGACAAATTCAAGGAGTTGACTACGATGAGACTTTCTCACCAGTAGCGAAGCTAAAGTCTGTGAGGATTATGTTAGCAATCGCTGCATATTATTATTATGAGATATGGCAGATGGATGTCAAAAGAGCATTCCTCAATGGAGACATTGATGAAGAGTTGTATATGATGCAACCCAAAGGTTTTGTCGATCCTAAAGATGCTAACAAGGTATGAAAACTTCAACGGTCCATCTATGGATTGAAGCAAGCATCCCGAAGTTGGAATCAACGTTTTGATAAGGTGATCAAAAGTTTTGGTTTTATACAAACTTATGGAGAAGCTTGTATTTACAAGAAAGTGAGTGGAAGCTCTGTAGCATTCTTAATACTATATGTGGATGACATATTATTGATTGGGAATAATGTAGACCTTCTTAATAGTGTCAAGGAATATTTGAATAATAGTTTTTCAATGAAGGATCTTGGCGAAGCAGCTTACATATTAGGCATAAAGATTTATAGAGATAGATCGAAACGCCAAATATCATTGTCACAGAGTACATATTTGGACAAAGTTCTAAAGAGATTTGGAATGGAAGATAGCAAGAAAGGGTTCTTGCCCATGTTGCTATAATGACCTTGAGTAAAACTCAAAGTCCGACATCGGCAGAAGATAGAGAAAGGATGAGTAAGACTCCCTATGCCTCAGCCATAGGATCTCTAATGTATGCCATGCTATGTACTAGACCCGACATTGCATATGTTGTTAGTTTGACTAGCAGATATCAAAGTGATCCAGGAGTGGATCATTGGACATGATCAAAACATCCTTAAGTACTTGAGAAGAACTAAGGATATGGTTCTTTATTATGGAGGTGATGAACAGCTCATTGTTAATGGTTACACCGATGCTAGTTGGAACACCGATCCGGATGATTCTAAATCACAATCTGGATACGTATTTATTTTGAATGGTGCAGCGATTGGTGGAGGAGTGCAAAGCAAAGCGTTGTGGCGAGATCTTCAACTGAATCGGAATACATGGCTGCTTGAGGCTTCACAAAAAGCGATATGGATGAAAGAGTTCATTACAGAGCTGTGTGGTTCCTAGTGCTGGACCCAATGTCTATCTCTTTGTGATAACATGGGCGCCATAGCCAATGCGCAAGAACCAAGGTCACAAAAGAAGTGAAGCACATCAAGCTACGTTTTCACGCTATTCGAGAACACATCCAAGATGGGGATATAAAGATTTGCAAAGTACACAGATCTGAATGTATGGATCCGTTGACTAAACCTCTCCCGAGGGCAAAACATGACCAACACCAAACTGCCATGGGTGTTCGATATATTACCATGTAATCTAGATTAGATGACTCTAGTGCAAGTGGGAGACTGTTGGAGATATGCCCTAGAGGCAATAATAAATGTGGTTATTATTATATCTTTGTGTTTATGATAAATGTTTACATTCATGCTATAATAGTATTAACAAGGAAACATTGATACATGTGTGATTTGTAAACTTAATTTGAAGTCCCTAGTATAGCCTCTATACATCACTAGCTTGTTGGTTGATAAATGATTGTTGTTTCCCTATCATGAACATTGAGATGTTATCAACAACAAGATCATATCGTTAGGAGAATGATATGATGGACATACTCCTATAGATAAGCGTAGCATAAAGATCAAGTCATTTCAATAGTTCAATTGCTATATGCTTTCTGATACATAGTAACCTAATTCCTTCGACCATGAGATCATGCATATCACCTTTACCGGATGGATGCTTTGATAACATCAAACACCACACCGTAACTGGGTGGCTATAAAGGTGGCATTGAGTGTTCGGAAAGTATTGGTTGAGACACATGGATCAAGAGTGGGATTTGTCCATCCATATGACGGATAGATATACTCTGGGCCCTCTCGGTGGAATGTCATCCAATTAGCTTGCAAGCATGTGACCGGCTCACAAGGGATCACATATCACGGAACGAGAAAAGAGTACTTATCGAACGAGGTTAAACTAGGTATCTGAGATACAAGCGATCATAACCTCGGATAAGTAAACTATCGTGAGACAAAGGGAAATTGGTATCATATGTAAGTGGTTCATTCGATCGCAAAGTAATCGTAGAAATATGTGGGAGCCATATGAATTTCCAGATTCCTATATTGGTTATTGTTCGGAGAAGTGTCTCGATCATGTCCGCATAATTCACGAACCGTAGGGAGACACACTTAAGGATTCGACGTTGTTTGAGTAGTTATGGAATGAATGAGAAAGAGACCGATTGTTGTTCGGAGTCTCGGATGGGATCAGGGATATCACGAGGAGATCCGGAATGGTCCGGAGAATAAGATTCATATAAGGAAAGTTCCGTTTCGGAGTTCGGGAATGATTCCGGTGTTTTCATCAGGAATGTTCTAGAAGGTTCCGGAATGTCCGGCACTCCGGAGGGGAAGGGGTACATGAATGTTTCATTGCAAGTTGGAATGATTGCATCATGTACTAAGTGTCTTCGCTGTCCAAAATAAATGGTTTATTCAAATCCTAAATTGAAAAAGTCAAACGGCTAGTTTGAAAGTCAAACGACAAGTTTTGGAAAGAGGAAAAGAGGAGGAAGTGGGAAACCGAGTTGGGGAGGGAATCCCTCCTCCAACCGGCGCCGCCCCCTCCAAGCCGAGTTGGGGAGGGACTCCCCTCCCTTGGCCCCTCCACCTATATAAGGAGGGGCAGGGCTCCCTCCTAGCACACACAAGTACCTCTCCTCAAACCCTAGCTTGGCGCCTACCACCATAGCCGCCGCCCCTAGGGTTTTTGCCCTAGCCGCCGACTTGGGGGTCCCCGGAACCCTAGCCGCCGGCTATAGCCTCTCCTCCTTGGTGTGTCTAAAACCTAGATCGCCGAGGGCTCTCTCACTCCACCATACTCGCTCGGCTTAAGTGAAGCCTGCGAGATCTCCCTCTACTTCCTGTACCACGCCGTTGTCTTTGAGTCGCGAGGAGTGCTACAACCTCCGTCACTGGAACAAGGAGAGGAAGGTCTTTGTCAATCCGAACGTGTGACCGATCAGGAGCGCTGCCAACGCAGCACCTAAGGATCGCTTCTACGATCTTGAGATCGGGAAGAGTACGACTACATCACCCACGAGAATCCGCTCTCGTTAAACACTTTGGAATCTTCGAGGGTAAGTTATTCCATCGACTCGTTGCTACAATCTAGTAGATAGATCTTGGCTTGTTTGTTTGTATGAGATAGAATTTTTTTGTTTTCCATGCTACAAAACTCTACAATATTCGGATCACAAGAGTCTGAAGTATATATTTACTCAGAAGGAGCTGAATATGAGACAGAGAAGATGGATTGAGCTAATCAAGGATTACGATCTGGACATTCACTATCACCCCGGTAAAGCCAACGTGGTAGAAGATGCCCTTAGCAGATTGCCGTGCCGCTTGAACTCCATGATTTTGAAGGAGCAACCAAGCTTGCACAAAGAGATGGAAGATTTTCGAATGGAATTAGTGAGTGAAGCATTTTTTGCTAGCATAGAACTTCAACCCACTTTGATCGGCCAGATCAAAGAGGCGCAGAAAGGAAATGCTAGTATCGACAGAATCAAGCGTCGTATCGGTATAGGCAAAGTACCCGGATTCACAGAAGACGAAGAAGGAGTTCTATGGTACAAAGGACACCTTTGTGTACCAGAAGATTCAGAATTGAAAGAAGTTATTCTGAAGGAAGCTCATGATACTCTTTATTCTATCCACCACGGAGGAATGAAGATGTATAAAGATTTGAAGGAACAATTTTGGTGGCATAAGATGAAGAGAGAAATCGGAAGCTATATCGCCAAGTGTGATATATGTCAGCAAGTCAAGGCAGGACATCAAAGACCCGCTGGATTGTTGCAACCATTGCAGATTCCGGAATGGAAATGGGATTCCGTTGGAATGGACTTTATCACTGGATTGCCTACTTCTAGTAGAGGAAATGACTCTATCTGGGTCATAGTGAACAGATTGTCCAAAGTCGCCCATTTCTTACCCGTCAAGACCACATATCAGAGTTCGAAGTTAGCGGAGTTATACATCACTAGAATCGTCAGTTTGCATGGAGTCCCCAAGAACATCGTATCGGATCGAGGAACTCAGTTTACCTCGAGATTCTGGAAGAAAGTCCAAGAAGGTTTAGGAACCCGCCTAGATTTCAGCACCGCTTATCACCCTTAGACCGATGGACAAACGGAGCGAGTAAATCAAATACTCAAAGATATGTTGAGAGCATGTGTGTTAGAGTATGGATCTAAATGGGAAGAATGTCTGCCGTTCGCAGAATTTTCATACAACAATAGTTATCAAGCTAGTTTGCAAATGGCCCTATTTGAATTCATGTATGGAAGAAAGTGTCGCACCCCTTTGAACTGGTCAGAAGTAGGAGAGAGTCAGATTTTCGGACCCGATATCCTACGAGAAGCAGAAGAGAAGGTTCACAAGATTCGTGAGCACCTCAAGACAGCCCAATCCAAACAGAAGAGTTACGCCGACAAGAGACGTCGAGACCTCGCCTTCAACATAGGAGATTTTGTGTATCTGAAAGTGTCACCATTGAAAGGAATGCAACGTTTCCAGCTGAAAGGAATGTTAGCCCCCAGATATATCGGACCCTTCAAAATTCTGAACCGTCGAGGAGAAGTGTTGTATCAATTGGAACTGCCCGAGGAGATGTCAGCCGTGCACAATGTGTTCCATATATCATTACTTCGCAAGTGTCTTGAAGTTCCAGAGAAGACTGAAGTGTTCAAGAATATTGATCACCGGACCATAGAAATCAACGATGACCTGACCTATCCCGAAGTACCCATCCGTATTTTGGAAGAAGCTTTCAGAACTACCAGAACCTGAAGCATCAAGTTTCTCAAGATTCAGTGGAGCAACCACATAGAAGAGGAAGCTACCTGGGAGCGCGAAGATCACATCAGGACGGAGTTTCCCGATCTCTTCAAATCCTAGGTAATCTTTTCGTCCTTTTTCAAATCTCGGGATGAGATTTTGTTTAAGGGGGGGAAGGTTTGTAACATCCCAAAAAAATATTAAACTAGAATCATCAAACTCTAATCACCAAATTTAGGGTTAACAAAAACTTTTCCAATTAAAATATGAAAGCATTCATATGAGTGTGGATTAAAATTTGGATTGTTTTGAATTGCCATGTTTATGTATTTATTTGCTTGTAAAATGATTCTTAGGTGAAATAAACATCATCTAAACAATCCCCAAACTTTTCCCAAAGACAAACAAATCAAAAACAACTAATTTAAGTGAATGGTCACTTTGGCCAAATTAACTCCCATGCCTACTTTGGCTATCTATAACTTTCAGAACTTAACAGAAACATGTATGGATCTTTGCACCCCTTGATAGTACTCATAACAAGGAACCAAGGCCCACTTTGTGATCATCCAGAAACATTCAAATACTTAGTTTAAATGACAGTTAAAATTGAATCTATTTCATATGGGAAGATCCCACTATTTCAAAAACCGCTCAAACAAGCTCAATTTTCAAAACCCAAGCATCCACAGTATCACCAGCACATGCCTAGCACACCCACCAAAAATCTTTTCAAAATTCAAAACTTAAGTTGATGCGACCATTTCATCAAACAGGTTGCGAATGCAAATTAAACAAAATCAAAACACTATGTTGAGAAGTGGTTTGGGCCTAACTTGTTCCCTCTCTGGTTACACTAGCCGCAGTAGATCATCTAGCAAACTTAACTAAGCTCTAGCCCCACTATAAACTCGCCAATGTCATTAATGGTGAACAGGCCGAGAGCACCCATGTCACCCCAGTGTGGACAGCAAGCTAGGAGAGGAACTAACTGTGCCAACCTTGTCTGGGAGGTAGCCCATGCCTTACCGCCCCTCTCAACCAGCCCTGCCTCGCAGACAGCAACTAGAACCGCCAGGAACGCTGCGCTCGCGCCGCTGTCGACCATGCCGACGCGTACCGCAGAGCACGCACCGTTCCCACGCAGACCGACCACCTCGAGCTCTCGCCGCCCGCCAGCATGCACCCCACCATCCCAGGAGACCGCCAGACATGCCCATTTCACCGCCCGTACCCCGTAGGCACCGCTCGCCGCAGAGTTCGCCGCCTATGCCTCGCAGAGCATCGCGCATTCCTGACCGTTTGCCACCGCCCCTACAAGCGCATTTACACCTTAGAGCATCGCCAGGAGACCACCGATCGATCGCCACCCTCGGCCATGCCCCTAGCAGCCCGTAGCCGTGTCGCCACCGTCGCCTGCCCATCCCTCTCGGTCTTGCCGTCGAGCCTATAAAAGGAGGCCACCCCCAGCCAATTGAAGCACACCATCTCACTCCCCTCACCTCACTGATCGTTCCACCCCTTAGACGGAGCAAGGCGAGCAGCGCATCGCCGGAATTACGCCGGAGCAGGCCGCCTCTGGAGAAGAAGGGAGCCGTTGATTTCGTCCACCCCAGGAGCTGCCGCGACCACCCTGAGTTCGCTGTCATCGACTTTGTCGTTCGCCCGCATCGCCGACCTTCGCCTAAGCCCCGGTGAGCCTCCCACGACCCCCACTGAGCCGCTAGGGTTCGAGCTCGCCGGTGACTAGTTCATCGTCGACGACGACCCTCAGCCGTTGATCTTCATTCTAATCCAACACACCACATCGCCCCGTACCACTTCGCGTTTAAACTTTAAAGAGTCACTGACCAGTAGACCCCTCCTGTCAGTTGCGCCCCGTGCTGTGGAGTGACATTGGGCCGGCCCGTTAACCTTTCCCGCGCAGCCCACTCGTTTGAATTTGGCTTTTTCTTTTTAAGTTCGAACATAGTTCTGTACCTAGTTTAAAAAATCAACCCAGCTCGATTCAGTGCACCAAATTGAATGAAACCAATTTTGTTAGAAAGATATTGAAATGCTTAATCCAAGCCCGTTGGATTCAAATCATTTGAATCTATAGATAAACCTTGGTAAAAATAACAAGGCAGAAGCTTTTCTGCATTCAAACATTTTTCAAAATTAAACCATAATAGCTTTTGAGTTGATTCCAACTCTAAAAAATCACATTTGATCATACCTTTCAGAATATATAAAAACATATGGGTTTACTTACAGAAATAATGTCCAAGTAATAAAAGAATGCCACATAGGCATTTCTAGTCACTTTATTTACTTAAAATAAAAAGGTTAAACTTTATTAAATTGTGACAACACTTTAAATCACATTCCCGTGTACTGAAATATGTGGTGATTACATGTGTCAACATGATCCCATGTTTGAGTTGGAGAATATTAAATCTTAAGTAGTTTTTCAATGAGTAGAAATTACTTTTCTAAAAATAAAATAAATAAGACAAATGCTTTAATCTTGTAATATTAGGGATGATGCTAGATCATCTATAGAACACCTTTGTGTGATGATTGAAAGTAGTTAAGTATTGTTTGGTGATTGTGTACCTCGTATTTATTCATAGACGCTAGTACCGACCAAGGATACGAGGATGAAGGAGGATACTACGAAGAAGAAGCCGAGGAGAACTTCAACCACTGCTCTGCACAAGGCAAGACTTACTAATCAAGTTGACCTATGCAGCCTAATACTACTAGTTGATTGAGAAAGCTAACACTTGCAAGATACTATACTTATACAAGCCTATACTGATACTGATGCAAGCATATACTTGCTTGTTACCATGCCAACCATATGCCTTAAGCATATGTGATCATACTCACTTGATAACCCAATCCTAGTTTTACTTTCAAGCTTTCTACTTTATTTCTTTATCAAAGCTATTACTTAGAGCTTACTTAACTGAATTGTAGATTCTAGAAAGATAATTGAAGGTTGCATAAAGAGCATAAAATTCGGCCTAAGCTAGATAATCTTGATGTCATCCTAAGGCATGAGATTGAACTTAGCTAAAATCCACTAGTTTACCACCCCTCATTAGTACTTACCCCCACCTGTAGATGCTAGTGCTAAGCATAAAACTGGATCAACTTTACATGGGAATACTTGGTGGAAAATGGTTATGAAAACCTTGGAATGATGGATCATTCTATTGAGATGTTTTGACATGTGTTTCCGAACACCAGATGATTTGGATGATGAAAATGTTAAGGCATGAGCCTTAGCCCTTTATAAAACTAATGGTTGTCTGGATGCGATACCGTACAACCACAATACCCGAAGATTGGGTAGGGCCTGACTGGAAACTTATATACCATAGTATTGGTTCCCTCACGGCCAAGGTTTGAGCTGAGGCTACCTTGTGAAGATTGTCCACCTGTGCAGTACCCAAGATGACAGTTGGTCATGGTTAGGAGGCCAAACTCACAGGAGAGGTGCTTATACTAGGGCGTGTAATTGAAAGGTTAGGATTGATTATCCGCATACTGAGTATGGTGAATTCAGGATTTGTTCCTGACTGATGTATTGAATGCTGTGGTGAAAGTGTACAATCTCTGCAGAGTGTCAAACTATTCGAATAGCCGCGTCATGATTATGGATGCTGGAGTGGCCATACTGTTCCCCCGTCAGATGTTTTCAAAATGACTTGTGAAATGAATGGAGATTTTGACTTGACCACAACAGAGTTGTGATATGAAATACAAGTTCCCACTTAGGTGTTATAAAACTTCAACTAGATGTTATTGCTTCTAAACTTAGTAGAGGTAAATCTGGCTTTTTGCAAAATAACCCTAGAGCTTAGTATCCTATTACAAAAACACCCTTCACTTGTTAGTATTAGTTTGCGAGTACTTAAAGAGTACTCATGGCTTTGTCCCTGGCTATTCCCGTGGCCAGAATATGAAGAGGAGTACCAGGAGGATGGACCCCAGAAAGGTTACGACAACTAGGATCATCTCCCTGTTGGGAATATGCCCTAGAGGCAATCATGTATGATGGTATTTCCCATTGTATTCATAAAGATATTAAGTAGTCCTTGTATAAACATATGATGTGTATCATTGAATATGTGATTCGGTTGTGGAACTATGCATTCATGTTGTTTGTACTAAATATCCTTGGTCATTGAGGTTGTGCTGGACACACAACTTAGACCAATGTGAAATTTGGCTTGATGACTCGGTTCCATTTGTCATGGGCATGGAGATGCTATTCCAAGTTACACAGATTCGGCTAAAGAGTTTAGCGATTCGGATTGACCCATATTGAGGTACAACGAACAAGTTGTCATTTGTATATCTCAATCAATGTAATCCTTAGACCTGAGGTTATTGCATAGTCCGAGTTGAGGATCACCGACTTAGGTTCTGTCAAACATTGATCCGTAACTGGGCAGTTATAAAGGCAGAGTTCGGGTCGACTGAGAATCAAGCTGCGTGATGTGAATAACCAAGATGGGATTTTTCCCCTCCACACGGAGAGATATTCTCTGGGCCCTCTCGTGAGATATGATTCAGAAAGCATGGCCATGCACGACTCGGTTAAGTGTTAACCGAGGCGATCGACTAAGAGTTAGTCAGGTGAATCAGTTATCTCGGATCGAGAAGAGAGTCGGACTATTCAAGGGATGACAATTATTCGCCTATAGTCTGACAAGGTATATCGTGAGGCAAAAGGGACTCGGACGCAAGTCGCATTGGAAAGGCAAGTCATCATGACTCTTTGGTACTTGGGAGTCGGCACGTTCTGCTAGGAGCCGCTACCGACTGATCGATTTAGAGTCGGACTCTAATCGTGTCCAAGTAGCCATGAGCCCACGGGGTCACACACTTAAGAGCGATATCAAGTTCGGATTGGATCTGAACCTGTAATCTGGTTGGGTTGGACCTAAACCGGATTAGGACTGAGTTAGTGAGTTGGACTCACGGTGACTAGTGTTATATAGGCTTTAGTGAATGGGCCGCGCGAGCAGAGACCATGTTCACTCCCTATATATAGTGGAGCACCGTAACCTAGAAAGGTTAATCGTTGTTCGGTTAGATCATTCCATATGTTGGAAACCCTAGCTCCACAGCAGTCGTGCCGCCGTAACGAATCTAGCAGTTCGCCGCCGACGCTCCTCCTTGTACGTGTGGATACCAGCAGAGGTGATGTGCGATCAACACCATGACGATCGGATCGTGAGGACTGCACTGCATCAACTGACGTGCTACATCAGTAATCCGCAACTGCGCGTCTAGTGGTAAACCTCGTGGCCTTCTACCTCAGCTAGATCTTGGGATCACCACGTTAGAGGGAATTTTTTTGTTTTATCTCTATGTGGCCCAACAGTGGTATCAGAGCGATAGCTTATGGTTTTAGGCTCGAGATCTCGCATATGTGATATGCGGTAGGCTGTAGATGAGATCTATATGTTGTTTTGATGGTCGATCTATGAGATAGATCGGTTTTGTACGAAGTTAATTGGATCAACTGTACTCGGGGAATGGTAGATCTGATTTCCGTGATCATACTGCTGAGGTCGTGGAACGACATACCCCTACCGGTCGGCTTCCGCCATCGGGGTAGACCGTGACACATAAATCCAGAGGCGGTGATCGAAGATCAAAAAGTTTGATCGAATCCATGTCCGTATCGTAGATGAGATCTACATTTTTGGAAAAATCGTCGGGCGCTGCCCATTCGATCCCCGCCCACTATCCGGCTAGCGGGACCGCCGGCTTCGCTCCGTCGTAGCGCCTTAGATGTTGTTGCGAGTTTCACAACGCCGGTAGATATTGTATCTATGCATAACTTGTTTTTGCAGGAATTTGTGAATGGTATGGTTCATGTGCATGTGATGTATGTGTGTAATCCATACGTGATCTGCGAATCACGGTTTTTGTCAGCCGGCTGGAGCCTAGGTGCTGTCATTTTATTGTATAAACGACCTGCGTGTCGGATCCTCTATGTAATGTATTTTACTTAGCTAGTGTAGCTGTTTGGAGAATCCGGATGGCATGCAAGGCGATGTACATGTCGGCGACATGGGGTAAGACGGCAAGTGACAAGAGTTGGCCGATCGTGGCAGCTGAGCCGGCAGCAGCACCTAGTTCCACAACATTCCTGCCGCCGTAACGAATCTAGCAGTTCGCCGCCGGCGCTCCTCCTTGTACGTGTGGATACCAGCAAAGGTGCTGTGCGATCAGCACTAGGACGATCGGATCATGAGGACTGCACTGCATCAACTGACGCGCTACATCAGTAATCCGCAACTGCGCGTGTAGTGGTAAACCTCGTGGCCTTCTACCTCAGCTAAATCATGGGATCACCACGTTAGAGGGAAAAGTTTTCTTCTATCTCTACGTGGCCCAACACCCCCATCGTCAGCATTGCCTGTGACCCCGAAGATGGAGCTTCGCCTACGCTACCTTTATTATTACGTTATTCTGCTGCTTGAGTTGTATTAAGAACTGGATCATGAGATCCTTATTTATGTAAGACATTATGTATGGTTTGTAATGGATGATGAACTGTGGTATCCAATTCTGTTATGTCTCGCAAAAATGGTAATCCTGGGATTGCGATGTATGGCATAACAGGCATCTAGGATTAAAAATCCGAATGTTGACAACCGGTCCGTCGTGGGAGCCGATGCGACGGCAATGGCGCCGCAATATGGCGACGCGTGGCCGACGCGACGAACAGTTAATGTCCGGCGGTCGCCGCGTGGTTCCGAGGATGACGACGACTCGGCTTCCGTCGCTGACTCGGCGGTCCACGCGCAGTTTTTTTTCCGCCGAGTTCGTTGTGTCCGGCGTTTCCAGGGCGTACCCGGGAACCTGGATAGTCCGGCTAAAATTGGCCCAAATCCAGCAGTAAACAAGTTCCTAGATACGACTGGGCCAATTTTCGACGTCCGGACTAAAATTCGGCATTCGGGCACGACATATCAGGTCCGTTCACGTGGCTTTTTTTGCAGACCTACGCATCCCTTGGCAGATTTGTGTTTTTATCCTTCAGGTTCCCATCCAACAACGTGTCATTTTTTTGGATCAAAATCCCGCTTTTGCTAAAAAAGTCTCGTTTTTGCTATAACTAGTCCCGCTTTTACTACACGTAGCAAAAAACGGTTCAGCCCAAAAATAGAAAAACAGACTGAGCCTCGCCGGAGATTTTGCTGGAGACCTCGTCGGCGACCGTGTAGCAAAAAAGTTGTCTAATGTAGCAAACCCGACCTCGCCGGAGACTTTCACCGGTAGACCTCGCCGGAGACCTCGTAGCAAAAAATTTACGTTATTGTAGCAAAACCATAAAACAGGTGTAGCAAAATATTTTTTCTAATGTAGCAAAATGCACATCACCGGAGACATCACTGGAGACTCTCGCCAGAGACCTCGTAGCAAAACCGTACAAATTAATTTTAGTAAAAAAATTACACGAAAGTAGCAAAAAAATATAAATACATAGCAAAAAATATGTGCTAAGATAGCAAAACGTTCTTAGCAAAGACTGACATGGTCAACGATACGTGCGGTGATGGGCCCATCCACTATGCGCGTCGGTTGGATCCAGGGGATGCTATCCCCGGGGGAGGCATATCATTTCCCTTTTTTTTAGCAAGGGGAAGGATCCAGAAGGTCGGAGCTGCATTAATTGGTGGGAACAATTACAAACAGGTACTCATACTTAAAAGGAGTTATAAAAAAGCACTGGTCTTTTATAAAAAATAAAAGAAAAAAGAAAGCTGCAACCGATTCCTTCTCCACCGGGGACGATGACGCACTCGGTGCCACGGCCGGCAGCACCCACGCCAGGGACAACACCACTTGGCGAAAGATTGACGGAGTAGTAGAGGGGCCTCCACAAAGGCATGACATCCAGGAGGTTGAAGAAGCAGCGGCTCACCCAGAATTGCCGCGCGAAGTGGTTGCCTTTACCAAGAATAGCGGCGACGCAATATCGTCGTCGCTTGGAAGCTCTGCCAGTCGTAGCAAGAAATCCCCGCCGGAGAGGGGAAAGGTAGATAACTTCCTTCCAGCAACCTTGTCCACCTCCTCGATGGCAGCGAGGAAGAGGAAAACAAGTAGATCGAACCTTCACCTCACCGAAACTGCAGGTCTTCAACTACTTTCTCAAGAGATGCTGGCCACCGTCGAACTCCGAGCCGCTGCCACAAGCCGAAGGAGATAGCCAAAGAAAATAGCAACCGAAGGCACGTGAGTATTGAGCCTTATCTAAGGGGTGACTAGGGTTATCCACTAGAGCCGCATCCGGCTCTCGCCATGAGAGCGCCACGACCAAGGGGAGAGCCACAACATCGAGTTGGCTGCGGCCCAACAGATCTAGATCGAAGCACCTCGGGCATGCCTTATTTGGAGGGATGCAATAGCTTCTCCTGTCCACAAACACCACCGCTTGCCACCGGCGTGAAGCAGTGGAGGTGCAAGGAGCAGCAAAGCTAGCTGCCGAAGCCTACCGACCGACCCTCAGACACCATAACGGCAAACGCCAACAAGGACAAGACCTAAATCTACAAGGAGCCAACCTAAATGTACTGATGTACACTGGGGAGGGACCCTCACCCTATCTCGACGCCGACAATCGCCAGAGAGGAAGGGGCCAAACAGCCCCACACTGGAAGGAACCGCGTGGCTGCTCCATTATTTACATGAGGAGAATGATAGGGGAAATGCATCTGACAATCTCTGATCTACTACCTCCGGTTTATTTTAGTGTTATCAGTTTTGTCTAGATATAAATGGCATCTAGTCTTAATATTTATTAGATACATATAAATCTAAATAAAATTAAGAATCCACGGGGAATAGCAACATCTGTTTTGGCTTTGGGAGGAAGGACGTGTTATTGTTCCAAAGCAGTTTTGGTGGGTGGATTCTGTGGGCTGAGCTGGCTCTAGAAATTAGGTACGAGAGCATTTAAAAAAAACGAAATACGGCATCGTAGTAAAGAAATTGCAAAGCGCCTGACTATAAAGAAATTGGACGTATGAGGCTATGTTGATAAGGGAGACGAATATTTGGGCGATCGAGCGTGTCTTTAGGCTGGTCATAGTGGTGGTAACTTTACTAATAACTAAGAGTTTAGGTCAATATCTTTGCTTATGTGGCAATGATTTAATGAAGAGATATGGATTGAGTAACTAACTACTACTGTAACATCACACATATCAAGGCAAAGTGTGTCTACAACCTAATTAATATGGTATTAAATGTTATCACACTTAAGTTATTTTCCACTGTAAAGGTAGTAACTTAGACTAGTAACATGTGCATGTTACTACTCTAAGTTACTCCCCACTATGACCAGTCTTAGAAGAAAGACCTATGATTAGATGCATTGAAATTAGGCATGCTTCTGGACGCCTGCATCAAATAATCTACTTTAGTGATCACACCATTGCGGTAGGTTGGCTGTCCGTCGTCTAGATAACCAAACTATCTTTAATTTTTTTGTTTTGGGTGACTGGTTCGTCTGAATTACTAGGCATTTTTACAATTGCATTTCCCGTATCGATGTTTTTCCAGACTGTTTTGATGAAACATATTAACATGAAGTGTTTCCACTGATTTCTATTTTACAGGACTGGAGCTATATGTCGATGTGGCTTGGAAAATACAATCTATCGGTACCCTGGCCACAACAAGAATTGGAATACACTATGCAGAATCGTTCCAGGAAGGAGGAAGAAATGATGTATTTATCATGGTGTCCAGAAAAGAGGTGCAATCCCCATTGCAGGCTGAAGCTTAGGCAATGGTTCTTGCAGCACACTTTGCTGCTGTCATGGAACTTGCAAAGCCTACATTCTTCACTGACAATTTAATCTTTGCAAAGGAGGCGATATCACCTGAAGCTAAGGATCACAACATGAGTTGGGAAATCAGAAGGCAAGCCATCCATTTCTAGAACTTAACTCACCCTCTAATGGCTTTGACCTTCCACATCTTCAGGGAGATAAATGGAGTTTCTCATAACTATGCTCGTCAGAAAAAACGATCACTTCGATCTGAGCCCACTAGTTCATGCAGAAACTCAGCTCACAAAAGCCTTTCTTGCCCTATGATTGATGCAATCAATATGATTCAGCATCTAGGCTTTGTAATCCACGATGTACAATGTTTCTGAGCTAAAATATATTTAGAATGCTCTTCACACCCTATTTCCGTTCAAAAAAAATGAAGTTTTCCTTCCACAATAGTAATGTGACTTCCCACGTAGTGTACTTCGTCGAATACTCTGTATACTTCGCTTGTAGCATTATGTACTCCTTTCTTTTTGTAGTATTGTGTACTTTGCACAAATATAGATAATATATAGAAAATTGGTAAAAACATAAGAAAACAAGAAGACACCTGAAAAGAAAAATGGCACTCTACCGGTAGCACGTTTCAGCTCCAGAGGAGATAGATAATTCGTGTGAAACACACATGATGCAGTTTTGGGGTTTCAGGGTGATTTACAACGACCGTAGGACTCGATACATGTTTGAGAGTGATGACCAAAAACTTGACGTTTTCGTGTTTTATGGCCGTTTTTACTATAATTTTTGGGTTTCAAGGAAATTTGCATGGCCCGTAAGACCCGATACATGTTTGGGAGTTCTGACCAAAAACTCGTCATTTACGTGTTTTGTGATCGTTTTTATGAGCTGGTCCTATTTTGGACTATGAGTCCACATATAGGATGATAACTAGGCTCAACTACTAGAAGCCCATTCAGAAGGCAATGAATTACGAGAGATCACGATCATAATACATTGTTTCGTTTTTGGCTTTCTTGCTACGTCTCTGTTTGACGCTTGTTCTGTTTGACGCCAGCCACCGAGGTCTTCAATCCAGAAGACAAAAATCCAAGAATCAAGATCATGGAGAATTGAGAACTAAGAAGGGCACAACTACCAACCAAAAATTGGAGCAAATGTCGAATAGTCTCTCTTGTTGTTCATTTGTTCTCTCAAAAGTCGAAACTAGGGGTAGTTCGTTGGTCGGGCAGCGGACGCTGGGATGTGGCGATCCAACACTCAGGTTTGTCCTTGACCAAACTCTCTTCCTTCCTCCATATTGTTTCTAGCCTTCGTTGGTTGCTTAATTAGTTATTGCCTCCATATTGTACTCATGGTTGTTTATTTTGGGATTTTTGACGACTATGGGGTTTGTCTTGAACCTGCCATCAGATCGAATCCAACAATAACGACTAAGACGATTTCTATGCTATCTATCCCTACTACACTAGTAATATTATCAATGGTTCTTCACCAAAAGAATTTACAACTTATAGAAGAGCATAAAAAATATTAGTTACATACTAAGATAGGGAATGGTCAACTTTCCCCCCTATACTGAAATCCTAGTTCCGTCCTTGACCGCCTCTAGGACTAGCTCATGTGTTGTGAGATGATCATGTTGTTCTGATCATAAGTATTATTAGTGTAACAAGGATACCAACAACATCGGGAGCATATTATTGAAAGAACAAGGATCCTGAACTGGCCCAAGTTTATTATATGCTACGAGATCGTTTAGTCACGTGTTGTTAGTATTATCTTTTGTCATTGTCATTTGCATAAGTCCTTAGACCTTGAGAGTATAGAGTACCCTCATGATGGAAGATGTGTTTTGTGTGTCATCAAACATTACCTTGAAATGGTGCCAATAACGATTATATTCTCTTGGTATCACAATATCATCTATAGGTCTACGTAGACATTTGACGATTTCGATCGCAAGGATATCAAAATGCACAACGATTAAATATAATGAACCAAATCGAGGATAGCTGGTATAGTGATCAAGGAGTTGAATCATGAGGATACCAAAGTCTTGCCTCTATCCCCGTCACGGAGTTCTCCAATATAAGCTGAAAGGCTGTAAGACTCATACGATGAGGAAAGTGTCAACACCCGGGTTTTTAATCCCAGATGCCTGTTATGCCATACATCGCAATCCCAGGATTACTATTTTTGCGAGACATAACAGATTTGGATATCACAATACATCATCCATTACAAACCATACATAAGGTCTTACACAAATAAGGATCTCATGATCCAATTCTTAATTCAACTCAAGTAGCGGAATAACGTAAAGATAACGATGGCGAAGCTCCATCTTCGGGGTCACGGGCAATACTGACGATGGGAGATGATCCTAGTTGTCGTAACCTTCCTGCGGTCCATTATCCTGGTACTCCTCTTCATAGTCTGGCACGGGAATAGCCAGGGATAAAGCCATGAGTACTCTTTAAGTACTCGCAAACTAATACTAACAAGTTAATGGGGTTTTGTAGTAGGATACTAAGCTCTAAGGTTGTTTTGCAAAAAGCCAGATTTACCTCTACCAAGTTCAGAAGCAAAGAAAGCTAGTTGAAAGTTTTATAACACCTAAGTGGTAATTTGAATTTCATATCACAACTCTGTTGTGATATAGTCAAAGTCACAATTCATTGCACAAGTCATTTTGAAAACATCTGACGGGGGAACAGTATGGCCACTCCAACTGTCCATAACCGCGGACGCGGCTATTCGAATAGTTTGACACTCTGCAGAGATTGTACACTTTCACCACAACATTCGATACATCCGTTAGGAACAATCCTGAATTCACCATACTCATTATGCGGATAATCAATCCTAACCTTTCAATTACACGCCCTAGTATAGGCACCTCTCCTGTGAGTTTGGCCTCCCAACCATGAGCAACTGTCATCTTGGGTACTGCATAGGTGGACAATATTCACAAGGTAGCCTCAGCTCTGACCTTGGCCGCGAGGGAACCCATACTAAGGTATATAAATTTCCAGTCAAGTCCTACACAAATTTCGGGTATTGTGGTTGTACGGTAAAATTGGAATGGTATCGCATCCAGACAACCATCAATTTTATAAAGGGCTAAGGCTCATGCCTCAACATTTTTCATCATCAAAATCATCTGGTTTTCAAGAACACATGTCAAAACATTTCAGTAGAATGACTCATCATTCTAAGGTTTTCATAACCATTTTCACCAAGTATTCCCATCTAAAGTTGATCAAGTTTTATGCTCAGCACTAGCATCTACAAGTGGTGGTAAGTACTAATGAGGGGTGGTAAACAAGTGAGGATTAACTAAGTTCACTCTCATGCCTTAGGATCACATCAAGATTATCTAACTTAGGCCAAATTTTATGCTCTTTATGCTACCTTCAGTTATCTTTCTAGAATCTACAAGTAACTATGTAAACTCTAAGAGAAAGCTTTGATAAAGAAAATAAAGTATTAAGCTTGCAAGTAAAACTAGGATTGGGTTATCAAGTGGGTGTAATCACATATGCTTAAGGCATATAGTTGGCATAGTAACAATCAAGTATCAGCTTGCATAAGTTGCAAGGGTTAGCTTGCAAGGTTTCAAGTATTGGCTTGCCTTGAGCAGAACAGTGGTTGAAGTTCTCCTCGGCTTTTTCCTCGTAGTATCCTCCTTCCTCATCGTATCCTTGGTCGGTACTAGCGTCTATAAATAAATATGAGGTACACAATCACCAAACAATACTTAACTATTTTTAATCATCACACAAAAAGTCACACAAAAAATCACCAAACAATACTTTACTAGGGACTCTTTTATGTTTACAAATCACACAAGTATTAATGTTTCCGGTTAATACAATTATAGCATGGTATGTAAACATTTATCATAAGTATGAAGATATGATAATAACCTACTTTATTATTGCCTCTTGGGCATATCTCCAACAGTCTCCCACTTGCACTAGAGTCAATAATCTAGTTTCAAACCTTTGTGTATTCAACACCTATGGCTTTCCGGTGTTGTATGTACACGATTGCTAGTGGTCAACTGATCTCCGGATCTGACACTTCCAGGTCCGTGTGTAATTGCATGTCTTTGCGTCTCTACGCATCACTCATTCTCTAATGAGATGGCTTCGTACAAATTTGGTCCTTTGGTGTGACCTTTAGTTCTTTGGGGTTAAAAACATGTTGATAATATTGTCGTACAATATATCTTCATAGTATTATCCCACTGTGAACTACACCTAGTTTGATAACAAACTACTTGACACAAATGCCCTCTTTTGCTGCTAAAATAGCAGTCATATACTTAGCCTTTTGTTGTAGTATCTGTCACAATGTCTTAACTTTGGAACTCATCCAAATCCATTATGGAACTCACTTTCCATTATATTGTGCCACCCTTGGTTTATATTGAGATAAACTTAATTTGTACTTTGTGACAAAACTAGTATCAATGTAGTACTTTTACAATGAACTAACCATCTATTTGTCACTTCTACAAATAATATACTCTTATTTCTTCCAAAAGATCATAAGAATATCCTTACTATTGTCCAATGATCATCTTATGAATTATTATGGTATATGCTCATAACATTTAGAGCATAGGACATATCTAGATTTGTACATATCACAGTATGATTGATATAAATACTTTTTGTGATTTCATACATCAAGTATCTATACTTGAATCTTTGTTTCACTTACCAAGTGTCAATACACTTGAATATATCAACAATATTGAACACATTCAATCGACAAGAACCTTTCTTGTAGTTTCTATATTGAACTCATTCAATATCTCATCTATGTACTTCTGGCACAACCATATTGGCGTCTATTGATGCCAATTATTTGGGTTTTTCCTAAGTCTTTCATCGAGATGAAATTCTTATCCTGTGTTAATAAAATTATACATCACTTCCAATCAACAATATGTCTTCTACATAATGTATTAGAAATATGTCTTAGCGCTCCCACTTAATTTCTTGCAAATGCAAGCATCTTCATTGTCTCTAATGAAATTAAACTCTTTTAACAGTTTCATCATAGTGAAGATTCCAACTCCGCTATGCTTACTTCAACCATTGACGTTTGCATATGTTTTTAGCATCCCTTGAATTTAACAAAACCCCTTTGGACCGTGTCATGCACACGTCCTAGGTAACCCTTCTATTAGAAGAACTTGTTTTTGTTTATCCAACACATAACAAAATTATATGTCGTGGTTGCTATATTAATCCGTCTAGACTAAATATCGCTAAGAAAGATCAAATCTTGTCATAGTCAATCCTTGAACATTGTTGTGAACTCTTTCCCAACATGTCGACCATTTCATAGATGAAACATCCATGTCTATTTCTTTATAGATCCAGACACAACTGTAAGGTCTTACACCTTTCTCGAGGGTCCTTCAAGTTCAAAACTTGATTTCTCGTGTATAGAACTATCACGGATTTTATGGCTTCAAGCCATTTGACGGAGTCAGGGCTCATCATCGCTTCTTTGCATGTAGTCGGATCATTATTGTCAAATAATGATTTAACTCTCAAATCTTGGTATTTGATTGTTCATCCGACCTACTTGTTTCAATAGGAACTTAGATCTCCGTGACCACAACCTTTGAAGTACGCGAGCCATGAGCATTGTTTGCTAACTCCTAACACTTTTGGCGCCAAAATTTGCACATATAGCTAAGGTTCTTTTAACCTTATCAAAGTTCTATTGTCCTCCCACTTAAATTTTCACGAAAAATTCCTTCTCAAAGAAACTTGACGTTCTAAGCAACAAACACTTTTGTCTACGGTGTTTATGGAGGAATACTTAATGATTATACAAAGAGTTCATCCGACTTTGGTTGCACACATCTTTCTTATGCATAGCATACCAATGTTTTAAGAAAGGACTACTTGGGTTTTATCCCAAACCATAACCTTATATGGTGTCATTTCAACGGATTATGATGAAGCTCTTTTCAGTGGAAAAACGGTAATCTCTAAAGTTTTTTAATCTTTAAAATATAATGGCAGTTTTATGAATTATACCTTTGATCTTACCATGTCAAACAAGGTTTAATTACATACCTCGAACGCTCCATACCCTTATGGTGTTTCGGGAAATGCAAATCCACGGAACGATTCCTTAAATCTTAGGTATTATGCTAAACTCTGTAACTCAAATATCTTCCTTTATAATCTTTATCATAAACTGTTTATATTCTTGTTACAATGATTTTGCACTTCATCTTGAAAGTCTTTGAACTTTTCAAATGTTTCATACTTTATCCTTATTAAGTAAATATTCATATATTCACTCTCTTAGATATGGTTCGTTCTATGATGTCACTTACAGATTTACCGCTATCGTTTTGGGGTTATGCATTAGAAACAACCGCATTCACTTTAAATAGGGCACCGTCTAAATCCGTTGAAACGACACCGTATGAATTATGGTTTGGGAAGAAACCTAGATTGTCGTTCCTTAAAGTTTGGGGATGCGAAGCCTATATAAAGAAGTTACAGCCGGACAAGCTTGAACCCAAAGCGGAAAAATGCGTCTTCATAGGATATCCAAAGGAAACTATTGGGTATACCTTCTATCATATATCCGAAGGCAAAATCTTCGTTGCCAAGAATGGATCCTTTCTAGAGAAGGAATTTCTCTCGAAAGAAGTGACTGGAAGGAAAGTAGAACTCGACGAGGTTGTCGAACCTTCTCTCGAAATTGCGAGTAGCGCAGCACCGGAAGAAGTTCCTGTGGTGCCTGCACCAATAAGAGAGGAAGCTAATGATAATGATCATGAAACTTCGGTTGAAGTTGCTACAGAGCCTCGGAGGTCAACGAGAACTCGTACCACTCCAGATTGGTATGATCCCGTTATGAGTGTCATGTTGGTGGATAACACCGATGACCCCGAGACATATGAGGAAGCGATGATGAGCCCAGATTCCAATAAATGGCAAGAAGCCATGAAATCCGAGATTGGATCCATGTACGAAAACCAAGTGTGGACTTTGGTAGACTTACCGGATGGCCGAAAGGCTGTCGAGAACAAATGGATTTTCAAGAAGAAAACAGATGCTGATGGTAATGTTACTGTCTATAAAGCTCGACTTGTCGCAAAAGGGTTTCGACAAATTCAAGGAGTTGACTACGATGAGACTTTCTCACCGGTAGCAAAGCTAAAGTCTGTGAGGATTATGTTAGCAATCGCTACATATTACGATTATGAGATATGGCAGATGGATGTCGAAACATCATTCCTCAATGGAGATATTGATGAAGAGTTGTATATGATGCAACCCAAAGGTTTTGTCGATCCTAAAGATGCTAACAAGGTATGCAAACTTCAACGGTCCATCTATGGATTGAAGAAAGCATCCCGAAGTTGGAATCAACGTTTTGATAAGGTAATCAAAAGTTTTGGTTTTATACAAACTTATGGAGAAGCTTGTATTTACAAGAAAGTGAGTGGGAGCTCTGTAGCATTCTTAATACTGTATGTGGATGACATATTGTTGATTGGGAAAGATGTAGACCTTCTTAATAGTGTCAAGGAATATTTGAATAATAGTGTTTCAATGAAGGATCTTGGCGAAGCAGCTTACATATTAGGCATAAAGATTTATAGAGATAGATCGAAATGCCAAATATCATTGTCACAGAGTACATATTTGGACAAAGTTCTAAAGAGGTTTGGAATGGAAGAAAGCAAGAAAGGGTTCTTGCCCAATACGACCTTGAGTAAAACTCAAAGTCCGACATCGGAAGAAGATAGATAAAGGATGAGTAAGACTCCCTATGCCTCAGCCATAGGATCTCTAATGTATGCCATGCTATGTACTAGACCCGACATTGCATATGTTGTTAGTTTAACTAGCAGATATCAAAGTGATCCTAGAGTGGATCATTGGACAACGGTCAAAAACATCCTTAAGTACTTGAGAAGAACTAAGGATATGGTTCTTTCTTATGGAGGTGATGAACAACTCGTTGTTAATGGTTACACCGATGCTAGTTGGAACACCGATCCGGATGATTCTAAATCACAATCTGGATACGTATTTATTTTGAATGGTGCAGCAGTTAGCTGGAGGAGTGCAAAGCAAAGCGTTGTGATGAGATCTTCAACTGAATCGGAATACATGGCTGCTTCAGAAGCTTCACAAGAAGCAATATGGATGAAAGAGTTCATTACAGAACTGGGTGTGGTTCCTAGTGCGCTGGACCCAATGTCTATCTACTGTGATAACATGGGTGCCATAGCCAATGCGCAAGAACCAAGGTCACACAAGAAGCTGAAGCACATCAAGCTACGTTTTCACGCTATTCGAGAACATATCCAGGATGGGGATATAAAGATTTGCAAAGTACACACAGATCTGAATGTGGCGGATCCGTTGACTAAACCTCTCCCGAGGGCAAAACATGACCAACACCAAACTGCCATGGGTGTTCGGTATATTACCATGTAATCTAGATTAGATGACTCTAGTGCAAGTGGGAGACTATTGGAGATATGCCCTAGAGGCAATAATAAATGTAGTTATTATTATATCTTTGTGTTTATGATAAATGTTTACATTCATGCTATAATAGTATTAACAAGGAAACATTAATACTTGTGTGATTTGTAAACTTAACTTGAAGTCCCTAGTATAGCCTCTATACATCACTAGCTTGTTGGTTGATAAATGATTGTGGTTTCCATATCATGAACATTGAGATGTTATCAACAACAAGATCATATCGTTAGGAGAATGATATGGTGGACATACTCCTATAGATAAGCATAGCATAAAGATCAAGTCATTTCAATAGTTCAGTTGCTATATGCTTTCTGATACATAGTAACCTAAATCCTTTGAACATGAGATCATGCATATCACCTTTATCGGATGGATGCTTTGATGACATCAAACACCACACCGTAACTGGGTGGCTATAAAGATGGCATTGATTGTTCGGAAAGTATTGGTTGAAACACATGGATCAAGATTGGGATTTGTCCATCCATATGACGGATAGATATACTCTGGGCCCTCTCGGTGGAATGTCATCCAATTAGCTTGCAAGCATGTGACTGGATCACAAGGGATCACATATCACGGGAACGAGAAAAGAGTACTTATCGGTAACGAGGTTGAACTAGGTATGCAGAGATACCGACGATCATAATCTCGGATAAGTAAACTATCGTGAGACAAAGGGAAATTGGTATCGTATGTAAGTGGTTCATTCGATCGCAAAGTAATCGTAGAAATATGTGGGAGCCATATGAATTTCCAGATTCCTCTATTGGTTATTGTTCGGAGAAGTGTCTCGATCATGTCCGCATAATTCACGAACCGTAGGGAGACACACTTAAGGATTCGACGTTGTTTGAGTAGTTATGGTATTATGAGAAAGAGTCCGAATGTTGTTCGGAGTCTCGGATGGGATCCGGGATATCACGGGGAGATCCGTAATGGTCCGGAGAATAAGATTCATATAAGGAATGTCCCGTTTCGGAGTTCGGGAATGATTCCGGTGTTTTCATCGGGAATGTTCTAGAAGGTTCCGGAATGTCCAAGACCGAGGAGGAAGGGGTACATGAATGTGTCATTGCATATTGGAATGATTGCATCATGTACTAAGTGTTCTCGTTGTTCCAAATAAAGGATTAAATTGAATCCTAAATTGAAAAGTCAAATAGCAAGTTTGAAAAGTCAAACGGCTAAAATTGGAAAGAGGGAAAGAGGAAGGAGAAGGAAACCGTGTTGGGGAGGGAAACCCTCCTCCAAGCCGAGTTGGGGAGGGACTCCCCTCCCTCCCCTTGGCCGCCGGCCCCTCCACCTATATAAGGAGGGGCAGGGCTCCCTCCTCTAGACACACAAGTTCCTACCCTCTAAATCTAAACCCTAGCCACAGCCTCCGGTTTAGAGCCGTTTTGGTTTAGAGCTTCTAATTGCCCTAGCCTCCGGTTTAGAGCCTTCTAATTGGTGTGTCTAAACCCTAGATCGCCAAGGAGCTCTCATACTCCACCATACTCGCTCAAGGCTTAAGCCTCAGGATCTCCCTCTTCCTGCATTACGCCGTTATGCCGCCGGAATCGCGAGGAGAGTGCTACAACCTCCATTTTCTTTGGAACAAGGGAGAGGAAGGTCTTTGTCGAAAACCGAACGGTGACCGATCATGAAGCGCCGCTGTAACGCACCGGAAGGATCGTCTACACGATCTTGAGATCCGGAAGAGTACGACTACATCACCCACGAGAATCCGCTCTCGTTGAACACTTTGGAATCTTCGAGGGTAAGATATTCCATCGACTCTGTAGAGGTCTCAACCTAGTAAGGTAGATTCCTCCTGTGTTTTACAATGCTAGTCCCTGGATCATTAGCTAGCATCCACAGTTAAGATGTAACATCAAGATACAAAGGTCATAATATAAATTTATAACCAGGATGAATGTAAGTTTATTACACGAAACATAGCTCATTTGGCTATTACATTACATTGCAGCAGAATAACTATAGTCATGGGTCCTTCATCCTCAAAGTGCCACAGGCAGATGTTGGTTGTAGACTTTGTAGTCCTAGTCAATCAAACAATCTTCACTTAAAAACAATCAACCTGCAACATTACAAGTTACAGCCACAAGGGTCAATACATTTTGAATTGTATTGGCAAGCTTCACTTCTATGTATAATAAGAGTGGATCCTATCAATACATGCATATTTGGTTAAGTAGAGTATAAGGCTTATTTGCACAAGCAATATTTTATCCTATCTTTTCAAAAATGGTTTTAGTCCTTTGCCAAATTTCTTTTCCAAGTTCCTTGAACTCCTTGGTAGAAACACAAGTGTTCAAGTCCTTGTCAAAATCTCTTGAGCCACTTGGTAACCCCAAGTGCAACAAGTCAAATCTTATGAGTTCCTTGGTCACTCCAAGTACACCAAGTGTTTAAACAAAATCCCTTGAGCACCTTGGTAACCCCAAGTGCATCAAGCTTAATAAAATCTCTTTGAATTCCTTGGTAGACACACAAGGGTATCAAGTTTTATTTTACTTTAGAAGTTGGAATGACGAGATCTCCCATAGTTCAAACTTTAGTTGCTCAGTATTGTCCATAACCGGGGACACGGCTAAGTACTTAGATTTTATTAACTTCTGCAGAAGGAGTACACTTTACCCACATGTCACAATCCCATCTTGTTGCCACCAGTGGCCTACTGGATTAGTGCTCACCAAGATGGAGTACCCAGATCGAGAGTGTGACGAAGTCTTTCCAAAAGGTCCTCCCATACATCATTGCTAGCTTGTCTTCAGCCCCCATGAAGCATTCCAGATCCCCATGTCCGGTAACTAAAGACAATGTATGGGTCTTCCTAATGTAGTTGACTAAGCCAGAGCCATAATAGCATGTGGTTGCACACGAAAGCCACAATTGGAGAAGCATGTTCAATATCTAAGTTTCCTAGGTGGTTTTCTTTTGGAGCACAACACAAAGTGAGTCCCATAGACATGGTTCCTTTTGTTGCCACCTTCTCCAAAACTTAAAGTATCCACCACCTATGTGGTTCATTGAGTCCTTGTTTTATTATGTAAAACACAAGTCCTTTTCTCAATCTTTGTAAAGTCTCAACATGTATCTCTTTTCAAAATTTGAGCATGGCTAAGCATGTACAACTACAATGTTTTCACTAAGTAATGTATAGGGTATACTATTAGGATTTAGCATAGCATAAGTATAAAGATATCTTTTTCATGCATGTTTTCATAATCCACTAAGTATAATGAAAATAGTAGGGCATTTGTATGATAGTGTAACTTGCCTTTTTGGTAGGGAATGAGGGTTTACTCCTTGATCTTGCTAGTCTCTCACTTTGCTAAATTCACTACAAGTCAATCAAGCAAACACAAATTCAACTAACATTCCAAACCGAAGTCAAACAAACAATCTCATACTCACAAAGCAATGGAGTCTAAGTCATGCATAAATATGCAAAGGATGGTTTCCACTAGGTTTATAACCTTGTAAGGTCCACATTGGTCATTTATCAAAATGGCAAAGTCATTTGCAAAAGTCTTTAGTCCATAAACCATTTTTAAAATCCAACTATCATTTCATGTGGTGAAAAATATTTTTATCAAGGCAAAACTTTATGTTTTTTTCACCAAGTGGGTTGCCATTTGCAAGGCTTGGTGTTTTTGGGTCAGTAGGTTTGGTCCAAAACATTTTCCCAAAGTTTTCCTTGAAAAATCATTTCCATAATAAACCTAATAATTTTTATTTGGCTTGAAAATGGCTAAGTCAAATAATTCAACCCAAATTTTACCAAAATCATTTTTAACACCAAGGGTTGGTTCCTAGGGTCAGTAAGGTCACAACAAGCCATTTTGCAAAAGTTTTAACCCTAAATTCAATTTTAAACAATTTTTCTACTCTAAATAAGCATACAAATGAATCTGAAAAATCAAGCAAACTAACATATACTATTTTCTAAACTAAGGCCACAGTTGGCTAGGGCTTGCTCTCCTGAATCCAACGACATAAAATTTGCAATTTTTGGACGTGTGGATCCAAAGTTATAAGGGTTTGAAATTCACAAAATATTCTGTTTTCAAATCAGTTTTTAAACGTAAAGGACACACCTGCTTTCTAACTGGGCGATACCGGTTCGGCCGGATCACGCGCGGTAGCCCTTGGATCTAGTTAGATCGTGCGGTGCTGAGCGCATACCTCTTCGCGAATAAATGATCTAATCCTGCCCGTTCAAACTAAATCCTACGGTACTAGTTCTCTGGACCAAAAGTGAGCAGCGCCGGCGGCCAGCGGCGTCAACGATGACGGCGCCGGCGGTACAGGAAGCAAAAGAGGGTGGGGAGATGCTCACCGGAATCGCTGACGCTCGTTGATGCTCAACGTGGTACTTGTCTGTCGAGGGGCGCTAGGGGCTGTCCTTGATTGCTCGCCGGAGATGAGCTGGGCTTTGGCCGGTTCAGGAGGTCGTCGAGGGCGAGGATAGGGGCGTCTTAGGACAAATAGAAGATGCTGTGAGGTTCGCACGGGCCTGTAGATCACCATCGTGTCCACGGGGAAACGAGGGGAGGTCAGATTCTACCTGGGGCGTCGGAGAAGAGGCGACGGCAGTCTGGTCGCCGACGCTGTCGACGTCAGAGGGTACCCGCGGATGAATGGAAGGCACGGGCAGAAGCTCCAGGGGCTGGGGAGTGTGTGTGCTTGGTCAATGAGGCAAGGGGAGGTCTGGTTTCGCCGGAATCGTCACCGGAACATCATCGGACAGAGGGCGGTGTGCGGCGCAATTCGTCCAGCCTAGGGGCAGAGAGAGGGAGTGGTCTGGGGGAATGGAAGAGAATACGCAGGCGCTTAAATGGGCGTGATCTCTGCGAGGTTTAAAGCACGGAATTACTGTGAATTGATCGCGGGGATTGAAGACAGCAACGGCAGCGAGGAGAGGGCGTGGTCATCGCGGGGTTGAAGACGATGAGCTGGATGCGTGGGGTCGGTTGGTCAGTGGGAAGAGAAACGAGGAGGAGGTCCACTAGTCAGTGACTTAGCGAGTTGTTTCAGCGGTGAGGAAAAACGGTTCGGGGAAGAGGGAAGCTGGGCTGTTGGTCTGTTGGGCTGGGCCTTGTTGGGCTGCTGTTGTTTCTCTTTTTTTTGTACTGAAAACATTTTCCTTTTCTATTTCTATTTACTGATTTGAATTTTCAAACAAACAAACAATGTTCAAATCAATTCAAACAACACCCAAACTTTGTAATATTGAAATTAGTTCTGTTCAGTAACATGAACCAAAATCCAAATTCAAAATAATAATTTAAATAATAGGGTCCATTATTAATTAACTAAATAGATGCATCAATTATTAAATCCATAGGTTTTGATTTAATTCAAGCTCCACTTGAGAACTAAATAAATTTTTAAACCATTCAGTAGGTTGTATTTGAAATTAAGGAATATTTGGAAAGCTTGTTTTAAAATAAAAATAACATTTTGTTATATAGGGTCCACTAATAATGGGCCTTAGTATTAAATCAAATAGAGTTTGATTTTTATTAATAAAATCTTTATTTGAAACCTAAATATTTTCAAAACCAAATCAGTAGGTTTAATAATGAATACTTGGAGATTTGTTTAAAACAAAATATCCCTTTTATTTTAGAGTCCATTATTAATTAAATACAATAGACTTTCCTTATTAAATCAGATAGGATTGTTTTATTGAGATATTTATTTTAAAATCTAAAATAAAGCCTAAACACTTTTAGTAGGTTTTATTTGTGAATAACAAATATTTGGAAATCTTATTTTAATTAATTTTAATAAGTTTTGATGTTTCAATTAAATTGATAAAACCTTTTATTTAAATAAAGTTCGGATATTATTTTATTTTATTTAAATATTCCTTTACTAAAACAAAACATTTTATTTTAAATACTTGGTCAAGGTTTAATTTGCTTCTGTAAAATAATATTCATTTATAAATCTATCTTTTCCTTTGAAACTCAAACCCTTTTATTTAAAGATCCAAAATAGTAATTTTAAATATTTTATTTTCCTTTATTTTAAAATGTTCATATTTTTAAATCCCTTTAGGATTTTATTTAATCCAAATGGGTTTGAAGTTCCAATTGAATTCAAAAAGTTTCTTCTGGCCCTGAAAATCAAACAAAGTTTTATTTTATTCATTTATTTTCACATTACAAGATTTGGAAAATCTTGGGATGTGACAGACTCGTTGCTACAATCTAGTAGATAGATCTTGGCTTGTTTGTTTGTATGCGATAGAATTTTTTGTTTTCCATGCTACGAAACCCTACAGTGGTATCAGAGCCGTGTCTTTATGTAGATCTGTTGCACGAGTAGAACACAATGGTCATTGTGGGCGTTGATGCTTTTATTATCGATTGCTTCTTGTGTACTTTGCATCTTGCGGTATGTTGGGATGAAGCGGCCCGGGCTAACCTTACATGACATCGTTCATGAGACTTGCTCCACGCTTGACATGCAACTTGTATTGCATAAGTGGCTTTATGGTGCTGTTTCTCCTAGCATAGTTAAGATCCAATTTACAACGGGTGATCAACAATACTAGTATCAATATTGTGGTTCTTGTTCGTAAGTTAGAACGACACTTATTGAAAGCCCCAAACCACGTAAAGTATGCAAAGAAAGTAGAGGCGTCTAACTTTGTTTTGCAGGTGTCTTGATGATGTGATATGGCCATGATTGTGATTATATTTGATGTATGCAATGTTCCGTATTGTAAGTTGGCAACCGGCAGGAGCCATATGGTTGTCTTTAATTTATGTTAAGACCCGCGTGTCTATTCAAAGTAGTTGTAATAGTTGAAGCCGGTGGACGACAACCATGGAGAAGCGTCATTGACCTTGATGCAATGCCGGTGATGATGGAGATCATGTTCGTGCTTGAAGATGGAGATCGGAAGCACAAAGAAGAAAGGCCATATCATATCACATATTTTGAATTGCATGTGATGTTAATCCTTTTATGCATCTTGTATTGCTTAGTAGACGACGGTAGCATTATAAGATGATCCCTCATGCACATGAATTTCAAGTCATAAAGTGTTCACCCTTAGTTAGCACCGTTGCTAAAGCTTGTTGTTTCGAAGCACCACGTGATGATCAGGTGTGTTAGATTCTACAAGTGTATACAACGTGAGCAAGCCAGATTTGCTCATGCGGAAATTAAGGTTTGATCTTGACGAGCCTAGCATGTACCGACATGGCCTCAGGAACACAGATTACCGAAAGGTAGAACATGAGTCATATAGTAGATATGATGAACATGTTGATTGTTCGCCATTGAAGCTATATCAACTCTCGTGATGATTGGTTTTGATGTGGTGGATTTGGTTTGTGTCATCACTAAAACAATGTGAGGGATATTGTTTTGAGTGGGAGTTCACCAAGATTAATTTAATTATTAATTAGAACTCAATTTATCATAAACTAAATCAAAGTGAATTTGCATAGTTGTTGTAGTCATTGGCATCCGTTTACCACCTTGCGCTTAGTTATAATTGAGATGATAGAACTATAGAATTCTGGTTAGATACTTCTTAACTGGTATCGTATTGTTTTAAGTGTTAATCTAAAGTTTAAAAGTCCTATTGCAAACTTTCAAGAAGTTCCTTACTCCATGAAGTTTAATAATTAGTATTAAATCAAGAGTAACAATTCCAAGTGTTAGTATCATGTTTGTTTCCATGATTCTTGATATTCAAAGGATTGTCTTAATATCAAGGTTATCTAGGATCTGAAAGAGTTGTTTTGAAACCATGATGTGTGGAAGATATTGTGATATCTGAAACGAAGTTTTGGTTGCAACATGATAGAGTATAATATGGCTAAAGTCATGTTCTCATATTTGATGAGAATTTGCAAAAGGTTGGAGACACTTGTTGTCCTAATCCTCCAAAAGGTTTTGGATAGCAACATTATACTCATAATTCATCGTTATAAGCTAAAGAGCTTGATCATGGACGATTCCATGATAAGGGTGAATATTTGATGTAGGTAAAATGTTTACTACACCAAGATATTACTAAAGAAAGGAATTTGAAAGAACACCAAATATTTGATGATGGTGATCTACTTCAAAGTGCAAGTCCAAAGACATTGGTATTTAATTATACACGCTTTGGACTATATGTCATATGTATGACTCCACTATTGATGTTGATAGATTCTTTCAAACAGAAAAGGAAATATTGAAAGAGAATCTCATAAATATATGGCAGAAAAGAAAAGACTAGAATTGTTCAGTTTAAGTATATAGATGATATACATGTTATGGCTATATTTTTTGCTTATTAAACAATGTGGTTATTAAGTATTTGATACTGAATTTGTTGGTGTGAATCGTCATACGAAACAACACAATTCATGAACTACAATGGCCTAAGTAACTAGCAAAAGAATATGTGATGATGTTCATCGAGAACAAATAAAGGGTTATTGTGTTGCTCGTTAAACATCAAAGCTTGCCTTCAAGATTTGTTTTATCAGGTATTATGAGAACAAAAGGGTTGTTCAAATAAATTACCGTAATCCATAAAAGATGGATGATTCACAAATCTCGTTGGAGAAATCACATCCATAAAACTAGTGCTAAAAATGTCGAAAGAAAAATTGATTGAAAGATCACTTAGGAAGTGACATCGCCGTTTAAATTATAATGGAAAGAAAACATGAAGAAACTCCATGTAGATGGAATTTTGGAGTCTTCTGATTTTTGATCAAATGACGCTTGTGAAACTTTCCTAGAGATAATTAAAACTTCGTTCGTAGGCCAAAAGGGAACGAATGACTAGCTTATTGGAATTTGTACATATTGTTGTACGAAGTCCATTATGTGTAGTCAAGAGCGATGGATTTTAACTTCATTTGCTTTTTTCCGAAATTTTGAAGTGAATATATGAATATTTACTTAATAAGGATGAAGTATGAAACATTTGAAAAGTTCAAAGACTTTCAAGATGAAGTGAAAAATCATTGTAACAAGAATATAAATAGTTTATGATAAGATCATAAAGGAAAATATTTAAGTTACAAGTTTAGCATAATACCTAAGATTTAAGGAATCGTTCCGTGGATTTCCATTCCCGAAACACCATAAGGGTATGGAGCGTTCGAGATATGTAATTAAACCTTGTTTGACATGGTAAGATCAAAGGTATAATTCATAAAACTGCCATTATATTTTAAAGATTAAAAGCTTTAGAGATTACCGTTTTTCCACTGAAAAGAGCTCCATCATAATCCGTTGAAATGACACCATATAAAGTTATGGTTTGGGATAAAACCCAAGTTGTCCTTTCTCAAACATTGGTATGCTATGCATAAGAAAGATGTTTGCAACCAAAGTCGGATGAACCTGTCTTTGTATGTTATTTCGAATAACTATTAAGTAATCCTCCATAACATCGAAGACAAAAGTGTTTGTCACTTAAAACGTCAAGTTTCTTTGAGAAGGAATTTTTCGTGAAAAGTTAAGTGGGAGGACAATAGAACTTTGATAAGGTTAAAAGAACCTTAGCTGTATGTGCAGAGTTGCGCAGCGCCGAAAAGTGTTCCGGAGGCATCAACAAAGCTCATGGCTCACGTACCTCAAAGGTTGTGGTCACGGAGATCCAAGTTCCTATTGAAACAAGTAGGTCGGATGAACAATCAAATACCAAGATTTGAGGGTTGAATCATTATTTGAGAATAATGAACCGACTACATGCAAAGAAGCGATGATGGGCCCTGACTCCGTCAAATGGCTTGAAGCCATAAAATCCGTGATAGTTCCATACACGAGAAATCAAGTTTTGAACTTGAAGGACCCTCGAGAAAGGTGTAAGACCTTACAGTTGTGTCTGGATCTATAAAGAAATAGACATGGATGTTTTGCATCTATGAAATAGTCGACATGTTGGGAAAGAGTTCACAAAATGTTCAAAGGTTTACTATGACAAGATTTGATCTTTCATAGTGATATTTAGTCTAGACGGATTAATGTAGCAACCACTACATATAATTTGTTATATGGTAGTTGAATAAACAAAACAAGTTCTTCTAATAGAATCGTTACCTAGGACATGTGCATAACACGGTCCATAGGGTTTTGTTAATTCAAAAGGATGCTAAAAGCATATGCAAACTTCAATGGTTAAAGTGAGCATCGCGGAGTTGGAATCTTCACTGTGATGAAACTGTTAAAGGAGTTTAAAAGTTCATCAGAGACGATGGAGATGCTTGCATTTGCAAGAAATTAAGTGGGAGCTCTAAGACATGTTTCTAATACATTATGTGGAAGACATATTGTTGATTGGAAATAATGTATCTTTTATTAACACATATTAAGAATTTCATCCCGATGAAAGACTTAGGCAAAACCCAAATATTTGGCATCAATAGACGCTAATATGGTTGTGCCAGAAGTACATAGACGAGATATTGAATGAGTTCAATATAGAAACTACAAGAAAGGTTCTTGTCGCACAGAAAGGATTGAAAGAGTTAAAATGTTGATGATATATTCAAGTGTATTGACATTTGGTAAAGTGAAACAAATAATCAAGTATAGATTGATACTTGATGTATGAAATCACAAAGAGTATTTATATCAATCATACTGTGATATGTACAAATCCAGATATGTCCTATGCTCTAAATGTTGTGAGCATATACCAGAATGATTCGTAAGATGATCATTGGACAATAGTAAGGATATTCTTATGATATTTTGGAAGAACTAAGAGTATATTATTTGTAGAAGTGACAAATAGATGGTTAGTTCATTGTAAAAGTGCTACATTGATACTAGTTTTGTCACAAAGTACAAATTAAGTTTATCTCAATCTAAACTAAGGGTGGCACAATATAATGGAAAGTGAGTTCCATAATGGATTTGGATGAGTTCCAAAGTTAAGACATTGTGATAGATACTACAACAAAAGGCTAAGTATATGACTGCTATTATAGCAGCAAAAGAGGGCATCTGTGTCAAGTAGTTTGTTATCAAACTAGGTGTAGTTCACAGAGGGATAATACTATGAAGATATATTGTGCGACAATATTATCAACATGTTTTAACCCCAAAGAACTAAAGGTCACACCGAAAGACCAAATTTATACAAAGCCATCTCATTAGAGAATGAGTGATGCGTAGAGATGCAAAGACATGCAATTACACACGGACCTGGAAGTGTCAGATCCGGAGATCAGTTGACCACTAGCAATCGTGTACATACAACACCGGAAAGCCATAGGTGTTATATACACAAAGGTTTGAAACTAGATTATTGACTCTAGTGCAAGTGGGAGACTGTTGGAGATATGCCCAAGAGGCAATAATAAAGTGGTTATTATCATATCTTCACACTTATGATAAATGTTTACATACCATGCTATAATTGTATTAACCGGAAACATTAATACTTGTGTGATTTGTAAACTAAAATAAGAGTCCCTAGTAAAGCCTCTTGTTAAACTAGCTTGTTGGTTAATATATGATCATGGTTTCCTGATCATGAACATAGAGATGTTATTAACAACAGGATCATATCATTAGGAGAATGATGTGATGGACATACTCCTATAGATAAGCGTAGCATAAAGATCAAGTCATTTCAATAGTTCAATTGCTATATGCTTTCTGATACATAGTAACCTAATTCCTTCGACCATGAGATCATGCATATCACCTTTACGGATGGATGCTTTGATGTCATCAAACACCACACCGTGAATCGGGTGGCTATAAAGGTGGCATTGAGTGTTCGGAAAGTATTGGTTGAAACACATGGATCAAGAGGGATTTGTCCATCCATATGATGATAGATATACTGGGCCTCTCGGTGGAATGTCATCCAATTAGCTTGCAAGCATGTGACTGGCTCACAAGGGATCACATATCACGAACGAAAAGAGTACTTATCTAACGAGGTTGAACTAGGTATGCAGAGATACCGACGATCATAACCTCGGATAAGTAAACTATCGTGAGACAAAGGGAAATTGGTATCGTATGTAAGTGGTTCATTCGATCGCAAAGTAATCGTAGAAATATGTGGGAGCCATATGAATTTCCAGATTCCTCTATTGGTTATTGTTCGGAGAAGTGTCTCGATCATGTCCGCATAATTCACGAACCGTAGGGAGACACACTTAAGGATTCGACGTTGTTTGAGTAGTTATGGTATTATGAGAAAGAGACCGAATGTTGTTCGGAGTCTCGGATGGGATCCGGGATATCACTAGGTGATCCGGAATGGTCTGGAGAATAAGATTCATATAAGGAAAGTCCCGTTTCGGAGTTCGAAAATGATTCCGGTGTTTTCATCGGGGATGTTCTAGAAGGTTCCGGATTGTCCGGCACTCCGGGGGGGAAGGGGTACATGAATGTGTCATTACATATTGGAATGATTGCATCATGTACTAAGTGTTTTTGCTGTTCCAAATAAAGGATTAAATTGAATCCTAAAACAGAAAAGTCAAATTGCCAGTTTGAAAGTCAAACGGCTAAAACATCAAACTGTGGGAAACAAGCAAGAGGTGGTTGGAACCGACTTGGGGGAGGAGTCCCTCCAAGCCGGCGCGCCAACCAAGGCCGACTTGGGGAGGGACTCCCCTCCCCTTGGCCGCCCCTCCCACCTATAAAAGGAGGGACAGGGCCTCCTCCTCTAGACACACAAGTTCCTATCCTCTAATCTCCGGTTTAGAGCCCGTTTTGGTTTAGAGCTTCTAATTGCCCTAGCCTTCGGTTTAGAGCCTTCTAATTGGTGTGTCTAATCTCTAGACCACTAATAGCTCTCTCTCATACTCCACCATACTCGCTCCGGCTTAAGGCGAAGCCCTGCGGGATCTCTCCTCTACTTCCGGTACCACGCCTTTGCCGAATCGAGGAGAGTGCTACAACCTCCATTTCTTTGGAACAAGGAGAGGAAGGTCTTCGTCGATTTAACGAGCGACTGATCATGGGAGCGCTGCCGAACGCAGCCTTGGAAGGATCGTCTACGCGATCTTGAGATCGGAAAGAGTACGACTACATCACCCACGAGAATCTGCTCTCGTTAACCACTTTGGAATCTTCGAGGGTAAGTTATTCCATCGACTCGTTGCTACAATCTAGTAGATAGATCTTGGCTTGTTTGTTTGTATGCGATAGAAAATTTTGTTTTCCATGCTACGAGCCCCTACAGATATACCTTTCTTCTTGATGTTGCCGTTCTTCAGATCCGCCAAGTACTTTGGGCAATTCCGCTTCCAGTGACCTTCTCCCTTGCAGTAAAAGCACTCAGTATCAGGCTTGGGTCCAGCCTTGGTCTTTCCGCGTGGTAACTTTCTTACCACCCTTCTTGAAGTGTCCCTTCTGCTTAGACTTGCCTTTCTTGAATTTGGTGGTCTTATTGACCAACAACACTTGGTGCTCTTTCTTGATCTCCACTTCTGCAGATTTTAACATGGCAAAGAGTTCTGACAACTTCTTGTTCATGTTTTGCATGTTGTAGTTCATCACAAAGTTCTTGTAACTTGGTGGTAGTGATTGGAGGACACGATAAATCCCCAAAGTATTGGGAATCACAATACCCAATCTTTGAAGTTTGTTTGCGTGCCCAGACATCTTAAGCACATGCTCACTAACGAAGCTGCCCTCTTCCATCTTGCAGTTAAAGAACTTTTCAGAAGCCTCATAACTTTCAATTGCCGCATGAGTCTCAAAGATCAATTTGATATCCTCGACAATATCATGTGGGTCTGAATTCTCAAACCTTTTCTGAAGCTCCGATTCTAAACCATACAAGATAGCACACTGAACTGTGGAGTACTGAGTCTTCCGAGTGAGGTAAACATTCTTTACTTCATCGGGATCATCAGCTGCAGGTGGGTCACCCAGCGGTGCATCCAGCACATAGGTCAAATTACCAGCTGTGAGAACAATCCTCAAATTGCGGAACCAATCCGCGAAGTTGCTTCCTGTTAGACCCCTCCTTTATAAAGGAAAGGATCCCTGTGATTGCAATGCTAGTCCCTGGATCAATGCTAGCATCCACAGTTTAAGATGAAGTACACAGATACAAAGGTCGTTTATTACATTCATTCCAGAGATAAAACATAGTCTTTTACAACTCATGGCCATAGGCCTAATACAAGAGTTTGAAGGAATAAGCAAATAAACATAAGTCTTCATCTTCATGTGCCACAGGCAAGCATGTTGAGTGTAGACTCATGACTCCTAATCATCGTCGGAATAACCTGCAACATCACAAGTTACAGCCACAGAGGGTCAATACTTTGGAATAGTATTGGCAAGTGATACCTTAGTATATTTTAAGTGGACTATATTACTATATGCATTTTGGCTAAGTGTAGCTTGGCTTGCTTTGCTTAAAAATAGGTTTTACCTATTAGTTGAAATCACTAAGTTTTTCTTTGTCAAAACATTCCCAAAGAACCACCAATAGACATTGGGGTCTTCTCCCTTGTTCACCCATAAATTTTACTTTAGAAGTTGGAATGATGAGATTCTTGTAGCTTCCATGTCTTGATGCTCAAAAGTGTCCATTGCCTTGGACTAGGCTAAGTACTTAGGTTTTCCATCTGCAGAGGTTGTGCACTTTCCCCACCAGACTTGGTTTCCCAAGACAGGACCTTTCAGATGCTTTTCCTTAGTCAAATGGACGCGTTCCAACCTATCATCCCATCTACCACCAACTGTCCAAATGACCAAGTTCTAGCAACCTATATGATCAAGGCAGAGCCCATATTGCCAAGTGGTTGCACTGTAAGCTTTCTCAACACTTGGCCTCCAAATCCCTTTGTGCCTGGGTGGCTTACCACAAGTGAGATACACAACCCAAGTCCATGGCCTTGTGTAACCACTCAACATAACCCATTCTTCCCTTCCACCCAGGAGGTTCATTTGACTTAGTGGTTTTATTAGGAAAGTATAAGTCTCATGACTTAGAAATATTTTCTTCATAGTAAGTGTAGTTTTTCACCAAACCTTGTTTGCTATATAGCTAGGCTAAGCAAAGTATGGCAACTTATCTTAGGGAAAATTCCTTAGCAATTCTACTAGACTAGATAGGATTTCCCAACTTCTGCATTAGACAAAATAACATGCAATACTATAGCAAAATATCTAATGCTAGTTCAAAACACAGGATAAAAATATTCATGTAAATATCACTTGCCTTGGTAGTGGGGAGAGCAACACTCTTCACAATCACAATCACTAGCAAATTCTACAAGAAAAATTATAGCATTCAATTTCACACAATATATTCAATCAAAAATAATATGAATGCATGCATGCAAGAATTTTACTAAGTGGTGATTTTGGAAATTTTTACCAAGCATGTGCATGATACTGAAACATAACAGGACAAAATTTGCCAAAACAAACTTATTTAACTTTTAAAATCAATTACCAAAACAAATCTATACTCAAAATAGCTTTAAATAAGATTCCACAAATAAAATCATTTTAATGGTTACTATTTGTTAAACTAATTGGACATTCAGAAAGGTCTTGTTTCACTGAATCCAACGGTATAAAATTTACAAAAATCTAACGTGGGAATATCAAGTTATAGCCATTTGAAAATGGGATCTAAATCTGATTTGAATTTCTATTTTTGAATCAACCCTAGCCACGCGTCGCGTTATTACTGGCGCGTACCGGTTCGCACCGGATCACCCTTCTATGCCGTTGGATCTAACTAACGCTGCACGGCTCAGATCTGTCTATACCCCTTCGTTAAGTGAATTATTTCCACGCGTAGGATCCAGATCTGACGGCTAAAAATCTCCTAACCAGAAACGAACGGCGCTAGCGGCGGCTACAGGCGGCGGCGCGTCTGACTGCGGCGGTGCTAGCGCTCTAGGTCGCCCGGGGAAGAAAGGAGGCGCTTACCAGGACCGCAGTGGCGTGCTGAAGCTCAAGGTGGCGTTGGTTCGTCGAGGGGCGCGCGGACACGGCGAGGATTTCTCGTCGGAGTAGAGGCGCGTCGGGCACGGCCGGGCCGTGACGTTGGCGAGGGTCCTCGTCGCGCTAAGCCAAAATTAGGGTACCGTTAGATGCGCACAGCGATGGAGATTCTAGGCGTATCAGTTAGAGGGCAAGGGGCGGTGGCTACTTACGGAGGGAGGTCGCCGGAGTTCGTGCAGAGAACGGCGGCGGCCGGTCGTCGACGTTGCTGGAGCTACGGTTCATGCGAGGTCAAAAGGAAAGTGTCAATAGATGCGCAAGGACTCGCTGAACCTGTTAGCATGAACAGAGGGGAGCACGGAACTCACCGGAATTTGCTGGCGCAGTCATCGGAATAGCGGCGGCGTCGTGCGAGTTGTGGGTAGCCTGGTGGCGTGAAGGCAGAATTGTTTGGGGGGAAATGGTCGCGAGGATGGGGGAATCTTATAGCCAGAGGCTCGACAAGAAACGCTCGCTGCATCAATGCCAATTAAGCTCGCAAATCAAAGAACGGCAGCGGCGGAGGTCGTGCGCGGAATCAGGGGAAGACGACGCTGACGTGGACGGGGCCCGTTTGGCAGCGAAATAAGCAGAGGGAGTGTGGGGTCTGGCTCTCAGCGGCTGAGTGGGTGTGCTCGTGCGTGCGGGAGGAAAAGAAATGCCCCGGGTGGGCTAGTTGGGCCTGTTCCACCGGGCTAAATTCACAGTGCACGCCCTTTTCTTTTGTTTGCTTTTTCTTTTCTATTTCGATTTTCAGGAATGGTTTTGAATTGAATTCAAACTCTTTTTGAATTCAAATCCTTCTGGGATTTTTGCAGGGTACAATAGTATCCAATTAGGCACAAAGTCAGGTGGCTTGCTAAGTAAAGGCTTGGTCAAGCTTGGAGATCAAAAATAACAGAGACTAGGTACTTGGTTTGCAAAATTTGAAAAATGTTTTTTTAAACCATTTCCAGTTTGAAAAACTTGGTTTAAATTCTACACTCAAACCTATCTTCATAGAAGGCAACAACTTGGTTCATAAACAATCAAAATTTCAAATGGGAATAGCCATTTGATTTAAATCTGTTCACATAAAATCATAGCACCAAGTGCTTCTGTTTTTCTGAAGTGAGTTTGAAATTTGATCTCAAATCTATATGCATGCATGAATGATATGCAAACTTTGAAATTATGATTTTAGGGATGTTACAAATCTAACCCCCTTAAGGTGAATCTCGCCCTCGAGATTCGGATTGGCTAGCAAATAGGTGAGGGTGGTCTTTCCGAAGATCATCTTCTCTTTCCCATGTTGCTTCTTCCTCGGAATGATGATTCCATTGCACTTTGCAAAACTTGATAGTCTTTGTTCTCGTGACTCTTTCTGCAGTCTCAAGAATCTTGATAGGCTTTTCCTCATAAGTGAGATCACTTTCTAGCTGAACTTATTCCAAAGGTATGGTATCCTTCAAAGAAGACTCTTCCATTTCTGGGTGACATTTCTTAAGCTGACTCACATGAAATACGTTATGGACTGCTGATAGAGATGCTGGCAGTTCAATTTCATAAGCAACTTATCCTTTACGACTCAGAATCTTGAATGGCCCAACATATCTTGGTGCCAACTTTCCTTTGACTCCGAATCTTTTCACTCCACGGAGTGGTGATACTCTAAGATATGCTCTATCACCAACTTCGTAGGTGACTTCCCTACGCTTAGAATCTGCGTAGCTTTTCTGTCGGGATTGTGCTACCTTCAACCTGTCCTTAACCAATTTGACCTTCTCTTCGGCGTCTTTGATAAGATCAGGTCCAAATAAACTTCTCTCTCCCACACCATTCCATAGTAATGGGGTAGTACATTTCCTTCCGTAGAGTAACTCAAATGGTGCCATTCCAATACTAGCTTGATGACTATTGTTGTAAGAGAACTCTGCGTAAGGCAAGCTTTCATCCCAACTTGCTCCATAGTCTAAAGCACATGCTCTCAACATGTCTTCAAGAATTTGGTTAGTCCTTTCTGTTTGTCCATCCGTTTGGGGATGAAAGGCAGTACTGAATTCCAATCTCGTTCCCAAAGATTCATGAAGCTGCCTCCAAAAGTGAGAAGTGAACTGTGTTCCCCTATCTGACACAATACTCTTTGGCACTCCGTGAAGGCATACAATTCTGCTCATGTAAATTTTTGCTAACTTGGCACTTGTATAAGTTGTCTTCACGGGTATAAAATGAGCCACTTTAGTTAAGCGATCCACTACCACCCATATGGAATCATACCCCGACCTGGTCCTTGGTAATCCGGTAATGAAATCCATACCAATATTTTCCCACTTCCATTCAGGAATAGGCAGTGGTTGAAGCAAACCTGCTGGTTTATGGTGCTCCGCTTTGACTCTGTTGCACACATCACACAAAGCAATATGTTCGGTGATGTCCCTTTTGAGATTGTTCCACCAAAATCTTTCCTTCATGTCCATGTACATCTTGGTATTTCCTGGGTGGATAGAATATGGAGAGTTATGAGCCTCTTGTAGAATCAGTTTCCGCAACTCCGGATCTTGTGGAACACAAATCGCTTCCGTCAGTAAGGTGCCTTGTTAAATCTATATGGAAATTCTTGGCTTTCCCTAGACTTATATTTTCCTTAATATTTTCAATTTCCTTATCGCCTTCCGAACTTCTGGATCTTGTACAATAGAGTGGGTTGAACATCTAAGGACATGAGATGTCCTTCCGTACAATCTCTAATCTGAGTTCCTTGAATTGTTTACACGGTCATCGCAATTCCCTTTGGTAAGGCCATTTACAAACGCGTCACGACTTAGAGCATCAGCTACTACATTCGCTTTACCGGGGTGGTATTGCAAACTTAAGTCGTAATCCTTGATAAGTTCTAACCATATCCTTTGCCTCATGTTGATTTCTTTCTGGGTGAAGATATACTTCAAGCTCTTATGATCGGTGAACACTTCACACCGCTTACCTGTAAGGTAATGTCTCCATGTTTTGAGTGCATGGACGACAGGCTAACTCCAAATCATGAGTAGGATAGTTTACCTCATGAGTTTTGAGTTGTCTCAAGCATAGGCTACGACTTTACCATCTTGCATAAGTACGGCACCCAAACCTTGATGATGAGATCATCACAATATACTTGGAAATCCTTTTCAAATCATATAGAACTGGTGTCACAAGTCTCTTCTTCAACTCTTGGAAACTGACTTCGCAACCTTCAGTCCAACCAAATTTCTTGTCCTTCTTTAGCAATTCTGTCATTGGCTTAGCAACTTTTGAGAAGTTTTCAATGAACCTTCTGTAGTAACCTGCTAAGCCGAGGAAACTACGAACTTCTTTCACATTCTTGGGTGATTCCCATTCTGTCACAGCTGAAACTTTAGCAGGATCAACCGCCACACCATCCTTTGTCATAACATGACCAAGAAAACCAACTTCCTCTAACCAAAACTCACACTTGCTGAATTTGGCATAAAGCTTATGCTCTCTTAACTTTTCAAGTATCAAGCGCAAGTGTCTTTCATGTTCTTCCTTACTCTTGGAGTAGACCAAGATGTCATCGATGAAAACGACCACAAACTTGTCGAGGAATTCCATGAACACTTTGTTCATCATATTCATGAAGTAGGCTGGAGCATTGGTTAAGCCAAAAGGCATCACGGTATATTCATACAAGCCATACCTTGTTGTGAATGCTGTTTTAGGTATGTCTTGCTCTCTTATATTGAGTTGAAAATAGCCTGACGGAAGATCAATCTTCGAGAACACACATGCTCCTTCTAACTAATCAAACAAGTCGTTGATTCTTGGCAAAGGATATTTGTTCTTGATGGTCACTTCGTTGAGAGAACGGTAGTCAATACACAATCTTTGTGTTCTATCCTTTTTCTCCACAAACAATACTGGGGCTCCCCAAGATGAAGAACTTGGTTGAATAAACCCTTTCTGCAACTGTTCTCCTAGCTGTTTCTTGAGTTCTTTCAGTTCATCAACTGACATTTTGGACGGTCTCTTAGCTATTGGTCCGTAACTCGGTACCAGATCTATCAGAACTCCACATCTCTATCCGTGGCATTCTCGTAATTCTTCCGGAAATACATCCGGATACTCACACACAATTGGCACACTGTCCATGCTAACCCCCTTAAGAGAATTCAGTTTACTTCCCTTGGATTCAAAGTTAGATCTGAATTTTATTCTTTTTCCTTCTGGGGTTGTGAGTGCAACTATATGATTGGCGCAATCTAGTACTCCTCCATACTTAGCCATCCAATCCATTCCCAAAATCACATCCAATCCTTGGGAATTCAGAATTATCAGGTTCACTGGAAACTTATGTTTCCCGAACTCTATGACTAAGTCATGACATCCTGAGTTTACTATCATTTCTCCACCCGGAGAACTTACTCTTATAGGACACCCAATGGTTTCTACCGGTAGTTCATTTCTTTCAACGAATGCTTTTGATATGAATGAATGAGATGCACCGATATCAAAGAGTACAAATGCTGGAATGGAATTGAGTCTGAACTTACCAGCAACGGCATCAGGCTCTTCATAGACCTCCTCCACATTGATGTGGTTAAACTGTCCTTTCTGGAAAGGATTTGGCTTGTTAGGTCCCTCCACTTTCTTCTCAGGGCACTCATTAGCATAATGCCCCAACTTCTTGCATTTGAAGCACTCCACTTGACTGATGTTTTTTTTAACATGTTGACTTCCACCTCCACTACCATTCCCACTGTGGTGGCTCTTGTGTCCACTCTTGTGGTTCTTGTACTTATCATTGTCATGACTGCGGTGATGCTTGTTGTTATGACGGTTGTGGTTATGGTGCTTGTTGAATTTCCCATGCTTATGGGATCCTGTGCTGCCACTATCATCATAGTGAGATCGTTTGTGAGACGATCCCGAGCTGTGCTTGTCAGAGTGTTTCCTCTTCCTACTCTCGACTTGCTTCATTTTACTTTCCAAAATAGCAGCCTTGTCACACAAAGACTGATAAGTTGGAACATATGCCACAGACAACTATAGGTTCAGCTCATCATTCAACCCCTCCAGAAATTTTTCCTTTCTTTTTGCATCGGTGTCAACCTCATCTGGTGCGTAGCGCGCCAGATTGTTGAACTCTTCTATGTACTCACCACGCCAGCGGTGGCCCGTGCCAGTTATGAAACTCCTTCTTTTTCAGACTCATCATTCCTGATGAGATATGAGCAGTGCGAAAGCCATCTTCAAAGATGTCCCAAGTCACTTCATCAATAGGAGTGGTGATTTGGAAGTTGTCCCACCATGTGGCGGCTGGTCCTTCCAACAGATGTGCTGCGAACCTGACTTTTTCAGCATCCGTGCAACCCACGGTCACTAAGTCCTTGTTCACAGAACGTAGCCAGTCATTGGCTACCATGGGATCAGTTGTTCCCGAAAACTTTGCTGGCCTCAGACGCAGAAATCTGGTGAGCATATCAAAACCCGGAGGGTTGTTGTTGTTGTTGTTGTTGTTGTTGGGGTTGTTGTTGTTGTTATTCTGGTTTTGGATGAATGTTGTCATCATTTGCATAAGCTGTGTTTGCGCATTCATCATTTGTTGCATTTCCGGGGTGATGTTGTTGGGGTTGGGGTTTGCGCGACGGGGAGGCATCTGTGGTTTGTTCAAATAGATAAGAATGAGATACCCATAGATGTTTTATGCACAATACATCATAAGCAAACACATAACAAGCAACATAAGAATAAAGGTTCAACAACCACATAATAAGATCATGAAGTAAAACACACAAGTGGCAAGCCATCCACATGTCGGATGGTCCAATAATAAGTTCACAATAACAAGTACGAATGTAAAAGATAAACGGGTAGCCAAGTCTACTCATCAGCATCAATCTCCTCCTCGACGAAGGTAAGACCTGCGTTCTCCATCGCGGTCTTGTTCTCCTCAATCGTAGTGGTCAATGAATCGACCTTGGCATTGAGAGCCCTCTTCTGGGAGCGAAGCCTCTCAATAACCATCTGTTGCTGCTCAAGCTCGAAGTCCTTGGACTTCAGTTCCTCGGTCATGTCTCGGATTTTCTTATTCCTATCCTGGACGCGTTTCTCCTGACTCTTGAACTTGCCGTCCTGGGCCTCGAACTTTGTCTCCATTTCTTTGATCATCTCATCCTGCTGTGCGAAAAGCTTGTCCTTCTCGCGTAGCTGTACCTGGAGCTCGTCATTGCCAAGCATGACGTTCGTCCTATCCGTGTCCACGTGCCTAAGGAGAGTCTCTAAGTCCTGGAGATAGAGACACATCGGCTCTGCCGTGTCCCTCGAGTCGTCCTCAAAGTCGATGGAATCTCCATCAACATCACGCCTTCCGAAGACGTGGAAGTGAGTGCCCCTAACCTGTCGGGAGTGACGGCCTAACAGACGTCCTATCAGGTCCTGCATGACTACCTCCATGCCTCTCTCTCTGTCGTCGTGCATCAGCTTGAAGACGATGGCCTCTGTAGTAGGCTCAGTCTGGAGTCCTGGCTGGTTCACCTTGAAGCCCCAGAGGTCCTTCCTTTCGAACTTGGTGAGTGGGTACACCGTGATGGTGGGAAGAGGGAGATCGAGCAAAGTGGTAAGCTCAATGATACGGGGTTCGAAACGAGTAACCTGGAACTCCTCAACAGTGCTGACGGCAATAGGCATCTATTTATAAAATTTAAAAGTTAGAACAACACTATTTAAGATGAATACAAAACAACCATCTCATACATAACCATGGAACACAATTTTCACACAGGTCATGCATGCATAAATCCATTACATCATACATGGTCCAATTTATTTAAGGTATCATTTTGAAAAAATAAGGTGATAGATGGTGGTCCACTAACAAAGTGTGCTTATAGGCCTATTTCACTGGATCTGGTGGCTATCACAATGTTCCTTGAGGCAATCCACCTATCTTGCTCACATGATTCCATCACTAAGTCTATTATATCTCCCCTTAACTCTTGGTTGATGACTTCCAATTCTTGGGTAAGTTCCTTCTCTTTCTCTAAGTCTTTTTGGAGGTTGAGCATTCTGCACTTGACTCTAGCACTTAGTTCTTTGATAGTCCTCCAAGCTGCATCTCTGGCTGACTCAAAGAATGTGGTGTGCATTTTAGTGTTGGTGTACATGCAGAATCCCCTTTCTTTGTGGTTGTCTTCCTTGTTTTTGTACAAGTGAAGTTGCACCCACCAATACTCCACTCCTTCATCCATCACTGGAAAGCCCTTGTACACAGCTGCACCATGTGCTTCCATTGCCACCATGAGGTCCTTGAGAATATTGGGAAACTCAGTTTCACACTCCAAGGTCATGGTCATGAGTGGTCCTTTCTTCACGGCTTCGTTGATGGAGTTCATCTACAAATGGAGTTGAGAATGAAAAGATTAGAAAAGTTTTACGAGAAGAATAGACAAGTGTAGAACTAGTTGAAATTTCTTACTTAGTGGTTTTCAAATCCTAGGGTCATAATCCTACAGGAAACACAGTGCTCTGATACCATCTGTTAGACCCCTCCTTTATAAAGGAAAGGATCCCTGTGATTGCAATGCTAGTCCCTGGATCAATGCTAGCATCCACAGTTTAAGATGAAGTACACAGATACAAAGGTCGTTTATTACATTCATTCCAGAGATAAAACATAGTCTTTTACAACTCATGGCCATAGGCCTAATACAAGAGTTTGAAGGAATAAGCAAATAAACATAAGTCTTCATCTTCATGTGCCACAGACAAGCATGTTGAGTGTAGACTCATGACTCCTAATCATCGTCGGAATAACCTGCAACATCACAAGTTACAGCCACAGAGGGTCAATACTTTGGAATAGTATTGGCAAGTGATACCTTAGTATATTTTAAGTGGACTATATTACTATATGCATTTTGGCTAAGTGTAGCTTGTCTTGCTTTGCTTAAAAATAGGTTTTACCTATTAGTTGAAATCACTAAGTTTTTCTTTGTCAAAACATTCCCAAAGAACCACCAATAGACATTGGGGTCTTCTCCCTTGTTCACCCATAAATTTTACTTTAGAAGTTGGAATGATGAGATTCTTGTAGCTTCCATGTCTTGATGCTCAAAAGTGTCCATTGCCTTGGACTAGGCTAAGTACTTAGGTTTTCCATCTGCAGAGGTTGTGCACTTTCCCCACCAGACTTGGTTTCCCAAGACAGGACCTTTCAGATGCTTTTCCTTAGTCAAATGGACGTTGCTCCAACCTATCATCCCATCTACCACCAACTGTCCAAATGACCAAGTTCTAGCAACCTATATGATCAAGGCAGAGCCCATATTGCCAAGTGGTTGCACTGTAAGCTTTCTCAACACTTGGCCTCCAAATCCCTTTGTGCCTGGGTGGCTTACCACAAGTGAGATACACAACCCAAGTCCATGGCCTTGTGTAACCACTCAACATAACCCATTCTTCCCTTCCACCCAGGAGGTTCATTTGACTTAGTGGTTTTATTAGGAAAGTATAAGTCTCATGACTTAGAAATATTTTCTTCATAGTAAGTGTAGTTTTTCACCAAACCTTGTTTGCTATATAGCTAGGCTAAGCAAAGTATGGCAACTTATCTTAGGGAAAATTCCTTAGCAATTCTACTAGACTACATAGGATTTCCCAACTTTTGCATTAGACAAAATAACATGCAATACTATAGCAAAATATCTAATGCTAGTTCAAAACACAGGATAAAAATATTCATGTAAATATCACTTGCCTTGGTAGTGGGGAGAGCAACACTCTTCACAATCACAATCACTAGCAAAATCTACAAGAAAAATTATAGCATTCAATTTCACACAATATATTCAATCAAAAATAATATGAATGCATGCATGCAAGAATTTTACTAAGTGGTGATTTTGGAAATTTTTACCAAGCATGTGCATGATACTGAAACATAACAGGACAAAATTTGCCAAAACAAACTTATTTAACTTTTAAAATCAATTACCAAACAAATCTATACTCAAAATAGCTTTAAATAAGATTCCACAAATAATATCATTTTAATGGTTACTATTTGTTAAACTAATTGGACATTCAGAAAGGTCTTGTTTCACTGAATCCAACGGTATAAAATTTGCAAAAATCTAACGTGGGAATCTCAAGTTATAGCCATTTGAAAATGGGATCTAAATCTGATTTGAATTTCTATTTTTGAATCAACCCTAGCCACGCGTCGCGTTATTACTGGCGCGTACCGGTTCGCACCGGATCACCCTTCTGTGCCGTTGGATCTAACTAACGCTGCACGGCTCAGATCTGTCTATACCCCTTCGTTAAGTGAATTATTTCTACGCGTAGGATCCAGATCTGACGGCTAAAAATCTCCTAACCAGAAACGAGCGGCGCTAGCGGCGGCGACAGGCGGCGGCGCGTCTGACTGCGGCGGTGCTAGCGCTCTAGGTCGCCCGGGGAAGAAAGGAGGCGCTTACCAGGACCGCAGTGGCGTGCTGAAGCTCAAGGTGGCGTTGGTTCGTCGAGGGGCGCGCGGACACGGCGAGGATTTCTCGTCGGAGTAGAGGCAGACGTCGGGCACGGTCAGTCGTTGACGTTGGCGAGGTTCCTCGTCGCGCTAAGCCAAAATTAGGGTACCGTTAGATGCGCACAGCGATGGAGATTCTAGGCGTATCAGTTAGAGGGCAAGGGGCGGTGGCTACTTACGGAGGGAGGTCGCCGGAGTTCGTGCAGAGAACGGCGGCGGCCGTCGGCGTTCTTGAGCTACGGTTCATGCGAGGTCAAAAGGAAAGTGTCAATAGATGCGCAAGGACTCGCTGAACCTGTTAGCATGAACAGAGGGGAGCACGGAACTCACCGGAATTTGCCGGCGCAGTCGTCGGAATAGCGGCGTCGCGAGTCGAGTTAGCAGCCTGGTGGCGTGAAGGCGAATTGTTTGGGGAAATGGTCGCGAGGATGGGGAATCTTATAGCCGAGGCTCGACAAGAAACGCTTCGCATCAATGCCAATTAAGCTCGCTAAATCAGTGCAAAGAACGGGCAGCGAAGGTCGCGCGGAATCGGGGAAGACGACGCCGACGTGGATTTGGCCGCTTGGCGGCAGAAATAAGCGAGGGAGTGTGGGCTCTCCGGCTCTGTGAGTGGGTGTGCTCGTGTGTGCGGGAGGAAAAGAAATGCCCCGGGTGGGCTAGTTGGGCCTGTTCCACTGCTGGGCTAAATTCCTGGCGCCTGGCCCTTTTCTTTTGTTTGCTTCTTTTCTTTTTCTATTTCGATTTTCAGGAATGGTTTTGAATTGAATTCAAACTCTTTTTGAATTCAAATCCTTCTGGGATTTTTGCAGGGTACAGTAGTATCCAATTAGGCACAAAGTCAGGTGGCTTGCTAAGTAAAGGCTTGGTCAAGCTTGGAGATCAAAAATAACAGAGACTAGGTACTTGGTTTGCAAAATTTGAAAAATGTTTTTTTTTGAAACCATTTCCAGTTTGAAAAACTTGGTTTAAATTCTACACTCAAACCTATCTTCATAGAAGGCAACAACTTGGTTCATAAACAATCAAATTTTCAAATGGGAATAGCCATTTGATTTAAATCTGTTCACATAAAATCATAGCACCAAGTGCTTCTGTTTTTCTGAAGTGAGTTTGAAATTTGATCTCAAATCTATATGCCTGCATGAATGATATGCAAACTTTGAAATTATGATTTTAGGGATGTTACACTTCCATTGTTTTTCAACTTTTATTTCTATAGGAACGCATTAAAATTGATGGGAGGGGCTGCCATTGATCTACAACATATTTGCAATAGTTTAGACTAAGTTTATGACAAATTGAGTTCAAATCAATATTAAAATTAATCTAGGTGAACTCCCACTCAAAACAATATCCCTCACATTGTTTTAGTGATCACACGAACCATATACACCACATCAACACCGATCATCATGAGAGTTGATATAGTTTCAATGGCGAACAATCGACATGTTCATCATATCTACTATATGATTCATGCTTTACCTTTCGGTGATCCGTGTTCCGAGACCATGTTTGTACATGCTAGGCTCGTCAAGATCAAACCTTAGCTTCCGCATGAGCAAATCTGGCTTGCTCACGTTGTATACACTTGCGGAATCTAACACACCCGATCATCACGTGGTGCTTCAAAACAACAAGCTTTAGCAACGGTGCTAACTAAGGGTGAACACTTTATGACTTGAAACTCATGTGCATGAGGGATCATCTTATAATGCTACCGTCGTCTACTAAGAAATACAAGATGCATAAAGGATTAACATCACATGCAATTCAAAATATGTGATATGATATGGCCTATCTTCTTTGTGCTTCCGATCTCCATCTTCAAGCACGAACATGATCTCCATCATCACCGGCATTGCATCAAGGTCAATGACGCTTCTCCATGGTTGTCGTCCACCGGCTTCAACTATTACAACTACTTTGAATAGAAACGCGGGTCTTAACATAAATTAAAGACAACCATATGGCTCTTGCCGGTTGCCAACTTACAATAAGGAACATTGCATACATCAAATATAATCACAATCATGGCCATATCACATCACTGCACACCCCTGCAAAACAAAGTTAGACGCCTCTACTTTCTTTGCATATTTTACGTGGTTTGGGGCTTTCAATAAGTGTCGTTCTAACTTACGAACAAGAACCACAACATTGATACTAGTATTGTTGATCACCCGTTGTAAATTGGATCTTAACTATGCTAGGAGAAAGCAGGCACCATAAAGCCACTTATGCAATACAAGTTGCATGTCAAGCGTGGAGCAGGTCTCATGAACGATGTCATGTAAGGTTAGCCCGGGCCGCTTCATCCCAACATACCGCAAGATGCAAAGTACAAAAGAAGCAATCGACAATAAAAGCATCAACGCCCACAATGACCATTGTGTTCTACTCGTCTGCAGATCTACATATAGACACGGCTCGATACCCTTTGAGGGTTTCGTAGCATGGAAAACAAAAATTTTCTATCGCATACAAACAAACAAGCCAAAATCTATCTACTAGATTGTAGCAAAGTCGATGGAATAACTTACCCTCGAAGATTCCAAAGTGTTTAACGAGAGCGGATTCTCGTGGGTGATGTAGTCGTACTCTTCCGATCTCAAGATCGTGTAGACGATCCTTCCCAAGGCGTTCGAGCGCTCCCATGATCGGTCACACGTTAAATTTGGCGAAGACCTTCCTCTCCCTTGTTCCAAAGAAAGCGGAGGTTGTAGCACTCTCCTCGTGATTCCGGCAAAGGCGTGGTACCTAAGTAGAGGGAGATCCCATGAGCCTTAAGCCGGAGCGAGTATGGTGGAGTATGAGAGAGCTCCTTGGCGATCTAGGGTTTAGACACACCAATTAGAAGGCTCTAAACCGGAGGCTAGGGCAATTAGAAGCTCTAAACCAAAACGGCTCTAAACCGGAGGCTGTGGCTAGGGTTTAGATTTAGAGGATAGGAACTTGTGTGTCTAGAGGAGGGAGCCCTGCCCCTCCTTATATAGGTGGAGGGGCCGACGGCCAAGGGGAGGGAGGGGAGTCCCTCCCCAACTTGGCTTGGAGGAGGCGCCGCCGGTTGGAGGAGGGTTTCCCTCCCCAAGTCGGTTTCCCTCTCCTTCCTCTTTCCCTCTTTCCAATTTTAGCCGTTTGACTTTTCAAACTTGCTATTTGACTTTTCAATTTAGGATTCAATTTAATCCTTTATTTGGAACAGCGAGAACACTTAGTACATGATGCAATCATTCCAATATGCAATGACACATTCATGTACCCCTTCCCCTCCGGAGTGCCGGACATTCCGGAACCTTCTAGAACATTCTCGATGAAAACACCGGAATCATTCCCTAACTCCGAAACGGGACTTTCCTTATATGAATCTTATTCTCCGGACCATTCCGGATCACCTCGTGATATCCCGGATCCCATCGAGACTCCGAACAACATTCGGTCTCTAACTCATAATACCATAACTACTCAAACAACGTCGAATCCTTAAGTGTGTCTCCCTACGGTTCGTGAATTATGCGGACATGATCGAGACACTTCTCCGAACAATAACCAATAGAGGAATCTGGAAATTCATATGGCTCCCACATATTTCTACGATTACTTTGCGATCGAATGAACCACTTACATACGATACCAATTTCCCTTTGTCTCACGATAGTTTACTTATCCGAGATTATGATCGTCGGTATCTCTGCATACCTAGTTCAACCTCGTTACCGATAAGTACTATTTTCTCGTTCCCGTGATATGTGATCCCTTGTGAGCCAGTCACATGCTTGCAAGCTAATTGGATGACATTCCACCGAGAGGGCCCAGAGTATATCTATCCGTCATATGGATGGACAAATCCCAATCTTGATCCATGTGTTTCAACCAATACTTTCCGAACACTCAATTCCATCTTTATAGCCACCCAGTTACGGTGTGGTGTTTGATGTCATCAAAGCATTCATCCGGTAAAGGTGATATGCATGATCTCATGGTCGAAGGATTTAGGTTACTATGTATCAGAAAGCATATAGCAACTGAACTATTCAAATGACTTGATCTTTATGCTATGCTTATCTATAGGAGTATGTCCACCATATCATTCTCCTAACGATATGATCTTGTTATTGATAACATCTCAATGTTCATGATAGGGAAACCACAATCATTTATCAACCAACAAGCTAGTGATGTATAGAGGCTATACTAGGGACTTCAAGTTAAGTTTACAAATCACACAAGTATTAATGTTTCCTTGTTAATACTATTATAGCATGAATGTAAACATTTATCATAAACACAAAGATATAATAATAACTACATTTATTATTGCCTCTAGGGCATATCTCCAACAGTCTCCCACTTGCACTAGAGTCATCTAATCTAGATTACATGGTAATATACCGAACACCCATGGCAGTTTGGTGTTGGTCATGTTTTGCCCTCGGGAGAGGTTTAGTCAACAGATCCGCCACATTCAGATCTATGTGTACTTTGCAAATCTTTATATCCCCATCCTGGATATGTTCTCGAATAGCGTGAAAACATAGCTTGATGTGCTTCAGCTTCTTGTGTGACCTTGGTTCTTGCGCATTGGCTATGGCACCCATGTTATCACAGTAGATAGACATTGGGTCCAGCGCATTAGGAACCACACCCAGTTCTGTAATGAAATCTTTCATCCATATTGCTTCTTGTGAAGCTTCTGAAGCAGCCATGTATTCTGATTCAGTTGAAGATCTCATCACAACGCTTTGCTTTGCACTCCTCCATTCGCTGCACCATTCAAAATAAATACGTATCCAGATTGTGATTTAGAATCATCCGGATCGGTGTTCCAACTAGCATCGGTGTAACCATTAACAACGAGCTGTTCATCACCTCCATAAGAAAGAACCATATCCTTAGTTCTTCTCAAGTACTTAAGGATGTTTTTGATCATGTCCAATGATCCACTCTGGATCACTTTGATATCTGCTAGTTAAACTAACAAGATATGCAATGTCGGGTCTAGTACATAGCATGGCATACATTAGAGATCCTATGGGAGGCATAGGAGTCTTACTCATCCTTTCTCTATCTTACGCGATGTCGGACTTTGAGTTTTACTCAAGGTCGTATTGGGCAACATGGGCAAGAACCCTTTCTTGCTTTCTTCCATTCCAAACCTCTTTAGAACTTTGTCCAAATATGTACTCTGTGACAATGATATTTGGCGTTTCGATCTATCTCTATAAATCTTTATGCCTAATATGTAAGCTGCTTCGCCAAGATCCTTCATTGAAAAACTATTATTCAAATATTCCTTGACACTATTAAGAAGGTCTACATCATTCCCAATTAACAATATGTCATCCACATATAGTATTAAGAATGCTACAGATCTCCCACTCACTTTCTTGTAAATACAAGCTTCTCCATAAGTTTGTATAAAACCAAAACTTTTGATTACCTTATCAAAACGTTGATTCCAACTTCGGGATGCTTGCTTCAATCCATAGATGGACCGTTGAAGTTTGCATACCTTGTTAGCATCTTTAGGATCGACAAAACCTTTGGGTTGCATCATATACAACTCTTCATCAATATCTCCATTGAGGAATGTTGTTTTGACATCCATCTGCCATATCTCATAATCGTAATATGCAGTGATTGCTAACATAATCCTCACAGACTTTAGCTTTGCTACCGGTGAGAAAGTCTCATCGTAGTCAACTCCTTGAATTTATCGAAACCCTTTTGCGACAAGTCGAGCTTTATAGACAGTAACATTACCATCAGCATCTGTTTTCTTCTTGAAAATCCATTTGTTCTCGCCAGCCTTTCGGCCATCCGGTAAGTCTACCAAAGTCCACACTTGGTTTTCATACATGGATCCAATCTCGGATTTCATGGCTTCTTGCCATTTATTGGAATCTGGGCTCATCATCGCTTCCTCATATGTCTCGGGGTCATCGGTGTTATCCACCAACATGACACTCATAACGGGATCATACCAATCTGGAGTGGTACGAGTTCTCGTTGACCTCCGAGGCTCTGTAGCAACTTCAACCGAAGTTTCATGATCATTATCATTAGCTTCCTCTCTTATTGCTGCAGGCACCACAGGAACTTCTTCCGTCTTTGCGCTACTCGCAATTCGAGAAGTTTCGACAACCTCGTCGAGTTCTACTTTCCTTCCAGTCACTTCTTTCGAGAGAAATTCCTTCTCTAGAAAGGATCCATTCTTGGCAACGAAGATTTTGCCTTCGGATCTATGATAGAAGGTATACCCAATAGTTTCCTTTGGATATCCTATGAAGACGCATTTTTCCGCTTTGGGTTCAAGCTTGTCCGGCTGTAACTTCTTTACATAGGCTTCGCATCCCCAAACTTAGGAACGACAATCTAGGTTTCTTCCCAAACCATAATTCATACGGTGTCATTTCAACGGATTTAGACGGTGCCCTATTTAAAGTGAATGCGGCTGTTTCTAATGCATAACCCCAAAACGATAGCGGTAAATCTGTAAGTGACATCATAGAACGAACCATATCTAAGAGAGTTCGATTACGACGTTCGGACACACCATTACGCTGTGGTGTTCCCGGCGGTGTCAACTGTGAAAGTATTCCGCATTTCTTCAAATGCTCGCCAAACTCGTAACTTAGATATTCACCTCCACGATCAGAACGTAGAAATTTAATCTTCTTGTTACGTTGATTCTCCACTTCACTTTGAAATTCCTTAAACTTCTCGAAAGTTTCGGACTTATGTTTCATGAAATAGATATACCCATATCTACTCAAGTCATCTGTGAAGGTAAGAACATAACGATAACCACCGCGCGATGCTACACTCATTGGCCCACACACATCGGTATGTATGATTTCCAATAAGTCCGTAGTTCGCTCCATCATACCAGAAAATGGAGTCTTAGTCATTTTTCCCATCAGACATGCTTCGCATTTTTCAAGTGATTCAAGAAGTCCATCGGAATGGAGTTTCTTCATACGCTTCACTCCAATGTGACCAAGACGACAGTGCCACATATAGGTCGAATTATCGCTTGATTTCAAACGTTTAGCCTCAATGTTGTTAATATGTGTATTTCCACTATCGAGATTCAATAAGAATAGACCATCTATCTAAGGTGCATGTGCATAAAACATATTACTCATATAAATCGAATAACCATTATTCTCGGACTTAAACAAGTAACCGTCTCGCAATAAACAAGATCCCGATGGTAGATGAAGGGGTAGCGTGCCGACCGCGATCACATCAACCTTTGATCCGTTTCCCACGCGCATCGTCACCTTGTTCTTCGCTAGCTTCCGTTTATTCTGCAGCACCTGTTTCGAGTTACAAATATGAGCAACCGAACCAGTATCAAATACCCAGGCACTACTACGAGTACTAGTGAGATACACATCAATAACATGTATATCAGATATACCTTTCTTCTTGATGTTGCCGTTCTTCAGATCCGCCAAGTACTTTGGGCAATTCCGCTTCTAGTGACCTTCTCCCTTGCAGTAAAAGCACTCAGTATCAGGCCTGGGTCCAGCCTTGGTCTTGTTCGCCGGCATGGTAACTTTCTTACCACCCTTCTTGAAGTGTCCCTTCTGCTTAGACTTGCCTTTCTTGAATTTGGTGGTCTTATTGACCAACAACACTTGGTGCTCTTTCTTGATCTCCACTTCTGCAGATTTTAACATGGCAAAGAGTTCTAACAACGTCTTGTTCATGTTCTGCATGTTGTAGTTCATCACAAAGTTCTTGTAACTTGGTGGTAGTGATTGGAGGAAACGGTAAATCCCCAAAGTATTGGGAATCACAATACCCAAGCTTTGAAGTTTGTTTGCGTGCCCAGACATCTTAAGCACATGCTCACTGACGGAGCTGCTCTCTTCCATCTTGCAGTTAAAGAACTTTTCAGAAGCCTAATAACTTTCAATTGCCGCATGGGTCTCAAAGATCAATTTGAGATCCTCGACAATATCATGTGGGTCTGAATTCTCAAACCTTTTCTGAAGCTCCGATTCTAAAACATACAAGATAGCACACTGAACTGTGGAGTACCGAGTCTTCCGAGTGAGGTAAACATTCTTTACTTCATCGGGAGCATCAGCTGCAGGTGGGTCACCCCGCGGTGCATCCAACACATAGGTCAAATTACCAGCTGTGAGGACAATCCTCAAATTGCGGAACCAATCCGCGAAGTTGCTTCCATTGTTTTTCAACTTTTCTTTCTCTAGGAACGCATTAAAATTGATGGTAGGGGCTGCCATTGATCTACAACATATTTGCAATAGTTTAGACTAAGTTTATGACAAATTGAGTTCAAATCAATATTAAAATTAATCTAGGTGAACTCCCACTCAAAACAATATCCCTCACATTGTTTTAGTGATCACACGAACCATATCCACCACATTTAACACCGATCATCACGAGAGTTGATATAGTTTCAATGGCGAACAATCGACATGTTCATCATATCTACTATATGATTCATGCTTTACCTTTCGGTGATCCGTGTTCCGAGACCATGTCTGTACATGCTAGGCTCGTCAAGATCAAACCTTAGCTTCCGCATGAGCAAATCTGGCTTGCTCACGTTGTATACACTTGCGGAATCTAACACACCCGATCATCACGTGGTGCTTCGAAACAACAAGCTTTAGCAACGGTGCTAACTAAGGGTGAACACTTTATGACTTGAAATTCATGTGCATGAGGGATCATCTTATAATGCTACCATCGTCTACTAAGCAATACAAGATGCATAAAGGATTAACATCACATGCAATTCAAAAATATGTGATATGATATGGCCTTTCTTCTTTGTGCTTCCGATCTCCATCTTCAAGCACGAACATGATCTCCATCATCACCGGCATTGCATCAAGGTCAATGACGCTTCTCCATGGTTGTCGTCTACCGGCTTCAACTATTACAACTACTTTGAATAGACACGCGGGTCTTAACATAAATTAAAGACAACCATATGGCTCCTGCCGATTGCCAACTTACAATAGGGAACATTGCATACATAAAATATAATCACAATCATGGCCATATCACATCATCAGACACCCCCAAAACAAAGTTAGACGCCTCTACTTTCTTTGCATATTTTACGTGGTTTGGGGCTTTCAATAAGTGTCATTCTAACTTACGAACAAGAACCACAACATTGATACTAGTATTGTTGATCACCGTTGTAAATTGGATCTTAACTATGCTAGGAGAAAGCAGCACCCATAAAGCCACTTATGCAATACAAGTTGCATGTCAAGCGTGGAGCAAGTCTCATGAACGATGTCATGTAAGGTTAGCGGGCCTTCATCCCAACATACCGCAAGATGCAAAGTACACAAGAAGCAATCGACAATAAAGCATCAACTCCCACAATGACCATTGTGTTCTACTCTGCAACAGATCTACATATAGACACGGCTCGATACCCTTGTAGGGTTTCGTAGCATGGAAAACAAAATTTTCTATCGCATACAAACAAACAAGCCAAGATCTATCTACTAGATTGTAGCGAGTCGACGGAATTCTTACCCTCAAGATTCCAAAGTGTTTAACGAGAGCGGATTCTCGTAGGTGATGTAGTCGTACTCTTCCCGATCTCAAGATCGTGTAGACGATCCTTCCGGGCTGCGTTACGCAGCGCTTCCAATCGTCACTGCGTTCGATTTTCGTGAAGACCTTCCTCTCCCTTGTTCCAAAGGCAGCGGAGGTTGTAGCACTCTCCTCGATTCCTGACTGGCAATGGTACCGAAGTAGAGGGAGATCCCATGAGGCTTCGCCTTAAGCCGGAGCGAGTATGGTGGAGTATGATAGAGCTCCTTGGTGATCTAGGGTTTAGACACACCAATTAGAAGGCTCTAAACCGGAGGCTAGGGCAATTAGAAGCTCTAAACCAAAACGGCTCTAAACCGGAGGCTGTGGCTAGGGTTTAGATTTAGAGGATAGGAACTTGTGTGTCTAGAGGAGGGAGCCCTGCCCCTCCTTATATAGGTGGAGGGGCCGGCGGCCAAGGGGAGGGAGGGGAGTCCCTCCCCAACTCGGCTTGGAGGAGGCGTCGCCGGTTGGAGGAGGGTTTCCCTCCCCAACTCGGTTTCCCTCTCCTTCCTTTTTCCCTCTTTCCAATTTTAGCCGTTTGACTTTTCAAACTTGCTATTTGACTTTTCAATTTAGGATTCAATTTAATCCTTTATTTGGAACAGCGAGAACACTTAGTACATGATGCAATCATTCCAATATGCAATGACACATTCATGTACCCTTCCTCCGGGTCTTGGACATTCCGAACCTTCTAGAACATTCCGATGAAAACACGGAATCATTCCCGAACTCAAAGCGGGACTTTCCTTATATGAATCTTATTCTCCGGACCATTCCGGATCACCTCGTGATATCCCGGATCCCATCCGAGACTCCGAACAACATTCGGTCTCTTTCTCATAATACCATAACTACTCAAACAACGTCGAATCCTTAAGTGTGTCTCCCTACGGTTCGTGAATTATGCGGACATGATCGAGACACTTCTCCGAACAATAACCAATAGAGGAATCTGGAAATTCATATGGCTCCCACATATTTCTACGATTGCTTTGCAATCGAATGAACCACTTACATACGATACCAATTTCCCTTTGTCTCACGATAGTTTAATTATCCGAGATTATGATCGTCGGTATCTATGCATACCTAGTTCAACCTCGTTACCGATAAGTACTCTTTTCTCGTTCCCGTGATATGTGATCCCTTGTGAGCCAGTCACATGCTTGCAAGATAATTGGATGACATTCCACCGAGAGGGCCCAGAGTATATCTATTCGTCATATGGATGGACAAATCCCAATCTTGATCCATGTGTTTCAACCAATACTTTCCGAACACTCAATGCCATCTTTATAGCCACCCAGTTATGGTGTGGTGTTTGATGTCATCAAAGCATTCATCCGGTAAAGGTGATATGCATGATCTCATGGTCGAAGGATTTAGGTTACTATGTATCAGAAAGCATATAGCAACTGAACTATTGAAATGACTTGATCTTTATGCTACGCTTATGTAACATCCCTAAATTCAAATTCCAAAACTCATTCATATCATCCTTGCATGCATCATCATTTAGGGATTTTTCTCAAAATCATTTCAGAAAAACATAAGCTTTGGTGTTATGATTTTATGTGGACAGATTTAACTCAAAAGACCAACACCATTTTGAAAACTTGAATGATTAGGAACTTGTTTGCTTACCTCCATTATTGGAAAGTTTAGGAGTAAATGTTTGATCAAAGTTTTCAATTTGGAAAATGAGTTCAAAACCCTAATTTCAAAAACATTGCAAACCAGAGGCAATGTCTCTGATTGATTTAAGTCCAAACTTGACCAAAGCCTTATAGATTAACCACATGGTCAAATAACTGATTTTGAAACCACAGTACCCTGCAAAAATCCCCAGAATCATTTGAATTCAAAAAAGATTTGAATTCATATCTAAATCTAACAAGAAAATCAAAATAGAAAAAGAAAAGAAGTAAACAAAGGAAAAGGGCGTGCGTAAATCTGCCCAAAGCGAACCCAGCCAAGCCCACCCGGGAATTTCTTTCCTTCTATCACGCTTGACGCACAAACGATCAGCGACGGACCCCACCCACATTTTGCACGACGAAAGCGGCCGGCCACGCTGTCATCGCCGTCTTCAAAACCGCCCGCGACCACGCCATTCACGATGACTGCCGGTGATGGCGCGGCTTAATTGGGCAATTAAACACAGGCGTTTCCTGTCGAGGCACCGACTATAAGATCCCCACCTCCTCGCAGTCATTTTCCCCCAGTCAATTCTACAATCACGCCACCAGGCTGCCCACGACTCGCTCAGAACCGTCGCAGTACCGACAACTCCGGCGACCGATTCCGGTGAGCCTTGACCGCCCCTTCTCTCTCGATCAAACAAGGATGCTCAGCACGTTCTTATGCACCTGCTGACACATTTCTTTTACCTGCTCGTGACCCAGGTCGTCGTCTCCGTCCATGACCGAAACCACCTGCGCCGCCGCTTGACTCCGGCGACCAATTCAGGTAAAACCCGAGCGCCCCTTGCCCCCTCTTCCACGCAAGTTTGTTCGCCTGCGTTTTGTGCAACTCCTCATGCCTCTGGCTCGTGTTAGGGCGACGCCAAACCTCGGCAAGCACCACGTCTGCAAGCGACCGACGCCGCCCGTTACTCCGACGAGCTCGACGTGCCGGCGCCGCCCGGCAACCAACACCACCTCGAGCTTCAGCGCGCCACCGCGGATCTGGTAAGCACCTTCTTGTTTCCCCGGACGATCTAGAGCACCGGCGCCACCGTAGTCAGACGCGCCGCCGCCGGTCAACACCGCCAGCGCCGCCCGTTTCTGGTTGATAGATCGTGGCGTCGGATCTTGATCTCTGGCGTAGAAACAGTTCACTTAACGAAGAGGTATGGACAGATCTGAGCCACGCAACGTTAGTTAGATCCAATGGCTGCAGATCTTGATCCGCGCGAAATGGTACGCGCCAGTGAGGTTGTGACGCGTGGCAGGATTTAATTCAAAAACAGAATTTAAAACCAGATTTTGATCCAAACTTTAAACTGCTATAACTTTTGAATGCCACGTTAGATTTTTACAAATTTTATACCGTTGGATTCAGTGAAACAAGACCTTTCTGAATGTCCAATTTGTTTAACAAATAGTAACCATTAAAATGACTTTATTTGTGGAATCTTGTTTAAAGCTATTTTGAGTATAGTTTTATTTTGGTAATTAGTTTTAATGTTAAATAAGTTTTGATAGGGCAAATTTTGCGTCCTGTTATGTTTCAGTATCATGCACATGCTTGGAAAAATTTCCAAAATCACCACTTAGTAAAATTCTTGCATGCATGCATTCATATTATTTTTGATTGAATATATTGTGTGAAATTGAATGCTATAATTTTTCTTGTAGATTTTGCTAGTGATTGTGATTGTGAAGAGTGCTACTCTCCCCACTACCAAGGCAAGTGATATTATCATGAATATTTCTAACCTATGTTTTGAACTAGCATTAGATATTTTGTTTGCATGTTATTTTGTCTAATGCTAAAATTGGGAAATCCTATGTAGTTTAGAATAGTAGAATTGCTAAGGAATTTTCCCTATGATAAGTTGCCATGCCTTGCTTAGCCTTGCTATATAGCAAACAAGGGATGGTGAAAATCTACATTTACTATGATGAAAATATTTCTAAGTCATGAGACTTACACTTTCCTAATAAAACCACCAAGTCAAATGAACCTCCTGGGTGGAATGGAAGAATGGGTTATGTTGAGTGGTTACACAAGGCCATGGACTTGGGTTGTGTATCTCACTTGTGGTAAGCCACCCAGGCACAAAGGGATTTGGAGGCCAAGTGTTGAGAAAGCTTACAGTGCAACCACTTGGCAATATGGGCTCTGCCTTGATCATATAGGTTGCTAGAACTTAGTCATTTGGACAGTTGGTGGTAGATGGGATGATAGGTTGGAACGCGTCCATTTGACTAAGGAAAGGCTTCTGAAAGGTCCTGTCTTGGGAAACCAAGTCTGGTGGGGAAAGTGCACAACCTCTGCAGATGGAAAACCTAAGTACTTAGCCTAGTCCAAGGTAATGGACACTTTTGAGCATCAAGACATGGAAGCTACAAGAATCTCATCACTCCAATTTCTAAGTAAAATTTATGGGTGAACAAGGGTGAAGGACCCCCAATATCTATTGGTGGTTCCTTGGGAATTTTTTGACAAAGAAAACTTAGTGATTTCAACTAATAGGAAAAACTTATTTTCAAGCAAAGCAAGCCAAGCTACACTTAGCCAAAATGCATATAGTAATATAGTCCACTTAAAATATACTAAGGTATCACTTGCCAATACTATTCCAAAGTATTGACCCTCTGTCGCTGTAACTTGTGATGTTGCAGGTTACTCCGATGATGAATAGGAGTCATGAGTCTACACTCAACATGCTTGCCTGTGGCACATGAAGATGAAGACTTGTGTTTATTTACTTATTCCTTAAACTCTTGTATTAGGCCTATGGCCCAGAGTTGTAAAAGACTGTGTTTTAACTCTGGAATGAATGTAATAAACGACCTTTGTATCTGTGTACTTCATCTTAAACTGTGGATGCTAGCATTGATCAAGGGACTAGCATTGCAATCACAGGGATCCTTTCCTTTATAAAGGAGGGGTCTAACAGATGGTATCGAACCAATGTTGCACAAGGATTATGACCCTAGGATTGAAAACCATTAAGGAAAATTTTTCAACTATTTCTACACCTGTTTATTCTTCTCGTAAAACTTTTCTAATCTTTTCATTCTCAACTCCATTGTAGATGAACTCCATCAACGAAGCCGTGAAGAAAGGACCACTCATGACCATGACCTTGGAGTGTGAAACTGAGTTTCCCAATATACTCAAGGACCTCATGGTGGCAATGGAAGCACATGGTGCAGCTGTGTACAAGGGCTTTCCAGTGATGGATGAAGGAGTGGAGTATTGGTGGGTGCAACTTCACTTGTACAAAAACAAGGAAGATAACCACAAGGAAAGGGGATTCTGCATGTACACCAACACTAAAATGCACACCACATTCTTTGAGTCAGCCAGAGATGCAGCTTGGAGGACTATCAAAGAACTAAGTTCTAGAGTCAAGTGCAGAATGCTCAACCTCCAAAAAGACTTAGAGAAAGAGAAGGAACTTACCCAAGAGTTGGAAGCCACCAACCAAGAGTTAAGGGGAGATATAATAGACTTAGTGATGGAATCATGTGAGCAAGATAGGTGGATTGCCTCTAGGAACATTGTGATAGCCACCAGATCCAGTGAGATAGGCTTATAAGCACACTTTGTAGTGGACCACCATCTATCACCTTATTTTCCAAAATGATACCTTAAATAAGTTGGACCTTGTTTGATGTAATGGATTTATGTATGCATGACTTGTGTGATATTTGTGTTCCATGGTTATGTATGAGATGGTTGTTTTGTATTTATCTTGAATGATGTTGTTCTAACTTTTCAATTTTATAAATAGATGCCTATTGCCATCAGCACTGTTGAGGAGCTCCAGGTTACTCGTTTCGGATCTCGTATCATTGAGCTTACCACTTTGCTCGATCTCCCTCTTCCCACCATCACGGTGTACCCACTCACCAAGTTCGGGAGGAAGGACCTCTGGGGCTTCAAGGTGAACCAGCCAGGACGCCAGACTAAGCCTGCTACAGAGGCCATCGTCTTCAAGCTGATGCACGACGACAGGGAGAGAGGCATGGAGGTAGTCATGCAGGACCTGATAGGACGCTTGTTAGGCCGTCACTCCCGACAGGTTAGGGGCACTCACTTCCACGTCTTCGGAAGGCGTGATGTTGATGGAGAGTCCATCAACTTTGAGGACGACTCGAGGGACACGGCAGAGCCGATACGTCTCTATCTCCAGGACTTAGAGACTCTCCTCAGGCACATGGACACGGATAGGACGAACGTCATGCTTGGCAATGACGAGCTTCAGGTACAGCTACGCGAGAAGGACAAGCTTTTCGCACAGCAGGATGAGATGATCAAGGAAATGGAGACAAAGTTCGAGGCCCAGGATCACAAGTTCAAGAGTCAAGAGAAACGCGTCCAGGATAGGAACAAGAAGATCCGGGACATGACCGAGGAACTGAAGTCCAAGGATTTCGAGCTTGAGCAGCAGCAGATGGTTATTGAGAGACTTCGCTCCCAGAAGAGGGCTCTCAAGGCCAAGGTCGATTCCTTGACCACTACGATTGAGGAGAACAAGACCGCGATGGAGAACGCAGGTCTTACCTTCGTCGAGGAGGATATTGATGCTGATGAGTAGACTTGACTACTCGTTTATCTTTCATATTTGTACTTGTTATTGTGAACTTATTATTGGACCATCCGACATGTGGATGGCTTGCCACTTGTGTGTTTTACTTCATGAGCTTATTATGTGGTTGTTGAACTTTTATTCTTATGTTGTTTGTTATATGTTTTCTTACGATGTATTGTGCATAAAACATCTATGGTTATCTCATTCTTATCTATTTGAACAAACCACAGATGCCTCCCTGTCGCGCAAACCCCAACCCCAACAACATCACCCTGGAAATGCAACAAATGATGAATGCGCAAACACAGCTTATGCAAATGATGACAACATTCATCCAGAACCATAATAACAACAACAACAACAACAACAACCCCAACAACAACAACAATAACAACAACAACAACAACAACAACAACAACAACCCTCCGGGTTTTGATATGCTCACCAGATTTCTGCGTCTGAGGCCAGCAAAGTTTTCGGGAACAACTGATCCCATGGTAGCCAATGACTGGCTACGTTCTGTGAACAAGGACTTAGTGACCGTGGGCTGCACGGATGCTGAAAAAGTCAGGTTCGCAGCACATCTGTTGGAAGGACCAGCCGCCACATGGTGGGACAACTTCCAAATCACCACTCCTATTGATGAGGTGACTTGGGCTATCTTTGAAGATGGCTTTCGCACTGCTCATATCTCATCAGGAATGATGAGTCTGAAAAAGAAGGAGTTTCACAACCTGAAGCAGCGCCCCTTAGCGTGGCTGAGTACATAGAAGAGTTCAACAATCTGGCGCGCTATGCACCGGATGAAGTTGATACAGATGCCAAAAGAAAAGAAAAGTTCTTGGAGGGTTTGAATGATGAGCTGAACCTACAGTTGTCTATAGCATATGTTCCAACTTATCAGTCTTTGTGTGACAAGGCTGCTATTTTGGAAAGTAAAATGAAACAAGTCGAGAGTAGGAAGAGGAAACACTCCAACAAGCACAGCTCGGGATCGTCTCACAAACGATCTCACTATGATGACAGTGGCAGCTCAGGATCCCATAAGCATGGGAAATACAACAAGCACCACAACCACAACCATCATGACAACAAGCATCATCGCAGTCATGACAATGACAAGTATAAGAACCAGAAGAGTGGACATAAGAACCACCACAGTGGAAACGGTAGTGGAAGTGGGAGTCAGCCTGCTAAAAGGGACATCAGTCAGGTTGAATGCTTCAAATGCAAGAATATGGGACACTATGCAAATGAGTGCCCCGAAAAGAAAGTTGAAGGACCTGTCAAGACCAATCCTTTCCAGAAAGGACAGGTTAACCACATCAATGTGGAGGAGGTCTATGAGGAGCCTGATGTCGTTACTTGTAAGTTCAGACTCAATTCAATTCAGCATTTGTACTCTTTGATACCGGTGCATCTCATTCATTCATATCAAAAGCATTCGTTGAAAGAAATGAACTACCGGTAGAGACCATTGGGTGTCCTATAAGAGTAAGTTCTCCGGGTGGAGAAATGATAGTAAACTCAGGATGTCATGACTTAGTCATAGAATTTGGGAAACATAAATTTCCAGTGAACCAAATAATTCTGAATTCCCAAGGATTGGATGTGATTTTGGGAATGGATTGGATGGCTAAGTATGAGGGAGTATTAGATTGTGCCAATCGTACAGTTACACTCACAACCCCAGAAGGTAAAAGAATAAAATTCAGATCTAACTTTGAATCCAAGGGAAGTAAACTGAATTCTCTTAAGGGGGTTAGCATGGACAGTGTGCCAATTGTGTGTGAGTATCCAGATGTATTTCTGGAGGAGTTACCAGGAATGCCACCAGATAGAGATGTGGAGTTTCTGATAGATTTGGTACCAGGTTCTGGACCAATAGCTAAGAGACCGTACAAAATGTCAGTTGATGAACTGAAAGAACTCAAGAAGCAGCTAGGAGAACAGTTGCAGAAAGGGTTTATTCAACCAAGTTCTTCATCTTGGGGAGCCCCAGTATTGTTTGTGGAGAAGAAGGATAGAACACAAAGATTATGTATTGACTACCGTTCTCTCAACGAGGTGACCATCAAGAACAAATATCCTTTGCCAAGAATCAACGACTTGTTTGATCAGTTAGAAGGAGCATGTGTGTTCTCGAAGATTGATCTTCGGTCAGGTTATTTTCAGCTCAAAATAAGAGAACAAGACATACCAAAAACAACATTCACCACAAGGTATGGATTGTATGAGTATACTGTGATGCCTTTTGGTTTAACCAACGCTCCGACATACTTCATGAATATGATGAACAAGGTGTTCATGGAATTCCTTGACAAGTTTGTGGTTGTTTTCATCGATGACATCTTAGTCTACTCCAAGAGCAAGGAAGAACACGAAAGACACTTACGCTTGATACTTGAAAAGTTAAGAGAGCATAAACTTTATGCCAAATTCAGCAAGTGTGAGTTTTGGTTAGAGGAAGTGGGTTTTCTTGGTCATGTTATGACAAAGGATGGTGTGGCAGTTGATCCTGCTAAGGTTTCAGCTGTGACAGATTGGGAATCACCCAAGAATGTGAAAGAAGTTCGTAGTTTCCTCGGCTTAGCAGGTTATTACAGAAGGTTCATTGAAAATTTCTCGAAGGTTGCTAAGCCAATGACGGAATTGCTAAAGAAGGACAAGAAATTTGCTTGGACTGAAGGTTGCGAAGTCAGCTTCCAAGAGTTGAAGAAGAGACTTGTGACAGCACCAGTTCTATGTCTGCCAGATTTGGAAAAAGATTTCCAAGTGTATTGTGATGCGTCTCATCAAGGTTTGGGTGCCGTACTTATGCAAGATGGTAAAGTCGTAGCCTATGCTTCGAGACAACTCAAAACTCATGAAGTAAACTATCCTACTCATGATTTGGAGTTAGCCTCTGTCGTCCATGCACTCAAAACATGGAGACATTACCTTTTGGGTAAGCGGTGTGAAGTATTCACCGATCATAAGAGCTTGAAGTATATCTTCACCCAGAAAGAAATCAACATGAGACAAAGGAGATGGTTAGAACTTATTAAGGATTACGACTTAAGTTTGCAATACCACCCCGGTAAAGCGAATGTAGTAGCCGATGCTCTAAGTCGTAAGACGTTTGTAAATGGCCTTACCAAAGGGGAATTGCCAGATGACTTGTGCAAGCAATTCAAAGAACTCAGATTGGAGATTGTGCCAGAAGGACATCTCATGTCCTTAGATGTTCAACCCACTTTATTGGACAAGATCCGAGAAGTTCAGAAGACTGATAAGGAAATTGAAAAGATTAAGGAAAATATAAGTCTAGGGAAATCTAAGAGTTTCCATATAGACGAACAAGGTACCTTATGGCACGGAAGCGTGTTGTGTTCCACAAGATCCGGAGTTGCGGAAACTGATTTTACAAGAGGCTCACAACTCTCCGTATTCTATTCACCCGGGAAACACCAAGATGTACATGGACATGAAAGAAAGATTTTGGTGGAACAATCTCAAAAGGGACATCGCCGAACATATTGCTTTGTGTGATGTGTGCAGCAGAGTAAAAGCGGAGCATCAGAAACTAGCAGGTTTGCTTCAACCACTACCTATTCCTGAATGGAAGTGGGAAAATATTGGTATGGATTTCATTACCGGATTACCAATGACCAGGTCGGGGTATGATTCCATATGGGTGGTAGTGGATCGCCTAACTAAAGTGGCTCATTTTATACCCGTGAAGACAACTTATACAAGTGCCAAGTTAGCAAAAATCTACATGAGCAGAATTGTATGCCTTCACGGTGTGCCTAGAGTATTGTGTCAGATAGAGGAACACAGTTCACTTCTCACTTTTGGAGACAGCTTCATGAATCTTTGGGAACGAGGTTGGAATTCAATACTGCCTTTCATCCCCAAACTGATGGAAAAACGGAAAGGACTAATCAAATTCTTGAAGACATGTTGAGAGCCTGTGCTTTAGACTATGGAGCAAGTTGGGATGAAAGCTTGCCTTACGCAGAGTTCTCATACAATAACAGTCATCAAACTAGTATTGGAATGGCACCATTTGAGTTATTCTATGGAAGAAAATGTACCACCCCATTACTATGGAATGGTGTGGGAGAGAGAAGTTTATTTGGACCTGATCTTATCAAAGACGCCGAAGAAAAGGTCAAATTGGTTAAGGACAAGTTGAAGGTAGCACAGTCCCGACAGAAAAGCTACACAGATTCTAAGCGTAGAGAAGTCACCTACGAAGTTGGGGATAGAGCTTATCTCAGGGTATCACCACTCCGTGGAGTGAAAAGATTTGGAGTCAAAGGAAAGTTGGCACCAAGATATGTTGGGCCATTCAAGATTCTAAGTCGCAAGGGAGAAGTTGCATATGAAGTTGAATTTCCAGAATATCTGTCAGCTGTCCATAATGTGTTTCACGTGAGTCAGCTTAAGAAATGCCACCCAGAAATGGAAGAAACTTCTCTGAAGGATACCATACCGTTGGAAGAGGTTCAACTAGAAAGTGACCTCACCTATGAAGAAAAGCCTGTCAAGATTCTTGAGACCGCAGAAAGAGTCACAAGGACAAAAACTATCAAGTTTTGCAAGGTGCAATGGAACCATCACTCCGAAGAGGAAGCAACATGGGAAAGAGAAGATGACCTTCGGAAAGACCACCCTCACCTATTTGCTAGCCAATCCGAATCTCGAGGGCGAGATTCACCTTAAGGGGGTTAGATTTGTAACATCCCTAAATTCAAATTCCAAAACTCATTCATATTATCCTTGCATGCATCATCATTTAGGGATTTTTCTCAAAATCATTTCAGAAAAACATAAGCTTTGGTGTTATGATTTTATGTGGACAAATTTAACTCAAAAGACCAACACCATTTTGAAAACTTGAATGATTAGGAAATTGTTTGCTTACCTCCATTATTGGAAAGTTTAGGAGTAAAAGTTTGATCAAAGTTTTCAATTTGGAAAATGAATTCAAAACCCTAATTTCAAAAACATTGCAAACCAGAGGCAATGTCTCTGATTGATTTAAGTCCAAACTTGACCAAAGCCTTATAGATTAACCACATGGTCAAATAACTGATTTTGAAACCACAGTACCCTGCAAAAATCCCCAGAATCATTTGAATTCAAAAAAGATTTGAATTCATATCTAAATCTAACCAGAAAATCAAAATAGAAAAATAAAAGAAATAAACAAAGGAAAAGGGCCGCGCGCCAGAAATCTGGCCCAGCAACGAACCCAGCCCAGCAAGCCCACCCGGGGAATTTCTTTCCTTCTATCACGCGCACCACCGATCAGCGATTTAACGGACCCCACCCCATTTTGCACACATCGCCGAGCGGGCCACATCCTGTGTCATCGTCTTCCCAAACCGCCCGCGGCCGCATGACTGCGATGTTGCCGGTGATGGCGCGGCTTAATTGGGCAATTAAACACAGGCGTTTCCTGTCGAGGCACCGACTATAAGATCCCCACCTCCTCGCAGTCATTTTCCCCCAGTCAATTCTACAATCACGCCACCAGGCTGCCCACGACTCGCTCAGAACCGCCGCAGTACCGACGACTCCGGCGACCGATTCCGGTGAGCCTTGACCGCCCCCTTCTCTCCCGATCAAACAAGGATGCTCAGCACGTTCTTACGCACCTGCTGACACATTTCTTTTACCTTCTCATGACCCAGGTCGTCGTCTCCGTCCACGACCGAAACCACCTGCGCTGCCGCTTGACTCCGGCGACCAATTCAGGTAAAACCCGAGCGCCCCTTGCCCCCTCTTCCACGCGAGTTTGTTCGCCTGCGTTTTGCGCAACTCCTGATGCCTCTGGCTCGTGTTAGGGCGACGCCAAACCTCGGCAAGCACCACGTCTGCAAGCGACCGACGCCGCCCGTTACTCCGACGAGCTCCTGAAACCGTACCAGCACGCCCCTTCGCCAACCAACACCACCTCGAGCTTCAGCGCGCCACCGCGGATATGGTAAGCACCTTCTTGTTTCCCCGGACGATCTAGAGCGCCGACGCCACCGTAGTCAGACGCGCCGCCGCCGGTCAACACCGCCAGCGCCGCCCGTTTCTGGTTGATAGATCATAGCCGTCAGATCTTGATCCTACGCGTAGAAACAGTTCACTTAACGAAGAGGTATGGACAGATCTGAGCCACGCAACGTTAGTTAGATCCAATGGCTGCAGATCTTGATCCATGAAATAAATGCGCCGGTGAGGTTGTGACGCGTGGCAGGATTTAATTCAAAAAGCAATTTAAAACCGATTTTGATCCAAACTTTAAACTGCTATAACTTTTGAATGCCACGTTAGATTTTTACAAATTTTATACCGTTGGATTCAGTGAAACAAGACCTTTCTGAATGTCCAATTTGTTTAACAAATAGTAACCATTAAAATGACTTTATTTGTGGAATCTTGTTTAAAGCTATTTTGAGTATAGTTTTATTTTGGTAATTAGTTTTAATGTTAAATAAGTTTTGATAGGGAAAATTTTGCGTCCTGTTATGTTTCAGTATCATGCACATGCTTGGAAAAATTTCCAAAATCACCACTTAGTAAAATTCTTGCATGCATGCATTCATATTATTTTTGATTGAATATATTGTGTGAAATTGAATGCTATAATTTTTCTTGTAGATTTTGCTAGTGATTGTGATTGTGAAGGGTGCTACTCTCCCCACTACCAAGGCAAGTGATATTATCATGAATATTTCTAACCTATGTTTTGAACTAGCATTAGATATTTTGTTTGCATGTTATTTTGTCTAATGCTAAAATTGGGAAATCCTATGTAGTTTAGAATAGTAGAATTGCTAAGGAATTTTCCCTATGATAAGTTTCCATGCCTTGCTTAGCCTAGCTATATAGCAAACAAGGGATGGTGAAAATCTACACTTACTATGATGAAAATATTTCTAAGTCATGAGACTTACACTTTCCTAATAAAACCACTAAGTCAAATGAACCTCCTGGGTGGAATGGAAGAATGGGTTATGTTGAGTGGTTACACAAGGCCATGGACTTGGGTTGTGTATCTCACTTGTGGTAAGCCACCCAGGCACAAAGGGATTTGGAGGCCAAGTGTTGAGAAAGCTAACAGTGCAACCACTTGGCAATATGGGCTCTGCCTTGATCATATAGGTTGCTAGAACTTAGTCATTTGGACAGTTGGTGGTAGATGGGATGATAGGTTGGAACGCGTCCATTTGACTAAGGAAAGGCTTCTGAAAGGTCCTGTCTTGGGAAACCAAGTCTGGTGGGGAAAGTGCACAACCTCTGCAGATGGAAAACCTAATTACTTAGCCTAGTCCAAGGTAATGGACACTTTTGAGCATCAAGACATGGAAGCTACAAGAATCTCATCACTCCAATTTCTAAGTAAAATTTATGAGTGAACAAGGGTGAAGGACCCCCAATATCTATTGGTGGTTCCTTGGGAATGTTTTGACAAAGAAAACTTAGTGATTTCAACTAATAGGAAAAACTTATTTTCAATCAAAGCAAGCCAAGCTACACTTAGCCAAAATGCATATAGTAATATAGTCCACTTAAAATATACTAAGGTATCACTTGCCAATACTATTCCAAAGTATTTACCCTCTGTGGCTGTAACTTGTGATGTTGCAGGTTACTCCGATGATGAATAGGAGTCATGAGTCTACACTCAACATGCTTGCCTGTGGCACATGAAGATGAAGACTTGTGTTTATTTACTTATTCCTTAAACTCTTGTATTAGGCCTATGGCCCAGAGTTGTAAAAGACTGTGTTTTAACTCTGGAATGAATGTAATAAACGACCTTTGTATCTGTGTACTTCATCTTAAACTGTGGATGCTAGCATTGATCCAGGGACTAGCATTGCAACCACAGGGATCCTTTCCTTTATAAAGGAGGGGTCTAACAGCTTATCTATAGGAGTATGTCCACCATATCATTTTCCTAACGATATGATCTTGTTGTTGATAACATCTCAATGTTCATGATAGGGAAACCACAATCATTTATCAACCAACAAGCTAGTGATGTATAGAGGCTATACTAGGGACTTCAAGTTAAGTTTACAAATCACACAAGTATTAATGTTTCCTTGTTAATACTATTATAGCATGAATGTAAACATTTATCATAAACACAAAGATATAATAATAACTACATTTATTATTGCCTCTAGGGCATATCTCCAACAGTCTCCCACTTGCACTAGAGTCATCTAATCTAGATTACATGGTAATATACCGAACACCCATGGCAGTTTGGTGTTGGTCATGTTTTGCCCTCGGGAGAGGTTTAGTCAACGGATCCGCCACATTCAGATCTGTGTGTACTTGTAGCGGTCCCAACCTGATAAGGTAGAGTCCTCCTGTGTTTTACAATGCTAGTCCCTGGATCAATAGCTAGCATCCACAGTTAAGATGTAATATCAAGAAACAAAGGTCATAATATAACTTTATAACCAGGAATAACATAAGTTTATTACATCAATCATAGCTCATTTGGCTAATACATTACGTTGCAGCGGAATAACTATAGTCATGGATCCTTCATCTTCAAAGTGCCACAGGCAAATGTTGGTTGTAGACTTTGTAATCTTAATCAATCAATCTTCACTAAAAACAATCAAACCTGCAACATACAAGTTACAGCCACAAAGGGTCAATACATTTGAATTGTATTGGCAAGTGATACTATGGTAGTATAGTGGAATCTATCATCTATATGCATTTGGCTAAGTGGAGTTGAGGCTTGCATTGCTCAAAATAGATTTTTCTTATCATTTTGAAAATACTAAGTTTTTTCTTGACAAAATCATTTCCTCAATCAAAGATTTCAAGATCCTTGTACCAAGCCATCTCTCCATCAATGATTGAAGAATTCAAACAACCCTTGTTCAAACCACAAGATTTTAATTTAGAAATTGGAATGATGAGATTCTTGATTGTTTCCATGTCTTGATGCTCAAATTGTCCTTTACCAGGGACATGGCTAAGTACTTAGATTTTACACTCTGCAGGTGGTGCACTTTACCCACAAGACTTGGTTTCCCAAGACAAGATCTTTCGAAACTTTCCTTAGACCAAAATGGACGCGCTCCAACCTATCAAACACTACCACCCACTGTCCATTTGGCTAAGTTCTTGCAACCTATATGATCATGGCAGAGCCCATATTGCCAAGTGGTTGCACTTGAAGCTTCTCAACATTTGACATCTCAAATCTCTTTGTTTCCTGGGTGGCCATCCACAAGTGAGATACACAAGGTTCCTGGCCTTGTGTAACCACTCAACATAACCCAATCCATCCATTCCACCCAGGTGATTTATTAACTTAGTTGTTTTATTAAACAAAACATAAGTCTTCAGACTTAGAATATTTTTCCATAGTGTGAATATGTTTTCCACCCATGTTTTCTATTAGCTAGGCTAAGCTTGGTAGTATTAGGAAACTTAACTTAGGAAATCCTACTAAGGATTCATCTACTAAGTTTTCCTATAGAAAGATCTATACTTAGCAAAATCCATGCAAGTTTAATTAGCAAAATCACTAATGCATAGAAAAAGTAATAGGATAGAAAGTATGAAGCATCACTTGCCTTTTTGGTAGAGTATAGGTTCACTTCTTGATCTTTGCAACAATCACACTCTTCAAGTCACTACAAATCAATCAAGCAAGGCACAAGCTCAATCTACCAATCAAGCAAAACATCACACATAAATAACAAAGTCAAAGAAATGCATGCAAGCATGCCAAGCTTTGTTTTGTTTGAAAAAGTGGTTCCTAGTGGGTCATAGTCATTTGGGTACATCTAATGGTCATTTCCTAAAGTGGCCAAGTCATTTGTAAAAGGTTTCACTTTAAAACCATTTTCAAAACAAAGTGTTATTTTATGTGGTGTAGAATTATTTTTTTTTACTAAGGCATTAGCCCATAGGGTTCACCAAATGAGTTGCTATTGCAAAACTTGGTGTTTTTGGGTTAGTAGGTTTGGTCCAAACCATCTACTCAAAGTTTTCTTCCCCTAAACATTTCCATAATAAAATCACAATTTTATTTGGCTAGAAATGGACTAAACTAATTAATCCAATCCAAACTTTTCCAAATTTATTTTCCAAACCATGGGTTGGTTCCTAGGGTCAGTAAGGTCATAACAAACCAATTTGCAAAGGTTTTATCCTTAAATTCAATTTTAAACAATTTTTATACTCTAAACAAGTATACAAATGAATCTGTAAATTCAAACAAGCTAACAGCTACTATTTGCCAAACTAAGGGCATGGTTGGCTAGGGCTTGTTCTCCTGAATTCATTGATATAAAATTTGTCAAATTTGGACGTGTGGTTTGAAAGTTACAGGGGTTTGAAGTTTGCAATTCAATGATTTCAAATTCAGTTTTAAAACAGATCCGCCACACGCGTCATTGTTTCATTGGCGATACCGGTTCGCTGCGGATCACGCCCTGGTGCGTTGGATTAAGTCTAATCGTGCGGCTCTGAACGCATACCCTTTCGGTTTTAAGTGATCCTATCCGAGCCTTAGGATCCATATCCAACGGTCCTCGTCTAATGACCTAAGACTGGCGGCGCTTAGCGGCGGTATGGCGATAGGCGGCGGCGTTGGCGAGGCGAAGCGAGGAAAGAGGGAGGAAGCTCACCGGTTCGTGGAGCGGCGATGCTCAACGTGGGGTGGTCGTCGAGGCGCCGGGTCACCGCGATTGCTCCCGAGTTGGTATCTTGGCGACGGCGCGATCGAGGTTGAGGACGACGCTAGGAATCACCCGGAGACAAACGAGGCACACGGTCAGAAGCGCAAGGACACGAAGAAGGCGTGTGCGTGAACGAGAGGGGTCGGGGTGGTCTGGAATTACCGGAGGAGCTCGTCGAGAGGCGGCGCTCAGAATTTTTTGTCGAAAGGCTTCTGGGCGCCAGCGGTTGAGCGGAGGTCTGTAGAGGAGCGTCGAGTGGGGAACTTGTTCGTGTGCTCGGTGTGGCATGGGGTGGTCCGGTTTGGATGGAATCGTCAACGGACCTCGTCGGAGACAGGAGAGTGGTTGGTGAAATCTGCACTGGGGCGTGCTCGGGGAAGGCGGAGGAAAGCGGAGAGGGAGGCGGCGCTTTAAGGTGTGCGATCACTGCGAGTAAAGGTCATCGCGTTAAGGAGTAATCAAGCCGAGAATTTATGTCTGCGAGGAGAGGGAAGAACCAGTCCGGGGTGGGAAGAAGAGCAAGCGATGGGTGGGGTCATTGTCGGTGAGAAAAGGAGTGAGGAGGAGGGCCACAAGTCGGTGACTTTGCGGGCTGTTTCAGTGAGGAAAAGCAGTTCAGGAGGAAAAAGAGTTGGGCATTGGTGGGCTTGAAATTCTGGGTTGGGTTGGTTCTTTTATTTTTTTGCTGTTTTCTGATTCCTTTTCTTTTTCTATTTCTATTTTTCTGATTTGATTTTCAATCAACACTTCAAACATTCAAACCATTCAAACAATTCAAATCTTTACCAAACATTGTAACTACAAATTTGGTTCTGTTTAGTATTCTGAACCAAAAATCCTAAATAAAATAAATAACACTTTAATCTTTTTAGGTTCCATCCTTAATTAAATAAGTAGGCCATGGTTTATTAATTAAATAAAGTTTTTGTTGTTTATTAATAAAATCTTTATGTGAAATCCAAATATTTTCAAAATCAAATCAGTAGGTATCATTTGGAAGTAAATAATACTTGGATACTTGTTTAAAACAAAATATTATTTTGTTTTAGGGTCCAATAATAATTATATATAATGGGCCTTAGTTATTAAATCAAATAGAGTTTGATTTTATTAATAAAATCTTTATTTGAAACTAAATATCTTCAAAACCAAATTAGTGGGTTTTATTTGGGAAATATAGAATACTTGGAGATTTGTTTTAAAATAAAATAACATTTTATTTTAGGGTCCATTATTAATTAATATAATAGACTTTCATTATTATTTCAAATAGGATTTATTTTATTTGAGATATTTATTTTGAAATCTAAAACAAAGCCCAAACACTTTAGTAGGTTTTATTAGAGAATATAAAATATTTGGAAAACCTATTTAAAACAATTTAATAAGTTTTGATGTTTTAATTAAATTGGTAAAACTTCTTATTTAAATAAAGTTTGGATATTAATTCTTTATTATTTTATTTTAAATAAACCTTTGTTGTTTTTTTATTCAAACTAAATGTTTTAATTCCCAAAGTTTGGTCAAGGTTTAATTTGGATTTATAAAATAATCCTTATTTATAAATCCATCTTTTCTTTTGAAAACCAATCTTTTATTAAAAGATCCAAAATAGTATTTCCAAAGTACTTTATTTTCCTTTGTTAGTTGTTTTATGTTTTTAAATCCTTTTGGGATTTATTTTTTCAAATTAGGTTTGAAGATTCCTATTGGAATTCAAAAAGTTTCTTCTGGCTCTGAAAATCAAACAAAGTTTTATTTTATTAATTTATTTTCACATTACAAGATTTGGAAAATCTTGGGATGTGACAGGCTACCACCCTTAAAATAAATCTCGTCCCGAGATTTGGGGAGGCTAGGGTTGCAAACAAGTTCAAAACAACTAGGGTACTACCACCCTAAAAAAAATTTCAAACAAAATTACACATTGTCCTTCTTGGGATCCTGGGAAAATTTTCTCTAAGCAAACAGTTGCACTTATGTCCTTAATTTCCATGCTTGACTCATGGGCCAAGGTTGAGATCCTTCATAGACTTGTTTAACTTGTTCTCCATCTTTTCTGGACAATTGTTTGCATAGTGGCCTAGTTCCTTGCATTTGAAACATGTGACAAGGCTGATATCCCTCATAGGCTGGCTTATCTTGTGCTTCATCTTTTCTGAACAGTAATTTGCATAATGTCCTAACTCTTTGCAGTATTTGCACCTCACTTGGCTGATATCTTTCTTTTCCTTTGGTATCATTGCTTTTTGTTTGTTTCTTGGTTCTTCTTATTTTCTGGGCATTCATTAGCATAGTGTCCCATCTCTTTGCAATTGTAACATTGCTCTTGGGTAATATCTTTCTTGTTAGGGTTGGGGCATTTCTTCTTCTTCTTGGGTCTCTCCAAAGCTAGGAGTTCTTCTAGTTCATGTTCTTCATAGGTGGGAGATCTTTCTCTCTTCTTGAGGCATTGATCTTCATGTTCCTTGGATGCATGATCTTTGTCTCTAAAACTATTGTTGGCTTGGGTTCCTTCTAAAACAGCATCTTTGTCATCCTTGTTGTCATTAGCTCTTTGGAAAAAGTTTTCTCTCATGTTGATCATTTGAGTAACCAATCCTTGCAACATTTGGGATTGAAGTTTCAAAATCCTTTGTATGGCTGGGTCTAGTCCATTGTTGTTGGCTAAAAGCTGAGTTGTCTCTTGGCTCAACTGGTTTTGGGTTGCTATCAGTTCCTTTATGTTATCAGCTTGGTTGGTGTTGGTGTCCTCAACCTTGGAGTCTTTGGGAGTAGTCATCTGTTTGGGTTGAAGGAAGATTAGAATAGGCAAGATATTTCTAAGGAATCAATTCTAGTTACACACATCACAATTCACACAAACAATGTGCATGCAATCACAAGTCAAACATTTCACTCAAACAAGGTTCAAGCACATACTTTGTCAAAAAAAATATTTTTGTTATACCACATAAGTTGGTGTGTTTGACCTAACTAAATTATGGTGGTCCATCTATATGGTTCACTTGTGATCTTTCCTTCCTTCTTGATTCTTCTTGTATGAGATCATGGTTTCCTTGAGAAAAAGCTCTTGGTCACAATACTTCAAAGTTGTTGATGGATCCTTCTTATTTTGCATTCCCTCAGTCTCTAAATTTTGAGTAAGACTTCCTTGTCTCATTTGTGGTCCTTAGTGATATCCAAGTTGGAGGTCCTTGGTGAATATGCTGAAGATGTTGAAGTCATTAGAGTTGAAGAAGTTGAAGAAGTCCTTTGCACATGATATAGTCTTTGGTCATGGTTAGGCCTTTCCATCAAGTTGAGGTAGAAGAGATGTAGAGTTGAAACCAAAATGGTTAAGGAAAGAGTTTACAAGTGTTTTTGTAAATAAGTTTTGGATCAAAGTATAACTCCTATTTTTCTAAGGGTTTTTGTCCAATCCTAGGGTTTACAAATCCTACAGGCAACACAATGCTCTGATACCATCTGTAGTGGTCCCAACCTGATAAGGTAGAGTCCTCCTGTGTTTTACAATGCTAGTCCCTGGATCAATAGCTAGCATCCACAGTTAAGATGTAATATCAAGAAACAAAGGTCATAATATAACTTTATAACCAGGAATAACATAAGTTTATTACATCAATCATAGCTCATTTGGCTAATACATTACATTGCAGCGGAATAACTATAGTCATGGATCCTTCATCTTCAAAGTGCCACAGGCAAATGTTGGTTGTAGACTTTGTAATCTTAATCAATCAATCTTCACTAAAAACAATCAAACCTGCAACATACAAGTTACAGCCACAAAGGGTCAATACATTTGAATTGTATTGGCAAGTGATACTATGGTAGTATAGTGGAATCTATCATCTATATGCATTTGGCTAAGTGGAGTTGAGGCTTGCATTGCTCAAAATAGATTTTTCTTATCATTTTGAAAATACTAAGTTTTTGCTTGACAAAATCATTTCCTCAATCAAAGATTTCAAGATCCTTGTACCAAGCCATCTCTCCATCAATGATTGAAGAATTCAAACAACCCTTGTTCAAACCACAAGATTTTAATTTAGAAATTGGAATGATGAGATTCTTGATTGTTTCCATGTCTTGATGCTCAAATTGTCCTTTACCAGGGACATGGCTAAGTACTTAGATTTTACACTCTGCAGAGGTGGTGCACTTTACCCACAAGACTTGGTTTCCCAAGACAAGATCTTTCAGAAACTTTCCCTTAGACCAAAATGGACGCGCTCCAACCTATCAAACACTACCACCCACTGTCCATTTGGCTAAGTTCTTGCAACCTATATGATCATGGCAGAGCCCATATTGCCAAGTGGTTGCACTTGAAGCTTCTCAACATTTGACATCTCAAATCTCTTTGTTTCCTGGGTGGCCATCCACAAGTGAGATACACAAGGTTCCTGGCCTTGTGTAACCACTCAACATAACCCAATCCATCCATTCCACCCAGGTGATTTATTAACTTAGTTGTTTTATTAAACAAAAACATAAGTCTTCAGACTTAGAATATTTTTCCATAGTGTGAATATGTTTTCCACCCATGTTTTCTATTAGCTAGGCTAAGCTTGGTAGTATTAGGAAACTTAACTTAGGAAATCCTACTAAGGATTCATCTACTAAGTTTTCCTATAGCAAGATCTATACTTAGCAAAATCCATGCAAGTTTAATTAGCAAAATCACTAATGCATAGAAAAAGTAATAGGATAGAAAGTATGAAGCATCACTTGCCTTTTTGGTAGAGTATAGGTTCACTTCTTGATCTTTGCAACAATCACACTCTTCAAGTCACTACAAATCAATCAAGCAAGGCACAAGCTCAATCTACCAATCAAGCAAAACAACACACATAAATAACAAAGTCAAAGAAATGCATGCAAGCATGCCAAGCTTTGTTTTGTTTGAAAAAGTGGTTCCTAGTGGGTCATAGTCATTTGGGTACATCTAATGGTCATTTCCTAAAGTGGCCAAGTCATTTGTAAAAGGTTTCACTTTAAAACCATTTTCAAAACAAAGTGTTATTTTATGTGGTGTAGAATTATTTTTTTTACTAAGGCATTAGCCCATAGGGTTCACCAAATGAGTTGCTATTGCAAAACTTGGTGTTTTTGGGTCAGTAGGTTTGGTCCAAACCATCTACTCAAAGTTTTCTTCCCCTAAACATTTCCATAATAAAATCACAATTTTATTTGGCTAGAAATGTACTAAACTAATTAATCCAATCCAAACTTTTCCAAATTTATTTTCCAAACCATGGGTTGGTTCCTAGGGTCAGTAAGGTCATAACAAACCAATTTGCAAAGGTTTTATCCTTAAATTCAATTTTAAACAATTTTTATACTCTAAACAAGTATACAAATGAATCTGTAAATTCAAACAAGCTAACAGCTACTATTTGCCAAACTAAGGGCATGGTTGGCTAGGGCTTGTTCTCCTGAATTCATTGATATAAAATTTGTCAAATTTGGACGTGTGGTTTGAAAGTTACAGGGTTTGAAGTTTGCAATTCAATCGATTTCAAATTCAGTTTTAAAACAGATCCCGCCACGTCGTTGTTTCATTGGCGATACCGGTTCGCTGCGGATCACGCCTGTGCGTTGGATTAAGTCTAATCGTGCGGCTCTGAGCATACCCTTCGGTTTTAAGTGATCCTATCCGAGCCTTAGGATCCATATCCAACGGTCCTCGTCTAATGACCTAAGATCGCGGCGCTTAGCGGCGGCGATGGGCGCAATGGCGGCGTTAAGGCAGGAAGCGAGGAAGAGAGGAGGAAGCTCACCGGGTTCGTGGAGCGACCGATGCTCAACGTGGGACTGGTCCGTCGAGGCGACGGGTCACCGCGATTGCTCCCGGAGTTGGTATCTTGGCGGCCAGACGGCGGTCGAGTTGACGACGCTAGGAATCACCCGGAGACAAACAAGGCACACGGTCAGGAGCGCAAGGACACGAAGAAGGCGTGTGCGTGAACGAGAGGGGTCGGGGTGGTCTGGAATTACCGGAGGAGGTCATCGGAGGCGCAGACGGCGGCTCGAATTTTTGTCGAAGACGGCTTCTGGCGCCCGCGGTTGAGCGGAGGGTGCAGAGAGGAGGCGTCGAGTGGGAACTTGTTCGTGCTCGTGTGGCATGGGGTGGTCCGGTTTGGATGGAATCGTCAACGGACCTCGTCGGAGACAGGAGAGTGGTTGGTGAAATACGCACTGGGGCATGCTCGGGAAGGAGGCGGAGGGAAGCGGAGAGGGAGATGGCGCTTTGGGTGTGCGATCACTGCAAGTAAAGGTCGTCAGCGTTAAGGCGTAATCAAGCCGAGAATTTATATGCAACGGCGAGGAGAGGGAAGAACCAGTCCGTGGTGGGAAGAAGAGCAAGAGGTGTGGGGTCCATCGGTGAGAAAAGGTGAGGAGGAGGGCCACAAGTCGGTGACTTTTGGGCTGTTTCAGATGAGGGAAAAGCAGTTCGGGAGGAAAAAAGAGCTGGGTGGCTTGGCTTTCTTGGGTTGGGTTGGTTCTTTTATTTTTTTTGCTGTTTTCTGATTCCTTTTCTTTTTCTATTTCTATTTTTCTGATTTGATTTTCAATCAACACTTCAAACATTCAAACCATTCAAACAATTCAAATCTTTACCAAACATTGTAACTACAAATTTGGTTCTTTTAGTATTCAACCAAAATCCTAAATAAAATAAATAACACTTTAATCTTTTTAGGTTCCATCCTTAATTAAATAAGTAGGCCATGGTTTATTAATTAAATAAAGTTTTTGTTGTTTATTAATAAAATCTTTATGTGAAATCCAAATATTTTCAAAATTAAATCAGTAGGTATCATTTGGAAGTAAATAATACTTGGATACTTGTTTAAAACAAAATATTATTTTGTTTTAGGGTCCAATAATAATTATGTATAATGGGCCTTAGTTATTAAATCAAATAGAGTTTGATTTTATTAATAAAATCTTTATTTGAAACTAAATATCTTCAAAACCAAATTAGTGGGTTTTATTTGGGAAATATAGAATACTTGGAGATTTGTTTTAAAATAAAATAACATTTTATTTTAGGGTCCATTATTAATTAATATAATAGACTTTCATTATTATTTCAAATAGGATTTATTTTATTTGAGATATTTATTTTGAAATCTAAAACAAAGCCCAAACACTTTAGTAGGTTTTATTAGAGAATATAAAATATTTGGAAAACCTATTTAAAACAATTTAATAAGTTTTGATGTTTTAATTAAATTGGTAAAACTTCTTATTTAAATAAAGTTTGTTTATTAATTCTTTATTATTTTATTTTAAATAAACCTTTGTTGTTTTTTATTCAAATTAAATGTTTTAATTCCCAAAGTTTGGTCAAGGTTTAATTTGGCTTTATAAAATAATCCTTATTTATAAATCCATCTTTTCTTTTGAAAACCAATCTTTTATTAAAAGATCCAAAATAGTATTTCCAAAATACTTTATTTTCCTTTGTTAATTGTTTTATGTTTTTAAATCCTTTTGGGATTTATTTGTTCAAATTAGGTTTGAAGATTCCTATTGGAATTCAAAAAGTTTCTTCTGGCTCTGAAAATCAAACAAAGTTTTATTTTATTAATTTATTTTCACATTACAAGATTTGGAAAATCTTGGGATGTGACAGTACTTTGCAAATCTTTATATCCCCATCCTGGATATGTTCTCGAATAGCGTGAAAACGTAGCTTGATGTGCTTCAGCTTCTTGTGTGACCTTGGTTCTTGCGCATTGGCTATGGCACCCATGTTATCACAGTAGATAGACATTGGGTCCAGCGCACTAGGAACCACACCCAGTTCTATAATGAACTCTTTCATCCATATTGCTTCTTGTGAAGCTTCCAAGCGACCATGTATTCGATTCGATTGAAGATCTCGCCACAACGCTTTGCTTTGCACTCCTCCAGCTAATCTTCGCACCATTCAAAATAAATACGTATCCAGTTGTGATTTAGAATCATCCGGATCGGTGTTCCAACTAGCATCGGTGTAACCATTAACAACGAAATGCTCATCACCTCCATAAGAAAGAACCATATCCTTAGTTCTTCTCAAGTACTTAAGGATGTTTTTGATTGTCCAATGATCCACTCTGGATCACTTTGATATCTGCTAGTTAAACTAACGACATATGCAATGTCGGGTCTAGTACATAGCATGGCATACATTAGAGATCCTATGGCTGAGGCATAGGAGTCTTACTCATCCTTTCTCTATCTTCGCCGATGTCGGACTTTGAGTTTTACTCAAGGTCGTATTAGCAACATGGGCAAGAACCCTTTCTTGCTTTCTTCCATTCCAAACTTCTTTAGAACTTTGTCCAAATATGTACTCTGTGACAATGATATTTGGCGTTTCGATCTATCTCTATAAATCTTTATGCCTAATATGTAAGCTGATTCGCCAAGATCCTTCATTGGAAAACTATTATTCAAATATTCCTTGACACTATTAAGAAGGTCTACATCATTCCCAATCAACAATATGTCATCCACATATAGTATTAAGAATGCTACAGAGCTCCCACTCACTTTCTTGTAAATACAAGCTTCTCCATAAGTTTGTATAAAACCAAAACTTTTGATTACCTTATCAAAACGTTGATTCCAACTTCGGGATGCTTGCTTCAATCCATAGATGGACCGTTGAAGTTTGCATACCTTGTTAGCATCTTTAGGATCGACAAAACCTTTGGGTTGCATCATATACAACTCTTCATCAATATCTCCATTGAGGAATGCTGTTTTGACATCCATCTGCCATATCTCATAATCGTAATATGCAGCGATTTCTAACATAATCCTCACAGACTTTAGCTTTGCTACCGGTGAGAAAGTCTCATCGTAGTCAACTCCTTGAATTTGTCGAAACCCTTTTGCGACAAGTCGAGCTTTATAGACAGTAACATTACCATCAGCATCTGTTTTCTTCTTGAAAATCCATTTGTTCTCGACAGCCTTTCGGCCATCCGGTAAGTCTACCAAAGTCCACACTTGGTTTTCGTACATGGATCCAATCTCGGATTTCATGGCTTCTTGCCATTTATTGGAATCTGGGCTCATCATCGCTTCCTCATATGTCTCGGGGTCATCGTGTTATCCACCAACATGACACTCATAACGGATCATACCAATGGAGTGGTACGAGTTCTCGTTGACCTCCGAGGCTCTGAGCAACTTCAACCGAAGTTTCATGATCATTATCATTAGCTTCCTCTCTTATTGGTGCAGCACCACAGAACTTCTTCCGGTCTTTGCGCTACTGCAATTCGAGAGAAGGTTCGACAACCTCATCGAGTTCTACTTTCCTTCCAGTCACTTCTTTCGAGAAATTCCTTCTCTAGAAAGGATCCATTCTTAACCGAAGATTTTGCCTTGGATCTATGATAGAAGGTATACCCAATAGTTTCCTTTGGGTATCCTATGAAGACGCATTTTTCGCTTTGGGTTCAAGCTTGTAACTTATTTACATAGGCTTCGCATCCCCAAACTTTAAGGAACGACAATCTAGGTTTCTTCCCAAACCATAATTCATACAGTGTCGTTTCAACGGATTTAGACGGTGCCCTATTTAAAGTGAATGCGGCTGTTTCTAATGCATAACCCCAAAATGATAGCGGTAAATCTGTAAGTGACATCATAGAACGAACCATATCTAAGAGAGTTCGATTACGACGTTCGGACACACCATTACGCTGTGGTGTTCCTGGCGGTGTCAACTGTGAAAGTATTCCGCATTTCTTCAAATGCTCGCCAAACTCGTAACTTAGATATTCACCTCCACGATCAGAACGTAGAAATTTAATCTTCTTGTTACGTTGATTCTCCACTTCACTTTGAAATTCCTTAAACTTCTCGAAAGTTTCGGACTTATGTTTCATGAAATAGATATACCCATATCTACTCAAGTCATCCGTGAAGGTAAGAACATGACGATAACCACCGCGCGATGCTACACTCATTGGCCCACACACATCGGTATGTATGATTTCCAATAAGTCCGTAGTTCGCTCCATCATACCAGAAAATGGAGTCTTAGTCATTTTCCCATCAGACATGCTTCGCATTTTTCAAGTGATTCAAAATCAAGTGATTCAAGAAGTCCATCGGAATGGAGTTTCTTCATACGCTTCACTCCAATGTGACCAAGACGACAGTGCCACATATAGGTCGAATTATTGCTTGATTTCAAACGTTTAGCCTCAATGTTGTTAATATGTGTATTTCCACTATCGAGATTCAATAAGAATAGACCATCTATCAAAGGTGCATGTGCATAAAACATATTACTCATATAAATCGAACAACCATTATTCTCGGACTTAAACAAATGGCTCTACAATAAACAAGATCCCGATATAATGTTCATGCTCAACGCAGGCACCAAATAATAATTATTTAAGTATAAAACTAATCCCGATGGTAGATGAAGGGGTAGCGTGCCGACCGCGATCACATCAACCTTTGATCCGTTTCCCGCGCGCATCGTCACCTCGTTCTTCGCTTCCGCTTATTCTATTCTGCAGCACATGTTTCGAGTTACAAATATGAGCAACCGAACCAGTATCAAATACCCAGGCACTACTACGAGTACTAGTGAGATACACATCAATAACATGTATATCAGATATACCTTTCTTCTTGATGTTGCCGTTCTTCAGATCCGCCAAGTACTTTGGGCAATTCCGCTTCCAGTGACCTTCTCCCTTGCAGTAAAAGCACTCAGTATCAGGCTTGGGTCCAGCCTTGGTCTTCTTCGCCGGCATGGTAACTTTCTTACCACCCTTCTTGAAGTGTCCCTTCTGCTTAGACTTGCCTTTCTTGAATTTGGTGGTCTTATTGACCAACAACACTTGGTGCTCTTTCTTGATCTCCACTTCTTCAGATTTTAACATGGCAAAGAGTTTTGACAACGTCTTGTTCATGTTCTGCATGTTGTAGTTCACCACAAAGTTCTTGTAACTTGGTGGTAGTGATTGGAGGACACGGTAAATCCCCAAAGTATTGGGAATCACAATACCCAAGCTTTGAAGTTTGTTTGCATGCCCAGACATCTTAAGCACATGCTCACTGACGGAGCTGCCCTCTTCCATCTTGCAGTTAAAGAACTTTTCAGAAGCCTCATAACTTTCAATTGCCGCATGGGTCTCAAAGATCAATTTGAGATCCTCGACAATATCATGTGGGTCTGAATTCTCAAACCTTTCAAAGCTCGATTCTAAACCATACAAGATAGCCTCTTGAAATGGAGTATCGAGTCTTCCGAGTGAGGTAAACATTCTTTACTACATCGGGAGCATCGATTTGCGGTGGGTCACCCGGTGCATCCAAAGACATAGGTTAAATTACCAGGTGTGAGGACAATCCTCAAATTGCGGAACCAATCCATGAAGTTGCTTCCATTGTTTTTCAACTTTTCTTTCTCTAGGAACATTAAAATTGATGGTAGGGCTGCCATTGATCTACTGACATATTTGCAATAGTTTAGACTAAGTTTATGACAAATTGAGTTCAAATCAATATTAAAATTAATCTAGGTGAACTCCCACTCAAAACAATATCCCTCACATTGTTTTAGTGATCACACGAACCATATCCACCACATCAACACCGATCATCACGAGAGTTGATATAGTTTCAATGGCGAACAATCGACATGTTCATCATATCTACTATATGATTCATGCTTTACCTTTCGGTGATCCGTGTTCCGAGACCATGTCTGTACATGCTAGGCTCGTCAAGATCAAACCTTAGCTTCCGCATGAGCAAATCTGGCTTCCTCACGTTGTATACACTTGCGGAATCTAACACACCCGATCATCACGTGGTGCTTCGAAACAACAAGCTTTAGCAACGGTGCTAACTAAGGGTGAACACTTTATGACTTGAAATTCATGTGCATGAGGGATCATCTTATAATGCTACCGTCGTCTACTAAGCAATACAAGATGCATAAAGGATTAACATCACATGCAATTCAAAAATATGTGATATGATATGTCCTTTCTTCTTTGTGCTTCCGATCTCCATCTTCAAGCACGAACATGATCTCCATCATCACCGGCATTGCATCAAGGTCAATGACACTTCTCCATGGTTGTCGTCTACCGGCTTCAACTATTACAACTACTTTGAATAGACACGCAGGTCTTAACATAAATTAAAGACAACCATATGGCTCCTGCCGGTTGACAACTTACAATAGGGAACATTGCATACATCAAATATAATCACAATCATGGCCATATCACATCACTGCACACCCCTGCAAAACAAAGTGTCACATCCCAAGATTTTCCAAATCTTGTAATGTGAAAATAAATGAATAAAATAAAACTTTGTTTGATTTTCAGAGCCAGAAGAAACTTTTTGAATTCAATTGGAACTTCAAACCCATTTGAATTAAAATAAACCTAAAGGGATTTAAAAAGATAAACATTTAATAAAAGGAAAAATAAAAACATTTGGAAATATTATTTTTAAACAATTAAATGAAAAGATTTGTTTTTCAAATGAAATAGAAGTTTATAAATAAAGAATATTTTATAAAGCCAAATTAAACCTTGGCCAAGCTTTGGAATTAAAACATTTTATTTTTAATAAAATTAGCAAAGGTTTATTTAAATAAATTAATAAGGATTTAATATCCAACTTTATTTAAATAAAAGGTTTTACCAATTTAAATTGAAACATCAAAACTTATTAAATTATTTAAAATAAGTTTTCCTAATTATTTGATATTCACAAATAAAACCTACTAAAGTGTTTAGGCTTTATTTTACATTTCAAATAAATATCCCGATAAAACAAATCCTATTTGATTTAATAATAAAAAATCTATTAAATGTAATTAATAATGGACTCTAAAATAAAATGTTATTTTGTTTTAAAACAAATTTCCAAGTATTCTATATTTCCCCAAATAAAACCTACTGATTTGGTTTTGAAAATATTTAGGTTTCAAATAAAGATTTTATTAATAAAATCAAACTCTACTTGATTTAATAACTAAGGCCCATGTTATTTTAAACGAGTATTTCAAGTATCTTATAATTTCAAATAAAACCTACTGATTTAGATTTGAAAGTGTCTGGAATTCAAATGAGGATTTTATTGAATAAATCAAATCATGTTAAATAAATAAAGGTCCATTTTATTTAATTAAAGAATGGATCAATAAAATTATTATTTTATATTATATTGGGCTTTTGTCCATGTTACTGAACAGAACTAAATTCAATATTACAAAGTTTGGTGTTGTTTGAATTATTTGATTGATGTTTGAATGTTTGGGAATTTCAAAACTGAATTCAGAAAATAGAAATAGAAAAGGATTAAGGAAACAGAAAAAAAAATAAGACATGGGCGACCCAACCCAGGCAGCCCAATAGGCCCAGCAACAACCCAGCTTCTTTCCCCGAAGAAAAAGTTTGGCACCAATATTCTTACCCACAGAACCAATGACTGGTGCACCTCCCCCCTCGTTTCTTTTCCCACTGACTAGTGGACCCCTTTCCACTGTTCTCCTTCCCCACCCGTTGGTTCTTCCTCCTCTCGCCATCGTTGCAAGCTTTGAATCGCGACATCAATACGCCTTAACACAGCCACCTTAACTCGCAGTGATCAAGCTCGATAAAACGCCAAAGACGCCCTCTTCCGTTTCCCAGACGCCCTCCTCGACACGCCCAGTGCCGTATTTCGCCCAGACACTCTCCGCCTCCGACGACCCTTCTTGCCGATTCCGCGACTCAACACCGCCGTGCCTCCCCGAGCACACGAGCACACTCACCACTCTCGACGCATCTCCTAGTACACTTTCGTTCAACCGCGGCGCCCAGAAGCCGTCTTGACAAAAGTTCGGCGCTGCCGTCATCTCGCCTCCGTCGAGCTCCTCCGTAATTCAGACCACCCGACCCTTCCGTTCACGCACACGTCATCTCCGTGGTCTCCTGCATCTGATCACGACCTTTTCTTGCCTCCTGGTGATCGACAGCTTCGTCTTCGACCTCGACCAGAGCCAGCCGTCGCCAGACCGAACTCCGGCGAGGAATTCCTCTTGCCCTCGTGCGCCCCTTCACAAGCCAGTACCTCCTTGAGCTCCCCCAGGCGTCCGCGAACACGGTGAACATCCTCTCCCTCCTTCTCGCTTCCTGTAACGCCGGCGACACCACTGACAAGCCGCCGCCGTGGCCAGCGCCGCCAGCTTATGGTCGGGGCACTGAGAGCCGTCCGATCTTGATCCGGTGGATAGGATAGAAAGTAGAACGAAGGGGTACGTTTGATCTGAGTCGCACATGCCCCTTTTAATCATGTGGTCTGTGTTACTCGGTCAAGACGAACCGGTATTGGCCAATCACGGGGCGACGCGTGTCAGTGGTTGAGTTAAAACAGATTTTTGAAAACAGATTTAAATGCCATTTTCAAACCTCTGTAACTTTCAGACCACACGTCCAAATTTTACAAATTTTATATCAATGAATTCAGGAGAACAAACCCTAGCCAACCATGGCCTTAGTTTGACAAATAGTATCTGTTAGCTTGTTTGAATTTGCAGAAACTTTTGTGAGCTTGTTTAGAGTATAAAAATTGTTTAAAATTGAATTTAGGAGTAAAACTTTTGCAAAATGGTTTGTTGTGACCTTACTGACCCTAGGAACCAACCCTTGGTGTTAAAAATGATTTTTGTAGGATTTAGGTTGGATTATTTAACTTAGCCATTTTTCTAGCCAAATAAAAAGAATGATTTTGTTATGAAAATGTTTATGGAAAGAAGACTTTAAGGAAATAGTTTGGACCAAACCTACTGACCCAAAAACACCAAACTTTGCAATAGCAACTCATTTGGTGAACAACTTAAGAGTTTTGCCTTAATAAAAACATTTTTCACCACATGAAATGATGAATGGATTTAAAAATAGTTTTTGGACAAAACCCTCTTGCTAATGACTTGGACACTTTGGTAAATGACCAATTTGGATCTTACAAAGTTTAGAAACCCCATAGAGACCCCTTTGCAAAATAAAACTATCTTGTGCATGCTCCCATGCATGAATTGGTTTCCATTGTCTTGTGTGTGTGAAATTGTTTGAGTGATTATTGGTTTGGAATGTAAATTGAATTAGTGTTTGCTTGTTTGACTTGTAGTGAAGTGTGAGACTAACAAGATCAAGGAGTGAACCACCATTCCCTACCAAAAAGGCAAGTGATGCTTCATACTTTTGTCCCATTACTTTTACTATGCATTAGTGATTTTACTAAGTAAAACTTGCATGGATTTTGCTAAGTATAGACCTTGCTATAAGAAAACCTAGTAGATGCATCCTTAGTAGGATTTTCCTAAGTTAAAGATTCCTACTACTACCAAGCTTAGCCTAGCTAATAGAAAACATGGGTGGAATATATATTCACACTATGAAAAAAATATTCTAAGTCTGAGGACTTAGGTTTTGTTTAATAAAACAACTAAGTTAATGAACCTCCTGGGTGGAATGGAAGGATTGGGATATGTTGAGTGGTTACACAAGGCCATGGACTTGGGTTGTGTATCTCACTTGTGGATGGCCACCCAGGAAACAAAGAGATTTGAGATGTCAAATGTTGAGAAGCTTCAAGTGCAACCACTTGGCAATATGGGCTCTGCCATGATCATATAGGTTGCAAGAACTTAGCCAAATGGACAGTGGGTGGTAGTGTTTGATAGGTTGGAGCGCGTCCATTTTGGTCTAAGGGAAGGCTTCTGAAAGATTTTGTCTTGGGAAACCAAGTCTTGTGGGTAAAGTGCACCACCTCTGCAGAGTGTAAAATCTAAGTACTTAGCCATGTCCCTGGTAAAGGACAATTTGAGCATCAAGACATGGAAGCAATCAAGAATCTCATCATTCAAATTTCTAAGTTAAAACTTGTGGATTGAACAAGGGTTGTTTGAATTCTTTAATCATTGATGGATATATGGCTTGGTACAAGGATCTTGAAATCTTTGATTGAGAAAAATGATTTTGACAAGCAAAAACTTAGTATTTTCAAAATGATAAGAAAAATCTATTTTGAGCAATGCAAGCCTCAACTCCACTTAGCCAAATGCATATAGATGATAGACTCTACTATACCATTATAGTATCACTTGCCAATACAATTCAAATGTATTGACCCTTTGTTGCTGTAACTTGTATGTTGCAGGTTTGATTGTTTTTAGTGAAGATTGATTGATTAGGATTACAAAGTCTACAACCAACATCTTCCTGTGGCACTTTGAAGATGAAGGACCCCATGCTTATAGTTATTCCGCTGCAATGTAATGTAATAGCCAAATGAGCTATGTTTGATGTAATAAACTCATGTTATTCCTGGTTATAAAGTTATATTATTACCTTTGTTTCTTGATATTACATCTTAACTGTGGATGCTAGCTATTGATCCAGGGACTAGCATTGTAAAACACAGGAGGCTCTATCTTATCTAAGATTGGGACCCCTACAGATGGTATCAGAGCATTGTGTTGCCTGTAGGATTTGTAAACCCTAGGATTGGACAAAAACCCTTAGAAAATAGGAGTTGTATTTTGATCCAAAACTTATTTACAAAAACACTTGTAAACTCTTTCCTCAACCATTTTGGTTTCAACTCTACTTCTTCTCTACTTCAACTTGATGGAAAAACCTACCCATGACCAAAGACTACACCATGTGCAAAGGAATTCTTCAACTTCTTCAACTCTAATGACTTCAACATCTTCAGCATATTCCCCAAGGACTTCCAACTTGGATACCACTAAGGATTACAAGTGAAACAAGGAAAATCTTGCTCAAGATTTAGAGACTGAGGAATGCAAAATAAGAAGGAGCCATCAACAAATTTGAAGTATTTGTAACCAAGAGTTTTTCTCAAGGAAACCAAGATCTCATACAAGAAGAATCATGAAGGATGGAAAGATCACAAGTAAACCATATAGATGGACCACCATATTTTAGTTAAGTCAAACTCACCAACTTATGTGGTGTAACAAAAATATTTTGTTGCCTAAGTGTGTGCTTGAACTTTATTGTTTGAGTGCAAAGTTGTTTGTGAGTGTTTGGTTTGTGATTGCATGCATATTGCTTGTGTGAATTGTGATGTGTGTGATTAGAATTGATTCCTTAGAAAAACCTTTTACCTATTCTAATCTCCCTTCAACCCAAACAGATGACTACTCCAAAAGATATCAAGGTTGATGACAACAACAACCAAGAAGACAACATGAGAGAACTGATAGCAAATCAAAACCAGTTGAGCCAAATGACAACTCAGCTTTTAGCCAACAACAATGGACTAGACCCAGCCATACAAAGGATTTTGAAACTTCAATCCCAATTGCTGCAAGGATTAGTTACTCAAATGATCAACATGGGAGAAAAACTTTTCCCAAAGAGCTATGAAAACAAGGATGACAAAGATGTTAATCTAGAAGGAACCCAAGCTAGCAATATTTTTAGAGACAAGGATCATGCATCCAAGGAGCATGAAGATCAATGCCCCAAGAAGAGAGAAAGATCTCCCACCTATGAAGAACATGAACTAGAAGAACTCCTAGCTTTGGAGAGACCCAAAAAGAAGAAGAAAGACATAAGCCAGTTGCAATGTTACAATTGCAAAGAGATGAGACACTATGCCAGTGAATGCCTAGAAAAGAAGAAGAGACAAGAAGTCAAACAAAAGCTAGTGAAACCCAAGATAAGGAAGGATTTTAGCCAAGTGATGTGCAAACACTGCAAAGAGTTAGGACATTATGCAAACTACTGTCCAGAAAAGATGAAGCATAAGATAAACCAGCCTATGAGGGATCTCAGCCTTGTCACATGTTTCAAATGCAGGGAACTAGGCCACTATGCAAACAATTGTCCAGAAAGGATGGAGAACAAGTTAAACAAGTCAATGAAGGATCTCAACCTTGGCCCATGAGTCAAGTATGGAAACCAAGGACACCATGCAAATGTTTGCTTAGAGAAATTTTCCCCAGGATCCCAAGAAGGACAATGTGTAATTTTTGTTTGAAAAATTTTAAGGGTGGTAGTACCCTAGTTGTTTTGAACTTGCTTGTAACCCTAGCCTCCCCAAATCTCGGGACGAGATTTATTTTAAGTGGTAACTGTCACATCCCAAGATTTTCCAAATCTTGTAATGTGAAAATAAATGAATAGAATAAAACTTTGTTTGATTTTTGAGCTGAAGAAACTTTTTGAATTCAATTGGAACTCCAAACCCATTTGAATTAAATAAAACCTAAAGGGATTTAAAAAGATAAACATTTAATAAAAAGAAAATAAAAACATTTGGAAATACTATTTTGAAACAATTAAATGAAAAGATTGTTTTCAAATGGAATAGAAGTTTATAAATAAAGAATATTTTATAAAGCCAAATTAAACCTTGGCCAAACTTTGGGAATTAAAACATTATTTTTTTTTATATAAAAATTAGCAAAGGTTTATTTAAATAAAATAATAAGGAATTAATATCCAAACTTTATTTAAATAAAAGGTTTTGCCAATTTAATTGAAACATCAAAACTTATTAAATTATTTAAAATAAGTTTTCCAAATATTTGATATTCACAAATAAAACCTACTAAAGTGTTTTGGCCTTATTTTAGATTTCAAAATAAATATCTTAATAAAACAAATACTATTTGATTTAATAATGAAAGTCTATTATATTTAATTAATAATGGACTCTAAAATAAAATGTTATTTTGTTTTAAAACAAGTTTCCAAATATTCTTTATTTCCAAATAAAATCTACTGACTTGGTTTTGAAAATATTTAGTTTTCAAATAAAGATTTTATTAATAAAAATCAAACTCTATTTGATTTAACAACTAAGGCCCATTTTATTTAATTATTAATGGATCCTAAAATAAAAGGTTATTTTGTTTTAAACAAGTTTTCCAAATATTCTTTATTTCCAAATAAAATCTACTGATTGGTTTTGAAAGTATTTGGATTTAAAATGGTGATTTTATTAATTAAATCAAACCCTATTTAAATAAATAACTAAAGGTACATTTTATTTAATTAATGAATGGATCCTAAAATGAATTAAAATATTATTTTATTTTAGAATTTTGGTATTTGTTACTGAATAGAATCAAGTTCAAAAGTTGTGAAGTGTGGTGTTTGTTTGAATTTATTTGGTTGATTGGATGGTTTGTTTGAATTTCAAATCAGTAAATAGAAATAGAAAAGGAAAAAGAATTCAGAAGGAAAAAATATGAAATGGACCTGACCCAACTGGCCAAGCCCAACTAAGGCCCAGAACTAACCCAGCTTTCCACCCCGAGGGAAACGATTCACACTCAGTATCTGACCCACACAGACAATGACTGGTGGAGCCAACCCCTTTCCTTCTCTATCGCTGACAAGACGACCCCACTCCCCCTGTTCTTCTTTCCCACCCGCACAACCTCTTCTTCCCCCTCGCCGGCCGTTGCAGACTTGATTTCATGCATCAATTACATATGTGCCGCATTTACTCGCTCTGATCAAGCATCTTAAAGCGCTCGTCCCTCCTCTCCGTTTTCCCTCTGTCACCCCGCAGTAGCACGCCCCCAGGCCGCCTCAATTCCTCCCCGAGCCCCTCTGTTCCGACGACCTTCCTCGTCGAATTCCGGCCAAGTGTCACCGCCCCTTGCCTCCCTATGCAACCTAGCAACTTCCCCACTCCCAGGCGCACCTCCCAGCACTTTTAGTTCGACCGCGGGCGCCCCGGACCATCGACTACGACAAGCTCCCGACGTCACCGCGTTTGTCTTCTTCACCGACAACGTCCACAGGTAGTATTCGACCACCCCGCGCCTCCTCCTTCACGCTCACATCACCGCAATGACTTTGCGCTTCTAACGCACCCTCTACCTTGCTTCGGCACACACTGCAGCCTCGCCCTCGACCACGGCCACGCGCAACCGACGCCAGCTGGAACTCCGGCGAGCAATCCACCTCGCTCCCGTGCGCCCCTCGACGAGATACTGACACGTTGAGCTTCCCCAGGAATCTACGAGCACGGTGAGCCATCCCACTCCTTCCCTAGCTCCCTGTATCACCGGAACCATCGCGAGCGTAGCGCCACGCCGCCGCATAGCCGCGATTCTTGGTCAAGCGTACTGTGTCGTTGGATTGTCATCCAGTGGCTGAGATTAGATTAGGTCGAAGAGGTATGCGTTGATCAGAGCCACACAGATTCCTTTTAATCCAACGGTCTGTAGCTGTGCGATCCACACGAACCGGTACCGACCAATCACGGTGCGCCGCGTGTCCCTGTTCTGATTAAAAACAGAATTAGAAACCAGATTTAAAAGCCATTTTCAAACCTCTGTAACTTTCAAACCACACGTCCAAAAATTACAAATTTTATATCAATGGATTCAGGAGAGCAAGCCCTAGCCAACCATGCCCTTGGTTTAGTAAATAGTATCTGTTAACTTGCTTGTTTTTGCAGAATCAAATGGGTGCTTGTTTAGAGTATAAAAATTGTTTAAAAATGATTTTTGGATTAAACTCTTTGCAAAATGGTTTTTTGTGACCTTACTGACCCTAGGAATCAACCCATGGTTTTGAAAATGGATTTGGAAAAGATTAGGATGGAATATTAGATTTGGTCCATTTCTAGCCAAGTGATAATAATGGAATTGTTATGGAAAAGATTTTGGAACAAAAACTTTGGGAAAATATTGAGATTCAAACCCACTAACCCAAAACACCAAGTTTTGCAAATTAGCAACTCATTGGTGAACAACTTAATAGTTTTGCCTTGATAAAAACATTTTTCACCACATGAAATGATGAATGGAATAGTTTTTGGACAAAACCCTCTTGCTAATGACTTTGCTACTTTGGTAAATGACCAATTTGGATCTTACAAAGTTCAGAAACCCAATAGAGACCCTCTTTGCAAAATAAAACTATCTTGTGCATGCTCCCATGCATGAATTGGTTTTCCATTGTCCTGTGTGTGTGAATTTGTTTGAGTGATTATTGGTTTGGAATGTAAATTTAATTGGTGTTTGCTTGATTGACTTGTAGTGAAGTGTGAGACTATCAAGATCAAGGAGTGAACCACCATTCCCTACCAAAAAGGCAAGTGATGCTTCATACTTTTGTCCCATTATTTTCACTATGCATTAGTGATTTTGCTAAGTAAAACTTGCATCGATTTTGCTATGTATAGACCATGCTATAAGAAAAACTAGTAGATGAATCCTTAGTAGGATTTTCCTAAGTTAGAGATTCCTACTACTACCAAGCTTAGCCTAGCTAATAGAAAACATGGGTGGAATATTTATTCACACTATGGAAAAATATTCTAAGTCTGAGGACTTAGGTTTTGTTTAATAAAACAACTAAGTTAATGAACCTCCTGGGTGGAATGGAAGGATTGGGATATGTTGAGTGGTTACACAAGGCCATGGACTTGGGTTGTGTATCTCACTTGTGGTATGCCACCCAGGCACAAAGTGATTTGAGATGTCAAATGTCGAGAAGCTTCAAGTGCAACCACTTGGCAATATGGGCTCTGCCATGATCATATAGGTTGCAAGAACTTAGCCATATGGACAGTGGGTGGTAGTGTTTGATAGGTTGGAGCGCGTCCATTTTGGTCTAAGGGAAAGCTTCTGAAAGATCTTGTCTTGGGAAACCAAGTCTTGTGGGGAAAATGCACCACCTCTAAGTACTTAGCCATGTCCCTGGTAAAGGACAATTTGAGCATCAAGACATGGAAGCAATCAAGAATCTCATCATTCAAATTTCTAAGTTAAAACTTGTGGATTGAGCAAGGGTTGTTTGAAATCTTAAATCTTTGATTGGTAGATGCCTTGGAAAGGATCTTTAGTCTTTGATTTGAGAAAAATGATTTTGACAAGCAAAAACTTAGTATTTTCAAATGTTAAGGAAAAATCTATTTTGAGCAATGCAAACCTCAACTCCACTTAGCCAAATTCATATAGATGATAGACTCCACTATACTATTATAGTATCACTTGCCAATACAATTCAAATGTATTGACCCTTTGTGGCTATAACTTGTATGTTGCAGGTTTGATTGATTTTAGTGAAGATTGTTTGATTAGGATTACAAAGCCTACAACCAACATTTGCCTGTGGCACTTTGAAGATGAAGGACCCATGCTTATATTTATTCCGCTGCAATGTAATGTAATAGCCAAATGAGCTATGTTTGATGTAATAAACTTATGTTATTCCTGGTTATAAAGTTACATTAAGACCTTTGTTTCTTGATATTACATCTTAACTGTGGATGCTAGCTATTGATCCAGGGACTAGCATTGTAAAACACAGGAGGAATCTACCTTATTAGGTTGAGACCCCTACACAAAGTGAAGTGGAGAATCAACGTAACAAGAAGATTAAATTTCTACGTTCTGATCGTGGAGGTGAATATCTAAGTTACGAGTTTGGCGAGCATTTGAAGAAATGCGGAATACTTTCACAGTTGACACCGCCGGGAACACCACAGCGTAATGGTGTGTCCGAACGTCGTAATCGAACTCTCTTAGATATGGTTCGTTCTATGATGTCACTTACAGATTTACCGCTATCATTTTGGGGTTATGCATTAGAAACAGCCGCATTCACTTTAAATAGGGCACCGTCTAAATCCGTTGAAACGACACCGTATGAATTATGGTTTGGGAAGAAACCTAGATTGTCGTTCCTTAAAGTTTGGGGATGCGAAGCCTATGTAAAGAAGTTACAGCCAGACAAGCTTGAACCCAAAGCGGAAAAATGCGTCTTCATAGGATACCCAAAGGAAACTATTGGGTATACCTTCTATCATAGATCCGAAGGCAAAATCTTCGTTGCCAAGAATGGATCCTTTCTAGAGAAGGAATTTCTCTCGAAAGAAGTGACTGGAAGGAAAGTAGAACTCGACGAGGTTGTCGAACCTTCTCTCGAAATTGCGAGTAGCGCAGCACCGGAAGAAGTTCCTGTGGTGCCTGCACCAATAAGAGAGGAAGCTAATGATAATGATCATGAAACTTCGGTTGAAGTTGCTACAGAGCCTCGGAGGTCAACGAGAACTCATACCACTCCAGATTGGTATGATCCCGTTATGAGTGTCATGTTGGTGGATAACACCGATGACGCCGAGACATATGAGGAAGCGATGATGAGCCCAGATTCCAATAAATGGCAAGAAGCTATGAAATCCGAGATTGGATCCATGTACGAAAACCAAGTGTGTACTTTGGTAGACTTACCGGATGGCCGAAAGGCTGTCGAGAACAAATGGATTTTCAAGAAGAAAACAGATGCTGATGGTAATGTTACTGTCTATAAAGCTTGACTTGTCGCAAAAGGGTTTCGACAAATTCAAGGAGTTGACTACGATGAGACTTTCTCACCGGTAGCAAAGCTAAAGGCTGTGAGGATTATGTTAGCAATCGCTGCATATTACGATTATGAGATATGGCAGATGGATGTCAAAACAGCATTCCTCAATGGAGATATTGATGAAGAGTTGTATATGATGCAACCCAAAGGTTTTGTCGATCCTAAAGATGCTAACAAGGTATGCAAACTTCAACGGTCCATCTATGGATTGAAGCAAGCATCTCGAAGTTGGAATCAACGTTTTGATAAGGTAATCAAAAGTTTTGGTTTTATACAAACTTATGCAGAAGCTTGTATTTACAAGAAAGTGAGTGGGAGCTCTGTTGCATTCTTAATACTGTATGTGGATGACATTTGTTGATTGGGAATGATGTAGACCTTCTTAATAGTGTCAAGGAATATTTGAATAATAGTTTTTCAATGAAGGATCTTGGCGAAGCAGCTTACATATTAGGCATAAAGATTTATAGAGATAGATCGAAACGCCAAATATCATTGTCACAGAGTACATATTTGGACAAAGTTCTAAAGAGGTTTGGAATGGAAGAAAGCAAGAATGGGTTCTTGCCCATGTTGCCCAATACGACCTTGAGTAAAACTCAAAGTCCGACATCGGCAGAAGATAGAGAAAGGATGAGTAAGACTCCCTATGCCTCAGCCATAGGATCTCTAATGTATGCCATGCTATGTACTAGACCCGACATTGCATATCATGTTAGTTTAACTAGCAGATATCAAAGTGATCCAGAGTGGATCATTGACAATGATCAAAACATCCTTAAGTACTTGAGAAGAACTAAGGATATGGTTCTTTCTTATGGAGGTGATGAACAGCTCGTTGTTAATGGTTACACCGATGCTAGTTGGAACACCGATCCGGATGATTCTAAATCACAATCTGGATACGTATTTATTTTGAATGGTGCAGCAATTAGCTGGAGGAGTGCAAAGCAAAGCGTTGTGGCGAGATCTTCAACTGAAACAGAATACATGGCTGCTTCAGAAGCTTCACAAGAAGCAATATGGATGAAAGAGTTCATTATAGAACTGGGTGTGGTTCCTAGTACGCTGGACCCAATGTCTATCTACTGTGATAACATGGGTGCCATAGCCAATGCGCAAGAACCAAGGTCACACAAGAAGCTGAAGCACATCAAGCTACGTTTTCACGCTATTCGAGAACATATCCAGGATGGGGATCTAAAGATTTGCAAAGTACACATAAATCTGAATGTGGCGGATCCGTTGACTAAACCTCTCCCGAGGGCAAAACATGACCAACACCAAACTGCCATGGGTGTTCGGTATATTACCAAGTAATCTAGATTAGATGACTCTAGTGCAAGTGGGAGACTGTTGGAGATATGCCCTAGAGGCAATAATAAATGTAGTTATTGTTATATCTTTGTGTTTATGATAAATGTTTACATTCATGCTATAATAGTATTAACAAGGAAACATTAATACTTGTGTGATTTGTAAACTTAACTTGAAGTCCCTAGTATAGCATCTATACATCACTAGCTTGTTGGTTGATAAATGATTGTGGTTTCCCTATCATGAACATTGAGATGTTATCAACAACAAGATCATATCGTTAGGAGAATGATATGGTGGACATACTCCTATAGATAAGCGTAGCATAAAGATCAAGTCATTTCAATAGTTCAGTTGCTATATGCTTTCTGATACATAGTAACCTAAATCCTTCGACCATGAGATCATGCATATCACCTTTACCGGATGGATGCTTTGATGACATCAAACACCACACCGTAACTTGGTGGCTATAAAGATGGCATTGAGTGTTCGGAAAGTATTGGTTGAAACACATGGATCAAGATTGGGATTTGTCCATCCATATGACGGATAGATATACTCTCGGCCCTCTCGGTGGAATGTCATCCAATTAGCTTGCAAGCATGTGACTGACTCACAAGGGATCACATATCACGGGAACAAGAAAAGAGTACTTATCGGTAACGAGGTTGAACTAGGTATGCAGATATACCGACGATCATAATCTCGGATAAGTAAACTATCGTGAGACAAAGGGAAATTGGTATCGTATGTAAGTGGTTCATTCGATCGCAAAGTAATCATAGAAATATGTGGGAGCCATATGAATTTCCAGATTCCTCTATTGGTTATTGTTCGGAGAAGTGTCTTGATCATGTCTGCATAATTCACGAACCGTAGGGAGACACACTTAAGGATTCGACGTTGTTTGAGTAGTTATGGTATTATGAGAAAGAGACCGAATGTTGTTCGGAGTCTCGGATGGGATCCGGGATATCACGAGGAGATCCGGAATGGTCCGGAGAATAAGATTCATATAAGGAAAGTCCCGTTTCGGAGTTCGGGAATGATTCCGGTGTTTTCATCGGGAATGTTCTAGAAGGTTCCGGAATGTCCGGCACTCCGGAGGAAGGGTACATGAATGTGTCATTGCATATTGGAATGATTGCATCATGTACTAAGTGTTCTCGCTGTTCCAAATAAAGGATTAAATTGAATCCTAAATTGAAAAGTCAAATAGCTAGTTTGAAAAGTCAAATGGCTAAAATTGGAAAGAGGAAAAGAGGAAGGAGTGGGAAACCGAGTTGGGGAGGAGTTCCCTCCTCCAACCGGCGGCCCACCTCCAAGCCGAGTTGGGGAGGGACTCCTCTCCCTCCCCTTGGCGCGGCCGGCCCCTCCACCTATATAAGGAGGGGCAGGGCTCCCTCCTCTAGACACACAAGTTCCTATCCTCTAAATCTAAACCCTAGCCACAGCCTCCGGTTTAGAGCCGTTTTGGTTTAGAGCTTCTAATTGCCCTAGCCTCCGGTTTAGAGCCTTCTAATTGGTGTGTCTAAACCTTAGATCGCCAAGGAGCTCTCTCATACTCCACCATACTCGCTCCGGCTTAAGGCGAAGCCCTGCGGGATCTCCCCTCTACTTCCGGTACCACGCCGTTGTGCTATCGGAATCGCGAGGAGAGTGCTACAACCTCCGCTGCCTGCTGGAACAAGGGAGAGGAAGGTCTTCGTCGAGTACCGAGCGTGTGACCGAATGCGGGAGCGCTGCCAGAACGCAGCGCCGGGAGGATCGTCTACACGATCTTGAGATCGGGAAGAGTACGACTACATCACCCACGAGAATCCGCTCTCGTTAAACACTTTGGAATCTTCGAGGGTAAGTTATTCCATCGACTCGTTGCTACAATCTAGTAGATAGATCTTGGCTTGTTTGTTTGTATGCGATAGAAAATTTTGTTTTCCATGCTACGAAACCCTACAGTGGTATCAGAGCCGTGTCTATATGTAGATCTATTGCACGAGTAGAACACAATGGTCATTGTGGGCGTTGATGCTTTTATTGTCGATTGCTTCTTGTGTACTTTGCATCTTGCGGTATGTTGGGATGAAGCGGCCCGGGCTAACCTTACATGACATCGTTCATGAGACCTGCTCCATGCTTGACATGCAACTTGTATTGCATATGTGGCTTTGCGGGTGCCTGTTTCTCCTAGCATAGTTAAGATCCAATTTACAACGGGTGATCAACAATACTAGTATCAATGTTGTGGTTCTTGTTCGTAAGTTAGAACGACACTTATTGAAAGCCCCAAACCACGTAAAATATGCAAAGAAAGTAGAGGAGTCTAACTTTGTTTTGCAGGGGTGTGCAGTGATGTGATATGGCCATGATTGTGATTATATTTGATGTATGCAATGTTCCTTATAGTAAGTTGGCAACGGCGAATATATGGTTGTCTTTAATTTATGTTAAGACCCGTGTCTATTCAAAGTAGTTGTAATAGTTGAAGCGTGGGCGACAACCATGGAGAAGCGTCATTGACCTTGATGCAATGCCGGTGATGATGGAGATCATGTTCGTGCTTGAAGATGGAGATCGAAGAACAAAGAAGAAAAGGCCATATCATATCACATATTTTGAATTGCATGTGATGTTAATACTTTATGCATCTTGTATTGCTTAGTAGGCAGCGGTAGCATTATAAGATGATCCCTCATGCACATGAATTTCAAGTCATAAAGTGTTCACCCTTAGTTAGCACCGTTGCTAAAGCTTGTTGTTTGAAGCACCACGTGATGATCGTGTGTTAGATTCGCAAGTGTATACAACGTGAGCAAGCCAGATTTGCTCATGCGGAAGCTAAGGTTTGATCTTGACGAGCCTAGCATGTACAGACATGGTCTCGGAACACGGATCACCGAAAGGTAAAGCATGAATCATATAGTAGATATGATGAACATGTCGATTGTTCGCCATTGAAACTATATCAACTCTCGTGATGATCGGTGTTGATGTGGTGGATATGGTTCGTGTGATCACTAAAACAATGTGAGGGATATTTTTTTGAGTGGGAGTTCACCTAGATTAATTTTAATATTGATTTGAACTCAATTTGTCATAAACTTAGTCTAAACTATTGCAAATATGTTGTAGATCAATGGCAGCCCCTACCATCAATTTTAATGCGTTCCTAGAGAAAGAAAAGTTGAAAAACAATGGAAGCAACTTCGGATTGGTTCCATAATTTGAGGATTGTCCTCACATTTGGTAATTTGACCTATGTCTTTGGATGCACATTTGGGTGACCCACTGCAGTGATGCTCGATGAAGTAAAGAATGTTTACCTCACTCGGAAGACTCGATTACTCCAGTTCGATGTGCTATCTCGTATGGTTTAGAATCGGAGCTTCAGAAAAGGTTTGAGAATTCAGACCCACGTGATATTGTCGAGGATCTCAAATTGATCTTTGAGACTCATGCGGCAATTGAAAGTTATGAGGCTTCTGAAAAGTTCTTTAAGCGCAAGATGGAAGAGGGCAGCTCGTTAGTGAGCATGTGCTTAAGATGTGCAGACGCAAACAAATTTCAAATCTTGGGTATTGTGATTCCCAATACTTTGGGGATTTACGTGTCCTCAATCACTACCACCAAGTTACAAGAACTTTGTGATGAACTACAACATGCGAGAACATGAACAAGACGTTGTCGAACTCTTTGCCATGTTAAAATCTGCGAAGTGGAGATCAAGAAAGAGCACCAAGTGTTGTTGGTCAATAAGACCACCAAATTCAAGAAAGGCAAGTCTAAGCGAAGGGACACTTCAAGAAGGGTGGTAAGAAAGTTACCACGCGGCGAAGACCAAGGCTGGAGCCAAGCCCGATCTTGAGTGCTTTTACCGCAAGGGAGAAGGTCACTGGGCGGAATTGCCCAAAGTACTTGGCGGATCTGAAGCGGCAACATCAAGAAGAAAGGTATATCGATATACATGTTATTGATGTGTATCTCACTATTACTCGTAGTAGTGCACGGGTATTTGATCTTGGTTCGGTTGCTCATATTTGTAACTCGAAGGTCTTTGCAGAATAAACGGAAGCTAGCGAAGAACGAGGTGACGATGCGCATGGGAAACGGGTCAAAGGTTGATGTGATCGCGGTCGGCACGCTACCCCTTCATCTACCATCGGGATTAGTTTTATACTTAAATAATTATTATTTGGTGCCTGCGTTGAGCATGAACATTATATCGGGATCTTGTTTATTGCGAGACGGTTACTTGTTTAAGTCCGAGAATAATGGTTGTTCGATTTATATGAGTAATATGTTTTATGCACATGCACCTTTGATAGATGGTCTATTTTTATTGAATCTCGATAGTGGAAATACACATATTAACAACATTGAGGCTAAACGTTTGAAATCAAGCGATAATTCGACCTATAGGTGGCACTGTCGTCTTGGTCACATTGGAGTGAAGCGTATGAAGAAACTCCATTCCGATGGACTTCTTGAATCACTTGATTTTGAATCACTTGAAAGATTCGAAGCATGTCTGATGGGAAAAATGACTAAGACTCCATTTTCTGGTATGATGGAGCGAGCTACGGACTTATTGGAAATCATACATACCGATGTGTGTGGGCCAATGAGTGTAGCATCGCGCGGTGGTTATCGTTATGTTCTTACCTTCACGGATGACTTGAGTAGATATGGGTATATCTATTTCATGAAACATAAATCCGAAACTTTCGAGAAGTTTAAGGAGTTTCAAAGTGAAGTGGAGAATCAACGTAACAAGAAGATTAAATTTCTACGTTCTGATCGTGGAGGTGAATATCTAAGTTACGAGTTTGGCGAGCATTTGAAGAAATGCGGAATACTTTCACGATTGACACCGGGAACACCACAGCGTAATGGTGTGTCCGACGTCGAATCGAACTCTCTTAGATATGGTTCGTTCTATGATGTCACTTACAGATTTACCGCTATCATTTTGGGGTTATGCATTAGAAACAACCGCATTCACTTTAAATAGGGCACCGTCTAAATCCATTGAAACGACACCGTATGAATTATGGTTTGGGAAGAAACCTAGATTGTCGTTCCTTAAAGTTTGGGGATCTGAAGCCTATGTAAAGAAGTTACTGACCGGACAAGCTTGAACCCAAAGCGGAAAAATGCGTCTTCATAGGATACCCAAAGGAAACTATTGGGTATACCTTCTATCATAGATCCGAAGGCAAAATCTTTGTTGCCAAGAATGGATCCTTTCTAGAGAAGGAATTTCTCTCGAAAGAAGTATTTGGAAGGAAAGTAGAACTCGACGAGGTTGTCGAACCTTCTCTCGAAATTGCGAGTAGCGCGACCGGAAGAAGTTCATGTGGTGTGCACCAATAAGAGAGGAAGCTAAAGATAATGATCATGAAACTTGGTTGAAGTTGCTCTGAGCCTCGGAGGTCAACGAGAACTCGTACCACTCCAGTTAGTCTCGATCCGTTATGAGTGTCATGTTGGTGGATAACACCGATGACCCCGAGACATATGAGGATGCGATGATGAGCCCAGATTCCAATAAATGGCAAGAAGCCATGAAATCCGAGATTGGATCCATGTACGAAAACCAAGTGTGAACTTTGGTAGACTTACCGGATGGCGAAGAAATCGAGAACAAATGGATTTTCAAGAAGAAAGCAGATCTTGATGGTAATGTTCTGTCTATAAAGCTCGACTTGTCGCAAAAGGGTTTCGACAAATTCAAGGAGTTGACTACGATGAGACTTTCTCACCGGTAGCAAAGCTAAAGTCTGTGAGGATTATGTTAGCAATCGCTGCATATTACGATTATGAGATATGGCAGATGGATGTCAAAACAGCATTCCTCAATGGAGATATTGATGAAGAGTTGTATATGATGCAACCCAAAGGTTTTGTCGATCCTAAAGATGCTAACAAGGTATGCAAACTTCAACGGTCCATCTATGGATTGAAGCAAGCATCCCGAAGTTGGAATCAACGTTTTGATAAGGTAATCAAAAGTTTTGGTTTTATACAAACTTATGGAGAAGCTTGTATTTACAAGAACATGAGTGGGAGCTCTGTAGCATTCTTAATACTGTATGTGGATGACATATTGTTGATTGGGAATGATGTAGACCTTCTTAATAGTGTCAAGGAACATTTGAATAATAGTTTTTCAATGAAGGATCTTGGCGACTTACATATTAGGCATAAAGATTTATAGAGATAGATCAAGCGCCAAATATCATTGTCACAGAGTACATATTTGGACAAAGTTCTAAAGAGGTTTGGAATGGAAGAAAGCAAGAAAGGGTTCTTGCCCATGTTGCTAATACGACCTTGAGTAAAACTCAAAGTCCGACATCGTAAGATAGAGAAAGGATGAGTAAGACTCCTATGCCTCGACCATAGGATCTCTAATGTATGCCATGCTATGTACTAGACCCGACATTGCATATCTTTGTTAGTTTAACTAGCAGATATCAAAGTGATCCGAGTGGATCATTGGACGTGATCAAAAACATCCTTAAGTACTTGAGAAGAACTAAGGATATGGTTCTTTCTTATGGAGGTGATGAACACTCGTTGTTAATGGTTACACCGATGCTAGTTGGAACACCGATCCGGATGATTCTAAATCACAACTGGATACGTATTTATTTTGAATGGTGCAACAGTTAGTGGAGGTGCAAAGCAAAGCGTTGTGGCGAGATCTTCAACGAATCGGAATACATGGCTGCTTGAAGCTTCACAAGAAGCAATATGGATGAAAGAGTTCATTACCGAACTGGTGTGGTTCCTAGTCTTGCTGGACCCAATGTCTATCTCTTGTGATAACATGGGTGCCATAGCCAATGTGCAAGAACCAAGGTCACACAAGAAGCTGAAGCACATCAAGCTACGTTTTCACGCTATTCGAGAACATATCCAGGATGGGGATATAAAGATTTGCAAAGTACACACAGATCTGAATGTGGCAGATCCGTTGACTAAACCTCTCCCGAGGGCAAAACATGACCAACACCAAACTGCCATGGGTGTTCGGTATATTACCATGTAATCTAGATTAGATGACTCTAGTGCAAGTGGGAGACTGTTGGAGATATGCCCTAGAGGCAATAATAAATGTAGTTATTGTTATATCTTTGTGTTTATGATAAATGTTTACATTCATGCTATAATAGTATTAACAAGGAAACATTAATACTTGTGTGATTTGTAAACTTAACTTGAAGTCCCTAGTATAGCCTCTATACATCACTAGCTTGTTGGTTGATAAATGATTGTGGTTTCCCTATCATGAACATTGAGATGTTATCAACAACAAGATCATATCGTTAGGAGAATGATATGGTGGACATACTCCTATAGATAAGCGTAGCATAAAGATCAAGTCATTTCAATAGTTCAGTTGCTATATACTTTCTGATACATAGTAACCTAAATCCTTCGACCATGAGATCATGCATATCACCTCTACCGGATGGATGCTTTGATGACATCAAACACCACACCGAATCGGGTGGCTATAAAGATGGCATTGAGTGTTCGGAAAGTATTGGTTGAAACACATGGATCAAGATTGGGATTTGTCCATCCATATGACGGATAGATATACTCTGGGCCCTCTCGGTGGAATGTCATCCAATTAGCTTGCAAGCATGTGACTGGCTCACAAGGGATCACATATCACGGGAACGAGAAAAGAGTACTTATCGGTAACGAGGTTGAACTAGGTATGCAGAGATACCGACGATCATAATCTCGGATAAGTAAACTATCGTGAGACAAAGGGAAATTGGTATCGTATGTAAGTGGTTCATTCGATCGCAAAGTAATCGTAGAAATATGTGGGAGCCATATGAATTTCTAGACTCCTCTATTGGTTATTGTTCGGAGAAGTGTCTTGATCATGTCTGCATAATTCACGAACCGTAGGGAGACACACTTAAGGATTCGACGTTGTTTGAGTAGTTATGGTATTATGAGAAAGAGACCGAATGTTGTTCGGAGTCTCGTATGGGATCCGGGATATCACGAGGAGATCCGGAATGGTCCGGAGAATAAGATTCATATAAGGAAAGTCCCGTTTCGGAGTTCAGGAATGATTCCGGTGTTTTCATCGGGAATGTTCTAGAAGGTTCCGGAATGTCCGGCACTCCGGAGGGGAAGGGGTACATGAATGTGTCATTGCATATTGGAATGATTGCATCATGTACTAAGTGTTCTCGCTGTTCCAAATAAAGGATTAAATTGAATCCTAAATTGAAAAGTCAAATAGCAAGTTTGAAAAGTCAAACGGCTAAAATTGGAAAGAGGGAAAGAGGAAGGAGGGAAATCAGTTGGGAGGAGTTCCTCCTCCAACCGCGGCCCACCTCCAAGCGAGTTGGGGAGGGACTCTCCTCCCCTTGGCGTCCGGCCCCTCCACCTATATAAGGAGGGGCAGGGCTCCCTCCTCTAGACACACAAGTTCCTATCCTCTAAATCTAAACCCTAGCCACATCCTCCGGTTTAGAGCCGTTTTGGTTTAGAGCTTCTAATTGCCCTAGCCTCCGGTTTAGAGCCTTCTAATTGGTGTGTCTAAACCTTAGATCGCCAAGGAGCTCTCTCATACTCCACCATACTCGCTCCGGCTTAAGGCGAAGCCCTGCGGGATCTCCCCTCTACTTCCGGTACCACGCCGTTGTGCTATCGGAATCACGAGGAGAGTGCTACAACCTCCGCCTCACTGGAACAAGGAGAGGAAGGTCTTCGTCGAGTACCGAACGTAACCGACGAATCTGGAGCGCTAACGCAGCGCCGGGAGGATCGTCTACACGATCTTGAGATCGGGAAGAGTACGACTACATCACCCACAAGAATCCGCTCTCGTTAAACACTTTGGAATCTTCGAGGGTAAGTTATTCCATCGACTCGTTGCTACAATCTAGTAGATAGATCTTGGCTTGTTTGTTTGTATGCGATAGAAAATTTTGTTTTCCATGCTACGAAACCCTATAGATGATCAAACATCATCACTATTATCACAATGTTTAAAGCACTTGTCTTATTTCTTTTATTTGAGAAAAGTAATTTCTACTTATTGAAAAACTACTTAAGATTTAATATTCTCCAACTCAAACATGGGATCATGTTGACACATGTCATCACCATATATTTCAGTACATGGGAATGTGATTTAAAGTGGTGTCACAATTTAATAAGGTTTAACCTTTTTATTTTAATTAGATAAAGTGACTAGAAATGCCTATGTGGCATTCTTTTATTACTTGAACATTATTTTTGTAAGTAAACCTATATATTTTTATATATTCTGAAAGGTATAGTTAAATGTGATTTTTGAGAGTTGGAGTCAACTCAAAAGCTTTTATGGTTGAATTTTGAAAAAAAATTGAATGCAGAAAAGCTTCTGCCTTGTTATTTTTACCATGGTTGATCTATAACTCCAAATGATTTGAATCTAACGGGCTTGGATTAAGCATTCTAGTACCTTTCTAACAAAATTAGTTTCATGCATTTTGGTTCAGTGAATCGAGTTGGGTTGATTTTTGAATCTAGGTACAGAACTATGTTTGAAATTAAATGAATAAAACTAAATTTGAATTGTTGGGTCGTGCGGGAGGGTTAACTGGGCCGGCCCACTACACACAGCGCGTACGCGGGCTGGTTAAGTGGCTGTCCCCACGCGTTAGTGAGACGGGGAGGGGCGAAGCGGTACGAGGCAACGTGGACCGTGTGATCTAGTTCTAATCGAACGGCTCTGGTTCATCGTCCACGTCGGGCAGCGCCGGCGAGACAGAACCCTAGCGCGGCCGGTGGGGGTCGTGGGAGGCTCACCATGTCACATCCCAAAATTCTCCTAATTTTGGAATGTGAAATAAATAAATAAGTTTGATTGATTGTTTGACTATGTTGAAAATTCTCAAAGAGAAGAAACTTTTTGAATAGAAATTCCTCTCAACCTTGAATTGAAAATCTTATATTCTTTTGTTATAACCTAAGTAGCCATAGAGGCAAAAGGGCATGGATTGATTACGGATTGTAGAATTGGTGTGGAAGATTTCAAAATGAAAATCATGAAGCATTTCATTACATCCATGCAAAGATCTCACAAACTGAATCCAAATCCTGGTATCTAAATCCTATAGTTGTTTTGCCCTAATGTTCCTAAAGGAATTAAATTGACTTTATAAAACCCACTATTGCTAAGACAGCGATTATTGCTAAATTATAGCCTAAAAAGATCCAATTAAAATTACAAAATTTTAGAAACAAAATTGAGCTCATTTGGAGCTAGTATGAAAAAGTTATGGAACAAATACAAACACATAAAGATAAATAAAATGGAATATACAAGGATTTATAAATCCACTACTTCCAAACTAGTAAAAAGATTACAAATATGATCCTACAATGATCTATTCGATTTTAGAAAATTTAGAAACAAGAATCGTGTCATTTGAAGTTCGTACGCAAAAGATATGAGGGAAACAAGTAAATAGAAAAAGAAAAAAAAAAGAAAAAAAATCTAATGGGCCGGCCCACCCGGACCGACGGGATCGATCTGAGTGCTTTAAAAACCGTGCGAATCAGTTTTCTTAAATCTATCTCCATTCAAACTCTTGTAACTTTTTATTTACAACTCCGAATCGACTTCCGTTTGTTTCTACTTGTTCCCTACTTCAATACCTATCTCTACACCGTCCCAAACCTCCATATAAACTCGTGGAGCCACAGCTGTACGAGTTTCCCTTCTCGAAATTCTGAATCTACACATGCCCGAATCTTATTTCGCTTTTTAAGCCATCTAGACTTCGTCGTATGCCTTCGGTCAAAAAACGAAAGTTGTAGGGATCGTCGAAATCTTTTAATCCCGACAAACCTCACCTCTTTTCATCCACCACAGCCGAAGAATTTCGTATCGCAATATTTTAAATCTTACGATGTAAATCCAAGATGTACTCGCGCTCGTTTCTTCAAATCCAAATTCCCCACAACTTTCATGTTCTGAGTTTTTCAATTTGACCTACGGATTTGTCTCTCTAACACAGATCTATTTCTTGTCTATTCTGAGCCAAAATCGAGTCAATCTCTTCTTCTAGCCACCGGATCCTATCCAGACGGTCGAGATCCAATCAAACCGGTGCGTGCCATGTCGTCATCCCGGTCAGCTTTCTCATCAACGCCACGTCAACATCAGGTCAACATCTAGTCCAAGTCAGCATGCAAAGTCAACCTGTCCAGTCAGCGGAATATTCCCTGGAATATTCCGTTCGAATTTAAAATTGCACATTATAGATCTAACTTGTAAAATTCATTAGAAATTCATACCACGTCCAAAAATTACGTATAATATATCAAATTGAAGATAATTTTACGTAGAATCATCTTATCAGAATAGATCCAACTTTTACTGTATGTAGTTACTGAAGTAATTTAATTAGTTTTAATGGTCTTTTAGGTTAATAAATTCATAGAAAATTATCTATAACTCCAAAAAATATGAACAATATATCAAATTCAAGCTACTGTAATGGACATTAATAATATCTGGTTGGATCTAGCCTTTGACGACTATTTAACCCGTAGCAATTTAATTAGATTTAATGGCTTTATAAATCATTAAATTCATTAAAAATTAATTGCTTGTCACAAAAATATAAATGATATACCGATGGAAAGCTGGTTCCATGTAGATAATCAATATGCAATTAGTTAAGCCTTTGACTGTAAGGTTTTGCCGTGAAGATTTAAATATTTTAATGGCCTATTTAGAGTAATAAATTCATAAGAAAATAAATACTATTCAGAAAATTACAAATAATATGTTCCTGAAATCACAATTCCGTGGAGATTACAGATATAATTTTAGTTTGATTTTTAGACAACAGAAACTATATGAATCATATAAAACCCATTAAACACTATTTAAATCATACAAAAAGATCTATAACTCTGATTAGGGTGAATCCAACGCCTACTGGTTCGTATTAACGTCCTCTATCCAGTAAACCCAAGAAACAAATTTAATTCTACAGTTAGAACAGTCGTTACAACAAAACTATTAAAAGCCCTATATTGGCAAGTAATTATTAATAACAAGTACTCCATTGCATTAATTGGCCTCTTGCATGCATCATATACTTCAATATTGTTTAGAGAACTAAAGTAATAACCATTGTGACTCATTAAATCATCATGCATGCATCTGTTCATCATTGTTTTCTTGTAATGTTGCACTGTTGTATGTTTGCAATGTTTTGAATGGTGTTTGTTGTGTTTTCTTCAAACGTTAGATTGCGAGGAGTGCAACTACTGTGATTGCAACTACTATGATTGCAAGTATTGTGGTTATTACGAAAGAGGCCATTATAATTGTGAGGATTATCTAATTGACTACATCTACAACAAAGGCAAGTGGTGCTATCTTGGTCATAAATGTCCTACTGTTTTCCTATGCATTGTAGATGTTTTTGTAGAATTGCATATGTAGGAATTGATGTGTATATGCTATGCTATGTCCCATATTATTCCCTAGCATTCCTTGTTTATGAGCCATCGTATTGGTAGATTGCTTAGCTATGCTATTTAGACGAGGAAGGGAATCACATCATGAAAAGTTATATGTTTTGAAAGGCTTATGTTTTGCTAAATGACAAACCAATATGTTTTAATGAACCACCTGGGTGGAATGGCATTGATTGGGTCATCGAGTGTGGATTACGGTGGGGAATGCCGCCCAGGACACTGAGAAATGATTGGTTTATTTGTTTGGAAGCTTTCGTGTGCAACCATGTGCCAATAATGAAATGGGCGGTTGGTTGAACTCAGTAGGTTGTGGTAACTCGAACCCGCGTATCCAGAGATGTAGATAGTGTAGGTTGGACCGGTGCGCGTCGGGATTGGGGAGCTACTTCCCGAACGGTTTCTTCTTGGACTTCTCCCTATCATCACCCAATATGAGAGTGGTGGTACGAGCTGGGCTGGCCAAGTCACATGGGTAGTGTACTAACCCCTACATGGTGTATAAACTAAGTGCTTAGTCGTGTCTCCGGTTATGGACAATTTGAGCGACCTGATACTGATGCTATGATATTTCTCACTCATCCTTATTTCTTAATTACTTAAAACTTGTTGGGTGAACATAATTGGGTAGGAGCACCTGGGAGTGAACTAGAGTGTCCTATTTATCGTATTGGAAAACTACTTTTTTACAAATGTTAGGATAAAACTGTTGCTTTATGCAAATGATCCTAAACTACACTTGGCCAAATAAGCATGTAGTTGATAGATATGTTGTTAACCACTTTAGTCTACTTGCCATACATTCAATGTATTGACCATTCGTGGCTGCAACATTTCATGTTGCAGGTTATATCATATCTGAGTGATCGTTCATAGGTCGCGAGACTCCACTCAACAATTGTTCGCCTGTGGCACATTTGGAGGATGGAGATCTACCTTGTATTCGTTTTCCGCTGTGTAATTGAATAAATAATGTAAATTATGGATCATATTCGTTGTATTTATGATGCACAATTATATTTGGTATCATTTTGTACTGTGTGTGCCAGTGAACCGATCCAGGGATTGGCACTATACACATGAACTCAGCCTTATCAGGCGAGGGTGTTACACACCAGGGCTCAAGAGAGGGTCGGCGACGGGGGAGAATGACGAAGTCGACGACGACGATTCTCCTGGTACCGACAGCTTCTCCTGGGGCAGCTCCAATCGACGACTCCCTTCTCCTCCAGCAGCGGCGGGCTCCGGCCAAATTCCGGCGATGCGCTGCTCGCCTTGCTCTAGGAGTGAGGTGCGGTGGTTCTAAGTGAGAGGGGAGTGAACCAGTGTGAAGAAAACGAGCAGTGGAGGCCTCTATTTATAGTGGCGGAAGGGGACCGACGGGCGTGGGCTGAGCTCGTCGTGGTCGACAGCACAAAGGGCTACTGGCATGGGCGACGGTAGGGGGCGGTGTTGTGCTCCCTGGCTAAGCTCAACGCCGTGGTGACGAGGCGTGGGGCGGTGCTGATCGATCGGAACGCTTCGATGCTCTGGACGGGTCCGACGGAGATTTTAATGGTGCACAACGCGCGTGGTCCACGCGACGGTTAACGGGCATGTCTGCGGGGTTGCTGGGACGGTGGTGCACACGCACGCGGCGAGGGCGGCGCGTGGTCTGTGGGTGCTGGTCGAGGGTGGCGCACTGGCGCGCTCTCGGCTCGCACGCAGAGAAGTTTGGCATGGTCGTGCCGTGTGGTCCAGGGGCTGGCAGTGCTCGGGGCTAGGACAGGGAGTGGCGGTGGACGGTGGCATGCCTGCTAGACATGTTGGCTAGGGTTGGTGCTGCTCCTATCTTGCTGTCAACAATGGGGTGGCAAGGTGAGGCTCGGCCTGCTTGCCATTGTTGGCATGGTCTGGTTTACAATGAGCTAGAGGGGTTAAACTAGTTAGATGATCTACTAAGGATGTAGTGTGAGCTAGATAGGGAACAAGTTAGGCCAATTTTACTGCACACTATATTGTTTGATGTTGGTCTGATTTGTATCTACAAGGTGTTTGATAAAATGGCCGCAAGAAGTTTGAATTTGAATTTTGGATTCAAACTTGGTGGGTTTGCTAGGCACATACTAGGGAGTGTCTGGTTAGTTGGATTAGTCAAGGGGCACTGGTTTGGTTGGGTTTTGAAAATGGGTGATCTTCACATATGATAAAGATTCAATTTTAAATTGTGATTTGAATGAGGTTGCCAAATGTTTCTGTAAGTTTGAAAGGTGGGCTTTGATTCACTTTTACTTGTTCTAGAAATGGGTGAAAAGAATTGGGAAAGTTTCTGTTTGAAATTTTGGACTAGAAACACTCAAAGTGACCTAGTGAGCAAGATTGGCAAAAATGACCATTTGCTTTATTTGATTTGTTTTTGATTTTCTCTTGATTTGTTTCTACATGGAAATGTTTTATATGATGTTATTTTCCTCTTTAAACCATTTCTTGCTATTTAGGTTAATCACACAAGTTCATTCATGCATTTACCAAATCATTTCATTCACACATGCATTCATATGATTTTAATTAATCAAAGTTTTTGTTTACCCTAATTTTAGTGATTTGAGTTTGATAATCCTTATTTTATATTTTTGGGATTTTACAGAGAGGGAGCCAGTGAGCGATGCCCTAGATAGGCATCGCACTGGGCGATGAATAGAAATTTCCACATAATCATGGGGTGGCAAGGGATGTAACGAGATGGAGATTGGATGGTGTCGGTGTTGGAGATATGCCCTAAAGGCAATAATAAATGTAGTTATTGTTATATCTTTGTGTTTATGATAAATGTTTACATTCATGCTATAATAGTATTAACAAGGAAACATTAATACTTGTGTGATTTGTAAACTTAACTTGAAGTCCCTAGTATAGCCTCTATACATCACTAGCTTGTTGGTTGATAAATGATTGTGGTTTCCCTATCATGAACATTGAGATGTTATCAACAACAAGATCATATCGTTAGGAGAATGATATGGTGGACATACTCCTATAGATAAGCGTAGCATAAAGATCAAGTCATTTCAATAGTTCAGTTGCTATATGCTTTCTGATACATAGTAACCTAAATCCTTCGACCATGAGATCATGCATATCACCTTTACCGGATGGATGCTTTGATGACATCAAACACCACACCGTAACTGGGTGGCTATAAAGATGGCATTGAGTGTTCGGAAATTATTGGTTGAAACACATGGATCAAGATTGGGATTTTTCCATCCATATGACGGATAGATATACTCTGGGCCCTCTCGGTGGAATGTCATCCAATTAGCTTGCAAGCATGTGACTGGCTCACAAGGGATCACATATCACGGGAACGAGAAAAGAGTACTTATCGGTAACGAGGTTGAACTAGGTATGCAGAGATACCGACGATCATAATCTCGGATAAGTAAACTATCGTGAGACAAAGGGAAATTGGTATCGTATGTAAGTGGTTCATTCGATCGCAAAGTAATCGTAGAAATATGTGGGAGCCATATGAATTTCCAGATTCCTCTATTGGTTATTGTAAGGAGAAGTGTCTTGATCATGTCTGCATAATTCACGAACCGTAGGGAGACACACTTAAGGATTCGACGTTGTTTGAGTAGTTATGGTATTATGAGAAAGAGACCGAATGTTGTTCGGAGTCTCGGATGGGATCCGGGATATCACGAGGAGATCCGGAATGGTCCGGAGAATAAGATTCATATAAGGAAAGTCTCGTTTCGGAGTTCGGGAATGATTCCGGTGTTTTCATCGGGAATGTTCTAGAAGGTTTCGGAATGTCCCAAGACCTCGGAGGAAGGGTACATGAATGTGTCATTGCATATTGGAATGATTGCATCATGTACTAAGTGTTCTCGCTGTTCCAAATAAAGGATTAAATTGAATCCTAAATTGAAAAGTCAAATAGCAAGTTTGAAAAGTCAAACGGCTAAAATTGGAAAGAGGGAAAGAGGAAGGAGAGGGAAACCGAGTTGGGGAGGAGTTCCCTCCTCCAACCGGCGGCCCACCTCCAAGCCGAGTTGGGGAGGGACTCCTCTCACTCCCCTTGGCGCGGCCGACCCCTCCACCTATATAAGGAGGGGCAGGGCTCCCTCCTCTAGACACACAAGTTCCTATCCTCTAAATCTAAACCCTAGCCACAGCCTCCGGTTTAGAGCCGTTTTGGTTTAGAGCTTCTAATTTCCCTAGCCTCCGGTTTAGAGCCTTCTAATTGGTGTGTCTAAACCTTAGATCGCCAAGGAGCTCTCTCATACTCCACCATACTCGCTCGGCTTGAAGCCTCTGGGATCTCCCTCTACTTCCAGGTACCACGTTGTCTTTCCGGAATCGCGAGGAAAGTGCTACAACCTCCATTCTTTGGAACAAGGGAGAGGAAGGTCTTCGTCCGAAAATGAACGTGTGACCGATCAAGGGAACGCTGCCGGAACGCAGCGCCGGAAGGATCGTCTACACGATCTTGAGATCGGGAAGAGTACGACTACATCACCCACGAGAATCCGCTCACGTTAAACACTTTGGAATCTTCGAGGGTAAGTTATTCCATTGACTCGTTGCTACAATCTAGTAGATAGATCTTGGCTTGTTTGTTTGTATGCGATAGAAAATTTTGTTTTCCATGCTACGAAACCCTACAGTGGTATCAGAGCCGTGTCTATATGTAGATCTGTTGCACGAGTAGAATACAATGGTCATTGTGGGCGTTGATGCTTTTATTGTCGATTGCTTCTTGTGTACTTTGCATCTTGCGGTATGTTGGGATGAAGCGGCCTAGGCTAACCTTATATGACATCATTCATGAGACCTGCTCCACGCTTGACATGCAACTTGTATTGCATAAGTGGATTTGCGGGTGCCTGTTTCTCCTAGCATAGTTAAGATCCAATTTACAACGGGTGATCAACAATACTAGTATCAATGTTGTGGTTCTTGTTCGTAAGTTAGAACGACACTTATTGAAATCCCCAAACCACGTAAAATATGCAAAGAAAGTAGAGGCGTCTAACTTTGTTTTGCAGGGGTGTGCAGTGATGTGATATGGCCATGATTGTGATTATATTTGATGTATGCAATGTTCCTTATTGTAAGTTGGCAACCGGCAGGAGCCATATGGTTGTCTTTACTTTATGTTAAGACCCGCGTGTCTATTCAAAGTAGTTGTAATAGTTGAAGCCGGTGGACGACAACCATGGAGAAGCGTCATTGACCTTGATGCAATGCCGGTGATGATGGAGATCATGTTCGTGCTTGAAGATGGAGATCGGAAGCACAAAGAAGAAAGGCCATATCATATCACATATTTTGAATTGCATGTGATGTTAATCCTTTATGCATCTTGTATTGCTTAGTAGACGACGGTAGCATTATAATATGATCCCTCATGCACATGAATTTCAAGTCATAAAGTGTTCACCCTTAGTTAGCACCGTTGCTAAAGCTTGTTGTTTCGAAGCACCACGTGATGATCGGGTGTGTTAGATTCTGCAAGTGTATACAACGTGAGGAAGCCAGATTTGCTCATGCGGAAGCTAAGGTTTGATCTTGACGAGCCTAGCATGTACAGACATGGTCTCGGAACACGGATCACCGAAAGGTAAAGCATGAATCATATAGTAGATATGATGAACATGTCGATTGTTTGCCATTGAAACTATATCAACTCTCGTGATGATCGGTGTTGATGTGGTGGATATGGTTCGTGTGATCACTAAAAAAATGTGAGGGATATTGTTTTGAGTGGGAGTTCACCTAGATTAATTTTAATATTGATTTGAACTCAATTTGTCATAAACTTAGTCTAAACTATTGCAAATATGTTGTAGATCAATGGCAGCCCCTACCATCAATTTTAATGCGTTCCTAGAGAAAGAAAAGTTGAAAAACAATGGAAGCAACTTCGCGGATTGGTTCCACAATTTGAGGATTGTCCTCACAGCTGGTAATTTGACCTATGTCTTTGGATGCACATTTGGGTGACCCACCTGCAGCTGATGCTCCCGATGAAGTAAAGAATGTTTACCTCACTCGGAAGACTCAGTACTCCACAGTTCAGTGTGCTATCTTGTATGGTTTAGAATCGGAGCTTCAGAAAACGTTTGAGAATTCAGACCCACATGATATTGTCGAGGATCTCAAATTGATCTTTGAGACTCATGCGGCAATTGAAAGTTATGAGGCTTCTGAAAAGTTCTTTAACTGCAAGATGGAAGAGGGCAGCTCCGTTAGTGAGTATGTGCTTAAGATGTCTGGGCACGCAAACAAACTTCAAAGCTTGGGTATTGTGATTCCCAATACTTCGGGGATTTACCGTGTCCTCCAATCACTACCACCAAGTTACAAGAACTTTGTGATGAACTACAACATGCAGAACATGAACAAGACGTTGTCAGAACTCTTTGCCATGTTAAAATCTGCAGAAGTGGAGATCAAGAAAGAGCACCAAGTGTTGTTGGTCAATAAGACCACCAAATTCAAGAAAGGCAAGCGGAAGGGCACTTCAAGAAGGGTGGTAAGAAAGTTACCACGCGAAGAAGACCAAGGCTGGACCCAAGCCCGACATCGAGTGCTTTTACTGCAAGGGAGAAGGTCACTGGAAGCGGAAATGCCCAAAGTACTTGGCGGATCTGAAGAACGGCAACATCAAGAAGAAAGGTATATCCGATATACATGTTATTGATGTGTATCTCACTAGTACTCGTAGTAGTGCCTGGGTATTTGATACTGGTTCGGTTGCTCATATTTGTAACTCGAAACAGGTGCTGCAGAATAAACGGAAGCTAGCGAAGAACGAGGTGACGATGCGCGTGGGAAACGGATCAAAGGTTGATGTGATAGCGGTCGGCACGCTACCCCTTCATCTACCATCGGGATTAGTTTTATACTTAAATAATTGTTATTTGGTGCCTGCGTTGAGCATGAACATTATATCGGGATCTTGTTTATTGCGAGACGGTTACTTGTTTAAGTCCGAGAATAATGGTTGTTCGATTTATATGAGTAATATGTTTTATGCACATGCACCTTTGATGGATGGTCTATTTTTATTGAATCTCGATAGTGGAAATACACATATTAACAACATTGAGGCTAAACATTTGAAATCAAGCGATAATTCGACCTATATGTAATCGCTGCCTTGGTCACATTGGAGTGAAGCGTATGAAGAAACTCCATTCCGATGGACTTCTTGAATCACTTGATTTTGAATCACTTGAAAGATGCGAAGCATGTCTGATGGGAAAAATGACTAAGACTCCATTTTCTGGTATGATGAAGCGAGCTACGGACTTATTGGAAATCATACATACCGATGTGTGTGGGCCAATGAGTGTAGCATCGCGCGGTGGTTATCGTTATGTTCTTACCTTCACGGATGACTTGAGTAGATATGGATATATCTATTTCATGAAACATAAATCCGAAACTTTCGAGAAGTTTAAGGAGTTTCAAAGTGAAGTGGAGAATCAACGTAACAAGAAGATTAAATTTCTACGTTCTGATCGCGGAGGTGAATATCTAAGTTACGAGTTTGGCGAGCATTTGAAGAAATGCGGAATACTTTCACAGTTGACACCGCCGGGAACACCACAGCATAATGGTGTGTCCGAACGTCGTAATCGAACTCTCTTAGATATGGTTCATTCTATGATGTCACTTACAGATTTACCGCTATCATTTTGGGGTTATGCATTAGAAACAGCCGCATTCACTTTAAATAGGGCACCGTCTAAATCCGTTGAAACGACACCGTATGAATTATGGTTTGGGAAGAAACCTAGATTGTCGTTCCTTAAAGTTTGGGGATGCGAAGCCTATGTAAAGAAGTTACTGACAAGCTTGAACCCAAAGCGGAAAAATGCGTCTTCATAGGATACCCAAAGGAAACTATTGGGTATACCTTCTATCATAGATCCAAGGCAAAATCTTCGTTAAGAATGGATCCTTTCTAGAGAAGGAATTTCTCTCGAAAGAAGTGACTGGAAGGAAAGTAGAACTCGACGAGGTTGTCGAACCTTCTCTCGAATTGCAGTAGCGCAAGACCGAAGAAGTTCTGTGGTGCGCACCAATAAGAGAGGAAGCTAATGATAATGATCATGAAACTTGGTTGAAGTTGCTACTGAGCCTCGGAGGTCAACGAGAACTCGTACCACTCAGTTGGTATGATCCCGTTATGAGTGTCATGTTGGTGGATAACACCGATGACCCCGAGACATATGAGGAAGCGATGATGAGCCCAGATTCCAATAAATGGCAAGAAGCCATGAAATCCAAGATTGGATCCATGTACGAAAACCAAGTGTGGACTTTGGTAGACTTACCGGATGGCCGAAAGGCTGTCGAGAACAAATGGATTTTCAAGAAGAAAACAGATGCTGATGGTAATGTTACTGTCTATAAAGCTCGAATTGTCGCAAAAGGGTTTCGACAAATTCAAGGAGTTGACTACGATGAGACTTTCTCACCGGTAGCAAAGCTAAAGTCTGTGAGGATTATGTTAGTAATCGCTGCACATTACGATTATGAGATATGGCAGATGGATGTCAAAACAGCATTCCTCAATGGAGATATTGATGAAGAGTTGTATATGATGCAACCCAAAGGTTTTGTCGATCCTAAAGATGCTAACAAGGTATGCAAACTTCAACGGTCCATCTATGGATTGAAGCAAGCATCCCGAAGTTGGAATCAACGTTTTGATAAGGTAATCAAAAGTTTTGGTTTTATACAAACTTATGGAGAAGCTTGTATTTACAAGAAAGTGAGTGGGAGCTCAGAGCATTCTTAATACTGTATGTGGATGACATATTGTTGATTGGGAATGATGTAGACCTTCTTAATAGTGTCAAGGAATATTTGAATAATAGTTTTTCAATGAAGGATCTTGGCGAAGCAGCTTACATATTAGGCATAAAGATTTATAGAGATAGATCGAAACGCCAAATATCATTGTCACAGAGTACATATTTGGACAAAGTTCTAAAGAGGTTTGGAATGGAAGAAAGAAAGAAAGGGTTCTTGCCCATGTTGCCCAATACGACCTTGAGTAAAACTCAAAGTCCGACATCGTAAGATAGAGAAAGGATGAGTAATACTCCCTATGCCTCACCATAGGATCTCTAATGTATGCCATGCTATGTACTAGACCCGACATTGCATATCTTTGCCGTTAGTTTAACTAGCAGATATCAAAGTGATCCAGGAGTGGATCATTGGACAGCGGTCAAAAACATCCTTAAGTACTTGAGAAGAACTAAGGATATGGTTCTTTCTTATGGAGGTGATGAACAGCTCGTTGTTAATGGTTACACCGATGCTAGTTGGAACACCGATCCGGATGATTCTAAATCACAATCTGGATACGTATTTATTTTGAATGGTGCAACAGTTAGCTGGAGGAGTGCAAAGCAAAGCGTTGTGGCGAGATCTTCAACTGAATCGGAATACATGGCTGCTTCAGAAGCTTCACAAGAAGCAATATGGATGAAAGAGTTCATTACCGAACTGGGTGTGGTTCCTAGTGCGCTGGACCCAATGTTTTTCTACTGTGATAACATGGGTGCCATAGCCAATGCGCAAGAACCAAGGTCACACAAGAAGCTAAAGCACATCAAGCTACGTTTTAACGCTATTCGAGAACATATCCAGGATGGGGATATAAAGATTTGCAAAGTACACACAGATCTGAATGTGGCGGATCCGTTGACTAAACCTCTCCCGAGGGCAAAACATGACCAACACCAAACTGCCATGGGTGTTCGGTATATTACCATGTAATCTAGATTAGATGACTCTAGTGCAAGTGGGAGACTGTTGGAGATATGCCCTAGAGGCAATAATACATGTAGTTATTGTTATATCTTTGTGTTTATGATAAATGTTTACATTCATGATATAATAGTATTAACAAGGAAACATTAATACTTGTGTGATTTGTAAACTTAACTTGAAGTCCCTAGTATAGCCTCTATACATCACTAGCTTGTTGGTTGATAAATGATTGTGGTTTCCCTATCATGAACATTGAGATGTTATCAACAACAAGATCATATCGTTAGGAGAATGATATGGTGGACATACTCCTATAGATAAGCGTAGCATAAAGATCAAGTCATTTCAATAGTTCAGTTGCTATATACTTTCTGATACATAGTAACCTAAATCCTTCGACCATGAGATCATGCATATCACCTCTACCGGATGGATGCTTTGATGACATCAAACACCACACCGTAACTGGGTGGCTATAAAGATGGCATTGAGTGTTCGGAAAGTATTGGTTGAAACACATGGATCAAGATTGGGATTTGTCCATCCATATGACGGATAGATATACTCTGGGCCCTCTCGGTGGAATGTCATCCAATTAGCTTGCAAGCATGTGACTGGCTCACAAGGGATCACATATCACGGGAACGAGAAAAGAGTACTTATCGGTAACGAGGTTGAACTAGGTATGCAGAGATACCGACGATCATAATCTCGGATAAGTAAACTATCGTGAGACAAAGGGAAATTGGTATCGTATGTAAGTGGTTCATTCGATCGCAAAGTAATCGTAGAAATATGTGGGAGCCATATGAATTTCCAGATTCCTCTATTGGTTACTGTTCGGAGAAGTGTCTCGATCATGTCTGCATAATTCACGAACCATTCACGAACCGTAGGGAGACACACTTAAGGATTCGACGTTGTTTGAGTAGTTATGGTATTATGAGAAAGAGGCCGAATGTTGTTCGGAGTCTCGGATGGGATCCGGGATATCACGAGGAGATCCGGAATGGTCTGGGGAATAAGATTCATATAAGGAAAGTCCCGTTTCGGAGTTCGGGAATGATTCCGGTGTTTTCATCGGGAATGTTCTAGAAGGTTCCGGAATGTCCGGCACTCCGGAGGGGAAGGGGTACATGAATGTGTCATTGCATATTGGAATGATTGCATCATGTACTAAGTGTTCTCGCTGTTCCAAATAAAGGATTAAATTGAATCCTAAATTGAAAAGTCAAATAGCAAGTTTGAAAAGTCAAACGGCTAAAATTGGAAAGAGGGAAAGAGGAAGGAGAGGGAAATCGAGTTGGGGAGGAGTTCCCTCCTCCAACCTGCGGCCCACCTCCAAGCCGAGTTGGGGAGGGACTCCTCCCTTCCTTGGCGGCCCCTCCACCTATATAAGGAGGGGCAGGGCTCCCTCCTCTAGACACACAAGTTCCTATCCTCTAAATCTAAACCCTAGCCACAACCTCCGGTTTAGAGCCGTTTTGGTTTAGAGCTTCTAATTGCCCTAGCCTCCGGTTTAGAGCCTTCTAATTGGTGTGTCTAAACCTCAGATCGCCAAGGATCTCTCTCATACTCCACCATACTCGCTCCGGCTTAAGGCGGCCTGCGGATCTCCCTCTACTTAGGTACCACGTTGTCTTCTTGGAATCGCGAGGAGAGTGCTACAACCTCCATTTTCTTTGGAACAAGGGAGAGGAAGGTCTTCGTCGAGTACCGAACGTGTGACCGACTGCAGGAGCGCTGCCGGAACGCAGCGCCGGAAGGATCGTCTACACGATCTTGAGATCGGGAAGAGTACGACTACATCACCCACGAGAATCCGCTCTGGTTAAACACTTTGGAATCTTCGAGGGTAAGTTATTCCATCGACTCGTTGCTACAATCTAGTAGATAGATCTTGGCTTGTTTGTTTGTATGCGATAGAAAATTTTGTTTTCCATGCTACGAAACCCTACAGTCGGTCAATTGAGACTTCACGATTTCTCAGCCTTCAACACATCATTTTTGAAGTCGCTCACATTCTTTCATGTTGTGTTGTGCTATTTCTATCCAGGCATCAATAACTTAACACCCAATGACGTTATGACGAACCACATAGGATGCATCCAACATGGTACATTCTATGTTCTAGCATGCATGGTATCTACCATGTACCATCCATCCAATTCAAGATTAGAAAACGAGCAAAGCTTATTTCTATTGTATATTTTTCATTTCATTCTGCGGAGACCTAGATAGATATAGTGACATCTTCTAACACCTTTCTGATGGACATGCATCATTTGTCCTCTCTCTCGCCCATGCTTTTTATAAAATCTTAAATTTTGTTTATATTCACTATGGGAAAAAATTTTACTACCGTTGCTGCCCTCCTTTGCCGTGTGCCTTCAAGCCTGAAACACGACAAATAAATTCTTTGCCATGTGGCTCCCAGTAAACACATGTAACACCCTCAGAATCGGCCCTATGCAAGTTTTAGCGAAAACCGCCAAACCCGCATAGAAACGATTCAAAGGTGCCCACCAGGCACTTTCGTGCGGGTGGAAAACGAAGTAATAACATTACACAGCAGTCCTCGATGGGACCCACAGAACAGATATATATAACAGCGACTCAATGAGTCAAGAATACAGATATACAATACGAAGATCCAAATCACCTTGAAAATGACACAGCGTCCGACTACGAACAAGATGCAAATGGGGCTAAGAGCCCTGAAGAATAACCAATGGCGTCCATAACCCTGCCCAGGCCAAGCCGGAAGGGTAACCCTGCTAACGGCGTCGATCTCAAAACCTGCTTAAACAAAAGGGGTGCCGACAAAGGGCAAAGGAAAAAAGAGGAGGGTCAGTACTGAGGCCAGTACACGGCGAGGCTAGAATTCGGCGGTCCTCGCCTACAAAGGTATGGTGGACTGAGCGGCAGCGCAGCATGCGCTAAACAACCTATAGAATCTCGATATAACTGGCGGCTATCAGAGAGGGGTAGAAAAGACCTATCCGGAACTAGACTGATACTAACACCAAACAATCCCATCCTGGTATTCCCCCTCGAGACCAAACGAGGAAGTCAACCGAGGAACTCACACAGTTGGCAGTTTTATTTCTTCAGTTATCGTTGCAGCAATTACTAGTCAGGTTTAGATAATCATCCTGATAAAGTAAGCAGTGGGCACTTTTAGTTAACCATTCCGTGATAGTTGCAACACTTACTAGTCAGATACAATTAGCATGAGATAACCCCAAAACCCAGCAGTTGTTGGTACTTTTATTTACCATTCCGTCATAGTGAAGCTGATTACTAGTCATATCGGATACAAGTCAACTTATAACAAGAACTTTAGTTATAGTTGTCTATGATCAAAACCGTGCTCCAAGTCGTCCATAACCGCGGACACGGCTTCTCGAAAAGATTTAACCTGCAGGGTGCACCAAAGTATCCACAAGCACTTGACCCTTTTGCGGATCGTTAACATACACCCATCGGTATGTCGGGGCCTAAGTCATGACGTTTCCGGACCCAAAGCAAGCACGGGGCCACCCTAAGTCTACCCAACGAAGTCGGCCGGTCTCCGAGACGGACTCGTGGTTTGTGTCGTGTCAAGCAACGACAAATCCCAAAAGCTGGGACGATACCGAAAACACTCCGCTTCCTAAGATGCAGTGTGCTCCTCGCAATCGTAAATAAAGCGAGAAAGCATGGCATAAGTACAGGATAGTAAATAAAACCTCAAACTAGTTTGTGGCCTCCAAGACAATACTTTGAAATCGGTACTAATCAATGGGGGCCATATCTCCCCACACCGTGGTTAGCGCTCGATCTCGGAACAGTGTCAAGAACTCGGGGTCCCACGGGACACAAGTGGTGATCGGAAACCAACATTATCTATCACCCACCGATGCCTCTCTTACTTACTTCAATTTTAGTTGTTAAATAGTAATTAAAGTGAACGAAAAGTAAAGCCATGATCATCTCCAACATTGAACATGCGGCACTTCTCCAACAACTGTGGTACTTGACGACGCAAAAACACTTGAGCAAGCGACTATGACGCTGGTCCAACTATCTACCAAACAACAGGTAATAGGATGTGTCCAAGGCTATATATGGCTGCAAGGGATATTACGGCGAAAACTAGAGCATCGCAACACGTATAGCAAAGATCAACAGGAGGGAATAAATACTAGAAAAGTAAGATAGGTAGAAAGGGAGATGCTCTTTGAAAACATTGCCGAAGGTTCAACCAAGATCGGTAAGCTCACATCAACTCAACGGCCTTATCCGCGAAGAAGCAAAACACTAGAATAAACACCGGATGCAATATTTAATACAACGGCAGAAGATCGGCATGATGCATGTATGATGCATGACATGGCCAAGGTGCAATGCAATTAGGTCAGATTAAGCGGAACCGGGGTCCCGACATTTAATTAGATGGTTCATGTTATTAATCTACCCCGCAAATTAAATGTTGTATTAACAAGGCAAGGTAAGTTACCGGTTCGCTACACAATTTAAATGAGGCCAATATGAGACTAGATTTGCCCGCATATGGGCCCCAGATCTAATTATGAGGTGAATCGGCATAAGGCCCCCAAACCACAGACAAGTATGCATGCATGATCAATTAATATGCGACAAGTTGTATTATATTATAAAATAGGGTTTCGGGAAGGGGTTCACACATTAGGGTTCGACGATCTTGGGGTTCCGGGGTTCGGGGTTCGGTCTCGTGGTTCGAGGTTCACGGCTCGGTCTCGGATAACGGAGTAGATCTTGGCGCATCCGTGTGAAGGACTTGGTTGGTGTTGGGGCGTTGATTGGATTCGTCGGTGCCGATCTTGTCTTCTCGAAGATCTTGTCAGGTCCGTGTATCGGGTCGATCTTGGCATCCGGGTTGCAGAACTTGGCGTCCGAGAGACGATCTGGTCACATCCGCGGTCGTCGGGTCGTGTCGTCGGTCTTGTCGTTTCACAGCGGAGATCTTATTGTCCCGGGTCTTGGTGTCTTCGGATCCGAGAGGGAGAACTTGACGTGTCGGGTTCGGTCTTTCGACTCCGGGAGGATCGGTTTTCCAGGGTCTCGACACCTTCGGTTCCATGTGGGCGATCTTGGCGTCCGAGGGTTTCTCCGAATCCGTGGTGCGTCCGTGTGGTAGATCTTGGGGTACCGGCGTCATCGGTTTCCGTCTCGCCCATTGGTCGACGAAACCCGTAACGAAGCAGATCTTGGCAACAAAAGGGCATCGGGGCTCTTGTGACGAGACGGTCTTGTGCTTCGGGTGGCGCCGAAGATCTTGACAAGATTGTCTTGGGACAACGGCGTTCTCTGGTTGTACCTGACCAGTTCCAACATCCTACCGCAACATTACCAGGGGTGCACACGTGAAAACATGAATCCTCAGAAACGTGACGAGCCAGAGGGTGTCATGTGCTGGTTCAGAAGAGGCTGGAGGAGAGCGCCGCCGGGAAGACGTGGGGCCGCGGGTCGGCGCAGAGCGGCGCATGGGGAGGAGGACGCAGGCGGCGCTGGCGCCGGAGGAGAGGCGACGGCGGGTGAAGAGGCGGCGGCGCAGAAGCTTCGGTGGCGCCCGACGAGCTTGCGAGGGGCGCGCCAAACAGCGGAGGGCCGCTGCTGCGGCCACGCAGTGGCTCGGGAGAGGCGGTCCGTGGCGAAGCGAAGACGCGGAGAGGCAGACGGGCGGCCGACAGCGACGGGGCGGAGGAGCACGGGCGCCGAGGAAGGGGAAGGCGGCGGACGGCGGTCCCAGTGGCGGTCCGCAGGCGGAGGAGACGCGATCGCGCGGCGGCGGGCCGGAAGAGGCGCTTCAGCAGGAGCATGGTCGGCGCCGGAGAGGAGAGCGGAGGCGGCGGCCGACGGGATGCTCGGGCGGCGCCGACGAGCTCGAGGCGGGAGAGGCCGGGCGGCGGGCTTGACGCGGCCGAGCGGGAGGAGGTCCTGGCGGCGCGGGGCCCGGCTTGGGATGGCGGCGAGGGAGGAGGCGACCGGCGGTCGCGGCCGGGTGGCGGCGGGGCAGGAGGAGCCCGACGCGGCTTCGGGTGGGGAAGCGAGAAACAGGGGGTCGAGGGGAGAGGAACGTGGTGGGGCCTGGGTGCGTGGGGATCGGAGCGGACCGTGTCGCGTGCGTGGTAAGTGTGCGTGGGTGGATCCAGGGTGCCAGGCGGGAGGCAGGGTTGCTGGGGCTCGCGCCCAGGTGGGGTGGGACGCGCGCTGGGCGCTGGCGTGCGTGGCGTGTGGGTTTGGTTGGGGACGTGGCATGGGGTGGGCAGGTGGCGGACTAGGAGAGGTCAGGGGGAAGGGAGAGGGTGAGGTGGCGTTCAGGGATTGGTCCGGGTGAGGTGGCTGGTGGGGTGGGTAGATTGGGACTAGGTAGATTAGGGATTTAGGGTGGACCGATCTGTTTTGTACGGGGGTGGTCGACTGAGTCGAATCGGCCCGTTCGACTGCCCCCACTAAAATAACTAAAACTTTTATTTGTTTCCACCAGCGCTTTTGCAAACCGACAGCGGACAAACAAAATAATCCGGAGATCCGGTTTTTGTTTAAAATTAAGACGGGGCGTTTAGAAAACAAAAATAAGTTTTTCTGCAATAGTGTTATGCAAGCAAATGCAAGATGTTGACGATGCTCAAATGCAATGTGGCATGATGACATGAGCATGCGGTCATGATGATGCAATGCACAAAATCAACGCGATTTTCTAGTAGTGGTTTTGCGGGATGCCACAACACACGACAAAGAGAAGCAACATAGCAGCATTCAGGGAAAACACACGACAAAGAAAAAAACACGGCAATAAGCAAAGATGGAAGCATGACAAAGAAAATTGATACGCAAAGTCTAGTAGGACACACAGACAAAGGATTTATCATGACAAAGAGGTGGGACCCGTGACACCTCCCGGCGAGGGGATGACGGCTAGAGACGGTGAAAGCCTTGCCATATGCCCTCGCCGTCAGGTACATGGCAAGACACACAACAAAGCCTTTGGCGTGTACTCGTGCAAGACATACGACAAAGTGGTGATCACTGCCGTGTGGTTTTTGTCGTGTGTATACACACGGCAAAACCGTTGCCGTGTTCCGGATCCTCTTTGCCGCGTGTGGATGCCCACATGGCAAAGGGCCATTGTGCGGTAGTGATTTTATCTTTTGAATCAAGTGTTTGATTTATATTCTAATTGCGTATTTATGTTCTAACCGACGAGGACTTTGAAACAAGACTAGTTTTGAATATATTCTGATAACTTTTATTTGTTTTTTGAAACAGAATGAAATTTAGTGAAGCTCTCGGTATACAAGCTGAATAAAGTTTTTCGGAAAACCCCAATGAATTTGTAGAAATAAAACATTGTTACGAGGTATCCTTAAGTTTGATAAAACCAAGTTTGAAACTCATTGAAACAAATTATTTCCAAAAGGAAAAAGTTCAAAACAAACCCTAAAGTTGTAGATGAAAGATAAACTAAATCCTGAATCCTGAATCCCAGAAATTGACACTCTGAACTTGTCAATCCCGGTCTATTTTAGACCCTAGTACTGTTTGGTACACAAGGAACACAAAAATCCCGGCCAGGAGTATGGGCTACTCTCATTGACACTAGGACCCACATGTCATATCCATCTTCTTCCCCAATCTCTTTTACTCCTCGTTTGGTTCTAGTCACTGCTTGGATTACATGTCGCAACTTAGTATGATGTATATATTACAAAAAATATATCACCGAAAACTTTAGACTTTGTATTTTCCAATGATATAATTTTTATATTATATAATTCAAATTATATAGGTCAAATTGATAACTTAGATATACGCGTAGGACTTGTAAACCGAAACGGAGTGAGTACTTTTGTTTGACCAAGAAATTAATCCTCTGTCAAACACAGAATCTGAAACGTCTGGGCCGGGATAGCCGTCAGCCGGGACGAGCAGCCATGGGTTCCGCCATAACCCGCGCGGCAGCTCGTCGACGGGCACCCTAGACTCCACTGTGAGGAACTGCAGAACGGCGGTGATGGTAGGGATGCGATTGTTTTTCCAGATCTAGTCTGCTACTCTAATATTTGCTCTCTTATTAGAGAAAAAGCTACAATCGGTTTGACCATGAGCTTGTCCAAAAAAATCAATCAACCGTGACTTCTCCAACGACAATCCATCAATCAATCTTGTACAAGGGAATCAAGCTTGTACACGGGAATCGATTCGATCGTGAGCACCATTTCCTAGGTGACGAGCACAACAACCATGGCTGGTGAGCCTCGTCCTCAGACCCACCTTCGAGCTCTGTTCCCGCACAACAATCCACGGCCGAGACCATCTCTTTTTTCAATTCTTTGCTCATGTGCTCCTCTGCAGGGCGCGCCACCGCGGGTGAAGAAGCACGCGCGTGATGCGTTCCGTCGCTACAGGCGCGGAGGTGAATACAAGGAGGGCGCCGGTGCTCCCACCTTCCTGGGTCCGTCTTCGTCAGGTGGTCCACTTCCACGCGAGGCAGTGAAGAAAAAAATAAGCTTCAAGTTGCCACGTCAGCAAATCCCAGCATATACGCCACAAGGTTTAAATTAGACCGGATCGATGAATTAGTGTGCCAATTTCGGGGATGATGAGTTCAGGGTTTGATTTAGCTTTGGTCTATGAATTCAGGGTTTGTTTTGAACTTTTCACTTTCCAAAAACATTTGTCACGAGGTATCATAAAGTTTTTCAAAGTTTTAGAAGCCAATTTTTAAATATTGTTAAAATATATTCAATATTGGTCTTGTTATGAATCTCTCTTCACAAGGAACCTAAATATTCAAACAGTTTTTAAATTAGACTTCTATTTAGGAGCTATAAAGGTTTTAAGTTTGGCAACTACTTTCACAACCTATGAACTGACACAAGTTGGCAAAAAGTAAAAAGGAGAGAGAAAGTGGAGCATGCTAGAATTGGGTCTCTCCTCCTATCTTCCACATTTTGGAAACATGCCAATAGTTTACAAACAGAGAGATCAAGATTGTTAAGAGTACAAAAGTTGCAGTTTCCAAGTCATTCACAGCATCATCAAGACAGCAAAGGCAGCACCTACGGTAAACCACACGGACACCATCCCGCCGAGGCACCTCCCCGCCGTCGTGCCGGACAGGGGCTCGTAGTACGACGGCGGTACCTGCGGGAGGCCACGGCCGTGCCCGACGGTGATGTCGAACCGCATCCCCCTCCGGCAGTGCTCCCCCTCGCCGGCGTCGGAGAAGAAGTAGTTGGCGCCCTCGGCCGCCAGCATAACCGTCAGGAACGCCTCCTCCACCTTCCACCCGCCACCGATGCCGTCACCGTCGTCGCCGCCGCACAGCTTGTATACCGTCGCGTTGGTCGTGTGCACGACCGTGTTGTCGGTGCGGGTCTTGAAGCCTGCGCATACGCACGAAGAGCAGGTTACTAGTACAGTACGAAAGAAGATGAATCAGAAATTAACCAATAGGAGAATAAAGTTACACACTGAGGTAGTCGCCGAGGTAGAAGGTGCGGTTGCGTGCCCAGGCCGAGTAGTTGGCCGCCGAGGCGTTCGCTTTGCCGTCAAAGAACCACCCGGCGCTGTCGCCGACGGTGTGGTTCGCGCCGAACGGCGGCAGGGCCGTGCAGTTTCTTCCCGGGCTCGCCGTCGCGTTGCCAGCAGCTGAGACGGCATCGAGGAGCAACGCTACTGCCATGGATGCCACCACAAGATTGATCAAGACACGCATTTTGAGAGAGATTAAGTTGCGAAATGCTTAGGAAGCTGCTACTTACGGCAGTGTACTTAAACTGGACTCCTATTCTAAGTTGCTGATGTCAATGGTCACTGATGTAGAGTCTTGATTATATTTTGATGTCGACTGTGCATGCTGCCGCACACAGATCCAGATGGAGGCGGCGCCGTCCTCGGAATACTCTGCTGCAGCCACCTGGGCCTGGCCACCTGGGTATCTGGTATTTGTCATTCTATAGCATGCATGGCCGGTGATGAGATCTATGGAAAATAGTTAAACAAAAGATGTGAGTGTTTGACTGAATTGCCTAATCTACATTCCACTATTATGATTATTAATCAATCAACATCAGTATGTTGTTAAAGGATATCTCCAGTGTGCCGATCCAAACGAACCGAGTCTGTCCAAATTGTGTCCGCACTGACATGGGACATGTCTCAGAGGTGTGATCTAAACATACCAAGTGTCATGACCGCGATGCGCCATTTTCAAACCAAATTTGGGTTCGGAATTCGGTCAAGCGGACAGCACCTGCGGCCACATGAGTCCCCATCTTGTCTTTCCGAATCCTCCCGCTAGTGGCATACAAACCAGTCCGTACCCGAATCGACCCCCTCCCTCTCCGTTGCAACACCACCAAGATGATAGAGCAGACCCCTGAATTAACTCAACGCTATGGTGGACACGTACCTCTCAAACTCTGATAAACACTGACAAACTGAAAGAGAGCAGAGATACATGTTTTTGCGACCCGAAGCTTCTGCGTCTTTTCTGTTTTGCCTTTTATTCACTCGATTCTAGAATGTCGCCCATGATCTGTATCACAGACAGATCGTGGCCAACGATTACGATACAAATTGGAAAGAACTGGTAAACGACTAGACCTATTCAACCGTGGCACGAACGCAACGTGCTTCTGGCTGTAGCTTATTATCAAAAAAATGCTACTGTAACGTTGAAAGGACTATATCTTCCCATGTTGTTTTTGGTGTTAATGACAATCTCATTTGTGATTTAATTGTGCGCTTGAATTTCAGGGAAAACACTGTTGATGTTTCATTAGAACGGTGTGGATGCTCTCTTGGGATCTCATGAAGACAGTGACATTTAGTTTTCTCCTGTTGTTTTAGGTCGCCGTACTATTAAGAGGGGGTCCATCTCGGAAGGCTGTGGGAAATCACCTGTTCTTGCACAAACCTATATGCACCGCCACAGCCATCCTACTATTCCGTGAGAGAGTGTGTTTCTGATCTGTTGAAGCCTTCTTTGTCTCACCGGAACTTCCGGCCTGGCGCCGGAAGTTCCGCTCAGGGTTTTTCTGCGGGATGATCTGAGCTTTGTTCCGATCCTAGTTCATTGAAGGATCGATAACCTCTTGAAGTGTTCTATTTGCGGAACTTGGACCGAACTTGCATCGAACTTGTCCTGCGGAAAATTCTGGCGGAACTTTCCGCCACCGGAACTTCGGTCACTTGGTTCGCGACCCAGTTCCGCCCCTAGTTCCGCTCAAGTTCTACCTTTGGCTGAAGGATCGGTAACATTTAAAGCGTTCTATTTGGAACTTGGGTGGAACTTGCATCGAAGTTCACGGAACTTCCGGTATGTTATGATCGAACTTCCGGTTGAGCTTTTGAGGCGTCAGCAACGGTCGATGACCGTTGGAGCCATCTTGTGAACTTCGGCCTCTCACCGAACTTCGGTAAGGTCGCAATGTAACGGTTCAGTGCGGAGGGGGCCTATTTAAGGCGCCCCTCTTCTTCCTCCCACCTACTTCGAATTTTTCTCTCTCCTCCATTAATTCTTGAGCTTCACCTCACTAGATCTCTCTCTCTATACACTCAAATGACTTGATCTTTTGAGAGGTGATGGAGGTGACCTAGATCTACACTTCCACCAAAGAAGATTTGATTTCCCCCACCCATCCTTTGTGGATCTTGTTGCTCTTGGGTTTCTTGAAACCCTAGACGGTGTAGGTCATCCTCGGAGCTAAGGCTTGTGTTGTGAAGCTACGAGGTGTCGTTGAGGTCCTCCAATTGAGTTGTGGAGCTTCCCCCACAACCTTGGTGTAAAGGTTTCGGTTGGCGCCTTCAAGGTCACCAGTTAGTGGATTGTGAGGCCTCCTTTGTGGGGGAGCTCACCGGAGAAGAAGGTGAGGCCTTTGTGGCGCTCGGGTGACCTTGTGTGGCCTCGACACCTCTCCAACGTAGACGTAGCTCCTTGGGAGTGAACTAGGGGAATTATATCTCCGTGTCCCCGCTCCGGTTACTTTGTTTCCTTCCTTTACTTCTTGCTATTTACCGTTCTTATGGTTGTTGTAAGTTATCTTGCATTTAGGTTGTTCACTTAGTTGCACATCTAGATAACTTTATTTCTCGGTGAGCCTAAAAGTGAGAAACAAATTAAAATTGGGTAGACGCCTATTCACCCCCCTCTAGTCGTATCAAGTCGGTACTTTCAATTGGTATCAGAGCCAAGGCTCTTATTTCGGGCTTTACCGCCTAAGAGACTATGGCCGACGATGGGGGTAGTGAAACCGAAAACCCCAAGAACTTGGCCACTATGGATGACCTCAAGCAATTGGAGTCATCCATGATGTCCAAGTTCGAGGAAATGATGACTATCTTGCAGTCCCTCAAGCCAAACCCCATGGTTGCTCTTGACACACCCCAAACCACCGAGCTTCCTCCCACCTCCACCACTCGCTTGGGACTTGGTTTTGTTGCTCAAACCTCTACCAAGGTTCCAAGTGAGAACACCGAGGAGCCCGAGAACCCAACTTCCAAAGAGGAAAATGGAGGAAAGGACTACTCAGCGGTGCCCCCACCGCCTAAGTACACTCCGGATCCACCCATTCCCATGCCACACATCATTCCTCAAGGAGCACCACCCATGCTAGATACTTCAAATTTTGCCAATTGGCAATATCTAATGCGCTCACATATTTTCAGCTCTTCTATTGAGTTAATGAGGATTGTGGAGGATGGATTATCTCCATATGACCCAAAGAAGTTGACACGAGGTGAAGTGGTGGACAAGAAACTCAATGCCACAGCTTTGGGGATGATTCAGAAGGCTTTGACTCCAAAGGACTTTGATCACATTCGCCATTTCGACACCGCCAAGGGAGCTTGGGATCAACTCACCGAGCTCTTTGTTGGGAATGCAAGCATCCAAATCTCCAAGTTTGATGAAATCAACAACGAGTGCGATGGTTTCGCAATGCAAGATGATGAGATCCCCGAAGACATGTATAGGCGCCTCAAAGTCCTTTGTTCCACTATGAGGGACCTTGAGGCCACCTATGTTGACAACAAGTTTATGAAGAGGAAGTTCATTCAAGCTCTCCTTCCGTTTGAAGAACAAAAGCTCAACTCTATCAAGGGAAGAACCAAATTTCACCTAATGACCTCCCAAGAAGTCTTGAGCGAAGTAATTGCCATGACTATTGCCAAGAAGAATGCAGAGTCCGCTCGTGCTAGGGCCATTGGGTCAACCAAAGTGAATCTTGCTTTGAAGGCCAAGGCTATTGAAGTTGATGATGATGATACATCAAGTGAGTGGTCTCAAGAGGATCTCAAGTGTTCCTTCAACGAACATCTTGCTCTCGCTTCAAGGGCCTTTTGGAACAAGTCCGGGTTCAAGTCAAGATCAAGGGACAACTCAAGATTCAACTCACCCAACAAGTCTCCCAAGGCAAGGTCGTGCTATAATTGCAACGACAAGAGTCACTTCGTGGCCAAATGTCCCTTTGAGAACCTTGAAGACAATGGTGGTCGTCTCATTCGCAAGATCAAGTCAAGACCTCCTCATCCCTTGAACAAGAACTATGCCGTCAAGAACGTCGCCAACAAGGAACGAGCAATAGTGGTCCATGAAGAATACCTTTTGGGCACGGATGAAGATGATGATGAAGTTCATGGTGGAGAGATTGTGGGAGTTGCTGCTATTGCCACTACCTCAACTCCACGTCTATCCCTCTTCGGCTCGCCAAATGAAAATGTCATCTCCTCCAACCAAAAGTGCTTCATGGCCAAGGCCACCGAGGTAACATCGAAACCCACTCCTCAACCTATCTCTAGTGAGCCTTCCTCTCTTGATCTTGTTGGTATAGAGGTGAAGAAAGAGACGATTGACATGTGTGAATTTGTTACTACCTTGGATGAAGAAACTAAAACTTGCTTTGAATCCTTGCTTGCACAACTTGACAATGTTTAGGGATGCTTTAGATGAAAAGGAAGAACTTCTTGACTTGCTAAGTAAAAATGAAAGAGATGTCGCTGATGAAATTGCTTCTCTCACTCAAAGTCTTGAGGATGAACAAAATATGAGAATTAATCTTGAAGAAGGTGTGTATAAGCTTGTAGATGATCATAACAACACCATGTGCTCTATAATTAAAGAACGTGATCATGCTCTTGCTTTGGTTAAGGTGCTTAAGAAGGAAAAAGTTGATTTGTGGGTGGCCATGATAGGACTCAAAAGGATCTTGAGAAACTCAAAGAGGAACACAAAGCCTTGGAGAGAAAATTCTCAAATCTTTTTGAAGCCCATGAGTAGCTTCAAACTAAATTAACTTGCGAACATGCTAAGTCTTCCGCTGTGCAAATTGTAGACTTGTCTAGCACTCCTAACCCTTGTTGCAAGCATGGGCATCTCATTGAGGAAGTCAAGGTGTTGAAGGATCAACTTGCCAAGATTAAGAAGAAGAAGAGAAAGAACAACAAGAAGAAAAAGAACAAGGGCATGGCTCAAGGGGCTCCTAATGGCCTAACCATCTTGCAAAGTGACAACTTTGCCAAAAAGAACAATCCCTCTTATATTCTTTGCAAATCTTATGATGGTCATGTATATGCTAGATATGTGGGAACTTCTTACATGCATGATTATCATTGGGCCATTTGGGTGCCAAAGGCTCTTGTTACTAACAAAAGGGGACCCATTGCAAAATGGGTACCTAAAACCAAAGCTTGATTTTCTTGTAGGACTATGCTTCCGGTGGATCGAAATGGGTGCTTGATAGTGGTGCCACGAGTCATATGACCGGAAGCAAGTCTATCATGACGGAGATGAGGCCAAATATTTCCAACACCATGGTCTCCTACGGTGATAAAACAAGCACTCAGGTTTTGGGTTTTGGCAAAGTGGTGGTAACCCCGGATGTATCTTTGGTTGACGTCATGCTTGTCAAAACTCTTGGTTACAATTTACTCTCAGTTCGTGCTCTTGATCTTATGGGTCTTTCTTCGTTCTTTAATGCTCATTCTGTGGTCCTCATGTGGAGCAAGTCTCTCAAGGTGGCTTTTGTAGGGTATGTAGAGCATGACTTGTATGTGGTGGACTTTTCAGGGACCACTACTCCTCATGCTCTATGTCTCTATGCTAAAGCCGACAAGGGCTGGTTGTGGCATCGCCGCCTAGCCCATGTTAACATGAGAACTTTTCAAAGACTTCACTCCGAGGGCCACATCCTTGGAATTAACGATGTTTATTTTGCCAAAGATCGTGTTTGCAGGTCTTGCATTGAAGGGAAGATGCATGAAACTCCTCACAAAGCACTCAATCAAATCACCACCGAGAGGTGTTTGGAGCTCTTGCATATGGACCTTTTTGGTCCACCCTCTCATGATAGCCTTGGAGGCAAGAAGTATTGCTTGGTTATTGTGGATGATTTCTCAAGATACACTTGGGTGTTCTTTTTAAAGTACAAGAGTGAGACTCAACAAACCGTCATCGATTTTGCTAATGAGGTTCAACATAAGCACAATGCAACTATTCTCTCAATTCGAAGTGACAATGGCACCGAGTTCAAAAACTATACCTTGGATGAGTTTCTTAGTGATGAAGGAATCAAGCATCAATACTCCACTCCCTATACCCCTCAACAAAATGGAGTTGCTGAAAGGAAGAATCGCACTTTGATGGATGCGGCTCGATCTATGCTAGCTGAGTTCAAGTCTCCATACAACTTTTGGGCCGAGGCCATCTCCACTGCTTGCCATGCAACCAAATGGCTTTATCTTCGCAAGAAAAAGAACAAGACCCCCTATGAACTGCTCACTGGGAAAAAGCCAAATGTTAGCTACTTTCGGGTGTTTGGTTGCAAGTGCTACATTCTCAAGAACGGAGTTCGTTTGTCCAAGTTTGAATCCAAGGCTCAAGAAGGAATTTTCGTTGGGTACTCAAATCAGTCCCATGCTTATAGAGTCTACAACAAAGCCAATGGAAGAGTTGAAGAGACGAGCAATGTGAAGTTTGATGAAAACCATGAGTCTCTTGTTAGGCAAGATGGTGTTTGTGATCCAAGTGATGAAATTCCTCCTAAGGCCATAAGAAGAATGGGTGTGGGTTTCCACCTCCCCATTGAGGATCCCATTGTGGACGAAGGAGAAGGACCAAGCTCTACTCAAGTGGATCCCTCACTTTCACAAGATCATCTTGCCCCTCAAGGACCTACATTTTTGGCACAAGCTCCCTCAAGCTCTTCCGAAGCTTCCCATGCTCATGACTCTCCAAGCTCCAAAGATCAAGCTCTTCATCAACAACATCAACCTCCCCACGATGGGGCTACTTCTCAAGGCACCTCCCACGGTCAAGCTCTCATCAACTTCATCAACCTACCCAAGATGGGGATCCTCCTCAAGGTCACGGCTCTCCTCAAGGTCAAGCTCGTCAAGATCACGAGCAAGTAAATGATTCTCAAGGGTCCACTCCAAATGATGACTCCCCCGAAGTGGAAATTGATGAAGATGATCCTAGTGTTCGTGCTTATAGTCAAGGCGGCGGCTCAATTGGTGGCAATGACCAAGTGGTAGCTCAAGAATCTCGTGTTGAAGCCCAAGCCCGCCGTCAAGCCTATCGTCTCGCCAAGCTTGTTCGAGATGGCCATATCCTTGATAATGTTTATGGAGATTTCAATAAAGGTTCCACTACTAGGAGGCAACTAGCTTCCTTTAGCTCTCACCATTCGTTTATCTCTCTTGTGGAACCATAGAAAGTCTTCGAAGCTCTTGAAGATGATGATTGGCTTGATGCTATGAACGAAGAACTTCACAACTTCAAGATGAACAATGTTTGGACATTGGTTTAGCGGCCCAAAGATTGTCAAAGCGTCATTGGAACCAAGTGGGTTTTCAAGAACAAGTGTGATGCGAATGGAATTGTCGTGCGCAACAAGGCAAGGTTAGTTGCCCAAGGATACTCACAAGTTGAGGGCATCGACTACGGTGAGACTTATGCTCCCGTTGCTCGCCTTGAATCCATTCGTATGCTTCTTGCTTTTGCTACTCATAATAACTTTAAGTTGCATCAAATGGATGTTAAGAGTGCTTTTCTTAATGGTCCTTTGAAAGAGTTGGTATACGTCAAGCAACCTCCGGGCTTTGAGGATCCACTTTTTCCGAACCATGTCTACAAGCTCAATAAGGCACTCTATGGTCTCAAGCAAGCCCCACGTGCGTGGTATGATTGCCTTAGGAAGCTCTTGTTAGACCGTGGCTTCGAAGTGGGCCTCATTGATCCCACTCTTTTTACTAACAAAGTTGGAGGCCACTTGTTCGTATGACAAATCTATGTTGATGACATTATCTTTGGGTCTATTAAGAAAACTTTTAATGAGGATTTTGCCAAGCTCATGACCGATCGCTTCGAGATGTCCATGATGGGGGAGTTGAAGTTTTTCCTTGGGTTTGAAGTCAAGAAATTGAGGAAAGGGACTTTCATCAACCAAGCCAAACACATCCAAGACATGCTCAAGAAGTTCAAGTTTGATCAAGTCAAAGGTGCCAAGACTCCCATGCCAACTAAGGTTAATCTTGATCTCAATCCCAAGGGTAAGGAGGTGGATCAAAAACTCTATCGTTCTATGGTTGGTTCTTTGCTCTATCTTTGTGCATCCCGACCGGATATTATGTTGAGTGTGGGTTTGTGTGCAAGATTTCAAGCCGCACCAAAGGAAAGCCACATGGTGGCGGTCTAGAGAATCTTTCGATATTTAGTTCATACCCCAAACTTTGGGTTGTGGTACCCCAAGGGAGCCAGCTTTGATCTTATTGGTTACACGGACTCGGATTAGGCTGGTGACAAAGTGGGAATAAATTCAACCTCCGGAGCTTGTCAGTTTCTCGGAAGATCATTGGTTTGTTGGTCCTCGAAGAAGCAAAACTGTGTGTCTATGTCCACTGTCATAGCTGAGTACATCTATGCCACAAGCTGTTGTGCTCAATTGCTATGGATGAAGCAAACATTGAAGGATCTTGGACTATCTTTTGACAAGGTGCCTCTTCTTTGTGACAATGAGAGTGCCATGGCCATTGCTCACAATCCCGTGCAACAACTGGACCAAGCACATTGAGATTCATCATCATTTCATTTGGGACCATGTTGCTAGAGGAGACATTTATTTGGAGTATGTTCCCACCAAGGCAAATCTTGCGGATCTTTTCACGAAGCCTCTTGATGAAGCAAGGTTCTGGGAGTTAAGGCATGAGCTAAATATCATTGATTCGAGCAATGTTGCTTGAGTACCTTGCACACCTACCCGCGTCTCAATGTGTATCTTGTTTGGATGTAGGCATGGATTTAGGGGGAGTGTTAGTTCCTCTTATGAACAAACGCTATCCCTATTATGCGCATATTAAAGTTTTCATACTCCATAGTCTCTAAAGGAGACCATTTGAGCTTCATGATGAGTGTTGGTAATTAACCCAAGATATATCTTCGCGGTGTCAAGCCATTTACTCTTATATAAGGTAGCCTCGGCCACCGACCCATTTTTATTTGTGTCTTTGACCTTTTTTTTGTGTACTTTTCTTGTTTTTTTGTTGGCTTTGGTTCTTCACAGTTTGAGCTCTCTATCCTAAGCCTTTCCTTTCCTCAAGCCATCTCTATTCCCTGCACAAGTTCTTCCTTGTTATCTTCCAAACCTAAAAGGTCTTTCCGGCGTCACCGGAACTTCCGGTCATTCTAGGAACTTCCGTCACCGGTTGTTCGTCAACCACCTGACCTGGAACTTTTTCAAATGACCGAACTTTTCGGTCCACCGGAACTTCTGGTCCCTGACTGGAACTTCCGGTGGTGTTCTCTGTCCTATATAAGGCGGGCCCTGGGGAAAACGGGATCTTCTTCCTTTTTACCCCAAGACCCATCTTCTATTTGGAGCAGCCGCTGGCCAAGTCTCCTCCGCGAAGGTGCTCCGGCCCCTTCGCCTCCGGCCACCCCTCCGCAAATCTGCTCCGTGGGAACCTTCCCCACCTCGATCTCCCGCCATGGACTCCGGTATTTTCCCTCAACTCCCTCCATTAATGGAGATCTAGCTCTCTCACCATTGCTTGAGTTTGGGAACACCATGTCTAGGATAGTTCTTTGGCTAGAACTTGTTGGGAGATCTTGGTAGGCCTAGGGTATCATGCTTGAGTAGATTGGTCCAATACACTCTTGGAAATTTTTGCACTTGTGGCTTGTATATCTAGATCTAGTGAACTGCTGCTTTGAACCGCCAGTTTGTGGTCTCACCGGAACTTCCGGTGAGCCACAACCGGAACTTCCGGTGGACCATTTTCACCGGAAGTTCCGGCGATAGTGAAATTTTTTCCTGAATGTATTTTTCCAATCTATTTCGTTTGTTTCCTCTTCCGAACTTGTGCACTTACCCCACCTTCCCTCCCTATTCTTGTGCTTTCTTCTCAGGGCAAGGTGGTTCCCGCAAAGGCAAGCATGTCCGTAAACCTTCTCTGATATTCCTCCTGAGATCGATGAGGAAGATGTTGAGGTCGTGCGTCCAACCACTTAGTCTACCCGTCAGAAGGCTGCTGCTGCTGCTGCAGGAAAGAGGCCTGCTCTTGCCTCTCAGAAGGCCACTGTTGCTGGGCCTGACAAATCCAAGGCCAAAATCTCCAAAAGGACTCAGAAGGCCTACTCTGAATTCAGGCGTACGGATCCCTACCTCATTCCTCGTGACCGTCTTTGCTTGGATCCTCTCTTCCAAAACTGCCATCAGGAACAAATAATTGCTGAGATCTATGCAACAAAGACTAAGTTTGTGGTTGCTCCTCAAAAGTACATCAATGTGACTCACATGGAAGAGAAACATGCATATTTTGGCGAGGCTCTTGATATTTGCCAGAGGTTTGGGCTGATTCCCCTCATGGAGCACCGTCAGAACTTTGATGAGGCTGCTATTGCTCAGTTTTACTCTACCCTGTTTATTCACATGAGCTCCTCTACTGAAGGTGTGTTGAAGTGGATGACTAGGGGAGTGTTTCTTACCTTCACTTGGTCTGAGTTTGCTGAGCTTCTTGGCTATCCCCTTCAGCCTGAAAAAGGGGCAAATGGTTGGCGTGTTCATACCACCCAATCTACTGATCCTGAGGTCCTGGAGTCTCTCTACATTGAAGGGTGGGGCACTGTTGGGTATGTGAATCATCTGCTGCCAGTTTATGACATCATGCGTAGGGTGTACTTGAACACCATCTCTCCCAAGGCTGGCAACTTTGATCAGTTTCATGCCTATCAGGTTGACCTCATGCATCAGACTTATCTCCGGTGTGACACTGACAGGCCAATGGATGTTATGCACTTCATCTACACTGAGATGTGGCAGGCTATTATTGAAAAGCGCTCCTGCATCTATGCTCCCTATATTCAGACTCTCATCAATCACAAGTGGATTGAGACGACTGGCACTCGCTATCCTGAAGACAACATAACCATTCATGAGGAGAAGAAGCTGTGTGTGAGTAAACACCAAAAGCCTCATTCTCAAGAAGAAAGGGAAGATGAACTCCAGAAGGCTCGAGCTGAAGCTGGTGGTCCCTCCTCTGCTCCTGGTGGCTCTAGTGCTGGTGGTCCTTCTCTCCAGAGGCAGCCGTCTTGGGCAAAGAAGTTGCTTGGGAAGGTGAAGAAGACCTTCTGCTTTCTCCAGGACCGCGAGTATCAGGCATATGTGGATCAACGTCACAATGTTCAGCGCCAAAAGGCCATCATGATTGCTCTCAACATTCCTAGCTCACCGGTCACTAGCTCTGTCACTGCCGTTGGTCTGAGGATGATTCTGAGGAGGAGGTCACTAGTCCACCGCCTGAGTGGGGTTCTTGGGTCCCTGAGTCTGCTCCTCCTTCCTTTCATGGCTGGGGCGATTAGATTGATCTTCTCTTCCTTTTTGGTGTCTCGATGCCAAAGGGGGAGAAAGATGTCTATTAGGTTGTCTACGGGATTTGCATGGGTTGAGTCACAAGCCTGTTTTTGCCTTTGATCTTTTCTAGCTCGCGAACTCTCTAGTTTACTCGTGTGCTTGTGGACCTTTTATGTCTGTGAACTTATGTGTGCTTGTGGACCATATTATGTTTGAGACTATGTGGTATCTATGTGGTATCTTATGCAATGCCGTGTATGTGGTATTGTCGTTGTCATCTTATGGGCATATGCATATGGTGGTGGAGCCTTGTAGCTCTTGTTGTTATTATTACTTTTTTGTCTCCACCACAGTTGGTTGGTACCTGGTATGATTTCTATCCTTTCTTGTACCTTGCACTTGTGCTATCTTTTCATTGGAAGGGGGAGCCTCCTTGTATGTGTGTCAGTCCCTTTACCTTGCACACATATAGGGGGAGTGTTGGAGATATGCCCTAGAGGCAATAATAAAAGTGGTTATTATTATATCTTTGTGTTTATGATAAATGTTTACATTCATGCTATAATAGTATTAACCGGAAACATTAATACTTGTGTGATTTGTAAACTAAATAAGAGTACCTGATAAAGCCTCTTTATAATACTAGCTTGTTGATTAATAGATGATCGTGGTTTCTAGATCATGAACATTGAGATGTAATTAATAACGAGATCATATCATTAGGAGAATGGTATGATGGACATACTCCTATAAATAAGCGTAGCATTAAGATCAAGTCATTTCAATAGTTCGTTTGATATAAGCTTTCTGATACATAGTAACCTAATTCCTTTGACCATGAGATCATGTTAATCATCATCACCGGAAGGATGCTTTGATGACATCAAACACCACATCGTAACTGGGTGGCTATAAAGGTGGCATTGAGTGTTTGGAAAGTATGGGTTGAGGCACATGGATCAAGAGTGGGATTTGTCCATCCATATGACGGATAGATATACTCTAGGCCCTCTCGGTGGAATGTCATCCAATTAGCTTGCAAGCATGTGGTAGCTCACAAGGGATCACATATCACGAACGAGAAAGAGTACTTATCGGTAACGAGGTTGAACTAGGTATGCAGAGATACCGACGATCAAAACCTCGGATAAGTAAACTATCGTGAGACAAAGGGAAATTGGTATCGTATGTAAGTGGTTCATTCGATCACAAAGTAATCGTAGAAATATGTGGGAGCCATATGAATTTCCAGATTCCTCTATTGGTTATTGATCGGAGAAGTGTCTTGGTCATGTCCACATAATTCACGAACCGTAGGGAGACACACTTAAGGATTCGATGTTGTTTAGTAGATATGGAATGTTAATAGGGATACCGAATGTTGTTCGGAGTCTCGGATGGGATCCAGGATATCACGAGGAGATCCGGAATGGTCCGGAGAATAAGATTCATATAAGGAAAGTCCAATTCCGGAGTTCGAGAAAGTTTCTGATGTTTTCATCGGAGAGGTTCTAGAAGGGTCTAGAAGGTTCACCGGTCCGGAAGGGGAATGGTCCATGAATGTGTCATGGATATGTGGAATGATTGGATCATATCCTAGGTCACTTGGTGTTAACATTTGCAAGAGAGAAATAAAGCTCTAAATTAAAAGTCAAACGGGAAGTTTGAAAAGTCAAACTGGAACAATGGTTTCCTAGTGGGAGAAGAAACAAGTCCTTCTCTCAATCCAACTTGGGTTTGGGTTTGGATTCAAACCCACCCCTCCCAAGGCTGACAAGTCCTTCTCTCAGTCCAACTTGGGTTTGGGTTTGGATTCAAACCCACTCCTCCCAAGGCTGCCCCTCCCTCTCATAATGTCGTGGGAATTGTCACGGCAGATGCTGCAATCGGCAGCGAGTAGTAGAACGAGGGGCAAGGGCGGCCAGCCATCTGCGGTGCGAGATGAGGGCAAAGACACAGGGTTTTACCCAGGTTCGGCCCCCGGAGGGTAAAGACCTACTCCTGCTAGATTGTATTATGGAGGTGTTACAATGGGCGAGCTCGGCTAGGCGTAGTCGCTTGGGTGTATGAGGGAACGTCTCTACTCGCCTATAGGGAGGTTTATATAGGCTCACCTCCCTAGGGTTTACATATCTCAATCGATTCGATTCTGACTTTAGTAGTCGTTTAACCTAGTCCGATGGGCCTATCTACTCGCTGGGCCTTGACTTCATCGCTCGGCTCTGGCTGGCTTTGATCCACTCGCGCTCTGCAGCCACTCGCCGGGTCTTGGGCGGTCGGAACGTCTGCTGGTATACCCGGTAGGCATATCCCCATCGAGTCCCCGAGGCCGTCGTCGATTAGGCGTGGGTGGTCTTGGCGATCGAGTATCTGACGGAGTAGGCACCCAGTCGAATCGTCGGCGGGCTCCTGTATAAAGGAGACAACCAATGATCCAGGTCGCAGTCTTGGCCGAGTCGAGTCGGCGAAAACACTGTCTTAGTGATTGGGTCGGCGAGCCGAGTGGCCGTAGTTGGACCGTCAGGCGTGGTCAAACTAGCCGTTGAGGTAATCCAACGGTAACTTTTGGCGTAATCACCGTGTGGTAACGGCTCCCTGATTTGGCGGGTAACTCCCGCTATATAAGGGGAATGGCAGGCAGTCGCAGAGCCAACTCCTCACCACTTCTTCCGAGTGTGCGCATTTTCTTTCCTTTGCTCCGCGATCCAGCCGACCCGAAATCCTCCGATCTCCAACCAATCTCTCGGCCATGGACCTTTCCACCGAGCCGTGGGGTAGGTCCAAGTGCACAAGGGCACAGCTGGCCTCCTTCGAGGAGGCCGGGATCCTGCGAGCCGGCTGTTGGCGTATCCCCGCAGCCGGAGAAATGACCCCAAACCCGCGAGAGAGGGAATTCGTCTGCTTCACCAGTAATCTCGAGCGGGGGCTAGGGTTTCCTACGTCCCTATTCTTCCGGCGCTTCTGCGCCTACTACGGGATCCAGCCTTCAGATCTGGGTCCCCATAGCATCGAGCAGCTCGCCATCTTCGTGGCGTTCTACGAATGCTACTTGGGCTGCCGGCCCTACTTCCCCTTGTGGCAAGATCTGTTCCACGGACAGATCAGCCGCGAGGAGGCAGGCGGCCCAATGCTGGCCGCGGGCGGCTTGACGTTTCAGCTCAAGTCCAAAGCTTCTTTCTTTGATCTGATGCTACCCGCCAAGGCAGCGAGCCCGAAGAAGAAGGCGTGGTTCTCGTGGCCGAGGCGACCGGGCGGTGGCGATCGCGGTACTCGCTAATCGCTCGAGCCGCGCAATCTCCAAGTCGGCAAACTTCCTGGCGACCAGCGGATGGTCGTCGACGAGATGCTCCAGACCATCCGTGGTCTGAAAAAGAAGGGCCTTCAAACGATAAACTTGTACAATTGCTGGCTCGGGCGGCGGCTCGTTCCACTCGCCGCGACCACATGTACCAAAGACACGGGCGGGAGATTCGACGAAGGCCTGTCTTGACGAGTGGAAGTCGGAGGATTATCTCCGTTGAAGAAGATTACCAGCGGTGTACACGGATGCGCGGCGGGTCGCCCTATACCGCATGGCGTCCGCTAACGGTAATTTCTTTACCTTGCTCGCAGTCGTAGTAAATGCAGTCGCGGTAATTCTGATTCCGTTTTGTATTCGTTGCAGCTATTCCAAGTGGTGGAAGGGTGGCTCCCACCCTCGGATGATGAGAGCTCGGGCCCGTCCACCCAGGACATAGGCGAATCGCCGCCTACTAAGGGCAACGAGGACGACGAGGACGAGTCCGAAGAGGAGGTCGCCCCGCTGGTCCGAAAGACTCGCGGGTAACGACAGCGCGAGATCGAGGCGAGCAGAAGCCTCGAACGTCACGATGATGACGACGAGCTCCTAGAGACCACCTCGCGCCGTCAGGCCACCCCGTCAAAGAAGAAGAGGAAGGAAAGGGAGGCGAGCCCCCCCCCCGAAAAAGAAGACGAGGCCGTCGAAGTCGGCCTCGCCGTCGCACTCGGCGAGCAGCTCAGACGCTCCCAGCCCAGCCCGCGACGGCGCGCCACCAGCGACAACCGTCTTGGGCGGGCGATCGGGAAGTGCCGCTGGCTTCAATGCCTCCACCATTCGCCCCACTGGGGCTGGGGAGGCCCGGCTGGCGGCCGCCTCGCAAGGAGGCCCGGCTGCGGCAACCGCCTCGCGAGGAGGCTCCGGCGGAGGATGTTCCAGAGGCGCCAGCTGCGGCCTCAACAACGAAGAAGCCGTCCGTGTCTTGGGCACGCGACGTCCTGGAGTTGGGGCTCACTCGCCGTCTGGGCCCTGAGCTGGAGAAACCGGCCGGCCTCCGTACAAGACTGCGCTTCATCCCAGTCGCCAAGTGAGTTCGCTCACCTTCCCTTACCTTTCATAACTATTTCGATTGCTTTTGTTGATTCGATTGATGCGCAGGACCGGGGTGAAGAGGATGGGCCACCCGACCGTGGCCAAGGTGCCCTCCGCCGCTAGCGAGGAAGATCCTTCCCGCAAGAGGAAGGCGGACGAGGTCGTCGCCTCGGCGGATGGCAGTAAGAAGGCCAAGGGCGACGACACCATCACTATCTCTAACGATACAGCGGTCGCACCAGCCGGGCCCGTGATGGAAGCAGCCGCGTCTACGAAGGAGGGTGCTTCATCGCCTGAAACGGCGGAGGCGACCTCTCTCGGAGCAGGTACCTCTATTGCTACCTTCCCGCGCTTCGTGACCAAGGCGGCCACGGCGAGTGGGCCTGCCCCCTCGAGCCATGCTCCTGGGACCGCCGACGCTGAAGTCGACCAACGCCGCGGGCACACGCCGACACTTCTCGCATTTGTGGACGCGGTACAACTTCACGGCATGCTTGGCGCGGCCATCCAGGTACATCCAGTCCCCGAGGATCGGGTCGGTGCTTTGCAGCGGCCTGATTCTTATAATTTCACAACTTTTGTTTGTCGCATCCAGTCCCCGAGTGCGCGCGCGCTAAATTTTAGCGGGTGGGCACTTAGGAATTTTTTGATCGCCAGTGCGCTTTTCGCTGAATTTCAGCGGGTGGGCACTTAGGAAATTTTTTGATCGCGGTCCCTCGAGTGCGCATCGCTGAATTTCAGCGGTGGGCACTTAGGAATTTTTGATCGCAGTCCCTCGAGTGCGCTTTCGAATTTCAGCGGTGGGCACTTAGGAATTTTGCGTTAGAGTAACCTTTTTGGTGATGCAGTCTGCGGCTTGAGTCAGCGGACCGATTGGCCGCCAAAGCTGGAGAAGGAGCTGGCCATCGTCCGTGAGGCAAACAAAGGACTTCAAGCTGTTGCTAAGGCGAGGAAGCTCGCCAGGCTTGTCCCGCTGGTGAATTAGGCAGCGCATTCGGCTTTGAGTTCGGCTGAACAGCGGATCGCCGACCTCGAGCGCGAACTGCGAGAGGCGAGAGAAGAAGCGAGCTCGGCGGATGGGCGAGCTAAGGCCGCCATTGCGTCCGCTGAAGAGGATCGCAAGGTGTCGAAAGTCCTTATTGCTGGGCAGGGGCGACCACACGCCGCTTAGCTTCATCACGGACTCGCCCGTTGCTTGGTGAGTGCATCTCCCCTTTCTAGTAGTTGTGGTTTTTGTGGTGTCCGTCGTATTTATCATTGTCTTCTGCTCGCAGGTCGCATCATTGATAGCGAAGAAGAGGCGAGCTCGCTCGACGCGAGGCAGTGCGTAAGCATGCTTGTCGATTCGGCGACGTTGTCGGCGACGTGCATCCGTGCCTACCTCCAAGAAATATCGCCCACGGAGGTGATTCCCAGCGACCTCGTTGAGGTGTGGAAGTATTTGGAGAAGGCGCCCGCGGTCGTTGAGTTCATGACGCGGTCGGCGTTTTGGCGTGGGCGTCGGCGACCGAGCCTTGGACTCGCCCACTTCCCAGGATTTCGACATTGACGATGTGACGAGTGGGTATCCATCGTCGGGCGCGGTGGAGCTGTCCGAGGTCCTCAAGTTGCAGAACGTGCCGCCACGTACTCGGGCGATGCGGGCAATGGGCGACCTCCTACCGTGCAGAGGCGGTTGTCGCGCCAAACGACCCCGCCGCGCATCGTGACTTCAAGGTCGAGCAGCCTTTTCACGCGGCGATGGCGGGTGAACCGACGACGTATCCATCCAACCCGTACACGGCATTCATCCGCAGTCGCCGGGATGCTGGCGAGTCGTCTTCGAAGCCTGCAGAGTAGGGTAGTTTGCCTTGTGGCGTTAGCAGCAGTTCTGCCACGCGGGCATATTTTGTAGCATGAAACAATGCAACATGTGATTGAATGAGACATCGTGTATATTTTGATATTTGTTTGTGTGCTTGTGATTGATTTTGGACGAGTCCCCGAGCGTCGCCCTTTTGTGGGGTTTACCTCGTATGATGTGTGTTGTTATCATGTGTTTTGTTGATTTGGTCGACTACGAGCTCGGAGAGCGATCGCAAGCGACTCCCTTGAGTGCTCTATACTTTACCGTTTTCCCTTGCGCGAACGAGGTCGGGTGGCCGAGTCCCCGAGCGTGGTACTTGGCCGTTCTAGTCGCGACTCGAGGGTGGTTGAGGATTTAGCGCGTTGGTGTGAGCGCGTCGCTCCTGCAGCCCGTTGGGTCGATCGCGTGAGTCCTGGGCATGCTCTCTTACTTGGCGTTTTCCACTGGCCGCGATTAACTGGTCTTGATCCCGGCGTGGTACTTAGCCGTTAGTCGCTATGCCGAGGATGCGGAGGACCAAGGTCGCTGTGAAGCGAGGCGATTGTCTTGGCTCGTAGAACCAGTCGAGCTAGGCGACTCCAGTGGGGCTCCGGGTTGGCGTTTTTCGTGGACGATGCAAGACCTGAAGTGATTTAGTGCTCTTACACCGCACTACTTAGCCGTGCCGATCGCTGTACCAGAGGTTGACTTCTGCATTTAGCATAACGCTGTTTTTACAAGTGCGAGTGGCACAAGTCATGGAGAGTAGGCGCAATTTGCGGTAACCATTTCTTTTTATTTCATAGCGACTGGAGAGTACATGTGTGGGGTTCTAGGAGTAGAACTTCCGGAGGAGGTTTACATTCCATGGTCGCTTGACGTCGAGTTCGCCGTCCCCGCGGATGTCGATGAGGTAGTAGGCGTCGTTGCCGAGTACGCGCCCGATAGCGAATGGGCCTTCCCACGGAGGGGAAAGCTTGTGCATGCCCTTCTTGTCCTGGATGAGGCATAGCACCAGGTCGCCTTCCTGGAAGGTGCGAGCTTTCACCCGCCGACTGTGGTAGCGGCGGAGTCCTTGCTGGTAGATGGCGGTGGGTGACCGAGCGAGGTCGCGTGCTTCGTCGAGCTGGTCGACCCCATCTTGGCGGGCCAGCTTGTTTGCAGCCTCCGTATAGTGGACGACTCGCGGCGAGTCATGTTCGAGGTCGGTGGGCATGACTGCTTCGGCACCGTAGACCATGAAGAAGGGAGTGAATCCCGTCGATCTGTTGACGGAGGTGCGGATCCCCCAGATGACAGAGGGCAACTCCTCGACCCAGCACCCGGCGGTGCGCTCGAGTGGTACTTGGAGTCGCGGCTTCAGGCCGTGGAGGATGCTTTGGTTGGCCCGTTCCGCCTGGCCGTTAGATTCCGGGTGGGCGACTGACGCGAGGTCGAGCCGGATATGGTGCTCTTCGCAGAATTCGGCCATGGCTCCCTTGGCGAAGTTGGTGTCGTTGTCCGTGATGATGCTGTTGGGGAACCCATAGCGATATATGAGCTCGCGTAAGAATTTAGTGGCGGTCTTCCCGTCGCATTTCCGGACTGGCTTGGCCTCCACCCACTTCGTGAATTTGTCGACGGCGACTAGCAGGTGGGTGTAGCCGGAGGGGCCTTCTTGAAGGGGCCTACCATGTCCATGCCCCACACAGCGAATGGCCAGGTGATGGGGATTGTTTTGAGCGCCGAGCTCGGTATGTGCGTCTGATTGGCGTACTTCTGGCACCCGGCGCATCGCTGGACGATGTCGACAGCGTCGGCGTGTGCGGTGGGCCAGTAGAAGCCGTGTCGCATAGCCTTGGCGACCAGGCGGCGGCGATGGTGGCGATCACACGAGTGAATGTCGTGGAGGATTTTGCGTCCTTCACCGGTTGGGCGCAGCGTTGGAACACGCCGGTGACTGCGCTTGTGGAGCTCGCCGTCGATGATGGTGTAGGACTTGCATCGACGGCGATCATTAGAGCGTCTGCCTGTCTGGCGGTGCGGCTTCGGTAGGCGATGTAGGGCTTGGTCGATCGTCGGCTCGGTGGCGAAGTGCGACCAAGGCTGCCTCTGGTTGGAGTGGTACTCGATGTCGATCTCCCTGGGGAGGCGATGGCTTGGAGATTGTGTCGAGGAACACGCGGGTGGTGCGGTCGAGCCGACCCGATGCGAGAGAGGCGTCGGCCTCCTCGTTTTCTGCTTGTCGATCCACTCGCAGAGTAGCCGTGAAGTGGCCGCCCAAATTGTCCACCGCTTGGCGATGCGCGCCATGGTAGGAGACGGCGTCGCGTGCCGGCGACTTGCCGCGACAAGGTCGGAATCTCCGTAGCAGCGGAGGCGATTGACGTTCATCTCCTTGGCGGCTCGCATGCCGTGGAGTAGGGCCTCGTATTCAGCCATGTTGTTGGTGCAGGGCGTGAAGTCGAGGCAGAGGATGTAGCGGAGCTTGTCGCCCTTTGGTGAAGTCAACACTATCCCTACGCCTGCGCCGTCCGCGTTCTTGGAGCCGTCAAAGTGCAGGCTCCAGTAGTGGAGGTACGGCAGCTTCTCTGGCTGCTGGGCCTCCTCCCAGTCGGCGATGAAGTCTGCCAGTGCCTGTGACTTGATTGCCTTTCGTGGCTCATATTTTATGTTGTGGACGCCGATCTCGACGGCCCACTTGGCGACTCGCCCGGTCGCCTCGTGATTGCGGATGATGTCTTGCAGTGGTGCTGAGGAGACGACCGTGATCGGGTGCTCTTGGAAGTAGTGCGGCAGGCGCCGCTGAGCCCGGAAGACCGCGTATACTAGATTTTGATACTGCGGGTACCGCTGGCGCGACTCGGTGAGGACCTCACTGATGTAGTACACCGGCCGCTGAACCGGGCGCTCCTTTCCTTCCTCTGGTCGCTCGAAGACCATCACGGCGCTGACGACGCGCTCGGACGCCATGACGTAAACCAGCATGGGTTCTTTGTCGGCGGGGGCGGCGAGTAGTGGTGCGGCGAGTAGCACCTTTTTGAGGTCGCGGAGCGCGTCGTCCGCCTCCTTGTCCCACTGGAAGGTGGGGTTCTTGCGCATCAGGCGGTATAGGGGCATCGCCTTTTCACCACCCGCGGGGATGAAGCGACCGAGAGCCGCTACTCTCGCCGGCCAGCGGGCGTCGCGCAGCACTCGGGTTTGCCGAGGCGATCGTGTAGATTTTTGTGGGGTTCGCCTCGATCCCTCGTTTGGAGCAGCGTACCCGATGGTTGTCCGGCGGGTACACCGAAGGTGCACTTGCTGGGTTGAGCTTTATCTTGTATCTTCGCAGTTGGCGAAAGTTTCCCAGTCGTGAGTAGGTCGCCTTGGCGGCGGACTTCACGACCACGTCGTAGATGTAGACGTGGATGTTGCGGCCAATTTGGCTCGCGAGGCATTCTTGCATGCACCGCTGGTAGGTCGCCCTGGCGTTCTTGAGGCCGAAGGTCATGGCGGTGTAGCAGAAGGCTCCGAATGGCGTGATCAACGCCGTGTTCTCCTCGTCTTCGACGGCCATTTTGATCTGGTTGTACCCAGAGTAGGCGTCGAGGAAACATAGCGACTCCGAGCCCGCGGTTGAATCGATTATCTGGTCGATCCGCGGGAGGACGAACTGCTCCTTTGGGCAGGCGCTGTTCAGGTTTGTGTAGTCGATACACATTCTCCAGGTCCCGTTTTTCTTCTCGACCAGGACTGGGTTTGCCAGCCACTTGGAATACTTGATTGGCCAGATGAAGCCGGCAGCGAGTAGACGCTGCACTTCCTCGGTGATTTCTTGACGACGTTCTTCATTAAAGGGCCGCAGCGACTGCTTGACAGGTCGCACTTTGGGTCGGCGTTTAGCTTGTGCTCAGCGAGCTCCCTAGGGACACCGGGCATGTCGGAAGGTTTCCATGCGAAGATGTCCCTGTTCTCACGGAGGAACTCGATGAGCGCGCCTTCCTATGCTGGGCTCATGCCCGTCCCGATCGTCACCGTCTGGAGTCGCTGGTACCAGCTCGGCGGTGCGTGTCGTCGTGGCCTCAAAGGTTGAGGTGCCTGCGCCCTCTGAGTTGGGCTTCTTGAGTATGGTGGGGTCGTCGTTGTTGACCCCGCTCGCGTACTTGGTGAGCTCGTCGGCGTGGTTGGTCTCCGCCGCGATGACGGCGTCGGTGAGCTCGGCTCCTTTAGCCTCGCACTCGGCGGCCATGTCGGGGTCGCCGTTGATGGTGATGACGCCGCACGGCCCGGGGAGCTTCATCGCGTTGTACGCGTAGTGGGGCGCTGCCATGAATTTAGAGAACGCCTGGCACCCCAGGACACAGTGGTAGGGGCTATCGAAGGGCACCAGCTCGAAGACGATCCGCTCGGTGCGGAAGTTTGCCGGTGTGCCAAAGGTGACTGGCAGCGTGACCTTGCCGATCGGGTACGCCTTCCGACCGGGGACGATGCCGTGGAATGTGGTGTGGGTCGTCTCGATCATCGACTGCGGGAGCCGCAGCCGCGTGAAGGTGTCGAGGTAGAGGATGTTGATGGAGCTGCCGCCGTCCATCAGTGTCTTGGGAGACGATGATCGCCAACCTTGGGCTTGACCACCAAGGCGACTCGTCACCGGTACTCGATGCGGCTAGTGGTCTTGCGGCTCCGGTGATGGCTGCTCCGACCAGTTCGAGGCGGGGACGTCTATTTGGCCACCGCATTGACTGGCGGCGGCGGGCGATGACCTTCTTCTCGCGCCGTGTTAAAGCCTGTGAAGGTGTGGAGCGAGCCGGCTACTTTGCGAATTTTCCGCCGTTTGGCGGGTCGTTGTCGGTCCTCCGCTTGCCGTGCCTTCTCGATTTCCGAGGTGTGGCGATCGGCGGTGGTGTGCGTTGGCTTATCTTCCCTATGGAACGCACATGGTTGGTTAAGGGCGGGATCGAACCTTGGCTTGTTCTTAGTTGCCGCCGTCAGGCGTTGCCCTCCGTCGCGGCGGTAGCTCTTGGGCTCAGGCTGCTGCGTGCCGGCGTTAGCGACGTCGACTCGCCCGTCACTGCGGCGCTTGCCAGTGAGGCGAGTGCCGCTATAGCGTAGGTCGGTTCGCCGTCCGCCGTCGTTGCCGCCCGTGCGGCGTTGACCTCCTGACTCGTCGTCAGTTTCCTGGTTCGGATCTTCCTCGGCGTGCGTTTGGCGATCTCGAGGAGGTCGGGATGTTGTCGAGTGTGCGGGAGTGTCGCTGAGCTTGGCGACTAGAGGCTCGTGGCGGCACGAGGTCTTGAAGCAATGGATCGCGGTGTCCGGTGGATGCCGACGCGTTGTACCAAAGCTCTTGCCACCGTTGGACCCGATTGGTCGACTCATGGGGTCCCTGGGACGCACTTCAGTGTCCTCAATAGTGGTGGCGGGTGTAGGAGCACTCGAAGTGCTGACGAAGGCGTCGCGCATTTCCTCCCGAGTCGATCATCACGGGGAGTGTTGATCCATCGCCTTCACGTCCCTCCATCATCGTGGGAGGTAACGGGCGGCGGTAGGTCATGTGACCCGCGATCCCCATCGCCATGAGGTATGTGTCGAGCCAGACGGGGGGTCGTCACGAGGAGTCGTGCTTTTCTATATCTTTTGGCGCCTTGAAGTTTGGCGGGTACTTCGCCTCGGATCATTGGTCCGGCACTTGGGTCCGAGTCGATGGCGACCCCATAGGCTCGCCGTCATGGCGATTAGTTAGGTGTGCCGCAGTCGTCGGGCTGGCGTCGCGCCAGCTTTGGTTGTTGATGATGTGGGTGCGGGCGTCGATGGGTTGCCCATTGGCGGCGACAAGGTTGGTTGCCGGGGGTGGTGGAGAGTGCCGTTCACGGGTCGGTGTTGGAGATGCAGCGGCTCGGTGGCGGCGATTGAGGGTGTTTGCCGCATTGGCGGCTGAGGCCTCGCTTCGAGGAACGCAGTATACTCGACCTGCCGAGTCGGCGCCGCTTTGCTGCTCGGCGACCGCGAGCGAGGCCCGGCGTATTGGATCTGTAGGGCGCCGTCGCCGGTGGCTGTGATGGTGTCGGCTGCTGCTCGACCTGTCACGAGGTTGTCCATTGGGGTGGAGAACAGTGGGAGGCCGTTCGCGTCTCGCTCCCGTGAGGAGACTACTATCTGCGGCTGGTCCCTGGGAGGGGTGCCGTTGGGTGGAGGTGGGGCGCCCCTCGCCGTTGAACCTGGCGGGGGCCGGGCGCTTCCTCCTGGTGGCGCGTTCTCGTAGATCGCGCGCTCGACCACGCGGGCCGGGTCGTTTTCGTCGTCGGTTCGTGGCGCCTGACGGTGGGGTTCAGGCGTGACCTGATCCGCTGCTGGTGGTAGCGTGACAGCTCCTGTGCCATCACCTGCTCGAGGCGAAATTTTTCGCGCTCGGCTTGCTCTTTGCGTACCGCCTCCGCCAGTTTCAGGCGGAGTTCCTCGACCTCCGTTGCCGTGGCGTTAGGAGGGATTGGGGTGGAGAAAGGATCCTCCGGCGGATCGGCGCCGGTGGCCATGTAGGTCGCGGCGTGGAGACTGGTTCCATCGCGGAGGTCGGCGGAGTTCTCCGACCCGAAGTCGAATTCAAAGATCCCGAGGATGGAGGGGTCCTCGAAATCTCCCGCGTTGGAGACCTGGGCGATGGAGCCCGCGGATGAGGCCGCGGTGATGGATCCGGCGAGTGGCCGGGTCGCCGGTCGGCGTCGTCGGTGAGGCCGCATCCTGCGGCTGAATTCCGCCCACGTTCTGTGGGCCAAGTTATACTCGGAGGCGGTGGATCGTGCGGATCTGGCTCTCGAGAGCCGATCGCGTGGCGGCGACTCGCGGATGCGAGCAGTCCTTCGAGACGGCGATGGCGTCGGTGAGGCCGACGAAGAGGCGTCGTCGATAGGCGGGATCTGCTGTCGTGACGGGTCGCGCCGCCGGGACGTAGCTGCTCGGCAAGATCTGGAGCATCTCGCCGATCGCTATCATGCGGCGATGGCGGCGTCTCGTTGATGGACAGATTGGATCTCGCCCGCGAACACCGGCCCGACCGGCAGGCCCACGGTGGGCGCCAATGTCGGGAATTGTCACGGATGCTGTCGGCAGTAGTATTAGAAACGAGGGCAAGGCGGCCATCTGCGGTGCGAGATGAGGGCAAAGACACGAGGTTTTACCGAGTTCGGCCCCGGAGGGTAAAGACCTACTCTGCTAGATTGTATTATGGAGGTGTTACAATGGGCGACTCGGCTAGGGCGGCGAGTCGCTTGGGTGTATGAGGGAACGCGTCTCTACTCGCCCTATAGGGAGGTTTATATAGGCTCACCTCCCCTAGGGTTTACATATCTCAACCGATTCGGTTACAGCTTCAGTAGTCGTTTAACCTAGTCCGACTGGGCCTATCTACTCGCCTAGGCCTTCAGCTTCAAGTCGCTCCGCTCCTGGCTGGGCTTTGATCCACTTGCCGTTCTGCAGGCCCACTCGACGGGTCTTGGGCCAGTCGGAAACGTCCTGCTGGGTATACCCCGGTAGGCATATCCCCATCACATAAATAGAGGGGGAGGGCTGCCCCAACACCACAAGAGCCAAGCCCTCCCCACACACCCGCTCCGCCGCCGCTGCCGCGCCGCCGCCGCCCTAGCCGCCGCCGACACCTCCTCCTCCCGGTCATCTAAACCCTAGATCTCCGAGAAACCCTAATCCACCATAACTTGCATCCGGCTTAGGCGAAGCCCTGCGAGATCTTCCCTCTACTTCCGACACCATGTCGTCATGCTGCCGGAATCACGAGGGGAGAACTACAACCTCCGCTGCCTGCTGGAACAAGGGAGAGGAAGGTCTTCATCGAGTACCAAACGTGTGACCGACTGCGGAAGCGTTGCCGGAACGCAGCGCTGGAAGGATCGTCTACGCGATCTTGAGATCGGAAAGTGTACGACTACATCACCCACGAGAATCTGCTCTCGTTAACCGCTTTTGAATCTTCGAGGGTGAGTGATTCTATCGACTTGTTGCTACAATCTAGTAGATAGATCTTGGATTGTTTGTGTGCATGCGGTAGAATTTTTTTGTTTTCCATGCTACGAACCCCTTCAGTGGTATCAGAGCCATGTCTATATGTAGATCTATTGCACGAGTAGAACACAATGGTCATTGTGGGCGGTGGTGCTTTTATTATCAATTGCTTTTTGTGTACTTTGCATCTTGCGGTATGATGGGATGAAGTGGCCCGGGCTAACCTTACATGACATCGTTCATGAGACTTGCTCGACACTCAACATGCAACTTGTATTGCATAAGTGGCTTTGCGGGTGTCTGTCTCTTGTTCGTAAGTTAGAACGACACTTATTGAAAGCCCCAAACCACGTAAAATATGCAAAGAAAATTAGAGGCGTCTAACTTTGTTTTGCAGGGGTGTGTTGTGATGTGATATGGCCATGATTGTGATTATATATGATGTATGCAATGTTCCTTATTGTAATTTGGCAACCAGCAGGAGCCATATGGTTGTCTTTTAAATTCTGTTAAGACCTGCGTGTCTATTCAAAGTAGTTGTAATAGTTGAAGCTGGTGGACGACAACCATGAAATGGCGCCATTGACCTTGACGCCATACCGGTGATGATGGAGATCATGTTCGTGCTTGAAGATGGAGATCAAAAGCACAAGATGAAAGGCCATATCATATCACATATTAGGAATTGCATGTGATGTTAATCCTTTATGCATCTTGTATTGCTTAGTTTGCGACGGTAGCATTATAAGATGATCCCTCAAGCACAAAATTTCAAGTTTTAAAGTGTTCATCCTTAGTAAGCACCATTGCTAAAGCTCGTTGTTTCAAAGCACCACGTGATGATCGGGTGTGTTAGATTCTGCGAGTGTATACAGCGTGAGCAAGCCAGATTTGCTCATGCGGAAGCTAAGGTTTGATCTTGATGAGCCTAGCATGTACAGACGTGGTCTCGGAACAGGGATCACCGAAAGGTAAAGCATGAGTCATATAGTAGATATGATGAACATGTTGATTGTTCGCCATTGAAGCGACATCAACTCTCGTGATGATCGGTTTTGATGTGGTGGATTTGGTTCGTGTGATCACTAAAACAATTTGAGGGATATTGTTTTCAATGGGAGTTCACCTAGATTAATTTAACTATTAATTAGAACTCAGTTTGTCATAAACTTAGTCTAAACTATTGCAAATATGTTATAGATCAATGGCGGACCCTAACATCAATTTTAATGCGTTCCTAGAGAAAGAAAAGTTGAAAAACAATGGAAGCTACTTCGCGGATTGGTTCCGCAATTTGAGGATTGTCCTCAATGCTGGTAATTTGACCTATGTCTTTGGATGCACATTTAGTGACCGCTTTGCATGCTACAGATGAGGTAAAGAATATTTTCCTTGCTCGGAAGAATCAGTACTCCGCAGTTCAATGTGCTATCTTGTATGGTTTGGAATCAGAGCTTCAGAAAAGGTTTGAGAACCATGACCCACATGATATTGTCCGTGAACTCAAAATGATATTTGAGGCTCACGCGGCAGTTGAGAGTTATGAGACTTCTGAAAAGTTCTTTAACTGCAAGATGGAAGAGGTCATCTCCATCAGTGAGCACGTGCTTAAGATGTCTGGGCACGCAAGCAAGCTTCAAAGCTTGGGTATAGTGATTCCTAATGCTTTGGGGATTCACCGTGTCCTAAAATCACTACCACCAAGTTACAAGAACTTTGTGATGAACTACAATATGCAAAACATGGACAAGTCGTTGCCAGAACTCTTCTCCATGTTGAAATCTGTAGAAGTGGAGATCAAGAAAGAGCACCAAGTGTTGTTGGTCAATAATACCACCAAATTCAAGAAGCAAGGCAAGTCTAAGAAAAAGGGAAACTTCAAGAAGGGCGGTAAGAAAGTTACCGCGCCAGCGAAGAAGACCAAGGCTGGGCCTAAGCCTGATACTGAGTGCTTTTACTGCAAGGGAGAAGGTCACTGGAAGCGGAATTGCCCAAAGTACTTGGCAGATTTGAAGAACGGCAACATCAAGAAGAAAGGTATATCCAATATACATGTTATTGATGTGTATCTCACTAGTACTCGTAGTAGTGCCTGGGTATTTGATACTGGTTCGGTTGCTCATATTTGTAACTCGAAACAGGTACTGAAGAATAAACGGAAGCTAGCGAAGAACGAGGTGACGATGCGCGTTGGAAATGGATCAAAGGTTGATGTAATCGCGGTCGGCACGCTACCTCTTCATCTATGATCGGGATTAGTTTTATACTTAAATAATTGTTATTTGGTGCCTGCGTTGAGCATGAACATTATATCTGGATCATGTTTATTGCGAGACGGTTACTTGTTTAAGTCCGAAAATAATGGTTGTTCGATTTATATGAGTAATATGTTTTATGAACATACACCTTTGATAGATGGTCTATTCTTATTGAATCTCGATTGTGGAAATACAAATATTAATAACATTTAAGCTAAATGTTTGAAATTGAGCGATAACTCGACCTATATGTGGCACTGTCGTCTTGGTCATATTGGAGTGAATCGTATGAAGAAACTCCATTCCGATGGACTTCTTGAATCACTTGATTTCGAATCACTTGAAAGATGCGAAGCATGTTTGATGGGTAAAATGAATAAGACTCCATTTTCTGGCAAGATGGAGCGAGCTACGGACTTGTTGGAAATCATACATACCGATGTGTGTGGCCCAATGAGTGTAGCATCGCACGGTGGTTATCGTTATGTTCCTACCTTCACGGATGACTTGAGTAGATATGGGTATATCTATTTCATGAAACATAAGTCCGAAACTTTCGAGAAGTTTAAAGAATTTCAAAGTGAGTTAGAGAATCAACGTAACAAGAAGATTAAATTTCTATGATCTGATCGTGGAGGTGAATATCTAAGTTACGAGTTTGGCGAGCATTTGAAGAAATGCGGAATACTTTCACAATTGACACCGCCGGGAACACAACAGCGTAATGGTGTGTCCGAATGTCGTAATCATACTCTCTTAGATATGATTCATTCTATGATGTCACTTATAGATTTACCGCTATTGTTTTGGGGCTATGCATTAGAAACAGCCGCATTCACTTTAAATAGGGCACCATCTAAATCCGTTGAAACGACACCGTATGAATTATGGTTTGGGAAGAAACCTAAATTGTCGTTCCTTAAAGTTTGGGGTTGCGAAGCTTATGTAAATAAGTTACATCTGGACAAGCTTGAACCCAAAGCGGAAAAATGCGTATTCATAGGATACCCGAAGGAAACTATTGGGTATACCTTCTATCATAGATCCAAGGGCAAAATCTTCGTTGCCAAGAATGGATCCTTTCTAGAGAAGGAGTTTCTCTCGAAAGAAGTGACTGGAAGGAAAGTAGAACTCGACAAGGTTGTTGAACCTTCTCTCTAACTTGCGAGTAGTGCATCACCGGAAGTAGTTCTTGTGGCACCTGCACCAATAAGAGAGGAATCTAATGATGTTGATCATGAAACTTCGGTTGAAGTTACTACGAAACCTCGCAGGTCAACGAGAACTCGTACCACTCCTGATTGGTATGATCCCGTTATGAGTGTCATGTTGGTGGACAACACCGATGACCCTGCGACATATGAGGAAGCGATGATGAGCCCAGATTCCAATAAATGGCAAGAAGCCATGAAATCCGAGATTGTATCCATGTACGAACACCAAGTATGGACTTTGGTGGACTTACAAGATGCCCGGAAGGCTGTCGAGAACAAATGGATTTTCAAGAAGAAAACAAATGCTGATGGTAATGTTACTGTCTATAAAGCTCGACTTGTCGCAAAAGGGTTTCGATAAATTCAAGGAGTTGACTACGATGAGACTTTCTCACCAGTAGCGAAGCTAAAGTCTGTGAGGATTATGTTAGCAATCGCTGCATATTATGATTATGAGATATGGCAGATGGATGTCAAAACGGCGTTCCTCAATGGAGACATTGATGAAGAGTTGTATATGATGCAACCCAAAGGTTTTGTCAATCCTAAAGATGCTAACAAGGTATGCAAACTTCAAAGGTCCATATATGGATTGAAGCAAGCATCCCGAAGTTGGAATCAACGTTTTGATAAGGTAATCAAAAGTTTTGGTTTTATACAAACTTATGGAGAAGCTTGTATTTACAAGAAAGTGAGTGGGAGCTCTGTAGCATTCTTAATACTATATGTAGATGACATATTGTAGATTGGGAACGATGTAGACCTTCTAAATAGTGTCAAGGATTATTTGAATAATAGTTTTTCAATGAAAGATCTTGGCAAAGCAGCTTATATATTAGGCATAAAGATTTATAGAGATAGATCAAGGCACCTAATATCATTGTCACAAAGTACATATTTGGACAAAGTTCTAAAGAGGTTTGGAATGGAAGATAGCAAGAAAGGGTTCTTGCCCATGTTGCCCAATACGACCTTGAGTAAAACTCAAAGTCATGCAACGGCATAAGATAGAGAAAGGATGAGTAAGACTTCCTACGCCTCAGCCATAGGATCTCTTATGTATGCCATGCTATGTACTAGACCCGACATTGCATATGCTGTTAGTTTGACTAGCAGATATCAAAGTGATCCAGGAGTGGATCATTGGACAACGGTAAAAAACATCCTTAAGTACTTGAGAAGAACTAAGGATATGGTTCTTTCTTATGGAGGTGATGAACAGCTCGTTGTTAATGGTTACACCGATGCTAGTTGGAACACCAATCCGGATGATTCTAAATCTCAATCCGGATACGTATTTATTTTGAATGGTGCAGCAGTTAGCTGGAGGAGTGCAAAGCAAAGCGTTACGGCAAGATCTTCAACTGAATCGGAATACATAGCTGCTTCGGAAGCTTCACAAGAGGAAATACGGATGGAGGAGTTCATTACAGAGCTCGGTGTGGTTCCAAGTGCGCTGGAACCAATGTCTATCTACTGTGATAACAGGCCATAGCCAATGCGCGATAACCAAGGTCACACAAGAAGCTGAAGCACATCAAGCTACGTTTTCACGCTATTCGAGAGCATGTACAAGATGGTGACATAAAGATTTGCAAAGTACACACAGATCTGAATGTGGCGGATCCGTTGACTAAACCTCTCCCGAGGGCAAAACATGACCAGCACCAAACCGCCATGGGTGTTTGGTATATTACCATGTAATCTAGATTAGTTGACTCTAGTGCAAGTGGGAGACTGTTGGAGATATGCCCTAGAGGCAATGATTAAAGTGGTTATTATTATATCTTTGTGTTTATGATAAATGTTTACATTCATGCTATAATAGTATTAATTGGAAACATTAATACTTGTGTGATTTGTAAACTAAATTAGAGTCCCTGGTAAAGCCTCTTTATAATACTAGCTTGTTGATTAATAGACGAAAGTGGTTTCTAGATCATGAACATTGAGATGTAATTAATAACAAGATCATATCATTAGGAGAATGGTAGATGGACATGCTCCTATAGATAAGCGTAGCATTAAGATCAAGTCATTTCAATAGTTCGTTTGCTATAAGCTTTCTGATACATAGTAACCTTATTCCTTCGACCATGAGATCATGTTAATCACCATCACCGGAAGGATGCTTTGATGACATCAAACACCACACCATAACTGGGTGGCTATAAAGGTGGCATTGAGTGTTCGGGAAGTATGGGTTGAGGCACATGGATCAAGAGTGAGATTTGTCCATCCATATGAAGGATAGATATACTCTGGGCCCTCTCGGTGGAATGTCATCCAATTAGCTTGCAAGCATGTGACTGGCTCACAAGGGATCACATATCACGGGAACGAGAAAAGAGTACTTATCAGTAACGAGGTTGAACTAGGTATGTAGAGATACCGACAATCAAAACCTCGGATAAGTAAACTATCGTGAGACAAAGGGAAATTGGTATCATATGTAAGTGGTTCATTCGATCGCAAAGTAATCGTAGAAATATGTGGGAGCCATATGAATTTCCAGATTCCTCTATTGGTTATTGATCGGAGAAGTGTATTGGTCATGTCCGCATAATTCACGAACCGTAGGGAGACACACTTAAGGATTCGATGTTGTTTAGTAGATATGGAATGTTAATAGGGATACCAAATGTTGTTCGGAGTCTCGGATGGGATCCGGGATATCACGAGGAGATCCGGAATGGTCCGTAGAATAAGATTCATATAAGGAAAGTCCGATTCCGGAGTTCGGGAAAGTTTCCGATGTTTCCATCGGAGAGGTTCTAGAAGGGTCTAGAAGGTTCAACGGTCCGGAAGGGGAATGGTCCATGAATGTGTCATGGATATGTGGAATGATTGGATCATATCCTAGGTCACTTGGTGTTGACATTTGCAAGAGAGAAATAAAGCTCTAAATTAAAAGTCAAGTGGGAAGTTTGAAAAGTCAAACTGGAACAATGGTTTCCTACTGGGAGGAGAAACAAGTCCTTCTCTCAATCCAACTTGGGTTTGGGTTTGGATTCAAACCTACCCCTCCCAAGGCTGCCCCTCCCTCTCATAAATAGAGGGGGAGGGATGCCCCAACACCACGAGAGACAAGCCCTCCCCACACACTGGCCACGCCCTTGTTGCCGCCACGCCACGCCATGCCGCCGCCACCGCCGCCACTTGCCGCCACGACACCTCCTCCTCCTCCCGGTCATCTAAACGCTAGATCTCCGGGAAACCCTAATCCACCATAACTCGCATCCGGCTTAGGCGATGCCCTGCGGGATCTTCCCTCTACTTCCGACACCACGCCGTCGTGCTGCCGGAATCACGAGGGGAGAACTACAACCTTCGTTGCCTGCTGGAATAAGGGAGAGGAAGGTCTTCATCGAGTACCGAACGTGTGACCGACTGCGGAAGCGCTGTCGCAACGCAGTGCCGGAAGGATCGTCTACGCGATCTTGAGATTGGCAGGTGTACGACTACATCACCCACGAGAATCTGCTCTCGTTAACCGCTTTGGAATCTTCGATGGTGAGTGCTTCTATCAACTCGTTGCTACAATCTAGTATATAGATCTTGGCTTGTTTGTGTGCATGCGGTAGAAATTTTTTGTTTTCCATGCTACGAACCCCTTCAGGGAGCTTGTCCCATCCATTGCAAAGATTGCTTCTATTTTATGCAAATCTATGGGATTGTCATCTAACACCAAAAAGGGGGAGATTGAAAGGACTATATCTTCCCATGCTGTTTTTGGTGTTAATGACAATCCCATTTGTGATCTAATTGTGCACTTGAGTTTCAGGGAAAACACTGTTGATGTTTCATTAGAACAGTGTGGATGCTCTCTTGGGATCTCATGAAGACGGTGGCCTTTAGTTTTCTCCTAGTTTCTCTCCTGTTGTTGTTTTAGGTCGCCGTACTATTAAGAGGGGGTCCATCTCGGAAGGCTGTGGGAAATCACCTGTTCTTGCACAAACCTATATGCATCGCCACGCCATCCTACTATTCCGTGAGAGAGTGTGTTTCTGATTTGTTGAAGCCTTCTTTGTCTCACCGGAACTTCCGGCCTGGCGCCGGAAGTTCCGCTCAGGGTTTTTCTGCGGGCTGATCTGAGCTTTGTTCCGATCCTAGTTCCGCTCCAAGTTCCGCTGAAGGATCAGTAACCTTCTGTTTGAAGTGTTCTATTTGCCGGAACTTGGACCAGAACTTGCATCGGAACATGTCCTGCCAGAAAGTTCCTGAGCAGAACTTCCGCTCAGCCACCGGAACTTCCGGTCAGACTTGGTTCGCGACCAAGAAGTTCCGCCCCTAGTTCCGCTCCAAGTTCCGCTGAAGCCGCTGAAGGATCAGTAACCTTCTGTTTAAAGCGCTATATTTTCCGGAACTTGGGTCGGAACTTGCATCGGAAGTTCACCGGAACTTCCGGTATGTTATGACCGGAACTTCCGGTTGAGCTTTTGGAGCGGGCGTCAACGGTCTGATGACCGTTGGATCCATGCTGGGCGGAACTTCCGGCCTCTCACCGGAAGTTCAGGTGAGGTCACAATATGCGGTTCATTCGGCGGAGGGGCCTATTTAAGGCGCCCCTCTTCTTCCTCCCACCTACTTCGAATTTTTCTCTCTCCTCCATTAATGCTTGAGCTTCACCTCACTAGATCTCTATCTCTCTCTAGCCACTCAAATGACTTGATATTTTGAGAGGTGAGGGAGGTGACCTAGATCTACACTTCCACCAAAGAAGATTTGATTTCCCCCACCCATCCTTTGTGGATCTTGTTGCTCTTAGGTTTCTTGAAACCCTAGATGGTATAGGGCATCCTCGGAGCTAAGGCTTGTATTGTGAAGCTTCGAGGTGTCGTTGAGGGCCTCCAATTGAGTTGTGGAGCTTACCCCTCAACCTTGGTGTAAAGGTTTCGGTTGGCGCCTTCAAGGTCACCGGTTAGTGGATCGTGAGACCTCATTTGTGGGGGAGCTCACCGGAGAAGAAGGTGAGGCCTTTGTGGCGCTCGGGTGACCTTGTGTGGCCCCGACACCTCTCCAACGTAGACGTATCTCCTTGGGAGTGAACTACGGGAATTATATCTCCCTCTCCGTTACTTTTCCCTTCCTTTACTTCTTGCTATTTACCGTTCTTGTGGTTGTTGTAAGTTATCTTGCATTTAGGTTGTTCACTTAGTTGCACATCTAGATAACTTTCTTTCTCGTTGAGCCTAAAAGTGAGAAACAAATTAAAATTGGGTAGACGCCTATTCACCCCCCTCTAGTCGTATCAAGTCGGTACTTTCAAACATGACAAAGTTTAGGTTCATCGAGATTAATACAAAATTTCACCCCCTTAAACTTGATGACCTGAATCAACTATCCTCATGCCGATCCTCTCCTTGAGCTCCTGAAACCGAAACTTGGTAAGTGGTTTTGTGAGAATATCTACATGTTGTTCTTCAGTCCTGACATGTTCTACCTCAATTCTTCCTTCCTCCACACAGTGTCTGATGAAGTGGTATCGAGTGTCAATATGCTTGCTTCTCTCATGATATATTGGGTTCTTACACAGAGAGATGGCAGACTGGTTGTCCACCCTAATTGTGAACTTTGCTTCTTTCTTTCCTAGTAGTTCTCCCACTAGACTTGACAACCAAACTCCCTGATAGGCTGCTGAAGCTGCAGCCACATATTCAGCTTCACATGATGATTGGGCCATTATTTTCTGTTTTTGGGATGTCCATGATATAGGGCAGTTACCAAAGTAGTACAACACCCCACTAGTACTCTTCCTATCATCCACATCCCCTGCATGGTCACTATCACAGTAGCCAAGCAGCTCTGGCTCACTTGTGCCTTTTCTGTAACTGCATCCCAGATTAATGGCCCCTTTCACATATCTTAATATATGCTTCACTGCCGTCATGTGCTCTTTGGTGGGCCTCTCCATAAACCTGCTGACATAGCCAACAGAGTAGCTGAGATCCGACCTGGTGTGCAGCAAGTATCTCAGGCTACCCACAACACTTCTGAATTCAGTAGAACTGACTCCCTCTGCCTGACTGTTCTTGCTGAGCTTCAGTTTGGGTTCCATTGGTGTAACTAAAGAGTTGCAGTTTGACATGCCCATATTTTCAAGACTTCGACTAGCATATCCAGACTGGTGTAGAGTAATTTACTCCTCTTTCCATTTTACCTCTATACCCGGATAATAGCTCAGCAATCCTAGGTCTGTCATACTGAATCTTGATCTCATTTGGCTCTTGAAAGCATCGATTGCCACACTGTTGCCTCCTATAATGACCAAGTCGTCAACATACACTCCAATGATCAGCACAAAGTCATCTGTCCTCTTCCTATATAGGCCTGATTCTGATGGACATTTTTCAAAGCCTAGATCAATGAGTGTTCAGTCGAGCTTGGAGTTCCATGCCCTAGGTGCTTGTCGAAGGCCATACAAAGCTTTTCTCAGCCTGTAAACCTTGCTGCTGTGTCCTTCAATTTTGCAGCCAGGAGGTTTACCGACATACACCTCCTCTGCTAATTCACCATTGAGGAACATAGAATTCACATCCATTTGGTGAATCTTCCAACCAAACTATGCTGCCAGTGCAATAAGAAATATCACTAATTCCAAGCGAGCGACTAGAGAAAAAACCTCCTCAAAGTCGATGCCCTACCTCTGCACATAGCCCTTTTGCAACCAGCCTTGCTTTGTATTTGACTATCTCCCCACTTCGATTCTTCTTCACTTTATAAACCCACTTTAAACCGATGGGTCGATATCCCTTTGGCAGATCACATAACTCCCAGGTTCTGTTATCCTCAATGGCTGTCATCTCCTCTTTCATGGCTTCTCTCCAGCAAGACTCTCCCAGGGCTTCTATGTGGTTTGTTGGCTCCTAGAGCCCGAACAAACACAGTCCAGCGCAGGCATCTTTTGATCCTTCAGTTTCCTGTTAGATCTCTGAGAGTGCTTGCTTGCCTTGCAGCCCCTGTGACGGTTCAGTCTCAGGGGTTTGAGGACTATCTTGCGGCACATATGACAATGAGGTAGGCATGCCAACCTCTAGAGGTAGTGGAATTGGATTCACATTGCTAGAGCCCCATTTTTTTTGCTTTCTGACAAGGTGCAATTCCTGTCTCTTTGGCATCGCAACTCTTGTCGCGGCAGGAGTTTTGGGTAGAAACTCTGCTGTTGCAGGGTTTTCTGACGTGGGTGCTGCAGCCGCCTTTTCTGAATAATCCGGATAGGAGACAACAAATGGCACGCTATCTTCATCTCTTTCCGATCCCGTGGTTAGCCAGTCCCATGGCCTGTCCTCCTCTAAAACTAAGTCGCGTGTCACGACCAATTTTCTTGTCTCTGGATCATACATTCGATACGCCTTGGATTCAGTTTCATAGCCGATGAACACCATGTGCTTACTTCTGTCAGCAAGCTTGGTCTTCCCTGGCCCAACTTTCTTTACATGAGCTGTGCATCCAAAGGTTCTCAGGTGTTGTACTAAAGGTTTCCTCCCGTGCCAAGCTTCATAGGGAGTGACATTTGCAACACTTTTGGTTGGTGCACGAATCAGTAAGTACACAACAGTTGTCACTGCCTCACCCCAGAACTTTGATGGCATCCCCATGCTCTTGAGAAGACTTCTGGCCATACCCACAACAGTCTGATTCCTTCGCTCAACCATACCGTTGTGCTGTGGAGTGTAAGGTGCGGTTTTTAAGTGTTTGATTCCACAACTTTCACAGAACGCAATGAATTATTCTGAGTTGAATTCACCCCCCTTTCTGTTCACAGTGCTTTCAGTTTTAGATCCTTTTCGAGCTCTGCCGCCTCAGTACATTCTTGATGGCTTGGAGGGCTTCATCCTTGCTCCGCAGCAACACGATCCACATGTATCGTGAGAAGTCATCCACTAGCAACAAGAAATAGTTCTTGCCACCCGGTGTCGTTGGTGTGATCGGACCACAGAGATCACCGTGCCACAATTCCAACTGCTGTTGTGCTCTGAACTTAGCCTGGGTAGGGAATGGTAGACATTGCTGTTTTGCGATCATGCATCCGTCGCAGATCTTATCCACTTGCTCGATCTGTGGCATTCCCTCCACCATGCCATTAGCCTTTAGTGCCCTTAGTTATCTAAAGTTTATGTGTCCGAATCTCATGTGCCAGAGCCACGCATTTTCCTTGGCGTGTGCTGATAGACACACATGCTCTGACGGTTGTATCTCGAGGATGTACATGCGGTTGCGCGTGGAACTCAAGCAAGTACTTTTCTGTGTCGATCCCAAATGGTCATTACACCGTCCTCTCCTGTATACTTGCATCCATTTTCCTCTAGCTGCCCAAGGCTGATTATATTGTTCTTCAGTCTTGGTATATAGTATACTTCTGACAGGAGTTGATGCTCGCCTGTGACACACTACATCAAGACTGAGCCTCGTCCATAGATTTCTACCACTGATCCATCACCAAATCGAACTCTTCCCTTCACGGCTCGATCTAGCTCTGTGAATTTCTAAACCTTGCCAGTCATATGGTTACTGGCGCCCGAGTCTAGGTACTAGGCCATCTCATGATTCCCGGTGAATTTCGGCACAACCTTTTCCTTGTTGAGGAGCACATGTTCCTCTGCCGCAGGTTCTGTCACGATCAGCTCACATTCTTCCATCATGAGGAGTGCGGGATCATAATCTTCCATCTCTGCGAGATTTGATTTCTCCCTCTTTGGCTCAGGACAATCTGACTGAAAATGGCCCTTCTCATTGCAGTTATAACACCTAACTTTTGCAATGTCAAATTTACCTTTCTTCTTGGCCTTGCTTTGATTCCTTTCAGCCTTCCCACTGTCATTGCGATCACTTGTCTTCTTGCCTGGGGAGCCACGTGAAGAGCTGGTGCTGTCGCTGTTCTTCTTCCCTTTCATCATCTGTTCTAGTGCCCTGGTGACAAGCATAAGCTGCTCATCTTTCCCGCCACTGCATCGGCGGCGTGCGCGCTGATTGTCCTCATGTGAGACCAACCGACCAACAGCCTCAGAGACTGACATTGTGGACAGATCTCCCCATTGTTAAATCGTGTTCACAACATCGCCAAACCTACTAGGCAGTGCACTAAACAGACGATCAATGACAGACTCATCAGAGATTTGCTCACCTAGCGACCGGATCTCAGCAATGAGGTTGGTCAGCTTCTGGGAGAAGGCAGTGATGGTGTCTCCGTCATCCATCTCCAGCCGATCAAACTGTCTCTTCAACTGCTTCACATGGGCTTTCTTCACGCGATCCTCACTGACGCGCATGCGCCATATCGCTTCCCAAGCTTCTGCCGCGATGTCGTACTCCGCGAGCATCATCGCCATTGAGTCAGGGATAGACTGAGATAACTTTGCGAAGGCTTCCTCGTCTTTCTACGCATCGGGATCACCCTTTCCCTTGATGGCGCTCCAGCACCTGAGGGATCGGAGGATGATCTTCATCTTGACCGCCCCACACACCGTAATTGGTGTCGGTGAGTTGGGGGTAGTGTACCAGCACACCGCCCCTCGATGAAAACGAGTGCACGACGACGACACTCTCACTGGATGCGGCATCTGATCCTAGCGTCTTGCTTGGCGGCGTGTTCTTTTTGCCGCCGTCGCTGCCGCCCTTCGCTGGGTTCTTGTCGCCCATCTGCATACACCGCCGCCACTACTCTTCCAACCACACCGCCGCCGCAGATCTCCACCAAGAACCCTGAGGCTCTGATACCAAATGATAGAGCAAACCCCTGGATTAACTCAACGCTATGGTGGACACGTACCTCTGAAACTCTGATGAACACTGACGAACTGAAAGAGAGCAGAGATACATGTTTTTGCGATGCGCAACTTCTGTGTCTTTTCTATTTTTCCTTTTATTCACTCAATACTAGAATGTCGCCCATGATCCATATCATCCGTTCCACCCCACAGACAGATCGTGGCCAATGATTACAGTACAAATCGGAAAGAACCGGTAAACGACTAGACCTATTCAACCGCGGCACGAACGTAGCGTGCTTCTGGCTGTAGCTTATTATCAGAAAAATGCTACTGTAACGTGACAAAGTTCAGGTTCATCGAGATTAATACAACACAAGACGCCGCCGTGTGCGCCATCCCTCGTCATTGTTAGATCCACCCAAATCGGTCGTCGCTTGAATACATTGTTGTACGGACTTGCCGCTGTCGGAGGAGCTCGTGCACTGCAGCCGTCCTCGTAGTTATCGCGTGTCTTCATCCTGGTTGCCAACATCACTTCAGTCCATGCTGTCACCAGGGTGGTTGGCTTTTGCGGTTGTTTTTCGGGATCCTACCAGGCTAGGTCGACTTTGCAGGCCATATGCTCGGACCTTGCCAACCGCGGTGCCCCAAACCCTTTCGGCCAATTGCGTGACCAAATGTGAGGTACGAACTCGTCCTCTATTTTGTACAAGCCGAATAATGCCGACATATACATTGATATAGTGAATATTATATGACCATTTTCTTATGTTGTACATAGACGAACAATAGCTCGGTCGAGTTTTTCCACAATCATGCCATCAATACATCGTCGAACGACGAGTCCGACGCTCGTCGGACGGTAATACCAACATTTTGATAGCCACGACAATCTTCATCCATGAGCACAACAAGAGGCAACTGCCAAAGTTCACGGGCTCGACGAGCCCACACAAGGACAATTTGAAGCGTGATATGGAAGGTGGCCATGCCCCACTCTATAACGACTACATCCATCCTACTTATCCACTATACATGAAGTACATATTATAATGTCGCTTTCATTTGTCAGTAAAGTCATTGTTGAGTATTCTCGATGCCACGAGGGACCATGATCCGTACTTTATCACAAAAATGATGCCACCGGTAAGATTGACTTCTCTTCTTGCAAAAATGTTTCATAGCTATCCGCATGCTTGCACATGGAGTTGATGATAATCACGTTGATGAGTACATGCGTGCGGTGACCCAGCATACCATTGTATGATGTAGTATACTATAGTCGTTGATATAACACCAATGAAACATCGTTCACTAGTATTACATCCCTCAGAGTGGTACAATAGAAAGCATAAATAAATTAAACATGATGTTTATAAGCTTGATGTTTATAAGATTTAAGACTAAAGTTGAACCTTGAAAGCATAAATAAATTAAGGTACAATATGTTTTAGTTATTGACAAGTCTTAAGTTTATGATTAATGTTGTGAGTTTATTCACTTTAGATTTAAGCAAAGGATTAGTTTAGATTTGTTTTGCTAATGTGTAACTTATTAATGTTAGGGTTGGAAGTCATGTTGAGTAAGGTTAAAAGATAAAGATTATTTACTTTTAATAATAGTGAATGATGCATAAGGTTACCTTAAAGATTGTGGTTTAAATTTGATTAAATGTTTCAAAAGAATATTATAGAGTTAATAATTTAAGTTTTATTCTGAATCATAATTATGTATTTAAAATTAATAATTGATATTTAAAGGATTTAGTGTTTTATAAAGAAATGTGATTATTTCTTACTTAGAAAAATAATTTTAAAGGATTACTAAAATAGTCATTTCATTATAATAAAATAGGTAATAGATAAGGATTTATTGCTTTCAAATCTTAAAAACCTTTCTAAAGATATATTTAATATTTTTCCAGTATAATATATTTATTCAAGATCTTAAAAATGATTTTTATTTATTTTTAAGTATTATGCTAGTTAATATATTTATTCAACTTGACCAAGTTGCTAAGGTGCAAAAGGATATGCTAGTTAATGCTTCAGGAAATAAACATGCTATGGAATTAGAACTAGGAGTGGTGCAGATACTCAAGATCCTTTATATCCTGAAGGACACCCTAAAAAATAGAGCAGGATTCCAACAAGGTGAGGATAGTGGTAGCCCTCGTAAGAGGAAGAAAAGAAACATAAGAAAGTTGAGGAACCACTTGAACCTGTTGTAGATCCTAATAGTATATCTGTCTCTGATACTGAAACTGAGAGTGGTAATATTGATGAGTCTCCTGATAAAGAGGGAATTGAGGAAGAACCTAAAAAACACACTAAGAACACTAGGTACACAAAGGAAGATTTTATTGCTAATAAACATGGTAAAGAGAGAGAACCTTGGGTGCACAAACCTATGCCTTTTCCAGGTAAGAAACACAAGTCAAAGGAGGAAGAACACTACAACAAGTTTTGTGAGTGGATGAAGCCTTTATTTCTGCAAATTCCTTTGACTGATGCTATTAAGTTGCCTCCTTATTAAAAGTATATGAAGGATATTGTCTCTAATAAAAGGAAGATTCCTAATGAGGCGATTTATACTTTGCTTGCTAATTACTCCTTCAATGGTAAGATTCCAAAAAAACTTGGTGATCCAGGTATACCAACTATTCCTTGCTCTATTAAGAATAATTATGTTAGAACTGCTTTATGTGATTTGGGAGATGGAGTTAGTGTTATGCCTTTTTCTCTCTATAAGAGACTACAACTAGAAAAGTTAATACCAACTGATATATCTTTGCAAATGGCTGATAAGTCAACTACTATTCCTGTTGGTATATGTGAGGATGTGCCTGTTCAAGTTGCTCATAATTGCATGGTTCTAACTGATTTTTTTATGCTTGAAATGCCTGAAGATGATAATATGTCTATTATTCTTGGGAGAACTTTTCTTAATACTGCAAGTGCTGTCATCAATTGTAATCAAGGAAAAGTAACATTCAATATTAATGACAAAGAGCACACTGTCTATTTACCCAAGAAGGCTGTTAGAAGCTATTGCCTGAATTCTATTGAAAATATTGAAGGCATCAAGGTTGGAGAAATATATTGTCCCATTCCACAAGAAAATATTGAAACTATTATGATTGGGACCATTGCTATCAAGCTTGAGGTAACATAATCACTTGGTGGAATACAAAGTTCCACTTAATCTAAGATTGTTTTGGTAACAAGACTTGATCAACCTTGTTAACAAAAGGATTTTAATGAACAAAATAATGTTTTCACTGTGGTTATACTTGCTCACTTTTACCTTTCTCCTTTCCCAACTTTGCTCTTCTTTGTGCCTAACTTAAAGGCGTTAAAGAAAAGTACTTGTTGGGAGATAACCCAAGAGTTTCCTTGAGTCTTGGAAGTTATTACTTCAGTAATGACCTCTCCTTATCCTTTTTGTTTGCTTTTTGTGCCAAGAATGACCTCTAATGAGAGGGAAGTAAGATTTGGGGAGTTGCTGTCCCGAAACAGATTTCTATCCTCCACCATAAAAATTCGTGAGGAGTCTCTGTAAGTTGGATTGAGCTGAAAAGTTTCAAATAAATCCCCCAGTATGTTATATAACTTTATTTAGTTCAACACTTTTTGATTTGAGCAACAAAAGGTCTTCGAAAAAATCGGTTTCTACCTGTTGGTCTGTTTTGACAGATTTCTGCCATTATTTGCATTTGCTTCTTATTGATTCCTTTTCGGGTTATTTTTGGGAAATTGAGATTTTTAAAGGAGTTGCTACAGTAGCTTGTGTTTTTAATGAAAAGTCTTGCTGTTCCAAAGCTTTGCCAAAGGTCTAATATGTTTTGAATAAACTAATGTTGCTAATGAAGATTGTGTGAAGTTTTGTATGAAAGAAAAATTTCAGGTGTAGAGAGAGGATGATGTAATGAGATGAAGAATGGACAAAAGCTCAAGCTTGGGGGGAGCCACTCCGTGTCACCCCAAGAATTACTCAAGAGGTATAAGCGTCAAGCTTGGGGGTGCCCAAGGCATCCCCTTCTTCATCAATAAAAATCTCAGGTCTTTCTAGACACTTCGTTTTTATTGTTTCATGCATAGTTGTGTTGTTACTGAAGCGTCTTAGTTTTTGTTTTTAGTTTTATTTTGCTTCGTTTGGTTTTGCGTTGGTTGCCTTCTAAAAAAATCGAAAACACCAAAAATATTTGTTGTTCTTCTTTGGTTTTGTGAGTTCTTCGTAGGGTTCAACCGTCCTCAGTGGTATTGGTTTTCATATTAATTATTCAATTCACACAAGTGAAGGGCAATAATGAAGATTAAGACAACTTGAGGTGTGGTAAGAGGCTGGTAAAAAACTCTATTTGTTTCATTTTTGTACATATACTCATCATTGTGAGCATGATTAGCCTGTTTGTGTAAGGTGTATGTCATTATGGATGCTCAGTAGTTCTTGCTTGTCTATGATTAGCTCCAGTTTGCTAATAGTTTGTAGCATGTCATATGAATGTTTGCTTGCATTTGTTTTATTCATACTTTGGTATGATATTGTGGTATCCTCATCTGACTGTTCATGTGAATCGACTTGGCACATGCTCACGCATGCATATGACTAATCAATAGTCAGTAAGCCTCGATGATTTATTTTTCCTCAAAGTTCTGGTATCACTTTCATGCCATAATTAGTCATGTTTTGTTGCAAGCATGATTATGACAGCTATTGCCCTCTCGTTTGTCGCTCCCTCTCTATTGCTAGCCTTCACTTGCGCTGAGTATGTGCTCTACCTGTGCTTCCAACTCCCCAAAACCAATATTGCCAGCTGTGTCCACCATACCTACCTATTAGCATCATTTTCTACCTCAGTGCATATTTTATATGTCGTTTCCTTCCAAAATAAAATGTTTGTATGTTTTGAGAAAGTTAGTTAGTAAAGCTCTCACGAACTTGATGGCACACTTTATTCTGTGCACTTAATAATTCTGAACCATTGTGACTAGTCCATGAAAGTTATATGCTTGCAAATAACTTGCTGGGAGTCAGCAGAACCGTGCTGTCATGGGGAACACTTTCAACACCTTTTAGATATATTTATATCTAGTTGATACTTTGCTCTTTTGTTTGCGGATGTCAACGATGCGAAATGAAAGGGGGACTTGTGAGTCCGTGGAGTTTGTATTCTTTGTTAGAGAAACGCCTGGGCCGCTAGCCTAAGCCATTCCTAATCATGGTGCAAACTTGCAGCATCACCATAATGAGTAATCTATGAAGCATCCTCAATAAAAAAACTATGCATATAGTAAATAAAAAGATTGCTGAGATGCTCATTGTCTGCTTGCCTTGTCATTTTGGTTATGGGAAAGCTCCTGTACCATATGCAAGGGGTACCCCGTTGGCGGTTCTCGATGATATGCAAATACTTACAATGACAAGAACTTGTCTGGACCCAAAGTTGAGTAGTATGCGGAGTGGCCCTCGAACTCAAGGGACTTGGGATTTTCAGTATATGGTCTGTCAAGCATACAATTCAGAGTGGACCTCACTTTCACCTTAACCACATAAAGATGCTTATGATAGGGGCAATGAGAGCTCAAAGCTAATGAGTACCTTCCTTTCAGCATTTGGAAGCCTTTCAAACCTTTTAAAACCGTTTTCACAACCTTGTTGAGTCACCACTTATTCTATGAGCACCTTCTTAAGAGCATAGTTGTCATTCTTGGGTTTGTCTCAAAACTTGGTTAATTATATCATGACTTTGATGCTTGTATCTCTGATATCTTTATCTCTAGTCTTCATGTGAACTTCAGAGGTGCCTTGGCATTTATATTGTGCTCTTCAAACAAAGGAAAGCGAGATACCACTCTATCATACCTTATTATGAGCATTGCAATGTTGCTTATGTTTATGTTTCATGCTACTTATTATTCTTGAGTTGGTTTATCTTCATAGCTTGCAATGAATATTGAGTAGACTTAATTGCATACTCTTTATTATGAATTGTCTAAGCATCTACTCCTGTGCTGAGAATATATACATCATATGAAGCAAAGTGTTCGTGAAAGTTCTTTTATCGCACTCAGTTTTCAACTGAATTGCTTGAGGACAAGCAATAAGCTAAGCTTGGGGGGAGTTGATACGTCCAACATGTATCTACTTTCTCGAACACTTTTCTATTGTTTTTCCTCTAAACTTGTGTGATTTGGATACAACTAACACAAACTAACGTTGTTTTCAGCAGAATTACCTTGGTGTCTAGTTTTTTTCAGAAAATCAACTATAAGGAAAAATCCCGGAAAATATGCCAAAAATTATATTTCACCAGAAGATCCATGGAGCCAGAAGACGAGACAGAGAGGAGGCCTTGGAGGCCCACACCCAGCGCGGCCCACCACTGGCGCTGGAGGTGCACCACCCTGCACCCCTCGGCCTCCCTCTACGCCTATAAGTTGCCTTTCGACCTAAAAACCGAGGGGGTTCGATAGTTTTCCAGAAAGAGTTCCGCTCCGCCGCCGCCACGAGAAACCAAGATTCTGATCCAGAAACTCCGTTCTGGCACCCTGCCGGGACGGGGAATTTGGAACGGACCATCGCCATCGTCATCACCAACGCATCTCCATCAACCACCGATGTTTCCCTCATCCATGATTGAGTAATCCCCCGTTGTAGGCTTGGGGATGGTAGGGATTGGATGAGTTCTATCATGTAATCGAATAAGATTGTTAGGGCATAGTGCCTAGTATCTCTATTAGTGCTATTTGAATTTGTTGCAACTTGTTGTGCTTAATGCTTGTCACTAGGGCCCGAGTGCCATGCTCTCAGATCTTAACTTATTATTAAATCATTATGATAGTATTGTTTATGATCTTATCTGCAAGTTTTGTACACATATCATTGTCCGAATCCAAAGGCCCCAAAGTGACAATAATTGGGACAACCGGAGGGGATGGCTATGGTGTGAGGATCACATGTGTTCACGGATTGTTAATGCTTTGCTCCGGTGCTCTATTAAAAGGAGCACCTTAATTGCCAGTTCCTAGAGGCCCACACGGGCTGGTTGGACAGAAGATGTTGTGCAAGTTCTCATTGCGAGCACGTATGACTATATTTAGAGCACATGCCTAGGATTGTTTAGTACTTGGATGCTTATTATTATTTATCTGCAATGCCCTAGTTGTTTGAAGTTCCATGTTTAGACTCGTCCATGCAACTCCCGTCCATCCATCCCTATGCCTACCGCACTCGAATCCTATTGTTACCGTTACTGTTACTATTGCTACTATTTCACTGTTGCTGTTGCTATTGCTACTACAAAATGTTGCTATTGATAAACTTCTGTGAGCAAGAACTATTTCCAGGTGCAGCTGAACTGACAACTCAGTTGTTAAGGCTTGCAAGTATTCTTTGTCTTCCCTTGTGTCGAATCAATAAATTTGGTAATACTACCCGCGAAGACTGTTGCGATCCCGTACACTTGTGGGTCATCACCCACATGATATTGTCCGTGAACTCAAAATGATATTTGAGGATCACGTGGAATTTGATGTAGGGGTTCGTAGCATGGAAAAAAAAATTTCTATCGCATACAAACAAACAAGCCAAGATCTATCTACTAGATTGTAGCAACAAGTCGATGGAATAACTTACCCTCAAAGATTTCAAAGCGGTTAACGAGAGCGGATTCTCGTGGGTGATGTAGTCGTACTCTTTCCGATCTCAAGATCGTGTAGACGATCCTTCCGCGCCATGCTTTCAAGCGCTCGGTCACACGTTCGGTACTCAACGAAGACCTTCCTCTCCTTGTTCCAAAGAAACGGAGGTTGTAGCACTCTCCTCGCGATTCCGCAGACAACGGCGTGGTACCGAAGTAGAGGGAAATCGCAGGCTTCGCCAGCCGAGCGAGTATGGTGGAGTATGAGAGAGGGCTATTAGTGGTCTAGAGATTAGACACACCAATTAGAAGGCTCTAAACCGCAGCAAAAGCAATTAGAAGCTCTAAACCAAAACGGCTCTAAAGCGGAGATTAGAGGATAGGAACTTGTGTGTCTAGGGAGGCCCCGCCCTCCTTTTATAGGTGGAGGGCGCCAGGGGAGGGAGGAGTCCCTCCCAACTCGGCCTAGGCTGGCCGCCGCTTGGAGGAGAGGACTCCTCCTCCAAGTTGGTTTCAACCTCCTCTTGCTTGTTTCCCACGTTTCTGTTTCCCACAGTTTCTGTTTTCCAGTTTCTCTGTTTTAGCTGCTTGACTTTCAAACTAGCAGTTTGACTTTTCAGTTTTGGAACAGCAAGAACACTTAGTACATGATGCAATCATTCAATGACACATTCATGTATCCTCCCCCAGTGCCGACAATCCGAACCTTCTAGAACATTCGATGAAAACACCTAATCATTCCCGAACTCAAACGGACTTTCCTTATATGAATCTTATTCTCCGGACCATTCCGGATCACCTCGTGATATCCCGGATCCCATCCGAGACTCAACAACATTCGGTCTCTTTCTCATAATACCATAACTACTCAAAACAACGTCGAATCCTTAAGTGTGTCTCCCTACGGTTCGTGAATTATGCGGACATGATCGAGACACTTCTCAACAATAACCAATAGAGGAATCTGGAAATTCATATGGCTCCCACATATTTCTACGATTACTTTGCGATCGAATGAACCACTTACATACGATACCAATTTCCCTTTGTCTCACGATAGTTTACTTATCCGAGGTAATGATCGTCGGTATCTCTGCATACCTAGTTCAACCTCGTTACTGATAAGTACTCTTTCTCGCCCGTGATATGTGATCCCTTGTGACCTAGTCACATGCTTGCAAGCTAATTGGATGACATTCCACCGAGAGGGCCCAGTATATCTATCCGTCATATGGATGGACAAATCCCTCTTGATCCATGTGTTTCAACCAATACTTTCCGAACACTCAATGCCACCTTTATAGCCACCCGATTCACGGTGTGGTGTTTGATGTCATCAAAGCATCCATCCGGTAAAGGTGATATGCATGATCTCATGGTCGAAGGAATTAGGTTACTATGTATCAGAAAGCATATAGCAATTGAACTATTGAAATGACTTGATCTTTATGCTATGCTTATCTATAGGAGTATGTCCACCATATCATTCTCCTAACGATATGATCTTGTTGTTGATAACATCTCAATGTTCTTGATAGGGAAACTACAATCATTAATCAACCAACAAGCTAGTGAAGTATAGAGGCTATACTAGGGACTTCAAATTAAGTTTACAAATCACACAAGTATTAATGTTTCCTTGTTAATACTATTATAGCATGAATGTAAACATTTATCATAAACACAAAGATATAATAATAACTATATTTATTATTGCCTCTAGGGCATATCTCCAACAGTCTCCCACTTGCACTAGAGTCATCTAATCTAGATTACATGGTAATATACCAAACACCCATGGCAGTTTGGTGTTGGTCATGTTTTGCCCTCGGGAGAGGTTTAGTCAACGGATCCGCCACATTCAGATCTGTGTGTACTTTGCAAATCTTTATATCCCCATCCTGGATATGTTCTCGAATAGCGTGAAAACGCAGCTTGATGTGCTTCGCTTCTTGTGTGACCTTGGTTCTTGCGCATTGGCTATGGCCCATGTTATCACAAGAGATAGACATTGGGTCCAGACTAGGAACCACACCAGCTCTGTAATGAACTCTTTCATCCATATCGCTTCTTGAAGCCTCCGGCAGCCATGTATTCCGATTCAATTGAAGATCTCGCCACAACGCTTTGCTTTGCACTCCTCCAGCTAACTGTTGCACCATTCAAAATAAATACGTATCCAGATTGTGATTTAGAATCATCCGGATCGGTGTTCCAACTAGCATCGGTGTAACCATTAACAACGAGTTGTTCATCACCTCCATAAGAAAGAACCATATCCTTAGTTCTTCTCAAGTACTTAAGGATGTTTTTGATCTGTCCAATGATCCACTCGATCACTTTGATATCTGCTAGTTAAACTAACGAGATATGCAATGTCGGGTCTAGTACATAGCATGGCATACATTAGAGATCCTATGGTTGAGGCATAGGAGTCTTACTCATCCTTTCTCTATCTTCTGCGATGTCGGACTTTGAGTTTTACTCAAGGTCGATTAGCAACATGGGCAAGAACCCTTTCTTGCTTTCTTCCATTCCAAACCTCTTTAGAACTTTGTCCAAATATGTACTCTGTGACAATGATATTTGGAGTTTCGATCTATCTCTATAAATCTTTATGCCTAATATGTAAGCTGCTTCGCCAAGATCCTTCATTGAAAAACTATTATTCAAATATTCTTTGACACTATTAAGAAGGTCTACATCATTCCCAATCAACAATATGTCATCCACATATAGTATTAAGAATGCTACAGAGCTCCCACTCACTTTCTTGTAAATACAAGCTTCTCCATAAGTTTGTATAAAACCAAAACTTTTGATCACCTTATCAAAACGTTGATTCCAACTTCGGGATGCTTGCTTCAATCCATAGATGGACCGTTGAAGTTTGCATACCTTGTTAGCATCTTTAGGATCGACAAAACCTTTGGGTTGCATCATATACAACTCTTCATCAATATCTCCATTGAGGAATGCTGTTTTGACATCCATCTGCCATATCTCGTAATCCTCACAGACTTTAGCTTCGCTACCGGTGAGAAAGTCTCATCGTAGTCAACTCCTTGAATTTGTCGAAACCCTTTTGCGACAAGTCGAGCTTTATAGACAGTAACATTACCATCAGCATCTGTTTTCTTCTTGAAAATCCATTTGTTCTCGACAGCCTTCCGGCCATCCGGTAAGTCCACCAAAGTCCATAATTGGTTTTCGTACATGGATCCAATATCGGATTTCATGGCTTCTTGCCATTTATTGGAATCTGGGCTCATCATCGCTTCCTCATATGTCTCGGGGTCATCGGTGTTGTCTACCAACATGACACTCATAACGGGATCATACCAATCTGGAGTGGTACGAGTTCTCGTTGACCTCCACGGCTCTGTAGCAACTTCATCCGAAGTTTCATGATCATCATCATTAGCTTCCTCTCTAATTGATGCAGGCACCACAGGAACTTCTTCCGGTGCTGCGCTACTCGCAATTTCAAGAGAAGGTTCGACAACCTCGTCGAGTTCTACCTTCCTTCCAGTCACTTCTTTCGAGAGAAATTCCTTCTCTAGAAAGGATCCATTCTTGGCAACGAAGATTTTGCCTTCGGATCTATGATAGAAGGTATACCCAATAGTTTCCTTCGGGTATCCTATGAAGACGCATTTTTCCGCTTTGGGTTCAAGCTTGTCCGGCTGTAACTTCTTTACATAGGCTTCGCATCCCCAAACTTGGGAACGACAATTTAGGTTTCTTCCCAAACCATAATTCATATGGTGTCGTTTCAACGGATTTAGACGGTGCCCTATTTAAAGTGAATGCGGCTGTTTCTAATGCATAACCCCAAAATGATAGCGGTAAATATGTAAGTGACATCATAGAACGAACCATATCTAAGAGAGTTCGATTACAACGTTCGGACACACCATTATGCTGTGGTGTTCCCGGCGGTGTCAACTGTGAAAGTATTCCGCATTTCTTTAAATGCTCGCCAAACTCGTAACTTAGATATTCACCTACATGATCAGAACGTAGAAATTTAATCTTCTTGTTACGTTGATTCTCTACCTCACTTTGAAACTCCTTAAACTTCTCGAAAGTTTCGGACTTATGTTTCATGAAATAGATATACCCATATCTACTCAAGTCATCCGTGAAGGTAAGAACATAACGATAACCACCGCGCGATGCTACACTCATTGGACCACACACATCGGTATGTATGATTTCCAATAAGTCCGTAGCTCGCTCCATCATACTAGAAAATGGAGTCTTAGTCATTTTTCCCATCAGACATGCTTCGCATCTTTCAAGTGATTCAAAATCAAGTGATTCAAGAAGTCCATCGGAATGGAGTTTCTTCATACGCTTCACTCCAATGTGACCAAGACGATAGTGCCACATATAGGTCGAATTATCGCTTGATTTCAAACGTTTAGCCTCAATGTTGTTGATATGTGTATTTCCACTATCGAGATTCAATAAGAATAGACCATCTATCAAAGGTGCATGTGCATAAAACATATTACTCATATAAATCGAACAACCATTATTCTCTGATTTAAACAAGTAAACGTCTCGCAATAAACAAGATCCCGATATAATGTTCATGCTCAACACAGGCACTAAATAACAATTATTTAAGTATAAACTAATCCCGATGGTAGATGAAGGGGTAGCGTGCCGACCGCGATCACATCAACCTTTGATCCGTTTCCCACGCGCATCGTCACCTCGTTCTTCGCTAGCTTCCGTTTATTCAAAGACTGTTTGAGTTACAAATATGAGCAACCGAACCAAGATCAAATACCCGTGCACTACTACGAGTACTAGTGAGATACACATCAATAACATGTATATCGATATACCTTTCTTCTTGATGTTGCCGTTCTTCGATCCGCCAAGTACTTTGGGCAATTCCTTCTAGTGACCTTCTCCCTTGCGGTAAGAAAGCACTCGGTTTCGTGCTTGGGTCCAGCCTTGGTCTTCTTCACGGCGTGGTAACTTTCTTACCACCGTTCTTGAAGTGTCCTTTGCTTAGACTTGCCTTTCTTGAGTTTGGTGGTCTTATTGACCATCAACACTTGGTGCTCTTTCTTGATCTCCACTTCGCAGATTTTAACATAGCAAACAGTTCGCAACTCTTTGTTCATGTTCGCATGTTGTAGTTCATCACAAAGTTCCTGTAACTTGGTGGCGTGGATCGAGGACACGGTAAATCCCCAAAGCATTAGGAATCACTATACCCAAGCTTTGAAGTTTGTTTGCGTGCCCAGACATCTTAAGCACATGCTCACTGACGGAGCTGCCCTCTTCCATCTTGCAGTTAAAGAACTTTTCAGAAGTCTCATAGCTTTCAATTGTCGCATGAGTCTCAAAAATCAATTTGAGATCCTCGACAATATCATATGGGTCTGACTCTTTAAACCTTTTCTGAAGCTCCGATTCTAAACCATACAAGATAGCACACTGAACTATGGAGTACTGATTCTTCCGAGCGAGGTAAACATTCTTTACTTCATCGGAAGCATCAGCTGCAGGTGGGTCACTGTAACACCCTCAGAATCGACCCTATGCAAGTTTTAGCGAAACCCGCCAAACCCGCATAGAAACGATTCAAAGGTGCCCACCAGGCACTTTCGTGCGGGTGGAAAATGAAGTAATAACATTACACAACAGTCCTCGATGGGACCCATGCAGATATATACAACAATGACTCAAAGAGTCAAGAATACGTATATAATATACAAAGATCCAAATCACCTTGAAAACGATAGAGCGTCCAGCTACGGAAAAAGATGCAAATGGGGCTAAGAGCCACGAAGAATAACCAATGGCATCCATAACCTGTGCCAAGCCAAGGGTAACCTCGCTAACGGCCGATCTCAAAACCTGCTTAAACAAAGGGTGCGACAAAGGGCAAAGGAAAAAGAGGCGTCGATCGAGGCCAAGACACGCGAGGCTAGAATTCGGTCCTCGCCTACATAGGTATGGTGGATCAAGCGGCATGCACTAAACAACCTATAGAGACTCGATACAACTGGCGGTTATCAGAGAGGGATAAGAGTGACCTATCCGGATCCAACCTGAAGCTAACAACAAACAAACCCATCCTGGTGTTTCCCCCTCGATACCAAACGAGGAAGTCAACCGAGGAACCCACACCGCTGGCTTTACTTATTCGTTATCGTTGCAGCAATTACTAGTCAGGTTTAGATAATCGTCCTGATAAAATAAGCAGTGGGCCCTTTTAGTTCTTCATTCCGTTGTAGTTGCAACAATTACTAATCAGATACCGATAGCATGAGATAAACCCAAAACCCAGCAGTTGTTGGTACTTTTATTAGCCATTCCGTTGTAGTTGCGAAAATTACTAGTCAGGTACAATGGTCGCAAGCGACACTCCAAACAAGCAATTGTGGGCAGTATTATTTAGCCATTCCATTATAGTGAAGCTGATTACTAGTCATTATAAAGTCAAATTTATAGCAATAAACTTTAGTTATGCTTGTCTATGGTCGAGATATCGTGCTCCAAGTCGTCCATATCCGCGGACACGGCTTTGAGAAAGTTTTACGGCCGGGTGCACCAATAGCAACACACGCTCGATCAACCTCGAAAACCAACTCAAAACCCAACGAGGCTTTCACGATCGAACAATCACAGATTCAGAAATATTTCAGGGGCCACCCTTGAGTACACCAAGAACGGTAAGCAAGCTCGAGACGGACTCAAGGTTTGCGACAATGGTCGTAAACGATCGGGAACCCGAAAGTGTGGCTGGGCTTGTCGATACCGCGAAAACATTCCGCTTACCTAAACAGTACAGTGTGCTCCTCGCACAATCGTAAATACATAAGTAGCATGGCATAAGTACAGGATAGTAAATAAAACGTCAAACTAGTTTGTGGCCCCAAGAAATAAGACTGAATCAAGCTCTGGCTCAGGGGGGTCCCATATACCTCCCGGATGTGGATAGCGCGATAAATCAAGGAACAGGTATTAAGTACTCGGGGTCCTACGGGACACAACTGGGCGTTCGGAAACCAAATATTATCTATCACCCACCGATGCCTCTGCTTACTTCAATTTTAGTTGTTAAACAGGAATTAAAGTGAACGATAAGTAAAACTAGGATCATCTCCAACAACAACATGCGGCAATACATCAACAATTGTGGCACTGAGCGACACGCAACAGCACTTGAGCAAGCGACTACGACGCGCAAGTCCAACTATATACCAAACAACAGGTAATAGGATGTGTCCAAGGCAATATAGGGCTGCACGGTATATCACAGGTACGGAAACTAAAGCATCGCAACACAGATAGCAATAGATCAACAGGAGGGAATAAATACTAAAAAGTAAGATAGGTAGAAAGGGGGAGATGCTCGCCTGAAAACATTGTCGAAGGTTCAACCGAAGATCGGGTCGACTCTCGCATCAACTCAACGGCCTTATCCGCGAAGAAGCAAAACACTAGAAGAACACCGGATGCGCTATTTAATACAACGGCAGAAGATCGGCATGATGCATGTATGATGCATGACATGGCAAGGGTGCAATGAAATTAGGTCATATTAAGCGGAACCGGGGTCCCGACAATTAATTAGGTGGTTCATGTTGTTTAGCTACCCCGCAATTTAAACGTTGCATTAGCAAGACCAAAGTTAGCACCGGTTCGCTACACAAATTTAATTGAGGCTGATATGAGACTAGATTTGCCCGCATATGGGCCCCATATTTAATTATAAGGTGAATCGGCATAAGGCCCCCAAACCACACAATATGCATGCAAGTATGGCAATTAAATATGCAACAATTTGTATAGTTGGCAATTTATAAAAATAGGGTTCTCGGAAGGGGGTTCACATTAGGGTCTCGGCGATCTTGGGGTTCCGGGTTGGTGATCGGTCTCGGGGTCCAGGGTTCGACGGAACGTTCTCGGGCTCCGGGATCGTTCTCGGATATCGGGGGTAGTTCTTGTCGCGTTCGCGGAGGGAGGGCTTGGTGTTTCTGACTTCACTTGTCGGTGCCGGACTCGGTTGCGGTAGATCTTGGCCACGTCGAAGTTCTTGCCGGAGGTTCGTCGAGGTCACCGGTTCGGTACGGTCTTCATGTGGTAGATCTTGTTGAGTTCACTGCAACGGCCTTGTGGTTCCGATGACGATCTTGGCGGTTATCTGGTGGCACCATGTACACCCCTCGAGCCCACCTTGACCGGGTCTTGTCGTGGAGCATCCCTGTACGAAGGTCTGGGTGTTCCGGTTCCATGGACGATGGAGATCTTGATTCCACATCGTCGCAGCTTTCGAGGTTTCGGCTAGCGGAGCCGGGAAGGAGTTCTTGGGGTCCGGGGAGGAATTCCTGTTGCATTCGAGGGGGTACTTGAAGTCCGTGATGGAGATCTTGACAGCTTCATGAAGACGGCCTTGATGCTTCGGTTCGATGTCGACCTTCGGTTATCGGGGTCTCACGGCATGGTCCCCTCGGTTCAAGCGCCAAGGGTCTTGCGGTTCCGATGGTTCCATGTGGCATCCTCCGGGTACCGAGTTGGAGTTCGGGGTTCGGAAGGTGCCACGGCGGCGGGGACGGTGGCGAGACCCGGCGGGCGAGCGCGGCCGGCGGTGGCGCAGATGCGGGCCGCGGGGCCGGGCCAGAGCAGTGGCATGCGGCGGCTCCGTGAAACGCCCGGTCAGGCGGCCGCGACGAGGCGAGGAGGACAGGACAGCGGTGGCTCAGAGCACCGGCGCGCAGGAGGGGGCGCGCTGGTAGGTGGGGAGGTGGTTTAGCCTTGCACGGGCGGGCGCGGAGGTGGGCAAGCGCGCGGTGAGGAGCTTGGCGGGCGCGCCGGGCGCAAGCAGCTGCCGGCGGGAGGGCGCTGCGGGGAAGAAAGAGAGGAGCTCATGAGAGGGAGAGAGAGGCAGCGCGGGCGCTGGAGCTCGCCGCGAGGAAGGTCGCAGCGGCCGGAGAAGCAGGCGGGCGCGGGCGACGGGCCGGGCGCCGAGGCGTGAGGCGGGCGCAGAGAGCAGGGGAGGAGAGAGGCGCGTGAGGGAGGGGAGGATCGTGGGGGTCAGGGTGGGGCCACGGGGCTGCGCGTCGGTGTGATGCTGGTGGGGCCAGGCGCCAGGGGGGCTGGCTGGGTGGCGTGCGCGCAGGGTGTGTGCGTGTGTGAGTGGGTTGGGTGTGTTGGTTTGTTTGGGTGGGTGAGGGTAGGTCTAGGTGGCAGAGTGTGAGTGGTTGGGGCTTTGGGGAGAGGTGAGGTGGCGCGACGGGATTGGGTGGGGTGAGGTGGAGAGGAGGGCTGGGTAGATAGGATGGGTAGCTTTAGGATTTAGGGGTATCGTTTTGAACCGTTTGTATTTTTCTGGGGTGGTCGTTCGGGTCATTCGGCCCGTTCGACTGCCCCAATAAAAATAATTAAACATTTTATTTGTTTTTAAACGGGCCGTTTGCAAACCGATAGCAGCCAAAACAAAATATCCCGAAGACCCGGTTTTGGCGTTTGAATAAGAGGCGGGCGTTTAGAAAACAAACCGGGCTTTGCGAAAATAGTTTTAAGCAAACAATGCATGATGATGACGATGCAATGCACAAATTCAACGCGATTTTCTAGTAGTGGTTTTGCGGGATGCCACAATTCGACACCACTAACAATGGATCTCGCCCTCGAGATCCGCCTCATGGTACCGGAAGGAAGGTCGGCGATCTGCGTCTTCTCGCTTCGCGTAGATCCTCGCGACACCACTAACGAGGGTTCCTTCTTCATCTGGAAGTCGGCGACACCACCAACAAAGGGTCGTTGTTCCTGATCGTCGAGAGAACACTCCGGAGAAACAAAGGACGAAGGTAGAGGTATCAAACGATAAGGCCACCTCTAACTTCCATTAGAAGGGGGAAAAGTTACATTGATCCACCAGTTCGATGTACAGAGCGAACAGTAAGAGTCGGGTAGGGTGATCAGTCCATCCCGTACCCACACTATCAACTCTATACATGAGTAGGAGAATCAGGCAACTCAACTCTCGAGATTTAGACTGAAGTTCTTCATAGGCGGTATCCGGAACAAAGGGATGATGCCAGCAGAAATCGTATGAAAGACACAATGATTAGGTTCCGCGATGGTTCCATTGGCATGAACAACACATGCTCAAGGTATACTCCAACTTCACCAATGCTCGTCCTTCTCATATGTTTTTCAACGACACTGACATCCGGCAAGGAACACATATGGATAGAGAGCTCAAGAACAAAAGATTGGAGGAAGGGTACAACAGACAAGTTGCAGATTGATGATCGTAGCACCTCCGTTACAAAAGGAAGAAAGCGAAACCCTGAAGGTACGACGGAAACCCAACCACGAGAAATCCTGGACTCGAAGAGAGAGAAGAGAGCGGATTCAAAACACGTAGAGGTAAGAGAAGAACAGCAGAGAGGTAAGGAATAAAATCAGACCTAGTCAGAACTATCCAACCGATTTTCCAAAATAGTTTTGACACTCTACTTCGGCCGTTAGCTAGGTTATCCTACAGGCTGGACTTGTGGGGTATCGCAACTGCTGAGCTCTGATACCACTCTGTAACACCCTCAGAATCGACCCTATGCAAGTTTTAGCGAAACCCGCCAAACCCGCATAGAAACGATTCAAAGGTGCCCCAGCACTTTCGTGCGGGTGGAAAGCGAAGTAATAACATTACACAACAGTCCTCGATGGGACCCACAGAGCAGAGATATATACAACGACTCAAAGAGTCAAGAATACGGATATAATATACAAAGATCCAAATCACCTTGAAAAGCGATAGAGCGTCCACTACGGACAAGATGCAAATGGGGCTAAGAGCCCGAAGAATAACCAATGGCGTCCATAACCCTGCCAAGCCGAAGGGTAACCCCGCTAACGGCGTCGATCTCAAAACACCTTAAACAAAGGGGTGCCGACAAGGGCAAAGGAAAAAGAGGAGCGCGTCGATCGAGGCCAAGACGCGAGGCTAGAATTCGGCGGTCCTCGCCTACATAGGTATGGTGGACTGAAGCGGCAGCGGCGGCATGCACTAAACAACCTATAGAGACTCGATACAACTGGCGGTTATCAGAGAGGGATAAGAGTGACCTATCCGGATCCAACCTGAAGCTAACAACAAACAAACCCATCCTGGTGTTTCCCCCTCGAGACCAAACGAGGAAGTCAACCGAGGAACCCACACCGTTGGCAGTTTTACTTATTCAGTTATCGTTGCAGCAATTACTAGTCAGGTTTAGATAATCGTCCTGATAAAATAAGCAGTGGGCCCTTTTAGTTCTTCATTCCGTTGTAGTTGCAACAATTACTAATCAGATACCGATAGCATGAGATAAACCCAAAACCCAGCAGTTGTTGGTACTTTTATTAGCCATTCCGTTGTAGTTGCGAAAATTACTAGTCAGGTACAATGGTCGCAAGCGACACTCCAAACAAGCAATTGTGGGCAGTATTATTTAGCCATTCCATTATAGTGAAGCTGATTACTAGTCATTATAAAGTCAAATTTATAGCAATAAACTTTAGTTATGCTTGTCTATGGTCGAGATACTGTGCTCCAAGTCGTCCATATCCGCGGACACGGCTTTCAGAAAGTTTTACCCGGCCGGGGTGCACCAATAGCAACACACGCTCGATCAACCTCGGAAAAACCAACTCAAAACCCAACGAGGCTTTCATTTGAACACTCACAGGATTCAGAAATATTTGGGGCCACCCTTGAGTACACCATAGCAAGTAAGCAAGCTCGAGACGGACTCAAGGTTTGCGACAATGGTAAGCATGGGAACCCGAAAGTGTGGCTGGGCTTGTCGATACCGCGAAAACATTCCGCTTACCTAAACAGTACAGTGTGCTCCTCGCACAATCGTAAATACATAAGTAGCATGGCATAAGTACAGGATAGTAAATAAAACCTCAAACTAGTTTGTGGCCCCAAGAAATAAAATGAATCAAGCTCGGCTCGTGGGGTCCCATATACCTCCCGGATGTGGATAGCGCGATAAATCAAGGAACAGGTATCAAGTACTCGGGGTCCTACGGGACACAAGTGGGCGTTCGGAAACCAAATATTATCTATCACCCACCGATGCCTCTGCTTACTTCAATTTTAGTTGTTAAACAGGAATTAAAGTGAATGATAAGTAAAACTAGGATCATCTCCAACAACAACATGCGGCAATACATCAACAACTGTGGCACTGAGCGACACGCATCAGCACTTGAGCAAGCGACTACGACGCGCAAGTCCAACTATCTACCAAACAACAGGTAATAGGATGTGTCCAAGGCAATATAGGGCTGCACGGTATATCACAGGTACGGAAACTAAAGCATCGCAACACAGATAGCAATAGATCAACAGGAGGTAATAAATACTAGAAAGTAAGATAGGTAGAAAGGGGGAGATGCTCGCCTGAAAACATTGTCGAAGGTTCAACCGAAGATCGGGTCGACTCTCGTATCAACTCAACGGCCTTATCCGCGAAGAAGCAAAACACTAGAAGAACACCGGATGCGCTATTTAATAGAACGGCAGAAGATCAGCATGATGCATGTATGATGCATGACATGGCAAGGGTGCAATGCAATTAGGTCATATTAAGCGGAACCGGGGTCCCGACAATTAATTAGGTGGTTCATGTTGTTTAGCTACCCCGCAATTTAAACGTTGCATTAGCAAGACCAAAGTTAGCACTAGTTCGCTACACAAATTTAATTGAGGCTGATATGAGACTAGATTTGCCTGCATATGGGCCCCATATTTAATTATAAGGTGAATCGGCATAAGGCCCCCAAACCACACAATATGCATGCAAGTATGGCAATTAAATATGCAACAATTTGTATAGTTGGCAATTTATAAAAATAGGGTTCTCGGAAGGGGGTTCACACATTAGGGGTCTCGACGATCTTGGGGTTCCGGGGGTTCGGGTGATCGGTCTCGGGGTCCAGGGTTCGACGGAACGTTCTCGGGCTCCGGGATCGTTCTCGGATATCGGGGGTAGTTCTTGTCGCGTTCGCGGAGGGAGGGCTTGGTGTTTCTGACTTCACTTGTCGGTGCCGGACTCGGTTGCGGTAGATCTTGGCCACGTCGAAGTTCTTGCCGGAGGTTCGTCGAGGTCACCGGTTCGGTACGGTCTTCATGTGGTAGATCTTGTTGAGTTCACTGCAACGGCCTTGTGGTTCCGATGACGATCTTGGCGGTTATCTGGTGGCACCATGTACATCCCTCGAGCCCATCAGCACTGAGCCGGTCTTGTCGTGGAGCATCCCTGTACGAAGGTCTGGGTGTTCCGGTTCCATGGACGATGGAGATCTTGATTCCACATCGTCGCAGATTTCGAGGTTTCGGCTAGCGGAGCCGGGAAGGAGTTCTTGGGGTCCGGGGAGGAATTCCTGTTGCATTCGAGGGGGTACTTGAAGTCCGTGATGGAGATCTTGACAGCTTCATGAAGACGGCCTTGATGCTTCGGTTCGATGTCGACCTTCTGCTCGGGTCTCACGGCATGGTCCCCTCGGTTCAAGCGCCAAGGGTCTTGCGGTTCGATGGTTCCATGTGGCATCCTCCGGTACCGAGTTGGAGTTCGGGTTCGGAAGGTGCCACGGCGGGGGACGGTGGCGAGACCAGCGGCGAGCGGCAGCGGTGGCGCGAATCTGGGCCGAGGCGGGCAGGCGATGGCATGCGGCTCGAGGCGGAACGCCGGTCAGCGGCCGGCGGCAGCGGCGAGGCAGGACGGTGGTGGCTCATGCAGCCGTGGCAGCAGGGGCGCGCTGGTAGGTGGGGAGGTGGTTTCGGGCGGCAGCGCGAGGCGGGCGCGGAGGTGGGCAAGCGGTGAGGAGCTTAAGGGCGGCGGCAGCATGACGTGGCCAGGCGCTACTGCTGGGGAAGAAAGAGAGGAGCTCATGAGAGGAGAGAGAGGGCAGCTGGCGAGGGAGGTCGCGGTAGGAGAAGCAGCGGCTGCGGCGACGGCAGGCGGCGGAGGCGCGGGGAGGCGGAGGAGGCGTGAGGGAGGGGAGGATCGTGGGGGTCAGGGTGGGGCCACGGGGCTGCGCGTCGGTGTGTTGCTGGTGGGGCCAGGCGGGGGCTGGCTGGGTGGCGTGCGCGCAGGGTGTGTGCGTGTGTGAGTGGGTTGGGTGTGTTGGTTTGTTTGGGTGGGTGAGGGTAGGTCTAGGTGGCAGAGTGTGAGTGGTTGGGGCTTTGGGGAGAGGTGAGGTGGCGCGACGGGATTGGGTGGGGTGAGGTGGAGAGGAGGGCTGGGTAGATAGGATGGGTAGCTTTAGGATTTAGGGGTATCGTTTTGAACCGTTTGTATTTTTCTGGGGTGGTCGTTCGGGTCATTCGGCCCGTTCGACTGCCCCAATAAAAATAATTAAACATTTTATTTGTTTTTAAACGGTCCGTATGCAAACCGATAGCAGCCAAAACAAAATATCCCGGAGACCCGGTTTTGGCGTTTGAATAAGAGACGGGGCGTTTAGAAAACAAACCGGGCTTTGCGAAAATAGTTTTAAGCAAACAATGCATGATGATGACGATGCAATGCACAAATTCAACGCGATTTTCTAGTAGTGGTTTTGCGGGATGCCACAGTCACCCAGCGGTGCATCCAACACATAGGTCAAATTACCAGCTGTGAGGACAATCCTCAAATTGCGGAACCAATCTGCGAAGTTGCTTCCATTGTTTTTCAACTTTTCTTTCTCTAGGAACGCATTAAAATTGATGGTAGGGGCTGCCATTGATCTACAACATATTTGCAATAGTTTAGACTAAGTTTATGACAAACTGAGTTCAAATTAATTAATGAAATTAAACTAGGTGAACTCCCACTCAAAACAACATCCCTCACATTGTTTTAGTGATCACACGAACCAAATCCACTACATCAACACCGATCATCACGAGAGTTGATATAGTTTCAATGGCGAACAATCGTCATGTTCATCATATCTACTATACGATTCATGCTTTACCTTTCGGTGATCCGTGTTCCGAGACCATGTCTGTACATGCTAGGCTCGTCAAGATCAAACCTTAGTTTCTGCATGAGCAAATCTGGCTTGCTCACGTTGTATACACTTGCAGAATCTAACACACCCGATCATCACGTGGTGCTTCGAAACAACAAGCTTTAGCAACGGTGCTAACTAAGGGTGAACACTTTATGACTTGAAATTGATGTGCATGAGGGATCATCTTATAATGCTACCGTCATCTACCAAGCAATACAAGATGCATAAAGGATTAACATCACATGCAATTCAATAATATGTGATATGATATGGCCTTTCTTCTTTGTGCTTCCGATATCCATCTTCAAGCACGAACATGATCTCCATCATCACCGGCATTGCATTAAGGTCAATGACGCTTCTCCATGGTTGTCGTCCACCGGTTTCAACTATTACAACTACTTTGAATAGACACGCGGGTCTTAACATAAATTAAAGACAACCATATGGCTCCTGCCGGTTGCCAACTTACAATAAGGAACATTGCATACATCAAATATAATCACAATCATGGCCATATCACATCACACACCCGCAAAACAAAGTTAGACGCCTCTACTTTCTTTGCATATTTTACGTGGTTTGGGTATTTCAATAAGTGTCGTTCTAACTTACGAACAAGAACCACAACATTGATACTAGCATTGTTGATCACCCGTTGTAAATTGGATCTTAACTATGCTAGGAGAAGCAGCACCATAAAGCCACTTATGCAATACAAGTTGCATGTCAAGCGTGGAGCAAGTCTCATGAACGATGTCATGTAAGGTTAGCCTGGGCCGCTTCATCCCAACATACCGCAAGATGCAAAGTACATAAAAAGCAATCGACAATAAAAGCATCAACGCCCACAATGACCATTGTGTTCTACTCGTGCAACAGATCTACATATAGACACGACTCTGATACCACTATAGGGGTTCGTAGCATGGAAAAAAAAATTTCTATCGCATACAAACAAAAAAGCCAAGATCTATCTACTAGATTGTAGCAACGAGTCGATGGAATAACTTACCCTCGAAGATTCCAAAGCGGTTAACGAGAGCGAATTCTCGTGGGTGATGTAGTCGTACTCTTTCCGATCTCAAGATCGTGTAGACGATCCTTCCGGCGCTGCGTTCCTGGCGCTTCATGATCGGTCACACGTTGATTTTCGACAAAGACCTTCCTCTCCTTGTTCCAAAGCAGGCGGAGGTTGTAGCACTCTCTCCTCGCGATTCCGGCAACGCAGCGTGGTACCGGAGTAGAGGAAATCCATGAGGCTTCGCCTTAAGCGGGCGAGTATGGTGGAGTGAGAGAGGGATATTAGTGGTATAGATTAGACACACCAATTAGAAGGCTCTAAACCGCAGGCTAAAGCAATTAGAAGCTCTAAACCAAAACGGCTCTAAACCGGAGATTAGAGGATAGGAACTTGTGTGTCAGAGGAGGAGGCCCCGCCTCCTTTTATAGGTGGAGGGCAAGGCGCCAGGAGGGAGGGAGTCCTCCCAACTCGCCTAGGATGGCCGGCTTGGAGGAGAGGGACTCCTCCAAGTTGGTTTCAACCTCCTCTTGCTTGTTTCCCACAGTTTCGCTTCCCACAGCTTCCTGTTTTCCACGGTTCTGTTTTAGCCATTTGACTTTCAAACGCATTTGACTTTTCAGTTTTGGAACAGCAAGAACACTTAGTACATGATGCAATCATTCAATGACACATTCATGTACCCTCCCCGAGTCTTGGGACAATCCGAACCTTCTAGAACATTCCATGAAAACAGGAATCATTCCCGAACTCAAACAGGACTTTCCTTATATGAATCTTATTCTCCGGACCATTCGATCACCTCGTGATATCCCGGATCCCATCCGAGACTCAACAACATTCGGTCTCTTTCATAATACCATAACTACTCAAAACAACGTCGAATCCTTAAGTGTGTCTCCCTACGGTTCGTGAATTATGCGGACATGATCGAGACACTTCTAACAATAACCAATAGAGGAATCTGGAAATTCATATGGCTCCCACATATTTCTACGATTACTTTGCGATCGAATGAACCACTTACATACAATACCAATTTCCCTTTGTCTCACGATAGTTTACTTATCCGAGGTTATGATCGTCGGTATCTCTGCATACCTAGTTCTACCTCATACCGATAAGTACTCTTTTCTCATTCCGTGATATGTGATCCCTTGTGACCTAGTCACATGCTTGCAAGCTAATTGGATGACATTCCACCGAGAGGGCCCAGAGTATATCTATCCGTCATATGGATGGACAAATCCCACTCTTGATCCATGTGTTTCAACCAATACTTTCCGAACACTCAATGCCACCTTTATAGCCACCCGCCACGGTGTGGTGTTTGATGTCATCAAAGCATCCATCCGAAAGGTGATATGCATGATCTCATGGTCGAAGGAATTAGGTTACTATGTATCAGAAAGCATATAGCAATTGAACTATTGAAATGACTTGATCTTTATGCTATGCTTATCTATAGGAGTATGTCCACCATATCATTCTCCTAACGATATGATCTTGTTGTTGATAACATCTCAATGTTCATGATAGGGAAACTACAATCATTAATCAACCAACAAGCTAGTGAAGTATAGAGGCTATACTAGGGACTTCAAATTAAGTTTACAAATCACACAAGTATTAATGTTTCCTTGTTAATACTATTATAGCATGAATGTAAACATTTATCATAAACACAAATATATAATAATAACTATATTTATTATTGCCTCTAGGGCATATCTCCAACAGTTGAGAGTTATGAAGCTTATGAAAAGTTCTTTAACTGCAAGATGGAAGAGGGCAGCTCCATCAGTGAGCATGTGCTTAAGATGTCTGGGCACGCCAATAAGCTCCAGAGCTTGGGTATAGTGATTCCTAATGCTTTGGGGATTCACCATGTCCTCCAATCACTACCACCAAGTTACAAGAACTTTGTGATGAACTACAACATGCAACGCATGGATAAGTCGTTACCGGAACTCTTATCTATGTTGAAGTCTGCGGAAGTGGAGATCAAGAAAGAGCACCAAGTGTTGATGGTCAATAAAACCACTAATTTCAATAAGCAAGGCAAGCCTAAGAAAAAGGGTAACTTCAAGAATGGCGGTAATAAAGCTAGCGCGCTAGCGAAAAAACCAAGGCTGGGCCTGAGCCTGATACTGAATGCTTTTACTGCAAGGGAGAAGGTCACTGGAAGCGGAATTGCCCGAAGTACTTGGTGGATCTGAAGAACGGCAATATCAAGAAGAAAGGTATATCTGATATACATGTTATTGATGTGTATTTTACTAGTAGTCGTAGTAGTGCCTGGGTATTTGATACTGGTTCGGTTGCTCATATATGTAACTTGAAACAGGTGCTGCAGAATAAACGGAGACTAGCGAAGAACGAGGTGAAGATGCGCGTTGGAAATGGATCAAAAGTTGATGTGATCGCGGTCGGCACGCTACCTCTTCATCTACCATCGGTATTAGTTTTATATTTAAATAATTATTATTTGGTGCCTGCGTTGAGCATGAACATTATATCATGATCTTGTTTATTGTTAGATGGTTACTTGTTTAAGTCCGAGAATAATGGTTGTTCGATTTATATGAGTAATATCTTTTATGGTCATGCATCATTTATAGATTGTCTATTCTTAATGAATCTCGATAGTAGTGATACACTTGTTCATAATATAGAAGCTAAACGTTTGAAATTGAATGATAATTCAACATACATGTGGCACTATCATCTTGGTCACACTTGAGTGAAGAGTATGAAGAAACTCCATTCCAATGGACTTCTTGAATCACTTGAAATATGCGAAGCATGTCTGATGGATGAAATGACTAAGACTCCATTTTATGGTATGATGGAGCGAGCTATGGCCTTATTGAAAATCATACATACCGATGTGTGTGGCCCGATGAGTGTAGTATCGCGCGGTGGTTATCGTTATGTTTTTACTTTCATGGTTGACTTGAGTAGATATGGGTATATCTATTTCATGAAACATAAGTCCGAAACTTTCGAAAAGTTTAAGAAATTTCAAAGTGAAGTAGAGAATCAACATAAAAAAATGATTAAATTTCTACGATCGGATCATGGAGGTGAATATCTAAGTTACGAGTTTGGCGAGCATTTGAAGAAAATCTGGAATACTTTCATAATTGACACTACCGGGAACACCACAACGTAATGGTGTGTCCGAACGTCGTAATCGAACTCTCTTAGATATAGTTTGTTCTATGATGTCACTTACATATTTACCATTATCATTTTGGGGTTATGCATTAGAAACAGCCGCATTCACTTTAAATAGGGCACTATCTAAATCCGTTGAAACGAGACCATATGAATTATGGTTTGCGAAGAAACCTAAATTATCGTTACTTAAATTTTGGGGTTGCGGAGCTTATGCAAAGAAGTTACAGCCCGACAAGCTTGAACCCAAAGCGGAAAAATGCGTATTCATAGGATACCCAAAGAAAACTATTGCGTATTGAGGGGAAGCAAGATCAAGAAGGTCAACAATGGAGGAGAAGACTTGCAAAAACTCGGGGGAGACTCATTGGGGAAGAAGGGCCCATTTTTTATAGGCTCACTCACTTCAAACCGTTTTCAGCCTGTTGGGAATTTCCACACCGGAGACTCCGGTCTATGTTTTTATCACTCCGGAGATTCCGGACTGTCTCCGACTCATCTCCGTACCCCCATACAGAATGTCCTGGGCCAGTTCTTGATCCTCCCTTCGGAGACTTGGAAGGAACTCCGGACCTGAGCATGCCGGAGACTCCAGACTTTTCACTCCGGAGATTCCGGTCTACCAGAATACACCAGAGTTTCCAGCCAGTTTTCGGTCTGTCTCCGGACCCTTATACAAAGCGACCCTGTGCTTCATCTTGGATCCACACCGGAAGTATGAGGCGAAATTCCGGTCCACACCGGAGACTCCGGTGTTTCACACCGTATATTCCATCAACCTTTTGTTTCAGTGAGGGAGGATCGAACCAAATAAGAGGCAAAATTCAAATAGCGATATCTAGAGTTTGGAAACTCCGATTGACCTGACACCAATTTTGTTGGAAAGAGCCCTGAGGTTCTGGATCAAGCGGGGGGAATTTTCAGGCATCGATCAATACTACTATTATTATCGGGATCCTAGATGTTTACTCATGTAATAACTTTTAGTGATTGTAACCGGAACTTAAGCGTGGTCCTACCCCTTCGATATAAGAGCATCTGCACTCGTTGGCCGTTCCTAGGCCGGACGTATTTTGGGCCAGACGAAACTAGATTTAGGCCCGGAAACGACGAGTTTCCCACTCGCGTTCCTAGGCCGGGTTCCCGCATTTGACTAAAATTCAACAAAATTCAGCAAAATTTGGGCGAATATAGGCGGTTTCATTAATTAAGGGCGAATATATATATTACATAGAATTCGGGCGAACACCCAAATTTAAACTGCATTTAGGCTAAATAATAACTAAAAAACATAAAAAGGCCACCGCAGCCGATGGCGATGCCGCTTCTACATGCCGAAGTTGCTATAGAAGCAGGTATAGCTGGGGTTGGCCTTGCTGTCGTCGTCGCTCGACAGCTGTGGTGGGAGGGAGCTGCATTGGCCGTCATCACCGCACCTCTAAGGCTGGTAGGAGGGCCGGCCTCGTCGTCGTCATCGTAGAGGACGACGAGCGGCATGCCCTAGTAGGCAAGCTCGCGGCCAGCCCAGGCCTGGCATTCGTCCTGCTCCTGCTGGCACTGGACACGGCGCCTCTCCTCCTCCTCCCAGTCCGCCCTGGACCAGGCGAGGATGTCCGGCGACACAGGCTCCAGCGAGGGTGCGGCATCGTGGATGTATTTCTCCATCGCCATTCTCATGGCGAAGGCATCCTCGTCGATGGGCGCCGTACATTCCTCCAGCTCCGGCTTCGACTGGCAAAGCCGGAGACAGCCAGTGAGTGACGAGGGCGCGCATGGCTCATTGATGACGATGCCAAATGCCCTTGACCTCGGCAGCGAGTGGGATGGCGTCTTCGGCTCGCGCTTGACAGGCCAGAGTGGCGGAGACGCCGCCGGTGCAAACCCGGAGGAGCGGGAGGCCGAGGCTGCGGAGGAGGAGGAGCTGAGGCTAACCATCCTCCTCGGCAGCCAGTTGACCGGAGGATGGTGCCTCGCCCTTGTCGCGGGCGTCGGGTTGCGGGGGAATCCGAGACGTGGGTTGTTGCCGGCGTGGATGTGCTCTAGCATGGAGGCGAGTGTTCGTCCCGGAGCACTCCACCAGCAGCATCGGGCTACCGAGTTGTTGCGCTTCGGCGGTCCCTCATGGCGGGCGAGCTCCTCGAACCGTCTGTCGGCGAAGAACTCCTCCCAGTAATGGAGGTTGCCCGGATCTTCGGCGAGATGTGAGTCCTCCATGACCGCGATGGCGGCCTAGATCTCGTCGATGATCTCCTCATCGGCCGGCACCAGCAGAATTGGGATCTCACCGGCACTGAGCTTCCAGCCGGGCGGGACCCGGGTGTCTGACAGCGCCATGTAGCCCGCGTCGTGCAGCATGCGGGCCTCCCACGGTTGGAGAGTGCGGCGGCCGAAGCCGTTCGCCGCCACGGGGTCGCCGGAAAACCTCTCGACCATGGGGAAGTGGGGGGGGGATGTGAGCTCAGAGTTCGTCGGAGTTCTGGAGTTCGCCAGAGTTGGGAGAGCGGGGGAGCTGCAAGAGAGTGTGAAAGGAACCAGCGAGGGGTACGGATTTTGTAGGCCGAGGCAGACGGCAATGGCGGGAAAAGGGAAAGCGGAGGGAAGTTATTGTCCGTCGGTCCGTTGCGGGAGCCGAGGCGGCGATGGCGCGCCATTACGGCGACGCGTGGTCGACGAGACGAACGGTTAATGTCCGGCGGTCCTTCGCGGGGTTCCAAGGCGGAAGGATGACGACAACTCGGTTTCTATCGCGACTGGGTGGGTCCACGCGCCGAACGTTTTGTTTCCCGCCGAGTTCGCTTCGTCCGACGTTCGCAGGACGTTCCAGGAACTCGGATTCGGCTTGGAAGACCGGACCAAAATTGACCCAAATCCGAATGAAATTAGGATCTGGAAACGCGTCTGGGCCAATTTTTGACGTCCGAATAAAAAAAACACCCTCGGAACGGCCTTCTGAAAAGCCGAGTGAAGATGCTCTAAAAGGATAGGGGAGGGTGGCGCGCTATCAGTAAGAATTTTTTTTTACATCTTATCGTATTTTCTTTTCGTTGTAGCCGTAGATCTGAGCGCCGGCTCCGCCTTCTTGCTTCTCATTCTTCCGCGCCTCCTTATCTGAGACCACCGGGTCTGACACATTAAATTATGCTCGGACCCAGCAGCTGAGTGACCGAGACAAATGGCGGAAAACCTGTGAAGAATTAGCAACAACTCCGGCGTCTTACATGGTTACTGGATCTCACGGTCGAAGACCCCATGAACAAGTGAGCTCATGCAAGGACTGTTTTCTAACAATAGCCAGCCTATTTTACGAACTCGGAGACCAAGTGGAAGAAGGTGGCAGTGGCTCGTACAGCAAGAAGATTCATTCAACCACGGCGCGCATGCCCCTCGCGTGCACCGCGGAGGAGACCGGCAACTTTTCGTAGGCCGGCTGCCCCGCAGTCCGGCGAGCACATTCCATGGCGGAAACCCGTTGTACGTTTGCCCGCAACCTTCCTAGCTACCTGTGTTCTTGGATGATGCATTCATTAGGACGACCTAAGCCTGTTCTTTCATTATTTTGCTTTGCCATTTTTTCTTTAAAACGGATTATTAGAGTAAACGATTGGTTAGTTTGATCGATGTTACTCCTACGAATGATAACCGATCTGCAGACGATGCAGAAGAAGAGGTGAACGACCACCCGATCGAGGAGGTCCGGAACACGGTTCCCATTACCGACGACCCGTCGGAGCCATGCCTGACGTTCCGGACATGGGTGCTGGGGATGTGCTCCTGCGTGCTCCTGGCCTTCGTCAACGAGTTCTTCATGTACCGGTCCAACCAGCTGAGCATCGGCACGGTGGTGGTCCAGATCGCGACGCTGCCCATCGGCCGGTTCATGGCGTCCGCGCTGCCGGCGACGCTCATGCGCGTCCCGCTCTTCGGCTGGAAATTCTCACTCAACCCGGGCCCTTTCAGCCTCAAGGAGCACTGCCTCGTCACCATCTTCGCCGGCGCCGGGGCCAGCGGCGTCTATGCCATGAACATCATCGCCATCGTCAAGGTCTTCTACAAGCGGCAGATCAACCCGTACGCGGCCATGCTGCTTGCACAAACAACTCAGGTGGATCCATTAAACCAGAATGCATGATAGAAACGCATTTACTTTGAGGAGGTTGTTTTGGCCAATTTGCGGCGTTCTTAAATTTCAGTTGCTTGGGTACGGATGGGCTGGCCTGTTTAGGACGTACCTGGTCGATTCAGCCTACATGTGGTGGCCACTGAACCTTGTCCAGGTCACACTTTTCAGGTATGTACCCAATTGTTTGTTCAAACTTCATCAAAATGATAAATGTCTACAAAACCATGCACATTTTATTTTTGAAAAGGGGACATATATACCTGCAATATGCAGAAATGATCATAGAGTAGTACTGCATACAGGGCGATGCATGAGGAGGAGAAGAGGTCCAAGGGGCAGCTGACACGGCTGCAATTCTTCATCATCGTGATGGTCTGCAGCTTCGCCTACTACCTGATCCCGAGCTACCTGTTCCCAGTGGCCAGCACCATGTCGGCCTTGTGCTGGTTCTACAAGGACTCCGTGACGGCGCAGCAGATCGGGTCCGGGCTCAAGGGCCTCGGCGTGGGCTCCTTCGGCCTGGACTGGAACACCGTGGCCGGGTTCATCGGCAACCCGCTCGCCTCGCCGGCGTTCGCCATCTTCAACATCATGTTCGGGTTCGCGATCAACAACTACGTCGCCGTGCCGTACCTGTACTGGACCAACACCTACAACGCCAAGCGGTTCCCCATCATCTCGTCGCACGTCTTCGACGCCGCCGGCCAGCGCTACGACACCAACCGCATCCTCGACCCGAAGGCCTTCACCCTCAACCTCAAGGAGTACAACTCCTACAGCCGCATCAACCTCAGCGTGCTCTTCGCCATCAACTACGGGTTCGGCTTCGCCGGCCTCATGGCCACGCTCTCGCACGTCGCGCTCTACCACGGCAAGTAAGGTTATGGACACACAGACACGCCACCAAAAGACACCAAATCTATGTAAGAGCTAGCTAGCTTATACGTATATGCTTTGTGTTCTTGATTGATGCAGGGAGATTTTTGACCTGTGGCGGAAGGCGAAGACAGAGAAGGGCCAGGAGCGAGACGTGCACACCAGGATCATGAAGAGGAACTACAAGACTGTGCCGCAGTGGTGGTTCCACCTCATGCTGATCCTCGTGATGGCGCTCTCCCTCTTCACCTGCGTGGGTTTCGGAGGCCAGCTGCAGCTGCCGTATTGGGGGCTCCTCCTCGCCTGCGCCATCGCCTTGACCTTCACGCTGCCCATCGGCATCATCACCGCCACCACAAATATGGTAGCAACTCTCTCGCGATCCATTCAGGCCACTGTCTCTGCAAAGTCCCTGAAATACTGATCTGAAATTTCCTCTTGGTGCATGCAGCAACCTGGCCTGAATATCATCACGGAGCTCATCATCGGGTACCTGTACCCAGGGAAGCCACTGGCCAACGTGGTGTTCAAGACGTACGGCTACATAAGCATGGGGCAGGCGCTCACCTTCGTCTCCGATTTCAAGCTCGGCCACTACATGAAGATACCCCCGAGGTCCATGTTCTACGCGCAGCTGGCCGGGACCATCACGGCGTCCACCGTGCACTTCGCCACGGCGTGGTTCCTGCTCACGACGGTCAAGAACGTGTGCGACGTCGACGTCCTGCCGGAGGGCAGCCCCTGGACGTGCCCGGGGGACGACGTCTTCTACAACGCATCCATCATCTGGGGCGTCGTCGGCCCGCTGCGCATGTTCGGCCGCCTCGGCAACTACTGGCAGATGAACTACTTCTTCCTCGTCGGCCTCCTCGCGCCCGTGCCAGTCTGGCTGCTCTGTCGCAGGTACCCGCGAAACGCCTTCTTTAAGAATATCAACATACCTCTCATCTTCGCCGGCGCCGGCGGCCTTCTCCCAGCGAGGTCCGTCAACTTCATCATGTGGGGATTCGTCGGCATCTTGTTCAACTACTTCATATACCGGCGGCACAAGGCGTGGTGGATGAGGCACACCTACGTGCTCGCTGCAGGGCTTGATGCCGGCGTCGCCTTCATGGGGGTGCTCACCTTCATTTCGCTAGGCTACTTCGACATCTACGGGGTCCGGTGGTGGGGCGGTGTTGCGGACGACCACTGCCCCTTGGCGTCATGCCCAACGGCGCCAGGAGTGGTGGCCAAGGGATGCCCTGTTGTCAGTTAATCCTAGCTAACACAATGCATCAACATGTACAGTACTACAGCGACGATAGAGAAGAAAATAGGATTTTTTTAGTTGACATCTACCGGTACAATCACTAAAGATGGTAATAAGAACATATGGTATAGTAGCATGGTATATAGAATCTAGTCTTTTCTAGTTGTATTTTATGGAAAAAATTACTGTGCTTCTATTCTGGTTTGGGGCATACAAACATATGTAGGAAAAACCTAACCATAGTGGCGCGCCACTTTTTTTCATGCAATCGGTATGACAGTATAAAGAAACCACTAATACCTACCAGTGACGTTCAAAAAAAAATACACGCCGCCAGTACGAAGGACCCACGGGTCCTGTCATCGCCTTGTCGACGGTATATAGCGGGACGACAAAGCTGAGGTGGGAACACATGGCACGACAACGGCGTTCGAAACGGGGTTAGGCACACGTAAAAATATAATGGTGTACCTAGGTTCATGGCCCTCGTGGTGAGGTGAAACGCCTACTCCTGTATGTCTAATGTATATGTAGAGTATATATGAGAGCTATAATGATGCTTCTTGAGTTGTGTTGAGGATGAACAGGGAGAGTGCTCGTGAGAGAAAGCTTCCTGGAAGAGCTAGTCGTATGAGTCCCTAAACCTAAGAGAGTGTCTCCCTGGCCATCTTATAGACATGAGAGAGAGAGACAAAACATCAAGGACACTCTCCTATGTCATGTACATTGTTTACTATCGGTGAACAATGTTGTCTTCTGGCCTATGTCAGCCTATACTACTAGACACCCGCATAGCCACGTTGCACCGGTACGCTTCTTCCTGTAGCATGTGGTCTCTGTCTCGGTGGAGAAAATATCTTCTGGGTTCAGCTCGGGTAGGTTGGCAGGGGTTAGCCGGATTGAACCATTTAGCCGGGGCCATCCGGATTCGGCAGGCAGGCTTCGGCCGGATTTGGCAGGCAAAGCTCCGGTCGCGAACTTATTCCCGCGGGCTTTTCCGCTGACTAGCACAAAAAAATCCCGTCGTTTAGAAAAATCCCGTCGTTGTAATTCTTTCATCAAACTCTTCTTCTGCCATTGTCATTAACCGTCAACACTCCGAGATAAGGCCAACAATAATTGTAGTTACAACTTCCAATCGATCATGTGCTCCTTAAAAACAACAAGGAAGAGGGTATCAAAGGAGAGAGATAAAAGAATTTCACGAAGGAAGGCACTGGAAGGCACACCACGCAAATATTTGCGCCCCCGCCACCTCTTCTCCGTTTCACTGCAATCATCATTTCTCTATCATTGGGTCAATTAATTGGCGACTAATCCCTAATCTTATTCAATTGTGCATCGTGTTTTATTCATTATCCTGTCGTTGTTTTGAATCCTTCATCTTGTCCGTCACTTTTGATGCGGTTGCCACGGTCTAATATATGATGTTATGTTCATTTTGGAGCACTAGTTGTACTAATGATATTTTTTCTCCTAACGATTTATGCTCTGTTCTATTACATATGAACAAACTTTAATTTGGGAAAAAATGTATGAATTAATATAGGAGCCATACTGAAATTGGATTCATACAAGTATTTTGTTTTGCTAAGAACACTTCATATTTATCCCACTCATCATGGTGCATTACTTGAACAGATGTCCGCCATGCATTTTAGTACAGAGTTCCTGATGGGGATATGCCTACCGGGGTATACCCAGCAGGACGTTTCCGACTGGCCCAAGACCTGGCGAGTGGGCCTGCAGAACGGCGAGTGGATCAAAGCCCAGCCAGGAGTCGATCGACTGGAAGCTGAAGGCCCAGGCGAGTAGATAGGCCCAGGCGGACTAGGTTAAACGACTACTGAAGCTGTAAACGAATCGGTTGAGATATGTAAACCCTAGGGGAGGTGAGCCTATATAAACCTCCCAATAGGGCGAGTAGAGACACGTTCCCTCATACACCCAAGCGACTCGCCGTCTAGCCGCCGAGCTCGCCCCTTGTAACACCTCCATAATACAATCTAGCAGGAGTAGGTCTTTACCCTCGGGGGCCGAACACAGGTAAAACCTGTGTCTTTGCCTCATCTACGCACAGATGGCTGGCCGCCTTGCCCTCGTACTACTACTCGCCGATTGCAGCATCTGCCGTGACAATTCCCACGGCAGTGGCGCCCAGTGGGGCCTGGCGGTCTGGCCGGTGTTCTGCGGCGAGATCCAATCGCCCATCAACGAGGCGGTCGCCACCGCCGCATGATAGCGATCGGCGAGATGCTCCGGATCTTGCCGAGCAGCTACGTCCGGCGGCGCGACCCGTCACGCGGCGTGATCCCGCCTATCGGCACGATCGGCCTCTTCGTCGTCGGCCTCACCGGCGTCATCGTCTCGGAGGACTCGGCTCGCATCCGCGAAGTCGCCGCCACGCGATCGGCTCTCCGAGAGCCGATCCACGATCCACCGCCGCCTCGAGTACAACTCGCCCACAGCGACGCGTGGCGGAATTCAGCGCCGCAGAGGATGCGGCCCTCACCGACGACGCCGACGGCGACCCGGCGTCACTCGCCGGGTCCATCACGACCTCATCCGCGGGCTCCATCGCCCAGGTCTCCAGCGGGAGATTTCGAGGACCCTCCATCCTCGGGATCTTGACCGACTCGGTCGGAGAACTCCGCCGACCTCCCGACGGAACCGGTCGCCACGCCGCGACCTACATGGCCACCGGCGCCGATCCGGGAGGATCCTTTCTCCACCCCAATCCTCCTAACGCCACGACAACGGAGGTCGAAACTCCGCTTTGGCGGAGGCGGTACGCAAGGAGCAGCCGAGCACGAAAAATTTCGCCTCGAAGCGGTGGCACGCAGAGCTGTCACGCTACCACCAGCGGCGGATCAGGTCACGCTGAACCCCACCGTTCGAGGCGCCTGAACCGGCGACGCAACGACCCGGCCAGCGTGGCGGCGCGCGATCTGCGAGAACGCGCCACCGAGGAAGCGCCGCCCCGCCAGATCAGCGGCGGGCGCCACCTCCACCCAACGGCACCTCCCGAGGACCAGCCGCGGATAGTAGTCTCCTCACGGAGCGAGCGAACGGCCTCCCACCGTTTCTCCACCCCAATGGACAACCTCGTGGTCGAGCAGCGGCCGACACCATCACAGCCACCGCGGCGGCGCCCTGGATCCAATACGTCGAGGCCCTGCTCGCAAAGGCCGTCGAAAGCAAAAGCGGGCACCGACTCGGCAGGCCGAGTATACTCGCGTTCCTCGGGAAGCGAGCGGCCTCCGGCCGCCCGCGGCAAACACCCTCAAGCGCCGCCACCGAGCCGCTGCGGCTCCAACACCGACTGCGAACGCGCAATCTCCTGCTGACCCAGGCCGGCAACCAACCTTGTCGCCGCCAGCGGGCAACCCATCGGCGCCGCACCACATCATCAACAACCAAAGCTGGCGCGCACGCCAGCCCGACGACTTGCGGCACACCCTAACTAATCGCCGCGACGGTGAACCTATGGGGTCGCTCAGTCGACTCGGACCCAAGTGCTTTGGACCAATGATCCGAGGCGAGAAGTACCCGCCAAACTTCAAGGCGCCAAAAGAGATAGAAAAGTACGACTCCTCGTACGACCCCGCCGTCTGGCTCGACACATACCTCATGGCAATGGGGATCGCGGGTCACACTGACCTACTCGCCGCCCGTTACCTCCCCCTGATGATGGAGGGGACGTGCAGGCAGTGGATCAACACTCTCCCAGACGATGTCGACTCGGGAGGAAATGCGCGACGCCGTCGGCAGTTCGAGTGCTCCTACACGCGCCACCACTATTGAGGACCTGAACAGTGCGTCCGGGGACCCGCAAGTCGACCATAGCTGGGTCCAACGGTGGCAAGAGCTTTGGTACAACGCGGTCGGCATCCACCCGGACACCGCGATCCATTTATTCCAGACCTCGTGCCGCTACGAGCCTCTAGTCGCCAAGCTCAAGCGACACTCCCGCACACTCGACAACATCCCCGACCTCCTCGAGATTGCCAAACGGTACGCCGAGGAAGATCCGAACCAGGAAACCGACGACGAAGTCAGAGGTCAACGCCGACGGCGGCAACGACGGCGGACGCCAACCGACCTACGCTCTGGCGGCACTCGCCACCGCAAGCGCCGCAATGACGGGCGAAGTCGACTTCGTCGCCAACGCCGAACGCAGCGCGAGCCCAAGAGCTACCGCGCGACGGAGGGCAACGCGACGGCGGCAACTACAAGAACAAGCCAAGGTTCGATCCCGCCCTCCTTAACCAACCATGTGCGTTCCATAGCAGGGAAGGAAGCCGCAACGCACACCACCGCCGACCGCCACACCCTCGTGGAAATCGAGAAGGCACGGCAAGCGGAGGACCCGACAACGACCCGCCAAACGGCGGAAAATTCGCAAAGTAGCCGGCTCGCTCCACACCTTCACGAGCTTCAACACGGGCGAGAAGAAGGTCATCGCCCGCGTCGCCGCCAGCAACGCGGTGGCCCAAATAGACGTCCCCGCCTTCGAACTGGTCGGAGCAGCCCATCACCGGAGCCGCAAGACCACTCGCCGCGCGCCAGTACCAGGCGAGTCGCCTTGGTGGTCAAGCCCAAGGTTGGCGACTATCGCTCCCCAAGACAACGATGATGGCGGCAGCTCCATCAACATCCTCTACCTCGACACCTTCAGCTGCGGCTCCGCGATCGATGATCGAGACGACCCACACCACATTCCACGGCATCGCCCCCCGGTCGGAAGGCGTACCCGATCGGCAAGGTCACGCTGCCGCTACCTTCGACACCGGCAAACTTCCGCACCGGCGGATCGTCTTGAGCTGGTGCCCTTCGACAGCCCCTACGGTCGTCACTGGGCGCCAGCGTTCGCTAAATTCATGGCGCCCACTATGCATAACGCGATGAAGCTCTCCGGGCCGTGCGGCGTCATCACCATCAACGGCGACCCCGACATGGCCGCCGAGTGCGAGGCCAAAGGAGCCGAGCTCGCCGACGCCGTCATCGTGGCGGAGACCAACCACGCCGACGAGCTCGCCAAGTACGCGAGCGGGGTCAACAACGACGACCGCACCATACTCAAGAATCCCAACTCAGAGGGCGCAGGCACCTCAACCTTTGAGGCCACGACGCACGCCGCACGTCGAGCTGGTACCAGCGACTCGGCCAGACGGTGGCGATCGGGACGGGCATGAGCCCAGCATAGGAAGGCGCTCATCGAGTTCCTCCGTGAGAACAGGGACATCTTCGCATGGAAACCCTCCGACATGACCGGTGTCCCTAGGGAGCTCGCGAGCACAAGCTAAGCGCGACCCCAAAGTGCGACTGTCAGCGATCGCTCGGCCCTTCAATGAAGAACGCCGTCGAGCAATCGCCGAGGAAGTGCAGCGTTTTACTGCGGCTTCATCCGCCAATCAAGTACTCAAGTGGCTGGCAAACCCAGTCCTGGTCGAGAAGAAAACGGACTGGAGAATGTGTATCGACTACACAAACTGAACAGCCTTTGCCCAAAGGAGCAGTTCGTCCTCCCGCGGATTGACCAGATAATCGATTCGACCGCGGGCTCGGAGTCGCTCTGTTTCCTCGACGCCTACTCTGGGTACAACCAGATCAAAATGGCCGTCGAAGACGAGGATAAGACGGCGTTCATCACGCCATTCGGAGCCTTCTGCTACACCGCCATGACCTTTGGCCTCAAGAACGCCGGGGCGACCTACCAGCGGTGCATGCAAGAATGCCTCGCGAGCCAAATTGGCCGCAACATCCACGTCTACATCGACGACGTAGTCGTGAAGTCCACTCGCCAAGGCGACCTACTCACCGACCAGGCGGAAACTTTCGCCAACCTGCGAAGATACAAGATAAAGCTCAACCCAGGCAAGTGCACCTTCGGTGTACCCGCCGGACAACTTCGACTGCGTCGTCTCCAAGCGAGGATCGAGGCGAAACCCACAAAGATCGACACGATCGCCTGCTCGCAAACCCGAGTGCTGCGCGGCGTCGAAGCTGGCGAGTAGCGGCTCTCGGTCGCTTCATCCCCGCCGAAAGGCGATGCCCTATACCGCTGCGCAAGAACCCCACCTTCCGATTGGGACAAGGAGGCGGACGACGCGCCCGCGACCTCAAAAGGTGCTACTCGCACCACTACTCGCCGCCCACGACAAAGAACCCATGCTGGTTTACGCGGCGTCCGTGTCGTCGGTCGCCCGTGATGGTCGTCGAGCGACCAGAGGAAGGAAAGGAGCGCCCGGTTCAGCGGCCGGTGTACTACATCAGCGAGGTCCTCACCGAATCGCGCCAGCGGTACCCACAGTACCAAAAGATAGTATACACGGTCTTCCGGGCTCAGCGTCGCCTGCCGCACTACTTCCAGGAACACCCGATCACGGTCGTCTCCTCAGCACCACTGCAAGACATCATCCGCAATCGCGAGGCGACCGGGCGAGTTGCCAAGTGGGCCGTCGAGACCGGCGTCCACAACATCAAGTATGATCCACGAAAGGCGATCAAGTCACAGGCACTGGCAGACTTCATCGCCGATCGAGGAGGCCCAGCGGAAGAAGCCGCCGTACCTCCACTCTGGAGCTGCACTTTGGCGGCTCCAAGAACGCGGATAAGGCGCAGCGAGGATAGTGTTGACTTCACCAAAGGCGACAAGCTCCGCTACATCCTCGCCTCGACTTCACGCCTGCACCAACAACATGGCTGAATCGAGGCCCTACTCCATGGCATGCGAGCCGCCAAGGAGATGAGCGTCAATCGCCTCCGCTACGGAGATTCCGACCTTGTCATGGGCAAGTCTCCGGCACCGCGACGCCGTCTCCCTACCATGGCGTCATCGCCAAGCGGTGGATAAGTTGGCGGCCACTTGGCTACTCCGTCGAGTGGATCGGCGGGCGGAAAACGAGGAGGCCGGCGCCCTATCTCGCCGGGTCGGATCGACTCGCACCACCACCGGCGTGTTCCTCGACAAAATCTCAAGCCATCGCCTCTCCCGAGGGAGATCGACATCGAGTCCCACTCAACCAGAGGCAGCTTTGGTCGCTTTTCGTCACCGAGCGACCGGACCAAGCCCTACATCGCCTACCGAAGCCGCACTGCCGCAGACGAGACAGACGCTCGAATGATCACTCGTCGATGCAAGTCCTACACCATCATCGACGGCGAGCTCCACAAGCGCAGCGTCACCGGCGTGTTCGGTAGCTGCCCAACCGGTGAAGGACGCAAAATCCTCCACGACATTCACTCATGTGATCGCGCACCACGCCGCCGCTTCCTCGTCGCCAAGGCTATGCGCGAACGGCTTCTCTGGCCCACCGCACACGCCGACGCTGTCGACATCGTCAGCGATGCGCCGTGCCGGCACGCCAATCGACGCGTCGAGCTCGGCGCTCAAAACAATCCCCATCACCGCCATTCGCCGTGGGGCATGGACATGGTAGGCCCTTCAAGAAGGCCCTCTGGCTACACCCACCTGCTGTCGCCGTCGACAAATTCACGAAGTGGGTGGAGGCCAAGCCAGTCCGAAATGCGACGGAAGACCGCCACTAAATTCCTACGAGCTCATATATCGCTACGGATTCCCCAACAGCATCATCACGGACAACGGCACCAACCGCCAAGGGAGCCATGGCGAATTGCGAAGAGCACCATATCCGGCTCGACCTCGCGTCGCCCACCCGAATCCAACGACCGGCGGAACGAGCCAACCAGCATCCTCCACGGCCGCGACTCTAAAGTACCACTCGGCGCACTGGCCGGCTGGTCGAGGAGTTGCCCTCGTCATCCGGGGATCCGGACCTCCGATCGACGGGATTCACCCCTTCTTCATGGTCTACGGTGCAAAGTCATGCCCACCGACCTCGAACACGACTCCGCGAGTCGTCCACTATACGGAGGCTGCAAACGAGCTGGCCCGCCAAGATGGGGTCGACCAGCTCGACGCACGCGACCGCTTGGTCACGCACCGCCATCTACCGCAGGACTCGCGCTACCACAGCCGGCGGGTGAAAGCTCGTACCTTCCAGAAGGCGACACGGTGTTACGCCTCATCCGGGACAAGAAGGGATGCACAAGCTTTCCTCCGTGGGAAGGCCCATTTGCTATCGAGCGCGTGCAACGACGCCTACTACCTCATCGGCGTCGGGGCGGCGAACTCGGCGTCAGCGACCATGGAATGTAAACCTCCTCCGGAAGTTCTACTCCTAGAACCCCACACATGTACTCTCCAGTCGCTATGAAATAAAAAGAAATGGTTACCGCAACTTGCGCTTACTCTCCATGACTTGTGCCACTCGCACTCGTAAAAACAGCGTTATGCTAAACGCAGAAGTCAACCTTTGGTACATCGATCGGCGCGGCTAAGTAGTGCGGTGTAAGAGCACTGAATCACTTCAGGTCTTGCATCGTCCACGAAAAACGCCAACCCGGAGCCCCCTTGGAGTCGCCTAGCTCGACTGGTTCTACGAGCCAAGACAACTGCCCTCGCTTCTCACAGTGACCCTGGTCCTCCGCATCCTCGGCATAGTGACTCGAACGGCTAAGTACCACGCTCGGGGACTGAAGACCAGTTCGTCACGAGCGGTCAGGGAATACGCCAAGTAAGAGAGCATGCCGAGGACTCTCCGCGCGACTGACCCCACGGGCCAGGCAGGAGTGACGCGCTCACACCAACGCGCTAAGTCCTCAACCACCCTCGAGTCGCGCCTAGAACTACCAAGTACCACGCTCGGAGACTCGGCCACCCGACCTCGTTCGCGCACGGGAAAACGGTGAAGTGCAGAGCACTCAAGGGAGTCGCCTAGCGACTGGCTCTTCGAGCTCGGGCGAGTCGACTAAAACATCAAAACACATAACAACAACACATACATCATATACGAGGTAAACCCCACAAAGGGCGGGCCTTTTCGGGACTCGTCCAAAATCAATCAAAAGCACACAAACAAATATCAAAATAGACACGACGTCTCATTCAATCACATGTTGCATTGTTTCACGTTACAAAATATGCCCACGTGGCAGAACTGCTGCTAACGCCACAAGGCAAACTACCCTACTCTGCAGGATTCAAAGACAACTCGCCAGCATCCCGGCGACTGCGGATGAACGCCGTGTACGGGTTGGATGGATACGTCGTCAGTTCACCCGCCATCGCCGCGCGAAAAGGTTGCTCGACCTTGAAGTCACGATGCGCGGTCGTTTGGCGCGACAACCGCCTCTGATACGGCGGAGGTCGCCATCGCCGACACGCCCGGTATGTGGCGGCACGTTCTTGCAACTTGAGGACCTCGGAAAGCTCCACCGCGCCATCGACGATGGATACCCACTGCCACATCGTCAATGTCGAAATCCTCGGGAAGTGGGCGAGTCCAAGGCTCGATGCCGACGCTCCACGCCGAAACGCCGACCGCCATGAACTCAACGACCGCGGAGCCTTCTCCAAGTAACTCCACACCTCAACGAGGTCGCTGGGAATCACTTCCGGGCGATATTTCTTGGAGGTAGGCACAGATGCACGCCGACAACGTCGCGAATCAACGAGCATGCTTACGCGCCTCGCGTCGGCGAGCTTCGCCTCTTCTTCGCTATCAATGATGCGACCTGCGAGTAGAAGACAATGATAAGTATGACGGACACCACAAAACAACAACCATTAGAAAGGGAGATGCACTCACCAAGCAGCGGGCGGGCGAGTCCGTGATGAAGCAGAAGCGGCGTGTGGTGGTCACGAAGCCCCGCAATAAGGACTTCCGACACCTTGCGATCCTCTTCAGCCGCCGCAATGGCGGCCTTAGCTCGCCCGCCGAGCTCGCTTCTTCTCGCCTCGCAGTTCGCGCCGAGGTCGGCGATCCGCTATTCAGCGGCACCTGAAAGGCATCGCCGCCACCAACTCACCAGCGGGGACAAGCCCCTGGCGAGCTTCCTCTGCCTTCGCAGCAACAGCTTGAAGCCCTTTGTTGGCCTCCTGGACGATGGCCAACTCCTTCTCCGCGCGCTGTTTCGCGGCCAATCGGTCCGCTGACTCAAGCTGCAGACCCTGCACATCACCAAAAAAGGGTTAGTCAAATCAAAATTCCTAAGTGCCCACCCGCTGAAATTCAGCGAGTGCGCACTCGGGGACTGGCGATCAAGAAATTCCTAAGTGCCCACTCACTGAAATTCAGCGAGTGTGCACTCGGGGACTGGCGATCAAGAAATTCCTAAGTGCCCACTCGCTGAAATTCAGCGAAAAGCGCATCGGGAGCGATCAAGAATTCCTAAGTGCCCACTCGCTGAAATTCAGCGAAAGCGCACTCGGGACCGGCGATCAAGAATTCCTAAGTGCCCACTCGTTGAAATTCAGCGAAAGCGCACTCGGGACCGGATGCGAAAATAAAAAACCAAGAAATTATAAGAATCAAGCCGCGCAGCACCGACCTGATCCTCGGGACCGGATGTACCGGATGGCCGCCAAGCATGCCATGGAGTTGTATCGCGTCCACGGACGTGAGCAGCGCCGGCGTATGCCCACGACGTTGGTCGACTTCAGCTTCGGCGGTCCCAGGAGCGTGGCTCGAGGGCGTAGCCTCACTAGCCGTGTCCGCCTTGGTCACGAAGCGGGGGAAGGTAGCGATAGAGGCACCCGCTCCAAGGGAGGTTGCCTCCGCCGCTGCAGGCAAGGAAGCACCCTCCTTCGTAGACACGGCTGCCTCCATCAGGGCGCCGGCCTTGATCGTCGCTGCCGTAAATCGTGACGACGTGATCGCCTTGGCCTTCTTGCTGCCGACCGAGGCGGCGACCTCGTCCGCTTTCCTCTTGCGGGAAGGGTCCTCCTCGCCAGGCGAGGATACCTTGGCCACGGTCGGGTGGCCCATCTTTTTCACTCCGGTCCTGTGCATTAATCAAGTCAACAGAGACAATTGGAATAGTTATGGAAAATAAGAAAGGGTGAGCGCACTCACTTGGCGACTGGGATGAAACGCAGCCTCGTACGAAGGCCGGCCGGTTTTTCCAGTTCAGGCCCGATCGATCCCAGCCTGTGACATCGCGTGCCCAAGACACGGACGGCTTCTTCGTCGTTGAGGCCCTTTGGCGCCCGGACATCCTCGGCGGGAGTCTCCTCGCGAGTTGGGCGGAGCCTCTCCTGCGGCGCAGTCGGAGCCCCCTTGCGAGGCGAAGTCACCGCAGCCGGAGCCTCCCCCAGCGGCACCTCCACGGTCGCCGCGTCCAGCGCGGTTGCCGCTGGAGACGCGTCGTCACCGGCTGGGCTGGGAGCATCAGAGCTGCTCGCCGAGTGTGGCGGTGAGGCCGTCCTCGACGGCCTCGTTTTCTTCTTCGGGGATGCCCTTGCCTCCCTTTCCTTCTTCTTCTTCTTCTTTGACGGGGTGGCTTGACGGCGCGAGGTGGTCTCTGGGAGCTCGTCGTCATCATCATGACGTTCGAGGCTTCTGCTTGCCTCGATTTCGCGTTGTCGTTGCCCGCGGGTCTTTCGGACCAGTGGGGCGACCTCCTCTTCGGACTCGTCCTCGTCGTCTTCGTTGCCCTTGGTAGGCGGCGATTCGCCTATGTCCGGGCCCGAGTTCTCATCATCCGAGGGTGGGAGCCACCCTTCTACCACTTGGAATAGCTGCAACAAATACAAGACGAAATCAGAATTACCCCGACTGCTTTTACAGCGACTGCGAGCAAGGTAAAGAAATTACCGTGGGAGCCGGACGCCTTCAGCGTATCGGCGACCCCACCGCGCATCCAGGTACACCGCCTGGGTAATCTTTTTCAACGCTGGGAGGTAATCCTCCAGCTTCCACTCGTCGAGACAGGCCTTCGTCGAGTCTCCCCGGCCTGTGTATTGGTACATGTAGTGGTCGCGGTGGGCGAGTGGGACGAGCCGCCGCCCGAGCCAGCAATTGTATAAGTTTATCGTTTGAAGGCCCTTCTTTTTCAGACCGCGGATGGTCTGGAGCATCTCGTCGACGACCATCCGCTGGTCGCCGGGCAGCTTGCCGACTTGAAGATTGCGCGGCTCGGAGCGACTAGCGGAGTACCGCGGGATCGCCGCCTCGCCCTCCGGGGTCGCCTCGGCCACGTAGAACCACGACTTCTTCCAGTCGCTCGCTGCCTTGGCGGGTAGCATCAGGTCAAAGAAAGAGGCTTTGGACTTGAGCTAGAATGTCAAGCCGCCCGTGGCAAGCATTGGGCCACCTGCCTCCTCGCGGCTGATCCGTCCGTGGAACAGATCTTGCCACAAGGGGAAGTAGGGCGGGCAGCCCAAGTAGCATTCGCAGAACGCCACGAAGATGGCAAGATGCTCGATGCTATGGGGACCCAGATCTGAGGGCTGGATCCCGTAGTAGGCGCAGAAGCGCCGGAAGAATAGGGATGTAGGAAACCCTAGCCCCCGCTCGAGATGACTGGTGAAACAGATGAATTCCCTCTCTCGCGGGTTTGGGGTCGTTTCTCCGGCTGCGGGGATACGCCAACAGCCGGCTCGCAGGACCCCGGCCTCCTCGAAAGAGGCCAGCTGTGCCCTTGTGCACTTGGACCTACCCCATGGCTCGGTGGAAAGGGCCATGGCCGAGAGATTGGTTGGAGATCGGAAGATTTCGGGTCAGCTGGATCGCGGAGCGAAGGAAAGAAAATGCGCGCACTCGGAAGAAGTGGTGAGGAGTTGGATCTACGACTGCCTGCCATTCCCCTTATATAGCGGGAGTTACCCGCCAAATCAGGGAGCCGTTACTGCGCGGTGATTACGCCAAAGGTTACCGTTGGATTACCCAACGGCTAGTTTGACCACGCCTGACGGTCCAACTGCGGCCACTCGGCTCGCCGACCCAATCACTAAGACAGTGCCCACGACCGACTCGCCAAAGCTGCGACTGGTCATTGGTTGTTTCCTTTATATAGGAGCCCGACGATTCGATGGATGCCTACTCAAGCCAGATACTCGATCGCGGCAGCCACCTTTGCCTAATCGACGACGGCCTCGGGACTACTGATGGGATATGCCTACCGGGTATACCCAGCAGACGTTCTGACCGCCCAAGACCGCAGTGGGCTGCAGAACGGCAGTGGATCAAAGCCTAGCCGAGTCGAGCGATCGGAAGTCAAGGCCTAGGCGAGTAGATAGGCCCAATCGGACTAGGTTAAATGACTATCAAGTCAGAATCAATCGGTTGAGATATGTAAACCCTAGGGGAGGTGAGCCTATATAAACCTCCCAATAGGGCGAGTAGAGACACGTTCCCTCATACACCCAAGCGACTCGCCGCCTAGCCGCCGAGCTCGCCCCTTGTAACACCTCCATAATACAATCTAGCAGGAGTAGGTCTTTACCCTCCGGGGGGCCGAACCTGGGTAAAACCCTGTGTCTTTGCCCTCATCTTGCACCGCAGATGGCTGGCCGCCCTTGACCCTCGTTCTACTACTCGCTGCCGATTGCAGCATCCGCCGTGACAATTCCCACGACAGTTCCCGATCAAATGGAGGCAACCATCGCCTAATTTGAGAAACTTCTAAAGGAAGATCACATATTTAACAAGATAGTTGGACTGGACATGGAGTACAGTTCGACTGGTGCAACACAAAAAGCTTCTATCATACAGTTACATGTCGTCTATCGCGCGCTTGTGTACCAAATAAGCAATACCGAAAGTACATGCCAAATGCTCGCTTCTTTTTGGGACAACAAGGACTATACCTTTTGCCGGCGTGGACATCAACACAGACAAGGATATCCAGAGAAGGTGGAGAGTGCCCTACAGGCCAACAAAGGATGATAACAATAGGGATGGCTTGCCTACCTATGTTGGTCCCTATGTTGGTCCATCATTGATAGCCTCTTTGACAAAACTGAAGGAAGGTTTTACTTGGAGAGATCACTATTCCTGGGTGGTGATGCCCCTGACCGAGAAGCACCTCAAATATACATGCATGGATGCATACGCCACCTTTCGAGACATACCGGTGGCTTGTCGTTTACAAGAGGGGTATTGAAAGGCTTACAAGAATAAACCAAACATCAGGAGTAAGAAACAAGTGGAAGAGGTGAGGACATGAAGATGAAACTAGCTATAGGTGTTCATGTTTAATGTGTTCGATGTTTGTAAGGGAAATAAACTACTAGGTCTAGATCATATGTTTCATGTATATAACTACTATGTATACCTTATGCTAAAGTTGTTCGATATATGAACAAATAAACTATAAGTGGAATGAACTAGCTAATTATTGCTATCATATATTGTTTATGAGTTATACACCCGTGCTGCATGTAAAAGGAAGCTCTTAAAAACATAGGTGTCAACTCTAACAGGCATAAAGACATGGATGGCAATATATAATCCATTAACAGGCATAAAGACATGGATGATAATATATAATCAATTAACATGTAGATTACAGTGCTACTACTTAAACACGAACACATAGTTCACTTCAGTATGCACCACAAACACATGAATATCATGGAACATATTAGAGATGAACATCAACAAGATACAACTTAGGTCTATTACAAGCATCAAATCAAGTCACGTGTCCTCTTCCTTGGACTTCTTCAAAGGACCGGCCTCACCCTCTGTGTTCTTATATGGCACCCGCAAACGGGTCTTCGGGTAATTGAGGAGGGCTCGGTGGTGTGCCCTAACATTGGGCCTATTTCTATTTTCATTGGACATACATTCCACATTCTTCAAAACGCTTGTGTAAGACGAGTCTTCATTCCGGGGATCACACGGGCATCGATAGACATGCCTATACACCTTGGTGTATCCTTCCTCTAGCTCCTTGAGTGATTTCTCGTATGTTCTTCCTCATCATCACTAGCAAAAGTGTGATAAGAATCATCCTGCATGCGAAGTAAGGCATATAATATATTTCAAATACCAGTAGAAGTTGAAATGCAAAATTTGATTATATATACGACGTCAAATCTTTAAATACAGAATAATGACATGACCAGAACTCCAATGGAGGGTACATAAGAAGCACAAACATAGATAGCAAATGGCAAGCAGTAAACTAACCATTTAGATCAAAAAAATCCACACTATCTTTTATGGGGTAGTGATCCTGCATGAAACAGTCCATGAGTTGCATTAGAAAAAGCCGAATGGAGTAATTTTGAAGATCTACTTTGAAATGGCTTATGATAAATTCAAGTGGTCTTTTCTTCAGCAGACTTTCAGAATAAAAGGATTTCCTATCAAGTGGTGTGCTCTAATCCATAATTTTGTTTCTAGAGAAAGCGTACATGATCATATTGGTACATACTTCCAAATAAAAAATGATTAAGATAAGGCGATCCATTATCACTAGTTCTATTTAATATAATTATTGATATGTTATCCATAATCATAGAGCATGCAAAAGTCGATGGTCAAATTGAAGGTGTAGTTCCACACTTGGTCAATGGTGGATTATCGATTCTTCAATGCGCCGAAGATACGATTTTCTTTATGAAACATGACCTTAAAAAAAGAAATCTAAAGTTAATATTATCAGATTTAGAGAACCTATCAAGACTCAAAATTAATTTCCAAAAATGTGAATTCCTTTGCTTCAGTGAGGCTCAAGACGAGGCTAAACTATATGTTGAGTTATCTGGCTGTGGATAAGGCCAATTTCCAATCAACTATTTAGGCATTCTGATTCATTAGTAGAGGCTTATGAATGTTGAATGGAAACTCACTGAGGAAAGGCTATAAAAAGTGATTAAGTAGTTGTAAAGGAACACTTTTATTGCTAAGTGGAAGATTAGTTTTCATTAATTCAGTCCTAAGTAATATGGTACTATATATGATTTCCTTCTTTTAATTACCTAAACGAGTCTTACATTTTTTTCCATACAATCCTCCAAAAAGAGGGATCGGGTTCCATTATCAACAGATAACGGAACAACAACCACACATATCCACATCACAGAAAGTAGTACTGACCCAACTAGGGGGTCAAAGCGACTTAGTATCCATATTACAAACCAAAGCAAACTTAACAGACATAAGGGAGAAGGCTGGAGACGCAAGAACACCGCCCTCAGGCTAGTGGAAACAATTTTTTAAACATGAAGATAAACTACTATCCCAGACCAACAAGGAGCCACGAGAGATTCAAACTCCTTTTCTTCTCATCAATCAATATCAGGTCCTCCTTCTTTTCTCCCGCCCCTCTCCAGTTCAGGAGCTTCATGGGCGCGATCTTCAGGGATCGCCGGCAGTCCCAGAAAAGGAACAGGAGCCACATCCATAGCCGCTGCATCAGCCAGTGCATTCTATTGCAGTATATCAGCTCCAGAGTGTAACATCGCCTGGTCCTCCTCTCCATGCAGCCCTGCCCAATAACGGATGAACACACAAGCATATATAACCAAATCAACAGGCGAATTAATAAGCTTTTTTTTCAAAACAAGCCCTATTCCTGAGCTTCCAGATAGCCCAACAAATCGCCGCCACCACCGTAATTTGTACGTTCCTGCTAACCCCCAAAAACTGAGGAGCCCACCAAAAGTACTGAGAAAAGGACCCAGACCTATTCGCAGCACCAATAGCTTTAGCAACCACCCCCCAAACATATCTAGCCGCCACACAGGTAAAGAACAAATGCCCAATGTTTTCATCAGCACGACAAAATCTACAAGTAAAATCTCCCTCCCAATTTTTCTTCCTCATGTTATATTTGGTGAGAATAGCATTGTTCCAAATCAGCCACAACCAAATTTTAATCTTCAGGGGGATTTTTGCTTTCCATAGATGCTTGAAACTCCTATCAATCCCTACATTCGACAGATGGGAGTACATCGATTTAACAGAGAACTTGCCAGATTTATTCCACATCCACACTGGTCTGTATTTTTCCTGATTCAAACTCACCCCATTCAACAGATTTTTCAACTGCTCCTGATGATTCAACCCATCAACATCCAATCACCTTCTAAAAGAACATCTCCACCCTTTTCTTACCATATCAGCCACAGTGATCATTTGATTCTGGCAGATATCAAACAGATCAGGAAACTTATCCTTCAAAGGCATATCTAAGCACCAAGCATCATGCCAAAAATTAGTCAACTCCCCATTAACAATTCTCATTTTCCTACCAGCCAGATAGAGAGCCCTAATCTTAATCAAATCATTCCAGCAGGGAGAATCACTCTGCCTGTGCTTCACAGCACTGATCCCCCTTTGTTCATATACTTATTTCTCACAAAAACTTGCCACGGACCCTCCTCATCTTCAAGGCGCCACCACCACTTGCAAAGCAAGCAAATATTAAACAATCTAATATTTTTATCCCCAATCCTCCTTTTTTCCCGGGTCTACACACAAATTTCCACTAAACCAAATGATATTTTCTTTTGCTCACCTTCCCATACCAGAAGAAGGCTCTGGTCTGCTTCTCAATTTCCTCCACATTTGTTTTGTGCAAAAGAAACATAGTCATGGGATAAACAGCCACACTAGAAACATAAGTAGTGATTTTAACATGCCTCCCTCCCAGAGATAATGCACCCCCCATCCAACCATCCAACTTTTTATTCAACCTATCACCAATAAAGCCCATCTCAGCCACTGTGCATCTTCTGCTACAAACCGGCAACCCCAAGTACTTAATCGGCCAACTATCTTTCTGACAATTGAACATCTCAGCATAATTGGATAATTTCTCCTCATCATCCAACACCATCATCACCTCACTCTTTTCAAAATTAATCTTAAGACCAGGCATGGATTGAAACAAATACAAGAGCAGCTTCAAATTTCTAGCCCCCTCAAAATCATCCTTAATAAAAAGGATGGTATCATCAACATATTGAAAAATGGCAATCCCTTTATCAAACAAATTATCAGCCAAACCTGTAAACAACCCACCAGCCTGTGCATTGAGCACCATCTTAGCCAAACATTCCCCTGCCAAATTGAACAAGAATGGAGAAAAAGGATCCCCTTGCCTGACCCCTTTAAAACTGCCAAAATAAGGACCAGTTTCCCCATTCACCTTAACACTGAGAGTACCCTGACTCACACCACTTTTCAGCCAAATCATCCAATCTTCGCCGAAACCTTTCTGCTTACAACAATAGAACAGAAAATCCCAATTGACCTTGTCATATGCTTTTTCAAAGTCAAATTTTAACACCACACCCTGCTGCTTCTGACTTTTTGATTCTTTCCAGATCTCATGCAACAAGGTCACCCCATCTGCAATAAACCTCCCTTTGATAAAAGCAGTCTGACATGTGTCAATTAATTTCCCCATCACAGGTTCAGTTCTAACTGTCAGAGTCTTAGTAAAAAATTTAAACAACACTTGAAGCAAACAAATAGGTCTATATTTCTGGATTCTATCAGCATCATCACCTTTGTGCAAAAGAGTGATCACCCCATAGTTAATACTCCTCAAATCAATCTTATGAGCAAAAAAATCATCAAACACAGCCATAACATCTTTTCTTATGATCACCCAGCAATGTTGATAGAATTCAATAGGAATCCCATCAGGACCAGCAGCTTTATTTTTCTCCATCTGATCAATAACCTCCTTAACCTCTTTCTCAGTAAACGACACACCCATTTTTTCCCTATCCTCATCATTAAGTCTCTCCCAATCCTGCCAATTGTTATCTGCAAGTCTAATAGAGGACCCACTAGCAGGACCAAACAAAGTTTTATAGTAACTGGTGGCATGCTGCAAGAGGTCATGAGTCCCCTGAATCTCATTCTCCCCATCTTTCATAGAAAATATCATTTTCTTTCTTCTCACCCCATTAGCAATCCTATGGAAATACTCAGTGTTATTGTCACCTTTCAGCAACAAATTATCTCTCGACCTTTGCTGCCAGAATCTCTCCTCATTCTCATACACCTCCAACAATTCTTTCTGAATAGTTGCTTTTCGTTTCCGTTGTTCTGCATTAAGCAAAATCATCTCTTCAATTTTTTCCAGTTCTTGAAGCTCCTCCACCAATTCCTTCTTTTTTTTATCCACACCCCTTATATGTGCACCCCACCCTTTCAGATCATTCCTGACATTCTTAAGTTTTTTCTGTAACCTATCAAGACTGTTTTTACCTTTGACAGGATTTTTCCAAACTTTCTCCACTCTGATCAAAAAATCATCACACTGTAACCAGCTTTTCTCAAACCTGAATTCCCTGCCACCCCCTTTCTACCCTTCCATAGTATCCAGAATCAAAGGACTGTGATCAGAAACTTCCCTAGACAACTTGTGCACTGTAGTAAGAGGGAACAACTTCTCCCATTCCTTACAAACTAGGATCCTATCAAGCTTCTCCAAAGTAGGGTTTTACTGGTTGTTGGACCAAGTAAACTGTCCCCCAGACATTTGAATCTCTCTTAAACCATAAGCGTTAATAATCGAATTAAACATGTGCCCCCACTTATTCAAAGAATGACCCTTATTTTTCTCAGAAACACACCTGATCACATTAAAATCACCACCCACCAACAAAGGAATGGACTGATCCTGGCAAACATCAGCTAATTCTAACGAAAACTCCTCTTTATTCTCCTCTTGAGCAGCCCCATACACCACAACCAAATGCCACTGAATCTATTTCAAAACATCAAACACCTTCATCTTAACATGGAACCTGCCCACAGACACATCCAGCTGAGTCAATTTAGAGGAACGTAGGCCCCCCAAAATGCCCCTAGATCTTCCCACAGAAGGCAACCAACTCCAGGAGAATTTATTCATAGGATCAATTATGCTAAAAAATTCATCAGAATAATTCTTCTTAATAGTTCCTTGCAAACCAATGAAGTCCACTCTTTCCTGTCTCAACAAATCATTCAGATAAGCACTCTCACCCTTCTTCCCCACACCTCTGATAATCAAGATAACACCTATCATAATACATATTTTCTCTCCCTTGTTCCAGTCACAACACCACTCATAGGGTGATAGTTGTGTACCTTCACAACAGTTGCTTTTAACTTTTTATCCTTCACACTAGAACCAGACCTCAACTTTTTATTATTTTTTCTAGAAACCACAGGAGTGAAATGTAACACCCTCAGAATCGGCCCTATGCAAGTTTTAGCGAAAACCCGCCAAACCCGCATAGAAACGATTCAAAGGTGCCCACCAGGCACTTTCATGCGGGTGAAAACGAAGTAATAACATTACACAACAGTCCTCGATGGGACCCACAGAACAGATATATATATACAACACGACTCGAGGAGTCAAGAATACAGATATAATATACAAAGATCCAAATCACCTTAAAAATGATAGAGCGTCCGACTACTGACAAGAAGCAAATGGGGCTAAGAGCCCTGAAGAATAACCAATGGCGTCCATAACCCTGCCCAGGCCAAGCCGGAAGGGTAACCCTGCTAACGACGTCGATCTCAAAACCTGCTTAAACAAAAGGGGTGCCGACAAAGGGCAGAGGAAAAAGAGGAGCATCGATCGAGGCCATTGCAGCGAGGCTAGAATTCGGCGGTCCTCGCCTACATAGGTATGGTGGACTGAAGCGGCAGCGACAACATGCACTAAACAACCTATAGAGACTCGATACAACTGGCGGCTATCAGAGAGGGGTAAGAAAGACCTATTCGGAACCAACCTGATACTACCATCAAACAAGCCCATCCTGGTGTTTCCCCCTCGAGACCAATCGAGGAAGTCAACCGAGGTACTCACACCGTTGGCAGTTTTACTTATTCAGTTATCGTTGCAGCAATTACTAGTCAGGTATAGATAATCGTCCTGGTAAAGAAGCAGTGGGACCTTTTAGTTAATCATTCCGTTGTAGTTGCAGCACTTACTAATCAGATACAATTAGCATGAGATAACCCAAAACCCAGCAGTTGTTGGTACTTTTATTTAGCCCTTCCGTTGTAGTTGCAATACTTACTAGTTAGGTACAATGGTCGCAAGCGACACTCCAAACAAGCAATTGTGGGCAGTATTATTTAGCCATTCCATTATAGTGAAGCTGATTACTAGTCATTATAAAGTCAAATTTATAGCACTACTTTAGTTATGCTTGTCTATGATCGAGATACTGTGCTCCAAATCGTCCATAACCGCGGACACGGCTTTCAGAAAGTTTTACCCGGCCGGGGTGCACCAATAGCAACACACGCTCGATCGACCTCAGAAAAACCAAATCAAAACCCAACGAGGCCTTCACGACAAAGCAATCATAGGATTCAGAAATATTTCAGGGGGCCACCCCTTGGAGTACACCCGCAACGAAGTTAGCTGACTTCGAGACGGACCCGAGGTTTGTGGGGCGGTCAGAAGCGATCGAACCCAAAACTGGCTTGTCGATACCGCGTAAACGGTTCACAATTCCTAAAGACAAAGGTGCTCCTCGCACAATCGTAAATACAGTAGTAGCATGGCATAAGTACAGATAGTAAATAAAACCTCAAACTAGTTTGTGGCCCCAAGAAATAAGACTGAATCAAGCTCGCCTGTGGGGTCCCATAATCCTCCCGGATGTGGATAGCGCGATAAATCAAGGAACATGTATCAAGTACTCGGGGTCCTACGGGACACAAGTGGGCGTTCGGAAACCAAATATTATCTATCACCCACCGATGCCTCTGCTTACTTCAATTTTAGTTGTTAAACAGGAATTAAAGTGAGCGATAAGTAAAACCATGATCATCTCCAACATAGAACATGCGGCAATACTCCAACAACCGTGGTACTTGACGACACACAACAGCATATGAGCAAGCGACTACGGCGCGCAAGTCCAACTATCTACCAATCAACGGGTAATAGGATGTGTCCAAGGCAATATAGGGCTGCAAGGGGATATCACGGGTACGGAAACTAGAGCATCGCAACACAGATAGCAATAGATCAACAGGAGGGAATAAATACTATAAAGTAAGATAGGTAGAAAGGGGGAGATGCTCGCCTGAAAACATTGCCGAAGGTTCAACCAAAGATCGGGTCGGCACTCGCATCAACTCAACGGCCTTACCCGCGAAGAACCAAAACACTAGAAGGAACACCAGATGCAATATTTAATACTATGGCAAAAGATCGGGCATGATGCATGTATGATGCATGACATGGCAGAGGTGCAATGCAATTAGGCAAGATTAAGCGGAACCGGGGTCCCGACAATTAAATATGTGGTTCTAGTTGTTTAGATACCCCGCAAATTAAATGTTGTATTACATGGCAAGATAAGTTACCGGTTCGTTACACAAATTTAAATGAGGCCAATATAAGACTAGATTTGGCCGCATATGGGCCCCATATTTAATTATGAGGTGAATCGGCATAAGGCCCCCAAACCACACAAATATGCATGCAACATGACAATTTAATATGCAACAATTATATATCATTTAATAAAATAAGGTCTCGGGTTCGGGTTCACACATTAGGGTTCGACGATCTTGGGGTTCCGGGGTTCGGGGTTCGGTCTCAGGGTCCAGGGTTCGACGGGATCGTTCTCGGACAACTGAGGTAGATCTTGTCGCATCCGGGTTCTCGGCGGACTCGGCGTCCGAAAAGGAGTACTTGGTTCGGTGTCGGGGGCGCATCGGATTCTCCTGGTCGCTGTCGTTCTTGTCGTCGTGCCGATCTTGTCGGGTCCCACAGGGTCGATCTTGCCGTCGCGAGGGTCTTATCGGGCCCGCGCAATCGAGTCGGTGTTAGCGTTCGGGAGCGTTCTCGTGACAATCTTGGCGTCCTGGGGACGATCCCGTCGCATCCGCGGTCGTCGTGTCGTGCCGACGGTCTTGTCGTCTCACGGCAGAGATCTTGGGGTCCGGGGTCTTGGCGCCTTCGGGTCCGAGAGGGAGATATTGGCGTCCGAGGGTTCGGTCCAATCTCGACCATCAGGGTCCATGACGAAGATCTTGGAATAGGGCGCCGCTTGGGTTCGGTGTCGATCTTGGCGGTCACTTGTACACGTGGCCGTTCTTATTGAGGGGTGGTCTTGAACGCGCGGAGGGGTTCGCGCCACGCACGGCGACGGGCGCAGACGGCCGCTTCAGGGACAGGCACAGCGCGGGGCTCCTAGGCGGCGGGACTCTGGCTCGAGGAGGTTCTCGGCGGCTGGGTCGCGCCGGCGGTCACTTGGGTCCGGGAAGGGAGCCGCGGAGGTGGCCGAGGCGCGACGGCGAGGCGGGGCGGCACGGGCGAGGCGCCAAGGGGCGGCAGCGGAGGTTCTTGAGGGGCGACGAGGGCGAGGGCGCCGGGCGCTCGGGCGGAGCGGGACTCAGACGGGAGGCGATGCGCTGCTGGCTGGCAGCGACGGAGGAGGGCGAGCTGGCGCCGACAAGGAAGCGGTCGCCAGGGCGAGAGCTCAGGCGGTCTGGGACGGCAGCTGAGGGCGGCCAGCAGAGGCGAGGGGGCCGGGAGAGGGCGGGCGAGGGAGACCGAGGCGGCACGGCAGTGAGGCGGGCTGAGGCCGCCGGGTTCGGAAGGTGGACGAGGTGGAGGCGAGGTCTGGCCGAGGGAGGCGGGTCGGCCAGAGAGGGAGAGGCAACCGCGGGAAGGGGTCATGGCGAGGCTCTGCAGGGGGGAAGGCCGGACGGGGGAGATCTTGGGGAGGAGCTTGGGAAGGAGGCGGTGAGGCGCCACTGGGTCAGCGGTCGGGGAGGCGCCTGTGCTGGAGAGGCAGAGGCGGTGGCGTGAGGGAGGCGCTGGGAGATCCAGGAGAGAGAGAGAGGAGCGGGCAGGGCGTGTCGGTGGGGTGGGCCGTGGTGGTTGGGGATCTGCTGTGTGGGTGAGTGTGTGTGTGGTGTGTGTTGTGTGGGTGGTGGGGAGAGGTCAGGATGAGGTGGCTAAGTTTGATAGGGTGGGGGGAATGGCCAGGGTGACGTGGCGACATAGGATAGGCTGGGGTGAGGTGGTGGGGGATTGGGTAGGTTAGGTTGGGGTAGAAAAGGGTCTAGGTTGGACCGTTTTAATTCCTGGGGGTGGTCGTCCGGGTCGATTCGCCTGATCGCCTCACTAAAATAATTAAAATGTTTTATTTATTTAAAACGGGGCATTTGCAACCCGATAACAGACAAAACAAAATAATCCGGAGACCCGGGGTTTGCGTTTGAATAAGGACGGGGCGTTTAGAAAACATAAAATCAGACTTTTCAAAAAATAGTTTTATGCGAACAGATGCAATATGATGACGATGCTCAAATGCAATGAGGCATGATGACATGAGCATGCGGTCATGATGATGCAATGCACAAAAACAACGCGATTTTCTAGTAGTGGTTTTGCGGGATGCCACAATTCGACACCACTAACAATGGATCTCGCCCTCGAGATCCGCCTCATGGTACCGGAAGAAGGGCGGCGTTCTGCGTCTTCTCACTTCGTGTAGATCCTCGCGACACCACTAACAAGAGGTCGTTGTCCGTGATCGTCGAGAGAACACTCCGGGAACAAAAGGTCGAAGGTAGAGGTATCAACAAATAAAGCCACCCCTAACTTCCGTGAACGGAGTAAAACTGCTGGATCCACTGATTCGATGTACAAGAGCGAATGATAAGAGTAGTGGTATGGTAGCTACTCCATCCCGCACTCAAACCATTACTCTGCACACGAATAGGCGGGTTATGCAACCAACTCTCGGAGTTAGACTGAAGATCTCGACAAGCGAGGTTCGGAAACAAAGGAGTGATGCAGACTCTGCATCGGATCTGGCGTAGATGATGTCGTCGCGTCGGAAAACACCGGAAGGCGCGAGAAGGAACAAAGAGAAGTCCACCAGACGAAGGGTTCCTCGGGTAGCATGAAGACTAGATGTAGCAACACCGTTATCAGAGGAGGAAACGAAACCCTGAAGGTACGACGGAAACCCAACCACGAGAATTCCTGGACTCGAAGAAAGAGACGCGAGCGGATTCAAAACACGTAGAGATAAGAGGAGAGCAGCAGAGGGGTAAGGAGTAAAATCAGACCTAACCAGATCTATCCAACCGATTTTGCAAAATAGTTTTTGACACTCTACTTCGGCCGTTAGCTAGGTTATCCTACATGCTGGACTTGTGGGGTATCGCAACTGCTGAGCTCTGATACCACTCTGTAACACCCTCAGAATCGGCCCTATGCAAGTTTTAGCGAAAACCCGCCAAACCCGCATAGAAACGATTCAAAGGTGCCCACCAGGAACTTTCGTATGGTGGAAAACGGTAATAACATTACACAACAGTCCTCGATGGGACCCATAAGATATATATATACAACACGACTCCGTGAGTCAAGAATACGATATAATATACAAATATCCAAATCACCTTAAAATGATAGAGTCCGATCACGGACAAGAAGCAAATGGGGCTAAGAGCCTCAAGAATAACCAATGGCGCCCATAACCCTGTGCCAAGCCGGAAGGGTAACCCCGCTAACGACGCCGATCTCAAAACCTGCTTAAACAAAAGGGGTGTCGACAAAGGGCGGAGAAAAAGAGGAGCCAAGATCTGAGGCCAAGACACAGCGAGGCTAGAATTGCCGGTCCTCGCCACATAGGTATGGTGGATCAAGCGGCAAAAGATGCACTAAACAACCTATAGAGACTCGATACAACTGGCGACTATCAGAGAGGGGTAAGAAAGACCTATTCGGAACCAACCTGATACTACCATCAAACAAGCCCATCCTGGTGTTTCCCCCTCGAGACCAATCGAGGAAGTCAACCGAGGTACTCACACCGTTGGCAGTTTTACTTATTCAGTTATCGTTGCAGCAATTACTAGTCAGGTACAGATAATCGTCCTGATAAAGAAGTAGTGGGCCCTTTTAGTTAATCATTCCGTTGTAGTTGCATCACTTACTAATCAGATACAATTAGCATGAGATAACCCAAAACCCAGCAGTTGTTGGTACTTTTATTTAGCCCTTCCGTTGTAGTTGCAATACTTACTAGTCAGGTACAATGGTCGCAAGCGACACTCCAAACAAGCAATTGTGGGCAGTATTATTTAGCCATTCCATTATAGTGAAGCTGATTACTAGTCATTATAAAGTCAAATTTATAGCACTACTTTAGTTATGCTTGTCTATGATCGAGATACTGTGCTCCAAGTCGTCCATAACCACGGACATGGCTTTCAGAAAGTTTTACCCGGCCGGGGTGCACCAATAGCAACACACGCTCGATCGACCTCGGGAAAACCAAATCAAAACCCAACGAGGCCTTCACGACAAAGCAATCACAGGATTCAGAAATATTTCAGGGGCCCACCCTTGAGTACACCATAACGGTTAGCTGACTTCGAGACGGACCCGAGGTTTGTGGGGCCAGAAGCGATCGGGAACCCAAACTGGCTTGTCGATACCGCAGAACGGGTCACAATTCCTAAAAGATGCAGTGTGCTCGCACAATCAGAATACAGTAGTAGTAGCATGGCATAAGTACATGATAGTAAATAAAACCTCAAACTAGTTTGTGGCCCCAAGAAATAAGATGAATCAAGCTCGCTCGGGGTCCCATAATCCTCCCGGATGTGGATAGCGCGATAAATCAAGGAACAGGTATCAAGTACTCGGGGTCCTACGGGACACAAGTGGGCGTTCGGAAACCAAATATTATCTATCACCCACCGATGCCTCTGCTTACTTCAATTTTAGTTGTTAAACAGGAATTAAAGTGAGCGATAAGTAAAACCATGATCATCTCAGACATAGAACATGCGGCAATACTCCAACAACCGTGGTACTTGACGACACGCAACAGCATATGAGAAAGCGACTACGGCGCGCAAGTCCAACTATCTACCAATCAACGGGTAATAGGATGTGTCCAAGGCAATATAGGGCTGCAAGGGGATATCACGGGTACGGAAACTAGAGCATCGCAACACAGATAGCAATAGATCAACAGGAGGGAATAAATACTATAAAGTAAGATAGGTAGAAAGGGGGAGATGCTCGCCTGAAAACATTGCCGAAGGTTCAACCAAAGATCGGCTCAAACTGTGATCAACTCAACGGCCTTACCCGCGAAGAACCAAAACACTAGAAGGAACACCGGATGCAATATTTAATACTACGGCAAAAGATCGGGCATGATGCATGACATGGCAGAGGTGCAATGCAATTATGCAAGATTAAGCGGAATCGGGGTCCCGACAATTAAATATGTGGTTCTAGTTGTTTAGATACCCCGCAAATTAAATGTTGTATTACATGGCAAGATAAGTTACCGGTTCGTTACACAAATTTAAATGAGGCCAATATAAGACTAGATTTGGCCGCATATGGGCCCCATATTTAATTATGAGGTGAATCGGCATAAGGCCCCCAAACCACACAAATATGCATGCAACATGACAATTTAATATGCAACAATTATATATCATTTAATAAAATAAGGTCTCGGGTTCGGGTTCACACATTAGGGTTCGACGATCTTGGGGTTCCGGGGTTCGGGGTTCGGTCTCAGGGTCCAGGGTTCGACGGGATCGTTCTCGGACAACTGAGGTAGATCTTGTCGCATCCGGGTTCTCGGCGGACTCGGCGTCCGAAAAGGAGTACTTGGTTCGGTGTCGGGGGCGCATCGGATTCTCCTGGTCGCTGTCGTTCTTGTCGTCGTGCCGATCTTGTCGGGTCCCACATGGTCGATCTTGCCATCGCGAGGGTCTTGTCGGGCCCGCGCAATCGAGTCGGTGTTAGCGTTCGGGAGCGTTCTAGTGACAATCTTGGCGTCCTGGGGACGATCCCGTCGCATCCGCGGTCGTCGTGTCGTGCCGACGGTCTTGTCGTCTCACGGCAGAGATCTTGGGGTCCAGGGTCTTGGCGCCTTCGGGTCCGAGAGGGAGATCTTGGCGTCCGAGGGTTCGGTCCAATCTCGACCATCAGGGTCCATGACGAAGATCTTGGAATAGGGCGCCGCTTGGGTTCGGTGTCGATCTTAGCGGTCACTTGTACACGTGGCCGTTCTTATTGAGGGGTGTTCTTGAACGCGGCGAGGGGGTTCATGCCACGCACGACGCAAGCAGACGGCCGGCCAAGCGGGACAGGCACAGGGCGGGCTCCTAGGCGGCGGGACTCGGGCTCGAGGAGGTCTCGGCCTGGGTCGCGCCGGGTCACGCTGGTCCGGGAAGGAGCCGCAGGTGGCCGAGGGCGCCAACAGGCGGGCCGGCACGGGCAGAGGCGCAAGGGGCGGCAATGAGGTGCTTGAGGGGCGACGGAGGGCGAGGGCGCCGGGCTGGCGGGCGGAGCGGGACTCAGACGGGAGGCGATCTGGGCCGGGCAGCGACCGGAGAGGCGAGCTGGCGCCGACAGGAAGCGGTGCCCATGGCGAGAGCTCTTCAGCTGGGACGGCAGCCGGCGGAGGGCGGCCAGCTGCAGAGGCGGAGGGGGCCGGGGAGAGGGGCGGGGGCGAGGGAGACCGAGGCGGCACCGGTGCGAGGCGGGGCCGGGCACGCCGGCGGGGTTCGGGAAGGTGGACGACGAGCGGTGGAGGCGAGGTCCTGGCCGGAGGGGGAGGCGGGGTCGGCCAGGCGAGGGAGAGGCAACCATGGGAAGGGTCGCTGGGCGAGGCTCTGCAGGGGAAGGCCGGACGGGGGCGAGCTTGGGGAGGAGCTTGGGAAGGAGGCAGTGAGGGGCGCCGGCTGGGGTCGCGTCGCGGTCGAGGGAGGCGCTCGGCGCCAGGAGAGGCAGAGGGCGGTGGCGGTGAGGGAGGCGCGTCGGGGAGAGCCAGGGAGAGAGAGAGGAGCGTGGTGGGGCGTGTCGGTGGGGTGGGCCCGGGTGGTGGTTGGGGATCTGCTGTGTGGGGTGAGTGTGTTGCGTGGTGTGTGTTGTGTGGGTGGTGGGAGAGGTCGATGAGGTGGCTAAGTTTGATAGGGTGGGGGAATGGCCGTGGTGACGTGGCGACATAGGATAGGCTGGGTTGAGGTGGAGGGGATTGGGTAGGTTAGGTTGGGGTAGAAAAGGGTCTAGGTTGGACCGCTTAATTCTGGGGTGGTCAGTCGATTCGCCTGCTCGACCGCCCCACTAAAATAATTAAAATGTTTTATTTATTTAAAACGGGGCATTTGCAACCCGATAACAGACAAAACAAAATAAATCCGGAGACCCGGGGTTTGCGTTTGAATAAGGACGGGGCGTTTAGAAAACATAAAATCAGACTTTTCAAAAAATAGTTTTATGCGAACAGATGCAAGATGACGACGATGCTCAAATGCAATGAGGCATGATGACATGAGCATGCGGTCATGATGATGCAATGCACAAAAACAACGCGATTTTCTAGTAGTGGTTTTGCGGGATGCCACATGAAATCCTCTTCATCATTACTATCACCCTTCCAATCCAGAAACAAGACCTTCTCATTCATATCAACATCAACCTCATTCTCAACCTGTTTCCTATCTTGCAAACTATGTCTAGAAATTTCTAATTCTTTCAGAGAATTAATATGATCTAAAGATATAGAAGACGCATCCACCCCCATCTCCAAAGCTCTATGCATAATGACATCATCATCTAGGGCAGCAAAGGAATTATACAAAGTTAAGTTTGTACCTAACAGATCTCTAGAAGGTTGCCGAGCCAAACGCCTTTCTTCCATGTTCCCAACCCCACCTTGAGCAGCCACCCTTGAACTCATCCTTACAGCTTGTTCCTCCACACCAGCCACATTCTCAGACTATGAATCCACACTTTCCTGAGTAGACAGAATATCAGGTTGAGACAGGCCAGTAGTCACCACTTCCTGATCTTGATTTTCAGTCACCATATCTTGAGCTCCCTTCATCACATAACTCCCATCATCACCCTTTTTTCCACTATTAGAAGAAGAACCAAAAGATTCATCAGTAGATACATCACCATCTCTTCTCTGACCACCCTCATCCTATTCTTCTTCATCTTCCAGCAAATGACCATACTGTTTCCTGAGCTCATAGTATTTATCACTACTTTTGTCCTTCAACAACCCTCTGATAAAATCATCAAACCTTTGTGGACAAGCAGTAACAGCAGAACTGATTTCTTTAACCAAGGGAGAAGATAAATTCTGGATGACTTCCATGTGAACATCACCCAACCCACCACTATCTATCACAGCCCCCTGAGTACCATCTTGCGGGCCCACATCAGCTGTTTTGTTTTGAACATCTACATTACCAACATTGCCACCCTCCACATTTTCTCTGATAACAATCCCCCTTGAAAGATTACCACCTCCAGAACTAGCCCATATATTAGCCATCTTGGTCCCAAAGGAAATTCCACCAGAATCTTCTTGCTCCACCATGACCCCTTTTCCTTTGTCCATTCCAGCTCCACCAGCAGCATCACCACCATACTGACGACCACCAGTTACCCCACCACCACCTATACCAGGCCCAGTCCCTTGCCCATTATTCCCACCAGGCCTCCTATGACCAGCTTCCTCCTCATTCCTCTTATCCAACATATTGTCACCATCATGTTCATCAACACCCACAGAAACAGGCAAAGTAGACACTGCATCAGGAGCAAAAATCTCCCTAGTATACTTGAATTCATAAATCCCCCCTGCATCTACCCCCTTCTGGTATTAGGAACCAGAGACACATCCAAACAAGCAATCTTCACCCTCACATAGGCCAGATTACTCAAACTATTTCTGTCCAGGGCCAAAGGTTTGCCCACCAGACAAGCAACATAGAAGACAGTTGATTTCTCCCTGTACTTCATAGGGATACCAACAATCCTAAACCATGCCTCCTCCAACCATTCAACAGGTTCCAGGTCCCCATTCCACTTAGATAACTGAATAACAACATCAGGAATTGTTTTCATAAACACTTTTCCAAAGTGGAAATCATCAATAGACCCAGCTGAAGGAAATCTCATCAAGAATTCCACATCATTAATGGGTCTAGCATTAAATCTCCACCTAGACCCCAAAGCATCAGCCCACACCTGAAATTCTTTCTCCAGATCTTTACCAGTAACATCACCCCTGACCACACTTATGTGAGCATAATGGAGCTGCTCCATAGACTGAACAGTAGATTCCACAACAGGAATAGAGTGAAAGCCCTGTTCAAAATCAGTACTACCAAAGAAAAGAGGAACATATTCCCAAGGTTTCCTCTCTTGATAGACCAAAATGCTATGATCCTTCCCACAGTTCTCACACACTAACTCTTCCTGAATCACATCAAGCAACTGTAAATCTCCCGAAGCCCCAAAAACATTCCCATCTCTCTGCACACTTACTACTGGTGGTGGTACAGAGGACCCCACCAGAGTAGTGGCCACAACATCTGACTGATTAACTGACAAGATTGGAGACAAATTCACAGGACGATTCCCACCAATAGGCACATTAACAGAAGTCGAAGCAGAGGTGTTCAAGCCAGAAACAAGACGATTCACATGAATAGATGTATTCACCACAGCCCTAGGTATGGTAACCTGCTCCACAGTACGAGCAAAAACATGCTCTCCTCTCCTAGGATTTGCATCAGAGTTACCTGATCTGCCTAGAAATGACGAAGCTATGGCATCAGATCCAGATCCTTGCTGCATCTCAGGACGGTGACTCCAATGGCCCCGACTGCACGCCTGCTCTGCTTCACAACGGCGAGCCTCCGGCAGAGCCCTATCCCGCGCCATGGCTTCCCAGCGCTGATCCTCCAATCTGGCTTCGTTCTTCGCCTGCCGCAACTCATCCCTGTGCCTCGCATCCCGACGCCGCGCCTCATCGCGATGTTGTTCCTGCTCCCGAATCCAACCACTCTCTCTGTGATCCTCATCCATCGCCCTACGATCAACATGAATACGCCCTTGTCCATACCCAGATCCAAATCTGTTTGCATAGGGACCAGATCAGACTTGAGGATGAGAAGGGGAACCACGCCCACCACGAAACCGCCGATCCATAGCTGAATCCGCAGCCACAACCTGAGCGAAAGATCTGCTATCACCCGAAACAACCCCACTCCACCTCACCGGAGAAATAACTCGGGGCGATGAGGGATGGAAAATTGGCGGCTCCCGGACGAAAACCACCCTACACACTTCGCGTGATCTGGAATTTGCGAGAGATGAAGTGGAACTGAACCTCGATCTAGGGTTAGAGGAAATGGAATATGGAGATAAAACTGACTGGAAGACGTGCTCCGGTGTACTAGTACCCCTCACCTCGTCTGGTAGGTGGCCCTCCTCCACCGACGACCCACCGTCAGCGCCCTCACATCTCCTGGAACTGCCGAGCCGTATCACCCAGCACGTACGCACATAGGGCGGTGCGCCGGTGACACCTCGAGAAACTGCCCCCTGCATCGCAATCGCTGGACCCACGAGAACGTGCCAGCCCTTGTGTACCAAATTCGTCCCGAATGAAATATCCAGCGTCGAACTCCAACTCGCTAGAACCCACCCCGACTCATCTCGCAGCGACACCTGTCTCGAATCATCCCTCGAGATCGAGCCCTGCCGACAAGGACTGATCGCCGCACCAACCACAACCCTGATTATGGCCCTCCAACTCCCAATCAAGCCAAGGTGATCACCGGAGGAAACCGCCGTCGAGGAGAGAGAGAGAAGAGGAGAGGAGAGGAGAGGAGAGGAGAGAGCCATCCGCGGCCCCTAAACGAGTCTTACATATATTGGATTATTCTGATAAAGATTATTTTGGCAAGAGGATAGCGAGAAAAATAAATATCGACTAGCTAGATAGAACATAGTGTGTCTCCCCAAAGATCAAGGAGGACTTGATATTCATGACCACAAGGTCAAGAAGAGAGCTCTTCTAGGTAAATGGAATTTCGAGCTTCTTACAAAAGATAAGGTATGGAAAACTCTTCTAAGGATAACGGAAATTGGCTCATGTGCATTGTCTCATGTTCATTGGAAACTACGTGACTCACACTTTTGAGCTGGCCTAATGGCGACGAAGAAGTTCTTCTTACCATATGGTTCATTCTTTATTAATGATGGCTCAGAAATAAGATTTTGGGAGGAAAAATGGCTAGAAAATGCCACGCTCCGAGAACAATATCCATCTCTGTACAATATTGTCCAGCACAAGAGTGATAAGTTTGCTTAGATGTTGGAACTTTCCCCACAAAATATGACGGTCAGAAAAAAAATGTTGGTCCTAGACTAGCAACTTGGAATGAGATTTTACAACGCCTGACTTCAGTACAACTGGCGTAGGGTTCCGACGAGTTTTGATGGAGTTTACATGAGGATGGTAAATTCTCTATGGATTCAATGTACAAAGCTTTAATCCAACCAGATGCGCCAGTTGATAATAATAAGAGAATATAGAAGATGAAGGTTCCTGCTAAAATTAAAGTTTTTTTGGCATCTTTTTTGACATGTAATCTTCATAAACGACAACCTTGAAAAATGCAATTGGAAGAGAAGTAAAGAGTGTGTCCTCTATCATCAGGACGAGACTGTCAAACACTTATTCTTCGAGTGCAAATTTTCTAGATCTTTATGGTTAGTCATCTAGATAAGTTCTACTTTATAGTTTATAACCATGATGACTGCAAGTGCACATATCAATTGTAGATAATTTTGAAATAAAGATATCGAACTCATAGAGAGCTATTGATAAAGGTTTTTATGCCCCTCGTCACTATCTACCAAAGGATACTTATAAGCTTCACTTGGTCTCAAGTAAAGGGTGTTTGAAAGGTTTTTGGTTGTTTGCGGAAAAGTAATTGAAACGAGTAAAAGATAGAATGTAACAAGGTTGTGTGAAAGCGTGGTTAAACTCAATAGGGCTAAAACATTCTCGGGGATGTAGTATACACCTCTAGTATGGTATTGTTATTATTATTAATTAAGATAGCATACTTATTATGTCATGAGATGTATGGAGAGAGATCCATAATAAGATGTTCACTACAATGCTCGTAGGAGGCAACTTTGTTGAGTCAATAGTGAGGTCACCTGTAAATTACCACTACGATGTCTGAGAGTAGTCACCCATACAAACCACCGCAATTAAGGGTTTCCCCGTGGATATCGTAATTAGCTTAGGGAGCCCCTATTTATCCTCCTTTGACCGTGTAGGTTACGAATCTATCACAGGGAGATTTCGGGTACGCTCCCAAAACACGTCCAAAGGATTTCTCCCTTCCTTTAGTCCTAAGTGCAAATGATATGTGGCCGACTACACATACTATCTAAAGAGAGATCAAACACAAATCATAAATCTATAATAGACCGACAAGTCATATGGACACAAGAATAGATCATCTTCATTACAAATTCATAATAGTGCTAGGTTTTCTCCATCTCCCCAAGAAAAAAGGAACTACTCACACATGGAAGCAATCAACAACATCATCATAATCAAATGGATGGATACGAGTACTGGAATAGATCTAATGTAAACCACAATTGAGTCTGGAATTACAATAAGGTCTAATAGATGAGAGATGGAGGTAATGGTGGTTATGTATATGCAGTGGTTGATGATGAAGGGGGTGATGCATTGTCCTCCAATGATTCGTGAAGCAGCTCGGATTTTACCCCAACCAAGTTCCTCCTTCAGATCCCTTTCAGATGTGGTTTTTCGTGGTTTCTGGTGGCTGTGAATGTCGGATCTCCCTCTTGTCTTCACTAGGAGAAAGTATCTGACAAGATGAACGCGTTGGAACCTAGTACGGGCGTACGGTACATGCAGGCTCCGCCCGTACCACTGGTCGTTATGGGTACTATTTGCCTGTCCTCGTTCGGTATTCTCCCAGGTGCGAAGGTAAATCCATAAAAATGACTTTTATCACTTAAAAATATCATGTTGTAGCATGATATGACTGTTCTAATTGATATGTTCATATAAGACTTAATGATTTGGGATCCTGTTGGAACAAGAACAAAAAGGTGCGTGCAAATGCAGTGAAATACAAAAATCTCTACTCTATTCATGCAAAAACAAAAGGTTAAAATGCTTTAATTTTGGACTCATCAACTCCCCCAAACTAGGATCTTGCTCGTCCCCAAGCAAGATGGTGGCTTATGGACAAGATCATCATGTTCATGAGACACAAGTCGTTACAATAAATGAGGTAGAAATTGAAACATGAATACAACATCGGATGTAGAGAAACTTTGGGGGTATTACCATACCCTTACACATTACATGACTTAGAGGCTTCCACACATTTTACAGTATTAATGAAATTATAATAAGATTCTAGTGATTCGGCATATCATATAATCATAAAGTTTAGAGGTATCGAGCACTTAGTTTAGTAATGAAGTTTCATGATCATTCTTTTTCTTATACACTTGATTCTTTTCACTGCTGTTCTTTCTTATCTCTTCTTTTCTTATATCTTCTTTTCTTATCTTTTCTCTCTCCACATATGTCTATATATATTTATACTCCTTCTTTCTCTTTTTTTAGTATAGCTATTTGATCATAATCACTACTTTAATGGCTTCAAAAACTCTTAATTATGATATGCTACCGGAATTCTTCTTCTCATAGGCTAATCAATAATTTTATTGGTGTGGAAGTCCCTAAAATCATGATAGCTATACAAGTATCCGATTTATCTCTCCTTTGCGGTTATGCCCTTAATAACACTCAACCTAGTTAAATCATCTAATATAATAATTATGAATCTAAACACAACTTCAAATATCACAATGTCTCGTAACTCAACGGATATAAGTCTTCTCTTCAACAAAGGGAGATCGGAGTTGATACAACTAATGCAAACTCTAGAATTAAAGTCTAACATGCGTCCAGGAAAGTAAACATGCTAAAAACTGTAAGATAGATTACAAGGTTCTCACAGATCCCCCAAACTTGGAATCAAACCGGGTGGATCAAATAATTCCTTTCGATTACTTACTCCTTCTTGGGAGTGAAGAAATCATTATCTCCCTCTTCTTCATCTTCCTTGAGGCTGCAGGCGTGAGCAATACATGCAAATCGGGTAGACATCTCCGTGATCCCGGCATGCAGTTCAGTGATTATTTTGCTTAGAGTCTTCCTATCATCAACCATCTCCATGATAATTTTGGTTAGAAGTTGCACTCTACCGTCAATGTCATCGACCTTTCTTTCTAGGTCTTTGCACATCATCTAGTAAGAGTCAACTCCTTCCCCAATAGTTTCGACACAAGTTCTGAAGATCTTCTTAAGGTTTTCAAACTTTTCTCGAATCTCATCATGTTTTGCTTCTTTGTGAGAAGAGGATCCGGGAGGAGATTTAAGAGAAGATCCACGTGGATTGTACCTATAAGGGTTTGATGGAGATTATCCTTTGGTCTTCCTTTGTTCCACGTGCCTGAGCATCTCCAAATTTTGCGGGAACATGTCTTCCCAGTTGGGGAGTGGAACGACTTGTGAGGGCTCGCTGAGCAAGGGAGACGAAGTATCTTCTTTCGATCCCTTCGTCTTGGATTGTGCTTCAGAGACGCCTTCCTTCTTGGTATAGATTTGCTTGATATGAAAAGGCTGCATAGTCTTTGAATAATCAAGTGAGATTTGAGTGTAAGGTGGGAGGAAGGAGACTCAAGATCTGAGATTAAACAATAGAATTCAAAACAATAGATAAAAGGAAAGAGGTAAATAAATAAAATAAAAACTAGGAGAAGGAGCAGAGTCGGTCGTGGAGGATGGTATGGGCGGGCCCCATCCGTACCGTGCACCCGTACTCGTAACTTACCACCTTCTCTCTCTTTCCTATTATTTTTTTCACAAAATAACAATAGAAAGCTTGGAACAACACGAGGATAGTGCTGGTAATGACCTGTGGTACGGGCTTATATGCCCATAAGGCCTGTTCGTACTAGAACGCAGAAAAGTATACGCAGGGATCCGACCCTTTAACGACCACTAGTACGGGCACAGCTGCCCATACGGCCTGCCCGTACCAGGTCGAAAAATAGTATAGTAAATGAATAAAAATACAAGGGAAACAAAGAACGAGGAAAAACATGCTTAAAGACTCCAAACTAGCAGAAATCCATGAACTTAAGATTTTTTTACCTCATTTTGTTAAATTTCTCGGCCGAAATTAAGGAGATTACCTCAGCGGAGTTGACCTCTCCAAATCTATAATGCTTCAATCGCTTCCCATTGACGATCTAGGATGAAGAAGATGGTGTAGTATTTTTCAATCTCACCGCTCCTGAAGGATATGCCTCTTCGACTTCATAAGGTCCTTCCCACCCGGATTTCAATTTTTCTGCAAAAATCTTAAGCCTAGAGTTGTAGAGCATGACTTTATCCCCCGATTTAAATTCCTTGCCTTCTAATTTTTTATCGTGCCATTTCTTCACTTTTTCTTTGAATATCCTAGTATTTTCATAGGCCTCATTTCTGAGTTCATCCAAAGCATGAATATCTAAGATTCGTTTTCCCCAGCAGTTTTCAAATGAAAATTCATAGTTTTAATATCACACCGAGTCTTATGCTCAAGTTCTAGTGGAAGATGACAAGTTTTACTATAAACCATTTTGTATGGTGCCATTCCCATAGGGTTCTTGAAAGCTGTACAATGCGCCCATAGTGCATCATTAAGCTTCAAAGTCCAGTCCTTTCTTGACTTGTTCACTGTCTTCTGAAGTATGACCTTGATTTCCTGGCTTGATAATTCGACTTGTCCACTGGTTTGAAGCTGGTAAGGTAAAGATACTCGATGGTCTACTCCATACTTTTGAAGTATCTTGTTAAAAGATCCCTTCATAAAATGAGTTCCACCATCAGTAATCAAAACCTGGAGTACTCTAGGTAAGATGACGTCCTTGATCACCATGAGAAGTGGATATAGATTCCGCCCATTTAGCAGCATAGTCTATAGAAACAAGAATATGAGTATAACCGTTGGAGGGAACAAATGGTCCCATAAAGTCTATTCCCCATACATCAAATGGCTCTATTACTAAGTTATATTTCATTATCTTTTCCTGTCTTTTACCAATATTACTCATATGTTGGTAAGAATCACAGTTTCTAACATATTCATGGGAGTCTTTAACTAATGTATGATAGTAAAAACCTGGCTGCAAGACTTTAGCCGTAGTACTATTACCGGCGTGATGTCCTCCATAAGGACTATCTTGGAAAGCTTTAAGAATGGGCTTTACCTTGTGCTCGGGTACACATTTCCTGATTATCCCGTCTATACCATTCCTATATACATAGGGGGCATCTCAAAAGTAATGTTTTAAATCATTAATGAATTTATTTCTTTGATTGCAATCCATTCCTTTTGCTAAAAACTTGCCTACAAGGAAATTAGCATAATCCACAACCAAGGGTTGTGAGGTTCTATAACCACAAGATATTCTCCTAGCAAAGATTCGTAAATAGGAATTGGATCCTCTATGATTCCTTCCATCCTCGACAAAAGGTCGGCAATAGGATTATCTTTTCCTCTCCTATCTACTATCTACAAGTCATATTCTTGTAGTAGCAAAACCCATTTAATTAGGCGGGGCTTAGAATCTTTATTATCTAGGAGGTGTCTCAAAGCTTGATGATCAGTATGAACAATTACCTTTGAGTTGATAATATAGTGTCTAAATTTGTCACAAGCAAAAACAACAACTAAGAATTCTTTCTCGGTTGTTGCATAGGTCTTTTGATCCTCATTAAAAACTCGACTGGCATATTGAATAACGTTAGGATTCAGTCCATATCTTTTTCCTAAAACAACTCCAATAGCATAGTCACTAGCATCACACATAATTTCAAATGGTTCATCCCAATTTGGTGGTTGAATGACCGTTGTACAAATCAGTGCTTTTTTTAACTCTTTGAAGGAATCATTGCAATTTCTATCAAAGGCAAAAATGGTATCTTTATCTAAGAGACGAGCTAAAGGAGCAGCTATTTTAGCGAAGTCTTTAATAAAGTGTCTATAAAAACCAGCATGCCCAAGGAAATTCTTTACCCCCTTTCTATCTTGTGGGATTGGCAGTTTCTCTAAGGTGACCAAGTTTGATTTATCAATCTCAATATTCTTTTCAGAAACCTTATTCTCAAAAAATATACCTTCCATTACCATGAAGCGGCAACGCTCCCAATTGAGGACCATCTTGGTTTGTTTGCATCTCCACAAAACTCTATTAAGATTATAGAAGCATTGATCAAAAGTAGTCCCATAAACAACAAAATTGTCCATAAGAACTTCTATGGAACTTTCCACAAAACTGTCGAATATTTTTAAAACACACTCTTGAAAAGTAGCAGCTGCATTACACAAGCCAAAAGACATTAATCGATAAACGTAGGTTCCATAGGGGTAGGTAAAATTGGTTTTTTCTTGATCTTCAAGATGAATAGCTATTTGAGAATATCCGAAATATCTATCAAGAAAACAAAAGTAAGAATTAACATACATCCTTTCTATAATATCATTTACGAGGGGCAGTTGCTTGTGAAATTTTATGGTTTCTTTGTTCAACTTCCTGAAATCTATACACATCCTATAACCTGCTATTGTTCCAGTAGGGATTAATTCATCCTTATCATTATTAATGATAGTTATACATCCTTCTCTAGGTATGCAATGAGTTTGACTCACCCACTTACTATCTGTAATTGGATAGATAATACTGTTGTCCAACATACGTATAACTTCATTTCTTACTACATCTTTCATTTTAAGATTCAACCTTTTTTGATTATCAAAAAATGGTTTAGCATTTTCAATCATTGATATCTTGTGAGTTATTATGGAAGGATCTATGCATTTTATGTTATTAAGAGTGTATCCAAAAGCTTCACGATGTTTGACAAGTATCTCTAACAATCTTGTGTTCTCGTCAGGGGATATCTTATTATTTAAAATCACCGGGCACTTACCTTCCTTATCTAAGAATTCATACCTGAGGCTTGGAGGAAGAGGCTTCGAAAATGAAGGGTGGCGGATCCTCATCCCCTTTTCTTTCTAGTTCTTCAAATTAATCCCTGAGGAGAATCTCAACCTTGAGCGCGGTGTTGAGGATCTCATCCAAATCTTCTTTTGCAGAGTCGTTCAGAAGTGAATTATTGCTTGTCAAGCTTCTCTCCAACTCAGATTGTGGGGTGCAAAAATAAATTGCTGACAATTCTTGAATAGTCTTCTCCTCTTTGATCTCAAATTTCTTCTCATAGGGAAATTTTGTGAATTGGCTATAATTTAGTTCTACAACTTCTTCACCAAACTGTAAAGATAGAGCTTGTTTCTTGTTATCAATATCAATGTTCATAGAGTTATAAAAACGATTACCAAAAATAACCGAGCAGGAGGAGTTCAAGGGTATTTTAATAGGGATTTCTATTTTTGTGCCCTTGGTTCGTTAGTTGTACTCAGTTTTTCCCAGCCGCTTAAATTTTCCTCACTTTTCCCTTCGCCATGTTAAGAAACCCTCGCGGGCGCTTGCATGCTCTTGGACGGAGGGATGTTGTCAGGTCAAAGACTTGACTGTTACATGCTAACTGGTGGGATCGGGTTGGGCTGGGTCGAGCGTTCATCGTTACGTTAGGAGGCCTCGACCGTTACATGCCTGACAGGTGGGGCCGTGTGTGGGCCAGGTCCTGCATACATGGTGAAGGGTGGGGCCGTGCTGGGACAGGTCTTACATACGTGGTGAAGGGTGGGGCCGGGAGACACGTCGGACCGGCCATTCTCGCTCACCAAAAGCATCCGCTTCCTCCCGAGCCTGGAACAGCTCCCACACCGCCCCTCCGCTGCCCCGCCATCGTGCCCTCCTACCTTATGCTGTCCTCGGCCCCAGAGTCGCCCCCTCCCCCTAGCCGCGGAGCCTACTCCACCTCCTGCTCCGCTCCCGCCCCCGCTAGATCTACCCCTTTCGCAGAACAATATGCAACGTCGGCTGGTGCACCGTCCATCCGCGTCGAGCAAGGAGAAGATTGGGTGGAATCGCATGGATCTAACGCATGGATTCCATCTGGGCAAGCATCGTTTCCATTTTGTGTGTTGATTATTGGCAGATTTGAGCGTGAATCGCTAGTTCTCAACTAACTGCCTTGCTTTTCGAATAGGATTGATCCAGTGCTGGCATTTTGGCTGGCGATTAGACTAGATACTAGCATAATTCGTGGTTGTGAACAACATCTCTCTGTATTTTACTTCTCAGCGGTGGTTGCAACCTCCATAACTCGCAGAGATTTTATAGATAAAATATATTGTAAATTCTCCTGGAGCAGTGGCGATTCAGTTGATTTGCAATATTTCAACATTATCGAGCAAAGATTGCTCCCACTAACTAGCGAAGATGATCTGGTAATGGTTTTCTCTTTGAATGCTGCCAAACGTTTTGGTCGAATTCGTCTCCATGTGCACCCTAAAGTTGAGCACACGGGAAAGAGTGTTAAATCACCATATGGTGGTCACGCATTATCAGGTGGTCGGGCATCATGTGTCTCTGCTATCTCTGCTAATAGTGTGCTCCCCGGTGATCCTTGTAGGTCCACAGCAGTACCATCTGTTTGCACAGCGAGTTTAAGCCAAATCGCTCGTGTGGCCGATGTGGCGGACGAGGCAGAGTCTGATGAGGGAGTGCCTCCACTAGATGACGAGGATGAGTTGATGTTTCCTGAATTTTTAGATAGATTCAGTAAACAGGCACTAGAGGATAAATACACGGATGAAATTGCCCAGGGTGCCAGATTTGATGGTACCGATGATGAAGAAAACAAGGATAACAATGAAAGCCTCGTTGTAGCCGAGTACGATGGTGAGGAATTGTCAGTAATTAAGTGGGACAGGGACGATCCTAAGATTTCAGAAGGCAGTGTATTTGAAATGATGTGTGACTGTCATAATGCCCTTACTACATATTGCATTCGCATCAATAATGCTTATGATGTTATTAAGAGTGAGCCAACAAGGTTCACAGTGAAGTTCCCTTACAAGAGGTGTAGGTGGAGGATGCATGCATCCACTATGCTCAGGAGCAGTTTGGTTCAGGTATTACAACCACTTGTGTATTTTAGATCACTGTGTAGAGTTTGTTAGCTGTACCTGACATTTTAATTATGTTTCAGATAAAAATTAATCGGTTCGAACATTCTTTTCCACCTCAAGGGGGCAACCAAAGGAAAAAACAAAACTAGCAAAGACTAGGTGGTTGGCATATGCAATCATGGATTGGATGAGAGCGAACCCATCACTTGGTGCAATCGCGCTCATAAAAAAAGTTTCTGAAAAGTTTAGTATTACAGTACCCTACATGAGGATGTTCTATGCAAAGTAAATGTCTCTTGAGAGGATCAATGGTCCATGGAATGAAAGTCATTGAAAGGGCTTATGCTATGACAAATATTTGATAAGATTAGGCGGATGATCATGATAAAGATCAATTTGCGTCAAAGAATTGCATCAATAGTATATGCTGGCCATCTCATCCTCCCATCTTTGATTAAGGCTTTGCATGCCAGGGCAAAACAATTGAAGATGAAATGCATTATAAGAGGAATGGATCCTGAGGTAACATACACTGATAGTAAAGATAGGCAATGGAGGTATCTTGCGAGTTTGGTTGGTAGGACATGCCATTGCAGGCAATGGCAGCTCCGTGGGAAACCCTACATACATGCATCGATTTTCATGGGTGTTCTAGGAGGTGCAGAGGGTGAAGTTGATCAGTACGTGTCGGAGTATTTCTCCGTTGCCAAATTTAGGGAAGCATATGCTCAGAATGTTCCAGCCTTGTTGGGAAAAGACCAATGGATATAAGTGGATCCAGGATTCAAGCTATACCCTCCAGTTTTTACTAGACCAGTAGGTAGGCCAAGGAATAATAGGATAAGAGCTAGTGCATAGGGTGGTGCACCACCTCGATGACGTAAGTGCAAACGTTGTGGGATCCTAGGGAACATTGCGAGGCTTTGTAAAAATGCAGTGGACCCAGCTTATGGAATGGATGATCAGGTGGGAGCAGCAAATGCAGATGATAATGAAGAGTTTTAAAGAGAGGAGAATGAAGCAGTGGATACATTGCAGATTGAACCAATGGATCAAGAGGAGATTGAAACAAATGCAGGGGAGATTGAACCAAATGCAGAGGAGATTGAACCAAATGCAGGTGAGATTGAACTAGTCGATCGAGAGGAGATTGAACCAAATACAGGGGAGATTAAACCAGTTGATCGAGAAGATATTGAACCAAATGCAGAGGAGATTGAACCAAATGCAGGGGAGATTAAACCAGTCGACCGAGAGGAGATTGAACAAAATATAGGGGAGATTGAACTAGTCGATTGAGATGATATTACATCAACTGCGTGGGAGATGGAAGCAGAGTTCAAGCATAAAGGAATTACACCAGCGGATATGGCAGAAATGGCGACAATGATTTTTGAACCGTATGAACCAACGGATTGAAACATGATTGAACCAATTGTACAATAGACTAAAGCACTTGATTCATTGGAAGTAGAGAAAAAGAACAAAGAGAGAAAAATAGAAGAAGCTGAGGGTGGACTCCAAGAATATTCCATCTAGGATCACTAGGAGCAAGGTGGTGAACCCAGCAAAAAACACTAGGAGCAAAAAAAATGGATTTGAATTATTAATTTGAATTTGTATGATAAATTTTAACTACTATCAATGTTTGTATTTAATTCGAACTTTTGTGACGCTCCCAAGTTTGTATGTTGGATAATCCCATAATGTATGTGTGATTGAAAGTTTCTATGGTCATGCACCTAGTTGCTTAGCACTACTCAGTTTTGCCCTCTACATGTGGTCAACACATGGGGTTTAGCTAGTTCATGGCTTAAACGTTGACCAATTGATCCAAAATTTGGCACACTTGTGTATCTTGGATTGATTTACCATATGAAATTGGAAATTTTGGATTAACTTGTAATTAGCCACGATTTTCTTTTTCTAAGTGATTAAATTCAAAAAAATGGTTTTAGGGTTAGTTTAATTAAAAAAATCAAAACATATTGCAACCTTTAAATGGAGTCTTGTTATGTTGCTTACAACTAGCATGAATAATAAAGGAAAAGGAAATAAAGAAAAATGGACTTATCCCCTAAACCACTTCTTAAACCCTTGTTGGAATGAGCTACTAGCTATGAAGATGCATGGCTTTCTACTCGATCAACCTCCAAAATAACCCATCCCAAAACATACTTTGTCTAAATGAGGCCAAATTTGAAACACTTGTGTATATCTGAGTTGCAAACAATATAATGTCGCCCAAGACGAATTATTTTGTTCAAATAACACATTTTCCATTTTTATGCCAAAAGCTTGAATTTCCCTTACTCGTTTTTTTATCTCGGTGCCCTTGTTTTCGTTAGCTCTACTTAGTCCCCCCCCCTAAAGTTTTCCTCACTTTCCCCCTCCCGCTAAAATTTTCCTTACTTTTCCCCTCTCTCCTGACTCAAACCCTCACAACAGCTGCTGGGCTCTGATTGGTCGAGATGTATGTCACAGGATCTTGGCTAACCACCGTTGGATACATCATGATCCGACGGGATGGAGGTCTCTCTCACCCGATGGGTGCACCTACCTTGTACGGAGAGGAGAGTCCAACAGGATGGAGGTCTCTCTCTCCCGATGGGCGCACCTACCTTGTACGTAGAGGAGAGTCCGACGAGCTGGATGTCTCTCCCTCCCTTTCCCTGTCGTACGTATACCAGCCGCATCTTCCTCTCCTATCGAACTAAGTATGGCGGTCCGAATGGCGTGCGGCGGTGCGGACATAAGCGTGGGGGTCGGAACGGCGTGCAGTGGCGCGGATCTAAGCCTAGCGATCAGAACAGCATGCGGCGGCGTGGACCTTAGAGCGTGGCGGCTGGAATGGCATGCGACAGTGCGGATCTAAGCATCTGAAATTTCTGTCTCTGTCCTTCTCACTCCTGTTCACCTCCTCAGATCCGTTGCTGATTAAATACATCGCGGCGGTGGCGGTGCCAACAGTGGTCATCGGCGCGACGATGATTGAAGTCGTCATCCGCCACATCGCCACGACGATGCAGATCAAGCCCCCGTGAACCGATTTGAATAAATTTGATACTCCCTCCGACCCATATTAGTTGACTTGGATTCATATAGATATGAAAAGCATCTAGTCAAGTTTTACTGCTAATATTAGATTCATAAGTAGCAATACTTTCTTTGACAATCTCCGGTGGGCTTGTATTAGTTGATTTAGATTTGTACAGATTCGATTGTACTGCTAATATTAGAGCCATCTGTATCATGATGAATTTGAGACAACTAAATTGGATTAGAGGGAGTAGTACATTCTTTGACATATCACCTCTCTAGAGAAGAAGAATGGGGCATTATGAAGAACGGGGAATGGATGCTACAACTTGCAGATAAATTATAGGCCTAAGTCTACATGCCATTTTGCACGCCAACTATGGGCAGCTAGATCCAATGGCAAGCAACTCGGACCCCGCAATGCATTCTCATGACAACTTTGGGACCGCAAAGTGACTAAATTTGTAGTAACTCACAACCATCCACCGAATAACAATTCTACTATCTAAATTAGCTATCAATTCAACTAATCATTACATGTGCCACCTTCACCACAACCCCATAGTGTAACTATTAGGACGGGGATGACAACTACTAAAACTGCCCACATGAATCTACTATTCTCCTCCCCCTTCACTTGAAGTTCATGTTTTAGATTTTCTACCACTTGATCAGATACGGCAAGATCAGCCTTAAGTGTCAACTGCTCTTTGCAAATAAGCTCTAAGTTCTTCTTTTCTTCCTCGACAGTACGCTTTAGCTCTAATATCAAAAGATTTTTACATGCCAATTCATCACCTATATTGCCAACCATCTCCTCCAAATCCATCCTCTGGCTAGACCACTGGGTTGATTCATCTTGGTATGCAATGTACCATGGATCATCAGCCTGCATAGCACACTATAACAATTCCAAAACAAACCCAATTAAAATATTTTCAACAAGCCATGGTGGCACTTAAAATTAATGGTAGTACAAAGATAAGGAGCTACCTGCACTTCCAACATGATAGGAGAAGGAGAACGTGACCACGACATGATTGAATCCCCACCCTCACCGGTGTACCCGCTACGACCAGACATTGAAGACTAATTTAACCCTACAATATCGAGGAAATTACGGGAACCGAATCGATTAGGGTGGGAGGAGCAGGAGCGAAGGTCTTACCGAGCACTACTAGCAATTGCTGCGACCGTGTGTCGAGCTATTGCAGCGGAACAAAATCCCTCTCGTCGTGGGCAGTGGACTTGCCTGTGGTCGGTACTGCTTCAACGTACAATGCGTGCAGACGAAACAGGTGCTGGAGCCTTGGTTGAGGTGCAACGTGGCCGTCCATCTGACGCAACGTAGGACAGAGCCGCCGACGCACTAACGATGGCTTCTCTGACCGCCGGTGGGGTAGGAGCTGCTCGGGGATGGGGGCTGGGAGCGATGAGAGAGAGAGAGCTGACCTCGCGACCCTACCAGTCAATGTTTGGGGGAGTAGCTGCTCCGGGATTTCTACATATTTGCCAATTTTGCAAATCTGCCAAACTTTTTCTTTGAAATTTTCTTATTTGCCACATGACCACCACATGTCAGCGACACCCAAAATGGAAAATATGCAAGTTGCAATCTAGAACGTGGCAAATATGCAAACCACCCTCCAGCCACACATCATGGCCCCATCGTTCATTGGCTTCGACAGCCCCACATGACAGCCCCATCGTTCATTGGCTTTGATGGCCCCACAGGATGAACCTTGTCTTTGAAATTTTCTTATTTGCAACATGACCACCACATGTCAGCGACACATAAAATGGAAAATATGCAAGTTGCAATCTAAAACATGGCAAATATGCAAATCCCCCTCCAGCCCCACATGACGGCCCCATCGGTCATTGGCTTCGACAGCCCCACATGACGGCCCTATCATTCATTGGCTTCGATGGCCCCACAGGACGAACCTTTTCTTAAATTTGCATATTTGCAACATGACAACTACATGTCAGCGACACACAAAATGGCAAATATGCAAGTTGCAATCTAAAACGTGGAAAATATGCAAATCCCCCTCCAGCCCCACATCATGGCCCCATCAGTCCTTGGCTTCGACGGCCCCACATGACGGCCCCATCGGTCATTGGCTTTGATGGCCCCACATGATGAACCTTTTCTTTGAAATTTGCATATTTGCAACATGACCACCACATGTCAGTGACACACAAAATGACAAATATGCAAGTTGCAATCTAAAACGTGGCAAATATGCAAATCCCCCATCCTGTCCAACAGCATGGCCCCATCGGTCATTAGCATCGACCGCCCCACATAACGGTCCCATCGTTCATTGGCTTCGATGGCCCCACATGACGAACCTTTTCTTTGAAATTTGCATATTTGCAACATGACCACCACATGTCAGCGACACACAAAATGACAAATATGCAAGTTGCAATACAAAATGTTCCAAATATGCAAATCCCACCTCTAGCCCCACATCACGGTCCCATCGGTCATTGGCTTCGACCGCCCCACATGATGGACCCATCGTTCATTGTCTTCGATGGCCCCATAGAACGAATATTTTCTTTGAAATTTGCATATTTGCAACATGACCACCACATGCCAGCGACACACAAAATGACAAATATGCAAGTTGCAACGTAAAACATGGTGAATATGCAAATTCCCCCTCCAGCTCCACATCACGGCCCCATGAGTCATTTGGCTTCGAGGACCCACCCCACATGACGGCCCCATCGTTCATTGGCTTTGATAGCCCCACGGAACGGCCCCATTTGCCATTGCCTGCACCGGCCACCCAATTAGGAACAAAGCGGCCCACAAGGTAGCGAGAGAGTGATGGCGGGTCCAACGTGTATCCTGGCCCCCACCCGTCAGCACGTATCGGCCACGGCAGGAACCGCACCAAAGCGGCCCCACTAGCCAGGCATGTAACGGTCGAGGCCTCGTAACGTAACGCTCAACGCCCGACCAGCCCCAACGTGGTCCCACCAGTCGGCATATAACGGTCAAGCCTTTGACCTGACGGCATCCCTCCGTTCGAGCACCTGCGAGCGCCCGTGAGGGTTTCTTAACATGGCGAAGGAAAAAGTGAGGAAAAGTTAAGCGGCTAGGGAAAACTGAGTACAACTAATGAACCAAGGGCACGAAAATAGAAATCCCATTTCAATAATATGAAATCGAATAGGTACACAAAATCTCCCACTGAAACATAGACATTTCAAAGTATCCCGTGAGTGGGATGCAAAGTTCGATTAGAAATCATAAAAGTAGCTTCTGATGGCTCAAGATAAGACTCATCAAGATGGTTACGCATCTCTTCATAGATTGTATAAGGCATGATATTAATGGAAGAGCTTAAGTCACAGAACCCTACACAGGTTGTCACATCCCAAGATTTTCCAAATCTTGTAATGTGAAAATAAATGAATAAAATAAAACTTTAATTAATTTTCAGAGCCAGAAGAAACTTTTTGAATTCAATTGGAACCTCAGACCCATTTGAATTAAAATAAACCTAAAAGGGATTTAAAAAGATAAGCATTTAAATAAAAGGAAAAATAAAAACATTTAGAAATACTACTTTGAAACAATTAAATGAAAAGATTTGTTTTCAAATGAAATAGAAGTTTTTACAAATAGGGATTATTTAACCAAATTAAACTTTGACCAAGCCTTGGAAATTAAAAATATTTAGTTTTGAATAAAAATAACAAAGGCTTATTTAAAATAAAGTAATAAGGAATTAACATCAAATCTTATTCAAATAAAAGGTTTTACCATTTTAAATTAAGACATCAAAACTTATTAAATTATTTTAAACAGGTTTTCCCAAATATTTTATAATATCTAATAAAGCCTACTAAAGTGTTTTGGCTTATTTATAGGTTTCAAATAAATAACTCAATTAAATAAATCCTATTTGAATCAATAAAGAAAGTCTATATTATTTAAATCATTAATGGACCCTAAAATAAAAGGCTATATTATTTTAAACAAGTTTTCCAAATATTCTTTATTTCCAAAGGATACCTACTGATTTGAATTTGAAAGTATTTGGATTTAAAATAGAAATTCTATTAAATAAACCAAACCTTGTTTATTTAATAAACCATAGTCCATCTTTAATTAATTAATTAATAAATGGAACATAAAAAGATTTAAAATGTTATTCTATTTTGAAGTTGGTTTATACTACTAAACAGAACCAAAAACACAATGCAAAGTTTAAAGAATGTTTGAATTGTTTGAATGATTGAATAAGTGGATTGAATTCAAAACAGGAAATAAAATGGAAAAGGAAATATAACACCGAATAAAAAAAAATGGAAAAGGGCCAACCCAACCCAGGCAGCCCACTAAGCCCACCAACCAGCCCAGCACCTTACCCCGCAAACGATTCGCACGCGTTATCAAACCCACTGAGACACTGACAAATGGACCTCCCCTCATTTCTTTTTCCCACTGACAGGCAGACCCCACCGTCACTGTTCTCCTTCTTCCCCGCGCGACCGTTTTCTCCCTCTCTTCCCCCGTTTCAGCGATGAATTTGCGGGCATCAATTCGCGTTGAATGCCGCGTTAACTCGCCAGCCATCACGTACGATAAGAGCGCCTCCCTCTCCTCTGTCATTCCCTCAGACGACACCCCCTCTCTGCACCGAGGCTGCTACAATTTGAGCACGCACCGCCGCAGCTCCGACCACCGTCCTCCTTCGATTCCGGCTGAACCACATCCCCTCCTGCCTCCACTAGCACACAGACGCACTCACTACCCCCTGGCGCTTCTGTCAGTGCCTTCCATTCAACCGCGGGTGCCCTGAAACCTCGCCTTCGACGACGACTGCAGCACCGCGACTGTCTTCAACTCCGGCGAGCCCCACAGGTAGATTCCGGTCGCCCCTCTTTTTCTCGTTCACGCACACAACCTTGCCTTGTTCCTGCGCATCTAACCGTGTCGTCATTTCTCTTTGAGGTGATCCACAACGCTGTCCCCGATGACTACCTAACGCGTCCGTCGCCGATTCCCAACTCCGACGAGAAATTTCGACCGTCTCTGAGCGCCCATTGTCAAGCCAGCAGTACCCAGAGCTTCACCTTGACCACCTGAGCCTGGTGAGCATACCCTATCTCTCTCTCGCTTCCTGTATCGCCGGAACCATCATCGACTGACTGCTCCGCCGCCAGCAGCCGTCGCAGCGCCGCCCGACTGTGGTCAAACACGCCAGTACCGTTCGATCTAGATTTAGCGGTCACGATTAGATCACTTATCGTCGAAGGGGTATGTCCTCTGAGCCACACGATCTGACTAGATCCAACGCCCCACAAACGCGATCCCAGCGAACCGGTACCGTCCAGTAGGAAACCGCCGCGTGTCCCTGTTCTGTTTAAAACAGAAATAGAATCTGATTTAAATTGCAAACTTCAAATCCTTATAACTTTTGATCCACACGTCCAAATTTGACAAATGTTATACCAATAAGATCAGGAGAACAAGCCCTAAACAACCATGGCCTTAGTTTTGAAAATAGTATCTGTTAGCTTGTTTGAAATTACAGAAACTTTTGTGTACTTGTTTAGAATATAAAAATTGTTTAAAACTGATTTTAGGATTAAATCTTTTGCGAAATGGATTTGTGTGATCCTACTGACCCTAGGAACCAACCCATAGTGTTAAAAATGATTTTTGTGAAATTTAAGTTGAATTAATTAACTAAGTCATTTTCTAGCCAAATAAAACTCATTAAATTGTTTTATGGAAAAGTTGTTGCAAGGAAAACCTTGGGAAAATGTTATGGACCAAACTTACTGACCCAAAACACCAAGCCTTGCCAAGAGCAACTCACTTAGTGAAAAACATAAGGTTTTACTTTAAAAAGAATAATTTTCATCACATAAAATGTTGAATGGACTTTAAAATATACTTTGGGCAAAACCCTCTAACTAATGACTTTGCCATTTTGGTAAATGACCAATGTGGACCTTAAAAAGTTTATAAACCTAGTAGAGACCAACTTTGCAATAGAACCCTCTTCCTACAAAACTTAGGAACCATTGCTTTGTGTATGAGAATTATTGTTTGAATGCTGGAATGCTACTTGATACCATGCTTGTTTGATTGTAGTGAAATTAGCAAAGTGTGAGACTAGCAAGATCAAGGAGTGACTATCATTCCCTAAACAAAAAGGCAAGTTACACTATCATACAAAAGACCTACTATTTTCATTATACTTAGTGGATTTTGTAAACATGCATGAAAATGTTTTATACTTATGCTATGCTAATCCTAATAGGATTCCCTATACACTCCTTAGTGGAAATATTGAAGTTGTACATGCTTAGCCTTGCTATGTTTTGAAAAGAGATACATGTTGAGATTTTATAAAGGTTGAGAAAAGGACTTGTGTTTTTATATAATAAAACAAGGACTCAATGAACCACCTAGGTGGTGGACACTTTATGTTTTGGAGAAAGTGGCAACAAAAGGGAACCATGTCTATGGCAATCACTTTGTGTTGTGCTCCAACTGAAAACCACCTAGGAAACTTAGAGATTGAACATGTTTCTCCAATTGTGGCTTTCGTGTACAACCACATGCTATTATGGCTCTGGCTTAGTCAACTACATTAGGAAGACCCATACATTGTCTTTGGTTACCGGACATGGGGATCTGGAATGCTTCATGGGGGCTGAAGACAAGCTAGCAATGATGTATGGGAGGACCTTTTGGAAAGACTTCGTCAAATTCTCGATCTGCCAAGACTCCATCTTGGTGAGCACTAATCCAAGAGGGCCCCGTGGCAACAAGATGGGATTGTGTCATGTGGGTAAAGTGTACTCCTTCTGCAGAAGTTAATAAAATCTAAGTACTTAGCCGTGTCCCCGGTTATGGACAATACTGAGCAACTAAAGTTTGAACTATGGGAGATCTCGACATTCTAATTTCTAATATAAAAACTTGATGCACTTGGGGGTACCAAGGAATTCAAAGAGATTTTGTTAAGCTTGTTGCACTTGGGGTTACCAAGGTGCACAAGAGCATGATGTACTTGGGGTTACCAAGGAACTCATGATTTTTGATAAAACTTGTTGCACTTGGGGTTACCAAGGTGCTCAAGGATTTTTGTCAAGGATTTGAACACTTGAGTGTTTACCAAGGATGTTCAAGGAACTTGGAAAAAGAGATTTGACAAAGGACCAAAACCATTTTATTTAAAAAGATAGGATAAATATTGCTTTAAGCAAATAAGCCTTAAACTCTACTTAGCCAAATATGCATAAAATGATAGGATCCACTCTTATTATACATAAAAGTGAAACTTGCCAATACAATTCAAATGTATTGACCCTTGTGGCTGTAACTTGTAATGTTGCAGGTTTGATTGTTTTAAATGAAGATTGTTTGATTGACTAGGATTACAAAGTCTACAACTAACATCTGCCTGTGGCACTGTGAAGATGAAGGACCCATGACTATATATATTCCGCTGCAATGTAATGTAATAGCCAAATGAGCTATATATGATGTAATAAAACTATGTTATTCCTGGTTATAATGTTATAATATGACCCTTGTATCTTGATATTACATCTTAACTGTGGATGCTAGCTATTGATCCAGGGACTAGCATTGTAAAACACAGGAGGACTCTACCTTATTAAAGGTTGGGACCCCTACACAGGTAGTCCCCTCCTAAACAGAAAGGGATTTTCTGTTGACTTCTATTCGTACCATCAAACTTTCCCCCTATCATGTCAGATGATTCTTTACTTACCATGATCACTTCATCCTTGAACATTTCAGGTTCCAAAAGTTCTTTTATTATCCTAATGTTTTGTTTGATGGTTCCCAGGTCCTTAGTTAACCTTCCCATCCTTTTATTATTTTCACCTTTACTCTCTATTACTTTGGTTAGTATGGTTTCTTCCTCACCTAACATTTTCTCCTGCATTTGCGAATATTTGTCCCTGTGGCTAGTTTTAGAGGGTTTCTCCTCCATAGGTGGTGTATAGAATTCCCAATCTTTCAGAATCTACAGATAGTCGACATAAGTTTTAATAATTTGAATAATCATGCAATGGTCAAGATTAAATTTTTTGAGAAGTTTTTCTATTTTTCCTGAAGCTAGAAACCTTTTCAAGTAATTGTAGTCTATGGGATTTTCTTTATTAAACTCAACCTATCAGTGAGCTTTCTATATCCTATTCACTGTGTCTAGCAAATTGCATGCTTTTTCAACACTAAATTCGGTGAATGACCCATTGGTAAGGAAGTCGAGTTCATTTTTGTTATCACCGTTTAAACCTGCGTAGAAGTTGTGTATTACCAACCAAGGTGGAAAATTATTATGGTGGCATCCATCAAGCAATCCTCGAAACCTTGCGTATCCTTCATGCAAGCTTTCTTTAGGTTTTCCTTTAAAATTTGTGATCGTACGTCTCACTCCAAGAATTTTTGTCCTGGGAAAGAAATCAACTAAAAATGAAGAGGTCAAGCTCTCCCAGGAATTAGTAATCTTTGCAGAACTTTGGATGTACGAAGAACAGGCTTCATTATTAAGGGTTTCAACAAAAATAACAAATTTAACCTCATACTCAGTTTGTATATTAAGGTGGAAAGTCTCACAAATATCTTCAAAGAAACCTACATGCTCATACGGATCCTCCGTACCATCTCCTGCAAAATTTTTCGCATGCAAAAGACCAGCATGGGGTTAATATCATACCCTCTTGGGTTATTGGATTTTAAATAGGCATCCATGGGCGGACCGGAATTCCTTACAGCCTCCATCTGAATTATATGTTGGTACTCGCCCATGATGTATCACATGAAACTACTAAGCAACTTTAGTAAAACGATTATTAAAATACGAAACTAAGAACAAGTACCAAAAGAACTTATCTCCTCGGCAACAGCGATAGAAAATAGCTTGATGACTGTAACGCCCCCGAATCGGGACTATGCAGATCTTAGCATTTCCGGACAAACCCCGCATAGAATCGATTCAAAGACGTCCACCAGACACTTTCGTGTGGGTGGGATTTGATTACAAGTAGTTACATCACAGTAGTTTACAACAGAGTCCACAAAAACTTATATATACAACCACAACTCAACGAGTCAAGAATACAAAATGTACAATACAAAGATACAACTCAAGAAGAAAACAAGATAGTATCCGAGTACAGACAACATCCAAATGGGACTAAGAGTCCTGAAGAATAACCAAGCGGTGTCCAACCCTTCCCAGGCCAAGCCGGAAGGGTAACCTTGCTAACATTGTCGATCACATACCTGTCAATCCAAAAGGGTGCCGGCAATGGGCAAAGGAAAACAGAAAGAGAGCGGTCAGTACTCAGGCCAGTACACGGCGAGACTAGAATTCAGTGATCCTCACCTACATAGGTATGGTGGGCTCAGTGGCATCAAAGCTTGCACTATCTAAGTTATAGAGACACACTACAACTTCGTCTATTAGAGCGAGATAAGAGAGAACTATATGATAACTATATATAACACCAAACATAACCCATCCGAAGATTTCCCCCTCAAAGAACAGTCGAGAAAGTCCCTTTGCAGAACAAGAACAGTCGCAATTTTAGTTAAGTAGGTGTTTAGTTGATAAGGCTAATTAGTAATCATATTATTAGTGGCCAAAATATTATTGGCGTTGTCTATGATCATGACACTGTACTCCTGAGGCGTCCATAACCGTGGACACACGGCTTCTCGAAAAGATTTATCCTGCAGGGGTGCACTACTATACCCAAACGCATGCTCAACCCTTCAGGCAACATATTACGCGTGCCTTCCGAATCTCACAACAAGAACTTTCCCTTAACTACGCGCATATCCAGAGGCGTCACCTACTGTGTTGATCAAACCAAGAGGTACGATGATTCTCGAGGGAGACACAATGTCTGCGTCTATTATACCGAACAACCCTAGAAGATAACTTGTAGAGCTCCCCTTGGAACTGTCGGCATGTACTGTGTTTATGTATGCAAGCCATGGCAGTCCACCAAAATCAAATCACAACTCAACCCATGTTTGAGGACATATTATGCGTATGAACCAAATGGAAAACTAATTTTGTAACCCTCTGGATATACGAATAGCGTCGGTAGTTGAGGGGGGGGGGGTTCTAGAGGCCCCACGTTTGGTTAGAGTGATCAACTCGGAACTGGTATCGTAGAATAAATGGGTCCTAGGTCAGCTCAAGCTGTTCCCAAAGGTGGTCCCTGTTGGGGCCTTATCATTAGGTGAATCCATAACCATTACCAACATCACCAATTTAATTTATCATGTTATCAACCATAACCAGATATCTCGGTTCACCTGTGTGAGAGCGGGCAGCAGACCTAAGCATGCGCTACAACTTGCAAGGGGCAAAGCTAGCTAGTCAAACAAGGCAATAGGATGACCAATGCAATATGGTAAGAAGGTAATTAAAGGGACAGTACTAATGCATCGACAGTAAGGATAGAAGTAGACAAAGAAAGGAAGTAAAGACTATAAATGCAAAATAGGTAGAAAGAGGAAGAATGCTCGCCTGTGAGACAAAGTCGAGAAACCGAAGGCTTGTCGTATCTCGCATCAACTCGTTGTCCTATCCGATGAAGAAGGAAAGTACTAGAAGAGGCACCGATGCAATATTTAATAATGTGGCAAAAGATTGAGCATGATTATGATATGATGCATGGCATGGCAATACGTGGTCTAACTTGGCAATATTAAGTGGAACTAGGATCCCGAAAATTAAATGTTATGTTTCGAGTTGTTTATCCACCCCACAATTTAAATGTTCTATTAATAATGAAAAATATGGCATCGATGAACTACACAATTTAAATGGGGCCGAGATAAGACAAGATTATCCCGTATATAGCCTCCATATGTAATTAGGGATTTCTATTTTCATGCCCCTGCTTTGTTAGTTGTACTCAGTTTTCTCCAGCCGCTTAACTTTTCCTCACTTTTCCCCTCGCCATGTTAACAAACCCTCGCGGGCGCTCGCAGGCGCTCAGACGGAGGGATGCCGTCAGGTCAAAGGCTTGACCGTTACATGCTGAATGGTGGGACTGTGTTGGGGCGGGTCGGGCGTTGATCGTTACGTTACGAGGCCTCGACCGTTACATGCCTGACCGGCGGGGCCGCTTTGGTGCGGATCCTGCCATGTCCGATACGTGCTAACGGGTGGGGGCCAGGATACATGTCGGACCCGCCATCCTTCTCTCGCGGCCTTGTGGGCCAATTTTTTCCTAATTGGCTGGCCGGTGCAGGCAATGACAAATGGGGCCATTTCGTGGAGCCATCGAAACAAATGAACGATCGGTCCGTCATGTGGGGTGGGGCCTCGAAGCCAATGACTGATGGGGACGTGATGTGGAGCTGGAGGAGGATTTGCATACGTCACGTTTTACGTTGCAACTTGCATATTTGCCATTTTGTGTCGCTGACATGTGGTGTTCATGTTGCAAATATGCAAATTTCAAAGAAAATGTTCGTTCTATGGGGCCATCGAAGCCAATGAACGATGGGGCCGTCATGTGGGGCGGTCGAAACCAATGACCGATGGGGCCATGATGTGGGGCTGGAGGGGGGATTTGCATATTTGCCACGTTTTAGATTGCAACTTGCATAATGACAAGTGTGTCGCTGACATGTGGTGGTCATGTTGCAAATATGCAAATTTCAAAGAAAATGTTCGTCCCGTGGGGCCATCAAAGCCAATGAACGATGGGGCCGTCATGTGGGCGGTGGAAGCCAATGACCGATGGTGCCGTGATGCAGGGCTGGATGGGGGATTTTCATATTTGCCATGTGTAACATCCCAAAAATACTAAACTTAAATCATCAAAATCTAATCATTAAAATTAAGGGTTAACAAAAACTTTTCTAATTAACATTATGAAAGCATGCATATGAGTATGCATTTCATTTTGAATTATTTTAAACCACCTTGTTTGTGTGTTTCTTTGCTTGTAAAATGTTTCTTAGGTGAAATAAACATCATATAAACATTTCCCACACTTTTCCCAAAGACAAGTAAAGCAAAACAAATAAAATAAAGGAATGGTCATTTTGACCAATTTAACTCCCAAGCCTACTTTGGCTCTCTCAAACTTTCAGAACCTAACAGAAACTTTTCTAGATCTTTGCACCCCTTGATTGACTCATAACAAAGTATCAAGGCCCACTTTGTGATCATCCAGAAACTTTCAAATGCATAGTTTAAATGACAATTCAAAATTGAATCTTTATCATATGGGAAGATCCCACTTTTTCAAAAACCACTCAAACAAGCTCAACTTTCAAAACCCAAGCATCTGCAGACTCACCAGCACCAATCTAGCACACCCACCAAAAATATTTTCAAAATTCAAAACTTGAATTCATGCGGCCATTTCATCAAACACTTGGCAGACACAAATCAAACAAAATCAAAACACTATTGTGAGCAGTGATTCTTGCCTAACTGGTTACCTATCTAGCTCACAACCAGCTCAATAGATCATCTAGCAAGATTAACCAAGCACTAGCACCACTGTCAGCTTGGCATTGTCATCAATGGTGAACAGCCAAAGCCACCCTTGTCACCCCCATGTCGACAGCAAGCTAGGAGGAGAAACAAGCCTAGCCAGCATGTCTGGGAGCAAGCAAACACTCCACCGCCACTCCCTGTCCACCGATTGAACCCTGCCAGCCACTGGACCACGCGCACGGACCATGCCAACCTCGCCAGCAACCATGCTGAGAGCACGCCCCGTGCGCCACGCTCGACCAACGCCCACAGACCGCGCACCTCCCTCGCCACGTGCATACGTGATCACCACCGTCCCAAAGAACCTCGTTCACACGCCATTCACCGCCGCGGACCACGCTACCAGACGCCATTAAATTCTCCGTCGGGCACACGCAGAGCACCGTCGTGTTCCGACCAAACCGCACCGCCCCACGTCTTGCCACCGTATCGTTGAGCATCGCCAGGGAACACCGCACCGTCCTCTACCTTCGCCCATGCCAATAGCCGCCTGTACCATCGCCCCCGACGAGCTCACCTTGCGCCCCGTCGGTCCCCTCGCTCGACTATAAATAGAGGTCACCCCTAGCCGAATTGAGCACACCATTCTACTCCCCTCTCATCACTGATCGTGCCACACCGTTCCCGGAGCAAGGCGAGAAACACTTCGCCGGAATTTCACCGGAGCCCGCCGCCTCTGGAGAAGAAAGGAGCCAGCGATTGGAGCCGTCCCAGGAGGAGCCACCGGTACCAGGAGATTCTCCATCGTCGACTTTGTCGTTCGCCCGCCTCGCCGACCCTCGCCTGCACCCCGGTAATCCCCAAGCACCCCCACTGGCCGCGCTAGGTTTCTGTCTCATCGGCGTTGCCCAACGTCGAAGATGACTCCTAGCCGTTGGATTAGAACCAGATCGAACGTCCCACATTACCCCGTACCGCTTCGCACCCCCCTGTCTCACTGACGAGTGGGGACAACCACTTAAACAGCCCGCGGAAGCGCTACGCTTAGCAGGCCGGCCCGTTAACTTTTCCCGCGCAACCCAGTTATTTGAATTAAACCTTTTCCATTTTATTTCAAACACACTTCTGTACCCAGTTTCAACAATCTACCCAGGTCGATTCACTGCACCAAATTGAATGAAACCAATTTTGTTGGAAAGGTTTGGAAATGCTGAATCCAAGCCCGTTAGATTCAATTCATTTGGATCTATAGATCACCCACGGTAAAAATAACAAGGCATAAGCTTTTCTGCATTCAAACATTTTTCAAATTTAAACCCTGATAGCTTTTGAGTTGATTCCAACTCTCAAAAATCACATTTAACTATACCTTTCAGAATATATAAAAATATATAGGGTTACTTACAGAAATAATGTTCAAGTAATAAAAGAATGCCCCATAGGAATTTCTAGCCACTTTAATTAAATAAAATAAAAGGGTAAAACCTTATTAAATTGTGACACCACTTTAAACCACATTCCCATGGACTAAAATATATGGTGATGACATGTGTCAACATGATCCCATGTTTGGTTTGGAGAATATTAAATCTTAAATAGTTTTTCAATGAGTAGAAATTACTTTTCTAAAAAAAAGGAATTAAACCAAGCTTTAATCTTGTAATGTTAGTGATGATGCTAGATCATCTATAGGACCCTTTTTGTGTGGTGATTGTAAGTATTTAAGTATTGTTTGGTGATTGTGTACATCATATTTATTTATAGACGCTAGTACCGACCAAGGATACGAGGAGGAAGGAGGATTCTACGAAGAAGAAGCCGAGGAGAACTTCAACCACTGCTCTGCACAAGGCAAGCCTAATACTACTAGTGAATGTGCAAGCTAACACTTGCAAGATACTATACTGATGCTACAAACCACTACTTGTTACTATGCCCACTATATACCTTAAGCATATGTGATCATATTGTCACATCCCAACATTCCCAAATTCTAGATTTGGTACTGCACTGCATCATGATCATCATTCATTTGCAATGACTTTCTGCATTAATGAAATTTTTGAGTTACAAAACACTATTTTGAAACCCTATTTGGAATCACCGAGATGCTCCTACAAGGGATTATACTAGGACTTGTATTTCCACTTTTGGAAACTAATGGAAATATTACAAAAGGATCCTTGGTTGATCTCCTGGATTTTAGAAAAATTTAGAAAGAAATTTCACCCCGTTTAGAGCCCGTATGAAAAAGTTACAATAGAAATATTAAAACAGAAATGATTAAAATAAAAGAACAAAAAAAGGGGCAAACATCACGGTAGCTGACCAGCACGCTGCCCGGCCAGCAGTTGGCAAGCCTGTGGCCGTCATGGCCGAATAGCACCAAGACGCCGACAAATGGGGCCGCTGTCATGAGCCAGCTGCACGGACACCAAGGCCGACTCGACCGCGACCAGGACCCCCGCGCGCCACCCGCGACCCTCCCCTTATACCCTAGCCGCCCCTCTACGCAACCCCTAAACCCTCGCCCTCTCTCTCGTCCTCAATCTCCGGCGATTTATCACCGGAGTAAACTACCGCCGCCGCCGCCGCTCGCGGTAAGAGGTCGCCCCGCCGCCGCCTCGCCCCTCACGACCCTGACCTCGCCCGCGCCACCCTCCTTTTCTTTCCCAGAGCACACACCGCCACACCGCCGCGCGTCACGCCACCAACGCCGCCGCCCACTGACGCCGCCGTCGCCACCGTGCCCACCTACCGACGCCGCCGCAACGGGAAGCTCCGCCACGCCCCGACCAGATGCCGCCAGCCACGCCGCCCGACGCCACCTCGCCATCGGTGAGCCACCCTCGCGTGCCTCCCCGGCCGCTTGATCTCGATCCAACGGTCCAGAGGGACCATTGAAAAGTCAGCGTAGGGCGCTGACCCAGTCAGCGCCACGTCAGCCGCCACGTGGGCAGAGTCAACAGTCAAAGTTTGACTACGAATTTTAAATTGATTTAAAAGGCAAAAATTGGCTAAAACTTGCAAAATTCATATCTTTAGATCTACTGGGCCAAAAATTACAAATAAAATATGCGTAGATTCAGTAACTCACGTAGAATCTTGATGTACCATTGTTTTACACTTTTGCAGCAAGGTTTTGTCCAGAATAATTAAACGAGTTAATGCTCTTTTTAGAGTAATTAAATCATAGAATAAGTTCTGTAACTCCAAAAATTGCAAATAAGATGTCCCTGGAATCAGTAGAACAAGGGGAATCTCAAAGTGAATTAAAAGATTAGGCTTACAGTAATAATTTTTGCAAAATCTATTTAAAGGCTTATTGCAGTATTTTAATTACTCAGGGAGTTATATAAATCACTTTTGAGAAATTCCAATTGGTACTGTTCCTATTTAGAGTTGCCTACAAAGTAGAATGTTTCCAAGATTTTACAAACAGTATGACAGCAGTGGTGAATTATTTGGTTTCTAGCTCTATTATTGAGCATTATAAATTGCATACTTGTTTTCCTTGCGCTAAAAATAATTTCCATGCATGCATACAGTAGCTATACTGAATAAGATTTTTTGATGCCGCTGTAGCATCAATCCACTTGTTATGCATGAATCTTGCATCATCTTTGTTTGCATATGATTGTGGATGGTTTGTTTACGATTGCAATTGTATCGTGTAGATTGTGACGAGTATAACGCTTGCTCGTGTGTGGATTGTTCTTCCGACCGCTACAACCAAGGCAAGTAGATGCTACTTTGTTCATGATGTTTTCCTACTATTTTCAATGCATTGTCGTGTATTTTGTAGATGCATGTGTAGGATAATACTATCGCTATGCTATGTCCTATTATATGGTAGGATGCTCCTTGTAGATGAACCACCGTTGGTAGATGTGCTTAGCCATGCTATGATGAACGAGGGATGGGTTACATCACTATAAGTTGTTTCTAAATGTGTCGTTTTGTGAAAACTAAAAAAACTTAATTAATGAATCTCCTGGGTGTGGTAGGATTGATAATTTTTGGTGGTATCATTGCGGAAAGGCACCCAGGTATCAAGAGAAAATGATTGGCTTCTTTATTTTGTAGCTTACGTGTACAACCATGTGGCAATAATGAAATGGGCGGTTGGTTGGACTCAGTAGGTTGTGGTAACTCGAACCCACGTATCCAGAGATGTAGAATTTTGGTAGGTTGGACCGGTGCGCGTCGGGATTGGGGAGCAACTTCTCGAATGGTCTCTTCTTGGACTTCTCCCTATCATCACCCAAAATGAGAGTGATGGTACGAGCTGGGCTGGCCAAGTCACATGGGTAAAGTGTACTAACCCCTGCAGGGTGTATGATCTAATCGATTAGCCGTGTCCCCGGTTATGGACGTCTGAGTTGCTTGATATTGATTCCATGAAATGTTTCTCGCTCATTCTAATTTCATAATTGCTTTAATGTTGTTGGGTTAACTTAATTGGGATCTTTCAAAGAAAATCAAAAACTGTTTATGAAAGTAGGACAAAGATAATTGCAAATGCAAGCTAGCCACAGCTCCACTTGCCAAATATGCATGTAGATGTTAGCACTATTGTCTCCTTTAATAGCTCTACTTGCCATACATTCCATGTATTGACCCTTCGGGGCTGCTACGTTTCATGTTGCAGGATATTCCGATTCTGAGTAATCGATTTAGGTCACGGTACTCCACTCAACACTTGTTCACTTGTGGGCAATTTGAAGAATGGAGGATTTACTATATTTATGTTGCTTCTTGAATAACATCGAGCTAGCCTTGAGCTAAGCTTTTATTGTAAAATGATACTCTGGATCTTCGTTATTTATGATACACAGATATTTTGCTATGTTATTCTTCTTATTCTATTGTGGGCCAATGAACCGATCCAGGGATTGGCATGTCACATAGAAGCTACGGTCTTTTCAGAACCGTGGTGTTACAAGATGGTATCAGAGCCCGTGTGTCGAATGTAGGATCGTGACCTAGGTTTGGATTAGGAAGACATAGAATTATTGAAGCGTATATTAACTCTGTCTTTCATCTTATGCCTTCCACTCTCGTAAATTCTTACCATATGCTATTCTCACACTTTCCTCTTTTAATTGATAGATGGGAGAAGTCAGGACTGAGTATTCAACCATGGAGTCACCAAGACCCTTAGCAAGACAGTTGGCACAGCTCTCGCAGTCATTAGGATGGCCACTGCCCATGTTCAAGGGAAGAAGGTTGTACACCTATGGATATGGCGAGGATGCATGGGAGATCACCACTTTCATCTTCAGGGATGCCGCCTTGCCAAACCCTGTGCATCTGATCTACACCAAGACATACTGCAATTGGGGACTTGGAATAAACTTGGCCTTGCATGAAGCCCTGTCTCGCCAGTGCCATCTCGTCCGACACCTACTGCCAGCAGACTCACCCTACCATGACTACGGGAGGCGTGATGAAGATGGGAACATTGTGGTTACCTAGGGCGACAGGAACAACATGCCGCCCCGTCGTAGGCACATAGAGGACATGGAAAGGGAGAATGGAGCTCTAGCCGAGAAAGTGATGATGGTAAAGGAGATTGCAGATTTTGCCAGCAATGGTATGGTGGTCCAGGGACAGGAGATAGACACCTTGCATGAAGCTGTGGATGTTCTGAAGAATTTCCTGATAGGCAGGGATGCAACCATAGGACAGCTTGATGGGACCGTGCATGAAAACAATCAGACCATACAACAGCTGCAAGGTACCGTCCAGGAAAGGGACCAGACTATTGAAGATATGGCAGCCCAGATTGCCGCTCTCCAAGCACACCTGAATCCACCCTCTGATGATGACAATGGAGATGATGGCAACAATGGTGATGATGATGATAGTGGGAACGATGATGATGATGAGGACGAGGATGATGATGATGGAGACGATGATGGTGGAGGAGATGAAGCTGTTGCAGCTGCAGCAGAGAATGAAGAAGAGGAGGATCCAGAAGAGGTGGAGTTTGAGATTTCTAGTGATGACACAGGAGAGGTGTACACTCCGCTGCCATGGTTGGTTCGCGGACAGAAGCGCCAACGCATGAGTGCAAGGACCTACCGCAACCTCTTCAAGAAGTAGATAGAAGTCGACCAATTAGTCTTCGTTAGGTAAAAATCGTTAGGATTAGTCTCGATCGATGTAAAACTTAATTACTGTTAGTTTAAGAGTGTTTAGTTTCTTATTTGTGTACTGCAATATCCCAGGATTATTTGTGCGAATTTTATGGAAGAGTTATGGCAAGTTTGGTTAATATCTGAGTTATTCCTGTTGTAGTTTTCTGCTGACACAGCAATACAATACGAATTTCATATTTTACTGGTGTCTGGGAAAAATCTGAAACAAATAGGTTTGGTTCGCAACTCTCTGTACTGTATGCACAAAAATCAGCAAAAATTCCTGACGAGTTTAAGTCAGGTAGAAAAATTCGTGAACACTGTTGGACTGTTCTGGCAGATTGCTATTTTTAATGCTTTGTTGATCTATTGTATAGATAACTATTGCCAACTCTTCTAAAAACTATTTCAGTAGGTATATACTGCTAGGATAACCCCTGGGATGTTGCTGGATCATTTGCTTGTTGATGTGTTGCTTGCTTGAGATTGTCTGTGATTGTTTTGTTGTTGTTTGGTCATAATGCATGGGTAGAATCCTGTTATCGTAATCGATTCTTTCTAAGCTTACCTGTGCTGAACCGCAGATGCCTCCCCGCCGTCAACCTACTGAGTTGGAGCAGCTCATGGCAGCTCAGGCACATCTGACCCAATGTATGACCCAGTTCATGGAAGCTCATAACAACAACAACAATGGGAACAACCAGCCTCAGGGAGATGCTCTCACTAGGTTCCTGAGACTAAGGCCAGCTAAGTTCTCTACTGCAACGGAGCCGATGGTTGCTCTCGACTGGTTGCGTTCAGTCAACAAGGATCTGGTAACTGTTGGGTGCACTGATGCTGAGAAGGTGAGGTTTGCCGCTCACCTACTGAAGGGACCAGCCGCTTCGTGGTGGGACACTTTTCAGATCACCCACCCGTTGGACACTGTGACTTGGGCAATGTTTGAGGAAGGTTTCAGGACCAACCACGTGTCTTCAGGAGTTCTGAGCCTGAAGAGGAAGGAATTTCGCAACTTGCGCCAAACCAACCGCACCGTGGCTGAGTATATTGAGGAGTTCAACAACTTGTCTCGTTATGCACCAGAGGACGTTGACACTGATGCGAAGAGGAGGGAGAGATTCCTGGATGGCCTCAGTGATGAGCTTTCAGTGCAGCTGCTGGTGGTTTATTGTCCCACTTTTCAGGAGCTTATGGACAAGGCCAGAATTCTAGAAGGGAAGCACAAGCAGGTGGAAAACTGCAAGATAAAGAGCAGCAATCACCACTCTGGTTCTCACCACAAGTCTCGCACTTCTTATGATGGATACTCCAAGCATGGAGGGAGTGACCATGGGCACCATGGGAGCCATGACCGCCACAACCATGGAGGCGATGGACATCGCCATGATAGCCACAAGAGCAACCGCCACAACCACAAGGGAGGACACACTCACCACTCTGGAGGACACAGTGGACATGACCGCAACCGTGATCGCAGCTTTGTGAAGAAGGATCTGAGTGAGGTGACATGCTTCAAGTGTGGTCAGAAGGGACATTATGCAGACAACTGTCCGGAGAAGAAGGTACTGAAGCCAACCAACAACCAGAAGGCCATATTGAACCACATGAATGTGGAGGAGATCCAGATGAGCCTGACCTTGTGATTGGTAAGTTTCCAATCAACACTCACCCTGCACTTATACTTTTTGATACTGGTGCATCACATTCATTCATATCAAGGGCATTTATGGATAAGTATAAGTTACCTACGAAGTCTATGAAAGAGTCTATTAGAGTGAGTTCACCTGGAGGGGATATGATAGCTAGCGCGGGATGTCGCGACTTAACTGTGAGGATTGGAGCACACAATTTTATTGCACATCTAGTAGTTTTGGAATCACAAGGTCTAGATGTAATACTGGGTATGGACTGGATGTCTATGCATGGGGGACACATAGATTGTGCACAGCGAGCTGTTTCACTCAAAACCCCGGATGGTAAGAGAATTAGGTTCAAGTCGGCTGTGCGACCGGGAAGGTGTAAGCTGAATTCTCTTAAGGGGGTTAGCATGGATACTGTGCCTGTGATTAAGGAGTACCCCGACGTGTTTCCGGAAGAGCTGCCAGGGATGCCACCTGACAGGGATGTGGAGTTTCTCATCGATCTGATGCCGGGAACAGGACCTATAGCAAAGAGACTGTACAAGATGGATGTGGATGAACTGAAGGAACTAAAGAAACAACTGAAGTAGCAGTTGGACAAGGGGTTCATTCAACCTAGTTCGTCGTCATGGGGTGCACCTGTTCTGTTTGTGGAGAAGAAAGACAACAACAAGAGATTAGTGGTGGACTATCGCTCGCTGAATGAAGTGACCATCAAGAATAAATACCCCCTGACAAACATAAATGATTTGTTCGATCAACTGTAATGAGCAAAGGTGTTTAGCAAAATTGATCTGCGATCGGGCTACTTCCAATTGAAGATCCGGGAGGAGGACATACCAAAAACCGCTTTCACTACTAGGTATGGTTTATATGAGTATACAGTTATGTCTTTTGGACTAACGAATGCCCCGGCATATTTCATGACCATGATGAACAAGGTATTCATGGAGTACTTGGACAAGTTCGTGTTGGTGTTTATTGATGACATACTGATATATTCCAAGGATGATGCTGAGCATGAGAAACATCTGCGACTGATTATGGAGAAGCTGAGGGAACACAAGCTGTATGCTAAATTCAGCAAATGTGAATTCTGGCTTAACACTGTTGGATTTCTTGGACACGTGGTGTCAGGAGAAGGGGTTGCTGTTGATCCAGGCAAGGTAACTGCAGTAACTGAGTGGGAAGAACCCAAGAATGTGGGTGATAGTCGTAGCTTTTTGGGACTTGCTGGATATTACAGGAGGTTCATTAAAAATTTCTCCAAGATTGCTAAGCCGATGACGGAACTTCTGAAGAAGGAGAGGAAGTTTGAGTGGACGGATGCGTGTGAAGCCAGCTTTCAGGAACTGAAGCGTCGACTAGTGACCGCACCTGTTCTGTGTCTACCAGATCATCAGAAGGATTTCCAAGTGTACTGTGATGCTTCTCGGCAAGGACTTGGGAGTGTGCTGATGCAAGATGGGAGAGTGGTGTCATATGCCTCGCGGCAGCTTAAACACCATGAGAGAAATTATCCCACGCACGATTTGGAATTAGCATCGGTTGTGCATGCACTCAAAGTATGGAGACACTACTTAATGGGGAAAGACTACGATGTGTAAACCGACCACAAGAGCCAGAAGTACATATTTACACAGAAGGAACTGAACATGAGGCAAAGGAGATGGTTGGAACTTATCAAGGATTATGATATGAATCTGCAATACCACCCAGGAAAGGCCAATGTAGTGGCAGATGCGCTGAGCCGGAAGGTCTATGCCAATGGATTGACTGTTGGGGAATTGCCCGAGGATTTGTGCAAGCAATTCAAGGACCTTAGACTAGAGGTAGTGTCTGAAGGATATTTGGCAGCAATGGAAGTCCAACCAACGCTACAGGATAGGATTAGGAAGTCTCAAGTAGGAGACAAGGAGATAGAGGAAGTAAAGGAAAAGATGAAGGAGGATCGAGCAAAAGAATTCCGTGAGGATGAGCAAGGAACCTTGTGGTATGGGGATCGTTTGTGCGTTCCCAACGATCCGGAGATAAGGAAGTTGATTCTGTAGGAAGCTCATGACTCGCCGTATTCCATACATCCGGGCAATACGAAGATGTATATGGACCTAAAGGACAGATTTTGGTGGAACAACATGAAGGGAGACATCTCTGAGCATATTGCCCTATGCGATGTATGTAGCCGAGTGAAGGTGGAACACCAGAAGCCAGCAGGACTGCTACAGCCATTGCCAGTGCCGGATTGGAAGTGGGATAGAGTGGGAATGGATTTTATCACAGGATTGCCCAGGACCAGGTCAGGATATGACTCCATTTGGGTAGTGGTCGACCATTTGACCAAGGTAGCCCACTTTATACCAGTGAAGACGACCTACACGAGTGCAAAGTTGGCCAAGATTTATATGGACAGAATTGTGTGCCTGCATGGAGTTCCGAAGAGTATTGTATCTGATAAAGGCACCAATTTACCTCACACTTTTGGCGCCAGCTGCACGAGTCATTGGGGACCAGGTTGGAGTTTAGCACAACATTCCACCCCCAGACTGATGGACAGACCGAGAGGGTAAACCAGATTTTGGAGGATATGCTGAGAGCTTGTGCTTTGGCTCATGGTTCTAGTTGGGATGAGAATTTGCCGTATGCTGAGTTTTCCTACAACAACAGCTATCAAACCAGCATCAAGACGTCATCGTTCGATGTGCTATACGGGAAACGGTGCCGGACACCATTGCTATGGGATGGAGTAGGAGAACGTCAGCTATTTGGACCGGATTTTATCAAGGACGCTGAGGAGAAAGTCGCCATGATTAGGGACAGGCTGAAGGTAGCACAATCAAGGCAGAAGAGCTACGCTGACGGCAAACGCAAGGAAGTGGTGTATGAGATTGGTGATAGAGCGTACCTCAGAGTGTCGCCATTACGTGGAATTAAGAGGTTTGGAATCAAGGGTAAGTTGTCACCTCGGTTTATTGGACCATATCGGGTCTTAGCACGCAAAGGAGAAGTTGCTTATCAGTTGGAGTTGCCAGAGGCTCAGTCCGCTGTCCACAATGTGTTACACGTGTCCCAGCTGAAGAAGTGCCATCGGAGATGGTGGATACACCATTGAGAGACACTGTGCCACTAGAGGAGGTTCAACTTGAGAATGACTTGACCTATGAGGAGAAGCCGGTCAAAATACTGGAAACAGCGGAGAGGATTACCCGTACCAAGACGATCAGGTTTTGCAAGGTGCAATGGAGCCACCACACCGAAGAGGAAGCCACTAGGGAGCATGAGGATGACATCCGAGAAGACCACCCACACCTATTTGCTAGCCGCGCCGAATCTCGGGGACGAGATTCATCTTAAGGGGGTTAGTCTTGTCACATCCCAACATTCCCAAATTCTAGATTTGGTACTGCACTGCATCATGATCATCATTCATTTGCAATGACTTTCTGCATTCATGAAAATTTTGAGTTACAAAACACTATTTTGAAACCCTATTTGGAATCACCGAGATGCTCCTACAAGGGATTATACTAGGACTTGTATTTCCACTTTTGGAAACTAGTAGAAATATTACAAAAGGATCCTAGGTTGATCTCCTGGATTTTAGAAAAATTTAGAAAGAAATGTCACCCCGTTTGGAGCCCGTATGAAAAAGTTACAATAGAAATACTAAAATAGAAAAGATTAAAAGAAAAGAACAAAAAAAAGGGGCAAGAAATAAGCAGCTGCCCGCCAATGCCAAGAAGACACAACAAGAAGCCATCACACAAGAAGATATACCGCCTGCAAAGGGCAGATAATGACACCGAAGACCCTACCACAAGAAATGGCCCGTGTGAGGAGCCATGGCCGAGGCCGACTCGGCCGTGACCAGGACCCCCGCGTGCCGCCCGCGACCCTCCCCTTATACCCTAGACGTGAAGGGAATATGCCCTGAGAGGCAATAATAAAGTGTTTATTATGTGTATTCCAAGTATATGATAGATGTTTATTTTGCATGCTATAATTGTATTAATACGGAAACGTTAATACATGTGTGTTTAATAAACAAACAGAAAGTTCCTAGTTATGCCTCTCTCATAAACTAGCTCGTTGATTAACAAGATGATCAAGGTTTCCTGATCATGGACATTGGATGTTAATAACGGGATCACAACATTAGTGTAATGGTGTGATGAACATTCATCCGAAGTATAGCATTACGATCAAAGTCATTGAGTTTATATTTCTATAACAACTTACGAAGTGATCCTAATCCTTAGACCATGAGATCATGTCAATCACTAACACCGGAAGAGTTTCTTGATAACATCAAACGTCACACCGTAACAGGGTGATTATAAAGATGGATTCAGAACTAATAAAGTGTTATGTTGAGGCTCATGGATCGAGAGTGGAATTTGTTCATCCCGATGACGGATAGATATACTCTGGGCCCTCTCGGTGATATCACATTGATTAGCTTGCAAGCAAGTGATTTGGTCAATAGAATGTTATATCATAGGAACGAGAAAAGAGTGCATGTCGGTAACGAGATCAAACTAGGTATGGATATACCGATGATCGAATCTCGGACATGTAATATATCGTGAAACAAAGGGATTAAGATACTAGCGTAAAAGGTTCCGACGATCACAAGAAAGTCATCGTTGAATGTGTGGGAGTCGAGATGGGTCTCCGGATCCCGCTCGATTATTGATCCGAGAGGGGTCTCGATCATGTCCGCATTATTCACGAACCGTAGGGTGACACACTTAAGAGACACCGACATCCAATTGGAGCAAATTTTTCATGCCGAAAAGAATGAACAAGCAGGAATTTATTTCACTAGATACCAACAGGTTTTCGGTGAAATTGCATAAAGTGGTTATGCATGTGAAATAGAATTATAGCAAGGTTATTTGTGAATGTTTGTCATTAAAGTAATTGACAAAATTCTGAATAAAATAAAAGAGTTTTATTTAATGAGAGTTTACATTAAATTTGGTGGAAATTTAATGGGAATTTGAGTGGACTTTTGAGTGGAGGGAATTTAAAGGAGATTTGTGAGTGGAGTGTCCACCCACATGAAGAGGGAGGGCAGCCCCATGCCGGGCACCCCTTGGGGTTCCTCCTCCTATAAAAGGAGCCCCTCCTCACTTGTCTCACACACCTCTCTCGTGAAGGATCTCTCTCCCCTCTAGATTTATCCCCATGGTCTCGGAGCTAGCGAGATACATGTTCCCGTGGCTATTCGCAATAAAGAGTTGTGCTTCCGCTGCATCGCTGGAGGAGGAGGCGAGAGGTTGCTCGGCACCACGTGTGTGCGAGCAAATTTGGACTTCTCGATCTTGCTCTCGAGATCGATCTTGAGATCAAGAGATCATCTACATCAACCACGTTGAACTCGTTAAGCTTTGTCGGTCTTCAAGGGTATGTTCTCACGGATACATCCGCCTGTTTGTTTGTATCTAGTAGATATCTTGGTATATAGTTCACATCGTAGGAAATTTTTTTCTTTCGTCAGAACCCTACAAAGGGTATCGAGCCGGGATTATCGTAGATAGTGCACATATTTACATGTGGGCGGCGATGATCATGTTGTTGCTTTTGTTGTAATTTTGGATATTGGTGGCATAGTGGGATGAAGCTGGTGGCAAACTTTACATGAAGCACATGACAAACTTTTACATGTCATGCACATGAGACCTGTTCCACGCTTGACATGCAACTAGTTTGCATAAGTGGCTAGCGGGTGTCTGCCTCTCCTACTATAGTCAATATCTATTTTTTGTGTTGCGAGTTGTCAACAATTTGATTATCCTTGTTGTGGTTCATGTTCGTAGGTAAGAACGGTTCTATCTCGAAAAGCCCTAAGCCGTAAAACTTGCAATGGATAAATTAGAGGCGCCTAGTTTAGATTGTTGTCGGCTAGTGTTATGATATGGTAGTGTTGTAAGTAGATGTATGAGATGATACTCTTACAACACACATAGCGTAAAATCCATAGACCTTGATTTACACATATAGGTATGATAGTGATCATACCACGATGCACATGATAGAGATCATCTGCGGGAACCATATAATTTCACTAATAAACATATGATGTTTGATAGCATCTTATATTGCTTGTTTAGCGCTTTGTTAGCATAATAAGATGATCCCTCATTTAAATATCAAGATAAGAATGTGTTCTTCCTTTAGTATGCACCGATTATGTTTTCGTCGCTCCAAGACATCACGTGATGATCGGGTGTTCTTGGATCCACGACCATATTTCGGGTGTAAAACAGCAACACACGCGAATACTAAGGTTCTAACTTGGCGAGCCTATCATGTACAGACATGGCCTCGGAACACGGACCGAAAGGTTAAGCATGAGTCATATAGTTGATATGATGCCCATTTGATGCTCGCCTTTGAAGCTAATCCGACTCACGTGATGATCGGACTTGGTGTAGTGGATTTGGTTCATGTAATCACCAAAAAGGCACGAGGGATGTCGTTTTTGAGTGGGAGTTCATTCGTAATATAGATTAGTTGAACTCAATCTATCATACACTTAGTCTAAACTTTACAAATTTTGTTGTAGATGGCACCACCTGCTTTTAATTTCAATGTGTTCATGGAGAAAGAGAAACTAGCAACGAACGGTAGCAACTTTACCGAATGGGCAATGAATTTGAGGATTCTCCTCTCTGCTGCACAAAAGCAATATGTGCTAGAAGCGCCGTTAGGCCCCCCATGCCCCTGACGAGTAGAAGAATGTCTATCAGACTCGTCAGGAGGACCACAACTTAGTTCATTGCGGCATACTGTATGGGCTAGAGCCGGAACTTCGAAAGCGTTTCTAAAACGTCAATGCATTTGATACAATGGGTGAGTTGAAAATGATTTTCGACACACATGCTGCTGTAGAGAGCTACAACGCTTCAGAAAAGTTCTTTAGCTGCATGATGGAAGAGCACAACTCCGTTAGTGAGCATGTACTCAAGATGTCGGGTTACGCCGATAAGCTTGTGTCCTTGGGAATATCGATTCCCATTGACTTAGGAATCCATCGTGTTCTGCAGTCTCTGCCACCTAGCTATAAGAGCTTCGTGATGAACTATAATATGCAAGGCATGAAGAAGTCTCCCCGAGCTTCGCCAATGCTTAAACTGCAGAAGTGGAGATCAAAAGGAACATCAAGTGTTGATGATCGTAGGAACACTGGTTTCAAGAAAGACAAGAAGGAAACGGAAGGAAGTAAGGCGGCAAGCTGTTGCGCGTCAAAAGAAACCCGAGTTGGACCTAAGTCTGATTCCGAGTGCTACTATTGTAAGGGACTGCCATCGAAGAATCGCCCCAAGTATCCGCGCATAAGAAGGCCGCAAGGCAAACAAAGGTATATATGATATACATGTTATTGATGTGTACTTGACTAGTTCTCGCAGTAGCACCTGGGTATTTGATACCAGTTTAGTTGCTAATATTTGTAACTCGAATCAGGGGCTGCGGAACAAGCGACCGCTAGCAAGGGGTGAGGTCAAGATGCGTGTCGGCAATGGATCAAGCGTTGATGTGATCGCCGTTTAACGCCGCCTCTCCACTTGCCGCCGGGATTAGTTATAAACTTGAATAAATGTTATCCGGTGCCCGACCGAGCATGAACATTGTATCTGGATCATGTTTGATGCGAAGTGGTTATTCATTTAAATCCGAGAACAATGGTTGTTCCATTTATATGAATGAAATCTTTTATGGTCATGCACCGATGATGAATGGTTTATTTCTATTAGATCTCGATGATAATTTTACACATATTCATAATGTTGATGCTAAAAGGATTAAACTTAATGATGATATATCCGCATATATGTGTAATCGCCGTAGGTCATATTGGCGTTAAACTCGTGAATAAGCTCCATTCGGATGGACTTTTGGAATCACTTGATTATGAATCATTTGATACATGTGAGCCATGCCTTATGGGCAAGATGACTAGAACGCCGTTTTCCGGTTCAATGGAACGGGCGATAGATTTATTGGAAATCATACATTCTGATGTATGTGGTCCAATGAGTGTGTTGGCGCGAGGTGGATATCGTTATTTTGTTACTTTCACGGATGATTTGAGTAGATACGGTTATATCTACTTGATGAAACACAAGTCTGAAACCTTTGAAAAGTTCAAGGAATTTTAGAATGAAGTGGAAAATCATCGTAATAGAAAGATCAAATTTCTACGGTTCGACCATGGAGGTGAGTATCTAAGTTACGAGTTTAGCACTCACATGAAAGAGTGTGGAATTGTTTCACAACTCACACCTGCCGGAACACCACAGCGAAATGGTGTGTCGGAACGTCATAATCGTACTTTATTAGATATGGTTCGATCTATGATGTCACTGACGGACTTGCCATTGTCATTTTGGGGTTATGCACTAGAAAATGCTGCATTCACTTTAAATCGGGCACCATCTAAATCCGTTGAAAAGACACCGTATGAATTGTGGTTTGGAAACAAACCTAAGCTGTCATTTCTTAAAGTTTGGGGATGCGATGTTTATGTGAAGAAACTTCAACCGGATAAACTCGAACCCAAAGCAGAAAAATGCGTCTTCATAGGATACCCTAAAGAAACTATTGGGTATTCCTTCTATCACAGATCCGAGGGCAAGGTTTTTGTTGCCAAGAATGGATCCTTTCTAGAGAAAGAGTTTCTCGCGAAAGGTGTGAGTAGTCGGAAGGTAGAACTCGAAGAGGTTGTGGAACCTTCTCTTCAAAGTATGGCGAGTAGTGTAGCGCCGGAAGTTGTTCCGGAGTTGGCTCCACCTGTTGAAGAGGGAACCAATGATAATGATCATGAAACTCCAAAAGAGAGTACTACCGAACCTCGCAGGTCAAACAGGACGCGTGCAGCTCCCGAGCTGTACGGAAATCCTGTCATGAATTTCATGGTTGATGAAAATGATGACCCTGCGACGTATGAAGAAGCGATGATGAGCCCGGATTCCAACAAATGGTTAGAAGTCATGAAATCCGAGATGGAATCCATGTATGAAAATCAAGTTTGGAACTTGGTGGAATTACCTCACGACCGAAAGGCCGTGGAGAACAAATGGATTTTCAAAAGGAAAACTAATGCTGATGGTAATGTGACCATCTATAAAGCTCTACTTGTCGCAAAGGGGTTTCGACAAATTCAAGGAGTTGACTACGATGAGACTTTCTCTCCCGTAGCGATGCTAAAGTCAGTTAGGATTATGTTAGCAATTGCTGCATATTTCGATTATGAGATATGGCAGATGGATGTCAAAACCGCGTTTCTCAATGGTAATATTGAAGAAGAGTTGTATATGATACAACCAAAGGGTTTTGTAGATCCTAAGGATGCTAACAAGGTGTGCAAGCTTCAGCGATCCATCTATGGATTGAAGCAAGCATCACGAAGTTGGAATCTCCGCTTTGATGAGGTGATCAAAGAGTTTGGATTTGTCCAAACTTATGGAGAAGATTGTATTTACAAGAAAGTGAGTGGGAGCAATGTTGCATTTCTGATATTATATGTGGATGACATATTATTGATCGGAAATGATATAGATCTTTTAAACAGTGTTAAAAGTTATCTAAACAGCAAATTTTCAATGAAGGACCTAGGTGAAGCGTCATACATATTAGGCATAAAGATCTATAGAGATAGATCTAGGCGCCTAATAGGGCTATCACAAAGTACATACCTTGATAAGATTTTAAAGAAGTTTAAAATGGACGGAAGTAAGAAGGGGTTCTTACCTATGTTGCAAGGCAAGACATTGAGTAAGACTCAAAGTCCGGCTTCGGAGGAAGAAAGAGAGATAATGGACAAAGTCCCCTATGCTTCAGCCATAGGCTCTATAATGTACGCCATGCTATGTACAAGACCGAATGTGGCACATGCTATTAGTTTAACTAGTAGGTACCAATCGGATCCAGGTTCGGAACACTGTATAGCGGTCAAGAATATCCTTAAGTACTTACGAAGAACTAAGGATATGTTTCTTGTATAGGAGGTGAAGAAGAGCTCGTCGCTAAGTGTTATGTCGACGCTAGCTTTGACACCGATCCGGATGAATCTAAGTCTCAATCCGGATACGTATTTCTCATGAATGGCGGAGCGGTTAGTTGGAGGAGCTCCAAACAACCTGTGGTAGCGGGATCAACAACGGAGGCCGAATATGTTGCTTGAGCGGCTCAGAAGGCTTTTGGATGAAGGAGTTCATAGCCGAACTAGGAGTGGTGGCAAACGCGTTGGAACCAATGGTGATCTATTGTGACAACAATGGTGCCATTGCCAATGCCAAAGAGCCAAGGTCTCACAAGCATTCCAAGCATATTAAGCGCCAGTTTCACTCCATCCGCGAGGATGTCAAGGATGGAGATATAAAGATTTGTAAAGTACATACGGATCTCAATGTAGCAGATCCGTTGACTAAAACTCTCCCTAGAGCAAAACATGATCAACACCAGAACTCAGTGGGTGTTAGATTTATCACTATGTAACTAGATTATTGTCTCTAGTGCAAGTGGGAGATCAAGGAATATGCCCTGAGAGGCAATAATAAAGTGTTTATTATGTGTATTCCAAGTATATGATAGATGTTTATTTTGCATGCTATAATTGTATTAATACGGAAACGTTAATACATGTGTGTTTAATAAACAAACAGAAAGTTCCTAGTTATGCCTCTCTCATAAATTAGCTCGTTGATTCACAAGATGATCAAGGTTTCCTGATCATGGACATTGGATGTTGTTAATAACGGGATCACAACATTAGTGTAATGGTGTGATGAACATTCATCCGAAGTATAGCATTACGATCAAAGTCATTGAGTTTATATTGCTATAACAACTTACGAAGTGATCCTAATCCTTAGTACATGAGATCATGTCAATCACTAACACCGGAAGAGTTTCTTGATAACATCAAACGTCACACCGTAACAGGGTGATTATAAAGATGGATTCAGAACTAATAAAGTGTTATGTTGAGGCTCATGGATCGAGAGTGGAATTTGTTCATCCTGATGATGGATAGATATACTCTGGGCCCTCTAGGTGATATCACATTGATTAGCTTGCAAGCAAGTGATTTGATCACTAGAATGTTATATCACAGGAACGAGAAAAGAGTGCATGTCGGTAACGAGATCAAACTAGGTATGGAGATACCGATGATCGAATCTCGGACATGTAATATATCGTGAAACAAAGGGATTAAGATACTAGCGTAAAAGGTTCCGACGATCACAAGAAAGTCATCGTTGAATGTGTGGGAGTCAGTATGGGTCTCCAGATCCCGCTTCTGATTATTGATTCGGGAGGGGTCTCGATCATGTCGCATTATTCACGAACCGTAGGGTGACACACTTAAGAGACACCGACATCCAATCGGAGCAAATGTTTCATGCCGAAAGAATGAACAAGCGCAGGAATTTATTTCACTAGATACCGAAACAGGTTTTCGGGTGAAATTGCATAAAGTGGTTATGCATGTGAAATAGAATTCTAGCAAGGGGTTATTTGTGAATGTTTGTCATTAAAGTAATTGACAAAATTCTGAATAAAATAAAAGAGTTTTATTTAATGAGAGTTTACATTAAATTTGGTGGAAATTTAATGGGAATTTGAGTGGACTTTTGAGTGGAGGGAGATTTGTGAGTGGAGTGTCCACCCACATGAAGAGGGGAGGGCAGCCCCATGCCTGCCACCCCTTGGGGTTCCCCCCTCCTCCTATAAAAGGAGCCCCCCTCCTCACTTGTCTCACACACCTCCTCGTGAAGGATCTCTCTCCCCCTCTAGAATTTATCCCCCATGGTCTCGGACTAGAGAGATACATGTTCCCGGTGGCTATTCGGAAAGAATGAGTTGTGCTTCCGCTGCATCGCTGGAGCGAGGAGGCGGAGGTTGCTCGGTGCCTCGAACGTGTGTGCGAGCACGGATGCGCTGCTGATTTGCGGCGCTAGGACTTCCTCTCGATCTTGAGATCGGCAAGAGATTGTCTACATCAACCACGAGTTGAACTCGTTAAGCTTTGTCGGTCTTCAAGGGTATGTTCTCTACGGATATACATCCGCCCGTTGTTTGTATCTAGTAGATAGATCTTGGTATATAGTTCACATCGTAGGAAAATTTTTGTTTACTATGCTGCAAACCCTACAAGCCGCCCCTCTATGCAACCCCTAAACCCTCGCCCTCTCTCTCGCCCTCAATCTCCGGCGATTTCTCGCCGGAGTAAACTACCGCCGCCGCCGCCGCTCGCGGTAAGAGCTCGCCCCGCCGCCGCTCGCGATAAGAGCTCGCCCCGCCACCGCCTCGCCCCCTCCCGTGACCGCGCGACCTCGCCCCGCCGCCGCTGACCCCCCCTCCTTTTTCTTTCCCCGCAGGAGCACACCCGCGCCACACCGCCACCGTCGCCCACGCCACCGACGCCGCCGCTGCTCCAGGTGGACGCCGTTGTCGCCACCGTGCCTGCCTACCGACGCCGCCGCCATGGAAGCTCACGCCACGCCGACCTCAGACGCCACCGCCGCCGGACTCGCCGAGCCGTCCCCGACGCCACCGACGCCGCCGGTGAGCCCTCCCCTCGCGTGCCTCCCCGGCCGCTTGATCTTGATCCAATGGTCCAGAGGGACCGTTGAAAAGTCAGCCTAGGGCGCTGACCCAGTCAGCGCCACGTCAGCCGCCACGTGGGCAGAGTCAACAGTCAAAGTTTGACTGCGAATTTTAAATTGATTTAAACGGCAGAAATTGGCTAAAACTTGCAAAATTCATATCTTTATATCTACTGGGCCAAAAATTACAAAAAAAATATGTGTAGATTAGTAACTCACGTAGAATCTTGCTGTACCATTGTTTTACACTTTTGCAGCAAGGTTTGTCCAGAATAATTAAATGAGTTAATGCCCTTTTTAGAGTAATTAAATCATAGAGTAAGTTCTGTAACTCCAAAAATTGCAAATAAGATGTCCCTGGAATCAGTAGAACAAGGGGAATCTCAAAGTGAATTAGAAGATTAGGCTTATAGTAATAAGTTTTGCAGAATCTATTTAAAGGCTTATTGCAGTATTTTAATTACTCAGGGAGTTATATAAATCATTTTTGAGAAATTCCAATTGGAACTGTTCCTATTTAGAGTTACCTACATAGTAGAATTTTTCCAAGATTTCACAAACAGTATGTCAAAATGGTGAATTATTTGGTTTCTAGCTCTATTATTGAGCATTATAAATTGCGTACTTGTTTTCCTTGCGCTAAAAATAATTTCCATGCATGCATACAGTAGCTATACTGAATAAGATTATGTGATGCCGCTGTAGCATCAATCCACTTGTCATGCATGCATCTTGCATCATCTTTGTTTGCATATGATTGTGGATGGTTTGTTTATGATAGCAATTGTATCGTGTAGATTGTGACGAGTGCAACGCTTGCTCGTGTGTGGATTGTTCTTCCGACCGCTACAACCAAGGAAAGTAGATGCTACTTTGTTCATGATGTTGTCCTACTATTTTCAATGCATTGTCGTGTATTTTTAGATGCATGTGTAGGATAATACTATCGCTATGCTATGTCCTATTATGTGGTAGGTTGATCCTTGTAGATGAACCACCGTTGGTAGATGTGCTTAGCCATGCTATGATGAACGAGGGCTGGGTTACATCACTATAAGTTGTTTCTAAATGTGTCGATTTGTGAAAACTAAAACAACTTAATCAATGAATCTCCTGGGTGTGCTGGGATTGAGAATTTTTGGTGGTATCATTGCGGAAAGGCACCCAGGTATCAAGAGAAAATGATTGGCTTCTTTATTTCTAGCTTACGTGTACAACCATGTGCCAATAATGAAATGGGTGGTTGGTTGGACTCAGTAGGTTGTGGTAACTCAAACCCGCGTATCCAGAGATGTAGAATTTTGGTAGGTTGGACCGGTGCGCGTCGGGATTAGGGAGCTACTTCTCGAACGGTCTCTTCTTGGACTTCTCCTATCATCACCCAAAATGAGAGTGATGGTACGAGTTGGGCTGGCCAAGTCACATGGGTAAAGTGTACTAACCCCTGTAGGGTGTATGATCTAATCGATTAGCCGTGTCCCCGGTTATGGACGTCTGACTTGCTTGATATTGATTCCATGACACGTTTCTCGCTCATTCTAATTTCATAATTGCTTTAATGTTGTTGGGTTAACTTAATTGGGATCTTTCAAAGAAAATCAAAAACTGTTTATGAAAGTAGGACAAAGATAATTGCAAATGCAAGCTAGCCACAGCTCCAGTTGCCAAATATGCATGTAGATGTTAGCACTATTGTCTCCTTTAATAGCTCTACTTGCCATACATTCCATGTATTGACCCTTCGGGGCTGCTACGTTTCATGTTGCAGGATATTCTGATTCTGAGTAATCGATTTAGGCCACGATACTCCACTCGGCACTTGTTCACTTGTGGGCAATTTGAAGAATGGAGGAATTACTATATTTATGTTGCTTCTTGAATAACATCGAGCTAGCCTTGAGCTAAGCTTTTATTGTAATAATGATACTCTGGATCTTCGTTATTTATGATACACGGATATTTTGCTATGTTATTCATCTTATTCTATTGTGGGCCAATGAACCGATCCAGGGATTGGCATGTCACATAGAAGCTACAGTCTTTTCAGAACCGTGGTGTTACACATATCCACTTGATAAACCAATCCTAGTTTTACTTACAAGCTTCTTACTTTATTTCTTTATCAAAGCTCTTACTTAGAGTTTACTTAAGATAATGGTAGATACTAGAAAGAAATGTGAAGGTTGCATAAAGATCATAAAATTTGGCCTAAGGTAGATAATCTTGATGTCATCCTAAGGCATGAGATTGAACTTAGTTAGAACTCCACTAGTTTACCACCCCTCATTAGTGCTTACCCCCACTTGTAGATGCTAGTGCTAAGCATAAAACTTGATCAACTTTAGAAGGGAATACTTGGTGAAAATGGTTATGAAAACCTTGGAATGATGGATCATTCTATTGAAATGTTTTGGTTATGAAAACCTTTCAAATGCATAGTTTAAATGACAATTCAAAATTGAATCTTTATCATATGGGAAGATCCCACTTTTTCAAAAACCACTCAAACAAGATCAAATTTCAAAACCCAAGCATCTGCAGACTCACCAGCACCAATCTAGAACACCCACCAAAAATCTTTTCAAAATTCAAAACTTGAATTCATGCGGCCATTTCATCAAACACTTGGCAGACACAAATCAAATAAAATCAAAACACTATTGTGAGCAGTGATTCTTGCCTAACTGGTTCCCTATCTAGCTCACAACCAGCTCAATAGATCATCTAGCAAGATTAACCAAGCACTAGCACCACTGTGAGCTTGGCATTGTCATCAATGGTGAACAGCCGAAGCCACCCTTGTCACCCCCATGTCGACAGGAAGCTAGGAGGAGAAACAAGCCTAGCCAGCATGTCTGGGAGCAAGACAACACTCCACCGCCACTCCCTATCCACCGCTCGAACCTTGCCAGCCACTGGACCACGTGCACGGACCATGCCAACCTCGCCAGCAAACATGCCGAGAGCACGCCCCTTGCGCCACGCTCGACCAACGCCCACAGACCGCGCGCCGCCCTTGCCGCGTGCATACGTGATCACCACCGTCCCAGCAACCCCGCAGACACGCTCGTTCGCCGCCGCGCGGACCACGCGCGTTGTGCGCCATTAAATTATCCGTCGGGCACGCGCAGAGCACAGTCGTGTTCCGACCAAACCGCACCACCCCACGTCTCGCCACCGTACCGTTGAGCATCGCCAGGGAACACCGCACCGTACCCTACCTTCGCCCATGCCAATAGCCCCATGTACCATCGCCCGCGACGAGCTCACCTTGCGCCCCGTCGGTCCCCTCGCTCGACTATAAATAGAGGTCACCCCTAGCCGAATTGAGAACACCATTCTACTCCCCTCTCATCACTGATCGTGCCACACCGTTCCCGGAGCAAGGAGAGCAACACTTCGCCGGAATTTCACCGGAGCCCGCCGCCTCTGGAGAAGACAGGAGCCCGCGATTAGAGCCGCCCCAGGAGGAGCCACAGGTACCAGGAGATTCGCCATCGTCGACTTTGTCGTTCGCCCGCCTCGCCGACCCGCACCCGGTGAGCCCCAGACTTCACGGCGCTTAGGTTTCGTCGGCGTTGCCCAACGTCGACGATGACTCCCAGCCGTTGGATTATAACTAGATCGAACGTCCCACGTTGCCCCGTACCGCTTCGCACCCCCCTTTCTCACTGACGAGTGGGGACAACCACTTAAACAGCCCACGGAAGCGCTACGCTTAGCAGGCCGGCCCGTTAACTTTTCCCGCGCAGCCCAGTTATTTGAATTAAACCTTTTCCATTTTATTTCAAACACACTTTTGTACCCAGTTTCAAAAATCAACCCAGGTCGATTCAGTGCACCAAATTGAATGAAACCAATTTTGTTGGAAAGGACTAGAAATGCTGAATCCAAGCCCGTTGGATTCAAGTCATTTGGATCTATAAATCACCCATGGTAAAAATAACAAGGCATAAGGTTTTCTCCATTCAAACATTTTTCAAATTTAAACCCTGATAGCTTTTGAGTTGAATCCAACTCTCAAAAATCACATTTAACCATACCTTTCAGAATATATAAAAATATATAGGGTTACTTACAGAAATAATGTTCATGTAATAAAAGAATGCCCCATAGGCATTTCTAGCCACTTTAATTAATTAAAATAAAAGGGTAAAACCTTATTAAATTGTGACACCACTTTAAACCATATTCCCATGAACTAAAATATGTGGTGATGACATGTGTCAACATGATCCCATGTTTGGTTTGAAGAATATTAAATCTTAAGTAGTTTTTCAATGAGTAGAAATTACTTTTCTAAAAATAAAAGGAATTAAACCAATCTTTAATCTTGTAATGTTAGTGATGATGCTAGATCATCTATAGGACCCTTTTTGTGTGATGATTGTAAGTAGTTAAGTATTGTTTCGTGAGTGTGTACATCGTATTTATTTATAGACGCTAGTACCGACCAAGGATACCAGGAGGAAGGAGGATTCTACGAAGAAGAAGCCGAGGAGAACTTCAACCACTGCTCTGCACAAGGCAAGCCTAATACTACCAGTGAATGTGCAAGCTAACACTTGCAAGATACTATACTGATGAAACAAACCACTACTTGTTACTATGCCCACTATATACCTTAAGCATATGTGATCATATCCACTTGATAAACCAATCCTAGTTTTACTTACAAGCTTTTTACTTTATTTCTTTATCAAAGCTCTTACTTAGATTTTACTTAAGATAATGGTAGATACTAGAAAGATATGTGAAGGTTGCATAAAGAGCATAAAATTTGGCCTAAGCTAGATAATCTTAATGTCATCCTAAGGCATGAGATTGAACTTAGTTAGAACTCCACTAGTTTACCACCCCACATTCTTACCCCCACTTGTAGATGCTAGTGCTAAGCATAAAACTTGATCAACTTTAGATGGGAATACTTGGTGAAAATGGTTATGAAAACCTTGGAATGATGGATCATTCTATTGAAATGTTTTGGGCATGTGTTTCCGAACAACTGATGATTTTGGTGATGAAAATGTTGAGGCATGAGCCTTAGCCCTTTATAAAACTGATGGTTGTCTGGATGCGATACCATTCCAATTTTATCATACAACCACAATACCCGAAGATTGGGTAGGGCTTGACTGGAAACTTATATACCTTAGTATTAGTTCCCTCACGGCCAAGGTCTGAGCTGAGGCTACCTTGTGAAGATTCTCCACCTGTGCAGTACCCAAGATGACAGTTGGTCATGGTTGGGAGGCCAAACTCACAGGAGAGGTGCTTATACTAGGGCGTGTAATTGAAAGGTTAGGATTGATTATTCGCATACTGAGTATGGTGAATTCAGGATTTGTTCTTGACGGATGTATCGAATGTTGTGGTGAAAGTGTACAATCTCTTCAGAGTGTCAAACTATTCGAATAGCTGCGTCCGCGGTTATGGACAATTGGAGTGGCCATACTGTTCCCCCGTCAGACTTTTCAAAATGACTTGTGAAATGGATTGAGACTTTGACTTGACCACAACAGGGTTGTGATATGAAATACAAGTTCCCACTTAGGTGTTATAAAATTTCAACTAGAATTCTTTGCTTCTGAACTTAGTAGAGGTAAATCTGGCTTTTTGCAAAACAACCCTAGAGCTTAGTATCCTACTACAAAAACCCCTTTAACTGTTAGTATTAGTTTGCGAGTACTTAAAGAGTACTCATGGCTTTGTCCCTGGCTATTCCCATGGCTAGACTATGAAGAGGAGTATCTGGAGGATGGACTCCAGGAAGGTTATGAAAACTAGGATCATCTCCCATCGTCAGCATTGCCTGTGACCCCGAAGATGGAGCTTCGCCTATGCTATCATTATTATTACGTATTCCGCTGCTTGATGTTGTATTAAGAACTGGATCATGAGATCCCTATTTGTGTAAGAACTTATGTACGGTTTATAATGGATGATGTACTATGGTATCCAATTCTGTTATGTCTCGCAAAAATGGTAATCCTGGGATTGCGATGTATGGCATAACAGGCATCTGGGATTAAAAATCCGGGTGTTGACAAGTTGGTATCAGAGCCATCCTGACCATAGGAGACCCTAGCTAGATTGGACGTTTTAATCAAAAACATAGTTTCCAAAACCAAAGAAAGCAAATATTTACAAAAACTTATTCTCATTCTTATCCCTTTGATTCTTTCTTGAAAATTCAGGTTCCTCAAAAACTCTTGCAACATACATAAAATTTGACACACTTGATCACTCTACTAACTTACTCATCCTATATTCTTATAGATGGACGTGAAGTACAACAAGTTTTATCAGTTGGGGAATGGAGGAGACCATATCTTTGAGAGGGATTTGGACCAGCTTTCGGAACTTCTGGAGCGTCCTCACCCCGCGTTCTTCAGAGCTCATCTCAATGATCAAGGAGGAGAAGATATGCAGTGGCTAATTGTTGCAAGTCTCCGAGGAAAGATTGAACCTCCCACTGCGGAAGGAATTCAGTTCACCTTAAGAGAAAACAACTGGCTCGATGGACTTGCCAGGGCCATGCAGGAAGCTTTGTCCCATCTGTGTGGGCAGAGCATCAATCAGATCAAGGGTACTCGCTTTGAGTTTTGCCCAAGGCGTGATGCAAATGGACAACCACTGGAAGCACCATACCACCCTGAGCTAAAGACTCAATTGGACCACCTTAGCTTCATGATGTACGATCGTCAGCAGGAGTTGGATAACTGTCGTGACTACTGCAACCACAAGTCTGCCATCATCAAGACGAAGGATCAAAGCATCGCCATGTTAGCAAAGGATCGCAAGTCTCGCCGCCGTCAGCTCGACAAGAAGGAGCGCATTATTTCCCGTCTTCGCCACCGTATCTCATCTTTGGAGGAGACCATACACGAGAGAGACATGCAGTTGGAAGAAAGGGAGAATGCCGAAGAGGATCTTCGTGGAGACCCCTACTCCTATATCAGCGATGACGATGATTTTCTGGAGGATCAGGCTATGGAATTCTTCAACGATGAAGATGATTTTGCCTTCATCGATGATGATGAGGATGATGAAGCCACATATTTCGAGGAGTAGTAGCACTTGAGCACTAGCGTAGTGAGTAGTATTCGGTCCCACTGTATCATAGTTTCCAGAATGGTTCTTAAAACCATCTGTTTTTCTTTGATGTGGTGTGTGTTGTACTGTGTTCTATGAATGAATGAATGAAAAAGCAAGTTGCTAGAAAAATCTGAGTCAAACTTTAAAAAACTTTTCAAAGACCCAAGACCTTAGAAATTTCCCTCTTTTCTCACGATCTATCTCAATCTTCAGATGCCACGTGGAGGAAGTGGTTCATCCCCGGACCCGATGTTGCAGATTCTGCAAATGTTGACTTCTGACCGCGAAGCTGAAAGAGCAGAACGTCAAGCCAACCTAGCCACCCTACAACAGATAGCCCAGCTTGCCCACAACAACCAAGGCCACGGAAATCAGGACAACCATGGATATAAGCTCAAGAATTTCCAGAATACCAACCCACCTATTTTCACTAAGTCAGAAGAACCCCTAGACGCCGATGATTGGCTGCAAACCATGGAAAATAACCTAGAAGTCGCCGGAGTGGAAGCCAACGAGAAAGTGATGTTCGCCACCCACTATCTAGCCGGAGATGCCAGGGCATGGTGGAACAGTGTTCGCGCAATGACCGGAGGCTAGATGATGACCTGGGAGGAATTCAAGGTCAAGTTTAGCAGAACCCATGTGCCACCAGGTTTGATCAAGAGAATGAGAGACGAGTTCAGAGAGCTGAAGCAAGGAAGGATGACTGTAGTGGAATACCGTGACAAATTCTTGTCATTAGCTAGGTATGCCCCGGATGAGATCGACACCGAAGCCAAGAAGAAAGAAAGATTCCTGAATGGTCTGCATGATGAGATGCAGACGGTATTAGTCAATATCCCCTTTGCTGATATTGAAGCCCTTGTCGACTCAGCTATCCAGATGGAAGGAAAGATCAACCAAGCCAATGAAAACCGCAAGCGTTGCATGATGCATCAACCAGGAACCCATCAGACCCCAAAGTATCGCCCAAACCCATCTCCAGGATTTTCCCCAAGAACCAACAGACCCCCGATGAACCGTCCGACCTATCCCAACCGTGGAAACCCTAGACCAAAAGGAAATCACAACAACCCTGGCAACTCTAGCAATTTCAATCGTGCCCCACCCAAGTTCAACAACAACAATACTACCGCCAACACTAACACTGCCCCGAGGACTGGAAGCAATGCTGTGCCTGTAGCAGCAAAGGACAAGTCGCAAGTGACTTGTTATGACTGTGGAAATAAAGGCCATTATTCCAACGAGTGCCCCAAGAAGAAGAATGTCGCAACACCCAATGCCAATGCCCCAGCTCAGCAACAACATCGTGTTCAGCCAGGGAGAAGATTTGCCCCAGGGAATTCACTCAACCACAATGGTCGTCTTTTTCTCATTCATGCTGAAGAAGCTCAGGAAGCGCCAGACGTCGTGCTGGGTATGTTTTCTGTTGATTCAGTACTTGCACTAGTGTTGTTTGATTCTGGTGCATCGCACTCATTTGTCACCGAAGAATTTGCATGCACTAGTAAAATTCAACCAACAAAACTGAAGCATGTTATGATTGTTCAAATTCCCGGATCAACCACCAAGGCTAGGCAAATTTGCAAAGCCGTACCTATCCGAATCCATGACATAGATTTTTATGCAAATCTGATAGTACTCGGAACTAAAGGATTGGAAGTAGTACTAGGAATGGATTGGATGTCCAAACATAAAGGATTGATTGACTGTGCTAAGAAAGCCATAACCATGACCAGTACAGCCGGAATATATCAGTCGAGCATATATCTGAAACCTTACCTCGTCAATTCAAGTGCAACAAGAGTATAGCCCAACTTACCATTGACCAAGTACGGATAGTCTGTGAATACCCCGATGTATTTCCAGATGTTTTGCCTGGTATGCCCCCAGATCGGGATATCGAGTTTATCATCGAACTAATTCCTGGAACCGGACCCATAGCCCAGAGACCCTATAGTATGAACTCGTCAGAGCTAGCAGAACTGAAGAAGCAACTGGATGCCATGCTGGAAATAGGATTGATCCAACCCAGTGCATCACCATGGAGATCACCTGTCTTGTTTGTGGACAATAAGGATGGAGGTAACCGTTTGTGTACGTATTATCGGAAATTGAATGATGTCACCATCAAGAACAAATACCCCTTGCCCAAGATAGAAGATTTGTTTGATCAGTTGACCAGTGCCAAAGTGTTTTCTAAGATTGATCTTAGGACGGGCTATCATCAACTCAAGATTTGTGCAGAGGATATTCCAAAGACTGCCTTTACCACCAGATATGGATTGTATGAGTATACAGTCATGTCTTTCGGACTAACCAACACCCCCACTTATTTCATGAATCTCATGAATAAGATTTTTATGGACTTCCTGGATAAGTTTGTCATTGTTTTCATCGATGACATTCTGATTTATTCCAAATCAGAAGAAGAACATGAGCTACACCTAAGGACCATTCTTGGAACCCTTAGAGAGCATCAACTATATGCAAAGTTTAGCAAATGTGAATTCTGGTTACAGGAGGTAGGATTCCTCAGTCACATTGTATCAGCCGGAGGAATTGCCGTTGACCCTGCCAAAGTGAAAGATGTAGAAGATTGGCAAGCCCCAACCACTCAAACCCAAGTTCGTGCATTTCTCGGATTGGCGGGATATTACCGCAAATTCATAGAAGGATTCTCTAGTATCGCCAGACCCATGACCCAATTACTGAAGAAGGACAAGAAGTTTGAATGAACAGACAAATGTGAAGCGAGTTTTCAAGAACTCAAGAGAAGATTGATTTCAGCCCCAATCTTGATCATGCCGGATATCACGAAGCCCTTCGATGTGTATTGTCACGCATCCAAGATTGGTCTTGGATGTGTGCTAATGCAAGAAGGCAAGGTTATATCTTATCTATATCGACAGCTGAAACAGCATGAGAAAAACTACCCAACCCATGACCTCGAACACGCAGCCGTAGTTCTAGCCCTGAAGACATGGAGACATTACCTGATGGGAAACCGTTGTGAGATTTATTCGGATCACAAGAGCCTAAAGTATATATTCACTCAGAAGGAGCTGAATATGAGGCAGAGAAGATGGATTGAGCTAATCAAGGATTATGACCTGGACATTCACTATCACCCTGGTAAAGTCAATGTGGTAGCAGATGCCCTTAGCAGATTGCAGTGCCGCTTGAACTCCATGATTTTGAAGGAGCAACCAAGTTTGCACAAAGAGATGGAAGATTTTCAAATGGAATTAGTAAGTGAAGGATTTTTGACTAGCATAGAACTTCAACCCACTTTGATCAGTGAGATTAAAGAGGCGCAGAAAGGAAATGCTAGTATCGACGGAATCATGCGTCGTATCGGTACAGGCAAAGTACCCGGATTTACTGAGGACAAAGAAGGAGTTCTGTGGTACAAAGGACGCCTTTGTGTACCATCAGATTCTGAGTTGAAAGGAGTTATTTTGAAGGAGGCTCATGATACTCTTTATTCTATCCATCCCGGAGGAACTAAGATGTATCAAGATTTAAAAGAGCAATTTTGTTGGCACAAGATGAAGAGAGAAATCGGAAGCTATATCGCCAAGTGTGATATATGTCAGCGAGTCAAGGCCGGACATCAAAGACCCGCTGGATTGTTGCAACCCTGCAGATTCCGGAATGGAAATGGGATTCTGTTGGAATGGACTTTATCACTGGACTGCCTACTTCTAGTAGGGGAAATGACTCTATCTGGGTCATAGTGGACCGATTGTCCAAAATCGCCCATTTCTTACCCGTCAAGACCACATATCAGAGTTCGAAGCTAGCGGAGTTGTACATCGCTAGAATAGTTAGTTTGCACGGAGTCCCCAAGAACATCGTATCGGATCGAGGAACTCAGTTTACCTCGAGATTCTGGAAGAAAGTCCAAGAAGGTTTAGGAACCCATCTAGATTTTAGCACCGCGTACCACCCTTAGACCGATGGACAAATGGAGCGAGTAAATCCAATACTCGAAGATATGCTGAGAGCATGTGTGTTAGAATATGGATCTAAGTGGGAAGATTGTCTGCCATTTGCAGAATTTTCATACAACAACAGTTATCAAGCTAGTTTGCAAATGTCCCCATTTGAATTCATGTACGGAAGGAAGTGTCGCACCCCTTTGAACTGGTCGGAAGTAGGAGAGAGTCAGATTTTCGGACCCGACATCCTACGAGAAGAAGAAGAGAAGGTTCACAAGATTCGTGATCACCTCAAGACCGCCCAGTCCAGACAAAAGAGTTACGCCGACAAGAGACATCGAGACCTCGCCTTTAACATTGGAGACTTTGTTTATCTGAAAGTGTCGCCATTGAAGGGAATGCATCGTTTCCAACTCAAAGGAAAGTTAGCCCCCAGATATATCGGACCTTTGAAGATTCTGAACCGTCGAGGAGAAGTATCATATCAATTAGAACTACCCGAAGAGATGTCAGCTGTGCACAATGTGTTCCATATCTCGTTACTTCGTAAGTGTCTCAAAGTCCCCGAGAAGACCGAAGTGTTCAATAATATCGATCACCGGACCATAGAGATCAACGATGACCTAACCTATCCCGAAGTACCCATCCGTATTTTGGAAGAAGGTTTCCGAACTACCCGAACCCGCAGCATCAAGTTTCTCAAGATTCAGTGGAGCAACCACACAGAATAGGAAGCTACCTGGGAGCGCGAAGATCACATCAGGACGGAGTTTCCCGATCTCTTCAAATCCTAGGTAATCTTTTCGTCCTTTTTCAAATCTCGGTACGAGATTTTGTTTAAGGGGGGAAGGTTTGTAACATCCGAAAATACTAAACTTAAATCATCAAACTCTAATCATTAAAATTTAGGGTTAACAAAAACTTTTCTAATTAAAATTATGAAAGCATGCATATGAGTATGCATTTCATTTTGAATTCTTTTAAACCACCTTAATTGTGTGTTTATTTGCTTGTAAAATGTTTCTTAGGTGACATAAACATCATCTAAACATTTCCCACACTTTTCCCAAAGACAAGTAAAGCAAAACAAATAAAATAAAGGAATGGTCATTTTGACCAATTTAACTCCCAAGCCTACTTTGGCTATCTCAAACTTTCAGAACCTAACAGAAACTTTTCTGGATCTTTGCACCCCTTGATTGTAATCATAACAAAGTATCAAGGCCCACTTTGTGACCATCCAGAAACTTTCAAATGCATAGTTTAAATGACAATTCAAAATTGAATCTTTATCATATGGGAAGATCCCACTTTTTCAAAAACCACTCAAACAAGCTCAAATTTCAAAACCCAAGCATCTGCAGACTCACCAGCACCAATCTAGAACACCCACCAAAAATCTTTTCAAAATTCAAAACTTGAATTCATGCGGCCATTTCATCAAACACTTGGCAGACACAAATCAAACAAAATCAAAACACTATTGTGAGCAGTGATTCTTGCCTAACTGGTTCCCTATCTAGTTCACAACCAGCTCAATAGATCATCTAGCAAGATTAACCAAGCACTAGCACCACTGTGAGCTTGGCATTGTCATCAATGGTGAACAGCCGAAGCCACCCTTGTCACCCCATGTCGACAAGAAGCTAGGAGGAGAAACAAGCCTAGCCAGCATGTCTGGGAGCAAGCCAACACTCCACCGCCACTCCCTATCCACCGATCGAACCTTGCCAGCCACTGGACCACGCGCACGGACCATGCCAACCTCGCCAGCAACCATACCGAGAGCACGCCCCGTGCGCCACGCTCGACCAACGCCCATAGACCACGCGCCGCCCTCGCCGCGTGCATACGTGATCACCACCGTCCCAACAACCCCGCAGACACGCTCGTTCGCCACCGCGCAGACCACGCGTGCTGTGCGCCATTAAATTATTCGTCGGGCACGCGCAGAGCACCGTCGTGTTCCGACCAAACCGCACCGCCCCACGTCTCGCCACCGTACCGTTGAGCATCGCCAGGGAACACCGCACCGTCCCCTACCTTCGCCCATGCCAATAGCCGCATGTACCATCGCCCCCGACGAGCTCACCTTGCGCCCCGTCGGTCCCCTCGCTCGACTATAAATAGAGGTCACCCCCAGCCGAATTGAGCACACCATTCTACTCCCCTCTCATCACTGATCGTGCCACACCGTTCCCGGAGCAAGGAGAGCAACACTTTGCCAGAATTTCACCGGAGCCCGCCGCCTCTAGAGAAGACAGGAGCCAGCGATTGGAGCCGCCCCAGGAGGAGCCACCGGTACCAGGAGATTCGCCGTCGTCGACTTTGTCGTTCGCCCGCCTCGCCGACCCTCGCCTGCACCCCGGTGAGCCCCCAGCACCCCCCACTGGCCGTGCTAGGTTTCTGTCTTGTCGGCGTTGCCCAACGTCGACGATGACTCCCAGCTGTTGGATTAGAACCAGATCGAACGTCCCACGTTGCCCTGTACCGCTTCGCACCCCTGTATCACTGACGAGTGGGGACAACCACTTAAACAGCCCGCGGAAGCGCTACGCTTAGCAGGCCGGCCCGTTAACTTTTCCCGCGCAGCCCAGTTATTTGAATTAAACCTTTTCCATTTTATTTCAAACACACTTTTGTACCCAGTTTCAAAAATCAACCCAGGTCGATTCAGTGCACCAAATTGAATGAAACCAATTTTGTTGGAAAGGTCTGGATATGCTGAATCCAAGCCCGTTGGATTCAAGTCATTTGGATCTATAAATCACCCATGGTAAAAATAACAAGGCAGAAGGTTTTCTCCATTCAAACATTTTTCAAATTTAAACCCTGATAGCTTTTGAGTTGATTCCAACTCTCAAAAATCAAATTTAACCATACCTTTCAGAATATATCAAAATATATAGGGTTACTTACAGAAATAATGTTCAAGTAATAAAAGAATGCCCCATAGGCATTTCTAGCCACTTTAATTAATTAAAATAGAAGGGTAAAACCTTATTAAATTGTGACACCACTTTAAACTATATTCCCATGGACTAAAATATGTGGTGATGACATGTGTCAACATGATCCCATGTTTGGTTTGGAGAATATTAAATCTTAAGTAGTTTTTCAATGAGTAGAAATTACTTTTCTAAAAATAAAAGGAATTAAACCAATCTTTCATCTTGTAATGTTAGTGATGATGCTAGATCATCTATAGGACCCTTTTTGTGTGATGATTGTAAGTAGTTAAGTATTGTTTCGTGATTGTGTACATCGTATTTATTTATAGACGCTAGTACCGACCAAGGATACCAGGAGGAAGGAGGATTCTACGAAGAAGCCGAGGAGAACTTCAACCACTGCTCTGTACAAGGCAAGCCTGATACTACCAGTGAATGTGCAAGCTAACACTTGCAAGATACTATACTGTTGCAACAAACCACTACTTTTTACTATGCCCACTATATACCTTAAGCATATGTGATCATATCCACTTGATAAACCAATCCTAGTTTTACTTACAAGCTTCTTACTTTATTTCTTTATCAAAGCTCTTACTTAGAGTTTACTTAAGATAATGGTAGATACTAGAAAGATATGTGAAGGTTGCATAAAGAGCATAAAATTTGGCCTAAGCTAGATAATCTTGATGTCATCCTAAGGCATGAGATTGAACTTAGTTAGAACTCCACTAGTTTACCACCCCTCATTAGTGCTTACCCCCACTTGTAGATGCTAGTGCTAAGCATAAAACTTGATCAATTTTAGATGGGAATACTTGGTGAAAATGGTTATGAAAACCTTGGAATGATGGATCATTCTATTGAAATGTTTTGGGCATGTGTTTCCGAACAACTGATGATTTTGGTGATGAAAATGTTGAGGCATGAGACTTAGCCCTTTATAAAACTGATGATTGTCTGGATGCGATACCATTCCAATTTTATCGTACAACCACAATACCCGAAGATTGGGTAGGGCTTGACTGGAAACTTATATACCTTAGTATTAGTTCCTCACGACCAAGGTCCGATGAGGCTACCTTGTGAAGATTGTCCACATGCAGTACCCAAGATGACAGTTGGTCATGGTTGGGAGGCCAAACTCACAGGAGAGGTGCTTATACTAGGGCGTGTAATTGAAAGGTTAGGATTGATTATCCGCATACTGAGTATGGTGAATTCAGGATTTGTTCTTGACAGATGTATCGAATGTTGTGGTCAAAGTGTACAATCTCTGCAGAGTGTCAAACTATTCGAATAGCTGCGTCCGCGGTTATGGACAGTTGGAGTGGCCATACTGTTCCCCCGTCAGACTTTTCAAAATGACTTGTGAAATGGATTGAGACTTTGACTTGACCACAACAGGGTTGTGATATGAAATACAAGTTCCCAGTTAGGTGTTATAAAACTTCAACTAGCATTCATTGCTTCTGAACTTAGTAGAGGTAAACCTGGCTTTTTGCAAAACAACCCTAGAGCTTAGTATCCTACTACAAAAACCCCTTTAACTTTTAGTATTAGTTTGCGAGTACTTAAAGAGTACTCATGGCTTTTTCCCTGGCTATTCCCATGGCCAGACTATGAAGAGGAGTATCTGGAGGATGGACCCCAGGAAGGTTACGACAACTAGGATCATCTCCCATCGTCAGCATTGCATGTGAACCCGAAGATGGAGCTTCGCCTACGCTATCGTTATTATTACGTTGTAACACCCTCAGAATCGGCCCTATGCAAGTTTTAGCGATTCCCGCCAAACCCGCATAGAAACGATTCAAAGGTGCCCACCAGGCACTTGCGTGCGGGTGGAAAACGAAGTAATAACATTACACAACAGTCCTCGATGGGATCTACAGAACAGGTATATACAATAGCGACTCAAAGAGTCAAGAATACAGATATACAATACAAAGATCCAAATCACCTTGAAAATGATAGAGCGTCCGACTACGGACAAGATGCAAATGGGGCTAAGAGCCCTGAAGAATAACCAATGGCGTCCATAACCCTGCCCAAAGCCGGAAGGGTAACCACGCTAACGACGCCGATCTCAAAACCTGCTTCAACAAAAGGGTGCCGACAAAGGAAAAGGAAAAGAGGAGCGTCGATCGAGGCCAGTACACGGCGAGGCTAGAATTCGGCGGTCCTCGCCTACATAGGTATGGTGGACTGAGCGGCAGCGGCAGCATGCACTAAACAACCTATAGAGACTCGATACAACTGATGGCTATCAGAGAGGGATAAGAAAGAGCTATTCGGATCCAACCTGAATCTTACACCAAACAATCCCATCCTGGTATTTCCCCCTCGAGACCAAACGAGGAAGTCCACCGAGGAACTCACGCAGTTGGCAGTTTTATTTATTCAGTTATCGTTGCACCAATTACTAGTCAGGTATAGCTAGTCATCCTGATGAAATAAGCAGTGGGCAGTTTTATTTAACCATTCCGTTGTAGTTGCGACACTTACTAGTCAAATACAATTAGCATGAGATATCCCCAAAACCCAGCAGTTGTTGGCACTTTTATTTAGCCATTCCGTTGTAGTTGCAATACTTACTAGTCAGATATAATGGTCGCAAGCGACAACCCAAACAAGCATTTGTTGGCAGTTTTATTTAGCCATTCCATTATAGTGAAGCTGATTACTAGTCATTATAAAGTCAAATTTATAGCACTACTTTAGTTATAGTTGTCTATGATCGAGATACTGTGCTCCAAGTCGTCCATAACCGTGGACACGGCTTTCAGAAATTTTACCCTGCAGGGGTGCACAAATAGCAACACACACTCGATCAACCTCGGAAAAACCAAATCAAAACCCAACGAGGCTTTCACGACAAAGCAATCACAGGATTCAGAAATATTTCCGGGGGCCACCCCGTTGAGTACACCCGCAACGAAGTTAGCTGACTCCGAGACGGACTCAAGGTTTGTGGGGCCGGCTGTAAACGACTGGGAACCCAAAACTGGGCTTGTCGATACCGTGAAAATGGTTCACGATCCTAAACAGTACAGTGTGCTCCTCGCACAATCGTAAATAAAGCAGTAGCATGGCATAAGTACAGGATAGTAAATAAAACCTCAAACTAGTTGTGGCCCCAAGAAATAAGACTGAATCAAGCTCTGGCTCAGGGGGGTCCCATAATCCTCCCGGATGTGGATAGCGCGAATATTCAAGGAACAGGTATCAAGTACTCGGGGTCCTACGGGACACAAGTGGACGGTTAACAACCAAATAACATCTATTGCCCACCTGTGCCTCTGCTTACCTACTTCAATTTTAGTTGTTAAACAGTAATTAAAGTTATGATCATCTCCAACAATAAACACACAGCAAATACTCCAAAAACTGTGGCAATTAGCGGCACGCAACAACACTTGAGCAAGCGACTACGGCGCGCAAGTCCAACTATCTACCAAACAACAGGTAATGGGATGTGTCCAAGGCAATATAAGGCTGCAAGGGACATCACGGGTACGAAAACTAGAGCAACGCAACACGGATAGCAGTAGATCAACAGGAGGGAAATAAATACTATAAAAGTAAGATAGGTAGAAAGGGGGAGGTGCTCGCCTGAAAACATTGCCGAAGGTTCATCCGAAGATCGGGGCGAAGCTCACATCAACTCAACGGCCTTATCCGCGAAGAAACAAAACGCTAGAATAAACACCGGATGCACTATTTAATACAACGGCAGAAGATCGGGCATGATGCATGTATGATGCATGACATGGCAAAGATGCGATGCAATTAGGCAATATTAAGCGGAACCGGGGTCCCGTCAATTACTTAATAGGTTCAAGTTGTTTAGCTACCCCGCAATTTAAATGTTGTCTTAACATGGCAAAATATATCACCGGTTCGCTACACAAATTTAAATGGGGCCAATATAAGACTAGATTTGCCCGCATATGGGCCCCATATTTAATTATGAGGTGAATCGGCATAATGCCCCCAAACCACATGACAAATGTGCATGCATGATCAATTTAATATGCGACCAGTTTTATATTTCATTTTATAAAATAGGGCTCGGGAAGGGAATCACATTAGGGTTCGACGATCTTGGGGTTCCGGGGTTCGGGTTCGGGTGGTTTGACGGGGAACGAGGTTCGGACTCCGGGATTTAGGGGCTTCGGATCTGTGAAGGAGATCATGGCGTCCCGAGGAGGAGGTCTTGGCGTGCCGAGGGTTCGGTCTTCAAATCCCCAGGAAGGATGTCTTGCGGTTTCCCGTGAAGGCGATCTTGACGCTCGGTGCCCGTGAAGTAGAACTTGTCGTCCGTCTTTTGTCGGTGGTGAACTTGACCGATGGTCTTTGGGTCCGGGAAGGAGCACTTGGCGTGGCGCCGGTTAGGGGATCGGCCTTCGGGTTGGGGGTCTCGGTGTCCGTGACGAAGATCATGGCATCCGTGAGGGAGAACATGGCATGTCGAGTGTTTGGTCTTGTCGTTAGCCGAACTTGGCATATCACGGCGGTCTTGTCATCGATGAAGATCTTGTCGCTTTGTCCAGGTTCTCCATGTTCAGTTGCTCTTGGCATCGGTTTTCGTGGTACTTGGGTCTTTGGACGATCTTGTCGAGATGAGCGACAGGGGACACAGGGGAAGCGACAGGGAGGACGCATGTCGGAGGAAGATGACGCAGGATCTCACGGGACGGGCCCTTGGCTGCGGAGGCGATGATGGGGTTGCAGCGAGAGAGGGGGCGCGTCAAGGGAGGTAGCGGACGGAGGCGAGCTCGGAGATAGAGGAGGCAAAGGAGAGGTCGGAGGCGGCGCCATGCAGGCCAGCAAGGGGCGGATCCCGCGGCGGCGGGGACGCTCACAGAGGAAGGCAGCGGTGGGGTGGACGGTGGAGGACGACAGGGAGGCGGCGGATGCTCGCGGGGGGGAACGAGCCCGGCAGAGGAGAAGCATCCGGCAGGCGCAAGGTCGAGCGGCTCGCGGCGCAGGAGAGGGGAGCAGGGGCACCGGCGGGAGGCAGACGCGGCAGGCGGGCGGCGGGACCGCCGAGGCGGGCGGGCGCCGGGGTTTTGTCGAGGTGAGGGGACGAGGGGTGGGGTGGTCCGCGTGAGGAGGCCGACTGGGGAGCTGGCAAGGGGCGAACCAGAGGAGGCGGGCGAGGTCGAGGAGGAGGGGAGGCAGGGGCGAGGAAGAGCGGAGGGAGGAGGCCGCGGGCGAGGTGGGAGGTAGGTGCCGGAGGGGAGGAAGAAGGGCGGGGCGGCGGCGCCTGGAGGAGCGGAGGAGAAGGGCTGGGCGGCGGCGGCCCGACTCGGGGCGAGCTTGGCGGGGAGGAGAGGCTGGCGGTGGGGCTCTGCTTGGACGGCGGAGGCGGGCGCCTGAGGGGTGGCCGCGGGGACGGACGGAGGCGGCGGAGCTTGGCGATGCGGTGGGGAGGAAGAGGAGAGGGTCGCGGGGAGCGTGAGGGAGAGGAGGAAGAGTGGGGACGCGTGGGATTGGGGAGGGTCGGTCGTGGGGCCGGGGTGGTAGGTGGGACCCGCGGGGTGGGGCCCGGGTTCCAGTGAGAGGGGTGAGGGAGTGGGTCGGCGGGTGTGGTGGGTGAGGGAGTGGTCTGCGGGACAGGCGCGGTGGGACCAGGTTGGAAGTGAGAGGGGGTAGGTGGGGGCTAGGTGAGAGAGAGAGAGAGGGTTGTAGGTGGGGGCTGTGGATTGGTGAGGTGGCTGGGCTGAGGGTGAGGTGGAGGGACGGTGAGGTGGCAAGCTGGGGTTGGTGGGTAGATAGGATTGGGTAGTTTTAGGATTTTGGTGGACCGATTTTATTCTGGGATGGCCGACTGGGTCGGATCGGCCCGGTTGGCCGCCCCCTAAAAATAATTAAATATTTTATTCAATTAAAACCGGGCTTTTGCAAACCGATAGCAGACAAAACAAAATAATCCGGAGACCCGGGTTTTAATTTGAAAACAAGACGGGGCGTTTAGAAAACAAAATAGGTTTTTCCGAAAATAGTTTCAGACAAACAATGCATGATGATGACGATGCAATGCACAAAAACAACGCGATTTTCTAGTAGTGGTTTTGCGGGATGCCACAATTCGACACCACTAACAATGGATCTCGCCCTCGAGATCCGCCTCATGGTACCGGAAGAAGGCGGCGATCTGAATCTTCTCGCATCGTGTAGATCCTCGCGACACCACTAACAAGAGGTCGTTGTCCGTGATCGTTGAGGGAAACACTCCGGAAACAAAAGGTCGAAGGTAGAGGTATCCACAAATAAAGCCACCTCTAGCTTCCGTGGACGGAGTAAAATCGCTGGATCCACTGATTCGATGTACAAGAGCGAATGATAAGAGTAGTCGGATGGTGATCAGTCCATCGCGCACCCAAACCATTACTCTGCACACGAATAGGCGAATTATGCAACCAACTCTCGGAATTAGACTGAAGATCTCGACAATCGAGGTGCAGAACAAAGGAGTGATGCAGACTCTGCATCGGATCTGGCGTAGATGATGTCGTCGCGCCGGAAAACATCGGAAGGCACAAGAAGGAACAAAGAGAAGTCCACCAGATGAAGGATTCCTCGGATAGCATGAAGACCAGATGTAGGAGCATCGTTACCAAAGGAGGAAGCGAAACCCTGAAGGTACGATGGAACCCAACCACGAGAAATCCTGGACTCGAAGAGAGAGAAGAGATTGGATTCAAAACACGTAGGGGTAAGAGGAGAATAGCAGAGGGGTAAGGAGTAAAAGCAAATCTAACCAGATCTATCCAACCGATCTTGCAAAATAGTTTTGAAACTCTACTTCGGCCGTTAGCTAGGTTATCCTACAGGCTGGACTTGTGGGGTATCGTAACTGCTGAGCTCTCATACCACTCTGTAACACCCTCAGAATCGGCCCTATGCAAGTTTTAGCGATTCCCGCCAAACCCGCATAGAAACGATTCAAAGGTGCCCACCAGGCACTTGCGTGCGGGTGGAAAACGAAGTAATAACATTACACAACAGTCCTCGATGGGATCCACAGAACAGGTATATACAACAGCGACTCAAAGAGTCAAGAATACAGATATACAATACAAAGATCCAAATCACCTTGAAAATGATAGAGCGTCCGACTACGGACAAGATGCAAATGGGGCTAAGAGCCCTGAAGAATAACCAATGGCGTCCATAACCCTGCCCAGGCCAAGCCGGAAGGGTAACCCTGCTAATGACGTCGATCTCAAAACCTGCTTAAACAAAAGGGGTGCCGACAAAGGGCAAAGGAAAAAGAGGAGCGTCAGTACTGAGGCCAGTACACGACGAGGCTAGAATTCGGCGGTCCTCGCCTACATAGGTATGGTGGACTGAGCGGCAGCGGCAGCATGCACTAAACAACCTATAGAGACTTGATACAACTGACGGCTATCAGAGAGGGATAAGAAAGAGCTATTCGGATCCAACCTGAATCTTACACCAAACAATCCCATCCTGGTATTTCCCCCTTGAGACCAAACGAGGAAGTCCACCGAGGAACTCACGCAGTTGGCAGTTTTATTTATTCAGTTATCGTTGCACCAATTACTAGTCAGGTATAGCTAGTCATCCTGATGAAATAAGCAGTGTGCAGTTTTATTTAACCATTCCGTTGTAGTTGCGACACTTACTAGTCAAATACAATTAGCATGAGATATCCCCAAAACCCAGCAGTTGTTGGCACTTTTATTTAGCCATTCCGTTGTAGTTGCAATACTTACTAGTCAGATACAATGGTCGCAAGCGACAACCCAAACAAGCATTTGTTGGCAGTTTTATTTAGCCATTCCATTATAGTGAAGCTGATTACTAGTCATTATAAAGTCAAATTTATAGCACTACTTTAGTTATAGTTGTTTATGATCGAGGTACTGTGCTCCAAGTCGTCCATAACCGCGGACACGGCTTTCAGAAAGTTATACCCTGCAGGGGTGCACAAATAGCAACACACACTCGATCAACCTCGGAAAAACCAAATCAAAACCCAACGAGGCTTTCACGACAAAGCAATCACAGGATTCAGAAATATTTCCGGGGGCCACCCCGTTGAGTACACCAGAACGGTTAGCTGACTCGAGACGGACTCAAGGTTTGTGGGGCGTCAGAACGATCGGGAACCCAAACTGGGCTTGTCGATACCGCAACGGGTCACGATCCTAACAGACAAAGTGTGCTCCTCGCACAATCGTAAATAAAGCAGAGCATGGCATAAGTACAGGATAGTAAATAAAACCTCAAACTAGTTGTGGCCCCAAGAAATAAGATCAATCAAGCTCGCTCGGGGTCCCATAATCCTCCCGGATGTGGATAGCGCGAATATTCAAGGAACAAGTATCAAGTACTCGGGGTCCTACGGGACACAAGTGGACGGTTAACAACCAAATAACATCTATTGCCCACCTGTGCCTCTGCTTACCTACTTCAATTTTCGTTGTTAAACAGTAATTAAAGTTATGATCATCTCCAACAATAAACACACGGCAAATACTCCAATAACTGTGGCAATTAGCGGCACGCAACAGCACTTGAGCAAGCGACTACGGCGCGCAAGTCCAACTATCTACCAAACAACAGGTAATGGGATGTGTCCAAGGCAATATAAGGCTGCAAGGGATATCGCGGGTACGAAAACTAGAGCAACGCAACACAGATAGCAGTAGATCAACAGGAGGGAAATAAATACTATAAAAGTAAGATAGGTAGAAAGGGGGAGGTGCTCGCCTGAAAACATTGCCGAAGGTTCATCCGAAGATCGGGGCGAAGCTCACATCAACTCAACGGCCTTATCCGCGAAGAAACAAAACGCTAGAATAAACACCGGATGCACTATTTAATACAACGGCAGAAGATCGGGCATGATGCATGTATGATGCATGACATGGCAAAGATGCGATGCAATTAGGCAATATTAAGCGGAACCGGGTCCCGTCAATTACTTAATAGGTTCAAGTTGTTTAGCTACCCCGCAATTTAAATGTTGTCTTAACATGGCAAAATATATCACCGGTTCGCTACACAAATTTAAATGGGGACAATATAAGACTAGATTTGCCCGCATATGGGCCCCATATTTAATTATGAGGTGAATCGGCATAATGCCCCCAAACCACATGACAAATGTGCATGCATGATCAATTTAATATGCGACCAGTTTTATATTTCATTTTATAAAATAGGGCTCGGGAAGGGAATCACATTAGGGTTCGACGATCTTGGGGTTCCGGGGGGTTCGAGGTTCGACAGGGTTTGACGGGGAACGAGGTTCGGACTCCGGGATTTAGGGGCTTCGGATCTGTGAAGGAGATCATGGCGTCCCGAGGAGGAGGTCTTGGCGTGCCGAGGGTTCGGTCTTCAAATCCCCGGGAAGGATGTCTTGCGGTTTCCCGTGAAGGCGATCTTGACGCTCGGAGCCCGTGAAGTAGAACTTGTCGTCCGTCGTTTGTTGGTGGTGAACTTGACCGATGGTCTTCGGGTCCGGGAAGGAGCACTTGGCGTGGCGCCGGTTACGGGATCGGCCTTCGGGTTCGGGGGTCTCGGCGTCCGTGACGAAGATCATGGCATCCGTGAGGGAGAATATGGCATGTCGAGTGTTTGGTCTTGTCGTTAGCCGAACTTGGCATATCACGGCGGTCTTGTCATTGATGAAGATCTTGTCGCTTTGTCCAGGTTCTCCATGTTCAGTTGCTCTTGGCATCGGTTTTCGTGGTACTTGGGTCTTTGGACGATCTTGTCGAGATGAGCGACAGGGGACACAGGGGAAGCGACAGGGAGGACGCATGTCGGAGGAAGATGACGCAGGATCTCACGGGACGGGCCCTTGGCTGCGGAGGCGATGATGGGGTTGCAGCGAGAGAGGGGGCGCGTCCAGGGAGGTAGCGGACGGAGGCGAGCTCAGAGATAGAGGAGGCAACGGAGAGGTGTGGCGGGCGCCATGCGGCCAGCAGGCGGATCCATGGCGGGGGCGCACAGAGGAAAAGCGGGCAAGGGGTGGGGACGGAGGCAGCGAGGCGGCGACGCCATGAGGGGAACGAGCCCGACAGAGGAGAAGCATCCGGCAGGCGCAATGTCGAGCGGCTCGCGGCATAGGAGAGGGGAGAAGGGCAGCACGGAGGCCAGGCGGGCGGGCGGCGCGAGGGCGGGGCAAGGCTTCGGGGTTGCAGAGGCGAGGGGACGAGCGGGGTGGTCAGCGCGTGAGGAGGCCGACGGCGTGGGCGGCAGCGGAGGCGAGGTCGAGGAGGAGGGAGGCGAGGCGGGAAGAGCGGAGGGAGGAGGCTGCAGGCGAGGTGGCAAGCCTGAGGAGGGAAGAAGAGGCGGGCGGCGCTGGAGGAGCGGAGGAGAAGGGCTGGGCGGCGTTGGCCCGACTCGGGCGAGCTTAGGAGGAGGAGGCCGGGTGGCTCGCTGCCATGAGGCGGAGGCTGAGGGGAGCTGCAAGGACGGAGGCGCGGAGCTTAGCGAGGCGGTGGGAGGAAGAGGAGAGGGTCAGTGGGCGTGAGGGAGAGGAGGAAGAGTGGGGACGTGGGATTGGGGAGGGTCGTGGGGGGGGGTGGTAGGTGGGACCCGCGGGGTGGGGCCCGGGTTCCAGTGAGAGGGGTGAGGGAGTGGGTCGGCGGGTGTGGTGGGTGAGGGAGTGGTCTGCGGGCCAGGCGCGGTGGGACCAGGTTGGAAGGGAGAGGGGGTAGGTGGGGGCTAGGTGAGAGAGAGAGAGGGGTGTAGGTGGGGGCTGTGGATTGGTGAGGTGGCTGGGCTGAGGGTGAGGTGGAGGGACGGTGAGGTGGCAAGCTGGGGTTGGTGGGTATACTAGGATTGGGTAGTTTTAGGATTTTGGTGGACCGATTTTATTCTGGGATGGCCGACTGGGTCGGATCGGCCCGGTTGGCCGCCCCCTAAAAATAATTAAATATTTTATTCAATTAAATCCGGGCTTTTGCAAACCAATAGCAGACAAAACAAAATAATCCGGAGACCCGGGTTTTAATTTGAAAACAAGACGGGGCGTTTAGAAAACAAAATAGGTTTTTCCGAAAATAGTTTCAGACAAACAATGCATGATGATGACGATGCAATGCACAAAAACAACGCGATTTTCTAGTAGTGGTTTTGCGGGATGCCACATACGTATTCTGCTGCTTGATGTTGTATTATGAACTGGATCATGAGATCCCTATTTGTGTAAGAACTTATGTACGGTTTGTAATGGATGATGTACTATGGTAGCCAATTCTATTATGTCTCACAAAAATGGTAATCCTGGGATTGCAATGTATGGCATAACAAGCATCTGGGATTAAAAATCCGGGTGTTGACACCATGTTTTAGATTGTAACTTGCATATTTGCCATTTCGTGTGTCATTGACATGTGGTGGTCATGTTGCAAATATGCAAATTTCAAAGAAAAGGTTCGTCCTATGGGGCCATCGAAGCCAATGAATGATGGGGCCGTCATGTGGGGCCGTCGAAGCCAATGATCGATGGGGCCGTGATGTGGGGCTGGAGGGGGGTTTGCATATTTGCCACGTTTTAGACTGTAACTTGCATATTTGCCATTTTGTGTGTCCCTGACATGTGGTGTTCATGTTGCAAATATGCAAATTTAAGAAAAGGTCCGTCCTGTAGGGCCATCGAAGCCAATGAATGATGGGGCCGTCATGTGGGGACATCGAAGCCAATGACTGATGGGGCCATGATGTGGGGTTAGAGGGGGATTTGCATATTTTCCATATTTTAGATTGCAACTTGCATATTTTCCATTTTGTGTGTCGCTGACATGTGGTGTTCATGTTGCAAATATGCAAATTTCAAAGAAAAGGTTCGTCCTGTGGGGCCATCGAAGCCAATGAACGATGGGGACGTCATGTGGGGCCGTCGAAGCCAATGACCGATGGGGCCGTGATGTGTGGCTATAGGGGGTTTGCATATTTGCCACGTTTTAGATTGCAACTTGCATATTTGCCATTTTGTGTGTAGCTGACATGTGGTGGTCATGTGGCATATAAGAAAATTTCAAAGAAAAAGTTTGGCAGATATGCAAAATTGGCAAATATGGAAAAACCCCGGAGCAGCTACTCCCCAAGACATTGACAGGTTGGGTCATGAGATCGGCTCTCTCTCTCTCATCTGCTCCTAGCCCCAACCCCGAGCAGATCCTGCCCCACCGACGGTCAGAGCATCCATCGTCGGCGGTAGCGGCGGCCTCTATCACGGCATTGATTGGACGGACTACCGCGCTGCACCTCAACCGGCTCCCGTTTCACGCGCATTATGCGCATTGATGTAGTACCGATGTAGAACGCCGCCCGCCCACGACAGATTTTGTTGTTCCGCCATATAGCTCGACGCACGGTCACAACAATTGAATTTGAAGTGACGCCATGGCTTTTCGGACAAATTTTAATTGGGTTTGTTTTGGGATTGTTACAGTGTGCTATGCAGGCCGATGATCCATGGTACATTGCATACCAAGATGAATCAACCCAGTGGTCTAGCCAGATGATGGATTTGGAGGAGATGGTTGCCAATTTAGGTGATGAATTGGCCCGTAAAAACCTGTTGATATTAGAGCTGAAGCATACTGTCGAGGAAGAAAAGAAGAACTCAGATCTTATTCGCAAAGAGAAATTAACACTTGAGGCTGATCTTGCTGTTTCTGATCAAGTGGTAGAAAATCTAAAACATGAACTTCAAATGAAGGGGGAGGATAATAGTAGATTCATGTGGGCAGTTTTAGTAGTTGTCATCCCCGTCCTAACAATTACACTATGGGGTTGTGGTGAAGGTGGCACATGTAATGATTAGTTAAATTGATAACTAATTTAGATAGTAGAATTGTTATTCAATCGATGGTTGTGAGTTACTCCAAATTTAGTAACTTTGCGGTCCCAAAGTTGTCATGAGAATGCATTGTAGGGCCCGAGTTTCTTGCCATTGGATCTAGCTGCCCATAGTTGGCATACCAAATGCCATGTAGACTTAGGCCTTTAATTTATCTACAAGTTGTAGCATCCATTACCCGTTCTTCCTGATGCCCCATTCTTCTTCTCCAGAGAGGCGATCTGTCAAAGAAAGTACTACTCCCTCTGATCCAATTTAGTTGTCTCAAATTCGTCAAGATATGGATGAATCTAATATTAGCAGTACAATCGAATCTAGACAAATCTAAATCAACTAATACAAGCCCACCGGAGATTGTCAAAGCAAGTACTGCTACTTATGAATCTAATATTAGCAGTAAAACTTGACTAGATATGTTTCATATCTAGATGAATCCAAGTCAAATAATATGGGTCGGAGGGTGTATCAATTTATTCAAATCGGTTCACGGGGGCTTGATCTGTGTTGTCGCGGTGATGTTGCGGATGATGGCTTCAATCGTCGTTACATCTATGACCACTGTCAGCACCACCGCCACCTTGGTGTCTTTAATCAGCAACGGATCTGAGGAGGTGAACAAGAGTAAGAGGGATAGAGACAGAAATTTCAGACGCTTAGATCCTCACCGCCGCATGCCGTTCCAGCCTCCACGCTTGGATCTGTGCTGCCGCACGCCGTTCCGACCCCCACGCTTAGGTCCGCGCCGCCGCACGCCATTCTGACCACCAGGCTTAGATCCGTGCCGCCGCCCGTCGTTCCGACCCCCACTCTTAGGTCCGCGCCGCCGCACGTCGTTCGGACCACCAGGCTTAGGTTGATAGGAGGGGAGGAAGATGCGGCTGGTATACGTGCGACTGGAAAAAGGAGGGAGAGGCATACAACCCATCGGGCTCTCCTCTCCGTACAAGGTTGGTGCGCCCATCGAGAGAGAGAGACCTCCAGCCTGTCGGGCTCTCCTCTCCGTACAAGGTAGGTGCGCCCATCGGGAGAGAGAGACCTCCAGCCCATGGGATCATGATGTATCCAACGGTGGTTAGCCAAGATCCGTGTGACATATATCTCGACCAATCAGAGTGCAACAGCTGTTGTGAGGGTTTGAGTCAGGAGAGAGGGTAAAAGTGAGGAAAACTTTAGAGGGAGGGGAAAAGTAAAGTAAAACTTTAGAGGGAGGGGGGAAAATGAGTAGAGATAACAAAAACAAGGGCACTCAGATAAAAAAACGAGTAAGGTAAATTCAAGATTTTGGCATAAAAATGGAAAATGTGTTATTTGAACAAAATAATTCGTCTTGGGCAACGTTATATTATTTGCAACTCAGATATACACAAGTGTTCCAAATTTGGCCTCATTTAGACAAAGTATGTTTTGGGATGGGTTAGTTTAGAGGTTGATCGGGTAGAAAGCCATGCATCTTCATAGCTAGTAGCTCATTCCAAAAAGGGTTTAAGAAGTGGTTTAGGGGATAAGTCCATTTCTCTTTATTTCCATTTACTTTATTATTCATGCTAGGTTATAGGTAGCATAACAAGACTCCATTTGAAGGTTGCACTATGTTTTTATTATTTTTGAATTAAACTAACCCTAAAACCATTTATTTTGAATTTAATCACTTAGAAAAAGAAATATGTGGCTGATTACAAGTTAATCCAAAATTTCCAATTTCATATGGTAAATCAATCCAAGATACACAAGTGTGCCGTTTTGGATCAATTGGTCAACGTTTAAGCCATGAGCTAGCTAAACCCCATGTGTTGACCACATGTAGAGGGCAAAACTGAGCAGTGCTAAGCAACTAGGTGCATGACCATAGAAACTTGCAATCACACATACATTATGGGATTATCCAACATACAAACTTGGAAGTGTCACACAAGTTCAAATTAAATACAAACATTGACAATAGTTAAAATTTATCATATAAATTCAAATTAATAATTCAAATCCATTTTTTCTTGCTCCTAGTGTTTTTGTTGGGTTCACCACCTTGCTCCTGGTGATCCTAGCTAGAATATTCTCGGAGTCCACCATTAGCTTCTTCCGTTTTTACCTTTGTTCTTTTTCTATGCATCCAATGATTCAAGTGCTTCAGTCTGTCGTACAATTGGTTCAATCACGGATCGATCCGCTGGTTCATACGGTTCAAAAAGCATTGTCCCCATTACTGCCATATCCGCTGGTGTAATTCCTTTACGCTTGAACTCTGCTATAGTATCCTCTCGATCGACCGGTTCAATCTCCCCTGTACTTGGTTCAATATCCTCTCGATCGACTGGTTCAATTTGCCCTGCATTGGGTTTAATCTCCTCTGCATTTGGTTAAATATCATCTCGATCGACTGGTTCAATCTCCCCTGCATTTGGTACAATCTCCTCTCGATCGACTGGTTCAATCTCCCATGCATTTGGTTCAGTATCCTCTGCATTTCGTTCAATCTCCTCTACATTTGGTTCAATCTCCTCTTGATCCATTGGTTCAATCTGCAATGTATCCATTGGTTCATTCTCCTCTCGTTCAAACGCTTCATTATCATCTGCATTTGCTGCTCCCGCCTGATCATCCATTCCATAAGCTGGGTCCACTACATTTTTATAAAGCCTAGCAATGTGCCCTAGGATCCCACATCGTTTGCAATTACGTCGTCGAGGTGGTGCACCACCCTCTGCACTAGCTCTTATCCTTTCTTCCTTGGCCTACCTGCTGGTATAGTAAAAACTGGAGGGTATAGCTTGAAGCCTGGATCCACTTCCATCCATTGGCCTTTTCCCAACAAGGCTGGAACATTCTGAGCATATGCTTCCCTAAATTTGGCAACAGAGAAATACTCTGACACGTACTGATCAACTTCACTCTCTTAACCTCCTAGAACACCCATGAAAAACAATGCATGTATGCAGGGTTTCCCACGGAGCTGCCATTGCCTGCAATGGCATGTCCTACCAACCAAACTCACTGGATACCTCCATTGCCTATCTTTACTATCAGTGTATGTTACCTCAGCCTCCATTCCTCTTCTAATGCATACCATCTTCAATTGTTTTGCCCTGGCATGCAAAGCCTTAATCAAAGATGGGAGGATGATATGGCCAGCATATACTGTTGATGCAATTCTTTGACGCAAATCGATCTTTATCATGATCATCTGCCTAAATGTTTGCCACAGGATAAGACCTTTTAATGACTTGACCTTTGCATTGAAACTCTCTGCAAGGTTACTTTTTACATAGTCTACCTTGCAAATTTCATTGAATCGGCTTCTTGACCACACAATTCCATGATGTGCATCCAAGTACTCCTTCACCGCAGGTTTGTGTTTATACAACACTTCCAAATGATACAAATGCTTCTTCAAACTGCATGTGTATGAAGCTGGCCTGAGGTTGCCAGTATAATCTTTGACTTCTGATTCAATAGGCCCTCAAGGAAAGAACGAAAAATTCAGGTGCGATCGAGGGCTGGGATGGGCGGATACCCCTTCGCGCCTGGGGGTAGGATTGGCATACAAAAAGGTTATATCGCACGCGTAGAGCCCGCCAAAGCCCGTACAGGCCCGAAGCGGATCAGTACACGCGTATTTTGCAACGCAATGTGGATTCCCGTCGTCCAACTCAGCAGTCTGACGTGGCAACACCTCTACGTGGTTTGCTGGGCCGCATTTCTGTTCCAACCGGTGGGTTGTTTGTGTTGCACGCGCGGATAAGAGCGGGGGCTTGCGATACATCAGGAAGACGCAATCCCCATTCACCAACAGGAGGGAAATAGCAACACCCCCGTCACCTCCATCGCGGTGCACGTCTGACACAACCCGTGTGAAACAAAACCAGAAGTAAATTGTAAATGTGATCATGACGACGCAGGACTGTGTCCTGATGACGTGTGCAGGCCGGACGCGTGCACCATTGTATTAGCACCGAAGTGTCGTTGAAATGTCAATCGACTTAATGGAGCATCCAATCGGTCGCATCGTTGCAGTGCTCTACCTACCACGTGTGCACAAAACTTCTGTGAGAAGGCAGATCGCACAGTACGGGAGAGGACGGTGGGGTGCATAAGACTGGTCTGCCTAGCCTTTTTGACTATCTACCTCCACTCGTCACTAGCGCCCTCCTCCCTTTCTTCCTCATCCTGCTCATCCCGCTCCTGCTCCCTCCCTCTGCGCAGGCATGGCTCCCTCTCGGAAGCGTGCCTCAGCGACAATGCGCGAGGAGAGAAAAGAGAGAGCTCGCCGCGATGCTTTACGCACTGAAGAGTCACAACATATGTTCATGGTTGTTCCCGCAGGCGAGGGATCCTCCGGGTAGGTCATCTACTTCTTCTCCTTAATAGTGTTATCCAGCATTCTTCTTCTCCTTAATCATCACCTACTTCGCATTCTTCAGTGCCGTCGGTTCACCGGCAGACATGTTCTCCCCAGATCCCTGGATCAATGAGGTAAACACTGTACACTGGGGTTTTTGTGACTATGATTTGGGGTTTTTGTAGGGTTTCGTAGCATGGAAAACAAAAAATTTCTACCGCATACAAAAAAACAAGCCAAGATCTATCTATTAGATTGTAGCAATGAGTCGATGGAATAACTCACCCTCGAAGATTCCAAAGTGTTTAACGAGAGCGGATTCTCGTGGGTGATGTAGTCGTACTCTTCCCGATCTCAAGATCGCGTAGACGATCCTTCCGGCCAAGCTTTGGCGCAGCCCCGCAATGGTCACATCGCTCGGTACTGAAGAAGACCTTCCTCTCCTTGTTCCAAAGAAAGCGGAGGTTGTAGCACTCTCCTCGCGATTCTGGCAGCACAACGGCGTGGTACCGGAAGTAGAGGACAGATCTCGCAGGGCTTCGCCTTAAGCCGGAGCGAGTATGGTGGACTATGAGAGAGCTCCTCAGAGATCTAGGGTTTAGACACACCAAGGAGGAGGCTTGGCTGGCGGCTAGGGTTAGCTAGGCGGCGGCTGCAGGAGGGCCGGTGGCTTAGGGCTAGGGTTTGCGGGTGGAGGTGTTGTGTACTAGGAGGGGCAACCCTGCCCCTCCCTTTATAGGTGGGAGGCGCCGGCCAAGGGGAGGGGAGTCCCTCCCCAACTCGGATCCCAGGTGGGCCGGCGGTGGAGGAGGAACTCCTCCCCAACTCGGTTTCGCACTTCCCCTCCACTTCCCAAAATAGCCGTTTGACTTTTCAAATTGGCGTTTGACTTTTCAAACTAGGATTTGATTAAACCCTTTATTTTGTTCAGCGATGACACCTAGTACATGATGCAATCATTCCAACTTGGTATGACACATTCATGTATCCTTCCCCTTCGGAGTGCCGGATATTCCGGAACCTTCTAGAACATTCCCGATGAAAACACCGGAACCATTCTCCAATCCCGAAACAGGACTTTCCTTATATGAATCTTATTCTCCGGACCATTACGGATCTCCTCGTGATATCCCGTATCCCATCCGAGACTCCGAACAACATTCGGTCTCTTACGCATCATTCCATAACTACTCAAACAACGTCGAATCCTTAAGTGTGTCTCCCTACGGTTCGTGAATTATGCAGACATGATAGAGACACTTCTCCGAACAATAACCAATAGAGGAATCTGGAAATTCATATGGCTCCCACATATTTCTACGATTACTTTGCGATCGAATGAACCACTTACATACGATACCAATTTCTCTTTGTCTTACGATAGTTTACTTATCCGAGGTTATGATCGTCGGTATCTCTGCATACCTAGTTCAACCTCATTACTGATAAGTACTCTTTTCTTGTTCCCGTGATATGTGATCCCTTGTGAGCCAGTCACATGCTTGCAAGCTAATTGGATGGCATTCCACCGAGAGGGCCCAGAGTATATTTATCCGTCATATGGATGGACAAATCCCACTCTTGATCCATGTGTCTCAACCAATACTTTCCGAACACTCAATGCCACCTTTATAGCCACCCAGTTACGGTGTGGTGTTTGATGTCATCAAAGCATCCATCTGGTAAATGTGATATGCATGATATCATGGTCGAAGGAATTAGGTTACTATGTATCAGAAAGCATATAGAAATTGAACTATTAAAATGACTTGATCTTTATGCTACGCTTATCTATAGGAGTATGTCCACCATATCATTCTCCTAACGATATGATCTTGTTGTTAATAACATCTCAATGTTCATGATAGGGAAACCACAATCATTTATTAACCAACAAGCTAGTAATGTATAGAGGCTTTACTAGGGAGTTCAATTTAAGTTTACAAATCACACAAGTATTAATGTTTACTTGTTAATACTATTATAGCATGAATGTAAACATTTATCATAAACACAAAGATATAATAATAACTACATTTATTATTGCCTCTAGGGCATATCTCCAACAGTATCCCACTTGCACTAGAGTCATCTAATCTAGATTACATGGTAATATACCGAACACCCGTGGAAGTTTGGTGCTGGTCATGTTTTGTCCTCGGGAGAGGTTTAGTCAACGGATCCGCCACATTCAGATCTGTGTGTACTTTGAAAATCTTTATGTCCCCATCTTGGACATGTTCTCGAATAGCATGAAAATGTAGCTTGATGTGCTTCAGCTTCTCGTGTGACCTTGGTTCTTGCGCATTGGCTATGGCGCCCATGTTATCACAGTAGATAGACATTGGGTCCAGCGCACTAGGAACCACACCCAGCTCTGTAATGAACTCTTTCATCCATATCGCTTCTTGTGAAGCCTCCAAAGCAGCCATGTATTCCGATTCAGTTAAAGGTCTCGCCACAATTCTTTGCTTTGCACTCCTCCAGCTAACTGCTGCACCATTCAAAGTAAATACGTATCCAGATTGTGATTTAGAATCATCTGGATCGGTGTTCCAACTAGCATCGGTGTAACCATTAACAACGAGCTGTTCATCACCTCCATAAGAAAGAACCATATCCTTCGTTCTTCTCAAGTACTTAAGGATGTTTTGGTCATTGTCCAATGATCCACTCGGATCACTTTGATATCTGCTAGTTAAACTAAAGATATGCAATGTCGGGTCTAGTACATATCATGGCATACATTAGAGATCCTATGGCTGAGGCATAGGAGTCTTACTCATCCTTTCTCTATCTTCCGCCGTTGTCGGACTTTGAGTTTTACTCAAGGTCGATTAGCAACATGGGCAAGAACCCTTTCTTGCTATCTTCCATTCCAAACCTCTTTAGAACTTTGTCCAAATATGTACTTTGTGACAATGATATTAGGCGTCGATCTATCTCTATAAATATTTATGCCTAATATGTAAGTCGCTTCGCCAAGATCCTTCATTGAAAAACTATTATTCAAATATTCCTTGACACTATTAAGAAGGTCTACATCATTCCCAATCAACAATATGTCATCTCCATATAGTATTAAGAATGCCAGAGCTACCACTCACTTTCTTGTAAATACAAGCTTCTCCATAAGTTTGTATAAAACCAAAACTTTGATCACCTTATCAAAACGTTGATTCCAACTTCGGATGCTTGCTTCAATCCATAGATGGACCGTTGAAGTTTGCATACCTTGTTAGCATCTTTAGGATCGACAAAACCTTTGGGTTGCATCATATACAACTCTTCCTCAATGTCTCCATTGAGGAATGTTGTTTTGACCTCCATCTGCAATCTCTCATAATCATAATATGCAGCGATTGCTAACATAATCCTCAGACTTTACCTTCGCCATCGTCGAAAGTCTCATCGTAGTCAACTCCTTGAATTTGTCGAAACCCTTTTGCGACAAGTCGAGCTTTATAGAGAGTAACATTACCATCAAGATCTGCTTTCTTCTTGAAAATCCATTTGTTCTCGACAGCCTTCCGGCCATCCGGTAAGTCCACCAAAGTCCATACTTGGTTTTCGTACATGGATCAAATCTCGGATTTCATGGCTTCTTGCCATTTATTGGAATCTGGGCTCATCATCGCTTCCTCATAAGTCGCAGGTCATCGGTGTTGTCCACCAACATGACACTCATAACGGATCATACCAATGGAGTGGTACGAGTTCTCGTTGACCGCGAGGCTCTATAGCAACTACAACCAAGTTTCATGATCATCATCATTAGCTTCCTCTCTTATTGGTGCAGCACCACAGAACTTATTCCGTGCGCGCTACTGCAATTTCGAGAGAAGGTTCGACAACCTCGTCAAGTTCTACTTTCCTTCCAGTCACTTCTTTCGAGAGAAATTCCTTCTCTAGAAAGGATCCATTCTTGGCAACGAAGATTTTGCCTTCGGATCTATGATAGAAGGTATACCCAATAGTTTCCTTCGGGTATCCTACGAAGACGCATTTTTCCGCTTTGGGTTCAAGCTTGTCCGGCTGTAACTTCTTTACATAGGCTTCGCAACCCCAAACTTTAAGGAACGACAATTTAGGTTTCTTCCCAAACCACAATTCATACAGTGTCATTTCAACGGATTTAGATGGTGCCCTATTTAAAGTGAATGTGGCTGTTTCTGATGCATAACCCCAAAATGATAGCGGTAAATCTATAAGTGACATCATAGAACGAACCATATCTAAGAGAGTTCGATTACGACGTTCGGACACACCATTACGCTGTGGTGTTCCCAGAGGTGTCAATTGTGAAAGTATTCCGCATTTCTTCAAATACTCGCCAAACTCGTAACTTAGATATTCTCCTCCACGATCAGAACATAGAAATTTAATCTTCTTGTTACGTTGATTCTCCACCTCACTTTGAAATTCCTTAAACTTCTCGAAAGTTTCGGACTTATGTTTCATGAAATAGATATACCCATATCTACTCAAGTCATCCGTGAAGGTAAGAACATAATGATAACCACCGCGCGATGCTACACTCATTGGACCACACACATCGGTATGTATGATTTCCAATAAGTCCGTAGCTCGCTCCATCATACCAGAAAATGGAGTCTTAGTCATTTTACCCATCAGACATGCTTCGCATCTTTCAAGTGATTCGAAATCAAGTGATTCAAGAAGTCCATCGGAATGGGGTTTCTTCATACGCTTCACTCCAATGTGACCAAGACGACAGTGCCACAAATAGGTCGAGTTATCGCTCGATTTCAAACGTTTAGCCTCAATGTTATTAATATGTGTATTTCCACTATCGAGATTCAATAAGAATAGACCATCTATCGAAGGTGCATGTGCATAAAACATATTACTCATATAAATCGAACAACCATTATTCTCCGACTTAAACAAGTAACCGTCTCGCAATAAACAAGATCCCGATATAATGTTCATGCTTAACGCAGGCACCAAATAACAATTATTTAAGTATAAAACTAATCCCGATGGTAGATGAAGGGGTAGCGTGCCGACCGTGATCACATCAACCTTTGATCCGTTTCCCACGCGCATCGTCACCTCGTTCTTCGCTAGCTTCCGTTTATTCGCAAAGACTGTTTGAGTTACAAATATGAGCAAACGAACCAAGATCAAATACCGTGCACTACTACGAGTACTAGTGAGATACACATCAATAACATGTATATCGGATATACCTTTCTTATTGATGTTGCCGTTCTTCAAATCCGCCAAGTACTTTGGGCAATTCCGCTTCCAGTGACCTTCTCCCTTGCAGTAAAAGCACTCAGTATCAGGCTTAGGTCCAGCCTTGGTCTTCTTCGTCGGCGCGGTAACTTTCTTACCACCCTTCTTAAAGTGTCCCTTTTGCTTAGACTTGACTTTCTTGAATTTGGTGGTCTTATTGACCATCAACACTTGGTGCTCTTTCTTGATCTCCACTTCTGCAGATTTTAACATAGCAAACAGTTCTGGAAACTGCTTGTTCATGTTTTGCATATTGTAGTTCATCACAAAGTTCTTGTAATCGGTGGTAGTGATTGGAGGACACGATAAATCCCCAAAGCATTAGGAATCACTATACCCAAGCTTTGAAGTTTGTTTGCGTGCCCACACATCTTAAGCACATGCTCACTGACGGAGCTGCCCTCTTCCATCTTGCAGTTAAAGAACTTTTCAGAAGCCTCATAGCTCTCAATTGCCGCGTGAGTCTCAAAGATCAATTTGAGATCACGGACAATATCATGTGGGTCTGAATTCTCAAACCTTTTCTGAAGCTCCGATTCTAAACCATACAAGATAGCACACTGAACTGTGGAGTACTGAGTCTTCCGAGCGAGGTAAACATTCTTTACTTCATCGGTAGCAGTAGCTGCAGGTGGGCACCCAGCGGTGCATCTAGCACATAGGTCAAATTACAAGCTGTGAGGACAATCCTCAAATTGCGGAACCAATCCGCGAAGTTGCTTCCATTGTTTTTCAACTTTTCTTTCTCTAGGAACGCATTAAAATTGATGGTAGGGGCCGCCATTGATCTACAACATATTTGCAATAGATTAGACTAAGTTTATGACAAATTGAGTTCTAATTAATAGTTAAATTAATCTAGGTGAACTCCCACTCAAAATAATATCCCTCACATTGTTTTAGTGATCACACGAACCAAATCCACCACATCAACACCGATCATCACGAGAGTTGATATAGTTTCAATGGCGAACAATCGACATGTTCATCATATCTACTATATGATTCATGCTTTACCTTTCGGTGATCCGTGTTCCGAGACCATGTCTGTACATGCTAGGCTCGTCAAGATCAAACCTTAGCTTTCGCATGAGAAAATCTGGCTTGCTCATGTTGTATACACTTGCGGAATCTAACACACCCGACCATCACGTGGTGCTTCGAAACAACAAGCTTTAGCAACGGTGCTTACTAAGGGTGAACACTTTAGAACTTGAAATTCATGTGCATGAGGGATCATCTTATAATGCTACCATCGTTAACTAAGCAATGCAAGATGCATAAAGTATTAACATCACATGCAATTCATAATATGTGATATGATATGGCCTTTCTTCTTTGTGCTTCCGATCTCCATCTTCAAGCACGAACATGATCTCCATCATCACCGGCATTGCATCAAGGTCAATGATGCTTCTCCATGGTTGTCGTCCACCGGCTTCAACTATTACAACTACTTTGAATAGACACGTGGGTCTTAACATAAATTAAAGACAACCATATGGCTCCTGCCGGTTGCCAACTTACAATAAGGAACATTGCATACATCAAATATAATCACAATCATGGCCATATCACATCACTGCACACCCCTACAAAACAAAGTTAGACGCCTCTACTTTCTTTGCATGTTTTACGTGGTTTGGGGCTTTCAATAAGTGTCGTTCTAACTTACGAACAAGAACCACAACATTGATACTAGCATTGTTAATCACCTGTTGTAAATTGAATCTTAACTATGCTGGGAGAAACAGGCACCCACAAAGCCACTTATGCAATACAAGTTGCATGTCAAGCGTGGAGCAAGTCTCATGAACGATGTCATGTAAGGTTAGCCCGGGCCGCTTCATCCCAACATCCCGCAAGATGCAAAGTAATCAATAAGCAATCGACAATAAAAGCATCAACGCCCACAATGACCAGTGTGTTCTACTCGTGCAACAGAGCTACATATAGACACGGCTCTGATACCACGGTAGGGTTTCGTAGCATGGAAAACAAAAAATTTCTACCGCATACAAACAAACAAGCCAAGATCTATCTATTAGATTGTAGCAACGAGTCAATGGAATAACTCACCCTCGAAGATTCCAAAGTGTTTAATGAGAGCGGATTCTCGTGGGTGATGTAGTCGTACTCTTCCCGATCTCAAGATCGCGTAGACGATCCTTCCAAGCTGCGTTCGGCGCTCCCCTTGATCGGTCACGTTCGGTTTTCGGAAGACCTTCCTCTCCCTTGTTCCAGCAGGCAGCGGAGGTTGTAGCACTCTCCTCGCGATTCCGGCAGCACAACGGCGTGGTACCGGAAGTAGAGGGGAGATCTTGGAGGGCTTCGCCTTAAGCCAGAGCGAGTATGGTGGAATATGAGAGAGCTCCTCGGCGATCTAGGGTTTAGACACACCAAGGAGGAGGCTTGGCCGGCGGCTAGGGTTAGCTAGGCGGCGGCGGCTTGCCCTAGGGCGGCGGCGGCTGCAGGAGGGCCCACGGCTTAGGGCTAGGGTTTGCGGGTGGAGGTGTTGTGTACTAGGAGGGGCAGCCCTGCCCCTCCCTTTATAGGTGGGAGGTGCCGGCCAAGGGGAGGGGACTCCCTCCCCAACTCGGATCCCAAGTGGTCCGGCGGTGGAGGAGGAACTCCTCCCCAACTCGGTTTCCCACTTCCCCTCCACTTCCCAAAATAGCCGTTTGACTTTTCAAATTGGCGTTTGACTTTTCAAACTAGGATTTGATTAAACCCTTTATTTTGTTCAGCAATGATACCTAGTACATGATGCAATCATTCCAACTTGGTATGACACATTCATGTATCCTTCCCCTTCGGAGTGCCGAACATTCCGGAACCTTCTAGAACATTCTCGATGAAAACACCGGAACCATTCTCCAACCCCGAAACAGGACTTTCCTTATATGAATCTTATTCTCCGGACCATTCCGGATCTCCTCGTGATATCCCGGATCCCATCCGAGACTCCGAACAACATTCGGTCTCTTACTCATCATTCCATAACTACTCAAACAACGTCGAATCCTTAAGTGTGTCTCCCTACGGTTCGTGAATTATGCGGACATGATCGAGACACTTCTCTGAACAATAACCAATAGAGAAATCTGTAAATTCATATGGCTCCCACATATTTCTACAATTACTTTGCGATCGAATGAACCACTTACATACGATACCAATTTCCCTTTGTCTTACGATAGTTTACTTATCCGAGGTTATGATCGTCGGTATCTCTCTGCATACCTAGTTCAACCTCAATCGATAAGTACTCTTTCTTTCGCTCCCTGATATGTGATCCCTTGTGCAAGAACATGCTTGCAAGCTAATTGGATGACATTCCACCGAGAGGGCCCAGAGTATCTATCCGCCATATGGATGGACAATCCCACTTGATCCATGTGTCTCAACCAATACTTTCCAATACTTTCCGAACACTCAATGCCACCTTTATAGCCACCCGCCACGGTGTGGTGTTTGTCATCATCAAAGCATCCATCCGGTAAAGGTGATATGCATGATATCATGGTCGAAGGAATTAGGTTACTATGTATCAGAAAGCATATAGCAATTGAACTATTAAAATGACTTGATCTTTATGCTACGCTTATCTATAGGAGTATGTCCACCATATCATTCTCCTAACGATATGATCTTGTTGTTAATAACATCTCAATGTTCATGATAGGGAAACCATAATCATTTATTAACCAACAAGCTAGTAATGTATAGAGGCTTTACTAGGGACTTCAATTTAAGTTTACAAATCACACAAGTATTAATGTTTCCTTGTTAATACTATTATAGCATGAATGTAAACATTTATCATAAACACAAAGATATAATAATAACTACATTTATTATTGCCTCTAGGGCATATCTCCAACAGTTTTTGCTCCTGGATCTTTTTCACATCGCCCATTTCTGCATAAAGCTCGGTGCTATAATGACACGTTACTGTTGTTCCTGTTCCGTGATAGGACTGAAACCACGTTTTTTTGTCCCAGGAAAAGAAGCCAAAACTCATCAATCAGGTGGATGCTTGGCTTAATGCACGAAAAAGCAGCCACATGGAGAAAATGCAAACACAAGAACTGGAATTAGAACGGCTCAAATTAGCTGTGAATACCTTTACTGCGGAGCGCGACGAGCTGAAAAGGGACAACGCTGCCTAGAAGAAACTGCATAAGAAGATCCAAGCCTCGAATCGACTGAATACATCCATCAATGAGGGGCTCTCGAAGGATAATGCGAGGCTAAAAGATGATAATGTCGATCTCCGTGTCGAGAACATGAACCTGCTTTGGAAGCTCGAGGCTTCGCTCAGTGAGCAGGTCAAGATCAGGCAGGACATGCTCGTACGTCGCCTACAACTTGAAGATATTGAGGACGAAAACAAGAAACTCCTCGTCAGGCAATGACTGTAATGTAGCAGAGTTTCCTTGGTGTTGCTCTGCTGAATTGAACTATGTATATCTATTTTGCAACTGTAAACTGAACTATCCGAACAATGAGTTGTAACGGGAGAAACCTTTTGCACAGTTGCAACGGGAGACACCTTTCCTGTTTTTTCTATCTACTGGGTGGGACCATGTTGGACAAGTGTCAATTTTTTGTAAGAAAACCTTAAACTTAGATATTACACACACTCAAACATGCATTAAAATTCAAATTGTGTATTCCAAACTCAACTTCAAATAGTTTCAAAAAGAGGTAGCCACGATCGGAAAAGAGTGGGTGGGCCACTGGCGGGGGTCCGCGGAGAGAGAGAGAGAGAGAGTGAGATTCGTCAAAAAAAGAGAGAGAGATTGTTGGCGAATGGGGCCACCGTGCGCGTGAGAACCGTGCATGTACCATAGGCGTGTCCGAGGCTCACCGTGCGTGTGTGAACTGTGTAATACCGTACATATGTCCGCGATGCACTATGCGAGCAGGTGCACGTGCGTATGCTGCTGAACCGTACACGTGTGAACTCCAGGAGCACGAAACGTCAGCGTCTCACCATATAGAGTTCATCCCTCTACCTCTATCCGCCTCCCCTCATTTACTCCATCACGCCACCGCTTCCCAAGTCCCCCTAGGCCCCTACCCACTACCTGTCCCCACTCCTCTCTCTCTCTGCTGACTAGGAAAAAACCCTCTCCCCTTCCGCTTCCGCTCCACTTCCCATTCCAGCGATGGAGCACCCATCCGACGTTGTTGCCGCAGCGAAGGAGAAGGCCGCGACGCTGGCGTTAGCCGCCGAGGAGATGGCCAGAGCCCTGGAGGAGGCGGTCAGAGCCGCGACGAAGGCCCAAAATGCCGCAAGGGCGACAATCACAGCTGCAGCAGATGCGAAAGATGAAGTGGAGACCATTGCTGAAGGGAGGCCCATCGGTCCCTCATCGGCTCCCGCCGCTATCAGTACAAGTGCGTACAATCTTGGGAAGCAGCCGCAGGATGACAACATGGAGGTCGAGCTCATCATCATGCCGCTGCTGGCCTTCGACGAGAACATCGTCGACGAGGAGGAGGAGGTAAGTTCCAAATAATAACTGTTAAGCTTGGGGCCTAGGGTTTTCACTTAGTGTCAGATTCGTTTGTTATATGTTACGATTGATGTGTAATTAATGGATATGTGGATTATTGCTAGCTAGGGTTCGATTATGGACAAAATCGATTAATATTTTTGGATCTGTGGATTATTGCTAGCTAGGGTTCGATTATGGACAGAATCGATTAATATCTGTGGATCTGTGGATTATTGCTAGCTAGGGTTCGATTATGGATAGAATCAATTAATATTTGTTGATCTGCGGATTGTTGTTTTCATTTTTATGGATTAATGCTAGCTTATTGACCGACGGAAGTGGATTATCTGCTTGATCCCTTGATTAATTTCTGTTATTGCTAGCTGGAGACTGTTATCTGTTGCTTCCTTTGTTAGGCATTCAATTTTAGTTGCAGTTTCTACATATTTGCTTCACATGTGTATTTTGCATATTTCAGCAGGCTACTAATGATGTTGACAGCAATGTCGACTCGTGTCAAAGGAAGACCAGAGCCACTCTCAACAAGCTTAAAGCGGGGAGGTTCGACCGGTTCTGGAGTGAACCCTGGACTGAAGACATGAACAGCTGCCCCTTCTGCAAAAGGAGCATAAAGATGGACTTCCAAAGCATCCTGCAGCATGCTGAAGGCTGTGGATCTGGCCGTGTAAAAGTTGGGGAAACTATCAATGTCCACAGCTTCATGGCCAATCACATGGCCTGTGGCATCTTCCTTAGGAACAAACTGAACCGAGCTATCGAGCTCGGTCGTGTGCCTGCTCCCAAGCCCAAGCCACCGAAGGTTCCGGGTATGGGCAGCAGGAAGCAGAGGAAGCGGGACCGGGAGGAGGGAGTGATGTACTAATGTGCCTGTTTGTGTGTGCTGCTGCTGGTTTAAGCAGCATGCTTTTGTTTGAACTATGTTTATGTTGGCTGCTTAGCAGCATTTGTGTTGAACCTCTGCCATATCAAGTTTGTGTTGAACCTTGCTTAATTAGTTTCTTGTTATGTTTCTACATTTTAGATGCTTAATTAGTTTCTTAATTAATTTGTGTTGAACCTTGCTTATTAGTTGCTTGTTGTGTTTCTACATTTTAGATGCTTACTATATACATTTGTTTTTGTACATGCTCGTGTGTGGTGGGATTTCCTATTTCGGAAAGGTTCAAGGGAAATAGTTAAGCAATTGAGAAATAGATGCTGGTATAGATTTTCTACCAAATTGGGCAAAAAGTAATGAATGAGGTGAGCCTGGAAGAGATAGACAGGAAGTGGTGCATGGATTTGTTTCCATGAGAGAGAGAGGGAAGGAGGAAGGGAGGGAGAGGGAGGGTTCTTTGATTTATTGCCAAATTGGGCTAGCTAGTTGCGTTGCCCTATTGTATCCTCTTTCCTTCACGAATTAACCTCAATAGTTTTTACACATTCTTAAATACGAGCTTGCATTAAATTTGGTGAAAATTTAATGCATGTGAGTGGATTTTTGAGTGGAGGCTTTTTAATGGGAGTGGAGGCTTTTCATTTTGAGTGGGAGCTCCACCCAAATGAATGCGGAAGAGGTGGGGGCAGCCACCATGGCTGGCGCCATGCCCCTTGGGGTTACTCCCTCTCCCTATAAAAGGCCCCCTCTCATCCTCTCAAAGCACACCTCCTCGCGAAGGATCTCTCTCCCCCCATTAGATTTTCCCCATGGTCTCGGATCAGCGAGATACATGTTTCCGGTGGCTTTTTCTAGAAGGATTTGTTGCTTCCGCTGCTTCGCTAAAGCGAGGGGGCGGAGGTTGTCAGGGTACCCGGACGTGTGTGCGATCACGGATGCACCACTACTTTGCGGTGCTGGACGTGATGGTGTTGGACCGGCTGGACCAGATGGACTTCATCACGATCTTGAGATCGGCGAGCGCTCGACTACATCATCCATGAGTACAACCTCAATAACGCTATACGGTCTTTGAGGGTATGTATTCTATGGATGTATATCCACCCGTTGCTTGTATTTAGTAGATAGATCTTGGTACATAGTTGTTCCCATCGTAGGAATTTTTTTGTTTTCTATGCTGCAAACCCTACAGTGGTATCAGAGCCGGATCTATGCGTAGATGCTTTGAACGGGTAGTACACATATGAGTATGTGCGCGATGATGATCATTTTATTGCTTCTTATTTGTACTTTGGATATTGGTGGCATAGTGGGAAGCGGCCCGGACAAACTTTCCATGTCCTCGCACATGAGACCTGTTCCACGCTTGACATGCAACTAGTTTGCATAAGTGGCTAGCGGGTGTCTGTCTCTCCTACTATAGTCAATATCTAATTTGCAACAAGTTGTCAACAATTTAGTTATCCTCGTTGTGGTTCATGTTCGTAGGTAAGAACGGTTCTATCTTCGAAAGCCCTATGCCACGTAAAACTTGCAATGGATAAATTAGAGGCGTCTAGTTTAGATTGTTGTTGGTCTAGTGTTATGATATGGTGATGTTGTAAGTAGAAGTATGAGATGATACTCTTACAAAACACATAACGTGTAGGTTCCATAGACCTTGGCCTTACACATAGAGGTATGATAGAGATCATACCACGATGCACATGATGGAGATCATATGCGGGAACCATATCTTTTCACTTACAAACATGTGATGTTTGATTGCCTCTTATATTGCTTGTTTGGCATTTTATTAGCATAATAAGATGATCCCTCATTTAGATATCAATATAAGAATGTGTTCTTCCTTAAGTATGCACCGACAATGTTTCGTCACTTCAAGACATCACGTGATGATCGGGTGTACTTGAATCCACGAGCATATCTCGGGTGTAAGACAGTTACACACGCGAATACTAAGGTTCTTACTTGGCAAGCCTAGAAAGTACAGACATGGCCTCGGAACACGGACCAAAATGTTAAGCATGAGTCATATGTTTTGATATGATGACCATATGGATGCCCGCCTTTGAAGCTACACCGACTCACGTGATGATCGGACTTGGTGTAGTGGATTTGGTTCATGTAATCACCAAGAAGACACGAGGGATGTCGTTTTTGAGTGGGAGTTCATTTCTAATTTTGATTAGAAGAACTCAATTTATCATAAATTAAATCCAAGTGAACTTGCATAATTTGTTGTAGTCATTGGCATTCGTTTCACCACCTTATGCATAGTTGTAATTGAGATAATAGAACTATAGAATTCTGGATATTTACTTTACGAACTGGTATCGTATTGTGTTGAGTGTCAATCTAAAGTTTAAAGTCCTATTGAAAACTTTCAGCAAACTCTATTTACTCTGTGAAATTTAATAGTTAGTATTAAATCGAGAGTAACAATTCCAGTGTTAGTATCTTAAGTATCATGTTTGCCTCCATGATTCTTGATTGTTTTAATATCAAGTTTATCTAGGAGCTGAAAGAATTGTTTTAGAAACCATCATGTGTGACAGATATAACGTTATCTGAAACAATGTTTTGGTTGCAATATGATAGAGTATAATATATGTTCTCATATTGGATGAGAATTTGCAAAGATTGGAGATGCTAGACATCCTAATCATCCAAAAGGGTTTTGGAAAGTAATGTTATACTCACGATTCACCTTTATAAGCTGCAGTAGCTTGATCACGAAAGTCGTCATGATAAGGGTGAATAAAAGATGTATGTAAAGTGTTTACTACACTAAAAGATTACTAAAGATTGGATTTTGAAAGAATACCGATCATTTGATGATGGTGATCTACTTCAAAGTGCAAGTCCAAATATATTATTATTTGAATATACGCACTTTGGACTATGTGTCATGTATATGACGCCACTTTTGATGTTGATATATTCTTTTAAAAGGAAAAGGAAATTCTAAAAGAGAATCTATAAAATATATTTGGCAGAAAATAAAATATTGAAAATATCCAATTTAGGTATATGGATGATATACATGTTATGGTTGTATTCTTTGCTTGTTAAACAATGTGGTTCTTGGGTATTGGATACCGAATTGGTTGGTATGAAATTTCATACGGAACAACGCAATTCATGAACCACAATGGCCTAAGTAACTAGCAAGAGAATATGTGATGATGTTCATCGAAAACAAACAAACCGTTGTTTGTATTTCTCGTTGACATCAAAGCTTCACTTCAAGATTTGTTTTAATAATTGTTATTTAAATCAGGTATTATGAGAACAAATGTTGTTCAAATAATTACCGTATTCCATATAAGATGGATGATTTACAAATCTAGTTGGAGAAATCACATCCATTAAGCTAATGCTAAAATATCGCAAGACAAATGATTGAAAGATCACTTACGAAGTGACATCACCGTTTAAATTATATTGGAAAGAAAACATAAAGAAACTCCATATTCATGGATTTTTGGAGTCTTTGATTTGATCAAATGATGCTTGTGAGACTTTCCTCGAGATAATTAAAACTTCGTTCAAAGGCCAAAGAAGACCGATCGACTAAAATATTGGAATTTAATTATGTGTAGTCGTAAGCGATGGATTTCAACTTCATATGCTTTCTCCAGAAATTTGAGTGAATGGTCACTTAATGAGAAAGAAGTGTGAAATATTTGAAAACGTTCAAAGACTTTCAAGATGAAGTGGAAAATCATTGTAACAAGAAAATAAATGGTTTATGATTTTATCATATGGGATTTATTTGAGTTACAAGTGTAACAATAAAAATAAATGAATTATGATTTATTTGAGTTGCAAGTTTAGCAAAAACACCTAGATTTACATATCCCGAAAATCCATAGGAGTATGGAGTGTTTGAGATTTGTAAAAAACCTTGTTTGACATGGTTGGATCAAAGGTGTTATTTATAAAACTGCCATTATGTTTGAAAGGATTAAAGCTTTAGAGACTACCGCTTTTACACTGAAAAGAGCTCCATCTTGATCCGTTGAAATGACACCATGGAAGTTATGGTTTGGGGTAAAACCCAAGTTATCATTTCTTAAATTTTGGTATGCTAAGCATAAGTAAGATGTTTACAACTAAAGTCGGATGAGCATGTCTTTGTAGGTTATTTCGAATAACCATTGGATATTCCTCCATAACACCAAGCACAAAAGGGTTTGTCGCTTGAAATGTGAAGTTTCTTCAAAAAGGAATTTTCACAAAAGTTAAGTGGGAGGACAATAGAACTTTGATAAGGTTAACGAACCTTAGCTAAATGTGCTGAGTTGCGTAGTGCCGGAAATAGTTCCGGAGGCTGCCATAATGCTCATAGCTTATGTGCCTCAAAGGTTGTGGTCACGGAGATCTAAGTTCTTATTGAACCAAGTCGGTCGGATAAACAATCAAATACTCAGATTTGAAAGTAAATCATTATTGTTTGACAATGATGAACCGACTACATGCAAAGAAGCGATGATGGGCCCTGACTCCGTCAAATGGCTCGAAGACATAAAATCCGTGATAGTTCCATATACGAGAAATCAAGTTTTGAACTTGGAAGACCCTCCGGAAAGGTGTAAAAACCTATCGGTCGTATTTGGATCTATAAAGAAACATACATGGATGTTTCACATCTATGAAATAGTCGACATGGCGGTAAAGTATTTTATGACCATGTTCAAGGAGTTGACTATGACAAGATTTGATCTTTCATAGCGATATTTAATCTGGATGGATTAAAGTAGCAACCACTACATATAATTTGGTATATGGTAGATGAATAAACAAAACAAAGTTCTTCTAATAGAATGGTTATCTAGGACGTGTACATGACATGGTCCAAAGGGGTTTGTTAATTTAAAGGATGCTAAAAGGGCATGCAAACTTCAATGGTTGAAGTAAGCATCGCGGAGTTGGAATCTTCACCATGATGAAAAAGGAGTTTTTCATCAGGAGACGACGAAGATCCTTGCATTTGCAAGAAATTAAGTGGGAGCGCTAAGACATATTTCTAATACATTATGTGGAGGACATCTTGTTGATTAGAAATGATGTATCTTTTATTGACAAACATTAAGAATTTCATTTTGATGAAAGACTTAAGCAAAACCAGAATATTTAGCATGAATGTCTATAGCGGATATACTGTGACGCTAATATGGCTGTGCCAAACGTACATATATAAGATATTGAAGGAGTTCAATATAGAAACGACAAGAAACGGTTCTTGTTGCATGGAAAGGAATTGAATCAAGACTCAAGTGTATCGACACTTGATAAGTGAAACAAGATTCAAGTGTTTTGACACTTGATGAGTGTAATCACAAGAATTTTTTGATCAATCATACCATGATATGTACACATCCAGATATGTCCTATGCTCTAAATGTTATGAGCATATACTAGAATGAATCATAAAATGATCATTGGACGATAGTGAGGATATTCTTATGATCTTTTGGAAGAACTAAGAATATATTTGTGTAGAGATGACAAACAATTACAAATAGTTCACTTTAAAGCATTACATTGATACTAGTTTTGTCACAAGATACAAATTAAGTTTATTTCAATTTAAACTATGGGTGGCACAATGTAATGGAAAGGAGTTTCCATGATGGATTTGGAAGAGTTCCAAAGTTAAGACATTGTGACGAATACTACAACAAAAAGCTACGTATATGACTAGTATAGTAGCAACAAAGGAGAGCATTTGTGTCAAGTAGTTTGTTATAAACTAAGGTGTGGTTCGCAACGGGATAACACTAAATATATATTGTATGACAATAGTATCGAGATGATTTAACCCCAAGGAACTAAAGGTCTCACCAAAATACCAAATTTATACAATGCCATCTCATTAGAGAATGAGTGATGCATGGAGACGCAAAGACATGCAAATACACATGGACCTGAAAGTGTCAGATCCGTTGATTATGTTAACCACTTGGAATTGCGTATATGGAACACCAGAAAGCCCTATGTGTTCAGTACGCAAAGTTTTCAAACTAAATTATTGTCTCTAGTGCAAGTGGGAGACTGAAGGGAATATGCCCGAGAGGCAAGAATAAAGTGGTTATTATCGTATTCCTTATTTATGATAAATGTTTATTTTACATGCTATAATTGTATTAATACAGAAACGTTGATACATGTGTGTTTAATAAACAAAAGGAAGTTCCTAGTTATGCCTCTATTATAAACTAGCTCGTGGATTAACAAGATGATCAAAGGTTTTCTGATCATGGACATTGGATGTTGTTAATAACGAGGTCACAACATTAGTGTAAGGATGTGATGAACATTCATCCTAAGTATAGAATTACGATCAAGGTCATTGTGTTTATATTGCTATAACATCATACGAAGTAATCTTAGTCCTTAGACCATGAGATCATGTCAATCACCAACACCGGAAGAGTATCTTGATAACATCAAACGTCACACCGTAACATGGTGATTATAAAGATGGGTTCAATGCTACGAAGGTGTTATGTTGAGGCTCATGGATCAAGAGTGAAAATTTTCCATCCCGATGACGGATAGATATACTCTGGGCCTCTCGGCGATATCATATTAGTTAGATTGCAAGCAAGTGATTTGATCACTAGAATGTTATATCACGGGAACGAGAAAAGAGTACATGTCGGTAACAAGATCAAACTAGGTATGGAGATACAGATGATCGAATCTCGGACATGTAACATATCACGAGACAGAAGGATTGAGTTACATGCGTATAAGGCTCACACGATCACAGAAGTCATCGTTGAATATGTGGGAGTCAGTACGGATCTCTAGGTCCCGCTGCTGATTATTGATCGGAGAGGGGTCTCGATCATGTCTACATTATTCGTGAACCGTAGGGTGACAAACTTAAGGGATACCGACACCATTCGGAGCAAATAATATGCCAGAGAAAGAAAAAGTAAAGCGCAGGAATTTATTTCACTAGACACCGAAACTGTTTTGCTGAAATTGTCAAACTGGTTCTGCATGTGAAATTGAAATGTTGTAAGGGGTTTTATGTGAATGTTTGTTAATTAAAGTAATTAACAAAATTCTGAATAAATAAATAAAAGAGTTTTATTTAAATGAGAGCTTGCATTAAATTTGGTGGAAATTTAATGCATGTGAGTGGATTTTTGAGTGGAGGCTCATTAATGGGAGTGGAGGCTTTTCATTTTGAGTGGGAGATCCACCCACATGAATGTGGAAGAGGTGGGGGCAGCCACCATGGCTGGCGCCATGCCCCTTGGGGTGCCCCCCTCTCCCTATAAAGGCCCCCCTCTCATCCTCTCAAAGCAAAACTCCTCGCGAAGGATCTCTCTTCCCCCTTTAGAATTTCCCCATGGTCTCGGATCAGCAAGATACATGTTCCCGGTGGCTTTTTCTGGAAGGATTTATTGCTTCCGCTGCTTCGCTGGGGCGAGGGCGCGGAGATTGTCGAGGTACCCGGACGTGTGTGCGATCACGGATGCACCATTGCTTTGCGGTGCTGGACGTGATGGTGCTGGACCGACTGGACCAGATGGACTTCATCACGATCTTAAGATCGGCAAGCGTTCGAATACATCATCCACGAGTACAACCTCGTTAACGCTATACGGTCTTCGAGGGTATGTATTCTATGGATGTATATCCACCCGTTGTTTGTATCTAGTAGATAGATCTTGGTACATAGTTGTTCCCATCGTAGGAAAATTTTGCTTTCTATGTTGCGAACCCCACAATGTGATGATAGAATAGTACTGTAAATTAATTAGTTAAGTCCTATCTCATTTTTATGACTTAATATTACATTAAAAAGTACTAGTGTTAGACCTGAATGATGCATGCATTACCCCTCCCTAAATCATAACTAAGAATAGTGAAATATTCATATTGTTTAAATTACAAATTCATAAGCCATGTTTTGATGTATTGATGCTAGCTAAATGGAATCAAATTTGGCACAAGGGTGTATCACCACGTGCAAAATGATGCTAGCATTGTATCTAGCCTAATGATGCTAGCATTATACCCAAAGAGGTCTATACCCAATGCAATATCGGCATGATCTGCCACCATGTGGATCATCATGTCTTGGCATAGCAGTGTTATATTTAGATCAATCAGCTATAGGTAGGATCATGTTGTCCATAGTGATGACTCATGAAACGACAAGTTGATGAAGGTATTTCTATGACTTTGGATGATGCAATATTAAGTCAACACTTGGATGATGCACAAGTGTTCTATGACAACTGAGATAGGTCTAGATCTGCTACAAGTGTTCTATGACTTTGGATGATGCACACTTGTAGCACGTATATCCTCATGTCAACATTGCATGGGTGCTTGACCTATGGGATTTGTCTATGAACACCTTCATCATATTTGTGGTTGTATAAGTCAACACTTGGTCAACATGATCCCACCTAGTTGTTACATCAAACTATACAACTACTATGCCAAATCATGACATTGATTCTAAGTATAAAAGTGGTATGCCCATGGCATGATGCACACTTGTCCCTCATATATCCAAACATTGCATTGGGCTCTAGACCCATAGCATGATGCATATTCCATATTTCTGGCTAACTTTCTCTCCTTTTATTCTTTCTTAAAGTGGGAAAACGTGGCCATGATCCTTGTGTTCGTGCCATCCCACGAACAGATCGTTATCCGCGCGACTCGCTCCAGTTTATAACAGCAGAACCAGAGCTAGACCTGTGACTAAATCAACCAACTAAAACGGCTAAGTGCTAACCTGACGAAACTGAAACTTTGACAGACTAACACCTAAACTGAAGCCGAGCGCGTCGAGCGTGGCGTCTAACTTCGCATTCTAGGCTATAGCCTCTAGGTGCCTGATGGAGTCCATAGAGGGGCTTGTGCAGGCGCATCACCTAGTGCCCCTGGCCAACAGGCTTGACGTCCATATGGTGCACAACCCACCCGCGGTGCGCGGCGAGCGCCAGCAGGAGCCGCACAGACTCCAGCCGTGCAACAGGAGCAAAGGCCTCCACAACGTTGATGCCCTGCTTCTTCACACATCCCTTTTGGCGACGAGGCGAGGCGGGTGTTCGGCTGCACGATGCCATCCATGGTGCGCGTGGTCATCGGGTGCGCCCCGCGGCGAGGCAGATGTGATGGCAGCGCGGCTTCAGCTTCAGGTGTCGGAGAGGCTAGCTCGGTGCGCGAGGATGACGCTGTCGGCGACGTGTGCTCTGCGGGAGATGGTGTCGATGGAGAGCTGATGCCGGCGAGTCCTGGCCTGCCACCTCAGGTGTAGCGGTACGCAGTGGAGTCGAGTGCACGTAGCAGTCCACCGTGAACGCCGTGCTCACAGGGTTGTCCTCGTGCATGCTCTAGTCCCAGCTAGCGTCCTCGTCAAAGACTACGTTCCGTGTGCGTGCACACGCTTGGCGACGGGATCGTAGACATGGTAGTCCTTGGTGCCGCTCTCGTAGCCGATGAAGACCATTGGCATGCTCCGGTCGTCCAGCTTCTTCAGGTGAGGACACACGCCCTTCACGTAGGTGCGCGACGTAGCGGAAGGTCCGCAAATACCAAGACTCATATGGTGTCATGCCGGTGATGCTCCGAGTGAATGCCTGGTTCAGGTTCAGCACATAGACCGCTGTTAGCACGGTCTCGCCCCAGAAGTAATTTGGCATGCCCTTTGCCTTCAGCATGCTTCTGGCCGCCGCTACGACTAGCTGGTTGCGTCGTGCGATCACCCCGTTCTGCTAGGGTGATTACGGCGCCGTGAGGTGGCGCTTGACACCGGTGTCGGTGCACTGTGCACAGCAAACGTGGCCGACACGTGAACTCGCCGACGCGGTCCGTGCACAGTACTCAGAGCTTCGCCAGCGCACGTCGCCGTCGGAGCTAGGCGGGATGATCGAAAATTTAGGGTTAGAGCGGTGTCTGTGGAAATGGCGGCCGCGATACCTTTTGTGATCAAACCTAATAATGTCCTAGCGAAGTGGCAATGGTTGACAATGTGGCAATGAATAGTCAAATCTAATAGCGTGGTGACGTGGCAATGGTGACATCGTGGCAGTCAATAGTACATATGCGAATACGTGGGAATACATACCTGGACTTGGGCTTCAGGGGCTACCCTCGCGCTCCCTCCTTTGAAAATGCACGGGTACAATTCTACCATTACGAACTATGCAACTTTCATATGAATTTAGCAGGTATGGAAATCTACAGGGGCAATAGTAAATTCTCAAGGTACACTGTTATTAATCGCTGATCTGACTTTCCTTTTCACAGCCTCTAGCTTGTTTCTTCTAGACATAAGAACCGTTGCAATGGTAGGTCCCCTTGATTCTTCAATTGTTGTCTTTAGTACCATATAGAAGAGTTTATAAATTGAATTACAATCATATTGATTTTTGCGACTATACAAAGGAATAGTGTACAGACCTGATCAATGTTCTTAGTCATACGATCTCCTTCCCAGTGCTCTAGACATTGCAATACCCATAATCCGCATGAGTTGCCGCCGTACGATGAAACAAAATTCATTTACGACATCATTAGTTAGAAAGTGATATGATTCACAAGTACTTACCCATCATCTTGCTTTCCAATTTCATATTTTTAATAGGCCAAGTATCAACGTCAGGAAATTGTTTGCGTGTAGTTTTGTTTGTCCACCATATGTCTAGTGCAATTTATCCTTTCTGCAAAAGATTTAGAGTTACCGAAATGCCAAAAGATAACAAGATTTTGATGAGAAAAGTAGATAATACCGGGCATCAAACAGTAATGGGCTCTTTCGGGCCCAACAGAAAACCATAACAGGAAGGACTAACGCGGGTTGGAGTTTAGTCCCACATCACCGAGCGAGAAACGATTCGAACAACTTATATACCCTGCATTCATATCTGGAATGAGATTCTCTCAACAAATCAACTATGACACATACTCCTGACACTTATCTGCCTATTGTACTTCACATGAAAAAATTGCGCTACGCGGGCCTGCATCCTGGGCCAACAATGGTATTCTAGTCGTATGCAGGCCGTTGAGATCGAAATGTGTAGTAGGAATTTTTTCATTTCCTTTACAAGCTTATTGTTTGTTTGCTAAACATCTTTTCCAACATGTTTTACATGAAAAAACTTACTCCCTCCGTCCCAAAATAGATGTCTTAGACTAAGACATCTATTTTGGGACGGAGGGAGTACTAATTAATTTCGTAGTAGTTTTTTTTGTTTTAGATTCAAAATTCAACTAATTTTTAGAAAAAATTTAAAATTCATCATCTCTTGGCATAGTAGTTTTATACTTAGATCTATCAAGTGGGTGGGATCATGTTATCCCAACATTGCATTAGGCTCTAGACCCATATGAGTTGACTAGAAACACCAATATCAAGTTTTTTGTGGCTTGACATAGCACTCTTATAGCTAGATCTATCAAGTGGGAGGGATCATGTTGGTCAAGTGTAGTGACTCAAACAACCACTAAGTTGATGATGGTATTTCTAGACATCCCAGAGAGGTCTAGACCCCATGCAATGTTAGCATGGCCCCACATCTACCACAAGTGTGTCATGGCTTGGCATAGCACTCTTACAGCTAGATCTATCAAATGGGTGGGATCATGTTGGCCAGGTGTAGTGTGACACCCCTGGGATCAGCGCTAAGCAAATCCCAGACCTCCGTCTAACATAAGCTTAACCTTGAGCTCGAGAATATCCAGTGAAGAATTGATAACACAGCAGTGACCCTACGACACAAAATTTATTACCGCAAGCTCATAACTGAGCAGAGAACCAAATTATTACAAGGAGAGGTCACTGATCACAAACATCAAACAACGGAAGGAAAATTATGCTATTAAGTATAGGAAACTTAACAAATGGCCTAAGAGGCCTGAAGCATAACGATGACGTCCCAGCCCATAGATTCTAGGCTACCGGCCGGGAACCCCTAGCTACTCGTCGATGTCGATGTAGTACCAAACTAATCTTCAGGGAACACTTACTCTGCGAAAAGTATCAACAAAGTAAGGGTGAGTATAGGGTGTACTCCGCAAGACTTCTGGCTAGTGTAGTTGTTTTGCGAAAAGCCATCTTTCTTTATAAAACAAGAGAGGGAGAAGAATCTCGTCTAATCAGAGTATTTTAAAAGGGGATAAGAGAGAGACGTCTCCGAAATATTGATCATCATCTTTTGATATCCACCAATCATCATCATCTACCAACTAGGATCACCCCCTTGTACCCATGAGGAAGCATCCTTAAGCACACGTTGATCTGCCAAGTTTTAAGATTAGGTTCAAGTTTTCTATGATCTTAGAATCTGGTCGCCAAGCGTTCATAACCATGAACACGGCTTTTCGAAAAGATTTAACCCTACAGGGGTGTACAACTTTACCCACACGTACCAACTGACTCTTAATGCCAAGCTATTAGCCCTCTTCCTTGGAAGGCTGGTAGAGGGTGGTTGGCCACGACCTTTAACTTTCTTTCGCCGAGACCATGAGTCACACAATAAGTATGGTTCTGCCGTAACGGGTCAAATCCCGAAGCCGGTACTTAAAGATGTGAGGCGAGTTTGGTTAACAGGGGCGCCATCTACCCCAAGCAACCCGGTCCAGGCTTACCTACCTATTATGAATGCACCAACTTCACTCGGCAAATCTTTCAAAAGATTTTCTATGCATATGTCGAATGGAACGCCCGAACTATGTGACTCATGGAATCTACTAGGAAAGTTAATCAGGCGAGGGGTTCCCAAGCCCCGTGTGGCTATACGCTCATCTTGGTTCCAAAGGCAAGAACTCAGGTCCTAGTGGTGGCGAGCATGGGACTAGAAATACCACATCCCACCGTGGCCTCCCATACAAGCCTTAGCATGTTTAACTGATATCACCGATCTCATAACATCACGTTCTCCTGTCATACTAGATTCTCTGCATCTGATACACCATCTGGATGGACCAAAACTGACAGCTATGCATGGCTAAGCAGGCACATATATAAGCTCTAGCAGTGCACACAAGCCAAACCTAGTTATGCTAGGAGCAGTGGATCAGGTAATATAAGATCGAAGGGGAGTAATGCAATAGATAGGGTACTCTATCTATCGATAAAAGATCATAGTAGAATCGTATGCATCATGGCAGAAATTGAAATGCTTTCGAAATCATAGGATTATATCATGGTGGGGCTATGCTTGCCTTTGCTTGTTGATAGCAGATAGGCAGATCTTCGGAAGCCTTGTACTTGACTTGATTACAGTTGGTCAAGTATTGTTCTTTGATCTTCGATCTTCGATGATGTTGTCCTCGGGCTTCGATCTTGATCTCGATATCGATATCGTATTCTACCGAGGAGGAACCAAAAACTAGAAAGAAAGGAAACAATCAAAACATGGCATTGATGCAATGCTCAAGCAAGGATGATGACATGACAAGTTAAATTGTATTGAATTGAAACCCTAAACATGCTTGGTCATTTTAATCGGGGTCCGAGGGGCGAAAACCCTAACTTGGGGAAACTCCGGAACATATGAGAGGGGTGCATTTGTTCTTCTAATTATACTTGTCATTTAAGTTGTTGAACAATGCATGATTATAGGTTAAATAGATAGGTTTCATTTTTATGAACATTTTGATATATTATTTGTATTTTTTGACTTATAAATAATAAGTTATTGATTTTACAATATTAAATCATTTCTAGAATTAAAAACAAAAAGGCAAATAGTTTTTACACCGGGGCGACCCCTAGCCAGTGAGACTGACAGAAGGGCCTCAGTGCCAACTCAGCCTCCACGCAAGCAAGTAGGACCCACCGCATGTTTGACCGCGCTAACCCCGCCCGCTGATGTCACCAGGACGTCAGCGTGATGTCATGCACCGGGGATCAGCCCCAGATCATCGACGGGGAGGGCGCTAGAGCGCGGGCGTACAAGCGGGAGCGGGTGCGATGGATGCGGGCTAGCATACTGAGCCGTTTAGTGGCGGCGCCGCTCCGAATTGGTCGCTAGAACTGCGTCGGCGGTGAGGTGCTGCGGAGGCGGCATGAGCGCGTGGTGAGGGGAAGCTACAAGGGAAGGGAGAGAGAATGGAGGGTTCTAGGAGAATCACCAGCTCACCGTGAAGCTCACATAGCAGTCGACAAGTTTGGGGGCGGCCGGAATCACCCGTGGAGACGGCGGCCGGAGTCGGGGACAGAGATACCGATTGGAGCATCTGGGGCTTTCCCGGCTTGCGAGCTTGAACCAGGAGAACAAGGAGACAGTGGTGGGTCAAACGGGGGTATCACCAGGTCTCGGCGAGCTCAGGAATGCCGGGTCCGTTGAGCTCTAACGAGCTCGGGTTCAGCCAGAGAAAAAAAATGGGGAAGAGAGAGGCACATGGGAGAGGGATAAGACCAGCAGGGGAGAGAGAGCGACGCGGCAACGTCCTTATCCTCTCCAGGGGCGCGGTGCGGTGGCGAGCATCGCGATGGCGCGGATCGACGGCATCGGCCGAGCGAGGCAGCTGCTTGGCGTCTAGAGGAAGAAGACAACGAACATGTATGGGCGAAGGATGGGCTGTATTGGGCCAAAGTGGGGTTTGAAGCACTGCGCTGGGCGACAGGGAGAGGAGAGAAGAGAGTTGGGCCGGCCTGGGCTGCTGCTGCACTGTTTTTTTTAACAAAAGCTTTTCTCTTTGTAATTTCAATTTGTAATCTGCTTTGAATTATCTCAGAAGTACTAGAAGGTTTTCAAAATATATAAATTAATGAGAGACCCTTTTATTCAACTTGGGTTCCAACTATTTTGATACTTTTCAAAATATTTCAAACCATTTTGAATGCTTCTAAGAGAGGGGGAAGATTAGGGTTTAGGTTTTTGTGTATTTCTTGCATGCATTTTTATTAAATGATGATCATGATGCACAATCAACCCTAAATAATGATTATCTAAAAACATGGGTGTTACAGCTCTATCCCCCTTACGAGAATCTCGACCCGATATTCCAAAGGTAGGAAGAGAGACAAAGAGAGAAAGAGACAAGGCCACTCTAAAGATAAGAGGGAAACACACTAAACAACACACCGAGTATCTCATGGTCAACTCATGAATGGAGTGTTTGAAAACAACTCTGAGATGACAACATGGAACACATCAAGGTATAGGAGGAAACAAGAGGAGAAGGGTTCAAGTTGTTAGATAGATGGTCTTCATAAGGATTGAGACCATGGAGCTCATAGAAGGGTTTAAGCTTCTGGAGAGGAAATCTTCCAACAGAAAGAACATGACCACAGACTTCGATAGGGAACCTCTACTAAATGCATTAAATAGAGATTTTAGGTTGCAAAGATATGGATCAACAAAACCAAGCTGTTGAACTACTTTTGAAACAGAAGAGTCACTTTTTCATCCAACAACAGGCTTAAGACAGAAAGGTATTTTGGTGGAGAGGACTCGTATGAGTCACAAGGAACATGTATTAAGAGAAACTATTGATTATCAAAATCATAGTCACTCTTAAAACATGGTCAAGAATATGGAAGAAACTCTTTACTCATCCAGGTATACCAAAATCTTTGCCAAAGATCATGATATCACTTTACACCACCAGATGAAAAGTTAAGAAGATTCCTGATAACACGAGAAGAAAGAAACTTCATTCTCAAACTTCAATTACTTGGCACAACAAGATGCTTGCCAACATAAAGGGTCTGGAGGATCGACCAAGAGACATTTAGCAACACTACTTTAAATGTTCTCCTTGATGTTCGAGAAATCAAACATCAGGTAAAGATTATACCTCGGATACGAAGGAAACCATAAGAACAACTCGTATAGTTAATTATAGAAGAAGCCTCATGAAGGGTGGTTATTACTGTTGATTTAAGAGAATATGGCAAAAGGTCTTTCTGACTAAGTGTGTCAACCATTACATCAATCTTGCTAGACTTACAAAGAGACCTATGTCAAAACCTTGAGGAACACCAACCATCATATCCGCTTGAGATTTAGATTTGGCTAGGCGAGATAATACTTCAGACTCAGCATGTCTGAATAGAAAATTTGCAACATTTACCGCAAAGGTAAAGTTACTAGATTCTCAAGATATGGACTACAGTGTAAAGATCCAAAAGACTGAGCTAGATTGCTAGACCCATGTATTTAGCAACTTGTCGAAAGACAACTACATACATAAAGTACTGACAATCAAAGACACATGTGTCCCTAAGGAACAGAGTTAACTCTACTCGAATCCACGGAGACATCTTTCAATGTTTGCACGTGAACTAGAGAAGGTCACTTCTAACATCCAGAACACATACTTCGAGATGACCCGAAGATGGTTCTCGAAAGTTTCCAACATTAACGTCAATTGTTCCATGTGAATCTTGTCTAGCATGGAGAAGATAATAATGTCATTGATGGGTTCAACAACAAACTTATTGAGACCCTCCATTAAGATGGACTCATATGTTTCTTGAACAAGACAATAGTATTGGTCAGACCAAAGGACATGAAGATGTACTCAGGTGAAACATCACAAGTAGAAACACCATCAAGATAGTCCTTGGAACTGAGTTTGATTTGACGATAACCCAAATCAAATCAAAGGTTGGGGAAAATAATATATCCACATAGGAAATACTATCTTTCTTCAACACGAGAAAAACTAGACATCCATTTACAAAGGAATAAGGTCGGATAGAACTTTTGTCTTACAACTCTCCAAGTTGTTGTTTAAGCTCAACCAACTAGTTCAGGGGTATCCATTATAGATCCTTGGAGAAAATAGCAGTTCAGGAAATTTACTTGCCCAAGAACTTAATAACTCGGTCATGTGGCAACATGGCGATACTTCTAGTAGACATCTAGAATATCACGAACCACCGATATGTCACTTAGTTCAAGAGGAAACTTGCTTTGTAAAGCAAGGAGACATAGTCTTAGAGCTTCGGCACAAGCCTATCTCTATGACCGAAGAGGGTGCACCAGAATAGAAGACTTGGTAGCATAGTCAAGCTTCGCTTATGGATAGGGTTAACCAATCACGCTAGGTATGACTCAAATGTCCTTTGAGTTCAAAATAATGAAAATTGTTTAAGAATCCCAGATAGCCACATTATTACGCACACGCATCACTCACGAGCACAAAAGCTCGAGGAAGGGTGGGTAAATATGTGTAAGGCATCACTTCATTAAGGGGTCATGAAACTCGGCACAACCTCTTAGCATTAAAGAGTGTGATACTTTAAGGTAGAACAGATAGAAGCTAATCAACGCCTCTTAATCTGCAGGTTACAATGCTTTGACCTGGTCTTGGATATGCCGAGGTACTGGAGTTTGTTTCTCCTGACATTCCGAAAGGGTTTGTCATGACAGACCACAAGAGTATCTTTCTTCGTAAGACACCGATGCACATTTACTAGTTGGCTACCAACTGGTAGACAAGGGTCGGAAAACAACAAGGGGAGAAGAACATGCTCAAGATAGAATCTCGAGATGTGGATGCATAAGTTAATAATATTCCGAAAACTAGTGCATAGAAGAGGTAAGGTGTGGCAGAGTCACGAATATAGATGCGAGACTCCCGAGGAGTACTCTTGTTGTGATCTATTTTGTTCCAGTAAAGAACATTTGCCATAGCATGTGGTAGGGGAAGTCCTTCATTGTCACAATTCAATCGCGACGAAGACCACAAACTTGAAGGCTGGAATTGTAATACCAGCCATCCTGAGATAATGTATGAACATTAACAACAGGGGTCAAAGGAATGGATCTTGGGTTAAAGATCAGCTTCATGTTCAAGATTCACAACACCAGAATCCAGCACAATTGGGGATCTTAGGTTCAAGTTCAAGGGTTAAAACCCAAAGAAAGGGGTAACTACTACTTGAGTGACATAGTGTACACTACCAGATAGTAATCACGAGGTAGCTTCCAAAAGAAGATAAGACTTCTGAAGTATCCAAACGACAAAAAGGAGGCACGCGAGGCGAAAGGAAACCTCGAAGCCTAGAACAGAACACTACAGATCCAACAATATAATATTGTGGGTTCAAAAGATAGAGAGATCATGATAGAAAGGAATCTCTTAGATGAACAAGAGCAAAAGGGAACAAGGAATTCACAACACACACAACTCTAGAGAACTCAACACTAGGTCAACTGGCTGAGAAACGACATGCCAAGAAGGCACCTAAGTTTTTGAAAGACTAGAGAAGATATCAAAACTTTTCTAAAATCAACACAAGATAAGATGACCCAGAGTTAGAGCGAAACTGGATAAGGAGTAAAAGAAGCATACTAGAGTTTTCGCAAATACTTTTCATCTTTTAAATAGTTTTCACAAACACTAAACTCAACATCGACCAATAGCAAGGTTTTCCTACGGTCGGTACTGCTCTGATACCAATAACTGTGACACCCCTGGGATCAGGGATAAGCAAATCCCAGACCTTCGTCTGACATAAGATTAACCTTGAGCTCGAGAATATCCAGTGAAGAATTGATAACACAACAGTGACCCTACGACACAAAATTAATTACCGCAAGCTCATAAGTGAGCAGAGAACCAATATATTACAAGTAGAGGTCACTGATCACAAACATCAAACAACGGAAGGCAAATTATGCTATTAAGTATAGAAAACGTAACAAATGCCCTAAGAGGCCTGAAGCATAACGATGACGTCCCAGCCCATAGGTTCCAGGCTGCCGGCCGGGAACCCCAAGATACTCGTCGATGTCGATGTAGTACCAAACTGATCTTCAGGGAACACAGAGAGGTCTAGATCCCATGCAATGTTGGCATGGGCCCACATCTACCACAGTTGTGTGTGTCATGGATTGGCATAGAAAAATTATAGTTAGATCTATCAAGTAGGTAGGATCAGGTTGGCCAACTGCTGAGTCACACAACCACAAGTTGGTGAAGGTGTTTCTAGCCACCCTAGAGAGGTCTGAAGCCCATGCAAAAATTCAAAATTTGACCGGGCCACCTAAAATTCAAAAAAATATATCAAAATTGTGTGAAATCTTGGACACATTTAAAATTGCTTCTAGGTAGAGGATGCCATGTTTCAGCATGGATAATGTCTCACATCACAAAGGCCTAACCCCTACGCATCCTTACTAAACACCTTGATTTTTGGCCTAAATTTGACCGGGCCACAAAAAATTCAAAAACATTGAAATTTGTGTGAAACCTTGAAAATGTTTCTTAGTTTGTGTATGTTAGCATGTGTAAAAAAATCCAGGTTGTTTCACGAAAGTCGAAAAAACACATTGCTAGGAAAAGAGGCCTAGGTGAGACCAAAAGGGCTGTTCGTAAATTTCTCAATTTTTCGATGTTCATCAAATGATCCCAATTTTTTTGCACATGCTATACCGACGGTCCCTGTCAAGAATATGTAATTTATTTTAAAAATTCAAAATTGTAAATTAGATATTTTTGTTCAAATTTTTAAATAGAAAATAAAAAAAGGAATATAGGATAGAAGAAAAAAGTAAGACTCGGCGTGCAGGCAACAAGCCAGCCCAACTCCTAATCCCGCGCCCGCGTCATGGCTGCGTCCGGGCGTGAAGTAGTTTGGGGCGGCCCATCTTAATCCCGGGCATCAAACAGTAATGGGCTCTTTCAGGCATAGGGGAAAACCATAGTGGGAAAGTCTGACGCGGGTTGGAGTGTATTCCCACATCGCTTTAGCGAGAAACGATTCGACCAACTTATATACCCTGCATTCATATCTAGCATGAGTTTCTCTCAACAAATCAACTATGACACATACTCCTGACACTTATCTGCCTGTTGTACTACACATGAAAAATTTGTGCTACGCGGGCCTGCATCTTGGGCCAACAATGGTCTTCTAGTCGTATGCAAGCCATTGACCTCGAAATGCATAGTAGGCATTTTTTTCATTCCCTTTACAAGCTTGTTGTTTGTTTGCTGAACATCTTTTCCAATATGTTTTACATGAAAAAAGTTACTCCCTCTATCCCAAAATAGATGTCTTAGACTAAGACATATATTTTGGGACGGAGGGAGTACTAATTAATTCCGTAGTAGTTTTTTTGTTTTAGATTCAAAATTAAACTAATTTTTAGAAACAATTCAAAATTCATCATCTCTTGGCATAGTAGTGTTATACTTAGATCTATCAAGTGGGTGGGATCATGTTATCCCAACATTTCATTAGGCTCTAGACCCATATGAGTTAACTACAAACACCATCATCAAGTTTGTCGTGGCTTGACATAGCACTCTTATAGCTAGATCTATCAAGTCGGAGGTATCATGTTGGTCAATTGCAGTGAATCAAACAACCACTAAGTTGATGATGGTGTTTCTAGACAGTCCAGAGAGGTCTAGACCCCATGCAATGTTAGCAGGGCCCCACATCTACCACAAGTGTGTCATGGCTTGGCATAGCACTCTTACAGCTAGATCTATCAAGTGGGTGGGATCATGTTGGACAGGTGCAGTGACTCACACAACCACTAAGTTGATGATGGTGTTTCTAGCCAACCTAGGGAGGTATAGATCCCATGCAATGTTGGCATGGGCCCACGTCTACCATAGTTGTTTGTGTCATGGCTTGGCATAGCAATAGTATAGTAAGATCTATCAAGTAGGTAGGATCATGTTGGTCAGGTGTGATGACTCATACAACAAAAAGTTGGTGAAGGTGTTTCTATCCAGCCCATAGAGGTCTAGACCCCATGCAATGTTGGCATGGCCCCACATCTGCCACAAGTTTGTGTCATGGCTTGGCATAGCACTCTTATAGCTAGATCTATCAAGTTGGTGGGATCATGTTGGTCAGGTGTAGTGACTCACACAGCTACTAAGTTGATGATGGTGTTTCTAGCCAACCCAGAGAGGTCTAGATCCCATGCAATGTTGGCATGGCCCAACATCTACCACAGTTGTCTGTGTCATGGCTTGGCATAGCAAAAGTATACCTAGATCTATCAAGAGGGTAGGATCATGTTGTCCAAGTGATGACTCATACAACAACAAGTTGGTGAAGGTGTTTCTATCTAGCCAGAGAGGTCTAAATCCCATGCAATGTTGGCATGACCCCACATTTGCCACAAGTGTGTATCATATCTTGGCATAGCACTCTTACATCTAGATCTATCAAGTCGGTGGGATCATGTTGGTCACGTGTAGTGACTCACACATCCACTAAGTTGATGATGGTGTTTCTAGCCAACCCAAAGAGGTGTAGATCCCATGCAATGTTGGCATGGGCCCACATCTACCACAGTTGTGTGTGTCATGGCTTGGCATAGCAAAATTATAACTAGATCTAGCAAGTAGGTAGGATCATGTTGGTCAAGTGTGATGACTCATACAACAACAAGTTGGTGAAGGTGTTTCTATCCAGTCCAGAGAGGTCTAGACCCCATGCAATGTTGGCATGTCCCCACATTTGCCATAAGTTTGTCTCATGTCTTCATATAGCACTCTTACATCTAGATCTATCAAGTGGGTGGGATCATGTTGGTCAGGTGTAGTGACTCACACAGCCACTAAGTTGATGATGGTGTTTCTAGCCAACCCAGAGAGGTGTAGATCCCATGTAATGTTGGCATGGGCCCACATCTACCAAGTTGTGTGTGTCATGGCTTGGCATAGAAAAATTATAACTAGATCTAGCAAGTTGGTAGGATCATGTTGGTCAAGTGTAGTGACTCAAACAACCACTAAGTTGATGATGGTGTTTCTAGCTAGCCCAGAGAGGTCTAGACCCCATGCAATGTTAGCATGGCCCCACATCTACCACAAGTGTGTGTCATGGCTTGGCATAGAACTCTTATAGCTAGATCTATCAAGTGGGTGGGATCATGTTGGTCAGGTGCAGTGACTCACACAGCCACTGAGTTGATGACGATGTTTCTAGCCAACCCAGAGAGGTCTAGATCCCATGCAATGTTGGCATGAGCCCACATCTACCACAGTTGTGTGTGTCATGGCTTGGCATAGAAAAACTATAGTTAGATCTATCAAGTAGGTAGGATCATGTTGGCCAACTGCTGAGTCACACACCCACAAGTTGGTGAAGGTGTTTCTAGCCACCCCGGAGAGGTCTGAAGCCCATGCAAAAATTCAAAATTTGACCGGGCCACCTAAAATTCATAAAAAAATATCAAAATTGTGTGAAAGCTTGGACACATTTAAAATTTCTTCTAGGTAGAGGATGCCATGTTTCAGCATGGAGCATGTCTCACATCACAAAGGCCTAACCCCTAGGCATCCTTACTAGACACCTTGATTTTTGGCCTATATTTGACCGGGCGAACAAAAATTCAAAAACATTCAAATTTGTGTGAAACCTTGTACATGTGTCTTAGTTTGTGCATGTTAGCATGTGTAAAAAAATCCAAGTTGTTTCACGAAAGTCGAACAAAACACATTGCTAGGAAAAGAGGCCTATGTGAGACCAAAAGGGGTGTTCGTAAATTTCTCAATTTTTCGATGTTCATCAAATGATCCCAAATTTTTTGCACATGCTATACCAACGGTGCCTGTCAAGAATATGTAATTTATTTTAAAAAATTCAAAATTGTAAAATAGTTATTTTGTTCAAATTTTTAAATAGAAAATAAAAAAGGAATATAGGATAGAAGAAAAAATGTAAGACTCGGGGTGCATGCAACAAGCCAGCCCAACTCCTACTCCCGCACCCACGTCACGGCTGCATCCGGGCGCCAAGTAGTTTGGGGCGGCCTATCTTAATCCCGAGCATCAAACAGTAATGGGGTCTTTCGGGCCCAACAGAAAACCATAGCGGGAAGGATTGACACGGGTTCGAGTTTAGTCCCACATCTCCAAGCGAGAAATGATTCAAACAGCTTATATACCATGCATTCATATCTGGCACGAGCTTCTCTCAGCAAATCAACGATGACACAACGATGACACGTACTGATGTCAATTGTCTGCCTGTTGGACTACACATGAAAAATTTGAGCTACGCGGGCCTGCATCATGTGCCAAAAATGGTCTTCTAGTCTTATGCTGGCCGTTGAGCACGAAATGTGCATGTAGGCATATTTTTCTCATTCCCTTCTGTACTACAATAATATTTTGCAATTTGAATAAGTCTGCAAGAATTTAATTACTTACCATCTTATATATACAAGCTTGTTGTTTGTTTGCTGAACATCTTTTCCAATATGTTTTACATCAAAAAACGTGATTGTGTGTCATGGTTTGGCATAACAAAATTATAGTTAGATCTATCAAGATCATGGGATCATATATACAGAAACAAGATGATCAAGATTTTTCTAGACAACTAAGATAGGTCAAGATCGCACGCACTGTTGGCATGGATTTTTACAAAGCGAGTACGTATCAGAATTACTACATGTACATAGAAAAACAGCAAAATTGAAATAGGTATAACACATGATCTTTTTGAAACATAGACCATCCATTGTATTACAGGCACACCATACAACTTGCACTTCCATATAATTCTCAGACGACATAGAATACAACAGGACCAGACCAACATGATCCATCAATCTAATCTGACGGGTAGCCGTCGTAGTAATCGTAGTGGGTGGTACCATATTCGCCATAAGGTGGCACCATCTGCAGTTCAGAATGCTCGACGATTCTGCAATACTCCGCCAGAAATCGATCGAGTTCGAAAGGACGGTCATTGATCCATAATCCTCCTACTCCATACCCATGGTCAATCCTTGGCTCCTCTTCCCATGCAAGAGCCTCAAAGTTGTAAGATCTAATCTGGGATAGGTCCGGATAGTAGATGCTGTCGGCCTGCACCGTGGGTACCCAGGCGCTGTCGACGCAGATGCAACGATTGTTAGCAACGAAGAGAGCACGGCTGCCGATGCCTCTGACCAGCTGAAGGACACAGTTCTGTGTATCAACCCGGTAAACAACAGGCCTGCCGCCGTAGACAGGTCCACTCACAATGAACAACAACTCCTCGTCAGTCTCGATGAGGTAAAAACGATTCTCCGGGTACCGGCAGCCCGGAACAAGGCCTTTGACGGTGGCATGCATCTTTAGGGTCCGTGCAGAGCGCTGCATCTTGACATCTCCATGGGCAGCATCAGGCATAGTCGAGATGACAAACCCGTATCTGTCTGCGACGAAAACATCACCAGAGTAAGAAGTCATGCTCCGGAGTTCTGCGAAGTCATTCGGCGTGTACCACCCTTCACCAAAGTTTGGGCGACTGCCTTCCTCCATGCCCTCATCCGCCCATCGAATGATGGTGTTCCCAAGGTTTGATGTAAAGACCATCAATGACGGGAACATTGTCACAGGGACAGAAGCCACCTGCTCGGTCGGTATCTCCAACCTCAGGCGCTTGATAGCGCCCGAGAAGGGGTTGTACAACCGTGTCTTGTACGGCTGCACCCTTTGTCCAAGCACAAGGAGGCCGCCGGTTGTGCTACCGACATAAAAGTACCTTCCAGAGACACAGAGAGGGAGAGAGAGATGAGAAGTAGAGATTCAGTCAAGGTAAACAGATAGAGATTCAATCAAGGTAAAAAAAGTAGATGGAGAAACAAAACTTGGAAAACATATCGTATATGAGGTGAACGCAAAAAAGGATAGCACATATACAGATGAATATCAAGAAAGCACCTACGAATAACCCGAATAATCTTCTTATCAAGGTAGCGGCCGGTTCTCACATTCAACAACGTGATGGCGGCGTTGTCTACCCCATACTCCGGCGACAACTGGTGCTCTAGAACAATCCAGTTGGCTGGTATAAAGCGCTCCTCCGTGAAGCCGCGCCAAGCGCTACAGACTGCCCAGAAGGCGGCGTAGTAGTCAAAGTTGTCCGTCGACAGGAAGATGTCACCTATCTTTTGCACGACTCCCTTAGGGAGATCAACCCACGACGAATCCTGCATCTTGTTGCCGGCCATGGATGATAGTGTTCATGTGGTCTCGGTCCTGTCGAATGGCAGACGTAGCGGTTCTAGAGATAGACCGTCGATTGTTTATTGAAGAAGGCCTGAGAATGCCAAGGGAAGCGTCTGAAAACTAAACAACCGCATGCACACAGCAACCGCCGATTTGGCGCATGCGGGAGCCCACGCGTCATCGCTTGCGAAAACTTTTTGCACCATCCTGCCGCGCCAAACTTGTCGCGTCGACTACCAAGCACCCAACTATCTGAAAGTTTCACATCCCCGTGTGTCGCTTCACCGCCCCGCCTCGCCTCCCACTTTGCGCCTCCGACGAGGTGCCCGCCGCCTCGACCTCCGGCTACCGAGGCGTCTGCACGCACTCAACTATATGAAAGTTTCACATCCCCGCGTTTGCTTCTCGCCCCTCTCGCTCCACCTCCCACCTCGCTCCGCCTCCCAACGAGATGCCGCACCGCCGCCGCTCGACCTCTGGCTACTGAGGCATCCGCGCACGCTCAACCGGCACATTCTATGCCGAGATCTGCAGCGCCGAGCGCATCAGGCTCGGCACATTCGAGACAACGCATGAAGTGGCGTGCGCCTACGACGCGGTCGCCTAGCGCCTCGTCCACTCCCGCTGGACGATGAACTTCCAGGACATGTGGACGTGGGAACAGGCGAAATCGCTCGCGCCACCGCCTCCGGCCGTCACGTGCGAGTAGCAACAGCTCCAGCGCGAGCTCGAGCAGCGGCTCGTCAAGGAGGAGCTCGATGATCGCCTCCGCCTCGAGTGGGCGCGGCAGTTCTCGTAGGATGTCGCTGCGATGGAGGCATTCTACGAGAAGAAGGCGGCGGCAAAGGAAGCAAAGAAGGCGGATCGCGAGGAGCGGAGGGCGAAGTCGGCAGCGAGGAAGAAGGAGAGGGAGGAGAATGCTGCGAGGAAGGCAAAGGAGAAGAAAAACGGCACCAGCCCGTCGATGATCGTCCTCTCCTCCTCCTTTTGAGTGGACATCCACTCCGGTGTCGTCGACGACTCTGGGCTCGTCGGATTTCGACTGGCATTCCGAGTAGTTTAGGGTTGTTTCGAAATAAGTGGTTGTAGGGTCGAAGTTTGTAATATATTTCGTATTTTCAGTTATTTTTCCATGTTTTGTTTGATCTATTCCGTATGCAAAATATGATCTATAAACTGGGTAGGATCATGCTACCAAGTGATGGCTCATGCAACCACATCTTGAACTATTTCATCAAGTTTCCTCTTCTTCTTACATGCAGTTTGCCGACTTCCTTCTCACATGTGATTCGCATTTTTGAATCTTCCGTATACTTGTGAGTACATCACAGTAAGATGATCCAAGATGCAATACATTCAACATTCAAGATACACATATGCAATACATACAAGATGATCAACATGTTCGACTTACATTCAGTAACACATTACAGTAGAAACAACATCCTAAACATAGTGAATAAATTCAGTAACACATTACACTAGATACAATATGTTCAACTCACTAAACAACACGACTACATTAGACTTCATCACTAGATGAAACAATAAAAGATGACTATCCTATCTGAACAAGCTTCTTCCAAGGTGAAACACTACATGGTAATCTCAACAAAGTTGAGACCAAGGTTCTCCTGCATATACTCTACTTTCATCAGAAGTAGACACGCCCATCCAATATCAGCAGCAAATGTGAAGTCATTCCACCCTGTGGTGAAGGTGACATGTCCATGGTCCCTGCAATGAAATTATCTTCTTCTCCTTCAAGATCATGTCCCTACCTGTATAGATGTGCTATGCCCTAAGTTGGGTACCTAGAGCCATCTACAGCCTTAATTGGCATGAACTGCAATTAAGTTTAAACTTAGTATTCGAACAAGCATTCTAAACTAACAAATGCATTCAATCTATGTGGAAACTAAAAATAACATATAATGAATCATGTGGAAACTAACCGAGGCATTATGTTCATAGTTTTCCATATCCATCTTGTTTACCCGAAATGTTTTTCATCTTTACTTTCAAAAACTCATGTTCAAAGACATAAACATCTTTGTAAATGGCAAATAAGATGAAAGCCATTTCACCTTTCAAGGATCGCATTTATGTCTGAGAAGATGGTTATGTGCAGTATGCTTCTGATGGAACTAGGCACATCTCCAACCTCTGATCAATGAGGAAAATACATGTTAATTATTAAAAAAATGTTATTATGATGATTTAGTAGTAGGACAAGGAGAAACTATAAGTGCAAATTATTTACAGTAAATAAGGGAGATACCAGTTTCTTCATGAACCTGTTTCTCTTCACCATTAGAGTAAACAATGACATGAAATAAGTTGGTCAAGTTGAAACCAACATGATCAAGGGGGTCGTCGTCATCATATTCAAAACGCACTACATCTCCAAGTCCTATATCATAAACCCTCATCAAGGACTTCACCACAGATGATTATCCTACCATTAGACTTCTTCAGGAACAAATCAAAATTCCTTAATGCTTCACTGTTCGCAACCATCCAATTATTTGGAGTGAAATCATTCAGTCTTTCCCTAAATGAGCATGGCACTACCTGAAGGTAAGAAACAACATAGTTCAGTTCATGGGAAAAACACAGTAAAAGAAACAGAACATAAAATGAAAAGATGTAAAAACTCACCACACCATTGATGGGAAAACCATTAACAATGTTAACTTGGAAGCTGGTTGCTCTCCTCTGTGTCCTACCACAATTGTGGGCAGGCTGCCCACACACGGCACAATCCATTCCAAGAAACACCTTAAAAGAGTAACACTGCACTAAACGAATGAACTGTGCATTAAAACTAGAGGGAAGTATATGCATTTAACAGTGTAGAACCCTAATCTAGAAAGTGAAAAATACATAAATTATCAGGCATAAACTACAACACACTATGCATTCAGTTATCAAGCATGCATAATCCGAAAAATTAAAAAACCCTAATCCATAACCATTAAATCATATATAATGTCCAGTCGTGTGTTATGAAATCATAATGTTCTGTAAACAATTCATTTACATGATAATAAACAACTCTAATCTGAGTATTACAAAACCCTAATCCATAACTAGTAAATCGATGGAACTCTAATCGAATTGATCCATAATCAAAATAAATCTTGAGGGGAGAAGATGATAGGAAGAACACAAGAAGGATTACAGGGAAACCAAGTCCCTTCGGTTTCCCTCCATTTATAAAGTCCCACGATGGCAGAGCTTCCATCAGAATTTTTCTTCTTAGCATCAAGCTAATGCTGAGTGGATGTAAGTATTATGGATGTGGATGCACTAAGTATAGGACTGCTAAGTGACTCAATCAACCAACTAAAACGGCTAAGTGCTAACCAGACAAAACTAAAACTCTGACAGAATAACACCTAAACTGAAGCCGAGTGCGTCGAGCGTGGCGTCCAACTTCGCGTTCCAGGATCTAGCCTCTAGGTGCCTGACGGAGTCCTTAGAGGGGCTTGTGCAGGCGCATCACCTAGCGCCCGGCAGACTTGAAGTCCATATGGTGCAGCCCACCAGCGGTCTGCAAGCGCCGATGAGCCGCACGAACTCCAGCCGTGCAACACGCGCAAAGTCCTCCGCGACGTCGATGCCCTGCTGCTGCACATATCCCTTTTGGCGACGAGGCGAGCAGGGTGTTCGGCTGCACGATGCCGTCCATGGTGCGCGTGGTCATCGTGTGCACCTCGCGGCGAGGCAGATGTGATGGCGGCACGGCTTCAGCTTTGGGTGTCGGAGAGGCTAGCTCGGTGCGCGAGGATGACGCTGCCGGCGATGCGTGCTCTGCGGGAGCTGGGGTCAATGGAGAGCTGATGCCGGCGAGTCCAGGCCTGCAACCTCAGGTGTAGAGGTACGCAGTGGATTCGAGTGCACATAGCGGTCCACCATGAACGCCGTGCTCACAGGGTTGTCCTCGTGCGTGCTCCAGTCCCAGCTCGCATCCTCGTCAAAGACTATGTTCCATGTGCGTGCACACGCTTGGCGATAGGATCGTAGAAACGGTAGCCCATGGTGTCGGTCTCATATCCGATGAAGACCATTGGCGTGCTCTGGTCATCAAGCTTCTTCTGGTGAGGACGCGTGCTCTTCACGTACATGCGCGACGTAGCCGAAGGTCCGCAGATACCAAGCCTCATATGGCGTCATGCCGGTGATGCTGCGAGTGAACGCCCGGTTCAGGTTCAACAAGTAGACCGCTATCAGCATGGTCTCGCCCCAGAAGTAATTTGGCATGCCCTTCGCCTTCAGCATTCTTATGGCCGTCGCTACAACCGTCTGGTTGCGCCGCGTGATCACCCTATTCTGCTGGGGTGATTACAAAGACCGTGGTGGCGCTGACGCCGTGTCGGCGCGCATGCGATGAACGTGGCCAACACGTGAACTTGCCGACGCGGTCCGTGTCCAGTACTCGGAGCTTCGTCGGCGCATGTCGCCGCCAGAGCTAGGCAGGATGATCGAAAATTTAGGGTTAGAGCGGTGTTTATGGAAATGGCGACCATGATACTTTTTGTGATCAAACCTAATAATGGCGTGGTGATGTGTAAATGGTTGACAACGTGGCAGTGAATGGTCAAATCTAATGGCATGGTGACGTGGCAATGGTTGACATCATGGAAGTCAATAGTACGTATGTGGATACGAGGTTATACGGGCCTGGACATGGGCTTCGGGGGCTACCCTCTGGCGCCCTCGCGCGCCCTCTTCTGAAAACGCACGGGTACAATTCTACCCTTACGAACTTTAAAAATTTCGAGAGCGTAGGGGCCTATGGAATCAAGCCTCACAACCTTTACCCTTGAATTTCTTTGTAAAATTTTGCACTAAGTGTCGCATACATTCCCTATGCTCCACTCCGGGGAATACTGCTTCTACAGCTTTCTCCAAACCTTTGCAAGCGTCCGTGTGGATAGTAAGTCCTGGTGGATGACCTATAACGTCGTGCAAATTCTCCAGAAACCAAGTCCAACTTTCCTCTGACTCAATCTCCAAAACTCCATAAGCAACAAGGAACATCCAATTGGGGCCACCAAATGCAGTAGTAGCTACTAGCTGTCCTTTAAATATGCCATGAAGAGTTGTTGCATCCACGGCCAAATAAGGCCAGCAACCATCCAGAAAACCTTGCCAGCAAGCTTTGAAACAAACAAAAGCCCTTCTAAATCACTCCTTCTCCATTGTCTTCCCTCTTATTTTGTACTGAACTTTATGCTTGTCTATCTACACAACACTACCTAGAATAGCCATCTACACTTCAGCTTTGAAGCTGTAAATCAACTAAAAACTTTCATTCCATGGACCATTGATCCTCTCAAGAGCCATTTCCTTTGCATAGAACATCCTCATGTACGGTACTGTAATACTAATCTTTTCAGAAACTTCTTTTATGAGCGCTATTGCACCAAGTGATGGGTTCGCTCTCATCCAATCCATGATTGCATCTTCCAACCACCTAGTCTTTGCTAGTTTTGTTTTGTCCTTTGGTTGCCCCCCTTGAGGTGGAGAAGAATGTTTGAACCAATAAATTTTTATCTGAAACATAATTAAAATGTTAGGTACAACTAACAAACACTACATAGTGATCTAAAATACACAAGTGGTTGTAATACCTGAACCAAACTGCTCCTGAGAATAGTGGATGCATGCATCCTCCACCTACACCTCTTGTAAGGGCACTTCATTGTGAACCTTGTTGGCTAACTCTTAATAACATCATAAGCATTATTGGTGTGAATGAAGTATGTAGTAAGGGCATTATGATAGTCCCGCAACGTTTCAAATACGGTGCCTTCTGAAATATTAGGATCGTCCCTGTCCCACTCAATTACTGGCAAGTTCTCACCATCGTACTCGGCTAAAACGAGGCTGTCATTGTTCTCCTTGTTCTCTTCGTCATCAGTATCATCAAATCTAGCACCCTGGGCAATTTCATCCGTGTATTGATACTCTAGTGCCTGTTTACTGAATCTATCTACAAATTCAGGAAACATCAACTCATCCTCATCATCTAGTGGAGGCACTCCCTCGTCAGGCTCTGCCTCGTCCTCCACATCGGCCACACAAGCGGCTTGGCTTAAACTCGTTGTGCGAACATATGGTACTGCTGTGGACCTACAAGGATTGTCGAGGAGCACACAATTAGCAGAGACAACAGAGACACATGATGCCCGACCACCTGACGATGCGTGACCACTAGATGGTGATTTAACACTCTTTCTCGTGTGCTCAACTTTAGGTTGCACATGGAGACGAATTCGACCAAAACGTTTGACAACATTCAAAGAGAAAAGCATTACCGGATCATCTTCGCTAGTTAGTGGGAGCAATCTTTGATTGCTAATGTTGAAATATTGCAAATCAACTGAATCGCCACTGCTCCAGGTGTTGGCAATATGCTACACCGGTATCCTCATAGCATGTCCTCTATCCGGATAACCCGGGTGGCCCATAGTTGGTAGCAAGGACTATGGCCTTCTGGGCGGCCTAGTTAGATGGATCCAGAAGGGAGGGCCATGCCGGATAAAGGAAGGCTACGGAGGAGTCACCGACGTACCCGGAGCCTTGGAGTGCAAGATACGCTAGACTAGTAATAGATAGTGTAGGACTCTGTAACCTGTCCGGCTAGGACTTTTCCCTGTAACCCTAGGACCCGGCGACTATATAAGTCGGGCCTATGGGAGCATTTAGGGCACCAATTAACTCATACCTCGCCCAGCGAATCGATCCCTATAACTCGGCGTATTGCCATTATAGTGATTTATAGCAGGAGTAGGATTCCGCCACTATCATGGGATCTGAACCTGGGTAAGCTGTGTTACCTCGTACCCGTCAACCATCCGCCTTCCCCCACGTCTCTAAACACGCACTGTGGGAACCGCTCCATGGTGTACTCGTCGGCAATACCACGACAGTTGGCGCCCACCGTGGGGCAAGAGGCGCTTCAGACTCTTCAGCGGGCGAGGACCAAGATCTTCGCGGGAATTGGTGAAATCGTAGCCATCGGTCGTGTTCTCTTCTCCGGCAACATTCTGAACATCCCTCCCGACGAGTTCTGGATACCTACGAAGACGAACCCTACGTGATGCTCGATCGTCCCCATCGGAGACATCCACCTCTTCATTGGCAAAACCGACTCAGGCACTAGTTCCCTGGAAGTCGGAGGAGCATCAAAACCCGCACGGACCTCCTACGGGCAGGATACGTTCGCGGAAGGATCGATGTCGGATCTCTCTTCGGAGTTTTCCGGCAAAGATCGCAAAATTCAAGGCCCACCCAAACCGCCCTAGTGCAGGATATAAAGGTGGAAGATCACTGCAAGTCCGCCGTCTTCGTCCGTGCGTCTAGACAGCAAAGATCCAAGTTCGTCGGCGTGGTTACCATCTTTGATCTGCCGCGTTGCGTTCAGAGAGAGGGCGAAAACCCCCGTGATTACCTTGCCAGGTGGTTCCGTATACGAGCCGATCTGGCATACTACCCCAATGATGATGCCATGTATCACTTTGTGGAAGGACTGGACCACGGTATGCTTCTTCGTCATTCTCTAAGGCGGCAGTAAGCTTCAGGACGTATCACCTTCAAAAGTATGGTGAACACCGTCAACAACTACATGGAGGCCGAAGGGGCAGCTCAGGCGGATTTTGCGCTCATAGACGGAGCGCCGCCGCCTCAGCCACCGCCACCCCCCGCCTCCGGCCGCCATTGCCGTAGTAGCGCCACCACTTCCAGTCATCGTCGCACCTGTTGCACCTCCACCTCCCATCATCGAGGAAACCCGGGAACCCTCCGACTCTGTGATTGACGCGCTCTACGGCGACTTCAGTGCAGATTCAGAGGAGATAGATTTCAGCCCGGAGGAGCTAGACTCTGCCATGCAGGAGGTGGAGGAGGAGTACACGCGCGACGAGCAGGCCAACAACACCGTCACGTCCCGAGAGGTGTTCGTCACCATTGGGACGACGAAGGATGAAGATCAACCCGGATGAGCTCCGCCTACAGCCCTGGACAAGGGGAAGGTACCACCTGTTGCTGCCGACAATGATCGTGCAAAGGCCATGCCCCCTCCGCATAACCCAGTGCAACAGCCGCAGGAACTCGGTACCGGCCCGAGCAACAACAACACCACAAACTTGCCGCCTCCAGCATCTACGTCTCTGCCCAAGTTACTCCAGCTGATAGAGTAATGTACGACAATCTCCTTGTCAAGACACTGACCGTAGCTCATATCCGGAACATAACCCAGCTTGAGGAGAAGCGCCAGCAGATGCTGGAGGAAGCGCAGGCCATCGCAGAGCAAGGCGCAAAGCTAGATCGAGATCTAGTCAACGCATAGAAATCCGTAGAGAAAGCTAGAGCAATGGAGGCCGAGTACAAAACTATTCTGCAGCAGCAGAAGGCCAAGAAAGCTCCGGCTCGCATCATCAACGATCCTGGTGTACGGTGAAACCTAGGATGGGCTCCCCCGAAGCCGGCACAAGCCAAGCCATATATTGAAAGTGAAGGCAGGCAGGTGATGCCCACTCCTCTCCTCAACCTCGCCGACGTCAAGACCCTTCTGGAGCAGGATAGATCGCCTGAGGCGGTGGACCAGGTCTATGACCTAGTGGCCAAGGCAGTAAAACAGCAGGAAAAGGCCACCTCTCAGAGGCTTGAGTTTGACCCAACGTTTTGCCAGTCTAGCCAACATAAGCCACCAAGGGATAGATCTCCTCTTGATGTCGGGTCTCAGACGGGTTCATCAGAACAAAGACGGAGGGATGCGCGCAACAAGAAGGATGCTATCACCATATCCTCCGACCATGGAGGCAAAGCCCAACCTCGTTGCCCATCGCCATCGCCCCGCTCCCCCCGACATCACGAAGACACCAAGGCTCACCATCGTACGGATATTCCCCCGCCAAGGCAGGGCGGTATCGTCATTCGCGACAACACGGAGCAGACCCGTCATGACGAAGAGCGTAACCAAGGACACAAGAGAAGGTCGCGCCATGACCCTCCGCGTCTGACAAGCAACCGCGACAAGCGTGAGGCGTCGTAGGAGGGTAACAACAAGAAGGATAACCCACCGCCACCTCCGCCTCCATCGCCACCTAGCAGCCCATCCCCTGTGGACAAGAAGAAAAGAAGCCTGGAGCCATACGACGCACGTTCGCGGATAGAAAAGATCCACGAGGCCCGGGAACGACCATACCTGGGACCACGTTGCTTTGGACCTGCGATACGGTCCGCAACTTACCCCGAAGGGTTCCGGATTGACAAGACCATCAAGCCCTATGACGGCGCTGCTAAGCCAGCTACATGGTTGCAGGATTACGGCAACGCGGTAGAAATCGCCGGGGGTAACCCCAATGTTGCCATCAAGTACCTCCCATTGATGTTGGCGGGCATGGCCCGTCAATGGATTGATGACTTGCCGGAGAAATCCATCTTCAATTGGTTGTACATGCAAGAAGAGTTCACCAAGAACTTCGAGGGTACGTACAAATGTCCTGCCTTTGTTGGAGTCTACAGCGGTGCGTGCAAGATAAAGACGAGACTTCCCGAGCCTACCCCCCCCGCTGGCTGTATATGAAGCATTCCTGCGCATGAGTGCACACTCAGACCGCCATGGCCGCCTTCATCGATGGGTTTGAAAGGGCACGTTGCTCCAACATAAGTGAAGCGCTTGCGGGACAATCACCAGCTAGACTTGAATCGGATGATTGAGTTGGCTAGTGAGTTCGCAGGCCGATGACGATGCTCATGCTCTCTGCCGACAATGGCCGTTCCAACTCAAGCTCGGAGGAACGGCAGCACAAAGCGAAAAACCGCACCAGAAGAAAAGCAACCTCCCGACATGGTCGCTATGACCTTTGCAGGACGAGGTGATGGCGGATAGCGTGGCCGAGAACAGGGAGCTGGTCGTGGGCAACAGCAAGGAAGTGAAACTACCTCGGCAGCGCTCCGTGTTCTCCAAACCTATGAGGGGTACCGCGATATGTTGTGCCTCGTACACCTTGATGCCAACGGCAAGGCCACCCACACCAATCGCCACTGCAAGCTCGTCAACGATCTCAAGGAGGACCCAGAGTCCGGCTACAAGCAAAGTCGGAAGAATAGACTGCGAGGAAAGGGCAAGGGGAAGAAGAAGGAGGAGGAGTCCAAGGATTCAAGTGACATGGACGAGGACGTTGACCCCAAGCACGCCGCCAAGAGCGACGACAAAGGCAAGAACCCCTTCGAAGAAGGCGGTAGTTTTCCACACTTTCCTTGGCACCCCCACCGTCCGACAACAAAAAACCTCCATGAGGATATTGATGGCTACTCTCCTCCCAGTTCCCCAGTTCTTGTGCTGGTCGGAGATTCCAATTACTTGGGACAGGAAAGATCACCCAGACCTAATCCCTACGGAGAACCAATACGCCATGGTCATCAACCCATTGATTGACGGAAATGAGTTCAGCAAATGTATGGTGGACAGTGGAAGCAGCATCAACATCATGTACGTGGATACACTGCAGAATATGAACTTGACGGAGGAAAACCTAAGGAGGACCAACACCATCTTCCACGGCGTAGTTCCTGGTCGGGAGGATCGGTCCCTTGGGTGCATCACACTTCAGGTAGCCTATGGCGATGTTAATAATTACCACCAAGAGCGCATGACCTTTGAGGTGGTCCCCTTCAAGAGCGTGTACCATGTCATATTTGGCCGCTACATATTCCACACCTTCATGGCCAAGCCATGCTTCGTCTACAACAAACTCAAGATACCCGGACCAAACGGTGTCATCACCGTATCCGGAAGCTTTGCCAAAGCTAGGGACTACGAGATTGGAGAAGCGACCACGCGAAGCTGTCCTCTCTGTAAGAATTCAAGGAGATCCGAGCAAGGTCGATGTCTCGAGATGCCCACGTCGAAACAGATTTCCGACTCCTCCGCATTCAAGGCCGCCATCGAGACCAAGGCGGTGGAACTTGTGGTAGGCGATGCCTCCAAGACCACCGCCATTGGGACAAACCTGGATCCCAAATAGGAAAGCGTGCTCATCGAGTTCCTCCATGAGAATAGGGACATCTTTGTCTGGCAACCTGCCGACATGAAAGGTGTACCTAGGGAACTTGCCGAGCATAGCTTGAACATTGATCCAAAATGCAAACCAGTGAAGCAACCTCTATGACGCTTTGGAGATGAGAAGAGACGTGCCATAGGCAAAGAGATAGCTAGGTTACTTAAGGCTAGTTTTATCCGAGAAGTCCTTCACACCCAATGGGTGGACAATCCTGTACTTGTCCCTAAAAAGGGAACCAAAGAATTAAGAATGTGCGTTGATTACACCGGCTTGAACAAAGCATGCCCCAAAGATCCGTTTGCTTTACCTCGCATTGTCCAAGTCATTGACTCGATGGCTAGCTCGGAACTTTTGTGTTTTCTCGATGCATACTCAGGATACCATCAGATCAAGATGAGGAAGTCGGACCAATTGGCCACTTAGTTCACTACACCCTACGGCACGTTTTGCTTTGTCACAATGCCCTTTGGGTTAAAAAAATGTAGGTGCTACATACCAGCGAACAATGCAACGTTGCCTACACTATTAGATTGCCTACACGATTATATTTAATATTAATTACATTAATTAATATGTAAATACAAATTACAAAATATGATTTTACCTAAAATACCTTTCGGTTCCCATTCGATTCCCTCCAAAAGACTTTGGAACTTCCCGGAACGATTCAGGTTCTCTCACGGAACTTTTCCGGTTTCCTTTTCTTTCTCGGAACAACTTCAGATCTCTCTTTGTGGAACAATTCCGACTTTTTATTTATCTATAGTGATTCCAACTTAGAGATGCACGGATCGGAAATAACACAAACATGATCTCCATCAATGATCAATAGAGGGTCCGAGATGCCCATATTGATCCATGTACATTCCACGATGACAATGTCATTTGAACTATAAACGTCGAGTCCTATTCCCTTTGTTTCTTAGATACGGCTTGTCCGAGGTCCGATCATTTGGTATATCATACCTAGTTTAATCTCTTTACCGACAAGTACCGTTTCACTTGTTCCCGTGATGTTACATCCTCGTGACTTAGTCACATGTTGCAACATTATAGATGTAATCTCACCAAGTCGGCCTTAAGTATCTTACCCATCACACGGGTGGAAAAATACTGGTCTTAATTCATAGGCCTCTATATGTTTCTTTGGAATACCCAACATACACCTTTATAATCACCATTTCACCGAGTGACGTTTGATGCAGTCAAAGCAGCCTCATGAGACAGTGATTAATATGATCTTACGGTCTAAGGAGAAGGAGACTATGTTTCTTATTATTGCAACAATGAACATGATTTGATCGTGTCTCAATCTTTGGGTAATGTCCATCACATCATTCTCCAATGATATGACCTCGTTGTCAACTAGCACTATCACCCATGATTAGGAAAATGTGATCATCGATTGCCTAATGAACTAATATTAATAGAGGCTACCAGTGACTTATGTTTCATATCACACCTGTAGCAATGTTTCCAGTTGATATAGTTATAGCACAATATGAAAATATTATGAACTTATTGGAATATGACAATAATAACCATTTATTATTTGCCTCTAGGGCATATTCCCTTCAGTCTCCTACTTGTACTAGAGTAAAAATAATCTAGTTCGCATTTACCAATCATAAACCATATCACATATGCGTTATTGATCATGCACACTCATAAGAAACGTCATGTCTCTGTTCTATTTTACCACATCACTATGGTTTTTGCAAATCGTTAATGTCTTCCTAATTTTGACATTCACTCTATTATCTCATAATAGGTTGAAGTATTCGTTTGGCGATAGAGTGAGACTTTGTTTCCATTGTTTACAATGACGGTCGACCAGTTCATTTAACTTTCACTATTGTCACGTAAACTTTGAAACACACTTAGCAGAAGTCGAACTTATTTAGCAAAAACTATAGTTCTATATCTATGTATATCCTAGTGCATAAAATTCAACTATGTGCCTAACTTCACTTTTTTCCATTTAAGAACAATCTTAACTCTGGTTCAGTGATTAACTCAGGAATCACCTCAAGACATGTTCTTACAGTTAAGATCTTGTTCTTCCAACCAGAACCTTGGGTCACATTACATCGAATATACACTATGGTTATATGGAAGAACCTATGACTGAGGCATAGGAGATGCAACACATCTATTTCTTTATTTTAACCATAGTTGTAATACCGAGACTAACTCAATGCTTTATATGAGTAAGAACTTCTTTCTTACCTTGTTCCATTATGAACTACTTCAGAATCTTATCTAGGACATTTTGAACATCTTCAGAATCAAGTCTAGGAAGCATTCGACATCTAATGTTTATTAAACTTACCAATCTACCTCGACAGATTTCATTGTTTAATAACTTGTTTAACTTTATCCACATTTACTAACTTAAATATTATTAATACCAATCACATCATTCATAAATTGCATCCACATATTTCGAATGATGTCACGCCACACTCAAATATGGCATCCATATATGAGATCTAGGATTTCACTTAGATCCCACTCAAAATATGTCTCTTATATATTAAGATTTATCTATTCTACTTAGGTCCCACTCAAATGAAGGTCTTCTCAATAATCTTGTATATTATAGAATTCTTTGATCATCATCAAATTGAGAATTCTAGTTACTATATTCCAATATGCATATATTGCTGGTGTAAACCTAATAGAGTCAAGCATCGCTACATTTGTAGTCATCTCCTTAAATTTGTCCAAACATGCTTTGCAAAAAATCGAGCTTTATGTCTTCCATTAAGTTTCATTTATTTATTATGACTTTGCAGTCATTTATAAATATCAAATAAACGTCTTTACTTAATAGGATCAAGTAACATATTACTTTTCCATCGTAAATGTAACTTAATATCGGATTTTATGAATCCTAGTCATTTCTTGCACTTAGGTCCATCACGATTCTTTGTACTTCGTAGGTATGTCTTATTCAAATAACATGACAAGTGAATCAATAATATAATTCCACAAACTTGCAGAATATATGATTGGATCCCACTTTTTTTAGTAAAAGTATTCGCTGAAACTTTATGATCATTATCATTATTTTCTTTAGTAAAAGTATTCGCTGAATGTTTATGATCATTATCATTACTTTCTTTAGTAAAAGTATGTGAGGGGTTTGGGATTAATGGTGACATCACTATGCATATCATTAGTTCTATTTATTCTATGGATGAGACTAGTAGGTTATTGCTATAAGCGGTTGCGGAGGCAATAGCAATTATGGATGCACTGCCCACATATAATTATCTTTCTTTATTTTGTGACCAGCTGAAGGACACAGTTCTGTGTATCAACCCGGTAAACAACAGGCCTGCCGCCGTAGACAGGTCCACTCACAATGAACAACAACTCCTCGTCAGTCTCGATGAGGTAAAAACGATTCTCCGGGTACCAGCAGCCCGGAACAAGGCCTTTGACGGTGGCATGCATCTTTAGGGTCCGTGCAGAGCGCTGCATCTTGACATCTCCATGGGCAGCATCAGGCATAGTCGAGATGACAGACCCGTATCATGACGAAAACATCACCAGAGTAAGAAGTCATGCTCCGGAGTTCTGCGAAGTCATTCGGCGTGTACCACCCTTCACCAAAGTTTGGGCGACTGCCTTCCTCCGTGCCCTCATCCACCCATCGCATGATGGTGTTCCCAAGGTTTGATGTAAAGACCATCAATGACGGGAACATCGTCACAGGGACAGAAGCCAACTGCTCGGTCGGTATCTCCACCCTCAGGCGCTTGATAGCCCGAAAAGGGTTTGTACAACCGTGTCTTGTACGGCTGCACCCTTTGTCCAAGCACAAGGAGGCCGCCGGTTGTGCTACCGACATAAAAGTACCTTCCAGAGACACAGAGAGGGAGAGAGAGATGAGAAGTAGAGATTCAGTCAAGGTAAACAGATAGAGATTCAATCAAGGTAAAAAAAGTAGATGGAGAAACAAAACTTGAAAAACATATCGTATATGAGGTGAACGCAAAAAAGGATAGCACATATACAGATGAATATCAAGAAAGCACCTACGAATAACCCGAATAATCTTCTTATCAAGGTAGCGGCCGGTTCTCACATTCAACAACGTGATGGCGGCGTTGTCTACCCCATACTCCGCGACAACCGGTGCTCTAGAACAATCCAGTTGGCTGGTATAAAGCGCTCCTCCGAAGCCGCCAAGCGCTTCATGCCCGGAAAAGGCGTAGTAGTCGAAGTTGTCCGTCGACAGGAAGATGTCACCTATCTTTTGCACGACTCCCTTAGGGAGATCAGCCCACGACGAATCCTGCATCTTGTTGCCGGCTATGGATGATAGTGTTCATGTGGTCTCGGTCCTGTCGAATGGCAGACGTAGCGGTTCTAGAGATAGACCGTCAATTGTTTATTGAAGAAGGCCTGAGAATGCCAAGGGAAGCGTCTGAAAACTAAACAACCGCATGCACACAGCAACCGCCGATTTGGCGCATGCGGGAGCCCACGCGAACATCGTCATGCGCGAAAACTTTTTGCCGCGCGCGCGCTTTTGCACCATCCTGCGCGCCAAACTTGTCGCGTCGACTACCGCGCACGCACCCAACTATCTGAAAGTTTCACATCCCCCGTGTGTTGCTTCACCGCCCCCGCCTCGCTCCGCCTCCCACTTTGCTCCGCCTCCCGACGAGGTGCCGCCCCGCCGCCGTTCGACCTCCGGCTACCGAGGCGTCCGTGCACGCACCCAACTATATGAAAGTTTCACATCCCCGCGTGTTGCTTCTGCGCCCCCTCCTCGCTCCACCTCCCACCTCGCTCTGCCTCCCAACGAGATGTCGCCCCGCCGCCGCTCGACCTCTGGCTACTGAGGCATCCGCGCGCGCTCGAACGGCACATTCTATGCCGAGATCCGCAGCGCCGAGCGCATCAGGCTCGGCAGATTCGAGACAACGCATGAAGTGGCGTGCGCCTACGACGCGGTCGCCTAGTGCCTCGTCCACTCCCGCTGGACGATGAACTTCCAGGACATGTGGACACGGGAACAGGCGAAATCGCTCGCGCCACCGCCTCCGGCCGTCACGTGCGAGCAGCAACAGCTCCAGCGCGAGCTCGAGCAGCGGCTCGTCAAGGCGGAGCTCGATGAGCGCCTCCGCCTCGAGTGGGCGCGGCAGTTCTCGTAGGATGTCGCTGCGATGGAGGTATTCTACGAGAAGAAGGCGGCGGCAAAGGAAGCAAAGAAGGCGGATCGCGAGGAGCGGAGGGCGAAGTCGGCAGCGAGGAAGAAGGAGAGGGAGGAGAATGCTGCGAGGAAGGCAAAGGAGAAGAAAAACGGCACCAGCCCGTCGATGATCGTCCTCTCCTCCTCCTCCTCCTCCTTTTGAGTGGACATCCACTCCGGTGTCGTCGACGACTCTGGGCTCGTCGGATTTCGACTGGCATTCCGAGTAGTTTAGGGTTGTTTCGAAATAAGTGGTTGTAGGGTCGAAGTTTGTAATATATTTCGTATTTTCAGTTATTTTTCCATGTTTTGTTTGATCTATTCCGTATGCAAAATATGATCTATAAACTGGGTAGGATCATGCTACCAAGTGATGGCTCATGCAACCACATCTTGAACTATTTCATCAAGTTTCCTCTTCTTCTTCTGTCTGGTTGCCGCTTGACTTCCTTCTGTAACAGATTCCTGCATTTTTGAATCTTCTGGTATACTTGTGAGTACATCACAGTAAGATGATCCAAGATGCAATACATTCAACATTCAAGATACACATATGCAATACATACAAGATGATCAACATGTTCGACTTACATTCAGTAACACATTACAGTAGAAACAACATCCTAAACATAGTGAATAAATTCAGTAACACATTACACTAGATACAATATGTTCAACTCACTAAACAACACGACTACATTAGACTTCATCACTAGATGAAACAAGAAAAGATGACTATCTGAACAAGCTTCTTCCAAGGTGAAACACTACATGGTAATCTCAACAAAGTTGAGACCAAGGTTCTCCTGCATATACTCTACTTTCATCAGAAGTAGACACGCCCATCCAATATCAGCAGCAAATGTGAAGTCATTCCACCCTGTGGTGAAGGTGACATGTCCATGGTCCCTGCAATGAAATTATCTTCTTCTCCTTCAAGATCATGTCCCTACCTGTATAGATGTGCTATGCCCTAAGTTGGGTACCTAGAGCCATCTACAGCCTTAATTGGCATGAACTGCAATTAAGTTTAAACTTAGTATTCGAACAAACATTCTAAACTAACAAATGCATTCAATCTATGTGGAAACTAAAAATAACATATAATGAATCATGTGGAAACTAACCAGTGCATTATGTTCATAGTTTTCCATATCCATCTTGTTTACCCAGAAATGTTTTTCATCTTTACTTTCAAAAAACTCATGTTCAGTGACATAAACATCTTTGTAAATGGCAAATAAGATGAAAGCCATTTCCTGCTCAGTGACTGCATTTATGTTTGAGAAGATGGTTCTGTGTAGTATGCTTCTGATGGAACTAGGCACATCTCCAACCTCTGATCAATGAGGAAAATACATGTTAATTATTAAAAAAATGTTATTATGATGATTTAGTAGTAGGACAAGGAGAAACTATAAGTGCAAATTATTTACAGTAAATAAGGGAGATACCAGTTTCTTCATGAACCTGTTTCTCTTCACCATTAGAGTAAACAGTGACATGAAATAAGTTGGTCAAGTTGAAACCAACATGATCAAGGGGGTCGTCGTCAGCATATTCAAAACGCACTACATCTCCAAGTCCTATATCATAAACCCTCATCAAGGACTTCCAGTATGGACCACAGATGATTGTCCTAACATTAGACTTCTTCAGGAACAAATCAAAATTCCTTAATGCTTCACTGTTCGCAACCATCCAATTATTTGGAGTGAAATCATTCAGTCTTTCCCTAAATGAGCATGGCACTACCTAAAGGTAAGAAACAACATAGTTCAGTTCATGGGAAAAAACACAGTAAAAGAAACAAAAAATAAAATGAAAAGATGTAAAAACTCACCACACCATTGATGGGAAAACCATTAACAATGTTAACTTGGAAGCTGGCTGCTCTCCTCAGTGTCCTACCACAATTGTGGGCAGGCTGCCCACACACAGCACAGTACATTCCAAGAAACACCTGAAAAAAGTAACATTGCACTAAAGGAATGAACTGTGCATTAAAACTAGAGGGCAGTATATGCATTTAACAGTGTAGAACCCTAATCTAGAAAGTGAAAAATAGATAAATTATCAGGCATAAACTACAGCACACTATGCATTCAGTTATCAAGCATGCATAATCCGAAAAATTAAAAAACCCTAATCCATAACCAGTAAATCATATATAATGTCCAGTCGTGTGTTATGAAATCATAATGTTCTGTAAACAATTCATTTACATGATAATAAACAACTCTAATCTGAGTAGTACAAAACCCTAATCCATAACTAGTAAATCGATGGAACTCTAATCGAATCGATCCATAATCAAAATAAATCTTGAGGGGAGAAGATGATAGGAAGAACACAAGAAGGATTACAGGGAAACCAAGAAAGAGATTGGAAGGGAGATGCAAAACTCACCGTCGAGCTGTAGATAGAGAATGGAAGGGAGATGAAAAACAAAGAATAGAGCTTCTTCAAATGAAGAAACAAATAAGGATTAAAACTGAAACCAAGAAATAAAAGGGAAGGCAGATTGGATTAGAGGAGAAATCTCAATCGGAGGGGACGAACTGCTCTGAGGAACTGTTCTCGGGAACTGCTCTGGATGTGCATAGTGGGAGGGGGGCAGGGGGTCGGTGGAAGAACTGAACCAAGTCCCTTCGGTTTCCCTCCATTTATAAAGTCCCACGATGGCAGAGCTTCCATCAGAATTTTTCTTCTTAGCATCAAGCTAATGCTGAGTGGATGTAAGTATTATGGATGTGGATGCACTAAGTATAGGACTGCTAAGTGACTCAATCAACCAACTAAAATGGTTAAGTGCTAACCTGACAAAACTAAAACTCTGATAGAATAACACCTAAACTGAAGCCGAGTGCGTCGAGTATGGCGTCCAACTTCGCGTTCCAGGATCTAGCCTCTAGGTGCCTGACGGAGTCCTTAGAGGGGCTTGTGCAGGCGCATCACCTAGCGCCCCTGGCCAGCAGACTTGAAGTCCATATGGTGCACAGCCCACCCGCGGTGCGCGGCAAGCGCCAGTAGGAGCCTCACGAACTCCAGCCGTGCAACACGCGTAAAGGCCTCCGCGACGTCGATGCCCTGCTGCTGCACATATCCCTTTTGGCTACGAGGCGAGCAGGGTGTTCGGCTGCACGATGCCGTCCATGGTGCGCGTGGTCATCGTGTGCACCTCGCGGCGAGGCAGATGTGATGGCGGCACGGCTTCAGCTTTGGGTGTCGGAGAGGCTAGCTCGGTGCGCGAGGATGACGCTGCCGGCGATGTGTGCTCTGCGGGAGCTGGGGTCAATGGAGAGCTGATGCGGCGAGTCGCCGCAACCTCGTGTAGAGTGCAGCAGTGGATTCGAGTGCACATAGCAGTCCACCATGAACGCCGTGCTCACAGGGTTGTCCTCGTGCGTGTCCAGTCCCAGCTCGCATCCTCGTCAAAGACTATGTTCCATGTGCGTGCACACGCTTGGCGATAGGATCGTAGAAACGGTAGCCCATGGTGTCGGTCTCATATCCGATGAAGACCATTGGCGTGCTCTGGTCATCTAGCTTCTTCAGGTGAGGACGCGTTCTCTTCACGTACATGCGCGACGTAGCCGAAGGTCCGCAGATACCAAGACTCATATGGCGTCATGCCGGTGATGCTGCGAGTGAACGCCCGGTTCAGGTTCAACAAGTAGACCGCTATCAGCATGGTCTCGCCCCAGAAGTAATTTGGCATGCCCTTCGCCTTCAGCATTCTTATGGCCGTCGCTACAACCGTCTGGTTGCGCCGCGCGATCACCCTATTCTGCTGGGGTGATTACAGCACCGTGAGGTGGCGCTTGACGCCGGTGTCGGCGCACTGTGCACAGCGAACGTGGCCAACACGTGAACTTGCCGACGCGGTCCGTGTCCAGTACTCGGAGCTTCGTCGGCGCATGTCGCCGCCAGAGCTAGGCAGGATGATCGAAAATTTAGGTTTAGAGCGGTGTTTATGGAAATGGCGGCCATGATACCTTTTGTGATCAAACCTAATAATGGCGTGGTGATGTGGAAATGGTTGACAACGTGGCAGTGAATGGTCAAATCTAATGGCATGGTGACGTGGCAATGGTTGACATCGTGGAAGTCAATAGTACATATGGGGATACGTGGGAATACGGGCCTGGACTTGGGCTTCGGGGGCTACCCTCTGGCGCCCTCGCGCGCCCTCTTCTGAAAACGCACGGGGACAATTCTACCCTTACGAACTTTAAAAATTTCGAGAGCGTAGGGGCCTATGGAATCAAGCCTCATAAACTTTACCCTTGAATTTCTTTGTAAAATTTTGCACTAAGTGCCGCATACATTCCCTATGCTCCACTCCGGGGAATACTGCTTCTACAGCTTTCTCCAAACCTTTGCAAGCGTCCGTGTGGATGGTAAGTCCTGGTGGATGACCTATAACGTCGTGCAAATTCTCCAGAAACCAAGTCCAACTTTTCTCTGACTCAATCTCCAAAACTCCATAAGCAACAAGGAACATCCAATTGGGGCCACCAAATGCAGTAGTAGCTACTAGCTGTCCTTTAAATATGCCATGAAGAGTTGTTGCATCCACGGCCAAATAAGGCCCGCAACCATCCAGAAACCCTTGCCAGCAAGCTTTGAAACAAACAAAAGCCCTTCTAAATCACTCCTTCTCCATTGTCTTCCCTCTTATTTTGTACTGAACTTTATGCTTGTCTATCTACACAACACTACCTAGAATAGCCATCTACACTTCAGCTTTGAAGCTGTAAATCAACTAAAAACTTTCATTCCATGGACCATTGATCCTCTCAAGAGCCATTTCCTTTGCATAGAACATCCTCATGTACGGTACTGTAATACTAATCTTTTCAGAAACTTCTTTTATGAGCGCTATTGCACCAAGTGATGGGTTCGCTCTCATCCAATCCATGATTGCATCTTCCAACCACCTAGTCTTTGCTAGTTTTGTTTTGTCCTTTGGTTGCCCCCCTTGAGGTGGAGAAGAATGTTTGAACCAATTAATTTTTATCTGAAACATAATTAAAATGTTAGGTACAACTAACAAACACTACATAGTGATCTAAAATACACAAGTGGTTGTAATACCTGAACCAAACTGCTCCTGAGAATAGTGGATGCATGCATCCTCCACCTACACCTCTTGTAAGGGCACTTCATTGTGAACCTTGTTGGCTAACTCTTAATAACATCATAAGCATTATTGGTGTGAATGAAGTATGTAGTAAGGGCATTATGATAGTCCCGCAACGTTTCAAATACGGTGCCTTCTGAAATCTTAGGATCGTCCCTGTCCCACTCAATTACTAGCAAGTCCTCACCATCGTACTCGGCTAAAACGAGGCTGTCATTGTTCTCCTTGTTCTCTTCGTCATCAGTATCATCAAATCTAGCACCCTGGGCAATTTCATCCGTGTATTGATACTCTAGTGCCTGTTTACTGAATCTATCTACAAATTCAGGAAACATCAACTCATCCTCATCATCTAGTGGAGGCACTCCCTCGTCAGGCTCTGCCTCGTCCTCCACATCGGCTAGACAAGCGGTTTGGCTTAAACTCGTTGTGCGAACAGATGGTACTGCTGTGGACCTACAAGGATTGTCGAGGAGCACACAATTAGCAGAGACAACAGAGACACATGATGCCCGACCACCTGATGATGCGTGACCACTAGATGGTGATTTAACACTCTTTCTCCTGTGCTCAACTTTAGGTTGCACATGGAGATGAATTCGACCAAAACGTTTGACAACATTCAAAGTGAAAAGCATTACCATATCATCTTCGCTAGTTAATGGGAGCAATCTTTGATTGCTAATGTTGAAATATTGCAAATCAACTGAATCGCCACTGCTCCAGGTGTTGGCGATATGCTACACGGGTATCCTCATAGCATGTCCTCTATCCGGATAACCCGGGTGGCCCACAGTTGGTAGCAAGGACTATGGCCTTCTGGGCGGCCTAGTTAGATGGATCCAGAAGGGAGGCCCATGCCGGATAAAGGAAGGCTACGGAGGAGTCACCGACGTACCCGGAGCCTTGGAGTGCAAGATACGCTAGACTAGTAATAGATAGTGTAGGACTCTGTAACCTGTCCGGCTAGGACTTTTCCCTGTAACCCTAGGACCCGGCGACTATATAAGTCGGGCCTATGGGAGCATTTAGGTAACCAATTAACTCATACCTCGCCCAGCGAATCGATCCCTATAACTCGGCGTATTGCCATTATAGTGATTTATAGCAGGAGTAGGATTCCGCCACTATCATGGGATCTGAACCTGGGTAAGCTGTGTTACCTCATACCCGTCAACCATCCGCCTTCCCCCACGTCTCTAAACACGCACTGTGGGAACCGCTCCATGGTGTACTCGTCGGCAATACCACGACAGTTGGCGCCCACCGTGGGGCAAGAGGCGCTTCAGACTCTTCAGCGGGCGAGGACCAAGATCTTCGCGGGAATTGGTGAAATCGTAGCCATCGGTCGTGTTCTCTTCTCCGGCAACATTCTGAACTTCCCTCCCGACGAGTTCTGGATACCTACGAAGACGAACCCTACGTGATGCTCGATCGTCCCCATCGGAGACATCCACCTCTTCATTGGCGAAACCGACTCGGGCACTAGTTCCCTGGAAGTCGGAGGAGCATCAAGACCCGCACGGACCTCCTACGGGCAGGATACGTTCGCGGAAGGATCGATGTCGGATCTCTCTTCGGAGTTTTCCGGCAAAGATCGCAAAATTCAAGGCCCACCCAAAACTCCCTAGTGCAGGATATAAAGGTGGAAGATCACTGCAAGTCCGCCGTCTTCGTCCGTGCGTCTAGACAGCAAAGATCCAAGTTCGTCGGAGTGGTTACCATCTTCGATCTGCCGCGTTGCGTTCAGAGAGAGGGAGAAAACCCCTGTGATTACCTTGCCAGGTGGCTCCTTATACGAGCCGATCTGGCATACTACCCCAATGATGATGCCATGTATCACTTTGTGGAAGGACTGGACCACGGTATGCTTCTCCGTCATTATCTAAGGCGGCAGTAAGCTTCAGGACGTATCACCTTCGAAAGTATGGTGAACACCGTCAAAAACTACATGGAGGCCGAAGGGGCAGCTCAGGCGGATTTTGTGCTCATAGACGGAGCGCCGCCGCCTCAGCCACCGCCACCCCCCGCCTCCGGCCGCCATTGCCGTAGTAGCGCCACCACTTCCAGTCATCGTCGCACCTGTTGCACCTCCACCTCCCATCATCGAGGAAACCCGGGAACCCTCCGACTCTATGATTGACGCGCTCTACGGCGACTTCAGTGCAGATTCAGAGGAGATAGATTTCAGCCCGGAGGAGCTAGACTCTGCCATGCAGGAGGTGGAGGAGGAGTACACGCGCGACGAGCAGGCCAACAACACCGTCACGTCCCGAGAGGTGTTCGTCACCATTGGGACGACGAAGGATGAAGATCAACCCGGATGAGCTCCGCCTACAGCCCTGGACAAGGGGAAGGTACCACCTGTTGCTGCCGACAATGATCGTGCAAAGGCCATGCCCCCTCCGCATAACCCAGTGCAACAGCCGCAGGAACTCGGTACCGGCCCAAGCAACAACAACACCACAAACTTGCCGCCTCCAGCATCTACGTCTCCTGCTGCCCAAGTTACTCCAGCTGATAGAGTAATGTACGACAATCTCCTTGTCAAGACACTGACCGTAGATCATATCCGGAACATAACCCAGCTTGAGGAGAAGCGCCAGCAGATGCTGGAGAAAGCGCAGGCCATCGCAGAGCAAGGCGCAAAGCTAGATCGAGATCTAGTCAACGCATAGAAATCCGTAGAGAAAGCTAGAGCAATGGAGGCCGAGTACAAAACTCTGCTGCAGCAGCAGAAGGCCAAGAAAGCTCCGGCTCGCTTCATCAACGATCCTGGTGTACGGTGAAACCTAGGATGGGCTCCCCCGAAGCCGGCACAAGCCAAGCCATATATTGAAAGTGAAGGCAGGCAGGTGATGCCCACTCCTCTCCTCAACCTCGCCGACGTCAAGACCCTTCTGGAGCAGGATAGATCGCCTGAGGCGGTGGACCAGGTCTATGACCTAGTGGCCAAGGCAGTAAAACAGCAGGAAAAGGCCACCTCTCAGAGGCTTGAGTTTGACCCAACGTTTTGCCAGTCTAGCCAACATAAGCCACCAAGGGATAGATCTCCTCTTGATGTCGGGTCTCAGACGGGTTCATCAGAACAAAGACGGAGGGATGCGCGCAACAGGAAGGGTGCTATCACCATATTCTCCGACCATGGAGGCAAAGCCCAACCTCGTTGCCCATCGCCACCGCCCCGCTCCCCCCGACATCACGAAGACACCAAGGCTCACCGTAGTACGGATATGCCCCCGCCAAGGCAGGGCGGTATCGTCATCCGCGACAACGCGGAGCAGACCCGTCATGACGAAGAGCGTAACCAAGGACACAAGAGAAGGTCGCGCCATGACCCTCCGCGTCTGACAAGCAACCGCGACAAGCGTGAGGCGTCGTAGGAGGGTAACAACAAGAAGGATAACCCACCGCCACCTCCGCCTCCATCGCCACCTAGCAGCCCATCCCCTGTGGACAAGAAGAAAAGAAGCCTGGAGCCATACGACGCACGTTCGCGGATAGAAAAGATCCACGAGGCCCGGGAACGACCATACCTGGGACCACGTTGATTTGGACCCGCGATACGGTCCGCAACTTACCCCGAAGGGTTCCGGATTGACAAGACCATCAAGCCCTATGACGGCGCTGCTAAGCCAGCTACATGGTTGCAGGATTACGGCAACGCGGTAGAAATCGCCGGGGGTAACCCCAATGTTGCCATCAAGTACCTCCCATTGATGTTGGCGGGCATGGCCCGTCAATGGATTGATGACTTGCCGGAGAAATCCATCTTCAATTGGTTGTACATGCAAGAAGAGTTCACCAAGAACTTCGAGGGTACGTACAAATGTCCCTGCACTGTTGGAGTCTACAGCGGTGCGTGCAAGAGAAAGACGAGGCACCGCACGCCTACCTCTCCCGCTAGCTGGATATGAAGAATTCCTGCGCATGAGTGCACACTCAGACCGCCATGGCCGCCTTCATCGATGGGTTTGAAAGGGGCACGTTGCTCCAACATAAGCTGAAGCGCTTGCAGGACAATCACCAGCTAGACTTGAATCAGATGATTGAGTTGGCTAGTGAGTTCGCAGCTGCCGATGACGATGCTCGCGGCTCTCTGCCGACAATGGCCGTTCCAACTCAAGCTCGGAGGAACGGCAGCACAAAGCGAAAAACCGCACCAGAAGAAAAGCAACCTCCCGACATGGTCGCTATGACCTTTGCAGGACGAGGTGATGGCGGATAGCGTGGCCGAGAACAGGGAGCTGGTCGTGGGCAACAGCGAGGAAGTGAAACTACCTCGGCAGCGCTCCGTGTTCTCCAAACCTATGAGGGGTACCGCGATATGTTGTGCCTCGTACACCTTGATGCCAACGGCAAGGCCACCCACACCAATCGCCACTGCAAGCTCGTCAACGATCTCAAGGAGGACCCAGAGTCCGGCTACAAGCAAAGTCGGAAGAATAGACCACGAGGAAAGGTCAAGGGGAAGAAGAAGGAGGAGGAGTCCAAGGATTCAAGTGACATGGACGAGGACGTTGACCCCAAGCACGCCGCCAAGAGCGACGACAAAGGCAAGAACCCCTTCGAAGAAGGCGGCAGTTTTCCACACTTTCCTTGGCACCCCCACCGTCCGACAACAAAAAACCTCCATGAGGATATTGATGGCTACTCTCCTCCCAGTTTCCCAGTTCCTGTGTTGGTCGGAGATTCCAATTACTTGGGACAGGAAGGATCACCCAGACCTAATCCCTACGAGAACTAATACGCCATGGTCATCAACCCATTGATTGACGGAAATGAGTTCAGCAAATGTATGGTGGATAGTGGAAGCAGCATCAACATCATGTACGTGGATACACTGCAGAATATGAACTTGACGGAGGAAAACCTAAGGAGGACCAACACCATCTTCCACGGCGTAGTTCCTGGTCAGGAGGATCGGTCCCTTGGGTGCATCACACTTCAGGTAGCCTATGGCGATGTTAATAATTACCACCAAGAGCGCATAACCTTTAAGGTGGTCCCCTTAAAGAGCGTGTACCATGTCATATTTGGCCGCGACATATTCCACACCTTCATGGCCAAGCCATGCTTCGTCTACAACAAACTCAAGATACCCGGACCAAACGGTGTCATCACCGTATCCGGAAGCTTTGCCAAAGCTAGGGACTACGAGATTGGAGAAGCAGCCTACGCGGAAGCTGTCCTCTACAGCGAAGAATTCAAGGAGATCCAGAGCAAGGTCGATGACTCAGAGATGCCCGCGTTGAAGAAACAGATTTCCGACTCCGCTCCAGCATTCAAGGCCGCCATCGAGACCAAGGCGGTGGAACTTGTGGTAGGCGATGCCTCCAAGACCACTGCCATTGGGACAAACCTGGATCCCAAATAGGAAAGCGTGCTCATCGAGTTCCTCCATGAGAATAGGGACATCTTTGCCTGGCAACCTGCCGACATGAAAGGTGTACCTAGGGAACTTGCCGAGCATAGCTTGAACATTGATCCAAAATGCAAACCAGTGAAGCAACCTCTATGACGCTTTGGAGATGAGAAGAGACGTGCCATAGGCAAAGAGATAGCTAGGTTACTTAAGGCTAGTTTTATCCAAGAAGTCCTTCACACCCAATGGGTGGACAATCCTGTACTTGTCCCTAAAAAGGGAACCAAAGAATTAAGAATGTGCGTTGATTACACCGGCTTGAACAAAGCATGCCCCAAAGATCCGTTTGCTTTACCTCGCATTGACCAAGTCATTGACTCGACGGCTAGCTCGGAACTTTTGTGTTTTCTCGATGCATACTCAGGATACCATCAGATCAAGATGAGGAAGTCGGACCAATTGGCCACTTAGTTCACTACGCCCTACGACACGTTTTGCTTTGTCACAATGCCTTTTGGGTTAAAAAAATGCAGGTGCTACATACCAGCGAACAATGCAACGTTGCCTACACTATTAGATTGCCTACACGATTATATTTAATATTAATTACATTAATTAATATGTAAATACAAATTACAAAATATGATTTTACCTAAAATACCTTTCGGTTCCCATTCGATTCCCTCCAAAAGACTTCGGAACTTCCCGGAACGATTCAGGTTCTCTCACGGAACTTTTCCGGTTTCCTTTTCTTTCTCGGAACAACTTCAGATCTCTCTTTGTGGAACAATTCCGACTTTTTATTTATCTATAGTGATTCCAACTTAGAGATGCACGGATCGGAAATAACACAAACATGATCTCCATCAATCATCAATAGAGGGACCGAGATGCCCATATTGATCCATGTACATTCCACGATGACAATGTCATTTGAACTATAAACGTCGAGTCCTATTCCCTTTGTTTCTTAGATACGGCTTGTCCGAGGTCCGATCATTTGGTATATCATACCTAATTTAATCTCTTTACCGACAAGTACCGTTTCACTTGTTCCCGTGATGTTACATCCTCGTGACTTAGTCACATGTTGCAACATTATAGATGTAATCTCACCAAGTCGGCCTTAAGTATCTTACCCATCACACGGGTGGAAAAATACTGGTCTTAATTCATAGGCCTCTACATGTTTCTTTGGAATACCCAACATACACCTTTATAATCACCATTTCACCGAGTGACGTTTGATGCAGTCAAAGTAGCCTCATGAGATAGTGATTAATATGATCTTACGGTCTAAGGAGAAGGAGACTATGTTTCTTATTATTGCAACAATGAACATGATTTGATCGTGTCTCAATCTTTGGGTAATGTCCATCACATCATTCTCCAATGATATGACCTCGTTGTCAACTAGCACTATCACCCATGATTAGGAAAATGTGATCATCGATTGCCTAATGAACTAATATTAATAGAGGCTACCAGTGACTTATGTTTCATATCACACCTGTAGCAATGTTTCTAGTTGATATAGTTATAGCACAATATGAAAATATTATGAACTTATTGGAATATGACAATAATAACCATTTATTATTTGCCTCTAGGGAATATTCCCTTCAGTCTCCTACTTGTACTAGAGTAAAAATAATCTAGTTCGCATTTACCAATCATAAACCATATCACATATGCGTTATTGATCATGCACACTCATAAGAAACGTCATGTCTCTGTTCTATTTTACCACATCACTATGGTTTTTGCAAATCGTTAATGTCTTCCTAATTTTGACATTCACTCTATTATCTCATAATAGGTTGAAGTATTCGTTTGGCGATAGAGTGAGACTTTGTTTCCATTGTTTACAATGACGGTCGACCAGTTCATTTAACTTTCACTATTGTCACGTAAACTTTGAAACACACTTAGCAGAAGTCGAACTTATTTAGCAAAAACTATAGTTCTATATCTATGTATATCCTAGTGCATAAAATTCAACTATGTGCCTAACTTCACTTTTTTCCATTTAAGAACAATCTTAACTCTGGTTCAGTGATTAACTCAGGAATCACCTCAAGACATGTTCTTACAGTTAAGATCTTGTTCTTCCAACCAGAACCTTGGGTCACATTACATCGAATATACACTATGGTTATATGGAAGAACCTATGACTGAGGCATAGGAGATGCAACACATCTATTTCTTTATTTTAACCATAGTTATAATACCGAGACTAACTCAATGCTTTATATGAGTAAGAACTTCTTTCTTACCTTGTTCCATTCTGAACTACTTCAGAATCTTATCTAGGACATTTTGAACATCTTCAGAATCAAGTCTAGGAAGCATTCGACATCTAATGTTTATTAAACTTACCAATCTACCTCAACAGATTTCATTGTTTAATAACTTGTTTAACTTTATCCACATTTACTAACTTAAATATTATTAATACCAATCACATCATTCATAAATTGCATCCACATATTTCAGAATGATGTCACGCTCACACTCAAATATGGCATCCATATATGAGATCTAGGGATTTCACTTAGATCCCACTCAAAATATGTCTCTTATATATTAAGATTTATCTATTCTACTTAGGTCCCACTCAAATGAAGGTCTTCTCAATAATCTTGTATATTATAGAATTCTTTGATCATCATCAAATTGAGAATTCTAGTTACTATATTCCAATATGCATATATTGCTGGTGTAAACCTAATAGAGTCAAGCATCGCTACATTTGTAGTCATCTCCTTAAATTTGTCCAAACATGCTTTGCAAAAAATCGAGCTGTATGTCTTCCATTAAGTTTCATTTATTTATTATGACTTTGCAGTCATTTATAAATATCAAATAAACGTCTTTACTTAATAGGATCAAGTAACATATTACTTTTCCATCGTAAATGTAACTTAATATCGGATTTTATGAATCCTAGTCATTTCTTGCACTTAGGTCCATCACGATTCTTTGTACTTCGTAGGTATGTATTATTCAAATAACATGACAAGTGAATCAATAATATAATTCCACAAACTTGCAGAATATATGATTGGATCCCACTTTTTTTAGTAAAAGTATTCGCTGAAACTTTATGATCATTATCATTATTTTCTTTAGTAAAAGTATTCGCTGAATGTTTATGATCATTATCATTACTTTCTTTAGTAAAAGTATGTGAGGGGTTTGGGATTAATGGTGACATCACTATGCATATCATTAGTTCTATTTATTATATGGATGAGACTAGTAGGTTATTGCTATAAGCGGTTGCGGAGGCAATAGCAATTATGGATGCACTGCCCACATATAATTATCTTTCTTTATTTTGTGACCAGCTGAAGGACACAGTTCTGTGTATCAACCCGGTAAACAACAGGCCTGCCGCCGTAGACAGGTCCACTCACAATGAACAACAACTCCTCGTCAGTCTCGATGAGGTAAAAACGATTCTCCGGGTACCGGCAGCCCGGAACAAGGCCTTTGACGGTGGCATGCATCTTTAGGGTCCGTGCAGAGCGCTGCATCTTGACATCTCCATGGGCAGCATCAGGCATAGTCGAGATGACAGACCCGTATCTGTCTGCGACGAAAACATCACCAGAGTAAGAAGTCATGCTCCGGAGTTCTGCGAAGTCATTCGGCGTGTACCACCCTTCACCAAAGTTTGGGCGACTGCCTTCCTCCGTGCCCTCATCCACCCATCGAATGATGGTGTTCCCAAGGTTTGATGTAAAGACCATCAATGACGGGAACATCGTCACAGGGACAGAAGCCAACTGCTCGGTCGGTATCTCCACCCTCAGGCGCTTGATAGCTCCCGAGAAGGGGTTGTACAACCGTGTCTTGTACGGCTGCACCCTTTGTCCAAGCACAAGGAGGCCGCCGGTTGTGCTACCGACATAAAAGTACCTTCCAGAGACACAGAGAGGGAGAGAGAGATGAGAAGTAGAGATTCAGTCAAGGTAAACAGATAGAGATTCAATCAAGGTAAAAAAAGTAGATGGAGAAACAAAACTTGAAAAACATATCGTATATGAGGTGAACGCAAAAAAGGATAGCACATATACAGATGAATATCAAGAAAGCACCTACGAATAACCCGAATAATCTTCTTATCAAGGTAGCGGCCGGTTCTCACATTCAACAACGTGATGGCGGCGTTGTCTACCCCATACTCCGGCGACAACTGGTGCTCTAGAACAATCCAGTTGGCTGGTATAAAGCGCTCCTCCGTGAAGCCGCGCCAAGCGCTACAGACTGCCCGGAAGGCAGCGTAGTAGTCGAAGTTGTCCGTCGACAGGAAGATGTCACCTATCTTTTGCACGACTCCCTTAGGGAGATCAGCCCACGACGAATCCTGCATCTTGTTGCCGGCCATGGATGATAGTGTTCATGTGGTCTCGGTCCTGTCGAATGGCAGACGTAGCGGTTCTAGAGATAGACCGTCGATTGTTTATTGAAGAAGGCCTGAGAATGCCAAGGGAAGCGTCTGAAAACTAAACAACCGCATGCACACAGCAACCGCCGATTTGGCGCATGCGGGAGCCCACGCGAACATCGTCATGCGCGAAAACTTTTTGCCGCGCGCGCGCTTTTGCACCATCCTGCGCGCCAAACTTGTCGCGTCGACTACCGCGCGCGCACCCAACTATCTGAAAGTTTCACATCCCCCGTGTGTCGCTTCACCGCCCCCGCCTCGCTCCGCCTCCCACTTTGCTCCGCCTCCCGACGAGGTGCCGCCCCGCCGCCGTTCGACCTCCGGCTACCGAGGCGTCCGTGCACGCACCCAACTATATGAAAGTTTCACATCCCCCGCGTGTTGCTTCTCCGCCCCTCCTCGCTCCACCTCCCACCTCGCTCCGCCTCCCAACGAGATGCCGCCCCGCCGCCGCTCGACCTCTGGCTACTGAGGCATCCGCGCGCGCTCGACCGGCACATTCTATGCCGAGATCCGCAGCGCCGAGCGCATCAGGCTCGGCACATTCGAGACAACGCATGAAGTGGCGTGCGCCTACGACGCGGTCGCCTAGCGCCTCGTCCACTCCCGCTGGACGATGAACTTCCAGGACATGTGGACGCGGGAACAGGCGAAATCGCTCGCGCCACCTCCTCCGGCCGTCACGTGCGAGCAGCAACAGCTCCAGCGCGAGCTCGAGCAGCGGCTCGTCAAGGCGGAGCTCGATGAGCGCCTCCGCCTCGAGTGGGCGCGGCAGTTCTCGTAGGATGTCGCTGCGATGGAGGCATTCTACGAGAAGAAGGCGGCGGCAAAGTAAGCAAAGAAGGCGGATCGCGAGGAGCGGAGGGCGAAGTCGGCAGCGAGGAAGAAGGAGAGGGAGGAGAATGCTGCGAGGAAGGCAAAGGAGAAGAAAAACGGCACCAGCCCGTCGACGATCGTCCTCTCCTCCTCCTCCTCCTCCTCCTTTTGAGTGGACATCCACTCCGGTGTCGTCGACGACTCTGGGCTCGTCGGATTTCGACTGGCATTCCGAGTAGTTTAGGGTTGTTTCGAAATAAGTGGTTGTAGGGTCAAAGTTTGTAATATATTTCGTATTTTCAGTTATTTTTCCATGTTTTTTTTGATCTATTCCGTATGCAAAATATGATCTATAAACTGCGTAGGATCATGCTACCAAGTGATGGCTCATGCAACCACATCTTGAACTATTTTATCAAGTTTCCTCTTCTTCTTCTGTCTGGTTGCCGCTTGACTTCCTTCTGTAACAGATTCCTGCATTTTTGAATCTTCTGGTATACTTGTGAGTACATCACAGTAAGATGATCCAAGATGCAATACATTCAACATTCAAGATACACATATGCAATACATACAAGATGATCAACATGTTCGACTTACATTCAGTAACACATTACAGTAGAAACAACATCCTAAACATAGTGAATAAATTCAGTAACACATTACACTAGATACAATATGTTCAACTCACTAAACAACACGACTACATTAGACTTCATCACTAGATGAAACAAGAAAAGATGACTATCTGAACAAGCTTCTTCCAAGGTGAAACACTACATGGTAATCTCAACAAAGTTGAGACCAAGGTTCTCCTGCATATACTCTACTTTCATCAGAAGTAGACACGCCCATCCAATATCGTGACAAATGTGAAGTCATTCCACCCTGTGGTGAAGGTGACATGTCCATGGTCCCTGCAATGAAATTATCTTCTTCTCCTTCAAGATCATGTCCCTACCTGTATAGATGTGCTATGCCCTAAGTTGGGTACCTAGAGCCATCTACAGCCTTAATTGGCATGAACTGCAATTAAGTTTAAACTTAGTATTCGAACAAGCATTCTAAACTAACAAATGCATTCAATCTATGTGGAAACTAAAAATAACATATAATGAATCATGTGGAAACTAACCAGTGCATTATGTTCATAGTTTTCCATATCCATCTTGTTTACCCAGAAATGTTTTTCATCTTTACTTTCAAAAAACTCATGTTCAGTGACATAAACATCTTTGTAAATGGCAAATAAGATGAAAGCCATTTCCTGCTCAGTGACTGCATTTATGTCTGAGAAGATGGTTATGTGCAGTATGCTTCTGATGGAACTAGGCACATCTCCAACCTCTGATCAATGAGGAAAATACATGTTAATTATTAAAAAAATGTTATTATGATGATTTAGTAGTAGGACAAGGAGAAACTATAAGTGCAAATTATTTACAGTAAATAAGGGAGATACCAGTTTCTTCATGAACCTGTTTCTCTTCACCATTAGAGTAAACAGTGACATGAAATAAGTTGGTCAAGTTGAAACCAACATGATCAAGGGGGTCGTCACAAGATATTCAAAACGCACTACATCTCCAAGTCCTATATCATAAACCCTCATCAAGGACTTCCAGTATGGACCACAGATGATTGTCCTAACATTAGACTTCTTCAGGAACAAATCAAAATTCCTTAATGCTTCACTGTTCGCAACCATCCAATTATTTGGAGTGAAATCATTCAGTCTTTCCCTAAATGAGCATGGCACTACCTAAAGGTAAGAAACAACATAGTTCAGTTCATGGGAAAAAACACAGTAAAAGAAACAGAACATAAAATGAAAAGATGTAAAAACTCACCACACCATTGATGGGAAAACCATTAACAATGTTAACTTGGAAGCTGGTTGCTCTCCTCTGTGTCCTACCACAATTGTGGATAGGCTGCCCACACACGGCACAGTCCATTCCAAGAAACACCTTAAAAGAGTAACACTGCACTAAAGGAATGAACTGTGCATTAAAACTAGAGGGAAGTATATGCATTTAACAGTGTAGAACCCTAATCTAGAAAGTGAAAAATAGATAAATTATCAGGCATAAACTACAGCACACTATGCATTCAGTTATCAAGCATGCATAATCCAAAAAATTAAAAAACCCTAATCCATAACCAGTAAATCATATATAATGTCCAGTCGTGTGTTATGAAATCATAATGTTCTGTAAACAATTCATTTACATGATAATAAACAACTCTAATCTGAGTAGTACAAAACCCTAATCCATAACTAGTAAATCGATGGAACTCTAATCGAATCGATCCATAATCAAAATAAATCTTGAGGGGAGAAGATGATAGGAAGAACACAAGAAGGATTACAGGGAAACCAAGAAAGAGATTGGAAGGGAGATGCAAAACTCACCGTCGAGCTTTAGATAGAGAATGGAAGGGAGATGAAAAACAAAGAATAGAGCTTCTTCAAATGAAGAAACAAATAAGGATTAAAACTGAAACCAAGAAATAAAAGGGAAGGCAGATTGGATTAGAGGAGAAATCTCAATCGGAGGGGACGAACTGCTCTGAGGAACTGTTCTCGGGAACTGCTCTGGATGTGCATAGTGGGAGGGGGGGGGGGGGGCAGGAGGTCGGTGGAAGAACTGAACCAAGTCCCTTCGGTTTCCCTCCATTTATAAAGTCCCACGATGGCAGAGCTTCCATCAGAATTTTTCTTCTTAGCATCAAGCTAATGCTGAGTGGATGTAAGTATTATGGATGTGGATGCACTAAGTATAGGACTGCTAAGTTACTCAATCAACCAACTAAAATGGTTAAGTGCTAACCTGACAAAACTAAAACTCTGACAGAATAACACCTAAACTGAAGCCGAGTGCGTCGAGCGTGGCGTCCAACTTCGCGTTCCAGGATCTAGCCTCTAGGTGCCTGACGGAGTCCTTAGAGGGGCTTGTGCAAGCGCATCACCTAGCGCCCCTGGCCAGCAGACTTGAAGTCCATATGGTGCACAGCCCACCCGCGGTGCGCGGCAAGCGCCAGTAGGAGCCGCACGAACTCCAGCCGTGCAACACGCGCAAAGGCCTCCGCGACGTCGATGCCCTGCTGCTGCACATATCCCTTTTGGCGACGAGGCGAGCAGGGTGTTCGGCTGCACGATGCCGTCCATGGTGCGCGTGGTCATCATGTGCACCTCGCGGCGAGGCAGATGTGATGGCGGCATGGCTTCAGCTTTGGGTGTCGGAGAGGCTAGCTCGGTGCGCGAGGATGACGCTGCCGGCGATGTGTGCTCTGCGGGAGCTGGGGTCAATGGAGAGCTGATGCCGGCGAGTCCTGGCCTGCAACCTCAGGTGTAGAGGTACGCAGTGGATTCGAGTGCACATAGCAGTCCACCATGAACGACGTGCTCACAGGGTTGTCCTCGTGCGTGCTCCAGTCCCAGCTCGCATCCTCGTCAAAGACTATGTTCCATGTGCGTGCACACACTTGGCGATAGGATCATAGAAACGGTAGCCCATGGTGTCGGTCTCATATCCGATGAAGACCATTGGCGTGCTCTGGTCATCTAGCTTCTTCAGGTGAGGACGCGTGCTCTTCACGTACATGCGCGACGTAGCCGAAGGTCCGCAGATACCAAGACTCATATGGCGTCATGCCGATGATGCTGCGAGTGAACGCCCGGTTCAGGTTCAACAAGTAGACCGCTATCAACATGGTCTCGCCCCAGAAGTAATTTGGCATGCCCTTCGCCTTCAGCATTCTTATGGCCGTCGCTACAACCGTCTGGTTGCGCCGCGCGATCACCCTATTCTGCTGGGGTGATTACAGCACCGTGAGGTGGCGCTTGATGTCGCCGTGACGGTGACGTGGCCAACACGTGAACTTGCCGACGCGCGGTCCGTCAAGATTCGAGCTTCGGCGCATGTCGCCGCCAGAGCTAGGCAGGATGATCGAAAATTTAGGTTTAGAGCGGTGTTTATGGAAATGGCGGCCATGATACCTTTTGTGATCAAACCTAATAATGGCGTGGTGATGTGGAAATGGTTGACAACGTGGCAGTGAATGGTCAAATCTAATGGCATGGTGACGTGGCAATGGTTGACATCGTGGAAGTCAATAGTACGTATGCGGATACGTGGGAATACGGGCCTGGACTTGGGCTTCGGGGGCTACCCTCTGGCGCCCTCGCGCGCCCTCTTCTGAAAACGCACGGGGACAATTCTACCCTTACGAACTTTAAAAATTTCGAGAGCGTAGGGGCCTATGGAATCAAGCCTCATAAACTTTACCCTTGAATTTCTTTGTAAAATTTTGCACTAAGTGCCGCATACATTCCCTATGCTCCACTCCGGGGAATACTACTTCTACAGCTTTCTCCAAACCTTTGCAAGCGTCCGTGTGGATAGTAAGTCCTGGTGGATGACCTATAACGTCGTGCAAATTCTCCAGAAACCAAGTCCAACTTTTCTCTGACTCAATCTCCAAAACTCCATAAGCAACAAGGAACATCCAATTGGGGCCACCAAATGCAGTAGTAGCTACTAGCTGTCCTTTAAATATGCCATGAAGAGTTGTTGCATCCACGGCCAAATAAGGCCCGCAACCATACAGAAACCCTTGCCAGCAAGCTTTGAAACAAACAAAAGCCCTTCTAAATCACTCCTTCTCCATTGTCTTCCCTCTTATTTTGTACTGAACTTTATGCTTGTCTATCTACACAACACTACCTAGAATAGCCATCTACACTTCAGCTTTGAAGCTGTAAATCAACTAAAAACTTTCATTCCATGGACCATTGATCCTCTCAAGAGCCATTTCCTTTGCATAGAACATCCTCATGTACGGTACTGTAATACTAATCTTTTCAGAAACTTCTTTTATGAGCGCTATTGCACCAAGTGATGGGTTCGCTCTCATCCAATCCATGATTGCATCTTCCAACCACCTAGTCTTTGCTAGTTTTGTTTTGTCCTTTGGTTGCCCCCCTTGAGGTGGAGAAGAATGTTTGAACCAATTAATTTTTATCTGAAACATAATTAAAATGTTAGGTACAACTAACAAACACTACATAGTGATCTAAAATACACAAGTGGTTGTAATACCTGAACCAAACTGCTCCTGAGAATAGTGGATGCATGCATCCTCCACCTACACCTCTTGTAAGGGCACTTCATTGTGAACCTTGTTGGCTAACTCTTAATAACATCATAAGCATTATTGGTGTGAATGAAGTATGTAGTAAGGGCATTATGATAGTCCCTAGCGTTTCAAATCTGGTGCCTTCAAATCTTAGGATCGTCCTGTCCCACTCAATTACTAGCAAGTCCTCACCATCGCATTTCGGCTAAAACGAGGCTGTCATTGTTCTCCTTGTTCTCTTCGTCATCGGTATCATCAAATCTAGCACCTGGGCAATTTCATCCGTGTATTGATACTCTAGTGCCTGTTTCGAATCTATCTACAAATTCAGAAACATCAACTCATCCTCATCATCTAGTGGAGGCACTCCTCGTCGAGCCTCGTCCTCCACATCGGCTAGACAAGCGGTTTGGCTTAAAATCGTTGTGCGAACAGATGGTACTGCTGTGGACCTACAAGGATTGTCGAGGAGCACACAATTAGCAGAGACAACAGAGACACATGATGCCCGACCACCTGATGATGCGTGACCACTAGATGGTGATTTAACACTCTTTCTCGTGTGCTCAACTTTAGGTTGCACATGTAGACGAATTCGACCAAAACGTTTGACAACATTCAAAGAGAAAAGCATTACCAGATCATCTTCGCTAGTTAGTGGGAGCAATCTTTGATTGCTAATGTTGAAATATTGCAAATCAACTGAATCGCCACTGCTCCAGGTGTTGGCGATATGCTACACGGGTATCCTCATAGCATGTCCTCTATCCGGATAACCCGGGTGGCCCACAGTTGGTAGCAAGGACTATGGCCTTCTGGGCGGCCTAGTTAGATGGATCCAGAAGGGAGGCCCATGCCGGATAAAGGAAGGCTACGGAGGAGTCACCGACGTACCCGGAGCCTTGGAGTGCAAGATACGCTAGACTAGTAATAGATAGTGTAGGACTCTGTAACCTGTCCGGCTAGGACTTTTCCCTGTAACCCTAGGACCCGGCGACTATATAAGTCGGGCCTATGGGAGCATTTAGGGCACCAATTAACTCATACCTCGCCCAGCGAATCGATCCCTATAACTCGGCGTATTGCCATTATAGTGATTTATAGCAGGAGTAGGATTCCGCCACTATCATGGGATCTGAACCTGGGTAAGCTGTGTTACCTCATACCCGTCAACCATCCGCCTTCCCCCACGTCTCTAAACACGCACTGTGGGAACCGCTCCATGGTGTACTCGTCGGCAATACCACGACAGTTGGCGCCCACCGTGGGGCAAGAGGCGCTTCAGACTCTTCAGCGGGCGAGGACCAAGATCTTCGCGGGAATTGGTGAAATCGTCGCCATCGGTCGTGTTCTCTTCTCCGGCAACATTCTGAACTTCCCTCCCGACGAGTTCTGGATACCTACGAAGACGAACCCTACGTGATGCTCGATCGTCCCCATCGGAGACATCCACCTCTTCATTGGCGAAACCGACTCGGGCACTAGTTCCCTGGAAGTCGGAGGAGCATCAAGACCTGCACGGACCTCCTACGGGCAGGATACATTCGCGGAAGGATCGATGTCGGATCTCTCTTCGGAGTTTTCCGGCAAAGATCGCAAAATTCAAGGCCCACCCAAACCGCCCTAGTGCAGGATATAAAGGTGGAAGATCACTGCAAGTCCGCCGTCTTCGTCCGTGCGTCTAGACAGCAAAGATCCAAGTTCGTCGGAGTGGTTACCATCTTCGATCTGCCGCGTTGCGTTCAGAGAGAGGGCAAAAAACCCCGTGATTACCTTGCCAGGTGGCTCCGTATACGAGCCGATCTGGCATACTACCCCAATGATGATGCCATGTATCACTTTGTGGAAGGACTGGACCACGGTATGCTTCTCCGTCATTATCTAAGGCGGCAGTAAGCTTCAGCACGTATCACCTTCGAAAGTATGGTGAACACCGTCAACAACTACATGGAGGCCGAAGGGGCAGCTCTGGCGGATTTTGTGCTCATAGACGGAGCGCCGCCGCCTCAGCCACCGCCACCCCCCGCCTCCGGCCGCCATTGCCGTAGTAGCGCCACCACTTCCAGTCATCGTCGCACCTGTTGCACCTCCACCTCCCATCATCGAGGAAACCCGGGAACCCTCCGACTCTATGATTGACGCGCTCTACGGCGACTTCAGTGCAGATTCAGAGGAGATAGATTTCAGCCCGGAGGAGCTAGACTCTGCCATGCAGGAGGTGGAGGAGGAGTACACGCGCGACGAGCAGGCCAACAACACCGTCACGTCCCGAGAGGTGTTCGTCACCATTGGGACGACGAAGGATGAAGATCAACCCGGATGAGCTCCGCCTACAGCCCTGGACAAGGGGAAGGTACCACCTGTTGCTGCCGACAATGATCGTGCAAAGGCCATGCCCCCTCCGCATAACCCAGTGCAACAGCCGCAGGAACTCGGTACCGGCCCAAGCAACAACAACACCACAATCTTGCCGCCTCCAGCATCTACGTCTCCTGCTGCCCAAGTTACTCCAGCTGATAGAGTAATGTACAACAATCTCCTTGTCAAGACACTGACCGTAGCTCATATCCGGAACATAACCCAGCTTGAGGAGAAGCGCCAGCAGATGCTGGAGGAAGCGCAGGCCATCGCAGAGCAAGGCGCAAAGCTAGATCGAGATCTAGTCAACGCATAGAAATCCGTAGAGAAAGCTAGAGCAATGGAGGCCGAGTACAAAACTCTGCTGCAGCAGCAGAAGGCCAAGAAAGCTCCGGCTCGCTTCATCAACGATCCTGGTGTACGGTGAAACCTAGGATGGGCTCCCCCGAAGCCGGCACAAGCCAAGCCATATATTGGAAGTGAAGGCAGGCAGGTGATGCCCACTCCTCTCCTCAACCTCGCCGACGTCAAGACCCTTCTGGAGCAGGATAGGTCACCTGAGGCGGTGGACCAGGTCTATGACCTAGTGGCCAAGGCAGTAAAACAGCAGGAAAAGGCCACCTCTCAGAGGCTTGAGTTTGACCCAACCTTTTGCCAGTCTAGCCAACATAAGCCACCAAGGGATAGATCTCCTCTTGATTTCGGGTCTCAGACGGGTTCATCAGAACAAAGACGGAGGGATGCGCGCAACAGGAAGGATGCTATCACCATATCCTCCGACCATGGAGGCAAAGCCCAACCTCGTTGCCCATCGCCACCGCCCCGCTCCCCCCGACATCACGAAGACACCAAGGCTCACCGTCGTACGGATGTGCCCCCGCCAAGGCAGACCCGTCATGACGAAGAGCGTAACCAAGGACACAAGAGAAGGTCGCGCCATGACCCTCCGCGTCTGACAAGCAACCGCGACAAGCGTGAGGCGTCGTAGGAGGGTAACAACAAGAAGGATAACCCACCGCCACCTCCGCCTCCATCGCCACCTAGCAGCCCATCCCCTGTGGACAAGAAGAAAAGAATCCTGGAGCCATACGACGCACGTTCGCGGATAGAAAAGATCCACGAGGCCCGGGAACGACCATACCTGGGACCACGTTGCTTTGGACCTTCGATACGGTCCGTAACTTACCCCGAAGGGTTCCGGATTGACAAGACCATCAAGCCCTATGACGGCGCTGCTAAGCCAGCTACATGGTTGCAGGATTACGGCAACGCGGTAGAAATCGCCGGGGGTAACCCCAATGTTGCCATCAAGTACCTCCCATTGATGTTGGGGGGCATGGCCCGTCAATGGATTGATGACTTGCCGGAGAAATCCATCTTCAATTGGTTGTACATGCAAGAAGAGTTCACCAAGAACTTCGAGGGTACGTACAAATGTCCCTGCACTGTTGGCGATCTACAGCGGTGCGTGCAAGAGAAAGACGAGGCACCTCACGCCTACCTCTCCCGCTAGCTGGATATGAAGAATTCCTGCGCATGAGTGCACACTCAGAACGCCATGGCCGCCTTCATCGATGGGTTGGAAAGGGGCACGTTGCTCCAACATAAGCTGAAGCGCTTGCAGGACAATCACCAGCTAGACTTGAATCAGATGATTGAGTTGGCTAGTGAGTTCGCAGCTGCCGATGACGATGCTCGCGGCTCTCTGCCGACAATGGCCGTTCCAACTCAAGCTCGGAGGAACGGTAGCACAAAGCGAAAAACCGCACCAGAAGAAAAGCAACCTCCCGACATGGTCGCTATGACCTTTGCAGGACGAGGTGATGGCGGATAGCGTGGCCGAGAACAGGGAGCTGGTCGTGGGCAACAGCGAGGAAGTGAAACTACCTCGGCAGCGCTCCGTGTTCTCCAAACCTATGAGGAGTACCGCGATATGTTGTGCCTCGTACACCTTGATGCCAACGGCAAGGCCACCCACACCAATCGCCACTGCAAGCTCGTCAACGATCTCAAGGAGGACCCAGAGTCCGGCTACAAGCAAAGTCGGAAGAATAGACCGTGAGGAAAGGGCAAGGGGAAGAAGAAGGAGGAGGAGTCCAAGGATTCAAGTGACATGGACGAGGACGTTGACCCCAAGCACGCCGCCAAGAGCGACGACAAAGGCAAGAACCCTTTCGAAGAAGGCGGCAGTTTTCCACACTTTCCTTGGCACCCCCACCGTCCGACAACAAAAAACCTCCATGAGGATATTGATGGCTACTCTCCTCCCAGTTTCCCAGTTCCTGTGTTGGTCGGAGATTCCAATTACTTGGGACAGGAAGGATCACCCAGACCTAATCCCTACGGAGAACCAATACGCCATGGTCATCAACCCATTGATTGACGGAAATGAGTTCAGCAAATGTATGGTGGATAGTGGAAGCAGCATCAACATCATGTACGTGGATACACTGCAGAATATGAACTTGACGAAGGAAAACCTAAGGAGGACCAACACCATCTTCCACGGCGTAGTTCCTGGTCGGGAGGATCGGTCCCTTGGGTGCATCACACTTCAGGTAGCCTATGGCGATGTTAATAATTACCACCAAGAGCGCATGACCTTTGAGGTGGTCCCCTTCAAGAGCGTGTACCATGTCATATTTGGCCACGACATATTCCACACCTTCATGGCCAAGCCATGCTTCGTCTACAACAAACTCAAGATACCCGGACCAAACGGTGTCATCACCGTATCCGGAAGCTTTGCCAAAGCTAGGGACTACGAGATTGGAGAAGCAGCCTACGCGGAAGCTGTCCTCTACAGCGAAGAATTCAAGGAGATCCAAAGCAAGGTCGATGCCTCAGAGATGCCCGCATCGAAGAAACAGATTTCCGACTCCGCTCCAGCATTCAAGGCCGCCATCGAGACCAGGGCGGTGGAACTTGTGGTAGGCGATGCCTCCAAGACCACCGCCATTGGGACAAACCTGGATCCCAAATAGGTAAGCGTGCTCATCGAGTTCCTCCATGAGAATAGGGACATCTTTGCCTGGCAACCTGCCGACATGAAAGGTGTACCTAGGGAACTTGCCGAGCATAGCTTGAACATTGATCCAAAATGCAAACCAGTGAAGCAACCTCTATGACGCTTTGGAGATGAGAAGAGACGTGCCATAGGCAAAGAGATAGCTAGGTTACTTAAGGCTAGTTTTATCCAAGAAGTCCTTCAAACCCAATGGGTGGACAATCCTGTACTTGTCCCTAAAAAGGGAACCAAAGAATTAAGAATGTGCGTTGATTACACCGGCTTGAACAAAGCATGCCCCAAAGATACTGGTCTTAATTCATAGGCCTCTACATGTTTCTTTGGAATACCCAACATACACCTTTATAATCACCATTTCACCGAGTGACGTTTGATGCAGTCAAAGCAGCCTCATGAGACAGTGATTAATATGATCTTACGGTCTAAGGAGAAGGAGACTATGTTTCTTATTATTGCAACAATGAACATGATTTGATCGTGTATTAATCTTTGGGTAATGTCCATCACATCATTCTCCAATGATATGACCTCGTTGTCAACTAGCACTATCACCCATGATTAGGAAAATGTGATCATCGATTGCCTAATGAACTAATATTAATAGAGGCTACCAGTGACTTATGTTTCATATCATACCTGTAGCAATGTTTCCAGTTGATATAGTTATAGCACAATATGAAAATATTATGAACTTATTGGAATATGACAATAATAACCATTTATTATTTGCCTCTAGGGCATATTCCCTTCAGTCTCCTACTTGTACTAGAGTAAAAATAATCTAGTTCGCATTTACCAATCATAAACCATATCACATATGCGTTATTGATCATGCACACTCATAAGAAACGTCATGTCTCTGTTCTATTTTACCACATCACTATGGTTTTTGCAAATCGTTAATGTCTTCCTAATTTTGACATTCACTCTATTATCTCATAATAGGTTGAAGTATTCGTTTGGCGATAGAGTGAGACTTTGTTTCCATTGTTTACAATGACGGTCGACCAGTTCATTTAACTTTCACTATTGTCACGTAAACTTTGAAACACACTTAGCAGAAGTCGAACTTATTTAGCAAAAACTATAGTTCTATATCTATGTATATCCTAGTGCATAAAATTCAACTATGTGCCTAACTTCACTTTTTTCCATTTAAGAACAATCTTAACTCTGGTTCAGTGATTAACTCAGGAATCACCTCAAGACATGTTCTTACAGTTAAGATCTTGTTCTTCCAACCAGAACCTTGGGTCACATTACATCGAATATACACTATGGTTATATGGAAGAACCTATGACTGAGGCATAGGAGATGCAACACATCTATTTCTTTATTTTAACCATAGTTGTAATACCGAGACTAACTCAATGCTTTATATGAGTAAGAACTTCTTTCTTACCTTGTTCCATTCTGAACTACTTCAGAATCTTATCTAGGACATTTTGAACATCTTCAGAATCAAGTCTAGGAAGCATTCGACATCTAATGTTTATTAAACTTACCAATCTACCTCGACAGATTTCATTGTTTAATAACTTGTTTAACTTTATCCACATTTACTAACTTAAATATTATTAATACCAATCACATCATTCATAAATTGCATCCACATATTTCAGAATGATGTCACGCTCACACTCAAATATGGCATCCATATATGAGATCTAGGGATTTCACTTAGATCCCACTCAAAATATGTCTCTTATATATTAACATTTATTTATTCTACTTAGGTCCCACTCAAATGAAGGTCTTCTCAATAATCTTGTATATTATAGAATTCTTTGATCATCATCAAATTGAGAATTCTAGTTACTATATTCCAATATGCATATATTGCTGGTGTAAACCTAATAGAGTCAAGCATCGCTAAATTTGTAGTCATCTCCTTAAATTTGTCCAAACATGCTTTGCAAAAAATCGAGCTTTATGTCTTCCATTAAGTTTCATTTATTTATTATGACTTTGCAGTCATTTATAAATATCAAATAAACGTCTTTACTTAATAGGATCAAGTAACATATTACTTTTCCATCGTAGATGTAACTTAATATCGGATTTTATGAATCCTAGTCATTTCTTGCACTTAGGTCCATCACGATTCTTTGTACTTCGTAGGTATGTCTTATTCCAATAACATGACAAGTGAATCAATAATATAATTCCACAAACTTGCAGAATATATGATTGGATCCCACTTTTTTTAGTAAAAGCATTCGCTGAAACTTTATGATCATTATCATTATTTTGTTTAGTAAAAGTATTCGCTGAAAGTTTATGATCATTATCATTAATTTCTTTAGTAAAAGTATGTGAGGGGTTTGGGATTAATGGTGACATCACTATGCATATCATTAGTTCTATTTATTCTATGGATGAGACTAGTAGGTTATTGCTATAAGCGGTTGCGGAGGAAATAGGAATTATGGATGCACTGCCCACATATAATTATCTTGCTCTAACAATTACATGCATACTTTATTATTATATTTTATTCCCATCAGATGTTTTGCATAGCTACAGGTGAAACCGAAAGCCCTAGGCCCTCTTTCTCCATCATCGACAAAAACAAAAGATCGCAAACACTTGGTCCACTAAAACACAAAAAGAATTCTAAAACTCCCAAAGGTTCGTTAAAGTAACCTTACTACGCTTTCTGCGTCCTGAGGATTCGGTAACCTAGGTCTACTAGGGAAAAAGATCTATACTACATCCGTAATCCGGATCGAAGGTATCAGTTCCTAACCATGAAATGAATGCAATTTTGCAAGCTTGTCATGACAGCTCGTATGGAGGACATCATGCAGGTAAGCGAACTGCAGCAAAGGTACTTCAATCCAGATTCTATTGGCCCACCTTGTTCAAGGACGCACACATGTATGTAGAACATTGTGATGCTTTCCAGAAAAGGGGTAATATAGGTACAAGACAAGAGATCGCAATGAATTATAGTCTTATAATTGAACCCTTTGATGTATGGAGAATGGATTACATGGGACCTTTTGTAGAATCAAATGGCTACACTCATATTCATTTGTTTTCGATTATGTCACCAAATAGGTTGAAGCTATTACAACAAGCTATGCAGATGCAGCTACTTCCGTGAAGTTGATCATGGATGTCATATTCCCCAGGTTTGGAGTACCTAGATTTTTATTCACTGATGGTGGTTCTCATTTTATGAAACGAACTTTCAGGAAAATCCTTTACAAATATGAGTGACTCACCGTGTTGCTTCTGTTGGAATTATGCCCTAGAGGCAATAATAAAGAAGTTATTATTATAATTCTTGTTCATGATAATGTTTATATTCCATGCTAGAATTGTATTAAGAGGAAACTTTAATACTTGTGTGGTTTGTGAACAACACCGTGTCCCTAGTACGCCTCTATGGACTAGCTCATTGATCAATGATGGTTAAGGTTTCCTAACCATAGACATGAGTTGTCAATTGATAATGAGATCATATCATTGGGAGAATGATATGATGGATGACCAAACTAAGCGAAGCAATTAGATCGTGTCATCGTGTTCGTCTTTGCGAAGCTTTTCTTATGTCAAATATTGTATTCCTTAGACCATGAGATAATGCAACTCCCTGGTATCGGAAGAAAGCTTTGAGGTCATCAAACGTCATCCTATGAGAGGGTGATCATAAAGGTGTCTCTCAGGTGATCGGAAAGTATCTGTTGGGTTGTATGTATCGAGATGGGATTTGTCCCTCCCAAGTCAGAGAGATATACTTCAGGCCCACTCGGTAATCGATATTAACACCGCTTGCAAGCATGTGGTTAAGGAGTTAATCACAAAGTGATATCGGATTACGGAACGAGTAAAGTACTTGCTGTGAACGAGATTGAACTAGGTATGACGGTACCGACGATCGAATCTCGGGCAAGTAAAATATCGCGAGACGAAGGGAATATATATATGGGATTGATTGAATCCTGGCATCGTGGTTCATCCGATATGATCATCGATGAATGTGTGGGAGTCAATATGGGTTTCCGCACCTCGCTGTTGATTATTGATAGAAGATCATGTCTGCATATTCTCGAACCCGCAGGGTCACACACTTAACGTGTCTCGACGCTAGGATAGATTGGATAATTGGTTTATGAGTTTTTGTTCGGAGTCTCGGATGGGATCCGGGACATCACGAGAGGTTCCGGAGTGGTCCGGAGAATAAGATTCATATAAGGCAGTGCAGTTTTTGGAGTTCGGAATTGTTCCGGGTTAATCAGTATTGTACCAGAAGCTTCTAGAACCTTCCGGAAGGGGACCGACGTGGCCACACCTGCCGGGAGGGGGCATGGGTCTATGAGGGAGTGTCCTAGCCGCATTGGGCCAGGGGCACAAGGCCCCATAGGGCCCAGCCGGCCAAGAGAGGTTTAAACTCTAGATAGAGCTTCTAGAAGGGGGATTTCCTTGCCCCCCACTCTTCCTCCTTGGGGCCGCCGGCCTTGGCTTGGGGGAGGGGCTAGGGCTGCGCCCACCCCTCTATATATAGAGGGCTGGGGGCGCACCAACCCCCCACACCTTCCCCTCCAACCCTAGCCGGCCTGCTGCCCTCCTCTCTCCCTCCCGACTGCTTGTAGGCGAAGCCCTGCTGCAGAAATTCTCCACCAATTGCACCGTGCCGTCGCGTTGTAGATCCAACCCATCTCTCCACCATACTTGCTGGACCAAGGAAGGAGGAGACGTCGAGGTGCTGCACGTGTGCATCTCACGGAGGCACCGCCACTTGTGGTGCTAGATTGGATCGGATCGCGAGGAGGAGAAGCGAGTACGACTAGATCACCCACGTTCCGACGAACGTTCCGATGTGCGAATCTTCAAGGGTATGAAGATCTAATCCAATCTATCTCGTTGTTTGCATCTCCTATATTAGATCTTGGCTTTCCCTCTGTTTGCATCCGTAGAAAATTTTGATTTACTATGCCGCGAAACCCTTCAAAGGGTATCGAGCCGGTCTATCTTGAGATGTGTTTCACGAGTAGAACGCAACATGGTTGTTGCGGGCGTTGATGTTTTCTGTTGCAAGCCTCTTGTTTGTGTTCTTCTTATGACGCGGGATAGTGAGATTGAAGCGGTCCAGGCCAACCTTACGCGACGTCGTTCACGAGACCGGCTCCGCACTTGACGTGTGGCTTGTTCCACACATGCAGCTGGTGGATGCCAGTTTCTCTCACTATAGTTGTCATGGGATTAACACCGGAGTTTGGCAACCATAATATCACCGTTGTGGCTTTCCGTAGGTAAGAATCGTTCTTAGCATCTACTCCCATAAGCCATGTAAAACATGCAACAACAAAGTAGAGGCGTCTAACTTGTTTTTGCAGGGAGTGTTTTCTGTGATATGGTATGGCCCAAGATGTGATGTGTATAATGTATGCGATGATCATGTTTTGTAATGTTCACTACTTTCATGTTGATGAGTACACAACCGGCAGGAGCCATATGGTTGTCTTTATAATTGTGTATGACCTGTGTGTCAACTTCTTATGCGCCATGTAATAGTTTCACTTTATCGCTAAGTAGTTAGCAATAGTTGTAGTTGCTATTCGTGGTGGAGGCAATCATGGTGGAGTGATGGAGATCATGCCGGAACGCACAAGATGGAGATCATTGCGTGAAGATTGGCTATACCATGTCACATTAAAGTTATATGCATGTGATGTTTATCCTTTTATGTATCTTATTATGCTTAGATCGCGACGGTAGCACTATAAGATGATTCCTCACTTAAAGATCAAGATAAAACTGTGTTCTCCCCGAGTATGCACCGTTGCGAAAGTTCGTCGTGTCCAAGCATCACGTGATGATCGGGTGCTATAGACTCTACGCTCACATACAACGGGTGCAAGCCAGTTTTGCACACGCGGAAATACTTGGGTCTAACTTGACGAGACTAGCATGTACAGACATGGCCTCGGAACACAAGAACCGAAAGGTTAAGCTTGAGTCATATGAATGATATGATCGACACTTTGTTGTCCACCATTGAAACCACATCTCTTCTCGTGATGATCGGATTAGGTGTGGTGAATTTGGATCATGTTCACTAAACAACTTGAGGGATGTTGAATTTAGTGGGAGTTCATCTAGTAATTTGATTAAGTTGAACTAGTTATCATGAACATAGTATAATTTGTACTTGCAAATACTGTAGATCACATGGCTAAGTCCAACTTCAACTTCAACGTTTTCGCTGAGAAGGAAAAGCTTAGAAACAATGGGTCTAACATCACCAATTGGTTCCGCAATCTAAGAATCATTCTCTCTGGCGGTCAAAAGGACTATGTCCTTGGGAAAGCGTTAGGTGACCCTCTGCTGCAATCGCTACCGATGAGAAAGCTGTCTATCAGTCGCGCAAAGATGATTATGGTGTGATTAAGAGCACCATGTTGTTTGCTATGGAACCGGAACTTCAAAATCGTTTTGAAGACTATCCCGGGCCCTTTGAGATTCTCGAAGAGCTGAAAACCATGTTTCAGACTTAGGCCCGTTCTGAGAGATATGAGATAAATGAGAAGTTCTTTAACTGCAAGATGGAGGAAGGGAGTTCCGTTAGTGAGCACGCCATTAAGATGACGGGCTACACTCAACGCCATGAGCAACTGGAATGCACGATTCCAAAGGAGCTCAAGATTGACAGGGTTCTGCAATCACTCCCTCCCAGCTACAAAAGTTTTGTAGTGACTCATAATCATATTGGTTCCACTGATACGATCACCGAGCTCTTCGCAAAGCTGAAGTCCGCGGAAGTGGACATCAAAAAGGATAATCATGTGTTGATGGTCAACAATCCCACCTTTAAGAAAGGTAAGGAAGCAAAGAAGCCCTTCAAGAAGGTCGACGGCAAGCGCACTGCCCCTGCTGAGAAGAAGCTCAAGTCTGGTCCTAAGCCGGACACTGAGTGCTTCTATTGCAAGGACAAGGGTCACTTTGGGCAATCGTCCAAGTACTTAGCGGACAAGAAGGCTGGCACCATCAAAGGTATATTTGATATACATGTTATTGATGTTTTCCTTACTAGCCCTCGTTGTAGTGCTCGGTATTTGATACCGTTGATTGCTAATATGTGTAACTCGAAACAGAGCTACGGAATGACGGCGGCTTGCGAGGATGATGAGGTGACGATGCGTTGGCAACGGATCAAGAGTTGATGTGATGGCCGTCGGCACGCTCTCCTTAGTTTTACCTTTGGGATTAGTTTTAAACCTTAATAAGTGTTATTATGTGCCTGCGTTGAGCATGAACATTATTTCTGGATCGTGTTTATTGCAAGACGGTTATTCATTTAAATCGGAGAATAATGGTTGTTCTATTTATATGAGTAACATCTTTTATGGTCATGCACCTCTTGTGAATGGTTTATTTATTCTAAATCTCGAAAGGGATGAAACACACATCCATAACATTGAGGCTAAGAGATGCAAAGTAGATAGTGATAATACTACTTATTTGTGGCACTGTGGTCTAGGTCATATTGGTGTAAAGAGCATGAAGAAACTCCATTCTGATGGACTTTTGGAGTCTCTTGATTTTGAATCATTTGACACATGCGAACCATGCCTCATGGGAAGATGATCAAAACCCCGTTCTCCGGTATGATGGAGCGAGCAACGGACTTGTTGGAAATCATACATACTGATGTATGCGGACCGATGAGTGTTTCGACGCGCGGTGGTATCGCTATTTTCTCACTTTTACCGATGACTTAAGTAGATATGGGTATATCTATTTAATGAAACATAAATCTGAAACGTTTGAAAAGTTCAAAGAATTTCAGAATGAAGTGGAGAACCATCGTAACAGAAAGATTAAGTTTCTATGATCCGATCGTGGGGGCGAATATTTGAGTTATGATTTTCTCATGCATCTTAAAGCAAGCGGAATTGTTTCGCAACTCACGCCACCCGGAACACCACAACGCAATGGTGTATCTGAACGCCGGAATCGAACCTTATTAGATATGGTCCGATCGATGATGTCTCTTACTGATTTGCCGTTATCATTTTGGGGTTATGCATTAGAAACCGCTGAATTCACTTTAAATAGGGCACCATCTAAATCCGTTGATACGACACCGTATGAACTGTGGTTTGGTGCTAAACCTAAGTTGTCGTTTCTTAAAGTTTGGGGATGCGAAGCTTACGTCAAGAAGTTGATGCCGGACAAGCTCGAACCCAAAGCGGAGAAATGCGTCTTCATAGGATACCCTAAGGAAACTATTGGGTATACCTTCTATCACAGAACCGAAGGAAAAGTGTTTGTTGCAAAGAACGGTTCCTTTCTTGAGAAGGAGTTTCTCTCGAAAGAAGTGAGTGGGAGGAAAGTAGAGCTAGACGAGGTTGTTGAACCTTCTCTTGAGTTGGAGAGTAGCGCAGCACCTAAAATTGTTCTAGTGCCGCCTGCACCAACAATAGAGGAAGCAAATGACAAGGATCATGAAGCTTCGGACGATGCTGCTACTGAACGTCACATGTCGACAAGGTCGAGTGCCCCTCCTGAGTGGTACGGCAACCCTGTCTTGACTGTCTTGTTGGTAGAAGACAGTGAACCTGCGAACTATGAGGAAGCGATGATGAGCCCAAACTCTGAGAAATGGCTAGAAGCCATGAAATCCGAATTGGGATCCATGAGCGAAAACCAAGTATGGACTTTGGTGGACCCTCCTAGCTACCGAAAGGCCGTTGAGTGCAAATGGATCTTCAAGAAGAAAACGGACGCGGATAGTAATGTTACCGTCTATAAAGCACGGCTTGTTGCGAAAGGTTTTCGACAAGTTCAAGGTGTTGACTACGATGAGACTTTCTCTCCCGTAGCGATGTTTAAGTCCATTCGGATTTTATTAGCAATTGTTGTGTTTCATGATTATGAAATATGCCAGATGGATGTCAAGACTGCTTTCCTCAATGGCAACATTGATGAAGAGTTGTATATGATGCAAACCGAAGGTTTTGTCGATCCTAAGGATGCTGATAAAGTATGCAAACTTCAGCATTCCATTTATGGACTGAAGCAAGCATCTCGGAGTTGGAATCTTCGTTTTGATCAAGTGATCAAGAGCTTTGGATTTGTTCCAAATTGCTACGAAGCTTGTATCTACAAGAAAGTGAGTGGGAGCTCGGTGACGTTTCTGGTACTATATGTGGATGACATATTGATTATCGGAAATGACATCAACATGCTTAACGATGTGAAGAGTTATTTGAACAAGTGTTTTTCAATGAAAGACCTAGGTGAAGCTTCTTATATATTGGGCATCAAGATCTATAGAGATTGACAAAAGGCGCTGATAGCTTTAAGCGAGTACATACCTAGACAACATTACGAAAGGTTCGAATGGATAAGGCAAAGAAAGGTTCGTGCCCATGTTGTCGGTAAGATATTGAGCAAGGCTCGGTGTCCATTCTGATAAATGATAGGAAGCTATGAGCAAAGTGCGTTATGCCTCGGCCATAGGTTCTATCATGTATGCCATCTTGTGTACTAGACGGATGTGTCCAATGCTTTAGTTTGACGAAAGGTATCAAAGTGATCCGAGTGGAACCTTTGGACAGCCGTGAAGAACATCCTAAAGTACCTAAATAGGACTAAAGAAATGTTCTTAGTCTATGGGGGTGATGAACAACTTGTCGTAAAAGGTTACGTCGATGCTAGTTTCGACACCGACAAGGATGATTCTAAATCTCAGACAGGATACGTGTATATTTTGAATGGAGGAGATGTGAGCTGGAGAAGCTGCAAGCAAAGTGTGATCGCGGGATCTACAGTAGAAGCGGAATACATGGTTGCTGCAGAAGCGTCAAGTGAAGGAATTTGGATCAGGAACTTCATCACTGAGCTTGACGTGGTTCCAAGTGCATTGGACCCACTGGAGATATTGTGTGACAACACTAGAGCCATAGCACTCGCTAAGGAACCAAGATATCATCCAAAGACCAAGCATATCAACCGCAAGTTTCATATAATCCTAGATTATATAGCAGATGGAGATCTGAAGATTAGCAAAGTACATACAGATCTGAATGTCGCAGATCCATTGACTAATCCTCTTCCACGTGTAAAACATGATCAGCACCTCAGTGCCATGGGTGTGAGATTGTTGCCAAATGTAAACTAGATTATTGACTCTAGTGCAAGTGGGAGACTGTTGGAATTATGCCCTAGAGGCAATAATAAATATGTTATTATTATAATTCTTATTAATGATAATGTTTATATTCCATGCTAGAATTGTATTAAGCGGAAACTTTAATACTTGTGTGGTTTGTGAACAACACCGTGTCCCTAGTACGCCTCTATGGACTAGCTCATTGATCAATGATGGTTAAGGTTTCCTAACCATAGACATGAGTTGTCAATTGATAATGAGATAATATCATTGGGAGAATGATATGATGGACAAACCCAAACTAAGCGAAGCAATTAGATCGTGTCATCGTGTTCGTCTTTGCGAAGCTTTTCTTATGTCAAATATTGTATTCCTTAGACCATGAGATAATGCAACTCCCTGGTATCGAAAGAAAGCTTTGAGGTCATCAAACGTCATCCTATGAGAGGGTGATCATAAAGGTGTCTCTCAGGTGATCGGAAAGTATCTGTTGGGTTGTATGTATCGAGATGGGATTTGTCCCTCCCAAGTAAGAGAGATATACTTCAGGCCCACTCGGTAATCGATATCAACACCGCTTGCAAGAATGTGGTTAAGGAGTTAATCACAAAGTGATATCGGATTACGGAACGAGTAAAGTACTTGCTGTGAACGAGATTGAACTAGGTATGACGGGTCGACGATCGAATCTCGGGCAAGTAAAATATCGCGACGAAGGAATATATATATGGGATTGATTGAATCCTGGCATCGTGGTTCATCCGATATGATCATCGATGAATGTGTGAGTCAATATGGGTTTCGCACCCGTTGATTATTGATAGAAGATCATGTGCATATTCTCGAACCCAGTGGTCACACACTTAACGTGTCTCGACGCTAGGATAGATTGGATAATTGGTTTATGAGTTTTTGTTCGGAGTCTCGGATGGGATCCGGGACATCACGAGAGGTTCCGGAGTGGTCCGGAGAATAAGATTCATATAAGGCAGTGCAGTTTTTGGAGTTCGGAATTGTTCCGGGTTAATCGGTATTGTACCGGAAGCTTCTAGAACCTTCCGGAAGGGGACCAACGTGGCCGCACCTTCCGGTAGGGGGCATGGGTCTATGAGGGAGTGCCCTGGCCGCATTGGGACAGGGGCACAAGACCCCATAGGGCCCAGCCGGCCAAGAGAGGTTTAAACTCTAGATAGAGCTTCTAGAAGGGGGGTTTCCTTGCCCCCCACTCTTCCTCCTTGGGGCCGCCGGCCTTGGTTTGGGGGAGGGGCTAGGGCTGCGCCCACCCCTCTATATATAGAGGGCTGGGGGCGCACCAACCCCCCACACCTTCCCCTCAACCCTAGCCGCCCTACTGCCCTCCTCTCTCCCTCCCGACTGCTTGTAGGCGAAGCCCTGCTGCAGAAATTCTCCACCAATTGCACCGCGCCGTCGCGTTGTAGATCCAACCCATCTCTCCACCATACTTGCTGGACCAAGGAAGGAGGAGACGTCGAGGTGATGTACGTGTGCATCTCACGGAGGCAATGCCACTTGTGGTGCTAGATCGGATCGGACCGCGAGGAGGAGAAGCGAGTACGACTACATCACCCACGTTAAATGAGCGTTCATTGTCTTGAATCTTCAAGGGTATGAAGATCTAATCCAATGTCTCTTGTTGTTTGCATCTCCTAGATTAGATCTTGGCTTTCCCTCTGTTCGCATCCATAGAAAATTTTGATTTACTATGCCGCGAAACCCTTCAGCTTCACCATATCATCCTCAAACAAGTGGTCAAGTGGAACTCTCCAATAGAGAATTAAAGACAATACTCGAGAAGAAGGTCGATAAATCAAGCAAAGATTGGTCATACAAGTTGAATTACACTTTTTGGGCATACCGTACTATGTTTAAGAATCCAATGGGTATGACACCGTACAAGATGGTTTACGGTAAGGCGTGCCATTTACCTTTATAATTAGAACACAAAGCCTTTTGGGAGATCAAGAACTTAAACTATGATTTTAAAGCAGTAGGAGAAATTTTTTTATTAGATATTCGTGCTTTAGATGAGTTTAGAAGTGAGGCTTATGAAAATGCTAGATTGTTTAAAGAAAAAGTAAAAAGATGGAATGATAGAAAAATATATAATAAGGTCTTTAAGAGTGGATACAAGGTGTTTCTCTATAATTCTCGTCTTAAATTGTTTCCAGGAAAGCCCAGACCAAAGTGGGAAGGCCCTTATATAGTTGAAGAAGCATATTCATCGAGAGCGGTGAAGCTCCAGGGAAAAACACCCTCTCTTTCATGGGTGGTGAATGGACAATGTTTGAAGCATTATCGATAAAAAGAAGATATAAGTGCAGTCACCATACATGTGATCATCCTAGAAGAGGTGATTAAGAAATAATATACAAGGAATGGCAACTGCAGGAAGGATAAAATCGAGCCTAAATGAGCAACATCACGGTCAAGCTACTGACCATAAAAGAGCATTTCACGTGAGGCAACCCATGTGAAATAAAGGTTTGAGTAAAATTCTTAAACCTTCAATTAAATTTTAGTTAAGTTTGTGATGAATAAAGAACACCTAAAGCTCTAGTGAAGTAGAAGAAGTTTGGTAATGTTAAAAACCCGTTCAATGATGTTAATGTTGGTCGAAAATTTAAGCTATCATTTTCTGTGAAAACTTGATGTTTCATTAAGTTTCAGATTAATAAAGAATTCTTGGAGAAACAGGTAATTTTTGGCGGCTCTAGAAGGTTTAACGACCAACTATACGGCACGAATAAAAATTCTGGTCGTATAGATGTTTTTACATCTTCTCTTCTGGTTTCGAAAGGTACAGTAGGTTTAACGACCAACTATATGGCAGGAATAAAATTTCAGGCCGTATAGTTGCGGTCGTATAGTTATCTACCCATCTCCAAATTTTTATTACAGGGTACAGTATGTTTAACCACCAACTATATGGCAGGAATAAAATTCCCGTCCGTATAGTTGAGGTCGTATAGTTAGTACTACCGTAGAAGTGAAATCTAAGTCGTTTCTCAACTATACGGGAGGACATATACGGTACGCGCCCGTATAGTTGCTTGTTATGGACGGCGGCTAGGGTTTTCGAACTCCCCTTTTAAATTTGATTGCATCTAACCCTTTTCATTAAGTTTTCACAGAGCTATAGCCTTAGCCTTGAAAAATCATCACCACCCCTATACAATCTCCTTCTAAAAATATTCGTGCAGCAAAGACATGTGTCCTTTTCATGTTAACAAGATTTGGAGGAAGAAAGAAGAGAATCCCTTGAAGAGGATCGAAGAAGTATAACCTAAAGAAGCATCATCGCCATTCAGCCCAGAGATCAAGCCTCTCCAGAATTGAGAGGACATATTCTCGCAGAGGATGGAGATGATGAGACAAGAAGATCAGGGAAATAGCAAGGATAAGTATCCCCCTAATCCTTATCGTCACAACATAGGATCTTATTATAAACCTCCTCTCGGCCCGTCACCTTTCAAGTCTAAGAAGGTATGGCCAGATGGGATTCATGGTAAGATCTATCAATTGGAGGAAGCCTCAAAAGCATGTGTTGAAACTATTGTAGAAGGGATTGACTCCTACACGATGATGAGCAAAGAACTTGAGCAAAAGGTCAATGACATCGATGGTAGAGTTGGTTTCTTGATCAAAATTGTTTTGAGTTGACAGATGAGAATAAATTCTTTTAGAAGAATATTTTGAAGCTTCAATTTGACATGGCCGAGCTCAGCAGCTGCCTTGCAAGCATTGTTGGAGATATGCCCAAGAGGCAATAATAAAGTGGTTATTATCATATCTTCACACTTATGATAAATGTTTACATACCATGCTATAATTGTATTAACCGGAAACATTAATACTTGTGTGATTTGTAAACTAAAATAAGAGTCCCTAGTATAGCCTCTTGTTAAACTAGCTTGTTGGTTAATATATGATCATGGTTTCCTGATCATGAACATAGAGATGTTATTAACAACAGGATCATATCATTAGGAGAATGATGTGATGGACATACTCCTATAAATAAGCGTAGCATAAAGATCAAGTCATTTCAATAGTTCAATTGCTATATGCTTTCTGATACATAGTAACCTAATTCCTTCGACCATGAGATCATGCATATCACCTTTACCGGATGGATGCTTTGATGACATCAAACACCACACCGTAACTGGGTGGTTATAAAGGTGGCATTGAGTGTTCGGAAAGTATTGGTTGAGACACATGGATCAAGAGTGGGATTTGTCCATCCACGTGACGGATAGATATACTCTGGGCCCTCTCGGTGAAATGTCATCCAATTAGCTTGCAAGCATGTGACTGGCTCACAAGGGATCACATATCACGGGAACGAGAAAAGAGTACTTATCGGTAACGAGGTTGAACTAGGTATGCAGAGATACCGACGATCATAACCTCGGATAAGTAACATATCGTGAGACAAAGGGAAATTGGTATCGTATGTAAGTGGTTCATTCGATCGCAAAGTAATCGTAGAAATATGTGGGAGCCATATGAATTTCTAGATTCCTCTATTGGTTATTGTTCGGAGAAGTGTCTCGATCATGTCCGCATAATTCACGAACCGTAGGGAGACACACTTAAGGATTCGACGTTGTTTGAGTAGTTATGGTATTATGAGAAAGAGACCGAATGTTGTTCGGAGTCTCGGATGGGATCCGGGATATCACGAGGTGATCCGGAATGGTCCGGAGAATAAGATTCATATAAGGAAAGTCCCGTTTCGGAGTTCGGGAATGATTCCGGTGTTTTCATCGGGAATGTTCTAGAAGGTTCCGGATTGTCCGGCACTCCGGGAGGGGAGGGTACATGAGTGTGTCATTGAATGATTGCATCATGTACTAAGTGTTCTTGCTGTTCCAAAAACATGAAAGTCAAATTGCCAGTTTGAAAGTCAAACGGCTAAAACAGGAAACTGTGGGAAACAGGAAACTGTGGGAAACAAGCAAGAGGAGTTGGAACCAACTTGGAGGAGGAGTCCAACTCCTCCAGGCCGGCGCCCAGCCCTAGGCCGAGTTGGGGAGGGACTCCCTCCCTCCCCTGGCGCGCCTAGCCCCTCCACCCATAAAAGGAGGGGCAGGGCTCCCCTCCTAGCACACACAAGTTCCTATCTTCTACCTCCGGTTTAGAGCCGTTTTGGTTTAGAGCTTCTAATTGCGTTAGCCAGCGGTTTAGAGCCTTCTAATTGGTTTAGAGCCTTCTAATTGGTGTGTCTAATTACTAGACCACTAATAGCCTCTCTCATAAGCTCCACCATACTCGCACCGGCTTAAGGCGAAGCCTGGGATCTCCCTCTACTTCCGGTACCACCGTTGTCTTCTTGAATCGCGAGAGAGTGCTACAACCTCCGCTTCTGCTGGAACAAGGAGAGGAAGGTCTTCGTCAGTACCGAGCGTGTGACCGACTGAGCGCGCTGCGGAGCATGGCAGGAAGGATCGTCTCGCGATCTTGAGATCGGAAGAGTACGACTACATCACCCACGAGAATCGCTCGTTAACGCTTTGGAATCTTCGAGGGTAAGTTATTCCATCGACTCGTTGCTACAATCTAGTAGATAGATCTTGGCTTGTTTGTTTGTATGCGATAGAAAATTTTTGTTTTCCATGCTACGAACCCTCTGATGTATCGAGCCGTGTCTATATGTAGATCTGTTGCACGAGTAGAACACAATGGTCATTGTGGGCGTTGATGCTTTTATTGTTGATTGCTTCTTGTGTACTTTGCATCTTGCGGTATGTTGGGATGAAGCGGCCCGGGATAACCTTACATGACATCGTTCATGAGACTTGCTCCACGCTTGACATGCAACTTGTATTGCATAAGTGGCTTTGCGGGTGCCTGTTTCTCCTAGCATAGTTAAGATCCAATTTACAACGGGTGATTAACAATACTAGTATCAATGTTGTGGTTCTTGTTCGTAAGTTAGAACGACACTTATTGAAAGCCCCAAACCACGTAAAATATGCAAAGAAAGTAGAGGCGTCTAACTTTGTTTTGCAGGGGTGTGCAGTGATGTGATATGGCCATGATTGTGATTATATATGATGTATGCAATGTTCCTTATTGTAAGTTGGCAACCGGCAGGAGCCATATGGTTGTCTTTAATTTATGTTAAGACCCGCATGTCTATTCAAAGTAGTTGTAATAGTTGAAGCCGGTGGACGACAACCATGGAGAAGCGTCATTGACCTTGATGCAATGCCGGTGATGATGGAGATCATGTTCGTGCTAGAAGATGGAGATCGGAAGCACAAAGAAGAAAGGCCATATCATATCACATATTATTGAATTGCATGTGATGTTAATCCTTTATGCATCTTGTATTGCTTAGTAGGCAGCGGTAGCATTATAAGATGATCCCTCATGCACATGAATTTCAAGTCATAAAGTGTTCACCCTTAGTTAGCACCGTTGCTAAAGCTTGTTGTTTCGAAGCACCACGTGATGATCGGGTGTATTAGATTCTGCAAGTGTATACAACGTGAGCAAGCCAGATTTGCTCATGCAGAAACTAAGGTTTGATCTTGACGAGCCTAGCATGTACAGACATGGCCTCAGGAACACGGATTACCGAAAGGTAGAGCATGAGTCATATAATAGATATGATGAACATGTCGATTGTTCGCCATTGAAGCTATATCAACTCTCGTGATGATCGGTTTTGATGTGGTGGATTTGGTTCGTGTGATCACTAAAACAATGTGAGGGATATTGTTTTGAGTGGGAGTTCACCTAGATTAATTTGATTATTAATTAGAACTCAATTTATCCAAAGTGAATTTGCATAGTTGTTGTAGTCATTGGCATCCGTTTACCACCGTACGCTTAGTTATAATTGAGATGATAGAACTATATAATTCTGGTTAATTTACTTTACGAACTGGTATCGTATTGTTTTGAAGTGTTAATATAAAGTTTAAAAGTCCTATTGCAAACTTTCAGTAAGTTCCGGTTACTCCATGAAGTTTAATAATTGGTATTAAATCAAGAGTGACAATTCCAAGAGTTAGTATATGAGTATCATGTTTGTCTCCATGATTCTTGATATTCAAAGAATTCTCTTAATATCAAGGTTATCTAGGATCTGAAAGAGTTATTTCAGAAACCATGTTGTGTGGAAGATATTGTGATATCTGAAACAAAGTTTTGGTTGCAACATGATAGAGTATAATATGGCAAAAGTCATGTTCTCATATTTGATGAGAATTTGCAAAAGGTTGGAGACACTTGTTGTCCTGATCCTCCAAAAGGTTTTGGATAGCAACATTATACTCATAATTCATCGTTATAAGCTAAAAGTAGCTTGATCATGGACGATTCCATGTTGAGGGTGAATATTTGATGTAGGTAAAATGTTTACTACACCAAGAGATTACTAAAGAAAGTAATTTGAAAGAACACCAAACATTTGATGATGGTGATCTACTTCAAAGTGCAAGTCCAAAGACATTGGTATTTAACTATACACGCTTTGGACTATATGTCATATGTATGACTCCACTGTTGATGTTGATAGATTCTTTCAAACAGAATAGGAAATACTGAAAGAGATTCTCATAAATATATGGCAGAAAGGAAAAGACTAGAATTGTTCATTTTAAGTATATAGATGATATACATGTTATGGCTATATTCTTTGCTTATTAAACAATTAGGTTCTTAAGTATTTAATACTGAATTTGTTGGTATGAATCGTCATACGAAACAACAGAATTCATGAACTACAATGGCCTAAGTAACTAGCAAAAGAATATGTGATGATGTTCATCGAGAACAAATAAAGGGTTATTGTGTTGCTCGTTAAACATCAAAGCTTGCCTTCAAGATTTGTTTTATCAGGTATTATGAGAACAAAAGGGTTGTTCAAATAATTGCCGTAATCCATAAAAGATGGATGATTCACAAAAACTCGTTGGAGAAATCACGTCCATAAAACTAGTGCTAAAAATGTCGAAAGACAAATTGATTGAAAGGTCACTTAGGAAGTGACATCGCCGTTTAAATTATATTGGAAAGAACACATGAAGAAACTCCATGTGGATGGAATTTTGGAGTCTTTTGATTTTTGATCACATGACGCTTGTGAAACTTTCCTAGAGATAATTAAAACTCCGTTCATAGGCCAAAAGGGAACGAATGACTAGCTTATTGGAAATTGTACATATTGTTGTACAAAGACCATCATGTGTAGTCAAAAGCGATGGATTTCAACTTCATATGCTTTCTCCGAGAATTTGAGTGAATATTTGAATATTTACTTAATAAGGATAAAGTATGAAACACTTGAAAAGTTCAAAGACTTTCAAAATGAAGTGCAAAATCATAGTAACAAGAATATAAATAGTTTATGATAAAGATCATAAAGGGAGATATTTGAGTTACGTAGTTTAGCATAATACCTAAGATTTAAGGAATTGTTCCGTGGATTTGCATTTCGAAACACCATAAGGGTATGGGGCGTTCGAGGTATGTAATTAAACCTTGTTTGACATGGTAAGATCAAAGGTATAATTCATAAAACTGCCATTATATTTTAAAGATTAAAAGCTTTAGAGATTACCGTTTTCCCTTGAAAAGAGCTCCATCATAATCCGTTGAAATGACACCATATAAAGTTATGGTTTGGGATAAAACCCAAGTTGTCCTTTCTTAAAAATTGGTATGCTTTGCATAAGAAAGATGTTTTGCAACCAAAGTCGGATAAACTGTCTTTGTATGTTATTTCGAATAAGCTGTTAAGTATTCCTCCATAACACCGAGACAAAAGTGTTTGTCACTTAAAAGCGTCAAGTTTCTTTGAGAAGGAATTTTTCGTGAAAAGTTAAGTGGGAGGACAATAGAACTTTGATAAGGTTAAAAGAACCTTAGCTATATGTGCAGAGTTGCGCAAGAAAAGTGTTCAAGGCAAGAACAAAGCTCATGGCTCACGTACCTCAAAGGTTGTGGTCACGAAGATCTAAGTTCCTATTGAAACAAGTAGATCGGGTAAACAATCAAATACCAAGATTTGAGGGTTGAATCATTATTTGAGAATAATGAACCGACTACATGCAAAGAAGCGATGATGGGCCCTGACTCATCAAATGGCTTGAAGCCATAAAATCCGTGATAGTTCCATACACGAGAAATCAAGTTTTGAACTTGAAGGACCCTCGAGAAAGGTGTAAGACCTTACAGTTGTGTTTGGATCTATAAAGAAATAGACATGGATGTTTCACATCTATGAAATAGTCGACATGTTGGGAAAGAGTTCACAACAATGTTCAAAGGTTGTATATGACAAGATTTGATCTTTCATAGCGATGTTTAGTCTAGACGGATTAATGTATCAACCACTACATATAAATTTTGTTATATGGTAGTTGAATAAACAAAACAAGTTCTTCTAATAGAATTGTTACCTAGGGCGTGTGCATGACGCGGTCCAAAGGGTTTTGTTAAATTCAAGGGATGCTAAAACATATGCAAACTTCAATGGTTGAAGTAAGCGTGCGGAGTTGGAATCTTCACTATGATGAAACTAAAGGAGTTTTAAAAGTTCATTAGAGACAATGAAGATGCTTGCATTTGCAAGAAATTAAGTGGGAGCGCTAAGACATATTTCTAATACATTATGTGGAGGACATATTGTTGATTAGAAAAGATGTATCTTTATTAACACATATTAAGAATTTCATCCCGATGAAAGACTTAGGCAAAACCAAATATTTGGCATCAATAGACGCTAATATGGTTGTGCCAGAAGTACATAGACAAGATATTGAATGAGTTCAATATAGAAACTACAAGAGAGGTTCTTGTCACACAGAAAGGATTGAATAAGTTCAATGTTGATGATATATTCAAGTGTATTGACATTTGGTAAAGTGAAACAAATAATCAAGTATAGATTGATACTTGATGTATGAAATCACAAAGAATATTTATATCAATCATACTGTGATATGTACAAATCCAGATATGTCCTATGCTCTAAATGTTGTGAGCATATACCAGAATGATTCGTAAGATGATCATTGGACAATAGTAAGGATATTCTTATGATCTTTTGGAAGAACTAAGAGTATAATATTTGTAGAAGTGACAAATAGATGGTTAGTTCATTGTAAAAGTACTACATTGATACTAGTTTTGTCACAAAGTACAAATTAAGTTTATCTCAATCTAAACTAAGGGTGGCACAATATAATGGAATGTGAGTTCCATAATGGATTTGGATGAGTTCCAAAGTTAAGACATTGTGACAGATACTACAACAAAAGGCTAAGTATATGACTGCTATTATAGCAGCAAAAGAGGGCATTTGTGTCAAGTAGTTTGTTATCAAACTAGGTGTAGTTCACAGAGGGATAATACTATGAAGATATATTGTGCGACAATATTATCAACATGTTTTAACCCCAAAGAACTAAAGGTCACACGAATGACCAAATTCATACAAAGCCATCTCATTAGAGAATGAGTGATGCGTGAGAGCATAAAGACATGCAATTACACACGGACCTGGAAGTGTCAAGATCCGAAGATCAGTTGACCACTAGCAATCGTGTACATACAACACCGGAAAGCCATAGGTGTTGAATACACAAAGGTTTGAAACTAGATTATTGACTCTAGTGCAAGTGGGACTGTTGGAGATATGCCCAAGAGGCAATAATAAAGTGGTTATTATCATATCTTCACACTTATGATAAATGTTTACATACCATGCTATAATTGTATTAACGGAAACATTAATACTTGTGTGATTTGTAAACTAAAATAAGAGTCCCTAGTATAGCCTCTTGTTAAACTAGCTTGTTGGTTAATATATGATCATGGTTTCCGATCATGAACATAGAGATGTTATTAACAACAGGATCATATCATTAGGAGAATGATGTGATGGACATACTCCTATAAATAAGCGTAGCATAAAGATCAAGTCATTTCAATAGTTCAATTGCTATATGCTTTCTGATACATAGTAACCTAATTCCTTCGACCATGAGATCATGCATATCACCTTTACCGGATGGATGCTTTGATGACATCAAACACCACACCGTATCGGGTGGTTATAAAGGTGGCATTGAGTGTTCGGAAAGTATTGGTTGAGACACATGGATCAAGAGTGGGATTTGTCCATCCACATGACGGATAGATATACTCTGGGCCCTCTCGGTGAAATGTCATCCAATTAGCTTGCAAGCATGTGACTGGCTCACAAGGGATCACATATCACGGGAACGAGAAAAGAGTACTTATCAGTAACGAGGTTGAACTAGGTATGCAGAGATACCGACGATCATAACCTCGGATAAGTAACATATCGTGAGACAAAGGGAAATTGGTATCGTATGTAAGTGGTTCATTCGATCGCAAAGTAATCGTAGAAATATGTGGGAGCCATATGAATTTCCAGATTCCTCTATTGTTTATTGTTCGGAGAAGTGTCTCGATCATGTCCGCATAATTCACGAACCGTAGGGAGACACACTTAAGGATTCGACGTTGTTTGAGTAGTTATGGTATTATGAGAAAGAGACCGAATGTTGTTAGGAGTCTCGGATGGGATCCGGGATATCACGAGGTGATCCGGAATGGTCCGGAGAATAAGATTCATATAAGGAAAGTCCGTTTGAGTTCGGGAATGATTAGGTGTTTTCATCGGGAATGTTCTAGAAGGTTCGGATTGTCCCAAGCACTCGGGAGGGAGGGTACATGAGTGTGTCATTGAATGATTGCATCATGTACTAAGTGTTCTTGCTGTTCCAAAAACATGAAAGTCAAATTGCAGTTTGAAAGTCAAGCGGCTAAAACAGAAACTGTGGGAAGCAGAAACTGGGAAACAAGCAAGAGGAGTTGGAACCAACTTGGAGGAGGAGTCCAACTCCTCCAGGCCGGCGCCCAGCCCTAGGCCGAGTTGGGGAGGGACTCCCTCCCTCCCCTGGCGCGCCTAGCCCCTCCACCCATAAAATGAGGGGCAGGGCTCCCCTCCTAGCACACACAAGTTCCTATCTTCTACCTCCGGTTTAGAGCCGTTTTGGTTTAGAGCTTCTAATTGCTTTAGCCAGCGGTTTAGAGCCTTCTAATTGGTTTAGAGCCTTCTAATTGGTGTGTCTAATTACTAGACCACTAATAGCCTCTCTCATAAGCTCCACCATACTACTGCTTAAGGCGAAGCCTCGGGATCTCCCTCTACTTAGGTACCACGCTTGTCTTGCCGGAATCGCGAGGAGAGTGCTACAACCTCCATTTTCTTTGGAACAAGGAGAGGAAGGTCTTCGTCGAATCAACGTGATCGATCATGCGGGAGCCTAGGAGCAGCCGGAAGGATCGCTCTGCGATCTTGAGATCGGAAAGAGTACGACTACATCACCCACGAGAATCTGCTCTCGTTAACCGCTTTGGAATCTTCGAGGGTAAGTTATTCCATCGACTCGTTGCTACAATCTAGTAGATAGATCTTGGCTTGTTTGTTTGTATGCGATAGAAAATTTTTGTTTTCCATGCTACGAACCCCTACAAGCATATTTAAGGCTTGCAACATAGGGGGAAGAAGGAAATGTTCTTCTGACACATGAGAAGGAATAGGTACCAATAAGGATTTATTGGAATATAACAATAATAACCATTTATTATTTCCCTCTTGGACACATTCCCTTTATTCTCTCGTCGACTTGTTTCTATTTAGCATTTGTGAGTCTCGAATATAATGAATCAGTATATACCCTAGTAGTTGGATTGTTAGATAAAATAGCCGAATTCCCGTGCGTTTCCACGGTTACAAAAAAATTAATTTACATAAATATATCAATACTTACAAAATGCAATGCTCTTATAGTTTGAAACTTTTTTCAATGAATAAAAATAATTTGGATCGATACCTATCTAAGACTTTATACATCTATACTCAGCGTCTTCCGTAAAACAATTCAATTGGTGACAAATCGATGATCAACGCCTCTCGTCTCATTGCCTATGGCAGACGCTTGTCACAAGGCATTGCCGGTGCCTACCGCTCGGGCCCTTTTTCATGGCGGCACGCGTGTTACCATCGGATGCCTCATGCTGTTATCTCATATTTAGACTTAAATTATAAATTAAGATACATCTGCTCGAGTTTCCCATTTATAAAGTCTGAATGAAAAAGTGAATGTAAGTCATATTCTGTATTAGAATATATTACATGTTAATTGGTACTTCTGTTTCTATTGAATAATAATTCATACGGCGGTTGGTACTATCATATGTATACTTTCCTGCCTATTATTAGAACAAAAATTGCCGCTTTCGACAATCTTCATCTTCGTCACCCCTCCTATATATAAATCCTAGCTCCACCACTAGTTGTAGTCATCAATCAGGTTCAGAGCAGCAGGTAGTAGCACATCATGTCCAGTAGCTACTTATCCACAATGGAATCTGTCTTGTCGCTTGTCGAGGTTAGAGCATCTTGTAGGGTTTGCAGCATAGAAAACAAAAAATTCTTACGATGGGAAGAACTATGTACCAAGATCTATCTACTAGATACAATCAACATGCGGATCTACATCCGTAGAGAACATACCCTTGAAGACCGACAAATCTTAACGAGGTTGAACTCGTGGTTGATGTAGACGATCTCTTGCTGATCTCAAGATCGAGAGGAAGTCCTAGCACTGCAAATCAGCGACGCATCCGTGCTCGCACACACGTCCGAGGCACCGAGCAACCTCCGCCTCCTTGCTCCAGCGATGTAGAGGAAGCACAACTTTTTCTTTCCAAATAGACACATGGAACATTTATCTCGCTATTCCGAGACCATGGGGGATCAATACTAGAGGGGGAGAGAGATCCTTCACAAGGAGGTGTGAGTGAGAGAGAGGAGAGGGGGCTCCTTTTATAGGATGAGGGGGGCACCCAAGGGTGTGTCCGGCGCATGGGGGCTTCCCCCTTTCCCTCCCTCCATTTATGTGGGTGGACACTCCACTCACACAAATGCCTTTCAATTTCCTCCACTCAAAAACCCACTCAAATTCCCATTAAATTTCCACCAAATTTAATGCAACTCTCATTAAATAAAACTCCTTTTATTTATTCAGAATTTTGTCAATTAATTTAGTGACAAACATTCACATATAACCCCTTGCTAGTATTTCATTTCACATGCAAAAACACTTTCTGCAATTTCACCTGAAAACCCGTTTCGATATCTAGTGAAATAAATTTCTGCGCTTGTTATTCTTTCCGTCATGAAACTTTTGCTCCAAATGGATGTCGGTGTCTCTTAAGTGTTTCACCCTACTGTTCACGAATAATACGGACATGATCGAGACCCCTCTCAGATCAATAATCAGAAGTGGGACCTAGAGATACATACTAACTAACACACAGTCAGCGATGACTTTCTTGTGATTGCGAGAACCTTTTACGCTAGTATCTTAATCCCTTTGTTTCGCGATGTATTACATGTCCAAGATTCGATCATCGGTATCTCCATACCTAGTTTGATCTCGTTACCGACATGTACTCTTTTCTCGTTCCCGTGATATAACATTATAGGGATCAAATCACTTGCTTGCAAGCTAACCAATGTGATATCACCGAGAGGGCCCAGAGCATATCTATCCATCATCGGGATGAACAAATTCCACTCTCGATACATGGGCCTCAACATAACACTTTAGTAGTACTGAAACCCATCTTTATAATCACCATGTTACGGTGTGACATTTGATGTTATCAAGATACTCTTTCGATGTTACTGATTGACATGATCTCATGGTCTAAGGATTATCATCACTTTGTATGATGTTATAGCAATATAAACAATGGCTTTGATTGTAATGCTATACTTCGGATGAATGTTCATCACACCATTACACTGATGTTGTGACCTCGTTATTAACAACATCCAATGTCCATGATCAGGAAATCTTGATCATCTTGTTAATCAACGAGCTAGTTTATGAGAGAGGCATAACTAGGAACATTCTGTTTGTTTATTAAACACAAATGTATTAACGTTTCCGTATTAATACAATTATAGCATGCAAAATAAACATCTATCATATACTTGGAATATACATAATAACCACTTTATTATTGCCTCTCAGGGCATATTCCCTTCAGTCTCCCACTTGCACTAGAGACAATAATCTAGTTACATAGTGATGAATCTAACACCCATGGAGTTCTGGTGTTGATCATGTTTTGCTCTAAGGAGAGTTTTAGTCAACGGATTTGCTACATTGAGATCCGTGTGTACTTTACAAATCTTTATATCTCCATCCTTGACATGCCCGCGGATGGAGTGAAACCGGTGCTTAATATGCTTGGAATTCTTGTGAGACCTTGTTCTTTGGCATTGGCAATGGCACCATTGTTGTCACAATAGATCACCATTGGGTCCAACGCACTCGCAACCACACCTATTTCGGATATGAACTCCTTCATCCAAACCGCTTCCTAAGCCTCTTCCGAAGCAGCAACATATCCGGCCTCCGTTGTTGATCCCGCCACCACAGGTTTTTTGGAACTCCTCCAACTAACCTGCGGTGACCCAGCATACCACTGCATGATGTAGTACACTATAGTCATTGACATAACACCAATTAAACACCGTTCACTAGTATTATATCCCTCAGAGTGGTACAACAGAAACACAGCAGGTCCAAGACATGACTATAGGTTACAACTCAACTCGTTACACAAGATCCAGAGAATACTCTAGGTTAAAGAGAGAGTAAGAAACTTCTTACAAAGAAGAATCAAAGATTAACAACTCCAAATCCATCATACTAATAAGATTACTATCTAAACTATTGGGCTTGCATCGCTGCTAATGCAATACACTATAGAAATAGGTTCTATGGCTAGAGATTATGTTTCTATCTAATTAGTAACTTCGTCTTCACTTGCGTTGATGTATATGTTGACTTTTTTGACTTCATTGAAAAACTTTATCTTCTAGTGATGATTCCTGGAGCATAACTTGATGTAGACATCGTCTGTACTGGCTTTAGAACCTAGCAAGGGTTAAGAAGATACGTTGAGTACGAGCGTACTCAGCAAGTTCACTAAAGCAGAGTGTTTGATGCACTATATCTACAGCCACAGACCATAGGTCGTAGGCAATGCAAGTTTTTGTAAACATTTCTTCAAAGGTTGCTTTTATTCTGAAAAGCTATGTCCGTCAGACTTCACGGGTTACCAGAACTTTCATGGAGTTCCTTTCCTGTCGCATTCGTAGCTCCTTCCCGGGACAGGGAGTAACAAGTTACAGTTCTTATACTCTGCAGAGGTGTGTCACTTTACCCATGAGATACCTTAGCCTTGTTGCACAACCAAGACATGACCTTGTCCATACTTCATTGGTATGGGGCCCAGTCTAAGATCCAAGCCAATCACTGCCCCCTTCGCGACCCCGCATGTCTCCTTGGTGTATACCATGCCCACCCATTGAATTACGGCAATGGTTTGTGCAGACCTTTAGATGAAAGAACTATCGTGGGACGTTGAGGGTTCCCACCCATATGCTGCACATCCTCTATGAATTACCAATTAATATGCATGCTACGAGTGATAACAGCCACAACCTGTACATCTGGCTACATGCGAGAGGAAGAAGATACATCTAACTTCCCTGTCCCATTTCAAATCTCATGGTTAACGCGTGATACACGGCGCAAGAATCACTAGAGACATTTGTTGTTAAGTCCTAGATAATATGTTCCTTTACCACCGGAACTTTTATAGTAGGTTATTACCTCATGGTAAATAACCTATAATTACATTATTATGAAAATAGTGTTTTCTTACCTTTTTCAAATGCAGGTGATGACAAAACTGTATTTTCAAAATACTTTACAAAAAATAATCAAAGGACATGAGCAAGTGTGAACTTGCCTTTTGTGATCGCAAGATTATGCACTCACGGTCTTCGAGACAATATAAAAGATCCAATATCTGAAATCAGCATCATTGGTCCGGTAAGGACTAATGTTTAAATAAGCAAGATGCTATTATGCATAAGTAATATAATGCAATTTCGTAAACTCGTATCCCGGGATAAACGTTGTTCTAGGGTTTGGATTATGGAAATGGTTTCTTTGGAATGTGTTTCCCTTTTAGATTAAGTTTCACACTTGTGCTTCTTATTAAGGCTTGAGAGTGTGTGTGAAACAACATGTAATTATAAGATCATAAAACAATGAGATGCACAAATGTGGAATGTTACTTAAGATTGCTTATACAATAATTGTTTATCTTTAAAATTTACTTTATAAGTAATGCCATTTATCAAGAACTTGAAGTGTTATCAATCTTAAGTATACAAGTAAAGTATAAAGTAATGTGATTACAATTAATTGCCATCTGTTGACTAAAGTGGAAAAACGAATAACTTTTGAAGAAAATCTTACTTAACTAAGCAGATGTATTTAAACTTTAAGTTAACCTTATTAGGTGTTCTTTCTAGTTATCGTCTTTTAGTAAGAAAGAATTACTCCATTTGAATAATGATATTAGTAGTATTTGAGACTTATCTACCTCGGTTTTTAACTTGGTTAGTTTGGTATTTGGGATGCACTAAGTCTTAATTGAAACAGACCAAAGTAAACTATAAAATACATAATAAAGTTTTTATCTTAATATTTAAAGTCTTGTAGACTAAAGTTAACTTTAAAGACATAGATAGACTTCGGTGTATTACTTATGATACTTGTATCTTGTTTAATTTATTTTGTTTCATTAAAGTTATTTAAGAATGGCATTACTTTTATTTGAGTAGTGGTTTCTTAACATTATAAATGTATAATAGGATTTATCTCCTTATAAGGGTGTGGTTATGGTTTGTGAATAAGTAAACAATATTATTTACTAATTATGAATTATCTCTGGATTTAGTCCATTATAAAGTTGTGAGTGAAACAATGATAAAAGATTTTATTTGGTTAAAATATCATTATTGAAGATTTTATATTTGTTAAAGATCTTTTTAGAAGATAAACCATAGTTTTAAAAACCGGACCGGACCGCCGGTTCAACCGGAAAAAACCGAAACCGGAGGCCTCTCCGGTTGTTTAAGCGCAGTGGACCGAACGCGCAAGCGAACCCGGATAAACCGCTCGAACCGCGGTTGAACCGTTGGTTTTTGTCATTAAAACGGAAAACCGGTCTGACCTGCTCAACTCTCTGAGTTTTGTAAAAATTAATAGACTTAAGTGGGAGTCGAACCTTGGACCTACCGTGTAGACAACAATTCATTAACTAGCTGATCCTCAAACCTTTACTGTTTATAAGAGACACGAACCTATTTTGTAATTACTCTAGCAGTACTAATGGATCCACTCGTTGTTTTCAAAACTACTAGTGTTTGTCATCTGTGAGGGGCAGGTTGTTGCGATGGAGCCCAGGATGGTTATCTCTCGTGAAAGATTACATGTCCCTGTATACAATGGACTCTCAAGAACATAAGTTTCATGTTTGAGTCTTGCGATGGTTAATTCAACCGCACGGAAGATTCATGTATATTTTAGACGAACGGGCCTAGTGATATATATACGTGCGAGAACTTGGAAAAAGTTTTTAAATTGTTGTCTCCAACTATCAATTCATCCGAGACAGACCATGTTAGAACTTATGATTTGAAAAGTTATGAAATTGGCATTTGAGACTATTAACAACTTTATTATGTGAATTATTGTTTTTGTAAATTCCAAGTGTAGACACCCTAAAATTATTTTGCATGTATATTTATCTATTTATTGTAGTATTTTATCAGTAAATATATGTGATTTTGTAGCTTAAAAAACCAGACAGTGAACCAGCGGTCTGACCAATAAAAACCTAAACCAACAGCTTCACCGGTTCGATCACCGGTCCGGTTTTTTAAACTATGAGATAAACTACACCTATGGTTGAAGGATAATTCAATAAAATTGTATTTAAAACGTGTTGGACCAATTTGACTTTATATTACAAATATTTAAAACTAGTATTACTTCTTAGACCTAAATTGGCAACTTTAGAAATATTAATAAATTTTATTTACCCTTATATGAATTAACAACTCAGGAAATAATTTTAAATTCAAGATATTAAAGTATTTAAATTTTTTTAATTAGCTCAAAAGTGTAATATTATATTTTTAACATGTAGGTATTATTTTTGTGATCATTTTGGTATATTCCATTTATTTTTGTGATTTATAAATAATAAGATATGATTTTTATAAGATTTATTACTTTATAAATATTTAGTAAATAATAATATTTAATTAAGTGAAATAATAATGCATGATTATAGTTCTTATTTTTCTAAGATTTTTGGTCTTTTATTTATATTTTTAACATTTACCATTATTAAAATATGAATTATCAAAGTATTAATACTTATAAAATCTTTATTAAATAATAATTATTTAAATTGTTAGCATAATAATGTTTTATAATAATTTAATGTTATAGATTTTATTTTTCTGAAAATTTTCATATATTAAACATATTTTTCTGAATTATAAAACAAAAGATAAAAAATTTACAAGATTTAATTACTTTATTTCAATTTCTGGAATGTTTATATTTGAATTAATATTGTTTTATCAATTTTCTATACAGACACTGAACCTTTTATACCACACATACACCTAGTCCCAATCACTGATTGGTGGGGTCGCTGCCACGTCATACGCCACATAAGCAAGGACTTGGTCAAACTGGCTGACTAGGCCTGGGATAATGTCATCGTGACATCACACGATGTTGATCCTCTCAGATCGAAGCTCGATTGGCTGATTGTGTGCTTGCGCGCGGCCGAGGTTGGGTTTGTTGGAAAGAGGGCGCGATGGGGATCCTAATAGTGGCGGCGCCGCTAATTTTTGGTCACCGGAGCACTGGGTACGATGGTGGTCGACGGCGGAGCTTGCAGGCTAGTGCGGCAGGAAGAAACCAGGGCACGAGAGAGCAAGTGAGATGGTGTACAAGGATGGTGGACTCACCCTGGTGCGGTCGTTGGAGACGGCGAGGTCGGAGGAAGTCTGTGGTGGCGGCGATTGACGATGAACGGCTGTGACTGGCGGTGGAGATGAGGTGTCGATTGGATCTACAGAGGGCTCCCCGGCTTCCATGAGTAGGGGCAAACAACGGAGAAGGTCACGGCGCATCTGATAGTCACCTCCGCGGATCAAGGGGAGGTCGGAGATGGTGAGAAGCTTCGACACCGGTGGCTAGGGTTTGCTGGCCGGAGCTCAAGAGGAAGAAAGAGAAGAGAAATGACATGCTAGGGTTTTCTCAACGGCGTCCAGGGCTTCTTGTAGACGACCAGGAGCGGTGGCGCAGATCTTGGTGCAGCCGGACGGCGGGGTGGCCGCCAGCGAGCTGCTTCGCCGTATCGGGAGGTCGACGTCGTGAGGAGGAAGAAGAAGAACAGATTCCCGAAGGGGTATGGGCCAATACTAGGCTGCAATTGGGCCAGGTGGGTCGTAGCGAAGTGGAAGAAAAAGCTGGTTCCTGATACTCGTGGGCGGTAGATAGGTCGAGGAGAACACTGGGCCGGCCTGCTGCTCGGGTGAGGTTCCTTTTTTCTTTCTGTTTTGTTTTCAGATTTGTATATTACTCATTTGTTTGAAATTTTCTTTATAAAATTTATTTGTTAAATAGTTGCAGCAATAATGAATGGTATTTAAAGTCATTTTTGTGAGAGTTTATTACATATTGTTATCATTTCTTTATTTTCTTTATATATATACTTTTCCTTTTAATATTTGTATGGTCTTTTCATCTGAAGTTAATTTGTCTAATATCCATAAACTTATTAAAAAATGCATTACTATTAACTCATGAGATTTGATTCTTATTAACTTATAATATTAAAGAAACTTTTTTATATAGTGATCCTTCATTATTATTTGATACATAAAGTTCTAGGGAACTAGTATGGTTAATATTATTCCCATGAATTTAGGAAATAGCAATGTATATATTTTATTATAATTAACATAGGAGTTAGGGTTTGAATTGTAAATTATTACCCTAGGGTTTAGGGTATTTAATATACTTATATTCTTTTGTTGATATGAGTAAATATTAATGATTAAACGTATTGTCTATGTTTGTGATCTTTAATGATATCACCCTTTGGAATAGAAATTTATTCTCTGGAATGTCTTATGGAAAGTGATTGATAAAGATACTCCTAAGCACATATGGTTATGGTGATTGGGAATGACAAAGATGTGCTTAAGTGATTTACTATAGGAAAATATTCCTATAAAGCATTATGGAAATAAGATGATTGATCAAATATATGAAATGGATATTATTTTTAGTTAAATATTTAAAGTTAAGTTTTTACCAAGAATTCCTATCTTCCATATTTCATAATTCTTGACTTCTAATTAAGGAATTCCTTTCCTAGATATATTACTTCTTCCTATCCATCATCATGCGTTAATCATGATGAGCTTTACTTCACAAGAATATTCTTATCCACCTTTTATTCTTCTAAATCTGTTTATAATGCAATGAGCTTAACACTAAAGCTTTTATAATCTTCTCATATCCATACTTGGGTATATCAACTACTCTACTGCTGATAACCTCCTATCCAACAAGTAGTTACTTCTAACTCCATTCACACTCTTCCTTAATTATCCACCACAAATAATTCTCCAGTAGATGTATATATCAAACTACTCTCCTCAAAACCTTACTATCCTTTAAGAGGAATAGCACTACTTCAATAAATCCATACTACACTAGCTTTAGCTTAATCATACTGTCTTATATTTAGTTTACTCTAGTAACTCATACTCCAACCTCACATTATATTAATGTGTCTTGCAATGACTACTCCAGTGATAACTTATTTATACTAGGGTTTGATCATGTTCTATCCACCAATGTCACTTATACATGATATAAGCATTCAATCTTGGTGACTAAAGAATGGTCATTATAATTCTTTAATCATTTATGGATTATGTTTCTGGTTGGCTAATCAAGGTCTCATCAATTCAACATTACAGTTGTATTAAAATTATCTTCTTAGTATCTCTACTGGATTAAGGAATGTTATTCATGGACTATGCTTGCTTAATCCAATAGGATTACTCCTTGGTATGTATCTTCAATGTTCATCCTTATAATCCTATTTGTTACCATATAATTATATCTTCCATATAACTCTTATATCCATTTAGGAGTGAGTTAAATCCTTTAGTTACCATATTGATTTGATTCCCTTAAATCACTCCCATCCTATAGATGATATCCAAAACTAGCATTACTACTTACCTTTTATTACTTCCTTCTCAAAAGAATTTAAGTGAATGCCCATATAAGAACAAGAGTTGATAGATCAAGAATTGATAGTTTAAGAATTTAGGAATCAATGGTTGATTACTCAACATGGATGAACAATGGATATTAGAATAAGGTTCAAGAGAGATGATAAGGATTAATATGGAAAGAAACATGTGTGGTGAATGGTATTTGAATTGGTTTCCTTCTTACTCCATATAACTAAAGAGTTAGGGTTAAGTATTACCATGACACTGATTCGTAGGAATAGATAAGAATAAGATAGGTCAGGATTAGTTATTACATTCTTGTTACTTGAATTATATTCATAGCTTGGTATTCATGAGTTATTGTAATGAATACTATGTGATAATTACTTAAGGATCAAGTATTAATCATTAAGCAATGTATTAGGGTTTAATTATATTACATTTGATATACCCTTAGATCAAATCTCCTTTACCCAAAGATAAGGTTTTATCAAAGGTCATATTGAAACTTATCGCAGTCAACTTGATGATCTACTTCAATTCATCAAGTTGAGATAAGCATCAATCATTTTGACAAGTTTTGTTTAAAATCGCGAAAATTATTCGGATTTTCTATGCATGAAATGCAATGCACACATCTGGTTTCGGCTTAATTCTAAGCTCTAATGCTGGGATGTTACATAACCGCTCCACCATTCATTAGAAATACGTATCCGGATTGAGACTTAGAGTCATCCGGATCGGTGTCAAAGCTTGCGTCGACATAACACTTAGCGACGAGCTCTTCTTCACCTCCGTACACAAGAAACATATCCTTAGTTCTTCGCAAGTACTTAAGGATATTCTTGACCGTTATCCAGTGTTACGAACCTGGATCCAATTGGTACCTACTAGTCAAACTAATAGCATGTGCCACATTCGGTCTTGTACATAGCATGGCGTACATTATAGAGCCTATGGCTGAAGCATAGGGGACTTTGTCTATTATATCTCTTTCTTCCACCGTAGCCGGACTTTGAGTCTTACTCAATGTCTTGCCTTGCAACATAGGTAAGAACCATTTCTTACTTTCGTCCATTTTAAACTTCTTTAAAATCTTATCAAGGTATGTACTTTGCGATAGCCCTATTAGGCGCCTAGATCTATCTATATAGATCTTTATGCCTAATATGTAAGACGATTCACCTAGGTCCTTCATTGAAAATTTTCTATTGAGATAACTTTTAACACTGTTAAAAGATATATATCATTTCTGATCAATAATATGTCATCCACATATAATATCAGAAATGCCACATTGATCCCACTCACTTTCTTCTAAATACAAGCCTCTCCATAAGTTTGGACAAATCCAAACTCTTTGATCACCTTATCAAAGCGGAGATTCCAACTCCAGGATGCTTGCTACAGTCCATAGATGGATCGATGAAGCTTGCATACCTTGTCATCATCCTTAGGATAGACAAAACCCATATCATATACAACTCTTCTTCAATATTTCCATTGAGGAACACGGTTTTGACATCCATCTGCCATATCTCATAATCGAAATATGCAGCAATTGCTAACATAATCCTAACTGACTTTAGCATCGCTACAGGATAGGATGTCTCATCGTAGTCAACTCCTTGAATTTGTTGAAACCCCTTTGCGACAAGTCAAGCTTTATAGACGGTCACATTACCATCAGCATCAGTTTTCCTTTTGAAAATCCATTTATTCTCCACGGCCTTTCGGTCATGAGGTAAGTCCACCAAGTTCCAAACTTGGTTTTAGTACATGGATTCCATCTCAGATTTCATGGCTTCTAACCATTTGTTGGAATCCGGGCTCATCATCGCTTCTTCATACGTCGCAGGGTCATCAATTTCATCAACCATGAAATTCATAACAGGATTTATGTATAGCTCGGGAGCTGCATGCGTCCTGCTAGACCTGCGAGGTTCAGTAGTATTCTCTTTCGGATTTTCATGATCAATATCATTAGTTCCCTCTTCATTTGGTGAAGCCAACTGCAGAAAGACTTCCGGCGCTATGCTACTTGCCATACTATGAAGAGAAGGGTCTATAACCTCTTTGATTTCTACCTTCCGACTACTCATGCCTTTCGCGAGAAACTCTTTCTCTAGAAAGGATCCATTCTTGGCAACAAAAACCTTGCCCTTGGATCTGTGATAGAAGGAATACCCAATAGTTTCCTTAGGGTATCCTATGAAGACACATTTTTCCGCTTTGGGTTCGGGTTTATCCAGTTGAAGTTTCTTCACATAAACATCGCATCCCCAAACTTTAAGAAACGGCAGCTTAGGTTTGTTTCCAAACCACAATTCATACGGTGTATTTTCAACGGATTTAGATGGTGCCCGATTTAAAGTGAATGCAACGGTTTCTAGTGCATAACCCCAAAATGACAGTGGCAAATCCGTCAGAGACATCATAGATCAAACCATATCCAATAAAGTATGATTATGACGTTCTGACACACCATTTCGCTGTGGTATTCCGGCAGGTGTGAGTTGTGAAACAATTCCACACTCTTTCATATGAGTGCTAAACTCGTAACTTAGATACTCACCTCCACGGTCAGACCATAGAAATTTGATCTTCCTATTACGATGATTTTCCACTTCACTCTGAAATTCCTTGAACTTTTCAAAGGTTTCAGACTTGTGTTTCATCAAGTAGATATAGCCGTATCTACTCAAATCATCCATGAAAGTTACAAAATAATGATATCCACCTTGCGACGACACACTCATTGGACCACATACATCAGAATGTATGATTTCCAATAAATCTGTTGCCCGTTCCATTGAACCGAAAAACGGCGTTCTAGTCATCTTGCCCATAAGGCATGGCTCACATGTATCGGATGATTCAAAATCAAGTGATTCCAAAACTCCATCCGAATGGAGCTTCTTCATGCGTTTAATGCCAATATGACCTAGACGGCAGTGCCACATATATGTGGATATATCATCATTAAGTTTAATCCTTTTAGCATCAACATTATGAATATGTGTAACATTATTACCGAGATCCAATAGAAATAAACATTCATCAACGGTGCATGAACATAAAAGATTTCATTCATATAAATAGAACAACCATTGTTCTCAGATTTAAATGAATAACCACTTCGCATCAAACACAATCCAGATACAATGTTCATGCTCATTGCTGGCACCAGATAACAATTATTCAAGTTTATTACTAATCCTTATGATAAGTGGAGAGGTAGTGTTCCGACGGCGATCACATCAACACTTGATCCATGGACGACACGCATCTTGACCTCACCCCTTGCTAGCGGTCGCTTGTTCCGCAGCCCCTGATTCGAGTTACAAATATTAGCAACTGAACCGGTATCAAATACCCAGGTGCTACTACGAATACTAGTCAAGTACACATCAATAACATGTATATCATATATACCTTTATTTGCCTTGACGGCCTTCTTGTCTGGCAAAAACTTGGGGCGATGCCCAAAGGGCTATCCCTTACAATAATAGCACTCGGTATCAGACTTAGGGCCATCTCGGGGTTTCTTTTCAGGCACGACAACCGGCTTGCCGCCCTTACTTCCCTTCCGTTTTCCCTTCTTGTCTTTCTTGAAACCAGTGGTCTTATTTATCATCCACACTTGATGTTATTTCTTGATCACCACTTCTACAGTTTTAAGCATTGATAGAAGCTCAGGGAGAGACTTCTTCATGCCTTGCATATTATAGTTCATTACGAAGCTCTTATAGTTAGGTGGCAGAGACTGCAGGACACGATGGATGCCTAAGTAAATGGGAAGCGTTATTCCCAAGGACACAAGCTTATCGGCATAACCTGACATCTTGAGTACATGCTCACTTACGGAGCTGTTCTATTCCATCATGCAGCTAAAGAACTTTTCTAAAGCATTGTAGCTCTCTACAGCAGCATGTGTGTCGAAAATCACTTTCAACTCACCCATTGTATCAAATGCATTGCCGTTTTCGAAACTCTTTCAAAGTTCTGGCTCTAGCCCATACAATATGCCGCAATGAACTAAGTTGTGGTCCTCCTGACGAGTCTGATAGACATTCTTCTCCTCGTCAGGGGCATCATCGAATGATGGGGGGACTAGCGGCGCTTCTAGCACATATTTCTTTTGTGCAGCAGGAGGAGAATCCTCAAATTCATGGCCCATTCGGTAAATTTGCTACTGTTTGTTGAAAGTTTATCTTTCTCCATGAACACATTGAAATTAAAAGCAGGTGGTTCCATCTACAACAGAATTTGTAAAGTTTAGACTAAGTTTATGATAGATTGAGTTCAACTAATCTAAATTAAGAATGAACTCCCACTCAAAAACGATATTCCTCGTGCCTTTTGGTGATTACATGAACCAAATCCACTACACCAAGTCCGATCATCACGTGAGTCGATGTAGCTTCAAAGGCGAGCATCAAATGGGCATCATATCTTCCATATGACTCATGCTTAACCTTTCAATCCGTGTTCCTAGGACATGTATGTACATGCTAGGCTCGCCAAGTAAGAACCTTAGTATTCGCATGTGTAACTGTCTTACACCCGAAATATGATCGTGGATCCAAGAACACCCTATCATCACGTGATGTCTTGGAGAGACGAAACATAATCGGTGCATACTTAAGGAAGAACACATTCTTATCTTGATATCTAAATGAGGGATCATCTTATTATGCTAATAAAACGGCAAAAAAGCAATATAAGATGCAATCAAACATCACATGTTTGTAAGTGGAATGATATGGTTCTTGCACTCGATCTCCATCATGTGCATCGTGGTATGATCACTATCATACCTCTATGTGTAAGGCCAAGGTCTATGGAACTTACACGTTATGAATGTTGTATGAGTATCAACTCATACTCTACTTACAACATCACCATATCATAACACTAGCCCAGCAACAATCTAAACTAGATGCCTCTAATTTATCCATTGCAAGTTTTATGTGGCTTAGGGCTTTCGAAGATAGAACCGTTCATACCTACGAACATGAAACACAACAAGGATAGCTAAATTGTTGACAACTCGTTGCAAATTAGATATTGATTATAGTAGGAGAGACAGACACCCGCTAGCCACTTATGCAAAACTAGTTGCATGTCAAGCGTGGATCAAGTCTCATGTGCGAGGACATGTAAAGTTTGTCTGGGCCGCTTCATCCCACTATGCCACCAATATCCAAAGTACAACAAACAAGCAATAACATGATCATCATCGCCCACATACTTATATGTGTACTACCCGTGCAAAGCATCTACGCATAGATCTGGCTCTGATACCACTGTAGGGTTCGCAGCATAGAAAACAAAAAATTTCCTATGATGGGAACAACTATGTACCAAGATCTATCTACTAGATACGATCAATGGGTGGATATACATCCGTAGAGAACATACCCTTGCAGAACGACAAAGCTTAACGAGGTTTAACTCGTGGTTGATTGTAACTACCTCGGTGAATTACGCTCCTAGTTATAAGCCTGGATGAGCGGAAATGGTTAAAATAGTACGGTGGGGCCCAAATGCCACTCACAGGTAGACCTTTCGGCCGTCCTAACCATTTCCAAACATCGGGACAAGAACGGGCGGCGTAATCGGCAGGCGAAGGGATCAACTACATACACAAATGAGTATGTATGCAAGCCACCATACAACAGTCCTCAGAGCCATTCCATCTAAAAGAAATAGAAATATTGCAACGCCATACGGCAAGATCCAAATATCCTAGATAGATATATAGTTTAGGATATCTCCTCATACATCAAACATCAGAGTATCAGGCGGAAGTGGAAAACAAGATCCGAGTACGGATAAGAAGCAAATCGGCATAAGATGCCCCATAAATAAACACATCCCGCCCACAGATCTCACGGATCCCCGTTCCCGGAATCTCTACACCGAATGATCGTTGTCCACATCGCCGTCTCCTCCACCCAGTATCCATCTTGCGAGTTTACCTGTTCATCTGAATCAAACAATTTATCGTGTGAGACCCTAGGGGTGCTCATCAAGTCTTTATGCCTATAAAGGGGACACAACCTGGGGTGACGCAATTGCAGCAAAAGATAAACCCCAACAGTTCTATAGATACTCGCTAACCAGCCGCCTAACCATAGATAGACGGATGTCCGTGAATTAATAACAACAGTTATAACAATAATATTAACAGATCCATCCTCCTCCTCGCTTACCAACGAGGAAGCGGACGAACACCCCCCATCCATTGGCAGTTTTATTATCCATTCCATGAGTGTTGCACTATTTACTAGTCGCCATTTAGTCAAATTAAAAGCGGTACTTTAGTTATACTTGTCTATGATCGAGAAACTGTGCTCCAAGTCGTCCATAACCGCGGACACGGCTTTCAGAAAGTTTTACCCTGCAGGGGTGCACAAATAGCAACACACACTCGATCAACCTCGAAAAAACCAAATCAAAACCCAACGAGGCATTCACGACAAAGCGATCACAGGATTCAGAAATATTTCAGGGGGCCAACCCATTAAGCTACCCGCAACGAAGTTGGCCGGCTCCAAGACGGACTCAAGGTTTGCGTCAATGGCTGTAAACGACTAGGAACCCGAAAGTGTGACTGGGCTTGTCGATACCGCGAAAACACTCCGCTTACCTAAATAAGATAGTGCGTGATTGCACAATTTTAAATTAAGCAGTAAATCATGGCATAAGTACAGGATAGTAATAAAGCCCCAAACTACTTTGTGGCCCCAAGAAATAAGAATGAATCAAGCTCTGGCTCAGGGGGGTCCCATAAGCCTCCCGGATGTGGATAGCGCGAATATTCAAGGAACAGGAATCAAGTACTTGGGGTCCTACGGGACACAAGTGAGCATGAAAACCAAATAGCGATATTGCTCACCGGTGCCACTTTCATTAGTTATCCCATACTACTCAAAGTTAAGTTGTTTAGGTACCGTTATCCATCGGACACTCATACCCTACACATGTCGTTTCGACCCGCATGGCTCAAACAACTCGTAGTAATGGCTCATGGGATGGAGGAACAAGCTTCGGTGGGGTTTAAAAGTAAAGGCTATGCAGTACTTGGGATTCAGTTTAATGCGATCGCGACTCAATGATGCAAGAATAAGATAGAGGCAATAGGTACTATATGTATGCAAGCATGTGGTAGTGCTTGCTGGCTTGAAGCGAGAGAAGGATCTGGTAGTGCTCTGGGTTTCTTGATATATCCCACCAACGTCTATTCGAAGAAGAACCAAACAAACAAGGGCCAACATAAATAAAGTGCACAAGCATATGAATAAAATGCGACAAGCAAAAAATCATGCCATGATGAATGATGCACAATTTGCATGGCAATAAAGTAGCATGGCATGGGTGAGGTGTGGAATACAAGAAATAAACATTTTATTGAGTTTTGGTCACATTTTATACTCCAAAAAGTTGCTGTATACTTTATAATTACATGATGCATGCTGCAAAACAGAACATGGAATGCATAAACAGAAAGGTCTCGTCGAGCTAGTCATTTTAGACATATCATTTGTTAAATTTGGAGTTATAAAACAAAAGTTATTAATTAATTACGGAAAAGGGCATTTTAGTTGTAATTTTAATCAACTTGAAAATTAAAGTGTTCAAAATATATTTTGAAGGCCATATTTGTTGGGAATATGCCCTAGAGGCAATCATGTATGATGAGATTTCCCATTGTATTCATAAAGTTATTAAGTAGTCCTTGTATAAACATCTGATGTGTATCATTGAATATGTGATTCAGTTGTGGAACTATGCATTCATGTTGTTTGTACTAAATATCCTTGGTCATTGAGGTTGTGCTGGACACACAACTTAGACCAATGTGAAAGTTGGCTTGATGACTCGGTTCCACTTGTCATGGGCATGGAGATGCTATTCCAACTTACACAGACTAGGCTAAAGAGTTTAGCGAGTCGGATTGACCCATATTGAGGTACAACGAACTAAGTTGTCATTTGTATATCTCAATCAATGTAATCCTTAGACCTGAGGTTGTTGCATAGTCCGAGTTGAGGATCACCGACTTAGGTTCTGTCAAACGCTGATCCGTAACTGGGCAGTTATAAAGGCAGGGTTCGGGTCGACTGAGAATCAAGCTGCGTGATGTGAATAACCAAGATGGGATTTTGCCCCTCCACTCGGAGAGATATTCTCTGGGCCCTCTCGTGAGATATGATTCGGAAAGCATGGCCATGCGCGACTCGGTTAAGTGTTAACCGAGGCGATCGGCTAAGAGTTAGTCGGGTGAATCACTTATCTCGGATCGAGAAGAGAGTCGGACTATTTAAGGGATGACATATATTCTCCTATAGTCTGACAAGGTATATCGTGAGGCAAAAGGGACTCGGGGCGTAAGTCGCATTGGAAAGGCAAGTCGTCATGACTCTTTGGTACTTGGGAATCGGCATGTTCGCTAGGAGCCGATACCGATTGATCGACAGAGTTGGACTCTAATCGAGTCCAAGTAGCCATGAGCTGGGGTCACGCACTTAAGAGCGGGAGCAGTTCGGATTGGATCCGAATCATATAATCTGGTTGGGTTGGACCTAAACCAGATTAGGATGAGTTAGTGAGTTGGACTCACGGTGACTAGTTTTATATGGGCTTTAGTGAATGGGTCGCGAGCGAGCCCACGTTCACTCCTATATATAGTGGAGCACAACGAACCGAAGGGTTAATCGTTGTTCGGTTAGGTTATTCCATGTGTTGGAAACCCTAGCTCCACAAAAGTCCGACCGCCGAATTGAACCTAGCGATTCGCCGCGCTCCTCCTTGTAATGCGTGGATACCAGCAGAGGTGCCGTGCGATCGGCACCGGACAATCGGATCGTGAGGACTGCATCGCATCAATCGACGCTTCATCGGAATCCGCAACCGCGCGTCTAGTGGTAAACCTCGTGGCCTTCTACCTCAGCTAGGTCTTGGGATCACCACGTTAGAGGAAAAGTTTTTGTTTTATCTCTGCGTGGCCCAACAATATTTGAATTCCTCACATTTTTCTGATTTCAAAACATATATTATTTGTTTATTTTGGATTTATATTTTTAAAGTTATTTGAAAACAGATTTGAAATTTGAATTTAAATCAATTTTTAAAAGATTTGTATTAAACAGAAAAGAGCAGAAACTTTTGTTACTTAGCCCAGACATAGACACAGACAGTGACAGGTGGGACCAGGCTGACTGGACGAGCACATGCGCGAGAAAAGCTTTTTACACCAGGGCTTGACCTAGCCACAGCAGATGACAGGTGGGGCCACGGCAGCCTCAGGGCCACACGCGGGCGCGCCAGCGGGGACGCGACACGTGGGAGATCCAGGGTACTGCGGGTTGAGGCGGTGTAAAACCCAGGTGCCTAACTGCAAAGTGGTACCTACGGCTGACAGGTGGGCTCAGGCGTACCGCGAGTTAGGAGTAAAAAGGTTTGGGGGGAAGTGCAAAGTGGCGGCGGCTACTGTTGTTCTTCTCTGAATCTCTGACGACAAAACGGTGCTCGACAGCGAACGGCGCGGCGCGCGGGGGATCGAACTGGGACCTGGCGTGCGCGGGTGGCGTCGGCTACCGCTGGGCTAGGGAGGGGTAGTTGCTAGGGATCTGCTGCGTGGCCAGATGAGGTTCCACGACGCGATGAGCGAGCAGACGCACGCGCTCGCCGGTGCACAGAGGGTGCTCGACGGAACATACGACGCGACCAGGAAACGACGACGAAGACGAGGGTGTCTAGGAGGTTGCGTGGCTCACCGTGAGGCTGTTGACGGTGGTGGTTCGGACAGAGGCGCTGGCGATCGTCGACGAAGCAGGGGCCGAGCGGAGCTAGGGTTTGGCTTCGGGCGGCGCTGGTACCGGCGCTTCTGGGGCTCCTCCTTCTCGGCTCCGTGTACAAGGGCGACGCTGGTGCTCGGCTCGGTTTTCCCCAACGCCCAAACACCTCGCCCTCCTTCTGCTATGGTGGTGGTGGTGTGATGCCGGCGATGGGGGTAGATGGAGATGGAAGAGAGGGTAGCAGGGGTAGGTGGCGAGGGAGGAGTAGATGGGCACGGCCCTGGGGAGTTCTGTGGTTGCTAGGCAGAGGAGGGATAGATAAGAACGAGCAGAGGGAGGCACATGGGTTGGATCGGCATAAAGGTGGTGCTCAACCTTTTCTTCTCCCTCTCTCACGGTAGGCACGGCTTAGGTAGACCAGGGGAGGCTGCAGCGATGGGGCACGAGGAAACGGGCAGGTGTGGCTCGGGCTGGAGGGGCCCTCACGGCAGGGAGAGAAAAGAGAGGGACAGAGAGCTAGGGTAGGAGGGAGGCTCGGGCTAGGGTTTGGTAGCCTCGGGTTAGGGTTTTTAGCTAGAGTTGGGGTAGGGGTAGCTCGGCCAGGGGGAGTAGGTGGCTAGGTGGGGCCTGCATGGTAGGGAGAGGGGGCACCTCGGCATGGTAGAGAGGGAAGGTAGATGGGGTAGGTCATGGTGGTGGTGGCTCGGGTTAGAGAGAGGAGAGATGAGGTCTTACAATGCATATGAGAGAAGAACCAAAACCAAAGGGTTTTATATGATGCTCAAATGCAAGGTGGCATGATGACATGAGCATGATATAATTATGATGCAACAATTATATATATGAAGTGGCCATTATATTACTAGACCAAGTAGAATTACAATTGTTAGACAATTAGGATGCTACAACTCTCCCCCACTAAACAGGAATCTCGCCCCGAGATTCTAGGAAGAAGAAGAAGACACAAAGAGGGTAGGATACTTGGCACGGAGCTCATCTTCACGTTCCCAAGTGGCTTCATCAACAGAATGGTGCGACCACTGCACCTTGCTAAACTTGATGGACTTGTTTCGAGTCCTTATTTCTACGATCTCAAGGATTTTTGTGGGGTGTTCTTGATAAGACAGGTCTTCTTGGAGATTGATAAGCTCATGATCCACGGTCCTGCCGGGATCCTTGAAGCACTTCTTGAGTTGAGAGATGTGGAAAACATCATGGACCTTGAGTTTTTTTGGGAGCTCAAGAGCATAAGCAACTTCTCCTCTTCTTCCACGAATTTTGAATGGACCGATGTATCTAGGGGCCAGCTTTCCTTTGATACCAAAACGGTGCGTGCCTCTCATGGGAGTGACACGAAGGTAAACGAGATCACCAGGGACATACTCCATGTCCGTGTGCTTTCTGTCATAATTGCTCTTCTGGCGACTTTGAGCAATCTTCAGATTTTCAAGAATGATGTGCACCTTCTCCTCCGCTTGAGTTACGATGTCAGGGCCAAACAATATTCTTTCTCCTGCACCCGACCAACCAATCGGAGTTCTGCATTTGCGTCCATAGAGAGCCTCAAATGGTGCCATATTTAGGCTTTTCTGGAAGTTGTTGTTGTAAGACAATTCAGCATAAGGAAGACATTCTTCCCACTTCATGCCAAAAGAGATGACGCAAGCACGAAGCATATCCTCCAGAATCTGATTGATCCTTTCAACTTGTCCTTGCGACTGAGGGTGGTAAGCTGTGCTGAAGTTCAACTTTGTTCCCAAAGCATTTTGGAAACTTTCCCAGAACTTGGAAGTGAAGATGCTTCCACGGTCTGAACTGATCTCAAGCGGAACCCCATACAGAGAGACAATTCTGTTGATATAGAGCTCAGCCAACTGAATTCCAGAAATTGTTTCCTTGACGGGGAAGAAGTGAGCCACTTTAGAAAGCCTGTCAATGACAACAAAGATTGCATTGTTGCCCTTCTGCGACCTTGGAAAACCAGTGATGAAGTCCATCTCTACTTTCTCCCATTTCCATTCCGAGGGTTTCAATGGCTATAGAAGACCGGAAGGTTTCTGATGGACAGCTTTAACTCTGCGGCAGACATCACACTCCGAGACATACTTGGCACAATATCATTTCAAACCCGGCCACCAATATTGTGTTTTCAAGTCCATGTACATATTTGTGCTGCCAGGGTGGATAGAAAGAACAGAATCATGCGCCTCCTTGAGAACTTGCTCTCTCAAACCCGGGTACTTCGGAACAAACATCCGGTGTTCAAAGAAAAGCGTGCCTTGATCATCGACGTGGAAGGACTCATACTTCGGAAGCTGAAGTCTGGAGATGATCTTTTTGGTGTGTGGATCACCAAGCTGAAAGGAGCGAACCTTCTCTTCCAAGAGAGGAGTAGCCAGAAGGTTCAGGAGATACCCTTGTTCCACAATTTCAAGGTTGAGCTGACGGAATTCCTCGCACAAGAGAGGCTGTTGTTCTTCCATCATGAGGTTGTTGACATAAGCTTTGCGGCTGAGAGCATCGGCCATGACATTAGCTTTGCCCGGAGTGTAGTTGATGGTCAAATCGAAGTCATTGATTGCTTCAATCCACCTCCTCTGCCGAAGGTTGAGATCAGGCTGAGTGAAGATATACTTCAGACTCTTGTGATCAGAAAAGATTTCACAACGGTTGCCCAGCAAGTAATGCCTCCATAGTTTCAAAGCAAAAACAACTGCTGCGAGTTCGAGGTCATGTGTAGGGTAGTTGATCTCATGCGTCTTCAGCTGTCGAGAGGCATAAGCAACAACTTGTTTTTCTTGCATAAGGACCGCACCCAATCCTTGCAAAGAGGCGTCACAGAATATCTGGAAAGGCTTAGATGTATCCGGAGGAACCAAGACTGGTGTGGAAGTGAGCTTCTCTTTGAGTGTCTCAAAGCTTGCTTGACATGCAGGAGTCCAAAGGTATTTCTTGCCTTTCTTGAGGAGGTCGGTAAGAGGCTTCGCTATCTTCGAAAAGTTCTGAACGAAGCGATGGCAATAACTAGCCAAACCAAGGAAACTCCGCACTTCTTTGACATTTACAGGAGGAAGCCATTCAACAATCGTCTTTACAGTTTCCGGGTTGACTGCAATGCCCTTGGCAGAGATGACGTGACCAAGATAGGTTACTTGAGGCAGCCAAAACTCGCACTTGGAGAACTTTGCATACAAGCGGTTCTCACGAAGCTTGTTTAGGACACACCGAAGGTGTTCTTCATGTTCTTCCTGTGACTTAGAATATACTAGGATGTCATCCAGATAGACCACAACGAGCTTATCAAGATACTCCATGAAAACCGAGTTCATAAGCCTCGAGAAGGTGGCAGGTGCGTTGGTGAGACCGAACGACATGACCGTGTACTCATAGAGGCCATAGCGGGTGGTGAAAGCTGTTTTAGAAACATCTTCCTTGCGAATCTTGATTTGATGATAACCACTTCTCAAATCAAGCTTAGAGAAAACCACAGTTCCAGCTAGCTGATCGAAGAGATCATTAATCCGCGGAAGGGGATATTTATTCTTGATGGTTTTAGCATTGAGAGCCCGATAGTCAACACAAAGTCTATCAGTCTTGTCTCTCTTCTTCACAAAGAGGGTTGGGCTACCCCAAGAAGAGGTACTGTGTTGAATGAAACCCAACTTCTCTTGTTCATCAAGCTGTCATTTGAGTTCAGCCAACTCAGCAGGACCCATTTTATAAGGCCGCTTGGAGATAGGGGCCGTTCCAGGTTCAAGCTCAATTACAAACTCAACCTCACGATCCGGAGGCATACCTGGCAACTCTTCAGGAAAGACATCTGGGAACTCACAGACCACCTGAACACTCTGAATAGCTTCCATAGCATCATCATTCAGAGCCGCCAAAGAGAAAAGCTGGATAGCAGGAGTCAGACTTGGAGAATAGACTATATGGCCTTCAGGAATCTTCAGAGAAACCGAGCGTTCAGCACAATCAATCACAGCTGCATTTGCCGTCAACCAATCCATGCCCAAGATAACATCAATGTCAGAATTTCCCAGAACAATTAAGGACGCCGAGAACGAAGAGCCACCAATCTCAATTTGATTGCCATGGCTGATTTTAGAAGCTGCCATTGTTGCTCCAGGAGAAAGGACCATTAACCGCTTAAGGAGAGGATCCATAGCTAACTCATTGTCATTTGCAAACTTGTGAGAAACAAAAGAATGCGATGCACCAGAATCAAACAAAACTCGTGCAGGGACTGAGTTAACGGGAAGCATACCCATCACAACTCCAGGTGCATGCTCAGCTTGAGCGGCGTTGACACAGTTGGCACGAGCTACAGTAGACCCGGGCTTGGTGTTGATGTTGAGAGCCTGAGGTGGTGGTGCACGAACCAAAGGAGAGCTTGCCGCAGATCTTGGAGGTGGTGGAGGAAGAGCTTTGTTTTTCATCGGACAGTTCCAGTATTGATGCCTAGTGTTTCCACAACTGTAACAAGCACCAGGTGGACGTGGAGCAACATAGCTGTGGACTCACTTGAGCGCTCGTGGTAGTGGTGGTTGTAGCCCCTGGGAGCAGCAGTGAGGAAGTTTGGTGGCCTTGCCGCGTAGCTTGCAGGTCTTGGTGGAGCCAGGAGCGACGGTGGGGTGTTAGGAACCCGCATACCACGCTTAGAAGGAGTTGACATGGTCAAGAGCTTGCATCGCGGTTGTGTTTCTTTGACTCCTCAAACACTTGCCTACTTGCTTCTTCCTCAGAGTTGTATGCTGAAGTTCCGTAAAAGACGCCGCCTTGCATGTGTGATTGCATATTTAATCGATGCATTGAGCCCTTGCCGAACCTCTTTGCTTCTTCTTGTCATCGAGATCTCATCGCCACCATAACGAGAAAGGTTCATGAAGTTCTGATGTAGGTATTGACATTATCATTGCCCCGCTTGAGGTTGAGAAACACTTCCTTCATCCTCTCCATGACAATTTCTCGATGATCGCTCCTTGAAAGCTCCAGTGAACTGTCCCCAAGTAGGTGAAAACCAATGCGCTTGCCTTCGTGTAATTCTCCCACCGAGAGCTGCATCTCCCTTGTAAGGTGAGTGGCACACTTTACCCATTCTTGCTCAGAACATCAGCGATCAAGAGCCTTGACATCTCACGCAACCAATCATCAGCATCAAGTGGTTGATCGGACACATCAAATTGACGTGGGTTGAACTTCAGGAAGCTTTTGATGTCTCCTCGCTTGGGAGGTGGTGGTAGCAGAACAATCTCATTCCTCCTTACACTTTCTTCAAAACGCTGCTGGTTCTACTGCATTGCTGCCAAGGCATTAGCGATGCTCGACAATGCTGCCCCCAGTTCAGGTTGTATGTCCTCATCAGAACGGCGTGGTGGTGCCATCATGTGATTGATATAAAACACCAGTCAGTACTATAATGGAGAATAATAATCCAAAATAGTACCAAGATGTAATTAATCAAGATTAAAGGATACAATTTACTAAGATGATATTAAAATATCAACAAAGTTCAAAGCACCTAGAAGATATTAAGCATATCGCACACGACTGAAAAGGAGTGTGGTACACAACTATCAAAGAAATTTTTTCCGCAAATTTCGGCATTCAAATACCAATAGATGCGCAAAATCACTTAACGAATCGAGATTAGTGACTCTACCAATTCAATATACAAGAGCGAATGATAAAAGTAGTGGTATGGTCGCGACTCCATCCCGCACTCAAATCATTACTCCACACATGAATAAGTAGAACACGTATCCCAACACCTTCTTCTCAAGATGAACCTAAAGATTAGTAACTACGGAAACGAACACCCCAAACAAGATAACGTCGGATAACAAAGAGTAAGACAGATCGCGGCGGTATACAACGAATCTGATAGATCGCGTCGGTTTGCAAAAGCCTGTCGGTATGGAATGTACCAACAGTTGATAACCAAAAGGCAGATAAAGATAACATGTTGGATGCAACAGATAGACAAGGAATTACACACACACACAACCTATGGTACTACGGAAACCCAGAACACGTGAATCCTAGTTTGAACTTTTAAGAAGAGGATTGAAAATGTTACACTTCCTTACAAGAAAAGGGTGGGTGGGTGGGTAAGAAGAAAAGTGGAAGCAGTCCTACTCTCGCGTTTTGTTTTTCCCTAGTATACATAGCTATCAAAATATTTGCTAGACTGACAACGACCATTTGGTGAGACCACAAGGGCGGGATGGCTCTGATACCAATTGTAACTACCTCGGTGAATTACGCTCCTAGTTACAAGCCTGGATGAGCGGAAATGGTTAAAATAGTACGGTGGGGCCCAAATGCCACTCACAGGTAGACCTTTCGGCCGTCCTAACCATTTCCAAACATCGGGATAAGAACGGGCGGCGTAATCGGCAGGCGAAGGGATCAACTACATACACAAATGAGTATGTATGCAAGCCACCATACAATAGTCCTCAGAGCCATTCCATCTAAAAGAAATAGAAATATTGCAACGCCATACGACAAGATCCAAATATCCTAGATAGATATATAGTTTAGGATATCTCCTCATACATCAAACATCAGAGTATCAGGCGGAAGCGGAAAACAAGATCCGAGTACGGATAAGAAGCAAATCGGCATAAGATGCCCCATAAATAAACACATCCCGCCCACAGATCTCACGGATCACCGTTCCCGGAATCTCTACACCGAATGATCGTTGTCCACATCGTCCGTCTCCTCCACCCAATATCCATCTTGCGAGTTTACCTGTTCATCTGAATCAAACAATTTATCATGTGAGACCCTAGGGGTGCTCAGCAAGTCTTTATGCCTCTAAAGGGGACACAACCTGGGGTGACGCAATTGCAGCAAAAGATAAACCCTAACAGTTCTATAGATACTCGCTAACCAGCCGCCTAACCATAGATAGACGGATGTCCGTGAATTAATAACAACAGTTATAACAGTAATATTAACAGATCCATCCTCCTCCTCGCTTACCAACGAGGAAGCGGACGAACAACCCCCATCCGTTGGCAGTTTTATTATCCATTCCATGAGTGTTGCACTATTTACTAGTCGCCATTTAGTCAAATTAAAAGCGGTACTTTAGTTATACTTGTCTATGATCGAAACTGTGCTCCAAGTCGTCCATAACCGCGGACACGGCTTTCAGAAAGTTTTACCCTGCAGGGGTGCACAAATAGCAACACACACTCGATCAACCTCGGAAAAACCAAATCAAAACCCAACGAGGCATTCACGACAAAGCGATCACAGGATTCAGAAATATTTCAGGGGGCCACCCCATTAAGCTACCCGCAACGGTTGGCGGCTCGAGACGGACTCAAGGTTTGCGTCAATGGTCAGAACGATGGGAACCCGAAGTGTGACTGGCTTGTCGATACCGCAAAACACTCCGCTTACCTAAACAAGACAGTGCGATTGCACAATTTTAAATTAAGCAGTAAAGCATGGCATAAGTACATGATAGTAATAAAGCCCCAAACTACTTTGTGGCCCCAAGAAATAAGAATGAATCAAGATCTGGCTCAGGGGGGTCCAATAAGCCTCCCGGATGTGGATAGCGCGAATATTCAAGGAACAGGAATCAAGTACTCGGGGTCCCACGGACACAAGTGAGCATGAAAACCAAATAGCAGATATTGCTCACGGTTCCACTTTCATTAGTTATCCCATACTACTCGAGGTTAAGTTGTTTAGGTACCTCGTTATCCATCGACACTCACATACCCTACACATGTCGTTTCACGACCGCATGGCTCAAACAACTCCTGTAGTAATGGCTCATGGGATGGAGGAACAAGCTTCGGTGGGGTTTAAAAGTAAAGGCTATGCAGTACTTGGGATTCAGTTTAATGCGATCGCGACTCAATGATGCAAGAATAAGATAGAGGCAATAGGTACTATATGTATGCAAGCATGTGGTAGTGCTTGCCTGGCAGCTCAGTTGAAGCGAGAGAAGGATCTGGGTAGTGCTCCTGGGTTTCTTGATATATCCCCTGCTCAGCGTCTATTCGAAGAAGAACCAAACAAACAAGGGCCAACATAAATAAAGTGCACAAGCATATGAATAAAATGCGATAAGCAAAAAATCATGCCAGGATGAATGATGCACAATTTTCATGGCAATAAAGTAGCATGGCATGGGTGAGGTGTGGAATACAAGAAATAAACATTTTATTGAGTTTTGGTCATATTTTATACTCCAAAAAGTTGCTGTATACTTTATAATTACATGATGCATGCTGCAAAACAGAACATCAAATGCATAAACAGAAAGGTCTCGTTGAGCTGATCATTTTAGACATATCATTTGTTAAATTTGGAGTTATAAAACAAAAGTTATTAATTAATTACGGAAAAGGGCATTTTAGTTGTAATTTTAATCAACTTGAAAATTAAAGTGTTCAAAATATATTTTGAAGGCCATATTTGAATTCCTCACATTTTTCTGATTTCAAAACATATATTATTTGTTTAGTTTGGATTTATATTTTTAAAGTTATTTGAAAACAGATTTGAAATTTGAATTTAAATCAATTTTTAAAAGATTTGTATTAAACAGAAAAGAGCAGAAACTTTTGTTACTTAGCCCAGACATAGACACAGACAGTGACAGGTGGGACCAGGCTGACTGGAGGAGCACACGCGCGAGAAAAGCTTTTTACACCGGGGCTTGACCTAGCCACAACAGATGACAGGTGGGGCCACGGCAGCCTCAGGGCCACACGCGGGCGCGCCAGCGGGGACGCGACACGTGGGAGATCCAGGGTACTGCGGGTTGAGGCGGTGTAAAACCCAGGTGCCTAACTGCAAAGTGGTACTACGGCTGACAGGTGGGCTCAGGCGGACCGCGAGTTAGGAGTAAAAAGGTTTGGGGGGGAAGTGCAAAGTGGCGGCGGCTACTGTTGTTCTTCTCTGAATCTCTGACGACAAAACGATGCTCGGCAATGGCGCGGCGTATGGGATCGAATCGGGGACTGGCGTGCCTTGGCGGCGGCTACCGCTGGGCTAGGGAGGGGTAGTTGCTAGGGATCTGCTGCGTGGCCAGATGAGGTTCCGCGACGCGATGAGCGAGCAGACGCACGCGCTCGCCGGTGCACAGAGGGTGCTCGACGGAACATACGACGCGACCAGGAAACGACGACGAAGACGAGGGTGTCTTGGAGGTTGTGTGGCTTACCGTGAGGCTGTTGACGGTGGTGGTTCGGACAGAGGCCGGCGATCGCCGACGGGCAGGCCGAGCGAGCTAGGGTTTAACGGGCGGCGCTGGCACCGCCTGGGGCCTCCTCCTTCTCGGCTCCGTGTACAAGGGCGACGCTGGTGCTCGGCTCGGTTTTCCCCAACGCCCAGACACCTCGCCCTCCTTCTGCTATGGTGGTGGTGGTGTGATGCCGGCGATGGGGGTAGATGGAGATGGAAGAGAGGGTAGCAGGGGTAGGTGGGGAGGGAGGAGTAGATGGGCACGGCCCTGGGGAGTTCTGTGGTTGCTAGGAAGAGGAGGGATAGATAAGAACGAGCAGAGGGAGGCACATGGGTTGGATCGGCATAAAGGTGGTGCTCAACCTTTTCTTCTCCCTCTCTCACGGTAGGCACGGCTCAGGTAGACCAGGGGAGGCTGCAGCGATGGGGCACGAGGGAACGGGCAGGTGTGGCTCGGGCTGGAGGGGCCCTCACGGCAGGGAGAGAAAAGAGAGGGAGAGAGATCTAGGGTAGGAGGGAGGCTCGGGCTAGGGTTTGGTAGCCTCGGGTTAGGGTTTTTTGCTAGAGTTGGGGTAGGGGTAGCTCGGCCAGGGGGAGTAGGTGGCTAGGTGGGGCCTGCATGGTAGGGAGAGGGGGCACCTCGGCATGGTAGAGAGGGAAGGTAGATGGGGTAGGTCATGGTGGTGGTGGCTCGGGTTAGAGAGAGGAGAGATGAGGTCTTAGGGTTTTGGGAGAGAGATTAGGTGGAGTGGGTTTAGGGTTAGAGAAAGAAAAGAGAGAGAGAGAGAGATGAGAAGATGATCCACTCAAAAACAAATAAAACCAAAGGAGGACAAAAGATGGTGATGGTTGCATGGCCCATGCAAGATAATGAATGCCATGTATCATCCTTGTGAAAACAATAATATTAACATGGCATTATTCTTATGCATTCCCAAAAGTGGAATAAAGCCAAGCAAAAGAATTTGTAGAAGTAGATCCATCCTATCTCCCATGAGCTAGATTGAATACCAAAAGAAAATAAAATAAAAGCTCATGGATAAAGGGATGGTGGAATTATAAGGTGGTGAAAGAAAGGGTGGTGGAGTGGAATAAAAGATATGCCCCCAACTCAACTTGGGCATTAAACAATATATCTATAACCGAATACAATATCAAGAGGCAAATACAATTTACAATGCATATGAGAGAAGAACCAAAACCAAAGGGTTTTATATGATGCTCAAATGCAAGGTGGCATGATGACATGAGCATGATATAATTATGATGCAACAATTATATATATGAAGTGGCCATTATATTACTAGACCAAGTAGCATTACAATTGTTAAACAATTGGGATGCTACATTGATGTAGACGATCTCTTGCCTATCTCAAGATCGAGAGGAAGTCCTAGCACCGCAAATCAGCGGCGCATCCATGCTCGCACACACGTCCGAGGCACCGATCAACCTCCACCTCCTCGCTCCAGCGATGCAGCGTAAGCACAACTCTTTCTTGCCGAATATCCATCGGGAACATGTATCTCGCTAGTCCGAGACCATGGGGGATAAATACTATAGGGGGAGAGAGATCCTTCACGAGGAGGTGTGAGTGAGAGAGGGGAGAGGGGTATCCTTTTATAAGAGGAGGGGGGCATCCAAGGGGGTGGCCAGCGCATGGGGGCTGCCCCTTGCCCTCCCTCCATTGATGTTGGTGGACACTCCACTCACACAAATGCCTTTCAATTTCCTCCACTCAAAAACTCACTCAAATTCCCAATAAATTTCCACCAAATTTAATGCAAACTCTCATTAAATAAAAATACTTTTATTTATTCAGAATTTTATCAATTAATTTAATGACAAACATTCACATATAACCCCTTGCTAGTATTTCATTTCACATGCAAAAACACCTTTTGCAATTTCACCTGAAAACCTGTTTCGGTATCTAGTGAAATAAATTCCTGCGCTTGTTATTCTTTCCGGCATGAAACTTTTGCTCCAAATGGATGTCGGTGTCTCTTAGGTGTGTCACCCTACGGTTTCCGAATAATGCGTACATGATCGAGATCCCTCTCAGATCAATAATCAGAAGCGGGACCTGGAGATCCATACTGGCTTTCTTGATATATTGATCCCTTTGTTTCGTGCGTACATGTCTCCTAGGAGTGTCTCTTAGGGATGACTTTCTTGTGATCGCGAGAACCTTTTACGCTAGTATATTGATCCCTTTGTTTCGTGATATATTACATGTCCGAGATTCAATCATCGGTATCTCCATACCTAGTTTGATCTCGTTACCGACATGTACTCTTTTCTCGTTCCCGTGATATAACATTCTAGTGATCAAATTACTTGCTTGCAAGCTAACCAATGTGATATCACCGAGAGGGCCCAGAGCATATCTATCCGTCATCGGGATGAAAAAATTCCACTCTCGATCCATGGGCCTCAACAAAACACTTTAGTAGTACTGAACCCATCTTTATAATCACCCTGTTACGGTGTGACATTTGATGTTATCAAGATACTCTTCCGGTGTTAGTGATTGACATGATCTCATGGTCTAAGGATTAGGATCACTTCGTATGATGTTATAGCAATATAAACCCAATGACTTTGATCGTAATGTTATACTTCGGATGAATGCTCATCACACCATTACACTAATGTTGTGACCTTGTTATTAATAACATCCAATGTCCATGATCAGGAAAACTTGGTCATCTTGTTAATCAACGAGCTAGTTTATGAGAGAGGCATAACTAGGAACTTTCTGTTTGTTTATTAAACACACATGTATTAACGTTTTCGTATTAATACAATTATAGCATGCAAAATAAACATCTATCATATACTTGGAATATACATAATAACCACTTTATCATTGCCTCTCAGGACATATTCCCTCTACATCTCCACCAGTGGTTCTATTATAACGCAACGCTAAATAAATAGCTAATATACCGTACCAACACGTACGAGCGCTCCTCCAGCGGGCGCGGGAAATAGCGCGGGCGCTGAATATTTTGCCGCATGCGGGCGTTTGTGTCATCCGAAGCAAAAAATATTGCGCCCCAACTGAAGCGCCCACTATATGTGGAGCCACGCGTGCCAACACCCTGAAGTTTCCCCTTCCCTACCGATAATTTCACTCCCATTCCCTCGCACGCACGATGCTCGTTTCCCTCCCTTCCAGCGCCGTCATGCCGCCAGGCCGTCGCAGCGCGTCAGGTTTCCGCAGCGTGCGCCCGTGCCCCAATGGGATGTTCTATGCCGAGCTCCTCGCCGCCAGCTTCCTTCTCGTCCTCGGCACGTATAACATGCTGGAAGAGGCGGCACACGCATTCGACGTGGTGGCATGGCCCCTCGGCCGCCCGTGGCGCGACATGAACTTCCCCGAGATCAATTAGCTGGAAGAGGAAGAGTTCCTCGCGCCCGCGCTAGTCCTCGTCACCGAGGAGCAACGCCGCCTCCGCCAGCAGACGCAACGACACCTCCTCATAGCCGAGCACGACGAGGCGTCCATGGCTGAGTGGATGCGCCTCTTCCCGCATGACGTCCAAGTCGAGTACGAGTTCTACGCCGCCAAGAGGGCCGAGAGAAGGGCGTACCGGCCGGACCGCCGCCGCCGCAAGGCATTCATCAATGTGCAGCTTGTCGTCCTGACCACCATCTCGGATGAGGACCCGAGGTGGGACGACCTCTGGACGGAATCCAACTGACACCATCACCTGAGAAGATGAAGAGTAGATTAGGTTTAATTTTTATTTTAGTCGCGTCTTCGTCTGATGTAATATATGTTTGTCCAAAATGTTTTATCTGCTATTTCTAGATCATATTTGATTTGCAAATGTGTGAGCGCGCGGTATTGGGCGCGCTAAAATCCGCGACTGCGGGCAAATGTTTCAGCACTTTATTTTACCGTGTCATTTGCCGTCTTTGACAAAGGAACACGTTTCTGCCGTGTGCTGCATCCAATTTTTACAGTGCCGAAATATCTAGCGACTAGATAAACTGTTCGATGTGCTCAACAACACAGCAAAGATCGCTCAATCTGGACCATGGCTCAATGTGCATGCCACCACTGCCATGGCTGTACGATGTAGAGACAATTTTTATAGTACACAGAAATATTTCCTTTGTTTAGAAATATAAGATATTTTAGATTTATGAAGGAGATATCTTTTAGTGTCTAGATTTATTTAAATCTACACAATAAAAGGTGTCTAGATATATTAGCTTCACTAATCTAAAACATTTTATATTTCTAAATAGTGACATTACAAATTAAAAATGTACATCACATGGGGCCTCACGTGGGGAGGGAGATACACACACTAGTAGAAAAAATGCCTTTGGTTCGAAGCGGCCTAGAGCATTAGTCCCGGTTCGACCACGAACTGGGACTAATCCAAGCACTCGTCCTGGTTCTAGCGGTCGGCGTCGCTCGGGAGGCAGGAGGCTTCCGTACCAGTTCGTGAGGGATCATACGTGTTGGTTTGTAACACATAAACCGGGACTAAAGGTTTGGCGTCAGACATGTGGTCTGCCGTACATCTTTAGTTATAAACCGGGACGAATGAGCCTTTTCTATAAATACGCCGCTCCAGCCCTCTGCCTCCCCTCTGTTTTTTCTTGGTGGAAGGTGTGAGAAGTATGTGCTAGTTTATTTGTTTTCCTATGCATGCGAGGTGTTCGATGAAATGCTTGAGAGAATGATCCTGTTTAATTTCACACAAAACAAAAATATAGGAGGTGCTCGAGCCACACTTGAACTTTCTCCTCTTTCTTTCCTCCTCGATCGAGGTTAGCAACCTTATCTTTTCATATGTCATTGATACAATGCATGTGTCGATGTGATTGGTCATTTCACTATTTATGATGTTCTGTAATGGTTTTTGATAAACTTAATTATATGATGAAGATGAACAGTCGGGAATGGATGTACGGTGACCGGCGTGAACCCAGGTACATTAAGGGCGTCGATAAATTTATCGATGTGGCTATGGAAAACAAAGAGAATAGTTTTATCCGTTTCCATGTGTTCAATGTCGTAACAACAAAGAGTACTCTTCCTCGAAAATCATTCACGGCCACCTGGTTATGAAAGGTTTCATGTCCAGCTATAATTGCTGGACCAAGCACGAGAAAAGAGGGGTTATGATGGAAGACAATGAAGAAGAAGAGGATGATGATAACAACTATCATCATATATTTCCTGAATACGGTGATACTGCAATGGAAGAGGAAGGAGGTGAAGAACGGGCATCAGATGAGCCCGCTGATGATCTTGGTAGGGTCATTTTTTATGCAAAGCGGGACTTTGAAACAGAAAAGAATAAGTTGAAGTTGGAGGACATATTAGAAGATTACAAAAAATTATTATACCCAAATTACGAAGATGGCAGCACAAAGCTCGGTACCACACTGGAATTGCTGCGCTGGAAGGCAGAGTGTGGTCTAACTGACTCCGCATTTGAAAAGTTTCTGAAAATAATGAAGCCGAAGCTTCCAAAGCATAAAGAATTTCCCGAGAGTACGTACGAAGCAAAGAAGACTCTCTGCCCTCTAGGATTAGATGTGCAGAAGATACATGCATGCATTAATGACTGTATCCTCTACCGCGGTGAGTAGTATGAGAATTTAGATAAATTCCCGTTATGCACTGCATTGCGGTATAAGATCAGACGAGATGACCCTGGTGATTGATACGTCGTAAACGTATCTTAAATTTTTGAATTTCCATGATTGTTTAGTATCTACTTTGCTATGCTTTGTCTACACTTTGAGGTATTTTTCTACATTTTCTGGGATTAACCTATTGACAAGATGACGTAGTGCTAGTTTCCTGTTTTCTGCTGTTTTTGATTTCAGAAAAGCTAAAAAATGAATATTTTCGGAATTGGACGGGACAAAAGCCAAAGTTATTATTTTTCCCGGAACAACACGGAAACACGAAGCAGAGACGGAGGGGGACACCAGGGCGACCACACCCTATGGTGGCGCGGGTGGCGCCTAGTGGTGCCACCAGGGGGTGTGGGCCCCCTGGCTGCCTCCTCGCCTTGCCCTTTCGCCTATAAGAAGTCCCTTATGAGAAAAACCTAGATGATCCATCATACGTCCACGAAAATTTCTGTTGCGCCGCCGCCACCGAAGGGGAGATTCAGGGGACAGAAGTCTCTGTTCCGGCGCCCTGACGGGACGGGGAAGTGCCCCCGGAGCCATCTCCATCGATCTCCATCACCATATCCATCGCCGTTGTTGATTCCCATGATGAGGAGGGAGTAGTTCTCTCTTGAGGCTAAGGGCTCTACCTAGCTATGTGTTCATCTCTCTCTATGCATGATCATATTGTGATCATGAGCTTTGTAATCAATTAGATCTACTTTGCTACTCAAGTGCTTTAATAAATCTTCGGATCTCCCCACATGTGTGAAAAGTGACGGCGTGCACACCGTGTGTCATGATACGTCCAATTTGCATCACCATTCTATATCATAATTTGCCTCTATTCATTGATATATTTCATATTAAGAGGTGTTACTTATGTATTTTCATCTATTTTTGCATGTTGGATGATTCTTGGAGGATGAACTGCCGGAGTCAGGATTCTGATGGAAAAAGAGGTGTTTTGATGAAATTTTGCGAAGATCAGAAAAATTACGGAAAATAATATTTTCCCAGAAGATGAAGGAAGCCAGAAGGGGAGGCAGAGATGGGCCACAGGGGGCCCACACCCCCAGGCACATGACACTCTGCCCTGCGCCTACAGGGGGTGTGGCCCACCTGGCTGGCCTCCGACTCCGCCCTCTTGCCTATATCTTCTCCTTGAAACCCTAAAACATGGGGAGGGACCACAGAAATATTCCGCTGCCTCTGCGGGACAGAAAACACCGAGAGAGAAAGAGATCTCTGGTAGACAGATTTCTGTCAGGGAAATTCCTTCCCGGAGAGGAAAGATCATCGCCATCAACACCATCATCAAGCTAGACTACATCGTGATCATCATCATCATCCACACCATCATCTCCGCCAGCACCATCATCACCACTCCATCCCGTTGTAACAATTGTGTTGAATACTTGCATAGTTCTTAGGGGAAACTTTCCTGGTGTTGATTACTATTATAGTTGATGGTTGTGAGTGGAACCATTAGATTATTGTTTATGTTCAGATTGTTATCCATCACTATATCATCTTTGATCTTGATCCATATGATGTCTTGTGAGTAGTTCGTTTAGTTCTTGAGGACATGGGATAAATCATGTTGTCAGTAGTGGATTTGTGTTGAGAGATTATACAATGGTTTAGTATTTAAGTTGTGGTGCTATTCTTCTAGTGGTGTCATGTTAACGTCGACTCCATGATACTTCAGCATTTATGGTCAAAGGGGAATGCATTGTGTATTTGGCTACTAATTGTGGGGTTGCCAGAGTGACAGAAACCTGAACCCCTGTTAGGACACCATTGCATAAGGGAGCGTAGGATCTTAGAGTTTAAGGCTATGGTTAGGATTTTACTTTAATTGCTTTCCTGTAATTGTGGATGCTTGCAGGAGGTTTAATCACAAGTATGTATTAGTCCAAGTAAGGTCGGTAGAATAGAACAGGTTCACCCACACAACACTTACAAAACCAAAGAAGACTACTTAGCTATATGAAGCGAAAGCAGTTGACAGAATTCTCGTGTGTCCTCGAGAACGTTTGGTCCTTATAAGTATTTCCACCGGCTTGTCCTTTGCTAAGAAAGGATTGGGCCACTTGCTGCAATTGTTCGTTGTCTTTATTACTCGCACTTTGTTTCTTTGCTTAATCAAAAAAACCCTAAAAATCCGTTTGCTAAGTGTTTACCGATATTTCCTGCTCCATACCACTAGTTAACACCTTCTGCTCCACGTTGGGATTGACACTCCTATTTATCGAAAGTACTACGATACACCCCCTATACTTGTGGGTCATCAAGACTATTTTCTGGCGCCTTTGCCGGGGAACGAAGCGGTATTGAAGAGTGGAACTGGTAAAGGAAACTTCTACAGTGAGTATTGCTTTTTATTTCTGTTTGTTACTTTGTTTCCTATATGGATAACCCACTTGGTTTTATGTTTGCGAAAACTACTACCACTGTTAGGGTAGTGGATGAACCACCAGCTGTTGAGATAGATCCTTTTAAGATACCTACAAGTATTGTTGATCGTGTCATGGATAATTATTATTTAGGGGATGGAACTGTCCACCCTGTTGATCATTTGCTTTTTATCCATGAATTATGCGGGTTGTTTAAGTGTGCAGGTATCACAACTAAATAGGTGAAGAAGAAATTACTCTCCATATCCTTGAAAGGGAGAGCTAAAGAATGGTATAAGCTGCTGAAGAATGGGCAATCCATGGAATAGGAGGAAATAGTACCTCTCTTTTATTCTAAATTCTATCCTCCCAGTGAAATTCATAAGGATAGAAATCTGATATATAACTTTTGGCCTCGTGATGGAGAGAGTACAACTCAAGCTTGGGGGAAATTGAAGTTACTAATGCTTAAATGTCCTATTCATGAACTCCCTAACAATATTATTATCAATAACTTTTATGCTAGGATTTCTCTTGATGATAAAGATTTACTAGATGCTTCTTATGCTGGATCATTCACACGTATGAAGGAAGAAGCTAAATGGGATCTCCTAGACCGTATTCAAGAGAACACTGAAGCTTGGAAGAATGACAAAGGAAGAAAGTCAGGTATAAATTATGATTATGAATGCATTAAATCTTTTATGGGAACTGATGATTTCCATGATATTAGTACTGAGTATGGTCTTGATTCTAAAAGTATTTCCAATTGTTTTAAGGCCTTTGCCTCTTACATAGAGATTCCTAAAAAGAAGTGGAATAAGTACCATGCACCTTATAAAGATTTTGTTAGTCATGTTCCTGTTAGAACCACTGAAGTTTGTACTATTGATCATATCTTGCCTGAACCTTATGTTGAGAAAATACCCTTCCCAACTAAGGTAAAGGAGTATTCTATGATGATTAGTGCAAATAACAAAGGTATAAAGAAAACTGTGGAACCTGATGAGCAAATGAATACTGAACCTGTGGTAGCTACTGTGAAAGATCTTGTCACTAGAAATATAGAGTATGAGAACATTGTCTTCTGTGAAGATGCTTCTAATATTGTCTCCCATCCTAGAAAAGCTAGAAAAGCTAGTGTCCCTGTGCTTTCTGTCAAAATTGGTGATCATTGCTACTATGGTTTATGTGATATTGGTGCTAGTTCTAGTGCTATTCCTTATGAGCTTTATAGGGAAGTTATGCATGAAATTGGTACTTGTGATCTTGAGGACATTTATGTGGTTATTCACCTTGCTAATAAGGAAACCATTTGCCCTATTGGTATTGTAAGAGATGTGGAGGTCCTCTGCGGTAAGATTAAGTATCCTGCTGATTTTCTAGTTCTTAATTTAGCAACTAGTAAAACTTGTCCTATCATATTTGGTAGACCTTTCTTGAACACTTGTGGAGCCATTATAGATTATAGGAAGGAAAAAGTTTTAACTAAGCTTGATGTAGATTCTTATGAGTTTAACTTTTCCAAATTTGATAAAGCTCCTTGTGAAAATAGCTTGCCTAATAAAGATTTCAGGATGGAACAACTTGCTTCTTTTGATCCAGTTTATGACCTTGGTCCTCTTTTTGATGACTGTAAGTATGCTCATCCTGATGATAAAGTTGTTGACAGTGACAATTATATTGTCAACTTTATTCAAAGTGCTACTGAAATTTATTATGAGAGAGTGAAACATGGTTTTATGCATCTCAATAATGTTAAGTTTCCCCGTTTTATGTTGAAATCTTTGAAGTTGCATTTGTTTTGTCTTCCTATGCTGGTGGATTTTTGTTTCAACAATTTGTTTTCTCATGATACCCCCATGCATAGGAAGTGGGTTAGACTCAAATGTGTTAGTTATTTGCTTCTTGATGCTCTCTTTCACTTCAGATATTTATCTCCTATGTGAGCATCTTTCAAACTATCAAGCCTAACTTAAAGGCATTAAAGAAAAGTATTTCTTGGGAGATAATTTGGTTTTTGTGTCAAGTTCAACTACTTTCGAGAAGTAGATGAGTTGCGAAAAGTGGCTGTCCTGGGACAGATTTTTGTACTGCATTGTAAAAATTCGTGAGGGAGCTCAGTACTTCGGATGGAGCTGTATTTTTCTGTGCTTGTTCTCCAAGTTGTTACCCAACTTTCATTAGTTTTGCACTTTTTGATGTGAGCAACAGAAGGGTTTCGAAAAATCAATCTTTACCCGCTGGTCTTTTTTGACAGATTTCTGCCATCATTTGCATTTGCCTCTTATATTGATTCCCTTCCAGATTTTTTTGGGTTTTTGGAAAGGAGTTGCTACAGTAGCTTTTGTTTTGATGGATTTCAGTTGAATTTTGAACCTAAAGATTTATTGTTTTTTCTTACACTAATGTTCCCATTGAGGTTTGTGTAATGCCTTGTGAGAAAAGAAATTTCCAGGAGAAAAGGAATCTGCAGAGTTCGTCTTTGAATAGGTAAAAGTGGTGAAAACAGAAGGTTCGTGAAAACCCTATCTTTTTATATTTTTGAAGTTTTTATTACATAGGGAAGGTTACGAAACGAAACAGAGGAGGAAACGGAGGTTGTGGTGGCCACCACCCTGTGCGCGACCCCCACTTTGGCACCGAGGGGTGTGAGCTCATCTCCGCCTCGCCACACTAGTACCTGCCTTATGCTTTGAAACTTCGTAATATATAACCCCCCTCCCCCCGACATGTTCTCGTCGTGTTTTTGTTTCGATTTGTTGCTGTTAGGAAATCATCTCAAAGATTAGAGCACTATGGTCTCCGCCAACGACAAAGGCAAGAAATCCGAGGAAGATGATCCTCAAAACCCCAAGGAGGAGGAGATTTTGGTAGGGGATGAAGAAGACATGGAAGAGGACGAGCATCCGGACACCCGCGCTACCGTCGCAAGCATTGGAGTGTTGGCAAACACTACCAGTCTTAGAAGGACAACACGGATTTCTATTGGAGGGAAAACCCCGCGTCATATCCTCTCTCCACGGTCACCTCCTCCACGTACTAAGAATCCCTTCCATACTCTTATACATGAGCAACGATACCAACATGTGCCCAAAGGGAACTTGCCCTCGGTTTGGGATCTGCCTCGCTCTAACCATGCAGGGAAGGAACACACTAAGAAGGAAGAGTGGGGAAATAATAGCAAGGACCGGGACTCTCGGTCCGATATGATCATGAACCGTGATGGTGCTTGACGTGGAGCACTTTGTTGGAAACCCCAAGAGCAAGGTGTGATGAGCATAGCAGCAAGTCTTCCCTCAGTAGAGACCGACGTTATTGAACCAGAAGGAGGAAGGAAACGTCACACAGGTGTTGCAAGCAACACGGAGACCTGCACAACATAAACTCAAGTCTTTGCCCCAACGAATCAGTGAGGTTGTCAAGATCACCGGTTTGCTGTAACAAAGGATTAAACGTATAGTGTGGAAGGTAATTATGGTTTGCAGCAAGTAAACAAGTAACAATGGAAGATGTATCAATGGTAAAGATTGGACCATGGTCCATAGTTCACTAGAGGCGCTCTCCTTAGATAAAAAACATGGCATGAAGGGTAAACAAATTACAGCAGGGCAATTGACAGGAACTGAGCAAGGCATAACAATGAAATTACCAGTCAGAAAGATCCTATGAGATTCGTTTGGGCAATACAACAAGATACATAGACCTCCATCCAACTGCATCTATGACTATAAGTCCAGCTTCAGGATATCATCCGAACCCCCTCCAGTATTAAGTTGCAATCAATAGACAACTGCTTTAAGCAAAGTGTGTAAGGTAAACAGTCCACATGTTCCATGAACAAGAGACCGTTGTTTTCTCCCTAGTAGCAACAACACATCTACAACCGAAGAGATTATTGTCACTTCCCTTGGAAACTAGAGGCACGAACCCACAATCGAACATAAATACCCCCTCTTGGAGTCACTAGCAACTACTTGGCCAAGATAGCTACTAACAACGGAGAGCATGCAAGCTCACAAACAACACAGACATGATAAAATCATAAAGACAAAACCATTAATCAAACCAACACAATAATCTCAATATCCATCGGATCCCTGCAAACACAACATGCATGATTACAAATAGATTAGATCTTGATCATGAACGGAGCTCACAAGATATATACATGAAAGAACAAAGGAGGAGATACAACCATCTAGCTACTACATGGACCCATAGTCAAGGGTGGAACTACTCACGCATCATACCAGAGAGAAGGCCTTCGGGATGATCTCCCCTCCGGCAGGGTGCCGGGAAGAACTTCAGATCCCCCCGATCTAGGGACGATGGTGGCGGCGGCTACAGAAGGTTTCGTGGAGATTTGATCGGGTACTTAGGGTTTTTGCATCAGGGGCTTCTGATAGGCGAAGGGGGAGGCCGAGGAGGCAGCCAAGGGGGTCAAACCCTACCTAGGCGTGGGGTAGGGCCCACCCGGGCCTAGGGGGTTTGGCCACCCTGGCCCGCTTCCTTGTCTCCCCTCTGGACTTCTTGTTCCCCACGGGAAGTTATTGACTTTGACGTTTGTCCCGTCCAATTCCGAGAATATTTCTTTACTAGCTTTTTTGAAACAAAAACAGCAGAAAACAGGCAACTGGCACTGTGGCAACTTGTTAATAGGTTAGTACCAGAAAAAATGTAAAAAGTACCTCAAAGTGTAGACAGAGCAAAGCAAAGTAGATACTAAATAAGCAAGGAGCATCGAAAATTATAGATACGTTTCTGACGTATCAAGCATCCCCAAGCTTAACTCCTGCTCGTCCTCGAGTAGGTAAGTGATAAAAATAATAATTTTTGAGGCGACATGCACCCTCACAATAAAGATCCAACCATTTGCAAGCATTGAAAGCAGGGATCAAAGAACTCTAAACATGTGCATGAAAGATGGAGTTCTAACGAAAGGACATAGTAACTATGCATGCAACATGACAAGCTACAAACAAAGATCATGAATAACATGCATTGAAAAACGTTTGTTTGTTTCACATACAGAAAACATAGCATAGTGGCAATCAGCTTGTCCCTCATAGAGTAGCAAATAGATGCATAGGACACCTTCAAAGTTCACAAGGTTGACTAGAAACAAATAGCACAAGAACAAGTAATATCATAATATGCATCAATCAATAAGCTTTGGAACACTGCACACAGAATGACAACTATGCTGTCTTAATGGTGCCTAAAGGTAGAAGGTGGAGACTCAATAGTGGTGGAAGAAAAACCTTTTATAAAGGAAGCTGGGATTTCAAGTTTCAAAAAGAGCTTCCAAAAATTATGGTACTTGTTATCTTCCAGCCCTCATTTCCCCTATCATAAGCATCTTGAAGTGATTAAGGTTAAAGTGACAAAGATGGAGTATATGCTTGACGAATTATAAGTTGGCAATCTCAAGTCCCTTGAAAACGAGAGCCGCACCTCATGCTACTCAACTTTGGTCACCTGTAAGTCCTTGTCACTGTAAGTATTTGCATATCATTGACAACCGCCAACAGGGTACCCCTTTGTAACTACCTCGGTGAATTACTCTCCTAGTTACAAGCCTGGACGAGCGGAAATGGTTGAAATAGTACGGTGGGGCCCAAATGCCACTCACAGGTAGACCTTTCGGCCGTCCCAACCATTTCCAATCGTCGGGACAAGAACGGGCTGCGTAATCGGCAGGCGAAGGGATCAACTACATACACAAATGAGTATGTATGCAAGCCACCATACAACAGTACATCAGAGCCATTCCATCTAAAAAGAAAGGAAATATAGCAACGCCATACGGCAAGATTCAAATGTCCTAGATAGATATAATATTTTAGGATATCTCCTCATACATCAAACATCAGAGTATCAAAGTGGGCAAACAAGATCCGAGTACGGATAAGAAGCAAATCGGCATAAGATGCCCCATAAATAAGCACATCCCGCCCACAGATCTCACGGATCCCCGTTCCCGGAATCTCTACACCGAACGATCGTTGCCCACATCATCCGCCTCCTCCACCCAGTATCCATCTTGGGAGTGTACCTGTTCATCTGAATCAAACAATTTATCGTGTGAGACCCTAGGGGTACTCAGCAAGTCTTTGTGCCTCTAAAGGGGACATAACCTGGGGTGACGCAATTGCAGCAAAAGATAAACCCTAAAAGTTCTATAGATACTCGCTAACCATCCGCCTAACCAAAGATAGAAGGATGTCCGTGAAATAATGACAACAGTTATGACAGTAATATCAACAGATCCATCCTCCTCCTCGCTTACCAACGAGGAAGCGGACGAACAACCCCCCATCCGTTGGCAATTTTATTAACCATTCCATGAGTGTTGCGTTATTTACTAGTCAGTTACTTAGTCAAATTAAAGCGGTACTTTAGTTATGCTTGTCTATGATCGAGAAACTGTGCTCCAAGTCGTCCATAACCGCGGACACGGCTTTCAGAAAGTTTTACCTAGGGTGCACAAATAGCAACACACACTCGATCAACCTCGGAAAAACCAAATCAAAACCCAACGAGGCTTTCACGACAAAGCAATCACAGGATTCAGAAATATTTCAGGGGGCCACCCCATTGAGTACACCCGCAACGAAGTTAGCTGACTCCGAGACGGACTCAAGGTTTGCGCCAGTGGCTGTAAACGACTGGGAACCCGAAGATGTGACTGGGCTTGTCGATACCACGAAAACACTCCGCTTACCTAAAAAGTATAGGTGCAGTACATCGCACAATTTAACTAAAGCAGTAAAGCATGGAATAGGTACAGGATAGTAAATAAAACCTCAAACTAGTTTGTGGCCCCAAGAAATAAGAATGAATCAAGCTCTGGCTCAGGGGGGGTCCCATAAGCCTCCCGGATGTGGATAGCGCGAATAATCAAGGAACAGGAATCAAGTACTCGGGGTCCTACGGGACACAAGTGAGCAGGAAAAACCAAATAGCAGATATTGCTCACCGGTGCTACTTTCATTAGTTATCCCATTACTACTCAGGTTAAGTTGTTTAGGTACCTCGTTATCCATCAGACTCTCACATACCCTACACATGATGTTCTACGACTCGCATGGCTCAAACAACTCCTGTAGTAATGGCTCATGGGATGGAGGAACAAGCTTGGTGGGGTTTAAAAGTAAAGGCTATGCAATACTTGGGATTCAGTTTAATGCAATCGCGACTCAATGATGCAAGAATAAGATAGAGGCAATAGGTACTATATGTATGCAAGCATGTGGTAGTTCTTGCCTGGCAGCTCAGTTGAAGCGAGAGACGGATCTGGGTAGTGCTCCTGGGTTTCTTGATATATCCCCTGCTCAGTGTCTATTCGAAGAAGAACCAAACAAACAAGGGCCAACATAAATACAGTGCACAAGCATATGAATAAAGTGCGACAAGCAAACAATCATGCCATGATGAATGATGCACAATTTGCATGGCAATAAGGTAGCATGGCATGGGTGAGGTGTGGAATACAAGAATAAATCATTTTATTGAGTTTTGGCCACATTTTATCCTCATATTAGTTGCTGTAATCTTTATATTTATATGATGCATGCTGCAATTCAGAACATGGAATGCATCAACAGAAAGGTCTCGTCTCGCTAATCATTTTAGACATATCATTTGTTAAATTTGGAGTTATAAATCAAAAGTTATTAATTAATTAAGAAAAGGGCATTTTATTGTAATTTAATCAACATGGAAATTTAAAGTGTTCAAATAATATTTTGAATGGCATATTTGAAATCCTCACATTTTTCTGATTCAAAAACATATATTATTTGTATTATTTGGATTTGTATTTTAAAAGTTGTTATAAATCTGATTTGAATTTTGAATTTGAATTAAATTTGAAAAGATTTGAATTAAACTGAACACAGAAAAACTTTTCCTACCAGTGCAGCCTAGCCACCGCCGCTGATGGTGGGGGCCAGTCGACCGGCCCAACACGCATGCATAACAGTGGGGATCATGGGTTGAGGCGCCAAATCTACGGGACCCTTTTTGCAAAAAGGCAACAGCCGCAGACAGGTCGGCCTAGAGGAGCGCGGGTGGAGAAAACAAAAAGGTGGGGGGCTTTCTGTAAAATGGCGCTGCGCACTGTTTTTCTTCCTGGTTAATCGACGAACCGACGGCGAACAGTCGCGTCATGGGTGGGCTCGAACGCGACACAGCGCTGCGGCGCAAGGCTATGACTAGGTGGGTTTGGTGACAGGAGGGAGTAGCGCGGCTAGGTTAGGTTCTGCGCGTCGCGGAAGCGAGCAGACGCTGCGCTCGCCGGCGCACAGAGCGTGCTCGGCACAACGTCCGGCGAGGCTAGGGCAGATCAGAGAGGCGGGCCATGTCAGGGAGGTACAGGGGCTCACCGAGGGTGTGCTGGCGGCGTTGGTTCGGGCAGGGGCGCTGGCGATCGACGGCGATGCAGACGCTCCCGCGGCTAGGGTTTCCAGGCGGCGCGTCGGTGTACAGCTTGGCCTGGGGCTCCTCCTCCTCGCTGGCGGGTACGGGGCCGCTGCAGGGGACCTCCTCGTCCTCCTCGACCACCTCCACGACAAGCTTGGCGGCCGGGGCGACGAGAACGACGTGGTGCTGGCGGCGGCCGGCGAGGGGGTAGATGGTGGCGTGGGGAAGAGAGGGAGGAAGGGCAATGCCCTGGGCAGATCTGAGAGGTGCAGGGGAGGCCGTGGGGGTAGATAAGGATGGCAGAGAGAGGGGTAGATGGCGTGGGGGAGGTGGTGGTGATAAAGGTGGCCTCGGCCACCTTTGTCCTCCTCGCTCACGTGCTTGGGTGGGGGCAGGAGCAGGGGAGGGTGATGGTGGCTGCCAGGTGGGGCAGGGAGTGAGGGGGCTCGGGCTAGGGGGCCACAAGGCAGGGAGAGAAGAGAGGGATAGAGGGTAGGCGCTCGGGTTGGAGCTAGGGTTAGATGGGGTGGTTAGGTTAGGGTTTGGTGTTAGGGTTGGGTGTAGAGGTAGCTAGGTGGGTGTAAGGAGTGGAGAGGGGAGGTGGTCGGGTTAGGGTTTTAGTTTAGGTTAGTGGTGGTATGGTAGATGGTGTTAGGGGTAGGTGATTAGGTTTAGGGTTTTGGGGTAGAGAGGAGGGTTTAGAGAGAGAGGGAGAGATGAGAGAGGGGGTTTAGGGTTGGATTAGGGTTATGGGGTTCCCATGGTATAGAGAAAAGAGAGGGAGAAGGAGGTAGCTTAGGGCTTGTTTTGATAAGGTTTAAGCAAAATCAAACAAGACCAAGCCAAAAGGAGGGAGAGATGGAGAGATGATGATCCTCTCAAAAATCAAATAAAATCCAAATGACAAGCAAAAGGTGGTACTTGCATGGGCCATGCATAAATAATTAATACCATGCTTATTTTGTGAAAACAAGATTATTTACATGGCATTGTTCTTATGCATTCCAAAATGTGGAGTAAGGCCCAAGCAAAAGAATTTAAAAGGAAGCCCCAAGTGGACTAGATGGAGATGAGCATATTTTATTAAAATTGGGGCTTGCTAGTGTGTTTATTCCACTAGATGTTTAATAGTCCCAAAAATATCCCAACATGAGCATAATTCCATAATAATCCATATGGAGGCTAGGAGAAAGGGTCCCACTCACAGGGCATGCAAAGGTGGCCATGTGGCTCTCATATATCAATAATGTGAAAACAAAATGATGCCAAGATGAGAGCATGTGGAAAAGAATTGGATCCATTCCAACCCACATGAGCTAGAGGTAAAACCAAATAAGTTGCAATGCTCATATATGGTGGAATGGTGGAATGATGGGGTGATGACAAGAAAGGTGGTGGAGTTAATAAGAGATATGCCCCCAACTCAACTTGGGCATTAAACAATATATCAATAACCAAATACAATATCAAGAGGCAAATACAATTTGCAATGCATATGAGAGAAGAACCAAATCAAAAGGGTTTTATATGATGTTCAAATGCAAGGTGGCATGATGACATGAGCATGATAAAATGATGATGCAACAATTATATGTAGGAAGTAGCCATTATATTACTAGACCAAGTAGCATTACAGTTGTTAGACAAATGGGATGCTACAACTCTCCCCCACTAAACAGGAATCTCGCCCCGAGATTCTAGTAAGAAGAAGAAGACTCAAAGAGGGTAGGATAGTTGGCACGGAGTTCATCTTCACACTCCCAAGTGGCTTCATCAACAGAATGGTGCGACCACTGCACCTTGCAGAACTTGATGGACTTGTTGCGAGTCCTTCTTTCTGCTGTCTCAAGGATTTTTGTGGGGTGTTCTTGATAAGACAGATCTTCTTGGAGATTGATTAGCTCATGATCCACGGTCCTGCCGGGATCCTTGAAGCACTTTTTGAGTTGAGAGGTGTGGAAAACATCATGGACTTTGAGTTTTTCCGGGAGCTCAAGAGCATAAGCAACTTCTCCTCTTCTACCACGAATTTTGAAAGGACCGATGTATCTAGGAGCCAGCTTTCCTTTGATACCAAAACGGTGTGTGCCTTTCATGGGAGTGACACGAAGGTAAACGAGATCACCAGGGACATACACCATGTCCGTGTGCTTCCTGTCATAATTGTGAAGGGAATATGCCCGAGAGGCAATAATAAAGTGGTTATTATCGTATTCCTTATTTATGATAAATGTTTATTTTGCATGCTATAATTGTATTAATACGGAAACGTTAATACATGTGTGTTTAATAAACAAATAGAAAGTTCCTAGTTATGCCTCTCTTATAAACTAGCTCGTTGATTAACAAGATGATCAAGGTTTCCTGATCATGGACATTGGATGTTGTTAATAATGGGGTCACAACATTAGTGTAATGGTGTGATGAACATTCATCCGAAGTATAGCATTACGATCAAAGTCATTGAGTTTATATTGCTATAACAACTTACGAAGTGATCCTAATCCTTAGACCATGAGATCATGTCAATCACTAACACCGAAGAGTTTCTTGATAACATCAAACGTCACACCGTAATGTGGTGATTATAAAGATGGATTCGTAACTAATAAAGTGTTATGTTGAGGCCCATGGATCGAGAGGAATTTGTTCATCCCGATGACGGATAGATATACTGGGGGCGGGCCTCTCGGTGATATCACATTGGTTAGCTTGCAAGCAAGTGATTTGATCACTAGAATGTTATATCACGGGAACGAGAAAAGAGTGCATGTCGGTAACGAGATCAAACTAGGTATGGAGATACCGATGATCGAATCTCGGACATGTAATATATCGCGAAACAAAAGGATTAAGATACTAGCGTAAAAGGTTCCGACGATCAAAAGAAAGTCATCGTTGAATGTGTGGGAGTCAGTATGGGTCTCTAGATCCCGCTTCTGATTATTGATCCGAGAGGGGTCTCGATCATGTCCGCATTATTCGCGAACCGTAGGGTGACACACTTAAGAGACACCGACATCCATTTGGAGCAAAAGTTTCATGCCGAAAAGAAAAGTAAAGCGCATGAATTTATTTCACTAGACACCGAAACTGTTTCGGTTGAAATTGCTGAAATTGGTTCTGCATGTGAAATAGAATTCTAGCAAGGGGTTATTTGTGAATGTTTGTCATTAAAGTAATTGACAAAATTCTGAATAAAATAAAAGAGTTTTATTTAATGAGAGTTTGCATTAAATTTGGTGGAAATTTAATGGGAATTTGAGTGGGTTTTTGAGTGGAGAAATTTGAAGGGCCATTTTGTGAGTGGAGTGTCCACCCACATGAATGTGGAAGAGGTGGGGGCAGCCCCATGGCTGGGCGCATGGCCCCTTGGGTGCCCCCCCTCTCCCTATAAAAGGAGCCCCCCTCCCTCTCTCTCACTCACACCTCCTCGTGAAGGATCGCTCTCCCCGTCTAGTTTTTATCCCCCATTGTCTCGAACTAGCGAGATACATGTTCCCGGTGGCTTTTCGGCAAGAAAGAGTTGTGCTTCCGCATCGCTGGAGCGAGGAGGCGGAGGTTGCTCGGTGCCTCGAACGTGTGTGCGAGCATGGATGCGCTGTTTTGCGGCGCTTAGGACTTCCTCTCGATCTTGAGATCGGCAAGAGATCGTCTACATCAACCACGAGTTTGGACTCGTTAAGCTTTGTCGGTCTTCAAGGGTATGTTCTCTACGGATATACATCCGCCGTTGTTTGTATCTAGTAGATAGATCTTGGTACATAGTTGTTCCCATCGTAGGAAATTTTTGTTTTCTATCTGCGAACCCTTCAAAGGGTATCGAGCCGGATCTATGCGTAGATACTTTGCAGGTAGTACACATATGATTATGTGGGCGATGATGATCATTTTATTGCTTCTTAGTTGTACTTTGGATATTGGTGGCATAGTGGGATGAAGCGCCCGGACAAACTTTACATGTCCTCGCACATGAGACCTGTTCCACGCTTGACATGCAACTAGTTTTGCATAAGTGGCTAGCGGTGTCATCTCTCCTACTATAGTCAATATCTAATTTGCAACGAGTTGTCAACAATTTGGTTATCCTCGTTGTGGTTCATGTTCGTAGGTAAGAACGGTTCTATCTTGAAAGCCCTAAGCCACGTAAAATTTGCAATGGATAAATTAGAGGCGTCTAGTTTAGATTGTTCTTGGGCTAGTGATATGATATGGTGATGTTGTAAGTAGAAGTATGAGATGATACTCTTACAACATACATAACGTAAACTCCATAGACCTTGGATTTACACATAAAGGTATGATAATGATCATACCACGGTGCACATGATAGAGATCATATCACAGAACCATATCATTCCACTAATAAACATGTGATGTTTGATAGCATCTTATATTGCTTGTTTGGCGTTTTATTAGCATAATAAGATGATCCTCATTTAGATATCAAGATAAAATGTGTTCTTCCTTAAGTATGCACCGACAATGTTTCGTCGCTTCAAGACATCACGTGATGATCGGGTGTACTTGAATCCACGAGCATATCTCGGGTGTAAGACAGATTACACACGCCAATACTAAGGTTCTTACTTGGCGAGCCTAGCATGTATGAGACATGGCCTCGGAACACGGACCGAAAGGTTAAGCATGAGTCATATGTTTTGATATGATGACCATATGGATGCTCGCTTTTGAAGCTACGCCGACTCACGTGATGATCGGACTTGGTGTAGTGGATTTGGTTCATGTAATCACCAAAAGACACGAGGGATGTCGTTTTGAGTGGGAGTTCATTTCTAATTTGGATTAGTAGAACTCAATTTATCATAAATTAAATCAAAGTGAATTTGCATAATTTGTTGTAGTCATTGGCATTCGTTCACCACCTTATGCATAGTTGTAATTGAGATAATAGAACTATAGAATTGGATATATACTTTACTTAACTGGTATCGTATTGTGTTGAGTGTCAATCTAAAGTTTAAAGTCCTATTGCAAACTTTCAGCAAAATTCTATTTACTCCGTGAAATTTAATAATTGGTATTAAATCGAGAGTAACAATTCCAGTGTTAGTATCTTAAGTATCATGTTTGCCTCCATGATTCTTGTTTTAAACATCAAGTTTATCTAGGAGCTGAAAGAATTGTTTCAGAAACCATCATGTGTGGCAGATATAACGATATCTGAAACAATGTTTTGGTTGCAATATGATAGAGTATAATATATGTTCTCATATTGGATGAGAATTTACAAAGGTTGGAGATGCTAGACATCCTAATCATCCAAAAGGGTTTTGGAAAGTAATGTTATACTCACGATTCGCCTTTATAAGCTACAGTAGCTTGATCATGAAAGTCGTCATGATAAGGGTGAATAGAAGATGTATGTAAAGTGTTTACTACACTAAAAGATTACTAAAGAATGGATTTTGAAAGAATACCGATCATTTTGATGATGGTGATCTACTTCAAAGTGCAAGTCCAAAGGTATTATTATTTGAATATACACGCTTTGGACTATGTGTCATGTATATGGCGCCACTTTTGATGTTGATATATTCTTTTAAAAGGAAAAGAAAATGCTGAAAGAGAATCTATAAAATATATTTGGCAGAAAAGAAAAGATTGGAAATATCCAATTTAGGTATATGGATGATATACATGTTATGGTTGTATTCTTTGCTTGTAAAACAATGTGGTTCTTGGGTATTGGATACCGAATTGATTGGTATGAAATTTCATACGGAATGGCGCAATTCATGAACCACAATGGCCTAAGTAACTAGCAAGAGAATATGTGATGATGTTCATCGAAAACAAACAAACCGTTGTTTGTATTTCTCGTTGACATCAAAGCTTGACTTCAAGATTTGTTTTAATAATTGTTATTTGAATCAGGTATTATAAGAACAAAGGTTGTTCAAATAATTACCGTATTCCATATAAGATGGATGATTTACAAATCTAGTTGAATAAATCACATCCATAAATCCTAATGCTAAAATGTTGCAAGACAAATGATTGAAAGATCACTTATGAAGTGACATCGTTGTTTAAATTATACTGGAAAGAAAACATGAAGAATCTCCATATTCATGGATTTTTGGAGTCTTTGATTTGATCAAGTGACGCTTGTGAGACTTTCCTCGGGATAATTAAAACTTCGTTCAAAGGCCAAAGAAGAACGAACGACTAAAATATTGGAATTTATACATATCGATGTATGTAGTCCATTATGTGCGATCGTGGCGATGGGTTTCAACTTCATATGCTTTCTCCGAATTTTGAGTGAATATTCACTTAATGAGAAAGAAGTATGAAATATTTGAAAACGTTTCAAAGACTTTCAAGATGAAGTGGAAAATCATTGTAACAAGAAAAATAAATGAATTATGATTTTATCATAAGGGATTTATTTGAGTTACAAGTGTAACAAGAAAATAAATGAATTATGATTTTATCATAAAGGGATTTATTTGAGTTGCAAGTTTAGCAAAACACCTAGATTTACATCTCCCAAAACACCATAGGAGTATGAAGTGTTTGAGATTTGTAATGAAACCTTGTTTGACATGGTTGGATCAAAGGTGTTATTTATAAAACTGCCATTATGTTTTAAAAGATTAAAGCTTTAGAGACTACCGCTTTTACACTGAAAAGAGCTCCATCTTGATCCGTTGAAATGACACCATATGAGTTATGGTTTGGGGTAAAACCCAAGTTGTCCTTTCTTAAATTTTGGTATGCTAAACATAAGTAAGATGTTTACAACCAAAGTCGGATGAGCATGTCTTTGTAGGTTATTTCGAATAACAATTGGTTATTCCTCCATAACACCAAGGACAAAAGGGTTTGTCGCTTGAAATGTGAAGTTTCTTGAAAAAGGAATTTTTTCGTAAAAGTTAAGTGGGAGGACAATAGAACTTTGATAAGGTTAACGAACCTTAAATATGCTGAGTTGCGCAGCGCCGGAAAATGTTCCGGAGGCAGCCATAATGCTCATAGCTTATGTGCCTCAAAGGTTGTGGTCACGGAGATCTAAGTTCCTATTGAACCAAGTAGGTCGGTTAAACAATCAAATACTAAGATTTGAGAGTAAATCATTATTGTTTGACAATGATGAACCGACTATATGCAAAGAAGCGATGATGGGCCCTGACTCCGTCAAATGGCTTGAAGCCATAAAATCCGTGATAGTTCCATACACGAGAAATCAAGTTTTGAACTTGGAAGACCCTCCGGAAAGGTGTAAAAACCTATCGGTCGTATTTGGATCTATAAAGAAACAGACATGGATGTTTCACATCTATGAAATAGTCGACATGTCGTAAAATATTTTACGACAATGTTCAAGGAGTTGACTATGAAAAGATTTGATCTTTCATAGCGATATTTAGTCTGGACGGATTAAAGTAGCAACCACTACATATAATTTGGTATATGGTAGATGAATAAACAAAACAAAGTTCTTATAATAGAATGGTTACCTATGACGTGTACATGACACGATCCAAAGGGTTTTGTTAATTCAAAGGATGCTAAAAAGGGCATGCAAACTTCAATGGTTGAAGTAAGCATCGCGGAGTTGGAATCTTCACCATGATGAAAAATGAGTTTTTCATCTGGAGACGATGAAGATGCTTGCATTTGCAAGAAATTAAGTGGGAGCGCTAAGACATATTTCTAATACATTATGTGGAGGACATCTTGTTGATTAGAAATGATGTATATTTTATTGACAATGGTTAAGAATTTCATTTCGATGAAAGACTTAGGCAAAACCCGAATATTTAGCGTGAATGTCTATAGTGGATAGACTGTAACGCCAATATGGTTGTGCCAAATGTACATATATGAGATATTGAAGGAGTTCAATATAGAATCAACAAGAAACGGTTCTTGTTGCATGGAAAGGAATTGAATCAAGATTCAAGTGTATCGACACTTGATAAGTGAAACAAGATTCAAGTGCTTTGACACTTGATGAGTGCAATCACGAGAATGTTTTGATCAATCATACCATGATATGTACACATCCAGATATGTCCTATGCTCTAAGTGTTATGAGCATATACCAGAATGAATCATAAAATTATCATTGGACGATAGTGAGGATATTCTTATGATCTTTTGGAAGAACTAAGAATATATTTGTGTAGAGGTGACAAACAATTACAAATAGTTCATTGTAAAGCGTTACATTGATACTAGTTTTGTCACAAGATACAAATTAAGTTTATCTCAATTTAAACTATGGGTGGCACAATGTAATGGAAAGGAGATTCCATGATGGATTTGGAAGAGTTCCAAAGTTAAGACATTGTGACGAATACTACAACAAAAGGCTAAGTATATGACTGCTATAGTAGTAGCGAGAAAGGAGGAATTTGTGTCAAGTAGTTTGTTATCAAACTAAGGTGTGGTTCAATAACGGCTAACACTAAAGATATATTGTATGACAATAGTATCGACGTGTTTTAACCCCAAGGAACTAAAGGTCTCACCGAAGACCAAATTTATACAATGCCATCTCATTGAGAATGAGTGATGCGTGAAGACGCAAAGACATGCAAATACACACGGACCGAAAGCGCCGATCCGTAGATTATGTCAACCACTTGCAATTATGATTTGGAACACCGAAGCCATAGGTGTTCAATACACAAAGTTTTCAAACTAGATTATTGTCTCTAGTGCAAGTGGGAGATCAAGGAATATGCCCGAGAGGCAATAATAAAGTGGTTATTATCGTATTCCTTATTTATGATAAATGTTTATTTTGCATGCTATAATTGTATTAATACGGAAACGTTAATACATGTGTGTTTAATAAACAAATAGAAAGTTCCTAGTTATGCCTCTCTTATAAACTAGCTCGTTGATTAACAAGATGATCAAGGTTTTCGATCATGGACATTGGATGTTGTTAATAACGGGTCACAACATTAGTGTAATGGTGTGATGAACATTCATCCAAGTATAGCATTACGATCAAAGTCATTGAGTTTATATTGCTATAACAACTTTAAGTGATCCTAATCCTTAGACCATGAGATCATGTCAATCACTAACACCTAAGAGTTTCTTGATAACATCAAACGTCACACCGTAAGGGTGATTATAAAGATGGATTCGTAACTAATAAAGTGTTATGTTGAGGCCCATGGATCGAGAGGAATTTGTTCATCCCGATTACGGATAGATATACTGGGCCCTCGGTGATATCACATTGGTTAGCTTGCAAGCAAGTGATTTGATCACTAGAATGTTATATCACGGGAACGAGAAAAGAGTGCATGTCGGTAACGAGATCAAACTAGGTATGGAGATACCGATGATCGAATCTCGGACATGTAATATATCGCGAAACAAAAGGATTAAGATACTAGCGTAAAAGGTTCTGACGATCACAAGAAAGTCATCGTTGAATGTGTGGGAGTCTGTATGGGTCTCCAGATCCCGCTTCTGATTATTGATCCGAGAGGGGTCTCGATCATGTCCGCATTATTCGCGAACTGTAGGGTGACACACTTAAGAGACACCGACATCCATTTGGAGCAAAAGTTTCATGCCGAAAAGAAAAGGAAAGCGCAGGAATTTATTTCACTAGACACCGAAACTGTTTCGGTTGAAATTGCTGAAACTGGTTCTGCATGTGAAATGGAATTCTAGCAAGGGGTTATTTGTGAATGTTTGTCATTAAAGTAATTGACAAAATTCTGAATAAAATAAAAGAGTTTTATTTAATGAGAGTTTGCATTAAATTTGGTGGAAATTTAATGGGAATTTGAGTGGGTTTTGAGTGGAGAAATTTGAAGGGCCATTTTGTGAGTGGAGTGTCCACCCACATGAATGTGGAAGAGGTGGGGGCAGCCCCATGGCTGGGCGCATGGCCCCTTGGGTGCCCCCCCTCTCCCTATAAAAGGAGCCCCCCTCCCTCTCTCTCACTCACACCTCCTCGTGAAGGATCTCTCTCCCCCTCTAGAATTTATCCCCATGGTCTCGGACTAGCGAGATACATGTTCCCGTGGCTTTTCGGCAAGAAAGAGTTGTGCTCACTGCATCGCTGGAGCGAGGAGGCGGAGGTTGCTCGGTGCCTCGAACGTGTGTGCGAGCACGGATGCGCTTGCTTTTTTGGCGCTAGGACTTCCTCTCGATCTTGAGATCGGCAAGAGATCGTCTACATCAACCACGAGTTTGGAATCGTTAAGCTTTGTCGGTCTTCAAGGGTATGTTCTCTACGGATATACATCCGCCCGTTGTTTGTATCTAGTAGATAGATCTTGGTACATAGTTGTTCCCATCATAGGAAAATTTTTGTTTTCTATGCTGCGAACCCTTCAAATTGCTCTTCTGGCGACTTTGAGCAATCTTCAGATTCTCAAGAATGATATGCACCATCTCCTCCGCTTGAGTTACAATGTCAGGGCCAAACCATATTCTTTCTCCTGCACCTGACCAACCAATCGGAGTTCTGCATTTGCGGCCATAGAGAGCCTCAAATGGTGCCATCTTCAGACTTTTCTGGAAGCTGTTGTTGCAAGAGAATTCAGCATAGGGAAGACATTCTTCCCACTTCAAGCCAAAAGAGATGACGCACGCACGAAGCATATCCTCCAGAATCTGATTGATCCTTTCAACTTGTCCTTGCGACTGAGGGTGGTAAGCTGTGCTGAAGTTCAATTTTGTTCCCAAAGCATTTTGGAAACTTTCCCAGAACTTGGAAGTGAAGATGCTTCCACGGTCTGAACTGATCTCAAGCGGAACCCCATACAGAGAGACAATTCTGTTGATATAGAGCTCAGCCAACTGAATTCCAGAAATTGTTTCCTTGACGGGGAAGAAGTGAGCCACTTTAGAAAGCCTGTCAATGACAACAAAGATTGCATTGTTGCCCTTCTGCGACCTTGGAAAACCAGTGATGAAGTCCATCTCTACTTTCTCCCATTTCCATTCCGGGGGTTTCAATGGCTGTAGAAGACCGAAAGGTTTCTGATGGACAGCTTTCACTCTGCGGCAGACATCACACTCCGAGACATACTTGGCACAATATCGTTTCAATCCCGGCCACCAATATTGTGTTTTCAAGTCCATGTACATCTTTGTGCTGCCGGGGTGGATAGAAAGAACAGAATCATGCGCCTCCTTGAGAACTTGCTCTCTCAAACCCGGGTAGTTCGGAACAAACATCCGGTGTTCAAAGAAAAGTGTGCCTTGATCATCGACGTGGAAGGACTCATACTTCGGAAGCTAAAGTTTGGAGATGATCTTTTTGGTGTGCGGATCACCAAGATGACGAGAGCGAATCTTTTCTTCCAAGAGAGGAGAAGCCAGAAGGTTCAGGAGATGCCCTTGTTCCACAATTTCAAGGTTGAGCTGACGGAATTCCTCGCACAAGAGAGGCTGTTGTTCTTCCATCATTAGGTTGTTGACATAAGCTTTGCGGCTGAGAGCATCGGCCATGACATTAGCTTTGCCCGGAGTGTAGTTGATGGTCAAATCAAAGTCATTGATTGCTTCAATCCATCTCCTCTGCCGAAGGTTGAGATCAGGCTGTGTGAAGATATACTTCAAACTTTTGTGATCAGAAAAGATTTCACAACGGTTGCCAAGCAAGTAGTGCCTCCATAGCTTCAAAGCAAAGACAGCTGCTGCGAGCTCGAGGTCATGTGTAGGATAGTTGATCTCATGCGTCTTCAACTGTTGAGAGGCATAAGCAACAACTTGTTTTTCTTGCATAAGGACCGCACCCAATCCTTGCAAAGAGGCGTCACAGAGTATCTGGAAAGGCTTAGATGTGTCCGGAGGAACCAAGACTGGTGTGGAAGTGAGCTTCTCTTTGAGTGTCTCAAAGCTTGCTTGACATGCAGGAGTCCAAAGGTATTTCTTGCCTTTCTTGAGGAGATCGGTAAGAGGCTTCGCTATCTTCAAAAAGTTCTGAACGAAGCGGCGGCAATAACTAGCCAAACCAAGGAAACTCCGCACTTCTTTGACATTAACAGGAGGAAGCCATTCAACAATTGTCGTCACAATTCATAAGTCTCGAGAAGGTAGCAGGTGCGTTGGTGAGACCGAAAGACATGACCGTGTACTCATACAGGCCATAGCGGGTGGTGAAAGCTGTTTTAGGAACATCTTCCTTGCGAATCTTGATTTGGTGATAACCACTTCTCAAGTAAAGCTTAGAGAACACCACAGCTCCAGCTAGCTGATCGAAGAGATCATTAATCCGCGGAAGGGGATATTTGTTCTTGATGGTTTTAGCATTGAGAGCCCGATAGTCAACACAAAGTCTATCAGTCCTGTCTCGCTTCTTCACAAAGATTGTTGGGCTACCCCAAGAATAAGTACTGTGTTGAATGAAACCCAACTTCTCTTGTTCATCAAGTTGACGTTTGAGTTCAGCCAACTCAGCAGGACCCATTTTGTAAGGCCGCTTGGAGATAGGAGTCGTTCCAGGTTCAAGCTCAATCACAAACTCAACCTCACGATCCGGAGGCATACCCGACAACTCTTCAGGAAAGACATCTGGGAACTCACAGACCACCGGAACACTCTGAATAGCTTCCATAGCATCATCATTCAGAGCCGCCAAAGAGAAAAGCTGGATAGCAGGAGTCAAACTTGGAGAATAGACTATATGGCCTTTAGGAATCTTCAGAGAAACCAAGCGTTCGGCACAATCAATCACAGCTGTATTTGCTGTCAACCAATCCATGCCCAAGATGACATCAATGTCAGAATTGCCCAGAACAATTAAGGATGCCGAGAACGAAGAGCCAACAATCTCAATTTGATTGCCATCGCTGATTTTAGAAGCTGCCATATTTGCTCCAGGAGAAAGGACCATTAACCGCTTAAGGAGAGGATCCAACGCTAACCCATTCTCATTTGCAAACTTGATAGAAACAAAAGAATGCGATGCACCAGAATCAAACAAAACTCGTGCAGGGACTGAGTTAACGGGAAGCATACCCATCACAACTCCAGGTGCATGCTCAGCTTGAGCGGCGTTGACACAGTTGGCACGAGCAAAAGTAGACCCGGGCTTAGTGTTGATGTTGAGAGCCCGAGGTGGTGGTGCACGAACCAAAGGAGAGCTTGCCGCCGATCTTGGAGGGGGTGGAGGAAGAGATTTGTTTTTCATCGGACAGTTCCAGTACTGATGTCCAGTGTCTCCACACGTGTAACAAGCACCAGGTGGGCGTGGAGCAACGTAGCCAGGGACTCCGCCAGGCGCTCCAGGGTAGTGGTGGTTGTAGCCCCTGGGAGCAGCAGTGAGGAAGTTTGGTGGCCTTGCCGCGAAGCTTGAAGGTCTTGGTGGAGCCGGGAGCGACGGTGGGGTGTTAGGAACCCAAACACGACGCTTGGAAGGAGCTGACATAGCTGAAGAGCTTGGTGCATCACGGTTGTGTTTCTTTGACTCCTCAAACACTTGCTTACTTGCTTCTTCCTGTAGAGCTGTATGCTGAAGTTCCAGAAAAGACGCCGGCCTTGCATGTATGATTGCATATTTAATCGATGCATTGAGCCCTTGCCGGAACCTCTTTTCCTTCTTCTTGTCATCGGAGATCTCATCGCCACCATAACGAGAAAGATTCATGAAGTTCCTGATGTAGGTATTGACATTGGCATTTCCCTGTTTGAGGTTGAGAAACACTTCCTTCATCCTTTCCATGACAATTTCTGACAGATACTGCTCTTTGAATGCTCCAGTGAACCGTTCCCAAGTAGGTTGAAAACCAATGCAGTTTTCCTTCAAGTAATTCTCCCACCAGAGAGCTGCATCTCCCTTCAGAAGGTGAGTAGCACATTTTACCCATTCTTGCTCAGGAACGTCAGCAGTCTCCAGTAGCCTTGACATCTCACGCAACCAATCATCAGCATCAAGTGGTTGATCAGAAAAATCAAATTGGCGTGGGTTGAACTTCAGAAAGCTTTTGATGTCTCCTCGCTTGGGAGGTGGAGGTAACGGAGCAAACTCATTCCTCCGAACACTTTCTTCAAAACGCTGCTGGTTCTGCTGCATTACTGCCAAGGCATTGGCGATGTTTGACAAGGCGGAACCCAGTTCAGGTGGTGTGTCCTCATCAGAACGGCAAGTCGTCGACGTCGGCCACGCATCCGCCTCCTCGCCAAGCTCGCTCGCGCGTGACCGCCACGCGGCCTCCACCGGGCCGCTTCTCCGCGCGAGCCCGCCGCAGGCGCCCTACCGCTCGACCTCCTCGCGAGCACCCTCTCCAGCGACCCCCACCCCGCGTGCTGCAACCTCCCGGCCCTGTGACCTCCTCCGCTGCAATACCATGTCGGCCTCCCTCCTCTGCTGCCGCTGCCGGTCATCACCCGCGCGTGTGTTTGGTTTGGGGGCTCATGCGTATTTGCTCTGGTGTGTGGTGCAGGACTGCAGTTCGGGCCAGCAGCTACGTGCTAACGTGTCGTGGCCGCCGCTCTAGTGAATCGTTGTATGTCTCCCGAAGCTAGCTGATCCGGCAAGGACCAATGGCAAGATCTTCCGAAGATCCACTACGTTCCACTCGAAAACCATCTCCGAGAACCTTTGTTTGTCCACGGGACATGGAAGAAGTTATCCGTCTTGGACAAGTTCCCATGCACGGACACCAAGGTCTCCTACCCGGACCCGAAGGCTGACAAGATCTTCTTCCCAGAAACCGAAGATGTCAAGACCCCCGGGTGCGCCGACATGGAACCGAGGAACCGAATCTCTTTCTCTCGGATTGAAGATTCCCCGTACCCGATGGCCGAGACCCGAAGATTTCACGGCACGCCAAGATCTCCGTCGTGAAACGAGAAAACCGACGACATGACCCGACGACCCCGGATGCAACAAGACCTTCTTCCCGGATGCGACGTCGAGAACCCGAACGCCAAGATCGCCGACGCGAATACGCCAAGTTCGTCTTCCCAGACACCGTGCGACAAGATCTACTTCACGGATCCGAAGACCCCGGTACCCAACCCACTCAAGTTCGCCATCGACGACAAGATCGACACCGACCAGGGCGAATCCGACGCGCCCCCTGACGCCAAACCAAGTCCTCCTTCCCAGATGCGACAAGATCTACTTCCGTTGGCCTAGACCGATCCCGCCGAGACCGAACCCCAGATCCGGACCCTGAGACCAACCCCGAACCCCTCGGAGCCCAAGTTCGCCGAACCCCAAAGTGTGACCTCTTTTCCGTGACCTATATTTTATAAATAATATAACTTGTTGCATTAAATCATTCATCTCGCATGCATATTTGTGTGGTATGGGGGCATTATGCCGATTCACCTAAATTAAATATGGGGTCATATGCGGGCTTATCTAGTCTAATATTGGCCCCATTTAAATTCGTGTAGCAAACCGATGCCATGTTTCGCCCTGTTAAGACAACATTTAATTTGCGGGGTAGATAAACAACATGAACCATCCAATAAATGTCGGGACCCCGGTTCCGCTTAATATTGCCTAATCGCATCGCATACTTGCCATGTCATACATCATACATGCATCATGCCCGATCTTCTGTCATAGTATTAAATAGTGCATCCGGTGTTTCTTCTAGTGCTTTGCTCCTTCGCGGATTAGGCCGTTGAGTTGATGCGAGTGTCGACCCGATCTTCGGTTGAACCTTCGACAATGTTTCTCAGGCGAGCATCTCCCCCTTTCTACCTATCTTACTTTTATAGTATTTATTCCCTCCTGTTGATCTATTGCTATCTGTGTTGCGATGCTCTAGTGTCGTACCCGTGATATCCCTTGCAGCCTCATATTGCCTTGGACACCTCCTATTACCTGTTGTTTGGTAGATAGTTGGACTTGCGCGTCGTAGTCGCTTTCTCAAGTGCTGTAGCGTGTCGTCCAGTACCACAGTTGTTGGAGTATTGCCGCATGTTTATTGTTGGAGATGATCAAGACTTTAATTACTGTTTAACAACTAAAATTGAAGTAGGTAAATGCAGAGGCACAGGTGGGCAATAGATGTTATTTGGTTGTTAACCGTCCACTTGTGTCCCGTAGGACCCCGAGTACTTGATACTGCCTTGAATATTCGCTATCCACATCCGGGAGGATTATGGGACCCCCGAGCTTGATTCATTCTTATTTCTTGGGGCCACAAACTAGTTTGAGGTTTTATTTACTATCATGTACTTATGCCATGCCTTATCGCTTTATTTACGATTGTGAGAGGAGCACTGCATCGTTTAGGATCGGGACACGATTTCACCAGATCGACAAGCCCAGCTTTGGGTTCCCGATTACTGTACCGTCCACCCAAACCTTGGGTCCGTCTCGAGTCGACTAACCGTTCGCTATGGTGTACTCAATGGGTGGCCCCTGAAATATTTCTGAATCCTGATTGCTTTGTCATGAAGGCCTCGGGTTTTGATTTGGTTTTTCCGAGGCTGATCGAGTGTGTGTTGCTATTTGTGCACCCTCAGGTAAAACTTTCAAAGCCGTGTCCGCGGTTATGGACGACTTGGAGCACAGTATCTCGATCATAGACAACTATAACTAAAGTAGTTCTATAAATTTGACTTTATAATGAGTAGTAATCAGCTTCACTATAATGGAATGGCTAAATAAAACTGCCAACAATTGCTTGTTTGGGATGTCGCTTGCGACCATTGTATCTGACTAGTAAGTATTGCAACTACAACGGAATGGCTAAATAAAAGTACCAACAACTGCTGGGTTTTGGGTCATCTCATGCTAATTGTATTTGACTAGTAAGTGTTGCAACTACAACGGAATGGTTAAATAAAACTGCCCACTGCTTATTATTTCAGGATGATTATCTACACGACTAGTAATTGCAACGATAATCGAATAAATAAAACTACCAACTGTGTGAGTTCCTCGGTTGACTTCCTCGTTTGGTCTCGAGGGGGAAACACCAGGATGGGTATGTTTGGTGGTAGTATCAGGTTGGTTCCGAATAGGTCTTTCTTACCCCTCTCTGATAGCCGCTAGATGTATCGAGTCTCTATAGGGTGTTCAGTGCATGCTGCCGTTGCCGCTTCAGTCCACCATACCTATGTAGGCGAGGACCGCCGAATTCTAGTCTCGCCGTGTACTGGCCTCAGTACTGACCGCTCTCTCTTTTTCCTTTGCCCTTTGTCGGCACCCCTTTTGTTTAAGCAGGTTTTGAGATCGGTGTCATTAGCAGGGTTACCCTTCCGGCTTGGCCTGGGCAAGGTTATGGACGCCATTGGTTATTCTTCAGGGCTCTTAGCCCCATTTGCATCTTGTCCGTAGTCGGACGCTCTATCATTTTCAAGGTGATTTGGATCTTTGTACTGTATATCTGCATTCTTGACTCTTTGAGTCGTTGTTGTATATATCTGTTCTATGGGTTCCATCGTGGACTATTGTGTAATGGTATTACTTCGTTTTCCACCTGCACGAAAGTGCATGGTGGGCACCTTTGAATCGTTTCTATGCGGGTTTGGCGGGGATCGCTGAAACTTGCATAGGGCCGATTCTGAGGGTGTTACAGAGTGGTAAATCTTTAATCTTAACGGTGTGTCTTTCTGTATCCATGATACATCATCTTTTCCTTTTCTTTCACAAGTGGTTCTAGTCCTTTATCATGTTTCTTGAGAAAACAGGAGCTATGTCCATCCTATCCTTCTTGTCTCACGACAATCCTTCAACTCTTCTAACCCGTTGTTTCTCAAGCAAAACGCAAGACTCGCAACAAGTCTAGCAAGTTTTGCAAGGTGTAGTGGTCGCACCATTCCGTTGTTCATCAACTTGGGAACGTGAGGGACACCTTCGTTCGAACACCCGCCTCTTCTTGTGTTGTTCTCTTTTTCCTAGGAATCTCGGGGCGAGATTCTTGTTTAGTGGGGGAGAGTTGTAGCATCCCAATTGTCTAACAATTGCAATGCTACTAGCCTAGTCTATATAAATGCTACTTCCTATATATAATTGTTGCATCATAATTATATCATGCTCATGTCATCATGCCACATTGCATTTGAGCATCATATTAAAACCTATTTCATTTCATTCTTCTACTCATATTGCATTGTTGTGCATATTATTATTTTGCTTCTCGATATAATGTATTTGGTTCTTGATACATGTCTATAATGCCCAAGTGGAGTTGAGGGCATATCTCTTCAATTCGTTCCATCACTAACAAGACCCTATTCAGTGGCCAGGATCATGCCCTAATTACATCACACATGGTTCATATGGGATCCTTTCTTTTGGTTTGGATTTAATTCTACCCATATGCTCATGTGTCGATCCATTCCACCAACCCTTCCTATATGATCTTGTTTATTCTATACACATATTTTACCTCTCTCATATCCACATGTGTGCTATTATTTCTTTCTCTCTACGGCTCCTAGCACACATGCAATAATAAGCCTATCTCTAGTCACATGTAATATCAAAACTACTTGTGAGTTTCCCCCTTCTAATTAAATTCTTGGAATCTCTTGGCTTAATTGAATTTTTTTACCAACAGGTTTAAAATCATCAGAACCATCATTGTACATTTGTCTATGTGCATGCCACATGCACACTTCATAACCTTTCAACTTCTCACCTCCTTCTCTCTTTTGTTGGTGTTATTTTTGGAACCCTTGTTTGTTTGATATTTTGTCTTTGTTGATACCTATTCTACTAATCTTCCCATCAAGCTCTAAGCAACACTTCTCTCTCACACATGCCTACACGTGAGAGCATACGCACACAAGCCTACACGTGAGAGCATACGCACACATGCATGGGTGCAACCTTGCATGGCACCTGCAATGTAGATCCATCTACATCTCCTCCCACATCTTCTCTTCGTTTGAGCTTTTGTTTTGAGTTGACAAACCAACTAAAAGCTTTTTATCCCAATCAAAACTAACAACATCCTCTACATCTACTCCTTTCTCCTCCACCGAAGGCACCTCATGTGTGGTATCATGTGCAAGTGAGTATCTCCCTTCCACCTTTTTCTTCCTTTGGCAAAGCTCCAACCACCACACCTCACACCCTCTCTCCCGTGACCAGGACCCCACCACGTCTCACCCCTCATCTAACCCTCACCACTCATTTTTTTTGGCTTCAAGACAAAGAGAAGAGAGGAAGAAGCCTACACCACCAAGCCTCCTCTTACTTTTGCAAAAAAGTGGAGACCATCCCATGTGCCTTCTCCCTCCCTTCTTTTGCTAATCTAGCAGCAGCACCACGTGCTCCCTTACCTCCCCTGGTCCCCTCCTCTTTCCTCTCTCGGTGGACAACCAGGAGACAGAGAGCAAGCACCCCGAGCCCCTTCCTCATCTTCTTTTGCAAAAGCAAGCCCCATGTGCCTCATGCTTCCTTCTCCCATCTCCCCAACCACCCCAGCTCACCATAACCATCTCAGATCGGATCTGGGAGGCGCCTGTGTCCTCTACCTCCCTTCTTCCTCCCCAAGCTTGCACGCTTTCAATCATGCCCCTAAACCCTAGCCATGGCCACATCTTCCTCTCGATGATCCGAGCGCGTCAAGCCGGACCTCGATCTTGGCGTGCCTCTCGTCAGAGGGGTTCGTAGCATGGAAAACAAAATTTTCTATCGCATACAAAAAACAATCCAAGATCTATCTACTAGATTGTAGCAACGAGTCGATGGAATAACTTACCTCGAAGATTCCAAAGTGTTTAACGAGAGCGGATTCGTGGGTGATGTAGTCGATTTCTTCCGATCTCAAGATCGTAGACGATCCTTCCGGCCAAGCGCGCAGCGCTGATCGGTCACACGTTCGACGAAGACCTTCCTCTCCTTGTTCCAAAGAAAGCGGAGGTTGTAGCACTCTCCTCGCGATTCCGGCAAGACAACGGCGTGGTGCTAAGTAGAGGGAAATCCCGAGGCTTCGCCTTAAGGAGCGAGTATGGTGGAGTATGAGAGAGGGCTATTAGTGGTCTAGAGATTAGACACACCAATTAGACGGCTCTAAACCGCAGGCTAAAGCAATTAGAAGCTCTAAACCAAAACGGCTCTAAACCGAGATTAGAGGATAGGAACTTGTGTGTCAGAGGAGGAGGCCCTTCCTCCTTTTATAGGTGGAGGGCCGCTGCCAGGAGGGAGGAGTCCTCCCTAACTCGGCCTAGGCTGGCCGGCTTGGAGGAGAGGACTCCTCCTCCAAGTTGGTTTCAACCTCCTCTTGCTTGTTTCCCAGTTTCGCTTTCCCAGCTTGTTTCCACAGCTCTGTTTTAGCTGCTTGACTTTCAAACTGGCAGTTTGACTTTTCAGTTTTGAAACAGCAAGAACACTTAGTACATGATGCAATCATTCAATGACACATTCATGTACCTCCCCAGTGCCGAACAATCCGAACCTTCTAGAACATTCGATGAAAACACCTAATCATTCCCGAACTCAAACGGACTTTCCTTATATGAATCTTATTCTCCGGACCATTCCGGATCAACTCGTGATATCCGGATCCCATCCGAGACCAACAACATTCGGTCTCTTTCTCATAATACCATAACTACTCAAAACAACGTCGAATCCTTAAGTGTGTCTCCCTACGGTTCGTGAATTATGCGGACATGATCGAGACACTTCTCCTAACAATAACCAATAGAGGAATCTGGAAATTCATATGGCTCCACATATTTCTCACGATTACTTTATGATCGAATGAACCACTTACATACGATACCAATTTCCCTTTGTCTCACGATAGTTTACTTATCCGAGGTTATGATCGCTTGATCTCTCATACCTAGTTCAACCTCGTTACCGATAAGTACTCTTTTCTCGCTTCGTGATATGTGATCCTTGACCCAGTCACATTCTTGCAAGCTAATTGGATGACATTCCACCGAGAGGGCCCAGAGTATATCTATCCGTCATATGGATGGACAAATCCCACTCTTGATCCATGTGTTTCAACCAATACTTTCCGAACACTCAATGCCACCTTTATAGCCACCCAGTTACGGTGTGGTGTTTGATGTCATCAAAGCATCCGTCCGGTAAAGGTGATATGCATGATCTCATGGTCGAAGGAATTAGGTTACTATGTATCAGAAAGCATATAGCAATTGAACTATTGAAATGACTTGATCTTTATGCTATGCTTATCTATAGGAGTATGTCCACCATATCATTCTCCTAACGATATGATCTTGTTGTTGATAACATCTCAATGTTCATGATAGGGAAACCACAATCATTAATCAACCAACAAGCTAGTGGGGTATAGAGGATATACTAGGGACTTCAAATTAAGTTTACAAATCACACAATTAATGTTTCCTTGTTAATACTATTATAGCATGAATGTAAACATTTATCATAAACACAAAGATATAATAATAACTATATTTATTATTGCCTCTAGGGCATATCTCCAACAGCTTCTTCTACATCGTCTAACTCCGCTGGAAGCCACAGGAAACCGCCGGAGCAGCCGTCGCCGTCGCCATGGCCGGGGGGAAACGAAGCTCCACGGTCGCGCGCCACGCTGCCATTCTCCACCATCTCTGCGTGATCCAACTGCACCGTCGGCCTCCTGGTGAGCTCCCAGTCCTTCTATACATGGTACCTATCCTCCTCTTGCCGTAGAACGCCGCCGCCCTGCGTCGAGCACCCTGCGCAGCACGCCGCCATCACCGTCGGTGGCCAAGGCTTCAACAGCTCAGCCCAACTGCGCCCCTCGGTTCCCCTAGGTTTTCCGAGTGCTGAAGACCTCCGTTGACGAACCTCCAAAAATCAAAGTTGTAGCTTGTCCTTCCCTCTTTAAAATGTGCCGTCACACGCCCGTTTTGGTGCAGCAAAGACCTGGGAATCATCCTCGAAAGAACAATCGATCTAGCAGTTTTCGGGTGCAGAAAATTCAGTTTCCGACAGTTGTTACAGCCTCTGTTCTCCATCCATTTCCGGCTCATACAGACATCATACGGGGAAACCTTGAACACTAAACTTGTAGAACATTAAACCCTATTCATCTTTTGTTTTTGTGGCATGTCGTAATTCTCGATGGAATTGTCGCCATCGTCTTCCGAAAATCAATCAAGCTAGCTCCTTTTGCGTGTTTAAAATTCAGCTTCATCAGAGACACTACCGACCAGCCTTGCCGTTTTGCAAACAGCCCCCCCGTAAATTCTTGGGCTCAACCCGCAGTCCCTCCACCTCGCCCATGTGACAGCCCCTCAGCTCCGCCTCACAAGACGCCGCTGCACACACCTCTGCGGCTAGTCTCCGCCTTGGTACAAAAAGTTTCAGAACCTTTTCCTGATAAACAAAAATTCCAGAAAATGTTAAAATCTAATTAAAATCATATCTTTTGAAATAATTCGAATTTGCAAAAACTTACAAAATGAAAAGGGAATGTTTTCCAAATTTGAATCCAACCATATATTTGAATGTTTTCAAATCTGTTTTCAAGCTAGTCAACCGTTGACTTTGACCCCTTTTAATAATTTGACTTTAATACTAATTTAAATTCATGATTTCAAAAATTACAAATAATATATGTTTTGAAATCAGAAAAATATGAGGAATTCAAATATGCCTTCAAAATACTGTTTGAACACTTTAAATTTCGAGTTGATCAAAATTACAAATAAAATGCCCTTTTTCTTAATTAATTAATAACTTTTGTTTTATAACTCCGAATTTGACAAATGATATGTCTAAATTGATCAGCTCGACGAGACCTTTCTGTTTATGCATTCCATGTTCTGTTTTGCAGCATGAATCATATAAATATAAAGTGTACAGCAACTTATATGAGGATAAAATGTGGCCAAAACTCAATAAAATGCTTTATTCTTGTATAGCACACCTCACCCATGCCATGCTACATTATTGATATGCAAATTGTGCATCATTCATCATGGCATGATTGTTTGCTTGTCGCATTTTATTCTTATGCTTGTGCACTTTATTTATGTTGGCCCTTGTTTGTTTGGTTCTTCTTCGAATAGACGCTGAGCAGGGGATATATCAAGAAACCCAGGAGCACTACCCAGATCCTTCTCTCGCTTCAACTGAGCTACCAGGCAAGCACTACCACATTCTTGCATACATGTAGTACCTATTGCCTCTATCTTATTCTTGCATCATTGAGTCGCGATTGCATTAAACTGAATCCCAAGTACTGCATAGCCTTTACTTTTAAACCCCACCGAAGCTTGTTCCTCCATCCCATGAGCCATTACTACAGGAGTTGTTTGAGCCATGCGAGTCGTAGAACAGCATGTGTAGGGTATGTGAGTGTCTGATGGATAACGAGGTACCTAAACAACTTAACCTAAGTAGTATGGGATAACTAATGAAAGTGGCACCGGTGAGCAATATCTGCTATTTGATTTTTCATGCTCACTTGTGTCCCGTAGGACCCCGAGTACTTGATACCTGTTCCTTGAGTATTCGCGCTATCCACATCCGGGAGGATTATGGGACCCCCCTGAGCCAGAGCTTGATTCATTCTTATTTCTTGGGGCCACAAACTAGTTTGAGGTTTTATTTACTATCCTGTACTTATGCCATGCCTTACTGCTTTATTTACGATTGTGCGAGGAGCACCTGTACTGTTTAGGATCGGGACACGATTTCGCGGTATCGACAAGCCCAGTTTTGGGTTCCCAGTCGTTTACAGCCGTCCACCCAAACCTTGGGTCCGTCTCGGAGTCAGCTAACTTCGTTGCGGGTGTACTCAATGTTGGAGATATACCCAAGAGGCAATAATAAAGTGGTTATTATCATATCTTCACACTTATGATAAATGTTTACATACCATGCTATAATTGTATTAACCAGAAACATTAATACTTGTGTGATTTGTAAACTAAAATAAGAGTCCCTAGTAAAGCCTCTTGCTAAACTAGCTTGTTGGTTAATATATGATCATGGTTTCCTGATCATGAACATAGAGATGTTATTAACAACAAGATCATATCATTAGGAGAATGATGTGATGGACATACTCCTATAGATAAGCGTAGCATAAAGATCAAGTCATTTCAATAGTTCGATTGCTATATGCTTTCTGATACATAGTAACCTAATTCCTTCGACCATGAGATCATGCATATCACCTTTACCGGATGGATGCTTTGATGACATCAAACACCACACCGTAACTGGGTGGCTATAAAGGTGGCATTAAGTGTTCGGAAAGTATTGGTTGAAACACATGGATCAAGAGTGGGATTTGTCCATCCATATGACGGATAGATATACTCTGGGCCCTCTCGGTGGAATGTCATCCAATTAGCTTGCAAGCATGTGACTGGCTCACAAGGGATCACATATCACGGAACGAGAAAAGAGTACTTATCGGTAACGAGGTTGAACTAGGTATGTAGAGATACCGACGATCATAACCTCTGATAAGTAAACTATCGTGAGAAAAAGGGAAATTGGTATCGTATGTAAGTGGTTCATTTGATCGCAAAGTAATCGGAGAAATATGTGGGAGCCATATGAATTTCTAGATTCCTCTATTGGTTATTGTTCGGAGAAGTGTCTCGATCATGTCCGCATAATTCACGAACCGTAGGGAGACACACTTAAGGATTCGACGTTGTTTTGAGTAGTTATGGTATTATGAGAAAGAGACCGAATGTTGTTCGAGTCTCGGATGGGATCCGGATATCACGAGGTGATCCGGAATGGTCCGGAGAATAAGATTCATATAAGGAAAGTCCCATTTGAATTCGGAATGATTCCGTGTTTTCATCGGGAATGTTCTAGAAGGGTCCAGATTGTCCCAAGACTCCGGGGAGGTACAGGTACATGAGTGTGTCATTGAATGATTGCATCATGTACTAAGTGTTCTTGCTGTTCCAAAACATGAAAGTCAAATTGCCGCTTGAAAGTCAAACGGCTAAAACAGAAACTGTGGAAAACAGAAATTGTGGGAAACAGCAGGAAACTGTGGGAAACAAGCAAGAGGAGGTTGAATCCAACTTGGAGGAGGAGTTCCTCTCCTCCTTGGCCGGCGCCCAGCCCTAGGCCGAGTTGGGGAGGGACTCCCTCCCTCCCTGGCGCGCCTAGCCCCTCCACCTATAAAAGGAGGCGTGGCCTCCTTGAGACACACAAGTTTCTACCTCTAATCTCCGGTTTAGAGCCGCTTGGTTTAGAGCTTCTAATTGCTTTAGCCTCGGTTTAGAGCCTTCTAATTGGTGTGTCTAATCTCTAGACCACTAATAGCCTCTCTCATAATCCACCATACTCGCCCGGCTTAAGGCAAGCCTCATGATTTCCCTCTACTTCCTGCAGACCACACGCCAGCCGGAATCGCGAGGAGAGTGCTACAACCTCCGCTCTGCTGGAACAAGGGAGAGGAAGGTCTTCGAGTACCGAACGTGACCGATCATGGAAGCGCCGGAACGCAGCTGGAAGGATCGTCTACACGATCTTGAGATCGAAAGAGTACGACTACATCACCCACGAGAATCGCTCTCGTTAAACACTTTGGAATCTTCGAGGTAAGTTATTCCATCGACTCGTTGCTACAATCTAGTAGATAGATCTTGGCTTGTTTGTTTGTATGCGATAGAAATTTTTGTTTTCCATGCTACGAACCCCTACAAAGGGTATCGAGCCGTGTCTATATGTAGATCTCACAGACGAGTAGAACACAATGGTCATTGTGAGCGTTGATGCTTTTATTGTCGATTGCTTCTTGTGTACTTTGCATCTTGCGGTATGTTGGGATGAAGCGGCCCGGGCTAACCTTACGTGACATCGTTCATGAGACTTGCTCCACGCCTGACATGCAACTTGTATTGCATAAGTGGATTTTATGGGTGCTGTTTCTCCTAGCATAGTTAAGATCCAATTTACAACGGGTAATCAACAATACTAGTATCAATGTTGTGGTTCTTGTTCGTAAGTTAGAACGACACTTATTGAAAGCCCCAAACCACGTAAAATATGCAAAGAAAGTAGAGGCGTCTAACTTTGTTTTGCAGGGGTGTGCAGTGATGTGATATGGCCATGATTGTGATTATATTTGATGTATGCAATGTCCTTTATTGTAAGTTGGCAACCGGCAGGAGCCATATGGTTGTCTTTAATTTATGTTAAGACCCGCGTGTCTATTCAAAGTAGTTGTAATAGTTGAAGCCGGTGGACGACAACCATGGTGAAGCGTCATTGACCTTGATGCAATGCCGGTGATGATGGAGATCATGTTCGTGCTTGAATATGGAGATCGGAAGCACAAAGAAGAAAGGCCATATCATATCACATATTATGAATTGCATGTGATGTTAATCCTTTATGCATCTTGTATTGCTTAGTAGACGACGGTAGCATTATAAGATGATCCCTCATGCACATGAATTTCAAGTCATAAAGTGTTCACCCTTAGTTAGCACCGTTGCTAAAGCTTGTTGTTTCGAAGCACCACGTGATGATCGGGTGTGTTAGATTCTACAAGTGTATACAACGTGAGCAAGCCAGATTTGCTCATGCGGAAACTAAGGTTTGATCTTGACGAGCCTAGCATGTACAGACATGGCCTCAGGAACACGGATTACCGAAAGGTAGAGCATGAGTCATATAGTAGATATGATGAACATGACGATTGTTCGCCATTGAAGCTATATCAACTCTCGTGATGATCGGTTTTGATGTGGTGGATTTGGTTCGTGTGATCACTAAAACAATGTGAGGGATATTGTTTTGAGTGGGAGTTCACCTAGATAATTTAATTATTAATTAGAACTCAATTTATCATAAACTAAATCAAAGTGAATTTGCATAGTTGTTGTAGTCATTGGCATCCGTTTACCACCTTGCGCTTAGTTATAATTGAGATGATAGAACTATAGAATTCTGGTTAGATACTTTACGAACTGGTATCGTATTGTTTTAAGTGTTAATCTAAAGTTTAAAAGTCCTATTGCAAACTTTCAGTAAGTTCCGGTTACTCCATGAAGTTTAATAATTAGTATTAAATCAAGAGTAACAATTCCAAGTGTTAGTATATAAGTATCATGTTTGTCTCCATGATTCTTGATATTCAAAGGATTGTCTTAATATCAAGGTTATCTAGGATCTGAAAGAGTTGTTTCAGAAACCATGATGTGTGGAAGATATTGTGATATCTGAAACGAAGTTTTGGTTGCAACATGATAGAGTATAATATGGCTAAAGTCATGTTCTCATATTTGATGAGAATTTGCAAAAGGTTGGAGACACTTGTTGTCCTAATCCTCCAAAAGGTTTTGGATCGCAACATTATACTCATAATTCATCGTTATAAGCTAACAGTAGCTTGATCATGGACGATTCCATGATAAGGGTGAATATTTGATGTAGGTAAAATGTTTACTACACCAAGAGATTACTAAAGAAAGGAATTTGAAAGAACACCAAATATTTGATGATGGTGATCTACTTCAAAGTGCAAGTCCAAAGACATTGGTATTTAACTATACACGCTTTGGACTATGTGTCATATGAATGACTCCACTAATTGATGTTGATAGATTCTTTCAAACAGAAAAGGAAATACTGAAAGAGAATCTCATAAGTATATGGCAGAAAGGAAAAGACTAGAATTGTTCAGCTTAAGTATATAGATGATATACATGTTATGGCTATATTCTTTGCTTATTAAACAATGTGGTTCTCAAGTATTTGATACTGAATTTGTTGGTGTGAATCGTCATACGAAACAACACAATTCATGAACTACAATGTCCTAAGTAACTAGCAAAAGAATATGTGATGATGTTCATCGAGAACAAATAAAGGGTTATTGTGTTGCTCGTTAAACATCAAAGCTTGCCTTCAAAGATTTGTTGTATCAGGTATTATGAGAACAAAAGGGTTGTTCAAATAATTGCCGTAATCCATAAAAGATGGATTCGCAAATCTCGTTGGAGACATCACATCCATAAAACTAGTGCTAAAGATGTCGAAAGACAAATTGATTGAAAGATCGCTTAGGAAGTGACATCACGCTTAAATTATATTGGAAAGAAAACATGAAGAAACTCCATATGGATGGAATTTTGGAGTCTATTTGATTTTGATCAAATGACGCTTGTGAAACTTTTCTAGAGATAATTGAAACTTCGTTCATAGGCCAAAAGGGAACGAAAGACTAGCTTATTGGAATTTGTACATATTGTTGTACGAAATCCATTATGTGTAGTCAAGAGCGATGGATTTCAACTTCATATGCTTTCTCCAAAAATTTGAGTGAATATATGAATATTTACTTAATAAGGATGAAGTGTGAAACATTTGAAAAGTTCAAGGACTTTCAAGATGAAGTGCAAAATCATTGTAACAAGAATATAAATAGTTTATGATAAGATCATAAGGGAAGATATTTGAGTTACAAGTTTAGCATAATACCTAAGATTTAAAGGAAACGTTCCGTGGATTTGCATTTTCCCGAAACACCATAAGAGTATGGAGTGTTCGAGATATGTAATTAAACCTTGTTTGACATGGTAAGATCGAAGGTGTAATTCATAAAACTGCCATTATATTTTAAAGATTAAAAGCTTTAGAGATTACCGTTTTCCACGAAAAGAGCTTCATCATAATCCGCTGAAATGACACCATATAAGGTTATGGTTTGGGATAAAACCCAAGTTGTCCTTTCTTAAACATTGGTATGCTATGCATAAGAAAGATGTGTGCAACCAAAGTCGGATGAACTGTCTTTGTATAAATCATAAGTATTCCTCCATGAACACCGGAGACAAAAGTGTTTGTTGCTTAGAACGTCAAGTTTCTTTGAGAAGGAATTTTTTCGTGAAAAGTTAAGTGGGAGGACAATAGAACTTTGATAAGGTTAAAAGAACCTTAGCTATATGTGCAGAGTTGCGCAGCGCCGAAAAGTGTTTCGGAGGCAGCAACAATGCTCATGGCTCACGTGCCTCAAAAGGTTATGGTCACGGAGATCTAAGTTCCTATTGAAACAAGTAGATCGGGTAAACAATCAAATACCAAGATTTTAGGGTTGAATCATTATTTGAGAATAATGAACCGACTACATGCAAAGAAGCGATGATGGGCCCTGACTCCGTCAAATGGCTTGAAGCCGTAAAATCCGTGATAGTTCCATACACGAGAAATCAAGTTTTGAACTTGAAGGACCCTCGAGAAATGTGTAAGACCTTACAGTTGTGTTTGGATCTATAAAGAAATAGACATGGATGTTTTACATCTATGAAATAGTCGACATGTTGGGAGAGAGTTCACAACAATGTTCAAAGGTTGACTATGACAAGATCTGATCTTTCATACCGATATTTAGTCTAGACGGATTAATGTAGCAACCACTACATATAATTTGTTATATGGTAGTTGAATAAACAAAACAAGTTCTTCTAATAGAATCGTTACCTAGGACATGTGCATAACATGGTCCATAGGGTTTTGTTAATTCAAAAGGATGCTAAAAGCATATGGAAACTTCAATGGTTAAAGTGAGCATCGCGGAGTTGGAATCTTCACTGTGATGAAACTATTAAAGGAGTTTAAAAGTTCATCAGAGACAATGGAGATGCTTGCATTTGCAAGAAATTAAGTGGGAGCGCTAAGACATATTTCTAATACATTATGTGGAAGACATATTGTTGATTGGAAATAATGTATCTTTTATTAACACATATTAAGAATTTCATCCCGATGAAAGACTTAGGCAAAACCCAAATATTTGGCATCAATAGATGCTAATATGGTTGTGCCGTATACATAGACGAGATATTGAATGAGTTCAATATAGAAACTACAAGAAAGGTTCTTGTCGCACAGAAAGGATTGAAAGAGTTCAAATGTTGATGATATATTCAAGTGTATAGACATTTGGTAAAGTGAAACAAATAATCAAGTATAGATTGATACTTGATGTATGAAATCACAAAGAGTATTTATATCAATCATACTGTGATATGTACAAATCCAGATATGTCCTATGCTCTAAATGTTGTGAGCATATACCAGAATGATTTGTAAGATGATCATTGGACAATAGTAAGGATATTCTTATGATCTTTTGGAAGAACTAAGAGTATATTATTTGTAGAAGAGACAAATAGATGGTTAGTTCATTATAAAAGTACTACATTGATACTAGCTTTGTCACAAAGTATAAATTAAGTTTATCTCAATCTAAACTAAGGGTGGCACAATATAATGGAAAGTGAGTTCCATAATGGATTTGGATGATTTCCAAAGTTAAGACATTGTGACAGATACTACAACAAAAGGCTAAGTATATGACTGCTATTATAGCAGCAAAAGAGGGCATTTGTGTCAAGTAGTTTGTTATCAAACTAGGTGTAGTTCACAGAGGGATAATACTATGAAGATATATTATGCGACAATATTATCAACATGTTTTAACCCCAAAGAATTAAAGGTCACACCGAAAGACCAAATTTATACAAAGCCATCTCATTAGAGAATGAGTGATGCGTAGAGACGCAAAGACATGCAATTACACACGGACCTGGAAGTGTCAGATCCGGAGATCAGTTGACCACTAGCAATCGTGTACATACAACACCGGAAAGCCATAGGTGTTATATACACAAAGGTTTGAAACTAGATTATTGACTCTAGTGCAAGTGGGAGACTGTTGGAGATATACCCAAGAGGCAATAATAAAGTGGTTATTATCATATCTTCACACTTATGATAAATGTTTACATACCATGCTATAATTGTATTAACCAGAAACATTAATACTTGTGTGATTTGTAAACTAAAATAAGAGTCCCTAGTAAAGCCTCTTGCTAAACTAGCTTGTTGGTTAATATATGATCATGGTTTCCTGATCATGAACATAGAGATGTTATTAACAACAAGATCATATCATTAGGAGAATGATGTGATGGACATACTCCTATAGATAAGCGTAGCATAAAGATCAAGTCATTTCAATAGTTCGATTGCTATATGCTTTCTGATACATAGTAACCTAATTCCTTCGACCGTGAGATCATGCATATCACCTTTACCGGATGGATGCTTTGATGACATCAAACACCACACCGTAACTGGGTGGCTATAAAGGTGGCATTAAGTGTTCGGAAAGTATTGGTTGAAACACATGGATCAATAGTGGGATTTGTCCATCCATATGACGGATAGATATACTATGGGCCCTCTCGGTGGAATGTCATCCAATTAGCTTGCAAGCATGTGACTGGCTCACAAGGGATCACATATCACGGGAACGAGAAAAGAGTACTTATCGGTAACGAGTTTGAACTAGGTATGCAGAGATACCGACGATCATAACCTCGGATAAGTAAACTATCGTGAGACAAAGGGAAATTGGTATCGTATGTAAGTGGTTCATTCGATCGCAAAGTAATCGTAGAAATATGTGGGAGCCATATGAATTTCCAGATTCCTCTATTGGTTATTGTTCGGAGAAGTGTCTCGATCATGTCCGCATAATTCACGAACCGTAGAGAGACACACTTAAGGATTCGACGTTGTTTTGAGTAGTTATGGTATTATGAGAAAGAGACCGAATGTTGTTCGGAGTCTCGGATGGGATCCGGGATATCACGAGGTGATCCGGAATGGTCCGGAGAATAAGATTCATATAAGGAAAGTCCCATTTCGGAATTCAGGAATGATTCCGGTGTTTTCATCGGGAATGTTCTAGAAGGGTCCGGATTGTCCGGCACTCCGGGGGGGGAGGGTACATGAGTGTGTCATTGAATGATTGCATCATGTACTAAGTGTTCTTGCTGTTCCAAAAACATGAAAGTCAAATTGCCAGTTTGAAAGTCAAACGGCTAAAACAGGAAACTGTGGAAAACAGGAAACTGTGGGAAACAGGAAACTGTGGGAAACAAGCAAGAGGAGGTTGAATCCAACTTGGAGGAGGAGTTCCTCTCCTCCTTGGCCGGCGCCCAGCCCTAGGCCGAGTTGGGGAGGGACTCCCTCCCTCCCTGGCGCGCCTAGCCCCTCCACCTATAAAAGGAGGGGCAGGGCTCCTCCTTGAGACACACAAGTTTCTACCTCTAATCTCAGGTTTAGAGCCGTTTGGTTTAGAGCTTCTAATTGCTTTAGCCTGCGGTTTAGAGCCTTCTAATTGGTGTGTCTAATCTCTAGACCACTAATAGCCCTCTCTCATAATCCACCATACTCGCTCCGGCTTAAGGCGAAGCCCTGCGGGATTTCCCCTCTACTTCCGGTACCACGCCGTTGTGCTGCCGGAATCGCGAGGAGAGTGCTACAACCTCCGCTGCCTGATAGAACAAGGGAGAGGAAGGTCTTCGTCGAAATCGAACGTGTGACCGATCATGAAGCGCTGCCGAACGCAGCCTTAAGGATCGTCTACACGATCTTGAGATCGGAAAGAGTACGACTACATCACCCACGAGAATCTGCTCTCGTTAAACACTTTGGAATCTTCGAGGGTAAGTTATTCCATCGACTCGTTGCTACAATCTAGTAGATAGATCTTGGCTTGTTTGTTTGTATGCGATAGAAATTTTTTGTTTTCCATGCTACGAACCCCTACACTCAATGGGGTGGCCCCCTGAAATATTTCTGAATCCTCTGATTGCTTTGTCGTGAAGGCCTCGTTGGGTTTTGATTTGGTTTTTCCGAGGCTGATCGAGTGTGTGTTGCTATTTGTGCACCCCTGCAGGGTAAAACTTTCTGAAAGCCGTGTCCGCGGTTATGGACGACTTGGAGCACAGTATCTCGATCATAGACAACTATAACTAAAGTAGTGCTATAAATTTGACTTTATAATGAGTAGTAATCAGCTTCACTATAATGGAATGGCTAAATAAAACTGCCAACAATTGCTTGTTTGGGATGTCGCTTGCGACCATTGTATCTGACTAGTAAGTATTGCAACTACAACGGAATGGCTAAATAAAAGTACCAACAACTGCTGGGTTTTGGGTCATCTCATGCTAATTGTATTTGACTAGTAAGTGTTGCAACTACAACGGAATGGTTAAATAAAACTGCCCACTGCTTATTATTTCAGGATGATTATCTACACCTGACTAGTAATTGCTGCAATGATAACTGAATAAATAAAACTACCAACTGTGTGAGTTCCTCGGTTGACTTTCTCGTTTGGTCTCGAGGGGGAAACACCAGGATGGGTATGTTTGGTGGTAGTATCAGGTTGGTTCCGAATAGGTCTTTCTTACCCCTCTCTGATAGCCGCTAGATGTATCGAGTCTCTATAGGGTGTTCAGTGCATGATGCCGCTGCCGCTTCAGTCCACCATACCTATGTAGGCGAGGACCGCCGAATTCTAGTCTCGCCGTGTACTGGCATCAGTACTGACCGCTCTCTCTTTTTCCTTTGCCCTTTGTCGGCACCCCTTTTGTTTAAGCAGGTTTTGAGATCGACGTCGTTAGCAGGGTTACCCTTCCGGCTTGGCCTGGGCAGGTTTTGAGATAGACAAGTATAACTAAAGTACCGCTTTTAATTTGACTAAGTAACTGACTAGTAAATAGTGCAATACTCATGGAATGGATAATAAAAATGCCAACGGATGGGGGTTGTTCGTCCGCTTCCTCGTTGGTAAGCGAGGAGGAGGATGGATCTGTTAATATTACCGTTATAACTGTTGTCTTTAATTCACGGATATCCGTCTATCTTTGGTTAGGCGGATGGTTAGCGAGTATCTATAGAATCGCTAGGTATTATCTTTTGCTGCAATTGCGTCACCCCAGGTTGTGTCCCCTTTAGAGGCATAAAGACTTGCTGAGTACCCCTAGGGTCTCACACGATAAAATATTTGATTCAGATGAACAGGTACACTCACGAGATGGATATTGGGTGGAGGAGACGAACGATGTGGGCAACGATCATTTGGTGTAGAGATTCCGGGAACGGGGATCCGTGAGATCTGTGGGCGGGATGTGTTTATTTATGGGGCATCTTATGCCGATTTGCTTCTTATCCGTACTCGGATCTTGCTTTCCGCTTCCGCCTGATACTCTGATGTTTGGTGTATGAGGAGATATCCTAAACTATTATATCTATCTAGGATATATGGATCTTGCCGTATGGCGTTGCAATATTTCTATTTCTTTTAGATGGAATGGCTCTGAGGACTGTTGTATGGTGGCTTGCATACATAGTCATTTGTGTATGTAGTTGATCCCTTCGCCTGCCGATTACGCCGCCCGTTCTTGTCCCGATGTTTGGAAATGGTTAGGACGGCCGAAAGGTCTACCTGTGAGTGGCATTTGGGCCCCACCGTACTATTTTAACCATTTCCGCTCGTCCAGGCTTGTAACTTGGAGCGTAATTCACCGAGGTAGTTACAATTGGTTTCATCTCTGCCTAGGGCATTGCAGTCAACCCAGAAACTGTGAAGACAATTGTTGAATGGCTTCCTCCTGTTAATGCCAAAGAAGTGCGGAGTTTCCTTGGTTTGGCTAGTTATTGCCGCCGCTTCATTCAGAACTTTTCGAAGATAGCAAAGCCTCTTACCGATCTCCTCAAGAAAGGCAAGAAATACCTTTGGACTCCTGCATGTCAAGCAAGCTTTGAGACACTCAAAGAGAAGCTCACTTCCACACCAGTCTTGGTTCCTCTGGACACATCTAAGCCTTTCCAGATATTCTGTGACGCCTCTTTGCAAGGATTGGGTGCGGTCCTTATGCAAGAAAAACAAGTTGTTGCTTATGCCTCTCGACAGTTGAAGACGCATGAGATCAACTATCCTACACATGACCTCGAGCTCACAGCAGTTGTCTTTGCTTTGAAGCTATGGAGGCACTACTTGCTTGGCAACCGCTAGAAATCTTTCTCGATCACAAAAGTTTGAAGTATATCTTCACACAGCCTGATCTCAACCTTCGGCAGAGGAGATGGATTGAAGCAATCAATGACTTTGATTTGACCATCAACTACACTCCGGGCAAAGCTAATGTCATGGCCGATGCTCTCAGCCGCAAAGCTTATGTCAACAACCTAATGATGGAAGAACAACAACCTCTCTTGTGCGAGGAATTCCGTCAGCTCAACCTTGAAATTGTGGAACAAGGGCATCTCCTGAACCTTCTGGCTACTGCTCTCTTGGAAGAAAAGATTCGCTCTCGTCAGCTTGGTGATCCACACACCAAAAAGATCATCTCCAAACTTCAGCTTCCGAAGTATGAGTCCTTCCACGTCGATGATCAAGGCACACTTTTCTTTGAACACCGGATGTTTGTTCCGAACTACCCGGGTTTGAGAGAGCAAGTTCTCAAGGAGGCGCATGATTCTGTTCTTTCTATCCACCCTGGCAGCACAAAGATGTACATGGACTTGAAAACACAATATTGGTGGCCGGGATTGAAACGATATTGTGCCAAGTATGTCTCGGAGTGTGATGTCTGCCGCAGAGTGAAAGCTGTCCATCAGAAACCTTTCGGTCTTCTACAGCCATTGAAACCCCCGGAATGGAAATGGGAGAAAGTAGAGATGGACTTCATCACTAGTTTTCCAAGGTCGCAGAAGGGCAACAATGCAATCTTTGTTGTCATTGACAGGCTTTCTAAAGTGGCTCACTTCTTCCCCGTCAAGGAAACAATTTCTGGAATTCAGTTGGCTGAGCTCTATATCAACAGAATTGTCTCTCTGTATGGGGTTCCGCTTGAGATCAGTTCAGACCGTGGAAGCATCTTCACTTCCAAGTTCTGGGAAAGTTTCCAAAATGCTTTGGGAACAAAATTGAACTTCAAAGACTTACCACCCTCAACGCAAGGACAAGTTGAAAGGATCAATCAGATTCGGAGGATATGCTTCGTCGCAAGGCCATCTCTTTTGGCTTGAAGTGGGAAGAATGTCTTCCCTATGCTGAATTCTCTTGCAACAACAGCTTCCAGAAAAGTCTGAAGATGGCACCATTTGAGGCTCTCTATGGCCGCAAATGCAGAACTCCGATTGGTTGGTCAGGTGCAGGAGAAAGAATATGGTTTGTCCCTGACATTGTAACTCAAGCGGAGGAGATGGTGCATATCATTCTTGAGAATCTGAAGATTGCTCAAAGTCGCCAGAAGAGCAATTATGACAGGAAGCACACGGACATGGTGTATGTCCCTGGTGATCTCGTTTACCTTCGTGTCACTCCCATGAAAGGCACACACCGTTTTGGTATCAAAGGAAAGCTGGCTCCTAGATACATCGGTCCTTTCAAAATTCGTGGTAGAAGAGGAGAAGTTGCTTATGCTCTTGAGCTCCCGGAAAAACTCAAAGTCCATGATGTTTTCCACATCTCTCAACTCAAAAAGTGCTTCAAGGATCCCGGCAGGACCGTGGATCATGAGCTAATCAATCTCCAAGAAGATCTGTCTTATCAAGAACACCCCACAAAAATCCTTGAGACAGCAGAAAGAAGGACTCGCAACAAGTCCATCAAGTTCTGCAAGGTGAAGTGGTCGCACCATTCTGTTGATGAAGCCACTTGGGAGCGTGAAGATGAACTCCGTGCCAACTATCCTACCCTCTTTGAGTCTTCTTCTTCTTCCTAGAATCTCGGGGCGAGATTCCTGTTTAGTGGGGGAGAGTTGTAGCATCACATTTGTCTAACAACTGTAATGTTACTTGGTCTAGTAATATAATGGCTACTTCCTACATATAATTGTTGCATCATCATTCTATCATGCTCATGTCATCATGCCACCTTGCATTTGAACATCATACAAAACCCTTTTGATTTGGTTCTTCTCTCATATGCATTGCAAATTGTATTTGCCTCTTGATATTGTATTTGGTTATTGATATATTGTTTAATGCCCAAGTTGAGTTGGGGGCATATCTCTTATTAACTCCACCACCTTTCTTGTCATCACCCCATCATTCCACCATTCCACCATATATGAGCATTGCAACTTATTTGGTTTTACCTCTAGCTCATGTGGGTTGGAATGGATCCAATTCTTTTCCACATGCTCTCATCTTGGCATCATTTTGTTTTCACATTATTGATATATGAGAGCCACATGGCCACCTTTGCATGCCCTGTGAGTGGGACCCTTTCTCCTAGCCTCCATATGGATTATTATGGAATTATGCTCATGTTGGGATATTTTTGGGACTATTAAACATCTAGTGGAATAAACACACTAGCAAGCCCCAATTTTAATCAAATATGCTCATCTCCATCTAGTCCACTTGGGGCTTCCTTTTAAATTCTTTTGCTTGGGCCTTACTCCACATTTTGGAATGCATAAGAACAATGCCATGTAAATAATCTTGTTTTCAAAAAATAAGCATGGTATTAATTATTTATGCATGGCCCATGCAAGTACCACCTTTTGCTTGTCATTTGTATTTTATTTGATTTTTGAGAGGATCATCATCTCTCCATCTCTCCCTCCTTTTGGCTTGGTCTTGTTTGATTTTGCTTAAACCTTATCAAAACAAGCCCTAAGCTACCTCCTTCTCCCTCTCTTTTCTCTATACCATGGGAACCCCATAACCCTAATCCAACCCTAAACCCCCTCTCTCATCTCTTCCTCTCTCTCTAAACCCTCCTCTCTACCCCAAAACCCTAAACCTAATCACCTACCCCTAACACCATCTACCATACCACCCCTAACCTAAACTAAAACCCTAACCCGACCACCTCCCCTCTCCACTCCTTACACCCACCTAGCTACCTCTACACCCAACCCTAACACCAAACCCTAACCTAACCACCCCATCTAACCCTAGCTCCAACCCGAGCGCCTACCCTCTATCCCTCTCTTCTCTTCCTGCCTTGTGGCCCCCTAGCCCGAGCCCCCTCACTCCCTGCCCCACCTGGCAGCCATCATCACCCTCCCCTGCTCCTGCCCCGACCCAAGCACGTGAGCGAGGAGGACAAAGGTGGCCGAGGCCACCTTTATCACCACCACCTCCCCCACGCCATCTACCCCTCTCTCTACCATCCTTATCTACCCCCACGGCCTCCCCTCCACCTCTCAGATCTGCCCAGGGCTTTGCCCTTCCTCCCTCTCTTCCCCACGCCACCATCTACCCCCTCTCCGGCCGCCGCCAGCACCACGTCGTTCTCGTCGCCCCGGCCGCCAAGCTTGTCGTGGAGGTGGTCGAGGAGGACGAGGAGGTCCTCAGACGCCCGCCACGGCGAGGAGGAGGAGCCCCAGGCCAAGCTGTACACCGACGCACCTGAAACCCTAGCCGGGAGCGTCAGACGTCGATCGCCAGCCGCGCCCGAACCAACGCCAAAGACACCCTCGGTGAGCCCTCAGCCTCCCTGACATGGCCCGCCTCTCTGATCTGCCCTAGCCTCGCCGGACGTTGTGCCGAGCACGCTCTGTGCGCCGGCGAGCGCAGCGTCTGCTCGCTTCCGCGACGCGCAGAACCTAACCTAGCCGCGCTACTCCCTCCTGTCACCAAACCCACCTAGCCGCAACGGTCGCCGCCGCCGCGCGCAAGCGCCAGGTCGCGCGTTCGAGCCTCCACCGCGACGCGACCGTTCCGCCGTCAGTTTCGTCAGTTAACCAGGAAGAAAAACAGTGCGCAGCGCCATTTTACAGAAAGCCCCCCACCTTTTTGTTTTCTCCACCCGCGCTCCTCTAGGCCGACCTGTCTGCGGCTGTTGCCTTTTTGCAAAAAGGGTCCCGTAGATTTGGCGCCTCAACCCGCAGTCCCCCCCTGTTGTCTGTGCGCGTGTTGGGCCCAGTCGACCTGGCCCCACCCATCAGCGGCAGTGGCTAGGTCTGCCTGGGTAGGAAAAGTTTTTCTGTGTTCAGTTTAATTCAAATCTTTTCAAATTTAATTCAAATTCAAAATTCAAATCAGATTTATAACAACTTTTAAAATACAAATCCAAATAATACAAATAATATATGTTTTTGAATCAGAAAAATGTGAGTATTTCAAATATGCCATTCAAAATATTATTTGAACACTTTAAATTTCCATGTTGATTAAATTACAATAAAATGCCCTTTTCTTAATTAATTAATAACTTTTGATTTATAACTCCAAATTTAACAAATGATATGTCTAAAATGATTAGCGCGACGAGACCTTTCTGTTGATGCATTCCATGTTCTGAATTGCAGCATGCATCATATAAATATAAAGATTACAGCAACTAATATGAGGATAAAATGTGGCCAAAACTCAATAAAATGATTTATTCTTGTATTCCACACCTCACCCATGCCATGCTACCTTATTGCCATGCAAATTGTGCATCATTCATCATGGCATGATTGTTTGCTTGTCGCACTTTATTCATATGCTTGTGCACTGTATTTATGTTGGCCCTTGTTTGTTTGGTTCTTCTTCGAATAGACACTGAGCAGGGGATATATCAAGAAACCCAGGAGCACTACCCAGATCCGTCTCTCGCTTCAACTGAGCTGCCAGGCAAGCACTACCACATGCTTGCATACATATAGTACCTATTGCCTCTATCTTATTCTTGCATCATTGAGTCGCGATTGCATTAAACTGAATCCCAAGTATTGCATAGCCTTTACTTTTAAACCCCACCAAGCTTGTTCCTCCATCCCATGAGCCATTACTACAGGAGTTGTTTGAGCCATGCGAGTCGTAGAACAGCATGTGTAGGGTATGTGAGAGTCTGATGGATAACGAGGTACCTAAACAACTTAACCTGAGTAGTAATGGGATAACTAATGAAAGTAGCACCGGTGAGCAATATCTGCTATTTGGTTTTTCCTGCTCACTTGTGTCCCGTAGGACCCCGAGTACTTGATTCCTGTTCCTTGATTATTCGCGCTATCCACATCCGGGAGGCTTATGGGACCCCCCTGAGCCAGAGCTTGAATCATTCTTATTTCTTGGGGCCACAAACTAGTTTGAGGTTTTATTTACTATCCTGTACCTATGCCATGCTTTACTGCTTTAGTTAAATTGTGTGATGTACTGCACCTGTACTGTTTAGGTAAGCGGAGTGTTTTCACGGTATCGACAAGCCCAGTCACATCTTCGGGTTCCCAGTCGTTTACAGCCACTGGCGCAAACCTTGAGTCCGTCTCGAGTCACTAACTTCTATGGTGTACTCAATGGGGTGGCCCCCTGAAATATTTCTGAATCCTGTGATTGCTTCGTCGTGAAAGCCTCGTTGGGTTTTGATTTGGTTTTTCCGAGGTTGATCGAGTGTGTGTTGCTATTTGTGCACCCCTGCAGGGTAAAACTTTCTGAAAGCCGTGTCCGCGGTTATGGACGACTTGGAGCACAGTTTCTCGATCATAGACAAGCATAACTAAAGTACCGCTTTAATTTGACTAAGTAACTGACTAGTAAATAATGCAACACTCATGGAATGGTTAATAAAATTGCCAACGGATGGGGGGTTGTTCGTCCGCTTCCTCGTTGGTAAGCGAGGAGGAGGATGGATCTGTTGATATTACTGTCATAACTGTTGTCATTATTTCACGGACATCCGTCTATCTTTGGTTAGGCGGATGGTTAGCGAGTATCTATAGAACTGTTAGGGTTTATCTTTTGCTGCAATTGCGTCACCCTGTGTTGTGTCCCCTATAGAGGCATAAAGACTTGCTGAGTACCCCTAGGGTCTCACACGATGAATTGTTTGATTCAGATGAACAGGTACACTCACAAGATGGATACTGGGTGGAGGAGGCGGACGATGTGGGCAACGATCGTTCGGTGTAGAGATTCCGGAACGGGATCCGTGAGATCTGGGCGGGATGTGCTTATTTATGGGGCATCTTATGCCGATTTGCTTCTTATCCGTACTCGGATCTTGTTTGCCGCACCGACATACTCGATGTTTGATGTATGAGGAGATATCCTAAAATATTATATCTATCTAGGACATTTGAATCTTAGTATGGCGTTGCTATATATTTCCTTTCTTTTTAGATGGAATGGCTCGATGTACTGTTGTATGGTGGCTTGCATACATACTCATTTGTGTATGTAGTTGATCCTTCGCTTGCCGACACGCCGTTCTTGTCCCAACGATTGGAAATGGTTGGGACGGCCGAAAGGTCTACCTGTGAGTGGCATTTGGGCCCCACCGTACTATTTCAACCATTTCCGCTCGTCCAGGCTTGTAACTAGGAGCGTAATTCACCGAGGTAGTTACAATTGGTATCCGCTCGTCCAGGCTTATAAGAAGAGTTCTTCATAGATGTCACTATGGTGATGCTGCAAGTTTCCACCATGATTAGGCATGGCTTAGGCTAGCGGCCCAGGCGTTTCTCTAACACAGGATACAAACTCCATGGACTTACAAGTTCCCTCTTTATTTCACACCGGTGACATCCATAGACAATAGAGCATGATATCAACTGAGTAAAAAGTGCAAGTGCAATGTTGATAACGTTCCCCGTGACAACATGGTTCTGCTAATTCCAACGTATAAGTGCAAGCATATACAACATAGATGACACAATGGTTCAAGTTTATTAGGGGCAAAGAATATAAAGTGTGCCATCAAGTTTGTGAGGGCTTTAATCACTAAGTTTTCACATAACAAAATAGTTTTTTATTAGAAGATAGTTGAAAACAAGAATATACTTGGAATGGTATAACCCACCATGCATAGGAGTTTATAGTGGACACTTTGGAATAACTTGGTTTCTTGGGAGTTGGAAGCATGAGTAGGACTTACTCATACAAGTGGAGGCTAGCAAAAGACTGGGAGCAACCAAATAAGAGAGAAATAATGGCCATAATCATGCAGTGCAACAAAGCATTACTAATCAAAGCATATAGTGGTACTACAAGTCAAGGACTAAATGGTCATAGAGGCTAATGGTTACTTGTGATAGTCATAACATGGTGTGAGCATGTGCCAAGTCAACCCAAGCAAAACATCAAAGGAGAATACCATAATACTATGCTTTTGCATGCTAAAACAACACATTATTTCTTCAAGGCACACTAAGCAATCCCAATTGTTTGGAACAAGACATGTACATCAATAATCACTAAGCATAATGTCAAAAAAACACCTAGCATGTCATGCTAAAGTCTAAGTCACAGTCAATGCAAGCTCCTCTTGCACTTACAAGCAAGAACTTACTACTCCTTTCCAACACCAAGCAACTTATTTGTAAAACAACACAGCGAGAACAGGGGTCCAAACTACTCAAGCAAACTAAACAAACTAAGCAAAGCAAATGAAAACTAAGACGCTCCAAGAACAACACAACTGTGCATGAAACAATAAAAATGAAGTGTCTAGACAGACCTGAGCTTTTTATTGATGAAGAAGGGGATGCCTTGGGCATCCCCAAGCTTTGACGCCTGTACCTCTTGGATATTTCTTGGGGTGACACCATGGTGTCATCCCCAAGCTTGAGCTTTTGTCCATTTTTCATCTTATTGCATCATTATCTCTCTACACCTGAAATTTTTCCTTCATACAAAACTTCACACAATCTTCATTAGCAACATTAGCTTATTCAAAAGATATTAGACCTCTGGCAAAGCTTTATAACATCAAGGATTTTCACTAAAAACACAATATACTGTATTAACTCCTTCAAAAAGCTCAATTCACCTAAAGAGAACTCAAAAAGGAATTAATAAGAAGCAAATACAAATAATGGCAGAAATCTGTCAAAACAGACCATCAGGTAGAAACCGATTTTTCCAAACGTCTTCTGTTGCTCAAATCAAAAAGTGTTGAACTAACGAAAGTTATATAACATACTGGGGGATTTATTCGTAAATTTTCAGATCAATCCGAGTTACAGAGACTCCTCACGAATGTTTTTGGTGGAGGACAGAAATCTGTTTCGGGACAGCAACTCCCCAAATCTTACTTCCCTCTCATTAGAGGTCATTCTTGGCACAAGAAGCAAACAAAAAGGATAAGGAGAGGTCATTACTTAATTAATAACTTCCAAGACTCAAGTAAACTCTTGGGTTATCTCCCAACAAGTACTTTTCTTTAACGCTTTTAAGTTAGGCACAAGAAGCAAGAAGAATCAAGTATTTTCAAATGAAGAAGCATTAACATCAATACTTGAAAAATCTTCAACTATGAAAGATATCTCATCCAACTGGGTTTTGGAGGATCCCTTCTCATCTCTCTTTGGTCTACTACTTTCATCAAAAAGATTTTCAGGAGCAATCCAATCAAAATTCTTTTCAAGGGCCTCATGCATTCTAGCAAGCTTAAAGGGTATGTGTATGTTAAATTCCTCTCTAGGCTTAGTTTTATCAGAAATACCCACAACATATAAACTTGAACCTAGCATATTGAAAAATTCAAAGACCTTCTTGGCTTCCCTAGCAACATCATCAAACTCTTTCGATAAAGTTTCATGGATGAATTCTCTCTTTTCAGCATTCTTTTCCTCTTTTAGTTTTAGAAACAAAAATTGTATGAAGGGGTTAAGGCTAAAAAACCTAGCCTCCAACATATGAACTAAAAAGCTACAGCAATCTCATAATTAGGAGCAAGTTATGCTATGGATTTATCCTCAATATCCTCATGCTTGCTAACATGATTAAAAAATTCTTCAATATTGTCAATTATGGAGCCACTACCTATCACAAGATCTTTCAGGGCGAACTTGGGAAACAACATGGTGAGCTAGAGAAAGTGGCAACTAGAGTAGGAACTAATTTTTTTGTGTTTTTTAATAACGCAAGCAAACCAAACTAGACTAATTTTTTTGGGTTTTTTAGAAAGAGGCAAACAAAACCAAGCAAAAGAAACAAAGCAAACTAAAAACAAAGTAAAGAGAAAGGAAGTGAAGGACTCCCCTAGTGAAGTCGTCCTTAGCCTCACCGGCAACGGCGCCAGAAAACTTGTCGATGGTGCTTGACGTGGAGCACTTTGTTAGAAACCCCAAGAGCAAGGTGTGATGAGCACAGAAGCAAGTCTTCCCTCCATAGAGACCGAGGTTATCGAACCAAAAGGAGGAAGGAAACGTCACATAGGTGTTGCAAGCAACACAGAGACCTGCACAACAGAAACTCAAGAATTTGCCCCAACGAATCAGTGAGGTTGTCAATCTCACCGGTTTGGTGTAACAAAGGATTAAACGTATGGTGTGGAAGGTAATGGTGGTTTGAAGCAAGTAAACAAGTAACCGTGGAATATGTATCAATGGTAATGATTGGATCGGGGTCCATAGTTCACTAGAGGTGCTCTCCTTAGATAAAAAACATGGCATGAAGGGTAAACAAATTACAGCATGGCAATTGACAGGAACTCAGCAAGGCATAACAATGGAATTACCAGTCAGAAAGATCCTATGAGATTCATTTGGGAAATACAACAAGATACATAGACCGCCATCCAACTGCATATATGACTAGAAGTCCACCTTCAGGTTACCATCCGAACCCCCTCCAGTATTAAGTTGCAAGCAACAGACAACTGCTTTAAGCAAAGTCTGTAAGGTAAACAGTCCACATGTTCCATGAACAAGAGACCGTTGTTTTCTCCCTAGTAGCAACAACACATCTAGAACCAAAGAGATTATTGTCACTTCCCTTGGAAACTAGAGACATGAACCCACTATCGAGCATAAATACCCCCTCTTGGAGTCACTAGCAACTACGTCACCAAGATAGCTACTAACAATGGAGAGCATGCAAGATCACAAACAACACAGACATGATAGAATCATAAAGACAAAACCATTAATCAAACCAACACAATAATCTCAATATCCATCGGATCCCCGCAAACACAACATGCATGATTACAAATAGATTAGATCTTGATCATCAACGGAGCTCACAAGATCTATACATGAAAGAACAAAGGAGGAGATACAACCATCTAGCTACTACATGGACCCATAGTCCAAGGTGGAACTACTCATGCATCATACCAGAGAGAAGGCCTCCGGGATGATCTCCCCTCCGGCAGGGTGCCGGGAAGAACTTCAGATCCCCCCGATCTAGGGACGATGGTGGCGGCGGCTACAGAAGGTTCCGTGGAGATTTGATCGGGTACTTAGGGTTTCTGCATTGGGGGCTTCTGATAGATGAAGGGGGAGGCCGAGGAGGCAGCCAAGGGGGTCAAACCCTACCTAAGCGCGGGGTAGAGCCCACCTGCGCCTAGGGGGTTTGGCCGCCCTGGCCCGCTTCCTCGTCTCCCCTCTGGACTTTTTATTCCCCACGGAAAGTTATTGACTTTGACGTTTGTCCCGTACAATTCCGAGAATATTTCTTTACTAGCTTTTCTGAAACCAAAAACAGCAGAAAACAGGCAACTGACACTGTGGCTACTTGTTAATAGGTTAGTATCAGAAAACATGTAAAAAGTACCTCAAAGTGTAGACAAAGCAAAGCAAAGTAGATACTAAAAAAGCAAGGAGCATAAAAAATTATAGATATGTTTCCGACGTATCAAACCGCATTGAGCAAAATTTGGAGTTGATCCGTAGTCTGACCTTCGAGATTAAGGATTTAAGGAAACTGATTGAGGAGCTTATCAAGAGATGTAAGACCCCACATTTATAAGGTAAAGGTCCTTGTGATTGCAATGCTAATCCCTGGATCAAATGCTAGCATCCACAGTTTAAGATGAAGTACACAAAAACAAAGGTCATTATTACATCGTCATTCCAGAGATAACATAGTCTTTTACAACTCAATAGCCAAAGGCTAGTACAAGAGTTCATAACATAAAGTAAATAACCATAAGCCTTCATCTTCATGTGCCACATGCAAGCATGTTGAGTGTAGACTCATAACCCTAATCTCCATCAGAGTAACCTGCAACATCATAAGTTACAGCCACAGTGGGTCAATACATTTGGAATTGTATTGGCAAGTGATACCATAGTAGAATAGTAGTATCTAACATCTATATGAATTTGGCTAAGTGTAGCGTAGGCTTGCTTTGCTCAACATAGGGTTTTTCCTATCAGTTGAAAACACTAAGTTTTTGTTTGACAAAAACTCCCAAGGAACCACCAATAGACATTGGTGAACCTTTAACCCTTGTTCAACCACAAGTTTTTAACTTAGAAATTGGGATGAGGAGATCCTTGGTAGCTTAAATGTCTTGATGCTCAAATTGTCCGTTGCCGGGGACACGACTAAGTACTTAGGTTTTACCCTCTCGAGAGGTGGTCTATTTTCCCCACAAGACTCGACATGCATCGAGACGAGACCTTTCAGAAGCCTTCCCTTAGGCCACCATGGACGCGTTCCATCCTATCACCCTACCACCAACTGTCCATCTGGCTAAGTTATTGCAACCTATATGATCAAGGCACAACCCATATGCCAAGTGGTTGCACTAGAAGCTTCTAAACACTAAGTATCTCAAATCCCTTTGTTCCTGGGTGGCTTTCCACAAGTGTGATACACAAGGTAAACCATAGATATGGGCCTTGTGTAACCACTCAAGACAAACCATCATACCATTCCACTCAGCTGTTTCATTCACTTAGTTATTTTATTAAACAAAAACACAAGTCAAAAGACTTAGCAAAATTTCCATAGCATTATTATATTCCACCCTTGTTTGCTACTAGCTAGGCTAAGCATGATAACATAGCAAGTATCTTAACTTAGAGAAATTCTACTAAGATTACATCTAATAGGATTTCCCAAGCATAGCATATTTATATACTTAGCAAAAAATTCCATGCAAGTCCTATTGAAAATATCACTAATGCATAATAAAAATAATAGGAAAAATACATGAAGCACCACTTGCCTTGGTAGTTGGGGGAGTACCAACAATCCTCACAATCACCACTAGCACCAAAATCTACACATAAAATAATAGCACCAAATTTACATTCAGATAATCAAGAAAAAATATACATGAATGCATGCAAATGCAATGGAATGAATTTTCTACACTAAACTATTCAAACCAAACAGTAATGAACACAAAACCAACTATTTATAGTCTAAATAAACTTAAATTTGCTTTAAGAACATTTTCTAAAGAATTTATATGGCCAAAATAAGCCTATATTTGATTCTGCAAATAAACCTAATTTTACAAAAGCAAAATACAAATTCAACCCACAGTAGTGTAGGAATTATTTTTATGAATCCAATGATATATTACTTGCATATTTTGGATAAACAGAACAAAAGTTATGAATTTTACAAGTTTAAACATTTAATAGATTCAAAACAGATTTTAGATTCGAACTACAGACGCGTGGCAGCGCCTGATTGGTCAAGTCAGATCCAACGCGCCAGATCGCAACGTACCCCTTTGCTAACGATCTAACCTAAACCGCCAGATCTAAATCCTACAGCTCAGATCTAAGTGTATCCCTTCGCGTCTAGTTCTAATCTCGACCGCTGGATCTAGATCCAGCGGATCCTACTGCTTTGACCAAATGCGAGCGACGCAAATGGCCACCGCGGCGGTGGCGTGACAAACGGTGATGTTCCGGCAAGGCCAGGGGTAAGGGAGGGGCACTGGGGCTTACCAAGGTCACGGTGACGCGGTGAAGCTCAACATGCTCGCGGACGGGGCTGGGGCGCACGGACACGGCGACGATTCCTCGTCGGAGTTGAGCTGGGCTTCGGGTGTGCTCAGGCGTTGTCGTTGGCGGTGCTACATGGCACGGAAATACAAGCAAGAGGCCGCGTTAGACGCACACGGGGACGGTGAGTGTACAAGCGTCATCCAGAGAGAAGGGGGGCTAGGGTTTACCATATTTGCTCGCCGGAGATGCTCGGGACAGCGGCGGTGCGAGATCGCGTGTGGACAGCCTAGCGGCGCTTAGAGGGTGGTGAGTGAGGGGAAAGGAGAGGAAGGAGGAGGGGGTTAAGTAGAGGGGGTTCGGGCGCGGGATTACTATGGCCATAACGTGAATTGATTCTAAAATCAATCAGCTAGTAACGGACGGCAAAACGGCGAGTCTGCGGGGGCTGATTGAGGAAGATGATGTTGACGTGGCGGTGGGACCAGCATGTCAGTGAGGGGGTGTGGGGCGTGCAGTGAGAAAAGAAAGGTAGGGGTACGGGGGAGCCAGGTGGGCTTCACTCGGCTACGAGTTGGGCCGTGGGGGTGGGCTGAGCCAGTTAGCTGGTCTGCTTCCATTTTTTTGTTCTTTTGTTTTTTCTTTTTCTGATTTGATTTTCTAAATGAGATTTGAAAGCTCAAAACAACTCCAAATCAAGTCAAATTTCCACCAAAAATTTGTGAGACCACTTTAGTGTCCAAGAGTGTGTTAAACACATAAATTCACTCAGAATCACTTTGGCCCTTTGAAAAATAAAAACAAAACCATGCCTCATATGATTGATAAAAATGGGCATACAAATGGTTTTGTTTGAATTCAAACTTTAAAAAATTTTGTGCTAGCTCTAAATGCTTTGACAATATGAATTCAATGCATGCTTTTTCAATTCATGATTTTTTGGGGATGTTACAAATCTAACCCCCTTAAGATGAATCTCGCCCTCAAGATTCGGATTGGCTAGCAAATAGCTGAGGGTGATCTTTCTGAAGGTCGTCTTCTCTTTTCCAAGGTGCTTCCTCTTCGGAATGATGGTTCCACTGAACTTTGCAGAATTTGATAGTCTTGGTACGAGTAACTCTTTCTGCAGTCTCAAGAATTTTGATAGGTTTCTCCTCATAAGTGAGATCACTCTCCAATTGAACCTCTTCCAAAGGTATAGTATCCTTCAAAGAAGTTTCTTCCATCTCCGGATGGCATTTCTTCAACTGACTCACATGAAACACATTGTGAACTGCTGACAGTGATTCGGGAAATTCAATCTCATAAGCCACTTCTCCTTTACGACTCAAAATCTTGAATGGTCCAACGTACCTTGGTGTCAGCTTTCCTTTGGCTCCAAATCTCTTCACACCACGAAGTGGTGAGACTCTAAGGTAAGCTATATCACCTACCTCATAGCTGACTTCTCTTCTTTGGATCTGTGTAGCTATTTTGTCGGGACTAGGCAATCTTCAATCTGTCTCTTACCAATTTAAATTTCTCTTCAGCTTCCTTAATCAGTTCTGGTCCGATCAAATTTCTTTCTCCAACACCACTCCTTAGTAATGGAGTAGTACACTTCCTTCCATAGAGAAATTCAAACGGTTCCATCTTAATGCTGGCTTGATAGCTGTTATTTTAAGAAAATTTTGCGTAAGGCAGACTTTCATCCCAACTAGCACCATAGTCTAGGGCACATGTCCTCGACATATCCTCCAAAATCTGATTGGTCTTTTTTGTCTGTCCATCAGTCTGGGGGTGAAAAGCTGTGCTGAACTCTAATCTTGTTCCCAATGACTCATGCAGTTGTCGCCAAAAATGCGAGGTGAACTGAGTTCCTCTATCAGACACAATACTCTTAGGTACTCCATGCAGACATACAATCCTATTCATATAGATCTTGGCTAACTTAGCACTTGTATAGGTTGTCTTCACGGGTATGAAATGAGCCACTTTAGTGAGGCGATCTACAACAACCCAAATAGGATCATATCCGGATCTAGTACTTGGTAGTCTGGTGATAAAATCCATACCAATCTTATCCCACTCCCAATCAGGAATGGGTAGTGGTTGTAATAACCCAGCCGGTTTCTGATGTTCCGCCTTCACTCGACTACACACATCACGCAAGGCAATATGCTCTGCAATATCCTTCTTGAGATTGTTCCACAAAAATCTTTCCTTCACATCCATATACATTTTGGTGTTACCCAGATGAATAGAATATGGTGAATTGCGTGCTTCCTGCAGAATTAGTTTATGAAGCTCCGGATCTTGCGAAATGCAGATACATTTTCCATACCATAAGGTACCATGTTCGTCTTCATGGAATCCTTTATCTTCCCCTTTGCTAATTTTACCTTTTATCTCTTCAATTTCCTTGTCCAACTTTTGGGCTTCTTTGATCTTGTCCAACAATGTGGGTTGAACATCCAATCACATGAGATATCCTTCAGGTACTATCTCCAATCTGAGATCTTTGAATTAGGTACACAGATCATCTGGCAATTCTCCCTTAGTAAGGCCATTCACATAAACCTTACAGCTTAAAGCATCTGCTACGACATTTGCTTTACCGGGGTGGTATTGCAAACTCAAGTCATAGTCCTTGATCAGCTCAAGCCATCTTCTTTGTATCATATTGATTTCTTTCTGAGTGAAGATATACTTCAGACTTTTGTGATCTGTGAACACTTCACAATGCTTTCCCAAAAGATAATATCTCCATGTTTTGAGTGCATGGACAATAGAGGCTAACTCTAAATCATGAGTAGGATAATTCACTTCATGAGTTTTGAGTTGTCTCGAGGCGTAAGCCACAACTTTCCCTTCTTGCATCAAAACTCCACATAATCCTTGGTGAGATGCATCACAATAAACTTTGAAATCCTTCTCCAAATCTGGCAGACATAAGAATGGTTTTGTCACTAGTCTCTTCTTCAATTCCTGGAAACTGACTTCACAACCTTCAGTATAGTCAAATTTCTTATCTTTCTTAAGTAATTCCGTCATTGGCTTAGCTACCTTTGAGAAATTCTCAATGAATCTTCTATAATATCCTGCCAAACCAAGGAAACTACGAACTTCTTTCACTGACTTGGGAGATTCCCACTCAGTTACAGCCGACACCTTTGTGGGATCGACTTGAGAAATCCAACTTCATTCAACTAGAATTCACACTTGCTGAACTTTCCATACAACTTGTGTTCCCTAAGCTTCTCAAGTATCAAACGCAAATGTTCTTCATGCTCTTCTTTGCTCTTGGAATAGATCAAAATGTCATTGATGAATACGACAAAAAACTTGTCAAGAAACTCCATGAACACCTTGTTCATCATATTCATGAAATGGGCTGGTGTATTTGTCAAACCAAATGGCATCACGGTGTACTCATACAATCCATACCTAGTGGTGAAACCAAATGTCAAGAGACTTCTTGTATCTTGATTGCAGGGTTGCTTGAGAGGGATACTTTTGACCACTTCCTCCCTGAGTTCGATAAACCTTGGGTAATACACTTAAGGGAAACTTGCTGCTGTTCTACAAACCTCTACACTTGGAGGCCCAACAACTATCTACAAGAATAGAAGTGCGTAGACATTAGTGGTGTTGAGGGAGAGCCCCCCGGAAGAGAGTTCCTACTAAGGTTATGTGGTATGCTCCTATAATACCAATGTTGAAACGCATGTTACAAACAAAGACCGTAATAAAGACGGAAAGTTGAGACACCCCGTTGATGGGTCGCAGTGGAGAAAAATTAAGAGAGACTTCCCGGACTTTGCAGGTGATGCAAGGAACTTATGGTTTGGTCTAAGTACGGATGGCATGAATCATTTTGGGGAGCAGAGCTACAGTCACAGCACCTTCCTCCTTGGTTGTGAATGAAGCGTCAGTTCATTATAATGACAGTGCTCATCCAAGACCCTAAGCAACTAGGCAACGACATTGATGTGTATCTAAGGCCATTAGTTGAAGAACTCTTACAGCTATGGGGCAAACCAGGTTTACATGTGTGGGATGAGAACAAACAAGAGCCATTTGACCTACGAGGGTTGCTATTCGTAACCATCAATGATTGGCCTGCTCTTAGTAACCTTCCAGGAAAGACAAACAAGGGATATAAGGCATGCACGCACTGCTTAGATAAGACTGAAGGTACATATTTGCATAAATGCAAGAAGGTTGTATACCTTGGGAATCGACGATTTCTTCCAACCAATCATCCCGTAAGAAAGAAAGGCAAGCATTTCAAAGGTGAGGCAGATCACCGGAAGAATCCTGACCTCCCTGCTAGTGATGATGTATTTGGTATGGTCAAGGACATAGAAGTAATCTTTGGAAAGGGTCCCGACGGTCAATATGTTCCAAACGAAGTCTCTACCGGACACGCGCCCATGTGGAAGGAGAAATCTATATTTTGGGAGCTGCCATATTGGAAAGTCCTACATGTCCGCTCTCCAATTGACATGATGCACGTGACGAAGAATCTTTGCGTGAACATGCTATGATTCCTGGGTGTGTATGGGAAGACCAAGGATACACCAAAAGCACGAGAGGACCAGCAAGTTATGGAAGACCCAAAGGACATGCATACACAGAACAAGACGGATAAAGGGCGTCACTTAAGTCGTGCCAGCTATGCTCTTACCAAAGAAGAGAAGAAAATCTTTTTTGAAGTCCTTTACAGTATCAATGTGTCATCTGGCTTCTCGTCTAATATAAAGGGGATAATTAATATGGTAGAGAAAAATCCAAAACCTGAAGTCTCATGACTTTCATGTGATTATGACGCAGTTGCTTCCGGTTGCATTGAGGGGGCTTCTGCCGGAAAATGTTCGAGTACCCATTTTGAAGCTGTGTGCATTCCTCAATGCAATATATCAGAAGGTAATAAATCTAGATATTCTGCCAAGGTTACAGAAGGATGTGGTACAATGTCTTGTTAGTTTTGAGTTGGTGTTCCCACCATCCTTCTTCAATATTATGACGCATCTCCTGGTTCACCTAGTGGAAGAGATTGCCATTCTCGGTCCTGTATTTCTACACAATATGTTCCCCTTTGTGAGGTTCATGGGAGTCTTAAAGAAATATGGTCATGATCGTGTTAGGCCAGAAGGAAGTATCTCCAAGGGCTATGGAACAGAGGAGGTCATTGAGTTTTGTGTTGACTTTATACCTGACCTTAAGCCGATTGGTGTTCCTGACTCGCGGCATGAGGGGAGAGTGAGTGGAAAAGGCACGCTGGGAAAGAAAGCAATGATATGTAGGGACGAGGAATATTTTACTAAAGCACACTACACAGTTCTACATAATTCCACCTTGGCAGCTCCGTATATCGAGGAACACAAGAATATTGTATGCTCCAACAACCCGGGGTAGCCTGACTCATGGATTAGAGATGAACACATGAAGTCTTTCGGCAGTTGGATGCGGACACATTTATTGAATGACACCACTGTTGGAGATCAGCTATACTTGTTGGCCGCATCACCATCTTCTACTATATTGAATTTCCAAGAGTACGAAATAAATGGGAATACATTCTAAACGATCGCCCAAGATAAAAAGATCACCAACCAAAACAGTGGTGTCCGCTTTGATGCAACGGACGAGAATGGGCAAAAGGACACATATTATGGTTACATAGAGGAGTGTCGTGGGTAGATGCCATGGGTAGGCTAAAGTTTGGGGCCAATGGATGCTAGTGGGATCTGGGTAGGGAAGATGTAGTGATTTTTACACACAAATTAGAGCATGGATATTTATTTCACCTTAATCAAGATACAAGTGCTCCTTGAGCTATACCAGAGAGAGGAGGAAGAAGGTTACAACACGAGCCCTCTAGCCTCAAATGAATCGATCCCCCCTTCAGGAAGCTATGCCTCTACTTATAAAGGACTCCCTTGGTTCACTCTAGGGTTGACGTGGACAAGCATATTCTTGGAATATGCTTGTCCCAAAGCGGTAACTCGGCGGACCTCTTTCTGTGTCCCCCTTCTATTGACGGCAAAGACCCAGAGCTTCCCACATGTGAGCCTCGGGCCTGCCCACTATCACCTCCATGATGCTGGTCTGCCCCTCTGTGGCTCTGTCCCTTGTCTCTAGCGCTTCGCCCTGAGTAGATTCCACCTAGATGGTAGCTAGGGTTTGACTTTGGGAACCATCTCCTTCTTCCGCAAGCTTCTCGTAACTCGTCCTCGCCTCGCGTAACTCGTCTTGACCTGTACCTGTGCATGAGCTGTTTAACCTCATTCGGCCGACCTAGCTCATATGACGGCCGAGTAAGGTATTAATTGCTCGATTCCGGCTAAGCCATGCCTTATTCGGCCGATCCTTGCGTAAATCGGCCGAACCAGCCCATGACCCAGCCCAGGGTAAGAAAGGTTCCTTCCCTTTCTCCACTATCTTGACCCTACTTGGGGTCATCCCCCCCACATTAGTCCCCGAGGCTGGTGCGGTCCTGCCAGATACTTCGGCCGGACCACATCAGTTTACAGACATTTATTCTTTCTAATCTCCTATCTGATGTATTTCTTAGCCGGCGCTCCTATTCAGCTATCTCTCGTTTGTTTATCCTCTCATGCCGAGGTCCGAGTTGCTTTCCGAGTCATTCTCTTTCTTCCGGGGTATCTCCTTGGCTTCTTGAGTACGCCTCATCCTACGTGTACCAATCATTGATGTTATCTCGTCTTTTGTACTGCTATAGTGTACGCTGGCATGCTACAGTAATTACTGCGCCCGTCGCATCGGTGCAGTGAAGCTTCAATAAACGCAACGATCGCACGACCTGATCTCCTCTTGATTCGTGTGGCCCTTGTTGTGGCTCCACTCCTCTTTTGTGCATGCGCGATACACGCGTTCACGCGGTTACGACGGCACATCCACGATCCCACTACTGCTCACCCTACGCGGTTATAAGTAGGGGAGTGGGGTGGGTCAATTCACTTTCCCCTTTCCCACTCCCTTCGTCTTCCTCCCAGCGTCGCCGCAGTTGTTGCGCTCCAGTGACTGCACCGCTGCACCTTCTCCTTGACGGCCACGCCGCCATTCTTATGTTCTCGCGAGCCCACCGCTGCGCTCTCCTTTTTGGGTTCTTATTGTTGTGCTTCTCTGCTGCTTTTCGTGTCGCCGCCGCTAGGTCCTTGCCCTAGGCTCTCATCTTGTTTTTCTCCATCTCCTACGGCGGTTCTCTTTCCACTCTGCCGCCGCTTCTGTCGCCGTCGCGATAGGGCCTTGGGTTTCGAGGCCTCTCCCCGCCACTAGTTCTTCCTCTGTCGACTCCTCCGACGAGCCCATGTCTAGCTCCGTCAGAGGCGCCATTATTGGGGAAGAAGAGCTTATGGCAGGACTAGAACGGGGCTCATGGCAAGGTTCTACGGTCACTCGCTGAGAGATCGAGTGGCTGCGCAAGACCCGCCAAATTCCTGCTGAGGTAAATTGTTGCTTACCTGGCAAAGAATCATCTCCCGTACTTGACGATGGCAAGTACATAGTTTTCATGTCGCACTTTGCCAGAGGATTTGGCCTCCCTCTTAGCGATTTTGCTAGGAACTTTCTAGATTACTTCGGCCTTCAGCCGCATCATCTGCCAGCTAATGTTGTAGCTAGGGGTGGGCATTCGGTTTTCGGTTAATTCGGTTCGGTTTTTTGGGTTTTTCTATAATTCGGTTTTTACAAAATAAGCACCGAAATTATTTCAGTTTTCTAATTAGTCGATAGTTCGGTCAGTGGACAAATTGATTCGGTGTTCGGTTTTTAACCGAACTTCTAGAAATAATAACATGGTGCCATAATTTATGCCAGATCCATACGAGCTAAACCATTCATCGGCGCACCGGAAGCAACCTCCAGGTCGGCGAGTACCTGAAGAAATACATGGCTAGCTGATGTCTTGAACGCATGTGTTGAAAAAGAACATAATAAGCATGATGTCTATCTTGCTCGTTTAAAAAAATGATGTCTATCTTCCAAGCCGTATACATTCAACAAATTGTATGTGTTGATAGTTTAGCTAAATTACATGATTATATACGAAATAGAAAAACAATTGAAAGACTTCCAACAAAATTCATAGATACAATTGACAGTTAAACCATGAACATGTACGTGCATGTGGCTGGAAACATACGTATATGCATGGGCTGCCTGGCAGCTTTTGCATGCATTTTTTTTGTCGCATGAGCTAGTATCTACATATAGTAAAATATATTTAGCTCTGTCACGTATATTTTTCAGTTGTACGGTTATTTCGGTTAATAGAGAGTCAAAACCGAATTAATATTTATAAATTCGGTTAATCATATTTACTAACTGAAATTAGTTTCGGCTAATTCGGGTTTGGTGTATTCGGTTTCGGTTTCGGTTAATTCAGTTTCGGTGTTCGGTTTCGGTTTTTTATGCCCACCCCTAGTTGTAGCCTCTCTCTTGGCCTTTATCTCAGCTTCTGAAGGATACTTCGGCCTTTGGCCTTTAGTAGATGTATGGTTGAAGTTCTACCAAATCCTAGCCAACGTGGTACCGGATAAATCTCTTCACCCTTCTGAGAAATCTTTAACCCAGTGTGGGGCCGCCTCTATTACACCTCGGAAAAATTCCGTGTTCCCCCGAGTTGCGGGTCTTGAGTCTTGTAAGAAATGGCACAAATCATTTTTATACGTTAAGAATACCGGAGGAGAGGATAAGATTTGGCTTCCTGCTTTCTCCATCGGTCCTCCTTCAAAGAAGAACTGGCTCTATAATCCGAAGAAGACCCATGCTCTTGCCGAGGCGTTTGAGCTTCGGCTTCAGGAGTTGATTCGTGCTGGGATTTGGGGCGAAGATCTGATGACCGCGTTTATCAGTAGCTGAATCTTCCCCTTCCAACTCCCACAAGCTTTGCTATATGAGTGGTCCTGTGGATCCCAATCAAGTTTCGACAGTTGAGCTCGACGATGTCCAGATCCAGAAGCATGTCCGGGCTATCTTTAAAACTGAGATGCCCGAGGAATGGCTTTGGGGAACGAGACCCTTTTCTCGTGCTAACCCTCCTCCTCAGGTAATTCGGATACAAATTGTTTTGTCCAGGTTATCTCCCATTGTGTATCCTGCTAACCTTTTGTTTGCCCTTATTGCAGAGGTTTGCGGAGCAAACCACGGAAGATTCTGAGGTGCTGGCCCTCCCTTGGGTTGCTGATCGCAGTAACCCGGACAATGGGGAACTTGATCTAGAGGAATTTATTCCTAAGCCAGAAGCAGCTCCTGCTCGCACCCGGAATAAGACCTCGGCCCACGCTGATGAAGGTGACTCGGACGACGTTCAAATTCTCGAAGTAGTTGCTGCGGTGCCTATCTCTTACGCATTTCAGGCTCCTTCTTTCCCAGCTAATCCGGCTGGCCAGGTGCACGAGGTCGAACCTCTCGCTTCGGAAGCCCCTACTGCTTCTAAGAAGTGTGCTGCTTCGAAGGATCCTTCGAACGCTGCTCCCAAGAAACGAACCAAGAAATCCTCCCAGCATATTCCAAAGCGCAAAGTTATGTCTGGAGTTACTGGGTAAGTTTCCTTTTACATTTTCTCTTTTATTTCTTGTTTCTCTCTTTCTATTTCTGAATTCATTTTCATTTCTTTGTAGTGCTCCTCTTTCCGCTAAACCTAGCGATCCGAGTATGACATCTCATGTTACTCGGCCGCCTTCACCACCACCTTCGGAAGATGTCTTGGTTCCTAGTCCACCGTGTGATGACTTTACTCCTGAGCCGACTAATGGCTCTCCACGACAAGATGAGCCCCTAGCTCCCCCTATGGTTTCTGATGACGCCCCGATGCCGGATCACCCAACTGATTCAGCAGCTTCTCCCAAGATTCCCGAGGATGCTCCCACCGATCCTTCGTGTATCGCAATTCCAGCCTCTGCTCAAACATCCGCCGAGTTTGCCACTACCTCGGCCCCTTTGGAGACTGTCACCCCATCTGCTGCGAAGGACGTTGCTCCCAGTCCCGAGGTTGTTGCTCCTACCAAAGTTCCCGCCAAAAGCAAGAAATTTGTTTCTGCTAAACCCTTGCCATCTCAAAAGGGGCAAGCAGGTTCCTCTCAGCCTAGCATTGCGGATATGCTCCGCAAGGGTGCCCCTACAGCTAAGCCTGGGGTTACCATTGCTGGCGACATGCGACTTGTGCTTCACAAGAGTCTGTCGGCCGCGGCAGTTATGCAACAGGCCAGAGGTAAGGTTTTGACACGCACTGAGAGTGGGAATAGCCTCGTATCATTGGTAGAATATGCCAACAATTGGAATGTTGCTGATCAACTTGAAGGCAATCCGAGTAACCAATCGTTCCAGCTATCCGACATTAGCAGCCGTTTGCACATGGCTGCCAAGATTGTCCTTGAAAGTGATAAGATGAACGAGGTATGCGCCTCAATTTACATTTTGTCTTTTATTTATACGATATTATATACGCACTAGTCCCCGAGCTTGCAACCGAATAACTTGTTATTCGTTTGGAAGCTTTCTTTGTTCCAAATATAGCAACTTTCATGTGCAATATATAGTTTTTGTTGTGCATATTAAAATACATCTAGCCACCTAGATCCGAGTCAAGTTTCTTCGTGATTCGGATCTGCTTTAGTTTTGAATATCCAGCCATCTAGATCCGAGTCAAGTTTCTTCTTGATTCGGATCTGCTTTAGTTTTGAATATCTAGCCATCTAGATCCGAGTCAAGTTTCTTCGTGATTCGGATCTGCTTTAGTTTTGAATATCCATCCATCTAGATCGAGTCAAGTTTCTTTCTTGATTCAGATCTTTTATGGTTTTATTTGTTTAACTTGTTGTTATTTCAGGTTGCTCACGATCGGCGAACGACCGAATTCCAAAGGCTAATCTTCTCGCATAAGAAGCTTCAAGATAAATTTGACAAAATGGTTCCTGTTGTAAAGAACACTGGTAAATTACTCGGCTTTTAGTGTCCTCTATCTTTGTAGAAGACCCCATGTTTGGACTAATTTCTGGTGTATTGTTGTGCAACTAATATTAACAATCTAAATACCCGGCTTACAAAAAAGGTTTCCACCCTTAAAGGTTAGTTACCCCTTTACCCTTTTACTTATCCATTTTTATTCAAAGTAACTCTTGAGTATCTTACGGTATTCCATCTTTGGCATAGCTGAGTTAAAAAGATTTGCAGTGTCGCATCAAAAGTGCATACCTATGCCTGATATGATGCTGCATTTTTTAGAGCAAGCTGGCACTCACTCGGCGCAACTTAAGGAAAAGGATGACGAGATAGCCTGGCTCTGTGCCGAGGTTGAATCTCTTAAACTTTCTCAGAAGGTCCAAGTTAGAGAAAGTTGATCAGGAGTTTTCCGAGGAGAAGAACCGACTAAGCCTGTAGCTTTAGAAGGACAAGGAACTTCTTGGTGCCGCCGAGCTAAAGAACCAGACAATGACCGAAGAAATGACTCATTTTGAGAAGAATAGAGCTAATTGGGCCCTGGATCTTGAGAAAATGCTGCGTTACATCCACCGTAAGTTTTTTGTTTCTAGCCAAGTTATTCTTTGCTTGTAGATTTCTTTTTTACTTAAGTGATGTTTTTTCTTACAGACCATTTTCTAGAAGCCGAATCTGTGAGTCCAAAGACTGTGATCGCTGCTCGCGGCCGCCGAGGTGTTCCCATTGTTCCGAATCAAGAATATTCCATTGAGAATTTCTTGGTTGCCGTTGCAGCTGATATTGAGCCAATGAAAGTCATGGGAAAAGATCTAGTGCAAGCGTCTATTCGGGCCTACCATGTACTCTGGCCGAATGATCCAAAGATTAAGAAAGTAGAAGTGCTCGTGGCCAGGCTGATGGAGTCTCAGACTCGTTTGAACCTTTGCCGAGAATCTGCCGGACGAGCCGGAGCTGATATGGCGCTTACTACTGTTCTGTCATGGTATGAGGATATCTCCCTCGATACCTTGATGAATTTGCACACTGGCTCTCCTTGGGTCGAAAATCCGGAGTATGTTGCCCGCCGCCAAGCTCGTGCCTATCAGTTTATTGAGTATGCCAATGTTCAACAATGGAACGAAGGGTCGAGCTTTCTCCCTAGGGACGTTGAAGATGATGCTGAGGCTGTGGACAAAGATGAATCCGATGGATATTCTGGTGATGAAGGTGGTTCGGATGACAATCCTGAGGGTTCTAATGAGTCTAGTGGTAGCTCGGACAGGAACGCTCAGGCTCGATCCTCCTACAAGGGGACCGAAGCCTCCCAAGATCAAGGTGGAGTCTCACAGCAAACAACCCCTGCCGAGGATAATTTGGTTGCCTCGGTCGATGCCGAGGTCACTTCTGCAGAGGCCGAGGCTCCTGAAGTTGTTCCTCCTACCGAAGCCGAGGCTCCTTCTACTGCTGTCATTGTTCCTCCTGTGGGTGATTCGGCAAACGCCAATGCTTGAGTTTAAAAACTCTTATTTGTTTTAAGTCCCCGGTATGTTGGGTGTATACTATCATAAAACAATCATCCTCTTTTGGTACTATGTGATCCGTTTAACTTTGGCATCATACGCTATAGTGAGATTGTTATTTTTCTAGTTGAATTTGTGTGGTTCGAATCCTTGTTTACAGAACTTTAACTTCATAAGTTTGAATCACATTTTCACGTGTCTGATTTTCGTTCGGCATCCATCTTGTGTCTTTCATATATTCTTAGTTGCAATACTTTGGTTTTATAATTTTGTCTCAAAGATTATGACTACTATGTTCATATATCATTTAGTTGGATAGACTTACTATCTCTCTGAGTTATACATTGGTGAAATAATATAAACAAGGACTTTCCACATTATATTTCGAACTGCCGAAGTTGTTACTCGTAAGATTATAATAGTACAAACTCATGGGGCAATCCCCGAGTTATTGCTCGGGTTGGCAAAGTAATCATTCATATTATATATTTGATTGATGATAGACAATACGCGGTAGTCCCCGAGTCTCTGCTTGGGCCATCGAGGTTCAAAATGCTGAACAGTACGGGGTAGTCCCCGAGTTACTGCTCGAGCCACCAAAGTTTCATACATACTTAATAATGACAAACAACATGGGGTAGTCCCCGAGTTACTGCTCGAGTTACCGAAGTTTCATACATACTTAAAAATGACAAACAACATGGGGTAGTCCCCGAGTTACTGCTTGAGGTATCGAAGTTTCATTAATTCATGTCTAATACATTAATTTGATTCATAATATTGCTGGATTAAATACACTTCTGTAAGTGTAAAACGGGCGAAGTAAAGCCACATTCCATGGTCTTTTTAACTCGTCTCGAGACTTATCCGCCTTGTTATTTTCTGGCGCTTGAGCGTCGATCAGGTAGTATGCATCGTTGTGTAATTCTTTGCTTACGATGAATGGGCCTTCCCATGGAGGTGAGAGTTTATGCATGCCGGCCGTGCGTTGCACCAGCCGAAGAACTAAATCTCCTTCCTTGAAAACTCTTGGACTCACTTTCTTGCTATGATATCGCCTGAGGTCTTGTTGATAAATAGGTGATCTTGATAATGCCAATTCTCTTGCTTCTTCTAGAAGGTCCACATCATCTTGCCGAGATATTTCATTTACTTCGGCGCTCATGTATTGGGCGACTCTTGGCAAGTCATGCATTATGTCGGCCGGAAGTACGGCTTCTGCCCCATATACAAGAAAGAACGAGGTATATCCCGTCGATCTATTCGGGGTAGTCCTTAGGCTCCATAGCACCGCTGGGAGTTCCTCGATCCAGCATCCTGCCGACCTCTGTAGCGGTTCTATTAGCCGAGGTTTTATTTCGGACAGTACTAGTCCATTTGATCTTTCTACGTGTCCATTTGATGCCAGGTGAGCCACCGACGCAACATCAAGTCTTATGTGCTTCTCATGGCAGAATTGAGCAAAAGCTCCTTCAGCGAAGTTTGTGCCATTATCTATGATGATGTTGTGCGGGTAACCATATCTTAGAATGATATCATTGAGGAATTTCACCGACGTGAGCCCGTCACACTTTCTTATTGGTTTTACTTCTATCCACTTTGTGAATTTGTCTACCATGACCAAATTGTGAGTCATGCCGCCGCGAGCCGGCTTAAATGGTCCTACCATACCTGAACACCATATAGAGAATGGCCAAGTGATTGGTATTGTTTTTAACTCAGATGAAGGCATATGTATTTCACTGGCATATCTCTGGCAGCCATTACACTTTGTTACCAGTTCTGTCGCTTCTTTCAGCGCACTTGGCCAGTAAAATCCATGCCTGAATGCTTTGGCCACGAGAGCTCTGGACGAGGCATGGTGCCCACATTCTCCTTGACGTATATCTAAGAGGATCTCTTTCCCCTCTGCCGAGTCAATGCATCGTTGCAGCACATTTGTCACGCTTCTCTTATAAAACTCATTATTTATGATCGTGTAAGATTTTGCTCTTCTCACTATCTACCTAGCCATAACCTCGTTATCCGGCAGGGCCTTTTCTTTGAGGAAGGAGAATATGGGTTGTGCCCATTTTGACATGACTTTTTCGGGGAAAATGTGTTGTCAATTTCCATTATCTCTACCGACTTTTCCCAATACATTTTTGGCTCAAGCGAATCAATCTTCGAGTAGTTCGGCTCATGTACTTTATCAATTTCCATTGGGACGCATCCGTCTATCTGATCGGACGAGATGCGAATTGACTCGGATTCTGGTGAAGGTATAATTGACGGCTTTCTTAGGTGTTCCAGGGCGATGCCAGGCGGAATTGACTGTCTGGTTGATCCGAGCTTCGATAGCGTATCTGCGGCATCATTTTATGCCCGTGGTATATGATGGAATTCACATCCATCAAAATAACCACTAATTTTCTGCACATGAAACCGATATAGATCCATATTCGCACCCAATGCATCCCAATTTCCTGATACTTGCTAGACTATGAGGTCCGAATCTTCATAACAGAGAATCCTATGTATGCCAATCTCTTTTTCCATTTTTAGGCCATGGACAAGTGCCTCATATTCAGCTACATTGTTTGATGCAGCGGAATGTATCTGCAATACATATTTCAGCTGGTCCTTTTTTGGAGAGGTTAATACTATCCCTGCTCCTAAGCCATTTCTTAACTTGGACCCATCAAAGTGCATCGTCCAATAATTCGGATCTGGCAATGGGGGTTCATACTTCACCTCGTCGGCTACTGCCTGAGATTTAATTGAAACTTGCATGTCAAACTGTGGGGCATAAGGTGATAACTCGATTGTCCATTTTGCTATTCTCCCACTTGCATATTTGTTGCTCAGTATCTCGGCTATTGGTGCCTCACAAATCACCTTTATTGGGTATTCTTCAAAATAATATTTGAGATTCTTCGCCGGCATGTACACTTCGTAAGCAATTTTTTGGTAATGTGGGTAGTTCTCCTTGGAGGTCGATAATACCTCACTTAGGTAATATACCGGTATTTGCACCGACTTAATTTCTTCGTTTCATTCCACAACAACTATTGCACTCACTACCCTGTTTGTTGCTACCACATAGAGTAACATAGGCTCTATTGATAATGGGGAATCCAAGATAGGCGTCGTAGCCAGCATCTTTTTTAACTCATAAAAAGCAATATTGGCCTGAGGTGTTCAGGTGAATTTGTCGGATTTTTTCATTAATTGATACAAAGGCAATGCTTTTTCACCTAGCCGACTCACGAACCGACACAGGGGTGCAAGACACTCTGTAAATTTTTGTACATCATTTAGGAATTTTGGCAGTTACATTCTTTCAACCGCATGGATCTTAGTCGGATTTGCCTCTATACCTCTGCTGGACACAAGGAAGACGAGTAATTTTCCGGCTGGTACACCAAAGGTACATTTTTTCGGGTTAAGCTTCATTCGGAACCTTCTTAAGTTTGCGAATGTCTGCTGAACATCTTCTAGGAGCGTGTTTCTCTCTTTGGTTTTTATAACCACATCATCAACATAAACTTGCACATTTTTTCCGATTTGGTCATGTAGACATTTTTGCATGCATCTTTGGTACGTGGCTCCTGCATTACGTAGGCCAAATGGCATGCTGCGATAGCAATAAGCCCCATACGGGGTGATAAACGTAGTCTTTATTTGATCAGTCGGGTTTAACGGTATCTGGTGAAAACCAGAGTACGCGTCTACAAATGATAACAGCTCCCAATCTGCGGTTAAATCAATGACTTGTCTATCCTAGGTAAAGGAAAAGGATCCTTGGGACACGCCTTGTTAAGTTTCGTGTAATTAATGCACATTCGCTAAACGACAGCTACATTTGGATCATCCTTTTTCTTTTCTACCAACACCGGTTTGATAACCAATCCGGATGAAGTACTTCCATGATAAACCTGGCCGCAAGGAGCCGAGCTATCTCATCCCCTATTATTTTTCTCCTGTCTTCGGTGAAGCGGCAGAGAGGTTGCTTCACCGGTCTTTCTCCTGGCCTTACATGCAAAGAGTGCTCAGCCAACTCCCTCGACACTCCTTGCAGATCCTGGGTGGACCATGCAAAGATATCTCGATTCTCACGGAGGAAGTTGGTGAGCTCGCTTTCCTATTTGTCATTCAGGCCGGCACCAATTGTGATGGCGCGCTCTGGGAATTTATCATCAATCTAGATCTTCTTTGTTTTCCTTAGTCAGCTGGAACGACACACTTCCATGCAGGTTGGCAAGTGCCGGCATGTTAAGCTGTGCCGATTGAGCTAAAGCCGCAACTTCCTGAATTCTCCTTTTCACTCTTGTGATTACCAAAGACTCGGCCAGGTTTGATCCGGCTGAAGCACATTCCATTGATTTCCTATAGTCTCCTGCTATTGTTATCACCCCCTGAGGTCCTGGAATCTTCATTTTCAAGTAACTAATGTGACAGCTGATCATAAATTGGGCCAATGCCGGCCGTCCGAGTAAAGCATCATAGAAACTTTCCAGATCCACCACCTGAAACTCAAGATTTTCAGCTCTACAATTCTCTCTTGTGTCGAATAATACATCTACTCTGACCTTTCCAATGGGTTCGCATGATAGCCCTGGCACTATCCCATGGAACGTTGTTCTCGTTGACTGCAGCATATTCGGAGTAATTCCGAGTTTGTGCATTGTGTCTTTGTACATAATATTGATGCTGCTCCCATTATCTATCAGTACTTTTGAGAACTTCACATTGATGTTAGGCCCGACAAATGTCGGATCCAGCACTAGAGCATAAGATCTCGGGTTTGGCATGATTTTCTGATGATCTCTTATGCTCCAAGTTATCTTCTGATCCGACCATGGCACGTATCTCGGAACCTCCGGCATAACTGCATACACTTCCATGTGTCGGCGATGTACGCTCTGTCTATCTTGTTGTTCTGTTGTGAACACACAGTATGATTAGTGATGTTCCCTGTAATCATTGCGTCCATTATTTCTTAGGTTTCCCCTTGCATCTTGGTTCTGATTTATCACTTGATGAATTGTATCCCTCCGGTCCTAATTCTCATACCTCGGTGGTGGTGGAGGTAACATCAGTTCCTGCGTGTTTCCTCCTGTTGGTTGTGGCTGCTGCTGGTGATGCTTTTGATGCTGTGGAACCTGCATAGCTTTTGGGTTTCCCATTGTGCTCTTCATCCAGGCGCACCGGCGAGTGGTGTGGTTGGCTGGCTTGGCCGGGTTAGGCGTCTAAAATTTACACAGTTGATCCAACATGGAATCCAACATGTACTTCGGCCTCTCCGGCCATTTCTTTTTCTGCTCAGGTGTCCACTATTTCTTCCCGTCATTCCTCGGCATCCACTGCTGAGGACCATTCTTCTGTCATTGATTGCTTCCAAGACTCGGCTGATCCTACACAACCGCTTCCACTTGATTTGAACTATATCTATAATCCGGCCTCTCATCCCTTCTTCTACCTCTGTATTCATTGCGCCATGATGATCCGGCACCAGCTTGGGCGTAATGATCCTGTTGTTCATGATGTTCAGCCAACATAAGCTCTGGTTGAGTCGGATCACCTAAGGCGTATGAATCTACTACTCTGATTGTCTCTGCCAATGTGGTGGGCATATCTATTTGCAGCCTCTGCCACAATACACTTCCATATCTGCACCCCTGAGCGAACCAGACAATTGCTTGAGATTCTATAACTCCTTCACATGAATTTCTGAGGTTGCACCACCGAGTTAAGAATTCTCTATCATTTTTATTCGGTTTCTGCTTGCACATTGCGATCTGTTGTGGCCTGTATGGCCTCTTATATGTACTGGTGAAGTTACTGACAAACATTTCCTCAAAATCCAACCAACGGTTGATACTTCCTGTTGGCAAATTATTCAGCCAAACACTGGTCGGCCCTTCCAACATCTGGGGCACATATCTCACAGCCCATCTCAAATTTCCCCCGGCTATTTTTACTTCCGTGGAATAATCAATTAGCCAATATTGTGGTTTCGTACTTCCATTGTACGTTTTCGTGCCTCTTGCTAACCGGAAGTTTGGCACGGGCGGTTCGCCCATAATCCGAGGTCCAAAACATGTCGGGCCGGGCGGACCCTGTTCTTCGAACAGCTCGGACCGATACAGTCTGTCCAGCTTCAATCTTGTGTCTGTTGACGGCAAGTTTCTATAGATAATCCTTTCCTTCATTCCTTAACGGTTTTGCCCAACAAGCTCTGCATTTTCCATTTCCGAATAACCATCATTATATCTATCATTTGCTTGATTATGCGGAGCTTGTCTTGCTTCTCGCTCTTGCCGAGGTTCGTGTCTCGGCTGATGATCTTGCGGAAGGTAGCTCCTTCCTTCCGCCGGTTTATTGTTCTCTAGGTTTCCCCTTCCGAGATTCCCATGCTCTCTGTTCACGCGGCCGGGTTTTCTGTCACCGCTGTTACCTCGGCTTCCATTGCCCTTATTTTCATTGATCTTCCCGGCCACTGCCGGGTCATATGGGACAATTTGCTTGTTTCTATTTCCCGAAGTTACTGCTTTATCTCTCCGTGCATTGTTTCCGGGTGAGGATGCCGCTGACGCGGATAATGCGGGCGCAGCCCCTGCCGAATGAACCATGCGGGAAGCTCCCGGCTTCACCGGGTTACCCCTAAGCATATCCTCATTCTGCTGGTTCGCGATGCATACCAGCTCATTTACCCTTTCTTGCTGCTTTTGTCGGGCTTCCCCGATTAGTCCTTCCAATTCTAGGGCTGACGTATTTGCTGCCCTGAGGTTCTTTGCCGGGGTACTATACCTCGGCAGACCTGATTCAACCGAATATCCTGGCTGAGCCTCATGCTCTTTGTTGATATCATCCATGAGGTTCTTTCCTCTTAATCTCAGATTATCTACTCGAACAGGGGCTGTATCTAGCTTGTTTGCCCTGGCATATTGTCGCAAAGTCCTGTTAAAGGACTCCTGCAAGGCCGACACCTTCTTTGCCTCCTCTAACATTTTCAATCTAGTTTCTTCTAACTCTGCATGTGCGTTTGCTGGGTCAACTATCAGTGCTATAGGTGTAGTTAAGTTATCTATGGCTGCCTGCAGGATATTCTCTGGTCTCTCCAGAGGTGGCCACCTTACCCTTGTTGCTTTTGGAGTTACCTCTTGCACCTCGGCCGCCCTGGTTACCGGAGGATCTGCTGCTGTTGGCTTTGGGGCTGCTTGCTTTGCCGCCACCTGTCCTGCTGCCACTAGGTCCTTGCTTGGCCCGGCTCCTGCTGGTGGTGCTGGAGCTGTCATCATCACCTCAACACTGCCCGCGGGGCGAGCGCCACATTGACCGCTGGCAGCACTGAGGGGAGTATCTCCTGCAACGACGACTCGGTGCGGATAGACGCAGGAGGCATCGATGCCGACGTAGATCTTGTGATCTCCCAGGTTGAAGAAGACGCCGTTGCGCGGGGGTGCCTTACTTCTGAAACTGCTTGCGTTTTCGCTGACATAGTCCCAGATGTTGAATCTCTGGACTAAACTAGAAACCACCCGCTCGCCGGTGTTGATGAACTTTCCCGTCCGGATCTTGACTCCAGCTAGCACTGCTGCTGGCCCCACGGTGGGTGCCAACTATCATCGTGCAGGAACGGCAGATGCCATGAGTAGGCTAAAGTTTGGGGCCAATGGATGCTAGTGGAATCTGGGGAGGGAAGATGTAGTGATTTCTACACACAAATTAGAACACAGATCTTTACTTCACCTCAATCAAGCTACAAGTGCTCCTTGAGCTTTACCAGAGAGAGGAGGAAGAAGGTTACAACACGAGCCCTCTAGCCTCAAATGAATCGATCCCCCCTTCAGGAATCTATGCCTCTCCTTATAAAGGACTCCCTTGGTTCACTCTAGGGATGACGTGGACAAGCATATTCTTGGAATATGCTTGTCCCAAAGCAGTAACTCGGCGGACCTCTTTCTGTGTCCCCCTTCTATCGACGGGAAAGACCTAGAGATTTCCACATGTGAGCCTCGGGCCAGCCCACTATCACCTCCGTGACGCTGGTCTGCCCCTCTGTGGCTTTGTCCCTTGTCTCTGGCGCTTGGCCCTGATTAGATTACACCTAGATGGTAGATAGGGTTTTACTTTGGGAACCATCTCCTTATTCCGCAAGCTTCTTGTAACTCGGCCTCGCCTCGCGTAACTCGTCTTGACCTGTACTTGTGCATGAGTTGTTCAACCTCATTCGGCCAACCTAGCTCATATGTCGGCCGAGTAAGGTATTAATTGCTCGATTCCGGGTAAGCCATGCCTTATTTGGCCGATCCATGCGTAACTCGACCGAACAAGCCCATGAACCGGCCCAGGGTAAGAAAGGTTCCTTCCCTTTCTCCACTATCTTGACCCTACCTGGGGTCATCCACCCAACAAGGACATATGGGAACTTGACTATGCAGTATCTTTTAAGGTCCCTTTGTTTCGATACAAATGGGTCAACCTAAATGGGGAAGGGGTAAAGATAGACCAGTTGTATGGAATGATAACAGTGGATCTCAACAATCTTGGTTACAGAGATGAACCATTCGTCCTAGCCAATTATGTGGTTCAGGTTTTCTATGTGAAGGACATGTCCTCCAGACCAAAAAAAGAAGAAAATAAATAAGAAAACGAATACATCATATGATGAGCCAAAGCGTCACATGGTTCTTTTAGGGAAAAGAAACATCGTGGGAATCGAGGACAAGACATACATGTTAGAAGATTATAATAAGTTTGATGAAATTCCGCCCTTCATAGTGAAAACTGACCAAAGCATTACGTTAAGTAAAGAAGATGCTCCATGGTTACGTCTGAAGCGATCATAAGGAAGGGACATACGCCAAGAATTTCATGGCCTCATATTGTGTACCTCTAGTTCATGTCTGGCTGGTCAAACGCATATTGTGAACCTAAATTCCATGAGACATGATAGCTCATTTTCTAAAGGATATTTTATGATGTTTGCAATTTTCCAAGTTTAATATTTTTCCTTGCAACTATAACACATAACATGACACCAAGCGGAGGGTTTTGTATTTTTTATAAATGTGAAACTTTAATTCGGTTGTTGCTTCACAAACTATATACTTCCCGCCATTTCCCACCGCTTCCCGCCAAATTTTCCCGCCCTTTTCCTCTGACCGGAGCTTTTAGTCTCTGTTATAGGCAATAACCAGGACTAAAGATATTCCCCGCCATTTCCCACCGCTTCCCGCCAATTTTTTCCACCCTTTCCCTCTGACCGGAGCTTTTAGTCCTGGTTATAGGCACTAACCGGGACTAAAGATATTTCCTGCCATTTCCCACCGCTTCCCACCAATTTTTCCCGCCCTTTCCCTTTGATTGGAGCTTTTAGTTCCGGTTGTAGGCACTAACAAGGACTAAAGATATTGCCCACCATTTCCCACCGCTTCCCACCAAGTTTTTCCGCCATTTCCCTCTATATCTAGGCCGACCGCACCATGGCTATCCACACATCCACACCTTCGTCTCTCATAACAATGGATAGCGCATACTGGACAATTTTGACCCTCGAGTAGACTGAGGCGCTATGCGCCTCCATCTACCCTTGCCCGACGGGCTACCGACCGCTCGTTGGCTGGATGCTAAGCACTGAGGGGTTCCTATCCCTCCTATCCATCAAGGTTCCGCACGCCAGGCGTCCATCATGAACCACTTCTACAACGAGCTCATGTCGGAGCAACAGATGGATCGCCAGTTGGATCCCGACAACTATGACACCTGCAATACCTTCTTTGCTAACTGGCGGGAAAGATAGCTCGCCAGGTACGAGGGTGACGGCCCTCCCCTGGTGAACCACAAAGAAGCCGGCCGCTGCCTGTGGTGGGTGAACCGTACTATCAGCGGTGTGATGCGCTACATCGCCGGGGGAGACCATCCTCGAATGCGGTACCCGTAGCCTCTATAGAGCCATAAGAAGGGTGGCAGTGGTGAAGGCCGTGGGTGTAGTGGCGTCGTCATCCGGGAGCCCCCTCCCCCATGCATCGTGAATCCGAGGCCGGAGTGGCAGGTGCCCCCACAATATGCCATGGCTAGGCAGAGGATCCAGCCGCGTGCGCCTAGCAATGACCACGATGACGACGAGGACAAAGACGAAGACGACCCTGAAGTTGTGTACTATAGGGCTAGATATGAGCATGACTAAAGGGGGGCCTTTAGTCCCGATTCCGTAGTCTCGGTTTTTTAATATTAATAAATGTATTGAGTGTTAGTCCCGGTTTGTAGCTGGACCGGGACTAAAGGGGGGCCTTTAGTCCCGATTTCGTAGTCTCAGTTTTTAATATTAATAACTGTCTAGAGTGTTAGGCCCAGTTTGTGGCTGCACCAGGACTAAAGGGGGCCTTTAGTCCCGATTCCATAGTCTCGGTATTTTAATACAAATGTCTGCCGAATCGGGAAAAATCAAAATGGGCATAAGAAATTCAAAAAATGTCCAAACAATGTAAATCCTTCGCGTGGTGTCATATTATCTGACATAGTTGCAAGGAAAAATACCAAACTTGGTATATTGATTATGTCTCAAAAAACCTTCACAAAATGACCTATCATGTTCGAGGTTTCATGGCTATCGGTCCAAATGACCGATGTTATGTGCTGAATCGCGGCATAGTTTGTGATATTGTGCCCATATTATGCATCCATGTGAACATTGGGATGGAGAACAATGTTGCAACAGGAAGTTTTCCTTTTCGTCGCACGAAAAAGCCATTTTCCATTTTCCGAGCGCAAAAAAGGGTCGTTTTGTGAAGCAACCACCAAAATGATTTTTCCGAATGCTATGTAACACCCCAGTTTTTAGTAAATAGTAATTAGGGTTCTTTGTGCATTCATCAGCATCATAATTGAAATTGTGCATTAAAGAAAAATAAAGATAACCCTAAAACCCTAGTCTTCCCCCTCTCTTTGAAAGCAATTCAAAATGCTTTGAATTTTGAAAACTACCAAAAATATTGGAGCCAAAATTGAATACAAGGGCTCATAAGTATTTTACATATTTGATAAACGCCTCTGGTATTTTAAAATTATTCTAAACAGATTTGGAATTCAAAATACAAAAGAGAAAACAAAACAGAAAAAGAAAAGTTTCTGGAAATAAAAACCAAACCAGACCATCTCAGGTCGGGCCAACTACCTCTCCTCCCTCCCTGCAGCTCAGCGCAGCTGCCGCAGCCCAGCTTTGTCCCATCCTTGGCCTAGCCAGCCCGCCAACAGCCCGATACCGTTTCGGCCTTCTTTTCCCTCGTCGTCTTCGTCAACGACGGGTCGCCGCCAAGCTGATGTGTGTCTTGTCGCTGTCCGGTGATCCTTCCGAGCGCCGCGATGCCCGTCGTCGACTGCCAAGCTGACGATAAGAATGGCTGTGATGTGCCCTCTCTTCCCATCCCCATTTCCCCCTCTCTCTCGCTCTATGTCGCTCGCCACAGAAGCCGAACCCTAGCTCCGGCCAGGACCTCGCCGTTCTCGTCGTTTCCGGCCTCCCCTCTTCCATCTGAGACCACTACCGTGACCGCCACCATCGACTTGTTCGATTTCCCCCACACGCGCAAGCCGGAGAGCCCCCTATCGTCGTAATCGACCCCTCCGTCTCTGACAAGCTCCGCCACCATCATCGTCGATTTTGGCCGCGTCCGACCTTCTCCGGCCTCACGACCTCCACGCCTCTCAGAGTGAGCCCTCCACCTCCGTCCTCTTCGTGCCTCCTCCTCTCCGGTTCGTCTTCCTCCAGCGCCCTAAGCGGCGCCGCTGTCGGTCGTCGTCGCGTCACCTGCTCCGGCGACCTTCCGCTAGCGGCGTCGCCCCTATTCGGTCCAGCGTGAAGCACTGGTTCGAACGCAAGCACTGCCGTGTCCCCGCTCGCCCTCTACCGCCGCCAACCACCGCTAACCGACGTGCCCTCCGGCGAGCCAACGTGGCTCCCGTGTGGTGTCGATGTGGTGCCTGCGTGACAGCCACATATGCGCTGACCCCGCTTGATCACAGAGTCCGACCAGCCATAGGGCCCAAGTCGATCGTGGCTAGCTTATGCCCCGGTGACAAATGCCCCATCCCCCTAGCTGACATCAGCCCTGTGTCACAGTGACGCAATAAATCGATTTAAATTGATTTAATAATTTCAGAATTTGAATAAAACTTGTAAAATTCATAACTTATTATTTATAATTCAGAGAAATGTGTATAATATGTCAAAATGTTCAAAAAAATGAAACCTATCTCTTTAAGCTATAATCATGCATTGTTCAACAACTTAAATGACAAGTTAAATTAGAATAACATAGTAACCCCTCTCATATACATCCGGAGTTTCCCTGAGTTAGGGTTTTCACCCCTCGGAACCCCGATTAAATTGTCGAGCATGGTTTAGGGTTTCAATTCAATAAAATTTAACTTTTCATATCATCATACTTGCTTGATCATTGCATTGTTGCCATGTGTTGATTGTTTCCCTCTCTTTCCGGTGTTTGCTTCTTCTTTGGTAGAATACGATATCGAGATCGAGATCGAGGTTGACGACCAAGATCAAGACCATCGAAGATCGACGAACAATACTTGACCAACTAAAATCAAGTCAAGTACAAGGATTCTAAAGATCTTCTTATTGGTTATCAACTGGCAAAGGCAAGCATAGCCCCACCATGATATAATCCTATGATTTCGAAAGCATTTCAATTCCTGCCATAATGCATACGATTCTATTGTGGTCTTTTATCGATAGATAGAGTATCCTATCTATTGCATACTCCCTTCGAGCTTATATTTCCTGATCCACTGCTCCTAGCATAACTAGGTTTGGCTTGTGTGCAATGCTAGAGCTTTTATCTGTGTCTTGCTTAGACATGCATAGCTGACAGTGTTGGTTCATCCAGATGATGTATTATATGCAGAGAATCTAGTATGACAGGAGATCGTGATGAGATGAGATCAGTGATATGAGATTAAACATGCTAAGGCTTGTATGGGAGGCCGCGGTGGGATTTGGTTTTTCTGGTCCCATGCTCGCCACCACTAGGACCTGAGTTCTTTCCTTTGGAACCAAGACGAGCGTACAACCACACGGGGCCTGGACAACCTCATGACTAACTAACTTGCCTAGTAGATTCCATGAGTCACATAGTTCAGGCATTCCATTCGACATGCATTCTGGATATTCTCGAAGGCGGTGAAGGAAGTGCATTCATAACAGGTAGGGAAGCATGGACCGGGTTGCTTGGGGTAGAGAGCGCCCCTGGTAAACCAACCTCGCCTCACATATTTAAGTACCAGCTTCGGGATTTGACCCATTACGGCGGAACCATACTTATTGCGTGACTCATGGTCTCAGCTAAAGCAATGTAAAGGTCGTGTCTAACCACCCTCTGCCGGCCTTCCAAGGAAGAGGGCTTATCTAGTGGCATTAAGAGAAGGTTAGTACGTGTGGGTAAAGTTGTACACCCCTGCAGGGTAATAATATTTTCGAAAAGCCGTGTTCACGGTTATGAACGACTTGGCGACCGGACTCAAGATCATAGAGAACAATAACCTAATCATAAAACTTGGCAGATCAACGTGTGCTTAAGGATGCTTCCTCCTGGGTACGAGGGGGTGATCCTAGATAGATCTCAAATGATGATGACTTGGTGGATATCAAAAGATGATGATCAATACTTTGGAGATGTCGCTCTCTTATTCCCTTTTAAAATACTCTGACTAGACGAGCTTCTTCTCCCTCTTGTTTTATAAACAAAAGTGGCTTTATGCAAAACAACTCCACCAGCCATAAGTCTTGCGGAGTACACCCTGTACTCACCCTTGCTTTGTTGATACTTTTGGCATAGTAAGTGTTCCCCCAAAGACGAGTTTGGTACTACATCGACATCGACGAGTAGCTTGGGGTTTCCGGCCGGCATCCTGGAATCTATGTGCTGGGACGTCATCGTTATGCTTCAGGCCTCTTAGGCCACTTGTTAAGTTTGCTATACTTAATAGCATAATTTTCCTTCTGTTGTTTGATGTTTGTGGTCAGTGGCCTCTGCTTGTAATAAATTTGGTTCTTTGCTCAGTTATGAGCTTGCTGTAATAATTTTTGTGTCGTAGGGTCACTGCTGTGTTATCAATTCTTCATTGGATATTCTCAAGCTCAAGGTTAAGCTTATGTCAGACGGAGGTCTGAGATTTGTTTAGCCCTGATCCCGAGGGTGTCACATGCTACCATCCCATTTTTCTAGAATACTAGACCACCTTACATGGACGATCTCCCAACGGGGAGATCTCAAACCTTTCCGTCCTTCCCGAGTGAAAAACACAAATGTTTGTCGAATCGGTAGGAAGTGGGTCCGGTTTGTACTACAAGTACATGATCTAACGCACGTGATTTTTTGAAAAAAAATCATTTTTAGACTCACAATATGTTGTTTCTTCAGAGATCCAATGCAAGTTCTAACGAGCCTCGTCCCCTATCTTCATGCACGCCGGTTCGACCTTAGTTCAAAACGGGCATAAAAAATTCAAAATGGTTAATAGTTTAAACATTTACATTAATTATTCTTAAAAACAAAAATGGTTTTGAATTATTTATTCAAATTCAAACACTTTTTATGTTTAAAGTTTTTTACTATTCAAAATTAATATGCAAAAAATATAACTTAAGTCATTTTTAATTCAAAATGGTTAATGGTTTAAATAGTTACATTAATTATTTTTAAAAACAGAAAATGGTTTTGAATTAGTTATTCAAATTCAAACACTTTTTATGTTTAAAGTTTTTAATATTCCAAATTAATATGCAAAAACTATAAGTCAAGTCATTTTTAATTTAAAATGGTTAATATTTTAAATAGTTACATTAATTATTTTTTAAAAAAGGAAATGGTTTTGAATTAGTTATTCAAATTCAAACACTTTTTATGTTTGAATTTTTTTAATATTCCAAATTAATATGCAAAAAATATTAGTTAAGTCATTTTTAATTTAAAATGGTTAATAGTTTAAATAGTTACATCAATTATTTTTAAAAACAAAAAATGGTTTTAATTAGTTATTCAAAATCAAACACTTTTTATGTTTAAAGTTTTTTAATATTCCAAATTAATATGCAAAAAATATTAGTTAAGTCATTTTAATTTAAAATGGTTAATAGTTTAAATAGTTACATCAATTATTTTAAAAAAAACAGAAAATGGTTTTGAATTAGTTATTCAAATTCAAACACTTTTTATGTTTAAAGTTTATTAATATTCCAAATTAATTATCATTTAAAAAATACAAATTTAAACCCCAAAATAAAAAATAAGGCGGGAACCGAGACATAATCTGTGAAAACTTTGAAAATATGACCTTTAGTCCCGGTTGGAGCCACCAACCGGGACTAAAGGCCCCTGCGTGCGCCGCGCGGGCTCAGCCCGAAATTTTCCTTTATTCCCGGTTGGTGGCACCAACCGGGACAAAAGGGTGGAGAATGCGTCTTGATTGGAGCTACCAACCGGGACGTATGACCCTTTAGTCCCGGTTGGTGCCACCAACCGGGACGAAAGAGGTCCTACTAGTTAACCGGGCGTGCCCCTCTTCTTCCCACCAACCGGGACGAAAGAGGTCCTACTAGTTATCCGGGCATGCCCCTTCTTCTTCCTCGTTCCTCTTTCACTCACCCGCAATAGAGACGCCACCACCGCAAGGACAAGCTCGATCGGACGCTGTCAGGCTGCCCAACCGTCGCCTCGCCGCTGGCCTCCACACGCTGCCTCGCTGTGCTGATCCTCCTCGCCGAATGAATCGAAGCCGCGCGACCGGAATCGACCGCGTCTTCCCCGTCACCGACGAGCTCTTCCATCGCCATCATCGTTGCTACCGATCTCTTTCGTCCCCTACAAGGCTACACATGCGTCGAGGGTGAGCTTGTTAATCTCCTAGACCCCTTCTTTCCTCCCATCTCGCTCTGTCCTTCTCCCGCGTCGCGTGCTAATACGTCGGAAACGTATCTATAATTTTTGATGCTCCATGCTTGTTTAGTATCTACTTTGCTTTGCTTTGCTTTGTCTACACTTTGAGGTGTTTTTATATCTTTTTTGGAACTAACCTATTAACAAGTTACCACAGTGCCAGTTGCATGATTTCTTCTGTTTTTGGTTCCAGAAAGGCAGAAAATCAATATTCTCGGAATTGGACGGGACAAAAGACAAAGTCAATATTTTACCGTGGGGGACACGAAGTCCAGAGGAGAGACGGAGAAGCAAACCAGGGCGGCCAGACCCCCCTGGCGTGGGTGTTCCTACCCCGCGCCTAGCTAGGTGTGGGCCCCCTGGCCGCCTCCCAGCCTCGCCTCTTCGCCTATAAGAAGCCCCCGATGCAGAAACCCTAGGCACCCGATCAAAATTCCACGAAACCTTCTGTAGCCGCTGCCACCATCGTCCCTAGATCGGGGGGATCTGAAGCTCTTCTCGGCACCCTACCAGAGGGGAGATCATCCGGAGGCCTTCTTATTCATCATGTCAGCCTCCGGTATGATGCGTGAGTAGTTCCACCTTGGACTATGGGTTCATGTAGTAGCTAGATGGTTGTATCTCCTCCTTGTGCTTTCATGTATAGATCTTGTGAGCTCCGTTCATGATCAAGATCTAATCTATTTGTAATCATGCATGTTGTGTTTGCGGGGATCCGATGGATATTGATATTACTATGTCAGATTGATTAATGGTTTTGTTTTTATGATTCTATCATGTATGTGTTGTTTGTGATCTTGCATGCTCTCCGTTGTTAGTAGCTATCTTGGCCAAGTAGTTTCTAGTGACTCCAAGAGGGGGTATTTAAGCTCGATAGTGGGTTCATGCCTCTAGTTTACAAGGGAAGTGACAGAAATCTCTTCGGTTGTAGATGTGTTGTTGCTACTAGGTAGAAAACAATGGTCTCTTGTTCATGGAACAAGTGGATTGTTTACCTTACACACTTTGCTTAAAGCAGTTGTCTGTTGCTTGCAACTTAATACTGGAGGGGTTCGGATGATAACCTGAAGGTGGACTTCTAGTCATAGATGCAGTTGGATGGAGGTCTATGTATATTGTTGTATTGCCCAATCGAATCTCATAGGATCTTTTTATCTGGTATTGCATTGTTATGCCTTGCTCAGTTCCTGTCAATTGCCCTACTGTAATTTGTTTACCCTTCATGCCATGTGGTTTATCTAAGGAGAGCACCTCTAGTGAACTATGGACCCCAGTCCAGTCTTTACCATTGAAACATCTTCCACTGTTACTTGTTTACTTGCTGCAAACCATTACCTTCCACACCATACGTTTAATCCTTTGTTACAGCAACCGGTGATATTGACAACCTCACTATTAGTTGGGGCAAAGTCTTGAGTTTGTGTTGTGCAGGTCTCCATGTTGCTTGCAGCACCTTTGGGCATTCCCTTCCTCCTACTGGTTCGATAACCTTGGTTTCTTACTGAGGGAAACTTGCATGCTGAACTGCATCATACCTTCCGCTTGGGGTATCCCAATGAAGTGATGCTGCACTTATCAAGCCTTTTTCTGGCGCCGTTGACAGGGAGGCTAAGGACGTATTCACAAGGGGAGTCCTCCTCAACCTTTCTCTTTACTTTGTTTTTAGTTTGCTTAGTTTCTTTTTCTTGGTTTTGTTTGCCTCTTTTAAAAAACACAAAAAAAAAATAGTTCCTACTCTAGTTACTGGTCTGTTCTTGCCTTGCTTGGTCATGCTTTCTATCAATGGATGGTTTCTTTGAAACTAGTTCTTATTGACAAGGTGGGTTCATGGAAGAACAAAAGTATTATTATAAGGAACACCGTTTTTCACAAAAAGAGAAGCACCTATGGGAACAAATTGATAAATTGAATACTATTGCTAGAGAGGTGTGCTCTACTTATAATGTTACTTATTGCTTTGATAAAGCTTGTTGCTGTAGGAGGTATAAACACCTCCCTTTTCAATGTGAGTATAATGATAATGTTACCATATATTCTTATGTTAAAGGAAATTATGACTTTTATGATGTGGAACAAATTGAAGAATTTATTACCTTCAAGGGTGCATTTGAACTTGCCAGTTTGCTTGAAAATACTGATGATGCACCTTATGAATATGAGGTTTATGAGATACTTAAATTTTGCTTTGATAATTACAAGGAAGAAAATGTCTATATTCTTGAATATTTTAATAGGTGCTTTACACAAATGTAAGAGACTAATGCCTTGCAGAAGCCTATGGAAGAAGAAATTGCTGAAACTGGAAGCTCATTAGATGAAAAAGAGGAGGAGAGTGATGAACAAAAGAAGGAAGAATGGATTATCTACCCATGTCTACCTCCTAATGAGAGTTACTCTTTATCCCTTACATTATTTGATTGTCACCCATGCTTACCAAAGGAGGATGAATGTTATGTTCCTTTGGATCCTTTTGAAATATCTACTTTGGGTAAAACCTGTGAAGGTTTAAATCCCACTATTTTTGAGCTTGATAGAAATTATGTGTTTCTAGATCATGAAAAGCATGCGTTATGTGATAGTTATATTGTTGATTTTATTCATGATGCTACTGAAAATTATTATGAGAGAGGAAAGTATGGTTGTAGAATTTTTCATCATGCCCACGTGTCAGGCAGCGCTCAGTCTCGCGCGCGGTGGCCCCTTCTCGCCCTCTGGCCCACTCGTCATTGACTGGGGGTAGTTTTCGGCTGCGTGACAAAAGTTTGCCAAACCTTTAATACAAATAAAATTTCAGGAAATGTTTAAATCTAACTAAATTCATATATTGTGAAATAATTCGAATTTGTAAAAACTTTCAAAATGAAAAGTAAATGTTTTCCAAATATGAATTCAACCATGTTTTCAAATTTGACCAGATTTGACTCTATCTAGTCAAACCGTTGACTTTGACCCTCTTTTAATTATTTTGACTTTAAAATAAATTTAAATTCATAATTCCAAATAATACAAATAATATATGTTTTTGAATCAGAAAAATGTGAGGATTTCGAATATGCCATCCAAAATATATTTTGAACACTTTAAATTTTCAAGTTGACTAAAATTACAATGAAATGCCCTTTTCTTACTTAATTAATAACTTTTGTTTTATAACTCCAAATTTAGCAAATGATATGTCTAAAATGATCAGCTCGACTAGACCTTTCTGTTTATGCAGTCCATGTTCTGTTTTGCAGCATGCATCATATAAATATAATGCAAACAGAAACTATTATGAGGATAAAATGTGGCCCAAAACTCAATAAAATGATTTATTCTTGTATTCCACACCTCACCCATGCCATGCTACTTTAATGCCATGCAAATTGTGCATCATTCATCATGGCATGATTGTTTGCTTGTCGCATTTAATTCATATGCTTGTGCACTGTATTTATATTAGCCCTTGTTTGTTTGGCTCTTCTTCGAATAGACACTGAGCAGGGGATATATCAAGGAACCCAGGAGCACTACCCAGATCCGTCTCTCGCTTCGACTGAGCTTCCAGGAAAGCACTACCACATGCTTGCATACATACAGTACCTATTGCCTCTATCTTATTCTTGCATCATTGAGTCGCGATTGCATTAAACTGAATCCCAAGTATTGCATAGCCTTTACTTTTAAACCCCACCAAGCTTGTTCCTCCATCCCATGAGCCATTAATACAGGAGTTGTTTGAGCCATGCGAGTCGTAGAACAACATGTCTAGGGTATGTGAGTGTCTGTTGGATAACGAGGTACCTAAACAACTTAACTTGAGTAGTAATGGGATAACTAATGAAAGTGGCACCGGTGAGCAATATCTGCTATTTGGTTTTTCCTGCTCACTTGTGTCCCGTAGGACCCCGAGTACTTGATTCATGTTCCTTGATTATTCGTGCTATCCACATCCGGGAGGCTTATGGGACCCCCCTGAGCCAGAGCTTGATTCATTCTTATTTCTTGGGGCCACAAACTAGTTTCAGGTTTTATTTACTATCCTGTACTTATGCCATGCTTTACTGCTTAATTACGTTTGTGCGAGGAGCACCTGTACTGTTTAGGTAAGCGGAGTGTTTTCGCGGTATCGACAAGCCCAGTTTTGGGTTCCCGATCGTTCTGACCAGGCGCAAACCTTGAGTCCGTCTCGAGTCAGCTATCTTCGCTATGGTGTACTCAATGGGGTGGCCCCCTGAAATATTTCTGAATCCTGTGATTGCTTTGTCGTGAAGGCCTCGTTGGGTTTTGATTTGGTTTTTCCGAGGTTGATCGAGTGTGTGTTGCTATTTGTGCACCCCTGCAGGGTAAAACTTTCTAAAAGCCGTGTCCGCGGTTATGGACGACTTGGAGCACAGTTTCCCGATCATAGACAAGCATAACTAAAGTACCGCTTTTAATTTGACTAAGTAACTGACTAGTAATTAGTGCAACACTCATGGAATGGTTAATAAAATTGCCAATGGATGGGGGGTTGTTCGTCCGCTTCCTCGTTGGTAAGCGAGGAGGAGGATGGATCTGTTGAAATTACTGTTATAACTGTTGTCATTAATTCACGGACATCCGTCAATCTTTGGTTAGGCGGATGGTTAGCGATTATCTATAGAACTGTTAGGGTTTATCTTTTGCTGCAATTGCGTCACCCCAGGTTGTGTCCCCTTTAGAGGCATAAAGACTTGCTGAGTACCCCTAGGGTCTCACACGATAAATTATTTGGTTCAGATGAACAAGTACACTCGCAAGATGGATACTGGGTGGAGGAGGCTGATGATGTGGGCAACGATCGTTCGGTGTAGAGATTCCGGGAACAGGGATCCGTGAGATCTGTGGGCGGGATGTGCTTATTTATGGGGCATCTTATGCCGATTTGCTTCTTATCCGTACTCGGATCTTGTTTGCCGCTTCCGCCTGATACTCTGATGTGTGATGTATGAGGAGATATCCTAACTATTAAATCTATCTAGGACATTTGAATCTTGCTGTATGGCGTTGCTATATTTCCTTTCTTTTTAGATGGAATGACTCTGATGTACTATTGTATGGTGGCTTGCATACATACTCATTTGTGTATGTAGTTGATCCCTTCGCCTGCCGATTACGCCGCCCGTACTTGTCCCGATGATTGGAAATGGTTGGGACGGCCGAAAGGTCTACCTGTGAGTGGTATTTGGCCCCACCGTACTATTTCAACCATTTCCGCTCATCCAGGCTTGTATCTAGGAGCGTAATTCACCGAGGTAGTTACAATTGGTATCAGAGCCATCCCGCCCTTCAGGGTCTCAGCCAAACGGTCGTTGTCAGTGTAGCAAATATTTTGGGTAGTTATGTATACTAGGGAAAAACAAAACGCGAGAGTAGGATTGCTTCCACTTTTCTTCTTACCCACCCACCCACCCTTTTCTGGTAAGGAAGTGCAATGTTTTCTATCCTCTTCTTAAAAATTCAAACTAGGATTCACGTGTTCTGGGTTTCCGTAGTACCATAGGTTGTGTGTTTTTGTGTGTGTGTGTGTGTGTGTGTAATTCCTTGTCTATCTGTTGCATCCAAGTTGTTATCTAATCGGCCTTTTGGTTATCAACTGTTGGTACATTCCATACCGACAGGCTTTTGCAAACCTACGCGATCTATCTAATTTGTTGCATACCGCCGCGATCTGTCTTACTCTTTGTTATCCGACGTTATCTTGTTTGGGGTGTTCGTTTCCGTAGTTACCAATCTTTAGGTTCAACGTGAGAAGAAGGGGTTAGGATATGTGTTCCACTTATTCATGTGCGGAGTAATGATTTGAGTGCGGGATGGAGTCGCGACCATACCACTACTCTTATCATTCGCTTTTGTATATTGAATTGGTAGAGTCACTAATCTTGATTCGTTAAGTGATTTTGCGCATCTATTGGTATTTTAATGCCGAAATTTGTGGAAAATTTTTCTTTGATATATCTTTGTACCACACTCCTTATCAGTCGTGTGCGATATGCTTAATATCTTCTAGGTGCTTTGAACTTTGTTGATATTGTAATATCATCTTAGTAAATTGTATCCTTTAATCTTGGTTAATTCCATCTTGGTACTATTTTGGATTATTATTATTCTCCATGATAGTACTGACTTGTGTTTTATATCAATCACAGGATGGCTCCACCACGCCGTTCTGATGAGGACATACCACCTGAACTGGGATCCGCGTTGTCAAACATCGCCAATGCCTTGGCAGCAATGCAGCAGAACCAGCAGCGCTTTGAGGAAAGTGTTCGGAGGAATGAGTTTGCTCCACTACCTCCACCTCCCAAGCGAGGAGACATCAAAAGCTTTCTGAATTTCAACCCTCGCCAATTTGATGTTTCTGACCAACCACTTGATGCTGATGATTGGTTGCGTGAGATGTCAAGGCTACTCGAGACTGCTGATGTTCCTGAGCAAGAATGGGTAAAGTGTGCTACTCACCTTCTGAAGGGAGATGCAGCTCTCTGGTGGGAGAATTACCTGAAGGCAAAGCTGTTGGTTTTCGCCTACTTGGGAAGCAGTTCACTGGAGCATTCAAAGAGCGAGATCATCGAGAAATTGTCATGGAAAGGATGAAGGAAGTGTTTCTCAACCTCAAGCAGGGAAATGATAATGTCAATACCTACATCAGGAACTTCATGAATCTTTCTCGTTATGGTGGCGATGAGATCTCCGATGACAAGAAGAAGCAAAAGAGGTTCCGGAAAGGGCTCAATGCATCGATTAAATATGCAATCACACATGCCAGGCCGGCGTCTTTTCTGGAACTTCCGCATACAGCTCTGCAGGAGGAAGCAAGTAGGCAAGTGTTTGAGGAGTCAAAGAAACACAACCGTGATGCACCAGGCTCTTCAGCTATGTCAATTCCTTCTAAGCGGCGTGTCTGGGTTCCTAACACCCCACCATCGCTCCCGGCTCCACCAAGACCTGCAAGCTACGCGGCAAGGCCACCAAACTTCCTCACTGCGGCTCCCAGGGGCTACAACCACCACTACCCTGGAGCGCCTGGCGGAGTCCCTGGCTACGTTGCTCCACGTCCACCTGGTGCTTGTTTCACGTGTGGAGACTCTGGACATCTAAACTGGAACTGTCCGTTGAAAAACAAAGCTCTTCCGCCACCCCCTCCAAGATCTGCGGCAAGCTCTCCTTTGGTTCGTGCACCACCACCTCGGGCTCTCAACATCAAAACCAAGCCCGGGTCTACTGTTGCTCATGCCAACTGTGTCAACGCCGCTCAAGCTGAGCATGCACCTGGAGTTGTGATGGGTATGCTTCCCGTTAACTCAGTCCCTGCATGAGTTTTGTTTGATTCTGGTGCATCGCATTCTTTTGTTTCTATCAAGTTTGCATATGAGAATGGGTTAGCATTGGTTCCTCTCCTCAAGCGGTTAATGGTCCTTTCTCCTGTAGCAAATATGGCAGCTTCTAAAATCAGCCATGGCAATCAAATTGAGATTGGTGGCTCTTCGTTCTCGGCGTCCTTAATTGTTCTGGGCAATTCTGACATTGATGTCATCTTGGGCATGGATTGGTTGACAGCAAATGCAGCTGTGATTGATTGTGCTGAACGCTCGGTTTCTCTGAAGATTCCTGAAGGCCATATAGTCTTTTCTCCAAGCTTGACTCCTGCTATCCAGCTTTTCTCTTTGGCGGCTCAGAATGATGATGCTATGGAAGCTATTCAGAGTGTTCCGGTGGTCAGAGTTCCCGGATGTCTTTCCGAAGAGTTGTCGGGTATGCCTCCGGATCGTGAGGTTGAGTTTGTAATTGAGCTTGAACCTGGGCTCTCCTATCTCCAAGCGGCCTTATAAAATGGGTCCTGCTGAGTTGGCTGAACTCAAACGTCAACTTGATGAACAAGAGAAGTTGGGTTTCATTCAACACAGTACTTCTTCTTGGGGTAGCCCAACAATCTTTGTGAAGAAGCGTGACAGGACTGATAGACTTTATGTTGACTATCGGGCTCTCAATGCTAAAACCATCAAGAATAAATATCCCCTTCCGCGGATTAATGATCTCTTCGATCAGCTAGCTGGAGCTGTGGTATTCTCTAAGCTTCACTTGAGAAGTGGTTATCACCAAATCAAGATTCGCAAGGAATATGTTCCTAAAACAGCTTTCACCACCCGCTATGGCCTGTATGAGTACACGGTCATGTCTTTCGGTCTCACCAACGCACCTGCTACCTTCTCGAGGCTTATGAACTCGGTTTTCATGGAGTACCTTGATAAGTTCGTTGTGGTCTATCTGGATGACATCCTAGTCTATTCCAAGTCAAAGGAAGAGCATGAAGAACACCTTCGGTGTGTCGTAAACAAGCTTCGTGAGAACCGCTTGTATGCATAGTTCTCAAAGTGTGAGTTTTGGCTGCCTCAAGTAACCTATCTTGGTCATGTCATCTCTGCCAAGGGCATTGCAGTCAACCCGGAAACTGTGAAGACAATTGTTGAATGGCTTCCTCCTGTTAATGTCAAAGAAGTGCGGAGCTTCCTTGGTTTGGCTAGTTATTTCCATCGCTTAGTTCAGAACTTTTCGAAGATAGCGAAGCCTCTTACCGATCTCCTCAAGAAAGGCAAGAAATACCTTTGGACTCCTGCATGTCAAGCAAGCTTTGAGACACTCAAAGAGAAGCTCACTTCCACACCAGTCTTGGTTCCTACGGACACATCTAAGCCTTTCCAGATATTCTGTGACGCCTCTTTGCAAGGATTGGGTGCGGTTCTTATGCAAGAAAAACAAGTGGTTGCTTATGCCTCTCGACAGTTGAAGACGCATGAGATCAACTATCCTACACATGACCTCGAGCTCGCAGCAGTTGTCTTTGCTTTGAAGCTATGGAGGCACTACTTGCTTGGCAACCGTTGTGAGATCTTTTCTGACCACAAGAGTTTGAAGTATATCTTCACTCAGCCTGATCTCAACCTTCGGCAGAGGAGATGGATTGAAGCAATCAATGATTTTGATTTAACCATCAACTACACTCCGGGCAAAGCTAATGTCATGGCCGATGCTCTCACCAAAGCTTATGTCAACAACCTCATGATGGAAGAACAACACCTCTCTTGTGCGAGGAATTCCGTCGGCTCAACTCGAAATTGTGGAACAAGGGCATCTCTCGAACCTTCCGCTACTCCTCTCTTGGAAGAAAAGATTCTCTCGTCATCTTGGTGATCCGCACCAAAAGATCATCTCCAAACTTCAGCTTCAAGTATGAGTCCTTCCACGTCGATGATCAAGGCACGCTTTTCTTTGAACACCGGATGTTTGTTCCGAACTACCCGGGTTTGAGAGAGAAAGTTCTCAAGGGCGCGATTACGTTTCTATCTATCCACCCCGGCAGACAAAGATGTACATGGACTTGAAAACATAATATTGGTGGCGGTCCGAAACGATATCGTGCCAAGTATGTCTCGAGTGTGATGATGCCGCAGAGTGAAGGCTGTCCATCAGAAACCATTTGGTCTTCTACAGCCATTGAAACCCCCGGAATGGAAATGGGAGAAAGTAGAGATGGACTTCATCACTGGTATTCCAAGGTCGCAGAAGGGCAACAATGCAATCTTTGTTGTCATCGACAGGCTTTCTAAAGTGGCTCACTGCTTCTCCGTCAAATAAACAATTTGGAATTGATTGAGCTCTATATCAGTAATTGTCTCTGTATGGGGTTCCGCTTGAGATCAGTTCAGACCGTGGGAGCATCTTCACTTCCAAGTTCTGGGAAAGTTTCCAAAATGCGTTGGGAACAAAATTGAACTTCAGCACAGCTTACCACCCTCAGTCGCAAGGACAAGTTGAAAGGATCAATCAGATCCTAGAGGATATGCTTCGTGCTTGCGTCATCTCTTTTGGCATGAAGTGGGAGGAATGTCTTCCTTATGCTGAATTCTCTTACAACAACAGCTTCTAGAAAAGTCTGAAAATGGCACCATTTGAGACTCTCTATGGCCGCAAGTGCAGAACTCCGATTGGTTGGTCAGGTGCAGGAGAAAGAATATGGTTTGGCCCTGACATTGTAACTCAAGCGGAGGAGAAGGTGCATATCATTCTTGAAAATCTGAAGATTGCTCAAAGTCGCCAGAAGAGCAATTATGACAGGAAGCACACGGACATGGTGTATGTCCCTGGTGATCTCGTTTACCTTCGTGTCACTCCCATGAAAGGCACACACCGCTTTGGTATCAAAGGAAAGCTGGCTCCTAGATACATCGGTCCTTTCAAAATTCGTGGAAGAAGAGGAGAAGTTGCTTATGCTCTTGAGCTCCCGGAAAAACTCAAGGTCCATGATGTTTTCCACATCTCTCAACTCAAGAAGTGCTTCAAAGATCCCGGCAGGACCGTGGATCATGAGCTAATCAATCTCCAAGAAGATCTGTCTTATCAAGAACACCCCACAAAAATCCTTGAGACCGCAGAAAGAAGGACTCGCAACAAGTCCATCAAGTTCTGCAAGGTGCAGTGGTCGCACCATTCCGTTGATGAAGCCACTTGGGAGCGTGAAGATGAGCTCCGTGCCAACTATCCTACCATCTTTTTGTCTTCTTCTTCTTCCTAGAATCTCGGGGCGAGATTCCTGTTTAGTGGGGGAGAGTTGTAGCATCCCATTTGTCTAACAACTGTAATGCTACTTGGTTTAGTAATATAATGGCTACTTCCTACATATAATTGTTGCATCATCATGTTATCATGCTCATGTCATCATGCCACCTTGCATTGGAGCATCATATCTAGCTTGCATTTGTTTTGTCTTGGTTGTGTAGTTGCTATCACAAATATCTCCACCTCTTTTACCTATCTATATTTTTGTTTCCTACAATGTGGAATTCATTGCTAGGGTTCCATAGTTAATAAAATGATTTTATTCTTTTCTAAAACCCTCAAGCCACTAATCTTGTAAAATGCCAAAATGGAACATACATCTATTATGTATGTGGGCATCACTCATCTCCACTTCTATTTTTTCCCTCCTTTCTATCTTTGGCATTTCCAAAATTCTCTGTTCAAACTATCTGCAAGGTTCCAAAGATTTGAAATCAAATGCTTGCTTGAATTTGAAACAAACAAAACAAATAAAAATAAAAAGAAGAATAAATAAAGGAGAGAATCAAACCTGGCAGCCACCTTGGGCCCAGCCCTCTTATCTGCCCGGCCCTCTTTTCCCCTCCGGCCCAACTCTCCTCCCCTGGCCCAGTACCCCTTCACCCCGACGCCGTTACTGTGCTTCGTTCTCCTCCCCGTTTCCTTCCTCTCTGTGCGCCCCGACGGAGCGGGCAGGTGGCCGTCTCCACTCCGTTGTCCTCGTCACCTCGCACTCGCCTGCCCCTCCTTCTTATCTATCCCCAAGCGGCCTCCCAACCCTAGCCTCCCTTCTTCCATCCTCGCACCGCCATCCCCACCCATCTGCTCTTCTTTCTTCCACCATGGCAGGAGATCGATCGTGTTGGCGTGGTGGTGTCCGTGTGGTGAATCCAAGGTGGGAGATCGATCCGGTGGACCTCTACATCGCCTCGGCATCCCTGGGAACTCACCGGCGCCACGCCTTTCGCTCCCGACCAGCCGTCGGCCGTACCTCGCCGTCATCTCGCCAGCGCCTGTCTTCACCGTCTCCGCCCCCGGTGGTGAGCCCCCTCTTTCCCCTCGCCTCACCTCGTTGGCCTCGCCCTCTCTGGCCTTTCGCTCAGCGCCTGCAAGCAGCGCACGTCGCACCCTGCGACGGCAGCAGCGGCCATATTGCAACGCCTCAACGTCCTCTGTTCCCGCGTCCTTTTCCGCTGTCTCGGCCCTTCTCGATGCGTGTCCTCGCCTCTAACCTCTTCTCCTATGTCCCCTCTTTCCATTCCAAGAAGAATCACTCCAGTTTTACCTCTCAATCTCTTGGATTCATCCTCGCCAGATCACGGTTTCCGTCGTCGAACTGTCGGAGTTCGTCAGCCCGCCCAAGCAGTTTCTGCTCCTCTGTTCATCTCCTTGCCCCGTCCGCTGCAGACCTCCGTTGGCGTAGCTCCAAACACGAAAGATGTAGCCCTATCGTCCCTCTACAATTTTCATTTTTGCGGCATCACCAAATTCCCAAAGGATTGCTCGACATCGTCTCCCGAAGACAGGGTTCAGCCGGCTTGTAATCGATTCTTGATTCGTCGGACAGCTCGTAGACGTTTTGCAAAGAAGCCCCTGACCTTCCCTTCTATCTAACCCGCGGTCCCTCCCTCTTCCCCTTTTTTGTAAAAAGGCACCCGCATTTTTGCCTTCCTCAACCGCAATCCCCGCCGTGCCCACGTGTCAGGCAGCGCTCAGTCTCGCGCGCGGTGGCCCCTTCTCGCCCTCTGGCCCACTCGTCATTGACTGGGGGTAGTTTTCAGCTGCGTGACAAAAGTTTGCCAAACCTTTAATACAAATAAAATTTCAGGAAATGTTTAAATCTAACTAAATTCATATATTGTGAAATAATTCGAATTTGTAAAAACTTTCAAAATGAAAAGTAAATGTTTTTCAAATATGAATTCAACCATGTTTTCGAATTTGACCAGATTTGACTCTATCTAGTCAAACTATTGACTTTGACCCCCTTTTAATTATTTTGACTTTAAAATAAATTTAAATTCATAATTCCAAATAATACAAATAATATATGTTTTTGAATCAGAAAAATGTGAGGATTTCGAATATGCCATCCAAAATATATTTTGAACACTTTAAATTTTCAAGTTGACTAAAATTACAATGAAATGCCCTTTTCTTAATTAATTAATAACTTTTGTTTTATAACTCCAAATTTAGCAAATGATATGTCTAAAATGATCAGCTCGACGAGAACTTTCTGTTTATGCAGTCTATGTTCTGTTTTGCAGCATGCATCATATAAATATAATGCAAACAGCAACTATTATGAGGATAAAATGTGGCCCAAAACTCAATAAAATGATTTATTCTTGTATTCCACACCTCACCCATGCCATGCTACTTTAATGCCATGCAAATTGTGCATCATTCATCATGGCATGATTGTTTGCTTGTCGCATTTAATTCATATGCTTGTGCACTGTATTTATATTGGCCCTTGTTTGTTTGGCTCTTCTTCGAATAGACACTGAGCAGGGGATATATCAAGGAACCCAGGAGCACTACCTAGATCCGTCTCTCGCTTCGATTGAGCTGCCAGGCAAGCACTACCACATGCTTGCATACATACAGTACCTATTGCCTCTATCTTATTCTTGCATCATTGAGTCGCGATTGCATTAAACTGAATCCCAAGTATTGCATAGCCTTTACTTTTAAACCCCACCAAGCTTGTTCCTCCATCCCATGAGCCATTACTACAGGAGTTGTTTGAGCCATGCGAGTCGTAGAATAGCATGTGTAGGGTATATGAGTGTTTGTTGGATAACGAGGTACCTAAACAACTTAACCTGAGTAGTAATGGGATAACTAATAAAAGTGGCACCGGTGAGCAATATCTGCTATTTGGTTTTTCCTGCTCACTTGTGTCCCGTAGGACCCCGAGTACTTGATTCCTGTTCCTTGATTATTCGCGCTATCCACATCTGGGAGGCTTATGGGACCCCCCTGAGCCAGAGCTTGATTCATTCTTATTTCTTGGGGCCACAAACTAGTTTGAGGTTTTATTTACTATCCTGTACTTATGCCATGCTTTACTGCTTAATTACGTTTGTGCGAGGAGCACCTGTACTGTTTAGGTAAGCGGAGTGCTTTCGCGGTATCGACAAGCCCAGTTTTGGGTTCCCAGTCGTTTACAGCCACTCGCGCAAACCTTGAGTCCATCTCGGAGTCGGCTATCTTCGTTGCGGGTGTACTCAATGGGGTGGCCCCCTGAAATATTTCTGAATCCTGTGATTGCTTTGTCGTGAAGGCCTCGTTGGGTTTTGATTTGGTTTTTCCGAGGTTGATCGAGTGTGTGTTGCTATTTGTGCACCCCTGCAGGGTAAAACTTTCTAAAAGCCGTGTCCGCGGTTATGGACGACTTGGAGCACAGTTTCGCGATCATAGACAAGCATAACTAAAGTATCGCTTTTAATTTGACTAAGTAACTGACTAGTAATTAGTGCAACACTCATGGAATGGTTAATAAAATTGCCAACGGATGGGGGGTTGTTCGTCCGCTTCCTCGTTGGTAAGCGAGGAGGAGGATGGATCTGTTGAAATTACTGTTATAACTGTTGTCATTAATTCACGGACATCCGTCTATCTTTGGTTAGGCGGATGGTTAGCGATTATCTATAGAACTGTTAGGGTTTATCTTTTGCTGCAATTGCGTCACCCCAGGTTGTGTCCCCTTTAGAGGCATAAAGACTTGCTGAGTACCCCTAGGGTCTCACACGATAAATAATTTGGTTCAGATGAACAGGTACACTCGCAAGATGGATACTGGGTGGAGGAGGCTGATGATGTGGGCAACGATCGTTCGGTGTAGAGATTCCGGGAACGGGGATCCGTGAGATCTGTGGGCGGGATGTGCTTATTTATGGGGCATCTTATGCCAATTTGCTTCTTATCCGTACTCGGATCTTGTTTGCCGCTTCCGCCTGATACTCTGATGTGTGATGTATGAGGGGATATCCTAACTATTAAATCTATCTAGGACATTTGAATCTTGCCGTATGGCGTTGCTATATTTCCTTTATTTTTAGATGGAATGGCTCTGATGTACTATTGTATGGTGGCTTGCATACATACTCATTTGTGTATGTAGTTGATCCCTTCGCCTGCCGATTACGCCGCCCGTACTTGTCCCGATGATTGGAAATGGTTGGGACGGCCGAAAGGTCTACCTGTGAGTGGCATTTGGCCCCACCGTACTATTTCAACCATTTCCGCTCATCCAGGCTTGTATCTAGGAGCGTAATTCACCGAGGTAGTTACAGTTTTCTTAGTTGTTTAGTTTGCTTGAATAAAGTAGTTTGGACCCCCGTTCTCGCTGTGTTGTTGCAAATAAGTTGCTTGGTGTTGGAAAGGAGTAGAAAGTTCTTCCTTGATAAGTGCAAGAGGAGCTTGCATTAACTGTGACTTAGACTTTAGCATGACGTGCTAGGTGTTGTTTTGACCTGATGCTTAGTGATTATTGTTGTAGAATGTTTTGTTCCAAACAATTGGGATTGCTTAGTGCTTAAAAAAATATGCGTTGTTTTAGCATGCAAAAGCATAGTATTGTGGTATTCCCCTTTGATGCTTTGTTTGGGTTGACTTGGCACATGCTCACACCATGTTATGACTATGACAAGTCACCATAGCCTCTATGATCATTTATTCCTTGACTTGTAGTACCACTCTACGCTTTGATTAGTATTTTTTGTTGCACTGCATGATTATGGCCATTATTGCTCTCTTAGTTGGTTGCTCCCAGTATTTTGCTAGCCTCCACTTGTATGAGTAAGCTCTACTCATGCTTCCAACTCCCAAGAAATCAAGTTATTACAAAGTGCCCACTATAAACTCCTATGCATGGTGTGTTACACCATTCCAAGTATATTCTTGTTTTCAGCTATCTTCCAATTAAAAACTGTTTTGTTATGTGAAAACTTAGTGATTAAAGCCCTCACAAACTTGATGGCACACTTTATATTTCTTTGCACCTAATAAACTTGAACCATTGTGTCATCTATGTTATATATGCTTGCACTTATACGTTCGAATTAGCAGAACCGTGCTGTCACGGGGAACATTTTCAACATTGCACTTGTACTTTGTACTCAATTGCTATCATGCTCTTTTGTCTATGGATGTTACCGGTGTGAAATAAAGAAGGAACTTGTAAGTCCATGGAGTATGTATTTTGTGTTAGAGAAACGCCTGGGCCGCTAGCCTAAGCCATGCCTAATCATGGTGAAAACTTGCAGCATCTCCATAGTGAGCTATCTATGAAGAATCCTCAATAAAAATCTATTCATATAGTAAATAAAAATATCGCTGAGATGCTCATTGTGTGCTTGCCTTGTCATTTTGGCTATGGGATAGCTCTTGTACCATGTGCAAGGGGTACCCTGTTGGCGGTTCTCTATGATATGCATATACTTACAATGACAAGAACTTACAGGTGACTAAAGTTGAGTAGCATGAGGTGTGGCCCTCGCATTCAAGGGACTTGAGATTGCCAACTTATACTTTGTCAAGCATATACTCCATCTTTGTGCACTTTAACCTTAATCACTTCAAGATGCTTATGATAGGGGCAATGAGGGCTGAAAACTAACAAGTACCATAATTTTTGGAAGCTCTTTTTGAAACTTGAAATCCCTGCTTCCCTTTGTGAAGGGCCCTTCTTCCACCATTATTTGAGTCTCCACCTTTTACCTTTAGGCACCATTAAGAGAGCATAGTTGTCATCCTGTGTGTAGTGTCCCAAAACTTATTGATTGATGCATATTGTGATATTACTTGTTCTTGTGCTACTTGTTTCTAGTCACCCTTATGAACTTTGAAGGTGTCCTATGCATCTATTTTCTACTCTATGAGGGACAAGCTGATTGCCACTATGCTATGTTTTTTGTATGTGAAACAAACAAACATTTTTCAATGCATGTTATTCATGATCTTTGTTTCTAGCCTTTAATGTTGCATGAATAGTTACTATGTCCTATTGTTAGAACTCCATCTTTCATGCACATGTTTAGAGTTCTTTGATCCCAGCTTTCAATGCTTGCAAATGGTTTGATCTTGGTTTTGATGGTGCATGTCACCTCAAAAATTATTCTTTTATCACTTACCTACTCGAGGACGAGCAGGAGTTAAGCTTGGGGATGCTTGATACGTCGGAAACGTATCTATAATTTTTGATGCCCCATGCTTGTTTAGTATCTACTTTGCTTTGCTTTGTCTACACTTTGAGGTTTTTTTATATCTTTTCTTGAACTAACCTATTAATAAGTTGTCATAGTGCCAGTTGCCTATTTTCTTCTATTTTTGGTTCCAGAAAGGCAGAAAATCAATATTCTCGGAATTGGACGGGACAAAAGCCAAAGTCAATATTTTACCTGTTATAAACTTATTTACAAAAGATTTGTTTGAAAACTGTTTGCCAACTGTTCTCTAACCAAGAATGAAGTTTGCCAATCCCAATTATGATTTATCTTTATGCATCTTTATTGTGACTCCCATACTTGTTGCAAGCTAAGTTATATAATGGTAAGTTTCTTTTTACTATGAGTTGTGTATTGGTAAGTGTGATGTTTCTTGTCCGTATTATTTTTATCAACACTTTACTCCATAAACCTGTGGACATGTTTACTAAGCTCAGTATTCGCTTGGGGGAGTTGATACGTCCAATTTGCATCACCATTTTATATCATAATTTGCCTCTATTCATTGATATATTTCATATTAAGAGGTGTTACTTATGTATTTTCATCTATTTTTGGATATTGGATGATTCTTGAAGGATGGACCGCCGGAGTCGGGATTCTGATGGAAAATCTGTGTTTTGATGCAATTTCACGAAGATATGGAAAATACCAGAAAAACTATAGAAAATTATATTTTCCCAGAAGACGAAGGAAGCCAGAAGGGGACGCGGAGTTGGGCCATAGGGGGACCACACCCCACTAGGCGCGGGCCACCCTAGGTCGCGCCTAGAGGGGGTGTGGCCGCCCTGGCCCACCTCTGGCTCTGTCCTCTAGCCTATATCTTCTCCTCGAAACCCTAAAGTCGGGGGAGCGACCACAGAAATATTTTGCCGCCTCTGCGGGGCGGAGAATACCAAGAGAGAAAGAGCTCTCCGGCAGACAGATTTCTGCCGGGGAAATTCTTTCTCGGAGAGGGGATATCATCGCCATCAACACCATCATCAAGCTAGACTTCATCGGGATCATCATCATCATCCACACCATCATCTCCTCCAGCACCATCATCTCCACTCCATCCTGCTGTAACAATTGTGTTGAATCTTGCATAGTTCTTAGGGGAAACTTTCCCGGTGTTGATCACTATTATAGTTCATGCTTGTGAGTGGAACCATTGAATTATTGTTTATGTTCAGATTGTTATCCATCACCATATCATCTCTGATCTTGATCCATATGATGTCTCGTGAGTAGTTCGTTTAGTTCTTGAGTACATGGGAGAAGTCATGTTTTTAGTAGTGGAATTTTGTTGAGGTATTATTCAATGGTTTAATATTTAATTGTGGTGCTATTCTTCTAGTGGTGTCATGTGAACATCGACTAAATGATACTTCACCATTTATGGGCCTAGGGGAATGCATTGTGTATTTGGCTACTATTTGTGGGGTTGCCAGAGTGACAAAACCTGAACCCCTGTTAGGAAACCTTTGCACAAGGGGGTGTAGAATCCCAGAGTTTAATGTTGTGGTTAGGTTTATATCTTAATTGATTTCTTGTAGTTGTGGATGCTTGCAAGGGGTTTAATCACAAGTATGTATTAGTCCAAGTAAGGTCAGTACATTAGCACAGGTTTACCCACACAACACTTATAAAACCAAAGAAGATTAATCAACTATATGAAACGAAAGCACTTGACAGTATTCCCATGTGTCCTCGAGAACGTTTGGTCCTCATTAGTATTCCCACCGGCTTGTCCTTTGCTAAGAAATGATTGGACCACTGCTACAATTGTTTGTTGTCTTTATTTACTTGCACTTTATTTCCTTGCTTCATCAAAAAACCCCTAAAAATCCGTTTGCCAAGTATTTACAGAGATTTCCTGCTCCATACCACTAGTAAACACCTTCTGCTCCTCGTTGGTATCGACACTCCTATTTATCAAAAGTACTACGATACACCCCCTATACTTGTGGGCCATCAAGACTATTTTCTAGCGCCGTTGCTGGGGAGTGAAGCTCTATTGAAGAGTGGAACTGGTAAAGGAAACTTCTACTGTGAGTATTGTTTTTTATTGAAGAATGGACAATCCATGGAATGGGAGGAAATAGTACCTCTCTTTTATTCTAAATTCTATCCTCCCAGTGAGATTCATAAGGATAGGAATAAAATATATAACTTTTGGCCTCGTGATGGAGAGAGTACAGCCCAAGCTTGGGGGAGATTGAAGTTACTAATGCTAAAATGTCCTATTCATGAGCTCCCTAACAATATTATTATCAATAACTTTTATGCAAGGCTTTCTCTTCATGATAAAGATTTATTAGATGCTTCTTGTGCTGGATTCATTCACACGGAAGAAGGAAGAAGCTAAATGGGATCTCCTAGACCATATTCAAGAGAACACTGAAGCATGGGATAATGACAAAGGAAGAAAGTCAGGTATAAACTATGATTATGAATGCATTAAATCGTTTATGGGAACTGATGACTTTCATGATATTAGTACTGAGTATGGTCTTGATTCTCAAGTTCTTGCAAAATGTTTTAAGGCTTTTGCCTCCTATATTGAAATCCCCAAAAAGGAGTGGGACAAGTACCATGCTCCTTATAAAGATATTGTTACCCATGTTCCTGCTAGCATTGAAGTTTGTATTGTTGATCCTATTTTGCCTGAACCTTATGTTAAAAAAATCCCTTTTCCTGCTAAGGTAAAGGAACATTCTATCATAGATAATGTGGTTAGCAAAAGTACAAAGAGAACTGTGGAAACTGATGAGCAAATAAACATTGAACCTGTAGTAGCCATGGTAAAAGATCTTGTCACTAAAAATATAGAGGATGAGCACATTGTCTTCTTTGAAGACACTTCAAATATTGTCTCTCATCCTAGAAAATCTAGAAAAACTAGTGTCCCTGTGCTTTCTGTTAGAATTGGTGATCATTTCAATTATGGTTTATGTGATATTGGTGCTAGTTTTAGTGCTATTCCTTATGAGCTTTATAGGGAAATTATGCATGAAATTGGTCCTTGTGAACTTGAGGACATTGATGTGGTTATTCACCTTGATAATAGAGAGACAGTCTTTCCAATTGGCATTGTAAGAGATGTGGAGGTCATTTGTGGTAAGATTAAATATCCTGCTGATTTTTTAGTACTTGGTTCGGAAGCTAGTAAAACCTATCCTATTATCTTTGGTAGACCTTTCTTGAATACTTGTGGGGCTGTTATAGATTGTAAGAAGGAGAAAGTTTTGACTAAGTTTGATGGAGAACCGTATGAGTTTAATTTTTCCAAATTTGCTAAAACTCCTTATGAGGACGAATTGCCTAATGAGGATTTCAGAGTTAAACAATTTTTTCTATTTCTCTTGCTCCTAACAATGCCTTGCAGCAGTTTAAGGAATACCATGAAAGCGAGGTCTTCATGAAGGAAATAAATGAGATTGACGAGGTTTTCCTTCACCAACCTGAGTTACTTAAGCATAACCTACTTGTGGAAGATCTGGGTACCACACTACCACCTAAAGGGGATCCTGTTTTCGAATAAAAACTTCTACCTAATGATCTTAAATATGCTTATCTAGATGATAAGAAAATATATCCTGTTATTATTGGTTCTAAACTTTCAGGAAAGGAAGAGGAAAGATTATTGGAAATATTGAAGAAACACCGAGGAGCTATGGGGTATACTCTTGATGATCTAAAAGGGATTTCTCCTGCTATATGTCAGCATGCTATTAATATAGAACCTGATGCAAAACCATTTGTTGAACATCAACACCATTTAAATCCTAAGATGAAGGATGTGGTAAGAAATGAGGTACTAAAACTATCTGATGCTGGTATTATTTACCCTATTGCTGATAGTCAATGGGTTAGCCATGTTCATTGTGTCCCAAAGAAAGGGGGAATCACTGTTGTGCCTACTGAAATAATGAGCTTATACCTCAAAGAGTGGTGGTTGATTATAGGATGTGCATTGATTTTAGAAAGGTTAATAAAGTTACTAAGAAAGATCATTATCCTCTGCCTTTTATTGATCAAATGATAGAAAGATTGTCTAAAAAGACTCACTTTTGTTTTCTTGATGGTTATTCAGGGTTCTCTCAAATTGCTGTGAGAGCACAACACCAAGAGAAAACCACCTTCACTTGTCCCTATGGAACTTATGCTTATAGCGTATGCCTTTTGGTTTATGTAATGCTCCTTCTACCTTTCAGAGATGTTTGTCTGATATCTTTCATGGTTTTTGTGAAGAAATCATGGAAGTTTTCATCGATGATTTCTCCGTCTATGGAACTTATTTTGATAATTGTTTGCACAACCTTGATAAAGTTTTGCAGAGATGCGAGCAAACTAATCTTGTTCTTAACTAGGAGAAATGCCACTTCATGGTTAATGAAGGGATTGTTTTTTGGACACAAAATTTCTTAAAGGGGTATTGAAGTAGACAGAGCCAAAATTGAAGCAATTGAGAAGATGCCCTGCCCTAGGGATATTAAAGGTATTCGTAGTATCCTTGGTCATGCTGGTTTCTATAGGAGGTTTATTAAGGATTTCTCCAAAATTTCAAAGCCCCTTACTAATCTTCTTCAAAAAGATGTACCATTTTTTTTATGATGATTGTAAGGAAGCTTTTGAAACTTTGAAGAAAGCTTTGACTACTGCTCCTATTGTTCAACCACCTGATTGGAATTACCCTTTGAAATTATGTGTGATGCTAGTGATTTTGCTGTGAGTGTTGTTCTTGGGCAATGAATAGATAAAAAGTTGAATGTTATTCATTATGCTAGCAAGACTCTAGATACTACTCAAAAGAATTATGCTACTACTTAAAAGGAGTTCTTAGTTGTAATCTTTGCCTATGATAAGTTTAGACCTTATATTGTTGATTCAAAGGTTACTATTCATACTGATCATGCTGCTATTAAGTACCTTATGACAAAGAAAGACGCTAATCCTAGGCTTATTATATAGGTGTTTCTCTTACAAGAGTTTGATCTGCATACTGTAGGTAGGAAAGGTAATAAAAATCATGTTGCTGATAACTTATCTCATTTGGAAAACATTTCTTTTGACCGTATGCCTATTAATGATAGTTTTCCAAATGAACAGTTGGCTGCAATAAAGGTAAACCCGCATGAGAGTCCTTGGTATGCTGATTATGCTAACTTTATTATTTCCAAGTATTTGCCTCCAACCTTTACAGCCGAGCAAAGAAGAAAATTCTTTTATGATCTAAGGCATTACTTTTGGTATGACCCACATTTATATAAAGGAGTAGATGGTATTATGCGAGGATGTGTCCTAGAGTATGAACAACAAGAGATATTGAGAAAATATCATGGCAGCGCTTATGGAGGACATCATGCTGGGGATAGGACCGCACCAAAAGTTTTACAATCTGGATTTTATTGGCCTACTCTCTTCAAGGATGCAAGGAAGTTTATTTTATCATGTGATGAATGTCAAAGAGTTGGTAACATTTCTAGACGCAATGAAATGCCTATGAATTATTCTCTTGTTATTGAACCTTTTGATTGTTGGGGATTTGACTTTATGTTTCCTGTTCCTCCTTTAAAAAGGTAAACTCATATTCTTGTTGTTGTTGTTTATGCTACAAAGTGGGTAGAATCCATACCTACAACAGCGCTGATGGTAAGACCTCTTTAAAAATGCTTAAAGATGTTATTTTTCCTAGGTTTGGTGTGCCTAGATATCTCATGACTGATGGAGGTTCTCATTTTATTCATGGTGGTTTTAGGAAGACTCTTGCTAAATATGATGTTAACCATAGAATTGCTTCAACTTATCACCCCCAAACCAGTGGGCAAGTAGAAATTTCAAATAGAGAAATTAAATCTATCTTGCAAAAGACTGTTAATAGATCTAGGAAAAATTGGGCTAAAAAGTTGAATGACGCTTTATGGGCTTATAGAACTGCTTATAAAAATCCTATGGGAATGTCTCCTTACGAAATAGTTTATGTGAAAGCTTGTCACTTGCCTCTAGTATTAGAACACAAGGCTTATTGGGCAGTGAAAGAACTAAATAGAGATTTTAAACTTGCTGGTGAGAAAAGATTGCTTGAATTAAGAACATTAGATGAGTGGATAAGTGAATCTTATGAAAATGTTAGACTCTTTAAGTAAAAGGTAAAAATGTGGCCTGATAGGAGAATTCTCAAAAGGGAGTTCCATGTTCGTGAGAAAGTTCTTTTGTATAGGTCTCGTCTCAGATTTTTTGCAGGGAAACTACTCTCAAAATGGGAAGAACCTTTTGTTATCGAGGAGGTGTATCGTTCAGGGGATATTAAAATATCCTCTCTAAAGGACAACACTACATAGGTAGTGAATGGTCAAAGGCTCAAATATTATATTTCTGGAGATTCTTATAATGAAGACGTTGTTATTATCCAAAAGGTGATTGCAGAATAATTTATTAGAAACGAAACTCCAGAATCTACAGAGTCCGTCTTTGTATAGGTAAAAAGTGCTGCAAACAGAAGGTTCACGAAAACCTTATCTTTTTATATTTTTGATGTTTTTATTACATATGGAAGGTTACCAGACGAAACAGAGGAGGAAATGGGGCCCAGGTGGGCCACACCCACCCTAGGCGCGGGCCCCAGCTGGCCGCGCCTACAGGGGGTGTGAGCCCCATGGAGTACGTCTCCGCCTCATTTTCGCACAGTACTTTCCTTATGTCTTGAAACTTTGTAATATATAACCCCCCAGATCCCCCGAGGTTTGTATATCGTGTTCTCATCATGTTTTTGTTTTGATCTGTTGCTGTCAGGAATTACTCTCAAGTTTAGAGGTACCATGGTCTCCACCAACGACAAGGGCAAGAAGCCCATGGAAGATGATCCTCAAAACCCCAAGGAGCAGGAGATCTTGGTTGCGGATGAAGAGGACATGAAGGAGGATGATCATTCGAACACCCGCGCTACCGTTGCAAGCATTGGAGTGGTGACAAACCCTACCAAGCTTATGAGGACAACACGGATGTCTACGGGAGGGAAAACTCCGCTTCATATCCTTGCTCCATGGTCACTTCCTTCACGCACCAAGAATCCCTTCTATACTCTCATACATGACCAACAATACCAAAAGATGCCCAAAGGGAGGTTGCCCTCTTTTTGGGATCTGCCGTGTTCTAACCATGTGGAAGGAACACTTTAAGAAGGAAGAGTGGGGAAAGAATAACAAGGACTAGGATCCTTGGTCCGACATGATCATGAACCGTATTGAGCATAACTCGGAGATGATTTGTACTCTAACCTTTGGGATTGAAGATTTGAGGGTAATGATTGAAGATCTTATCAAGAGAACACCACCACCCACCGAAGGAGTAATTCATCATCAGGTTTGGCATCCCCTTGGCTTGTTCCAAGGTTGGGGGAGTGCCGCGGTATCACATCATTATCTTTTATCTTTTTACTCTTTTAGTAGATTCATATCTTGGGTAGAGAAGTTATCTTATAGGTTGGTTTGCATTATGGAAGTATCTCTCTTTAATTGGTTATATATGTATCCTTTGGTGTGAGTGCCTTTATGGAATATTAATGAGAAGTGTTATCTTTTACTTATTACACTTTTTATTTTAGTTTCCAATCTCTATTATATGTTTGATCTTGTTGATCATTATTGGTATTACTTTGGGAGCATCAAGTAGATCTAAATTGGTTTTGGCAAACCAAAGATTTGGTCAGTAGCAACACTTTTTGAGGTTTGAAAGGAAAAGAGAAAAGCACTTACAAGTATTTTGTATCATCTATTTTCTTTCTTGTTTGGCTCATAAGCTTAGTATTATTTATTTAAGATCTTTTGTGTCTTCAAGGAAGATTGCATGTTTGGCTTTATCACTTGTATGTTTGCTTGTTTCCTTCAACCCTTTTGCTTGCTGCCCAGCCTTGCTAGCCAAGAACCTATGCTGAGAGGGATTACTTTTCATGCATCCAATCCTTTAAACCAAAACCTATGCCATTTGTGTCCACCATATCTACCTATTAGCATTATTACTATTCCAAGTAAATTCTCAAGCTTCATCTACCTTTCGAATTAAAAATTATTTTTTTATGTGAAAACTAGTTAGTAAAGCTCTCACGAACTTGATGGCACACCTTATTTTTCTTGCCCCTAATAAACTTGAAACATTGTGTCATCAAAGTTGTATATGCTTGCACCTGTACGTTGGAACTAGCAGAACTATGTTGTCACGTGGAATGCTTTCAACATTGCACCTGTACACTGTACACAGTTGATATCATGAGTAATTCATCATCAGGTTTGGCATCCCCTTGGCTTGTTCCAAGATTGGGGGAGTGTCGCGGTATCACATCATTATCTTTTATATTTTTACCCTTTTAGTAGATTCGTATATTGGGTAGAGAAGTTATCTTATAGGTTGGTTTGCATTATGGAAGTATCTCTCTTTAATTGGTTATCTATGTATCCCTTGGTGTGAGTGCCTTTATGAAATATTAATGAGAAGTCTTATCTTCTACGTATTGCACTTCTTATTTTAGTTTGCAATCTCTATTACATGATTGATCTTGTTGATCAGTATTGGTATCACTTTGGGAGCATCAAGTAGATCTATATTGGTTTTGGCAAACCAAGCTCTGGTCAGTAGCAACACTTTTTGAGGTTTGAAAGGAAAAGAGAAAAGCACTTACAGGTATTTTATATCATCTATTTTCTTTCTTGTTTGGCTCATAAGCTTAGTATTCTTTATTTAAGATCGTTTGTGTCTTCAAGGAAAATTGCATGTTTGGCTTTATCACTTGTATGTTTGCTTGTTTCCTTCAACCCTTTTGCTTGCTGCCCAGCCTTGCTAGCCAAGAACCTGTGCTGAGAGGGATTACTTCTCATTCATCCAATCCTTTAAACCAAAACCTATGCCATTTGTGTCCACCATATCTACCTATTAGCATTATTACTATTCCAAGTAAATTCTCAAGCTTCATCTACCTTTCGAATTAAAAATTATTTTGTTATATGAAAACTAGTTAGAAAATATCTCACAAACTTGATGGCACACCTTATTTTTCTTGCCCCTAATAAACTTGAACCATTGTGTCATCGAAGTTGTATATGCTTGAACCTATACGTTGGAATTAGCAGAACCGTGCTGTCACGGGGAACGCTTTCAACATTGCACCTGTACACTATACACAGTTGATATCATGATCTTTTGTTTGCGGATGTCATCGGTGTGAAATAAAAGAGGAGCTTGTAAGTCCATGGAGTTATGTACGTGTGTTAGAGAAACGCCTGGGCCGCTAGCCTAAGCCATGCCTAATCATGGTGGAAACTTGCAGCATCACCATAATGAGCAATCTATGAAGCTTTATTCTTATATAAAAAAGGAGACATACTGAAAAGAGGAAAGAGAGAAAAAAGCACCATTTTCCCATGGTATATAAGAGATTGTTGAGATTCTCATTGTTTGCTTGCCTTGTAATTTTGATTATGGGATAACTCCTGTATCATGTGCAAGGGGTACCCCGTTGGCGGTTCTCTATGATATGCATGTACTTATAATGATAAGAACTTACCAGTGACTAAAGTTGAGTAGCATGAGGAGTGGCCCTCGTACTCAAGGGACATGAGATTGCCAACTTATATTTCGTCAAGCATATACTCCATCTTTTTCACTTTAACATTAATCACCTCAAGATGCTTATGATAGGGGCAATGAGAGCTTAAAGCTAGTAAGTACAATAATCTTTTGAAATCTCTTTATGAACTTGAAATCCCTGCTTTCCTCTATGAAGGACATTTCTTCTACTTCTAAGTTGAGTCAGTAAACCTATTCCTCTCTTTCTCCAGCAAGCATTTGAGTTGTTGTGTTTCAGGCATTCATATGATGATTTATTCAAACATGTTTGTTATCTTCCTTGTTTCCACAAGACTCTTATCTAAATTAGTATTACTTTGAAAGCCATCTTTGTGAAAATTCTTTTATGTTTGAGCAAAGAGTACTCCTGTTATAAACTTATTTACAAAATCTTTGTTTGAAAACTGTTTGCCAACTGTTCTCTGACCAAGAACAAAGTTCGCCAATCCCAATTATGATTTATATTTATGCATCTTTATTGTGACTCCCATACTTGTTGCAAGCTAAGTTATATAATGGTAAGTTGCTTTCTACTATGAGTTGTGTATTGGTAAGTGTAATGGTAAGATGCATATATTAATTGCTTTCTTGTAGTTGCAGATGCTTGCAAGGGGTTTAATCACAAGTATGTATTAGTACAAGTAAGGTCGGTACATTAGCACAGGTTCACGCACACAACACTTATAAAACCAAAGAATATTAATCAACTATATGAAACGAGAGCACTTGACAGAAAATTCCCATGTGTCCTCAAGAACGTTTGGTCCTTATTAGTATTCCTACCGTCTTGTCCTTTGCTAAGAAAGGATTGGGCCACTGCTGCAATTGTTTGTTGTCTTTATTTACTTGCACTTTATTTTCTTGCTTTCTCAGAAAACCCCTAAAAATCCGTTTGTTAAGTATTTACAGAGATTTCCTGCTCCATACCACTAGTCAACACCTTCTGCTCCTCGTTGGGATCAACACTCCTATTTATCGAAAGTACTACGATACCCCCCCCCCCTATACTTGTGGGTCATTAGCCACCGCCTGACCGTTCTCACTGGCGAGCTGAGAGGGCGCCGAGGTGGCCATGGCCCTATCCCATAGGTCAGCCCCACAGGTCAGCCTTGCCCTGCCCCACAGGTCAGCCTTGCCCCTAGCCCACAGGTCAGCCCAAGTGGGTAGACTCTGAACTGGTGCAAAATAACCCCCACCCCGAGCAGATGTCATGCTGACGCAATAACCCATTTCTAAATTGGTTTAATAATTTCATAAATGGTTTAATTCTTTTAAAATTCATAAGTAATTCATTATAAGTCAGAAAAATATGTATAATATATCAGAATGTTCAGAAAAATGAGATCTATCTTTTAAAGATGTAATCATGCATTGTTAAACAATTTACATAACAAGTTTAATTAGAGAACAAAGTGACCCCTCTCATATGCATCTGAGGTTTCTCTGAACTAGGGTTTACACCCCTCGGAACTCCGGAATATTGATTTTAGTTGATTTTTATTATTGTAAATATTGTAAATTCATTTTTATTATTGTGTATGTATATATTAGGGTTTCTCCAAATTAGGGTTTATATCTCTCGGCACCCAGCCCTAGCCCCTCAAATATCACCTACCTAACCTCCTCCCTTAGCCGCTTTGACTTATTCGCTTTTCCACCTATGCAGAAAATACGGAACCACACGGTAGAGACGAAGAAAAGGAAGAGTTGATCCAAGCTGTGATCCACGGGGAAGAAAATATAGATGTATCGACGTTTCTGAACAACTCTGGTGAGGGTGATCCTCTTTTTGCCGGAAGAGACGACTTCATTGAGGGAAAAGGCCTCGACTTTGTTGAGGGAGAAGGTGATGCCTTCTGTGAGGGAGAAGACAACTGCTCCATAGGAACATTGAATATTACAAACTCCGGCGAGGTACATGTAATATTAATTAATTAATCCTCTGCTGTCTATATACATATATTAACGATCTTTCTTATTTTAGCCCTCTGGATCGAGCAAATCTACTGCAAAGAGCAAACGAGGCCCAACCAAAAAGTTGGAGACCATGAGAGGTACAGGATCGAAGAAGTCATGATGACGAAAAACCGACGGCTCCCCTTCTTGTCGCAAACAAATTTGTGGCACAATGCGGGGTAATCGTTAGGGACTTCTTCCTGACCACCATGCGCACTTGGAATAAGCATGTTGATTCGGAAGAAGATAAGACTTTATATGTCCCGGACAAAGCCAAAGAATTAATTTGTAGGAGGCTCATGCTTAATTTCACCCTACCGACGGTAGAGGTGGATCCAAATGCATAGAATCCAGATGAGGAGGCCAAGCAACATGCCACTGCCATGCAGAAGAAGGTCAAGGAGTGGGCTCTTAAGAATATGGCCCAACAATTCACCAACTGGAAGAAAAGATTGAACCTTTACTATGTCGTGAAAAAGAAGACTCCGGATTTCAAGGAGGGTTAGTATGAGAAATTAAAACCATTCTGGGATGAGTTTGTGGATTACAAGAGATCAGTGGTAGCTAAGAAAATGCCTGAAATGAATAAGCTAAATGCTGCTAACAAGAAGTATCACCATACTATGGGGCAAGGTGGCTACAGGGCTGCCATTCCTAAGTGGAAGAAACTTGACGATGATATGCATGCTAAAGAGGTCATCCCAGAGACAGCCGATTGGATCGGACGTGCAAAGAATTGGTTTTACGGGCATGGGGGCATGTTGGACTCAGAAGGAAAGTGTATATATAATATAAAACATAAAGAAAACCCCTTTCCCATCGAGGACATAAGAAATGCAGTAAAGGCTGTTGAAGAGGGGGGGTTCATTACCGATAGAGAGAATGATAATCTCACACTCACCCTTGGGAATCCGAAACACAAAGGACGAACACGAGGCACAATAGGCTCCCAACCATGGAGCATTGGGTTTCCCGCAGACAAGAAGAAATATCCTGATAGAAGCCGTAAGAGGAGAGAGGACAAGGAGGAAATTGAAGCAAATATTCAAGCAGTCTGGATGCGTAAAATTGAAGAACAATTAAAGCAGAAGCAAGATCAAATTGACGCACTTACCAGCAAGGTACTACTATCCCATCTCAGCAGCACATGGTAGAACCTACATTTGATGCTACCGGCAAATCGAATAATCGGAAAAGCAGCGTGGCTTCCACCAAGGTCCCGGGTGATGACGATGATGATGGTGCACCGACGCTGGCTCGTGTTGGCTGCCTAGTGGATGATATCACGGAGATGACACATTACGATCTACATGTCAAAGTTTTGAACATAACAATGAAGGTGGCGGTCGGCTATACCTTACCAATTGGACCTGAACCAACTTACCATTGTTGTCCGGTTCCACAAGGCTACGATGTTGTTGGGGTGGATGAAGTTATGCATGAATTTCACCAGTTGAAGCTTGACTACCCTGCAGGTGAAGGGGATGTGACTGAACTAGGAGAAGCAACAAACATCACCATTCTATGGCCAAAGGAATATATCATGCTTCCAAGTCATACGCCAAGGCCATATTCATCGTCGCCTCACCCATCTCCGCCAGCACAACAGTCATCTCCATCGCCTCACCCATCTCTAGCACAGCAGCCGTCTCCAGCGCAGCCGTCGCTGCAGCGCTAGCCATTGCTTCCGCCTAAGGAAAAAAGCGTAAGCGTACCACCGCTACTCTGCGGAGTGGTTAGCGATCGCTGACACGTAAACATGAGCCTCTTCCAAAGGTACCAAAGGTTCATCCCAAGAGAGCTTAAGACTGTACTCTAGAGGAGACTTCGGCGATCGTCGAGGCAGAAGGACAAAGTTTTTTACTAAGCCGGGGCGGCCGAAAGAGCCAGAGTTCCTGTGGCACCCCGCAAAACCACTACTAGAAAATCGCGTTGTTTTTGTGCATTGCATCATCATGACCGCATGCTCATGTCATCATGCCACATTGCATTTGAGCATCGTCATCATCTTGCATTTGCTTGCATAAAACTATTTGCGGAAAATCTATTTTTGTTTTCTAAACGCACTGTCCTTGTTCAAACACAAAACCCGGGTCTCCGGAATATTTTGTTTTGACTTACCACGGTTTGCAAAAGGGCCGTTTAAAATAAATAAAATATTTAATTATTTTTAGGGGGCAGCCAACCGGGCCGATCCGACCCAGTCGGCCACCCCCAGTTCAAAACGGTCCACCCAAAATCCCTTTTCTACCCAATCCTAGTCTACCCAGCCCCCTCCACATCACCCCCTCCTATCACGAGTCGCCACGTCACCCTGCCCCAATCCCCATCCAACCAAACACTGCCACCTCACCAGAAAACCCCTCTCTCACCTCCACTCCCCACTCCCTCTGCCAGCCCGGCCCCACCCCGCAGTACACACACGCACCCAACCCACCACACACCCACGCCTGGTCAAACCGACCCCACCCTGCCGCCTGTCCCCCACCTCCTTCTCTCCCTGCCTCGCGGGTCCCACCCTCTCCTCCACCAACCACCGCCCCAGGCACGCTCCCCACCCACTCGCCCACCCCGACAGCCTCCTCTCCCTGTCCTCTTCCCCACCACGCGACCCCGCCCCCTTCTCCCTCCTTCCGCCGGTCGCCGCCTCCCTCGTGCCGCAACCCCCGCCTGCCCTTCCTGCGAGCCCCGGCCCCGCCTCCTCGACCCGGACGCGCACGCCGCCGCCGGCAAGCCCGCCTCGCTCCGCCCTGAGCTGCCGCCGGGCCCTCGCCCGAGCCGGTCGTCGCCCTCCGCTGGTCCTCCTCCGACCTCGCCCCGAGCTGCTCTGCCGGCCGCTCCTCCGGTTCTCTACCTCGCCTGGCCCCCGTCGCCCGCGTTCGGGCCTGCGGTCTGCGTCTCTCTCACTGCGTCCCCGGCCGCCGTCGGGTCCCCTCCTCCGCGCCCTCTTCCCCGCCCCCGACGACGACGCCCCCCCCTCCCGCCGCTCGGGCTCGCCCCGCCGCCGGCGCGCCCCCTCCCCATCGGCCTCCTCGCCGGCCCGAGCCCCCCTCTGCACCTCCGACCGCCACCCGCTCGCCTCCTCTCGCCGCCCGCCTCGTCGCCCGCGCCCGGCCCTTCCGCCCTCCTCGTCTCCACCATGGCCGCGTCGGGCGTGCCGCGAACCCTCCGTCCGGCCTGCAGCCGCCTCCTTCCCCGAGCGCCCTCGCCCCCAAGCTCCACCGCCGCCCCACCCTCTGCGAGCCGCGTCTCCGGCCGCTCGTCGGAACCGCCCGGCCGTGGCCCCGTCACCGAGATCGCCTTTCCTGGCCACCTCGCCCTTCTCCCATGCCGTCGGAGCCTCGCCCGCGCCCCCTCCCCGGCCGCTCGTCCCCGGCCTCCGGTGCGCATGCATTCCTCAAGTGCTCCGGCCTCGGTTTCTCCAGAGGATGTCCATGCAAGTGGCTACCTCCCCTATAGTTTCTCCTTTGTCTTTTTCCTATGGTCCTGTGTGGCTTCCTGTGGCTTAGATGTTGAGATGATCTGTGTCGTTCGTGTGTGGTTGTGAGAAGGTGAGGTGCAGATGATGTGAAGTGCTGTGTGCTATCCTGAAGACCATGCTGGTGTAGTAGTGTGGTGTTGACAACTCGGCTACTTTGACTCCGCAAGGACGCTCGAGTCCCTCACCGAGAAGCAAGATCAACACCCCAAGTTCGCCAACGGCCATCGGCGCCGAACCCGATGACCGCCAAGCTCGCCAAAAAGACGACAAGCACTTCACCGCGGGACCCCGAGAATGCCGACATGGAACCTGGAACGACAAGTTCTCCTTCACGGATCCGATGACCGAGACCTTGGAGACCGATCCGAAGCGCCAGGACCTCCTTCTCGGAACCATCAAGTACTTCCTCTCGGACGCCAAGACCCGAACCTGAAGAACGCCAAGATCGCTTACACGGCACGCCAAGTTCTCCACCTTGAACGCCATGACCGTCTACACGGACCCGAAGACCACCGGTACCCGATTCATTCAAGTCCGCCATCGACGACGAGGTCGACCGCTTGTAACCAAGTTCTCCGTCCCGACACGCTAAGCTCTCCATCTTGTATCTGGACCTCGCCGGCCCTGTCGAACCCTGAGACCAACCCCGAACCCCCCGGAACCCCAAGATCTGCCGAACCCTAATGTGTGAACCTTTTCCCGAGCCCCTATTTTTATAAATGCTATATATAAAACTGGTTGCATATTAATTGTTCATACTCGCATACATATTGTGGTTGTTGGGGTTATTTAGGCGTTTCACCTAAGTTAAATATGGAGTCTATATGCGGGATATTTTTGTCTTATTCTGGACTCCATTTAAATTGGTGTAGCAAACAGGTGCTATCTTTTGCCATGTCCAGACAACATTTAAAATGCAGGGTAGCTAAACAACATGAACCATCTGAATAAATGTCGGGACCCCGATTCCGCTTAATATGGCCTAATTGCACCGCATATTTACCATGCCAAGCATCATACATGCATCATGCCCGATCTTTTGCCGTAGTATTAAATATTGCATCCGGTGTTTATTCTAGTGTTTTGGCTCTTCGTGGATAAGGCCGTTGAGTTGATGCGAGTGTCGACCCGATCGTCGGTTGAACCTTCGGCAATGTTTTTCAGGCGAGCATCTTCCCCTTTCTACCTATCTTACTTTTATAGTATTTATTCCCTCCTGTTGATCTATTGCTATCTGTGTTGCGATGCTCTAGTTTTCGTACCCGTGATATCCCTTGCAGCCTTATATCGCCTTGGACACCTCCTATTACCTGTTGTTTGGTAGATAATTGGACTGCTGCGTCGTGAGTCGCTTGCTCAATGCTATGCGTGTCGCCAAGTACCACAGCTTGTTGGAGTATTGCCGTGTGTTTATTGTTGGAGATGATCAAGACTTTAATTACTGTTTAACAACTAAAATTGAAGTAGGTAGCGGAGGCAGGTGGGCAATAGATGTTATTTGGTTGTTAACGTCCACTTGTGTCCCGTGGGATCCCGAGTACTTGATACTGTTCCTTGAATATTCGCGCTATCCACATCCGGGAGGATTATGGGACCCCCGAGCGAGCTTGATTCATTCTTATTTCTTGGGGCCACAAACTAGTTTGAGGTTTTATTTACTATCCCTGCTTATGCCATGCTTTACTTTATTTAAGTTGTGCAGGTACCGCACTCTCTTGTTTAGGTAAGCGAGTGTTTTCATGCATCGACAAGACCAGTTTTGGGTTCCCGATCGTTCTGATCATTGTCGCAAACCTTGAGTCCGTCTCGAGTCACTAACTTCGCTTGGTGTACTCAATGGGGTGGCCCCCTGAAATATTTCTGAATCCTATGATTGCTTTGTCGTGAAGGCCTCGTTGGGTTTTGATTTGGTTTTTCCGAGGTTGATCGAGTGTGTGTTGCTATTGTGCACCCCTGCAGGGTAAAACTTTCTAAAAGCCGTGTCCGCGGTTATGGACGACTTGGAGCACAGTATCTCGATCATAGACAACTATAACTAAAGTAGTGCTATAAATTTGACTTTATAATGACTAGTAATCAGCTTCACTATAATGGAATGGCTAAATAAAACTGCCAACAATTGCTTGTTTGGGTTGTCGCTTGCGACCATTGTATCTGACTAGTAAGTATTGCAACTACAACAGAATGGCTAAATAAAAGTACCAACAACTACTGGGTTTTGGGGTTATCTCATGCTAATTGTATCTGACTAGTAAGTGTTGCAACTATAACGGAATGGTTAACTAAAAATGCCCACTGCTTATTCTATCAGGATGACTATCTATACCTGACTAGTAATTGCTGCAACGATAACTGAATAAATAAAACTGCCAACGGTGTGAGTTCCTCGGTTGACTTCCTCGTTTGGTCTCGAGGGGGAAACACCAGGATGGGTTTGTTTGATGGTAGCATCAGGTTGGTTTCGGATAGGTCTATCTTACCCCTCTCTGATAGCCGACGGTTATATCGAGTCTCTATAGGTTGTTTAGTGCATGCTGCGCTGCCGCTTCAGTCCACCATACCTATGTAGGCGAGGACCGCCGAATTCTAGCCTCGCCGTGTCTTGGCCTCGATCGACCGCTCTCTCTTTTTCCTTTGCCCTTTGTCGGCACCCCTTTGTTTAAGCAGGTTTTGAGATCGACGTCGTTAGCAGGGTTACCCTTCCGGCTTGGCCTGGGCAGGGTTATGGACGCCATTGGTTATTCTTCAGGGCTCTTAGCCCCATTTGCATCTTGTCCGTAGCTGGACGCTCTATCGTTTTCAAGGTGATTTGGATCTTTGTTCTGTATATCTGTATTCTTGACTCATGGAGTCGTGTTGTATATATATATATCTGTTATGTGGGTCCCATCGAGGACTGTTATGTAATGTTATTACTTCGTTTTCCACCCGCACGCAAGTGCCTGGTGGGCACCTTTGAATCGTTTCTATGCGGGTTTGGCGGGAATCGCTAAAACTTGCATAGGGCCGATTCTGAGGGTGTTACTGTTCCCCAGCACCGAAGAATATAAATCCCAAGTGTTCAAAAAGCTAAAGGGCCTTCACCAACCCGAGCCAAAACTATCATCAGACTATGAGAGATCTATTCTCAAGTTACATGCGGCACAGAATCTGTCGAAGAGCACTAGTGCCAGCGGGAAATCAGTTCCCTAGCTCGGAGAACAAAAAATACAACCATGCCCCCTCTCAAGGTGATTTCCCATACCAATGTGGGGTCGAGTAAATATGCGGCCGAAGAGCAGTATGATCCATAGGTAATTACAATGTACGGATAAGTGGCCGCTGCTCAAGGTATGAGTATTGCTAACTACTTATCCCAGTTAGATTACTTCCCCACGGCTGAAGTAGCATACTGACGAGGTTGGATCTCATCAATGCCCATTGTTATGGACTTGGGTTTTGGAGAAGATGGGGATGCTGGAGATCGTGGAACGGTAAACAGACAAGCAACCAGGGGACACGAGATTTACCCAAGTTCAGGCCCTCAGAGGGAAAACCCTACTCCTGCTTGTCTGCTCTTGATTACGGCGGAACCGAAAGTTACAGGGATGCGCAGATGCAATTTGACGTGGAGGTGTGTATGCAGTAGTATGAGAGGTGCCGCTTCTATAGAACTGTTGTGATCTAGTCTATCGGGGGTGACCTCCTCGTTGGCTCCTCCTAGACTTTATAAATGGGAAGGCTAGGTCTCGGGTGCCAATACGATTTGGTTACAAGTTGTATTCAAACTCTAGTCTTGAGCTTTCCTTGTCTTGTGTGCTTGGGATTCCGTGTCCATATGGGCTTCATAGCAGCTGAAACGGCATAGGCGTCATGTACCCTGGCAAATCGTCGAGTGGGCCTTCCGTCGGGCTGGATCAGGTAGGCTAACATCGGGTACCCGTAGGGCATATCCATGTCAGTAGCCCCCGAGTGTCCATCCGAAACGTAGATTCGGGTGGAGACTTAGTTGTCTTGGACCTCTTGCATTTGGATATCGAGTCAAAAGTTCATAGGGTGCACGACCAGCGCTCCCTATGGGAGTAGCCCCCAAGTCCTTAGTCGAATCGTTGATTCGAGTGAGGACTCAAAGCGTGCCACTCGAAGATCATGTATGTGCGTGACCAGCGCTCCAGTTTGGAGTAGCCCCGAGTGTCTGGCGGAGTCGTAGACTCGGGCAGAGACTCGAGTCTTGTATTGTGTAGTTGTATCCGACAATCTCGTGGGTCGTACTGCTGACCCGAAAGTAAATCGGGTGCGCGACCAACGCTCCTGATAGGAGTAGCCCCCGAGTGTTTAGTCGAGTCGCAGACTCGAGTGGAGACTCATGCGAGGAGAAACCACTGACCCGGAAGTGCATTGAGTCAGCGTCTCACGCATAAGGAGCCAAGATTCGACGTAGTGGAGTCGCGCGACGTTTAGCCGGAAGGACTCGACGTTCCGGATGAAGTCGACACCGTTGCTTCTGTCGGGTGAGCGCCCAACGCCGCTTTTGTTGATGATTGATGTGGTCATCCGAAGAATGCGTCGACTTGGGTCTTGGCTTTAGTCGACTCCGCTGGAGGACCCGATAGAATAGCTCGGTGTAGTCGACGTCCTTGTAAGCTACAAAAAATATGAAGAATTGTGAAGTACTTGTATCTTGTAAAGAATATTTGCATGTCGGCTTGTATAGTAAGATTCTGGTGCTGATCGAGTCGACACTTTTGCACTGTATGCTAGGCCTTTTCGTTAGCCTGATTACCCTTAGTCTCAGTACCTTGCCGAGGCTCTCGGAGTTCAAGGATTCAACGGTCAGGCAGAATTAGCTACTCGGGCTGTCGCGTATGAGGTGCTCGAGTGCGTGGAGCCGATGGCACATTAGGTTACTCAAAGAGGGCGCAGCCCTCGAGTGTTTCGAGTGCGAGTTAAAAAAAAGAAATCAGCTCTAAGTAGAGGGAAACTTAGCTTTGTTGGTAGTTGCCGTAGACGAAGTTGATGCGTCCGCAGACGTAGTCGACGCGGTAGCAGGTCGCATGACAGACGTAGTCGACACAATGTCCGCACTTGTAGCAGCGACGGGTTCATGGGGTCGATAGCAGGACTGAGTTCCGCATACGAAGATTGTCGCAATCGATGACCACACCGGGTCACCGCATCCGAAGAATGTATCGGGTCACCCTAGCCGAAAGCCGCATCGGGTTGCCGGAGTCGAAGACCGTGGCTGGTCGCCGAAACGGAGGGAGCCCCTGAGCCCTCGAGCCCCCGAACCCTTGAGTCACTTGAGCCGAAGATCGTAGCGGATCGCCGGGCGTAGTCAGGGCAGATGAAGACCGTAGAAGGTTGCCGGAGTTGAAGATTCTGCAGGTGTTGCAGTCGAAGACCGTAGAGGATCACCACAATGGATCGTCGAAGTCGAAGACCATGGCGGGTCACCAAAGCAGAGTCGGCGCAGCCCCCGAGTGGACCGCGCGATTGATGGAAACGACGTAGCACGAAGTCGATGCAGTAGGTCGCGTGGCGTTTAACCGGATGGAGTCGATTCCGTCTCACTACGTGAGCTGCCGGAAGATGGCGAAGAGGGCACATCAGAAGTTGACGGCGATGGAGGATCCCGTGGTGGAAGTTGTTGGCTGCCGCGGCGAAGCCGAAGTATATTTCGAGTTGTCCATAGAGCCTGATAATTTATCAGTATAGTATAATACTGAATCGCTTGTCTTGAAAACCATAAACACGTAGGTGTACAAACACTAATTCGAGCTAGCACCATGATCAATGCTTTTCTTTTGTCCGCATGCGATTAGCACTTCCGGCCACGGAATCCATGCAGCCATATGTATCTTAAAGCATGTAACTTCACGTATACCACTTGATTTGATCTTCATGCGATTAGCACCGCTAACTTGAGTTGTCGTATGTGGCATAGTAGTACAATGATTGTTACCCTCCAGGTTGCCTTTTCCTCCTCGGAAACTGGAATCGACACGGAGTCGAGAGTTGGACTGCTGCTGCTGCCTCTTGACTTCTTATTTTTCTGGTATCTTCCTTGTCGTGATGCACCAAATTGATTGCTGCTGGCTGATCAGATCAGATCGATCTAGCTGATTAAATAAACTTCATTACTGGGACTTGATCCACTATTAATTTTTGCCTCCGCGTAATCGAGGAACAGATCTAGACGTATCCGATATCCGATACAACGCGATATCAAGAATTCTTCCGGTGCGCCTGTACACTGTGATTGCCGTCCTTGTAGATTTGTTTCCCGAGAATCTGCGAGTCATAGACATGCAAGGTTGGAGCCAATAGATTGCTGTGATGGGATCGTCACGATCGCACAATCAGCGCCCCCGATTCCCACAGAAGACGCCAATTGACGAGGTTGGATCTCATCAATGCCCATTGTTATGGACTTGGGTTTTGGAAAAGATGGGGATGATGAAGATCGTGGAACGGTTAACAGACAAGCAACCAAGGGACACGAGATTTACCCAGGTTCAGGCCCTCAGAGGGAAAACCCTACTCATGCTTGTCTGCTCTTGATTACGGCGGAACCGAAAGTTACAGGGGTGCACAGATGCAATTTGACGTGGAGGTGTGTATGCAGTAGTATGAGAGGTGCTGGATCTATAGATCTGTTGTGATCTAGTCTATCGGGGGTGCCCTCCTCGTTGGCCCCTCCTAGCCTTTATATATGGGAAGGCTAGGTCTTGGGTGCCAATACGATTTGGTTACAAGTTGTATTCAAACTCTAGTCTTGAGCTTTCCTTGTCTTGTGCGCTTGGGATTCCGTATCCATATGGGATTCATAACAGCTGAAACGGCATAGGCGTCATGTACCCTGGCAAATCGTCGAGTGGGCCTTCCGTCGGGCTGAATCAGGTAGGCTAACATCGGGTACCGTAGGGCATATCCATGTCACATACAAATACCGGTACGGGAATCCTCTCGTTAAACCTGGGGAGGTAAAGGATCTACCAACAAAAATGCGAAGATTGCATAACTAGTACATGAATGCCACAAAGGTCAGGACTAACTGGATAATGATGAGGGTTACAAAAAAGCATTACGGGAAAGAAGATGATATGGTAATGATTGAATTTGTTGAACTATTTCAATTATTCAATCAAGACGCCTTGGACAAATCGATCATCAGTGTCTATTGTTTGTAAGTACTAATTCTGTAATTAAGTCTCTAACTATCTCACCTCGTTTATTGCTTATATATAATCATACTATATTATGCAGAATGAAGATTCTCGAATGTAGCAGAGGAAAAAATCTATGATATTGGGTTCATTGACCCATATTTTGTTCATGGAGCTAATCTCAAAAAAGACCCCAGGATACATAGGATAATATTGTACATGCGTTAAGGTTTCAAGAAACCAGAAGGAAAATACTATTTCCTTACAACTTCGAATGACTGTTATTGTCTTGTATACATTTTCTATTTCGCTTACTTGACATTAAGTGTATAATTAATGATTTATGCATGCGCAACTTTTACTATATTCTGCTAATCATTCAACATGACAAAGGGCAGGTTTTAGTCATGGACTCGAAACATAAACCCCTTGAGACGTAGGCGGACATGCAGATGATGCTCCATCTGTAATTCTAATCATTACGACACTATATCGGCAACGTTCATGAATTTCCTGATATCAAGTAATTAATAACTTTTTTTATTTGTTTTCTTTGCCGGACAGCGCTTGGAAACGAATCACCAAGAAGGCTAGGGGTGTTTGAAAAGAGGAGCTTACATTTAAACCACTAGATGTAAATACCACTAGTTAGATCCGCGCATCTCTTTGATTCTAATTTTGATGCCATTATCATGCTTGATTATTATTTTGATTGAACTCTATTCTCGTAAAGTGTCTGACGTAGGGACCAGAGAATAATTTATGTGGATACTATGTTTGCGAGTTTATCCATCAGACATGCTGTGAGAAGGGCAGAAATTTAGAGAAACTTAACGTACATAAACAATTTTCATAGTTTTTTATTACCATCAAATTATGTTTAGTTTAATTCATGCAGGTTTCCTCCTTTAAATCAGATCAAGCGGCTACGGGTCAGTCTTCTTCCAAAGGATCGCGTACGAGCAATTCAGGAGGAATTGGCGGGATTCTTAGGTGCAGAGGTCATAAACTCAAAAGGAGAATACCATGTGGACTTGGGTGTATAAGGAAATAGGGACTGTACAAAGAGATTATTTTGTATGTATATATGCATGAAACCCGTGTATCGAATGTAATATGTTCGATACTTCGATCTTTATAGTCATGATGATGTTGTGTAATATAATGGTTCCTTCATTGATAAGTGCAAAACATAAAATAAAAAAGAAAACAATATAAATGAATTCTCTACCGCGCCACAAAAAGTGGCCAAAATGCTTCCGCGGCAAAAAAAAAGTGGCCAAAATGAATTCTCTGTCGCGGCACAGGAATGTGCCCAATTGTTATCGCGGTAGAGACAGGTCTGTCCTAGTTCATGTTACGAACCGGAACGGATGCTCCTCCCCCTCGCGCCATGCAACAGCCACGTGGAGCATTTTTTGTCCCAGTTCATGGCCGAACCGGGACTAAAGGGTGGGGGATTTAGTCCCGATTGCCGCGTCCCAATTCGGCAACCGAGACTAAAGCCCCTTATGAACTGGGACGCATTGACCTGTTTCCACTAGTGACATGCAAAATTTTTCACCATCTCCCATGGACCGTCTCTCTATTTCTCTACCAATAGCAGCGCCGAGCTAGGAAAACAAGAAATTGTATGTCAAGAAATATTTACTCGTCCCATGATCCCATCCATGAACACACCCTGGTATCCTTCGCCACCATTATGAATCCCCTTCTCAATCCATGAAATTGAAACAATAAGAAATCAACAAGCAACATCCAGCCATCAGGATCCATAAAAACTCGAAATAGGCTTTTGATCAACTTTATAAATAAAGCAACCATTCATATAGAGTTCCATATTATTCTGACATACACACACCGAAAGAGAAAACCCGGGGGGACAGCACAAACAACCCAAAACACAATGATCAAGCGACAACTACAAAGAGCCCAACGAGCGGGGGGCCTAAAGCCGGAATGGCTCAGGAATGGAGGGCGGCGGTGTGATGCGACGAGCCTCCTCGATCAGAAGTCGGAGGATGTCGTCCAGCTTCTCCTTTTCCTGGCGCCTACAAAGCGGGTACCACTGCTGCAAAAACACGAGAAATTTGAAGACCGAGTCAGTGGCACGGTGTAAGAACACTTTTTCTATCACCATTTTATTGCGAACCGTCCACAAGGTCCAAGTCATCAGCGCAAAGACGAACCAAAAGAGGTGACGCCCCTTATTCGGTCAGTTTGCACGGGATTCTAGGAATTGTCCAAGATCCTGGGCATCCTAGTCGGGGCCCAGGGCCTCTCGAACAAAGTTCCATAGGAATCAGGTCGCGGGACAGGTGAACATTATGTGTACTCCCGTTTTTGGGATCAAACATAATGGACACAACCCGTCCCTCGGCCCCTGACGCAAAGCCACCTGAGCGCCCGACGAAAGGCGATCGTGAAGCAGTTGCCACACGAAGATCTTCGTCTTCAGGGGTAAGGGGGCTTTCCAAAGATGCTTGGTCCAGGGCATGGCGGGCCTTGTAAATAGGGCCCTATATGCCAAGCTCATAGAGAAAACCCCTAACGGGGTTAGCCTCCATGAGGCCGCATCCGCCTCCCCTGAGAGGGAGGTCGGCAGACGTGCCTTCGGGGAGAGCCACTCATCTGCCTCAACTAGGTCGAAGGTCCTCCAGAAGGCGACTGGCCAGGTCCCAATCTGGGAGGCCTCAGCTACAGATAATGTCGGGTTCGTGCATATTGCGAAGATGCGGGGGTAGGAAAGCCTAAGTGGGTCACCATCAAGCAAGGGATCTAGCCAGAAGAGTGTCCCTCTCCATTTCCAATGGTGAAGGACACCCCACGCCATATCTCCGAATTGATGTCCTGAATGGATCTCCAGAAATGCGAGCCATCCCGGCAGTCACACGCGAGGAGGGGTGACCATGTAGGTATTTAGCTTCTAGCAGTTGAAGCCACAAACCTCCATCACCCGTCAGAATACGCCAAACCCATTTTAGCATGAGATGTAGATTGAACTGGCGTGATGCTAAAATGCCTACCCCCAGTTCCTTGGGGGTGTAGATATCTGCCCATTTCACCATGTGATATTTTTGGCGGCCATGAGGATCCTGCCAGAAGAAGTGGGACAACTCCTTGTCAAAGGAGCCGTTCACCCCTTTCGGGAGAAGATACAACCCCATAATATACATCGGTAGGCTGGACAGACAAGCATCGATCAGGATCGTCTTGCTCCCTTTGGAAGTAAATCTGCCAAACCATGGTTCGTATTTGGCCCGGACCCGACCAACTAGGGGCTCTAGGTATCTGACGAGAATCCTAGACGCCCGGACTTGCATCCCTAGGTAAGTGATGGGGAATGAGGTCAGCCGACAATTGAGGTTGTATGCTATCCTCTGCTGGTCCTTTGGAGATAAGCCTAGAGCAATGACCTCACTCTTATCAAAGTTAATCCTAACACTTGACATCTCCTAAAAGCAGAGAAGGAGAAACTTTAGATTGATGATGTCCAGGTCCGACCCCATCATCATGATCATCGTGCCATCCGCATACTGGAGGTGGGTGACTCCTCCACCCGGGATAAGATGTCCTACCACACCAGAGATGTGGTTGGCGGTCTTAGCCTTCTCTAAGATCTCTGTAATGGCATCTACCACTGATATAAAGAGGAGGGGGAGATGGGGCCTCCTTGCTGAACCCCACACGAGGGTCGGAAGTAAGGGTCCACCTCCCCATTAATATTAATTGCATTACTCCCCGACATAACAAATTGCATGATCCATGAAATGAAGCGATCATCAACACCCCGCCTAATCAGCACCTGACGCAGGAAACGCTAGTCCAAGAGATCATATGCCTTCTGAAAGTCTAATTTCAGGAAGACCCCCGTTGCCCTCTTGGTTTTCACCTCGTGGACAATCTCATGAAGTCCCAGGACCCCATCGTGTATCAGCCGACCTTTGTTGAAGGCGAAATGATATGGATGGGTCAAGCGCTTCTTGACCGGGCGATGCGCGAGGCACATACTTTGTTGAAGATGCGTTGGATGATGTTGATCACCGTGATTGGCCTAAACTGACGAATGTCCGATGCTCCCACTACTTTGGTAATTAAGGTCATGGCGCTGAAGTTCAGGCGGGACATGACGAGGGTGCCCGTGAAGAATTCCTAAAACATCGGCATTAGAACGCCGCGAAGGGACTCCCGGAAGGTCTAGAAGAAAACCACTGGCAAACCATCCAACCCCGGGGACGAGTTAGCTTTCATCGACCTAATCACCCTCTCCACCTCCTCCAGGAGAAATGGGAGCGTGAGCTCCGCATTCTAAACAAGCAAGAAATCAAAGAGATGGGGGAGGGGAAAGGTGGCGGTGTCGCACTACATTGTTGCTCATGCTGGTCAACGGATCTGGAGACCATGGAAGCAACGGCTCCTGACCATAGGTACTTCGTCGTGTTCATGGTGCCCATTGCCTTTGATCAGCAGCTCAGATGGAGATGAGATACTGTGGCCGTAGGTCGGGGTGGAACCGGTCGGCGAGGAACTATAGGTGGTCGGGGAAGACTGGCGGCATGCGAGGTGTTCCTGAGGTCGACGAACCGGTCTGTGGCGTGGCTGCTCCTGGAGGGAGATGGACTGGTCAGGGGCAGGGAACTGCAGGGGCGGGAGAATCTACTTGATCTTGTCAGGGAACCCTCCCGCTCCGCGAAGTGTGCCAGTACATCGTCCTCCTCTGCCATCCAAGGACCTGCTTTAGCGGCGGCGGCATCGCCGTCTGGTCCTTGGTGCTCCGGGCACCATCCCGTGTCGGTGGCTTCCGTCGTGCATCGCAATCGGGCTCTACTCCATACGTATGTGTCCAGTGCCGGCGCTGCCACACTGACGCGTGTGTTGGTGGTGGATTCTGACTTAGCGGTGGCAGCACACTTAATGCTTGCAAACTGCTAGGGACAAAATCGTCAAAATATGGCAGATGGAAAAATTCAGCCGACGAATGTGAATATTTTTAATAATATAGATATGTAGTTAGATAAATTGTTAGTCTAATACATGTTCATTCTTGTTGTTTTTACCTACTAGTATGTCGTAGCCGGAGCCGAAGTATCGTGCCGTGGACACGAAAGCAACAAAGATCCCAGCGGGAATGAAGTACTATATATCATGGTAATTCATATAAATCCTTTCTAAATTCTTACACAATCTTCTGAGGCTTTACTAATAAACTATAAATTTTATATACAGCAATAAAATCGCCACACATAAGGTGTTTATTTCAAAATACTAGCCCACGTAGGACCTAAATATCTTGTCTGTTCTTTCTTTTATTTAATTCGGTTTAGATTTGTAATGTGCATGCTTGCTCTACAGCATTCTGCAAGACAACAATGCATATTACAAAACAGCAACAAGGCGGGGGGAATCAGGAAGATAAAGAATCATCATTATCATGATCAAGCATACTTCTCAGCAATGTCGGCGAGGCACTGCGCCAGCTCGTCCGGCCTCGAGAGCATGGCCATGTGGTCTGCACCATCGAGCTCCTTCACCTCCTGCACCGGGTTGTTCTGGATCATCCACCGCTGGTACTCCTCGACGATGGCAAGGTCCTCCTTGCAGACTATGTACACCTTGCGCACCGAGCCGTAACGGTCCTCGGAATACGGCTGCTGCAGCTGCAGGTCTTCCAGAAACAACGAACCAACCCTCATCAGAGATGCACCGAGCGTGAGGTTCTGCCACATGATTCCGGCAACGTGATTAGACTAGAGAATCCACAAACTTTCTTCTCCGCCTCTTTGGCGATTAGATCTCAAAAGTAGAATTATTTGTCTATTTGAACTGTCTGAAAGTTTGATTTCTACTATCGAGATCAGACTCGCTAGTAGAATTATTTGTCTATCCAAACAAGCCGCGGTTGATCAGACTTGCATTCAGCTATCGAAAGACGCTTAGTTAGTGTGGTTGTCATCGAATACCGAGTAGTTGTATAGGGTTTGTGTGCTGCTGTATGAGCAGTGTGGAGTTACGCTCGGTGAGCATGTGCCACAGCGTATTGTAATGTTCTGATCTCTTGGCTCTTCTTCTATAAAACGATATATTTTTCAGGACGTATTCTTGAAAAAAGTTTGGTTGTTCTTGTCTAAACAATACACACTTGTATAACACATTTTGTTCAAACCAAAGTTTACCATATATGACTTTACGCGAACCAGGCAACCACAAATAAGGAATTTGGCGAAACTTTTTTTTAGATAATGATCAAGTCAGAAGGTTCTTTGCCTCAAGTACGACATATAGTGTTCATAAATAATAAGTGTGGCGACATAGAACTGTGGCATACCTAAGGCCCTAAGCTCGGACGGTGCAAATTATGGATGGAAACCAAGCAACTACGTACTTTACATGATATGTTCTGGGCAAAAGCAGTTTCATCCCAAGCGAAGTGCAACCATCGAGAAAATTCCAAAAAACCACCACATTTCAGTGGCAAATACGAAAAACCACTGGTATTCAGTGAAATTGCAAAAAAACACCGATTTTGTGCGAATTGGTTCCAATGTGCACTGATTGGTCGATTTAGCCCTATTAACACGATTTCTGACGTCGGGCCCCACTGTCGGTGATGACGTAGCAAGGCGGAGATTGGAGATATCTATTTTGGGTTATTTTGTAAACATTTTTGTGGGACCCACTAGTCAGTTAATTTGTTTTTATTCTTTTTTTCCCAAATAGAATCTCTCTCTCCTGTGCCTCCGCCAGGCTCCTCGCTCCGGTCGCCTGTCATGGTGTCCCCCGCCCGCCACCCGTCATCGACTCTACTCAGCCACCTTCTTCCCACGCCGCTCCCATCCCTCCTCCTACTCCGTCTCCCATCCCTCCCCACTCCGTCTCTATCTTTCTTCCTCGGTCACTGGCGTGCGCGGCGGGCGAGCCAGCGGCGGCAGCGCGCCGCGAGCAACGAGCATGGACCTGCAGGGAGCTGCGGGCGTCGGGGAGCGGCGGGCTGGCCAGCGAGTGGCGCCAGGCAGCGACGGGTGCAGGGCGGCAGACGGTGGACGCAACTCCCCATCCGCAGGTGGAGGAAGTGGAGTCAGCCGGAGGCGAGGGCGGTGCACGTGGCGGATTGGGGAGGCAGCCGGAGCGGGCGGGCAGCGAATGGCGCCAGGGAGCAGCGAGTGGGGGGCGGCGGCTGGCGAGCGCAGCTCCCCGTCCGCGGGTGGCGGAAGCGCGACGTACCGCGTGGCGTCCGGAGTGACGATCGCCGGCCGGAGCGAGTATGGGAGCGATGGATGAGGGGATGGCAGGTGGTGGTGGGATTTTTGGGAATAAATCAAAGGAAAAAAGAAAAAAATAATTATTGACTAGTGGGTCCCATAATTTTTTTACAAATAAACCCAAAGTAGATATGTCCAGCTCCGCCTTGCCATGTCAGCACTGACAGTGGGTCCCATCGGTCAAAAATCGTGTTAACCGGTCTCAATTTCACAATCAGTGCACATTGAAACCAATTCGCACAAAACCGATGGATTTTTGCAATTTTGCGCAATACCGATGGTTTTCTGTATTTGCCACTGAAATGTGGTGGTTTTCTGGAATTTTCTCGCAACCATCAGATATATACATGTACAATTTTGTTGGAGGGCTCTGATCCAGTACTATCCCTTTCTCATAAAAACTCGTATAATGTTAAACACAAGGAAGACTTAGATCGCTTGATACCTCTTTATAATTAATATATACACGTATATATATATATATAACCTATACAAAAATTAGTATAACTCAACCAAATAATACGTAGCCGTACATATGCTAGTACGAGCTCCACGCAAAGGAAAAACGATATGGTTGTACGCCGGATCATCGCCGGTGACGGCCGTGTCCGCGCGCGGTGGTACCGGTGGAGGTCGGGTTCGGCAAGCCGGTGACTCAGCTTGGCTGGTGCACGCCTAGGCATGGCCTCTCATGTGTGTGTGTGCGTGGTGGGAGGTATGGCTGGCAGATGCGGCGGCGGCACACGGAGGCAGCTACGCGGCAGAGCTTGGCAGCAGCAGCTGGAAAGTCCGACAGAATGTATGGCAGCTCGCCGGACTGTCCGGTGACTTGTCCGGCGGGGGCGGGCGGGTGAGCTTGACGTCGACGGTCATGATGATGCCGACGGTGGTGGCGACGGTCAGGTGCGGGACGGTGGCGGGACCGGATTGTGTGCGTGCGGGAATGTCTAATATCTATAGATCCCGATCGATATGTCTCTACAAGGGTAATACTCGGTTTGAATACAGGTATTAATATATGCATAGACATATTTATACGAGTTTAGAGAGGAGGGGTAGTACTGGATTAAACCCCTTTTGTTGAAATCGTCCTTGAAATGATTTTTTTAATGAAGTCATAATATGCGGTTCAAGTGAATTTGGATGTCGTCTTCGTCACACTGGAAAATCTTGAAGTCAAAACTGCTGCTAAAAATCATAAGCTTCATGTCGTAGTGTGCCCTGAGGTGTAACTTTAACCACCAATAATCTTAAGTGGAAGAAATTGCATGCAACGAAAAAAAAAACAGAATTTGTGTCGTACTATCCTGAGGTATAACTTTAACCATGAATAATCTTAACTAAAGAAACTGGATTTGCAACAAAAAATTAAAATGATGAGATTATTCAATATGGCTTCTTGGACTAGGATATGGAGGTTGATTTGTTCATGGTAATGGTAACTGATAAGTCACCACCGGCCGGCCTCCAGATTTGTAGAATGGTATGTTTGGGTTAATAGTTTGTGTTAGGCTGTCATGATTCAGACTTGCATGTCGTTGGAGATTTAGTAACTGGATATGGTCACATATCAGGAGAATTGCAGGTTTGCGTTGGGCATGATGCAGATGTCCCAAAGTTTTTCACCATACCCGGGTGGAGATTTAGTAACTGTCTATGCAGACTTTTTTCTTTTTGACGAAAGGCAGACTTGCTGCTTTCATTGATCATGGAAGAAAGAATAGGTTTTAATAACAGATGTGCATAGGCCCAACGGCGAGACAACTACACATGAAGATCTTGTGTATATTATGCATAGAACATTCAAATATTTATTGCTTGAGAACTATCTTGTATTCACCTAGGTTAAATCCGTGTTATGTACACATTGTTAAAAACTTTTGCTTCGATGTCCCACCTCTCCTCTAAACTTACATAACTGACAACACAAAAATGATTGGCTGATACCCTTTTCGGTTTAGAGACAATGAAGGAGTACGGCCAATTTTGACCTTCCTTATGTTTTCAGTTTCATAAGTTTGAAAGAGAGGGACACTATTAAGTGCCAAAATGATACTGTAATAATTTACAGCCCCGTCGATTGGGGTGTTCGAGCGGTTCTACCAAACAGGGCCCCCAAGTTGCTGGGCCCCCCGAATACATCTTGCGGCCTAGCCCAGCTTGGTGAATTTCCACGGCGTGGACCATGGATGCTTGTTGGGCTAACCGGTCATGATCATCGATCGATTAATCTCACCGATCTACGTGATCACAGGAGGCTGGTTCAGGTCAGTTCCGTCCAGGTCGTTCTAGCTAGTCGCTAGCCGATCGCGTTCGCGCCGGCCATCCAGGTGCTCAGGAGGCATCGTGCAAGGTCAACCATAAGTAGAAAGGGGACGAACCGTTTAGACCTAGGTTGTTTTGGTGGTTAACCACCAGGCCCATTGGGCTCTTTTTTAGTTAGGTTAATCTAACCAATAAATAATGGGTAACCCAGTTCCAATTGTAGGCATGCCCTTCCTCTTCCTCTTCTACAAACCAGATTCTAGATCGTTTCTAGCCAATTAGACAGGAGCAGCACTCCAAATTTCGTCTAAAGTTCGTCCATATAGACAATATTCGTCCAAAGTTTGTCCATATTCGCCCAAAACCGCTTATACTCGTCGAAAGTTCGCTCAAAGTTTGTCCGTATCGATCATATTCGTCCAAATTTCGCCCATATAGATCATATTCGTTCAAAGTTCGCCCAAAATTTGAGCATGTTTGCTCAAAGTTCGTCTGTATCGCCCATATTCGTCCATATCGCTCATATTCGCCCAAAGTTCGTCCGTATCGACCATATTCGCCCAAAGTTCGCGCATATTCGTCCAAAGCCGCTTATATTCGGCCAAAGTTCGCTCAAAGTTTGACAAAATTTGTTAAATTTTAGCCAAACGCGAGAACTCGCCTGGGTATACGAGTGGAAAACTGGACATAGCCGGGCCGAAATTAAATTCCGTCCGCCAAAAAAAGATTCGGATTTCAGTTTGGGTTCGCCCAACAAATGAAGATGCTCTAATCAATATCGACCGATCGACACGTGCTCGCCGGAGTTGCAACACTTCAGCAATCCATGGGACTGCTAGACTATAGACTAGTACGTACACCGCTCTGATCTGGCTTCCTCTCTCTCTCCCCCATGTCTAAAACTAAAATATTTTATTAATTCAATCATCTGTAAAACATGCCAAATTATGTGGAAAAACAAAGTATCAATCTGGTGCTAAAAAGAAGAAGAAATGACAAACCTATGCAATTGCTTGGTCTCAAAAGAGTGGTCGAGATAGATTTATCATGAAAGAGTCTTAAATACCACAAAAACAGTTGAAAATGATATCTCTGGAGAAGATTAATTACAAAGATATAACTGAAGACTTTATTTCAAGAAATACCACATGCATGATACTTTTTGGTAGAACACGGGTTCGTTTTATTACTTCAATGCTATATTTACTCTTTTAGAATGGATACTTGATATATTTATACACATTGTATGGAATAGCACAATCTACTATTCTATAATTAAGTAAAAATATGGTTTCATTTCACTAGGTAAGTAGTTATTGAATTCGAATAAAAATTAGGACCCCATTTTCTAAGTTCGTACCAGGGCCACCAAATCATGGAGACGGGGCTGATAATTTAGGTACCAAGTGTTATGTACTTTCTCTGTTTTAAAATATAAGATGTTTTAGTTTTATGAAGAAAATACATCTAGATTTCTTTTAGTTCTAGATTCACTCCAAATATGAGTAAACCTATATATTAAAAGAGTCTATATATATTTGATTCACAAAGCTAAATTTTTTATATTTTAAAACGGAGGGAGTATATGTGAAACTAACGAGGTACCTCCTGGGAACACAACTGGTAGAGCTTCTGTCGTGTAATCTGTGGCCCGAACAGCAATGATGGTGGCAGCTTGCCCTCTGGATCTTGCGGCTTCATCTCGGAGTCCATCATGTCCGCAGAATTCCCCTCGAACAACTTCAGTTTAGAGGGGTAAACATCATGAGCAGATCGAACACAAATCAAGTCATGATAACGTACTTCGAAATAGTGTCCAATGCAAAGGAAGTGAATTTTGGGGGGAGCGGGTGTCTTGTTTTTTTAGCACGACGACGCACGCACAGGTACCATACCTTCTCGATCACGTGCGACGGCCGGAACGTGTGGTCCGGCATGAAGGCAGCGAGGAACACCGCCGCGGCGACCTTCTCGGGGAACAGCTCGGAGGCCAGGGCGATGTTCATGCCACCGAGGCTGTGGCCGACGAGCACCACCTTCTCCCGAGGCAGGAGCGACTCCAGGATGTCCAGCAGCGGCTTCGTGTAGTCGCGGAACGTCGGCACCTCGCGCAGCGGCCGGGGGTCGGCGCCGGACGCCGCCAGGTCGAGCGTGGTGACGCGATGCCCGGCCGACCGGAGCCAAGCGGCCACCTTGAACCAGCACCAGGCGCCATGGCATGCGCCGTGCACCAGTATCATGTGCGTGCGAGAATTGCCCTCCATGTGCGTTATCCAGTGCGCTCGTGTGGTCTCTATCGTCTCGGAATCTCTCGACAGGTCGAAGCAGGAAGTGCCCACCAGGAACTGTCGGTGTCGGATCTATATACCGACCGGCAAAATCACAGAGTGTTTCACTCGATCTCTGTGATTTTTGCCATAGCGAACACGTGTCGATTAAAACCACATGTGAACTTTTTTCAAGCAAGACCACTTGTTTACCTGGTAGGGACGATAAGCCACGAGCTGAAAGTCAGGGCATAGTGAATGAGACGGGACGCGTGCGCCACTTTTACATCCCAGGACATTTAATTTCGAAGCAATAATAAGGTAAAAGAAAATTATGAATGGATATATAACATATAATCCCTCGGTTCAAAAAATGATAATGGACATTTCTATATACTCACTCTGTAACGGTTTGGAGGACGTTGTAGAAAATTGTTGGAACCTAGGTGGATGCTGATTGGACCAGATTTGTGTCAAAAATATGCGTCCATTAATTATTTGGCGTCCTATTAAACGTAATTACTTAATAAAAACGAGGAGTTTAGATGCATGCATTGGTGGAGTTGCATGCAAGAATTAATTCCTTCGCTATGGAGTAGGAAATTAGGAGAAAAAAGGGACATTAATTCTATAATTAAGTCTAACGCGCCTAGAAGGAGAGAAGTTTTGTAAACGCATGGTTTTTATAAGACGTCCTTCAAACCGTGACGGAAGAAGTATTTTGCTTGCATATTTAGACATGTTTTAGTTTATACGAACATGTGATAGAGAAAGTAGTATAATCAAATACTCAGTGGCAGAGCCCACTAATGGAAAGGTGGGGCCCGTCCAACCCATATATCATATATAAAAAAAATAGAAAAAAAATAATAAACCAGTCAAAGGTAGGGTCTGTCCCACCCTAATAAAATGGGCTAGATTCTCCAATGCAAATATATAGATGGAGTGCAATATAACTAATTGAAAAACAGATGGATACAATATAACTGATGAATGTATATAGTGAAAGGATGGAGATGGTTAACCTAGAGGGGATGAATAGATTTCTATAAAATTATTTATAATCTTCTGCAAGTTTTAGACTTTGCGGAATATAAGTATCCCTAAATGTAACTAGGTGAGGCAACCTAAATGATGATAAGACACTTCAAGTATGAAGACTATCACAAAGTAAACAACACGAGTAAAGAGATCGGTTAGGAATAAACCAAAGCACTCAAAGACGAGTATGTAATCATGTGTTTCCTTTCTTGGGAGGAAGGTACATCCCACGGAAGATTTCTCTAGGCCACGAAGGGCACCTTATTCTTCGAGGATATCACGTTAAAAGATTTCGATAGGTCGGTGACGTCAGCCTTTTCTTATACTTGTCACGTTGGATTTTTGCTTAGTCGGAGAAAATAGAAATAAGGAAAAGAGGGTTGTCTTCCCTTAGCTAAGGGATGATCTCTTAGAAATAAGAGAAGACTATTTCTCCTTAGCCAACCAATTTCTTACTAAAAATAGTTAATTCTTATTAATTGTTAGAGATAGCAATAAGAGATAATGTACTATACAAGTTATATATTATTTCTTCTCTAAATGATATGGATAGCTAAGAGAAGACATGTCTTCCCTAATATTGTACATGCCCTAAAGACACGTGTCGATTAAAACCACTTATGAACTTTTTTTTCAAGGAAAACCACATGTTTACCTAGTAGGGAGGATAAGCCATGAGCTGAAAGTCACGGCATAGTGAATCAGACGGGATGCGCGGGCCACTTTTACATGCATGGCAATTAATTTCGAAGCAATAAGGTAATAAAAATTATGAATGGATAACATATAATTCCTCTGTTTAAAAAATGATAATGGACATTTCTGTAGATTTTGCTTGTATATTTAGACATGTTTTAGTTTATACGAACATGTGATTTTAGAAAAATCTCAACATCAAATTCAGGATAGAGAGAGTAGTGTAATCAAATACTCGGTGGTGGAGCCAAGAGTGTGGAAGGGTGGGCTCGTCAAGCCCATATATCATATATAGAAAAGGCAGCCCAAGGTAGGTCTGTTCCACCCTAACAAAATAGGTTGGATTCGCCACTGCAAATACTCCTTCTGTAGCTAAAAAGTCTTATATTGTAAAAAAATGGAGTACAATATAACTGATTGTGCAGCTGATAGAATACAATATAACTGATAAATATATATAGTGAAAAAGATGCAGAATTCCATACATAACAAAACATATGTTAAGTTACATATAAGCCCTTGCGTAATTCCTTCTTGAATATGTTTATTTCATGACTTCCTGACTTCTTGCTAGTTTCTCAATTACCGATTTTCCATACGCATCAAGAGATATCTTCGTGGCGCTTTCATTATCACACAAGAGAGGCAATTTCCACAAATGATTGCATAGTTTCTCAAAGTTTGCCTCATAAAAAGTTTGCCTCATTAAAAGCAACTGGGCGCAGAAACTTTCCATGGTGATATACTTGACATCATCAATGGATAAGGATATGGTTTTAGTTTCTTTTTTCCGATAAAGAGTGCTGCGGTGCCCAAAAAGGGTTATGTTCCTGGCTGCGGTGCCCAAAAAAAGCTTCTTGAATTGATAGCCACAAGTGTAGGGATAGATTATAGCATGTTTAAATCAGTATTAAGTGTTAAACCCATGAGGAGCTAAAGGAATTGACATTTTATAGTAGGGCATTGAAACTGTAAATGATGCAAAGATTGATAAGTTGTATTTGTTTTTTGAGATAGTTGCAAAAATAAGTAAAAAAATAAAACATGGTTTGAAGATGGTTCAAGACTCAAAGTGTGATAGAACACAAGCCTAAGATTGCACATAATAAGATCCACGTGTTCTCGAGGATGGCATGGATTATTTCTAGGCATATATTCTACCACAATCATATCGTTAAGGTATATGTTGTGTTTTTTTCTTATGTGTGCGGAGATAATTATAGGTGCACCTACATCGATGCCAAATTACATTTCTCATGTTATATCATTTGCCATATCCATGCACAATATGAAAAATGTTAAGATAAATCCTGACCACAACATTAAGTTCAGGTTTCCTGTAATTTCCACATATTATAAATCTAAGACCTGGGGAATGGTTTCTAGTCAGTAAAGCCTTCCATCCTTCTGTATTTTCGTGCATTTTTTCCTTTTAGCTCCTCATGGATTTAACACTTAATACTTATTGAAACATGCTATAAGAGACAATCTTCGCTATGCTCCTAGAAAGTTCGTCAACTTCGCGTTTCGTTTTTTGGGGCAAAATCTAATCACGACTCTCTAGTGCAATAACTATAGAAACAATATAAAAACTAGATACCTCCCACAAAATATTAAAAATAAGTTACACAAAATAGGTAAAATAATAATAACATAAATAATTTTATCTCCAAATTACTTGATATAAAATACACATATCAATATGGCGGCAACATGCATGGTAGGAATAATGGGGATGTTAGGAATAGGGCCTAGACTAACTTATCCTTTGTACTTATAAAAATCTATGTTGGTTGTCATCCGTTCACTCTTATCCTACTCCCTCCGTCTGCAAATAAGTGTACTTGTAACTTTTGCCTAAGTCAAACTTTCTTAAATTTGACCAACTTTATAGATAAATATAACAATATATATTATATCTAATTTATATATTATAAAACTAGATTTAAAAACATATCTAGTGATACCAATTTAGTGTCATAATTATTGCAATATTTTTCTATAAAATTAGTCAAATTTTACTAACTTTGACTTAGGACAAGACTAGAAGTACACTTATTTGCGGACGGAGGAAGTACCTCACATCTCAAATTTGACAACTACAAACCGAGCATAGCAAAAGGAGATTGTCTACTTTCCTGTTTCTAGGAATACAGGCATCAAAGTGAACTGATTTGATATATAACCTGAGTAAACTATGTGAAAATATTTCTTTTGGTATTATAGAATAGCATTGTTGAATCGGAATAAATAAGAGTTAATGAAAGACTCAACTCATTTGGCTATATGTGTATCCCGGTTATTTTGGGACTTGGTGTGGAGGTTGGGAAGGACACATATCGTCATTGTAGTGGAGCTCCTTTTTCGGAAGACATTTTCACCATGGACCGGCCGCAAGATTATCCCTCCTTCCACGTGGCCCTCTTGTACCCACCTATGTCTTGCACCACATCGTTGGATGCTACCGTTCACGGCCCGTGCCCTATGCCCGTCCCCATCGCTCAGGGTAGGAGTACAATGGGTGAGAGGCGTTCGGGGCGCGAGAGAGCTCCGCACCTGTCGGGCTGTGGAGGTCGATACCGTACGTTCTAGGAGCAGAAAGTATTCATTGTTCGGGGGCCTCACAGGGAAATCGAATAGTGGGTCATGCACGTGCATGAGAACTTCTCTCGCATACGGTATCCAGATGCGCGAATCGGAATCTATTCTATGCCTCCATGACGTGCGTCCTGTTGTCTCCTGCTGTCTCCTGACGATCGCATCTCTGGACCGTGCTGCGAGGCTTTTTGTCACATCTACCCGCCATGCATTGCGTGTTGTCCCATGCAATATTTCGCATAAGATCTTCGTCGATCCTTTATCCATGCAAAGTGTTACATCTCTCCTTAAAAACCCTATTTCAGTGTGTCGTCTCGCTTCTTCAGTAAGCCACGCGTGTCTATCCAATGAATACACCCGAAGTGAGCGGTGGAGCTGACCATGGACGTGAGCGACCATACGTCACCTTGCACCGGCCATCGTCTCCCGCTCGCACCCTTTGGGTGTTTTTTTCCGGAGTGGGTGTCGTATGCCGGTGATAGACTAGGGAGGAGAGTATTAGAGTTTGTGTTTGTGTTATCTTAGAAGTCTAGCCTAAGTCGGTTTGGGTCTAATCCTAGGTTGGCCGACCCCCCTCCTCTCTTCTATATAAATATTGTAATACTGTCTAAATCAATACAAGTTCTTATTCTCCCAAAATATCATGGTATCACATGCCTAGGTTTTCCGCACATGGGTTGGCTCCTCCGCCAAAACCGCCACCGCCGCCGTCGGCTCCGCTATGGACCGCAGCTGAAGCTCGCGCCGCCGGCGCACCACGCTCCTCCTCCTCCTCCTCCTCTACTCCTACCCACCAAATACCCCAACAAATCCCTCAACTATCTCTTGCCGACACGATCGTCGACGTATCTCCCTTCGTCCCGATCGTCTTGGATCTCGCCAAACACAACTTCCACCACTGGCTCCACCTGTTTCACGTGCATCTCGGGCGATGCAGCCTTCGCAGCTACATTGACCCCGCCTCGACACCACGCCCCTATGATCCGCGCTGGGTGAAAAACGATCTCACCATCTATTGTGGCCTTGGATCAATAAAGATCCTAAGTCCCTGTGATTTACATGCTAGTCCCTGGATCAATAGCTAGCACTCACAGTCGATGAATATCATGTAAAACACAAAGTCATTATTACATGAGGAATCCAGAGTATGGAATTATTACAAATTTTCTTAAGCTAGCTCAAATAACAGCGAAAACATAAAGCAGCTTGAGTCCATCAACGCCTTTGGGTTCTACACATAAGACGTGCAACCAACAAGTTGGGTCAATACTTTAAATGTATTGGCAAATTACACCAAGAAAATAAAAAGACTAACTCTACATGCAAGGCTAGTTTAGGTTGTGGAGTTTATTTGCACAAAGCTAATTTTCTTCAGTATGGAAAATAAGAGAGAATTTCCCTACTTTGTAAACACTTGTTTAAGTAATATATGGTCGAATGGCACACGGGGATATTACTCACCAAGTGTCCGACGACCTAACACTTGGATATTACTCACCAATTTCCCAAAACCCACCCAATAGCGATATGATTCACGCCTTGGGTTTTTAGAAAACTTTAAGTTTTGAAAGAGATAGATAGATAGAGAGAGAGAGAGAGAGGAAGGTCCTTCAGAGGCTCCATCCTTCAGATGCTCAATTGTTCTTTTCCGTGAAATCGGTTGATCGATCAGATTGCAATACTCTCGAGAGTTTGTGCACTTTACCCATAATCCATGATCAAGTCCTTTTATAGACAAGACCATGGCGAGGCTTTCCCTTAGTAGCCCCTCTACCTTATGGATCCAACCGTGCCAAGAACCTCCAAATGTTGGTACCCAGGTGAGATTTCCCACTAAGTACTAGGCCAAGACAGAGCCCATATGTATTGTGGTTGCACTGGAAGCTTCTGAATTTTGAAACTCGGCAGACTTCTTTGATTCCTGGGCATCCGTCCTCCACCAAATCTCACTCGTTGACCCGACAACCATTCAGCCCATAAGAAAACTTAGTTTTATTTTGAAGTGGATTTGAGAAGAAAAGATCGCTCAAGAGAGCCTTTATACTTAGAAAATTTCTTGTCTTTCGAACCCCCAACGGTACTTTATATATATAGCATAGCAAGGACTTAGCAAAATAGGGGTAACCTATTAGGAGGGAAAAATCCTAAGTATAGAGCTACTCATGCCATACTACACAATCATCGCACTTGCAAAATAATACTAAGGAGAAATTCTACCAGAACATCCTACACATGCATACTACATAATTTATAGATCAAAACATGCATAGTCAAAGCTGGGACAAAAATATGATTAAGTGGTGTAACTTGCCTTGATCCGAGCAGCACTCTACACAATAGTACTCCTCAGCGCACTCCGAACAATCTAACGAAACACAAACATAGATCTAATCACAACTTGCACAAAATAATGCCACAGAAATAATATGCATGCATGCAACATGGTAATTATGCAAGATTTTGTTCTAATTTTACCAAGGTATTCTTATTGGGTTGCTAATGTCTTGGGGATGTTGTTAGTATTAGTTTCCCATAGATTTTAATTAATTTGGATCATTACTTTAATTTATAGGCTCATAAGGAGATCCAACCATCTAATTAGCCCCGAATCAGATCTAAAGATCTTAAGCAAGGTTTTATAATTTTAGTCAGTAGGAATTGTAAAAACAAAGCCAACGCAACAAGAATCAACTAAAACAGAGTTCTAATTATTTCTCTACGAATTAAATACTCCAATCTAGAGATTAAATTCTACATAGAAAATTCTACTACAAGCTCGCCAAATTATTTAAGATCTGTGTTCTACATAATTTTGTGAATCCAATGGTATATTATACACGATTTTTGGCCAAGTTGATGACTTTCTATGAATTTCGCAAGTTTAAACATAATCTGCCAATTTCAAAACTATCCCTAATAGAATCGCGACAAGTGGCAGTTTCTGATTGGCCCAGCTAAGTGACGCGGCGCGCTGCCGCGAGCGTGCCACGTAGCACAGCGTGATTCGACGGTACCCCTTCGCTGGGAAAGTCTAATCTGAACCGCAGATTTTAGATCTAACGGATGGGGGCCACAGTGGCGACTTACAAGCGGCGTCGATGGCGAGGAGAGGCAGACGGCGGCGGCGCTGTCGGGCAGTGGTGCTCGGCGGCGGTCCGGTGGCTACCCGAGGCAGTGGAGTAGACAAGGGCGCGCGGCTCCTCCTCGCGGTCCCGTTTGAGAGATCGGCTCCAACCCTCCCTTCTTCGTCTAGCCGCAAAGCTCCGCTAGTCTCCGCAACCTCCGGCGATGCGTTGGCGAGAAACCGTGGGCGTCCTAGCGCTCTGCAGAAGGGGAAAAGGGTCAGAGGGAAGCGGCGGAGCATGGGTAGTACAATCAACAGAGACAGAGGGTCGGGGTGATGCAATTTGTTGGCGGCTTGACCTTCCTGAGCGCAGCAACGGCGAGCAAGATCGGCAGCGGTTCGGGGGCGTTTTAGCTTGGGTTTTCGGGGGGTAAAAACAGCGAGAGGGGTCGGCTTTTGTAGTCCGGAGACTTGGAGGAGGAGGCGGCCGAATCAGTTAGGATTTGAGCTTATCCTGACGCGTCTGAGACGGGGGAGTTTGAGTTCGCCGCGGACTCCAGGAGTAAGACGACGCGGTGGGACCCTGACGTTAGTGGGTGCGGCGCTGGCGGGCTGCAAGAGGGCTGGGGGAAACGGGACGGCCCACGCGCTGCGCGGCGCTGGAGGTTTGCACGCGGCGGCAGATAGGTCGTGGGCTGGCCTAGCTGGCTCGCTTAGGTTAGTTAGTTTTTTTGTTATTCTTTTTATTTTATCATTTTTCTGTTTTACCAAAACTTTAGTAACTTTTGAATAACAAACCCAAATTTAGTGAAACTAGTTTCTAAATTTTTGTAATAATAAGGTGGTCATCATAGAACCAGAAAATATTATTTGTACCTAGATTTAGGAAGGTCAAGCAAGATTACTTCCTGTTACAAGTTATTAGGGTTTGGTGATAGGGTTTTTTAAAGTAAATTTATCTTGTAGGATGCAATGATGCAAGGATGATGCATGCTTCTAGTAACATCTCAATATAAAATCCGGGATGTTACAAACCTACCCCATTAAGAAGAAACTCGTCCTCGAGATTCGGGTTGGCTAGCAAATAGGAGTGGGTGTTCTGCCTTCAAATCTTCTTCACATTCCCACGTGGCTTCTTCCTCGGAATGGTGGTTCCATTGGACTTTTCAGAATCTGATAGTCTTGGTACGGGTAATCCTTTCGGCCGTTTCCAATATTTTGATGGGTTTTTCCTCATAGGTAAGGTCATTTTCCAATTGAACTTCATCTAGGGGAACTGTATCTCTTAGTGGTGTTTCAGCCATTTCCGGGTGGCACTTCTTTAGTTGTGACACATGAAACACATCATGAATAGTCAGTCCTTATGGTAACTCCAACTGATAAGCGACTTCTCCTCTATGGGCCAGAACCTTATATGGTCCTATGAATCGTGGGACTAACTTACCCTTGATTCCAAACCTCTTAACTCCTCGTAGTGGTGAAACTCGGAGGTATGCACGGTCCCCTATTTTATAAGTCACATCTCTGTGCTTGGAGTCAGCATAACTCTTTTGTCGGGATTGGGCTACCTTTAGCCTGTCTTGGATCTGCCATACCTTTTCCCCGGCACCCTTGATCAATTCAGGACCAAACAGGCTACGTTCTCCAACTCCACTCCATAACAGTGGGGTTCTACATTTCCTGACATATAGAACTTCAAACGAAGCCATCTTGATACTTGTTTGGTCACTGTTGTTGTATGAGAACTCAACATATGGCAGGTTATCATCCCAACTAGACCCATAGTCTAGTGCTGACGAGGTTTAATCTTGTCAATGCCCATTGTTATGGACTTGGGTTTTGGAGAATATGGGGATGGTGGAGATCGCGGAACGGTTAGCAAACAATCAACATGGGGACACAAGGTTTACCCAGGTTCAGGCCCCCGGAGGGAAAACCCTACTCCTGCTTGTCTGCTCTGATTATGGTGGAACCGAAGGTTACAGGGGTGTGCAGATGCAATCTGGCGTGGAGGTGTGTATGTGGTGGTATGAGGTTCCCTCCTCGCTGTGCCCTCCTAGCCTTTATATAGAGTTAGGCAGGTCCCAGGCACAGATCGAGTCGGTTACAGGTTTTAGGGTTTACCCCTTTGAATTTTCTATCTACTCTAGTCTTGCTCTCGAAGGATCCGAAGGCGTCATGGGCCCTGGCCACCCGAAAATCTTCATGGGACAGCGTATATTTGTCTTGGGCCTTCCTTGGGCTAGACTAGGTATGCTGAAGTCGTAAATTGAGGGTATAACCATGTCGAGCTCCCAGGAGTTCAAATAATCGCAGATTTGGCTGAGGACTCTTCAATCCTTCGGGTGCAACTATCTCTGTCTTTCAAGAGAAATGTGTAGGCGAACATCCCAAAAATATTAAACTTAAATCATCAAACTCTAATCATCAATATTAGGGTTAACAAAAACTTTTCTAATTAAAATTATGAAGGCATGCATATGTGTATGCTTTTAATTTGAAATTCTTTTGAACCACCTTTTCTGTATGTTTCCTTGCTTGTAAAATGTTTCTTAGGTGAAATAAACATCATCTAAACATTTCCCAAACTTTTCCTAAAGACAAATAAGTCAAAACAAATAAAATAAAGGAATGGTCATTTTGACCAATTTAACTCCCATGCCTACTTTGGCTGTCTCAAACTTTCAGAACCTAATGGAAACTTTTCTTGATCTTTGCACCCCTTGAATGTACTCATAACAAGGTATCAAGGCCCACTTTGTGAGCATCCATAAACTTTCAAATGCATAGTTTAAATGACAATTCAAAATTGAATCTTTATCATATGGGAAGATCCCACTTTTTCAAAAACCACTCAAACAAGCTCAACTTTCAAAACCCAAGCATCTGCAGACTGACTAGCACCAATCTAGCAAACCCACCAAAAATATTTTCAAAATTAAAAACTTGATTTCATGTGGCCATTTCATCAAACAGGTTGCAGACACAAATCATACAAAATCTAAACACTATAGTGACAGTGATTGAAGCCTAACTTGTTCCCTCTCTAGACACCACTAGACTTATTAGATCATCTAACAACCTAAACTAACCCTTAGCATCACTGTAAGCTTGGCATTGCCATCAATGGTGAACAGCCGAGCACACCCATGTCACCCCCATGTCGACAGCAAGCTAGGAGAAGACGCAAGCCTAGCCAGCATGTCTGGGAGGCATCCCACCATCCACTGCCACTCACTGTCCCAGCCGCGAGCGTTTCCAAGCCCTGGACCACACGCACGAACCATGCCAACCTCGCCAGCAACCATGCCGAGCGTGCGCCAGAGCGCCACCCTCGACCAGCGCAAACAGACCGCGCGCCGCCCTCATCGCGTGCATACACAATCCCCACCGACCTAGGAGACCACCAGACATCCTCGTTCGCCGCCCCGTGACGACAGCCACCGCTCGCCGTCGAAGACGCCACCTCTACCGCGCAGAGCGTCGCATGTTCTAGACCAAGCCGCACCGCCCCACGCCTCAAAACTATGTCGTTGAGCATCGCCAGGGAATACCGCACCGCCCCTACCTTCGCCCATGCCAATAGCCGTCTGTAACATCGCCCCCAACGAGCACACCATGCGCCCCGTCGGTCCCCTCGCTCGACTATAAATAGAGGCCACACCCGCTCGATTTCTTCATACCATCTCACTCCCCTCTCCTCACTGATCGTGCCACACCGTTCCCAGAGCAAGACGAGCACCACCTCGCCAGAATTTCACCGGAGCCCGCCGCCTCTGGAGAAGAAGGGCGCCATCGATTTCGTCCACCCCAGGAGCTACCGCGACCACCCCTGAGTTCGCCGTTGTCGACTTCGTCGTTCGCCCTCCTCGCCGACCCTCGCCTGCACCCCGGTGAGCCCCCAGCACCCCTCACTAGCCGCGCTAGGTTTCTTTCTCGCCGGCATTGCTCAACGTCGACGATGACTCTCAGCCGTTGGATTAGAACTAGATCGAACGATCCACATTGCCCCGTACCACTTTGCCCCTCCCTGTCTCACTGACGAGCGGGAACACCCACTTAAGCAGCCCGAGGGAGCACTGCGCTTAGCAGGCCGGCCCGTTAACTTTTCCCGCGCAGCCCAGTTATTTGAATTAAACCTTTTTCATTTTGTTTCAAACTCACTTCTGTACCCAACTTCAAAAATCAACCCAGATCGATTCAGTGCACCAAATTGAATGAAACCAATTTTGTTAGAAAGGTCTAAGAATTCTGAATCCAAGCCCGTTGGATTCAAGTCATTTGGATCTATAGATCACCCATGGTAAAAATAACAAGGCAGAAACTTTTCTGCATTCAAACATTTTTCAAATTTAAACCATAATAGTTTTTGAGTTGATTCAAACACTTGTAATTTAGCAAGCTATTAACCTTGCAAGCTAACACTTGCAATTTAGCAAGCTTATACTGATATTGTGCAAGCTTTATTAACTAAGTGGACCAATGCAAGATAACCCTTGCAAGATACCCTACTGATGCCACAACCCACTACTTGTTACTCTGCCCACTATATGCCTTAAGCATATATGATCCAACCCACTTGACCAACCAATCCTAGTTTTTACTTACAAGCTTTATACTTTATTTCTTTATCAAAGCTATTCCTTAGAGTTTACTTAAGTGAATTATAGATACTAGAAAGATATCTGAAGGTTGCATAAAGAGCATAAAATTTGGCCTAAGCTAGATAATCTTGATGTCATCTTAAGGCATGAGATTGAACTTAGTTAGAACTCCACTAGTTTACCACCCCTCATTATTGCTTACCCCCACCTGTAGATGCTAGTGCTAAGCATAAAACTTGATCAACTTTAGATGGGAATACTTGGTGGAAAAATGGTTATGAAAACCTTGGAATGATGGATCATTCTATTGAAATGTTTTGGACATGTGTTTCCAAACACCTTATGATTTTGGTGATGAAACCGATGAGGCATGAGCCTTAGCCCTTTCTAAAACTGATGGTTGTCTGGATGCGATACCATTCCAATTTTATCGTACAACCACAATACCCGAAGATTGGGTAGGGCTTGACTGAAAACTTATATACCTTAGTATTAGTTCCCTCACGGCCAAGGTCTGAGCTGAGGCTACCTTGTGAAGATTGTCCACTGTGAAGTACCCAAACTGACAGTTGGTCATGGTTGGGAGGCCAACCTCACAGGAGAGGTGCTTATACTAGGGCGTGTAATCGAAAGGTTAGGATTGATTATCCGCATACTGAGTATGGTGAATTCAGGATTTGTTCTTGACGGATGTATCGAATGTTGTGGTGAAAGTGTACAATATCTGCAGAGTGTCAAACTATTCGAATAGCGTCATGATTATGGATTATGGAGTGGCCATACTGTTCCCCCGTCAGACTTTTCAAAATGACTTGTAAAATGATTTGAAACTTTGACTTGACCACAACAGAGTTGTGATATGAAATACAAGTTCCCTCTTAGGAGTTATAAAATTGTGACGATCATTCGTTGCCTCTAAACTTAGTAGGGATAAATCTGGCTTTTGCAAAACAACACTAGAGCCTAGTGTCCTATTATCCAATAACCTCTTTACCTGTTAGTATTAGTTTACAAGTACTTAAAGAGTACTCATGGCTTTGTCCCTGGCTATTCCCATGGCCAGACTATGAAGAGGAGTACCTGGAGGATGGACCCCAGGAAGTTTACGACAACTAGGATCATCTCCCATCGTCAGCATTGCCTGTGACCCCGAAAATGGAGCTTCGCCTACGCTACCGTTATTATTACGTATTCCGCTGCTTGATGTTGTGTTAAGAACTGGATCATGAGATCCTTATTTGTGTAAGAACTTATGTATCGTTTGTAATGGATGATGTACTATGGTATCCAATTCTGTTATGTCTCGCAAAAATGGTAATCCTGGGATTGCGAGGTATGACATAACAGGCATCTAGGATTAAAAATCCGGGTGTTGACAAGTTGGTATCAGAGCCATCCTGACCATAGGAGACCCTATTTAGACTTGACGTTTAAACCAAAAAATTATTTCCCAAAACCAAAGAAAAAAATATTTACAAAAACTTATTTTCATTCTCATCCTTTTGATTCTTTCATGAAAATTCATGTTCCTCCAAAAGCTCTTGCAAAATACATAAAACTTTGACACACTTAATCACTCTACTAACTTACTCATCCTATATTCTTATAGATGGACGTGAAGTACAACAAGTTTTACCAACTGGGGAATGGAGGAGACCTGATCTTTGAGAGGGATTTGGACCAGCTTTCGGAACTTCTGGAGCGTCCGCACCCCGAGTTCTTCAGAGCCCAGCTCAATGATCAAGGAGGAGAAGATGTGCAGTGGATAATTGTTGCAAGTCTCCGAGGAAAGATTGAACCTCCCACTGCGGAGGGAATTCAGTTTACCTTGAGGGAAAACAACTGGCTCGATGGACTTGCCAGAGCCATGCAGGAAGCTCTTTCTCGTCTGTGTGGGCAGAGCATCAATTAGATCAAGGGTACTCGCTTTGAGTTTTTCCCAGGAGTGATGCTAATGGACAGCCACTGGAAGCCCCATACCACCCCGAGCTGAAGACCCAATTGGACCACCTTAGCTTCATGATGTAAGATCGTCAGCAGGAGTTGGACAACTGTCGTGACTACTGCAACCACAAGTCTGCCATCATCAAGACGAAGGACCAAACCATCGCCCTGCTAGCAAAGGATCGAAAGTCCCGCCGCCGTCAGCTCGACAAGAAGGAGCGCAGTATTGCCCGTCTTCGCCACCGCATCTCATCTCTGGAGGAGACCATCCACGAGAGAGACATGCTGTAAGGTTCCCAACCTTTAATAAGGTAGAGATCCCTATGTTTACAATGCTAGTCCTTGGATCAATAGCTAGCATCCACAATTAAGATGTAATATCAAGAAACAAAGGTCATAATACAACTTTATAACTAGGAATAACATAATTTATTACATCTTACATAGCTCATTTGGCTATTACATTACATTGTAGCAGAATTTCATTAAGCATGGGGTCCTTCATCTTCAAAGTGCCACATGCAGACATGTTAGTTGTAGACTTGTAATCCTAATCATCTAAACTTCACTAATGTCAATTAAACCTGCAACATAACAAGTTACAGCCACAAGGGTCAATACATTTGAATTGTATTGGCAAGTGATACTATGGTAGTATAGTGGAGTCTATCATCTATATGCATTTGGCTAAGTGGATCTTAGGCTTGCTTTGCTCAAAATAGATTTTCCTTATCATTTGAAAACACTAAGTTTTTGCTTTGACAAAAAATCTTTCCCAAGGTATCTCCCAATCAAAGATTGAAGATCCTTTAACCCTTGTTCAACCACAAGATTTTAACTTAGAAATTTGGATGATGAGATTCTTGATTGCTTCCATGTCTTGATGCTCAAATTGTCCTTTACCAGGGACATGGCTAAGTACTTAGATTTTACACTCTGCAGAGGTGGTGCACTTTCCCCACAAGACTTGGTTTCACCAAGACAAGATCTTTCAGAAGCCTTTCCTTAGACCGAATGGACGCGTTCCAACCTATCATCCCACTACCACCAACTGTCCAAATGGCTAAGTTCTAGCAACCTATATGATCCAGGCAGAGCCCATAATGCCAAGTGGTTGCACTTGAAGATTCTCAACATTTGACATCTCAAATCTCTTTATTCCTGGGTGGCAATCCACAAGTGTGAAACACAAGGTAAACCATAGCCATGGGCCTTGTGTAACCACTCAACCAAAAACCACCAAGCAATTACCATTCCACCCAGGTGATTCATTAACTTACTTGTTTTATTAAACAAAAACACAAGTCCGCAGACTTAGAAATTTTTCCACAGTATGAATGTATATTCCACCCTTGTTTTCTATTAGCTAAGCTAAGCTTGATAGTAGTAGGAATCCTAACTTAGGAAAATTTCTACTAAGATTTCATCTACTAGGATTTCCCATAGCATGGTTTATACTTAGCAAAAATTCCATGCAAGTTTTACTTAGAAAAATCACTAATGCATAGTGAAAGTAATGGGACAAAAGTATGAAGCATCACTTGCCTTTTTGGTAGAGAGTATAAGTTCACTCCTTGTCCTTGCAACAATCACACTCTTCAAGTCACTACAATTCAATCAAGCAAGGCACAATCTCAATCTACCAATCAAGCAAAACATCACATAAAATGATAAAGTCAAGGTAATGCATGCAATCATGCCAAGCTTTGTTTTATTTGAAAAAGTGGTTCCTAATTGGTCATAAACATTTGAAAACACCTAATGGTCATTTTGTAAAGTGGCAAAGTCATTTGCAAGGGATTTCACTTCCTAAACCATTTTCAAAACAAGGTATCATTTATGTGGTGTAGAAATGTTTTTACTAAGGCATTAATCTATAGGGTTCACAAAATATGTTTTCAAACCATAAAACTTTGTGTTTAAGGTCAGAGAGTTTGAAACAAAACATTTCCCAAAGGTTTTCTTCCAAAACCAATTTTAATAAATAAACCATATTTTTATTTGACTAGAATTGGTTTTAAATCAAAGAATCATTATTTTCTTCACCAAATACATTTTTGAAACCACAATTTTTTTCCTAGGGTCAGTAGGTTCAAAACAAACCATTTGCCAAAGATTTTATCCCCAAAATCATTTTTGAACAATTTTTACATCCTAAACAAGCATACACAAGTTTCTGCAAAAACAACAATTTAACAGAAGCTTTTTACTAAACGAATGGCATGGTTGGCTAGGGATTGCTTTTCTGAATCCATTGATATAATGTTTGCAAAATTTGGACGTGTAGATTAAAAGTTATGCAATTTACAAATTCACATATCTAATAGATCAATTCTGTTCTAATTCAACTCAACAAAGACACGTGGCGTGTTTCTATTCGCTGATACCGCTTCGTCTGGATCACGCGCTGTAGGCCGTTGGATCTAACTGACATCGCACGGCGCAGGTTCACTCTTACCCCTTCGGTTAGTCAATCTATCCATGCCATCAGATGCAGATCTAACGGTTCCTATCGCTTTGACCAAATAGCAGCGGCGCTGGCGGCGACTGTGCGGCGGCGGCACTCTGGCGGCGAGGTTGCCGGCGATACAGGAGGCTAGAGGAGGAGTGGGGTGGCTCACCAGAATCGTCGAAGCTTGCTGATGCTCAACGTGGTACTGGCTGGTGAAGGGGTGCACGAGATCGTCCTTAATCGCTCACCGGAGTTGAGCTGGACCTCGGGTGCGGTCAGACATCGACGGGGGCGAGGCTACGGGTCCTGCGCGAGTGGATGGCGAGCACCTGGATGTTCACAAGGCACATGCGAACAAAATGGTATGAGGCTCTGGTCGAGGCGCGCACGGGTTCAGGCGATGAGGCTCACCGGAGTTGCTTGCAGACGGCGGTGCTGTCAGTTGATGTCGTTGTCGGTGCTGTGAGGCACGCGCGAGCGAGCTGGGGATGCAGAGAGGTGTGCCAGGGCTTGGGGAATATGTGAGTGTGGTCGAGGAGACGAGGGCGGTGAATACTGGCCGAAATCGTCGTCGGAGCGTCGTCGGACAGAGGGTGGTGTGGAGAGGAATTAGGCGACCTGGGGGCACGCTAAGGTGGGGCGACAGAGAGGAAATGGAGAGGAGGTAGAGGCGATTAAATGGGCATGATCACAGCAAGGAATAAACGCAGCGTTATGACGAATTTAATCGTAGGAATAAACGGTTGGAGCGGGGAAGAACTGTTCGCGGGTTGACGACGAGGTGAGCTGGCGGTGGGGTCCGCTTGGCAGCGTGAGAGAGAGAGGGAACGAGGGTCCACCGGTCAGTCGCTGAGTGGGTGAGTTCCTGAGTGCGAAGCGTTTTTCTGCGGGGTGAGAGGAACTGGACTGTTGGGCTTAGTGGGCTGGGCTGGTTGGGTCGAGTCTGTTTCATTTTTTTTTCTGTTATGAATCTTTTTCCTTTTTCCAATTCAATTTCTGTTTTGAAATTCAAATCAACCAATTCAAACATTCAAATCAATCAAATTTCTACCACACTTTGTATTGAGTTTTAGTTCTGTTTAACAACACAAAACTAAAGTCCAAAATAAAATAATAATTTTATTCTTTTTAGGATTTATTTAATAATTAAATAAAATAGACCTTAATCATTAAAATAGGATTTGTTTTATTTAAATTCTCCATTTGAAATCTAAATATTATCAAAACCAAATCAGTAGGTTTTATTTGAAAATATAGAATGCTTGGAAAACTTATTTAAAATAAATTAATAAGTTTTAGTGTTTTATTAAAATGGAAAAGCCTTTACTTTAACAAAATTGGGTATTAATAAATCCCCATTATTTTATTTAAATAACCTTTACTATTTTTATCAAATAGAAATATTTTATTTTAAAGGCTTGGCCAAGTTTTAATTTGGCTCTATATAATAGTCCTTATTTATAAATCTACCTTTTCTTTTGAAAACCAAATCTTTTATTAAAAGATCCAAAAATAGTAATTTTACTTATTTAAAATTTTCTTTATTAATTGTTTATCTTTTCAAATCCCTTTAGGATTTGTTTGATCAAATAGGTTTGAAGGTTTCCAATTGGAATCAAAAGTTTCTTCTCACCCTGAAAATCAACAAAGTTTTATTTTATTCATTTATTTTTCACATTACAAGATTTCGAAAATCTTGGGATGTGAGAGGCTACCACCCTTAAAATAAATCTCGTCCCAAGATTTGGGAAGGCTAGGGTTTACTAGTAGGCTCAAAGCATCTAGAGTACTACCACCCTTAAAAATTCTCCAACTAAATTACATATTGGCCTTCTTGGGATCCTGGGGAAACTTCTCTGGGCAAACATCTGCATAGTGTCCTTTGTTTTCACACTTGAAACATGTGACAAGGCTGAGATCCTTCATAGGTTGGTTTATCTTGTGCTTCATATTTTCTGGACAGTGGTTTGCATAGTGGCCTAGCTCCTTGCATTTGAAACACATCACTTGGCTGATATCTCTCTTTTCCTTTGATATCATTGCCTCTTGTTTGTTTCTTTGGTTCTTCTTCTTTTCTGGGCATTCATTGGCATAGTGTCCCATCTCTTTGCAAGTGTAACATTGTTCTTGAGTAATATCCTTCTTGCTAGGGTTGGGGCATTTCTTCTTTTTCTTGGGTTTCTCTAAAGCTAGGAGTTCTTCTAGTTCATGCTCTTCATATCTCACCTCAAAGGTGGGAAATCTTTCTCTCTTCTTGGGGCAGTTACTAGAGATATGACTTTCTTCTTCACAATTAGGGCATTGATCTTCATGCTCCTTGGATGTATGATCTTTGTCTCCACAAATATTGCAAGCTTTGGTTCCTTCTAAAATAGCATCTTTGTCATCCTTGTTGTCATTAGCTCTTTGGGAAAAGTTTTCTCCCATGTTGATCATTTGAGTAACCAATCCTTGCAACAATTGGGATTGAAGTTTCAAGATCCTTTGTATGGCTGGGTCTAGTCCATTATTGTTGGTTAAAAGCTGAGTTGTCACTTGGCTCAACTGGGTTTGGTTTGCTAGTAGTTGTTCTCTCATGTGCATCGCTTGGTTGTTGTTGTTGTTGTTGTCATCATCCTTGATGTTGGAGTTTCTTGGAGAAATCATCTGTGTGGGTTGGATTGGGATTAGAATAGGCAAAATATTTCTAAGGAAATAATTCTAATCACACACATCGCAATTCACTCAAGCAATGTGCAAGAAATCACAAACAAACATTTCACTCAAACAACAAAGTTTCAAGCACATTTTTAGACAACCAAAAATATTTTTGTTACACCACTTAAGTTGGTGGGTTTGACTTGAACAAAATATGGTGGTCCATCTATATGGTTCACTTGAAATCTTTCCATACTTCTTAGTTGATTCTTCATGAACAAGATCTTTGTATCCTTAGAAAAATTCTTGGTCACGAAAACATCAAAGGTGATCATGGTTCCTTATAAGTTGTGTTTCCTTAGTCTCCAAATCTTGGGCATGATTTCTTGTCTCACTTGTCCTTAATGATATCCAAGGTTGAGGTCCTTGGTGAAAATGCTGAAGATGTTGGTCATTAGAGTTGAAGAAGTTGAAATCATTAGAGTTGAAGAAGTCCTTTGCACATGATGAAATCTTTGGCCATGGGGTAGGCTTTATTCATCAAGTTGAAATAGAAAAGATGTAGAGTTGAAACCAAAATGGTTGAGGAAAGAGTTTACAAGATTGTTTGTAAATAAGATTTGGAACAAATACAACTCCTATTTTTCTAAGGGGTTTTGTCCAATCCTAGGGTTTACAAATCCTACAGGCAACACAATGCTCTGACACCATCTGTAAGGTTCCCAACCTTTAATAAGGTAGAGATCCCTGTGTTTACAATGCTAGTCCCTGGATCAATAGCTAGCATAAACAGTTAAGATGTAATATCAAGAAACAAAGGTCATAATACAACTTTATAGCCATGAATAACATAATTTATTACATCTTACATACTTCATTTGGCTATTACTTTACATTGCAGCAGAATTTCTATAAGCATGGGGTCCTTCATCTTCAAAGTGCCACAAGCAGACATGTTGGTTGTAGACTTGTAATCCTAATCATCTAAACTTCACTAATGTCAATTAAACCTGCAACATAACAAGTTACAGCCACAAGGGTCAATACATTTGAATTGTATTGGCAAGTGATACTATGGTAGTATAGTGGAGTCTATCATCTATATGCATTTGGCTAAGTGGAGCTTAGGCTTGCTTTGCTCAAAATAGATTTTCCTTATCATTTGAAAAAACTAAGTTTTTGCTTTGACAAAAAATCTTTCCCAAGGTATCTCCCAATCAAAGATTTAAGATCCTTTAACCCTTGTTCAACCACAAGATTTTAACTTAGAAATTTGGATGATGAGATTCTTGATTGCTTCCATGTCTTGATGCTCAAATTGTCCTTTACCAGGGACATGGCTAAGTACTTAGATTTTACACTTTGCAGAGGTGGTGCACTTTCCCCACAAGACTTGGTTTCACCAAGACAAGATCTTTCAGAAGCCTTTCCTTAGACCAAATGGACGCGTTCCAACCTATCATACCACTACCACCAACTGTCCAAATGGCTAAGTTCTAGCAACCTATATGATCCAGGCAGAACCCATAATGCCAAGTGGTTGCACTTGAAGCTTCTCAACATTTGACATCTCAAATCTCTTTGTTCCTGGGTGGCAATCCACAAGTGTGAAACACAAGGTAAACCATAGACATGGGCCTTGTGTAACCACTCAACCAAAAACCACCAAGCAATTACCATTCCACCCAGGTGATTCATTAACTTAGTTGTTTTATTAAACAAAAACACAAGTCTGCAGACTTAGAAATTTTTCCACAGTATGAATGTATATTCCACCCTTGTTTTCTATTAGCTAAGCTAAGCTTGATAGTAGTAGGAATATTAACTTAGGAAAATTTCTACTAAGATTTCATCTACTAGGATTTCCCATAGCATGGTTTATACTTAGCAAAAATTCCATGCAAGTTTTACTTAGAAAAATCACTAATGCATAGTGAAAGTAATGGGACAAAAGTATGAAGCATCACTTGCCTTTTTGGTAGAGGGTATAAGTTCACTCCTTGTCCTTTCAACAATCACACTCTTCAAGTCACTACAATTCAATCAAGCAAGGCACAATCTCAATCTACCAATCAAGCAAAACATCACATAAAATGATAAAGTCAAGGTAATGCATGCAAGCATGCCAAGCTTTGTTTTATTTGAAAAAGTGGTTCCTAATGGGTCATAAACATTTGAAAACACCTAATGGTCATTTTGTAAAGTGGCAAAGTCATTTGCAAGGGATTTCACTTCCTAAACCATTTTCAAAACAAGGTATCATTTTATGTGGTGTAGAAATGTTTTTACTAAGGCATTAATCTATAGGGTTCACAAAATATGTTTTCAAACCATAAAACTTTGTGTTTAAGGTCAGAGAGTTTGAAACAAAACATTTCCCAAAGGTTTTCTTCCAAAACCAATTTTAATAAATAAACCATATTTTTATTTGACTAGAATTGGTTTTAAATCAAAGAATCATTCTTTTCTTCACCATATACATTTTTGAAACCACAATTTGTTTCCTAGGGTCAGTAGGTTCAAAACAAACCATTTGCTAAAGATTTTATCCCCAAAATCATTTTTGAACAATTTTTACATCCTAAACAAGCATACACAAGTTTCTGCAAAAACAACAATTTAACAGAAGCTTTTTACTAAACAAATGGCTTGTTTGGCTAGGTCTTGCTTTTCTGAATCCATTGATATAAAGTTTGCAAAATTTGGACGTGTAGATTAAAAGTTATGCAATTTACAAATTCACATATCTAATAGATCAATTTTGTTCTAATTCAACTCAACAGAGACACGTGGCGTGTTTCTATTCGCTGATACCGCTTCGTCTGGATCACGCGCTGTAGGACGTTGGATCTAACTGACATCGCACGGCGCATGTTCACTCTTACCCCTTCGGTTAGTCAATCTATCCATGCCATCAGATGCAGATCTAACGGTTCCTATCGCTTTGACCAAATAGCAGCGGCGCTGGCGGCGACTGTGCGGAGGTTGCGCTCTGGCGGCGAGGTTGTCGGCGATACAGGAGGCTAGAGGAGGAGTAGGGTGGCTCACCAGAATCGTCGAAGCTTGCTGATGCTCAACGTGGTACTGGCTGGTGAAGGGGTGCACGAGATCGTCCTTAATCGCTCACCGGAGTTGAGCTGGACCTCGGGTGCGGTCAGACATCGACGGGGGCGAGGCTACGGGTCCTGCGCGAGTGGATGGCGAGCACCTGGATGTTCACAAGGCACATGCGAACAAAATGGTATGAGGCTCTGGTCGAGGCGCGCACGGGTTCAGGCGATGAGGCTCACCGGAGTTGCTTGCAGACGGCGGTGCTGTCAGTTGATGTCGTTGTTGGCGCTGTGAGGCACGCGCGAGCGAGCTGGGGATGCAGAGAGGTGCGCCAGGGCTTGGGGAATATGTGAGTGTGGTCGAGGAGGCGAGGGGCGGTGAATACTGGCCGGAATCATCGTCGGAGCGTCGTCGGACAGAGGGTGGTGTGGAGAGGAATTGGGCGGCCTGGGGGCACGCTAAGGTGGGGCGACAGAGGGGAAATGGAGAGGAGGTAGAGGCGATTAAATGGGCTTGATCACAACGAGGAATAAACGTAGAGTTATGACGAATTTAATCGGAGGAATCAACGGCTGGAGCGGGGAAGAACTGGTCGCGGGTTGACGACGAGGTGAGATGGCGGTGGGGTCCGCTTGGCAGCGTGAGAGAGAGAGAGGGAACGAGGGTCCACCGGTCTGTCGTTGAGTGGGTGAGTTCCTGAGTGCGAAGCGTTTTTCTGCGGGGGTGAGAGGAAGTGGACTGTTGGGCTTAGTGGGCTGGGCTGGTTGGGTCGAGTCTGTTTCATATTTTTTTTCTGTTATGAATATTTTTCCTTTTTCCAATTCAATTTCTGTTTTGAAATTCAAATCAACCAATTCAAACATTCAAATCAATCAAATTTCTACCACACTTTGTATTGAGTTTTAGTTCTGTTTAACAACACAAAACTAAAGTCCAAAATAAAATAATAATTTTATTCTTTTTAGGATTTATTTAATAATTAAATAAAATAGACCTTAATCATTAAAATAGGATTTGTTTTATTTAATATCTTCATTTGAAATCTAAATATTATCAAAACCAAATCAGTAGGTTTTATTTGAAAATATAGAATACTTGGAAAACTTATTTAAAATAAATTAATAAGTTTTAGTGTTTTATTAAAATGGAAAAGCCTTTACTTTAACAAAATTGGGTATTAATAAATCCCCATTATTTTATTTAAACAATCTTTACTATTTTTATCAAATAGAAATATTTTATTTTAAAGGCTTGGCCAAGTTTTAATTTGGCTCTATATAATAATCCTTATTTATAAATCTACCTTTTCTTTAAAAACCAAATCTTTTATTAAAAGATCCAAAAATAGTAATTTTACTTATTTAAAATTTTCTTTATTAATTGTTTATCTTTTCAAATCCCTTTAGGATTTGTTTGATCAAATAGGTTTGAAGGTTTCCAATTGGAATCAAAAGTTTCTTCTCACCCTGAAAATCAACAAAGTTTTATTTTATTCATTTATTTTTCACATTACATGATTTGGAAAATCTTGGGATGTGACAGATGCAGTTGGAGGAAAGGGAGAATGCCGGAGAGGATCTTCGTGGAGACCCCTACTCCTATCTCGGCGATGATGATGATTTTCTGGAAGATCAGGCTATGGATTTCTTCACCGATGAGGACGATTTCTCCTTCATCAATGATGATGAGGATGATGAAGCCACAGATTCCAAGGAGTAATAGTACTTGAGCACTAGCATAGTGAATAGTATTCGGTCCCACTATATCGTAGTTCTCAGAATGGTTCTTAAAACCATCTGCTTTTCTTTGTTGTGGTGTGTGTTGTATCGGGTGCTATGAATGAATGAATGAATGAATGAAAAAGCAAGTTGCTAGAAAATCTGAGTCAAACTTTAAATTTCTTTTTAAGATCCAAAACCTTAGAAATTTCCCTCTTTTCTCATGATCTACCTCAATCTTCAGATGCCACGTGGAGGAAGTGGTTCAACCCCGGACCCGATGTTGCAGATACTGCAAATGTTGACTTCTGACCGTGAAGCTGAAAGAGCGGAACGTCAAGACAACCTAGCCACCCTTCAGCAGATAGCCCAGCTAGCCCACAACAACCAAGGCCACGGAAATCAGGACAACCACGGATCTAAGCTCAAGAACTTCCAGAATACCAACCCACCTGTTTTCACTAAGTCCGAAGAGCCCCTAGACGCCGATGATTGGCTGCAAACCATGGAAAATAACTTAGAAGTAGCCGGAGTGGAAGCCAACAAGAAAGTCCTATTCGCCACCCACTATATAACCGGAGATGCCAGAGCATGGTGGAACAGTGTTCGCGCAATGACCGGAGGCCAGATGATGACCTGGGAGGAATTCAAGGTCAAGTTTAGCAGAACCCATGTGCCACCGGGTTTGATCAAGAGAATGAGACGAGTTCGGAGTGAAGCAAGGAAGGATGATTGTAGTGGAATACCGTGACAAATTTTTGTCATTAGCTAGGTATGCCCCGGATGAAATAGACACGGAAGCCAAGAAGAAAGAAAGATTCCTGAATGGTCTGCATGATGAGATGCAGACAATGTTAGTCAATATCTCCTTTGCGGATATTGAAGCCCTTGTCGACTCTGCTATCCAGATGGAAGGAAAGATCAACCAAGCCAATGAGAACCGCAAGCGTCGTATGATGCATCAGCCAGGAACCCATCAGACCCCAAAGTATCGCCCTAACCCATCTCCAGGATTTCCCCCAAGGACCAACAGACCCCCGATGACCCGTCCGACCTATCCCAACCGTGGAAACCCTAGACCCGGAGGAAATCACAACAACCCCGGAAACTCTAGCAATTTCAATCGTGCCCCACCAAAGTTCAACAACAACAATGTTACCGCCAACACCAACACTGCCCCGAGGACTGGAAGCAATGATGTGCCTGTAGCAGCCAAGGACAAGTCGCAAGTGACCTGTTATGACTGTGGAAATAAAGGCCACTATTCCAACGAGTGCCCCAACAAGAAGAATGCTATAGCCCCCACTACCAATGTCCTAGCTCAGAAGCAGTGTCGTGTTCAGCCAGGAAGAAGATTTGCCCCAGGGAATTCGCTCAACCGCAACGCCCGTCTTTTTCTCATGGATGCTGAAGAAGCTCAGGAAGTGCCAGACGTCGTGCTGAGTATGTTTTCTGTTAATTCAGTACTTGCACGAGTGTTGTTTGATTCTGGTGCTTCGCACTCATTTGTCATCGAAGAATTTTCCTGCACTAGTAAAATTCAACCAACCAAACTGAAGCATGTTATGATTCTTCAAATTCCCGGATCAACCACCAAGGCTAGGCAAATTTGCAAAGTCGTCCCTATCCGAATCCATGGCATAGATTTTTATGCAAATCTGATAGTACTCGGAACTAAAGGTTTGGAAGTAGTACTAGGAATGGATTGGATGTCCAAACATAAAGGATTAATTGACTGTGCCAAGAAAGCCATAACCATGACCAGTACCGCCGGAATATCAGTCGAGCATATATCTGAAACCTTACCTCGCCAATTCAAATGCAACAAGAGTATATCCCAACCTAACATTGACCAAGTCCAGATAGTCTGTGCCCCGTATTTCCAGATGTTTTGCCCGGTATGCCCCCAAATCGGGATATCGAGTTTATCATTGAACTAATTCCTGGAACCGGACCCATAGCCCAAAGACCCTATAGTATGAACCCGTCAAAGCTCGCAGAACTGAAGAAGCAACTGGATTCCATGTTGGAAATTGGATTGATTCAACCAAGTGCGTCACCTTGGAGATCACCTGTCTTGTTTGTTGACAAGAAGGATGGAGGTAACCGTTTGTGTACGGATTATCGGAAATTGAATGATGTCACCATCAAGAACAAGTACCCCTTGCCCAAGATAGAAGATTTGTTTGATGAGTTGACCGGTGCCAAATTGTTTTCTAAGATTGATCTTAGGACTGGCTATCATCAACTCAAAATTCGTGCAGAGGATATTCCAAAGACTGCCTTTACCACCAGATATGGATTGTATGATTATACAGTCATGTCTTTTGGATTAACCAATCCCCTGCTTATTTCATGAATCTCATGAATAAGATTTTTATGGACTTCCTGGATAAGTTTGTCGTTGTTTTCATTGATGGCATTCTGATTTATTCCAAATCAGAAGAAGAACATGAGCTACACCTAAGGACCATTCTTGGAACCCTTAGAGAGCATCAGCTGTATGCAAAGTTTAGCAAATGTGAATTCTGGTTACAGGAGGTAGGATTCCTCGGTCACATTGTATCACCCAGAGGAATTGCCGTTTACCCTGCCAAAGTGAAAGACGTAGAAGATTGGCAAGCCCCAACCACTCAAACCCAAGTTCGTGCATTTCTCGGATTGGCGGGATATTACCGCACATTCGTAGAAGGATTCTCGAGTATCGCCAGACCCATGACCCAATTGCTGAAGAAGGACAAGAAGTTTGAATGGACCGACAAGTGTGAAGCGAGTTTTCAAGAACTCAAGAGGAGATTGATTTCGGCCCCAATCTTGATCATGCCGGATATCACGAAGCCCTTCGATGTGTATTGTGATGCATCCAAGATTGGTCTCGGATGTGTGCTAATGCAAGAAGGCGAAGTTATATCTTATCTATCTCGACAATTGAAGCAACATGAGAAAAACTACCCAACCCATGACCTCGAACTCGCAGCCGTAGTTCTAGCCCTGAAGACATGGAGACATTACCTGATGGGAAACTGTTGTGAGATTTATTCGGATCACAAGAGCCTAAAGTATATATTCAATCAGAAGGAGCTGAATATGAGGCAGAGAAGATAGATTGAGCTAATCAAGGATTACGATCTGGACATTCACTATCTCCCTAGTAAAGCCAACGTAGTAGCCGATGCCCTTAGCAGATTGCCGTGCCGCTTGAACTCCATGATTTTGAAGGAGCAACCAAGTCTGCACAAAGAGATGGAAGATTTTTGGATGGAATTAGTAAGTTAGGATTTCTGGCTAGCATAGAACTCCAGCCCACTTTGATCAGTCAGATCAAAGAGGCGCAGAAGGGAAATGCCAGTATTAACGGAATCAAGCGTCGTATCGGTACAGGCAAAGTACCCGGATTCATCGAGGACGAAGAAGGAGTTTTGTGGTACAAAGTACGCCTTTGTGTACCAGCAGATTCCGAGTTGAAAGGAGTTATTTTAAAAGAGGCTCATGATACTCTTTATTCTATCCATCCCGGAGGAACTAAGATGTATCAAGATTTAAAAGAGCAATTTTGGTGGCATAAGATGAAGAGAGAAATCGGAAGCTATATCGCCAAGTGTGATATATGTCAGCGAGGCAAGGCAGGACATCAAAGATCCGCCGGATTGTTGCAACCCTTGCAGATTCTGGAATGGAAATGGGATTCTGTAGGAATGGACTTTATCACTGGACTACCTACTTCTTGTAGGGGAAATGACTCTATCTGGGTCATAGTGGACAGATTGTCCAAAGTCGCCCATTTCTTGCCCGTCAAGACCACATATCAGAGTTCGAAACTAGCGGAGTTATACATCGCTAGAATCGTCAGTTTGCACGGAGTCCCGAAGAACATAGTATCGGATCGAGGAACTCAGTTTACCTCGAGATTCTGTAAGAAAGTTCAAGAAGGTTTAGGAACCCGTCTAGATTTCAGCACCGCATATCACCCTCAGACCGATGGACAAACAGAGCGAGTAAACCAAATACTCGAAGATAGGCTGAGAGCATGCGTGTTAGAATATGGATCCAAGTGGGAAGACTGTCTGCCATTTGCAGAATTTTCATACAACAACAGTTATCAAGCCAGTTTGCAAATGGCCCCATTTGAATTCATGTACGGAAGGAAGTGTCGCACCCCTTTGAACTGGTCGGAAGTAGGAGAGATTCAGATCTTCGGACCCGACATCCTACGAGAAGCAGAAGAGAAGGTTCACAAGATTCGTGAGCACCTCAAGACCGCCCAATCCCGACAGAAGAGTTACGCCGACAAGAGACGTCGAGACCTCGCCTTCAGCATAGGAGATTTTGTTTATCTGAAAGTGTCGCCATTGAAGGGAATGCAACGTTTCCAACTCAAAGGAAAGTTAGCCCCCAGGTATATCGGACCTTTCAAAATTCTGAACCGTCGAGGAGAAGTGTCGTATCAATTGGAACTACCCGAAGAGATGTCAGCCGTGCACAATGTGTTCCATATCTCGTTACTTCGCAAGTGTCTCGAAGTCCCCGAGAAGACCGAAGTGTTCAATAATATCGATCACCGGACCATAGAGATCAACGATGACCTGACCTATCCCGAAGTACCCATCCGTATTTTGGAAGAAGCTTTTCGAACTACCCGAACCCGAAGCATCAAGTTTCTCAAGATTCAGTGGAGCAAGCACACAGAAGAGGAAGCTACCTGGGAACACGAAGATCACATCAGGACGGGGTTTCCCGATCTCTTCAAATCCTAGGTAATCTTTTCATCCTTTTTCAAATCTCAGGACGAGATTTTGTTTAAGGGGGGAAGGTTTGTAACATCCCAAAAATATTAAACTTAAATCATCAAACTCTAATCATCAAAATTAGGGTTAACAAAAACTTTTCTAATTAAAATTATGAAGGCATGCATATGTGTATGCATTTAATTTGAAATTCTTTTGAACCACCTTGTTTGTATGTTTCCTTGCTTGTAAAATGTTTCTTAGGTGAAATAAACATCATCTAAACATTTCCCAAACTTTTCCTAAAGACAAATAAGTCAAAATAAAATAAAATAAAGGAATGGTCATTTTGACCAATTTAACTCCCATGCCTACTTTGGCTGTCTCAAACTTTCAGAACCTAATGGAAACTTTTCTGGATCTTTGCACCCCTTGAATGTACTCATAACAAGGTATCAAGGCCCACTTTGTGAGCATCCAGAAACTTTCGAATGCATAGTTTAAATGACAATTCAAAATTGAATCTTTATCATATGGGAAGATCCCACTTTTTCAAAAACCACTCAAACAAGCTCAACTTTCAAAACCCAAGCATCTGTAGACTCACTAGCACCAATCTAGCAAACCCACCAAAAATCTTTCCAAAATTAAAAACTTGATTTCATGCGGCCATTTCATCAAACAGGTTGCAGACACAAATCATACAAAATCTAAACACTATAGTGAGTAGTGATTGAAGCCTAACTTGTTCCCTCTCTGGACACCACTAGCCTTAGTAGATCATCTAACAACCTAAACTAACCCTTAGCATCATTGTAAGCTTGGCATTGCCATCAATGGTGAACAGCCGAGCACACCCATGTCACCCCCATGTCGACAGCAAGCTAGGAGGAGACGCAAGCCTAGCCAGCATGTCTGGGAGGCAGCCCACCGTCCACCGCCACTCACTTTCCCAGCCGCGAGCGTTGCCAAGCACTGGACCGCACGCACGAACCATGCCAACCTCGCCAGCAACCATACCGAGCGTGCGCCAGAGCGCCACCCTCGACCAATGCCCACAGACCGCGCGCCGCCCTCACCGCGTGCATACACAATCCCCACCGACCCAGGAGACCACCAGACATCCTCGTTCGCCGCCCCGTGACGCACAGCCACCGCTCGCCGTCGAAGACGCCGCCTCTGCCGCGCAGAGCATCGCATGTTCCAGACCAAGCCGCACCGCCCCACGCGTCAAAACCATGTCGTTGAGCATCGCCAGGGAACACAGCACCGCCCCTACCTTCGCCCATGCCAATAGCCGCCTGTAACATCGCCCCCGACGAGCTCACCGTGCGCCCCGTCGGTCCCCTCGCTCGACTATAAATAGAGGCCACCCCCGCTCGATTTCTTCACACCATCTCACTCCCCTCTCCTCACTGATCGTGCCACACCGTTCCCAGAGCAAGATGAGCACCACCTCGCCGGAATTTCACCGGAGCCCGCCGCCTCTGGAGAAGAAGGGCGCCATCGATTTCGTCCACCCCAGGAGCTGCCGCAACCACCCCTGAGTTCGCCGTCGTCGACTTCGTCGTTCGCCCGCCTCGCCGACCCTCGCCTGCACCCCGGTGAGCCCCCATCACCCCTCACTGGTCGCGCTAGGTTTCTTTCTCGTCGGCATTGCTCAACGTCGACGATGACTCTCAGCCGTTGGATTAGAACTAGATCGAACGATCCACATTGCCCCGTACCTCTTCGCCCCTCCCTGTCTCACTGACGAGTGGGGACACCCACTTAAGAAGCCCGCGGGAGCACTGCGCTTAGCAGGCCGGCCCATTAACTTTTCCCGCGCAGCCCAGTTATTTGAATTAAACCTTTTTCATTTTGTTTCAAACTCACTTCTGTACCCAACTTCAAAAATCAACCCAGATCGATTCAGTGCACCAAATTGAATGAAACCAATTTTGTTACAAAGGTCTGAGAATGCTGAATCCAAGCCCGTTGGATTCAAGTCATTTGGATCTATAGATCACCCATGGTAAAAATAACAAGGTAGAAGATTTTATACATTCAAACATTTTTCAAATTTAAACCATAATAGCTTTTGAGTTGATTCCAACTCTCAAAAATCACATTTAACCATACCTTTCAGAATATATAAAAATATATAGGTTTACCTTCAGAAATAATTTTCATATAATAAAAGAATGCTACATAGGCATTTCTAGCCACTTTAAATAATTAAAATAAAAGGGTAAAACCTTATTAAATTGTGACACCACTGTAAATCATATTCCCATGGACTAAAATATGTGGTGATGCCATGTGTCAACATGATCCCATGTTTGGTTTGGAGAATATTAAATCTTAAGTAGTTTTTTAATGAGTAGAAATTACTTTTCTAAAAATAAAAATAATTAAACCAATCTTTAATCTTGTAATGTTTGTGATGATGCTAGATCATCTATAGGACCCTTGTGTGTGATGAATGCAAGTAGTTAAGTATTGTTTGGTGATTGTGTACCTCGTATTTATTTATAGACGCTAGTACCGACCACTGATACGAGGAGGAAGGAGGATACTACGAAGAAGAAGCCGAGGAGAACTTCAACCACTGCTCTTCACAAGGCAAGCCTAATACTACTAGTGAATGTGCAAGCTAACACTTGCAATTTAGCAATCTATTAACCTTGCAAGTTAACACTTGCAATTTAGCAAGATTATACTGATATTGTGCAAGATTTATTAACTAAGTGGACCAATGCAAGCTAACCCTTGCAAGATACCCTACTGATGCCACAACCCACTACTTGTTACCCTACTAATGATCCAACCCACTTGACCAACCAATCCTAGTTTTTACTTACAAGCTTTATACTTTATTTATTTATCAAAGATATTCCTTAGAGTTTACTTAAGTGAATTATAGATACTAGAAAGATATCTGAAGGTTGCATAACGAGCATAAAATTTGGCCTAAGCTAGATAATCTTGATGTCATCTTAAGGCATGAGATTGAACTTAGTTAGAACTCCACTAGTTTACCACCCCTCATTATTGCTTACCCCCACCTGTAGATGCTAGTGCTAAGCATAAAACTTGATCAACTTTAGATGGGAATACTTGGTGGAAAAATGGTTATGAAAACCTTGGAATGATGGATCATTCTATTGAAATGTTTTGGACATGTGTTTCCAAACACCTGATGATTTTGGTGATGAAACCGATGAGGCATGAGCCTTAGCCCTTTCTAAAACTGATGGTTGTCTGGATGCGATACCATTCCAATTTTATTGTACAACCACAATACCCGAAGATTGGGTAGGGCTTGACTGGAAACTTATATACCTTAGTATTAGTTCCCTCATGGCCAAGGTCTGAGCTGAGGCTACCTTGTGAAGATTGTCCACCTGTGCAGTACCCAAGATGACAGTTGGTCATGGTTGGGAGGCCAAACTCACAGGAGAGGTGCTTATACTAGGGCGTGTAATCGAAAGGTTAGGATTGATTATCCACATACTGAGTATGGTGAATTCAGGATTTTTTCCTGACGGATGTATCGAATTTTGTGGTGAAAGTGTACAATCTCTGCAGAGTGTCAAACTATTCGAATAGCCGCGTCATGATTATGGACAGATTGTAGTAATATCTTGTTCCCCCGTCAGACTTTTCAAAATGACTTGTGAAATGATTTGAAACTTTGACTTGACCACAACAGAGTTGTGATATGAAATACAAGTTACCACTTAGGAGTTATAAAATTGTGATGATCATTCGTTGCCTCTAAACTTAGTAGGGATAAATCTGGCTTTTGCAAAACAACACTAGAGCCTAGTGTCCTATTATCCAAAAACCCCTTTACCTGTTAGTATTAGTTTACGAGTACTTAAAGAGTACTCATGGCTTTGTCCTGCTATTCCATGGCGGACTATGAAGAGGAGTACCTGGAGGATGGACCCCAGGAAGGTTATGACAACTAGGATCATCTCCCATCGTCAGCATTGCCTGTGACCCCGAAGATGGAGCTTCGCCTACGCTACCGTTGTTATTACGTATTCCGCTGCTTGATGTTGTATTAAGAACTAGATCATGAGATCCCTATTTGTGTAAGAACTTATGTATCGTTTGTAATGGATGATGTACTATGGTATCCAATTCTGTTATGTCTCGCAAAAATGGTAATTCTGGGATTGCGAGGTATGGCATAACAGGCATCTGGGATTAAAAATCTGGGTGTTGAAAGTAGGGATTGTTGATGCGTGTGCCTGACTCTCCCGATGGATCAGGGTCAGTTAACTGTCTTAGGACAAAACAACACGATCTTCTTTAGATTCGAGTCCCTCTACTCGAACCCGGAACATATGCTGGCGTAATTCGACTCAGGCCGTGGAGAACTTACAGGAGTGGAATTTCAGTGAATTTCAATGATGTATCCAACGCGTCCGTCGGGATTTTTCATCGCGCCTTCTGGCACGGATTCTTACTAGCAGAGCACAGTCGTGTGCGTTGCCAGGCCATCAAATGATATATGTAGGTCTTATCTTTGCGTCGTAGACACAACATCCAAATGTTTATCACCGCGGAGGTGTTTCGGGTAGCCAAGGAGGACGTTGCTCACTTAGCGTTAAATAGGGCAGAGTTGCCAAAAAAGTTTTGCATGCTGATCCGACGAATCGCAGTCGAAGAATTCATTGTAGGGTTTCGTAGCATGGAAAACAAAAAAATTCTATCGCATACAAACAAACAATCCAAGATCTATCTACTAGATTGTAGCAACGAGTCGATGGAATAACTCACCCTCGAAGATTCCAAAGTGTTTGACTAGAGCGGATTCTCGTGGGTGATGTAGTCGTACTCTTCCCGATCTCAAGATCGCGTAGACGATCCTTCCGCGCTGCGTTCCGGCAGCGCTCCCGCAGTCGGTCACATGTTCGGTACTCGACGAAGACCTTCCTCTCCCTTGTTCCAGCAGGCAGCGGAGGTTGTAGCACTCTCCTCGCGATTCCGGCAGCACAACGGTGTGGTACCGGAAGTAGAGGTGTAACACCCTCAGAATCGGCCCTATGCAAGTTTTAGCAAAACTCGCCAAACCCGCATAGAAACGATTCGAAGGTGCCCACCAGGCACTTTCGTGCGGGTGGAAAGCAAAGTAATAACATTACACAACAGCCCTCGATGGGACCCACAGAACAGATATATATAACAGCGACTCGAAGAGTCAAGAATACAGATATAATATACAAGATCCAAATCACCTTGAAAACGATGGGGCGTCCGACTACGGACAAGATGCAAATGGGGCTAAGAGCCCTGAAGAATAACCAATGGCGTCCATAACCCCCTGTGCCAAGCCGGAAGGGTAACCACGCTAACGGCGTCGATCTCAAAACCTGCTTAAACAAAAGGTGCCGACAAAGGGCAAAGGAAAAAGAAGGAGCGTCAAGATCTTGAGGCCGATACGGCGAGGCTAGAATTGGCGGTCCTCGCCACATAGGTATGGTGGATCGAGCGGCAAGATGCAATGAACAACCTATAGAGACTCGATACAACCGGCGGCTATCGAGAGGGGTAAGAAAGACCTATTCGATCCAACCCGATACTAGCATCAAACAAACCCGTCTGGCGTTTCCTCGAGACCAAACGAGGAAGTCAACCGAGGAACTCACACTTGGCGCTTTAATTATTCTTATAGTTGCGGCACTTTACTAGTCGTTTAGATAATCGTCCCGATAAAGTAGCGATGGGCACTTTTAATTAACCATTCCGTTATAGTGGCAACACTTACTAGTCGAATGCAGATAGCATGAGATAAACCCCAAAACCCAAAGCTTGTTGGTACTTTTACTTAGCCATTCCGTTGTAGTGAAGCTGATTACTAGGCAAATCGAATACAAGTCGGTTCATAACAAGAACTTTAGTTATAGTTGTCTATGATCGACATGCTCCAAGTCGTCCATAACCGCGACACGGCTTCTCGAAAAGATTTAACCTGCAGGGTGCACCAAAGTATCCACAGCACTTGACCCTTTTGCGGATCGGTTAACATACACCCATCGGTATGTCGGCGGGGCCTAAGTCACGACGTTCCCGCACCAAAGCAAGCAGGGGCCACCCACTAAGTACACCAAGAACGAAGTCGGCCGGTCTCCGAGACGGACTTAGGGTTGCGCCAATGGCTGTAAGCGACAGTATGCCCCCAAACGGGGACTGCCGATACCGCGTAAACACTCCTCTTCCTAAACAGTACAGCGTGCTCCTCACACAATCGTAAATAAAGCAGTAGCATGGCATAAGTACAGGATAGTAAATAAAACCTCAAACTAGTTGTGGCCCCCAGTACAATACTTTGAAATCAGGTAATTATCAATGGGGGGCCCATATCTCCCCACCTGTGGTTAGCGCGCTCGATCTCGGAACAGGTGTCAAGAACTCGGGTCCTACGGGACACAAGTGGGCGGTCGGAAACCAAATCCTACCTATCACCCACCGATGCCTCTGCTTAATTCAATTTTAATTGTTAAACAGAAATTAAAGTGAACAAGTAATTAAAGCCATGATCATCTCCAACGTCAACATGCGGCAATTCTCCAACAAAGGTGGTACTTGACAACAAGCAAAACACTTGAGCAAGCGACTACGACACGCGGGTCCAACTATCTACCAAACAACAGGTAATAGGATGTGTCCAAGGCTATATGTGGCTGCAAGGGATATCACGGGTACGAAATCTAGAGCATCGCAACACAGATAGCAAAGATCAACAGGAGGGAAGTAAATACTAGCAAAGTAAGATAGGTAGAAAGGGGGAGATGCTCGCTTTGAAAACATTGTCAAGGGTTCATCCGAAGATCGGGGCGAAGCTCACATCAACTCAACGGCCTTATCCGCGAAGAAGCAAAACACTAGAAGAAACACCGGATGCAATATTTAATACACGGCAGAAGATCGGCATGGTGCATGTATGATGCATGGTATGGCAAAGGTGCGATGCAATTAGGTCAATATTAAGCGGAACCGGGGTCCCGTCAATTAATTAGATGGTTCGAGTTGTTTAAAACCCCCGCAATTTATATGTTGTTTAGCAATGCAACAGATGGAACCGGTTCGCTACACATGTTTAAATGAGGCCAATATAAGGCTAGATTTGCCCGTATATGGGCCCCATATTTAATTATTAGGTGAATCGGCATAAGGCCCCCAAACCACATGACAAATATGCATGCATGAACATTTAATATGCAACAAGTTGTTATTATATGATAAAATAGGGTTCGCGGAAAGGGTTCACACATTAGGGGTCGCGACGGTCTTGGTGTTTCGGGGTCGGGGTCGGTCTCAGGGTTCGACGGATCTGGGGTTCGGGGTTCGACGGAAGCGTTCTCGGATTCCGGGGTAGTAGATCTTGTCGCATCCGCGGCCTTCGGGTACGGGATCGGTCTCCGGGTTCGGGGGTCTCGGCGTTCCATGAAGGAGAACTTGAGGGTCCAGCGTCTCGGTGTCCTCGGATCCGAGCGGAAGAACTTGTCGACCCGGGTGCGGTCTTCGGGGTTCAGGAGGGAGAACTTGGCGTTACGGGGATCTTCGAGTCGGGGATCTTGGATCGTGTCGGCCTTCTCCAGATCATGCATCGCCGCTCCGTGTGGAAGGCCTCGAGGGTCCGGTGACGGAGATCTTGACGGCCCGAGAGGAGAACTTGGCGTCGGGGTTTCCGTGACGAAGATCTTGTCGCGCGGTGTCGATGCCTCTGGGAAGGAGATCATGAGGTTCCGCTGGTGGTTCATCGGGTTCGATCGAAGTCGGCGTCGATCTCGGATCTGCCACTACACGGTCTTCGGGGAACTTGAGTCCGGTTCGACATCGGGTCATCCGGTTCCATGTCGGAGATCTCGCCGAGGGTCTTCGGGTTCCAAGGCGGCACTTGAGTGGCATAGCCCTCGGGTTATCGGGTCCGGGATCTTCGGTGCCAAGGTTCTCTCCGCTCGTGGCTTCACGGCGCCAAGAACTTGGTGGCCCTTGTTGGTACTCAGACGTCTTGCAGGATCGCCTTGCGGCCTTTGCCGGGCGCCATGATGCTGCGTGGGACGGTCGGCGGGCACGGGCGGGCTCCCGAGGTGAGCTCGAGGCGACAAGCCGGGCGGCGGGCGGACGTTAGCGGCCGGAGGAGGCCTTGAAGGCGCCTTGTGGCAGAGGCGGCCGGCGACGACCAAACGGCGGCAAGGTGGGGCTCGGAGGTGCTCTGGAGGCGGAGGGCGCTGGAGGGGAGCCGGCGTCGAGGGGGAAGGCTGCGGCGGCGAGAAGCAGGCCCGGAGAGGGAAGCAGGCGCGGGGGCGATGGTTGGTGGTGGCAGACGCCCGGCGGCGCGGGGCTCGCATGGTTCTGGCGGGGCCGGAGGAGGTTTGCTCGGGGGCAGCGGAGAAGGGGTGTGGCGACGGCGGCGGGGACGGGCAGGCAGCAGCGGTTGAGCGGCCTCTGGCGAGGCGAGCCGCGGAGGGGGACGGCGGTGAGGCGGTGGCGGCCGGAAGGCGAGGTGGAGAGAGCCGGAGGGAGGAGCAGGGCGGTGGGCGAAGGCGGGCAGGCGAAGGCCTTGTCGTCAGGAAGAAGAAAGGGAGGAGGTGGGCGAGGCGAGAGAGGAGGCGGCGGTGGAAGGATGGGGAAGGGAGGTTGCGTGCGGGGGGAGAGGTGGGCGTCGGGAGGTGGGGGACGCGGCCAGCGTGGCCAGGGGTCACGCGGGACCAGGGGTGGGAGTGGCTGAGAGGGCGCTGGGGCCAGGCGGGTTGGGGGGTGTGAGCATGCCAGGTGGGCCGGGGGGGGAAGCGGGGCCCACGGGCAGAGAGGAAGAGGGGGGCTGTGTGGTTGTCGGTTGGGTGGCAGGTGAGTGTGTGCGTGTGAGTGGAGGCCGGTTGGTGGGTGGGTCCCAGGGGGAGAGGGGGAAGAGAGAGAGAGGGGAGGGAGCTGGCTCAGCCTAGGTGGCAGGGTGTGATTGGTAGGTAGCTGGGGGTGGGTGATGTGGCGGTCTAGGATAGGTGGGGGTGATGTGGATGGGGTGTGTGGGTAGAGTTTTAGGTAGAATAGGTTTTAGATGGCTGGACCGATTTAGTTTATGGGGTGGTCGTTCGGGTCATTTGGCCCGTTTGACTGCCCCACTAAAAATAATACATATTTTTATTTGTTTCATTGGGCCGTTTGCAACCCGCTCGCGGCCAAAACAAAATAACCCGGAGACCCGGTTTGGGTTTTGATTTAAGACGGGGCATTTTTAGAAAACAAAATAGGTTTTCGAAATTAGTTTTGGCACACAACATATGATGAGTACGATGCAATGCACAAAATCGACGCGATTTTCTAGTAGTGGTTTTGCGGGATGCCACAATTCGACACCACTAACAAGGGATCTCGCCCTCGAGATCCGCCTCATGGTACCGGAAGGAAGGTCGGCGATCTGCGTCTTCTCGCTTCGTGTAGATCCTCGCGACACCACTAACAAGAGGTCGTTGTCCCTGTTCGTCAAGAGAACACTCCGGTAAACAACGGACGAAGTTAAAGGTAAGGCCACCTCTAACTTCCATGGAAGGAGTAAAATTGCATCGACCCACCATTCAATGTACAGAGGCGAATGATAAGAGTAGTGGTATGGTCGCGACTCCATCCCGCACTCAAAGCATTACCCTGTACACGAACAGATAGATTATGCAACCAACTCTCGGATTCAGACTGAAGATCTCGACAAGCGAGGTTCGGATCAAGGAGTGATGCAGAATCTGCATCGGATCTGGAGTAGAGGATGTTGTCGCGTCGGAAACACCGGAAAACACAAACAAGGAACAAAGGATGATAACACCGTAGGCGGATTCCTCGGATAGCATGAAGACCCGATGTAGCACCTCCGTTATCAAAGGAGGAAGCGAAACCCTGAAGGTACGACGGAAACCCAACCACGAGAATTCCTGGACTCGAAGAAAGAGAAGAGGGCGGATTCAAAACACGTCGAGACAAGAGGGGAATAGCAGAGGGGTAAGGAGTAAAATCAGACCTAATCAGAACTATCCAACCGATTTTGCAAAATAGTTTTGACACTCTACTTCGGCCGTTAGCTAGGTTATCCTACAGGCTGGACTTGTGGGGTATCGCAACTGCTGAGCTCTGATACCACTCTGTAACACCCTCAGAATCGGCCCTATGCAAGTTTTAGCAAAACTCGCCAAACCCGCATAGAAACGATTCGAAGGTGCCCACCAGGCACTTTCGTGCGGGTGGAAAGCAAAGTAATAACATTACACAACAGCCCTCGATGGGACCCACAGAACAGATATATATAACAGCGACTCGAAGAGTCAAGAATACAGATATAATATACAAGATCCAAATCACCTTGAAAACGATGGGGCGTCCGACTACGGACAAGATGCAAATGGGGCTAAGAGCCCTGAAGAATAACCAATGGCGTCCATAACCCTGCCCAGGCCAAGCCGGAAGGGTAACCCTGCTAACGGCGTCGATCTCAAAACCTGCTTAAACAAAAGGGGTGCCGACAAAGGGCAAAGGAAAAAGAAGGAGCGTCAAGATCGAGGCCAGTGCAGCGAGGCTAGAATTCAAGGTCCTCGCCTACATAGGTATGGTGGATCGGCGGCGGGCAGATGCCTTGAACAACCTATAGAGACTCGATACAATGGCGGCTATCGAGAGGGTAAGAAAGACCTATTCGATCCAACGATACTAGCATCAAACAAACCCGTCTGGCGTTTCCCCTCGAGACCAAACGAGGAAGTCAACCGAGGAACTCACACGGTTAATTTTAATTATTCGTATAGTTGCGGCACTTTACTAGTCGTTTAGATAATCGTCACGATAAAGTAAGCGATGGGCACTTTTAATTAACCATTCCGTTATAGTGGCAACACTTACTAGTCGTCAGATAGCATGAGATAAACCCCAAAACCCAAAGCTTGTTGGTACTTTTACTTAGCCATTCCGTTGTAGTGAAGCTGATTACTAGGCAAATCGAATACAAGTCGGTTCATAACAAGAACTTTAGTTATAGTTGTCTATGATCGACACATGCTCCAAGTCGTCCATAACCGGACACGGCTTCTCGAAAAGATTTAACCTGCGGTGCACCAAAGTATCCACAGCACTTGACCCTTTTGCGGATCGCTAACATACACCCATCGGTATGTCGGCGGGGCCTAAGTCACGGCGTTCCTGCACCAAAAGCAAGCAGGGGCCACCCACTAAGTACACCCGCAACAAAGTCGGCCGGTCTCGAGACGGACTTAGGGTTGCGCCAATGGCTGTAAGCGACAGTATGCCCCCAAACGGGGACTGCCGATACCGCGTAAACACTCCTCTTCCTAAACAGTACAGCGTGCTCCTCACACAATCGTAAATAAAGCAGTAGCATGGCATAAGTACAGGATAGTAAATAAAACCTCAAACTAGTTGTGGCCCCCAGTACAATACTTTGAAATCGGTAATTATCAATGGGGGCCCATATCTCCCCATTGGTTAGCGCTCGATCTCGGAACAGTGTCAAGAACTCGGGTCCCACGGGACACAAGTGGTGATCGAAACCAAATCCTACCTATCACCCAATCGATGCCTCTGCTTAATTCAATTTTAATTGTTAAACAGAAATTAAAGTGAACAAGTAATTAAAGCCATGATCATCTCCAACGTCAACATGCGGCAATTCTCCAACAAAGGTGGTACTTGACGACAAGCAAAACACTTGAGCAAGCGACTACGACACGCGGGTCCAACTATCTACCAAACAACAGGTAATAGGATGTGTCCAAGGCTATATGTGGCTGCAAGGGATATCACGGGTACGAAATCTAGAGCATCGCAACACAGATAGCAAAGATCAACAGGAGGGAAGTAAATACTAGCAAAGTAAGATAGGTAGAAAGGGGGAGATGCTCGCCTGAAAACATTGTCGAAGGGTTCATCCGAAGATCGGGGCGAAGCTCACATCAACTCAACGGCCTTATCCGCGAAGAAGCAAAACACTAGAAGAAACACCGGATGCAATATTTAATACACGGCAGAAGATCGGCATGGTGCATGTATGATGCATGGTATGGCAAAGGTGCGATGCAATTAGGTCAATATTAAGCGGAACCGGGGTCCCGTCAATTAATTAGATGGTTCGAGTTGTTTAAAACCCCCGCAATTTATATGTTGTTTAGCAATGCAACAGATGGAACCGGTTCGCTACACATGTTTAAATGAGGCCAATATAAGGCTAGATTTGCCCGTATATGGGCCCCATATTTAATTATTAGGTGAATCGGCATAAGGCCCCCAAACCACATGACAAATATGCATGCATGAACATTTAATATGCAACAAGTTGTTATTATATGATAAAATAGGGTTCGCGGAAAGGGTTCACACATTAGGGGTCGTGACGGTCTTGGTGTTTCGGGTCGGGTCGGTCTCGAGTTCCGGATCTGGGGTTCGGGGTTCGGAAGTTCTCGGATTCGGTAGTAGATCTTGTCGCATCCGCGCCTTCGCACGGATCGGTCTCCGGGTTCGGGGGTCTCGGCGTTCCATGAAGGAGAACTTGAGGGTCCAGCGTCTCGGTGTCCTCGGATCCGAGCGGAAGAACTTGTCGACCCGGGTGCGGTCTTCGGGGTTCGGGAGGGAGAACTTGGCGTTACGGGGATCTTCGAGTCGGGGATCTTGGATCGTGTCGGCCTTCTCCAGATCATGCATCGCCGCTCCGTGTGGAAGGCCTCGAGGGTCCGGTGACGGAGATCTTGACGGCCCGAGAGGAGAACTTGGCGTCGGGGTTTCCGTGACGAAGATCTTGTCGCGCGGTGTCGATGCCTCTGGGAAGGAGATCATGAGGTTCCGGCTCTGGTGGTTCATCGGGTTCGATCGAGTCGGCGTCGATCTCGGGATCTGCCACTACACGGTCTTCGGGGAACTTGGAGTCCGGGGTTCGACATCGGGGTCATCCGGGTTCCATGTCGGAGATCTCGTCGAGGGTCTTCGGGTTCCAAGGCGAAGCACTTTAGTGGCATAGCCCTCGGGTTATCGGGTCCGGGGATCTTCGGGTGCCAAGGTTCTCTCCGCTCCAGGGCTTCACGGCGCCGGAGAACTTGGTGTGGCCCTTGTTGGTACTCTGTACGTCTTGCAAGGACGCTGGGCGCACGCTTCGCAGCGCCGCCAGATGCGTGGGACGGTCGGCGGGCACGGGCCCCGGCGAGGTGAGCTCGGGGCGAGACCGACGCGCGGGCGGCGGACGGCAGACGTTGGCGGCCGGAGGAGGCCCTTGAAAGGCCTTGTGCAGCGGCGGCGGCGACCAAACGGCAGCGAGGCGGGGCTCGGAGGTGCTCTGAGGCGGAGGCGCTGGAGGGAGCCAGCGTCGAGGAAGGCTGGCGGCGAGCAGCAGGCCGAGAGGAAGCAAAGGGCGGTGGTTGGTGGTGAGCTGGCCGGGCGACGGGCAGGGCGCTGGGCTCGCATGGTTACAAGGGCGGAGGAGGTTTGCTCGGGGGCAGCGGAGAAGGGGTGTGGCGACGGCGGCGGGGACGGGCAGGCAGCAGCGGTTGAGCGGCCTCTGGCGAGGCGAGCCGCGGAGGGGGACGGCGGTGAGGCGGTGGCGGCCGGAAGGCGAGGTGGAGAGAGCCGGAGGGAGGAGCAGGGCGGTGGAGCGGGGCGAGCAGGAAGCGGGCGGGGCGCGCGCGTCGTCCGCAGGAAGAAGAAAGGGAGGAGGTGGGCGAGGCGAGAGAGGAGGCGGCGGTGGAAGGTTGGGGAAGGGAGGTTGCGTGCGGGGGGAGAGGTGGGCGTCGGGAGGTGGGGGCCAGCGTGGGTCACTGTGGGACCAGGTGGGAGTGGTGAGAGGCGCTGGCCAAAGGGTTGGGGTGTGAGCATGCCAGTGGGCTGGGGAAGGGGGCCTGAGGCAGAGAGGAAGAGGCTGTGGTTGTCGGTTGGGTGGCAGGTGAGTGTGTGCGTGTGAGTGGAGGCCGGTTGGTGGGTGGGTCCCAGGGGGAGAGGGGGAAGAGAGAGAGAGGGGAGGGAGCTGGCTCAGCCTAGGTGGCAGGGTGTGATTGGTAGGTAGCTGGGGGTGGGTGATGTGGCGGTCTAGGATAGGTGGGGGTGATGTGGATGGGGTGTGTGGGTAGAGTTTTAGGTAGAATAGGTTTTAGATGGCTGGACCGATTTAGTTTATGGGGTGGTCGTTTGGGTCATTTGGCCCGTTCGACTGCCCCACTAAAAATAATACATATTTTTATTTGTTTCATTGGGCCGTTTGCAACCCTTGGCATGACAAAACAAAATAACCCGGAGACCCGGTTTGGGTTTTGATTTAAGACGGGGCGTTTTTAGAAAACAAAATAGGTTTTCGAAATTAGTTTTGGCACACAACATATGATGATTACGATGCAATGCACAAAATCGACGCGATTTTCTAGTAGTGGTTTTGCGGGATGCCACAAGAGGGGAGATCTCGCAGGGCTTCGCCTTAAGCCGGAGCGAGTATGGTGGACTATGAGAGAGCCCTCGACAATCTAGGGTTTAGACACGCCGAGGAGGGGGCAATCCGGAGGCTAGGGTTAGCTAGGCGGCGGCGGTGGTTTGCCCTAGGGCGACGGCGGCAGTGGAGGTGGCGGCGCCGGCGGCTAGGGTTTAGAGGTGGAGGTGTTGGGTGTCTAGGAGGGGAGACCTGCCCCTCCTTTTATAGGTGGAGGGGCCGGCCAAGGGTAGGGGAGTCCCTCCCCAACTCGGCTTCAAGGTGGGCCGGCGGTGGAGGGGAGGAACTCCTCCCCAACTCGGTTTCCACCTCCCTCTCCACTTCCCAAAAATAGCCGTTTGACTTTCAAATTGGCGTTTGACTTTTTCAAACTAGGATTTTATTAATCCCTTTATTTTGTTCAGCGATGACACCTAGTACATGATGAAATCATACCAACTTGATATAACACATTCATGTACCCTTCCCCTTCGGAGTGCCGGACATTCCGGAACTTTCTAGAACATTCTCGATGAAAACACCGGAACCATTATCCAACTCCGAAACAGGACTTTCCTTATATGAATCTTATTCTCCGGACCATTCCATCTCTCCTCGTGATATCCCGGATCCCATCCGAGACTCCAGACAACATTCGGTCTCTTACTCATCATTCCATAACTACTCAAACAACGTCGAATCCTTAAGTGTGTCTCCCTACGGTTCGTGAATTATGCGGACATGATCGAGACACTTCTCCGAACAATAACCAATAGAGGAATCTGGAAATTCATATGGCTCCCACATATTTCTATGATTACTTTGTGATCGAATGAACCACTTACATACTATACCAATTTCCCTTTGTCTCACGATAGTTTACTTATCCGAGGTTATGATCGTCGGTATCTCTGCATACCTAGTTCAACCTCATTACTGATAAGTACTCTTTTCTCGTTCCCGTGATATGTGACCCCTTGTGATCCAGTCACATGCTTGCAAGCTAATTGGATGACATTTCACCGAGAGGGCCCAGAGTATATCTATCCGTCATATGGATGGACAAATCCCACTCTTGATCCATGTGTCTCAACCAATACTTTCCGAACACTCAATGCCACCTTTATAGCCACCCAGTTACGGTGTGGTGTTTGATGTCATCAAAGCATACATCCGGTAAAGGTGATATGCATGATCTCATGGTCGAAGGAATTAGGTTACTATGTATCAGAAAGCATATAGCAATTGAACTAATAAAATGACTTGATCTTTTTGCTATGCTTATCTATAGGAGTATGTCCACCATATCATTCTCCTAACGATATGATCTTGTTCTTAATAACATCTCAATGTTCATGATAGGGAAACCACAATCATTTATTAACCAACAAGCTAGTATTTATAAACAGGCTTTACTAGGGACTCTATTTTAGTTTACAAATCACACACGTATTAATGTTTCCTTGTTAATACTATTATAGCATGAATGTAAACATTTATCATAAACACAAAGATATAATAATAACTATATTTATTATTGCCTCTAGGGCATATCTCCAACATTCATAGGGTGCGCGACCAGCGCTCCCTATGGGAGTAGCCCCCGAGTGTCTGTTCGAGTCGTAGACTCGAGCAGAGACTTTAATTCGGTCGTTGTTCGGCTTCAAGTCCATATGACACAAATTTTTCGGATGCTTGAATCCATCCTCCCTATGGGAGTAGCCCCTGAGTCCGTAGTGGAGTCGTAGACTCGACGTAGGATTCAAAGAAATAATTCGGTGCTGTAATGTTTTTTCACTTTTCGGGTGCGTGGCCAGCACTCCTGATAGGAGTAGCCCCCGAGTAGTTAGTCGAATCATAGATTCGAGTGAGTACTCTTAATTGTATAGCCGAAGAATTGTAACCGTTGCTAGCATAGCTTTTGATGACGTCAGTGCTGATGATCGGTGACCTCAAGCGTCTGCGGCGCCAGAGATGACGTGACTGGACGAACATGGGTCCCACCTTCTGACCTTGAGTTGACCGGTCACGCGCGGCATGGAGATAATTACGGCGTCGCCTCGATTTCCGCGTGTAGTGGACGGCGTGTGAGCGACGGTTCGCTGCTGTGCTGACACGTTGACGGCCAGATCTTGCAGTTGGCCCTAGGTCTTCCCGATGGACGATCATCGTGCGTCGTCTTCGTCCTTATAATCATTGGGGAAAAGTTAATTTGTTTTCACCGCAGCCATTCTTGTTTCACTGCTTCGATCTTTCTCTGAGCTTTCTTGCTGCGCGCTGGAATTTCCTCGAGCATTTCCTTCCTTGATCCTGCATGCTCTCCGCCGGCGCCGCTGCACCGCAATGGGGAAGCCGAAGAAGTCCTCCTCTACAGTTGGTACCAGCACTGCTGGTGGCAAGAAGGGCTCTGCCGCTGTCCGCGTCACCGACGGTGGCTGGCGGCGATCGGAGACGCCTGAGAGTGATCTCCGCAAGATCCGTGAGCGGGGCTTGATCCCGCAGGATAGGGAGGCTGTCAAACTCCCTGGCAACGAGGTAATTCCCCGTCCCCCGCTGGTTTTCGGGTTATATTCCTCGCTTTTGTTCTTCGGGGATTTTCCTTCCCAGTCCACGATTTCCTTCGTGGATTGCTTTTTCTTTATGGTATCCAGCCGCATCATCTTTCTCCCAACTCTCTTCTTCATATCTCCTGTTTGATCACTTTCTGCGAGTGCTGGCTCGGTGTCGAGCCACACTTTTGCCTCTTCCGGAAGCTCTATTCCGTGAAGAGGCAATCTGGTTCCGATGGTGTTTATCCCATTGGGGGTTGCATCATCTCCCTCAAATCCAATATTCTTTTCTTCTCCTTTTCTATGTCTGAATCTGTCCAGTACTGGCCGAGGCGATGGTTTTACATCCGCGACTCCACGGTGTCTGGGCAGCATTTTGGGCTTGCTCCTTTTGACCCCTCCCAGAAAATCGAGCCGAAAAGGTCCTGTAAAAACCAGATCTTGGATGGCGAGGTGGCGGAGATTGAAGGGCTCTATCGTCGGGTGGAGGATCTTCAACTGACTCCTGATAAGGAGGTGAATGGTGTGGACATCATCCGCACTTTTCTCAAACGTCGGGTGCAGCCGCTCCAGGCCAGGGCGCACCCGATGTTCCTTTATTCGGGTCGCCGTGATCCGACTAGGGTTTCGGCTCAGGAATTCTCCTCGGGAGATCTCGACGGGATCCTTCACCCGCTGCTGAAGTACAAGCCTAGAGAGGATCTTACGACGAAGTCGCTGACTTCTCCGTTCTCTGCTTCTCGTCCGGTTCCGCAGGTGTAGAGCTGGGATGTGCGCGTAGCGCTATTTTTCGACTGCGTTTGTATTTTCATATTTTGTGCTAAAAATTTTGCTATCTTTTTGCGCAGGAATTCAAAGTGCCAGGCATGTCGCCTCCATTGCCCGAAATATTCCCGGATGCTCCAGACAATGATGTGGTAGACTCCATGTCCGAGCTGCCATCAGCGCGATCTCCGGCTGAAGAGGCGAACTAGTCGAGCGAGGATCACACTCGCAAGCGGACGAGGAGCTCCAGCGAATCATCAGATGCCTCGTCTTCGGATGAAGGCGTGGGACTGCGGTTGAATCTGACCGCAGCCTTCTTCTTTGGCTCCGTAGGAGCTTCTCCGTGGAGCGCAGCTCCAACGAGTCCGAGTCCGCTAAGCGCGGACTTGTGCATGGATCTCTTCGGGTCCCCCTCTGGAGGTGGGTGGGACGCGAGGTACGCGGTGGCTGCCATGATCACAGCTTGCGGCGTCTTCGGGATGACGTTGCCGTCGGCGTCCATCTCCATGAAGGACGCGTTGAGGGCTCGGGTCACCTCGCGACGCTCTTTGGGGTCCATGTTCTCCATCCGAGAACGGTGCTTGTTGCCGTTGTTGCCGTGCGAGCTGGAGCCAATGCCCATGGCGGAGAGAGCAGCTCGTCACGCGCTGGACTCCGAAGCTGCTTGCTTGCGCTTGTCAAGAACTTCCTGCATCTTGATATGCTTCTTGTGCTCCTCGATGAGGAGCATGTGGTATGCCATCAACAGATCTCGTGAGGCATCAGCGGGCAGGATCTTGTTGCCTGCTATGGCCTCGCGTTCTTGAGCCCATCCCTCCTCGTTGAGGTGGATGACCCGATCATTGTTGTCCCCGTTGGGTGGGGGGATTGGCTTCTTCGCTTCCACCGCTTACGCCTGCGTTGGTTGGCGGATTGTGTTCCCGATCTGGATGACCATGCGCGACCGGTAGCGCCAGATCGACTTGCTGCCGCAGCTTCGGATCCGGAACCGTAGGTCCCTTCATCCGATGGTGGATCGCACAGATCGGAGTTGCAGCTGCTGCTGTCATAGGACTCGTCTATCGATGGTGATGTGCGTAGCACAGGGTGTGGAGCCCATGAAGCGGGCCTGATCGATGGCAGGGGCACCCGCTCTGGAAGGCGGAGAGTGCCGGTCTGCCCCACCTGGAAGCAGAAGCTCCCGAACAGGATCTCGAGTCCGTCGCCAACGGGCTCGAAGTCCTTCATGGTGGCTGGTGAGTGGGCGGTGAAGTCGAAGGCGCCGAAGAGGAGATGACTCTTCGTCGTCGCGGAGTTGTAGATCGGTCGGGTTGGGACCGTCACGATCGCACAATCAGCATCCCCAGTTCCCACAGACGGCGCCAATTGACGAGGTTTAATCTCGTCAATGCCCATTGTTATGGACTTGGGTTTTGGAGAAGATGGGGATGCTGGAGATCGCGGAACGGTTAGAAAACAAGCAACACGGGGACACAAGGTTTACCTAGGTTCAGGCCCCCGGAGGGAAAACCCTACTCCTGCTTGTCTGCTCTGATTATGGTGGAACCGAAGGTTACAGGGGTGCGCAAATGTAATCTAGTGTGGAGGTGTGTATGCGGTGGTATGAGGTGCCCTCCTAGCCTTTATATAGAGTTAGGCAGGTCCCAGGCACAGATCGAGTCGGTTACAGGTTTTAGGGTTTGCCCCTTTGAATTTTCTATCTACTCTATTCTTGCTCTCCAAGGATCCGAAGGCGTCATGGGCCCTGGCCACCCGAAAATCTTCATGGGCCGGCGTATATTTGTTGTGGGCCTTCCTTGCGCTAGAGTAGGTATGCTGAAGTCGTGTACCCGCAGGGTATAACCATGTCAAGTGCGCAAGCTCTTAACATATCCTCCAAAATCTGGTTCACCCTTTCTGTTTGGCCATCTGTTTGATGGTGGAAAGCAGTAATGAATTCTTTTCTGGTTCCGAGAGATTCATGTAGTTGTCGCCAAAACTTCGAAGTGAACTGGGTGCCTCTATCTGACACAATTCCCTTGGGAAAACCATGCAGACTCACAATTCTTGACATGTATATCTTGGCAAGCTTAGCATTAGTGTATGTGGTCTTTACGGGGATAAAGTGAGCCACTTTGGTAAAGTGGTCCACCACTACCCAGATAGAATCAAATCCTGAGTGAGTCTGGGGCAATCCCGTGATAAAATCCATGCCTACCTTGTCCCACTTACAGTCGGGTGTAGGTAGTGGTTACAGCAATCCGACTGGTTTCTGATGCTCGGCCTTAACCCTATTGCATACATCACAGAGGGAAATATACTCAGCAATATCTCTTTTCAAATTATTCCACTAGAACCTATCCTTCAAATCCATTTATATCTTCGTGTTCCCCGGATGAATTGAATATGGTGAATCGTGAGCTTCTTGTAAAATCAACCTTTTGATATCGGAGTCATTGGGGACGCACAGACGCTTTCCATACCAAAGGGTTCCTTGTTCGTCTAGACGGAAATCTTTGGCCTTTCCTTCACTCATTTTTGACTCTTATTTCTTCCAACTCTTTATCTCCCTTTTGTTCCTCCTTTATTCTCTCTTGAAGAGTAGGCACTATTTCCATAGTCGCTACGTGTCCTTTCGGAACTATTTCTATCCTGATATCTCTAAACTTCTTGCATAAATCATCTAGGAGTTCCCCTGCGGTAAGTACATTCACATAAACTTTATGGCTTAAGGCATCAGCTACTACATTAGCCTTTCCAGGGTGGTACTATAAATCCAAGTCATAATCCTTAATCAGTTCAAGCCATCTTCCTTGCCACATATTCAACTCCTTTTGGGTGAAGATGTACTTCAAACTCTTATGATACGTGAACACATCACAATGTTTGCCCATGAGGTAGTGTCTCCATACCTTGAGTGCATGTACCACAGACGGAAGTTCCAAATCATGTGTGGAGTAGTTGTGTTCGTGGTTCTTAAATTGTCGAGAGGCATAGGATACTACCTTCCCATCCTGCATCAGTACACTTCCAAGTCCTTGCCGAGAAGCGTCACAGTAGACTTGGAAATCCTTTTGGATACCAGGCAAACATAGAACTGGTGCCGTTACGAGGCGTTTCTTCAATTCTTGAAAACTTTCTTCACATGCCTCGGTCCAGGAATTTCTTTTCCTTCTTCAACAATTATGTCATGGGTTTTGCTATTTTGGAAAAGTTTTCAATGAACCTCCGGTAATATCCCGCGAGGCCCAAGAAACTCCTAATATCTCCCACATTCTCGGGTGACTCCCATTCAGTTACGGAAGCTACCTTACTAGGGTCTACGACAACTCCTTTTTCCGACACAACATGACCAAGGAAACCCACTTCTTTTAACCAGAACACGCATTTGCTGAATTTGGCATACAACTTGTGTTCCCTTATCTTCTCCATAATTAGGCACAGATGCTTCTTATGTTCCTTCTCATCCTTGGAGTATATAAGTATATCATCTATGAATACCACGATAAACTTGTCCAAATATTCCATGAACACCTTGTTCATCATGGTCATGAAGTATGTCGGGGCATTGGTTAGACCAAACGACATCACGGTGTACTCATACAATCCATATCTTGTGGTGAAGGTTGTTTTGGGCACATCCTGTTCTCGAATCTTTAGCTAAAAGTAACCTGATCGCAGATCGATTTTTGAGAACACACTGGCTCCCTTTAACTGATCAAACAGTTCATTGATGTTAGGCAGAGGGTACTTGTTCTTGATCGTCACTTCATTCAACGAGCGGTAGTCCACAACTAGCCTCTTGGTTTTATCCTTCTTTTCCACGAACAGGACAGGCGCTCCCCAATATGACGCGTTGGGTTGGATGAATCCCTTGTCCAATTGTTCCCTAAGATGTTTCTTGAGTTCCTTCAACTCGTCCACATCCATCTTGTATGTTCTCTTAGCTATCGGCCCTGTGCTTGGCATCAAGTCAATGAGAAACTCGATATCATGGTCGGGAGGCATCCCAGGTAACTCTTCCGGAAATACATCCGGGTATTCCTTCACAATGGGTACATCTTCCAAGCTAACCCCCTTAAGAGAGTTCACCATAACTTCCTTAAGTGCAAAATTTGACTTGATACAAATCCTTTTCCCTTCCGATGTTATGAGCGTGACCGTCCTTCTGGCACAATCTATGACTCTCTCATATTCATTCATCCAATTCATGCCCACGATTATGTCTAATCCTTGTGACTCCAGAACTACTAGACTTGTGGGAAAGATATGTGTCCCAATCCTTAGTTCTAACCCCCGGCAACCGAAGTTTGCCACTATTTCTCCTCCAGGAGAACTTACCCGTAGGGGAGAATTTATAGTCTCCATAGGTATCTTGCCTTTATCCACAAATACCCTTGAAATGAATGAATGTGATGCACCAGTATAAAAAAGAACAACTACGGGAATGGAATTGAGCTTGAACTTACCAATCACGGAGTCCGGTGTGTCACAAGCATCCTCCATAGAGACATGATTCACCGTGGATTTGACAAACGGATTTGGCTTCTTCCCGTTTCCATTACCATGGTTGTGTCCATTGCCGTTCCCATTTCCATTGCCATTCCCATTCTTTTTCTCGGGGCAAGTAGTTGCATAGTGCCCTGTCTTGTTGCACTTAAAAGCATGTCACCTCACTGAGATCCTTTCCATTGCTGCCATTCCCATTGCGGTGCTTATTCCCATTGTGTTTGTGACCGCCATGCTGATGACCGTTATGGTTGTGGACATTACTGTTATAAGGTGGTGGTGATGAAGTGCGTTGCTTATGGTACGGAACAGAGTGCTTGTGAGGGTTAGACTTCCTCTTGCGGTTCTCTATGCTCTTCCTTTTGGATTCAACCACAATGGTCATGTCCAAGAGCTCCTAAAAGTTGTTAAAATTTCTAAGCCACAAGCTGAGTTGATATCCCATCATTGAGTCCTCTTAAGAATTCCTCCTGCCTCTTGGCATCAGTGGAAACATCATCGGGTGCATAACGGGCTAGCTTGTTGAAAAGCTCACCATACTCGGTGACAGAACGTTGGAACTGGTGTAAGTCGCGAAACTCGCGCCTTTTAAGAGTCATGAGACTGGCATCCATGTGATGAGTGCGGAAAGATATCTCGAACTGATTCCAAGTGATAGCATCAATATCCGGGTGGGTGACTTGGTAGTTATCCCACCATTCTGCAGCAGGTCCTTCAAGTTGGTGTGCGGCATAACGCACCCTGTCGGCTCCGACAGCTTGCACGATGTCTAACTTCTTGTTAATTGTGCGTAGCCAGTCATCCGCAATGATTGGTTCAGCGCTTCTAGTGAAGGTAGGTGGGTTCAACCTCAAAAACCGAGTCAAGCGATCATGTTGAGGTGGTGGTGGAGGTGGGGGTGGCGGAGGTGGCACGTTGTTGTTGTTGTTGTTGTTCTTGTTGTTGTTTTGCATGTTCTGAGTGAGCAGTTGGATCAGCTGGTTCTGAGTGGCCAAAATTTGTGCAATCTCTGGAGGGATTTCGGTGTTTGCACGTCTTGGCATCATCTGTGGGGTTTGAGAAACAAGTTAAGAAATAGACAGAAAGACTAAGTAGTAAGCTCCTACCCTTATGAAAACACACAAGGCACACACGACACAAGCAGCACAGGTATAACACAGAAATCATCCAAGTTTAACTAAACCAAACATGTCTTTGTATTTATTACAATCGCGAATAATGTTCAACTATAGAATTTAAAGGTGGTCCAACTACTACACATCTTCCACGCCTTACTCTTCCTCAAATGAGTAGCCCTCCTGCTCTAGGGTTGACTTGTACAGCTCCATCTCCTTTGTGGTGGCTTCAATCTTCTCTTGGAGGTCCTTTATTTCATCTTGCAGCTTCTTGGTAGTGGCTTCTAGCTGCTCCTGAAGTCCCTCCTTCTCGCCCTGCAGTTCTTCCACTAGGATTGACTTCTTCGCGGCTTCAAGTTGCTTTGCCAAGTACCTCTTGGAAGCACGCACATCATTGATTATCTTGCAAAGTCCCTAGGTCTGCACTTCAGTTCCCTCGATTTCCTGCTTGAGTTCCCTAATCCTCTTGTTTTTATTTATCACCCTCTTCTCTTGGTTAGTGAACTTCTTCTCTTGGTCCTGGAACTTCATCCCTTGGGCCTTCATTGCCTCCTCCTGCTGCTTGATTATTTCCTCCTTCTCCTTGATGAGAGCGCATAGCTCATGGTTCCTTAGCATCTCGAGGAAGCTACCTTTTTCAAGGTCATGGATGTGGCACTCCAAGTCTTGATATTGCGTCCTTCGGCACTTGGTAGAAGCCCTTTCCTCAAAGGTTAACTCCATGGGAACTCCTTCCTCATATTGCCTTCCAAAAAGGCCGCCGTAATGACCTTGGAGAATTTCGTGATGGCGTCCACATAGGCGACCAATGAGCTGCTGCAAGCTAATGCTAAGGGCCTTCTCCTTGGAGTCGCTAACGATGTGGATTTCTATGTCCTCCTCCGGGCGCTTGCCTCGATCTTGTCCTAGCTAGATGACTTTGACGCCCCAGCAGCCGTCCTTGTGGAGTTTCTTCATTGTGCTTCCCTAGATTGTTGGCGGGGGAAGTTCCAAACGTGTGAGGAGGTCCATGAGGCATCCACAAAAGCGAAGGGTCTTGATGTCCGCGACGGTGTCGTAGAGGAAGCTCGTCATCTTTAAGTTAGAGGAATGAAAATTAGATAAACAAGTAGAGGAAAAGCAGGTACTAGGAGTGCGTGAAAATAACTTAGAAGAAAAAGCAAGTAAGGCACATAAGTTAAAGGTGATTCCAATCCTAGGGTCACGTCCTACAGGCAACGATGTGCTCTGATACCATGTGTTGTGGCCTTGGATCAATAAAGGTCCTAAGTCCCTGTGATTTACATGCTAGTCCTTGGATCAATAGCTAGCACTCACAGTTGATGAATATCATGTAAAACACAAAGTCATTATTACACGAGGAATCCAGAGTATGGAATTATTACAAATTTGCTTAGCATTAAGCTAGCAAAAATAACAGCGGAAACATAAAGTAGCTTGAGTCCATCAACGCCCCAGGCTTGTTGAGTGTAGACTCGCAATCCCTATGCACCTTTCAATCTTCGGGTTCTGCACATAAGACGTGCATCCAACAAGTTGGGTCAATACTTTGAATGTATTGGCAAATTACACCAAGGAAAGAAAAAGACTAACTCTACATGCAAGGCTATTTTAGGCTGTGGAGTTCATTTGCACAAATCTAATTTTCTTAAGTATGGAAAAGAAGAGAGAATTTCCCTACTTTGTAAACATTTGTTTAAGTAATATATTGTAGAGGTCCCAACCTTTAATAAGGTAGAGATCCCTGTGTTTGCAATGCTAGTCCCTGGATCAATAGCTAGCATCCACATTTAAGATGTAATATCAAGAAACAAAGGTCATAATACAACTTTATAACCAGGAATAAAATAATTCATTACATCTTACATAGCTCATTTGGCTATCTCATTACAATGCAGAAGAAATAACTATAGCATGGAGTCCTTCATCTTCAAAGTGCCACAAGCAATCATGTTGGTTGTAGACTTGTAATCCTAATCAACATACTTCACTAACATCAAACAAACCTGCAACATAATAAGTTACAGCCACAAGGGTCAATACATTTGAAGGCAAGTGATACTATGGTAGTATAGTAGAGTCTATAATCTATATGCATTTGGCTAGGTGGAGCTTAGGCTTGCTTTTCTCAAAATAGATTTTCCTTATCATTTGAAAACTCTAAGTTTTTTGTTTGTCAAAATCACCCAAGGCATCTCCCAATAGAAATTGGTGATCCTTTAACCCTTGTTTAACCACAATTTTTAACTTAGAAATTGGGATGAGGAGATTCTTGATAGCTTCCATGTCTTGATGCTCAAATTGTCCATTGCCGGGGACACGACTAAGTACTTAGATTTTTCACTCTGCAGAGGTGGTGCACTTTAACCACAAGACTCGACATGCATCGAGACAAGATATTTCAGAAGCCTTCCCTTAGACCAGAATGGACGCGCTCCAAACCTATCATCCCCTACCACCAACTGTCCATTTGGCTAAGTTATTGCAACCTATATGATCCAGGCAGAGCCCATAATGCCAAGTGGTTGCACTTGAAGCTTCTCAACATTTTACATCTCAAATATCTTTGTTCCTGGGTGGCATTCCACAAGTGAGATACACGGGGTAAACCATTGAAAATGGGCCCTGGTAACCACTCAACAAAAATCCATCCATGCAAGTCCCTTTCCACCCAGGTGATTCATTCACATAGTTGTTTTATTAAACAAAACACAAGTCCTTGACTTAGAAATATTCCATAGCATGAATATAATCCACCCTTGTTTTCTACTAGCTAAGCTAAGCATGATAGTAGTAGGAATCTTAACTTAGGAAAATTCTACTAAGGTTTCATCTACTAGGATTTCCCATGGCATAGTTTATACTTAGCAAAATTCCATGCAAGTCCTACTTAGGGATATCACTAATGCATAGTGAAAATAATGGGACAAAAGTATGAAGCACCACTTGCCTTTTTGGAAGAGAATATAAGTTCACTCCGTGATCTTGCAATAGTCACACTCTTCAAATTTCAATACAATTCAATCAAGGTACAAATTCAATCTACCATTCAAGCAATTCATCACATAGAATGGTAAAAACAAAGCAATGCATGCAAGCATGCCAAAGATTGTTTTATTTGGAAAAATGGTTTCTAATAGGTTATAAACATTTTAAAACACCTATTGGTCATTTATAAAAGTGGCAAAACACTTTGATATTAAGTTAGTGAAAATGGTCATTTAAATCATTCTTTTTTTGCTAGAAATGGTTTAAATTAAAGTAATATTTTCTAGTGTTTGACAAATATATTTTTAAACACAAGTGTTAGTGTTTTAAGGTCAAGTGTTTAATATTAAAACCATTTACAAAAGGTTTTACCTATAAACCATTTTTATGCCATGGCAATATTTTATTTGTTAGAAATTCCTTTGACCAAAATAATAATTTTTACTAGGGTTTACCAAATATATTTTTAAATACCAAAACTTGGTGTTTAGAGTCAGGGAGTTTAAATCAAACCATTTTCAAAAGGTTTTACTCAAAAAGCATTTTTAAAACATAAACCATATTTTTATTTAACTAGAAATGCTTTTATTCAAATATTTATTCCTTAGTCTCACAAAATATGTTTCTAAATCCAAAAGTTGGTTTCTATGGTCAGTAGGTTCAAAACAATCCATTTACAAAAGATTTTACCCTAAAAATATTTTTAGAATAATTTTTATGTTCAAATTATGCCTACACAAGTTTATTCAAAAACAACTAAGTTTACAGAAGCAATTTACTAAACAAAGTGCATGGTTGGAAAGTACTTGTTTTGCTGATTCCATTGATATAGAATTTGCAAAATTTGGACGTGTGGATCAAAAGTTATGAATTTTACAAATTCTAACATATAATAGTTTCAATTTTGTTTATAAAACAACACTCTGGCCACGTGGTGTGTTCTGATTGGACCATACCATTTCGTTCGGATCAAGCAATGTGGACCGAAGGATTAAAAGGGAAATGCACGTCTCAGATCTGGCATACCGTTTCACTTAAGTGATTCTATCCTATCCATGCGATCAAGATCCAATGGCTGCAGCGCGTGAGACCAAGAATGGGCGGCGCTGGCGGCGGCGAGTGGCGGCGGCGCGCTCAGACGAGGATGGTACCGACGATTCAGGAAGCAAGAGATGATGGGGAGAATCTCACCAGATTCGCCGTGCTTTGCTGATGCTCGATGTGGTCGCCGTTTGTCGAGGGGCGCACGGGGTCGCTAGCGATTCCTCGCCATAGTTGTCGTCGGCGTCTGGCGCTTGCTGTAATCGTCGAAGGCAAGCCTACAGATCATGCGCGAGTGAATGGCGAGCACCTGGAGGTTCATAAGACACTGGCGAACAAGTTGGTATGAGTCTCTGGTCGAGGCGCGCACTGGTTCATGCGATAAGTGGTGGCGAGGAGGTGTCGTTGCTGTCGAGAATACGGGGCATGCACAGTCGAGTGCGAGGCACTGGGAGGTTCGTACAGGACAGGGGAACAGGATCGAGTGGTTGAGGGGGCAAGGTGGTGGTTGGTTCTGCCGGAATCGTCGCCAGAGTATCGTCGGGCAGAGGGGGTTCGAGCTCAAAATTTGGGGAGCCTAGTGGCTCTCTCGCGACGGGTTGTGAGGGAAATGGAAGAGTTGGAGGAGGCGTTTAGTAGGGAATGATCACAATGAGTAATGGTCGCGGAGTTAAGGAGAATTAAATGGTGGATTCAAACCAGAAACGGCGACGTGGTTTGGGGGAGAAAGGGTCGCCGCGGGTGAGAACGATGAGCTGACCGAAGGGGCCGGCTAGTCAGCGAGAGAGAGGTGTTTTGGGTGGGGTCCAGTCATCAGGGACGGTGCGGGTGTGTTCTGCAGTGAGAAAACACTTCGCGTTTGAGAGGGAGGGAGTGGGATAGTTGGGCCAGTGGGCTGGGCTTGCTGGGTTGGGTTGTTCCTTTCTTTTTTTTGTTCTGTTTCATTTTTCTTTTTCTATTTTCTTTTTCTGTTTTGATTTTGTTCAAACAATTCAAGCAAACATTTGAATTCATAACCTTCCAAACTTTTCAGTAAGTTTTTAATATGTTTTAAACATGTATTTAAAGCCCTTTTTAGGAATAATTCCTTTATTTATTTATAGTTTTTATTTCATTTAAAATGGGCACTTTCCTTTATTAAATAAGATTTAATTATATTTTCAAACCCTTATTTGAATTCTAGTTTTCACCAAACCTTATTCAGTAGGTTTTTATTTATTCAAATGGGGTGTTAAATAATTTACTTTGAATTATTTGGAATATTTCTAATATGGTTTATTAATCATTTGAATTAAGCAATTGACTTTATTTAAATAAAATCCAATATGGTTTTTAAATCATTGTAAATTTTATTCAAATAATTCTTTGATTCCATTTAAGTTAATTAAATCCCATGATTTAATTAATCATTTCTATTAGGAATTTTATCTTTATCCATATATAATTAGAATATGGTTTAATGCCATATAATTTTTATTGGAATATCTTTATCCCTTTATTTTATTTGGATTTGCATTATATTCATTCCATTTTCTTATGGATTAGTCCAATTTTTATGTTGGCTTTTGAATATTCCTTATTTATTATTTATTTCTTTCTTTATCTTATAGAATCCATATCTTTTTTATTTAAAAATCCAAAATTGGTGATTCCAATTTGTAAAATTTTATTTAATACTTGTTTATCCTTTTAAATTACTTAGAATTATTTTGCTCTCAAATTGGTATGGATTTTAGACAGGAGATTTATTAGCTCTGAATTTTAATTCCTTATTTTATTAAATTCATAAGATTTTATCTATGGCTCCAAATTAACTGAAACCAATTTCTATGGTTTTATAATATTTCTATTTGTCATTCTTGATCATTTATAAATATTTGTTGACAAATTTTTATATGGATCAAATCCATAGTTTTAGAGTTATCTTGGAATGATTTTCTTCCATTAGGGTTTTAGGGTTTTGATTTAACTTTTCCAAGTTTAAATTTCAAGATACATAATTTGATGAATGCCTTTCCCTTGGTTGAAATATGTTGGATTCCATTTTATTCAAAGTTTGTTCAAGATGGGTTTTAATGTTTCCATTTGGAATCAAAAAGTTTCTTTTCACCCTAAATTTCAACAAAAAAAATTCACATTACAAAATTGGAAAATTTTGGGATGTGACATATATGGTCGAATGGCACACGAGGATATTACTCACCAAGTGTCCAACGACCTAACACTTGGATATTACTCACCAAGTTCCCAAAACCCACCCAATAGTGATATGACTCACGCCTTGGGTTTTTAGAAAACTTTAAGTTTTGAAAGAGAGAGAGGAAGATCCTTCAGAGGCTCCATCCTTCAGATTCTCAAGTGTTCTTTTCCATGAACTTGGCTGATCGATTAGATTGCAATACTCTCGAGAGTTTGTGCACTTTACCCATAATCCACGATCAAGTCCTTTTATAGACAAGACCGTGGCGAGGCTTTCCCTTGCCCCTCTACCTTCTCGATCCAACCGTTCCAAGAACCTCCAAATGTTGGTACCCAAGTGAGGTTTCCCACTAAGTACTAGGCCAAGACAGAGCCCATATGTATTGTGGTTGCACTGGAAGCTTATGAATTCTAAAACTTGGCAGACTTCTTTGATTCCTGGGCGGCCGTCCACAACCAAAATCTCACTCGTTGACCCGACAACCATTCCGCCCAGAAGAAATCCTAGTTTTATTTTGAAGTGGATTTGATAAGAAAAGATCGCTCAAGAGATCCTTTATACTTAGAAAATTTCTTGTCTTTCGAACCCCCAACGGTACTTTATATGTATAGCATAGCAAGGACTTAGCAAAAACAGGGGTAAACTATTAGGAGGGAAAAATCCTAATTATAGAGCTACTCATGGCATACTACAAAATCATCGCACTTGAAAAATAATACTAAGGAGAAATTCTATCAGAACATCCTACACATGCATACTACAAAATTTATAGATCAAAACATGCATAGTCAAAGCTGGTACAAAAATATGATTAAGTGGTGTAACTTTCCTTGATCCGAGCATCACTCTACACAATAGTACTCCTCAGCGCACTCCGAACAATCTAACAAAACACAAACATAGATCTAATCACAACTTGCACAAAATAATGCCACAGAAATATGCAACATGGTAATTATGCAATATTGTGTTCTAATTTGACCAAGGTATTCTTATTGGGTTTCTAATGTGTTGGGGATGTTGTTAGTATTAGTTTCCCATAGATTTTAATTAATTTGGATCATTACTTTAATTTATAGGCTCATAAGGAGATCCAACCATCTAATTATCCCCGAATCAGATCTAAAGATCTTAAGCAAGGTTTTATAATTTTAGTCAGTAGGAATTGTAAAAACAAAGCCAACGCAACAAGAATCAGCTAAAACGGAGTTCTAATTATTTTTCTATGAATCAAATACTCCAATCTAGAGATTAAATTCTACATAGAAAATTCTACTACAAGCTCGCCAAATTTTTCTATGTTGTCCTCCTCAGGTTTTTCACACGGCGCCTCGCCCGCCGCTCCTGCTTACTCCTGCTGCACCACCAACGGCCCCTCCTGGATGGTGTCCAAGCCCCAATTACCGCGGCAAAAATCCCGTGTGTCGGCCACCCGCCCCAGCGCCAACTCCTCAGCCGCGGCCTGATGGCGCGTGGTAGCGCTTCGTTGGGATACCCCAAGAGCAAGGTGTGATGAGCACAACATCAACTCTTCCCTCAGTAAGAAACCGAGGTTGTCGAACCAGTAGGAGGAAGGAAATGACTCAAAGGTGTTGCTAGCAAAATGGAGACCTGCACAACACAAACTAAAGACTTTGCCCCAACGAACAGTGAAGTTGTCAATCTCACCGGTTGCTGTAACAAAGGATTAACTGTATGGTGTGGAAGGTGATACGTCCAAAACGTATCTACTTTCCTGAACACTTTTGCTGTTGTTTCTCCTCTAAACTTGTGTGATTTGGATACAACTAACACAGACTGACGTTGTTTTCAGCAGAATTACCTTGGTGTCTAGTTTTTATGCAGAAAATCAACTATCAGGAAAAATCCCGGAAAATATGCCAAAAATTATACTTCACCAGAAGATTCACGGAGCTAGAAGACGAAACGGAGTGGAGGCCTTGGGGGCAACACCCCTGCCAGGCGTGGGTGGACCCAGCCTCGCGCCTAGGGGGGTGCGGCCACCCCAGGCACCCCCTCAGACTCCCTCTACGCCTATAAGTTACCCCTTATAACATCCCAAAAATATTAAACCTAGATCATCAAACTCTAATCATCAAAATTAGGTTTAACAAAAACTTTTTCAATTAAAATATGAAAGCATTCATATGTGTATGTATTAAAATTTGGATTCTTTTGAATTGCCATGGTTCTGTGTTTCTTTGCTTGTAAAATGATTCTTAGGTGAAATAAACATCATCTAAACAATCCCCAAACTTTTCCCAAAGACAAACAAATCAAAACAAACAAATTAAGTGAATGGTCACTTATGCCAATTTAACTCCCATGCCTAGTTTGGCTATCCCTAACTTTCAGAACTTAAAAGAAACATGTATGGATCTTTGCACCCCTTGATAGTACTCATAACAAGGTACCAAGCCCCACTTTGTGATCATCCAAAAACATTTAAATGCTTAGTTTAAATGACAGTTTAAAATTGAATCTATTTCATATGGGAAGATCCCACTATTTCAAAAACCACTCAAACAAGCTCAATTTTCAAAACCCAAGCATCCACAGAACCCTCAACACATGCCTAGCACACCCACCAAAAATCTTTTCAAAATTCAAAACTTAACTTCATGCGGCCATTTCATCAAACAGGTTGCAGATTCAAATCAACAAAATCAAAAACACTATGTTGAGCAGTGTTTTGGGCCTAACTTGTTCCCTCTCTAGTTACAACTAGCCTTAGTAGATCATCTAGCAACCTTAACTAATCTCTAGCACCACTGTAAGCTGGCCATTGTCATCAATTGTGAGCAGGCCGAGAGCACCATTGCCACCCCATGGTCGACAGCAAGCTACGAGCAACACTAGCCTCACCAACCTTGTCTGGGATCTAGCCAGCACCCCATCGCCACTCCCTGTCCTAGCCTCGAGCAATGCCAACCACTGGACCACACGCCCAAGCCATGCCAAGCCTCTCTGGGAGCATGCCGAGAGCACGCCCGTGCGCCACCCTCGACACACGCCCATAGACCGCGCGCCGCCTTTGCCGTGTGCACGCGTGATCACCACCACCCCAGCAACCCCGCAGACATGCCTGTTCACCGCCACGCAGACCATGCGCGCTGTGCGCCATCAAAACTTCCATCGGACACGCTCAGAGCGCCGAAGTGTTCCGACCGATCAGCACCGCCCCACGCCTCGCCAGCACGCCATTGAGCTTCACCAGGGAGCACAGCACCACCCCCTACCATCGCCCACGCTGATAGCCCTCTGTACCGTCGACCACGACGAGCTCAGCCCGCGCCCGTCGGTACCCTCTCGCCACTATAAATAGAGGCCTCCCCCGCTCGATTTCTTCACACCATTCCACTCCCCTCTCACCCAGAACCACCCCACCTCACTCCCGGAGCAAGGCGAGCAGTGCATCGCCGGAATTTCACCTGGCCCGCCGCTGCTAGAGAAGAAGGAAGCCATCGACTGGATCTGCCCTAGGAGGAGCTGCCGGTGCCAGGAGAATAGCCGTCGTCGACTTCGTCGTTTGCCCCCATCGCCGACCCTCGCCTGAGCCTCGGTGAGCCTCCCACGACCCCCACCTGCCGCATTAGGGTTCTGTCTCGCCGGCGCTGCCCGACGTGGACGATGAGCCGTAGCCGCTCGATTAGACTTAGATCGTGCGGCCGAGATTGCCCCGTACCGCTTCGCGTGTTATGAGCCACTGACTGGTGGTACCCCCTGTCAGCTGAGACCCTCGCTGCGTAGTGACACTGTGCCGGCCCAATAACCCTTCCCGCGCAGCCCACTCGTTTGAATTTAGCTTTTTCTATTTATATTCAAACTTAGTTCTGTACCTAGTTTCAAAAATCAACCCAACTCGATTCAGTGAACCAAATTGAATGAAACCAATTTTGTTAGAAAGGTATTGAAATCCTTAATCCAAGCCCGTTGGATTCAAGTCATTTGGATCTGTAGATCACCCAGGATAAAAATAACAAGGCTAAAGCTTTTCTGCATTCAAACATTTTTCAAATTTCAACCATAATAGCTTTTGAGTTGATTCCAACTCTCAAAAATCATATTTTACCATACCTTTCAGAATATAAAAAAACATATGGGTTTACTTACATAAATAATGTTCAAGTAATAAAAGAATGCCACATAGGCATTTCTAGTCACTTATTTTTATTTAAAATAAAAGGTTAAACCTTATTAAATTGTGACACCACTTTAAATCACATTACCATGTAATGAAATATGTGGTGATGACATGTGTCAACATGATCCCATGTTTGGTTTGGAGAATATTAAATCTTAAGTAGTTTTTCAATGAGTAGAAATTACTTTTCTAAAAATAAATAAATAAGATAAATGCTTTATTCTTGTGATATTAGTGATGATGCTAGATCATCTATAGAACACCTTTGTGTGATGATTGAAAGTAGTTTATTATTGTTTGGTGATTATGTACCTCGTATTTATTCATAGACGCTAATACCGACCAAGGATACGAGGAGGAAGGGGGATACTACGAAGAAGAAGTCGAGGAGAACTTCCACCACTTCTCTGCACAAGGCACGCTTATACTCATACTGATGCAAGCCTTACTAATCAAGTTGACCTATGCAAGCTAATACTTGCTTGTTACCATGCCAACTATATGCCTTAAGCATATGTGATCATACCCACTTGATATCCCCTCCTAGTTTTACTTGCAAGCTTTCTACTTTATTTCTTTATCAAAGCTATTACTTAGAGTCTACTTAAGTGACTTGTAGATTCTAGGAAGATAATTGAAGGTTGCAAAAAGAGCATTAAATTTGGCCTAAGCTAGATAATCTTGATGTCATCCTAAGGTATGAGATTGAACCTATTTAAACTACACTTGTTTACCACCCCTCATTATTACTCACCCCCACTTGTAGATGCTAGTGCTGAGCATAAAACTTGAAAAACTTTAGATGGGAATACTTGGTGGAAAATGGTTATGAAAACCTTGGAATGATGGATCATTCTACTGAAATGTTTTGACATGTGTTTCCGAACACCAGATGATTTGGGTGATGAAAATGTTGAGGCATGAGCCTTAGCCCTTTATAAAATTGATGGTTATCTGGATGCGATACCATTCCAATTTTACCGTACAACCACAATACCCGAAATTTGGGTAGGGCTTGACTAGAAACTTATATACCTTAGTATGGGTTCCCTCACGGCCAAGGTCTGAGCTGAGGCTACCTTGTGGAGATTTTCCACATGTGCAGTACCCAAGATGACAGTTGGTCATGGTTGGGAGGCCAAACTCACAGGAGAGGTGCTTATACTAGGGCTTGTAATTGAAAGGTTAGGATTGATTATCCGCATACTGAGTATGGTGAATTCAGTATTTATTCCTGACGGATGTATCGAATATTATGGTGAAAGTGTACAATCTCTGCAGAGTGTCAAACTATTCGAATAGCCGCGTCATGATTATGGACGCTTAGTGGCCATCTTGTTCCCCGTCAGATGTTTTCAAAATGACTTGTGAAATGAATTGAGATTTTGAATTGATCACAACAGAGTTGTGATATGAAATACAAGTTCCCACTTAGGTGTTATAAAATTTAAACTAACTTTTCTTTCTTCTGAACTTAGTAGAAGTAAATCTTGCTTTTTGCAAAACAACCCTAGAGCTTAGTGTCCTATTACAAAAACCCCCTTCACTTGTTAGTATTAGTTTGCGAGTTCTTAAAGAGTACTCATGGCTTTGTCCCTGGCTATTCCTGTGGCCAGACTATGAAGAGGATTACCAGGACGAAGGACCCCAGGGAGGTTACGACAACTAGGATCATCTCCCATCGTCAGCATTGCCTGTGACCCCGAAGATGGAGCTTCGCCTACGCTACCTTTATTATTACGTATTTCCGCTGCTTGAGTTGTACTAAGAACTGGATCATGAGATCCTTATTTGTGTAAGACCTTATGTACGGTTTGTAATGGATGATGTACTATGGTATCCAATTTTTTTATGTCTCACAAAAATGGTAATCTTGGGATTGCGATGTATGGCATAACAGGCATCTGGGATTAAAAATCCGGGTGTTGACAAGTTGGTATCAGAGCCATCCTGACCATAGGAGACCCTAGTTAGACTGGATGTTTGAATCAAAAACTTAGTTTCAAAACCAAAGGAAACAAATATTTACAAAAACTTATTCCCATTCTTATCCCTTTGTTTCTTTCATAAAAATTCATGTTCCTCAAAAACTCTTGCAAAATACCTAAAATTTGACACACTTGATCACTCTACTAACTTATTCATCATATATTCTAATAGATGGACGTGAAGTACAACAAGTTTTATCAGTTGGGGAATGGAGGAGACCTTATATTTGAGCGGGATTTGGACCAGCTTTCGGAACTTCTGGAGCGGCCGCACCCCGAGTTCTTCGGAGCTCAGCTCAATGATCAAGGAGGAGAAGATCTGTAGTGGCTAATTGTTGCAAGTCTCCGAGGAAAGATTGAACGCCCCATTGCCGAGGGAATTCATTTCACCTTGCGAGAAAACAACTGGCTCGATGGACTTGCCAGGGCCATGCAGGAAGCTCTTGCCCGTCTATGTGCGCAGAGTATCAACCAGATCAAGGGTACCCGCTTTGAGTTTTGTCCAAGGCATGATGCTATGGGACAGCCACTGGAAGCCCCATACCACCACGAGCTGAAGACTCAGTTGGACCACCTTAGCTTCATGATGTACGATCGTCAGCAGGAATTGGAAAATTGCCATGACTACTCCAACCACAAGTCTGCCATCAACAAGACGAAGGATCAGACCATCGCCATGCTAGCGAAGGATCGCAAGTCTCGCCGCCGTCAGCTCGACAAGAAGGAGCGCATCATTGCCCGTCTTCGCCACCATATCTTGAATTTGGAGGAGACCATCCACGAGAGAGACATGCAGTTGGAGGAAAGGGAGAATGCTGGAGAGGATGTTTGTGGAGACCCCTACTCCTATCTCAGCGATGATGATGATTTTCTAGAGGATCAGGCCATGGACTTCTTCACCGATGAGGATGATTTTGCCTTCATCGATGACGATGAGGATGATGAGGATGACGATTACACCGACTCTAAGGAGTAGTAGAACTTGAGCACTAGCGTAGTGAGTTGTATTCGGTCCCACTATATCGTAGTTTCCAGAATGGTTCTTAAAACCATATGTTTACCTTTGTTGTGGTGTGTGTTTGTATCGTGTGCTATCGATGAATGAATGAAAAGAAAGTTGCTAGAAAATCTAAGTCGAAATTTAAAAACTTTTCAAAGTCCCTGAACCTTAGAAATTTCCCTCTTTTCTCATGATCCATCTCAATCTTCAGATGCCACGCAGAGGAAGTGGTTCATCCCCGGAACCAATGTTGCAGATACTGCAAATGTTGGTTTCTGACCGTGAATCTGAAAGAGCCGAACGTCAAGCTAACCTAGCCACCCTTCAGCAGATAGCTCAGCTGGCCCACAACAATCAAGGCCAATGAAATCACGACAACCATGGATCTGAGCTCAAGAATTTCCAGAACACCAACCCAGCTGTTTTCACTAAGTCGGAAGAGCCCTTAGACGCCGATGATTGGCTGCAAACCATGGAAAATAACCTAGAAGTCGCCGGAGTGGAAGCTAACGAGAAAGTTCTGTTCGCCACCCACTATCTAGCCAGAGATGCAAGAGCATGGTGTAATAGCGTTCGTGCAATGACCAGAGGACAGATGATGACCTGGGAGGAATTCAAGGTCAAGTTCAACAGAACCCATGTGCCACCGGGTTTGATCAAGAGAATGAGAGATGAGTTCAGAGAACTGAAGCAAGGACAGATGACCGTAGTGGAATACCGTGAAAAATTCTTGTAATTAGCTAGGTATGCCCCGGATGAGATCGACACCGAAGCCAAGAAGAAAGAGAGATTCTTGAATGGTCTGCACGATGAGATGCAGACTGTGTTGGTCAATATCCCCTTTGCTGATATTGAAGCCCTTGTCAACTCTGCCATACAGATGGAAGGAAAGATCAACCAAGCCAATGAGAACCGCAAGCGTCACATGATGCATCAGCCAGGAACCCATCAGACCCCAAAGTATCGCCCTAAACCATCTCCAGGATTTGCCCCGAGAACCAACAGACCCCCGATGAACCGTCCGACCTATCCCAACCGTGGAAACCCGAGACCCGGAGGAAATCACAACAACCCCGGCAACTCTAACAATTTTAACCGTGCACCACCCAAGTTCAACAACAACAATGCAACCGCCAACACCAACACTGCCCCGAGGACTGGAAGCAATGTTGTGCTTGTTGCAGCAAAGGACAAGTCGCAAGTGACTTGTTATGACTGTGGAAATAAGGGTCACTACTCCAACGACTGCCCCAAGAAGAATGCTCCAGCCCCCAATGCAAATTCTCCAGCTCAACAGCAGCGTCGTGTTCAGCCAGGAAATTCACTCAACCGCAACGGCCGTCTTTTTCTCATGCATGCTGAAGAAGCCCAGGAAGCGCCAGACGTCATGCTGGGTATGTTTTCTGTTAATTCATTACTCGCTAGAGTGTTGTTTGATTCTGGTGCATCGCACTCATTTGTCACCGAAGAATTTGCATGCACTAGTAATATCCAACCAACAAAACTGAAGCATGTTTTGATTGTTCAAATCCCCGGTTCAACCACCAAAGCTAGGCAAATTTGCAAAGCCGTCCCTATCCGAATCCATGGCATAGATTTTTATGCTAATCTGATAGTACTCGGAACTAAAGTTATGGAAGTAGTACTAGGAATGGATTGGATGTCCAAACATAAAGGATTAATTGATTGTGCCAAGAAAGCCATAACCATGACCAATACAGCTGGAATATCAGTCGAGCATGTATCTGAAACCTTACCTCGTCAATTCAAGTACAACAAGAGTATAGCCCAACCTACCATCGACCAAGTCCGGATAGTTTGTGAATACCCCGATGTATTTCCAGATGTTTTGCCCGGTATGCCCCCAGATCGGGATATCGAGTTTATCATTGAACTAATCCCCGGAACAGGACCCATAGCCCAGAGACCATATAGTATGAACCCGTATGAACTAGAAGAACTGAAGAAGCAATTGGATGCCATGTTGGAAATTGGATTGATTCAACCAAGTGCTTCACCATGGAGATCACCTGTTTTGTTTGTGGACAAGAAGGATGGAGGTAACTGTTTGTGTACGGATTATCGGAAGTTAAATGACGTCACTATGAAGAACAAATACCCATTACCCAAGATAGAAGATTTGTTTGATCAGTTGACCGGTGCCAAAGTGTTTTCCAAGATTGATCTTAGAACTGGCTATCATCAACTCAAGATTCGCGCAGAGGATATTCCAAAAACTACCTTTACCACCAGATATGGATTATACGAGTATACCGTCATGTATTTTGGATTAACCAATGCCCCCGCTTATTTCATGAATCTCATGAATAGGATTTTTATGGACTTCCTGGATAATTTTGTCATTGTTTTCATCGATGACATCCTGATTTATTCCAAATCAGAAGAAGAACATGAGCTACACCTAAGGACCATTCTTGGAACCCTTAGAGAGCATCAGTTGTATGCCAAGTTTAGCAAATGTGAATTCTGGTTACAGGAGGTAGGATTCCTCGGCCACATTGTATCAGCCGGAGGAATTGTCGTTGACCCTGCAAAGGTGAAAGATGTCGAAGATTGGCAAGCCCCAACCACTCAGACCCAAGTTCGTGCATTTCTCGGATTGGCGGGATATTAACGCAAGTTCGTAGAAGGATTTTCGAGTATCGCCAGACCCATGACCCAATTGCTGAAGAAGGACAAGAAGTTTGAATGGACAGACAAATGTGAAGCAAGTTTTCAAGAACTCAAGAGGAGATTGATTTCAGCCCCAAACTTAACCATGCCAGATATCACGAGGCCCTTTGACGTGTATTGTGATGCATCCAAGATCGGTCTCTTATGTGTGCTAATGCAAGAAGGCAAAGTCATATCTTATCTATCTCGACAATTGAAACAATATGAGCAAAATTACCCAACCCATAACCTCGAACTCGCAGCTGTAGTTCTAGCCCTGAAGACATGGAGGCATTACCTGATGGGAAACCGTTGTGAAATTTATTCGGATCACAAGATCCTGAAGTATATATTCACTCAGAAGGATCTGAATATGAGGCAGAGAAGATGGATTGAGCTAATCAAGGATTACGACCTGGAAATTCACTATCACCCTGGTAAAGCCAATATGGTAGCAGATGCCCTTAGCAGATTGTCGTGCCGCTTGAACTCCATGATTTTGAAGGAGCAACCAAGTTTGCACAAAGAGATGGAAGATTTTCGAATGGAATTAGTAAGTGAAGGATTTTTGGCTAGCATAGAACTTCAACCCACTTTGATCAGTTAGATTAAAGAGGCGCGGAAAGGAAATGCTAGTATCGACAAAATCAAGCGTCGTGTCGATGCGAGCAAAGTACGGATTTCTTGAGGACGATTTAAGAAGGAGTTACGTGGTACAAAGGACGCCTTTGTGTACCATCAGATTCTGAGTTGAAAGGAGTTATTTTGAAGGAGGCTCATGATACTCTTTATTCTATCCATCCCGGAGGAACTAAGATGTATCAAGATTTAAAAGAGCAATTTTGGTGGCATAAGATGAAGAGAGAAATCGGAAGCTATATCGCCAAGTGTGATATATGTGAGCGAGTCAAGGCGGGACATCAAAGACCCGCTGGATTGTTGCAACCATTGCAGATTCCGAAATGGAAATGGGATTCCGTTGGAATGGACTTTATCACCGGATTGCCTACTTCTAGTAGGGGAAATGACTCTATCTGGGTCTGTCAACACCCGGATTTTTAATCCCAGATGCCTGTTATGCCATACATCGCAATCCCAGGATTACCATTTTTGTGATACATAACAGAATTGGATACCATAGTACATCATCCATTACAAACCGTACATAAGTTCTTACACAAATAGGGATCTCATGATCCAGTTCTTAATACAACATCAAGCAGCGGAATACGTAATAATAACGATAGCGTAGGCGAAGCTCCATCTTCGGGTCACGAAATGCTTGGCGATGGGAGATGATCCTAGTTGTCGTAACCTTCCGGGTCCACCCTCGGATACTCCTCTTCATAGTCGCCATGGAATAGCAGGACAACGCCATGAGTACTCTTTAAGTACTCGCAAACTAATACTAACAGTTAAAGGGGTTTTTGTAGTAGGATACTAAGCTCTAGGGTTGTTTTTCAAAAAGCCATATTTACCTCTACTAAGTTCAGAAGCAAAGAATGCTAGTTGAAGTTTTATAACACCTAAGTGGGAACTTGTATTTCATATCACAACCCTGTTGTGGTCAAGTCAAAGTCTCAATCATTTTCACAAGTCATTTTGAAAAGTCTGACGGGGGAACAGTATGGCCACTCCAACTGTCCATAACCGCGCACGCGGCTATTCGAATAGTTTGACACTCTGCAGAGATTGTACACTTTCACCACAACATTCGATACATCCGTCGGGAACAAATCCTGAATTCACCATACTCAGTATGCGGATAATCAATCCTAACCTTTCAATTACACGCCCTAGTATAAGCACCTCTCCTGTGAGTTTGGCCTCCCAACCATGACCAACTGTCATCTTGGGTACTGCACAGGTGGACAATCTTCACAAGGTAGCCTCAGATCAGACCTTGGCTGTGAGGGAACTAATACTAAGGTATATAAGTTTTCAGTCAAGCCCTACCCAATCTTTGGGTATTGTGGTTGTACGATAAAATTGGAATGGTATCGCATCCAGACAACCATCAGTTTTATAAAGGGCTAAGGCTCATGCCTCAACATTTTCATCACCAAAATCATCAGTTGTTCGGAAACACATGTCCAAAACATTTCAATAGAATGATCCATCATTACAAGGTTTTCATAACCATTTTCACCAAGTATTCCCTTCTAAAGTTGATCAAGTTTTATGCTTAGCACTAGCATCTACAAGTGGGGGTAAGCACTAACGAGGGGTGGTAAACTAGTGGAGTTCTAACTAAGTTCAATCTCATGCCTTAGGATGACATCAAGATTATCTAGCTTAGGACAAATTTTATGCTCTTTATGCAACCTTCACATATCTTTCTAGTATCTACCATTATCTTAAGTAAACTCTAAGTAAGAGCTTTGATAAAGAAATAAAGTAAGAAGCTTGTAAGTAAAACTAGGATTGGTTTATCAAGTGGATATGATCACATATGCTTAAGGTATATAGTGGGCATAGTAACAAGTAGTGGTTTGTTGCATCAGTATAGTATCTTGCAAGTGTTAGCTTGCACATTCACTAGTAGTATTAGGCTTGTCTTGTGTAGAGCAGTGGTTGAAGTTCTCCTCGGCTTCTTCTTCGTAGAATCCTCCTTCCTCCTCGTATCCTTGGTCGGTACTAGCATCTATAAATAAATATGATGTACATAATCACCAAACAATACTTAACTACTTACAATCATCACACAAAAAGGGTCCTATAGATGATCTAGCATCATCACTAACATTACAAGATTAAAGCTTGGTTTAATTCCTTTTATTTTTTAGAAAAGTAATTTCTACTCATTGAAAAACTACTTAAGATTTAATATTCTCCAAACAAAACATGGGATCATGTTGACACATGTCATCACCACATATTTTAGTCCATGGGAATGTGGTTTAAAGTGGTGTCACAATTTAATAAGGTTTTACCCTTTTATTTTAATTAATTAAAGTGGCTAGAAATGCCTATGGTGCATTCTTTTATTACTTGAACATTATTTCTGTAAGTAAAACTATATATTTTTATATATTCTGAAAGGTATGCTTAAATGTGATTTTTGAGAGTTGGAATCAACTCAAAAGCTATCAGGGTTTAAATTTGAAAAATGTTTGAATGCAGAAAAGCTTCTGCCTTGTTATTTTTTACCATGGGTGATCTATAGATCCAAATGACTTGAATCCAACGGGCTTGGATTCAGCATTTCTAGAACTTTCCAACAAAATTGGTTTCATTCAATTTGGTGCACTGAATCGACCTGGGTTGATTTTTTAAACTGGGTACAGAAGTGTGTTTGAAATAAAATGGAAAAGGTTTAATTCAAATAACTGGGCTGCGCGGGAAAAGTTAACGGGCCGGCCTGCTAAGCGTAGCACTTCCACGGGCTGCTTAAGTGGATGTCCCCACTCGTCAGTGAGACAGGGGGTGCAAAGCGGTACGGGGCAACGTGGGACGTTCGATCTGGTTCTAATCCAACGGCTGGGAGTCATCGTCGATGTTGGGCAACGTCGGCGAGACAGAAACCTAGCGCGGCCAGTGGGGGTGCTGGGGGCTCACCGGGGTGCAGGCGAGGGTCGGCGAGGCGGGCGAACGACGAAGTCGACAACGGCGAATCTCCTGGTACCGGTGGCTCCTCCTGGGCAGCTCCAATCACTGGCTCCTTTCTTCTCCAGAGGCGGCGGGCTCCGGTGAAATTCCTGCGAAGTGTTGCTCGCCTTGCTCCGGGAACGGTGTGGTACGATCAGTGATGAGAGGGGAGTAGAATGGTGTTCTCAATTCTTCTGGGGGTGGCCTCTATTTATAGTCGACCGAGGGGACCGACGAGGCGCAAGGTGAGCTCGTCAGGGGCGATGGTACAGACGGGTATTGGCATGGGCAAAGGTAGGGGACGGTGCGGTGTTCCCTGGTTATGCTCAACGGTACGGTGGCGAGACGTGGGGCGGTGCGGTTTGGTCGGAACACGACGGTGCTCTGCGCGTGCCCGACGGAGAATTTAATGGCGCACAGCGCGCGTGGTCCGCGCGGCGGCGAACGAGCGTGTCTGCGGGGTTGCTAGGACAGTGGTGATCACGTATGCACGTGGAGAGGGCGGCGCGCGGTCTGTGGGCGTTGGTCGAGCGTGGCGCACGTGGCGTGCTCTCGGCATGGTTGCTGGAGAGGTTGGCATGGTCCGTGCGCGTGGTCCAGTGGCTGGCAGGGTTCGAGCGGTGGACAGGGAGTGGCGGTGGAGTGTTGGCTTGCTCCCAGACATGCTGGCTAGGCTTGTTTCTCCTCCTAGCTTGCAGTCGACATGGGGGTGACAAGGGTGGCTTCGGCTGTTCACCATTGATGACAATGTCAAGCTCACAGTGGTGCTAGTGTTTGGTTAAGCTTGCTAGATGATCTACTGAGCTGGTTGTGAGCTAGATAGGGAACCAGTTAGGCAAGAATCACTGCTCACAATAGTGTTTGGATTTTGTTTGATTTGTGTCTGCCAAGTGTTTGATGAAATGGCCGCATGAATTCAAGTTTTGAATTTTGAAAAGATTTTTGGTGGGTGTTCTAGATTGGTGCTGGTGAGTCTGCAGATGCTTGGGTTTTGAAATTTGAGCTTGTTTGAGTGGTTTTTGAAAAAGTGGGATCTTCCCATATGATAAAGATTCAATTTTGAATCGTCATTTAAACTATGCATTTGAAAGTTTCTGGATGATCACAAAGTGGGCCTTGATACTTTGTTATGAGTACAATCAAGAGGTGCAAAGATCCAGAAAAGTTTCTGTTAGGTTCTGAAAGTTTGAGACAGCCAAAGTAGGCTTCGGAGTTAAATTGGTCAAAATGACCATTCCTTTATTTTATTTGTTTTGCTTTACTTGTCTTTGGGAAAAGTGTGGGAAATGTTTAGATGATGTTTATTTCACCTAAGAAACATTTTACAAGCAAAGAAACACACAAACAAGGTGGTTTAAAAGAATTAAAAATGAAATGCATACTCATATGCATGCTTTCATAATTTTAATTAGAAAAGTTTTTGTTAACCCTAAATCTTAATGATTAGAGTTTGATGATTTAAGTTTAGTATTTTTGGGATGTTACAGGGTCATAGTGGACAGATTGTCCAAAGTCGCCCATTTCTTACCCGTCAAGACCACATATCAGAGTTCGAAGCTAGCGGAGTTATACATCGCTAGAATCGTCAGTTTGCATGGAGTCCCTAAGAACATCGGATCGGATCGAGGAACTCAGTTTACCTCGAGATTCTGGAAGAAAGTCCAAGAAGGTTTAGGAACCCGACTAGATTTCAGCACAGCTTATCACCCTCAGACCGACAGACAAACGGAGCGAGTAAATCAAATAATCGAAGATATGTTGAGAGGATATGTGTTAGAGTATGGATCTAAGTGGGAAGACTGTTTGTCGTTTGCAGAATTTTCGTACAACAACAGTTATCAAGCCAGTTTGCAAATGGCCCCATTTGAATTCATGTATGGAAGGAAGTGTCGCACCCCTTTGAATTGGTCGGAAGTAGGAGAGAGTCAGATTTTCGGACCCGGTATCCTACGAGAAGCAGAAGAGAAGGTTCATGTAACACCCTCAGAATCGGACCTATGCAAGTTTGGGCAAAATTCACCAAACCCGCATAGAAACGATTCAAAGGTGCCCACCAAGCACTTTCGTGCGGGTGGGAAACGAAGTAATAACATTACACAACAGTCCTCGATGGGACCCACAGAACAGATATATATAGCAGCGACTCAAGGAGCCAAGAATACAGAGATAATATACAAAGATCCAAATCGCCTGGAAAACGATAGAGCGTCCAGCTACGGACAAGATGCAAATGGGGCTAAGAGCCCTGAAGAATAACCAATGGCGTCCATAACCCTGCCAAAGCGGAAGGGTAACCCTGCTAACGACGTCGATCTCAAACCTGCTTAAACAAAGGGGTGCCGACAAAGGGCAAAGCAGAAAACAAAGAAGGAGCGTCAGTACTGAGGCCAGTACACGGCGAGGCTAGAATTCGGCGGTCCTCGCCTACATAGGTATGGTGGACTGAAGCGGCAGCGGCAACATGCACTAAACAACCTATAGAGACTCGATACAACTGGCGGCAAATCAGAGAGGGGTAAGAATGACCTATCCGGATCCAACCTGAAGCTAACATCAAACAAACCCATCCTGGTGTTTCCCCCCTCGAGACCAAACGAGGAAGTCCACCGAGGAACTCACACAGTTGGCAGTTTTAATTATTCAGTTATAGTTGCGGCACGTTACTAGTCAGGTTTTAGATAATCGTCCCGATAAAATAAACAGTGGGCACTTTTATTTAATCATTCCGTTGAAGTTGCAACAATTACTAATCAGATACAGATAGTATGAGATAAACCCAAAACCCAGCAGTTGTTGGTACTTTTATTCAGCCAATTCGTTGTAGTTGCAATACTTACTAGTCAGATACATTTGTCGCAAGCGACAACCAAGCAAGCAATGGTGGGCAGTATTAATTAGCCATTCCGTTATAGTGAAGCTGATTACTAGTCATTATAAGTCAAATTAATAGCAGTAAACTTTAGTTATGCTTGTCTATGATCGAGATACTGTGCTCCAAGTCGTCCATATCCGCGGACACGGCTTTCACAAAGCTTCTCCCCCGCCGCGGTGCACCAATAGCAACACACGCTCGATCAACCTCGGAAAAACCAAATCAAAACCCAACGAGGCTTTCACGATGAACAATCACAGGATTCAGAAATATTTGAGGCCACCTTAAGTAGAATCCATAACGGGTAGGCAAGCTCAGACGGCCTCAAGGTGCCGGGTATACGGTTGTGAACGATCGGGAACCCCAAGCGGGCTTGTCGACACCGGAATCGTGTCCCGATCCTAAAGATGCAAAGGTGCTATCTGTCGCACAATCGTAAATAAAGCGAGAAAGCATGGCATAAGTGCAGATCGTAAATAAAACCTCAAACTAGTTTGTGGCCCCAAGAAATAAGATCAATCAAGCTCGCTCGGGGGGTCCCATATACCTCCCAGATGTGGATAGCATAAAATCAAGGCAATTATCAAGTACTGGGTCTTACGGGACACAAGTGGGCGTTGAAACCAAATATTATCTATCACCCACCGATGCCTCGCTTATTCAATTTTAGTTGTTAAACAGAAATTAAAGTGAACAATAAGTAAAACTAGAACCATCTCCAACATCAACATGCGGCAATACATCAAGAATCTGTGGCATATGACGACACACATCAAGACTTAAGCAAGCAACTACGACGCCAAGTCCAACTATCTACCAAACAACAGTAATAGGGTGTGTCCAAGGCAATATAAGGCTGCGGGGATATATCGAATACGGAAACTAGAGCATCGCGACAGATAACAATAGATCAACAGAGGAATAAATACTATAAAATAAGATAGGTAGAAAGGGGAGATGCTACTTTGAAAACATTGTCGAAAGGTTCATCCAAGATCGGGCGAGCTCACATCAACTCAACGGCCTTATCGCCTTATCCATGAAGAAGCAAATCACTAGAATAAACACCGGATGCAATATTTAATACACGGCAGAAGATCGGCATGATGCATGTATGATGCATGGCATGGCAGAGGTACGTTGCAATTAGGTCATATTAAGCGGAACCGGGGTCCCGACATTAAGTTAGGTGGTTCATGTTATTTATCTAGCCCGCCGTAATTTAAATGTTATATAGCAAAACAATAGATGGCCACTTAGCTACACATGTTTAAATGAGGCCGATATGAGACTAGATTTGCCCATATGGGCCCCATATTTAATTATTAGGTGAATCGGCAAAAGGCCCCCAAACCACGAGATATGCATGCGAGATGAATGGCAATTCAATATGTTAGTTGTTTGTTATAAAATAGGGTTCGAGGAAAGGGTCACACATCGGGGGGGGCTCGACATCTGGGGTTCCGAGGTTCGGGTTGGTCTCGGGGCCCGTGGTCACGGATCGAGGTTCGGTCGTTCGTTCTTCTTCACTTACTTGACGGGATCGCTTCGCGCGCCGGGGGGTAGTCTTGGCGGGTGGGGGTCTTTGGGCTACGGGCCCGGTCCGATGGCCTGCCTGGAAACCTAGTTCGGGTTTTTCGTTCTTCGTTTGTCTCGTCTCGCGGGGAGGGAGATGTCCTCCGGTCCGGTGAAGCACTCGCGGTTTCCGGCGCCTTTGGTTTCCTTGGTTTCCTCGATGAAAAAAGAAGTGTGTGTGTGCCGTTCTTGCCCGCCCCCGCTTCGCGGGATCTCGCTCGACGGCGATCCGACCTCGTGTAACTCGCGTCGCGGTCGCGTCGCGCGCGCGCGCGTCTGTCTTGCTGGGAAAGGGGTCACACATCGGGGGGCTCGACGATCTTGGGTTTTCCGTTGTTGGGGTTCTCCTCGGGGCCTGTGGTCTGGATCGAGGTTCGAGGTTCAGGTTGGTTCACTACTTTGACGGATCTCGGGCGGACGCCGAGGGTAGGTCGGTGCATCCGGGTCCTTGGGTCCTCGCGGCAGTCTGGCTCGCGCCGATGGAGAAACTCGGTTCCGGGTTCCGGTTTCGGGTTCTTGTCCTCGGCGCGTTGTAGATGTCCTGTCCGGTCGGGTGTCCGTGGGCTGGGTCCCTCCCCACGTTCTACGCCTTGGTTTTCGATGAAGACTTTTGGTGTGTCCGTCGTTTGTGTGTCGGTCCGCCGCTACGGGACCGGGCCGGCAACGACCTGTAATCCGGATCGTGTCGGTTCGTTTCGCGGGTGATTAAGGTCTTGTCGGCTGTGCCATCGAGGGTCTTGGCGAGGGAAGAAGCACTTGGCGTCCGGTGCGATACTTGTGTTCGGGCGTTCTTGGTGGTCATCGAGTCGGACTTCGCCGGATCGGTCTTCGGTCTTCCATGTTGGCGCACCGAGGTCCACGGCGGTCTTGGCGGTCTCGAGGTTCGGTGGCGAAGGTCGTTGGCAGCTCGGGGTGCTCAATAGCCCATGTGGTTCATGCGTTTCCCATGACACATACACGAGCACACACATACACGCACACGGCGGGCCCATGGTCGGCGGGTCGGGCCAGGCGGAGCAGGCGGGCCTGGCGAGGGACTTGGTCATGGCGCCCGGTGTCTGCGTCGGTGAGGAGGCGACGCCGCGAGGCGGGCCTCTGGCGGGCGAAGCAGAGGTCAGCGAGCTCGGGGCAGCCCGGCGGGCAGCAGAGCTCGGCGGGCTCGAGCGGGAGGCTGGAGGCGGCGTCGGCTGGCAGGAGGGCGCCGGCGGGAGGAACGGGGTCGCCGGAGTTGGGGCGAGGCGGCATGGAGGCGGCTTGGCGGCGGCGAGGCCCGTCAGCGGGCGCAGCTACCGAGGAGGAAGGAGGCGCGGCCTTGTGGGCGGTGCCGAGGCTGGTGCCGGGCGAATGGCGTCGGCTCGAGGCGGCGGGCCTTGGCGGGCGTGACGGGCGACGGGATGAGCAGCGCGGAGACGCTGGCGCCGGCGAAGGCCGGGCAGGCCGGCGCGGCAGGCGAGGAGCGGAGGAGGCGCCGGCGAGGTGGGGACGGCGTGGTGGCGCTGGCGGGGAGGGCGGCCTGGGGGCCTGGGCTGCGGAGACGGCGAGGGCGGCAGCAGAGCGTGAGGAGATGGTCCGGCGGCGAGAGAGAGAGAGGTTGGGAGGAAGGAGAGGAACCGCGCGTGGCAGGTGGGGTGGTGGGTCCCGCGGGGGGCCCAGGGGGGGTTGGCTCGGCTGTGGCCGGCGTGTTGCGTGCGTGTGTAGAGTAGGGGAGAGGTTTGAGTGTGGGCCTGGTGAGGGTATGACGGGTGGGTCCCAGGTGGGGGTGAGCTGTGAGAGAGGGAGAGAGAAAAGAGAGGGAGAGATGGGGAGGGTGATGTGGCGGGTTCTGAGTGGGTGAGGGAGAGGGAGGCAGTGAGGTGGCAAGCAGGGATTGGAGGGAGTGATGTGGAGGTTGGGTTGGGGTAGTTTTCTGGGTAGACTTAGGAATTAGATGGGGCAGGTGGGATGGACCGATTATTTTTCTGGGGTGGTCGTTCGGGCTAAAACGGCCCGTTCGACTGCCCCGCAAAATAATTTAATATTTTTATTGGTTTTCAAATAACTTTTATAAATAGTTTTCGACAAACAAAATATCCGGAACTTCCGGGGGTTTGGCGTTTGAATAAAAGTTGGGGCGTTTGGAAATTCAAAACAGGTTTCCGAAACTAGTTTTTGACAAACAATGCATGAAGATGACGATGCAATGCACAAATTCAACGCGATTTTCTAGTAGTGGTTTTGCGGGATGCCACAATTCGACACCACTAACAATGGATCTCGCCCTCGAGATCCGCCTCATGGTACCGGAAGGAAGGTCGACGGTCTGATACTTCGCGCTTCGTGTAGATCCTCGCGACACCACTAACGAGGGTTCCTTCTTCATCTAGGAATCGGCGACACCACCAACAATGGGTCGTTGTTCCTGAACGTCGAGAGAGCACTCCGGAAACAAAAAGGTCGAAGGTAGAGGTATCGCAATAAAGCCACACCTAACTTCCGTGGACGGAGTAAAATTGCTGGATCCACTGATTCGCCGTACGAGAGCGAATGATAAGAGCAGTGGTAGGGTAGCTACTCCATCCCACACTCAAACCATTACTCTGCACACGAATAGGCGGATTAAGCAACCAACTCTCGGAATCAGACTGAAGATCTCGGCAACGAGGTTCAGGAACAAAGGGATGTTGCCAGCAGAATCGTATGAAAGACACGCCGATTAGGTTTCGCGATGGTTCCATTGGCCTGAACAACACATGCTCAAGGTCGACCCCAACTTTACCAAAGCTCGTCCTTCTCAGATGTTTTTCAACGGCACTGATATCCGGCAAGGAACACATAGGGGTAAAGATTTCAAGAACAAAAGATCGGAGGAAGATACAACAGACAAGTTGCAGATTGATGATCGTAGCGCCTCCGTTACAAAAGGGGGAAGCGGAACCCTAAAGGTACGACGGATACCCAACCACGAGAAATCCTGGACTCGAAGAGAGAGAAGAGATCGGATTCAAAACACGTAGAGGTAAGAGAGGAATAGCAAAGGGGTAAGGAGTAAAATCAGACCTATTCAGAACTATCCAACCGATTTTCAAAAATAGTTTTGACACTCTACTTCGGCCGTTAGCTAGGTTATCCTACAATTTGGACTTGTGGGTATCGCTGAGCTCGATACCACTCAGTAACACCCTCGAATCGGACCTATGCAAGTTTGGGCAAAATTCACCAAACCCGCAGAAACGATTCAAAGGTGCCACCAAGCACTTTCGTGCGGGTGGAAAGCAATAATAACATTACACAACAGTCCTCGATGGGACCCACAGAACAGATATATATAGCAGCGACTCAAGGAGCCAAGAATACAGAGATAATATACAAAGATCCAAATCGCCTGGAAAACGATAGAGCGTCCAGCTACGGACAAGATGCAAATGGGGCTAAGAGCCCTGAAGAATAACCAATGGCGTCCATAACCTGCCGGGCCAAGCCGGAGGGTAACCCTGCTAACGGCCGATCTCAAACCTGCTTAAACAAAAAGGTGCCGACAAAGGGCAAAGCGAGAAACAAAGAAGGAGCGTCGATCTTGAGGCCAAGACACGGCGAGGCTAGAATTGCGGTCCTCGCCTACATAGGTATGGTGGATCAAGCGGCGGCAACATGCACTAAACAACCTATAGAGACTCGATACAACCGGCGGCAAATCAGAGAGGGGTAAGAATGACCTATCCGGATCCAACCTGAAGCTAACATCAAACAAACCCATCCTGGTGTTTCCCCCCTCGAGACCAAACGAGGAAGTCCACCGAGGAACTCACACGGTTGGCGCTTTTAATTATTCGATTATAGTTATGCACGTTACTAGTCGGTTTTAGATAATCGTCCGATAAAATAAACAATGGGCACTTTTATTTAATCATTCCGCTGAAGTTGCAACAATTACTAATCGACATGTATAGTATGAGATAAACCCAAACCCAAAGCAGTTGTTGGTACTTTTATTCAGCCAATTCGTTGTAGTTGCAATACTTACTAGTCGATACATTTGTCGCAAGCGACAACCAAGCAAGCAATGGTGGGCGTATTAATTAGCCATTCCGTTATAGTGAAGCTGATTACTAGTCATTATAAGTCAAATTAATAGCAGAACTTTAGTTATGCTTGTCTATGATCGAGATATCAGCTCCAAGTCGTCCATATCCGCGACACGGCTTTCAGAAAGTTTTACCCGCCGGGTGCACCAATAGCAACACACGCCGATCAACCTCGAAAACCAAATCAAAACCCAACGAGGCTTTCACGACTGAACAATCACAAGATTCAGAAATATTTCAGGGGGCCACCCCTTAAGTAGAATCCGCAACGGAGTAGGCAAGCTCCGAGACGGCCTCAAGGTGCTGGGTATACAGCTGTGCACGACTGGGAACCCCAAACGGGGCTTGTCGACACCATGAATCGTGTCCCGATCCTAACAAGATGAAGTGTGCTATCTGTCGCACAATCGTAAATAAAGCGGTAAAGCATGGCATAAGTACAGGATCGTAAATAAAACCTCAAACTAGTTTGTGGCCCCAAGAAATAAGACTGAATCAAGCTCGCTCGGGGGTCCCATATACCTCCAGATGTGGATAGCACGCAAAATCAAGGAACAGTATCAAGTACTCGGGGTCTTACGGGACACAAGTGGGCTCGAAACCAAATATTATCTATCACCCACCGATGCCTCTGCTTATTCAATTTTAGTTGTTAAACAGAAATTAAAGTGAACAATAAGTAAAACTAGAACCATCTCCAACATCAACATGCGGCAATACATCAGCAACTGTGGCATATGACGACACACATCAGCACTTAAGCAAGCAACTACGACGCGCAAGTCCAACTATCTACCAAACAACAGGTAATAGGGTGTGTCCAAGGCAATATAAGGCTGCAGGGGATATATCGGGTACGGAAACTAGAGCATCGCGACACAGATAGCAATAGATCAACAGGAGGGAATAAATACTATAAAATAAGATAGGTAGAAAGGGGGAGATGCTCGCCTGAAAACATTGTCGAAAGGTTCATCCGAAGATCGGGGCGAAGCTCACATCAACTCAACGGCCTTATCCGCGAAGAAGCAAATCACTAGAATAAACACCGGATGCAATATTTAATACACGGCAGAAGATCGGCATGATGCATGTATGATGCATGGCATGGCAGAGGTACGTTGCAATTAGGTCATATTAAGCGGAACCGGGGTCCCGACATTAAGTTAGGTGGTTCATGTTATTTATCTAGCCCGCAATTTAAATGTTATATAGCAAAACAATAGATGGCCACGGTTCGCTACACATGTTTAAATGAGGCCGATATGAGACTAGATTTGCCCGCATATGGGCCCCATATTTAATTATTAGGTGAATCGGCAAAAGGCCCCCAAACCACAGATATGCATGCGAGATGAATGGCAATTCAATATGCAACAAGTTGTTATGTTATAAAATAGGGTTCGAGGAAAGGGGTCACACATCAGAGGGGGCTCGACGATCTTGGGGTTCCGAGGTTCGGGGTTGGTCTCGGGGCCCAGGGTTCGACGGATCTGAGGTTCGGGGTTCAGGGTTCGACGAACTTGACGGGATCGTTCTCGGACGCCGAGGGTAGGTCTTGGCGCATCCGGGGTCTTTGGGTCATGGCGACGGTCCTGGCGTCCTTGATGGAGAACTCAGGGTTCCGGGGTTCGCGGTTTCTTGTCGACGGTCTCGGCGTTCAGGGGGAGATGTCCTCGGTGTCCGGGTGAAGCACTCGGCGTTCTACGGTTCCACGTTGACGGCCTTGGTTTCCTCGATGAAGAACTTGGTGTGTCCGTGCCGGGTTCTTTGCCGGCCGGCATCAGCCTTCGGGACCTCGATGTCCGGGAAGCAGAACTCGGTTCGGTGTCGTTCTCGTCATCGCGAAGGTCTTGCCGTTGCGGGGGGTCTTGTCGGCCTGTGCCATCGAGGCGGTCTTGGCGAGGGAAGAAGCACTTGGCGTCCGGGGTGCGATACTTGTGTTCTCGGGGCGTTCTTGGTGGTCATCGAGTCCGGACTTCGCCGGGATCGGTCTTCGGTCTTCCATGTTGGCGCACCCGAGGTCCACGGCGGTCTTGGCGGTCTCGAGGGTTCGGTGGCGAAGGTCGTTGGCGAGCTCGGGGTGCTCCAATAGCCCACAGGGTTCACATGCGTTTCCCATGACACATACACGAGCACACACATACACGCACACGGGCAGCGGGCCCACGGGTCGGCGGGGTCGGGCCAGGCGAGGCGGAGCAGGCCGGGCCCGCGGCGAGGGGACGGCGCGGGGTCGCGGCGCCGGTGTCCTGCGTCGGTGAGGAGGCGACGCCGGCGAGGCGGGCCTCTGGCCGGAGCGGCCAGGGTCCGCGAGCTCGGGCAGCGGGCGGCCGGGCGAGCCCGGCCCGGGAAGCAGAGGACGCGGAGAGCTGGAGAGGGGCGGCCGGCTTCCGCTGGCAGAGGAGGCGCCGGCGGGGAGGAACGGGGTCGCCGGAGTTGGGGCGGCGGCAGGGACTGGAGGCGGCGGGGCGACGCGAGGGGCGGCGGTCGGGGCCCGTCGGGCGACGCGCAGGCTACCGAGGGGAAGGAGGCGACGCAAGGCCTTGCTGAGCGGTTGCCGCGAGCGGGTGCCGGGCGAACGGAGGCGGCGGCTCGGGCGGAGCGCGAGCGTGGCGCGTGACGGGCGACGGGATGAGCAGCGTGGGGGCTGGGCGGAGACGCCGGGCGTGGCGAGCGGGCCGGGCCGGAGGCGGCGCGGGCGGGCGCGAGGAGCGGAGGAGGAGCGCACGGCGAGGTGGGGACGGCGTGGTGGCGCTGGCGGGGAGGGGCCGGGCCTGGGGGCTCGCGCGGGTCCTGCGGGACGGCGAGGGCGGCGGAGCAGGCAGAGCGGCGGCGGGGAGATGGTCCGGCGGCGAGAGAGAGAGAGGTTGGGAGGAAGGAGAGGAACCGCGCGTGGCAGGTGGGGTGGTGGGTCCATGGGGCCCAGGCTGGGTTGCCGGCGTGTTATGCGTCTTGTGTGTAGAGTAGGGGAGAGGTTTGAGTGTGGGCCTGGTGAGGGTATGACGGGTGGGTCCCAGGTGGGGGTGAGCTGTGAGAGAGGGAGAGAGAAAAGAGAGGGAGAGATGGGGAGGGTGATGTGGCGGGTTCTGAGTGGGTGAGGGAGAGGGAGGCAGTGAGGTGGCAAGCAGGGATTGGAGGGAGTGATGTGGAGGTTGGGTTGGGGTAGTTTTCTGGGTAGACTTAGGAATTAGATGGGGCAGGTGGGATGGACCGATTATTTTTCTGGGGTGGTCGTTCGGGCTAAAACGGCCCGTTCGACTGCCCCGCAAAATAATTTAATATTTTTATTGGTTTTCAAATAACTTTTATAAATAGTTTTCGACAAACAAAATATCCGGAACTTCCGGGGGTTTGGCGTTTGAATAAAAGTTGGGGCGTTTGGAAATTCAAAACAGGTTTCCGAAACTAGTTTTTGACAAACAATGCATGAAGATGACGATGCAATGCACAAATTCAACGCGATTTTCTAGTAGTGGTTTTGCGGGATGCCACAGTTCATAAGATACGTGAGCACCTCAAGACAGCCCAGTCAAGGTAGAAGAGTTACGCCGACAAGAGACGTCGAGACCTCGCCTTGAACATAGGAGATTTTGTGTATCTGAAAGTGTCGCCATTGAAGGGAATGCAGCGTTTCCAGCTGAAAGGAAAGTTAGCCCCCAGCTATATTGGCCCCTACAAGATTCTGAACCGTCGAGGAGAAGTGTCGTATCAATTGGAACTACCCGAAGAGATGTCAGCCATGCACAATGTGTTCCATATCTCATTACTTCCCAAGTTCCTCGAGGTCCCGGAGAAGACTGAAGTGTTCAAGAATATTGATCACCGGACCATAGAAATAAACGATGACCTGACCTACCCCGAAGTACCCATCCGTATTCTGGAATAAGCTTTCAGAACTACCAGAACCTGAAGCATCAAGTTTATCAAGATACAGTGGAGCAACCACACAGAAGAGGAAGCTACCTAGGAGCGCGAAGATCATATCAGGACGGAATTTCCCGATCTCTTCAAATCCTAGGTAATCTCTTTCGTCCTTTTTCAAATCTCGGGACGAGATTTTGTTTAAGGGGGGGGAAGGTTTGTAACATCCCAAAAATATTAAACCTAGATCATCAAACTCTAATCATCAAAATTAGGGTTAACAAAAACTTTTTCAATTAAAAATATGAAAGCATTCATATGTGTATGTATTAAAATTTGGATTCTTTTGAATTTCCATGGTTCTGTATTTCTTTGCTTGTAAAATGATTCTTAGGTGAAATAAACATCATCTAAACAATCCCCAAACTTTTCCCAAAGACAAACAAATCAAAACAAACAAATTAAGTGAATGGTCACTTTGGCCAATTTAACTCCCATGCCTACTTTGGCTATCCCTAACTTTTAGAACTTAACAGAAACATGTATGGATCTTTGCACCCCTTGATAGTACTCATAACAAGGTACCAAGGCCCACTTTGTGATCATCCAAAAACATTTAAATGCTTAGTTTAAATGATAGTTTAAAATTGAATCTTTTTCATATGGGAAGATCCCACTATTTCAAAAACCACTCAAACAAGCTCAATTTTCAAAACCCAAGCATCCACAAAACCCTCAACACATGCCTAGCACACCCACCAAAAATCTTTTCAATATTTAAAACTTAAGTTCATGCGGCCATTTCATCAAATAGGTTGCAGATTCAAATCAACAAAATCAAAAACACTAAGCTGGTGCGGGTTATGGTGGATTTAGGGTTTCCGGCAATCTAGGTTTAGAGGGCCGAAGAGGAGGTGGACTCATCGGCGGCTAGGGAAACAGCGACGGACCGGCGGCGGCCATAGGGCCGCGACGACGGTGCGGCTTGGAGGTGGGGAAGGCTGGTTGTGGTGCCTTGGGGCAGCCCCTCCCCTCTATTTATGAGAGGGAGGGCATCTTGGCAGGGGGAGTTTGAATCCTTCCCCAAACCCAAGTTGGAGAGAAGGAAGGACTCTTTCCTTCTTCCACTAGGAAACTATTGTTCCAGTTTGACTTTTCAAACCTCCCTTTTGACTTTCAATTTAGAGCTTTATTTCTCTCTCGCAAATGCCCAACCAAGTGACCTAGGACATGATCCAATCATTCCACTTAACCATGACACATTCATGAACCATTCCCCTTCCGTTTCGGTGAACCTTCTAGACCCTTCTACAACCTCTCCGATGAAAACATTGAAATCATTCCCGAACTCTGGAACCGGACTTTCCTTATATGAATATTATTCTCCGGACCATTCCGTATTTCCTCGTGATATCCCGGATCCCATCCGAGACTCCGAACAACATTCGGTCTCCTACTTACATTCCATATCTACTAAACAACATTGAATCCTTAAGTGTATCTCCCTACGGTTCCTGAATTATGCGGACATGATCGAGACACTTCTCTAATCAATAACCAATAGAGGAATCTAGAAATTCATCTGGTTCCCACATATTTCAACGATTACTTTGCGATCGAATGAACCACTTACATACGATACCAATTTCCCTTTGTCTCGCGATAGTTTACTTATCCGAGGTTTGATCGTCGGTATCTCTGCATACCTAGTTCAACCTCGTTACCGATAAGTACTCTTTTCTCGTTCCCGTGATATGTGATCCCTTGTGATCCAGTCACATGCTTGCAAGCTAATTGGATGACATTCCACCGAGAGGGCCCAGAGTATATCTATCTGTTATATGGATGGACAAATCCCACTCTTGATCCATGTGCCTCAACACATACTTTTCGAAAACTCAATGCCACCTTTATAGCCACCCAGTTACAGTGTGGTGTTTGATGTCATCAAAGTATCCTTCCGGTGATGGTGATTAGCATGATATCATGGTCAAAGGAATTAGGTTACTATGTATCAGAAAGCTTATAACAAACGAACTATTGAAATGACTTGATCTTTATGCTACTCTTATCTATAGGAGTATGTCCATCACACCATTCTCCTAATGATATGATCTTGTTGTTAATAACATCTCAATGTTCATGATCGGGAAACCACGATCATCTTATTAACCAACAAGCTACTATTACAAAGAGGCTTTACTAGGGACTCTAATTTAGTTTACATATCACACAAGTATTAATGTTTCTGGTTAATACTACTATAGCATGAATGTAAATATTTATCATAAACACAAAGATATAATAATAACCACTTTTATTATTTCCTCTAGGGCATATCTCCTACACATGCCATAATTAGTCTTGTTTTGTTGAAATCATGATTATGACAATTATTGCTCTCTCGTCTGTCGCTCCCTCTCTATTGCTAGACTTCACTTGCATTGAGTATGAGCTCTACTTGTGCATCCAACTCCCCAAAACCAATATTGCCAACAGTTTCCACCAAACCTTCCTATTAGCATCATTTGCTATTTCAGTGCATATTCAATATGCCTTGTTTTCTTCCAAATAAAATGTTTGTCTGTTTTGATAAAGTTAGTTAGTAAGGCTCTCACGAACTTGATGGCACACTTTATTCCTTGCACTTAATAATCTTGAACCATTGTGACATGTCCATGAAATTTATATGCTTGCAAATTATATGCTAGGAGTTAGCAGAACCGTGATGTCACGAGGAACGCTTTCAACACTTATGGATACCTAGCTAGTTGATACCTTGATATTTTGTTTGCGGATGTCGACGGTGTGAAATAAAATGGGAGCTTGTGAGTTCATGGAGTATATATATGTGTTAGAGAAACGCCTGGGCAGGTAGCCTAAGCCATTCCTAATCATGGTGGAAACTTGCAACATCATCATAATGAGCATTCTGTGAAGCATCCTCAATAAGAAGATATGCACATAGTAAATGAAAAGATCGATGAGATGCTCATTGTCTGCTTGCCTTGTCATTTTGATCACGGGATAGCTCATGTATCATGTGCAAGGGGTACATATATGGAGGTTCTCTATGATATGCATGTATGTACAATGATAAGAACTTGCAGGTAACCAAAGTTTTGTAGCATGCGGAGTAGCCCTCGTACTCAAGGGACATGGTATCTCCAGTTTATGTTCTGTCAAGCATATAACTCATATTGGACCTCACTTTCACCTTAACCATATGAAGATGCCTATGATAGGGGCAATGAGAGATCAAAGATGATGAGTACCTTCCTTTCAACATTAGGAATCCTTTCAAAGTTTTCAAAACCTTTTTCACTCCCTTGTTGAGTCACCACTTATTCTATGAGGACCTTCTTGAGAGCATAGTTGTCATTCTTGTGTTTATCTCAAAACTTGGTTAATTATGTCATGACTTTGATGCTTGTATCTCTGATATCTTTACTTCTAGTATTCATGTGAACTTCAGAGGTGCCTTGGAATTTATATTGTGCTCTACAAACAAAGGCAAGCGAGATACCACTCTATCATACCTTACTATGAGCATTGCAATGTTGTTTATGTTTATGTTTATGTTTATGTTTATGTTCAATGCTACTTATTATTATTGAGTTGGTTTCTCTTCATAGCTTGCAATGACTATTGAGTAGACTTGGTTGCATACTTCTTATTATGAATGGTTTAAGTATCTACTCTTGTGCTGAGAATATATACATCATATGAAGCAAATGTGTTCGTGAAATTTCTTTTATCATACTCATTTTTCAACTGAATTGCTTGAGGACAAGCAATAAGCTAAGCTTGGGGGGAGTTGATACGTCCAAAACATATCTAGTTTCCCAAATACTTTTGCTATTGTTTCTCTTCTAAACTTGTGTGATTTGGATACAACTTACACGGACTGACGCTGTTTTCAACAGGATTACCTTGGTGTCTAGTTTTTGTGCAGAAAATCAACAATCAGGAAATATCCCGAAAAATATGCCAAAAATATATTTCACCAGAAGATCCACGGAGCCAGAAGACGAAACGGAGTGGAGGCCTAGGGGGGCACACCCCTGCCAGGGTGGTTGGGCCTAGGCCCGTTCCTAGGGGGTGCGGCCACCCCAGGCACCCCCTCGGGCTCCCTCTTCGCATATAAGTTACCCCTTGAACTAAAAACCGAGGGGGGTTCGATGTTTTTCTAGAAAGAGTTCCGCTCCGCCGCCACCATCAGAAACCAAGATTCGGATCCAGAAACTTCGTTCTGGCACCCAGCCGGGACGGGGAATTTGGAGAGGATCATCGCCATCATCATCACCAACACCTCTCCATCAACCATCGATGTTTCTCTCATCCATGAGTGAGTAATCCCCTGCTGTAGGCTTGGGGATGGTAGGGATTGGATGAGTTCTATCATGTAATCGAATAAGATTGTTAGGGCATAGGGCCTAGTATCTCTATTAGTGATATTTGACTTTGTTGCAACTTATTGTGCTTAATGCTTCTCACTAGGGCCCGAGTGCCATGATCTCAGATTTGAACTTATTATTGAATCATTATGATAGTATTGTTTGTGATCTTATCTGCAAGTTGTGTACACATATCATTGTCCGGATCCAAAGGCCCTGAAGTGACAGAAATTTGGACAACTGGAGGGGGTGGTTGTGGTGTGAGGATCACATGTGTTCACAGAGTGTTAATGCTTTGCTACGGTGCTCTATTAAAAGGAGAACCTTAATTTCCAGTAGTTCCCTAGAGGCCCCGCTGCAACGGGCTGGCTAGACAGAAGATGTTGTGCAAGTTATCATTGCGAGCACGCATGACTATATTTGGAGCACATGCCTAGAATTGTTTAGTACTTGGATGCTTATTCTTATTTATCTGCAATGCCCTAGATCTTGAAGTTACATGTTTAGACTCGTCCGTGCAACGCCCGTCCATCCATCCCTATGCCTACCGCGTTCATATCCTACTGTTTGCTGCTACTGTTACTATTGCTCTTGTTCTATTGTTGTTGTTGCTTTGAAGTTGCCACTACAAACTGTTGCTACTGATAATCTTCTGTGAGCAAGACCAATTTCCAGGTGCAGCTGAATTGACAAATCAGTTGTTAAGTCTTGCAAGTATTCTTTGGATCCCCTTGTGTCGATTCAATAAATTGGGTAATACTACCCGTGAAGACTGTTGTGATCCCCTACACTTTTGGGTCATCAAGACTATTTTCTGGCGCCGTTGCCGGGGAGCATAACTTTATTTGTAAGTTCACTTGGATCTACTATTGTTCACTGCTACTCCGTTCATCATGGATAAGTCTCGTGATGGAAAGTTTCCTATTTTACCATCCACTACAAGAAGAGGTACAATCCTAAGCACCTCTGCTGCTCTTGATTCACCGTCTGTTATAAGTAAGCTTGTCACACCACCACCACATACTCATTCTACACACACTGCTACTATTACTGAATCTGAAACTTCTTTTGATGCTCATGATGTTACTTCTACTGTGCTTGATGCCAGTGGTTCATTAGGTCCTTTCCTAGAAGCTACTATGGCTAGTCTAGGAAATACCAAAACTCCTAGTCAATACACTATTACACCTGTTAGCTCACCTGAGTCTAGAGAGAGTTATGACATTAATGATGGTTACATTGATTTCACTGATGAATTTGTTGAAGAGTGCCGAAACACACATGGTACTAGTGCTATTAAGAGTCTCCTTGCTAGACATACTATTATGCCTAAACTGTCCTCTGATCCTAAGTTGCCACCTCTCCCATAGATATTAAATATAAATATTATTATTTCTCTCTTGATTTATCCTATTTGGACATTGTTGAGAAAGAACATTTTTGTGGGACTGGAAATGAGAGTGTTGTGGCTCATATGAATGAGCTTTCTACTATGAGTGCTTTGTTCTATGATGATTTTAAGATGTGCAAGTATTTTGTTACTAAGATCTTCCCTTTTTCACTAAAAGGAGAAGCTAGGGCTTGGTTTAATAGATTATCTCCTGGTTCCATTGATAGCCCTGATTGCTTGATTGCTTCTTTCTTCCAGAAATATTTTCTTCCTAGTGCTAGACATGCTGCTTTGTAGAGACTTTTTGATTTTAAACAGGGAGAAGAAGAGAAATTGCCTGAGTCATGGACAAGGTTTTGTGCCTTGATTCATACACATCCTGGATGTCCATTGCCTAAGAATGAGCTTCTTGATATTTATTATAATGGACTAACTGATGATTCTAGGACATACCTAGATATTTTTGCTGATTGTGTTTTCAGGAAAAGAACTCCTACAGATGTTGAAGAATTAATGGCCAAAATAAGCAAGAATTATGATGATTGGACTTCAGCTGAGCTAAATATACCCGAGCCTATTACTCCTAAACCAATTATGCCTGAACCAGTTCCAACACCAACACCAAAGAAGAGGGGAGTTATTGCATTAAATGATGAAGTGATGAAGGAAGCTAAGAAGTGTCTAAGGGAGAAAGGTATTAGAGATAAAGATGTGAAGAATCTACCTCCTATAGGAGAATTATGTAAGCCAATTCCCCACTCATCTACTATTGAGGAACACTCTCTCCACTTTAATGAAGGTGATGTTCCTTATGGTAAGCCTCATGATCAATGCTTAGAGGAACTTGACACATTTATTGTTAAACAAGTAATTTTAATAAACAAGTTCAGAATCATTTATTGGAAAACTCTAGAGCTATCAATGAGTTGAAAGATATTGTGGAAAGAACTTCTAATGATACTAAAATGCTTTGCAAACACTTTCAAATGGTTCAAACCCAACTTGATCAACTTGCTAAGGTACAAAAAGATATGATTGTTAATGCCTCAGGAGATAAACATGCTTATGGAATTAGAACTAGGAGTGGTATAGCTACTCGAGATCCTTTATATCCCGAAGGGCAGCCTAAAATAATTGAGCAGGATTCTCAACAAGGTGAAAGTAGTGGTAGTCCTCGTAAGAGAAAGAAAAGGAAACATAAGGTAGTTGAGGAATCACTTGAACCTGCTGTAGATCCTAATAGTATATCTATCGCTGATGCTGAAACTGAGGGTGGTAATAATAATGATGCTCCTGATAAGGAGGAAGTTGAGGAAGAACCTGAGAAGCACACTAAGAACACTAGTGTAGAGGTCCCAACCTGATAAGGTAGATATCCCTGTGTTTACAATGCTATTCCCTGGATCAATAGCTAACATCCATAGTTTAAGATGTAATATCAAGGAACAAAGGTCATATTACACTTATAACCAGGAATAAAATAATACATTACATCTTACATAGCTCATTTGGCTATCTCATTACAAAGCAGCAGAAATATCCATATAGCATGGAGTCCTTCATCTTCAAAGTGCCACAGGCAATCATGTTGGTTGTAGACTTGTAATCCTATTCAACACACTTCACTAATGATCAAACAAACCTGCAACATAATAAGTTACAGCCACAAGGGTCAATACATTTGAATTGTATTGGCAACTGATACTATAGTAGTATAGTGGAATCTATCATCTGTATGCATTTGGCTAAGTGGAGCTTAGGCTTGCTTTGCTCAAAATAGATTTTTCTTATCATTTGAAATCACTAAGTTTTTGTTTGTCAAAAACACCCAAGGAACTACCAATAGATATTGGTGATCCTTTAACCCTTGTTTAACCACAAGTTTTTAACTTAGAAATTGGGATGAGGAGATCCTTGATAGCTTCCATGTCTTGATGTTCAAATTGTCCATTGCCGGGGACACGGCTAAGTACTTAGATTTTACTCTCTCGAGAGGTGGTGCACTTTCCCCACAAGACTCGACATGCATCAAGACAAGATCTTTCAAAAGCCTTCCCTTAGACCAAATGGACGCGTTCCAATCCTATCACCCCTACCAGCTTCTATCCATCTGGCTAAGTTATTGCAACCTATATGATCCAGGCAGAGCCCATAATTCCATGTGGCTGCACTAGAAGCTTCTCAACATATGACATCTCAAATATCTTTGTTCCTGGGTGGCTTTCCACAAGTGAGATACACTAGGTATTGTCCCTGGGGTAACCACTCAACACAATCCATTCCTTCCATTCCACCCAGGTGATTCATTCATGTATTTGTTTTATTAAGCAAAAACATAAGTCAAAAGACTTCGCAAAATTTCCATAGCATGTATATAAACCACCCTTGTTTGCTACTATCTAGGCTAATCATGATAGTAGTAAGGATCTTAACTTAGGGAAAATTATACTAAGGCATCATCTACTAGGATTTCCCAAGGCATATCATACTTAGTAAAAATTCCATGCAAGTCCTACTCAAAATATCACTAATGCATAGTGAAAATAATAGGACAAAATGTATGAAGCACCACTTGCCTTTTTAGTAGAGAAAATAAGTTCACTCCTTGATCTTGCAACTGTCACACTCTTCAATGTTCACTACAATTCAATCAAGGCACAAATTCAAACTAGCATTCAAACAATTCACCACATAAAATAATAAAAACAAAGCAATGCATGCAAGCATGCAAAAGATTGTTTTATTTGGAAAAGTGGTTTCTAATAAGATATAAACATTTTAAAACACCTATTGGTCATTTATAAAAGTGGCAAAACCATTTAAAATCAAGTTAGTGAAAATGGCCATTTAAATCATTTTTGTTTTGCTAGAAATGAATTTAATCAAAGGAATAATTTATAATTTTTCAAAATATATTTTTAAACACAAATGTTAGTGTTTATGGTCAAAGTGTTTAAAACAAATCCATTTTCAAAAGGTTTCACTCAAAAACCATTTTTAAATCAAAGCAACATTTTTGTTTTACTAGAAATGCTTTTTATTCAAAGGAATAATTTTCTAGGGTTAATAAAATATATTTTTAAATCCAAAAGTTAGTGTTTAGGATCAGAGAGTTCAAATAAAACCATTTGCAAAAGATTTTACTCTAAAATCAATTTTTAATCATGGCAACATTTTGTTTTAGTAGAAATGCTTTTTAATCAAAGTAATATTTTTCTAGTGTTAAAAAAATATATTTCTAAACCCAAAAGTTTGTGTTTCTGGTCAGTAGGTTCAAAAAAATCATTTTCAAAAGATTTTACCCCAAAATCATTTTTAGAATAATTTTTATGTTCAAAATAGGCCTAGAAATGTTTCTGCAAAAACACCTACATTTTCAGAATCAAAACACTAAACTAAGGGCATGGTTGCAAAGTTTGCATTTTTGTGAATCCATTGATATAAAATTTGCAAATTTTGGCCAAGCAGAACAATAGTTATGAATTTTACAAAATCATTCATCTAATAGAAAAGTTTCTGTTTTTTAAACAAAAGACAGGCCACGTGGCGTGCTCTAACTGGCTGATAACGGTTCGGACGGATCAAGCGACACGGTGTGTTGGATCTAACTTAAACCGCATGGCTCTGATCTATTCATACCCTTTCGATTAAATGATCTATCGCATCCACTTGATCAACATCCAACGGCTCATAGCACGTCAACCATAGATGGGCGACGCTGGGCAATGGCGAGCGGCGGGGCGGCTCTGCTAACAGCGCCCGACTAATACAGGAAGCAAGGGGGATGGGGAATAAGCTCACCGGGTTCACTGGGTCGCGCTGATGCTCAATGTTGTCGTCGCAGGGACAGGGGCGTACAGAGTAGCCAGTGATTGCTCGCCGGAGTCACTCCTGGCGTCGGGCACGTCCTGTTGTCGACAGGGGCGAGGCTACAAGGAATTGGAAGGCAATCCGAGGGTCGCATTAGATGCGTGAGGCAAAGGCGAGTACACATGTGTCAAAGAGAGGGAGAGGCGCGGTCAGACTTTGCCAGTAGGGGTCGCCGGAGTTGTGGCAGGAGATGGTGGCGTTCAGTCGTCGTTGTTGCCGAGGCTGTGGGGCACACGCGGGTGAGCTGAGGCTACTGGAAGGTGCGGGAGGCGATGGGGAGTGCTCTCGTGGGAACCAGGAGCAGTGGGGAGGTCGGGCGTCACCGGAATCGGCCGGGGAAGGTCGCCGGAGATAGTAAGGTGTGCGGGAAAATTGGGGCAGCCTCGTGGCAGAGAGGAGTTTGTGAGTGAGGGGAAAGAGAGAGGGGACGTGGGAGTTTAAGAGGGTGTGGTCACTGGCGAGAATTGATCGGCCATTAACGTGAAATAACGCTGCGAAATCAACGCAGAAACGTTTAGGGGAGAGGGAAATAACTGGTATCAGGTGAGGACGACGAGTTGACGTGGCTGCCCGGTTGGCGTGGGGTTAGTTTGTCAGCGAGGTTGAGGGTTGGGCTGTGGGTGAGAAAAGATCTGGCAATGGGGAGAGAGAGGTTTCCCCGGGTGGGCTCTTGCTGGGCCTGTTGGGCTGGTTGGGCTAGGTAGGTTAGTGGGTTGAACCCTTTTCTATTTTTTTCTTTCTGTTTTCTTTTTCCTTTTTCAATTCCGATTTCTGTTTTGAATTTATTAAAATGTTTTGAACAATTATTTGAATTCAAATATTTATCAAATCTTTTTAGTAGGTTTTATTTATTCATTAGTGTGTTAAATAATTCACTTTGAATTATTTAAAATATTTTAATACGATTTGATATTCATTTAAATTGGGCATTTGTCTTTATTCAAATAAAATCAATTATGGTTTTAAAAACATATAAATTTTATTGAAATAATTATTTTATTCATTTTAAGTTAATTAGATAACTTTTAATCCCACTTTGGCAAATTCCAATTCTTTTTCTCATGATTTACTTAATCATTTATATTAGGGATTTTGTCTTTATTGAAAACAAATATGGTTCAAGTCCATATAAGTTTTTATTCAAATAAACTTTATTCCTTTATTTTATTTGGATTATCTTTATTCCATTTGCTTATGGATTTATTTCAAGTTTTAATTGTCTTCTAAATAATTTCCTTGTGATTTATTATTTATTTAGTTTAGGCAATTTGTCTTTATTTAAATAAAATTAAATATGGTTCAAAGCCCATATAGTTTCATTTAAATACTCTTTTATTTATTTTTATTATTCAATAACTTCCATTTGTTTATGGATTTGGCCAAGATTTAATTTTCCTTTTAAAAATTCCTTATTTATCTAATTCTTTCTTTATCTTATAAAATCCATATCTTTTTATTTATAGATCCAAATTTGGTGATTCCAATTTGTATAATATTATTTAATACTTGTTTATCTTTTTAAATCCCTTTAGGATTAATTTGCTCACAATTTCGTATGGATTTTAGCTAGGAGCTTTATTAGCTTTGGAAATTATTTTCCTTTTATCTTAATAAATTCATAAGTTTTTATCCATGGCTCAAAATTAAATGAAACCAATTTCTATGGTCTTGTAATATTTGTGTTTATCATTCTTGATCATTTATAAATGTTTGCTTCTGAAATTTCATATGGATAAAATCCATAGTTTTTGAGAGATCTTGGAAATTATTTTCTTCCATTAGGGTTTAGGGTTTTGGTTTAACTTTTCCAAATGTTTAAATTTCAACATACATTCATTGATGAATGCATTTCACTTGATTGAAATTCTGTTGGATTCCCTTTTCATTCAAATTTGTTCAAGAAGGGTTTTGATGTTTCCATTTAGAAGCAAAAATTTTCTTTTCACCCTAAATTTCAACATTTATTTATTTGTTTATTTATTTTTCACATTTCAAAATTTGGAAAATTTTGGGATGTGACAACTAGGTACACTAAGGAAGATTTTATTGCTAAGAAACATGGTAGTGATAGAGAAACTTGGGTGCAAAAACCTATGCCTTTTCCAGGTAAGAAACACAAGTCAAAGGAGGAAGAACACTACAACAAGTTTTGTGAGTGGATGAAACCTTTATTTTTGCAAATTCCTTTGACTGATGCTATTAAATTGCCTCCTTATTCAAAGTATATGAAGTATATTGTCTCTAATAAAAGGAAGATTCCTAAAGAAGAGATTTCTACTTTGCTTGCTAATTATTCCTTCAATAGTAAGGTTCCAAAGAAACTTGGTGATCCAAGTATACCAACTATTCCTTGCTCTATTAAGAACAATTATGTTAGAACTGCTTTATGTGATTTGGGAGCTGGAGTTAGTGTTATGCCTTTTTCTCTCTACAAGAGACTCCAGCTAGAAAAGTTGATACCAACTGATATATCTTTGTAAATGGCTGATAAGTCAACTACTATTCTTGTTGGTATATGTGAGGATGTTCCTGTTCAAGTGGCTCATAATTTCTTGGTTTTGACTGATTTTGTTGTGCTTGAGATGCCTGAAGATGATAATATGTCTATTATTCTTGGGATACCTTTTCTTAATACTGCAGGTGTTGTTATTAATTGCAATCAAGGAAAAGTAACATTCAATATTAATGACAAAGAGCATACTGTTTATTTCCCCAAGAAGGTTGTTAAGATCTATTGCCTGAATTCTATTGAAAATATTGAGAGCATCAAGGTTGGATAAATATATTGTCCCATTCCACAAGAAAATTTTGAAAATATTATGATTGGGACCATTGCCATCAAGTATGAGGTAACATAATCACCTTGTGGAATGCAAAGTTTTGTTTCATATAAGATTGTTTTGGTAACAAGACTTGATCAACCTTGTTAACAAAAGGATTTTTAAGAACAAAATAATGTTTTCACTGTGGTTATACTTGTTTTCTTTTACTTTTCTCCTTCATAGTCTTTGCCTTTTCTTTTGCTAGCTTTGGTTTTGTTAGTTGCTTGTTTGTTAGAGTGTCTTAGAACTTCTGTAGTTTGGCTTTTGGTTTGCTTTTGCTTCTTCTAAAAAAACTTTTTCTGCAAGAAAATCAATTTTCATACCCTGAAAATTGGCCAAAAATAAAGTTTCCCAAAAAGTCCCAGAAAATTTAAAATAAATTTTCCTCGAAAAAAGGGGCAGAGGGACACCTAGAGTGACCCAGGGGGCCACCCCAGGCGCCCACACCCCAGGTAGGTGCGGCCTGCCTATGGGTGGCGCCTAGGGGGTGTGGCCCACCTGGGCCCCTCCAAGGTGCCCCCTCACAGCCATCTTCTTTCTCTCTCCCGAAAAACACCGAAAAACTTGCTCAAGCTTGAGTTCCTGCTGTTCTTGCTCGCGATTTTCGATCTCCTTGCTCAGCCTCTCTTTGCTGTTGATTTTTGGAGGGATTGCTCCTTGGTATGTGCCTCCTCCACTTGTCCAATTAGATTTGTGATTGATAGATTATATCTTGAGTATTTTGTTGCTATAGTGACAGGTTGTGTGATCTTGCATGCTTGTTATATGCTTAGAGATTTCATTTTGATGCATGTGTAGCCCTCTAGCAAGTTCCTATAGTTGTTTCTCATCATTTATCAACTTGGAAATCACTTGGTTTGATGTTTGTCTAAAAAATTCAGAAAAGAGTAGTCATGGACAACCACACATTTGGAGAGATATTTGAGGGTGATGCACCTAGGAGGGAAAGTCTTTCAAGATCATCCTCCCGAGCCAGGCCCTCATACAATGAGGATCTCATCACTCGGCGATTTGGCGATGAGGGAGATGAGGGGGATGCTCACCCTTCCACCTTTCCTGCCCAACCTTTTTGCAGGCTACTGGGATTCTTGATGATTTTACAACCTTGGTTCGGAGGGCTGGACTAAAAATCCTTATGCAGGATGAGAGCGTGCAATATGCTATGCTCACTAAAACATTTGTGGAGAGCTTCTCCTTTACTAACAGCATGTTCAAGCCAGATGTTTCTTCCAAAATTTATGGCAGGTCTTACAATATGACATTGAAGAAATTTTGTGAGGCTCTGGGACTAGGTACAGCTGGGTCAGCAAAGAAGATTTCAGCTCAACCCACTAATTTTTTGGAGCTCTACCGCGGGATAACTAATGATGATAACCGTAGAGCTCAACGGGGAAAAATAAGAAATATTCAGCTTCCAGCCATCAGGTACTTTTCTTACTATCTTGCCACTAGTATTCTTGGTAGGGAGAACACTACTAATATTTCTAGCTACCATTTGGCTTTCTTAGCTGCTGCGCTCAACAATGATACCAAGTACAATCTTGGTTCTCTCATTGCTCGTCGCTTAACTGCTAAGGGGCCCATTTATGGGGGAATTATTGCTACACGTGTTGCTACCGCCTTGGACATTGATGTTGATACAAATGATATAGTTTTGGATCCTTAGAGGCTTGATCTTGCTGCCATGAAGGCGCACCACTTTGTCACTAATGGCTCTACCCTTGAGAACTTGGTTTATAAAATGTTGTTTATTGACGGGGAAGAGAGAGAGATCACTCTACCCCAAACCACTTTGTTCAATATTTCTCAGGGACCTTTGTCACGCTCTAAGGAGGATATGGATGACAAGTTGCTCTCTCTTAGCTTCTATGGACACTATCAGGAGGAAGCACCCTCATATGACCCCGTTGTACACTACACAGGGGAGTCCTCAAGCTCCTATCAGGACGAGGGAACCTCGTTGTCGTACTACGGAGGTGCACCTACTTAGGCACCATGGGATTGAGCCCCACTTAGGCCAAAAGCCTAAGCTTGGGGGGAGGTATACCAACATCACACTCATCTTTATATCATGTTTGGTCGGTTCTTTGTATATCCATTGTTTTGCTTTCTTTTTGGTTCTTGTTGCTTCTTTCTCAAAAACACAAAAATACCAAAAATATTTTCGTTGTTTCTCTTGGTTTGTTTCTTTGCTTTGGTTTGCCTTAAAAGAAAAATCCAAAAAGATTTTGCTTTGCTTGGTTTGTTTTTGCTTTGCTTGTTTTTGCTTTGTTGGCTTGTTTGAAAAAACAAAAACACCAAAAATATTTGTTGTTCTTCTTTGGTTTTGTGAGTTCTTTGTAGGGTTCAGCCGTCCTCAGTGGATTTGGTTTCATGTTATTATTCAAGTCACACAATTAAAGGGCAATAATGAAGATTAAGACAACTTGAGGTGTGGTAAGAGGCTGGTAACAAACTCTATTTGTTTTCATTTTTGTACATATACTCATCATTGTGAGCATGCTTAGTCTGTTCATGGTAAGGAGTGTGTTACTAATGGATGCTTAGTAGTTTTTGCTTGTCTATGATTAGCTCCAGCTTGCTAATAGTTGTAGCATGTCATATAAATGTTTGCTTGCATTGTTTTATTCATATTTTGGTATGATATTGGGGTATCCGCCTTTCGAAGTTTCATGTGAATTGACTTGGCACATGCTGCGCTTGCATATGACTAAACAACAGTAAGTAAGCCTCGATGATTTATTTTGCCTCGGAGTTCTTGTATCACTTTCATGCCATAATTAGTCATGTTTTGTTGCAAGCATGATTATGACAATTATTGCTCTCACGTCTATCGCTCCCTCTCTATTGCTAGCCTTCACTTGCACTGAGTATGAGCTCTACTTGTGCATCCAACTCCCCAAAACCAATATTGCGAACAGTGTCCACCATGCCTTCCTATTAGCATCATTTGCTATTTCAGTGCATATTCAATATACCTTGTTTTGTTCCAAATAAAATGTTTGTATGTTTTGAGAAAGTTACTTAGTAAAGCTCTCACAAACTTGCTGGTACACTTTATTCCTTGCACTTAATAATCTTGAACCATTGTGACCTGTCAATGAAAGCTATATGCTTGCAAATTATATACTGGGAGTTAGCAGAACCGTGCTGTCACGGCGAACGCTTTCAACACTTATCGATACCTATCTAGTTGATACCTTGCTATTTTGTTTGCGGATATCGACGGTGTGAAATAAAAGGGGATCTTGTGAGTTCATGGAGTATATATATGTGTAAGAGAAACGCCTGGGCCGCTAGACTAAGCCATGCCTAATCATGGTGGAAACTTGCAGCATCACCATAATGAGCATTCTGTGAAGCATCCTCAATAAAAAGCTATGCACATAGTAAATAAAAAGATCGCTGAGATGCTCATTGTCTGCTTGCCTTGCCATTTTAATCATGGGATAGATCATGTATCATGTGCAAGGGGTACCTCGTTGGCGGTTCTCTATGATATGCATGTATGTACAATGAAAAGAACTTGTAGGTAACCAAAGTTGAGTAGCATGCGGAGCGGCCCTCTGTGGCATCCCGCAAAACCACTACTAGAAAATCGCGTTGTTTTTGTGCATGGCATCGTCATCATCATGCATTGTTTGCTTAAACTTTTCGCAAAGCCCGTTTTGTTTTCTAAGAACGCCCCGTCTTTTATTCAAACGCCAAACCCGGGTCGCCGGAATATTTTGTTTTGCCGGATATCGGTTTGCAAAAGCCTTGTTTGAAATAAATAAAAATATTTATTATTTTAGCGGGGCAGTCGAACGGGCCGATTGACCCGAACGACCACCCCAGAAATTACAATCGGTCCACCCCGTAATCCTTTTTACACCCAACCTATCCTACCCAACCCCTCTCCACCTCACCCCGACCACTCCCCTTGCGCCACATCAGCCCACCCCAACTCCCCACCAACCATCCTCTGCCACGTGGCCTCCCTCTCCCTCCCTCTCTCTCTCTCACCACCCCACTCACCCCTGGCCACGCACACTCAACACCACACACCAACCCTCCCCACACCCGATCCCCCCACCTGCCCTGGGACCCACTCCCACCTGCCTGTTCCCGCATGCCCCACGTCTTCTTCCTCTTCCCGACGCTGCACGGCTCTCCCGTCAACCCTCTCTCCACCCGCAAGCAGCCCCTCCTCCGCCTCACCGCTCCCTCCTGCCTCCCAAGCTCGCCCGCGGTCCTCCCTCGCTCCGCTCATGGCCAAGACCCTCCGTCGGCCGCCCGCACCTCCTTTCGTCCTCCATCGCGGCGCAGCCATGAGCCTCCCCTGTGGCCTTGACCTTCCTCCCGCCTCGGCCCGTCTCCCCTGGCGCCGCCAGGCCGACCCATGACAACCGCCGCGGCCGCTCCCTCCCCTCGCGGACGCGGCGCAGCCTCCTCCTCGCCAGGCTCGCCGCGCCTCTCTCCTGCGCCTCCGGCCTGAGTTCGAAGTTCCGAGCCCGCAGAACCCTCCTCCGCGCGTGGTCCTGCTGCCGCCTCCTGGCGTGCCGCTCTCCCGCCCGGTCCGGCAGCCACGCCGCCCGCAACATCCCACAGCTACCGCTCCCGCCTGCTGCCGCCTCCCGCCGAGCCCGCCAAGACCCTCCTCGCTGGCGATCACAAGACGCCCGAAGCTGCGGCGCCCCTCAGATCAGCCGCGGCCACCCGCCACCAGCCCGCCTCGCCCGGTCCCCCATCGCCCGCTGCCTTCCTCGCCCCTTCGGCCTCTCCTGCCTCCGCGTGGAGCCCGCTGCCATGTGGGCTGCCTTGCCGTGGCTGCATGTCTTGCAGATGGCCCCACCTTTGTGCTGTTTGGTGGAAGCGATCTGACGTTGCACTTTGAAGTGGTGTTGTGGTGGTGGCATGCTGCTTATGTGGTGATGTTGCCGACCTGTTCAAGATCTTCCGAGACCACGAACCCTAGGCCCCCTGTCCTAGAGACCGAAGACGCAGAACCCCAAGGTCGGTCGTCGACATGGGCCGACAAGATCGCTACATGGATTCGAAGACCGAACCCGACACGCCAAGTTCTTCCTCCCGGACCCGAAGACCGATCCCGTACCGGTGCCGCGACAAGAGATCCTTCTCGGACCCGATGATGCTAAGTTCTTCGCCGTGGATCAACAAGGCCTTCGACAAGACAAGGAACGCCAAGAACTTCACTCCGAAGGCCAAGACCGACCCCCGAGACCGAACCCTCGGGACGACATGAACTCCCCTCGGACGCCATGACCTCCTTCAAGGACCCGATGGCCGAGACCCTGAAGGCCTATCTAGAGCGCCAACGCCTTCGCATGGAGTCGGCAAGATCATCCGGAAACACCAAGATCTACTGCGCGGGCCCGACAAGATCGACACCAATCGGGGCGAATCCGATGCCCCGACGCCAGAACAAGTACTCCCTTCCGGAATGCCAAGGACTCCGCATGAGACGTCAAGACCGACAACATGGCCCGACCACCGCGGATGCGACAAGATCTACCCCCGATATCCGAGGACGATCCCGCCGAGGCCGTCAAACCCTGAACCCAGAGACCGACCCCGAACCCCGGAACCCAAGATCGGCCGAACCCTAATGTGTAAACCCCCCTCCCCGCAAACCCTATTTTTATAAATGAAATACAACCTTGTCACATATTAAATTGTCATTCATCTTGCATGCATATCATTGGTTTGGGGGCCTTATGCCGATTCACCTAATAATTAAATATGGGGCCCATATGCGGGCAACTCTAGTCTCATATTGGCCTCATTTAAACTTGTGTAGCGAACCGGTGATATATTCTGCCTTGTTAAAACAACATTTAAATTGCGGGGTAGATAAATAACTTGAACCATCTAATTAATTGTCGGGACCCCGGTTCCGCTTAATATGACCTAATCGCATCGCACCTTTGCCATGTCATGCATCATACATGCATCATGCCGATCTTCTGTCGTGTATTAAACATTGCATCCGGTGTTTATTCTAGTGTTTTGCTTCCTCGCGGATAAGGCCGTTGAGTTGATGTGAGCTTCGCCCCGATCTTCGGTTGAACCTTCAGCAATGTTTTTCAGGCGAGCATCTCCCCCTTTCTACCTATCTTACTTTTATAGTCTTTATTCCCTCCTGTTGATCTATTGCTATCTGTGTTGCGATGCTTTAGTTTCCGTACCTGTGATATACCGTGCAGCCCTATATTGCCTTGGACACATCCTATTACCTGTTGATCGGTAGATAGTTGGACTTGCGCATCATAGTCGCTTGCTCAAGTGCTGTTGCGTGTCGTCAAGTGCCACAGTTGTTGATGTATTGCCGCATGTTGATGTTGGAGATGATTCTAGTTTTACTTATCGCTCACTTTAATTCCTGTTTAACAACTAAAATTGAAATAAGCAGAGGCATCGGTGGGTGATAGAAAATATTTGGTTTCCGAACGCCCACTTGTGTCCCGTAGGACCCCGAGTACTTGATACCTGTTCCTTGATTTATCGCGCTATCCACATCCGGGAGGTATATGGGACCCCCCTGAGCCAGAGCTTGATTCCGTCTTATTTCTTGGGGCCACAAACTAGTTTGAGGTTTTATTTACGATCCTGTACTTATGCCATGCTACTTATGTATTTACGATTGTGCGAGGAACACACTGTACTGTTTAGGATCGTGGCATGATTCCGCGGTGTCGACAAGCCCAGCCACACTTTCGGGTTCCCGATGTTCATGTAGCCCCCACAACCTTAAGTCCGTCTCGGAGCCGGCCGGCTTCGTTGCGGATTCTACTTAAGGGGTGGCCCCCTGAAATATTTCTGAATCCTGTGATTGTTCAGTCGTGAAAGCCTCGTCGGGTTTTGATTTGGTTTTTCCGAGGTTGATCGAGCGTGTGTTGCTATTGGTGCACCCCTGCCGGGTAAAACTTTCTGAAAGCCGTGTCCGCGGATATGGACGACTTGGAGCACAGTATATCGATCATAGACAAGCATAACTAAAGTTTATTGCTATAAATTTGACTTTATAATGACTAGTAATCAGCTTCACTATAATGGAATGGCTAATTAATACTGCCCACAATTGCTTGTTTGGAGTGTCGCTTGCGACCATTGTACCTGACTAGTAAGTATTGCAACTACAACGGAATGGCTGAATAAAAGTACCAACAACTGCTGGGTTTAAGGGTTATCTCATGCTATTCATATCTGATTAGTAAGTGTTACAACCATAACGGAATGGTTAATTAAAAGTGCCTACCGCTTACTTTATCAGGATGAATATCTAAACCTGACTAGTAAATGCTGCAACGATAACTGAATAAGTAAAACTGCCAACGGTGTGAGTTCCTCGGTTGACTTCCTCGTTCGGTCTCGAGGGGGAAACACCAGGATGGGTTTGTTTGGTGTTAGCTTCAGGTTGGATCCGAATAGGTCATTCTCACCCCTCTCTGATAACTGCCAGTTGTATCGAGTCTCTATAGGTTGTTTAGTGCATCTTTGCCGCCGCTTGATCCACCATACCTATGTGGCGAGGACCGCAATTCTAGCCTCGCTAATCTTGGCCTCGATCTTGACGCTCCTCTTTTTCCTTTGCCCTTTGTCGGCACCCCTTTTTGTTTAAGCAGGTTTTGAGATCGACGTCGTTAGCAGGGTTACCCTTCCGGCTTGGCCTGGGCAGGGTTATGGACGCCATTGGTTATTCTTCAGGGCTCTTAGCCCCATTTGCATCTTGTCCGTAGTCGGACGCTCTATCATTTTCAAGGTGATTTGGATCTTTGTATATTATATTTGTATTCTTGACTCATGGAGTCGCCGTTATATATATATCTGTTCTGTGGGTCCCATCGAGGACTGTTGTGTAATGTTATTACTTCGTTTTCCACCCGCACGAAAGTGCCTGGTGGGCACCTTTGAATCGTTTCTATGCGGGTTTGGCGAATTTTTCTCAAACTTGCATAGGTCCGATTCTGAGGGTGTTACACCCTCGTACTCAAGGGACATGGGATCTCCGGTTTATGGTCTGTCAAGCATATAACTCATATTGGACCTCACTTTCACCTTAACCATATGAAGATGCCTATGATAGGGGCAATGAGAGTTCAAAGCTAATGAGTATCTTCCTTTTAGCATTAGGAAGCCTTTCAAACTTTCTAAAACCTTTTTCACTCCCTTGTTGAGTCACCACTTATTCTATGAGCACCTTCTTGAGAGCATAGTTGTCATTCTTGTGTTTATCTCAAAACTTGGTTAATTATGTCATGACTTTGATGCTTGTATCTCTGATATCTTTACTTCTAGTATTCATGTGAACTTCAGAGGTGCCTTGGAATTTATATTGTGATCTACATGTTGGGCCACGCGGAGATAAAATAAATTTTTTTCCTCTAACGTGGTGATCCCAAGACCTAGCTGAGGTAGAAGGCCACGAGGTTTACCACTAGACGCGCAGTTGCGGATTACTGATGAAGCGCGTCAGTTGATGCAGTGCAGTCCTCACGATCCGATCGTCCTGGTGCTGATCGCATGACCTCTCGCTGGTATCCACACGCATAAGGAGGAGCGCGTGGCGAATCGCTAGGTTCGTTAATTCTGGCTGGACTGCTGTGGAGCTAGGGTTTCCAACACATGGAATGACCTAACCGAACAACGATTAACCCTTCTGGGTTACTGTGCTCCACTATATATAGGGAGTGAACGGGCTCTGCTCGCACGACCCATTCACTAAAGCCCATATAACTCTAGTCACCGTGAGTCCAACTCACTAACTCAGTCCTAATCCGGTTTAGGTCCAACCCAACCAGATTATAAGTTCAGATCCAATACGAACTTGCTCCCGCTCTTAAGTGTGTGACCCCACAGGCTCATGGCTACTTGGACATGATTGGAGTCCGACTCACAATCGATCAGTCGGTAGCGGCTCCTAGCAGAACTTGCCGACTCCCAAGTACCAAAGAGTCATGACGACTTGCCTTACCAATGCGACTTACGTCCGAGTCCCTTTTGCCTCACGATATACCTTGTCAGACTATAGGCGAATATATGTCATCCCTTAAATAGTCCGACTCTCTTCTCGATCCGAGATAAGTGATTCACCCGACTAACTCTTAGTCGATCGCCTCGGTTAACACTTAACCGAGTGCATGGCCATGCTTTCCAATCATGTCTCACGAGAGGCCCAGAGAATATCTCTCCGAGTGGAGGGCAAAATCCCATCTTGGTTATTCACATCACACAGCTTGATTCTCGATCGACCAACCCGCCTTTATAACGCCCGCCACGGATCAGCGTTGATGTAACCTAAGTCGGTGATCCTCAACTCGGACTATGCAACAACCTCAGGTCTAAGGATTACATTGATTGAGATATACAAATGACAGCTTAGTTCGTTGTACCTTAATTTGGGTCAATACGACTTGCTAAACTCTTTAGCCTAGTCTGTGTAAGTTGGAATAGCATCTCCATGCCCATGACAAGTGGAACCGAGTCATCAAGCCAACTTTCACATTGGTCTAAGTTGTGTGTCCAACACAACCTCAATGACCAAGGATATTTAGTACAAACAACATGAATGCATAGTTCCACAACTGAATCACATATTCAATGATACACATCAGATGTTTATACAAGGACTACTTAATAACTTTATGAATACAATGGGACATATCATCATACATGATTGCCTCTAGGGCATATTCCCAACAGTCTCCCACTTGCACTAGAGTCAATCTTCCAACATCACATGTCTAAGCATCTAATGCCCATGGCTCTCAGGTGCGCCTCATGCTTCGGCTGGGGTAACGGCTTTGTCAACGGATCCGCAATATTTGCATCCGTATGTACCTTGCATAACTTGATATCACCCTGATCCACGAACTAGCGAATTAGGTGGTACCGCATGAGTATGTGCTTGTTCTTCTGGTGTTGTCTAGGTTCCTTGGCTTGTGCAATAGCACCATTGTTGTCACAATACACGTCCAACGGATTGGACGAGCCCTGAACCACACCAAGATCCATGAGTAAATTCCTCATCCAAACAGCTTCCTTTGCTGCCTCCGAGGCGGCAATATACTCAGCCTCTGTTGTAGACGCAGACACAGTCTCTTGCTTGGAACTTTTCCAGCTCACAGCACCTCCGTTTATAATAAACACGTATCCGGATTGCGAGCGAGAATCATAAGAGTTGGTGAGATAACTCGCATCCGTGTAACCCTTTACACTGAGTTCATCTTCACCACCATAAACCAAGAACATATCCTTAGTCCTTCTCAAGTACTTTAGGATATTTTTAGCCGCTGTCCAGTGGATCTCTCCAGGATCAGCCTGGTATATGCTCACAACACTTAGAGCATAGGAAACATCCGGCCTAGTACAAATCATGGCGTACATGATGGATCCGACTGCAGAAGCATATGGAATCGCACTCATCCGACTTCGCTCATCAGTTGTCGAAGGACACTGAGTCTTGCTAAGTTTTACACCATGGGACATCGGTAAGAACCCCTTCTTAGATGATTCCATGTTGAACTTTTTCAACACTTTGTCCAAATAAGTACTCTGACTCAATCCAATGAGCCTCCTTGATCTATCTCTATAGATCCGGATTCCGAGGATGTATGTTGCCTCACCCAAGTCCTTCATTGAGAAACTCCTTTCCAATGATTCCTTGGTTTCTTGCAACATCTGGACATCATTTCCAATCAGTAATATGTCATCCACATATAAGATTAGAAAATTTACTTTGTTCCCACTAAACTTCTTGTACAAACAAGAATCATGATCACTCTTGATGAAGCCAAACGATTTGACTACCTCATCAAAGCGAATATTCCAACTCCGAGATGCTTGCTTCAACCCATAAATGGATTTACGAAGTTTGCATACCTTGTCAAGATTAGCCGGATCGACAAAACCCTCGGCTGTATCATACACGTCCTCGGTTAAATTTCCGTTAAGGAAAGCCGTTTTGACATCCATCTGCCATATCTCATAGTCGAAATAGGCCGCTATAGCTAACATGATCCGAACTGATTTAAGCATCGCTACGGGCGAGAAAGTCTCGTCGTAATCAACTCCTTGAACTTGTCGGAACCCCTTCGCGACAAGGCGTGCTTTATAGATTGAAACATTTCCATCCATATCAGTTTTCTTCTTAAAGACCCATTTGCACTCGACGGGTCTTGCACGTCTCGCGATCAACCAAGTTCCAAACTTGATTTTCATCCATGGATTTTATCTCGAATCTCATGGCTCCAAGCCATGACTCGGAATCAGATCCCACCATCGCTTCCGAATAATTTGTCGGCTCATCACTGTCTAACAGTAACACATCACGAACACTTCGTAATCTTGCCGATCTTAGTATGTGTCTTTCTTGCTCAGCTACCATGACCGGCTCAACCTCCAAGGTTTTTGCCGACTCTCTACTAGCCGGTTCCTCTCGAATTTCTTCGAGTTGCACCGTGCTCCCACTTACTCCCCGACTGAGAAAATCTTTCTCAAGGAAGACACCGTTTCGAGCGACAAACACTTTGCCCTCTTCTCAGTTGTAGAAGTAGTAACCCAAGGTTTCCCTCGGATACCCCACGAAAATACATTTATCCGACTTGGCCCTAAGCTTGTCCGACTGAAGTCGCTTGACAAAAGCTTCACAACCCCAAATCTTAAGAAAAGACAAACTCGGCTTTTTGCCTGTCCACATCTCATGCGGTGTCTTCTCTACCGATTTTGATGGTACTTTTTTTAGTGTGAACGCCGCTGTTTCTAGACAATAACCCCAAAATTATAAAGGCAGATCTGTCCGACTCATCATTGATCGTACCATGTCCAACAAGGTCCGATTCCGCCTTTCCGAAACACCATTCCTTTGTGGCGTTCCTGGCGGAGTAAGTTGAGGAACTATTCCACAACTTTTCAGATGGTCATCAAACTCATGGCTCATGTACTCGCCTCCTCGGTCCGAATCAAGAAACTTTATTTTCTTGCCGAGTTGATTACGTGCTTCATTCGAATTCTATGAACTTTTCAAAGGCTTCCGACTTATGTTTCATTAAGTAGATATATCCATACCTACTCAAATCATCGTGAAGGTAATGAAGTACTCATAACCACCCTTGTCGTGCTCATTGGTCCACATACATCACTATGTACTAGTCCCAACAAGTCGGACGCCTTTCGCAACTCTTTGCAAAAGGTGTCTTGGTCATTTTGCCGAGTAGGCAAGATTCATGTCTCGAATGACTCCAAGTCGAGCGAAGTTAGGAGTCCATCATCATGGAGCTTCTTCATGCGTTTCCAACTTATATGACCAAGCCGATTGCCAAAAGTAAGTCATATTCAGATCATTTGGTTTCAACCTTTTAACATTTATGTTATAAACCGACTCACCATCAAGATTCAAAATAAATAACCCGTCCTAGGCGGGTGCAAAGCCGAAACATATCATTCAAATACAAAGAACAACCATTATTCTTGATATTCGACTCATAGCCTTGCCTCATCAAACATGAAGCGAAATAATGTTTCGATCGAGCACTGGAACATAATAACAATTATTTAGTTCCATAATGAATCCGGAAGGTAAATGAAGTTGCATCGTGCCGACTTCCAACGCAGCAACTCTTGCTTTGTTGCCGACTCGAATATCAACCTCGCCTCTTTCTACGCTCCTAGTTCTTACCAGTCCCTGCAACGAGTTGCAGATGTGAATAACTGATCCGGTATCATATACCCAAGAACTATTAGGTGCATCATCAAGATATATGTCTATAACATTGCAAACAAGTGTACCTGAGTCGGAAGTCCCACTCTTGGCTTTGTCGGCCAAGTACTTGCTGCAGTTCCTCTTCCAGTGGCCATCCGCCTTGTAGTAGAAGCAAGTGGATCCGGCTGAAGGAGATGGCTTAGTCCCTGAGGAAGCGCTTGGGACAGGGTCCTGAGCCTGCTTTCCTCCTGACTTAGCCTTCTTCTTAGTCCAAGAAATCTTCTTGAACTTAGCCTTATTCTGCACCATCAACACTTGACTGGTGCCCTTCTTGAGATCCGCCTCTGCCTGCTTGAGCATCCCATGCAATTCAGTGAGCTTCTTATCCATACCATGCATGTGGTAGTTCGAAATGAACTGCCCATATGCACTAGGAAGAGAGTTCAGAATTATATCCGTAGCGAACTCTTCGCTTATGGGGTAGCCAAGCCTCTCCGTAGACTGCGTAACCAACCATTTTGATCACATGCGGACTCGTGGATCACCATCATTAAGCTTGCAACTCAAAGAGCACGAGAGACTTGATACCTCTCGCTTCGCCGAGCTCGAACATACTTTTGAGGCTTTCGGTCATATCGTAGGCCTCAACATGCTCGAACTGCTTTTGCAAGTCCGGTTCCATGTGAGCAAGCATAAGACAGCTAATGTCCGTGGACTCATCTTTAGCCCGACGGTAGGAATTGGTCATGCGATGTCGCATTCTCATTCGCTCATCCGAAGTGGGTTGTCTAGGACATGGTCCTTCTTTTCTTGTTTGAGAACAATTCTTAGATTTCGATACCAGTTGGTAAAATTAGTGTCGTTCAGTTTATCTTTCTCAAGAATGGTTCTCAACGCAAAACCGGATATCTGAGAGTGACTGCTACTTGGTGCCATGATCTACAACAGAAAATATGCAAAAAACACTTAAGACATGTATTCATAAAAGAGCAAGAATATTAAACATTTTAATATTTTATGCTCCCACTAGAACCAACACCCCTCCGATGGTTACTTAGTGATTCAGGATCCTAAATAAGCAAGTCAGCTATTGAGCTTTAGCATCACCGCTAGCCGCCAAGTGATCTAGGTAGACAACTCCTTGTCAATCGCATCTCATGTGACTCCTGTTGGACGGGTGGCATCACATGCCCCAGCTCCCATCCGACCTTTCCCCGAGTCCCACAACCGTTGTGATAGACCCGTCTAGCTTACCAAGTGTTTCTGCAGTAAGAGTCCGACTCGAACCCACCTAGTCGGAAAGAATTGGCAGCACCTCAATTTTATGAGCCCACTACCAAAAATGTCCGACTTGTGATGGTGCAAACACTGGCGGGAAAACCGACTAGACCTTCTTTGAGGGATTAAATTTTACCGACTATCTAACAGAGGTAAAACTGAGACATAACAATAACACAAAATAAAGCAATTATAATGTGAAATGGTATGGCTCTCTTCATGGCGATCTCCATCTCCACAAAGACTGCAATTCGACTCGTGCCAACTCTTGTCACTTGTCGTCTTACTCCATGTCGCCGACATGTACAACTCCTTGCATGCCTTCCGGGTTCTCAAACAGCTACACTAGCTTAGTAAAATAAATTACATAGAGAATCCGACACGCAGGTCGTTATACAATAAAATGACAAAGACCTAGGCTCCGGTGACAAAAACCGTGATTCGCAGATCACGTATGGATTACACATACATCACATGCACATGAACCATACCATTCACAACTTCCTGCAAAAACAAGTTATGCATAGATACAATATCTACCGGCGTTGTGAAACTGCAACGACATCTAAGGCGCTTCTGACGAAGCTGGGCGGTTCCGAAACGTAGATCTCATCTACGATCCGGACATGGATTCACCATCGTTACGATTCGATCAAAGTCTTTGATCTTCGATCACCGCTCGATTTACGTGTCACAATCTACCCGATGGCGGAAGCCGACGGTAGGGGTATGTCGTTCCACGACCTCAAAGATATGATCACGGAAATCAGATCTACCATTCCCGATACGTTGATCCAATCAACTTCATACAAAACCGATCTATCTCATAGATCGACCACCAAAACAGCACATAGATCTCATCTATAGCCTACCGCATATCACATATGCGAGATCTCGAGCCTAAAACCAGAAGCTATCGCCTGATACCTTTGTTGGGCCGCGGAGATAAAATAAAAATTTTCCTCTAACGTGGTGATCCCAAGACCTAGCCGAGGTAGAAGGCCACGAGGTTTACCACTAGACGCCAGCGATGGATTACCGATGAAGCGCGTCGATTGATGCAAGGCATCCTCACGATCCGATCGTCCTGGTGCTGATCGCAAAGACCTCTCCTGGTATCCACACGCATAAGGAGGAGGGCGAATCGCTAGGTTCACATTCTGGCCGGACTGTCAGGAGCTAGGGTTTCAACACATGGAATGACCTAACCGAACAACGATTAACCTTCGGGTTCTTGTGCTCCACTATATATAGGGAGTGAACGGGCTCTGCTCGCACGACCCATTCACTAAAGCCCATATAACTCTAGTCACCGTGAGTCCAACTCACTAACTCAGTCCTAATCCGGTTTAGGTCCAACCCAACCAGATTATAAGTTCAGATCCAATCTGAACTTGCTCCCGCTCTTAAGTGTGTGACCCCACAGGCTCATGGCTACTTGGACACGATTGGAGTCCGACTCACAATCGATCAGTCGGTAGTGGCTCCAAGCAGAACGTGCCGACTCCCAAGTACCAAAGAGTCATGACGACTTGCCTTACCAATGCGACTTACGTCCGAGTCCCTTTTGCCTCACGATATACCTTGTCAGACTATAGGCGAATATATGTCATCCCTTAAATAGTCCGACTCTCTTCTCGATCCGAGATAAGTGATTCACCCGACTAACTCTTAGTCGATCGCCTCGGTTAACACTTAACCGAGTCGTGCATGGCCATGCTTTCCGAATCATATCTCACGAGAGGCCCAGAGAATATCTCCGAGTGGAGGGCAAAATCCCATCTTGGTTATTCACATCACGCAGCTTGATTCTCGATCGACCAACCCTGCTTTTATAATCGCCCGATTCACGGATCAGCGTTGTAACCTAAGTCGGTGATCCTCAACTCGGACTATGCAACAACCTCAGGTCTAAGGATTACATTGATTGAGATATACAAATGACAGCTTAGTTCGTTGTACCTCAATTTGGGTCAATCCGACTTGCTAAACTCTTTAGCCTAGTCTGTGTAAGTTGGAATAGCATCTCCATGCCCATGACAAGTGGAACCGAGTCATCAAGCCAACTTTCACATTGGTCTAAGTTGTGTGTCCAACACAACCTCAATGACCAAGGATATTTAGTACAAACAACATGAATGCATAGTTCCACAACTGAATCACATATTCAATGATACACATCAGATGTTTATACAAGGACTACTTAATAACTTTATGAATACAATGGGACATATCATCATACATGATTGCCTCTAGGGCATATTCCCAACACTACAAACAAAGGCAAGCGAGATACCACTCTATTATACCTTAATATGAGCATTGCAATGTTGCTTATGTTTATGTTCCATGCTACTTATTATTATTGAGTTGGTTTCTCTTCATAGCTTGCAATGACTATTGAGTAGACTTGGTTGCATACTTCTTATTATGAATGGTTTAAGTATCTACTCATGTGCCGAGAATATATACATCATATGAAGCAAATGTGTTCGTGAAAGTTCTTTTATCGTACTCAGTTTTCAACTGAATTGCTTGAGGAAAAGCAATAAGCTAAGCTTGGGGGGAGTTGATACGTCCAAAACGTATCTACTTTCCCGAACACTTTTGCTATTGTTTCTCCTCTAAACTTGTGTGATTTAAATACAACTAACATGGACTGGCGTTGTTTTCAGCAGAATTACCTTGGTGTATAATTTTTGTGCAGAAAATCAACTATCAGGAAAAATCCCGGAAAATATGCCAAATATTATATTTCACCAGAGATCCACGGAGCCAGAAGATGAAACGGAGTGGAGGCCTGGGGGGGCACACCCCTGCCAGGCGTGGGTGGGCCCAGCCTTGCGCCTAGGGGGTGCGGCCACCCCAGGTACCCCCTCGGACTCCCTCTGCGCCTATAAGTTACCCCTTGACCTAAAAACCGAGGGGGTTCGACGTTTTTCTAGAAAGAGTTCCGCTCCACCGCCACCATCAGAAACCAAGATTCGGATCCAGAAACTCCGTTCTGGCACCCTGCCGGGACGGGGAATTTGGAGAGGATCATTGCCATCGTCATCACCAACGCCTCTCCATCAACCATCGATGTTTCCCTCATCCATGAGTGAGTAATCCCCCGCTGTAGGCTTGGGGATGGTAGGGATTGGATGAGTTCTATCATGTAATCGAATAAGATTGTTAGGGCATAATGCCTAGTATCTATATTAGTGTTATTTGACATTGTTGCAATTTGTTGTGCTTAATGCTTGCCACTAGGGACCGAGTGCCATGATCTCAGATCTGAACTTATTATTGAATCATTATGATAGTATTGTTTGTTATCTTATCTGCAAGTTGTGTACACATATCATTGTCCGGATCCAAAGGCCCCGAAGTGACAGAAATTGGGACAACCAGAGGGGATGGTTGTGGTGTGAGGATCACATGTGTTCACGGAGTGTTAATGCTTTGCTCCCGTGCTCTATTAAAAGGAGCACCTTAATTGCCAGTAGTTCCCTAGAGGCCCCGCTGCCACGGTCTGGCTGGACAGAAGATGTTGTGCAAGTTCTCATTGCGAGCATGTATGACTATATTTGGAGCACATGCCTAGGATTGTTTAGTACTTGGATGATTATTCTTATTTATCTGCAATTCCCTAGATCTTGAAGTTACATGTTTAGACTCGTCGATGCAACGCCCGTCCATCCATACCTATGCCTACCGCGCTCATATCCTATTGTTTGCTGCTACTGTTACTATTGCTCTTGTTCTACTATTGCTGTTGCATTGCTATTGCCACTACGAACTATTGCTACTGATAAACTTCTGTGAGCAAGAACTATTTCCAGGTGCAGTTGAATTGACATCTTAGTTATTAAGACTTGCAAGTATTCTTTGGCTCCCCTTGTATCGAATCAATAAATTGGGTAATACTACCTATCGTGGGAATGGTCACGGCAGATGCTGCAATCGGCAGCGAGTAGTAGAACGAGGGGCAAGGGCGGCCAGCCATCTGCGGAGCGAGATGAGGGCAAAGACACAGGGTTTTACCCAGGTTTGGCCCCCCGAAGGGTAAAGACCTACTCCTGCTAGATTGTATTATGGAGGTGTTACAATGGGCGAGCTCGGCGGCTAGGCGGCGAGTCGCTTGGGTGTATGAGGGAACGTTTCTCTACTCACCCTATAGGGAGGTTTATATAGGCTCACCTCCCCTAGGGTTTACATATCTCAACCGATTCGGTTAAAGCTTCAATAGCCGTTTAACCTTACCCGACTGGGCCTATCTACTCTTTGGCCTTGTTTTCAGCTTCAGCCAGCTGGGCTTCGATCCACTCGCTGCCTGCAGCCCACTCGCTGGTCTTGGGCGGGCGGAACGCCCTGCTGGTATACCCGAGGCATATCCCCATCAGAGTCCCCGAGGCCGCCGATTAGGCGAGGTGGCTGGCGCATGGAGTATACGGCTTCAGAGTAGGCACCCAATGAATCGTCGCGGACTCCTGTATAAAGGAGACAACCAATGATCCGTGTCGCCTTTGGCGAGTCGAGTCGAAAACACGTCTTAGTGATTGGGTCGGCGAGCCGAGTGAATAGTTGCAATCGGCGTGGTCAAACTAGCCGTTGGGGTAATCCAACGGTAACTTCGGCGTAATCACCGCGCGTGGTAACGGCTCTCGATTTGGCGGGTAACTCCGCTATATAAGGGAATGGCAGGCAATCGAGAGCCAACTCCTCACCACTTCTTCCGAGTCGCGATTTTCCTTCCTTCGCCTCCGATCCAACGACCCGAAATCCTCCGATCTCCAACCAATCTCTCGGCCATGGCCCTTTCCACCGAGTCGTGGGGTAGGTCCAAGTGCACAAGGGCACAGCTGGCCTCCTTCGAGGAGGCCGGGATCCTGCGAGCCGGCTGTTGGCGTATCCCCGCAGCCGGAGAAACGACCCCAAACCCGCGAGAGAGGGAATTCGTCTGTTTCACCAGTCATCTCGAGCGGGGGCTAGGGTTTCCTACGTCCCTATTCTTCCGGCGCTTCTGCGCCTACTACGGGATCCAGCCATCGGATCTGGGTCCCCATAGCATCGAGCAGCTCGCCCTCTTCGTATGCTCATGAATGCTACTTGGGCTGCCGGCCCTACTTCCCTGTGTGGCAAGATCTGTTCCATGGACGGATCAGCCGCGAGGAGGCAGGCGGCCCAATGCTGGCCGCGGGCGGCTTGACGTTTCAGCTCAAGTCCAAAGCTTCTTTCTTTGATCTGATGCTACCCGCCAAGGCAGCGAGCGACTGCAAGAAGTCGTGGTTCTACGTGGCCGAGGCGACCCCGGAGGGCGAGGTGGCGATCCCGCGGTACTCCGCTAGTCGTTCCGAGCCGCGCAATCTCCAAGTCGGCAAGCTCCCCGGCGACCAGCGGATGGTCGTCGACGAGATGCTCCACCATCCGTGGTCCGAAAAGAAGGGCCTTCAAACGATAAACTTGTACAATTGCTGGCTCGGCGGCGGCTCGTTCCACTCGCCCACCGCGACCACTACATGTACCAAGACATCGGGAGACTCGACGAAGTCCTGTCTCGACGAGTGGAAGCCGGAGGATTATCTCCCAGCGTTGAAGAAGATTACCCAGTGTATACCGGATGCGCAGCCGGGTCGCCTCACACCGCTGGCGTCCGCCCAACGGTAATTTCTTTACCTTGCTCACAACAGAAATGCAACGCGGTAATTCGATTCCGCTTTGTATTCAAGCAGCTATTCCAAGTGGTGGAAGGTGGCTCCCACCCTCGGATGATGAGAGCTCGGCCCATCCGCCCAAGACATAGGCGAATCGCCGCTACCAAGGGCAACGAGGACGACGAGGACGAGTCCGAAGAGGAGGTCGCCCCGCTGGTCCGAAAGACCCGCGGGCAACGACAACGCGAGATCGAGGCAAGCAGAAGCCTCGAACGTCATGATGATGACGAGCTCCCAGAGACCACCTCGCGCCAAGCCACCCCACAAAGAAGAAGAGGAAGGAAAGGGAGGCGAGGGCCCCAAAAAGAAGACGAGGCCATCGGTCGGCCTCGCCGCACTCGGGCGAAGCTCAGACGCCCCAGCCAGCCGGCGACGGCACGCCATCAGCGACAATCGTGCTGGACGCGGCGATCGTGGAAGTGCCGCTGGCTTCAATGCCTCCGCCATTCGCCTCTGCTCGGGCTGGGGAGGCTCGGCCAGGCGGATTCGCCGCAAGGAGGCTCGGCTGCGGCTTCCCGCAAGGAGACTCCAACCGGGCGCTTCGCCGCAAGGAGGCTCCGCCGAGGATGTTCCAGAGGCGCCACCGCGGCCTCAACAACGAAGAAGCCGTCGTGTCTTGGGCACGCGACGCCCCGAGTTGGGGCTCACTCGCCGTCTGGGCCGAGCTGGAGAAACCGGCCGCCTCCGTGACGGGACGTTTCATCCACCGCCAAGTGAGTTCGCTCACCTTTCCTTATTTTTCATAACTATTTCGATTGTTTTTGCTGATTCGATTGATGCGCAGGACCGGGTGAAGAGGATGGGCCACCCGACCGTGGCCAAGGTGCCCTCCGCCGCTAGCGAGGAAGATCCTTCCCGCAAGAGGAAGGCGGACGAGGTCGTCGCCTCGGCGGATGGTAGTAAGAAGGCCAAGGGAGACGACACCATCACTATCTCTGACGATACAACGGTCGCACCAGCCGGGCTCGTGATGGAAGCAACCGCGTCTACGAAGGAGGGTGCTTCCTTGCCTGGAACGGCGGAGGAGACCTCTCTCGGAGCAGGTACCTCTATCGCTACCTTCCCGCGCTTCGTGACCAAGGCAACCACGGCGAGTGGGCCTGCACCCTCGAGCCACGCTCCTGGGACTGCCGACGCTGAAGTCGACCAACGTCGCGGGCACACGCCAGCACTTCTCGCATCCGTGGATGCGGTACAACTCCACAAAGATGCTTGGCGCGCCATCCGGTACATCGGTCCCGAGGATCAGGTCGGTGCTTTGCGGCCCGATTCTTATAATTTCGCATCTTTTGTTTGTCATCCAGTCCCGAGTGCTGCGCTAAATTTTAGCGGGTGGGCACTTAGGAATTTTTTGATCGCCAGTCCCCGAGTGCGCACTCGCTGAATTTCAGCGGGTGGGCACTTAGGAATTTTTTTTTGATCGCCAGTCCCCGAGTGCGCACTCGCTGAATTTCAGCGGGTGGGCACTTAGGAGTTTTTTGACCGCCAGTCCCGAGTGCGCACTCGCTGAATTTCAGCGGGTGGGCACTTAGGAATTTTGATTTGACTAACCTTTTTTGGTGATGTGCAGGTCTGCAGCTTGAGTCAGCGGACCGATTGGCCGCGAAACAGCGCGCGGAGAAGGAGCTGGCCATCGTCCAGGAGGCAAACAAAGGACTTTAGGCTGTTGCTGCGAAGCGAGGAAGCTCGCCGAGGCTTGTCCCACCGGTGAGTTAGCGGCGCGATCTGCCTGGGTGCGCTGAGCGGATCGCCGACCTCGGCCTTGAACTGCGAGGCGAGAGAAGAAGCGAGCTCGGCGGACGGCGAGCTAAAGCCGCCATTGCGGCGGCGAGGAGGATCGCAAGGTGTCGGAAGTCCTTATTGGGCTTCGGGGCGACCACCGCGTCAGATGCTTCATCACGGGACTCGCCCGCCCGTTGCTTGGTGAGTGCATCTCCCCTTTCTAATAGTTGTGGTTTTTGTGGTGTCCGTCGTACTTATCATTGTCTTCTACTCGCAGGTCGCATCATTGATAGCGAAGAAGAGGCGAGCTCACTCGACGCGAGGCAGTGGGTAAGCATGCTCGTCGATTCGGCGACATTGTCGGCGACGTGCATCCGTGCCTACCTCCAAGAAATATCGCCCACGGAGGTGATTCCCAGCGACCTCGTTGAGGTGTGGAAGTATTTGGAGAAGGCGCCCGCGGTCGTTGAGTTCATGGCGGTCGGCGTTTGGCGTGGAGCGTCGGCGACCGAGCCTTGGACTCGCCCACCCGAAGATTTCGACATTGACGATGTGACGAGTGGGTATCCATCGTCGATGGCGCGGTGGAGCTGTCCGAGGTCCTCAAGTTGCAGAACGTGCCGCCACGTACTCGGGCGTGTTCCGGGCAATGGGCGACCTCTGCCGTACCGAAGCGGTTGTCGCGCCAACGACCCGAGCCGCGCGCGTGACTTCAAGGTCGAAAGCCTTTTCGCGGCGATGGCGGGTGAACTGACGACGTATCCATCCAACCCGTACACGGCGTTCATCCGCAGTCGCCGGGATGCTGGCGAGTCGTCTTCGAAGCCTGCAGAGTAGGGTAGTTTGCCTTGTGGCGTTAGCAGCAGTTCTGCCACGCGGGCATATTTTGTAACATGAAACAATGCAACATGTGATTGAATGAGACGTCGTGTCTATTTTGATATTTGTTTGTGTGCTTTTGATTGATTTTGGACGAGTCCCCGAGCGTGTCCGCCCTTTTGTGGGGTTTACCTCGTATATGATGTGTGTTGTTATCATGTGTTTTGTTGATTTGGTCGACTACTTGAGCTCGGAGAGCGATCATAAGGCGACTCCTTGAGTGCTCTATACTTTACCGTTTTCCTTGCGAACGAGGTCGGGTGGCGAGTCCCGAGCGTGGTACTTGGTTGTTCTAGTCGCGACTCAAGGGTGGTTGAGGATTTAGCGCGTTGGTGTGACGCGTCGCTCACCTGCCCCGTTGGGTCACGGCGTGGCGAGTCCAGGCATGCTCTCTTACTTGGCGTTTTCACGGCGCTCGCGACGAACTGGTCTTGATCCCGGCGTGGTACTTAGCCGTTCGAGTCTCTATGCCGAGGATGCGGAGGACCAAGGTCGCTGTGAAGCGAGGCGATTGTCTTGGCTCGTAGAACCGGTCGAGCAAAGCGACTCGGTGGGGGCTCCGGGTTGGCGTTTTTCGTGGATGATGCAAGACCTGAAGTGATTCAGTGCTCTTACACTGCACTACTTAGCCGTGCCGATCGCTGTACCAAAGATTGACTTCTGCTTTTAGCATAATGCTGTTTTTACGAGTGCGAGTGGCACAAGTCATGGAGAGTAGGCGCAATTTGCGGTAACCATTTCTTTTTATTTCATAGCGACTGGAGAGTACATGTGTGGGGTTCTATGAGTAGAACTTCCGGAGGAGGTTTACATTTCATGGTCGCTTGACGTCAAGTTCACCGTCCCCGCGGACGTCGATGAGGTAGTAGGCGTCGTTGCCGAGTACGCGCCCGATAACGAATGGGCCTTCCCACGGAGGGGAGAGCTTGTGCATGCCCTTGTTGTCCTGGATGAGGCGTAACACCAGGTCGCCTTCCTGGAAGGTGCGAGCTTTCACCCGCCGACTGTGGTAGCGGCGGAGTCCTTGCTGGTAGATGGCGGTGTGTGACCGAGCGAGGTCGCGTGCTTCGTCGAGTTGGTCGATCCCGTCTTGGCGGGCAAGCTCGTTTGCAGCCTCCGTGTAGTGGACGACCCGCGGCGAGTCGTGTTCGAGGTCGGTGGGCATGACTGCCTATGCGCTGTAGACCATGAAGAAGGGAGTGAATCCCGTCGATCTGTTTACTGAGGTGCGGATCCCCCATATGACGGATGGCAACTCCTCGACCCAGCACCCGGCGGTGCGCTCGAGTGGTACTTGTAGTCGCGGCTTCAGGCCGTGCAGGATGCTTTGGTTGGCCCGTTCCGCCTGGCCGTTGGACTCCGGGTGGGCGACTGACGCGAGGTCGAGCCGGATATGGTGCTCTTCGCAGAATTCGGCCATGGCTCCCTTGGCGAAGTTGGTACCGTTGTCCGTGATGATGCTGTTGGGGAACCCGTAGCGATATATGAGCTCGCTTAAGAATTTAGTGGCGGTCTTCCCGTCGCATTTTCGGACTGGCTTGGCCTCCACCCACTTCGTGAATTTGTCGGCGACTAGCGGTGGGTGTAGCGGAGGGGCCTTCTTGAAGGGCCTACCATGTCCATGCCCCACAGCGAATGGCCAGTGATGGGGATTGTTTTGAGCGCCGAGCTCGATGCGTCGTCGATTGGCGTGCCGGCACCGGCGCATCGCTGGACGATGTCGACAGCGTCGGCGTGTGCGGTGGGCCAGTAGAAGCCGTGTCGCATAGCCTTGGCGACCAGGGAGCGAGCGGCGGCGTGGTGGCCGCAGTCACCTGAGTGAATGTCGTGGAGGATTTTGCGTCCTTCAGCTGGTTGGACGCAGCGTTGGAACACGCCGGTGACGCTGCGCTTGTGGAGCTCGCCGTCGATGATAGTGTAGGACTTGCATCGACGGGCGATCATTCGAGCGTCTGTCTCGTCTGCTGGCAGGGTGCCGGCTTCCAGGTAGGCGATGTAGGGCTTGGTCCAGTCGTCTGGCTCGTTGACGAGTGCGACCAAGGCTGCCTCTGGTTGTAGTGGGACCCCAATGTCGATCTCCCTTGGGGAGGCTTGGTAAGTAATGTCGTGTCGAGAAAATGCCGGCGGGGCGCGAGTCGAGCCTACCCGATGCGGAGAGTGCGTCGGCTTCCTCATTCTTCGCTGTCGATCCACTCGTGAGTAGCCGTGAAGTGGCGTAACTTGTCCACCGCTTGGCGATGCGCGCCATGGTAGGGGAGACGGCGTCGCAGGTGCCGGCGACTTGCCCCGCGACAAGGTCGGAATATCCGTAGCAGCGGAGGCGATTGACGTTCATCTCCTTGGCGGCTCGCATGCCGTGGAGTAGGGCCTCGTATTCAGCCATGTTGTTGGTGCAGGGCGTGAAGTCGAGGCAGAGGATGTAGCGGAGCTTGTCGCCCTTTGGTGAAGTCAACACTATCCCTGCGCCTGCACGGTCTGCATTCTTAGAGCCGTCGAAGTGCAGGCTCCAGTAGTGGAGGTACGGCAGCTTCTCTGGCTGCTGGGCCTCCTCCCAATCGGCGATGAAGTCTGCAAGTGCCTGTGACTTGATCGCCTTTCGTGGCTCGTATTTGATGTTGTGGACGCCGATCTCGACGGCCCACTTGGCGACTCGCCCGGTCGCCTCGCGATTGCGGATGATGTCTTGCAGTGGTGCTGAGGAGACGACCGTGATCGGGTGCTCCTGGAAGTAGTGCGGCAGCGCTGAGCCCCAAGACCGCGTATACTAGCTTTTGGTTGCGACTGCTGGCGCGCGCGACGGTGAGGACCTCGCTGATGTAGTACACCGGCCACTGAACCGGGCGCTCCTTTCCTTCCTCTGGTCGCTCGACGACCATCACGGCGCTGACGACGCGCTCGGACGCCACGACGTAAACCATCATGGGTTCTTTGTCGGCGGGGGCGACGAGTAGTGGTGCGGCAAGTAGCACCTTTTTGAGGTTGCGGAGCGCGTCGTCCGCCTCCTTGTCCCACTGGAAGGTGGGGTTCTTGCGCATCAGGCGGTATAGGGGCATCGCCTTTTCGCCCAGGCGGGGGATGAAGCGACTGAGAGCCGCTACTCGCCCGGCCAGCTTCTGGACGTCGCGCAGGCACTCGGGTTTGCCGAGCCGGGCGATCGTGTCGATCTTTGTGGGGTTCGCCTCGATCCCTCGTTTGGAGCAGCGTACCCGATGGTTGTCCGGCGGGTACACCGAAGGTGCACTTGCCTGGGTTGAGCTTTATCTTGTATCTTCGCAGGTTGGCGAAAGTTTCCGCCAGGTCGGTGAGTAGGTCGCCTTGGCGAGCGGACTTCACGACCACGTCGTCGATGTAGACGTGGATGTTGCGGCCAATTTGGCTCGCGAGGCATTCTTGCATGCATCGCTGGTAGGTCGCCCGGCGTTCTTGAGGCGAAGGTCATGGCGGTGTAGCGAAGGCTCGAATGGCGTGATGAACGCCGTCTTCTCCTCGTCTTCGACAGCCATTTTGATCTGGTTGTACCCAGTAGGCGTCGGAAACATAGCGACTCGAGCCCGCGGTTGAATCGATTATCGGTCGATCCGCTGGAGGACGAATCTCCTTTGGGCGTGTACTGTTCAGGTTTGTGTCGATACACATTCTCCGTGTCCTGTTTTTATTCTCGACCAGGACTGGGTTTGCCAGCCACTTGAGTACTTGATTGGCGGATGAAGCCGGCGGTAGACGCTGCACTTCCTCGGCGATTGCTCGACGGCGTTCTTCATTGAAGGGCGGCGGCTTGACAGTCGCACTTTGGGGTCGGCGTTTAGCTTGAGCTCCCTAGGGACACCGGGCATGTCAGAGGGTTTCCATGCGAAGATGTCCCTGTTCTCACGGAGGAACTCGATGAGCGCGCCTTCCTACGCTGGGCTCATGCCCGTCCCGATCATCACCGTCTGGCTGGAGTCGCCTGGTACCAGCTCGACGGTGCGCGTGTGCGTCGTGGCCTCAAAGGTTGAGGTGCCTGCGCCCTCTGAGTTGGGCTTCTTGAGTATGGTGGGGTCGTCGTTGTTGACCCCGCTCGCGTACTTGGCGAGCTCATCGGCGTGGTTAGTCTCCGCCGCGATGACGGCGTCGGCGAGCTCGACTCCTTTGGCCTCGCACTCGGCGGCCATGTCGGGGTCGCCGTTGATGGTGATGACGCCGCACGGCCCGGGGAGCTTCATCGCGTTGTACGCGTAGTGGGGCGCTGCCATGAATTTAGCGAACGCCTGGCGCCCCGGACGCAGTGGTAGGGGCTGTCGAAGGGCACCAGCTCGAAGACGATCCGCTCGGTGCGGAAATTTGCCGGTGTGCCGAAGGTGACTGGCAGCGTAACCTTGCCGATCGGGTACGCCTTCCGACCGGGAACGATGCCGTGGAATGTGGTGTGGGTCGTCTCGATCATCGACTGCGGGAGCCACAGCCGCCGGAAGGTGTCGAGGTACAGGATGTTGATGGAGCTGCCGCCGTCCATCAATTTCTTGGGGAGCCAGTAGTCGCCGACCTTGGGCTTGACCACCAAGGCGACTCGTCCTGGATACTCGATGCGCGGTGAGTGGTCTTGGCGGCTCCAGGTGATGGGCTGCTCCGACCAGTTCAGGAACTGGGGGACGTCTATTTGGGCCACCGTGATTGGCGGCGGCGCGGGCGATGACCTTCTTCTCGCGCTTCGTGTTGAAGCCTGTGAAGGTGTGGAGCGAGCCGGCTACTTTGCCGAATTTTCCGCCGTTTGGCGGGTCGTTGTCGGGGTCCTCCTGTGCTCGCCGTGCCTTCTCGATTTCCCTGAGGGTGTGGCAGTCGGCGGTGGTGTGCGTTGCGGGCTTTCCTTCCCTGCTATGGAACGCACATGGTTGGTTAAGGAGGGCTGCGGGGTCAAACCTTGGCTTGTTCTTGTAGTTGCCGCCGTCGCGGTGTTGCCCTCCGTCGCGGAGGAAGCTCTTGGGCTCGCGCTGCGCGTGCCCGGCGTTGGCGACGAAGTCGACTCGCCCGTCACTGCGGCGTTGCTGAGGCGAAGTGCCCAGAAGCGTAGGTCGGTTCGGCGTCGCCGCCGTTGCCGCCCGTCGGCGTTGACCTCTGACTCGTCGCCGCTTCCTGGTTTGGATCTTCCTCGGCGTACCGTTTGGCGATCTCGAGGAGGTCGGGATGTTATCGAGTGTGGGAGTGTCGCTTGAGCTTGGCGACTAGGGGCTCGTGGCGCACGAGGTCTTGAAGCAATGGATCGCGGTGTCCGGTGGATGCCGACCGCGTTGTACCAAAGCTCTTGCCACCGTTGGACCCGATTCTTGGTCATCGCGGGGTCCTGGACGCCGTTCAGTCCTCAATAGTGGTGGCGGGTGTAGGAGCACTCAAGTGCCTAACGAAGGCGTCGCATTTCCTCCCGTGAGTCGATCTTGTCACGGGGAAGAGTGTTGATCCATCGCATGCACGTCCCTCCATCATCGGGGAGGTAACGGGCGGCGGTCGATGTGACCGCGATCCCCATCGCCATGAGGTATGTGTCGAGCCACACGGCGGGGTCGTACGAGGAGTCGTACTTTTCTATTTCTTTTGGCGCCTTGAAGTTTGGCGGATACTTCTCGCCTCGGATCATTGGTCCGAAGCACTTTGGCCCGAGTCGGCTGAGCGACCCAATGGGCTCGTCGTCGCGGCGCTTGGTTAGGGTATGTCGCAGGTCGTCGGGCTGGCGTGCGCGCCAGCTTTGGTTGTTGATGATGTGGGTGCGGGCGTCGATGGGTGCCCGTTGGCGGCGACAAGGTTGGTTGCCGGCCTGGGGTCATTGGTGGAGAGTGCCGCGTTCGCAGGTCGGTATTGGAGCTGCGGTGGCTCTGGTGGCGGGTAGTTGAGGGTGTTTGCCGCCGCTGGGCGGCCGCTGGAGGACGCTCTGCTTCCTGAAGAACGCAAGTATATCCGTCCTTGCGAGTCGGCGCCCGCTCTCTGCTGCTCGACGGCCTTCGCAAGCAGGGCCTTGACGTATTCGATCTGCAGGGCGCCGTTGCTAGTCGCCGTGATGCTGTCGACTACTGCTCGGCCTGCCACGAGGTTGTCCATCGGGGTGGAGAACAGTGGAAGGCCGTTTGCGTCTCGCTCTCGTGAGGAGACTACTATCCGCGGCTGGTCCCTGGGGGGTGCGGTTGGGTGGAGGTGGGGCACCCATTGCCATTGATCCTGGCGGGGGCCGGGCGCTCCCTCCTGGCGGCGCGTTCTCGCAGATCGCGCGCTCGGCCACGCGGGCCGGGTCGTTTTCGTCGTCGAAGTTCAGGGCGCGCCCCTGAACGGTGGGGTTCAGGCGCGTCCTGATCCGCTGCTGGTGGTAGCGCGATAATTCCTGCGCCATCACCTGCTCGAGGCAAAAAAATTCGCGCTCAGCTTGCTCCTTGCGTACCGCCTCCGCCAGTTTCAGGCGGAGTTCCTCGACCTCCGTGGCCGTGGCGTTAGGAGGGATCGGGGTGGAGAATGGATCCTCTGGCGGGTCGGTGCCGGTCGCCATGTAGGTCGCGGCGTAGCGACCGGTTTCGTCGCGGAGATCGGCGGAGTTCTCCGACCCGGAGTCGAATTCGAAGATCGCGAGGATGGAGGGGTCTTCGAAATCTCCCGTGTTGGAGACCTGGGCGATGGAGCCCGCGGATGAGGCCGCGGTGATGGATCCGGCGAGTGACGCCGGGGTCGCCGAGTCGGCGTCGTCGGTGAGGGCCGCATCCTCTGCGGCCGCTGAATTCCCGGCCACGTTGATGTGGGTCGAGTTGTACTCGGAGGCGAGGCGGTGGATCGTGCGGATCTGGCTCTCGGACAGCCGATCGCGTGGCGGCGACTCGCGGATGCGAGCCGAGTCCTCCGAGTCGATGACTTCGGTGAGGCCGACGAAGAGGCTGATTATGCCGATAGGCAGGATCACGCTGTGCGTGACGGGTCGCGCCGCCGGGATGTAGCTGCTCTGCAAGACCTGGAGCATCTCGCCGATCGCTATCATGCGGCCGGTGGCGACCGTCTCGTTGATGGGCAGATTGGATCTCGCCGCAGAACACCGGCCAGACCGACCAGGCCCCACGGTGGGCGCCACTGTCGTGGGAATGGTCACGGCAGATGCTGCAATCGGCAGCGAGTAGTAGAACGAGGGGCAAGGGCGGCCAGCCATCTGTGGTGCGAGATGAGGGCAAAGACACAGGGTTTTACCAGTTCGCCCGGAGGGTAAAGACCTACTCCTGCTAGATTGTATTATGGAGGTTTACAATGGGCGAGCTCGGCGGCTAGGCGGCGAGTCGCTTGGGTGTATGAGGTAACGTGTCTCTACTCACCCTATAGGGAGGTTTATATAGGCTCACCTCCCCTAGGGTTTACATATCTCAACCGATTCGGTTAAAGCTTCAATAGCCGTTTAACCTTACCCGACTGGGCCTATCTACTACTTTGGGCCTTCACTTCGATCGCTTAGCTCCTGGCTGGGCTTCGATCCACTCGCCGTTCTGCAGGCCCACTCGCCGGGTCTTGGGCCAGTCGGAAACGTCCTGCTGGGTATACCCCGGTAGGCATATCCCCATCACTACCCATGAAGACTATTGCGATCCCCTACACTTGTGGGTCATCAGAAGGTAATAGTGGTTTGCATAAAGTAAACAGTAATAGTGGAAGATGTATCAATGGTAAAAATTGGACCGGGTCCATAGTTCACTAGAGGTGTTCTCCTTAAGATAAACAAACATGGCATGATGTGTAAACAAACTACAGCAAGGCAATTGACAGGACTAAGCAAGGCATAACAATGCAATACTAGACATTAATGATCATATGAGATTCGATTGGGCAATACAACAGGATACATAGACCGCCATCCAACGGCATCTATGACTAGAAATCCACCTTCAGGTTATCATCCGAACCCCCTCCAGTATTAAGTTGTAAGCAACAAATAACTGCTTTAAGCAAAGTGTGTAAGGTAAATAATCCACTTGTTCCAAGAACAAGAGACCGTTGTTTTCTCCCTAGTGGCAACAGCACATCTACAACCTTAGAGATTTCTGTCACTTCCCTTAGATTAAATAGAGGCATGAACACACTATCTAGCATAAGTTCCCCTCTTGGAATCACTAGCATCTACTTAGCCAAGATAGCTACTAGAAACGGAGAGAATGTAAGATCACAAACAACATACATGATAGAATCAATAAGACAAATTAATCAATCTGACATAGTAATCTCAATATCCATTGGATCCCCGCAAACACAACATGCATGATTACACATAGATGATCTTGATCATGAACGGAGCTCACAAGATCTAAACATGGTAGAACAAAGGAGGAGATACAACCATCTAGCTACTACATGGACCCGTGGTCCAAGGTGGAACTACTCACACTTCATATAGGAGGCTGGCATGATGAAGAATAAGGCCTCTAGGATGATCTCCCCTCTAGCAGGGTGTCAGGAAGAGCTTCAGATCCCCCCGATCTAGGGATGATGGTTTTGTGTAATATTGATAGGGTACTTAGGGTTTCTGCATCGGGAGGTCTTTATAGGCGAAGAGGTGAGGCAGGGGGCGGCCAAGGTGGTCACACCCCTCCCCCCAGGGCCGCGCCGCCAGTGCCCTAGTGCCTCCCCTCCGTCTCATATTTTGGCCCCCTAGTGCCTCCCCTCCGTCTCATATTTTGGCTTCGTGTTCCCCACGGTAAAATATTGACTTTGGATTTTGTCCCGTCCAATTCTGAGAATATTGATTTTCTGCATCACTGGAACCAAAAATAGAAGAAAACATGCAACTGGCACTGTGGCATCTTGTTAATATGTTAGTACTAGAAAACATATAAAAACACCTCAAAGTGTAGAAAAGGAAAAGCAAAGTAGATACTAAACAAGCATGTAACATCAAAAATTATAGATATGTTTCCGACGTATCAAGCATCCCCAAGCTTAACTCCTGCTCGTCCTCGAGTAGGTAAGTGATAAAAAGAATAATTTTTTGAGCTGACATGCAACATCAAAATCAAGATCAAACCATTTGCAAGCATGAAAGATGGGATCAGAGAACTCTAAACATGAGCATGAAAGATGGAGTTCTAACAGTAAGACAAAGTAACTATGCAGGCAACATGAAAGGTGTGATACCCCGGTTCTGATAAGACCGTGGCCTCTATGTGACATGCCAATCCCTGGATCGGTTCATTGGCCCACAATAGAGTAAGATAGATATTCATAGCAAAATAACCGTGTATCATGATCTACAAAGATCCAGAGTACCATTATTACAATGAAAGCTTAGCATAAAGCTTAGCTCAAATTATTCAGGTAGCAACATAACCAAATATATCCTCCAATCTTCAATTTGCCCACAAGTGAACAAGTGCCGAGTGGAGTACCGTGGCCTATAACGATCAATCAGAATCGGAATAACCTGCAACATGAAACGTAGCAGCCCCGAAGGGTCAATACATGGAATGTATGGCAAGTAGAGCTAGTAAAGGAGACAATAGTACTAACATCTACATGCATATTTGGCAATTGGAGTTGTGTCTGGCTTGCATTTGCAAATACATTTGTCTTACTTTCATAAACAGTTTTCGATTTTCTTTGAAAAGATCCCAATTAAGTTAACCCAACAATATTAAAACAATTATAAAATTAGAATGAGCGAGAAACATGTCATGGGATCAATATCTAGCAACTCAGATGTCCATAACCGGGGACACGGCTAATCGATTAGATTATACACTCTGCAGAGGTTAGTACACTTTACCCATGTGACTTGGCCAGCCCAACTCGTACCATCACTCTCATTTTGGGTGATGATAGGGAGAAGACCAAGAAGAGACTGTTCGGGAAGTAGCTCCTCAATCCCGACGCGCACCGGTCCAACCTACCAAAATTCTACATCTCTGGATACGCGGGTTCGAGTTACCACAACCTACTAAGTCCAACCAACCGCCCATTCCATTATTGGCACATGGTTGTACATGTAAGCTACACAATAAAGAAGCCAATCATTCTCTCTTGATACCAGGTGCCTTTCCGCAATGAAACCACCAAAATTTATCAATACCATCACACCCAGGGGGTTCATTGATTAAGTTGTTTTAGTTTTCACAAACCAATACTTTGAGAAAACAAGTATCAATGATGTAACCCAGCCCTCGTTCAACAAAGCATGGCTAAGCACATCTACCAACGGTGGTTCATCTACAAAGAGGGTCCTACCACATAATAGGACATAGCATAGCGATAGTATCATCCTACACATGCATCTACAAAATACACGACAATGCATTGAAAATAGTAGGACGATATCATCAACAAAGTAGCATCTACTTACCTTGGTTGTAGCAGTCTGGAGCACAATCCTCACACGAGCAAGCGTTGCACTCAACACAATCTACACGATACAATTGCATTCATAAACAAACAATCCACAACATATGCAACAAATATGATGCATGAATGCAAGAACGGCAAGTGAATTGGTGCTACAGCTGCACCACAACATCCTATAACATAACACTACCGATTACATGCATGGAAAACAGTTTTAGCGCTAGGAAAACTACTAGACAAAAGTAATGCTCCAAACTAGAGCTAGAACTTAAATAATTCACTACCAGTAGTATACTGTTCGTAAAATCTTCGGAAAAATCTACCGCATAGGCATCGCTGATTACAAACAGTACCAATTGGAATTACTCGAAAAGGATTTATAGAACTCCCCGAGTAATTAAAACACTACAGAAAGCCATTAGACAAATACTGCAGAAGTTTTTACTGTAAGACTAACTTTTTAATTCACGATAAGATTCCACTCGTTCACACGAGTTCAGGGACATATCACACGCGATTTTTGGAGCTACGGACCTTTTTTACGAATTTAATACTCCGAAAAGGCCACTAACTAGTTTGATTAAACTGCACTAAACCTGACATATTTTATTTGCAATTTTTGGCCAAGCGGTTGAATTTCTACGCAATTTACAAGATTCTACCGAAATTTGCCAACTAAAGGGATTAACGAAATTGACCCAGTCAACTGCGTCTGTTTGACTGGTCAACTCGTCTGCTGACTCGGCGCTGACTGGGCGTCTGACTAGTCAACGCCTGGGATGCTGACCAGTCAACGAACGATCTAAACCGCTGATCTATGATCTGACGGTGGCTGCTGTCTTACCGGAAACGGATGGCGAAACGGACTCCGGCGAGCTCCGAGCGATGACGACGATCACTTCCGGCGGCGAGATCCTTCCTACACGGACACACACGGTAAACGAATGGTCCGGAGAAAATTACGCAGCAGCGGCGCGCAGCGTGCGTCGTATGCGTGCGCGTATATGCAAGCATGCGATAATGCGCACGCGAGGCGGCGCCGCAGCAGCGCGCAAGCGGCGCGCGGCAGCGGCGCGGCGGCGGCGGCTGCGATGGCGGCGCGCTGCGGTGGCGGCAAAGCGGCGCGGCGCGCGGCAGCAGCGGCGGCTGCGGCTGCGTGGCGCGGCGTGGCGTGGCGGCGACGGGCGGCGGCTGGCGGCGGCGAGGCGCGGCGCGATGGCGGCGGTGGCGGCGGGTGGCGGCGCGGCGGCGATAGCCCGCGGGCGGCGGCGGCGACGGTGATGGCGGCGGAAGGCGGCGATGCGGCAGCGATCGCGGAACGGAGAGGCGGCGGCGGCGCACTGGCGGCGGGTCGACGGCGGCGGCGAGGCGGCGGCGAGTGTGGCGGCGGCGATCTCGGCGGCGGCGGGTCGAGCCCTCGGGAGGCGCACGACAGGAGGAGAGGCGGCGGGGTCGCGTGGGGCAGGAGTTGGGAACGAAAAACGAGGTCCAGGTGGGGTCCTGCGCGCGGAAATCCTAAACAGAATCGGTTCGCAGTTGGACTCCGATTCGGAAATCGATCCAGATTTTCGGACCGTTTTCCGGCGGTTTACTAAAACGTCTGAGTCTTTTGCATACGAACTCCGATTGGAGCGATTCTCGCGCCTACGGGTTCGTATCGTCGAGGGGCACAACCTTCAGTCGAAGTTTGCGCGAAAACACGAACCTACAGGGGTGGTTGTTGCAAGTCCCTCTAAAGCTTCCCGCAGGAACCTTGTAGCGAAACAAAATAGGGTTTTGAAGATAGCGTTTCGTCGAACCTTTCTACTCGACGGTTTTGCATGGAAAGATATGATGCAATGCTATGAATGATATGCAAGACCAAATCTAAAATTTGGGATGTGACAAGACTAACCCCCTTAAGATGAATCTCGTCCTCGAGATTCGGCGCGGCTAGCAAATAGGTGTGGGTAGTCCTCTCGGATGTCATCTTCATGCTCTCAAGTGGCTTCCTCTTCGGTGTGGTGGCTCCACTGCACTTTGCAAAACTTGATTGTCTTGGTACGGGTAGTCCTTTATGCTGTCTCCAGAATCTTGACCGGTTTCTCCTCATAGGTCAAGTCATTCTCCAGCTGAACCTCCTCCAGCGGTACGGTGTCTCTCAACGGTGTATCCACCATCTCTGGATGGCACTTCTTCAGCTGGGACACGTGGAACACGTTATGAACAGCAAACAGAGCCTCTGGCAACTCCAACTGATAAGCAACTTCTCCTTTGCATGCTAAGACACGATACGGTCCAATGAATCGTGGTGCCAGCTTACCCTTAATTCCAAATCTCTTGATTCCACGAAGCGGTGATACTCTGAGGTATGCTCTATCACCTATCTCATACACCACTTCCTTGCGCTTGGCGTCAGCGTAGCTCTTCTGCCTTGATTGTGCTACCTTCAGCCTATCCCTAATCAAGGCGACCTTCTCCTCAGCATCCTTGATCAAATCAGGTCCAAACAGCTGACGTTCTCCTACTCCATCCCATAGCAATGGCGTACGGCATTGTTTCCCATACAGCACATCGAACGGTGATGTCTTGATGCTGGTTTGGTAGCTGTTGTTGTAGGAAAACTCCGCATACGGCAAATTCTCATCCCAACTAGATCCATGAGCCAAAGCGCAAGCTCTCAGCATGTCTTCCAAAATCTGATTCACCCTCTCGGTCTGTCCATCAGTCTGTGGGTGAAACGCTGTGCTAAACTCCAATCTAGTACCAAGTGACTCGTGCAGCTGGTGCCAGAAGTGTGAGGTAAATTGGGTGCCTCTATCAGATACGATACTCTTGGGAACTCCGTGTAGGCACACAATCCTGTCCATGTAAATCTTGGCCAATTTTGCACTCGTATAGGTCGTCTTCACCGGTATAAAGTGGGCTACCTTGGTCAAATGGTCGACCACTGCCCAAATAGATTCATATCCTGACCTAGTCCTGGGAAATCCTGTGATAAAATCCATTCCCACTTTATCCCACTTCCAATCCGGCCCGGGCAATGGCTGTAGCAGTCCTGCTGGCTTCTGGTGTTCCGCAAATTTACTCGGCTACATACATCACATAGGGCAATATGCTTGGCGATATTTCCCTTCATGTTGTTCCACCAGAATCTGCTCTTCAAATCCATATACATCTTTGTGTTGCCCGGATGTATGGAGTATGGCGAGTTATGAGCCTCCTGCAAAATCAACTCCCTTATCTCCGGGTCGCTAGGCACACACAAACGATCTCCATACCACAGGGTACCATGTTCATCCTCGCGAATATCCTTTTCCCGATTCTCCTTCATCTTTTCTTTTATCTCTTCTATTTCCTTGTCTCCCACTTGAGCCTTTACGATCCTGTCCTGTAGTGCCGGTTGGACTTCCATTGTTGCCAAGTATCCTTCAGACACTACTTCCAGTCTAAGGTCCCTGAATTGCTTGCACAAATCCTCAGGAAATTCACCAATTGTCAATCCATTGGCATAAACCTTCCGGCTCAGAGCATCTTCTACTACATTGGCCTTTCCCGGGTGATATTGTAGATTCATATCATAATCCTTGATAAGTTCCAACCATCTCCGTTGTCTCATGTTCAGTTCCTTCTGTGTAAATATGTACTTCAGGCTCTTGTGGTCGGTATACACATCACAGTGTTTTCCCATTAAGTAATGCCTCCACACTTTGAGCGCATGAACCACTGATGCTAACTCCAAGTCGTGTGTGGGGTAATTCCGCTCATGGTGCTTGAGTTGTCGTGAGGCATATGACACTACTCTCCCATCTTGCATTAGCACACTACCAAGTCCCTGTCGAGAAGCATCACAGTACACTTGGAAATCTTTCTGAAGATCTGGTAGACATAGAATCGGCGCGGTCACTAGTCGACGCTTCAGTTCCTGGAAGCTGGCTTCACATACGTCTGACCATTCAACTTCCTTTCCTTCTTCAGAAGTTCAGTCATCGGCTTAGCAATCTTGGAAAAGTTTTCAATGAACCTTCTGTAATATCCAGCAAGTCCTAGAAAGCTTCGAATCTCCCCTGCATTCTTGGGCGCTTCCCACTCAGTTACTGCAGTCACTTTGTTTGGATCAACAGCAATTCCTTCTCCTGACACTACGTGTCCAAGAAATCCAACCGTGTTAAGCCAGAATTCACACTTACTGAATTTGGCATACAGCTTGTGTTCCCTCAGCTTCTCCATAATCATCCTCAGATGTTTCTCATGCTTGGCATCATCCTTGGAATATATCAGTATGTCATCAATAAACACCACCACGAACTTGTCCAAATACTCCATGAATACCTTGTTCATCATGGTCATGAAGTATGCCGGGGCATTCGTTAGTCCAAAAGACATAACTGTATACTCATATAAACCATACCTAGTGGTGAAGGCGGTTTTTGGTACATCCTCTTCTCGGATCTTCAATTGAAAGTAGCCTGATCGCAGATCTATCTTGCTGAACACCTTTGCTCCTTCCATTGGTCAAACAAATCATTTATGTTAGGCAGAGGGTACTTGTTCTTGATGGTTACTTCATTCAGCGAGCGATAGTCTACCACTAATCTCTTGGTGTTGTCTTTCTTCTCCACAAACAGAACAGGTGCTCCCCATGATGACGCACTAGGCTGAATGAATCCCTTTTCCAATTGTTCCTTCAACTGTTTCTTCAATTCTTTCATCTCATCCACATCCATCTTATATGGTTTCTTTGCTATAAGTCCTGTTCCCGGCATCAGGTCGATAAGAAACTCAACATCCCTGTCAGGTGGCATCCCTGGCAGCTCTTCCGGAAACACGTCGGGGTAATCCCTAATCACCGGCACAGTATCCATGCTAACCCCCTTAAGAGAATTCAACTTACACCTTCCTGGTCGTACAACTGACTTGAATCTAATCCTCTTACCATCCGAGGTTTTGAGTGAAACAGCTCGCTGTGCACAATCTATGTGTCCCCCATGCATAGACATCCAATCCATACCCAGAATGACATCTAATCCCTGTGAATCCAGTACTACTAGATGTGCAATGAAGTTGTGTGTTCCAATCCTCACAGTCAAGTCGCGGCATCCCGCGCTAGCTACCATATCTCCTCCAGGTGAACTCACTCTAATAGACCTTTTCATAGACTCAGTAGGTAACTTATACTTATCCACAAATGCCCTTGATATGAATGAATGCGATGCACCAGTATCGAAAAGTATAATTGCAGGGTAAGTGTTGATTGGGAACTTACCAATCACAAGGTCAGGCTCATCTGGAATCTCCTCCACATTCATGTGGTTCACTGTGGCCTTCTCGCCGTTGGTTGGCTTCAGTCCTTTCCTCTCCGGACAGTTGTCAGCATAGTGTCCCTTCTTCTTGCACTTGAAGCACGTCACCTCACTCAGATCCTTCTTCACGAAGTTGCGATCACGGTTGCGGTCATGTCCACCGTGTCCTCCAGAGTGGTGAGAGTGTCCTCCCTTGTGGTTGTGGTGGCTGCTCCTATGGTTGTCATGACGATGTCCATCGCGGCGGTCATGGCTCCCATGGTCACTTCCTCCATGCTTGGAGTATCCATCATATGAAGTGCGAGACTTGTGGTGTGAACCAGAGTGATGAGTATTGCTCTTTCTCTTGCGGTTCTCCACCTGCTTGTGCTTCCCTTCCAAGATCCTGGCCTTGTCCATAAGCTCTTGGAAAGTGGAGCAGTAAACCACAAGTAGATGTACTGAAAGCTCATCACTGAGGCCATCCAGGAATCTCTCCCTCCTTTTGGCATCAGTGTCAACATCCTCAGGTGCATAACGGGACAGGTTGTTGAACTCCTCAATGTACTCGGCCACGGTGCGATTGGTTTGGCGCAGTTATGAACTCCTTCCTCTTCAGGCTCAGAACTCCTGAAGACACGTGGTTGGTCCTAAAACCTTCCTCAAACATAGCCCAAGTCACGGTATCCAGCGGGTGGGTGATCTAAAATGTGTCCCACCAAGAAGCGGCTGGTCCCTCCAGTAGGTGAGCGGCAAACCTCACATTCTCAGCATCAGTGCATCTGACAGTTACTAGATCCTTGTTGACTGAACGCAACCAGTCGAGAGCAACCATTGGTTCCGTTGCAGTAGAGAACTTAGCTGGCCTTAACCTTCAAAAATCTGGTGAGAGCATCTCCCTGAGGCTTATTGTTTCCATTGTTGTTGTTCTGATTCGCCATGAACTGGGTCATCACTTGGGTCAGCTGTGCCTGAGCTGCCATGAGCTGCTCCATCTCAGTGGGTTGGCGACGAGGAGGCATCTGTGGTTCAGCATAGGTAAGTTTAGAAAGAAACAACTACGACAATAGGATTCTACCCTTCCATATGATCAATCAACAACAAACAATAGCAGACAATCACAAGCAAGCAACACATCAACACACAAGCGATCCAGCAACATCCCAGGTGTTATCCTAGCAGTATATAACTACTGAAATAGTTTTGCAAGAGTTGGCAATCGTTAACTAAACAATAGATCAACTAATCAACAAAACAGCAATTCTGCCAGAACAGTCCAGCAGCTTTCACGAATTTTTCCGCCTGACTTAAACTCGTCAGAAAATTAAGCCAATTTTGTGCATATGGCACAGAGAGTTTCGCATCAGCCCAATGTTTTTCAGATTTTTCAGAGTTACCAGAAAAATATGAAAAATCGCTTAGTACTGCTGTATCAGCAGAAAAACTGCAGCGAAAAACACACAGATAGTAACCAAAATGCCATAACTCTTTCATAAAATTCGCACAAATAAATCCTGGGATATTGGAGTACACAAATAAGCAACTAAACACTTTTAAACTAACACGAACTAAGTTTCACAATGATCGAGACTAATCCTAACGAGTTCTCCAAACGTGGACTAATTGGTGGACTTCTATCTACTTCTTGAAGAGATTGAGGTAGGTCCTTGCGGTCATGCGTTGGCGCTTCGGCTCGCGGTACAACCATGGCGGCGGAGTGTACACCTCTCCTGAACCATCACTTGAGACTTCAAACTCCACCTCTTCTGGATCCTCCTCTTCTTCTTCATCCTCACCGCAAAGACAGACTTCATCTCCTCCACCATCATCGTCTCCATCATCATCATCCTCGTCCTCATCATCATCATCGTCTCCACTGTCATCATCATCCCCATTGTTGCCATCATCTCCATTGTTATCATCGGAGGTGGATTCAGCTGTGCTTGGAGCGGCAATCTGGCTGTCATAGCTTCAATGGTTTGGTCCCTTTCTGGACGGTCCCTTGCAACTGTTGTATGCTCTGGGTATTATCTTGCAGTGCCATGAAGATGTGCTATGGTCTCATCTCGGCTATCGTGGCAGTCTCGAACTCCCACAGCTTCATGCAAAGTGTCTATCTCCTGTCCTTGGACCACCATTCCATTGCTAGTAAAGTGCAATCTCCTTCAACATTCTCACCTTCTCTGCTAGAGCTCCATTCTCTCTTTCCATGTCCTCTATGTGCCTCCGACGGGCGGCATGCTGTTCTGTCGCCTGGGTAACCAATGTTCCCATCTTCATCACGCCTTCCATAATCACGGTAGGGTGAATCTGCAGCAGATGGTGTCGGACATAGTGGCCTGGCGAGACAGGCTTCATGTCTGACCAAGTTGATTCCAAGTCCCGTTGCAGTATGTCTTGGTGTAGACCAAGTGCGGGGGTTTGGCAAGCGGCATCTCTGAATATGAAGGTAGTGATCTCCCATGCATCCTCTCCATATCCATAGGTGTACAGCCTTCTTCCCTTGAACATAGGCGTGCAATCCCAATGACTGAGAGAGCTGAGCTAACTGCCTTGCAAAGGGCCTTGGTGACTCCATGGTGACATACTCAGTCCTGACGTCTCCCATCTATCAAGTAAAAGAGGAAAGTGTGAGAATAGCATATGGTAAGAATTTACGAGGGTGAAAGGCATAAGAGGAAAGACAGTGTTAATATAGGCTTAATAATTCTATGGCTTCCTAATCCAATCCTAGGTCACGATCCTACAGTCGACACACGAGCTCTGATACCATCCTGTGACACCCCGGTTCTGATAAGACCGTGGACTCTATGTGACATGCCAATCCCTGGATCGGTTCATTGGCCCACAATAGAGTAAGATAGATATTCATAGCAAAATAACCGTGTATCATGATCTACAAAGATCCAGAGTACCATTATTACAATGAAAGCTTAGCATAAAGCTTAGCTCAAATTATTCAGGTAGCAACATAACCAAATATATCCTCCAATCTTCAATTTGCCCACAAGTGAACAAGCGCCGAGTGGAGTACCGTGGCCTATAACGATCAATCAGAATCGGAATAACCTGCAACATGAAACGTAGAAGCCCCGAAGGGTCAATACATGGAATGTATGGCAAGTAGAGCTAGTAAAGGAGACAATAGTACTAACATCTACATGCATATTTGGCAATTGGAGCTGTGTCTGGCTTGCATTTGCAAATACATTTGTCCTACTTTCATAAACAGTTTTCGATTTTCTTTGAAAAGATCCCAATTAAGTTAACCCAACAATATTAAAACAATTATGAAATTAGAATGAGCGAGAAACATGTCATGGGATCAATATCTAGCAACTCAGATGTCCATAACCGGGGACACGGCTAATCGATTAGATTATACACTCTGCAGAGGTTAGTACACTTTACCCATGTTACTTGGCCAGCCCAGCTCGTACCATCACTCTCATTTTGGGTGATGATAGGGAGAAGACCAAGAAGAGACTGTTCGGGAAGTAGCTCCTCAATCCCGACGCGCACCGGTCCAACCTACCAAAATTCTACATCTCTGGATACACGGGTTCGAGTTACCACAACCTACTAAGTCCAACCAACCGCCCATTCCATTATTGGCACATGGTTGTACACGTAAGCTACACAATAAAGAAGCCAATCATTCTCTCTTGATACCTAGGTGCCTTTCCGCAATGAAACCACCAAAATTTATCAATACCATCACACCCGGGGGGTTCATTGATTAAGTTGTTTTAGTTTTCACAAACCAATACTTTGAGAAAACAAGTATCAATGATGTAACTCAGCCCTCATTCAACAAAGCATGGCTAAGCACATCTACCAACGGTGGTTCATCTACAAAGAGGGTCCTACCACATAATAGGACATAGCATAGCGATAGTATCATCCTACACATGCATCTACAAAATACATGACAATGCATTGAAAATAGTAGGACGATATCATGAATAAAGTAGCATCTACTTGCCTTGGTTGTAGCGGTCTGGAGCACAATCCTCACACGAGCAAGCGTTGCACTCAACACAATCTACACGATACAATTGCATTCATAAACAAACAATCCACAACATATGCAACAAATATGATGCATGAATGCAAGAACGGTAAGTGAATTGGTGCTACAGCTGCACCACAACATCCTATAACATAACACTACCGATTGCATGCATGGAAAATAGTTTTAGCGCTAGGAAATCTACTAGACAAAAGTAATGCTCGAAACTAGAGCTAGAACTTAAATAATTCACTACCAGTAGTATACTGTTTGTAAAATCTTGGGAAAAATCTACCTCATGGGCATCGCTGATTAGAAAGAGTACCAATTGGAATTACTCGAAAAGGATTTATAGAACTCCCCGAGTAATTAAAACACTGCAGAAAGCCATTAGACAAATACTGTAGAAGTTTTTACTGTAAGCCTACCTTTTTAATTCACGATGAGATCCCCCTCGTTCACACGAGTTCAGGGACATATCACACGTGATTTTTGGAGCTACGGACCTTTTTCTACGAATTTAATACTCGGAAAAGGCCACTAACTAGTTTGATTAAACTGCACTAAACCTGACAGTAAAAGTCTGAACCAAAGCTACAGCGAGATTCTACACGACTCACTGAACTCGTACATATTTTATTTGCAATTTTGGCCAAGCGGTTGAATTTCTACGCAATTTACAAGATTCTACCGAAATCTGCCAACTAAAGGGATTAACGAAATTGACCCAGTCAATCGTATTCGCTTGATCGTCAACTCTCTGACTGGGCGCCTGACTAGTCAACGCCTGGGATGCTGACCAGTCAACGAACGATCAAAGCCGCTGATCTATGATCTGACGGTGGTTGTTGTCTTACCGGAAACGGATGGCGAAACGGACTCCGGCGAGCTCCGAGCGATGACGACGATCACTTCCGGCGGCGAGATCCTTCCTACACGGACACACACAGTCAACGAACGGTCCGAGAAAAATTACAACACGCGCGCGAGGCGGCGCGTACGTGCGTGTATGCATGCGCGTATATGCATGCATGCGATAATGCGCCTGCGGCGGCAGCGGCTGGCGGCGCGGCGGCGGCAGCGGCGGCGGATGCGATGGCGGCAGCGGCTGCGGCGGCGGCAAAGCGGCGGCGGCGCGCGGCGGCGGCAGCGGCGGCTGCGGTGGCGGCGGCGCTGCGCGGCTGACGGGCGGCGCGGCGCGGCAGGCGGGGAGGCGGCGGCGGTGGCGGCGGGTGGGCGGCTGGCGGTGGCGGCGGTGATGGCGGCGTGCGCGGCGGCGGCGATGGCGGAGATCGCGGAACGGAGGCGGCGGCGCGCGGCGGCGGGTCGACGGCTGCCGGCGGCGGCAGCGGCCGGGAGTGGTGGCGGCTGATGCGGCGTGGTCGAGCCCTCGGAGGCAGGGAGGAGAGGCGGCGGGGTCGCGTGGGGCAGGAGTTGGGCACAAAAAACGAGGTCCAGGTGGGGTCCTGCTCAAATAGTCCTGCGCGCGGAAATCCTAAACAGAATCGGTCCACAGTTGGACTCCGATTCGGAAATCGGTCCAGATTTTTGGACCGTTTTCCGGCGGTTTATTAAAACGTCCGAGTCTTTTGCATACGAACTCCGATTGGAGCGATTCTCGCGCCTACGGGTTCGTATCGTCGAGGGGCACAACCTTCAGTCGAAGTTTGCGCGAAAACACGAACCTACAGGGGTGGTTGTTGCAAGTCCCTCTAAAGCTTCCCGCAGGAACCTTGTAGCGAAACAAAATAGGGTTTTGAAGATAGCGTTTCGTCGAACCTTTCTACTCGACGGTTTTGCATGGAAAGATATGATGCAATGCTATGAATGATATGCAAGACCAAATCTAAAATTTGGGATGTGACAAAAGGCTACAAACAAAGATCATGAATAACATGCATTGAAAAATGTTTGTTTGTTTCACATACAGAAAACATGGCATAGTGGCATTCAGCTTGTCCCTCATGGAGTAGCAAATAGATGCATAGGACACCTTCAAAGTTCATAAGAGTGACTAGATACAAATAGCACAAGAATAAGTAATAACAACAATATGAATCAATCAATAAGTTTTGGGACAATGCACATAGAACTAAGAATGGCAACTATGCTCTCTTAACTGGTGCCTAAGGATAGAAGGTGGAGACTCAATATAATGGTGGAAGAAAGGCCCTTCATATAAGGGAAGCAGGGATTTCAAGTCTCAAAAAGAGCTTCCAAAAATTATGGTACTTGTTAGCTTTCAGCTCTCATTGCCCCTATCATAAGCATCTTGAAGTGATTAAGGTTAAAGTGAACAAACTATGGAGTATATGCTTGACAAAGTATAAGTTGGCAATATCATGTCCCTTGAATACGAGGTCCGCTCCTCATGCTACTCAAGTTTAGTTACTTGCAATTTCTTGTCATAGTAAGTACATGTATATCATAGAGAAGCGCCAACGGGGTACCCCTTGCACATGATACAGGAGCTATCCCATAATCAAAATGACAAGGCAAGCAGACTATGAGCATCTCAGCAATGTTCTTATTTACCATGGGAATATGGTTCTTTTTTCTCTCTTTCCTCTTTTCTCATATTTATTTTTATTTTTTTGAATCTCTTTTTTATAAGAAGAATGCTTCATAGATGTCACTATGGTGATGCTGCAAGTTTCCACCATGATTAGGCACGGCTTAAGCTAGTGGCCCAGGCGTTTCTCTAACACACATACATTACTCCATAGACTTACAAGCTCCCCTTTCATTTCACACCGACGACATCCATAGACAAAAGAGCATGATATCAATTGTGTACAAAGTACAAGTGTTGAAAGCGTTCGCCGTGACAGCACGGTTCTGCTAATTCCAACTTATAAGTGCAAGCATATACAACATAGATGACACAATGTTCAAGTTTATTAGGGGCATGAAAAGTAAAGTGTGCCATCAAGTTCGTGAGAGCTTTAATCACTAAGTTTTCACATAACAAAATACTTTTTAATTGGAAGATAGATGAAAACAAGAATATACTTAGAATGGTGTAACACACCATGCATAGGAATTTATAGTGGACACTTTGGAATAACTTGGTTTCTTGGGAGTTGGATGCATGAGTAGAGCTTACTCATATAAGTGGAGGCTAGCAAAAGACTGGGAGCGACCAACTAAGAGATCAATAATGGATATAATCATGCAGAGCGACAAAACATTACTAATCAAAGCATAAAGTGGTACTACAAGTCAAGAACTAAATGATCATAGAGTCTATGATGACTTGTTCATAGTCATAACATGGTGTGAGCATGTGCCAAGTCAACCCAAACAAAGCATCAAAGGAGAATACCATAATACTATGCTTTTGTATGCTAAAACAATGCATGATTCCTTCAAGGCACAATTAGAAATCCCAATTGTTTGGAATAAAGTCATGCTACAGAAATAATCACTAAGCATAAGGTCAAACCAACACCTAGCATGACATGCTAAAGTCTAAGTCACAGTCCAAGTAAGCTCCTCTTGTACTATTGAAGCAAGAACTTTCTACTCCTCTCCAACACCAATCAACTTATTTGAAACAACACAGTGAGAATGGGGGTCTAAACTACTTTATTCAAGCAAACTAAACAAAAACTAAGACGCTCCAAGAACAACACAACAGTGCATGAAATAATAAAAACGAAGTGTCTAGAAAGACCTGAGCTTTTTATTGATGAAGAAGGGGATGCCTTGGGCATCCCCAAGCTTTGACGCTTGTACCTCTTAATATTTCTTGGGGTGACATGGGGTGGCATCCCCAAGCTTGAGCTTTTGTCCATTCTTCATCTCATTAGATCATTCTTTCTCTACACCTCAAAATTTTCCTTCATACAAAACTTCACACAATCTTCATTAGCAACATTAGTGTATTTAAAGGATAATAGACCCTTAGGGTTTAGTTTTAAAACATCAAAACTTTCACTAAAAACACAAGCTACTGTAGCAATTCCCTCAAAAAGCTCAACTTCCCAAAAAGAACCCAAAACAGAATCAATAAGAAGCAAATGCAAATAATGGCAGAAATCTGTCAAAACAGACTAGCAGGTCGAAATCGATTTTTTCGAAGATCTTCTATTGCTCAAATCAAAATGTGTTGAACTAACTAAAGTTATCTAACATACTGGGGGATTTATTAAGAAAATATCAGCTCAATACGACTTACAGAGATTCCTCATGAATTTTTATGGTGGAGCAAAAAATCTGTTTCGGGATAGTAACTCCCCAAATCTTACTTCCCTCTAATTAGAGGTCATTCTTAGCACAAAAAGCAAATAAAAATGATAAGGAGCGGTTATTACAGACGTAATAACTTCCAAGACTTAAACCTTTTGCGTTATCTCCCAATAAGTACTTTTCTTTAACGCCTTTAAGTTAGGCAGAAGAAGCAAGAATCAAGTATTTTCAAATGAAGAAGCATTAACATCAAACCTTGCTTTTAAAGGAGGAGAAAAAGCAACTTCTCTCTCCTCATAGGGAAGTGTTCAATACCTTTCTTGAATGTAAATTTATATTTAATGGTGCCTTCTTTAATATCAATAATGGCACCAATAGTTCTAAGAAAAGGCCTTCCCAAAGTAATAGGACAAGAAGCATTGTATTCAACATCCAAAACATAGAAATCAACAGGGACATAAGCATTGTTAACCATAATAAGAACATCATTAATACTCCCCATGAGTCTCTTCTTAGCATTATCATTAAGTGGGACATCCAAATAACAATCTTCCAAAGGTGGCAAATCAAGCATTTCATAAATCTTTCTAGGCATAATAGAGAAACTAGAACTAAGGTCACATGAAGCTTTGAGATCAAAGTCATTCACTTGCATATTAATAATGGGTTCCCAACTATCTTCTACTTTCTTAGGAATAGAGGCTTTGTGTTTCAACTTCTATTCCTTAATTTTAATAAGAGCATATGTAATGTGTTTGGTGAAAGCCACATTCATATCACTAGCATCAGGACTTCTAGCAAGCTTTTTTAGGAACATAATCACTTTAGAAATATTGCAACCATCAAGATCAAAATCAGACTTAGCATCACTAGTAGTAGACTCATTGGGTTTAGGCATTGTGGTAGGAGGAATAGGGACTTCTTGTGGTTTAGTGGCATCCATATTGGTGGTGGTGATAGTGCACACACTATTGTTTCTAGAAATTTCAGCTTCTCTTTCCCACTTAGCATGTAGTTGGGCTAACAGTCTAACATTTTCATCAATGGTAACTTGTATGGCATGAGTAGCAGCAAAGGTACTTTCCAAAGTTTCAGGTTTAGCAGCCATTTTATTAATCAAAGAGGACTATGCTTCAGAAAAAGAGGAAATATTTTTCTCAACATTCAAAAGCTTTTCCTCCACAGTCTTGTTGAAAGTGGTTTGTTTACTAATAAAGTCTTTGAGCATGAATTCAAGTTCAGAGGGGGCACTTCTAGTATTGTTGTAGGAGTTTCCATAGGTATTGCCATTATTAGGAGGATAAGGCCTATAATTGTTGTTACTACAAAAATTATTCCTATAGGCATTGTTTTTGAAATTGTTGTTTCTAATAAAGTTCACATCAACTTGCTCTTCTTGGGCAACCAAAGAGGCTAAGGGAACATTATTAGGATCTAAAGGAGCTTTTCCATTAACAAGCATAGCCATGATAACATCAATATTATCACTCAAAGAGGAGGTTTCTTCAACAGAATTTATCTTCTTACCATGTGGAGCTCTCTCAGTGTGACATTAAGAATAATTAACCATCATATTATCAAGGAGTTTTGTTGCATCACCCAAGGTAATGGTCATAAAGGTACCTCCAGTAGCTGAAACAAACAGGTTTCTTGAAGAGAACTTCAAACATGCATAAAAAGTCTGGATAATCATCCAGGCAGTAAGTCCATGAGTGGGACAATTCAACCAAAGATTTCATTATTTCCCAAGCTTGAGCAAAATGTTCATTATCAAGTTGTTTAAATTTCATAATATCACTTCTCATAGATATAATCTTAGCAGGAGGATAGTATTTTCCAATAAAAGCATCTTTGCACTTAATCCAAGAATCAATACTATTTCTAGGCAAGGATAGCAACCATTCTTTAGCTTTTCCTCTCAAGGAGAAAGGAAACAACTTGAGCTTAATAATATCTCCATTTACATCCTTATATTTTTTCATCTCACAAAGTTCAACAAAGTTATTGAGGTGGGCAGCAGCATCATCAGAACTAGCACCAGAAAATTGCTCTCTCGTCACAAGATTCAACAAAGCAGGCTTAATTTCATAAAAGGTAGCATCAGGAGCAGGTGGAGCAATAGGAGTACTTAGGAAATCATTGTTGTTTATGCTAGTGAAGTCACACAACTTGGTGTTCTCAGCAGAGTTCATTTTGGCAAAAGTGGAGCAAGCCAACAGCAGCAGCAACTAGAGCAGGAACTAATAAATTGTTTTTGTGTTTTTGATAAGAGAAAGCAAACCAACCTAAACTAAATTTTTTTTGGAGTTTTTGATAAAAAGAGGCAAACAAAACCAAGAAAAAGAAACTAAGCAAAACAAAAACAAAGTAAAGAGAAAGGTTGTGAAGGACTCCCCTTGTGAAGACGTCCTTAGCCTCCCCGGCAACGGCGCCAAAAAACTTGTTGATGGCGCGTGGTAGCGCTTCGTTGGGAGACCCGAAGAGCAAGGTGTGATGAGCACATCAGCAAGTCTTCCCTCAGTAACAAACCGAGGTTATCGAAGCAGTAGGAGGAAGGAAACGACTCAAAGGTGTTGCTAGCAACTTGGAGACCTGCACAACACAAACTCAAGACTTTGCCCCAACGAACAGTGAGGTTGTCAATCTCACTGATTGCTGTAACAAAGTATTAACTATATGGTTTGGAAGGTAATAGTGGTTTGCAGAAAGTAAACAGTAACAGTGGAAGATATATCAATGGTAAATATTGGACCGGGGTCCATAGTTCACTAGAGGTGTTCTCCTTAAGATAAACAAACATGGCATGCTGAGTAAACAAATTACAGCAGGGCAATTGACAGGATTGAGAAAGGCATAAAAATGCAATACTATACATTCATGATCCTATGGGATTCGATTGGGCAATACAACAAGATACATAGACCGCCATCCAACTGCATCTATGAATATAAATCCACCTTCAGGTTATCATCCGAATCCCGTCCAATATTAAGTTGCAAGCAACAGATAACTGCTTTAAGCAAAGTGTGTAAGGTAAACAATCCACTTGTTCCAAGAACAAGAGACCGTTGTTTTCTCCCTAGTGGCAACATCACATCTACAAATTTAGAGATTTATGTCACTTCCCTTAGATTAAATAGAGGCATGAACCCACTATCTAGCATAAGTACCCCATCTTGGAGTCACTAGCATCTACTTGGCCAAGATAGCTACTAGAAACGGAGAGCATGCAATATCACAAATAACACAAACATGATAGAATCAATAAGACAAAACCATTAATCAATCTGACATAGTAATCTCAATATCCATTGGATCCCTCCAAACATAACATGCATGATTACAAATAGATGATCTTGATCGTGAACGGAGATCACAAGATCTAAACATGGTATCACAAAGGAGGAGATACAACCATCTAGCTACTACATGGACCCGTAGTCCAAGGTGGAACTACTCACACTTCATACCGGAGGCTGGCATGATGAAGAAGAAGGCCTCTGGGATGATCTCCCCTCTGGCAGGGTGCCTGGAAGAGCTTCAGATCCCCGATCTAGGGAAGATGGCGATGGAGGCTACAGACAGTTTCGTGGAATATTGATTGGGTACTTAGGGTTTCTTCATCGGGGGGTCTTTATAGGCAAAGAGGCGAGGTAGGGGGCGGCCAGGGTGGTCACCCCCCCCCCAGGTGCGGCTCGCCCTAGCCTGCACCGCCAGGGTTTGTGGCCCCCTGGTGTCTCCCCTACATCTCGTATTCTGGCTCCGTGTTCCCCACGGTAAAATATTGACTTTGGCTTTTGTCCCGTCCAATTCCGAGAATATTGATTTTCTGCCTTTCTGGAACCAAAAACAGAAGAAAATAGGCAACTGGCACTGTGGCATCTTGTTAATAGGTTAGTACCAGAAAACATATAAAAACACCTCAAAGTATAGACAAAGCAAATCAAAGTAGATACTAAAGAAGCATGGAACATTAAAAATTATTGATACAAAACAAGCATGGGGCAAATCAAAATCCGATGTATCACGGCCACCTGCACCAGCTCCACCAGCTCCTGCACCAGCTCCACCAGTGCCACCACCACCCTCTGCGTGACCCCTTGGAAGCCGCAGCATGACCCATGGATGGGTCTCGTTCAGGCATGGTCGATACTCTGGTAGGCCCCCTCTCTGTACGGCACCCCACTGGCTTAAAACGGGCACTGTATTCCCGGCCTCCGCCCCTCCATCAGCGCACCCGGACCTCTCGCACCTCGTCCTCCGTAGACGGTCTACACCGCCCAAGCTCCATCGACGGCTTACATGTTGTCGCCACAACAATACATGGCTCCGTCGACGTCGCTGCCCCACATGTACCATGCTCCTCCGGCTCTTCAGTACATGCCTACGTCACCCGCTCTGTCAACCGCTCCACCAAGATGGACCAAGCCACCTTCATCGTTGCCATGGACAATTTCACACTCAACAACCACGAAGGTACGGATTGGATTTTTTATTCTGGTGCTTCCTCGCATATGTCTTCAAATATGGATTTTCTGTCATCTTGTTCTTCCTCCCCCTTTTCTACCATCACCATTGGCGATGGATCCTCTATTCCAATCTCATGCACCGGTCACTCTTACATCATTAGTCCAAACACAAATTTTATTCTTCGAAAAATTTTAGTTGCTCAATCATTAATTAAAAATCTAATATATGTTTGCAAATTCACAATTGACAATAATGTTTCCATAGAATTTGATCCCTTTGGTTTATCTGTGAAGGATCTGAAAATGGCGGCAGTCCTCGCTCGTTATAGTAGTTCGGGCGATCTCTATCCTCTCCATGGCGCACCCACCTCCACACCTCAAGCCATGATTGCCTCCGTCGATCTATGGCATCGTTGTCTAGGTCACCCCAATAAAAATACCGTGTCATCCATGCTGCAAGAGTTTAGCATCCCTAGTTCTAGTTCTTCTCATGATCCCTCTATTTGTAATGACTGTCAATGCGGCAAACATATTATATTATCTTTTGGCACATCAACTACCTATAGTACTTTTCCGTTTGAGTTATTACATTATGATTTATGGACCTCTCCTGTCCCAAGTGTTTCAGGGTTCAAATATTATCTTGTTATTTTAGATGATTACTCTCACTATGTTTGGACCTTCTCTCTTCGTGCCAAATCAGATATTCACAAACTCTTCATTAATTTTAGGAAATATGTTCTAACTCACTTTGGTATCCCAATTCGCTTCATACAATGTGACAATGAAAAATAATTTGATAATAACCAAAATCAAAATTTCTTTCTCTCCCAAGGTATCTTCTTTCATTTTTCCTGCTCATACACATCTCCTCAAAACGGCAAGGCTAAATGTTCCCTCCGCTCTATCAACGACATCTTGCGCACCTTACTAATTCAATCCTCTCTTCCGCCATGTTTTTGGGCTGAAGATCTACGGACAACCACATATATTTTAAACATCCGACCAACTAAAACATGTCCTTTTTATTCTCCCTTCCAATCTCTCTTTCTATCTCACCCCGATTATTCTGATTTGTGTGTTTTTGGCTGTCTATTTTTTCCTAACACATCCTCCACCGCCGCCCATAAACTAGCTCCAAGATCTTTACCATGCATATACTTAGGTCCATCCGATGATCACAAAGGATCATGATGTTTTGATCCTTCCTCCGGTCGTGTTCTTATATCTCGTCATGTCATCTTTGATTAAAATACTTTCCCCTTTTCAATCGTTCAGTCCCCGTCGATCCCTAAACCTATGTCACCATCTCGTGCCCCTATAGCGCGTCATTTTTAGTGCCAACCGTCACCCCCCACCGTGGCTGTCGAACCCTCTGCTGCGGCATCACCACCTCCTACCGAGAGCCCGCAGCAGCCTGTTGTGTCACCTTCCCCTCCCGCGGCAGACTCTCCTGTCAGCACATCCTCTGGCTCGGCCTCTCCCGCGTCAACCACACCTTCTTATTCATCAACTAATCCACTTCCTACTAATGCCGTTCTCATACCTATTCCCACCAATGATCATGTCATTTGTACTTGTGGCAAAAAAGGGTTTCTATATTACCTAACGTTTTCTCAATCTTTCAGCTACTCTATCTATCTCACCTATCCCAAGCTCCTACAAACGTGATCTTCTTGATCCACTATGGCACTCTGCCATGAAAGATGAATTCTATTCTCTTATTCAAAATAATACATGGACTCTTGTTCCTAAACCATCCGGCGCCAATATTGTCTCGAGGAAGTGGGTGTTTCGTTATAAGTATAACTCCGATGGGTCTTTGGCTCGGCCCGTTGGATTTGCATAAGTTTTTCTCAACAACAAGGAATTGATTTTGATGAAACCTTCTCCCCTGTTGTCAGGCCAAGCACTATTCGCATTATCCTTAGTCTTGCAGTTTCTTCATCCTGGCCTATTCACTAACTTGATGTAAAAAATGCTTTTCTTAATGGTACTTTGGATGAAACTATTTATTATCAACAACCATCTGGATTTGAAGATCCCTCTAATCCAAATCTTGTCTATCTTCTAAAGAAATATCTCTATGGTCTTAAACAAGTTCCTCAGGCCTAGTTTCAACGATTTGCTACATTCATTCAAACTATTGGTTTTATCCCTTCCAAATCTGACACATCTCTCTTTATTTTCCAATCTTCTTCTCACACGGCATATCTTCTTTTATATGTAGATGATATTGTTCTTACAGCTTCTTCTGATTCTTTTCTTTAACATATCATCACTCTTCTTAACAAAGAATTTTCTATGACTGATTTAGGATCACTTCATCATTTTCTTGGTGTCACCGCCACTAGAACATCTTCTACTCTTTTTCTTTCTCAAAGACAATATATTATTGATCTCTTGAACCGAGCTGGCATGATTGACTGTCAACCCTGTCGTACACTGGATGATGTTGGCACCAAACTTTCGGCTGACGATGATCTTGTTCCAGATCCAACCTTATATCGTAGTCTCACTGGTGCTTTACAATATGCTACTCTTACCCGATCCGACATATCTTATTCTGTTCAGCAAGCATGTCTCTATATGCATGATCCTCGTTTACCTTATCTTTATCATGTCAAAAAGATACTTCGCTACTTAAAAGGAACTCTTGATCATGGTCTATTACTTAACTCATCTTCTCCAACAAGCTTGACAGTTTATTTTGATGCAGACTGGGCAGGATGTCCAGACACTCAACGATCCACATCCGGCTTTTGTGTTTATTTGGGTGATAATCTTGTTTCTTGATCATCGAAAAGGCAGGTTACGGTATCCGGTCTTCGGCTGAAGCGGACTACATGGCGGTCGCGCATGCTGTTGCTGAAGCTGTTTGGATACGCCAACTACTTGTGGAACTCTAGTGCCCCGTCGAGCAAGCCACTATTGTCTATTGCGACAACATATCTGTTAGATGTATATATCTGTATTTTGTATTTCCCCCATATGTTAGGGGGTTGCCTGCATATTTGCCCTGTACATGTACTATATATTGTGGCCTTTGGCCCCCAGAGGAATACAAGTTGTCTATTCCTAACATGGTATCAGAGCCACGTTAACCCCGTCCTCTTTTTCGCTTCGTCGGCCGCCACCGTCCCTGTCGTCGCCGGCCTTGCCGTCGTCGTCGCCGCCGGTTGCCGCCCGTGTTTTCCCCGTTTTTAGATCGGATTTGGGCGTGCCTGATCTGAGTTTGACTGAGATACAGATCGATTCTCGTCGGCGTGCTCGACGTGAGTCAGATCCGATCTGGACTCGTTTTCCCGATCTGGACTCGTTTTCCTGGAGCAAGACAGCCTCGATTCTCTACTTTCCTGGAGCAATACGCCGTGCTGCCTCCCCGTTTCCGTCTGCAGCGTATCCCTGCAGCGATTCCCGACCAAGGACCAAGGCGATTCGACGACTGACCACCTCGGTCCACGCCCACGCCCACGCGCGATTCCCACCACCTCAAATTCCCGACCAAGGACCGAGGCTCCCACCAACCCGCCCACCTCGGTCCACCCAACGACCACGTCACGCGCGGGCCTCCTCTCCACGCGCGCTCCACCCGACGACTGCGCCCACGCGCGGGCCTCCTCACGCGCGTCCGCGCCCACGCGCGGGCCTCCTCACGCGCGTGTCTCCTGCTCCTGTTCTGCCTGTCGCTTTCACGCGCCCACCCGTGGTTCTGCCTGCTGACGTTAGCCTGCATCAGCACTGATCAGATCTCATCTGTCCCAAAAAAAAAGGAGAGAGATGTCTTCTGCATCGGGCTATGTTGCGATTCCTCGCTGCCCGGTGATCTTTGATGGCGCGAATTATCCTGATTTTGCTGCCTTTATGCGCGTTCACATGCGCGGTCTCCGTCTTTGGGGTGTGCTCTCCGGCGAGGTCCTCTGTCCGCCGTGCCCTCCTGCTCCTGTGGCTCCTCTTCCACCGACGCCTATTGTTCTTGGTGCTGATGCTTCTCAGGAGGCCAAGGATGCTGCTCAGAGTGCTGATGATACTGCTGTTGCTGCTTATGACCTGAAGTTCAAGCAGTACTCTTCTGATCTAGAGGCCTATCGCCATGCTCTGACTGCCTACACTCAGTGGATCGATGAGGATGCCCGTGCTGCTGCTGTTCTCACCTCTAGTGTTCTGCCCCAGTATGCTGCTGAGTTCATGAGTCTCCCTACTGTTGCCGCTCAGTGGGCACATCTTCGTCAGCGCTATCAGCCGTCTGGGGATGCTCTTTACCTTTCTGTGGTTCGCCAGGAGCATGCTCTTCAACAGGGTGATTCCACTATTGATGAGTTCTATACTCAGAGTGCTGCTATATGGCGTCAGCTTGATTCTCTCCGTACTGCTGTTTGTGGCACATGCTCGTGCTGCCAGATTGTGCGCTCGGATTTGGAGTTTCACCGCATCTATGAGTTTCTGTCTCGGCTTCGCCAGGAGTTTGAGCCCCGGCGTGCTCAACTGAATGCTCGTGGTCGTGTTCCGCTCTCCGAGGTGTTGTCTGAGCTTCGGGCTGAGGAGACCCGTCTCCGTGGTGCTGGTCTTCTTGCGATTCCATCTGTGCTTGCTTCCCGTGGTCCTCCTATGCCGTCTGCTCCCTCGCCTCAGCCGCGGTCCTCTGTGCCGCCGCCGATACTACCCACTCCTCCGTGTCGTGGTCCGAAGTCGACCAGCCGTCTCACCGCTCGGTCGAGTCGACACCAGGCTCGTGGTCGTGGTCGCCGTGGTTCCTTCACAACGCTTCTTGTAACAAGGATGGTCACACTTGGGCCACTTATACACGGGATCCCGCTTACGCCAAGCACACAGGCTCGTGGGCGGTCGGCTCCATCCGGATCTTCCGCAGCTTGCTCTCCGATCAGGACATTATCAGGAGTCTTCGTGGTCTGCTTGCTGCTACAGGCTCTTCTTCGGCAGGCACTGCTGGTTCTGTGACTGATTCTTCAGGCTCTGCGCGACCACCACCTTCTACACAGTCAGGTACGTCCCCATGGTATTTGGATTCTGGAGCTTCCTTTCATATGACCCCTGCGTCTTCTTTTCTGTCCGCTCTTCGTTCTCTCCCTTCTCCTATCCGTGTTTACACGGCTGATGGTACCTCCCTTCCTGTTTCTAGTCGGGGCACCCTTTCTACATCGTCTTTTTCTGTTCCTGATATTTCTCATGTTCCTCTTCTTAAGATGAATCTGTTCTCTGCTAGCCAGCTTACTGACTCTGGTTGTCGCGTCATTCTTGATGCTGATTCTTGTGTTGTTCAGGACCGTCGCACACAGGCCCTGGTTGGAGCTGGCCCTCGCAGCCGTGATTCTTCAGGGCTTTGGGAGTTAGACTGGCTTCGTGTTCCTTCCGCTGCTACTTCATCTGCCAGTTCTTCTCCGGTCGTCGCCTCTGCTACCAGCTCCTTTCAGCAGTGGCATCATCGTCTTGGTCACCTTTGTGACTCTAAATGTCAGTCCTTAGTTCATCGTGGTCTTAAGGGTCATCTCAGGAGATGGGTCTTTACATTGTCAGGGTTGTAGGTTGGGCAAACAGATTCAGCTTCCCTACCCTACTAGTGCGTCTGTATCTCTCCGCCCTTTTGATTTAGTTCATTCCGATGTTTGGGGTCCGGCTCCTTTTGCTTCAAAAGGGGGCCATCGCTACTATATTTTATTCATCGATGATTTTTCTCGGTACACTTGGTTGTATTTTATGCGCTCTCGTAGTGAAGTGCTTTCCATATATCAGCGTTTTTCGGCCATGGTCCGTACTCAGTATTCTACCCCCATCCGTGTTTTTCGTGCTGATTCTGCTGGTGAGTATATCTCCCAGATGTTGCGAGGTGTACTTGCTGAGCAGGGCACCCTTGCTCAGTTCTCCTGTCCTGGCGCACATGCCCAGAATGGTGTTGCTGAGCGTAAGCATCGCCATCTTCTTGAGACCACTCGTGCTATGATGATTGCTTCTTCTCTCCCGCCACATTTCTGGGCTGAGGCTGTTGCTACGTCGGCTTACCTCATCAATATTCAGCCTTCTGCCGCCTTGCAGGGTGGTATCCCTCTTGAGCGCCTATCTGGACAGTCTCCGGACTACTCCATGCTTCGCCTGTTTGGTTGTGTTTGCTATGTTCTCCTTGCTCCTCGCGAACGCACCAAACTGACCGCTCAGTCTGTTGAGTGTGTCTTCCTTGGATACAGTGATGAGCATAAGGGTTATCGCTGTTGGGACCCCGTTGGTCGTCGGATGCGTATCTCTCGTGATGTTACTTTTGATGAGACGCGTCCTTTCTATCCTCGTTCCACCGCTGGTACTTACCCGGTGGAAGATATCTCCTTTCTTCTCTTTCCTGACACACCTCCTTCTACCCCTATTGTGTCTTCTTCAGGATCTCCTCCCCCTGATGTCTCTTCTTCGACACCGTCCTCCTCTGCTCCGTCTAGTTCTCCTAGTTCTCCTCGTTCTCCAGAGTCTTCCTCTACTATTCCCTCTTCTTCATCGTCGTCTCCTGCGTCGTCTTCCTCTGCTGATCTTCCCTCTACTCGTCCAGTTCGGCAGCGTCGTGCTCCCAACCATTACTCTCCTAGTCAGTATGGTCTTTCTGTTGCCTTCGAGCCGACTTCTTATCGGGATGCTGAGCATCATCCTGAATGGCAGCTGGCCATGGCTGAGGAGATTGCTGCGCTTGAGCGACCGCACTGGGATCTTGTTTCTCCCCCTCCCGGTGTTCGTCCCATCACGTGTAAGTGGGTCTATAAGATTAAGACTCGCTCTGATGGATCTCTTGAGCGCTATAAAGCGCGTCTTGTGGCTCGTGGTTTTCAGCAGGAGCATGGTCGTGACTATGATGAGACCTTTGCTCCTGTGGCTCATATGACCACTGTTCGTACTCTTCTTGTTGCTTCGTACATTGCGTCAGTGCGTGTCCCGGCTTGATGTTCGTAACGCCTTTCTCAATGGTGAGTTGAGTGAGGAGGTTTATATGCAGCCTCCTCCAGGTATTCTGTTCCCGAGGGATGGTTTGTCTTCGTCGTTCTCTTTATGGCCTCAAACAGGCCCCTCGTGCCTGGTTTGAGCGCTTTGCTTCTGTAGTGACTGCTGCTGGTTTCTCCCCTAGTGCTCATGATCCAGCGTTGTTTGTTCACACTTCTCCTCGTGGACGCACTCTTCTTCTTCTCTATGTTGATGATATGATCATTACTGGTGATGATCCTGAGTATATTGCCTTTGTTAAGGCTCGTCTTCGTGATCAGTTTCTTATGACTGATCTTGGTCCTCTTCGATACTTTCTTGGGATTGAGGTTTCCTCCACTTCTGATGGCTTTTACATCTCTCAGGAAAAGTATATTCAGGATCTTCTTGCTCGTGCTGCTCTTGGGGATGAGCGCACTGTTGAGACCCCTATGGAGCTTAATGTTAAGCTCCAATCTACTGATGGTGATCCTCTTTGTGATCCAACGCGTTATCGTCATCTTGTTGGGAGTCTTGTTTATCTTGCTGTGACTCGTCCTGACATCTCTTATCCTGTTCATATTCTGAGTCAGTTTGTTTCTGCTCCTACCACTGTTCACTATAGTCATCTTCTCCGTGTTCTTCGTTATCTTCGTGGTACGATCACTCGTCGCCTTTTCTTTCCTCGTTCCAGCTCCCTCCAGCTCCAGTGCTATTCGGACGCTATTTCGGGCGGTGATCCTTGGATCGCCGTTCCTTCGCTTCTTGTTGTTTCTTGGTGGTTCGCTCATTGCTTGGAAGACGAAGAAACAGACAGCGGTTTCCCGTTCGAGTGTTGAGGCTGAGTTGCGTGCTATGGCCTTGTTGACTGCTGAGGTGACCTGGATACGGTGGTTACTTGCAGATTTTGGGGTCTCTATTACCACTCCCAGTCTGATTTTGTCTGACAGTACAGGTGCTATTAGTGTTGCACGTGATCCGGTCAAGCATGAGCTTACCAAGCATATTGGTGTTGATGCTTTCTATACACGTGCTCAAAGTGTGCAGAGTTATTGCTCAAGATGTGCCTTCAGATTTACAGTTGGCGGATTTCTTCACGAAGGCACAGACCAGAGCGCAGCATGATTTCTTACTCTCCAAACTCAGTGTTGTGGATCCACCATGAGTTTGAGAGGGGGTTTTAGATGTATATATCTGTATTTTGTATTTCCCCCATATGTTAGGGGGTTGCCTGCATATTTGCCCTGTACATGTACTATATATTGTGGCCTTTGGCCCCCAGAGGAATACAAGTTGTCTATTCCTAACAATATCAACCGTCTATATGGCCTCTAATTTTGTGCAGCATCACCGTACCAAGCATATCGAGATCGACATTCACTTTGTTCGGGAAAAGGTTGCTCTTGGAGAAGTTCGTGTTCTACAAGTTCCAACAAGTGCCCAATTTGCGGATATTTTTACCAAAGGACTCCATCCTGCGTCCTTCATCGCATACGCTCCAATCTCAACATTGTGGCGCTCGATGTTGACACCGCGGGGAGGGTATTAGAGCTTGTGTTTGTGTTATCTTAGGACTCTAGCCTAAGTCGGTTTGGTATATAAGCATTATAATATTGTCTAAATCAATACAAGTTCTTATTCTTCCCAAATATCAGAGAGGGCCGCTACCCTGTACGTCTTTTTTCCTTTGTTATCTTTTTTTTTGGTTTTTTGGTTTTCGTTTTTCTTTTGGTTCCTTTGCCTTTATTTGCTAAAAAAAATTACCGTTCGATTACCACCGCATGATTTTCATTTCCCTAGCGTTGTTATGTCCCCTCATCGCTATAGGTTGCATACTTACTTTCGATGACCATACTTGGAGGGGCGGTACAGGTACCTACGGCAGCGGTTCTTTCTTTTATCCCCTTTTTCCTTGCTTGAGTTTTTGAGCTTTCTGTTGAAAAACGACAAACATTGAAATGAAACACTTTGAAAAGAGAAAATATTCAAAATCAAACATCACGTCCAAAAACAAGAAAATCGAATGAAGTAAGACGATGAAGATGAAGAAGAAGCACACAATCTTTTAAAGAGAAAGTATCCGTTGAAAATCGAGAAAACCCGTAAAAACATAATTGATAAAATCTTACAGAAAAGCAAGCGTCCAATGAAAGAATTGGCGTGAAGAAGGAAATGCAGAAAACACGGACAAGCAGCCCAGAAAAGTGGAGTACCAAGATCGCTCTCACTTACAATAACCATCTTATTTCGTTTCGTCGGCCGACTCTTTCATACACGGTGTATCCTTAGGTACGGTGTCCCTCATTTATTCGCTTTCTCTGTCTGCCTCAGTTTCTTTGTCTTCGCCGCTAACTACTCTTTTTATTTATTTTGTAGTTTCAGGCGTTGGACGGGGTTCTGAAAGAACCTACTCTAAGATTCAGAATAGCGTCGTTCTGCCTTGCTTCTGCAACCGTCGAGAGGCGGGCCAAGAAATCATCCTCTCGCCACACGAAATGTGTTGCTCTCTATTATTGCACCTATAGTGATCTTCCAGTAGTGTTGCTTGCCTTGTCCTTTTATGTAGGTTACATTTGTCGTGCAACCTAGAGGATAGTTTGGCGTTATTTTTGTTCATTCCATGTGCGCTATGTAAACGTGGTGAAATGTTAGACCTGGAGGCTAATATGGATGTCTTAAAACATTTTTAGTTCATTCGTGAGTCTGCTAAAACATTATGTGTTAATCTTTGACCTTCTTTTTGCTTCACTAAGTGTCTTAATGGAATGTATGCCATCATGGAAATGTATTTGACTTTGGACTCTGATCCTATCGTCAAGAGTTACCTAATTTTTTGGCCTTCATTGTTGGCACAAACTCCTCTTCATATACTTCTTGCTTGTGCGCGTTCGTTCATCGTGTTTGTGCTGCCATCTCGATGTTATGTGCAACCAAGCATGTGGACCATCTAATTGCATGTATCTACCGACGCGGTCTTTGGAATGGCCCAAAATTGACCACGGTCTTTAGAACGACCCAAAATTGACCGATAATTGGTTACTCACTTACTCCATTTTTTTCACAAAGAAAAGAAGGTCATGCTCTATATTTTGCGAGACCCAAGACCAAGACAACATTTTTCTATAAGGAGCATATATTAATATCGCAAATATATCAATTACACTCAGCCCCTAAGACAGTATGTATGTTGTATATCCAGATATATAAACATTTATGTTTTATCATCACTAGAAAATATTAAAAGTTAACATCCGACGATATATATTTATTAGTTTAAGATATATGTAAATAATTTTTAATCACTTAAGCAATGTCATATTATGACAAAGACTAAAAGAGTAGTAAAACACAAAAAGTACTATTTCATACTAGTTTGATTACCTCAAATAAAAACCAAATTTCAGTGAATCCTATCGATAATAATGATTCAGTGCTTCCAAAAAAAGTTTCATCGATCATTTGTAGATACAAAATCATTAAGGAGAACATCAAGATCAATGTTGTCTAAAAATATCCTTCTCAATACAACACCAGCCAAACTTGTATGATCCTTGCACCAAAATCTCTCGCAGATGCTTTTTTTTCTCTTCTAAATATGCAGCATTGATTTGCAGTATTTGTTGTGTTGCATCTAAGATAGAACCAGAAAACCATTTCCAGCTCCCGACTCACGTTTTGTAGGTTCTGCTAGGGATGCTCTTAGAACCTTATTGGGTTACATATTAATTCTCATTCAACCGAGAATTAGCAAAAAGAAAATTTAACCGTGCGATGATCACTTATAACAAGGATGAGGATCTTTATTTGATTTTTCAAAGTATTATGACTACTTGACATACTATCCGAAATATAATTTGGACAGGAATGTACAATCCATTTTCAATGTAGCAAGTTGAAGTGACGTACAAATCTCTCTCAGCGCCCCATGGTTTACCAAAAAAAGCGCCCCCTGTTTCCACGTCTATATGTCTGTCCACTTACGTGCATGACAAGTGGTCGATCCAGCTAGCGAAGCACATGATTGGCCGATCGGGGACGAAGTTGTCGATGAGTAGTATCGCTCGACAGGCAAAGCCGGCGGCGAAATACAATGCACCGCGCACCACTTTCGCGTCCTTGGTCCCACCTGTCAGAGCCACGCCGAGCGTGTTATTATCGCAAGGTTTAGGAGGAGTACACGCTGCTTCGCGTCCATTCTACTAGAATCTAGACTCGTCGAGAGAACCCGAGGATTCACGTGCCGTGTCGCAGGAGAGAAGCCAAAGCTTGGGTGGAGCCATGGCTGAGGAAGCGGGAGCGTCGGCGACGGTGGCGCCGGTGGCGGCCGGAGACGGGAAGATGACCATGGTGGTTGGGGTGGACGAGAGCGAGCACAGCTACTACGCGCTGCAGTGGACGCTCCTCCACTTCTTCTCCCCGGGCCAGCCGCAGCAGTACCGCCTCGTCGTCGTCACCGCCAAGCCCACCGCCGCGTCCGCCGTCGGCCTCGCCGGACCAGGTGCGGGCGCCTCTTCCCGACCCCTTTTCCCGCGTTTCCGAATTGGGGATTAATTGGGTTAGGTTGGATCGGGTTTGATTAGGTGCCGCTGATGTGCTGCCGTTCGTGGAGGCGGACCTGAAGCGTAGCTCGCAGCGTGTCATCGAGAAGGCCAAGGAGCTCTGCGCGCAGGTAGATATCTGACGAGCATATAATATTATTTCTAATATAAAGCATATATTTAATATTTCTTGATGATTGTTGTCTCATTACGACATCCTATTAGTTATTGCTAGCCATAGTGGGGTATCATGCATGCTATGTTACTAGCAAAAATCTGATGTAACACAACAATTAATAAGAAAAAAGATGATTATAGTATTATAGGTAGATACCGTATCATAGCACATAGCACGTAAAATTAGAAATCCTAATGACAAATAAATCTTATATTTACACAAATTTTACATAGATATTCTATAAACCAATAAATATACTACCATTATAATAGTACTACTACAATTCATTAAAGACATAGTATCATAGCACACTAGTATCATATGCATAATACTAGTATTATGATACTCCAACTATGACCAGTCTAAGCTAAGAGCAACGAAAAGTTCGTAATAAGGAGTTACTAACAAGGTGATCTAGGTATGACATGCTCAAATCGATTTAATAAATGCACAGCAAGACTAGAACACCAGAACGACCTTCTCAAACTTGACGAATTTTTCCTAATCGAAATGACACAGGCTTAGCTGTGTGTCGGAGAAAAACAAGACTAGATCGACGGCGTGTGATCTTGATTATTGCTTTAGTTTAAACCACATCTATTAAAGTTTTTTAGCACATCAAGGGGGGCATCAAGCAGCTTAATTACCTAACTGGACTCAATTTAAGCTTGGCTAGGTTTCAGAATACTATGTTGTATGCCGGTTTCTATCATGAGATTTTGCTCATTATAAAATTGATGATTATTTTGCTGCAGGTGAGCGATGCAGTCTTTGAAGTGGTGGAAGGAGATGCGAGGAACGTCCTCTGCGAGGCGGTTGAGAGGCATCATGCAGAGATGTTGGTTGTGGGCAACCATGGCTATGGAGCAATCAAAAGGTACTGCCACATGCACTGGTTGTATGCCCTCTGTTCTCCCCTGTTTTCCATATAGGATTGGCACCTTGGTGTACCGGGTGACAATTCAAAGCCTAATCCCCTGGAAAAAGAAATTATGAACTAGTGCTGTCGTCCTCTCAGATAAAGTACTTTGGTTGGGCATGTATTTCTTGGCATCTGTGCAGAACAAAGCCTAGTGTAAGATGAAAACCGAAGGCTGTTGGACAGTAGGTTCAGACTGTCGATGGATTTTGAGAAACACATGACGTTCTTCAGTTCAGCTCGATGAAATAACTAAACTGTCAATTCCAACCGTGGGCCATAGTTATTTCGGCAAGAAATGACACATGTTTTGTGGTTATCTTTCGTGGTGAAGTTCATGTGAATCCTAGATCTAATCTTCTTTGTCTTTCTTAATTCAGTTCAGGATAGTGTCAGTAGTGATGACACATGATAAGACTAGACTAGAATTCATCAGGTGTGATTTGTGCCAACCTAAAGATGACCAAAAAAATTATTCAAAACCAAAAATAATACTCCGTGTTAGCTTTCTTGCTTCGGATTCTCCACACCATCACCATTAGCTAGTTTGTTCTACTATCTTACTTCCCTGAACATTGGTGCAGGGCTGTTCTTGGAAGTGTGAGCGATTACTGCACCCATCACGCGCACTGCACCGTGATGATTGTGAAGAAGCCAAAGCACAAGCACTGAGCAAGGCCCCCGTCCACCTTGCCTCATCGCTGAACCCAGTCACCATTATTCATCGCAGAACCCTGTGAACAGTATATTGTGCTCACCTATGTATTGCCAATTGTGCATCTGTGCGAATAAATGGACCAAAGGCACCCACATGTATGGTTAGCGAACTTCTGCAAGAATTTGTTTTGTAATAACTGATGTGCGTAGCGAACATCAGAACAATTTGTTTTGCAATGCACCATGCATGCAATGCAACAATGCAGTTTGTATATGTGTGTAATTTTATCCTCTTTTTTTTTTTAAACAAGATACCGTTGTATTTCGCCGGATTTGCCAGTCAAGGCTGCATACTCAACTAGTTCTGAACTGTAATTTTCAATGAGATAAAATGTCGCATATGCTTCTTCACTTGAATTTTTTTCCCTTGCAAGAGGAGATAATAATAGAGGGAAAAGAGGAAAAAGGGGGACAAATTTTGACAGCCGCACGACGCACCGGTGACAACCGGCGCGCTTCCCGCGCTCCGGGTGCTCCTCCCAGCCGCTAGGCCAATTCCCAGAGGCATAAAGTTCCCCTTCCTCGGCTATTCCCCCTCTTTTCTTCATACGTACATTGACGTAAGGAGACATGGCGGCGGAGGCAGAGTCCCTCATTACAGAGGAGCGCGCAGAGGCCTCGATGGCGACGACGGAACCAGTCGGGAAACCGGCGGCGAGCGGGAAGCCTGCGATGGTGCTGGGCATCGACGACAGCGAGCACAGCTACTACGCGCTGGAGTGGACGATGCATCACTTCTTCGCCCCCGGGCAGGCGCAGCAGTACCACCTCGTGGTGGTCAGCGCCAAGCCGCCCGCCTCCTCCGTCATCGGCATCGCCGGCATCGGCACGGCGGAGCTGCTGCCGAGGGTGGAGCTCGACCTCAAGCGCGCCTCCGCCCGGGTCATCGAGAAGGCCAAGGAGCAGTGCTCGCATGTGACGGACGTGAGCTATGAGGTGAAAGAGGGGGACGCGAGGAACGTGCTGTGCGAGGCGGTCGAGAGGCATCACGCGGACATGCTGGTCATGGGAAGCCATGGCTACGGGGCGTTCAAAAGGTTTGTCTGCTCTCCCTTTTCGTTCCTTAATCTTGTCTGTACTCAGTTTGCTTGAGGACTTAAAACAGACAAGGCAACACTAACGATTCTGCAATGAAAACAATAGAGCGAGGGAATCACAGCATCACACTAATAATCGATCAAAAATGATTAATTCTTGCAGGGCTGTGCTTGGGAGCGTGAGCGACTACTGCACCCACCACGCGCACTGCACTGTGATGATAGTAAAGAAGCCAAAGCACCACAAGAAATCTGAACATTGGAGGCTGCACAAAAAAGAAGCCTGACAATTTTACGTCATACTTAACTGAAGCGTCTTAATGCGTGTGTTTTAGCCTTTTAATTAGGTCAGAATAAAATAGAGCATAGGCATTGCTTTTGGAAAAAAAAATGAGTATAGATCAGTTTTTGGCACGGGCCGGCTCCATGTGATTTATGTATGGTTCATTTTTGAGTAAAATTCATGTAGGGTAACTGAACTTGTCTGAAATGAAGGATTTGGTCATCGAACTCAGTAAACAAATTTGCCGGGCAGATAAACTCGTACCGACCGCTCTCATACGGTCACTGGTACGTTTGGCAGCTTATGGGCTGATGTGACGCAGCAAAACTGTAGAGTTGGAGGGGGTTTTCAATAGAATTGCAGGTAGCGTTTTGCAAAATAAAAAGATCAGTACGATGCATCAAACTGGAAAAAAAATCCCTAATGTCTCCACTCCAATCGCATCAACATCTGGACTGATCGTCACCTACGCCGACACCCATGCTTCATCGCCCGTCGAGGACGCCTTCCACTCCCGTGTCCTCCGGCGGGCCGACACCGACGCGGAGAAACTCCTCCCACTACCAGCATACTTGGCTCGTCACCATGGCACAACGCATGGCGCAGAGTGCGGCCTCCAAGGGCGCGACCACCATGGGCACGGATGCCAAGATCGCGCTGGCTACCACGGATGCGGCCGCCGTGATGAGTACGGTGCACGTACTGGCGTAGTGCGCCAGGGACCGTACAACAGCTGAGTGCGTGGGGTGCGTGCAGGCTTGTAAGGTCACTTTCATGGAAAAGCTATGTGATTGGGTTCTTTTTCATAGTCGATTCATTCTAGTTACCGTTTCAGTCAATAAGGACATGATTTGATCATTAGTTATGTGCAAGTCCCTAAAATTTCGCAGTACCTTTAGTAGTACCAATGTAGTCCAAGCTCATGGTTTTGTTGGCTGTTCTTGTGTACTCATATGGTCTTGCTATATTCATCTTGACACTAGCAGAAAGGGTATGATTTTTGGCATGGCAATTGAAGTATGTGGAGTACTTCGTTTGCAAAGGATATTTGAAGGACAAGGAAGCACTAGCAGCAGACGTGCAAGAAGAAGAACCCAAGACAAAAGATGGAGATGCAGTGAAAGAGAAACTGAAAGAGTTGGTGCTACTGTTGATCACTGTATTGTTGATATCACTGTTAGAATAGGAGAAAGAAAGAGTTAGTCTCTTCAAGTTAGCTATTGTGAGAGTGATTTTGTTGACTGAGAGTGTACTAGTTAGCAAGCCAATCTGAATTTCCTGATGTGTGGCAATGTAAGAAACTATCTGTTTTTCTGATGTGTGGCAATGTAAGAAACAAGTACTTGGTTTGTGTTGGTATTAATGAAGTATTTTTTCTGAATACTGAAACCATTGCCAGTGTTGATAATATTGAAAGAACTAAATTATCTAAATTTTGGATGAACATATGGCATCTACACAAAATGCAACTTGTATAAATTTGGGCAGGAAATGTTAGTAAAATGCAGCACAGATGGAGATACTTGGAAAATATCACAGAAAAACCAAAGAAAACGTAGAGAAGATGTCGACAGCTGATACCATAGATAAATTCAGAGAAAATGCATAGAAGATTGTAGTACATCATTTTGTGCTAACAAAATAAATCAAGTTCTAGAATTGTCATATGGGTAGTCATACCACACAAAATAACACAGGTTTGACATATAGCAGTACATAATGTGAAGAAACCTCAAAGTAGCAAAATATTGTGGCTCAATAGCATTATAATTACCAGCATATAATCAACCCCTCAACTCGTCAAACATTGAAACGTTCTTTGGCTGGATGGTGGAAGATTTGGCAGCCCTCTTCTGAGCAGCTTGTTGCTGCCTCGCTGCAGCCAAATTCTTCTTCTCCTCAGCTTTTTTGGCCTTGGCTGCAAGTTGAGCTTCTTTCTTCTCAGCTGCTACCAGCTTCTTCAACTCTGCAGTTGCTTCTTTCTTTTGTTGTGTATGTAACCTTCTCTGTTGCGTCAGCTTGGACTTAAGTTGTTTTGCATCAGCCGTTTTCTTCAGTTTTTCAGCAAGTGCAGCTGCTTTCTTTTCTTCATATGCTCTCATCTTTGCCAACTTCATTGCTTCAGCCTTCAAAGCAATGTTTTGCTCGACACCAGCAACAAAGACACTAGGAGCCACATTTTGACTTTGTTCTTCAATAATGAAGCTAGAATATGGCAATGGCCTTGTAAAATTCCTTTTCTTTGGAGGTGGTACCTATAGAACAAATTAGTGAAAATTTGTAGTTAAAATGAATAATGATATATGCAGGAAAAATGAGCAATGTTATATACAGTTACCTGATGCACCATTTCCTCCAACATAGTATCTTCAACATTCTCAACAGTTGGATTTCCTTCATTGAGGTCAGAGAAAGTGAAATTCCCCCCATGTACGACATTGTCCTATACAACATGAATATTTAGTTAACAACAGAATCATTCACTACTGTTTAGCAATGCAATGTTCAGTTAAGAACAATAAAACTCAGTCATATTCAATAAACTTTACTTGTGTAATCACGGGGACATCATCTTCCTCGAAATCATCATGCAATGCTCTGTGTTTCTTCCTCATTTGCTTTTTAGGTGGCATGCCAGCTTTGGCCCATTCACACCCACCTTTGTTGTGCCCAGGATTTCCACAATGGCTGCAGTGAATTACCACACCATGTTTAGACATTATTGTACCACCTCTTTTACTCTGTTTTTCTTCTAGTTGTTTCCTTCTATTCTTCTTAGGCCTTCCAACCTTTTTTTCATAGTGTGGAGGAGCAACCTTAGGGCAGTTATAAACTTCAGCCCATTCCGACTTATCTCTGCAGGGCATAATGTTATAAGCATAAGCTCTTCTAAATCTTTGCACAGAATAAGCAGGGTGCACATGATTAGTTGGTGTGATCCTCTCATGTCTCATGCATGCGATAGCATGGTGAAATGGGATCCCACTCATGTCCCATCTCCTGCATGTGCAACTCCTGTTAAGAAGCTCTAAAATGTAATCCTTATCTCTGAATTTTACATCAAAAACCCCTGATCCCGCTGGCAGTACATAGCATTCAGCTGAGAAATCAACAAACTTGGTAAGTTTACTTGATATTTTTGGGCAGATTGGGCCTGGAAACTTTTCTCCTTCATCTTGCTTCTTCACAACTCTTGTCATTAGTTGTTGATTGATCCTGTCAATCATGGTGAGTATTGGATACTCTCGAGCTTCCAATATGTACCTAAAAATCATGAAAAAATATGATTAGTTCAGAGAATGCTTGAAGAACTTACTCATATTTTTTACATTAATTTTTAGAAGTCAAAACATCAAGTAAAATGAAGCATAGAAAAGGAAATGCACAAGCGACCATGTCAAACTTACTTGTTGAATACTTCACAATTGTTGTTGAGCAATATATCACACTTTGGCCAATCACTCTGAAATGCCCTCACCCAAGTGTTAGGTGGTAGCTTCTCTAGCCAATCATATGCTTCTTTGTTCAATACCTTCATATCTTCCATAGCTTCTTCCCACCTTTGAACAGTTGTGCTTCTAGCAATCTTCCACAACTGATATTTTAGGACTTCACCTCTAAAAATTTGGTTGAAATTCTGCCACAAATGCCTAACACAGAACCTATGTTCTGAATCCGGAAATGCCTCAGATACTGCCTTAATTAATCCCTGCAAAATATTTATAGAAGATTCAGTACCAAATAAGAGATAAGTAAGATTCATTGAATATTCGGTAATTTACTTTCTGTTTGTCAGACATTATTGTCCATGCACTTGTGTTGTGAATATCCAGGTCCTTTTTGACAGTGTATAGAAACCATCTCCAATTTGCAGTGTCCTCCACCTCAACAATGCTAAACGCAACTAGGTAGATGCAGTCATTAGGGTCCATTCCAACAGCGACTAGCAACTGTCCTCCAAACTTAGTCTTCAAATGACACCCATCAAGAAAAATAACAGGTATGCACCCTTCCAAAAAGCCCCTCTTAATTGCATCCAAGCTCTAGTAGCACTTGCTGAATCTATTATCATTGTCTAGGTTCAGATAAAAAGTGATCCCTGTATTTGTTTTCCTTAGTTCAGCAGCATACTTCCACAACAAATTATATTGCTCTATCTCATCTCCATAGATAATATTCATTGCCAATCTTCTAGCTCTCCTAAGCTTAGGCCTTGAAGAGGTCATATTCAAGTCCTTCTAAACAATTCTAGCAAAGTTTTTCAAGTTCATGTTCTCATCTGCTCTAAAATTCTCGATGTATTTGTGCTAAGAATTTGTATGTAAATCCCCTAACTTGCCATTTCCTTTCACAAGTGTGCTCATCTACATACCTTTTGATCATGAAACACTTTGCTCTGCTATCATATGAGGCCCACAAGTACCAAGAACATTTTTCTACACATTTGGCTGCAACTCTGGTCCTATCATTTGTTGGCATTGAAATGTCCACTCTCTCTTTGCAGCTGTATTCCCTGATAGCTTTCCTCAATAGTTCCACAGAAGAAAATACTTGTCCAACTTTAAACTTTGGGTTTGCCATGTCAACAAGTGCAAAGTTTTTGAACTTAAACTTCACTTGTTCATCGTCAGAGTCAGGCAGTTCTAATTCATCATCAGATTGTGACAGATCAGTTTCCTCCGCTACTCCCTTTCCTTTCCTATCTTCAAATTTTTCAATGCAGTCATCATAAAGGTCATCATATCCTTCATATAAATCATAGTCACTATCTACTATTTCCTCATCAAAGTCTGACCCATCTGAATCAAACTCAAAATCAGTATCAAAGTTGAGCCTCCTCTTCTCTCTAGATTTCCTCACAAAATCCTCAGTGGGACTGACAACACCAGCCTGTTGTGGGGATGGAAACTGAAATACATCATCATTAATGTTCCCTCTTAGACTATTATCATGGTCTACATACATAGAAAACTCCTTGTGCCCAACAGCAACATCTGCTGCCATATTACTATAATCATCGTCATTAATTATATATGCCAAACCAAAATTCTTCACAGATTGCCCTGGCAAACACCAAAGAACTCTGGAAACCTCACTCATGACAATGCCAGTATCTTCCAAAACCTTGTCCAAAGCTCTTATGTTCCACTTGTCACTCTCACAGAAATCATACCAGTCAATCACTCCACCTAGGTAGACCTGTTAATCCCAGAACCAAGGAAAACTCCACCATAGTTGATCTGTCACATCCCAAATTTTCGATTTGGTCTTGCATATCATTCATTGCATCGCATCATATCTTACCATGCATTACCGTCGAGTAGAGAGGATCGACGAAACGCTATTTGCGAAAACCTATTTTTGTTTCGACCCGAGTTTCCTGCGGGGAGCTTTAGAGGGACTTGCGACAACCACCCCTGTAGATTCGAGTTTTCGCACAAACTTCGACTGAAGGTTGTTCCCCTCGACGATACGAACCCGTAGGCGCGAAAATCGCTCCAATCGGAGTTCGTATGCAAAAGACTCGGACGTTTTAGTAAACCAAGAGACTTGCGACAACCACCCCTGTAGATTCGAGTTTTCGCACAAACTTCGAAGGTTGTTCCTCGACGATATCTGAACCCGTAGGCGCGAGAATCGCTCCAATCGGAGTTCGTATGCAAAAGACTCGAACGTTTTAGTAAACCGCCGGAAAACGGTCCGAAAATCCGGACCGATTTCCGAATCGGAGTCAAATCTGGACCGATTCGGGTCAGGATTTTTTTTTTCTTTTTCTTCTTCTCGCGCGAGGACTACTAAAAGGAGGCCCCACTCTTGCCTTGGTTCCCGTGCCACCAACTCCACACGCCTCCTCGAAGCCGCCTCCGCCGCCTCTGGCGACGTAGCCGCCTGCCGCTTCTCCGCCGCCACCCTCCGCTGCGGCGGGTTCGTCTCGCCGCCCTCTTCCGTTCCGTGCTTGGCGTCTCCATCCGCCGCCAAGCTAATCCTGCAGATCGCCCAGACGTCTGCGCACGCGTTTATTGTTCCTGGAGCCGTAGTTGACCGTGTGTGTACGTGCAGGTAGAACCACGACGCCGGAACCAACCGTCGCCGCCGTCCGGAGCTCGCCGGAGTTCGTTTCGCCGTCCGTTTCCGGTAAGACAGCAGCCACCGTCAGATCTCAGATCAGCGGCTTAGATCGTTCGTTTACTGGTCAGCACACGACGTTGACTAGTCAGACGCCCAGACGTTGACTGGTCAGACGTCGATCAGCGCATCATCGAACCACGATTGGTAGGTCAATTTCGTTAATCCTATTAGTTGGCAGATTTCGGTAGAATCTTGTAAATTGCGTAGAAATTAAACCGCTTGGCCAAAAATTGCAAATAAAATATGTACGCGTTCAGTGAGTCGTGTAGAATCTCGCTGTAGCTTTGGTTCAGACTTTTACTGTCAGGTTTAGTACAGTTTAATCAAACTAGTTAGTGGCCTTTCCGGAGTAATAAATTCGTAGTAAAAGTTTCGTAGCTCCAAAAATCGCGTGTGATATGTCCCTGAACTCGTGTGAACGAGGGGAATCTCATCGTGAAATAAAAAGATAGGCTTATAGTAAAAACTTCTGCAGTATTTGTCTAATGGCTTTCTGCAGTGTTTTAATTACTCGGGACGTTTTATAACTCCTTTTTGAGTAATTCCAATTGGTACTGTTTCTTATCAGCGATGCATTTGCGGTAGAATATTTCCAAGATTTTACCAACTGTTTACTACCGGTAGTGAATTATTTAAGTTCTAGCTCTAGTAGTGATCACTACTTTTGGTTAACAGTTTCCCTTGCGCCAAAATCTATTTTCCATGCATGTATTCGGTAGTAATATGTATTAGTACTATGTGGTGCAGCTGTAGCACCAATTAAACTTGCCGTTCTTGCATTCATGCATCATCTTTGTTGCATATGTTTGTGAATTGTTTGTTTATGAATGCAATTGTGTCGTGTAGATTGTGTGGAGTGCAACCCTTGCTCGTGTGTGGATTGTTCCTCCGACCGCTACAACCAAGGCAAGTAGATGCTACTTTGTTCATGATATCGTCCTACTATTTTCAATGCATTGTCGTGTATTTTATAGATGCATGTGTAGGATGATACTATCGCTATGCTATGTCCTATTAAGTGGTAGGGCTTTCCTTGTAGATGAACCACCGTTGTAGATGTGCTTAGCCATGCTATGTTGAACGAGGGCTGGGTGACATCATTGATACTTGTTTTCTCAAAGTATTGGTTTGTGAAAACTAAAACAACTTAATCAATGAACCCCCTGGGTGTGATGGTATTGATAAATTTTGGTGGTTTCATTGCGGAAAGGCACCCAGGTATCAAGAGAGAATGATTGGCTTCTTTATTGTGTAGCTTACGTGTACAACCATGTGCCAATAATGAAATGGGCGGTTGGTTGGACTTAGTAGGTTGTGGTAACTCGAACCCGCGTATCCAGAGATGTAGAATTTTGGTAGGTTGGACCGGTGCGCGTCGGGATTGAGGAGCTACTTCCCGAACAGTCTCTTCTTGGTCTTCTCCCTATCGTCACCCAAAATGAGAGTGATGGTACGAGCTGGGCTGGCCAAGTCACATGGGTAAAGTGTACTAACCTCTGCAGAGTGTACAATCTAATCGATTAGCCGTGTCCCCGGTTATGGACATCTGAGTTGCTAGATATTGATTCCATGACATGTTTCTCGCTCATTCTAATTTCATAATTGTTTTAATATTGTTGGGTTAACTTAATTGGGATCTTTTCAAAGAAAATTCAAAACTGTTTATGATAGTAGGACAAAGTTATTTGCAAATGCAAGCCAGACACAGCTCCACTTGCCAAATATGCATGTAGATGTTAGAACTATTGTCTCCTTTACTAGCTCTACTTGCCATACATTCCATGTATTGACCCTTCGGGGCTGTTGCGTTTATCTTGCAGTTATTCCGATTCTGATTGATCGTTATAGGCCACGGTACTCCACTCGGCACTTGTTCACTTGTGGGCAAATTGAAGATTGGAGGATTTACTCGCTTTTGTTGCTACCTGAACAATTTGAGCTAGCTTTATGATAAGCTTTTATATTGTAATAATGGTACTCTGGATCTTTGTAGATCATGATACACGGTTATTTGCTATGATTATCTATCTTACTCTATTGTGGGCCAATGAACCGATCCAGGGATTGGCATGTCATATAGAGGCCACGGTCTTATCAGAACCGGGGTGTCACATGATCGCAACAGTGAAGTACTGCCCATGATCATCCACACAAAGTGATAACAATCAGAGATAAGCAGTTTATATTAACATATACTGAATCTAGACATATACAGTGGTAATGACATGCAAAATAACTAGACAGTATGCTGCATATAAACCTAGGCAAGTATGCTGAATATTCAGGCCAATAGACAGTGGCAAGTATGCTGAATATTCAAGCCAATAGACAGTGGCATTACATTGAATTCAGAGTAAACTGGCGTCAATACGCTAACTACATATCTATGTATTCCCTACAGAAAAGCACCTCTACATATTCTGCTCCTAAAAACCTCAAAAACCATGCTTTATTTACTTCGGGTTCAGTTATCACCAAACAAATACACTGAAAATCAATAAAATCGAGACAGATCATGCTCACGGTGTCCATAGAGAAAGCCTAACCCTAAACAGGCATGAACACACATGAGTGGCGGCAGCAGTGCTAGATAAGGAGGTGGTCATGGACTCACCGTACACAGGCGGCGGCTGCCCATCCTCGCTGTCACACACCCGAACAAGCTAGCTCCCAACATATCGATAAACTCAAGGATTCTGGAGGTAAACTAGATACAAAAGGGAAATAGGCAAGCAAAACTAAGGAAAAGAGGTAAAGGAGGTGCAAAACCAAGCAAGGAAGAACTGGGAAATTTAGGGTTGTCATATATCGCGCCGCCCATCCACCCTCTCCCTCTGGTTATAACGAGTCCCCAGAGAGCCGCGATGTAGTTTTACATGACATTGTCTTAACGCTTCAATTAAGATTAACTAAACTATTACATCCATAGTCGTCCGTTGGTAACTGGAACGATACAGTGCATCACAACCGTCCGTTGTCTGAATACATAGAGATAGACAGTGTCAAGGCGTGACAATACTCCCCGCTGGAGTCCAGACTTCAAGGATGGAACGAAGGAAAAGTGGCTTGGATAAACTTTGCATCTTCCCAGGTCGCGTCTTCTGGAGTCATATTCTCCTAGTGAATGAGCCATTGAGGAACTGGAATATCATACTCACCTGCGCGACGGGGAATCTGCCTGTACTGCAGAACTGCTATGGGAGTTACCTTGACCTTGCCATCAGGAGTGAGGAGTGGTAACTGAGGATTTGGGACTGCTCTTGGACCCAGGTGCCATTTGAGCTGGTTGACATGGAAGACGTTGTGCAGTTGAGTGCCAGCAGGTAACTGTAATTGATATGCCACTTTTCCTACTTTCTTCAGGATGCGAAAGGGGCCATAATATTTGGAAGACAACTTGAGTGCATTTCTCAATCCCAGAGCCGTTTCTCTATAGGGTTGCATTTTAAGGTAGACCAAATCTCCTTCATTGAAGTGCCTTTCTGTTCTTTTGAGGTCAGCATATTTCTTCATCCTGTTCTGGGCCTGCTGTAAGTTTTGTTGCAGATTCTTCAGGATGTTTTCCTTGTCTTGCAGAGTGGCAGTGGATTCAGGTGAGACATTGCAAGGAATGGTAATTGTTTGTATCTGTGGTGGAGGGTATCCATATAGTGCTTCAAAGGGAGTGGTTTTGAGTGATGAATGAAAGGAAGAGTTGTACCACCATACAGCTAAGGGTAGCCAAGATGCCCATTTTTTTGATTCCTGGAATGCCATGCTGCGAAGATATTGTTCCAGGCATTGGTTAACTCTTTCAGTCTGCCCATCAGACTCGGGATGGTATGCAGTTCTAAAGGTCAATTTCACTTGTAATGCAGAGAATATATCATGCCATATTTTGGATGTAAATATTCTGTCTCTGTCACTGACAATAGCTTGGGGAGGACCATGCAATTTGAAGATGTTATCATGAACAGGTCTGCTACCCGCTTTGTTGTGAATGGGTGAGCTAGTGGCAGAAAATGTGCATATTTAGTTAATCTGTCCACAACAACTAGGATCACATTCTTCCCTCTAGAAGTTGGTAGTCCCTCCACAAAATCCATGCTTATTTCAGACCATTTGATTGTTGGGATATGTAAGGGGTCAAGGAGGCCAGGGTAGGGTACTCTTTCAGTTTTGGAAATTTGATAGATTGGGCATTGGGCAACTTTGTCAGCAATGTATTGCTTCATGTTGGGCCAGTAGAATAGCTGTTTCAGCCTATGGTGAGTCACTGTGCAACCAGAGTGGCCTCCCAAGGGTGATGAGTGGAAGGATGTAAATAATTGCTCCTTGAGGTTAGTGCTAGAACCAATCAGTATCTTGTTCTTGTATCTTAGAAGTCCTGCTTGCAGGGAATAGTTGGGGTGGCTATCAGGTTTGATTGCCAACTCTTGTAGTAGCTGTTTGCATTTGTCATCTTGTTGGTATGTGAGTTCTACCTCAGTAATCCAGGCAGGCACAGCCATAGATATAGCATTGCAGGAATCACCCTGGTTGGTCATGAATTTCCTTGACAGTGCATCAGCTACCAGATTTTCTTTGCCTTGTTTGTACTCAATTGTATAGTCAAACTCCAGTAGTTTCAGCATTAATTTGTGTTGAATTCCTTCCAAAAGCCTTTGACTGGACAGATATTTGAGGCTTCGTTGATCAGTTTTGATAACTAGCTTGTTTCCCAGGAGATAGTGCCTCCACTTCCGTAGTGCTTCCAGTATAGCTAAGCCTTCCTTTTCATAAATGGACAGGGTTTGACTAGCTGGGCCTAGAGCTTTACTGAAGTAAGCAATTGGTCTTGTTTGTTGCATCAGAACAGCTCCCAATCCAGAACCTAAAGCATCAGTCTCCAAGGTAAATGGAATGTTAAAGTTTGGAAGAGCCAGCACAGGAGGAGATGACATGGAAGTTTTCAGTATTTCAAATGCTTGTTGTTGCTGCTCAGACCAAGAAAAGGCATTCTTTTTCAGAGCATCATGCAATGGTTTGCACATTGATGCATATCCTTTTACAAATCTTCTGTAATACCCAGTGAGACCAAGGAATCTTCTTAATTCCTTGACATTTTTGGGTGGTGACCAGTTTGTGATATCTTCTATCTTGGTGGGATCTGTGGCTACTCCCTTACCAGACAGTATATGGCCTAGATAGTCAACAGATGGAGTAGCAAAGGAGCATTTGGACATTTTTGCTTTGAGCTGATGCAGCCTTAAGAGTTGCAAAACTATGTGTAGGTGTTGCCCGTGTTGTTGCAGAGTTGAGCTGTAGATTAGGATGTCATCGAAGAATACCAAAACAAATTTTCTCAAATGTTGAGCAAATATGCTATTCATGAGTTGTTGGAACGTTGCCGGGGCATTAGTGAGTCCAAATGGCATAACGATGTACTCATAATGGCCCAGATGTGTAGAGAATACTGTTTTTGCAATATCTTCCTTCCTCATTCTGATTTGGTGATAACCAGATCTCAGGTCTATTTTGCTGAAAACTGTGGAACCTTGCAGCTCATCTAATAGATCCTCTATCACAGGGATTGGGTATTTATTTTTGACGGTTATAGCATTTAACTGGCGATAATCCACACACAACCTCCAGGTTTTATCTTTTTTTCTGACCAATATTGCTGGGGATGAGTAAGGGCTGCTGCTGGGTCGAATTTCAGAGTTTTTCAGCATGTTGTTGACCAGTTCCTCCATAATATTTTTCTGTTTATGGGGCATCCGATAAGGTCTGACATTTGGTGGGTTTGCACCTTCTAGAATTGGGATTGTATGGTCAGAAGAGCGCTCTGGGGTAGATGAGTAGGTTCTTGGAAAACATCTTGATATTGATGCAAGATATCAATAACCTCTACATTGACCTGAGTGTTATCCAGTGTTCCATCATCTTTTGGTATGTTAATGGTAGACAGTCTGATGAAATAGGCTTGGGCTCCTTTAGCTATGAGTTTAGAGCAAGCTTTAGCTGAAATAGTGCAATTAGCAATAGGCACAGCTCTGCTGAACGTACACCATGCTCCATCCACAGTAATAGAGATGCTACGATTCTCCTAGTCAGTGTAGTTTGGACTATGCTTGGCCAGCCAATTTGCTCCTAAAACCATGTCATAGCCCCTGAGTGCTAGTACTTTGCAATCATAGGTGAAGTGATTATTCTGGATAGAAAATGTGCAATTAGGTATGGAGCCTGCAGACTGTAATTGTCCTCCACCTGCCATAAGCACTGTTTGAGCAGGAGTCTTTTGAATTTGCATTTTGGCTTTGTTGGCAAATTCTTGGTCAATGAATGTTTGGGTGCTTCCACTATCAATTAGAGCTACTGCCTTGTATTTCCCAATTTTTACCAAGACAGATAAGGTGGTGTCCCCAGGAATTCCATGTAATGCTTCAGCTGATATTTGCATCAGACATTCTTTTGGGCCCTTGGAATGCTCCAAGTCTGGTCCTTGTTCAGGTATTTGTTCAGGCAGGTCAGGTTGAGCATCCTGAAATTCCTCCACTTTGGCAATAGGCTCTTCTTCTTCACTGTGACCTTGCATGGTGATGGCATGCAGGATACTTTTGACACTCTGGCATTTGTGCCCAAATGTCCAAGGTTCAGGACAGTACCAACACTTCCTCTGCTCTTTTGGCCTGTCCAAATTGTTCCTGGGCCTATTTTCCTTGACATAGGTGTTTTGCCTAGGAGATGGAGTTGGTACAATTCTGGGAGTTGGTGGAACTGTTACGACTCTCTTGTTCATGGATAGGCAAGCTTGTTCCTGTTGTCGTGCCTGCCAATAGGCTGTCTTCAGAGTGGCTGGTTGATGACTCTTTACTAAATGTTTGATGGGATCTTTCAGTCCACTGATGAATCTCAACAAGAAAAAGTTGTCAGTGAGGTAGGGGTGGTCTCTTCTCATTTGTATCATGTACTCCTCAAAGGTGTCAATGTATTGGTTGACTGATCCATTCTGTTTCAGTGTGTGGAATTGCTCCATGGACTCGTGCTCTCCATTTCTAGGAAATCTATCACAGAGCAGCTCACAAAACTGGGTCCAATTCATAAGGTAGGTGCTGAAATTACTGCTGTTCAGCCAGGTTTTTTCTTTGCCGTGGATGTGAGCATTTGCCCACTTGACTTTAGAGTCATTTGGGATACTAGCCAGAGTGAATAAACTTTCACATTCCTCTATCCAGGACAGGGTATTCTCTCCGAAGAATAAAGGTCGTTCAATAGAAGGTGTTCTCAGGTAAGGCTCGTGGTTGGGTTGGTTGGGTTGGTAGGTTGTAGGAGGGGCATTGGGAGGGGGGTTGTGGGTGGGTGTGATAGGGATTGTGGGTTGAACTGAAGAATATACTTGTTGATAGGGAAGGTTGGGATAAGATGGTTGGTGAGGTGGTATGGGTTGATTGTAACCAGGGTATGGAAATGAAAAATTGTTGTAATTGTAAGGGGGTGGGTATGGTGGGTATTGGAGAGGGGGTGGAGGAAAATTGTAAGTTTAAGGGTAAAATTGCTGGTATGGCTGTGGGTGAGGGGTGTAGTTGGGTGCTGGGGAGTTGTATATGTCTGGGTTCGTTTGTGGGGTTGTAATTTGTTGTGTATGCTGAAAATTGCTGGCTTGGGAGTTTGGGGGAACCAAAGGAAGTGATTTTTGTGGTTCAGCTGTAGGAGTTGGAGTGGAGTGAGTTGTAGGGAATTCTGGGTGTGGGAGTTGGCGAGGGGACAGATTCCCAAATTCCAAGGGTCAGGCCGAATTGGACGGTGTTGAGCTTGTTGGTGTTGGCAACTCCGGTATAGGACTGTGGTTGGGTTGGTAATGGGGGGAGTATTAGCAGCCGGGGAGAGGGTTGGAGCTTGGTCGGTTTGCTTACCGAGGGAGATGTCGATCTGGGCCACCATGTCCGTGAGCTTGGTGATGCTATCTTGCATGACCTCCACCGACGACTGGTGTGCGTCCAAGCGCCGTTGTATGGTCAAGACCTCGCGCGGTAGGCGACCTTGGATTTCTTCCTCAGCCTGGGCTTGTGCTTCCGCCGCTGCCAGAACTGCCGCATCTTCCGCCGCCTGCTCCATCCTCTCTTGCGAGCGGGTCCTGATGATGGACATGGTTTGTCCTCAAGATCTGAGCCGCCCAAGGGATTTTACCCTTCGGATCGATGTGACCGAAGAACCCCGGGGGAAAAATTTCTTGGCCGCCAGATCGATGCTCTGGTACCAATTGTCACACACCCGAACAAGCTAGCTCCCAACAGATCGATAAACTCAGCGATTCTGGAGGTAAACTAGATACAAAAGGGAAATAGGCAAGCAAAACTAAGGGAAAGAGGTAAACGAGGTGCAAAACCAAGCAAGGAAGAACTGGGAAATTTAGGGTTGTCATATATCGCGCCGCCCATCCACCCTCTCCCTCTGGTTATAACGAGTCCCCAGAGAGCCGCGATGTAGTTTTACATGACACTGTCTTAACGCTTCAATTAAGATTAACTAAACTATTACATCCATAGCCGTCTGTTGGTAACTGGAACGATACAGTGCATCACAACCGTCCGTTGTCTGAATACATAGAGATAGACAGTGTCAAGGCATGACACTCGCGATGTCGAGGTGCCATAGCTCAAAAAATTTCAGCGGCGTTGCAGCGTCCTTCTCCTACACGCAAAGGCGGCGAGGAAGAAACCCTATTCGCCTCCACGATCGCCTCCCTCTTCCTTTTCCTTTCACAGCTCAACTGCCACGCCGCTGATGGCGCAAATGTCGCTGATGGCTGTTTCCTATGAGAATCACCGTTCGAGACGTGTAGGGATGTTCATTTTATCAAAATGCCCCTGCATCTCTACATACTTGCTTCTACGTCCCTTGAAACAACCAGATACTAGACTCCACCATGCCACATCAGCCCAGTACGTTTCCAAACTGTAGCAGTGACCCTATGAGAACGGTCCGAGCAAGTTTGTGTACCTAAAAATTTATTTTGGTTTTGCTATTTCTCAGACGCCTCAGTCATCTTGTTCACCGTTGGATTTTGGTTCCAAGATTCGATTTGAGCCATCTGGTTGCAGTTTTTTGTTTGTAAATCATGCATGTTTCCATTCGATTAAGCCAGCCACGTCAGCCGACTGAGAAATAGTTATTTCTCAGTCGTCTGAGACGTAGACGTTTCCAATTTATTTTCTGAGTTCAGTGACCAGATCGTTCAGTTTAAACAAGTTCAGTTACCGTACGTAAATTTTATTTCATTTTTTTTAACTTTTTTGTAGTTCAAATTCACAAAGCGTAGATAGAGGAGACCGGAGATTCTACCATACATGCTATTTAGCGTGTATGACCATCTTTCTCTCTCCTCTTAATTTTTTTGTAAAGTTTCTAGCTCTCTTCTTTCTCCGCTAGTACTTTAGAAGAATTACTTACTTGTTAAACTTATACTTTGTAAGTTTCAAATCATGAATCCAAATTAAAAATCGTTTGAATATTTGGGTTACTAATGGAGAGATCTTCAAAACAAGACCAATATTGAATATATTTCAACAAAGTTTAGAAACCAACTTCTGAAACGTATTGACACTTTGAAAAATATTATGAAACATGAAGAAAATATTTTTTTCAAAACTAATTGTTTCATTGCATTCAAACTTGATTTTTCAGGGTTGGAAAATATCTTAGAGTTAACTCAGAGTTTAAACCATAAAATATACTGAAGAAAAATAAGATCATGACATTTTGTTGGATTCCATTATTAATAATGATGTTTCACTGTGTTTTGAAATTCAGATTTTGAATTTTCTTAATTTTTGGCTTATTTAAAAGATATTATCAAAATAAATTTACGTGTTCGAACAGATTTTTAATTTGATAATTATTCTGATTTAGACGACTCTTTTAAATCTAAAATGAAAAATAAATAGATGGGAGAGAGAGTGTCATAGCTATGTCAGGCAAAGTACTATATGCATGCAAACAGGTTAGCAAATTGGAAAAATGGAGGCTCTAAGCACGCTAGACATGCATTTCTCATAGATGAGTATGTGCGTCAAAACGTTCTTCTGAGCATTTTTCTTAAAATAAAGGCAAAAAAAGTTACCATTTTCATTAATTAAGAAGAATTTTAAGAGGTGTCTTACAAACCACTTCTTGGTTGAAGACAACCAAGACAAAAAAACAAATAGTTCTACTCTCACGACATTATAGTACTTGTGGCTTTGGCACCAACTATAACATGCCAAAAATATTAATCAAGGTTATCAAGTTCCAATCACCCAAGTTTAGGGCTAACAAAAACTTTTGTTAATTAAAATCAATATGAATGCATGTGTGCATGTGATGAATGCATGAATGCATGTGTGCGTGTGATGAATGCATGAATGCTTTCCATGACTTGTGTGATTGCTATGAATGGCAAGGATTGGTTTAAATATGAAAACAACATCATCTAAATCATTTCCAAGCAGAAGCAAATGAAGAGAAAATCCAAAACAAACAATATAAGCAAATGGTCATTTTTGCCAAACTTATCCACTAGACCATTTTAAGTATTTTTAGTCCAAGTTTTCTAACAGAAACAAATCCAATTCTTTTCACCCCTTGCTAGACCAAGTAAAAGTGAACCCAGGCCCACTTTGCAAACCAACAGAAACATTTTGCAAATCTATTTAAATGACAATTCAAAACTGAATCAAGTATAGGTACTAAGATCACCATTTCTCAAAAACCACTCAAACCAGTTCACATTGACAAACCCAAGCAACCAGAGACTACCAAGTATGTGACCAGTGCACTCACCAAAATTCATCCAAAAATTTCAAACTAAATTTCTTTCGGCCATTTTGTCAAACACTTGGTGAGCACAATAAAACCTACCTAACTATCACTGTTTTTGATCAATGCTTTTTTCCCTCTTTGTACCCTACTCTCACCCCTTGTCTCCCCTAGTGACCACAATGCATTGACACAAGCTAGAACCCTACCCTTTACACCATGTCGTTCCAACCGAAGCCACCCCTTGCCAGCCGACCATGGAAAGCTAGCAGGAGCCATCGCCGCACCTAGCCACCATGTCCAGGAGGCAGCCCAACGTCCACCGCCACCCCCTGTCTAGCCCTCGCACACAGCCAGGCACTGGACCACAGAGAACACGCCACGCCCAATGTCTTTGTGCCATGTCGAGAGCACGTCAGAGCGCTGCGCCTGACATGCTCGCACACGCCGCGCCTCGCCCTCTCCGCCTGTGCCTGCAGTCAACACAGCCCCAGGAACCTCCAGACATCCCCGTTCGCCGTCGCGTGACCCGTAGCACCCGTGCGTCGTCAAAACCACCGTCGGTGCTGCGCAGAGCATCGACCGTTCCCGACCATTCTCGACCGCCCCTTGCCGCGCCATCAAGTCCTTGAGCATCGCCAGCAGACCGCGCACCGTCCTAGCCTCCGAGCCATGTCGTTAGCTCACGGCACCGTCGTCACCGACGAGCTCTGCCCATGTCGCACTGCCTCTCTCGCTCGGCTATAAAAGGAGGCCTTCACAACCCTAATTCGCCATACCATTCCACTCCCCACCTCTCACAGAGCACCACTGACCCTTCCCCGGAGCAAGGCGAGCACCGGGTCGCCGTAGTAGGCATTTCTAGTCACTTTAATTAATTAAAATAATAAGGTTAAACCTTATTAAATTGTGACACCACTTTAAATCACATTCCCAAGTATTAAAATATGTGGTGATGACATGTATCAACATGATCTCATATTTTAATTGGAGAATATTAAATCTTAAGTAGTTTTCAATGAGTAGAAATTACTTTTCTAAAATAAAATAAATAAGACTAAGTCTTTATTTCATGTGATAATTGTGATGATCCTAGATCATCTAGTGTGAATCCTTGTGTGCCAAATAGAAGTAGTTAAGTATTGTTTGGTAATTATGTACCTCGTATTTATTTATAGACGCTAGTACCGACCAAGGATACGAAGAGGAAGGAGACTACTATGAAGAGGAAGCAGAGGAGAACTTCAACCACTGCACTACTCAAGGCAAGCTATCTAATGCAAGCCATCCTAGCAAGCTAACACTTGCATGATAACTATGCAAACTAGAGGCCTTAGGCATATTTGGTTATGCAACCTTGATTATACCAAATCCCAGTTTTACTTGCAAGTTTTATTCTTTTATTTCTTTATCAAAGTTCTTTATTGCTTTTAGTTAGTGTTTTGTGAGTTTTGGAAAGATATTATAGGTAGCATAAAACTTGGCCTAAGTTAGATAGAACTAGATGTCATACTAAGGCATGAGATTAGACTTAGATAAGTCACATTTGATTAGCACCCTTCATTAGTGATTACCCCCAACTTTAGTGGCTAGTGGTAAGCATAAAACTTGATCACTTTAGATGGGAATACTTGGTGAAATGATTATGAAAACCTTAGAATGGTGAGTCATTCTAATGAAATGTTTTGACATGTGTTATGAACACCAGATGATTGATGATGAAAATGTTGAGGCATGAGCCTTAGCCCCTTTATACAAACTGATGGTTGTGTTCGGATGCAATACCATTCCAATTTTACCATACAACCACAATACCCAAATTTGGGTAGGGATTGACTGGAAGTTTATATATCTTAGTATGGGTTCCCTTGCGGAAGAGGTTTGAGCTGAGGCTACCTCGTTATGATTGTCCACCTGTACAATTCCCAAGATGACAGATGGTCATGGTTGGGAGGCCAAACTCATAGGGGAGGTGCCTATACTAGGGGGTGTAATTGAAAGGTTAGGATTTATTATCCGCATACTGAGAGATGGTGATTCGGGATTTTTCCTGACAGATGTATCGAATATTGTGGTGAAAGTGTACCACCTCTACAGAGTGTCAAACTATTCGAATAGCCGCGTCCGCGATTATGGACAGTTGGAGTGGCCATACTGTTCCGTCGTCAGATGTTTTCAAAATGACTTGTAAAATGAATCATGACTTTGACTTGACCACAACAGGGTTGTGACATGAAAACTAAGTTCCCACTTAGGTGTTGCAAAGCACTAAGTTAGTTTTCTTTACTTATAAACTCAGTTAGAGATAAATCTGGCTTTTTGCAAAATAACCTAGAGCTTAGGATTCCTACTTGAACCACCTTACTTGTTAGTGATAGTTGTGAGTACTTAAAGAGTACTCATGGATTTATCCCTGGCTATTCCTATGGCCAGACTATGAAGAGGACTACCAGGATGATGGACAACAAGAAGTCTATGACAACTAGGATCATCTCCCTTCATCACCATTGCCTGTGACCCTGAAGATGGAGCTTCGACCATGCTACCCTTATTATTATTCTGTTGTGTTGATTGTATTAATCTGGATCATGAGATCCTTTATTTGCAAGACCTTTATTATGGTTTGTAATGGATGATGAACTATGGTATCAATCTGTTATTTCTCGCAAAAATGGTAATCCTGGGATTGTGATGTATGGTATAACAGGCATTTGGGATTAAAAATCCGGGTGTTGACAAGTTGGTATCAGAGCCATCCTGACCATAGGAGTGATGACTATCTATGCACAGCCTGTTGGGAACCCCAAGAGCAAGGCGTGAAGCAGCAAGCAGCAAGTTTTCCCTCAGTTGAGACCGAGGTTATCGAACCAGAAGGAGGAAGGAAACGTCACACAGGTGTTGCAAGCAACACAGAGACGTGGACAACACAAAGTCAAGACTTTGCCCCAACGAATAGTGAGGTTGTCAAGCTCACCGGTTTGTTGTAACAAAGGATTAAACATATGGTGTGGAAGGTAATGGTTTGCAGCAAGTAAACAAGTAACAGTGGAAGATGTATCAATGGTAAAGATTGGACCGGGGTCAATAGTTCACTAGAGGTTCTCTGCTTTATTCAAGCAAACTAAACAACCTAAGCAAAACAAACGAAAACTAAGACGCCCCAAGAACAACACAACTGTGCATGAAACAATAAAAAAGAAGTGTCTAGACAGACCTGAGCTCTTTATTGATGAAGAAGGGGATGCCTTGGGCATCCCCAAGCTTTGACGCTTTTACCTCATGGATATTTCTTAGGGTTACACCATGTTGGCATCCCCAAGCTTAGGGTTTTGTCCATTCTTCATCTCATTGCATCATTCTCTCTCTACACCTGAAATTTTTCCTTTATACAAAACTTCACACAATCTTCATTAGCAACATTAGTGTATTCAAAAGATATTAGACCTCTGGCAAAGCTTTGGAACAGCAAGGCTTTTCATTAAAAATACAAGCTAGTGTAGTAACTCCTTCAAAAATATCAATTCACCTAAAGTGAACTCAAAAAGGAATCAATAAGAAGCAAATGCAAATAATGGCAGAAATTTGTCAAAACAGACCAGCAGGTAGAAACCGATTTTTTCGAACATCTTATGTTGCTCAAATCAAAAAGTGTTGAACTAAATAAAGTTATATAGCATACTGGGAATATATTCGTAAATTTTGAGCTCAATCCGTGATATAGAGCCTCCTCACGAATTTTTTTGGTGGAGGACAGAAATCTATTTAGGGACAACAACTCCCCAAATCTTAGTTCCCTCTCATTAGAGGTTATTCTTGGTACAAAAATCAAACAAAAAGGATAAGGAGAGGTCATTACAGAATTAATAACTTCCAATACTCAAGTAAACTCTTGGGTTATCTCCCAACAAGTACTTTTCTTTAACGCCTTTAAGTTAGACACAAGAAGCAAGAATAATCAAGTATTTTCAAATGAAGAAGCATTCACATCAAATCTTGATTTCAGAGGAGGAGCAAAGAGAAACTTCTCTCTCCTTATAGGGAAGTGTTCAATACCTTTTTTCAATGTAAAATGATATTTGATGGTGCCTTCTTTCATATCAATGATGGCACCAACTATTCTAAGAAAAGGTCTTCCCAAAGTAATAGGACAAGAAACATTGTATTGAACATCCAAAATATAGAAATCAATAGGGACATAAGCATTGTTAACCATGATGAGAACATCATTAATACTCCCCATGAGTTTCTTCTTAGCATTATCATTGAGTGGGACATCTAAATAACAATCTTCCAATGGTGGCAAATCAAGCATTTTATAAATCTTCCTAGGCATAATAGAGACACTAGAACCAAGATCACATGAAGCTTTGAGGTCAAAGTCATTCACTTGCATATTAATAATGGGTTCCCAACTATCTTCTACTTTCCTAGGAATAGAAGCTTTGTGTTTTAGCTTCTCTTCGTTAATCTTAACAAGAGCATATGTAATGTGTTTGGTAAAGGCAAAATGCATATCACTAGCATCAGGACTTCTAGCAAGCTTTTGCAAGAACATAATCACTTCATAAATATTGCAACCATCAATATCAAAGTCAAACTTGGCATCACTAGTAGTAGGCTCAATAGGCTTAGGCATAGTAGGAGTAGGAATAGGGACTACTTGTGGTTTAGTGGTGATAGTGCACACACTATTGTTTCTATCAATTTCAGCTTCCCTTTCCCACTTAACATGAAGTTGAGCTAACAGCCTAATATGTTCATCAATAGTAACTTGTATGGCATGAGCAGTAGCAAAGGTGTTTTCCATGGCTTCAGGTTTAGCAGCCATTTTATTAACCAAGGAAGACTAAGCTTCAGACAAAGAGGATATATTTTTCTTAACAGTTAAATGCTTTTCCTCTATAGTCTTATTGAAAGTGGTTTGTTTACTAATAAAGTCTTTGAGCATGACTTCAAGTTCAGAGGGGGAACTTCTAGCATTATTGTAAGAGTTTCCATAATAATTGCCATTATTAGGAGGATAAGGCCTATAATTGTTGTTGCTACCAAAATTGTTCCTATAGGCATTGTTGATGAAATTGTTGTTTCTAATGAAGTTCACATCAACTTGCTATTCTTAAGCAACCAAAGAGGCTAAGGGAACACTATTAGGATCTAGAGGAGCTTTCCCATTAACAAGCATAGCCATAATAACATCAATCTTTTCACTCAAAGAGGAATTTTCCTCAACGGAATTTACCTTCTTACCATGTGGAGCTCTCTCAACATGCCATTTAGAGTAGTTAACCATCATATTATCAAGGAGCCTTGTTGCAGCACCCAAAGTGAGGCCCATAAAGGTACCTCCAGCAGCTGAATCCAATAGATTTCTTGAGGAGAAGTTCAAACCTGCATAAAAAGTCTGGATAATCATCCAAGCAGTGAGTCCATGAGTAGGGCAATTTTTAACCAAAGATTTCATTCTTTCCCAAGCTGGAGCAACATGTTCACTATCAAGCTTTTTAAATTTCATAATATCACTTCTCATGGATATAATCTTAGCAGGAGGATAGTACTTTCCAATAAAAGCATCTTTGCACTTAGTCCAAGAATCAATACTATGTTTAGGCAAAGAAAGCAACCATTCTTTAGCTTTTCCCCTCAAGGAGAAAGGAAAAAGCTTGAGCTTAATAATATCTCCATCTACATCCTTATACTTTTGCATCTCACATAGTTCAACAAAGCTATTAAGATGGACAGCAGGATCATCAGAACCAGCACCATAAAATTGCTCTCTCATCACAAGATTCAACAAAGCAGGCTTAATTTCATAAAAGGTAGCATCAGGAGCAGGTGGAGCAATAGGAGTGCTTAGGAAATCACTGTTGTTGGTCCTAGTGAAGTCACACAACTTGGTGTTCTCAGCAGAGTTCATTTTGGCAAAGGTGGGCAAGCCAAAAACAGCAGCATGAACTAATTTTTTTGTGTTTTTTGAAAAGAGGCAAACAAAACCAAACAAAAGAAACAAAGCAAACTAAAAACAAAGTAAAGAGAAAGGAAGTGAAGGACTCCCCTTGTGAAGATGTCCTTAGCCTCCCCGGCAACGGCGCCAGAAAAGCTTGACGACTGTCTACGCACAGCCTGTTGGGAACCCCAAGAGCAAGGTGTGAAGCAGCAAGCAGCAAGTTTTCCCTCAGTTGAGACCGAAGTTATCGAACCAGAAGGAGGAAGGAAACGTCACACGGGTGTTGCAAGAAATGCGGAGACCTGCACAACACAAACTCAAGACTTTGCCCCAACAAACAGTGAGGTTGTCAAGCTCACCGGTTTGCTGTAACAAAGGATTAAACGTATGGTGTGGAAGGTAATGGTTTGCAGCAAGTAAACAAGTAACAGTGGAAGATGTATAAATGGTAAAGATTGGACCGTGGTCCATAGTGTTGGAGATATGCCCTAGAGGCAATAATAAATGTAGTTATTGTTATATCTTTGTGTTTATGATAAATGTTTACATTCATGCTATAATAGTATTAACAAGGAAACATTTATACTTGTGTGATTTGTAAACTTAACTTGAAGTCCCTAGTATAGCCTCTATACATCACTAGCTTGTTGGTTGATAAATGATTGTGGTTTTCCTATCATGAACATTGAGATGTTATCAACAACAAGATCATATCGTTAGGAGAATGATATGGTGGACATACTCCTATAGATAAGCATAGCATAAAGATCAAGTCATTTCAATAGTTCAGTTGCTATATGCTTTCTGATACATAGTAACCTAAATCCTTCGACCATGAGATCATGCATATCACCTTTACCGGATGGATGCTTTGATGACATCAAACACCACACCGTAACTGGGTGGCTATAAAGATGGCATTGAGTGTTCGGAAAGTATTGGTTGAAACACATGGATCAAGATTGGGATTTGTCTATCCATATGACGGATAGATATACTCTGGGCCCTCTCGGTGGAATGTCATCCAATTAGCTTGCAAGCATGTGACTGGCTCACAAGGGATCACATATCACGGGAACAAGAAAAGAGTACTTATCGGTAACGAGGTTGAACTAGGTATGCAGAGATACCGACGATCATAATCTCGGATAAGTTAACTATCGTGAGACAAAGGGAAATTGGTATCGTATGTAAGTGGTTCATTCGATCGCAAAGTAATGGTAGAAATATGTGGGAGCCATATGAATTTCCAGATTCCTCTATTGGTTATTTTTCGGAGAAGTGTCTCAATCATGTCTGCATAATTCACGAACCGTAGGGAGACACACTTAAGGATTCGACGTTGTTTGAGTAGTTATGGTATTATGAGAAAGAGACCAAATGTTGTTCAGAGTCTCGGATGGGATCCGGGATATCACGAGGAGATCTGGAATGGTCCGGAGAATAAGATTCATATAAGGAAAGTCCCGTTTCGGAGTTCGGGAATGATTCCGGTGTTTTCATCGGGAATGTTCTAGAAGGTTCCGGAATGTCCGGCACTCCAGAGGGGAAGGGGTACATGAATGTGTCATTGCATATTGGAATGATTGCATCATGTACTAAGTGTTCTCGCTGTTCCAAATAAAGGATTAAATTGAATCCTAAATTGAAAAGTCAAATAGCAAGTTTGAAAAGTCAAACGGCTAAAATTGGAAAGAGGAAGGAGAGGGAAATCGAGTTGGGGAGGAGTTCCCTCCTCCAACCTGCGGCCCACCTCCAAGCCGAGTTGGGGAGGGACTCCTCTCCCTCCCCTTGGCGCGGCCGGCCCCTCCACCTATATAAGGAGGGGCAGGGCTCCCTCCTCTAGACACACAAGTTCCTATCCTCTAAATCTAAACCCTAGCCACAACCTCCGGTTTAGAGCCGTTTTGGTTTAGAGCTTCTAATTGCCCTAGCCTCCGGTTTAGAGCCTTCTAATTGGTGTGTCTAAACCTCAGATCGCCAAGGATCTCTCTCATACTCCACCATACTCGCTCCGGCTTAAGGCGAAGCCCTGCGGGATCTCCCCTCTACTTCCGGTACCACGCCGTTGTCTTGGGAATCGCGAGAGAGTGCTACAACCTCCATTGCCTCTTTGGAACAAGGGAGAGGAAGGTCTTCGTCGAGCACCGAACGTGTGACCCGATTGCGAGCTTAGGAGCATGGCGGAAGGATCATCTACGATCTTGAGATCGGGAAGATGCGACTACATCACCCACGAGAATCCGCTCTCGTTAAACACTTTGGAATCTTCGAGGTAAGTTATTCCATCGACTCGTTGCTACAATCTAGTAGATAGATCTTGGCTTGTTTGTTTGTATGCGATAGAAAATTTTGTTTTCCATGCTACGAAACCCTACAATTATTATCGTGTCTATATGTAGATCTGTTGCCGAGTAGAACACAATGGTCATTGTGGGCGTTGATGCTTTTATTGTCGATTGCTTCTTGTGTACTTTGCATCTTGCGGTATGTTGGGATGAAGCGGCCCGGGCTAACCTTACATGACATCGTTCATGAGACCTGCTCCACGCTTGACATGCAACTTGTATTGCATAAGTGGCTTTATGGTGCTGTTTCTCCTAGCATAGTTAAGATCCAATTTACAACGGGTGATCAACAATACTAGTATCAATGTTGTGGTTCTTGTTCGTAAGTTAGAACGACACTTATTGAAAGCCCCAAACCACGTAAAATATGCAAAGAAAGTAGAGGCGTCTAGCTTTGTTTTGCGAGGGTGTCGATGATGTGATATGGCCATGATTGTGATTATATTTGATGTATGCAATGTTCCTTATTGTAAGTTGGCAACCGGAAGGAGCCATATGGTTGTCTTTAATTTATGTTAAGACCCGCGTGTCTATTCAAAGTAGTTGTAATAGTTGAAGCCGGTGGACGACAACCATGGAGAAGCGTCATTGACCTTGATGCAATGCCGGTGATGATGGAGATCATGTTCGTGCTTGAAGATGGAGATCGGAAGCACAAAGAAGAAAGGCCATATCATATCACATATTTTGAATTGCATGTGATGTTAATCCTTTATGCATCTTGTATTGCTTAGTAGACGATGGTAGCATTATAAGATGATCCCTCATGCACATGAATTTCAAGTCATAAAGTGTTCACCCTTAGTTAGCACCGTTGCTAAAGCTTGTTGTTTCGAAGCACCACGTGATGATCGGGTGTGTTAGATTCCGCAAGTGTATACAACGTGAGCAAGCCAGATTTGCTCATGCGGAAGCTAAGCTTTGATCTTGACGAGCCTAGCATGTACAGACATGGTCTCGGAACACGGATCACCGAAAGGTAAAGCATGAATCATATAGTAGATATGATGAACATGTCGATTGTTCGCCATTGAAACTATATCAACTCTCGTGATGATCGGTGTTGATGTGGTGGATATGGTTCGTGTGATCACTAAAACAATGTGAGGGATATTGTTTTGAGTGGGAGTTCACCTAGATTAATTTTAATATTGATTTGAACTCAATTTGTCATAAACTTAGTCTAAACTATTGCAAATATGTTGTAGATCAATGGCAGTCCCTACCATCAATTTTAATGCGTTCCTAGAGAAAGAAAAGTTGAAAAACAATGGGAGCAACTTAGGATTGGTTCCAATTTGAGGATTGTCCTCACGGTGGTAATTTGACCTATGTCTTTGGATGCACATGGGTGACCACTGCAGGTGATGCTCCGATGAAGTAAAGAATGTTTACCTCACTCGGAAGACTCAGTACTCCACAGTTCAGTGTGCTATCTCGTATGGTTTAGAATCGGAGCTTCAGAAAAGGTTTGAGAATTCAGACCCACGTGATATTGTCGAGGATCTCAAATTGATCTTTGAGACTCATGCGGCAATTGAAAGTTATGAGGCTTCTGAAAAGTTCTTTAACTGCAAGATGGAAGAGGCGCTCGTTAGTGAGCATGTGCTTAAGATGTCTGGGCACGCAAACAAACTTCAAATCTTGGGTATTGTGATTCCCAATACTTTGGGGATTTACCGTGTCCTCCAATCACTACCACCAAGTTACAAGAACTTTGTGATGAACTACAACATGCAGAACATGAACAAGACGTTGTCAGAACTCTTTGCCATGTTAAAATCTGCAGAAGTGGAGATCAAGAAAGAGCACCAAGTGTTGTTGGTCAATAAGACCACCAAATTCAAGAAAGGAAAGTCTAAGCAGAAGGGACACTTCAAGAAGGGTGGTAAGAAAGTTACCACGCCGGCGAAGAAGACCAAGGCTGGACCCAAGCCTGATACTGAGTGCTTTTACTGCAAGGGAGAAGGTCACTGGAAGCGGAATTGCCCAAAGTACTTGGCGGATCTGAAGAACGGCAACATCAAGAAGAAAGGTATATCTGATATACATGTTATTGATGTGTATCTCACTAGTACTCGTAGTAGTGCACAGGTATTTGATCTTGGTTCGGTTGCTCATATTTGTAACTCAAAGCGGTCTTTGAGAATAAACGGAAGCTAGCGAAGAACGAGGTGACGATGCGCGTGGGAAACGGATCAAAGGTTGATGTGATCGCGGTCGGCACGCTACCCCTTCATCTACCATCGGGATTAGTTTTATACTTAAATAATTGTTATTTGGTGCCTGCGTTAAGCATGAACATTATATCGGGATCTTGTTTATTGCGAGACGGTTACTTGTTTAAGTCCTAGAATAATGGTTGTTCGATTTATATGAGTAATATGTTTTATGCACATGCACCTTTGATAGATGGTCTATTCTTATTGAATCTCGATAGTGGAAATACACATATTAACAACATTGAGGCTAAACGTTTGAAATCAAGCGATAATTCGACCTATATGTGGAACTGTCGTCTTGGTCACATTGGAGTGAAGCGTATGAAGAAACTCCATTCCGATGGAGTTCTTGAATCACTTGATTTTGAATCACTTGAAAGATGCGAAGCATGTCTGATGGGAAAAATGACTAAGACTCCATTTTCTGGTATGATGGAGCGAGCTACGGACTTATTGGAAATCATACATACCGATGTGTGTGGGCCAATTAGTGTAGCATCGCGCGGTGGTTATCGTTATGTTCTTACCTTCACGGATGACTTGAGTAGATATGGGTATATCTATTTCATGAAACATAAATCCGAAACTTTTGAGAAGTTTAAGGAGTTTCAAAGTGAAGTGGAGAATCAACGTAACAAGAAGATTAAATTTCTACGTTCTGATCGTGGAGGTGAATATCTAAGTTACGAGTTTGGCGAGCATTTGAAGAAATGCGGAATACTTTCACAGTTGACACCGCCGGGAACACCACAGCGTAATGGTGTGTCCGAACGTCGTAATCGAACTATCTTAGATATGGTTCGTTCTATGATGTCACTTACAGATTTACCGCTATCATTTTGGGGTTATGCATTAGAAACAGCCGCATTCACTTTAAATAGGGCACCGTCTAAATCCGTTGAAACGACACCGTATGAATTATGGTTTGGGAAGAAACCTAGATTGTCGTTCCTTAAAGTTTGGGGATGCGAAGCCTATGTAAAGAAGTTACAGCCAGACAAGATTGAACCCAAAGCGGAAAAATGCGTCTTCATAGGATACCCAAAGGAGACTATTGGGTATACATTCTATCATAGATCCGAAGGCAAAATCTTCGTTGCCAAGAATGGATCCTTTCTAGAGAAGGAATTTCTCTCGAAAGAAGTGACTGGAAGGAAAGTAGAACTCGATGAGGTTGTCGAACCTTCTCTCGAAATTGCGAGTAGCGTAGCACCGGAAGAAGTTCCTGTGGTGCCTGCACCAATAAGAGAGGAAGCTAATGATAATGATCATGAAACTTCGGTTGAAGTTGCTACAGAGCCTCGGAGGTCAACGAGAACTCGTACCACTCCAGATTGGTATGATCCCGTTATGAGTGTCATGTTGGTGGATAACACCGATGACCCCGAGACATATGAGGAAGCGATGATGAGCCCAGATTCCAATAAATGGCAAGAAGCCATGAAATCCGAGATTGGATCCATGTACGAAAACCAAGTGTGGACTTTGGTAGACTTACCGGATGGCCGAAAGGCTGTCGAGAACAAATGGATTTTCAAGAAGAAAACAAATGATGATGGTAATGTTACTGTCTATAAAGCTCGACTTGTCGCAAAAGGGTTTCGACAAATTCAAGGAGTTGACTACGATTAGACTTTCTCACCGGTAGCAAAGGTAAAGTCTGTGAGGATTATGTTAGCAATCGCTGCATATTACGATTATGAGATATGGCAGATGGATGTCAAAACAGCATTCCTCAATGGAGATATTGATGAAGAGTTGTATATTATGCAACCCAAAGGTTTTTTCGATCCTAAATACATCTATGGATTGAAGCAAGCATCCCGAAGTTGGAATCAACGTTTTGATAAGGTAATCAAAAGTTTTGGTTTTATACAAACTTATGGAGAAGCTTGTATTTACAAGAAAGTGAGTGGGAGCTCTGTAGCATTCTTAATACTGTATGTGGATGACATATTGTTGATTGGGAATGATGTAGACCTTCTTAATAGTGTCAAGGAATATTTGAATAATAGTTTTTCAATGAAGGATCTTGGCGAAGCAGCTTACATATTAGGCATAAAGATTTATAGAGATAGATCGAAACGCCAAATATCATTGTCACAGAGTACATATTTGGACAAAGTTCTAAAGAGGTTTGGAATGGAAGAAAGCAAGAAAGGGTTCTTGCCCATGTTGCTAATCGACCTTGAGTAAAACTCAAAGTCCGACATCGGCGTAAGATAGAGAAAGGATGAGTAAGACTCCTATGCCTCATCCATAGGATCTCTAATGTATGCCATGCTATGTACTAGACCCGACATTGCATATCTTGTTAGTTTAACTAGCAGATATCAAAGTGATCCAGAGTGGATCATTGGACACGGTCAAAACATCCTTAAGTACTTGAGAAGAACTAAGGATATGGTTCTTTCTTATGGAGGTGATGAACAACTCGTTGTTAATGGTTACACCGATGCTAGTTGGAACACCGATCCGGATGATTCTAAATCACAACTGGATATGTATTTATTTTGAATGGTGCAGATTAGCTGGAGGAGTGCAAAGCAAAGCGTTGTGGCGAGATCTTCAACCGAATCGGAATACATGGTCGCTTGAAGCTTCACAAGAAGCAATGGATGAAAGAGTTCATTACTGAGCGGGTGTGGTTCCTAGTCTGCTGGACCCAATGTCTATCTCTGTGATAACATGGGTGCCATAGCCAATCTTGCAAGAACCAAGGTCACACAAGAAGTGAAGCACATCAAGCTACGTTTTCACGCTATTCGAGAACATATCCGGGATGGGGATATAAAGATTTGCAAAATGCAGATCTGAATGTGGCGGATCCGTTGACTAAACCTCTCCCGAGGGCAAAACATGACCAACACCAAACTGCCATGGGTGTTCGGTATATTACCATGTAATCTAGATTAGATGACTCTAGTGCAAGTGGGAGACTGTTGGAGATATGCCCTAGAGGCAATAATAAATGTAGTTATTGTTATATCTTTGTGTTTATGATAAATGTTTACATTCATGCTATAATAGTATTAACAAGGAAACATTTATACTTGTGTGATTTGTAAACTTAACTTGAAGTCCCTAGTATAGCCTCTATACATCACTAGCTTGTTGGTTGATAAATGATTGTGGTTTCCCTATCATGAACATTGAGATGTTATCAACAACAAGATCATATTGTTAGGAGAATGATATGGTGGACATACTCCTATAGATAAGCGTAGCATAAAGATCAAGTCATTTCAATAGTTCAGTTGCTATATGCTTTCTGATACATAGTAACCTAAATCCTTCGACCATGAGATCATGCATATCACCTTTACCGGATGGATGCTTTGATGACATCAAACACCACACCGTAACTGGGTGGCTATAAAGATGGCATTGAGTGTTCGGAAAGTATTGGTTGAAACACATGGATCAAGATTGGGATTTGTCCATCCATATGACGGATAGATATACTTTGGGCCCTCTCGGTGGAATGTCATCCAATTAGCTTGCAAGCATGTGACTGGCTCACAAGAGATCACATATCACGGGAACGAGAAAAGAGTACTTATCGGTAACGAGGTTGAACTAGGTATGCAGAGATACCGACGATCATAATCTCGGATAAGTAAACTATCGTGAGACAAAGGGAAATTGGTATCGTATGTAAGTGGTTCATTCGATCGCAAAGTAATGGTAGAAATATGTGGGAGCCATATGAATTTCCAGATTCCTCTATTGGTTATTGTTCGGAGAAGTGTCTCGATCATGTCTGCATAATTCACGAACCGTAGGGAGACACACTTAAGGATTCGACGTTGTTTGAGTAGTTATGGTATTATGAGAAAGAGACCGAATGTTGTTCGGAGTCTCGGATGGGATCCGGGATATCACGAGGAGATCCGGAATGGTCCCGAGAATAAGATTCATATAAGGAAAGTCCCGTTTCGGAGTTCGGGAATGATTCCGGTGTTTTCATCGGGAATGTTCTAGAAGGTTCCGGAATGTCCGGCACTCCGGAGGAAGGGTACATGAATGTGTCATTGCATATTGGAATGATTGCATCATGTACTAAGTGTTCTCGCTGTTCCAAATAAAGGATTAAATTGAATCCTAAATTGAAAAGTCAAATAGCAAGTTTGAAAAGTCAAACGGCTAAAATTGGAAAGAGGGAAAGAGGAAGGAGAGGGAAACCGAGTTGGGGAGGAGTTCCCTCCTCCAACCGGCGGCCCACCTCCAAGCCGAGTTGGGGAGGGACTCCTCTCCCTCCCCTTGGCGCGGCCGGCCCCTCCACCTATATAAGGAGGGGCAGGGCTCCCTCCTCTAGACACACAAGTTCCTATCCTCTAAATCTAAACCCTAGCCACAGCCTCCGGTTTAGAGCCGTTTTGGTTTAGAGCTTCTAATTGCCCTAGCCTCCGGTTTAGAGCCTTCTAATTGGTGTGTCTAAACCTTAGATCGCCAAGGAGCTCTCTCATACTCCACCATACTCGCTCCGGCTTAAGGCGAAGCCCTGCGGGATCTCCCCTCTACTTCCGGTACCACGCCGTTGTGCTGCCGGAATCGCGAGGAGAGTGCTACAACCTCCGCTGCTGGAACAAGGAGAGGAAGGTCTTCGTCGAGTACCGACGTGTGACCGATTGCGGGGCTACGGCAGCCTGGCCGGAAGGATCGTCTACACGATCTTGAGATCGGGAAGAGTACGACTACATCACCCACGAGAATCCGCTCTCGTTAAACACTTTGGAATCTTTGAGGGTAAGTTATTCCATCGACTCGTTGCTACAATCTAGTAGATAGATCTTGGCTTGTTTGTTTGTATGCGATAGAAAATTTTGTTTTCCATGCTACGAAACCCTACACATAGTTCACTAGAGGTGCTCTCCTTATATAAAAAACATGGCATGAAGGGTAAACAAATTATAGTGGGGCAATTGACAGGAACTAAGAAAGGAATAATAATGCAATTACTAGTCAGGAAGATCCTATGAGATTCGATTGGGCAATACAAAAATATATATAGACCGCCATCCAACTGCAACTATGACTAGAAGTCCACCTTCAGGTTATCATCTGAACCCCCTCCAGTATTAAGTTGCAAGCAACAGACAACTCCTTTAAGCAAAGTGAGTAAGGTAAACAGTCCACATGTTCCATGAACAAGAGACCGTTGTTTTCTCCCTAGTAGAAACAGCACATCTACAACCGAAGATATTTCTGTCACTTCCCTTGGAAACTAGAGGCATGAACCCACTATCGAGCATAAATACTCCCTCTTGGAGTCACTAGCAACTACTTGGCCAAGATAGCTACTAACAACAGAGAGCATGCAAGATCACAAACAACACAGACATGATAGAATCATAAAGTCAAAACCATTAATCAAACCAACATAATAATCTCAATATCCATCGGATCCCCGCAAACACAACATGCATGATTACAAATAGATTAGATCTTGATCATGAACGGAGCTCACAAGATCTATACATGAAAGCACAAAGGAGGAGATACAACCATCTAGCTACTACATGGACCCATAGTCCAAGGTGGAACTACTCACGTATCATACCGGAGAGAAGGCCTCCAGGATGATCTCCCCTCCGGCAGGGTGCCGAGAAGAACTTCAGATCCCCCCCTCGATCTAGGGACGATGGTGGCGGAAGCTATAGACGGTTTCGTGGATATTTTATAGGGTACTTAGGATTTCTGCATCGGGGGCTTCTTATAGGCGAAGGGGGAGACCGAGGCGGCGGCCAGGGGCGCCAAACCCTAGCCAGGCGTGGGGTGGGGCTCACCCACGCCTGGGTGGGTCTGGCCCCTCTGGCTCTCCTCTGGACTTCTTGTTCCCCATGGAAAGTAATTGACTTTGACGTTTGTCCCGTCCAATTCTGAGAATATTTCTTTACTAACTTTTCTGAAACCAAAAACAGCAGAAAACAGGCATCTGGCACTGTTGCAACTTGTTAATAGGTTAGTACCAGAAAACATGTAAAAAGCACCTCAAAGTGTAGACAAGCAAAGAAAAGTAGATACAAAACAAGCATGGAGCATCAAAAATTATAGATACGTTTCCAACGTATCAAGGATACCCTAGTTAGAATGGACGATTGAATCAAAAACTTGGTTTCAAAACAAAAGAGGTGAGTATTTATGAAAACCTATTCTTGTTCTTATCACTTAGATTCTTTCATGAAAATTCATGTCCCTCAAAAATTCTTGCAAACTCACATAAAATTTGACACACTTGATCACTCTACTAACTTACTCATCCTATATTCTTATAGATGGAGGTGAAGTATAGCAAGTTCTATCAGTTGGGCAAGGGAGGAGAGTGAAGGGAATATGCCCTGAGAGGCAATAATAAAGTGTTTATTATGTCTATTCCAAGTATATGATAGATGTTTATTTTGCATGCTATAATTGTATTAATACGGAAACATTAATACATGTGTGTCTAATAAACAAACAGAAAGTTCCTAGTTATGTCTCTCTCATAAACTAGCTCGTTGATTAACAAGATGATCAAGGTTTCCTGATCATGGACATTGGATGTTGTTAATAACGGGATCACAACATTAGTGTAATGGTGTGATGAACATTCATCTGAAGTATAGCATTACGATCAAAGTCATTGAGTTTATATTTCTATAACAACTTACGAAGTGATCCTAATCCTTAGACCATGAGATCATGTCAATCACTAACACCGGAAGAGTTTCTTGATAACATCAAATGTCACACCGTAACAGGGTGATTATAAAGATGGATTCAGAACTAATAAAGTGTTATGTTGAGGCTCATGGATCGAGAGTGTAATTTGTTCATCCTGATGACGGATAGATATACTCTGGGCCCTCTCGGTGATATCACATTGATTAGCTTGCAAGCAAGTGATTTGATCACTAGAATGTTATATCACGGGAACAAGAAAAGAGTGCATGTCAGTAACGAGATCAAACTAGATATGGAGATACCGATGATCGAATCTCGGACATGTAATATACCGTGAAACAAAGGGATTAAGATACTAGCGTAAAAGGTTCCGACGATCACAAGAAAGTCATCGTTGAATGTGTGGGAGTCAGTATGGGTCTCCAGATCCCGCTTCTGATTATTGATCCGAGAGGGGTCTCGATCATGTCCGCATTATTCACGAACCGTAGGGTGACACACTTAAGAGACACCGACATCCAATTGGAGCAAAAGTTTCATGCCGAAAGAATGAACAAGCGCAGGAATTTATTTCACTAGATACCGAAACAGGTTTTCAGGTGAAATTGCATAAAGTGGTTATGCATGTGAAATGGAATTCTAGCAAGGGGTTATTTGTGAATGTTTGTCATTAAAGTAATTGACAAAAAAAATTCTGAATAAAATAAAAGAGTTTTTATTTAATGAGAGTTTGCATTAAATTTGGTGGAAATTTAATGGCAAGTTTGAGTGGGATTTTGAGTGGAGGGATATGAATGGATTTTTGTGAGTGGAGTGTCCACCCACATGAATGAAGGAGGGGAGGGGGTAGCCCCCATGGCCGGCGGCCACCCCCTTGGGTGCCCCCCTCCTCCTATAAAAGGCACCCCTCTCCTCACTTCTCACTCACACCTCCTCGTGAAGGATCTCTCTCCCCCTCTAGAATTTATCCCCCATGGTCACGGACTAGCGAGATACATGTTCCCGATGCCTATTCGGCAAGAAAGAATTGTTCTTCCGCTGCATCGCTGGAGCGAGGAGGCGGAGGTTGCTCGGTGCCTCGAACGTGTGTGCGAGCATGGATGCGCTGCTGATTTGCGGCGCTAGGACTTCCTCTCGATCTTGAGACCGGCAAGAGATCGTCTACATCAACCATGAGTTGAACTCGTTAATCTTTGTCGATCTTCAAGGGTATGTTCTCTATGGATATACATACGCCCGTTGTTTGTATCTAATAGATAGATCTTGGTACATAGTTCACATCGTAGGAATTTTTTTGTTTTCTATGCTGCGAACCCTACAGTGGTATCAGAGCCGGATCTATGCGTAGATGCTTTACACGGGTAGTACACATATGAGTATGTGGGCGATGATGATCATGTTGTTGCTCCTTAATTGTAATTTTGGATATTGGTGGCATAGTGGGATGAAGCGGCCCGGACAAACTTTACATGTCCTCGCACATGAGACCTGTTCCACGCTTGACATGCAACTAGTTTGCATAAGTGGATAGCGGGTGTCTGTCTCTCCTACTATAGTCAATATCTATTTTGCAACGAGTTGTCAACAATTTGGTTATCCTCGTTGTGGTTCCTGTTCGTAGGTAAGAATGGTTCTATCTCGAAAGCCCTAAGCCACGTAAAACTTGCAATGGATAAATTAGAGGCGTCTAGTTTAGATTGTTGCTGGGCTAGTGTTATGATATGGTGAAAGTTGTAAGTAGAAGTATGAGATGATACTCTTACAACATACATAACGTGTAATCTCCATAGACCTTGGACTTACACATATAGTTATGATAGTGATCATACCACGATGCACATGATAGAGATCATATGCGGGAACCATATCATTTCACTAATAAACATGTGATGTTTGATAGCATCTTATATTGCTTGTTTAGCGCTTTGTTAGCATAATAAGATGATCCCTCATTTAAATATGAAGATAAGAATGTGTTCTTCCTTTAGTATGCACCGATTATGTTTTCGTCGCTCCAAGATATCACGTGATGATCGGGTGTTCTTGGATCCACGACCATATTTCGGGTGTAAAACAGTTACACACGTGAATACTAAGGTTCTAACTTGGAGAGCCTAGCATGTACAGACATGGCCTCGGAACACAGACCGAAAGTTTAAGCATGAGTCATATAGTAGATATGATGCCCATTTGATGCTCGCCTTTGAAGCTATACCGACTCACGTGATGATCGGACTTGGTATAGTGGATTTGGTTCATGTAATCACCAAAAAGGCACGAGGGATGTCGTTTTTGAGTGGGAGTTCATTCGTAATATGGATTAGTTGAACTCAATCTATCATACACTTAGTCTAAACTTTACAAATTCTGTTGTAGATGGCACCACCTGCTTTTAATTTCAATGTGTTCATGGAGAAAGAGAAACTTGCAACGAACGGTAGCAACTTTACCGAATGGGCCATGAATTTGAGGATTCTCCTCTCTGCTGCACAAAAGCAATACGTGCTAGAAGCGCCACTAGGCCCCCCACCTTTTGAGGATGCCCCTGACGAGGAGAAGAATGTCTATCAGACTCGTCAGGAGGACCACAACTTAGTTCATTGCGGCATATTGTATGGGCTAGAGCCGGAACTTCGAAAGCGTTTCGAAAACGGCAATGCATTTGATACAATGGGTGAGTTGAAAATGATTTTCGACACACATGCTCAGTGAGAGCTACAACGCCGTAAAAGTTCTTTAGCTGCATGATGGAAGAGCACAGCTCCTAATGAGCATGTACTCAAGATGTCGGGTTACGCCGATAAGCTTGTGTCCTTGGGAATAACGATTCCCATTGACTTAGGCATCCATCGTGTTCAGGTCTACGCCACCTAGCTATAAGAGCTTTGTGATGAACTATAATATGCAAGGCATGAAGAAGTCTCTCGATCTTACATCAATGCTTAAAACTATGAAGTGGAGATCAAAAAGGAACATCAAGTGTTGATGATCAATAGGAACACTGGTTTCAAGAAAGACAAGAAGGAAAGCGGAAGGGAAGTAAGGCGGCAAGCTTCGTTGCTGAAAAAGAAGCCCGAGTTGGACCTAAGTCCGATACCGAGTGCTACTATTGTAAGGGGCCATCGCCCGCAGAATCGCCCAAAGTATTTGGCGAGAAGGAAGGCAAGGCAAACAAAGGTATATATGATATACATGTTATTGATGTGTACTTGACTAGTGCTAATAGCACTCGGGTATTTGATACCGTTCGATTGCTAATATTTGTAACTCGAATCGGGTCGCGAACAAGCGACCGCTAGTAAGGGGTGAGGTCAAGATGTGTGTCGGCAATGGATCAAGCGTTGATGTGATCGCCGTCGGAACGCTGCCTCTCCACTTGCCGTCGGGATTAGTTATAAACTTGAATAATTGTTATCTGGTGCCTGCACTAAGCATGAACATTGAACCTGGATCGTGTTTGATGCGAAGTGGTTATTCATTCAAATCCGAGAACAATGGTTGTTCCATTTATATGAATGAAATCTTTTATGGTCATGCACCGATGAAGAATGGTTTATTTCTATTATATCTCGATGATAATATTACACATATTCATAATGTTGATGCTAAAAGGATTAAACTTAATGATGATATATCCGCATATATGTGGCACTGCCGTCTAGGTCATATTGGCGTTAAACGCATGAAGAAGCTCCATTCATATGGACTTTTGGAATCACTTGATTTTAAATCATTTGATACATGTGAGCCATGCCTTATGGGCAAGATGACTAGAACGCCGTTTTCTGGTTCAACGGAACGGGCGATAGATTTATTGGAAATCATACATTCTGATGTATGTGGTCCAATGAGTGTGTCGACGCGAGGTGGATATCGTTATTTTGTTACTTTCACGGATGATTTGAGTAGGTATGGTTATATCTACTTGATGAAACACAAGTCTGAAACCTTTGAAAGGTTCAAGGAATTTCAGAATGAAGTGGAAAATCATCGTAATAGAAAGATCAAATTTCTACGGTCTGACCGTGGAGGTGAGTATCTAAGTTACGAGTTTAGCACTCACATGAAAGAGTGTGGAATTGTTTCACAACTCATGCCTGCCGGAACACCACAGCGAAATGGTGTGTCGAAACGTCATAATCGTACTTTATTAGATATGGTTCGATCTATGATGTCTCTGACGAACTTTCCGTTGTCATTTTGGGGTTATGCACTAGAAACTGCTGCATTCACTTTAAATCGGGCACCATCTAAATCCGTTGAAAAGACACCGTATGAATTGTGGTTTGGAAACAAACCTAAGCTGTCATTTCTTAAAGTTTGGGGATGCGATGTTTATGTGAAGAAACTTCAACCGGATAAACTCGAACCCAAAGCGGAAAAATGTGTCTTCATAGGATACCCTAAGGAAACTATTGGGTATTCCTTCTATCACAGATCCAAGGGCAAGGTTTTTGTTGCCAAGAATGGATCCTTTCTAGAGAAAGAGTTTCTCGCGAAAGGTGTGAGTAGTCGGAAGGTATAACTCGAAGAGGTTATTGAACCTTCTCTTCAAAGTATGGCGAGTAGTGCAGCGCCGGAAGTTGTTCCAGAGTTGGCTTCACCTATTGAAGAAGGAACTAATGATAATGATCATGAAACTCCGAAAGAGAGTACTACCAAACCTCGCAGCTAGCAGGACGCGTGCAGATCCCGAGCTGTACGGAAATCCTATCATGAATTTCATGGTTGATGACAATGATGACCCTGCGACATATGAAGAAGCGATGATGAGCCCGGATTCCAACAAATGGTTAGAAGCCATGAAATCCGAGATGGAATCCATGTATGAAAATCAAGTTTGGAACTTGGTGGAATTACCTCACGACCGAAAGGCCGTGGAGAACAAATGGATTTTCAAAAGAAAAACTGATGCTGATGGTAATGTGACCATCTATAAAGCTCGACTTGTCGCAAAGGGGTTTCGACACATTCAAGGAGTTGAATACGATGAGACATTCTCTCCCGTAGCGATGCTAAAGTCGGTTAGGATTATGTTAGTAATTGCTACATATTTCGATTATGAGATATGGCAGATGGATGTCAAAACCGCGTTTATCAATGGTAACATTGAAGAAGAGTTGTATATAATACGACCAAAGGGTTTTGTCGATCCTAAGGATGCTAACAAGGTGTGCAAGCTTCAGCGATCCATCTATGGATTGAAGCAAGCATCACGAAGTTGGAATCTCCGCTTTGATGAGGTGATCAAAGAGTTTGGATTTGTCCAAACTTATGGAGAAGCTTGTATTTACAAGAAAGTGAGTGGGAGCAATGTGGCATTTCTGATATTACATGTGGATGACATATTATTGATCGGAAATGATATAGATCTTTTAAACAGTGTTAAAAGTTATCTAAACAGCAAATTTTCAATGAAGGACCTAGGTGAAGCGTCATACATATTGGGCATAAAGATCTATAGAGATAGATCTAGACGCCTAATAGGGCTATCGCAAAGTACATACCTTGATAAGATTTTAAAGAAGTTTAAAATGGACAGAAGTAAGAAGGGGTTCTTACCTATGTTTCAAGGCAATACATTGAGTAAGACTCAAAGTTCGGCTTCGGCGGAAGAAAGAGAGATAATGGACAAAGTCCCCTATGCTTCAGCCATAGGCTCTATAATGTACGCCATGCTATGTACAAGACCGGATGTGGCACATGCTATTAGTTTGACTAGTAGGTACTAATCGGATCCAGTTCGGAACACTGGATAGCGGTCAAGAATATCCTTAAGTACTTACGAAGAACTAAGGATATGTTTCTTTTATACGGAGGTGAAGAAGAGCTTGTCGCTAAGTGTTATGTTGACGCTAGCTTTGACACCGATCCGGATGACTCTAAGTCTCAATACGGATACGTATTTCTCATGAATGGCGGAGCGGTTAGTTGGAGGAGCTCCAAACAATCTGTGGTGGCGGGATCAACAACGGAGGCCGAATATGTTGCTGCTTCAGCAGTGGCTCAGGAAGCAGTTTGGATGAAGGAGTTCATATCCGAACTAGGAGTGGTTGCAAACGCGTTGGACCCAATGGTGATCTATTGTGACAACAATGGTGCCATTGCCAATGTCAAAGAACCAAGGTCTCACAAGCATTCCAAGCATATTAAGCGTCGGTTTCACTCCATCCGCGAGCATGTCAAGGATGGAGATATAAAGATTTGTAAAGTACATACGGATCTCAATGTAGCAGATCCGTTGAATAAAACTCTCCCTAGATAAAAACATGATCAACACCAGAACTCGATGGGTGTTAGATTTATCACTATGTAACTAGATTATTGTCTCTAGTGCAAGTGGGAGACTAAAGGGAATATGCCCTGAGAGGCAATAATGAAGTGTTTATTATGTGTATTCCAAGTATATGATAGATGTTTATTTTGCATGCTATAATTGTATTAATACGAAAAATTAATACATGTGTGTCTAATAAACAAACAGAAAGTTCCTAGTTATGCCTCTCTCATAAACTAGCTTGTTGATTAACAAGATGATCAAGGTTTCCTGATCATGGACATTGGATGTTGTTAATAACAGGATCACAACATTACTGTAATGGTGTGATGAACAGTCATCCGAAGTATAGCACTACGATCAAAGTCATTGAGTTTATATTGCTATAACAACTTACGAAGTGATCCTAATCCTTAGACCATGAGATCATGTGAATCACTAACACCGGAAGAGTTTCTTGATAACATCAAACGTCACACCGTAACAGGGTGATTATAAAGATGGATTCAGAACTAATAAAGTGTTATGTTGAGGCTCATGGATCGAGAGTGGAATTTGTTCATCCCGATGACGGATAGATATACTCTGGGCCCTCTCGGTGATATCACATTGATTAGCTTGCAAGCAAGTGATTTAATCACTAGAATGTTATATCACGGGAACGAGAAAAGAGTGCATGTCAGTAACGAGATCAAACTAGATATGGAGATACCGATGATCAAATCTCGGACATGTAATATATCGTGAAACAAAGGGATTAAGATACTAGCGTAAAAGGTTCCGACGATCACAAGAAAGTCATCGTTGAATGTGTGGGAGTCAATATGGGTCTCCAGATCCCGCTTCTGATTATTGATCCGAGAGGGGTCTCGATCATGTCCGCATTATTCATGAACCGTAGGGTGACACACTTAATATACATCGACATCTAATTGGAGCAAAAGTTTCATGCCGAAAGAATGAACAAGCGCAGGAATTTATTTCACTAGATACCGAAACAGGTTTTCGGGTGAAATTGCATAAAGTGGTTATGCATGTGAAATGGAATTCTAGCAAGGGGTTATTTGTGAATGTTTGTCATTAAAGTCATTGACAAAAAAATTCTGAATAAAATAAAAGAGTTTTATTTAATGAGAGTTTGCATTAAATTTGGTGGAAATTTAATGGCAAGTTTGAGTGGGATTTTGAGTGGAGGGATATGAATGGATTTTTGTGAGTGGAGTGTCCACCCACATGAATGAAGGAGGGGAGGGGGCAGCCCCCATGGCCGGCGGCCATCCCCTTGGGTGTCCCCCTCCTCCTATAAAAGGCACCCCTCTCCTCACTTCTAACTCACACCTCCTCGTGAAGGATCTCTCTCCCCTCTAGAATTTATCCCCCATGGTCTCGGACTAGAGAGATACATGTTCCCGGTGGCTATTCGGCAAGAAAGAGTTGTGCTTCCGCTGCATCGCTGGAGCGAGGAGGCGGAGGTTGCTCGGTGCCTCGAACGTGTGTGCGAGCACGGATGCGCTGCTGATTTGCGGCGCTAGGACTTCCTCTCGATCTTGAGATCGGCAAGAGATCGTCTACATCAACCACGAGTTGAACTCGTTAAGCTTTGTCGGTCTTCAAGGGTATGTTCTCTACGGATATACATCCGCCCGTTGTTTGTATCTAATAGATATATGTGGCATCCCGCAAAACCACTACTAGAAAATCGCGTTGAATTTGTGCATTGCATCGTCATTATCATGCATAGTTTGCATAAAACTATTTTCGCAAACTCCGATTTGTTTTCCAAGCGCCCCATCTTGTTCAAACTCCAAAACCCGGTCCCCGGAATATTTTGTTTTGGCCGCTATCGGTTTGCACGCGGCCCGTTTAAATCAAATAAAAGATTTAATTATTTTAGTAGGGGCAGTCGAACGGGCCAACCCGACCCGAACGACCACCCCGTTTTAAACAGATCGGTCCACCCCAATCAGCCCCCACCTAAATCCTAGTCCCACCAAATTCTATCCTACCCACCAACCGCAGACCGCCACCTCACCCTCTCACCCTTTTCCTACCCACTTGCCACCTCACCCATCCAGCCCCAGATAAATCCTACTTCTACCCAGCTAGCTACCCAACAAATCCCTCCACCTCACTCTACCCAATCAGGACACGACACCTCACCTCTCCTCTCTCCCTTACCCACTCCACTGCCACATCATCCCCAACCCTCCACATGCTAAAACCACCCTCCATCTCACCCACACAAATCCCCTCACCCAAGCACACACGCCAAGACTGCCTGGCCCTGCCCCCGTGGACCCCACTCCCAGATTCTCCCCTGCCTCGGGCCCGCCCACATCGCCTGACCCCACCGCTCCACCAACGCGTGCACCCGCTCTCTCTCCTTCTCTTCTTCCCCACGCTCTCCTCTGCTGCCTCCGGCTGCCCACGCAGCTGCCAGCCGCCTCGCTCCACCGGACCTCGCCGCCCTCCTCCCTTCATCCGGCCCTCCTTCCTCGCCACGGAGCCGCTCCCCTGCTGCCGCCCGTCCCAGGCTGCCGCCATCCACCCCTCCGCGCGAGCTCCCGGACCTCTCTCTCCTCCGCTCGGGCGCGCTCGCCACTGCGACCGCGCCCTCCGTGCTCCACCGTCTGTCTGACCGACCTCCCGCCACCTCACGGCGCACCCGCGTCGCCCTCCGGCCATCTCGCCACTGGGCGTCGCCCGCGCTCCTCGCCTTCTCTGCGCTGCCCGAGCCGCGGCCGCGCCGGTGGCCTTGCGCCGTGCCGGACCCCAGCACCTCGGTCACCTCCTCAAGCTCGCCCACTTGTGCGTCCTCCGAGCTCCTCTCCCGCCTCCGCCACCGTCCTCCTCCGCGACCACCCGACCTAGCTCGCAGCCGCCCGCTGCTGGCCTCCCCCGTCCTCCGTCGCTTGCCGCCTCCGCCCTGGCAGCCCGCAGGGGCCCGCCGCCGGACCCCGCGCGGGCCCTCTCCGTCGGGGCCCACCTCGCCAGGAGTACCCCGGGTGCAAGGTTCCCGACGCAAACCCGACAAGAACTCCATCACGGAACCGAAGGATGCTGTTTGGTTGGTCGAACCCCGAAGAACGACCTCGCCGAACCCGGCGCGGAACCCGATCCCGACACCGGCAAAACAAGATGGCAACCACTAGATCTGCTCAAAGCCGAAGCCCTGAGATCGGCTTCCCGGAACCGGAAACCCCGAAGAGCTCTCGACAAGATCTTCGTCACGGAAACCCCGGCGCCAAGATCTCCCTCTCGGACCCGAAGCCGTCAAGACCCTGGAGACCCCGACGTTGGACGCCAAGATCGCCACCTGTACCACAAGTACCGCACCCGGACGCCAAGTACTTCACCCCGAAGTCAAGACCGCCTCGACGGCGCGGACCCGACAAGACTCTCGCAACGGCAAGACCAACCCTGTAGGACCCGGCAAGACCTTCCCGATGACGAGAACGGCACCGACCCAAGTTCTGCCCGGACACCGAGACCCCGATGCGGCAAGATCTGCCCCGTGACCGAGAACGTTCCCGCCGAGACCGAACCGTCGAACCCTGGACCCCGAGACCGACCCCGAACCCCGGAACCCCAAGTCCGTCGAGACCCCTAAATGTGTGACCCCTTTTCCTCGAACCCTATTTTATAACATAACAACAACTTGTTGCATATTTAATTGTCACCTCGCATGCATCTTGTGTGGTTTGGGGGCCTTATGCCGATTCACCTAATAATTACACATGGGGCCCATATGCGGGCAAATCTAGCCTTATATTGGCCTCATTTAAACTTGTGTAGCGAACCGGTATCTTCTCTTGCCTTGTTAAACAACATTTGAATTGCGGGGGTTCTAAATAACTTGAACCATTTAATTAATTGTCGGGACCCCGGTTCCGCTTAATGTGACCTAATTGCATCGCACCTGGCCATGTCATTCATCATACATGCATCATGCCGATCTTCTGTCGTTTTATTAAATAGCGCATCCGGTGTTTCTTCTAGTGTTTTGCTTCTTCGCGGATTGGACCGTTGAGTTGATGTGAGTCACCGATCTTGGATGAACCTTTCGACAATGTTTTCAGGCGAGCATCTCCCCCTTTCTACCTATCTTACTTTATAGTCTTTATTTCCTCCTGTTGATCTTTTGCTATCTGTGTTGCGATGTTTTAGTTTCCGTACCTGTGATATTCCCTTGCAGCCCTATATTGCCTTGGACACACCCTATTACCTGTTGTTTGGTAGATAGTTGGACTTGCGCGCCGTAGTTGCTTGCTCAGGTGCCGATGTGTGTCGTCATGTGCCACAGTTGCTGATGTATTGCCGCATGTTGATGTTGGAGATGATTCTAGTTTTACTTATCGTCACTTTAATTTCTGTTTAACAACTAAAATTGAATAAGCAGAGGCATCGGTGGGTGATAGATAATATTTGGTTTCCGAACGCCCACTTGTGTCCCGTAAGACCCCGAGTACTTGATACCTGTTCCTTGATTTTTATCGCGCTATCCACATCCGGGAGGTATATGGGACCCCCCTGAGCCAGAGCTTGATTCATTCTTATTTCATGGGGCCACAAACTAGTTTGAGGTTTTATTTACGATCCTGTACTTATGCCATGTTTACCGCTTTATTACGATTGTGCGAGGTACTGCACACTGTACTGTTTAGGAGGCGGAGTGATTACGCGGTATCGACACCCCGAGTTTTCGGGTTCCCAGTCGCTTACAGCCATTGGCGCTAACCTTGAGGCCGTCTCGAAGCTAGCTTACTTGCTATGGTTCTACTCAAAGGGTGGCCTGAAATATTTCAACTCGTGATTGTTCATCGTGAAAGCCTCGTTGGGTTTTGTTTTGGTTTTTCCGAGGTTGATCGAGCGTGTGTTGCTATTGGTGCACCCGGCCGGTAAAACTTTCTCAAAGCCGTGTCCATGGATATGGACGACTTGGAGCACGATCTCGATCATAGACAAGCATAACTAAAGTTTACTGCTATAAATTTGACTTATAATGACTAGTAATTAGCTCTACTATAATGGAATGGCTAATTAATCCTGCCCACCATTGCTTGTTGGTTGTCGCCATGACAAATGTATCGACTAGTAAGTATTGCAACTACAACGAATTGGCTGAATAAAAGTACCAACAACCGCTGGGTTTTGGGTTTATCTCATGATATCTCAGATTCAATAGTAATTGTGGCAACTACAACGGAATGATTAACTAAAAGTGCCCACGCTTACTTTATCGACGATTATCTTAATCGATTAGTAAAGTGCCGCAACTAAAACTGAATAAGTAAACGCCAACCGTGAGTTCCTCGGTTGACTTCCTCGTTTGGTCTCGAGGGGAAACACCAGATGGGTTTGTTTGGTGTTAGTCTCAGTTGGATCCGGATAGGTCATTCTTACCCCTCTCTCGATAAGCGCCGTGTATCGAGTCTCTATAGGTTGTTTAGTGCATGTCACTGCCGCTCATCCACCATACCTATGTAGGCGGACCGCCAATTCTAGCCTCGCTGCAATGGCCTCGATCGACGCTCCTTCTTTGTTTTCTGCTTTGCCCTTTGTCGGCACCCCTTTTGTTAAGCAGGTTTTGGAGATCGACGCCGTTAGCAGGGTTACCCTACCGGCTTGGCCTGGGCAGGGTTATGGACGCCATTGGTTATTCTTCAGGGCTCTTAGCCCCATTTGCTTCTTGTCCGTAGCCGGACGCTCTATCGTTTTCCAGGTGATTTTGGATCTTTGTATAATATATCTGTATTCTTGACTCTTTGAGTCGCTGTTATATATATATCTGTTCTGTGGGTCCCATCGAGGACTGTTGTGTAATGTTATTACTTCGTTTTCCACCCGCACGAAAGTGCCTGGTGGGCACCTTTGAATCGTTTCTATGCGGGTTTGGTGAATTTTGCCCAAACTTGCATAGGTCCGAATCTGAGGGTGTTACAGAGTGGTATCAGAGCACAGCAGTTGCGATACCCCACAAGTCCAGCCTGTAGGATAACCTAGCTAACGGCCGAAGTAGAGTGTCAAAAATATTTTTGAAAATCGGTTGGATAGTTCTGATTAGGTCTAATTTTACTCCTTACCCTCTGCTGTTCTCCCCTTACCTCGACGTGTTTTGAATCCGCTCTCTTCTTTCTCTTCGAGTCCAGGAATTCTCGTGGTTGGGTTTCCGTCGTACCTTAGGGTTTCGCTTCCTTCTTTGATAACGGTGTGCTACCATCCGGTGTTCAAGCTGCCTGAGGAATCCGTCTACGGTGTTACCATTCTTTGTTCCTTGTTTGTGCTATCCGGTGTTCCCCGACGCGACGACATCATCTATGCAAGTTCCGATGCAGAGACTGCGTCACTCCGTTGTTCCGAACCTCGCTTGTCGAGATCTTCAGTCTGATTCCGAGAGTTGGTTGCATAATCCGCCTATTTGTGTGCCGAGTAATGGTTTGGGTGCGCGATGGACTGATCACCATCCGACTACTCTTATCATTCGCTTCTGTACATTGAATGGTGGATCGATGCAATTTTACTCTTTCCATGGAAGTTAGAGGTGGCCTTACCTTTAACTTCGTCCGTTGTTCATCCGGAGTGCTCTTTTGACGAACGTGGACAACGACCTCTTGTTAGTGGTGTCGCGAAGATCTACACGAAGCGAGAAGACGCAGATCGCCGACCTTCCTTCCGGTACCATGAGGCGGATCTCGAGGGCGAGATCCCTTGTTAGTGGTGTCGAATTGTGGCATCCCGCAAAACCACTACTAGAAAATCGCGTTGAATTTGTGCATTGCATCGTCATTATCATGCATAGTTTGCATAAAACTATTTTCGCAAACTCCGATTTGTTTTCCAAGCGCCCCATCTTGTTCAAACTCCAAAACCCGGTCCCCGGAATATTTTGTTTTGGCCGCTATCGGTTTGCACGCGGCCCGTTTAAATCAAATAAAAGATTTAATTATTTTAGTAGGGGCAGTCGAACGGGCCAACCCGACCCGAACGACCACCCCGTTTTAAACAGATCGGTCCACCCCAATCAGCCCCCACCTAAATCCTAGTCCCACCAAATTCTATCCTACCCACCAACCGCAGACCGCCACCCCACCCTCTCACCCTTTTCCTACCCACTTGCCACCTCACCCATCCAAATTTCAGATAAATCCTACTTCTACCCATTAGCTACCCAACAAATCCCTCCACCTCACTCTACCCAATCAGACACGACACCACCTCTCCTCTCTCCCTTACCCACTCCACCCGCCACATCATCCCCAACCCTCCACCTGTGCTAAAACCACCCCTCCATCTCACCCACACAAATCCCCCCCTCACACACGCACACACTGCCTGGCCTGCCCAGCCTCGTGGACCCCACTCCCAGATTCTCCCCACATGGGCCCCGCCTGCCCACATCGCCCGACCCCACCGCTCCACCAACCGTGCACCCCGCCTCTCTCCTTCTCTTCTTCCCCACGCTCTCCTCTGCTGCCTCCGGCCACTTGCGCCCCTGGGCCTCGCTCCACCGGACCTCGCCTCCGCCTCCTTCATCCGCCTGCCCTCATGCCGCCGAGGCTCCCTCATGCTGCCGCCCGCACTCCAGGCTGCCGCAGCCATCCACCTCCCTCCGCCGAGCTCCCCGGCGACCCTCTCCTCCGCCTCCGGCTGCGCGCCTCGCCAAGCGACCGCCCTCCGCCGTGCTCCACCGTCTCGTCCGACCGACCTCCCCGCCCACTCATGGCGCACCCGCGCCCTCCGCCATCGCCACCAGACGCCGCTCCTCCGCTTCTTCCTCTGCCTGAAGCCGCAGCCGCCGCCGGTGGCCTTGCGCTGCCCCGGACCCGGCACCTCCGGTCACCTCTCCTCCGAGCTCGCCCTCATGCGTCCTCCGAGCTCCTCTCCCGCCTCCGCCACCGTCCTCCTCGCGACCACCCAGCGACCTAGCTCAGCCGCTGGGCTGGGCCTCTCCCTCCGTCGCCTGCCGCCTCCGCCTGCAGCAGCCAGACGCCGCCGGACCCCATGGGCCCTCTCCGTCGGGGCCCACCTCGCCAGGAGTACCCCGGGTGCAAGGTTCCCGACGCAAACCCGACAAGAACTCCATCACGGAACCGAAGGATGCTGTTTGGTTGGTCGAACCCCGAAGAACGACCTCGCCGAACCCGGCATGGAACCCGATCCCGACAGCAAAACAAGATGGCAACCACTAGATCTGCTCAAAGCGAAGCCACGAGATCGGCTTCCGGAACCGAAACCCAAGAGCTCTCGACAAGATCTTATCACGGAAACCCCGCGCCAAGATCTCCTCTCGGACCGAAGCCGTCAAGACCACGAGACCCCGACGTTGGACGCCAAGATCGCCACACATTACCACAAGTACCGCACCCGACGCCAAGTACTTCACCAAGTCAAGACCGGCCGCGGACCCGACAAGACTCTCGCAACGGCAAGACCAACCCTGTAGGACCCGGCAAGACCTTCCCGATGACGAGAACGGCACCGACCCAAGTTCTGCCCGGACACCGAGACCCCGATGCGGCAAGATCTGCCCCGTGACCGAGAACGTTCCGCGAGACCGAACTGCGAACCTGGACCCCGAGACCGACCAACCCGAACCCCAAGTCCGCCGAGACCCCTAAATGTGTGACCCCTTTTCCTCGAACCCTATTTTATAACATAACAACAACTTGTTGCATATTTAATTGTCACCTCGCATGCATCTTGTGTGGTTTGGGGGCCTTATGCCGATTCACCTAATAATTACACATGGGGCCCATATGCGGGCAAATCTAGCCTTATATTGGCCTCATTTAAACTTGTGTAGCGAACCGGTATCTTCTCTTGCCTTGTTAAACAACATTTGAATTGCGGGGGTTCTAAATAACTTGAACCATTTAATTAATTGTCGGGACCCCGGTTCCGCTTAATGTGACCTAATTGCATCGCACCTGGCCATGTCATTCATCATACATGCATCATGCCGATCTTCTGTCGTTTTATTAAATAGCGCATCCGGTGTTTCTTCTAGTGTTTTGCTTCTTCGCGGATTGGACCGTTGAGTTGATGTGAGCTTCGCCCCGATCTTCGGATGAACCTTTCGACAATGTTTTCAGGCGAGCATCTCCCCCTTTCTACCTATCTTACTTTATAGTCTTTATTTCCTCCTGTTGATCTTTTGCTATCTGTGTTGCGATGTTTTAGTTTCCGTACCTGTGATATTCCCTTGCAGCCCTATATTGCCTTGGACACACCCTATTACCTGTTGTTTGGTAGATAGTTGGACTTGCGCGTCGTAGTTGCTTGCTCAAGTGCTGATGTGTGTCGTCATGTGCCACAGTTGCTGATGTATTGCCGCATGTTGATGTTGGAGATGATTCTAGTTTTACTTATCGTCACTTTAATTTCTGTTTAACAACTAAAATTGAATAAGCAGAGGCATCGGTGGGTGATAGATAATATTTGGTTTCCGAACGCCCACTTGTGTCCCGTAAGACCCCGAGTACTTGATACCTGTTCCTTGTTTTTGCGCGCTATCCACATCCGGGAGGTATATGGGACCCCCGAGCGAGCTTGATTCATTCTTATTTCATGGGGCCACAAACTAGTTTGAGGTTTTATTTACGATCCTGCTTATGCCATGTTTACCGCTTTATTACGATTGTGCGAGGTACGCACACATCGCTTAGGAGGCGGAGTGATTACGCTGCATCGACACCCGAGTTTCGGGTTCCCGCTACATGACCATTGGCGCTAACCTTGAGGCCGTCTCAAGCTAGCTTACTGCTATGGTTCTACTCAAAGGGTGGCCTCAAATATTTCAATCTGTGATTGTTCATCGTGAAAGCCTCGGGTTTTGTTTTGGTTTTTCCGAGGTTGATCGAGCGTGTGTTGCTATTGGTGCACCCCGGCCGGGTAAAACTTTCTGAAAGCCGTGTCCGCGGATATGGACGACTTGGAGCACAGTATCTCGATCATAGACAAGCATAACTAAAGTTTACTGCTATAAATTTGACTTATAATGACTAGTAATTAGCTCTACTATAATGGAATGGCTAATTAATCCTGCCCACCATTGCTTGTTGGTTGTCGCTTGCGACAAATGTATCTGACTAGTAAGTATTGCAACTACAACGAATTGGCTGAATAAAAGTACCAACAACTGCTGGGTTTTGGGTTTATCTCATGATATCTGTATCTGAATAGTAATTGTGGCAACTACAACGGAATGATTAACTAAAAGTGCCCACTGCTTACTTTATCAGGACGATTATCTTAATCTGATTAGTAAAGTGCCGCAACTAAAACTGAATAAGTAAAACTGCCAACTGTGTGAGTTCCTCGGTTGACTTCCTCGTTTGGTCTCGAGGGGGAAACACCAGGATGGGTTTGTTTGGTGTTAGTCTCAGGTTGGATCCGGATAGGTCATTCTTACCCCTCTCTGATAAGCGCCGGTGTATCGAGTCTCTATAGGTTGTTTAGTGCATGCTGCCGCTGTCGCTCAGTCCACCATACCTATGTAGGCGAGGACCGCCGAATTCTAGCCTCGCCGTGTACTGGCCTCAGTACTGACGCTCCTTCTTTGTTTTCTGCTTTGCCCTTCGGCACCTTTGTTAAGCAGGTTTTGGAGATCGACGCGTTAGCGTGGTTACCCTACCGGCTTGGCCAGGCAGGGTTATGGACGCCATTGGTTATTCTTCGTGGCTCTTAGCCCCATTTGCTTCTTGTCCATGGGACGCCTCTATCGCTTTCCGGTGATTTTGGATCTTTGTATAATATATCTGTATTCTTGACTCTTTGAGTCATATATATATATATCTGCTCGTGGGTCCCATCGAGGACTGTGTAATGTTATTACTTCGTTTTCCACCCGCACGAAAGTGCCTGGTGGGCACCTTTGAATCGTTTCTATGCGGGTTTGGTGAATTTTGCCCAAACTTGCATAGGTCCGAATCTGAGGGTGTTACAATATATCTTGGTACATAGTTCACATCGTAGGAAATTTTTTGTTTCCTATGCTGCGAACCCTACAGAGAGCTCATCTTTGAGCGCGATTTGGACCAACTCTAGGAATTGCTTGAGCACCTGCACCCCGAGTTCATCGGAGCATAGCTCAACGATCAGCAAGGAGGATAATTGCAATGGATGATCGTTGCAAGCCTTAGAGGCAAGATGGAAGCACCCACCTCGGAGGGGATCCAATTCAGCTTAAGAGAGAACAACTGGCTAGATGGACTCGCCAGGGATATGCAGGAAGCTCTTGCCCGTCTGTGTGAGCAAAGCATCAATCACATCAAGGGTACTAGCTTTAAGTTCTACGCAAGGCGTGATGCTATGGGACAGCCATTGGAGGTGCCATACCACCCCGAGCTGAAGCATCAGGTGGATCATTTCAATATCATGTTGTATGATAGGAAGAATGAGTTGGACAATGCCCACTCCTACGCCAACCACAACCATGCCATCGCAGTCAAGAAGTACCAGACCATCGCCATCCTTGCAAAGGAGCGCAAGACTTTTCGCCGTCTGCGTGACAAGAAGGATCGCATTATTGCTCACCTTCGTCACAAAGTGAAAGACTTGGAGGAGACCATCCATGAGCAGGACATGCACCTTGAGGAGAGGGGGAATGCAGGGGAAGATATCTGTGGAGACCCTTACTCCTACCTCAGTGATGATGATGACTTCCTGGAGGACCAAGCCATGGACTTCCACACTGATGATGACGATTCCACCTTCATAGACGATGATGAATCCACCGATTCTGATGAGTAGTATCACTTGAGAACAAGCATAGGTGTGAGTTTTACCCGGTCCCACTGTATCGTAGTTTCACAGAATGGTTCTTAAAACCATCTGTTACCTTAGTGTGGTGTGTTTTTGTATTGTGTGCTATGAATGAATGAAAAGAAAGTTGCTAGTTGTCAAACCTGAGTCAAACTCAAAGTTTATAAACCTTTCGAAAACAAATCCCTGAACCTTAGAAATTTCCCTCTTGTCTCATGATCTATATAAATCTTCAGATGCCTCGCGGAGGAAGCAATTCATTCCCGGACCCAATGCTGCAAATCTTGCAAATGTTGGTTTCAGACCGTGAAGCTGAAAGATCCGAACGTCAAGCCAACTTAGCCACCCTTCAACACATAACTCAGATGGCCAATAACAATCAAGGCCATGGAAACTAGGACAACCATGGATCCAAGCTCAAGAACTTTCAGAACACCAATCCACCCATCTTTAGTAAGTCTGAAGAGCCATTAGATGCGGATGACTGGCTGCAAACCATGGAGAACAACTTAGAAGTCGCAGGAGTGGAGGCCAATGAGAAAGTACTATTTACCACCCACTATATGGCAGGAGATGCAAGAGCTTGGTGGAATAGCGTTCGCACCATGAATAGAGGACAGATGATGGCTTGGGATGAATTCAGACTCAAGTTCAGCCGAACCCATGTGCCACCAGGTTTGATTCTATGGATGAGAGATGAATTCAAGGAGCTGAAGCAGGGAAGAATGACTGTGGTAGAGTACCGTGACAGATTCCTATCTCTGTCTAGGTATGCCCCTGATGAGATTAGCACTGAAGCCAAGAAGAAGGAGAGATTCCTGAACGGTCTGCATGATGAGATGCAGACAGTGTTATTCAATATACCGTTTGCTGACCTTGAAGCCCTAGTGGATTCTGCAATCCAGATGGAAGGCAAGATCAACCAAGCTAATGAGAATCACAAGCGTAGAATGATGAATCAACCAGGAACCCACCATACCCCGAAGTATCGCCCCAACCCGTCTGCAGGATATGCCCCAAGAAACAATAGACCCCCGATGACCCGTCCGAACTATCCCAACCGTGGAGGAGGAAACCCAAGGTCCGGAGGAAACAATAACAACAACCCTGGCAACTCGAACAACTTCAACCGTTCACCGCCCAAAGTCAACAACCCCACCAACACCAATACTGCCCCGAGGACTAGAAGCAATGTCGTGCCTGTTGTAGGGAAAGACAAGTCTCAGTGACTTGTTATGAATGTGGAACCAAGGGTCACTACTCCAATGAGTGCCCCAAGAAGCTTGCAGCAGCCACCAATGTGAATGCCCCAGCTCAGCAGCAGCGCTGTGTTCAGCCTGGAAGGAGATTTTCCCCAGGGAACTCGCTCAACCGCAACGTCCATCTGTTTCACATGAATGTTGAAGAGGCCCAAGAAGCGCCAGATGTCGTGTTGGGTATGTTTTCTGTTAAATCAGTACTTGAAAGGGTGTTGTTTGATTCTCGAGCATCACACTCGTTTGTTACATAAGAATTTGCATGCACTAGTAAGATTCAACCAACAAAATTGAAGCATGTTATGATAGTTCAAATACATGGTTCAACCACCAAAGCTAGACAAATTTGCAAGGCCGTACCTATCAGAATCCATGGCATAGATTTTTATGCTAATCTAATAGTACTCGGAACCAAAGGTTTGGAAGTAGTACTAGGAATGGATTGGATGTCGAAACATAAATGATTAATCGACCGTGCCAAGAAAGCTATAACCATGACTAGTACAACTGGAGTATCAGTAGAGCATGTATCTGAGACCTTGCCCCGTCAGTTCAAGTGCAACAAGAGTCTAGCCCAACCAACCATTGACCAAGTCAGAGTAGTCTGTGAATATAATACCCCGACGTATTCCTAGATGTATTGCCCGGTATGCCCCCAGATCGGGATATCGAGTTTATCATTGAACTAATCCCTGGAACTGGACCCATAGCTCAGAGACCTTATAGTATGAACCCGTCTGAATTAGTGGAGTTGAAGAAGCAACTAGATTCTATGATGGAGATAGGTCTGATTTAACCAAGTGCGTCGCCATGGAGACCACTTGTCTTATTCGTGGATAAGAATGATGGAGGTAACCGTTTGTGCATGGATTATCGAAAGCTGAATGATGTCACCATTAAGAACAAGTACCCACTGCCGAAGATAGAAGATCTGTGACCAGTTGACCGGTGCCAAAGTGTTTTCTAAGATTGATATTAGAACGGGTTATCATCAACTCAAGATTCGCGTAGAGGATATTCCAAAGACTGCCTTCACCACCAGATATGGACTGTATGAGTACACTGTCATGTCTTTTGGATTAACCAATGCCCCCACTTATTTCATGAACCTCATGAATAAGATTTTTATGAACTTCCTGGATAAGTTTGTCGTTGTTTTCATCGATGACATTATGATCTATTCCAAATCAAAAGAAGAACATGAGCTACACCTAAGGACCATCCTTGAAACCCTTAGGGAGCATCAGTTATATGCCAAATTTAGCAAATGTTAGTTTTGGTTACAGGAAGTAGGATTCCTCGGACATATCGTGTCGGCAGGAGGAATTGCTATCAACCCCGCCAAGGTTAAGGATGTGGAAGAATGGCAAGCCCCAACCACTCAAACCCAAGTTCGTGCATTTCTCGGATTAGCGGGATATTACCGCAAGTTCGTAGAAGGATTCTCGAGCATCGCAAGACTCATGACCCAATTGTTGAAGAAATATAAGAAGTTTGAATGGACGAACAAATGTGAAGCAAGTTTTCAAGAGCTTAAGAAGAGATTGATTTCAACCCCAATCTTGATTATGCCGGATATTACGAAGCCTTTTGATGTGTATTGTGGCGCATCCAAGGTTGGTCTTGGATGTGTGTTGATGCAAGAAGGCAAAGTCATATCCTATTTATCCCGACAACTGAAGCAACATGAGCACAGTTACCCTACCCATGACCTCGAACTAGTAGCCGTAGTTTTAGCCTTGAAGACATGGCGACATTACCTCATGGGAAACTATTGTGAAATTTATTCGGATCACAAGAGCCTGAAGTATATTTTCACCCAGAAGAAGCTGAATATGAGGCAAAGGAGATGGATAGAGCTAATCAAGGACTATGACCTTGACATTCCCTATCACCCCGGTAAAGCCAATGTGGTAGCAGATGCTCTTAGCAGATTGTCGTGTCGCTTGAACACCATGATTCTGAAGGAGCAACCAAGTTTGCACAAGGAGTTGGAAGATTTCAGAATGGAGCTGGTTACTGAAGGATTTTTGGCTAGCTTAGAACTTCAACCCACTTTGATCAGTCAGATCAAGGAGGCGCAGAAAGGAAATGCTAGTAACGACGGAATCAAACGTCGTATCGGTACAGGGAAGGTACCCGGATTCACCGAAGATGAAGAAGGAGTTTTGTGGTACAAAGGACGTATCTGTGTGCCAACAGATTCAGAGTTGAAACAAGCTATTTTGAAAGAAGCCCATGATACTCTTTATTCTATCCACCCCAGAGGAACAAAGATGTATCAGGAGTTAAAGGAGCAATTTTGGTGGCATAAGATGAAGAGAGAAATCGGAAGCTACATAGCCAAATGTGACATCTATTAGAGAATCAAGGCGGGACATCAGAGACCCAGAGGACTTTTGCAACCATTGCAGATTCCAGAATGGAAATGGGATTCAGTTGGAATGGATTTTATCACCGGTTTGCCTACATCTAGTAAGGGAAATGACTCTATTTGGGTCATAGTGGATAGATTATCCAAAGTCGTTCATTTCTTACCAGTCAAGACCACTTATCAGAGTTCGAAGATAACAGAGTTGTACATTGCTAGAATAGTCAGTTTACGTGGAGTCCCCAAGAACATTGTGTCGGATCGAGGAACCCAGTTTACCTCGAGATTTTGGAAGAAAAGTCCAACAAGGACTAGGAACAAGACTGGATTTGAGCACAGCTTATCATCCTCAGACTGATGGACAAATGGAGCGAGTAAATCAGATACTCGAAGATATGTTGAGAGCTTGTGTGTTAGAATATGGATCAAAATGGGAAGACTGTCTGCCTTTCGCAGAATTCTCATACAACAACAGTTATCAAGCCAGTTTGCAAATGGCCTCATTTGAATTTATGTATGGGAGGAAGTGTCATACCCCTTTGAATTGGTCGGAAGTAGGAGTGAGTCAAATTTTTGGACCCGACATCCTAAGAGAAGCTGAAGAGAAAGTTCACAAGATCCATGAGCACTGATACGTCCATAACGTATCTATATTTTTTGATGGTTTTATGCTATTATTATGCTTTTGACACTTCTTTTTAAATAAAGTTCATGAGTTTTTTGAACTAACCAATAATAGTTGAAAAAGTGCACAATATTCTTGTTTTACACTTTGATGTGTAGGAATTATCAAGAATACAAGTGGAACCCTTGTTGGAGTCAAAATGGGATTTTCCAGAAATCTGTCTCAGAACTCTTTTGAAGATGTTCACGTTTCGGGTCGAAGACGGCGTCAAACAGAAAACTCTTCTACTACAAAGTTGTAGGAAATTTCGCGACAAACATTCTGGACATAAATTTTAGCTGATTCCGAGTTCGGACGGGCCCGCTAGTCCTGATTTACTGCAGCCCAAGATGGGGTGATGGGAATCCGAGAAGCTATATAAAGGGAGGAAACCTAATTCATGGAAGACACCTCCACCCACTAATTTGTAGCCACCAAAGCCACGTTTTTGCCTCCCCCATGGATCCCATCTCCATGGGGGAGGGATCCCAAGAATCCATGAAGGAAGGGGGTTAAGGGGCGGTGCTCCCCCACGATACCGACGGCGTGGAAGGAGTCCCCCGCGTCGCTGCCGCCGCCGCCGCCCTCTTCACTATCTTCACCGCCATCTCCATCACCTAATACTCCTAGTATGCAGTGGTTCATCCGCCTACACACCTCTGTACCGTCCTATGTAAAAATGGTGTTTGATGCTATAAGTTATAATCCTATGATCTATGTCATGTTTGTGTAGTTTCTTTGTTCTTAGATTGAATGGTTAAACGTATTTGGTTCATTAGAGTTGTATGTTGATATGGTACAGTCCTTTGGTTTCCATTATATTTGTGCACGCATGTATTAAATATCATAGGGTTTGTAGTATGTGCAAGAGGAAGGGGAAGTTCTGCCGGAGTGACAAAAACCTAAGGACGCGAACCGGAATGTTGCAAGTATGGGAGTAAGATGTGACACCCCCGGGATCAGGGCTAAACAAATCCCAGAGCTCCGTCTGACATAATCTTAACCTTGAGCTCAAGAATATCCAATGAAGAATTGATAACACAATAGTGACCCTACGACACAAAATATATTACAGCAAGCTCATAACTGAGCAGAGAACCAAATTATTACAAGTAGAGGTCACTGACCACAAACATCAAACAACGGAAGGCAAATTATTCTACTAAGTATAGCAAACTTAACAAATGGCCTAAGAGGCCTGAAGCATAACGATGACGTCCCAGTCCATAGATTCCAAGCTGCCGGCCGGGAACCCCAAGCTACTCGCCGATGTCGATGTAGAACGGAACTCGTCTTCAATTGAACACTTACTCTGCCAAAAGTATCAACAAATCAAGGGTGAGTACAGGGTGTACTCCGCAATACTTATGGCTAGTGGAGTTGTTTTGCATAAAGCCATCTTTGTTTATAAAACAAGAGGGAGAGAAGAAGCTCGTCTAATCAGAGTATTTTAAAAGGGGATAAGAGAGCGACATCTCCAAAATATTGATCATCATATATTTTGATATCCACCGAATCATCATCATCACCTGAACTAGGATCACCCCCTCGTACCAATGAGGAAGCATCCTTAAGCACACGTTGATCTACCAAGTTTTAAGATTAGGTTCAAGTTCTCTATGATCTTAGAATCTGGTCGCCAAGAGTTCATAACCGTGAACACGGCTTTTTGAAAATATTATTACCCTGCAGGGGTGTACAACTTTACCCACACGTACTAACCTTCTCTTAATGCCACATGATTAGCCCTCTTCCTTGGAAGGCTGGCAGAGGGTGGTTAGACACGACCTTTACCTTGCTTTCGCTGAGACCATGAGTCACGCAATAAGTATGGTTCTGCCATAACGGGTCAAATCCCGAAGCCGGTACTTAAAGATGTGAGGCGAGGTTGGTTAACAGGGGCGCCATCTACCCCAAGCAACCCGGTCAACGCTTACCTACCTGTTATGAATGCACCAACTTCACCTGGCAAATCTTTCAAAAGATTTTCTATGCACATGTCGAATGGAACACCCGAACTATGTGACTCATGGAATCTACTAGGCAAGTTAGTCAGTCATGAGGTTGTCCAGGCCCCGTGTGGTTGCACGCTCGTCTTGGTTCCAAAGGCAAGAACTCAGGTCCTAGTGGTGGCGAGCATGGGACTAGAAAAACCACATCCCACCGTGGCCTCCCATACAAGCCTTAGCATGTTTAACCCATAACACCGATCTCATAACATCACGTTATCCTGTCATACTAGATTCTCTGCATCTGATACATCATCTGGATGGACCAGACTCAATAGCTATGCATGGCTAAGCAGACACATATATAAGCTCTAGCAGTGCACACAAGCCAAAACTAGTTATGCTAGGAGTAGTGGATCAGGTAATATAAGCTCAAAGGGAGTACTGCAATAGATAGGATACTCTGCCTATCGATAAAATACCACAGTAGAATCGTATGCATCATGGCAGAATTGAAATGCTTTCGAAATCGTAGGATTATATCATGGTGGGGATATGCTTAACTTTGCCAGTTGATAAACGATAAGCAGATCTTCGAAATCCTTGTACTTGACTCGGTTACAATTGTTCAAGTATTGTTCGTCGATCTTCGATCTTCTACGGTGTTGATCTCTGGCTTCGATCTCGATCTCGTATTCTACCGGAAAGAACCAAATACCGGAAAGAGAGGAAACAATCAACACATGGCATCGATGCAATGCTCAAGAAGGTATGATGATATGACAAGTTAAATTTTATTGAATTGAAACCCTAAAGCATGCTCGACAACTTAATCGGGGTTCCAAAGGGTAGAAACCCTAATTCGGGGAAACTCCAGAATCATATGAGAGGGGTTGATTAGTTCTCTAATTAAACTTGTCATTTAAGTTGTTGAGCAATGCATGATTATAGCTTAGATAGATAGTTCTCATTTTTCTGAACAATTTGATATATTATTTGTATTTTTCTGATAAACAGATAATTAGTTATTAATTTTATAAGATTAAACCAATTTCTGGAATTATTAAACCCTTTTAAACCTTTTATCGACATTATGACGTCAGCGAGGGCGTTTAATCAATTTACACCACAGGCACACCTAGCCGCAGTGACTGACAGAGGGGCCCTAGGGACACCTCAGCTAGCCACGCGAGCAGGTGGGACCAGACCGGGGTTGACTGGGCCTGACCGTGTGCTGCTGGCGTCATGGTGACGTCAGCCTGACGTCACCCGACAGTGACCAACCCAGGTCGAGCACGGGCCGACTGGAGCAGCGCACGCGGGGCTCAGTGAAGCAGCGCGCTGGATGCGCGCGGCCGAGGCGAGATGAACTAGGGCGGTGCCGCTATTTATTGGCAACCGGAGGAGCTCCGGCGACCACTTCTGCGGCGGCGGGCGGCGGAGCACGACGCGAGCTCGAACTAGAGCGAGAGGGAAGGAGTGAAGGGGTTCCAGAGAACCGCAAGCTCACTGTGGTTGCGTCGAAGGGGTCAGAGAGGTCGAAGAGGGTCAGCAGTGACGTCAATGGCGACGACGGAGCTCGGGAAGGAGCTATCGATTGCGGCGTCTTGGGCTTTTCCTGCGTGCGCCGTTTGGGGCAAAATATAGAGGAGGGTGAGGCGAACACAATAGCAAGCTCGGCGAGGCTCAGGGAGGCGCACACGGCGGCGGTCGGTGGCTAGGGTTTCGTCCTTGTGCAGTTCAGAGAGGGAGAGAGGGCAAGCGAGGAAGGCATAAGACCAGGGGAGAGAGGGGCGAGCACGGAGACCTTATTATCCTCGCAGGATCCTCAACGGCGGCACGAATCATGGCAAGTCGACGGCGGACGGCAGCAGAGCAGCCACCGAGCTGCTTCTCTCCTTCGCTCGCGAGGAAGAAGAAAAGAGGAGGATGGCGAAAGCGGTGTCAAGTGACTGGCTGGGCGAGGATGGGCCATGATTCTTACAGAGGGCTAAGGAAAGGAGAGGGAGTAGATGGGCCAGCCTGGTTCTGGCTGGTTGCTTATTTTTTATATCCAAACTCTTTTGTTTTTCTGTTTTCCATTTCCTGTTTGAAATTCCAAATTCAAATATTGTTTTGAACATTTCAAAATTACCAGAGAGTGCATAAAATATCTAAAATATTGCAGAGCCCTTGTATTCAATTTGGGCTTCATAATTTTTGGCACTTTTCAAAATACAAAAACCTTTTTGAATGTTTCGAAGAGAGGGGTAGATTAGGGTTTTAGGGTTTTCTTTATTTTCTTTCATGCAATTTTAGAGATCATGCTTATGCAATGCACAATCAAAACCCTAATATATAATTAGCTAAAAGTGGGGTGTTACATAAGAGGACCATTAACTTAAGGCTATGGTTGGGGAAACCTTAATGCATTGTTAGTAGTTACAGATGTTTGCTAACAATCCAATCATATAGTACATGTAATTCCAAGTAGTGAAGCGCATGTATATTTAGCATCTCCCACATAGAACACTGCATCAAAGACAATGAACCCGATTTATTCGCCAATTAAACTTGGACAAAGCCACCACAATTACCACCACTATTCAACACTCATGGTTCAGTTTGTTTAGTGTATTTTATTGCTGTAGCAACTAGATTTACTTTCTTGTTATTTATTATCTTGCAAATCTTTCTCTAGTACTCGTATTGTTGCTCTAGTTTTATTTCCTAGATAATGCAAACGTTTAGTGTGCGTAGAGTTGTATCAGTGGTTGATAGAACTTGAGAGAATATTTTGTTGGAGATATGCCCTAGAGGCAATAATAAAAGTGGTTATTATTATATCTTTGTGTTATGATAAATGTTTGCATTCATGCTATAATAGTATTAACCGGAAACATTAATACTTGTGTGATTTGTAACTAAATTAGAGTCCCTAGTAAAGCCTCTTTATAATACTAGCTTGTTGATTAATAGATGATCGTGGTTTCTCGATCATGAACATTGAGATGTTATTAATAACAAGATCATATCATTCGTAGAATGGTATGATGGACATACTCCTATAGATAAGCGTAGCATAAATATCAAGTCATTTCAATAGTTCGTTTGCTATAAGCTTTCTGATACATAGTAACCTAATTCCTTCGACCATGAGATCATGCTAATCACCATCACCGGAAGGATGCTTTGATGACATCAAACACCACACCGTAACTGGGTGGCTATAAAGGTGGCATTGAGTGTTCGGAAAGTATGGGTTGAGGCACATGGATCAAGAGTGGGATTTTTCCATCCATATGACAGATAGATATACTGTGGGCCCTCTCGGTGGAATGCCATCCAATTAGCTTGCAAGCATGTGACTGGCTCACAAGGGATCACATATCACGGGAACGAGAAAAGAGTACTTATCGGTAACGAGGTTGAACTAGGTATGCAGAGATACCGACGATCAAAACCTCAGATAAGTAAAATATCGTGAGACAAAGGGAAATTGATATCGTATGTAAGTGGTTCATTCGATCGCAAAGTAATCGTAGAAATATGTAGGAGCCATATTAATTTCCAGATTCCTCTATTGGTTATTGATCGGAGAAGTGTCTCGGTCATATCCACATAATTCACGAACCGTAGGGAGACACACTTAAGGATTCGATGTTGTTTAGTAGATATGGAATGTTAGTAGGGATACCGAATGTTGTTCGTAGTATCGGATGGGATCGGGGATATCACGAGGAGATCTGGAATGGTCCGGAGAATAAGATTCATATAAAGAAAGTCCGATTCCGGAGTTCGGGAAAGATTCCGATGTTTTCATCGGAGAGGTTCTAGAAGGTTCACCGATCCAGAAGGAGAATGGTCCATGAATGTGTCATGGGTAAGTGGAATGATTGGATCATATCCTAGGTCACTTGGTGTGGGCATTTGCAAGAGAGAATTAAAGCTCTAAATTGAAAGTCAAACGGGAAGTTTGAAAAGTCAAACTGGAACAATGGTTTCCTAGTGGGAGAAGAAACAAGTCCTTCTCTTAATACAACTTGGGTTTGGGTTTGGATTCAAACCCACCCATCACAAGGCTTCCCCCTCTCATAAATAGAGGGGGAGGGCTGCCCTAACAACACAAGACCTAGCCCCTCTCCACCCGAGTCGCTGCCGACCCACTGCCGCGTCGCCACACCGTGCCGTCGGCGTCCCATCGTCGTCGCCCTAGCCACCGCCGACACCTCCTCCTCCTCCCGGTCTTCTAAACCCTAGATCACCGGGAAACCCTAATTCCACCATAACTCGCACCGGCTTAGGCGAAGCCCTGCGGGATCTTCCCTCTACTTCCGACACCACGCCGTCGTGCTGCCGGAATCACTAGGGGAGAACTACAACCTCCGTTGCCTGCTAGAACAAGGGAGACGAAGGTCTTCATCGAGTACCGAACGTGTGACCGACTGCGGAAGCGCTATCAGAACGCAACGCCGGAAGGATCGTCTACGCGATCTTGAGATCGACAAGTGTACGACTACATCACCCACGAGAATCTTCTCTCGTTAACCGCTTTGGAATATTCGAGGTTGAGTGCTTCTTTCGACTCGTTGCTACAAGCTAGTAGATAGATCTTGGCTTATTTGCGTGCATGCGGTAGAAAATTTTTGTTTTCCGTGCTACGAACCCTTACAGTGGTATCAGAGCCGTGTCTATATGTAGATATGTTGCACGAGTAGAACACAATGGTCATTATGGGCGGTGGTGCTTTTATTATCAATTGCTTTTTGTGTACTTTACATCTTGCGGTATGCTGGGATGAAGCGGCCCGGGCTAACCTTACATGACATTGTTCATGAGACTTGCTCCACGCTTAACATGCAACTTGTATTGCATAAGTGGCTTTGCGGGTGTCTGTCTCTCCCATCATAGTATAGATTCAATTTAGAACGGGCACTTGATAGTTCAAACATCAATGTTGCGATTCTTGTTCGTAAGTTAGAATGACACTTATTGAAAGCCCCAAACCACGTAAAAATGCAAAGAAAATTAGAGGCGTCTAACTTTGTTTTGCAGGGGTGTGTTGTGATGTGATATGGCCATGATTGTGATTATAAATGATGTATGCAATGATCCTTATTGTAAGTTGGCAACCGGCAGGAGCCATATGGTTGTCTTTTAAATTCCGTTAAGACATGCGTGTCCATTCAAAGTAGTTGTAATAGTTGATGCTGGTGGACGACAACCATGAAGCGGCGCCATTAACCTTGAAGCCACACCGGTGATGATGGAGATCATGTTCATGCTTGAAGATGGAGATCGGAAGCACAAGAAGAAAGGCCATATCATATCACATATTATGAATTGCATGTGATGTTAATCCTTTTATGCATCTTGTATTGCTTAGTTCTCGACGGTAGCATTATAAGATGATCCCTCAAGCACACAATTTCAAGTTTTAAACTATTCATCCTTAGTAAGCACCGTCGCTAAAGCTTGTTGTTTCGAAGCACCACGTGATGATCGGGTGTGTTAGATTCTGCGAGTGTATACAACGTGAGCAAGCCATATTTTCTCATGTGGAAGCTAAGGTTTGATCTTGACGAGCCTAGCATGTACATACATGGTCTCGGAACACGGATCTGTAGGGGTTCGTAGCATGAAAACAAAAAATTTCTATCGCATACAAACAAACAAGCCAAGATCTATCTACTAGATTGTAGCAACGAGTCGATGGAATAACTTACCCTCGAAGATTCCAAAGCGGTTAACGAGAGCAGATTCTCGTGGGTGATGTAGTCGTACTCTTTCCGATCTCAAGATCGCATAGACGATCCTTCTGGCGCTGCGTTCCGGCAGCGCTTCATGATCGGTCACTGCGTTTCGGCGAAGACCTTCCTCTCCTTGTTCCAAAGGCAGCGGAGGTTGTAGCACTCTCCTCGCGATTCCGGCAACTGGCGTGGTACCAAGTAGAGGATATCCATGAGGGCTTCGCCTTAAGCCGGAGCGAGTATGGTGGAGTATGAGAGTGAGAGCTATTAGTGGTCTAGAGATTAGACACACCAATTAGAAGGCTCTAAACCGAATGCTAGAGCAATTAGAAGCTCTAAACCAAAACGGCTCTAAACCGGAGATTAGAGGATAGGAACTTGTGTGTCTAGAGGAGGAGGCCCTCCTTTTATAGGTGGGAGGCGGCCAGGGAGGAGTCCCTCCCCAAGTCGGCCTTGGTTGGCCTTTGGAGGACTCCTCCCAAGTCGGTTCCAACCACCTCTTGCTTGTTTCCCACAGTTTCCTGTTTTAGCCGTTTGACTTTTAAACTGGCCATTTGACTTTTCTGTTTTAGGATTCAATTTAATCCTTTATTTGGAACAACAAGAACACTTAGTACATGATGCAATCATTCAATATGTAATGACACATTCATGTACCCTCCCCCCCGGAGTGCCGGACAATCCGGAACCTTCTAGAACATTCGATGAAAACACGAATCATTCCCGAACTCCGAAGCAGGACTTTCCTTATATGAATCTTATTCTCCGGACCATTCCGGATCACCTCGTGATATCCGGATCCTATCCGAGACTCGAACAACATTCGGTCTCTTTCTCATAATACCATAACTACTCAAACAACGTCGAATCCTTAAGTGTGTCTCCCTACGGTTCGTGAATTATGCGGACATGATCGAGACACTTCTCCGAACAATAACCAATAGAGGAATATGGAAATTCATATGGCTCCCACATATTTCTATGATTACTTTGCGATCGAATGAACCACTTACATACGATACCAATTTCCCTTTGTCTCACGATAGTTTACTTATCCGAGGTTATGATCGTCGGTATCTCTGCATACCTAGTTCAACCTCGTTACCGATAAGTACTCTTTTCTCATTCCCGTGATATGTGATCCCTTGTGAGCCAGTCACATGCTTGCAAGCTAATTGGATGACATTCCACCGAGAGGGCCCAGAGTATATCTATCCGTCATATGGATGGACAAATCCCACTCTTGATCCATGTGTTTCAACCAATACTTTCCGAACACTCAATGCCACCTTTATAGCCACCCAGTTACGGTGTGGTGTTTGATGTCATCAAAGCATCCATCCGGTAAAGGTGATATGCATGATCTCATGGTCGAAGGAATTAGGTTACTATGTATCAGAAAGCATATAGCAATTGAACTATTTAAATGACTTGATCTTTATGCTACGCTTATCTATAGGAGTATGTCCATCACATCATTCTCCTAATGATATGATCCTATTGTTAACAACATCTCTATGTTCATGATTAGGAAACCATGATCATATATTAACCAACAAGCTAGTTTAACAAGAGGCTTTACTAGGGACTCTTATTTTAGTTTACAAATCACACAAGTATTAATGTTTCCGGTTAATACAATTATAGCATGGTATGTAAACATTTATCATAAGTGTGAAGATATGATAATAACCACTTTATTATTGCCTCTTGGGCATATCTCCAACAAGATCTCCGAAAGGTAAAGCATGAGTCATACAGTAGATATGATGAACATGTTGATTGTTCGCCATTGAAGCTGCATCAACTCTCGCGATGATCGGTTTTGATGTGGTGGATTTGGTTCATGTGATCACTAAAACAATGTGAGAGATATTGTTTTGAGTGGGAGTTCACCTAGATTAATTTAACTATTAATTAGAACTCAATTTGTCATAAACTTAGTCTAAAATATTGCAAATATGTTGTAGATCAATGGCGGCCCCTACCATCAATTTTAATGCGTTCCTAGAAAAAGAAAAGTTGAAAAACAATGGAAGCAACTTCGCGGATTGGTTCCGGAATTTGAGGACTATCCTCAATGCTGGTAATTTGACCTATGTGTTGGATGCACCGCTAGGTAACCCGCCTGCAGCTGATGCTACCGATGAGGTAAAGAATGTTTTCCTCGCTCGAAAGAATCAGTACTCCATAGTTCAGTGTGCTATCTTGTATGGTTTGGAATCAGAGCTTCAGGAAAGGTTTGAGAACCATGACCCACATGATATTGTCCATGAACTCAAAATGATATTTGAGGCTCATGCGGCAGTTGAGAGTTATGAGGCTTCTGAAAAGTTCTTTAACTGCAAGATGGAAGAGGGCAGCTCCGTCAGTGAGCACGTGCTTAAGATGTCTGGGCACGCAAGCAAGCTTCAAAGCTTAGGTATAGTGATTCCTAATGCTTTGGGGATTCACCATGTCCTCCAATCACTGCCACCAAGTTACAAGAACTTTGTGATGAACTACAATATGAAAAATATGGACAAGTCGTTGCCTGAACTCTTCTCCATGTTAAAGTCTGCAGAAGTGGAGATCAAGAAAGAGCACCAAGTGTTGTTGGTCAATAAGACCACCAAATTCAAGAAGCAAGGCAAGTCTAAGAAAAAGGGAAACTTCAAGAAGGGCAGTAAGAAAGTTACCGCGCCGGCGAAGAAGACCAAGGCTGGGCCTAATCTTGATACTGAGTGCTTTTACTGCAAGGGAGAGGGTCACTGGAAGCGGAATTGCCCTAAGTACTTGGCTGATTTGAAGAACGGCAACATCAAGAAGAAAGGTATATCCGATATACATGTTATTGATGTGTATATCACTAGTACTCGTAGTAGTGCCTGGGTATTTGATACTGGTTCAGTTGCTCATATTTGTAACTCGAATCAGGTGCTGCAGAATAAACGGAAGCTAGCGAAGAACAAGGTGACGATGCACGTTGGAAATGGATCAAAGGTTGATGTGATCGCGTTCGGCACGCTACCTCTTCATCTACCATCGGGATTAGTTTTATACTTAAATAATTGTTATTTGGTGCCTGCATTGAGCATGAACATTATATCTGGATCATGTTTATTGCGAGACAGTTACTTGTTTAAGTCCGAGAATAATGGTTGTTCGATTTATATGAGTAATATGTTTTATGCACATGCACCTTTGATAAATGGTCTATTCTTATTGAATCTCGATTGTGGTAATACACACATTAATAACATTGAAGCTAAACGTTTGAAATTGAGTGATAAATCGACCTATATGTGGCACTGTCGTCTTGGTCATATTGGAGTGAAGCGTATGAAGAAACTCCATTCCAATGGACTTCTTGAATCACTTGATTTCGAATCACTTGAAAGATGCGAAGCATGTCTGATGGGTAAAATGACTAAGACTCCATTTTCTGGTATGATGGAGCGAGCTACAGACTTATTGGAAATCATACATACCGATGTATGTGGTCCATGAGTATAGCATCGCGCGGTGGTTATCGCTATGTTCTTACCTTCACGGATGACATGAGTAGATATGGGTATATATATTTCATGAAACATAATTCCGAAACTTTCGAGAAGTTTAAGGAATTTCAAAGTGAGGTAGAGAATCAACGTAACAAGAAGATTAAATTTCTACGATCTGATCGTGGAGGTGAATATCTAAGTTACGAGTTTGGCGAGCATTTGAAGAAATGCGGAATACTTTCACAATTGAAACCGCCGGAAACACCACAACGTAATGGTGTGTCCGAACGTCATAATCGAAATCTCTTAGATATGGTTCATCCTATGATGTCACTTACAGATTTACCGCTATCATTTTGGGGTTATGCATTAGAAACAGCCGCATTCACTTTAAATAGGGCACCATCTAAATCCGTTGAAACGACACCGTATGAATTATGGTTTGGGAAGAAACCTAAATTGTCGTTCCTTAAAGTTTGGGGTTGCGAAGCTTATGTAAAGAAGTTACATCTCGACAAGCTTGAACCCAAAGCGGAAAAATGCGTCTTCATAGGATACCCGAAGGAAACTATTGGGTATACCTCTATCATAGATCCGAGGGAAAAATCTTCATTGCCAAGAATGGATCCTTTCTAGAGAAGGAGTTTCTCTCGAAAGAAGTGACTGGAAGGAAAGTAGAACTCGACGAGGTTGTTGAACCTTCTCTCGAACTTGCGAGTAGCACAGCACCGGAAGAAGTTCATGTGGCACCTACACCAATAAGATAGGAAGCTAATGATGTTGATCATGAAACTTCGGTTGAAGTTACTACAGAACCTCGCAGGTCAACAGAACTCGTACCACTCCTGATTGGTATGATCCCGTTATGAGTGTCATGTTGGTGGACAACACCGATGACCCTGCGACATATGAGGAAGCGATGATGAGCCTAGATTCCAATAAATGGCAAGAAGCCATGAAATCCGAGATTGAATCCATGTACGAAAACCAAGTATGGACTTTGGTGGACTTATCGGATGGCCGGAAGGCTGTCGAGAACAAATGGATTTTCAAGAAGAAAACAGATGCTGATGGTAATGTTACTGTCTATAAAGCTCAACTTGTCACAAAAGGGTTTCGACAAATTCAAGGAGTTGACTACGATGAGACTTTATAATAGGTAGCGAAGCTAAAGTCTGTGAGGATTATGTTAGCAATCGCTGCATATTATGATTATGAGATATGGCAGATGGATGTCAAAACGGCGTTCCTCAATGGAGACATTGATGAAGAGTTGTATATGGTACAACCCAAAGGTTTTGACGATCCTAAAGATGCTAACAAGGTATGCAAACTTCAACGGTCCATTTATGGATTGAAGAAAGCATCCCGGAGTTGGAATCAACACTTTGATAAGGTGATCAAAAGCTTTGGTTTTATACAAACTTATGGAGAAGCTTGTATTTATAAGAAAGTGAGTGGGAGCTTTGTAGCATTCTTAATACTATATGTAGATGACATATTGTTGATTGGGAATGATGTAGACCTTCTTAATAGTGTCAAGGATTATTTGAATAATAGTTTTTCAATGAAAGATCTTGGCGAAGCAGCTTACATATTAGGCATTAAGATTTATAGAGATAGATCGAGACGCCTAATATCATTGTCACAGAGTACATATTTGGACAAAGTTCTAAAGAGGTTTGGAATGGAAGATAGCAAGAAAGGGTTCTTGCCCATGTTGCCCAATACGACCTTGAGTAAAACTGAAAGTCCTGCAACGGCAGAAGATAGAGAAAGGATGAGTAAGACTCCCTATGCCTCAGCCATAGGATCTCTTATATATGCATGCTATGTACTAGACCCGACATTGCATATGTTGTTAGTTTGACTAGCAGATATCAAAGTGATCCAGGAGTAGATCATTGGACAGCGGTAAAAAACATCCTTAAGTACTTGAGAAGAACTAAGGATATGGTTCTTTCTTATGGAGGTGATGAACAGCTCATTGTTAATGGTTACACCGATGCTAGTTGGAACACCGATCTGAATGATTCTAAATCATGATCTGGATACGTATTTACTTTGAATCGTGCAGTAGTTAGCTGGAGGAGTGCAAAGCAAAGCGTTGTGGCGAGATTTTCAACTGAATCGGAATACATAGCTGCTTCAGAGGCTTCACAAGAGGCGATATGGATGAAGGAGTTCATTACAGAGCTCGGTGTGGTTCCAAGTGCGCTGGACCCAATGTCTATCTATTGTGATAACATGGGCGCCATAGCCAATGCGCAAGAACCAAGGTCACACAAGAAGCTGAAGCATATCAAGCTACGTTTTCACGCTATTCGAGAGCATGTCCAAGATAGTGACATAAAGATTTGCAAAGTACACACAGATCAGAATCTGGCGGATCCATTGACTAAACCTCTCCCGAGGGCAAAACATGACCAGTACCAAACATCCATGGGTGTTCGGTATATTACCATGTAATCTAGATTAGTTGACTCTAGTGCAAGTGGGAGACTATTGGAGATATGCCCTAGAGGCAATAATAAAAGTTGTTATTATTATATCTTTGTGTTTATGATAAATGTTTGCATTCATGCTATAATAGTATTAACCGGAAACATTAATACTTGTGTGATTTGTAAACTAAATTAGAGTCCCTAGTAAAGCCTCTTTATAATACTAGCTTGTTGATTAATAGATGATCGTGGTTTCTCGATCATGAACATTGAGATGTTATTAATAACAATATCATATCATTAGGAGAATGGTATGATGGACATACTCCTATAGATAGCATAAAGATCAAGTCATTTCAATAGTTTGTTTGCTATAAGCTTTCTAATACATAGTAACATAATTCCTTCGACCATGAGATCATGCTAATCACCATCACCGGAAGGATTCTTTGATGACATCAAACACCACACCGTAACTGGGTGGCTATAAAGGTAGCATTGAGTGTTCGGAAAGTATGGGTTGAGGCACATGGATCAAGAGTGGGATTTGTCCATCCATATGACAGATAGATATACTCTGGGCCCTCTCGGTGGAATGTCATCCAATCAGCTTGCAAGCATGTGACTGGCTCACAAGGAATCACATATCACGGGAACGAGAAAAGAGTACTTATCGGTAACGAGGTTGAACTAGGTATGCAGAGATACCGACGATCAAAACCTCGGATAAGTAAACTATCGTGAGACAAAGGGAAATTGGTATCGTATGTAAGTGGTTCATTCGATCACAAAGTAATCGTAGAAATATGTAGGAGCCATATGAATTTCCAGATTCCTCTATTGGTTATTGATCGGAGAAGTCTCTCGGTCATGTCCGCATAATTCACGAACCGTAGGGAGACACACTTAAGGATTCGATGTTGTTTAGTAGATATGGAATGTTATTAGGGATACCGAATGTTGTTCGGAGTCTCGGATGGGATCCGGGATATCACGAGGAGATCCGGAATGGTCTGGAGAATAAGATTCATATAAGGAAAGTCCGATTCCGGAGTCCGGGAAAGATTCCGATGTTTTCATCAGAGAGGTTCTAGAAGGTTCACCGATCTGGAAGGAGAATGGTCCATGAATGTGTCATGGGTAAGTGGAATGATTGGATCATATCCTAGGTCACTTGGTGTGGGCATTTGCAAGAGATAATTAAAGATCTAAATTGAAAGTCAAACGGGAAGTTTGAAAAGTCAAGCTGGAACAATGGTTTCCTACTGGGAAAAGAAACAAGTCCTTATCTCAATCCAACTTGGGTTTGGATTTGGATTCAAACCCACCCCTCCCAAGGATGCCCCCTCTCATAAATAGAGGGGGAGGGCTGCCCCAACAACACAAGCCCTAGCCCCTCTCCACCCTAGTCGCCGTCGCCGACCTGCCGCCACCCCGCGCCACCGCCGCGCGCCGCCGCCGCCGACCCGTCGTCGTCGCCCTAGCCGCCGCCGACACCTCCTCCTCCTCCCGGTCTTCTAAACCCTAGATCACTGGGAAACCCTAATTCCACCATAACTCACACCGGCTTAGGCGAAGCCCTGCGGGATATTCCCTCTACTTCCAACACCACGCTGTCATGCTGCCGGAATCACGAGGGGAGAACTACAACCTCTGTTGCCTGCTGGAACAAGGTTGAGGAAGGTCTTCATCGAGTACCGAACGTGTGACCGACTGCGGAAGCGCTGCCGAAACGCAGCGCCGGAAGGATCGTCTGTGCGATCTTGAGATCGGCAAGTGTACGACTACATCACCCACGAGAATCTGCTCTCGTTAACCGCTTTGGAATCTTCGAGGGTGAGTGCTTCTTTCGACTCGTTGCTCAATCTAGTAGATAGATCTTGGCTTGTTTGTGTGCATGCGATAGAATTTTTTTTCCATGCTACGAACCCCTACATATTTATCCTACCTTTAGCTCCTCGTTGGGTTCAACACTCTTACTTATCGAAAAGGCTACACACAATCCCCTATACTTGTAGATATCAAGACCTTTTCTGGCGCCGTTGCCGAGGAGCAATAGCGTGTGGGTGAATATTCTTGTGTGCACTTGTTTGCTTTATCTCTAAGTAGTTTTTAATTTCATTTTTAAGTTTATATCTATCTTAGTATGGATAGGGATTGCGAATTACAAAAAAAATAGTTGTACTTGTTACCTAAAAACATTTTCAAAAAGGAAAATGATTGGAAAGATGAGTAATAGTTAAGTGGGGGTCGACCTTGAACACTTGTGTTCATGCCTATGAAACCAAAACAAATCTTCCCATGGAAGCTTTTCAACTGAAGGAAGGCGCCATTAAATATAAATTCCCATTCAACAAAGGTATAGAGTACTTTTTGCCTCTCCTATTAAAACGAAAGTTGCTCTTAATGCTTCTTTATTTGAAAATACCTGAATCTTGCTTCTTATGCCTAACTTAAAGGCGTTAAAGAAAAAGTACTTCTTGGAGATAACCCAATAGATTTCTTGAGTCTTGGAAGTTATTAATTCTGTAATAACCTCTCCTTATCCTTTTTATTTGATTTTTGTGCCAAGAATAACCTCTAATGAGAGGGAAGTAAGATTTGGGGAGTTGCTGTCCCGAAACAGATTTCTGTGCTCCACTGTAAAAATTCTTGAAACAACTCTTTACGTCGGATGGAGCTGTAATTTTATGAATACATCCCCGAGGTTGTTATCTAACTTTCATCAGCTCAATACTTTTTGATTTGAGCAACAGAAGGTCTTCGAAAAAATCAGTTTCTACCTGCTAGTCTGTTTTGACAGATTTCTGCCATTATTTGCATTTGCTTCTTATTGATTCCTTTTGGGGCTCTTTTTGGTAAATTTCAATAGTATCTTGTGTCTTTAGTGAAATTTTTTCTGTTTTGAAACTAAACTCAAAGGTCTATTATTTTTTGAATGCACTGATGTTGCTAATGAAGATTGTGTGAAGTTTTATATGAAGAAACAAATTCAGGTGTAAGGAAAGAATGATGTAATGAGATGAACAATGGACAAAATCTCAAGCTTCGGGATGCCACCACATGTCACCCCAAGAAATATTCAAGATTTACAAGCCTCAAAGCTTGGGGATGCCCAAGGCATCTCCTTCTTCATTAATAAAAATCTCAGGTCTTTCTAGACACTTTGTTTTTATAGTTTCATGCACTGTTGTGTTGTTCTTGGAGCATCTTAGTTTTTGTTTTTGGTTTTTGTTTGCTTAGTTTGCTTGAATAAAGTGGTTGGACCCCCGTTTTCTTTGTGTTGTTTCAAATAAGTTGATTGGGTTGGAGAAGGAGTAGGAAGCTTCATGTTTATAAGTGGTACAAAAGGAGTTTGTTTTGAATGTGGCCTAGACCTTATCATGTCATGTTCGATGTTGTTTTGACCCTATTCTTAGTGGTTATTGGTATAGCATGACTTGTTCCAAACAATTGAGATTTCTTAATGTGCCTTGAAAGAATCATGCGTTGTTTTAGCATACAAAAGCATAATATTGTGGTATTCTCCTTTGATGCTTTGTTTGGGTTGACCTGGAACATGCTCGCAGCAAGTTATGACTATGAACCAGTCACCATGACCTCTATGATCATTTAGTTTTTGACTTGTGGTACCACTTTATGCTTTGATTAGTAATGTTTTGTCGCTCTGCATGATTATGGCCATTATTGCTCTCTTAGTTGGTCGCTCCCAGTCTTTTTCTAGCCTCCACTTGTATTGAGTAAGCTCTACTCATGCATCCAACTCCCAAGAAACCAAGTTATTCCAAAGTGTCCACTATAAATTCCTATGCATGGTGTGTTACACCATTCCAAGTATATTCTTGTTTTATCTATCTTCCAAATTAAACTTTTTATGTGAAAGTTAGTGATTAAAGCTCTCACAAACTTGATGGCACACTTTATTTTTCTTGCCCCTAATAAACTTGAACCATTGTGTCATCTATGTTGTATATGCTTGCACTTATAAGTTGGGATTAGCAGAACCGTGTTGTCATGGTGAACGCTTTCAACACTTGTAAATATCTACCTAGTTGATATCATGCGCTTTTGTTTATGGATGTCGTCGATGTGAAATGAAAGGGGAGCTTGTAAGTCCATGGAGTTATGTATGTGTGTTAGAGAAACGCCTGGGCCGCTAGCCTAAGCCATGCCTAATCATGGTGGAAACTTGCAGCATCACTATAGTGGGCAATCTATGAAGCATTATTCTTATAAAAAAGAGATAGAGATTGAGAAAAAGAAAAAAATAGAGATGAGAAAAGAGGAAAGAGAGAAAAAACACCATTTTCCCATGGTAAATACTAAATAAGAAGATTGCTGAGATGCTCAATGTCTGCTTGCCATGTCATTTTGATATGGGATAGCTCCTGTATCATGTGCAAGGGGTACCCCGTTGACGGTTCTCTATGATACACATGTACTTACTATGACAAGAACTTACCGGTAACTAAAGTTGAGTAGCATGAGGAGCGGCCCTCGTACTCAAGGAACATGAGATTGCCAACTTATATTTTGTCAAGCATATACTCCATATTTTGTTCACTTTAACCTTAATCACTTCAAGATGCGTATGATAGGATCAATGAGAGCTCAAATATAACAACTAAGATGCTCCAAGAACAATACAACTGTGCATGAAACAATAAAAATGAAGTGTCTAGACAAACCTGAGCTTTTTATTGATGAAGAAGGGGATGCCTTGGGCATCCCCAAGCTTTGACGCTTTTACCTCTTGGATATTTATTAGGGTGACACTACGGTGGCATCCCCAAGCTTGAGATTTTGTCCATTCTTCATCTCATTGCATCATTCTCTCTCTACACCTGATATTTTTCCTTCATACAAAACTTCACACAATCTTCATTAGCAACATTAGTTTATTCAAAAGATATTAGACCCCTGGAAAAGCTTTGGAACATCAAGGCTTTTCACTAAAAACACAATCTACTGTAGTAATTCCTTCAAAAAGCTCAATTCCCCAAAAGAGAACTCAAAAAGGAATCAGTAAGAAGTAAATCCAAACAATGGCAGAAATCTGTCAAAACAGACTAGCATATAGAAACCAATTTTTTTGAACATCTTATATTGATCAAATAAAAAAGTGTTGAACTAACGAAAGTTAGATAACATACTGGGGGATTTATTCGTAAATTTTGAGCTCAATCTGAGTTACAGAGACTCCTCACAAATTTTTATGGTGGAGGACAGGAATCTGTTTCGGGACAGCAACTCCCCAAATCTTACTTCCTCTCATTAGAGGTCATTCTTGGCACAAAAAGCAAACAAAAAGGATAAGGAGAGGTTATTACCGAAGTAATAACTTCCAAGACTCAAGGAAACTCTTGGGTTATCTCCCAACAAGTGCTTTTCTGTAACGCCTTTAAGTTAGGCATTGATAATTTGAGAAGATGCTCACATAAGAACTATGAGTTGAAGTAAAAGAGAGCATCAAGAAGCAAATTCAAAACACATTTGAGTCTAACCCACTTCCTATGCATAGGAATATTGTAATAAAACAATTCATGAAAGCACAATGCAACAAGCATAGGAAAGCAAAACAAGTGCAACTTCAAGATTTTCAACATAAAGAGAGGAAACTTAATATTATTGAGATGCATAAAACCATGTTTTCCTCTCTCATAATAATTTTCAGTAGCCTCATGAATAAACTCAACAGTAAAGCTATCACATAAAACATTCTTTTCATGATCTACAAACACATAATTTCTATCAAGCTCAAAAATAGTGGGATTAAAACCTTCACAGGTTTTACCCAAAGTAGATATTTCAGAAGAATCCACATGAACATAACATTCATCATCCTTTTGTAAGCATGGGGGACAATCAAATAATGTAAGTGATAAAGAATTACTCTCATTAGAAGGTAGGCATGGGTAGATCCATTCTTCCTCCTTTTGTTCATCACTCTCCTCCTCTTTTTCATCTAATGAGCTTTCAGTTTCGGCAATTTCTTCTTCCATAGGCTCCTGCAAGGCATTATTCTCTTCCATTTGTGGAAAACATCTATTAAAATATTCAAGAATATAGCCATTTGCTTCCTTGTAATTATCAAAGCAAAATTTTAGTATCTCATAAACCTCATATTCATAAGGTGCATCATCAGTATTTTCAAGCAAACTAGCAAGTTCAAATGCACCCTTGAAAGCAATAAATTCTTCAATTTGTTCCACATCATAAAAGTCATAATTTCCCTTAACATAAGAAGATATGGTAATATTATCATTATACTCACATTGAAAATGAAGGTTTTTATACCTCCTACAACAACAATACTTATCAAAGCAATAAGTAACATTATAAGTAGAGCACACGTCTCTAGCAATAGTATTCAACCTATCAATTTGTTCCCATAAGTGTTTCCCTTTTTGTGACAAACGGTGTTCCTTATAATAATACTTCTGTTCTTCCATGAACCCACCTTGCCAATAAGAACTATTTTCAAAGAAACCATCCATTGATAGAAAGCATGACCAAGCAAGGCAATAACAGACCAACAACTAGAGTAGGAACTAATTTTTTTGTGTTGTTGAATAAAGAAAGCAAACCAAACTAGACTAATTTTTTGGGGTTTTTTGAGAAGAGGCAAACGAAACCAAGAAAAAGAAACAAAGCAAACTAAAAACAAATTAAAGAGAGAGGAAGTTAAGGACTCGCCTAGTGAAGACGTCCTTAGCCTCCCCGGCAACGGCGCCAGAAAACTTGTTGATGGTGCTGACGTGCACTTCGTTGGAAACCCCAAGAGCAAGGTGTGATGCGCACAGAAGCAAGTCTTCCCTCAGTAGAGACCGAGGTTATCGAACCAGAAGAGGAAGGAAATGTCACGCAGATGTTGCAAGAAACACGGAGACCTGTACAACACAAACTCAAGACTTTGCCCCAACGAATCAGTTGGGTTGTCAAGCTCACTGGTTTGCTGTAACAAAGGATTAAACATATGGTGTGGAAGGTAATGGTTTGCAGCAAGTAAAAAAGTAACAGTGGAAGATGTATTAGTGGTAAAGATTGGACCGGGGTCCATAGTTCACTAGAGGTGCTCTCCTTAGATAAACAACATGGCATGAAGGGTAAACAAATTACAGCAGGGCAATTGACAGGAACTGAGCAAGGCATAACAATGCAATTACTAGTCATAAATATCCTAAGAGATTCGATTGGGCAATACAACAAGATACATAGACCGCCATCCAACTGCATCTATGACTAGAAGTCCAACTTCAGGTTATCATCCGAACCCCCTCCAGTATTAAGTTGCAAGCAACAGACAACTCCTTTAAGCAAAGTGTGTAAGGTAAATAGTCCACATGTTCCATGAACAAGAGACCGTTGTTTTTTCCTAGTAGCAACAACACATCTATAACCGAAGAGATTTCTGTCACTTCCCTTGGAAACTAGAGGCATGAACCCACTATCGAGAATAAATACCCCCTCTTGGAGTCACTGGCAACTATTTGGCCAAGATAGCTACTAACAATGTAGAGCATGCAAGATCACAAACAACACAGACATGATAGAATCATAAAGACAAAACCATTAATCAAACCAACATAATAATCTCAATATCCATCGGATCCCCGCAAACACAACATGCATGATTACAAATAGATTAGATCTTGATCATGAACGGAGCTCACAAGATCTATACATGAAAGCACAAAGAGGAGATACAACCATCTAGCTACTACATGGACCCATAGTCCAAGGTGGAACTACTCACGCATCATACTGGAGAGAAGGCCTTCGGGATGATCTCCCCTCCGGCAAGGTGCCGGGAAGAACTTCAGACCCCCCGATCTAGGGACGACGGTGGCGGAGGCTACAGAAGGTTTCGTGGAATATTGATCGGGTGCTTAGGGTTTCTGTATCAGCGGCTTATTATAGGCGAAGGGGGAGGTCGAGGCGGTGGCCAGGGGCCCCACACCATGCCTAGGCGCGGGGCAGGGCCCACCTGTGCCTAGGGGGGTCTGGGCACCCTGGACCGCTTCTCCATCTCCCCTCTGGACTTCTTGTTCCCCACGGAAAGTTATTGACTTTGACGTTTGTCCTGTCCGATTTCGAGAATATTTCCTTACTAGCTTTTCTGGAACCAAAAACAGCAAAAATTGGGCAACTGGCACTGTGGCAACTTGTTAATAGGTTAGTACCAGAAAACATGTAAAAAGCACCTCAAAGTGTAGACAAAGCACAAAAAAGTAGATACTAACAAGCATGGAACATCAAAAATTATAGATACGTTTCCGACGTATCACACGCAGCCATGCACTGGACCACAAAGAACGCGTCGCGCCTGACACGCTCGCACACGCCGCGCCTCGCCCTCGCTTCCCGTGCCTGCAATCAACACGACCCCAGGAACCTCCCAGACATCCCCGATCGCCGCTGCGCGACCCGTAGCACCCGTGCATCGTCAAAACCACCGTCGGTGCTGCGCAGAGCGTCGACCGTTTCCGACCATTCTCGACTGCCCCTTTCCACGCCATCAAGTCCTTGAGCATCGCCAGGAGACCGTGCACCATCCTAGCCTCAGAGCCATGCCGTTAGCTCACTGCACCGTCATCACTGACGAGCTTTGCCCATGCCGCACCGCCTCTCTCGCTCGGCTATAAAAGGAGGCCTTCCCAGCCCCAATTCACCACACCATTCCTCTCCCCACCTCTCACAGAGCACCACTGACCCTTCCCCGGTGCAAGGAGAGCACCAGGTCGCCGGAATTTGACCGGAGTCTGCCGTGGAGGAGGAGAAGAGGAGCCGTTGATTGGAGCCACCCCAGGAGTTGCCACAGGCACTGTTCAAACCGCCGTCATCGACAACATTGTTCGCCCCCAATGCCGACTCTAGCTGGAGACCTGGTGAGCCTCACACGACCCCCACCGCCGCGTTAGGGTTCAGTCTCGCCGGCGCTGCCCGACGGAGATGACACACCCCAGCCATTAGATCAGGTTCTAATCGTAGGTCTCAAATTTAAGTGTACCGCCTCGGTTAGAATGAGCCGCTGACGCGTGGGACACCCATGTCAGCAGCCCACCGCGCGCTGTGCTGTTCGCAGTGGGTCGGCCTAGTTAGTTCCCGCGCGACCCAGCTAATTCAAATATAGATTTTTCAATTTTGTTCAAACTCTACTTATGTCTGTTGATTCAAAAATCAATTCAGAGAGTTTTACATAACCAAATTGCATGAAACCAATTTTTTAGAAAGGTATTGAAATTATTAATCCAAGCCCGTTGGATTCAAACCATTTGAAATTATAGATAACCTATGGTAAAAATAACAAGGCAGAGACTTTTCTGCATTCAAACATTTTTTAAAAAAATCAACCATAAATGCTTTTGAGTTGATTCCAACTCTCAAAAATCAAATTTGATAAGACCTTTCTGAATATATAAAAATATCTAGGTTTACTTGCAGTAATAATGGACAAGTATCAAAATAATGCCTCATAGGAATTTCTAGTCACTTTAATTAATTAAAATAATAAGGTTAAACCTTATTAAATTGTGACACCACTTTAAATCACATTCCCAAGTATTAAAATATGTGGTCATTACATGTGTCAACATGATCCCATATTTTAATTGGAGAATATTAAATCTTAAGTAGTTTTCAATGAGTAGAAATTACTTTTCTAAAATAAAATATATAAGACTAAGTGATGATGCTAGATCATCCAGTGTGAATCCTTATGTGCCAAATAGAAGTAGTTAAGTATTGTTTGGTGATTGTGTACCTCGTATTTATTTATAGACGCTAGTACCGACCAAGGATACGAAGAGGAAGGAGACTAGACTACTAGGAAAATGGTTATAGGTAATCAACACATCCGTGGCTCACATGGTTGAAGTGCCCCACGGCTAAAACAGGCGTGGCTCACCTGTGGACAGTGCCCTACTAGTAACTAGAACAACCGTGGGGCACATGGTCATAGTGTGCCACAGATATGTGTGGCCAGGGCCCTACTGGCCGCATGCCGTATACCCGTAGTGCACATGGGGGAGGTGCGCTACGGTTGTTATGGTTAACCATGGCGCACATGCAGGTGGTGCGCTACGCCTAAGTGAAGGCCTCTCTATTATGTAAATGGGCAGAAACATCCGTGGCGCACTCTGGCATGTGCGCCACGATTGTGATTATTCCCTGTGGCGCACTAGGGCCATGTGCGCCACGGATGTGTCGACCAGTATTTGTTTGGCAGCTCCACTTTGTGCATATGTGTGATCATCCACCACCCCACACTTCACTTTCTCCTTCTTCCTCCTTAGATCTAGTCGGGATCCTTCTCCTTCCCACCTCAATTTCTCCACTCATTCACCATTTTTAGCATGTAGAACTTGCCTTGGATGTTACATACGTAATATAGGAAGCTCTCCGGTCTCTCATCTCCTTCTCCGGTCTCGCACGCACCTCTCCTTTCCATCTTCTCGCGATCGGTCTCTCATCTCGGTAAGTTGTCCATGTAAGAATGTGTTCATGTGTATATGGATGATATGCTCATATGTATGTAGATGATCGATGCTTATGATGTGTGTATGGAGAGGATCGATGGTCATGTGTGTGTATATGGAGAGTATCGATGATGCTGATGCATGTGTGTATGGAGAGGATAATGATATGTTCATGTGTGTATGGATCGGTCTCTCTCTCTCTGTCTCTTGTGTTTGTGTGTGAACAAGTTGCCATTTGTTTTGCCAAAATGTTGATTCATTTACATTTTTGCAAGACTTTGGCATTTCGCAAAGGTCCTTATTTTAGGATAGGTCATGCCGAAATTTTCTATCGACCATTGCATGCATGGATTGATTATGTGGTTCTAATAGACTTCTAATTGTACCGTGTACACCATGCAGGCAAAAATGGTGCTCATAATGAGTGAAGGCATTGTGGCTAGATTTTTGAAATGTGCGACGGCCGACATGATACGAAATAACAAGACGGAGATAAGTTGTCTGTGCAGAAGATGCAAACTCAACTGGGTGATCAACCTAGATTCCGGGAATTTGCAGGCGCACCTGCTCCGCCATGGTTTCATGGATGGATACACTCGTTGGATAAGCGATGACGAAGACGATGGAGACGGTGAAGGTGGGCAACATGACGATGATTATCACGGCGAGAACGGGCGAGATGATGAAGAGTCTCCTGGAGATGGTGAAGGTGCAAAAGAAGACCGGGATGATGATGATCTAGATGTCGGAGGAGCAGACGACGATGGAACAACGTCAGGCTGGGTGCGGGACCCTTATGTGCAAGAGCTGCTTCTCAAGCAGACGAGTAACGCTAGGGCTGCCGCTAGAGAGAAAGCCAAACTTGCGCAACTTGAGAAAGACGCGGTTACTACATTGTATGCAGGATGCAGGCCCGATGATACTCGGTTGAATGTAACGCTCAAGGCTATGGAGATGAAGGCAAAACACAAATTGAGCGACACAAGCTTCGACGATATGATGGCATTCTGGCACGATCGTCTCCCGGAGGGGAACACGTGTCCAACTAGTATCGAGGACGCCAAGAAAATTGTCTGTCCTCTCGATCTACCGCATGTTAGATATCACGTATGCATCAACGATTGCATCATTTATCGAGGCGAGGACGCGGAGAAAACCACATGTCCGGTGTGCGGCGTGAGTCGATACAAGAAAGGGAACAAAGCACCTCGAAAAGTGGTATGGTACTTTCCTATCACTCCTTGTCTGCAGCACTATTTCGCAGACCCTAAGGAAGCGAAGCTCATGCGATGGCATGCGGAAAGGAAGAAGCCAGGAGATGACGATGACCCCGAAAAGGATGAGCTGCTGACGAACCCTTCAGATGCTAGCCAGTGGAAAGCGTTGGACCTCGAATTCCCAGAATTCGGTGGAGATTCGAGGAACATCGGGCTTAGTTCGAGAACCTATGGACTCAATCCGTTCGGTACCCAGAGCAGCACGCATAGCACTTGGCCCGTGTTTGTATGGATGTACAACCTCCCTCCATGGTTGTGCATGAAGAAGAAGTACATACAAATGAGTATGCTAATTCAAGGGCCGAAACAACCTGGTACCGACATCAATCTGTATCTCGGGCTGTTGAAAGAGGAGCTAGCCACGTTATGGGAATCTGGAGCCAATACTTACGACGCTGTCGCACAAGATTATTTCACTATGAGAGCCGCATTGGTCACTATGGTGCAAGACGTTGCGGGTATATCTCGGGGCAGGTTATCCAAGGATTCTGCGCATGCGTTAGGTGCATGGATAACACAAGCTATCTCCAACTAGAGAAAGATCCAGGGTCTTCGAAAACTATGTTCATGGCGCACCGGAGGTGGCTCGGCAAGAATGATCCATGGAGAAAATGTGGAGACCTGTTCGATGGCAAATCCGAGACCCGAGGAATCCCAGAGCGGAGGAGCAGCGAAGAAGTGGAAGAGTTGCTGAAAAACTGGAAAGATTGTCCTAAGCCTGGAAAGAAGTGAAAGAGGCAGCAAGACAAGCCGCTAATGAAGGTATGGAAAACAAGGTCTGTTTTCTGGGAGTTGCCATACTGGAAGTTTCTCCACACGCCTCATAGCCTTGACATCATGCATATCACGAAAAACGTGTGCGAGAGTCTGGTCGCCACCATAATCAACAAGCCAGATAGGACAAAAGATGGTATGAAAGCAAGGCATGACCTGATATTCAAGGGTATCCGGAAGGAGCTTCACGGAGGACGCACTACTCCTGATGATCAGGAAGATGACGATGATCATGAGTCGGAGACGACACAAGGTCGTCGGAAGGGTAAAAAGTTCAAGAAGAACGAATATTACTGCCCTCCTTCTTGCTTCACTCTAAGCCAGGATGAGATCAAACCGTTTTTCAAGTGCCTTCTAGGAGTCAAATTTCCTTACGGCTACGCGGGCAAGATAAGCAGATACCTAGACGAGGCGAAGAAGAGGTTCAGTGGCATGAAGTATCACGACTGTGCCGTGCTAATGACGCTGGTACTTCCGGTTGCACTAAGAGGGATAATGGACGAGCACGTCGATGAAACGTTATTTGGCCTCTGCAAGTTTTTCGACGTCATCTCTAGGAAGTCGATTGGCGTGAATCAGCTCGGGAGGCTACAGGAGGAGATTGTGGTGATACTATGCGAGCTTGAGGTATACTTCCCGCCTGCATTATTCGACATTATGGTGCATCTGCTGGTCCATGTAGTGGAGGACATCGTCCAACTCGGGCCGATGTTCCTCCACAGCATGATGGCATTCGAAAGGATGAACGGACACATCAAAGGATATGTTCGCAACAGATCCCGTCCAGATGGAAGCATAGCCAAGGGCTTTCTGGTCGAAGAGTGCATCTCTTTCTGCACGAATTATCTAGACATCGAGAACCCTGTCGGTATTCCCGTCAACAGGCACCTTGACAAGCTTGACGGATCTAGCCACCGAGAGGGTCGTCGCATACTGCATGCAGACTTCGATTTTCGATCCGCAAACTTTGATCGAGCAAACCTCATCGCGCTACAACATTTAGAATTGGTCGATCCTTGGGTACAGAAGCACAAAAGGTTAATCGAGAAGAAGTACATTGATCGGGGCATACAGAGGACGCAGGGAGAAATAATCAAAGAGCACAACTCAGATTTCACGCGTTGGTTTAGGCATACGCTCCTTGATAATCCCCCGAGATTGCATTCTTCTGACACGGAAAATATCATATTCACCTTGTCGCAGGGACCGATGCAAAACCTGGTGACCTATCAGGCGTATGATATCAATGGCTACACATTCTACATGGAGGAAAAGGACAACAAGTGTGATTATCAGAACTCAGGCGTAACGTCCAAATTCTACACCGATGACAACGTGAAGGAAAGATTCTATGGAAGGATCGAGGAGATCTAGGAGCTCGACTACTATGGAGAAAAGGTGCCGATGTTCCGTGTCAGATGGGCAAAGAGCGTCGAAAGAGAAGACCGGTATTTCACAACCATGGTTATACCCGAAGCGGCCAAATCCAAGGCCGCCGGTGCGAACGTGGCCGCGAAAAACGAACCGTGGGTACTGGCTACCAAAGTGGACCAATGTTTTTTCATTACCGACCCGACAAAGCCTAGCCGTGTTATCGTGAGGAGAGGAAAAAGAAACATCATCGGAATGGATGGAGTCGCCAACGAGCAAGACTTCGACCAGTACAACGATCCAAAGATTGAAGATGACGACGACTACGATGCAGCAACATACATCACAAGAAGAAAAAGGATAACCCTACCCAAAAAAGATAGCCTGTTCGAAAGAAGAAACATTAAAGTGTCGGTGCTAAATTATTCAACCGCGACAAAGAAGGGAAAACAGAATGTAAAATGCTAGCTTAAAAAATATTATAAAACGCGTGGTTGAAAAAGATTGTAATATTCATGGACAAATTATTATGACATATTTGTATCATGGAAAAATTATTATGACATATTTGAATCATATTTGTACCACTTTTATGACATATATTATCACTTTTGGGCATTTTTGGAATATTTAAAAGTATTTTAAAAACAAAACAAAACTTTTATGGCATATATCACCACTTTTGGGTATTTTTTTGGAACATTTAAAAATATTTTTAAAATAAAAATAAAAAGGTGGGCACCAGGATTCGAACATAGGTGCTCACAGGTTGAGAATAGAGCAGTGGGCGGAATCAGTGGGATAAGGAAGTGCTAGTGTTAACTAGAGGGGTGGCAGCCCTCTTATCTGATTAGTCGTACTCATCTCCTTATCGCCGAATCATTCACACGCCATGTATTTCGACTCGGGGAGTCTAGAAAAGAAGAAAAACTACGACAAGATCAAGAAAGTTCTAGATGATGCTCTCACTGGTTATGCCTCGACGGAAGGCACCACCTTCGTGCGTATGAAGGTCAAGTTCGGCAGGCACGTCTTCAACAACGTAACGGAGTTCCCCTGCGTGAAGCAGCCGGAAAGCAGTAAGAAGGAAGCCTACTACACACTCCATCACATGAGGGCGCTCCTACTAGACCAGCAGAATTCTATGCTGCCAGATCATCTCAAACAGTGGGCCGAAGCAACGGCCAAGATCACTGATTCAGATATTAGACAAGAGATGTATCGCATCCAGCATCATTTTGGGGCAATCATCTTTCGTGATGCCATGACTTTGGAGGGGGGATCTTCTATGGAGGAAATATCCCGAATAACCGTGACATAGAAGATCGCCTAGAGATGCAAGGTGACTATAGGAAGTTCATGACGAGACAAGGCGTCCTCCTGTTCCCTAAACCGAGCCAGAAGGCTTGATGTTGGCCTAGTTGTAGTTCCAAACTATATATGACCTTTGTGTGTGTGTGGACAAGTGTACATGCTACTACTTATCTTATTAGGTTTATGAATCATCGCTTACTTCTTTTGCTTATTATTATTATATATCAATCAATGCTTGTTTTTTTTGCTTACACTTTGGTCATTTCTCACTTTGGTCCTTATTTTTTCCTTACTTTATTAGTTTTTTTCAAGAATAATGCCGATGATTGAAATGGCGTGGCACAATATATATGTGAATGTGCTACGACGGGATTGTGAGCCTTGTGATATGCACAAGTGTAGGTCTTGTGCATCCTACTTGTCTCTGTTGGAGATATGCCCAAGAGGCAATAATAAAGTGGTTATTATCATATCTTCACACTTATGATAAATGTTTACATACCATGCTATAATTGTATTAACCAGAAACATTAATACTTGTGTGATTTGTAAACTAAAATAAGAGTCCCTAGTAAAGCCTCTTGTTAAACTAGCTTGTTGGTTAATATATGATCATGGTTTCCTGATCATGAACATAGAGATGTTATTAACAACAGGGTCATATCATTAGGAGAATGATGTGATGGACATACTCCTATAGTTAAGCGTAGCATAAAGATCAAGTCATTTAATATAGTTCATTTGCTATAAGCTTTCTGATACATAGTAACCTAATTCCTTCGACCATGAGATCATGCATATCACCTTTACTGGATGGATGCTTTGATGACATCAAACACCACACCGTAACTGGGTGGCTATAAAGGTGGCATTGAGTGTTCGGAAAGTATTGGTTGAAACACATGGATCAAGAGTGGGATTTGTCCATCCATATGACGGATAGATATACTCGGGCCCTCTCGGTGGAATGTCATCCAATTAGCTTGCAAGCATGTGACTGCTCACAAGGGATCACATATCACGGAACGAGAAAAGAGTACTTATCGATGCGAGGTTGAACTAGGTATGCGAGATACCGAGCGATCATAACCTCGGATAAGTAAACTATCGTGAGACAAAGGGAAATTGGTATCGTATGTAAGTGGTTCATTCGATCGCAAAGTAATCGTTGAAATATGTGGAGCCATATGAATTTCCAGATTCCTCTATTGGTTATTGATCGAGAAGTGTCTCGATCATGTCCGCATAATTCACGAACCGTAGGGAGACACACTTAAGGATTCGACGTTGTTTGAGTAGTTATGGTATTATGAGAAAGAGACCGAATGTTGTTCGAGTCTCGAATGGGATCCGGATATCACGAGGTGATCCGGAATGGTCCGGAGAATAAGATTCATATAAGGAAAGTCCCGTTTGAGTTCGGGAATGATTCCTGTTTTCATCGGGAATGTTCTAGAAGGTTCGGAATGTCCCAAGACTCCGGGGGGGAAGGGGTACATGAATGTGTCATTACATATTGGAATGATTGCATCATGTACTAAGTGTTCTTGCTGTTCCAAATAAAGGATTAAATTGAATCCTAAAACGGAAAAGTCAAATGGCCAATTTGAAAGTCAAACGGCTAAAACAGGAAATTGTGGGGAACAAGCAAGAGGAGGTTGAAACCGACTTGGGGGAGGAGTCTCCTCTCCAAGCCGGCGCGCCACCCAAGGCCGACTTGGGGAGGGACTCCCTCCCCTTGGCCGCCCCTCCCACCTATAAAAGGAGGGGCAGGGCCTCCTCCTCTAGACACACAAGTTCCTATCCTCTAATCTCCGGTTTAGAGCCGTTTTGGTTTAGAGCTTCTAATTGCCCTAGCCTTCGGTTTAGAGCCTTCTAATTGGTGTGTCTAAACCCTAGACCACTAATAGCTCTCTCATACTCCACCATACTCGCTCCGGCTTAAGGCGAAGCCCTGCGGGATCTCCCCTCTACTTCCGGTACCATGCCGTTGTGCTGCCGGAATCGCGAGGAGAGTGCTACAACCTCCATTTTCTTTGGAACAAGGAGAGGAAGGTCTTCGTCGAGTACCGAACGTGACCGATCGGGAAGCGCCGAACGCTGCACCGGAAGGATCGTCACTATCTTGAGATCGGAAAGAGTACGACTACATCACCCACGAGAATCTGCTCTCGTTAACCGCTTTGGAATCTTCGAGGGTAAGTTATTCCATCGACTCGTTGCTACAATCTAGTAGATAGATCTTGGCTTGTTTGTTTGTATGCGATAGAAAATTTTTGTTTTCCATGCTACGAACCCCTACAGTGGTATCAGAGTCGTGTCTATATGTAGATCTGTTTGCACGAGTAGAACACAACTGTCATTGTGGGCGTTGGTGCTTTTATTGTCGATTGCTTCTTGTGTACTTTGCATCTTGCGGTATGTTGGGATGAAGCGGCCCGGGCTAACTTTACATGACATCGTTCATGAGACTTGCTCCACGCTTGACATGCAACTTGTATTGCATAAGTGGCTTTGCGGGTGCCTGTTTCTCCTAGCATAGTTAAGATCCAATTTACAACGGGTGATCAACAATGCTAGTATCAATGTTGTGGTTCTTGTTCGTAAGTTAGAACGACACTTATTGAAATCCCCAAACCACGTAAAATATGCAAACAAAGTAGAGGCATCTAACTTTGTTTTGCAGGGGTGTCTTGATGATGTGATATGGCCATGATTGTGATTATATTTGATGTATGCAATGTTCCTTATTGTAAGTTGGCAACTTGGGAGCCATATGGTTGTCTTTAATTTATGTTAAGACCCGCGTGTCTATTCAAAGTAGTTGTAATAGTTGAAGCCGGTGGACAACAACCATGGAGAAGCGTCATTGACCTTGATGCAATGCCGGTGATGATGGAGATCATGTTCGTGCTTGAAGATGGAGATCGGAAGCACAAAGAAGAAAGGCCATATCATATCACATATTATTGAATTGCATGTGATGTTAATCCTTTATGCATCTTGTATTGCTTAGTAGACGACGGTAGCATTATAAGATGATCCCTCATGCACATGAATTTCAAGTCATAATGTGTTCACCCTTGGTTAGCACCGTTGCTAAATCTTGTTGTTTCGAAGCACCACGTGATGATCGGGTGTGTTAGATTCTACAAGTGTATACAACGTGAGCAAGCCAGATTTTCTCATGCGGAAACTAAGGTTTGATCTTGACGAGCCTAGCATGTACAGACATGGCCTCAGGAACACGGATTACCGAAAGGTAGAGCATGAGTCATATAGTAGATATGATGAACATGTTGATTGTTCGCCATTGAAGCTATATCAACTCTCGTGGTGATCGGTTTTGATGTGGTGGATTTGGTTCGTGTGATCACTAAAACAATATGAGGGATATTGTTTTGAGTGGGAGTTCACCTAGATTAATTTAATTATTAATTAGAACTCAATTTATCATAAACTAAATCAAAGTGAATTTGCATAGTTGTTGTAGTCATTGGCATCCGTTTAGCACCTTGCGCTTAGTTATAATTGAGATGATAGAACTATAGAATTCTGGTTAGTTACTTTACGAACTGGTATCGTATTGTTTTGAAGTGTTAATCTAAAGTTTAAAAGTCCTATTGCAAACTTTCAGTAAGTTCCGGTTACTCCATGAAGTTTAATAATTAGTATTAAATCAAGAGTAACAATTCCAAGTGTTAGTATATAAGTATCATGTTTGTCTCCATGATTCTTGATATTCAAAGGATTCTCTTAATATCAAGGTTATCTAGGATCTGAAAGAGTTGTTTCAGAAACCATGATGTGTGGAAGATATTGTGATATCTGAAACGAAGTATTGGTTACAACATGATAGAGTATAATATGGCAAAAGTCATGTTCTCATATTTGATGAGAAATTGCAAAAGGTTGGAGACACTAGTTGTCCTAATCGTCCAAAAGGATTTGGAAAGCAACATTATACTCATGTTTCACCGTTATAAGCTAAAAGTAGCTTGATCATGGATAATTCCATGATAAGGGTGAATATTTGATGTAGGTAAAATGTTTACTACACCAAGAGATTACTAAAGAAAGGAATTTGAAAGAACACCAAACATTTGATGATGGTGATGTACTTCAAAGTGCAAGTCCAAAGACATTGGTATTTAATTATACACGCTTTGGACTATGTGTCATATGTATGACTCCACTATTGATGTTGATAGATTCTTTCAAACAGAAAAGGAAATATTGAAAGAAAATCTCATAAGTATATGGCAGAAAGGAAAAGACTAGAATTGTTCAACTTAAGTATATAGATGATATACATGTTGTGGCTATATTCTTTGCTTATTAAACAATGTGGTTATCAAGTATTTGATACTGAATTTGTTGGTGTGAATCGTCATACGAAACAACAGAATTCATGAACTACAGTGGCCTAAGTAATTAGCAAAAGAATATGTGATGATGTTCATCGAGAACAAATAAAGGGTTATTGTGTTGCTCGTTAAACATCAAAGCTTGCCTTCAAGATTTGTTTTATCAGGTATTATGAGAACAAAAGGGTTGTTCAAATAATTGCCGTAATCCATAAAAGATGGATGATTCACAAATCTCGTTGGAGAAATCACATCCATAAAACTAGTGCTAAAAATGTCGAAAGACAAATTAATTGAAAGATCACTTAGGAAGTGACATCGCCGTTTAAATTATAATGGAAAGAAAACATGAAGAAACTCCATGTGGATGGAATTTTGGAGTCTTCTGATTTTTTGATCAAATGACGCTTGTAAAACTTTCCCAAGAGATAATTAAAACTTCGTTCATAGGCCAAAAGGGAATGAATGACTATCTTATTGATCTTGTGCATATTGTTGTACGAAGTCCATTATGTAGTCAAGAGCGATGGATTTCAACTTCATATGATTTCTCCGGAAATTTGAGTGAATATATGAATATTTACTTAATAAGGATGAAGTATGAAACATTTGAAAAGTTCAAAGACTTTCAAGATGAAGTGCAAAATCATTGTAACAAGAATATAAACAGTTTATGATAAAGATCATAAAGGAAGATATTTGAGTTACAAAGTTTAGCATAATACCTAAGATTTAAGGAATCGTTCCGTGGATTTACATTTCCTGAAACACCATAAGAGTATGGAGCGTTCGAGATATGCAATTAAACCTTGTTTGACATGGTAAGATCAAAGGTATAATTCATAAAACTGCCATTATATTTTAAATATTAAAAGCTTTAGAGATTACCGTTTTTCCACTGAAAAGAGCTCCATCATAATCCATTGAAATGACACCATATAAAGTTATGGTTTGGGATAAAACCCAAGTTGTCCTTTCTTAAAACATTGGTATGCTATGCATAAGAAAGATGTTTGCAACCAAAGTCGGATGAACCTGTCTTTGTATGTTATTTGAATAAGCATTAAGTAATCCTCCATAACATCGGAGACAAAAGTGTTTGTCACTTAAAACGTCAAGTTTCTTTGAGAAGGAATTTTCGTGAAAAGTTAAGTGGGAGGACAATAGAACTTTGATAAGGTTAAAAGAACCTTAGCTGTATGTGCAGAGTTAACGCAGAAAAGTGTTAGGAGGCGACAACAAAGCTCATGGCTCACGTACCTCAAAGGTTGTGGTCACGGAGATCCAAGTTCCTATTGAAACAAGTAGGTCGGATGAACAATCAAATACCAAGATTTGAGGGTTGAATCATTATTTGAGAATAATGAACCGACTACATGCAAAGAAGCGATGATGGGCCCTGACTCCGTCAAATGGCTTGAAGCCATAAAATCCGTGATAGTTCCATACACGAGAAATCAAGTTTTGAACTTGAAGGACCCTCGAGAAAGGTGTAAGACCTTACAGTTGTGTCTGGATCTATAAAGAAATAGACATGGATGTTTTACATCTATGAAATAGTCGACATGTTGGGAAAGAGTTCACAAAATGTTCAAAGGTTGAATATGACAAGATTTGATCTTTCATAGTGATATTTAGTCTAGACGGATTAATGTAGCAACCTCTACATATAATTTGTTATATGGTAGTTGAATAAACAAAACAAGTTCTTCTAATAGAATCGTTACCTAGGACTTGTGCATAACACGGTCCATAGGGTTTTGTTAATTCAAAGGATGCTAAAAGCATATGCAAACTTCAATGGTTAAAGTGAGCATCGCGGAGTTGGAATCTTCACTGTGATGAAACTGTTAAAGGAGTTTAAAAGTTCATTAGAGACGATGAAGATTCTTGCATTTGCAAGAAATTAAGTGGGAGCGCTAAGACATGTTTCTAATACATTATGTGGAAGACATATTGTTGATTGGAAATAATGTATCTTTTATTAACACATATTAAGAATTTCATCCCGATGAAAGACTTAGGCAAAACCAAATATTTGGCATCAATAGGCGCTAATATGGTTGTGCCAGTACATAGACAAGATATTGAATGAGTTCAATATAGAAACTACAAGAGAGGTTCTTGTCGCACAGAAAGGATTGAATGAGTTCAATGTTGATGATATATTCAAGTGCATTGACATTTGGTAAAGTGAAACAAATAATCAAGTATATATTGATACTTGATGTATGAAATCACAAAGAGTATTTATATCAATCATACTGTGATATGTACAAATCCAGATATGTCCTATGCTCTAAATGTTGTGAGCATATACCAGAATGATTCGTAAGATGATCATTGGACAATAGTAAGGATATTCTTATGATCTTTTGGAAGAACTAAGAGTATAATATTTGTAGAAGTGACAAATAGATGGTTAGTTCATTGTAAAAGTACTACATTGATACTAGTTTTGTCACAAAGTACAAATTAAGTTTATCTCAATCTAAACTAAGGGTGGCACAATATAATGGAAAGTGAGTTCCATAATGGATTTGGATGAGTTCAAGTTAAGACATTGTGACAGATACTACAACAAAAGGCTAAGTATATGACTGCTATTTTAGCGACAAAGAGGGCATTTGTGTCAAGTAGTTTGTTATCAAACTAGGTGTAGTTCACGGTGGGATAATACTATGAAGATATATTGTGCGACAATATTATCAACATGTTTTAACCCCAAAGAGCTAAAGGTCACACGAAGACCAAACTTATACAAAGCCATCTCATTAGAGAATGAGTGATGCGTGAGACGCAAAGACATGCAATTACACGGACACGGAAGTGTCGATCCGGAGATCGATTGACCACTAGCAATCGTGTACATACAACACCGGAAAGCCATAGGTGTTGAATACACAAAGTTTTGAAACTAGATTATTGACTCTAGTGCAAGTGGGAGACTGTTGGAGATATGCCCAAGAGGCAATAATAAAGTGGTTATTATCATATCTTCACACTTATGATAAATGTTTACATACCATGCTTTACTTGTGTTAACCGAAACATTAATACTTGTGTGATTTGTAAACTAAAATAAGAGTCCCTAGTAAAGCCTCTTGTTAAACTAGCTTGTTGGTTAATATATGATCATGGTTTCCTGATCATGAACATAGAGATGTTATTAACAACAGGGTCATATCATTAGGAGAATGATGTGATGGACATACTCCTATAGTTAAGCGTAGCATAAAGATCAAGTCATTTAATATAGTTCATTTGCTATAAGCTTTCTGATACATAGTAACCTAATTCCTTCGACCATGAGATCATGCATATGACCTTTACCGGATGGATGCTTTGATGACATCAAACACCACACCGTAACTGGGTGGCTATAAAGGTGGCATTGAGTGTTCAAAAAGTATTTGTTGAAACACATGGATCAAGAGTGGGATTTGTCCATCCATATGACGGATAGATATACTCTGGGCCCTCTCGGTGGAATGTCATCCAATTAGCTTGCAAGCATGTGACTGGCTCACAAGGGATCACATATCACGGGAACTAGAAAAGAGTACTTATCGATGTGAGGTTGAACTAGGTATGCGGAGATACAAGCGATCATAACCTCGGATAAGTAAACTATCGTGAGACAAAGGGAAATTGGTATCGTATGTAAGTGGTACATTCGATCGCAAATGTCGTTGAAATATGTGGGAGCCATATGAATTTCAGATTCCTCTATTGGTTATTGATCGGAGAAGTGTCTCGATCATGTCCGCATAATTCACGAACCGTAGGGAGACACACTTAAGGATTAAATCGTTGTTTGAGTAGTTATGGTATTATGAGAAAGAGACCGAATGTTGTTCGAGTCTCGGATGGGATCGGGATATCACGAGGTGATCCGGAATGGTCCGGAGAATAAGATTCATATAAGGAAAGTCCGTTTGAGTTCGGGAATGATTAGGTGTTTTCATCGGGAATGTTCTAGAAGGTTCGGAATGTCCGGCACTCGGGGAAGGGTACATGAATGTGTCATTACATATTGGAATGATTGCATCATGTACTAAGTGTTCTTCTGTTCCAAATAAAGGATTAAATTGAATCCTAAAACTGAAAAGTCAAATGGCAGTTTGAAAGTCAAGCGGCTAAAACAGAAGCTGTGGGAAACAAGAAGAGGAGGTTGAAACCGACTTGGGGAGAGTCTCCTCTCCAAGCCGGCGCCACCAAGGCTGACTTGGGAGGGACTCCCTCCCTTGGCCGCCTCCCACCTATAAAAGGAGGCGGGGCCTCCTCCTCTAGACACACAAGTTCCTATCCTCTAATCTCCGGTTTAGAGCCGTTTTGGTTTAGAGCTTATAATTGCCCTAGCCTTGGTTTAGAGCCTTCTAATTGGTGTGTATAAACCCTAGACCACTAATAGCTCTCATACTCCACCATACTCGCTCGGCTTAAGGCGAAGCCTGGGATCTCCCTCTACTTTCGGTACCACGCCGTTGTCTTTGGAATCGCGAGGAGAGTGCTACAACCTCCATTTTCTTTGGAACAAGGGAGAGGAAGGTCTTCGTCAATCGAGCGTGTGACCATTGCGGAAGCTCTGCGGAGCACGCCGGAAGGATCGTCTACGCGATCTTGAGATCGGAAGAATCGACTACATCACCCACGAGAATCTGCTCTCGTTAACCGCTTTGGAATCTTCGAGGGTAAGTTATTCCATCGACTCGTTGCTACAATCTAGTAGATAGATCTTGGCTTGTTTGTTTGTATGCGATAGAAAATTTTTGTTTTCCATGCTACGAACCCCTACAGTCTCATGGTTCCGTCGTAGCATATTTCTGTGTCCAACGACCTATGTATATATATGAGGCATTCTTTTTGATTTACTTTGGTCTTTTCGAGAATAATGTCAATGATTGAAATGTCGTGGCACAATATATATATGAATGTGCTACGACGGGATTGTGAGCCTTGTGATATGCACAAGTCCAGGTGTTGTGCATCCTACTTGGCTCATAGTTCCATCGTAGCATATTCCTGTGTCCAACGACCTATGTATATATATGAGGCATTATTTTCGAGTTACTTTGGTCTTTTTCGAGAATAATGCCGATGATTGAAATGTCGTGGCACACTATATATGTGAATGTGCTGTGATGGGATTGTAAGCCTTGTGTTATGCACAAGTCCAGACAGGGGCGGAGGCAGGATTCAAATAAAAGGGGGGGCGAACAAGCTAAATTTGACATAAGGGGGCCGGTCAAGCTAATCTCATCTTATTTGATCCTCTAATCACCTCTTAATCATAAATTTTTGCATGCTGCAAGCTTTCATAGGGGGGCCCTGGCCCCTGCTCGTCCCCCTAGCTCCGCCACTGAGTCCAGATGTTGTGCATCCTACTTGGCTTACGTTTCCATCATAGCATATTCTTGTGTCCAATGACCTAGCTAGTTATATATGAGGCATTCTTTTTGAGTTACTTTGGTATTTTTCGAGAATAATGCCGATGATTAAAATGTCGTGGCACACTATATATGCGAATATGCTACGATGGGATTGTTAGCCTTGTGATATGCACAGGTCCAGGTGTTGTGCATCCTACTTGGCTGACAGTTCCATCATAGCATATTCCTGTGTCCAACGACCTAGTTATATATGAGGCATGCTTTTGAGTTACTTTGGTCTTTTTCGAGAATGCCGATGATTGAAATGTCGTGGCACACTATATATGTGAATGTGCTGCGACGGGATTGTACGCCTTGTGCTATGCACAAGTCCAGGTGTTGTGCATCCTACTTGGCATACAGTTCCATCGTAGCATATTCCTATGTCCAACAACCTAGTTATATATGAGGCATGATTTTTGAGTTACTTTGGTCTTTTTGAGTTGGGAGTACTTTCTATAAGTGTATATTCATATGCGACTTTAATTATACATGTTTTTTTCAATCACTAGTTAATTATTATTGTCAACTTGTAGATGACGTGGTATGTCGTGTACAAGCGACGGGTTCCCGGAGTCTACGATGATTGGAAAGACTGTCGGAGATAGGTGCACCGTTTCAGCGGCAATAGCTACAAAGGGTACAACACTATGGCGGAGGCGAAAGCTAGATACATGCGCTATCTAGCGGGAGTTAGGATGAGGAACCAGATGAAGACCTACACCTTCGTCGCGGTGATCATGCTTATCGTCTTTGGTTGTTTATCCCGTGTTTGTGTCTAGCTAGTTTAGATGTCTAGCGAGCTTCCGAGCTCTAACTTGTTTGAGACACATGTATTCGCATGTCACCAACTACTTTGTAACTTGATCGAAACAATGTATAACTTATGTATTCATGTATGGGACTTAATTATCTATATGTATTTGTTTCAATCTTGTTTTGCAAATTGTGTATTTATATATATAACTGTATATCTTATATCTCTATGTGTATATCTGCCTGTAATATTGTATATAATCTGTATTATATATCATCTGGCTCTGAAATAAAAAAACAAAAAAAAAGACCGTGGCGCACATGGCACAACTTCTGTGACACACACAGAAGATCCTACGCGTAGCGCACCTGCGCTCCTAGCCGTAGCGCACTTTCATGTGCGTCACGCCTATCTCGACACAACCGTGGCGCACCAGGCAGTGCGCCACGGCTAGGAGATAGCCTCAGCGCGAGGCTAGTGGCGCACTGCTAGTGCGCCACGGAAGGCCTTTTCATGTGCCACAAACAGGCGTTTCCCTAGTAGTGCTCCCACGAAGAGGAAGCAGAGGAGAACTTCAACCACTGCACTACTCAAGGCAAGCTATCTAATGCAAGCCATCCTAGCAAGCTAACACTTTCATGATAACTATGCAAACTAGAGGCCTTAGGCATATTTGGTTATGCAACCTTGATTATACCAAATCCCAGTTTTACTTGCAAGCTTTATTCTTTTATTTGTTTATCAAAGTTCTTTATTGCTTTTAGTTAGTGTTTTGTGAGTTTTGGAAAGATATTATAGGTAGCATAAAACTTGGCCTAAGTTAGATAGAACTAGATGTCATACTAAGGCATGAGATTAGACTTAGATAAGTCAGATTTGATTAGCACCCTTCATTAGTGATTACCCCCAACTTTAGTGGCTAGTGCTAAGCATAAAACTTGATCACTTTAGATGGGAATACTTGGTGAAAATTATTATGAAAACCTTAGAATGATGAGTCATTCTAATGAAATGTTTTGACATGTGATATGAACACCAGATGATTTGATGATGAAAATGTTGAGGCATGAGCCTTAGCCCCTTTATAAAAACTTATGGTTGTGTTCGGATGCGATACCATTCCAATTTTACCATACAACCACAATACCCGAATTTGGGTAGGGCTTGACTGGAAGTTTATATATCTTAGTATGGGTTCCCTTGCGGAAGAGGTTTGAGCTGAGGCTACCTCGTTATGATTGTCCACCTATGCAGTTCCCAAGATGACAGATGGTCATGGTTGGGAGGCCAAACTCATAGGGGAGGTGCCTATACTAGGGTGTGTAATTGAAAGGTTAGGATTGATTATCGGCATACTGAGTATGGTGATTCAGGATTGTTCCTGACGGATGTATCGAATGTTGTGGTGAAAGTGTACCTCCTCTACAGAGTGTCAAACTATTCGAATAGCCGCGTCCGCGGTTATGGATAGTGGGTACATCTTGTTATTCCGTCAGATGTTTTCAAAATGACTTGTAAAATTAATCATGACTTTGACTTGACCACAACAGGGTTGTGACATGAAAACTAAGTTCCCACTTAGGTGTTGCAAAACATTAAGTTAGTTTTCTTTAATTCTAAACTCAGTTAGAGATAAATCTGGCTTTTTGCAAAATAACCTAGAGCTTCAGATTCCTACTTAAACCACCTTACTTGTTAGTGATAGTTGTGATTACTTAAAGAGTACTCATGGCTTTGTCCCTGGCTATTCCTATGGCCAGACTATGAAGAGGACTACCAGGATGATGAACTATGATACCAATCTGTTATGTCTCGCAAAAATGGTAATCCTGGGATTGCGATGTATGGCATAACATGCATCTGAGATTAAAAATCCGGGTGTTGACACCGATGAAGCCCCAAAGGGCCACCTTGCCTTTGATTTTTTATACCACCAAATCTCCAATGAGACCAACATGGCGAGAGGGGCCATTGCTTTCTTAGATTGGCCACGATTTGTGGATCCTCTGTTTCCACCACTTCTTGACATTATGCATATCTTGCCACTCCATAGGGTCAACTTCTGATAGGCCAAGCCAACTCTACAACAACGACCACCAACATACCATGAAGCAGCATTTAAAAAGTAGATGGGTGGCTGATTCTTGGACTTTGTTGGGGGATGACCCTAGGTAGGGTCAAGCTAAGGTAAAAGGGCAAAGCGCACCGAGGTATAAACCCGGCCAAGGCATGACCCGGCCGAGTTAAATAAGGGTCGGGTTACCCTGAGCAAAACAGATATGGCTAGACTCGGCCGACATATAAGGTATGTCGGCACGATGTCTAACATGTTTTCTATTTGCATGTATGGGCTTGGCCGAGTCATATTGTACGAAGCCGAGTCATGAGATGGCTTGCTTCGAAAAGGAGAGATGGGTGGCTGATTCTTGGACTTGGTTGCATAGCTTGCATAACCCATAATTCTGTCATCCTATTCACTCCAATCTATCCACCGTCCATATTCTATTTTAAAGAACCAACCATGCAAAGATTTTGCATTTTGGAGGGGCCTAAGGATTAAAGAAGGCATGAGTGAGTTTGTATGTCCCAAAATTTTGCATCTTGCATGCCGTCTTTGATGAGTAACATCCGTTGTTGGTAAATTTCCAAGTGATCTTGTCCATAGTGTGTTGATCTAGAAGAATACGATAGAGCTTTTCCCATATCTTGTAAAATTGGGCAATGTGGTCCGTAGTCAATCCCCCTTGGGTGTTTATGTGAGCCACCCAATTGTCATTCTCCGTGGCTTTGCTAACCATACATTTTCTTTTTTTATGAGAAAAATGAGAGGTACAATATCTTTGGTCTCATTCTTTAAAGCCAAGGTGCCTCACAAAAGAGAGCTTTTTTCCATTTCCAATGGTAACCTTTGTGGCCGCCACAAAGAGCTCACGGTCATGCCTCGTACAAGGATTCCCCAAACCGACTATTGGAACTTCGAGGTCATGAGTTTGGTGCAGTTTCTTTTTTTTTATGGTTTTTATTGTGGAAGTTGCATGCTAAAAAGTATCTTTGTCTTCTTTAGCTTTGCACGGGCAATGCAGGCAACCATGCGCCAAAGGAGGAGGAAATGGGGATGATAGAGGAGATGGTTGATGGGTAGTTTTAAGAAAGTTAAATATCGGTATTTAACAAATTGCACACTCTAGCATCGCCATTTTAGGCTAAATGGTGTGTAGTTTTAATTGACGCGTATATTCGAAAGTTTAAACAACCGAGAATAAAATAAGATTCCTTTATACAACAGATCTTAGCTTTTGGTAGGAACTTTGTGTTAAAAGAACTTTTTTAGTACTTTTCTGGTACCATTAAACATGTTTCTGTAAGACGAATCAATGTTACATAATTCGGAAACAAAATGGATGTCATTAGTTGTATTAGTGGAGTTGTTTTTGTCCGTGATGTGTGTGAGAAAGTTAATGATATCCGGTTTATAAGTCTTGCACCTATATCTAGATTGTCTATTTTACCAATAAAATATAAATTATATATAAAAAATTATACCATTAAAAATGGTAGACATTATATTTTCTAATGGTATATTTTTTGTCTTATAGAATTTATATTCTAGTGGCTAAAGTGTCAAACTAGATATACGCGTAAGACCTGTAAAGCTAAACTGATGTCTTAATATTAATTCGATGTTTTAGAGAAATATAATTCGATTTTTATGACGCCGTATTGGACTTGGACACCTATATATCTTAAACCTGCTCAGTCGTTGGATGGATTAAACAGAGCTGTATCGTGAAACTTTCACCGGCACCAAACTCGTAGTTCAGAGCTCGTGGCCTCACCGCCTCACAGAGCAGCCGCCGCTCCGGCTCACGCCCTCCTCCGACCTCGCTGCGTTGCGCGCGCTCCCTCGCTCACGCCAGAGAACCAGTATACCCCAACCAGCGGCCTATACTATGTCCTCCACCACGTCGCGCCCAAGTTGTTCGGCGAAATGACTCGCCGTGGAGCGGCCTCGCTTAACAAGTCGCTCGCTGGATTCCTCGCGCATGAAGATCCGGATAAGCTCCTGTCGCTCTTCGCGGCCAAGGTCAGGCAGTGCAGGGGCCTCGGATCAGTCGATTTCGCCTGCGCCCTGCGTGCATGCAGGGGCAGCAGCAAGCACTGGCCTCTCGTTCCAGATATCCACGCCAAGGCAATCACATGTGGTCTTGGTGGAGACCGGATCGTCGGCAACCTGCTGATAGATTTGTACGCGAAGAAAGGGCTTGTACGGCGGGCAAATCAGGTATTCGAGGAGCTATCTGCCAGGGACAATGTATCGTGGGTAGCAATGCTGTCAGGATATGCAAAAAACGGCCTCGGAGAAGAAGCTATTGGGCTATACCACCAGATGCATCGATCCGGAGTTGCTCCTACGCCTTATGTCCTGTCTAGTGTATTGAGTGCTTGCACTAAGGCTGAGCTTTTTGAGCAAGGACGGTTGATTCATGTCCAAATTTACAAGCAAGGGTTCGGCTCTGAAACCGTTGTGGGAAATGCACTTATTGCGCTGTACTTGCGGTTTGGATCTTTTAGTCTGGCGGAAAGAGTGTTCTGTGACATGCCGTACTGCGACAGAGTAACATTCAATACACTGATCTCGCGACATGCTCAGTGTGGACATGATGAGAGTGCTTTGGAGATATTTGATGGGATGCAGTTGTCAGGATGGAGGCCTGATTGTGTTACCATTGCTAGTCTCCTTGCAGCTTGTGCCTCTACTGGGGATCTATATAAGGGCAGGCAGCTCCATACCTATTTGTTAAAAGCTGGAATGAATCCAGATTACATAATTGAAGGTTCGCTTCTTGATCTCTATGTGAAATGTGGTGATGTTGAGGAAGCCCTTGAGATCTTCAATTCGGGTGATAGGTCAAATGTAGTGCTGTGGAATCTGATGCTTGTTGCATATGGACAGATTGCTGATCTATCAAAATCTTTTGACCTCTTTTGTCAGATGTTAGCTGCCGGGGTACGCCCGAACCAATTCACATACCCATGCTTGTTAAGGACTTGCACTTACACCGGAGAAATTAACCTTGGAGAGCAGATTCATTCATTAAGCATAAAGACTGGCTTTGAGTCCGATATGTATGTCAGTGGTGTATTGATAGATATGTATTCTAAATACGGGTGGCTTGAGAAAGCTCGAAGAATTCTTGAAATGCTTGAAGCAAAAGATGTGGTCTCCTGGACATCCATGATTGCTGGATACGTGCAACATGAGTTCTGCAAAGAGGCCCTTGCAACATTCAAAGATATGCAGCTGTTCGGAATTTGGCCTGATAACATAGGGCTAGCAAGTGCTATAAGTGCCTGTGCTGGAATCAAAGCACTGCGTCAGGGTTTGCAGATTCATTCTCGGGTTTATGTTTCTGGTTATTCAGCAGACGTTTCGATTTGGAACGCATTGGCAAACCTTTATGCACGTTGTGGAAGAAGCAAAGAAGCTTTGTCTTTATTTGAGGCAATTGAACATAAAGACAACATAACATGGAATGGACTGGTGTCTGGTTTTTCACAAAGTGGTCTATATGAAGAGGCCCTCAAGGTATTTATTAAGATGTATCAATCAGGTATCAGCTATAACGTGTTCACATTTGCATCCTCTATTAGTGCTTCAGCTAACCTTGCAGATATAAAACAAGGAAAGCAAATACATGCTAGAGTTATTAAAACAGGTTACACCTCTGAAACTGAAGTTGCCAATGCATTGATTTCACTGTATGGGAAATGTGGCAGCATTAAAGATGCCAAGGTGCAGTTCTTTGAAATGTCCGAGAAGAATGATGTGTCGTGGAATACTATTATTACAGGTTGCTCACAGCATGGATGTGGCCTAGAGGCCTTGGAACTTTTCGATCAAATGAAGCAAGAAGGTCTAAAACCAAATGATGTTACCTTCATAGGCGTTTTAGCTGCTTGCAGTCACGTGGGTTTGGTAGAGGAAGGCCTTGGTTACTTCAACTCTATGTCTAGTGAGCATAGCATCCAGCCAAGACCTGATCATTATGCTTGTGTTGTAGATATTCTGGGACGTGCTGGGCAGCTTGACCGGGCAAAGAAATTTGTTGAGGAAATGCCAATTTCTGCTGATGCAATGGTATGGAGAACCCTTCTCAGTGCTTGTAGAGTACACAAGAACATAGAAATCGCAGAGGTTGCAGCCAAGTATCTTCTGGAGTTAGAGCCTCATGATTCGGCATCATATGTTCTCCTTTCAAATGCATATGCTGTTAGTGGGAAGTGGGCATACAGGGATCAGATCAGAAAGATGATGAAAGACAGAGGTGTCAGAAAAGAGCCCGGCCGTAGCTGGATTGAAGTAAAGAATGTGGTTCATGCTTTCTTTGTTGGTGATCGGTTGCACCCGTTGGCTGACCAGATTTACAAATATTTGGCTGACCTAAATGATAGGTTAGAGAAAATAGGATACAGGCAAGAGAATCATTCTCTCTTCCATGAAAAAGAGAAAGAACAAATGGAACCCACTGCTTTGGTCCATAGCGAGAAGTTAGCTGTGGTTTTTGGATTGATGAGTTTGCCTCCCTCTATGCCCCTTAGAGTGATTAAGAATCTCCGTGTCTGTAATGATTGCCACACTTGGATGAAGTTTACTTCTGAAGTCATGGCAAGGGAAATTGTATTGCGAGATGTATACAGATTTCACCATTTTAATAATGGCAATTGTTCATGCGGAGGCTTCTGGTGAAATTTTCTGAGTAGTCGACCTTGAGGGCAATGATGGCTGTCAGAATGGATCAGCCAGCACAGACTAACAACGGATATAGATGCTGGCCTTAATGGCTGATCTGTTAGGGAAGGAATTCACGTCGTAGGGAAAAAGGTCCATGGACGACTCCTGCTGGGACGAAGTGCTTCATATCAAAGCTATGCCATGTTTATGGGGAATTTATTGGCGATGGCTGTGAAGGGATAGTCTTTCCAGGTGGTCAAATGTGCTATCATGGTTCTCTTGTGTAGCTTCGTCTCCATGCTGAAGAGGAAGGACTTTTGATCTCTCATAATGATTATCCATACAGAGATATCTGGGTTAGTGTCCATTACACTCATTCATAATAACCTCTCTCTCCCTGTTTCTCTCTTGTCTCAAACTTCCATGGTAGCCTTGCAGAGTACACAAGGACATATAAATAGGAGAGCTTGCAGCCAGGTATCTTCTGGAGTTAGAGCCTCATGATTTGGCATTATATCTTCTCCTTTCAAATGCATATGCTGTTACTGGGAAGTGGGCTTATAGGGATCACATCAGAAAGATGATGAAAGACAGGAGTCAGGTTCATGCTTTCTTTGTGGTGATCAGGCGCACCCATTTCTGATCAGATTTACAAGTATTTGGCTAACCTAAATGATAGGTTAGATAAAATAGGGTACATGCAAGAGAATTATTTTCTCTTCCATGAAAAAGAAAAAGAACAAAAGGATCCCACTGCTTTTGTCCATAGCGAGAAGTTAGGTGTCGCTTTTGGATTGATGAGTTTGCCTCCTATGCCCTTAAGTGATTAAGAATCTCTGTGTCTGCCCCGGTTGCCACACTTGGATAAAGTTTACCTCTGAAGTCATGGGAAGAGAAATTGTATTGCGAGACGTGTACAGATGTCACCATTTTAACACCGGATGTTGTTCGTGTGGAGACTTCTGGTGAAGTGTGCTGAAGTTAAGTTTGTAAAGTGCTCCCCCTGAAGACCCCGACGTTTCCATTTGCGATCATTCGGATGTTACTTCAATCATCTAATAGTGACCATGTCGGTGAGCGTTTGCCCCTGAACCTCTATCAAATCCTCACCACTGCTAAACATCAAAAGAGGTTCCTAGACTGGGCCCGGGCATGGTAGCCGGGAGGTGGCTTTGCTACTGCTTTTTCAGTTTGTCTATCGGGAAAAAAAAGCTATTAAGGAAAATACGACATTTTTTTTTCTTTCAGATTGACAACTAAAAATAGTTTAGCTACATGTCACCTGTGGCCTATTGAATCAGCTTTTTTCATATTGAGTTTTGACTATTTTTGATTATTAGTCCCCATTTTCAATAAATTCTGATATTTGTTTTTCACTTAAGTTGCTGATGACAGGCCTGTTATGCCACGCTAGTTTCGGTCGGCACAAAACCCACTTGGGAGTTGGGATAGAGGCATAGGGCCAACGAGGTAAAGTGAACTCTTTTTTAGGAGTGAAGTGATTCAAAGGTTCAAGGTTCAAAAATTAAACCAACCGGTTTTAGAGTTCAAGGTTGAAAGTGAACTTCTGCATTAGTTCAGGGTTGATAAGTTGACCGTCGTTTTCTTTCTTTCAACTCTTTTCCTGAGTCAGGGCAAGAAGTTCATCTAACTGTTCAGGTCCAACTATGTCCTGCATTGCAAGCGAGCGCTTCAACTGAAGAGACTGAGTGATGGAGTAGGATCAATTAGCAGTCAGTGTTAGGCTCCGAAAATGAACCAAGGCTGGGAGATTACAGATCCATGGAATGCAGTATTCAAGTACCAATGACTATCGCCTTATTCTGCCTAATCTTGATTGTGCCCTCAGGGTTCCTTAGTTTTTCTTAGAGCAACCACATATTTCATTAATCGAAAATCAAGTTACATGGAGCAACACATGTGGGAACTAAAAGACAGACTGAAATAAAATGATTATCCTGAAAACAATATAGATAAAATCCTAAGAGACTGAGAAAATACCAAAGATCCCTAGGGTTCCCATGACCACCGAAGCCAGCGGCTGCACCTTTGAGGTTTGAGTATTCCCTCGGTAGTACTAGTAGTATGCTTTAGTTGATTTATTCACAAATGTAAGGAACCACTTTTTTAAAATGTAAGGACATCACGATTATTCACAAATGTAAGGAACCACTTTTTAAAATTTAGGAGGCCTTGAAAACCTCGTACGGATGAGATTTACATATAAAATAACTAAGCCCGAACAGTATATATAAAATGTAATTAACTAATATAGTGAAATGACAAACTTTATTCCATGCATTATTGCAGAAGCGGGATATCATATGTTTTTCCTGCCCCTTGTTACAAATAACATTTACTAGTATTGTTTCCCTTGAGAGAACTTGGAGCTTGGCAAAGGTCACAGGACAATGTTGAATGCTCCTATAAGATTTACATGTTTCATCCTCAAGACACATCAAACTTCCAACATCATTATACAGTACAATGCATACAAACTTCATACCATAGGTGAAGAATATAATCTACGGAGTTTGCCGCCATTGACATAGCTACGTGGCACCATAACTTCCAATCCACGGTACCTTGCTTGCGGCAGCAATTTCATCTGCTTCCTTAACGAGGGAAGCAAGAGTCCTCATATATAGGTTTGGTTGTTGTTCCGCCATCATCGCAGAGGGTAGAAACCATGGAGCCGTCAAGAACAAACACGATCTTGGTAGCTAGACAGTGCTTCCATCGAGATATCAAGGCCATTTGATATGACCATCCTACTGGTAAGTTTTAGACTATAGTCTTATATTCTTGTAATACAAGTTAGAATCGGTTAGGGTTTAGGCTAAATCGGTTTGTGGCTTGATCCTATCTATACTCCTTGTACCCTTTACAAATAATATGATCTTTGATCGGGCAACGACGGCAGTTGGTCACTGTTTCCTTTTTGAAGGCGTTGTTATTGGAATGGAGGACTTCTGGTGTTGTTCTGATGTGTCACTGTCGTTACTTTGTGGACTAGTTCTCTGTAGCGGGACTATTTTTTAAATTTTTTTCTGAGCTGTGTCCGTAGAGCCGCTAGGGCATGCGTTGTTGCAGAGGCTGGGTATAATTGGTATCCCTGTGATATTAATATATACTCTTTTCCAAAAAAATGGTGTTAGATTAAGATCCTAGGGCATGGCTCCTTCCACGCCGCCGCCCCTTCCCCTTCCCGACTACTTCACCAAAAAGGCGGCGGCCGTCGCCGCCAACACCGCCAACCAACCTCCACCTCCCTAGTTCTAGCCTCCACAACCTCTGCCGCATGGCCTTCTCCATCTCCTTCACAGACACCATCTTCGATGCTACTCCCTTCATCCCATTTACATTAGATCTAGGTGCCCAAAACTATTATCATTGGCGTCATCTCTTCGAATTCATCTCGGCCGCTGCAATCTCCGCAATCACGTCGTCGTCGACTCGTTCCCCGCCCTGATGATCCTCAATGGGTAAAAGACGACCTCGCCATCATCCAGTGGATTTACACGCGGGTCTCCACCGATATCTTCAATCTTGTCTTATGTGACGCCGCCACAGCTGTAGCCCTATAGACGGCCCTTCATCAACTCTTCCAGGACAACATCGACGCACATGTCAACATCCTCAACACCGAGCTCCGCAACACCATCCAAGGCAACTCCTCCGTAGGCGTGTACTGCATTCGCCTCAAAACCATCGCCGACGAGATCCGCGAACTCAGTGATCCCATCGATGATCGCCAACACATCAACGTGCTTCTCGTCGGGCTGAGCGAGCGGTTCAAGAAACAGGTGTCCTTCATCCCCATGATGCGGCCCCTCCCTACCTTCGTCGAGGTTCGTTCTCTGCTACAATGGGCCGACGTCGCGCAATCTCGCAAGGGGGCTCGTCCCCAAGTCTTCGTCGCCACTCCACGCGCACCGCTAGTTGCTCTTTCTGTTGTGCCACCCATGCCAATGGTGCAACCTCCCCCTAGATGGCATCCCAGTCCAAATTATCGTGGAAGAAACCCCACTTATCCGCCGCCACGACCACCGACTATGTCGGCGCCCTCCTCTAGCACCGCCCCCACCTGCGCCTCTGGCATCCCCAAGTTAGCGCCCCACGCAAGATCCCTGGACACGGCTGGTCCAGGCTTGGTCGATGCCTTGGACCGCCCCCTCTCCCGTTGGTGCGCCGCCCACCTACTCTGGCCACTGGATGTCGGGCATGCGCCCTCACAACGGCGCCCCTGGACTACTCGGCTCCCGACCACCTGCGCAGGCCTACCACACTGCCTTGACATACTACCCCTATGAAACCCCTGCCCTAGCGCCCTAGCACACTGATAGTGGCGGCCTCTACTCACCATACCAGCTGCCTACTCCTCCAACCGTGCTATCACCATCATTCGCACCACCACTGCTGCCTGCACCGACACCGAATTGGGATCAAGGTGCCTTTTTACAGGCCATGAACAATTTTGGTGTTCAAGGAAACTCGGATTGGATTTCCGATTCTCGTGATTCTAGTCATTTATCTTCTTGGAGTAATATGCTTTCATCTTTCATTTCCTCTCCCTTTTCTTCCATTACACTTGGCAATGGTTCCACTATCCCCATCTACCCTCTCTCACTACACCTCTTCTACTTCGAGATGTTCTTGTTGCACCCGCTCTCATAAAAAAATTAATTTATGTCCGCAAATTCACTTGTGATAACCTTGTCTCCATCAAATTTGACCATTTTAGCTTATCTATGAAGGATTACCTGACCAAGATGGAGATCGCACGCTTCATTATTCTCAGGCCGCTAGTCGTGGTTTCACAGTTTTTGGTGACCATCTCCTTAAGCTTTCTCGGAAAGCTAGGTGCGTAAAACTCAAGAGCCAAACCTTGATCTACACTGATGAACGTGTTGCATACGGTCACACATACATAGAGATAACAAGGCCACCAGCAGTTTGCGGTCCTCGTTTCGCTCATCGTTTTTCCGAGGAGAAAAAGAGCTCTCGCGACGACCAATATCTTTTGAAGCACCACCATTTTGGCACTCTATGTCTACATGTGGTGAGGAAAAGCTGGGTCCATCTGCTACTGTTCCTGTTTGTGTTGCTTCTCCTTGAAGTATTTCGCAGAGCACCTGCAAACAGTAAAGAGTAATTTTTGGTTGACACGGGTAGGCACCACCATTGAGTTCTCTTTTGGGGATTTGAGCTTTTTGAAGGAGTTCCTATAGTAGCTTGTGTTTTTAGTGAAAATTCTTGCTGTTCCAAAGCTTTGCCTAAGGGTCTATTATCTTTTGAATACACTAATGTTGCTAATGAAGATTGTGTGAAGTTTTGTATGAAGGAAAAATTTCAGGTGTAGAGATAGAATGATGTAATGATATGAAAATGGACAAAATCTCAAGCTTGGGGATGCCACCCCAGTATCACCCCAAGAAATATCTAAGAGGTATAAGCGTCAAAGCTTGGGGCCGCCCAATGCATCCTCTTCTTCATCAATAAAAAGCTCAGGTCTGTCTAGACACTTTTTTTTATTGTTCCATGCACTGTTGTGTTGTTGTTGGAGCGTATTAGTTTTTGTTTAGTTTTCTTAGGTTGTTTAGTTTCCTTAAATAAAGTAGTTTTGGACCGCCGTTCTTGCTGTGTTGTTGCAAATAAGTTGCTTGGTATTGGAGAGGAGTAGTAAGTTCTTGCTTGTAAGTGAAAGAGGAGCTTGCATTGACTGTTACTTAGACTTTAGCATTACATGCTAGGTGTTATTTTAACCTTATACTTAGTTATTATTGCTGTAGCATGTCTTGTTCCAAAAAATTGGGATTGCTTAGTGTGCCTTGGAGAAATTATGCGTTGTTTTAGCATGCAAAAGCATAGTATTGTGGTATTCTCCTTTGATGCTTTGTTTGGATTGACTTGGCATATGCTCACACCATGTTATGACTATGACAAGTCACCATAGCCTCTATGATCATTTAGTCCTTGACTTGTAGTACCACTCTATGTTTTGATTAGTAATGCTTTGTTGCTCTGCATGATTTTGGCCATTATACTCTCTTAGTTGGTTGCTCCCAGACTTTTGCTAGCCTCCACTTGTATGAGTAAGATCTACTCATGCTTCCAACTCCCAAGAAACCAAGTTATTCCAAAGTGTCCACTATAAACTCCTATGCATGGTGTGTTACACTATTCCAAGTATATTCTTGTTTTCAGCTATCTTCCAATTAAAAACTATTTTGTTATGTGAAAACTTAGTGATTAAAGCCCTCACAAACTTGATGACACACTTTATATTCTTTGCCCCTAATAAACTTGAACCATTGTGACGTCTATGTTGTATATGCTTGCACTAATACGTTAGAATTAGCAGAACCATGCTGTCATGGGGAACGTTTTTAACATTGCACTTGTACTTTGTACTCAGTTGATATCATGCTCTTTTGTCTATGAATGTCACCGGTGTGAAATAAAGAGGGAGCTTGTAAGTCAATGGAATTTGTATTTTGTGTTAGAGAAACGCCTAGGCCGTTAGCCTAAGCCATGTCTAATCATGGTGGAAACTTGCAGCACCACCATAGTGAGCTATCTATGAAGCATCCTCAATAAAAATCTATGCACATAGTAAATAAAAAGATCGCTGAGATGCTCATTGTCTGCTTGCCTTGTCATTTTGGTTATGGGATAACTCCTGTACCATGTGCAAGGGGTACCTGCTATGTTCTCTATGATACACATGTACTTACAATGACAAGAACTTACAGGTGACCGAAGTTGAGTAGCATGAGGTGTGGCCCTCGTATTCAAGGGACTTGAGATTGCCAACTTATACTTTATCAAGCATATACTCCATAGTTTGTTTACTTTAACCTTAATCACTTTAAGATTCTTATGATAGGGGCATTGAGGGCTGAAAGCTAACAAGTACCATAATTTTTGGAAGCTCTTTTTGAAACTTGAAATCCCTGCTTCCCTTATGAAGGACCTTTCTTCCACCTATATTGAGTCTCCACCTTCTACCTTTAGGCACCATTAAGGGAGCATAGTTGTCATTCTGTGTGCAGTGTCCCAAAGCTTATTGATTGATGCATATTGTGATATTACTTGTTTCTAGTCACCCTTGTGAACTTTAAAGGTTTCATATGCATCTATTTGCTACTCTATGAGGGACAAGATGATTTCCACTATGCCATGTTTTCTGTATGTGAAACAAACAAACGTTTTTCAATGCATTTTATTCATGATCTTTGTTTGTAACCTTTTATGTTGCATGCATAGTTACTATGTCCTATTGTTAGAACTCCATCTTTCATGTACATGTTTAGAGTTCTTTGATCCCAGCTTTTAATGCTTGCAAATGGTTTGATCTTGGTTTTGATAGTGCATGTCACCTCAAAAATTATTCTTTTTATCACTTACCTACTCGAGAACGAGCAGGAGTTAAGCTTGGGGATGGTTGATACGTCGGAAACGTATCTATAATTTTTGATGCTCCATGCTTGTTTAGTATCTACTTTGCTTTGCTTTGTCTACACTTTGAGGTGTTTTTATATATTTTCTGGAACTAACCTATTAACAACTTGCCACAGTGCATGTTGCATGTTTTCTTCTGTTTTTGATTCCAGAAAGACAGAAAATCATTATTCTCGGAATAGGACGGAACAAAAGACAAAGTCAATATTTTACCGTGGGCGACACGAAGTCCAGAGGAGAGACTGAGAGGCAAGCCAGGGCGGCCAGACGCCCCTAGGCGTGGCCAGGGTGGGCCCGCGCCTAGATAGGGTGTGGCCCCCTGGTCGCCTCCCGGCCTCACCTCTTCGCCTATAAGAAGCCCCGATGCATAAACCCTCGGGACCCGATCAAAATTCCACGAAACCTTCTGTAGACACCGCCATCGTTGTCCCTAGATTGGGGGGATCTAAAGTTCTTCCCGGCAGCCTGCCAGAGGGGAGATCATCCCGAAGGCCTTCTCTCCAGTATGATGCGTGAGTAGTTCCACCTTGGACTATGGGTCCATGTAGTAGCTAGATGGTTGTATCTCCTCCTTTGTGCTTTCATGTATAGATCTTGTGAGCTCCGTTCATGATCAAGATCTAATCTATTTGTAATCATGCATGTTGTGTTTGCGGGGATCCGATGGATATTGAGATTACTATGTCAGGTTGATTAATGGTTTTGTCTTTATGATTCTATCATGTCTATGTTGTTTGTGATCTTGCATGCTCTCTGTTGTTAGTAGCTATCTTGGCCGAGTAGTTGCTAGTGACTCCAAGAGGGGGTATTTATTCTCGATAGTGGGTTCATGTCTCTAGTTTCCAAGGGAAGTGACAAAAATCTCTTCGGTTGTAGATGTGCTATTGCCACTAGGGAGAAAACAACGATCTCTTGTTCATGGAACAAGTGGATTGTTTACCTTACACACTTTGCTTAAGGCAGTTGTCTGTTGCTTGCAACTTAATACTGGAGGGGGTTCGGATGATAACCTGTAGGTGGACTTCTAGTCATAGATGCAGTTGGATGGCGGTCTATGTATCTTGTTGTATTTTCCAATCGAATCTCATAGGATATTTTTGTCTGGTATTGCATTGTTATGCCTTGCTCAGTTCCTGTCAATTGCCCTGCTGTAATTTGTTTACCCTTCATGCCATGTTGTTTATATAAGGAGAGCACCTCTAGTGAACTATGGACCCCAGTCCAATCTTTGCCATTGATACTGAAGGGAATATGCCCTGAGAGGCAATAATAAAGTGTTTATTATGTGTATTCCAAGTATATGATACATGTTTATTTTGCATGCTATAATTGTATTAATACGGAAACATTAATACATGTGTGTTTAATAAACAAACAGAAAGTTCCTAGTTATGCCTCTCTCATAAACTAGCTCGTTGATTAACAACATGATCAAGGTTTCCTGATCATGGACATTGGATGTTGCTAATAAAGGGATCACAACATTAGTGTAATGGTGTCATGAATATTCATCTGAAGTATAGCATTACGATCAAAGTCATTGAGTTTATATTGCTATAACAACTTACGAAGTGATCCTAATCCTTAGACCATGAGATCATGTCAATCACTAACACCGGAAGAGTTTCTTGATAACATCAAACGTCACACCGTAATGTAAGGTGATTATAAAGATGGATTCAGAACTAATAAAGTGTTATGTTGAGGCTCATGGATCGAGAGTGGAATTTGTTCATCCCGATGACGGATAGATATACTCTGGGCCCTCTCGGTGATATCACATTGATTAGCTTGCAAGCAAGTGATTTGATCACTAGAATGTTATATCACGGAACGAAAAGAGTGCATGTCGTAACGAGATCAAACTAGGTATGGAGATACCGATGATCGAATCTCGACATGTAACATATCGTGAAACAAAGGGATTAAGATACTAGCGTAAAAGGTTCCGACGATCACAAGAAAGTCATCGTTGAATGTGTGGGAGTCAGTATGGGTCTCCAGATCCCACTTCTGATTATTGATCTGAGAGGGGTCTCGATCATGTACGCATTATTCACGAACCGTAGGGTGACACACTTAAGAGACACCGACATCCAATTGGAGCAAAAGTTTCATGCCGAAAGAATGAACAAGCGCAGGAATTTATTTCACTAGATACCGAAACAGGTTTTCGGGTGAAATTGCATAAAGTGGTTATGCATGTGAAATAGAATTCTAGTAAGGGGTTATTTTTGAATGTTTGTCATTAAAGTAATTGACAAAATTCTGAATAAAATAAAAGAGTTTTATTTAATGAGAGTTTGCATTAAATTTGGTGGAAATTTAATGGCAAGTTTGAGTGGGATTTTGAGTGGAGGCATATGAATGGATTTTTGTGAGTGGAGTGTCCACCCACATGAATGAAGGAGGGGAGGGGCAGCCCCCATGGCCAGCGGCCACCCCCTTGGGTGCCCCCCTCCTCCTATAAAAGGAGCCCCTCATCTCACTTCTCACTCACACACCTCCTCATGAAGGATCTCTCTCCCCCTCTAGAATTTATCCCCAATGGTCTCGGACTAGCGAGATACATGTTCCCGGTGGCTATTCGGCAAGAAAGAGTTGTGCTTCCGCTGCATCGCTGGAGCAAGGAGGCGGTGGTCGCTCGGTTCCTCGAACGTGTGTGCGAGCACGGATGCGCTGCTGATTTGCGGCGCTAGGACTCCCTCTCGATCTTGAGATCGGCAAGAGATCATCTACATCAACCACGAATTGAACTCGTTAAGCTTTGTCAGTCTTCAAGGGTATGTTCTCTATGGATATACATCCGCCCATTGTTTGTATCTAATAGATAGATCTTGGTACATAGTTCACATCATAGGAAATTTTTTGTTTTCTATGCTGCGAACCCAACAGTGGTATCGGAGCCGGATCTATGCGTAGATGCTTTACACGGGTAGTACACATATGAGTATGTGGGCGATGATGATCATGTTGTTGCTCCTTTGTTGTAATTTTGGATATTGGTGGCATAGTGGGATGAAGCGGCCCGGACAAACTTTACATGTCCTCGCATTACGAGACCTGTTCCACGCTTGACATGCAACTAGTTTGCATAAGTGGCTAGCGGGTGTCTGTCTCTCCTACTATAGTCAATATCTATTTTGCAAACGAGTTGTCAACAATTTGGTTATCCTCGTTGTGGTTCATGTTCGTAGGTAAGAATGGTTCTATCTCGAAAGCCCTAAGCCACGTAAAACTTGCAATGGATAAATTAGAGGCGTCTAGTTTAGATTGTTGCTGGACTAGTGTTATGATATGGTAGTGTTGTAAGTAGAAGTATGAGATGATACTCTTACAACACACATAACGTGTAAACTCCATAGACCTTGGATTTACACATATAGGTATGATAGTGATCATACCACGATGCACATGATAGAGATCATCTGCGGGAACCATAACATTTCACTAATAAGCATGTGATGTTTGATAGCATCTTATATTGCTTGTTTAGCGCTTTGTTAGCATAATAAGATGATCCCTCATTTAAATATCAAGATAAGAATGTGTTCTTCCTTTAGTATGCACCGATTATGTTTTGTCGCTCCAAGACATCACGTGATGATCGGGTGTTCTTGGATCCACAATCATATTTCGGGTGTAAAACAGTTACACACGCGAATATTAAGGTTCTAACTTGGCGATCCTAGCATGTACAGACATGGCCTCGGAACACGGACCGAAAGGTTAAGGATGAGTCATATAGTTGATATGATGCCCATTTGATGCTCGCCTTTGAAGCTATACCGACTCACGTGATGATCGGACTTGGTATAGTGGATTTGGTTCATGTAATCACCAAAAAGGCACGAGGGATGTCGTTTTTGAGTGGGAGTTCATTCGTAATATGGATTAGTTGAACTCAATCTATCATACACTTAGTCTAAACTTTACAAATTCTGTTGTAGATGGCACCACCTGCTTTTAATTTCAATGTGTTCATGGAGAAAGAGAAACTAGCAACGAACGGTAGAAACTTTACCGAATGGGCCATGAATTTGAGGATTCTCCTCTCTGCTGCACAAAAGCAATACGTGCTAGAAGCGCCACTAGGCCCCCCACCTTTAGAGGATGCCCCTGACGAGGAGAAGAATGTCTATCAGACTCGTCAGGAGAACCACAACTTAGTTCATTGCGGCATATTGTATGGGCTAGAGCCAGAACTTCGAAAACGGCAATGCATTTGATACAATGGGTGAGTTGAAAATGATTTTTGACACACATGTTGTTGTAGAGAGCTACAACGCTTCAGAAAAGTTCTTTAGCTGCATGATGGAAGAGCACAGCTCTGTTAGTGAGCATGTACTCAAGATATCGGGTTACGCCGATAAGATTGTGTCCTTGGGAATAACGATTCCCATTGACTTAGGCATCCATCGTGTTCTGCAGTCTCTTCCACCTAGCTATAATAGCTTTGTGATGAACTATAATATGCATGGCATGAAGAAGTCTCTCCCCGAGCTTCTGTCAATGCTTAAAACCGCAGAAGTGGAGATCAAAAAGGAACATCAAGTGTTGATGATCAATAGGAACACTGGTTTCAAGAAAGATAAGAAGCGAAAACGGAAGGGTAGTAAGGGCGGCAAGCCTGTTGCCGTGCCAGAAAATAAACCCCGAGTTGGACCTAAGTCTGATACCGAGTGCTACTATTGTAAGGGGACTGGCCACTGGAAGCGCAACTGCCCAAAGTATTTGGCAGACAAGAAGGCCGGCAAGGCAAACAAAGGTATATATGATATACATGTTATTGATGTGTACTTGAGTAGTGCTCGCAATAGCACCTGGGTATTTGATACCGGTTCAGTTGCTAATATTTGTAACTCGAATCAGGGGCTGCGAAACAAGCGACCGCTAGTAAGGGGTGAGGTCAAGATGTGTGTCGGCAATGGATCAAGCGTTGATGTGATCGCCGTCGGAACGCTGCCTCTCCACTTGCCGTCGGGATTAGTTATAAACTTGAATAATTGTTATCTGGTGCCTGCACTAAGCATGAACATTGAACCTGGATCGTGTTTGATGCGAAGTGTTTATTCATTCAAATCCGAGAACAATGGTTGTTCCATTTATATGAATGAAATCTTTTATGGTCATGCACCGATGATGAATGGTTTATTTCTATTAGATCTCGATGATAATGTTACACATATTCATAATGTTGATGCTAAAAAGATTAAACTTAATGATGATATATCCGCATATATGTGGTAATCGCCGTCTAGGTCATATTGGCGTTAAACGCATGAAGAAGCTCCATTCGGATGGACTTTTGGAATCACTTGATTTTGAATCATTTGATACATGTGAGCCATGCCTTATGGGCAAGATGACTAGAACGCCGTTTTCCGGTTCAATGGAACGGGCGACAGATTTATTGGAAATCATACATTCTGATGTATGTGGTCCAATGAGTGTGTCGGCGCGAGGTGGATATCGTTATTTTGTTACTTTCACGGATGATTTGAGTAGGTATGGTTATATCTACTTGATGAAACACAAGTCTGAAACCTTTGAAAAGTTCAAGGAATTTCAGAATGAAGTGGAAAATCATTGTAATAGAAAGATCAAATTTCTATGGTCCGACCGTGGAGGTGAGTATCTAAGATACGAGTTTAGCACTCACATGAAAGAGTGTGGAATTGTTTCACAACTCACGCCTGCCGGAACACCACAGCAAAATGGTGTGTCGGAACGTCGTAATCATACTTTATTAGATATGGTTCGATCTATGATGTCTCTGACGGACTTGTCGTTGTCATTTTGGGGTTATGCACTAGAAACTGCTGCATTCACTTTAAATCGGGCACCATCTAAATCCGTTGAAAAGACATCGTATGAATTGTGGTTTGGAAACAAACCTAAGCTGTCATTTCTTAAAGTTTGGGGATGCGATGTTTATGTGAAGAAACTTCAACCGGATAAACTCGAACCCAAAGCGGAAAAATGCGTCTTCATAGGATACCCTTGTTGGAGATATGCCCAAGAGGCAATAATAAAGTGGTTATTATCATATCTTCATACTTATGATAAATGTTTACATACCATGCTATAATTGTATTAATAGGAAACATTAATACTTGTGTGATTTGTAAACATAAAAGAGTCCCTAGTAAAGCCTCTTGTTAAACTAGCTTGTTGGTTAATATATGATCATGGTTTCCTGATCATGAACATAGAGATGTTATTAACAACAGGGTCATATCATTAGGAGAATGATGTGATGGACATACTCCTATAGTTAAGCGTAGCAAGTCATTTAATATAGTTCATTTGCTATAAGCTTTCTGATACATAGTAACCTAATTCCTTCGACCATGAGATCATGCATATCACCTTTACCGGATGGATGCTTTGATGACATCAAACACCACACCGTAACTGGGTGGCTATAAAGGTGGCATTGAGTGTTCGGAAAGTATTGGTTGAAACACATGGATCAAGAGTGGGATTTGTCCATCCATATGACGGATAGATATACTCTGGGCCCTCTCGGTGAAATGTCATCCAATTAGCTTGCAAGCATGTGACTGGCTCACAAGGGATCACATATCACGGGAACGAGAAAATAGTACTTATCGAACGAGGTTGAACTAGGTATGCGTAGATACCGACGATCATAACCTCGGATAAGTAAACTATCGTGAGACAAAGGGAAATTGGTATCGTATGTAAGTGGTTCATTCGATCGCAAAGTAATCGTAGAAATATGTGGGAGCCATATGAATTTCCAGATTCCTCTATTGGTTATTGTTCGGAGAAGTGTCTCGATCATGTCCGCATAATTCACGAACCGTAGGGAGACACACTTAAGGATTCGACGTTGTTTGAGTAGTTATGGTATTATGAGAAAGAGACCGAATGTTGTTCGGAGTCTCGGATGGGATCCGGGATATCCCGAGGTGATCCGGAATGGTCCAGAGAATAAGATTCATATAAGGAAAGTCCCGTTTCGGAGTTCGGAAATGATTCCGGTGTTTTCATCGGGAATGTTCTAGAAGGTTCCGGAATGTCCGTCACTCCGGAGGGGAAGGGGTACATGAATGTGTCATTGCATATTGGAATGATTGCGTCATGTACTAAGTGTTCTCGCTGTTACAAATAAAGGATTAAATTGAATCCCAAACTGAAAAGTCAAACGACCAGTTTGAAAGTCAAACGGCTAAAACAGGAAAGTGAGGGAAAGAGGAAGGAGGAGGTTGAAACCGACTTGGGGGAGGAGTCCCTCCTCTCCAAGCCGGCGCACCACCCAAGGCCGAGTTGGGGAGGGACTCCCTCCCCTTGGCCACACCTCCCATCTATAAAAGGAGGGGCAGGGCCCCCTCCCCTACACACACAAGTTCCTATCCTCTAATCTAAACCCTAGCCAAAGCCTCCGGTTTAGAGCCGTTTTGGTTTAGAGCTTCTAATTGCCCTAGCCTTCGGTTTAGATCCTTCTAATTGGTGTGTCTAATCCCTAGACCACTAAATCTCTCTCATACTCCACCATACTCTCTCCGGCTTAAGGCGAAGCCCTGCGAGATCTCACCTCTACTTCCATACTGCCACACGCCGGAATCGCGAGGAGAGTGCTACAACCTCCGCCTGCTGGAACAAGGGAGAGGAAGGTCTTAGTCGAATCGAACGCAGACCGATCATGAGCGCTGCCTTTAACGCAGGCCGGAAGGATCGCTCACGCGATCTTGAGATCGGAAGTGTACGACTACATCACCCACGAGAATCTGCTCTCGTTAACCGCTGTGGAATCTTCGAGGGTAAGTTATTCCATCGACTCGTTGCTACAGTCTAGTAGATAGATCTTTGCTTGTTTGTTTGTATGCGATAGAAATTTTTTGTTTTCCATGCTACGAACCCCTACAGTGGTATCAGAGCCGTGTCTATATGTAGATCGGTTGCACGAGTAGAACACAATGGTCATTGTGGGCGTTGATGCTTTTGTTGTCGATTGCTTCTTGTGTACTTTGCATCTTGCGGTATGTTGGGATGAAGCGTCCCGGACTAACCTTACATGACATCGTTCATGAGACGTGCTCCACGCTTGACATGCAACTTGTATTGCATAAGTGGCTTTGCGGGTGCCTGTTTCTCCTAGCATAGTTAAGATCCAATTTACAACGGGTGATTAACAATACTAGTATCAATGTTGTGGTTCATGTTCGTAAGTTAGAACGACACTTATTGAAAGCCCCAAACCACGTAAAACATGCAAAAAAAAGTAGAGGCGTCTAACTTTGTTTTATAGGGGTGTGCAGTGATGTGATATGGCCATGATTGTGATTATATTTGATGTATGCAATGTTCCTTATTGTAAGTTGGCAACCGGCTGGAGCCATATGGTTGTCTTTAATTTATGTTAAGACCCGCGTGTCTATTCAAAGTAGTTGTAATAGTTAAAGTCGGTGGATGACAACCATGGAGAAGCGTCATTGACCTTGATGCAATGCCGGTGATGATGTAGATCATGTTCGTGCTTGAAGATGGAGATCGGAAGCACAAAGAAGAAAGGCCATATCATATCACATATTATGAATTGCATGTGATGTTTATCCTTTATGCATCTTGTATTGATTAGTAGACGACGGTAGCATTATAAGATGATCCCTCATGCACATGAATTTCAAGTCATAAAGTGTTCACCCTTAGTTAGCACCGTTGCTAAAGCTTGTTGTTTCGAAGCACCACGTGATGATCGGGTGTGTTAGATTCTGCGAGTGTATACAACGTAAGCAAGCCAGATTTACTTATGCGGAAGCTAAGGTTGATCTTGACGAGCCTAGCATGTACAAACATGGTCTCGGAACACGGATCACCGAAAGGTAAAGCATGAGTCATATAGTAGATATGATGAACATGTTGATTGTTCGCCATTGAAGTTACATCAACTCTCGTGATGATCGGTTTTGATGTGGTGGATTTGGTTCGTGTGATCACTAAAACAATGTGAGGGATATTGTTTTGAGTGGGAGTTCACCTAGATTAATTTAATTATTAATTAGAACTCAATTTATCATAAACTAAATCAAAGTGAATTTGCATAGTTGTTGTAGTCATTGGCATCCGTTTAGCACCTTGCGCTTAGTTATAATTGAGATGATAGAACTATAGAATTCTGGTTAGTTACTTTACGAACTGGTATCGTATTGTTTTGAAGTGTTAATCTAAAGTTTAAAAGTCCTATTGCAAACTTTTAGTAAGTTCCGGTTACTCCATGAAGTTTAATAATTAGTATTAAATCAAGAGTAACAATTCCAAGTGTTAGTATATAAGTATCATGTTTGTCTCCATGATTCTTGATATTCAAAGGATTCTCTTAATATCAAGGTTATCTAGGATCTGAAAGAGTTGTTTCAGAAACCATGATGTGTGGAAGATATTGTGATATCTGAAACAAAGTTTTGGTTGCAACATGATAGAGTATAATATGGAAAAAGTCATGTTCTCATATTTGATGAGAATTTGCAAAAGGTTGGAGACACTAGTTGTCCTAATCCTCCAAAAGTTTTTGGGAGAGCAACATTATACTCACGATTCACAGTTACAAGCTAAAAGTAGCTTGATCATGGATAATTCCATGATAAGGGTGAATATTTGATGTAGGTAAAATATTTACTACACCAAGCGATTACTAAAGAAAGGAATTTGAAAGAACACCAAACATTTGATGATGGTGATCTACTTCAAAGTGCAAGTCCAAAGACATTGGTATTTAATTATACACGCTTTGGATTATGTGTCATATGTATGACTCCACTATTGATGTTGATAGATTCTTTCAAACAGAAAAGGAAATACTGAAAGAGAATCTCATAAATATATGGCAGAAAAGAAAAGACTAGAATTGTTCAGTTTAAGTATATAGATGATATACATGTTATGGCTATATTCTTTGTTTATTAAACAATGTGGTTCTTAAGTATTTGATACTGAATTTGTTGGTGTGAATCGTCATACGAAACAACACAATTCATGAACTACAATGGCCTAAGTAACTAGCAAAAGAATATGTGATGATATTCATCGAGAACAAATAAAGGGTTATTGTGTTGCTCGTTAAACATCGGAGCTTGCCTTCAAGATTTGTTTTATCAGGTATTATGAGAACAAAAGGGTTGTTCAAATAATTGCCGTAATCCATAAAAGATGGATGATTCAAAAATCTCGTTGGAGAAATCACATCCATAAAACTAGTGCTAAAAATGTCGAAAGACAAATTGATTAGAAGATCACTTAGGAAGTGACATCGCCGTTTAAATTATATTGGAAAGAAAACATGAAGAAAATCCATATGGATGGAATTTTGGAGTCTATTTGATTTTGATCAAATGACGCTTGTGAAACTTTCCTAGAGATAATTAAAACTTCGTTCGTAGGCCAAAAGGGAACGAATGACTAGCTTATTGGAACTTGTGCATATTGTTGTATGAAGTCCATTATGTAGTCAAGAGCGATGGATTTCAACTTCATATGCTTTCTCCGAAAATTTGAGTGAATATATGAATATTTACTTAATAAGGATGAAGTGTGAAACATTTGAAAAGTTCAAGGACTTTCAAGATGAAGTGCAAAATCATTGTAACAAGAATATAAATAGTTTATGATAAGATCATAAAGGAAGATATTTGAGTTACAAGTTTAGCATAATACCTACGATTTAAGGAATCGTTCCTTCGATTTGTATTTCCCGAAACACCATAAGAGTATGGAGCGTTCGAGATATGTAATTAAACCTTGTTTGACATGGTAAGATCGAAGGTGTAATTCATAAAACTGCCATTATATTTTAAAGATTAAAAGCTTTAGAGATTACCGTTTTTCCACTGAAAAGAGCTTCATCATAATCCGTTGAATTGACACCATATAAAGTTATGGTTTGGGATAAAACCCAAGTTGTCCTTTCTTAAACATTGGTATGCTATGCATAAGAAAGATGTGTGCAAACCAAAGTCGGATGAACCTGTCTTTGTATAAACTGTTAAGTATTCCTCCATAAACACCGGAGACAAAAGTGTTTGTTGCTTAGAACGTCAAGTTTCTTTGAGAAGGAATTTTTCGTGAAAAGTTAAGTGGGAGGACAATAGAACTTTGATAAGGTTAAAAGAACCTTAGCTATATGTGCAGAGTTGCGCAGCGCCGAAAAGTGTTCCGGAGTTAGCAAACAATGCTCATGGCTCGCGTACTTCAAAGGTTGTGGTCACGGAGATCTAAGTTCCTATTGAAACAAGTAGGTCGGATGAACAATCAAATACCAAGATTTGAGAGTTAAATCATTATTTGACAATAATGATCCGACTACGTGCAAAGAAGCGATGATGAGCCCTGACTCCATCAAATGGCTTGAAGCCATAAAATCCGTGATAGTTCCATACACGAAAAATCAAGTTTTGAACTTGAAGGACCCTCAAGAAAGGTGTAGGACCTTACAGTTTGTTGGAGATATGCCCAAGAGGCAATAATAAAGTGGTTATTATCATATATTCACACTTATGATAAATGTTTACATACCATGCTATAATTGTATTAACCGGAAACATTAATACTTGTGTGATTTGTAAACTAAAATAAGAGTCCCTAGTAAAGCCTCTTGTTAAACTAGCTTATTGGTTAATATATGATCATGGTTTCCTGATCATGAACATAGAGATGTTATTAACAACAGGATCATATCATTAGGAGAATGATGTGATGGACATACTCCTATAGATAAGCGTAGCATAAAGATCAAGTCATTTAAATAGTTCACTTGCTATATGCTTTCTGATACATAGTAACCTAATTCCTTCGACCATGAGATCATGCATATCACCTTTACCGGATGGATGCTTTGATGACTTCAAACACCACACCGTAACTGGGTGGCTATAAAGGTGGCATTGAGTGTTCGGAAAGTATTGGTTGAAACACATGGATCAAGAGTGGGATTTGTCCATCCATATGACGGATAGATATACTCTGGGCCCTCTCGGTGGAATGTCATCCAATTAGCTTGCAAGCATGTGACTGGCTCACAAGGGATCACATATCACGGGAACGAGAAAAGAGTACTTATCAGTAACGAGGTTGAACTAGGTATGCAGAGATACCGACGATCATAACCTCGGATAAGTAAACTATCATGAGACAAAGAGAAATTGGTATCGTATGTAAGTGGTTCATTCGATCGCAAAGTAATCGTAGAAATATGTGGGAGCCATATGAATTTCCAGATTACTCTATTGGTTATTGTTCGGAGAAGTGTCTCGATCATGTCCGCATAATTCACGAACCGTAGGGAGACACACTTAAGGATTCGACGTTGTTTGAGTAGTTATGGTATTATGAGAAAGAGACCGAATGTTGTTCAGAGTCTCGGATGGGATCCGGGATATCACGAGGTGATCCGGAATGGTCCGGAGAATAAGATTCATATAAGGAAAGCCCCGCTTTGAGTTCGGGAATGATTCCGTGTTTTCATCGAATGTTCTAGAAGGTTCTGATTGTCCAAGACCGGGGAGGGTACATGAATGTGTCATTGCATATTGGAATGATTGCATCATGTACTAAGTGTTCTCGCTGTTCCAAATAAAGGATTAAATTGAATCCCAAACAGAAAAGTCAAACGGCAAGTTTGAAAGTCAAACAGTTAAACAGAAATTGTGGGAAACAAGCAAGAGGTGGTTGGAACCGACTTGGGGAGGAGTCCTCCAAGCCAACCAACCAAGGCCGACTTGGGAGGGACTCCTCCCTTGGCCGCCTCCCACCTATAAAAGGAGGGCAGGGCCCTCCTCTAGACACACAAGTTCCTATCCTCTAATCTCCGGTTTAGAGCCGTTGGTTTAGAGCTTCTAATTGCTCTAGCCTTCGGTTTAGAGCCTTCTAATTGGTGTGTCTAAACCCTAGACCACTAATAGCTCTCTCTCATACTCCACCATACTCCGCTTAAGGCGAGCCTGCGGGATCTCCTCTACTTAGGTACCACGTCGTTGTCTTTGCCGAATCGCGAGAGAGTGCTACAACCTCCACCGCCTTCTTGAACAAGGAGAGGAAGGTCTTCCGAAAATCGAACATGTGACCGATCATGGAAGCTTAACGCAGCTATGGAAGGATCGCTCACGCGATCTTGAGATCGGAAAGAGTACGACTACATCACCCACGAGAATCTGCTCTCTTTAACCGCTTTGGAATCTTCGAGGGTAAGTTATTCCATCGACTCGTTGCTACAATCTAGTAGATAGATCTTGGCTTGTTTGTTTGTATGCGATAGAAAATTTTGTTTTCCATGCTACGAAACCCTACAGTGGTATCAGAGCCGTGTCTATATGTAGATCTGTTGCACGAGTAGAACACAATGGTCATTGTGGGCGTTGATGCTTTTATTGTCGATTGCTTCTTGTGTACTTTGCATCTTGCGGTATGTTGGGATGAAGCGGCCCGGGCTAACCTTAGATGACATCGTTCATGAGACTTGCTCCACGCTTGACATGCAACTTGTATTGCATAAGTGGCTTTATGGTGCTGCTCCTAGCATAGTTAAGATCCAATTTACAACGGGTGATTAACAATACTAGTATCAATGTTGTGGTTCTTGTTCGTAAGTTAGAACGACACTTATTGAAAGCCCCAAACCACATAAAATATGCAAAGAAAGTAGAGGCGTCTAACTTTGTTTTGCAGGGGTGTGCTGTGATGTGATATGGCCATGATTGTGATTATATATGATGTATGCAATGTTCCTTATTGTAAGTTGGCAACCGGCATGAGCCATATGGTTGTCTTTAATTTATGTTAAGACCCGCATGTCTATTCAAAGTAGTTGTAATAGTTGAAGCCGGTGGACGACAACCATGGAGAAGCGTCATTGACCTTGATGCAATGCCGATGATGATGGAGATCATGTTCGTGCTTGAAGATGGAGATCGGAAGCACAAAGAAGAAATGCCATATTATTGAATTGCATGTGATGTTAATCCTTTATGCATCTTGTATTGCTTAGTAGACGACGGTAGCATTATAAGATGATCCCTCATGCACATGAATTTCAAGTCATAAAGTGTTCACCCTTAGTTAGCACCGTTGCTAAAGCTTGTTGTTTCGAAGAACCACGTGATGATCGGGTGTGTTAGATTCTGCAAGTGTATACAATGTGAGCAAGCTAGATTTGCTCATGCAGAAACTAAGGTTTGATCTTGACGAGCCTAGCATGTACTGATATGGCCTCAGGAACACAGATTACCGAAAGGTAGAGCATGAGTCATATAGTAGATATGATGAACATGTTGATTTTTCGCCATTGAATCTATATCAACTCTCGTGATGATCGTTTTTGATGTGGTGGATTTGGTTCGTGTGATCACTAAAACAATGTGAGGGATATTGTTTTGAGTGGGAGTTCACCTATATTAATTTAATTATTAATTAGAACTCAATTTATCATAAACTAAATCAAAGTGAAATTGCATAGTTGTTGTAGTCATTGGCATCCGTTTACCACCTTGCGCTTAGTTATAATTGAGATAATAGAACTATAGAATTCTGGTTAGTTACTTTACGAACTGGTATCGTATTGTTTTGAAGTATTAATCTAAAGTTTAAAAGTCCTATTGCAAACTTTCAAGAAGTTCCTGCACTCCATGAAGTTTAATAATTAGTATTAAATCAAGAGTAACAATTCCAAGTGTTAGTGTATAAGTATCATGTTTGTTTCCATGATTCTTGATATTCAAAGGATTGTCTTAATATCAAGGTTATCTAGGATCTGAAAGAGTTGTTTGAAACCATGATGTGGAAGATATTGTGATATCTGAAACGAAGTTTTGGTTGCAACATGATAGAGTATAATATGGCTAAAGTCATGTTCTCATATTTGATGAGAATTTGCAAAAGGTTGGAGACACTAGTTGTCCTAATCGTCCAAAAGGATTTGGAGAGCAACATTATACTCATGATTCACCGTTATAAGCTAAAAGTAGCTTGATCATGGATAAATCCATGATGAGGGTGAATATTTGATGTAGGTAAAATGTTTACTACACCAAGAGATTACTAAAGAAAGGAATTTGAAATAACACCAAACATTAGATAATGGTGATCTACTTTAAAGTGCAAATCCAAAGACATTGGTATTTAACTATACATGCTTTGGACTATGTGTCATATGTATGACTCCACTATTGATGTTGATAGATTCTTTCAAATAGAAAAGGAAATACTGAAAGAGAATCTCATAAATATATGGCAGAAAGGAAAAGACTAGAATTGTTCAGCTTAAGTATATAGAAGATATACATGTTATGGCTATATTCTTTGCTTATTAAACAATGTGGTTCTCAAGTATTTGATACTGAATTTGTTGGTGTGAATCGTCATACGAAACAACACAATTCATGAACTACAATGGCCTAAATAACTAGCAAAAGAATATGTGATGATGTTCATCGAAAACAAATAAAGGGTTATTGTGTTGCTCATTAAACATCAAAGCTTGCCTTCAAAGATTTGTTTTATCAGGTATTATGAGAACAAAAGGATTGTTCAAATAATTGCCGTAATCCATAAAAGATGGATGATTCACAAATCTCATTGGAGAAATCACATCCATAAAACTAGTGCTAAAAATGTCGAAAGACAAATTGATTAAAAGATCGCTTAGGAAGTGACATCGCCGTTTAAATTATATTGGAAAGAAAACATGAAGAAACTCCATATGGATGGAATTTTGGAGTCTATTTGATTTTGATCAAATGACGCTTGTGAAACTTTTCTAGAGATAATTAAAACTTCGTTCATAGGCCAAAAGGGAACGAATGACTAGCTTATTGGAACTTGTACATTTGTACGAAGTACATTATGTGTAGTCAAGAGCGATGGATTTTAACTTCATTTGCTTTTTCCAAAATTTTGAGTGAATATATGAATATTTACTTAATAAGGATGAAGTATGAAACATTTGAAAAGTTCAAAGACTTTCAAGATGAAGTGCAAAATCATTGTAACAAGAATATAAATAGTTTATGATAAAGATCATAAAGGAAGATATTTGAGTTACAGAGTTTAGCATAATACCTAAGATTTAAGGAATCGTTCCGTGGATTTGCATTTCCCGAAACACCATAAGGGTATGGAGCGTTCGAGGTATGTAATTAAACCTTGTTTGACATGGTAAGATCAAATGTATAATTCATAAAACTGCCATTATATTTTAAAGATTAAAAGCTTTAGAGACTACCGTTTTCCACTGAAAAGAGCTCCATCATAATCCGTTGAAATGACACCATATAAAGTTATGGTTTGGGATAAAACCCAAGTTGTCCTTTCTTAAACATTGGTATGCTTTGCATAAGAAAGATGTTTGCAACCAAAGTCGGATGAACCTGTCTTTGTATGTTATTTTGAATAATCATAAGTATTCCTCCATAACACTAGAGACAAAAGTGTTTGTCGCTTAGAACGCCAAGTTTCTTTGGGAAGGAATTTTTCGTGAAAAGTTAAGTGGGAGGACAATAGAACTTTGATAAGGTTAAAGAACCTTAGCTATATGTGCAGAGTCACAGCAGAAAAGTGTTCCGGAGGCAGCAACAAAGCTCATGGCTCACGTACCTCAAAGGTTGTGGTCGTGGAGATCTAAGTTCCTATTGAAACAAGTAGATCGGGTAAACAATCAAATACCAAGATTTGAGGGTTGAATCATTATTTGAGAATAATGAACCGACTACATGCAAAGAAGCGATGATGGGCCCTGACTCCGTCAAATGGCTTGAAGCCATAAAATCCGTGATAGTTCCATACACGAGAAATCAAGTTTTGAACTTGAAGGACCCTCGAGAAAGGTGTAAGACCTTACAGTTGTGTCTGGATCTATAAAGAAATAGACATGGATGTTTTACATCTATGAAATAGTCGACATGTTGGGAAAGAGTTCACAAAATGTTCAAAGGTTGACTATGACAAGATTTGATCTTTCATAGTGATATTTAGTCTAGACGGATTAATGTAGCAACCACTACATATAATTTGTTATATGGTAGTTGAATAAACAAAACAAGTTCTTATAATAGAATCGTTACCTAGGACATGTGCATAACACGGTCCATAGGGTTTTTGTTAATTCAAAAGGATGCTAAAAGCATATGCAAACTTCAATGGTTAAAGTGAGCATCATGAGTTGGAATCTTCACTGTGATGAAACTATTAAAGGAGTTTAAAAGTTCATCAGAGACGATGGAGATGCTTGCATTTGCAAGAAATTAAGTGGGAGCGCTAAGACATGTTTCTAATACATTATGTGGAAGACATATTGTTGATTGGAAATAATGTATCTTTTATTAACAAATATTAAGAATTTCATCCCGATGAAAGACTTAGGCAAAACCCAAATATTTGGCATCAATAGACGCTAATATGGTTGTGCCAGAAGTACATAGACGAGATATTGAATGAGTTCAGTATAGAAACTACAAGAAAGGTTCTTGTCGCACAGAAAGGATTGAAAGAGTTCAAATGTTGATGATATATTCAAGTGTATTGACATTTGGTAAAGTGAAACAAATAATCAAGTATAGATTGATACTTGATGTATCAAATCACAAAGAGTATTTATATCAATCATACTGTGATATGTACAAATCCAGATATGTCCTATGCCCTAATGTTGTGAGCATATACCAGAATGATTCGTAAGATGATCATTGGACAATAGTAAGGATATTCTTATGATCTTTTGGAAGAACTAAGAGTATAATATTTTTAGAAGTGACAAATAGATGGTTAGTTCATTGTAAAAGTAATACATTGATACTAGTTTTGTCACAAAGTACAAATTAAGTTTATCTCAATCTAAACTAAGGGTGGCACAATATAATGGAAAGTGAGTTCCATAATGGATTTGGATGAGTTCCAAAGTTAAGACATTGTGACAGATACTACAACAAAAGGCTAAGTATGACTGCTATTTTAGCGAAAAGAGGGCATTTGTGTCAAGTAGTTTGTTATCAAACTAGGTGTAGTTCACAAGGATAATACTATGAAGATATATTGCGACAATATTATCAACATGTTTTAACCCCAAAGAGCTAAAGGTCACACCGAAAGACCAAACTTATACAAAGCCATCTCATTAGAGAATGAGTGATGCGAGACGCAAAGACATGCAATTACACACGGACCGAAGTGTCGATCCGAGATCAGTTGACCACTAGCAATCGTGTACATACAACACCGGAAAGCCATAGGTGTTGAATACACAAAGGTTTGAAACTAGATTATTGACTCTAGTGCAAGTGGGAGACTGTTCGAGATATGCCCAAGAGGCAATAATAAAGTGGTTATTATCATATCTTCACACTTATTGTAACTGTTTACATACGAGGCTATAATTGTATTAACCGAAACATTAATACTTGTGTGATTTGTAAACTAAAATAAGAGTCCCTAGTAAAGCATCTTGTTAAACTAGCTTGTTGGTTAATATATGATCATGGTTTCCTGATCATGAACATAGAGATGTTATTAACAACATGATCATATCATTAGGAGAATGATGTGATGGACATACTCCTATAGATAAGCGTAGCATAAAGATCAAGTCATTTAAATAGTTCAATTGCTATATGCTTTCTGATACATAGTAACCTATTTCCTTCGACCATGAGATCATGCATATCACCTTTACCGGATGGATGCTTTGATGACATCAAACACCACACCGAATCGGGTGGCTATAAAGGTGGCATTGAGTGTTCGGAAAGTATTAGTTGAAACACATGGATCAAGAGTGGGATTTGTCCATCCATATGACGGATAGATATACTCTGGGCCCTCTCGGTGGAATGTCATCCAATTAGCTTGCAAGCATGTGACTGGCTCACAAGGGATCACATATCACGAACGAGAAAAGAGTACTTATCGAACGAGGTTGAACTAGGTATGCAGAGATACCGACGATCATAACCTCGGATAAGTAAACTATCATGAGACAAAGGGAAATTGGTATCGTATGTAAGTGGTTCATTCGATCGCAAAGTAATCGTTGAAATATGTGGGAGCCATATGAATTTCCAGATTCCTCTATTGGTTATTGTTCGGAGAAGTGTCTCGATCATGTCCGCATAATTCACGAACCGTAGGGAGACACACTTAAGGATTCGACGTTGTTTGAGTAGTTATGGTATTATGAGAAAGAGACCGAATGTTGTTCAGAGTCTCGGATGGGATCCGGGATATCACGAGGTGATCCGGAATGGTCCGGAGAATAAGATTCATATAAGGAAAGTCCCGTTTTGGAGTTCGGGAATGATTCCGGTGTTTTCATCGGGAATGTTCTAGAAGGTTCTGGATTGTCCAAGCACTCAAGGGGTACATGAATGTGTCATTGCATATTGGAATGATTGCATCATGTACTAAGTGTTCTCGCTGTTCCAAATAAAGGATTAAATTGAATCCCAAACAGAAAAGTCAAACGGCCAGTTTGAAAGTCAAACGGCTAAAACAGGAAACTGTGGGAAACAAGCAAGAGGTGGTTGGAACCGACTTGGGGGAGGAGTCCCTCCAAGCCAGCGCCAAGGCCGACTTGGGAGGGACTCCTCCCTTGGCCGCCCTCCCACCTATAAAAGGAGGGCCTCCTCCTCTAGACACACAAGTTCCTATCCTCTAATCTCCGGTTTAGAGACGTTTCGTTTTAGAGCTTCTAATTGCTCTAGCCTTCTGTTTAGAGCCTTCTAATTGGTGTGTCTAAACCCTAGACCACTAATAGCTCTCTCATACTCCACCATACTCGCCCTTTAAGGCGAAGCTCATGGATCCCTCTACTTCCTGTACCACGCCAGTCTTTGCCGAATCGCGAGGAGAGTGCTACAACCTTCTCTTTGGAACAAGGAGAGGAAGGTCTTCGTCGAAAATCGAACATGTGACCGATCATGAAGCGCTAACGCAGCGCTGGAAGGATCGCTTCACGCGATCTTGAGATCGGAAAGAGTACGACTACATCACCCACGAGAATCTGCTCTCGTTAACCGCTTTGGAATCTTCGAGGGTAAGTTATTCCATCGACTCGTTGCTACAATCTAGTAGATAGATCTTGGCTTGTTTGTTTGTATGCGATAGAAAATTTTGTTTTCCATGCTACGAACCCCTACACAGTTGTGTTTGGATCTATAAATAAATAGACATGGATGTTGCACATCTATGAAATAGTCGACATGTTGGGAAAGAGTTCACAACAATGTTCAAAGGTTGACTATGACGGATTAATGTATCAACCACTACATATAATTTTGTTATGTGGTAGTTGAATAAACAAAACAAGTTCTTCTAATAGAATTGTTACCTAGGACATGTGCATAACACGGTCCATAAGGTTTTGTTAATTCAAAGGATGCTAAAAGCATATGCAAACTTCAATGGTTGAAGTGAGCATCGCGGAGTTGGAATCTTCACTATGATGAAACTGTTAAAAGAGTTTAATTTCATCAGAGACAATGAAGATGCTTGCATTTGCAAAGAAATTAAGTGGGAGCGCTAAGACATATTTTTAATACATTGTGTAGAAGACATATTGTTGATTGGAAGTGATGTATCTTTTTATTAACACGGGATAAGAATTTCATCTCGATGAAAGACTTAGGCAAAACCCAAATAATTGGCATCAATAGACACCAATATGGTTGTGCCAGAAGTACATAGATGAGATATTGAATGAGTTCAATATAGAAACTACAAGAAAGGTTCTTGTCGCACAGAAACGATTGAATATGTTCAATATTGATGATATATTCAAGTGTATTGACACTTGGTAAGTGAAACAAAGATTCAAGTATAGATTGATACTTGATGTATGAAATCACAAAGAGTATTTATATCAATCATAATGTGATATGTACAAATCCAGATGTGTCCTATGCTCTAAATGTTATGAGCATATACCAGAATGATTCATAAGATGATCATTGGACAATAGTAAGGATATTCTTATAATCTTTGGGAAGAACTAAGAGTATATTCTTTGTAGAAGTGACAAATAGATGGTTAGTTCATTGTAAAAGTACTACATTGATACTAGTTTTGTCACAAAGTACAAATTAAGTTTATCTCAATCTAAACTAAGGGTGGCACAATATAATGGAAAGTAAGTTCCATAATGGATTTGGATGAGTTCCAAAGTTAAGACATTGTGACAGATACTACAACAAAAGGCTAAGTATATGACCGCTACTATAGTAGCAAAAGAGGGCATTTGTGTCAAGTAGTTTGTTATCAAACTAGGTGTAGTTCACAGTGGGATAATACTATGAAGATATATTGTACGACAATATTATCAACATGTTTTTAACCCCAAAGAACTAAAGGTCACACCAAAGGACCAAATTTATACAAAGCCATCTCATTAGAGAATGAGTGATGCGTAGAGACGCAAAGACATGCAATTACACACGGACCGAAGTGTCGATCCGAGATCAGACCACTAGCAATCGTGTACATACAACACCGGAAAGCCATAGGTGTTGAATACACAAAGGTTTGAAACTAGATTATTGACTCTAGTGCAAGTGGGAGACTGTTGGAGATATGCCCAAGAGGCAATAATAAAGTGGTTATTATCATATCTTCATACTTATGATAAATGTTTACATACCATGCTATAATTGCATTAATAGGAAACATTAATACTTGTGTGATTTGTAAACATAAAAGAGTCCCTAGTAAAGCCTCTTGTTAAACTAGCTTGTTGGTTAATATATGATCATGGTTTCCTGATCATGAACATAGAGATGTTATTAACAATGTCATATCATTAGGAGAATGATGTGATGGACATACTCCTATAGTTAAGCGTAGCATAAAGATCAAGTCATTTAATATAGTTCATTTGCTATAAGCTTTCTGATACATAGTAACCTAATTCCTTCGACCATGAGATCATGCATATCACCTTTACCGGATGGATGCTTTGATGACATCAAACACCACACCGTGAATCGGGTGGCTATAAAGGTGGCATTGAGTGTTCGGAAAGTATTGGTTGAAACACATGGATCAAGAGGGATTTGTCCATCCATATGACGGATAGATATACTGGGCCCGCACGGTGAAATGTCATCCAATTAGCTTGCAAGCATGTGACTGGCTCACAAGGTATCACATATCATGGGAACGAGAAAAGAGTACTTATCAGTAACGAGGTTGAACTAGGTATGCAGAGATATCGACGATCATAACCTCGGATAAGTAAACTATCGTGAGACAAAGGGAAATTGGTATCGTATGTAAGTGGTTCATTCGATCGCAAAGTAATCGTAGAAATATGTGGGAGCCATATGAATTTCCAGATTCCTCTATTGGTTATTGTTCGGAGAAGTGTCTCGATCATGTCCGCATAATTCACGAACCGTAGGGAGACACACTTAAGGATTTGACGTTGTTTGAGTAGTTATGGTATTATGAGAAAGAGACCGAATGTTGTTCGGAGTCTCGTATGGGATCCAGGATATCACGAGGTGATCCGGAATGGTCCAGAGAATAAGATTCATATAAGGAAAGTCCCGTTTCGGAGTTCGGAAATGATTCCGGTGTTTTCATCGGGAATGTTCTAGAAGGTTCCGGAATGTCCCAAGACCGAGGGGAAGGGTACATGAATGTGTCATTGCATATTGGAATGATTGCATCATGTACTAAGTGTTCTCATTGTTCCAAATAAAGGATTAAATTGAATCCCAAACTGAAAAGTCAAACGACCAGTTTGAAAGTCAAACGCTAAAACAGAAAGTGAGGGAAAGAGGAAGGAGGAGGTTGAAACCGACTTGGGGAGGATTCCTCCTCTCCAAGCCAAGCACCACCCAAGGCCGAGTTGGGAGGGACTCTCCTTGGCCGCACCTCCCACCTATAAAAGGAGGGGCAGGGCCCCCTCCTCTACACACACAAGTTCCTATCCTCTAATCTAAACCCTAGCCAAAGCCTCCGGTTTAGAGCCGTTTTGGTTTAGAGCTTCTAATTGCCCTAGCCTTCGTTTAGAGCCTTCTAATTGGTGTGTCTAATCCCTAGACCACTAAAGCTCTCTCATACTCCACCATACTCGCCCGCTTAAGGAGAAGCCTCGAGATCTCCCTCTACTTCCGTACCACGCGCTTTGCCGGAATCGCGAGGAGAGTGCTACAACCTCCGCTGTCTTTGGAACAAGGGAGAGGAAGGTCTTCGCCGAGTCGAACGTGTGACCGATCATGGAGCGCTGCCGTAACGCATACGGAAGGATCGCTCACGCGATCTTGAGATCGGAAGTGTACGACTACATCACCCACGAGAATCTGCTCTCGTTAACCGCTATGGAATCTTCGAGGGTAAGTTATTCCATCGACTCGTTGCTACAGTCTAGTAGATAGATCTTAGCTTGTTTGTTTGTATGCGATAGAAATTTTTTGTTTTCCATGCTACGAACCCCTACAACCCTAAGGAAACTATTGGGTATTCCTTCTATCACAGATCCGAGGGCAAGGTTTTTGTTGCCAAGAATGGATCCTTTCTAGAGAAAGAGTTTCTGGCGAAAGGTGTGAGTAGTCGGAAGGTAGAACTCGAAGAGGTTATTGAACCTTCTCTTCAAAGTATGGCGAGTAGCGCAACGCCGGAAGTTGTTCCGGAGTTGGCTCCACCTGTTGAAGAGGGAACTAATGATAATGATCATGAAACTCCGAAAGAGAGTACTACCAAACCTCGCAGGTCAAGCAGGACGCGTGCAGCTCCCGTCAGACGGAAATCCTGTCATGAATTTCATGGTTGATGAAAATGATGACCCTGCGACGTATGAACAAGCAATGATGAGCCCGGATTCCAACAAATGGTTAGAAGCCATGAAATCCGAGATGGAATCCATGTATGAAAATCAAGTTCGGAACTTGGTGGACTTACATCACGACCGAAAGGTCATGGAGAATAAATGGATTTTCAAAAGGAAAACTGATGCTGATGGTAATGTGACCGTCTATAAAGCTCGACTTGTCGCAAAGGGGTTTCGACAAATTCAAGGAGTTGACTACGATGAGACATTCTCTCCCGTAGCGATGCTAAAGTCGGTTAGGATTATGTTAGCAATTGCTGCATATTTCGATTATGAGATATGGCAGATGGATGTCAAAACCGCGTTTCTCAATGGTAATATTGAAGAAGAGTTGTATATGATACAACCAAAGGGTTTTGTCGATCCTAAGGATGCTAACAAGGTGTGCAAGCTTCAGCGATCCATCTATGGATTGAAGCAAGCATCACGGTTGGAATCTCCGCTTTGATAAGGTGATCAAAGAGTTTGGATTTGTCCAAACTGATGGAGAAGCTTGTATTTACAAGAAAGTGAGTGGGAGCAATGTGGCATTTCTGATATTATATGTGGATGGCATATTATTGATAGGAAATGATATAGATCTTTTAAACAAGTGTTAAAAGTTATCTAAACAAAGAAATTTTCAATGAAGGACCTAGGTGAAGCGTCATACATATTAGGCATAAAGATCTATAGAGATAGATCTAGGCGCCTAACAGGGCTATCGCAAAGTAAATACCTTGATAAGATTTTAAAGAAGTTTAAAATGGACTGAAGTAAGAAGGGGTTCTTACCTATGTTGCAAGGCAAGACATTGAGTAAGACTCAAAGTCCGGCTTCAAGGAAGAAAGAGAGATAATGGACAAAGTCCCTATGCTTCAGCCATAGGCTCTATAATGTACGCCATGCTATGTACAAGACCGGATGTGGCACATGCTATTAGTTTGACTAGTAGGTACCAATCGATCTAGGTTCGAACATCGATAGCGGTCAAGAATATCCTTAAGTACTTACGAAGAACTAAGGATATGTTTCTTGTATACGGAGGTGAAGAAGAGCTCGTCGCTAAGTGTTACGCTGGTTTTGACACCAATCGGATGACTCTAAGTCTCAATCCGGATACGTATTTCTCATGAATGGCGGAGCGTTAGTTGGAGGAGCTCCAAACAACCGTGGTAGCGGGATCAACAACGGAGGCCGAATATGTTGTCGCTTGAGCGGCCCAGAAGCGCTTTTGGATGAAGGAGTTCATATCCGAACTAGGACTGGTTGCAAACGCATTGGACCCAATGGTGATCTATTGTGACAACAATGGTGCCATTGCCAATGCCAAAGAACCAAGGTCTCACAAGCATTCCAAGCATATTAAGCGCCGGTTTCACTCCATCCGCGAGCATGTCAAGGATGGAGATATAAATATTTGTAAAGTACATACGGATCTCAATGTAGCAGATCCGTTGACTAAAACTCTCCCTAGCGCAAAACATGATCAACACCAGAACTCAATGGGTGTTAGATTTATCACTATGTAACTAGATTATTGTCTCTAGTGCAAGTGGGAGACTGAAGGGAATATGCCCTGAGAGGCAATAATAAAGTGTTTATTATGTGTATTCCAAGTATATGATATATGTTTATTTTGCAAGCTATAATTGTATTAATACGAAAACATTAATACATGTGTGTTTAATAAACAAACAGAAAGTTCCTAGTTATGCCTCTCTCATAAACTAGCTCGTTGATTAACAAGATGATCAAGGTTTCGTGATCATGGACATTGGATGTTGTTAATAACGGGATCACAACATTAGTGTAATGGTGTGATGAACATTCATCTGAAGTATAGCATTACGATCAAATTCATTGAGTTTATATTGCTATAACAACTTACGAAGTGATCCTAATCCTTAGACCATGAGATCATGTCAATCACTAACACCGGAAGAGTTTCTTGATAACATCAAACGTCATACTGTAACATGGTGATTATAAAGATGGATTCAGAACTAATAAAGTGTTATGTTGAGGGTCATGGATCGAGAGTGGAATTTGTTCATCCCGATTACAGATAGATATACTCTGGGCCCTCTCGGTGATATCACATTGATTAGCTTGCAAGCAAGTGATTTGATCACTAGAATGTTATATCACGGGAACGAGAAAAGAGTGCATGTCGGTAACGAGATCAAACTAGGTATGGAGATACCGATGATCGAATCTCAGACATGTAATATATCGTGAAACAAAGGGATTAAGATACTAGCGTAAAAGGTTCCGACGATCACAAGAAAGTCACCGTTGAATGTGTGGGAGTCACTATGGGTCTCCAGATCCCGCTTCTGATTATTGATCCGAGAGGGGTCTCGATCATGTCCGCATTATTCACGAACCGTAGGGTGACACACTTAAGAGACACCGACATCCAATTGGAGCAAAAGTTTCATGCCGAAAGAATGAACAAGCGCAGGAATTTATTTCACTAGATACCGAAACAGGTTTTCGGGTGAAATTGCATAAAGTGGTTATGCATGTGAAATAGAATTCTAGCAAGGGGTTATTTGTGAATTTTTGTCATTAAAGTAATTGACAAAATTCTGAATAAAATAAAAGAGTTTTATTTAATGAGAGTTTGCATTAAATTTGGTGGAAATTTAATGGCAAGTTTGAGTGGGATTTTGAGTGGAGGCATATGAATGGATTTTTGTGAGTGGAGTGTCCACCCACATGAATGAAGGAGGGGAGGGGGCAGACCCCATGGCCGGCGGCCACCCCCTTGGGTGCCCCCTCCTCCTATAAAAGGAGCCCCTCCTCTCACTTCTCACTCACACACCTCCTCATGAAGGATCTCTCTCCCCCTCTAGAATTTATCCCCCATGGTCTCGGAATAGCGAGATACATGTTCCCGGTGGCTAGTCGGCAAGAAAGAGTTGTGCTTCCGCTGCATCGCTGGAGCGAGGAGGCGGAGGTTTCTCGGTGCCTCGAACGTGTGTGCGAGCACGGATGCGCTGCTGATTTGCGGCGCTAGGACTTCCTCTCGATCTTGAGATCGGCAAGAGATCATCTACATCAACCACGAGTTGAACTCGTTAAGCTTTGTCAGTCTTCAAGGGTATGTTCTCTACGGATATACATCCGCCCGTTGTTTGTATCTAATAGATAGATCTTGGTACATACTTCACAACGTAGGAAAATTTTTGTTTTCTATGCTACGAACCCAACAGATACATCTTCCACTGTTACTTTTTTACTTGTTGCAAACCATTACCTGCCACACCATACATTTAATCCTTTGTTATGGCAAACCGGTGAGCTTGACAACCTCACTGATTCGTTGGGGCAAAGTCTTGAGTTTGTGTTGTTCAGGTCTCTGCATTGCTTGCAACACCCGTGTGATGTTTCCTTCCTCCTACTGGTTCGATAACCTCGGTTTCTTATTGAGGGAAAACTTGCTTCTGTGATGCTTCACACCTTGCTCTTGGGGTTCCCAACAGGCTTCACGTTAGCCATCACCAAGCCTGGCCCGCGCCTGTGTGTGTGTGGGGGGTGCGACCGCCCTGGCTGCCCCCCTGCCTCGCCTCTTCGCCTATACAGACCCCCGATACCAAAAACCTAAGTACCCGATCAATCTTCATGAAACAGTTCGTAGCTGCCGCCACCATCATCCCTAGATCGGGGGGATCTGAAGCTCTTCCCGGCACCCTGCCGGAGGGGAGATCATTCCGGAGGCCTTCTTCATCATCATGCCAGCCTCCGGTATGAAACGTGAGTGGTCCACCTTGGACTACGGGTTCATGTAGTAGCTAGATGGTTGTATATCCTCCTTTGTGCTACCATGTTTAGATCTTGTGAGCTCCGTTCATGATCAAGATCATCTATTTGTAATCATGCATGTTGTGTTTGCGGGGATCCAATGGATATTGAGATTACTATGTCAGATTGATTGATGGTTTTGTCTTATTGATTCTATCATGTCTGTGTTGTTTGTGATCTTGCATGCTCTCCATTTATAGTAGCTATCTTGGCCAAGTAGATGCTAGTGACTCCAAGAGGGGGTATTTATGCTCGATAGTGGGTTCATCCCTCTGTTTAATCTAAGGGAATTGACAGAAATCTCTAAGGTTGTAGATGTGCTGTTGCTACTAGGGAGAAAACAACGGTCTCTTGTTCATGGAACAAGTGGATTATTTACCTTACACACTTTGCTTAAAGCAGTTATCCGTTGCTTGCAACTTAATACTGGAGGGGGTTCGGATGATAACTTGAAGATGGATTACTAGTCATAGATGCAATTGGATGGCTGTCTATGTATCTTGTTGTATTGCCCAATAAAATATCATAGGATCATGAATGTCTAGTATTGCATTGTTATGCCTTGCTCAGTACTGTCAATTGCCCTGCTGTAATTCATTTACCCAGCATGCCATGTTTTTTTATCTTACGAAGAATACCTCTAGTAAACTATGGACCCCGGTCCAATCTATACCATTGATACATCTTCCACTATTCCTATTTACTTTCTACAAACCACTATTACCTTCCACACCATACAATTAACCATTTGTTTTCAGCAAACAGGTGAGATTGACAACCTCACTTTTTGTTGGGGGCAAAGTCTTGAGTTTGTGTTATGCAGGTTTTCAAGTTGCTAGCAACACCTTTGAGTCGTTTCCTTCCTCCTACTGGTTCGATAACCTTGGTTTCTTACTGAGGGAAGACTTGATGTTGTGCTCATCGCACCTTCCTCTTGGGGACTCCCGACGATGCTCTACATTGATCTGAGCCACCATCAGAGCTCTCGGAGCCCTTGGCCGCGACGCCCTTGGCTGAGACGCCTCCTGGTTCGTCAGAGGCTCCGGTGCCTGCCCCCGTACATGGAATGGTCACTCGTAATCGAGATCATACACGGCGCGAGAAGACCTACCACGATGGCACTGTCCGGTATAACCCTAGCCATCGTGCATTTTTCGCTGCTCCCACCTGACATCGAGATGCTCTTCAGGAGCTAGCGTGGCATGCGGCGATGGCTGAGGAGCTCGCTGCTCTTCGCGATACTCACACCTGGACTTTGGTGCCTCGCCCATATGGAGTTAATATTGTTGGCAGCAAATGGATCTTCAAGACCAAACACCATCCCGACGGTTCGATTAACAAGCATAAAGCACGCCTGGTCACCCGTGGATTCACTCAGTAGCATGGTATAGATTATGGTGATACATTCAACCCAGTTGTCAAGCCAGCCATTGTTCATTTGGTGCTCTCTCTCTTGCAGTTTCCCGTGGTTGGACTCTTCGTTAGGTAGATGTCAGTAATGTGTTTCTCCATGGATACTTGGGTGACGATGTCTATATGAAGCAGCCTCCTGGTTTTGAGGATGCCCGCTTACCCTTGCATGTCTGCAAGCTGCAGCGGTCCCTCTATGGCCTCAAGCAGTCCCCGCGTGGCTGGTTTGCTCGGCTAAGTCAGCTACTTCTTCAGCTTGGGTTTATTGCCTCCAAGGCAATATATCATTGTTCATCTTCTCTCGAGGTACTGCTCAGATTTACATGCTTGTCTATGTCGATGACATTGTCATTGCTGGCTCTTCTCCTGCCATGGTGGATCTTCTGGTACAGTCTCTGGCAGCTAGTTTTCCTATCAAGGATTTGGGCAAGATGGAGTACTTTCTTGAATTGGAAGCATCCTTCCATTCAGGGGGCATGGCATTGACTTAGCGAAATTCTGCACTTGATCTCCTTCATTGAGTCAATATGGAGAATTGCAAGCCCACTTCCACTCCGCTTGTCATGACAGAGCCACTGTCTCGTGAGTTTGGTGCTCTTCTTAGTGCTGATGATTCTTTCCGGTATCGCAGTGTGGTTGGAGCACTTCAGTACTTGACGCTCACTCGCCTAGATATTTCTTTTGCTGTGAACAAGGTGTGCCAGTTTCTCTCTCAGCCAACTGAGGTTCATTGGGAAGCTATTAAGCATATTCTCAGATATGTCAAAGGTACACTGGATACAGGACTGCAGATTCGCAAGTCTAATTCTACCGGTGTTAGCATATTCATGGATGCAGACTGGGCAGGTTGTGTTGATGACAGATGATCCACTAGTGGTTTTGCTGTGTTTGTTGGACCGAACCTTATCTCCTGGAGTTCGAAGAAGCAGCCTACCGTCTCGGAGGTTGAGTACAAGGCGTTGGAGAATGGCGTTACCGAGGCCATGTGGGTTGAGTCGGTTATAAGGGAACTCGCCGTATCACGATAGCAAGCACCTATTTTATAGTGTGATAATTTGGGGGTTACTTATCTGACTGCTAATCCCGTCTTTTACTCTCGTACCAAGCACATCGAGATCGATTTCCATTTTGTGCGGAAACGAGTTGCTGCAGGCGCGCTGGATGTCAGATTTATCTCGACTAATGACCAACTAGCTGTCAGCCACACGACAGATGTTAGAGCGTTTCCGGTCCAATCTAAATCTTGTATGTACTAGTAGTTTAGATTGAGAGGGTGTGTTGGAAATGGTCTCGTATACGTGTACTTGTTGTGTTGTAATTATAATTTTATAGATTGATCCCTTTTAGATATAGTAGAAGATATTGTGAAGACTTTGTCCCCATGAAACACTAAACTTGACTGGCCGTCTCTCTCTGGGAGACGACGCGGGGGACGCTGAGAGGGAGTAGTCTTCCATACGCTGCTTGATCACATCCGCCTGCCGATAACACACAACGGTCGAAGACAAGAACCGGTGTTGCTATCAGAGGGGTAGATGTGCAGAGGTGGAGAAAAATACTCCGTATGAACCGAATACATGCAAAAGAGGAATCGGTGCCGCTATCAGCGGAGAAGACTAGAACCGGCTGAAGACTAGAACCGGTGTTGCTATCAGCGGAGAAGTAGATGTGCAGAGGTGGAGAAAATAAATACTCTGTACGAACCGAATACGTGCATAAGAAGAGCCCACGGTCACTCTCAAAACGAATCTCAGCCACACCGTAGGAGTGGATGTGCCTCGCAGCGTTTACACTAGACTGACTTGCAGCGTTTACTTCCAAACCATGTTACGCGATCCACATAAGCCATGGACGGGCCTCTGCATTCTTACATGCATGTTGAGTTGCAGCTAGCCTTCCATTCTCTTCTAGTAGCTGCCCCTGCGTGATAAATCTGGGCTGAGATAGGGATTATATTTATTTCTCTCCTGGTCACCGCAAATCAACCACCATATCCACTCCTTGCAGGTAGTAATCGATGCCCTTGACTACATCGATCCGAGCTTCAAATTTCTCTATACCTTTTTTGTATCGGAGGATTGATCAAGCATGCTGTACTAATCATACGGATTGGCCTTGACTCTTCAGGGAGGTTGAATGGCATACCGCAAGGAACTTGATGACAGCGAATGGGACGAGGTGGAGTATATCAACAGCCATGCCCTCTTCATAGGTTACCTATCCATGGCAATCAAGGGTCTAAGTTTCCTTATACTTACTTGGACCACAGTCGTGCTCCTTGGTGGCTTTGTTTCCATGCTTCAGAAGAAAGACTTTTGGTGTCTCACGTTTATTACGCTTGTACAGACAGCCGGGTAAATCTTTACTCATTTGGTTCTTGTCTCTTTAATGTTTAATTTCTTACTTTCTCTGATCCAAATTAATTGACTTGAATTTATTTATATTCGGATGTATCTAGTATTAAAACAAGTCTAGATACATCCGAATCTAGACAAAATTCAAGTCAATTAATTTGAATCAAATGGAGTACTTCTTGTCTAAAAAATATTTATATATTTCTTTCGCTTTAGCTCCATATTTTGTATTTTTCTCATATTGATTTTTTTAAAAAGTGACTAACTAAGCATACATAAGGTTGCTAGACGCACTATACCGCATCTTGTCTCCGAAAATAGGGTGGCTTTATATTAGCAATTACTAGCTGAATGCCCGTGTATTGCTACATAACTTTCGTACTTCAATCTTTTTTGGGAGACAAAATCAGCTGATGGTATTAATAAATTTTTGGAGTGACCATTGTTAGTCGGCGACAATCTCTGTAAGTATTTCTTCTTGTTCTTTTCTAAGTATGCATACTAGTTTAGACATCACAGTCCAAAGAAATTAAGGTGAACCAAATATGTTATACAACAACATCAGCAATCAACCAGTTATCTATGAAATTAATCTTATTGATCGAAGAGTAACAAATACTCTCTCCGTCTCAAAATAGATGTCGAAAGTTTGTCAAAATTTGGGTATCTATATATTAAATAGTGTGTAGATTCATCCAAATTTTGAAAAATTTGTGATGTCTATTTTAAAACGGATGTGTTAGATCCTTGAGGATCATCTAGCTCAAGATTAAGCCACAAAAGATAAGATCAGAGGTGTATACCTTGATCTGGAGGTCCAGCCATGGCCTCCTCTTGATTCTTCTTCTCCTGATGCTCTTGATCTTCAGTAGTGAGTGGTTCTTCCTAGTGCTTTAGGTGCTTGCTTGATCAGTGAGCTTGGGAGAGTGTGAGAGAGAGAAGCACAGATGAATGAGCAGCTACCCTCAGCTCATACCCTAGAACCCCTATTTATAGCACTTGCACTCGGGGAACCAGCACCTTAGGATGTATGGTCAGGATGCCCCTGATCAGGGCATCCAATAGTTGTTATTAAACAGCCCCTTAAAAGCCATTATATAGACTTAATTTGATCACATATCAATACATATAACTGCAGATCACTTATATCCAACATTCTCCCCCTTAATCGTAAGATAAACTTATAAAACCATTTATCAATAAAATAGCATATGAGACAACAGAATTACTACGGCCATAGAGTACCGCAGAACACAGTTACTACAATATAACGCTTTATTTGAAAACAAAGCTTCTTTAACTTAGGAGTTCCATAAACTTATACTTATTACAAACTTATGAGCTCAACTCTTTGTTGAAACTTATACAGAGACAATAAATTTCAATGGTCAGTTAAGTACCATTGAACTAATTGACTATAATACAACATTCCATCAAAGAGAAGAACCCTTCTTAGCTTATGTGGAGATGGTGTCATAACGGTCCCATTTCCAGGATTAAAAGCTTTCTACCAATCCCATGCTAGCAGCATGCTCTTTGAACACACTGGGTGGAAAGCCTTTCGTAACTGGATCCGCTAACATTGCGTTAGTCCTTATATGCTTAATTCTTATTATCTGATCCTGGATTCTATCTTTCACAACAAGATACTTAATGTCAATGTGTTTGGCAACACCACTTGACTTGTTGTTACTTGAATAGATCAATGCGGGTTGATTATCGCAGAAAAGAGTGAGTGGCTCAGATATACTGTCAATCACCCTTAAACCCGGAATAAAATTCTTTAGCCATACTGCCTTGCCCGGTTGCCTCATAACATGCCACAAACTCTGCTTGTATTGTTGACAATACAGTAACACTTTGCTTGGTGCTTTTCCAAGAAATAGCTCCTTCTGCTAGGGTGAATATATAACCCGATGTGGATTTCTTAGTGTCAACACACCCAGCAAAATCAACATCTGAATAACCCACCACCTCGAGGTTATCAGTTTTCTTATATGTGAGCATGAGGCCTTTAGTGCCTTGCAAATAATGCAAAGCTTTCTTAGCAGCCTTCCAGTGACCAAACCCTTGATTAGACTAATATCTGCCAAGCATCTCGGTTATGAATGCTAAGTCAGGCCGAGTGCACACTTGTGCATACATCATACTTCCAATGATTGAAGCATAAGGAACTGACTTCATCTGCGCAGATTAATAATCATTACTTGGGAACTGAAAAGTCCCAAACTTATCGCCCTTGACAATAGGAGTAGGCGAGGCTGAGCACTTATGCATATTGAACTTTTTGAGTACCTTCTCAATATACGCTCTTTGTGATAGCCCCAAAATTCCTCTGGATCTATCTCGGTGAATTTGAATGCCTAAGACATAAGCGGCTTCACCGAGATCTTTCATGTCAAACTTTGAAGAGAGAAACCTTTTAGTTTCTAGCAGCATATTCTTATCTCTACTGGCTAAGAGTATGTCATCAACATACAGTATCAGGAAGACAAAATTGCTCCCCCTGAACTTCACATAAATGCAATTGTCCACTTCATTCTCCTTGAAACCAAAATTATTTATGACTTGATCAAACTTGAAGTACCATTGCCTTGAGGCTTGCTTCAATCCATAAATGGACTTCTTAAGACGACATCCTAAATGTTTTTTCCCTTCCATAAGAAAAACTCCCGGTTGAGCCATGTAAACATCCTCATGTAAGTCACCATTCAGAAATGCCGTTTTGACATCCATCTGATGCAACTCTAGATCATAATGATCCACAAGTGCCATAATAATTCTAAACGAGTCCTTAAAAGAGACAGGTGAAAAATTCTCATAATAATCAATACCTTCTTTTATAGTGAAGCCCTTAGCCACAAGCCTTGCTTTGAACCTTTCGATATCACCTTTGGAGTCACGTTTGGTCTTATAGACCCATCGTATGCCCACAGTTTTGGCTCCTTTAGGAATTTCTACTAAGTCCCATACATCATTAATGCCCATGGACTTCATTTCATCTTTCATAGCATCAAGCCATTCTGATGAATGATTGCTTTGTATGGCTTTATACGATGCAGGATCATCATCCAACATCGACTCATTTATATCCTCACTCATATAAGTCACATAATCATCAGGGATAGCAGACTTTCTAGCCCACTTTGACCTTCTAAGAGGTGCATTATTTGGTACTTCAATCACATATTCAGGATGTTGAGCATCTTCCGTAGAAGTATCATTAGATATGGACTCTGCCGGAGTCACATGTATCTCAGCAAGGGTAGGATTAGCAGTCCTCACAACTGGAGTTGAAAACTCAGCATGAAGAGGAAACACTAGTTCTTGGATCATAGGTACCGGGACATATTCACATTTCTCCTCTAAAGTTATTTCCCTGGGAGTCATACTCCCCCTCAACATATCACTTTCCAAGAACACCTCGTGTCTTGTTTCAACAAACTTAGTGATTGATTTGGACAATAGAAACGACATGCGTTAGATTTGTCAGGATAAATGACAGCTGATAGTATTGGGGTATAACTTTCCCATAATTGGATTGAAAACTCTTGCCTCAGTAGGGCAGCCCCACACATGCAAATAACTCAGGGTAGGTTTTCTCCCAGTCCATAATTCGTACGGTGTTTTCGGCACCGATTTACTAGGAACCTCATTAAGAATATGTGCAGCTGTCTTTAGAGCTTCTATCCATAAACCAAGCGGCAAAGTGGAGTGACTTAACATACTCCTTAACATATCCATAAGAATACGATTCCGCCTTTCAGTGACTCCATTTTGCTGAGGTTCATCCGGTGCTGAATACTGAGCAATAATACTATTTTCCTATAGGAATACTTAGCAAAAGGTCTAGGAATTTGGCCATAAGAAGTGTGTCTTCCGTCACCACTGTCAGACCTTACAACTTTGATCTTTTGACCAGCTTGATTCTCAACTTCAACTTTAAATATCTTGAACTTTTCTAATGCCTCAGATCTTTCTTTGATAGGATAGATGTATCCAAAGCGGGAGAAATCATTAGTGAACGTTATGAAGGAATCAAAATAATCCACTGATTTCCCATTAAATGGACCACAAATATCTGTGTGAACAATTTCTAAAAATCTCGTGCTTTGATTTGCACCTCTCTTAATTCTCTTAGCATATTTCCCTTTGATGCAATCAATACAATGATCCAGATCCGCATCTGAGAAATTTAAAGGATGAAGAACTTGCTCCTTAATGAGACGCTCGATTCTCCCCCTCGAAATATGGACCAGACGATAGTGCCATAGTTTTGAATAAATCTCATCATCATCGCGCTTACGCTTGGTACTAACATTCACATTAGAGGAGGCATTAACTTCACTTATGGAATCACTTAAAGAAACAATATAAAGTTTGTATTGTCGGAATGCAAGACCAACATCAATATTGTCAAACATAATTATACATCTCTTGTTCCCAAAGTCACAGTGAAAACCATCATCATTTAAGAATGAGACATACACAAGGTTTCGTCTCATAGGGTATATAAAGTACATTATGTAAACGAAGCATAAAGCCACTGTGGAGTGTAAGTGTAAACTCTCCAATAGCCTCAACTTTGTCTTCAACACCATTAGAAACTTTAATGGTTCTTTCCCCTCTTCTTAGGGTCCTCTTCGTATCGAATCCCTATAAGGAGTTTGCAACATGAATTGTTGCACCTGAGTCAACCTACCATGTATTGGTGGCATAATCAACATAAAGGGATTCGTCAACAAAGGTTATAACATTAGTACCTTTCTTATTGTGCCGTTTCATGAACCCAATGTCCGCTTTTTCCAAAAAAGCGACATCCATAAGGATCTTTACCATCAGCATTAGGGGGTGCATCTGCATTAGGAGCTCTGTTGGGGTCCTTTTGCTGAAAGAACTTAGAAGATTTCCCTTTATCTTTAAACTGAGCAGGCTTAGGCTTTATAAACTTTTTCTTATTCTGAGAATGCTTGAACTGATTGACATGATCAACTCGTCCAGCTTTAAGCCTTTCCTCCTCTTATACACATCTAACCATCATTTCATCCATGCCCCATTTAGAATCCATCGCATTATAATTGATGGTGAACGGAGAGAACTCCGTGGGCAAGGATGCCATAATAAAATAGACAAGAAAACCTTCAGAGATTTTCATTTCCATTGTCTTAAGTTTAGTGTTCATGTTAATTTTCCCCATGATATGCTCTCTCAGACTCCTAGTTGGATCATACCTTTCATCAATAAGCCTTCTAATGAGGCTTGTTGCATAAACTTTGGATGATCCCTTAAACTGGTCCTCAATCTTTCCAAGGTAACCCTTGGCAGTCTGAGAGTCTGGAACAGCCCCCTCATACTTTGAGTAATGGAGCCCTTAATAATCATGAGGCACTTATGATTTGAATCCTCCCACTTAGTTTTCTCATCATCATAAGCCCTTTTCAGGGCATCATAATTCTCATCACCTTCAGCAGGTGCTATAGGAGGATCCTTAAGAAGGGCATAATCTATATTTAGAAAAGCTAAAGTGATCTCAAGCTTGTCCTTCCAAGTACCAAAATTGCTACCAGTCAACTGTTCTATGCCATTTATAATACCGGCAAGAGGCATTAGATGCTGGAAAAGAAAACAAATGCTTTGAATAAGCATCACAATTTTATACTCCTTTCATCAATCTAGTCTACATCATCTTTGTCCAGAAATAGACATGATCAATAAAATTTTGTGATCAAGATATCTGCCAATCAGCTTTGGCCAGAATGAAAGATATAAGCCACACTTAATTAGATCCTCTAATCATATAGAATTCTTTTATCAATCTGGAACACATCAGCTTTGGCCAGAAGTGAACCAAACCAATAAAATTTCATGGTCAAAATGCCCATCAATCAGCTTTGACCAGAATGATTAACATAAGCCATGCATAATTTGAGGATTCACAAACTTTATTTTGCAGCAAAAAATTATTATCACAATTTATTTGGAAAACAATCACAAAAGAACCAACTAAAAATAATAAACACATTAGAAAGAATTAACAAATCATAATAAAACACATTAAACTTACTTAAGTGAGGTACATAATTGCATGACAAAAGAATAATTTGTCACATAATTATGTTCCATAATTGACATAATAAAATATTCCAAAAATTTAGCCCCCAAAACTATTTATATATAATCCCTAACTCTTAAAACATTAATTCTTAATCTGGGCTCAAACAAAAAATTTGGCCCAAAAAATTCTTCCGGACTGGGCCAAAACTGGCCTAGCCCGTCTGCCCTCGCCCCACTTTAGTGGCCCAGCCGGCCCGTTTAAGCAGCCAGCGCTGCAAGCCGTTGCATGTGATCCAACGGTCGAGAGCGCGCCCATGCGGACCAAAACCGACGCACGACGCCAGCCCCCGCGAACGCTAGCCCCCATTTGCCCCTTCCCCTCCTCGGCCTCCCTTTCTTATACCCGGTGCGCGAGGGCGACGGAAGATATGGGCAACTATGGTCCGCAGTGGAGAAGGAGGACGGCGTCGGTGGGCGCCTCTCGCCGGATTCGCGTGCAGTGAGCGCGTGGCTCCGTCGAGCGGTGCTTACCGGTGCTCTTTACGCCACGGCTACGAGCGTGCGAGCATCTCCCCAACGAAAACAACGATGCAGCGCCATACCCAGCACAGTGACGAGCTCCAATGGTCACAAGGGCACAAGAGAGCTCGACCACCAGCCAGTGCAGTGGACGGCGAGACCGCTGGGGTACGAGCCCGAGTAGGTCTGCCCATTTGAGAGGGTGGCTCTGGTGCCTCCGTGGCCAGCGACGACGACGAGGCCCATAAGGTAAGTGTCCATGACGACCCACAAGTATAGGGGATCGCAACAGTCTTCGCGGGTAGTATTACCCAATTTATTTATTCAACACAAGGGGAGCCAAAGAATACTTGCAAGCCTTAACAACTAAGTTGTCAGTTCAGCTGCACCTAGAAATAGTTCTTGCTCACAGAAGTTTATCAGTGGCAACATTTTGTAGTAGCAACAGCAGCAGTAACAGCAACAGTGAAACAAGAGCAATAGTAACAGTAATCGTAATAGTAGGATTCGAGTGCGGTAGGCATAGGGATCGATGGACGGGCGTTGCATGGACGAGTCTAAACATGTAACTTCAAGAACTAGGGCATTGCAGATAAATAATAACAAGCATCCAAGTACTAAACAATCCTAGGCATGTGCTCCAAATATAGTCATACGTGCTCGCAATGAGAACTTGCACAACATCTTCTATCCAGCTAGCCCGTGGCAGCGGGGCCTCTAGGGAACTACTGGAAATTAAGGTGCTCCTTTTAATAGAGCACCAGAGCAAAGCATTAACACTCCGTGAACACATGTGATCCTCACACCACAGCCATCCCCTCCAGTTGTCCCAATTATTGTCACTTTGGGGCCTTTGGATCTGGACAATGATATGTGTACACAACTTGCAGGTAAGATCACAAACAATACCATCATAATGATTCAATATAAGTTTAGATCTGAGATCATGGCACTCGGGCCCTAGTGACAAGCATTAAGCACAACAAGTTGCAACAAAGTCAAATAACACTAATAGAGATACTAGGCACTATGCACCTAACAGATCTTATTCGATTACATGATAGAACTCATCCAATCCCTACCATCCCCAAGCCTACAACGGGGGATTACTCACTCATGGATGAGGGAAACATCGGTGGTTGATGGAGATGCGTTGGTGATGACGATGGGAGATGATCCTCTCAAAATTTCCCGTCCCGGCAGGGTGCCAGAACGGAGTTTCTGGATCCAAATCTTGGTTTCTGATGGCGGCGGCGGAGCGGAACTCTTTCTAGAAAAATATCGAACCCCTCTAAGTTTTTAGGTCAGAAGGCAACTTATAGTCGTAGAGGGAGGCCGAGGAGATGCCTGGGGTGTCCAAACCCCCTCCAGGCGCGAGGTTAGGTGGGCCCACACCTGGGGTGGGTCTGCCCCCCCCCCCCCCCCAGGCCTCCCCTCTGTCCCCCTTCTAGCTCCGTGGATCTTCTGGCGAGAAATAGTTTTTGGCATATTTTCCAGGATTTTTCCTGATAGTTCATTTTCTGCACAAAAACAAGACACCAAGGTAATTCTGCTGAAAACAGCGCTAGTCCGTGTTAGTTGTATCCAAATCACACAAGTTTAGAGAAGAAACAATAGCAAAGTGTTCGAGAAAGTAGATACGTTTTGGACGTATCAACTCCCCGAAGCTTAGCTTATTGCTTGTCCTCAAGCAATTCAGTTGAAAACTGAGTGTCATAAAAGAACTTTCACGAACACTTTGCTTCATATGATGTATATATTCTCAGCACAGGAGTAGATGCTTAGACAACTCATAATAAGGAGTATGCAACTAAGTCTACTCAATAGTCATTGCAAGCTATAAAGAGAAACCAACTCAATAATAATAAGTAGCATGGAACATAAACATAAGCAACATTGCAATGCTCGTAATAAGGTATGATAGAGTGGTGTCTCGCTTACCTTTGTTTGAAGAGCACAATATAAATGCCAAGGCTCCTCTAAATTTCACATGAAGACTAGAAGTAAAGATATCAGAGATGCAAGCATCAAAGTCATGACATAATTAACCAAGTTTTGAAACAAACACAATAATGACAACTATGCTCTCAAGAAGGTGCTCATAAAATAAGTGGTGACTCAACAAGGTTGTGAAAACGTTTTTGTGAAGATTTGAAAGGCTTCCCAATGCTGAAAGGAAGGTACTCATTAGATTTGAGCTCTCATTGCCCCTATCATAGGCATCTTCATGTGGTTAAGGTGAAAGTGAGGTCCACTCTGAATCATATGCTTGACAGATCATAGGCTGTAAATCCCAAGTCCCTTGAGTACGAGGGTCGCTCTGCATGCTACTCAACTTTGGTCACCTGAAAGTTCTTTTCATTGTAAATACATGCATATTATCGAGAACCGCCAACGGGGTACCCCTTGCACATGGTACAGGAGCTTTACCCTAACCAAACTCAGCAATCTTTTTATTTACCATATGCATAGCTTTTTATTGAGGATGCTTCATAGATTCTCATTATGGTGATGTTGCAAGTTTCCACCATGATTAGGCATGGCTTAGGCTAGCGGCCCAGATATTTCTCTAACACAATGTATAAACTCCATGAACTCACAACCTCCCCTTTTATTTCACATCATCGACATCCGTAAACAAAAGATCAAGGCAACTGGATGAGGTATCCAAAAATTGTTGAAAGTGTTCCCCGTGATAGCACGGTTCTGCTGACTCCCAACATATAATAAGCAAGCATATAACTTTCATGGACTAGTCATAATGGTTCAAGATTATTAAGCGCAAGGAATAAAGTGTGCCATCAAGTTCGTTAGAGCTTTACTAACTAACTTTCTCAAAATAGACAAACATTTTATTTTGGAAGAAAACATGGCATATAGAATATATGCTCTGAAGTAGCAAATTATGCTGATAGGTAGGTATGGTGGACACAGCTGGCAATATTGGTTTTTGGGATTTGGAAGCACATGTAGAGCTCATGCTCAGTGCAAGTGAAGGCTAGCAATAGAGAGGGAGCGACAAACGAGAGAGCAATAGCTGCCATAATTATGCTTGCAACAAAACAGGACTAATTATGGCATGAAAGTGATACAAGAACTCTGAGGCAAAATAAATCATCGAGGATTACTGACTATTGATTCATCATATGCATGCGTGAACATGTGCCAAGTCGATTCATATGAACAGTCAGAGGAGGATACCACAATATCATACCAAAATATGAATAAAACAATGCAAGCAAACATTCATATGACATGCTACGAACTATTAGCAAGCTGGAGCTAATCATAGACGAGCAAGAACTACTAAGCATCCATAATGACATACACCTTACACAAACAGGCTAAGCATGCTCACAATGAAGAGTATATGTACAAAAATGAAACAAATAGAGTTCGTTACCAGCCTCTTACCACACCTCAAGTTGTCTTAATCGTCATTATTGCCCTTCACTTGTGTGACTTGAATAATTAACATGAAACCAAAATCCACTGAGGACGGCTGAACCCTGCAAAGAACTCACAAAACCAAAGAAGAACAACAAATATTTTTGGTGTTTTCAATTTTTTAGAAACAAGCAAACAAAGAAAAACCAAACAAAAGAAACAAAGCAAACCAAACAAATCAAAATCTTTTTGGATTTTTCTTTTAAGGCAAACCAAAGCAAAGGAACAAAGAAACAAACCAAGAGAAAAACAAAAATATTGTTGGTATTTTTGGGGTTTTGAGAAAGAGGCAACAAGAACCAAAAAGAAAGCGAAACAATGAATATACAAAGAACCGACCGAACATGATATATAGATGAGTGTGATGTCGGTGTACCTTCCCCCAAGCTTAGGCTTTTGGCCTAAGTGGGGCTCAACCCCATGGTGCCCAAGTAGATGCACCTCCATAGTATGTCGAGGAAGCTCCCTCGTCCTGCTACGATCTCGAGGCCTCCCCTGTATAGTGTACTGCGGGGTCATATGAGGGTGCTTCCTCCTGATAGTGACTGTGGAAGTTGAGAGAGCGCAGCTTGTCATCCATCTCCGCCTTCGTGCGTGACTAAGGTACCTGAGAAATACTGAACAAAGCAGTTTGGCGTAGAGGGATCTCTCTCGCTTCCCCGTCAGTAAACAGCATTCTATAAACCAAGTTCTCAAGAGTAGAGCTAGTGGTGACAAAGTGGTGCACCTTCATGGCAGCAAGATCAAGCCTCAGAGGAGCCAGAACTGTATCATGTGGATCAACAGCAATGTCCAAGGTAGCAGCAATACGAGTAGCAATAATTCCCCCATAAATGGGTTCCTTAGTAGCTAAACGACGAGCAATGAGGGAACCAAGATTATAATTATCCTCACCGTAGAGCGCAGCAGCTAAGACTTCCAATTGATAGGTTGAGATATTACTAGTGTTCTTCCTACCAAGAACACTGGTGATAAGATAGTAGGCAAAGTACCTGATGGCTGGAAGTTGAATATTCTTTATCTTCCCTCGTTGAGCTCTGCGATCATCATCATTGGTTATTCGTCGGTAAAGTTCTAACAGATCAGCAGGTAGAGTTGTAATCTTCTTTGATGACCCAGTTGTACCAAGTCCCAGGGCCTTGCAATTTTTTTTCAATGTCATAGAATGATCCCTGCCATAAATTCTGAAAGACACAGAAGGATTGAACATACTATTGGTAAAGGATAAACTCTCCACAAATGTTTTAGTAAGTAAAGCATATTGTGCACTCTCATCCTGCATGAAACTTGTTAGACCAGCCCTCTCAATCAAAGTCATGAAATCGTTTAGAATCCCAGCAGCTCGCAAGAAAGTTTGACAAGGAAAGGTGGAGGGGTGCGCATCCCCTTCATCTCCCTCGTCACCATACCGCGGAGTGATGAGATCCTCATTGTATGAGGGTCTATAACTGGTGGATGACCTTGGAAGCCTTGCCCTTCTAGGTGCATCACTCTCAAATATGTCACCAAAGGTGTGGTGGTCCATGACTTCCCTATTCTGAAATTTTTAAACAACCATCAAACCAAGTGATTTCTAAGTTGATAAATGATGAAAAACTACTATAGGAACTTGCTAGAGGACTACAGATGCATCAAAACAAAGTTCCTAAGTATAGAACAAGCATGCAATCTCAAAAAACATGTCACCTATAGTAGCAAAATACTCAAGATACATTCTACCAATCACAAATCTAATTGGACAAGTGGAGGAGACACATACCAAGGAGCAAACCCTCCAAAAAGCAGCACTTGAGATGGGCTGAACAAGGAGATCTAAAATCATGAGCAAGAACAACAAGAACTCGAGCTTGAGCAAGTTTTCCGGTGTTTTTTGGGAGAGAGAAAGAAGGTGGCTTTGAGGAGGTAGCCTGGAGGGGCCCAGGTGGGCCAAACCCCCCTAGGCGCCACCAGTGGTGGGCTCGCGCCTACCATAGGTGTGGTGTCCCCCTGGGTCACCTCTGGTACGTCTCTGCCCCTTTTTTCAAGAAAAAAATATTTTGAATTTTCTGGGATTTTTTGGGAAACTTTATTTTTGGCCAATTTTCAGGGTATGAAAATTGATTTTCTCGCAGAAACAGTTTTTCAGAAGAAGCAAAAGCAAACCAAAAACCAAACTACAGCATCTCTAAGAAACTCTAACAAGCAAACAACTAGCAAAACTAAAGCTAAAGCAAAGACTAGGAAATAGAAAGGAAAAAGGAAGCAAGTATAACCACATTGGAAACATTATTTTGTTCATTAAAATCCTTTTGTTAACAAGATTGATCAAGTCTTGTTACCAAAACAATCTTATATGAAACAAAACTTTGCATTCCACAAGGTGATTATGTTACCTCATACTTATAGCAATGGTCCCAATCATAATAGTTTCAAAATTTTCTTATGGAATGGGACAATATATTTCTCCAACCTCGATGCTCTCAATATTTTCAATGGAATTCAGGCAATAGCTCTTAACAACCTTCTTGGGGAAATAGACAGTGTGCTCTTTGTCATTAATATTGAATGTTACTTTTCCTTGATTGCAATTGATGACAGCACCTGTAGTATTAAGAAAAGGTCTCCCAAGAATAATAGACATATTATCATCTTCAGGCATTTCAAGCACAACAAAATCATTTAAGACCATGCAATTATGAGAAACTTGAACAGAAACATCCTCACATACCAACAGGAACAGTAGTTGACTTATCAGCCATCTCCAAAGAAATATCAGTTGGTATCAACTTTTCTAGCTGGAGTCTCTTATAGAGAGAAAAAGGCATAACACTAACTCTAGCTCCCAAATCACATAAAGCAGTTCTAACATAATTATACTTAATGGAGCAAGGAATAGTTGGTATACCTGGATCACCAAGTTTCTTTGGAACCTTACCATTAAATGAGTAATTAGCAAGTAGAGTAGAAATCTCCTCATTAGGAATCTTCCTTTTATTAGAGACAATATCCTTCATATACTTTGAATAAGGAGGCAACTTAATAGCATTAGTCAAAGTAATTTGCAAGAATAAAGGTTTCATCCACTCACAAAACTTGTTGTAGTGTTCTTCCTCCTTTGACCTGTGTTTCTTACCTGGAAAAGGCATAGGTTTCTGCACCCAAGGTTCTCTCTCCTTACCATGTTTATTAGCAATAAAATCTTCCTTTGTGTACCTAGTGTTCTTAGTGTGCTTCTCAGGTTCTTCCTCAACTTCCTCCTTATCAGGAGACTCATTTTTATCATTACCACTCTCAGTTTCAGCATCAGAGACAGATATACTATTAGGAACTACAGCAGGTTCAAGTGGTTCCTCAACTATATTATGTTTATTTTTCTTCCTCTTACGAGTACTACCATTATCTTCACCTTATTAGGAATCCTACTCTATTCTTTTAGGGTGTCCTTCAGGATATAAAGGATCTTGAGTAGCTATATCACTCCTAGTTCTAATTCCATAAGCATGTTTATCTCCTGAGGCATTAACTAGCATATCCTTTTGTACCTTAGCAAGTTGATCAAGTTGGGTTTGAACCATTTGAAAGTGTTTACAAAGCATTTTAATATCATTATAAGTTCTTTCCACAATATCTTTCAACTCATGGATAGCTCTAGAGTTTTCCAATAAATGATTCTGAACTTGTTTATTAAAATGACCTTGTTTAACAATAAAAATGCCAATTTCCTCTAAGTATTGATCAGGAGGCTTACCATAAGAAATATCACCTTCATCAAAATGTTGGAGAGAGTGTACCTCAATAGTAGATGAGTGGGGAATTGGCTTACATAATTCTTCTATAGGAGGTAGATTCTTTACATCTTCAACTCTAATACCTTTCTCCTTTAGACACTTCTTAGCTTCCTTCATCACTTCATCATTTAATGCAATAACTCCCATCTTCTTTGTTGTTGGCTCTGGAACTGGTTCAGGAACAACTAGTTCAGGAGTAATAGTCTCAGGTGTATTTAGCTCAGTTGAATTCCAATCATCATAATTCTTGCTTATCTTGGTCATTAATTCTTCAGCATATGTAGGAATCCTTTTCCTGAAAACACAATCAGCAAAGCTATCTAGGTAGGTCCTAGAATCATCAGTAGTCCATTAATATAAATATCAAGAAGCTCATTCTTAGGTAATGAACATCCAGGATGTGCATGAATCAAGGCACAGAACCTTGTCCATGACTCAAGCAATTTCTCTTTTTCTTCCTGTTTAAAATCAAAAAGTCTCTGCAAAGCAGCATGTCTAGCACTGGGAGGAAAATATTTATGGAAGAAAGAAGCAATCAAGCAATCAGGGCTATCAATGGAACCAGGGGGTAATCTATTAAACCAAGCCCTAGCTTCTCCTTTTAGTGAAAAAGGGAAGATCTTAGTAACAAAGTACTTGCGCATCTTAAAATCATCAGATAATAAAGCACTCATAGTAGAAAGTTCATTCATATGAGCCACAACACTCTCATTTTCAGTCCCACAAAAAGGTTCTTTCTCAACAATATCTAAGTAAGACAAATCAAGAGAGAAATCATAATCTTCATCTTTAATATCTATGGGGGAGGTGGCAAACTTAGGATCAGAAGACATTTAGGCATAATAGTACGTCTAGCAAGGAGACTCTTCATAGCACTAGTACCATGTGTGTTTCGACACTCTTCAACAAATTCATCAGTGAACTCAATGTAACCATCATTAATATCATAACTTTCACTAGACTCAAGTGAGCTAACAGGTGTAACAGTGTCTTCACTAGGAGTTTTAGTATTTCCTAGACTAGCCATAGTAGCATCTAGAAAAGGACCTAATAAACTACTCGCATCAAGCACAGTAGAAGTAACATCATGAGCATCAAAAGCAGTTTCAGACTCAGCATTAGTAGCAGTGTGTGTAACATGAGTATGTGGTGGTGGTGTGACAAGCTTACTTATAACAGACGGTGAATCAAGAGCAGCAGAGGTGTTTAGGACTGTACCTCTTCTTGTAGTGGATGGTAAAATAGGGAACTTTCCATCACGAGACTTCCCCATGATGAAAGGAGTAGCAGTGAACAATAATAGATCCAAGTGAAATTACAAATAAAGCTATGCTCCCCAGCACCGTTAGTCTTGATGACCCACAAGTATAGGGGATCGCAACAGTCTTCGCGGGTAGTATTACCCAATTTATTGATTCGACACAAGGGGAGCCAAAGAATACTTGCAAGACTTAACAACTGAGTTGTCAGTTTAGCTACACCTAGAAATAGTTCTTGCTCACAGAAGTTTATCAGTAGCAACAGTTTGTAGTAGCAACAGCAACAGTGAAACAGGAGCAATAATAACAGTAACGGTAACAGTAGGATTCGAGTGCGGTAGGCATAAGGATGGATGGATGAGCATTGCATGGACGAGTCTAAACATGTAACTTCAAGATCTAGGGCATTGCAGATAAATAATAACAAGCATCCAAGTACTAAACAATCCTAGGCATGTGCTCCAAATATAGTCATACGTGCTCGCAATGAGAACTTGCACAACATCTTATGTCCAGCCAGCCCGTGGCAGCGTGGCCTCTAGGGAACTACTAGCAATTAAGGTGCTCCTTTTAATAGAGCACTGGAGCAAAGCATTAACACTCCGTGAACACATGTGATCCTCAAACCACAGCCATCCCCTCCAGTTGTCCCAATTATTATCACTTTGGGGCCTTTGGATCCGTACACAACTTGCAGGTAAGATCATAAACAATACTATCATAATGATTTAATAATAAGTTCAGATCTAAGATCATGGCACTCGGGCCCTAGTGACAAGCATTAAGCACAACAAGTTGCAACAAAGTCAAATAGCACTAATAGAGATACTAGGCACTATGCCCCTAATAGATCTTATTCGATTACATGATAGAACTCATCCAATCCCTACCATCCCCAAGCCTACAGTGGGGGATTACTCACTCATGGATGAGGAAAACATCGGTGGTTGATGGAGATGCGTTGGTGATGACGATGGCAATGATCCTCTCCAAATTCCCCGTCCCGGCAGGGTGCCAGAACAGAGTTTCTGGATCCGAATTTTGTTTCTGATGGCGGCGGCGGAGCGGAGCTCTTTCTGGAAAACTATCGAACCCTCCTGAGTTTTTAGTTCAGAAGGCAACTTATAGGCGCGGAGGGAGGCCAAGGAGCTGCCTGGGGTGGCCAAACCCCCTCCAGGCGTGGGGTCAGGTGGGCCCGCGCATGGGGTGGGTCGTGGCCCCCTAGGCCTCCCCTCCGTCTCCCCTTCTGGCTCTATGGATCTTCTGGCGAGAAATAGTTTTTGACATATTTTCCAGGATTTTTTCTGATAGTTGATTTTCTGCAAAAAAAAAAAGACACCAAGGTAATTCTGCTGAAAACAATGTTAGTCCGTGTTAGTTGTATCCAAATCACACAAGTTTAGATAACAAACAATAATAAAGTGTTCAAGAAAGTAGATATGCTTTGGACTATCAATCCACTGCCTCTTAGAACATTATAAGTAGAGTTAGGGTTCCTGAAAATTTGGGAATTAGGGTTCATCAATCTGACGAACTAGGGTTAGGGTTCCTCAAAAATTGGAGATTGTTTTATTAGGGTTTGCACCAAAACCTCAATCCCCACATCAAAGTTATAAAATTGAAACCCTAGACTCACTGAATCATCTGTTAGGGCTTAAACTTAGGAACAACTAGGGCTAAAACATCAACCTTATTCAGTTCTGAGCAAGAACTTGATCAGGAACATAACTTCTAGCAACAAAAAGATGATCCAAACAGGAAGAACATGCTTGCAGGAACATGAATCCAAAACATAAGAGGACTCAATCTTAGAGCTAGATGCTCTGATACCACTGTTAGACCCTTGAAGATCATCTAGCTCAAGATTAAGCCACAAAAGATAAGATCATAGGTGTGTACCTTGATCTGGAGGTCCATCCATGGCCTCCTCTTGATTCTTCTTCTCATGATGCTCTTGATCTTCAGTAGTGAGTGGTTCTTCCTAGTGCTTTAGGTGCTTGCTTGATCAGTGAGCTTGGGAGAGTGAGAGAGAGAGAGAAGCACAACTGGATGAGCAGCCACCCTCATCTCAGACCCTAGGATCCCTATTTATAGCACTTGCACTAGGGGAACCAACACCTTAGGATGTATGGTCAGGATGCCCCTGATCAAGGCATCCAATGACTGTTATTAAACAACCCTTTAAAAGCCATTATATAGACTTAATTTGATCACAGATCAATACACATAACTGCAGATCACTTATATCCAACAGGATGAAGTAATAACATTCAGTATCAAAATAAGTAAAACTCCAGCAAGTTTTTTATCTTCTGTTTCTATCTCTCGAAGCAGACCAAAATATACCAGTAAGAACTGCTTACAATTATTTAGCGGCCACGCAGCAAAGCAACAACAAGTTAGTGGTAGAGTCAGGTCACATCGAAGCATCAGCAGCGACACATCAAAATGGGAAAAGTCCATTTTAAACCTTGAACTCGTAGTGGTTAGGCAAATCGAACCCTTAAATCGAAATCCTAGTCGTTGGCATCCTGAACTCGCAATTCCCGGTCTAAATCGAACCCATATATATGTTTGGTAGACCGGGAAAGCAATAACCAGACCGGAGGCTACTCTCACCAACATTGGGACCCACGTTCATATTCACCTTTTCCCGAAATTTCTTTCTTTTGCACTCCCTCCCGATCAATCCCGAGAGTAGCCCACGCCGAGAAGCAAATTTGTGATTGCAGCGCTCGTGCTAACGAGCACGCCTGCACAGCGGGGGCATGCATGACTGTAGGGGCTCTTCCAGGACACATCCGTCGGCGGTGCATGTTCTCGATCGATGCGCATGGAGCTAGAGCTCGTTGGGGTGCTCCAATGGTGGCTGATGTTAGACTTAGCTTGCATGGGGTCGGAGGTGCTACGGAGGGAACTCTACACGAAAGTGCAACTCGGTGCAAACCCAGCAAAGCTAGCAAGAAGGGATTGCTGCGTGTCCTGTTTGATATGTCGTTGGTTTGTATTGGCAAGCTAGCTCTATTGATTTCTTATTTCCATTTTACAATCAGCTGATGACCAATTCAAGAACTAGAAAAAATAAGTTCTGCTCATCGACAAGCTTGAGCTGGAAGGGATTGTGCATGCGCTCTAGCAGCAGCAGTTTGACGTCCATCTGTTTGTGCACAATGAGAATGCGAGGCTACGCCGATCCATCGCCTATGGCATCATATATATTTCTCGTCTCCAGTGTCGAGCCGCTGCTCCGGTCTATCCATCTCCCCTAGCTTCTCTTACTCTGCTACATACCTGCTTCGTGCTTGTCGCATGTAGCTGCCGCTACACGGGACAGACAAGAAGGGACGGCGTGTATGGAGACCACGGGAGAAAGGTGAAAAGATTGGACAACAGGGAAGGAGAGACGTATTACACGTGGGCCAACTTAGTCAGCCAGAGGAGGGAATTTATTATGTTTGGAATTTCTTTTGTGAGGAAGTTACGCAGAGGGTTCAATTTAGACCGGAATTCACAAGTTCAGGGTGCCAACGATCGGGATTTTAAGTCGAGGGTTCGATTTGTCTAACCTCTACGAGTTCAGGGTCAGAATGGATTTTTTCCATCAAAGCCTCCGTCAATCCTACTCATGTATCTCTCAAGTATGAAGAGCAACGGCAGCACTGCGCCCCTTCTCCAGATCCGCGTGCCCCCACATGGCCGCACCTCCATCTTCTTTCTCAGCGCCGCCCAACGTCATGCTTTTGTTCCCCATCAGCTCCTCCTCAACGTTGCCCCTCCCACGACCCTCTTTCCCGCGACAACCTCGTTCTTCCGTCAACGGTGCCCCCTCTCCCACGACCCTCCTGCCCCCTGTGGCGACCTCGACCCCGGGGAGTCATCAATCCACAACCATGCCAACCTCTGTGTTAGAGATAGTTTAGATTTGGACTAAGAGTCCTATACGTTGTAAACTATCCTAGTCCGGTACCTCAACGACTCTCCCTGTAATCGCTCAGGACATTGGTCCCGCTTATATATACACCCGATGTTGGGGCTCGGAACTATCCGAGTAGTTTGTTTCTACCTGATCATATTATCAATTTACATGGTATCAGGCCGGCTCTTCCGCCGACAAAACTGATTGCCTCCAATCCATCCCCACCGCCACAACAACCGGAGCTCTACCGCGACAATGCTCTCCACGGCGTCTTCGTCCAGCACTCCGATGATCAACCTCGGTGCACCGCCGTCGGACAAGCTCACACGCAAAAATTACTCCGGGTGGCGGGCTCAGATCTTGCCGCGGATCCGTGGTTCCCGTCTTGTCGGTCTCCTCGACGGATCTGACGCTGAGCCACCACAGACGCTGGTTCTCGAGCCTGCGGACAAGGACACCGGCAAAGCGGCTAAAACAGCCCCCAATCCCGCGTACGACGCCTGGATATCCAGGGATCAGATCGTGCTCGGATATCTCCTCCAATCACTCTCCTCCGAGGTCCTACCTCATGTGCAAAGGATTGAGCATGCCGCCGGTGTATGGCAGGCCATCGAGGAGATGTTCGCCTCCCAATGTCAAGCCAAGGTCACGAACCTTCGGGTTGCTCTGGCGAACACCAAGAAAATCAGCATGACCACGGCGGCCTTCCTCACTACAATGCAGGGAATCGTCGACGAGCTCGCTGCGGCTGGTTCTCCAATTACGACGAGGGAGCATGTTTCCTTTGTCTTGGCTGGACTCGGATCTCGCTATGATTCCCTAGTCGCTGCCCTGGGCGTCGTCACTACCCCCATCACGCTCAGTAACCTCTACGCCCAGCTGCAAGCATATGATCAAAGACAGGAGATGCTTCAAACCTCCGACCCTGACTTCGAGACATCGGCAAACTTCTCCTCGCGCCAAAACCGTGGGCGTGAAAATTACCGCCAGCGCGGTGCACGTGGAGATCGCCGTGACTCCCGCCGTGATGATCGTCGGGATGGTCGCTATGAAGATCGTCGAGATGATCCTCCACCTCGCCAGCGTACACCGTCAGGAGGAGGGCGTGGTGGTGGACGTGCGCCTTCAGGAGGAGGGCGTACTGGATCTGGTGCTCGAGGACGAGGACGACGTTGCAATACTCCATGGGTCGATGTTGTCTGTCAAATTTGCAATAGGGAGGGCCACCCTGCCAAAGATTGTTGGTACCGTTTTGAGGATCATGATGATGACTATGGCGATAAAGGTGCTCATGTCGCTTCTTATGGGGTTGACACAAATTGGTATGGTGACTCCTGTGCTACTCATCACATTACCGGCGAACTCAATAACTTAACTGTTCGTGACACGTACAATGGATACGACAAGGTGAATACTGCTAGCGGGAAAGGTATGAAAATTTTCCATGTTGGTCACTCAGTTGTTCGTCACCCTATAAAAGATTTCAAACTTAATAACATCCTTCATGTTCCCAACGCATCCAAAAATTTACTTTCCGTTCATCGATTTACATATGATAATCATGTCTTCATAGAATTTCATCCCTTCTTCTTTTTGATCAAGGATCAGGTCACTCGGAAAACAATTCATAGAGGGAGATGTGTTGGCGGTCTTTATCCTCTTATTTCATCCCTTTTAGCATCCGCTTTACCCCAGAAGCAAGCTTTTGTTGCCGCCAAGCCCTCCCAAGAAAAGTGGCATAGTCGTCTCGGTCATCCAAATTCTACTAATGTTAGGCAAATTATTAGTAAAAATAAATTACCTTTTATTAAGGATGCTAGCATAGAGTCTGTGTGTGATTCCTGCCAACAGGCTAAGAGTCATCAACTCCCCTATCCTGTTTCTACTAGTGTCTCCAGTGCTCCCCTTCAATTAGTTTTTAGTGATGTATGGGGGCCTGCTCCCACTTCTGTTGGTCGCCATGACTACAATGTAAGCTTTATCGATGATTATAGCAAGTTTACTTGGATTTATCTACTCAAGAAAAATCCGATGCTTTTTCTGCCTTTGTGACTTTCCAAAAACTTGTTGAAAGACAATTAAATACAAAAATTCTCACAGTCCAATCAGACTGGAGAGGTGAAAATGTTAAGTTGAATTCTCTCTTTCAAAACCAAGGGATTTCCCATCATGTGTCCTGTCCCCATGCCCATCAACAAAACGGGTATGCCGAACGCAAGCATCGCCATATTGTTGAGGTTGGCTTAGCTCTCCTAGCCCATGCTCACATGCCTCTCAAATTCTGGGATGAAGCTTTTCTTACTGCCACATATCTCATAAACATGCTTCCTAGTAGAACCATCAACAATGACACTCCTATCCATCGCCTTCTAGGTACTAAGCCTTATGATTCTTTGCGTGTTTTTGGGTGTGCTTGTTGGCCTAATTTACGCCCCTACAACAAACGCAAACTCGCTTTTCGATCCAAGCAGTGTGTGTTTCTAGGCTATAGTCCTAGGCATAAAGGTGTTAAGTGTCTGGATGTTTCATCGGGACGTGTCTATATCTCTCGTGATGTTGTCTTTGATGAGGCTGTTTTTTCATTCCAAAAGCTTCATCCAAATGCTGGTGCTCTTCTTAAACAACAAATTCTTCTCATTGATACCTTACTTCAAAATCCTGAAAAAGGGGACACAATTGATGATCTTAACATGGAAAATTCTCATGCTACTAATATGCCTATTAGCTCTCCTGGTGGTGTGCAGGTACTGCCTCGATGCAATGATGAAAATCTGGGTCCAAACGGAGGTGCAAACAGTCACAATGGCTCTTATACAAATTCTGCACAAAATGACAACAGCACAGAACACGGAGCTGATTCCTTGGAGCAATCTACCTCGGGATCCACCTCTACACCGTCAGGTTCTCCGCCTGACAGCCCTGCTGGATCCGGTCAGCGCGGGCCGGTCGGCTCGCCCTCGCCCAATCCGACGCGCACAGCTGGCGCGTGGTCTCCACTTTCCCGCTCCCGAAGTAGCAGCTCTACGGGATCTTCTGTGGCAACGCTCCCCACCCCGTCGCCTCTGTCTGCGCCCACATCCTTGCCCACAGGATCTCGTGCGGATGACGCTGACTCAGCGACAGCGACTGATGATTCCCCTGCTGCCTCCAGTTTGGCCCCCATCTCAGGATCCTCTGTGCCGAGTTGGCCTGCACTACATCCTGTGGCACCTCGTCCTCCTACCAAAGCGTCCAAAGGGGTTCACAAGCCTAAAGAGTATACGGATGGTACCGTGCGCTGGTGTCTCTCTACCACAGCTGAACCGTCCAATTTGAAAGCTGATCTTGCTGACCCACGTTGGAAATATGCCATGGATGAGGAGTATGGAGCTCTCATGAAAAATAAAACATGGCGATTGGTTCCTTCCTCGGCAGGTAAAAATGTTATTGACTGTCGTTGGATCTATAAGATAAAACACAAGGCAGATGGCTCTATTGATAGATATAAAGCTCGGTTAGTTGCAAAAGGATTCAAGCAACGTTATGGCATTGACTATGAGGATACATTTAGTCCGGTTGTCAAAATAGCAACTGTTCGACTTGTTTTGTCCATTGCTGTTTCCCGGGGATGGAGTTTGCATGCTTAGATGTCAAGAACGCGTTTCTTCATGGTGTTCTGGAAGAGGAGGTCTATATGACACAACCACCTGGTTATGAAGACAGTGGGAAACCAACCTATGTTTGCAAACTTGACAAAGCTTTATATGGTCTTAAACAGGCACCTCGAGCGTGGTATTCTCGGTTGAGTTCTCAGTTGATTGACTTTGGTTTCGTTGCTTCCAAGTCTGATACTTCGTTATTCATCTATCACAAGTCCAATGTTACTATTTTTATGCTCATCTATGTGGATGACATTATAGTTGTCAGTTCATCTCAAGCTGCAACTGATGCCTTGATGAAAGATTTGAGTAAGGAATTTGCATTCAAGGATCTCGGTGATCTCCATTATTTTTTAGGGATTGAAGTACATAAATTCCACGATGGCCTGGTTCTCAATCAAGCTAAGTATGCTCAGGATATTCTTGCACGTGTTAGTATGACACACTGTTCAGGATCGCCTACACCACTGTCATCGTCTAAAAAGATAACTTCTCAAGGTAGAGATTTGTTGGGTCCTGAAGATAGTACCAAATATAAAAGCATGGTAGGTGCTCTACAGTACTTAACTCTCACCAGACCTGATATTTCTTATGCTTTCAACAAAGTATGCCAATACTTGCATGCTCGCACCACTATACATTGGACTGCTGCTAAGCGTATATTGAGATATGTCAAGCATACCCTGAGTATTGGGCTAACTTTCACGAGATCCAATTCTACACTAGTCAGTGCCTTTTCAGATGCAGATTGGGCTAGTTGTGTAGATGATCGTCGTTCTACTGGCAGTTTTGCGGTATTTTTTGGACCAAATCTAATTTCATGGAGCGCTAAGAAACAAGCTACAGTCTCCACGTCCAGCACTGAAGCAGAATACAAGTCACTAGCTAATGCTACGACTGGGGTCATATGGGTTCAGTCCTTGCTTCAAGAACTTGGAGTTAAATTGACCCAAGTACCATGCTTATGGTGTGATAATCTGGGAGCCACATACTTGTCAGCAAATCCAGTCTTTCATGCAAGAGCGAAGCATATCGAGATTGATTTTCACTTCGTTAGAGAGCGAGTGTTGAACAAACAACTTGAGATTTGGTTTATTCCCTCCAAAGATCAAGTTGCTGATGGGTTCACAAAACCACTGTCCGTGAGAAGTTTTGAAGAATTTAAGCATAATCTCAACTTGTCCAAGTTGAGATTAAGGGAGGGTGTTAGAGATAGTTTAGAGTTGGACTAAGAGTCCTATACGTTGTAAACTATCCTAGTCCGGTACCTCAACGACTCTCCTTGTAATCGCTCAGGACATTGGTCCCGCTTATATATACACCCGATGTTGGGGCTCGGAACTATCCGAGTAGTTTGTTTCTACCTGATCATATTCTCAATTTACACTCTGCGTATTGGTTTCCCTTTGCTGGGTCTTCCTCAACGAACCAGTATTAACTTAGGTGTAAGGATGACAATTTTATCCATGGATCCTGGTATCCACGGATATCTGACCCGGTGGGAAAGGGTATGGAGGCCTAATTATATCCACGGATTTCATGGGGCGGATATCCGCTAATTCATGGGGCGGGCATGGGTAGTGTTTTTGTTCCATGGATATCCAGCGGATACCCGGCTGACTCGTGGGACCCACATGTCAGTGAGATTGTTTTTTACATATGTAATATTTACTCAATAGAAGCCCCAACTTCCAAGCCACATGCCCTAATATTTTTTACTATGCATTGCTATATCTATTGAATATATGAGATGTTGTTTTGGAAACTTGTAATAAAAAGCATTCTCTAAGATTCTTATGAGATATCTATGTACTCTATGATGTTATCGTGTAAGATTTAACATATTTTAAGTACTATATGGTTAAAATATTGTTTCTTTGATATTTATATGAATTATTATCCATATAATATTTGCTGAAATGTTGTCGAAAATTGCTATTATATCGTAGTTATACTAAATGTTTTATGTGTAGGGGTTCGTAGCATGGAAAACAAAAATTTTCTATCGCATACAAACAAACAAGCCAAGATCTATCTACTAGATTGTAGCAACGAGTCGATAGAGGAACTCACCCTTGAAGATTCCAAAGTGGTTAACGAGAGCGGATTCTCGTGGGTGATGTAGTCGTACACTTCCGATCTCAAGATCGCGTAGACGATCCTTCCGGCGCCACGTTCCGAAGCGCCCGCAATCGGTCACACGTTCGCATTGACGAAGACCTTCCTCTCCCTTGTTCCAAAGGCAGCGGAGGTTGTAGCACTCTCCTCGCGATTCCAAAGACAACAACGTAGTACCTAAGTAGAGGAGATCCCGCAGGCTTCGCCTTAAGCCAAGTAGTATGGTGGAGCTTATGAGAGAGGGATTAGTGGCCTAGTAATTAGACACACCAATTAGAGGGCTCTAAACCAATTAGAAGGCTCTAAACTGTTGGCTAAAGCAATTAGAAGCTCTAAACCAAAACAGCTCTAAACCGGAGATCTAGAGTAGAAAGTATTGTGTCTATGGGAGCCCGCCTCCTTTTATGGGAGGTGTTCCTTGGCGCGCCAGGAGGGAGGAGTCCTCCCAACTCGGCCTAGGGTCAGGCGCCTGGAGGAGTCCTACCTCCTCCGTGTTGGTTCCAACTCCTCTTGCTTGTTTCCCACGTTTCTTGTTTTGGCGCTTGACTTTCAAACCGGACATTTGACTTTTCTTTTAGGATTCAATTTAATCCTTTATTTGGGACAGCAATAACACATAGTACATGATGCAATCATTCAATGAGCAATGACACATTCACGCATTCTCCCCGAGTGCTTCGGACAATCCGAACCTTCTAGAACATTCCCGATGAAAACACTAATCATTCCCGAACTCAAACGGACTTTCCTTATATGAATCTTATTCTCGGACCATTCGGATCACCTCGTGATATCCCGGATCCCATCCGAGACTCAACAACATTCGGTTTCTTTCTCATAATACCATAACTACTCAAACAACGTCAATCCTTATGTGTCTCCTCACGGTTCGTGAATTATGCGGACATGATCGAGACACTTCTCCTAACAATAACCAATAGAGGAATCTGGAAATTCATATGGCTCCCACATATTTCTACGATTACTTTGCGATCGAATGAACCACTTACATACGATACCAATTTCCCTTTGTCTCACGATATGTTACTTATCCGAGGTTATGATCGCTTGTATCTCAGATACCTAGTTCAACCTCACATCGATAAGTACTCTTTTCTCGTGATATGTGATCCCTTGTGACCAAGTCACATGCTTGCAAGCTAATTGGATGACATTCCACCGAGAGGGCCCAGAGTATATCTATCCGTCATGTGGATGGACAAATCCCTCTTGATCCATGTGTTTCAACCAATACTTTCCGAACACTTAATGCCACCTTTATAGCCACCCGATTACGGTGTGGTGTTTGATGTCATCAAAGCATCCATCCGAAAGGTGATATGCATGATCTCATGGTCGAAGGAATTAGGTTACTATGTATCGTAAAGCATATAGCAATTGAACTAATGAAATGACTTGATCTTTATGCTACGCTTATCTATAGGAGTATGTCCACCATATCATTCTCCTAACGATATGATCTTGTTGTTGATAACATCTCAATGTTCATGATATGGAAACCACAATCATTAATCAACCAACAAGCTAGTGAAGTATAGAGGCTATACTAGGGACTTCAAATTAAGTTTACAAATCACACAAGTATTAATGGTTTCCTTGTCAATACTATTATAGCATGAATGTAAACATTTATCATAAACACAAAGATATAATAATAACTACATTTATTATTGCCTCTAGGGCATATCTCCAACAGTCTCCCACTTGCACTAGAGTCATCTAATCTAGATTACATGGTAATATACCGAACACCCATGGCAGTTTGGTGTTGGTCATGTTTTGCCCTCGGAGAGGTTTAGTCAACGGATCCGCCACATTCAGATCTGTGTGTACTTTGCAAATCTTTATATCCCCATCCCGGATATGTTCTCGAATAGCGTGAAAACGCAGCTTGATATGCTTCAGCTTTGTGTGACCTTGGTTCTTGCGCATTGGCTATGGCGCCCATGTTATCACAAAGAGATAGACATTGGGTCCAAAGACTTGGAACCACACCCAGCTCTGTAATGAACTCTTTCATCCATATCGCTTCTTGTGAAGCCTCCAAGCACCATGTATTCGATTCAGTTGAAGATCTCGCCACAACGCTTTGCTTTGCACTCCTCCAATAATCATGCACCATTCAAAATAAATACGTATCCGGATTGTGATTTAGAATCATCTGGATCGGTGTTCCAACTAGCAACGGTGTAACCATTAACAACGAGCTGTTCATCACCTACATAAGAAAGAACCATATCCTTAGTTCTTCTCAAGTACTTAAGGATGTTTTTGATCATGTCCAATGATCCACTCGGATCACTTTGATATCTGCTAGTTAAACTAACGAGATATGCAATGTCGGGTCTAGTACATAGCATGGCATACATTAGAGATCCTATGGCTGAGGCATAGGAGTCTTACTCATCCTTTCTCTATCTTCCGCCGATGTCGGACTTTGAGTTTTACTCAAGGTCGATTGAGCAACATGGGCAAGAACCCTTTCTTGCTTTCTTCCATTCCAAATCTCTTTAGAACTTTGTCCAAATATGTACTGTGACAATGATATTTGGCGCTTCGATCTATCTCTATAAATCTTTATGCCTAATATGTAAGTCGCTTCGCCAAGATCCTTCATTGAAAAACTATTATTCAAATATTCCTTGACACTATTAAGAAGGTCTACATCATTCCCAATCAACAATATGTCATCCACATACGATTAAGAATGCTACAGAGCTCCCACTCACTTTCTTGTAAATACAAGCTTCTCCATAAGTTTGTATAAAACCAAAACTTTTGATTACCTTATCAAAACGTTGATTCCAACTGGATGCTTGCTTCAATCCATAGATGGACCGTTGAAGTTTGCATACCTTGTTAGCACCTTTAGGATCGACAAAACCTTTGGGTTGCATCATATACAACTCTTCATCAATGTCTCCATTGAGGAATGCTTTTGACATCCATCCGCCATATCTCATAATCATAATATGCAGCGATTGCTAACATAATCCTCACAGACTTTAGCTTTGCTATGGTGAGAAAGTCTCATCGTAGTCAACTCCTTGAATTTGTCGAAACCCTTTTGCGACAAGTCGAGCTTTATAGACAGAACATTACCATCAAGATCTGCTTTCTTCTTGAAAATCCATTTGTTCTCGACAGCCTTCCGCCATCCCAGTAAGTCCACCAAAGTCCATACTTGGTTTTCGTACATGGATCCAATCTCGGATTTCATGGCTTCTTGCCATTTATTGGAATCTGGGCTCATCATCGCTTCCTCATATGTCTCGGGGTCATCGGTGTTGTCCACCACCATGACATTCATAACGGAATCATACCAACTGGAGTGGTACGAGTTCTCGTTGATCTCCGAGGCTCAGAGCAACTTCAACCAAGTTTCATGATCATCATCATTAGCTTCCTCCTTATTGGTGCAGCACCACAGAACTTCTTCCGGTGCTCGCTACTCGCAATTTCGAGAGAAGGTTCAACAACCTCGTCGAGTTCTACTTTCCTTCCAGTCACTTCTTTCGAGAGAAATTCCTTCTAGAAAGGATCCATTCTTAGCAACGAATGTTTTGCCTTCGATCTATGATAGAAGGTATACCCAATAGTTTCCTTCGGGTATCCTATGAAGACGATTTTTCCGCTTTGGGTTCAAGCTTGTCCGGCAGTAACTTCTTTACATAGGCTTCAGATCCCCAAACTTTAAGGAACGACAATTTAGGTTTCTTCCCAAACCATAATTCATACGGTGTCGTTTCAACGGATTTAGACGGTGCCCTATTTAAAGTGAATGCGGCTGTTTCTAATGCATAACCCCAAAATGATAGCGTAAATCTGTAAGTGACATCATAGAACGAACCATATCTAAGAGAGTTCGATTCACGCTCGGACACACCATTACCGTGGTGTTCCCGGCGTGTCAATTGTGAAAGTATTCCGCACTTCTTTAAATGCTCGCCAAACTCGTAACTTAGATATTCACCTCCACGATCAGAACGCAGAAATTTAATCTTCTTGTTACGTTGATTCTCTACCTCACTTTGAAACTCCTTAAATTTCTCGAAAGTTTCGGACTTGTGTTTCATGAAATAGATATACCCATATCTACTCAAGTCATCTGTGAAGGTAAGAACATAACGATAACCACCGCGCGATGCTATACTCATTGGACCACACACATCGGTATGTATGATTTCCAATAAGTCCGTAGCTCGCTCCATCATACCAGAAAATGGAGTCTTAGTCATTTTACCCATCGACATGCTTCGCATCTTTCAAGTGATTCAAAATCAAGTGATTCAAGAAGTCCATCGAATGGAGTTTCTTCATACGTTTCACTCGATGTGACCAAGACGATTGCCACATATAGGTCGAATTATCGCTGATTTCAAACGCTTAGCCTCAATGTTGTTGATATGTGTATTTCCACCATCGAGATTCAATAAGAATAGACCATCTATCAAAGGTGCATGTGCATAAAACATATTACTCATATAAATCGAACAACCATTATTCTCGACTTAAACAAGTAACCGCCTCAATAAACAAGATCCCGATATAATGTTCATGCTCAACGCAGCACCAAATAACAATTATTTAAGTATAAAACTAATCCCGATGGTAGATGAAGGGGTAGCATGCCGACCGCGATCACATCAACCTTTGATCCGCTTCCCACGCGCATCGTCACCTCGTTCTTCGCTAGCTTCCGCTTATTCGCAAAGACTGCTTGAGTTACAAATATGAGCAACCGAACCAAGATTAAATACCTGTGCACTACTACGAGTACTAGTGAGATACACATCAATAACATGTATATCGATATACCTTTCTTCTTGATGTTGCCGCTTCAGATCCGCCAAGTACTTTGGGCAATTCCGCCGAGGACCTTCTCCCTTGCAAGAAAAACACTCGCCTGTGCTTAGGTCCAGCCTTGGTCTTCTTCGTCGGCGTGGTAGCTTTCTTACCACCCTTCTTGAAGTGTCCCTTTGCTTAGACTTGCCTTTCTTGAATTTGGTGGTCTTATTGACCAACAACACTTGGTGCTCTTTCTTGATCTCCACTTCGCAGATTTCAACATGGCAAAGAGTTCGCAACGCCTTGTTCATGTTCTGCATGTTGTAGTTCATCACAAAGTTCTTGTAACTTGGTGGTAGTGATTGGAGGACACGGTAAATCCCCAAAGCATTAGGAATCACAATACCCAAGCTTTGAAGTTTGTTTGCATGCCAGACATCTTAAGCACATGCTCACCGACGAGCCCTCTTCCATCTTGCGCTTAAAGAACTTTTCGAAGCCTCATAGCTTTCAATTGCCGCATGAGTCTCAAAAATCAATTTGAGATCCTCGACAATATCATATGGGTCCGACTCTTCAAACCTTTTCTCAAGCTCGATTCTAAACCATACAAGATAGCACATCGAACTATGGAGTACCGATTCTTCCGAGCGAGGTAAACGTTTCTTTCATCGGGAGCATCAATGCAGTGGGTCACCAATGTGCATCCAGCACATAGGTCAAATTACCAGCTGTGAGGACAATCCTCAAATTGCGGAACCAATCCGCGAAGTTGCTTCCATTGTTTTTCAACTTTTCTTTCTCTAGGAACGCATTAAAATTGATCGTAGGGGCTGCCATTGATCTACAACATATTTGCAACAGTTTAGACTAAGTTTATGACAAATTGAGTTCAAATTAATTAATGAAATTAAACTAGGTGAACTCCCACTCAAAACAATATCCCTCACATTGTTTTAGTGATCACACGAACCAAATCCACCACATCAACACCGATCATCACGAGAGTTGACATAGTTTCAATGGCGAACAATCATCATGTTCATCATATCTACTATACGATTCATGCTTTACCTTTCGGTAATCCGTGTTCCGAGACCATGTCTGTACATGCTAGGCTCGTCAAGATCAAACCTTAGTTTCGCATGAGCAACTGGCTTGCTCACGTTGTATACACTTGCGTAATCTAGAACACCCGATCATCACGTGGTGCTTCGAAACAACAAGCTCTAGCAACGGTGCTAACTAAGGGTGAACACTTTATGATTTGAAATTGATGTGCATGAGGGATCATCTTATAATGCTACCGTCGTCTACTAAGCAATACAAGATGCATAAAGGATTAACATCACATGCAATTCAATATATATGTGATATGATATGGTTTTCTTCTTCGTGCCTCGATCTCCATCTTCAAGCACGAACATGATCTCCATCATCACCGCATTGCATCAAGGTCAATGACGCTCCTCCATGGTTGTCGCCCACCGCTTCAACTATTACAACTACTTTGAATAGACACGCAGGTCCGAACATAAATTAAAGACAACCATATGGCTCCCGCCGTTGTCGACTTACAATAAGGAACATTGCATACATCAAATATAATCACAATCATGGCCATATCACATCATCAGACACCGCAAAACAAAGTTAGACGCTTCTACTTTCTTTGCATATTTTACGTGGTTTGGGGCTTTCAATAAGTGTCGCTAACTTACGAACAAGAACCACAACATTGATACTAGCATTGTTGATCACCCGTTGTAAATTGGATCTTAACTATGCTAGGAGAAACATGCACCCATAAAGCCACTTATGCAATACAAGTTACATGTCAAGCGTGGAGCAAGTCTCATGAACGATGTCATGTAAGGTTAGCCCGGCCGCTTCATCCCAACATACCGCAAGATGCAAAGTACACAAAAGCAATCTACAATAAAGCATCAACGCCCACAATGACCATTGTGTTCTACTCAGGCAATGATCTACATATAGACCGGCTCGATACTAATCGTAGGGGTTCGTAGCATGGAAAACAAAAATTTTCTATCGCATACAAACAAACAAGCCAAGATCTATCTACTAGATTGTAGCAACGAGTCGATAGAGGAACTCACCCTTGAAGATTCCAAAGTGGTTAACGAGAGCGGATTCTCGTGGGTGATGTAGTCGTACACTTCCGATCTCAAGATCGCGTAGACGATCCTTCCGGCGCCACGTTCCGGCAGCGCTCCCGCAGTCGGTCACACGTTCGGTACTCGACGAAGACCTTCCTCTCCCTTGTTCCAAAGCAGCGGAGGTTGTAGCACTCTCCTCGCGATTCCCAAAGACAACCATGGTACCTGGAAGTAGAGGGAGATCCGCAGGCTTCGCTTAAGCCGGTGCGAGTATGGTGGAGCTTATGAGAGGGATTAGTGGCCTAGTAATTAGACACACCAATTAGAGGGCTCTAAACCAATTAGAAGGCTCTAAACTGTTGGCTAAAGCAATTAGAAGCTCTAAACCAAAACAGCTCTAAACCGGAGATCTAGAGTAGAAAGTATTGTGTCTATGGAGGAGCCCCGCCTCCTTTTATGGGAGGGGTGTTCCTTGGCGCGCCAGGGGAGGGAGGGAGTCCCTCCCCAACTCGGCCTAGGGCTGGCGCCGGCCTGGAGGAGTCCTACTCCTCCTCCAGGTTGGTTCCAACTCCTCTTGCTTGTTTCCCACAGTTTCTTGTTTTGGGCTTGACTTTCAAACTGGACATTTGACTTTTCTGTTTTAGGATTCAATTTAATCCTTTATTTGGGACAGCAATAACACATAGTACATGATGCAATCATTCAATGAGCAATGACACATTCACGTACCCTCCCCCCCCGGAGTGCCGGACAATCCGGAACCTTCTAGAACATTCCCGATGAAAACACCGGAATCATTCCCGAACTCCGAAACGGGACTTTCCTTATATGAATCTTATTCTCCGGACCATTCCGGATCACCTCGTGATATCCCGGATCCCATCCGAGACTCCGAACAACATTCGGTTTCTTTCTCATAATACCATAACTACTCAAACAACGTCGAATCCTTAAGTGTGTCTCCCTACGGTTCGTGAATTATGCGGACATGATCGAGACACTTCTCCGAACAATAACCAATAGAGGAATCTGGAAATTCATATGGCTCCCACATATTTCTACGATTACTTTGCGATCGAATGAACCACTTACATACGATACCAATTTCCCTTTGTCTCACGATATGTTACTTATCCGAGGTTATGATCGTCGGTATCTCTGTATACCTAGTTCAACCTCGTTACTGATAAGTACTCTTTTCTCGTTCCCGTGATATGTGATCCCTTGTGACCAAGTCACATGCTTGCAAGCTAATTGGATGACATTCCACCGAGAGGGCCCAGAGTATATCTATCCGTCATGTGGATGGACAAATCCCACTCTTGATCCATGTGTTTCAACCAATACTTTCCGAACACTTAATGCCATCTTTATAGCCACCCAGTTACGGTGTGGTGTTTGATGTCATCAAAGCATCCATCCGGTAAAGGTGATATGCATGATCTCATGGTCGAAGGAATTAGGTTACTATGTATCAGAAAGCATATAGCAATTGAACTAATGAAATGACTTGATCTTTATGCTACGCTTATCTATAGGAGTATGTCCACCATATCATTCTCCTAACGATATGATCTTGTTGTTGATAACATCTCAATGTTCATGATATGGAAACCACAATCATTAATCAACCAACAAGCTAGTGAAGTATAGAGGCTATACTAGGGACTTCAAATTAAGTTTACAAATCACACAAGTATTAATGGTTTCCTTGTCAATACTATTATAGCATGAATGTAAACATTTATCATAAACACAAAGATATAATAATAACTACATTTATTATTGCCTCTAGGGCATATCTCCAACATTATGATTATTGTATATAGTATGTAAACCAATGGATATCCATATAATATTTGGCCGGTCTTTCAACCATCGTCTTATCTTAACCCAGCGGGCAGTAGCGCGTTGTACCCTCCTCTATGAGCGAGCATGACCGAGCACGACCTTGCCATCACCGGGGAGGCGGTATCCCCCATTGCTAGGGATGGCGCCCGGAGGGTGTGGGTACAGGTGGAGCCACCTCATACACCCATCCCTTCTGATATTATTCGTCATCCGTATCCATACCCATATGTCAACGGGTACAAATTTTCAAATACCCATCACACAGCAAGATAAATGGGTACTCGTGGGTAAAAATACCCGTATTTAGTAAGAATATATATATCGAGACATTATAAACGGTGAAAAAACCTGAAATAGAGGCTTCGGCAGTTTTGCGGCAACCCTTACGACGACTCACGAAGTTGCAATTGATAAGAGAAATACGAGATCCGCTTGAGAATCAGGAAGTGATCCAATAAAAAGATATTGAATACGATAGTCATGTATAGGGAGGTGAAGCGATCCTAAATAACCTACGAGATATCGTGGAACTAGAAAGTATGAGACAACCGTCAATGCATGATTAGAATAATTAAGTACTCCCTCCGTTTTTAAATAGACGTCTCAAATTTATCAAAATTTGGATGAATCTAGACACTATTTAGTATATAGATTCATCTAAATTTTGAAAAATATAAGACATCTATTTTGGGACGGAGAAAGTACTTTAGATATTACGAACGTCCCTCTTATTAAATTTTGAGCGGGTAGATGGGTATGTAAGTATGAGTTCTATGATTACATCCACATTTTCTTATTTATATACTCATGAGTAAATTCTTGTCACTAGGGATGGCAATGGAGCGGGTTTGGACGGATATAGCAAAATCAAATCCAAATCCAAATCCATGAAACTCACTCTAGCCCGCCCACGAAGATATCCATGGACATGGATGTCGCTCCAGATCCAAACCCGCCGGGATATCCGTTGGTTTACACACTATATACAATAATCATAATAACATTCAGCATAACTACGATATAATAGCAATTTCCGACAGCATTTCAACAGCATTTCAACAAATATTATAGATAATACATAGGAATATCAAAGCAATAATATTTTAACCACATAGTACTTAAAATATCACATGATAACATAACAAAGTACATAGATGTCTCATAACAGTCTTAGAGAATGCTTTTTATTACAAGTTTCCAATACAACATCTCATACATTCAATAGATATAGCAATGCATAGTAGAAATGTTGAGTTGAAACTTGGATGATTAGAGCCTCATTCCTCGGTGACAATGGATTCATTGGCATCCTACAATTTAAGAAACACTAAATCTTATCAAAGTTACACATCACAAGAATGAACAATGGAAGTAAGTAAATGACTACAGAAATAGTACCATTTCTTCTTGTTCATCTTCAAGAACATTTTGTACAGCAAGGAGATTACCATGAATATCACCTAATGAAATTGCCAAAAATAAGAACAACTTAGATTTCATATTTCATAAGAGAAGTTAGAAATAAAGGTGGAAATGTATAAATGAATACCTAACATGTCCGCTCGAGACCATGATTGCATACACATGAGAGCTTCTGATATTTTTGTTGCAAGTCGACTACGATGTGGACTAATTAGTCTTCTGCTCGAGACCATGAAATTTGGGGTCATTTATTTAGTAAATATTGCATACATAAAAAAATAATCTCACTAACATGTGGGTCCCACGTGTTAGCCGGGTATCCGTTGGATATCCGTGGAGCGAAACTACTATCCATGCCCGCCCCATGAATTAGCGGATATCCACCCCATAAAACCCGTGGATGTAATTAGGACTCCATACCCTTGCCCATCGGGTCGGATATCCGTGAATACCCGGATCTATAGATAAAATTGCCATCCTTACTTGTCACATACCCGCACCCCTAATGGGGATACACGGGTCACGAGTACCCATTGTCATCCTTATCCGTGGTACGCTTCGCTACAATGGAAAGCCATGCTAGCAGTTATAAACGTCACGGCACACGAAAGACAATCACGATTATGCTAGGGGTATTTAAAAGATATCTAGAACAACCGTGTCGGGATAGCGTGTCCATGGCGTTTGTTTTGCACAACACAAACGATCTGCTACACGATCTGTGACACACCATTTAGACCTTCCGTCTCGGTATATTAAAAGATGGTGAAAAATTAATAGGCATACAATTATACACCGTTAGGTAGATCTTTTATGGCACGTAAACTAATCAAAATAAAAATTCAAAATTATATCATATATTCCTTTATTCATATCGAGTTTCTTTTTCTTTAAGACATAAAATTCTATTTTTATATTATTATATTACGCTGCAACCACTTTAAAAATTATTGTAATTAACTAGAAGTCCAACGTAACTAAAAAAAACCTAATTCAATTATTCTAGTTGTTACAATCTTCTTCTATAAGACATTCTCCTCGCACACGGTGCACAATTTCAGTGGTGACCATGGAGAAATACAATCGTCCCATGAAGACAAGGTAGAGTTGCTCACCTTAAAATATGGAAACCATTATGTATTAGCTTTAGTTTGAGCTAAGGGTGGCTTGAGCTCTCCAATAGCATAAAACAGTTGATGAAAATACCGGAAAATTGTTTCCGTAGGTCTTCTCCATGTGAAATGAATCACTCGAAATATCTGGTTATGTCCTAGAACATGAAGCAAGAGTGCCACTTTCTCTTAAATACGGGTGTCGACGTTGTCCTTAAGCAAACCTCTTACCCTTAATTTGTGCACAAGTAGGTTAAAAGGGGCTCTTCTCATATTGAGCATAGCAATAGCATTTGCATCATTGTTGTTATAGATGTAGTTCAAATTTGCTATACTCTCTATCGTGATGTACCATGAGAGCATACACCGGCAACATGTTAGTCCTAGAAGCTGCTCTTCTATCGATCAAAAACATACATGCCTTAGTCACATACACCAATGCAGTTTCCTAGATGAAAACCTTCAACCGTTGGACCTAATCAAAGCGATATTGCATAAGTACCTTCGTTTCTATGAATAAGACGCACGCATATTCTAAGGAAAACTTTGACCGAAGAAATTAAGTAATAATATCTTGATTATATTGTACATAACTTGTATTGCTCGATTATAATTGAAATACACTTTCCAATAATGCTAATTTTATACCAATAATCTTTATATATTAGAGTAATTTTTAGGTAAAGAAAAAACACGCAAAACGAGAGTGCTTTATTCTTTCAAACAGAGAGAATAGCTAGGGAGCTAACACTGGGGAGGAGAGTACGTGGAAGCGGTGCTTACATTCATGGTTGAAGACGGCGATGACCTGCCAAAGCCGAAGAAGATGATGATGGACACGAAGAGGTCAAGTCGGTACCGCAGAACTGCGAGGATGTAGCAGTCGATGCTAGAGAAAGGCTGAGTGAGGGTCTAGGTACCAGATATGTGCATACACACCAATATTTAGTGGCGTAGATCTAAATCGTCGCCGCCACCATTAAAGTCGTCACCTAAGAGGAAAATGAGGATGGATTTGTTTTCCCATGGGTGGTGACAAACTAAGAGAGAGGTGAGGCTGCTTTTTTGCGCCATATCGCATAGCCGTGTTTTCGTCTCCCGCCATCTCTATGTTTGCTTCCCGCACACATAGTTCCTCTCCTCGCGCTCGCCTAGTCTGTCCCAGTGAAAATGTTAGATTTAGCCATTCCTGCATCGCCAGAATTTGGAGTGCTTTAAGTCTCATGCCAGTTAAGTCTACGGAACACCGCGACTGACCAAATAGGCATTTTGCATACTGCTAGATGTGAGAAACGCCTTTGTAGGCAACCGAACACGCCAAACATATATAGGCAACTACTATGTGCTATAAGATATTAAGCAATAAATTAATATAATTGAACAACTACTATGTGTTATTGGACAACAACATGATAAAATAAACAAAGCAATGGTTTTCTTATCCGTGGATTCATTTTTTAGTGGCTTTTCTGTTTTTTTCCTATCTCATTTTTTCTCGGGAATTGCTAATTCTCAGTGGGCACAGTCAACCCTCATACATTGAATTTGACGTGGAGATTCGCGATGACACTTTTGTCTTGAATGGGCTGTCGTTTTTGTTTCGCTTGGGTCATTTGAACGGGTTGTTGTTTCCTTGGGCCATTTGAATGGGTTGCTGCTCTTGTTTCAAAATTATTAGGTTTGGGCCAGGAGTTCAGCCGATAAACATAAGAAGTGGGTGAAAAGAAAACAACCTTCAGTAGGGATTGATGATACCCCTCCCCCAGGGGATCACGCGACTCTATCACCTAGGCCGTCCCCCCCCCTCCCCCGCGTGTCTCACGCAATCAGTCGTGGTGGCCCCTCCTCCCGCATACCTTATATCTTCATGCGCATCTCATGGTTCCTGCGCGCTGTCGTCGCCGCTGCAGGTCGTGAGCACGCGCCCGCTGGAGACCGCGCGCTGCCGCCGACCGTTTCCTCCACCACCGAAGTTTGCCACGCTCTGCCGCCAGAGCTTACTGCGCACCATCGCGGCTGGCCGTGCCTTGTCCTTGCCTTGCATTGCCACGCGCCGGTCGCAGGCTGCCACACGTCACCTGAGCTCACGCGCGGCCGGACTTCACCGCGCCTGCTCCTGCACCGCCGCGCCACCGGAGCTCGCTGCCTTCCTATCTCGCCGGCCAGAGCTCGCCGGCCTACAAGTGGAGCACCAGCGCAGCGAGATGGCGAGCACATGTCCTGGGAGGGGGGACGACGACACTGGTCCCTTGCGGGGCTCGCATCCGGCAGGGGCGACGTCGCCCCGCGGCTCCGACCACCGGCGAGGAACACTGCTTCGATATGACGCCCCGTGCATGCTGCCTACACTGGGAGATTTGCTACAAACGGTCGATGTTTTAGCTACCGACGAATATCGTCATTGCTACCGAAGGCCGATGGATTTGCTACGGACTAAGCGGCGGATTTTATGTTGGGGATTTTTTTGCTATGGCCGCGGGATTTTCTAAATACATATATATTTATTGCTCCAACTATTGTGTGTTTTTGCTATAATATTGTTAAACGTTTGCTATAAGATGACCAATGACAGTTTTCAGAGAAGTCGTTTTGCTAAGTAGCAACTTTTTTGCTACAAGTTCTCCAGCGATATCTCTGGCGAGGTCTCTTTTTGCTACATTAGCACATTTTTTTGCTACCATCGTTTTGCGGTTTTGCTATAATAGCGTCAAGTTTTTGCTACACGGTCTCCGGTGAGGTCTACCGGCGAGTCTCTGACGAGGTCAGATATGCTACATTACCATAACTTTTTTGCTACACGGTCGCCGGCGAGGTCTTCGGCGAGGTCCAGTCTGTTTTTCTATTTTCTGTATTGAACCGTTTTCTGCTACATGTAGCAAAAGCGAGACTATTTATAGTAAAAACGGGTAAGTTTATAGTAAAAGCGGGATTTGAGAATTTTAAGAGACACGTGTCAGCAAGGGGACCGAAGGATTTTGAGGAAGAGGACGTGTAGCACTCGCCCATTATTATACAATACAAGCCTACGAACATTTTATTCATGTAAGAAATTTGTTTGATCATTTTATTCTCTTATTATTTTGTCTTGTTGTGCATAATCAATTATAAAAATTATATTGTGTTTTAACAGAACAATGATGTCTTATGCGTTGTTGACTTTTGTTTCATATTTATGTCTTTTTTACACAAATTTTGAAGTAGTGATCTCTATTCCTTTCTAATTCGGTAATTGCTCTATTTATTTGGTTAAATTTTACTTTATAATACGTGTACGTCTTATACCTTGAAAGAAAGGTAGTATTCAATTAGCCACGTGATGTCAGCTGAGAGTTAGAAGGTCCCTTACCATGTCAGCTCGTAACCCCCTTCCCAAATAATGCTATACTTAGGGACATTTTGTTACGGGAAAGACTTACAGACTGTGGTAGAATTAGTTGGTTAAAATCCCACACCCTTCCGTGAATTTAGGGATGTGATTGCTATAGTTTCTCTCCACGTCATCCCGTAGAAATCAGCCTGTGGATGTAGTAGCATTATTGCCCCTGTCGACTCCAAAAAAACCTGCCGTTCTCTTTTCCCCTCTTCACTCCAACACCAGTAATCCTAGACTTACGGACGGTGTAGTTCACGGAGAGTTTACGAACTGACGTGTTGTGCATGCGTTGGTTGGAATTTTGATTCTTGCTTGAAAACCGGAGCACGTTTTCTGCTGCTGTGTCCTGTAGTCCGTAAAAACTTTTCGTAGATGTAGCATTACTCCTCCAACACCCCCGACCCGTCCTTTACTACTACCTGGCCTTGAGGTGGGGGGCGGAGGACCCCGGCCGTGAGTCGCAGCAGCTCTGGTGGAGGCCTACATAAGTCCTCCCAGGAGCGAAACGAGGAGCCCCTACCTGGACACGGGCGCGAGCAGCTTCCTTCGCGGCTGCCTCTCCGGTCTCCACCATGGCGCAGGTAGGAGCCATCCGAAGACGAGGAGGGAGAGGTCAAGGCAGGGCGGAGGACCTTGTGTGGCAAGCTATGGCGCCCGCCATATCTTGATTCTGGAGCTCCTAGACCCAATTAATGCTTAAGTGGTATGTTCCGGTTGCCTCATGTCTTCTTTTTTCATTTGTTCCGTCGTGTATAAACTAATTCTGAAGTAATATTTTCATATTTCTTTAACAGATTAAGTCTATATGTTTAATAAATTTGTTTTGAACTATTGTCTTAAGTTCTGTTTAATTATAGAGGTAATTTTTATCTTAGTTATGTACGGACAAGCATATTATAGTTACTGTACAATATTAATTATGAATTGTCGTGTATTTTATGAGCATATATTTAGTAAAAAAAATATTATAATACTATTAGTTTTGCCACATCAAGAAACATTTTCGTCCTCCGCCACTCGTCTAGACGGCATCGCGCGGGAGGCCCCTAAGGGCATATACAATAGTCCACCATCAGCTGTCTATAAAGATTACCAGCTAGGATTTTTTATGACGTGGAGGGAAGAGAGGGGAGAGAGAAAAGGAGTCCGTCGGTAGGAATCCAGACAGTCTGCAGCCCTGAAAAAAGCTCGCTACCGACGGATAAATCCCGTTGTAGAGAGGGTGTCTGCATATCTGGACAACTCGTTCGTTCCTATTTGTGCTGCGTGTCAGTTCTCTGTCCCAAATCATGCGGTCGTTACGGATAGACTAATAGACAGGTTGTTGTATATACCGGCTATAGTACTCTTTGCCCGTGACGTGGAGACAACCTACAGACAATAGCCGTCGAAACCAATGTTCATGCCCTAACGGCGAGGAGGGTGAGGTAGGTCGGGCCGGGCGATACCGCTTTGACCAGAAAGCACCTGGCCATTTGCCACCGCACTCGCTCGGCAGTTTTTGATGCCGCTTCTCTCGATCATGTGGTCAGGAAGACGATGCGCTCAAGGCGACGAAAAAGCGCAGCTGTGCTTTTAAGCAATTGGAAAAGAATTGCTAAACGATGTATCGTCATTTCTCTATTGTTGTGCAGCGGAATTAACAAGTCTAATCCATCGCTCGCCTCAACGCGTATCGTCGTACAGCGGAATTGTTGTTTTACTTCCTCGGTTCCAAAATATAAGATATTTTAGATTTATGGAAAAAAAATCTAGACTTGTTTTAGTGTCTAGATTCATTCCAAACTTGAGTAAACCTATATATAAAAGTAGTCTAGATACATTTGCTATCTTATATTTTAAAATAGAGGGAGTAGATTCTAGAGTTTTGCACTAGCATACCTTTCTTGCTCCTACACCTTTTCCAGTTCTTATGTATTTCATTCCTGCATTCCGAACGTATTCCAAGGCCTTAATATGTGTGTTGTTACTTACTCATATCTACAACAGGATATTCGATGTCTATCAGAACGAGAAGTTTAGCTATATAGTGTGTTCAGCCGTCGGCTTGACGACGGGTACCTTCGGCCTCCTTGGCGATTACAAATCTACCAATACCGACCAGATTCTCAAGATACTGTCTTCCCTTGGACGTTACTTGGTAGCATGGTCCTTCGTGGTGGTTCAAATGCTGGTGTTTGTCATACTAGTATGCCCTCTGGCAGCAATCTATGTGTTTGGGCTGTTGATCTCCGCAGGGATATCGATTTGGCGTCTGAAGAAACACGATTACGGTGGAAACTCGAATGGAGAAGCAAACCTGAAGCCGACGATGGACACCTTGTACTATCTTGCTCTGCTCCAAGGGGTGCTCTTCTGCTATAGGTTCTTCTTTTCTCTCACGAGGAAGGGGTTGGCTAAGGTTGTGGTCGAAAACTCTACTGATGAGGGGGAACTCGAAGTAGTTTTGGCATACTTGCGTGAAACAAGGATCGGGTGCGAGAAGGACCCATCGTTCGCGAAAGGAAGGAATCTCATCACACATGCTGTAGACTTGATCGGTTCCAAGTCGCGTGATGAGTGCCCTTCCGGAGTAAAGATGCTGTTCACAGCCATATACAGGGGGGAGAGGAGACTGAAGAAAGCAAGAGTCCAGGGCGAAAAGGTAGAGTGTCTTGTGCTATGGCGAAAAATCATTGGGCAGCACATGCTGATGAAGAATCTGATCATATCCGTACCCTCTTCACCCGTACTCCAGAAACTATTGCAGACACTGGATCCCCAGAGCGCATTTGACAGAGAGGCCAGGAACCAGGGTGCCACAATAGTGGCGCACCTTGCTCTGGACATCCATTTGGAGCAATTCCCAGGGGCGATTCAGTACATATGTACTCTGATCGGCAGTTTCGAAGAATGCCGTCTAATGGAACCATACCATAGAAACCGGCTACTGAACAAATATGACCAAGATTGGGATCGACAAGCCAGCCGTCGGCCATCACCAGGCGAACCTGAGAATTACATTCGCGAGGCCTACGAGAAGCTGGTGCTGAAAGGCTTGTGCATCCTGTGGAAGCTCGCAACCCACGAGAATAACTGCAGAATCATGAGCCACACACAAGGTCTGCTCCCGAAAATCATGGCGCGACATAATCCACCAATTCAATGGCAGCGCATGGTCCGTCACCGTAGTAGAGGGGTCACTCAAGGTCATGTTTCAGCTCGTGGGTGCTCCTGGAGAGACTGGTGCCAAGCTACGTCGAGAAATCTCAAGCAACAAGGAGGCAATCGGCACCATGGGGAGGATTCTCAGCTGTGGCTGCTGCTCTGCAAAGCTTCAGAAACAAGCCATGGGAATTCTTTGCTGGCCCAGCCCCAAACGCCGAGTGCAGTCCGGCGTGACGACGGCGAAGTATTCCGGTGAGCTGCCCGCATGTATAAGAACCAGCTAACAACGATCAGCAAGCTAGCTATCTAGCCTGATCAAAAGAACTAGCTCTCTCAACTCACACGAGTACGTACCAGGAAAAACAATGTTGATGGCTACAGGGCCCTCTCGGTCTTGTTGTTTGTATTGAATCTCACGGTTGTCTTATAAGGCTACTATATGGGTGTATATATACCCGGCAAGACGCAACGTCAATACGAATAGGTGTTGGACTACTAGTCCTACTCGAAACACACACACGCACACGACACCGTTCCGTGTCCTATCGGGATTATTATTCCTAACAATCACCCCCCTAAGCACGATGTGCCCATCTTCACAGCTTGGACGCCGATCCTTCCTCGCATCTCCACAAACTTCACTCGTCCCAAAGATTTAGTTAGGATATCCGCAAGCTGATCATTGGTGCAAACATAGTTGACTTCAATCTTGCTCTCCTCTACACACTGCCGTATGTAGTGATACTTCGTATCAATGTGCTTACTCCTGTCATGATGCACCGGATTCTTGCACAATGAAATTGCAGACTTGTTGTCAATATTGAGCACCACTTGTTCCGCCTCCCGATTGGTGAGATCACCAAGTAGACTTCTTAGCCACACACCTTGACACGCTGCAGTTGCAGCTGCAATATACTCAGCTTCACAGGATGACTGTGCCAACACCTTTTGCTTTTGTGATAGCCAACTTACTATGCTTCTTCCCAAGAAATATGCCACGCCCGAGGTACTCTTACGGTCGTCAATATCTCCTGCCATGTCGCTATCACTGTAGCCAAGTAGCTTCACCTCCTCCTTCTCTTTCGAGTAGACAATACCAAAGTTTGTAGTACCTTTGATATACCTGAGTATATGTTTCACGGCTGTACAATGCTCCATTGTGGGTGCTTCCATGAAGCGACTCACATAGCCAACGGAATAGGCCAAGTCAGGTCTTGTGTTGATGAAATACCTCAAACTTCCGACAACGCTCCTATACTCCGTTGCATCAACCGCAGATGCTTCACTCCTTTTGCTCAGTTTAAGACGAGGTTTCATCGGAACACGAGTTGGATTGCATTCTTCCATGCCACACTTCTCGAGTATCTTCTTTGCATATGCCTCTTGGCATAGCGTGATCTCACCCAGCTTTTGATGTACCTCGATCCCAAGGTAGTAGCTCAACAAGCCTAGATCACTCATCTTGAATAACTCCTTCATCTGTAGCTTGAACTTTTCAATCTCCTTCTCATCCGCCTCATTATCAATAGATCATCAACATAGATGCCAACTAGTAGATGATCCTTCCTTTACCTCACTTATACATCGCATGCTCGGTGGGATCTTCTCGAATCCGAGAGAGATCAATGTACGATCAAGCTTGATGTTCCACGCCGAGGGGCTTGCAGAGTCTGCATAACGCCTTGTGTAGCTTCAAAACCTTGTGTTCTTCTCCCTCTTTGATGTATCCCGGTGGTTGCTTCACATAAATTTCTTCTTCTAACTCCCCATTCAAAAACGCAGATTTCACATCCATGTGATGCAATTTCCAAGATTCTTGAGCTGCGAGAGCGATAAGTAATCTCACCGATTCCATCCTTGCAACGGGAGCAAACACTTCTTCGAAATCCACACCTTGCTCTTGCACGTATCCCTTGGCCACTAGCCGAGCTTTGTGTTTCACCAACTTCCCTTCGGCATCCTTCTTGATCTTGTACACCCACTTGAGCCCTATGGCCTTGTGATTGTTGGGTAGATCGACAAGCTCCCATGTATCGTTGTCGCGGATCGACCCCAACTCCTCATCCATAGCCCGACGCCAACACTCCTCCGTATTAGCATCCTCGAATTTCGTCGGCTCCTCGGTGAGTAAACACCGACCTTGTCCTCTCCCTCGTGCACGCGCTGTACGAAGGGTCTCCGGCGGATACAACTCCAGTACACTTCGGAATTTTCTGGAGTAGGTGGCCATCTCATTTCTTCCCGTGCACTTGGAGGAGACGTGGAAGCTGACGTAGTACTTGTTTCAGCGTCTACTGAATTTCCTGCAGTTTCTGTCGGTGTACTGCATGTTGGAGACGTGACATCGTCGCCCGTCCCACTGGACTACCGCTATCCCTCCTCGGATGGGAGTGTGCAGCTGATGGGCCACTTGCGCCAGTGGCTCTCGTCTGCGTGCGGATCGGATGGCGACGTCGAGCCTCCAGTGCGTGAGCTGCTGCTCGTGCGGGACTCCCACGGAGATACCTCTCCAGCGTAGCGCTGCTGCTCACTTCAGACCTCCATCTTCCGAACCAGCGCCTAAATCCGTAACGCCACGGACGCTTTTCTTGATCATCGCATGTGAATCATCAGAGACTACAGTAAATATTTCATTAGAAACTGATTGTACCGGTTCCGCAGAGCCCCAATTCCATGATTTCTCCTCCTCCAAGACGACGTCGCGTGTCACCACCACCTGTTTTTTCACTGGATTGTACGCGCGATACGCCTTCGAACCGTATTCATAGACGATCATGACCATTGGAGTACTTCGATCCGCCAACTTGCTAGTATGCCCGTCACCGTCTTCACATGCGCCACGCACCAAAGTGCGAAGATGATCAACCGAGGGCTTGCGCCGTACCATGCTTCAGGCGTCATACCAACTACACTCTTAGTTGGCCTGTTCGACAAATAGACAACATTAATCGCCTCATCCCAAAACCTGCCAGCATGCCTTTGCTCTTCATCATGCTACGTGCCATGGCCACCACGGTTTGGTTCCTTCTTTCCACAACACCGTTTTGCTGCGGTGAATATGGTGCGGTAAGATACCGCCGGATCCCATGAGCTTCACAAAACGCCTTGAATTCATTGGATTTGAACTACCCACCGATCGGAGGGCCTTCAACTTTGCCTCGGACTCCACCTCGGCTGCCATCTTCACAATCCTGAACGCTTGCAAAGCTTGATCCTTACTCTTCAGCAACACAACCCACATGTATCTACTGAAGTCGTCGACGATGAGCAAAAAGTACTTGTTCCCTACGGGGGTCGCCGGCGTGATTGGTCTGCATAAGTCTCCATGCACCAACTCAAGAACCTTACTTGCTCGATATTGTCCCTCCCTTGGAAACGGGGCTCGCCTTTGCTTCCCAATGAGACAACCGTCACACACCTGCTCAACATGATCAACACACCGTAAGCCACGTACCATCTCCTTCTGTCCAAGTTGTCGTAGAGCTTGGAAATTTAGATGTCCGTAGCGAGCATGCCACTTCCACGCCGAGTCTTCCATGCTTGTCATCAAACATACTGGATCCGCCCGATTGAGATTGAGGATGTAGAGTCTATTCTTCGACCTCTCCACCTTCATTATGAGCTGCCTTTGGCGGTCATATCCCCACAGGAACTCGTCCTCCAACACGATCTTGCATCCACGCTCCGCGAGCTGACCAAGACTGATAATGTTGGTCTTAAGCTTGGGAATATAGTACACGTCGGTGAGTACCTTGTGACCTCCATCCTTCAACTCAAACAGGACAGTGCCTCGTCCTGCAATCTCCACCTTCGACCCATCGCCGAATCGGACGGAGCCTCCAACCGTGAGGTTCAACTCAGAAAACTGAGCCTTGTCGCCGGTCATGTGGTTGCTAGCGCCTGTGTCGAGGTACCAAACATCATGAGCCGTTTGCATCCTCCGCGGGAAGACCTTCTCTTCCACGAGCGTGACGATATCCGTAGCGGACTCCTGAGGAGTTGATTCCTTGGTGGTCATTAACTCGCAAGCTTCGAGCATGAGCATCATCGGTCCATCATCTCCTTCCTTCGCCATGAGAGCCTTCTCCTTTGAACGGTTAGGACACTCCGATTTGAAGTGCCCGAGCTGATTGCACTTATGGCAGCGAAGATTCTTCTTGTCGAATTTCTTTTTTGGATTCTTCGGCTTGCTGTCCGACTTCTTCGCCGGGACCGAACCATCGCCACTGCCAGATGCCTTATCGCTCCTCTCCTTGGCGACCATTGCCTGCCATTGGGCACGTGTAAGCATGAGGTGCTCATCTTGTTTCGCGTCGCCGTAGGTGATCTTCATCCGCTCGTGCGCCTTGAACCGTCCAACCAGGTCATCCATCGTGAGGGTGGTGAGATCAACGCATTGCTCGATTGCCGACACCACGATATGTACCAGGCGGCGCGCAGAAACGACATTACGGCGAGATATCTTCCGACTTCTCACCTTGCGCGAATCCTGTTGACAATTGTGGCTACCTCGAGGCAAAAGCGTCCAGCGTCTCATCTCCTTCCATCTCCGTGTTCTCGTACTTCTTTTGCAAGGTTTGTAGGGTCGCCTCATGACGCTGCGTGCCCAAGATTCAACGCCTTGAGTGTCTCCCACGCCTTTGCAGAATCCTTCGAGATCGGTGTTGCATCACGTCCGCCACCACCGAGCCGATGGCCGTGAGTGCTGTCGGTCCTGCGGTACTTGCGCCCTTCTTGAACTTCGTCGCCGCCGGATCGACAGCCTCCAGATGTCGCGTTGCCCTCCATGGCCCACTCCATCCGTTTACCACGCCGTGTAGTTGCCGCGATCATACCACGGTATGCGACGACACCGATGCACCCGCACCGCCGGGTACTCGCCTTGATCCTTGCCCGTCATGACCTCCCGTTACTAGGAGATCCTCCGCGAGGCTCTGATACCAATTGTTGGCCCAGCCCCAAACGCCGAGTGCAGTCCGGCGTGACGACGGCGAAGTATTCCGGCGAGTTGCGCGCACGTATAAGAACCAGCTAACAACGATCAGCAAGCTAGCTATCTAGCCTGATCAAAAGAACTAGCTCTCTCAACTCACACGAGTACGTACCAGGAAAAACAATGTTGATGGCTACAGGGCCCTCTCGGTCCTGTTGTTTGTATTGAATCTCACGGTTGTCTTATAAGGCTACTATATGGGTGTATATATACCCGGCAAGACGCAACGTCAATACGAATAGATGTTGGACTACTAGTCCTACTCGGAACACACACACGACACCGTTCCGTGTCCTATCGGGATTATTATTCCTAACATTCTTACGCAACTATACATAGAAACAAATACTAGCAGGGAAACTTACATCAAGATGTTGGTAGGCATCTTCGCCGATGTTAGCAAGAACAGGTCCATCAGAAACTTGGCTGGTGAAGCGCTAGCAAAGTTATCTATCCAGGGCGGAAGGAATACAGGTATTATCTTGCAGCTGAACAGCGATGTGATTGGTAGCCTCATCAAGATACTTGTAGATGATGCTGAGAACAAGATATGCAGGATAAGAGTAGCTCAAATCCTGGAGCAATTGTGTATCTTGGAGTCTACTCCTGGTAAACTTAAGCATGCCATGACCAATGAAATGCCCAAGGTAATTAATTCATGTAACCTTGGTTTTGTTCTGATCATCGACAACATATATGTGCTGATTATCCTACCTTTGATTATTAATTAGTACCTCTTGAAGCTCAATCAAACTGTTTTTACGTTTCAGGTGCTTGCACGGATACTTGGTTGTGGATCGACAGAAAATAAAACACAATCAGACCAGGTCGAATTCCCAGAAAAAGAAACTGACATAGAAAACCAATTTGCTGATCCACAAGACATAGAAACCCATTCATTCCTTCATCCTCAAAACAAGAAGGACAAAGGTGAGGTGGAGACAGCGGTGGCGGTAGAGATGGAGATGGAGATGGATGAGTTAACGTTGGACAATGAAGAGGACGAGCAATTCCACGCATCCCTCACTTCTGCAGTTTATAGCATAAAACTACCACTTTTCTAAATACAAATTTTAAAAATTCATAACTTTAATTGTATAACTCCAAATAATATAAATAATATATCCAGATTTATTGTAAAACTAGACGACCTGCATGAAAAAGGCTGACGATGCGCGGCCGGCGGTGCCACGTCGTTGGTGGGGTCATCTTGTCAGACCCAGCGTCAATTCGTGTGGAATCGGTGTTGTGTACACATTGCAAGTAGACTGGTGTTTTTTACGATTTCAGCGAAAGGTGGTGGTTTTTTGTAATTGAAGCAGAAAAGTGGTGGCTTTATGCTATATGTCGTTAACGTCGGTTAACGGCCGTCCCAAGCTGGTGGGCTCCATCTGTCAGATCCAGCATCAATTCGTGTCAATCGACTGGTTAGCGCACATTGCAAAAAATAAGCAGTAGGGCGGTGGTTTTTTGCAATTCAAATATAAACCGGTGATTTTTCGAAATTTAGGTAGAAAAGTGGTGATTTTATGCTATAAACTCCTCACTTTTGCTTCGGTCCCCCACCCCGCGTTGGCATCAATGCCTTATCTGCCCATTTATCGTCTAGCAATTGGCCCTTAGCCCACCTCCTTTTCCGCGTGGCCCCAGATCCATCCTGTATTCATCGTTTGTCCATCTGCAAATACATATGCGTATACTTCGTCTGTATAGGAGACGTGAGAGGTGCGATCCCAGACCGAGGCCTTCACCCGCATCGAGCTCGCCTACCACGCCGTCAATCTCGCGATGGGCCACCACGTCCCGTGTTGTGTCGAGTTCCTCGTTGGCGAACGCCCGCCCTCCGGCACCGGCAAGCCCGACGACCGCATTGTCGGCTACTCGGGCAACGACCACATCTTCAGGTCTGGGTTGGTACCAGGTCCGAGTCAGCTTCCTGTTTTCAATTCGGGCTCCGTACATACACATATCAGCTGATCGATCTGTCTTTTAATTCATGTCTCGTATGTACACATATCAGCTGATCGATCTGCCTTTTAATTCATGTTCCGTACGTACACATATCAGCTAATCGGTCTGCCTTTTAATTCATGTCTCGTACGTACACATATGAGCTGATCGATCTGTCTTTTTTTATTAAAGTCTATGTATAATATACAACTATATAAGTAGACAATATGAGACTCTTCGATCCACCTATAACCCACCCACAACCCATCCGCCAACTAACCCACCAAAACTTTCCTTTAGGATGGGGACCGAAGCAAGCCTCAGAAATCCCTGTTATCCCTCTTTGTGACGGTATGCGACACATTCATCAGTCCTGATGAAGATTTGGCCTGTCTGTTTGGTGCAGTCGATGCAATTAGCCTTCCAAAGAAGCTCAAGGACATGGTAGCAGCAAACACCCTTCCGACGGTGCCTTGCTTGAGACTGATGAAGCTTACCTGTAAGATGGTCATATCAATGATGAACCACAGGGGCAGGTACCTAAAAGAAGACCTGGAGAGCTTGATGGAAGCACTATCCAGTGTTTCCGAAAGCATGTCTCTTCTCGACATCTCCATGGTTTTTGCAAGCGAAGATGATGGCGCAGCAACCACAGTGAAGCCTGTCAAGAGTCTCCGTTCCCTGGTGAAAGAAGCAAAGGAAAGTGTCGACAAATACTTCAAGGCACAAGAATCTGGTTAATACTCACCTGATATACGGGAAAGTGTTGACGCATACTCTATTATACTATATCCTTTGTGTGTACTCTCCTAAGTATATATCAGTTCGTTGTAAAATTATTTATGTGTGACGTGAGGATGCCCTCTATTTTATTCTCGTGTCTGTGTGTAAACTCAGCTGTCTTGAGTGTTGTCAAGTGAACTCGAATTAGCCTTTCGCCATGCTTTATAAATAAAGTCAAACGGCCAAACCGATATATAGTGATGAGAAATTCCTCTAACAAACAGATCAAAGATACACTGAGAAGACTAGAAAGCATCTAACTTGCCACCGAGGGCGACTAGCCTAAGACGACCAGAGCTCCACGACAACGCCTCCAAGAAGGTCACGACACCATAGGTGCCGCCGCCGCCGAGACCACAAGGGTCAAGGGTTTTCACCCGGAGCCCTAATATGGTGAGAGTAGCCACAACAACGCCCCCAAGAGGGTAACGACACCCACGGGCGTCGCCGTTGTCGGAAAAAACTCTCGCCAAATTCGGTATCTCGGACCAGCCCCAATCCCCGAGCCGAGCTTCCAAACGCGATCTAGGCGCTACCACCGCCAGGAGCCCCCGATGCCCACTCCTTGCCACCCTCATGGTCCAAAGAGAGGATCCATCACCACCGCCACATCGCCCCGCCGCCGAGACGCCCGTGCAGTCCACCTTTCGGGGCCGCCGTCCCGGCATCCGGGAACTCGCATCCGTGTACCAAGGAGTGACGCATGACCTACGAGGCGAAGGAAGGAGCGAGGTAGAATCCGGAGGGCAACACATGCGTGACCACCTAGAGGAGACCCGTCCTCCACCGTCATAGGCGATTGCCGGCCGGACACGACGGCAGGGCCACGCCAGGCCCGGACAGGCCCAAATCAGGCCGTAAAGGCCCCGCCGCCATGCTACAGCATGCATGCCACGCCATGGATACCCTCTAGCTCGAACCACTCCATGCCCCCACCTCCAGAGGGCAGCACTACCGTGCACAGGCAGGCCCGCCTAGGCCCAGATGAGGCCCATAGGGCCCAAATCTGGGCCATCGGCGTACTGGCTGGCCGCCAGCACCGCGTTGCCCCGCCGCACCAGCGTCACCATGGACCGCCGTGACATCCCCACGCCACCCTATCGCCACAGACCGTCGCCTCGCCACTAGGAGCTCCAGGATAAGCAGACGGGCCGCTGCCATCGAGAGACATCAGCCGCGCGAGGAAGGTCACCGCTGCCTCCACTTGCAGGAGCCGTCGCTGCCGTCAGCCGGCCAGCCAAGATACTGCCACCCCGCCGAGTCACACCGCCACCAGAGAGGGAACCGTCCCATTGGCCTCCCGTGCCGGGTGAAGAAGAGCTACCGTCGCCAGACGGCCGCCGCAAGACGCCGTGGCGGGCGAGGTGGGAAGGGGAGCGGGCGCCACAGACCTAGGGTTTCCGCTCCCAGGTCGCTCGAGAGCGACCGAGGAGCGGGGGAGCATGGGTCTCACAAGGAAAGCTCTAAGGCATGTGATTATCGCTCTAGCTGAGAATGGGTCAGGCTCGCGTCGCCCCTTCTTGGCGACCGAGGGGGCCAAATCCTAATCCCCCTGCCACCTCCTTCCCCTCCATCCTTCTCCCACCTTGTCGCCTCCGGAGGGCCGCCGGCCTAAGTGCACGGCGCCGGTGATGGGGGCGGCGGGGATATGGCCTCCCGGCCCCAGCGCGACGGTAGGAAGGAGAACGTCGGCATTGGACGGGGCCCTCTCACCATCAACGTTTACGCGGCTCCGGCCGGCGGTGGCTTCGTGGGAGCTCGGATCTGGAGGCGGCGGCCTCTACCAGAGTGGGGCGGGTGGCGATCTGGTGGAGGAGGTGTCGGCGATGGGATTCCGTTGGAAGACCTAGATCGGCTCTCTATCCCTAATTGCCTGCTCGATCCATTCTCCAGAAACCGACCGACGGTGTGGGAATCGCTGTGTTGGATCTAATAAAAGAGGTGGTCTTTTGGTTTCTTTCGCACGAAAACGAAGATCTGCTTGATGTCTGCCGTCGTTGATCTGGTCTGGAGAGGCGGGTTCCGGAAGGCTCCGTCGGCGAACTACCATGGGCGTATCATGCCTGGAGATTGCTGGATCGGAAGGTATTAGGTCGTGCGCACCTTGTTTTTTGGCCGTTTGGTTTCAGCGGGAACATTGCGAAGCTCTGTTGTTTGTTCCCACCAAATGTCGTTCTTAGAGCCATGGTGTAGTCAGATGCAGAGAATGTCAGGAAAGCGGAAATATGAGGGTAGCGATGGTGATTTTTGTTCTTGTGGCGACGAAGAACTGGCCGCGTGATCTAGGACTCGTTGCAGCGACTGTTGGTACGAGAAGACAACACAGGGGAGTTCCCAGTCTTATCTTGCAGAGTGAAAATTTAAGGTCTGGCCTTAACTGGTTGTGCCTGGCAATGACCTTGTTGAAGGCATTGTTTTGTGAGCAAAGACTTTCTCCAGGGTAAAAACCTATGATATTTGATCGGACAACGACGACGCTTGGACACTGTTTCCTTTTTGAAAGCGTTGTTATTGGAGTGGAGGACTACTGGTGTTGTTCTGAACTTCTGATGGTATCACTGTCGTTACTTTGAGGATTAATTCTCTATAGAGGGATCTTTTTTTTGCAATTCTTTTTTTCTTTTTCTGGGCTGTGTGCATCCGTAGGACCGCTAAGACATGCGTTGTCGCAGAGGCCGGGTGAAATTGATATACTATGATATTAATATATACTCTTTTCTAAAAAAATATATATCAGCTCGTTGTAAATATATTTATGTGTGACGTGAGGTGAGGATGCCCTCTATTTTATTCCAACGTGTCCGTGTGTAAACTCAACTATCTTTAGTGACACACTCAACTATCTTTAGTGTTGTCAGTGTATCTCTGAAACCTGCATGTAAGAGCATCTCTAGTGAAACATCTAAATAAAAACGTCTATATGGGGATATAGATGGCCGTGTATAAAGATTCTTTTTTAGACGTCCTCAGTTTTTTAGTGGAACGTCTATATTTAGAAGGTCTATATTCTCTTACCTATGTTTAACAATATATTTTAACTACCATCCAACGGCTATATTTCCAATAATGAGTTGTCTAGAATGTCCTTATGAGTTGTTCATCGGCTAGTTGTCCATTTGCACGAAAAAACATCCATATTCATCGACGACTTGTCTAGGTAAATTTTCTGTGCAAACTAACAACACCCTGACGATCATAATCATAGATTAGCACTGAATTATCAGAAGCAAACAAGAACTCTGGTTACTGAGATCAAGGTAGAATCAGCCGTGTATTACCAAGGAAACAGCAGACCGGTGCTGCACAGGCCAGTGTCTGCACTCACCCGCGCGCGCGCATACGGCTGCGTCGGCCAGCTTCAGGTGCCGCCCCGGCTGCACTCAGAGTCCACCCCGCATATGAATCGGGCCGCCCCCGCCCAACCCATCGTGCCCCACCCCCGCATCGAGCGTCGTCCCCGCATCCGCCGCCCCCCACCCACCCACACCACGCGTGCATATCCCCACCTCGCTGCCTCTGAATCCGAAGGGAACGGAGCACCTACGGCAAGATCCGGCGCCTGCCATGGTTTCTTGGTCGAATCCCCTCTCAATCCCGTCCAATTTTGGAGCTCTCTCTCACCTACTCTACAGGGAAAAGGTTGCGTTCCTGATGCCGGTGAGCGGAGGCGACGGTGAGACGGGAGCGCTCCTCCCTTCCTGTTTCTCCTCCTCCGGATGGGCGCGGGAGCAGGGGCGCGTCCGCGCGGGATGCGACCAGGGACGCGGGAGGGAAGTCTCGTGAGCGGCAGTTTGCCTTTGGACGTCGTGGCTCCATCGATATCGTCCATATTTGGACTATGCGTAGCAGTCTTGGACATCGTCTAAAATTTAGACCTCCACTTAGACGAGCTTCTGTACGCCATTTTTGTGTCCCACGTCTGGTATAGATGTCCTTTTAAACGAGCCACTAGAGATGCTCTAAATGTCGCTTCTTACTGCTTTGGCGATTCGCGCCCTCTTCTTATTCATCTCCTCCACCGATTATTCTTCTGTAGCTTGTTTCTTATATGTTGAAATGCCTGCTATCCAAACATGGATTTACATCCTGGAAAAGAATTCATTATTATGCCTCGGTAAATTACCCATGTATTGTATTTATATATTTATTTATAAAACTAAAAGACTATATTTTTACTGATACCAAACGGAGGCTAGAATTTGTATTTTCTCGATAAAGAGTGCTTACTTAAGGAGTTTAATTCATTACACAGATGCTCGCCCCCGCAACAGTACATCAAGTGAAAAATAAATTTGCTTATTGTTATCAACCGGCAAACTCTGGTTGGACGATTGCCCTATACACTCTGAGAATTTTCTGTTCTCCTGCATATTGCAGGGGAATTTGTCGATGTCACAAGTTGAATCAATTGTCAATCTCTTCAGAAAAGTATTTGCGTGCATGCCGCAAGCCTGGTGCTAATGAAATCTCATCTGGACGTCAGATTTGGTGGAGAAGACTCCTGAACCTTAGCTATAGTATTGTTCTTGTGATAGATAATGTGATATAGAGTTGAATATTGTTCTCAAAGTGTGGCATTACTCAACCTCTTGTCGTCTTAGAATCTAATTTTTAAGCCATCATTAATTATAAATGATCTGAAGAGAACGCCATTAGAACAACACAAATATGAGAGCCTCCAGGTTTCGAGTAAACTGGAGGAATGTCTTTTAGCCTATATATTTTCTCTCTTGGAAAGTTATTTACCTACAAGGGCTGTAATTTTAATCTGGAAATCATGAATACCTAGCCCCCCATCCCCTAATCTTTGGGTTGGCAAACCAAATCCCATTTGGGTAGTCGGTTTCTTTTCTCACCGGCTCGTTGCAATGGGAATTTAGATCAGAAATAATGCAATCTATGTAAGACTCTTTAGGGTAAGTGGAAGAGAGAATCAAGGGCTGTTTAGTTGTGCTTATTTAGCTTTTCGCTTTTGTCTTATAAACCATAAAAGCGCCTAAATAGGTTCTTTTCATTTTAGCTTTTGGCTTATACCATCATACTATTATGTTTAATAAGCCAAAAGCCAAAGCCAAAAACACCTATTTCGGTGCTTTTGTGGCTTATAAGCCAAACTCCAAAAGCTAGACTTAAGCCTAACCAAACAGGCCCTCATATACAATACCATATTACTTAGTACTGAATTAATGAGAATTAATCTTTTATCAAGAGATAGTATTTTTTCTTCCAACTAATTAGCCTCTTTTGCGGTCACTCCTCAATGCAACATTTGAGAGCATCTGATTGTGTATCAGAATACCCAAATAACTAACAGAAAACTCGGCATAACGAGCAGCCTCCTCTTGGGCTTCCTCAAACAGAATGATTCACTTTTGTGAATGTTTATTTTAAGATTCAAAAGTTGCTTGAACCTTGATCAGATTAATTTCAAGTTCTCTCAAAAAATCAATTTTAAGTTATTAGCTTTTACAAGGTCATGTTCCATATGATTTTGCGTTGAGATATGCTGAACTGATCGTTTTTGCAGTTTATGCCTGAAAACATTTACTACAACATCATATCCGATTTAACCGGAGTATCTAATTCTTATCGGTCTCGAGGGATGGTTCGGGAGTGTTGGAGAACAACTCTCCGGAACCATCTATGAGGCTAGCCTTGGAGTATACGTCAAGGAAACTGGTAATATTCCATGTATACGATTATAATTTGATTGTACCATTTGTATATAAATAGAGGAGTCGAGGCGTGTGGAAAGCAGCCCGAACCATTGTTTTACATGGTATCAGACACTGGTCCTTGATCCTACGCCTAAAACCCTAGAAACAACCTCCTCATCTCCCGTCCAACCTTCTTTTCCCTACCTCCATGGCTATAGCCGCCGATCTCGCGAAGCTTGAGGCCAAACTAAAGCAGCGTGAGTCTCTCCTCCAAAATCGCCAGGAAGAACTCGACCATCGCACCGCCGTGATGGGAAAATCCATCGACACCACCACTACGTCCGCCCCACAGAACCCTTCCTGCTATGTTGCCTCCATCAAAATCCATGTTCCTATAACCCTCGATCTCCAAGATTCCAACTACGCCAAGTGGCGTGAGCTTTTCTTCATCGCCCTCGGTTGCTACGGGTTCTCCAGCCATGTCGTGGTAGATCTGGACTCCATCGCCAACCTCTTACATGACAACAAGAAAAATCATGCCCTCGCTCTTGATGCTGAGTTTCGCAACACACCACAAGGAGACATGTCCGTCCAAAACTACTGCGCCAAGCTCAAGTCCCATGCCGAAGCTCTCAGAAACGTTGGCCATCCCATCATGGACGAGACGCTCGTCCTCACGGTGCTTTGCTGCCTCAACGATAAATTCAGCCATGTCCGCTCTTTTCTTCCGTTTCAGGTGTCGTTCTCGACCTTCCTGCAGACACGTTTAGCGCTTTTCCTCGAGGAAACACTGAAGAAGACGGACGCAAAGAATGCCGCGACCACGTCGCTCTGGGCCAGCGGCAACAACATTCTCCCTCAGACGGTCGGGGAGCGTACACCTCCTCATGGCCGTGGTACCATCTCCAGCAGTGGCGACCCTCACCCCTTCTCCAATCCCCCCCACCGTGCCCTACTTCAACCCTGGTCATGGCGGTGGAAACAACGGCCACCGTGGACGCGGCAACAACAATCCTTGGATGTTTAATCCCTGTACTGGTCTCCCAAGATGTTCTCAGCAAGCACAACAACATCAACCGGCCGTGTCTCCACTGTGGCAACCTCATGGCGGTGCCCAATGCCGGCATCCTTGGTCCGCGCCCCAGCTTTCAGCCATACCAGACATACATGGCATACGGTCAACAACAGCACAACGACTCCATGACATTGTTCTCTAGTTATACAGGTGCCCCATCGCAGCAACTTGATCTAGCTCTTCTTACTTCTCTCCAGAACCTTCAGCTCCCCGGCAACAAAGAGTGGGTCATGGATACTGGAACGTCGTCCCGTATGGCATCCGATCATGGTACACTTTCCTCCCTTACTCTCTCTTCCTCTCACAATTTTTTTGGCAATGGTGCTCTCTTCGTGTTACAAATATTGGTCCTTCCACGTTCAACTCCCCTTCTCAACCCTTTTACCTTAACAATATTCTTGTCGTTCCCAACATTATCAAAAATCTCATATTTGTTCATCAATTTATAATTGACAATCTTTGCTATATTGAATTTGATCCCCTTGGTTTCTCTATTGAGGATCTTCGTACCAAGACTGTGATTCTTCAATACAATAGCTCCAGATCACTCTACTCCCTCTGCAGCTCCACCCAAGCTCAAGAATCCCTCCTCGCCTCCACCACCACTGATCTCTGGCATCACCGCCTCGGACATCCTAGCCACCACACCATGTTGCGCCTCCATCAACACCAACATATGCCATCCAATAAATTTTCATCTACTTTATGTCATGATTGTCAATTAGGTCGTCATGTTAGATTACCCTTCTATTCATCTACATCAACAAGTGTTAAACCGTTTTAGTTGTTACATTGTGATTTATGGACGTCACCGACTCCTAGTTCCTGTTTTTGCTTCTATCTTATTATTGTGGATGATTTTACCCACTTTTTCTAGACTTTTTAGCTACACAAAAGATCCGACGTCTATGCTAATTTCCTCGCCTTTCATGCTTACGCTCGCACTCAATTTGATTTATCTATTCTTGTAATTCAATGTGATAATGGTCACGAATTTCATAATACCAAAATCAACTCGTTTTCCTCTCACAATGACATTCTTCTAAGGTTCTCCTGTCCCTATACCTCCCAACAAAATGGCAAAGATGAACGCGCCATCCGAACCACAAACAATGTTATTCGTACTCTTTTAATTCAAGCATCTATTCCACCATCACTATGGGATGAAGCTCTTCACACCTCTACCTTCTTAATCAACATCCGCCCCACCTCCACTAAGTCCTTCTCCACACCCTATAAACTTCTCTACGGTACCCCACCACCCTACAATCCCTTGCATGTGTTTGGTTGTCTTTGCTACCCCAACACCACCTCTACATCCCCTAACAAATTGTCTCCTCATTCCACCAAATGTGTGTTTCTTGGCTATCCCTCTTGCCACAAAGGCTACCGGTGTCTTGATATCCAAACACGCTGCATTATTATTTCTAGATACGTTATTTTTTACGAACACACCTTCCCGTATAAGCCAGCTTATAAACCACAACCAACGCCACCTTCCCCTAAAGTTTTTGATCCCATCCCCCATTCCAAACTGTGGAGTCATCGTCTGCCATGGTGGCACAGCAGCCTGTCGCGACAGCACGGCAGCATACTGCGATAGCACGACATCCTACCATGACCGATATGCAGCATGCTTCGCCTCCTTCCCCTGTACCACCAATTCCCTCACCTACCATGTCGCCCTCCTCGTCATATTCCCCTTCTTCTCAAAACAATAACCAAAACCCTACACCACCTCGGTAACCTCAACTTCCTATTCATCGCACTCGTTCTGTTACTGGCCGCTTACCACCCCCACCCGATAAACTCAATCTCTCCACTATCGCTTCTTCTCCCAGACTCATAATTACCTAATCGCTCTTCGTGATCCCAATTGGCGTCATGCCATGCAGGAGCAATTTGACACCCTAATTCTTAACCATATTTGGAACCTTGTGCCTCCTCCTCGTGGTGCAAACATTGTTAGCGGCAAGTGGATTTTTTGCCATAAATTTAACTCTGATGGATCACTCTCTCGTCATAAGCCTCGTTGGGTTGTTAGAGGATTTTCCCAACAACACGTTGTTGACTTTGATGAAACCTTTGGTCCAGTTGTTAAACGAGCCACTATTTGTATTGTCATATCTCCGTCTCTCCAAAAATTGGCCTATTCACCAACTCAATGTTAAAAATGTTTTCCTTCACGATAGTCTTGATGAGGTTGTCTATAGCCAATAGCCTTCTAGATTTATTGATCATCGATTCCCCGACCATATTTATCGTCTCCAAAAGTCACTCTACAGCCTAAAACATGCCCCTCGTGCATGGTTTCAACGATTTTCTACCTTTGGCTCGTACTCTTGGCTTTGCTGAATCTAAGTCTGATGCTTCCCTCTTAATTCTACACCAAGGAACCAACATTGCTTATCTTCTTCTTTATGTCGATGATATAATTATGATAGCTTCCACATGCACCTTTCTTGCCATAGTTACCACTGCTCTTAGTCATGAATTCACCATGAAGGGGTCCTATTCATCATTTTATAGGCATCTCTGTTACTCGTACACCTACTAGCCTTAACTTTTCGCAACGACAATATATCCTTGATGTTTTATCTCATGCAAGGCATGCGTGACTGTCATCCCGTGGCCACACCCATTGACACTAAATCTAAACTATTTTCCACTGATAGTCCTCTAGTCTCTGATCCAACTCTATATCGTACTCTTGATGGCGCTCTTCAATATGCTACCTTAACTCGACCTGAGATCGAGTATGCGGTTCAACAAGTTAGTCTATATATGCATGCTCAACGCGAGCCTCATTTCTCTCTCATCAAATATATTCTATGATATCTCAAAGGCACCTTAGATCATGGTCTAATTCTTCATCGCTCTACCTCTCATTCTCTCGTGGCCTACTCGGTGCCGACTAGGCCGGCTGCCCGAACACACGACGCTCTATGTCAGGGTTCTATATGTATCTTGGGGACAATTTGATTAGTTGGACTTCTCGTTGCTAGACCAATGTCTCGTGTTCTATTGCAGAGGCAGAATACCGAGCCGCTGCAGTCAGTGTTGCTGAGTCTTACTGGTTTCGATAGTTGCTCTAGGAAATACATAACCCGATTACATCGGCTACTATTGTCCACTATGACAATGTGAGTGCAGTTTATTTATCGGCTAATCCAGTTCATCATCAACGGACCAAACATATCGATTTTTATATTCACTTTGTCCACGAGAAAGTAGCTCTTAGTTCTGTCCATGTGCTCCATGTTCCTTCTACATTGCAGTTCGCCCGATATTTTCACAAAGGGCCTTCCCACCACCTCGTTTCGGGAATTTCAATCTAGTCTTCACGTTGTTGCGCTCCACGATTCAGACTTTGGGGAGCGTTGGAGAAGAACTCTCTGAAACCATCCTATGAGGCTACCCTTGGAGTACATGTCAAGGGAACTTTAATATTCCATGTATACAATTGTAATTTTGTATATAAATAGCCTAATTACTTTACGGCGTGCGGGCGCTCGTTCGACGACCTGGCCACGCAAGAAACGGACGCACATCGCGCACGTGGTTCCAACGGATGTGCCATCGTGGCATTGTGGGGGAACGGGTCCAGGTTCTATTTGGTACCTATCCATACAACCTCCCCGCGTTTACTCCCTCTGCGTCGTGCTCTTTCTCGTCTCTCCTCCGTGCGCTAGTATCTCTCACTCTCTCGCTCGCAACTGCCGGTGTGGGGAGGAACTGGAGTCGTAAGTGGAGGTTGGAGGCGGTGGTGGAGAAGTTCCGGCGAGGGGAACCAGCGTGGCCCGGCGGAGGTCTACATCAGGGTTGTAACACCCTCGGATCGGCCCTATGCAAGTTTTAGCAATTCCCACCAAACCCGCATAGAAACGATTCAAAGGTGCCCACCAGGCAATTTCGTGCGGGTGAAAAACAAAGTAATATCATTACACAATAGTCTACGATGGAACTCACATAAAAAGATATATACAACAATGACTCCATGAGTCAAAAATACAAATATATATAGTACAAAGTTCCAAAGCACCTTCAAAACGCTACAACATCCGAGTACGGATAAGACGCAAATTGTGTAGGAGTTCGTAGAATGGAAAACAAAATTTTCTATCGCATGAACACACACAAGCCAAGATATAATCTACTAGATCGGTGCAACGAGTTGATAGAGTACTAACCCTCGAAGATCCAAAGCGTTTAACGTGATCGGATTCTCGTGGTTGATGTAGTCGTTCACTTGTCGATCTCAAGATCCCGTAGACGATCCTTCCGGCGCCGCGTTCCGGCAGCGCTCCCACAGTCGGTCACACGTTCGGTACTTGATAAAGACCTTCCTCTCCCTTGTTCCAGAAGGCAGTGGAGGTTGTAGATCTCTCCTCGCGATTCCAACAACACGAAGGTGTGGTGGTGTAAGTAGAGGGGAAATCCCGTAGGGCTTCGCCTAAGCCAGAGCGGGTATGGTGGAGTAGAGAGGGCCCTTGGAAACTAGGGTTTAGAGTCCAAGGGGAGGTGGTGGCCGGCGGCTAGAGGAGGTCTAGGCGGCAGTTACTTGAGGAGGTACTAGGACGTCGACAACTTGGGGGGGGGGGAGCGGCCGGATTAGGGTTTTGGGGTGAGGGGTAGGGGCGCCCTACCCCTCCTTATATAGGTGGGGAGAGGCGGTTGGGAGGAGGGAAGTCCTCCCCCAACTCCTCTTCATGGCCGGCAGCAAGGGAGGGAGGGGAAACCTTCCCTAACTAGGTTTCATCTCCTCCCTCCAGTAGACAACCATGTTGGGATTTGATTTTTTTTCAAACTGGCATTTGACTATTCAAACTAGAGTTTGATTTCTCTCTTCCCATTGCCCAGCCAAGTGACCTAGGACATGATGAAGCCATTCCACATTGGTACGACACATCCATGTACCCTTCCCACTCCGGAGTGGTGGACCTTCTAGACCCTTCTAGAAGAGTCCGATGAAAACACAGAAAACATTTCTGAACTCCAGAATTGGACTTTCCTTTTATGAATCTTATTCTTCAGACCATTCCGGATCTCCTCGTGATGTCCTGGATCCAATCCAAGACTCCAAACAACATTCGGTATTTTACTCACATTTCCATATCTACTAAACAACATCGAATCCTTAAGTGTGTCTCCCTACGGTTCGTGAATTATGCAGACATGATCGAGACTCTTCTCCGATTAATAACCAACATAGGAATATGGAAATTCATATGGCTACCACATATTTCTACGATTACTTCACGATCGAATGAACCATTTACATACGATACCAATTTCCCTTTGTCTCGCGATACTTTACTTATCCGAGGTTTAATCGTCGGTATCTCCGCATGTCTAGTTTAGTCTCATTACCGATAAGTACTCTTTAATCATTCCTGTGATATGTGATCCCTTGTTATCCAGTCACATGCTTGCAAGCCAATTGGATGATATTTCATTGAGAGGGCCCAGAGTATATCTATCCGTGATATGGTTGGACAAATCTCACTCTTGATCCATGTGACTCAACACATACTTTCCGAACACTCAATGCCACCTTTATAACCACCCAATTATGAAGTGGTGTTTGATTTCATCAAAGCATCCATCCGGTGATGGTGATTAACATGATCTCATGGTCGAAGGATTTAGGTTACTATGCATCTGAAAGCTTATAGCAAACAAACTATTGAAATGACTTGATCTTATGCTACGCTTAACTATAGGAGTATGTCCATGACATCATTCTCCTAATTATATGACCTTGTTATCAATAACATCCATTTCTCATGATCAGGAAACCATCATCAATCAATCAACAAGCTAGTTTAATAAGAGGCTTTTCTAGGGACTCTTTTCTGTTTACAAATCACATAAGTATTATTTTTTCCGATTAATAAAATTATAGCATGTATATAAACATTCATCATAAACACAAATATATAATAATAACTACTTTTATTATTGCCTCTTGGGCATATCTCCAACAGTCTTCCACTTGCACTAGAGTCAATAATCTAGATTACATGGTAATATACCTAACACCCATGGCGTTCTGGTGCTGGTCATGTTTTGTCCTAGGGAGAGGTTTAGTCAATGGATCCGCCACATTCAGATTTGTGTGTACTTTGAAAATCTTTCTTTCACCATCTTGCACATGCTCGCGAATAGCATGCAAATGTAGCTTGATATGCTTCATCTTCTTGTGTGACCTTGGCTCCTGCGCATTGGCTATGGCACCCATGTTATCATAGTAGATAGCCATTGGGTCCAACGCACTGGGAACCACACCAAGCTCCGTAATGAACTCCTTCATCCATATCGCCTCTTGTGAAGCCTCCGAAGCAGCTATGTATTCCGATTCAGTTGAAGATCTTGCCACAACGCTTTGCTTGGCACTCCTCCGGCTCACTGCCGCACCATTCAAAGTAAATACGTATCCATATTGTGATTTAGAATCATCCGGATCGGTGTTATAACTAGCATCGGTGTAACTGTTTACAACGAGATGTTCATCACCTCCACAAGAAAGAACCATATCCTTAGTCCTTGTCAAGTACTTTAGAATATTTTTGACCGCTATCCAGTGATCCACTCCTGGATCACTTTAATAGTTGATGTCAAACTAACATCATATGCAATATCTGGTCTTATACATAGCATGCCATACATGATAGATCCTTTGGCTGAGGCATAGGGAGTCTTACTCATCCGCTCTCTATCTTCTGCCATATCGGGACTTTGAGTTTTACTCAAGGTCGTATTGGGCAACATGGGCAAGAACCCTTTCTTGCTATCTCCCATTCCAAACCTCTTTAGAACCTTGTCAAAATATGTACTTTGTGAAAGCGCTATTAAGTGTCTCGGTCTATCTCTATAAATCTTTATGCCTAATATATAAGAAGCTTCGCCAAGATCCTTCATTGAAAAACTATTATTCAAATAATCTTTGACACTTTTAAGAAGTTCTATATCATTCCCAATCAACAATATATCATCCACATATAGTACTAGGAATGCTACAGAGATCCCACTCACTTTCTTGTAAATACAAGCTTCTCCATAAGTTTGTATAAATCCAAAACTTTTGATCACCTTATCAAAATATTGATTCCAACTTCGGGATGCTTGCTTCAATCCATAAATGGACCGTTGAAGTTTGCATACCTTGTTAGCATATTTAGGGTCGACAAAACATTTGGGTTGTACCATATACAACTCTTCATCAATGTCTCCATTGAGGAACGATGTTTTGACATCCATCTGACATATCTCATAATCGTAATATGCATCGATTGCTAACAAAATCCTTACAGACTTTAGCTTCGCTATTGGTGACAAAGTCTCATCATAGTCAACTCTTGAATTTTTGGAACACTTTCGTGATAAGTCGAGCTTTATAGACGGTTACATTACCATCAACATCTGTTTTCTTCTTGAAAATCCATTTGTTCTCGACAGCCCTCCGGCCATCCGGTAAGTCCACCAAAGTCCATACTTAGTTTTCATACATGGATCCAATCTCGGATTTCATGGATTCTTGCCATTTGGTGGAACCTGGGCTCATCATCGCTTCCTCATACATTGCAGGGTCGTCGGTGTTGTCCACCAACATGATGAAGGGTTCGCAACATAGAAAACAAAAAAAATTCCTACGATGGACCTAAGTACCAAGATCTATCTACTAGATACAAACAACAGGCGGATGTATATCCATAGAGAACATACCCTTGAATACCGACAAAGCTTAACGAGTTGAACTCGTGGTTGATGTAGACGATCTCTTGCCGATCTCAAGATCGAGAGGAAGTCCTAGCGCCGCAAAGCGGCAACGCATCCGTGCTCGCACACACATACAAGACACCGAGCAACCTCCGCCTCCTCGCTCCAGCGATGCAGCGGAAGCACAACTCTTTCTTGCCTAATAGCCACCGGGAACATGTATCTCGCTAGTCCGAGACCATGGGGGATAAATTCTAGAGAGGGAGAGAGATCCCTCACGAGGAGGTGTGAGTGAGAGAGAGGGAGAGGGGTGCCTTTTATTGGAGAGGGGGGACCCCAAGGGGGTGGCCGGCGCATGGGGATGCCCCCTTGCCCTCCCCTCATTCATGTGGGTGGACACTCCAGTCACAAAAATCTCTTCAGTTCTCTCCACTCAAAATCCCACTCAAAATTGCTAATAAATTTCCACCAAATTTAATGCAAACTCTCATTAAATAAAACTCCTTTTATTTATTCAGAATTTTGTCAATTACTTTAATAACAAACATTCAATATAACCCCTTGCTAGAATTCCATTTCACATGCAAAAACACTTTCTGCAATTTCACCCGAAAACCTGTTTCGGTATCTAGTGAAATAAATTTCTGCGCTTGTTATTCTTTCCGGCATGAAACTTTTGCTCCAATTGGATGTCAGTGTCCCTTAAGTGTGTCAGCCTACGGTTCGCGAATAATGCGGACATGATCGAGACCCTTCTCCGATCAATAATCAGAAGCGGGACCTGGAGCTCCATACTGACTCCCACACATTCAACGATGACTTTCCTGTGATCGTCGGAACCTTTTATGCTAGTATCTTAATCCCTTTGTTTCATGACATATTAGAGGTCCGAGATTCGATCATCGGTATCTCCATACCCAGTTTGATCTCGTTACTGACATGCACTCTTTTCTCGTTCTTGTGATATAACATTCTAGTGATCAAATCACTTGCTTGCAAGCTAACCAATGTGATACCATCGAGAGGGCCCAGAGTATATCTATCCGTCATCGGGATGAACAAATTTCACTCTTGATCCATGAGCCTCAATATAACACTTTAGTAGTTCTGAATCCATCTTTATAATCACCCAGTTATGGTGTGATGTTTGTTGTCATCAAGAAACTCTTCCGGTGTTAGTGATTGACATGATCTCATGGTCTAAGGATTAGGATCACTTCGTAAGTTGTTATATCAATATAAACTCAATGACTTTGATCGTAATGCTATACTTCGGATGAATGTTCATCACAACATTACACTAATGTTGTGATCTCGTTATTAACAACATCCAATGTCTATGATCAGGAAACTGTGATCATCTTGTTAATCAACGAGCTAGTTTATGAGAGAGGCATAACTGGGAACTTTCTGTTTGTTTATTAAACACACATGTATTAACGTTTCCGTATTAATAAAATTATAGCATGCAAAATAAACATCTTTCATATACTTGGAATATACATAATAAACACTTTATTATTGCCTCTCAGGGCATATTCCCTTCAGTCTCCCACTTGCATTAGAGACAATGATCTAGTTACATAGTGATGTATCTAACACCCATGGAGTTCTGGTGTAGATCATGTTTTGCTCTAGGGAGAGTTTTAGTCAACGGATCTGCTACATTGAGATCCGTATGTACTTTCCAAATCTTTATATCTCCATCCTTGACATGCTCGCAGATGGAGTGAAACCGGCGCTTAATATGCTTGGAATGCTTGTGAGACCTTGGTTCTTTGGCATTGGCAATGGCACCATTGTTGTCACAATATATCACCATTGGGTCCAACGCGTTTGAAACCACACCTAGTTCGGATATGAACTCCTTCATCCAAACTGCTTCCTGAGCCGCTTCCGAAGCAGCAACATATTCGTCCTCCGTTGTTGATCTCGCCACCACAGGTTGTTTGGAGCTCCTCCAACTAACCGCTCTGCCATTCATGAGAAATACGTATCCGGATTGAGACTTAGAGTCATCCGGATCAGTGTCAAAGCTAGAGTCAACATAACACTTAGCGATGAGCTCTTCTTCACCTCCATATACAAGAAACATATCCTTAGTTCTTCGCAAGTACTTAAGGATATTTTTGACCGCTTTCCAGTGTTTCGAACCTGGATCCGATTGGTTCCTACTAGTCAAACTAATAGCATGTGCCACATCCGGTCTTTTACATGGCGTACATTATAGAGCCTATGGCTGAAGCATAGGGGACTTTGTCCATTATCTCTCTTTCTTCCATCGTAGCCGGACTTTGAGTCTTACTCAATGTCGTGCCTTGTAACATAGGTAAGAACCCCTTCTTACTTTCGTCCATTTTAAACTTCTTTAAATCTTATCAAGGTATGTACTTTGCGATAGCCCTATTAGGCGCCTAGATCTATCTCTATAGATCTTTATGCCTAATATGTATGACGCTTCACCTAGGTCCTTCATTGAAAATTTGCTGTTTAGATAACTTTTAACACTGTTTAAAAGATATATATCATTTCCGATCAATAATATGTCATCCACATATAGTATCAGAAATGCCACATTGCTCCCACTCACTTTCTTGTAAATACAAGCTTCTCCATAAGTTTGGACAAATCCAAACTCTTTGATCACCTCATCAAAGCAGAGATTCCAACTTCGTGATGCTTGCTTCAGTCCATAGATGGATCGCTGAATCTTGCACACCTTGTTAGCATCCTTAGGATCGACAAAACCCTTTGGTTGTATCATATACAACTCTTCTTCAATATTACCATTGAGAAACGCGGTTTTGACATCATCTGTCATATCTCATAATCGAAATATGCAGCAATTGCTAACATAATCCTAACTGATTTTAGCATCGCTACGGGAGAGAATGTCTCATCGTAGTCAACTCCTTGAATTTGTCAAAACCCCTTTGCGACAAGTCGGGCTTTATAGACGGTCACATTACCATCAACATCAGTTTTCTTTTTGAAAATCCATTTATTCTCCACGGCCTTCCGGTCGTGAGGTAAGTCCACCCAGTTTCAAACTTGATTTTCATACATGGATTCCATCTCGGATTTCATGGCTTCTAACCATTTGTTGGAATCCGGGCTCATCATCGCTTCTTCATACGTCGCAGGGTCATCATTTTCATCAACCATGAAATTCATGACAGGATTTCCATACAGCTCGGGAGCTGCACACGTCCTGCTAGACCTGCGAGGTTCGGTAGTACTCTCTTTTGGAGTTTCATGATCATTATCATTAGTTCCCTCTTCAACTGGTGAAGCCAACTCCGAAACGATTTCCGGCGCTGTGCTACTCGCCATACTTTGAAGAGAAGGTTCAATAACCTCTTCGAGTTCTACCTTCCGACTACTCACACCTTTCGCGAGAAACTCTTTCTGTAAAAAGGATCCATTCTTGGCAACAAAAACCTTGCCCTCGGATCTGTGATAGAAGGAATACTCAATAGTATCCTTAGGGTATCCTATGAAGACTCATTTTTCTGCTTTGGGTTCGAGTTTATCCGGTTGAAGTTTCTTCACATAAACATCGCATCCCCAAACTTTAAGAAATGACAGCTTAGGTTTGTTTCCAAACCATAATTTTTTTTTGACTATGAGACTGTGAGGCAAAAGCCCCACAGCAATTTATTAATAGAAAAAAACAAAGGACAAAGAGTCAATAGGAAATACTTACAAGGGTTAAAACTAAAAGAAGGAAACTACTACTAGTACTACTAATTACAAGCAGGATCATTAAGCAACTGTGTTGATCCCTAGTGCAAACCATCTACCCAATCTAGCAGAGCAGATCTCCATTTCTTCTTAATTCTATATTGAAGTAGATTGATTTCATGAATAAATCTTGATTTCCATTGAGAGAAAGATGGTATCTGATGATTAAATATTTTATCATTTCGAATTAACCAAATATTCCAGCAGGCAGTGATCAAGACTTCCATGAAAAACTGATGACTAAAAGATCTTTTAGCTGCTGCAACAATCAACTGCAAATCTCCAAGAGGTAACCAAACAATCTGTAAGTAATTCCATATCCTAGCACTGAAATTGCACTCAAATAATAGATGGGATCTGTCCTCATATGCTCTGGAAGGGCACAGTTCACAATGTATATCATCAGTAACATTCCAATGTCTCCTCTGCAATAAATCTCTGGTGTTCAATCTGTCCTTCAGAAGTAACCAAGCAAACACCTTCGTTTTCATGGTACAACAAGATTTCCATAACCAAACATAAACCTTAGAGGCCATTATATTGTCAAAAATGCACTTATAAAGTTTACTTGGGGTATAACTGTCCCCCCATCTATAAGTCCAGACATCCTTCTGTGTAGAAAGTGGGTTGGCCACCATCACATTCTGAATCTCTCTCAGTTCCTGAAAAGCCTCAACAGATAGAGGCAAATAGAATAGATCATGGATATCCTCAGTAGAATAAACCTGGGCAGCAGATAAATTCTCATTGAGCACAAATGAGAAAAGTTTTGGGTATCTTTCTTTTAAAGGCCTGGTAGATCCATTTAGTTCCCAATTATCTGACCAAAACAGAAAAGAGGCCCCACTACCCTGGTGCGCTGCTGCCACCCCTCGAAAATTATCCACTTGTTTCAAAACATCTTTCCACCGAAAAGAACCACATAAATTTTCAGCATGAGGCACCTTATTTGTGTAATAGGCATGTTTCACTAATTTGACCCAAGGTATATCTTTACTATTATAATATTTATCCAGAAATTTAATGAGTAGAGAAGCATTCGTCTTTTGAAAATCAATAACACCAAGTCCTCCTTTTTCCTTCGGCAAACAGACAATGTCCCATGCTGCCAAAGCAGGCTTTGGTTCATCATGTTTCTTCCTCCAAAGACATTGCTTGAGTATTCGATCTAACTGCTTAGTTAATCCTTTAGCCAGTTGCAAGGAACTTAGGAAGTGTAGTGGCATAGAGGACAAGGCAGAGTTGGTGAGCTGTAATCTAGCCCCCTGAGATAAAAAACTAGAGCTAGAAGTGAGTTTCCTTTCAAGTCTGCACACCAAAGGTTGCATTTCAGCTATAGTGGGTCTAGTAGTACCCAAAGGCAACCCCAAGTAGGTAAAAGGCATAGTCCCCACCAGACAACCAACTCTTCAGCCAACTCCTTCACCTGGTCATCAGGGACATTGATGGGGACCATCATTGATTTGCTATAATTAATTTTAAGGGCAGTAGAAAGTGCAAATTTATGCAATAAAACCTTCAGAGCCCTAAGTTGAATCATATCAGCAGGCATAATCATCAAAGTGTCATCTGCATACTGTATTATTGGGTAATCATTCTCATTGGTAACAATAGGCAAACTGATACCACTAGAGCATAAGAGCTCATTCACTACAGATTGTAGCAAATCAGATCCCAGGGTATATAAAATAGGAGACAAAGGGTCTCCCTGTCTAACACCCCTCTTGCATTTAAACTGCTTCCCAGGGATCCCATTGAGCAGAATAGAAGAGTTGCCAGATGATAGGATTGCTTGCATCCAGCCAATACAAACTGAGTTAAAACCTTTATGCTTCATAATTTCCAAGATAGCCTCATGCTCAATGGTATCAAAAGCCTTAGCAAAATCCAGTTTTAAAATAATGATAGGCTTCTTAGAGGTATGACAGAGAAACAAATACTCAAAAGACCAAGCCAGACAGTCTTGAATAGACCTATTCCTTAGAAACCCATATTGATTTTTGTGAATACAAGACATAATCTTATCCTGGAGCCTATTGGCAACCAGTTTAGTTAAGAACTTGAGACACACATTTGTTAAAGATATTGGCCTCAAGTCATTAACCTCAATAGGAGCATGCTTTTTAGGAATCAGAGTAATATATGAACCATTCATATTCTCAAGTTTCAGAGTTCCTTTATGAAAATCCTTGGCTATTTGATAGAAATCAGATTGAATGATAGGCCAGCACCTCTTACCGGAAAGGCCATTAAAATCCGTCCCAGGAGCACGGTCAACAGGCATTAAGGTCACCACCTCATACATCTCCTTCTTAGTAAAAGGAACAGTCAGATCATCCAACCCCTCCACTTTTTTTAACAGATTACCTAAGTCAAATTGCATAGATATCCCCTCAGAACATCCCATCTTATCTTTATATTCTGCCAAAGTAAGCCAGCCATAGACTCATGATCGGAATGTTCCACCCCATTCTCATCTCTTAAGGCAGAAATGGCATTTCTTCTATATCGTTCAGTAGCCATTGCATGGAAGAATTTAGTGTTATCTTCACCTTGCTGTATCCATCGTATTGTGCACCTTTTACGCCAGTAATTACACTCTGCAAGTAGTAACCTGTCCAGGTGCACCTTCACAATCTTCCTGAAGTTAAATTCAGTACGAAACAGTGGCCTAATCTCTTCAAGAGAGTCAAAGTAAAAAATTACTTCATTGCCTTTTTTATTAGCCATTTCAGTTTAGAGAGACTGGTATTCCATTTCCTCAGATCATGTCTCAGAGTTTTAAGTTTATCCACTAAAATGGCTGAACTATAAGCTTTAAAATACTGCTTACTCCAAGAAGAGGCCACACAATCTTGGAACCCAGGTAGATCAACCCAGAAATTATCAAACCTAAAAATCTTAGCTTTAGGTATATTGGTATCAATATTAACCACACAGGGAGTATGATCAGACCCAGTTCTAGCCAAAGGAAGAACCATAGAATTAGGATAATCAGATACCCAATTTGTGCTAGTGAAAAACCAATCCAACTATTCAAGTAAGGGTGTTCTTTGCATATTAGACCAAGTGTATGCACGACCTTTCAGAGGCAATTCAAGAAGACCCAGGTGCCCAATGATCTCATTAAAAAGAAACATATCATTTAAATCTCCACCAGGTCTATTTCTGTTATCAGGTGCTCTAATAAAGTTAAAATCCCCAATAATCAACCAATTCTCATTTGAAGGAATATTTAAGTTATATAGCCATGAAACAAACAAATCTCTCTCAACCCCAGTACATGGTCCATACACAGAAACAAGTGTCCAGGCATCATTATTATGTGATGATGTGAATTTGATGATCACACCAAAACACTGAGTATCAACCAAAATTCCATTAAAAATTGCAGAGTTACATAGAATAATAATTCCCCCCGAGGCACCAACAGAAGGTGCATAAGCAAAATTATCAAACCTCTCGGGGAAAAGTTTGCGAATAAATCTCCAGTCAAAAGATTCACATTTGGTTTCTTGCAGGCAAACTATATCACATTCACTCTCATTAATCTTGTTAAAAACTGCTCTTTGCCTAACTTCAGCATTAAGCCCTCTCACATTCCAACATAGTACACGCCATTTCCTTTTGGTAATATGATTCATTAAAAACAAAGGCTATTTGAGAACACAACTTGAGACATAGTTTCAAGTACCACAAAACCACTGACCACTGACACTGATAGATACATAACTGACCCAACCTGACACTAAACAAAGACATAAACAACTCCAGACACTGACTGGAAAAACTGACAGACTTGAGAAACTGACAAACTTGGTTCAAAATAAAGACAGACAAACTGTGGTGTACCATTTATGGATAATGGTCTAACCCTCCAAAAGCTGCACCTACACATAGCTAAACTTTGTCCACCTTGTCGTCAGGATTGGCTTCAAGCTTCTCCTTCGTGAGGTCCTGCTGATCAATGCCTAACTGTGACCCCACAGCCTGGAATATATGCAGAGGGGTGACCGGCAGAGGCACCTCATGAGACTGATCAGTGTCATCATCCCCCGCAGTACTTGGATCTGATAAATGTGGTACAAGCAGGGCCGCACGTCCACGCTTCCTGGGTCTTGTAGGAGTGTCAGCAACCGACTTTGGCCTCATCCCTTGAGAAGCAAGCAAACTTCTGGTGAATCTTCTCTCAGAAGATTGAACAATTAATTTCTTCTTCTTCACAACTTTTGCTTTAGGAGTAATCTCACTAGCAACCAAGAAAATTGGCTCCCTTTGATCAGGCTGCACCTGCAAAGTAAACTGAGTCTCAACTGGCTTTTGTTTGTAAATCTTTAAAACCTTGTCACTAGAGGGCAGATTAGCACAAATTGGAGGGACCCAATCTTATTGAAACAGATCAGTCCAAGGAAAGAAAGCTTCAGACCAAGATCTCTTAGGTTTTAACATCTGAAAAGGAGATGACTGCAGTGCTAAAGGGAGCTTGGAAGACAAAAACATTGGTAGCATTCCATCAAAAAGCCTTCTCCATAACATATCAGGAGGCAGAACAGGTCCCACAGTGTGATGTATATGTCCCACATGCAGAAAATCATAGAAAACTTGGTGAGGTCCAATAGGCCCCAAAGGGTTGTTATTTGCCACTTGCCCTGACTAATCAAGCTCTGTCAACAGGAGCCACCTCAGAAGAGTTTGCATGTACAGAATCCTCAACCACAATAGACTCTTGGGAATCTTGAGCTTCCTGCTCCTCATCCATATTATTTTGATTCTGTGGATCTTGCCCATTAGCCTCATGATTCCCATTATTGTCATGCCAATGAGCATGGTCCCAACCAATTTCAGGGAATTGAGGTCCCACCCACAGATTGTTATTAGCAACCAAATCTCCAGGGAGGGGGTGTGGGTTGCCATCAGGAGGCATCTGATCCACATCAGGAGGTAGGTTATCAGCAAAATGAGCCAAAAGAATAAAAACAGCAGCAGTCCAAGATTCAATAACCCCTCCCACTGAGGCAAATTTACCAAAGTACACATCACGAGGCACCAAAGCAGGTGAAGGGAAAGATGCATAAACAAGAACTCTATCCTTGATTGGGTCATTACTATTCCAGTAGTGAAACTTTCCGAAGGTGGAGACGACATTAGCAATGTGCTCATCAGTTCTGTAATCTGGGGGCACACCCAAAAACATCAGCCAACCATGTCGAAAACCCTGTTCAGCTCTATGACTCTCCGTATCATTAGAGAAAACAAATCTGACAAAGCTACCGTTCAAGTGATAATGTCCATGGTTAACAAGAGCATTACAAGCATTGGGACCATTAAGTTGGAACAGACCAACACCAAAGACACTAGGCTGATCCTCAACCACATGGCGATTCAGCGCCCCAACCAAAAATTGATGTACCTGATTCCTCTAATGATCAAAAAGAGCAGCAGGCGGCCTCGGTTCCACAATGCCAACCACCCAAGATTGATGCAGGGGAGTTGGGTCTTGTGTAGCATAGTAGAAGGAATGGGGCCACCTGGTTACTCCACTGTCAATGATCTCATGGACCCAAGGTAGCCAGACCAAAGGATCCACTTCCCAACTCGCCATAGGAGAGCAATCTGGAGGAAGAGGAGAGGGTAGGGGCGGCGGAGAACTCTGCGAAGGACACGCCTCAGAAGCGACAAAACCTTTAGAAGTTGTAACGACCGGGGTCTTTAGCACGGACTCTCCAGAGTCAGGGTCAGGACGGTTAACACAAGATTTTTTAGGAACCCATCTTTGCAGACTAGAAGAGAAACGGTTCAGACAGGCCCGTTTAACATGACCATAATTGAAACATTGTTTACATCTGATTTGACGCTTGCTGTGGCATCCCGCAAAACCACTACTAGAAAATCGCGTTGTTTTTGTGCATTGCATCATCATGACCGCATGCTCATGTCATCATGCCACATTGCATTTGAGCATCGTCATCATCTTGCATTTTCTTGCATAAAACTATTTTCGGAAAAACCTATTTTTGTTTTCTAAACGCCCCGTCTTTGTTCAAACGCAAAACACGGGTCTCCGGATTATTTTGTTTTGTCTGCTATCGGTTTGCAAAAGCCCTGTTTGAAATAAATAAAATATTTAATTATTTTTAGTGGGGCAGTCGAACGGGCCGATTCGACCCAGTCGACCACCCCCGAAATAAAATCGGTCCACCCAAACTCTAAATCCTATTCCCACCCAATCCTATTCTACCCACCAACCGCAGATCGCCACCTCACCCTCTCCCCCAATCCCTACCCACCTTGCCACCTCATCAATCCCAGACTTTCCCCCCTCTCTCACTTTCTCACCTAGCCCCATCTACCCCCCCTCACTTACACCCCGGCCCCACTCTCCATCTCCTGTTCCGGCCCCACCGAACACACCCACACCCACACAGAGCCACCGACCCCCCCTCACTCTCCCCCTCTGACCACCTAGTCCCACCCCGGGCGGGCCCCGCCTGACCCCACTTCCCCACCCACGCGCCCCACCAGACTCCACCCTCCCCGCGTGGCCCCCTGCTCTCCCTGGCCCACCCCTGGCCCGCGACCCCGTCCCCCACCTCCCGATCCTCTCTCTCTGCTCCTCTTCCTCCCTCACGCCTCAGCCTCCTCCTCCTCCTCCCTCGTCCCCTCTCCTCACGCTCCTCCCGCCCGCGAGCATCGCTCGCCACGCCGGGCGACGCCCGGTCATGGCGCCACCGCCGCTCCCCTCGAGCTGCTCTCCCCGGCGCCTGCCTCCGCTCGCCGGCCTCTCTCCGCCTCGCCGCCCGCCCGCCTCGGCTTGCCGGCGCCCTCCTCCCGCTCCGGCCACCTCCTCGTCCTCGTCCGTCGGCCTCTGCGGGTCCTCCGGCCCGCCCAGCCCCAGCGTCGCCTCTTCTCCCCTCAGCGCCCGCCTGGCCAAGCGTGACCCCGCCACCGCCTCCACCACCTCGCCGCCGCCCCGGCTCGCTCCTCCAGCCACCTCGCGCCTCGCCACCTCGCCTCCATCCTCCGTCTCCCTCCTCTGCAGCGCTCGCCACAGACCTCCTCGCCCCCAACCTCCACCGCTGCGCCGCTTCGCTGGTCCGTCGCGCCGCCTCTGCAGGGCCGGGTCTTCTCTGCTGCCAGGGACCTCCTCGCCTCGTCTACACTGCCGAGTGCCACGGACTCGTCCACCACCGAAGGCCCTTCCGAGATCCTCGCCAACCTCGACCTTTGTCGTGAACCCTCGTGCAAGTGGTCATGAGGGGATGCAGTCATATGTGAAGTTTTTGGTTAGGAGGTATAAGTTGGGAACCACAGAGAATGAATCAAGAACCACCAAGATCAACCTCGAGCCCGACTTCCGACAAGAGCGTCCTCAAAGAACAAACCAGCATCGACCCTTGAGTTCGACATCTATAACGAAGAGCAGCGAGAAATTCAACTTGGACATCGGGGACGACGACGCTGGATCGGCAAGATCTCCTTCCCAGAACGCCAAGTTTCTCGATCCGATGGTTGAGACCCCGAAGCCCCAACGCCCCGGACCCCGAAGACCGATCCCCGAGACCGAACCCTCGACACGCCAAGATCTTCTCCTCGGAACGCCCTGACCGTCTACACGGACCGGAAGACCACGGATACGACAAGTACTTCCTCGAGGATGCCAAGTTCTTCACTTCGGACGCCAAGACCAACCCGACACGAGGACCCGACAAGATCTTCGTGACGACAAGATCGGCACCGACCAGGGCGAGTCCGATGCGCCCCCGACGCCAACCAAGTCCTCCTTCACGGAACGCCAAGATCTACTCTGTTATCCGAGAACGCTCCCGCCGAGGACGAACCCCAGATCCGAACCCTGAGACCGACCCCGAACCCTCGGAACCCCAAGATCGCCAAACCTCCATGTGTGACCCCTTTTCTCGAGCCCTATTTTATAAATGTGATATATAATTGATGCATATTGAATTGTCATACTTGCATGCATACTGCCATGTGGTTTGGGGGCCTTATGCCGATTCACCTAAATTAAATATGGGGCCCATATGCGGGCAAATCTAGTCGTATACTGGTCCCATTTAAATTTGTGTAGCGAACCGGTGCTATCTTTTGTCCTGATAATGCAACATTTAAATTGCGGGGCTTCTAAACAACATAAGTCACCTAATTAAAATGTCGGGACCCCGGTTCCGCTTAATATTGCCTAATTGCATCGCATCTTGCCATGTCATACATCATACATGCATCATGCTCGATCTTCTGCCGTAGTAATAAATAGTGTATCCGGTGTTTCCTCTAGTGCTTTGCTTCTTCGCGGATAAGGCCGTTGAGTTGATGCGAGTGTCGACCCGATCTTCGGTTGAACCTTCGGCAATGTTTTCAGGCGAGCATCTCCCCTTTCTACCTATCTTACTTTTATAGTATTTATTCCCTCCTGTTGATTTATTGCTATCTGTGTTGCGATGCTCTAGTTTTCGTACCCGTGATATCCCTTGCAGCCTTATATTGCCCTGGACACATCCTATTAACTGTTGTTTGGTAGATAGTGGGACTTGCGCGTCGTAGTCGCTTGCTCAAGTGCTGTTGTGTGTCGACCAGTACCACAGTTTTTGGAGTATTGCCGCATGTTTGATGTTGGAGATAATCATGGCTTACTTACCGTTCACTTTAATTACTGTTTAACAACTAAAATTGAAGTAAGTAAGCAGAGGCACAGGTGGGCAATAGATGTTATTTGGTTGTTAACCGTCCACTTGTGTCCCGTAGGACCCCGAGTGCTTGATACCTGTTCCTTGATTTATCGCGCTATCCACATCCGGGAGGATTATGGGACCCCCCTGAGCCAGAGCTTGATTCATTCTTATTTCTTGGGGCCAGAAACTAGTTTGAGGTTTTATTTACTATCATGTACTTATGCCATGCTACTACTATATTTACGATTGTGCGAGGAGCACACTGTACTGTTTAGGATCGGGACACGTTTTCGCGGTGTCGACAAGCCCAGTTTTGGGTTCCCAGTCGTTCACAGCCGTCCACCCAAACCTCGGGTCCGTCTCGGAGTCAGCTAACTTCGTTGCGGGTGTACTCCAAGGGGTGGCCCCGTGAAATATTTCTGAATCCTGTGATTGCTTTGTCGTGAAGGCCTCGTTGGGTTTTGATTTGGTTTTTCCGAGGTTGATCGAGTGTGTGTTGCTATTTGTGCACCCCTGCAGGGTAAAACTTTCTGAAAGCCGTGTCCGCGGTTATGGACGACTTGGAGCACAGTATCTCGATCATAGACAACTATAACTAAAGTAGTGCTATAAATTTGACTTTATAATGACTAGTAATCAGCTTCACTATAATGGAATGGCTAAATAAAACTGCCAACAATTGCTCGCTTGAGTTGTCGCTTGCGACCATTGTACCTGACTAGTAAGTATTGCAACTACAACGGAATGGCTAAATAAAAGTACCAACAACTGCTGGGTTTTTGGGGTTATCTCATGCTAATTGTATTTGACTAGTAAGTGTTGCAACTACAATGGAATGGTTAAATAAAAGGACCCACTGCTTATTTTTATCAGGATGACTATCTATACCTGACTAGTAATTGCTGCAACGATAACTGAATAAATAAAACTACCAACGGTGTGAGTTCCTCAGTTGACTTCCTCGTTTGGTCTCGAGGGGGAAACGCCAGAATGGGTTGTTTGGTGGTAGTATCAGGTTGGTTCGGAATAGGTCTTTCTTACCCCTCTATGATAGCCGCCAGTTGTATCGAGTCTCTATAGGTTGTTTAGTGCATGCTGCCGCTGCCGCTTCAGTCCACCATACCTATGTAGGCGAGGACCGCCGAATTCTAGCCTCGCCGTGTACTGGCCTCAGTACTGACGCTCCTCTTTTTCCTTTGCCCTTGGTCGGCACCCCTTTTGTTTAAGCAGGTTTTGAGATCGACGTCGTTAGCAGGGTTACCCTTCCGGCTTGGCCTGGGCAGGGTTATGGACGCCATTGGTTATTCTTCAGGGCTCTTAGCCCCATTTGCATCTTGTCCGTAGTCGGACGCTGTATCATTTTCAAGGTGATTTGGATCTTTGTATTGTATATCTGTATTCTTGACTCATGGAGTCGTGTTGTATATATATATATCTGTTCTGTGGGTCCCATCGAGGACTGTTGTGTAATGTTATTACTTCGTTTTCCACCCGCACGCAAGTGCCTGGTGGGCACCTTTGAATCGTTTCTATGCGGGTTTGGCGGGTTTCGCTAAAACTTGCATAGGTCCGATTCTGAGGGTGTTACACTTGCACACCTCAACTTTATGGCCCATACTCAAACATTTACTGCAGTCCCAAGCTCTAAACACAATATCATCCACAACATCCTCGAAGCCTGTGGGATCCGAGTAAGTATCTTCATCAGACTCTTTTAAATCAACCGAGTTATTGATCGTAGTAAAGGATTTAAGTATTGGAACTGAAGCCTTCGAGTCAACATCATCTAAAATGGCCGGAGAAACTGGATCACTCTGAAATTCAGAAACTTTAGGAGCATAACCATGGCAGGCAGGATAAGACAGCTCCTCAGCAAAGACAAGACGCCTAGATTTTGAAGCATTGGATTTAATAATAGATTTAGGCTTTCCTTTATGAAGAGCTTGAAGACCAAGTTGCATCCTTCTTTTGGAGGGACTGACTAAAGTCCATTCCATATCAGCTTCCAACTGCCAGTCTTTGAATTCTCTAAACCAGTTAGGTCCACCCTGGCCCCAAAGATGAAAGAAGCATTTAAACTTGGAGCAAACATATTTCCTCATTTTGAGAATGTGAAAACCCACTACTTTGGAGGCCACACAGAAAGAGAAAACTCTATCACGAAGCAAATATACCTTGAATATCTTTCCAACCCCACCAATAACAGATTCCAGAGCCAAACTGACGGAGAGCTCATCCAGTTTGAAACAAGCTCTACCAAACGAAATCACAAGAATGAAATTCCTGGCCTTGTCCAAAGGGTGCACTTCAGAATGGAATTTAGACCTCACATCTTTTGAGAAGTTAATACCATGCGATACATTTAATTCCAACAAGAGTGGAACATCATTAAAATAGGAGGCATCAGATAATTCAGACTGAACGTTGTCAATAATCTCCTTAGAAGGCAAACAATCCAGATCCTTGACCGAATCAGACAAAATACGACCAATCTGAACCACATGCTCAGGAAAATAAAGCTTTTCACCAATGCTGAAATTGGATCTAGGAGGAACTAACAGGTGTCCAACACGATAGCCCTTTGCATTGAAAAGAGAAATTTTACCATTATTCGAACACAGTTCAAGAGTACCATCATAAGCCTTCATTCTGCCACGATCCAGATCATGTAACGTGGAGTAAGAGATATTCCAGCATTTGATCCCTCCAAAATCAGACCTAGAAATAACAGCCACACTGGGGCTAGATATAACTGGAGACTGCGGATCCCGATCAGCGCCAGAGATACGTACCTCGGAATCCACAACCATGCAAGTGTGGTCCCCATTTGGAGAGATGGAACACGATCCAACAAAAGCAACATGTGTTTGAAAGAGAACCTCCGTGCCCAAAGAGATCAACTCACCAGAATGAAGGGGGCGCCCTATGATCACAAAACCCTTGGAAGTTTGCAATGTGATCCAATTGGACCAGATACTGATCATACCTTTCGAAGGATCAACCTCCAGATCTGGATCCACAATGGGCACGTACGTGGCCTCCCAGCACCACGTAGGATAGGCCATCGTCGCACAGGAAAACTGAAGAGCGCCGGAAGAGAGATGGAGGAAGAGGAGGATCCCGGCGAGAGATCACCGGTGACGAGGAGAGGTAAACTTACGGTGGGAGAAGAGGAGAGCCATCCTTTAAAAAAAATCTTTCAGGCATACTGATGTCAACTCTCATGCCTACTTTGGCTGTCTCAAATGTTCAAAACCTAACAGCAACTTTTCTAGATCTTTGCACCCCTTGAATGTACTCATAACAAAGTATCAAGGCCCACTTTGTGATCATCCAGAAACTTTCAAATGCATAGTTTAAATGACAATTCAAAATTGAATCTTTATCATATGGAAAGATCCCACTTTTTCAAAAACCACTCAAACAAGCTCAACTTTCAAAACCCAAGCATCTGCAGACTCACCAGCACCAATCTAGCAAACCCACCAAAAATCTTTTCAAAATTCAAAACTTGATTTCATGCGGCCATTTCATCAAACAGGTTGCAGACACAAATCAAACAAATATCAAACACTATAGTGTGCAGTAAAATTGTCCTAACTTGTTCCTTCTCTAGCTCACAACCAGCTCAGTAGATCATCTAGGAAGATTAGCCAAGCATTAGCACCACTGTGAGCTTGCCATTGCCATCAATGGTGAACAGTCGAGCACACCCTTGCCACCCCATAGTCGACAGCAAGCTAGGAGCAGCAGCAAGCCTAGCCAGCATGTCTGGGAGGCAGCCCACCGTCCACCGCCACTCACTGTCCCAGCTGCGAGCGTTGCCAAGCCCTGGACCACGCGCACGAACCGCGCCCAGACCGCCAGAGACCATGCCGAGCGTGCGCCAGAGCACCACCCTCGACCAGCGCCCACAGACCGCGCGCCGCCCTCACCGCGTGCACACACGATCGCCACCGACCCAGGAGACCGCCATACATCCCCGTTTGCCGCCTGCGTCAAGACAGCCACCGCCCGCCGAATCACGCCTACGCGCAGAGCATCGCCCGTTCCAGACCAAACCGCACCGCCCCACACCTCAAAACCATGTCGTTGAGCATCGCCAGGAGACACCGCACCGTCCCCTACCCTTGCCCACGCCATTAGCCGCCTGTAACATCGCCCCCGACGAGCTCACCATGCGCCCCGATGGTCCCCTCGCTCGACTATAATTCATACGGTGTCTTTTCAACAGATTTAGATGGTGCCCGATTTAAAGTGAATGCAGCAGTTTCTAGTGCATAACCCCAAAATGACAACGACATGTCCGTCAGAGACATCATAGATCGAACCATACCCAATAAAGTACGATTACAACATTCCGACACACCATTTCGCTGTGGTGTTCCGGCAGGTGTGAGTTGTGAAACAATTCCACACTCTTTCATGTGAGTGCTAAACTCGTAACTTAGATACTCACCTCCACGGACGGATCATAGAAATTTGATCTTTCTATTACTATGATTTTCCACTTCACTCTGAAATTCCTTGAACTTTTCAAAGGTTTCAGACTTGTGTTTCATCAAGTAGATATAACAGTATCTACTTAAATCATCCGTTAAAGTAACAAAATAATGTATCCACCTCGCGCCGACACACTCATTGGACCACATACAACAGAATGTATAATTTCCAATAAATCTGTCGCCCGTTCCATTGAACCGAAAAACGGCGTTCTAGTCATCTTGCCCATAAGGCATGGCTCACATGTATCAAATGATGCAAAATCAAGTGATTCCAAAAGTCCATCCGAATGGAGCTTCTTCATGCGTTTAACGCCAATATGACCTAGACGACAGTGCCACATATATGCGGATATATCATCATTAAGTTTAATCCTTTTAGTATCAACATTATGAATATGTGTAACATTATTATCGAGATCCAATAGAAATAAATCATTGATCATCGGTGCATGACCATAAAAGATTTCATTCATATAAATAGAATAACCGTTGTTCTCGGATTTAAATGAATAACCACTTCGCATCAAACACGATCCATATGCAATGTTCATGCTCGGTGCTGGCACCAGATAAAAATATTCAAGTTTATTACTAATCCCGACGGAATTGGAGAGGTAGCGTTCTGACGGCGATCACATCAACGCTTGATCCATTGCCGACACGCATCTTGACCTCGCCCATTGCTAGTTGTCGCTTGTTCCGCAGCCCCTGATTCGAGTTACAAATATTAGCAACTGAGCCGGTATCAAATACCTAGGTGCTACTGCGAGCACTAGTCAAGTACACATCAATAATATGTATATCATATATACCTTTGTTTACCTTTCCGGCTTTCTTATCTACCAAATACTTGGGGCAGTTGCGCTTCCAGTGGCCAGTCCCCTTACAATAGTAGCACTTGGTATCACACTTAGGGCCAACTCGGGGTTTCTTTTCAGGCATGGCAACCTGCTTGCCGCCCTTACTTCCCTTCTGTTTTCCCTTCTTGTCTTTCTTGAAACCAGTGTTCTTATTGATCATCAACACTTGATGTTCCTTCTTGATCTCCACTTCTGCAGTTTTAAGCATTGACAGAAGCTCGGGGAGAGACTTCTCCATGCCTTGCATATTATAGTTCATCACGAAGCTCTTATAGCTAGGTGGCAGAGACTGCAGAACACGATGGATGCCTAAGTCAATGGAAATCGATATTCCCAAAGACACAAGCTTATCAGCGTAACCCGACATCTTGAGTACATGCTCACTTACGAAGCTATGCTCTTCCATCTTGTAGCTAAAGAACTTTTCCGAAGCATTGTAGCTCTCTACAGTAGCATGTGTGTCGAAAATCATTTTCAACTCACCTATTGCATCAAATGCATTGCCTTTTCGAAACGCTTTCGAAGTTCCGGCTCTATCCCATACAATATGCCGCAATGAACTAAGTTGTGGTCCTCCTGACGAGTCTGATAGACATTCTTCTCCTCGTCAGGGGCATCATCAAAATGTGGGGGGCCTAGAGGCGCTTCTAGCACATATTTCTTTTGTGCAGCAGAGAGGAGAATCCTCAAATTCATGGCCCATTCGGTAAAGTTGCTACCGTTCGTTGCAAGTTTCTCTTTCTCCATGAACACATTGAAATTAAAAGTAGGTGGTGCCATCTACAATAGAATTTGTAAAGTTTAGACTAAGTTTATGATAGATTGAGTTCAACTAATCCACATTACGAATGAACTCCCACTAAAAAACGACATCCCTCGTGCCTTTTTGGCGATTACATCAACCAAATCCACTACACCAAGTCTTATCATCACGTGAGTCGGTGTAGCTTCAAAGGCGAGCATCAAATGGGCATCATATCTACTATATGACTCATGCTTAACCTTTCGGTCCATGTTCCGAGGCCATGTCTATACATGCTAAGCTCGCCAAGTTAGAACCTTAGTATTCGCATGTGTAACTGTATTACACCCAAAATATGGTCGTGGATCCAAGAACACCCGACCATCACGTGATGTCTTGGAGCGAAAAAAACATAATCGGTGCATACTAAAGGAAGAACACATTCTTATCTTGATATTTAAATGAGGGATATATCTTATTATGCTAATAAAATGCTAAATAATATAAGATGCTATAAAACATCACATGTTTATTAGTGAAATGATATGGTTCCCGCATATGATCTCTATCATGTGCACCGTGGTATGATCACTATCATACCTTTATGTGTAAGGCCAAGGTCTATGGAACTTACACGTTATGTGTGTTGTAAGAGTATCATCTCATACTTCTACTTACAACATCACCATATCATAACACTAGCCCAGCAATAATCTAAACTAGACGCCTCTAATTTATCCATTGCAAGTTTTACGTGGCTTAGGGCTTTCGAAGATAGAACCGTTCTTACCTACGAACATGAACCACAACGAGGATAACCAAATTGTTGACAACTCGTTGCAAAATAGATATTGACTATAGTAGGAGAGACAGACACCCTCTAGCCACTTATGCAAACTAGTTGCATGTCAAGCGTGGAACAGGTCTCATGTGCGAGGACATGTAAAGTTTGTCCGGGCCGCTTCATCCCACTATACCACCAATATCCAAAATTACAACTAAGAAGCAACAACATGATCATCATCGCCCACATACTCATATGTGTACTACCCGTGTAAAGCATCTATGCATAGATCCGGCTCTGATACCACTGAAGGATTCGCAGCATAGAAAACAAAAATTTTCCTACGATGGAACTAAGTACCAAGATCTATCTACTAGATACAAACAACGGGAAGATGTATATCCGTAGAGAACATACCCTTGAAGACCGACAAAGCTTAACGAGTTGAACTCGTGGTTGATGTAGACGATCTCTTGCCGAACTCAAGATCGAGAGGAAGTCCTAGCACCGCAAAGCATCAGCCCATCCGTTCTCGCACAAACGTACAAGACACCGAGCAACCTCCGTCTCCTCGCTCCAGCGATGCAACGGAAGCACAACTCTTTCTTGTTGAATAGCCACCGGGAACATGTATCTAGCTAGTCCGAGACCATGGGGGATAAATTCTAGAGGGGGAGAGAGATCCTTCACGAGGAGGTGTGAGTGAGAGAGAGGGAGAGGGGTGCCTTTTATAGGAGAGGGGGAACCCCAAGAGGGTGGCCGACGCATGGGGCTTCCCCCTTGCCCTCCCCTCATTCATGTGGGTCGACACTCCACTCACAAAAATCTCTTCAATTCTCTCCACTCAAAATCCCACTCAAAATTGCTATCAAATTTTCACCAAATTTAGTGCAAAATCTCATTAAATAAAACTCCTTTTATTTATTCAGAATTTTGTCAATTACTTTAATGACAAACATTCACATATAACCCCTTCCTAGAATTCCATTTCACATGCAAAAACACTTTCTGCAATTTCACTTGAAAACCTGTTTCGGTATCTAGTGAAATAAATTCCCGCGCTTGTTATTCTTTCCGGCATGAAACTTTTGCTCAAATTGGATGTCAGTGTCCCTTAAGTGTGTCACCCTACGGTTCGCGAATAATGCGGAAATGATCGAGACGCTTCTCCGATCAATAATCAGAAGCGGGACCTGGAGATCCATACTGACTCCCACACATTGAACGATGACTTTCTTGTGATCGTCGGAACCTTTTATGCTAGTATCTTAATCCCTTTGTTTCACGATATATTACATGTACGAGATTCGATCATCGGTATCTCCATACCTAGTTTGATCTCGTTACTAACATGCACTCTTTTCTCGTTCCCGTGATATAACATTCTAGTGATCAAATCACTTGCTTGCAAGCTAACCAATGTGATATCACCGAGAGGGCCCAGAGTATATTTATCCATCATCGGGATGAACAAATTCCACTCTTGATCCATGAGCCTCAACATTACACTTTAGTAGTTCTGAATCCATCTTTATAATCACCCAGTAACGGTGTGACCTTTGATGTTATCAAGAAACTCTTCCGGTGTTAGTGATTGACATGATCTCATGGTATAAGGATTAGGATCATTTCGTAAGTTGTTATAGCAATATAAACTCAATGACTTTAATCGTAATGCCTATACTTCGGATGAATGTTCATCACATCATTACACTAAAGTTGTGATCTCGTTATTAACAATCCAATGTCTATGATCAGGAAACTGTGATCATCTTGTTAATCAACGAGCTAGTTTATGAGAGAGGCATTACTAGGAACTTTCTGTTTGTTTATTAAACACACATGTATTAACGTTTCCGTATTAATACAATTATAGCATGCAAAATAAACATCTATCATATACTTGGAATATACATGATAAACACTTTATTATTGCCTCTCAGGGCATATTCCCTTCACATGACACTCATAACAGGATCATACCAATCGGGAGTGCTACGAGTCATTATCGACTTGCGTGGCTCCATAGTAACTTCGTTCGAAGTTTCATGATCATTATCATTAGCGTCCTATCTTATTGGTGTAGGCGCCTTAGGAACTTATTTCGGTGTTGCGCTACTCTCAAATCCGAGAGAAGGTTCGACAACCTTGTCGAGTTCTACTTTCCTTCCAGTCACTTCTTTTAAGAGAAACTCCTTCTCGAGAAAGGATCCATTCTTAGCAACGAAGATTTTTCCTTCGGATCTATGATAGAAGGTATACCCAATAGTTTCCTTCGGGTATCCTATGAAGACGCATTTTTCCGCTTTGGGTTCAATCTTGTCGAGTTGTAAATTATTTACATAAGCTTCGCAACCCCAAACTTTATGGAACGACAATTTAGGTTTCTTCCCAAACCACAATTCATACAGTGTCGTTTCAACGAATTTAGATGGTGCCCTATTTAAAGTGAATGTGGTTATTTGTAATGCATAACCCCAAAACGATAACGGTAATCTGTAAGTGACATCATAGAATGAACCATATCTAAGAGAGTTTGATTACAACGTTTGTACACACCATTACGTTGTGGTGTTCCCGGCGGTGTCAATTGTGAAAGTATTCCGCATTTCTTCAAATGCTCGCCAAAATCGTAACTTAGATATTCACCTCCATGATCCGATCGTAGAAATTTAATCTTCTTTTTACGTTGATTATATACTTCACTTTGAAATTCCTTAAACTTCTCGAAAGTTTCAGACTTATGTTTCATGAAATAGATATACCCATATCTACTCAAGCATCCTGAAAGTAAGAACATAACGATAACCACCACGTGATGCCACACTCATCGGGCTACACACATCGGTATGTATTATTTCCAATAAGTCTGTAGCTCGCTCCATTATACCAGAAAATGGATTCTTAGTCATTTTTCCAATCAGACATGCCTCGCATCTTTCAAGTGATTCAAAATCAAGTGATTCAAGAAGTCCATCGGAATGGAGTTTCTTCATACGCTTCACTCCAATGTGACCGAGACGACAGTGCCACATGTATGTATAATTATCATTCAATTTCAAACGTTTAGCATCTATATTATGAACATGTGTATCACTACTATCGAGATTCAATAATAATAGACCATCTATCAAAGGTGTGTGACCATAAAAGATATTACTCATAAATCGAACAACCATTATTCTTGGACTTAAACAAGTAACCGTCTAGCAATAAACAAGATCCTGATATAATGTTCATTCTTAACACAGGCACTAAATAACAATTATTTAAGTATAAAACTAATCAAGATGGTAGATGAAGAGGGAGCGTTCCGACAACAATCATATCAACCTTGGAGCCATTTCCAACGCGCATCGTCACCTCGTCTCTCACTAGTCTCTGTTTATTCTGCAGCATCTATTTTGAGTTACAAATATGAGCAACCGAACTAGTATCAAATACCCAGGCACTATTACTATTACTAGTAAGATACACATCAATAACATGTATATCGGATATACCTTTCTTCTTGATGTTGTCGTTCTTCAGATCTTCTAGGTACTTGGGGCAGTTTTGCTTCGAGTGACCTTCTCCCTTGCAGTAAAAGCACTCAGTATCAGGCTTAGGACCATCCTTGGTCTTCTTTGCAAGTGCGGTGGCTTTCTTGCCACCCTTCTTAAAGTTACCCTTTTTATTAGGCTTGCCTTTCTTCTTTAAATTGGTGGTCTTATTGACCATCAACACTTGTCTCTCTTTCTTGATCTCCACTTCCACAGACTTCAACATAGAGAAGAGTTCTGGTACCGACTTATCCATATGTTGCATGTTGTAGTTCATCGCAAATTTCTTGTAACTAGGTGGTAGTGATTGGAGGACACGGTGAATCCCCAATGCATTAGGAATCACTATACCCAAGATTTGTAGCTTATTGGTGTTCCCAGACATTTTGAGCACGTGCTCACTAACGGAGATGCCTTCTTCCATCTTGAATTTAAAGAACTTTTCAGAAGCTTCATAACTCTCAACTGCCGCATGAGCCTCAAATATCATTTTGAGTTCACAGACAATATCATGTGGGTCAAAGTAATCAAACCTTTTCTGAAGCTCTGATTCCAAACCATACAATATAGCACACTGAACTATGGAGTACTGTTTCTTTCGAGTGAGGAAAACATTCTTCACCTCATCGGTAGCATCAGCTGCAGGTGGGTCACCTAGCGGTGCATCTAGCACATAAGTCAACCAACCAGCATTGAGAACAATCCTCAAATTGCGGAACCAATCCGCGAAGTTGCTTCCATTGTTTTCTCAACATTTTTTTCTCTAGGAACATATTAAAATTGATGGTAGGGGCCGCCATGATCTACAACATATTTACAAAAGTTTAGACTAAGTTTATGACAAACTGAGTTCAATTTAATACTTAAATTAACTAGGTGAACTCCCACTCAAAACAATATCCCTCACATTGTTTTAGAGATCACACGAACCAAATCCACTACATCAAGTCCAATCATCACGAGAGATGATGTAGTTTCAAAGGAGAACAATAAACATGTTCATCATATCTACTATATGACTCATGCTTTACCTTTTGGTATTCTGTGTTTCGAGACCATGTATGTACATGCTAGTATCGTCAAGGTTAACCTTAGTATCCGCGTGAGCAAATCTGGCTTGCTCTCGTTGTATGCACACGTAGAATCTATCATACCCGATCATCACGTGGTTCTTCGAACAGACGAGTCTTAGCAACGGTGCCTACTAAGGACGAACACTTTATTACTTGATATTTAGTGAGAGGGATCATCTTATAATGCTACTGTCGCGATCTAATAACATCACATGCAATTCATAATATGTGATATCATATGGCATTTCTTCTTGTGCCTTCGATCTCCATCTCCAAGCATGAACATGATCTCCATCATCACCGGCGTGGCGTCAAGGTCAATGGCGCCGCTCCATGGTTGTCGTCCACCAGCATCAACTATTACAACTACTTTGAATAATAGACACACGGGTCTTAAAGAAATTTAAATACAACCATAAGGCTCCTACCGGTTTCCAACTTACAATAAGGATCATTGCATACATCATAATCACAATCATGGCCATATCACATCACATCACACCCCTGCAAAACAAAGTTAGATGCCTCTAATTTTCTTTGCATGTTTTACGTGGTTTGGGGCTTTCGAATAAGAACCGTTCTAACTTACGAACAAGAACCACAACATTGATAAAAGTAATGTCAAGTGCCCATTGTAAATTGAATCTTCACTATGGTGGGAGAGACAGACGCCCGCAAAGCCACTTATGCAATACAAGTTGCATGTCGAGCATGGAGCAAGTCTCATGAACGATGTCATGTAAGGTTAGCCTGGTCCGCTTCATCCCACCATACCGCAATATGCAAAGTACACAAAAATAAATCGACAATAAAATCATCAACACCCAACCATTGTGTTCTACTCGTGCAACAGATCTACGCATAGACACGGCTCTGATACCACTGTAGGGATTCGTATCATGGCAAACAAAAAAATTCTATCGCATGAACACACACAAGCCAATATCTAATCTACTAGATCGGTGCAACGAGTTTATATAGTACTAACCCTCTAAGATCCAAAGCGTTTAAAGAGATCGGATTCTCATGGTTGATGTAGTCTTTCACTTACCGATCTCAAGATCATGTAGACGATCCTTTCGACGCCGCGTTCCGTCAGCGCTCCCGCAATTGGTAACACGTTCGGTACTCTATGAAGACCTTCCTCTCCCTTGTTCCAGCAGGCAGTGGAGGTTGTAGATCTCTCCTCATGATTCCAACAACATGACAGTGTGGTTGTGGAAGTAGAGGGGAAATACCCCAGGGCTTCGCCTAAGCCAGAGCGGGTATGGTGGAGTAGAGAGGGCCCTTGGAAGCTAGGGTTTAGAGTCCAAGGGGAGGTGGTGGCCGACGGCTAGAGGAGGGCTAGGCGGCGGCGACTTGAGGAGGTACTAGGATGGCGACGACTTGGGGGGGCTAGGGTTTTGGGGTGAGGGGTAGGGTCCCTACCCCTCCTTATATATGTGGGGAGAGGCGGTTGGGGGGAGGGGAGTCCTCCCCCAACTTATCTTCATGGCCGGCGGCAAGGGAGGGAGGGTAAATCTTCCCTAACTAGGTTTCCTCTCCTCCCTCCACTAGGCAACCATGTTGGGATTTGACTTTTTTCAAACTGGCGTTTGACTATTCAAACTAGAGTTTGATTTCTCTCTTGATCCATGTGCCTCAATACATACTTTTCTAACACTCAATGCCACCTTTATAACCACCCAGTTACGAAGTGGTGTTTGATGTCATCAAAGCATCCATCCGGTGATGGTGATTAACATGATATCATGGTCAAAGGATTTAGGTTACTATGTATCTGAAAGCTTATAGCAAACAAACTATTGAAATGACTTGATCTTATGCTACTCTTAACAATAGGAGTATGTCCATCACATCATTCTCCTAATGATATGACCTTGTTTTCAATAACATCCAATGTTCATGATTAGGAAACCATGAACATCAATCAATCAACAAGCTAGTTTAACAAGAGGATTTACTAGGGACTCTTTTATGTTTACAAATCACACAAGTATTAATGTTTTCGGTTAATACAATTATAGCATGGTATGTAAACATTCATCATAAACAAATATATAATAATAACTACTTTTATTGTTGCCTCTTGGGGATATCTCCAACAAATTGGGCTAAGAGCCTTGAAGAATAACCAATGGCGTCCATAACTCTGCCCAGGACAAGTCGTAAGGGTAACCCTACTAACGACGTCGATCTCAAAACCTTCTTAAATATAAGGGGTTCCGACAAAGGGCAAAGGAAAAAAGAGAGAAGCCAGTACTGAGGCTAGTACACGGCGGGTCTAAAAATTTGGCGGACCTCGCCTATATAGGTATGGTGGAATGAAGCTCCAGTGTAGCATGCACTAAATTTCCCCTTCGAGACCAAACGAAGAAGTCATACCAAGGAAACTCACACAGTTGGCAATTTTATTCATTCCGTTATAGTTGCAGCACTTACTAGTCAAATATAGATAGCATGAGCCATCCTGATATAATAAGCAGTGGACACTTTTAGTTAACCATTTCATTATAGTTGCGATACTTACTAGTCAGATATATATAGCACGAGGCATCCTAATTCCAGCAGTTTTTGGTACTTTTATTTAGCCATTCCGTTGTAGTGAAAACTGATTACTAGTCATTCCAAAGTCAAATTTATAGCCCTACTTTAGTTATAATTGTCTATGATCGAGATACTGTGCTCCAAATCGTCCATAACCGCGGACATAGCTTTCAGAAAGTTTTACCCCGCAGGGGCACAAATAGCAACACACGCACGATCAATCTCGGAAAAACCAAATGAAAACCCAACGAGGCATCACGACAAAGCAATCACAAGATTCATCAAATATTTCAGGGGGCCACCCCACTAAGCTACCCATGAGTAAGTTGGTCGGCTTCGAGACGGACCCAGAGGTTTGTGTCGACGGATGTAAACGACTGGGAAATCGAAAGTGTGACTGGGCTTGTCGGTACCGCATAAATGTATCACAATTCCTAAACAGTACAGTAGTAAACGCTCCTCGAGCAATAGTAGTAAATAAATCAGTAAACTAGGCATAAGTATAGATAGTAATAAAACCCCAAACTAGTTTGTGGCCCCAAGAAATAAGTTATGACTCAAGCTCTAGCTAAGGGGATTCATGGTTCCACATGCAGATAGTGTGATAGTCAAGGAACATGTATCAAGTATTTGGGGTCCTACGGGACACTAGTGAGCGGTTAAAAACCAAATAGCATCTATTGCCCATTGGTGCCTTTGCATTAGTTATATCTATTCCCAACATTTTAATATCAAGTTGTAATTAAAGTCATGATCATATCCAATATAAGGCGTATGGATACCTTCCAACAACCGTGGTACTTGACGACACGCAGCAGCACCTGAGCAAGCGACTACGACACGCAAGGCTGACTATCTACCAAACAACAGGTAATAGGGGGTGTCCAAGGCAATATAGAGGCTGCAAAGGATATCACAGGTGCGAAAACTAAAGCATCGCAACACAAATAGCAATAGATCAACAGGAGGAAATAAAGACTATAAAAGTAAGATAGGTAGAAAGGGGAGAATGCTCGCCTAGGAAACACTACCGAAGGTTCATTCAAAGATCGGGTCGATACTCGCATCAACTCATCTGCCTAATCCGTGAAAAAGCAAAGCACTAGAAGAAACACCGGATGCACTATTTATTACAATGGCAGAAAATCGGGCATGGTGCATGTATGATGTATGACATGGCAAAGGTACGATGCAACTAGGCAATATTAAGCGGAATCGGGGTCTCGAAAATTATTTATTAGTTCTGTGTTGTATAGATATCCCTCAAATTAAATGTTGTCTTAACAAGGCAAAATATGTCACCGGTTCGCTACACAAATTTAAATAGAGCCAATATTAGGCTAGAAAATCCTGCATATGGATATTTAATTATAAGGTGAATCGACAAAGTACCCAAACCCCATGATATGTATGCAAGCATGAACAATTTATATGCAATATAAATATATTATATATTATAAAAATATTGGTCTCGAAAAAGGAGTCACACATCAGGCTTTGGCGATCTTGGGGCTCGGAGGGGTCCGGTTCAGTCTTTGGGTCCTCGGAAGGCGATCTTTGTGTTCCGAGGGGTCCGGGAAGGGGAGGTTCACGTCATCCGGTCCGGGAAGGAGTACTTGAGCAGCATTGCTTTCGGGTTCCGTGAAGGAGATGCCTCCAGGGCCTCTGTCGTCGGACTCTGGTACGATGCCGGTGTTTCATCGGGCTCGGCCAGGTCGGTGCTGATCTTGTATTGGATCCACACAAATATTGGTGCAGGATTTGGTCATCTCATAAGCATACAAACTCACTCGTACAAGCACGTGCACATGAGTTAGCATCGGCAACTGATTGAACGCACAAACTCACAAGCAAATCTGGCCAACGGGCCGACCCGGCACGGGCCCAGGCCCGGCACGTGCCAAATGGGCCGGCACGCGGCATGGACCGCCGTGGCCCGCCAAGCCACGTGTCGTGCCGGGCCGGCACACATGCCTCAGGCCACAGCCCAGGCACGACCCCACTCCTTCACGGGCCCGGCACGCCACGAGCCGGGCCGAGCCGTTGCCGGGCTTTTCTCTCGGGCTCGCATGCCAGCCCTGCCGGCCCGGCACGCCACGAGCCGGGCCGAGCCGTTGCCGGGATTTTCTCTCGGGCTCGCATGCTAGCCCATTAAAGAGTGGCCCGTTGGCCAGGTTTTCTCACAAGCATGCCCATACACGAATGTTCACAGGAGCTCGTAGGGGACGCACGGTACTGGACAGAGGCGACGCAGGGTCATGTCGACGACACATGGACGGGGACGTGCTCGAGCAGGTGGAAGGCGCGCGACGGGAGGCCGACGGGGACAGGCGACGCTGGCACGGGAGGGTGCGGCGATGACCAGAGGCGGCACCGAGGCGACCTTGCAGAGGGCAATGAGCGAGGTGCACGGGTGGCCGCGGCGGAGAGCTAGGCTGGTAGGTCGACGAAGGGGACGGCGGCGGAGCACCGCGCAGGCGGCCAGAGATGCCTGCGGGGGTCAGGGGCTCGTTGCGGCGATCGCGCTCGGGGGTTGGGGAAGAAAGGGCGACGCCTAGGAGGCGACAGGGCGGCTCCCTGGTGGTGGTACGACGCGGCGGAGGCGGCTTGGTCGCGGCTGAGGCGAGGCGGTTGGAGGGGAAGTAGGGAGGCGGCAACGGGCTCTACGAGGGGGTCCCTGGTGGCGGAGGGCGGTCGAGGAGGACGCGTGAGGGAGGCGGGGTCTCCAGGCGGCGACGGCGGATTGGTGATCTGCGGGAGAAAAGTGAGGATGAGCGAGGGGTGGGGAGAGGCGACGCGTTGATCGTATGCGGTCAGGGAGCGGGGTGGGGTCCGTGGTGCGTGAGCGTGGGAGTTACGTGGGGTGGTGGGGCCAGGTAGGAAGCGACAAGGGGGAATGGGGTTATGATGTAGGTTGGATGCGAGGATCGCGAGGAGCGGCGTGTGGGCCACATCGGGTGCCGCTGCGTGGGTTGCGAGATGCAGCAGGGTACTGCGCGGGTCCGGGTGGGGTTTTTTTACAGGGTTGACCGCGACGTGACGGTGGAATCATGCGACAACAGGGTGTGCGTGGTGTAGAGGTAGCATGTTGGGTGCCTCGGTGGGATGGGTGCTGCGCACACGCATAGTGTGAGTGGTGGCGGTGTGGGTTGGGGTAGGTTCTAGGTGGGGATTAGGGTTAGGGTTTAGTTTTTAGGGTTTACTCTAGGATAGTAGGCTAGGCTGCCGCTAGCTAGGTATTTGGGCCTGGCCGATGGCGGCCTCTTCAGATAAAAATAGTTTTTATATTTATTTTCTTTATTTTAATAAAATAAAACGTTCGTAAATAGGTTTTAGACAAATAGAAGATTCGGGCAGACCTAGGGTTTTGATTTGAACAAAGAGGGAAATATCTAGAAAACAAAATAGGTATTTAGAAAATAGTTTTAGGCAAACAAATGCATGCAGACATGATTATGCTCAAATGCAACATGGCATAATTACATGAGCATGCGGTCATGATGACGCACCACAACAAGCGATTTTGTTGTAGTGGTTTTACCCGGGGTTCTACAAGGGCCCTGGCGCACAACCGGGGCGTTGATTTTCTCAGGGATTCTTGCCGGAATCATACATTTGGGCACATTTTCTTGATGTTCCCTGCAGGTGTTTTCGGCACATTTTGTAGCACCGTGACGGATTAGGCGGTACGTTTTACCTCCTGATTTCATATCCATACATGAATTTCGTCGCATTTGTGTGTGTTTTCACATGACTTTGCATGGTTCTCTCGGGGTGGATTGGCGCCAGGGTTTTTGCCTGTGATTTTGCATCGTTCTTAAGGGGTTTGATTCATGACGGAAATGCTCTGTAGGGGTTCTATGAAGCGCATTCATGCTGGTAGCCATTAAGGAAGGGGGATCTGGGTTTTTTATGCGCATTATTACCAGAGGAATAGGATTCAGTAGTTGATTAGTTGCTTTTGTTGATTAGTTGCTTTTGTTCTCAAATAAATTGCCATCACAAACATGGTTTGTTGCAAATATGACAGTACTAGTTGCTAGTAGAAGTTGTTTTCCGTAGTCTGCAAGTTGCTTATCACAGACTAAGAGTTGCTTGTCTTACACTATTAGCTTCTCGACCTGACATGTTTATTGCCTACATGACACTAAAAGTTGCTTGTATACCATTATTAGTTGCTCAACCTGACATGTTTGTTGCCTACATGACACTAGAAGTTGATTGCCTGACATGTTTGACTGGAAGTTGCTTGTCTGACATTATTAGTTGCTCAACCTGACATGTTTGTTTGCCTACACGATACTAGAAGTTGATTGCCTGGCATTAGTAGGTGTTATGACATAAGTAGTTGGTTTGTCCAACATGTTTGTTGCCTATATTGAACTAGAAGTTGCACATTTTTTTACCATGTCATTTTTCTTTTTCTATAGTTGCTTCTATGTGACCTGAAGTTACTCAACCCAACATGTTCATTGGCTATTTGACACTAGAAGTTGCTCAGAAATGACATCAATGCTCAGAATATAGTTGCCTATAAGTAGTAGTTTTCCTGTCATAAGTAGTTGCTCAACTAAACCTTTTTATGCTTATCTGACATAGGTAGTTGCTCAGCCCAACATGTTTTGTTGCCCACATGCAACTAGGAGTTGCTAGTTAAAGTTTTAAAACTTTATGTGTTTCCATGCTATGGTGAAGCAGGTGTGCATGATGGATGAGTTTGATCCAGTAGGTGGGGGCTAATATTTTGGGAACCAGCAAACTAATGTTCCACCTATGAAGGAACCTACTAAGAAGGGAGAACCAAGGATCTGGTTAAGTGTGTCCCTCCTCCAGGGAAGCGGTCTAAACATACAATTGCAAAGAAACCTGCCGGTGATACTTTTGATATGGCAGAGAATCCAAAGAATAAGGGAAAAAGGTTGCAGCCACTAAGAAAATGGATAGCTCTGATGTAAGTTCTACCCATGCTATCCACATTATACTCATTCTAAATCCAATTACTCATGCATTTTATTTTCATTCCATGGAAATGTACTTGATTCTCTGTCATTGATAGTTGCTCAACCAAAACATGTTTGTTGCCTATATGGAAGTAGATGTTGCTACTTGAGGTTTTGATCAAAGTAGTTGTATATAGGATCGTGTGTAGTGGCTTCTCTACAGTAGTTAGTTGGTTCTTTTGCAGTAGTTAGTTACTTATCTTTAGTACTTAGTTGCTTATCTATAGTTGGTAGTTGCTAATCTGCCATATATTTGTTGCCTATATGAAACTAACTAATACATCATTTTTACATGCTTAAATTCTAGGTTCAGCAAATTGGGGAAATTAGAAACAGGTCATCGCCGTCACATTTTGTCACACTAAACAATAGTTTGACAGGCGTACAGAAGATTGCACTGATAGAGAAGAATTTTGGAGGCCTATTGAACATTGGCGCATGCACCATGCCTCTTGACCTCATTCAGTGGGTTATGAAGTGCTATGACCCCGACAGCCCTGAGTTAGTGATACCTAGCCGCGGAAAGATACTGGTTGATGCAGACAGTGTGCACAGGATTTGGGGGCTGCCTAACTCTGGTTTAAAAGTGTGCTATGAGATGAATGCGGATATTATGAGAGAAATGATGGAGGATTACGGTTTCCCTCCAACAGGCAGTCCCGATCTTACCAACTGGTGCAAGATGATCACCGACATGCGCGGGAAATCATACAATAAGTTTGTTCGAGCTTGGGCTGTAATAGCCTACAATTTTCTCGCATCCATAACTTGTCTAAAAGTCAGACCACGTTGTTTTCCTGTTGTATATGATGTTGACCTCCTCCCCCTCACAAACATCTGTCAGTTTGTTGTTGACTAGATCAGGGTTGCTTTTAATTAACTAGGAAACAAGAAGTTTGTATGTTGCTGTGTTTATCACCTGATGGTAAGTGTACAACTTTTTATCCTGGACAGATGTTTGTGCATGTCATGTAGTTGCTTTTGTGACACACGTAGTTGCTCAACACAATTTGTTTGTTGCATATATGGAACTAGAAGTTGCTAGTATATATTCTTTTGCACCTTGAAGCATGTTTACCTGTTGTGTAGTTCTTTTTTACTGTCATGTTAAGTTGCTGCAACAAACCTGTTTGTTGCATATATGGAACTAGAAGTTGCTAGTAGATATTCTTTTGCACCTTGAAGCATGTTTAGCACTTGCGCGGTTCTTTTTTATGTCTTATTTAAGTTGCTGAAACAAACAGGTTTGTTGCATATATGGAATTAGAAGTTGCTAGTAGGAGTACAAAACAAGACCCACCTCACTTTTTTTGCAAAAACAAAGTGCACTTTTGTTGAATGAGTAGTTTTTTATATGTAGTTGATCAAACCAACCTGTTAGTTTCCTATATGATACCTTTAATTTCTAATAACTATGTTCCGCTACAATCCATTATCTAAGAATATGTTTTGCATTTAATTCATATTTTTTCCTATTTTTTCCGTTGAACAACTACTGCACCTAGATTCCGTTGAAGTTGACGAGCTCATCAGTCAATGTGGCCCTCGAGTAGACGCTTGGGATAGTGCCTTGATAAATAAGGTCAAGAAGAAAGACATGATCAGACCAGGGGTTTTGGCAAACTACAAGTAAGCGTGATATGCTTGTTTTTTTCCTTTTCTTCTCCTTTTATGCCTACTTTATGGATCACTTAAATTAACTAGTAATGAACTAACTGATGTCTACGCACTTCTATTCTTGTAGACAGTTGTTGGGCCTCCAAGTCCAGAGGTTTGTAGAACAGCAGCAAGTTTCCCTTAAGTGGATTACCCAAGGTTTATCGAACTCAGGGAGAAAGTGGTCATAGGTATTCCCTCTCAAGCAACCCTGCAATCAAGATACAAGAAGTCTCTTGTGTCCCCAACACACCCAATACACTTGTCAGGTGTATAGGTGCACTAGTTCGGCGAATAGCTAGTGAAATACAAGCGGTAACGATGCCAGAAAATAGCTTCTGACTTGTTGACGTGGGATACCGTGTGTGAAACTGAAATAAAGATAGAAGCAAGCAAACATGCAACAGATCTAGATGCAAACGGTGTTTCAATGTTTAGAAACAAGGCCTAGGGATCATACTTTCACTAGTGAACACTCTCTCATATAAATATCCTCTCTTCATGATACTACTCTTAACTACTCTCCGGTTGGACACTCTAATCATCGGTAGGGCTATAACAACACTCCTCAAAGTCCGCCTTCCCCAATCTAGATAACCCCACACTATCACCTTGAGCGTTAGATGGTTCCAACAAACACCACAATTTCATAGAGACATCCAACTCCAAATATTACTCATAACAAATATTCAATGTAGCCAAAGTGCCACACACGGTATGCACGCTGTCACTTTCACACACGTGGGGAAAAGCATAGATCTATTAAAGCACAAAGAGCATTTATGTAGACTCAAACCTAAGTGCCACCATGGCATGCACGCTGTCACTTTCACACACATGGGGAGAGCAGAGATCTAATGAAGCACTTGAGTAGCAAGGTATATCTACTTGATTACAAAGCGCATGACCACAATATGACCATGCATAGAGAGACAGATGAACACATAGCTGCCGGTAGAGCCCTTAGCCTAGAGGAAGAACTACTCCCTCCTCATCATGGGAATCAACAACGATGATGGAGATGGTGGTGGAGATTGATGGAGATGGCTTCGGGGGCACTTCCCCATCCCGGCAGGGTGCCGGAACAGAGACTTTCTGTCACCCGAATCTCCCTTTCGGTGGCGGCGGCGCTACGGAGGTTTTTCTGGAAGTATGACGGATGATTTAGGGTTTTCTCCCTGGGGGCTTCTTATAGGCGAAGTAGGCAAGGTCGATGGAGGGCCAGGGGGGCCAGACCCCCTGTAGGCGCCACCAGGTCTTGCTCGCGCCTGGGGTGTGCGGCCACACTGGTGCCCTATTCCACCTTTGCTTCATGGTTCCGTGTTACTCCGGGAAAATAATGACTTTGGCTTTTGTCCCGTCCAATTCCGAGAATATTGATTTTCTGCCTTTCTGGAACAAAAAACAGAAGAAAATAGGCAACTGGCACTGTGGCATCTTGTTAATAGGTTGATACCAGAAAGTGTATAAAAGTACCTCAAAGTGTAGACAAAACATAAGACAAATGATATAAAACAAGCATGGAGCATCAAAAAGTATAGATACGTTTCCGACGTATCAAGCATCCCCAAGCTTAACTCCTGCTCGTCCTCGAGTAGGTAAGTGATAAAAAGAATAATTTTTTAGGTGACATGCACCATCAAAATCAAGATCATACCATTTGCAAGCATTGAAAGCTGGGATCAAAGAACTCTAAACATGTGCATGAAAGATGGAGTTCTAACAATAGGACATAGTAACTATGCATGCAACATGAAAGGCTACAAACAAAGATCATGAATAACATGCATTGAAAAACGTTTGTTTGTTTCACATACAGAAAATATGGCATAGTGGCAATCATCTTGTCCCTCATAGAGTAGCAAATAGATGCATAGGAAACCTTCAAAGTTCACAAGGGTGACTAGAAACAAGTAGCACAAGAACAAGTAATATCACAATATGCATCAATCTATAAGTTTTAGGACAATGCACACAGAATGTCAACTATGCTCTCTTAATGGTGCCTAAAGGTAGAAGGTGGAGACTCAAATAATGGTGGAAGAAAGGCCCTTCACAAAGGGAAGGAGGGATTTCAAGTTTCAAAAAGAGCTTCCAAAAATTATGGTACTTGTTAGCTTTCAGCCCTCATTGCCCCTGTCATAAGCATCTTGAAGTGATTAAGGTTAAAGTGAACAAATATGGAGTATATGCTTGACAAAGTATAAGTTGGCAATCTCAAGTCCCTTGAATACGAGGACCACACCTCATGCTACTCAACTTAAGTCACATGTAAGTTCTTGTCATTGTAAGTACATACATATCATAGAGAACCGCCAACGGGGTACCCCTTGCACATGGTACAGGAGCTATCCCATAACCAAAATGACAAGGCAAGCAGACAATGAGCATCTCAGCAATCTTTTTATTTACTATATGCATAACTTTTTATTGAGGATGCTTCATAGATAGCTCACTATGGTGATGCTGCAAGTTTCCACCATGATTAGGCATGGCTCAGGCTAGCGGCCCAGGCGTTTCTCTAACACAAAATACAAACTCCATGGACTTACAAGTTCCATCTTTATTTCACACCGGTGACATCTATATACAAAAGAACATGATATCAACTGAGTACAAAGTAGAAGTGCAATGTCGAAAATGTTCCCCGTGAAAACACGGTTCTGCTAATTCCAACGTATAAGTGCAAGAATATACAACATAGATGACACAATGGTTCAAGTTATTAGGGGAAAGAAATATAAAGTGTGCCATCAAGTTTGTGAGGCCTTTAATCACTAAGTTTTCACATAACAAAAATAGTTTTTAATTGGAAGATAGCTGAAAACATGAATATACTTGGAATGGTGTAACACACCATGCATAGGAATTTATAGTGTACACTTTGGAGTAACTTGGTTTCTTGGGAGTTGGAAGCATGAGTAGAGCTTACTCATACAAGTGGAGGCTAGTAAAATACTGGGAGCAACCAACTAAGAGAGTAATAATGGCCATAATCATGCAGAGCAACAAAACATTACTAATCAAAGCATAGAGTGGTACTACAAGTCAAGGACTAAATGATCATAGAGGCTATGGTGACTTGTCATAGTCATAACATGGTGTGAGAATGTGCCAAGTCAACCCAAACAAAGCATCAAAGGAGAATACCACAATACTATGCTTTTGTATGCTAAAACAACGCATAATTCCTTCAACGCACATTAAGCAATCCTAATTGTTTGGAACAAGTCATGCTACAGCAATAACACTAAGCATAAGGTCAAAACAAGATCTAGCATGACATGATAAAGTCTAAGCCACAGCCAAAACAAGCTCCCTTTTGTACCACTATAAGCATGAAACTTTCTACTCTTTTCCAACACCAAACAACTTATTTGAAACAACTCACAAAGATAATAATCAATAAAGATCAGTGAGAATGTATCACAAATCCACAAAGAAGAACTAAAAAGTTCTGAGCTGAAAGCACAAGAAAACTAAAGCTAAACGCAGTGCTAGCAAAAGAGAACACTCACAAGACAATAAGAATGAAAACTAGAGTGTTCTAGGCAATGAAAATAGAGTGTGTCTCTCTCCAAAAGAAGTGTGCTGAGCTCCAACCAACTTACTCAAGCAAACTAAGCAAACAAAAACCAAAAACGAAAACTAAGACGCTCCAAGAACAACACAATTATGTATGAAACAATAAAAACGAAGTGTCTAGAAAGACCTGAGATTTTTATTAATGAAGAAGGGGATGCCTTGGGCATCCCCAAGCTTTGACGCTTGTACCTCTTGAATATTTCTTGGGGTGACACGGGGTGGCATCCCCAAGCTTGATCTTTTGTCCATTCTTTATCTCATCACATCATTCTTTCTCTACACCTAAAAATTTTCCTTCATACAAAACTTCACACAATCTTCATTAGCAACATTAGTGTATTCAAAAGATAATAGACCCTTGGGTTTAGTTTCAAAATAGCAAAACTTTCACTAAATATACAAGATACTGTAGCAACTCCTTCAAAAATCTCAATTTCCCAAAAAGAACCCAAAAAGGCATCAATAAGAAGCAAATGCAAATAATGGTAGAAATCTGTCAAAACATACCAGCACGTAGAAACCGATTTTTTTCGAAGAACTTATGTTGCTAAAATCAGTAAGTGTTGAACTAACAAAAGTTAGCTAACATACTGGGGTATTTATTCGTAAATTTCAGCTCAATCCGACTTACAGAGACTCCTCGCGAATTTTTATGGTGGAGGACAGAAATCTGTTTCGGGACAGCAACTCCCCAAATCTTACTTCCCTCTCATTAGAGGTTATTCTTGGCACAAAAAGCAAACAAAAAGGATAAGGAGAGGTCATTAGTGAAGTAATAACTTCCAAGACTCAAGAAAAACTCTTGGGTTATCTCCCAACAAGTACTTTTCTTTAATGCCTTTAAGTTAGGCTTGATAGTTTGAGAAGATGCTCACATAAGAAATATGAATTGAAGTAAAAGAGAGCATAAATAAGCAAATTCAAAACACATTTAAGTCTAACCCACTTTCTATGCATAGGAATCTTGTAAAGAAAAAGTCATGAAAGCACAAAGCAACAAGCATAGAAAAGCAAAACAAGTTCAACTTCAAAATCTTCAACATAAAGAGGGGAAACTTAATATTCTTGAGATACATAAGACCATGTTTCCCTCTCTCATAATAACTTTCAGTAGCATCATGAATAAAATTAACAATATAGCTATCACATAAAACATTCTTATCATGATCCACATGCATAAAATAATTATTACTCTCCACATAAGCATAGTCATTCTTGTTAATTGTAGTGGGAGCAAATTCAACAAAATAGCTATCATTAATATTCCCATCACCATAATCATCAAATATAGGAGGCATATTGTAATCACAATTAACTTTTTCCTCAATAGTAGGTGGACTGAAAATATCATATTCATCATTGTAATCATCATATATTGGAGGTTTGGTATCATCATAGGCAATAGAATAGCTATCTTCCAAAGTTGGGGAACTAAAAAGATCATTTTCATCAATAGTAGCTTCCCCAAGCTTAGACTTTTCCATAGCATTAGCAATAATGGTGTCCAAAGAATTCATACTAATAACATTGCTATTAGCATGCAAATAAAGTTCCATAGCTTTTTGATTTTCTCTTCAAACACTTCATGTCTTAACTCAAGATAGATACTATAAAGCTCTCTAATTTTTTTGTTGTTTTCCATTAAGCCTAACTAGTGAAAACAAGAAACAAAAAGACAAAATTGCAGAATCTAAAGGAAATAACTTCGAGCACTCACACCGGAGGATGTGAGTACCTTTTACCTTACCTCCCCGGCAACGAAGCCAAAAAATATCTTGATGTCTACGCACTTCTATTCTTGTAGATAGTTGTTGGGCCTCCAAGTGCAGAGGTTTGTAGAATAGCAGCAAGTTTCCCTTAAGTGGATTACCCAAGGTTTGTCGAACTCAGGGAGGAAGTGGTCAAAGGTATTCCCTCTCAAGCAACCCTGCAATCAAGATACAAGAAGTCTCTTGTGTCCCCAGCACACCCAATACACTTGTCAGGTGTATAGTTGCACTAGTTCGGCGAATAAATAGTGAAATAAAAGCGGTAACGGTGCCACAAAATAGCTTCTGACTTGTTGATGTGGGGTACCGTGTGTGAAACTGAAATAAAGATGGAAGCAAGCAAACATGCAACAGATCTAGATGCAAATGGTGTTTCAATGTTTAGAAACAAGGCCTAGGGATCATACTTTCACTAGTGAACACTCTCTCATATAAATATCCTCTCTTCATGATACTACTCTTAACTACTCTCCGGTTGGACACTCTAATCATCAGTAGGGCTATAATAGCACTCCTCAAAGTCTGCCTTCCCTAATCTAGATAACCCCACACTGTCACCTTGAGCGCTAGATGGTTCCAACAAAAACCACAATTTCATAGAGACATCCAACTCCAAATATTACTCATAAAAAATATTCAATGTAGCCAAAGTGCCACACACGGTATGCACGCTGTCACTTTCACACACATGGGGAAAAGCATAGATCTATTAAAGCACAAAGAGTATTTATGTAGACTCAAACCTAAGTGCCACCATGGCGTGCATGCTGTCACTTTCACACACATGGGGAGAGCAGAGATCTAATGAAGCACTTGAGTAGCAAGGTAGATCTACTTGATTACAAAGCTCATGACCATAATATGACCATGCATAGAGAGAGATGAACACATAGCTACCGGTAGAGCCCTTAGCCTCGAGGAAGAACTACTCCCTCCTCATCATGGGAATCAACAACGGTGATGGAGATGGTGGTGGAGATCGATGGAGATGGCTCCGGGGGCACTTCACCATCCCGGCAGGGTGCCGGAACAGAGACTTTCTGTCCCCTGAATCTCCCTTTCGGTGGCGGCGGCGCTACGGAGGTTTTTATGGAAGTATGATGGATGATTTAGGGTTTTCTCCCCGGGGTATTCTTATAGGCGAAGGAGGCAAGGTCGGTGTAGGGCCAGGGGGCCACACCCCCTGTAGGCGCCACCAGGGCTTTCCCGCGCCTGGGGGTGCGGCCACCCTGGTGCCCTACTCCACCTCTGCTTCGTGGTTCCGTGTTACTCTGGGAAATAATGACTTTGGCTTTTGTCCCGTCCAATTCCGAGAATATTGATTTTCTGCCTTTCTGGAAGCAAAAACATAAGAAAATAGGCAACTATCATTGTGGCATCTTGTTAATAGGTTAGTACCAGAAAGTGTATAAAAATACCTCAAAGTGTAGACAAAACATAAGACAAATGATATAAAACAAGCATGAAGCATCAAAAATTATAGATTCGTTTCCGACGTAACACTAACCTACTTTCTAAAAAACATCTCAAGGAGAAATACAGAGACACACAGCATGGAGGACTTTTCGGCGGATTGCTAAAGGCTGAACAATTCTTCATTGAAAATTTGCCGTCAAATTATGACCAATGTGTGAGTACCTCAAAAAAAAATTCTCCGTATTCCCTTTTTTGTAGTTGCTTACTTATTGTACACTTTTAGAATTTTACTGAACATATATAGACACTTTTTGTTTAATTGTTTTCTGCACATATACCAGTTGCTTGCTGCATACATGTAGTTGCTTATTAGCACAACAGAAGTTGCTTCCTTCACAGAGTTGCATCATTTCTTTGTTTTCCTTGTACACTATATGCATAGGAATTTTACTAGTTGCTTCAATGAACTTAAAAATTTTGTTTTTCCTTTTTTTGCAACTTACTTATGTTTTTATTCAGTTTTTACAATGAACCTGTAGAGAAAAAGGAAACTATCTGCTTTGGTTCATGTAGCGTGCTTAGATTTTGAAGAGACCATGGCAAAGTTTGTCAATGGCATTGGCAAACTAGAAGAAAGTATTGTACATAACAGAGGTCAACCAAGACCGACGAAAATACGAAGAGATAATAAACAAAACGAAGAACCGGTGTTGCCTGATGAGGACTGTGACAATTCTGATGAGGAAAACAGCAGGTAATACTATGATCATGTGTTTTATCGCTGTGGTTTTTCATTCTTTATTTTAAGTACTATTTATTCCCCTACCTTACTTTGCCCCCTTTTTTGTACACAACAAAGAATATGACAACGATGACGATGATGATCCTGACCAGGGGACTAAGGATGATGAGGATGAGGAAGGGGATAGCAGCAGCAGCAATAGTGATGATGATGACGATGGTGGTGCTGGGAACATAGGTTCTGGCAGAGGAGTAGATGAAGATGATGGCAGCGACAATGAAAAGAACATGGATGATAGTTGCACAGATTAGTACTATGTTCAAAACAGGGATACAAGGTCGGTTGCAAGGTCGGGGGAAGGAAGAGGGCAGCCGAGGGCGATGTTGAACAGACTAGGGAAGAACTTGCCTAGACTACAGAACAAGTTGGTCAGGCAAGTACGGAAGTTGCTTAGGCTAGTGAAAAAATTGGTCAACCAACCAGGGGCGTAGTTGCTGAGAAGAGAAGAGATGAAGTTGCCTAAAACAAGGAACAAGTTGCTCAGACCAGTAAGGAAGTTTCTCAGACTAGTAAGTAGGTTGCTCATCACATCAACAAGAAAGCTGCTAGGAAGACAATTGAGCAAGTTTCTCAGTAGGCAAGGGGCAAGTTGCTAATAGTAGGGAGCAAGGTGCCCACACCAGTAAAAAAGTTGCTAACACCAGGGAGGACGTTGTGCAACACACCAGGGAGAAAGTTGCTGATACCAGGAAGGAAGTTGCTGCTACCAGGAAGGAAGTTACTGAAAGGTTCTAGAGAACTACTAAACCCAGAGATAAAACTGACGAACAACCCAGTAAGGTAGTTGAACAGCAAAAATGGATCAAGTTGCACACAGAAGGGAAGAAGTTGCCCCTACCGTGCAAAAAGTAGTTCAGCAAACCAAGATGAAAGTTGTCCAATAGACCATGTAGAAAGGTGTACCACATACCATGCAAAATGTTGTACAACAGGCCAAGGATAAAGTTGTTGAGACTAGGGGTAAAGTTGCTGACACCAGGGGGAAAGTTTCTAAGACCAGGGGCAAAGTTCCTCAGACCAGGAAAAAAGTTACTAATACCATGGAGAAAGATAACCAACCTTCCCAATAGCAAATACCAACCGACTGCATCACATATATTAAGAAGGCTAAATTGGTGGCTCGCGATGGAAAATTGTCTCTCCCCGCAGGCATTCCAATAGTTTTTTTTTGCTGCCATGAAGTTGGACACTTCGAATGTTGGTACTAGTGCACAAAATAGGGAAGATATTGAACAGAACACAAAGGAAGTTGTGCATGATAGGGAGGAAGTTGCTCTACCTACCAAGGGAGGAGTTTCTCAGCCTAGCTAGATAGTTGCTCCCGGACAGCATGTTCATGCTCAGAGCAGCCAACAAGACTATGTGAAAATTTCTTTGTTGGATTTGTGCAAGATGGACATCGGGAAGAAGTTGCGATAGATTCGATGGCTCGAAGAACCTGCCATCTTTGAATTCAATTCACAAAGTGAGTTGAAGTCTCTTTTGCAAAAGAGCTGAAAAAGTAAGAGTGCTCACACAACGAAAGTTTGGAATGGATTGATGGTCATGTATAATGTAGTCCAGGAAATTACAAGGAGTATCTTGATTCAGTTTACATGGAGAAGAAGATGAATACGCAGTCCAACATAGGGGAGCATGCGAAACTGAATGAACCACCAAGGGGTGCAACAAAATTAACAGAGCAACCAAGTACAAATACAGGACATACAAGTATAGTGCACAGGCAATCAAGTTCAGGTGTTCCTCAGGCAACTTATGCAGAGGAACAGGAAACTTCTTCTGCACCTAAAGCAACTACAGTGCATAGACAGCCAGAGAAAAGTCATGTGCAACTTACAACTTTAGAGAACAAGCAGGCAACTTCTATTATACTGCAGGCAACTTCCCCAGCTCTTTAGCCAACTATTTTACAAACCAAGGCTACTACAGTGCACCCAAAGGCAACTGCATAGGGGAAACAACCTCTGAACAACCCAGCAATGGGATACAGAGTTCACTTAAGCCCACCACAAACTAGAGAAACTTGCCCGCCACCATCACCCACACGAGGAAAGAAAGCAAACAAGTTGCCTGATCCCCAAGTGCAGGAACAACACACATACAAGATGTCGCTTCCAAGGTCTAGGTCTGCTAGCGATATGGATTTCCCATATTTTAGTCTAGGTCCAGATTTTGATGATGACGGTGATGAAGTTGCTCAGAAAAACATACCTGCTGAATCTAATGAGCTTCATGTTTTAGCGGACATAGATCCTGAAGAGATTAAGAGAAAGTGTGTTAAAGCAGAGACATCTCGGAGGGCAGTGGCTCGAACATCAAACACTGGAGATAAGTAAGAATCACATGGCAACATTCAAACGCCAGACAAAGCCCCTACTCCTGAGGTACCAGTACCAGGAACTGATGGTTCAGGAAGCTCCACAACTCCTCAGCAGTATGTAAGAATGTTACTCAAGTCTCCCCCTTGCCAACTATCGACATACATCAATGTAGACAACAAGAAACAGTTCACAAACACGGAAACTGCTAACAGGCTATACGCAAAAGTAATTCAGCATGGAGAAAGCATCTGAACAAATCAATAGAAAATCAATGAAAGGTGGTCTTCTCTTTTCCCCCTACTTTTTTCCAACCTTTCCTTCTCACTTAGTTACAATACAAGTTGCTGTTACATCCTTCATAGTTTCTTACTGGCCAAACAAGTTGCTGAAATAACTGGGTTTGTTGCCTACATGACAATACAAGTTACTTTTTTGTATGGAAAATGTCACATCCCAAATTTTAGATTTGGTATTGCATATCATTCATATCATTGCATCATGCTTTTCCATGCAAAACCGTCGAGTGAAAAGGTTCGGCGAAACGCCATTTGCAAAACCCTATTTTATTTTGCTACGAGGTTCCTGCGGGAAGCTTTAGTAGGACTTGCGACAAACACCCCTGTAAGTTAGTGGTTTCGCTCAAACCTTGACGTTATATTGTTCCCCTCGACCATACGAACCCGTAGGCGCGAGAATCGCTCGAATCGGAACTCGTACGGAAAAGCTTCGGCCGTTTTAGTAAACCGCCGGAAAACGGTCCGAAAATCTGGACCGATTTCCGAGTACTAAACTAACTCCGGACCGAATCTGAGTAGGATTTCGCGCGAGAGGGCCACTTAAGGCGGACCCCAGCCTCGGGATCCGCACCCACCTGCGCCGACCCCGCCGCCTCTACTCCTCCTGCGCGCCCGAGGTCGCCGCCACCGCCTGCCGCCGCCGCCGCCATCGCCCGCCGCCACGCCACATCGCCGCCCGGCCATCGCCGCCGCCGTCCGCCACATCCTCGCCGCCGCGACGCCGCCGCCGCCCTCTCTTCCTTCCCCTCTCGGCTGCCGCCAGCACCCGCATCGCCGCTGCCGCGCTAAGCTCCGCCGACGCCGCTTCCGCGCGAGCCGCCGCCCACTCCGCCGCCGCCATCTCGCGCCATATCGCCGCCATCGCCATCGCTGCCGCCGCCATCGAGCTGCCGCCGCGCTGCTGCTGCCGCCGCCCGCCGCCGCCGCTCGCTTGCCGCGCCGCTGCCGCTGTGCCGCCGCATCGCCGTCACAAGGCTGCTGCGCGCTAGTTGTCGCACTCACGCATGCACGCATACACGCATGTATGCGCGCCGCGTTGATTTTTCTCGACCCGTTCGTTGACCGTATCCGTCCGTGCAGGAAAACCCCCGACGCCGGAACCGATCGCCACCGCCGGCCGGAACTCGCCGCACCTTCCGGAGTCCGTTACCGCTTGTTTCCGAAGACAAGAGCCACCGTCGGATCTTAGATCAGGCTCGATCGTTAGTTGACAGGTCGAGACTCGGCGTTGACTAGTCGACGCCCGATTGAGCGTGTAACACCTCGAGATCGGACCTATGCAAGTTTTAGCGAAACCCGCCAAACCCGCATAGAAACGATTCAAAGGTCCCACCAGGCACTTTCGTGCGGGTGGAAAACGAAGTAATAACATTACACAACAGTCCTCGATGGGACCCACAGAACAGATATATATACAACACGACTCCATGAGTCAAGAATACAGATATAATATACAAAGATCCAAATCACCTTGAAAACGATAGGGCGTCCAGCTACGGACAAGATGCAAATGGGGCTAAGAGCCCTGAAGAATAACCAATGGCGTCCATAACCCTGCCCAGGCCAAGCCGGAAGGGTAACCCTGCTAACGGCGTCGATCTCAAAACCTGCTTAAACAAAAGGGGTGCCGACAAAGGGCAAAGGAAAAGAGGAGCGTCAGTACTGAGGCCAGTACACGGCGAGGCTAGAATTCGGCGGTCCTCGCCTACATAGGTATGGTGGATCAAGCGGCGGCGAGATGCATTAACCAACCTATAGAGACTCGATACAACTTGGCAATCGAGAGGGTAAGAAAGACCTAGTCGGAACCAACCGATACTATCATCAAACAAACCCATCCTGGCGTTTCCCCGAGACCAAACGAGGAAGTCAACCGAGGAACTCACACGGTTGGCGTTTTACTTATTCGATTATAGTTGCGGCACTTTACTAGTCGGGTTTAGATAATCGTCACGATAAAGTAAGCGATGGGCACTTTAGTTAACCATTCCGTTATAGTGGCAACACTTACTAGTCGGATACAATTAGCATGGGATAACCCAAAACCCAGCAGCTTGTTGGTACTTTTATTCAGCCATTCCGTTGTAGTTGCAATACTTACTAGTCAGTACAATGGTGCATAGCGACACTCAAACAAGCAGTTGTGGGCAGTATTAATTAGCCATTCCATTATAGTGAAGCTGATTACTAGTCATTATAAAGTCAAATTTGTAGCAATAAACTTTAGTTATGCTTGTCTATGGTCGAGAATCGTGCTCCAAGTCGTCCATATCCGCGGACACGGCTTTCAGAAAGTTTTACCCGGCCGGGGTGCACCAATAGCAACACACGCTCGATCAACCTCGGAAAAACCAAAACAAAACCCAACGAGGCTTTCACGACTAAGCAATCACAGGATTCAGAAATATTTCAGGGGGCCACCCCTTAAAGTAGAACCATAGCAACGGCCGGCTCAGGAGACGGACTTAAGGTTGTGGGGACGGCTGTGAACGACTGGGAACCCGAAAGTGTGGCTGGGCTTGTCGACACCGCGGAATCGTGCCACGATCCTAAACAGTACAGTGTGCTCCTCGCACAATCGTAAATATATAAGTAGCATGGCATAAGTATAGGATCGTAAATAAAACCTCAAACTAGTTTGTGGCCCCAAGAAATAAGACTGAATCAAGCTCTGGCTCAGGGGGGTCCCATATACCTTCCGGATGTGGATAGCGCGATAAATCAAGGAACAGGTATCAAGTACTCGGGGTCCTACGGGACACAAGTGGGCGTTCGGAAACCAAATATTTTCTATCACCCACCGATGCCTCTGCTTATTTCAATTTTAGTTGTTAAACAGGAATTAAAGTGAGCGATAAGTAAAACTATGATCATCTCCAACATCAACATGCGGCAAGGCTCCAACAACTGTGGCATTTGACGACACGCAACAGCACTTGTGCAAGCGACTAAGACGCGCAAGTCCAACTATCTACCAAACAACAGGTAATAGGGTGTGTCCAAGGCAATATAGGGCTGCACGGTATATCCAGGTACGGAAACTAAAGCATCGCAACACAGATAGCAATAGATCAACAGGAGGGAATAAATACTATAAAAGTAAGATAGGTAGAAAGGGGGAGATGCTGCTTTGAAAACATTGTCGAAGGTTCACGAAGAACGGGTAAGCTCACATCAACTCAACGGCCTTATCCGCGAAGAAGCAAAACACTAGAACAAACACCGGATGCAATATTCAATACAACGGCAGAAGATCGGCATGATGCATGCATGATGTATGACATGGCAAAGATGCGATGCAATTAGGTCATATTAAGCGGAACCGGGGTTCCGACAATTAAATAGGTGGTGCATGTTGTTTAGCTACCCCGCAATTAAATGTTGTTATAACAAGGCAAGATAAGATACCGGTTCGCTACACAAATTTAAATGAGGCCAATATAAGGCTAGATTTGCCCGCATATGGGCCCCATATTTAATTATGCAGTGAATCGGCATAAGGCCCCCAAACCACAGACAAGGATGCATGCATGAACAATTAATATGCAACAATTTATATAGTTGGCAAATTATAAAATAGGGTTCTCGGGTAAGGGTCACACATTAGGGCTCGACGATCTTGGTTCCGGGGGGTTCGGGGTTTGGCCTCAGGGTCCAGGGTTCGACGGAAGCGTTCTCGGATAGCGGAGTAGATCTTGGCGTTCCGGAAGGAAGCACTTGGTCTGGCGTCGGGGCGTAGCGGGTCCGCCCTGGTCGATGTCGTTCTTGTCGCATTCGCGGTCTTCGGGTCATGTCGACGGTCACGGCGTCCGGAAGACGATCTTGGCGGTCTAGGAGAAGCTCTTGTGGTTCCGCGTCGGCGGCCTTCGGGTTCCGGGAAGACGAGCTTGTCGGCCTTGGGTCCGGGAGCGGTTCTCGGCGAACTGATCGATTCCATGTCGGCGTACTCGGGTCTTGGCGTCGTCGGGGCAACGACCTTCGAATCAGGGGAGGCGATCTTGGCGTACCGCGTCTTCGGTGGTCGGTGACGATCTTGAATTACCCGTTGGTGCGGTTTTCGAGTGGCACCGATGGTAGAAAAACTCGACGACACATGAAGTTCTTGACGTCAACGAAGATCTTGTCGACGGGAAAGCATACATAGTGGCATACTAGGTGGCAGCGACAACATAGCGCGGGCAACAGGACAATTCTACAGGGCCATATCTCCTGCAGACGTACATCAAACATCACCATCGGGCACTGCTGGCCCAAAACAACGGGCGCATCTGAGGAACCAAAACCGTCGATGTGCGGCGCGGACGGCGAGAACACGGCCAGGAGGAGGCTCGGGATGGCGTGAACCGAGAGCTCGAGGCGTCAGCGGTGTTGAGAAGCGGTGATGACGTGATGCAACAACAGCCGCGGCAGGCTCGCGGGAGGCAGGCGAAGGGCTTGAGGCGTCGCCGGGTTCTGGGGCGGAACGGGTCGGGCGGTGGAGAGGTGGCCGGAAGCTTGGCTTGCCGGGCGAGGGAGCTGGCGGGCGAACGGAGGCGTGGCGTCGGGGTCTCGCGTGGCGGCCGGGAGGAGGGCGCGGTCGGGCGCAGAGGCGACGGGGAGAGGCGGTGGCTTGGTCCGGCGAGGCGAACATGGCAGGCGGGCGGTCGACGCGAGGAGGCACTGCTGGGCCGGAGGCGGGAAGAGGCGGAGGAAGCGGGCGCGAGGCGGCCCGGGGAGGAGGCAAGGCGGCGGGCGGTGGAGCCTGGGGCGAGCGGCGTGGGCGCGGAGGTCGAGGCGGGCGGAGGTGGGGAGAGGAGGGACGGCGGCGCTGGGTTGTGGGAGAGCCTTGGCTAGAGGGAGGAGGCGGCGCCAATGAAGCGAGGAGCGGCAGCTGGGAGCGGCCGAGGCGGGTAGGTGGGAGGAAGCGGGAGGCGCCAGGGGAGAGAGGGGCTCCGCGCGTCGGGGGAGGAAGAAGAATAGGACCGGAGGGGGGCGGTTCGGGCGTGGGTGTGCGTGCGTGGACCGGCAGGGGGCGGGTCAGGTGGTGGGACCCAGGGGGAGGCAGGCGTGCGTGCGTTGCATGTGTGGGGTGGGCGGCTGGTTGAGTGAGGAGGGAGAGAGGGAGAGAGGTGACGTGGCCGGTTCTGAGTGGTGGGAGTGGAGAGGGAAGATGAGGTGGCGCGAGGGGAGTGGCCGGGGTGAGGTGGAGGGGAGGGATGGGTAGGTTGTCTGGTAGCAAAAGGATTACGGGTGGGCCGATTATAATTCCTGGGGGTGGTCGTTCGGGTCGGGTCGGCCCGTTCGACTGCCCCCACTAAAAATAATAAATATTTTTATCTATTTCAAACAAGACTTTTGCAAACCGATATCAGACAAAACAAAATATTCCGGCGACCCGGATTTTTGTGTTTGAATAAAGATGGGGCGTTTAGAAAATAAAGACAGGTTTTTCTGCAAATGGTTTGATGCAAGCAAATGCAAGATGATAACGATGCTCAAATGCAATGTGGCATGATGACATGAGCATGCGGTCATGATGATGCAATGCACAAAAACGACGCGATTTTCTGGTAGTGGTTTTGCGGGATGCCAAAATTCGACACCACTAACAATGGATCTCGCCCTCGAGATCCGCCTCATGGTACCGGAAGGAAGGTCGGCGGTCTAATCCCTCGCGCTTCGTGTAGCTCCTCGCGACACCACTAACAAGAGATCGTTGTCCGTGATCGTCGAGAGAACACTCCGGGAACAAAAGGTCGAAGGTAGAGGTATCAACAAATAAAGCCACCTCTAACTCCGGTAGAAAGAGGGAACCGATGCATTCTCATCCACTTCAATGTACAAAAGCGAATAGAAGGGGTAGTCGGCATGGGGGCCAATCCATCACGCACCCAATCTATTACTCCGCACAATCAGTAGAAGGGAGTGCAACCATTCTCGGAATCAGACTGAAGATCTCGACAAGCGAGGTTCGGATACAAAGGAGTGCTGCAGACTCTGCATCGGATCTGGCGTAGAGGATGTTGTCATGTCGGAAAACTCCGGAAGGCACAAACAAAGAACCAAGAATGGTACCACAGTAGACGGATTCCTCAGGTAGCTGGAACACCGGATGGTAGAACACCGTTATCGAAGGAGGAAGCGAAACCCTGAAGGTACGACGGAAAACCCAACCACAAGAAATCCTGGACTCGAAGAAAGAGAAGAGAGCGGATTTAAAACGCGTAGAGATAAGAGGAGAATAGCATAGGGGTAAGGAGTAAAAGCAGACCTAACCAGAACTATCCAACCGATTTTGCAAAATAGTTTTGACACTCTACTTCGGCCGTTAGCTAGGTTATCTCTGAGCTGGACTTGTGGGTATCGCAATAGCTGAGCTCGATACCACTCTGTAACACCCTCAGAATCGGACCTATGCAAGTTTTAGCGAAACCCGCCAAACCCGCATAGAAACGATTCAAAGGTGCCCACCAGGCACTTTCGTGCGGGTGGAAAATGAAGTAATAACATTACACAACAGTCCTCGATGGTACCCACAGAACAGATATATATACAACACGACTCCATGAATCAAGAATACAGATATAATATACAAAGATCCAAATCACCTTGAAAACGATAGGGCGTCCAGCTACGGACAAGATGCAAATGGGGCTAAGAGCCCTGAAGAATAACCAATGGCGTCCATAACCCTGCCCAGGACAAGCCGGAAGGGTAACCCTGCTAACGGCGTCGATCTCAAAACCTGCTTAAACAAAAGGGGTGCCGACAAAGGGCAAAGGAAAAAAGAGGAGCGTCGGTACTGAGGCCAGTACACGGCGAGGCTAGAATTCGGCGGTCCTCGCCTACATAGGTATGGTGGACTGAAGCGGCAGCGGCAGCATGCATTAACCAACCTATAGAGACTCGATACAACTTGCGGCAATCAGAGAGGGGTAAGAAAGACCTAGTCGGAACCAACCTGATACTATCATCAAACAAACCCATCCTGGCGTTTCCCCCTCGAGACCAAACGAGGAAGTCAACCGAGGAACTCACACAGTTGGCAGTTTTACTTATTCAGTTATAGTTGCGGCACTTTACTAGTCAGGTTTAGATAATCGTCCTGATAAAGTAAGCAGTGGGCACTTTTAGTTAACCATTCCGTTATAGTGGCAACACTTACTAGTCAGATACAATTAGCATGGGATAACCCCAAAACCCAGCAGTTGTTGGTACTTTAATTCATCCATTCCGTTGTAGTTGCAATACTTACTAGTCAGGTACAATGGTTGCAAGCGACACTCCAAACAAGCAGTTGTGGGCAGTATTAATTAGCCATTCCATTATAGTGAAGCTGATTACTAGTCATTATAAAGTCAAATTTGTAGCAGTAAACTTTAGTTATGCTTGTCTATGGTCGAGATACTGTTCTCCAAGTCGTCCATATCCGCGGACACGGCTTTCAGAAAGTTTTACCCGGCCGGGGTGCACCAATAGCAACACACGCTCGATCAACCTCGGAAAAACCAAAACAAAACCCAACGAGGCTTTCACGACTAAGCAATCACAGGATTCAGAAATATTTCAGGGCCACCCTTAAAGTAGAACCATAGCAACGGCCGGCTCAGACGGACTTAAGGTTGTGGGGACTGTGAACGACCGGGAACCCGAAAGTGTGGCTGGGCTTGTCGACACATGGAATCGTGCCACGATCCTAAACAGACAAAGGTGCTCCTCGCACAATCGTAAATACATAAGTAGCATGGCATAAGTATAGGATCGTAAATAAAACCTCAAACTAGTTTGTGGCCCCAAGAAATAAGACTGAATCAAGCTCTGGCTCAGGGGGGTCCCATATACCTCCCGGATGTGGATAGCGCGATAAATCAAGGAACAGGTATCAAGTACTCGGGGTCCTACGGGACACAAGTGGGCGTTCGGAAACCAAATATTTTCTATCACCCACCGATGCCTCTGCTTATTTCAATTTTAGTTGTTAAACAGGAATTAAAGTGAGCGATAAGTAAAACTATGATCATCTCCAACATCAACATGCGGCAAGGCTCCAACAACTGTGGCATTTGACGACACGCAACAGCACTTGTGCAAGCGACTAAGACGCGCAAGTCCAACTATCTACCAAACAACAGGTAATAGGGTGTGTCCAAGGCAATATAGGGCTGCACGGTATATCCAGGTACGGAAACTAAAGCATCGCAACACAGATAGCAATAGATCAACAGGAGGGAATAAATACTATAAAAGTAAGATAGGTAGAAAGGGGGAGATGCTCGCCTGAAAACATTGTCGAAGGTTCAACCGAAGAACGGGGCGAAGCTCACATCAACTCAACGGCCTTATCCGCGAAGAAGCAAAACACTAGAACAAACACCGGATGCAATATTCAATACAACGGCAGAAGATCGGCATGATGTATGACATGGCAAAGATGCGATGCAATTAGGTCATATTAAGCGGAACCGGGGTTCCGACAATTAAATAGGTGGTGCATGTTGTTTAGCTACCCCGCAATTAAATGTTGTTATAACAAGGCAAGATAAGATACCGGTTCGCTACACAAATTTAAATGAGGCCAATATAAGGCTAGATTTGCCCGCATATGGGCCCCATATTTAATTATGCAGTGAATCGGCATAAGGCCCCCAAACCACAGACAAGGATGCATGCATGAACAATTAATATGCAACAATTTATATAGTTGGCAAATTATAAAATAGGGTTCTCGGGTAAGGGTCACACATTAGGGCTCGACGATCTTGGTTCCGGGGGGTTCGGGGTTCGGCCTCAGGGTCCAGGGTTCGACGGAAGCGTTCTCGGATAGCGGAGTAGATCTTGGCGTTCCGGAAGGAAGCACTTGGTCTGGCGTCGGGGTGTAGCGGGTCCGCCCTGGTCGATGTCGTTCTTGTCGCATTCGCGGTCTTCGGGTCATGTCGACGATCTTGGCGGTCTAGGAGAAGCTCTTGTGGTTCCGCGTCGGCGGCCTTCGGGTTCCGGGAAGACGAGCTTGTCGGCCTTGGGTCTGGGAGCGGTTCTCGGCGAACTGATCGATTCCATGTCGGCGTACTCGGGTCTTGGCGTCCTCGGGGCAACGGCCTTCGAATCAGGGGAGGCGATCTTGGCGTACCGCATCTTCGGTGGTCGGTGACGATCTTGAATTACCCGTTGGTGCGGTTTTCGAGTGGCACCGATGGTAGACGAACTCGACGACACATGAAGTTCTTGACGTCAACGAAGATCTTGTCGACGGGAAAGCATACATAGTGGCATACTAGGTGGCAGCGACAACATAGCGCGGGCAACAGGACAATTCTACAGGGCCATATCTCCTGCAGACGTACATCAAACATCACCATCGGGGCACCTGCTGGCCCAAAACAACGGGGCGCATCCTGTAGGAACCAAAACCGTCGATGTGCGGCGCGGACGGCAGGAACACGACGCTGTGGAGGAGGCTCGGGATGGCCGTGAACCGGGAGAGCTCGAGGCGTCCAGCGGTGCTGAGAAGGCGGTGATGACGTGGTCTGCAACAACGGCGAGGGCAGGGCTCGTGGGGAGGCCGGGGCGAAGAGGGCTTGAGGCGCGGCGTCGGGTTCTGGGGCGGGAACGGGGTCGGCGGCGGTGGAGAGGTGGCCAGCGAGCTCGGCTTGCCGGCGGAGGGAGCCGGGCGGGGCGAACGGAGGGCGTGGCGGCGGGGGTCCTCGCGTGGCCGGGCGGGAGGGGCGCGGTCGCCGGGCGCAGAGGCGACGGGGAGAGGCGGTGGCTTGGTCCGAGCGGCCGGGCGAAGCGGGCGGTCGACGCGAGGAGGCGGCACTGGGCCGGAGGCGGGAAGGGCGACGGAGCGGCGGAGGCGGCCGGGCGCCTGAGGCGGCTGGGGAGGCGGGTCAAGGCGGCGCGGTGGAGCCTGGGCGGGCGGGCGCGGACGCCGAGGCGGAGGTGGGGAGAGGAGGGACGGCGGCGCTGGGTTATGGGAGAGGCACGCGCGCGGGCTAGAGGGAGGAGGGCGGCGGCGCCAGCGAGCGAGGGAGGCGACGCGCTGGGAGCGGCCGAGGGGGGTAGGTGGGAGGAAGCGGAGGCGCTGGGGAGAGAGGGCTCAAGGCCGGGGAGGAAGAAGAACAGGACCGGAGGGGGTTCGGGCGCAGGCGTGGACTGCAGGGCGGGTCAGGTGGTGGGACCCAGGAGGAGGCAGGCGTGCATGCGTTGCATGTGTGGGGTGGGCGGCTGGTTGAGTGAGGAGGGAGAGAGGGAGAGAGGTGACGTGGCCGGTTCTGAGTGGTGGGAGTGGAGAGGGAAGATGAGGTGGCGCGAGGGGAGTGGCCGGGGTGAGGTGGAGGGGAGGGCTGGGTAGGTTGTCTGGTAGCAAAAGGATTACGGGTGGGCCGATTATAATTCCTGGGGGTGGTCGTTCGGGTCGGGTCGGCCCGTTCGACTGCCCCCACTAAAAATAATAAATATTTTTATCTATTTCAAACAAGACTTTTGCAAACCGATATCAGACAAAATAAAATATTCCGGCGACCCGGATTTTGGTGTTTGAATAAAGATGGGGCGTTTAGAAAATAAAGACAGGTTTTTCTGCAAATGGTTTGATGCAAGCAAATGCAAGATGATGACGATGCTGAAATGCAATGTGGCATGATGACATGAGCATGCGGTCATGATGATGCAATGCACAAAAACGACGCGATTTTCTGGTAGTGGTTTTGCGGGATGCCACACAGCGCCCAGTCAGCAGACGCTTTGACCAGACAACAGACACAATTGACTGGTCAATCTCGTTAATCCTTTTGTTGGCAGATTTAGGTAGAATCTTGTAAATTGCGTAGTAATTAAACCGCTTGGTCAAAAATTGCAAATAAAATATGTATAGATTTAGTGAGTCGTGTAGAATCTTGCTGTACCTTTGGTTCAGGATTTTGCTGCAAGGTTTAGTACAGTTTAATCAAACTTGTTAGTGGCCTTTTTGGAGTAATAAATTCGTAGAAAAAGATCCGTAGCTCCAAAAATCGCGTATGATATGTCCCTGGATTCAGTGGAACGAGGGGAATCTCATCGTGAATTAAAAAGATAGGCTTACAGTAAAAACTTCTGCATAAACTGTCTAGGGGCTTTCTGCAGTGTTTTAATTACTCGGGGAGTTTTATAATTCCTTTTTGAGTAATTCCAGTTGGCACTGTTTCTAATCAGCGATGCCTTTGCGGTAGAATTTTCCAAGATTTTACAAACAGTATACTACCGGTAGTGAATTATTTAAGTTCTAGCTCTAGTTTGGAGCATTACTTTTGTCTAGTAGTTTTCCTTGCGCTAAAACTATTTTCCATGCATGCAATCGGTAGTATTATGGTATAGGATGTTGTGGTGCAGCTATAGCACCAATTCACTTGTCGCTCTGGCATTCATGCATCATATTTGTCGCATATGCTTGTGGATTGTTTGTTTATGAATGCAATTGTATCGTATAGATTGTGACGAGTGCAACGCTTGCTCGTGTGTGGATTGTTCCTCCGACCGCTACAACCAAGGCAAGTAGATGCTACTTTGTTCATGATATCGTCCTACTATTTTATATGCATTGTCGTGTATTTTGTAGACGCATGTGTAGGATGATACTATCGCTATGGTATGTCCTATTATGTGGTAGGGCTTTTCTTGTAGATTAAACACCGTTGGTAGATGTGCTTAGCCATGCTATGTTAAACGAGGGCTGGGTTACATTATGAGACTTTTTTCTAAAAGTATTGGTTTGTGAAAACTAAAACAACCTAATCAATGAATCTCCTGGGTGTGATGGTATTGATAATTTTTGGTGGTTTCATTGCGGAAAGGCACCCAGGTATCGAGAGAAATTGATTGGCTTCTTTATTGTGTAGCTTACGTGTACAACCATGTGCCAATAATGAAATGGGCGGTTGGTCGGACTTAGTAGGTTGTGGTAATTCGAACCCGCGTCAGAGATGTAGAATTTTGGTAGGTTGGACCGGTGCGCGTCGGGATTGAGGAGCTACTTCCCGAACAGTCTCTTCTTGGTCTTCTCCCAATCATCACCCAAAATGAGAGTGATGGTACGAGCTGGGCTGGCCAAGTCACATGGGTAAAGTGTACTAACCTCTACAGAGTGTATAATCTAATCGATTAGCCGTGTCCCCGGTTATGGACATCTGAGTTGCTAGATATTGATTCCATGACATGTTTCTCGCTCATTCTAATTTCATAATTGTTTTAATATGGATGGGTTAACTTGATTGGGATCTTTTCAAAGAAAATCAAAAACTGTTTATGAAAGTAGGACAAATGTATTTGCAAATGCAAGCCAGACACAGCTCCAATTGCCAAATATGCATGTAGATGTTAGTACTATTGTCTCCTTTACTAGCTCTACTTGCCATACATTCCATGTATTGACCCTTCGGGGCTGTTACGTTTCATGTTGCAGGTTATTCCGATTCTGATTGATCGTTATAGGCCACGGTACTCCACTCGGCACTTGTTCACTTTTGGGCAATTTGAAGAATGGAGGATTTACCTTATTTATGTTGCTACCTGAATAATTTGAGCTAGCTTTTTGCTAAGCTTTTATTGTAATAATGGTACTATGGATCTTCGTTATCTATGATACACGGATATTTTGCTATGTTATCTATCTTACTCTATTGTGGGCCAATGAACCGATCCAGGGATTGGCATGTCACATAGAGGCCACGGTCTTTCGTAACCGGGTGTTACAGGATGGTATCAGAGCCCGTGTGTCGACTGTAGGATCGTGACCTAGGATTGGATTAGGAAGCCATAGAATTATTAAAGCCTATATTAACTCTGTCTTTCATCTTATGCCTTTCACCTCACCGTAAATTCTTACCATATGCTATTCTCACACTTTCCTCTTTTACTTGATAGATGGGAGAAGTCAGGACTGAGTATGCCACCACAGAGTCACCAAGGCCCTTTGCAAGGATTAGCTCAGCTCTCGTAGTCATTGGGATTGCCGCCCATGTTCAAGGGAAGAAGGCTGTACACCTATGGATATGGAGAGGATGCGGGAGATCACTACCTTCATATTCAGAGATGCCCTTGCCAAACCCGTGCACTTGATCTACACCAAGACATCACACTGGGGACTTGGAATCAACTTGGCCATACATGAAGCCCTGTCTCGCCAGTGCCATAATGTCCGACACCTACTACCAGCAGATTCACCCTACCGTGACTATGGAAGGCGTGATGAAGATGGGAACATTGTGGTTACCCCGGGCGACAGGAACAACATGCCGCCCCGTCGGAGGCACATAGAGGACATGGAAAGGGAGAATGGAGCTCTAGCAGAGAAGGTGAGGATGATAAAGGAGATTGCAGATTTCACAAGCAATGGTATGGTGGTCCAAGGACAGGAGATTGACACTTTGCATGAAGCTGTGGGAGTTCTGGAGAATGCCCTGATAGCCAGAGATGCAACCATAGCACATCTTCATGGTACTGTGCAGGAGAACACCCAGAACATACAGCAATTGCAAGGGACCGTCCAGGAAAGGGATCAAACTATTGAAGCTATGACATCCCAGATTGCCGCTCTCCAAGCACAGCTGAATCCACCCCCTGAAGATGACAATGGAGATGATGGCAACAATGGGGATGATGATGACAGTGGAGACGATGATGATGTTGAGGACGAGGATGATGATGATGGAGACGATGAAGGTGGAGGAGATGAAGGCATTGCGATTCGGTGAGAATGAAGAAGAAGAGGAGGATCCAGAGGAGGTGGAGTTTGAGGTTTCAAGTGATGGTTCAGGAGAGGTGTACACTCCGCCGCCATGGTTGTACCGCGAGCCAAAGCGCCAACGCATGACCGCAAGGACCTACCTCAATCTCTTCAAGAAGTAGATAGAAGTCCACCAATTAGTCCTCGTTAGGTAAATTCGTTAGGATTAGTCTCGATCGTTGTGAAACTTAGTTCGTGTTAGTTTAAGGGTGTTTATTTGCTTATTTGTGTACTCCAATATCCCAGGAATTATTTGTGCGAATTTTAATGAAAGAGTTATGGCAAGTTTGGTTACTATCTGTGTTATTTTCGCTGCAGTTTTTCTGCTGATACAACAGTACTGCGCGATTTTTCATATTTTTCTGGTAACTCGGAAAAATCTGAAAAAAAAATTAGGCTGATGGGAAACTCTCTGTACTATATGCACAAAAATCAGCTAAATTTTCTGACGAGTTTAAGTCAGGCGAAAAAATTCGTGAACGCTGCTGGACTATTCTGGCAGATTGCTGATTTTGTTGTTTAGATGATCAACTGTTTAGTTAACCATTGCCAACTCTTGTAAAACTATTTCAGTAGGTATATACTGCTAGGATAACACCTGGGATGTTGTTGGACCGCTTGTTTGTTGGTGTGTTGCTTGCTTGTGATTGTCTGCTATTGTTTGTTGATGTTTGATCATATGCATGGGTAGAATCCTATTACCGTAGTTGATTCTTTCTAAACTTACCTGTGCTGAACCGCAGATGCCTCCCCGTCGTCACCCCACTGAGTTGGAGAAGCTCATGGCCGCTCAGGCACAGCTTACCCAAGTGATGACCCAGTTCATGGCGAATTAGAACAACAACAATGGAAACAACCAGCCTCAGGGAGATGCTCTCACCAGATTTCTGAGGTTAAGGCCAGCTAAGTTCTCTACTGCAACGGAACCAATGGTTGCTCTCAAATGGTTGCGTTCCGTCAACAAGGATCTAGTAACTGTTGGATGCACTGATGCTGAGAAGGTGAGGTTTGCCGCTCACCTACTGGAAGGACCAGCCGCTTCTTGGTGGGACACATTTCAGATCACCCACCCGCTGGATACCGTGACTTGGGCAATGTTTGAGGAAGGTTTCAGGACCAACCACGTGTCTTGAGTTCGAGCCTGAAAGGAAGGAGTTCTGCAACTTGCGCCAAACAATCGCACTGCGTGGCGAGTACATTGAGGAGTTCAACAACCTGTCCGTTATGCACGAGGATGTTGACACGATGCTAACGGAGGAGAGATTCTGGATGGCCTCGGTGATGAGCTTTCAAGATGCATCGGTGGTTTATTGCCCCACTTTCCAGGAGCTTATGGACAAGGCCAGGATCTTGGAAGGGAAGCACAAACAGTGGAGAACCGCAAGAGAAAGAACAACAATCACCACTCTGGTTCACACCACAAGTCTCGCACTTCGTATGATGGATACTCCAAGCATGGAGGGAGTGACCATGGGAGCCATGACCGCCACGATGGGCATCGTCATGACAACCATAGGAGCAGCCACCACAGCCACAAGGGAGGACACTCTCACCACTCTGGAGGACACGGTGGACATGACCGCAACCGTGATCGCAGCTTTGTGAAGAAGGATCTGAGTGAGGTGACATGCTTCAAGTGTAAATGTAAGGGACACTATCGACAACTGTCCAGGAGAGGAAAGGACTGAAGCCAACCAACAACGAGAAGGCCACGGTGAACCACATGAATGTGGAGGAGATTCAGATGAGCTGACCTTGTGATTGGTAAGTTCCCAATCAACACTTACCCTGCACTTATACTTTTCGATACTGGTGCATCGCATTCATTCATATCAAGGGCATTTGTGGATAAGTATAAGTTACCTACTGAGTCTATGAAAAGGTCATTTAGAGTGAGTTCACCGAGGAGATATGATAGCTAGTGCGGGATGCCGCGATTTAACTGTGAGGATTGGAACACACAACTTCATTGCACATTTGGTAGTGTTGGATTCACGAGGATTAGACGTTATTCGGGTATGGATTGGATGTCTATGCATGGGGACACGTAGATTGTGCACTGAGCTGTTTCACTTAAAACCCGGATGGTAAGAGGATTAGATTCAAGTCATTATGCGACCAGAAGGTGTAAGTTGAATTCTCTTAAGGGGTTAGCATGGATCTTGTGCGGTGATTAGGGATTACCCGGACGTGTTTCGAAGAAGCTGTGGATGCCACCGACAGGAAGTAGAGTTTCTTATCGACCTGATGCCGGGAACAGGACCTATAGCAAAGAAACCATATAAGATGGATGTGGATGAGCTGAAGGAATTGAAGAAGCAATTGAAAGAGTAGCTGGAAAAAGGGATTCATTCAGCCTAGTGCGTCGTCATGGGGAGCACTTGTTCTGTTTGTGGAGAAGAAAGACAGCACCAAGAGATTAGTGGTGGACTACCGCTCGCTGAATGAAGTAACCATCAAGAACAAGTACCCTCTGCCGAACATAAATGATTTGTTTGATCAACTGGAAGGAGCAAAGGTGTTCAGCAAGATTGATCTCATGATCCGCTACTTTCAATTGAAGATCCGGAAGGAGGATGTACCAAAAACCACCTTCACCACTAGGTATGGTTTATATGAGTATACAGTTATGTCTTTTGGACTAACGAATGCCCCGGCCTACTTCATGACCATGATGAAAAAGGTATTTATGGAGTATTTGGACAAGTTCGTGGTGGTGTTTATTGATGACATACTGATATATTACAAGGATGATGCTGGGCATGAGAAACATCTGCGACTGATTATGGAGAAACTGAGGGAACATCAGTTGTATGCCAAATTCAGCAAGTGTGAATTATGGCTTAACACCGTTGGGTTTCTTGGACACGTAGTGTCAGGAGAAGGAGTCGCTGTTGATCCAAGCAAAGTGACTGCAGTGACAGAGTGGGAAGCGCCCAAGAATGCTGGAGAGATTCGAAGCTTTTTGGGACTTGCTAGATATTACAGGAGGTTCATTGAAAACTTTTCCAAGATTGCTAAACCAATGACGGAACTTCTGAAGAAGGAGAGAAAGTTTGAATGGTCAGACATATGTGAAGCCAGCTTTTAGGAACTGAAGCGTCGACTAGTGACCGCGCTTGTTCTGTGTCTACCAGATCTTCAGAAGGATTTCCAAGTGTATTGTGATGCTTCTCGACAGGGACTTGGTAGTGTGCTGATGCAAGATGGGAGAGTAGTGTCATATGCCTCGCGACAACTCAAGCACCATGAGCGGAATTACCCCACACACGACTTGGAGTTAGCGTCAGTGGTTCATGCGCTCAAGGTATGGAGGCATTACTTAATGGGAAAACACTGTGATGTGTACACCGACCACAAGAGCCTGAAGTACATATTTACACAGAAGGAACTGAACATGAGGCAAAGGAGATGGTTGGAACTTATCAAGGATTATGATATGAATCTACAATACCACCCAGGAAAGGCCAATGTAGTAGCAGATGCTCTGAGCCGGAAGGTTTATGCCAATGGATTGACAATTGGTGAATTGCCTGAGGACTTGTGCAAGCAATTCAAGGACCTTAGACTGGAGGTAGTATCTGAAGGATACTTAGCAACAATGGAAGTCCAACCGACGCTACAGGACAGGATCATAAAGGCTCAGATAGGAGACAAAGAGATAGATGAAGTTAAGGAAAAGATGAAGGAAGGTCGAGCAAGGGAATTCCGCGAGGATGAGCAAGGAACCCTGTGGTACGGAGATCGTTTGTGCGTTCCCAACGATCCCGAGATAAGGAAGTTGATTCTGCAGGAAGCTCATGACTCGCCATATTCCATACATCCGGGCAATACGAAGATGTATATGGACCTAAAGGACAGATTCTGGTGGAACAACATGAAGGGAGACATCGCGGAGCATATTGCCCTATGTGATGTATGTAGCCGAGTAAAGCGTAACACCGTAAGCCAGCAAGACTGCTACAGCCGTTGCCCGTGCCGGAATGGAAGTGGGATAGAGTGGGTATGGATTTTATCACAGGATTGCCCAGGACCAGGTCAGGGTATGACTCCATTTGGGTAGTGTTCGACCATTTGACCAAGGTAGCCCACTTCATACCGGTAAAGACGACCTATACGAGTGCAAAGTTGGCCAAGATTTACATGGACAAGATTGTGTGCCTACACAGAGTTCCCAAAAGTATCATATCTGACAGAGGCACCCAATTTACCTCACACTTCTGGCGCCAGCTGCACGAGTCACTTGGTACTAGGTTGGAGTTTAGCACAGCGTTTCACCCACAGACTGATGGACAGACCGAGAGGGTGAATCAGATTTTGGAGGACATGCTGAGAGCTTGCGCTTTAGCTCATGGTTCTAGTTGGGATGAGAATTTGCCTTATGCTGAGTTTTCCTACAACAACAGCTATCAAACCAGCATCAAGACGTCACCGTTTGACGTACTACATGGGAAACGGTGTCGGACACCATTGCTATGGGATGGAGTAGGAGAACGTCAGTTGTTTGGGCCTGATTTGATCAAGGACACTGAGGAGAAGGTCGCCTTGATTAGGGACAGGCTGAAGGTAGCACAATCAAGGCAGAAGAGCTACGCTGACGCCAAGCGCAAGGAAGTGGTGTATGATATAGGTGATAGAGCATACCTCAGAGTATCGCCGCTTTGTGGAATTATGAGATTTGGAATTAAGGGTAAGCTGGCACCTCGATTTATTGTACCGTATCGGGTCTTAGCACGCAAAGGAGAAGTTGCTTATCAGTTGGAGTTGCCAGAGGCTCTGTCCGCTGTTCACAACGTGTTCCACGTGTCCCAGCTGAAGAAGTGCCATCCGGAGATGGTGGATACACCGTTGAGAGACACCGTACCGCTAGAGGAAGTTTAGCTGAAGAATGACTTGACCTATGAGGAGAAACCGGTCAAGATTCTGGAGACAACAGAGAGGATTACCCGTACCAAGAAGATCAGGTTTTGCAAAGTGCAGTGGAGCCACCACACGGAAGAGGAAGCCACTTGGGAGCGTGAAGATGGCATCCGAGAGGACTACCCACACCTATTTGCTAGCCGCGCCGAATCTCGAGGACGAGATTCATCTTAAGGGGGTTAGTCTTGTCACATCCCAAATTTTAGATTTGGTCTTGCATATCATTCATATCACTGCATCATGCTTTTCCATGCAAAACCGTCGAGTGAAAAGGTTCGGCGAAACGCCATTTGCAAAACCCTATTTTATTTTGCTACGAGGTTCCTGCGGGAAGCTTTAGTAGGACTTGCGACAACCACCCCTGTAAGTTAGTGGTTTCGCTCAAACCTTGACGTTAGATTGTTCCCCTCGACCATACGAACCCGTAGGCGCGAGAATCGCTCGAATCGGAGCTCGTACGGAAAAGCTTCGGCCGTTTTAGTAAACCGCCGGAAAACTATCCGAAAATCTGGACTGATTTCCGAGTCCTAAACTAACTCCGGACCGAATCTGAGTAGGATTTCGCGCGAGAGGGCCACTTAAGGCGGACCCCAGCCTCGGGATCCGCACCCACCTGCACCGACCCCGCCGACTCTACTCCTCCTGCGCGCGCGCCTCCCGAGGTCGCCCGCCCGCCTCATCCGCCCGCCGCCCGCCGTCGCGCCACATCCCGGCCGCCATCCCGCCGCGCAGGTCGCGCCGCCGCCGCCTCCCTCTTCCGCATCGCCGTCGCATAAGCTCGCCCGCGCCGCGCCGCCGCAAGCCGCGCCGCGCCTCCACTCGCCCGCGCGCCGCCATCCTCGCCGCCATCGCGCGCCCGTCGCCGCCCGCGTCGCCGCCATCGAAGTCGCCGCCGCTGCGCTTCTGCCCGCCGCCGCCTCGCTGCGCCCGCCGCCACATGCGCATCTTGCCGCGCGCATGCGCTGCTGCGCGCTAGTTGTCGCACTCACGCATGCACGCATACACGCATGTATGCGCGCCGCGTTGATTTTTCTCGACCCGTTCGTTGACCGTATCCGTCCGTGCAGGAAAACCCCCGACGCCGGAACCGATCGCCACCGCCGTCCGGAACTCGCCGCACCTTTCGGAGTCCGTTTCGCCGCTTGTTTCCGGTAAGACAGCAGCCACCGTCAGATCTCAGATCAGCGGCTCAGATCGTTAGTTGACCGGTCAGACTCAGACGTTGACTAGTCAGACGCCCAGTCAGCGCCCAGTCAGCAGACGCTTTGACCAGTCAACAAACACAATTGACTGGTCAATCTCGTTAATCCTTTTGTTGGCAGATTTAGGTAGAATCTTGTAAATTGCGTAGTAATTAAACCGCTTGGCCAAAAATTGCAAATAAAATATGTATAGATTCAGTGAGTCGTGTAGAATCTCGCTGTACCTTTGGTTCAGGCTTTTGCTGCAAGGTTTAGTACAGTTTAATCAAACTTGTTAGTGGCCTTTTTGGAGTAATAAATTCGTAGAAAAAGATCCGTAGCTCCAAAAATCGCGTATGATATGTCCCTGGATTCAGTGGAACGAGGAGAATCTCATAGTGAATTAAAAAGATAGGCTTACAGTAAAAACTTCTGCAGAAACAGTCTAGAGGCTTTCTGCAGTGTTTTAATTACTCGGGGAGTTTTATAATTCCTTTTTGAGTAATTCCAGTTGGTACTGTTTCTAATCAGCGATGCCTTTGCGGTATAATTTTTCCAAGATTTTACAAACAGTATACTACCGGTAGTGAATTATTTAAGTTCTAGCTCTAGTTTGGAGCATTACTTTTGTCTAGTAGTTTTCCTTGTGCTAAAACTATTTTCCATGCATGCAATCGGTAGTATTATGGTATAGGATGTTGTGGTGCAGCTGTAGCACCAATTCACTTGTCGCTCTTGCATTCATGCATCATATTTGTCGCATATGCTTGTGGATTGTTTGTTTATGAATGCAATTGTATCGTGTAGATTGTGACGAGTGCAACGCTTGCTCGTGTGTGGATTGTTCCTCCGACCGCTACAACCAAGGCAAGTAGATGCTACTTTGTTCATGATATCGTCCTACTATTTTCTATGCATTGTCGTGTATTTTGTAGACGCATGTGTAGGATGATACTATTGCTATGCTATGTCCTATTATGTGGTAGGGCTTTTCTTGTAGATGAAACACCGTTGGTAGATGTGCTTAGCCATGCTATGTTGAACGAGGGCTGGGTTACATCATAAGACTTGTTTCTAAAAGTATTGGTTTGTGAAAACTAAAACAACCTAATCAATGAATCTCCTGGGTGTGATGGTATTGATAATTTTTGGTGGTTTCATTGTGGAAAGGCACCCAGGTATCGAGAGAAATTGATTGGCTTCTTTACTGTATAGCTTACGTGTACAACCAAGTGCCAATAATGAAATGGGCGGTTGGTCGGACTTAGTAGGTTGTGGTAATTCGAACCCGCGTATCCAGAGATGTAGAATTTTGGTAGGTTGGACCGGTGCGCGTCGGGATTGAGGAGCTACTTCCCGAACAGTCTCTTCTTGGTCTTCTCCCTATCATCACCCAAAATGAGAGTGATGGTACGAGCTGGGCTGGCCAAGTCATATGGGTAAAGTGTACTAACCTCTGCAGAGTGTATAATCTAATCGATTAGCCGTGTCCCCGGTTATGGACATCTAAGTTGCTAGATATTGATTCCATGACATGTTTCTCGCTCATTCTAATTTCATAATTGTTTTAATATGGATGGGTTAACTTGATTGGGATCTTTTCAAAGAAAATCAAAAACTGTTTATGAAAGTAGGACAAATGTATTTGCAAATGCAAGCCAGACACAGCTCCAATTGCCAAATATGCATGTAGATGTTAGTACTATTGTCTCCTTTACTAGCTCTACTTGCCATACATTCCATGTATTGACCCTTCGGGGCTGTTACGTTTCATGTTGCAGGTTATTCCGATTCTGATTGATCGTTATAGGCCACGGTACTCCACTCGGCACTTGTTCACTTGTGGGCAATTTGAAGAATGGAGGATTTACCTTATTTATGTTGCTACCTGAATAATTTGAGCTAGCTTTTTGCTAAGCTTTTATTGTAATAATGGTACTCTGGATCTTCGTTATCTATGATACATGGATATTTTGCTATGTTATCTATCTTACTCTATTGTGGGCCAATGAACCGATCCAGGGATTGGCATGTCACATAGAGGCCACGGTCTTTTCAGAACCGGGGTGTTACAGGATGGTATCAGAGCCCGTGTGTCGACTGTAGGATCGTGACCTAGGATTGGATTAGGAAGCCATAGAATTATTAAAGCCTATATTAACTCTGTCTTTCATCTTATGCCTTTCACCCTCGTAAATTCTTACCATATGCTATTCTCACACTTTCCTCTTTTACTTGATAGATGGGAGAAGTCAGGACTGAGTATGCCACCCTGGAGTCACCAAGGCCCTTTGCAAGGCAGTTAGCTCAGCTCTCGCGGTCATTGGGATTGCCGCTGCCCATGTTCAAGGGAAGAAGGCTGTACACCTATGGATATGGAGAGGATGCGTGGGAGATCACTACCTTCATATTCAGAGATGCCGCCTTGCCAAACCCCGTGCACTTGATCTACACCAAGACAAACTGCAACTGGGGAATTGGAATCAACTTGGCCATACATGAAACCCTGTCTCGCTAGTGCCATAATGTCCGACACCTACTACCAGCAGATTCACCCTACCGTGACTATGGAAGGCGTGATGAAGATGGGAACATTGTGGTTACCCCGGGCGACAGGAACAACATGCCGCCCCGTCGGAGGCACATAGAGGACATGGAAAGGGAGAATGGAGCTCTAGCAGAGAAGGTGAGGATGATAAAGGAGATTGCAGATTTCATAAGCAATGGTATGGTGGTCCAAGGACAGGAGATTGACACTTTGCATGAAGTTGTGGGAGTTCTGGAGAATGCCCTGATAGCCAGAGATGTAACCATAGCACATCTTCATGGTACTGTGCAGGAGAACACCCAGAACATACAGCAATTGCAAGGGACCGTCCAGGAAAGGGATCAAACTATTGAAGCTATGACAGCCCAGATTGCCGCTCTCCAAGCACAGCTGAATCCACCCCCTGAAGATGACAATGGAGATGATGGCAACAATGGGGATGATGATGACAGTGGAGACGATGATGATGATGAGGACGAGGATGATGGTAATAATGGTACTCTGGATCTTCGTTATCTATGATACACGGATATTTTGCTATGTTATCTATCTTACTCTATTGTGGGCCAATGAACCGATCCATGGATTGGCATGTCACATAGAGGCCACGGTCTTTTCAGAACCGGGGTGTTACAGAAAAGCAACTATGTCTATGTTTTATCATAGGACTATGTGTCTCATAAAACTCTTTTTCGCAGCCCGGTAATCATCAACTTTGGCAACTACCATATTACAACATGGGATCTTGCAACTTCTATGAAACCAGGTGGATGGCTCCACACTTCGGTCATGGAAATTGGAATCATGGCGATTGCAAAAAAACGTTCCAGAAACAGCAAAAAGATAGTCATGCCTTTGAGGATATCTGTAAATGCAATCATAGCTAAAACCACCCTTGTTGCCCTTTGGTATTACGAAAGAATGTAACCACCAAGAATATTCACAAGTTATATTGTTGTTTCGTTCATCATAGTCACTACTTTTTGCTTTTTTGAAAGACATGGTTGCAGGAATTAGATTTTGATCGGAAAGAACTGAAGACGTTGTTCAGCAATACAAGGCATTTGGACTGACTAGATATGGTGCGTACACGTTCTCATATGTACAGAACACTTTTCCCCCCATTGTTTACTACTTGCTTTCTTTTAGGCCACTAGTTACTTTCCTTCAGCTTACTTGTTGCTTTTCACCATGACACTAGTTGCCTAACTAAAAATAAAAGTTGTCTCACAGAGTTTTTGCTATGCTACATGTCACAAGTTGCTCCCCCTATCTTAGTACTTGCTTCCTCTATGTTAGTAGTTACTTCTCACTATACCACAACTTGCCTACCTATAGCTGTTTTTGCAAAAACTAATTTACATACTGTCTATGTCGGTCTATTTTTTCTAGTTGCTTCATCAAGCTCACTAGTTGCCTGCACAATGTAACTAGTTGCTTCCCTGTAGTTAACTAATTGCCTAACTACACAGGTTATGTTCCCAATTACCCAAGCTCTCAACCCGAAAGCAAAGGATGTTGTCAACCATTATTGGTTGTTCAACTTAAACATTAGAGACAAGCAATTTCAGATCCTTGACTCGTGGAGGAAAATTTAAGATAAGGTTGAAAGAACATGTGGGCCCCCATGTGTGGTTTTGGTAATTAATGACGATATTTATGGACTAATGTGTGTATTAAGTTGTACTTGTAGGAATTGTCCATAGGCATTGCTTGGAGCATGTGTTGGCTTCAAGATAGATGAAATGAGAAGAAGATGTGTTGCACAAGGTCAAAATGCGCCATCTATAGAAGATCTCATGTTTGATGCTTGCCATCCTCGGTGATCATGGATCGATGATGAGGAATTAAGAAAGGCGTTACATCTTGAGAATGGAAAGATCATCTACATTGAGCTCAAGTGGAATGCTCAAGGCAAAGGTATAATCTTGATAGGTTTTCCCTTTTGCCGGTCTCATGTTGTTAGTGGGAGACCGGGTTTAGGATAGATAGTCGTACTATCAAGAGGGGCGCTCGAATGAGTAACTCTATCATATCGTTTGGAGAGATCTCAAACCTTTGCATACTTTCATCATCATATTTGGTTGTTATTTGGTCTTATCCATGTGAGGATTTAGAGCGTGTGGTAATCTCCATAACAAGCTCTTTGTAGTGGTCCCAACCTGATAAAGTAGAGATCCCTGTGTTTACAATGCTAGTCCCTGGATCAATAGCTAGCATCCACAGTTTAAGATGTAATATCAAGAAACAAAGTTCATATTACAACTTATAACCAGAAATAAAATAATACATTACATCTTTCATTGCTCATTTGGCTATCTCATTACAATGCAGCAGATATAATTATATAGCATGGAGTCCTTCATATTAATATGCCACAGGCAATCATGTTTGTTGTAGACTTGTAGTCCTATTCAACACACTTCACTAACATCAAACAAGACCTGCAACATAATAAGTTATAGCCAGAAGGGTCAATACATTTGAATTGTATTGGCAAGTGATACTATGGTAGAATAGTGGTATCTATCATCTATATGCATTTGTCTAAGTGTAACTGAGGCTTTCTGTAGGGGTTCGTAGCATGGAAAACAAAAAAATTCTACCGCATGCACACAAACAAGCCAAGATCTATCTACTAGATTGTAGCAACGAGTCGATAGAAGCACTCACCCTCAAAGATTCCAAAGCGGTTAACGAGAGCAGATTCTCGTGGGTGATGTAGTCGTACACTTGCCGATCTCAAGATCGCGTAGACGATCCTTCCGGCGCTGCGTTCCGGTAGCGCTTCCGCAGTCGGTCACACGTTCGATACTCGATGAAGACCTTCCTCTCCCTTGTTCCAGCAGGCAGCGAAGGTTGTAGTTCTCCCTTCGTGATTCCGGAAGCACGACGGCGTGGTGTCGGAAGTAGAGGGAAGATCCCGCAGGGCTTCGCCTAAGCCGGTGCGAGTTATGGTGGATTAGGGTTTCCCGGAGATCTAGGGTTTAGATGACCGGGAGGAGGAGGAGGAGGAGGTGTCGGCGGCGGCTAGGGCGGCAGCGATGAACCAGCGGTGGCACAAGGAGGCGACGGCTAGCGGGTGGCGGCGGCGGCGAGCGGCGGCGGCTCGTGTGCGGGGAGAGGGGCTAGGGCTTGTGTGCTTTGGGGCAGCCCTCCCCCTCTATTTATTAGAGGGGGCATCCTTGGGAGGGGTGGGTTTGAATCCAAACCCAAACCCAAGTTGGACTGAGAAAAGGACTTGTTCCTTCTTCCACTAGGAAACCATTGTTCCAGTTTGACTTTTCAAACTCCCGTTTGACTTTCAATTTAGAGCTTTAATTCTCTCTAGCAAATGCACATACCAAGTGACCTAGGATATGATCCAATCATTCCACTTATCCATGACACATTCATGGATCATTCTCCTTCCGGACCGGTGAACCTTCTAGACCCTTCTAGAACCTCTCCGATGAAAACATCGGAAACTTTTTTCCCGAACTCCGGAATCGGACTTTCCTTGTATGAATCTTATTCTTCGGACCATTCCGGATATCCTCGTGATATCCCGGATCCCATCCGAGACTCCGAACAACATTCGGTATCCCTATTAGCATTCCATATCTACTAAACAACATTGAATCCTTAAGTGTGTCTACCTACGGTTCGTGAATTATGCGGACATGACCGAGACACTTCTCCGATCAATAACCAAAAGAGGAATATGGAAATTCATATGGCTCCCACATATTTCTACGATTACTTTGCGATCGAATGAACCACTTACATACAATACCAATTTCCCTTTGTCTCACGATAGTTTACTTATCCGAGGTTTTGACCGTCGGTATCTCTGCATACCTAGTTCAACCTCGTTACAGATAAGTACTCTTTTCTCGTTCCCATGATATGTGATCCCTTGTGAGTCAGTCACATGCTTGCAAGCTAATTGGATGACATTTCACCGAGAGGGCCCAGAGCATATCTATCCGTCATATGGATGGACAAATCCCACTCTTGATCCATGTGCCTCAACCCATACTTTCCGAACACTCAATGCCACCTTTATAGCCACCCAGTTATGGTGTGGTGTTTGATGTCATCAAAGCATCTTTCCGGTGATGGTGATTAGCATGATATCATGGTCGAAGGAATTAGGTTACTATGTATCAGAAAGCTTATATCAAACAAACTATTGAAATGACTTGACTTAATGCTACGCTTATCTATAGGAGTATGTCCATCATACCATTCTCCTAATGATATGATCTTGTTGTTAACAACATCTAAATGCTCATGATAGGGAAACCACGATCATCTATTAACCAACAAGCTAGTATTACAAAGAGGCTTTACTAGGGACTCTAATTTAGTTTACAAATCACACAAGTATTAATGTTTCCAGTTTAATACTGTTATAGCATGAATGTAAACATTTATCATAAACACAAAGATATAATAATAACCACTTCTATTATTGCCTCTAGGGCATATCTCCAATAGTCTCCCACTTGCACTAGAGTCAACTAATCTAGATTACATGGTAATATATAGAACACCCATGGCGGTTTGGTGCTGGTCATGTTTTTACCTCGGGAGAGGTTTAGTCAACGGATCCGCCACATTCAGATATGTGTGTACTTTGCAAATATTTATGTCACCATCTTGGACATGCTCTCGAAAAGCGTGAAAACGTAGCTTGATGTGCTTCAGCTTCTTGTGTGACCTTGGTTCTTGCGCATTGGCTATGGCGGCTATGTTATCACAGTAGATAGACAATGGGTCCAGCGCACTTGGAACCACACCGAGCTCTGTAATGAACTCCTTCATCCATATCGCATCTTGTGAAGCCTCCGAAGCAGCTATGTATTCCGATTCAGTGGAAGATCTCGCCACAACGCTTTGCTTTGCACTCCTCCAGCTAACTGCTGCACCATTCAAAGTAAATACGTATCTAGATTGAGATTTAGAATCATCCGGATCGGTGTTCCAACTAGCATTGGTGTAACCATTAACAACGAGTTGTTCATCACCTCCATAAGAAAGAACCATATCCTTAGTTCTTCTCAAGTACTTAAGGATGTTTTTGACCGATGTCCAATGATCCACTCCTGGATCACTTTGATATCTGCTAGTCAAACTAACAGCATATGCAATGTCGGGTCTAGTACATAGCATGGCATACATAAGAGATCCTATGGCTGAGGCATAGGGAGTCTTACTCATCCTTTCTCTATCTTCTACCGTTGCAGGACTCTGAGTTTTACTCAAGGTCGTATTGGGCAACATGGGCAAGAACCCTTTCTTGCTATCTTCCATTCCAAACCTCTTTAGAACTTTGTCCAAATATGTACTCTGTGACAATGATATTAGGCGTCTTGATCTATCTCTATAAATCTATATGCCTAATATGTAAGCTGCTTCACCAAGATCTTTCATTGAAAAACTATTATTCAAATAATCCTTGACACTATTAAGAAGGTCTACATCATTACCAATCAACAATATGTCATCTACAAGTATTAAGAATGCTATAGAGCTCCCACTCACTTTCTTGCAAATACAAGCTTCTCCATAAGTTTGTATAAAACCAAAGCTTTTGATTACCTTATCAAAACGTTGATTCCAACTTCGGGATGCTTGCTCCAATCCATATATGGACCGTTGAAGTTTGCATACCTTGTTAGCATCTTTAGGATCGACAAAACCTTTGGGTTGCATCATATACAACTCTTCATCAATGTCTCCATTGAGGAACGTTGTTTTGGCATCCATCTGCCATATCTCATAATCATAATATGCAGCGATTGCTAACATAATCCTCACAGACTTTAGCTTTCCTACTGGTGAGGAAGTCTCATCGTAGTCAACTCCTTGAATTTATTGAAACCCTTTTGCGATAAGTCGAGCTTTATAGACAGTAACATTACCATCAGCATCTGTTTTCTTCTTGAAAATCCATTTATTCTCGACAGCCTTCCGGTAAGTCCACCAAAGTCCATACTTGGTTTTCGTACATGTATCCAATCTCGGATTTCATGGCATCTTGCCATTTATTGGAATATGGGCTCATCATCGCTTCCTCATATGTCGCAGGGTCATCGGTGTTGTCCACTGTGGCATCCCGCAAAACCACTACTAGAAAATCGCGTTGAATTTGTGCTTTGCATCGTCATCATCATGCATTGTTTGCCAAAAACTATTTTCGCAACACCCGTTTGTTTTCTAAAAACGCCCCCTCTGGATTCAAACATCAAATCCGGGTCGCCGGAATATTTTGTTTTGTTGCTATCGGGTTGCAAACGGCCCCATTAAATTAAATAAAAATTATAATTATTTTTGGTGGGGCAGTCGAACGGTCCGAACCGACCGAACGACCGCCCCAGAAAACTAAAACGGTCCACCTAACCGCCCTGTAAAATCCTAGAGCTACCCACTAATCTACCCACCCCCAACCAGCCACCTCACCCCACCCAATCGGATCCCGCCACCTCACCTCCTCCCTCTCCCTCAACCACTCACACCACGCCACGTCACTCCCTCTCCCTCTCTTTTCTCTCTCCCTCTCTTTTCTCTCTCCCTCTCTCACAGCTCACACCCCACCAACCACTCACCTTGAGCAAGCCGCCCCTGCCCCACAGGCCCGCCCACCCACACCTGCCCACCTGCCACCCCTTACCGCGGACAGGCCCTCACAGCTAGCAACCCCCAGGTAAACCTCCCTCAGGCCGAGCCTCCCCAGCCCCTCCCCCCCCGCGCGTCCTCCCACGCGGACCGCGACCCTCCTCTCTCCTCCCCGGCACCAACCCTCATCCCGCCCGTCACCGCCACGTCCCCAGACGACCCCGTCCCCTCCCTCAACCGCGCAACCCCGGCCCGCCGTCGCCGCCCCGTCCGCCCCGCTCGCGCCTCCCCGACGTCCACCACCTCGCCCCTCCTCCGGAGCCCGCCTTCCCCGAGCCCAGCGCGCCTCCGCCGCCGCCAAGCTCCGACCCTCCGCCTTGAAGCGCTCTCGCCGGACGCGCCGCCCCGAGCGGCAGCCCCTCGCCGCCCAGCCGCCTCGCTCGCCGCCAGCTCGCCAACCTCCTCGCAGCGCGCTCCCTGCCCGTCGCGACCCCTCCCTCTCGTAACCGCCCAGCACCCGATCCAGCGTCGCCGTCCCTCGCCATCCTCCGTTTGGGCCCCACTCGCCGGCCGTCGTTCGCGCGGCCCTTCACCTCAGCGGAGCTCCGCCCGGCCGTCCCTTCCCCGCTCGCCTCGCCGCCGTGGCGCTCGGGCGCCACCGCTCCCGTGACCACCGTCTGCGCGGCCTCGCCCGGCGAGCGGCCCGCAACCGCCGCTCCTCCGTCTGCAGCGTCGCGCGTGCCAAGCCATGCCCCGTTTTCCCCTGTGCTCGTCTCCTGTTCCTGACGCGTGGGGTCCAGTACCTCTGTTTGGTTATGCTTATACAGGTGTAGGGATGCGCTTGTGTGAGCTAACCCGACCAAGGACGTCATCAGCGACATAGACCGAGAACCCGGATGCCCGGATCTCGGCTCGAGATGCGGAAACATCAAGTCTGTCGAGACCACGAAGACCCGTCCGGCGGACCGTTGAACCCGAGTCAATCCGAAGCCGGAAGGGTGCCAAGATCGCCGAGAACGCCAAGACCGCCACACGGACGCGAGACCCCTGAACCACGAGGCCCGAACCCGGCCAGCAAGTTCTTCCTCCCGGATCCAAGACGCCAAGACCGATAAGATCTACCCGATCCGAAGGCCCTAACCTCGGACGCCAAACCGCGCACCCGACGCCGAGACCCGATCGACAAGATCTGCCCGAACGAGAGAACGATCCGAGTCCCAGAGCGTTCTCGCCGAGGCCGAACCTGGACCACGAGACCAACCCCGAACCGGAACCCCAAGATCGTCGAGACCCTAATGTGAACCCCTTTTCCGAGAACCCTATTTTATAATATAATAACAACTTGTTGCACATTTAATTGTCATTTCGCATGCATGACATTGGTTTGGGGCCTTACGCCGATTCACCTAATAATTAAATATGGGGCCCATATGCGGGCGAATCTAGCCTTATATTGGCCTCATTTAAACTTGTGTAGCGAACCCGGTGCTATCTTTTGTCTTGCTAATACAACATTTAATTTGCGGGGGAACTAAACAACTTGCACCACCTAATTAAATGTCGGGACCCCGGTTCCGCTTAATATGACCTAATTGCATCGCACCTTGCCATGCCATGCATCATACATGCATCATGCCGATCTTTTGCCATAGTATTAAATAGTGCATCCGGTGTTTCTTCTAGTGTTTTGCTTCTTCGCGGATAAGGCCGTTGAGTTGATGTGAGCTTCGCCCCGATCTTGAGAAAACCTTCGACAATGTTTCAGTCAAAGAGCATCTCCCCCTTTCTACCTATCTTACTTTATAGTCTTTATTCCCTCCTGTTGATCTATTGCTATCTGTGTTGCGATGCTTTAGTTTCCGTACCCGTGTTATTCCCTGCAGCCGTATATTGCCTTGGACACATCCTATTACCTGTTGATTGGTAGATAGTTGGACTTGCGCGTCGTAGCTGCTTGCTCAAGTGCTGATGTTTGTCGTCATATGCCGATTCTTGATGTATTGCCGCATGTTGATGTTGGAGATGATTCTAGTTTTACTTATTGTCACTTTAATTTCTGTTTAACAACTAAAATTGAAATAAGCGAGGCATCGGTGGGTGATAGAAAATATTTGGTTTCGAGCCCACTTGTGTCCGTAAGACCCCGAGTACTTGATTCTTGTTCCTTGTTTTATCGCTATCCACATCCGGGAGGTATATGGGACCCCAGGCGAGCTTGATTCATCTTATTTCTTGGGGCCACAAACTAGTTTGAGGTGTTTTTACTATCTGTACTTATGCCATGCTACGTTACGTATTTAAATTGTCAGGAGCACACTTTGTCTGTTAGGAAAGCGGAGTGTTTTCGCGGTATCGACAAGCCCAGCCACACTTTGGGTTCCCGATCGTTTTACACCGACGCAAACCTTGAGCCCGTCTCGAGCTTGCTTACCGTTCGGGATCTACTCAATGTGGCCCCTGAAATATTTCTGAATCCTGTGATTGTTCGATCGTGAAAGCCTCGTTGGGTTTTGATTTGGTTTTTCGAGGTTGATCGGCGTGTGTTGCTATTGGTGCACCCGGCGGGTAAAACTTTTCAAAGCCGTGTCGCGGATATGGACGACTTGGAGCACAGTTTCTTGATCATAGACAAGCATAACTAAAGTTTCTTGCTATAAATTTGACTTATAATGACTAGTAATCGATTCACTATAATGGAATGGCTAATTAATACTGCCCACAATTGCTTGTTTGGTTGTCGCTTGCGACAATTGTATCGACTAGTAAGTATTGCAACCTTCTAGCGAAATGGCTGAATAAAAGTACCAACAAGCGCTGGGTTTTGGGTTTATATCATGCTATCTCAGATTCGATTAGTAAATTGTTGCAACTTCTAGCGGAATGGTTAACTAAAAGGGCCCACTACTTATTTTATCGGGGCGACTATCTTTAACGACTAGTAATTGCTGCAACGACAACCGAATAAATAAAGCGCCAGCGTGTGAGTTCCTCGGTTGACTTCCTCGATCGGTGTCGAGGAAACACCAGATGGGTTTGTTTGATGATAGTATCGGTTGGATCCGGATAGGTCATTCTCACCCCTCGATAACCGCCTTGTATCGAGTCTCTATAGGTTGTTTAGTGCATCTTGCTGCCGCTCGATCCACCATACCTATGTGGCGAGGACCGAATTCTAGCCTCGCCGTCTTGGCCTCGATCTTCGCTCCTCTTTTCCTTTGCCCTTTGTCGGCACCTTTTGTTTAAGCAGGTTTTGAGATCGGCGTTAGCAGGGTTACCCTTCCGGCTTGGCCTGGGCAGGGTTATGGACGCCATTGGTTACTCTTCAGAGCTCTTAGCCCCATTTGCTTCTTGTCCGTAGTCGGACGCTCTACCGTTTTCAAGGTGATTTGGATCTTTGTATAATATATCTGTATTCTTGACTCTTTGAGTCATTTATATATATATACGTGGGTCCCATCGAGGACTGTTGTGTAATGTTATTACGTTTTCCACCCATGCGAAAGTGCTGGTGAGCACCTTTGAATCGTTTCTATGCGGGTTTGGTGAATTTTGCCCAAATTTGCATAGGTCCGGTCTGAGGTGTTCTGATGGTATCGAGCCCGGCGGTTGCGATACCCCACAAGTCCAGCATGTAGGATAACCTAGCTAACGGCCGAAGTAGAGTGTCAAAACTATTTTTGCAAAATCGGTTGGATAGTTCTGGTTAGGTCTGATTTTACTCCTTACCCCTCTGCTGTTCTCCTCTTACCTCTACGTGTTTTGAATCTGCTCTCTTATCTTTTCTTCGAGTCCAGGATTTCTCGTGGTTGGGTTTCCGTCGTACCTTCAGGGTTTCGCTTCCTCCTGTGTTAACGGTGATCTATCATCCGGTGTTCAAGCTGCCTGAGGAATCCGTCTACGGTGTTACCATTCTTTGTTCCTTGTTTGTGCCTTCCGGTGTTTTCCGTCGCGACGACATCATCTACGCCAGTTCCGATGCAGAGCCTGCATCACTCCTTTGTTCTGAACCTCGCTTGTCGAGATCTTCAGTCTGATTCCGAGAGTTGGTTGCATAATCCGCCTATTCGTGTGCAGAGTAATGGTTTGGGTGCGCGATGGACTGATCACCATCCGACTACTCTTAACATTCGCTCTTGTACATCGAATCAGTGGACCCAGCAATTTTACTCCGTCCACGGAAGCTAGAGGTGGCTTTATTTGTGGATACCTCTACCTTCAACCTTTTGTCCCCGGAGTGTTCTCTCGACGATCACGGACAACGACCTCTTGTTAGTGGTGTCGTGAGGATCCACACGAAGCGAGAAGATGCAGTTCGCCGACCTTCCTTCCGGTACCATGAGGCGGATCTCGAGGGCAAGATCCTTTGTTAGTGGTGTCGAATTGTGGCATCCCGCAAAACCACTACTAGAAAATCGCGTTGAATTTGTGCTTTGCATCGTCATCATCATGCATTGTTTGCCAAAACTATTTTACAACACCCGTTTGTTTCTAAAACGCCCCCTCTGGATTCAAACATCAAATCCGGGTCGCCGGAATATTTTGTTTTGTTGCTATCGGGTTGCAAACGGCCCATTAAATTAAATAAAAATTATAATTATTTTGGTGGGGCGGTCAGGCAGTCCGAACGACCGCCCCAGAAAACTAAAACGGTCCACCTAACCGCCCTGTAAAATCCTAGAGCTACCCACTAATCTACCCACCCCCAACCAGCCCCCTCACCCCACCCAATCGGATCCCGCCACCTCACCTCCCTCTCCTCAACCACTCACACCACGCCACTCCTCCTCTCCCTCTCTCTCTCTCCCTCTCTTTTCTCTCCCTCTCTCACACCCCACCAACCACTCCCATGAGCAAGCCGCCCTGCTGCCCCCTGGGCCCCAGCCCACGTCCACTGCCCCACACCGCTTCGCGCCCCACTGCCCTGCCAGCAGACAGGCCCTCCTGGCGGTGGCAACCCCAGTAAACCTCCCTCAGCCGAGCCTCCCCAGCCCTGTCCCCACGGGCCCCCCCCGCGTCCTCCCACGGACCGCGACCCTCCTCTCTCCTCCCGGCACCAACCCTCATCCCGCCACGTCCCAGACGACCCGTCCCCTCCCTCAACGCACAGCCCGCCGCTCGCCCGCTCCGCCCACGCCTCCGCGTCCACCACTCACCTCCTCCGGAGCCGCCTTCCCAGGCCGTAGCGCCTCGCGCCGCCAAGCTCAGGCCCCCTCCGCCCGGCCTCACCAGCCTCATGGACGGCGCCCTCCGCCTGGCCTCATGCCCCGCCCGGCTCGCCTCGAGCTCGCCGCCACGCTCGCCAACCTCCTCGCCACGCAGCGCTCCCTGCGCGTCGCGAACCCTCCCCTCTCGTCGCCCAGCCCCGGTCCGCAGCCCGTCTGCCTCGCCATCCTCCATTTCGGGCCCCACCTCGCCGGCCGTCGTTCCGCGGCCCTTCACCGCCAGTGAGCTCCGCCCGACGGCGTCCCTTCTCCCCCCCCCGCTCCGCCGTGGCGCTCGGGCGCCACCGCCCGGCCGTGACCACCCGTCGCCACGGCCTCGCCCGGCGAGCCGGCTCGCCCAGCGAGCCGGCCCGCAACCGCCGCTCCTCCGTCTGCAGCGTCGCGTGCCAAGCCATGCCCGTTTTCCCACAGGCTCGTCTCTTGTTCACGAGCGTGGGTCCAGTACCTCTGTTTGGTTATGCTTATACAGTGTAGGGATGCGCTTGTGAGCTAACCCGACCAAGGCGTCATCGGCGACATAGACCGAGAACCGGATGCCCAGATCCTCGGCTCGGAGATGCGGAAACATCAAGTCTGTCGAGACCACGAAGACCCGTCCCGGGCGGACCGTTGAACCCGAGTCAATCCGGCCGAACCGGAAGGGTGCCAAGATCGCCGACGCCAAGACCGCCACACGGACGCCGAGACCCCTGAACCACGAGGCCCGAACCCGGCGCCAAGTTCTTCCTCCCGGATCCGAGACGCCAAGACCGATAAGATCTACCCGATCCGAAGGCCCTAACCTCGGCGCCAAGCACTGCACGCCGAGACCCCGATGCGACAAGATCTGCCCGATACCGAGAACGAGAGAACGATCCGAGTCGAGCGTTCTCGAGGTCGAACCGGACCACGAGACCAACCCGAACCCCGGAACCCCAAGATCGTGAGACCCTAATGTGAACCCTTTTCCGAGAACCCTATTTTATAATATAATAACAACTTGTTGCACATTTAATTGTCATTTCGCATGCATGACATTGGTTTGGGGCCTTACGATTCACCTAATAATTAAATATGGGGCCCATATGCGGGCGAATCTAGCCTTATATTGGCCTCATTTAAACTTGTGTAGCGAACCCGGTGCTATCTTTTGTCTTGCTAATACAACATTTAATTTGCGGGGGAACTAAACAACTTGCACCACCTAATTAAATGTCGGGACCCCGGTTCCGCTTAATATGACCTAATTGCATCGCACCTTGCCATGCCATGCATCATACATGCATCATGCCGATCTTTTGCCATAGTATTAAATAGTGCATCCGGTGTTTCTTCTAGTGTTTTGCTTCTTCGCGGATAAGGCCGTTGAGTTGATGTGAGCTTCGCCCCGATCTTCGGGGAAAACCTTCGACAATGTTTTCAGGCGAGCATCTCCCCCTTTCTACCTATCTTACTTTATAGTCTTTATTCCCTCCTGTTGATCTATTGCTATCTGTGTTGCGATGCTTTAGTTTCCGTACCCGTGTTATTCCCTGCAGCCGTATATTGCCTTGGACACATCCTATTACCTGTTGTTTGGTAGATAGTTGGACTTGCGCGTCGTAGCTGCTTGCTCAAGTGCTGATGTTTGTCGTCATATGCCACAGTTGCTGATGTATTGCCGCATGTTGATGTTGGAGATGATTCTAGTTTTACTTATTGTCACTTTAATTTCTGTTTAACAACTAAAATTGAAATAAGCAGAGGCATCGGTGGGTGATAGAAAATATTTGGTTTCCGAACGCCCACTTGTGTCCCGTAAGACCCCGAGTACTTGATTCTTGTTCCTTGTTTTATCGCGCTATCCACATCCGGGAGGTATATGGGACCCCCCTGAGCCAGAGCTTGATTCAGTCTTATTTCTTGGGGCCACAAACTAGTTTGAGGTGTTTTTACTATCCTGTACTTATGCCATGCTACGTTCTGTATTTAAATTGTGCGAGGAGCACACTGTACTGTTTAGGAAAGCGGAGTGTTTTCGCGGTATCGACAAGCCCAGCCACACTTTCGGGTTCCCATCGTTTCTGACCAGCGCAAACCTTGAGCCCGTCTCGAGCTTGCTTACTCCGTTCGGGATCTACTCAATGGGGTGGCCCCTGAAATATTCTGAATCTGTGATTGTTCATCGTGAAAGCCTCGTTGGGTTTTGATTTAGTTTTTCGAGGTTGATCGGCGTGTGTTGCTATTGGTGCACCCGGGTAAAACTTTCGAAAGCCGTGTCCGCGGATATGGACGACTTGGAGCAGTTTCTTGATCATAGACAAGCATAACTAAAGTTTACGCTATAAATTTGACTTATAATGACTAGTAATCAGATTCACTATAATGGAATGGCTAATTAATACTGCCCACAATTGCTTGTTTGGTTGTCGCTGCGACAATTGTATCGACTAGTAAGTATTGCAACTTCTAGCGAAATGGCTGAATAAAAGTACCAACAACTGCTGGGTTTTGGGTTTATATCATGCTATCTCATGTCGATTAGTAAATTGTTGCAACTTCTAGCGGAATGGTTAACTAAAAGGGCCACTACTTATTTTATCGGGGACTATCTTTAACGACTAGTAATTGCTGCACGACAACCGAATAAATAAAGCGCCAACCGTGTGAGTTCCTCGGTTGACTTCCTCGATCGGTGTCGAGAAACACCAGATGGGTTTGTTTGATGATAGTATCGGTTGGATCCGGATAGGTCATTCTCACCCCTCGATAACCGCCAGGTTGTATCGAGTCTCTATAGGTTGTTTAGTGCATCTTTGCGCTGCCGATCCACCATACCTATGTAGGCGAGGACCGCCGAATTCTAGCCTCGCTGTCTTGGCCTCGATCTTGGCTCCTCTTTTCCTTTGCCCTTTGTCGGCACCTTTTGTTTAAGCAGGTTTTGAGATCGGCGCCGTTAGCGGGGTTACCCTTCCGGCTTGGCCTGGGCAGGGTTATGGACGCCATTGGTTATTCTTTGGGGCTCTTAGCCCCATTTGCTTCTTGTCCGTAGTCGGACACTCTACCGTTTTCAAGGTGATTTGGATCTTTGTATAATATATCTGTATTCTTGACTCTTTGAGTCGCTGTTATATATATATCTGTCATGGGTCCCATCGAGGACTGTTGTGTAATGTTATTACTTCGTTTTCCACCCGCACGAAAGTGCCTGGTGGGCACCTTTGAATCGTTTCTATGCGGGTTTGGTGAATTTTTCCCAAATTTGCATAGGTCCGATTCTGAGGGTGTTACAGAGTGGTATCAGAGCCCAGCAGTTGCGATACCCCACAAGTCCAGCATGTAGGATAACCTAGCTAACGGCCGAAGTAGAGTGTCAAAACTATTTTTGCAAAATCGGTTGGATAGTTCTGGTTAGGTCTGATTTTACTCCTTACCCCTCTGCTGTTCTCCTCTTACCTCTACGTGTTTTGAATCTGCTCTCTTATCTTTTCTTCGAGTCCAGGATTTCTCGTGGTTGGGTTTCCGTCGTACCTTCAGGGTTTCGCTTCCTCCTGTGTTAACGGTGATCTATCATCCGGTGTTCAAGCTGCCTGAGGAATCCGTCTACGGTGTTACCATTCTTTGTTCCTTGTTTGTGCCTTCCGGTGTTTTCCGTCGCGACGACATCATCTACGCCAGTTCCGATGCAGAGCCTGCATCACTCCTTTGTTCCGAACCTCGCTTGTCGAGATCTTGATCGATTAGAGTTGGTTGCATAATCCGCCTATTCGTGTGCAGAGTAATGGTTTGGGTGCGCGATGGACTGATCACCATCCGACTACTCTTAACATTCGCTCTTGTACATCGAATCAGTGGACCCAGCAATTTTACTCCGTCCACGGAAGCTAGAGGTGGCTTTATTTGTGGATACCTCTACCTTCAACCTTTTGTCCCCGGAGTGTTCTCTCGACGATCACGGACAACGACCTCTTGTTAGTGGTGTCGTGAGGATCCACACGAAGCGAGAAGATGCAGTTCGCCGACCTTCCTTCCGGTACCATGAGGCGGATCTCGAGGGCAAGATCCTTTGTTAGTGGTGTCGAATTGTGGCATCCCGCAAAACCACTACTAGAAAATCGCGTTGAATTTGTGCTTTGCATCGTCATCATCATGCATTGTTTGCCAAAAACTATTTTCGCAACACCCGTTTGTTTTCTAAAAACGCCCCCTCTGGATTCAAACATCAAATCCGGGTCGCCGGAATATTTTGTTTTGTTGCTATCGGGTTGCAAACGGCCCCATTAAATTAAATAAAAATTATAATTATTTTTGGTGGGGCAGTCGAACGGTCCGAACCGACCGAACGACCGCCCCAGAAAACTAAAACGGTCCACCTAACCGCCCTGTAAAATCCTAGAGCTACCCACTAATCTACCCACCCCCAACCAGCCACCTCACCCCACCCAATCGGATCCCGCCACCTCACCTCCTCCCTCTCCCTCAACCACTCACACCACGCCACGTCACTCCCTCTCCCTCTCTTTTCTCTCTCCCTCTCTTTTCTCTCTCCCTCTCTCACAGCTCACACCCCACCAACCACTCACGCAGAGCAAGCCGCCCCTGCCCACAGGCCCGCCCCTCTGCCCCACACCCGCTTGCCCACATGACCCACTGCCCGGCCCACGCCTTGCCCACGCAGGCCAGCCCTCCCAGCCGGTGGCAACCCCAGGTAAACCTCCCTCAGGCCGAGCCTCCCCCAGCCCTGTCCCCACGCGGGACCCACCCGCGCGTCCTCCCACGCGGACCGCGACCCTCCTCTCTCCTCCCCGGCACCAACCCTCATCCCGCCCGTCACGCCCCGTCCCAGACGGCCCTCCCCTCCTCAACCGCCTTGCCCGGCCCGTCGCCCGTCCCGCTCGCGCCTCCCCGACGTCCACCACCTCGCCCCTCCTCCGGAGCCCGCCTTCCCCGAGCCCAGCGCGCCTCCGCCGCCGCCAAGCTCCGACCCCCCTCCGCCAGCCTCATTGGACCCCGCCCGAGCCGGCAGCCTCATGCGCCGCCCGGCTCGCCTCGAGCTCGCCGCCCCACGCTCGCCAACCTCCTCGCCACGCAGCTCCCTGCGCGTCGCGACCCTCCCCTCTCTCTTCGCCGCCCGGCCACAGTCCGCGTCGCCGTCGCCTCGCCATCCTCCGTTTGGGCCCCACCTCGCGGCCGTCGTTCGCGCGCCCTTCACCGCTCAGCGGAGCTCCGCCGGCAGCGTCCCTCCCCCGCTCGCCTCCGCGCCCGTGGCCGCTCCCGGGCGCCACCGGCCCCGTGACCACCGTCTGCCGCGGCCTCGCCCGGCGAGCCCGGCCCGCAACCGCTCCTCCGTCTGCGGCGTCGCGTGCCAAGCCATGCCCGTTTTCCCCATGCTCGTCTCTGTTCACGCGTGGGGTCCAGTACCTCTGTTTGGTTATGCTTATACTGGTGTAGGGATGCGCTTGTGAGCTAACCCGACCAAGGACGTCATCGGCGACATAGACCGAACCCGGATGCCCGGATCCTCGGCTCGGAGATGCGGAAACATCAAGTCTGTCGAGACCACGACCCGTCCCGGGCGGACCGTTGAACCCGAGTCCAATCCGGCCGACCGGAAGGGTGCCAAGATCGCCGAAACGCCAAGACCGCCACACGGACCGAGACCCTGAACCACGAGGCCCGAACCCGGCGCCAAGTTCTTCCTCCCGGATCCGAAGACGCCAAGACCGATAAGATCTACCCGATCCAAGTCCCTAACCTCGGACGCCAAGCACCGAGAACGAGAGAACGATCCCGGAGTCCCAGAACGTTCTCGCCGAGGCCGTCGAACCCTGGACCCTGAGACCAACCCCGAACCCCGGAACCCCCAAGATCGTCGAGACCCCTAATGTGTGAACCCCTTTTCCGAGAACCCTATTTTATAATATAATAACAACTTGTTGCACATTTAATTGTCATTTCGCATGCATGACATTGGTTTGGGGCCTTACGCCGATTCACCTAATAATTAAATATGGGGCCCATATGCGGGCGAATCTAGCCTTATATTGGCCTCATTTAAACTTGTGTAGCGAACCCGGTGCTATCTTTTGTCTTGCTAATACAACATTTAATTTGCGGGGGAACTAAACAACTTGCACCACCTAATTAAATGTCGGGACCCCGGTTCCGCTTAATATGACCTAATTGCATCGCACCTTGCCATGCCATGCATCATACATGCATCATGCCGATCTTTTGCCATAGTATTAAATAGTGCATCCGGTGTTTCTTCTAGTGTTTTGCTTCTTCGCGGATAAGGCCGTTGAGTTGATGTGAGCTTCGCCCCGATCTTCGGGGAAAACCTTCGACAATGTTTTTAGGCGAGCATCTCCCCCTTTCTACCTATCTTACTTTATAGTCTTTATTCCCTCCTGTTGATCTATTGCTATCTGTGTTGCGATGCTTTAGTTTCGCATTCGTGTTATTCCTCGCAGTATATTGCCTTGGACACATCCTATTACCTGTTGTTTGGTAGATAGTTGGACTTGCGCGTCGTAGCTGCTTGCTCAAGTGCTGATGTTTGTCGTCATATGCCACAGTTGCTGATGTATTGCCGCATGTTGATGTTGGAGATGATTCTAGTTTTACTTATTGTCACTTTAATTTCTGTTTAACAACTAAAATTGAAATAAGCAGAGGCATCGGTGGGTGATAGAAAATATTTGGTTTCCGAACGCCCACTTGTGTCCCGTAAGACCCCGAGTACTTGATTCTTGTTCCTTGTTTTATCGCGCTATCCACATCCGGGAGGTATATGGGACCCCCCTGAGCCAGAGCTTGATTCAGTCTTATTTCTTGGGGCCACAAACTAGTTTGAGGTGTTTTTACTATCCTGTACTTATGCCATGCTACGTTCTGTATTTAAATTGTGCGAGGAGCACACTGTACTGTTTAGGAAAGCGGAGTGTTTTCGCGGTATCGACAAGCCCAGCCACACTTTCGGGTTCCCAGTCGTTTACAGACCAGCGACGAAACCTTGAGCCCGTCTCGAGCTTGCTTACTCCGCTATGGGATCTACTCAATGGGTGGCCTGAAATATTTCTCAATCGTGATTGTTCAGTCGTGAAAGCCTCGTTGGGTTTTGATTTGGTTTTTCCGAGGTTGATCGAGCGTGTGTTGCTATTGGTGCACCCCGGCCGGGTAAAACTTTCTGAAAGCCGTGTCCGCGGATATGGACGACTTGGAGCACAGTTTCTTGATCATAGACAAGCATAACTAAAGTTTACTGCTATAAATTTGACTTATAATGACTAGTAATCAGATTCACTATAATGGAATGGCTAATTAATACTGCCCACAATTGCTTGTTTGGTTGTCGCTTGCGACAATTGTATCTGACTAGTAAGTATTGCAACTACAACGAAATGGCTGAATAAAAGTACCAACAACTGCTGGGTTTTGGGTTTATATCATGCTATCTGTATCTGATTAGTAAATTGTTGCAACTACAACGGAATGGTTAACTAAAAGGGCCCACTACTTATTTTATCAGGACGACTATCTTTAACCTGACTAGTAATTGCTGCAACGACAACCGAATAAATAAAACTGCCAACTGTGTGAGTTCCTCGGTTGACTTCCTCGATCGGTGTCGAGGGGGAAACACCAGGATGGGTTTGTTTGATGATAGTATCAGGTTGGATCCGGATAGGTCATTCTCACCCCCTCTGATAACCGCCAGTTGTATCGAGTCTCTATAGGTTGTTTAGTGCATGCTGCCGCTGCCGCTCAGTCCACCATACCTATGTAGGCGAGGACCGCCGAATTCTAGCCTCGCTGCAATCGCCTCGATCGACGCCTCCTCTTTTTCCTTTGCCCTTTGTCGGCACCCTTTTGTTTAAGCAGGTTTTGAGATCGACGCCATGTGGTTACCCTTCCGGCTTGGCCTGGGCAGGGTTATGGACGCCATTGGTTATTCTTCAGGGCTCTTAGCCCCATTTGCTTCTTGTCCGTAGTCGGACGCTCTACCGTTTTCAAGGTGATTTGGATCTTTGTATAATATATCTGTATTCTTGACTCTTTGAGTAGCTGTTATATATATCTATTCTGTGGGTCCCATCGAGGACTGTTGTGTAATGTTATTACTTCGCTTTCCACCCGCACGAAAGTGCCTGGTGGGCACCTTTGAATCGTTTCTATGCGGGTTTGGTGAATTTTTCCCAAATTTGCATAGGTCCGATTCTGAGGGTGTTACATCCACCAACATGACACTCATAACGGGATCATACCAATCAGGAGTGGTACGAGTTCTCGTCGACCTGGGAGGTTCCGTAGTAACTTCAACCGAAGTTTCATGATCAACATCATTAGCTTCCTCTCTTATTGGTGCAGGCGCCACAGGAACTACTTCCGGTGCTGTGCTACTCGCAAGTTCGAGAGAAGGTTCAACAACCTCGTCGAGTTCTACTTTCCTTCCAGTCACTTCTTTCGAGAGAAATTCCTTCTCTAGAAAGGATCCATTCTTCGCAACAAAAATTTTGCCCTCGGATCTATGATAGAAGGTATACCCAATAGCTTCAATGTTATTAAGGTGTGTATTTCCACAATCGAGATTCAATAAGAATAGACCATCTATCAAAGGTGCATGTGCATAAAACATATTACTCATATAAATCGAGCAATCATTACTCTCGGACTTAAACAAGTAACCGTCTCGCAATAAACATGATCTAGATATAATGTTCATGCTCAGCGCAGGCACCAAATAACAATTATTTAAGTATAAAACTAATTCCGATGGTAGATGAAGAGGTAGCGTGCCGACCGCGATCACATCAACCTTTGATCCATTTCCAACGCGCATCGTCACCTCGTTCTTCGCTAGCTTCCGTTTATTCTGCATCACCTGTTTCGAGTTACAAATATGAACAACCGAGCCAGTATCAAATACCCAGGCACTACTACGAGTACTAGTGAGATACACATCAATAACATGTATATCGGATATACCTTTCTTCTTGATGTTGCCGTTCTTCAAATCCGCCAAGTACTTTGGGCAATTCCGCTTCCAGTGACTCTTCCCTTGCAGTAGAAGACCTCACTATCAGGCTTAGGCCCAGCCTTGGTCTTCTTCGTCGGCACGGTAACTTTCTTACCACCCTTCTTGATGTTTCCCTTTTTCTTAGACTTTCCTTGCTTCTTGAATTTGGTGGTCTTATTGACCAACAACACTTGGTGATCTTTCTTGATCTCCACTTCTGCAGACTTTAACATGGAGAAGAGTTCTGGCAACGACTTGTCCATGTTTTGCATATTGTAGTTCATCACAAAGTTCTTGTAACTTGGTGGTAGTGATTGGAGGACACGGTGAATCCCCAAGGCATTACGAATCACTATACCCAAGCTTTGGATTTTACTTGCGTTCCCAGACATCTTAAGCACGTGCTCACTGACGGAGCTGCCCTCTTCCATCTTGCAGTTAAAGAACTTTTCAGAAGCCTCATAACTCTCAACTGCCGCGTGAGCCTCAAATATCATTTTGAGTTCACGAACAATATCATGTGGGTCATGGTTCCCAAGCCTTTTCTGAAGCTCCGATTCCAAATCATACAAGATAGCACACTAAACTGTGGAGTACTGATTCTTTCGAGCGAGGAAAACATTATTTACCTCATCGGTAGCATTAGCTGCAGGTGGGTCACCCAGCGGTGCATCCAGCACATAGGTCAAATTACCAACATTGAGGACAATCCTCAAATTGCGGAACCAATCCGCAAAGTTGCTTCCATTGTTTTTCAACTTTTCTTTCTCTAGGAACGCATTAAAATTGATGGTAGGGGCCGCCATTGATCTACAACATTTTTGCAATAGTTTAGACTAATTTTATGACAAATTGAGTTCTAATTAATAGTTAAATTAATCTAGGTGAACTCCCACTCAAAACAATATCCCTCAAATTGTTTTAGTGATCACACGAATCAAATCCACCACATCAAAACCGATCATCAAGAGAGTTGATGTAGCTTCAATGGCGAACAATCAACATGTTCATCATATCTTCTATAAGACTCATGCTTTACCTTTCGGTGATCCGTGTTCCGAGACCATGTCTGTACATGCTAGGCTCGTCAAGATCAAACCTTAGCTTCCGCATGAGCAAATATGGCTTGCTCACGTTGTATACACTCGCAGAATCTAATACACCCGATCATCACGTGGTGCTTCGAAACAATGCGCTTTAGCAACGGTGCTTACTAAGGATGAACACTTTAAGACTTGAAATTGTGTGCTTGAGGGATCATCTTATAATGCTACCGTCGTGAACTAAGCAATACAAGATGCATAAAAGGATTAACATCACATGCATTCATAATATGTGATATGATATGGCCTTTCTTCTTGTGCTTCCGATCTCCATCTTCAAGCACGAACATGATCTCCATCATCACCGGTATGGCGTCAAGGTCAATGGCGCCGTTTCATGATTGTCTTCCACCAGCTTCAACTATTACAACTACTTTGAATAGACACACAGGTCTTAACGGAATTTAAAGGACAACCATATGGCTCATGCCGGTTGCCAACTTACAATAAGGAACATTGCATACATCATATATAATCACAATCATGGCCATATCACATCACAGCACACCCCTTCAAAACAAATTTAGACGCCTCTAATTTTATTTGCATATTTTACGTGATTTGGGGCTTTCAATAAGTGTCGTTCTAACTTACGAACAAGAACCACAACGTTGATGCTTGAACTATCAAGTGCCCATTGTAAATTGAATCTATACTATGATGGGAGAGACAGACACCCGCAAAGCCACTTATGCAATACAAGTTGCATGTTGAGCGTGGAGCAAGTATTATGAACGATGTCATTAAGGTTAGCCCGGGCCGCTTCATCCCATCATACCGCAAGATGCAAAGTACACAAAAAGAAATTGATAATAAAAGCACCACCGTCCATAATGACCATTGTGTTCTACTCGTGCAACAGATCTACATATAGACACGGCTCTGATACCACTGTAGGGTTCGTAGCATGGAAAACAAAAAAATTCTACCACATGCACAAAAACAAGCCAAGATCTATCTACTAGATTGTAGCAACGAGTCAATAGAAGCACTCACCCTCGAAGATTCCAAAGCGGTTAACAAGAGCAGATTCTCGTGGGTGATGTAGTCGTACACTTGCCGATCTCAAGATCGCGTAGACGATCCTTCCAAGACTGCTCCTTCAGCGCTTCCGCAGTCGGTCACACGTTTGGTACTCGATGAAGACCTTCCTCTCCCTTGTTCCAGCAGGCAGCGGAGGTTGTAGTTCTCCCTTCGTGATTCCGGCAGCACGACGACGTGGTGTCGGAAGTAGAGGGAAGATCCCGCAGGGCTTCGCCTAAGCCGGTGCGAGTTATGGTGGATTAGGGTTTTAGATGACCAAGAGGAGGAGGAGGTGTCATTTGGCTAAGGCGGCGATTTAACTGGCGGCAAGGGTGGCGGGCTCGTGTCTTGGGAGAGGGGCTAGGGCTTGTGTGCTTTGGGGCAGCCCTCCCCCCTATTTATGAGAGGGGGCAGCCTTGGGAGGGGTGGGTTTGAATCCAAACCCAAACCCAAGTTGGATTGAGAAAAGGACTTGTTCCTTCTTCCACTAGGAAACCATTGTTCCAGTTTGACTTTTCAAACTCCCGTTTGACTTTCAATTTAGAGATTTAATTCTCTCTAGCAAATGCACATACGAAGTGACCTAGGATATGATCCAATCATTCCACTTATCCATGACAGATTCATGGACCATTATCCTTCCGGACCGGTGAACCTTCTAGACCCTTCTAGAACCTCTCCGATGAAAACATCAGAAACTTTCCTGAACTCCGAAATCGGACTTTCCTTATATGAATCGTATTCTCTGGATCTCCTCATGATATCCCGGATCCCATCCGAGACTCCGAACAATATTCGGTATCCCTATTAACATTCCATATCTACTAAACAACATCGAATCCTTAAGTGTGTCTCTCTACGGTTCATGAATTATGCGGACATGACCGAGACACTTCTCCGATCAATAACTAATAGAGGAATCTGGAAATTCATATGGCTCCCACATATTTCTACGATTACTTTGCGATCGAATGAACCACTTACATACGATACCAATTTCCCTTTGTCTCACGATAGTTTACTTATCCGAGGTTTTGATCGTCGGTATCTCTGCATACCTAGTTCAACCTCGTTACCGATAAGTACTCTTTTCTCGTTCCCGTGGTATGTGATCCCTTGTGATCCAGTCACATGCTTGCAAGCTAATTGGATGACATTTCACCGAGAGGGCCCAGAGTATATCTATCAGTCATATGGATGGACAAATCCCACTCTTGATCCATGTGCCTCAACCCATACTTTCCGAACACTCAATGCCACCTTTATAGCCACCCAGTTACGGTGTGGTGTTTGATGTCATCAAAGCATCCTTCCGGTGATGGTGATTAGCATGATCTCATGGTCGAAGGAATTAGGTTACTATGTAACAGAAAGCTTATAGCAAACGAACTATTGAAATGACTTGATCTTGATGCTACGCTTATCTATAGGAGTATGTCCATCATACCATTCTCCTAATGATATGATCTTGTTGTTAACAACATCTCAATGCTCATGATTGGGAAACCACGATCATCTATTAACCAACAAGCTAGTATTACAAAGAGGCTTTACTAGGGACTCTAATTTAGTTTACAAATCACACAAGTATTAATGTTTCCAGTTTAATACTGTTATAGCATGAATGTAAACATTTATCATAAACACAAAGATATAATAATAACCAATTTTATCATTGCCTCTAGGGCATATCTCCAACACTTTCTTGCTCAAAATAAGCTTTCCTTATTAGTTGAAAACACTAAGTTTTTGTTTATCAAAATCACCCAAGGAACAACCAATAGAATTGGTTAACCTTTAACCCTTGTTCAAACACAAGCTTTTAACTCAGAAATTGGGATGAGGATATCCTTGATTGCTTCAATGTCTTGATCCTCAAATTGTCCATTGCCAGGGACACGACTAAGTACTTAGATTTTACTCTCTTGAGAGGTGGTGCACCTTCCCCACAAGACTCGACATGCATCGAGACAAGATCTTTAGAAGCCTTCCCTTAGACAAAATGGACGCGTTCCAACCTATCACCCCTACCACCTTATGTCCATTTGGCTAAGTTGTTGCGACCTATATGATCCAGGCAGAGCCCATATTGCCTTGTGGCTGCACTAGAAGCTTCTCAACACTTTAACATCTCAAATCTCTTTGTTCCTGGGTGGATTTCCACAAGTGTGATACACAAGGTTCACCAGTCCCTGGCCTTGTGTAACCACTCAACATATCCCATTCATACCATTCCACCCAGGTGATTCATTCACTTAGTAGTTTTATTAAGCAAAAACATAAGTCAAAAGACTTAGAAATATTTCATAGCATGAATAATCCACCCTTCTTTTCTACTAGCTAGGCTAAGCATACTAGTAGCAAGAATCTTCACTTAGGGAAAATTATACTAAGGCATCATCTACTAGGATTTCCCAAGGCATAGCATATATGTATACTTGGTAAAAATTCCATGCAAGTCCTACTCAAAATATCACTAATGCATAGTGAAAATAATAGGACAAAATATATGAAGGACCACTTGCCTTTTTAGTAGAGAAACTAGATTCACTCCTTGATCTTGCAATTTTCACACTCTTCAAAGATCACTACAATTCAATCAAGGCACAAATTCAAACTAGCATTCAAACAATTCACCACATAAAATAATAAAAACAAGGAAATGCATGCAAGCATGCAAAAGATTGTTTTATTTGAAAAAGTGGTTTCTAATAAGGCTATAAACATTTTAAAACACCTACTGGTCATTTATAAATGTGGCAAAATCATTTGAAAATAAGTTAATAAAAATGGGCCATTTAAATCATTTTTGTTTTGCTAGAAATGAGTTAAATCAAAGAAATAATTTCTAGTGTTATACAAATTTGTTTTTAAACTCAAATGTTAGTGTTTATGTTCAAAGTGTTTAAAACAAATACATTTGCAAAAGGTTTCACTCAAAAATCATTTTTAAATCATAGCAACATTTGTGTTTTACTAGAAATGCTTTTATTCAAAGGAATAATTCCTTAGTGTCACAAAATATATTTTTAAATTCTAATTTAGTGTTTAGTGTCAGAGAGTTCAAAACAAACCATTTGCAAAAGATTTTACTTAAAAATCATTTTTAGAATAAATTTTATAACCAAAATAGTCCTACAAATGTTTCTACAAAAACACCTAATTTTCCAGAATCAAAATACTAAACTAAGGGCATGGTTGCAGAGTTCACGTTTTCTTGATTCCAAGGATATAAAATTTGTAAATTTTGGACATGTAGATCAAAAGTTATGAATTTTACAAAATCATTCATCTAATAGAACATTTTCTGTTTTTAAGACCTGAACCTGGCCACGTGGCGTGTTCTTACTGGCACATACCTCTTCGCTCGGATTGAGCAACTTGAACCGTAGGATTTTATTAGATCTGTGTGGCTCAAATCGAGTGTACCGCTTCGCTTAAGTGGTTCTATCGCATCCACATGATCTAGATCTAACGGTCTACAGCACCTTGACCATGGACTGGTGGCGCTGGCGACGAACGCGCGATGGCGGCGCTCAGGCGATGACGTTTCGGAGAAAATAGGAAGAGAGTGAGATAACGAAGATTCTCATCGGGTTCGTGGGGTCGTTGCGGTGCTCAACGTGGCCGTCGCAGGGCAGGGGCGCACAGGGCTGCTGGCGATTGCTCGCCGGAGTTACTGCAAGCGTCGAGCACGCTCGGTCGTCGTCGAGGGCGAGCTTGCAGAGCAGGCTAAGGCAAAAAAAAGGGATGTGTTAGATGTGCAAGACGAAGGCGAGTACATGAGCATCATCGAGAGGGAGAGGGGAGGTCAGAAACTACCAGGGGAGGTCGCCGGAGTCGGAGTCGAAGACGATGGCGCTTAGACAAAGACGGCGCCGGCGTTCTGGGGCGCGCGCGGGCAGGCTAAGGTTACTAGCAGGTGCGCACGGCTAAGGTGAGTAGGTTGGTGGAAGCTAGGGGGCAGGAGGTGGTCGGGCGTCGCCGGAATTCGACGGGGAAGCTCGTCGGAGCAGTGGCATTGCAAGGGAAAATTGGAGCAGCCCTGGGACGGAGAAGAGGTGGCGAGTGAGGGGAAAGAGAGGGAGAAGATAGGCACTTAAGAGGGCAAGGTCATGGGGCTTATTAATCGCGGTGTTAATGTGAATTCATGCGCGCTATCAACGGCAGAAACAACGACGAGAGGAGGAAGAACGGGTCTGGCGGGTGAGGGAGATGATGACGAGGTTGCCAACGTGGCGTGGGGTCGTTCCGTCAGTGAGATGAGGGGGTATGTGCGTGAGTGAGAAAGGGGCTCGCGGGGGAGAGAGAGGGGAGCCAGGTGGGCTTGCTGTTGGGCTTGCTAGGCCAGGTTAGTTGGGCTGGGGTTAGTTGGGTTGGACTGGGTCGTTTGTTTTCATTTTTTTTCTGTTTTGTTTTTATTTTTTCCTTTTCTATTTCCTATTTTCAATTTGATTCAAATGTTTCAAGCTTCTATTTGAATTCCAATTTTTTCCAACCTTTTCAGTATTTTAATACTGTTTAATAATGTGTTTAAATTTCCATTTTAGAATATTCAAATATTCTTTTATGGTTTAATATTTATTTAAATGAGGTTTGTGTCTTTATTCAAACCATTGATTCAAGCTTCCATTTGAATTCAAATTTCACTAAACCTTTTTAGTAGGTTTAAACTATTGATTAGTGTGTTTAAATAATTCACTTTGAATTATTTCAAACATTTTATTATGATTTAATATATATTTAAATGAGGCTTTTGTCTTTATTTAAATGAATTTGAATATGGTTCCAAACCATATAATTCTGTTTAATTAATCCTTTATTCTTTTTAAGTTAATGAGATAACTTTTAATCCACTTTGGCTATTTCAATTATTTATTTTCTCATGATTTAATTAATCATTTTTATTAGGGATTTTGTCTTTATTCAAATTGAACTGTACTTGGTTAAAGCCCATATAATTTTATTTAAATAATACGTATTTCTTTATTTTTATTTGGATTATATTTATTCCATTTACTTATGGATTTAATTCAAGTTTTAAATTGTCTTCCAAATAATTTTCTTGGGATTTATTATTTAGTTTAGGCAAATTTTCTTTATTTAAATAAAATAGAATATGCTTCAATCCATATGATTTTATTTAAATAATCTTTTTTTCCATTTTATCATTCAGTAAACTTTCATTTGTTTATAGATTTGGCCAAGATTTAATTTGTCTTTTGAATATTTTTCTTATTTCTTTCTTTCTTTCTTTGTCTTATAAAATCCATACCTTTTTATTTATAGCTCCAAAATTGGTGATTCCAATTTGTATAATTTTATTTAATATTTGTTTATATTTTTAAATCCTTTTAAGATTATTTTTCTCACAATTTGGCATGGATTTTGGTTAGGAGCTTTATTACCCTTGGAAATTATTTTCCTTTATCTTATTAAATTCATAAGTTTTAATCCATGGCTCCAAATTGGATGAAAACAATTTCTATGGTTTTATATTTTTAGTTTATAATTTTTGATCATTTATAAATGTTTGTTGATGAATTTTTATATGGATCAAATCCATAGTCTTAGGGAGATCTTGGAAATGATTTATTCCATTAGGGTTTAGGGTTTTGGTTTAACTTTTCCAAGTGTTTAAATTCAAGATTATTTCCATGCATAAAATTCATTTGATCTTTGGCAATGATTTCTTTCATTAAGATTTGGGGTTTTGGTTTAAATTTTCCACGTGTTTAAATTTCAAGATACATTCTTTGATGAATGCATTTCACTTGATTAAAATTTTGTTGGATGTCCTTTCATTCAAATTTTGTTCAAGGTGGGTTTTGATGTTTCCATTTAGAAGCAAAAAAGTTTCTTTTTACCCTAAGTTTCAACAATTGTTTCTTTTGTTTATTTATTTTCCACATTTCAAAATTTGGAAAAATTTGGGATGTGACAGACTACCACCCTTAAAAGGAATCTCGTCCTGAGATTCGGGAAGGCTAGAGGTTACAAGTTGGCTTCAAGGCAACTAGGGTACTACCACCCTTAAAAGAGTTTTTACTAGATTACATCTTGGCTTACTTGGGATCTTGATGTATCCTCTCTGGACAGTTGTTTGCATGGTGTCCTTTGGCACCACACTTCAAACATGTGACAAGGTTGATGTCCCTCATAGGTTTGCTTGTCTTGTCTTGCTTCTTTTCTGGACAATGTGATGCATGATGGCCTAGTTCTTTGCATTTTTGGCACATCACTTGGCTAATATCCTTCTTCTTCTTGGGTTTCTCCAAGTCTAAAAGGGCTCTTAGTTCATGTTCTTCATATTTCACCATGAATGTGGGAAAACTTCCTCGGTTCCTTGAACGATTCCTAGGATAACGTCCATGTTTCCTATTTTGTCCACCAGTGGGTCACAATGTATGGAGGTGCATACTGAGATTTGCCTTTGTCTTCATCCTTGTTGGTATGGAGGTTTCCAAAAATTTGATGTTTTCCATCCTGTTTCATCTGTTGAACTATAGGATAGATGGGGTATTGGTCCACATGCTCCTTATAAGTGTGTCCTATGTCTCCACAAATTTTGCAAGCTTGAGTTCCTTCTATAATATCATCCTTGATATCATTGTTGACACAGTCTCCTTGGGAAAGGTTGTTTCTCATGTTGATCATTTGATTGGTCATCCTTTGCAACAATTGGGATTGGGATTCCAAGAATTTTTGCATGGTTGGGTCTAACTCATTGTTGTTGGCTAAAAACTGAGTTGTCACTTGATTCAACTGGGCTTGGGTTGCTAGCAGTTGTTCTCTCATGTGTATCTCTTGGTTGTTGTTACCATCCTTGATGTTGGAGTCTCTTGGAGAAGTCATTTGTTTGGTTTGAATTGGGATTAGATTGGGCAGAAGATTTCAAGAGGAAATATTCTACTCACACACAACAATTCACACAAAGTAATGCACAAGCAATCACAATCATGCATTCCACTCAAACAACAAGATTCAAGCATATTTTTAGGCAGCAAAATACTTTTGCTACACCACATAAGTTGGTGTGATCAATATATGATCTAAACTAAGCACTAGTATGGTGGTCCAACTATGGTTCTCACTTGAGATCATTCCATTATTCTTAGTTGTTTCTTCATGAACAAGATCATGGTATCCTTGGGAAAATTATTGCATCTTGGTCACAAAGATTCAAAGGTGATAATGGTTCCTTCTAAGTTGTGTTTCCTTAATCTTCCAAGTCTTGAGTAACATTCTTGTCTCACTTGTAATCCTTAGTGATGTCCAAATTGAAGTCCTTGGTGAAACTAAAGTTGAAGTCATTGGTGATGGTGAAGTCCTTGATGATGCTTGAAGTCTTTGCCCATCAAGTTGGAAAAAGGAGAGATGTAGAATAAAATCAAAATGTTGGGGAAAGAGTTTACAATATTGTTTGTAATTAAGTTTGAACAAATACAACTCCTATTTTTCTAAGGGGTTTTGACCAATCCTAGGGTTACAATCCTACAGGCAACACAGTGTTCTGATACCATCTGTAGTGGTACCAACCTGATAAGGTAGAGATCCTTGTGTTTACAATGCTAGTCCCTGGATCAATAGCTTTCATCCATAGTTTAAGATGTAATATCAAGAAACAAAGGATATATTACAACTTATAACCAGGAATAAAATAATACATTACATCTTTGATAGCTCATTTGGCTATCTCATTACAATGCAGCAGATATAACTATATAGCATGGAGTGCTTCATCTTCATATGCCACAGGCAATAATGTTGGTTGTAAACTTGTAATCCTATTCAACACACTTCACTAACATCAAACAAGACCTGCAACATAATAAGTTACAGCCACAAGGGTCAATACATTTGAATTGTATTGGCAAGTGATACTATGGTAGAATAGTGGTATCTATCATCTATATGCATTTGGCTAAGTGTAGCTGAGACTTGCTTCCTCAAAATAAGTTCTCCTTATTAGTTGAAAACACTAAGTTTTTGTTTATCAAAATCACCCACGGAACAACCAATAGAATTGGTTAACCTTTAACCCTTATTCAACCATAAGCTTTTAACTTAGAAATTGGTATGAGGAGATCCTTGATTGCTTCAATGTCTTGATGCTCAAATTGTCCATTGTCGGGGACACGGCTAAGTACTTAGATTTTACTCTCTCGAGAGGTGGTGCATTTTCCCCACAAGACTAGACATGCATCGAGACAAGATCTTTCAGAAGCCTTCCCTTAGACCAAATGGACGCGTTCCAACCTATCACCCCTACCACCTTCTGTCCATCTGGCTAAGTTATTGCAACCTATATGATCCAGGCAGAGCCCATATTGCCATGTGTCTGCACTAGAAGGTTCACAACACTTTAACATCTCAAATATATTTGTTCCTGGGTGTCTTTTCACAAGTGTGATACACAAGGTTCACCAGTCCCTGCCTTTTGTAACCACTCAACATATCCCATTCATACCATTCCACCCAGGTGATTCATTCACTTAATAGTTTTATTAAGCAAAAACATAAGTCAGAAGACTTAGAAATATTTCATAGCATGAATAATCCACCCTTGTTTTCTACTAGCTAGGATAAGCATACTAGTAGCAAGAATCTTAACTTAGGGAAAATTCTACTAAGGCATCATCTACTAGGATTTCCCAAGGCATAGCATATATGTATACTTAGTAAAAATTACATGCAAGTCCTACACAAAATATCACAAATGCATAGTGAAAATAATAGGACAAAATATATGAAGCACCACTTGCCTTTTTAGTAGAGAAACTAGATTCACTCCTTGATCTTGGAATTGTCACACTCTTCAAAGATCACTACAATTCAATCAAGGCACAAATTCAAACTAGCATTCAAACAATTCACCACATAAAATAATAAAAACAAAGAAATGCATGCAAGCATGCAAAAGATTGTTTTATTTGCAAAAGTGGTTTATAATAAGGCTATAAACATTTTAAAACACCGACTAGTCATTTATAAATGTGGCAAAATCATTTGAAAACAAGTTAGTAAAAATGGGTCATTTAAATCATTTTTGTTTTGCTAGAAATGAGTTAAATCAAAATAATAATTTCTAGTGTTAGCCAAATTTGTTTTTAAACTCAAATTTTAGTGTTTAGGACAAAATAATGTTAGTGTTTAGGGTTAGAGAGTTCAAAACAAACCATTTGCAAAAGATTTTACTCAAAAATCATTTTTAGAATAAAATTTTATAACCAAAATAGTCCTACATATGTTTCTACAAAAACACCTAATTTTACAGAAGAAAAATACTAAACTAAGGGCATGGTTTCAAATTTAACATTTTTATGATTCCAAGGATATAAAATTTGTAAATTTTGGACGTGTAGATCAAAAGTTATGAATTTTACAAAATCATTTAAAACCTGAACCTGGCCACATGGCGTGTTCTTACTGGCGCATACCGCTTCGATCGGATTGAGCAACGTGGACCGTAGGATTTTATTAGATCTGTGCGGCTCAGGTCAAGCGTACCGCTTCGCTTAAGTGCTTCTATCGCATCCACAGGATGTAGATCTAACAGTCTACAACACCTTGACCATGGACTGATGGCGCTAACGACGAACGGGCGGCGGCAGCGCTCAGACGATAGAGTTCCGGCGAAAATAGGAAGCGAGGTAGATAACGAAGATGCTCACCGGGTTCGTGGGGTCGTTGTGGTGCTCAACGTGGTCGTCACAGGGCAGGGGCGCACGGGGCTGCTGTCGATTGCTCGCTGGAGTTCCTGCTAGCGTCGGGCACGCTCGGCTGTCGTTGGGGGCGAGCTTGCAGAGCGGGCTAAGGCAAAACAAGGGTTGCGTTAGATGCGCAAGATGAAGGCGATTACACGAGCATCATCGAGATGGAGAGGGGAGGTCAGAAACTACCAGGGGAGGTCGTCGGAGTCGGAGTCGAAGACGATGGCGCTTAGACAAAGACGGCGCCGGCGTTCTGGGGCGCACACGGGAAGGCTAAGGTTACTGGCAGGTGCGCATGGCTAAGGTGAGTAGGTTGGTGGAAGCTAGGGGGCAGGAGGTAGTCGGACGTCGCCGGAATTCGATGGGGAAGCTCGTCGGAGCAGTGGCATTTCAAGGGAAAATTGGAGCAGCCCTGGGACGGAGAAGAGGTGGCGAGGGAGGGGAAAGAGAGGGAGAAGATACGCACTTAAGAGGGCAAGGTCATGGGGCTGATTAATCGCGGTGTTAATGTGAATTCATGTGCGCTATCAACGGCAGAAATAACAACGAGAGGAGGAAGAACGGGTCTGGCGGGAGAGGGAGATGATGACGAGGTTGCCAACGTGGCGTGGGGTCGTTCCGTCAGTGAGATCAGGGGGTATGTGCGTGAGTGAGAAAGGGGCTCGCGGGGGAGAGAGAGGGGAGCCAGGTGGGCTTGTTGTTGGGCTTGCTGGGCCAGGTTAGTTGGGCTGGGATCAGTTGGGTTGGACTGCGTCGTTTGTTTTCATTTTTTTCTGTTTTGTTTTTCTTTTTTCCTTTTCTATTTCCTCTTTTCAATTTGATTCAAATGTTTCAAGCTTCTATTTGAATTCCAATTTTTGCCAACCTTTTCAGTAGTTTAATATTGTTTGATAATGTGTTTAAATTTCCAATTTAGAATATTCAAATATTCTTTTATGGTTTAATATTTATTTAAATGAGGTTTGTCTCTTTATTCAAACCATTGATTCAAGCTTCCATTTGAATTCAAATTTCACTAAACCTTTTCAGTAGGTTTAAACTATTGATTAGTGTGTTTAAATAATTCACTTTGAATTATTTCAAACATTTTATTATGATTTAATATTTATTTAAATGAGGCTTTTGTCTTTTTTTAAATGAATTTGAATATGGTTCCAAACCATATAATTCTAATTAATTAATCCTTTATTATTTTTAAGTTAATTAGATAACTTTTAATCCACTTTGGCTATTTCAATTATTTATTTTCTCATGATTTAATTAATCATTTTTATCAGGGATTTTGTCTTTATTCAAATTGAATTGTATTTGGTTAAATCCCATATAATTTTATTTAAATAATGCTTATTTATTTATTTTTATTTGGATTATATTTATTCCATTTTCTTATGGACTTAATTGAAGTTTTAAATTGTCTTCCAAATAATTTTCTTGGGATTTATTATTTAGTTTAGGCAATTTGTCTTTATTTAAATAAAATTGAATATGGTTCAATCCATATGATTTTATTTAAATAATCTTTTATTCCTTTTTATTATTCAGTAAAATTTCATTTGTTTATTGATTTGGCCAAGATTTAATTTGTCTTTTGAATATTTTTCTTATTTATTTATTACTTTCTTTGTCTTATAAAATCCATATCTTTTTATTTATAGCTCCAAAATTGGTCATTCCAATTTGTATAATTTTATTTAATATTTGTTTATCTTTTTAAATCGTTTTAAGATTATTTTGCTCACAATTTGGCATGGATTTTGGTTAGGAGATTTATTAGCCTTGGAAATTATTTTCCTTTATCTTATTAAATTCATAAGTTTTTATCCATGGCTCCAAATTGAATGATACCAATTTATTTTGTTTTCTATTTTTAGTTTATCATTTTTGATCATTTATAAATGTTTGTTGATGAATTTTTATATGGATCAAATACATAGTCTTAGGGAGATCTTGGAAATGATTTATTCCATTAGGGTTTAGGGTTTTGGTCTAACTTTTCCAAGTGTTTAATTCAATATTCTTTTCCAAGTGTTTTGGATAAAATGCATTTGATCTTTGGAAATGATTTATTTCATTAAGATTTGGGGTTTTGGTTTAACTTTTCCAAGTGTTTAAATTTCAAGATACATTCTTCGATGAATGCATTTCGTCTGATTGAAATTTTGTTGGATGTCCTTTTAATTCAAATTTTGTTCAAGATGGGTTTTGATGTTTCCATTTAGAAGCAAAAAGGTTTATTTTTACCCTAAATTTCAACAATTATTTCTTTTGTTTATTTATTTTTCACATTTCAAAATTTGGAAATTTTTGGGACGTGACACTCTTGTTCATCAAAATCGGATCTTCTGTTTGTATCTTGTTGAGATTTTGATCTTGGTGGCTTTCCAGTTTCTCGCCAAGTGAGGTATCTCACATTATTATACTTGATACTTTCTCACTTGGTGATAACCAATATTTTCCAACGCAATTGAAATCGGGTCGATCGGAGTTACCAATCAAAAGTTATAACCGTTTGAATATCTGCCATTTTTTAAAAGAAAAGGAAAAAGATAATTTCTAGGATGTCGGGTACTATCGGGCCCAGTACCGGACACGCCAGTACCTGCTCCCTGCCCTCTGCCTCGTGCAGTACCTATGGCCGGTACTACCGGGCCTGGCCTGGCCCAAGCGATACTACCGCCCGTGTGGGCCGGTAGTACCGACCCAACTCTAGGCCGCACTTTTCATGCACCATCCCATCTCCTTGTGCAGCCACCTGCGTCGCTCATCCGCCAATCCTCCCGCGCGCGCTTGCTTCGATTTCACGTGACACCACTCCAAATTCCCGTGCACGCCTGGCCCCCACCGCGGCCCCGCTTACCCGGCCATGCGCGCCCGCTTCGCTTCACGTTCGCGCTCTTGCTTGTCATTGCGCTTGCGTTGACCAGCCATTGGCCCCGCTTACCGCCACGCTCACGCCGCTCACGCTACCGCCTCCGCACCGGTCCGCTCACGCGACGCCGCTGCCGCCGCTGACCGCTCACCGCTGCTTTTTTTCGCATGGCGATGTTTTTTTCGGTAGTACCGGTCCGTTCAGGAAAAACGCCTCAACGGGCAGATTTAGCCTGTTCCTTTAAATAGCTTTGCCCCTTTAGCGTTTTGGGTTGCTTCTTCCTCCTCTATTTGTCCAAGCTTTGCCCCCATTTGCTCTTACCCTAAAAGCTTGATTAATCTCTTCCCCTCTAATGATTCTGGCCCATATTTGAGTGGAACAGAGAGGAGAACTATATCCATGTTTTGACCAAACCAAAACATCTCTTTGTGAGTGTATCTTTGGGGATCTAGATTTTGGGGGATTTTGTGTCCCTCTTTGATTCCTCCTCTCTTGTTTCCCCAATAGCTTTAGAAGCTTTGTTGGAACTTGAGAGTGATGGATTGGAGCATCATTATGGTGTTCTTGCCATTTTCATTTGGTGCATCGGTTTGAGTTCTCCTTGGAGGATTTGGTTCGTGGTACTCAAAGAAGCTTGTCCCTCTTGGGTTCTTGGAACCCTAGGCGGTTTTGTGGACTTGGTGGCGTTTGTTGGGAGCCTCCAATTAAGTTGTGGAGAAGTGCACCAACCTTGTGAGAGGTTTCGGTTTACCACCGACAAGTGCACCGATAGTTGAAGTGTGGATCGATCCTGTTGGGGTGAGATTCACCGGAGAATAAGCGAGGCCTTTTGTGGCGTTGGTGGTTTGATACCACCCTCTCTCCAAACGAGACGTACTCCATGTTGGGAGGAACTCGGTAAAATATCGTCATCCCCGCGTGCCTCTGTTATCTCTATACCCGAGCTCTTTACTTATGCACTTTACATTGTGATAGCCTTCGTGCTTGAAGTAATCTATATATTGCTATCGCATTGTTGCTTGTATTGCTTAGCATAATTTGTTGGTGCACATAGGTGAACCCTAGTTGTTCTAGGTTGTGCTAGAAAAAGTAAACACTAGTTTAATTCCGCCTTTGTCGAGCCACTCTCGGAAAAGTTTTAATCGCCTATTCACCCCCCCCCCTATAGGCGACATATGTATCCTTTCAAAGGTGCTGAAGAAATGTTACTAGGCCATCTTCGCCTCTATCCGCATTCACTGGGATAATAACTATGGTGCATCCAAAATCAATCTTGATAGTTTTCGTCTTTAAGAAATCCAAGTTCCCAAATAGAAAAAAAGAGAGCAACCTCAGTGACCAACTTTCCGACATGCATACTCTTTTGATGTTCACTACATTTATACTAAAAAAATTCTTGTGTTTTCTAGCCATGATTGCGAGGTTTTCACCCTAATGAACATCAACTGGGATGGTAGAGCATCTCAGAACTAATTGGCAAAGAATATCCCAGATATTAGGAAGATAATGGAAAACGGTTGGGTCACATCGGAGGACAACAAAGCCAACTAGAAGCAAGTCCTCAAGATTTAAGCAATGAAGGCATGCCCCGCACAAACTCTGATCTGCATTTTTTCTTCCTATCAAATATCTCTAGTTGCTCAAGATAAGATACAAATTGCTTCTTTTGATCTGTGCTTTTGTTTTACAACAGAAGGGATTTAACAGTAACAAACTAGTTGCCGCCTTAAATGCTGAAAGTTGTTTTTCACAGTCACAGAGTTGCCACAATTTAGGCCTTAGTTGCCAGAGCCAAAAATGAAACTGATAAAACACAGTGACAAATCGGAAAGCTGAAACACAGATGCTAAAATTTACATCAACAGCAGGGGCGTCAGTGTCAGCGTGCAATTCTGGAGTCTCGTCAATAGCTTCTTCCATCAGAAAAGTAATTAGGCGATAGTAAACTAGTCTGCTCATTAAGGTAAAATGCCACCTCATTAAGGTCAAGGATACCCATTGCCTTCAAAACAAATGAATCAAAAAACAATCAGGGAAAAAGCAACTTCCCAAGCATATATAGGCAAAAAACTATGCGTTGTTTGCTACACATAACACAAAGTACTTCTAATTATTTTTAGCATAACAAATTCTCATATTTTTATTATTGTGTTATTACATGTAGGTACTGAACAGGAGCTACTTCGTGTGGAAAAAGTGGAGGAAGTGATGGAAAGCTCCAGAATTGAAGGAAAAAATGTTCAAGACATGTGTTACATGTGTTGTAATTAGGATTAGTATGTTGCAAACTTTGTTCTAGTTTTCTGTTATTGGTGTAAGTATCTACTATTTGCAAAGTTGCACTACGATGATACGAAGTTGCATGAAGATTGTGTGAAACTAAGTTACATATTTGTGCAAGTTTCCTATAAATACTATGAAGTTGATTGGTTTTGTCAATTTGTTGCCTACTATTTATGTGATGATTTTGTGAAGTTAAATACTGATGTGTTAGGTTGCCAACCCATTGTTCTGGAGTTTGACTATCTAAGCAAAGCTTTTTGGAAGGTTTTTTATGCATGAATCAAATGCAAGTTGCTCATGGGGTACATAAAAGGGAGCATAATTTGACTTAGTCAAAATAGTTTGCATAGGTATTCTATAGGCAAGGTTTTTTTATGTTGATACAAACAAGTTGTCTATTAACTGTGTGTAGTTGCTATTCATAACAGACAAGTTGCCATGAATAAATGTTGCCTCTGACATAAAAGTTGGCTGAACTAAGATGCAAGTTGCAAACTACAAAGTGAGAATTGCCTATGGTATATCAAAGAGCATAATCTTGACTCAGAAAATAGTTTACATGGGGACCGTATGGGGGTGGTTGGTAGGCAACTTTGTTTAATGAAAAAGGATCATGTCTGTGATAAAGAAGTTGCCTGCGATGTGGTAGAAGTTGCTAGGAAACAGAGGAAATTTGCCTGCCCCCTCAGAAAAAGTTGCTATGAAAACCATAAAAGTTGCAACTTTCTCATCAGAGTTGTAATCTCTGAAAAAGAGGTTGCCTGGTATATGAAAAAAGTTGCTATGGAACAAAGGAAAGTTGCCTGTCATTCGCGGGAAGTTGCTAAAAGAACCACAAAAGTTGCAACTTTCCTATGAATTGAAATAACAGAGAAAAAACCTAAAGGGACATGTCAAATAAGTTGTCTAGGAGCCGGGGGAAGTTACTAAGGAGCACAACCAAGTTGCTTGTGCTTGGCACAAAGTTGAGCTGAGCAAGAATCAACAAGAATCAACAAGAATCAACAAGAATCAACAAAAAATATGGAGGAGTACCTTTGTTGAATCTGACAAAGCAATTCCAGACGCAGGTGCGTTCCTCAGGCTGCTCTTTACATGGAACGTGTCCGTATGGTTGAGGATTGGGAGGTTCCCATGATTTAGTGGGTTCATGGAGCCAGGAGATTCATTAATGGCGGCTGGGGTTGGAGAAAGAAAACGAACTAGGAGGCGAGATCTAGGGGCTGTAGGGTTAGAGAGAGGACAGAAGAAAGGCTTTAGGACAGCTGGCGCGGAGGCACGGGATCACGTGCTGGGTCGCATGTGGGGGCGCTAGGTAAAAGTGGAAAGGTGTCCAACTCAGCGTTTTGACGCGCCCAACTCATCGATCTGGCGCACGAGCACCCACTAGCCACGTCCATATTTATTTTACTCCCATCGGTCCATATTAATATTTTAATTTTATCTGAATTCGTATATATCTAGTTAAACATTTAGACTAGATGCAGTTATATCTAGACAAATTTAAGAACACTAGATAAATGCCGCTACAGTCCTCTAACTTTTTTCTTGGCACGCACCTAAAGATAATATACATTCGTGCAATATCCACATAAAAGTAATTTGGGATAAAAAATTATAATTAATTTGAACAGCTACCTCACTGATTATATATTGTTAAAGCCCATACCGCCAAAAAATTAAGGCCACAACGGAGGCCTACTATGTTCGGGAGTACAACACGGTGGCGGAATGGCGAGTGCCAACCCATAAGTCGAGCTCTGACGTTGGCAAGAATGGACCGGTGGGGGTAATAACGATGGAAAGGGACAAAACCAAAATCGTCAGTCATACACAATGAGTTTGTCACGAAGGTGAAAATTCTCTATCACAAGAAGGGACTGTTTTTTCTCTATGTACCGAACACAACCGGTATTGTAAATTTTGTAGTATGGCAGGATATTTTTTGCATACTAAAACAATTCACAGTATAAGGAGAGTTTTCATTATTTGTTGCAATGTATTTTTCGTGTCCTTATTGTAAAGGTACAAGAGGACTCCAAATAATCCATCTCTGGACAAAAAAATTATAGTACAATATTTTGAGAACAATGTACCAAATGGCAAATAAGAATGCTTAAATTTCACCGCTCCGAACAAAAATGTTAAACCTAAAAATCAGGATGTTCGCGGTATTGCAATAGCAGATATCCTCCAAAATTATCTAGAAGCATCCTTTTATTTTGAACAAGTATCATGAAACATCATGTTGAATGACTTCTGCAAGATGCTTTATACAGGCATGAATTTTAACAACTTCAGACTGCACTTCCAAAGCAATAAGAAGTGTTTCAGTCAAATAGAAAATGTGTTTCCATCGACATACATTGGGGTTTATCCCTCTCAACAGAAAATATGCTTCTGTGGACATACATTAGAGAGTGCATCCTAAAAACATTTGTACTATTTGTTCAGTTGTGCTATTTGCTTCCATGGACATACATTAGAGAGTGTATCGTAAAAACAATTGTATTATTTGTTCAGTTGTGCTATTTGCTCTGTATGGTCTGAGCGATGTTGAAATCATATTGTTAGCCTCTACAATGTGTATTGCTTGTGGAAGAAATCATTAGCTGCTAAAATGCAAGGAGTAAGCTGGATTGGACAGAGGTTGGAGCAAGCTGGCCATCGGAGAAGAAAAGGCCATCATGGTAGGGGTGTTTTGCATTTCTGCGGGCTTTCAAAATTGAGCAAGTAAAACGGTGGAAGTATAAAAAATAGTGACAATATGATGAATTTAAACAGTAAGTAAGAAGCTTTCTTCGACAAGACTACCTATAACCTCAGAAAAAACTAAATTGCACAAATTTGAAGCAGCACCGTGTAATGGAGCATTTTAAAAAATACCAAATTCTCTTGAACACCACAGATCGTCTGTTATCATCTCCTATATTTTTCTCTAGCCAAGCATCCTCGTTTCTTCTCTATTCTTATTTTATGGCTCCCTGAGTTATATCATCCAAAGCCAAAAGGTGTGAAATAGCAGCATCTTCATCCCACGAAAAGAGGGCACAACAACCGTTTGTACCAGCAACAGATGAAGCTCCATCGAGTATCAGCTTTAATATCTCCACTAATAGTGGATTGCCGATATTAAAAAGAAAGGATGAAGTTAATTGCTCCAAGGAGGATTTGATCTTCAGACTCACTGGTACTCCGTAGAAGGATCGGGAATATGTCCATGTATTGTTGGGAAATTCTTATCCAGAGCGTAGCGCGTGCTCCTTTTAATTGAATGGATCAAGGCCGAGACTCGGGTTCCTGACGAACCTGAAGATAACAGGACGAGGCTCTGAACTTCTACGGTGTGGTACAGGTTGCGCCGGAGCACAAGTGACCACGATGGCGACCCTCGTTTTGGCGGCGCTGGGACGCGTGCAGGCTCACAAATCGACACGGAAAGCTACCGGGAACTCGTCCCCGTGATAAATTCCATCATCGTAACACCGGAGGGGAAAAACAACAACGACAGCCAGCAGAGGAAGCTCGACGTCGATGCGAGGCTCAAAAACGAAAAGGAATTGGACGAGGGAAGAGGGGGTATGGACGACAAGCTCACCCATATGCTCGTGGCGACCCTGGCTTGGATGGGGGAGGACGAAGATGACGGTGACGGCAAGGTACTGCGATGGTGCTCAGGCGGGAAGAAAAGGGGAAGACAAGGCGGGCACGTACGGCTCCTCCTATGGGATCCGATCGATCGGCAGCGGCACGATAAAGAGATCCCCGGCTTCGGTGCTGGTTGGCTAGGACTACAGAGACAACGTGAAGCGGCGCTAGCTCGCAGTCATGGCCGAGAAGTGGAGAACGGAGGGGAAAAGATCTGGGAGGATCGGTTTGGCGGCACGTTAGGAGGTTAAGTAGTGGCGACGGCGGTCGGGAAATTTGCGGTCGGAGGAGCTCCGGTCGGAGTAAAGGTCGGGCGGGAGGGCGCAGGAGCCGAGAGGCGGCGGCACTGGGTCATGGAGCTTGACTCAGGCGGGGCTGCAGTCAACGGTTCGGGGTGGAGGAGCTGGCCAGGTCGCGAGCTGGAGAGAGAGGATGGCACTTAGCGGTGGCAGGGCGGGTAATTATTTGAAAACATCAGGAGCAAAAGCGTACAACGTAAAAGCGGACGGAAAATCTGGTGTGATAAACCTACCTCGCTAGAAATTAGTAGATAGACTAGGGCGTGTTCGGCAACCCGCTAGCTTCTCAAAATCCTCAACTCTCAAGTCTAACTCCATCGCTAGCTTCTTAAAATTGGTATAAAGAGCTAAAAACGTTCGATATAGCTTTTATTTGCTAGTTGGGCGAGAAGCCCTAAAAAAAGATTTAGCCCAGGTGCAGAAGAAGAATGCCTGATTGTGCTATGTTTGAGAGTACGTGCTAACTTGTACCTATACGTGCAATACTACTAGACAATATATTAGGAGTACATCAGATTGTCAATGATACAATATGGTGGCCTCAGACGGGCAATGATACACTTTTGGCCTCACTTTGTAAATACGCAAAACTAAAAGATAGCCCCCCGATCCATATTACTTATCGCAGAAATAGATGTATCTAGACATGTTTTAGTACTAGATACATCCAATCTAATGACAAGTAATATGGATTGGAGGGAGTACCAATTTTAATTAAATAGCAGGACTCCCTCCGGCCCATATTAATTGACTTTGATTGTCAAATTTTGGATGAACCTATATACTAAATATTATCTAGATTTATTCAAAATTTGATAAATCCAAGTCAATTAATATGACCGGATTTCGACTAGCACAAATCGATTAGCAGTATCAGCCAGCCGATCAGCTAGCTTCCTATGCAAATCAAACGATCGGATCAGCTAGCTTCCTATGCAAATCAAACGATCGGCTAGCTTCGTACGTAAATATAGTTAGCATCGAGTACATGTATCCATCAGCTAGCTACTAGTACGAAAAAAGCATCATTTTACCAGGTCGGAGTCGGCGGGGACGCGGGGTCGGAGGCAGGATGGGGCGAGCTGCGGCAGGCAGCGGCGGGGCGGCGGCGTATTTGCGACGGGAAAAGGTGGAGACTTTTCGGTCGAGACAGAGAGGACAGAGAAATCGGCGAAAATGCCCGGTTCAGAGTCACTAGGTGGTGGCAAATTTTAGTAAATAATCTGAAATCTGGCTTCACAAAAAGCACAGTAGACTAAAATGCGGGCTCCATGTTTTATACTCCTTCCGATTCATATTACTATTGAATTGAATGTTTTTAGCACTATATCTAAATACATCTATCTTAGTGATAACTAATATGGATATGGATCGGAATCTGAGGCGGCTGGCACAGCTTCTTAATAAGCTTTTGGGAAGCTAAAGCCTTGAGAGTTACCGCCTTATTCCAAAAACAGAACCATTCCTACCGTCCATATTAATGGTTTTAACTTTGTCAAGATATAAATACATCTAGTCTAAATACTTAGCTAGATGAATTTGTATCTCAAAAAAATTGAGGCAATTAATATAGACCAGAGGTTTATATGAATTTGTATCTCAAAAAAATTGAGGCAATTAATATGGACCAGACGTTTAGACCGGATACATTCGTACCTCGAAAAAATTGAGGCCATTAATATGGACCAAAGTACAAGGAATTAGCAAATGTCCAAACACTGTTTAGTAAATACCAGCTAACAAAAAAATCAGATCAATTTTATACAAAATCACAGAGGAAGAAATCAGCATACATGGCTCCAACGGTTGTTCCAAAAGTTCCCTATAAACAACACAACTTAACGTATGACAGTAGCTATGGCATCAAACAGGTGGCATCCATGATACATGTAGCACTTGGCCTTGAAACTCTGCCCGTCCAAAAATCACGACCCCGCTGCTACACACAACCCATGATCAACCCAGCAAAAAGGACACTAAATATACACCTACTGGTTGAAGGTCCGGAGAGTGTAGCTGTCAACTGTCATTGAATCAACACATACATAAGGCAGAAGGAAGAAAGGAGATGGACGGAGCAAACAGACAACAATACAATGATAAATATGGTGGGGCTTTCATTTGATCACTTCATGGTTTCCCCTGACCGACCGCTCCAGCTCCAGCGTTCCTCCTTGAGTGCCTCAAGCAGTCAAAGCAGGGTATGATGCGCGGTGGACAGACCTGTTCATTCTCCTCGAGTACCTCATGCAGGTGAAGATGGGCACATAATATGCTTGTTCTCGTAGTATGTCTAGAAGAGCTCTTCAGAGTTGAATTTATTCCACGCCTCCTGTTTAACGAATGTAGAGAGGATGATTAATGAAATACTTGGTGGCATCGAAGGGTTATGATGGAAACAAGCACAAAAACGTCTGCATCACTGTAGTGGTAATATGACAGGAAAACCATTAAAGTACAGGCCACCATTTAAATAAATAACACAGAGTAGTATATAAGCTCATTGCATATTTTAATCCTGAACTAAATCAGTCCAGTGTATTCAATCAGTACATCTTTGTCCAGCAACATGTCTTTCCAAGACTTCAACATGGCAGCCTAGCAGGTCAATAGTACCTTAGCATTGATTTTGATGTCGGAATAATAGCAGCTCACAGCAAGTGCTTTACAGGCATCTTAAGTCTTATGGCAGTCCAAACTGACACAAGCCAGTGTCAAAATGAATATAGGTTATTCAAATGTGCAAGGTCAAAATAAGCGAGCCCAGGTGATGTCCATGTAGATCATTCAGGGAAACATATCATTGACTCCATGGACCACACATATTATGTGTAATAACAGAAATAAAACCAAAAAGGTCAACCTTGAAGGACCCATCTAGCATATATTTCTTATTCAAACAGAAACCACACATCAGTAACAACCAGGTCTCTTATGTATGCAATTTTAAGGTATTCAACATGAGTTAAATAAAAACAAAGACTAACACCAGCAGCATGTTGATGTGAAACAGGCAAGTGGCTATTCAGGGTATATTCAAAGGAACACGCACCTTAAGGAGGTCAAAAACCTTCTCGGCGATATATTTCTGCTGTAGATTTGCACCCTTTTGCTGCACCTTATCAGGATGGATGCACAAAGTTGCCTTCCTGTACACCTTTTTAACCGCAGCAGCAGTGATCAGATCTGTCAGGGATACAGGTTGCCATCCACATTCTGGCCAAAGTACCTGTTCAGAAATAGTACAAGGATTAATACTGGGCAAAACACAGAACCTCACGTCTGGCTTGTCTTATAATGCAATTAAATGTGCATAAATTAGTACTCCTTCATCGTTTGGTAGCTTTCGACTGTTAATGGCAAACAGTTGCTGTCTCACAGAAGCTCGAACGCAGCTATAACAACACCCGGCAGAATACAACAATCATGTTTCTGGTGGAAGATTAGAGAAATTGCAATTGCATCATCTATATGGCTATATTTCAAGTAGCATTCGCAGCAAAGCATTTCATCTGTTGGCATCAAGGAAATTATACTTTTATACTACCTCCATTCCAATGAATAAGGCGTCATCGTTTTTGCGTGTTTTTTCTTTGAGCAAGAATTAATCTAAATATATGAAGATTATTGGTATAAAATTAGCATCATTAGAAAATGTTTCAATACAAATCCAGCAATACTAATGATGTACATATATAATCATGATATTGTTGCTCAATTTTTTCGGTCAAAGTTCGTCTTGGATTGCGTGTGTGCCTTATTCATAGGAACAGAGGTAGTACTCTTCTACCAGGTATTCTCAGAATTTTTTCAGTTACAACCAGTAAATGTGAAAGAAATGCAGATCACATTGTTGCTACAAAGATGGTATTGCAACACATTTACCAAATGGTCTTAAAGATATGCAAACAAATATGTTGCTCGTCAAGTTAGGCTTTCGGGTGAACTGATTGGTGCATACAACTCAATAAGGTATCAGGCTTTCTTTCATTCTGTTCCCACCAACCAGAACCCTAGCTGCCTGCTCTCGCCACCCAGCCTAAGCCGATGAGGAAGCATTGGCAATATAGTACATTTAAGCATCACTAGATAACCAAAACAATCCAATACCACCTTAAATCCTTAATACCATGACTGGTCAGTTCAGCGAAAAGATAGTTTAGTCAAACATACAGTTGGAACTGGGATTGCTGAATCTGAATGATCAACAAAATAACCTCAGAACAAAACATATACAAGAGGATGTGTTGTGCATAATGAATTACAAAATTACGAAACAGATAATAACAATACAAAACTGAACAACAAGAGTAATATATTCTGTTTAAGAGAAGGATAAAACACGGAGAAATGATCATATAACTGACAGGAATAGATAATATTTGCTTCGAGTTTTATCAGTTCAAGGACTCACATATTGCATAGTTGATAGCAGTGCCCTTAAATTGCCTTCTTTTCCAGCGGCCCATCGCTTAATCTCAAAGTCTAGTGTTTCCGAAATTCTCTGGAATTAACAGATATCACAATTAAAAAAAGGAACCTGCCATTAACAGCCAATAATAAGCATCTAATAGAACAGATAATACCCTTGCACAAACAGGTAACCAGGAAAGTGCCATGGAGTGTATAAAATTGAGTAGAGACCAAGACAAGAAAAAAGGGCTCATCTATCATGGCAAATCACTTACATCTCTTTCTGCCTGCTCTCTTTGAACATTCATATCCCGTTCATTCTTCTCAGCCAGAGCTTTTGCCTGCATAAGCAGTAAAATTAAAAAACAGCACTACATGTTCTGCATGCATCACAATACCACTAGCATACCCCATAAAATGACACGTGCACACATTGGTTAAAGAAATTATTCTACAAAAATGCAGAGATGTCATTTTCCATCAAAGTCAACTCTCGACCCAAAACAGTCAACGGAACTGTCAACCCAAAAAGTAGACCAAAAAAATGTCAGAAAAAATTCTGAAGCCATCATGTTCTACTTGGAAATCTAAAATGGGGTTAAACGGCCTAAAACAAGGGTTGAGGGGGGTAGCCACCACCGTGGGTAGCAAATTGCCTCTCAATAACTTAAATTAAAACCAGGAATATACAATCAACTATGAACAGCAACAATTTTTAACACAGGAGAGCAATCTCCGATAAACAATGTCGTTCACTTATCGAAATTATATCAACATTACCGCTCGTTCACGGGTCCGTTGATGCCGCTCCAACCTAGCACGTCTTCTCTCTTCACTCTCTCCTTCAACCGCTTGAAATTCATCAGATGACATGGGAGCTAAAAGAACATAAATCAATCAAATGAAGTTTATAACTGCCAAATTTCAAGAGTAATCTTGTTAGGGATGATTAATACCTCCTCCAAATATCGCGGATAGGTCATCCGTAATATTTGTGGTGGACGATGCCTTCCGCATAGATGCTGCTGAAGCTGAAGTTGCTGCCCCTCTACTTTGAGTTTGGGAATTAAACGTAGGATCCTGAAACTTCAACAATTATAAAAGAATAGCAAAAATTGCCATGAAAACACAACTACTAAGGTTTTGGTAATCACCACTGCTGGAGCCCTTTGCTTAGGTGCACTGTTTGCTCGGGCACCCATACCGAAAAAGGACTCAAGATCATCTGGTTTACTCTGTTTTTCTCTTGCCGCCGCTGCTGCTACTGCTGCAGCCTGCCTCTCTCGAGCCTCAGCAGCTTGCCTCTCCCGAACCTCAGCTGCGGCCCTTTCCACTGCTGCTCGTTCGGATCTTCTCCTTGCATCTTGTTGAGCTCTCTCAACAGCAGCTCTTTCTGCTGTAGCCCTATCCCTGGTTTGAGCAGCAGCCTTCTCCTTAGCTTCAGCAGCAGCTCTCTCCTTTGATTCAGCAGCAGCCCTCTCAGCTCGGTCTCTAGCACCCACTGCAGCCCTCTCACGAGCTTCCTGTTGAGCTCTTTGCACGGCAGCTCGCTCAGCACGCTGCCGTGCTTCCCTCTCTGCTTTTGCACGAGCTTCGGTAGCTGCTCTTTCCCGTGCCTCCTTTGTAGCCCTTTCCACAGCTTGCCTAGCCTTCCCTCTTTCTCTCTCTTGCTCATGTTCCCTCTCCTCTTCAAGTCTTCTTTGTTCTTTCTCCTTTTCCTCCTTTTGTCTCGTCTCTTTCTCCCATTCTAGATCCTCCTGCCTCTTTCTCTCTTCCCGATCGTGTGCATACAACCTTGCTTCATCATCTTGTTCCTGATGTTCTCTATTTCTCTGCTTTGCATCACGTTCTCTCTCTCGTACTTCTTTGGCGTGCTTGAACTTAGCCTCAGCTTTGTCCATGGCTTCCTTCATTGCAGCTGCAGATGCTGCCGCCGATGAACTCCGCTCAATTTCTTCATCGTTGAAAGGGTTTGCATTGTCATAAGCTGACTTTTGAGGTTTGCCCATGGCAAAATCTTCTAGTTCATCCATCGAAGAACTGGCAGCTTGCTTTGCCGAACTTTTCTGATGGTTGTAGTTTTGGCTAGGCTGCCGTAGATAATCATCATCCCTTCTTTTTGCTTTTGATTCATGTGGTTTTTTCTTAACTGCAAGAGATGGTGGTGGTCTTGAAGGGGGCGGCGCACTTGTTGGCTGTGTGAAGAGGGGAATCTCAGAAACTGTAAGCCATATCTCATCTTCAGACTCATCTGATCTTGGTGACTGGTAATCCATACCATTCCCAGTGTACTTCTCGGAACCTGGGGCACTAATATCAACATGAACATCAGAGTACCGGGCAGACTGTGACTGAGAAAAAACATTTTCAAAGTTATCCACAGAAGGTTGCTGGGCTGAGTTTCTTTTGGGAAAACTTTGCACAGGGCTTGAGTCACGGGCCTTGGTTGAGCCATTGCTATCTTTTGGGTCATCACTCAAATTTGAGGTAAAAAGAGGTTCTGATTTTGGGACATGATTGAATGTGCTAGTATCTTCAAATAGACCACTGTCAACAGAAGCATTACCACGATCTTTTACATGAGATTTTGAATGCCTACCCAATTCATCTAAGGGATCGGGGAATATCCCAGAGGATTGATGGCCTGAAGTAGAAGTTGTTTCAAAAACAGCAAAAGGGTCGCTTGCCATGCTAGCTGGCTGAGATGTAGGTACCTTCTTTCCTTTGGCACCAGTAGTTTCCCTGAGATTATAAAATATGAACAAGTTACGAACTGGACACATTTGCAAGGAAGTAAAACGCATCATATAAAAAAGGTAACTGAAGTAAATCTGAAAGGTCCTAAGTTTGAATCTCCTTGAATAACCACGTCAACTATCTTGCATAACCCATTTGAAATTTCCTTAATCAACTGAATCAAGCCATAGGTCCTAAGTTTTTTCTGAAAGCTCAAAAATTAAAGTGAACTAACACAAAGCATGGATAGGAATCACAAATTCATGTACCAATGTATCAAAATTCACAATAGTTGGTGTCTGATCTGAACAACAAAGTGAAGGGCTACAAATTGGTCGGGGCCTTGCCAATTTAAAGATCATTTACATCTACTAAAAACAACATACTACCTGCGTTCCGGTGTATTGGGCTCGCATGAAAATTCTCTGCGACCAAGACAGACACGGATTGGTCATTAAATCTTGTTCTCTTCCTATTTTCCTCCAATAAGCAGGAATCTCGCGTGCACTTAACAAGGTTAATTAATTGCCAATTAACTAGAGCATGCAAACGGTCATAGGAGGCCCGTGGGAAAAAACGCCGAAGAGCGTGCTCTGCTGCATGACTAGTAGCCAATAAAAAACGAGTCACACGCCTACATGCATCCACTAGCGGTTTATAGGGAGAAAAAAGGCCACAGAGCAATTTAAAAGGTAGTAATAAATGCTAACCGGGCCTTAATTCACAGCTAATTTGGAACAAATAGATTTTGGAGATAAGCCCTATATACCAGAATGGAGGGAGTAGTGCAAAGTGGTCAGGGAGCTTTGCTACATAATTAAAATCTACTAAATCGTTCAGCTTTAAATGCATCGGTTTATTTCTAATAATCCATTTTAGGTAAACCAAACCCGACATAATGCAAAGCGCTACAATTCTATTTCCTCAAAAAAAAAAGTGCTACAATTCTATCAACTTTTATTAAAAGTCACTGTACTGTGCTCCAATTTTTCTATATACCCCTTACAAGTTCAAAGCTCATTCGTGTCAACTCACTCTACCCAATTCAAAAACCAAGACAAGCCTATTGTATTGTACATAAGAAAGCACCAAAAAACACAATGTACCGAATCATACGTTCACTTTGGTCCATGCATACGCCTAGCACATGCAACCATTGAGTAGATTTCCATATATGACCGCATAATTTTCCCTACTCAGCAACCACGCAATCCTCTCATTAGCCAGTAGACGAGTACCGACAAAAGCTATGGGCTCATCTGGCTCAATACTACTTAAAAGTCTGAAAGCATGCACTCCTATGTTCCACATAGAGATAATGTAATGTCGTGTACATAAAATTGCAGAAAAAAGAGCTTACCTTTGCTTCACCGGGCTGCTTCTGCCAATCCCTGAGAACAAATCATCAAACCCCGCTGAAGACCCTGCTGGCCCGGACTTCCACTTTTCTTCTGGCACCTCTGACTTGCTTCCAAACCCACCGAGCAGGTCATCGTAGGCAGGGGGCGGCGCGTGGGTCCCCGCAAACACGTCCTCGTACTGCCCAGAGGAGCTCTTCACCCCGGGAACCCCGTCGAAGATGTCGTCGTCGTAGACTGGCTTGTCGAACACTGGCATGGATGAGTGCTTGGGCTTGGGCGGCGGCGCTGCGGAGGCAGAGGGCTCCTTGAAGGAGTCAAAGTCGAATATGGGGTCGACGGGGGGCGAGTGCGTGGACTTGGGCGGCGGGCCAGAGGACGGGGCCCCGAATAGGTCGTCGTAGGAGGGGGCGGATGGCGCGGCAGCGGAGGTGGATCTGGTGCTGGTCCAGGCGGATCCAGAGGGCGCGGCGGCGCGGGCGGCCGACATGGGGGCGGCCTTGCCCTGAGGGCGGAGGCCGAAGTCGCGGGCCAGTAGGCCCTGGAAGTCGTCCATGGCGGCGGCGACGGCAGGAGGATCGGTGGATCTGGGCCGCGAGCACCCTGGTCGCGGCGCTCGTGCCCGCTGGCGATTGGCAGAAGGGGAATACTAGGCGCCAAGGGGGGCTATGGGCAGAGCAAAGAGGCGCGGTGGGTCCCCGGAGGGTGGAGGGGATACGAGGTCCGAGATTTCTATCGATCAGATAAATGGGGAAGGGTAGGCGGGTTTTAAGGGAGACGGCGCCGGAGTGGTCGCCGGCGACGGGAGAGGGGAATGGGGGAGAGGGGAGGTGGGGGGAGACGAGGAGAGAGAAGGTTGTGCTGTCTCACGCGGCTGTCTTGCTGGGGTGTCTGGCGAGCGGGCCCGGATGGAGCGGGGAGCGACTTGAGCGTGTATCATTGGAGCCCGTGATGGAGGTCACTTCCATGTGGGCCATGGGTAAAAGGCCGACCGGAGACTAGACTCACGCGGTGTAAAGTCCAAATGAGCCACTGACAGGCGGGTCAAAGCTCCATGCTTGACCCACCTACCAGCGAAATGTGACAAGGTGGGGACGCTAGCCAGGGATGGGGAACTCGTCGGTGGCGGCTGCGCTCACCGTCGTCGGAACCGAAGGAAGGAACCGGGAATTCGGTGAGTGGGCCCGGTCGTGATTTCGTACGTGGAGGAATGCGATTGGTCGGCGCACCGCGCCGTGTTGAGCTGTGTGATAGGAAATTATGACTCGTTGGGCTTTTCGGGCCAAGATCTGTACTAAAGTACAACCGTATGATCGGATAAAGCTCGTTTTTTGGTGAGAACATCGAGTTTTTCATTCGTATTTTAGACCGAGTTTCTGGGACACTCTTTTTCACCAAATTCGGCTCAAATTCGTCTAGTTTTGGCCTAGTTCGGCATAATATGAATACAAAGTACAGTTTAGCCTAGTTTGCCATACAGTCGACCGTAGTTCAGCGTATATTTAAATATAGTTCGGCGTAATACAGTGAAAATACAACATATTTAGGCCTAGTTTGGCCAGTTTATGCTCGGCAACTACGTGTTGCCCCTGCGTATGCATAGGTGTTCAACCAGATCATCCTGCAGTTGTTGATGCACTGTCAGATTTTGGATCTCCTAACGCATGGCGATGAAGGCAGCTTAGGTTGGAGGCACCTGGTGATCAGGCTCGGCAAGAGGTCCCTGTCTGTAGTATGGCTCGTTCTGCTCGACCAAACTCATTGGGTCCTTCCTCTCATCCCCAATGATCATGTTGTGCAAGGCCACATAACAGTTTATCACTTCCCACATCTGATCTTGCGACAAGGTCATAGCAGGTAATCGGACAACTGCAAACCTCTGTTGGAGCATACCAAATGCCCGTTCCACGTCCTTCCTTCAAGCTTCCTGATCCTTGGCAAACTGGGAATGCTTGGAGAGCATTGGGCTTGAGATAGTCTTCACAAATATTGGCCATCTTGGATAGATGTCATCTGCTAGATAGTATCCCTTATTATAGTGGTGCCCGTTGATCTCAAATTCCACAGGGGGAGCATATGACCCTCTACAAGCTTGGCAAAGACATTTGAGGAGTTGGGGACATTGATGTCGTTGTTCGATCCTGCCATGCCAAAGAAGGAGTGCCAGATCCAAAGATCATGTGTAGCAACTGCCTTTCGAGTATCACAGTGCAACCTCTTTTGTGGCATTTGTATATTCCCTGCCATGCAAATGGACAGTTCTTCCACTGTCAATGCATGCAGTCTATGCTTCCAAGCATCCCAGGAAATTCTTTACTTTCATTGACTGCGAGGATCCGAGCAGTGTCTTCAGCAGTGGGTGTTCTCAAGTACTATTTTCCAAAACACTGCAATCATTGCCCTGCAGAACCTGTATAAGCAATCGATGGCGATGGACTCAGCCATGCGGAGATAGTCATCGGCACTGCCACCCGGCGCTCCATATGCAAGCAACCTCATCGCCACTGTGCACTTTTGCAGTGAGGAAAACCCAACCATGCTAGTGCAGTCCTTCTTGCAAATGAAATAGGGGTCGAACTCCCGGATGGCATGCATGATCTTGAGAAAGAGCTTCCGGCTCATCCTGAAACGGTGCCAAAACACGGCCTCTCCGTGGAGCGGCTCGTCGTAGAAGTAGTCGGCGTACAACAAGCAGTAGCCTGATGATGTGTAGCTCAGATCACTGTAAGCTTCATTGGGAAACCCCAACAGGAAGGTATGATGAGCACAGTAGCAAGTTTTCCCTCCGTAGAAACAAAGGTTATCGAACCAGTAGGAGGAAGGAAATGACTCAAAGGTGTTGCTAGAAACTTGGAAACCTGCACAACACAAACTCAAGACTTTGCCCCAACAAACGGTGAGGTTGCCAATCTCACCGGTTTGCTGAAAACAAATGATTAATTGTATGGTGTGGAAGGTAATGGTGGCTTGCAGAAAGTAAACAATAACAGTGGAAGATGTGTCAATGGTAAAGATTGGACCGGGGTCCATAGTTCACTAGAGGTGTTCTCCTTAATATAAACAACATAGCTGTGGCATCCCGCAAAACCACTACTAGAAAATCGCGTTGTTTTTTTGCATTGCATCATCATAGTCGCATGCTCATGTCATCATGCCACATTGCATTTTAGCATCGCATCATGCATATTATTTTTGCCTAAAACTATTTGCGAAAGACTATGTTATTTTCTAAAACTAGCCCTCCTCTAATTTCAAAACCAAATCGTCGGTCCAGTCGGATCTTTTATTCAACTAAAACTATTTACAAATTTATTTTTTAAAATAAAAGCAAACCCTAGACTAAATATCTTAACCAGTCCCACCTAAATCTTTTCCTACCCGAACCTAGTCTACCCACCCATCCTAGCCTGCCACCTCACCTTCCCCTCCACCTCATCACACCCACCGCCACCTCACCAATCCACCAGCCCTCCCCACCTTCCCCAGGCCCACCCGGACGCGTCCCCACATCCCTCTCTCTCTCTCTCACCTATCCCCCACCTACCCCTCTCCCTTCCAACCTGGTCCCACCGCGCCGGACCACCACTCTCTCACCCCAACCGACCCACCCCACACCAACACGCACACCACACCACGCCTGGCCACCGACACCGGCCCACCACGCGTCTGGTCCCACCCCCGCCAACCCACTCCCACCTCCGCCTCCTGCCCCACTTCTCCCCCCGCGTGGCCCTCCTCTCTTCTCTCACCTCTCCTCTCACGACCACGCGACCCTTGGCCCCTCCGAACCTCCCCGCCTCCTCGCTCGCTCCTCCTGTCTCCTCTCGGGCCGCCTCCCTCTTCTTTCCCTCCTCCTACCTCCCACCTTGCCGCCTCCTTCCTCCGCCTCCTCTCACCACTCATGGCCGCCTCCACTCGCCGCTTCTTCTTCCAGCCTCACCCCTTCGCTGCCTCGCCACCGCCACCTGGTCCAGATCCTCAGTCCGCCCTGGCCGACCCTCCTCTGCCTCGCGGAATCCTCGCCGGCAGCTCCTCACGGCCATGCCTCTCCTCCCACCTCCGGCCAGCCTCGCCACCGACGCCGCCGCCTTCCAGTGTGCTCGCCGCTTGCCGCCCGTCCCATCGCCGGCTGCCGCCGCTGTTTGTCTTGCCGCCATGGCCTCATCATGGCCTTGCGGGACGTGTTCGTACCCGCTCTCATCCCCACCATCCTCGCTGTCCTCTTCCCCGTCGAGCTCTGCGTCCGGCCTCTGTCAACTCGCTTGTCGCCCTGGCGCCAGGTTCTGCCTCGAGTCGGCCTCCTCTGCGAGCGCTTGTCGCGGTTGCGTCCTCTGTGGAGCCCGCGCCGTACATCGAGGACCCGATCATGTTCCCCCCGATGTCAAGTCGTGTACCATGGTGACGATAGTGTACATGCATCTATATGTGTTTGTGCGATGTTCCCCAAAACGCCCGGGTCCAATACAAGATCGGCATCGGCAAACCGAGAGGGAACCCCAAGATCTTCGGGAGAAACTTCGACTTTAGCCCAAGTTCGCCGACCACCGAGGGAACCACACCGAGAAACCACTTGCATCGGAGATCGACACAGGACTGAAGCATCAAGGCCTCCTTCATGGAATCGCCAAGATCCACCGGCGCCAAACCCAAGACCGACATCGTCACCCGAGAACTTTGACAAGGACGCCAAGCTCGTCGAGATCCCGGACGCCAAGTTCTGCAGCCCGAACGCCAAGACCGACCCGGAAGAATCCGGTGCACCCCGACGCCAAACCAAGACCTCCTTCCCGGAAGGCCAAGATCTACCTCCGTTATCCGAGAACGATCCCGCCGAGACCGAACCCCGAGACCCGACCCCGAACCCCCGGAACCAAGATCTTCGACCCCTAATGTGTGAAACTTTTTCCGAGCCCTATTTTATAAATGCTATATATCAAATTGTTGCATATTAAATTGTTCATGCATGCATATTTGTCTGTGGTTTGGGGGCATTATGCCGATTCACATCATAATTAAATATGGGGCCCATATGCGGGCAAATCTAGTCTAATATTGGCCCCATTTAAATTTGTGTAGCGAACCGGTGCTATATTTTGCCATGTTCAAACAACATTTAAATTGCGGGGTAGTTACAACTTGAACCATTTAATTAAATATCGGGACCCCGGTTCCGCTTAATATGGCCTAATTGCATCGCACCTTTGCCATGTCATGCATCATACATGCATCATGCCCGATCTTCTGCCGTTGTATTAAATATTGCATCCGGTGTTTATTCTAGTGTTTTGGTTCTTCGCGGATAAGGTCGTTGAGTTGATGCGAGTGTCGACCCGATCTTCGGATGAACCTTCGACAATGTTTTCAGGCGAGCATCTCCCCCTCTCTACCTATCTTACTTTATAGTATTTATTCCCCCCTGTTGATCTATTGCTATTTGTGTTGTGATGCTCTAGTTTTCGTACCCGTGATATCCCTTGCAGCCTTATATTGCCTTGGACACATCCTATTACCTGTTGTTTCGTAGATAGTTGGACTTGCGCGCCGTAGTCGCTTGCTCAAGTGTTGTTGCGTGTCGCTAAGTACCACAGTTGTTGGAGTGTTGCCGCATGTTTAATGTTGGAGATGATCATGGCTTTCATTATCGTTCACTTTACTTACTGTTTAACAACTAAAACTGAAGTAAGTAAGCAGAGGCACAGGTGGGCAATAGATGTTATTTGGTTGTTAACCGTCCACTTGTGTCCCGTAGGACCCCGAGTACTTGATACCTGTTCCTTGAATATTCGCGCTATCCACATCCGGGAGGATTATGGGACCCCCGAGCGAGCTTGATTCATCTTATTTCTTGGGGCCACAAACTAGTTTGAGGTTTTATTTACTATCTTGTACTTATGCCATGCTTTGCTTTATTTACGATTGTCGAGGAGCACTGTCTTGTTAGGATCGGGACACGATTCATTGGTATCGACAAGCCCATTTGGGTTCCCGATCGTTTCTGACCCACCCAAACCTTGGGTCCGTCTCGAGTCACTAACCGTTCTTGGTGTACTCAATGGGGTGGCCCTCAAATATTTCTGAATCTGTGATTGCTTTGTCCTGAAGGCCTCGTTGGGTTTTGATTTGGTTTTTAGGTTGATCGAGTGTGTGTTGCTATTTGTGCACCTGCAGGTAAAACTTTCTGAAAGCCGTGTCCGCGGTTATGGACGACTTGGAGCACAGTATCTCGATCATAGACAACTATAACTAAAGTAGTGTTATAAATTTGACTTTATAATGACTAGTAATCAGCTTCACTATAATGGAATGGCTAAATAAAACTGCCAACAATTGCTTGCTTGGGTTGTCGCTTGCGACCATTGTATCTGACTGGTAAGTATTGCAACTACAACGGAATGGCTTAATAAAAGTACCAACAACTGCTGGGTTTTTGGGATATCTCATGCTAATTGTATCTGACTAGTAAGTGTTGCAACTACAATGGAATGGTTAAATAAAAGTGCTCACTGCTTATTTTATCAGGATGACTATCTATATTTGACTAGTAATTGCCGCCACTATAACGGAATAAATAAAATTGCCAACTGTGTGAGTTCCTCGGTTGACTTCATCGTTTGGTCTCGAGGGGGAAATACTAGGATGGGTATGCTTGGTGATAGTTTCAGGTTGGATCCGAATAGGTCTTTCTTATCCCTATCTGATAGCCGCCAGTTCTATCGAGTCTCTATAGGTTGTTTAGTGCATGCTGCCGCTGCCGCTTTAGTCCACCATACCTATGTAGGCGAGGACCGCCGAATTCTAGTCTCGCCGTGTACTGGCCTCAATACTGACTGCTCTCTCTTTTTCCTTTGCCCTGTGTCGGCACCCCTTTTGTTTAAGCAGGTTTTGAGATCGACGTCGTTAGCAGGGTTACCCTTCCGGCTTGGCCTGGGCAGGGTTATGGACGCCATTGGTTATTCTTCAGGGCTCTTAGCCCCATTTGCATCTTGTCCGTAGTCGGACGCTCTATCATTTTCAAGGTGATTTGGATCTTTGTATTTTATCTTTGTATTCTTGACTCGTGGAGTCGTGTTGAATATATATCTGTTCTGTGGGTCCCATCGAGGACTGTTGTGTAATGTTATTACTTCGTTTTCCACCCGCACGCAAGTGCCTGGTGGGCACCTTTGAATAGTTTCTATGCGGGTTTGGCGGGAATCGCTAAAACTTGCATAGGGCCGATTCTGAGGGTGTTACAATAACATGTTGGGTAAACAAATTACAGCGGGGCAATTGACAGGACAGATCAAGGCATAACAATGCAATACTAGACATTCATGATCCTATGAGATTTGATTGGGCATTACAACAAGATATATAGACCGCCATCCAACTTCATCTATGACTAGTAATCCACCTTCAGGTTATCATCCGAACCCCCTCCAGTATTAAGTTGCAAGCAACTGATAACTGCTTTAAGCAAGGTGTGTAAAGTAAACAATACACTTGTTCCATGAACAAGAGATTGTTTGTCCCTAGTAGCAACAGCACATCTACAACCTTAGAGATTTCTATCACTTTCCCAGATTAAATAGATGCATGAACCCACTATCGAGCAAAAATACTCCCTCTTGGAGTCACTAGCATCTATTTGGCTAAGATAGCTACTAGAAACGGAGAGCATGCAAGATCTCAAACAACACAGACATGATAGAATCAATAAGATAGAATCATTAACCAACCTGACATAGATCCGCGTAAACACAACATGCATGATTACAAATATATGACCTTGATCATGAATAGAGCTCACAAGATCTAAACATGGTAGCACAAAGGAGGAGAAACAACCATCTAGCTACTACATGGACCCGTAGTCCAAGGTGGAACTACTCACGCTTCATACCGGAGGCTGACATGGTGATGAAGAAGGCCTCTGGGACGATCTCTCCCTCCGGCAGGATGCCGGGAAGAGCTTTAGATCCCCCAACACAATCTAGGGACGATGGTAGCGGCGGCTACGGACTGTTTCGTGGAAGATGGATCGGGTACTTAGGGTTTAGGTATCGGGTGCTTCTTATAGGCGAAGAGGGAGGTCGAGGGGGTGCCCGAGGCGGCTGCACCCCCACCCCCAGGCGCAGGCCAGGCCTGGCCACGCGGCCAGGGGTGTGGCCCCCTAGAGGCCCTCCTCCGTCTCGTCTTCTGGCTCCATGTTTCCCACGGTAAAATATTGACTTTGGCTTTTGTCCCATCCAATTCTGAGAATATTCATTTTCTGAATTTTCTGGAACCAAAAACAACAGAAAACAGACAACTGTTACTGTGGCATCTTGTTAATAGGTTAGTCCCAGAAAACATATAAAAACACCTCAAAGATAATACAAAGCAAAGAAAAGTATATACTAAACAAGCATGGAACATAAAAAATTATAGATACGTTTATGACGTATCAAGCATACCCAAGCTTAACTCCTGCTCGTCCTCGAGTAGGTATGTGAAAAGAATGATTTTTAAGGTGACATGCACCATCAAAACCAAGATCAAACCATTTGCAAGCATTGAAAGCTGGGATCAAAGAACTCTAAACATGAGCATGAAAGACGGAGTTCTAACAGTAAGACAAAGTAACTATGCATGCAACATGAAAGGCTAAAAACAAAGATCATGAATAATATGCATTGAAAAACGTTTGTTTGTTTCACATACAGAAAACACGGCATAGTGGCATTCATCTTTTCCCTCATATAGTAACAAATAGATGCATATGACACCTTCAAAGTTCATAAGAGTGACTAGATACAAATAGTTCAAGAGCAAGTAATATCAACCATATGCATTGATCAATAAGTTTTGGGACAATGCACATAGAACTAAGAATGGCAACTATGCTCTCTTAACTTGTGCCTAAAGGTAGAAGGTGGAGACTCAATATAATGGTGGAAGAAAGGCCCTTCATTAAGGGAAGCAGGGATTTCAAGTTTCAAAAAGAGCTTCCAAAAATTATGGTACTTGTTAGCTTTCAGCCCTCATTGCCCCTATCATAAGCATCTTAAAGTGATTAAGGTTAAAGTGAATAAAGTATGGAGTATATGCTTGATAGAGTATAAGTTGGAAATCTCATGTCCCTTGAATACGAGGGCCGCACCTCATGCTACTCAACTTTAGTCACCTATAAGTTCTTGTCATAGTAAGTACATGTGTATCACAGAGAACCGCCAACGAGGTACCCCTTGCACATGGTACAGGAGCTATCCCATAACCAAAATGACAAGGCAAGCACACAATGAGCATCTTAGCGATGATTTTATTCGCTATTTGCATAGGTTTTATTGAGGATGCTTCACATATTGCTCATTATGGTGATGGTGCAAGTTTCCAACATGATTAGGCATGGCTTAGGCTAGCGGCCCAGGCGTTTCTCTAACACAAAATACATAACTCCATGGACTTACACGCTCCCCTTTTATTTCACACTGATGACATCCATGGACAAAAGAGCATGATATCAATTGTGTACAAAGTACAAGTGTGTAACATCCTAGATTCTGTGTTTGGATGCATCATCCTTGCATCATTTGCATCCTACATTTGAAACATTGCAACTACAAAATCCTAACACATAAATGTAGCATCCCAATTGTCTAACAATTGCAATGCTACTAGCCTAGTCTATATAATGGCTACTTCCTATATATAATTGTTGCATCATCATTATATCATGCTCATGCCATCATGCCACCTTGCATTTGAGCATCATATAAAACCCTTTTTGTGTTGGTTCTTCTCTCATAGGCATTGTAAATTGTATTTGCCTCTTGATATTGTATTTGGTTCTTGATATATTGTTTAAATGCCCAAGTTGAGTTGGGGGCATATCTTTTATTGACTCCACCACCTTTCTTGTCATCACCCCATCATTCCACCATTCCACCATATATGAGCATTGCAACTTATTTGGTTTTACCTCTAGCTCATGTGGGTTGGGTGGATCCTTTCCTTGTGAGCTGCCTTCTCTCTTATTCTAAACCCCCCTCATCTTGATCTTGTGTTTGCATCATGTTAAACCTCACATGTAGCATCCCATTTGTCTAACAACTGTAATGCTACTTGGTTTAGTAATAAAATGGCTACTTCCTACACATAATTGTTGCATCATCATCATATCATGCTCATGTCATCATGCCACCTTGCATTTGAGCATCATACAAAAACCCTTTTGTTTTGGTTCTTATCTCATATGCATTATTATTTGTATTTGCCTCTTGATATTGTATTTGGTTCTTGATATATTGTTAAATGCCCAAGTTGAGTTGGGGGCATATCTTTTATTCAACTCCACCACTTTTCTTTCACCACCTTACAATTCCACCATCCCATTATCCATGAGCTTGTAATTATTTTTATTTTGGTGTTTAATCTAGCTCATGAGAGATAGGGTGGGCCCAATTCTACAAATTCTTTTGCTTGGGCCTTACTCCACATTTTGGAATGCATAAGAACAATGCCATGTAAATAATCTTGTTTTCACAAAATAAGCATGGTATTAATTATTTATGCATGGCCCATGCAAGAACCACCTTTTTTGCTTGTCATTTGGATTTTATTTGAATTCTTGAGTGGTTCATCTCTATCTCTATCCCTTCTTTTGGGCTTGATCTATTTTGATCTTGCTTAAACCTCATCACCATCTCTATCTACCCCATCACCACCTTTTCTTCTTTTCTCTCTTTTGGCTATCTTGTTTGAGCTTGTGTTGATCATGCTTGATCTAGTAAAAAGAACCACTCCATCTATCTCTCTCTCTTACCCTCTAGCTAAGATCCTCCCTATCACCTACCCATCTAACCATACCCCCATCTAACCCTAACCCTCACATCCCCCTCTCATCTAAACCCTAAACCTACCTCTCTCTCTCTCAGCCTCTCCCTCCCTCTCACCTAGCTGGCCCCACCGGCCACCCTCTCCCCCTGGCCACCTCATCCCTGCCCTAGCTACCCTCTACCCGAGCCTAGCTCCAACCCTAACCTAGCCCGAGCCTACCCCCTCTCCTTTCTCTAACTCCCCTCTCTGCCAAGAGGACCCCAGCCCGAGCCTACCCTCCCAGACCACCATGCCCCACCTGGAATCCCCCTTCTCTACCTGCCCTGTAGGCCAAAGACGTGAAGGAGGAAGGAGAGAAAAAGGGTGGCCGAGCCACCTTTTTCATCTACCCCATCTCCCCCACGGCACCCCTTCCCCCGTCCTTATCTACTCCCTCTCCCCCTCTCTGCCTCGCCAGATCCACCCCAGGGCCCTGCCCTCGCCTTCCTTCTCCCTCTCCACCACCAGCTACCCCGACGCCGGCCACCGTCGGCCTCCACCGCCCCCTCCTTATCCAGCCGGCGGCGTGGCGCTCTAAGGTGTCGAGGAAGACCACGCAGCTCCCCTACGTCACCCTGTACACGGAGCCAGGAAGGAGAAGGCCAGGACGCTGGACACCGACGACGCCTCCCGACGAAACCCTAGCTGCCGTTCGTGAGCCTCGTCGCCGATCCAACGCTTCCCGCCCCGATCAGAAACCACCGTCGAGCCCGCGGTGAGCCCGTAACCCTCCCGGACATGGTCCGCCTCTCTGTACCATCCTAGCCTCGCCGGACTTTTCGTCGAACGGCCTCCGCGTGCCGGAGTGCACTGGCGTCTGCACGCTTGCGCTCCGCGTAACACCTCACCTAGACCGCGCATACCTTCCAGACAATGACTACCCAAATAGCCGCGTGGTCACGCCTCAGCCTTGAGTCCAGTCCAGGATCGACCCCGCGTCAGCCGCGCCATTGTCGCCGTCACGATTCGTCGAGAAGAAAAAACAATGGTTATGGCCTTTTGCGCATACCCCCCTGGCTTTTATTTTTTCTTAACCCGCTCGGCTCATTTCGCTGTAAGCCTCGGCGGTGCACACTAATGCATGTGTCCCAACAAGACTGCCCACCCATCAGTGACTAAGGCTAGCGTCTGACTGAGTGACATAAGCTTTTCTGAAATTCTGTATAAATCAAATCTTTTCAAATTAATTCAAATTCAAAAATTCAAATCAGAATTATAATAACTTTTAAAATATGAATTCAAATATTACAAATAATATATGTTTTTGAATCAGAAAAATGTGGGGATTTCAAATATGCCATCCAAAATATATTTTGGGCACTTAAAATTTCAAGTTGAATTAAATTACAATAAAATACCCTTCACCTTAATTAATTAATAAATTTTGATTTATAACTCCAAATTGAACAAATGATATGTCTAAAATGATCAGCTCGACGAGACCTTTCTGTTTATGCATTCCATGTTCTAAATTGCAGCATGCATCATATAATTATAATGTAAACAACAACTAATATGAGTATAAAATGTAGCCAAAACTTAATAAAATGTTTATTTCTTGTATTCTACACCTCACCCATGCCATGCTACATTATTGCCATGCAACTTGTGCATCATTCATCATGGCATGATTGTTTGCTTGTCGCATTTTATTCATATGCTTGTGCACTTCATTTATATTGGCCCTTGTTTGTTTGGTTCTTCTTCGAATAGACGCTGAGCAGGGGATATATCAAGAGAACCAGGAGCACTACCCAGATCCTTCTCTCGCTTCAACTGAGTTGCCAGGCAAGCACTACCACATGCTTGCATACATACAGTACCTATTGCCTCTATCTTATTCTTGCATCAGTGAGTCGCGATTGCATTAAACTGAATCCCAAGTATTGCATAGCCTTTACTTTTAAACCCCACTGAAGCTTGTTCCTCCATCCCATGAGCCACTACTACAGGAGTTGTTTGAGCCATGCGAGTCATAGAACAACATGCGTAGGGTATGTGAGTGTCTGATGGATAACGAGGTACCTAAACAACTTAACCTGATTAGTAATGGGATAACTAATGAAAGTGGCACCGGTGAGCAATATCTGCTATTTGGTTTTTCCTGCTCACTTGTGTCCCGTAGGACCCCGAGTACTTGATTCCTGTTCCTTGATTATTCGCGCTATCCACATCCGGGAGGCTTATGGGACCCCCCAGGCGAGCTTGATTCATTCTTATTTCTTGGGGCCACAAACTAGTTTGAGGTTTTATTTACTATCCTGTACTTATGCCATGCTTTACTACTTTACTTACGATTGTCGAGGAGCACTGTCTGTTAGGATTGTGACCTGTTTCGTGTATCGACAAGCCCAGTCACACTTCGGGTTCCCGATCGTTCTGATGCCCCACAAACCTTGAGTCCGTCTCAAGTCACTAACCGTTCGGGTATACTTAATGGGTGGCCCCCAAATATTTCTGAATCTTGTGATTGCTTTGTCGTGAAGGCCTCGTTGGGTTTTGATTTGGTTTTTAGGGTTGATCGAGTGTGTGTTGCTATTTGTGCACCCTGCAGTAAAACTTCTGGCCGTGTCATGGTTATGGACGACTTGGAGCACAGTTTCTCGATCATAGACAAGCATAACTAAAGTACCGCTTCTAATTTGACTAAGTAACTCGACTAGTAAATAGTGCACTCATGGGAATGGTTAATAAAATTGCCAAGCGGATGGGGGTTGTTCGTCCGCTTCCTCATTGGTGTTTAGGAGGAGGATGGATCTGTGATATTACTGTTATAATCTGTTGCCATTAATTCACGGACATCCGCCTATCTTTGGTTAGGCGTATGGTTAGCGGTATCTATAGAATTGTTAGGGTTTATCTTTTGTGCAATTCGTCACCCGTGTTGTGTCCCCTTTAGAGGCATTAAGACTTGCTGAGTACCCCTAGGGTCTCACACGATAAATTATTTGGTTCAGATGAACAGGTACACTCACAAGATGGATACTGGGTGGAGGAGGCGGATGATGTGGGCAACGATCGTTCGGTGTAGAGATTCCGGGAACGGGGATCCGTGAGATCTGTGGGCGGGATGTGCTTATTTATGGGGCATCTTATGCCGATTTGCTTCTTAACCGTACTCGGATCTTGTTTGCCGCTTCCGCCTGATACTCTGACGTGTGATGTATGAGGAGATATCCTAAACTATTATATCTATCTAGGACATTTGAATCTTGCCGTATGGCGTTGCTATATTTCCTTTCTTTTTAGATGGAATGGCTTTGATGTACTATTGTATGGTGGCTTGCATACATACTCATTTGTGTATGTAGTTGATCCCTTCGCCTGCCGATTACGCCGCCCGTACTCGTCCCGATGATTGGAAATGGTTGGGACGGCCGAAAGGTCTACCTGTGAGTGGCATTTGGGCCCCACCATACTATTTCAACCATTTCCGCTCATCCAGGCTTGTATCTAGGAGCGTAATTCACCGAGGTAGTTACATCACACCACCTCTTCTCTCATCTCACTCTCCTTATCCATCATCACATCCTCCACCCTTGCTTTATCTTAGTGGATCACCTAATCAAACCCTAAACCTAACCCTCATCTAACCCTCTCTCTCTTCCTCTCTACCTAGCTGAGCCCTACCTGCCCTGCCAACCAGGCCCCACTCGAGCCTCCCCTGGTCCCCTCTCTTTCCTTCTCTAGCTAAAGAACAAGGAGAGAGGATAGAAACCAAACCCTAGCCCGATCACCCTCCTCTTCACCGTTTTGCCAAGCTACCATCCTCCCACGTGCTCCTCCCTCCCACCTTCATCTTTTCCACCAACCCAGATCGAGACCCCTCTCCCAGGCTCCCTCTCCCTCCTCCTCTTTTTGCCAACCACCCTGGACAATACCACGCCCCAAACCCTAGACCTAGCTCGGTCTACCACCTCCTTCGTCGATCCAGCGAGTGGCAGCACGCCCGGCCACACCAGGACCTCCCTCTGTCTCCTCTACCTCACCCTGCTACGCGCCTCACGGAGCCCTCTGCAGCCCCGGACGCACTGCACCACACGGGATCCGGGACCTCTGCCTCTGCTCCGATCCGATCCACCTCCAGCTCCAGCGACCACACCGACGAGTTCCTGGTGAGCACCTCGATCCCCTAGACATCCCCTTCTCCTCTCTAGCTCGCCGCAACGTCGCCGCGCTCCGTCGAGCAGCCTCCGCAGACGCCGTGCCAGACTCTGTCCAAGAAGAAGATCTGCAGCATCCGCCGCCATGTTCCGCACTCTGCCCCGCGCGTTGTAGACCACCCCCGTGCTAGCTCTCTGAACGAAAGTTGTAGGCCGTAGTTCACTCTTCGTTTTTCGTTTTTGCGGTCTGGCGAGATCCGCCGTCGTTTGGTCGCCATCGCCGTCCAAAACTCCGGCGGTTACTCTGTGCTCTGCAGATCGGCACGCAGCAGCAGTCCGGCGACGTTGTCGTTTTCGCAGAAAGGCCCCTGCCCTTTTTCCCGCCTCAACCCGCAGCCCCGGAAGCCCCACCAGTCAGCCAGCCTTTGGTTTTTCTAAAAACACCCCTAGGAGAAACCGACGGCACGGACCAGTCCCCCCACGCGCCTGGGATCGCCCACGTGTCCAGCACGCGTTGGCCGCGCGCGCTGTGGCCCCGCCGCCTGGAGGCCCACCTGCCATCCGTTGCGGATGGGTGTGCTCGCGGTGCAAAAAGCCGTCCCAGACCCCGCCGTGTCAGCTGCTGCTGAGTCAGCCGTTGGCCCCACTCGGTCTAAGGCTAGATCTGAGTCGAGTAAGAAAAACCTTCAACTATTTCTTAAATCAATTAAAATTTCAGTAAATGATTAATATCAAATAAATTCATAACAATTTAAATATTTCGAATTTGAATTCAAACTCTATATGAAATATGTTTTGTTTTTGAATGTTAATTCAAATCTTTAGTCAAATATTTTCAGAACTAATTCAAACTAGTCAAACCTTTGACTTTGACTCCATTTGACTAATTTTGACTTAAAATAAATTTAAATTCATAATTCTAAATAATGTAAATAATATATGTTTTCAAATCAGAAAGATGTGAGGATTTCAAATATGCCATCCAAAATATATTTTGAACACTTAAAATTTCAAGTTGACTTAAATTACAACAAAATGCCCTTTTTCTTATTTAATTAATAACTTTTGTTTTATAACTCCAAATTTAACAAATGATATGTCTAAAATGATTAGCTCGACGAGACCTTTCTGTTTATGCATTCCATGATCTGAATTGAAGCATGCATCACATAAATATTGCAAAACCAGAACTGTTTATGGGAGTAAAACATGCCTAAATACTTTAACCAAGTGTTTTATTATTGTTTTCTCACCTCACCCATGCCATGCTACTTTATTGCCATGCAAATTGTGCATCATTCAACATGGCATGATTGTTTGCTTGTCGCATTTTATTCATATGCTTGTGCACTTTATTCATGTTGGCCTTGTTTGTTTGGTTCTTCTCGAATAGGAAAGGTGGGATATATCAAGAAACCCAGGAGCACTACCCAGATCCTTCTCTCGCTTCAACTGAGCTGCCAGGCAAGCACTACCACATGCTTGCATACATATAGTACCTATTGCCTCTATCTTATTCTTGCATCATTGAGTCACGATCGCATTAAACTGAATCCCAAGTATTGCATAGCCTTTACTTTTAAACCCCACCGAAGCTTGTTCCTCCATCCCATGAGCCATTACTTCAGGAGTTGTTTGAGCCATGCGGGTCGTAGAACAACATGCGTAGGGTATGTGAGTGTCTGATGGATAACGAGGTACCTAAACAACTTAACCTGGGTAGTATGGGATAACTAATGAAAGTGGCACCGGTGAGCAATATCTGCTATTTGGTTTTTCATGCTCACTTGTGTCACGTAGGACCCCGAGTACTTGATTCCTGTTCCTTGAATATTCGCGCTATCCACATCCGGGAGGATTATGGGACCCCCCTGAGCCAGAGCTTGATTCATTCTTATTTCTTGGGGCCACAAACTAGTTTGAGGTTTTATTTACTATCCTGTACTTATGACATGCTTTACTGCTTTATTACGATTGTGCGAGGAGCACCTGTACTGTTTAGGATCGTGACACGTTTTCGCTGTATCGACAAGCCGAGTCACATTTTCGGGTTTCCAGTCGTTTACAGCCGTCCCCACAAACCTTGAGTCCGTCTCGAGGTCAGCTAACTTCGTTGCGGGTATACTTAATGGGGTGGCCCCCTGAAATATTTCTGAATCTTGTGATTGCTTTGTCGTGAAAGCCTTGTTGGGTTTTGATTTGGTTTTTCCGAGGTTGATCGAGTGTGTGTTGCTATTTGTGCACCTGCAGGTAAAACTTTCAAAGCCGTGTCCGCGGTTATGGACGACTTGGAGCATAGTTTCTCGATCATAGACAAGTATAACTAAAGTACCGCTTTTAATTTGACTAAGTAACTGACTAGTAAATAGTGCAACACTCATGGAATGGATAATAAAACTGCCAACGGATGGGGGGTTGTTCGTCCGCTTCCTCGTTGGTAAGCGAGGAGGAGGATGGATCTGTTAATATTACCGTTATAACTGTTGTCATTAATTCACGGACATCCGTCTATCTCTGGTTAGGCGGATGGTTAGCGAGTATCTATAGAATTGCTAGGTATTATCTTTTGCTTTGCAATTCGTCACCCTGGTTGTGTCCCTTTAGAGGCATAAAGACTTCTGAGTACCCTAGGGTCTCACACGATAAATTGTTTGATTCGGATGAACAGTACACTCACGAGATGGATACCGGGTGGAGGAGACGATGTGGGCAACAATCATTCGGTGTAGAGATTCCGAACGGGATCCGTGAGATCTGTGGGCGGGATGTGTTTATTTATGGGGCATCTTATGCCGATTTGCTTCTTATCCGTACTCGGATCTTGTTTGCCGCTTCCGCCTGATACTCTGATGTTTGATGTATGAGGAGATATCCTAAACTATTATATCTATCTAGGACATTTGGATCTTGCCGTATGGCGTTGCAATATTTCTATTTCTTTTAGATGGAATGGCTCTGAGGACTGTTGTATGGTGGCTTGCATACATACTCATTTGTGTATGTATTTGATCCCTTCGCCTGCCGATTACGCTGCCCGTTCTTGTCCCGATGTTTGGAAATGGTTGGGACGACCGAAAGGTCTACCTGTGAGTGGCATTTGGGCCCCACCGTACTATTTCAACCATTTCCGCTCATCCAGGCTTGTAACTAGGAGCGTAATTCACCGAGGTAGTTACAATTGGTATCAGAGCCATCCCGCCCTTCAGGGTCTCAGCCAAATGGTCGTTGTCAGTCTAGCAAATAATTTTGGTAGCTATGTATACTAGGGAAAAACAAAACGTGAGAGTAGGACTGCTTCCACTTTTCTTCTTAACCACCCACCCACCCTTTTCTGGTAAGGAAGTGTAACGTTTTCAATCCTCTTCTTAAAAGTTCAAACTAGGATTCACGTGTTCTGGGTTTCCGTAGTACCATAGGTTGAGTGTGTGTGTGTGTAATTCCTTGTCTATCTGTTGTATCCAACATGTTATCTTTATCTGCCTTTGGTTATCAACTGTTGGTACATTCCATCTTGTTGGCTTTTGAATACCTACGATCTATCCTTCTTAACCGGTGCCATCTTCTTAAGGGTGTCCTTCCTTCTAGCAACTCCACATTCTGTGAAACCATCAGTTGCTAATTGCTACCTGATAAGTGTTTTGCGCATCTATTGGTATTTTAATGCCGAAAAATGCGGAAAATTTTTCTTTGATACATCTGTGCTTCCACACTCCTTTTCAGTCGTGTGTGAAACATTATCTATCTCCCTTTTATCAGCATGTCGATGCTAACTCATTCTTTTGTCACCGGCGCTTAATCCTAGAGTTTCATTTCATCTCCAATACTCTTGGGCTAATTACATAACATGTGTCGATCCGATGCTGGTGATTGTAATTTGGTTCCCGGCATAGCTATATGACACTTATCATGAGTGGAATATGGAAAATGCAATCACCACTATCCTCCAAATGGTGACAGTTATCTCCTATGATTTTGAGTACACCGCGATCATATCTATGCATATTCAAGCAACTTTGGCAATCCAGAGTTTCTCCAAGCACTGGCGGTCTATCATCTGTCCATCATGCTGCACATCCTTTTGAACTCCATATCTGCAAAATTCTCTTTGAGACGAGGGAATTGCATCTTTTCGTCTCTGGTAGCTTTGCTAGAGGTATGAGCTATCATCGGTTCTTATCCAAGATCTCTTTATCTTTGTAACCGGTGATCCAATCGACAATGTGAACCAGGTGACATCTCTTTTTCTTCCGAAGGACCAGTTAACCTATTCTGTCAGCGCATCTTCTTCAACAGGAATCCTTACTCGTAACGTTGATCTTTCAAAGAGCGTTGAGCTCAGAAAGTGTTTCGAGCATTTGTTCGTTCTCCCGCCTCTTGAACTTGGTATTCTGGGAATATCTTATTAATCCACGGTGGTATATGTTGATAATATGCTTGCCTATTCGATATGAATGGAAGGACAGGGAAGATCATCTGTGTCTCTTTCTCTCGAGCTTCGTGAGCACTGCCTGTGTGCAAAGTCTCAAAGTGAGAATTCTGACTTTTTGAAGTCACATATCTCGACCACGTCCTTCTGCTAAATACATTACTTCAACTCTGGAATCAGCAAGTCCATTGTTAATTCCATCCTCCATCTTCAACCAATCCAGAGTTGTTCCTTGTTGGCAAGTTATCATCGTCGTTCATTGAAGATTTCCTCAAGGTCGCTAAATCTCTCTCAATCATTTCAAGAAGAACATGGGGTTCTTTCACCTCAATATCGTTAAGTAATCTCTTGAAACCCTCTCGCTATCGCCTATGATCAATCCAGGAGGCCATGAAGACCTTCCGATCTTGTATTCCTTCCGCTCAAGTGGTGCTATCTTTTCTATATCCGTGAAATTTTGCAGTTGTCTCCGTGATCTTCCTTTATATCTTTCCGGTGGCTTGGTACTTCCGACGTGACGACAACATCATCATCTTTATCTATCTATGAATCCGGCGAATCGTTTGCATCTATCCTTGTTTTCTAACGGAGTTCTATGAGTTTTTGCCAACACCTTCACTGCTTGAGTTGGGTTGCATGATTTTCTTATTCATGTGCGGAGTAATGCTTTGAGTGCGGGATGGAGTAGCTACCATACCACTACTCTTATCATTCGCTCTTGTACATTGAATTGGTGAATTAATGTGATTTCACTCATTCCACGGAAGTTAGAAGTGGCCTTTATCCCTTGATACTTTTACTTCCGTCCTTGTTTTTCCGGAGTGCTCTCCCGAAGAAAGTAATCATTAATCTCTTGTTGGTGGTCTGTCTATTCTAGATGGAGCAAAATCTTCCATTATCTGGGGGAAACAAACGCAAACCTTTTTCTATCCTCGTCTTTCTACCGATGCTCGATATCCCCAAACAAGATGAAAGGAAACTATCTCTCTCTTTGTTTCGTCAATTCTTTTTCTGTGGTAAAGCCAATTATGGATGATGCCATCAGCCGCAAATCTATTGCGTTAGCCTCAAGGCTAAAGAAAGCAATAAGTATCTCTACAATAAACTCCAGATCCTCCATATTCTTTGCTTCTCGGGATTCCACCATGATCTGGCTTCACATCCATCTCTGGAAGTTATATCTGCGCACCTAAATTGCGTGATCCTTGGTTCTTACCGGCGCAAAAAGAATCTAATCCGACGATGTCTAACTAAATCTTTCTGTTGCTATCAAGGGACTCTATTGTTTGAAGGCAATATTGTTTCCGTATTTCATTTCTCAAATCCGAGAGAAGATACGATGCTATTGTCATAGTGGTTCAAACCTCTCCAATCTAGCTCTTTTTCTTCCGGCGAGACAAAGATTCATCCCCTCTAGTATCGGTAAATCTTTAATCTTAACGGTGTCTTTCATTATCCATGATACATCATCTTGTCCCTTCTTTCACAAGTGGTTCTATTCTTTTATCATGTTTCTTGAGAAAACCGGAGCTATGTCCATCTTATCCTTCTTGTCTCACGACAATCCTTCAATTCTTCTATCCCGTTGTTTCTCAAGCAAAACGCAAGACTCGCAACAAGTCTAGCAAGTTTTGCAAGGTGTAGTGGTCGCACCATTCCGTTGTTCATCAACTTGGGAACGTGAGGGTTACCTTCGTTCGAATACCCGCCTCTCCTTGTGTTGTTTTCTTTTTCCTAGGAATCTCCGGGCGAGATTCTTGTTTAGTGGGGGAGAGTTGTATCATCCCAATTGTCTAAAAATTGCAATGCTACTAGCCTAGTCTATATAATGGCTACTTCCTATATATAATTGTTGCATCATCATTATATCATGCTCATGCCATCATGCCACCTTGCATTTGAGCATCATATAAAACCCTTTTTGTGTTGGTTCTTCTCTCATAGGCATTGTAAATTGTATTTGCTTCTTGATATTGTATTTGGTTCTTGATATATTGTTTAAATGCCCAAGTTGAGTTGGGGGCATATCTTTTATTGACTCCACCACCTTTCTTGTCATCACCCCATCATTCCACCATTCCACCATATATGAGCATTGCAACTTATTTGGTTTTACCTCTAACTCATGTGGGTTGGGTGGATCCTTTCCTTGTGAGCTTCCTTCTCTCTTATTCTAAACCCCCCTCATCTTGATCTTGTGTTTGCATCATGTTAAACCTCACACCACCTCTTCTCTCATCTCACTCTCCTTATCCATCATCACATCCTCCACCCTTGCTTTATCTTAGTGGATCACCTAATCAAACCCTAAACCTAACCCTCATCTAACCCTCTCTCTCTTCCTCTCTACCTAGCCGAGCCCTACCTGCCCTGCCAACCAGGCTCCACCCGAGCCTCCCCTGGTCCCCTCTCTTTCCTTCTCTAGCTAAAGAACAAGGAGAGAGGATAGAAACCAAACCCTAGCCCGATCACCCTCCTCTTCACCGTTTTGCCAAGCTACCATCCTCCCACGTGCTCCTCCCTCCCACCTTCATCTTTTCCACCAACCCAGATCGAGACCCCTCTACCAGGCTCCCTCTCCCTCCTCCTCTTTTTGCCAACCACCCTGGACAATACCACGCCCCAAACCCTAGACCTAGCTCAGTCTAACACCCCCTTCGTCGATCCAGCGAGTGGCAGCACGCCCGGCCACACTAGGACCTCCCTCTGTCTCCTCTACCTCACCCTGCGCCGGCCACGCCTCGCCGGAGCCCTCTTGAGCCCGGACAGCCACGGGATCCGAAGCTCTCGGGACCTCTGCCTCTGCTCCGATCCGATCCACCTCCAGCTCCAGCGACCACACCGACGAGTTCCTGGTGAGCACCTCGATCCCCTAGACATCCCCTTATCCTCTCTAGCTCGCTGCACGCCGCCAAGGCGCCGAGAAGCCTCAGCTGCCGTGCGCCAGACTGTCCGATCAAGCAGATCCGCAGATCCGCCGCCATGTTCGCGCCTGCGTTGTAGACCAACCCCGTGCTAGCTCTCTGAACGAAAGTTGTAGGCCGTAGTTCACTCTTCGTTTTTCGTTTTTGCGGTCTGGCGAGATCCGCCATCGTTTGGTCGCCATCGCCGTCCAAAACTCCGGCGATTTTCTGGCTCGCAGATCGGCGCTACAGAAGTCGGCGACGTTGTCGCAGAAAGGCCGCTGCCCTTTTTCCCGCCTCAACCCGCAACCCCGGAAGCCCCACCGGCCACCTTTGGTTTTCTAAAACACCCTAGGAGAAACCGACGCGGACCAGTCCCCACTGGATCGCTTGACGTGTCCAAAGACGCTGGTCAGCTGGCGTGGCCCGCCGCTGAGGCCCACCTGCCATCCGTTGCGGCTGGGTGTGCTCATGGCAAAAGCCGCCCAGACCCAGTGTCGATGTCTTGAGTCAGCCGTTGGCCCCACTCGTCAGTGTCTAAGGCTAGATCTGAGCCGAGTAAGAAAAACCTTCAGCTATTTCTTAAATCAATTAAAATTTCAGAGAATGATTAATATCAAATAAATTCATAACAATTTAAATATTTCGAATTTGAATTCAAACTCTATATGAAATATGTTTTGTTTTTGAATGTTAATTCAAATATTTAGTCAAATATTTTCAGAACTAATTCAAACTAGTCAAACCTTTGACTTTGACTCCATTTGACTAATTTTGACTTAAAATAAATTTAAATTCATAATTATAAATAATGTAAATAACATATGTTTTCAAATCAGAAAGATGTGAGGATTTCAAATATGCCATCCAAAATATATTTTGAACACTTAAAATTTCAAGTTGACTTAAATTACAACAAAATGCTCTTTTTCTTATTTAATTAATAACTTTTGTTTTATAACTCCAAATTTAACAAATGATATGTCTAAAATGATTAGCTCGACGAGACCTTTCTGTTTATGCATTCCATGATCTGAATTGAAGCATGCATCACATAAATATTGCAAAACCAGAACTGTTTATGGGAGTAAAACATGCCTAAATACTTTAACCAAGTGTTTTATTATTATTATTTTCTCACCTCACCCATGCCATGCTACTTTATTGCCATGCAAATTGTGCATCATTCAACATGGCATGATTGTTTGCTTGTCGCATTTTATTCATATGCTTGTGCACTTTATTCATGTTGGCCTTGTTTGTTTGGTTCTTCTCCGAATAGACGCTGAGCAGGGGATATATCAAGAAACCCAGGAGCACTACCCAGATCCTTCTCTCGCTTCAACTGAGCTACCAGGCAAGCACTACCACATGCTTGCATACATATAATACCTATTGCCTCTATATTATTCTTGCATCATTGAGTCGCGATCGCATTAAACTGAATCCCAAGTATTGCATAGCCTTTACTTTTAAACCCCACCGAAGCTTGTTCCTCCATCCCATGAGCCATTACTTCAGGAGTTGTTTGAATCATGCGGGTCGTAGAACAGCATGTGTAGGGTATGTGAGTGTCTGATGCATAACGAGGTACCTAAACAACTTAACCTGAGTAGTATGGGATAACTAATGAAAGTGGCACCGGTGAGCAATATCTGCTATTTGGTTTTTCATGCTCACTTGTGTCCCGTAGGACCCCGAGTACTTGATTCCTGTTCCTTAAATATTCGCGCTATCCACATCCGGGAAGATTATGGGACCCCCCTGAGCCAGAGCTTGATTCATTCTTATTTCTTGGGGCCACAAACTAGTTTGAGGTTTTATTTACTATCATGTACTTATGCCATGCTTTACTGCTTTATTACGATTGTGCGAGGAGCACCTGTACTGTTTAGGATCGTGACACATTTTATGTCGACAAGCCCCACATTTTTGGGTTCCCGATCGTTGACCGTCCCCACAAACCTTGAGTCCGTCTGAGTCAGCTAACTTTCTATGGTATAATGGGATGGCCTGAAATATTTCTCAATCTTGTGATTGCTTTGTCGTGAAAGCCTCGTTGGGTTTTAATTTGGTTTTCGAGGTTGATCGAGTGTGTGTTATTTGTGCACCCTAGGGTAAAACTTTCAAAGCCGTGTCCATGTTATGGACGACTTGGAGCACAGTTTCTCGATCATAGACAAGTATAACTAAAGTACCGCTTTTAATTTGACTAAGTAACTGACTAGTAAATAGTGCAACACTCATGGAATGGATAATAAAACTGCCAACAGATGGGGGGGTTGTTCGTCCACTTCCTTGTTGGTAAGCGAGGAGGAGGATGGATCTATTAATATTACCGTTATAACTGTTGTCATTAATTCACGGACATCCGTCTATCTCTGGTTAGGCGGATGGTTAGCGAGTATCTATATAATTGCTAGGTATTATCTTTTGCCGCAATTGCGTCACCCCAGGTTTTGTCCCCTTTAGAGGCATAAAGACTTGCTGAGTACCCCTAGGGTCTCACACGATAAATTGTTTGATTCAGATGAACAGGTACACTCACGAGATGGATACTGGGTGGAGGAGACGGACGATGTGGGCAACGATCATTCGGTGTAGAGATTCCGGGAACGGGGATCCGTGAGATCTGTGGGCGGGATGTGTTTATTTATGGGGCATCTTATGCCGATTTGCTTCTTATCCGTACTCGGATCTTGTTTGCCGCTTCTGATACACGATGTTTGATGTATGAGGAGATATCCTAAACTATTATATCTATCTAGGACATTTGGATCTTGCCGTATGCGTTGCAATATTTCTATTTATTTTAGATGGAATGGCTCGAGGACTGTTGTGTATGGTGGCTTGCATACATACTCATTTGTGTATGTAGTTGATCCCTTCGCCGATTCGCCCGTTCTTGTCCCGATGTTTGGAAATGGTTGGGACGACCGAAAGGTCTACCTGTGAGTGGCATTTGGGCCCCACCGTACTATTTCAACCATTTCCGCTCATCCAGGCTTGTAACTAGGAGCGTAATTCACCGAGGTAGTTACAATAAACCCTTTTAAAAACCCTATTCAATATTCTCATAAGTGAGCACCCTTGGTGTATTAGTTTGACCCTTCAAAAAAACTTGGTAAAAACAGTAAGCCATGGTCCTATGTTGACCACCTCAATTTTATGAGAATTTAGAAACGAATTTCATTAATTTTGGACCTAGTTTGCAAAAGTTATTAGGGTTTTTATGAAACAGAAAAGGAAAAAATGATTAAAGGAAAAAAAGGGAAAACCTACCTAACTGGGCCGTAGCGTAGCCCACCAGCACCCGCCAGGCCAGAGCCCAAGACTGCTCCTCCCTCCTCGATCACGACGCTGGTCCCACCCGTCGTCTCCCTCCTGAGACCTTGGCGGACACGGCCACGGCCGCCTCGGACTCAGATCCGCACGGACTCAGATCCGCGCGGACTCGACCCCCTCGCCCACGTCCGCCCCCATATAAGACGCAACCAACGCCTCGAAACCCTAAGGTTTTGGTTCCGCTTAACGCCGTGGCCGATCGCCCACGGATCTCGCCGGAGTCGAGCTTGGGCGAACTCGAGACAGAGGTTCCGAGCCTCGCCTCCACCTCTTATTCCCCTCCGCGCGACCCCCACCCTCGACTCTCTCTCCTTGCGCTAACCTCCCCCTCTCTCTCGCAACGACGCGCTTGCGATTGCTCGCCGGAGCTTCGCCGGGGACGGAGAAGAACGGCAGGACCCTGCCGCCAGACGAGGAAGCAAGGAGGCTCGAAGAGGCCACGAACGCGACCACGAGGACCAGGCGCTCCCAGTCGACCATGCCACCACCGCGGGGAGCCACCAGAGCGTCGCCGGCCATCATCGCCGACGCCATCGCCGCCCCTCGCCGCCGACACACCCTGTAAGTCGCCGCCGCTCCTTCTGACCGTCAGATTTAGATTGAACGCGCACGATTAGATCAACGCCGAAGGGGTATCATCGAATAACGACGTGCCACGTGGCTGCGTCAAGACGCGACGCGCCAGCGTCACCCCGTTGCCGGTGGGCCAATCGAGGATGACACCTGGCTAGGGTTTTAAGCAGAATTTAGATCTGATTGTAGATTAGATTTAAAACTTACGAAAATCATATAATCAAATATTTGTCCAAATCTGGCTTGTAATATACCGTTGGATTCCTAATTTTATGTAGAATCCAAATCTGTAATAATATTGCAGGGTTGCATAAATGTTTTAGGTGTAGTTTTTAATCATTGGATTAGAGGGTTTTTAATCTATATAAAAATAATTGAAATTCCTTTTTGTTTGAATCTTGTTGCAATAATTTTGTTTCCACAATACCTACTGATCCAAATCATCAAGCTTTGCTTAGGATTATTAGATCTAACTTGGGGCTATTTAGAGGGTTTGATCTCCTATAATCCTCGGAATTGTTTTAGTGATTCAAATTAGATCTAAACCCTTGGAAAATAAGTCGTAGTGACACCCTTACACTATCACAACACACAAACTTGCTACCTCGATCAATTCAACCAACCTTGCATAAACTACCATGTTGCATGCATGCATGTTTTCTTTTGTGTATGCTTTGAGCCAGTCGTGATCAAATTTATGTTTGTGATTCGTTAGATTGCTCGGTGTGCGCTAAGGAGTGCTATTGTGTAGAGTGCTGCTCGGATCAAGGCAAGTTACACCACGTGTTCATAATTTTGTCCCAGTTTTGATTCTATGCATGTGATCTTCAAAATTCTGTAGTATGCATGTGTAGGATGATCTAGTAGAATTTTTCCTTAGTATTATTTTGCAAGTGCGATGATTTTGTAGTATGCCATGAGTAGCTCTATACTTAGGATTTCCCATCCTAATAGGTTACCCCTGTTTTGCTAAGTATTGCTTGCTATGCTATATATACAAAGTACCGTTGGGGGTTCGAAAGACAAAGAATTTTCTAAGTATAAAGGCTCTCTAGAGCAAACTTTTCTTCTCAAATCCACTTCAAAATAAAACTAAGTTTTCTTCTGGGCGGAATGGTTGTCGGGTCAACGAGTGAGATTTTGGTGGAGGACGACCGCCCAGGAATCAAAGAAGTCTGCCATGTTTCAGAATTCAGAAGCTTCCAGTGCAACCACAATACATTATGGGCTCTGTCTTGGCCTAGTACTTAGTGGGAAACCTCACCTGGGTACCAACATTTGGAGGTTCTTGGCATGGTTGGATCTGGAAGGTAGAGGGGATACTAAGGAAAAGCCTCGCCATGGTCTTGTCTGTAAAAGGACTTGATCGTGGATTGTGGGTAAAGTGCACAAACTCTCGAGAGTATTGCAATCTGATCGATCAGCCGTGTTCACGGAAACAGAACAACATTGAGCATCTGAAGGATGGAGCCTCTGAAGGATCTTCCTCTCTCTTTTCTAAAACAAAGTTTTGAAACCCCATGGCGTGCGTAATATCGCTAATGGGTGGGAATTTGGGAACTTGGTGTGTAATATCCAAGTGACGCTTGGTGCGTAATATCCAAGTGTTTGGTTGTTTGGACAGTTGGTGCGTAATATCCTCTTGTGCCACTCGACCTTATTTTATCTAAGCAAATGTTTACAAAGTAGGACAATCCTCTCTTCTTCTCTCTACTTAAGGAAACTAGCTTTATGCAAATGAACTCCAAAGCCTAAACTAGCCTTGCATGTAGAGATAGTCTTTTCTCTCCTTGGTGTAATTTGCCAATACATTCAAAGTATTGACCCAACTTGTTGGCTGCACGTCTTATGTGCAGAATCCGAAGATTGAAAAGTGCATAGGGATCGCGGGTCTACACTCGACAAGCCTGGGGCGTTGATGGACTCATGCTTCTTTTATGTTTCCGCTGTTATTTGAGCTAGCATAATGCTAAGCAATTTTTGTAATAATTCCATACTCTGGATTCTTCGTGTAATAAAGACTTTGTGTTTTACATGATATTTCATCGACTGTGAGTGCTAGCTATTGATCCAGGGACTAGCATGTTAATCACAGGGACTTAGGATCCTTACCGATCCGAGGTCACTACAGATGGTATCAGAGCACATCGTTGCCTGTAGGACGTGACCCTAGGATTGGAACCACCTCTAATTTTAGTACCTTACTTGTTTCCTACTAAGTTATTTTTCCGCACATCTAGTATCTGCTTTCCTCTACTTGTTAAGTATCTAACCCTCATTCTTCTAACTCAAAGATGACAAGCTTCCTCTACGACACCGTCGCGGACATCGAGCCCCTTCGCTTTGGAGGATGCCTCATGGACCTACTCACGCGTTTGGATCTTCCTCTCCCAACAATCCAAGGGAGCACAATGAAGAAACTCCACAAGGACGGCTATTGGGGAGTCAAGGTCATCCAGCCAGGAAAAGAGCGAGGCAAGAACCCGGAGGAAGACATAGTAATCCACATTGTTAGCGATTCCAAGGAGAAGGCCCTTAGCATTAGCTTGCAGCAACTCATTGGTCGCCTATGTGGACGTCATCATGAAGCTCTCCAAGGACACTGCGGCGGTCTCTTTGGAAGAAGAGATGAGGAAGGAATTCCCATGGAGTTAACCTTTGAGGAAAGAACTTCTACCAAACGCCGAAGAACACAATATCAAGACTTGGAGTGCCACATCCATGACCTTGAAAAGGGTACCTTCCTCGAGATGTTGAAGAACGACAAGCTATGCGCCCTCATCAAGGAGAAGGAAGAAATGATTAAGCAGCAGGAAGAGGCAATGAAGCTCCAAGAGATAAGGTTTCAGGACCAAGAGAAGAAGTTCGCTAACCAAGAGAAGAGGGTGATAAATAAAAACAAGAGAATTAGGGAACTCAAACATCAGATCGATGGAGATGAAGTGCAAACCGAAGGCCTTTGCAAGATAATCAATGATGTGCGTGCTTCCAAGAGGGACATGGCAAAGCAACTTGAAGCCGCAATGAAGACAAGTTTAGTGGAGGAGCTGCAAAGCGAGAAGGAAGGACTTCAGGAACAGCTGGAAGCCACTACCAAGAAGCTACAAGATGAGATAAAAGACCTCCAAGAGAAGCTTGAAGCCACCACAAAGGAGATGGAGTTGTACAAGACAACTCTAGAGCAAGAAGGCTACTCGTCCGAGGACGAGGAAGAGGAAGGCGTGGAGGATATGTAGTAGTTGGACCACCTTTAATTCTATAGTAGAACGTTATTCGCAAATGTAATAAATACCAAGACAAGTTTGGTTTAGTTATACTTGGTTATTCCCTGTGTTAAATTTGTGTTGTTATGCCTTGTGTGCTTGGTGTGTTTTCATAAGGGTAGGAGTTTACTACTTAGTCTTTCTGTCTATTTCTTAACTATTCTCTTAAACCCCACAGATGCCGCCAAGATGTGCGAACCCCGAAATTCCGCCAGAAATAGCAGAACTTTTGGCCACCGAACCGGTGATCCAACTACTCACTCGTAACATGCGTAACAACAACAACCCGCCACCACCACCTCCGCCACCTCCTCAACAGGATCGCTTGACTCGGTTTTGAGGTGAACCCACCTACCTTCACTAGCGACCTTGAACCAATCATCGCGATGGTGGCTGCGTCTAATCAACAAGAAGCTAGACACCGTGCAAGCCGTCGGAGCCGACAGTGCGTTATGCCACACCCTTGAGGGACCTGCTCGAGAATGGTGGGATAACTACCAAGTCACCCACCGGACATTGATGCTATCACTTGGGAACAGTTTGAGTTAGCTTTTTCGACTCATCATGTGGCTGCGGTGTCATGGCTCTAAAGAGGAGTTTCGCGACCTACACCAGTTGCACCATTCATCACCGAGTATGGTGAGCTTTTCAATAAGCTAGCCCGTTATGCACCCGATGATGTTTCCGATGCCAAGAGACAGGAGTTCTTAAGAGGGCTCAATGATGAGATATCCATTCAGCTTGTGGCTCGTAAATTTGACAACTTTCGGGAACTCTTGGATGAGCCATTGTGGTTGAATCAAAGAGGAAGAGCATAGAAAATCGCAAGAGGAAATCCAACCCTCACAAACACTGTTCCGTGCAGCGGCAATTCCTCACCACCACCTTATAACAATAATGGCCACAACCATAACGGTCATAACCATGGTGGCCACAAACACAATGGGCACAAAAACCGCAATGGCAATGGCGGCAATGGAAAGGATCTCAGTGAGGTGACATGCTTTAAGTGCAACAAGACAGGACACTATGCGACCTCTTGCCCCGAGAGGAAGAATGGCAATGGCAATGGCAATGGGAATAGTAATGGACACAACCATGGCAATGGGAACAGGAAGAAGCCAAATCCGTTTGTCAAAGCCACGGTGAATCATGTTTCTATGGAGGATGCTTGTGAGGCGCCAGACTCTGTGATTGGTAAGTTCAAACTCAATTCTATTCCCTTGCTTGTTCTTTTTGATACTGGTGCATCGCATTCATTCATATCAAGGGTATTTGTGGATAGAGGCAAGATACCAACGGAGACTATAAACTTTCCTCTAAGGGTAAGTTCTCCTGGGGGAGAAATAGTGGCAAACTCCGGTTGCCGGGATTTAGAACTAAGGATTGGCACACACATTTTTCCCACCAATCTAGTAGTTCTAGAATCACAAGGTTTAGACATAATTTTGGGCATGAATTGGATGACCGAATATGAAGGAGTCATAGATTGTGCCAAGAGAACTGTCACGCTCACAACGCCGGAAGGGAAGAGGATTCGTATCAAGTCGAACTTCGCACTCAGAGAAGTCATGGTGAACTCTCTTAAGGGGGTTAGCTTGGAGGAGGTACCTATTGTAAAGGAATACCCAGATGTCTTCCCAAAAGAGCTACCCGGAATGCCACCCGACCGTGATATCGAGTTTCTCATTGACTTAATGCCAGGCACGGGGCCGATAGCTAAGAGACCATACAAGATGGATGTGGACGAGTTAAAGGAACTCAAGAAACAGCTTAGGGAAGAATTGGACAAGGGGTTCATTCAACCCAGCGCGTCATCTTGGGGAGCACCCGTCCTATTTGTGGAAAAGAAGGATAAGACCAAGAGGCTGGTTGTGGACTACCGCTCGTTGAACAAAGTGACGATTAAGAATAAGTATCCTCTGCCCAACATCAACGACCTGTTTGACCAGCTAAAGGGAGCCAGTGTGTTCTCAAAGATCGATCTACGGTCGGGCTATTTTCAGCTAAAGATTCGAGAACAGGATGTGCCCAAGACAGCATTCACCACAAGATACGGATTATGCAGTACACCGTGATGTCTTTTGGTCTAACCAATGCCCCAGCATACTTCATGACCATGATGAACAAGGTGTTCATGGAATACTTGGACAAGTTTATCGTAGTATTCATAGATGATATACTCATATACTCAAAGGATGAGAAGGAACATGAGAAACATCTGCGCCTTATTATGGAAAAACTAAGAGAACACAAATTGTATGCCAAGTTCAGCAAGTCTGAAGTTACGGTTAAAGGAAGTGGGATTCCTTGGTCATGTTGTGTCAGCTAAAGGAGTTGCCGTAGATCCTAGCAAGGTAGCTTCCGTGACGGAATGGGAGTCACCCAAGAATGTAGGAGATATTAGAAGTTTCTTGGGCCTCGCAGGATATTACCGGAGGTTCATCGAAAACTTCTCCAAGATAGCAAAACCCATGACGAAACTATTAAAGAAGGAAAAGAAATTCCTATGGACTGAGGCATGTGAAGCAAGTTTTCAAGAGTTGAAGAAACGCCTTGTAACGCACGATTACGTATGCACTTTGATATCTGAAGGATTTTCAAGTCTATTGCGACGCTTCTCGACAAGGACTTGGAAGTGTATTGATGCAGGATGGGAAAGTGGTATCCTATGCCTCCCGACAACTTAAGAACCACGAACACAATTATCCCACACATGATTTGGAACTTGCATCTGTGGTTCATGCGCTCAAGGTATGGAGACACTACCTCATGGGCAAGCATTATGATGTGTTCACAGATCATAAAAGTTTGAAGTACATCTTCACCCAAAAGGAGTTGAATATGAGACAACGAAGGTGGCTTGAGCTAATTAAGGATTATGACTTGGATTTATAGTACCACCCCGGAAAGGCAAACGTGGTGGCTGATGCCTTAAGTCGAAAGGTATATGTAAATGGACTTACCGCAGGGGAACTTCCAGAGGATTTACGCAAGCAATTCAGGGACCTTAGGCTTGAGATAGTCCCGAAAGGACACGTAGCGACTATGGAAATAGTGTCCACCTTCCAAGAAAGAATCCAAGAAGCACAAAAGGGGGATAAAGAGTTGGAAGAAATAAGAGTCAGGATAAATGAAGGAAAGACTAAAGAATTTAAATGCAGACGAACAAGGAACCCTACGGTATGGGAAGCGTTTGTGCGTTCCCAATGACCCGATATCGGAAGATGATTTTACAAGAAGCTCATGATTCGCCATACTCAATTCATCCTGGTAACACAAAGATGTACATGGATGTGAAGGATAGATTCTGGTGGAATAATCTAAAGAGAGATATCGCAGAGTATATTTCTCTGTGTGATGTGTGCAATAGAGTTAAAGCCGAGCATCGAACCGGGGATTACTACAACCACTACCTATACCCGATGGAAGTGGGACAAGGTAGGCATGGATTTCATCACGGATTACCGGACTCGTTCTGTATTTGATTCTATCTGGGTAGTGGTGGACCACTTCACCAAGGTGGCTCACTTCATCCCCGTAAAGACCACATATACAAGTGCTAAGCTTGCTAAGATATACATGTCAAGGATTGTAAGCCTGCATGGTGTTCCCAAGGGAATTGTGTCAGACAGAGGCACCCAGTTTACTTCAAAGTTTTGGCGACAGCTACATGAATCTCTTGGAACCCGACTAGAATTCAGTACTGCCTTCCACCCTCAGACGGATGGCCAAACAGAAAGGGTGAATCAAATTTTGGAAGATATGTTGAGAGCTTGCGCACTAGACTATGGGTCTAGTTGGGACGATAACCTGCCATATGCTGAGTTCTCATACAACTACCGGACAAGTATCAAGATGGCTCCGTTTGAAGTTCTTTATGGCAGAAGTGTAGGACTCCATTGCTATGGAATGGAGTTGGAGAACAGATCTTTTGGACCTGACTTGATAAAGGATGCCGAAGAAAAGGTGCGGATCAGGATAGGCTAAAGGTAGCCCAATCCCGATGTAAGAGCTGGCTGATTCCAAACGCGAGACGTGACTTATGAAATAGGGGACGTCGTACCTCGAGTTTCACCCCTACGTGGTGTTAAGAGGTTCTAATCAAGGGCAAATTAGCCCACGATTCATAGGACCATATAAGGTTACGGCCCGTAGAGGAGAAGTTGCTTATCGCTTGGAGCTACGGAAGGACCGACTGTTCATGATGTGTTCCATGTGTCACAACTAAAGAAGTGTCACCGGAGATGGCTGAAACACCGCTAAGAGACACCGTTCCCCTAGATGAGGTTCAATTGGAGAATGACCTTACCTATGAGGAAAAACCCATCAGAATACTAGAAACAGCCGAAAGGGTTACCCGCACTAAGACTATAAGATTCTGCAAGGTACAATGGAACCACCACTCCGAAGAAGAAGCTACGTGGGAGCGTGAAGACGACATGAGAACGGAGCACCCACACCTATTTGCTAGCCAACCCGAATCTCGAGGACGAGATTCTTCTTAAGGGGGGTAGGTTTGTAACATCCTAGATTCTGTGTTTGGATGCATCATCCTTGCATCATTTGCATCCTACATTTGAAACATTGCAACTACAAAATCCTAACACATAAACCCTTTTAAAAACCCTATTCAATATTCTCATAAGTGAGCACCCTTGGTGTATTAGTTTGACCCTTCAAAAAAACTTGGTAAAAACAGTAAGCCATGGTCCTATGTTGACCACCTCAATTTTATGAGAATTTAGAAACGAATTTCATTAATTTTGGACCTAGTTTGCAAAAGTTATTAGGGTTTTTATGAAAACAGAAAAGGAAAAAATGATTAAAGGAAAAAAAAGGGAAAACCTACCTAACTGGGCCGCAGCGCAGCCCAGCACCGGCCTGCTCCTCCCCTCGATCGCTGACGCGGGGGTCCCACCCCGTCGTCTCCCTCCTGGAGACCGCGGCGGACACGGCTGCCGGCCGCCTCCGGACTCGTATCCGCACCGGACTCGTATCCGCGCCGGACTCGACCGCCCCCTCGTCCACGTCTCCGCCCCATATAAGACGCAACCCACTGCCTCGAAACCCTAAGGTTTTGGTTCCGCCAACGTCGCCGTCGACCGCGCCACGGATCTCGCCGGAGTCGAGCTTGGGCGAACTCGAGACAGAGGTTCCGAGCCTCGCCTCCACCTCTTATTCCCCTCCGCGCGACCCCCACCCTCGACTCTCTCTCCTTGCGCTAACCTCCCCCTCTCGACACGCGCTTGCGATTGCCGGAGCTTGGCAGACGGAGAAGAACGGCAGGACCCTGCCGCCAGACGAGGAAGCAAGGAGGCTCGAAGAGGCCACGAACGCGACCGCGAGGACCAGGCGCTCCCATTCGACCACGCCACCACCGCGGGGAGCCACCAGAGCGTCGCCGGCCATCATCGCCGACGCCATCGCCCTACGCCGACATACAGAAGTCGCCGCGCTCCTTCGTCGGATTTAGATTGAGCGCACGATTAGATCAACGCCGAAGGTATCGTCGAATAACGACGTGCCGCGTGGCTGCCGCGTCGCACGCCGCCATCGCGTCACACCCGTTGCCACCGGGCCAATCGCATGTGACACCTGGCTAGGGTTTTAAGCAGAATTTAGATCTTATTGCAGATTAGATTTAAAACTTACGAAAATCATATAAAATCAAATATTTGTCCAAATCTGGCTTGTAATATACCGTTGGATTCCTAATTTTATGTAGAATCCAAATATGTAATAATATTGCAGGTTTGCATAAATGTTTTAGGTGTAGTTTTTAATCATTGGATTAGAGGGTTTTTAATCTATATAAAAATAATTGAAATTCCTTTTTGTTTGAATCTTGTTGCAATAATTTTGTTTCCACAATACCTACTGATACAAATCATCAAGCTTTGCTTAGGATTATTAGATCTAACTTGGGGCTATTTAGAGGGTTTGATCTCCTATAATTCTCGGAATTGTTTTAGTGATTCAAATTAGATCTAAACCCTTGGAAAATAAGTCCTAGTGACACCCTTACACTATCACAACACACAAACTTGCTACCTCGATCAATTCAACCAACCTTGCATAAACTACCATGTTGCATGCATGCATGTTTTCTTTTGTGTATGCTTTGAGCAAGTCGTGATCAAATTTATGTTTGTGATTCGTTAGATTGCTCGGAGTGCGCTAAGGAGTGCTATTGTGTAGAGTGCTGCTCGGATCAAGGCAAGTTACACCACTTGTTCATAATTTTGTCCCAGTTTTGATTCTATGCATGTGATCTTCAAAATTCTGTAGTATGCATGTGTAGGATGATCTAGTAGAATTTTTCCTTAGTATTATTTTGCAAGTGCGATGATTTTGTAGTATGCCATGAGTAGCTCTATACTTAGGATTTCCCATCCTAATAGGTTACCCCTGTTTTGCTAAGTATTGCTTGCTATGCTATATATACAAAGTACCGTTGGGGGGTTCGAAAGACAAAGAATTTTCTAAGTATAAAGGCTCTCTAGAGCAAACTTTTCTTCTCAAATCCACTTCAAAATAAAACTAAGTTTTCTTCTGGGCGGAATGGTTGTCGGGTCAACGAGTGAGATTTTGGTGGAGGACGGCCGCCCAGGAATCAAAGAAGTCTGCCATGTTTGAATTGAAGCTTCCAGCAACCACAATACATTATGGGCTCTGTCTTTGCCTAGTACTTAGTGGGAAACCTCACCTGTACCAACATTTGGAGGTTCTTGGCACGGTTGGATCCGGAAGGTAGAGGGCTACTAAGGAAAGCCTCGCCATGGTCTTGTCTGTAAAGGACTTGATCGTGTGTGGGTAAAGTGCACAAACTCTCGAGTATTGCAATCGATCGATCACCGTGTTCACGGAAACAGAACAACATTGAGCATCTGAAGGATGGAGCCTCTGAAGGATCTTCCTCTCTCTTTTCTAAAACAAAGTTTTGAAACCCCATGGCGTGCGTAATATCGCTAATGGGTGGGAATTTGGGAACTTGGTGTGTAATATCCAAGTGACGCTTGGTGCGTAATATCCAAGTGTTTGGTTGTTTGGACAGTTGGTGCGTAATATCCTCTTGTGCCACTCGACCTTATTTTATCTAAGCAAATGTTTACAAAGTAGGACAATCCTCTCTTATTCTCTCTACTTAAGGAAACTAGCTTTATGCAAATGAACTCCAAAGCCTAAACTAGCCCTGCATGTAGAGATAGTATTTTCTCTCCTTGGTGTAATTTGCCAATACATTCAAAGTATTGACCCAACTTGTTGGCTGCACGTCTTATGTGCAGAATCCGAAGATTGAAAGGTGCGTAGGGATCGCGGGTCTACACTCGACAAGCCTGGGGCGTTGATGGACTCATGTTGCTTTTATGTTTCCGCTGTTATTTGAGCTAGCATAATGCTAAGAAATTTTTGTAATAATTCCATACTCTGGATTCTTCGTGTAATAAAGACTTTGTGTTTTACATGATATTTCATCGACTGTGAGTGCTAGCTATTGATCCAGGGACTAGCATGTTAATCACATGGACTTAGGATCCTTACCGATCCGAGGTCACTACAAAGTGCAATGTTGAAAGTGTTCCCCGTGACAGCACGGTTCTGCTAATTCCAACGTATAATTGCAAGCATATACAACATAGATGACACAAAGGTTCAATTTTATTAGGGGCAAGAAAAATAAAGTGTGCCATCAAGTTTGTGAGAGCTTTAATCACTAAGTTTTCGCATAACAAAATACTTTTTATTTGGAAGATAGATGAAAACAAGAATATACTTGGAATGGTGTAACACACCATGCATAGGAATTTATAGTGGAAACTTTGGAATAACTTGGTTTCTTGGAAGTTGGAAGCATGAGTAGAGATTACTCATACAAGTGGAGGCTAGCAAAAGACTGGGAGCAACCAACTAAGAGAGCAATAATGGCCATAATCATGCAGAGCGACAAAACATTACTAATTAAAGCATAGAGTGGTACTACAAGTCAAGGAATAAATGATCATGAAGGCTATGGTGATTTTCATTGTCATAACATGGTGTGAACATGTGCCAAGTCAACCCAAACAAAGCATCAAAGGAGAATACCACAATACTATGCTTTTGCATGCTAAAACAACGCATGATTCTTTCAAGGCACAGTAAGCAATTCCAATTGTTTGGAACAAGTCATGCTACAACAATAATCACTAAGCATAAGGTCAAAATAACATCTAGAATGACATGCTAAAGTCTAAGTCACAGTCAAAGCAAGCTCCTCTTGTACTACTCAAGCAAGAACTTTCTACTCCTTTCCAACACCAATCAACTTATTTGAAACAACAAAGCGAGAACGGGGGTCCAAAATACTTTATTCAAGCAAACTAAGCAAACCAAGCAAAGCAAACGAAAACTAAGACACTCCAAGAACAACACAACAGTGCATGAAACAATAAAAACAGAGTGTCTAGAAAGACCTGAGCTTTTTATTGAGGAAGAAGGCGATGCCTTGGGCATCCCCAAGCTTTGACGCTTGTACATCTTGGATATTGCTTGGGGTGACACCGGGGTGTCATCCCCGAGCTTGAGATTTTATCCATTCTTCATCTCATTACATCATTCTCTCTCTACACCTAAAATTTTTCCTTCATACAAAACTTCACACAATCTTCATTAGCAACATTAGTGTATTCAAAGGATAATAGACCCTTGGGTTTAGCTTTAAAACAACAAAAATTTCACTAAAAACACAAGCTATTGTAGCAATTCCCTCAAAAAGTTCAATTTCCCAAAAAGAACCCAAAAAGGAATCAATAAGAAGCAAATGCAATTAATGGCAGAAATCTGTCAAAACAAACCAGCAAGTAGAAACCGTTTTATTCAAAGACCTTTTGTTGCTCAAATAAAAAAGTGTTGAACTAACGTAAGTTAGCTAACATACTGGGGGATTTATTCAGAAAATATCATCTCAATCCGACTTACATATATTCCTCACGAATTTTTACGGTGGAGCACAAAAATCTATTTCGGGACAACAACTCCCCAAATCTTACTTCCCTCTCAATAGAGGTCATTCTTGGCACAAAAAATAAACAACAAGGATAAGGAGAGGTCATTAATGAATAATAACTTCCAAGACTCAAAAAAACTCTTGGGTTATCTCCCAATAAGTACTTTTCTTTAACGCCTTTAAGTTAGGCGCAAGAATCAAGTATTTTCAAATGAAGAATTAAGATCAATGCTTGCAATCTCTTCAACTAGGAAAGTTATCTCATCCAAATGAGTTTTGGATGATACCTTCTCATCTCTCCTTGGTTCACTACTTTCATCAAAAGGATTTTCAGGAACAATCCAATCAAAATTCTTTTCTAAGGCTTCATGCATTCCAACAAGTTTAAAGGGTATGGGTATCTTAAATTCCTCTCTAGGTTTGGTTTTATTTAAAGTACCCATAACATCTACACATGAGCCTAGCATATTAAAACGTTCAAAGACCTTTTTGGCTTCCTTATCAACATCATTAAACTCTTTTAGTAAAGTTTCAAAGACAAACTCTCTCTTTTCAGCATCTTTTTCTTCTTTTAGTTTAAGGAACAAAATTTGCATCATGGGGTTAAGGTTAAAAAACCTAGCCTCCAACATATGAACTAAAGAAGTTGCAGCAATTTCATAATTAGGAGCAAGTTCTTCTATAGATCTATCCTCATGCTTGCTAACATGATTAAGGAATTCTTCAATATTTTCCCTAATTATAGAGCCACTATCTATAGAAAGGTCCTTAAGGGTGAACTTGGGGAACAACATGGTGAGCTAGAGCAAGGTGACAACTAGAGTGAGAACTAATTCTTTTTGTGCTTTTGATAAGGGAAAGCAAACCAAACTAAACTAATTTTTTGGAGTTTTTGATAAAAAGAGGCAAACAAAACCAAATAAAAGAAACTAAGCAAAACAAAAACAAAGTAAAGAGAAAGGTTGAGGACTCCCCTTGTGAAGACGTCCTTGGACTCCCCGGCAACAGCGCCAGAAAACTTGTGATGGCGCTTCGTTGATGTGGGAGCGCTTCGTCGGGAAACCCCAAGAGCAAGGCGTGATGCAGCACAACAGCAAGTCTTCCCTCAATAAGAAACCGAGGTTATCGAACCAGTAGGAGGAAGGAAACGTCTCAAAGGTGTTGCAAGCAACTTGGAAACCTGCACAACACAAACTCAAGACTTTGCCCCAACGAACAATGAGGTTGTCAATCTCACCGGTTGCTATAACAAGGGATTAACTGTATGGTGTGGAAGGTGATAGTGGTTTGCAGAAAGTAAACAATAACAGTGGAAGATGTATCAATGGTAAAGATTGGACCAGGGTCCATAGTTCACTAGAGGTGTTCTCCTTAGATAAACAAACAGGGCATGCAGAGTAAACAAATTACAGCAGGGCAATTGACAGGACTGGGCAGGGCATAAGAATGCAATACTAGACATCATGATCCTATGAGATTCAACTGGGTAATACAACAAGATACATAGACCGCCATCCAACTGCATCTATGACTAGAAGTCCACCTTTGTGTTATCATATGAACCCCCTCCAGTATTAAGTTGCAAGCAACAGACAACTGTTTTAAGCAAAGTGTGTAAGGTAAACAATCCACTTGTTCCTTGAACAAGAGACCGTTGTTTTCTCCCTAGTGGCAACATCACATCTACAACCTTAGAGATTTATGTCACTTCCCTTAGATTAAATAGAGGCATGAACCCACTATCAAGCATAAATACCCCCTCTTGGAGTCACTAGCAACTACTTGGCCAAGATAGTTACTAACAACGGAGAGCATGCAAGATCACAAACAACACATACATGATAGATTCAATAAGACAAAACCATTAATCAATCTTACATAGTAATCTCAATATCCATCGGATCCCCGCAAACACAACATGCATGATTACAAATAGATGAGATCTTGATCATGAACGAAGCTCACAAGATCTAGACATGAAAGCACAAAGGAGTAGATACAACCATCTAGCTACTACATGGACCCGTAGTCCAAGGTGGAACTACTCACGCTTCATACCGGAGGCTGGCATGATGAAGAAGGCCTCCGGTATGATCTCCCCTCCGGCGGGGTGCCATGAAGAGCTTCAGATCCCCCCGATCTAGGGACGATGGTGGCGGCGACTACAGACGGTTTCGTGGAATATTGATCGGGTGCTTAGGGTTTAGGCATCGGGGGCTTCTTATAGGTGAAGAGGCGAGGCATGAGGGCGTCCATGGGACCCACACCCCTCCCAGGCGCGGCCTAGGGTGGGCCCGTGCCTAGGGGTGTGGCCTCCCTGTGGCTCCCCTCCGTCTCTCCTCTGGACTCCGTGTTCTCCTCGGTGAAATATTAACTTTGGCTTTTGTCCCATCCAATTCCGAGAATATTTATTTTACGCCTTACGGAAACCAAAAAGCAAGAAAAGCAAGCGACCTTTGTGGCATCTTGTTAATAGGTTAGTACCAGAAAACATATAAAAACACCTCAAAGTGTAGACAGAGCAAAACAAAGTAGATACTAAACAAGCATGGAACATAAAAAATTATAGATACATTTCCGATGCATCAAGCATCCCCAAGCTTAACTCCTGCTCATCCTCGAGTAGGTAAGTGATAAAATAATAATTTTTGAGGTGACATGCACCATCAAAACCAAGATCAAACCATTTGCAAGCATTGAAAGCTGGGATCAAACAACTCTAAACATGAGCATGAAAGACGAAGTTCTAACAGTAAGATAAAGTAACTATGCATTCAACATGAAAGGCTACAAACAAAGATCATGAATAACATGCATTGAAAAACGTTTGTTTGTTTCACATACAGAAAACGTGGCATAGTGGCATTTAGCTTGTCCCTCATAGAGTAGCAAATAGATTCACATGACAACTTCAAAGTTCATAAGAGTGACTAGATACATATAACACAAGAACAAGTAATATTAACCAGATGCATTAATCAATAAGTTTTGGGATAATGCACATAGAACTAAGAATGGAAACTATTATCTCTTAACTTGTGCCTAAAGGTAGAAGGTGGAGACTCAATATAATGGTGGAATAAAGTCCCTTCATAAAAGGAAGCAGGGATTTCAAGTTTCAAAAAGAGCTTCCAAAAATTATGGTACTTGTTAGCTTTCAGCCCTCATTGCCCCTATCATAAGCATCTTGAAGTGATTAAGGTTAAAGTGAACAAACTATGGAGTATATGCTTGACAAATTATAAGTTGGCAATCTCATGTCCCTTGAATACGAGGGCTGCACCTCATGCTACTCAACTTTAGTCGCCTATAAGTTCTTGTCATAGTAAGTACATGTGTATCACAGAGAACCGCCAACGGGGTACCCCTTGCACATGGTACAGGAGCTATCCCATAACCAAAATGACAAGGCAAGCAGACAATGAGCATCTCAGCAATCTTTTTATTCGCTATTTGCATAGGTTTTTATTTAGGATGCTTCACAGATTGCTCATTATGATGATGGTGCAAGTTTCCAGCATGATTAGGCATGGCTTAGGCTAGCGGCCTAGGCGTTTCTCTAACACAAAATACATAACTCCATATACTTACAAGCTCCCATTTTTTCACACTAACTACATCCATGGACAAAGAGTATGATATCAACTGTGTACAAAGTACAAGTGCAATGTTGAAAGCGTTCCCCGTGACAGCACGGTTCTGCTAATTCCAACGTATAAGTGCAATCATATACAACATAGATGACACAAAGGTTCAAGTTTATTAGGGGCAAGAAAAATAAATTGTGCCATCAAGTTTGTGAGAGCTTTAATCACTAAGTTTTCGCATAACAAAATACTTTTTATTTGGAAGATAGATGAAAACAAGAATATAGTTGGAATGATGTAACACACCATGCATAGGAATTTATAGTGGACACTTTGGAATAACTTGGTTTCTTGGGAGTTGGATGCATGAGTAGAGCTTACTCATACAAGTGGAGGCTAGCAAAAGACTCGGAGCGGCCAACTAAGAGAGCAATAATGGCCATAATCATGCAAAGCGACAAAACATTACTAATCAAAGCATAAAGTGGTACTACAAGTCAAGGACTAAATGATCATAGAGGCTATGGTGACTTGTTCATAGCCATAACATGGTGTGATCATGTGCCAAGTCAACCCAAACAAAGCATCAAAGGAGAATACCATAATACTATGCTTTTGTATGCTAAAACAACGCATGATTCCTTCAAGGCACATTAAGCAATCCCAATTGTTTGGAACAAGTCATGCTACAGAAATAATCACTAAGCATAAGGTCAAAACAACATCTATCATGACATGATAAAGTCTAAGTCACAGTCAAAGTAAGCTCCTCTTGTACTATTCAAGCAAGAACTTTCTACTCCTTTCCAACACCAATCTACTTATTTGAACCAACACAGCGAGAGCGGGGGTCCAAACTACCTTATTCAAGCAAACTAATCAAACCAAACGAAAGCTAAGACGTTCCAAGAACAACACAACAATGCATGAAACTAAAAACGAAGTGTCTAGAAAGACCTGAGTTTTTTATTAATGAAGAAGGGGATGCCTTGGGCATCCCCAAGCTTTGATGTTTGTACCTCTTGAATATTTCTTGGGGTGACATGGGGTGTCATCCCCAAGCTTGAGCTTTGTCCATTCTTTATCTCATTACATCATTCTTTTCTCTACACCTGCAAATTTTCCTTCATACAAAACTTTACACAATCTTCATTAGCAACATTAGTGTATTCAAAAGATAATAGACCTTTGGGTTTAGCTTCAGAATAGGAAAACTTTCACTAAAACCACAAGCTACTGTAGCAATTCCCTAAAAAAGGTGAATTTTCTAAAAAGAAACCAAAAAGGAATCAATAAGAAGCAAATGCAAATAATGCCAGAAATTTGTCAAAACATACCAGCAAGTAGAAACCTATTTTTTCAAAGACCTTCTGTTGCTCAAATCAGAAAGTGTTGAACAAACAAAAGTTAGCTAACATACTGGGGGATTTATTCAAAAAATATCAGCTCAATCATACTTATAGAGATTCCTCACGAATTTTTACGGTGGAACACAAAAATCTGTTTCGGGACAACAACTCCTCAAATCTTACTTCCCTCTCATTGGAGGAAATTCTTGGCACAAGAAGAAAACAAAAAGGATAAGGAGAGGTCATTACTGAAGTAATAACTTCCAAGACTCAAGAAAACTCGCTTGCAACTTAATACTGGAGGGGGTTTGGATGATAGTCCGAAGGTGGATTTCTAGTCATAGATGCAGTTGGATGGCGGTCTATGTATCTTGTTGTATTTCCCAATCGAATCTCATAGGATTATGAATGTTTATTATTGCATTGTTATGCCTTGCCCAGTCCTATCAATTGACCTGTTGTAATTTGTTTACCCTGCATGCCATGTTTGTTTATCTAAGGAGAACACCTCTAGTGAACTATGGACCCCGGCCCAATCTTTACCATTGATACATCTTCCACTGTTCTTGTGTACTTACTACAAACCACTATCATCTTCCACACCATATAGTTAATCCTTTGTAATAACAACCGGTGAGATTGACAACCTCACTGTTTGTTGGGGCAAAGTCTTGAATTTGTGTTGTTACAAGTTTCCAAGTTGCTTGCAACACCTTTGAGATGTTTCCTTCCTCCTACTGGTTCGATAACCTCGGTTTCTTACTGAGGTAAGACTTGTTGCTGTGCTACATCACACCTTGCTCTTAGGGTTTCCCGACGAAGCGCTTTTAGGCGCCATCAACAAGTTTTCTGGCGCCGTTGTCGGGGAGGCTAAGGACGTCTTCACAAGGGGAGTCCTTCTCAACCTTTCTCTTTACTTTGTTTTTGTTTTTCTTAGTTTCTTTTGTTTGGTTTTGTTTGCCTCTTTTTATCATAAACTCCAAAAAAATAGTTTAGTTTGGTTTGCTTTCTCTTATCAAAAACACACAAAAATAAGTCCCTGCTCTAGTTGCTGCTGCTTTGGCTTGCTCCACTTTTGCCAAAATGAACTCCGCTGAGAACACCAAGTTGTGTGACTTCACTAGCATAAACAACAATGATTTACTAAGTACTCCTATTGCTCCGCCTGCTCCTGATGCTACCTTTTTATGAAATTAAGCCTGCTTTGTTGAATCTTGTGACGAGTGAGCAATTTTTTGGTGCTAGTTTCGATGATGTTGCTGTCCACCTCAATAACTTTGTTGAACTTTATGAGATGCAAAAATATAAGTATGTAGATGGAGATATTATTAAGCTCAAGTTGTTTCCTTCCTCCTTCAGAGGAAAAGCTAAAAAATGGTTGCTATCCTTGCCTAGAAATAGTATTGATTATTGGATTAAGTGCAAAGATGCTTTTATTGGAAAGTACTACCCTCCTGCTAAGATTATATCTATGAGAAGTGATATTATGAAATTTAAACAACTTGATAATGAGCATGTTGCTCAAGGTTGGGAAAGAATGAAATCTTTGGTTAAAAATTGTCCCACTCATGGACTTACTGCTTGGATGATTATCCAGACTTTTTATGCAGGTTTAAACTTCTCCTCAAGAAACCTATTGGATTCAGCTGCTGGAGGTACCTTTATGACCATCACCTTGGGTGCTGCATGATACGTCCATAACGTATCTATAATTTTTGATCATTTTATGCTATTATTATGCTTTTGACACTTCTTTTTATATAAAGTTCATGAGTTATTTGGAATAACCTACTAATAGTTGCAAAAGTGCATAATGTTCTTGTTTTACACTTTGATGTGTAGGAATTATCAAGAATACAAGTGGAACTCTTGTTGGAGTCAAATTGGGATTTTCCAGAAATCTGTCTCAGAACTCTTTTTGAAGATGGTCACATTTCGGGTCGAATACAGCGTTAAACGGAAAACTCTTCAACTATAAAGTTGTAGGAAATTTCGCGACAATCGTTCTTGACATAAAATTTAGCCGATTCCGAGTTCGGACGGGCCTGCTAGGCCTGATTTACTATAGCCCAAGATGGGGTGACGGGAATCCGAGAAGCTATATAAAGGGAGAAAACCTAATTCGTGGGAGACAACTTCACCCACGAATTTGCAGACACCAAAGCCACGTTTTTGCATCTCCATAGATCCCATCTCCATAGGGGAGGGCTCCCAAGAAGCCATGAAGGAAGGGGGCTAAGGGACGGTGCTCCCCCATGATACCGACGACGTGGAAGGATTCCCCCGCGCCGCCGCCGCCCTCTTCACCATCTTCACTGTCATATCCATCATCTAATCCTCCTAGTATGCAGTGGTTCATCCTCCCACACACCTCTGTATCGTCATATGTAAACATGGTGTTTGATGCTATAAGTTATAATCCTATGATCTATGTCATGTTTGTGTAGTTTCTTTGTTCTTAGATTGAATGGTCGAACGCCTTTGGTTCATTAGAGTTATATGTTGATATGGTACAGTCCTTTGGTGTCCATTATATTTGTGCGCGCATGGATTAAACATCATAGGGTTTGTAGCATGTGTAAGAGGAAGGGAGAAGTTCTGCTGGAGTGACAAAAACCTAAGGACGCGAACCGGAACATTGCACGTATAGGAGTAATAGGACCATTAACTTAAGGTTATGGTTGGGAAAACCTTAATGCTATGTTAGTAGTTATGGATGTTTGTTAACAATCCAATCATATAGTACATATAATTCCAAGCAGTGAAGCTCATGTATATTTAGCCTCTCCCATATAAAAAACTGCATCGAAGATAATGAACCCGATTTATTCCCCAATTAAACTTGGACAAAGCCACCACTATTCCACACTCATGGTTCTGTTAGTTTAGTGTATTTTATTGCTGCAGCAACTAGCTTTACTTTCTTGTTATTTATTATCTTGCAAAGCTTTCTATAGTACTCGTTTTGTTGCTCTAGTTTTATTTTCTAGATAATTCAAACGTTTAGTGTGCGTAGAGTTGTATCAGTGGTTGATAGAACTTGAAGAATATTTATCCTACCTTTAGCTCCTCGTTGGGTTTGACACTCTTACTTATCGAAAAGACTACACAAGATCCCCTATACTTGTGGGATATCACTGCAACAAAACTCCTTGATAATATGATGGTTAATTATTCTGAATGGCACACTGAGAGAGCTCCACATGGTAAGAAGGTAAATTCTGTTGAAGAAACCTCCTCTTTGAGTGATAAGATTGATACTATCATGGCTATGCTTGTTAATGGGAAAGCTTCTTTAGATCCAAATAATGTTCACTTAGCTTCTTTGGTTGCTCAAGAAGAGCAAGTTGATGTGAACTTTATTAGAAACAACAATTTCAACAACAATGCCTATAGGAATAATTTTGGTAGCAACAACAATTATAGGCCTTATCCTCCTAATAATGGCAATACCTATGGAAACTCCTACAACAATACTAGAAGTTCCCCCTCTTAACTTGAAGTCATGCTCAAATACTTTATTAGTAAACAAACCACTTTCAACAAGACTGTGGAGGAAAAGCTTTTGAATGTTGAGAAAAATATTTCCTCTTTGTCTGAAGCACAGTCCTCTTTGATTAATAAAATGGCTGCTAAACCTGAAACCTTGGAAAGTACCTTTGTTGCTACTCATGCCATACAAGTTACTATTGATGAAAATGTTAGACTGTTAGCCCAACTACATGCTAAGTGGTAAAGAGAAGCTAAAATTGCTAGAAACAATAGTGTGTGAACTATGACCACCACCAATATGGATGCCACTAAACCACAAGAAGTATCTATTCCTCCTACCACAATGCCTAAACCCAATGAGCCTACTACTAGTGATGCTAAGTTTGATTTTGATCTTGATGGTTGCAATACTTCTGAAGTGATTATGTTCTTACAAAAGCTTGCTAGAATCCCTGATGCTAGTTATATGAATGTGGCTTTCACCAAACACATTACATATGCTCTTATTAAAATCAAGGAAGAGAAGTTGAAAAACAAAGCTTCTATTCCTAGGAAAGTAGAAAATAGTGTGGAACCTATTATTAATATGCAAGTGAATGATTTTTATCTCAAAGCTTCATGTGACCTTGGTTCTATTGTCTCTATCATGCCTAGAAAGATTTATGAAATGCTTGATTTGCCACCTTTGGAAGATTGTTATTTGGATGTCTCACTTAATGATAATGCTAAGAAGAAACTCATGGGGAGTATTAACGATGTTCTTATTATGGTTAACAATGCTTATGTCCCTATTGATTTCTATGTTTTGGATGTTGAATACAATGCTTCTTGTCCTATTACTTTGGGAAGACCTTTTCTTAGAACTGTTGTTCCATCATTGATATGAAAAAAGGCACCATTAAATATCAATTTCCATTCAAGAAAGGTATTGAAAACTTACCTATAAAGAGAGAGAAGTTTCTTTTTGCTCCTCCTTTGAAATCAAGGTTTGATGTTAATGCTTCTTCATTTGAAAACACTTGATTCTTGGTTCTTATGCCTAACTTAAAGGCGTTAAAGAAAAGTACTTGTTGGGAGATAACCCAAGAGTTTTCTTGAGTCTTGGAAGTTATTACTTCAGTAATGACCTCTCCTTATCCTTTTTGTTTGCTTTTTGCGCCAAGAATAACCTCTAATGAGAGGGAAGTAAGATTTGGCGAGTTGTTGTTGTCCCGAAACAGGTTTTTATGCTCCACCATAAAATTTGTGAGGAATCTCTGTAGGTCGTATTGAGCTGATATTTTGCGAATAAATCCCCTAGTATGTTAGCTAACTCTCGTTAGTTCAACACTTTTTTATTTGAGCAACATAAGGTCTTCGAAAAAATTGGTTTCTACCTCATGGTCTATTTTGACAGATTTCTGCCATTATTTGCATTTGCTTCTTATTGATTCCTTTTTGGGTTCTTTTTGGGAAATTGAGCTTTTTGAGGGAATTTATACAGTAGCTTATGTCTTTAGTGAAAGTTTTGTTGTTCCAAAGATAAGCCTAAAGGTCTACACTAATGTTGCTAATGAAGATTGTGTGAAGTTTTGCATGAAGGAAAATTTTCAGGTGTAGAGAGTGAATGATATAATGAGATGAAGAATGGAAAAAATCTCAAGCTTGCGGATGCCACCCCGTGTCACCCCAAGAAATATTCAAGAGGTACAAGCGTCAAAGCTTGGGGATGTCCAAGGCATCCCCTTCTTCATTAATAAAAAGCTCAGGTCTTTCTAGACACTTCGTTTTTATTGTTTCATGCACTATTGTGTTGATCTTGGAGCATCTTAGTTTTTGTTTAGTTTTCTTGAATAAAGTAGTTTGGACCCCCGTTCTCGCTGTGTTGTTTAAAATAAGTTGATTGGTGTTGGAGGGGAGCAGAAAGTTCTTGCCTGAGTAGTACAAAAAGGAGCTTGCTTTGACTGTGACTTGGACTTTATCATATCATACTAGGTGTTGTTTTGACCTTATTCTTAGTGATTATTGCTGTAGAATGACTTGTTCCAAACAATTGGGATTGCTTAGTGTGACTTGAAGGAATCATGCGTTGTTTTAACATACAAAAGCATAGTATTGTGGTATTCTACTTTGATGCTTTGTTTGGGTTGACTTGGCACATGCTCACACCATGTTATGACTATGAACAAGTCACCATAGCCTCTATGATCATTTTGTCCTTGAATTGTGGTACCACTTTATGCTTTGACTAGTAATATTTTGTCGCTCTGCACGATTATGACCATTATTCCTCTCTTAGTTGGTCGCTCCCAGTCTTTTGCTAGCCTCCACTTGTATGAGTAAGCTCTACTTATGCATCCAACTCCCAAGAAACCAAGTTATTCCAAAGTTTCCACTATAAATTCCTATTCATGGTGTGTTACACCATTTCGAGTATATTCTTGTTTTCATCTATCTTCCAATTAAAAAAGTATTTTGTTATGTGAAAACTTAGTGATTAAAGCTCTCACAAACTTGACGGAACACTTTATATTTCATGCCCCTAATAAACTTGAACCATTGTGTCATCTATGTTGTATATGCTTGCACTTATACGTTGGAATTGGCAGAACCGTGCTGTAACGGGGAACGCTTTTAACATTGCACTTGTACTTTGTACACAGTTGATATCTTGCTCTTTTGTCTATGGATGTCGCCGGCATGAAATAAAAGGGGAGCTTGTAAGTCTATGGAGTTATGTATGTATGTTAGAGAAACGCCTGGGCCGCTAGCCATGCCTAATCATGGTGGAAACTTGCAGCATCACCATAATGGCATCTATGAAGCTTTCTTCCTATATGAAAAAGCGACATATTGAAAAGAGGAAAGAGAGAAAAAAAAACACCATATTCCCATGGTAAATAAGAAGATTGCTGAAATGCTCATTGTCTGCTTGCCTTGTCATTTTGATTATGAGATAGCTCCTGTATCATGTGCAAGGGGTATCCCGTTGGCAGTTCTATATGATACACATGTACTTACTATGACAAGAACTTACATGTGACTAAAGTTGAGTAGCATGAGGAGCGGCCCTCGTATTCAAGGGACATGAGATTGCCAACTCATACTTTGTCAAGCATATACTCCATAGTTTGTTCACTTTAACCTTAATCACTTCAAGATGCTTATGATAGGGGCAATGAGCGCTGAAAGCTAACAAGTACCATAATTTTTGGAAGCTCTTTATGAAACTTGAAATCCCGGCTTCCCTTATGAAGGTCCTTTGACCACCATTATTTTGAGTCTCCACCTTCTACCTTTAGGCACCAGTTAAGAGAGAATAGTTTCCATTCTTAGTTCTATGTGCATTGTTCCAAAACTTATTTATTGATGCATATTGTTGATATTAATTGTTCTTGTGCTATTTGTATCTAGTAACTCTTATGAACTTTGAAGGTGTCCTATGCATCTATTTGCTACTCCACGAGGGACAAGCTGAATGCCACTATGCTATGTTTTCTGTATGTGAAACAAACAATCCTTTTTCAATGCATGTTATTCATGATCTTTGTTTGTAGCCTTTCATGTTGCATGCATAGTTACTTTGTCTTACTGTTAGAACTCCATCTTGCATGCTCATGTTTAGAGTTCTTTGATCCCAGCTTTCAGTGCTTGCAAATGGTTTGATCTTGATTTTTATGGTGCATGCCACCTAAAAAATTATTCTTTTTATTACTTACCTACTCGAGGACGAGCAGGAGTTAAGCTTGGGGATGCTTGATACGTCAGAATCGTATCTATAATTTTTGATGTTCCATGCTTGTTTAGTATCTACTTTGCTTTGCTTTGCTTTGTCTACACTTTGAGGTGTTTTTATATGTTTTCTGGTACTAACCTATTAACAAGATGCTACAGTGCCAGTTGCCTGGTTTCTTCTATTTTTGGTTCCAGAAAGGCAAAAAATCAATATTCTCGAAATTGGACGGGGCAAAAGCCAAAGTCAATATTTTACCGTGGGGAACACGGAGCCAGAGTACGAGACGGAGGGGAGGCACCAGGGGGCCACACAACCTGGCGGCGCGGGCTAGGGTTAGCCGCGCCTGGGGGGTATGACCACCCTGGCCGCCCCCTGCCTCGCCTCTTCGCCTATAAAGACCCCCCGATGCCAAAACCCGAAGTGCCCGATCAATATTCCACAAAACCGTCTGTAGCGCCACCGCCATCGTCCCTAGATCGGGAGGGATCTGAAGCTCTTTTCGGCACCCTGCCGAAGGGGAGATCATCCCATAGGCCTTCTTCTTCATCATGCCATCCTCCGATATGAAGCGTGAGTAGTTCCACCTTGGACTACGGGTCCACGTAGTAGCTAGATGGTTGTATATCCTCCTTTGTGCTATCATGTTTAGATCTTGTGAGCTCCGTTCATGATCAAGATCTTATCTATTTGTAATCATACATGTTGTGTTTGCAGCGATCCAATGGATATATTACTATGTCAGATTGATTAATGATTTTGTCTTATTGATTCTATCATGTCTGTGTTGTTTGTGATCTTGCATGCTCTCCGTTTCTAGTAGCTATCTTGGCCAAGTAGATGCTAGTGACTCCAAGGGGGGTATTTATGCTAGATAGTGGGTTCATGCCTCTATTTAATCGAAGGGAAGTGACATAAATCTCTAAGGTTGTAGATGTGATGTTTCCACTAGGGAGAAAACAACGGTCTCTTGTTCATGGAACAAGTGGATTGTTTACCTTACACACTTTGCTTAAAGTAGTTATCTGTTGCTTGCAACTTACTACTGGAGGGGGTTCGGATGATAACCCGAAGGTGTATTTCTAGTCATAAATGTAGTTGGATGACGGTCTATGTATCTTGTTGTATTGCCTAATCGAATCTCATAGGATCATGAATATCTAGTATTGCATTGTTATGCCTTGCTCAGTCCTGTCAATTGCCCTGCTATAATTTGTTTACCCTGCATGCCATGTTTGTTTATCTAAGGAGAACACCTCTAGTGAACTATTGTAACACCCTCGGAATCGGCCCTATGCAAGTTTTAGCGCTTCCCGCCAAACCCGCATAGAAACGATTCAAAGGTGCCCACCAGGCACTTTCGTGTGGGTGGAAAACGAAGTAATATCATTACACAATAGTCCTCGATGGAACCCACAAAACATATATACAACAACGGCTCAATGAGGCAAGAATACAGATGTACAATACAAAGATCCAAATCACCTTTAAAACGATATAGCGTCCGAGTACGGACGAGATGCAAATTGAGCTAAGAGCCCTGAAGAATAACCACTGGCGTCCATAACCCTGCCTAGGCCAAGCCGGAAGGGTAACCCTGCTAACGACGTCGATCTCAAAACCTGATTAAACAAAAGGGGTGCTGAAAAAGGGCAAAGGAAAAAGAGAGAGCGGTCAGTATTGAGGCCAGTACACGGCGAGGCTAGAATTCGGCGGTCCTCGCCTACATAGGTATGGTGGACTGAGGCGGCAGCGCGGCATGCACTAAACAGCCTATAGAGACTCGATACAACTAGCGGCTATCAGAGAGGGGTAAAAAAGACCTATTCGAACCGATGATACTACCACCAAACATACCCATCACGGTATTTCCCTCGAGACCAAACGAGGAAGTCACCGAGGAACTCACACGGTTGGCGTTTATTTATTCGATTATCGTTGCAGCAATTACTAGTCAGGTATAGATAGTCATCCTGATATAATAAGCAGTGGGCACTTTTAGTTAACCATTCCGTTGTAGTGGCAACACCTACTAGTCAGATACAATTGGCATGAGATATCCCAAAACCCAGCAGTTGTGGGCACTTTTATTTAGCCATTCCGTTGTAGTGGTGATTACTAGTCATATAGGATACAAGTCAAATTATAACAAGAACTTTAGTTATAGTTGTCTATGATCGAGAAGCTGTCCAAGTCGTCCATAACGCGGACACGGCTTCTCGAAAAGATTTAACCTCAGGGTGCACCAAAGTTCCCACACGCACCTACACCCTTGTTGTCGGATCGGTAGGTACAAGATCACAAAACATACACCCAACGGTATGTCGACGGGTTTCGGACACGACGTTTCCAGACCAAAGCAAGCACAGGGCCACCCCACTAAGCTACCCCGCAACGAAGTCGGCCGGTCTCGAGACGGACTCGGGGTTTGCGTCAATGGTCAGTAAACAATGGGAACCCGAAAGTGTGATGGGCTTGTCGATACATGAAAACACTCCGCTTACCTAACAGTCAAGCGCTCACGCAATCGTAAATAAAGCAAAAAGCATGGCATAAGTACAGGATAGTAATAAAGCCCCAAACTACTTTGTGGCCCCGATGCAGTACTTTGAAATCGGTACTAATCGATGGGGTGCCCACACACCCTGTGGTTAGCGCTCGATCTCGAACAGTATCAAGAACTCGGGGTCCCACGGACACCAAAGGTGGCGATTAAAATCCAAATATTGTCTATTACCCACGGTGCCTCTGCATTTACCTACTTTCAATTTTAGTTATTAAACAATAATTAAAGCCATAATCATCTCCAACATAAAGCATATGTCGCCCTTCCAACAACCGTGGTCTTGGACGACACGCAAAGACTTGAGCAAAGCGACTACGACGTAAGTCCAACTATCTACCAAACAACGTGTAATAGGAGGTGTCCAAGGCAATATAAGGCTGCAAGGGATATCACGGGTACGAAAACTAGAGCATCGCAACACAGATAGCAATAGATCAATAGGAGGGAATACATACTATAAAAGTAAGATAGGTAGAAAGGGGGAGATTGCTCGCCTGAAAACATTGTTGAAGGTTCATCCGAAGATCGGGTCGACTCTCGCATCAACTCATCGGCCTAATCCGTGAAGAAGCAAAGCACTAGCACAAACACCGGATGCACTATTTAACATTATGACAGAAGATCGGCATGATGCATGTATGATGTATGACATGGCAAATGTGCAGTGCAATTTGGCAAGATTAAGCGGAAACGGGATCCTGACATTTGTTTAGATGTTTCAAGTTATTTAGATACCCTGCAATTTAAATGTTGTCTTAACAAGATAAAGCATGGCACCGGTTCACCATGCAATTTTAAATGAGGACAATATAAGGCTAGAAACGCCCGCATATGGTCTTCATATTTAATTATGAGGTGAATCGGCATAAGGCCCCCCAAACCACATGATATGCGTGCGACATGAACAATTTAGATGCAACAAGTCATAATGCCATATATTATAAAATATAGGGCTCGGAAGAGGGGTCACACATCTCGGTATCGGCGATCTTGGGCTCCCGGGGTTCGACGGGATCGGCATTTGCCTCCGGGTTCGAGGTCTTTGGGGACTCGGCATCCATGAAGGGACATCGCCCGCTCCGATCTTGACGGGATGGAGAACTTGGTGGTTCCGTGAAGAAGACCTTGGTGCTCGAAGGGTTCGGGTTGGTCTTGGATCCTCGTGGTCGGTCTTGACTTAGTGAAGGAGGACTTGAGGTTTCCGGGAAGGAGATCTTGGGGCTCCGGGTCGATGTTCTCAAAATTCGGCCCCGATGGTCTTGTGTGGATGTTTGGATTCTCACATCAGAATCCCTCGAGTTCACTTCCCAGGTCGCACTTGACCTTTTGATTGGCAACACTTCTTCGGTGGCAGCGGAGATCTTATTGAACAAAACTTGATTATGGCTCAAGGGAACGGTGACACGCTGGAGGGATTAACTTACAGCGGCACCAAGATGGAGTGGCCGGGATTGTCAAAAATTAAGGTCACCGAGGGATACAACAAGATCTGCATCATCAGAAGGCAGCATACCATCTGGCAGCACCCATGCGATGTATTACCGTGGTAGTCGCCAACAGGGACCAGAACAAGGGACTGTCGACCCAAGCCTATAGCGGAGCAGGTGATGTGGGCCTTGGTACTGAAGACGAGCATGAGGAACGGACACAGGTGGAGCAGGAGACAAGGCGGGACCTCGGCGAGCGGCAAGGTGGCCAAGGCGCGTTCCCGATGGGGTCTGAAGGTGGCGCTGCAGGGCTTGGTGGCCTGGCGAGGAAGGGAGGAGGTGGCGTGGCGTCGGGAGAGGCAAGGGCGGGGACGAGCACAGGGTCACGGCGAGGAGGACGAGCGCGACACCGAAGATGGTTGTGGTCGGGCGGCACGCTGGCGGCCAGGCTCGAGGGAGGGCTCGCGGGGTGCCAGAGATGACGCGGATGGCGGTGGCTTGCAGGTGGCGGCGGGCGGGAGGCGACGCGTCTCTGACGCTGGTAGAAGAAGGGAGGACGCGTCATGGTGACCAGAGGCAGCGCGGAGGTGGGCGAGAGGACGCCAACGAGGGCACGACAGACGAGCATGGCGACGAAGGAAGGCCGCTTGCGGGGAGGTCGTCGGGAAGGAAGAGGCGCGGGAGACAGCGGTGGGCATGCCTGCGGCAGAGAGGCGAGCTCGCTGGCGAGGTAGCGATGGTGGCGGCGGGGTCCTGAGCAAGGTGGAGAGGAGGAAAACGTGAGGGGATTGGGGTCGGGGACGGGGTTCCCGTGCGGGGCCGTGGTCAGGCGGCCGCGTGGGTGGGGTGGGGCCAGGGGATCGAGGCAGGGGTGGGTGGTGGCGTGCGTGTGGAGCCAGGGGGGTGGCGGCAGGGTGGGGAGTAGTGGGATGGGGTTTGGGGTAGGGAATTTAGGGTTAGGCGTGGGGTAGTAGATGGCTGGCTGCTGGGCCTTGGGCCTAGCGGCTGGCTGCCTCCCCCACAAAAATATTTTGGGTTTTTAATTATTATTATTTTAAATATTTGGTAAATAGTTTTTAAGACAAATACAAGATCCAAACAGACCGAGAGATTTGATTTGAAATTTAAGGATGACTAGTTTACAAAACAACATAGTCTTTCGCAAAATAGTTTTAGACAAAAATCATAATATGCATGATGATGTCATAATGATGCACAAGTACAAACAACAACAATTTTCTAGTAGTGGATTTACCCGGGGTGCTACAATTCGACACCACTAACAATGGATCTCGCCCTCGAGATCCGCCTCCTGGTACGGGCAAGAAAGCCGACGCTCTGAATCTTCTCGCTTAATATAGATCTTCGCGACACCACTAACAATGATTATTTCTCCATCTTGAAATCGGCGACACCACCAACGAGCGGTCGTTGATCATGTGCGTCGAGGAAGTACTTCGGATAAACAAAAGACGAAAATAGAGGCATCAAAAGATAAGGCCACCTCTAACTTCGACAGAAGGAGAGAAAAGGTGCACTCTAATCCACTTCAATGTACAAGAGCGAATAGATTGAGTAGTCGGCATGGGGGCCAATCCATCACGCACCCAAACTATTACTTTGCACATGCAGTAGAAAATCATGCAACCCATTCTCGGAATTAGACAGAAGGTCTCGACAAGCGAGGTTCGAAATCAAAGGAGGGATGGAGATTCCCATCAGATCTGATGTGGATGACTTTATCGTATCGGAAAACATTGGAGGATAGAAAGAAAATTTTTAGTGAATTTTCGGTCCACTGAAAGGTACAACAAATGAAAGATTCATCAGATAGCGTGAAGGTCGGATGTCGAAGCACCGTTACAAGAGGAGGAAGTGAAACTCTGAAGGTACGACGGAAACCCAACCACGAGAATTCCTAGACTCGAAGAAAAGATAAGAGAGCTGATTCAAAACACGTCGAGGTAAGAGAAGAATAGCAAAGGGATAAGGAGTAAAAGCAGACCTAATCAGATCTATCCAACCGATTTTTTCAAAATAGATTTGACACTCTACAACGTCCGTTAGCTAGGTTCACCTACAGGCTGGACCAGTGGGGTATCGTAACTGCTGAGCTCTGATACCACTCTGTAACACCCTCGGAATCGGCCCTATGCAAGTTTTAGCGCTTCCCGCCAAACCCGCATAGAAACGATTCAAAGGTGCCCACCAGGCACTTTCGTGCGGGTGGAAAACGAAGTAATATCATTACACAATAGTCCTCGATGGAACCCACAAAACATATATACAACAACGACTCAATGAGGCAAGAATACAGATGTACAATACAAAGATCCAAATAACCTTTAAAACGATATAGCGTCCGAGTACGGACAAGATGCAAATTGAGCTAAGAGCCTCGAAGAATAACCATGGCGTCCATAACCCCGCCCAGGCTGAAGGGTAACCCTGCTAACGACGTCGATCTCAAAACCTGATTAAACAAAAGGTGCCGACAAAGGGCAAAGGAAAAGAGAGAGCGGTCGATCGAGGCCAAGACACCATGAGGCTAGAATTCCGGTCTCGCCTACATAGGTATGGTGGATCAAGGCGGCCAAGCATGCACTAAACAGCCTATAGAGACTCGATACAACTAGCGGCTATCAGAGAGGGGTAAGAAAGAACTATTCGGAACCAATCTGATACTACCACCAAACATACCCATCCTGGTATTTCCCCCCTCGAGACCAAACGAGGAAGTCAGCCGAGGAACTCACACAGGTTGGCGGTTTATTTATTCGATTATCGTTGCAGCAATTACTAGTCAGGTATAGATAGTCATCCTGATATAATAAGCAGTGGGCACTTTTAGTTAACCATTCCGTTGTAGTGGCAACACTTACTAGTCAGATACAATTGGCATGAGATATCCCAAAACCCAGCAGTTGTGGGCACTTTTATTTAGCCATTCCGTTGTAGTGGAGCTGATTACTAGTCATATAGGATACAAGTCAAATTATAACAGTAAACTTTAGTTATAGTTGTCTATGATCGAGAACTGTGCTCCAAGTCGTCCATAACCGCGGACACGGCTTCTCGAAAAGATTTAACCGCAGGGTGCACCAAAGTTCCCACACGCACCTACACCCTTGTTGTCGATCGTAGGTACAAGATCACAAAACATACACCCAACGGTATGTCGACGGGTTTCGGACACGTTTCCCAGACCCAAAGCAGTGGGGCCACCCCTAAGCTACCCGAACGAAGTCGGCCGGTCTCCGAGACGGACTCGGGGTTTGCGTCAATGGTCAGTAAACAATCGGGAACCCGAAGTGTGATCGGGCTTGTCGATACCGCGAAAACACTCCGCTTACCTAACAGATCAAGGCCCACGCAATCGTAAATAAAGCAAGAAAGCATGGCATAAGTACAGGATAGTAATAAAGCCCCAAACTACTTTGTGGCCCCGACAGATTTTGAAATCAGGTACTAATCGATGGGGTGCCCACACACCCCACGTGGTTAGCGCTCGATCTCTAATGTATCAAGAACTCGGGGTCCCACGGACACCAAAGGAGTTAAAATCCAAATATTGTCTATTACCCACCGGCCTCTCTGCATTTACCTACTTTCAATTTTAGTTATTAAACAATAATTAAAGCCATAATCATCTCCAACATAAAGCATATGTCACCTTCCAACAACCGTGGTAATCGACGACACGCAACAAGACTTGAGCAGCGACTACGACGCGTAAGTCCAACTATCTACCAAACAATGTAATAGGAGGTGTCCAAGGCAATATAAGGCTGCAAGGGATATCACGGTCGAAAACTAGAGCATCGCAACACGATAGCAATAGATCAATAGGAGGAATACATACTATAAAAGTAAGATAGGTAGAAAGGGGAGATTGCTACTTTGAAAACATTGTTGAAGGTTCATCCAAGATCGGTCGACTCTCGCATCAACTCATCGGCCTAATCCGTGAAGAAGCAAAGCACTAGCACAAACACCGGATGCACTATTTAACATTATGACAGAAGATCGGCATGATGCATGTATGATGTATGACATGGCAAATGTGCAGTGCAATTTGGCAAGATTAAGCGGAAACGGGATCCTGACATTTGTTTAGATGTTTCAAGTTATTTAGATACCCTGCAATTTAAATGTTGTCTTAACAAGATAAAGCATGGCACCGGTTCACCATGCAATTTTAAATGAGGACAATATAAGGCTAGAAACGCCCGCATATGGTCTTCATATTTAATTATGAGGTGAATCGGCATAAGGCCCCCCAAACCACATGATATGCGTGCGACATGAACAATTTAGATGCAACAAGTCATAATGCCATATATTATAAAATATAGGGCTCGGAAGAGGGGTCACACATCTCGGTATCGGCGATCTTGGGCTCCCGGGGTTCGACGGGATCGGCATTTGCCTCCGGGTTCGAGGTCTTTGGGGACTCGGCATCCATGAAGGGGACATCGACGCTCCGCGGTCTTCGGACGCCGGGATGGAGAACTTGGTGGTTCCGTGAAGAAGACCTTGGTGCTCGAAGGGGTTCGGGTTGGTCTTCGGATCCTCAGGGTCAGGTCTTCGACTTCCGTGAAGGAGGACTTGAGGTTTCCGGGAAGGAGATCTTGGGGCTCCGGGTCGATGTTCTCAAAATTCGGCCCCGATGGTCTTGTGTGGATGTTTGGATTCTCACATCAGAATCCCTCGAGTTCACTTCCCAGGTCGCACTTGACCTTTTGATTGGCAACACTTCTTCGGTGGCAGCGGAGATCTTATTGAACAAAACTTGATTATGGCTCAAGGGAACGGTGACACGCTGGAGGGATTAACTTACAGCGGCACCAAGATGGAGTGGCCGGGATTGTCAAAAATTAAGGTCACCGAGGGATACAACAAGATCTGCATCATCAGAAGGCAGCATACCATCTGGCAGCACCCATGCGATGTATTACCGTGGTAGTCGCCAACAGGGACCAGAACAAGGGACTGTCGACCCAAGCCTATAGCGGAGCAGGTGATGTGGGCCTTGGTACTGAAGACGAGCATGAGGAACGGACACAGGTGGAGCAGGAGACAAGGCGGGACCTCGGCGAGCGGCAAGGTGGCCAAGGCGCGTTCCCGATGGGGTCTGAAGGTGGCGCTGCAGGGCTTGGTGGCCTGGCGAGGAAGGGAGGAGGTGGCGTGGCGTCGGGAGAGGCAAGGGCGGGGACGAGCACAGGGTCACGGCGAGGAGGACGAGCGCGACACCGAAGATGGTTGTGGTCGGCACGCCAAGGCCAGGCTCGAGGGAGGGCTCGCGGGGTGCCAGAGATGACGCGGATGGCGGCGGCTTGCAGGCAGGGCCGGCCGGAGGCGGGAGACGTGCGTCTACGAGGGGCGACGCTGGTAGAAGGGAGGACGGCGTCGCGGGTGACCAGAGGCAGCGCGGAGGTGGGCGAGAGGACGCCAACGAGGGCACGACAGACGAGCATGGCGACGAAGGAAGGCCGCTTGCGGGGAGGTCGTCGGGAAGGAAGAGGCGCGGGAGACAGCGGTGGGCATGCCTGCGGCAGAGAGGCGAGCTCGCTGGCGAGGTAGCGATGGTGGCGGCGGGGTCCTGAGCAAGGTGGAGAGGAGGAAAACGTGAGGGGATTGGGGTCGGGGACGGGGTTCCCGTGCGGGGCCGTGGTCGGGCGACCGCGTGGGTGGGGCCAGGGGATCGAGGCAGGGGTGGGTGGTGGCGTGCGTGTGGAGCCAGGGGGGTGGCGGCAGGGTGGGGAGTAGTGGGATGGGGTTTGGGGTAGGGAATTTAGGGTTAGGCGTGGGGTAGTAGATGGCTGGCTCTTGCCTTGGGCCTAGCTAGGCCGCCTCCCCCCACAAAATATTTTGGGTTTTAATTATTATTATTTTAAATATTTGGTAAATAGTTTTTAAGACAAATACAAGATCCAAACAGACCGAGAGATTTGATTTGAAATTTAAGGATGACTAGTTTACAAAACAACATAGTCTTTCGCAAAATAGTTTTAGACAAAAATCATAATATGCATGATGATGTCATAATGATGCACAAGTACAAACAACAACAATTTTCTAGTAGTGGATTTACCCGGTGCTACAATTCGACACCACTAACAATGGATCTCGCCTCGAGATCCGCCTCTGTCTGGCAAGAAAGCCGACGCTCAATCTTCTCGCTTAATATAGATCTTCGCGACACCACTAACAATGATTATTTCTCCATCTTGAAATCGGCGACACCACCAACGAGTCGTTGATCATGTCGCCGAGGAAGTACGGATAAACAAAAGACGAAAATAGAGGCATCAAAAGATAAGGCCACCTCTAACTTCGACGGAAGGAGAGAAAAGGTGCACTCTAATCCACTTCAATGTACAAGAGGGAATAGATTGAGTAGTCGGCATGGGGGCCAATCCATCACGCACCCAAACTATTACTTTGCACATGCAGTAGAAAATCATGCAACCCATTCTCGGAATTAGACAGAAGGTCTCGACAAGCGAGGTTCGAAATCAAAGGAGGGATGGAGATTCCCATCAGATCTGATGTGGATGACTTTATCGTATCGGAAAACATTGGAGGATAGAAAGAAAATTTTTAGTGAATTTTCGGTCCACTGAAAGGTACAACAAATGAAAGATTCATCAGATAGCGTGAAGGTCGGATGTCGAAGCACTACAAGAGGAGGAAGTGAAACTCAAGGTACGACGAAACCCAACCACGAATTCCTAGACTCAAGAAAAGATAAGAGAGCTGATTCAAAACACGTCGAGGTAAGAGAAGAATAGCAAAGGGATAAGGAGTAAAAGCAGACCTAATCAGATCTATCCAACCGATTTTTTCAAAATAGATTTGACACTCTACAACGTCCGTTAGCTAGGTTCACCTACAGGCTGGACCAGTGGGGTATCGTAACTGCTGAGCTCTGATACCACTCTGTAACACCCTCGGAATCGGCCCTATGCAAGTTTTAGCGCTTCCCGCCAAACCCGCATAGAAACGATTCAAAGGTGCCCACCAGGCACTTTCGTGCGGGTGGAAAACGAAGTAATATCATTACACAATAGTCCTCGATGGAACCCACAAAACATATATACAACAACGACTCAATGAGGCAAGAATACAGATGTACAATACAAAGATCCAAATAACCTTTAAAACGATATAGCGTCCGAGTACGGACAAGATGCAAATTGAGCTAAGAGCCCTGAAGAATAACCACTGGCGTCCATAACCCTGCCTAGGCCAAGCCGGAAGGGTAACCCTGCTAACGACGTCGATCTCAAAACCTGATTAAACAAAAGGGGTGCCGACAAAGGGCAAAGGAAAAAGAGAGCGGTCAAGATCGAGGCCAAGACAGCGAGGCTAGAATTCGGTCCTCGCCTACATAGGTATGGTGGATCAAGCGGCATAAGATGCACTAAACAGCCTATAGAGACTCGATACAACTAGCGGCTATCAGAGAGGGGTAAGAAAGAACTATTCGGAACCAATCTGATACTACCACCAAACATACCCATCCTGGTATTTCCCCCCTCGAGACCAAACGAGGAAGTCAGCCGAGGAACTCACACAGTTGGCAGTTTTATTTATTCAGTTATCGTTGCAGCAATTACTAGTCAGGTATAGATAGTCATCCTGATATAATAAGCAGTGGGCACTTTTAGTTAACCATTCCGTTGTAGTGGCAACACTTACTAGTCAGATACAATTGGCATGAGATATCCCAAAACCCAGCAGTTGTGGGCACTTTTATTTAGCCATTCCGTTGTAGTGGAGCTGATTACTAGTCATATAGGATACAAGTCAAATTATAACAGTAAACTTTAGTTATAGTTGTCTATGATCGAGAACTGTGCTCCAAGTCGTCCATAACCGCGGACACGGCTTCTCGAAAAGATTTAACCCTGCAGGGGTGCACCAAAGTTCCCACACGCACCTACACCCTTGTTGTCAGATCAGGTAGGTACAAGATCACAAAACATACACCCAACGGTATGTCGACGGGTTTTGGACACGACGCTTCCTAGACCCAAAGCAAGCACAGGGGCCACCCCACTAAGCTACCATAGCGAAGTCGGCCGGTCTCCGAGACGGACTCGGGGTTTGCGTCAATGGTCAGAACAACTGGGAACCCGAAGTGTGACTGGCTTGTCGATACCGAAAACACTCCGCTTACCTAAACAGATAAAGGCCCACGCAATCAGAATAAAGCAAGAAAGCATGGCATAAGTACAGATAGTAATAAAGCCCCAAACTACTTTGTGGCCCCAGACAAGACTTTGAAATCAGGTACTAATCGATGGGGTGCCCACACACCCCACCGTGGTTAGCGCGCCGATCTCTAGCAGTATCAAGAACTCGGGTCCCACGGACACCAAAGGAGCGTTAAAATCCAAATATTGTCTATTACCCACCGTGCCTCTGCATTTACCTACTTTCAATTTTAGTTATTAAACAATAATTAAAGCCATAATCATCTCCAACATAAAGCATATGTCACCTTCCAACAACCGTGGTAATCGACGACACACAAAGACTGAGCAGCGACTACGACGCCAGAAGTCCAACTATCTACCAAACAACAGGTAATAGGAGGTGTCCAAGGCAATATAAGGCTGCAAGGGATATCACGCACGAAAACTAGAGCATCGCAACACGTATAGCAATAGATCAATAGGAGGAATACATACTATAAAAGTAAGATAGGTAGAAAGGGGAGATTGCTACTTTGAAAACATTGTTGAAGGTTCATCCAAGATCGGGTCGACTCGCATCAACTCATCGGCCTAATCCGTGAAGAAGCAAAGCACTAGCACAAACACCGGATGCACTATTTAACATTATGATGTAAGATCGGCATGATGCATGTATGATGTATGACATGGCAAATGTGCAAAGGTAATTTGGCAAGATTAAGCGGAAACGGGATCCTGACATTTGTTTAGATGTTTCAAGTTATTTAGATACCCTGCAATTTCCATGTTGTCTTAACAAGATAAAGCATGGCACCGTTCACCATGCAATTTTAAATGAGGACAATATAAGGCTAGAAACGCCGCATATGGTCTTCATATTTAATTATGAGGTGAATCGGCATAAGGCCCCCAAACCACATGATATGCGTGTACATGAACAATTTAGATGCAACAAGTCATAATGCCATATATTATAAAATATAGGGCTCGGAAGAGGGGTCACACATCTCGGTATCGGCGATCTTGGGCTCCCGGGGTTCGACGGGATCGGCATTTGCCTCCGGGTTCGAGGTCTTTGGGGACTCGGCATCCATGAAGGGGACATCGACGCTCCCATGGTCTTCTGGACGCCGGGATGGAGAACTTGGTGGTTCCGTGAAGAAGACCTTGGTGCTCGAAGGGGTTCGGGTTGGTCTTCGGATCCTCAGGGTCAGGTCTTCGACTTCCGTGAAGGAGGACTTGAGGTTTCCGGGAAGGAGATCTTGGGGCTCCGGGTCGATGTTCTCAAAATTCGGCCCCGATGGTCTTGTGTGGATGTTTGGATTCTCACATCAGAATCCCTCGAGTTCACTTCCCAGGTCGCACTTGACCTTTTGATTGGCAACACTTCTTCGGTGGCAGCGGAGATCTTATTGAACAAAACTTGATTATGGCTCAAGGGAACGGTGACACGCTGGAGGGATTAACTTACAGCGGCACCAAGATGGAGTGGCCGGGATTGTCAAAAATTAAGGTCACCGAGGGATACAACAAGATCTGCATCATCAGAAGGCAAGATACCATCCGGCAAAGACCATGCGATGTATTACCGTGGTAGTCGCCATGAGGACGTAACAAGGACGCTGACCCAAGCCTATAGCGGAGCAGGTGATGTGGGCCTTGGTACTGAAGACGAGCATGAGGAACGGACACAGGTGGAGCAGGAGACAAGGCGGGACCTCGGCGAGCGGCAAGGTGGCCAAGGCGCGTTCCCGATGGGGTCTGAAGGTGGCGCTGCAGGGCTTGGTGGCCTGGCGAGGAAGGGAGGAGGTGGCGTGGCGTCGGGAGAGGCAAGGGCGGGGACGAGCACAGGGTCACGGCGAGGAGGACGAGCGCGACACCGAAGATGGTTGTGGTCGGGCAAGACGCCGTGCTCGAGGAGGAGGCTCATGTGCGAGATGACGGATGGCGGCTTGCGAGTGGCCGGAGGCGGGAGACGTGCGTCTACGAGGGGCGACGCTGGTAGAAGGGAGGACGGCGTCGCGGGTGACCAGAGGCAGCGCGGAGGTGGGCGAGAGGACGCCAACGAGGGCACGACAGACGAGCATGGCGACGAAGGAAGGCCGCTTGCGGGGAGGTCGTCGGGAAGGAAGAGGCGCGGGAGACAGCGGTGGGCATGCCTGCGGCAGAGAGGCGAGCTCGCTGGCGAGGTAGCGATGGTGGCGGCGGGGTCCTGAGCAAGGTGGAGAGGAGGAAAACGTGAGGGGATTGGGGTCGGGGACGGGGTTCCCGTGCGGGGCCGTGGTCAGGCGGCCGCGTGGGTGGGGTGGGGCCAGGGGATCGAGGCAGGGGTGGGTGGTGGCGTGCGTGTGGAGCCAGGGGGGTGGCGGCAGGGTGGGGAGTAGTGGGATGGGGTTTGGGGTAGGGAATTTAGGGTTAGGCGTGGGGTAGTAGATGGCTGGCTGCTGGGCCTTGGGCCTAGCGGCTGGCTGCCTCCCCCACAAAAATATTTTGGGTTTTTAATTATTATTATTTTAAATATTTGGTAAATAGTTTTTAAGACAAATACAAGATCCAAACAGACCGAGAGATTTGATTTGAAATTTAAGGATGACTAGTTTACAAAACAACATAGTCTTTCGCAAAATAGTTTTAGACAAAAATCATAATATGCATGATGATGTCATAATGATGCACAAGTACAAACAACAACAATTTTCTAGTAGTGGATTTACCCGGGGTGCTACAATTCGACACCACTAACGATGGATCTCACCCTCGAGATCCGCCTCCTGGTATGGGGAAGAAGGCCGACGCTCTGAATCTTCTCGCTTAATGTAGATCTTCGGGACACCACTAACAAAGATTATTTCTCCATCTTGAAATTGGCGACACCACCAACAAGCGGTCGTCGATCATGTGCATCGAGGGAGTACTCCGGATAAACAAAAGACGAAAATAGAGGCATCAAAAGATAAGACCACCTCTAACTTCGACAGAAGGAGAGAAAAGGTGCACTCTAATCCACTTCAATGTACAAGAGCGAATAGATTGAGTAGTCGGCATGGGGGCCAATCCATCACGCACCCAAACTATTACCTCGCACATGCAGTAGAAAATCACGCAACCCATTCTCGAAATTAGACTGAAGATCTCGACAAGCGAGGTTCGGAATCAAAGGAGGGATGGAGATTCTCATCAGATCTAATGTAGATGACTTCATCGTATCGGAGGAAAGAAAGAAATATTTTAGTGAATTTTCGTCCACCGAAGGTACAACAAATGAAAGATTCATCGATAGCGTGAAGGTCGGATGTCAAGCAATTACAAGAGGAGGAAGTGAAACTCAAGGTAATGACGGAAACCCAACCACGAGAATTCCTAGACTCAAGAAAAGATAAGAGAGCTGATTCAAAACACGCCGAGGTAAGAGAAGAATAGCAAAGGGATAAGGAGTAAAAGGCACCTAATCAGATCTATCCAACCGATTTTTTCAAAATAGATTTGACACTCTACAACGTCTGTTAGCTAGGTTCACCTACAGTGGACCAAGGTATCGAATCACGAGCTCGATACCACTCAGAACACCCTGAATCGGCCCTATGCAAGTTTTAGCTTTCCCAAACCCGCATAGAAACGATTCAAAGGTGCCCACCAGCACTTTCGCGGGTGGAAAACGGTAATATCATTACACAATAGTCCTCGATGGAACCCACAAAACATATATACAACAACGACTCAATGAGGCAAGAATACGGATGTACAATACAAAGATCCAAATAACCTTTAAACGATATAGCGTCCAGTAGTGCGGACAAGATGCAAATTGAGCTAAGAGCCTCAAGAATAACCATCGCCCATAACTGCCTAGGCCAAGCCGGAAGGGTAACCTCGCTAACGACGATCTCAAAACCTGATTAAACAAAAGGTGCCGACAAAGGGCAAAGGAAAAAGAGAGCGGTCGATCGAGGCCAAGACACTATGAGGCTAGAATTGGCGGTCCTCGCCACATAGGTATGGTGGATCAAGCGGCAAGCATGCACTAAACAGCCTATAGAGACTCGATACAACTAGCGGCTATCGAGAGGGGTAAGAAAGAACTATTCGAACCAATCGATACTACCACCAAACATACCCATCTCCGTATTTCCCCTCGAGACCAAACGAGGAAGTCACCGAGGAACTCACACAGTTGGCGCTTTATTTATTCGATTATCGTTAAAGAATTACTAGTCGTATAGATAGTCATCCCGATATAAGCAAAGGCACTTTTAGTTAACCATTCCGCTGTAGTGGCAACACTTACTAGTCGATACAATTGGCATGAGATATCCCAAAACCCAGCAGCTTGTGGGCACTTTTATTTAGCCATTCCGTTGTAGTGGAGCCGATTACTAGTCATATAGGATACAAGTCAAATTATAACAAGAACTTTAGTTATAGTTGTCTATGATCGAGAACTGTGCTCCAAGTCGTCCATAACCGCGGACACGGCTTCTAAAAGATTTAACCTCATAGGGTGCACCAAAGTTCACACGCACCTACACCCTTGTTGTCGATCAGGTAGGTACAAGATCACAAAACATACACCCAACGGTATGTCGACGGGTTTCGGACACGACGCTTCCTAGACCCAAAGCAAGTGGGGCCACCCCACTAAGCTACCGCAACGAAGTCGGCCGTCTCCGAGACGGACTCGGGGTTTGCGTCAATGGTCAGAACAATCGGGAACCCGAAAGTGTGACTGGGCTTGTCGATACCAAAAAACACTCCGCTAAATAAAGATAGCGCCCACGCAATCGTAAATAAAGCAAAGAAGCATGGCATAAGTACAGGATAGTAATAAAGCCCCAAACTACTTTGTGGCCCCTGACAAGATTTTGAAATCGTACTAATCGATGGGGTGCCCACACACCCACTGTGGTTAGCGCTCGATCTCTAATATCAAGAACTCGGGTCCTACGGACACCAAAGGAGCGGTTAAAATCCAAATATTGTCTATTACCCACCGGTGCCTCTGCATTTACCTACTTTCAATTTTAGTTATTAAACAATAATTAAAGCCATAATCATCTCCAACATAAAGCATATGTCAGCCTTCCAACAACCGTGGTACTGGACTTACACGCAACAAAGACTGAGCAGCGACTACGACGCGTAAGTCCAACTATCTACCAAACAACAGGTAATAGGAGGTGTCCAAGGCAATATAAGGCTGCAAGGGATATCACGGGTACGAAAACTAGAGCATCGCAACACAGATAGCAATAGATCAATAGGAGGGAATACATACTATAAAAGTAAGATAGGTAGAAAGGGGGAGATTGCTCGCCTGAAAACATTGTTGAAGGTTCATCCGAAGATCGGGTCGACTCTCGCATCAACTCATCGGCCTAATCCGTGAAGAAGCAAAGCACTAGCACAAACACCGGATGCACTATTTAACATTATGACAGAAGATCGGCATGATGCATGTATGATGTATGACATGGAAAATGTGCAGTGCAATTTGGCAAGATTAAGCGGAAACGGGATCCCGACATTTGTTTAGATGTTTCAATTTATTTAGATACCCTGCAATTTAAATGTTGTCTTAACAAGATAAAGCATGGCACCGGTTCACTATGCAATTTTAAATGAGGACAATATAAGGCTAGAAACGCCTGCATATGGTCTTCATATTTAATTATGAGGTGAATCGGCATAAGGCCCCCCAAACCACATGATATGCGTGCGACATGAACAATTTAGATGCAACAAGTCATAATGCCATATATTATAAAATATAGGGCTCGGAAGAGGGGTCACACATCTCGGTATCGGCGATCTTGGGCTCCCGGGGTTCGACGGGATCGGCATTTGCCTCTGGGTTCGAGGTCTTTGGGGACTCGGCATCCATGAAGGGGACATCGACGCTCCGCGGTCTTCGGACGCCGGGATGGAGAACTTGGTGGTTCCGTGAAGAAGACCTTGGTGCTCGAAGGGGTTCGGGTTGGTCTTCGGATCCTCAGGGTCAGGTCTTCGACTTCCGTGAAGGAGGACTTGAGGTTTCCGGGAAGGAGATCTTGGGGCTACGGGTCGATGTTCTCAAAATTCGGCCCCGATGGTCTTGTGTGGATGTTTGGATTCTCACATCAGAATCCCTCGAGTTCACTTCCTAGGTCGCACTTGACCTTTTGATTGGCAACACTTCTTCGGTGGCAGCGGAGATCTTATTGAACAAAACTTGATTATGGCTCAAGGGAACGGTGACACGCTGGAGGGATTAACTTACAGCGGCACCAAGATGGAGTGGCCGGGATTGTCAAAAATTAAGGTCACCGAGGGATACAACAAGATCTGCATCATCAGAAGGCAGCATACCATCTGGCAGCACCCATGCGATGTATTACAGTGGTAGTCGCCAACAGGGACCAGAACAAGGGACTGTCGACCCAAGCCTATAGCGGAGCAGGTGATGTGGGCCTTGGTACTGAAGACGAGCATGAGGAACGGACACAGGTGGAGCAGGAGACAAGGCGGGACCTCGGTGAGCGGCAAGGTGGCCAAGGCGCGTTCCCGATGGGGTCTGAAGGTGGCGCTGCAGGGCTTGGTGGCCTAGCGAGGAAGGGAGGAGGTGGCGTGGCGTCGAGAGAGGCAAGGGCGGTGATGAGCACAGGGTCACGGCGAGGAGGACGAGCGCGACACCGGAGATGGTTGTGGTCGGGCGGCACGCTGGCGGCCAGGCTCGAGGGAGGGCTCGCGGGGTGCCAGAGATGACGCGGATGGCCGCGGCTTGCAGGCAGGGCCGGCCGGAGGCGGGAGACGTGCGTCTACGAGGGGCGACGCCGGTAGAAGGGAGGACGGCGTCGCGGGTGACCAGAGGCAGCGCGGAGGCGGGCGAGAGGATGCCAACGAGGGCACGACAGACGAGCATGGCGACGAAGGAAGGCCACTTGCAGGGAGGTCGTCGGGAAGGAAGAGGCGCGGGAGACAGCGGTGGGCATGCCTGCGGCAGAGAGGCGAGCTCGCTGGCGAGGTAGCGATGGTGGCGGCGGGGTCCTGAGCAAGGTGGAGAGGAGGAAAACGTGAGGGGATTGGGGTCGGGGACGGGGTTCCCGTGCGGGGCCGTGGTCGGGCGGCCGCGCGGGCGGGGTGGGGCCAGGGGATCGAGGCAGGGGTGGGTGGTGGCGGGCGCGTGGAGCCAGGTGGGCGGCGCGTGGGGGAGTAGTGGGATGGGGTTTGGGGTAGGGAATTTAGGGTTAGGCGTGGGGTAGTAGGTGGTCTTTGGGCCTTGGGCCTAGCGGCCTCCCCCCACAAAAATATTTTGGGTTTTTAATTATTATTATTTTAAATATTTGGTAAATAGTTTTTAAGACAAATACAAGATCCAAACGGACCGAGAGATTTGATTTGAAATTTAAGGATGACTAGTTTACAAAACAACATAGTCTTTCGCAAAATAGTTTTAGACAAAAATCATAATATGCATGATGATGTCATAATGATGCACAAGTACAAACAACAACAATTTTCTAGTAGTGGATTTACCCGGGGTGCTACAACTATGGAACCCGGTCCAATCTTTACAATTGGTACATCTTCCATTGTTCCTGTTTACTTACTGCAAACCACTATCATCTTCCTCACCATACAGTTAATCCTTTGTAACAGCAACCAGCGAGATTGACAACCTCCCTGTTCGTTGGGGAAAAGTCTTGAGTTTGTGTTGTGCATGTTTCCAAGTTGCTTGCAGCACCTTTGAGACGTTTCCTTCCTCCTACTGGTTCTATAACCTCGGTTTCTTATTGAGGGAACACTTGCTGCTGTGTTGCATCACACCTTGCTCTTGGGGTTTCCCGACGAAGTGCTTTCAGGTGCCATCTGTAGACAAAGCAAAGCAAAGTAGATACTAAACAAGCATGGAACATCAAAAATTATAGATACGTTTACGACGTATCAGGAAACGACCCAAAGGTGTTGCTAGCAACTTGGAAACCTGCACAACACAAACTCAAGACTTTGCCCCAACGAACAGTGAGGTTGTCAATCTCACCGGTTTGCTGAAAACAAAGGATTAACTATATGGTGTGGAAGGTAATGGTGGCTTGCAGAAAGTAAACAGTAACAGTGGAAGATGTATCAATGGTAAAGATTGGACCGGGGTCCATAGTTCACTAGAGGTGTTCTCCTTAATATAAACAACATACCATGCTGGGTAAACAAAGTACAGCGGGGCAATTGACAGGACAGAGCAAGGCATAACAATGCAATACTAGACATTTATGATCCTATGAGATTTGATTGGGCATTAGAACAAGATACATAGACCGCCATCCAACTACATCTATGACTAGTAACCACCTTCAGGTTATCATCCGAACCCCCTCCAGTATTAACTTGCAAGCAACAGATAACTGCTTTAAGCAAGGTGTGTAAAGTAAACAATACACTTGTTCCATGAACAAGAGATTGTTGTTTTCTCCCTAGTAGCAACAACACATCTACAACCTTAGAGATTTCTATCACTTCCCCAGATTAAATAGAGGCATGAACCCACTATCGAGCATAAATACTCCCTCTTGGAGTCACTAGCATCTACTTGTCCAAGATAGCTACTAGAAACGGAGAGCATGCAAGATCTCAAACAACACAGACTTGATAGAATCAATAAGATATAATCATTAACCAATCTGACATAGTAATCTCAATATCCATCCGATCCCCGCAAACACAACATGCATGATTACAAATAGATGATTTTGATCATGAACGAAGCTCACAAGATCTAAACATGGTAGCACAAAGGAGGAGAAACGACCATCTAGCTACTACATGGACCTGTAGTCCAAGGTGGAACTACTCACGCTTCATACCGGAGGCTGGCATGGTGATGAAGAAGGCCTCCGGGATGATCTCTCCCCTCCGACAGGGTGTCGGGAAGAGCTTCAGATCCCCCTATCTAGGGATGATGGTGGCGGTGGCTATGAAATGTTTCGTGGAAGAATGATCGGGTACTTAGGGTTTAGGTATCGGGGGATTCTTATAGGCGAAGAAGGATGCCGAGGGGGTGCCCGAGGCGGCTGCACACCCAGGCGCGGGCCAGGCCTGGCCACGCGGCCAGGGTGTGTGGCCCCCTCGAGGCCCTCCTCGGTCTCGTCTTCTGGCTCTGTGTTCCCCACGGCAAAATATTGACTTTGGCTTTTGTCCCGTACAATTCCGAGAATATTCATTTTCTGACTTTTCTGGAACCAAAAACAACATAAAACACGCAACTGGCACCGTGGCATCTTGTTAATAGGTTAGTCCCAGAAAACATATAAAAACACCTCAAAGAGAAGACAAAGCAAAGCAAAGCAAAGTAGATACTAAACAAGCATGAAACATCAAAAATTATAGATACGTTTACGATGTATCATATCCCTTTATCTTTTGCCTCGCCTTGCACTTCCGGTGACCCTTTGCCGAACCTCCGCACTTCGGCTTCGCCGTCTGCAGGTACAATTGGGCGAGGGAGGCGAGGATCCGCATATGCTCTGCATCTTCGGCGGCATCGGCATTCTCCTCCTCCAGCAACACGACGAGCATCTCCTCGTCGTTGGAGTCCATGGCCGAACCGGAAAAACGCAGAACACTTGGCTGACGAGGTGGTGGGAGCTCGCAGCGAAAACCGAGATACGACGAAGCTTGGGCGGCGAAAGTGACGGCAGAATGGGCGGTGACTACAGCGAGCCTATCTAGAGCCATGGGCATGTACTGGCATGCAGGAGCTGAAGGGAATATGCCCTGAGAGGCAATAATAAAGTGTTTATTATGTGTATTCCAAGTATATGATAGATGTTTATTTTGCATGCTATAATTGTATTAATACGGAAACATTAATACATGTGTGTTTAATAAACAAACAGAAAGTTCCTAGTTATGCCTCTCTCATAAACTGGCTCGTTGATTACCAAGATGATCAAGGTTTCCTGATCATGGACATTGGATGTTGTTAATAACGGGATCACAACATTAGTGTAATGGTGTGATGAACATTCATCCGAAGTATAGCATTACGATCAAAGTCATTGAGTTTATATTGCTATAACAACTTACGAAGTGATCCTAATCCTTAGACCATGAGATCATGTCAATCACTAACACCAGAAGAGTTTCTTGATAACATCAAACGTCACACCATAACAGGGTGATTATAAAGATGGATTCAGAACTAATAAAGTGTTATGTTGAGGCTCATGGATCGAGAGTGGAATTTGTTCATCCCGATGACGGATAGATATACTCTGGGCCCTCTCGGTGATATCACATTGATTAGCTTGCAAGCAAGTGATTTGATCACTAGAATGTTATATCACAGGAACGAGAAAAGAGTGCATGTCGGTAACGAGATCAAACTAGGTATGGAGATACCGATGATCGAATATCGGACATGTAATATATCGTGAAACAAAGGGATTAAGGTACTAGCGTAAAAGGTTCCGACGATCACCAAAAAGTCATCGTTGAATGTGTGGGAGTCGATGGGTCTCGGATCCGCTTCGATTATTGATCCGAGAGGGTCTCGATCATGTACGCATTATTCAAGAACCGTAGGGTGACACACTTAAGAGACACCGACATCCAATTGGAGCAAATGTTTCATCTTTGAAAGAATGAACAAGCGCGAATTTATTTCACTAGATACAAAGCAGGTTTTCAGTGAAATTGCATAAAGTGGTTATGCATGTGAAATAGAATTCTAGCAAGGGGTTATTTGTGAATGTTTGTCATTAAAGTAATTGACAAAATTCTGAATAAAATAAAAGAGTTTTATTTAATGAGAGTTTGCATTAAATTTGGTGGAAATTTAATGGGAATTTGAGTGGACTTTTGAGTGGAGGGAATTTAAAGGAGATTTGTGAGTGGAGTGTCCACCCACATGAAGAGGGGAGGGCAGGGGCAGCCCCATGCGTGCCACCCCTTGGGGTTCCCCCTCCTCCTATAAAAGGAGCCCCCCTCCTCACTTGTCTCTCACACCTCCTCGTGAAGGATCTCTCTCCCCCTCTAGAATTTATCCCCCATGGTCTCGGACTAGCGAGATACATGTTTCCGGTGGCTATTCAGCAAGAAAGAGTTGTGCTTCCGCTGCATCGCTGGAGCGAGGAGGCGGAGGTTGCTCGGTGCCTCGAACGTGTGTGCGAGCACGGATGCGCTGCTGATTTGCGGCGCTAGGACTTCCTCTCGATCTTGAGATCGACAAGAGATCGTCTACATCAACCACGAGTTGAACTCGTTAAGCTTTGTCGGTCTTCAAGGGTATGTTCTCTCTGGATATACATCCGCGTTGTTTGTATCTAGTAGATAGATCTTGGTATATAGTTCACATCGTAGGAATTTTTGTTTTCTATCTGCGAACCCTACGGTGGTATCGAGCCGGATCTGCGTAGATAGTTTACACGGTAGTACACATATGAGTATGTGGGCGATGATGATCATGTTGTTGCTCCTTTGTTGTAATTTTGGATATTGGTGGCATAGTGGGATGAAGCGGCGGACAAACTTTACATGTCCGCACATGAGACCTGTTCCACGCTTGACATGCAACTAGTTTGCATAAGTGGCTAGCGGGTGTCTCTCTCCTACTATAGTCAATATCTATTTTGCAAGCGAGTTGTCAACAATTTGATTATCCTCGTTGTGGTTCATGTTCGTAGGTAAGAACGGTTCTATCTCGAAAGCCCTAAGCCACGTAAAACTTGCAATGGATAAATTAGAGGCGTCTAGTTTAGATTGTTCTTTGGGCTAGTGTTATGATATGGTAGTGTTGTAAGTAGAAGTATGAGATGATACTCTTACAACACACATAGCGTGTAAAATCCATAGACCTTGGATTTACACATATAGGTATGATAGTGATCATACCACGATGCACATGATAGAGATCATCTGCGGGAACCATATCATTTCACTAATAAACATATGATGTTTGATAGCATCTTATATTGCTTGTTTAGCGCTTTGTTAGCATAATAAGATGATCCCATTTAAATATCAAGATAAGAATGTGTTCTTCCTTTAGTATGCACCGATTATGTTTTCGTCGCTCCAAGACATCACGTGATGATCGGGTGTTCTTGGATCCACGACCATATTTGGTGTAAAAGCCATTACACCGAATACTAAGGTTCTAACTTGGCGAGCCTAGCATGTACGCACATGGCCTCGAACACGGACTAAAGGTTAAGCATGAGTCATATAGTTGATATGATGCCCATTTGATGCTCGCCTTTGAAGCTATACCGACTCACGTGATGATCGGACTTGGTGTAGTGGATTTGGTTCATGTAATCACCAAAAGGCACGAGGATGTCGTTTTGGTGGGAGTTCATTCGTAATATAGATTAGTTGAACTCAATCTATCATACACTTAGTCTAAACTTTACAAATTCCGTTGTAGATGGCACCACCTGAATTTAATTTCAATGTGTTCATGGAGAAAGAGAAACTAGCAACGAACGGTAGCAATTTTACCGAATGGGCCATGAATTTGAGGATTCTCCTCTCTGCAGCACAAAAGCAATATGTGCTAGAAGCGCCGTTAGGCCCCCCACCTTTAGATGATGCCCCTGACGAGGAGAAGAATGTCTATCAGACTCGTCAGGAGGACCACAACTTAGTTCATTGCGGCATATTGTATGGGCTAGAGCCGGAACTTGGCGTTTCAAAACGGCAATGCATTTGATACAATGGGTGAGTTGAAAATGATTTTGACACACATGCTATAGAGCTACAACGCTCGTAAAAGTTCTTTAGTCGCATGATGGAAGAGCACATTCAGTTAGTGAGCATGTACTCAAGATGTCGGGTTCGCCGATAAGCTTGTGTCCTTGGGAATATCGATTCCCATTGACTTAGGCATCCATCGTGTTGCAGGTCTGCCACCTAGCTATAAGAGCTTCGTGATGAACTATAATATGCAAGGCATGAAGAAGTCTCTCCCGAGCTTCACAATGCTTAAAAGCTGCAGTGGAGATCAAAAGGAACATCAAGTGTTGATGATCAATAGGAACACTGGTTTCAAGAAAGACAAGAAGGAAAAGCGGAAGGAAGTAAGGCGGCAAGCCTGTTGCGCTACCAAAAGAAACCCGAGTTGGACCTAAGTCGATTCCGAAGTGCTACTATTGTAAGGGGATCCCATCGGGCGAATCGCCCCAAGTATCTGGCAGACAAGAAGGCTGGCAAGGCAAACAAAGGTATATATGATATACATGTTATTGATGTGTACTTGACTAGTGCTCGCAGTAGCACCTGAGTATTTGATACCGGTTCAGTTGCTAATATTTGTAACTCGAATCAGGGGTTGCGGAACAAGCGACCGCTAGCAAGGGGTGAGGTCAAGATGCGTGTCGGCAATGGATCAAGCGTTGATGTGATCGCCGTCGGAACGCTGCTTCTCCACTTGCTGTCGGGATTAGTTATAAACTTGAATAAATGTTATCTGGTGCCTGCACTGAGCATGAACATTGTATCTGGATCGTGTTTGATGCGAAGTGGTTATTCATTTAAATCCGAGAACAATGGTTGCTCCATTTATATGAATGAAATCTTTTATGGTCATGTACCGATGATGAATGGTTTATTTCTATTAGATCTCGATGATAATGTTATACATATTCATAATGTTGATGCTAAAAGGATTAAACTTAATGATGATATATCCGCATATATGTGGCACTGCCGTCTAGGTCATATTGGCGTTAAACGCATGAAGAAGCTCCATTCGGATGGACTTTTGGAATCACTTGATTATGAATCATTTGATACATGTGAGCCATGCCTTATGGGAAAGTTGACTAGAACGTCGTTTTCTGGTTCAATGGAACGGGCGACAGATTTATTGGAAATCATACATTCTGATGTATGTGGTCCAATGAGTGTGTCGGCGCGAGGTGGATATCGTTATTTTGTTACTTTCACGGATGATTTGAGTAGATACGGTTATATCTACTTGATGAAACACAAGTCTGAAACCTTTGAAAAGTTCAAGGAATTTCAGAATGAAGTGGAAAATCATCGTAATAGAAAGATCAAATTTCTACGGTCCGACCGTGGAGGTGAGTATCTAAGTTACGAGTTTAGCACTCACATGAAAGAGTGTGGAATTGTTTCACAACTCACACCTACCGGAACACCACAGCGAAATGGTGTGTCAGAACGTCGTAATCGTACTTTATTAGATATGGTTCGATCTATGATGTGTCTGACGGACTTGCCGTTGTCATTTTGGGGTTATGCACTAGAAACTGTTGCATTCACTTTAAATCGGGCACCATCTAAATCCGTTGAAAAGACACCGTATGAATTGTGGTTTGGAAACAAACCTAAGCTGTCATTTCTTAAAGTTTGGGGACGCGATGTTTATGTGAAGAAACTTCAACCGGATAAACTCGAACCCAAAGCGGAAAAATGCGTCTTCATAGGATACTCTAAAGAAACTATTGGGTATTCCTTCTATCACAGATCCGAGGGCAAGTTTTTTTTTTGCCAAGAATGGATCCTTTCTAGAGAAAGAGTTTCTCGCGAAAGGTGTGAGTAGTCGGAAGGTAGAACTCGAAGAGGTTGTGGAACCTTCTCTTCAAAGTATGGCGAGTAGCGCAGCGCCGGAGGTTGTTCCGGAGTTGGCTCCACCTGTTGAAGAGGGAACTAATGATAATGATCATGAAACTCCGAAAGAGAGTACTCTCAACCTCGCAGTCAAACAGACACGTGCAGCTCCGAAGTCACGGAAATCTGTCATGAATTTCATGGTTGATGAAAATGATGACCCTGCGACGTATGAAGAAGCGATGATGAGCCCGGATTCCAACAAATGGTTAGAAGCCATGAAATCCGAGATGGAATCCATGTATGAAAATCAAGTTTGGAACTTGGTGGAATTACCTCACGACCGAAAGGCCGTGGAGAACAAATGGATTTTCAAAGGGAAAACTGATGCTGATGGTAATGTGACCGTCTATAAAGCTCGACTTGTCGCAAAGGGGTTTCAACAAATTCAAGGAGTTGACTACGATGAGACTTTCTCTCCCGTAGCGATGCTAAAGTCAGTTAAGATTATGTTAGCAATTGCTGCATATTTCGATTATGAGATATGGCAGATGGATGTCAAAACCGCGTTTCTCAATGGTAATATTGAAGAAGAGTTGTATATGATACAACCAAAGGGTTTTGTCGATCCTAAGGATGCTAACAAGGTGTGCAAGCTTCAGCGATCCATCTATGGATTGAAGGAAGCATCACGAAGTTGGAATCTCCGCTTTGATAAGGTGATCAAAGAGTTTGGATTTGTCCAAACTTATGGAGAAGCTTGTATTTACAAGAAAGTGAGTGGGAGCAATGTGGCATTTCTGATATTATATGTGGATGACATATTATTGATCGGAAATGATATAGATCTTTTAAACAGTGTTAAAAGTTATCTAAACAAATTTTCAATGAAGGACCTAGGTGAAGCGTCATACATATTAGGCATAAAGATCTATAGAGATAGATCTAGGCGCCTAATAGGGCTATCGCAAAGTACATACCTTGATAAGATTTTAAAGAAGTTTAAAATGGACGGAAGTAAGAAGGGGTTCTTACCTATGTTGCAAGGCAAGACATTGAGTAAGACTCAAAGTCCGGCTTCGGCGGAAGAAAGAGAGATGATGGACAAAGTCCCCTATGCTTCAGCCATAGACTCTATAATGTACGCCATGCTATGTACAAGACCGGATGTGGCACATGCTATTAGTTTGACTAGTAGGTACCAATCGGATCCAGGTTCGGAACACTGGATAGCGGTCAAGAATATCCTTAAGTACTTACGAAGAACTAAGGATATGTTTATTGTATACGAAGGTGAAGAAGAGCTCGTCGCTAAGTGTTATGTCGGCGCTAGCTTTGACACCTATCCGGATGACTCTAAGTCTCAATCCGGATACGTATTTCTCATGAATGGCGGAGCGGTTAGTTGGAGGAGCTCCAAACAACCTGTGGTAGCGGGATCAACAACGGAGGCCGAATATGTTGCTGCTTGAGCGGCTCGAAGCGCTTTGGATGAAGGAGTTCATATCCGAACTAGGAGTGGTGGCAAACGCGTTGGACCCAATGGTGATCTATTGTGACAACAATGGTGCCATTGCCAATGCCAAAGAGCCAAGGTCTCACAAGCATTCCAAGCATATTAAGCGGTTTCACTCCATCCACGAGCATGTCAAGGATGGAGATATAAATATTTGTAAAGTACATACGGATCTCAATGTAGCAGATCCGTTGACTAAAACTCTCCCTAGAGCAAAACATGATCAACACCAGAACTCAATGGGTGTTAGATTTATCACTATGTAACTAGATTATTGTCTCTAGTGCAAGTGAGAGACTGAAGGGAATATGCCCTGAGAGGCAATAATAAAGTGTTTATTATGTGTATTCCAAGTATATGATAGATGTTTATTTTGCATGCTATAATTGTATTAATACGGAAACGTTAATACATGTGTGTTTAATAAACAAACAGAAAGTTCCTAGTTATGCCTCTCTCATAAACTAGCTCGTTGATTAACAAGATGATCAAGGTTTCCTGATCATGGACATTGGATGTTGTTAATAACGGGATCACAACATTAGTGTAATGGTGTGATGAACATTCATCCGAAGTATAGCATTACGATCAAAGTCATTGAGTTTATATTGCTATAACAACTTACGAAGCGATCCTAATCCTTAGACCATGAGATCATGTCAATCACTAACACCGGAAGAGTTTCTTGATAACATCAAACGTCACACCGTAACAGGATGATTATAAAGATGGATTCAGAACTAATAAAGTGTTATGTTGAGGCTCATGGATCGAGAGTGGAATTTGTTCATCCCGATGACGGATAGATATACTCTGGGCCCTCTCGGTGATATCACATTGATTAGCTTGCAAGCAAGTGATTTGATCACTAGAATGTTATATCACAGGAACGAGAAAAGAGTGCATGTCGGTAACGAGATCAAACTAGGTATGGAGATACCGATGATCGAATCTCAGACATGTAATATACCGTGAAACAAAGGGATTAAGATACTAGCGTAAAAGGTTAAGCGATCACAAGAAAGTCATCGTTGAATGTGTGGGAGTCGATATGGGTCTCGGATCCCGCTTCGATTATTGATCCGAGAGGGTCTCGATCATGTACGCATTATTCACGAACCGTAGGGTGACACACTTAAGACACCGACATCCAATTGGAGCAAATGTTTCATCTTTGAAGAATGAACAAGCGCAGGAATTTATTTCACTAGATACCGAAACAGGTTTTCGGGTGAAATTGCATAAAGTGGTTATGCATGTGAAATAGAATTCTAGCAAGGGGTTATTTGTGAATGTTTTTCATTAAAGTAATTGACAAAATTCTGAATAAAATAAAAGAGTTTTATTTAATGAGAGTTTGAGTGGACTTTTGAGTGGAGGGAATTTAAAGGAGATTTTTGAGTGGAGTGTCCACCCACATGAAGAGGGGAGGGCAAGGGGCAGCCCCCATGCGCCGGCCACCCCCTTGGGGTTCCCCCCTCCTCACTTGTCTCTCACACCTCCTCGTGAAGGATCTCTCTCCCCCTCTAGAATTTATCCCCCATGGTCTCGGACTAGCGAGATACATGTTCCCGGTGGCTATTCGGCAAGAAAGAGTTGTGCTTCCGCTGCATCGCTGGAGCGAGGAGGCGGAGGTTGCTCGGTGCCTCGAACGTGTGTGCGAGCACGGATGCGCTGCTGATTTGCGGCGCTAGGACTTCCTCTCGATCTTGAGATCGGCAAGAGATCGTCTACATCAACCACGAGTTGAACTCGTTAAGCTTTGTCGGTCTTCAAGGGTATGTTCTCTACAGATATACATCCGCCCGTTGTTTGTATCTAGTAGATAGATCTTGGTATATAGTTCACATCGTAGGAAATTTTTTGTTTTCTATGCTGCGAACCCTACAGGAGCTCCGCCGACGAAGACATGGCGGCAGAGGCAGCTAGGGAGCTCTTCGTCGTAGTCTGGGCGAGTGGATGTGTGTGTGTGTGTGGGGGGGGGGGGATTCGGCCTTATGTCGCCGACAGAGCTGGCCCACGCCCATTTTCGCTTTGTCCGGTGTTCCCAGGGCGTTTCCTGAATGCTGGGAATGGCCTGGGAAGTCTGTACCAAAGTTTGCTCAAATTCGGACGAAACTAGGTTCCTAGGAACGCGTCTGGACCGATTTTCGACGTCCGGACCAAAATTTCTCCCTGATGGGATCGGTGTCCTGGGAAGGCGAGTGGAGATGCTCTAAGCTTGGTGACATGCATGAGCAAAATGAGGACACTTGCATACTATGGAGTATCTTGTGTATATGGAGTGGGGACACTGACAGCTCTATGAAGGTTTTGTTTTTTGAAAAATTCAAATTTAAAGATTTAAAAAGTTTTAGTAAAAATATTAGGATACAGATAATGATTTATAATACACACGTACATAGTCTTATGTAAAAATATTTTGTATTATGGTCTTCTAAAAATGAAAAAATATATCTAGATGTAAAAGTGCAATTTTGAATGGGCCTCCTTTCACGATTTTTTTAAATAATACGCATTATTTAATTAATTTGAGTTCTATTATACGTTTTTTGGAATTTACAGATCTAACTCTTTGTCGGCCTGGGGCAAGCCGACTGGACCAATCGGCCAGGCCCTGGCCGACAGAAGGTGGCACCATGCAGTCGGCTTGGTCCCACACATGCAATCGGCTTGCTCCAGGCTGATTAGGTCAATTGGTCTGGCCCAGGCCGATTAGAGAAATCGGTCAGACCCAGACCGACAGCCTAATCGTCATGCCCCTAACCAAATCCTGCATGATCAATGCAACCCTGCCTCTAAACTAATCGTCCGCCGCTGTTTGTCTCCAATCCTTCCCGCCGATTTTTCCCGCCAGTACTCCCCGCCGATTTTTCCCGCCAGTACTTCCCGCCCATTTTTCCCACCACTACTTCCCAATTTTTTCCCGCCACTACTTCCCGCCCTTTTTCCCGCCTATTCGGTTCGGTGCCTCTATAAATCCGGGCAACAAGATGTATCTTTTAACCCAGTTCATCTCTTCCTCCTCTTAGTCTCTCATTTCCCTTCTCTCCTCTTGCTCTCGCATTTCCCTCCACTCCTCTCCACTATGACCGACGCGTTTCCCTGGCCGACAGATATGTCCATTGGGCTTCTCCAATTAGCCAGAAGTGTTATGATAGGCGATGAACCAGCCCACTGGGATAGTTGGTAAGGAACAATGATGCTCTCGTTATGCTTGGTGAGTCACTTCATCGGAGAGGGTGGAAACTGAAGACCCCAAATCAGGTACGGGCAGAGCTTATCAGGATCCAGGCAAGGTGGGACAAGCTCAACTTCAAGAGTGAAGCGCACATGATGGAGCGGGCTGATGCACCTTGGTACTGGATAGAAGAGAGCGAAGATGAGGATGATATCTTCATGCCGCCACCCGTTGGAAGCAAGGCAAGAGCTGAGTGGGACAAGAGGCAGGAGAAGAAGAAAGCGTAGGCCAGGAAGAGTCAAGCTGACATGACGGAGCAGGTTGTGGCACCTAGGGCCTGGATAGAAGAGAGCGAAGATGAGGATAATATCTTCATGCCGCCACCCGTTGGAAGCAAGGCGAGAGCTGAGTGGGACAAGAGGCAGGAGAAGAAGAAAGCGCAGGCCAAGAAGAGCAAGTGCAAGGGATCGTCCAAGGGAAAGGGCGAGGCATCATCGAAGGGAAAGAGAAAGGCATCATGCTAGGAATAGATAGGACTCTTATTTATGTACCGCAAGTTATGTTGAACTGTGTTGCAAGTTATGTTGAACTGTGTTGCAATAAAAATCATGAAATAATAGAATGGTGTCTCATATATAGGTAGATATATGTCTCATACATAAGTAGATGTCTCATGCATAGATAGACATGTCTCATACATAGATAAATATATGTCTCATACATAGATAAATATATGTCTCAGCGACTTCGTCTACCGCGACGCTCGGGTGGTGGGTTAGGAGGCGTCGTCCAACCGAAACCGTGGGACGTCCGAACCTGTCGGGGAGGAATCACCGACCCGTACTCATCGTACTGAGTCTCGTGTGTGGGGTCAGGGGGAGTCCTGATCAGTCCAGGCGAATGCGGACATAAACGACTGATAGCCAGGCATAGACCCATGCATTCTGAATGCTCCTGCACATGAAAACGAAGTATGCAAGAACTTGACATGAACCGAGCCTTGACGCTTATCTTGTAAGACACATACCCTGTGGCTGTGGCTATGGGCGAACCCCTTAGTTTGGCATGGGAGGGTGACCCCAAGGCTCCTGCTGCTGATGCTGCCACGACGAACTCTCCCAGATCTGCTCCAGGTTTGAGGGGCAGTCAAATCTAACTGTGTACACATGAACTCTCCCAGATCTGCTCCAAAGTCATTTGTTCGAATATTCCCAGGACCGTAATAAAACACGAACTTCACTAAATTGGTCATCTCCGCTGACATAAAATAAACAACCTAATCAATTAATTATTTGAGGGGCAGTCAAATCTAACTGTGTACACATGAACTCTCCCAGATCTGCTCCAAAGTCATTTGTTCGAATATTCCCAGGACCGTAATAAAACACGAACTTCACTAAATTGGTCATCTCCGCTGACATAAAATAAACAACCTAATCAATTAATTATCGATAACGCGTATAACTTGGGGCAATGCTTGCAAATATTATAAAAAATATGATATTATTGCTACCGGTCAAATATTGCTACTAATCCACCGGCCAAATATTTGTGTCTAACCCATCGGTCAAATATTGTTACTCATCCACTAGCCAAATATTCTAAAAAATATGATATTATTGCTACCGGTCAAATATTGCTACTAATCCACCGGCCAAATATTTGTGCCTAACCCATCGATCAAATATTGTTACTAATCCACTAGGCAAATATTCTAATAGACTAAGCATACCCAAGTACGTAACCATATACAATAACCATGATTATCGAGGGATTAGAGTTTACCCTTAAAGCGAGAGAAGCCACTCGGTCCACTACCACAGCTCCACCACAAACAGTCTCAGCTCCTCCACCACCGCTCCACCACCATTGCCATTGCTCCACCACAGCTCCACCACCGTTCCTCCAACAAACCAACACCAAATCGAGCTATGAGCTAACCCATCCGTAGATCGGGCTTTTACTATCTCTCTACTGGTTTTGGATTGAAGTTTTTATGGCCAAATCTAGCCAAATCGGGCAAAAATGGCGATTTTTAAAACTGGGACGACGAACAGGAGAGAGAGAGAGAGAGGAGCGCTCGCGGTCGCGTGGAGAAGAAAGGAGGCGCTGGCAGCGCGGCATTGGGTGGTCCTTATCCTGGCCCCAATCGGCCTGGGCCTGGCCGATTGGGCAGTCGGCTGGGCTTGGCCGACTGAATCTGTCGACCTGGGTCGGTCCCGCGGCCCCACTGGACGACCTGCTGTCGTCCAGCTGCTGGACGAGTGCTAGTCTGTCGGCCAGGGCCTGGCTGATTGGTCCAGTTGGCTTGCCCCAGGCCGACAAAGTGCTAGATCTGTAAATTCCAAAAAACGTATAATAGAACTCAAATTAATTAAATAATGCGTATTATTTTAAAAAAATTCACCCTCATTTCTCCCCAAAATTGTCATATTGTCTCTTTTGTTGCGTTCAAAATATAAGGTATTTTCCATTAAATTTTTGCAGATGTGTATCTCATATTGTTGCTATATGTAGGTATTTTTTCTAAAATATTTGAGGAATTTTAATCCTTTTAAAGGGCTCCTGTGAGTCCGTGCTCTAAAGCGATTTTTCGTGAAGTTGACCCTCTCTATTCGTCTTCCTCGAGAGATCCGAGATAGGGTGTCCGACCCGCTCAGCTGCAACTCCTTTAGGCTGCCTCCCCAACCTCATCTCGACCATCGTGCGGCAATGCGCCAGGAGGGGTGCACAGAATCATTGCTTTCGGTGAGGTGTCGCGCAGGAGGACGAGCCAGTGGTGATGAGGAGCTGTAGGCATTGGTCAGGCGGGGGTCTTGGATACACATCTCAAGACAGTCTTTGGCGTGGAGTTGAGCCTATAGAGGGAGGTGCCTGGGTGGGTTACTCTGCCTAAACCGTTCGGCCCGTCTTTGCCTAGAGATTGAGGAAAGACGCTTTCTTCTGAGGCCGTCCATCTCTATCATCTTCTCCTCTCCTCCACTCCCAGCTCTCTCTTCTCCTTTAACTTGTGAGCAACAAGCAGACGTTCTCGGTAAGCGTTGTTATAAATACAGTGAGTGCAGAATTTATCCCGTTGAGTTGTCATTTCGTTCTCCTCAACTCTCTCTTTTCTTTTTTTTACTGTGCAAAATTTACTACATATAGGTATAGTTGTTTCTAAATTTTGTATCATCGACCCTTCACGTGTTAATTTACTGGTTAGAGAAATCAGGTGCTTAGAGAAAGGAAATAAACATTTATTTATTTTAACCTAAAAATATCTATTTATATATTCTAATACTCCCTCCGATTTATATTACTTGTCGTTAAAATAGATGTATGTAGACATGTTTTAGTGCTAGATACATCCATTTCAACGATAATTAATATGGATCGGAGTGAGTAATAAGATTGGTCCAAGTGCTAACAATACTCCATCAATTAATCATATACGCACTCTTAATATATTGAAAAAACTGGATATAAAAAAATAAGAGCATGACCAAAAACTCGCATGCTCGTTTCAATATCTAACATAATATAGACGGCGAGGCGAAGCTCGCAAGTTCGCCTGGCAAGGTGCTCGAAGTGGAGTAGTCACCTTCTCTTTCATCCTCGCAGACTCCGCGTAGTCACAATGAAGCCGTAAAATGATATACTACATGTATAATACGTATTCATCAGAGTTTACCGTAAACCACCGTGTGCATCAATGGTCTATAAAAGCGTAAGCGACTTTATCCTGTAGGCCGCAGCTCGGAAGCAAAGCATCTTCGTCTAATCCAAAAGTGCGCGTGCTGCCTTGTCTCGTCTGTACGGAGCTGCGGAGGAGGAAGAGATGGACGCCATGGCCACGCTCGCCAGAACGGGCCCTTCTTCCCTCGCCGCCGCCGGCCACTGGAGCTCCGCCTCGCCCCGTCCGTCGGCGTCCCTCTCCTTCGCCGCCGCTTACTCGAGGAACCGCGGCCACGTCGGGCTGAGCACGGTGGGGTGGAGCGGGAGGGCGAACAGGGCAGCTCGCGTCACCACCAACCGCATCGTCGCCTCCTCGGTTGGTTTCTAGGAATTCACTTCCATCTAGTACTTGGATTGCTCGAGAAAAATGTGTGTTTGTTCTTGCCCTTTTTCGTTCGGAATAGGGCCCGGCTAGCAGAGTAATTTGGTTTAGTGCTTTGAATTGCGATAGTTATTGTTAATTTCATACACCTTTCTTGGGTGTATTCTCGGGAAAAAAAAGTTCACCGTTGTTTTCGTTGTGCTCAGTTTTGGAGGAACTGGAAAAGATGGGCTGCTTGTTAAGAAAGAAATTGATACCTTACATTAGTTCCTTTTTTTTAACTGCTACTGACTGACTATGCATAGATCAACACAATGCGCCATAAAGTCTCAAGTTCCATATTTTGCTTGGTCCAGCCTGAAATTTCTGTGCCCGTTTAAGCAATTATCTATGTGACTAACTGACTATTGGTATGAAACCAAAACTGAAGTGAAATTGTTCTTTCTGTCAGTTGGCGTCGGGCAATGTTAGCAATATGTACTACTTACACATGCTACATTGTGTTTATTACCAAATATACGTGTCATTTTCGTTCCTATGGTGGATATACTTACAACACTACTTTTGCTGTGCTTTTATTATAACCAAACTGAGGGTGCTGCTGCTTGGCTATCCTTCTTATTCTAGCTTGGAAATTGCGGTTAAATTCCTGGAAACTTATTAATCTGCGCTGTATAATTGGTTGTATCTGCTATGTATGTTACAATCTTATGTTCAGCAGAATCCCAGTCAAAAAATTGACCTTGATTTTGACACAAGGATCCATGTGTTCTGACTTCTGACTGTGGAATTTCGGAATTGTTCAACCATCTGTTGGGTACTTCAGATTTTTTAATGAAATAGAGCCAAGTTTCCTCTGCCAAGCCCTTTTAAAAGGCCATGTTGTCAATTAGTTGACTTTCTTTGTTTCAATATGTTTGTAACGCAGAGTAGAGATCTATTCTGGGATAGTTCAGTTCTCATGGTTTTTCATTAACTTTTTAAACCTGCTCTGGCAGTTTTTCAATTTCCCTTTTTTCCCCAAAATATTAACAAGAGCACAGTTCTCATGTTTTGTTGGTTGATGGAAAATTTCTCAAGTTTTTCGGAGTGTTTAATTGTGTATAGATGGTACATAGTAATTTAACGTTCATTCAGTTCAGTCAAGAGATAATTGACCAATAACTATCTTGGGGAACCTAATACAGTAATACATTTCAATACAGAACCATGTGGCTACACCCCTAAACACAACCGGTGTCATCATCATCCATCAATGTTTGTAATTTGTAAATTTTAGGGACTAATGAGCAGTCAGCTCTTTACCAAGCTGAGACTAAAAGTATACCTAATTTTGTCCGAATTTGTGAACACCATTTGGTCCTCCATTCTCTTTCAGTGAGCCAAGGCGATCTTCTAAGATGCCGAATAATTAAGACATTTCATCAATTTGGACATTTGTAGTCTGCTTGTTTTGCATTGTGTGCTATATTTGATGCCTGAAAGATGTAGGTGTTTCTCGTTCAAGAGTGCTAACTTAGCTCATCTATTTCCTTTGACATATCAGGTGTTCCTTTCCCAATTAAAGAAGATACAATAGAGTCTCACTTTATTTCATTAACTGTGAGGTATTGGTAAACTAGATTTTTTTTTTTTTTTGCAGGAAGTCGAGCAGTCATACATTATGATCAAACCTGACGGTGTTCAGCGTGGTCTTGTATGTGCTTATTGACTTCTCTCTGTGTTTTGGTATCTGTTATTTGTTTCAGTTCAGTTAAAACATATCGTATTTGCACATAGGTTGGAGAGATTATTTCTCGCTTTGAGAAGAAGGGATTTTTGCTGAAGGGGCTGAAGCTTTTTCAGTGCCCCAAGGAGTTGGCTCAGGTTTGCTTTGAAAAATGCATTAAATCTTTGGAAGCTCTATTGCGGCTCTTAAAAGTTCCTTAGTTATCTAGCAAACTGTTCTGTGTAATTATAAAATGAATCATTTTTCTAAAGCAAAGCAACATCTTTCTGTCTCTCTAGCAGTTAATGAATAATTTTACTCACAATGGTTAAAAGGCCAGTCATCAAACGTATCTGGGACAATAGAACATCATGCCCCGGCTTACTTCCTTGCTAGTGATGTAAGATGCTCCCCATTTAGCTATTGATACAGATATTGATCATAGATTCTTGTACTGATCAACGGCACACTCATATATTTCTTAACTATAACTATGCCTGTCAAGCAGTTAGACACATTTTGTGAAAGAATCACTCAAAGCTAGCCAAGCCAGATTTTCTGTGAGTCGAAAAGAGCACAAGGATTTGTCTTTGTTTTCACATAGAGAAGTAATTGATGAGAATTTATTATGCTGAGTGCTGGGTCAGTGAGCAGATAATGCTTTTGCTTTTGCATACACTATATCTCTTCTTTTCTCTTTACCTCAGGAGCACTACAAGGATCTGAGCGAGAGACCTTTCTTTCCCAAACTTATAGAGTACATAACCTCTGGACCTGTAGTTTGCATGGTATGTATTTGTAAAGAAATTAATATAGTCTCCGCTGTGCACTTTGATTAATTAGTTCTTTCCATTCAAATTATTTGTTGTTTTGTCCTGTCAGGCCTGGGAGGGCGCCGGTGTTGTTGCATCAGCTCGCAAACTGATAGGAGCTACTAACCCCCTTCAAGCTGAACCAGGGACCATTAGGGGTGATCTTGCAGTTCAAACAGGAAGGTTTGCATCCACGCCTTTTCATGTCTTCACACTATCATCTGCATTACATATGTTGCATTTTTAGTTGACGTTACATCTATTCATACCCTATATCAAAGAAATTTTTATTCTTGCTTTTCAGGAATGTTGTCCATGGAAGTGATAGCCCTGATAATGGCAAGCGTGAAATCGGTAAGTTTTGCAACGATTCAAGCATTTGATTCTGCTCCAGTAGTTTGCATGGTATATATTATTTGCAAAGAAATGCAAGACTTGGTAAGGGTACTTGGTTTAGACGTGCTATTCTTGACAATATCAAATGGTAATTAACCTATGTGATTATCTTGTTTGCAGCACTATGGTTCAAAGAAGGAGAGCTCGCTCAGTGGGAATCAGTTCACACACCCTGGCTTATAGAGTGAACTTCGTTTATCACTGCAAGAACCTGATCCGGTGGTCATTTGGTTAACTTGATTCGACAGGTCATGTATGAATTTACTTCTGCTGATTGCGGCTCCTAAATTTTCACCATTGTCCAGCTGTATGTTCTTTCTTTCTTTGTTACTAGCACAAATGTCCGTGCGGTTGCTACGAATAAATCTGTGATTTTGCACGATTTAACAAATGGCCGATGTTGTTTGCAAGAAACGAGGTTTCAAAATATAGTTAACTATAGATGCCAGAAATAGTAGCAGCAAAAAAACTTAAGGTGTAGTCATAATTTAGCTAGACTACAGAGAATGGATTTTGTGCTTGCCCTAATGGGTGTGTGGCCTATCCTGTCCTTTCATGCAGGCGTTGAGATGTGTGCCTGTAATGCACATGTCTATTTTATGAAAAGGCCATCTGAATTTTCCCGTCGCGTCACACAGTGCCTCCTCCCGTATTCACGCCACGCGACACGCGCGTCAGGTAGTGGGCTCTCTCGTCAGGTAGTGGACTCTCTAGGCCATAGCGTTGCCCATCCCTTAGGAGGAGAGAGAACCTCCGGCTAGCTCTGTCCATTTGCCGTTATTTCCTCGGCGAGATCCGCTGGCTAGACGGCGCGGTGGTCCTCCCAAGATAGTCCAGGTAGCAAGGATTCTGCTCGCACCTTTCGTTCTCATTGCCGATTTGGCCCCCGATATGCAGCCGGCTTATCTCCAGGAAACAATGTCGGTCAAGGGAGGATCTTGCGGTTCTTTGTTCGCTGTACGGCGAGGGCTTCTTGGCCAATTGAACTCTTTTATCTCGGCGGTGTTATACAGCGATCCCCAAAAATCTGAAGAACCAAGGTCATGCTTTGTTGTCGGCGCAAGAAACCTCCCATTGATCCAAACCACAAAAGCTACCTTGAATTCGTCAACCATATCTGTAGAGGGGCCATCTTTCCACTCTCTCATTACAACTGATTGAGCTGCCTTCAATGGGTTATTGCAGTGCTTGGTAGCGCCCATGGCCAGCCTCACGAAATCAGTCCTCTCTGTGACGTTGTCTGGCTCCAGCCCACAAACTTGCCTTCCTCTAGATGGAACCCCTATTACCTTCTCCATGTGATCTGGTCGCAGTAGAACTCTTCCATCCTTTCCAACCGGTATGGATCTATTACTGATGTCAATTCTACTGAACAACCACTGAGTGAACTTGAGATTAACCTTCTTTATCAGCCCTAGGTGGAGAAGGCCTCCAAATCCAATCTCACGGACAACCTTCTTTTTCCCCTCGCAGAACTTCTCCATGACAGACGAAACATGGCGTGCTGAGCTGCGTGAAGTGCGAGTCCCCTCGCTTTCCGTCTCCCACAGATCGGAATCATAAGCTGGAGCTTCTGGCTCCTCGAGCGGCCGCCCGTCCATCTGTCCAGCCCTTCTACGGGTACTCCTCAGCTTGTATGATGCCCACGAATCTGCTTTCTGGATTTTGTCCTGCGATTAGATATGCGCAAAACAAGCTGAATAGCCTACTACTGCTTGCTCTTTTTTCACATTGCAAGATTGACAGACAGAAAAAGAGGTGCTTCACATGATACTTACCCCAATATTCGCTGGATGCTTCCCATTGCTCGGTTCCATGGCGTCATCTCTCCTGTGGCAAGCGGTGGGAGGAATGAGGGTGGGTGTGAGGGTCGGGGTGGTGTGTGGCCAGAATGCAGCCTGTGTGGCTGGTAGAAGGAGTCCATGCTAACACTGAAAAAAATGTTCTATGCCGATCTAGAGCATGCATCCATGCCCATACTTGATTTGACGACTCGGGCAGAAAATCATAAAAAAAAAGTCACCGAGGGAGCTGGGGATGTGGGAAAAAGCCTGAAAACAAGGAGGTGATAAAAAACTGACCTTTATGCTGACCAAACGCTAGCTGGCCGGCTGACGGCTCACTGTTGATACAGTCCGCAAAGTCATGTCTTTGCTGCTCCTGAATGTAGCATCTCACTCTTAAAATGGAAAACAGGACAAACACATATTTCATTAATCTCATTTTCCCATTGCCAGTTACAGGTAGAGTACATCAGAGCTAGATGAAAAGTATGGTATGGCTAATTAGGATACATAGGGGATACATCAGTACTAGAGGCTGATTATTTAGGAAACATGGTACTAAGCTAGATACATGTAAACTGCAATCATTGTTGCAAACAGAGCGACTACTAGAGTGGGGGGGGGGGGCAGGAGCCAGATCATAGCAACTAGCATAAACATCAACGCCCGGCACTTCTTGAACTTAGAGTGGTTGGACTTCATTAAGGTGATTTGAGATTGGAGAGATGCGCAGTGCACAGATTTCATTTTGGTGGGCTCTGTCCTTCTGAACTATCTCTTTCTCTACTGCCGAAATCGCTTGTTCCATATTCTGCAACACTGAATTGCCTGTTCGGTAGTTGATCATCTGCTCAACGTAGTCGCGCACGAGATCAACCCATATCCATGTCTTGCAGGCGTATTTCTCCTGCTGCCAAGAGAAGTACAACGGGGACGGTGAGTGGGGATCGAAGGAGGAAACGGAACTCGACAACAAAAAAAAGATCGGGGGGAGACTTAACTTACAGCGGATCCGGATTTCCGGCATTCGTAGTACTCTCGGTTAGGGTTCCTCTCCGTGCGGGAAGTTCTTAGGAAGAGTGGGAGCTTGCAGCGAGAGGCTGCAGAGACACCGGATCCTTTCCGTCGTCGCCAGCGCCTCAGGCGGATCCATGGAAGCGGTGGTTGCCGGATCATGCCGCTCCCGCGTGGTCCGCCACTGCTCCCGCGTGAGCACTCGCCGGCCATGGCTGTGTTGGGAGACGAGCTCGGGGAGGAGGAAATGGGCGCAACGCGATGTTGTGGGAGACGAGATCGGGTGTTCGTGTTCGGGGAGAAAGGAAAAGTGGATGATATGGCCGGTGAGATGCTCTGTTAAAGAATCTAGAGTAGGAGGTATGGGTGTCGGTCCTACAACCCTACTCACTGTCGCTGGGTGTCAGTCCTGCTCACTGTCGATGGCTGTCAGCACCGCTCACCGTTGCTTTTCCCGCGTATTCCGCTGCGGCCTTGCCCCAGATTCTCTCGCACATATTCAAAGAAATGCATAAAATGGAACTCTGACAGAAAATGTTCCCACGAATCTTAGCGCACATATTGGCTTGTGTGCGGTCCGATAGGTCCTATACCCATGAGGGCAAGTACATATGTATTTCCGTAGACTATATGGACAATTTAAACAGTTGACTCATTAACAAACATATAATCTCTTCTTCTGCGAGAATCAAAACACAGAAGTGTCATGAATCAGGTCCAAACAGTCCAGAAACCATGACACAGGCAACAATAAAGCTCTCTAAAGAAATAATCCACCGTATTAGAGACCAACAAATAGGAATCAGAGAAATTAATCAAGCCAGTCCCGCTTGTCGGTCCCTATGATGCATTATCCCAAACACCATTGTTTTATATGAGCACGTAGCAAGCCCACCTTGATAGACCTAGACATTGGTAACATCTAATCCTAAGCAATTTGGGATACTGTGGGTTAATTAAGAGCAATGTCACCATTCTATTTTGTAACATGTACTACTTTTTCTGTTTAGAAATAATTGATTTCAGTTTGTCTAGATTTAAACGTATCTAGACATATTTTAGTGTATAGATACATTTAAATATAGACAAACCTTAATTATTTATTCTTAGATGGAGGGCTATCCTTTGAATTGCATCGGGAGATTGCAGTTTATTTTCTAAAGAGGCGATTAGCATAATAACTGAGGAAGTGGAGCTAAAAAAACTCTTCTCGCAAACGAAAGAAGATTCTCTCCCATTGGGAGATAGAGAATTTAATTCCTTCCTATTCCCATTTTTTATCCTAAGCCAGCTCGTGTATTCAAGTCACATTGGAACCTATATGAATCAGTAAGATTTTCGCCGTAAGGCAGCGAGGTGGGACTATTCAATGCGTCATCGATGTCTATGTGTACAAACAACATTTTCTTTTTGACAGAAAGTCACCTGCGCCTTGAGTCAGCCCATTTGACAAAAATTCACCCCATTTGACAAAAATTCACCTTGCGCCCCGAGTCAGCCCATATCCCTGTATGGTTGGTTCCGGTGCACGCGGCTGCCGAGGAAACTTTTTTTTCCCCAATTGCTAAAAAGTGCTTGGTGGTGGCCAGATTGCTCTTTCAAGCCATCGCTTGCTGTCCGTTGGATCAAATCGGATGGAGTTGATCACTTGCAGGTCGTGCCTCCTCGTCCCGACAGCCCCACACCTGGGCCAGTTTGGCACGTGCATCCGTCTTCCCCTCTCCAACTTGTTTTGCGGGAGAGATTCCCGGATCAATCGCGCCCGTTGACGATTCCGGCCACCGGAGCAGCCATGAAAGACGACCTTGGGCTTCCCTGCATCTTCGACAACTGAATCACTGCAGCTCCGCACGATTCTAACCGCCATCGCATATACGCTCGCTGCCGGCTCGTAGATCTAGCACACGCCAAGCTCGTCGGGCTGCAGCTGCTCCTCGTCCAGGAGGACGAGGTCCCGCGCCCCGAGCTCGTCCGCCACCTTCTGCTGCTCCTCGTCCAAGAGCACGAGCTCCGGCGGCCCTAGCAACCTGCGGCTGCAGCAATAAGAGCTATGTGCCCTGTTCTAGCGGTTTTGCTGTTGCTTGTCCCGGACTTGGTGCGCCAGTCTGGTAGACGACGCCCGGGGCGACGTGGCCAGGGCTGACGTATGTGCGGTGTGGGGTGGGGGTGAGGCGTGGCATCCGTGCTTTGCTGCCTGCTTTCGTGTGGTGTGCTTGCGTGCCGCTGATGCGTGCGATGAGGACCTCCAGTGGCGGCGCGACCTGAGCAAGACCGAGAAGAAACGAATCAATCGTTTTGTATACAACGATAGGTAGTACAGTATTTGACTTATCCTAAACTAGTGTTCTCATGCATATTTTCTGAACTAGCTAGCTAAATAGCTGCGCATCTGTTTGAACTAGGATCGATTTCATTTGTCTTTGTTGACGATTTGTATAAATTCCTTATCTTTTCACAAGTTCCAAAAATCAAATTTAAATTTAAAGTACTTCATCCGACCCATATTAGTTTACTCAAATTTTTCTAGATTTCAATGTATCTAGTACTAAAACATGTCTAGAATATTGTTGGGTCGGAACGAGTAGTTTTTTGTCCCTTTTTTGATAGTTTGAATATTGTTGAATTAATAGGTGTGCCAAAAAAATTCAAATTCTCCATCTTTATTTTTAGCCATTTTAGTGCTCCAACTTTAACAAATAGGCATGTACTTTCTTGTTTGTCCATTTTAGGATTAGTTGAATGTTGCATTTTAAGACCTTCGGCTAGATCGGACGCTTGATGTCGGAAACCCTCTTCATCCCGCTCGAATTTGCTTATGCGGTCGAAGTACTCCGAACTAGATGGTCCACTATCCCGCCCTCCCCATCGCCAGAGAGCTCTGAGCGCCACTGTCCAGCCTGGCTCTGCGGAGGGCTAGGCAAAACAGGTCTAAAAGTCACATCTCTTTCGGCTTCCTGCAGCTCGCGTTGCACTTCATGTCATGGCTTGTGGCATTGGCCATATCTGTATTGATCGAGGTCTAGTTGTACCTTGTGACGACGTTTGCCACGAAGACAACAGACTGTTTCTCAAACATGTGCTAAGTTGCATTTTACTGGCATATTATTGGTTTCACATATGAGCTAAGTTGTATTTTGCACACAAGAAATTATTCTCTCACACATTTTCTAAGTCGTATTTGTTGAAGGTAAATTATTTTTCACAAATGTTCGAAGTTGCATAACCATTATTAATAAGTTGTATCCCCCTGATGTTAAGTTGCATACCTCATCGATGAATTTGTATACCTCCTAGTGCTAAGTTGCATCGCCCATATGTAAAATTTCCTACCTCTACGCCAAAGTGACAACAACTTATTTCATGAAGTGACATCAACTATTGCCTACACCAAAAGCGACAACTACTTATTTAACCTAAGTTGCATTCGTTTACCAACCGAGTTGTAGCTAGAACAACAAAGTTGCATGTTGGAGCTGATAAGTTGCATTTTTCGATACTAAATTGTTGCTTCACACATGTGCTAAGTTGTGTTTTTCTTCCATGGACCTCGGATGGGAAACAACCCGTTTTGTAGTGTAGGTCTCCTCGTTCTCCCGCTGGTTGTCGCCAACTCGAGTTGTTGTTTTCGGTGTTAAGGTGGGGCCACATAGCGAGCGGTGGGGCAGTGCACTTTTCTATAATTGTGTCTAAGTTATAAATCTAACTCGGCTAGCATCACATTGTGAAGTTACGTATATTGTCGTTAAGTTGCATTTCACTGCATCTAAGCCGCGCACCATATGTTATAAAGTCGTATTTTATTTGTTACTAAGTTGTCTACCTTAGAATTTTTTTTGCATCCAATAATTTATTATCTCATACATTTGCTAAGTCGTGTTTTATATACACTAAATTGTTACTTAACACATGTGTTATGTTGTGTACATGTTATTGCTAAGTTATATAACTGTACTGCTAAGTTTCATATCTAATCAGTGAAGTTGCCTACCTAACGCTAGAGTGACAACAACTATAGCGTGCATCATATGTAACTATGTGGAGTATGGTTGTAATTAAAACACAACCATCAACAAGTTGCTTTTTATCCCATGTTGCATCCATTTACCAACTCGAACAAGAAATGTTGCATGTTGATAACTTGTATTTGTTGACAAAAAATTGTTGCTTCATAAATGTGCTAATTCGCATACCGATTATTGCTATGTTGTATAGTGTATCTGTGAAGTTGCATGCCCATCATTACTAAGATTTATACTACATTTGTGATAAGTTACATATCAAGTATTTACTAAGTTGTGTACTCGGTGCTAAGCTGCATACCCATCTATAAAGTTATCTACCTCTACACTAGAGTGGAAACAACTTATTTCATGTATTGGTGAGCACCGCCGGTCTCGAAGCGACATCCCTTGGGCTACAACTATAGCGACTCAGTGGGGGCATGGTTGCAACTTAAATACCACCACCAGCAAGTTGCTTATTTTATCCCAAGTTGCATCTGTTTATCAATTGGGTTCTTGATGGAACAAGAAAAGTTTTATGTTGGAATGATAAGATGCATTCCCTAACATTAAAATGTTGCTTCACACATGTGCTAAGTTTTGTTCTAATGCCATGGAGTTCGGATGGGCCGTGACCTGTTATGCCGTGTTATTCTCCTCGTTCTCCCGCTGGCGGTTGCTTGCTTGAGCTATTTTTGTTAGCGGTGTTAGGTCAGAGGCCACTACTGTTAGTGGAGTCGGGGCCTGCAGTGGGGTGGTGGCAATGTTATAGTTATACCGATGCGGATGGCTACTCGAGTTGCAACCTTTGACATGATGAACAACAACTTATTTTCATTATGCATCATCATCATAAACTTTTCTATCACTGTGTCTAAGTTGCGTACCAGTAATAGGGTAGCATCACTGCTATGAAGTTTCGTACCATTGTCATGAAGTTGTCTACAGCTGCAACTAAGTTTTTTTTGGAAAGAAGCATATATTAATATTCACAAGATACCAATTACACACAGACTCTGCAACAACGTATTGTCCTAGCGGCCATACGGATGCACACATTGTTTCTTATAAAGTTGTATTTTTGTTAATACTAAGTTGTCTATCTCAGAAACTAAACTGTCAAAAATACTACTCCCTCCAGTCCATATTAATTGACTCAAAGTCAATTAATATGGATAGAAGGGAGTATAAAATATGGTAGGAAACTAGTATTATAAAGTTGTGGGTCTCAAGACTTTAAAATTGTTGATTCTCATTGCTCTCTTGAAAACTAAGTTGAATACAAAATATATAGAAAAATAGTGTAAGCAACTCTTTGTACAAAGTTGATTTTTTGTAACACTAAGTTGCTTTTCAAAAGAAAAGTTTATCAAAATATATACAAATGGGATCTAGTTTTAAAGATCTCATCGCGAGAAACCCACTTGTGAAAATGGATCGCAATTCTGACCAACGGTTCAAGCATTGTGACTTTTAAAAAAAAGCGTGTAAAATAAAGTGCACAAGAATGAGTGTCCGTGTGCTGTTTTGGTACGAGGGTTGGCGTATTTTTAGGGGTGATGGCTCGATCGGACTAACCGGCCACCGATGGCTGGCTAGACGTGTCTTTTTTATGACTTACAAGTGACGTTATTTGTAATACATGTAATACATGGTTTAGTGGCAGGATAAATTGGTTCAAGAAAGTGTTGGACCGGAAGAAACACTTCGTCCTTTATTATTATATTATATATTATATATATAGGTATAGATGTTGAACGGGTTCGAAACTCTTACATTTTTGGTGATCATTAATTATGTGTTAAGAATTTTCTTATATTCACACGTTAATGTTTTGATGATCAAGAATCAAGGCAATAAAGTACCAAGTGAAAGCATGTACTTGTTATCAGAGTATAAATAATAAAACATGAAACTTTTCGGTTGATTATGCTATCTGCGTCATCCTGGTTCTTTTTGGCCCTTTCTGGCCGTGGGATGGACGATACCGATTCTTTTTGGCCCTTTCTGGTTGTGGGATGGACGCCGGGGAGTCCACGTGTCGCCATTGCAGCGAAGCCCTCCTCTTTCGGAAAGGCACCCGCTGCCTAGGATTCCTTGGCACGAGGAGCGAGATAGGCCTTCAGACCCGCGGGTCGTGGGGCCTGTCTTAAGCCGAGTTGGCAGCAGAAATCCTCGTCGTCCGCGGATCCTCGTGGAGAGTTCGTGTGGTAGGTCTTGTTCGTGCAGGAGAGCGGATCCTTCCGTACGTGAGAATGAGAGTCATGTTTTCTTGAAATAATGGTGCTTTGCTTTGTCTCTTTCCATATAGAAGCATAAGAATCAACATAACAACGTATGAGATCTTATGTCCTCTGAAACATAAGTACCACTCATGAAGTAGTGTGTCGATGTGTGGGGTATCCTGTTTTACTAATTTTACCTTGTCGTAATCTTATGTCCTCCTAGTCTTTTTTCCACTAATTTATTCCTTACTATTTGTTATTGAGACTAGTCTAATTTACTGAATCATAAATATCCATGCTATCTGGTTTCTCATTAACACTAGCAGGATTTGAAGGAGATGAATTAGATATATGCTCATGATCACTCACACTGTAATTATACACGTTGATGCCAACATTGTTCTCCGCTCTTATATGCGCCATAGGCAATTAACCACGCTAGGTGAAATTAAGAAGAAGAACTACTATTCAGAAATAGAATTAGGGCAGTTCGTCCTTACAATGTTTGAGAATTGATACCTTCCAACGTTTGTGTGACGTCTGTCCCTGCGAGCGAGACGAGAGCCGGGGCAGCACAGATGAAGTCAAAGGCTCACGGAGCAGGAGATGGCGTGCGTTAGGGCATTCCCACGATCGGGTCGAACGGGGACTCGCGAGCTGGCCCTATGTGTGAAAATGATCGATGTGATTGCTAATCTCGATCTGATCGCTATTCCTATTTCCTAATCGGAAGGACTGAACGGGTCTAGAAAAAGAAAAAGGCCCAATTTGGCCCCAAGAAAAACATGATGTTTTTTTTTTCTAAAATCTATACTATGCCTGTATGGAACAAATATTTGGGAAGGGCTCCTAATTTTTTTAGCCCCAGGATGGCCGCCCCTCTGGTCTCTCCCTAGGGCCAGCCCTTCCAACCAGGCCCCTCGGTGTTGGCTGACGTATCTAAGGTTTGTTCATGTGCAGCGTATACAAATTGGGGTGGCTAAGAAAACTTTTCATTCCTTAGACCTATGTCTAAACATTGGAGAAGATAGGTCTAAGAGAAATATTCTTGGACTTGTGTCTAGTACAAGACCCTGGGTCTAGTTGATTAAAATATTTTATATAATGCTTTGAGGTCTTTACATTGGCCAGAGCACTAGCAGTTTTGGAGAGAAAAGGGGGTAAAGCTGCTACATAGGACCCACACAAGAGTGCTAAACGGTGGAGCAGTTTTGATTTTACTAGACTCATGTCTAGTTATTTTCTTAGTTCATGCCTAAGCCTTAGCACACTGCACATGCTCTAAGAATTCCATCCTTATATGCACTTGATTCACTGTATTTAAAGCTCATCCTGAAATATTTTCCTTTTTTATCTGTATGCTGTTTTGAATGATGCACCTCCGGACCTGGCTAAGCGTTAAATTCATTGCATTTACAGAGTTCATGTTCCATATATTAACGTGATATTCACTTCCCATTGTACCACAGCCAATTTATGGAAATCAATGTGTAAGTGGACAAAAATTTGGTAAGATTATTGTTGTGGTGTATGATTGATACAGTTTATATGCCAAGATTGTTAATGAATCTCATACGAGTTAAATCTAATGAAGAAAAAAACTCAAAAGGCCACGATACACATGTTGCTTGATTTAATATGTTTTGCTAGCGGGATATTTTGCTAGAAGCATAGTGTTCAGGGTTAAGTAGTAAAAAGATAAGGCGGACAACAAAAATGGTACAACGATCTCATGCATCCCGTCCTTCCGACGCCGCTCTATCTACTATGCTAAGTCCTTCAAGTGGACTAATGACCCATGCTCGAGCCAAATTCCTACTCCATTTGTTTACAAATATAAAATGTTTTAGCTTTGTGAATCAAATGTATAACCTATGATTAAGAATATAATTATTACAAAGTTGCTTAGCTCACAGCTAGCTCAGATAGCATAGTTTAATGTAATACCTCGGACATTATGCTCTAAGCAACAAGCCAGTATGAATCAAAAGTGGACAGGATGTACTACTGTGGGGTCGCGCAGCCACACACAGCAGGCCAGGGTATTGGCAGGGTACGGTACCGACCAACCATCCCATCCACTTTTATGAACATAGTATCAAGTGTGAGCGGACAGGTATGCGTGAAGGGGTTCGTAGCATGGAAAACAAAAATTTTCTACCGATGTAAACAAATAAGCCAAGATCTATCTACTAGATTGTAGCAACGAGTCGATAGAGGAACTCACTCTCGAAGATTCCAAAGCGGTTAACGAGAGCAGATTCTCGTGGATGATGTAGTCGTACTCTTGCCGATCTCAAGATCGCGTAGACGATCCTTCTGGCGCTGCGTTCCGGCAGCGCTTCCGCAGTCGGTCACACGTTCGGTACTCGATGAAGACCTTCCTCTCCCTTGTTCCAGCAGGCAGTGGAGGTTGTAGCACTCTCCTCGCGATTCTGGCAGCACGACGACGTGGTGTCAGAAGTAGAGGGGAGATCCCGCAGGGCTTCGCCTTAAGCCGGTGCGAGTATGGTGGAGTATGAGAGAGGCCTTGGTGATCTAGGGTTTAGAGGGCACTAAGGGGAGGGCTTGGCCGGCGGCTAGGGTTTGGGGAAACCCCCAACTCGCCGAGTTGGTGGTTCCCTAGGCGGCGGCACAAGGAGGTGGTGGCGCCGACGGCTTGGGCCTAGGGTTTGAGGTGTGAGGGGTAGGGGGCGCCCTACCCCTCCTTATATAGGTGGAGGGTGGCCGGTTGGGAGGAGGGAGTCCTCCCCCAACTCGGCCTCCTTGGCCGGCGGGTGGAGGGAGGAGACTTCCTCCCCAAGTAGGTTTCCTACTCTCCCTCCACTAAGCAAACTTGCTGTTTGACTTTTTCAAATTGGCGTTTGACTTTCAAACTAGGATTTGATTTCTCTCTTTATTTTGCCCAGCCAAGTGACCTAGTACATGATGCAATCATTCCATATTGTCATGACACATTCATGTACCCTTCCCCTCCGGAGTGCTGGACATTCCGGACCCTTCTAGAACATTCCTGGTAAAAACACCGGAATCATTCACCAACTTCGAAATAGGAATTTCCTTATATGAATCTTATTCTCCGGACCATTCCGGATATCCTCGTGATATCCCGGATCCCATCCGAGACTCCGAACAACATTCAGTCTCTTACTCATCATTCCATAACTACTCAACAACATCGAATCCTTAAGTGTGTCTCCCTACGGTTCGTGAATTATGCGGACATGACCGAGACACTTCTCCGATCAATAACCAATAGAGTAATTTGGAAATTCATATGGCTCCCACATATTTCTACGATTACTTTGCGATCGAATGAACCACTTACATACTATACCAATTTCCCTTTGTCTCACGATAGTTTACTTATCCGAGGTTTTGATCGTCGGTATCTCTGCATACCTAGTTCAACCTCGTTACCGATAAGTACTCTTTTCTCGTTCCCGTGGTATGTGATCCCTTGTGATCCAGTCACATGCTTTCAAGCCAATTGGATGACATTCCGCCGAGAGGGCCCAGAGTATATCTATCCGTCATATGGATGGACAAATCCCACTCTTGATCCATGTGCCTCAACCCATACTTTCCGAACACTCAATGCCACCTTTATAGCCACCCAGTTATGGTGTGGTGTTTGATGTCATCAAAGCATCCTTTCGGTGATGGTGATTAGCATGATCTCATGGTCGGAGGAATTATGTTACTATGTATCAGAAAGCTTATAGCAATTGAACTATTAAAATGACTTGATCTTTATGCTACGCTTATCTATAGGAGTATGTCCATCATACCATTCTCCTAATGATATGACCTTGTTATTAATAACATCTCAAATGTTCATGATCAAGAAACATGATCATCTATTAATCAACAAGCTAGTATTATAAAGAGGCTTTACTAGGGACTCTAATTTAGTTTACAAATCACACAAGTATTAATGTTTCTGGTTAATACTGTTATAACATGAATGTAAACATTTATCATAAACACAAAGATATAATAATAACTACATTTATTATTGCCTCTAGGGCATATCTCCAACAGTCTCCCACTTGCACTAGAGTCAACTAATCTAGATTACATGGTAATATACCGAACACCCATGGCAGTTTGGTGTTGGTCATGTTTTGCCCTCGGGAGAGGTTTAGTCAACGGATCCGCCACATTCAGATATGTGTGTACTTTGCAAATCTTTATGTCATCATCTTGGACATGTTCTCGAATAGCGTGAAAACGTAGCTTGATGTGCTTCAGCTTCTTGTGTGACCTTGGTTCTTGCGCATTGGCTATGGCGCCCATGTTATCACAGTAGATAGACATTGGGTCCAGCGCACTTGGAACCACATCGAGCTCTGTAATGAACTCCTTCATCCATATCGCTTCTTGTGAAGCCTCCGAAGCAGCTATGTATTTCAATTCAGTTGAAGATCTCGCCACAACGCTTTGCTTTGCACTCCTCCAGCTAACTGCTGCACCATTCAAAGTAAATACGTATCCAGATTGAGATTTAGAATCATCCGGATCGGTGTCCCAACTAGCATCGGTGTAACCATTAACAACGAGGTGTTCATCACCTCCATAAGAAAGAACCATATCCTTAGTTTTTCTCAAGTACTTAAGGATGTTTTTGACCGCTGTCCAATGATCCACTCCTGGATCACTTTGATATATGCTAGTCAAACTAACAACATATGCAATGTCGGGTCTAGTACATAGCATGGCATACATGAGAGATCCTATGGCTGAGGCATAGGGAGTCTTACTCATCCTTTCTCTATCTTCTGCCGTTGATGGACTTTGAGATTTACTCAAGGTCGTATTGGGCAACATGGGCAAGAACCCTTTCTTGCTATCTTCCATTCCAAACCTCTTTAGAACTTTGTCCAAAATATGTACTTTGTGACAATGATATTAGGCGTCTCGATCTATCTCTATAAATCTTTATGCCTAATATGTAAGCTGCTTTGCCAAGATCTTTCATTGAAAAACTATTATTCAAATAATCCTTGACACTATTAAGACGGTCTACATCATTCCCAATCAACAATATGTCATCTACATATAGTATTAAGAATGCTACAGAGCTCCCACTCACTTTCTTGTAAATACAAGCTTCTCCATAAGTTTGTATAAAACCAAAGCTTTTGATTACCTTATCAAAACGTTGATTCCAACTTCGGGATGCTTGCTTCAATCCATATATGGACTGTTGAAGTTTGCATACCTTATTAGCATCTTTAGGATCGACAAAACCTTTGGGTTGCATCATATACAACTCTTCATCAATATCTCCATTGAGGAACGCCGTTTTGACATCCATCTGCCATATCTCATAATCATAATATGCAGCGATTGCTAACAAAATCCTCACAGACTTTAGCTTCGCTACCGGTGAGAAAGTCTCACGTAGTCAACTCCTTGAATTTGTCGAAACCCTTTTGCGACAAGTCGAGCTTTATAGACAGTAACATTACCATCAGCATCTGTTTTCTTCTTGAAAATCCATTTGTTCTCAACAGCCTTCCGGCCATCTGGTAAGTCCACCAAAGTCCATACTTGGTTTTTGTACATGGATCCAATCTCGGATTTCATGGCATCTTGCCATTTATTGGAATCTGGGCTCATCATCGCTTCCTCATATGTCGCAGGGTCATCGGTGTTGTCCACCAACATGACACTCATAACGGGATCATACCAATCAGGTGTGGTATGAGTTCTCGTTGACCTGCGAGGTTCTGTAGCAACTTCAACCGAAGTTTCATGATCATCATCATTAGCTTCCTCTCTTATTGGTGTAGGCGCCACAAGAACTACTTCCGGTGTTGCGCTATTCGCAAGTTCGAGAGCAGGTTCAACAACCTCGTCGAGTTCTACTTTCCTTCCAGTCACTTCTTTCGAGAGAAATTCCTTCTCTAGAAAGGATCCATTCTTAGCAACGAAGATTTTGCTCTCGGATCTATGATAGAAGGTATACCCAATAGTTTCCTTCGGGTATCCTATGAAGACGCATTTTTCCGCTTTGGGTTCAAGCTTGTCCGGCTGTAACTTCTTTACATAAGCTTCGCAACCCCAAACTTTAAGGAACGACAATTTAGGTTTTTTCCCAAACCATAATTCATACGGTGTCGTTTCAACGGATTTAGATGGTGCCCTATTTAAAGTGAATGCGCCTGTTTCTAATGCATAACCCCAAAACGATAGCGGTAAATCTGTAAGTGACATCATAGAACGAACCATATCTAAGAGAGTTCGATTACGACATTCGGACACATCATTATGCTGTGGTGTTCCCGGCGGTGTCAATTGTGAAAGTATTCCGCATTTCTTTAAATGCTCGCCAAACTGGTAACTTAGATATTCACCTCCACGATCAGAACGTAGAAATTTAATCTTCTTGTTACGTTGATTCTCTACCTCACTTTGAAATTCCTTAAACTTATCGAAAGTTTCGGACTTATGTTTCATGAAATAGATATACCCATATCTACTCAAGTAATCCGTGAAGGTAAGAACATAACGATAACCACCGCGCGACGCTACACTCATTGGGCCACACACATCGGTATGTATGATTTCCAATAAGTCCGTAGCTCGCTCCATCATCCTAGAAAATGGAGTCTTAGTCATTTTATCCATTAGACATGCTTCACATCTTTCAAGTGATTCGAAATCAAGTGATTCAAGAAGTCCATCGGAATGGAGTTTCTTCATACGCTTCACTCCAATATGACCAAGACGACAGTGCCACATATAGGTCGAGTTATCGCTCAATTTCAAATGTTTAGCTTCAATGTTATTAATATGTGTATTTCCACAATCGAGATTCAATAAGAATAGACCATCTATCAAAGGTGCATGTGCATAAAACATATTACTCATATAAATCGAACAACCATTATTCTCGGACTTAAACAAGTAACCGTCTCGCAATAAACATGATCCAGATATAATGTTCATGCTCAACATAGGCACCAAATAACAATTATTTAAGTATAAAACTAATCCCGATGGTAGATGAAGAGGTAGCGTGCCGACAACGATCACATCAACCTTTTATCAATTTCCAACGCGCATCGTCACCTCGTTCTTCGCTAGCTTCCGTTTATTCTGCAGCACCTGTTTCGAGTTACAAATATGAGCAACCAAACTAGTATCAAATACCCAGGCACTACTACGAGTACTAGTGAGATACACATCAATAGCATGTATATCGGATATACCTTTCTTCTTGATGTTGCCGTTCTTCAAATCCGCTAAGTACTTTGGGCAATTCCGCTTCCAGTGACCTTCTCCCTTGCAGTAAAAGCACTCAGTATCAGGCTTAGGCCTAGCCTTGGTCTTCTTCGTCGGTGCGGCAACTTTCTTACCGCCCTTTTTGAAGTTTCCCTTTTGCTTAGACTTGCCTTTCTTGAATTTTGTGGTCTTATTGACCAACAACACTTGGTGCTCTTTCTTGATCTCCACTTCTGCAGATTTCAACATGGAGAAGAGTTCTGGCAACGTCTTGTTCATGTTTTGCATATTGTAGTTCATCACAAAGTTCTTGTAACTTGGTGGTAGTGATTGGAGGACACGATAAATCCCCAAAGAATTAGGAATCACTATACCCAAACTTTGGAGTTTGTTTATGCGTCTGCACATCTTAAGCACATGCTCACTGACGGATCTGCCCTCTTCCATCTTGCAGTTAAAGAACTTTTTAGAAGCCTCATAACTCTCAACTGCCGCGTGAGCCTCAAATATCATTTTGAGTTCACGAACAATATCATGTGGGTCTTGGTTCTCAAACCTTTTCTGAAGTTTCGATTCCAAACCATACAAGATAGCACACTGAACTGTGGAGTACTGATTCTTCCGAGTGAGGTAAACATTCTTTACTTCATCGGTAGCAATGCTGCGGTTCACCCAATGGTGCATCCAAAGACATAGGTCAAATTACCAGCATTGAGGACAATCCTCAAATTGCGGAACCAATCCGTGAAGTTGCTTCCATTGTTTTTCAACTTTTCTTTCTCTAGGAACGCATTAAAATTGATGGTAGGGGCCACCATTGATCCTCAACATATTTGCAATAGTTTAGGGTAAGTTTATGACAAATTGAGTTCTAATTAATAGTTAAATTAATCTAGGTGAACTCCCACTCAAAACAATATCCCTCACATTGTTTTAGTGATCACACAAACCAAATCCACCACATCAAAACCGATCATCACGAGAGTTGATGTAGCTTCAATGGCGAACAATCAACATGTTCATCATATCTACTATATGACTCATGCTTTACCTTTCGATGATCCGTGTTCCGAGACCATGTCTGTACATGCTAGGCTCGTCAAGATCAAACCTTAGCGTCCGCATGAGGAAATCTGGCTTGCTTACGTTGTATACACCCGCAGAATCTAGCACACCCGATCATCACGTGGTGCTTCGAAACAACGAGCTTTTGCAACGGTGCTTACTAAGGATGAATACTTTAAAACTTGAAATTTGTGTGCTTGAGGGATCATCTTATAATGCTACCGTCGTTAACTAAGCAATACAAGATGCATAAAGGATTAACATCACATGCAATTCCTAATATGTGATATGATATGGCCTTTCTTCTTGTGCTTCTGATCTCCATCTTCAAGCACAAACATGATCTCCATCATCACCGGTATAGCGTCAAGGTCAATGGCGCCGTTTCATGGTTGTCGTCCACCAGCTTCAACTATTACAACTACTTTGAATAGACACGCGGGTCTTAACAGAATTTAAAGACAACCATATGGCTCCTGCCGGTTGCCAACTTACAATAAGGAACATTGCATACATCAAATATAATCACAATCATGGCCATATCATATCACAGCACACCCCTGCAAAACAAAGTTAGACGCCTCTATTTTTCTTTGCATATTTTACGTGGTTTGGGGCTTTTAATAAGTGTCGTTCTAACTTACGAACAAGAACCACAATGTTGATGCTTGAACTATCAAGTACCCGTTGTAAATTGAATCTATACTATGATGGGAGAGACAGACACCCGCAAAGCCACTTATGCAATACAAGTTTCATGTTGAGCGTGGATCAAGTCTCATGAACGATGTCATGTAAGGTTAGCCCGGGCCGCTTCATCCCATCATATCGCAAGATGCAAAGTACACAAAAAGCAATTGATAATAAAAGCACCACCGCCCACAATGACCATTGTGTTCTACTCGTGCAACAGATCTACATATAGACACGACTATGATACCACTGAAGGGGTTCGTAGCATGGAAAACAAAAATATTCTACCGCATGAAAACAAACAAGCCAAGATCTATCTACTAGATTGTAGCAACGAGTCGATAGAGGAACTCACCCTCGAAGATTCCAAAGCGGTTAACGAGAGCAGATTCTCGTGGGTGATGTAGTAGTACTCTTGCCGATCTCAAGATCGCGTAGACGATCCTTCCGGCGCTGCGTTACGGCAGCGCTTCCGCAGTCGGTCACATGTTCGGTACTCGATGAAGACCTTCCTCTCCCTTGTTCGAGCAGGCAGCGGAGGTTGTAGCACTCTCCTCGCGATTCCGGCAGCACAACGGCGTGGTGTCGGAAGTAGAGGGGAGACCCCGCAGGGCTTCGCCTTAAGCCGGTGCGAGTATGGTGGAGTATGAGCGAGGCCTTGGTGATCTAGGGTTTAGAGGGAACCAAGGGGAGGGCTTGGCCGGCGGCTAGGTTTTGGGAAACCCCCAACTCTCCGAGTTGGTGGTGGCACAAGGAGGTGGTGGCGCCAGCGGCTTGGGGCTAGGGTTTGAGGTGTGAGGGGTAGGGGGCGCCCTACCCCTCCTTATATAGGTGGAGGTTGGCCGGTTGGGAGGAGGGAGTCCTCCACCAACTCGGCCTCCTTGCCGGCGGGTGGAGGGAGGAGACTTCCTCCCCAAGTAGGTTTCCTACTCTCCCTCCACCAAGCAAACTTGCCGTTTGACTTTTTCAAATTGGTGTTTGACTTTCAAACTAGGATCTGATTTCTCTCTTTATTTTGCCCAGCCAAATGACCTAGTACATGATGCAATCATTCCATATTGTCATGACACATTCATGTACCCTTCCCCTCCGGAGTGCCGGACCTTTCGGACCCTTTTAGAACATTCCTGGTGAAAACACCGGAATCATTCCCCAACTCCGAAACAGGATTTTCCTTATATGAATATTATTATCCGGACCATTCCGGATCTCCTCGTGATATCCCGGATCCCATACGAGACTCCGAACAACATTCGGTCTCTTACTCATCATTCCATAACTACTCAACAATATCGAATCCTTAAGTGTGTCTCCCTACGGTTCGTGAATTATGCGGACATGACCGAGACACTTCTCCGATAAATAACCAATAGAGGAATCCAGAAATTCATATGGCTCCCACATATTTCTATGATTACTTTGCGATCGAATGAACCACTTACATACTATACCAATTTCCCTTTGTCTCACGATAGTTTACTTATCCGAGGTTTTGATCGTCGGTATCTCTGCATACCTAGTTCAACCTCGTTACCGATAAGTACTCTTTTCTCGTTCCCGTGGTATGTGATCCCTTGTGATCCAGTCACATGCTTTCAAGCCAATTGGATGACATTCCGCCGAGAGGGCCCAGAGTATATCTATCCGTCATATGGATGGACAAATCCCACTCTTGATCCATGTGCCTCAACCCATACTTTCCGAACACTCAATGCCACCTTTATAGCCACCCAGTTATGGTGTGGTGTTTGATGTCATCAAAGCATCCTTTCGGTGATGGTGATTAGCATGATCTCATGGTCGGAGGAATTATGTTACTATGTATCAGAAAGCTTATAGCAATTGAACTATTAAAATGACTTGATCTTTATGCTACGCTTATCTATAGGAGTATGTCCATCATACCATTCTCCTAATGATATGACCTTGTTATTAATAACATCTCAAATGTTCATGATCAATAAACATGATCATCTATTAATCAACAAGCTAGTATTATAAAGAGGCTTTACTAGGGACTCTAATTTAGTTTACAAATCACACAAGTATTAATGTTTCTGGTTAATACTGTTATAACATGAATGTAAACATTTATCATAAACACAAAGATATAATAATAACTACATTTATTATTGCCTCTAGGGCATATCTCCAACAATGCGAAACATACACAAATGAGTATGTATGTTAGTGACATCAACAGTACATCAAAGTCAAACCATCTAAAAGAATAGAAATATTCAACGCCATACGACAAGATTCAAATATCCTAGATAGAGATAATAGTTTAGGATACATCCTCATACATCACACATCAGAGTATCAAACATAAGCGGAAAACAAGATCCGAACGGATAAGAAGCAAACTGGCATAAGATACCTAGTAGTAAGCACATCCCGCCCAAAGATCTCCGGATGTCCATCCCCGGAATCTCTACATCTGACGGTCGTTGCCACATCATCCGTCTCCTCGACCCAGTAACCTTCCTGTGGATATACCTGTCCATCTGAACAATATTTATCATGTGAGACCCTAGGGACTCAGCAAGTCTTTATGCATATAAAGGGAACAATCTGAGGTTACGCAGTTGCAGCAAAAATAAAGCCTAACGGTTCTATAGAGACACACTACAACATCCGCCTAACCAGAGATAGATGGACGTTCATTAAATAAACAACAATTAATTACCCAACATATATATATATATCAACATAAATAAACATCGTTCGCCCACCTTCCTGTTTCCCAAACGAGAAGACAGAAGAACATCCCATCTGTAGGCAGTTTTATTAATCATTCCATGAGTATTCCACTATTTATTAGTCATGTTTAGTAAAATTAAATACAATATTTTAGTTATAGTTGTCTATGATCAAGAAACTGTGCTCCAGCTAGTCCATAACCACGGACATGGCTTTCAGAAAAATTTATCCTGCAGGGGTGCACAAATAGCAACATACGTACGATCAACCTCAGAAAAACCAAATAAAAACGCAACGAGACATCACAACAAAGAATTCACAAGATTCATAAGTGATTTCGGGGGGCCACCCCGCTAAGATACCCACTACGAAGTCAGCCGGGCTCCGAAACGGATCAAGGAGTTTGTGAGAATGAATGTAAACGACTGGAAACCCGTAAGTGTGTCTGGGCTTGTCAATACCACAAAATCATGCCGCGAACCTAAACATTACAGTAGTTAACGCTCCTCGAGCAACAATAATAAATAAAGCAGTAAAGCATGACATAAGTACAATATAGTAATAACACCCCAAACTAGTTTGTGGCCCCAAGAAATAAAATGTGAATCAAGATCAGACTAAGTGGATTCATGGTCCCATATATGGATAGTGCGATAGTCAAGGAACAATAATAAAGTACTCGAGTCCTACGGGATACAAGTGAGCACTAAATAACCAAGTAACAACTATTGCCCACTAGTGCCTCTTTTTTAGTTATCCCATTACTACTCAATTCAGTTGAAAGGACCGTATGGGCACCTAGAGGGGGGGGGGTGAATAGGCGCTACTTCAAATTTTATTCTTTTTCAAATTAGGGTTTGACAAGAAAGATAAATTCTCTAGATTATGCAACTAAGGTGAATTTACCTATATGTCAACTAGCACCAACTAGCACAACACTAAGCAAGAACAAGTAAAGTAAAGTGCGGTAAAAGATAGAAGTAACCAAAGTGGTGGACGCGGAGACACAAGGATTTGTTTCCTGTAGTTTCTTCCTTTTGAGGGGAAGTACGTTTACGTTTGGAGAGGGGGTGGTTTCAAACCACCAACGCCACGAGAGGCCTCCCTTTTTCTCCGATGAACCTCACCCCAAAGGGTTCGATTCACCTCTTCCACTATATCGGCAACCTTCGAGGTGGAAGCCGGTACCTTTACAACAAGTTTGGGGCACACATCCATAACCTAATTGGAGGCTACCAAATACAAGCAAGCTGTCAAACAATCAAAGACAAGCTTATAAGAACCAAATCAAAAGCTAGGGTTTCAAAAAAAAAAACACTAGAGCAAGGGGCCCTCAAGTGAACGAGGGGGAAATGAAGATCTCTCTTGATGAAACTATAGATCAAGGCCTCCTCCTTAGATTCTCCAAAGATCAATGATTTTGGATGGGTGAGTGAAGATATCTTGTGGATTTGGTGGCTCAAAATGTGCTGCTGTTCTTGACCTGGTCAAGTAGCTCCCAAGGTAGAAGAAGGGGTCCTTTTATAGGGACCCAGAAATTAGAGCCGTTGTAGCCACTTAACCCGGACAGTCCGACCGGTACGGGCCGAACAATCCGATCTAGCCGAACATTTTGGTGTGCGTTAGCCGGACACTCCGACCTGGCCAAGTTTCCGACTAGAGTCCATCCAGTGTACTGGTAGTGTCCGAACCCGCATATAGAACGTCCACACCTGCGAGGAAAAACTGGCGAAATTCCATGGCCGGACACTCCGGCTGCTTCGGGCCGGAAACTCCGGTTGGGCCGAACAGTCTGGCGCACATCAGCCAGACAGTCCGGACAGATATTGATTTTGCCCTCTTTTTGTTCCTATCAATCCCTTTTTCCCATGTGTATAAATTACCCAAAATGAATATGGTATCTCCTGAAACATTTAGCAGCATATTAAACCTATCCAAGTGTTGTCAACAAACATCAAAACAACATGAAAGGCATAAATGCCCTTTGAATCTCTCCTTTTTTGGTGTTTGATGACAACCCAATGATTTTCATATGGGATAGATATTTTTTTACAAAAGATGATTTTACACAACATAGTAAGGCTCCCCTAGATGTGTGACCGATTTAGTTTTGCATTTGAATACAAGATCACATATCCTAGGATCACATCCTCACTAGATTGGTAAAACAAATTATGATAAGATATAATAAAGACTAGATAGATAGGCTAGATATAACATAGTCTCAAACATAACCGGGTACACATGTCATAACACACATAACACATAAAACAAAGTTCAACACAACATAGTTCTCAAACCAATAAGATAAAGACACAGAGCTTCAAAGAGGCACATCGAAATAACGTGAAGCCCGTGTACACATGCAAATCCCGCTAGTAACCTAATATGGGGCTACTTCTCCCCCTTTGGCATCGATACGCCAAAAAGGGAAAATAGCACTACTAAAACGCCCCAAGACAGACTCTAGCCATTGAAGTCCTCATTGGCATCCTCATCCTCATCCTCGTCCTCATCCTCATCCTCATCCTCATCACCATCCTCATCATCATAGTCATCCTGAGTCGAGCTCTCGCCGTGAGGGCGAGAAGAAGAGGACACATCCTCAAACATGGACCAGTCCACACGTCCCTGACTCCAGTGTCCATAGGAGAGAGTGCCATCAGACGCCTGCTGCTGAGAAGGATCAACATCCATGGGCGGTTGATCCGCTTGAGCTCCTTCATGACATTCCTGTTTGCCTTGTATGCATCATACTGTCCATGGCGAATGTCAATGTTCTGGCATACGAGGAGCTTCTTCCACCATGAGGCCTTCTTCACCTTCTTCTGCACTTCCTCCTTAGAGGTGTTGAAGCGATATGCATTGCTAGCATGCTTCATCCTAGGGCCATGAGACACCGGCGCCTGCACCTCGTCAGAACCGTCACTGTCAGAGGCATCAACATCTATCTCATCATCCTCAAAAATGTCCTGAGCTAGACGGTAGCCTCGAGGAGCCTTGATGGTAGGGGCACCCTTCCTCTGTAGCTTGGAAGTAGTGTGAGGAACAAGACCCTGATAGAGCAGGGGAGTGACTGGAGTGAGCAGCAATGAGCTTCATCACATAAGGGGCATACAAAGGGAACTTCTTGTCATTGATGCACTTGTACAGATCCTAATAGATGAAGTCCATAACATCAATAGCACCACCTGGATGTGCTGGACCATTCATGTACATGGTGTGAGCATGGACCATAAGGTTGATCTCATCGCCTCTCATCTCATCCTTGTTGACAGCCTTGGGAGTGAGAGTATGGCGGAACATGAGAAGCAATCTGTTGTAGATGAGCTTGATATTATTGGTTTGGCCAACCACACCATTCTGAGAGTAAATTGGGCCAGCCTATTCTTGTCATATGCCTGTCCACGTATGTGCATCCGGACACTACTGGGACCATTGGGATTGAAAGGCAATCCAAGAATGTGAGCAAACTGAACCATGTTGGAGCAAACCCTGGTAGTACCAGACATCCACTCAAGAGGTCAGTAGTCTCCCCAAAGACCACAGTGGCATAGAACTGGAGGACCAACTCAACATTGAAGTCTTCTTTTGCCATAAAGATGGTGCGCAACCCCATCTTCTCAGTCACCCAAAGAGCATCCTCAAAGTAATTGTGAGAACGAAGCTTCTCAAGATCCAACAACTGCATGGGACAAGTAGGATTCTTGAAGCCACCGTATAGCTCAGAAAATAGCAGGGCTTGCTCATTCCTCCAGAAGCGCTCATCAGTCGAGGTGCGAGGCAGTGAGTAGAACTGCTGGAGTCTCATCTCCACAAACTCCTCGGTACCTAAATCATCCAGAGTAGTCAATGATTCAAATTTTATCTGCTTGGCTTCATCTCTTTTTAGATTCCTCATCTTCTCATGCTTTGCTGCGGCACAGTCTCGAGAAGCCTGTCTGACCATAGAGGGATCAACATGAATGTCGCGCTCTTCATCATACCGGAACCTACGACCAACCATCTTCTTAGCAGCCCGAGGATGGCGAGGACGAGAACCACCTGTGAAATCAGAATAGATGGATAGAATATGGGGTAAGCACATTTGTCCTGGAGATTTAAACAAAAAGTAGTAATCAAAGGAATTCTGGAGCTGTACCGATTGAACACTCCGGACAGTCCAAAAAATCTGCCCCGGACAATCCGCCTGGACCGGACAGTCCGGTGTGTATCGACAGGACATTCCGGCCGGACCAGAGTGTCCGGCTCGTACACGTCGGATAGTCCGGCTAAATCCTGGGCGATTTTCGGGTTGCACTGGTGAGTTCAATCGAGACAGACCGGGATTGCTAAAACTACTACAAGGATGAAGGTTGCACGCATGAGTGATGTATCCATGGATCTAGGTAAGACATTGCCCCAAAAAATTCATCTAGGCCAACCCTAGAGATGTAGAAGGAGGGGGGCATCATACTAGCATCCATGGGGACCTTCACCGGAGGGGAACGGATCCCAGCGGCAAGGGGAGGCAAATGGCTGGCGGCAATGACAATATCCGGGGTGGAGGATCCCTCCCGGTGAAGCTCTTGGTCGGAGGCAGTGGTCTGAGAGGAGGAGAGAGTTGAGGAGAAGAAGGAGGACTGAACCGTCCACTTCTCCCCGACCCCTGATATCAGAACGAAACCACTGGAGCAGGATAGTCCGGGCCATATGTGTCGGATAGTCCGGCCAGAATGCCCGGTCTATATCAAGCAGAGAGTCCAGTATTAATGGACACTCCGGTTGGTACAGGGCGGACACTCCGGCTCCCTTCGACCAGAAACCCCAGTTTCAAGTGTTGGACAAATGTGTTGCAAGAGGAGCATGTTTGTAGGTGAGAGTAGGCATGGGATTCAGAGGATGTACTATGAAAAACCAATGAGTCAAAAAAGATCTACAAAGATGGCAAAGTTAAATTCCAATCAAAACAATCCAAGAACAAACTCTTCACTTAAGAAGAGGGCGATGGTCAAGGCCACCATATAAGAGTTTGTGGCATGACACCGCGAAGAATTATCCTTGGGTTCATAGCCACTACTCATCAATAAAGCTCACATATCACAAAATGATATTAAGAGAATTGAATTTCATTAATGCTGGCATTATGGGGGAAGGGATAGTCCAATGTATTAAGACCGCACTCCCCTATCTCCATGCTTACACCTAAACCAAATAAGGGTCAAGATATAGGTGAGTATGCAAGGTGATCAAGTAAAGCTCCTTGAATCTATGATATTTAGTTCATTCCTCAAATAACAAAACCTTGCTTCATCAAGCGGCTTCGTGAAGATGTCGGCAAGTTGGTCCTTGGTTGCACATAGGATAGCTCAATATCACCTCGAGCAACATGATCTCTAATGAAGTGATGATGAATCTCAATATGCTTTGTCCTTGTGTGATCCACCAGGTTGTAGGCAGTCTTGATAGCACTTCCATTGTCACACAGAAGAGGCACTTTGTCACAATGGACACCGTATTCCTTAAAAGTTTGCCTCGTCCATAGCAATTGAGTGCAAGCATTAGCAGCTGCCACATACTCGTCTTCAGCGGTGGAGAGAGATATACAATTTTTCTTCTTAGAAGACCAACATACCGAGGACCTACCATGGAATTGGCAAGCCTTGGATGTTGATTTTCTATCATCCTTATCACCAGCCCAATCCAAATCCATGTGTCCCCAAAGAGAAAATGTTGACCCTCGAGGATACCAAAGACCATAGTGTAGGGTATGAACCAAATGTCGAAAGATTCTCTTGACCGCCATCAAATCGATTTCTTTAGGAGCCGCTTGATATCTTTCACACACTCCTACACTCAACACAATATCGGGTCTAGATGCACAAAGGTAAAGCAAAGAACCAATCATAGACCGGTATACCTTTTGATCCACATCTTTACCATTTGGATTTAGTTCGAGATGAGTCTTTGTTGCCATGGGGGTAGGAGCACCATTTAAATCTTTCATGTTGAATCTTTTTAGCATATCTTGAGTATACTTGGCTTGGTTGAAGAATGTTCCTCCTCTTAATTGCTTGATCTCAAAACCAAGGAATACTCTCAACTCCCCCATCATAGACATACAAAACCTATTAGTCATAAGCTTTGAGAATTCATCATTAAAATCTTTGTTAGATGAGCCAAAGATAATATCATCAACATATATTTGACATACAAAAAGATCCCCATTGGCCTTCTTAGTAAAAAGAGTGGGATCAATTTTCCCAATCTCAAACCCACGGTCAAGCAACAACTCTCTAAGGTGATCATAACACGTGCGTGGGGCTTGTTTGAACCCACAGAGCGCTTTATCAAGTTTGTAGACATGGTTTGGGAAGTTGGGATGCTCAAATCCCGGGGGTTGCTTTACATATACCAACTCATTCAATGAGCCATTAATAAATGCACTTTCTACATCCATTTATTGCAATTTAAAGTTATGATGTGCCGTATAAGCAAGAAGGATACAGATGGACTCAAGGCAAGCCACAGGTGCATATGTCTCTCCATAATCAATGCCTTAAATTTGAGAGAACCCTTGTGCAACCAATCTTGCCTTGTTCCTTACAATAATTCCATGCTCATCTTGCTTGTTCTTGAATATCCACTTGGTGCCTATAATATTGCGGCAATCCTTTGGCTTCTCAACTAACTTCCATACTTTATTTCTCTCAAAGTTGTTGAACTCTTTGTGCATTGCTTCCAACCAATCTGAATCTTCAAGAGCTTCCCACACTTTCTTTGGTTCAATCACGAAGATGTGTGTTTGGTGTTCACTAAATCTCTTAAATTGTGCTCTTGTGGACATTCCTCTCCTTACATCTCCAACCACATTCTCTAGAGAGTGGTCTCTTAATTCCAACATCTTATCCATTCTAGCTTTGCGACGAGTTTCGATCTCCTTGTTGTTTCTTGGGGGGACCTCTTCATCATTTTGGTCCTCGTCTTGACCATCAACTGGACCTTGATCATCATTGGAATCATTCTCTTCATTAAGAGGCAAAGATTGACCTTGGTCTTGATCAGGTACATTACTAGATTAGAGTTGAGCTTCTCTCATGGCAGATTGTATATATCTTCCTTGTGAAATAGACCGAGCAACACTTGACAATCTGGAGAATGGTGACTCAAGCTCTTCCTCACTAGGGGTATCTCCTTGATCAACTTGTTGAGGGTCCACAACTTGTGTTCATCTTGGGTCATTGTCCTCCTCGGTAGATGGAGCTTGTTGATGTTGTGAAGATGAGGGCTCCACTTGAGTAGAGCATAGTTCTTCTCGATCCGCCATAAGGGGTTCCTCAACGGGGCGGATAAATCCCACACCCATTCTTCCTATGGCATCCTGAGGCATTTCATCATCTGCATCACAAGAATCAACACCCCCTTGGGGATCATCATATTCTTCAAAAGTCACACTACAAGATTCTATGACGGTTCCGGAGAGATTATCATAGATTCTATAAGTGTGAGATTCGAGACCATAGCCACAAAAATACCCTCTAATGCTTTGGAATCAAATTTGGACAAACGAACACCCTGTATGAGATAGAATCACTTACAACAGAACACACGGAAGTAATATACGTTGGGCTTGTTACCGGTAAGTATTTCATATGGAGTCTTGATCAATTCTTTGCAGAGGTAGAGCCGGTTTGATTCATGGAAAGCGGTGGAGATTGCTTCGGCCCAAAAGTTGTACGGAGATTTAAACTCCACCAGCATGGTCCTTTCCATCTCAATAAGAGTCCGGTTCTTCCTCTCGGCTACACCATTTTGTTGATGGGTATATGCAGCGGAATATTGGTGTTTTATCCCCTCATCACTAAGAAATCCATTCAAGTTATAGTTCTTGAACTCGGTGCCATCATCGCTTCTTATTATCAACATAGGGGCATTGTATTGATGTTGAACCATGTTGATGAAGTCGATGAAGGTCTCTTGGGTCTCACTTTTCAACTTGAATAAATATACCCATGAGTATCTTGAATAGTCATCAACAATCAGCAAACAATATTTCTTTCCTCCAAGACTTGCATGAGATGGAGGACTAAAGAGATCCACATGAAGGAGCTCCAAGATCCTCTTTGACTTGATGCGGTTCTTTGGCTTGTGAGGAGCATCATGCATCTTTCCTTCAACACACGCCCTGCAAACACGATATTTGGCAAAGGAAACATTTTCTTTTAGTCCAAAAATATGGCCATCCTTGTGGAGACTTCGCAAAGTTCTCATATTTACATGGTCTAGTCGGCGATGCCATAACCAACCCACATCGTCCTTTCTGAATAAGCACATCACACTTGTAGTGGTTTGCCCCGAAAATTCCACCACATACAAGTCATTTTCGACGTACCCAACAAAAGCGACCTTGAGAGACTTGCTCCACATGAGGACCATAATATCATTATCAATAAAGATGGCAAAGCCCATCTTTCCAAGAGCACGGACTGAAGTAAATTGTAGCCTAGGGTCTCAACAAGCATGACGTCCACGAGTGTAATATCGTGGGCAATCACAACTTTTCCAAGACCCATTACCTTAGACTTAGATTTGTCAGCATATGTCACAGATATTTGATCATCATTTGGTCTCAACTCCTTGACAATATATGTGATTCCGGTCATATTACTTGTGCATCCACTATCAAGCACCCATTTGGACCCTCCGGAAGCATAGGTCTACAAAAGATCAAGCTAGTTTTTAGGTACCCATTTTTCAGTGGGTCCTCTTTTGTTAGCAACAAGGGTCTTGGGGACCCAAATAGCCCAAGCAATATAACCATCAAATGGGCCAACATATTGTGCATACACATCACCATAATAATCACACATTAAAACATAGTGAGGGTCATCACTTCCCGCAAAATCATCATGAGACATAGTTTTGCCACTTGTGGTCTTACTACCCACAATGGCCTTGTCTTTTTCTTGTGCGGGCTTGGCCTTCTTCTTCTTGTTGTTCTTCTTCTTGGCTTTGGAGACAAAACCAATGCCCCTTTCTCACCATTTGACATTTGATTACTCAAGAGGTCATCAATTGACTTGTTTCCTTTTGGAAAGTTGGCCTTAGCTAGCTCCCCCTTCAACCTAGCATTTTCTTCAAGGATAGTTGTACTACTAGAGGGAATGAAATTACTAGGTGAAGGAATATTGGTCAATCGAGTTTGAAGCTTTTAATGTGACTTTATGAGTGACAAGAGTTCACTTTCCAAAGCCTTGTGAGCCTTGTCAAGCAAACTAAAGTCCTCGGCAAGTTTTTCATGAACCACACCAAATTCAATCTTGTCCTTTTTAGCCCTTTTATATTTAGCAATAGCATGGTCTCATTCCTTAACGAGTCTATTAACAATTAAGTCATTATCCCCATCAAGCCCTTCAAATTTTAGTTCAAGGGACATCCTAGTCTCTTGTTCTTGTTCTAGAGCATTATTTAGGGCTTCTACCTCAATCATGTGTTCTCTCCCTAATTTACATCTCTCATCAAGAAGCTCTTGGGTGTGAGAAAGTTGATCTAAGAGGTCCACAAAATGTCTCTTGTGTTCCCCTTGCAAGTTATTCATGAACTCATCAAAAGCAATTATTTCCTTTTTAACCTCAAGAGACATTTCATCATAAATTTCATCCTTGCTCAAGAGGGAGGGGTGAGATGATGAAGATATCTCCGTTCCTCTTGCCATAAGGCAAGTGACATTCTTGTTGGAGATATTCTTATTTGGAGAGTCGAAGAGGGATAATGTGGGAGTAGAAGTAGTGGCAAGAGCAGCCACACCACTTGATGTTTCCTCTTCCTCATCTTCATTGTCGGAGGAGAATTTTTCATGAGTGATCAACACAATTTCACCCGACTTCTTTTTGATGGGATTCTTCTTGATGAAGGGTTTCTTGTAATGAGCTTTGGAAGTTTTTGTCAACACAAGTTTACCCCCATGATCTTCTCTCTTCTCATTGGGACAACCCGCCACAAAGTGATAGCGGTCACCACAATTTAAGCAAGTTCTCAATTTAGTGACATTGTCTCTTCTTCCATTTGGGTTGCTTCTTAGTTGCATTTCCATCTTGGTCTTGGCGGGGTTTTTCCAAAAGTTCTTTGCATAGAAGGCCATATATTCACCATGAGCAATCTTGACATCATCGGTGTGGTTCAAGGATAGACCTTCATCACTATCATCTTCATCCACATGCTCCACAACTTTGGCCTTTAATGCAAGTTTGACAACATTGCTCATCCCAAGTGCACGAGCACGAGCATCTTTGGCATTCTTGGTGAAAGGATCGTATGGGCACCTAGAGGGGGGGGGGGTGAATCAGTGCTACTTCAAATTTTCTTCTTTTTCAATTTAGGGTTTGACAAGAAAGGTAAATTCTCTAGATTATGCAACTAAGGTGAATTTACCTATATGTCAAGCAAGCAACAACTAGTACCACACTAAGCAAGAACAAGTAAGTAAAGTGAGGTAAAGGATAGAAGTAACCAAAGTGGTGGACGCGGAGACACAAGGATTTGTTTCCCGTAGTTCCTTCCTTTTGAGGGGAAGTACGTCTACGTTTGGAGAGGGGGTGGTACCAAACCACATACACCACGACATGCCTCCCTTGTTCTCCGATGAACCTCACCCTAAGGGGATCGATTCACCTTCCACTATATCAGCAACCTTCGAGGTGGAAGCCGACACCTTTACAACAAGTTCGAGGCACACATCCACAACTTAATTGGAGGCTCCCGAATACAAGCAAGCTGTTAAACAATCAAAGACAAGTTTGTAAGAACCAAATCAAAGCTAGGGTTTCCAAAGAAACACTAGAGCATGGGGGCCCTCAAGTGAATGAGGGGGAAATGAAGATCTCTCTTGGTGAAGTTGTAGATCAAGGCCTCCTCTTCGATTCTCCAAAGATCAATGACTTTGGATGGTTGGATGGAGAGATCATGTAGATTTGGTGGCTCTAATGGAGTTTGTGTTCTTGAGCAGCTCGAGCAGCCGGAGGAAGGGGATAAGGGTCCCTATTTATAAGCAGCCCCTTCCACCAACTGTTTTGTGACCGTTGGAGAAGAACCAGACCGGAGACTCTGGTCTGTACACCGGAGACTCCGGTCTACACCGGAGAATCCAGTCTATCTCCGGTCCAGCCTCCGGACCAGTATACAGTACGACCCAGGCCTTCTGAGAGCCAAGTGGGCCGGAGACTCTAGTCCTCCAGCACCGAAGACTCTGGTCTGAGCCCACACCGGAGATTCTGGTGAAGCCTCCGGACCTTGCTCCGCACCCCCATACAGAATGTCCTAGCCATTTTCCTGAAACTTCCACCGGGGACACATCCGGAAACTCCGGACCACACCGGAGACTCCGGTCTAGGAAAGCCGGAGACTCCGGTATGGAATTTCCAGAGCTATGTCAATCTTGCAGGAATCTTTCCAAAGTGTGAAGGTACTTTTCACTTACATAATACCAACCCGTTGACAGTGACAAACTGTAAAATGATCTACTTGTTGTTAACGAACACCAAAGGTGATTATGACAATAAATGTCCTTTCACTTGGCGGCAACCTTGAAAGATGACATCTCTGGCATAGCTTCTTTGGAGGTCATGATATGGTAGTTGTGTCTTCCTTGTAGGCTCTTCAAGTCGGTGGGATCAAAGGGAATGAGTGCACTCACATATTTCTTTTTTATCCAAGCATCATCCACATGTGAGGCACCCACATTCCTAAAAGCGCTCGCGGTGGTCTTGAGCCTACGATACATGTCTTCGTGATCTTCACCATCCTTCATATAGAAGCCTTCGGCTTCATTGCTTAGTGCATTATACGTTCCTTCTCATGCTCTCATTTCCAACATACAACTCTGTGAGAGCATCCCAAGCTTCCTTTGTGGTGTTGAGGTGCTGTGAGGGTAATATTTTGTACCCAATCCTTGTTGTATCATGTGCAAAGCGGTGGCATTGAGTTGGCTATTGACAACTTCTCTTCTAGTCAAGTTGGATGGATCCCCAATATAGAGTCCTTATTCAATGATGTTCCATAACTCAATACAAGAGCTGCGCACATGAGATTTCATTAGAGATTGCCATTGAGCAAAAGTAGATGCAACTAGCTTTGGTGGGTCTCCTCTATTTTTATATGAGGGTGAGGAATTGGAGGGTCGGGAGTGTACCATCCTTGAGTGTTATGGTGCTCTCCCTTCCCACCATCCCTTTTTGTGGTGGGATTAGTGTTGTCTTGATTATCCCCCACCACCATACCCGCGGGTGATACCGGGGCATTCACCTTAGGTAATGATGGAGGTACACTACTAGGGAAATGGCCATTCGTGGCGCACCTGAAAAGAGCATCTGTGGCGCACTAGCCGTGCGCCACGGGCCTTGCGCTACGGCTATCTCCTAGCCGTGGCGCACTGTCTAGTGCGCCACAGTTGTGTCGAGATAGGCGTAGCGCACCTGCTAGTGCGCCACGACTATGTGGGCAGGTGCGCTACGCGTATGATCTTCTGTGGCGCACTTCCCAGTGCACCACTAAGCTTCTGAGGTGCGCATTAGGTGTAGTGCGCCACAAAAGGTAGGTCATGTGTGCCACAGGTGTTTTTTTAATTTCCGAGCCAGATTATATACAATATTACAGGCATATATACACACACAGATACAAGATATACAATTATATATAAAAATACACAATTTGAAAAACAAGATTGAAACAAATACATATAGATAAGTCTCATACATGAATACATAGTATAAGTTACATTGTTTCGATCAAGTTACAAAGTAGTTGGTGCATGCGAATACATGTGTCGATCGAACAAGTTAGAGCTCGGAAGCTCGCCTAGACATCTAAACTAGCTAGACACAAACGCGGGATAAACAACCAAAGAAGATAAGCATGATCACCGCCGCGACGAAGGTGTAGGTCTTCTTCCAGTTCCTTGTCCTAACTCCCGCTAGATAGCGCATGTATCTAGCTTCCGCCTCCGCCATAGTGTTGTACCCTTTGTAGCTATTGCCGCTGAAACGGTGCACCTGTCTCCGACAGTCTTCCCAATCATCGTAGACTCCGGGAACCCGTCCCTTGTACACGACGTACCACGTCATTTATAAGTTGACAATAATAATTAACCGATGATTGAAAAAAAACATATATAATTAAAGTCGCATATGAAGATACACTTATAGAAAGTACTCCTAAATCAAAAAGACCAAACTCAAAAAGCATGCCTCATATATAACTAGGTTGTTCGACACAGGAATATGTTACGATGGAACCGTCCACCAAGTAGGATGCACAACACCTGGACCTGTGCATAGCACAAGGCGGACAATCCCATCGCAGCACATTCACATATATAGTGTGCCACGACATTTCAATCATCGACATTATTCTCGAAAAAGACCAAAGTAACTCGAAAAAAATGCCTCATATATATATACATAGGTTGTTGGACACAGGAATATGCTACGATAGAACTGTAAGCCAAGTAGGATGCACAACATCTAGACTTGTGCATAACACAAGGCTTACAGTCCCGTCATAGCACATTCACATATATATTGTGCCAAGACATTTCAATCATCGACATTATTCTCGAAAAAGACCAAAGTAGCTCGAAAAGAATGCCTCATATATAACTAGCTAGGTCGTTGGACACAGTAATATGCTACGACGGAATGGTTAGCCAAGTAGGATGCACAATTCCTGGACTTGTGCATATCACAAGGCTAACTATCCCGTCGTAGCACATTCACATATATATTGTGCCACGACATTTCAATCATCGGCATATTCTCGAAAAAGACAAAAATAACTCGAAAAGAATGCCTCATATATAACTAGCTAGGTCGTTGGACACAGGAATATGCTACGACGAACGATACCAAGTAGGATGCACAATTCTGAACCGGTGCATATCACAAGGCTAACTATCCCGTCAGTAGCACATTCACATATATATTGTGCCGACATTTCAATCATCGGCATTATTCTCGAAAAAGACAAAAATAACTCGAAAAGAATGCCTCATATATATACATAGGTCGTTGGACACAGGAATATGCTACGATGGAACCGTGAGCCAAGTAGGATGCACAAGACCTGGACTTGTGCATATCACAAGGCTCACAATCCCATCGTAGCACATTCACATATATAGTGTGCCACGACATTCCAATCATCGGCATTATTCTCGAAAAAAGAGTAAGGAAAAAAAGAAGGACCAAAGTGAGCAAAGGACCAAAGAGTAAGAAAAAAAACCAAGCATTGATTGATATATAATAATAATAAGCAAAATAAGTAAGCGATGATTCATAAACCTAATAAGATAAGTATAGTAGCATGTACACTTGTCCACACACACACAAAGGTCATCTATAGTTTGTAACTACAACTAGGCCAACATCAAGCCTTCTGGCTCGGCTTAGAGAACGGGAGGATGCCTTGTCTCGTCATGAACTTCCTATAGTCACCCTGCATCTCTAGGTGATCTTCTATGTCACGGTTATTCGGGATATTTCCTCCGTAGAAGATCCCCCCCGAAGTCATGACATCACGAAAGATGATTGCCCCAAGCTGCTGCTGGATGCGATACATCTCTTGTCTAATATCTGAATCAGTGATCTTGGCCTTTGCTTCGGCCCACTGTTTGAGATGATCTGGCAGCGTAGAATTCTGCTGGTCAAGTAGGAACGCCCTCACGTGATGGAGTGCATAGTAGGATTCCTTCTTACTGTTTTTCGGCTTCTTCACGCAGGGGAAATCCGTTACGTGGTTGAAGACGTGTCTGCCGAACTTGACCTTCATACGCACGAAGGTGGTGCCTTCCGTCGAGGAAAAGCCAGTGAGAGCATCATCCAGAACTTCCTTGATCTTGTCGTAGTTTTTCTTCTTTTCTAGACTCCCCGAGTCGAAATACGTGGCGTGGGAATGCTTCGGCGATAAGGAGATAAGCGTGCAGTATTCATCTCTGCGCAACAAATTCAAATGGAATGTGTTGGAAAAAGAATGATGATGATCTAATAAAGCCAATCGACGGTGGCGAGTGAATAACGACTTACTCGGGAAAGTAAGGCACGATAATGTATTCCTTTGTCTTGTTCGCCACGAGGATTCTTTTTAGGTATGAGGCCACGATACGTCGTTCGTCGGGGGAACCCAAGCAGACGTCACGCATGTAGTAGGGGTCCACTATATCGATGCCCGGTGTGTTCTCTCTAATGATCTGCATGGCCAGGCTGAGAGAAAACAGACGGACCATGGTATAGTGCAGCGGGTATAGGTGGAACATATTGAAGATGTCGTCGAACCGCAGGAAGAACAGATCCGCAGGGGCATTGTCGATGAAGACCAAGCCTGGTGGCACCTTAACCACGAATACCGGGTGCGAGGGATCTTTCTCCGATAGAAGGCGTCTCTCTATCGTCAGCACGCTGTCATGCACACTCTGCAGTTCCGAACTGGCGAGCTTCCACAAATTCTTAGGTAGCATGGGCTCACCCGCCACATGAATCCTCCACATAATACCCTCGGGTCTTGGTGGCCTGTCCCGAAACCTGATCGGATTCGCAATTGTTGACGCCACCGGCTGGCTCGAGCTGCTAGATTTTCTTTTCCTGCCCTTTTTTCCTTTTGGAGAGGGGGCAGGCACCGCAATCTGAGCATCGGCCGCCCTATGTTGTGTGTCAGGGCTTAGAATAAAGGGCCGGTTGGTTGTATCAGCTGGCTCTGTAAAGGCGCAAGCTGGAGGCGTCTCCTGAGAACCAAACAGACGCTTGGTGATAGTGGCTTTCTCTGTGGGGCCACCAACTAGGTCTTCGTTGCTAAACTGAGTGTTGAAGAAGTGATCATTCCAGTCTTCGTCGTCCTCGTCTGGATCCTGCGCCATGTGCATATCATCAACATGATCATCCGACCCCGAGGTGACGGCGAGGCGTGAGGCCTTGCCACCGCTTGTCGCCGCACGACGGCGGTCTTTGTCTGTGGCGTGATGGCCCCCGCCGTCCCCAAATGGATCATGCTCTTTGGCCATAGCAAGAATAAGCCGAAGCAAGTTCTGAGGATAGACGGCTCTTCTTCATCCGCTCCTGGGGGTTGAATGGGAGGTTCCAGGTCGTCGCAGCCCCTTAGCACCCGACTAATTTTAACCCTGTGCACGCTATCTGACATCGGCCTTGAGTGGAACGTGCGCTGCAAGGGTTGAATGATGGTACCCTTGGCAACATCCCTCAGCTCGTTGTTCATGTAGCATAAGAGAGTGCAAGGAACATCCGTCTGCGGAAAACATGTACGACATTGTCAGAGATGCCATAAGAGTAATAGATGGCGTGAAAGGCGGTAATGCAATTTGTTTACCGTGATGGCGTCAAGATCGGCTAATGTCGACGCACCGCATACGGCGACGGGCGTGCAAGAGACGAAAGGGCTGCTTGATGGCGCGGTGCTGGCCGCCGGTGTATTCTCCCTACCGACGGGTGCTTGGAGCTCCGGTGCCGCCGTGATGATGGCAGGGGAGGGGGGCACCAACATGTACTCCGGCGCCGCGGTGATAGCAGTGGGAGTCACCAACACTTGCGGCGCCGCGGTGCTAGCGGGCGGAGTCACGAACACGTAGTTTGCCTGATTCGTCGGCGCCGCATTGTTCGAGTGGCTGCTGACCATGCTTGAAATCGGGCACGACCCTACTCGACCACCCGCACTCCAGTTCGCTATTGACTCCACCAAGGTAGGCATGAAGGACGTGAGGGTGATTGCCAGGTTGTCTTGGACGATCTGCGGGATCCGCGCCACTTGTGCCTTAAGTTCTTGAACCTCGCGGTTTTCCTCCTCGCTCCTTTCCGACGGTGCCACATGCGTCCTCGGCGGTGGACCAAAATGATCCACCCAATTCTTACCCCCGAGGCCGGCCAGACGGCCAGCCGGCGACGGCTTCTTCGTAATCGGCTCTATTTTCTTGGACCGGTTCATCGCCCTGTTAAAAGGGTTATCCCACCGGGTGGCCGCCGTCGACCCCTGGGATGAGGAACCCTGGGATCCATGACTAGCAACAATTTCCTCCTCCTGCAGAAGAAGTAACAGTGAATTGTTTAGATCATCGATTAGATTGCAATCGAGTTGATCTGCGGTAATTAGATTATACTTACCACAATTTCCTCGAATTCCTTCACCGCAGGATCCGGTGAGTTGTTTGGTTTTGGGTCCACATGGTAACGGCCTCGATGAAGTTTCGAACCTTCCCGGTTCGAATTTAGCAAAGGGTTTTCTATCCCTTGGATCTATACTCTTCGTCCTCCTTATTCCATTTGGCCTCCATGTTCTCAGATCCACCAGATCCGAGATGGTGATGACCTATATTCATCGCTGCAGGCACCTTTCCCGATTACTATTGGCGAGGACTTTCGGATTCACACCTCTCCTTGAACTCCCGGAACTGATTCGGTGATCTGCAGTCAATCTTCCGGATCTCCTCGAGACTTTTGCCTTCTTTATAGATCTTCTTCTTTATCCGGTTCTCCAGTGGCGGGCGGTGCTCATCTTTGTGAGGGCGGATTTGTTTACTTCGTTCCCATGATAATTTGTGTTCTGATACTTAGCGGGGAACTTCTATCTTGCGTGCAGCTTCTCGAAGAGGAGTGTGCGCAAGTGGCCATTATCTTTATGCCGGAGATTTTCGGTGTTGATCGAGATGGTTGTCCGGGTGATCGCCGCCACTTGCCCACCGTACCCTTTGACGATAAGGGTGGGCTCCAAAGGAACCCCTGATGGGCTTACTTCGGTAATTTCCTCCCTGACGGTGCCGACCGTGTTTGGGCGCCGGTCCTTCGGCTTCTTCTTCTTCTTCTTCTTCTTCTTCTTCTTCTTCTTATTCTTCTTCTTCTTCTTCTTCTTCTTCTTCTTCTTCTTCTTCTTCTTCTTCTTCTTCTTCTTCTTCTTCTTCTTCTTCTTAGGAGGATTGGTACCACTCCCTGTGCCCTCGCCGCCATCAGTGGTTTCATCATCCGCCGTTCCTTCGGCTTCTTCCTCCGCGTCTTCCATCTCATCCTCGCTCTCCGAAGGATGGTATTCTTCATCGTCTTCTAGCCGCTGGGCCGCCTCCCAGAATGTCAATTGTTTATTCGGAGGTCTGAGTTCTCCTTCAGCGCTGATGCGCTTAGAACATCCAGCCTCGTCGTTGTCACACATCTTTGCACTAATAAAAAACAAATAATTGGTTAAATGCACGGAAAAATCCGGCATGACCTTTGCTAATTTTCTTAAACTAGGAGTGCCCGATTTCTGCCAAAACGGAAGTTAATCAACATTCCAGCAAAAATCAGGACTCATTTCATACAAGAACCTGCATACGGTTCATAATAAAGTGCTTCATACAAGCACAAGAATAATTTCAAGTGCTACAACAATAACAACAATCCTTCCTGTCATTTGCTTGCAATAAGAAAATGAGAATACACCATACACCATAACAAGCACAAGTTCAGCAAGCAAATGACGGCAACATAATTTTTAGTTTTGTGAACAAATGACAGCAAATGACAAGTATACAAAGTTCAATTCAGTTCACCTTGGCAAGCACAAGCTCGACATCTAACTTGACAGCAAATATAGGTGCAATGCAGACTTGTTTTAATTTTGATGCAAGAAGTTACTGGACTAGAATAGAAGTTACTCGCATGCAGATGCATGCAGCACAACCACTGCCACCCCAATAGGGCAATCAGGGCACTCAAACTAATACCATGTTTCATTGCAAAGAACTACAGATAGGTCATTGTGAAAAAATAATAGCACAACGGGGCACTGCATATTGGCAACAACTGAAGAGAAACTAATTGATGCACTTTTCATTTTGACCAAAGTACAAAACTTATAAAGAGGGAAGAGAATTAGAAACTCCATCAAACTAAATCGTCAATGTTCCATAAATACCGTTGGCAAGTCTGTAATGAAAGAAAAAACAATTCAACACTTACATAGTCCACAGGTTTTTCCTAATCTGATTAACCAATGGCGTAGGCTCTCTGTCTATTATTACTGGACTTGATAAAATATGACCATCTACTGCTATATTCATCTACTGGACTTGCAAGAAGTTACTGGACTTGATGCATGCGTGATGTTTTATTTCATGCTTGGGTTAAAGAATATATGACCATCTAGTGCTATATTAATCTCGCACATATCATATCACCATGATAAGGACATCAGTGCCATATTAATCTAGTGCTATATTAATCTACTGCACATATCTAGTGCTATATTAATCTAGTGCTTGGGTTAAAAAATTTCATGACTGTTATCACCATGATAAGGACATTGGCCATCTACTGCACATATCTAGTCCTATATTAATCTACTGCTGCATTGCATCAGAAGAGTCAGAAGTGATGCAGGTAACTAAGGTGAGCACTGGCATAGGTTGCACTGGCATAGGTTGTACTGGTAACTGAGGTGAGCACTGGAATTGATGGGAACAGTAAGAGAGAAGGGACAAAAATAGAAACTACAGGAAAACCATCTAGTGACATGATTGACTGATTTATTAACAGAACATGGAGAGGATGGAAAAGTATCAATTTATTGCTTAAAAAACTACTGCACTGGTTTAACTAGCCCATTTCAAGCCAAAACTGTTTATACTACAGACATTAAAATCGAATTCAGATCACTATGAGAAAAAAATATCGAATTCAGATCGAAATGGTAAACTATTTCAGATTAACAGCTAAATTATTTCAGATTAATAGCTTGCATCATTTCAACACTAAATCTATTGCTAAATCAACCTAAATCAAGCTACTGCTACTACCTAAACCTAAACCTAAACCTAAATCTAATCCTAAATCAACCTAAACCTCACTGTTAACCTAAATCTAATTCTAAATCAATGCCCGCGGGTGAGATGGAGAGAGGTGAGAAGACTCACCTCTCTGAGACGAGGACGAGGACGAGCCCACGGGTGAGGTGGCTGGCGAGGCGGGGCTGTAGACGGTCGAGGCCGCTGGCGAGGCGGCCTTGTGGCGACGCCTCCTCCACCTCCTCACGGATGGCGACGCCCACCTCCACCTCCTCTGGATGGCGCTGGGCGACGCCTCCTGGCGCGCGTGGCGACGCTCCTCCTCTGCACTGGTGGCGCGGGCGACGCTCCTCCTCCACCTCCTCCTGGCGGGCGCGCGTTGATGGAGATGGGATGCGGCGGCGGCGCGTCGATGGGGATGAGAGAGGGGGCTCGGGCTGAGATGGAGCGATGGGGATGAGAGAGGGGGCTCGATCGAGCGCACGTGTGGATATAGCCAGTTAGGCGTAGCGCACTTGGGCATAGTGCGCTACGGATATCTGTAGCGCACTCCGGGCTAGTGCTCTACGCCTATCGGCTTCTAACGACTGTATAAGAATACTGCAGCCCCACTCTCTAACAAGTACAGTAGCCTATCCCACTGGTTCTGCCCATTGCTCTATTCTAAACTTGTGAGCACCCAGGTTCGAATCCTGGTGCCCCCCTTTTTTATTTTTATTTTAAAAATACTTTTAAATGTTCCAAAAAATGCCCAAAAGTGGTGATATATGCCATAAAAGTTTTGTTTTATTTTTAAAAATACTTTTAAATATTCCAAAAATTTCCAAAAGTGATAATATATGTCATAAAAGTGGTACAAATATGATTCAAAGTATAACTAAATTTCATAATAATTTGTCCATGAATATTACAATCTTTTTCGACCACGCGTTTTACAATATTTTTTGAGCTAGCGTTTTACAATCTTTTTTCCCTTCTTTGTCGCGGTTGAATAATTTAGCCCCGGCACTTTATTGTTTCTTCTTTCGAACGGGCTACCTTTTTTGGGTAGGGTTGTCCTTTTTCTTCTGGTGATGTATGTTGCTGCATCGTAGTCGTCGTCATCTTCAATCTTTGGATCGCCGTACTGGTCGAAGTCTTGCTCGTTGGCGACTTCATCCATTTCGATGATGTTTCTTTTTCCTCTCCTCACGACAACACGGCTAGGATTTGTCGGGTCGGTAATGAAAAAACATTGGTCCACTTTGGTAGCCAGTACCCACGGTTCATTTTTCGCGGCCACGTCGTTACCGTGCCTTGGATTTGGCTGCTTCTGGTATAACCATGGTTGTGAAATACCGGTCTTCTCTTTCGACGCTCTTTGCCCATCTGACACGGAACATCAACACCTTTTCTCCACAGTAGTCGAGCTCCCAGATCTCCTCGATTCTTCCGTAGAATCTTTCCTTCACGTTGTCAACGGTGTAGAATTCCGATGTTACGCCTGAGTTCTGATAATCACACTTGTTGTCCTTTTCCTCCGTGTAGAATGTGTAGTCGTTGATATCATACGCCTGATAGGTCACCAGGTTTTGCATCGGTCCCTGCGACAATATGAATATGATCTTTTCCGTGTCAGAAGAATGCGATCGCGGGGGATTATCAAGGAGCGTCTGCCTAAACCAACGCATGAAATCTGAGTTGTGCTCTTTGATTATTTCTCCCTGCGTCCTCTGTATTCCCCGGTCACTATACTTCATCTCGATTAACCTTTTGTGCTTCTATACCCAATGATCGACCAGTTCTAAATGCTGTAGCGTGACGAGGTTTGCTCGATCAAAGTCTGCGCGTCGAAAATCGAAGTCTGCATGCAGTATGCGACGACCCTCTCGGTGACCAGATCCGTCGAGCTTGCTAAGGTGCCTGTTGATGGGAAGACCGACAGGGTTCTCGATGTCTAGATAATTCGTGCAGAAAGAGATGCACTCTTCGGCCATAAAGCCCTTGGATATGCTTCCATATGGACGAGACCTGTTACGAACGTATCCTTTGATGTGTCCGTTCATCCTTTCGAACGCCATCATGCTGCGGAGGAACATCGACCCGAGTTGTACGATGTCCTCCATGACATGGACCAGAAGATGCACCATAATGTCGAAGAATGCGGGTGGGAAGTAGACCTCAAGCTCACATAGTATCACCACGATCTCCTCCTGTAGCCTTCCGAGCTGATTCACGCCAATCGACTTCCTAGAGATGAAGTCGAAAAACTTGCAGAGGCCAAATAACGTTTCACGGACGTGCTCGTCCATTATCCCTCTTAGTGCGACCAGAAGTACCTGCGTCATTAGCACGGCACAGTCATGAGACTTCATGCCACCGAACCTCTGCTTCGCCTCGTCTAGGTATCTTCTTATCTTGCCCGCGTAGCCGTAAGGAAATTTGACTCCTAGAAGGCACTTGAAAAACTGTTTGATCTCATCCTGGCTTAGAGTGAAGCAAGAAGGAGGGCAGTAATATTCATTCTTCTTGAACTTTTTACCCTTCCGACGACCTTGTGTCGTCTCCAACTCATGATCATCGTCATCTTCCTGATCATCAGGAGTAGTGCGTCCTCCGTGAAGCTCCTTCCGGATACCCAAGCATATCAGGTCGTGCCTTGCTTTCGGACCATCTTTCGTCCTATCTGGCATGTTGATTATGGTGGCGACCAGACTCTCGCACACGTTTTTCGTGATATGCATGATGTCGAGGCTATGAGGTGTGCGGAGAAACTTCCAGTATGGCAACTCCCAGAAAACAGACCTTGTTTTCCATACCTTCATCAGCGGCTTGTCTTGTTGCTGCCTCTTTCGCTTCTTTCCAGGCTTAGGACAATCTTTCCAGTTTTTCAGCAACTCTTCCACTTCTTCGCTCTAGGATTCCTCGGGTCTCGGATTTGCCATCGAACAGGTCTCCACATTTTCTCCATGGATCATTCTTGCCGAGCCACCTACGGTGCGCCATGAACACGGTTTTTGATGACCCTGGATCTTTCTCTAGTTGGAGATAGCTTGTGTTATCCATGCACCTAACGCATGCGCAGAATCCTTGGATAACCTGCCCCGAGATATACCCGCAACCTGGATAGTCTTGCACCGTAGTAACCAACACGACTCTCATAGTGAAATAATCTTGTGCGACGGTGTCGTAAGTATTGGCTCTAGATTCCCATAACGTGGCTAGATCCTCTTTCAACAGCCCTAGATACAGATTGATGTCGGTACCAGGTTGTTTCGGCCCTTGAATTAGAATACTCATTTGTATGTACTTCTTCATGCACAACCATGGAGGTAGGTTGTACATCCATACAAACATGGGCCAAGTGCTGTGCGTGCTGCTCTGGCAACCGAACGTATTGAGTCCATCGGTGCTCGCACCAAGCCTGATGTTCCTCAAATCTCCACCGAATTCTGGGAATTCGAGGTCCAATGCTTTCCACTGGCTAGCATCTGAAGGGTGTGTCAGCAGCTCATCCTTTTTGGGGTCATCATCATCATCTCCTGGCTTCTTCCTTTCCGCATGCCATCGCAGGAGCTTCGCTTCCTTAGGGTCCGCGAAATAGCGCTGCAGACGAGGAGTGATAGGAAAGTACCATACAACTTTTCGAGGTGCTTTCTTCCCTTTCTTGTATCGACTCACGCCGCATACCGGACATGTGGTTTTCTCCGCGTCCTCGCCCCGATAAATGATGCAATCGTTGATGCATACGTGATATCTAACGTGCGGTAGATCGAGAGGACAGACGATTTTCTTGGCGTCCTCGATACTAGTTGGACATGTGTTCCCCTCCGGGAGACGATCGTTCCAGAATGCCATCATAACGTCGAAGCTTGCGTCGCTCAATTTTTGTTTTGCCTTCATCTCCATAGCCTTGAGCGTTACATTCAATCGGGTATCATCGGGCCTGCATCCTTCATACAATGGAGTAACTGCGTCTTTCTCAAGTTGCGCAAGCTTGGCTTTCTCTCTAGCGGCAGCCCTGGTGTTACTCGTCTGCTTGAGAAGCAGCTCTTGCACATAAGGGTCCCGCACCAAGCCTGACGTTGTTCCATCGTCGTCTGCTCCTCCGGCATCGAGATCATCATCATCCCGGTCTGCTTCCGCACCTTCACCATCTCCAGGAGACTCTTCATCATCTCGCCCGTTCTCGCCGTGGTGATGATCATCGTCATGTTGGCCACCTTCACCTCTCCATCGTCTTCGTCATCGCTTATCCAACGAGTGTATCCATCCATGAAACCATAGAGGAGCAGGTGCGCCTGCAGATTCCCGGAATCTGGGTCGATCACCCAGTTGAGTTTGCATCTTTTGTACGGACATCTTATATCCGTCTTGTTATTTCGTATCATGTCGGCCGTCGCACATTTCAAAAATCTAGCCACAATGCCTTCGCTCATTATGCGGACCATTTTTGCCTGCACGGTGTACACGGTACAATTAGAAGTCTATTATAACCACATAATGAATGCATGCATGCAATGGTCGATAGAAAATTTCGGCATGACCTATCCTAAAATTAGGACCTTTGCGAAATGCCAAAGTCTTGCCAAAATGGAAATGAATCAACATTTTGGCAAAACAAATGGCAACTTGTTCACATACAAATACACAAGAGAGAGAGACCGATCCATACACACATGAACATATCATTATCCTCTCCATACACACATGCATGAGCATCATCAATACTCTCCATATACACACATGCACATATGACCATCGATCCTCTCATACACACATCATGAGCATCGATCATCTACATACATATGAGCATATCATCCATATACACATGAACACATCCTTACATGGACAACTTACCGAGATGAGAGACCAATCGCGAGAAAGATGGAAAGGAGAGGTGCGCGCGAGACCGGAGAAGGAGATGAGAGACCGGAGACCTTCCTCTATTACTTATGTAACATCCAAGGCAAGTTCTACATGCTAAAAATGGTGAATGGGTGGAGAAATTGAGGTGGGAAGGAGAAGATCCTGACTAGATCTAAGGAGGAAGAAGAAGGGGAAAGTGAAGTGTGGGGTGGTGGATGGTCACACATGTGCACATAAAGTGCAGATGTCAAAAAAAATCGCCACATCCGTGGCGCACTCTGCCCTAGTGCGCCATATGGAGTAGTAACATCCGTGGCGCAAATGCCATAGTGCGCCACAGATGTGTCTGGCCGTTTCACAACAGAGAGGGGCATGCGCTTAGGCGTAGCGCACCCCTCCATGTGCGCCACGGTTGACACTAACAACCGTAGCGCACCTACCCTATGTGCGCTACGGGTGTATGGTGTGCGGCCAACAGGGCCCTGGCCCACACATATCTGTGGCGCACTATGGTCTTGTGCGCCACGATTGTTCTAGTTATTAGTAGGGCACTGCCCATAGGTGAGCCACGCCTGTTTTAGCCGTGGGGCACTTCAACCATGTGAGCCACGGATGTGCTGATTACCTATAGCCATTTTCCTATACGTCGTAAACATATCTATAATTTTTATGCTCCATGCTTGTTTTATATCATTTGTCTTATGTTTTGTCTACACTTTGAGGTATTTCTATACACTTTCTGGAACTAACCTATTAACAAGATGCCATAGTGCCAGTTGCCTGTTTTCTGCTGTTTTTTGTTTCAGAAAAGCTAAAAAATGAATATTCTCGGAATTGGACGGGACAAAAGCCAAACTTCATTTTTCCTGGAACGATACGGAAAATCGAAGCAGAGACTGAGTAGGGCACCAGGGTGGCCACACCCTGGGCACACCACCAGGGGGTGTGGGCCCCCTAGGCCTCCATCGACCTTGCCTCCTTCGCCTGTAAGAAACCCCGGGGAGAAAACCCTAGATTGTCAATCATACATCCACGAAAACCTCCGCAGCACCGCCGCCACCGAAGGGGAGATTCGGGGGATAGAAGTCTCTGTTCCGGCACCCTTTAGGGACGGGGAAGTGCCCCCGGAGCCATCTCCATCAATCTCCACCACCATCTGCATCGCCGTTGCTGATTCTCATGATGAGGAGGGAGTAGTTCTTCCTCGAGGCCAAGGGCTCTACCGGTAGCTATGTGGTCATGAGCTTTGTAATCAAGTAGATCTGCTCTGCTAGTCAAGTGCTTTAATAGATCTCTGCTCTCCCCACGTGTGTGAAAGTGACAGCGTGCACACCGTGGTGGCACTTAGGCTTGAGTTTACAAATACTTATCATGAGTTATATTTGGAGTTGGATGTCTTTATGAAATTGTGGTGTTTGTTGGAACCATCTAGCGCTCAAGGTGACAGTGTGGGGTTATCTAGATGAGGAAGGCGGACTTTGAGGAGTGCTGTTATAGCCCTACCATGGATTAGAGTGTCCAACCAGAGAGTAGTTCAGGATAGTATCATGAAGAGAATATATTTATTTAAAGTGTTCACTAGTGAAAGTATGATCCCTAGGCCTTGTTTCTAAACATTGAAAACCATTTGCATCTAGATCTGTTACATGTTTGCTTGCTTCCATCGTTTTGCCTTTAGTCTTTTCCTCCCTACCAGAAGCTCTTTTTTGGCACCGTTACCACTTATAATCATCCATACCACTTGTATTTCACTATCTCTCCGCCGAACTAGTGCACCTATACACCTGACAAGTGTATTGGGTGTGTTGGGGCCACAAGAGACTTCTTGTATCTTGATTGCAGGGTTTCTTGAGAGGGATACCTTTGACCACTTCCTCCCCGAGTTCGATAAACCTTGGGTAATCCACTTAAGGGAAATTTGCTGTTGTTCTACAAACCTCTACACTTGGAGGCCCAACATCTGTCTACAAGAATAGAAGTGCGTAAACAGCAGGAGGTACCTCTCGAGGAGAAGGGGATGATGAGTCACCTTTATCTTTAACAAGTTGCTCAAGTAACTTGTGCAATTGTTTGATCTCGTTGCCCAGGTGGAGCTCAATCTTTTTTCCAAGTTATTGAGATCCTCCATGGTCACCGAGGTGGTAGGCTCACCATCTCCGTCCCCTAAGTTTCTACCCATATACTCTTAGGCGGTAAAGCCCGAATGAAGAGCCGAGGCTCTGATACCAATTGAAAAGATCGTATGGGCACCTAGAGGGGAGGGGTGAATAGGTGCTACTTCAAATTTTCTTATTTTTAAAACTAGGAAAGTGGCCCGCGCTACGCGCAGGCATCATTTATGAAGTATGTATAATCACCGTGTTGTTTACACGTTAAAAATTGTAAAAAAAATATTAGCCATTATATTCTAGCCATCTTTGATGTTTGATTATAATATAATTCAAGAGCCAAGCATCATATTTTGTCTATTTAATTGGTTATATTTTTCATTTAATAAAATTATATAAAAAAATAGTTTTAATAACAACACACCTTAAAATTCTATAATTAAACTATAAAATTAGTATATACTATGTTAATCACCAAAATATCCATCTAGGCTCAAGTTGGGAGAGCGTGAGAATAACACCATTCTTCTGTTGTATAGCCTGGCACGTCACCGAATGTTACATCTTATTATTTTCCTACGAAAAAACACCAAAGGAGAAACAAATATATTTAAGAAGATTACGCTTAGAAAAATAATTGGATAAAGCATGCATAAACTCGGATATTCACTTCGGCTCGCAGATGCAAATGCACCCATTATAAGAAAACATATTTCGAAATGTCAAAAATTCAAAAAACAAATCTGCATATACATTAGAACATTTTATATTGGTTCACAAGTTTTTGGGATGAAAGAACATATGATGTGTCGTGTATATAAAAGACAAAATATGTCACAGGAATACGACTATTCACATGACATTTTTGGTCTTTTCTATACACAACACATAAAATATTCGTTCATCCTAAAAACTTGTGAACCAACATAAAATGTTCAATGTATATGTAGAATTTGTTTTCAAATTTTTTGACATCTAGAAATATGTTTTCTCATAATGGGTGCATTTTCACCTATGAGCTGAATTGCCTCTTTCGCATAAATTACCCTACTTTATGTCGATTCAATCTGGCTCCTATTCGGTTGGAATTATGCTCTACTTTATACGTAACATTCTCTCCATCTTTGAAAGAGTCCACAAAACCTAAATGATTTAGTATAGATAAATGTTATTGATTGATTTTAATGCATGGTAGCTACTTTGCGCTATGGTGGTGGGCCATTCGACCCGGCACGGAGTCGAAGTGTTGAACTCCATCCTCGAAATAGTCTTTCATCCGTTATATATATATATATACTATTTGTATGCACACCTTTTTTCAATGTATACCTTTGGTATTTTGTGAAAGATTTAGCTATATGTGTCCTCGCTTTGAATAGTTTCCTGCAAATCAATCTAGTGAAAACAGAACAAACTAATAGATATGATATCTGTGCAGCTCCTTCGAAATTATTATATTATGACCTGTGTGTGTAATGTAAAACCTTCCATCACATGCTAAAGTGCTAACCGTACCAAACTAAGTTCAGCATAGTATGCTTGTATTTTCTAATATGTGATATGTGATCAAAACATGGTGAGTATATTTTTTTCAATAAAAGAACATGGTGATACTATCTTATAACCATATAATACATGACAGTTACCGAATAAAAATTTCAAGACTTGCACATTTATGCTACATGTTAACATAATCGTTTTTTATAATTTAATCATGTCATATCCAACAAAGAAAAGTTGCAACACCATCAAAATGGGAAGATCTTGGTACTATATTATATATAATATAATTCTGAGAATAATAAAAATTTCAAGACATGCACATTTATGCTACTTGTTAATTTAATCATTTTTATTAATCAAGTCATATCCAACAAAGAAAATTTGTAACACTGTTAAAAATGGGAAGGTCCTAGGATTATATTCTACTGGTAAAAAATGGGAAGGTCTTGGGATTATATTCTATATAATATAATTCTAAGAATAATCAAATTTCAAGACATGCACATTTATGCTACTTGATAATATAATTATATTTATTATTCAATCATGTCAAACCTGCAAACAAAATTGAAACACCGTAAAAATGGGAAGGTCTTGTGATTATATTAATATTCTAAGAATTATATGGGAACATGTGATAATAATGAAAATTGTGGTACTATAACGAACATTTATAAAGATAGTGATTCTGTTATTTTTTTACATATTCACATTGTCTAATTGCTTTTCCTAGAAAACATATTAATAACGGATGGGGATATTTCTTTTTTAGACTTTGACGAATGCAAATACTAAATAGTCTTGTAATTTTCAGGTAGGTATGCAGGCATATCGCACCAAACATGTATCCTAAACAATACGCTGATGTTCACTTGTTAATATTTATATATAACCCCGTAGACCACACAGTTTTCTGGATATTATTCTCCTTTCAAAATGAAGAAGGAAATCAGTATATCTATCTTATTTCTTAAGATCGATATACAATTAGCATGGCATACCTCTAGGACATGTTCACCCAAATAGTAGTAATATATTTTCCCCGGAAGCAACTCAAACCTAATCTTCCTATGCTTCTCTAAAAAAAGGGAAAATGTATACGTGATACCAACTACCTATGCCGACGTGGTAGTTCTATCGTACCTGATGCATGAGGAAAAAGGTTTCCCCCAACGGTGCTCGGCCTATCGGCCTCTCACCTCCCCCCTTCCAAAGTGTCTTCCCCTGCCCCCAAGTAGAGGGGTTTTCAAAGACAGATATCTAAACGAAACGGATGTGCCAACCTGATGAATGAGCCAATTCTTCTTGCCTGACCCGGCCAATGTGTATGGAGGATTACTTGGAGTCCATATACGCAACTTTCAGGGCAGATGAATGAGGCACTTCTTCTGACCTGACTCAGCTGGATGATTACTTGGAGTCCGTATACGCAATGTGTGGGGCAGCCGATCAATCAGATGAATTTGTAAGATTGCCTTCCGACTACTTTCCTTTTCTTTTGCTACGTGGGATCAAGCTGGGAAATTAGGAGACATGAACAACCTCTAGAGAGGAAATATTTAGGAGAAAATTAATAGCACTAACCACCAATACATATAGATGGGGAAAAAGAATAATCATGTAACGGACATTGCTACATGTTCTAGTGCTAGCTACTTGGGGCTACTTCTTTGCTCTATTTTGCGCGGCGTCGACTGCTCATGCTAGCAGCAAGTACACCTGCTGAACAATGAAACATGAATAGGTGAATCCGTATACGCAAGGTTCAGGGAAGCCGATCAATCATATGAATTTGTAAGATTGTCTTCTGACTATTTTATTTTTCTTTTGCTACATGTGATCAAACTGGAAAATTAGAAGATAGGGACAACATCTAGATACAAAATATTTAGGTGAAAATCATTACCACAAACCACAAATACAGGTACGATGTAGAAAAAAGAATAATCCTGCAGTAAACGGGCATTGCTACATGTTCTAATGCTAGCTACCTTGGCCTCCCTGACATCTATCTTGATTTCTTCGCTCTATCTTGGGCAGCGTTGACATCTCATTCTAGCAGCTAGTATACCTGCTGAACAATGAACACGAACGTGTGGTTAGGTATATGTATGAGGCAACATAAATTGAAATAAAACTCTGATGTGTGCGCGTGTACGTCGGCCGACCGGGCGCACCGTGATTAATACCGTCCAATTTCATTAGAACTTCCCCAATCAATGACAACTGCACAAAGAAAAATTTATTGCTAGATTTCCAGATCAGATCATTGTTGATCTTCCTTTTGTGCTTGAGATTCTTGCTTTCCTAATTTAAAGTCACCCAATCCTCATGCGTGTTTTTAGAAATAGCGCTGCTCCAAGCCATAAGCCATGATCGCAAGAATTTCATGGAAAATTATTGACGGGTTTGTTAAGAGTACACCAGGCAATAGAAATTGAAACAAACCCCAATGTTTGCGCTTGTACGTCGGCCGGCCGGACTCACCATGATGAATACGGTGGCGGCGGCGTGAGGCCATAGGGTTTTTTCTTGTAGAATATTTTCCTATCGGTGAAAGAACCCCTACCAAACAACGGAAGAGATAAGAGAAAACTTATGCATGACATTGGTGGGTAATTTTCCTTTACTTATATGAAAATAGTTTTTTGTGAGATCCATCGGCTGTAATATGCTAGATACTTAAACTAATGGTTAGATGTTTCTGATTTTTGTAGGATTTTCTAGACTATTTCTCTTTTTTCTGGTAGCCCGTCATGTACTTTTAATATATAATAGATTAGGGTTTGACAAGAAAGGTAAATTCTCTAGATTATGCAACTAAGGTGAATTTACCTATATGTCAACTAGTACCAACTAGCACAACACTAAGCAAGAACAAGTAAAGTAAAGTGCAGTAAAGGATATAAGTAACCAAAGTGGTGGACGCGGAGACACAAGGATTTGTTTCCCATAGTTCCTTCCTTTTGAGGGGAAGTACATCTATTTTTGGATAGGGGTGGTTTCAAACCACCAACGCCACAAGAGGCCTCCCTTGTTCTCCGATGAACCTCACCCCAAAGGGTTCGATTCACCTCTTCCACTATATCGGCAACCTTCGAGGTGGAAGCCAACACCTTTACAACAAGTTCGGGGCACACATCCACAACCTAATTGGAGGCTCCCAAATACAAGCAAGCTGTCAAACAATCAAAGACAAGCTTGTAAGAACCAAATCAAAAGCTAGGGTTTCCAAAGAAACACTAAAGCAAGGGGCCCTCAAGTGAATGAGGGGGAAATGAAGATCTCTCTTGATGAAGCTATAGATCAAGGCCTCCTCCTTCGATTCTCCAAAGATCAATGATTTTGGATGGGTGAGTGAAGAGATCTTATGGATTTGGTGGCTCAAAATGTGTTGCTCTTGGAGCCCAAGAAATTAGGGCCATGGGAGCCACTTAACCCGGACAGTTCGACCGGTACGGGCCGGATAGTCCGACCGGTACGGGCCGGACAGTCCGATCCAGCCGGACATTCCGGTGTGCGTCAGCCGGACACTCCGACCTGGCCAAGTTTCCGACCAGTGTCCCGATAGTGTCCGAACCCGCATACAGAACGACCACACCCGTGAGAAAAAACTGGCGAAATTCCACGGCCGGACTCTCCGGCTGATTCGGGACGAAAACTCCGGTTGGGCCGGATAGTCCGGCGCACATTAGCTAGACAGTTCGGCCAGATATTGATTTTGCCCTCTTTTTGTTCCTGTCCAACTGTTGTCAACAAACATCAAAACAACATGAAAGGCATAAATGCCCTTTCATCAGTTATTTAGGTACTTCGTTATTCAAACACTCTCACAAACCCTACACATGCAGTTCTACGACTCGCATGGCTCAAACAACTCTTGTACTAATGACTCATAAGATTGAGGAACAAGGTTCGGTGAGGTTTAAAAGTAAAGGCTATGCAGTACTTGGGATTGTAATTTGATTCGGAACACAACTTATGATGCAAGAACAAGATAGATGCAATAGGTAGTATATGCACTTCAAGCACGGGGAATTACTTGCCTGATAGCTCAATTGTAGAGTCGGTGGGATATCCGGATAAAACACAAACACACAAGGGTCATAATAAATACATTGCACAATTATATAAATCACATGCAACAAGCAATACAGTATGCCATGATGGAACTATGCATAATTACATGGTATAACATAGCATGGCAAGGGTGAGGTGGGAGAACAAGATAAATCATTTTTTATTACTTATTTAGTCATGTTTTGCTCTCATAAACTTTGCTAGATATTTAATATTTATATGATTCATGCTTCAATTCATACCATGGAATGCATAGTTAGAACAGGCTCATCGCGCTGATCGACTTAGATATATCATTTGTCAAATTCGAAGTTACGGAATTAAAGTTATGAATTTAGTAAGAAAATGGCATTTAATGGTAATTATTATTTACAAATTTTAAATGCCCAGAATATATTTTAAATAGCATATTCATATTCCTCGCATTTTTTATTCAAAAGCATAAATTATTTGTATGATTTGAATCAAAACTAATCAAATAGGGTCAAAGTCAAAGGTTTGACTAGATAGAGTCAACTCTGATCAAATTTGAAAACATGGTTGAATTTATATTTGAAAAACAATCATATTTCATTTTATAAGTTTCTACAAATTCAAAACAATTTAAAAGATATGAATTATTTGGTTTAAATACATTTTTGGAAATTTATTTGAATTTGGCTGAAACTTTTCTCACACGGGCTAACTATACACACAGGCGGTGACATGTGGGGCCAGAGGCGCGGGCGGGTCCACATGCGCACATCCCAGTTATGCGCTGACACGTGGCATATCCGGACCGCAAGTTGGGACTGGAAAAACCCGGGGTACCTTTTTATAAATTTTACTAGACGGTGTTCGCTGTGGGGGGCCTGACATGTGGGGCTGCAAGGTGTGAAGAGTACAGCAGCAAGTCTTCCCTCTGTTGAGACCGAGGTTATCGAACCAGTAGGAGGAAGGAAACGTCACACAAGTGTTGCAAGCAACGCGGAGACCTGCACAACACAAACTCAAGACTTTGGCCCAACGAATCAGTGAGGTTGTCAAGCTCACCGGTTTGCTGTAACAAAGGATTAAACGTATGGTATGGAAGGTAATGGTTTGTAGCAAGTAAACAAGTAACAGTGGGAGATGTATCAATGGTAAAGATTGTACCGGGGTCCATAGTTCACTAGAGGTGCTCTCCTTAATTAAACAACATGACATGAAGGGTAAACAAATTATAGCGGGGCAATTGACATGAACTGATCAAGGCATAACAATGCAATTACTAGCCAGAAATATCCTATGAATTTGATTGGGCAATACAACAATATACATAGACCATAATCCAACTGCATCTATGACTAGAAGTCCACCTTCAGGTTATCATACGAACCCCCTCCAGTATTAAGTTGCAAACAACAGACAACTTATTTAAGCGAAGTGTGTAAGGTAAACAATCCACATGTTCCATGAACAAGGGACCGTTGTTTTCTCCCTAGTAGCAGCAACACATCTACAACCGAAGAGATTTCTGTCACTTCCCTTGGAAACTAGAGGCATGAACACACTATCGAGCATAAATACTCCCTCTTGGAGTCACTAACAACTACTTGGCCAAGATAACCACTAGCAATGGAGAGCATGCAAGATCACAAACAACACATACATGATAGTATCATAAAGATAAAACCATTATTCAAACCAACATAATAATCTCAATATCCATCGGATCCACGCAAACACAACATGCATGATTACAAATAGATTAGATCTTGATCATGAACGAAGCTCACAAGATCTATACATGAAAGCACAAAGGAGGAGATACAACCATCTAGTTATTACATGGACCCATAGTCCAAGGTTGAACTACTCACGAATCATACCGGGGAGAAGGCCTCCGGGATGATCTCCCCTCCGGTAGGGTGCCGGAAAGAACTTCAGATCCCCCGATCTAGGGACGATGGTGGCGGCGACTACATACAGGGTCGTGGATTCCTGATCGGGTACCAAGAGTTTCTGTATCGGGGGCTTCTTATAGGAGAAGGGGCGAGCCCGGGAGGCGAACAAGGTCGCCAAACCCTACCCAGGCATGGGTCCACCTGACCCCGCGCCTGGGGTGGTTCTGCCCCCCTAGCCAGCCCCTCCGGCTCTCCCGTGGACTTCTTGTTCCGAGAATATTTCTTTACTAACTTTTCTGAAACAAAAAACAGCAGAAAACAGGCATCTGGCACTGTTGCAACTTGTTAATAGGTTAGTACCAGAAAACATGTAAAAAGTACCTCAAAGTGTAGACAAGTAAAGAAAAGTAGATACTAAACAAGCATGGAGCATAAAAAATTATAGATACGTTTCCAACGTATCAGCATCCCCAATCTTAACTCCTGCTCGTCCTCGAGTAGGTAAGTGATAAAAGAATAATTATTGAGGTGACATGCACCCTCACAATAAAGATCTAACCATTTGCAAACATTGAAAGCTGGGATCAAAGAACTCTAAAAATGTGCATGAAAGATGGAGTTCTAACAATAGGACATAGTAATTATGCATGCATCATGGCAAGCTACAAACAAAGATCATGAATAATATGTATTGAAAAACATTTGTTTGTTTCACATGAAGAAAACATAGCATAGTGGTAATTAGCTTGTCTCTCATAGAGTAGAAATATAATGCATAGGACACCTGCAAAGTTCACAAGGGTGACTAGAAACAAATAACACAAGAGCAAGTAATAACACAATATGCATCAAGTAGTAAGCTTTGGAACATTGCACACAGAATGACAACTATGCTCTCTTAATGGTGCCTAAAGGTAGATGGTGGAGACTCAATAATGGTGGAAGAAAGGCCTTTTTGTAAAGGAAGCAGGGATTACAAGTTTCAAAAAGAGCTTCCAAGAATTATAGTACTTGTTAGCTTTCAGCCCTCATTGCCCCTATCATAAGCATCTTGAAGTGGTTAAGGTTAAAGTGGCAAAGCTGGAGTATATGCTTGACAAAGTATAAGTTGGTAATCTCATGCCCCTTGAATACGAGGGCCACACCTCATGCATACTCAACTTTGGGTGCAGGTAAGTTCTTGTCACTGTAAGTATTTGCATATCATTGAGAACCGCCAACGGGGTACCCCTTGCACATGGTACAGGAGCTTTCCCATAACCAAAATGACAAGGCAAGCAGGCAATGAGTATCTCAGCAATCTTTTTATTTACCATATGCATAGCTTTTTATTGAGGATGCTTCATAGATATCTCACTATGGTGATGCTGCAAGTTTCCACCATGATTAGGCATGGCTTAGGGTAGCGGCCCAAGCGTTTCTCTAACACAGAATACAAACTCCATGGACTTACAAGTCCCCTCTTTATTTCACACCGGTGACATCCATAGACAAAAGAACATGATATCAACTGAGTACAACAAGGTACAAGTGCAATGTTGAAAACGTTCCCCGTGACAGCATGATTCTGCTAATCCCAACTTATAAGTGCAAGCATATACAACAAAGTTGCCTCAATGGTTCAAGTTTATTAGGGGCAAATAATAAAATGTGCCATCAAGATCGTGAGGGTTTTAATCACTAAGTTTTCACATAACAAAATAGTTTTTAATTGGAAGATAGATGAAAACAAGAATATACTTGGAATCGTGTAACACACCATGCATAGGAGTTTATAGTGGACACTTTGGAATAACTTGGTTTATTGGGAGTTGGAAGCATGAGTAGAACTTACTCATACAAGTGGAGGCTAGCAAAATACTGGGAGAAACCAACTAAGAGAGCAATAATGGCCATAATTATGCAATGCAACAAAGCAAACTAATCAAAGAAAAGAGTGGTACTACAAGTCAAGGACTAAATGATCATAGAGGCTAATGGTGACTTGTAATAGTCATTACATGGTGTAAGCATGTGCCAAGTCAACCCAAGCAAAACATCAAAGGAGAATACCACAATACTATGCATTTGCATGCTAAAACAACGCATAATTTCTTCAAGGCACATTAAGCAATCCCAATTGTTTGGAACAAGACATGCTACAACAATAATCACTAAGCATAATGCTAAAACAACACCTAGCATGTCATGCTAAAGTCTTAGTCACAGTTAATGCAAGCTCCTCTTGCACTTCAAGCAAGAACTTACTACTCCTTTCCAAACACCAAGCAAACTTATTTGTAAAACAACACATCGAGAGCGGGGGTCCAAACTACTAAAGCAAACCAAACAAACTAAGCAAAGTAAACGGAAACTAAGACGCTCCAAGAACAACACAACTGTGCATGAAACAATAAAAGTGAAGTGTCTAGACAGACCTGAGCTTTTTATTGATGAAGAAGGGGATGCCTTGGGCATCCCCAAGCTTTGACGCTTGTACCTCCTGGATATTTCTTGGGGTGACACCATGGTGGCATCCCCAAGCTTGAGCTTTTGTCCATTCTTCATCTCATTGCATCATTCTCTCTCTACACCTGAAATTTTTCCTTCATACAAAACATCACACAATCTTCATTAGCAACATTAGCTTATTCAAAAGGTATTAGACCACTGGCAAAGCTTTGGAACAGCAAGGATTTTTACTAAAAACACAAGCTACTGAAGTAACTCCTTCAAAGAAACTCAATTTACCTGAAGAGAGCTAAAAAAGGAATCAATAAGAAGCAAATGCAAATAATGGCAGAAATCTGTCAAAACAGACCAGCAGGTAGAAACGAATTTTTTTAAACATCTTCTGTTGCTCAAATCAAAAAGTGTTAAACTAATGAAAGTTATCCAACATACTGGGGGATTTATTCATAAATTTGGATCTCAATCCGAGTTACAGAGCCTCATCACGAATTGTTTTGGTGGAGGACAGAAATCTGTTTCGGGACAACAACTCCCCAAATCTTAGTTCCCTCTCATTAGAGGTCATTCTTGGCACAAAAAGCAAAAAAAATGATAAGCAAAGGTCATTACAGTAGTAATAACTTACAAGGCTCAAGGAAACTCTTGGTTTATCTCCCAATAAGTACTTTTCTTTAACGCCTTTAAGTTAGGCACACGAAGCAAGAAGAATCAAGTATTTTCAAATGAAGAATTGCCGCTCTTGTTCCTTCTTTTCTTACCTTTCTTTTTCTTCTTAGGGAAGATATGATTGTTACTGGGGGAGTAAAGTGCATGATGCCTTCTCCCACGTCTATTACTACCCCAAGGTGTTTCAGTAAATATCTTCCAAGTGTGATCTGTCCTTTGCCTACACATTCAATAACAAGATAATCAGTAGACACCATTTTCCCTGAGATTTTTGTAAACACACCTTCAGCTATTCCAATGGGAAATATAGTGGCATTGTTGGTAAGAGAGATTTCATCTCCTCCTTCAATAAGCCCCCAAAGACTCAAGGAATCAAAAATATCTTTAGGCATGAGACAAAATTCAGACATGATATCACAACGAGCATCAAAAAGTGTAGTGTTTATTGAGACTTTAATTGTGGCAAACCAATTTGAAGGCTCAGAATTTATAAGAACATAATCATGGTAAGCCCTAAGAGTGTGATAGCAACTATTCATGGCAGCAATATTAGTCTCAAGAGTGTTCAACCTGGCAAAAATATTTGTGAAAGAGGAATCAGACTTGCCAGGTGTATTATAAATTGCAATCAACTTTTTTATGGCATCAAAGGCTTCATCCTCAGTACAAAGCAAAATATCTTTCTCAGCCACAACATCCAAAGCATATCTATAACGAAGAGCAATACCGCGGTAAAAACTATCAATAACCAAACTAAGGCTTACCTCAGGCTCAGTTTCCCTCTGGAAAGCAGAGATTCTAGACCAAGCTTCCTTAAAACTTTCTTCACTTTTTTGCTTAAAAGTGGAGATTTCTACCATAGGGGAAATAAAGGTTGATCCAAAACCTGACATGGCAGCAACTAGAGCAGGAACTAATTTTTTTTGTGTTTTTAAATAAAGCAAGCAAACCAAACTAGACTATTTTTTTGGGGTTTTTTGAAAAGAGGCAAACAAAACCAAGCAAAAGAAACTAAGCAAACTAAAAACAAAGTAAATAGAAAGGAAGTGAAGGACTACCCTAGTGAAGACGTCCTTGGCCTCCCCAGCAACAGCGCCAGAAAACTTGTTGATGACTCCTTGATGGCGCTAGAAAACTTGGTGGCTGATGTGGAGTCTTATTGGGAACCCCAAGAGAAAGGTGTGAAGAGTACAACAACAAGTCTTCCCTCAGTTGAGACTGAGGTTATCGAACAAGTAGGAGGAAGGAAACGTCACACAAGTGTTGCAAGCAACACGGAGACCTGCACAACACAAACTCAAGAATTTGCCCCAACGAATCAGTGAGGTTGTCAAGCTCACCGGTTTGCTGTAACAAAGGATTAAACGTATGGTGTGGAAGGTAATGGTTTGTAGCAAGTAAACAAGTAACAGTGGAAGATGTATCAATGGTAAAGATTGGACCGGGGTCCATAGTTCACTAGAGATGCTCTCCTTAAATAAACAACATGGCATGAAGGGTAAACAAATTACAGCGGGGCAATTGACAGGAACTGAGCAAGGCATAACAATGCAATTACTAGCCAGAAAGATCCCATGAAGTTGATTGGGCAATACAACAATATACATAGACCGTAATCCAACTGCATCTATGACTAGAAGTCCACCTTCAGGTTATCATTCGAACCCCCTCCAGTATTAAGTTGCAAGCAACAGACAACTGCTTTAAGCAAAGTGTGTAAGGTAAACAATCCACATGTTCCATGAACAAGGGACTGTTGTTTTCTCCCTAGTAGCAACAACACATCTACAACCGAAGAGATTTCTGTCACTACCCTTGGAAACTAGAGGCATGAACCCACTATCGAGCATAAATACTCCCTCTTGGAGTCACTAACAACTACTTGGCCAAGATAACCACTAGCAATGGAGAGCATGCAAGATCACAAACAACACAGACATGATAGAATCATAAAGATAAAACCATTAATAAAACCAACATAATAATCTCAATATCCATTGGATCCCCGCAAACACAACATGCATGATTACAAATAGATTAGATCTTGATCATGAACGGAGCTCACAAGATCTATACATGAAAGCACAAAGGAGGAGATACAACCATCTAGCTACTACATGGACCCATAGTCCAAGGTGGAACTACTCACGAATCATACCGGAGAAAAGGCCTCTGGGATGATCTCCCCTCCGGCAGGGTGCCGGGAAGAACTTCAGATCCCCCCGATCTAGGGACGATGGTGGCGACGGCTACAGACGGTTTCGTGGATTTCTGATCGGGTACCGAGAGTTTCTGTATCGGGGGATTCTTATAGGCGAAGGGGCGAGTCCGGGAGGCGACCAAGTTCACCAAACCCTACCCAGGCGTGGGTCCACCTGACCCCGCGCCTGGGGTGGGTCTGGATCCCCTGGCCAGCCCCTCCGGCTCTCCTCTGGACTTCTTGTTCCCCACAGAAAGTTATTGACTTTGGCGTTCGTCCCGTCCAATTCCGAGAATATTTTTTTACTAACTTTTCTGAAACCAAAAATAGCAGAAACCAGGCATCTTGCACTGTTGCAACTTGTTAATGGGTTAGTACTAGAAAACATGTAAAAGTACCTCAAAGTGTATACAAGTAAAGCAAAGTAGATACTAAACAAGCATGGAGCATCAAAAATTATAGATACATTTCGAACGTATCACCAAGCTGCGCGGGCGCGCGTCACCATGTCGGCACCAGCGCTAAACAGACCGTGGGCTGGCCCTGTTGATGCACCGTGGTTAGGGAAGGCTCACGGACAAGCTGGTTGCGGTCCACGGGAACTACAGCGGGGTGGCGATGTCAAACAGAAGCATCCAACAGGTGTTCGACGGCTACTGCAAGCATATGGGGAAGAAAAGGAGCAGGGGAAGGGCAAAGGGGGTCAGAGATCTCACCACGCACTCGTCGAGCAACTTGGTTGACTGAGTGAGTATCGACAGTGCGACGAGGACCCGGCAGTGAACGACGATGTTCCAGCGTGGCACGGTTGACGTCGGCGTTCAGCAGGGCACGCCTTCACCTCCGTGCTCCCTGTACCGATCGTCTTCAGCACCTTGTACATATCCTGATGGCAGTAGCCTCGACTGCGGCAGCTTGCTATCGAGGAAGGGCGGGGCTAGGTCAGACGACGACTAGGGTTTAGGCCAGAACATGGCCATGGGTGGCGGCGAAGGAGAAGAGAGGTGCGGGAGAGGGCGATATGGCAGGTGGAAAGGGGGTGGACGGTGTGGGTGCCAACGATGATGTGCTAGCTTTATGGGAAAAGAGCAAGAGAAGGGAGGGCGCATGTGCGAGGCGTGATACCGCTCTGCTAGAGCGGCACGACGGCCTCACGTGCTTGGCAAGTAGATGAACAGGGGTGCCTGGCGGTGGGGCAGGGTGGCACTGGGCCTAGGCTGCACGGGAGGGAGTAGGGAGGCGCCAGGGAGAGAGGGTTGGGTGGAAACCGGGTGCAGTGGCTGCTGCTGGGTTGCACCAGAGAGAAGCCAGGAGGGGTGCCAGGTTGGGTGGTGATGTTGTGTATATGGTTAGGTTAGGTTTAGGTTTAGCAGATGGGTAGTTTAGGTTTTAAGCTATTGTTCACCTTTAGAATTTGCCAGAACGTTTTGTTTGAATTCAAAACAACTCAAAGAAGAAGAAATAACCCAAACCAACTTGAATTCAAAGACTAGGAGGGAAGAAGAGAGATGCCCAATATTGCATGGCGCATGCACGTATGACATGCATGCATCCTAGTGGTGAAAACAACTGGAGTTTCAAATGGCCTAGGTTTTAATCAAGCATCTCAAGGATTTTAATTCATAAAATTTATAGATGGGACCTTCTCTCTTCACATGATTCTTTAAGAAATGATGGCATGCTTGAATGGTGGTGGCCAATCTAGTGTGTGTGTACCACTATGATGGCTAACGTGGAGCCTGTTGGGAACCCCAAGAGTAAGGTGTGAAACATCACAGCAGCAAGTTTTCCCTCAGTACGAAATCGAGGTTATCGAACCAGCAGGAGGAAGGAAACGTCACACAGGTTTTGCAAGCAACGCGAAAACATGCACAACACAGACTCAAGACTTTCCCCAACGAATCAGTGAGGTTATCAAGATCACCGGTTTGCTATAGCAAAGGATTAAACGTATGGTGTGGAAGGTATTGTAACTACCTCGGTGAATTACGCTCCTAGATACAAGCCTGGATGCACGGAAATGGTTGAAATAGTACGGTGGGGCCCAAAAGCCACTCACGGGTAGACCTTTCGGCCGTCCCAACCATTTCCAGTCATCGGGACAAGTACGGGCGGCGTAATCGGCAGGCGAAGGGATCAACTACATACACAAATGAGTATGTATGAAAGCCACCATACAATAGTACATCAGAGCCATTCCATCTAAAAAGAAAGGAAATATAGCAACGCCATACGGCAAGATTCAAATGTTCTAGATAGATTTAATAGTTTAGGATATCTCCTCATACATCACACATCAGAGTATCAAGTGGAAGCGGCAAACAAGGTCCGAGTACGGATAAGAAGCAAATCGGCATAAGATGCCCCAGAAATAAGCACATCCCGCCCACAGATCTCACGGATCCCCGTTCCCGGATCTCTACACCGAACGATCGTTGCCCACATCATCAGCCTCCTCCACCCAGTATCCGTCTTGCGAGTGTACCTGTTCATCTGAACCAATAATTTATCGTGTGAGACCCTAGGGGTACTCAGCAAGTCTTTATGCCTCTAAAGGGGACACAACCTGGGGTGACGCAATTGCAGCAAAAGATAAACCCTAACAGTTCTATAGATAACCGATAACCATCCGCCTAACCAAAGATAGACGGATGTCCGTGATTTAATGACAACAGTTATAACAGTAATATCATCAGATCCATCCTCCTCCTCGCTTACCAACGAGGAAGCGGACGAAAACCCCCATCCGTTGGCAATTTTATTAACCATTCCATGAGTGTTGCACTATTTATTAGTCAGTTACTTAGTCAAATTAGAAGCGGTACTTTAGTTATGCTTGTCTATGATCGAGAAACTGTGCTCCAAGTCGCCCATCCATAACATGACACGGCTTTCAGAAAGTTTTACCGCAGGGGTGCACAAATAGCAACACACTCGATCAACCTCGGAAAAACCAAATCAAAACCCAACGAGGCCTTCACGACAAAGCAATCACAGGATTCAGAAATATTTCAGGGGGCCACCCCATTAAGTATACCCGCAACGAAGTAAGCTGACTCCGAGACGGACCCAAGGTTTGTGGGGCCGGCGGTAAACGACAGCAGATCCCCAAACGGGGACTGTCGATACCACGTAAACGGGTCACAATTCCTAAACAGTACAGTGTGCTCCTCGCACAAATTAAATACATAAGTAGCATGGCATAAGTACAGGATCGTAAATAAAACCTCAAACTAGTTTGTGGCCCCAAGAAATAAGACTGAATCAAGCTCGCCTGGGGTCCCATATACCTCCCGGATGTGGATAGCGCGATAAATCAAGGAACAGGTATCAAGTACTCGGGGTCTTACGGGACACAAGTGGGCGTTCGGAAACCAAATATTTTCTATCACCCACCGATGCCTCTGCTTATTTCAATTTTAGTTGTTAAACAGGAATTAAAGTGACGATAAGTAAAACTAGAATCACCTCCAACATCAACATGCGGCAATACATCAACAACTGTGGCACTTGACAACACGCAACAGCACTTGAGCAAGCGACTACGACGCGCAAGTCCAACTATCTACCAAACAACAGGGAATAGGGTGTGTCCAAGGCAATATACGGCTGCAAGGGATATCACGGGTACGAAAACTAGAGCATCGCAACACAGATAGCAATAGATCAACAGGAGGGAATAAAGACTATAAAAGTAAGATAGGTAGAAAGGGGGAGATGCTCGCCTGAAAAACATTGTCGAAGGTTCAACCGAAGATCGGGGCGAAGCTCACATCAACTCAACGGCCCTTATCCGCAAAGAAGCAAAACACTAGAATAAACACCGGATGCGATATTTAATACAACGGCAGAAGATCGGCATGATGCATGTATGATGTATGACATGGCAAAGGTGCGATGCAATTAGGTCATATTAAGTGGAACCGGGGTCCCGACAATTAATTAGATGGTTCAAGTTATTTAGAAACCCCGCATTTAATCGTTGTACTAACATGGCAAGATATGGTACCGGTTCGCTACACCAATTTAAATGAGGCCAATATAAGGCTAGATTTGCCCGCATATGGGCCCCATATTTAATTATTAGGTGAATCGGTATAAGGCCCCCAAACCACAGATGTGCATGCGAGATGAATGATTAAATGCAACAAGTTGATATCATTTATAAAATAGGGTATCGAGGAAAAGGGTCACACATTAGGGTTCTCGACGGTCTTGGTGTTCCGGTCGGGGTCGGTCTCGTGGTTCGTGGTTCGACAGGTCCGTGGTTCGATTCGGTCTCGGCGGGATCGCTCGAGGTTATCGGGTAGGTCTTGGCGCATCCGGGTCTCCGTTCATGTCGACGGTCATGGCGTTCGGGGTGCAGCACTTGTCGCATCGGGCCTCGGTGGCCGGGGTGAAGTACTTGACGTTACCGAGGGAGTGCTTGTCACACATGTGGTCTTCGGGTTCCCTGTCGATGATCTTGTCCTCGAGAAGAACTTGTCGGGTCCGCGTATCGGGTCGGTCTTGGCGTCCGAGGTAGTTCTTGGCGTCCGTGAGGGAGAACTCGAGGGTCCAGCGTCTCGGTGTCCTCGGATCCGAGAGGAAGAACTTGGCGTCGGCGGGGTCGGCCTTCGAATCCAGGGAAAAAGGCATCCGCGCAGGGAAACTCGACGATCTTGGCCGGCCTTCGAGACTAGAAGGTTCTTGTGGTTGGTGCCGCTGTCGATCTTGGCGTTTACTGTGCTCGGGACAGAACCCATGAACGGGTAGCCTTGACCGGCGGGTTTGTACTGGCATCCCACCAACTCCGACAGCAACCAAAACACACGAAACAAAAGACGGCGCTGGGGCGCTGACGGGATGCGCTACGAGGGTGGACCAGGCGTCACGGGGGCGGACCCGCAACCGCGCGGCAACGACGGAGGTGACCGCCACGGTGGCGACGAGCGGCGCTTGGGGGGCACGAGGTCGGGCGCATCACAGGAGAGGCGGCCGGCGCTCGAGACGAAGAGGCGCAGACGAGGCGGGTCGACGAGCTGCTGGCGGCGAGGCGGGACTTGGGCGACGCAGACGCGAGCGAGGCGAGGCAGGCTGGACGGAGCAGAGGCGGAGGCCGCGTCCGTCACGCGCGGAGGAGGGGCCGGCGGCGGGGGCCCGCGGTGAGGCGGAGCTTGGCGGCGGGCTGGAGCTGTTTCAGCGGGGCGGAAGATGCCGAGGCGGCGGGGTCGACGAGCGGGGAGGCTGGGCCGGTGCCGGTGATGGAGGTGGTCCGCGGCGAGGTCTGCGGACGGAGGCGAGCCTGGCGCCGCCGATGGCGCCGGCGGGGGCGCTCGCGGTGACGGGGAGGAGGCGGGGAGGAAGACGCCATGGCGCGATGGTGGGTTGGGGGCCGTTGCTCGGGGGAGGCGGACCTGGGGAAGGGTGCCAGGGGAGGTGGGGCTAGCGGGGTGGGTCCCAGGGCGCGGGTCCACGCGGGACAGGGCCGGCGTGGGGCTGTGTGTGGCTGGCGTGCGCGTGTGTGGTGTGAGTTTGAGAGGGAGAGAGAGGGAAGGGAGAGAGGGGGGGTTGGGTGATGTGGCAGGTGGGGATTGGGTAGAGGGGAGAGGGGAGCTGAGGTGGCGAGATGCTATTGGAGGGAGTGAGGTGGCCAGGGGTGTGGGTAGGATTTTAGGTGGGATTAGGATTTAGCTGGGGCTGGCAGGATGGACCGATTATTATTCCTGGGGGTGGTCGTTCGGGTCGAGCTGGCCCGTTCGACTGCCCCCGCTAAAAATAATATGAATTTTTATTTGTTTGATGAACACCGTTTGCAAGCCGATAGCATTCAAACAAAAATAATCCGGAGGCCGGGCTTTGCATTTGAATTAAGATGGGGCGTTTGGAAAACAAAACGGGCTTGCGAAAATAATTTTATGCAAACAATGCATGATGATGACGATGCAATGCACAAATTCAACGTGATTTTCTAGTAGTGGTTTTGCGGGATGCCACAATTCGACACCACTAACAATGGATCTCGCCCTCGAGATCCGACTCATGGTACCGGAAGGAAGGTCGGCGATCTGCGTCTTCTCGCTTCGTGTAGATCCTCGCGACACCACTAACAATGGTTCATTCTTCATCTTGAAATCGGCGACACCACCAACAATGGGTCGTTGTTCCTGACCGTCGAGAGAACACTCCGGAGAAACAAAGGACGAAGGTAGAGGTATCAACGATAAGGCCACCTCTAACTTCCATTAGAAGAGGGAAAAGTTACATTGATTCACCAGTTCGATGTACAGAGCGAACAGTAAGAGTCGGGTAGGGTGATCAGTCCATGCCGGACCCAACTATCAACTCTATACATGGGTAGGAGAACCAGACAACTCAACTCTCGAGATTTAGACTGAAGATCGTCATAGGCGGTATCCGGAACAAAGGAATGATGCCAGCAGAAATCGTCTGAAGACACAATGATTAGGTTCCGCGATGGTTCCATTGGCATGAACAACACATGCTCAAGGTATACTCCAACTTCACCAAAGCTCGTCCTTCTCATATGTTTTTCAACGATACTGATATCCGGCAAGGAACACATATGGATAAGATCTCAAGAACAAAAGATCGGATGAAGGGCACAACAGAACAGTTGCAGATTGATGATCGTAGCACCTCCGTTACAAAAGGGAGAAAGCGAAACCCTGAAGGTACGACGGAAACCCAACCACGAGAAATCCTAGACTCGAAGAGAGAGAAGAGACCGGATTCAAAACACGTAGAGGTAAGAGGAGAACAGCAGAGGGGTAAGGAGTAAAATCAGACCTACTCAGAACTATCCAACCGATTTTGCAAAAAATAGTTTTGACACTCTACTTCGGCCGTTAGCTAGGTTATCCTACAGGCTGGACTTGTGGGGTATCGCAACTGCTGAGCTCTGATACCACTCAGAACACCTCGATCGGACCTATGCAAGTTTGAGCAAAATTCTCCAAACCCGCATAGAAACGATTCAAAGGTGCCACCAGCACTTTCGTATGGTGGAAAACGGTAATAACATTACACAACAGCCTCGATGGGACCCACAGCAGAGATATATAATGACTCAAAGAGTCAAGAATACAGATATATTATACAAAGATCCAAATCACCTTGAAAACGATAGAGCGTCCACGGACGACAAGATGCAAATGGGGCTAAGAGCCAAGAATAACCAATGGCGCCCATAACCCCTGTGCCAAGCCGAAGGGTAACCACCGCTAACGGGCCGATCTCAAACCTGCTTAAACAAAAGGGTGCCGACAAAGGCAAAGGAAAAAGAAGGAGCGCCAAGATCGAGGCCAAGACACGGCGAGGCTAGAATTCGGTCCTCGCCGCCTACAAAGGTATGGTGGATCGAGCGGCAACAGCATGCACTAAAAACCTATAGAGACTCGATACAACTGGCGGTTATCGAGAGGGTGAGAATGACCTATCCGGATCCAACCTGAAACTAACACCAAACAAACCCATCCCGGTGTTTCCCTCGAGACCAAACGAGGAAGTCAACCGAGGAACTCACACCGCTGGCGCTTTACTTATTTGGTTATCGTGCAGCAATTACTAGTCAGTTTAAATAATCATCCCGATAAAGTAAGCAAAGCACTTTTAGTTAACCATTCCATTGTAGTTGCAACAATTACTAATCAGATACAGATAGCATGAGGTAAACCCAAAACCCAGCAGTTGTTGGTACTTTTATTCAGCCATTCCGTTGTGGTTGCAATACTTACTAGTCATTATACAATTGTCGCAAGCGACAACCAAACAAGCAATTGTGGGCAGTATTAATTAGCCATTCCGTTATAGTGAAGCTGATTACTAGTCATTATAAGTCAAATTTATAGCAGTAAACTTTAGTTATGCTTGTCTATGATCGAGATACTGTGCTCCAAGTCGTCCATATCCGCGGACACGGCTTTCAGAAAGTTTTACCCGGCCGGGGTGCACCAATAGCAACACACGCTCGATCAACCTCAGAAAAACCAAAACAAATCCCAACGAGGCTTTCACGACTGAACAATCACAGGATTCAAATATTTCAGGGGCCACCCTTGTAGTCTACCAACGGTAAGCTAGCTCGAGACGGACCCAAGGTTTGTGGGGCGGTAAATGACAGCAGATCCCCAAACGGGACGCCGATACCACGAACGGGTCACAATTCCTAACAAGATAAAGTGTGCTCCTCACAAATTAAATACATAAGTAGCATGGCATAAGTACAGGATCGTAAATAAAACCTCAAACTAGTTTGTGGCCCCAAGAAATAAGACTGAATCAAGCTCGCTCAGGGGTCCCATATACCTCCGGATGTGGATAGCGCGATAAATCAAGGAACAGTATCAAGTACTCGGGGTCTTACGGACACAAGTGGGCTCGGAAACCAAATATTTTCTATCACCCACCGATGCCTCTCGCTTATTTCAATTTTAGTTGTTAAACATGAATTAAAGTGACGATAAGTAAAACTAGAATCACCTCCAACATCAACATGCGGCAATACATCAACAATCGTGGCACTTGACAACACGCAAAGACTTGAGCAAGCGACTACGACGCCGCAAGTCCAACTATCTACCAAACAACAGGAATAGGGTGTGTCCAAGGCAATATACGGCTGCAAGGGATATCACGGTACGAAAACTAGAGCATCGCAACACGTATAGCAATAGATCAACAGAGGGAATAAAGACTATAAAAGTAAGATAGGTAGAAAGGGGAGATGCTCACGAAAAACATTGTCGAAGGTTCAACCAAGATCGGGTAAGCTCACATCAACTCAACGGCCCTTATCCGCGAAGAAGCAAAACACTAGAATAAACACCGGATGCGATATTTAATACAACGGCAGAAGATCGGCATGATGCATGTATGATGTATGACATGGCAAAGGTGCGATGCAATTAGGTCATATTAAGTGGAACCGGGGTCCCGACAATTAATTAGATGGTTCAAGTTATTTAGAAACCCCGCATTTAATCGTTGTACTAACATGGCAAGATATGGTACCGGTTCGCTACACCAATTTAAATGAGGCCAATATAAGGCTAGATTTGCCCGCATATGGGCCCCATATTTAATTATTAGGTGAATCGGTATAAGGCCCCCAAACCACAGATGTGCATGCGAGATGAATGATTAAATGCAACAAGTTGATATCATTTATAAAATAGGGTATCGAGGAAAAGGGTCACACATTAGGGTTCTCGACGGTCTTGGTGTTCTGGGGTCGGGGTCGGTCTCAGGGTTCAGGGTTCGACAGGGTCCAGGGTTCGACGGTTCAGTCTCGGCGGGATCGTTCGAGGTTATCGGGGTAGGTCTTGGCGCATCCGGGGTCTCCGGTTCATGTCGACGGTCATGGCGTTCGGGGTGCAGCACTTGTCGCATCGGGCCTCGGTGGCCGGGGTGAAGTACTTGACGTTACCGAGGGAGTGCTTGTCACACATGTGGTCTTCGGGTTCCCTGTCGATGATCTTGTCGTCGAGAAGAACTTGTCGGGTCCGCGTATCGGGTCGGTCTTGGCGTCCGAGGCAGTTCTTGGCGTCCGTGAGGGAGAACTCGAGGGTCCAGCGTCTCGGTGTCCTCGGATCCGAGAGGAAGAACTTGGCGTCGGCGGGGTCGGCCTTCGAATCCAGGGAAAAAGGCATCCGCGCAGGGAAACTCGACGATCTTGGCCGGCCTTCGAGACTAGAAGGTTCTTGTGGTTGGTGCCGCTGTCGATCTTGGCGCATCGTGTTTCGGGTAACCCATGAACGGGTAGCCTTGACCGCGGTTTGTACTGGCATCCCACCAACTCCGACAAAGAACAAAACACACGAAAAAGACGGCGCTGGGGGCGCTGACGGGATGCGCGCCGAGGTGGACCAGCGCCACGGGCGGACTCAACCGCTGCAACGACGGAGGTGACCGCCACGGTGGCGAGCGGCGCTGGGGGGCACGAGGTCGGGCGATCACAGAGAGGCGCCGGCGCCGAGACGAAGAGGCGCAGACGAGGCGGGTCGACGAGCCGCGGCGCAGGCGGGACTTGGGCGACGCAGACGCGAGCGAAAGGCAGGCCGGACGGAGCAGGCGGAGGCCGCGTCCTGCCACGCGCTGAGGAGGGGGCGGCGGGGGCCGCGTGAGGCGGAGCTTGGCGGGCTGGAGCTGTTTCAGCGGGCGGCGGAAGATGCCGAGGCGGCGGGGTCGCCGAGCGGGAGGCTGGGCGGTGCCGGACGGAGGTGGTCCGCGGGCGAGGTTCTGGAGAGGCGAAGCTGGCGGGCGGGGGCGCCATGTGACGGTGAGGAGGCGAGGAAGACTCCATGGCGCGATGGTGGGTTGGGGGCGGTTGCTCGGGAGGCGGACTGGGGAGGTGCCAGGAGGTGGGGCTAGCGGGTGGGTCCTAGAGACGGGTCCACGCGATGTGGGCGTGGGTCAGGTGTGGTCAAGTGTGTGTGGTGTGAGTTTGAGAGGGAGAGAGAGGGAAGGGAGAGAGGGGGGGTTGGGTGATGTGGCAGGTGGGGATTGGGTAGAGGGGAGAGGGGAGCTGAGGTGGCGAGATGCTATTGGAGGGAGTGAGGTGGCCAGGGGTGTGGGTAGGATTTTAGGTGGGATTAGGATTTAGCTGGGGCTGGCAGGATGGACCGATTATTATTCCTGGGGGTGGTCGTTCGGGTCGAGCTGGCCCGTTCGACTGCCCCCGCTAAAAATAATATGAATTTTTATTTGTTTGATTAACACCGTTTGCAAGCCGATAGCATTCAAACAAAAATAATCCGGAGGCCGGGCTTTGCATTTGAATTAAGATGGGGCGTTTGGAAAACAAAACGGGCTTGCGAAAATAATTTTATGCAAACAATGCATGATGATGACGATGCAATGCACAAATTCAACGCGATTTTCTAGTAGTGGTTTTGCGGGATGCCACACTGGACATGGCCGAGAGCGCGACAGAGAGCGAGCGAGAGCAGAGGAAGGCCAGAGGAACAGAAGGGTTTGCGGCTGCTCACAGAGGGGTGGACGGCGACGTGGTAGCCGACCGGAGATGACGACGGTGGCGGCGTAGCGACGAGAGCGGGACGGCGACGGCGGTGTTGTTCTGTGCTTGGTCAGGAAGAAGAGGAAGCAGAGGCGCCACGTCCAGCTCCTCCTAGAGCTCACGAGGTGGTCGTCGAAGACTGCCTGCACGACCCCCGGCTCCAGAAGGTGATCAAGGCGACGGCGCGGCGACGCTATCCTTGCCGAAGCTCTCGGGCAGGGTGAGCATAGCTGGGAGCAGAGGAAGGGGATGGCGGCGGAGAGGAGGGGAAGAGGGAGGCTAGGGTTCGAGGGGGGACTCCGCGGCTTGGGGATAAGAAGAGGAGGGGGGATGACGCGGGCGGTGGGAGACGGTCACCGCCTCCGTTGTCTCGCCGAGAGAGAAGGGGGGTGGAGGAAGACGGTGAATGTGACGGCCCTGGGCGAAGGGCACTGGGCCAGGGGAGATGAGTTGGGCCGGATGGGAAAAAGGGCCGGCAGGTAAGAGGGCTGGTTGTCTGCTCCCTCTTGGGTCATGCATGGGCCCAAGGTGGGCTGCTACCAGGTATGGTTCTCTCCCTTTATTTATTGGTTTTGTTTGTTTTTATTCTATTACAAATTCAAACCAGCTTCTAATTTCAAATTCTTTGAACTTTTTCATAGGGAATTTTGAACAGAGGGTTTGACCAAGAGGAGAGGCAAAAGAGAATAAGATACATAAGGAGAGAATGCCCACATACATATTCATTTTGGGAATTTTGCTAGATTTGGGATTTATGGTTTATAAAATGGAACAAAATCATTTGAAAATGAAAATAATGGACCTTAACAATGGCCCTTGATTGTATAAAACAAAATAGGGATACAAAGGGGAGGGAGATGAGATGAGAGTTGATCCACTCAAGAATTCAGATAAAATCCAAAAGACTTAATTGTGGTGTTACTTGCATGGCCCATGCAAATCAATAAATGCCTTGGTTTTATCTTGTGAAAACAAAATGATATCTCATGGCATTTATTTATTTGCATCCTCCAAAGTTGGAGTAAGGGTCAAGCAAAAGAACTTAGGATTGTACCCATATCTCTCATGAGCTTGATTGAACACCCAAAGAAAAATAATTACAAGCTCATGGATAATGGGATGGTGGAATTGTAAAGTGGTGAAAGAAAGGTGGTGGAGTCAGTAAAAGATATGCCCCCAACTCAACTTGGGAATTTATCAATATATCAAGAACCAAATACCATATCAAGAGGCAAATACAAATATTAATGCATATGAGATAAGAACCAAAACAAAAAGGGTTTTTGTATGATGCTCAAATGCAAGGTGGCATGATGACATGAGCAAGATAACATGATGATGCAACAATTTTATGTAGAGAGTAGCCATTATATTACTAGATCAAGTAGCATTACAAATGTTACACAATTGGGATGCTACAACTCTCCCCCACTAAACAGGAATCTCGCCCCGAGATTCTAGGAAGAAGAAGAAGACACAATGAGGGTAGGATAGTTGGCACGGAGTTCATCTTCACGCTCCCAAGTGGCTTCATCAACGGAATGGTGACCACCGCACCTTGCGTAACTTGATGGACTTGTTATGCAGTCCTTCTTTCTACGGTCTCAAGGATTTTTGTGGGGTGTTCTTGATAAGACAGTCTTCTTTGAGATCGATTAGCTCATGATCCACGGTCCTGCCGGGATCTTTGAAGCACTTCTTGAGTTGAGAGATGTGGAAAACATCATGGACTTTGAGTTTTTCCGGGAGCTCAAGAGCATAAGCAACTTCTCCTCTTCTACCACGAATTTTGAAAGGACCAATGTATCTAGGAGCCTTTCCTTTGATACCAAAGCGGTGTGTTCCTCTCATGGGAGTGACACGAAGGTAAACGAGATCACCAGGCATACACCATGTCCGTGTGCTTCCTGTCATAATTGCTCTTCTGGCGACTTTGAGCAATCTTCAGATTCTCAAGGATGATATGCACCTTCTCCTCCGCTTGAGTTACAATGTCGTGGGCAAACCATATTCTTTCTCCCGCACCGACCACCCAATCGGAGTTCTGCACTTACACCATAGAGAGCCTCAAATGGTGCCATCTTCACTTTTCTCGAAACTGTTGTTGTAAGAGAATTCAGCATAAGGAAGACATTCTTCCCACTTCATGCCAAAAGAGATGACGCAAGCACGAAGCAAATCCTCCGTAATCGATTGATCCTTTCAACTTGTCCTTGTGGATCGAGGGTGGTAAGTCGTGCTGAAATTCAATTTTGTTCCCAAAGCATTTTGGAAACTTTCCCGTAACTTGAAGTGAAGATGCTCCCACGGTCCGAACTGATCTCAAGCGGAACCCCATACGTAGAGACAATCCTGTTGATATAGAGCTCACCAATCAATTCCATAAATTGTTTCCTTGACGGGGAAGAAGTGAGCCACTTTAGAAAGCCTGTCGATGACAACAAAGATTGCATTGTTGCCCTTCTGCGACCTTGGAAAACCAGTGATGAAGTCCATCTCTACTTTCTCCCATTTCCATTCCGGGGGTTTCAATGGTAGAAGACCGAAGGTTTCGATGGACAGCTTTCACTCATGCGTACATCACACTCCGAGACATACTTGGCACAATATCGCTTCAAACCAGGCTACCAATATTGTGTTTTCAAGTCCATGTACATCTTTGTGCTGCCAGATGGATAGAAAGAATGTAATCGCGCCTCCTTGAGAACTTGTTTCTCAAACCCGTAGTTCGAACAAACATCCGTGTTCAAAGAAAAGCGTGCCTTGATCATCGACGGAAGGACTCATACTGAAGTGAAGTTTGAGATGATCTTTTTGGTGTGCGGATCACCAAGTCGACGAGAGTGAATCTTTTCTTCCAAGAGAGGAGTAGCCGAAGGTTCAAGAGATGCCCTTGTTCCACAATTTCTGTGTTGAGTCGACGGAATTCCTCGCACAAGAGAGGCCGTTGTTCTTCCATCATGAGGTTGTTGACATAAGCTTTATGCCGAGAGCATCGGCCATGACATTAGCTTTGCCCGACGTGTAGTTGATGGTCAAATCAAAATCATTGATTGCTTCAATCCATCTCCTCCGCCAAGGTTGAGATCAGGCCGAGTGAAGATATACTTCAAACTCTTGTGGTCGAAAAGATCTCACAACGGTTGCCAAGCAAGTAGTGCCTCCATAGCTTCAAAGCAAAGACAATCGCCGCGAGCTCGAGGTCATGTGGGATAGTTGATCTCATGCGTATTCAACTGCCGAGAGGCATAAGCAACCACTTGTTTCTCTTGCATAAGGACCGCACTCAATCCTTGCAAAGAGGCGCCATGAATATCTGGAAAGGCTTAGATGTATCCGGAGGAACCAAGACTGGTGTGGAAGTGAGCTTCTCTTTGAGTGTCTCAAAGCTTGCTTGACATGCAGGAGTCCAAAGGTATTTCTTGCCTTTCTTGAGGAGATCGGTAAGAGGCTTCGCTATCTTCGAGAAGTTCTGAACGAAGCGACGGCAATAACTAGCCAAACCAAGGAAACTCCGCACTTCTTTGACATTAACAGGAGGAAGCCATTCAACAATTGTCTTCATAGTTTCCGGGTTGACTGCAATGCCCTTGGCAGAGATGACATGACCAAGATAGGTTACTTGAGGCAGCCAAAACTCACACTTTGAGAACTTTGCATACAAGCGGTTCTCACGAAGCTTGTTTAGGACACACCGAAGGTGTTCTTCATGCTCTTCCTTTGACTTTGAACAGACTAGGATGTCATCTAGGTAAACCACAACGAACTTATCAAGGTACTCCATGAAAACCGAGTTCATAAGCCCCGAGAAGGTAGCAGGTGCGTTGGTGAGACCGAAAGACATGACCGTGTACTCATACAGGCCATAGCGGGTGGTGAAAGCTGTTTTAGGAACATCTTCCTTGCGAATCTTGATTTGGTGATAACCACTTCTCAAGTCAAGCTTAGAGAACACCACAGCTCCAGCTAGCTGATCAAAGAGATCATTAATCCGGAAGGGATATTTGTTCTTGATGGTTTTAGCATTGAGAGCCCGATAGTCAACACAAAGTCTATCAGTCCGCCACGCTTCTTCACAAAGATTGTTGGACTTCCCCAAGAAGAAGTAGTCGTGTTGAATGAAACCCAACTTCTCTTGTTCATCAAGTTGACGCTTGAGTTCACCAACAACTCAGGACCCATTTTATAAGGCCGCTTGGAGATAGGAGCCGCTCCAGTTCAAGCTCAATTACAAACTCAACCTCACGATCCGAGGCATACCCGAACTCTTCAGAAAGACATCCGGGAACTCACAGACCACCGAACACTCAATAGCTTCCATAGCATCATCATTCGTGAGCCGCCAAAGAGAAAAGCTGGATAGCAGGAGTCAGACTTGGAGAAAAGACTATATGGCCTTCAGGAATCTTCAGAGAAACCGAGCGTTCAGCACAATCAATCACAGCTGCATTTGCTGTCAACCAATCCATGCCCAAGATGACATCAATGTCAGAATTGCCCAGAAGAATTAAGGATGCCGAGAACGAAGAGCCACCAATCTCAATTTGATTGCCATGGCTGATATGAGCAGCCCTCATGTTTGAACCAGGAGAAAGTACCACCAGACGGCGTGTTAAAGGAACCCTATCCAGATCCTGCTCTTGTGCAAACTTATGCGAAACAAAAGAATGCGATGCACCAGAATCAAACAAAACTCGTGGACGAGTTAACGGAAGCATACCCATCACAACCTGTGTATGCTCACCTTGAACGGCGTTGACACGCTTGGCACGAACAAGAGACCCGGCTTGGTGTTGATGTTGAGAGCCCGAGGTGGTGCACGAACCAAAGGAGAGCTTGCCGCAGATCTTGGAGGTGGAGGAAGAGCTTTGTTTTCAACGGACAGTTCTAGTTCAGATGCCTGTGGTCTCCACATGAAACAAGCACTGTGGACGTGGAGCAACGTAGCTGTGGACTCGCCAGCGCCTGTGGTAGTGGTGGTTGTAGCCCGGGAGCAGCAAGTGAGGAAGTTTGGTGGCCTTTGACGCTGTAGCTTGGGTCTTGGTGGAGCCGGAGCGACGGTGGGTGTTAGGAACCCGCACACGCCGCTTAGAAGGAGCCGACATAGTCAAGAGCTTGGTGGATCACAGTTGTGTTTCTTTGACTCTCAAACACTTGCCTACTTGCTTCTCCCGCAGAGTCAGGTGCTGAAGTTCCAAAAGATGCCGCCTTGCATGTGTGATTGCATATTTGGTCGATGCATTGAGCCCTTGACGGAACCTCTTTTGCTTCTTCTTGTCATCGGAGATCTCATCGCCACCATAACGAGAAAGATTCATGAAGTTCCTGATGTAGGTGTTGACATTATCATTTCCCTGCTTAAGGTTGAGAAAAGCTTCCTTCATCCTCTCCATGACAATTTCGACAGATATCGCTTTGAACGCCTCCAAGGAACTGCTCCCAAGTAGGTAGGTCAAAACCAGCAGCTTTGCCTTCGTGTAATTCTCCCACCAGAGCTGCATCCCCTTCGAAGGTGAGTAGCACACTTTACCCACTCTTGCTCAGAACATCGCAGCCTCGAGTAGCCTTGACATCTCACGCAACCAATCATCCGCATCCAAAGTGGTCGGTCGAAACATCAAATTGGCGGGGTTGAACTTCGTGAAGCTTTTGATGTCTCCTCGCTTGGGAGGTGGAGGTAGTGGAGCAAAATCATTCCTCCAACACTTTCCTCAAAGCGCCGGTTCACTGCATTGCTGCCAAGGCGTTGGCGATGTTTGACAGCGCGGATCCCAGTTCAGGTGGTATGTCCTCATCAGAACGGCGTGGTGGAGCCATCCTGTGATTGATATAAAACACAAGTCAGTACTATAATGGAGAATAATAATAGTCCAAAATAGTACCAAGATGGAATTAACCAAGATTAAAGGATACAAATTACTAAGATGATATTAAAATATCAACAAAGTTCAAAGCACCTAGAAGATATTAAGCATATCGCACACGAATGAAAAGGAGTGTGGTACACAGATATATCAAAGAAATTTTTTCCACAAATTTCGGCATTAAAATACCAATAGATGCGCCAAATCACTTAACGAATCAAGATTAGTGACTCTACCAATTCAATATACAAAAGCGAATGATAAAAGTAGTGGTATGGTCGCGACTCCATCCCGCACTCAAATCATTACTCCGCACATGAATAAGTGGAACACATATCCTAACCCCTTCTTCTCACATTTAACCTAAAGATTGGTAACTACGGAAACGAACACCCAAAACAAGATAACGTCGGATAACAAAGAGTAAGATGATCACAAGCGGTATACAACGAATCAGATAGATCGCGTCGGTTTGCAAAAGCCTGTCGGTATGGAATGTACCAACAGTTGATAACCAAAGGCTGATTAGATAACAACTAGGATGCAACAGATAGACAAGGAATTACACACGCACACACACACAACCTATGGTACTACGGAAACCCAGAACACGTGAATCCTAGTTTGAAATTTTAAGAAGAGGATTGAAAACGTTACACTTCCTTACCAGAAAAAGGGTGGGTGGGTGGGTAAGAAGAAAATGGAAGCAGTCCTACTCACGCTTTTGTTTTTCCCTAGTATACATAGCTACCAAAATATTTGCTAGATCGACAACGACCATTTGGTCGAGACTCAAGGCGGGATGGCTCGATACCAATTGTAACTACCTCGGTGAATTACGCCCTAGATACAAGCCTGGATGCACGGAAATGGTTGAAATAGTACTGGGGCCCAAAAGCCACTCACGGTAGACCTTTTCGCCGTCCCAACCATTTCCAAATATCGGGACAAGTACGGGCGGCGTAATCGGTAGGCGAAGGGATCAACTACATACACAAATGAGTATGTATGCAAGCCACCATACAATAGTACATCAGAGCCATTCCATCTAAAAAGAAAGGAAATATAGCAACGCCATACGACAAGATTCAAATGTCCTAGATAGATTTAATAGTTTAGGATATCTCCTCATACATCACACATCAGAGTATCAAGCGGAAGCGGCAAACAAGGTCCGAGTACGAATAAGACGCAAATCGGCATAAGATGCCCCAGAAATAAGCACATCCCGCCCACAGATCTCACGGATCCCCGTTCCTGGAATCTCTACACCGAACGATCGTTGCCCACATCATCAGCCTCCTCCACCCAGTATCCGTCTTGCGAGTGTACCTGTTCATCTGAACCAATAATTTATCGTGTGAGACCCTAGGGGTACTCAGCAAGTCTTTATGCCTCTAAAGGGGACACAACCTGGGGTGATGCAATTGCAGCAAAAGATAAACCCTAACAGTTCTATAGATAGTCGCTAACCATCCGCCTAACCAATGATAGACGGATGTCCGTGAATTAATGACAACAGTTATAACAGTAATATCCACAGATCCATCCTCCTCCTCGCTTACCAACGAGGAAGCGGACGAACAACCCCCCATCCGTTGGCAATTTTATTAACCATTCCATAAGTGTTGCACTATTTACTAGCCAATTACTTAGTCAAATTAAAAGCGGTACTTTAGTTATGCTTGTCTATGATCGAGAAACCGGCTAAGTCGCCCATAACCGCGACACGGCTTTCAGAATTTTTACCATAGGTGCACAAATAGCAACACACTCGATCAACCTCGAAAACCAAATCAAAACCCAACGAGGCCTTCACGACAAAGCAATCACAGATTCAGAAATATTTCAGGGGCCACCCATTAAGTATGCCCGCAACGGTTAGCCGACTTCGAGACGGACTCAAGGTTTGTGGGTCAGAAGCGATCGGGAACCCAAAACTGGGCTTGTCGATACGCAAAAACGGGTCACAATTCCTAAAGACAAAGGTGCTCCTCGCACAATCGTAAATAAAGCAGTAGCATGGCATAAGTACAGATAGTAAATAAAACCTCAAACTAGTTTGTGGCCCCAAGAAATAAGATGAATCAAGCTCGCCTGGGGGTCCCATAAGCCTCCAGATGTGGATAGCGCGAATAACCAAGGAACAGGAATCAAGTACTCGGGGTCCCACGGACACAAGTGAGCAGGAAAACCAAATAGCGATATTGCTCACCGTGCCACTTTCATTAGTTATCCCATTACTCAAAGTTAAGTTGTTTAGGTACCTCGTTATCCAATGTACACTCACATACCCTACACATGTCGTTTCACGACTCGCATGGCTCAAACAACTCCTGTAGTAATGGCTCATGGAATGGAGGGACAAGCTTGGTGGGGTTTAAAAGTAAAGGCTATGCAATGCTTGGGATTCAGTTTAATGCAATCGCGACTCAATGATGCAAGAATAAGATAGAGGCAATAGGTACTGTATGTATGCAAGCATGTGGTAGTGCTTGCCTGGCAACTCAGTTGAAGCGAGAGACGAATCTGGGTAGTGCTCCTAGTTCTCTTGATATATCCCCTGCTCAGTGTCTATTCGAAGAAGAACCAAACAAACAAGGGCCAACATAAATAAAGTGCACAAGCATAGGAATAAAATGCGTCCAGCAAACAATCATGCCATGATGAATGATGCACAAGTTGCATGGCAATAATGTAGCAAGGCATGGGTGAGGTGTAGAATACAAGAAATAACATTTTTATTGAGTTTTGGTCACATTTTATTGTCATATTAGTTGCTTTATACTATATATTTATATGATGCATGCTGCAATTGAAGTCATGGATAGAATAAACAGAAAGGTCTCGTCGAGCTGATCATTTTAGACATATCATTTGTTAAATTTGGAGTTATAAAACAAAAGTTATTAATTAATTAAGGTGAGGGGCATTTTATTGTAATTTAATTCAACTTGAAATTTAAAGTGTTCAAATAATATTTTGAATGGCATATTTGAATTCCTCACATTTTTCTGATTCAAAAACATATATTATTTGTATTATTTGGAATTATGAATTTAAATTTATTTTATAGTCAAAATTATTAAATAGGGTCAAAGTCAAAGGTTGACTAATTAAATTAATTCTGAAATTATTTGATTAAAGATTTGAATTAACATTCAAAAACAAAACATTTTTCATATAAGGTTTGAATTCAAATTCGAAATATTTAAATAGTTATGAATTTATTTGATATTAATCATTTACTGAATTTTAATTGATTTAAGAAAATGGCTGAGGACTTTTCTTACTCGGGCTAGAGTTACCCAAAGCCACTGACCAGTGGGGTCACAGGCGGCGCGGCCCACTGCGCGAGTGGATGCCACGGGGGCGTGCCACGTGGGCAACATCGGGACCGCGGGTTGATTCCCCAAAAACACGAGAGCCTTTTTACAAAAATGCATCCGACGCTGACTGTGGGGCTAAGGGGACTGCGGGTTGGGTTCTGGAAAAAATGAAGGGCCTATTTAGAAAAGTAGCACGAGGTTTGATTGAATCTGAAAAACGAGATCAGAGTATCGGTTGAAAACGTCCTGCGTTCTGAAGAAGATGGCGACCAAATGGTGGGGAATTTGGGCACAACACAAAAACAAACATTGTAGATCTCAGAAAGCTGTACAACTTCAAAGAAGGATGTTTCTTCTGATAAAGCTTGTGTGCGCTGAAAAAGGTTGAAGAACATGGAGGATTCAGACTTTTAAACGGAAAATTCAGAAAACCGATTGCTTGGTCCTGACTTCAACAGACGATTTCTTCGGCTGTGGAGCACCAAATCGAGCGCCATTTGTTTCGTTGGGATGCTGGGATGTAGGAGAACAAATTTTGTGTTCGGAGTTTTCGCAAATTAGCAACACACATGCTGGTACAAATTCGAGAAGAGGGTCTTGGGCGATGCACGAGTTGTATGCCGGTGCCGTTCCTGGACATGGCCGAGAGCGCGACAAAGAGCGAGCGGGAGCAGAGGAAGGCCAGAGGAACAGAAGGGTTTGCGGCTGCTCACAGAGGGGTGGACGGCGACGTGGTAGCCGACCGGAGATGACGACGGTGGCGGCGTAGCGACGAGAGCGGGACGGCGACGGAGGTGTTGTTCTGTGCTTGGTCAGGAAGAAGAGGAAGCAGAGGCGCCACGTCCAGCTCCTCCTAGAGCTCACGAGGTGGTCGTCGAAGACTGCCTGCACGCCCCCCGGCTCCAGAAGGTGATCAAGGCGACGGCGCGGCGACGCTATCCTTGCCGAAGCTCTCGGGCAGGGTGAGCATAGCTGGGAGCAGAGGAAGGGGATGGCGGCGGAGAGGAGGGGAAGAGGGAGGCTAGGGTTCGAGGGGGGACTCCGCGGCTTGGGGATAAGAAGAGGAGGGGGGATGACGCGGCTGGCGGTGGGAGACGGTCACCTGCCCCCTCCGTTGTCTGCTGCAGAGAGAAGGGGGGGTCGGGAGGAAGACGGTGAACAGGACGGCGTCTGGGGCGAAGGGGTACTGGGCCAGGGGAGATGAGTTGGGCCGGATGGGAAAAAGGGCCGGCAGGTAAGAGGGCTGGGTTGCTGCTGCTCCCTCTTGGGCTGTTGCGGCTGGGCCCAAGGTGGGCTGCTACCAGGTATGGTTCTCTCCCTTTATTTATTGGTTTTGTTTGTTTTTATTCTATTACAAATTCAAACCAGCTTCTAATTTCAAATTCTTTGAACTTTTTCATAGGGAATTTTGAACAGAGGGTTTGACCAAGAGGAGAGGCAAAAGAGAATAAGATACATAAGGAGAGAGAATGCCCACATACATATTCATTTTGGGCATTTTGCTAGATTTGGGATTTAGGGTTTATAAAATGGAACAAAATCATTTGAAAATGAAAATAATGGACCTTAACAATGGCCCTTGATTGTATAAAACAAAATAGGGATACAAAGGGGAGGGAGATGAGATGAGAGTTGATCCACTCAAGAATTCAGATAAAATCCAAAAGACTTAATTGTTGTGTTACTTGCATGGCCCATGCAAATCAATAAATGCCTTGGTTTTATCTTGTGAAAACAAAATGATATCTCATGGCATTTATTTATTTGCATCCTCCAAAGTTGGAGTAAGGGTCAAGCAAAAGAACTTGTAGGATTGGACCCACCCTATCTCTCATGAGCTTGATTGAACACCCAAAGAAAAATAATTACAAGCTCATGGATAATGGGATGGTGGAATTGTAAAGTGGTGAAAGAAAGGGTGGTGGAGTCAGTAAAAGATATGCCCCCAACTCAACTTGGGAATTTATCAATATATCAAGAACCAAATACCATATCAAGAGGCAAATACAAATATTAATGCATATGAGATAAGAACCAAAACAAAAAGGGTTTTTGTATGATGCTCAAATGCAAGGTGGCATGATGACATGAGCATGATAACATGATGATGCAACAATTTTATGTAGAGAGTAGCCATTATATTACTAGATCAAGTAGCATTACAAATGTTACACAATTGGGATGCTACAACTCTCCCCCACTAAACAGGAATCTCGCCCCGAGATTCTAGGAAGAAGAAGAAGACACAATGAGGGTAGGATAGTTGGCACGGAGTTCATCTTCACGCTCCCAAGTGGCTTCATCAACGGAATGGTGCGACCACTGCACCTTGCAGAACTTGATGGACTTGTTGCGAGTCCTTCTTTCTGCGGTCTCAAGGATTTTTGTGGGGTGTTCTTGATAAGACAGGTCTTCTTGGAGATCGATTAGCTCATGATCCACGGTCCTGCCGGGATCTTTGAAGCACTTCTTGAGTTGAGAGATGTGGAAAACATCATGGACTTTGAGTTTTTCCGGGAGCTCAAGAGCATAAGCAACTTCTCCTCTTCTACCACGAATTTTGAAAGGACCAATGTATCTAGGAGCCAGCTTTCCTTTGATACCAAAGCGGTGTGTTCCTCTCATGGGAGTGACACGAAGGTAAACGAGATCACCAGGGGCATACACCATGTCCGTGTGCTTCCTGTCATAATTGCTCTTCTGGCGACTTTGAGCAATCTTCAGATTCTCAAGGATGATATGCACCTTCTCCTCCGCTTGAGTTACAATGTCAGGGGCAAACCATATTCTTTCTCCTGCACCTGACCACCCAATCGGAGTTCTGCACTTGCGACCATAGAGAGCCTCAAATGGTGCCATCTTCAGACTTTTCTGGAAACTGTTGTTGTAAGAGAATTCAGCATAAGGAAGACATTCTTCCCACTTCATGCCAAAAGAGATGACGCAAGCACGAAGCATATCCTCCAGAATCTGATTGATCCTTTCAACTTGTCCTTGTGACTGAGGGTGGTAAGCTGTGCTGAAATTCAATTTTGTTCCCAAAGCATTTTGGAAACTTTCCCAGAACTTGGAAGTGAAGATGCTCCCACGGTCTGAACTGATCTCAAGCGGAACCCCATATAGAGAGACAATCCTGTTGATATAGAGCTCAGCCAACTGAATTCCAGAAATTGTTTCCTTGACGGGGAAGAATTGAGCCACTTTAGAAAGCCTGTCGATGACAACAAAGATTGCATTGTTGCCCTTATGCCGACCTTGGAAAACCAGTGATGAAGTCCATATCTACTTTCTCCCATTTCCATTTCGGGGTTTCAATGGCTGTAGAAGACCGAAGGTTTCGATGGACAGCTTTCACTCTGCGGCACATCACACCGAGACATACTTGGCACAATATCGCTTCAAACCAGGCCACCAATATTGTGTTTTCAAGTCCATGTACATCTTTGTGCTGCCAGGATGGATAGAAAGAACAGAATCGCGGCGCCTTGAGAACTTGTTTCTCAAACCCGGGTAGTTTGGAACAAACATCCGTGTTCAAAGAAAAGCGTGCCTTGATCATCGACGGAAGGACTCATACTGAAGTCAAGTTTGGAGATGATCTTTTGGTGTGCGGATCACCAAGTCGACGAGAGTGAATCTTTTCTTCCAAGAGAGGAGTAGCCGGAAGGTTCAGAGATGCCCTTGTTCCACAATTTCGTGTTGAGTGACGGAATTCCTCGCACAAGAGAGGCCGTTGTTCTTCCATCATGAGGTTGTTGACATAAGCTTTATGCCGAGAGCATCGGCCATGACATTAGCTTTGCCCGTGTAGTTGATGGTCAAATCAAAATCATTGATTGCTTCAATCCATCTCCTCTGCCAAGGTTGAGATCAGCCGAGTGAAGATATACTTCAAACTCTTGTGGTCAAAAAGATCTCACAACGGTTTCAAGCAAGTAGTGCCTCCATAGCTTCAAAGCAAAGACAATCAAGCGAGCTCGAGGTCATGTGTGGGATAGTTGATCTCATGCGTCTTCAACTGTCGAGAGGCATAAGCAACCACTTGTTTCTCTTGCATAAGGACCGCACCCAATCCTTGCAAAGAGGCGTCACAGAATATCTGGAAAGGCTTAGACTTATCCGGAGGAACCAAGACTGGTGTGGAAGTGAGCTTCTCTTTGAGTGTCTCAAAGCTTTCTTGACATGCAGGAGTCCAAAGGTATTTCTTGCCTTTCTTGAGGAGATCGGTAAGAGGCTTCGCTATCTTCGAGAAGTTCTGAACGAAGCGGCGGCAATAACTAGCCAAACCAAGGAAACTCCGCACTTCTTTGACATTAACAGGAGGAAGCCATTCAACAATTGTCTTCACAGTTTCCGGGTTGACTGCAATGCCCTTGGCAGAGATGACATGACCAAGATAGGTTACTTGAGGCAGCCAAAATTCACACTTTGAGAACTTTGCATACAAGCGGTTCTCACGAAGCTTGTTTAGGACACACCGAAGGTGTTCTTCATGCTCTTCCTTTGACTTTGAATAGACTAGGATGTCATCCAGGTAAACCACAACGAACTTATCAAGGTACTCCATGAAAACCGAGTTCATAAGCCTCGAGAAGGTAGCAGGTGCGTTGGTGAGACCGAAAGACATGACCGTGTACTCATATAGGCCATAGCGGGTGGTGAAAGCTGTTTTAGGAACATCTTCCTTGCGAATCTTGATTTGGTGATAACCACTTCTCAAGTCAAGCTTAGAGAACACCAGCTCCAAATTAGCTGATCGAAGAGATCATTAATCCGCTGGGGATATTTGTTCTTGATGGTTTTAGCATTGAGATCCCGATAGTCAACACAAAGTCTATCACCCCGCCACGCTTCTTCACAAAGATTGTTGGACTTCCCAAGAAGAAGTACTGTGTTGAATGAAACCCAACTTCTCTTGTTCATCAAGTTGACGCTTGAGTTCAGCCAACTCAAGAGGACCCATTTTATAAGGCCGCTTGGAGATAGGAGCCGTTCGTGTTCAAGCTCAATTACAAACTCAACCTCACGATCCGGAGGCATACCCGACAACTCTTCAGGAAAGACATCTGGGAACTCACAGACCACCGGAACACTCTGAATAGCTTCCATAGCATCATCATTCAGAGCCGCCAAAGAGAAAAGCTGGATAGCAGGAGTCGGACTTGGAGAAAAGACTATATGGCCTTCAGGAATCTTTAGAGAAACCGAGCGTTCAGCACAATCAATCACAGCTGCATTTGCTGTCAAACAATCCATGCCCAAGATGACATCAATGTCAGAATTGCCCAGAAGAATTAAGGATGCCGAGAACGAAGAGCCACCAATCTCAATTTGATTGCCATGGCTGATATGAGCAGCCCTCATGTTTGAACCAGGAGAAAGTACCACCAGACGACGTGTTAAAGGAACCCTATCCAGATCCTGCTCTTGTGCAAACTTATGCGAAACAAAAGAATGCGATGCACCAGAATCAAACAAAACTCGCAGGGATCGAGTTAACGGAAGCATACCCATCACAACCTGTGTGTATGCTCAGCTTGAACGGCGTTGACACAGCTTGGCACGAAAGCACGAGACCCGGGCTTGGTGTTGATGTTGAGAGCCCGAGGTGGTGGTGCACGAACCAAAGGAGAGCTTGCCGCAGATCTTGGAGGGGGTGGAGGAAGAGCTTTGTTTTTCAACGGACAGTTCTAGTTCAGATGCCCAGGGTCTCCACACGTGAAACAAGCACCAGGTGGACGTGGAGCAACGTAGCCAGGGACTCCGCCAGGCGCTCCAGGGTAGTGGTGGTTGTAGCCCCTGGGAGCAGCAGTGAGGAAGTTTGGTGGCCTTGACGCGTAGCTTGCAGGTCTTGGTGGAGCCGGGAGCGACGGTGGGGTGTTAGGAACCCAGACACGCCGCTTAGAAGGAGCTGACATAGCTGAAGAGCTTGGTGCATCACGGTTGTGTTTCTTTGACTCCTCAAACACTTGCCTACTTGCTTCCTCCTGCAGAGCTGTGTCAAGTTCCGTAAAAGATGCCGGCCTTGCATGTGTGATTGCATATTTGATCGATGCATTGATCCCTTGCCTGAACCTCTTTTGCTTCTTCTTGTCATCGGAGATCTCATCGCCACCATAAAGAGAAAGATTCATGAAGTTCCTGATGTAGGTGTTGACATTATCATTTCCCTGCTTAAGGTTGAGAAAAGCCTTCATCCTCTCCATGACAATTTCTCGATGATGCTCTTTGAACGCTCCAAAGGAACTGCTCCAAGTAGGTCAAAACCAGCAGCTTGCCTTCGTAATTCTCCCACCGTAGAGCTGCATCCCCCTTCAGAAGGTGAGTAGCACACTTTACCCACTCTTGCTCAGGAACATCAGCAGTCTCGAGTACCCTTGACATCTCACGCAACCAATCATCCGCATCCAGTGGTCGGTCAGAAACATCAAATTGGCGGGGTTGAACTCGTTCAGAAGCTTTTGATGTCTCCTCGCTTGGGAGGTGGAGGTAGTGGAGCAAACTCATTCCTCTGAACACTTTCCTCAAAGCGCTGCTGGTTCTGCTGCATTGCTGCCAAGGCGTTGGCGATGTTTGACAACATGATCCCGGTCAGTGGTATGTCCTCATCAGAACGGCATGGTGGAGCCATCCTGTGATTGATATAAAACACAAGGCAGTACTATAATGGAGAATAATAATAATCCAAAATAGTACCAAGATGGAATTAACCAAGATTAAAGGATACAAATTACTAAGATGATATTAAAATATCAACAAAGTTCAAAGCACCTAGAAGATATTAAGCATATCGCACACGACTGAAAAGGAGTGTGGTACACAGATATATCAAAGAAAAATTTTCCACAAATTTCGGCATTAAAATACCAATAGATGCGCCAAATCACTTAACGAATCAAGATTAGTGACTCTACCAATTCAATATACAAAAGCGAATGATAAAAGTAGTGGTATGGTCGCGACTCCATCCCGCACTCAAATCATTACTCCGCACATGAATAAGTGGAACACATATCCTAACCCCTTCTTCTCACATTTAACCTAAAGATTGGTAACTACGGAAACGAACACCCCAAACAAGATAACGTCGGATAACAAAGAGTAAGACAGATCGCGGCGGTATACAACGAATCAGATAGATCGCGTTGGTTTGCAAAAGCCTGTCGGTATGGAATGTACCAACAGTTGATAACCAAAGGCTGATTAGATAACAACTAGGATGCAACAGATAGACAAGGAATTACACACGCACACACACACAACCTATGGTACTACGGAAACCCCGAACACGTGAATCCTAGTTTGAAATTTTAAGAAGAGGATTGAAAACGTTACACTTACTTAACAGAAAAAGGGTGGGTGGGTGGGTAAGAAGAAAAATGGAAGCAGTCCTACTCTCACGTTTTGTTTTTCCCTAGTATACATAGCTACCAAAATATTTGCTAGACTGACAACGACCATTTGGCTGAGACCCTGAAGGGCGGGATGGCTCTGATACCAATTGTAACTACCTCGGTGAATTACGCTCCTAGATACAAGCCTGGATGCACGGAAATGGTTGAAATAGTACGGTGGGGCCCAAAAGCCACTCACGGGTAGACCTTTCGGCCGTCCCAACCATTTCCAGTCATCGGGACAAGTACGGGCGGCGTAATCGGCAGGCGAAGGGATCAACTACATACACAAATGAGTATGTATGCAAGCCACCATACAATAGTACATCAGAGCCATTCCATCTAAAAAGAAAGGAAATATAGCAACGCCATACGACAAGATTCAAATGTCCTAGATCGATTTAATAGTTTAGGATATCTCCTCATACATCACACATCAGAGTATCAAGCGGAAGCGGCAAACAAGGTCCGAGTACGGATAAGAAGCAAATCGGCATAAGATGCCCCAGAAATAAGCACATCCCGCCCACAGATCTCACGGATCCCCTGCTCCTAATCTCTACACCGAACGATCGTTGCCACATCATCGCCTCCTCCACCCAAAGATCCGTCTTGCGAGTGTACCTGTTCATCTGAACCAATAATTTATCGTGTGAGACCCTAGGGGTACTCAGCAAGTCTTTATGCCTCTAAAGGGGACACAACCTGGGGTGACGCAATTGTAGCAAAAGATAAACCCTAACAGTTCTATAGATACTCGCTAACCATCCGCCTAAACAATGATAGACGGATGTCCGTGAATTAATGACAACAGTTATAACAGTAATATCCACAGATCCATCCTCCTCCTCGCTTACCAACGAGGAAGCGGACGAACAACCCCCCATCCGTTGGCAATTTTATTAACCATTCCATAAGTGTTGCACTATTTACTAGTCAATTACTTAGTCAAATTAAAAGCGGAACTTTAGTTATGCTTGTCTATGATCGAGAAACTGTGCTCCAAGTCGTCCATAACCGCGGACACGGCTTTCAGAAAGTTTTACCCTGCAGGGGTGCACAAATAGCAACACACACTCGATCAACCTCGGAAAAACCAAATCAAAACCCAACGAGGCCTTCACCATTAAGTATGCCCGCAACGAAGTTAGCTGACTTCGAGACGGACTCAAGGTTTGTGGGGCCGGCTGTAAGCGACTGGGAACCCAAAACTGGGCTTGTCGATACCGCGAAAACGGGTCACAATTCCTAAACAGTACAGGTGCTCCTCGCACAATCGTAAATAAACAGTAGCATGGCATAAGTACAGGATATTAAATAAAACCTCAAACTAGTTTGTGGCCCCAAGAAATAAGACTGAATCAAGCTCTGGCTCAGGGGGGGTCCCATAAGCCTCCCGGATGTGGATAGCGCGAATAACCAAGGAACATGAATCAAGTACTCGGGGTCCTACGGGACACAAGTGAGCAGGAAAAACCAAATAGCAGATATTGCTCACCGGTGCCACTTTCATTAGTTATCCCATTACTACTCAGGTTAAGTTGTTTAGGTACCTCGTTATCCAACAGACACTCACATACCCTACACATGCTGTTCTACGACTCGCATGGCTCAAACAACTCCTGTAGTAATGGCTCATGGAATGGAGGGACAAGCTTGGTGGGGTTTAAAAGTAAAGGCTATGCAATGCTTGGGATTCAGTTTAATGCAATCGCGACTCAATAATGCAAGAATAAGATAGAGGCAATAGGTACTGTATGTATGCAAGCATGTGGTAGTGCTTGCTTGGCAACTCAGTTGAAGCGAGAGACGGATCTAGGTAGTGCTCCTGGTTCTCTTGATATATCCCCCGCAGTTCATTCAAGAAGAACCAAACAAACAAGGGCCAACATAAATAAAGTGCACAAGCATAGGAATAAAATGCGTCCAGCAAACAATCATGCCATGATGAATGATGCACAAGTTGCATGGCAATAATGTAGCAAGGCATGGGTGAGGTGTAGAATACAAGAAATAACATTTTTATTGAGTTTTGGTCACATTTTATTGTCATATTAGTTGCTTTATACTATATATTTATATGATGCATGCTGCAATTGAAGTCATGGATAGAATAAACAGAAAGGTCTCGTCGAGCTGATCATTTTAGACATATCATTTGTTAAATTTGGAGTTATAAAACAAAAGTTATTAATTAATTAAGGTGAGGGGCATTTTATTGTAATTTAATTCAACTTGAAATTTAAAGTGTTCAAATAATATTTTGAATGGCATATTTGAATTCCTCACATTTTTCTGATTCAAAAACATATATTATTTGTATTATTTGGAATTATGAATTTAAATTTATTTTATAGTCAAAATTATTAAATAGGGTCAAAGTCAAAGGTTGACTAATTAAATTAATTCTGAAATTATTTGATTAAAGATTTGAATTAACATTCAAAAACAAAACATTTTTCATATAAGGTTTGAATTCAAATTCGAAATATTTAAATAGTTATGAATTTATTTGATATTAATCATTTACTGAATTTTAATTGATTTAAGAAAATGGCTGAGGACTTTTCTTACTCGGGATAGAGTTACCCAAAGCCACTGACCAGTGGGGTCACAGTGGCGCGCCCATCACATGTGAAAGTGGACGCCACGGGGGCGTGCCACGTGGGCAACATCGGGACCGCGGGTTGATTCCCCAAAAACACGAGAGCCTTTTTACAAAAATGCATCCGACGCTGACTGTGGGGCTAAGGGGACTGCGGGTTGGGTTCTGGCAAAAATGAAGGGCCTATTTAGAAAATTAGCACGAGGTTTGATTGAATCTGAAAAACGAGATCTGAGTATCGGTTGAAAACGTCCTGCGTTCTGAAGAAGATGGCGACCAAATGGTGGGGAATTTGGGCACAACACAAAAACAAACATTGTAGATCTCAGAAAGCTGTACAACTTCAAAGAAGGATGTTTCTTCTGATAAAGCTTGTGTGCGCTGAAAAAGGTTGAAGAACAGGGAGGATTCAGACTTTTAAACGGAAAATTCAGAAAACCGATTGCTTGGTCCTGACTTCAACAGAGGATTTCTTCGGCTGTGGGGCACCAAATCGAGCGCCGTTTGTTTCGTTGGGATGCTGGGATGTAGGAGAACAAATTTTGTGTTCGGAGTTTTCGCAAATTAGCAACACACATGCTGGTACAAATTCGAGAAGAGGGTCTTGGGCGATGCACGAGTTGTATGCCGGTGCCGTTCCTGGACATGGCCGAGAGCGCGACAAAGAGCGAGCGGGAGCAGAGGAAGGCCAGAGGAACAGAAGGGTTTGCGGCTGCTCACAGAGGGGTGGACGGTGACGTGGTAGCCGACCGGAGATGACGATGGTGGCGGCGTAGCGACGAGAGCGGGACGGCGACGGCGGTGTTGTTCTGTGCTTGGTCAGGAAGAAGAGGAAGCAGAGGCGCCACGTCCAGCTCCTCCTAGAGCTCACGAGGTGGTCGTCGAAGACTGCCTGCACGCCCCCGGCTCTAGAAGGTGATCAAGGCGACGACGCGGCGACGCTATCCTTGCCGAAGCTCTCGGGCAGGGTGAGCATAGCTGGGAGCAGAGGAAGGGGATGGCGGCGGAGAGGAGGGGAAGAGGGAGGCTAGGGTTCGAGGGGGTCCTCCGCGGCTTGGGGATAAGAAGAGGAGGGGGGATGACGCGGCTGACGGCGGGAGGCGGTCACCTGCCCCCTTCGTTGTCTGCTGCAGAGAGAAGGGGGGGGTCGGGAGGAAGACGGTGAACAGGACGACGTCTGGGGCGAAGGGGAGATGAGTTGGGCCGGATGGGAAAAAGGGTCGGCAGGTAAGAGGGCTGGGTTGCTGCTGCTGCTCCCTCTTGGGCTGTTGCGGCTGAGCCCAAGGTGGGCTGCTACCAGGTATGGTTCTCTCCCTTTATTTATTGGTTTTGTTTGTTTTTATTCTATTACAAATTCAAACCAGCTTCTAATTTCAAATTCTTTGAACTTTTTCACAGGGAATTTTGAACAGAGGGTTTGACCAAGAGGAGAGGCAAAAGAGAATAAGATACATAAGGAGAGAGAATGCCCACATACATATTCATTTTGGGCATTTTGCTAGATTTGGGATTTAGGGTTTATAAAATGGAACAAAATCATTTGAAAATGAAAATAATGGACCTTAACAATGGCCCTTGATTGTATAAAACAAAATAGGGATACAAAGGGGAGGGAGATGAGATGAGAGTTGATCCACTCAAGAATTCAGATAAAATCCAAAAGACTTAATTGTGGTGTTACTTGCATGGCCCATGCAAATCAATAAATGCCTTGGTTTTATCTTGTGAAAACAAAATGATATCTCATGGCATTTATTTATTTGCATCCTCCAAAGTTGGAGTAAGGGTCAAGCAAAAGAACTTGTAGGATTGGACCCACCCTATCTCTCATGAGCTTGATTGAACACCCAAAGAAAAATAATTACAAGCTCATGGATAATGGGATGGTGGAATTGTAAAGTGGTGAAAGAAAGGGTGGTGGAGTCAATAAAAGATATGCCCCCAACTCAACTTGGGCATTTAACAATATATCAAGAACCAAATACCATATCAAGAGGCAAATACAAATATTAATGCATATGAGATAAGAACCAAAACAAAAAGGGTTTTTGTATGATGCTCAAATGCAAGGTGGCATGATGACATGAGCATGATAACATGATGATGCAACAATTTTATGTAGAGAGTAGCCATTATATTACTAGATCAAGTAGCATTACAAATGTTAGACAATTGGGATGCTACAGGTAATGGTTTGCAGCAAGTAAACAGGTAACATTGGAAGATGTATCAATGGTAAAGATTGGACTAGGGTCCATAGTTCACTAGAGGTGCTCTCCTTAGATAAACACCATGTCATGAAGGGTAAACAAATTACAGCAGGGCAATTGACAGGAACTGAGCAAGGAATAACAATGCAATACCAGACAAAAAGATCCTATGAGATTCGATTGGGCAATACAACAATATACATAGACCGCCATCCAACTACATCTATGACTAGAAGTCCACCTTCAGGTTATCATCTGAACCCCCTCCAGTATTAAGTTGGAAGCAACATACAACTGCTTTAATCAAAGTGTGTAAGGTAAACAATCCACTTGTTCCATGAACAAGAGACCGTTGTTTTTTCCCTAGTGGCACCAACACATCTACAACCGAAGAGATTTCTATCACTTCCCTTGGAAACTAGAGGCACGGACCCACTATCGAGCATAAATACCCCCTCTTGAAGTCACTAGCAACTACTTGGCCAAGATAGCTACTAACAACGGAGAGCATGCAAGATCACAAACAACACATACATGATAGAATCAAATAGACAAAACCATTAATCAATCTGACATAGTAATCTCAATATCCATCGGATCCCCGCAAAAACAACATGCATGATTACAAATAGATTAGATCTTGATCATGAACGGAGCTCACAAGATCTATACATGAAAGCATAAGGAGAAGATACAACCATCTAGCTACTACATGGACCCATATTCCAAGGTGGAACTACACACGCTTCATACCGGATAGAAGGCCTCCGGGATGATCTCCCCTCCGGCAGGGTGCCGGGAAGAACTTCAGATCCCTCGATCTAGGGACGACGGTGGCGGCGGCTACAGAAGGTTTTGTGGAGTTTTGATCGGGTGCCTAGGGTTTCTGCATCAGGGGCTTCTTATAGGCGAAGATGCGAGGCTAGGAGGCGTCCGGGGGCCCACACCCTACCCAGGCGCGGGGTGGGCCCACCCACACCTAGGGGGGGGGGGGGTTCGGCCGCCCTGGTTCGCCTCTCCGTCTCTCCTCTGGACTTCGTGGCGCCCACGGTAAAATATTGACTTTGGCTTTTGTCCCGTCCAATTCCGAGAATATTGATTTTCTGCCTTTCTGGAACCAAAAACAGAAGAAAACAGGCAACTGGCACTATGGCAACTTGTTAATAGGTTAGTTCCAAAAAAGATATAAAAACACCTCAAAGTGTATAAAAAGCAAAGCAAAGTAGATAGTAAACAAGCATGGAGCATAAAAAATTATAGATATGTTTCCGATGTATCAAGCATCCCCAAGATTAACTCCTGCTCGTCCTCGAGTAGGTAAGTGATAAAACGAATAATTTTTGAGGTGACATGCACCATCAAAACCAAGATCAAACCATTTGCAAACATTGAAAGATGTAATCAAAGAACTCTAACCATGTGCATGAAAGATGGAGTTCTAAGAATAGGACATAGTAAATATGCATGCAACATGAAGGGCTACAAACAAAGATCATGAATAACATGCATTGAAAAACGTTTTTTTGTTTCACATACAGAAAACATGGCATAGTGGCATTCAGCTTGTCCCTCATAGAGTAGCAAATAGATGCATATGACACCTTCAAAGTTCACAAGGATGACTAGAAACAAGTAGCAAAAGAACAAGTAATATCACAATATGCATCAATCAATAAGTTTTGGAACACTACACACAGAATGACAACTATGCTCTCTTAAATGTGCCTAAAGGTAGAAGGTGGAGACTCAAATAATGGTGGAAGAAAGGCCCTTCATAGGGAAGCAGGGATTTCAAGTTTCAAAAAGAGCTTCCAAAAATTATGGTACTTGTTAGCTTTCAGCCCTCATTGCCCCTATCATAAGCATCTTGAAGTGGTTAAGGTTAAAGTGAACAAAGATGGTGTATATGCTTGACAAAGTATAAGTTGGCAATCTCAAGTCCCTTGAATACGAGGGCCACACCTCATGCTACTCAACTTCAGTCACCTGTAAGTTCTTGTCATTGTAAGTACATGCGTATCATAGAGAACCGCCAATGGGGTACCCCTTACACATGGTACATGAGCTAACTCATAACCAAAACGACAAGGCAAGCAGACAATGAGCATCTCAGCGATCTTTTTATTTACTATATGCATAGCTTTTTATTGAGGATGCTTCATAGATAGCTCACTATGGTGATGCTGCAAGTTTCCACCATGATTAGGCATGACTTAGGCTAGCGGCCCAATCGTTTCTCTTAGACAAAATACATACTCCATGGACTTACAAGTTCCCTCTTTATTTCACACCGGTGACATCCATAGACAAAATAGCATGATATCAACTGAGTACAAAGTACACGTGCAATGTTGAAAACGTTCCTCGTGACAGCACGGTTCTGCTAATTCCAACATATAAGTGCAAGCATATACAACATAGATGACACAATGGTTCAAGTTTATTAGGGTCAAAGAATATAAAATGTGCCATCAAGTTTGTGAGAGCTTTAATCACTAAGTTTTCACATAACAAAGAGTCTTTTTAACTGGAAGGTAGCTAAAAACAAGAATATACTTGGAATGGTGTAAAACACCATGCATAGGAATTTATAGTGGACACTTCGGAATAACTTGGTTTCTTGGGAGTTGGAAGCATGAGTAGAGCTTACTCATACAAGTGGAGGCTAGCAAAATACCGGGAGCAACCAACTAAGAGAGCAATAATGGCCATAATCATGCTGAGCAACAAAACATTACTAATCAAAGCATAGAGTAGTACTACAATTCAAGGACTAAATGATCATAGAGGATATGGTGACTTGTTGATAGTCATAACATGGTGTGAGCATGTTCCAAGTCAACCGAAACAAAGCATCAAAGGAGAATACCACAATACTATGCTTTTGCATGCTAAAACAACGTATAATTTCTTCAAGGCACACTAAGCAATCCCAATTGTTTGGAACAAGACATGCTACAACAATAATCACTAAGCATAAGGTCAAAACAACACCTAGCATGTCATGCTAAAGTCTAAGTCACAGTCAATGCAAGCTCCTCTTGCACTTTCAAGCAGGAACTTCCTACTCCTTTCCAACACCAAGCAACTTATTTTAAACAACACAGCGATAATGGGGTCCAAACTACTTTATTCAAGCAAACTTAACAACTAAGCAAACCAAACGAAAACTAAGACGCTCCAAGAACAACACAACTATGCATGAAACAATAAAAATGAAGTGTCTAGACAGACCTGAGCTTTTATTGATGAAGAAGGGGATGCCTTGGGCATCCCCAAGCTTTGACACTTGTACCTATTGGATATTTCTTGGGGTGACACCGGGGTGTCATCCCTAAGCTTGATCTTTTGTCCATTCTTCATCTCATTACATCATTCTTTCTCTACACCTGAAAATTTTCCTTTATACAAAACTTCACACAATCTTTATTAACAACATTAGTGTATTCAAAAGATAATAGACCTTTAGGTAAAGCTTTGGAACAACAATATATTTCACTAAAAACACAAGCTACTATACAAACTCTTTGAAAAAGCTCAATTCCCCAAAAGAGAACTCAAAAAGGAATCAATAAGAAGCAAGTGCAAATAATGACAGAAATTTGTCAAAACAGACCAGCTGGTAGAAACCGATTTTTTAGAAAATCTTATGTTGCTCAAATAAAAAAGTGTTGAAATAATGAAAGTTATCTAACAAACTCAGGGATTTATTCATACATTTTCAGCTCAATCCGAGTTATAGAGACTCCTCACGAAATTTTATGGTGGAGGACATAAATCTGTTTTGGGACAGCAACTCCCCAAATCTTACTTCCCTCTCATTAGAGGTCATTCTTGGCACAAAAAAGCAAACAAAAAGGATAAGGAGAGGTCATTACAGAAGTAATAACTTCCAAGACTTAAGGAAACTCTTGGGTTATCTCCCAACAAGTACTTTTCTTTAACGCCTTTATGTTAGGCACAAAAAGCAAGAAGAATCAAGTATTTTCAAATGAAGAAGCATTAACATCAAACCTTGCTTTAAAAGGAGGAGCAAAAAGCAACTTCTCTCTTCTCATAGGGAAGTGTTCAATATCTTTCTTGAATGGAAATTGATATTTAATGGTGCCTTCTTTCATATCAATGATGGCACCAACAGTTCTAAGAAAAGGTCTTCCCAAAGTAATAGGACAAGAAGCATTGTATTCAACATCCAAAAAATAGAAATCCATAGGGACATAAGCATTGTTAACCATAATGAGAAAATCATTAATACTCCCCATGAGTTTCTTTTTAGCATTATCATTGAGTGGGACGTCCAAATAGAAATCTTCCAAAGGTGGCAAATCAAGCATTTCATAAATCTTCCTAGGCATAATAGAGACACTAGAACCAATATCACATGAAGCTTTGAGATCAAAGTCATTCACTTGCATATTAATAACGGGTTCCCAACTATCTTCTACTTTTCTAGGAATATAATCTTTGTGTTTTAGCTTCTCTTCCTTAATTTTTACAAGAGCATCTGTAATGTGTTTAGTGAAAGCAACATGCCTATCACTAGCATCATGACTTCTAGCAAGATTTTGCAGGAACAAAATCACTTCAGAAATATTGCAACCATCTATATCAACTTCAAACTTAGCATCACTAGTAGTAAACTCAATAGGTTTTGGCATAGTAGGAGGAGGAATAGGGACTTCTTATGGTTTAGTGGTATCCATTCTAGTGATGGTGCACACACTATTGTTTCTATAAATTTCAGCTTCCCTTTCCCACTTAGCATGAAGTTGGGCTAATAGTCTAACATTTTCATCAATAGTAAGTCGTATGGCATGAGTGGCAGCAAAGGTACTTTCCATGGTTTCAGGTTTAGCAGCCATTTTTATTAATCAAGGAGGACTGTGCTTCAGACAAAGAGGAAATATTTTTCTCAACATTTAAAAGTTTATCCTCCACAGTCTTGTTGAAAGAAGTTTGTTTACTAATAAAGTCTTTAAGCATAACTTCAAGTTCAGGGCACTTCTAGCATTGTTGTAGGAGTTTCCATAGGAATTGTCATTATTACGAGGATAAGTCCTATAATTACCATAAGTATTGTTGCCAAAATTGTTGTTTCTAATGAAGTTCACATCAACTTGCTCTTCTTGTGCAACCAAAGAGGCTAAGGGAACACTATTAGGATCTAGAGGAGCTTTACCATTAACAAGCATAGCCATAATAACATCAATCTTATCACTCAAAGAGGAGGTTTCTTCAACAGAATTTACCTTCTTACCATGTGGAGCTCTCTCAGTATGCCATTCAGAGTAATTAACCATCATATTGTCAAGGAGCTTTGTTGCAGCACCCAAAGTGAGGCTCATGAAGGTACCTCCAGCAGCTGAATCCAACAGGTTTCTTGAAGAGAAGTTCAAACTTGCATAAAAAGTCTGAATAATCATCCAAGCAGTGAGTCCATGAGTGGGACAATTCTTAACCAAAGACTTCATTCTTTCCCAAGCTTGAGAAACATGTTCATTATCAAGTTGTTTAAATTTCATAATGTCACTTCTCATAGATATAATCTTAGCAGGAGGATAGTACTTTCCAATAAAAGCATCTTTGCACTTAGTCCAAGAATCAATACTATTTCTAGGCAAGGATAGCAACCATTCCTTAGCTTTTCCTCTCAAGGAGAAAGGAAACAGCTTGAGCTTAATAATATCTCCATCTACATCCTTATACTTCTGCATCTCACAAAGTTCAAAAAAGTTATTAAGATGGACAGCAACATCATCAGAACTAGCACTAGAAAATTGCTCTCCCATCACAAGATTCAACAAAGCAGGCTTAATTTCATAAAAGGTAGCATCAGGAGCAGGTGGAGCAATGGGAGTGCTAAGGAAATCATTGTTGTTTGTGCTAGTGAAGTCACACAACTTGGTGTTCTCAGCATAGTTCATTTTGGCAAAGGTGGGCAAGCCAAAAACAGCAGCAGCAGCTAGAGTAGGAACTAATTTTTTTGTGTTTTTGAATAAAGAAAGCAAACCGAACTAAACTATTTTTTTTGAGTTTTTGAAAAGAGGCAAACAAAACCAATCAAAAGAAACTAAGCAAACTAAAAACAAAGTAAAGAGAAAGGAAGTGAGGACTCCCCTTGCGAAGATGGTCTTAGCCTCCCCGGCAACGGCGCCAGAGAACTTGATGGCTAACGTGGAGCCTGTCGGGAACCCCAAGAGTAAGGAGTGAAACATCACAGCAGCAAGTTTTCCCTTTATAAGAAACCGAGGTTATCGAACCAGCAGGAGGAAGGAAACGTCACACAGGTAGTGGAAGCAATGCAGAAACCTGCACAACACAGACTCAAGACTTTGCCCCAACGGATCAGTGAGGTTGTCAAGCTCACCGGTTTGCTGTAACAAAGGATTAAACATATGGTGTGGAAGGTAATGGTTTGCAGCAAGTAAACAGGTAATAGTGGAAGATGTATCAATGGTAAAGATTCGACCGGGGTCCATAGTTCACTAGAGGTGCTCTCCTTAGATAAACAACATGGCATGAAGGGTAAAGAAATTACAGCAGCGTAATTGACAGAAACTGAGCAAGGCATAACAATGCAATACCAGACAAAAAGATCCTATGAGATTCGATTGGGCAATACAACAATATACATAGACCGCCATCCAACTGCATCTATGACTAGAAGTCCACCTTTAGGTTATCATCTGAACCCCCTCCAGTATTAAGTTGCAAGCAACATACAACTGTTTTAAGCAAAGTGTGTAAGGTAAACAATCCACTTGTTCCATGAACAAGAGACCGTTGTTTTCTCCCTAGTGGAAACAACACATCTATAACCGAAGATATTTTTGTCACTTCCCTTGGAAACTAGAGGCATGAACCCACTATCGAGCATAAATACCCCCTCTTGGAGTCACTAGCAATTACTTGGCCAAGATAGCTACTAACAACGGAGAGCATGCAAGATCACAAACAACACAGACATGATAGAATCAAATATATAAAACCATTAATCAATCTGACATAGTAATCTCAATATCCATTGGATCCCCGCAAACACAACATGCATGATTACAAATAGATTAGATCTTGATCATGAACGGAGCTCACAAGATCTATACATGAAAGCACAAAGAGGAGATACAACCATCTAGCTACTACACGGACCCATAGTCCAAGGTGGAACTACTCATGCTTCATACCGGATAGAAGGCCTCCGGGATGATCTCCCCTCCGACAGGGTGCCAGGAAGAACTTCAGATCCCCCCGATCTAGGGACGACGGTGGCGGCGGCTACAGAAGGTTTCATGGAGTTTTGATTGGGTGCCTAGGATTTCTGTATCAGGGGCTTCTTATAGGCGAAGAGGCAAGGCTGGGAGGCGGCTAGGGGGCCCACACCCTACCCAGGCACGGGGTGGGCCCACCCGCGCCTAGGGGGGTTGCGGCCGCCCTGGTTCGCCTCTCCGTCTCTCCTCTAGACTTTGTGACGCCCACGGTAAAATATTGACTTTGGCTTTTGTCCTGTCCAATTCCGAGAATATTGATTTTCTGCCTTTCTGGAACCAAAAACAGAAGAAAACATGCAACTGGAACTGTGGTAACTTGTTAATAGGTTAGTTCGAGAAAAGATATAAAAACACCTCAAAGTGTAGACAAAGAAAAGCAAAGTAGATAGTAAACAAGCATGGAGCATAAAAAATTATAGATACGTTTCTGACGTATCACACTAGTACTCCATGCATTCACCATAATTCAAATAAGCCACAATCCAACTAGAGCCATATAAGAAGGGAAATAAAAAGGACTCTACTCCACATAGCCTGCAAAGGTGGCCATGTAGGCTTCCATACTACATATTGTGAAAATAATATGAGACCATGTATGGAGGCATGTAGTTCAAAGGTAAGGATCCATACCCAAATAGTGATGAGCTTGAGTTGAATACCAAAAGGAGATGCAAATTCTCATATTAAATGGGATGGTAGAATTGGTGAATAGAACCAAGAAGGTGACAAAGAAGGTGGTGACAAGAAAGGTGATGGAGTTGTAAAAGATATGCCCCAATTCAACTTGAGCATCAAGCAATATATCAAGAGCCAACTACAATATATTAAGAGGCAAATATAAATAATACAACATAAATGCATATGGGATAAGAACCAGATGAAAGGGGTTTATATGATGCTCAAATGCAAGGGGGAATGGTGACATGAGCATTATATAATGATGATGCAACAAATGACATATAGGAAGTACCATTTTATTATTATCCATGTAGCATTACAGATGTTAGCCAACTGGGATGCTATATTTAACAAATAAACAATAGATAAAAGCTCCACCACGCCACATGTAACATGCTGAGTGGAGATTTGCAACCTAAACGATAAGCTTACTCGTCGTCGAGTAACCTGCAACATAAAAGATTGCAGCCATGAATGGTCAATACATTTGCATTGTATTGGCAATATGTCACTTGAATGTGGACTCAGTTGGCCTAACATGTACGTGCACCTTTGGCTAGTGGGGTTCGGGCTTATTTACATAACGAAACATTTTCTACAACCTTTCCAAATAAAGTTTATTTCTTCAATATAACTAAGAACACCTCGAGTCACTCAAGGGATCCTAATATAAACTATGGACACATTGAGTCACTCAAGTGCTCCTAAAACCCGTTAGGTTCACTCATCAAGTTTTAATAGAGAAATTGAAATGAATGAGATTTTTCAACTTCGTCAAGAGAAGTTATTCATAATTGTCCATTACCGGGGACACGACTAAGTACTTAGTTCTTAAACCATGTACATAGGCTAGTATACTTTACCCACAAGACCCGATCAACCCCTTTTAAGAGAAGACTAGGACAAGACCTTTGGGAAGCCAAATCTTGAGCCTAGCCCCGGACCCGTACCACCTACACACCTACATTTGCTGGTCATTGTAGGACAAGATCCCATAACTTACTCGATCAAGTCAGAGCTATGCATGGCACCCGTCGGGTTCGGGGTCGGGTTGGCCCCCCCACACCCGCACCCGACCCTCCTCCCCGCCCATGCGACCCAACCCCATACCCGTTGTCGGGTCAAGAACTCCAGTAGACCCGCAACCCGCTAGGTTTGCGGGGACCTGATGGGTATGAATGGCGGCGACGCTAGGCCTGCACGGCGATGCTCCCATCCTCAAGACCTCGAAAGCGAGCATCAACATCGTCATTTGGGTCGGGCCTGCGCGGTCAGGATTTAGCAGCAGCGCTCCCTCCTCGTGATGTTGGGGCTTGCACGGCCGGGATCTAGCGGCAGAGCATCCGTCCTCGGCGGCAAGCGGTGGCGGACCTAAAGGGAATGACGCGGGGTTTATGGTCGCATCTCCCGGGGACGAGAGAGGACACGATGTTGGACCGGAGGTGTAGAAGGAGTCCACGAGGAAGACTCGGAGAAAGAGCAGCGATGGGATCGTGGGGAGAAGTGTGTGCGTGGAGAGGGGTGGGATCATGGGGCCGCGTCTGGCATTTGGGGCCTGGGGCAGACCGACAAGGGTGGGATCGTGTGGGGGGCATCTAGGTTTGGCGTCTACGTGTAGAGGGTTTTTTGTCGGTATACAATACCATGTGGGCCAGTCATCAAGTATTAGCAGGTCCGTAGGTCCGAGGGTACAGGTTTTCCACCCCCAGACCCGCCCCTGCTAAACCCGCTGGGTTTGGTTTTTAACCACTAAGTAGCCCTGCGGGTTTTTTCTTTACCAAACCCTCCCCATTTAATGAGGTCACCCGTTGGGTTAGCGGGTATTGGGTACCCATTGCCATCCGGAGTCACAGCCTATATGACCCTCTATTATCTCTTTTAAGCATGGGTGTCCATCCCCACCATAATCCACACTCGATGACTCAATCAATGCCATTTCATCCAGGTAATTCATTGATTAAGTGATTTTTAGTATAACAAAAGATAATTTTCATCTCAGATAGTATCATAAAAATCACCCACACAACTAATAGCATGACTAAGCAATCTACGATATGATGGCTATCAAGGAATCATCTAGGGTCTATGAAAATTCTATTGGGTACTCACACCATATCATAGCATAGTATATAAGATAAAACATTTCGTACACGTGCAAGCTACTAAAAACTAAATGCATAGGAAACAATAGAAAATTTACGATTGTGACAATTGCTTTAGTTGTAGTTCTTGTTCACAGAGTCCTCACAATCATAATAATCACATTCCGGGTAATCTATCACAAAAAAGAAATAAATGCAATCAACAAACAGTAGCACAACACAACAATATAGTATGCATGCATGCTGAGAAAACTAGTTTAGAATCTCTACACAAACATTTTATATTATTCAAATAGGCTTAAAATAGGCATTATTGAAATATGGATGCATTCCGTACAGAATAGTTTCAGAAATTGTTGGAAACAATGCTACTGGATATATAATGTTCATAGCTTTTATTTGCCACTGGTTTCACCTTAAAATAATTTACAAAATAAAAATCATAGAAAAAATACTCAATTGAGGGATTTAACTATTAGATAAATATTTTTGAAATATGACAAAGTCAACTAATGATATAGTGGCATAGATTACAATTCCGTGAACCCATAGACAACAAATTTTCTAAATTTGGAGTTGTAGATTAATTTTTATGAATTTTACAAGGTTTAATACATTTATGTCTATATATCAATTTTTTGAAATTTGAGGGAATATTCCGCTGACTGGCGGTTTTTTGGTCATCGTCGTGGGAATGGTCAAAGAGTTGATTTGGACCATTCGTCGAGGACCGGACGGCCCTAGGCACGCGAGCGCGGTCCTCACCGGGAAGTGACGCGGATGGAGGCGGGCGGAGATGGTGGAGGCGGTTGCGATGGTCTGTGACCGTGGCGACGGGGTCGACGAGGTGTAGTGGTTGATGGGGAGCTCAGAGGTGGCCGTTGCATCGTATCATTTGTCCTTGCGCGACGACACGGTGCAGCTCGAGGCGTGTGGCGACGGTGGTACTCGTGCGACGAAAGAAGCCCTCAGGACGATTAGGTAAAGAGAAGGGAGAAGAATAGGAGAGAGGCGTGGGTGGTCGGGAGCCTCGAGCTCGAGCGTGGTCTGGAGCTCCAATGGCGGCGACGGCAGAAACTTCGGCACAAAAGTTTTGTAGCCTGGCAGCAGAATTTTAGAGATTTTTGCGGGATTTAGGAGAGAGAGAAATGTGGGATATTTATACCCGAAGTTTCGTGGTGGCGAGAGAGCAAAAGAATCTGCCGGATAGGTGATTTTTCTGAGTAGTGAGTCACGAGCGAACTCGTTCACGCACTGGACTTTAACTCGGGCTGGGAGTGAGCTCCACCTGGTGCTATTTTTTTTTAAATAATATGAAATATTTAGTCAATATCAGAAATAATACATAAAATTAGAAATTTTCAAAAATAACGCGGTCTCGATACTTGAACTACCGATAAATACTAGTCGATAGTTAAACTATTAACTATTAGTTGTCAACCCGGTGCTTCAACTACCCACTAGTACTAGTTAGTAGTTTAACTACCGACTAGTACTTATCAGTAGTTGAGCCTGTTTGGTTGGACTTAAATCTAGCTTTTAGAGTTTGGCTTATAAGCCACAAAAGCATCAAAATAGGTGCTTTTGGCTTTTAACTGAACATAGTAGTATGATGGTATAAGCCAAAATCTAAAATAAAAAGCATCTATTTAGGTGCTTTTGTGACTTATAAGCCAAAAGTGAAAAGCTATAAATAAGCACAACCAAACAGCCAAGTACTGAAGCCGCGTTAATTTTGTGTATTATTCATGATATTGATTAAATATTTGATAGCAGAGAAAAAATAAAAAGAATAGAATGTAAAGAAAGGAAAAGTGAGAGCGCATCCTGGCCAGCGGCTTTGTACGGCTGTGGGCCGCCCTTTTTTCCATTTTTCCTAATTCTTTTCTTTTGATTTTCTTTTGTAATTTTTGTTTTTGAACTTGGATTTATATGAAATCAGTTTCTACGGGTTTGTAAAAATAAGATGCACATGTTAGGAATATTTTCATGTTCATAAAAAATACTAGAATAAAATTTTCATATAAAACCTTAATGAAAGAAATAGGGATTTTGAATTAGGGTTTTGACGGAAGTGTTTTGAAAATGAAATTTTCTTTGAATGACTCTTTATACAATGCATATGGAACCTATGGAGTCTTCCCATTCTACAATTTGGGATGTTACAGACTAACTCCTTTAAGATGAATCTTGTCCTCAAAATTTGAGTTGGCTAGCAAATAGGTTCAGGTGGTCTACTCAATGATCATATTCTGGCTCCCAAGTAGCTTCTCCTTAATGTGAGTATATTCACCAAGCTAACCCTTAAGAGAATTAAACTTATCCCCAAACCTTAACTATTGGACTATATCTGACCCTCATGATTTAAGCTTTCATCGATTTAAACGTTGTGAATCCAACATAATTAAGCTAGTAGGAAATATGGTGTGTTCCAACCTCTAAGATTCAAATGTGGCATCGCACATTGGCTATTAGTTATCTCCCAAGTGAATTCACTCAGTTATATCCACTAAGTAATTCAACATGTGCTTTAACCTCATCCATGAATGCCTTGATATGAATAAATGCGATGCACCAGTATCAGAACTACGAGTGTGATGCATGAATTAATCAGGAGCTTACCATTCACAAAGCCTGGTTTATTGAGTCATCCCTTCATTTTCATGTGGTTCAAAGTTGTCTTCTCAATTGAATTTGACTTGGACACATCTTCTGGACAACTATAGACATAGTGTCCCAACTTCCTGCACTTGTAGCATTCCACGTTGCTGAGATCTCGATTTCCATTGTGGTGATGGCAGTTGACTCCAGAACCGTGGCAATTTCCGCCTCCATGGTTCTAAGGTCCATTGTCACTACGGTGGTTGTGTCCATTGCCTCTAGGTGTGGGCGGTTAGAGTTGCCATTACCTTCATGGGAGGTACAAGTTTTCTGGTGTGGTCCAGAGTTATGATTGTTGTGGTTGTTGTGCTTCCTCTTGCACTTCTTAGCTTGAGTCTGCTTCCCTTCAAGTATTCTGGCCTTGTCCATCAGTGCTTGAAACGAGGGAGCATGAACTATGGAGAGCTGAACAACAAGCTCATCTTTTAGACCATCAAGGAATCTTCCCCTCCTCTTCATGTCAGTATCAACATCCTCTGGAGCATGGAGAGAGAGGTTACTAAACTCCTCTATGTACTCTGACACTGAACGGTGGATTTGATGCAAGTTGTAGAACTATCTCCTCTTCAAGCTGTTAACACCAGTTTATACATGGTGAGTCTCGGATCCCTCTTCAAACATTTCCTAGGTGACTTCGGAAATTGGGTATGTAATCTGATAGGTATCCACCATGAGGCGGCCTGTCCCTCCAATAAATGAGCTGCGAACCTTAATTTCTCCGCATCTGAGCATCCCGTAGTCACCAAGTCTTAATTTACCCAACGGAGCCAGTCTAGTGCCACCATGGGTTCAGAAGAACTATAGAACTTCGCATGCCTCAGCCTCAATGTAACTACCTCGGTGAATTACGCTCCTAGATACAAGCCTGGATGAGCGGAAATGGTTGAAATAGTACGGTGGGGCCCAAATGCCACTCACGGGTAGACCTTTCGGCCGTCCCAACCATTTCCAGTCATCGGGACAAGTACGGGCGGCGTAATCGGCAAGCGAAGGGATCAACTACATACACAAATGAGTATGTATGCAAGCCACCATACAATAGTACATCAGAGCCATTCCATCTAAAAAGAAAGGAAATATAGCATCGCCATACGGTAAGATTCAAATGTCCTAGATAGATATAATAGTTTAGGATATTTCCTCATACATCACACATCAGAGTATCAGGCGGAAGCGGCAAACAAGATCCGAGTACGGATAAGAAGCAAATCGGCATAAGATGCCCAGAAATAAGCACATCCATACAGATCTCATGGATCCCCGTTCCCGGAATCTCTACACCGAACGATCGTTGCCCACATCATCAGCCTCCTCCACCCAGTATCCGTCTTGCGAGTGTACCTGTTCATCTGAACCAATAATTTATCGTGTGAGACCCTAGGGGTACTCAACAAGTCATTATGCCTCTAAAGGGGACACAACCTGGGGTGACGCAATTGCAGCGAAAGATAAACCCTAACATTTCTATAGATACTCCTAACCATCCTCCTAACCAAAGATAGACGGATGTCCGTGAATTAATGACAACATTTATAACAGTAATATCCACAGATCCATCCTCCTCCTCGCTTACCAACGAGGAAGCGGACGAACAACGCCCATCCGTTGGCAATTTTATTAACCATTCCATGAGTGTTGCACTAATTACTAGTCAGTTACTTAGTCAAATTAAAGCGGTACTTTAGTTATGCTTGTCTATGATCGAAACTGCTCCAAGTCGCCCATAACGCAGACATGGCTTTTGAAAGTTTTACCTGCGGTGCACAAATAGCAACACACTCGATCAACCTCGGAAAAACCAAATCAAAACCAACGAGGCCTTCACGACAAAGCAATCACAGATTCAGAAATATTTGAGGGCCACCCATTGAGTACACCATAGCGAAATTAGTGACTTGAGACAGACTCAAGGTTTGCGTCAATGGTAAACGATCGAAACCCAAAACTGGGCTTGTCGATACCGCGAAAACACTCCGCTTACCTAAACAGTACAGGTGCTATCCATCGCACAATTTAAATAAAGCAGTAAAGCATGGCATAAGTACAGGATCGTAAATAAAACCTCAAACTAGTTTGTGGCCCCAAGAAATAAGACTGAATCAAGCTCTGGCTCAGGGGGGTCCCATAAGCCTCCCGGATGTGGATAGCGCGAATAATCAAGGAACAGGAATCAAGTACTCGGGGTCCTACGGGACACAAGTGAGCAGGAAAAACCAAATAGCAGATATTGCTCACCGGTGCCACTTTCATTAGTTATCCCATTACTACTCAGGTTAAGTTGTTTAGGTACCTCGTTATACATCAGACTCTCACATACCCTACACATGCTGTTCTACGACTCGCATGGCTCAAACAACTCCTGTAGTAATGGCTCATGGGATGGAGGTACCAGCTTGGTGGGGTTTAAAAGTAAAGGCTATGCAATACTTGGGATTCAGTTTAATGCAATCGCGACTCAATGATGCAGGAATAAGATAGAGGCAATAGGTACTGTATGTATGCAAGCATGTGGTAGTGCTTGCACAGCAACTCGATTGAAGCGAGAGACGGATCTGGTAGTGCTCTGGTTCTCTTGATATATCCTCGCCGGTGTCTATTCAAGAAGAACCAAACAAACAAGGGCCAACATAAATAAAGTGCACAAGCATAGAAATAAAATCGTCAAGCGGAACAATCATGCCATGATGAATGATGCACAAGTTGCATGGCAATAGTGTAGCATGGCATGGGTGAGGTGTAGAATACAAGAAATAAACATTTCATTGAGTTTTGGCCACAATTTATTGTCATATTAGTTGCTGTATACTATATATTTATATGATGCATGCTGCAATTTAATTCATGGATAGCATAAACAGAAAGGTCTCGTCGAGCTGATCATTTTAGACATATCATTTGTTTAATTTGGAGTTATAGAACTAAAGTTATTAATTATTTAAGGTAAATGGCATTTATTGTAATTTTATTCAACTTAGAAAATAAAGTGCTCAATTGATATTGTGGATAGAATATTTGAATTCCTCATATTTTTCTGATTCAAATTCATATATTATTTGTTAATTTTGGATTTATAATTCAAAAGTTATTTGAAAACAGATTTAAATTTGAATTTTAAACAAATTTTGAAAAGGTTTTAAATTAAACAGAAACAGAAACCTTTTCTACTCAGCCTGGACCTAGCCACTGCCAGTGACAGGTGGGGCCAGGCTGACTCAGCGCCACACGCGCGCACAGGAGTGGGAGGGACTGCGGGTTGATTGAAACGTTTGTCGGGAGCCTTTTTGCAAAATGGCAGAGGCACAGACAGGTGGGGCCTGAGGGTCGCGGGTTGAGGAGCAAAAAGGTGGGGGGGGGGTACCTGCCAAGATGGCCACACTACTGTTTTTCTTCCTGGTACTGACGAATATGTCGGCCTTGACGACAGCAGGCAGCGTGCTGGCGAGGCTCGAACCCGGTGTTGGCTACCGAGGCGACGACAGTCTTGATGGGGTGGGGTTCTTTGTCGAGAAGGAACGCGCGGCTCAGGTAAGGTATCTGCGAGGCGCAAGCGGGCAGACGGTGCGCGCTCGCCGGTGCACGCAGCCTGCTCGAGACGAAACGACCGCCGAGGAAAACGAAAGGGAGGGCATGTCTAGGGGGTTCGGGGACTCACCGCGGGGCCGTTGGTGTGGTTGGAGCGGGTAGTGGCGCAGGCGATCGTTGGCGTGGCTCGCGGACAGAGGCTAGGGTTTCGCGTCGGCTCGACGCTGGTCCTGGGCTCCTGGGGCTTCTCCTTCACGACGGCGGGTACTGGGGCGATGCAGATGTCTTGCGGAGCTTCCTCGACAACCCTGCTCGCCTCGCCACCGGCTGGTAGTGGATGGGGAGGAGGAGGCCGACGGTGGCCGTCGTAGGGGGGTAGACGATGGTGGGGAGGAAGGAGAGAAGGGGGTGATGCCCTGGGGAGATCTGGTGAGGCAGAGAGGGGGATGGGAGTAGATAAGGACAAGGGAAAAGGGATGGATGGCGTGGGGGAGGGGAAGGTGGCGTCGGCCACCTTTTTCACCTGCTCCCTCACGTGCTCGACATGGGGCTCGGCAGGCACGGGCTGAGGCAGGGGGAGGGGGTGCTGGGGCTGCCAAGCGGTCCAGGGGGAGGGAGCTCGTGGTGGGGCACGCCGGCAGAGAGAGAAGAGAGAGAAGAGAGAAGAGGGGAGGCGCTTGGGTGGGAACTAGGGTTAGAAGCTAGGGTTAGAGGGGGCTCGGGTAGGGAGCTTCGGTTAGGTTGGAACCAGGGTTGGGGTAGCTAGGTGGGGCAGCATGGTAGAGAGAGGAGAGGGAGAGGGCAAAGTTGGCTCGGCCTAGTGGAAGGGTGGCTAGGGTTTTGAGATGAAAAGAGAGAGGGGAGGTTTAGGGTTTTGGGCATGCCCACATGATCATGCATGGATGGGGGATGGTTTAAAGAGGGGTAGGGTTTAGGGTTAGATGGGGGTATGGTGATAGGGTAGGATCTTAGCTAGAGGGTAAGAGAGAGAGAGATGGATTGGTTCATTTGACTAGATCAAGCATGATCACACAAGATCAAACAAGATAGCCAAAGAGAGAAAAGAAGAAAAGGTGGTGATGGGGTAGATAGAGATGGGGATGAGGTTTAAGCAAGATCAAAATATATCAAGCCTAAAAGAAAGGATAGAGATAGAGATGAACCACTCAAAACTTCAAATAAAACCAAAGATGACCAAAGTTGGTGATGGTTGCATGGGACATGCATTACATTTAATGCACTCCCTAAGAGATTGCTGCAAGCTTGCATGGCCATGCATAAGCATTAAATGCCATGTTTCAATCTTGTGAAAACAAAACAATTATTCAGGGCATTCATACATATGCATTCCAGAAATATGGAACAAGCCAAGCAAAAGGATTTAGAATTGGATCCATCCAACCCACATGAGCTTGAAATAAAATCCAAAGAAAAATTACAAGCTCACAGGTTATGGTATGATGGAAGTGTAAGGTGGTGACACAGAAAAAGGTGGTGGAATGGAATAAAAGATATGCCCCCAACTCAACTTGGGCATTTCATCAATATATCAAGAAACCAAATACAATATCAAGAGGCAAAACACAAATAATGATGAATATGAGATAAGAACCAAAACACAAGGGTTTTTGTATGATGCTCAAATACATGGTGACATGATGACATGAGCATGATGACATGATGATGCAACAATTATATGTAGGGAGTAGCCATTATATTAATAAACCCAGTAGCATTACAGTTGTTAGACAAATGGGATGCTACAACTCTCCCCCACTAAACAGGAATCTCGCCCCGAGATTCTAGGAAGAAGAAGAAGACACAAAGAGGGTAGGATAGTTGGCACGGGGCTCATCTTCACGCTCCCAAGTGGCTTCATCAACAGAATGGTGCGACCACTGCACCTTGCAGAACTTGATGGACTTGTTGCGAGTCCTTCTTTCTGCGGTCCCAAGGATTTTTGTGGGGTGTTCTTGATAAGACAGGTCTTCTTGGATATCGATTAGCTCATGATCCACGGTCCTGACGGGATCTTTGAAGCACTTCTTGAGTTGAGAGATGTGGAAAACATCATGAACCTTGAGTTTTTCCGGGAGCTCAAGAGCATAAGCAACTTCTCCTCTTCTTCCACGAATTTTGAATGGACCGATGTATCTAGGAGCCATCTTTCCTTTGATACCAAAGCGGTGTGTGCCTCTCATGGGAGTGACACGAAGGTAAACGAGATCACCAGGGGCATACACCATGTCCGTGTGCTTCCTGTCATAATTGCTCTTCTGGCGACTTTGAGCAATCTTCAGGTTTTCAAGAATGATATGCACCTTCTCCTCCGCTTGAGTTACAATGTCAGGGCCAAACCATAATCTTTCTCCTGCACCTGACCAACCAATCGGAGTTCTGCACTTGCGACCATAGAGAGCCTCAAATGGTGCCATCTTCAGACTTTTCTGGAAGCTGTTGTTGTAAGAGAATTCAGCATAAGGAAGACATTCCTCCCACTTCATGCCAAAAGAGATGACGCAAGCATGAAGCATATCCTCCAGAATCTGATTGATCCTTTCAACTTGTCCTTGCGACTGAGGGTGGTAAGCTGTGCTGAAGTTCAAATTTGTTCCCAAAGAATTTTGGAAACTTTCCCAAAACTTGGAAGTGAAGATGCTTCCACGGTCTGAACTGATCTCAAGCGGAACCCCATACAGAGAGACAATTCTGTTGATATAGAGCTCAACCAACTGAATTCCAGAAATTGTTTCCTTGACGGGGAAGAAATGAGCCACTTTAGAAAGCCTGTCGATGACAACAAAGATTGCATTGTTGCCCTTCCGCGACCTTGGAAAACCAGTGATGAAGTCCATCTCTACTTTCTCCCATTTCCATTTCGGGGGTTTCAATGGCTGTAGAAGACCGAAAGGTTTCTGATGGACAGCTTTCACTCTGCGGCAGACATCACACTTTGAGACATACTTGGCACAATATCGTTTCAAACCAGGCCACCAATATTGTGTTTTCAAGTCCATGTACATCTTTGTGCTGCCAGGATGGATAGAAAGAACATAATCGTGCGCCTCCTTGAGAACTTGCTCTCTCAAACCCGGGTAGTTTGGAACAAACATCCGGTGTTCAAAGAAAAGCGTGCCTTGATCATCGACGTGGAAGGACTCATACTTCGGGAGCTGAAGTTTGGAGATGATCTTTTTGGTGTGTGGATCACCAAGCTGACGAGAGCGAATCTTTTCTTCCAAGAGAGGAGTAGCCAGAAGGTTCAGGAGATGCCCTTGTTCCACAATTTCAAGGTTGAGCTGACGGAATTCCTCGCACAAGAGAGGCTGTTGTCCTTCCATCATGACGTTGTTGACATAAGCTTTGCGGCTGAGAGCATCGACCATGACATTAGCTTTGCCCGGAGTGTAGTTGATGGTCAAATCAAAATCATTGATTGCTTCAATCCATCTCCTCTGCCGAAGGTTGAGATCAGGCTGAGTGAAGATATACTTCAAACTCTTGTGGTCAGAAAAGATCTCTAGCGGTTGCCAAGCAAGTAGTGCCTCCATAGCTTCAAAGCAAAGACAACTGCTGCGAGCTCGAGGTCATGTGTGGGATAGTTGATCTCATGCGTCTTCAACTGTCGAGAGGCATAAGCAACCACTTGTTTCTCTTGCATAAGAACCGCACCCAATCCTTGCAACGAGGCGTCACAGAATATCTGGAAAGGCTTAGATGTATCCGGAGGAACCAAGACTGGTGTGGAAGTGAGCTTCTCTTTGAGTGTCTCAAAGCTTGCTTGACATGCAGGAGTCCAAAGGTATTTCTTGCCTTTCTTGAGGAGATCGGTAAGAGGCTTCGCTATCTTCAAAAAGTTCTGAACGAAGCGACGGCAATAACTAGCCAAACCAAGGAAACTCCGCACTTCTTTGACATTGACAGGAGGAAGCCATTCAACAATTGTCTTCACAGTTTCCGGGTTGACTGCAATGCCCTTGGCAGAGATAACGTGACCAAGATAGGTTACTTGAGGCAGCCAAAACTCACACTTTGAGAACTTTGCATACAAGCGGTTCTCACGAAGCTTGTTTAGGACACACCGAAGGTGTTCTTCATGCTCTTCCTTTGACTTTGAATAGACTAGGATGTCATCCAGATAGACCACAACAAACTTATCGAGATAATCCATGAAAACCGAGTTCATAAGCCTCGAGAAGGTAGCAGGTGCGTTTGTGAGACCGAAAGACATGACCGTGTACTCATACAGGCCATAGCGGGTGGGGAAAGCTGTTTTAGGCACATCTTCCTTGCGAATCTTGATTTGGTGATAACCACTTCTCAAGTCAAGCTTAGAGAACACCACAGCTCCAGCTAGCTGATCGAAGAGATCATTAATCCGCGGAAGGGGATATTTGTTCTTGATGGTTTTAGCATTGAGAGACCGATAGTCAACACAAAGTCTATCAGTCTTGTCACGATTCTTCACAAAGATTGTTGGGCTACCCCAAGAAGAAGTACTGTGTTGAATGAAACCCAACTTCTCTTGTTCATCCAGTTGACGTTTGAGTTCAGCCAACTCAGCAGGACCCATTTTATAAGGCCGCTTGGAGATAGGGGCCGTTCCAGGTTCAAGCTCAATTACAAACTCAACCTCACGATCCGGAGGCATACCCGACAACTCTTCAGGAAAGACATCTGGGAACTCACAGACCACCGGAACACTCTGAATAGCTTCCATAGCATCATCATTCAGAGCCGCCAAAGAAAAAGTGGACATCGTGAGTTAGACTTGGAGAAAAGACTATATGGCCTTCAGAATCTTCGGAGAAACCGAGCGTTCAAAGACAATCAATCACAGCTGCATTTGCTATCAACCAATCCATGCCCAAGATGACATCAATGTCGAATTGCCTGAACAATTAAGGATGCCGAGCGAAGAGCCACCAATCTCAATTTGATTGCCATGGCTGATTTTAGCAGCTGCCATTGTTGCTCCAGGAGAAAGGACCATTAACCGCTTAAGGAGAGGATCCATTGCTAACTCATTCTCATTTGCAAACTTGTGAGAAACAAAAGAATGCGATGAACCAGAATCAAACAAAACTCGTGCAGGGACTGAGTTAACGGAAAGCATACCCATCACAACTCCAGGTGCATGCTCGGCTGGCGTTGACGATTAGCACGAGCAACGATGACCGGGCTTGGTGTTGATGTTGAGAGCCCAAGGTGGTGGTGCACGAACCAAAGGAGAGCTTGCCGCAGATGTTGGCGGGGGTGGAGGAAGAGCTTTGTTTTTCATCGGACAGTTCCAGTTTAGATGTCTAGGGTCTCCACACGTGAAACAAGCACCAGGTGGACGTGGAGCAACGTAGCCAGGGACTCCGCCAGGCGCTCCAGGGTAGTGCTGGTTGTAGCCCCTGGGAGCAGCAGTGAGGAAGTTTGGTGGCCTTGTCGCGTAGCTTGCAGGTCTTGGTGGAGCCGGGAGCGACGGTGGGGTGTTAGGAACCCAGACACACCGCTTAGAAGGAGCTGACATAGATGAAGAGCTTGGTGCATCACGGTTGTGTTTCTTTGACTCCTCAAACACTTGCCTACTTGCTTCCTCCTGCAGAGCTGTGTGCTGAAGTTCCAGAAAAGACGTCGGCCTTGCATGTGTGATTGCATATTTGATCGATACATTGAGCCCTTGCCTGAACCTCTTTTGCTTCTTCTTGTCATCGGAGATCTCATCGCCACCATAACGAGAAAGATTCATGAAGTTCCTGATGTAGGTGTTGACATTATCATTTCCCTGCTTGAGGTTGAGAAAAGCTTCCTTCATCCTCTCCATGACAATTTCGTGATATCGCTCTTTGAACGCTCCGTGAACCGTTCCCAAGTAGGCTGAAAACCGGTCTGATTTGCCTTGGTAATTCTCCCACCGTAGAGCTGCATCTCCCTTGAAGGTGAGTAGCACACTTTACCCACTCTTGCTCGGGAACATCAATGGTCTCGAGTAGCCTTGACATCTCACGCAACCAATCATCCGCATCCAAAGGGTCGATCGAAACATCAAATTGGCGAGGTTGAACTTGAGAAGCTTTTGATGTCTCCTTGCTTGGGAGGTGGAGGTAGTGGAGCAAACTCATTCCTCCGAACACTTTCCTCAAAGCTGCTGGTTTCTGCATTGCTTTGCCAAGGCATTGGCGATGTTTGAAGCGGATCCCGATTCAGTGGTATGTCCTCATCGAGCGCGTGGTGGAGCCATCCTGTGATTGATATAAAACACAAGTCAGTACTATAATGGAGAATAATAATAATCCAAAATAGTACCAAGATGGAATTAACCAAGATTAAAGGATACAATTTACTAAGATGATATTAAAATATCAACAAAGTTCAAAGCACCTAGAAGATATTAAGCATATCGCACACGACTGAAAAGGAGTGTGGTACACAAATATATCAAAGAAATTTTTTCCACAATTTCGGCATTAAAATACCAATAGATGCGCAAAATTACTTAACGAATCAAGATTAGTGACTCTACCAATTCAATATACACAAGCGAATGATAAGAGTAGTGGTATGGTCGCGACTCCATCCCGCACTCAAATCATTACTCCGCACATGAATAAGTGGAACACATATCCTAACCCCTTCTTCTCACGTTGAACCTAAGATTGGTAACTATGGAAACGAACACCCCAACAAGATAACGTCGGATAACAAAGAGTAAGACAGATCGCGGCGGTATACAACGAATCAGATAGATCGGGTCGGTTTGCAAAAGCCTGTCGGTATGGGATGTACCAACAGTTGATAACCAAAGGCTGATTAGATAACAACTTGGATGCAACAGATAGACAAGGAATTACACACACACACAAACACACAACCTATGGTACTACGGAAACCCAGAACACGTGAATCCTAGTTTGAACTTTTAAGAAGAGGATTGAAAATGTTACACTTCCTTACCAGAAAAGGGTGGGTGGGTGGGCAAGAAGAAAAGTGGAAGCAGTCCTACTCTCGCGTTTTGTTTTTCCCTAGTATACATAACTACCAAAAATACTTGCTAGACTGACAACGACCGTTTGGTGAGAGACCTGAAGGGGATGGCTCTGATACCAATTGTAACTACCTCGGTGAATTACGCTCCTAGATACAAGCCTGGATGAGCGGAAATGGTTGAAATAGTACAGTGGGGCCCAAATGCCACTCACGGGTAGACCTTTCGGCCGTCCCAACCATTTTCAATCATCAGGACTAGTACGGGCGGCGTAATCGGCAGGCGAAGGGATCAACTACATACACAAATGAGTATGTATGCAAGCCACCATACAATAGTACATCAGAGCCATTCCATCTAAAAAGAAAGGAAATATAGCAACGCCATACGGCAAGATTCAAATGTCCTAGATAGATATAATAGTTTAGGATATTTCCTCATACATCACACATCGAGTATCGGTGAGCGGCAAACAAGATCCGATACGGATAAGAAGCAAATCGGCATAAGATGCCCGAAATAAGCACATCCCGCCCACGATCTCATGGATCCCGTTCCGGAATCTCTACACCGAACGATCGTTGCCCACATCATCAGCCTCCTCCACCCAGTATCCGTCTTGCGAGTGTACCTGTTCATCTGAACCAATAATTTATCGTGTGAGACCCTAGGGGTACTCAGCAAGTCTTTATGCCTCTAAAGGGGACACAACCTGGGGTGACGCAATTGCAGCGAAAGATAAACCCTAACATTTCTATAGATACTCGCTAACCATCCACCTAACCAAAGATAGACGGATGTCCGTGAATTAATGACAACATTTATAACAGTAATATCCACAGATCCATCCTCCTCCTCGCTTACCAACGAGGAAGCGGACGAACAACCCCCATCCGTTGGCAATTTTATTAACCATTCCATGAGTGTTGCACTAGTTACTGGTCAGTTACTTAGTCAAATTAAAGCGGTACTTTAGTTATGCTTGTCTATGATCGAGAAACTATGCTCCAAGTCGTCCATAACCGCGGACACGGCTTTCAGAAATTTTTACCCTGCAGGGGTGCACAAATAGCAACACACACTCGATCAACCTCGGAAAAACCAAATCAAAACCCAACGAGGCCTTCACGACAAAGCAATCACAGGATTCAGAAATATTTGAGGCCACCCATTGAGTACACCATAGCGAAGTTAGCTGACTTCGAGACGGACTCAAGGTTTGCGTCAATGGCTATAAACGACTGGGAACCCAAAACTGGGCTTGTCGATACCGCGAAAACACTCCGCTTACCTAAACAGTACAGGTGCTATCCATCGCACAATTTAAATAAAGAAGTAAAGCATGGCATAAGTACAGGATCGTAAATAAAACCTCAAACTAGTTTGTGGCCCCAAGAAATAAGAATGAATCAAGCTCTGGCTCAGGGGGGTCCCATAAGCCTCCCGGATGTGGATAGCGCGAATAATCAAGGAACAGGAATCAAGTACTGGGTCCTCACGGGACACAAGTGAGCAGAAAAACCAAATAGCAGATATTGCTCACCGGTGCCACTTTCATTAGTTATCCCATTACTACTCGGGTTAAGTTGTTTAGGTACCTCGTTATACATCGACTCTCACATACCCTACACATCTTTGTTCTACGACTCGCATGGCTCAAACAACTCCTGTAGTAATGGCTCATGGGATGGAGGTACCAGCTTGGTGGGGTTTAAAAGTAAAGGCTATGCAATACTTGGGATTCAGTTTAATGCAATCGCGACTCAATGATGCAGGAATAAGATAGAGGCAATAAGTACTGTATGTATGCAAGCATGTGGTAGTGCTTGCCTGGCAACTCAGTTGAAGCGAGAGACGGATCTGGGTAGTGCTCCTGGTTCTCTTGATATATCCCCTGCTCAGTGTCTATTCGAAGAAGAACCAAACAAACAAGGGCCAACATAAATAAAGTGCACAAGCATAGGAATAAAATGCGTCAAGCAGACAATCATGCCATGATGAATGATGCACAAGTTGCATGGCAATAGTGTAGCATGGCATGGGTGAGGTGTAGAATACAAGAAATAAACATTTCATTGAGTTTTGGCCACAATTTATTGTCATATTAGTTGCTGTATACTATATATTTATATGATGCATGCTGCAATTTAATTCATGGATAGCATAAACAGAAAGGTCTCGTCGAGCTGATCATTTTAGACATATCATTTGTTTAATTTGGAGTTATAGAACTAAAGTTATTAATTATTTAAGGTAAATGGCATTTATTGTAATTTTATTCAACTTAGAAAATAAAGTGCTCAATTGATATTGTGGATAGCATATTTGAATTCCTCATATTTTCCTGATTCAAATTCATATATTATTTGTTAATTTTGGATTTATAATTCAAAAGTTATTTGAAAACAGATTTAAATTTGAATTTTAAACAAATTTTGAAAAGGTTTTAAATTAAACAGTAAACCTTTTCTACTCAGCTGGACCTAGCCACCCCAGTGAGGTGGGGCAGGCTGACTCAGCGCCACACGCTGCAGGAGTGGGAGGAGGGACTGGGTTGATTGAAAGCTTGTTGGGAGCCTTTTGGCAAAATGGCAGAGGCACGGACAGGTGGGGCCTGAGGGTCGGGGGTTGAGGAGCAAAAATGTGGGGGGGGGGTACCTGCCAAGATGGCCACACTACTGTTTTTCTTCCCATCTTGTGAATCTGTCGACGCCTTGACAATGACGCGTCTGTGTGGCGAGGCTCGAACCCAGTCAGGCCTTGAGGCGGCGACAACCAAGTGCGGGTGGGTTCTTTGTCGGGAAGGGACGTGCGGCTCAGGTAAGGTATCTGCGAGGCGCAAGCGGGCAGACGGTGCGCGCTCGCCGGTGCACGCAGCCTGCTCGACGGAACGAACGCCGCCGGCAGGAAACGAAGAAGGACAGGGGCATGTCTAGGGGGTTCGGGGACTCACCGCGGGGCCGTTGGTGTGGTTGGAGCGGGTAGTGGCGCAGGCGATCGTCGGCGTGGCTCGCGGACAGAGGCTAGGGTTTCGCGTCGGCTCGGCGCTGGTCCTGGGCTCCTGGGGCTTCTCCTTCACGACGGCGGGTACTGGGGCGATGCAAAGGTCTTGCGGAGCTTCCTCGACAACCCTGCTCGCCTCGCCACCGGCTGGTAGTGGATGGGGAGGAGGAGGCCGATGGTGGCCATCGTAGGGGGGTAGACGGTGGTGGGGAGGAAGGAGAGAAGGGGACGATGCCCTGGGGAGATCTGGTGAGGCAGAGAGGGGGATGGGAGTAGATAAGGACAGGGGGAAAGGGGTGGATGGCGTGGGGAAGGGGAAGGTGGCGTCGGCCACCTTTTTCACCTGCTCCCTCACGTGCTCGGCATGGGGCTCGGCAGGCACGGGCTGAGGGCAGGGGGAGGGGGTGCTGGGGCTGCCAAGCGGGCCAGGGAGGAGGGAGCTCGTGGTGGGGCACGCCGGCAGAGAGAGAAGAGAGAGAAGAGAGAAGAGGGGAGGCGCTTGGGTGGGAGCTAGGGTTAGAAGCTAGGGTTAGAGGGGGCTCGGGTAGGGAGCTTCGGTTAGGTTGGAACCAGGGTTGGGGGTAGCTAGGTGGGGCAGCATGGTAGAGAGAGGAGAGGGAGAGGGCAAAGTTGGCTCGGCCTAGTGGAAGGGTGGCTAGGGTTTTGAGATGAAAAGAGAGAGGGGAGGTTTAGGGTTTTGGGCATGCCCACATGATCATGCATGGATGGGGGATGGTTTAAAGAGGGGTAGGGTTTAGGGTTAGATGGGGGTATGGTGATAGGGTAGGATCTTAGCTAGAGGGTAAGAGAGAGAGAGAGAGAGATGGATTGGTTCATTTGACTAGATCAAGCATGATCACACAAGCTCAAACAAGATAGCCAAAGAGAGAAAAGAAGAAAAGGTGGTGATGGGGTAGATAGAGATGGGGATGAGGTTTAAGCAAGATCAAAATATATCAAGCCTAAAAGAAAGGATAGATATAGAGATGAACCACTCAAAACTTCAAATAAAACCAAAGATGACCAAAGTTGGTGATGGTTGCATGGGACATGCATTACATTTAATGCACTCCCTAAGAGATTGGTGCAAGCTTGCATGGCAATGCATAAGCATTAAATGCCATGTTTCAATCTTGTGAAAACAAAACAATTATTCAGGGCATTCATACATATGCATTCCAGAAATATGGAACAAGCCAAGCAAAAGGATTTAGAATTGGATCCATCCAACCCACATGACCTAGAAATAAAATCCAAAGAAAAATTACAAGCTCACAGGTTATGGTATGATGGAAGTGTAAGGTGGTGACACAGAAAAAGGTGGTGGAATGGAATAAAAGATATGCCCCCAACTCAACTTGGGCATTTCATCAATATATCAAGAAACCAAATACAATATCAAGAGGCAAAACACAAATAATGATGCATATGAGATAAGAACCAAAACACAAGGGTTTTTGTATGATGCTCAAATGCAAGGTGACATGATGACATGAGCATGATGACATGATGATGCAATAATTATATGTAGGGAGTAGCCATTATATTACTAAACCCTGTAGCATTACAGTTGTTAGACAAATGGGATGCTACACTCAATAACCTGGTGAGAGCATCAACATGTGGGGAGCGGATTGTTGTCGTTGTTATTGTTCCCATTGTTATCATTGTTGTTGTTATTGTTATTGTTTATCTGTTGTGCTAGTGCTTGCATTAGCTAGGTCTATTTTTCCATCATCTGTTGCATGCCAGGTGGCATATCAACGACACATCTCGACGACATCTGTAGTTCATCATAGGAGATTTTAGAAAGAGGTAACTAAGGAAGTAATCCTACCCATGCAACAAGCACATACAACAACAATCATACAAGCATACAACCAAGCAATCAACACACAAGCAAACACTTGCATAAAAAAGTTACGGGGGTCTAAACTTAGCAATATATAACCACAAAATAGTTTAAAAACGTTGGGAACAACACTAGAGTAAAATAGAGCAACATATAAGCAACAAACATAATTTTTCAAAATAGTACTGCAGGCTTCACGAATTTGTTTAACTGACTTAAAGTCGTCAGAAAACTGCAGCAGTAATCTCACAGAGTTTAATCAAATCACTCTATAAAATAATTTAAAAACCTCACAAAAAATCTAGAACTTTAGAGTTTAAAAAATAACTGATCCTAAACAAGGCATCACACAATAGTGCTCAATACAACCAAACACGCAACTAATATTGTCATACCACATAAGTTGGTAAGATTAATATGTAACATGATAGCGATAATCTCCTAAAGAGATAAAATATGGTGGTCCATATCTAATTTAAAGTGGATAGGTAATCCTTTGGTTGTTGGTCTTGTATTCCAATGTCATCTTATTTATTCATATACAAGTGGGTTTCAACTTGCCAAAATCCTTGGACTACTCTCATATTGGGATATCCTTTGTAGCCATCTTCTAATAATATCCTTCAGTTCTCAGAGTTTTCATGATAGTTACTGGGTCAAAAGGTTGTTGAAAATATAAGCAATAATCCATATGATTATCCAAATAAATAATTGGTAAAGTGTGATCATACAAATTGCAATTATATAGACCACACAAACTAACATAGTAGATGAATAGAATGCATCTAAATAGGATGAACTAATCACATCTACTCCAAATGCTAGAACAAAAAACTCTAGCAGAATATGAAAGGGACAGTTGATGATTATGTACGGTGCAGCGGCGGCAGCAGTAGCCGCAGTAGTAGAGTTGTCGCCCATGTTGAGGTTGCCGAAGAGATCAGTGACGTCCGTGAAGAATTCATCGTTCAGGAACTCGTCGTCGATCAACGTCGTGGTTGCCAGTAATCGCGCTTGAGCGCTCCCTAAAAACCTGATTGCCCCTCGCCCATACAGGTTCACGAGAGATGGGGTTCCGGATGCCTACTATCCCGATCTACGATGCACGCCGCAAGACGGTATGGGGAAGACGAAGACAACGGTGCAATGGACTAGAAGGAGGTATGTGTGATGGGGATATACCAATCGGGGTATCTCCAGAGGCCAGATTCAACTGGCCCAAGATGATGTTGAGTGGGCTAGCAATGACGGCGACTGGAAAGAAGGCTCCAGTGAAGACCGATGAATGGACGTAGAAGCCCCAAGACTGTAGCTAGGCCCAGTCGGATTAGGTCAAAGCCTCTAAAACCCTTACTGAATCGGTTGTAATCTTGTAAACCCTAGCGAGGTACCCCTATATAAACCTCCTTAGGGTCCCCATTGCACTCACGAGATATTAGCTACCCCATCCTTGCGACTCGCTGCCCATACACCGAGTTCGCCCATCTTGTAATCTCACTCACCATTAATACAATCAAGAAGGAAGTAGGTGTTTACCCTATGGGTGCCGAACTTGGGTAAACCCTTGTCTTTGCCCTCAATCTTGATCCGCGGATGTCGACTTGCTCTTGCCCCCTTTCGACTCGATCGCTACCCCTGGTAGCGAATGTCGTGGCCATTACCACGACAGTGGCGCTCATCGTGGGGCTTGGTGAGTCAAGCCTTAGATCTGCGGCGAGACCCTACGCACCCATTCGCCAGCCCTTCGCTACTGGTCGCATGATCACTACCGGAGGTTTCTTCTAGATCCTCCCAAGTAGCTACGTGTCGGCCTCGCATCTGGTCACTCACGCCGCTGTGGTGCCAATCGTCTCCATCAACCTCTTCATCAGTTTCACCGACGCCATTGACCCATCAGATCTCGCCGGACCCGCCATCAGCAATGGGTCGGCCCTACTCGATCTGCTTTTGGAGGAGAAGATCCGATCGATCTCCCTACTCGCCTCCAAGCATGACTCGGACGAGAGTGTCTTGATCGAAAGCGGCTCCACCCTCTGTGATGACGCCGATTCGGCTACGCCTACGCCAGCCACGGGATCCATCTCCCCCGCTTCGAAGGCGGACTCCATCATGAAAGTCTCCAACACTAGGGACTATGAGGATCTCTCCCACTCTTTGATTATGACTCGGGATCAGAGTTAGCAGATGAGATCTACCCCACCATCCATCATGCCATTTACATGGCGAACGGGGAAGAGCAGCCGGTGGATCCATTCACCACCCCTCTCCTGCAAACAGCGACCGTCGACAAGATCAAGCGGCACTGTGTTGCCCTGAACAAGGCCAGGGAGAAAGAAAAGACCGAGTGCGAAAAATTTTGCGTCGAGAAAGAAACCGCGCAACAACTCTCGGCTTATCACCAACGCCGGGTGACTCAGCGACTCAAACTCTCCACCCAGGGCTGAACCCTGAATTTCAACGACGAGCATGATCCACCGCGTACGGCCGATCGTGAGACCTGCCACACCGCGCCACGCGGAGGCACTCGCCCACCACCTGGGTCAAGAGCACACGGAGCACCTCCACCACCATACCGCACGCCTCCTCCAGAGAAGCCACATATACCAATCGCACTGCGGGAGTATGATGCCAATAGCCTCCCCCTCTAATCAACTCTGATGGACAATGTCATCGCGAGCCAAGATGCGGTCGCCAACCTAAACCCCACGGGAGAGGGTGTGATCTAAATAAAGTACGCCTAGGACCTGCTCGCCAAAGTTGTCGAATAGCAAAACACGGGCCACGACTTGCAGGGGAGAGTTTACTCCAGATCCACCAACAGCAGGGTGACATCATCCAACCGCCCAGGCGAGCAGACGAACTGCCCACACATGGAGCTGTGGCAGCAACAACCAGTGGTCGCCAACCCCACAAACTCCACCAACGAGCGGCATGACCTCCGAAACACACTCCCCAATCGCGGCAACCTCATCCGAGTCGGCCCGCCATGCTTCGGACCAATGGTCCGAGGCGAAAACTACCCTCCAAACTTCCGAGGGTCGAATTACATGAAGAAGTATGACCCCACGTTCGATCCCAAAGTATGGATTGACACTTATCTCATGGCGATGGGGATCGCCAGCCATAACGATCTACTCGCCACTCGTTACCTCCCCCTGATGATGGAGGATGCGGCTCGCCAATGGATCAACACCCTCCCCGAGAACAACATCGACTCGTGGGAAGAAATGCGTGAAGCCTTCATCAAGCATTTCAAGGGATCCTAAGCACACTCTACTATGATTGAGGACCTCGAGTGATGGATCCAGGGCCCCAGCAGTCGACCCGCCACTGGGTCCAACGCTGGCAGGACGTGTGGATCAATGTCGTAGGCATTCACCCATACACGTCTATCCATTGCTTCAAGAGCGCCTGTCGATACGAACCCCTGGTCGCCAAGATCAAGCGGGTATACCAAACGTTCAACAACATCCCCAAACTCCTCGTGATAGCCAAGCGCTACTCGGAGAAGGACCCGATCCAAGAGTCCGATGATGATTTGGGCGAAAGGCGCCGCACGAGGAACCAAAACAGCGGACAACATCACGAGCTCCGCTATAGCAACACATGCCAAGCGACCAAACGCCACAGTGACGGCAGGTCGGACTTCGTCGCCAACACTCGTTATGGCCCACGCGATCCCAAAATTTTCGCCGCAAGTGGAGCAACCCAAGCGGCAATGCTGTGGCAAGGCCGAAATTCTACCCCGTAGCACTACTAAACCAACCCTGTGTCTACCACAACAGGTAGGGCAAGCCCACCACCCACACAACCGCTGATTTCCACTCGCTCAAAGAGATCGAGAAAGCACGTCGTGCCAGGGAGGGACAGAACCCCGATTAGCCGCGGGACAACGGCAACGCCGGCGCGTTCGGCCACTCAGTCGTCTCGCTCCACATGTTCACTAGTATGGGGACGAGGCACGAGAATAAGGTACTCTCATGTGTTGTCGTCGTCAATGTGGTTTAGCAGGTCGACATCCCACTGGTTAGAATAAAGCATTACATGGAGTCGCAATGATCACGCGCCCATGATCGAGTACCCAGGGCGAGTCGCCCTGGTCGTCAAGCCCAAAGTGGCTGACTACTGGCTATCAAAGACGATGATGGATGGAGGGAACTCCATAAACATCATGTACCTAGACACGTTCAGGTGACCGCAACTCCCGCATCCATGATCGAATCGACCCTCTGCACCTTCCACGACATCATTCCGGGCCGGAAGGCATATCCGATCGGCAAGGTGACGCTGCTAGTCACCTTTGGCATGCCAGCGAACTTTCGCACAGATCGGATCGTCTTTGAGATAGTCTCCGTAGCCTATATCATTGCATGCTCGGGTGACAGGCGTTCGCCAAATTTATGGCGGCCGCCCACTATGCCTACAACATGATGAAGCTCCCAGTCCATCTCGCCGACACCGTCATCGATGAAGAAACAAACCACACCTACTGTACCGGTAGTAAACCACCTCCTCTTCGCATATGATAGCATGTTGTTCATAAAGGCAAATGGGGAGAGCGCTCGAGATGCTCGAGACACTTTGGATGCTTATTGTCGTGCTTCTGGTCAGCGGCTGTATCTTGATAAGTCCTCAATTTTTTCCAGCAAAAAGTGTCCAAACGCTATAAAGGATGAGCTTAAACTCATTCTAAACGTCCATAATGAGTCACTAAGTGAGAAGTACCTAGGAATGCCCTCTGATGTGGGTAGATCAATGAAGGGTGCCTTCAAATATCTAACGGACCAGATTTGGAAGAGGATCCAGGGTTGGATTGAGCTCTGCCTGTCAGCTGGAGGGAAGGATGTGCTTACTAAATCTGTAATATAAGCAATTCCAACATTTTTGATGTCATGTTTTAAGTTACCACGGGGTTTACGTCAGCATATCAACTTGCTGATTCAGAATTTATGGTGGGGATCAAGAGATGGCAAGAGGAAAGCCTGTTGGGTAGCATGGGAAGAGATGACCAAGATGAAATCTGATGGAGGTTTGGGATTCAGAGATATAGAGATTTTTAACCTGGCACTCCTGGCTCGCAGGGATGGAGGATTATGCAAAACCCGGAGATGCTAAGTGCTTGCATGCTAAAAGCCATATACTTCCCTAAGACATATTTTCTTAAAGCTGAACTTGGTAGCCACCCCTCTAGGGTGTGGCGTGCGATCATGGAGGGATGTGAGGTCCTAGCTACCGGTTTGATCCGGCGCATTGACACAGGTGCAAGCACACTTGCCTGGAATGACAATTGGCTCCCAAGGTACGACATGATGAGGCCCATTGCCTGCATTGCGGAGACTGAACCCCTTTAGAGGGTTTTAGATTTTATCAACCAAACAACAAGACAATGGGATGAAGTAAAATGGAGTACACATTTTCTCCCAATGGATATTCAGCTGATTTGTAATATACCGATTAGTACTGGAGTGCATCCTGATTTGTGGGCGTGGCACTATGACATGAGGGGATTCTTTAGTGTCAAATTGGCCTATAATATGCTTGTGGGCACTAAGGAAACACGCAAAGCATGGCTTGATAACTCAGCCTTAGGATCTGACCGTAGAGGACAGCAGAAGAGCTAGACTGACCTATGGCATATTCAGGTCCCTGCGAAATTACAGGTCTTTCTGTGGCATCTGGCAAAACAATCCCTGCCGACGTATGATCTTCTTATCACCGGCACATCTCATCCTTAAAGTCATGTGCAATATGTGGAGGGGAGGATTTGTGGAGACATTCACTGATGGATTGTATGATGGCAAGGTGTGTGGGCTCTCTCAGAAGAGGAGATGGTTGAGCATATGTGCCAAGTACAGGAAGGGGATGCTAAAGCTTGGCTCTTCACCTTGTGCGACACATTATCGCATGCACATCTCACCCGCATGTGTGTCACACTATGGGCTATCTGGCATGCGAGGAGGAAGGCGATTCATGAAAAAACCTTTTAGAGTCCACTCAGCACATATTTATTTATAGAAACTTTTTTATAAGAACTTCCTCAGTCGGAGCAGAGGGACAATAAGAGTGTAACTCTGGCAGTACCCCGACCCTCACGATGGATCCCTCGACCACAAGGGATGGCGAAGATCAATGTCGATGCTGGTGTTGCAAGGGATGGAGCTGGCAGCTCGGTGGTGGTTGTAGCACGTTCAGAAACGGGTGTCTTCCTGGGAGCCTCAGCGGTGAGCATTGATGGTGTCTCGGAACCATAAGTTCTTGAAGCAATGGCTATCAGGGAAGGACTAAATTTGGCACTGGATCTTCATCTATCAAACATCAAGGTGGCCACGGACTACATGATGGTTGTGAAATCACTTCAGGATATGAACCTTGGGAAGATATAGCCATATCAGCCAGGAAATAAAGGCCATATCGGGAGGTTTAGCGGCAACTATCTTTGCACATGAGCATAGATCATCCAATAAAGAGGCTCATAATCTAGCACGATCGGTGCTATCCTCCCCGCTGGTCATTTAGTTTGGTTTATTAATCCTCCTGAGGGCGTTTGTATTCCACAAACTGTGATCTTTTAATATAAAGTAGACAGATGATTCTAAAAAAAATACATAAACAAGAACTAGCAAAGGATTTTACCGAGATTTAAGGAGTGTTCGAGCTCAAGATGGTGAAGTTCGTAAGCCAGAGGTTAGGTTTGAGTTCAGATTGTTTAGACTTTGAGTTGAGCTCGAGCCGAGCAAATAACGAATCGAGTTCAAATAGTTTGTCGAGCTCGAACTTTTTGACATCCCTAACGCCGATGAACTCGCCAGGTACACGAGCAGGCTTGAAAAACATGATCCCTCTATCTTGAAGAACCCAACCATGGCAAGCTCCACACCTACCACCTTCGAGGCCTCCGCGCACACTCGCCAAGTCGAGCTTGTCCCAGGCGAATCGAGCCAGCGAGTCACCGTGGGTACAAACCTCACTCCCGCATAGGAAGGCATACTCATCGAGTTCATCCATGAGAATCGCGACATCTTCACATGGAAGCCATCTGACATGCCTGGTGACATGGATAAACCCCACGAGTACACGACATTGGTATACCTGGTCCAGTTCTTCCACGACCTCTTCGGGACGATTTTCTAAGCGGAGTTGAACGGGGCGAGACCATATTCTTGTCCGTCCAACTTGGAGTCGCGGATGTAAAACCACTTCTTCCGCCAATACTAGACGGACTCGCACATGGAAAAGGAGAAGAAAAGAATAGAAGATCGAATGGAGATGATGTAGCCGCCGAGCGGATAGACTCCGCCGGTGCCAAACTGCCTCTTCATGGAATAGAGCTTTCGGAATAGGCCAAAGTGTGGCTCGATACCGAGCCAACACTCGCAAAGAGAGATAAAACAGGCGATGTGGATAAGAGAGTTGGGAGACAAATGATGCAATTGAATCCCATAGAAAAAGAGGAGTCCACGAAGAAATTCGTGGACAGGAAGAGAAAGACCACGAATGACAAAGGCGTAAAACATCCCTCGAAACCCTTCGGGTGGGCGCGGGATTACCTCGTCACCGGGGAGGATGGCATAGTACTTGTTCTGGGGAATCAACCCAGAATCGCGTAGATTGTGCAGGTCCCCATCGCACATCTCTGTGCGCTTCCACCCGCCATCCGTGGCGCGGGCCGTTGTGGCGACCTTCTTCCGCTGGCGGCGGCGCTCGAACCATCTCCGACATCAGACTTCTTTGGCTTGCCCATCTTGCAGCGGCGAGCATGACGGTGCGAGCGCAAGAAGGAGGAAGGGAAAGTACGAAGAATATCCAGAGCACAACGAAGGGCAGCGAAGCTCGTGCAAATGGAAGCAATGGAGATGAGGAAATGACGAAGGGTAAAAGACAATCACTGTTCCCCTGTGGTATAAAATGACAAAGATGACGAATAGGATCCATCGATCGAGAAGCCCTAGTGTGCCACCAAAATCTGACCCTACACGTGTTAACACTATACCGAACCGTCGCCAGCATGCCGTCCACTACGCACGAAAACCGAGGAGACACCGTAATTTTTGCCTCATCTACGCGTGACTAGTCAACTTCAAGTCAGGCGGTGGGACCCACAATCGTCTCGTCGCATCATCCCTGCTGCCGCAGACGTTTGAGGTCACCAATCGTCAGCACTAACGTCATCAAGGCATAGCCAGCAACGGATCGAAGTTTTCGGCTCATCAATCAAGTACTTACTCGAATCTACGATTCGAGAAAATACTCGGGGGCTACTCCTACCAGGAGCGCTGGTCGCGCACCTGAGAAATGACTAAGGTAGCTACACCTCACAACTATATTCGAGTCCTACGTCGAGTCTGCAAGTCCACTATGGACTTGGGGGATACTCCCATACGAAGCATCGGTTGAGCATCCGAAAAAAAATTGTGTCCTTCGGACCTATATTGCAAATGACTGTACAAAAGTCTGTGCACGAGTCTATGACTCAAACACACACTCGAGGGCTACTCCCATAGGGAGCGCTGGCCGTGCATCCTATGAATTTGTCGACTGCGATCCTTAGGGTCAAAATACAACAAAATCTTTTTGGCTAATTTGCCCAAGCCAGTGCTAAGTGAGAAACAGTCTCCTTGGCCACCCGAAACACCTCCGTGGTGATAAAATTTCGGATGTTGTGTCTATGATGCAAAGGTAAGCCCTACAGATATCATCTAATGCCCTGGTAACGCACCTGACTGCGCTCTGCCAGTAAATTTCCGTGTCAACAGGCATGATGAAAATCCCGACAGACGCGTTGGGTACATTACTTAAAAAATCACTGGGATTTGACTCCTGTAAGTCCACAAACAGCCTGAGTCGAATCACACCAGCAATCGTTCCAATTTCGAGTCCGGGGACTCGAGTTTGATGAAGATCGTGTTGTTTTGTCCTATGATAGTTAACTGGCCCTGATCCGTCAGGTGAGACAGGCACACAAATCAACAATCCCTATGAACTAAACATTTCTCCTTGTGAAGCAGGTTCAACTACATAGCACCAGAAAGATTGAAGAGTCTCCAGCCGAATCTATGATTCGACTGAACACTCGGGGGATACTGATATGGATATAGCCCACGGGAACACGACATTGGTATACCTGGTCCAGTCCAAGGAAGGCCCACGTCAAGACATGTGGCCCATGAAGACTTCGGGTGGCCCAAGCCCATGACGTTTTTGACTCCTTGGAGGACAAGTCTAGATTAGATAGAATTTCAAAGGGTACTAACCCTAATTTGTAACCGACTCGACCTAAAGACCAAGACCTGCCTATCTATATAAAGGCCAGGAGGGTATGGCGGGAAGGATCCTCTTCCACCATCGCATACGCACCACTCGCCAGATTGCATCTGCGCACCCCTGCAACTTTCGGTTCTGCCGTAATCAAGAGAAGACAAGCAGGAGTAGGGTTTTCCCTCCGGGGGCCTGAACCTGGGTAAATCTCGTGTCCCGTGTTGCTTGTCTATTAACCGTTCCGTGACTTCCAGCATCCCCATCTTCTCCAAAACCTAAGTCCATAACAATGGGCATTGACGAAATCAACCCTCGTCAATTGGCGCCATCTGTGGGAAATGGGGACGCTGATCGTGCGGTCGTGACGGTTCCATCAGGAGCGATCTACAACTCATCGGCAACGGAGAGTCGTCTCCTCTTCGGCGCCTTTGACTTCACCGCCCACTCGCCGGCCACCCTGAGGGATTTCGAGTCCGTAGGCGACGGACTCGAGATGCTGTTTGGGAGCTTCTGCTTCTAGGTGGGGAAGACCGGCACCCTCCGCCTCCTAGAGCGGGTGCCACCACCATCCATCAGGCCTGCTTCGTGGGTCCCACCTATCGGCGTGTTACACACGTAGATGCTGGCAGACGAGTCAGATGATAGCGGCAGCTGCAACTTAGATCTATGTGGCCGTCCCTCAGATGAAGGAACCTATGGTTCCGGATGCAAAAGCTGCGGCAGCAGCGATCCAATCCGCGGGCGCTACTTATGCACCGTCTTCATCAACAATGTAACGGACCTCCCACTGGGTTCGAGTGCGCAGCAAACACCCAACCCCCTCTCAACCCGCAGGATGAGAACGGAGGAAATAAGGGAGATCCGCCTAATAGGCCCAATGAAGGCGACGCTCACGCCTACAACAAGATCAACCTCAACGAGGAAGGCTGGCGCCAAGCACGCGAGGCCATGGTAGGCAACATAATCCTACCTGTAAATGCTTCACGGGATCTACTGATGGCCTACCACCTCCTCTGCATCGACGAGCATAACCGGCAGGTGAAGCTGATGGAGGAGCTTGACAAACGTAAGAAGGCAGCTGCGGAATCCAGCGCGCGGCGAGGTGCGCTCTCTGCCGCTGGCGGCTCTAGTTCGCATGGCAACAATGCCAACAAATACCACTCCGCACGGAGCACATGGATCCCGCCGCGCGATGCGAGGTCACTAGGGCCCTCAACACGTCCTTCATGACGATGGACTCGCATGGCAACGTCATGCCAAAAAGACCGCAGGTTGCAATCATGGCAGCCACTACATATCTCGCGTCCCATCCACCTCCGGTGGGCGACCCGAAGAGCGCCATGCACAATTCCGCGCTAGAAGGCCTCAGACTCATCAGAGCCGAGCTCCATGATGAGGCTCCTACGGAGCCGAAGAAAAAAGCTACGATCAAGTTCAACCGCAGCCCTACGCCCTCATGCGAAGACGATGAGCACGACCTACCCCGACGCCGCAAGAGCCCACGACACCGTAGTAGAAACTACGACGCTCGCAACGAGCTCACCCAGCGCAAGATCGACGAGGCACACGCCAAACACGCATGCTCAACTGAGTCCGGAGAAGAGGACGACAGAGAGCTGTGCGGAGTCCGATGCTTTAGCAGATCCGTTCGGCGAACACGGATGACGAAAAAATTCAAGCTTCCTTCGGACAACCCGAAGTTCGACGGCACGCAGGAGCCAAAGTCTTGGCTCGATGATCAACTGTCGTCAGTCAAGCTCCACGGCGGGAACAAAAACACTACCTTACAATGCCTTCAGCTGCAGCTGACAGGCGTGGCCAGGGTCTATGTAGCACCCCGGGTAAAATCACTACTAGAAAATCGCTGTTGTTTTTATTATGTTCATCATCATCACATCATCATGCATATTTTGTCTCGAAACCATTTTATAAAACCCTATATTGTTTTCGACATTACATCTCCTCTTTTATTCAAATTATATTTTCTTGCTATTTCAATCGTGTAAAACTAGTTACAAAATGATTTAAACAAAACAAAGAAAACAAAATAAAATGTTTTAAATAAATATTAAAACCTATATCTAAACCCTCCAGGCCCAAAGGCCCAACCGGTTGGACCAAACCCTAAACCAACCCCAACCACCCAAACCCTAGCTACCCACCCCTCCAACCATATCCTTCCTCCCTGCCGCCGCCACTCACCACCTCGCGCGGTCAAACCCTGGCCCCACTCTGTGACCCACTCCTTCCCCGTAACCCCTCTCTCCCTCACGCAACACCCACTCACCCCACCCCGCGTGAGCCCTGGCCCCACCCCACCTCGCGGGCCTCTCCCTCTCGCGGTGCTCCGACCCTCCTCCTTGAGGCCGCCACCGCCAGCGGGACTATCCACCGCCTCCTCCACTCCCGCGCGCCGCTCGCCGTTCGAGCACCTTCCTTCCTCCTCTGGACGACATTGCGCGAGGCTCGACCCCCTCCCCGATCGCTTCACCTCCCCTGCTGGATCCTGTCGCCAGGGAGCCACGTGCCACCTCCCTCCTCGCTGCCGCTGCTGCCCGCACGCCGCCAGCTCTTTGTCGTAAGCCGCCCGTCGCCCGGGCCTCCTCTCCTCCCAGTAACGTCGCCGGCCATAGTCTCGGCCTCGCCGCGTCACCAAGCCCGCTCCTGCAGCGGTGAGCCCCCGTCGCCCGCATCGACAACTCCTCTGGCCAGCACCATCCCATCTGCGAGACGACCCCGCTGCCGTCGTCGTCCCAGAGCCCTGCCCCTGCTCATCCTCGGCGTCTCCAGTCGCGCCCCCGCGTCGTCCCTCCGGCGCACCCCTGTGTTCCTCGCGAGCGCGTGCTGCTGATGTTCTTCTCCCCATGTCGTCGTCCGCCTGCAAGCGGGCGCCTTAACCCCTGCCGCTGCCGCCTTGTGCTTGTGATGCTGTATAGGGGCATCCTGTTCTGTTTCCTTGTCATAGTGCATCGCGAGCACCTGGTGTTTGTAATTGGTGATATTACTATCTCGGCCCAAAAACTGTTGATGTGATGATGTTGCTGTCAAAGACCAACGCAAGTCTGATGCGACAAGCCCTCCTCGTTGACAAGAAACACGAGTCTGACACCGACAAATAAATCCAGAACCGTCCAGATCGTCTTTGGGGACCCGGAGAATTCCCGGATACCAAGATCGCCCACACGGATCGTTCCCTCGGGACGCCATGCTCTTCTACACGGACGTCGGAACGCAAAGGCAATGGAATCGAAGACCCCAAACCCGTCGCCCCCTTGTTCCAAGATCATCGAAATTGTGTGTGATCCCCTTTTCGAGCCCTATTTTATAAATTGTAATATAAACTCGTGCATCTTAAAGTGACATGCTTGCATACATATTTGGTGGTTTGGGGACATTATACCGATTCACCTTATAATTAAATATGGAGGCCAAATGCGGACAAATCTAGTCTAATATTGACTCCATTTAAATTTGTGTAGCGAACCGATGCTATATCTTGCCTTGTTAAGACAACATTTAAATTGCGGGGTATCTAAACAACATGAACCATCTAATAAATTGTCGGGACCCTCGGTCTTGCTTAATATTGCCTAATTGCATCGCATCTTTGCCATGTCATGCATCATACATGCGTCATGTCCGATCTTCTGTCGTAGTATTAAATAGTTCATCCGGTGTTTCTTCTAGTGTTTTGGTTCTTCGCAGATAAGGCCGTTGAGTTCATGCGAGTATCAACCCGATCTTCAGATGAACCTTCTGTAATGTTTTTCAGGTGAGCATTCTCCCTCTTTCTACCTATTTTACATTTCTAATCTTTACTTCCTCCTATTGATCTATTGCTATCTGTGATGCGATGCTCTAGTTTTCGTACCCGTGATATCCCTTGCAGCCTTATATTGCCTTGGACACATCCTATTACCTGTTGTTTGGTAGATAGTTGGACTTGTGTGTCGTAGTCGCTTGCTCAAGTGCTGTTGCGTGTCGTCAAGTACCACAGTTGTTGGAGTAATGCCGCATGTTTAATGTTGGAGATGATCATGGATTTAATTACTGTTTAATAACTAAAATTGAAAGTAGGTAAATGCAGAGGCACCGGTGGGTAATGGTCAATATTTGGTTTTTAACCGCTCACTGGTGTCCCGTAGGACCCCGAGTTCTTGACACCTATTCCGAGATCGAGCGCGCTAACCACAGGTGGGGTGTGTGGGCACCCCCATCGATTAGTACCTGATTTCAAAGTACTGTACCGGGGGCCACAAAGTAGTTTGGGGCTTTATTACTATCCTGTAATTATGCCATGCTTTACTTCTTTATTTACGATTGCACGTGGAGAGCCTGTACTGTTTTGGAACCAACGTGGAATGTTTTCGCAGTATCGACAAGCCCAGTCACACTTTCGGGTTCCCAGTCATTTACAGCCATTGTCACAAACCTCTGGGTCCGTCTCGGAGACCGGCCGACTTCGTTACGGGTAGCTTAGTGAGGTGGCCCCCATGTGCTTGCTTTGGGTCTGGGAAACGTCGTGTCCGAAACCCCGTCGACATACCGTTGGGTGTATGTTTTGTGATATTGTACCTACCTAATCTGACAACAAGGGTGTAGGTGCGTGTGGAAACTTTGGTGCACCCCTGCAGGGTTAAATCTTTTCGAGAAGCCATATCCACGGTTATGGACGACTTGGAGCACAATTCTCGATCATAGACAACTATAACTAAAGTTTACTGTTATAATTTGACTTGTATCTGATATGACTAGTAATCAGCTTCACTACAACGGAATGGCTAAATAAAAGTACCAACAACTGCTGGGTTTGGGATATCTCATGCTAATTGTATCTGACTAGTAATTGGTGTAACTACAACGGAATGGTTAACTAAAAGTGCCCACTGCTTATTATATCAGGATGACTATCTATACCTGACTAGTAATTGCTGCAACGATAACTGAATAAATAAAACTGATAACTGTGTGAGTTCCTCGGTTGACTTCCTCGTTTGGTCTCGAGGGGGTTATACCAGGATGGGTATGTTAGGTGGTAGTATCAGGTTGGTTCCGAATAGGTCTTTCTTATCCCTCTCTGATAGCCGACAGTTATATCGAGTTTCTATAGGTTGTGTAGTGCATGCTGCGCTGCCGCTTCAGTCCACCATACCTATGTAGGCGAGGACCGCCGAATTCTAGTCTCGCCGTGTACTGGCCTCAGTACTAACCGCTCTCTTTTCCTTTGCCCTTTGTCGGCACCCCTTTTGTTTAAGCAGTTTTGTGATGGACGTCGTTAGCAGGGTTACCCTTCCGGCTCGGCCTGGGCAGGGTTATGGACGCCATTTGTTATTCTTCAGGGCTCTTAGCTCAATTTGCATCTTGTCCGTACTCGGACGCTGTATCATTTTAAAGGTGATTTGGATCTTTGTATTGTATATCTGTATTCTTGACTCATGGAGTCGTTGTTGTATATATCTTTCTGTGTGTTCCATCGTGGACTATTGTGTAATGATATTACTTCGTTCTCCACCTGCACGAAAGTGCCTGGTGGGCACCTTTGAATCGTTTCTATGCGGGTTTGGCGGGAATTCGCTGAAACTTGCATAGGGCCGATTCAGAGGATGTTACAGAGTGGTATCAGAGCTCAGTAGTTACGATACCCCACGTGTCCAGATTATAGGATAACCTAGCTAACGGACGTTATAGAGTGTCAAAACTATTTTGAAAAAATCGTTTGGATAGATCTGATTAGGTCTGCTTTTACTCCTTACCCCTCTGCTATTCTCTTCTTACCTCTGCGTGTTTTGAATCTTCTCTCTTATCTTTTCTTCGAGTCCAGGAATTCTCGTGGTTGGGTTTTCGTCGTACCTTAAGGGTTTCGCTTCCATCCTCTTGTAACGGTGCTTCAACATCTGGTCTTCATGCTATCCGATAAATTTTTCACCTGTTGCATCTTTTTAGTGGACCAAAATTCACTAAATCTCTTTTCTTTCTACCCTCTGGTGTTTTCCGATACGACAAAATCATCTAAATTAGATCTGATGAGAATCTCCATCGCTCCTTTGTTTCCAAACCTCGCTTGTCGAGATCTTCAGTCTGAATTCCGAGAGTTGGTTGCATAATTTTACCATTCATGTGCAGAGTAATGCTTTGGGTGCGCGATGGACTGATCACCATCCGACTACTCTTATCATTCGCTCTTGTGCATTGAATCGGTGGATCAAGCAATTTTACTCCTTCCATGGAAGTTAGAGGTGACCTTATCTTTTGATACCTCTACCTTCGTGCTTTGTTTCGCCGGAGTGTTCTCTCGATGAACATGACCACCAACCCTTGTTGGTGGTGTTGCGGGTTTCAAGATGGAGAAAGAACCCTTGTTAGTGGTGTCGCAAGGATCTACATGAAGCCAGAAGATTCAGATTGTCGGCCTTCTTCCCTGTACCATGAGGCAGATCTCGAGGGCGAGATCCTTTGTTAGTGGTGTCGAATTGTAGCACCCCGGGTAAAATCACTACTAGAAAATCGCTGTTGTTTTTATTATGTGCATCATCATCACACCATCATGCATAGTCATCCATAATCGCGGACACGGCTTCTCAAAAAGATTTAACCCTGCAGGGGTGCACCAAAGTTTCCACACGCACCTACACCCTTGTTGTCAGATCAGGTAGGTACAAGATCACAAAACATACACCCAACGGTATGTCGACGGGGTTTCGGATACGACGTTTCCCAGACCCAAAGCAAGCACATGGGGGCCACCCCACTAAGCTACCCGTAACGAAGTCGGCCGGTCTCCGAGACGGACCTAGAGGTTTGTGACAATGGCTGTAAACGACTAGGAACCTGAAAGTGTGACTGGGCTTGTTGATACCGCGAAAACATTCCACATTGGTTTCAAAACAGTACATGCGCTCCACGCGCAATCGTAAATAAAGCAGTAAAACATGGCATAAGTACAGGATAATAATAAAGCCCCAAACTACTTTGTGGCCCCTGGTATAGTACTTTGAAATCAGGTACTAATCTATGGGGGTGCCCACACACCCCACCTATGGTTAGCGCGCTCGATCTCGGAACATGTGTCAAGAACTCGGGGTCCTACGGGACACCTGTTAGCGGTTAGAAACCAAATATTGTCTATTACCCACCAGTGCCTCTGCATTATTTACCTACTTTCAATTTTAGTTATTAAACGGTAATTAAATCCATGATCATCTCCACCATTAAGCATATGACAACCCCAACAACAGTGGAACATCGACGACGCGAAGCAGCACCTGAGCAAGCAACTACGACCCGCAAGGCCGACTATCTATCAAACAAAAGGTAATAGGAGGTGTCCAAGGCAATATAATGGCTGCAAGATATATCTCGGGTACGAAAACTAGAGCATCGCAACACATATAGAAATAGATCAATAGGAGGAAATAAAAGACTAGAAATATAAAATAGGTAGAAAGAGGGAGAATGCTCGCCTGAAAACATTGCCAAAGTTTCATTCGAAGATCGGGTCGACACTCGCATCAACTCATCGGCCTAATCCGCGAAGAAGCAAAGCACTAGAAGAAACACCGGATGCACTATTTAATACTACGGCAAAAGATCGGGCATGATGCATGTATGATGTATGACATGGCAAAGATGCGATGCAATTAGGACATATTAAGAAGAACCGGGGTCCCGACAATTAGTTGAGTGGTTTATGTTTTTTAGATGCTCTGCAATTTAAGTATTGTCTTAACAAGGCAAAATATGTAATTGATTCGCTACACAAATTTAAATGGAGCCAAAAGAAGACTAGAATCGCCCGCATATGCGCTCCATAAATATTATGAGGTGAATCGTCATAATGCCCCCAAACCACACCAATATGCATGCGAGTATGATAATTTAATATGCAACAAGTGTATATAGCATTTAATAAAATAGGGTCTCGGATTGGGGTCACACATGGTGGTTCGGCGAACTTGGATCCAAAGGTTCGACGGGTTCTGTCTTCGAGGTCTCGGCTCGGCTTCGGATCCGGCAACGGGCTTCAAATCCAGGAACGAGGGTCTTCGGTTTCCGTGAGGAAGATCTTGATGTACCGAGGGTTGCGAGTCCTTGACGGCAACGGTCTCGCGGACGAGCTTGGTTAGACATCGGCACATGGTACATGGCTTCTCGGAAGGACTTGGCGTTACGGACTTGGTCTTCGTTTGGACGCTTCAACGGGTGATCTAGTGGCGTTCGGGATCCAGAGCAACACATCCCCGCAACTTCAACTCAGCCGGGTCACAAGAAGCAACACCTTACCATCTACCAATAGACAACGTGACATGCATGGTCAACCAACCAAAGCAGAGGTCGAGCGCGCGAGCTGGAGCAGAGCTTGGCTGCAGGGGCAAAGGCATCCGAGGCGGCGTGATCCCTGGACCACGCGGACGGAGAAGAGGAGGACCAGGCCTCGTGGCGAGGCGGACCTGGAGGAGAGGCGGGGACGGGCGCTGTCGGGAAGCAGCGCTTGAGCGAGCGGACGGTGGCGGCCAGACTTAGGCCAGCAGTGGCAAGCGGGCTCGGAAAGGAGAGGAGCAGCGGCGGCCGTGAGGAGGCGCTGTCGGGGAGGGGCGGCTGTCGGACGCGAGAGGCGTAGGGGTGAGGCGACCCATGCGGCTCAGGGGAGGAGGTCGTGCTAGGGGATCCCTGCGGCCGTGGGGCTGCACAACGTGGCGGAGAAGGGCAGCGAAGCGAGGCCGCTTTGCAGCGGGAGGGGGCAAAGGAGGAGGGAGCCCCAGGCGGCGGCGGTTGCAGATTGAGAGCAGAGGCGGAATCGGGTAGGAAGGGGGTGGTGGAGAGCAGTCACGCGAGGGAGACGGGGTGGGACCGGGATGGTGGGGCCACGGAAGAGAGGAGTGTACTGGGTAGCATGTACCGCGTGGGGTGGGTTGTCACGTGCGTGGTGGTGGGCGTGTGTGGTGACGGGGTCAGGGAGAGTGGCGGCGGGGTGGATGGGAAGCAGTGGAGGATGTGGTAAGTCTAGGGTTTGGTGGGAGGGAAATTACGGTTAGGTTTTTAGGTGGCCGGCTGGGCTTTTGGGCCTGGCTGCCTGCCTCCTAAAAATAATATAAAATTTTATGTATTATTTAAAAGACTTGTGCAATTTGTTTTTAGACAAACAAAATATCCCGAACGGTTCGGGGATTACTTTTGAAATAGAGAGGGATCTTTGTAGAAAGCAAAACTAGGTTTTAAGAATAGTTTTAGTCAATTAGATGCATGATGATGTCATGATGATGCATAAAACAAAAATACCAAGCAATTTTCTAATAGCAGTTTTACCCGGTGTGCTACAATTTGACACCACTAACAATGGATCTCGCCCTCGAGATCCACCTCCTAGTACGGGGAAGAAAGCCGATGACCTGAATATTCTCGCTTCGTGTAGACGACACCACCAACGAGGATTTTGCTTCCGTCTTGAAATTGGCGACACCACAAACAAGGTATGTTTCTCACGTTCGCTGAGAGAACACTCCGGAGAAACAAAGGACGAAGGTAGGGGTATCAAAAGATAAGGCCACCTCTAACTTCCGTGAAAAGAGGAAAAGTTACAGTGATCCACCAGTTCGATGTACGAGAGTGAACAGTAAGAGTCGGTTAGGGTGATTAGTCCATCCTGTACCCAAACTATTATCTCTATACATGAATAGGCAAATCATGCAACACAACTCTCGAAATTTAGAAGGAAGATCTTCATAAGCGGTATTCAGAACAAAGGGGTGATGCAAGCTCTGCATTGGATCTGATGTAGATGAGGTCATCACGTTGGAAAACACCGGAAGATAGAAAAGAAATTTTATGGAAATACATAACGATTAGGTTTCGCAATGGTTCCATTGGCATGAACAACACATGCTCAAGGTATACTCCAACTTCACCAACGCTCGTCCTTCTCATATGTTTTCAACGATATAGATATCCATCAAGGTACACATACAGATAAAGTGTTCAAGAACAAGAAGATTGTATGAAGGGGACAACACACAAGATGCATATTTGATGATCGTAGAACCACCGTTATAAAAGGGAGGAAGCGAAACCCTGAAGGTACGACGAAAACCCAACCGTGAGAAATCCTGGACTCGAAGAAAAGATAAGAGAGCAGATTCAAAACACGCAGAGGTAAGAAGAGAATAGCAGAGGGGTAAGGAGTAAAAGCAGACCTAATAAGATCTATCCAACCGATTTTCCAGAAATAGTTTTGACACTCTACAACGCCCGTTAGCTAGGTTATCCTACAGGCTGGACCTGTGGGGTATCAGAATCACGAGCTCTAATACCACTCAGAACACCTCGATCGGCCCTATGCAAGTTTCAGCGATTCCCACCAAACCTGCATAGAAACAATTCCAAGGTGCCCACCAGGCACTTGCGTGCGGGTGGAAAACGAAGTAATATCATTACACAATAGTCCTCGATGGAACCCACAGAACAGATATATACAACAACGACTCCATGAGTCAAGAATACAGATATACAATACAAAGATCCAAATCACCTTAAAAAAACGATACAACGTCCGAGTACGGACAAGATGCAAATTGAGCTAAGAGCCCCTAAGAACAACCAATGGCGTCCATAACCCTGCCCAGGACAAGCCGGAAGGGTAACCCTGCTAACGACGTCGATCTCAAAAACCTGCTACAACAAAAGGGGTGCCGGCAAAGGGCAAAAGAAAAAGAGAGCAGTCAGTACTGAGGCCAGTACACGACGAGACTAGAATTCGGCGGTCCTCGCCTACATAGGTATGGAGGACTAAAGCGGCAGCAAAGCATACACTAAACAACCTATAGAGACTCGATACAACTGGCGGCTATCAGATAGGGGTAAGAAAGACCTATTCGGATTCAACCTGATTATAACACCAAACATACCCATCCTGGTATTCCCCCTCGATACCAACCGAGGAAGTCAGCCAAGGAACTCACACAGTTGGCAGTTTTATTTATTCAGTTATCGTTGCAGCAATTACTAGTCAAGTATAGATAGTCATCCTGATATAATAAGCAGCGGGCACTTTTAGTTAACCATTCCGTTGTAGTTGCGACACTTACTAGTCAGATACAATTAGCGTGAGATATCCCAAACCCAGCACTTGTTGGTACTTTTATTTAGCCGTTCCGTTGTAGTGAAGCTGATTACTAGTCATATCGGATACAAGTCAAATTATAACAGTAAACTTTAGTTATAGTTGTCTATGATCGAGAACTGTGCTCCAAGTCATCCATAATCGCGGACACGGCTTCTCGAAAAGATTTAACCCTGCAGGGGTGCACCAAAGTTTCCACACGCACCTACACCCTTGTTGTCAGATCAGGTAGGTACAAGATCACAAAGCATACACCCAACGGTATGTCGACGGGGTTTTGGACACGACATTTCCCAGACCCAAAGCAAGCACATGGGGGCCACCCCACTAAGCTACCCGTAACGAAGTCGGCCGATCTCCGAGATGGACCCAGAGGTTTGTGACAATGGCTGTAAAAGACTAGGAACCAGAAAGTGTGATTGGGCTTGTCGATACCGCGAAAACATTCCACATTGGTTCCAAAACAGTACAGGCGCTCCACGCGCAATCGTAAATAAAGCAGTAAAACATGGCACAAGTACAGGATAGTAATAAAGCCCAAAACTACTTTGTGGGCCCCATACAGTACTTTGAAATCAGGTACTAATCGATGGGGGTGCCCACACACCCCACCTGTGGTTAGCACGCTCGATCTCGGAACAGGTGTCAAGAACTCGGGGTCCTACGGGACACCATTGAGCGGTTAAAAACCAAATATTGTCTATTACCCACCGGTGTCTCTGCATTATTTACCTACTTTCAATTTTAGTTATTAAACGGTAATTAAATCCATGATCATCTCCACCATTAAGCATATGACAACCCCCAACAACAGTGGAACATCGACGACGTGAAGTAGCACCTGAGAAAGCAACTACGACTCGCAAGGCCGACTATCTATCAAACAACAGGTAATAGGAGGTGTCCAAGGCAATATAATGGCTGCAAGAGAAATCTCGGGTACGAAAACTAGAGCATCGCAACACATATAGCAATAGATCAATAGGAGGAAATAAAGACTAGAAATATAAAATAGGTAGAAAGAGGGAGAATGCTCGCCTGAAAACATTGCCGAAGTTTCATTCGAAGATCGGGTCGACACTCGCATCAACTCATCAGCCTAATCCGCGAAGAAGCAAAGCACTAGAAGAAACACCGGATGCACTATTTAATACTACGGCAAAAGATCGGGCATGATGCATGTATGATGTATGACATGGCAAAGATGCGATGCAATTAGGCCATATTAAGCGGAACCGGGGTCCCGACAATTAGTTGAGTGGTTTATGTTGTTTAGATGCTCCGCAATTTAAATATTGTCTTAACAAGGTAAAATATGTAATTGATTCGCTACACAAATTTAAATGGAGCCAAAATAAGACTAGAATCGCCCGCATATGCGCTCCATAAATATTATGAGGTGAATCGGCATAATGCCCCCAAACCACAGCAATATGCATGCGAGTATGATAATTTAATATGCAACAAGTGTATATAGCATTTAATAAAATAGGGGCTCGGATTGGGGTCACACATGGTGGTTCGGCGAACTTGGATCCAAAGGTTCGACGGGTCTTCGAGGTCTCGACTCGGCTTCGGATCCGGGAACGGGCTTCAAATCCAGGAACGAGGGTCTTTGGTTTCCGTGAGGAAGATCTTGATGTACCGAGGGTTGCGAGTCCTTGACGGCAACGGTCTCGCGAACGAGCTTGGTTAGACATCGGCACATGGTACATGGATTCTCGGAAGGACTTGGCGTTATGGACTTGGTCTTCGTTTGGACGCTTCAACGAGTGATCGAGTGGCGTTCGGGCTCCAGAGCAACACATCCCCGCAACTTCAAATGAGCCGGGTCACAAGCAGCAACACCTTACCATCGACCAATAGACAATGTGACATGCATGGTCAACCAACCAAAGTAGAGGTCGAGCACGTGAGCTGCAGCAGAGCTTGGCTGTAGGGGCGAAGGCATCCGAGGCGGCGTGAGCCCTGGACCGCGCGGACGGAGAAGAGGAGGACCAGGCCTCGTGGCGAGGCGGACCTGGCGGAGAGGCGGGGACAAAGGCCGGCAGCAGCTTGAGCGAGCGGACGACGGCGGCCGGACTCAACAGCGGTAAGCGGCTCGGAAGGAGAGGAGCAAGGCCGCGAGGAGGCGCGAGCGGGGCGGCGGTCGGCCGCGAGAGGCGTAGGGGTGAGGCGACCCGTGCGGCTCAAGGGAGGAGGTCGTGCTAGGGGATCCCTGCGGCCGTGGGGCGGCACAGCGTGGCGTAGAAGGGCGGCAAAGCGAGGTCGCATCGCAACGGGAGGGGGCGAAGGAGGAGGGAGCCCCAGGCGGCGGCGGTTGCGCGTGAGATTGAGAGCAGATGCATAATCGGGGAGGAAGGGGATGGTGGAGAGCACTCACACGAGGGAGACGTGGTGGGACCGGGATGGTGGGGCTACGGAAGAGAGGAGCGTACTGGGTAGCATGTACCGCGTGGGGTGGGTTGTCGCGTGCGTGGTGGTGGGCGTGTGTGGCGACGGGGTCAGGGGAGAGTGGCGGCGGGGTAGATGGGAAGGAGTGGAGGCTGTGGTAGGTCTAGGGTTTGGTGGGAGGGAAATTAGGGTTAGGTTTGGAGGTGGCAGGCTGGGCTTTTGGGCCTGGCTGGCTGCCTCCTAAAAATAATATAAAATTTTATGTATTATTTAAAAGACTTGTGCAATTTGTTTCTAGACAAACAAAATATCCTGAAGGTTTCGGGGATTACTTTTGAAATAGAGAGGGATCTTTGTTGAAAGCAAAACTAAGTTTTAAGAAAAATAGCTTTAGTCAATTAGATGCATGATGATGTCATGATGATGCATACAACAAAAATACCAAGCAATTTTCTAGTAGTGGCACTACTAGAAAATCGCTGTTGTTATTACTATGTGCATCATCATCACATCATCATGCATATTTTGTCTCGAAACCAGTTTATAAAACCCTATATTGTTTTTGACATTACATCTCCTCTTTTATTCAAATTATATTTTCTTGCTATTTCAATCGTATAAAACTAGTTAAAAAATGATTTAAACAAAACAAAGAAAAAAATAAAATGTTTTAAATAAATATTAAAACCTATATCTAAACCGTCCAGGCCCAAGGCCCAACCGGCTGTACTGAACCCTAAACCAACCCCAACCACCCAAACCCTAGCTACCCCACCCCTCCAACCATATCCTTCCTCCCCGCCGCCGCCACTCACCACCTCGCGCGGTCAAACCCTGGCCCCACCCTGCGACCCACTCCTTCCCCATAACCCCTCTCTCTCTCCCTCACGCAACCCCCTCTCACCCCACCCCGCATGATCCCTGGCCCCACCCCACCTCGCGGTCCTCTCCCTCTTGCGGTGCTCCACCCCCCCTCCTCGAGGCCGCCACCGCCAGCGGGACAATCCACTGCCTCCTCCACCCTCGCGTGCTGCTCGCCGTCCGAGCACCTCCCTGCCTCCTCTAGACGACATTGCGCCAGGCCCGACCACCCCCCCGATCGCTCCACCTCCCCGCTGGATCCTGTTGCCAGGGAGCCGCCTGCCACCTCCCTCCTCGCCGGCCGCCTGCGCCGCGCCGACGCTAGCGCTCTTTGTCGTGGCTTTGCCCGCCGTCGCCCGGGCCTCCTCTCCTCCCAGCAACGTCGCCGGCCATAGCCTCGGCCTCGCCGCATCACCAAGCCCGCGCCTGCAGCGGTGCACCCCCGTCGCCCGCATCGACACCTCCTCTGGCCAGCACCGTCCCATCTGCGAGACGACCCGCCGCCGCTGCCCCGTAGCTCGCCCCTGGTCATCCTCGGCGTCCAACCGCACTTCGTTGTCCCTCCAAATAGCGCGTGTCTTGCTCACGAGCATGTGCTGCTGATGTGCTTCTCCCCATGTCGTCGTCCGCCTGCAAGCGGGCGCCTTAACACCTGCCGCTGCCGCCTTGTGCTTGTGATGCTGTACATGGGCATCCTGTTCTGTTTCCTTGCCTTAGTGCATCGCGAGCACCTGGTGTTTGTAATTGGTGATATTCCTATCTCGGCCCAAAAACTATTGATGTGATGATGTTGCTGTCAAAGACCAATGCAAGTCTGATGCGACAAGCCCTCCTCGTTGACAGGCAACACGAGTCCGACACCGACAAATAAATCCAGAACCGTCCAGATCGTCTTTGGGGACCCGGAGAATTCCCGGACACCAAGATCGCCCACACAGATCGTTCCCTCTGGACGCCATGCTCTTCTACGGACGTCGGAACCCGAAGGCAATGGAATCGAAGACCACAAACTCGTCGCCCCCCTATTCCAAGATCATCGAACCTGTGTGTGATCCCCTTTCCGAGCCCTATTTTATAAATTGTAATATAAACTCGTGCATCTTAAAGTGACATGCTTGCATACATATTTGGTGGTTTGGGACATTATACCGATTCACCTTATAATTTAATATGGAGGCCAAATGCGGATAAATCTAGTCTAATATTGACTCCATTTAATTTTTTGTAGCGAACCGATGCTATATCTTGCCTTGTTGAGACAACATTTAAATTGTGGGGTATCTAAACAACATGAACCATCTAATAATTGTCGGGACCCTTGGTCTCGCTTAATATTGCCTAATTGCATCGCATCTTTGCCATGTCATGCATCATACATGCATCATGTCCGATCTTCTGTCGTAGTATTAAATAGTTCATCCGGTGTTTCTTCTAGTGTTTTGGTTCTTCGCGGATAAGGCCATTGAGTTGATGCGAGTGTCGACCCGATCTTCGGATGAACCTTCAGCAATGTTTTTCAGGCGAGCATTCTCCCTCTTTCTACCTATTTTACATTTCTAGTCTTTACTTCCTCCTGTTGATCTCTTGCTATCTGTGATGCGATGCTCTAGTTTTCGTACCCGTGATATCCCTTGCAGCCTTATATTGCCTTGGACACATCCTATTACCTGTTGTTTGGTAGATAGTTGGACTTGCGTGTCGTAGTTGCTTGCTCAACTGCTGTTGCGTGTCGTCAAGTACCACAGTTGTTGGAGTAATGCCGCATGTTTAATGTTGGAGATGATCATGGATTTAATTACTGTTTAATAACTAAAATTGAAAGTAGGTAAATGCAGAGGCACCGGTGGGTAATAGACAATATTTGGTTTTTAACCGCTCACTGGTGTCCCGTAGGACCCCGAGTTCTTGACACCTGTTCCGAGATCGAGCGCGCTAACCACAGGTGGGGTGTGTGGGCACCCCCATCGATTAGTACCTGATTTCAAAGTACTGTACCGGGGGCCACAAAGTAGTTTGGGGCTTTATTACTATCCTGTACTTATGCCATGCTTTACTGCTTTATTTACGATTGCGCGTGGAGCGCCTGTACTGTTTTGGAACCAACGTGGAATGTTTTCGCGGTATCGACAAGCCCAGTCACACTTTCGGGTTCCCAGTCGTTTACAGCCATTGTCACAAACCTCTGGGTCCGTCTCGGAGACCGGCCGACTTCGTTACGGGTAGCTTAGTGGGGTGACCCCCATGTGCTTGCTTTGGGTCTGGGAAAGGTTGTGTCCGAAACCCCGTCGACATACAGTTGGGTGTATGTTTTGTGATCTTGTACCTACCTGATCTAACAACAAGGGTGTAGGTGCGTGTGGAAACTTTGGTGCACCCCTGTAGGGTTAAATCTTTTCGAGAAGCCGTGTCCGCGGTTATGGACGACTTGGAGCATAGTTCTCGATCATAGACAACTATAACTAAAGTTTACTATTATAATTTGTCTTGTATCTGATACGACTAGTAATCAGCTTCACTACAACGGAATGGCTAAATAAAAGTACCAACAACTGCTGGGTTTGGGATATCTCATGCTAATTGTATCTAACTAGTAAGTGTTGTAACTACAACGGAATGGTTAACTAAAAGTGCCCACTGCTTATTATATCAGGATGACTATCTATACCTGACTAGTAATTGCTGCAACGATAACTGAATAAATAAAACTGCCAACTGTGTGAGTTCCTCGGTTGACTTCCTCGTTTGGTCTCGAGGGGGTTATACCAGGATGGGTATAATTGGTGGTAGTATCAGGTTGGTTCCGAATAGGTCTTTCTTATCCCTCTCTTATAGTCGACAGTTATATCGAGTCTCTATAGGTTGTTTAGTGCATGCTGCGCTGCCGCTTCAGTCCACCATACCTATGTAGGCGAGGACCGCCGAATTCTAGTCTCGCCGTGTACTGGCCTCAGTACTGACCGCTCTCTTTTTTCCTTTGCCCTTTGTCGGCACCCCTTTTGTTTAAGCAGGTTTTGTGATCGATGTCGTTAGTAGGGTTACCCTTCCGGCTCAGCCTGGGCAGGGTTATGGACGCCATTGGTTATTCTTCAGGGCTCTTAGCTCAATTTGCATCTTGTCCGTACTCGGACGTTGTATCATTTTAAAGGTGATTTGGATCTTTGTATTGTATATCTGTATTCTTGACTCATGGAGTTGTTGTTGTATATATCTTTCTGTGGGTTCCATCGTGGACTATTGTGTAATGATATTACTTCGTTCTCCACCCGCACGAAAGTGCCTGGTGGGCACCTTTGAATCGTTTCTATGCGGGTTTGGCAGGAATTCGTTGAAACTTGCATAGGGCCGATTCAGTGGGTGTTACAGAGTGGTATTAGAGCTCAGCAGTTACGATACCCCACATGTACAGCCTGCAGTATAACCTAGCTAACAGACGTTATAGAGTGTCAAATCTATTTTAGAAAAATCGGTTGGATAGATCTGATTAAGTCTGCTTTTACTCCTTACCCCTCTGCTATTCTCTTCTTACCTCTGCGTGTTTTGAATCTGCTCTCTTATCTTTTCTTCGAGTCCAGGAATTCTCGTGGTTGGGTTTCCGTCGTACCTTCAGGGTTTCGCTTCCATCCTCTTGTAACGGTGCTTCGACATCTGGTCTTCATGCTATCCGATAAGTTTTTCACTTGTTGCATCTTTTTAGTGGACCAAAATTCACTAATTTTTTTCTTTGTATCCTCTGGTGTTTTTCGATACGATAAAATCATCTAAATTAGATCTGATTAGAATCTCCATCGCTCCTTTGTTTCCAAACCTCGCTTGTCGAGATCTTAAGTCTGAATTCCGAGAGTTGGTTGCATAATTTTACCATTCATGTGCAGAGTAATGCTTTGGGTGCGCGATGGACTGATCACCATCCGACTACTCTTATCATTCGCTCTTGTGCATTGAATCGGTGTATCAAGCAATTTTACTCCTTCCATGGAGTTAGAGGTGACCTTATCTTTTGATACCTCTACCTTCGTCCTTTGTTTCTCCGGAGTGTTCTCTCGATGAACGTGACCACCAACCCTTGTTGGTGGTGTCGCGGATTTCAAGATGGAGAAAGAACCCTTGTTAGTGGTGTTGCGAGGATCTACATGAAGCCATAAGTTTAAGATTGTCGACCTTCTTCCATGTACCATGAGGCGGATCTCGAGGGCGAGATCCATTGTTAGTGGTGTCGAATTGTAGCACCCCGGGTAAAATCACTACTAGAAAATCACTGTTGTTTTTATTATGTGCATCATCATCACACATCGAAACCATTTTATAAAACCCTATATTTTTTTCGACATTACATCTCCTCTTTTATTCAAATTATATTTTCTTGCTATTTCAATCGTGTAAAACTAGTTACAAAATGATTCAAACAAAACAAATAAAACAAAAGAAAATGTTTTAAATAAATATTAAAACCTATATCTAAACCGGCCAGGCCCAAAGGCCCAACCGGTTGGACCAAACCCTAAACTAGCCCCAACCACCCAAACCCTAGCTACCCCACCCCTCCAACCATATCCTTCCTCCCCGCCGCCGCCACTTACCACCTCACGCGGTCAAACCCTGGCCCCACCCTGGGACCCACTCCTTCCCCGTAACCCCTCTCTCTCTCTCCCTCGCGCAACCCCCGCTCACCCCACCCCGCGTGAGCCCTGGCCCCACCCCACCTCGCGGGCCTCTCCCTCTCGCGGCGCTCCACCCTCCCTCCTCGAGGCCGCCACCGCCAGAGGGACTATCCACCGCCTCCTCCACCCCCGCGCGCCGCTCGCCGTCCGAGCACCTCCCTTCCTCCTCTGGCCGACACTGCGCCAGGCCCGAGCCCCCCGATCGCTCCACCTCCCCCGCTGGATCCTATCTCTAGGGAGCCACGTGCCACCTCCCTCCTCGCTGGCCGCCTGCGCCGCGTCGGCCTCCGGCACGCTGCCGCCAGCGCTCTTTGTCGTGGCTTCTCCCGCCGTCGCCCGGGCCTCCTCTCCTTCCAGCAAAGTCGCCAGCCATAGCCTCGGCCTCGCCACACCAAGCTTCGCGCTGCGGTGTGCGACCCGTGCCCGCGCCGACACCTCCTCGCGATGCCGTCCCATCTGCGAGACGACCCCGCTATCGTCGTCGTCCCGGAGCCCGGCCCCTGCTGATCCTCGGCGTCTCTTGTCGCGCCCCCGCGTCGTCCCTGCGGCGCGCCCCTGTCTTCCTCGCGAGCGCGTGCTGCTAATGTGCTTCTCCCCATGTCGTCGTCCGCCTGCAAGCGGGCGCCTTAACCCCTGCCGCTGCCGCCTTGTGCTTGTGATGCTGTACAGGGGCATCCTATTCTGTTTCCTTGCCTTAGTGCATCGCGAGCACCTGGTGTTTGTAATTGGTGATATTCCTATCTTGGCCCAAAAACTGTTGATGTGATGATGTTGCTGTCAAACACCAACGCAAGTCTGATGCGACAAGCCCTCCTCTTTGACAAGCAACACGAGTCCGACACCGACAAATAAATCCAGAACCGTCCAGATCGTCTTTGGGGACCCGGAGAATTCCCGGACACCAAGATCGCCCACACGGATCGTTCCCTCGGGACGCCATGCTCTTCTACACGGACGTCGGAACCCGAAGGCAATGGAATCGAAGACCCCAAACCCGTCGCCCCCTGTTCCAAGATCATCGAACCTGTGTGTGATCCCCTTCCCGAGCCCTATTTTAATAATTGTAATATAAACTCGTGCATCTTAAAGTGACATGCTTGCATACATATTTGGTGGTTTGGGGAAATTATACAGATTCACCTTATAATTAAATATGGAGGCCAAATGCGGACAAATCTAGTCTAATATTGACTCCATTTAAATTTGTGTAGAGAACTGATGCTATATCTTGCCTTGTTAAGACAACATTTAAATTGCGGGGTATCTAAACAACATGAACCATCTAATAAATTGTCGGGACCCAAGGTCTCGCTTAATATTGCCTAATTGCATCACATCTTTGCCATGTCATGCATCATACATGCATCATGTCCGATCTTCTGCGGTAGTATTAAATAGTTTATCCGGTGTTTCTTCTAGTGTTTTGGTTCTTTGCGGATAAGGCCGTTGAGTTGATGCGAGTGTCGACCCAATCTTCAGATGAAACTTCGGCAATGTTTTTCAGGCGAGCATTCTCCCTCTTTCTACCTATTTTACATTTCTAGTCTTTACTTCCTCCTATTGATCTATTGCTATCTGTGATGCGATGCTCTAGTTTTCGTACCCGTGATATCCCTTGCAGCCTTATATTTCCTTGGACACATCCTATTACATGTTGTTTGGTAGATAGTTGGACTTGCGTGTCATAGTCGCTTGCTCAAGTGCTGTTGGGTGTCGTCAAGTACCATAGTTGTTGGAGTAGTGCCGCATGTTTAATGTTGGAGATGATCATGGATTTAATTAGTGTTTAATAAATAAAATTGAAAGTAGGTAAATGCAAAGGCACCAGTGGGTAATAGACAATATTTGGTTTTTAACCGCTCACTGGTGTCCCGTAGGACCCCGAGTTCTTGACACCTGTTCCGAGATCGAGCGCGCTAACCACAGGTGGGGTGTGTGGGCACCCCCATTGATTAGTACCTGATTTCAAAGTACTGTACCGGGGGCCACAAAGTAGTTTGGGGCTTTATTACTATCCTGTACTTATGCCATGCTTTACTGCTTTATTTACGATTGCGCGTGGAGCGCCATCGCTTTTGGAACCAACGTGGAATGTTTTCGGTATCGACAAGCCCAAGAACACTTTCGAGTTCCCGATCGTTTCTGACCATTGTCACAAACCTCGGGTCCGTCTCGGAGACCGGCCGACTTCGTTACGGGTAGCTTAGTGGGGTGTCCCCCATGTGCTTGCTTTGGGTCTGGGAAACGTCGTGTCCGAAACCCCGTCGACATACCGTTGGGTGTATGTTTTGTGATCTTGTACCTACCTGATCTGACAACAAGGGTGTAGGTGCGTGTGGAAACTTTGGTGCACCCCTGCAGGGTTAAATCTTTTCGAGAAGCCGTGTCCGCGGTTATGGACCACTTGGAGCACAGTTCTCGATCATAAACAACTATAACTAAAGTTTACTGTTATAATTTGACTTGTATCTGATATGACTAGTAATCAGCTTCACTACAACGGAATGGCTAAATAAAAGTACCAACAACTGCTGGGTTTGGGATATCTCATGCTAATTGTATCTGACTAGTAAGTGTTGTAACTACAACGGAATGGTTAACTAAAAGTGCCCACTGCTTATTATATCAGGATGACTATCTATACCTGACTAGTAATTGCTGCAACGATAACTGAATAAATAAAACTGCCAACTGTGTGAGTTCCTCGGTTGACTTCCTCGTTTGGTCTCGAGGGGGAATACCAGGATGGGTATGTTTGGTGGTAGTATCATGTTCGTTCCGAATAGGTCTTTCTTATCTCTCTCTTATAGTCGATAGTTATATCGAGTCTCTATAGGTTGTTTAGTGCATGCTGCGCTGCCGCTTCAGTCCACCATACCTATGTAGTCGAGGATCACCGAATTCTAGTCTCGCCGTGTACTGGCCTCAGTACTGACCGCTCTCTTTTTCCTTTGCCCTTTGTCGGCACCCCTTTTGTTTAAGCAGGTTTTGTGATCGAAGTCGTTAGCAGGGTTACCCTTTCGGCTCGGCCTGGGCAGGGTTATGGACGCCATTGGTTATTCTTCAGGGCTCTTAGCTCAATTTGCATCTTGTCCGTACTCGGGCGTTGTATCATTTTAAAGGTGATTTGGATCTTTGTGTTGTATATCTGTATTCTTGACTCATGGAGTCGTTGTTGTATATATATTTCTGTGGGTTCCATCGTGGACTATTGTGTAATGATATTACTTCGTTCTCCACCCGCATGAAAGTGCCTGGTGGGCACCTTTGAATCGTTTCTATGCGGGTTTGGCGGGAATTCACTGAAACTTGCATAGGGCCGATTCAGAGGGTGTTACAGTCTGGCTCAGTAGCCTATCTTTCGGCTCCATCCGAAGCTGGGCGGAGCTGGCGTACAACTTCATCCACAACTTCAAGGGCACTAGCAAGAGGCCAGCCTCAATCTAAGAGCTAAGGGCCTGTACCCAACAATCCAACGAGTCCATCCTCTCATACATACTCCACTGGTCCCACATCAAGAACTCCACCACACACATCTCTAAAGAACGGGCAATTGACGCCTTCAAGGATGATGCCAGACACCTAGATTTTAAGGAGGAACTCGGGCGCGTCAAGCCCAAGACGCCCGATCACCTCATGGATATCGCCAATCGGTGGGCAGATGGTGAGGATTCCGTCACCCGAGCACATTCGAATGATGAAGACGACTACGGTCGCAAGCGCGAGCGCCACAACAAGAGAAGATCGCGCGTCTACGACGACCGCGAGGGAGTCGACATGGTCGCGGCTGGATACACCGATCGACATAATGACAACAACCGCAGCAGCGGATACCGCGAAGGCAACTACCACGACAGCGGGCGACCCACGCAAACATGGAAACGTCACAACCACGATGATGAGCCTTCGACATACGACAAGCTGTCTGGTCCCTGCACAATCCACTTCTACATCGACAAACAGGATGGCAAGAAGAAGGCCAGCCACATGCTCAAGGACTTCCATGAGTTCCAGAAGCTCAACGAGGGTCTCACCTAAATGCGGCACCAGACCGTGAACCCTGGATTTGGGACTGCACCCATACCAGGTGACATCACCAACGGAGCTCCTCCACCACCACCCATCGGACCATCACAGCCGGCGATCGCACCAGCACCAAATAACGGTGCAGGAGGGTACCCTCCACCAAAAGGGTCCCTGATGATCCAGAAGGCGCCAAGTCAGCTGGCTGTGACCTCTCCACCAGCCATACTTGAGCACCTCAGCGGCTCGAAGTCCTGCATCATGTTCTACTGTTCGGATCACCCACGCCAGATCCCTCGCCCATGTCATGCTGACTTGGTGCTTGAGGCCCAGATCGAAGGATTCGAGATGAGCTGCATCTTCATGGGCGACGACAGCGGCATCAATCTGAATTTCATCTGCACACTCGCAGCGATGTGGATCCTGATGTGCAGCCTGGAACAATCAGACACAATGTTCCATGGATAGTCCTAGGGAAGGGCATATACCCACTAGGAAAGATATGGCTCGACTTCATCTTCGGCCAGCCTGAAAACTTTAGGCGCGAGCGGTTATAGTTTGAAGTGGTGGACTTGCCATCACAGTACCACGCCATCCTCGGGCGGGTGACATTTGCAAGATTCTTGTCAGTACCACACTATGCGTACCTGCTACTGAATTTGCCAGGACCTAGGGGTGTCATCACCATCCAAGGAAGCTTTACCCGATCCGACCACAGCGATAGAGACTTCAACAGAATCTCTCAGTCGTTCGGTATGCAGGAGGAGCTCACGAGGCTCAGAGAGGTGACAGACAACGGGGCACCCCCAGTCACTAGACAAAACGCACCCGATATGTCGTTCGACTCCATGGTCAACATGAAAAAGGTGCAGGTCCACCCGACGGACACCTCCAAGACGGCGTTGATCGCCAACGACCTTAGTCCTGCATAGGAAAGCACGCTCGTCGAATTCCTCCATGAGCGCTGGGAAATTTTCGCCTGGTGTCCTGCGGACATGCTAGGAGTTCCCAGGAAATTCGCCGAGCACGCACTCAATGTGTTTCTGGACGCGAAGCCAGTCAAGCAGTCTATGAGACGACTGTCTGAACCAAGAGCTGAAGCCGTTGGAATCAAAGTCAACAGACTACTCGATGCCAACTTCATCTGGGAAATCAAGGAGAGCGAGTGCCTGGCCAACACCGTGCCGGTCCCCAAAAAGGACACGGTCATCCTGTGGATGTGCGGGGACTTCACTTTGCTCAACAAATACTATGCCAAGGACCACTTCCCCTACCACGGATTGATCAAATAATCGATTTGACTGCAGGATGCGAGAAACTCTCCTTCCTCGATGCCTACTCAGGCTACAACTAGATTCGGCTGAAGGTCGAAGATCAGGATAAAACGACGTTCATCACGTTGTTCGGAGTGTTCTGCTACAACACCATGCCCTTCGGGATGAAGAACGCAGGTGCCACGTACCAGAGGTGTATGCATGTGTGCCTGAAAAGCCAGATCGGACGTAACATCCAAGTCTATGTCGACGACATAGTAATCAAGACCAGGAAGGCCAAGACACTGATCGATGATCTCCGCGAGACGTTTGATAAACTTGATCACTACAAGATCAAGCTAAACCTAGAAAAGTGCGCCTTCGGCGTCCCATCTGGCTAGTTACTCGGCTACTTCATCTCCTAGTGGGGGATTGAGGCGAATTCGAAGAAAATCAGGGCCATACTAGCCATGGAGAAGCCGAAGAACCTCAAAGGTGTCCAAAATCTAGCTGGGCGGATCGCGGCGCTGAGCAGTTTCATCAGCCACATGGGCGAGAAGTCCCTACCCTTTTATCAGCTGCTGCGCAAGGCGGACAAGTTCGAGTGGACACCCGAAGAAGATGACTCATTCGAGGACCTCAAGTGGCTGCTCTCCACCTCGCCTGTTCTGGTCACGCCAAAGGAACGAGAGCCTTTGCTGCTACACATTGCAGCCACACATCAGGTGGTAAGCACCATATTCATGGTCAAACGACCCGAAGATGGCAAGGCCCATGGGGTCCAATGCCCAATCTACTACCTCAGTGAGGTACTGACCCCAACAAAGCATAGGTACCCTCACTACCAGAAGCTCGCCTATGGCATATTCATGACAGCTCATCATCTGAGCCACTACTTCCAGGAGCATTAGATCATGGTTTTCAATAACGCCCCACTGTCAAACATCCTGAACAACCCCGAAGCCACAGGACGCGTAGCCTTGTGGGGCATCGAGCTGTCCCCTCTGGATATAATCTACGAGCAACGCACCGCCATCAAGTCTCAGGTCCTCCCTGACTTCCTCGTCCACTAGATGGAACTCCAGCTGCCGGATACTCCGGACATGTCGCAATCCTAGACGATGCACTTCAACAGCTCCAAGCGTGAGGCTAGAGCAGGGGCCAGCGTCATACTGACGTCCCATCAGGGCGACAAGATGAAGTACGTCCTTCGGATGAAATTTCGTGCCTCCAATAACGAGGCCGAATACGAGGCCCTCATCCACGGCATGAGGATGGCCAAGATCTGCGGCGCAACACGCCTCGTCATCTATGGTGACTCGAACCTTGTCGTCCAGCAGACGATGAACGAGTGCGACGCTCACAGCACCAACATGATCGTGTACCGTGCACTTTACAACTCACTCGAAGGAGACTTTGACGGCTGCGAGCTTCGGCATGTCGGAAGGGAAAGCAACAAAGTAGCTGACAGGTTCGCAAACATCATCTCCACCTGCACACGAGTTCCACCAGGTGTGTTCCTTGAACAAATCTGCATACCCTCTATCAAGAGAAAATTCCTAAAAGGCTCAGCCGAAGAAGCAGAGCACTCAGGGGCTGCACTGCCCGAAGGACAAGAAGGACCCGAAAAGCTCGACACCAAGGCCGAGCATGTCAGTGTAATGTAGGTCATGACAGTTGAAGTGACATGGACACAGCCGTGCTTTTGGTACCTAATAAACAATGAACTGCCCAATGATCCGACGGATGCCTGACACATATCTCGCCGATCAAAAGCCTTCACCATAATCAATGGCGAGCTGTACAAGCGCAGCATTTCGGGTGTGCTCCAATGGAGCGTCCCCATAGGTGACGGAAAAAGCATCATCCAAGACATCCATGAGGGTATCTGCGGCCATCATGCAGGCAGCCGCGCCCTAGTCGCCAAAACTCTATGAGTTGGGTTCTACTGTCCAACTGCCATGAACGACGCCAAGGACATCATCCAAAGGTGCAACGCCTGTCAGAGATACGTGGACAAGCCGCACGCACCAGGATCCGAGATGAGGCCCATACCGCTGGCCTGGCCCTTCGCCCAATGGGGCCTCGACATGATAGGCAAACTGCCAAAGTACTCGCCATGAGGTCACGTCTTCCTCCTGGTCGCAGTCGACAAGTTCACCAAGTGGATCGAGGCTATGCCCGTCACCAACCAAAGCAACAAAACTGCCATTAAGTTTTTCGAGTCCATTGTCTACAGGTTTGGTGTGCCTCACAGCATCATAATAGACAACAACTCGAACTTCATCTTGAAGTAATTTTGAGCCTTCTGCGAGAACCTCGGCATCAACATATCATATGCCTCCGTGCCGCACCCGCAGACCAACAGACAGGTCGAAAAGGCCAATAGCTTAATAGGCAATGACATCAAAAAGCACCTGCTTTTCCCACTCGAAAAGCTTGCGTGAGCCTGGGCAGATGAGCTACCCTCTGTTCTCTGGAGCCTGTGTACAATGCCAAACAGCTCAACCGGCTACACACCCTTCTTCATGGTGCACGGAGCTAAAGCCGTGCTACCTACCGAGGTACGCCACAAGGCCCCACGGGTCTTCGCCTACAGCGAAGCAGAATCATCGGCATCACTCGAAGACACCGTCGACATACTCAACGAGGCACGCGACATCGCCGAGGCTTGCTCAATGGTCTATTAGCAGAGCCTCCGCAACTACCACAGCCTTCGGCTACGCCCAAGGTCCTTCGTCGAAGGAGACCTTGTCCTGCGGCTCAAGCAAGAACGACACAAGAAGCTCGAGTCACCCTGGGAAGGACCCTACATCGTCACGAAGTCATCCCAGGTGGTGTCTACCGCCTCATGGACGTCGCATCAGGATTCGAATACTCCAACCCCTGGAACGTCGCACAACTGCGATTCTTCTACCCTTAGTTACCCTTTACTTTCAATAAGGCTACTTAGCCAAGGCTACCCAGCCGAACAATGTACCTCCTCATTTCGCTATGAATAAAAGCTAAGTTCCTTAGCCAAATATCCTTTTCTCCTTGTATTATTTTTCACTAAATACGCTCGGGGGCTACGCCTCACCTCATGAATTCGTCAACTGAGAACTATGCATACAACCCGAGTAGCTGACCACGTCAGGCAAACAAAAAGGACATGCACATAACAAAGCACCACGTGCCAAAAACATTAAATTTACAAAGGGTGTTCACTAAACCCACTCGAATACATACAAATTTTACATCATCTGTTTTTCTTCACAGGATCTTATTGTTCTGGAGCATTATATTTGCCCTCTTCTCGAACAAATCTATAATTTCCTCCACATGCTGCGCCACAACCGCATAGTGAGGGCGCACGTCCCATAAGCTGGCATCCGGTCGAAGGGGCGGTCCGGTCGCCACCTCCGCAAGATTGACATCACGGCGAGGCAACCGAACAAGAGATAAGGAAGCCTTGACCCCCGCAATCAGCTGATGCTGCACCAACTCCTTGACGTGGCCCACATTCCGAAATTTGCCAAGAAGACCCAGGAAGGTAGAAGGCGCAGCGTACAAAGGGAACATGACAGACCAGATGGCCTCCAATAACGACCTCGCCCGTCTCAGCACCCGAAGAACCTGGTTCACGCGATCTTGCACCCTTGCAAGGACGATGGCTCGATCACGTTCCATCCAAAATAAGCCACCAGCCTCCTGGTCCTGCTGCGTCAAACAGTTCATCCGAATGGCGACACGCTCCTTATCTTCCCTCCGAATGAGATTCACATCTGCACAAAATGCGAAATGAGCCAGCATACAAAGATGCACCCGAAAGAACATTAGTTCGCGAAGACTCACATTGAAGTTGCTCACCCATCTGCCGCAATTCCCCAAGCAAGAACTCCTTCCTGGCAGTGGCTCGCTCAGCCTTTGAATTCCACACATCCGTGTGGCCTCGGATGCTAAGAACATCCTTCTCCAAGCTGCGGACGCGATCGCGCAGAAAGGCTAACTGCGAGGCATCATCCAAGGATGGTCGTGACTCAGGAACAGTCGGAGCAACCACTAGAATCTGACCCGAAGGACCCTAGAAGCAAATGAACAAGTATATACATCACAAGTACTTTCGGCAGCAGCCCAAAAGATAAACTTATATACATAATTAAGGCCACCTTGTGCCAAAGTGAAACTTGTTCATCTGGAAGTTCTTACAAAAGCAGCAAAAGGAGATGCTACACTAAGATACATTACAAAGGCCTAAGCACCCGCATCCGGAGCAGTCTCGAAGCCAGACGGCTTGCTCTTGACCTCATGCGGCTGCTTCGCTGCATAGTCAGCCAGGAGTTCGTGAGCTTAGGCCGATAACGCTTACAACGAGAATAAAGGAGGTAAAAAGCTACCTCAGAGCCGTCCGCAGACGTTGGCATCCTGGACATAACCTAAGGCAGGTCTAGCTCGGCTCCAGACGCCATCGCCAGCCCCATGGAAGCGTCGATGCCCTTCTTCTTGTGCTTATACTCCACCGGAGCATCCTCTGATAGGGCATCCGCAAGGGCGTCGACGTCACCAAGGGCAACGCCCTTAGGAACGATCTCCTTGTAGAAGCGCACAAGCACCTTCTTGGATTTCTCCAAGGATCCGGTGAAAAGGGCTCAGCGATCCTCGATCGCGGCGGCAGCATCTGCCAAAGCATCTCCGTGCTCCAACGCACCACAATCAAACATGATGCCTGAAGCATCTGAAAAGAAGAAGGAAACACACTCGATTGAGGAGGGGTAAAGCGCACTCGAAAACCAGAAGACCCAAAGGATACACACATAACTTACCAGAAATATCCTTGACAGCAACCATGAGCTTATCGGCCGTATCCTTCTCCCGCGTGGCTGCAACGGCCGCGAGCTACTGCTCGCGATCCTCAGCCTCCTTCTACAGGCGCTCCTTGGCCTCCGTAGCATCCACGGCCTTCTTCTCCGCTTGGCCGAGGATCTTCTCGAGAGCATATAGTCTTCAGAGAGTAGCATTATTATCATCTACAGCATGAAGAAGTTTCAGATGAATACAAAAAACACACTCGGCAAACTAGGAGAACAAACAAAGATACGACTACACACCTTGGAGCTGCTGCAGCTGACCCTCCAGCGCTAGATGCTGCTGGATGAGAAGGTTGGCGCTGTGTACAAAAGGCTACAGAAGAAACAGAAACAAAAATCGGTGAACAAAAGGCTTGGGGGCTCCCCTCAAAACAGCAAAAGATCAACATATCACACAAAAGGACTCGGGGGCTCCCCCATGAGGTAAAGACAACACTTACGTGTTCATGCGTGGAATCCGATGGTCTGCATGCTGCCTTTTGAGTTGCGACCGCCCGAGCTTCTCTCCAGGAGGAGTTTGGGCATCATTCTTAGAGTCGGCCACCACCTGGGGGACAAAAGCTGTCGGCTTTGACTCCGCCATTAATTCTTGAGTGTCCCCATCAAGGGACTCCTCCGAAGGATTGCTGCAAGCAAACAATCAAATCAGCAACAAGCTAAAATTACAAATATGAAAATAAAAACAAGACTCAAGCACAGTGACTTACGACTCAATGTCCAATAAATTGAAGACATGAGTTGCCTTCTCCTTCTTCTTCTTGGCTGGCGGCTGCGGAGCCACCGCCCGAATGGGCACGATAGGGAAAGGTGCATATGACGCACCTTCTTCCACACCGTGATGCTCGAGGAACGGCGGACCCCTTGGAGTTGGATGGGTAGACGCATCCGAAGACTCGCTCCGGGCGCGCTTTCGAGTCCGCCCTTCGCTCGCCTCGGGAGCGTCCGTAGTAGGAGACTGCGCCAGAGGAAGCTCGGACTCAGAATCCACAACTTCGTTGTCCGGCGCAACCGGATATTTCTCAGGTAGCGGGGGCATCATCCCAGCTACCTCGAGGTCCTGAAAACTAAAGACAGAAGATCAGTGACACTACAAAGCTGCAAAAAAACACTCGAGAAAGTGCAACGTGCAAACTACAATGTTCCACCTGTGGAACTGCATTTTTGGCGCAGAAGGGGGAGGTCAACAATTTCCCCGGGAGGTCCTCATTAGCCTTGAACTTCAATAGAGACCAAAGGGCTCTATCAAGGTCACCCTTGGACAGCTCCTCTGATGAGACCCTTGTCGGGTCGTTGTGGCCAGCATAAAGAAACCTCGGGTGCGCCCTCGCTTGGAGCGGCTGCACCCGACGCTTGAGGAAGGTGCGAATAATGTCGACACCGTTCACCTCCTTCTCGACCACCATCTGGAGCTCCTCCACACGATGGTAGAGCTCCTCCACCTCCAACGTTTCACCCTCCAAGATGTGGTTCTTCCACGACCTCTTTGGGACGATTTTCTGGCGGAGTCGAACGAGGCGAGACCATATTCTTGTCCATCCAACTTGGTGTCACGGATGTAAAACCACTTCTTCCGTCAATACTGGACGGACTCGCACATGGAAAAGGAGAAGAAAAGAATAGAAGATCGAATGGAGATGATGCATCCGCCGAGCGGATAGAGTCCACCGGTGCCAGACTGCCTCTTCACGGAATAGAGCTTCTGGAAGAGGCCAAAGTGTGGCTTGATACCGAGACAGAACTCACAAAGAGTGATAAAACAGGCGATGTGGAGAAGAGAGTTGGGAGACAAATGATGCAATTGAATCCCATAGAAAAAGAGGAGTCCACGAAGAAATTTGTGGATAGGAAGAGAAAGACCGCGAATGACAAAGGCGTAAAACATCACTCGAAACCCTTCGGGTGGGTGCAGGATTACGTCGTCACCGGGAAGGATGGCGTCATCCTTGTTCTGGGAATCAACCCAGAATCGCGCAGCTTGCGCAGGTCCCCATCGCGCATCTCTATGCGCTTCCACCCGCCGTCCGTGGCATGGGCCGTCATGGTGACCTTCTTCCCCCGGCGGTGGCACTCGAACCATCTCCGGCAGCGGACTTCTTTGCTTTCCCATCTTGCAGCGGCGAGCGTGACGGTGCGAGTGCAATAAGGAGGAAGGGAAAGTACGAAGAATATCCAGAGCACAGCGTAGGGCAGCGAAGCTTGTGCAAATGTAAGCAATGGAGATGAGGAAATGACGAAGGGTAAAAGACAATCACTGTTCCCCTATGGTATAAAAGGACGAAGATGAAGAATAGGAGCCATCGATCGAGAAGCCCTAGTGTGCCACCAAAATCTGACCCTACACATGTTAACACTATACCGAACCGTCGCCAGCACGCCGTCCACTACGCACGAAAACCGAGGAGACACCATAATTTTTGCCACGTCTACGCGTGACTAGTCAACTTCAAGTCAGGCGGTGGGACCCACGATCATCTCGTCGCATCATCCCTGCTCCCACAGACGTTTGAGATCACCAATCGTCAGCACTGACGTCATCAAGGCACAACCAGCAACAGATCGAAGTTTTTGGCTGATAAATCAAGTACTTACTCGAATCTATGATTCAAGAAAATACTCGGGGGCTACTCCTAACAGGAGCGCTAGCCGCACACCTGAGAAATGGCTAAGGTAGCTACACCTCGCAACTATATTCGAGTCCTACATCAAGTCTGCGACTCCACTACGGACTCGGGGGATACTCCAATAGGGTGCGTCGGTTGAGCATCTGAAAAAAATTGTGTCCTTCGGACCTATTTTGCAAACGACTGAACAAAAGTCTCTACATGAGTCTACGACTCGAATAGACACCCCGGGGCTACTCCCATAGGGAGCACTGGCCGTGCACCCTATGAATTTTTTGACTGCGATCCTTAGGGTAAAAATACAAAAAAATCTATTTGGCAACTTTGTCCAAGCCAGTGCTAAGTGAGAAACAGTCTCCTTGGCCACCCGAAACACCTCCGTGGTGATAAAATTTCGGATGTTGTGCCTGCGATGCAAAGATAAGCGCTATAGATATCATCTGATGCCCTGGTAACGCACCTGACTGTGCTCTGCTAGTAAATTTCCATGTCAACAGGCACGATGAAAATCCTGACAGACGCGTTGGGTACATCACTTAAAAAATCACTGGGATTCGACTCCTGTAAGTCCTCAAACGTCCTGAGTCAAATCACACCAGCAATCGTTCCAAATTCGAGTCCGGGGACTCGAGTTTGATGAAGATCGTGTTGTTTTGTCCTATGACAGTTAACTGGCCCTGATCCTTCAGGTGAGCCAGGCACACGAATCAACAATCCCTATGAACTAAACATTTCTCCTTGTCAAGCAGGTTCAACTACATAGCACCAGAAAGATTGAAGAGTCTCTAGCCGAATCTACGATTCGACTGAACACTCGAGGTCTACTAACATGTATATAGCCCACGGGTACACAACATTGGTTTACCTGGTCCAGTCCAAGGAAGGCCCACGTCAAGACACATGGCCCATGAAGACTTCGGGTGGCCCAAGCCCATGACGTTTTCGACTCCTTGGAGGACAAGTCTAGATGAGATAGAATTTCAAAGGGTACTAACCCTAATTTGTAACCTACTTGACCTAAAGCCCAGGACCTTCCTATCTATATAAAGGCCAGGAGGGTACGGCGAGAAGGATCCTCTTCCACCATCGCATACGCACCACTAGCCAGATTGCATCTGCGCACCCCTGTAACTTTTGGTTCCGCCGTAATCAAGAGCTGAGAAGTAGGAATAGGGTTTTCCCTCCGGGGGCTTGAACCTGGGTAAATCTCGTGTCCCGTGTTGCTTGTGTGTTAACCATTTTGCGACTTCTAGCATTCCCATCTTCCCCAGAACCCAAGTCCATAACAATGGGCATTGACGAAATCAACCCTCGTCACCTGGTGTCTCAAGGGAACTCACTGAGCACAAACTAAACATCGACCCCAAAGTGCGGCCAGTAAAGCAGTCGATGTGACCCTTCAATGAAGAGCGTCGTCATGCAATCGCCGAGGAAGTACAACGACTACTCGCTGCCGGATTCATTTGCCCCATCAAATACTCCAAGTGGCTGGAAAACCCGGTCCTAGTGGTCAAGAAGAACAACACCTGGAGGATGTGTGTCGACTACACTAACCTCAACAATGCCTGACCCAAGGAGGAATTCATGCTGCCGTGAATCGATCAGATCATCCACTCGACCACGGGGTCCGAGTCACTCTGTTTCCTTGACGCCTACTCTGGGTACAACTAGATCAAAATAATGACTGAAGACGAGGAAAAAACGGCGTTCATCACGCCATTCGGAGCATTCTGCTACACCGCCATGACCTATGGCCTCAAGAACGTCGGGGCAACATACAAAAGATGCATACATGAGTCCGTGGCGAGCCAAATTGTCTTCAACATACATGTTTACAATGACGACGTGGTCATAAAATCGACTCGAAAGGACGATATCTTTGCTAACCTTGCGGAAACTTTCGCAAATCTGCGAAAGTACAAGATTAATCTCAATCTGGAGAAGTGCATGTTCGGCATGCCAACTGTACACCTATTGGGATATGTGATAGCCGCGAGGTACACATTTTGTATGTTTCCATTAATGGTTTTCGCTTGGATTTGATGGTTTTCCAGCTTTACCTAAGGCTAATACTTCGGTAGCGAAGAAACTTTGTTTTTAATGTGTGTTTCAGGTTCTGAATATCAAAAGAGGGTTTCAATAGCAGAAACACAATATTCAGACGAAAACAAGCCAGTGTCTATTTGGAAGCAATCAAGTGGAGCGTACAGAAACTTGAACAAGCAACTGTACGTCGGGAATATTTTTCCAGCCGTATAGCTCCCGCCGTATATTTGCCATCAGCTTCATATTGTTAAAAGGGACAACTTTCGTGAAGAGCCGGGGACAAAAACAGAACACACGAGCCACCATCCCATCCAGAAGGGATAAATAAGAGATCCGGAGAAGAAGGAGAAGATGTTCTTCATCTTGCTCCACGATCTTCAATCTCCTAGCCACCACACCTCCATAGCCATTACTTGTAATTGAGAGAGAGAGAGATATATCTCCACCTTACAAGACTAGGGTTTGAGATTGTTCTTCCCATCTTGAATTGTGTTGGATTTATTTCTATTCTTATTGTGGATCTCCACGATAATATCAAGATGAACTCCCTTTATTTAATTATATTGATGATGCTTTCTTCTCTCATGTGTAAGTAAGTTCCCTTGGGCGTGGGAGATGTAAGGTATTGGTGAGATGTGATGTTCCTATATAATTTCCATTTAGTTTGTGGTTGATTTTAATTACTACATTATGTGTGCTTGACTATCTGTGGGATGCTTAATGGCTGTTGTCCAATTAAGGGCCCAGACAACATGATGCTTTGTTCTACATAGATAGAATCTTATTCGCTAGCAGACCGGTGACTCTCGAGTGACACAGGGATATCAATGGGAAACTAGTTTGACTCGAGGATCACGAGGAGCCACTATGCTTATTGCATTAGTCCGATCCAAGGAGCTTAATTGCTAAGCAACCTGAAGGATCTTAATCATCTAGTGACTGACCATGGTTGTGGTAACAGGCTAGTAGGATTATTGAAGTTGGGATGAAATCTACCAAGAGGAGTTCCGGATAATTATGGGTTGCTCGCCTACACACATACTTATAATATTATAATTGTTACACTTATCACTCATCCACCTAGCACATTCACTATCACCATGAACTGAATCTCCCCGCGCCTACTTTGTCATCTACAGAAAACAACAAACAAATTGTTCTTTACTTTTATGCTTTTTATTTTGGAAGTTTACATTTTAGTTTTATTTATTTAAATACATTCCTTTAATCAAAATTCTCTTCTTATTTTAACACTTGCAGTCAATTCACTCGAAGACCTGTGACAAATTTGAGTGTGACAAAGACTTCACCCATAAACACTTACCTTTGGGATCCCTATGGGATCGACATCTTAACTTCGAAACTAGCTACAAATGATTTGTGCACTTGCATCCATAAAGCTATTTTCTGGCACCGTTTCCGGGGAGTTAAGCGCTAAGTGTTTTGTCTCTTGACATTTCAGGTGTTACTATTACAAGATGGTCTCCCTAGGAGACAAAGTGTCTACACGCTCTGGTAGGACCTATCTATCAGATCATCTTGATCGCGTGCCTGTTCAAAGACGCGAGGAAATTATTGAAAAACTTTTGAGATCGAACAAGGTTGAAGTTGAAAACCTAAGTGACTTCATGGAAATCATGTCCATTCATAGGACAACTCCCAAGAAACCTGAGAAGACTCTCAGAGAATACAGTGCTCCAAATTATGCTTTTCTTAAACAACCAATAGAATTTCCTAATCCTGGAGTTAGGGAATATCAATTTGATGGTGAGATTATTAAAATTTTGCAGGAAAAAGCTTTCAGTGGAAGGGAAGATGAAGACCCAGGAAGACATCTCAGAGAGTTCAAAGATGTGATAACATCACTTGGACCAAAAGGTTTCCCTAGAGATTTATCTCGTCTAAAACTATTTCATTGGTCTCTCAAAGGTAAGGCTCTAGATTGGTTATATTCTCTCCCTCGTCATTACATTAAATGTTGGGAAAACTACATGGTTAAATTCATAAACAGGTTTAATCCTTTTACAAAGGTAACATAAATTAGAAAGAATATAGGCAACTTCGGTTTGAAAGTGGGAGAAAACTACCCACAAGCCTGGGATAGATTCTTTGGAATGATCAATAGTATTCCTAATCATGGCTATTCCGAGTCAACTATTTGCCACTTGTTTTACCACGGTTTTAATACTCAATTGAGAGAGTTGCTATATTTATCAGCAGGAGGATCGATAAATACTTTATCTGTTAAAGCATGTTTGGAATTGATGTCTACTAGGGCTAAGAATGATTCTTTATATAATCCTGACTTTGGCACTAAGCCAGAAAAGGGATTTCTTCATTCCTGATCTTATGCCTGAAGTACACAAAACCATGAAAGAAAAAGGTATAACTTCTGAACTTGTTAGGGAAAACAAAGTAGATTTGTTACAAGTTTTTACTGAAGAGGATGAAACTTGAAAAGTTTTTCAAGAATTGAAACATTAATATGCCAAATCTTATAATAACTTGCATAAGAAATAAGACACAAGAAGATTTTGGCTGAACTTACGAAAAATTATGATGAGATCGGCCAAGAAATAAAATTATTTCACAAGTACCTTAGTATGATTGAAACCCAATGTGAACAAATAGCATCTGGTTATAAATTTTTTCTTCAAGATGATATAAATATTCATGTTTCTAATAATGTTCTTACAAGGAGAGGTGCATTTGTTAAAGGACCATTATGACCACTAGAATATGAAGCTGAAAAAGATCTAAGGGAAAAATCCTTGCTCAAATCAAGCCAAGAATATGATACATTGGTGGATCCTCAAGATGAGACTGCTCAAGAAACACAAGATCAAACCTTGGAGGAGCAGAAGATCAAAGAGAAGAAAAAGACACAAGCAAATAAGATGAAGTAGTTGCAATAGAAAAGAAGAAAAGCGATAAGCAACAACAAAAGAAAGTAACTAAAGAGCTTGATCCCCCACTAAAGGTAAAAGATAAGAGTAAGAAACTTCCATATCCAAATCGCAAAAAGAAAGCACCGGATCAGGTAATCTATGTCTCTTTCACAAGAGAATTAAGTGATCTTCGTCTAGAAATTCCATTTGCGGATGCAATAAAAGTTCCTACCTATTCTAAATTTCTCAGTGATATTCTTAATAGAAAGAAGGAGATAAATGAAACCATTGCCATGGTGACTAGTTACCCTGCTAATGGGAAGCTATTGTCTAAATCAGGAGATCCCGGAATACCAACTATTTCATGTTCAGTAGGCAAAACTGATATTCATAATGCCTTGTGTGATTTAGGTGCAGGAGTTAGTATAATGCCATATCCCCTCTATAAAATGTTAGGATTAGGGGAGTATTCCCCCACTTATACCACTTTACAGAGGGCTGGCAAATCCACTAAACAACCTATTGGTATGATTGAGGATGTTCTACTTAGAATAGATGAGCATGTTATTCCCACTGACTTTATTATTCTTGAAATGCCAGAGGATGAAAAATTATCTATAATACTTGGAAGACCTTTCCTTAGAACTGCAGGAGCTTTAGTTGATTGTGCTGAGGGAAAAATAATCTCCAATGTTTATGATGCTAAAATCATCCGGTATTTTCCAAAAAATCTTGAAGCAGGAGAGAGATATGTTCCACCGGCAAAAAGAGTTCATACAGTAAGTGCCTTTGATAAGGGGCAACCCAAGGTAAGAATTCGAGAACAGAGAAGAGGTTGAAATATTCAACTGCTCTTAATAAAATGCTTAATGGGAGTCAACCCATCATATTAGTAAAATGAATTAAAGAAATAAGATGTTCATCGCATTCCTACAACTTTTTCACAGACATTTTTGTCGAAGCGCGCCCGTGAAGATGCATCTGTCAAAAAGTAGTAGAAATATCGACTGAATAAGCATAGATTTATTGTAGAAAATAAAGTTTGAGTTTTATATGTAGAAACTAGCTTAATCATATTGTCTAGATTAAAAAGTGAATCTAAAATTTGGCCAAAAAAGCATGTTCTAGGAGTTGTAACGACCAACTATACGGCGGGAATATTTATTCCAGCCGTATAGTTGTGGCCGTATAGTTATCGACAGAATTCTCAAAAAAGAGGTCTTGTATACAGAAGGTTTGACGAACAACTATATGGCGGGACCATTTTGGTCCGGCCATATTGTTGTGTCCGTATAGTTGTGATCTGGAATTGGTAAACCCTAACCCTCGCCGCCGCCACAACTATACGGCGGGAGCTACTTAACCCAGCCGTATAGCTCCCGCCGTATAGTTTGCCACGACCACCTAACCGGCTGGGGGAAGGCTAGGGTTCCTCATCCCCTCATTATTTCTCTCATACTCTGTCTCCAAACCACTCAAAACCCACCTAGAACTCTTGATTCTTTGCGGATTTTGTTCGTTTGAGTGGGGGAATCAGCAGATCGGTATGTTTCTCTCCCTAACCATGCTTTATTTTCAGAATTCCATGGTTGAAATCCTCTCATTGAATTAGTGGATTAACTCAAGCTTGATTGATTTTCTCTTTTTATTTCTCACGTTAGGATTGAATTCTTCCACGTAGAATCATTCATATATCATGTAGAAATTATATGCCTAAGGTTTTATGTTGAAATTTCTCAGTGCATCAAGATGAACAAGATCGGTAGTATTTTTCATAAGAGAAAGTGCCAACATGGTGAAGGCTCGGGTCTCTGGGCTGAGCTCGACAACAAGTACGCCATGGTTTTGGCGAGGAAGGTGCTGCCCACACGATGGGCCAGTGATAGCTTTCTCAGCTCAGCAGGGTTGAGGGCGGACTTTGACTACATGTGTGAAAATGCGGGGCTGTCTATCCTCGCCTATGCAAGCCACTACACCTACATCGAGCTCACCCATGAGTTCCTAGACTCCTTCTACGAAGACTACAAGGATAGGTAATGCATGCACGGTGAGTTTTACCATTAACTGGAGGCCATATCAAATTACTTTTCAGCAATTTTGTGAAGCTTATGGATTCCCTCAAGAAGGGGAATCAACTGTTACAAACTTGTATAGCGTCTCAAGTGGAGAAACTTGGGAGGTTATTTCTGTTAATGGCGGCAGAGACTTCTACCAGAAGAAGATGTCCACCATTCAGAACCCGACCATCCGCTGCTTCACTATGTTTCTTGCTAACACTTTGTTGGGAAGAGGAGACACATGCTCTATGGCCAATGCAGACATGGCCATGATTACCAAGGCACTCTTCCCTGATGCACCGCAGAGTCCCACTCTTGCACCTCTATTCTTCTAGCACCACCTCCACCAGAGCAACAAAAAGAAAGGTGATATTCACATTGGTGGATTGGTAACCCACCTAATCCAAGCTCTTGTAATTTCAATACCTATTGTTTAACCTGTTGATGGCTCCATAATTATGGATGTCAGATATATAACTACTTGTGGCTTCATTAGTGTATACCGAGCTAACATGAGGCTCCAAGCCTATCAATTTGGTTATCTTGATGTTGCACAGGATGATCAGGTGCCATTGCCTTGTCCACAAGACTTCGCGATTCAAGAAAGGAAAAACTGGATCCTCACCAAGGATCAAGTTACGGAGATCATAGCATCACTCTATCCTGACTCCGAGGAAGATGAAGAAGGAGAGCAGCAGGATGAGCAAGAGAAGCAGCAGGAGCAGGAGTACAACCCTGCTTGGGAAGGACATCAGCAGTAGGAGGGACCTTGGGAATCATGGCCCAATCAGCAACAACAAGATCAAGGGTTCAACAATGTCCCCTATGAAGATTTTCTGCAGCACAACCAGCGCGTTGGGGAGATCGCACATACTCTTCATGGAGTGATTGAAGATGTGAGTGCCTTAACTCACAACTTTAGTCACTTCATGACCCACTTCGCTGACTACTATCAGCAGCGTTGATGTCTACGCACTTCTATTCTTGTAGATAGTTGTTGGGTCTCCAAGTGCAGAGGTTTGTAGAGCAGCAACAAGTTTCCCTTAAGTGGATTACCCAAGGTTTATCGAACTCAGGGAGGAAGTGTTCAAAGGTATTCCCTCTCAAGCAACCCTGCAATGAAGATACAAGAAGTCTCTTGTGTCCCCAACACACCAATATAGGTGCACTAGTTTGGCAAAGAGATAGTGAAATACAAGTGGTAACGGTGCCAGAAAAGTGCTGATGGCGTGGAGAAACAGACTAAAGGCAAACTGAAGGAAGCAAGCAAACATGCAACAAATCTAGTAGCAAACGGTGTTTCAATGCTTAGAAACAAGGCCTAGGGATCATACTTTCACTAGTGAACACTCTCTCATATAAATATCCTCTCTTCATGATACTACTATTAACTACTCTCCGGTTGGACACTCTAATCAACGGTAGGGCCTTCCCCAATCTAGATAACCCCACATTGTCACCTTGAGCGCTAGATGGTTCCAACAAACACCACAATTTCATAGAGACATCCAACTCCAAATATAACTCATAACAAATATTCAATCTAGTTAAAGTGCCACACACGGTATGCACGCTGTCACTTTCACACACGTGGGGAAAAGCAGAGATCTAATGAAGCACTTGAGTAGCAAGGTAGATCTACTTGATTACAAAGCTCATGACTACAAGATCATTCATAGAGAGAGAGATGAACACATAGCTACCGGTAGAGCCCTTAGCATCGAGGAAGAACAACTCCCTCCTCATTATGGGAATCAGCAACGGTGATGGAGATCGATGGAGATGGCTCCGGGGGCACTTCTTCGTCCCGGCAGGGTGCCGGAACAGAGACTTTCTATCCCCTGAATCTAACTTTCGGTGGCGGTGGCACTATGGAGGTTTTCGTGGATTTCTTCTGGATTCTTTAGGGTTTTCCCACCGGAGGCTTCTTATAGGCACAGGAATCAAGGTCGGTGGGGGTCCAGAGGGCCCACACCCCCTCCAGGCACCTCCAGGGCTTGCCCGCGCCTAGGGTGGTTTGGCCACCCTATGGCCCCCCTCCGGCTCTGCTTCGTGGTTCCGTGTTGCTCCGAGAAAAATAATCTTTAGCTTTTGTACCATCCAATTCCGAGAATATTGATTTTCTGCCTTTCTGGAACCAAAAACAGAAGAAAACACGAAACTGGCACTGTGGAAACTTTTTAATAGGTTAGTTCCAGAAAAGATATAAAAACACCTCAAACTATAGACAAAGCAAAGAAAAGTAGATACAAAACAAGCATGGAGCATCCAAAATTATAGATACGTTTCCGACGTATCAAGCATCCCCAAGATTAACTCCTACTCGTTCTCAAGTAGGTAAGTGATAAAAAGAATAATTTTTGAGGTTACATGCACCATCAAAACCAAGATCAAACCATTTGCAAGCTGGGATCAAAGAACTCTAAACATGTGCATGAAAGATGGAGTTCTAAGAATAGGACATAGTAACTATGCATGCACCATGAAAGGCTACAGATAAAGATCATGAATAACATGCATTGAAAAACGTTTGTTTGTTTCACATACAGAAAACATAGCATAGTGCCATTCAGCTTGTCCCTCATAGAGTAGCAATATAGATGCATAGGACATCTTCAAAGTTCACAAGGGTGACTAGAAACAAATAGCACAAGAACAAGTAATATCACAATATGCATCAATCAATAAGCTTTGGAACAATTCACACAAAATGACAACTATGCTCTCTTAATTGTGCCTAAAGGTAGAAGGTGGAGACTATACAATAGTGGAAGAAAGGCCTTTTGTAAAGGAAGCAGGGATTACAAGTTTCAAAAAGAGCATCCAAAAATTATGGTACTTGTTAGCTTTCAGCCCTCATTGTCCCTATCATAAGCATCTTGAAGTGGTTAAGGTTAAAGTGGCGAAGATGGAGTATCTGCTTGACGAAGTATAAGTTGGCAATCTCAAGTCCCTTGAATACGAGGGCCACACCACATGCATACTCAACTTTGGGTCCATGTAAGTTCTTGTCACTGTAAGTATTTGCATATCTTTGAAAACCGCCAACGGGGTACCCCTTGCACATGGTACAGGAGCTTTCCCATAACCAAAATGACAAGGCAAGCAGACAATGAGCATCTCAGCAATCTTTTTATTTACCATATGCATAGCTTTTTATTGGGGATGCTTCATAGATAGCTCATTATGGTGATGCTGCAAGTTTCCACCATGATTAAGCATGGCTTAGGCTAGCGGCCCAGGCGTTTCTCTAACACAGGATACAAAATCCATGGACTTACAAGTTCCCTCTTTATTTCACACCGGTGACATCCATAGACAAAAGAACATGATATCAACTGAGTACAACAAGGTACAAGTGCAATGTTGAAAACGTTCCCCGTGACAGCACGGTTCTGCTAATTCCAACTTATAAGTGCAAGCATATACAACAAAGTTGTCACAATGGTTCAAGTTTATTAGGGTCAAAGAATAAAGTGTGCCATCAAGTTCGTGAGGGCTCTAATCAATAAGTTTTCACATAACAAAATAGTTTTTAATTAGAAGATAGTTGAAAACAAGAATATACTTGGAATGGTGTAACACACCATGTATAGGAATTTATAGTGGACACTTTGGAATAAATTGGTTTCTTGGGAGTTGGAGGCATGAGTAGAACTTACTCATACAAGTGGAGACTAGCAAAAGACTGGGAGCAACCAACTAAGAGAGCAATAATGGCCAAAATCATGCAATGCAACAAAGCATACTAATCAAAGCAAAGAGTGGTATTAAAAGTCAAGGACTAAATGATCATAGAGGCTAAATGTGACTTGTCATAGTCATAACATGGTGTGATCATGTGCCAAGTCAACCCAAGAAAAGCATCAGAGGATAATACCACAATACTACGCTTTTGCATGCTAAAACAACGCATAATTTCTTCAAGGCACACTAAGCAATCCCAATTGTTTGGAACAAGACATGCTACAGCAATAATCACTAAGCATAATGCTAAAACAACACGTAGCATGTCATGCTAAAGTCTAAGTCACGGTCAATGCAAGCTCCTCTCGCACTTCAAGCAAGAACTTACTACTCCTTTCCAACACCAATCAACCTATTTGAAACAACTCACAAAGATAATAATCAATAAAGACCAGTGAGCTTGTATCACAAATCCACAAAGAAGAAATAAAAAGTTCTAAGCTAAAAGCACAAGAAAACTAAGGCTAAACGCAATGCTAGAAAAAGTGAACACTCAGAGAACAATAAGAGTGAAAACTAGAGTGTTCTAGGCAATGAAAACATAGTGTGTCTCTCTTCAAAAAAAGTGTGGTGTAACCAACCAACTTACTCAAGAAATCTAAGAAAACGAAAACCAAAATGAAAACTAAGACGCTCCAAGAACAACACAACAATGCATGAAACAATAAAAACAAAGTGTCTAGAAAGACCTGAGCTTTTGATTGATGAAGAAGGGGATGCCTTGGGCATCCCCAAGCATTGACGCTTGTACCTGTTGAATATTTCTTGGGGTGAAACCATGGTGGCATCCCCAAGCTTGAGCTTTTTTCCATTCTTCATCTCATTACATCATTCTTTCTCTACACCTGCAAATTTTCCTTCATACAAAACTTTACACAATCTTCATTAGCAACATTAGTGTATTCAAAAGATATTAGACCTCTGGCAAAGCTTTGGAACAACAGAACTTTTCACTAAAAACACAAGCTACTGTAGCAACTCCTTCAAAAAGCTCAATTCACCTAAAGATAACTAAAAAAGGAATCAATAAGAAGCAAATGCAAATAATGGCAGAAATCTATCAAAACAGAAAAGCAGGTAGAAACCGATTTTTTCGAAGAACTTATGTTTCTCAAATCATAAAGTGTTGAACTAAAGAAAGTTAGATAACATCTTGGGGGATTTATTCATAAATTTTGAGCTCAATCCGAGTTACAGAGACTCCTCACGAATTTTTATGGTGGAGGACAGAAATCTGTTTCGGGACAGCAACTCCCAAAATCTTACTTCCCTCTCATTAGAGGTCATTCTTGACACAAAAAGCAAACAAAAAGGATAAGGAGAGGTCATTAATGAAGTAATAACTTCCAAGACTCAAGAAAACTCTTGGGTTATCTCCCAACAAGCACGTTTCTTTAATGCCTTTAAGTTAGGCTTGATAGTTTGAGAAGATGCTCACATAGGAAATATGAATTGATTTAAAAGAGAGCATCAAGAAGCAAATTCAAAGAATATTTAAGTCTAACCCACTTCCTATGGATAGGAATCCTGTAAAGAAACAAGTCATGAAAGCACAAAGCAACAAGCATAGGAAAGCAAAACAATTGCAACTTCAAAATCTTCAACATAAAGAGGGGAAACTTAATATTTTTGAGATACATAAAACCATGTTTCTCTCTCTCATAATAACTTTCAGTAGCATCATGAATAAAATTAACAATATAACTATCACATAAAATATTCTTATCATGAGCCACATGCATATAATGATTACTACTCTCCACATAAGCATAGTCATTCTTATTAATCATAGTGGGAGCAAATTCAACAAAATAGCTATCATTATCATTCTCATCACCATAATCATCAAATATAGGAGGCATATTGTAATCACAATTAATTTTCTCCTCAATAGTAGGTGGACTGAAAATATCATATTCATCATTGTAATCATCATATATTGGAGGTTTGGTATCATCATAAGCAATAGAATAGCTATCTTCCAAAGCTGGGAACTAAAAAGATCATTTTTCATAAAAACTAGCCTCCCCAAGGTTAGACTTTTCCATAGCATTAGCAATAATGGTGTCCAAAGAATTCATACTAATAACATTGCTATTAGCATGCAAGTAGAGTTCTATAGGTTTTTTAATTTTCTCTTCAAACACTTCATGTCCTAGCTCAAGATAAATGCTATAGAGCTCTCTAATTTTTGTTGTTGTTTTCCATTAAGACTAACTAGTGAAAACAAGAAACAAAAAGACAAAATTGCAGAATCTAAAGGAAATAACTTTGAGCACTCACACCGGAGGATGTGAGTACCTTTTACCTTACCTTCCCGGCAATAGCGCCAGAAAAGAGCCTGATGTCTACGCACTTCTATTCTTTAGACAGTTGTTGGCCCTCCAAGTGCAGAGGTTTGTAGAGCATCAGCAAGTTTCCCTTAAGTGGATTACCCAAGGTTTATCAAACTCAGGGAGGAAGTGGTCAAAGGTATTCCCTCTCAAGCAACCATGCAATCAAGATACAAGAAGTCTCTTGTGTCCCCAACACACCCAATATAGGTGAACTAGTTCGGCGAAGAGATAGTGAAATACAAGTGGTAACGGTGCTAGAAAAGAGCTGATGGCATGGAGAAACAGACTAAAGGCAAACTGCAGGAAGCAAGCAAACATGCAACAGATCTAGGTGCAAATGGTGTTTCAATGCTTAGAAACAAGACCTAGGGATCATAGTTTGACTAGTGAACACTCTCTCATATAAATATCATCTCTTCATGATACTACTCTTAACTACTCTCCGGTTGGACACTCTAATCAACGGTAGGGCCTTCCCCAATCTAGATAACCCCACACTGTCACCTTGAGCGCTAGATGGTTCCAACAAACACCACAATTTCATAGAGACATCCAACTCCAAATATAACTCATAACAAATATTCAATCTAGCCAAAGTGCCACACACGGTATGCACGCTGTCACTTTCACAGACGTGGGGAAAAGCAGAGATCTAATGAAGCACTTGAGTAGCAAGGTAGATCTACTTGATTACAAAGATAATGACCACAAGATCATGCATAGAGAGAGATGAACACATAGCTACCGGTAGAGCCCTTAGCCTCGAGGAAGAACTACTCCCTCCTCATCATGGGAATCAGCAACGGTGATGAAGATGGCGATGGAGATCGATGGAGATGGCCCCGGGGGCACTTCCCCGTCTCGGTAGGGTGCCGGAACAGAGAATTTATGTCCCCCGAATCTCCCTTTCGGTGGAGGCGGTGCTATGGAGGTTTTCGTGGATTTCTTCTGGATTCTTTAGGGTTTTCCCATCGGAGGCTTCTTATAGGCGCAGGAATCAAGGTCGGTGGGGGTCCAGGGGGGCCACACCCCCTCTAGGGGCCTCCAGGGCTTGCTCGCGCCTAGGGGGTTTGGCCACCCTGTGGCCTCCTCCGGCTCTGCTTCGTGGTTCCGTGTTGCTATTAGAAAAATAATAACTTTGGCTTTTGTCCCGTCCTATTCCAAGAATATTGATTTTCTGCCTTTCTAGAACCAAAAACAGAAGAAAACATGCAACTGACACTGTGGCAACATGTTAATAGGTTAGTTACAGAAAATATATAAAAACACCTCAAAGTATAGACAAAGCAAAGGAAAGTAGATACATAACAAGCATGGAGCATAAAAAATTATAGATACGTTTCCGATGTATCAAGCATCCATACCCGTCACCGAACAACGACAAGAACTAAGCATGGCAATAGCCTAAGCTTGGGGGAGGTTTGAGAACCTCCAAACTTTGCATTCATATTTTTATTTCTTCTTTTGATTTATTTTATTTTCCAAGAATTGCATGTTTACTTTCAGTTTGCGTTCTTAAACCACAAAAAAATTAGTTGTAACTTTTATTGCAAATTTGTTTCTTTGTTTTTCTCGGAGATTGCTCAATTTTAGGTGACTTCGCAATAGGGAAATATAGAGAGGATTTGACTCAATTACAAGAAAAAAGCAAGAAAGAGGAGGTATCACATTACTTTCATCACCTCTTCTGCAACTTTAAATTGATCCTACAATTATTTACTCGCTTGCACTTGAGTCACTCCCCACCTAGCTTGTTATCCTATAAATTATATTCCTTTGCTAGTGTCCTCTTTTAGCTTTGAAACAATGAGCAATGGACTTGGTTGAAATATTTCCGACATTTTTACAACAATAAAAAGCATCCAAGAGATTACTTGAGTCCATGTTTATCCCAAAGGATTTGATTTTAGAAACTACTCAACCCCATTGAGCTTAATGTAAATAGACTCGATAGCACCCTTGAATGAAATTTCCTAATAAAATGGATTCTTCGAAGTAGTAGAGATTATGCCACTATTTTTTCTAATAAGTATAGTAGGATATTGCTTTACGTGTGTCACTATAACACTGTCGTACTCCATGGGTAACTATTAACTCCGCTGGCCAACGAACAATCTAAATGTGGGAAACCACTTGATTTCGGCTATTGAGTTATGTAAACGTCTGTAGCTACAATGCCATGACAGGTAAAATTTTAGTCTCCTCATGGTTTTGTGTTCCAAGTGAAGTTGTAGTACTCCTCTGACCCACTATTACTCAACAGCTATCTATTGGCATGGTCACGAGTGCGCAACATAGTCCCAATTGACATGTTAAAAACAGTGGCATGATTTCTCAATGAAAGAGCCGAAGGTTTTAAAAAACAAGGAAAGGAAAAAGGAGCTTTGAGAGTCTTGAAATTTTAACATGGGAGTAGATGAGTTGTTCTTGAATTAAATGTCGTTGGTGCCAACTTGAGTACTTTTAATTGATTAAAGGAACACGAGCAAAAAGTTTTCATCTCTCAATAAGAGAGAAACCAAAAGGATTTGTTTCACTTTCCTAGCTAAACTTTTGACACTCGCTCAAGCATATGATTTATTTGCTAGCAAGATATACGTGGTTAGGAAGTGGACTCAGTGCAATGTTGTGAATACTTGCATGATCATGTTTAAGATTGCATGAATTGTGAAGAAAATAATTAGACACCAATTCGAGCTTGTTAGTTCTTTTATTTCAGTTTTGAATCTCCGCTATAATTTATTATTTGCTTGTCACTCGAGGGTGAGCAACATATAAGCTTGGGGGAGTTGATAGCTGTGAGATTCGACACATTTTTGATGGCTTGTATTAATGGTTTTCGTTTGGATTTGATGGTTTTCTAGTTTTACCTAACGCTAATACTTCGGTAGCAAAGAAACTTGGTTTTTAATGTGTGTTTCAAGTTCTGAATATCAACAGAGGGGTTTAACAGCAGAAATACAATATCAGACAAAAACAAGCAAGTCTCTTTTTGGAAGCAATCAAGGAGAGCGTACAGAAGCTTTAACGAGCAACTGTACAACGGGAATATTTTTCCGGCCGTATAGTGCCCGCCATATATTTTCCATCAACTTTGTCTTGTTAAAAGGGACAACTTTCGTGAAGAGGCCAGGGTTGAAAACAGAACACACGAGCCACCATCCCATCCAGAAGGGATAAATAAGAGATCCGGAGAAGAAGAAGACGTTCTTCATCCCGCTCGATCTTCGATCTACTAGAGACCACACCTCCATAGCCATTACTTGTAATTGAGAGAGAGAGAGAGATCTCCACCTTGCAAGACTAGGGTTTGTGATTGTTCTTCCCATCTTGAATTGTGTTGGATTTATTTATATTCTTATTGTGGATCTCCATGATAATATCAAGAATAAATCCCTTTATTTAATTATATTGATGATGCTTTCTTCTCTCATGTGTGAGTAAGTCCCTTGGGCGTGGGAGATGTAAGGGGTTGGTGAGATGTGATGTTATTATATATATTTTCCATTAATTTTGTGGTTGATTTTAATTACTATATTATGTGTGCTTGACTATCTGTGGGATGTGTAACATCCCAAGTTTTCAATCTTATTGGTCCTAGTAGGAACCCAAAAATTTAGGGGGAAATAAAACTTTTTAAGTTTGATGTAGCTATTGTTTGTTTAACTGCTTAGTTTGCTTGATCCTTAGTTTTGCCTGGTTAAAATGTGTACTTTCCATACTAGTGTGTCCTTGTGGTTCTTGCACTTAGAATCAGGTTTGTTTCATCACTAGCACCACCCTAGTTTGTGTGTTGGGAAAAAATCAGAGAAGGATCCCCATGTCTGATCAAAGCCTCATCTCCTTGTATTTTTGCAAATCTTAGAGTTATGGGGTGACCAAGCCCTAAACCCTTTTTGGCCATAAAAACCCATGCCTTACTACCTTGCCATGAGCACAACCAAACCCACCATGCAATTGGTTAAACCTCAACCTTGAGCCCCATGCATGTTGGTGTTATGAACACAAATGGCAAGAAGGGAAAGTGGTCACCTTATTTTCAACAAACTTTGGAGGAGCCATGCTAGCTAGTGGTGATGATCTAGGAAGCAACCAGGGCATGGGCTTGCTCATCTCACCTCCCTCTACACCCCCATACTCCTACCTCTGCCATTTGAGGCTCGATCTTGAAGAGAGCATCAGGCAAAGTCGCCCCCGAACACGAGTTGCCCTAGACCGCTCCACACCTATTCCCACTCCCTACACCTCGCTGCAACACACATGTGCCCAGGAACGTTTCCAGCGATGCAAGGCTACTCCCTCCACAACCCTGAATGTCCCTTGATAACCCTAGACGAGAGAGAGAGAGAGAGGCCGGGCGGCAGATTGCCAAGATCTTGCTTGGCCACTCTCCTGACCCTGCTAGCCACCGTTCTGTCACGCTTTGGGCCCGCGTAGCGCGCGCCTTACCTAGGCACCACCCACCCCTCTCCCTCGCTCACCCGAGGCCCTCCCTACCCCCAACCCGCGATGGCCACGTTGCCCTGGCCACATCGCACGCGCCCGCGCTCCTCAGTTCCCTGGTACATATCGATCCCGTGTGCGCGTAGAGGACGCAACCCTCTGCCCTCTCCACCACCCCCAAGTCTAGACCGAACACCCCTAGCTTGCCCCTAGACCGACCACGACACGATCAGTCGTCGAGCACATGGTGGGCAGAGGCGTCACTAGGACAGCCCGCACAGTCCCAAGGCCGCGAGCCTGTCTGCACGCATCATAACCCTCCCCCTGGCTCACAAAGACACCCCCACCTCTCCCTAGCCTATCCCCTCACCTCGCCCTCGCAATGGACACCCCTGCACCTGGTGCACCATGGGCCGATCCTCGTCGGCATAAAAACCCTGAGCCTCCCACTGCTCCCACCACCCACCTCATTTCCACCCCAACTCACCTCCACTCCACTCCCAGAGCGGATCCGAGCTTGCTCGGCTCCTGCAGCCCACGGCGCTCACCGCACCAACGCTGTGGCGAGTGAAACCGGTGAAGGTTGCTATCGCCAGTCTCTCTCTCCCCTCTCAGTATTTCTCGCATGCATGCATGCCTTGAGAAACACCCCTGATCCGCCTTTCCTTTCCCCAGGAATAGCTAGTGCATCATCAGAGAGGAGTCGTGGATGCAGACGCCGCGAGCCCGTCCCCGACCATCGCCGGAGCCCAAGCCGCTGTTGCCGCCCCTCGTTCGGATCCGTGTCGTCGACCATGTCGAGCCACACCATCCCTGACCCTGCTCTGCCCCTAGGTGAGCCTCCCCTACCCTCCCCCGTAGCTCCTAGGGTTTGGTCGTCGGTGTCACCACCCGCGCGAGGAAGACGATCCCTGGGCCGTTCGATCTTTTCAGATCTAACGACCCACGGTGCTACTTACCTCTTCGATAGCTCGCAGACGCTGACACGCGGGGCCCCTGTCAGGGATTTGAAATCCCCAGCCCCCGCGCACGCTACCGCGCGAATGGGCCGGCCCAGCTCCTGCGTGGACCGTGGCCAGGCCCCAGATCCTCTTAGCCCCTTTTTCCTTTTCCATTTCTTTAAATCCCAGAAAGTTGTGCCGCAGATTTAAATCCACCAAAAATGACCAAAACCTCCTTTTTTCCTGATTCAAATTTTGGAAGTTAGCCCTAGTAAATCCTGACCACTTCGCACTAGTAGATTGTTAAAAGGATGCTTGTAACTTTTCTAAAAATTTCTGGAGTAAAATAGTGTAGTTTACACTATTTTAATTCTAGTAAATTTCCTGGAAGTCAGAAAAATATGAAAACACATCCTAGGCCTTCCTTTTTAACCTACCTATCCAACAAAATTGGAATCACACCCTTAAGAGATATTTAGCACCTGTGATAAATCCTGCAAGTTTGGGACAGAAGCTTCTTGTAGAAATTCTAGAAGCTTCTGTGAAGCCCATTTTGGAGTAATTCCAACTCCAGCAGTTGAGCACCAACATTACCTTCTTACTCCTAGTAGGTCATATTTTTAGTGGTATCACTTCTGTATTGGGGATTATTTGTGTGTTTCTAGCCTTGTCTCCAGTTTTTAAATTGCTATAAATGAACCATAATAGCTAAAAATATGAATCCAATTGGGTTGGTTTAGAATTTCAGTCACCTACCCAGCCATATTTTTTTGGTCACTGTTCAGTTGCAGAAAAGAGTTGAAGCACTTGATTTCTTGCTAGACTAGGGTTCACTATTATTTTCACCATAATTGTTGGGAGTGTCATAATTAGTTGATTCCAGTGTCCTTCGCTTGCTAGTTACAGTAGCTACAAATGTGTGTTCTGGTTTGCCAAGTTGAGTACATATTCTGTACTGATTGCTTTCCTTGCTCCGTGTTTGATGACTGGTATGTTGTTTGTTCGTTTATCTCCTTTCACGACGATAGATACGAACAAGGAAGGATACGAGGAAGGTGTTTGGGAGTATCTTGAAGAAGAAGATCAGGGACAAGTTGCCAACGAAGGCAAGCCACCTCATTGCTCGTATACCTTGTCCTATTATTCCATGCATTTTTTATCTACTCATTTATGCAAAGTGCATTGGTTTACTAAAGTACACCTTATATGTGAAATGTTTGGCTCCTCCAAATAATTACCCCTTAGTACCAATAGGTACCACCCATTTGTATAATACCTACCTTCCCTTAGTATGGTAGATGGTGTTTAACACCATAACCCCTTGGATACCCTGTTTTAGCCTAAACAAAAGTGTAGGATGGGAAGACCCCCGGGAAAATACTTACCAAAAGGTCTTATGAGAAAACCTTGGTGAGGTTTGACCTACCAAGTGGTTTGGAAAATGAGAAGGTTTTTGTTTTATAAAATTGTCGGGCAAAAGATGGAGGAAAAATGTTTACGAAAACAGCCGGGCTGGCTAGTTTTGAAGCTTGCGCAATTAACCAGTGCAACCACATTACTCTGGAATGCGACGGGGCTGGGCTAGAAGTTTGTCTGATCCGGTATATGGGCCTCACACTACTACATGGGCAAACAATCCCCGGAAGGTGGGACTTCTTTGTCCAACGGTCCATGCGTAGCATCGACCCGGGAGAAGGAACAAAGGGTCTACGGGCCTCCGCGCAATAATATGAGCCCCTCATTGAAAGCGCACACCCATCGACGTTCAAACGCACTCCGGTTAGATGGTTACTATATAGGGCGTCCCGGAGGGGATTAACCTCATAGGGTAGGCACTTGTACCGGAGAGGGCATACGGAAGGTCTTGACCGGTTGGTCGACCCACGATCCGTGTAGATCAGGGACGGGTAATCGGATGGTGTGGGTACAGTGTACAACCTCTACAGAGTGTAAATCTATTCGAATAGCCGAGTCCTGGGTCATGGACAGTTGTGCTGGCGGATGTACATCGGTGACGGTTTTGATTTCAAAAAGGACTTCGGAAACGCAATGGCTTGAAAATGTTTTGACCATGGGATGGTCGGGAAAATGGAGGAAGGAGTTTGGTCATGAAATGACACGAGGGAGAAACCAATGGGTGAGCCAATCCTAGTGTTTTCTTAAAACTTTTCAAACAGGTTTCCAAAATGTTTTATAGAAGTTTTTAAACAAAGATATAGAGACATGCTATATCTACAAGAGAAACTAGTTTATAAGAGAGCCTCTTTTTGGAACCATCCTACCACGGCCCTACTGCATATCCTTTATTATTGTTCTCTTAAGGTGGTTTGCGAGTACATTCAAAGTACTCTCCGGCATTCAAACTAGATTATGAGCAGGAAGATGGGAATAATGGAGGCTACGACGACGACTTTGCGAACTAGGGCGTTACTCTGATTCAGGAACCCTTTGGGATATGGCATGACTCGGGCCTTCTGCGTTTAGTGTTTCTGCTGCTACTATCTATTTGTGCCCATGTGGCCCCACTGTAAGACTATCTCTGCAAGACTTGATGCTTCGATACTGTAATGGATGTGTACTTTGATACTATGTCGATTATGCCCCACGAGTCACTGATCATGGGATCGTGGTGGGTTGCATAATGGGTTATCCCGAACCATAAATCTGGGGTGCTACAGATTTGGTATCAGAGCCATCCTGACTGTAGGAGCCCCTAGATATCTTGGCCGTTAGTCGAGGACCAAAAACTATTTTCTACACCAGAATGAAGAACATGAGTATTTGAAAAAATAATGTTTATGTCTTCTCTCCTCTATTTTCAAAAAGCTACCTACATTAAACTCCCGTTTTACTCATTTAAAATTTTGCACACCTTGCACTAACCCCAACTCCTCTAAATTTTTTGTAGATGGCTGTAGTGTTCACCAAGTTTCGTCAGGTAGGACTAGAGCTGCCACTCCAGTTGTTTGAGGCCAAGCTAGGAGAGTTGGCTCGCTTGGTGGGACGCCCTACACCAGAGATCAAGGGCGCCCACATCCCAACTCTCATTGATGGGGAGCTCTCTTGGATCGTGGTGTTCACCGTGTGAGGAGGAGTAGTGCCCCCGCTCTATGAGGATTTTGAAGTCAATGTGATTGAGAAAGAGTGGGGAGATGGCATACTCAGGGTAACCCAGGAAGCCCTGGCGCGTCTGGCCTATCACCATCGCTAGCAGCTGGAGGAGACGCGATTCCGTTTCTTTGGGAGGCATCATGAGGAGGGGTATGTTCTCCAGGCACCACCTCATCCCGACTTTGAGGCGTATATCCAGAACATGGATTACACCCTAAAGAAGACTCAGACGCACCTGGACAGGGTCCGAATGGATCTAGATCTCAATACTACCCAGTTACTCGCCACAGAGGAGAGCCTAGAGGAGGCGAAGGCTGGGCGTGCTCTAGCCCTATTGGAGAAGAAAGCTACGGTCGCTAGGAACAAGCGTCTCATGAAGAAGATGAAGGATCAGAAGGATCTTCTAGTGACCATGGAAGCCAAGATAGAGGAGCTGGAGGAGGAGTGCGCCGACCTCCGCAAGGACAACAACGACCTACTAGATGAGACCGACAATGATGCTGCCCACAAGGAGGATTTTGACATGGAGCCACAGAGTGACCCCAAGGATGATGACCAGATGGAGGAGGAGGACCCGGAGGGGCTTGTATTTGATCCCGAGGATGACAATGAAGTGATCATCGAGGAGGATACCACCGCACGTCACGACGAGGAGTAGGTCATGCATAGATAACGAGAGCACGTGAGACTACCACCATGTCCCCCTTTTGAGTGGTGAGTTGATTGTTTCTGTTTGCTCTGTAATGTTGGATCTCTAGTATCCCTACCTAGCATCGAGGTGTGACGCATGAACTTGTGGTTATGTTGTTGGAACTTGTGATTGTTTCTGTTCCCTTAAGTGCTGGTTTTCCCTTATGCCTGTATGCCCTTCATGATTGCTCATTCCCTGCTAATTGATTCTTTCATGAGAACCACCTTGTTTCCAACCGTACCTAACCTCAAACCTTCAAGATGGTGAGCCAACAATGGCTCAACTCCTGTGCATGTTCATGGAAGACCGCCAAGCTGCCAACACCGAACGCCAAGCTAACCTCGCAACACTCCAGCAGCTTGTCCAAGCCGCCGTAGGAAATGCCCATGACAATGAGGGTGAAGGAGGGAACATATAACCACAATCTTGTCTCAAGGATTTCCAGAGCACCAACCCGCCGGTGTTCACCAAGTGCACTAACCCTTTGGACGCCGATGATTGGCTCCGCACTATCGAGAACAATCTAGAGGTAGGCCGAGTGGGAAATGAAGAGAAAGTACTCCTGGCAACCCATTTCCTCATAGGACAAGCCAGGGAATGGTGGATAAGTGTTAAGGAAATTCTACCAGCTGGTCAAGAAATCACTTGGGACAATTTCAAGGAAAGGTTACGGAAGCGCCACATGCCCCCAGGTCTGGTCAAAATGATGAGAGATCAGTTCCGAGCTCTGAAGAAAGGGGGAATGTCCGTCATCCAATATCTAGAGAAGTACACTGACCTGGCTAGGTATGCTCCGGAAGACACAAACACATAAGATAAGAAGGTGGATACCTTTCTAAATGGGCTACATGATGAGCTACAGTGCCACCTAGTAGCCCAGAGATTCCAAGAACTTGATGCCCTGGTTGATGCCGCCATCATGGTTGAAAGCAAGCGTAAGGGGATGATTGAGAACCGCAAGCGCTAGATGATGCAGCAAGGAGGATCCATTGGAAACAGGTCATGAAGCATGCCCCCATCCAACCCTGCACCCCACCTCAGAGGACTCCGACTTATGCTCCGCATCCCAACAACCCCAATCGCAACTACAACAATCCCCGCCCCGAAGGTGGAAACCCAATACCCGCTCCTAGAGTCCCTGTCAACCCTAATGCTCGCCCCAATTCGTCCGGATGTTACACCTGTGGAGAATGGTGGCACTTCTCCCATGAATGCCCACTAAAGAAAGGGGGAAATGGACCGCGTCCCAATGCGGCCCACATTAATGTCAGAGGAGCGCCGGCCAAGGGCGCAACCCCTAAGAAACCAGCGAATGCAGCCAGAGGGCATCTGAATCATATCACTACTGAGGAAGCCCAGGAATCTCCTGACATTGTTCTAGGTACGTTTCTCGTCAAATCAGTCCCCACTACCATACTCTTCGACTCCGGGGCGTCCCATTCCTTTGTTACTGCACATTTTGTTGAGAAAAGTGGGATGGAACCTAGTCGTTTGGGTAGGCTTATGCTAGTGCAAATACCTGGCTCAATGGCCAAAAACCAATCCGTCTGCCGAGATATTTCTATAGTTATTCATGGTATAAACTTTAAGGCCGATCTGATCGTTTTAGGAGCCCAAGGTCTGGACGTAATACTAGGAATGTATTGGATGTCCCGTTATTAGAGAGTAATAGATTGCACTAGAAAGATCATCTCCCTGAGGAGTGCTGAAGGAGAGCCTATCGAGTACCGAGCGACAACTCCCTCTTCCCGATTCTATTGCCAAAAAAGTGTTGCTGGACCCGCCCTGGAACAAGTACCGGTAGTCTGTGAGTATCCGGATGTGTTCCCCGACGAGTTGACCGGTATGCCCCCTGATAGGGTTATCGAGTTCATCATAGAATTAATTCCCGGAACGACCCCTATAGCCCAGAGGCCACCGTATGAACCCCGAGGAGTTGGTAGAACTAAAGAAGCAGCTGGATGACATGGAATGCAAAGGCCATATCCAGCCAAGCGCCTCTCCATGGGGATCGCCAGTTCTGTTTGTGGACAAATAGGATGGGACCACCTGGCTGGTCACAGATTACTGCAAGCTCAACGATGTCACCATAATGAATAAATATCCCTGGCCAAAAATTGAAGACCTGTTCGATCAGTTAAATGGAGCCCGGGTGTTCTCCAAGATAGATCTCCGCACTGGGTACCACCAGCTAAAACTCTGAGAATCAGACATCCCCAAGACTGCCTTTACCACCAGATATAGCTTTTATGAATACAAAGTCATGTCCTTTGGACGAACCAACACACCGGACTACTTCATGAATCTCATGAACAAGGTATTCATGCCCTATCTGGATAAATTTGTGGTGGTATTCATTGATGATATCTTGGTCTATTCCAAATCGGAAGTAGATCACGAGGAACATATGAGACTAGGACTAGGAACCCTCAGGGAACACCGACTCTATGCCAAGTTCAGTAAATGTGAGTTTTGGTTGAAGGAAGTGGGATTTCTTGGTCATGTGTTGTCTGCTAGGGGAGTCTCAGTAGACCCCGCCAAGATACAGTCAGTACTAGAATGGAAGGCCCCCACCAACCCTTCGGAGATCCGAAGTTTCCTAGGTCTAGCGGGATATTACCGCAAGTTTTTTGAGGGATTCTTCAGCATTGCAAAATCAATGACCTAGTTGCTTAAGAAGGACAAGAAATTTGAATGGACAGACAAGTGCGAAGAGAGTTTCCAAGAACTCAAAAGAGATTAGTCTTGGCCCCTATCCTGACCATGCCAGACATATCCAAAAGCTTTGAAGCCTATTGTGACGCCTCCAAATTAGGACTTGGAAGCGTATTGATGCAGGAAGGCAAGGTCATTGCTTACCTATCTCGTCAGTTAAGCCGCACGAGATGAATTATCCCACCCATGATCTAGAATTGGCCGCTGTTGTGCACGCCCTCAAAACCTGGTGTCATTACCTGATGGGAAATCGCTGTGAGATCTATACAGACCATAAGAGTCTGAAGTATATCTTCACACAGAAGGAGCTGAATATGAGGCAACAGAGCTGGATAGAACTGATCAAGGATTACGATTTAGGGATTCACTACCAACCAGGAAAGGCCAATGTGGTAGCCGATGCCCTCAGTCGGGAACCCTGTTCCCTGAATGCCATGGTTAAACGAGACCAACCGAAACTAGTCCAAGAATTCGAAAGGCTCGGGCTAAAACTAGTCAGTCCCGGGTTCCTATCCCACCTCAAATTAAAGCCAACTCTTCTGGACCAGATAAAGGACGCCCAGACAGGTCACCCCAGCATAGAAGGAATCAAGCGTCGTATGGAGAGGGAAAATGTTCCCGGATTCAAAGTAGATGATAAGGACGCCCTGTGGTACAAAGGACGCATCTGCGTGCCCAGCCAGCATGAACTAAAGTAGACCATCATGAAAGAAGCTCATGAGACCCTCTACTCCATCCACCCGGGGAGTACCAAAATGTACCAAGATCTGAAGCAACAATATTGGTGGCATGGAATGAAAAGAGAGATCGCCCTATTCGTAGCCAAGTGCGATATCTGTCAGAGAGTTAAGGCCGAGCACCAGTGCCCCGCCGGATTACTACAACCCCTTAAGATCCCAGAGTGGAAATGGGCGAAGGTCGGAACGATTTCATTACCGGACTACCCACATCTAGTAGAGGACACGACTCAATCTGGGTAATTGTCGACTATCTATCCAAGGTAGCCCATTTACTTCTTGTAAGGACCAGCTACAACGGGAAACAATTGGCTAAGCTCTATATCTCAAGAATAGTTAGTCTCCATGGAGTAACTAAGGAAATCATGACAGATCGAGGACCGCAATTCACCTACCGCTTCTGGAAAAGCCTGCACGAAGCCTTAGGAACTCAACTATCCTTTAGCACCACCTACCACCCTTCTACCGGAGGGCAAACAGAAAGAGTCAACCAAGTACTGGAGGATATGCTTCGCTCGTGTGTTCTGGCTTACGGAGCCAAATGGGAGGATTGCTTGCCTTTCGCCGAATTATCCTATAACAACAGCTATCAAGCCAGTTTGCAAATGGCACCTTTCCAATTTCTTTATGGGAGAAAATGTCGAACACCCCTGAATTGGACCAAAACTGGAGAAAGCCAAATCTTTGTCCCAGATGTAATCAAGGAATCCGAAGAACAAGTCAAACTAGCTCGCGATCGCCTGAAGGTCGCTCAATCCCGCCAGAAAAGCTATGCCGACACCAAGCGTCGGGGGTTGACATTCAACAAAGGAGATTCCGCGTACCTTCATGTTTCTTCTCTCAAAGGAATGAAGAGTTTTCACGAGAAAGGAAAACTCGCTCCCCGATACATCGGGCCCTTCAATATTCTCGCCCAACAGGGCCGAGTATCATACCAGCTGGAGCTACCAGCCGAATTGTCTGACTTCCATAACGTCTTTCACGTGTCCCAACTCCGGAAGTGCCATCAAGTACCCGACAAGCCCGAAGTCTTCAAGAAGGTCGATTTCCAAGCTATTGATCTTAACCAAGATCTCACCTACAGAGAAGTACCTGTCAAAATTCTAGAGAAGGCCAATCGATTGACCCGGCGCCATAACATACCTTTCTACAAAGTTCAATGGAGCAACCACTCAGAAGAAGAAGCCACCTAGGAACGAGAAGATTACCTTCGGAAAGAGTACCCCCACCTCTTCACGCTGTAACTCGCGAATCTCGGGACGAGATTCTTTTAAGGGGGAAGGTCTGTAACATCCCAACTTTTCAATCTTATTGGTCCTAGTAGGAACCCAAAAATTTAGGGGGAAATAAAACTTTTTAAGTTTGATCTAGCTATTGTCTGTGTAACTGCTTAGTTTGCTTGATCCTTAGTTTTGCCTGGTTAAAATGTGTAATTGCCATACTAGTGTGTCCTTTTGGTTCTTGCACTTGGAATTAGGTTTGGTTAATCACTAGCACCACCCTAGTTTGTGTGTTGGGAAAAAATCAGAGAAGGATCCCCATGTCTGATCAAAGCCTCATCTCCTTGTCTTTTTGCAAATCTTAGAGTTATGGGGTGACCAAGCCCTAAACCCTTTTGGCCATAAAAACCCATGCCTTACTACCTTGACATGAGCGCAACCAAACCCACCATGCAATTGGTTAAACATCAACCTTGAGCTCCATGCATGTTGGTGTTATGAACACAAATGGCAAGAAGGGAAAGTGGTCACCTTATTTTCAACAAACTTTGGAGGAGCCATGCTAGCTAGTGGGCCTGTGTAGCGCGCACCTTCCCTAGGCACCGCCCAGCCCCTCTCCCTCGCTCACCCGAGGCCTTCCCTATGCCCAACCCGCGACGGCCATGTCGCCCTGGCCACGTCGCACGTGCCCACGTTCCTTAGTTCCCTGGTACATATCGACCCCACACGTGCGTAGAGGATGTAGCCCTCTGCCCTCTGCACCACCCCCAAGTCTAGACCGAGCACCCCCTAGATGGCCCCTAGACCGACCACGACATGACCAATCGTCGAGCACAAGGTGGGAAGAGGCGTCGCTGGGATAGCCCGCGCCGTCCCGAGGCCGCGAGCCTGTCCGCATGCATCATAACCCTCCCCCTGGCTCGCAAAGACACCCCCACCTCTCCTCTAGCCTATCCCTGCACCCCGCCCTCACCACAGAGACCCCTTCACCTGGTGCACCGTGGGCTGATCCTCGTCGGCGTAAAAACCCCAAGCCTCCCACCGCTCTCACCACCCACCTCATTTCCACCCCAACTCACCTCCACTCCACTCCTAGAGCGGAGCCGAGCTTGCTGAGCTCCTGCAGCCCACGATGCTCACCGCACCAACACGGTGCCGAGAGAAACCGGTGAAGGTTGCCGTTGCCAATCTCTATCTCCTCCTCCCAGTCTTTCTCACATGCATGCATGCCTCGAGCAACACCCCTGATCCGCCTTTCCTTTCCCCAGGAATAGCTAGTGCGTTGTCGGAGAGGAGCCATGGACATAGACACCGCGAGCCCGTCCCCGACTGTCGTCGGAGCCCAAGCCGCTGTTGCCGCCCCTCGTTCGGATCCGCGTCATCGACCGCGTCGAGCCATGTCGTCCCCGATCCTGCTCCACCCCTAGGTGAGCCTCCCTGACCCTCCCCCGTAGCTCCTAGGGTTTGGTCGCCGGCGTCACCACCCGCCCGAGGAAGACGAGCCCTGGGCCATTGGATCTTTTCAGATCTGACGACCCACGGTGCTACTTACCTCTTTGCCAGCTCGCAGACGCTGACATGCGGGGCCCCCGCCAGGGATTTAAAATCCCTAGCTCCCGCGCACGCTGTCGCGCGAATGGGCCAGCCCAGCTCTTGCGTGGACCGTGGCCAGGCCCCATATCCTCTCAGACTCTTTTCTTTTTCCATTTCTTTAAATCCCAGAAAGTTGTGCCGCAGATTTAAATCCACCAAAAATGACCAAAACCTCCTTTTTGCCTGATTCAAATTTTGGAAGTTAGCCCCAGTAAATCCTGACCACTTCGCACTAGTAGATTGTTAAAAGGATGCTTGTAACTTTTGTAAAATTTTCTAGAGTAAAATACTGCAGTTTAAACTACTTTAATTCTAGTAAATTTTCTTGAAGTTAGAAAAATATGAAAACACATCCCAGGCCTTCCTTTTTAACCTACCTATCCAACAAAATTGGAATCACACCCTTAAGAGATATTTAGCACCTGTGATAAATCCTGCAAATTTGGGACATAAGCTTCTTGCAGAAATTCTAGATGCTTCTGCGAAGCCCATTTTGGAGTAATTCCAACTCCAGGAGTTGAGCGCCAATATTACCTACTTACTCCCAACAGGTCATATTTTTAGTGGTATTACTTCTGTACTGGGGATTATTTGTGTGTTTCTAGTCTTGTCTGCAGTTTTTAAATTGCTATAAATCAACCATAATAGCTAAAAATATGAATCCAATTAGGTTGGTTTAGAATTTCAGTCACCTACCCAGCCATATTTTTTTGGTCACTGTTTACTTGCAGAAACGATTTTAAGCACTTGATTTCTTGCTAGACTAGGGTTCACTATTATTTTCACCATAATTGTTGGGAGTGTCCTAATTAGTTGATTCCAGTGGCCTTGGCTTGCTAGTTACAGTAGCTACAAATGTGTGTTCTGGTTTGCCAAGTTGAGTACATATTCTGTACTGATTGCTTTGCTTACTCCGTGTTTGATGACTGGTATGTTGTTTGTTCGTTTATCTCCTTTCGCGACGATAGATACGAACGAGGAAGGATACAAGTAAGGTGTTTGGGAGTATCTTGAAGAAGAATATCAGGGACAAGTTTCCAACTAAGGAAAGCCACCTCATTGCTCGTATACCTTGTCCTATTATTCCATGCATGTTTTATCTACTCATTTATGCAAAGTGCATTGGTTTTACTATAGTACACCTTATATGGGAAATGTTTGGATCCTCCAAATAATTACCCCTTAGTACCAATAGGTACCACCCATTTGTATAATACCTACCTTCCCTTAGTATGGTAGATGGTGTTTAACACCATAACCCTTTGGAGACCTTGTTTTAGCCTAAACAAAAGTGTAGGATGGGAAGACCTCTGGGAAAAGACTTACCAAAAGGTCTTATGAGAAAACCTTGGTGAGGTTTGACCTACCAAGTGGTTTGGAAAATGAGAAGGTTTTGTTTTATAAAATGGTCGGGCAAAATATGGAGGAAAAATGTTTACGAAAACAGCCGAACTGGCCAGTTTTGAAGCTAACGCAATTAATCCGTGCAACCAAATTACTCTGTAATGGGACGGGGCTGAGATGGAAGTTTGTCTGATCCGCTATATGGGCCTCACACTACTACAGGGGCAAACAATCCCCGGAGGGTGGGCCTTCTCTGTTGAACGGTCCATGCGTAGCATCGATCGGGAGAAGGAACAAAGGGTCTACGGGCCTCCGCGCGATACTATGAGCCCCTCATTGAAAGCACACACTTGTCGAGGTGCAAAACACGCTCCGGTTGGCTGGTTACTATATAGGGCGTCCCGGTGTTGAGGGGATTAACCTCATAGGGTAGGCACTTGTACCGGAGAGGGCATTCGGAAGGTCTTGACCGGTTGCTCGACCCACGATCGATGTAGATCAGGGACGGGTAATTGGATGGTGTGGGTATAGTGTACAACCTCTGCAGAGTGTAAATCTATTCGAATAGCCGATTCCTCGGTGATGGACGGTTGTGCTGGCGGCTGTACAACGGTGATGGTTTTGATTTCAAAAAGGACTTCGGAAAAGCAATGGCTTGAAAATGTTTTGACCATGGGATGATCGGGAAAATGGAGGAAGGAGTTTGTTCATGAAATGACCGGAGGGAGAAACCAATGGGTGACCCAATCCTAGTGTTTTCTTAAAACTTTTCAAACAGGTTTCCAAAATGTTTTATAATTTTTTCAACAAAGATATAGAGACATGCTATATCTACAAGAGAAACTAGTTTATAAGAGAACCTCTTTTTGGAACCATCCTACCACGACCCTATTGCATATCCTTTATTATTGTTCTCTTAAGGTGGTTTGCGAGTACATTCAAAGTACTCACTAGCATTGTCCCTAGCTATTTACTTGGCCAGATTATGAGCAGGAAGATCGGAATAATGGAGGCTACGACGACGACTTCGTGAACTAGGGCGTTACTCCGAGTCAGGCACCCGTTGGGATATGGCATGACTCGGGCCTTCTGCGTTTAGTGTTTCCGCTGCTACTATCTATTTGTGCCCATGTGGCCCCACTATAAGACTATCTCTGTAAGACTTGATTCTTCGGTACTGTAATGGATGTGTACTTCGATACTATGTCGATTATGCCCCACGAGTCATTGATCATGGGATCGTGGTGGTTTGCATAATGGATTATCCCGGACCATAAATCTGGGGTGCCACAGGATGTTTAATTCCTGTTGTCCAATTAAGGGCCCAGACAACATGATGCTTTGTTCTACATAGATATAATCTTGTTCGCTAGCAGACCGGCGACCCCCGAGTGACACGGGGATATCAATAGGAAACTAGTTTGACTCTAGGATCACGAGGAGCTTCATTGCTAAGCAACCTGAAGGATCTTAATCGTCTAGTGACTGACCATGGTTGTGGTAACAGGCTAGTAGGATTATTGAAGTTGGGATGAAATCTACCAAGAGGAGTTCCGGCTAATTATGGGTTGCTTGCCTACAACATACTTATAATATTATAATTGTTACACTTACCACTCATCCACCTGGCACATTCACTATCACCATTAACTGAATCTCCCCGCGCCTACTTTGCCATCTGCAGAAAACAACAAACAAATCATTCTTTACTTTTATGCTTTTTATTTTTGAAGTTTACATTTTAGTTTTATTTAAATACATTCCTTTAATCCAAATTATATTCTTATTTGAACACTTGCAGTCAATTCACTCGAAGACCTATGACAACTTTGAGTGTGATAGAGACTTCACCCATAAACACTTACCTTTGGGCTCCCTGTGGGACCGACATCTTAACTTCGAAACTAGCTACAAACGATCTGTGCACTTGCAGCCATCAGTATGTCATGTCCAAACGTGGCATCGATCCAAACCCCACCAAAATTGGCACCATCGCGTGACTCAGCAAACTTATGCGGCTCAGATCACCGTAGAGCTTCGTTGGGAAACCCCAAGACACTACTAGGAAAATGGCCTTTAGTGGCGCACCATGAAACATCATCTGTGGCGCACTAGCAGTGCGCCACGTGCCTTGGCGCTATCTCTCGGTAGTGGCGCATCTTGCGCCACAAAAGTTTAGATACAGCGTGGCGCACATGCCAAGGCGCCCACGAGTTTGGGCAGGTGCGCCACGCGTATGAAACGAAAACCGTGGCGCACTAGGTGTTGTGCGCCACAGATATAAATTTCAAAATTCAAAAAAAAGCAGCAGATCTGGATCTCGTCGTCAGTGCCGTCGCGGTCGGTGCAGGTCGCCGCCGTCGCCTCCTCGTCGTCACCTCGTTGTCGTCGTCACCTCGTTGTCGTCGTCGGAACTGCAAGGAGGAGGAGGAGAATAGGAGGAAGAGGAGGAGAAGAGGAGGAGAAGAAGAATAGGAGGTAGAGGAGGAGAAGAAGAGGAGGCAGAGGAGGAAGAGGAGGAGGAGAAGAAGAGGAGGAGGAGAAGAAGAGAGGGAGGTAGGAAGAGATGGAGGAAGAGAGGGAGGAAGGGAGGTCGACGTCGCCCGTTGTCACTGCGAGGAGGAGGAGAAGGAGGTCGACGTCGCGCCGTCACTGCAAGGAGAGGAGAAGGGGAAGGAGGAGAAGGGAGAAGGGAGAAGGAAGAAGGAAGAAGGAGAAGGGAAAGGGAGAGGAAGAGGGAAAAGGGGAAGGGAAAAGGGGAAAGGAAAAGGGAGGAGGGCGGGGTGGTGATTCAAATTTGAATCCCGCCCAAGATTATCCGTGGCGCACTAGGTGTAGGTGCGCTACGGATAAGTCGCCCTGTTTTTTTTTTCTGCAGGAAAAAACGGTTTTTTGACCGTAATTTTTACTCTTTTCGAATTTTCAAAATCTAAAAAATCGCTAAACGACCGTTGCGAGAAGATGCGAAATCTCGTTCTCGTCATTTTGGTATATTATACGATTTTTTTCGATATCGTATGCAAAAGTTACGGCCTTTTCACCATGGCATGACTTTTTTTTGCAAATAAAGTCAAAACTCATTTTTGTTAATTTTACTAGAAGCTATACCACATTACCTACCTAAATATGAAAGGATTTAATTTTTTGAAGTGTTTATCATTTTATTTTATTTTTTGCAAACCCTAAAAAGGCGATCCACTTGGGGGGGGGGGGTGGAGTTGGTGCATGCCACTTAGCCATAGGGCACTATGCCATGTGCGCCACAGATGGTTGTACTCCCTGTGGCGCACTAGGCCGAGTGCGCCACAGATGTTTGTGGCCGTTTCACAGCAGAGGGGGGCGTGCGCTTAGGCGTAGCGCACCCCCGCATGTGCGCCACAGATGACACTAACAACCGTGGCACACATGACTATAGTGCGCTACAGATGTTTGGCGTGCGTCCAACAGGGCTCTGGACCACACACATCTGTGGCGCACTATAGTCATGTGCGCCACGGTTGTTCTAGTTACTAGTAGGGCACTGCCCACAGGTGAGCCACGCCTGTTTTAGCCGTGGGGCACTTCAACCATGTGAGCCACGGATGTGCTGATTACCTATAGCTGTTTTCCTAGTAGTGAGAGAAAGGTGTGATGAGTACAGCAATAAGTCTTCCCTCAGTATGAAACCAAGGTTATAGAACTAGTAGGAGGAACAAAACGACCCCAAGGTGTTGCTAACAACTTGGATACCTGCACAACACAAACTCAAGACTTTGCCCCAACGAACAGTGAGGTTGTCAATCTCACCGGTTTACTGAAAACAAAGGATTAAACGTATTGTGTGTGAGGTAATGGTGGCTTATAGAAAGTAAACAGTAACAGTGGAAGATGTATCAATGGTAAAGATTGGGCCGGGGTCCATAGTTCACTAGAGGTGTTCTCCTTAAGATAAACAACATAACATGCTAGGTAAACAAATTAAAGTGGGGAAATTGACAGTATAGAGCAAGGCATAATAATGCAATACTATACATTCATGATCCTATGAGATTTGATTGGGCATTACAACAATATACATAGACCGCCATGCAACTGCATCTATGACTAGTAATATACCTTCAGGTTATCATCTGAACCCCCTCCAGTATTAAGTTGCAAGCAATGGATAACTGCTTTAAGCAATGCATGTAAAGTAAACAATACACTTGTTCCATGAACAAGAGATCGTTGTTTTCTCCCTAGTAGAAATAGCACATCTACAACCTTAGAGATTTCTGTCACTTACCAGATTCAATAGAGGCATGAACCCACTATCGAGCATAAATACTCCCTCTTGGAGTCACTAGCATCTACTTGGCCAAGATAGCTAGTAGAAATGGAGAGCATGCAAGATCTCAAACAACACAGACATGATAGAATCATTAATCAATCTGACATAGTAATCTCAATATCCATCGGATCCCCGCAAACACAACATGCATGATTATAAATAGATGATCTTGATCATGAACGGAGGTCACAAGATCTAAACATGATAGCACAAGGGAGGAGAAACAACCATCTAGCTACTGTTGGACCCATAGTCCAAGGTGGAACTACTCACACATCATACCGGAGGCTGTCATGGTGATGAAGAAGGCCTCTGGGATGATCTCTCCCCTCCAGCAGGGTGCCGGGAAGAGCTTCAGATCCCCCTCTCAATCTAGGGACGATGGTGGCGGTGGCTACGGACTGTTTCCTGGAGATCTGATCGGGTACTTAGGGTTTTGGTTTCGGGGGCTTCTTATAGGCGAAGGGGGAGACCGAGGGGGTGCCCAAGGCGGCCGCACCCTCCAGGCGTGGTCCAGGTCTGGCCGTGCGGCCATGGGGTGTGGGTGTTGTGGAGGTGACCCCGGATAGTGTCAAGACAGGGGAAGATAAAAGGAGTTTGCCCTGTCATATGCTGAGTTACTGTTTATGTCGGCCGAGTCCTGTGAAAGTCGGCCGAGATAAGCACAACCATGATACCTACGAAGGGAGCGATACCTGATCCGGCCGACATACGAGTTAAGTCGGCCGAGTATGTATGTACAACTTGAATGCAGGTAAAGGTCGAGCCGAGTTATCCAAGACAAGGCTGAGTAACATGAAGCTTGCAGGAGAAGGAGATGCCTAAGGTCAAACCCTAGCTGCTATAGGAGGAATCTGGACAGAGCCAAGCGCTAAGGACAAAGAGCAGATATGTAGAGGGGCAGACAGGCGTCACTGAGGTGACAGTGAGGAAGCCCGAGGCGTGCATGTGAGGCCCTCTGGAACCTTGTCACCGATAGGAGGGGAGACACGGAAAGGAGCTCGCCGAGTTACCACTTTGGGACAAGCATATTCCAAGAATATGCTTGCCACGTTAGCCCTAGGAGGAGCCAAGGAACCCCTTTATAAGGAGAAGCATGGACTCCTGAGAGGGGGATCGATTCATTCAAGGCCGTAAGGCTCGTGTAGCTTTTCTCTTCTTCCTGCAAACAGCTCGAGGAGCACTTGTAGCCCAAGAGAGGAGAAATAAAGATTTGCATGTTAGTCATTTGTGTGTAGAAGTAACTGCATCTTCCCTCCCCGGATCCCTCTAGTATCCATTGGCCCCAAACATTAGCCTACCCATGGAATCTGCCGTGCCACCACCACGACAGTTGGCGCCCACCGTGGGACCAGCAGCGGTGCTAGAAGGAGTCAAGATCCGGACGTGAAACTTCATCCACACCGGCAAGAGCGTTGTCTCTGGCTTAGTCCAGAGATTTGATCTCTGTGACTATGTTAGCGATAACGCAGGCAGCTTCAGGAGAAAATCTCCTCCGTGCAACGACGTCTTCATCAACCTAGGCATGCACCAAATCTACGTCGGCGTCGACACATCATGCGTTTATCCTCACCAGGTTATTGATGCAGGAGATCCTCCCCTCAGCGCCGCAAACGGTCCGCGTGGAGAACACCCCGCCAGCAGCGTCGAGGTGATGGTCGCAGCCGGTTACAGGCAGCAGCAGGAGGCGCCGGATCAAGTAAGGACCCAACGACAAGAGAACAGGTAACCACAAAGCAAGCAGTTCCACAGCCCACCGAGGTAGATCCTTCAGCAGCCAAGCTAGCCGAGGTGCAGGAGACAACCCCGAAGGCACCAAGGGTAAGATGGCCACCTCTGGAAAGACCAAAAAATATTCTCCAGGAGACTATAGATAATCTGACCACGCTTGTAGCACCGATACTTGATCCGGATAATGCTCAGGCAGAGTTAGAAGAGACCAGGCAAAAAGTACTGGTAGAGGCAAAAAAGGTGTCGGCCTTGCGGGAGTCCCTGAACAGGACCCTGCGAGAATATGCCAAGGCAAATAAGCTAGAAATTTCCCCAGAGCGAGTAGATGAGTTAAGATTGAGAGGAAAAATATCATGAATGATATCAACAAAGAGCATGAGACTCACAAGGCAGACTCACTAGACCTAGGCTTGCCGAGGTATAGCACCCCGGCAAAGAACCTAAGGGGCGGCTAATGCCGCTGCATTAGAATTGGAAGGATTAACCGGCGAAGCCCGGCAAAAGCAACAAGAAAGAGTGAATGAGCTGGTACGCATTGCGAACCAGCAGAATGAAGAAATTCTTAGGGCTGACCCGGTGAGACCGGGAGCCTTGCGCATGGTTCATTCGGCTGGAGCAACAACTGCCTTGTCAATGGCAGCAACATCCTCACCCGGAAACAACGGGCGAAAAGATAAAGCAGTAACTTCAGGAAAAAGGAATAAGCAAATTGTACCGTATGATCCAGCGATAACTGAAAAGGTCAATGAGAATAGAGGCAATGGAAGCCGAGGTAACGGTGGCGAAAGAAACCCCGGTCGTGCCAATAAGGGCAACGAAAGCCGAGGTAATGGAGACCTCGGAAGAAGAAATCATGAGAATGAAATCCCGGCGGAAGGAAGAAGGGACTCGCCGCCAAATACTGAGCCGAGGTATGAACCTCGGCAAGAACGAGAAGTGAGACCAACTCACCATAATCACGCAAATGAGAGGTACAATGATGGCTACTCAGATATGGAGTATGCAGGGCATGGTGGAAATAACTATTATGGAATGCAGGAGAGAATCATGTACAAAGACTTACCGTCAAATGATGCAAGATTAAAACTGGACAGGTTGTATCGGTCCGAGTTGTTAGAAGAGAAGGGTCCGCCTGGTCCGGCGTGTTTTGGACCTCGGATCATGGGCGAGCCACCAATGCCGAACTTTCAGCTGGCAAGGGGCACGAAAACATACAATGGGAGCACCAAGCCATAGGATTGGTTGATTGACTATGCTACTGCAGTAAAGATAGCTGGTGGGAACTTGCGAGGGGCAGTAAGATATGTCCCGCAAATGCTGGAAGGACCAGCCAGAGTATGGTTGAACAATCTGCCAGCGGGAAGTATCAACTGCTGGCTAGATTTTGAAGATATGTTTGTCAGTAACTTCACCAGTACTTACAAGAGACCAAACAGGCCACAGTAGCTTGCGATGTGCAAGCAGAGGCCGAATGAGACAGACAGAGAATTCTTAACTCGGTGGTGTAACCTTAGGAACTCATGCGAGGGAGTTATAGAATCTCAAGCGATAGCTTGGTTCGCTCAGGGATGCCTATATGCCAGTGTCTTGTGGCAGAGACTGCAAAGAGATATGCCAACCACTTTGGCAGAAACCATCAAGATAGCGGATTCGTATGCATTGGGTGATCCGACGCAACCAGAACTGATGTCGGCAGAGCATCGGGAGCATCAAGATCAGTATGCAAGATATGCGGCTGGATCATCGAGGCGCAACAAGTTCAGAGGAAGTAGAAGAGAGGAAAGACCGGATTACAGATATGCCTCCAATCAGGTGGCAGCGGTAGTGCAAGATCAGCCGAGTCACGGAAACAGTCAGCGGCAGAAGAATGGTCCTCAGCAATGGACACCAAGGAATGAAGGGAAAAGACAGTGGATGCTAGAACAGAAGAAGCAGTGGCAGGAAAGGCCGAAGTTCACGTTTGAATCCATGTTGGATCAACCGTGTAAGTTTCACACTCCAAACCCGGCCAAGCCGGCTAATCATACAACTCGGCAATGCGCCTGGATGAAAAATGCAATGGGGAACCTAGCAGGCATGCAAGCACCTTCTCATCAGGCACATCAGCAGCAGCCGCAATTGACTGGGGAAAATGCACAGCAGTTAATGTTACCCCCTCCTCCTCCGAGGTATGATAACTCGGACCGAAGAGATGCAGTGCATCAAGTAATAAATCAGGGTCAGGGTGGAAGGACAAACCCCAGAAATAATGTACGCAATGATTACAGGGAACATCATCAATCATATTGCGTGTTCACAAAATAACAGCAAGACAGGCAAAGTGTACAGCGCCGGCATATGGAGGTAAATGCAGTTATGCCGGCAGTACCAAGATATGTACCTTGGTCAGATCAAGAAGTAACTTGGAGCATAAAGGATCACCCCAAAATAATGCCAAATCCAGGGTCGTACGCACTCGTACTAGATCCAACTTTTGTCGGGCCCAGCATTAATGTGAAATTTTCAAAAGTACTCATTGACAATGGGAGCAGTATCAATATCATGTACAAAGATACAATGCATAAACTCGGAATATCACAGAATATGCTGCAATCCACGAGAACCACGTTCCATGGAATAGTGCCGGGACTTTCATGCGAACCCATTGGGAAGGTTCGAGTAGATGTATTATTCGGCACAAGGGATAACTGAAGAGCGGAAAATTTGGAGTTTGAGGTGGTGGATCTAGAAAGTTGCTATCATGCTTTACTCGGTCGGCCGGCATTGGCCAAATTCATGAGTAGCTGCCACATCACTTACTTGAAAATGAAGTTACCCGGACCACAAGGGGTGATAACAGTAGTAGGAGATTACAGGAATTCGATGGAATGTGCTTCGGCCGGATCAAACCTGGCCGAGTCATTGGTGATCGCAAGAGAAAAAAGAAGGATTCAAGAAGTAGCGTCTCTCCCTCAGTCGGCATAGCTGAATATGCTAGCATTAGCCAACCCACATGGAAGTGTTTCTTTCCAGCCGACTAAAGAGATAAAAAAGGTCCAAATATATGAGCAGTTCCCAGAGCGCACCATCACGATTGGCGCCGGCCTGGATGCCAAATAGGAAGGCGAGCTCACCAAATTCCTCCATGAGAATCGGTATATCTTTGCTTGGTCATCTCAAGACCTGCAAGGTGTGCCGAGGGAGTTGGCTGAGCATTCTTTGCATGTAAGGCCAGGAGCAAGGCCGGTGAAGCAACCTCTCCGCCGCTTCGCCGAAGACAGGAGAAAAATAATAGGGGATGAGATAGCTCGGCTCCTGGCGGCCGGGTTCATCATGGAAGTACTCCATCCGGATTGGCTATCGAATCCGGTGTTAGTAGAAAAGAAAAAGGATGACCCAAATGTAGCCGTCGTATGGCGAATGTGTATTGATTACACGAACCTAAACAAGGCGTGTCCCAAAGATCCTTTTCCTTTACCTAGGATAGACCAAGTCATTGATTCGACCGCTGGTTGTGAGCTGTTGTCATTTGTAGACGCATATTCTGGTTTCCACCATATACCGTTAAATCCGGCCAATCAAATAAAGACTGCGTTTATTACCCCGTATGGGGATTATTGCTATTGTACCATGCCATTCGGCCTGCGCAACGCAGGAGCAACATATCAGAGATGCATGCAGAAGTGTCTACATGATCAGATAGGAAAAAATGTGCAAGTGTATGTGGATGATGTGGTAAAAACCAAAGAAAGTAAAACACTGCTGGATGATATTCGGCAGACATTCGCAAACCTGAGAAGATTCCGAATGAAGCTTAACCCGGAAAAATGTACCTTCGGTGTCCCGGCTGGGAAATTACTCGGTTTTCTCATATCCAGCCAAGGTATAGAGGCAAATCCAACTAAAATATGAGTAGTTGAAAGAATGGAATTGCCGAGGTGTCTAAATGATGTACAAAAATTCACGGGTTGCCTGGCCTCGCTTAGTCGATTTGTGTGTCGGCTGGGGGAAAAGGCATTACCTCTATATCAACTGATGAAAAAATATGATAAGTTCATTTGGACACCGCAAGCAGATAGCGCATTTCATGAATTAAAAAAGATGTTGGTCACGGCACCAATTCTGGCCTCTCCATTATCAAAAGAGCCTATGTTACTTTATGTAGCTGCCACTAACAGAGTGGTAAGCGCGGTAGTTATCGTGGAACGGAATGAAGATGATAAGTCGGTACAAAGGCCGGTGTATTACCTAAGCGAGGTGCTATCAGCCTCAAAACAGAACTACCCGCACTACCAAAAGATGGCTTATGGAGTATACATGTTGGCGAAAAAACTTAAACATTACTTCGAGGAACATCCGATAAAAGTGATTTGTGAAGCACCCATAGCCGAGATATTGAGCAATAAAGATGCCAGTGGCCGAATAGAAAAATGGGCAATCGAGTTATCACCTTATGCTCCACAATTCGATAGGCGAGATGCAATCAAATCTAAGGCGGTGGCAGACTTATTTGTGGATTGGGCCGAGGTACAATATGAGCCGCCATTACCAGATCCGAATTATTGGACAATGCACTTTGATGGTTCAAAGCTGAGAAATGGCTTGGGGGCAGGGATAGTGTTAACCTCGCCAAAAAGAGATCAGCTGAAATATGTGCTGCAAATATATTTCTCCGCGTCAAATAATGTAGCCGAGTATAAAGCACTCATCCATGGGTTAAAGGTGGCAAAAGATATTGGCATACGTCGGATCCTATGTTACGGGAATTCAGATCTATTATTACAGCAAGTATTAGGCAATTGGGACGCGCTAGATGCGAATATGGCCCTATATAGATTCCATGTCCAAAAAATCAGTGGATACTTCGATGGATGTGAGTTTCATCATATACCTCGGGCAGAAAATGATGCTGCAGACACGCTGTCAAAACTCACATCAACTAGGCAATCAATTCCCCCGGGTATCGCCCTAGAACACCTGAGAAAACCATCAATAACACCATCACCAGAGTCCGAGTCCATTTATATATCGGCAAAATCAAGAGAAGATAGTATGCCAATGGAAGTTGACAAAGAATGTAACCCGGAAATTCCGAAAGTGAACCCGGCCATCGCACGAATGGATATGGAAAAATCCAAGGCTGTTATGTCGGCGGAAAATATGGAAATAGATAGTGAAATTATCCCAGAGAAAATCATGCCGACATGGGACCAACCCATATTTTACTTCCTTAAGGATGCAATTTTGCCGACTAATGAGGTACTGGCTCGACAGACAGTAAGAAGAGCAAAGGCTTATACAATCATAAACAATGAGCTATGTAAAAGAAGCATCACAAGTGTGCTGCAAAAATGTGTTGACTCGGCTGAAGGCCAGGAAATCCTCCTAGATATACATCAGGGAGAATGCGGGCATAACGCCTCGTCCAGAGCTTTAGTGGCCAAAGCATTCAGGCATGGATTTTATTGGCCGACGGCGTTGGAAGAGGCCAGAGAATTGGTAGAAAAATGTAATGGTTGCCAAAGATACACCAGCAAGATACATATGCCATCGTCTGAGTTAAAGACAATACCAATTACATGGCCATTTTCGGTATGGTGCTTGGATATGGTGGGACCATTCAAGCCAGCCCGGGGCGGAATGACTCTCATTTTAGTCATGGTGGATAAGTTCACAAAGTGGATTGAAGTAAAACCAATAAAAAAGTGTGATGGACCAACATCAGTAAAATTCCTCAAAGCTATTATCTTGAGATATGGTTATCCACATAGTGTTATTACAGACAATGGCACAAACTTTGCTGAAGGGGCTTTTGCCAGATTCTGCCAAGAAAAAAACATAAGGCTAGATGTCGCCTCGATGGCTCACCCATCATCAAATGGGCAGGTAGAAAGATCTAATGGACTAGTATTGTCCGGAATAAAACCCCGACTCGTCGAACCTCTGCAAAGGTCGGCAGGATGCTGGATTGAGGAACTACCAGCAGTACTATGGAGCCTCAGAACTACTCCAAACAGGTCAACAGGGTATACCCTATTTTTACGCTATATATGGGCGAAGTGCTTCCAATGACATAATACATGATTCGCCAAGAGTAACCCAGTATACAACCGCTGAGGTAAATGAGGTAGCTCGGCAAGATGATGTCGATTTGCTAGAAGAGGCCAGGGAGTTGGCACTATCAAGGTCAGCTATTTATCAGCAAGACCTACGACGATATCACAACAAGAAAGTCAATCCAAGAGTGTTCAAAGAAGGAGATTTGGTTCTTCGGCTAGTGCAACGCACAGCCGACATGCACAAACTATCACCCCCATGGGAGGGGCCATTCATCATGAGTAAAGCATTGCACAATGATGCATATTACCTAATCGACGCTCAGTCACCAGAAAAGAACAAGGCAAATAAAGCCGGCGAAGAATCGAAAAGACCATGGAACATAGCTTTACTTCGTCCATTTTACTCGTAGGAGCCATCTATGGTACGTTGTAATATGACGCTTCAAGTCGAAGTATCAACCATGTATTAAACTTCGGCACCTTTGAGCAGTGACTCGGGGATTGCCCTTTATTATTTCTTATCTGAGTTATGTATTAAACCTCGGCACCTTTGAGCAGTGACTTGGGGACTGCCCTATGTTATTTCTTATCTGAGTTATGTATTAAACCTCGGCACCTTTGAGCAGTGACTCGGGGACTGCCCTATATTATTTCTTATCTGAGTTATGTATTAAACCTCGGCACCATTGAGTAGTGACTCGGGGATTGCCCTATGTATTTATTATCTGTGTTATGTATTAAACCTCGGCACCTCGAGCAGTGACTCGGGGACTGCCCTATGTTATTTCTTATTTTGAGTCATGCATTAAACCCCGGCGCCTTGAGCAATGACTCAGGGGTTACCCCGTAAGGTTATCTTCATTAACCCATGAAATATATTTCGGCAACTAGGTTTGCAACTCGGAGAAGACCACATGGTCCAAGGTCCTCCTTTGAGCACACGCAAGAACTCGATAGCCCAAGTAATAAATCGGGGACTAGTGGGTTTAATGGATTATTTGTCGCCAAACACATAAAAGTTCCATAGCTCAGCAAACAAAGATCTCTAAGAGTGACGCAAAAAGAGTAACACTCCCAGTAAAACGAAGTATGATAAGGGGTGCAACTTATTGTTTCACTTTGCCAGATACGGGCTTCGGGCTTTATATCTCGGATAGAGGTCAAGAACGCAATTTCCAAGCCGTCGAATTTATAAAGGCCAGGCAATATAAGAGTCGAACTAAGGTCAACCACATGAAAACATACGATCCAAACCTATGAGATTGAAGGTCGCCAAAGCAAAGATATAAAGCTACAAGATCTGTTTAGATAAACTAGTAATGATAACCGTCACCCATGCCACAGCGGAAACAAGCAAAAAGGGTTCGTACCACACAAAAAGTCGGACAATTGTTTCACACACATCATACGCCCGGCATACCGGGGACTGGAAATAATTTAAGAAGTTTTTTGAACCTAAGAGGCAGCGGCATGATCAGGCACTGGGCGCTCCGAGGTAGACGGCGCCTCGGCCGAAGTTACTTCGCCTTCCACAGAAGCAATGGTAAATTCGGGGGAAGTCCTGGGCTGCGGAGAAACATTAGCTTGAGCTTGAGAGTGCCCAGTCCCTTTGGAAGATGATCGCGCGTCGCCGTCCCCATCCGAGCTTGCGCTGGAATCACCAGAGTTGTCCGAATCGCCCTCATCCTCATCCTGGTCGGCCGAATCATTATCAGAGGCATATTTGATTGCGACGTCATCTGATGGGTTGGGAAGAAAGCTCGGCTCTTCAATCCAGTTATGCACATCAGCATACTCAACAAGCTGGAAGGCACGAGCTTGGCAGCGAGCGACGAACTCTGGATCGTCAACCCAACGGGAGCCAGTGTGCAAGTTTATCAAAGTGTCGAGTGAAATGTCCTCGTACCAAGACATAATGACTGTGAGCGCCATATCAGCACCAGCCCTTCCAGCGGATTCCCTCCAGAGATTTAACTGGGTCTAGGATGCCATCAACCTTTCCACAAGTATCTTGATCTCGTCAATATATGGAGTTCCAGAAGTATTCGGCCAGAGAACATGGTAGGCCCGAACCAAATCCCTGCCCATAATCTTCATTGGCCCAATAGCAGAGCCAATGGCAACCAAGAAGTCTTCCATTGAATATTCTGGACTCAAATTTGCGAGGACACCTCGACTCTGGCGAGCATTAATCACCGCTCTAGAGCTCACAGGCCTAGCTTCCGGAAAATGATCTACGCAAAACAAAAGTATATCAGTTAAAAGTAAGAAAGAGAAGAAGATAACTCGGCCACGGTTAGAAACTTACGATGAATATAGCTCAACCTTTTCTGGAGATCCTGAGTCCAGTCAACCTTCGTCTTCTCAAAGCGAGTGATTTCCTCGCTCATCGTCCGATTCTTAAGTTCGGCAGCCTCGAGCAGTTCTTTATCCTTCTGTAGTTGCAGACTTAGCCGGTTCTTTTCTTCGGAGAACTCCTGATCAACTTTCTCTAACTCGGATTTCTGAGAAAGCTTGAGGGACTCCACCTCGGCGCAACCGGGTTATCTCGTCATATTTCTCTTTCAATTGCGCTGAATGAGTGGCGGCTTTCTCTAAAAAATGCAGCATCATATCAGGAATGGGTATGCATTCTTGATGCGACGCTGCAAGAGTTTGTAACTCGGCTATACCCAAGCCAGAAGGTTATAAGAAACCCAGGATAAGTCTCGAACGAAAATCAATAGAGAAAAAGAATAACTAACCTTCTAGAGATTTGACTTTCTTGTCAAGACGGATATTAAGATTATTGATATTACCTGTTTACCAGCGAAAATGGGTTAGCACCTCGAGTCGAAGATATTAAAAACTTAAGGGACAATACAAAGACTTGTTAAGATACCAGCTTTCTTCACCACGGGAAGAACTTTCTCATACTTCTCTTGTAATTTCTTTTGCGCGAAAAGCAGCCTTTGGAATTCGGTTGTCCGACGATCGTGGGCAACGTGAGTGCCAAAATGACTTACACAGTCAGATATTCAAAGCTAAGACAAATCCGAATCAAGCAAAGCTTAACTCGGATCTAGGTGGCTAGATATTCAAAGCTAAGACAAATCCGAATCAAGCAAAGCTTAACTCGGATCTAGGTGGCTGGATATTCTAAGCTAAGACAGATCCGAATCTAACAAAGCTTAACTCGGATCTAGGTGGCTAGATATTCAAAACTAAGTCAGATACGAGTCAAGCAAAACTTATCTCGGACCAAAATAGCTGGATAATCAAAGCTAAAGCGGATCTGGATTCAGCAAACACTTAATATGGAATACAAATGAACCATGATGAGTCAAAGTCATACATGAAATTCACTTGGCAAATAACGCACTTTAGGCCTAACAAAGCTTCCAAACGAATAACAAGTCATTCGGTTGCAAGCTTCGGGGAGTAGAGTATATATACTATCATTCGAATAACTAACCAAATGTCAACAAAAGCAATTACCTCGTTCATCTTATCCCTGTAAAGAACGATCTTAGCAGCCATATGCAAGCGACTGCTGATGTTGGAGAGTTGAAATGGCTGATTGCTCGGATTGCCCTCAAGCTAATCAGCAGCATTCCAGTTATTGGCATACTCCACCAAGGAGCCGAGGCTGTTCCCACTCTCGGTACGAGTCAGCACCTTACCTCGGACACGTTGTGTAACCACCGTCGCGGGACTCTTGTGGAGAGTAAGCTTATCAGCGGCCGGGGTGACAACGGTCTTAGCAGAGGAAACCCCCTCGTGGAACACATCAGCAATGTTGGGTTGAGAGGAGCTAGCCGGCCCCTTCTGAGATGATGAAGGTCTGGTAACAACAACCTTCTTAGCCTTAGAAGAGATGTCGCAGGAGCCACAACCTCGGCACTTGGAGTGGCATCTTTGGGGGACGGAGGAACTATGGTTTCCGAGGGCGCCGAGGTGGTGATATCCTCGGCTGGATTTGGAGTTGCGGTTGGAATTGTGGGGTTCAAAGGAATCTCGGGAGGAACTTCGGGGTTCGCAATGGAGGCAACAGGTTCGGTAGGAGAATTTACTGGTGAAGTTATATCGGCATCAGCAATGGAGAACACGGTTACATCTTGCCGAGGTGATGTCTGAGTCGGAGCAGGAGGAGAGTCAACGCGAGCGGGACTAGGAGCTCTGGCATCTTCAGGAGGCGGAGGAGAAGGCAGCCGAGTTGTATGACTCATCATACTCGGGCCACTTGGCTTAACAGAAAGAGGAGCGCTGCAAAAACACAGAAAGTCAAATCAAAAGACAGAAAGAGAGAAACAAGAAATACAAAGGAAAATGAACTCACCTAGTAACTTCGGGCATAGTTTTACGCTTCGGAAGGTGCTGGGCTGACTTCTTTGTTCGCTTCTTGGGAGCGGCTTCGGAGACACCTACTGGAGCGGTACGCTTCCTCGAGGTAGCAGGAGGTTGGGAGGCGAGAGGCTCGGCGTCGTGCACCTGACCGGCCTGATTAGCTGGGGAAGTAGAAGCCGGAAATGCATAAGAGATAGGCATCGCGGCGACTACCTCAAGAATTTGGACGTCGTGCGAATCACCTTCCTCCCCGTGGGCCGAGGTCTTGCCACGGGCGCGAGCCGGAGCAAGGTCTGACTTGGGAACAAACTCCTCCGAGTCAGGCTCCCCACTGTCCGGGGTGTTCCGATCTGTGGTCCATGGGAGGGCCAGAACCTCGGCATCTTCGATCTTTTGCTGCGCAAATCTCTTCAAGAAAAGAGACAAAGAGGAATTAGCAAAAGGAGTCACAAACGCAATTAGAAAGCAAAACACAAATGCTTAAACTTGCCTCAGGAGGGGGATTCTCGCGGGTGAACGGCTTTAGCCCCCAGGTCCAGTCTTTCGGCATATCAGTCTTAAAGATAGCTCGGACATGCTTGTAAATAAGATAATCCTCCAGCTCAACCGATGAGACTCGGTTGGGATCGAGGGGACCTCTCATGTAACAGAGTTTGTGCGTGCGACGCTGGAAAGGGCAGATTTGGCTGCTTACAAAGGTGTTCATCAGATCCTCGCCGCGTAGCCCGGCGCGGGTCAACTCCTTCAGCCGAATCTCGAAGGCCTCAGCCAAAGCATGGCTTTTCTTGGGGTTGTAGGTCCAGTTCCTCTTGGAAGGGGGGCCAATGGAGAAGGCGGGGAGCCGAATCTTGTCTTCCTTTCCAGTGTTCTTGACATAGAAAAATGATCTATGCCACTTCTTGCAAGACTCGAGACCAGCAACACGAGGAAACTCGGATTTTCTCCGAGGTGTGATGGACGCTCCCTTTGGGTGAGCAACTTCGGACGGGCTGAAGGATTTGTATGCGGGCAGCGTTAGATCGGATCTGGAAAAATTTGGACCATACATGCACAGACGGCCAGAGGCCGAAGTATCCTTCCGAGGCCGAGATAAAAGCGGATAGGGAGGCGATGGCATTAGCCGGAAGGTGATGCGGCTGAAGGCCGAAGTAATCAAGGAAATCCTTAGCAAAATCGCTAAGGGGAAGACCAAACCAACGAGAAAAGTGAGACATAAAGACGACATACTCGCCGTCGTTGAGTACGGGAGAAGGTTCGTTGCCGGGTAAGCGATAGCCTACCTCGGCAGGAATCCGGCGAGTCCTAATTAACCACTCAATCTCACGACGAGTGACGGAGGAACCCTGCCAGGAGCCCCGCTCTGGACCAGACGCTACGTCGTCGTCTTTGACGAGCGCGCCACTAACTGAACTCGACATAGGGTCGCCGGAGGAATCAACGGAAGAAGAACTAACGGTGGAGCTAGGCTTAGAGGCGCAGGGCCCCGTCGTGGTTCTAGACGAAGACGGCGGCGGAGCATAAAAAAGGCGCACGGGAAATCTGGAGAACGGCGGATGCGTCTAGGGAGAGAGCCTAGCAGTGGGACCATAGAAAAACTCACCGGCAACGGCGCCGGAGCAGGCGCACGGCGGTGGGGTCGACGGAGCAGAGGAACTGTGGCATCGCCGTCGAAGATGTCGATGATGGCGCAACCGCAGGACCACGAGCAGACGCACGGGCGCAAGGAGGAAGAAGAGAAACGGTAAGAGAAGGGGGAAAGTGAACCCTATAGCCCCGTGCCCCTCTTTATAACCGCGCGGCCCTGGCAGTAGTGGGATCGTGCGTGCGAGCGTTAACCGTGTAGGTCGTGCGTGCGGAGGAACCGCTCGCGGCTGAGTGGAGCCACACCAAAGACCACATGCCGCAGGAGAGGATCAGGCCTCCTAACCGATGCGGTGCGCGAGGCGTTGCAGCGCCGACACGACAGGCGCAGTAAACATTGTAGCTTGTCAGTGGGCACTGTAGAGGAACAAAAAACTAGAAAAATAATGATGAATGTTACATGTAGGACGAGGCGTGCACGAGAAGCAGCGTGGATACCTCGAACAAAAAAAAGTAACTCGGAGATAAGGAGAAATGAATATAGGGAAACTGATGTGGCCCGACCGAGGTTATGGGCAGGACCACACCAGCTTCGGGGACTAATTTTGTGGAGGTGAACCCGGATAGGGTCAAGACAGGGGAAGATAAAAGGAGTTTTCCCTGTCATATGCCGAGTTACTGTTTATGTCGACCGAGTCCTGTGAAAGTTGGCCGAGATAACCACGGCCATGATACCTACGAAGGAAGCGATACCTGATCCGGCCGACATACGAGTTAAGTCGGCCGAGAATGTATGTACAACTTGAATGCAGGTAAAGGTCGAGCCGAGTTATCCAAGACAAGGCCGAGTAACATGAAGCTTGTGGGAGAAGGAGATGCCTAAGGTCAAACCCTAGCTGCTATAGGAGGAATCTGGACAGTGCCAAGCGCTAAGGACAAAGAGCAGAGATGCAGAGGGGCAGACAGGCGTCACAGAGGTGACAGTGAGGAAGCCCGATGCGTGCATGTGAGGCCCTCTAGAACCTTGTCGCCGATAAGAGGGGAGACACGGAAAGGAGCTCGCCAAGAATATGCTTGCCACGTCATCCCTAGGAGGAGCCAAGGAACCCCTTTATAAGGAGAAGCATGGACTCCTGAGAGGGGGATTGATTCATTCAAGGCCGTAAGGCTCGTGTAGCTTTTCTCTTCTTCCTGCAAACACCTCGAGGAGCACTTGTAGCCCAAGAGAGGAGAAATAAAGATTTGCTTGTTAGTCATTTGTGTGTAGAAGTAACTGCATCTTCCCTCCCCGGATCCCTCTAGCATCCATTGGCCCCAAACATTAGCCTACCCATGGCATCTGCCGTGCCACCACCACGACAGTGGGCCAATCGTGGCCCTCGTCCATCTCGTCTTCTGGCTCCGTGTTCTCCTCGGTGAAATATTGACTTTGGCTTTTGTCCCGTCCAATTCCGAGAATATTTATTTTCTGGCATTTCTGGAACCAAAAACAATATAAAATAGGCAACTGGCACTATGGCATCTTGTTAATAGGTTAGTCCCAGAAAACGTATAAAAATACCTCAAAGTGTAGACAAATCAAAGCAAAGTAGATACTAAACAAGCATGGAACATCAAAAATTATAGATACGTTTACGACGTATCAAGCATCCCCAAGCTTAAATCCTGCTCGTCCTCGAGTAGGTAAGTGATAAAAATAATAATTTTTGAGGTGATATGCACCATCACAATCAAGATCAAACCATTTTCAAGCATTGAAAGCTTGGATCAAAGTACTCTAAACATGAGCATGAAAGATGAAGTTCTAACAATAAGAAAAAGTAACTATGCTGCAACATGAAAGGATACAAACAAAGATTCATGAATAACAATGCATTGAAAGACGTTTGTTTGTTTCAAATATAGAAAACATAGCATAGTTGCATTCAGATTGTCCCTCATGGAGTAGCAATAAATGCATAGGAAACCTTCAAAGTTCATAAGGGTGACTAGATACAAATAGTTCAAGAACAAGCAATATCAACAATATGAATCAATCAACATGTTTTGGGGCAATGTACATAGAACTAAGAATGGCAACTATGCTATCTTAATTGGTGCCTAAAGATAGAAGGTAGAGACTCAATATAAAAGTGGAAGAAAGGCCCTTCATAAGGGAATCAGGGATTTCAAGCCTCATAAAGAGCTTCCAAAAATTATGGTACTTGTTAGCTTTCAGCTCTCATTGCCCCTATCATAAGCATCTTGAAGTGATTAAGGTTAAAGTGAACAAATATGGAGTATATGCTTGACAAAGTATAAGTTGGCAATCTCATGTCCCTTGAGTACGAGGGCCGCTCCTCATGCTACTCAAATTTAGTCAACGGTAAGTTCTTGTCATAGTAAGTACATGTGTATCATAGAGAACTGCCAACAGGGTACCACTTGCCCCATGACACAGGAGCTATCCCATATCAAAATGACAAGGCAAGTAGACAATGAGCATCTCAGCAATCTTCTTATTTACCATGGGAAAATGGTGCATTTTTCTCTCTTTCCTCTTTTCTCATCTTTTTTTTCTCAGTCTCTTTTTTCTATCTCTCGTTTTTTATAAGAAGAATGCTTCATAGATTGCTCACTATGGTGATGCTGCAAGTTTCCACCATGATTAGGAATGGCTTAGGCTAGCGGCCCGGGAGTTTCTCTAACACACATACATAACTCCATGGACTTACAAGCTCCCCTTTCATTTCACACCGACGACATCCGCAAACAAAAGAGCATGATATCTACTAGTTACAATGTACATGTGCAATGTTGAAAGCGTTCCCCGTGACATCACGGTTCTGCTAATCCCAACTTTTTAAGTATAAGCATATACAACATAGATGACACAATGGTTCAAGTTTATTAGGGGCAAGAAAAAATAAAGTGGGCCATTAAGTTTGTGAGAGCTTTAATCACTAACTTTCACATAACAAGTTTAATTTTGGAAGATAGATAAAACAAGAATATACTTGGAATGGTGTAACACACCATGCATAGGAATTTATAGTGGAAACTTTGGAATAAATTGGTTTCTTGGGAGTTGGATGCATGAGTAGATCTTACATAATACTAGTGGAGGCTAGCAAAATACTGGGAGCGACCAACTAAAAGAGCAATAATGGCCATAATCATGCAAAGCGACAAAACATTACTAATCAAAGCATAAAGTGGTACCACAAGTCAAAAACTAAATGATCATAGAGGCTAAGGTGACTGGTTCATAGTCATAACATGGTGTGAGAATGTGCCAAGTCAACCCAAACAAAGCATCAAAGGAGAATACCACAATACTATGCTTTTGTATGCTAAAACAACACATGATTATTTCAAGGCACATTAAGAAATCTCAATTGTTTGGAACAAGTCATGCTACAGAAATAATCACTAAGCATAAGTTCAAAACAACATCTAGCATGACATGATAAAGTCTAAGTTACAGTCAAAGCAAGCTCCCTTTTGTACTATTAAAGCAAAAACTTCCTACTCCTTTCCAACACCAATCAACTTATTTGAAACAACACAACAAAAGTGGGGGTCCAACTTCTTTATTCAAGAAAAATAAGCAAAAAAAACCAAAAAAAAACTAAGACGCTCCAAGAACAACACAACTGTGCATGAAACAATAAAAACAAAAGTGTCTAGAAAGACCTGAGATTTTTATTGATGAAGAAGGGGATGTCTTGGAAATCCCCAAGCTTTGACGCTTGTACCTCTTGAATATTACTTAGGGTGACACGGGGTGGCATCCCTAAGCTTGAGCTTTTGTCCATTCTTCATATCATTACATCATTATTTCCCTACACCTGAAAATTTTCCTTCATACAAAACTTCACACAATCTTCATTAGCAACATTAGTGCATTCAAAATATGATAGACCTTTGGTTTTAGTTTTAAAAAAAAACTTTCATAAAAAACACAATCTACTGTAGCAATTCCCTCAAAAAGTTTAATTTCCCAAAGAGAACCCAAAAAGAAATCAATAAAGAAGCAAATGCAAATAATGGCAGAAATCTATCAAAACAGACCAGCTGGTAGAAACCGATTTTTTATAAGACCTTCTGTTGCTCAAATCAAAAAGCGTTGAATTAATGAAAGTTAGCTAGCAACCTAGGGAATTTATTCAGAAAATTACAGCTCAACCCGACTTATAGAGATTTTTCAAGAAGTTTTGCAGTGGAGCACAAAAATCTGTTTCGGGACAGCAACTCCCCAAATCTTACTTCCCTCTCATTAGAGGTTATTCTTGGCAAAAAAATCAAATAAAAAGGATAAGGAGAGTTATTACAGAGGTAATAATTTCCAAGACTCAAGAAAACTATTGGTTTATCTCCCAAGAAGTACTTTTGTCTTTAAGTTAGGCTTGATAGTTTGAGAAGATGCTCACATAGGAAATATGAATTGAAGTAAAAGAGAGCATCAAGAAGAAAATTCAAAACACATTTAAGTCTAACCCACTTCCTATGCATAGGAATCTTGTAAGAAAATAAATCAAAGAAGCACATAGTAGCAAGAATGGGTAGATAAAACAAGAGCAACTTCGGAGCTTTCAATATAAATAGAGGTTCTTTAGTAACATGAGAATTCGAACAACCATATTTTCCTCTTTCATAATAATTTTCAGTAGCCTCATGAATAAACTCAACAATATAACTATCACATAAAACATGCTTTTCATGATCTTCAAACACATAATTTTTATCAAGCTCAAAAATAGTGGGATTAAAACCTTCAAACCCACTTTTACCAATTTTATAACAAGATGACTGATCATTCAATATAGGACCATCATCTAGGGATTTATCATAAACATTTTCTAAGCAAAACTCTTTAGTACCGTGCATTTCAAAGTTAGGAACAAATAAAGGATTATCATAGATAACAGGAGCATAATTATTATCACAAGTTTTACCCGTAGTAGATATATCAAGAGAATCCACAGGAACATAACATTCATCCTCCTTTGGTAAGCATGGGGGACAATTAAATAATGTAAGGGATAAATAGTTACTCTCATTATAAGGTAGGCATGGGTAGCTAATCCATTCTTCCTCCTTTTGTTCGTCACTCTCCTCCTCTTTTTCATCTAATGAGCTTCCAGTTTCCGCAATTTATTTTTCCATAGGCTCCTGCAAGGCATTAGTCTCTTCATTTTGTGGATCGCATCTATTGATATATTCAAGAACATAGACATTTTCTTCCTTGTAATTATCAAAGAAAAATTTAAGTATATCATAAACCTCATATTCATAAGGTGAATCATCAGTAGTTTCAAGCAAACTAGCAAGTTCAAATGCACCCTTCCAAGCAATAAATTCTTCAATTTGTTCCACATCGTAAAAGTCATAATTTCCTTTAACATAAGAAGATATGGTAACATTATCATTATACTCACATTGAAAAGGGAGGTGTTTATACCTCCTACAGCAACAAGATTTCTCACAGCAATAAGTAACATTATAAGTAGAGCACACGTTTCTAGCAATGGTATTTAGTTTATCAATTTGTTCCCATAAGTTTTTCCCTTTTTGTGACAAGCGGAGTTCCTTATAATAATATTTTTATTCTTCCGTGAACCCACCTTGCCAATAAGAACTAGTTTTAAAGAAACCAACCATTGATACAAAGCATGACAAATCAAGGCAATAACAGACCAACAACTATAGTAGGAACTAATTTTTTTGTGTTTTTGATAAGAAAAGGCAAACCAAACAAAACAAATTTTTTGTAATTTTTGATAAAAAAGAAGCAAAAAAACAAAGCAAAAAGAAACTAAGAAAAACAAAAACAAAGTAAAGAGAAAGATTGTGAAGGACTCCCCTTATGAAGCTGTCCTTAACTCCCCGACAACAACGCCATAAAAACGTCTTGATGCGGCTCAGATCATTGCAGATCTTCGTTGGGAAACCCCAAGAGGAAAGTGTGATGAGTACAGTAATAAGTCTTCCCTCAGTATGAAACCAAGATTATCAAACCAGTAGGAGGAAGGAAACGACCCCAAGGTGTTGCTAACAACTTGGAAACCTGCACAACACAAACTCAAGACTTTGCCCCAATGAACAATGCGGTTGTCAATATCACCTATTTGCTGAAAACGAAGGATTAAACGTATGGTGTGGGAGGTAATGGTGGCTTGCAGAAAGTAAATAGTAATAGTGGAAGATGTATCAATGGTAAAGACTGGATCGGGGTCCACAGTTCACTAGAGGTGTTCTCCTTAAGATAAACAACATAACATGCTGGGCAAACAAATTACAGCAGGGCAATTAACAGGATAGAGCAAGGCATAACAATGCAATACTAGACATTCATGATCCTATGAGATTTGATTGGGCATAACAACAATATACATAGACCTCCATCCAACTACATCTATGACTAGTAATCCACCTTTAGTTTATCATCCGAACCCCCTCCAGTATTAAGTTCCAATCAACGGATAACTACTTTAAGCAATGTGTGAAAGTAAACAATACACTTGTTCCATGAACAAGAGATCGTTGTTTTTTCTATCTAGTAGAAACAACACATCTAAAACCTTAGAGATTTATGTCACTTCCCTTGATTCAGTAGAGGCATGAACCCACTATCGAGCATAAATACTCCCTCTTGGAGTAACTAGCATCTACTTGGCCAAGATATCTATTAGATAGGAGAGCATGCAAGATCTCAAACAACATAGACATGATAGAATCAACAAGATAGAATCATTAATCAATCTGACATAGTAATCTCAATATCCATCGGATCCCTGCAAACACAACATGCATGATTACAAATAGATGATCTTGATCATGAATGGAGCTCACAAGATCTAAACATGATAGCATAAGGGAGGAGAAACAACCATCTAGCTACTGTATGGACCCATAGTCCAAGGTGGAACTACTCACGCATCATAACGGAGGCTGGCATGGTGATGAAGTAGGCCTCCAGGATGATCTCTCCCCTCTGGCAGGATGCCGGGAAGAGCTCCAGATCCCCCCGATCTAGGGATGATGGTGGCGGCGGCTACAGACTGTTTCATGGAGATCTGATCAGGTACTTAGGGTTTTGGCATCGGGGCTTCTTATAGGCAAAGGGAGAGATCGAGGGGGTGCCTGAGGCGGACGCACCCTCCAGGCGCGGGCCAAGCCAGGCCGCACGGCCAGGGGGTGTGGGCCCCTCGTGGACCTCCTCCGTCTCATCTTCTGGCTCCATGTTCTCCTCGGTGAAATGTTTACTTTGGCTTTTGCCCCGTCCAATTCCGAGAATATTCATTTTCTGGCTTTTCTGGACCAAAAACAACAGAAAACAGGCAACTGGCAAGTGTTCGAACAACTTCATATCCTTCCAAGGCGCAGGGGTTCTCTCTCCATTCACTTTGAGCTGGGTTGGTATCTTGTTAATAGGTTAGTCCCACAAAACGTATAAAAATACCTCAAAGTGTAGACAAAGCAAAGAAAAGTAAATACTAAACAAGCATGGAACATAAAAAATTATAGATACATTTACGACGTATCACAAACCTAAGTGACTGTGCGATGTACAGAAGCTGGTAGGGTGAGTGGCGACTTTTAGTCGCTTTATCCCTCGGCTCAGCGAAAAGGCAATGCCTCTTTACCACCTCATATGCAAGAAATCCACATTCAAATGAGACAGCGAAGCCGACAACGCACTGGCTGCACTAAAATAGGTGCTACTCGCGGCACCGATGCTCATGCACCCATGCACAAGGAGCCAATGCTCATGTACCTGGCGGCCTCCAATCGAGTCGTTAGCACCATGATGGTTGTTGAGCGGACAGAGGAGGGAAAGGAACGACTCACCCATTGCCCGATGTACTACCTAAGTGAGGTTCTCACTGATTCAAAGAAGCGCTACCCGCAGTACCAGAAACTGGTTTACGCGGTCTTTCGAGCCCAGCGACGGATCCCACATTACTTCCAGGAGCACCCCATTACGGTCGTCTCCTGTGCCCCACTCCAGGACATCATACACAACAGGGCGAGTGGCCAAGTGGGTCGTTGAAATATGCATCCACAAAATCAAATATGAGCCACGCAAGGCGATCAAGTCGTGGACTTAATATCATCAGCATAAGATGTTGGGGATATACTTTCCGGGTATAACCATAGGACTCACTGACCAGGGTGGCCCACTAACGGGTTAGAGCTTTGTTTCATGGGTGGCCCAGTCAGGGAAATAGGACGGAGTCAATTCCGGCTACAGCAAGGCTCAGAAGACTTACCGACTTAGGCCTGTAGTATTACTTGTAGTCCAAGTTGTACATAGTTACCGACTCTGTAACGTAGCCGGATAGGTCTCTCCTGTAACCATAGGTCTTGGTTACTTTGTAAGCCGGACCTGAAGGAGCCTTTAGGGAATAACACCACAACCAACTCACATAGGAGAACCTCTCTTATAATCTGTTGTAACATCCGGCTCTCGCTGACATATCACTGGGTTGCTAGCAGGAGTAGGATCCGATCACCGCAGTCAGATATCAACCTGGGTAAACTTGTGCTCATTGCTCCCGGAACACCGTACGACACTACTAGGAAAACGGCTATAGGTAATCAGCACATCCGTGGCTCACATGGTTGGAGTGCCCCACGGCTAAAACAGGCGTGGCTCACCTGTGGGCAGTGCCCTACTAATAACTAGAACAACCGTGGCGCACATGACTATAGTGCGCCACAGATGTGTGTGGACCAGGGCCCTGTTGGCCACACGCCAAACATCTGTAGAGCACTATAGTCATGTGCGCCACGGTTGTTAGGGTCATCTGTGGCGCACGTGTGCCTGGTGCGCTACGCCTAAGCGCATGCCCCCCTCTGCTCTGAAAAGGCCACAAACTTCTGTGGCGCACTCCGCCTAGTGCGCCACAGGGACTAGGAGCATCTGTGGCGCACTCGGCCTAGTGCGCCATAGAAGTTTGTACTCCCTGTGGCGCACTGGGGCCGTGTGCGCCACGGATGTGTCGATTCTTTTAGGACAGCACTTTATGTGCACATGTGTGCCCACACATCCACCACCCACACTTCACGTTCCCCTTCTTCTTCCTCCTTAGATCTAGTCGGGATCTTCTCCTTCCCACCTTAATTTCTCCATACATTCACCATTTTTAGCATGTAAAACTTGCTTTGGATGTTACATAAGTAATAGAGGAGGTCTCCGGTCTCTCATCTATCATCTCCGGTCGACGCACCTCTCCTTTCCATCTTTCTCATGATCGGTCTCTCATCTCGTAAGTTGTCCATGTAAGGATGTGTTCATGTGTATATGGATGATGCATGTGCTCATATGTATGTAGATGATCGATGCTCATGATGTGTGTATGTGTGTGGAGAGGATCGATGGTCATATGTGTGTGTATATGGAGAGTATCGATGATGCTCATGCATGTGTGTATGGAGGATAATGATATGTTCATGTGTGTATGGATCGGTCTCTCTCTCTTGTGTTTGTATGTGAACAAGTTGCCATTTGTTTTGCCAAAATGTTGATTCATTTCCATTTTGGCAAGACTTTGGCATTCAAAGGTCCTAATTTTAGGATAGGTCATGCGAAATTTTCTATCGACCATTGCATGCATTCATTATGTGGTTCTAATAGACTTCAAAATTGTACCGTGTACATCGTGCGAGCAAAATGGTCCGCATAATGAGCGAAGGCATTGTGGCTAGATTTTTGAAATGTGCGACGACATGATACGTAAATAACAAGACAGATATAAGATGTCCGTGCAGAAGATGCAAACTCAATGGGTGATCGACCCAGTTCCGGGAATCTGCAGCGCACTCCTCCATGGTTTCATGGATGGATACACTCGTTGGATAAGCGATGGCGTAGATGATGGAGACGGTGAAGAAGGTGGCCAACATGATGATGATCATCATCACGCGGCGAACGGGCGAGATGATGAAGAGGCTCGGAGATGGTGAAGGTGCGAGCGGGCGGGATGATGATCTAGATGCCGGAGGAGCGGGCGACGATGGAACAACGTCGGTGGTGCGGGACCCTTATGTGCAAGAGCTGCTTCTCAAGCGGCGAGTAACGCCAGGCTGCCGCTAGAGAAAGCAAGCTTGCGCAACTTGAGAAAGACGCGTTACTCCATTGTATGAAGGATGCAGGCCCGATGATACCGGTTGAATGTAACGCTCAAGGCTATGGAGATGAAGGAAAAGCACAAATTGAGCGACGCAAGATTCGGCGATATGATGGCATTCAGCACGATCGTCTCCGGAGGAACACATGTCCAACTAGTATCGAGGATGCCAAGAAAATCGCCCATCCTCTCGATCTACCGCGTTAGATATCACGTATGCATCAACGATTGCATCATTTATCGGGGCGAGGACGCGGAGAAAACCACATGTCCGGTGTGCGGCGTGAGTCGATACAAGAAAGGGAAGAAAGCACCTCGAAAAGTGGTATGGTACTTTCCTATCACCCCTCGTCTGTAGCGCTATTTCGCGGACCCCGAAAAGGAAGAAGCCAGGAGATGATGATGACCCCGAAAAGGATGAGCTGCTGACGCACCCTTCAGATGCTAGCCAGTGGAAAGCATTGGACCTCGAATTCCCAGAATTCGGTGGAGATTCGAGGAACATCAGGCTTGGTGCGAGCACCGATGGACTCAATCCGTTCGGTAGCCAGAGCAGCACGCACAACACTTGGCCCATGTTTGTATGGATGTACAACCTCCCTCCATGGTTGTGCATGAAGAAGAAGTACATACAAATGAGTATGCTAATTCAAGGGCCGAAACAACCTGGTACCGATATCAATCTGTATCTCGGGCTGTTGAAAGAGGAGCTAGCAACGTTATGGGAATCTGGAGCCAATACTTACGACGCCGTCGCACAAGATTATTTCACTATGAGAGCCGCGTTGGTCACTACGGTGCAAGACTATCCAGGTTGCGGGTATATCTCGGGGCAGGTTATCCAAGGATTCTGCGCATGCGTTAGGTGCATGGATAACACAAGCTATCTCCAACTAGAGAAAGATCCAGGGTCATCGAAAACCGTGTTCATGGCGCACCGGAGGTGGCTCGGCAAGAATGATCCATGGAGAAAACGTGGATACCTGTTCGATGGAAAATCAGAGACCCGAGGAATCCCAGAGCGTAGGAGCAACGAAGAAGTGGAAGAGTTGCTGAAAAACTGGAAAGATTGTCCTAAGCCTGGAAAGAAGCGAAAGAGACAGCAACAAGACAAGCCGCTGATGAAGGTATGGAAAACAAGGTCTGTTTTCTGGGAGTTGCCATACTGGAAGTTTCTCCGCACGCCTCATAGCCTCGACATCATGCATATCACGAAAATTTCACTCTAAGCCAGGATGAGATCAAACAGTTTTTCAAGTGCCTTCTAGGAGTCAAATTTCCTTACGGCTACGCGGGCAAGATAAGCAGATACCTAGGCAGGCGGAGGTTCGATGGCATGAAGTCTCACGACTGTGCCGTGCTAATGACGCAGGTACTTCCGGTCGCACTAAGAGGGATAATGGACAAGCACGTCCGTGAAACGTTATTTGGCCTATGCAAGTTTTTCGACGTCATCTCTAGGAAGTCGATTGGCTTGAATCAGCTTGGAAGGCTACAGGAGGAGATCGTGGTGATACTATGTGAGCTTGAGGTCTACTTCCCACCCGCATTCTTCGACATTATGGTGCATCTGCTGGTCCATGTCGTGGAGGACATCGTACAACTCGGGCCGATGTTTCTCCGCAGCATGATGGCGTTCGAAAGGATGAACGGACACATCAAAGGATACGTTACATAGGTCTCGTCGGATGGAAGCATAGCCAAGGGCTTTCGGCGAAGAGTGCATCTCTTTCGCACGAATTATCTAGACATCGAGAACCACCGGTCTTCCGTCAGCAGACACCTTGGCAAGCTCGGCGGATCTGGTCACCGAGAGGGTCGCATCGCATGCGCACTTCGATTTTCGGCCGCAGACTTTGATCGAGCAAACCTCGTCGGCCACAGCATTTAGAACTGGTCGATCCTTGGAGTAAGCACAAAAGGTTAATCGAGAAGAAGTACAATGGCCGGGCATACAGAGGACGAGGAGAAATAATCAAAGAGCACAACTCAGATTTCACGCGTTGGTTTAGGCAACGCTCCTTGATAATCCCCGCCGCATTCTTCCGACACGGAAAAGATCATATTCACCTTGTCGCAGGACCGATGCAAAACCTGGTGACCTATCAGCGTATGATATCAACGGCTACACATTCTACGGAGGAAAAGACAACAAGTGTGATTATCGAACTCAGCGTAACGTCGAATTCTACACCGATGACAACGTGAAGGAAAGATTCTACGGAAGAATCGAGGAGATCCGGGAGCTCGACTCATGGAGAAAAGGTGTCGATGTTCCGTGTCGATGGGCAAAAGCGCGTCGAAGAGAAGACCGTATTTCACAACCATGGTTATACCGGCAGCCAAATCCAAGGCCGGTGCAAAGCGTGGCCGAAAAATGAACCGTGGTGCGGCTACCAAAGTGGACCAATGTTTTTCATTACCGACCGACAAAGCCTAGCCGTGTTGTCGTGAGGAGAGGAAAAGAAACATCATCGGAATGGATGGAGTCGCCAACGAGCAAGACTTCGACCCGATCGTCGATCCAAAGATTGAAGATGACGGCGACTACGATGCGACAACATACATCACAAGAAGAAAAAGGACAACCCTACCCAAAAAAGGTAGCCCGTTCGAAAGAAGAAACGTTAAAGTGCCGGGGCTAAATTATTCAACCGCGACAAAGAAGGGAAAAAAGATTGTAAAACGCTAGCTCAAAAAATATTGTAAACGCGTGGTCAAAAAAGATTGTAATATTCATGAACAAAGTATTATGAAATTTAGTTATACTTTAAATCATATTTTTGGGTATTTTTGGAATATTATTACTTTTGGGCATTTTTGGAATATTTAAAAGTATTTTAAAATCAAAATAAAACTTCTATGGCATATATCACCACTTTTGGGCATTTTTTGGAATATTTAAAAGTGTTTCTAAAATCAAAACAAAAAATTGGGGCACCAGGATTCGAACCTGGGTGCTCTCAGGTTTAGAATAGAGTAGTGGGCAGAACCAGTGGGATAGGCTAGTATAGTTGTTAGCTAGTGGGTCTGTAGTTCTCTTATCTAGTAGTTAGAAGCCGATAGGCGTAGCGCACTAGCCCGTAGTGCGCTACAGATATCCGTAGCGCACTATGGCTCAATGCGCTACGCCTAAGTGCCTTTATCCACACGTGTGGCGCCCGACCCCCTCTCTCATCCCCATCTCTCCATCTCTCAGCCCGAAGCCGAAGGACCGCCGCCGACGCTCTCGATCCGCCGCCGCTGCGTCTGAGGAGGAGGAGGCCTGCCCGCGCCCGAGGAGGAGGAGGTCCGCCCGTACGTGTCCGAGGAGGAGGTCCGCCCGCGTCTCAGGAGGAGGCCCGTGTCCGAGGAGGAGCAGCCGCCGCGCGCGTCTCAGGAGGTGGAGGCCGCCGTCGTCCGCCCGTCGTCGTCCGCCCGTCGTCCGCCCGTCAGAGGTGAGCATCTCCTCTCCCCTCTCTCCCTCTCTTCCTGCGGCGCCTATGACATGATACTCGGCGAGGTCTCTTCCCCTTATCCAATGATTTCCTAGAGGCGCTGCAGGGAGATGCCTGTGGCAGCATGGCTCTTCCCTTAGGACTGAAGCCAAGGTCTTATACTGCTGTTGGCCTATTGCTTTACAAGCTGCTCTAAGGTTAACTGACCATGCTGTAGATGATGTAGTTCAGTGGTTATTTTGCAAGCTGCTCGCTGGTATATATGGTGGATGATGGGTGTTCGGTGTTCCCATGCTCGCCGTGATGGGTTTTAACTTGGGTGCTCTGTTACTTCCCGTGCATCCGAGCAATTGTCTGAAATCTGAACTTAGTATGTTGGTTACTGTGCATTCTATTAACTGCTCTGGTTTTCAACTTGTAATGTGGTTGTTTTTGTGGCTATGAAAGATATTGCATCGTTGGTAATCTCTATCTTTGGCATGGTGGTCTCTTTATTTTTTTGTGATGATTTGGCATGGTGGTCACTTTCCTTTTCTAGTACTGCTGTTGTGTTGCTAGTGTTGGTTGATGGAGTTTGAATAATCTGATATGCAAATCCACTTAACTTCTGGTCCCCTTTCATCGTACATCAATACATTTCATCGCTTGGATTTGAAAGACACAAAATGGGCTGGTTTGTAATTGCTTATCATGCTCGCCATACAATTGACAAGCACAAACTTAACTTCGAAAGAAAATAGGAATTCTTCTAGGAAAGTAGTACTCTTTTGATGTAATGTTACACATTGTATAGATTCATTTCTTACTGGTCTGTATAATTCTTTTGATAGATATTTTTGTTCTGCAAATAAAATATTAACACGTATTTCCAAAAATAAATCCGGTGCGTAACATTTTATCCGTAATGTATACAAGTTTTAAAAGTCATGTTAGAATTTTTAATTTACACATTTGGTTACCTAAAAGCTTCACATAGGATCACTAGGAATGTTGCCTCAGATCAAAGCCTCTGTTCTTTCAGGATGCAGAGTTCAGTGATATAGGTTTACTGCATGAAAGAGACCACCATTGAACATAACTGAAAAACGTTATTATCACCCTGGAAGGTTGCCAACAGTAACAGCTTAAGTACATCAACAGATCACCGTTACTTTGAATTCTTAGCTTCTTTGTATAACAGTAACAGCTTAAGAAAATATTCGTGTATCTGATCAACATCTTGCACCCCATATAGGTGGATTATAATAGTAATGATGGTTGATAAGTGGTGGAGTAATTAGAAAGAGAGTAGAAGTAGTGGCATGAATTAGCATCTGGGAACTAAAAGAATAAGTTATTTTCTCTGTTCAGGTTATTTCCATCATATGAGCACAACTGAATGATATTTTCTTTTTTCAAGAGACCTAGCAGGCTTTAGTTGACAGAAACATGTATCCTTGGGTTTTAGTTGCTGCTGTGTATGCTCATATGTGTTATTTTCTTTTTTCAAGAGACCTAGCAGGCTTTAGTTATTTTCTTTCCATCATATGCTTAGAGCCTGGTGAATCCAGATGATAACTGTAAAAGCCCATTGCTTGATGTGGCTGGGCATGTTGATGCATTCTTAACCAATGTGTTTTCTACCTAGATGTTTATGTGTTGGTTGTGTTGGCCAGATTATCCTATGTGACCAGATTATGTCTTTGTGTTGGCCATTTATTGTGTGTTGGTTGTGGCTATAATGGCCATTTATTGTGTGCTAGCTATCTGGCCATATATATGCAGGTTCTTGTATGAAATGAGTCCCGATTTTTTGCGAATGTTGATTAACTTCCGTTTCGCGTAATCGGGCACTCTAGTTTAAGAAAATTAGCAAAGGTCATGCGGATTTTTCCGTGCATTTAACCAATTATTTGTTTTTATTAGTGCAAAGATGTGTGACAACGAGGCTGGATGTTCTAAGCGCATCATCTGAAGGAGAACTCGGACCTCCGAATAAACAATTGACATTCCGAGAGGCGCGGCGGCTAGAAGGCGACGAAGAATACCATCCTTTAGAGAGCGAGGATGATGAGATGGAAGACGCGGAGGAAGAAGCCAAGGAACGGACGATGAAACCACCGATGGCGGCGAGGGCACAGGAGTGGTAGCAACCCTCCTAAGAAGAAGAAGAAGGACCGGCGCCCGAACACGGTCGGCACGGGGGAGGAAATTACAGTGAGCCCATCAGGGTTCCTTTGGAGCCGCCCTTGTCGTCAAAGTGCGGTGGGCAAGTGGCGGCGATCACCGGACAACCATCTCGATCAACACCGAGAATCTCCGGCATAAAGATAATGGCCACTTGCACTCCTCTTCGAGAAGCCGCAAGATACAAGTTCCACTAAGTATCAAAACACAAATTATCATGGGAACGTAAACAAATCCGCCATCACAAAGATGAGCACCATACGCCAGCTGGAGAACCCGGATAAAGAAGAAGATCTATAAAGAAGGCAAAAGTCTCGAGGAGATCCAGAAGATTGACCGGCAGATCACCGAAGATCAGTTCCGTGAGTTCAAGGTGAGGTGTGAATCCGAAAGAGCCCTGGCCAATAGTAATCCGGGAAAGGTGCTGCAGGCGATGAATAAAGGTCATCACCATCTCGGATCTGGTGGATACAGAACCGCGGAGGCCAAATGGAATAAGGAGGACGAAGAGTATATATCCAAGGGGATAGAAAACCCATTTGCGAAATTCAACCCGGCAGGTTCGAAACTTCATCGAGGCTGCTACCATGTGGACCCAAAAACCAAACAACTCACCGCGGATCCTGCGGTGAAGGAATTCGAGAAATTGTGGTAAGTATAATCTAATTACCGCGGATCAACACGATTGCAATCTAATCGATGATCTAAATGATTCATGTTACTTCTTTCCGGGAGGAGGAAATTGTTGCTAGTCATGGATCCCTGTGGTTCCTCATCCTGTGGGTCGACGGGCCACCGGTGGGATAACCCTTTTACAGGCGATGAACCGGGCCAAGAAAATAGAGCGATTCTGAAGAAGCCGTCGTCTGGCCGTCTGGCCTCGGGGTAAGAATTGGGTGGATCATTTTGGTCCACCGCCGAGGACGCATGTGGCGCCGTCGGGAAGGAGCGAGGAGGAAAAGAGAGGTTCAAGAACTTAAGGCACAAGTGGCGCGGATCCAGATCGTCCAAGACAACCGGCAATCACCCTTACGCCCTTCCCGCCTACCTTGGTGGAGTCAATAGCGGCCGGAGTGCGGGTGGTCGAGTAGGGTCGTGCCGATTCAAGCATGGTCGTGACCACTCGAACAACGCGGTGCCGACGAATCAGGCGAACTACGTGTTCGTGACTCCGCCCGCTAGCACCGCGGAACCGCAAGTGTTGGTGACTCCCCCTGCCATTACCGCGGCGCCGGAGTACATGTTGGTGCCCCCCCTGCCATCGTCGCGGCGGCACCGGAGCTCCAAGCACCCGTCGGTAGGGAGAATACACCGCGCCAAGCACCGCGCGCCTTCCGCGTCTCTTGCACGCCCGTCGCCATATGCGGTGCATCGACATTAGGCGATCTCGACGCCATCACGGTAAACAAATTGCTTTAATTACCGCCTTTCATGCCATCTATATATTACTCTTGTGGCATCTCGCTCTGACGACGTCGTACATGTTTTCTGCAGACGGATGTTCCTTGCACTCTCTTATGCTACGTGAACAACGAGCTGAGGGATGTTGCCAAGGGTACCATCGTTCAACCCTTGCAGCGCACGTTCCACTCAAAACCGATGCCAGATAGCGTGCACAGGGTTAAAATTAGTCGGGTGCTAAGGGGCTGCGACGACCTGGAACCTCCCATTCAACCCCCAGGAGCGGATGAAGAAGAGTCGTCTGTCCTCAGAAGTTGCTTCGGCTTGTTCTTGCTATGGGCAAAGAGAATGATCCGTTTGGGGACGGCGGGGCCATCACGCCACAGACAACAGCACCGCCTGTCGTGCCAGCGACAAGCGGTGGCAAGGCCCCCTTACCGCCCTCGCCGTCACCTCCACGCGGTGGGTCGGATGATCATGTTGATGATATGCACATGGCGCAGGATCCGGCCGAGGACTTCGAAGACTGGAATGATAACTTCTTCAGCACTCAGTTTGGCAACGAAGAAGACCTAGCTGGTGGCCCCACAGAGAAAGCCACTATCACCAAGCGTCTGTTTGGTTCTCAGGAGACGCCTCCATCTTGCGCCTTTACAGAGCCAGCTGATACAACCAACCGGCCCTTTATTCTAAGCCCTGACACACTACATAAGGCGGTGCTCAGATTGCGGTGCCTGCCCGCTCTCCAAAAGGAAAAAAGGGCAGGAAAAGAAAATCTAGCAGCTCGAGCCAGCCGGTGGCGTCAACAACTGCGAATCCGATCAGGTTTCGGACGGGCCACCAAGACCCGAGGGTATTATGTGGAGGATTCATGTGGCGGGTGAGCCCATGCTACCTAAGAATTTGCGGGCTTCGCCAGATTCGAACTGCGCAGTGTGCATGACGTCTTGACGATAGAGAGACTTCTATCGGAGAAAGATCCCTCGCACCGGTATTCGTGGTTAAGGTGCCACCAGCTTGGGCTTCGTCGACACCGCCTCATGGATCTGTTCTTCCTGCGGTTCGAGGACATCTTCAATATGTTCCACCTATACCCGCACTATACCATGGTCCGCCTTTTCTCTCGGCCAGCCACAGATCATTAGAGAGAACACACCAGGCATCGCTATAGTGGACCCCTACTACATGCGTGACGGCTGCTTGGGTACCCCCGCTGAACGACGTATCGTGGCCTCGTACCTAAAAAAAAATCCTCGTGGCGAACAATACAAAGGAATACATTCTCGTGCCTTACTTTCCGAGTAAGTCGTTATTCACCGCCACCGTCGATTGGCTTTATTAGATCATCATCATTCTTTTTCAACACATTCCATTTGAATTTTTTGCAGAGATGAACATCGCGCTCATCTCCTTATCGCCAAGCATTCCCGCCACGTATTTCGACTCGGGAGTCTAGAAAAGAAGAAAAACTACGACAAGATCAAGGAAGTTCGGATGATGCTCTCACGGCTTTGCCTCGACGGAAGGCACCAGCCGTGCGTAAGAAGGTCAAGTTCGGCGCACGTCTTCAACCACGTAACGAGTTCCCTGCGTGAAGCAGCCGGAAAAGCGAAGAAGGAAGCCTACTACGCACTCCATCACATGAGGCGTTCCTATGACCAGAATTCTCTGCTGCGGATCATCTCAAGCAGTGGGCGAAGCAAAGGCCAAGATCAATGATTCGGATATTAGACAAGAGATGTATCGCATCCAGCAGCAGTTTGGGGCAATCATCTTTCGTGATGTCATGACTTCGGGGGGGATCTTCTACGGAGGAAATATCCCGAATAACCGTGACATAGAAGATCGCTTAGAGATGCAGGGTGAGTATAGGAAGTTCATGACGAGGCAGGGCGTCCTCCCATTCCCTAAGCCGAGCCAGAAGGCTTGATGTTGGCCTAGTTGTAGTTGCAAACTATAGATGACCTTTGTGTGTGTGTGGACGACAAGTGTACTTATCTTTTTAGGTTTATGAATCACCGCTTACTTATTTTGCTTATTATTATTATTATATATCAATCAATGCTTGGTTTTTTTGCTTACTCTTTGGTTCTCGGACGACAAGTGTGAGTTTTTTTTTTCTTTTTCGAGAATATGCCGATGATTGAAATGTCGTGGCACAATATATATGTGAATGTGCTATGACGGGATTGTTAGCCTTGTGATATGCACAAGTCCAGGAATTGTGCATCCTACTTGGCTAACAGTCCCGTCATAAGCATATTCCTGTGTCCAACGACCTAGCTAGTTATATATGAGGCATGCTTTTCGAGTTATTTTTTTCTTTTTCGAGAATATGCCGATGATTGAAATGTCGTGGCACAATATATATGTGAATGTGCTATGACGGGATTGTTAGCCTTGTGATATGCACAAGTCCAGGAATTGTGCATCCTACTTGGCTAACAGTCCCGTCATAAGCATATTCATGTGTCCAACGACCTAGCTAGTTATATATGAGGCATTCTTTTGAGTTATTTTGTCTTTTTAGAATATGCCGATGATTGAAATGTCGTGGCACAATATATATGTGAATGTGCTATGACGGATTGTTATCCTTGTGATATGCACAAGTCCAGGAATTGTGCATCCTACTTGGCTAACATCCGTCATAAGCATATTCTGTGTCCAACAACCTAGTTATATATGAGGCATGCTTTTTGAGTTTGCTCTTTTGATTTAAGAGTACTTTCTATAAGTGTATCTTCATATGCGACTTTAATTATACATGTTTTTCAATCACCGGTTAGCTATTATTGTCAACTTGTAGATGACGTGGTACGTCGTGTACAAGGGACGGGTTCCTGAGTCTCGATGATTGGGAAGACCGGAGACAGTGCACCGTTTCAGCGACAATAGCTACAAAGGTACAACACTATGGCGGGCGGAAGCTAGATACACGCGCTATCTAGCGGTAGTTAGGACAAGGAACCGGATGAAGACCTACACCTTCGTCATGGCGGTGATCATGCTTATCTTCTTTGGTTATTTATCCGCGTTTGTGTCTAGCTAGCTAGTTTAGATGTCTAAGCGAGCTTCCGAGCTCTAACTTGTTCGATCGACACATGTATTCGCATGTCACCAACTACTACTTTGTAACTTGATCAAAACAATGTAACTTGGACTATGTATTCATGTATGAGACTTATCTATATGTATTTGTTTCAATCTTGTTTTTCATATTGAGTATTTATATATATAACTGTATATCTTGTATATGTGTGTGTATATCTGCTGTAATATTGTATATAATCTTTATTGCATATAATCTGGCTTGGAAATTAAAAAAAACAAAAAACACATCCGGGCACATGGTTCACCTTCGTGGTGCACTACACCTAAAGTGCACCATGGATGTTTAGTGGCGCACTAGGTAGTGCGCCACGAAGATCCAAGGGTAGCGCACCACGCCAAACTTCGTGGCGCACTGGGTGGTGCGCCACGCCTATCTACACAACCGTGGCGCACTAGGCAAGGCGCCACTACCGAGAGATAGCCAGAAGGCGTCTGCGCACTACAGGTGCGCCACAGATGATGGTTTCAGGTGCGCCACTAAAGGCCGTTTTCCTAGTAGTGCGACTCACAACCCATATTGACAATGCCTTCAGGACCCCCTATGGCGTACTTGTCATCAATCTGACGACAGTTGGTTCCCACCATGGGGCAGGTGACCTTCGGACATTCATTCTGGGCGGAATATACGTGTGCGGGAATCGGCAAAACAATCGCCATCGGTCACGTTATCTATGCCAGTGCGTCCCTCTCGTTCTTCTCGATGAGACATGGATTTTGGATAAGGATCCCATGATGACCTTCACCATCATACCAATCAGCAAGATCGACATCTATCTCGGTTTTGCTGAACCCGCCCAACCAACCCTTGTGGTGATGACCATAGTGGAAGAACAATCCGGATCTAATCTGCCTGCAGAGGAGGAAGAGTTCAAGATCCTGGAAAAACCTAAACCTACCTAGCCCGCTCATGCAGTGGAATAGGTGGTAGAAGAAAAACCCGGATCTGATCTTCCTATTGAGGTTGGATACACGGATGAAAAATATATTTGCTCTGGATCCAGTTATTCCGATGCTAGAGAACGAAAAACACTAATGAGGCACATGATAAATCAAATGATGAAACGCCCCTACATCAACTATGAAGGAATCGCTGGGATCAAGCAGAATTTCGAGGAGGCAGAGGCGGAGACTCAACTGTTCCACTACCTCAAGTTAATCAATAAGAAGAAGCATTGCTTCGTATGCTACGTTGGCTCTGGATACGACTATGTCGATTCTAGAGACAAAAATGATTCAGTCCTAGATGCGATCAACTCACCTGCTTCTCCTCGGGAATCACTAACATCGCAGGAACTCTAAGAGTTTGAGAAAGAGATGGAGGCATATGAACAAGAATACAACTCCAAGCTAGTGCAAGGTGAATAGGAGACACCTCCAAGTCCATATGATAGCATGGGTGAAGACTACACCTCGCCAGATGACATGGACACCAGAGATTCCTCCGAGGTCCAAAAATCTGAGCCAACCATGGCTGAAAGTATCGATGGAAGCCTATCTCCCGCTACTAGACCCAAAGCCGTCTTTGCCAGTAGTATGCGCGTAAAGACCACTAGACAGATAAAGAAGAAGAACAACAACAACAAAACCCTGACATCGATAGATCCGGTGGAGGAATCCAATGGCAAAGAGGTCGATGAAGAAATCGAGCTGGAGAATCCGGATGGAAAACCAGTCAATCCCACACCGATCGATCCTCGGGTTAATGGACACGTAGTCACCCAAGGTGCACGTGAAATCTACGGAGACGCACTAACAGGGCCAATACCAACTTCTTTGGATCTTACACCGGAGGAGCTGGAGAAAAGGGCCGAGGATCTGGAGAATCATCTCTTGATTTTGCTCGAAGAGGCTACACGCATCGTCGAGATTAAGCAACAATAAACAACAATCCTGCCTAGTACCAGTCAGAATTCAAGCGACTACCAAACAAGACTAGGAGTGGTCCGGTTCTTGCTAACAAGAACCCAGAAGTCCACAAAGATTTATTCGATGAAAAGAATAAGGAAAAAATCAGAGTCTATAACATGCCAGTAGAAAACGCTGCAGCTGCTCGAGCTATCCTCGCCAACAATCCGTCTCTAGAATAGGTCCAGCAGTGTGTAGCATTGCTCGACAAAGGACTGCAGCAGCAGAAAATGGTCGCGTTGTTCATTGGAAAACTAGCATCAAAATCGGAGCAGTGTCGCACGAACATAGGATAAAACGTTGATGTAAGACCCCAAAGGGATACGGATCAGCGTCATCGTTTTGTCCCTAGGAATGAAGAAAACTCAAGGACTAGATCAAACAAACATCATCACATGACCGCATGGGACTAGTCGGGAGTTCTTCCGGCTGTGTCCAAAGACGCTACGAGGGCATTTGCTCCTCACCACCCCCTCATCGGCAAAATAATGGCCACAGTGATGAATAAGAAGCGTAGCTCTAGCAAGAACGGGACCATCAAAGGATGCCGCCTCCCAGGAACGCTAGCCGTCCGGCTGAACCTCGTCGCAATGATGATAACGCCAGACGAAGGAACGACGAGAACGATACCGGAACAATTTGAGACGGTGGCCGACATCGTGAAGATCCACCTCGGAGCCAGCATAGCGAAGCTCCAGGAGCCTATCGCTTAGCCAGAAATAACCCACTAGAGCCAACATCACCACCCAGCAATGACGACGAAGGATCTCATCGTAGCCATGGAAGCCGCAGGGGTGGAGAAGGCAATGGCGTAATAAGAAGCAGGAATCCAACTCCGCTGCCATGCAGGCATAGCGAGCACCCGAGGCGCAGATCACTCTCGCCCAATGACACTCGCCATCACATTGAATCTAATATAGAAGCACGGCGGTACAAGGAGAAAGACGTCTACATGGAATCCAAATGCTTTGGTCCACATATTCATCGAACAAAGTTTTCGGTTGACTTCGGCATCTCAAATCACATTCAACCCTATGACGGTGTGGCTCGGCCAGATACTTGGTTTCAAGATTTTTTCCAGACTTGCTGCATCGCCAAAGGAGGAAACAGCCTGGTCGCAGTCCGGTATCTCCCACTTATGTTGCGGAAGAAGGCTAGATCATGGCTCAATGAGTTGCCAGAGAACTCGATTTATAAATTGTACGATATTCAAAGTGCATTCTTTTTGAACTTTGAGGGTACATACAGGAGGCTCTGCACAGTCGGAGACTTGCAGCATTGCATTCAAAGACCCAAAGAAACTTGTTGGGATTACCTCCGGCGATGGATCAACACAAAGAACTCTTATGAGGGAGTAAATGATCAGACCGTGATTGAAGCTTTCATCGCATGGCTCCCAGTCGATTTACTGCGTCATATCCTAAAGCACGACTGATGACTGCAAGTGCACATATCAATTGTACCTAGTTTCAAAGTAAAGTTATGTAACCCACAGAGAGCTATTGGTAATGGTCTTAATACCCCTCATCACTATCTACCAAAGGATACTTGTAAGTTGCCTTTGATCTCAAGTAAAGAGTGTTTGAAAGGTTTTTGTTTGTGTGTAGAAAAGTAATTAAAACGATTAAAAGAAAGCAAGTAACAAGATTGTGTGAAAGCGTGGTTGAACTCAATAGGGATAAAATGTTCTCGGGGATGTAGGATACACCTCTAGCATGGTATTGGTATTATTACTAATTTAAGATAACATACTTCTTTTGTCATGAAATGCGTGGAGAGAGATCCATAATAAGATGTTCACTACAAGGCTCGTAGGAAGCCACTTTGTTGAGCCAAGAGTGAGGTCACATCTAAATAACCACTAACATGTCTGAGAGAAGTCACCCATACATACCACATCAATGAAGGTTTTCCCCGTGGATATCGTAATTAGCTTAGGGAATCCCTCTTTATTCCTCCTTTGACCGTGTAGTTCACGAGCCGGCGCCAATCTGTCACGGGTCCATTCCGGGTACGATCCCAAAGCATGTCCAAGGATTTCTCCCTCCCTTTAGTCCCAAGGGAAAATGGTATGTGGTCGAATACACATACCATCTAAAGAGAGAGATCAAACACAAATCATAAATCAATCATAGACCGACAAGTCATATGGACACAAGAACATATCATCTTTATTGCAAATTCATAATAGTGATAGGGTTTCTCCATCTCCCCAAGAACAAAGAAACTACTCACATATGGAAGCAATCAACAGCATCATCATAATCAAATGTATGGATAAAAGTACTGAAATAGATCTAATGCAAAACACAACTGTATCTGGAATTGCAACAAGATCTAATGGATGAAAGATAGGGGTAATGGTGATGATGTAGATGTAGATGCAACGGTTCATGATGAAGGGGATGATTGTTGTCCTCCAATGATCCGTGAATCAGCAGGGATTTTACCCCAGCCTAGTTCCTCCTTTAGATCCCTTTCAGATGTGGTTTTTTGTGGTTTCTAGTTGCTGTGAATGTCGGATCCCCCCGCCATATTCGCAAGGAGAAAGTATCTGACGAGGCGAACCCAATGGCACATGGTATGGGCGGGCTTCGCCCATACCATCAGTCGTTATCATCACTGATTGCTTCCCCTCATTTTGTATTCTCCCAAGTAGGTAGGTAAATCCATAAAATGACTTTAATCACTTAAAATATCATATTATAGTATAATATGACAGCTCTAATTGATATGTTCATATAAGACTTAATGATTCAGGATCCTGTTAAAATAAAGACAAAAAGGTGCGCGCGAACACAGTGAAATACAAAGATCCCTACTCTATTTATGCAAAAACAAAAGGTAAATATGCTTCAATTTTGGACTCATCAACTCCCCCAAGCTAGGTTCTTGCTCGTCCCGGGCAAGATGGTGTCTTATGGACAAGATCATCATGTTCATGAGACACGGGTCATTACAATAATAAAATTGAAACAGGAATACAACATCGGATGTAGAGAAACTTCAGGGGTATTACCATACCCTTACACATTACATTACATAGAGGCTTCCACATCTTCTCTAGTATTAATGAAACTATAAGAATCTTCTAGTGATTTAATATATCATGTAATCATTGAGTTTAGAGGTATCAAGCACGTAGTTTAGTAATGAAGATTCATGATCATTCTTTTTCTTCTACACTTGGTTCTTTTGTTAGTTGTTATTTCTTATTTCTTCTTTCGTATCTTTTCTATCTCCGTGTATACGTATATATGTTTACTCTTTCTTTCTTTTCTCTTTTTTTAATACAACTATTTGATCATGCTCACTAATTTGATGGTTATAAAGAAAACTCTTAATTATACTATGCTACCAGAATTCTTCTTCTCATAGCCTAATCAATAATTTTTATTGGTTTGGAAGTCCCTAAAATCATGATAGTTGTACAAGTATCATAACACTCAACCTAGTTCAATCATCTAATATAATAGGGATTTCTATTTTCGTGCCCTTGGTTCCTTAGTTGTACTCACTTTTCTCCATCCGCTTAACTTTTCCTAACTTTTCACCATCTCCTACTATGAAACTCTCACACGGTCTAAACCTCATTGTCGGACAGCCTTACCGTTACGCGATGACAAGTGGGGCGCGTTCAGTCGGGTCCCATAGTGGACCCTCGTCGTTACATGCTAACAAGTGGGGCCGCATTCTGTCGGGTCCCATAGTGGACCCTTGTCGTTACATGCTGACAAGTGTGTCTGCATTAAGTCGGTTCCCGTAGTGGACACCGATCTAGATCAACATGGGACCCACAGCTTCTCTACGTGAGCGCCGGACCCACAGCTTAACCAGGTTGGCGTTGCAAGATGGGACCTCAAGCCAGACCCGTGCCCACGGTTGTGTCGTTGCCTCCCCTTTATTCTTCTTCTTCTCCAGTGAACCTTTGTCGAGCTTCACTTAGGCCTCCCGTACGGCCTGCCTGCACCTGTATGAATGATGACAATGGCAACCATGCGTAGGATAGGTTAGATCTCACACCAAAACTTTCCGACTAGACGGGGCGCTTGCTATGGACAATCAATTGGCGTAACTCGGGAGCTCAATCGGGCACGCGCTTGCTATGGAGAATACAGTCGGCGAGTTGATTCGATGATTTAATAGGTTTATCGAGTTAATGTCTTGCCTGCAATCAAGTGAATCTATGAGGTGAAAGTCAAACTTTGAGATTTAGGGAGATGTGTGTATAAGAAATAATAAAATGACACAACTCCTGAACACTTTCAATAAAAATATATATAACTATTAATGTAAAGGAGTGTTTATAATTGACACAACTCTTGAACACTTTCAAATTAAAAACATTATACAACTCTTAATGTAAAGAAGCGTTTATAATTGACACAACTCTTGAACACTTACAAATTTAAAAAATTATACAACTCTTAATGTAAAGGAGTATTTATAATTGACACAACTATTGAATACTTTCAAATTAAAAAAATCATACAACTCTTAATCTAAACGTGTGTTTATAATTGACACAACTCTTGAACACTTCCAAAATTTAAAAAATTATACAATGCTTAATGTAAAGGAGTTTTTATAATTGACACAACTCTTGAACACTTTCAAATTAAAAAAATATACAACTCTTGATGTAAAAGAGTTTTTATAATTGAAACAACTCTTGAACACTTTCAAATTAAAAAAAGGAAAAAATTATAAAACTCTTAATGTAAAAGAGTTTTTATAACTGACACAAGTCTTGAACACTTTCAAATTACAAAATTATACAACACTTAATGTAAAAGAGTGTTTATAATTGACACAACTCTTGAACACTTTAAAATTAAAAAATATACAACTCTTAATGTAAAAGAGTTTTTATAATTGACACAACTCTTGAACACTTTCAAATTACAATTTGGACATGATAATGTTGTCCTAAGAGAATAGCAGCCAAGATAAGCACAAGTGTGAGAGTTTGTGACAAAGAGAGAGAGATAGAGAGAGAGAGAGAGAGAGGAAAACTGAGTAGAACCTAAATACCAAGGGAAAAACTGAGTAGAACTTTAAATCAAAGGCAAAATTGACAAAGCGATTGAAATAGAAAATAGAAAGATATTTAAAAAATGGAAAATGCTTCTTTTATATAATAAAATACATCTTGGCATTCATCAAACTATTTGCAATTCAAATATACATCAGTTTGACAATTATTGCCTCATTCAGACAAACTATGTTTTGGGGAGGGATGTTTTGGGAAGAGTCTTGAGTAGAAAACCATGAACCTTCATAGATAGTAGGTGATTTGAAAAGTGGTGATTTAGGTTAAAACTTGATTTATATACATTTCTTATGGTCGCAGGTCACATAATAAGCCTCCCTGGATAGATGCCACTATGTTTTGATCTTTTTGAATTTGTTGTGCATAGAATGACTCAATTAGCTAGATAAAACCCATTTGTTGACTCTCTGTTGACCATCCACCGGAGGGTAAAAGTAAGTATATTGCACACAACAGTGTTAGTACTAGAGGGCAAAACTAAGTACAACCAATCTGCCAGTGTTACACTCGAGGGTATAACCGAGCACAACTAAGTGGCCAGGGTTAGACACGAGGGGCAAAATGTGACGCATGGTACGCGTGTTGCAGTGCACGGGATGGTAGTGGACATGTGTTGTAGGGCCACGTAGAGATAAAACAAATCTTTTTCCCTCTAACATGGTGATCCCAAGATCTAGCTGAGGTAGAAGGCCATGAGGTTTACCACTAAATGCGTATTTGCGGATTATTGATGTAGCGCGCCAGTTGATGCAGTGCAGTCCTCACGACCCGATCCGATCACGATCGTCTTGGTGCAGATCCTATAGCACCACTGCTGGTTTCCACACGTACAAGGAGGAGCACCGGCGGTGAACTGCTAGGTTTGTTACATTGGCAGGACTGTTGTGCAACTAGGGTTTCCAACTCATGGAATAACCTAACCGATCAACAATTAACCCTTCTGGGTTACTGTGCTCCACTATATATAGAGAGTGAATGTGGGCTCCACTTTCGTGGCCCATTCACTAAAGCCCATATAATACCAATCACCGTGAGTCCGACTCACTGACTCAGTCCAAATCCGGCTCGGTTCCAACCCAATCATATTTTAGGCTCAGATCCAATCCGAACTTGCTCCCGCTCTTAAGTGTGTGACCCCATAGGCTCATGGCTACTTGGACACGATTGGATTCCGACTCCAATCGATCAGTCGGTAGCGGCTCCTAGCAGAACATGTCGACTCCCAAGTACTAAAGAGTCATGAAAACTTGCCTTTCCAATGCGAGTTATGTCCGAGTCCCTTTTGCCTCATGATATACCTTGTCAGACTATAGGTGAATATTTGTCATCCCTTAAATAGTCCAACTCTCTTCTCGATCCGAGATAAGTGATTCACCCGACTAACTCTTAGTCGATTGCCTCGGTTAACACTTAACCGAGTCATGCATGGCCATGCTTTCCGAATCATATCATCTGAGAGGGCCCAGAGAATATCTCTCCAAGTGGAGGGGGAAAATCCCATCTTGGTTATTCATATCACGCAGCTTGATTCTCAGTCGATCCGAACTCTGCCTTTATAACTGCCTAGTTACGGATCAGCGTTTGATAGAACCTAAGTTGGTGATCCTCAACTCGGACTATGTAATAACCCCAGGTCTAAGGATTACATTGATTGAGATACAAATGACAACTTATTTGTTGTACCTCAATATGGGTCAATCCAACTCGCTAAACTCTTTAGCCGAATCTGTGTAAGTCGGAATAGCATCTCCATGCCCATGACAAGTGGAACCGAGTCATTAAGCCGACTTTCACATTGGTCTAAGTTGTGCGTCCAGCACAACCTCAATGACCAAGGACATTTAGTACAAACAACATGAATGCATAGTTCCACAACCGAATCACATATTCAATGATACACATCAGATGTTTATTGAAGGAAAACTTAATATCTTTATGAATACAATGGGAAATATCATCATACATGATTGCCTCTAGGGCATATTTCCAACAGTCTCCCACTTGCACTAGAGTCAATCTTCCGACATCACATGTCTAAGCATCTAATGCCCATGGCTCTTAGGTGCACCTCATGCTTTGGCTGTGGTAATGGCTTTGTCAACGAATCCGCAATATTTGCATCCGTGTGTACCTTGCATAACTTGATATCACCTTGATCCACGAACTGGCGAATCAGGTGGTACCGCATGAGTATGTGCTTGTACTTCCGGTGTTGTCTAGGTTCCTTGGCTTGTGCAATAGCACCATTGTTGTCACAATACACGTCTAACAGATTGGACAAGCTCTAAACCACACCAATATCCATGAGGAAATTCCTCATCCAAACAGCTTCCTTTTCTGCCTCCGAGGCGTCAATATACTCAGCCTCTATTGTAGATGCAAACACAGTCTCTTGCTTGGAACTCTTCCAGCTCACAGCACCTCCGTTTATAATAAACACGTATCCAGATTGCGAATGAGAATCATCAGAGTCGGTAAGATAACTCGCATCCGTGTAACCCTTTACACCGAGTTCATCTTCACCACCATAAACCAAAAACATATCCTTAGTCCTTCTCAAGTACTTTAGGATATTTTTAGCCGTTGTCCAGTGGATTTCTCCAGGACCAGCCTGGTATCTGCTCACAACACTTAGAGCATATGAAACATCTGGCCTAGTACAAATCATGGCATACATGATGGATCCGACTGCAGAAGCATACGGAATCGCACTCATCCGACTTCGCTCATCAGTTGTCGAAGGAAACTGAGTCTTGCTAAGTTTTACACCATGGGACATCGGTAAGAACCCATTCTTAGACGATTCCATGTTTAACTTCTTCAACACTTTGTCCAAATAAGTACTCTGACTCAATCCAATGAGCCTCCTTGATCTATCTCTATAGATCCGGATTTCGAGGATGTATGTTGCCTCACCCAAGTCTTTCATTGAGAAACTCCTTTCCAATGATTCCTTGGTTTCTTGCAACATCTGGATATCATTTCCAATCAGTAATATGTCATCCACATATAAGATTAGAAAGTTTACTTTGCTCCCACTAAACTTCTTGTATAAACAAGAATCATGATCGCTCTTGATGAAACCAAACAATTTGACTACCTCATCAAAGCGAATATTCCAACTCCGAGATGCTTGTTTCAATCCATAAATGGATTTCTGTAGTTTTCACACCTTGTCAGAATTAGCCGGATCGACAAAACCCTCGGGCTGTATCATATACACGTCCTCGGTTAAATTTCCATTAAGGAAAGCTGTTTTGACATCCATCTGCCATATCTCATAGTTGAAATAGGCTGATATAGCTAACATGATCCGAACTGATTTAAGCATCGCTACGGGCGAGAAAGTCTCGTCGTAATCAACTCCTTGAACTTGTCGGAATCCCTTCACGACAAGACGTGCTTTATAGACAGAAACATTTCCATCCATATCAGTTTTCTTCTTAAAGATCCATTTGCACTCGACGGGTCTTGCACTGTCTGGCAGATCAACCAAGATCCAAACTTGATTTTCATCCATGGACTTTAACTCGGATCTCATGGCTCCAAGCCATGAATCAAAATCAGATCCCACCATCGCTTCCGAATAATTTGCCGGCTCATCACTTTCCAACAGTAACACATCACGAACACTTTGCAATCTTGCCGATCTTCATAGTATAGGTGCTGCTGCCGGCTCAGCTGCCATGACCGGCTCAACCTCCAATGTTTTTGCCGACTCGCTAGTAGCCGGTTCCTCTCGAATTTCTTTGAGCTGCACCGTACTCCACTGACTCCCCGACTGAGAAACTCTTTCTCAAGGAAGACACCGTTTCGAGCGACAAACACTTTGCCCTCTTCTCGGTTGTAGAAGTAGTAACCCAAATTTTCCCTTGGATACCCCATGAAAATACACTTATCTGACTTGGCCATAAGCTTGTCCGACTGAAGTCGCTTGTCAAATGCTTCACAACCCCAAACCTTAAGAAAAGACAAACTCGGCTTTTTGCTTGTCCACATCTCATGCGGTGTCTTCTCTACCGACTTTGATGGTACTCTATTTAGTGTGAACGCCGCTGTTTCTAGACAATAACCCCAAAATGATAAAGTCAAATCTGTCTGACTCATCATTGATCGTACCAGGTCCAACAAGGTCCGATTCCGCCTTTCCGAAAGACCATTCCTTTGCGGAGTTCCTGGCGGAGTAAGTTGAGGAACTATTCCGCAACTTTTCAGATGGTCATCAAACTCATGGCTCATGTACTCGCCTCCTCGGTCCGACCGAAGAAACTTTATTTTCTTGCCGAGTTGATTCTGTGCTTCATTCTGGAATTCTTTGAATTTTTCAAAGGCTTCCGACTTATGTGTCATCAAGTAGATATATCCATACCGAATCAAATCATCAGTGAAGGTAATGAAGTACTCATAAGCACCCCTGGCTGTCGTGCTCATTGGTCCACATACATCACTATGTACTAGTCCCAATAAGTCGGACGCCCTCTCGCAACTCTTTGCAAAAGGTGTCTTTGTCATTTTGCTGAGTAGGCAAGATTCGCATGTCTCGAACAACTCCAAGTCGAACAAAGTTAGGAGTCCATCATCATGGAGCTTCTTCATGCGTTTCCAACTTATATGACCAAGCCGACAGTGCCAAAAGTAAGTCATATTTAGATCATTTGGTTTCAACCTTTTAACATTTATGTTATAAACCGACTCACCATCAAGATTCAAAATAAATAACGCGTCCTGGACGGGTGCAAAGCCGTGAAACATATCATTCAAATACAAAGAACAACCATTATTCTTGATATTCGACTCATAGCCTTGCCTCATCAAACATGAAGCAGAAATAATGTTTCGACTGAGCACTAGAACATAATAACAATTATTTAGTTCCATAATGAATCCGGAAGGTAAATGAAGCTGCATCCTGCCGACTTCCAATGCAATAACTCTTGCTTTGTTGCCGACTCGAATATCAACCTCGCCTCTTGCTATGCTCCTAGTTCTTACTAGTCCCTGCAACGAGTTGCAAACGTGAATAACTGATCCGGTATCATATACCCAAGAACTATTAGGTGCATCAGCAAGATAAATGTCTATAACATTGCAAACAAGTGTACCTGAGTCGGAAGGCATACCTGCACTCTTGGTTTTATCAGCCAAATACTTGCTGTAGTTCCTCTTCTAGTGGCCATCCGCCTTGCAATAGAAGCAAGTGGATCTGGCTGAAGGATATGGCTTAGTCCCCGAGGAAGCGCTTGGGACCGGGTCCTGAGCCTGCTTTCCTCCCGACTTAGCCTTCTTCTTAGTCCAAGAACTCTCTTGAACTTAGCCTTATTCTGCACCATCAACACTTGACTGCCCCCCTTCTTGACATCCACCTCTGCCTTCTTGAGCATCCCATGTAATTCATTGAGCTTCTTATCCATACCATGCATGTGGTAGTTCGAAATGAACTGCCCATATGCACTAGGAAGAGAGTTCAGAATTATATCTATAGCGAACTCTTCTCTAATGGGGTATCCAAGCCTCTCTAGAGACTGCACATAACCAACCATTTTGATCACATGCGGACTCAGTGGATCACCATCCTTAAGCTTGCAACTCACCAAAGCCTGAGAGACTTGATACCTCTCAGTCTTCACCTGAGCTTGGAACATACTTTTGAGGCTTTCGATCATATCATAGGCCTCAACATTCTCGAACTGATTTTGCAAGTCCGGTTCCATGTGAGCAATCATAAGACAGCTAATATCCATGGACTCATCCTTAGCCCGACGATAGGCATTGGTGGCAGCGACATTCACATTCTCATTTGGCTCATTTGGAAGTGGGTTGTCTAGGACATGGTCCTTCTTTTCTTCTTTGAGAACAATTCTCAGATTTCGTTACCAGTTGGTAAAATTAGTGTCGTTCAGTTTATGTTTCTCAAGAATGGTTCTCAACGCAAAACCGGATATCTGAGAGTGACTGCTACTAGGTGCCATGATCTACAACAGAAAATATGCAAAACACTTAAGACATGTATTCATAAAAGAGCAAGCATATTAAACACTTTAATATTTTATGCTCCCACTAGAACCAACACCCCTCCGATGGTTGCTAAGTGATTCAGGATCCTAAATAAGCAAGTCGGTAGTGAGCTTTAGCATCACCGCTAGCCGCCAAGTGATCTAGGTAGAAAACTCCTTGTCAATCGTATCTCATACGACTCCTATTGGAAGGATGGCATCACATGCCCCGGCTCCTATCCGGCTTTCCCCGAGCCCCACAACCGTTGTGATAGACCCGTCTAGCTTACCGAGTGTTTCCGCTGTAAGAGTCCGACTCAAAATCCACCTAGTCGGAAAGAATTGGCAGCACCCCAATTTTATGAGCCCACTACCAAAAATGTCCGACTTGTGATGGTGCAAACACTGGCGGGAAAACCGACTAGACCTTCTTTGAAGGATTAAATTTTACCGACTATCTAATAGAGGTAAAAAAGAGACATATCAATAACACAAAATAAGGAAATTATAATGTGAAGTGGTATGGCTCTCTTCATGGTGACCTCCATCTCCACAAAGCTTGTAAATCGACTCGTGCCAACTCTTGTCACTTGCCGTCTTACTCCATGTCGCCGACATGTACATCGATTTGCACTTCATCCGGATTCTCCAAACAACTACACTAGCTTATTAAATTAAATTACATAGAGAATCCGACACGCAGGTCGTTATACAATAAACTGACAAAACATAGGCTCCAGCCGGCTGACAAAACCTATGATTCGCAGATCACATATGGATTACACACATACATCACATGCACATGAACCATACCATTCACAACTTCCTGAAAAAACAAGTTATGCATAGATACGCTATCTACCTGCGTTGTGAAACTCGCAACGACATCTAACGCGTTATGACAGGGCGAAGCCGGTTGTCCCGCTAGCCGGATAGTGGGCGGGGAATGAAGGGGCAGCGCCCGATGATTTTTCTGAAAACATAGATCTCATCTACATTCCGAACATGGATTCCGACCATCGTTCCGACTCGATCAAACTATTTTGATCTTCGATCACCGCTCCTGGATTTACGTGTCATAGTCTACCCCGATGGCAGAAACCGACCGGTAGGGGTATGTCGTTCCACGACCATAGCAGTATGATCACGGAAATCAGATCTACCATTCCCCGAGTATAGTTGATCCAATCAACATAATACAAAACCAATCTATCTCAGAGATCGACCACCAAAATAGCATATAGATCTCATCTACAGCCAACCGCATATCACATATGCGAGATCTCGAGCCTAAAACCAGAAGCTATCGCTCTGATACCACTGTAGGGCCATGTAGAGATAAAACAAAACTTTTTCCCTCTAAAGTGGTGATCCCAAGATCTAGCTGAGGTAGAAGGCCACGAGGTTTACCACAAGACACGCAGTTGCGGATTACTAATGTAGCGCGCCAATTGATGCAGTGCAGTCCTCACGACCCAATCCAATCACAATCGTCCTGGTGCTGATCGTACAACACCGCTGCTGGTATCCACAGGTACAAGGAGGAGCACAGGTGGCGAACTACTAGGTTCGTTACGTTGGAACGAATGATGTGGAGCTAGGGTTTCCAACTCATGGAATGACCTAACCGATCAACAATTAACCCTTCTGGATTACTGTGCTCCACTATATATAGGGAGTGAACATGGGCTCCACTTTTGTGGCCCATTCACTAAAGCCCATATAATACCAGTCAACGTGAGTCCGAATCACTGACTCAGTCCAAATCCGTCTCGGGTCCAACCCAACCAAATTTTTGGTTCAGATCCAATCTGAACTTGCTCCCGCTCTTAAGTGTGTGACCCCGCAGGCTCATGGCTACTTGGACACGATTGGAGTCTCACTCCAAACGATCAGTCGGTAGAGGCTCCTAGCAGAACATGCCGACTCCCAAGTACCAAAGAGTCATGACGACTTGCCTTTCCAATGCAACTTGTGTCCGAGTCCCTTTTGCCTCATGATATACCTTGTCAGGCTATAGGCGAATATTTGTCATCTCTTAAATAGTCCAACTCTCTTCTTGATCTGAGATAATTGATTCACCGGACTAACTCTTAGTCGATCGCCTCAATTAACACTTAACCGAGTCGTGCATGTCCATGCTTTTTGAATCATATCATCCAAGAGGGCCCAGAGAATATCTCTCCAAGTGGAGGGGCAAAATCCCATCTTGGTTATTCACATCAGGCAGCTTGATTCTCAGTCGACCCGAACTCTGCCTTTATGACTGCCTAGTTACTGATCACAGTTTGACAGAACCTAAGTCGATGATCCTCAACTCAGACTATGCAATAACCTCAGGTCTAAGGATTACATTGATTGAGATATACAAATGACAACTTGTTCGTTGTACCTCAATATGGGTCAATCCAACTCGCTAAACTCTTTAGCCGAATCTGTGTAAGTCGGAATAGCATCTCCATGCCCATGACAAGTGGAACCGAGTCATCAAGCCGACTTTCACATTGGTCTAAGTTGTGTATCCAGCACAACCTCAATGACCTAGGACATTTAGTACAAACAACATGAATGTATAGTTCCACAACCGAATCACATATTCAATGATACACATCAGATGTTTATTCAAGGACAACTTAATTTCTTTATGAATACAATGGGAAATATCATCATACATGATTGCCTCTAGGGCATATTCCCAACACGTGTAGCCATGCATGGTGCAGTAGCGTACGTAGTTACGCGGTGCACGATGGTTGATGGCTATGAAATACAGCCATCCACGTCCGCATTTAAACTAGGGGTATGTAATCCTTTCGGCGGATAATGACGTATGATGATGGGAATCACTACATAAATGCCAAAGATATGAGATTTCCAACACTTCAAAGAAACTAGGAGCCGTGAAGCTAATACTGCAAGCTTAACGACCAACTATTCGGCGGGAATTTTATTTCATCCGTATAGTTTGCACCGACTTCATTAGGTCAAACAGAACAACTTTTGTGAACGGACCCCTATATAAAGAGGCTTCGGGCAACGGGAAACAAGCTCTTCTTTTCAATCTCAAGTCTCCCTGCCACCAGAAGCCGCCACTGTAGGGGTTCGTAGCATGGAAAACAAAAAAATTCTACCGCATGAACACACACAAGCCAAGATCTATCTACTAGATTGTAGCAACGAGTCGATTAGAGTACTCACCCTCGAAGATTTCAAAGCGGTTAATGAGAGCATATTCTCGTGGGTGATGTAGTCGTACACTTGCTGATCTCAAGATCGCGTAGATGATCCTTCCGGCGCTGCGTTCCAACAGCGCTTCCGCGATCGGTCACACATTCGGTACTCGACGAAGAACTTCCTCTCCCTTGTTCTAGCAGGCAGCGGAGGTTGTAGTTCTCTCCTAGCGATTCCGGCAGCACGACGGCGTTGTGTTGGAAGTTGAGGGAGGATCCCGCAGGGCTTCGCCTAAGCCGGAGCGGGTTGTGGTGGAGTATTACGGTTTCCCCGGTGATCTATGGTTTAGAAGCCGGGGAGGAGGAGGTGGATCCGGCGAAGGCTAGGGCGGCGGCACTGCGGCGGCAGTAGGCGGCGGCGGCTGCGGCTTGGGTGGTGGTGTTGTGTTGGAGGGGTAGCCCCCTCCCCTCTGTTTATGAGAGGGAGGGGCAGCTAGGGAGAGGGGAGTGTGAATCCTTCCCCAACTCCCTCTCCTTCTAGGCTTGTAGTGTAGGGAGAGAAGGATTCTCTTCTTCCTCCACTAGGAAACATTATCCCAGTTTGACTTTTCAAACTTGCCTTTTGACTTTCAATTTTGGAGTTTGATTTAACTCTTTATTTGCACAGAACTTTGACCTTGGACATGATGCAACCATTCCACTTATTCATGACACATTCATGCACCCTTCCCCTTTGATGACCCACAAGTATAGGGGGTGTATCGTAGTACTTTTGATAAATAGGAGTGTCGATCCCAACGAGGAGCAGAAGGTGTTGACTAGTGGTATGGAGCAGAAAATCTCTGTAAATACTTAGCAAACGGATTTTTAGGTTTTTTCTGATAAAGCAAAGAAATAAAGTGCAAGTAGTAAAGACAGCAAACAATTGTAGCAAGTGGCCCAATCCTTTCTTAGCAAAGGATAAGCCGGTGGAAATACTAATGAGGACCAAACGTTCTTGTGGTCGGATTTTTGCTGAGGGGCGGCGACTGCGCTGAGCCTTGGGCTCGCGCACTTCGCCGATGATTTTGACCTCGACGATGTCACCAGCGGTTATCCTTCATCCACGGGCGCAGTCGAGATCGCCGATGTGCTGAAGCTCACCGACCGGGCCACGGTTTACTCCGACCGGGTGTTGGCGATGGGTGACTTCCTGCCATATCAGGAAACAATCGTCGCCCCGAATGACGAGGAACCGGCGAAGCGTGACTTCAAGGTAGAGCAGCCGTTCCGATCGGCGATGGCAGGCACCTTGACGAGTCATCCGCGTCCGAGAAAGTGGTGGCGAGTCATCGTCGAAGCCTACGGAGTAAGAGAGTTTGCAGAGTGGCATTAGTTGTAAAGGAGAAATGTGCCTGCCCTTGTAAGCGAACAAGTATTGTTGCCATAAGGAATGCATGGATGCTTTTGTCAGTGATTGGTTTGATTGTGAATTGTTGAGTTGTACGAGTCCCCGAGCGCGTCCACCCTTATGTGGGGTTTACCTCGTATTTATGTGTATGTTTGTTTTTATACTGTTAGTCAGTTGAGGTCCACTCGCCGTGGCTTGAAAATCCAGTCGCGTGGCGACCCCAAGGGGTGCTCTATACTTAGCCGTTTTCCCGGGCGCGAATGGAGTCGGTTGGCCGAGACCCCGAGCGTGGTACTTAGCTGTTCTAGTCGCATTGCGAAGGTAGGTGGGGACGAGGCGCGTTGTATTAAGCACGTCACTCCACCTGACGCGAAGGATCAGTCACGTGGCGAGTCTAGGACAAACTCTCGTACTTGGCGTTTTCCCTAGTCGCTCGTGTTTGGGCTGGTGTCAGTCCCCGAGCGTGGTACTTAGCCGTTCAAGTCGTTGCGCCAAGGATGTGGAGGACTAGGTCGATGTTGGAAGCGAATGCGGTCGTCTTGGTTCGGAAAGCCAGTCGAGCGAGGTGACTCCAATGGGGCTCCAGGTTGGCGTTTTTCATGGACGATACAAGGCGCGAAATTTTTTGGTGCCCTCATATCACACTACTTGGCCGTGCCGGTCGCGTGACCAAGGGTTGACTTCCATGAGTGTAGCGCTGTTATTACGAGTGCGAATGGCACAAGGTATGGAGAGTGTACACAATTTGTGCGAAACGATCTTCTTTATTTCATAGCAGGTAGGGGTACATGTTTGGAGTTCTAGGAGTAGAACTTCCGTAGGAGATTTACATTCCACGGCCGCTTGACGTCGAGTTTTCCGTCGCCTTGGACATCGATGAGGTAGTAGGTGTTGTTGCCCATGACTCGCCCAATGGAGAATGGTACCTCCCAAGGGGGAGAGAGCTTGTGCATGCCCTTCTTGTCCTGGATGAGTCGCAGGACCAGGTCGCCTTCCTGGAAGGTGCGAGTCCGGACTCGCCGGCTGTGGTAGCGGCGAAGTCCTTGCTAGTAGATGGTGGTGCGGGAGCAAGCTAGGTCGCGTGCTTCGTCGAGCTGGTCGACCCCGTCCTGGCGTGCGAGCTCGTTATCGGACTCCGCATAGTTGACCACCCTAGGCGAGTCGTGCTCGAGGTCAGTCGGCATGACGGCCTCGGCGACATACACCATGAAGAAGGGGGTGACCCTGGAGTTCGCTCAAGGGGAACTTGCAGTCGCAGCTTCATGCCGTGGAGGATGCTCTGGTTAGAATGTTTCGCCTGGCCGTTGGACTCCGGGTGGGCGACCGAGGCGAGGTTGAGTAGTATGTTGTGCTCCTCGCAGAATTCGGCCATGGCTCCTTTGGAGAAGTTGGTGCCATTGTCCGTGATGATGCTGTGTGGGAACCCGTAGTGATAGATGAGCTCGCGTAGTAACTTAGTGGCAGTCTTCCCGTCGCACTTGCGGACTGGCTTGGCCTCCACCCACTTTGTGAATTTGTCGACTACGACTAGGAGGTGGGTGAAGACGGAGGGGCCTTCTTGAAGGGGCCCACCATGTCCATGCCCCACACGGCGAATGGCCAGGTGATGGGGATGGTCTTAAGTGCCGAGCTTGGGATGTGAGTTTGGTTGGCGTATTTCTGGCATCCGACGCAGCGTTGGGCGATGTTGACCGTGTCGGCGTGTGCGGTGAGCCAGTAGAAGCCATGTCGCATGGCCTTGGCGACCAGGGATCGAGCGCCAGCGTGGTGGCCGCAGTCGCCGGCGTGGATGTCTTGGAGGATTTTGTGACCCTCCGCGGGTTGTACGCAGTGTTGGAACACGCTGGTCATGCTGCGCCTGTGGAGCTCGCCGTTGATGATGACGAAGGACTTGCAGCGGCGTACTATCATGCGGGCCTCCGTCTCGTCGGTGGGTAGGGTCCCTCCCTCCAGGTAGGCTACGTATGGCGCGGTCCAGTCGCTTGGCCCCGCGAGCATGGCGACCAGGGCTGGCTCTGGTTGCAGTGGTATCCCGATGTCGATCTCCCTCGGGGGAGAGACAGACGGCTTGATGATGGTGTCGAGGAAGGCACCGGTGGGTGGCACGAGACGAGCTGACCCAATGCGAGAGAGGGCGTCGGCCTTTTCGTTCTTGCGCCGGTCGATCCACTCGACGGAGTAGCCGGCAAAGTGGCCCCCCAGCTGGTCCACTGCTTGGTGGTATGCCGCCATGGTGGGGGAGACTGCATCGCACATATCAGCGACTTGCCCGACGAGGAGGTCGGAGTCACCGTAGAAGACGGTTGATGTTCATCTCCTTGGCTGCTCGCATGCCGTGGAGGAGGGCCTCGTACTCAGACATATTGTTGGTGCAGGGGATGAAGTCGAGGTACAGGACATAGCGCAGCTTGTCGCCCTTTGGAGATGTGAGGACGATCCCTGCCCCTGCGCCGTCCGCATTCTTGGAGCTGTCAAAGTGTAGCGACCAGTAGTGGAGGTATGGCAGCTTCTCCGGCTGCGGAGCCTCCTCCAAGTCTGCGAGCAAGTCCTCCAGGGCCTGTGACTTGATTGCCTTGCGGGGTTCGTTCCTGATGTTGTGGACTCTGATCTCGACGGCCCACTTGGCGACTCGCCCAGTTGCCTCGCGGTTGCGGATGATGTCCTGTAGCGGCGCTGAGGAGACAATTGTTATTGGGTGCTCCTGGAAGTAGTGCGACAGCCCCCGCTGGGCTCGGAAGACCGCATATACCAACTTCTGGTACTGCGGGTAGCGCTGACGCGATTCGGTGAGGACTTCACTGATGTAGTAGACGGGGTCGCTGCACCGGACACTCCGTGCATTTTTCTGGTCGCTCGATGACCCTGACGGCGCTGACGACTCGCTCAGAAGCCGCGACGTGGACGAGCATGGGATCCTTGTTGACGGGGGGCGGCGAGTAGCAGCGCCACGAGTAGCACTTACTTGAGCGCGTGGAGCGCGTCGTCTGCCTCCTTGTCCCACTGGAACGTGGGATTCTTGCGCATTACGTGGTAGAGAGGCATTGCCTTATCGCCTAGCCGGGGGATGAAGAGACTGAGAGCCGCGACTCGCCAGGCCAACTTCTGGACGTCGCGCAGGCACTCGGGTTTGCCGAGCTGGGCGATCGTGTTGATCTTGGTGGGGTTCGCCTCGATTCCTTGTTTAGAGAGTACGTACCCTAGCAGCTGTCTAGTGGGTACATCGAAGGTGCACTTTCCTGGGTTTAGTTTGATCTTGTACCTCTGCATGTTTGCGAATGTTTCGGCTAGGTCGGTGAGTAGATCGCCCTGGCGAATGGACTTCACCACCACGTCGTCGATGTAGACATGGATGTTGCGGCCAATTTTGCTCTCAAGGAACTCCTGCATGCACCTCTAGTAGGTCGCCCCGGCAATCTTGAGGCCGAAGGTCAAGGCGGTGTAGCAGAATGCTCCAAATGGCGTGATTAACGCCATCTTCTCCTTGTCCTCGACTTCCATTTTGGTCTGGTTGTAACCAGAGTAGGTGTCAAGGAAACACAGCGACTCCGAGCCCGCGGTTGAGTCGATGATTTGATCGATCCGTGGGAGGACGAACTTCTCCTTTGGGCAGGCACTGTTGAGGTTTGTGTAATCGATACACATTCTCTAGGTCCCATTCTTCTTCTCGGCTAGGACTCGGTTTGCCAGCCACTTGGAGTATTTGATTGGCCGTATGAAGCCTACAGCGAGTAGACGTTGCACCTCCTCGGTGATTGCTCGGCGGCACTCTTCATTGAAGGGTCGCAGTGACTGCTTGATGGGTCGCGCTTTGGGATCGGTGTTGAGTTTGTGCTCAGCGAGTTCCCTCGGGACACCAGGCATGTCAGATGGCTTCCATGCAAAGATGTCACGATTCTCACAGAGGAACTCGATGAGCGCGCCTTCCTATGCTGGGCTCATGCCCGTTCCGATCGTCACCGTCTGGCTAGATGTAACATCCCAAAAATATTAAACTTGGATCATCAAACTCTAATAATCAAAATTAGGGTTAACAAAAACTTTCCCAACTAAAAATATGAAAGCATTCGTATGTGTGTGTATTCAAAGTTCGGATCCTTTTGAATTTCCATGGTTATGTGTTTCTTTGCTTGTAAAATGATTCTTAGGTGAAATAAACATCATCTAAACAATCCCCAAACTTTTCCCAAAGACAAACAACTCAAAATGAACAAATGAAGTGAATGGTCACTTTGGCCAAATTAACTCTCATGAGTACTTTGGCTATCCCTAGTTTTCAAAAATTAACAGAAACACTTGAGAATCTTCGCACCCCTTGTTAGTACTCATAATAAGGTACCAAGGCCCACTTTGTGATCTTCCAAAAACACTCAAATGCTCAGTTTAAATGACAGTTTAAAATTGAATCTATCTCATATGGGAAGATCCCACTATTTCAAAAACCACTCAAACAAGATCAATTTTCAAAACCCAAGCACCCACAGAATCCTCAGCACATGCCTAGCACACCCACCAAAAATCTTTTCAAAGTTCAAAAGTAAGTTTCTTGCGGCCATTTCATCAAACATCTTGCAGATTCAAATCAAACAAATCACAAACACTATAGTGTGCAGTAAATTTGGCCTAACTTGTTCCCTCTCTGGTTGCAACTAGTCTTTAGTAGATCATCTAGCTCAATTGTAAACATCTAGCACCATTGTGAGCTTGCCTTGCCATCAATGGTGAGCAGGCCGAGCCTCACCATGCCACCCCATTGTCGCCGGCCAGATAGCAACCACCATATCCATGCCCACCTTGTCTGGGAGGTAGCCAGCACCTCACCGTCGCCCACTGTCCCCTCCCCAAGCCAGTGCAAGCCGTGGACCACCAGGAACGCCGCGCGCCCACTGCCACTATGTCATGACGAGCCCGCCCTAGAGCGCCGCACCCGACACGCGTGCACATGCCGCCCCTCGACCGCAGCCCGTGCCCACCGCTTCGCCATGATTCTAGAAACATGCCAGACACCCCCGTTAGCTGCCCCGTGCCTCACAACCACTGCTCGCCGTCGAAGACGCCGCCTCTGCCAAGAAGAGCACCGCACGTTCCCGACTGATTGCCACCGCCCCTAAGCACGCATTCAAGCCCTAGATCATCGCCAGGAGACCGCATGTCGATCGCCAACCTCAGCCATGCCGCTAGCAACCCGTAGCCATGTCGCCACCGTCGCCTGCCCATCCCTCTCGGTCTCACCATCGAGCCTATAAAAGGAGACCACCCCCAGCCATTTGAAGCACACCATTCCACTCCCCTCACCTCACTGATCGTTCCAGCCTCTAGCCGGAGCGCGAGGAGCAGCAGCTCGCCGGAATTGCGCGGGAGCAAGCCGCCTCTGGAGAAGAAGGGGGTCGTTGATTTCGACCACCCCCGGAGCTGCCTCGACCGTCCCAGAGCTCGCCATCGACCACTCGTTTGTTTGCCCGCCTCGCCGTCGTTGCTGGAGCCCTGGTATACCCCCTATGCACCCCCACTGAGCCGCTAGGGTTCGAGCTCGCCAGTGACATGTTCATTGTCGACAACGATCCCCAGCCGTCGATCTTCCTTCTAATCCAACAAACCACACAGACCAGTACCGCTTAGCGTGTTATGAGCCACTGACTGGTGGAACACCCCTGTCAGCTGAGCCCAGCGCTGGAGTGACACTGGGCCGGACCATTAAACTCTCCCGCGCGACCCAGCAGTTTGAATTTAGACTTTTCCTTTTTAATTCTAACCCAGTTCTGTACCTAGTTTCAAAAATCAACACAACTCGATTCAGTGAACCAAATTTTATGAAACCAATTTTGTTAGGAAGGTACTGAAATTCTTAATCCAAGCCCGTTGGATTCAAATCATTTGGATCTGTAGATCAACCTTGGTAAAAAGAACAAGTCAGAAGCTTTTCTGCTTTCAAACATCTTTAAAATTTCAACCATAAGAGCTTTTGAGTTGATTCCAACTCTCAAAAATCACATTTGATCATACCTTTCAGAATATATAAAAATATCTGGGTTTACTTATAGAAATAATGTTCAATTAACAAAAGCATGCCACATAGGCATTTCTAGTCACTTTATTTATTTAAAATAAAAAGGTTAAACCTTATTAAATGGTGACACCACTTTAAATCACATTCCCATGTACTGAAATATGTGGTGATGACATGTGTCAACATGATCCCATGTTTGAGTTGGAGAACATTAAATCTTAAGTAGTTTTTCAATGAGTAGAAATTACTTTTCTAAAAATAAAATAAATAAGACAAAAGCTTTAATCTTGTAATGTTAGTGATGATGCTAGATCATCTATAGTACACTTTTGTGTGATGATTGAAAATAGTTAAGTATTGTTTGGTGATTGTGTACCTCGTATTTATTTATAGACGCTAGTACCGACCAAGGATACGAGGAAGAAGGAGGATACTACGAGGAAGAAGCCGAGGAGAACTTCAACCACTGCTCTACACAAGGCAAGCCTAATACTACTAGTTGAATGTGCAAGCTATTAACTTAGCAAGTTAACCCTTGCAGGATACCCTACTTATGCAAGCTAATACTTGCTTGTTACCATGCCCACTATATGCCTTAAGCATATGTGATCATACCCACTTGATAACCCAATCCTAGTTTTACTTGAAAGCCTTATACTTTATTTCTTTATCAAAGCTATCTCTTAGAGTTTACTTAAGTGACTTATAGATTCTAGGAAGATAATTGAAGGTTGCATAAAGAGCATTAAATTTTGCCTAAGCTAGATAATCTTGATATCATCCTAAGGCCTGAGATTGAACTGAATTAATCTCCACTTGTTTACCACCCCTCATTAGTACTTACCCCACTTGTAGATGCTAGTGCTAAGCATAAAATTTGATCAAATTTAGATGGGAGTACTTGGTGAAAATGGTTATGAAAACCTTGGAATGATGAGTCATTCTACTGAAATGTTTTGACATGTGTTTCCAAACACCCGATGATTTTGATGATGAAAATGTTGAGGCATGAGCCTTAGCACTTTATAAAACTGATGGTTGTCTGGATGCGATATGTAGGAGTTCGTAGCATGGAAAACAAAAAATTTCTACCGCATACTAACAAACAAGCCAAGATCTATCTACTAGATTGTAGCAACGAGTCGATAGAATAACTCACCCTCGAAGATTCCAAAGTGTTTAACGAGAGAAGATTCTCGTTGGTGATGTAGTCGTACTCTTGCCGATCTCAAGATCGTGTAGACGATCCTTCCGGCGCTGCGTTCCGGCTGCGCTCCCAGATCGATCACACGTTCGTACTGATGAAGACCTTCCTCTCCTTGTTCCAACAAGCAGCGGAGGTTGTAGCACTCTCCTCGCGATTCCGGCAGCACGACGGCGTGGTACCGGAAGTAGAGGGGAGATCTCGCAGGGCTTCGCCTTAAGCCGGAGCGAGTATGGTGGACTATGAGAGAGGCCTTGGCGATCTAGGGTTTAGAGGCACCAAGGAGAGAGGGCTAGGCCGGCGGCTAGGGCAAGGGGTGGGCCCCAACTCGGCGGCTAGGAGGAAACCCTAGGGCGGCAGCGACGACATGGTGGCCGGCGGCTAGGGTTAGGGTTTGGTGGGGCAAGGTGTGTGTCTAGAGGGGCACCCTTGCCCCTCCTTTTATAGGCGGGAGGGCGCCGGCCAGGGGAGGAGAGTCCTCCCCCAACTCGGCCTCCTTGTCCAGCGGGTGGAGGGAGAGGAACTCCTCCCCAAGTAGGTTTCCTACTCTCCCTCCACCAAGCAAACTAGCCGTTTGACTTTTCAAATTGGCGTTTGACTTTTCAAACTAGGATTTGATTTATCCCTTTATTTTGCTCAGAGATGACACCTAGTACATGATGCAACCATTCGAACTTGTTATGACACATTCATGTACCCTTGACCTCCGGAGTGTCGGACCTTCCAAACCCTTCTAGAACATTCCCGATGAAAATACCAGAATCATTCTCCAACTCCAAAACAGGACTTTCCTTATATGAATCTTATTCTCTGGACCATTCCGGATCTCCTCGTGATATCCTGGATCCCATACGAGACTCCGAAAAACATTTGATCTCTTACCCATCATTCCGTAACTACTCAACAACATCGAATCCTTAAGTGTGTCTCCCTACGGTTCGTGAATTATGCGGACATGATCGAGACACTTCTCCGAACAATAACCAATAGAGGAATCTGGAAATTCATATGGCTCCCACATATTTCTACGATTACTTTGCGATCAAATGAACCACTTACATACGGTACCAATTTCCCTTTGTCTCACGATAGTTTACTTATCCAAGGTTTTGATCATCGGTATCTCTGCATACTAGTTCAACCTCGTTACTGATAAGTACTCTTTTCTCGTTCCCGTGATATGTGATCCCTTGTGAGCCAGTCACATGCTTGCAAGACAATTGGATGACATTCCACCGAGAGGGCCCAGAGTATATCTATCTGTCATATGGATGGACAAATCCTACTCTTGATCCATGTGTCTCAACCCATACTTTCTGAACACTCAATGCCACCTTTATAACCACCCAGTTACGGTGCGGTGTTTGATGTCATCAAAGCATCCTTCCAGTGATGGTGATAAGCATGATCTCACGGTCGAAGGAATTAGATTACTATGTATCAGAAAGCATATAGCAATTGAACTATTAAAATGACTTGATCTTTATGCTACGCTTATCTATATGAGTATGTCCATCATACCATTCTCCTAACGATATGATCTTGTTATTAATAACATCTCAATGTTCATGATAGGGAAAACACAATCATTTATTAACCAACAAGCTAGTATTATGAAGAGGCTTTACTACGGACTCTAATTTAGTTTACAAATCACACAAGTATTAATGTTTCCTTGTTAATACTGTTATAGCATGAATGTAAAAATTTATCATAAACATAAAGATATAATAATAACTACATTTATAATTGCCTCTAGGGCATATCTCCAACAGTCTCCCACTATCACTAGAGTCAACTAATCTAGATTACATGGTAATATACCGAACACCCATGGAAGTTTGGTGTTGGTCATGTTTTGCCCTCGGGAGAGGTTTAGTCAACGGATCCGCCACATTCAGATCTGTGTGTACTTTGCAAATCTTTATGTCACCATCTTGGACATGTTCTCGAGCGTGAAAATGTATCTTGATGTGCTTCAGCTTCTTGTGTGACCTTGGTTCTTGCGCATTGGCTATGGCACTTGGAACCACACCGAGCTCTGTAATGAACTCCTTCATCCATATCGCTTCTTGTGAAGCCTCCGAAGCAGCTATGTATTCCGATTCATTTGAAGATCTCGCCACAACGCTTTTCTTTGCACTCCTCTAGCTAATTGCTGCACCATTCAAAGTAAATACGTATCCAGATTGATATTTAGAATCATCCGGATCGGTGTTCCAACTATCATCGGTGTAACCATTAACAACGAGCTGTTCATCACCTCCATAAGAAAGAACCATATCCTTAGTTCTTCTCAAGTACTTACGGATGTTTTTGACCGTTGTCCAATGATCCACTTCTGGATCACTTTGATATCTGCTAGTTAAACTAACAGCATATGCAATGTCGGGTCTAGTACATAGCATAGCATACATTAGAGATCCTAAGAGTTAGATAGATCATGAGAAAAGGGGGAAATTTATAAGGTTTAGGGTTTTGGGTTTGAAAAGTTTTCAAATTTTGACTCAGATTTTTCTAGCAACTTGCTTTTCATTCATTCATTCATTCATAGCACACGATGCAAACACACACCACAACAAAGGAAAACAGATGGTTTTAAGAACCATTCTGTGAAACTATGATATAGTTGGACCGAATACAACTCACTACGCAAGTGCTCAAGTGCTACTACTCCTCGGATCAGTGTCGTCATCATCCTCATCATCGATGAAGGCGAAGTCATCCTCATCAGTGAAGAAGTCCATGGCCTGATCCTCCAGAAAGTCATCATCCTCGATGAGATAGGAGTAGGGGTCTCCACGAAGGTCTTCCCCTGCATTATCCCTCTCCTTCCTGATCATTGAGCTGAGCTCCGGAGAACTCGGGGCGCGGACGCTCCAGCATCTCGGCCAGCTAGTCCAAGTCACGTTCAAAGATGAGGTCTCCTCCATTCCCCAACTAATAAAACTTGATGTACTTCACGTCCATCTATAAGAATATAGGATGAGTAAGTTAGTAGAGTGATCAAGTGTGTCAAGTTTTATGTAAGTTTGCAAGAATTTTTGAGGAACATGAATTTTCATGAAAGAGTCTAAGTGGTAAGAAGGAGAATAAGTTTTCATAAATACTCACTTCTTTGGTTTTGAAACTAAGTTTTTGATTCAAACGTCCATTCTAAACTAGGGTCTCCTATGGTCAACATGGCTCTGATACCAACTTGTCAACACCCGGATTTTTAATCACAGATGCATGTTATGCCATACATCGCACTCCCAGGATTAACATTTTTGCGAGACATAACAGATTGGATATCACAGTACATCATCCATTACAAACCATACATAAGGTCTTACACAAATAAGGATCTTATGATCCATTCTTAATACAAATCAAGCAGCGGAATAACGTAATAATAACGATAGCTTAGGCGAAGCTCCATCTTCATTGTCACAGGCAATGCCGACGATGGGAGATGATCCTAGTTGTTGTAACCTTCATGCGGTCCTTCCTCCTAATAGTCCTCCTCATAGTCTGGCCAAAGGAATAGCCAGGGACAAAGCCATGAGTACTCTTTAAGTACTCGCAAACTAATACTAACAAGTGAAGTGGTTTTGAATAGGATATACTAAGCTCTAGTGTTGTTTTGCAAAAAGTCAGGTTTACCTTAACTAAGTTCAGAAGAAAATAAAACTAGTGGAAAGTTTTATAACACCTAAGTGTGAACTTGAATTTCATACCACAACTCTATTGTGGTCAAGTCAAAGTCATAAATCATTTCATAAGTCATTTTGAAAACATCTGACGACGGAACAGTATGGCCACTCCAATTGTCCATAACCACAGACGCGGCTATTTGAATAGTTTGACACTCTGCAAAGATTGTACACTTTCACCACACATTCGATACATCTGTCAGGAACAATCCTAAATTCACCATACTCAGTATGCGGATAATTAATCCTAACCTTTCAATTAAACGCCCTAGTATAGGCACCTCTCATGTGAGTTTGGCCTCCCAACCATGACCAACTGTCATCTTGGGTACTGCACAGGTGGACAATCTTTACAAGGTAGCCTCAACTCATACCTTGGCCGCAAGGGAACCCATACTAAGGTATATAAATTTCTAGTCAAGCCCTACCCAATTTTCGGGTATTATGGTTGTATGGTAAAATTGGAATGGTATCGCATCCAGACAACCATCAGTTTTATAAAGGGCTAAGGCTCATGCCTTAACATTCTCATCATCAAAATCATCTGGTGTGCAAGAACACATGTCAAAACATTTCAATAGAATGACTTATCATTCTAAGGTTTTAATAACCATTTTCACCAAGTATTCCCATCTAAAGTTGATCAAGTTTTATGCTTAGCACTAGCATCTACAGGTGGGGGTAAATACTAATGAGGGGTGGTAAACAAGTGTATCTTATCTAAGTTAAATCGCATGCCTCAGGATGACATCAAGATTTATCTAACTTAGGCCAAGTTTTATGCTCTTTATGCTACCTTCAAATATCCTTCTAATATCTACAAATCACTAAGTAAACTTTTGATAGAATCTTTGATAAATAAAATACTAAGCTTGCAAGTAAAACTAGGATGGGGTGTCATCAAATGTATCTAACCAAGCATGCTTCACGCATTGCATAGGTTATCTAACTTTCATAGTTGAAAGTATTAGCTTGCATAATTACAAGTATAATCTTGCCAAGTCAACTGGTAGTATTAGGCTTGCCTTTTGCAGAGCAATGGTTGAAGTTCTCCTCGGCTTCTTCCTCGTAGTATCCTCCTTCCTCCTCGTATCCTTGGTCGATACTAGCGTCTATAAACAAATACGAGGTATACAATCACCAAACAATACTTAACTATTTATATTTATCACACAAAGGTTCACACTAGATGATCTAGCATCATCACTATTAAGATTTAATATTCTCTAAATAAAACTACTTATTACTTAAGATTTAATATTCTCTAAATAAAACATGGGATCATGTTGACACATGTCATCACCACATATTTCAGTACATGGGAATGTTATTTAAAGTGGTGTCACAATTTAATAAGGTTTAACCTTTTTATTTTAATTAATTAAAGTGACTAGAAATGCCTATGAGGCATTATTTTATTACTTGATCATTATTTCTGCAAGAAAACCTATATATTTTTATATATTCTTAAAGGTATGGTTAAATGTATTTTTGAGAGTTGGAATCAACTCAAAAGCTTTCATGGTTGAATTTTGAAAAATGTTTGAATGCAGAAAATCTCCTGCCTTGTTATTTTTACCATGGATGATCTACAATTCTAAATGGTTTGAATCCAACGGTCTTGGATTAAGCACTCCAGTACCTTTCTAAAAAAATTGGTTTCATGCATTTTGGTTCAATGAATCGAGCTGGGTTGATTTTTGAATCTAGGTACAGAACTGAGTTTGAAATTAAATAAATAAACCTAAGTTTGAATTTTTGGGTCGCGCGGGAGGTTTAACTGGGCCGGCCCACTACAAGACAAACCATGTCTCATCTGGAGTCATGACCCTAAAGAGAAAGGAATTCCGTGATCTCCATCAGTACAATCGCACGGTGTTAGAGTACATAGAGGAATTCACCAATTTGTCTCGCTATGCTCTGGAGGATGTCGACACTGATGATAAAAGGAAAGAGAGATTTCTGGATGGACTGAGTGATGAGATCTCGGTTCAGCTATCAGTAGTTTACACTCCCACTTTACAGGATCTAATGGGATTCTTGAAGAGAAACAAAAGCAAGTTGAGAAGCGCAAGAGAAAGCACAGCAACAACTGCACCTCAGGATCATGTCAGAGAATCTGTACCTTCCATAATGGGAATGGAAATTCTAGACATCACATGAATGAAGGAAACGAACATGACCACCATGGGCATGAGGACCACCACAACAACGATGGAGTTAATAGTGGTGATGAGGATAGTCAAGACAATGATGGAAATAGTGGCCTTAACAATCATAAGAAGTCCAAAAAGAGGGATATAAGACAGCTACAGTGTTATAATTGCAAGGAACTAGGGCATTATGCATCAGACTATCCTGGGAAGAAAAAGAAGAAGGCTGAGAAGAAAAAGAATGCTGGAAACTCTAATGGGAACAAGACCAATCCAATCCAAAAGGGGAATGTGAACGACCTCAACATTTACCACCTCTTTGATGGAGGAGTCGTTGAAGAGCTGGATGAAGAGGAATGATGATGAATTGGTAGCACCCTGGTGTACCTCGAACCTATTTCTTTCTAGCCTTTCCAAATCTTGGGACGAGATTTCTTTTAAGGGTGGTAGTCTGTAACATCCCAGGATTCTAGAATTTTGGATCTAAAAAAAATTGCATTTCATTCATCATTGCATCTCATGAATTTTTTTTGATTGAAAACCTTGTGTCAAAACCCTTTTCTACCATTTCAAATATTGCCATATAAAGCATTATATGCAAACGACATATTTGAAAACTTTGTCACTAGTCAAAGTTGTTCTCTGAAAGTTCACTGTGTGTGTTTTGATTTTACAAAAAATTATAAATTAGAATCACTCTATTTCGAGCTATAAATCAAGATCTATAAAATAATTACAAAAAAGAAAAAGAATAAAAAGAAACAGGAAAAAAAACTAAACCAAACCTACCTACCCAGAGACCCTGCCCGCCCAGCGCTCAGTTGAGTTTGGAAGAAGTGGCAACGAAGGGGACCGTATCTTTGGCTACCTCTCTCGTGTGTGCACTGGAAGAAGACCACCTAGGCATCATAGAGATTGGCATGTTTCTCGTACAATAGCTTCCGTGTATAGACACATGCTAATATGGGCTCTGGCTTAGTTAATTACATAGAGGAAGACCCTTTGTATTGGTATATCTTCAGGTTAACTAGAATTGTGTATTGGAGGTTATATCCTTGAATTGGTGACTGTTAGACGTGCTAGAATTGTGTATTGGGAGGACTTCTATGGAAAGACTTCGTCACATTCTCGATCTGTCGATATACCAATTGGTGTGTACTAAACCAGCGGCCACTGGTGGCGTCAAGGCGAGATTGTGTCATGTGGGTAAAGTGTACAACTTCTGCAGAAGATATAAATCTAATCGATTAGCCGTGTCCCAGTTATGGACAATATTAAGCAACTAGGGCTCGAAGCTTATGGATGATCTCGACATTCCAATTTCTTAATAAAATTTGATGGATTAACAAGGGAGTAGGAGCACTTGGTGTTGGACAATGTGTTCAGACAATTCTCAGAAAAGATGAAAACTATTTGGAAATGTTAGGATAAAACTATTGCTTTATGCAAATGAGCCTGAAACTCCACTTGGCAAAATATGCATGTAATTGATAGGTTCCATTTATATCCACATACTAGTGACACTTTCCAATACATTCAAAGTATTGACTATTCGTGGCTGCAACCTTTCATGTTGCAGGTTCTATCGGTTCTGAGTGATCGTTATAGGTCGCGAGACTCCACTCAACGATTGTTCGCCTGGCACATTTGAAGAATGGAGATCTACCTTGTTGTTTTCCGCTGTGTACTTGTGTAATATAATGTAAATTCTGGATCATATTCATTGTATTTATGATGCACAGTTAAATTTGGTATTCATTTTGTACTGTGTGTGCCAGTGAACTGATCTAGGGATTGGCACTATACACATGAACTCAGCCTTATCAGGCGAGGGTGTTACAGATCCATTCTTGGCAACGGATATTTTGCCCTCGGATCTATGATAGAAGGTATACCCAATAGTTTCCTTCGAGTATCCTATGAAAACACATTTTTCGCTTTGGGTTCAAGCTTTTTAGGCTGTAACTTATTTATATATGCTTCGCAACCCCAAACTTTAAGGAACGACAATTTATGTTTCTTCCTAAACCATAATTCATACGGTGTCGTTTCAACGGATTTAGATGGTGCCCTATTTGAAGTGAATGCGGATGTTTCTAATGCATTACTCCAAAATGATAGCGGTAAATCTGTAAGTGACATCATAGAAAGAACCATATCTAAGTGAGTTTGGTTACAATGTTCGGACACACCATTACGTTGTGGTGTTTCCAGCGGTGTCAATTGTGAAAGTATTCCGCATTTCTTCAAATGCTCGCCAAACTCGTAACTCAGATATTCACCTCCATGATCAGACCGTAAAAAATTAATCTTCTTGTTACGTTGATTCTCTACTTCACTTTGAAATTCATTAAACTTCTCAAAAGTTTTGGACTTATGTTTCATGCAATAGATATACACATATCTACTCAAGTCATCCGTGAAATTAAGAACATAACGATAACCACCGCATGATGCTACACTCATCGGGAAACACACATCGGTATGTATGATTTCCAATAAGTCCGTAGCTCGCTCCATCATATCCGAAAATGGATTCTTAGTCATTTTACCCATCAGACATGCTTCGAATCCTTCAAGTGATTAGAAGTCAAGTGATTCAAGAAGTCCATCAGAATGGAGTTTCTTCATACGCTTCACTCCAATGTGACCAAGATGACAGTGCCACATATAGGTTGAGTTATCGCTTAATTTCAAATGTTTAGCTTCAATGTTATTAATATGTGTATTACTACAATTGAGTTTTGATACGTCGGAAACGTATCTATAATTTTTGATGTTCCATGCTTGTTTAGTATCTACTTTGCTTTGCTTTGTCTACACTTTGAGGTGTTTTTATATGTTTTCTGTTACTAACCTATTAACAAGATGCCACAGTGCCAGTTGCTTGTTTTCTTCTGTTTTTGGTTCCAGAAAGGCAGAAAATCAATATTCTCGAAATTGGACAGGACAAAATCCAAAGTCAATATTTCACCGAGGAGAACATGAAGTCCAGAGGAGAGATGGAGGGGAGCCACAGGGCGGACGCACCCCTAGGCGCGGGCCCACCCTAGGCCGCGCCTGGGCAGCGTGTGGCGCCCCTGGCCGCTCTCCTGCCTCGCCTCTTCGCCTATAAGAAGGCCCTGATGCCTAAAACCTAAGTACCTGATCAATATTCCACGAAACCATCTCTAGCCGCCGCCACCATCGTCCCTATATCGGGGGATCTAAAACTCTTCCCGGCATCCTTCCAGAGGGTAGATCATCCCGGAGGCCTTCTTCTTCATCATGCCAGCCTCTGATATGAAGCGTGAGTAGTTCCACCTTGGACTACGGGTCCATGTAGTAGCTAGATGGTTGTATCTCCTCCTTTGTTCTTTCATGTCTAGATCTTGTGAGCTCCGTTCATGATCAAGATCTCATCTATTTATAATCATGCATGTTGTGTTTGCGGGGATCCGATGGATATTGAGATTACTATGTCAGTTTGATTAATGGTTTTCTCTTATTGATTCTATCATGTCTGTGTTGTTTGTGATCATGCATGCTCTCCGTTGTTAGTAGCTATCTTGGCAAAGTAGTTGCTAGTGACTCCAAGAGGGGGTATTTACGCTCGATAGTGGGTTCATGCCTCTGTTTAATCTAAGGGAAGTGATAGAAATCTCTAAGGTTGTATATGTGTTGTTGCCACTAGGGAGAAAACAAACGGTCTCTTGTTCATGGAACAAGTGGATTGTTTACATTACACACTTTGCTTAAAGCAGTTGTCTGTTGCTTGCAACTTAATACTGGAGGGGGTTCGGATGATAACCCAAAGGTGGACTTCTATTCATAGATGCAGTTGGATGGCGGTCTATGTATCTTGTTGTATTGCCCAATCGAATCTCATAGGATCATGATGTCTAGTATTGCATTGTTATGCCTTGCTCAGTCCTGTCAATTGCCCTGCTGTAATTTGTTTACCCTGCATGCCATGTTTGTTTATCTAAGGAGAACACCTCTAGTGAACTGTGGACCCTGGTCCAATCTTTACCATTGATACATCTTCCACTGTTACTGTTTACTTTCTGCAAACCACTATCACCTTCCACACCATACAGTTAATCCTTTGTTACAGCAACTGGTGAGATTGACAACCTCACTATTCGTTGGTGCAAAGTCTTGAGTTTGTGTTATGCAGGTTTCCAAGTTTCTTGCAACACCTTTGAGACGTTTCCTTCCTCCTACTGGTTCGATAACCTTGGTTTCATACTGAGGGAAGACTTGCTACTATGCTGCATCACACCTTGCTCTTGGGGTTTCCCGACGAAGCGCTCCCACATCAACGAAGTGCCATCACAAGTTTTCTGGTGCCGTTGCCGGGGAGGCCAAGGACGTCTTCACAAGGGGAGTCCTTCTCAACCTTTCTCTTTACTTTGTTTTTGTTTTGCTTAGTTTCTTTTGCTTGGTTTTGTCTGCCTCTTTTTATCAAAAACTCCCAAAAAAATAGTTTAGTTTGGTTTGCTTTCCCTTATCAAAAACACAAAAAATTTAGTTCCCACTCTAGTTGTCACCTTGCTCTAGTTCACCATGTTGTTCCCCAAGTTCACCCTGAAGGACCTTTCTATAGATAGTGGCTCTATAATTGGGAAACAAAATATTGAAGAATTCCTTAATCATGTTAGCAAGCATGAGGATACTGAGGATAGATCTATAGCAAAATTTGCTCCTAATTATGAAATTGATGCAGCTTCTTTAGTTCATATGTTGGAGGCTAGGTTTGTTAACCTTAAACCCATGATGCAAATTTTTTGTTCCTTAAACTAAAAGAAGAAAAAGATGCTAAAAAGAGAGAATTTATCTTTGAAACTTTACTAAAAGATTTCAATGATGTTGCAAAGGAAGCCAAAAAGGTCTTTGAACATTTTAATATGCTAGCTCATGTGTAGATGTTATGGGTACTTTAGATAAAACCAAACCTAGATAGGAATTTAAGATACCCATACCCTTTAAACTTGTTGGAATGCATGAAGCCTTAGAAAAGAATTTTGATTGGATTGTTCCTGAAAATCCTTTTGATGAAAGTAGTGAACCAAGGAGAGATGAGAAGGGATCCTCCAAAACTCATTTGGATGAGATACCTTTCCTAGTTGAAGAGATTGCAAGCAATGATCTTAATTCTTCATTTAAAAATACTTGATTCTTGCTTGTTGTCCCTAACTTAAAGGCGTTAAAGGAAAGTACTTGTTAGGAGATAAACCAAGAGTTTTATTGAGTCTTGGAAGTTATTAGTTCAGTAATGACCTGTCCTTATCCTTTTTTATGCGAAGAATGACCTCTAATGAGAGGGAAGTGAGATTTGGGGAGTTGCTGTCCCGAAACAGATTTTTGTGCTCCACCGTAAAAATTCGTGAGGAGTCTGTGTAAGTATGACTGAGCTTATAATTTAAGAATAAATCCCACAGTATGTTAGCTAACTTTCGTTAGTTTAACACTTTTTTATTTGAGCAACATAAGGTCTTTGAAAAAATCGGTTTCTACCTGCTGGTCCGTTTTGACAGATTTCTGCCATTATTTGTATTTGCTTCTTATTGATTCCTTTTTGGGTTCGTTTTGGGAAATTGAGCTTTTTGAGGGAATTAATACAGTACCTTGTGTTTTTATTGAAAGTTTTGTTGTTATAAAGCTAAACCCAAGGGTCTATTATCTTTTGAATACACTAATGTTGCTAATGAAGATTGTGTGAAGTTTTGTATGAAGGAAAAATTTCAGGTGTAGAAAGAGAATGATGTAATGAGATGAAGAATGGACAAAAGCTCAAGATTGGGGATGCCACCCCGGTGTCACCCCAAGAAATATCCAATAGGTACAAGCGTCAAAGCTTGGGGATCCCCAAGGCATCCCCTTCTTCATCAATAAAAAGCTCAGGTCTTTCTAGACACTCCGTTTTTATTGTTTCATGCACTGTTGTGTTGTTCTTGGAGCGTCTTAGTTTTCGTTTGCTTTGCTTAGTTTTCTTAGTTTGCTTGAATGAAGTATTTTGGACCCCTGTTCTTGCTGTGTTGTTTCAAATAAGTTGATTGGTGTTGGAAAGGAGTAGAAAGTTCTTGCTTGAGTAGTACAAGAGGAGCTTGCTTTGACTGTGACTTAGACTTTAGCATGTCATTCTAGATGTTGTTTTGACCTTATGCTTAGTGATTATTGTTGTATCATGACTTGTTCCAAACAATTGGGATTGCTTAGTGTTCCTTGAAATAATCATGCGTTGTTTTAGCATGCAAAAGCATAGTATTGTGGTATTCTTGTCATGGTGGTGTCACGGCAGATGCCATGTAACATCCCAAAAATACTAAGCTTGGATCATGAAATTCTAATCATCAAAATTAGGGTTAACAAAAACTTTTCTAAATAAAATTATGAATGCATGCATATGTGTATGCATTAATTTTGAAATTCTTTTAAACCACCTTGTTTGATTGTTTCATTGCTTGTAAAATGTTTCTTAGGTGAAATAAACATCATCTAAAACATTTCCCACACTTTTCCTAAAGACAAGTAAATCAAAACAAATATATAAAAGGAATGGTCATTTTGACCAATTTAACTCCCATGCCTACTTTGGCTGTCTCAAACTTTCAAAACCTAACAGAAACTTTTCTGGATCTTTGCACCCCTTGAATGTACTCCTAACAAAGTGTCAAGGCCCACTTTGTGATCATCCAGAAACTTTCAAATGCATAGTTTGAATGACAATTTAAAATTGAATCTTTATCATATGGGAAGATCCCACTTTGTCAAAAACCACTCAAACAAGCTCAACGTTCAAAACCCAAGCATCTGCAGACTCACCAGCACCAATCTAGCAAATCGACCAAAAATCTTTTCAAAATTCAAAACTTGATTTCATGCGGCCATTTCATCAAACAGGTTGTAGGCACAAATCAAACAAACATCAAACAATATTGTGAGCAGTGATTCTTGCCTAACTGGTTCCCCATTTAGCTCACAACCAGCTCAGTAGATCATCTAGCAAGATTAACCAAGCACTAGCACCACTGTGAGCTTGCCATTGCCATCAATGGTGAACAGTCGAGCACACCCTTGCCACCCCATAGTCGACAGCAAGCTAGGAGCAGCAGCAAGCCTAGCCAGCATGTTCGGGAGGCAGCCCACCGTCCACCGCCACTCACTGTCCCAGCCGCGAGCCTTGCCAAGCCCTGGACCACACGCACAGACCGCGCCCATACCGCCATAGACCATGTCGAGCGTGCACTAGAGCACCACCCTCGACCGAATCCCACAGACCGCGCGCCGCCCTCTCCGCGTGCATACACAATCCCCACCGACCCAGGAGACCGCCAGAATCCCCGTTTGCCGCCCCGTGACGCACAGCCACCACTCGCTGTCGAAGACGCCGCCTCTGCCGTGCAGAGCATCGCCCGTTCCAGACCAAGCCGCACCGCCCCACGCCTCAAAACCATGTCGTTGAGCATCGCCAGGAGAAACCGCACCATCCCCTACCTTCGCCCATGCCAATAGCCGCCTGTACCATCGCCCCCGACGAGCTCACCGTGCGCCCCGACGGTCCCCTCGCTCGACTATAAATAGAGGCCACCCCCGCTCGATTTCTTCACACCATCTCACTCCCCTCTCCTCACTTATCGTGCCACACCGTTCCCGGAGCAAGGCAAGCACCACCTCGCCGAAATTTCACCGGAGCCCGCCGCCTCTGGAGAAGAAGGGAGCCAGCGATTGGAGCCGCCCCAGGAGAAGCCACCGGTACCAGGAGATTCGCCGTCATCGACTTCGTCATTCGCCCGCCTCGCCGACCCTCGCCAGCACCTCGGTGAGCCCCCAGCACCCCTCACTGGTCGCGCTAGGTTTCGTTCTCGCCGGCGTTGTCTCGCGTCGACGATGACTCCAAGCCGTTGGATTAGAATCAAATCAAACGACCCACGTTGCCCCATACCGCTTCGCCCAGCCCCGTGTCACTGACGAGTGGGGACACCCACTTAAGCAGCCCGCGGGAGCACTGCGCTTAGCAGGCCGGCCCATTATCGTTTCCCACGCAGCCCAGTGATTTGAATTAAATCTTTTCTATTTTAATTCAAACACACTTCTATACCCATTTTCAAAAATCAATCCAGGTCGATTCAGTGCACCAATTTGAATGAAACCAATTTTGTTGGAAAGGTCTGTGAATGCTGAATCCAAGCCCGTTGGATTCAAGTCATTTGGATCTGTAGATCATCCTTAGTAAAAATAACAAGGCAGAAGCTTTTCTGCATTCAAACATTTTTCAAATTTAAACCATAATAGCTTTTGAGTTGATTCCAACTCTCAAAAATCACATTTAACCATACCTTTCAGAATATATAAAAATATATAGGTTTACTTGCAGAAATAATGTTCAAGTAATAAAAGAATGCTACATAGGCATTTCTAGCCACATTAATTAATTAGAATAAAAGGGTAAAACTTTATTAAATTGTGACACCACTTTAAATCAGATTGCCATGGACTACAATATGTGGTGATGGCATGTGTCAACATGATCCCATGTTTGGTTTGGAGAATATTAAATCTTAAGTAGTTTTTCAATGAGTAGAAATTACTTTTCTAAAAATAAAAGGAATTAAACCAAGCCTTAACCTTGTAATGTTAGAGATGATGCTAGATCATCTATAGGACCCTTGGGTGTGATGATTGCAAGTAGTTAAGTATTGTTTGGTGGTTGTGTACCTCGTATTTATTCATAGACGCTAGTACCGACCAAGGATACGAGGAGGAAGGAGGATACTACGAAGAAGAAACCGAGGAGAACTTCAACCACTGCTCTGCACAAGGCAAGCTTATATTAACACTGATGCAAGCCTTCTAATCAAATTGACTGATGCAAGCCAATACTTGCTACTATGCCTACTATATGCCTTAAGCATATGTGATCATACACACTTGATAAAACAATCCTAGTTTTATTTGCAAGATTCTTACTTTAGTTCTTTATCAAAGCTTACTTAGAGTTTATTTAAGTGTTGGGTAGATAATAGAAAGTTATCTGAAGGTTGCATAAAGAGCATAAAATTTGGCCTAAGTTAGAAACCTTGATATCATCCTAAGATATAAGGTTGTACTTAGTTGAAACTCCACTAGTTTACCACCCCTCATTAGTACTACCCCCACCAGTAGATGCTAGTGCTAAGCATAAACTTGATCAACTTTATATGGGTTTACTTGGTGGAAAAAAAATTATGAAAACCTTGGAATGATGGATCATTCTATTGAAATGTTTTGGACATGTGTTTCCGAACACCTGATGATTTTAGTGATGAAAATGTTGAGGCATGAGCCTTAGCCCTTTATAAAACTGATGGTTGTCTGGATGCGATACCATTCCAATTTTGTCGTACAACCACAATACCCGAAGATTGGGTAGGGCTTGACTGGAAACTTATATACCTTAGTATTAGTTCCCTCCCGGCCAAGGTCTGAGCTGAGGCTACCTTGTGAAGATTGTCCACCTGTTCAGTACCCAAGATGACAGTCGGTCATGGTTGGGAGGCCAAACTCACAGGAGAGGTGCTTATACTAGGGCGTGTAATTGAAAGGTTAGGATTGATTATCCGCATACTGAGTATGGTGAATTCAGGATTTGTTCCTGACGGATGTATCGAATGTTGTGGTGAATGTGTACAATCTCTGCAGAGTGTCAAACTATTCGAATAGCCGCGTCCGCGGTTATGGACAGTTGGAGTGGCCATACTGTTCCCCCATTAGACTTTTCAAAATGACTTGTGAAATGAATTGAGACTTTGACTTGACCACAACAGAGTTGTGACCTGAGTTACAAGATCCCACCTAGGAGTTATAAAATTGTGACTAGCTTTGGAACTTAGTAGAGATAAGTCTGGCTTTTGCAAAATAACCCTAGAGCCTAGTGTCCTATTATCCAAAAACCCCTTTACCTGTTAGTATTAGTTTGCGAGTACTTAAAGAGTACTCATGGCTTTGTCCCTGGCTATTCCCATGGCCAGACTATGAAGAGGAGTACCTGGAGGATGGACCCCAGGAAGGTTATGACAACTAGGATCATCTCCCATCGTCAGCATTGCCTGGGACTCCGAAGATGGAGCTTCGCCTACGCTACCGTTATTATTACGTATTCCGCTGCTTGAAGTTGTATTAAGAACTGGATCATGAGATCCCTATTTGTGTAAGAACTTATGTATCGTTTGTAATGGATGATGTACTATGGTATCCAATTCTGTTATGTCTCACAAAAATTCTAATCCTGGGATTGCGATGTATGGCATATCAGGCATCTAGGATTAAAAATCCGGGTGTTGACATGCCATGGGTAGGCTTAAGTTGGGGGCCGAATGGGTGCTTGTGGTCACCGGGGAGGGAGTGCATGGTCTTGCCATGCACGAAGAACAAGATGAACTCTCCACACTTACGGATTTGATTGATACTTGAGAATTACAAGTGCTCCTCGAGCTGTGTGAACTAGTGTTCTGGGCACTAGTTCCCTACTTGGTCCAACCTTCTCCTCTACTACTGCTATGCCCCTCCTTATATAGGTGGTGCTAGATTGGTTACACCCCTTTGGGTTCTAGGGTTACTGTTTGGATCCTGGTCCCGACTATGCGGGCCGGGTCATGGGCTTGCCCTAAGCCAATGGCCCAGTCCATAAAGCTTGATAGCTAACGGTCTTCTGGTACACCGCCTCCTGTTCCTTTTGGCGTCACGCAGTAACTTTGTTCGTCGGCCCTTGCTTTGGGCGTCACCCGACTCCTTTTGTGTCACCCAGCATCGCCCTTATCTTTTGACCACGCTTTACCATGGTCCCTCCTGAACCTCACTCGGAAAGGTGCCACACATCGTATCCGACTCAGCCCTCCCCCAGAAGACTCGGCTCGTTGGTTCCTGCAAGATTAACAACTTTGTCTTATACGGGCCGACATAGTTCATATATCGGCCGCACACGATTCTCTCTCCCGGCCGTACTCACTCGGCCTAGTTCTTTCTTTACTCGGAGCTAACCAAGCTGGGCTATGTTTCACCCCTTGTGACCCTACCGGGGGTTATCCCCCCCAATATTCTCCTTTGATGCTTGCTCACACCATGTTATGACTATGAACAAGTCACCATAGCCTCTATGATCATTTAGTCCTTGACTTGTAGTACCACTCTATGCTTTGATTAGTAATGTTTTGTCGCTCTACATGATTATGGCCATTATTTCTCTCTTAGTTGGTTGCTCCCAGTCTTTTGCTAGCCTCCACTTGTATGAGTAAGCTCTACTCATGCTTCCAACTCCCAAGAAACCAAGTTATTCCAAAGTGTCCACTATAAATTCCTATGCATGGTGTGTTACACCATTCCAAGTATATTCTTGTTTTCATCTATCTTACAATTAAAAAGTATTTTGTTATGTGAAAACTTAGTGATTAAAGCTCTCACAAAATTGATGGCACACTTTATTTTTCTTGCCCCTAATAAACTTGAACCATTGTGTCATCTATGTTGTATATGCTTGCACTTATACGTTGGAATTAGCAGAACCGTGCTGTCACGAGGAACACTTTCAACATTGCACATGTACTTTGTACACAGTTGATATCACGCTCTTTTGTCTATGGATGTCATCGGTGTGAAATAAAAGGGGAGCTTGTAAGTCCTTGGATGTAACACCCCTTTTTCTACTAATAGTAATTAGGGTTTGCTTGTGCATTCATGAGCATCATATTTTAAAAATGAACTAAGAAAAATTAAAGCAAAACCGTAAACCCTAGATCTTCCTCTCTATTTGAAACACATTCAAAAGATTTTGAATATTTGAAAAAAAATACAAAAGTGTGGAGACCAATTTGGATAAAAGGGCCCCCTCAATATTTTATACACTTTTACAAAGTCTCTGGTATTTTCAAAATGCTCAAAACAGAAACGAATTTGAAATTTACAAAAGAAATCAGAAAACAGAAAAGAAAAACAGTTTCTCTGAAAAAAAGAGCAAACCCAGCTAACCCAGGCCGGCCCAATTCTTTCTCTCCTCTCCTTGCTTCTTGCATGACCAAGATCAATGGCCCAACACTGGCCCGATACCGCTTCGCCCTCTCCCTTCGTCGTCTTCCTCCCCGAGGACAAGAAGTTGCGTGTTGTGCTCCTGTTCATCGACGACCACGTCGCCACGGCCGCCCCCTGGACCCGATGACCAGCAGAGGAGACCCCAAGCACGCAGGTGATTCCGAGGATCCCCCTATTATAAGAACATTATGAACCCCACAGGTGATTCCGAGGATCCCCCTATTCTAGGGTTTGCACCTCTCGGACCCTGTTTAAAATGGTCGAGCATGTTTAGGGTTACAATTCAACAAATTTTAACTTGTCACATCATCATACTTGATTGAGCATTGCATCGATGCCATGTATTGATTGTTTCCCCTCTCTTTCCGGTGTTTGGTTCTTCTCTGGTAGAATACGTTATCAGAATCAAGTCCAAGACTGAAGATCGAGATCAATACCATCGAAGGTCATCGACGAACAATGCCAACAAGATGAACCCTGGAGAGCTATATCCTTGTGGTTGTCGAACAAGTCAAGCTGATGCATCTGAAGATATGTATTGGGTATCAACGAGCAAAGGCAAGCAAAACCCCACACATACATATGAATCCTATGCTTTCAAAGTATTTCAATTCTTGTCATGTGCATACGATTCTAAGGTCTTTTATCGATAGATATAGTTATCCTATCTGATGCATGTTCCCTTTGAACCTATAATCCCTGATCCACTGCTCCTAGCATAACTATGGTTTGGCTTTGTGAGCGTTGCTAGAGCTACTTTATCGGTTGTGCTTAGCCATGCTTAGTTGTTCAGATTATTCACCTGGTTGATGGATCCGAGCTTCGAATGAACCTAGTTGGATAGGAGAACATGGTATGACAGGTGATGTGAGGTAAACATGCTAAGGTTTGTATGGGAGGCCACGCGGGTTTTGGTTTTTACAGTCCCATACTTGCCACCCTTAGGACCCGAGGTTCTTGCCTCTTGAACCAAGACAAGCGTACAACCACACGGGGGTTTATGGGGACCCCCTTGACCCCAACATGCCTAGTCTGATCCATGAGTCTGTAGTTTGAAGATTTATTTGGCACCCGTATGGAAAAAGGTTTTGTAAAATGGTGCAAGCATATAGGACGTGGCCGAGTGAAGGATGCTCAGCATTAAACTGGATCCCGGTACACATAGTCGAGGATCTCCTGGGAGTATGGCCAACTACCGCAGCCGGGAGACCTTCTGGTGACTCATGGATTAGGAAAAAGCAAGGGAAAGGTTTCGGTCGACCAACCTCTCTTAGCACACCAAGGAAGTGTGTCAAGTGACTCTAAGAGTCGGTCGGCGCGTGTGGGTAAAGTTGTACACCCCTACAGGGTATTAATCTTTTCTAAAAGCCGTGTCCACGGTTATGGACGACTTTGGAATGGACATGGGATCATAGAGAACATGAACCTAATCGTAAAACTTGGCAAACTAATGTGTTCTTAAGGATGCTTCCTCTTGGGTACGAGGGGGTGATCCTAGATGAGATTCGATGATGACTTGGTGGATATCAAAAGATGATGATCAATACTTTGGAGATGTCGTTTTCTTATCCCCTTTTAAAAACACTCTGATTAGACGAGCTTGTTCTCCCTCCTGTTTTATAAACAAAGATGGCTTTATCCAAAATAACTCCACTAGCCATAAGTCTTGCGGAAAAAACCCTATACTCACCCTTTCTTTGTTGATACTTTTGCAGCAGAGTAAGTGTTACCATAGAAGATGATTTTGGTACGGCATCGACATCGACGAATAGCTTGGGTTCCCGACCGGCAGTGTGGAATCTATGGAATGGGACGTCATCGTTATGCTTCAGGCCTCTTAGGCCATTTGTTAAGTTTGCTATACTTAATATCATAATTTGCCTTCTGTTGTTTGATGTTTGTGGTCAGTGACCTCTGCTTGTAATAATTTGGTTCTCTGCTCAGTTATGAGCTTGCTGTAATTTTTTTATGTCGTAGGGTCACTAATGTGTTACCGATTCTTCACTGGATATTCTTGAGCTCAAGGTTAAGCTTATTTCGCATGAGGTCAGGATTTGTTTAGCCCGATCCGGGGTGTCAGGTTTTGGTATCGAGCAAGCATTGACCGTAGGGAAACCCTTTTTATTGGTCGATGTTGAGTATAGTGCTTGCGAAAACTATTTGAAATCTAAAAATTATTTGCGAAAACTCTAGTATGCTTGTTTTTCTCCTTATCCAGTTTCGCTCTAATTTTGGGTCATCTTATCTTGTGTTGATTTGGAAAAGTTTTGCTATCTCGTCCAGTCTTTCAAAACTTAGGTGCCTCTTCAGGCATGCCGGTTCTCGACCATTTGACCTAGTATTGAGTTCTCTAGAGTCTGGTGTGTGTGTTCCTTGTTTCCCTTCTTCTGTTTCAGGTGAGAGATTTCTTTCCTTCATGATCTCTCTATATTATGGGCCACAACATCATGTTGATGGTTCCACAGTGTTCTATTATAGGCTTCGAGGTATCCTTTCGCCTCGTGTGCCTCCTTTTCATTTGTTTGGGTACTTTCGAAGTTGTTTCTTCTTTTGGAAGCTACCTTGTGATTGCTAGCTTGTAGTGTATGCTTTGTCACTCAAGTAGTAGTTACTCCTTCTTTGGGTTTTAACCCTCGGACTTGAACCTAAGATCCCCGATGGTGCTGGATTCCGGTGTTGTGAATCTTGTACATGAAGCTGAACTTTAACCCAAGATCCATTGTAGCCCCCTGTCGTTAATGTTCAAACATTATCTCAGGATTGCTAGTACCTTCTAGTATAGCCTTCAAGGTTGTGGATATTGTCGCTATTGAATAGTGACGATAAAGGTCTTCCCCTACCACATGCTATGGTAGATGTTCTTTAATGGAACCAAATAGATCACGACAAGAGTACTCCTCGTGAGTCTCGCATCTATATTCGTGACTCTGCCACACTTTCCTTTTTTGCATTGGTTTTCGGAAGATTGATAATCTATGCATCCACATCTCGAGATTTTATCCTGAGCATGTTCCTTTTCCTCTTGTTGTTTTCTGACCTTTGTCTACCAGTTGGTAGCTAAGTAGTAAATGTGCATCGGTGTCTTTATATGTAAGATACTCTTGTGGTCCATCATGACAAACCAGTTCAGGATGTCAGGAGAAACAAACTCCAGTACCTAGTCATTTATAAAACCAGGTCAAAGTGTTGTAATCCGCAGATCAAGAGGAGTTGATTAGCTTCTACTCTGTTCTACCTCACAGTATCACACCCTTTTATACTAAGAGATCGTGATGAGTTTCATGACCCCTTAATGAAATGATGCTCTTATACATAATTACCCACCCTTCCTCGAGTTTCCATGCTCGTGAGTGATGCGTGTGCATAATAATGTGGTCATCTGAGATTATTAGCAATTGTCATTGCTTTGAACTCAAAGGACATTTGTATCATTTTTAGCGGGATGGTTAACCCTATCACTAAGCAAAGTTTGATTGTGCTACCAAGTCCGATATTCTAGTACACCCTCTTCAGTCAAAGAGTTAGGCTCATGCCGAAGCTCTGAGACTATGTCATCTTGCCTTACCAAGCAAGTTTCCCTCTCGAACTAAGTGACATATCGGTGGTCCATGATATTCCGGATGTCTTCTAGAAATATCGCCATGTTGCCACATGACCATCTTGTTAAGTTCTTGAGCAAGAAAGTTCCCTGAACTGCTCCTTTCTCCATGGATCTGTATTGGATGCCCCTGAACTAGTTGGTTGAGCTTAAACAACAACTTGGAGAGTTGTAAGACAAAAGTTCTATCCAACTCAGTTCCTTATTAAAGGGATGACTAGTTGTGTTCGTGTTGAAGAAAGATAGTATCTCCTTTGTGGATATGTTATCTTCCCCCACCTTTGATTTGATTTGGGTTATCGTCAAATCAAACTCAGTTCCAAGGACTATCTTGGTGGTGTATCCACTTGTGAAGTTTCACTCAAGTACATCTTCATGTCCTATGGTCTGACCAATGTTTATGCCCTGTTCATACAACATGTGAGTCTGTCTTCTTGGAGTGTATAGATAAGTTTGTTATTGAGCCCATCAATGACATACTTATCCTCTCCTTGTTATTCTAGATTCATACAGAACATTTGGCATTAATGTTGGAAACTTTTGAGAACCATCCTCGTGTTATCTCGAAGTATGTGTTCTGGATGTTAGAAGTAACTGTAATATCCCTACTTTATAAAGGAAACGGATCCCTGTGATTGCAATGCTAGTCCCTGGATCAAAGCTAGCATCCATAGTTTAAGATGAAGTACACATAAACAAAGGTCATTATTACAGTCATTCCAGAGACAACATAGTATTTACAACTCCTTGGCCATAGGCCTAATACAAGAGTTTAAATAAGTAAATAGATAAAAGTCTTCATCTTCATGTGCCACAGGCTAACATGTTGAGTGTAGACTCTTGACTCCTAATCCTCATCAGAATAACCTGCAACATCACACGTTCCAGCCACAGTGGGTCAATACATTGGAATAGTATTGGCAAGTGATACCTTAGTATAATTTTTAGTGGACTAGATACTATATGCAATTTGGCTAAGTGTAGCTTAGGCTTGCTTTGCTCAAAATAGGTTTTGCCTATTAGTTGAAATCACTAAGTTTTTCTTTGTCAAAACTTTTCCCAAGGAACCACCAATAGACATTGAGGTCCTTCACCCTTGTTCAACCACAAGTTTTTACTTATAAATTGTGATAAGGAGATTCTTGATAGCTTCCATGTCTTGATGCTCAAATTGTCCAATACCAGGGACATGGCTAAGTACTTAGATTCTTCCATCTGCAGAGGTTGTGCACTTTCCCCACCAGACTAGATTTTCACCAAGACAGGACCTTTCAGAAGCCTTCCCTTAGACCAAATGGACGCGTTCCAACCTATCATACCACTACCACCAACTGTCCAAATGGCTAAGTTCTAGCAACCTATGTGATCCAGGCAGAGCCCATATTGCCAAGTGGCTGCACTAGAAGCTTCTTAACATTTGGCCTCTAAAATCTCTTTGTTCCTGGGTGGCTTTCCACAAGTGAGATACACAAGGTAAACCATATAAATGGGCCTTGTGTAACCACTCAACATAAACCATTCCTTCCATTCCACCCAGGTGATTCATTCACTTAGTTGTTTTATTAGGCAAAACACAAGTCCAAAGACTTAGAAATATTTTTATCATAGCATGTATATTTCACCACCCTTGGTTTCTACTAGCTAGGCTAAGCATGGCATAGATAAGCATCTTAATTTAGAAATTTCCTAGCAATTCTACAACTACTAGGATTTCCCAACATCGCATATAATCAAAATATAACATGCAAGACTAGCAAAAAAATTTCTAATGCTTAGTAGAAAACATAGGGATAAAATATCATGAAGCACCACTTTCCTTGGTAGTTTGGAGAGTAGCTAGACTCCTCACAATCACAATCACTATTGGCACCAAAATCTACACATAAAATCATAGCCACAAATCACATACAAATAAAATACAAGCAAAAATATATGAATGCATGCAATATGATATGTGATGATTTTCTAAACTCAACAAGGTAAGTGCATAGTACTGGTTCATAAACAAGTTCAAAACTTGCCAAACAACATTTATTTAAACTTTAAAGCATTTCTCAAATAATTTATATACACAAAATAAGCCTACACATGTTTCTGTAAATAAAACCATTTTAACAGAAACAAAACATTAAACACATTGCATATTTGAAAAGGTCTTGTTCTCCTGATTCTATTGATATAAAATTTGTCAAATTTGAACATGGGGATCAAAAGTTATGGCTAAAACAAATTCAAACATCTAATAGATTCAAATCCTGATTTTAAACCTAAACTCCAGCCACGCGTCATAATCTGACTGGTGTGTACCGGTTCGCTCAGGATCGCGCTCACAGGCCGTTAGATCTACTTAATCTGCACGGCCCAGATCTACTCATACCGTTTCGTTAAGTGATCTATTTATACGCGCTGGATCTAGATCCTACGGTCCTCGATCAAGCAACCATAGATGGGCGGCACTGGCGGTGGCATCTAGCGGCGGCGAGCTCTGTCTACGGCGGCGTGGTGCTATAGGGGGTTCTAGGGTTATCGGAGGCGCTTACCAGGTTCGTAGCAATGCACTGATGCTCAACCTGGCGACGTCTTGGCAAGGGGCGCACGGACACGGCTGCACGGGCTCGTCGGAGTTGCTGACAGCGTCGGGCTCGGGCGGACGGCGATGTTCGCGACGCTCCTGGTCACCCTAGCACGCAAAAAATACATCAGGGGGCGCGCAAGACTACGGCAAACACACTCGTGTGAATCAGAGGCGAAGGGGAACACGGGGCTCACCGAATTTAATCGCCGGAGTTGAGGACGTCGTCGGGACCTTGTTGTGCTTGACGAAGACGACGACCTGGGGCAGTACAGGACGAACCAATGGTGTCAGAAGGTGCGCAAGGAAGTTGCGAAGCTGTCTGCAAGAACTAGAGAAGAAGGGGCGCACGGGGCTCACCGGGATTGGTCGCCGGAGTGAGCTCTGTTTGCGGCGGTGCAAGGATGATTGCGGGCATCCTGGGGGCGTTTCTGTCTGGCTTTGTTGGGGAAAATGGCCGCGAGGGGGAGGTGGTCTTATAGCCAGAGCGGGGGCAAGGATCGCGCGCGGTATCAATGGCAATTAAGCGAGGAATCAACGCGGCAGTGAATGGCGGAGGGAACGGCCGACGACGTGGTCGTGGGCGCGATTTGGGGAAGATGAGGATGAGCTGGCGAGGTCCACCAGTCAGCGAGTGAAACAAAGAGGAGGTGGGGTCGTGTGGTCAGTGACCTGGTGGGTTCGTCTGCGAGTGAGAGAGAGAGAGGGGAAACCCGGGTGGGCTTAGTGGGCTGAATTCGTCGTTGGTCTAGATAGGTGGCGCTGGCCTTTTTCCATTTCTTTTCTCCTTTTCTTTTTCTGTTTTCAATTTCAGAAATCAAATTCATATGATTTCAGAAGCTATTTGAATTCAAACCTTTTCAGGATTTTTGCAGTGTGCAACAGTCACATTTCTGGGCATAAAACCAAGTGGTCACTTTGAATTGGCCTGGTTAGTTTGAACAAAATAAAATAAGCCATGACATAGCACTAGTTATATATAGGTTTTGAAATTGGTTTTCAAATTATATTTGCTTTGAAAACTTGGGTTAAATCTTAGCAATCTAGCAATACATTCTGAAAGCAATAAGACACCAGGTTTGGTTCACTGAACACCTATCTCACATTGGAGATTTGTATTTGCTTTAAATGCTGATCACATAAAATAATGAGCTCATATGCTCCTGTTTTTGAATTGATTTGTTTGAAATGAACTCTATATGATCATGGATGCATGGATGATATGCATGAGTTTGAAACATGATTTTAGGGATGTTACAAACCTAACCCCCTTAAGGTGAATCTCTCCCTCGAGATTCGGATTGGCTAGCAAATAGGTGAGGGTGGTATTTCCGAAGATCAACTTCTCTTTACCATGTTGCTTCCTCTTCGGAATGATGGTTCCATTGCACTTTGCAGAATTTGATAGTCTTAGTCCGTGTGACTCTTTCTGCAGTCTCAAGAATCTTGATAGGTTTCTCCTCATAAGTGAGGTCACTCTCCAACTGAACCTCTTCCAAAGGTATAGTATCCTTCAAAGAAGTTTCTTCCATTTCTGGGTGGCATTTCTTAAGCTGACTCACATGAAACACATTATGAACAGCTGACAAAGACTCTGGCAATTCAATATCATAGGCTACTTCTCCTTTACGACTTAGAATCTTGAATGGCCCAACATATCTTGGGGCCAACTTCCCTTTGACTCCAAATCTCTTCACTCCACGAAGTGGTGATACTCTAAGATAAGCTCTATCACCCACTTCGTAGGTGACTTCTCTACGCTTAGGATCTGCGTAGCTTTTCTGTCGGGACTGTGCTATCTTTAATCTGTCCTTAACCAGCTTGACTTTCTCTTCAGCTTCTTTAATAAGTTCTGGTCCGAACAAACTTCTTTCTCCCACACCATTCCGTAGCAATGGGGTGGTACATTTTCTCCCATAGAGAAACTCAAATGGTGCCATCTCAATGCTGGCTTGATAGCTGTTGCTATAAGAAAATTCTGCGTAAGGCAGACTTTCATCCCAACTGGCTCCATAGTCTAGGGCACATGCCCTCAACATGTCTTCAAGAATCTGATTAGTCATTTCTGTCTGTCCATCAGTTTGAGGATGAAAAGCAGTGCTAGATTCCAACCTCGTTCCCAATGACTCATGCAATTTCCTCCAAAAATGAGAAGTGAATTGGGTTCCTCTATCAGACACAATACTCTTGGGCACTCCGTGTAGACATACAATTCTACTCATATAGATCTTGGCCAACTTAGCACTTGTATAGGTTGTCTTCACGGGTATGAAATGAGCCACTTTAGTTAGGAGATCCACTACTACCCAAATAGAATCATATCCTGACCTGGTCCTCGGCAATCCGGTAATGAAATCCATACCAATCTTGTCCCACTTCCAATCAGGAATAGGTAGTGGTTGAAGCAAACCTGCTGGTTTCTGATGTTCCGCTTTCACTCTACTACACACATCACACAAAGCAATATGTTCGGCGATGTCCTTCTTGAGGTTATTCCAACAAAATCTTTCCTTCATATCCATGTACATTTTGGTGTTTCCCGGATGAATGGAATACGGTGAGTTGTGTGCTTCTTGCAAAATCAGTTTCCGAAGCTCCGGATCTTGTGGAACACAGATACGTTTTCCATGCCATAAAGTGCCCTGTTCGTCTTCAAGGAATCCTTTGGTTTTCCCTTGCCAATCTTTTCCTTGATCTCTTCAATTTCCTTATCAGTCTTCTGGGCTTCTTTGATCTTGTCCAACAAGGTGGGTTGAACATCCAAAGACATGAGATTTCCTTCAGGCACAATCTCCAATCTGAGATCTCTAAATTGAGCACACAGATCATCTGGCAATTCTCCCTTAGTAAGACCATTCACAAAAACCTTACGGCTTAGGGCATCTGCTACAACATTTGCTTTACCGGGGTGGTATTGCAAACTCAAGTCATAGTCCTTGATGAGTTCTAGCCATCTTCTTTATCTCATATTAATTTCTTTCTGGGTGAAGATATACTTCAAACTCTTGTGATCTGTGAACACTTCACAACGCTTTCCCAAAAGATAGTGTCTCCATGTTTTGAGTGCATGGACAACAGAGGCTAACTCTAGATCATGAGTAGGGTAGTTCACTTCATGAGTTTTGAGTTGTCTCGAGTCATAAGCCACAACTTTCCCGTCTTGCATAAGTACTGCACCCAAACCATGATGAGATGCATCACAATATACTTGGAAATCTTTTTCCAAATCTGGCAAACACAAGACTGGTGTTGTCACAAGTCTCTTCTTCAATTCCTGAAAGCTGAGTTCACATCCTTCAGACCAAGCAAATTTCTTGTCTTTCTTTAGCAATTCTGTCATAGGTTTAGCTACCTTGGAGAAATTCTCAATGAACCTTCTGTAGTAACCTGCTAAGCCAAGGAAAATACAAACTTATTTCACTGACTTGGGAGATTCCCATTCAGTTACAGCTAAAACTTTAGCAGGATCAACTGCTACACCATCTCCTGACACAACGTGTCCAAGAAATCCAACTTCATTTAGCCAAAATTCACACTTGCTGAATTTGGCATACAGTTTATGCTCCCTAAGCTTCTCAAGTATCAAACGCAAATGTCCTTCATGCTCTTCTTTGATCTTGGAGTAGATTAAAATGTCATCGATGAAAACGACAACAAACTTATCAAGAAATTCCATGAACACCTTGTTCATCATATTCATGAAGTATGCTGGTGCATTGGTCAAACCAAATGGCATCACGGTATACTCATACAATCCATACCTTGTGGTGAAAGCTGTTTTAGGTATGTCTTGTCCCTTATCTTGAGTTGGAAACAACCCGACCAAAGATCAATCTTTGAGAACACACAAGCTCCTTCTAGCTGATCAAACAAGTCATTGATTCTAGGCAAAGGATATTTGTTCTTGATAGTCACCTCATTGAGTGAACGGTAATCTATGCATAACCTTTGACTTCTATCTTTCTTCTCCACAAACAAAACTGGGGCTCCCCAAGATGAAGAACTTGGTTGAATAAATCCTTTCTGCAACTGTTCTCCAAGTTGTTTCTTGAGTTCTTTCAGTTCATCAACTGACATCTTATATGGTCTATTTGCTATTGGTCCAGATCCTGGTAGCAAATCAATAAGAAACTCCACATCTCTATCTGGTGGCATTCCCGGCAATTCTTCTAGAAACACATCCGGATATTCACTCACAATTGGCACACTGTCTATGCTAACCCCCTTAAGAGAATTTAGCATACGCCCTTTTTCTTCAAAGTTGGTCTTGAATCTGATCCTTTTATTTTCTGGAGTTGTGAGTGAGACAGTATGGTTGGCACAATCTATCACTCCCTTGTGCTTAGTCATCCAGTCCATTCCCAAAATGACATCCAATCCTTGGGAGTTTAGGATTATCAAGTTAACAGGAAACTTATACTTCCCAAACTCTATGACTAGATCATGACACCCTGAATTCACTATCATTTCTCCTCCAGGAGAACTTACTTTTATAGGACACCCAATAGTTTCTACCGGTAGTTCATTTCTTTCAACAAATGCTCTTGATATGAATGAATGAGATGCACCAGTATCAAAGAGAACAAATGCTGGAACAGAATTGAGTTTGAACTTACCAGCAACAGCATCAGGCTCCTCATAGATTTCCTCCACATTGATGTGGTTCACTTGTCCCTTTTGAAAAGGGTTGGGCTTGTTGGGTCCTTCAACTTTCTTTTCTGGGCATTCATTGTCATAATGCCCCATCTGTTTGCACTTGAAACATTCAACCTGACTAATGTCCTTCTTGACAGGCTGGCTTCCACTGCCACTTCCACTACCACTGTGGTGGCTCTTATATCCACCCTTGTGGTTCTTGTACTTGTCATTGTCATGACTACGGTGATGCTTGTTGTCATGATGAAGGTTGTGGTTGTGGTGCTTGTTGAATTTTCCATGCTTGTGGGATCCTGAGCTTCCACTATCATCATAATGGGAACGTTTGTGAGACGATCCCGAGCTGTGCTTGTCCGAGTGCTTTATCTTCCTTCTTTCAACTTGCTTCATTTTGTTCTCCAAAATAGCAGCCTTATCACAAAGAGACTGGTATGTGGGAACATAGGCCACTGCTAGCTGCAAGTTCAGTTCATCATTCAGCCCTTCAAGGAACTTTTCCTTCCTCTTAGCATTAGTGTCAACTTCGTCCGGTGCATAACGCGCCAGATTGTTGAACTCCTCAATATATTCAGCCACGCCGCGGTGGCGCTGCTTCAGATTATGGAACTCTTTCTTCTTCAAACTCATCACTCCGGATGAGATGTGAGCAATACAAAAACCATCTTCAAAGATAGCCCATGTCACATCTTCAATGGGAGTGATATCTGGAAGTTATCCCACCAAGTGGTGGCTGGTCCTTCCAACAAATGTGCTGCGAATCCGACTTTTTCTGCATCAGTACAACCAACTGTTACCAAGTCCTTGTTCACAGAGCGTAGCCAATCATTGGCCACCATAGGATCAGTTGTTCCTGAGAACTTTGCTGTCCTCAATCTCAAGAACCTGGTAAGCATGTCAAAACCCGGTGGGTTGTTGTTGTTGTTGTTGTTGTTGTTGTTGTTCTCATTCTGGATGAATGTAGTCATCATTTGCATCAGCTGAGTCTGAGCTGTCATCATTTGTTGCATCTTAGGAGTGATGTTGTTGTTGTTGGGGTTGGGATTTGGCACGACGGGGAGGCATCGGTGGTTTGTTCAATAGAGGTAAGAATGAGATACCCATAGATGCTTTCATGCACAATACATCACATAAACAATCACCAAACATGCATCATAACAATAATAGTTCAACAACAAAAACGACAAGTTCGCAAAGTAAACACACCAATAACAAGCCATCCACATGTTGGATGGTTATTGTGACACAAATAAAGTATGATAAATAAATGATAAATGAGTAGTCAACTCTACTCCTCGGCATCAACCTCCTCCTCAACAAAGGTAAGGCCTGCATTCTCCATAGCGGTCTTGTATTCGTCGACATTGGTGGTCAAGGTCTCTACTTTGGCTTTGAGAGCCCTCTTCTGAGAATGAAGCCTCTCAATCACCGTCTGCTGATGCTCGAGCTGGAAGTCCTTGGCCTCCAGTTCTGCATTCATGTCTCGAATCCTCTTGTTCCTATCTTGGACTCGCTTCTCTTGACTCTTGAACTTTCTGTCCTGGCTCTCGAACTTTGCCTCCATCTCCTTGACTATCTCATCTTGCTCCGCGAAGAGCTTGTCCTTCTCACGAAGCTGCACCTGGAGTTCGTCATTGCTGAGCATGACGTTGGTCCTATCAGTGTCCACGTGCCTAAGGAGAACCTCTAAGTCCTGGAGGTACAGATGAATCGGCTCTGCTGTCTCCCTCGAAGTGTCCTCGAAGTCAATGGCCTCTCCATCCTCATCACGTCTATCGAAGACGTGGAAGTGAGTACCTCTAACCTGTTGAGAGTGTCTCCCTAGTAGACGTCCTATCAGATCCTGCATGACTACCTCAAGGCCTCTCTCCTTGTCATCATGCATGAGCTTGAAGACGATAGCCTCCGTGGTAGGCTCAGTCTGGCGTCCGGGCTGATTGACCTTGAAACCCCAAAGGTCCTTCCTTTCAAACTTGGTGAGGGGAAGCACCATGATGGTAGGAAGAGGGAGATTGAGCAAGCTAGTAAGCTCAATAATACGAGGGCCAAAGCGAGTTCCCTGGAACTCCTCAACAGTGCTGATGGTAACATTAGGCATCTATTTATAAGATAGAAAAAGTTAGAATCAACACAATTTAAGACAAATCACAAGACAAGAGAATCAAAACACACAAGTCATGGCATACATGGATTCATTACAACAACCAAGGTTCAACTTATTTTTAGCAACATTTGGAAAATAAGGTGATAAGTGGTGGTCCAACTAACGAAGTATGCTTACAATCCTATCTCACTAGACAGATTGGCTAACACAATATTTCTAGAAGCAATCAGTCTATCTTGAGCACATGACTCCATTACTAAGTCTATAATGTCTCCTCTTAAGGTTTGGTTGGTAGCTTCCAACTCTTGGGTATGTTTCTTCTCTTCCTTTAGGTCATTCTGGATGTTGAGCATTCTGCACTTGACTCTTTCACCAAGTTCTTTGATGGTCTTCCAAGCTGCATCCCTTGCTGAATCAAAGAATGTAGTGTGCACCACTGAATTGGTGAACATGCAGAATCCTGATTCCTTGTGGTTGTGTTCCTTGTTTTTATACAAGTGAAGTTGCACCCACCAGTACTCAACTCCTTCACCCATCACAGGAAAACCTTTGTACACAACTGCACCACGTATTCCCATTGCAACCATGAGGTCCTTGAGAGCCTTGGGAAATTCTGTCTCACACTCCAAAGTCATTGTCATGAGTGGTCCTTTCCTCACGGCTTCGTTGATGGAGTTCATCTACCAATAGATATGAGAAAGAAGATTAGAGAAGTTTACGAGAAGAATAGACAAGTGTAGAAGTTATTGAAAAAATTTCCTTAGTGGTTTCCAATCCTAGGGTCATAATCCTACAGGCAACACAGTGCTCTGATACCATCTGTAAGATCCCTCCTTTATAAAGGAAAAGGATCCCTGTGATTGCAATGCTAGTCCCTGGATCAAAGCTAGCATCCACAGTTTAAGATGAAGTACACAGAAACAAAGGTCATTATTACAGTCATTCCAGAGACAACATAGTCTTTACAACTCCATGGCCACAGGCCTAATACAAGATTTTAAATAAGTAAATAGATAAAAGTCTTTATCTTCATGTTCCACAGGCAAACATGTTGAGTGTAGACTCATGAACCTAATCCTCATCAGAATAACCTGCAACATCACAAGTTACAGCCACAGTGGGTCAATACATTGGAATAGTATTAGCAAGTGATACCTTAGTATAATTTTTAGTGGACTAGATACTATATACAATTTGGCTAAGTGTAGCTTAGGCTTGCTTTGCTCAAAATAGGTTTTGCCTATTAGTTGAAATCACTAAGTTTTTCTTTGTCAAAACTTTTCCCAAGGAACCACCAATAGACATTGAGATCCTTCACCCTTGTTTAACCACAAGTTTTTACTTAGAAATTGGGATGAGGAGATTCTTGATAGCTTCCATGTCTTGATGCTCAAATTGTCCAATACCAGGGACATGGCTAAGTACTTAGATTCTTCCATCTGCAGAGGTTATGCACGTTCCCCACCAGACTTGATTTTCACCAAGACAGGACCTTTCAGAAGCCTTCCCTTAGACCAAATGGACGCGTTCCAACCTATCATCCCACTACCACCAACTGTCCAAATGGCTAAGTTATAGCAACCTATGTGATCCAGGCAGAGCCCATATTGCCAAGTGGCTGCACTAGAAGCTTCTTAACATTTGGCCTCTAAAATCTCTTTGTTCCTGGGTGGCTTTCCACAAGTGAGATACACAAGGTAAACCATAGAAATGGGCCTTGTGTAACCACTCAACATAAACCATTCCTTCCATTCCACCCAGGTGATTCATTCACTTAGTTGTTTTATTAGGCAAAACACAAGTCCAAAGACTTAGAAATATTTTTATCATAGCATGTATATTTCACCACCCTTGGTTGCTACTAGCTAGGCTAAGCATGTCATAGATAAGCATCTTAACTTAGAAATTTCCTAGCAATTATACAACTACTAGGATTTCCCAACATGGCATATAATCAAAATATAACATGCAAGACTAGTAAAAAAATTTCTAATGCTTAGTAGAAAACATAGGGATAAAATATCATGAAGCACCACTTGCCTTGGTAGTTTGGAGAGTAGCTACACTCCTCACAATCACAATCACTATTGGCACCAAAATCTACACATAAAATCATAGCCACGAATGACATACAAATAAAATACAAGCAAAAATATATGAATGCATGCAATATGATATGTGATGATTTTCTAAACTCAACAAGGTAAGTGCATAGTACTGGTTCATAAACAAGTTCAAAACTTGCCAAACAACATTTATTTAAACTTTAAAGCATTTCTCAAATAATTTATATACACAAAATAAGCCTACACATGTTTCTGTAAATAAAACCATTTTAACAGAAAAAAACATTAAAAACATTTCATATTTGAAAAGGGCTTGTTCTCCTGATTCCATTGATATAAAATTTGTCAAATTTGAACGTGGGAATCAAAAGTTATGGCTAAAACAAGTTCAAACATCTAATAGATTCAAATCCTGATTTTAAACCTAAACTCTAGCCACGCGTCATAATCTGATTGGTGCGTACCGGTTCGCCCAGGATCGCGCTCACAGGCTGTTAGATCAACTTAATCTGCACGGCCCAGATCTACTCATACTGTTTCGTTAGTGATCTGTTTATACGCGCTGGATCTAGATCCTACGGTCCTCGATCAAGCAGCCATAGATGGGCAGCGCTGGCGGTGGAATCTGGTGGCGGCGAGCTCTGTCTACGGCGGCGCGGCGCTACAGGGGGTTCTAGGGTCGTCGGAGGCGCTTACCAGGTTTGTAGCGATGCACTGATGCTCAAGCTGGCGACGTCTTGGCAAGGGGCGCACGGACACGGCTGCACGGGCTCGTCGGAGTTGCTGACAGCATCGGGCTCGGGCGGACGGCGACATTGGCGACGCTCCTGGTCACCCTAGCACGAAACAAAGTTATCAGGGGGTGCGCAAGACTAGGGCGAACACACTCGTGTGAATCAGAGGTGAAGGGGAACAGAGGGCTCACCGAATTTAATCGCCGGAGTTGAGGATGTCGTCGGGACCTTGCTGTGCTTGACGAAGACGACGACCTGGGGCAGTACAGGACGAACCAATGGTGTTAGAAGGTGCGCAAGGAAGTTGCGAAGCTGTCTGCAAGAACTAGAGAAGAAGGGGCACACGGGGCTCACCGGGATTGGTCGCCGGAGTGAGCTCTGTCTGCGGCGGTGCAAGGATGATTGCGGGCAGCCTGGGGGCGTTTCTGTCTGGCTTTGTTGGGGAAAATGGCCACGAGGGGGAGGTGGTCTTATAGCCAGAGCGGGGGCGAGGATCGCGCACGGTATCAATGGCAATTAAGCGAGGAATCAACGCGGCAGTGAATGGCGGAGGGAACGTCCGTCGACGTGGTCGTGGGCGCGATTTGGGGAAGATGAGGATGAGCTGGCGAGGTACACCAGTCAGCGAGTGAAACAGAGAGGAGGTGGGGTCGTGTGGTCAGTGACCTGGTGGGTTCGTCTGCGAGTGAGAGAGAGAGAGGGGAAACCCGGGTGGGCTTAGTGGGCTGAATTCGTCGTTGGGCTAGATAGGTGGCGCTGGCCTTTTTCCATTTCTTTTCTCCTTTTCTTTTTCTGTTTTCAATTACAGAAATCAAATTCAAATGATTTCAGAATCTATTTGAATTCAAATCTTTTCAGGATTTTTGCAGTGTGCAACAGTCACATTTCTGGGCATAAAACCAAGTGGTCACTTTGAATTGGCCTGGTTAGTTTGAACAAAATAAAATAAGCCATGACATAGCACTAGTTATATATAGGTTTTGAAATTGGTTTTCAAATTATATTTGCTTTGAAAACTTGGGTTAAATCTTAGCAATCTAGCAATACATTCTGAAAGCAATAGGACACCAGGTTTGGTTCACTGAACACCTATCTCACATTGGAGATTTGTATTTGCTTTAAATGCTGATCACATAAAATAATGAGCTCATATGCTCCTGTTTTTGAATTGATTTGTTTGAAATGAACTCTATATGATCATGGATGCATGGTGATATGCATGAGTTTGAAACATCATTTTAGGGATGTTATAGTAACCCTCTCTAGTTCATGTGCAAATGTTGAAAGATGTCGCCATGGATCCGAGTAGAGTTATCATTGTTTCCTCGGGAATCATATCAAATTAGTCAAGCATGTGCGAAGAATTCTTGATATGGTAGGATGATACCTTCACATCTCGAGAAGATCCTCCAAGCACACCAAGCCACTGATTGATTTGTTCATGGAAATAAGAAGTCCTACAAACTTTGATATCCTCCTAAATGTTTCCTAACAATGATTCAGTTGTGATCTGTTGTAAGCAATTCATGTAGGTGCAATTATATTTTGATAACTTGCTAATACATGTGTTTCGCAACCTAGATCATCTTTTGGAGCTTGACACTGTAGTCCATGTCTTGAGAATCTAGTGACTTAACCTCTATGGTAAATGTTGCAAACTTTGTATTCGGACATGCTGAGTCTGATTTATCTCCCCACCTAACCAAAGCTGAATCTCAAGCAGCAATAATGATTGGTGTTCCTCAAGTTTATGATGTAGGTCTATTGTAAATTTGGCAAGATTGACGTAATGGTTGGCACAATCAGTCGGAAGATCTATCGCCATATTCCTTGAATCAGCAATAACAACCACTCTTCATGAGGCTTCTTCTATGATTTATTATAGGAGTTGTGATTATGGTGTCCTTTGTATCCGAAGTCCGACCTTTACTTGATGACTGGTTAAAGACTTGTCAGTAGCCTACTAACTATGTTTCGAACATCAAGGAGAACATTTAAAGTAGAGTTGCTAAATGTCTCCCGGTCGATCCTCCAGACCCTTCTATATTGGCAAGCGTCTTGTTATGTCAAGTACTTGAAGTTTGAGAATGAAGTTTCTTTCTTCTCGTGTCATCATGAATCTTCTAACTATTCATTTTTGTTGTGTAAAGTGATATCATGATCTTTGGCAAGGATTTTGATAGTCCTGGATGAATAAAGAGTTTCCTTTTTGTTTTCAACCATGTTCAAAGAGCAACTATGATTTTGGTAATCAATAGTTTCTCTTGTTACATGTTCCTTGTGGCTCTTACGAGTCCTCTCCACCAAAACACCTTTCCGTCTTGGCCTTGTGTTGAATGAAAGAGTGACCCTTATGTGTCAAAAGTAGTTCAACATCTTGGTTTTGTTGGTGTCTATCTTTTCCACCTGTAAAGCTCTACTAAGATGTATAGTGGAGGTTACCTCTCGAAGTCTGTGTTCTTTGTATATTCTATTGGAAGTCTCCTTCCCTCAGAAGTCAAAAATCTTCTACAAGCTCCATGGTATCAATCCTTATGAAGACCTATTATCTGACACCTTGAAACCTTCTCCTTTTGTTTCCTCCATTACCTGGGCGTGTTTCATGTTCGTTGGCTCTAGAGCTATTATAAAGCATCTATCCATGAGTTAACCATGAGATACTTAGTTTGTGGTTCCGTGTCATTCCCTCTTATCTTTAGTGTGAGCAACCACCTCGAAGATTACGAAGCGCTTCGTCCACTCGTCAGGGTGGCATGGATCAACCTCTTCGAGGAGATCGTCGAAGTTTAGTGTACCCATGTTACTTCTATCTTCCTACCTAGGAATCTCGGGTCGAGATTCTTTTAATGGGGATAGAATTGTTACACCACTTTTTCTACTAAAAGTAATTAGGGTTTTCTTGTGCATTCATGAGCATCATATTTTAAAAATGAACTAAGAAAAATTAAAGCAAAACCCTAAACCCTAGCTCCCCCTCTCTATTTGAAACACATTCAAAAGGTTTTGAATATTTGAAAAAAATACAAAAGTGTGGAGCCCAATCTGGATAAAAGGGCTCCCTCAATATTTTATACACTTTTACAAAGTCTCTAGTATTTTCAAAATGCTCAAAACATAAACGAATTTGAAATTTACAAAATAAATCAGAAAATAGAAAAGAAAAACAGTTTCTCTGAAAAAAAAGAGAAAACCCAGCTAACCCAGGCCGGCCCAATTCTTTTTCTCCTCTCCCCGCCGCTCTCCCGCGCAGCCAGTAGTCCACCGCAGCCCAACAATGGCCCGATACCGCTTCGCCCTCTCCCTTCACTGTCTTCCTCCCCGAGGACAAGCAGCTGCGTGCTGTGCTCCTGTTCGTCAACGGCCACGTCGCCACGGCCGCCCCTAGACCCGATGACCAGCAGAGGAGACCCCAAGAACGCCTCTCTCCCCTCAGTCTTATCCTCTCTCCCTCTTCCTCGGCCTCCCTTTCTCTTGTTCCTTGGCCGCGCAAGCTACCGAACCCTAACCGTCGCTCGCTGCATCGCCCCGCCGTTCTAGTCCTCCCCAGTCCACATTAAGCTTGCAAGGAGGTCCGCTGTGTCGTACTCTCCCTCTCCACTAAAGTTCGTTTGCTGGGATGCCTTGTACCGTCGTCGCCATTGCAGCCGCTCCGGTCCACCCTGTGCCTCGCCGTCGACCCCTGCAGCTTCAGGGTGAGCTAGCGGTTCCTCTGGATCCCTCCACTTCCTCCCTCTCGCTCTGTTGCTTGCTCGCGTCATACGCTGCCCTTTGCCGCCGCCGTCCGCCGTCTCCACCATCGCTCCGGCGACCAAGGAACAGCGGCTCCGCCCCTAGATGGTTTGTCGTGCCGCACTCGTTTGAACGCACCCATCCGCGCGAGCTGGCGTGGCCTCTGTCGTCGCCGGCGACCACCTCCTGAGGGTGGACGTCGTGCTGACGTCACACTCGCGTCAGGGTGACGTGGCCCATGGGCCCGCTGAACTTTGACCGCCTAGGTGGCATTGACGTGGCCCCTGTCCCACAGTCAGCCACAGCGGCTAGGCCCAGTATCGGTGTAAAAAGAATTTAACGCCCTCGCTGATGTCACATTGATGCAGTAAAGCATTTTTAATTGGTTTAATATTTTTAGAAATTATTATAATCTTGTAAATTCAATAAGTAATTATCTGTTTATCAGAAAAATATAAATAATATACCAAAATGTTCAGAAAAATGAACTCTACCTAATTAAACTGTAATCATTCATTGTTAACCAACCCTCATGACAAGTATAATTATAATAACATAATGAACCCACAGGTGATTCCGAGGATCCCCCTATTCTAGGCTTTGCACCTCTCGGACCCTGTTTAAAATGGTCGAGCATGTTTAGGGTAACAATTCAATAACTTTTAACTTGTCATATCATCATACTTGATTGAGCATTGCATCAATGCCATGTGTCGATTGTTTCCCCTCTCTTTCTGGTGTTTGGTTCTTCTCCGGTAGAATACGATATCAGAATCGAGTCCAAGACTGAAGATCGACATCAATACCATCGAAGGTCATCGACGAACAATGCCAACAAGATGAACCCTGGAGAGATATATCCTTGTGGTTGTCGAATAAGTCAAGCTGATGCATCTGAAGATTTGTATTGGGTATCAACGAGCAAAGGCAAGCGAAACCCCACACATACATATGAATCCTATGCTTTCAAAGTATTTCAATTCTTGTCATGTGCATACGATTCTAAGGTCTTTTATCGATATATAGAGTTATCCTATCTGATGCATGTTCCCTTTGAACCTATAATCCCTGATCCACTGCTCCTAGCATAACTATGGTTTGGCTTTGTGAGCGTTGCTAGAGCTACTTTATCGGTTGTGCTTAGCCATGCTTAGTTGTTCAGATGATTCACCTGGTTGATGGATCCGAGCTTCGAATGAACCTAGTTGGATAGGAGAACATTGTATGACAGGTGATGTGAGGTAAACATGCTAAGGCTTGTATGGGAGGCCACGCGGGTTTTGGTTTTTACAGTCCCATACTTGCCACCCTTAGGACCCGAGGTTCTTGCCTCTTGAACCAAGACAAGCGTACAACCACACGGGGGTTTATGGGGACCCCCTTGACCCCAACTTGCCTAGTATGATCCATGAGTCTGTAGTTTGAAGATTTATTTGGCACCCATATGGAAAAAGGTTTTGTAAAATGGTGCAAGCATATAGGACGTGGCCGAGTGAAGGATGCTCAGCATTGAACTGGATCCCGGTACACATAGACGAGGATCGCCTGGGAGTATGGCCAACTACCGCAGCCGGGAGACCTTCTGGTGACTCATGGATTAGGAAAAAGCAAGGGAAAGGTTTCTGTCGACCAACCTCTGTCAGCACACCAAGGAAGTGTGTAAAGTGATGCTAAGAGTCGATCGGCGTGTGTGGGTAAAGTTGTACACTCCTGCAGGGTATTAATCGTTTCAAAAAGCCATGTCCACGGTTATGGACGACTTGGGAATGGACGTGGGATCATAGAGAACATGAACCTAATCGTAAAACTTGGCAAACTAATGTGTGCTTAAGGATGCTTCCTCTTGGGTACGAGGGGTGATCCTAGATGAGATTCGATGATGACTTGGTGGTATGAAAATATGACGATCAATACTTTGGAGATGTCATTTTCTTATCCCCTTTTAAAAACACTCTGAATAGACGAGCTTCTTCTCCCTCCTGTTTTTATAAACAAAGATGGCTTTATGCAAAACAACTCCACTAGCCATAAGTCTTGTGGACTACACCCTGTACTCACCCTTGATTTGTTGATACTTTTGCAGCAGAGTAAGTGTTACCATAGTAGATGAGTTTGGTACGGCATCGACATCGACGAATAGCTTGGGGTTCCCGGCCGGCAGCCTGGAATCTATGGAATGGGACGTCATCATTATGCTTTAGGCCTCTTAGGCCATTTGTTAAGTTTGCTATACTTAATAGCATAATTTGCCTTCCGTTGTTTGATGTTTGTGGTCAGTGACCTCTGCTTGTAATAATTTGGTTCGCTGCTCAGTTAGAGCCTGCTGTAATATTTTTGTGTCATAGGTTCACTGATGTGTTACCGATTCTTCACTGGATATTCTCGATCTCAAGGTTAAGCTTATTTCAGACAGAGGTCTGGGATTTGTTTAGCCCTGATCCCGGGGGTGTCATAATGGAGTTATGTATTTTGTGTTAGAGAAACACTTGGGCCGCTAGCCTAAGCCATGTCTAATCATGGTGGAAACTTATAGCCTCACGATAATGAGCAATCTGTGAAGCATCCTCAATAAAAACATATGCAAATAGCAAATAAAAAGATCGCTGAGATGCTCATTGTCTGCTTGCCTTGTCATTTTGGTTATGGGATAGCTCCTGTACCATGTGCAAGGGGTACCCCGTTGGCGGTTCTCTGTGATACACATGTACTTCCTATGACAAGAACTTACAGGTGACTAAAGTTGAGTAGCATGAGGTTCGTCCCTCGTATTCAAGGGACATGAGATTGCCAACTTATACTTTGTCAAGCATATACTCCATAGTTTGTTCACTTTAACCTTAATCACTTCAAGATGCTTATGATAGGGGCAATGAGGGCTGAAAGCTAACAAGTACCATAATTTTTGGAAGATCTTTTTGAAACTTGAAATCCATGCTTCCCTTTATGAAGGGCCTTTCTTCTAGCATTATATTGAGTCTCCACCTTCTACCTTTAGGCACCAGTTAAGAGAGCATAGTTTCCATTCTTAGTTATATGTGCATTGTCCCAAAACTTATTGATTAATGCATATGGTTGATATTACTTGTTATTGTGCTATTATATCTAGTCACTCTTATGAACTTTGAAGGTGTCCTATGCATCTATTTGCTACTCTATGAGGGACAAGCTGAATGCCACTATGCCATGTTTTCTGTATGTGAAACAAACAAACATTTTTCAATGCATTTTATTCATGATCTTTGTTTGTAGCCTTTCATGTTGTATGCATAGTTAATTTGTCTTATTGTTAGAACTCCATCTTTCATGCTCATGTTTAGAGTTCTTTGATCCCAGCTTTCAATGCTTGCAAATGGTCTGATCTTGGTTTTGATGGTGCATGTCACCTCAAAAATTATTCTTTTATCACTTACCTACTCGAGGACGAGCAGGAGTTAAGCTTGGGGATGTTTGATACGTCGGAAACGTATCTATAATTTTTGATGTTCCATGCTTGTTTAGTATCTACTTTGCTTTGCTTTGTCTACACTTTGAGGTGTTTTTATATGTTTTCTGGTACAGCGGTGATGGTTTTTTAATTTTCAAAAAGGACTTCGGAAAACCAATGGCTTGAAAATGTTTTGACCATGGGATGGTCGGGAAAATGGAGGAAGGAGTTTGGTCATGAAATGACTGGAAGGAAAAACAAATGGGTGACCCAGTCCTAGTGTTTTCTTAAAACTTTTCAAAAAGGTTTCCAAAATGTTTTACAAAAGTTTTTCAACAAAGATATAGAGACATGCTATATCTACAAGGGACACTAGTTTATAAAAGAACCTCTCCTGGAGCCATCCTACCACAGCCATATTGCATACCCGTTATTGTTGTTATCTTAAGGTGGTTTGCGAGTACATTAAAAGTACTCACCGACATTGTCCCTGGCTATTTACTTGTCCAAATTGCAGATGTTAATAAGTGACGAAGATGCTAACGTCTATGCGAGCTAGGCCGTCTTCCCAGTCAGTCGCCTGTAGGTTAAGGCATGACATGGGATTTGCGCTTGAAGACTTCCACTATTGATGTTGTATCGCCATAATGGCATAAATGTAAGTACTTGTTTTCGTTAATTATGGATGTTGTAATGATACTTGTCGGTTATGCTCACGGCTCACTGATCATGGGAACGTGAATTGCAGGCATAACGGGTATTCTCGGACCGTAAATCCGGGGTGCCACAGACTTGGTATCAAAGCCATCCTGACTATAGGAGACCTTAGTTAGCATGGACGTTAGACAGGACAACCTCTATTACCGAAAACATCGGCTTTTGAAAACTATTTTCCCAAAAGCTTTTCGAAAGATTTCTCATCTGACCTTCTCTGACTTAAACACTTTGAAAATGGATTACTCTATATCTCTTCTACTTCAAAGGTCCCGTTTTCAAAAACAATGTCCGACTTGGATACTATGAGACGGAGATCCCGAGATGAAGAGACACCGAGACAAGCAAACCAAAGGAGCTACCAATGACGAAAGACACTAGAAGATCGCCCTACCAATGGAATCCTTCATCACCGCCCCCAAATCGATCATGTACGGCATCAACGACAACAAATGTCAAGACAAAAGTCAAGAACCCCATAATGTCCGTACCTAGGATAGGAAACCCGAATATAAGATTCCCCTTATGACGCGTACTCTTTTCTTGGTATTTATGATATGCCTTGTTTGCTTGTCATGCGTTTATATGATGATTGAAATGTGTTGCTTGCCTGCCGGGAATCATCTGATACTAAAGTTTCGACCACCTTTGTTAGCGTATCCTGACGCCGATCCTCGTAAACCCATAGCCGGAAACCTCTCCTCATCAGGATGGCCACATAAAGGAACCCCTAAAAACCCCTACTCGTGCCTTAGTTCTAATCGCCCCAAGGGAACAAAGACCCTATTTAAGCCCCTTCCGAAGCAACAGGGAGATCTCGCCATCACACAAACGCCCCAAGAAGACAGAAGATAAGGATGCCGAAGACAACGAGTCTACCCTGTCGTCGAACCAAAGCAACACAAGAAGAGTTCAGGTGAATAAAAACCATCCGAAGCCGAAATGCCTCCCCCGACTAAGGATTAAGAAGTTTTGCTAATCGCAAAAACTATCCCGAGCTAACCCTTATGGCTTTGTTAGGAACCACCATAGTAGGGTAGTCAAATCAAGGCGTCCCCCGAAGACCTCACATCAAGTCTCACGCCAACGCTCCAAGACAAAGGATCTACCCCCAACCTCGACGATCCCAAGTAAAGCTCTAAGGTGGAAAGACTGCGTCTTTCCACTCAAAGCCAGAAGACCGCCTATGAGAAGATAATACCAGAAGATCTCCAATCCAAGAATCGACTCCAAACACCACCTCAAGATTCGTTAGAGGAAAAGAACACATACATCATCAACAATCTCCATAAGTCTGCTCGATCCTCCCAACAACCGAGATATTCACAATTAAGACAACAAGACTACCCGACGCTGCCAAATACTACCCCTAAGGAGAATAAAGACACCCAAAAGCATCGAGTTTCCCTGAAGATGTCGCGGAACCCCTTTTTCTCTGCTTTTGCTACCGACGACCCACCGAAGAAGGACCTCCGAATCTGCAAACCCCGAGACAGAGAATGAAGAACTGTCCCCTTCACAAGTATCAACCCCTCTTCAAGTCACTACCCCGAAAGATCCACTCGTCGAAGCAAAACATCAGAGAAGGCACAACCCTCACTGCCAAAGAGCTGAATGTCCCTCAAACCCCCGATTAAATACAATAACCAAAGTTGGTACCCAACCCAAGGACGGCTACAAGATTCAAGGAGCATTCTCGACATAGTCCGTCGTACCCTACCAACTCACTCTTCCAACATCTGGCAAGTGATGGATCGTCTCAAAACCTGTTAGTAAGGCATCAAGTACCTTCACCACTGGCCGGCTCAAATCCGCTGATCTCTAGATGAACCCTGTTGGATGATATGTAAAAATGATGCCGTTCTTTACATATTTTACCCACGACGTTGCATCAGACCGATCCCAAAAATACACCTTTTCTAAAGGACCGTGTTCCGAGACCGCCAACAACCAATAGCAATCCTCAACTTATTGGACCCTAACTAGCTCAGAACTAACTACCCGGAAGCTAGTAGACGTCCCTTTTAGCAGTAGACCTCCTAACCCAAGAGGTGGTATCGATGTCTCTCACGAAGCAGATTGTACAAGGTCGACAGAAGGTAACCACCTCAGGATCAAAGGAGCCACACCATTCCCCCAGAGTCACCATACGACTCCAATCAAGAAAGTTGGCGTATACACCAAAAACCCCTAGTGCCGCTCTAAGGGGAAAGACTGTGTCTTTCCTGCCCAAGAACCCGATAGAACCCTGGAGTCAAACCTTAGTTATTCGTTAGGTGCTGACCACCCCTGAAAACCCAAATCATCGACCTTGCAAGAAGGACGATAATCGGCACTTCTCCCGAATCAGAAGGACATCAGGAAAGTTCTCCATCATAGATTCGGCAGCCTAGCCAGCACTTCCGATGTTTCAAGACCAAGAAGGCAGAGAAGCTGACTTCAGCGGTAAAGGTTTGAAGAAGGCCAAACCCGTTGTCTCGCCACAAGAATGAAGTGTCTCGTCGACACTAAACCTACCTAGAATTATCCTAAGGGGAAAAGACTGCGTCTTATCCAGTTGTTTAAATCTAAACTGCCCAATCATAAGCCCCCTAGCTCGGACACGTAACTGACCACGCTTATTTGTTGGAAAACATGTTAACCTATAAAAGTGCCACCGCTGAAATGGTTAAGCGGATGTTATTACCCAACCCTACTCCTCCCTAATCTTGGGACGAGATTATTTTAAGGGGCAAAAGTCTGTAACATCCCAATTTCAGCAATCCTGAATTATTGTCCAAAAGGCAAAAATCAGGGGGAACAAAAACTTTTTTTCTTGTTACATGTGCAATGTTTGTTTACTTGCTTGCTTGTGTTCTTCCAACTGATTGTGTATTAGGTGCTATACTTCTTATCTCAACACTAGTTGACAAAAGCTATTTTACAAAAGAGATGTCTTGGATCATCTTTCATATTCTCAAATGTTCTGGCATTTCAAAACCTAAGCCAAGATGACTTTGATAAAAAAAATACTTTATTAGTCTCTTTTAATAAAACTATGGAGACCTATATATAACCTCCTTATGTTTCCAAGACAGAACTCTCAACTACTCTTACCCCTAGGTTTTCCAAAACCTTTATTCAAAACCTCTTCATTCCAATCTTGGAAGAAATACCAAGAGGTACTTATCTTACTTAAAAACATAACCAATTCAAAATACCCATCCCCACCTCAAGCTATGCTTGATGGTAACCCTAGTAGTAGTTGGATAAGTTTGATAAAATGAATTGCCTTGATCTACTGTCTGATGATTTTTCTTGATCTCCTGATTGCATTGTTTGCTTAGGAACTAGAGTTATCTAATCTAGTAGCTTATCCCTTAGGACCCAATCTATGATTGTGATCATCATTCTCAAACCAAGCATCCAAATATGGATCTATCCTAAGACACTAGGGTGATCATCTCATCTCCTAATTAGAGCAAGCAGGGATAATCCCTTTTGATAGTTCCCAACTCAATGGAGACCCAATCTCACATGGATCCTATCTATGTAGTGTTGGGAATATGCCCTAGAGGCAATCATGTATGATGAGTTTTCCCATTGTATTCATAAATATATAAAGTTGTCCTTGTTTAAACATCTGATGTGTATCATTGAATATGTGATTCGGTTGTGGAACTATACATTCATGTTGTTTGTACTAAATATCCTTGGTCATTGAGGTTGTGCTGGACACACAAATTAGACCAATGTGAAGGTTGGCTTGATGACTCGGTTCCACTTGTCATGGGCATGGATATGTTATTCCAATTTACACAGATTCGGCTAAAAAGTTTAGCGATTCGGATTGACCCATATTGAGGTACAACGAACAAGTTGTCATTTGTATATCTCAATCAATGTAATCCTTATACCTGAGGTTGTTGCACAATCCGAGTTGAGGATCACCGACTTAGGTTCTGTCAAACATTGATCCGTAACTGGGTAGTTATAAAGGCAGAGTTCGGGTCAACTGAGAATCAAGCTACGTGATGTGAATAACCAAAAAGGGATTTTGCCCCGCCACTCGGAGAGATATTCTCTGGGCCCTCTTGTGAGATATGATTCCGAAAGCATGGCCATGCACGACTCGGTTAAGTCTTAATCGAGGCGATCAACTAAGAGTTAGTCAGGTGAATCACTTATCTCGGATCGAGAAGAGAGTCAGACTATTTAAGGGATGACAATTATTCGTCTATAGTCTGACAAGGTATATCGTGAGGCAAAAGGGACTCGGATGTAAGTCGCATTGTAAAGGCAAGTCGTCATGACTCTATGGTACTTGGGAGTCGGCACGTTCTGCTAGGAGCCGCTACTGACTGATCAATTGAGAGTCCAACTCTAATCGTGTCCAAGTAGCCATGAGCCTGCGGGGTCACACACTTAAGAGCGGGAGCAAGTTTGGATTGGATCTAAACCGGATATCTGGTTGGGTTGGACCCGAGCCGGATTAGGACTGAGTCAGTGAGTCGGACTCACGGTGACTAGTGTTATATGGGATTTAGTGAATGGGCCACGAGAGTGGAGCCCACGTTCACTCCCTATATATAGTGGAGCACCGTAACCTAGAAGGGTTAATCGTTGTTCGGTTAGGTCATTCCATGTGTTGGAAACCCTAGCTCCACAGCAGTCGTTCCGTCGTTACGAATCTAGCAGTTCGCCGCCGGTGCTCCTCCTTGTACGTGTGGATACCAGCAGAGGTGCTATATAAACAGAACCAGGAAGATCGGATCGCAAAGGACTGCACTGCATCAACTGACGCGCTTCATCAGTAATCCGCAACTGTGCGTCTAGTGGTAAACCTCATGGCCTTCTACCTCGGCTAGATCTTGGGATCACCACATTAGAGGGAAAAGTTTTGTTTTATCTCTATGCGGCCCAATAGTGGTATCAGAGCGATAGCTTCTGGTTTTAGGCTCGAGATCTCGCATATGTGATATGTGGTTGGCTGTAGATGAGATCTATGTGCTGTTTTGGTGGTCGATCTATGAGATAGATCGGTTTTGTACGAGGTTGATTGGATCAACTATACTCGGGGAATGGTAGATCTAATTTCCGTGATCATACTGCTGAGGCCGTGGAAGTACATACTCGTACCAGTCGGTTTCCGCCATCGGGGTAGACTGTGACACGTAAATCCAGAGGCGATGATCGAAGATCAAAAAGTTTTATCGAATCGGAACAATGGCCGGAATCCATGTTCGAATCATAGATGAGATCTACATTTTCGGAACATAGCGGGACCGCCGGCTTTGCCCTGTCGTAGCGCCTTAGATGTCGTTGCGAGTTTCACAATGCCGGTAGATATCGTATCTATGCATAACTTATTTTTTCCAGGAAGTTGTGAATGGTATGGTTCATGTGCATGTGATGTATGTGTGTAATCCATACGTGATCCGGGAATCACGGTTTTGTCAGCCGGCTGGAGCCTAGGTGCTGTCATTTTATTGTATAACGACCTGCGTGTCAGATTCTCCATGTAATTTACTTTACTAAGCTAGTGTAGCTGTTTGGAGAACCCGTATGGCATACAAGGCGATGTACAAGTCGGCGACATGGAGTAAGACGGCAAGTGACAAGAGTTGGCACGAGTCGGATTACAGGCTTTGTGGAGATGGAGATCGCCATGAAGAGGGCCATACCATTTCACATTATAATTACTTTATTTTGTGTTATTGTTATGTCTCTAATTTACCTCTATTAGATAGTCGCTAAAATATAATCCCTCAAAGAAGGTCTATTCGGTTTTCACGCCAGTGTTTGCACCATCACAAGTCGGACATTTTTGGTAGTGGGCTCATAAAATTGAGGTGCTGCCAATTCTTTTCGACTAGGTGGGTTCGAGTCGGACTCTTACTGCATAAACACTCGGTAAGCTAGACGGGTCTATCACAACGGTTGTGGGGCTCGGGGAAAAGTCGGATAGGAGCCTAGGCATGTGATGCCACCCTTCCAACAGGAGTCATATGAGATGCGATTGACAAGGAGTTGTCTGCCTAGATCACTTGGCGGCTAGTGGTCATGCTAAAGATCACTAGCCGACTTGGTTATTTAGGATCCTGAATCACTAAGCAACCATCGGAGGGGTGTTGGTTCTAGTGGGAGCATAAAATATTAAAGTGTTTAATATGCTTGCTCTTTTATGAATACATGTCTTAAGTGGTTTGCATTTTTCTGTTGTAGATCATGGCACCAAGTAGCAGTCACTCTCAGATATCCGGTTTTGCGTTGAGAACCATTCTTGAGAAAGATAAACTGAACGACACTAATTTTACCAACTGGTATCGAAATCTGAGAATAGTTCTCAAACAAGAAAAGAAGGACCATGTCCTAGACAACCCACTTCCAGATGAGCCGAATGAGAATGCGACTATCGCTGCCACCAATGCCTACTATCGGGCTAAGGATGAGTCCATGGATATTAGCTGTCTTATGCTTGCTCACATGGAACCGGACTTGCAAAAGCAGTTCGAGCATGTTGAGGCCTACAATATGATCGAAAGCCTCAAAAGTATGTTCTAGGCTCATGCGAAGACTGAGAGGTATCAAGTCTCTCAGACTTTGCTGAGTTGCAAGCTTAAGGATTGTGATCCACTCAGTCCACATGTGATCAAAATGGTTGGTTACGTGCAGTCTCTGGAGAGCCTTGGCTACCCCATAAGCGAAGAGTTCGCTACAGATATAATTCTGAACTCTCTTCCTAGTGCATATGGGCAGATCATTTCGAACTACCACATGCATGGTATGGATAATAAGCTCACTAAATTGCATGGGATGCTCAAGCAGGCAGAGGCGGATCTCAAAAAGGGCGCCAGTCAAGCGTTGATGGTACAGAATAAGGCTAAGTTCAAGAAGAGTTCATGGACTAAGAAGAAGGCTAAGTCGGGAGGAAAGCAGGCTCAAGACCCGATCCCAAGCGCTTCATTAGGGACTAAGCCATATCCTTCAGCTGGATCCACTTGCTTCTACTACAAGGCGGATGGCCACTGGAAGAGGAACCGTGGCAAGTATTTGGCTGATAAAGCCAAGAGTGGAGGTATGACTTCCGACTCAGGTACACTTGTTTGCAATGTTATAGACATTTATCTTGCTGATGCACCTAATAGTTCTTGGGTATATGATACCGGATCAGTTATTCACATCTGCAACTCGTTGTAGGGACTGGTAAGAACTAGGAGCGTAGCAAGAGGCGAGGTTGATATTCGAGTCGACAACAAAGCAAGAGTTGCTGCGTTGGAAGTCGGCACGATGCAGCTTCATTTACCTTTCAGATTCATTATGGAACTGAATAATTGTTATTATGTTCCAGTGCTCAGTCGAAACATTATTTCAGCTTCATGTTTGATGAGGCAAGGCTATGAGTCGAATATCAAGAATAATGGTTGTTCTTTGTATTTGAATGATATGTTTCACGGCTTTGCACCCGTCCAGGACGGGTTATTTATTTTGAATCTTGATGGTGAGTCGGTTTATAACATAAATGTTAAAAGGTTAAAACCAAATGATCTGAATATGACTTACTTTTGGCACTGTCGGCTTGGTCATATAAGTTGGAAATGCATGAAGAAGCTCCATGATGATGGACTCCTAACTTCCTTCGACTTGGAGTCGTTCGAGACATGTGAATCTTGCCTACTCGGCAAAATGACCAAGACACCTTTTGCAAAGAGTTGCGAAAGGGCGTCTGACTTGTTGGGACTAGTACATAGTGATGTATGTGGACCAATGAGCACGATAGCTAGGGGTGGTTATGAGTACTTCATTACCTTCACTAATGATTTGAGTAGGTATGGATATATCTACTTGATGAAACATAAGTCGGAAGCCTTTGAAAAGTTCAAAGAATTCCAGAATGAAGCACAGAATCAACTCGGCAAGAAAATAAAGTTTCTTCGGTCGGACCGAGGAGGCGAGTACATGAGCCATGAGTTTGATGACCATCTGAAAAGTTGTGGAATAGTTCCTAAACTTACTCCGCCAGGAATGCCACAAAGGAATGGTGTTTCGGAAAGGCAGATCAGACCTTGTTGGACATGGTACGGTCAATGATGAGTCGGACAGATCTGCCTTTATCATTTTGGGGTTATTGTCTAGAAACAGCGGCGTTCACACTAAACAGAGTACCATCAAAGTCGGTAGAGAAGACACCGCATGAGATGTGGACAAGAAAAAAGCCGAGTTTGTCTTTTCTTAAGATTTGGGGTTGTGAAGCTTTTGTCAAGCGACTTCAGTCGGACAAGCTTATGGGCAAGTAGGATAAGTGTATTTTCGTGGGGTATCCAAGGGAAACCTTGGGTTTCTACTTATACAATCGAGAAGAGGGCAAAGTGTTTGTCGCTCGGAATGGTGTCTTCCTTGAGAAAGAGTTTCTCAGTCGAGGAGTTAGTGGGAGCACGGTGCAGCTCGAAGAAATTCGAGAGGAACCGGCTAGTAGCGAGTCGGCAAAAACCTTGGAGGTTGAGCCGGTCGTGGTAGCTGAGCCGGCAGCAACACCTGTACTACGAAGATTGGCGAGATTACGAAGTGTTCATGATGTGTTACTGTTAGACAGTGATGAGCCGGCAAATTATTCAGAAGCGATGGTGGGATCTGATTCCGAGTCATGGATTGGAGCCATGAGATCCGAGTTAAAGTCCATGGATGAAAATAAAGTTTGGAACTTGGTTGATCTTCCAGACGGTGCAAGACCCGTCGAGTGCAAATGGGTCTTTAAGAAGAAAACTGATATGGATGGAAATGTTTCTATCTATAAAGCACGTCTTGTCGCGAAGGGGTTCCGACAAGTTCAAGGAGTTGATTACGACGAGAATTTCTCGCCCGTAGCGATGCTTAAATCAGTTTGGATCATGTTAGCGATAGCAGCCTTTTTCGACTATGAGATATGGCATATGGATGTCAAAACGGCTTTCCTTAACAGAAATTTAACTGAGAACGTGTATATGATACATCCCAGAGGGTTTTGTCGATCCGGCTAATGCTGACAAAGTGTGCAAACTTCAGAAATCCATTTATGGGTTGAAGCAAGCATCTCGGAGTTGTAATATTCTCTTTGATGAGGTAGTCAAATCGTTTGGCTTCATCAAGAGTGATCATGATTCTTGTTTGTACAAGAATTTTAGTGGGAACAAAGTAAATTTTGTAATCTTATATGTGGATGACATATTACTGATTGGAAATGATGTCCAGATGTTGCAAGAAAGCAAGGAATCATTGGAAAGGAGTTTCTCAATGAAAGACTTGGGTGAGGCAGCATACATCCTCGGAATCTGGATCTATAGAGATAGATCAAGAAGGCTCAATGGATTGAGTCAGAGTACTTATTTGGACAAAGTGTTAAAGAAGTTCAACATGGAATCGTCTAAGAAGGGGTTCTTACCGATGTCCCATGGTGTAAAACTTAGGAAGACTCAGTGTCCTTCGACAAATGATGAGCGAAGTCGGATGAGTGTGATTTCGTATGCTTCTGCAGTCGGATCCATCATGTATGCCATGATTTTTACTAGGCCGGATGTTTCCTATGCTCTAAGTGTTGTGAGCAGATACCAGGCCGATCCTAGATAAATCCACTGGACAGCGGCTAAAAATATCCTAAAGTACTTGAGAAGGACTAAGGATATGTTCTTGGTTTATGGTGGTGAAGATGAACTCACTGTAAAGGGTTACACGGATGCGAGTTATCTTACCGACTCTGATGATTCTCGTTCACAATCCGGTTACGTGTTTATTATAAACGGAGGTGCTGTGAGCTGGAAGAGTTCCAAGCAAGAGACTATGTTTGCATCTACAACATAGGATGAGTATATTGCCGCCTCAGAGGCAGCAAAGGAAGCTGTTTGGATGAAGAATTTCCTCATGGATCTTGGTGTGGTTCAAGGCTCGTCCAATCCATTAGACATGTATTGTGACAACAATGGTGCTATTGCACAAGCCAAGGAACCTAGACAACACCAGAAGAACAAGCACATACTCATGCGAAATCACCTGATTCGCCAGTTCGTGGATCAAGGTGATATCAAGTTATGCAAGGTACACACGGATGCAAATATTGGGGATCCATTGACAAAGCCATTACCACAGCCGAAGCATGAGGCGCACCTAAGAGCCATGGGCATTAGATGCTTAGACATGTGATGTCAGAAGATTGACTCTAGTGCAAGTGGGAGACTGTTCTGAATATGCCCTAGAGGCAATCATGTATGATGAGTTTTCCCATAGTATTCATAAAGATATAAAGTTGTCCTTGTATAAACATCTTATGTGTATCACTGAATATGTGATTCGGTTGTGGAACTATAAATTCATGTAGTTTGTACTAAATATCCTTGGTCATTGAGGTTGTGCTGGACACACAACTTAGACCAATGTGAAGGTTGTCTTGATGACTCGGTTCCACTTGTCATGGGCATGGAGATGCTATTCCAATTTACACAGATTCGGCTAAAGAGTTCGGCGATTCGGATTGACCCATATTGAGGTACAATGAACAAGTTGTCATTTGTATATCTCAATCAATGTAATCCTTAGACCTGAGGTTGTTGCACAATCCGAGTTGAGGATCACCGACTTAGGTTCTGTCAAACATTGATCCGTAACTAGGTAGTTATAAAGGCAGAGTTCGGGTCGACTGAGAATCAAGCTGCGTGATTTGAATAACCAAAAAGGGATTTTGCCCCTCCACTCGGAGAGATTCTCTGGGCCCTCTTGTGAGATATGATTCAGAAAGCATGGCCATGCACGACTCGGTTAAGTCTTAATCGAGGCGATCAACTAAGAGTTAGTCAGGTGAATCACTTATCTCGGATCGAGAAGAGAGTCAGACTATTTAAGGGATGACAATTATTCGTCTATAGTCTGACAAGGTATATCGTGAGGCAAAAGGGACTCGGACGTAAGTCGCATTGGAAATGCAAGTCGTCATGACTCTATGGTACTTGGGAGTCGGCACATTCTGCTAGGAGCCGCTACCGACTGATCAATTGAGAGCCGGACTCTAATCGTGTCCAAGTAGCCATGAGCCTGCGGGGTTACACACTTAAGAGCGGGAGCAAGTTCGGATTGGATCTAAACCGGATATCTGGTTGGGTTGGACCCGAGCCGGATTAGGACTGAGTCAGTGAGTCGGACTCACGGTGACTAGTGTTATATGGGATTTAGTGAATGGGCCACGAGAGTGGAGCCCACGTTCACTCCCTATATATAGTGGAGCACCATAACCCAGAAGGGTTAATCGTTGTTCGGTTAGGTCATTCCATGTGTTGGAAACCCTAGCTACACAGCAGCCCTGCCGTCATTACGAACCTAGCAGTTCGCCGTCGGTGCTCCTCCTTATACGTGTGGATACCAGCAGAGGTGTTGTATGATGAGCAGCAGGACGATCGGATCTCAAAGGACTGCACTGCATCAACTGACGCGCTTCATCAGTAATCCGCAACTGCGCGTCTAGTGTTAAACCTCGTTGCCTTCTACCTCGGCTAGATCTTGGGATCACCACGTTAGAGGGAAAAGTTTTGTTTTATCTCTACGTGGACCAACACGTAGTTAACACTCAAACATCATCTCCTTGATCATGAGTTTGGAACTTAGCATCCTCTCAAAGTCATCTACACTTGCACTCTAGTCTAAAACCCTAAATGTGCCAAAATGGCTAAGTCTAGAATTCTTAGCTAGATTCAATCTTTGGAGCTCTACCTTTTCCAACCTATGTGCATCCCTGAGAATGTATTTGAACCATCTTGTATTAAATCACTAGTACTACCAAGGCCCACTCTTGCCCCTGGCTAAGTCCTGCTAATTCCCACTCATCCCTGATGGTTTTGTAGTCAAGATAATAATCTTTTCTGCAAACCTTATCATCTTGCCTACTTTGGTAGAAGCTCACCTGTATATGCCACATCCCCTTGACCAAATATTTGCATGATTATGATCTACTGATCATGGACTATCAACCCCCACTTCCCTTGTTTCCATTAGAACCTTTTACTTCTTTAAACCACATGGTTTAGGAGGCTTCATTATGTATCTGTTATGGCAGCCTTATTTTCAACAAAGTTTGCCATCGCTTCTAGACCACCTGAAATACAACCAAGCCCAACCCTTTCTTACATGATCATATATATAACTTGGTATAGCTATCCATATCTCCCTTGTACCAAGGTGAGCTTTGAGCTCATAAATACAACCATGTTTTGGTGGCATGAAAATAACAAAACCCTAGATTCCCAAAAATCTAGTTCCTTCCCTTTTCACCACAATTCTTCAAAACCCAAGGTTGGAGATGATGTATACATCAAGGTTACATCATCTACCTTGGATATGCTACTTCCCCAAATAATTCCCATAATTATTTGGACCCCAAAACTATTTAAATTCCACTTTTGGCAAAACCCTAGAATCTTGGTCTATGAAGGCAAGTTTGTTTTCATCTAAACTACCTTGCCAACTCAATGCACATTTGAGTTCTATACCTCATACCCTATCTTTCAAACTCAAAAATAAATATTTTTGAGATTCTTTATTATTTCCTTTTGCCCTTTTTCTTAAATGGCAGAAACAAGAAATAATTCCTTAAAAATACTTTTCCACCTCAATAAATTCCAAATCAATTCTCCAATGTGAAATATGGTATTCAGGACCATCTCACATAAAAAAAACCTGGCCAATGTAAAAATATCAAATAAGCTTCTAGAAACTACTTTTGGACTTTTTAAATAATTGAGTTTAAGTGCACCAAAAATCCTCTGAAAAATCTCAAATAAATCCAGGATTGTTCCCTTGACCATATCTCCAAACTAGTACCTTTGGCTCATCTTGTGTAACTGAAAAATCTAGAGTTGCTTCACAAACCCTTAATTGGACAATGTATGGAATCATCTCCAAACTTGATACAAACCATAGTCAAACTTGCCAAGCACTTCCCCACGGCACCATCCATCACCTCTGGTCGAAATGCACTATAGAAAGGGTACTGTAGCTCCACCCCGACCCCCTTGTCCTTTGTGTTTGGAAGGTAAAGAGAGGGAGGGACAAGCAGAACTTGCCAAAGCATTTAATCACAGCAGCCCCTCTCTCCTCTCTGTCCCCTACCACGACCAGAGACCCCTCTCTCACCTCTCCACCATCCAGGTTGCCCAATACCTAGCCAGCACCCCTCCCCCTTGCCCTAGTGGACAAGGTCCACCATGGACCTCCTCGTCCTCAAATAAATTGTCCAGAGGCCACCAAACCCGCTGCCACTCCCCCATTTGCTCCCTCCTCACTCCCCTCACCACTCAAACCACCCTCTCCCTCTCCCATGCGCTGTGTTGCCCGAGAGATGGAAGAGAAAGCACTTCGGCCTTGTCAAATAAATCGAGCCCTGAGCTCCACCCCTCCTCTTTCCCCCTCTGCATGTAGCCTTGCCGATCTCCCCTTGCCATTCTGGATCTATCCCTGCCCTTGCTTTTCCCTAGGTCTGCTCCTGGACGCCTCCCCGGCGAGCTCCCAAACATGCACCGGCGTACGTCCTCGCGCGATCCTTGTTCCGGAAGCAAACGGAGTCGTGTCGCCCATCCCCGGAGTCGCGGTGGACCACCGCGTCCCCTAGGACCCTCGCCTTCGCTGCTCGACCCCTCTGGTGATCCCCTGATCCCTCTCTGGTGCGCGCCTAGGGTTTCCTCCCACCCTACACGTCGCGGCGGGGAAGATGACTCGGGGTCGTCCGTCCCGTTCTAATCGGATGGATCCCCTCTACCTATACCCCTTTGCCCCGCCGCCCTCTATGATAGAGCAGCCCCACCTTCCAGCTTCAATGCCATGCGTGCCCAGGCCGGGTGGGCCGATGTGGAGCCGAGAGGCCCATATCTGGTTGAATCCCAGCCCAAGACCACCCCCTCTGTTTCCTTTTATTATTTTCCCAGATCCAGAAAAATGACCTGCTTGGTTTAATTCAAATAAAATAGAATAATCATCCAGAATACCTAGATCTAAATTTCCTTGGGTACACTAATGTTCTCTCTAACATGCAGAGCCTTTTGTTACCCCTTTTGATGTTTAGAATAAATATGATAAATCATCTACTTAGATGTGTCATTTTCACTAATAAAATCTTCCATAGAATTTGGTATTTACAAATGGAGAAAAACCAATTGTTACTGAAACATATTGGTCATACCATGTTTGTCCCACTGTCCCGACATAAAGTTGCTTCCTAGATTACCTGTAGAAAAAATAATAAAAATAGGGCGTTTCTGACTTTAGAAAATTCTCTAGGTCAAACCAAATGAGTTTTTGAACTAATTCCAACTCCCAGTAAACCTACATACCAATAGGTACCAAAAACCAGGAGACCAAGATTTATTGAGCTTTTATTTAATTATGGTGAATTAAACCTTTCTGTGCATGATTTGTTCACCAATAAATTCACCTTTTGAGTTATGTAAATGCAAAAAGGGTTATTCCAATTTCTGCGGAATGGTAATCCAAATACCTAACATGTGTCCTTGGAATCACATCAAAATAGTTTTTAGTTTAAATATGATGAAAAAGACATATCCCATCCAGTACTGTTTTTGGGAATTTTCAAGGGCATTCTGGTAATTGTTTTGGGGTGATTCCAACTCCTCTTGAATCAGACCATCAAACACTATCTAATCACCAAAGGAAATAATTTTTGGAACTCCAGAACAGTTATGGTGAATTATTTCCTTAAACTAGGGTTTTATTCACAATAAAAATCACTCTGGAATGGGACGGGGCTAGGCTAGAAGTTTGTCTAATCCGGTATAGGTATCTCAAACTACTACGGGGGAGAACAAATTCCCGGAGGATGGGCTTTCCCTGTAATGGCCCATGTGAAACATCGGTCTGGGGAAGGTAAATACCGTCTAAATGGTGGCCAGACGATACTATGAACCCCTCATTAAAAGCGCACACCCCGCGGGGTGCAAAACGCGCTCCAATTGGCTTGGGACTATATAGGGTGTCCCGGTTTTGAGGGGATTAACCTCATAGGGTAGGAACTTGTATCACAGAGGGCATCCGGAAGGTCTTGACCGGTTACTCGACCCACGATCGGTGTGGATTAGTGACGGGTAATCGGATGGTGTTGGTACCGTGTACAACATCTGTAGAGTGTAAATCTATTCGAATAGCCGAGTCCTCGGTCATGGACGGTTGTGCTGGCGGTTGTACAGTGGTGATGGTTTTAATTTTCAAAAAGGACTTCGGAAAGCAATGGCATGAAAATGTTTTCACCATGGGATGGTCGGGAAAATGGAGGAAGGAGTTTGGTCATGAGATGACCAGAAGGGAAAACAAATGGGTGACCCAATCCTAGTGTTTTCTTAAAACTTTTCAAAAAGGTTTCCAAAATGTTTTAATTTTTTTTCAACAAAGATATAGAGACATGCTATATCTACAAGAGAAACTAGTTTATAAAAGAACCTCTCTTGGAGCCATCCTACCAACGCCATATTGCATTCCCGTTATTGTTGTTATCTTAAGGTGGTTTGCGAGTACATTCAAAGTACTCACTGTCATTGTCCCTGGCTATTTACTTGGCCAGATTGCAGATGTGAAGAAGTGACGAAGATGCTGACATCTATGCGAGCTAGGCCATCTTCCCAGTCAGTCGCCTGTAGGTTAAGGCATGACATGGGCTATGTGCTTGAAGACTTCCCCTATTGATGTTGTATCGCCATAATGGCATAAATGTAAGTACTTGTATTCGTCAATTATGGATGTTGTAATGATACTTGTCGGTTATGCTCACGGCTCACTGATCATGGGAACATGAATTGCAGGCATAACGGGTATTCTCGGATCGTAAATCCGGGGTGCCACATAGATGGTCGTATCTCCTCCTTTGTGCTTTCATGTTTAGATCTTGTGAGATTTGTTCATGATCAAGATCTCATCTATTTGTAATCATGCATGTTGTGTTTGCGGGGATCCGATGGATATTGAGATTACGATGTCAGATTGATTAATGGTTTTGTCTTATTGATTCTATCATGTCTATGTTGTTTGTGATCTTGCATGCTCTTTGTTGTTAGTAGCTATCTTGGCCAAGTAGTTGCTAGTGACTCCAAGAGGGGGTATTTATGCTCGATAGTGGGTTCATGCCTCTATTTAATCTAAGGGGAGTGACAGAAATCTCTAAGGTTGTAGATGTACTATTGCCACTAGGGAGAAAACAATGGTCTCTTGTTCATGGATGTGGCGCCCCGCAAAAACCACTACTAGAAAATCGAGTGTTAAAATACTGGTGCATCATCATGGCATCTGCATGCATGTTTTAATCTAAAACTATTTTGCTAAAAGACCTACTTTATTGTCTATAATTATATCCTCCCCTCTTTGTTCAAACCAAAACCGTCGGTCCAGTCGGATCTTTTATTTATCTAAAACTATTTACAAAAGTTTATTTTAAAACAAAAGAAATATCAAAACTATTTTATTTGGAGGAAGTCCAGTCCGGCCGGTCAGGCCAGAGGCCCAACCGGTCCAGACCATCTACGACCCAGCCCAACTAAACCCTACAAGACCCAGACCTAAACCCTTTTCCTACCCAGTCCCCAGCCACCTCACCCTGACCAATCCCCTTCCTCCACCTCACCCCTCCACCTCACTCCAGCCAATCAGCGCCTGCCACCTCACCCTACCCCCACACCTCTCTCACCCCCACTCCCCACACCCCACCGCCAGGACCCACCCACACCTGCCCAACACACAACACACGCACGTAGCCACCCAGCGCAAGCCACCGACAACTTCCGTAGGCCCCACCCCGACCCGATCCCACCTTCCCCGCTCCTCTCGTCCTCCCGCATGTGACCTCCCCTGTTTCTCGCTTTCCCCACCTGACGCCGCCGCTGCGCCTCTCTCCGGGCCTCCTATCCCCGGCGACGCCCGGCGACCCTACGAGAACGGCGACCCCGCCGCCCACGAAGCTCCTCCGACCGCACGCCGCCCTCATCTCCCTGCACCGGCCGCCTCCACGCCAGGCCCGACCCGCCCCGTCGCCTCTCCTTCCGGCCCTGTAGCGCCCCGCTGCCAGGGACGCCACCGTCCTCTCCGCGCACGTCGCTAGGTCTCCCGTCGCCCTCGTCTGTCCCAGCTTCCTCCTCGAGCTCAAGCCCGCCCCTCCCCTGGGCCTCTTCAACCTCGCCGCCGGCCACCTCTGCAGCGTGCTGCCCGGCCTCCAAGCTCCGCTCCTCTCCTTCCCAGGCTCGAGCTCGCCCCGCTGTCGTCGTCGGTCGCGCGACCTCTGCAGGTCGTCGACGTCGGTCACGCCTCCGTCGCCTTCGGCCTTCCCTGACCGCCATCGTCGCCGTGTGCCGTCCTCTGCTCGGCCCCGGCCCGCGTCGGCCTCGCCCCGGCCCGCGTCAGCCTCTCCCGGCCCACACCGTTTGGCTCCAGCACCACCTCGCCGTGCCCTTCTCCTCTGGCCACAACCACGCCTCGCCACCACCGCTCACCTCCTGCCGCCGTTGCGTAGCTCCTCGATGCCACTTGTGCGCCCCGCCTCCAGCATGAGGATCCCCTATACCCGTGCCTTGCAGCGAACCACGTCGTTACCTCTCGGGGACGGACCTGCATGTTTGCCTTGCCTGTCGTGCTGCAAGTGCCGATGTGGTATTGCTGTTGGTTCCTCTGTCTGCCTATGGTGCGGATCAGTGCGGGGATTGTGTGGTATGTTGATGGCCCGCTCGATCCCCCGTCGTGTTACTGTCGTCAAGTTCTTTCGAAAACCCAAGTGCCACCAAGACCGATCCGATGCCGACCCAAGTTCTTCCTCTCGGACCCGAAGACACCGAGACCCGGAACGCCAAGATCTCCGCCGTGAAACGACAAAACCGACGACATGACCCGACGACCCCGGATGCAACAAGACCTTCTTCCCGGATGCGACGTTGAGAACCCGAACGTCAAGATCGCCGACGCGAATACGCCAAGTTCGTCTTCCCGGACACCGCGCGACAAGATCTACTTCACGGATCCGAAGACCCCGGTACCCGATCCACTCAAGTTCGCCATCGCGAGTCCGAACTTCATCGTTTCCCCTGTCGAACCCTGAGACCCGACCCCGAACCCCTCGGAGCCCAAGATCGCCGAACCCATGTGTGATCCCCTTTCCGAGCCCTATTTTATAAAATTGTAATATAAACTTGTTGCATATTAATTGTTCATGCATGCATATTGTCATGTGGTTTGGGGGCCTTATGCCGATTCACCTAAATTAAATATGGAGTCTATATGCGGGATATCTTTGTCTTATTTCGGACTCCATTTAAATTGGCATAGCGAACCGAAGCCATGTTTTGCCTTGATAATCCAACATTTAAATTGCAGGGTATCTAAATAACATGAACCTATTAATTAATGGTCAGGACCCCGGTTCCGCTTAATATGGCCTAATTGAATCGCATGCCTGCCATGTCATACATCATACATGTATCATGCCCGATTTTCTACCGTAGTATTAAATAGTGCATCCGGTGTTTCTTCTAGTGCTTTGCTTCTTCACGGATTAGGCCGTTGAGTTGATGCGAGTACCGACCCGATCTTCGGGTGAACCTTCGGCAATGTTTTCAGGCGAGCACCTCCCCCCTTTCTACCTATCTTACTTTTATAGCATTTATTCCCTCCTGTTGATCTATTGCTATCTGTGTTGCGTTGCTCTAGTTTTCGTACCCGTGGTATCCCTTGCAGCCTTATATTTCCTTGGACACATCCTATTACCTGTTGTTTGGTAGATAGTTGGACTTGCGCGTCGTAGTCGCTTGCTCAAGTGTTGTTGCGTGTCGTCCAGTACCACAGTTGTTGGAGTATTGCCGCATGTTTATTGTTGGAGATGATCAAGACTTTAATTATTGTTTAATAACTAAAATTGAAGTAGGTAAATGCAGAGGCATAGGTGGGCAATAGATGTTATTTGGTTGTTAACCGTCCACTTGTGTCCCGTAGGACCCCGAGTTCTTGACACCTGTTCCGAGATCGAGCGCGCTAACCACATGTGGGATGTATGGGCACCCCCATCGATTTAGTACCTGATTCCAAGTACTGTACTGGGGGCCACAATTAGTTTGGGGCTTTATTACTATCCTGTACTTATGCCATGCTTTACTGCTTTATTTAAATTGTGCGAAGTACTGCACCTGTACTGTTTAGGTAAGCGAAGTGTTTTCGCGGTATCGACAAGCCCAGCCTCATTTTCGGGTTCCCAGTCGTTTACCGCCATTGGCGCAAACCCTGAGTCCGTCTCGGAGACCGGCCGACTTCGTTGCGGGTAGCTTAGTGGGGTGGCCCCCCGTGCTTGCTTTGGGTCTGGGAAATGTCGTGTCCGAAACCCCGTCGACATACCGTTGGGTGTATGTTTTGTGATCTTGTACCTACCTGATCCGACAACAAGGGTGTAGGTGCATGTGGAAACTTTGGTGCACCCCTGCAGGGTTAAATATTTTCGAGAAGCCGTGTCCGTGGTTATGGACGACTTGGAGCACAGGTCTCGATCATAGACAACTATAACTAAAGTTTACTGCTATAATTTGACTTGTATCCGATATGACTAGTAATCAGCTTCACTGCAACGGAATGGCTAAATAAAAGTACCAACAACTGCTGGGTTTGGGGATATCTCATGCTAATTGTATCTGACTAGTAAGTTTTGCAACTACAACGGAATGGTTAACTAAAAGTGCCCACTGCTTATTCTATCAGGATGACTATCTATACCTGACTAGTAATTGCTGCAACGATAACTGAATAAATAAAACTGCCAACGGTGTGAGTTCCTCGGTCGACTTCCTCGTTTGATCTCGAGGGGGAGATACCAGGATGGGTATGTTTGGTGGTAGGATCAGGTTGGTTCCGAATAGGTCTTTCTTACCCCCCCTCTGATAGCCGCTAGTTGTATCGAGTCTCTATAGGTGGTTTAGTGCATGCTGCCGCTGCCGCTTCAGTCCACCATACCTATGTAGGCGAGGACCGCCGAATTCTAGCCTCGCTGCAATCGCCTCGATCGACCGCTCTCTCTTTTTCCTTTGCCCTTCGTCGGCACCCCTTTTGTTTAAGCAGGTTTTGAGATCGACGTCATTAGCAGGGTTGCCCTTCCGGCTTGGCCTGGGCAGGGTTATGGACGCCATTGGTTATTCTTCAGGGCTCTTAGCCCCATTTGCATCTTGTCCGTAGTTGGACGCTCTATCGTTTTCAAGGTGATTTGGATCTTTGTATTGTATATCTGTATTCTTGACTCTTGGAGTCGTGTTGTATATATATATATATATATATGTTTTGTGGGTTCCATCGAGGACTGTTGTGTAATGTTATTACTTCGTTTTCCACCCGCACGCAAGTGCCTGGTGGGCACCTTTGAATCGATTCTATGCGGGTTTGGAGGGAATCGCTAAAACTTGCATAGGGCCGATTCTGAGGGTGTTATAATGGAACAAGTGGATTGTTTACCTTACACAGTTTGCTTAAAGCAGTTATCTGTTGCTTGCAACTTAATACTGGAGGGGGTTCGGATGATAACCCAAAGGTGGACTTCTAGTCATAGATGCAGTTGGATGGCGGTCTATGTATCTTGTTGTATTTCCCAATCGAATCTCATAGGATCATGATGTCTAGTATTGTATTGTTATGCCTTGCTCAGTCCTGTCAATTGGCCTTCTATAATTTGTTTACCCTGCATGCCATGTTTGTTTATCTAAGGAGAACACCTCTAGTGAACTATGGACCCCGGTCCAATCTTTACCATTGATACATCTTCCATTACTGTTTACTTTCTGCAAATCACTATCACCTTCCACACCATACAGTTAATCCTTTGTTATAGCAACCGGTGAGATTGACAACCTCACTGTTCGTTGGGGTAAAGTCTTGAGTTTGTGTTGTGCAGGTTTGCAAGTTGCTTACAACACCTTTGAGACGTATCCTTCCTCCTACTGGTTCGATAACCTCGGTTTCTTACTGAGGGAAGACTTGCTGTTGTGTTGCATCACACCTTGCTCTTGGGGTTTCCCGATGAAGCGCTCCCACATCAACGAAGCGCCATCAAGTTTCAACAAGAATAGACCTTCTATCAAAGGTGCATGTGCATAAAACATATTACTCATATAGACCAAACAATCATAATTCTCGGACTTAAACAAGTAACCGTCTCGCAATAAACATGATCCGGATATAATGTTCATGCTCAATGCATGCACCAAATAACAATTATTTAATTATAAAACTAATACCGATGGTAGATGAAGAGGTAGCGTGCCGACCGCGATCATATATACCTTTGATCCATTTCCAACGCGTATTGTCACCTCATTCTTTGCTAGTTTATGTCTATTCTGTAGCACCTATTTTGAGTTACAAATATGAGCAACCGAACCAGTATCAAATACCCAGGCACTACTATGACTACTAGTGAGATACACATCAATAACATGTATATCGGATATACCTTTCTTATTGATGTTTTCGTTCTTCAGATCAGCCAAGTACTTGGGGCAATTCTACTTCCAGTGACCACACACTTTGCAATAAAAGCATTATTGGGCCAGCTTGGGTCTTGTTCTCAAGTGTAGCAACAGATTTTCTGTCCCTTTTGAAGTTACCCTTGAGCTCACCTTTCCCCTTTATGTCTACTTCTGCAGCCATCAAAGGGGCAGCAAGTTCAGTGAGATATCCAATCACACCACTTATCTTGTAATTCAGCATAAACTCTTTGTAACTGTACGATAGCGACTGTACAATTCTATCCATCATAAGATCAACTGGGATATCATATCCAAGTGTCTTGAGACGTTGAACATTGTTCATCATCATCATGATGTGATCTTTCATAGAGTTGTGTTCCTCCATCTTAACACTAAAGAACTCACTAGAGATCACATATCTCTTAGCACGGACTTGGCTCTTGATACGTTGGAAACGTATCTATAATTTTTGATGCTCCATGCTTGTTTAGTATCTACTTTGCTTTACTTGTCTACACTTTGAGGTGCTTTTTACATGTTTTCTGGTACTAACATATTAACAAGTTGCAACAGTGCCAGATGCCTGTTTTCTGCTGTTTTTGGTTTCAGAAAAGTTAGTAAAGCAATATTCTCGGAATTGGACGGGACAAACGCCAAAGTCAATTACTTTCCGTGGGGAACAAGAAGTCTAGAGGGGAGACGAGGAAGCGTGCCAGGGCGGCCACCCCCCTAGGCGTGGCCAGGGGTGGGCCCGCGCCTAGGTAGGGTTTAACCCCCTTGGTCGCCTCCTCGGACTCCCCCTTCTCCTATAAGAAGACCCCGATGCATAAACCCTAAGCACCTCGATCAAATCTCCACGAAACCGTCTGTAGCCACCACCACCATCGTCCCTAGATCGGGGGGGGTCTGAGTTCTTCCCGGCACCCTGTCAGAGGGGAGATCATCCCGGTGGCCTTCTCTCCGGTATGATGCGTGAGTAGTTCCACCTTGGACTATGGGTCCATTAGTAGCTAGATGGTTGTATCTCCTCCTTTGTGCTTTCATTTATAGATCTTGTGAGCTCCATTCATGATCAAGATCTAATCTATTTGTAATCATGCATATTGTGTTTGCGGAGATCCGATGGATACTGAGATTATTATGTTGGTTTGATTAATGGTTTTGTCTTTATGATTCTATCATGTCTATGTTGTTTGTTATCATGCATGCTCTCCGTTGTTAGTAGCTATCTTGGCCATAGTTGCTAGTGACTCCAATAAGGAGTATTTATGCTCGATAGTGGGTTCATGCCTCTAGTTTCCAAGGGAAGTGACAGAAATCTCTTCGGCTGTAGATGTGCTGTTTCTACTAGGGAGAAAACAACAGTCTCTTGTTCATGGAACATGTGGACTATTTACCTTACACACTTTGCTTAAAGCAGTTGGCTGTTGCTTGCAACTTAATACTGGAGGGGGTTTGGATGATAACCTGAAGGTGGACTTCTAGTCATAGATGCAGTTGGATGGCGGTCTATGTATCTTGTTGTATTGCCCAATTCAATCTCATAGGATCTTTCTGACTAGTAATTGCATTGTTATGCCTTGCTCAGTTCCTGTCAATTGCCCTGCTGTAATGTGTTTACCCTTCATGCCATGTTGTTTATCTAAGGAGAGCACCTCTAATGAACTATGGATCCCGGTCCAATATTTACCATTGATACATCTTCCACTGTCACTTGTTTACTTGCTGCAAACCATTACCTTCCACACCATACGTTTAATCCTTTGTTACCTAAAACCGGTGAGCTTGACAATCTCACTGATTCATTGGGGCAAAGTCTTGAGTTTGTGTTGTGTAGGTCTCCGCGTTGTTAGCAACACATGTATGAAGTTTCCTTCCTCCTACTGGTTCGATAACCGCGGTTTCTTACCGAGGGAAACTTGCTGATGTGCTGCTTCATACCTTGCTCTTGGGGTTTCCAACGAAGAGTCCCACAAAAAGTACTGGGCGCCATCAAGTTATTTTCTTGCGCTGTTGCCGGGGAGGCTAAGTACGTCTTCACTAGGGGAGTCCTTCACTTCCTTTCTCTTTGCTTTGTTTTTAGTTTTCTTAGTTTATTATGCTTGGTTTTGTTTGCCTCTTTTCAAAAAACCCCAAAAAATTAGTCTAGTTTGGTTTGCTTCCTTTATTCAAAAACACAAAAAAATTAGTTCCTACTCTAGTTGCTGCTGTTTTTGGCTTGTCCACCTTTGCCAAAATGAACTCTGCCGAGAACACCAAGTTTTGTGACTTCACTAGCACCAAAAACAATGATTTCCTAAGCACTCCTATTACTCCACCTACTCCTAATGCTACCTTTTATGAAATTAAGCCTACTTTGTTGAATCTTGTGATGAGAGAGCAATTTTCTGGTGCTGGTTCTGATGATCCTGCTTCCCATCTCAATAGCTTTGTTAAACTTTGTGTGATGCAAAATTATAAGGATGTAGATGGATATATTATTAAGCTCAAGCTTTTTTCCTTTCTCCTTGAGAGGAAAAGCTAAATAATGGTTGCTTTCTTATAAATAGTATTGATTCTTAGACTAAGTGCAAAGATGCTTTTATTTGAAAGTATTATCCTCCTGCTAAGATTATATCTATGAGAAGTGACATTATGAAATTTAAACAACTTGATAGTGAACATGTTGCTCCAGCTTGGGAAAGAATGAAGTCTTTGGTTAAGAATTCTCCCACTCATGGACTCACTGCTTGGATGATTATCCAGACTTTTTATGCAGGTTTGAACTTCTCCTCAAGAAATCTGTTGGATTCAGCTGCTGGAGGTACTTTTATGGGCCTCACTTTGGGTGCTGCAACAAGGATCCTTGATAATATGATGGTTAACTACTCTGAATGGCATGTTGAAAGAGCTCCACATGGTAAGAAGGTAAATTCTGTTGAGGAAACTTCCTCTTTGAGTGAAAAGATTGATGTTATTATGGCTATGCTTGTTAATGGGAAAGCTCCTTTAGATCCTAATAGTGTTCCCTTAGCCTCTTTGGTTGCTCAAGAAGAGCAAGTTGATGTGAACTTCATTAGAAACAACAATTTCAACAACAATGCTGTAACATCCCAGCATTTAGGAACTAACGAAGGGTAGATTTAGGAATATGGAATGTTGCATGCATCCATTTGTGAAAATGTGGGTAAAATTTTCGCCAAATAAAAACCTTAAGTGATCAATGTTTCTTTCATACTTTAAGATTAGGTTTAGTCTTAAAGGATGATTGTTATAAACTTTGATATGACCTTTAAGGAATTATGTGTTATTAAAATGAATTTGAATTTTAAACTTGAGTATTTGCATTATAATTTCAGTGAGTTAGGAATAAGTTTTGAATCTTAATTTAATTAAGAGATAAATATTACAACTTAAATTCTATCCAAAGAAAAACAATAATGAATATGAAACTTATTTCTTATCATCAATATATAATCAAGTTATAAAAGTATAACTTATTGAAATCATCCACACAATTCATAAAAGAAAATATAGAAAGAATAAGAATATTCTTTATTAATAATAATGTAATCTTTATTACAGAAGAATAAAATAAAGATTACAAAAATAATAAAAGAAAATTACAAAAGTATGAAGAAGATTACATTGGACTAATTACTAACTATTCTATAACTAAACCTAAACTAAATCTTCATCTTTATATCTGTACCTGCAAAACAAAAAGAAATATATAGAGAAATAAAATGTTAGAGTTAGTATTATTTTATCTCAGACATGTCAGTGAAATGCACTTGACAAATTCATCATTGAGAAATTTATAAAAGGGGCAAGTTTCACCAATATGAAAGAATCCATCTTTCATAAATTTAAAGCCAGAAGTCAAATGACAGCCAAGAGGGACAAATCCACTAGCCAGGTGAAAGTAACCAGGTAATAGTAAGTTTCAAAATTCTGAACATATCCACAAGTGCACAACAAGCACACAGGCAAGACACACACCAACATGCATGTGGTGTGTTATCGAACTCACAGCACAGTCCCAATCTCACAAAACCACAAGCACAGCCGTGGAGAGGCACTAGTGCATCACTCCACTGTTTGCACACAAGAACAGCCAGCCTAGACAGCAGCTTACCAAGCACATCAGCCAAACCAAACCACCAAGGATCAACCAAACATCACCAGGATGGTGACATAAGGAGGGGGAGGGATCAGGTGAACAATAAGGACAAGTCCAGGAGCTAGGAGAAGCAGGCTAGCTCAAGGACAAATCCAGGAGCTAGGAGGAGCAGTCTAGCTCAAGATCAAGCATAGGAGTCTAGCAAAACCAGATCAAGATCATCACCAACTTAATACACAGTCATCAGATTTTGTGGTGAGTTTCATAAAACCTTCACATGATATAATCATCTTATTTAGAGAGAAGCATGTGTTGTTTTATAAAACAAACCCTCAGAAAGCACCCAAGTGGGGTGAATCCATTATAGGGATTTTTAAAACTCTAAAGGCAAACAACAAAGTACCTGGATCCAGCCAGAGCTCAGAGCAACATCATTGCTCAGGTCATTGGGCTATATCTTACAATTCAAGCATAAATATATATATGATCTATTTCTAGGCACATCCCTAAAGAAAGGGTAGCACCTTAGAAACTAATTGTAGCGGTCCCAACCTTTAATAAGGTAGTGATCCCTGTGTTTACAATGCTAGTCCCTGGATCAATAGCTAGCATCCATAGTTAAGATGTAATATCAAGAAACAAAGGTCATAATACAACTTTATAACTAGGAATAAAATAATTCATTACATCTTACATAGCTCATTTGGATATCTCATTACAATGCAGCAGAAAAAACTCTAGCATGGAGTCCTTCATCTCCAAAGTGCCACAGGCAATCATGTTGGTTGTAGACTTGTAATCCTATTCAACACACTTCACTAACATCAAACAAACCTGCAACATAATAAGTTGCAGCCATAAGGTTCAATACATTTGAATTGTATTGGAAAGTTTCACTACTATGTAGAAATAAGTAGATCCTATCATTACATGCATATTTGGCTAAGTAGGGTTTAGGCTCATTTGCAGAAAGCAATATAGTTTTATCCTATCTTTTCAAAATAGTTTTTATCTTTTGACAAAATCTTTCTGAACTCCTTGGAAAACTCCAAGTGCTTCTAATCCCTTGTCACCATCAAGTTATACTTTGAGAAATTGGAATGTCGAGATCTTCCATAGCTTCAGGCCTTAGTTGCTCAGAGTTGTCCATAACCGGGGACACGACTAAGTACTTAGAATTTGATCTTCTGCAGAAGTTGTACACTTTACCCACATGACACAATCTCGTCTTGACGCCACCAGTGGCCGCTGGATAAGTACTCACCAAATGGAGTACCGGCAGATCGAGAATGTCACAAAGTATTTCCATAGAAGTCCTCCCAATACACAATGCTAGCTTGTCTACCAGGCACCAATGTATGGATATATTTCCAATACACAATTCTAGTTAACCTGAAGATGCCAATGCAAGGGTATTCCACTATGTAGTTGACTATGCCAGAGCCCATTTGCATGTTGTTGTACACGGAAGCCACTGTACGAGAAACATGTTCAATCTCTAAGTCCCTGGGTGGTTTTCTTCTAGTGCACATACAAAAAGATAGCCATAAAAACATGGTTCCCTTTGTTGCCACCTTGTCCAAAATTGAGTATCCTCTTTCCATCCAGGTGGTTCATTGAGTACTTGTTTTATTATATAAAACATATATTTTTCCAACACTTTATATAATCATATCATGTATCCCATCCCAAATATATAGCAGGCTAAGCATACTACAACTACAATGTTTTCACTAAGGAAGATATAAGGATATCCTAATAGGATATAGCATAGCATCGAAATATAGTAGTCCTATCATGCATGCTACAAAAATCCACTAAGTGTAATGAAAATAGTAGGACATGGATGATAGTGTCACTTGCCTTAGTAGTTGGTGGTGTTGGTACACTCTTTGCGATAACACACTTGGCAATCCACACAATTTATCAAACAAAACAACCAAGACAAACATACAGGAGATCAACCCTAATGGCAACACAAAAATCACAAAGTATGCAAACATGCAAGATGACAATTCTTATTTTACAAATTTCTATAACAATGTTCTGAACATTACTAAGTGATTTATGAACATTTTATATTTTCAATATTATAAATGCAACCATTTGTGCAATTGTAGCAATTAGCAATATTTTCTAACACTTGGAAAAGCCATTCTCACTAATTAATTGCCACGATCTTATTTATAAAATAATAAGATTATATTTTGGTCTTACTGTATAGAGGGTTCAATATACAACCATTTGCAAAAGGATTCACTTAAAAATAATTTACACAACAATTTTTATACTCAAAATACTCCACAAATGGTTCTGTATAAAACGTGATTTTAACAGACTAAAAAATGCCTAATTATGGCTCCACTGTATTCTACTCGTTTTTGTGAATCCATAGACATATTATTTTCTAAATTTGGATAAACAGAACTAAAGATATGAGTTTTGCAAGTTCCTATGTAAATCTGTCCAATATGAACGAAAATAGAAAAATAATTGAAAAGTGGCTGATTCTAATAGGCCGGTACCCCTTCGTTTAAGTGATCTGATTTCAATCGTTAGATGAAGATCGGACGGACTAGGAGATATCACCGGAATAGCTCGCCGGAAAGGTCACCGGAATGGCGGGCGCGGGCTTGGCATCGATGTTCCCGTTGCTAGGAATGTCACCAGAGTCGATGAAGACATGACCGACGTAGAGAATGACGAGGCGAATACGTTGAACACCATGGCATCGTCGATAGCATCTAAGAGAGGCAGAAATCCTTCGCTGAAGCAACGCGTGACGTCGGCGGCGCGGCCAACTACAACAAGAAGGTAAACCATCATGTCCTGTAGATAGGCAACATCAAGACTAGTCTTCTGGTAGAAGGAATCGACGAGGAACTCACCGAGGGAGACAAGATCTGATGATGAACTCTGTTTTTAGGCTACTCTTGGCACGGTCGGTATGTGATCTACAGAGCTCCTTTCGATAAAGTTTAGGAACGAAAGTGAAGGAGAAGGACTAAAGATACGCGCTGGTTCTCTCGGTTCGTCTTGATATGCACTAGGGAGGGAGATCGGAGGGTGTATGCCGCCATATGACATTCGGTTCACGGTATTGATTTGAGAGATTAAGGAACTAAAGTAAGAAATTAATGGCCTGAACGGATATACTATTGAATTTGTAATAAGTTTCGTGTTTCAGTCGAGCCGTTTCGTGGTCTTGAATGACCTAGAAAGAGTGGGGGAGAGGTTACAGTATCCATGATAGCTTCAGGTCATGTAAGTGGTGTTCACCAGGAAGAAGAAGATCGATCGACCTAGTCATGGGCCAGTTGGGTCGGTCCATGTTGGCTGGTTCCCTTTTTTTTAATTCGTTTGTTTTTTTCTTTTTGTTTTCCTGATTTCTTTTGTAGTTTTTATTTTGTCTATCTAAATTGATTCAAATTTGTATCAAACATTTTTAGATAAATTTATATAAAATATAAGCTGGTTATTTAGTCTAATTATAGTGTTTATAAAATTATTTTTTATAAAGTATAATTTATTTAGATATTAAGCATGGTACGTAGACCTTTAGAGTATATTTTCTTAATTCTTGTTTATTTCATATCTTTTTATTTAGAGTTCCAAAAATGGTCAAACAAGTTTGTAAAATTTTATAAAATAATTATTTACTATTATATATCATTTAATTATAGTTTTGTTTCGTTCAATTATGGATTTCGTCAATGGCTTAAATTAACTTTGCAATATGTCTTATTTTTTCTTCTCGTCTTATATAAATCATATCTATTGATCTAGGTTCAAACAAATTCATATGGTTGCATTTAATTGTTCATTAATATTACGTATCTTTTTAGAATATTTTGGTTCCATTTAAACATGAATTTTTCTACGAGCGTAAATTTGACTATGGGGATATTTTATAGTTCCTTTTTATCTTATATGGTTCATAAATTTTCGTATCTAGGAACCCAAATAAGGTGAAATCAATTTCTATTTGTTCTTTTAATATTGTTACTTACCATTATATCACTTAGGCATGACTTTTCTCAAAAATAATTATATGGAACGTAGCCATAGATATGAATTGAAATTGATGTGATGATTTTCTTATTAGGCTTTAGGTTTTGGGTATGTTACTTTTCCATTGGTTTAAAATGCAAGTTCTTAATGATGATGATGATGCATGACATGCATTTGAATTTTTTTGAGAACTTGTTTGTCACTTTCTCATTCAATTTTTTGTAAGTAAGGTTTTGATGTTTCCATTTAGAAGCCAAAAAGTTTCTTTTCCCCCTAAATTTATCCTTTATTTCTTTTGTTTGTCTATTTTTCACATTTCATAATTTCGAAAATTTTGGAATGTGACAGGCTACCACCCTTAAAAGGAATCTCGTCCTGAGATTCGGGAAAGCTAAAAAGAGTAGGTTGGTTTCAAGACAACTAGGATACTACCACTCTTAAAAGGATTCAACTAGATTGCATCTTGAGAATTTACTTTGGCTTCACCAGTTGAAAGAACATGTTGGGCCCCCATGTGTGGTTTTGGTAATTAATGACAATCTTTATGGACTAATGTATGTATTAAGTTATACTTGTAGGATTTGTCCATTGGCATCGCTTGGAGCATGTGTTGGCTTCAAGGTCGATGAAATGCAAAGAAGATATGTTGTGCAAGCTCAATATGCGAGGTCGATGATGAGGAATTAAGAAAGGCGTTCCATCTTGAGAAGGGCAAGACCGTCTACATCGAGCTCAAGTGGAATGCTCAAGGCAAAGGTATAATCTTGATAGGTTTTCCCTTTGGCCGGTCTCACGTTGTGTGTGTGAGACCGGGTTTAGGATAGATAACCGTACTATCAAGAGGGGCTCTCGTATGAGTAATTCGATCACATCGTTCGGAGAGAGATCAAACCTTTGCATACTTGCATCATCGTATTTGGTTGTTATTTGGTCTTATCCATGTGAGGAGAGCTTGTGGTAATCTCCATAACAAGCTCTTTTTCATCAAAATCGGATCTCACATATATATCTTGTTGCGATTTTGATTTATGCGGCTTTTCGGTTTCTCACCAAGTGGGATATATCACATTATTCTACTTGATACTTTCTCACTTGGTGATAATAAATATTTCCAATTTTTATTGGGAAGTCCTTGTCGTCCTCTATCCAAAGCAATTTGAATCGGGTCAATCGAAGCTTCCAGTCAAAAGTTATTGCCGTTTAAATATTTGCTTGTTAGTCTGTTTTCTGGGCCGGGCGGTAGTACCGCCCGGACGGGCCGGTACTACCGCCCGGGCCTAAAAATGGCCCGTTTTCCTTCTGCCTCGCTAGGTACCTTTTTGCGGTAGTACCGGCCGGCCCGGTAGTACCGCCCGGGTGGGCCGGTACTACCGGCCGGCCCAGTTTTTCTTACCCAGATATTTCCCAGATCCAGATTCGTTTGCTAACTCGCTTCGGCCGCGTTGACCCGAGCTGCTGCTGTTCTCTTGCCCGCGCGCATGCCTTGCTGCGCTGGGCTCGCCATGGCTCACAAGACGCCACCTCGCTACCGCTTCAAGGCCACTGCGGCTGCTTGCATGCATGCAGCGACTTGCTGCAGCCTCGGCCTGTTGCCGCTGCGCGCCTCACGCCGCTTCCTCGCTCAGCTGCCTGGGCCGCTCCTGCCAGCCTCGCGTGTTGCACACTGCCGCTTGCTATATTATTCTTGCTGCCGCCGCAGCCCACACGCAGCCGCCGCTGGCCAATCGCGCGTCGCCTTCCCGCTCCGCGCCGCTCTGCATTTTTCCTCTTCCTGGCTCGTTCGATTTTGGCTCGACCCGATTTGATTTGTTCGGTCCGGTAGTACCGGTCGCATCCGGTACTACCGGTCCGTCCAAGAAAAATGCCCCAACGGGCAGATTTGGCCCCTCTCTTTAAATAGCTTTACCCCTTTGTCTTTGAGGGCCACTTCTTTCTCCTCCTTTTGTCCAAGCTTTGCCCCCATTTGCTTTACTCTTTGAGCTTTATTTCTACACACCCCTCCATTGATTCTTGCATATATTTGAGGGGTTGTTGGAGGAGATCTAGATCCACGTTTTGACCAAACCAAAACATCTCTTTGTGAGTGTATCTTTGAGGATCTAGATTCTGGGGGATTTTGTGTCTCTCTTTGATTCCTCCTCTCTTGTTCCCCCAATAGATTTAGTAGCTTTGTTGGAACTTGAGAGTGAGGGATTTGAGCACCTTTGTGGTGTTCTTACCATTTGCATTTGGTGCATCGGTTTGAGTTCTCCTCGGAGGATTTGGTTTGAGTTGCTCATTGGAGCTTGTCCCTCTTGGGTTCTTGGAACCCTAGACGGTTTGTGGACTTGGTGGCATTGTGGACTTTTGTGGCATTTGTTGGGAGCCTCCAATTAAGTTGTGGAGAAGTGCCCCAACCTTGTGAGAGGTTCCGGTTGCCACCGACAAGTGCACCGATAGTGGAAGCATGGATCGATCCCATTGGGGTGAGATTCACCGGAGAATAAGGGAGGCCTTTTGTGGCGTTGGTGGTTTGATACCACCCCCTCTCCAAACGAGATGTACTCCATGTTGGGAGGAACTCGGTAAAATATCGTCGTCCCCGTGTGCCTCGGTTATCTCTATACCCGAGCTTTTATTTATGCACTTTACATTGTGATAGCCTTCGTGCTTGAAGTAATCTACCTTGCTATCACTTTGTTGCTTGTATTGTTTAGCATAAGTTGTTGGTGCACATAGGTGAACCCTAGTCGTTCTAGGTTGTGCTTGACAAAGTAAAATGCTAGTTTTATTCCGCCTTTGTTGAGCCACTCTAGGAAAAGTTTTAATCGCCTATTCACCCCCCTCTAGGCGACATCCGTATCCTTTCACTAGTCTTGGTGGATATTGTACCTCCGGGGTTATCATTGGGAGATTGAAAATTCCATCCTTGGCTTTTCATATGTTGAACTACAAGATAGATGTGGCATTGGACAGGGACACGATCAGTTCCTTCACACAGGAAACATGTAACATAAGATGTGGGGAATTCACTAGATGGATGGCTTCGAGCACTGAATAGTATGCTCTTTATAAGTATCCTATGTCTCCATAGATTTTTCAAGCTTATGGTCTTGTCACAAGATTATTCTTGGTGTTATTTTTTTTATAATCATTCTAAAGAGGTTTGTTGCTCATGTTGACCATCTGATTGGCCATTAATTGAAATAATTGAGATTGGTATTCCAACACCTTTAGAATATTTCGGTATAACTTAGTGTTGTTGTGGTTGTTAGCTAATAACTGGGTTGTCATTTGATCCAACTTAGTTTGGGTTGTTAGAAATTGTTCTCTCATGTGCATATCTTGGTTGTTGTTGTTGTCACCATTCTTGATGTTGGAGTTTCTTGGAGAAGTCATCTTTTTGGGTTGGATTGGGATTATAATAGGCAAAAGATTTCTAGAGGAAAAATTCTAATCACACACAACAATTCACACAAGCAATGTGCAAGCAATCACAATCAAACATTCCACTCAAACAACAAGGTTCAAGCACATTTTTAGGCAACAAAATATTTTTTTGCTACACCACATAAGTTGGTGGGATTGATCTAACTAAACACTAGTATGGTGGTCCAACTATGGTTATAACTTGAGATCAATCCATTCTTCTTGGTTGTTTATTCATGAATAAGATCTTGGTATCCTTGGAAAAATTCTTACATCTTGGTCACAAAACTGAAAGGTGATGATGGCTCCTTCTAGGTTGTGTTTCCTTAGTCTTCAAGTCTTGAGTATTCTTCTTTTCTCACTTGTAGTCCTTAGTGATGTACAAGTTGAAGTCCTAGGTGAAACTAAAGTTGGATTCATTGGTGATGTTTAAGTCCTTGCTCATGATGAAGTCTTTGTCCATCAAGTTTGAAAAGGGAGAGATGTAGAATCAAAACCAAAAAGGTTGAGGAAAGAGTTTACTAGATTGTTTGTAAATAAGTTTTGAAACAAATACAACTCCTATTTTTCTAACGGGTTTTGTCCAATCCTAGGGTTACAATCCTACATGCGACACAATGCTCTGATACCATCTGTAGCGGTCCCAACCTTTAATAAGGTAGAGATCCCTGCGTTTACAATGCTAGTCCCTGGATCAATAGCTAGCATCCACAGTTAAGATGTAATATCAAGAAACAAAGGTCATAATACAACTTTATAACCAGGAATAAAATAATTCATTACATCTTACATAGCTCATTTGGCTATCTCATTACAATGCAGCAGAAATAACTATAGCATGGATTCCTTCATCTCGAAAGTGCCACATGCAATTATGTTGGTTGTAGACTTGTAATCCTATTCAACACACTTCACTAACATCAAACAAACCTGCAACATAATTAGTTGCAGCCACAAGGGTCAATACATTTGAATTGTATTGGCAAGTTTCACTACTATGTAGAAATAAGTGGATCCTATCATTACATGCATATTTGGCTAAGTAGGGTTTAGGATCATTTGAAGAAAGCAATATAATTTTATCCTATCTTTTCAAAATAGTTTTGATCTTTTGACAAAATCTTTCTGAACTCCTTGAAAAACTCCTAGTGCTTTGTCACCATCAAGTTTTACTTTGAGAAATTGGAATGTAGAGATCTTCCATAGCTTCTGGCCTTAGTTGCTCAGAGTTGTCCATAACCGGGGACACGGCTACGTACTTAGAATTTGATCTTCTGCAGAAGTTGTACACTTTACCCACATGACACAATCTCGTCTTGACGCCACCAGTGGCCGCTGGATAAGTACTCACCAAATGGAGTACCGGGAGATCGAGAATGTGACAAAGTCTTTCCATAGAAGTCCTTCCAATATACAATGCTAGCTTGTCTACCAGGCACCAATGTATGGATATATTTCCAATACACAATTCTAGTTAACCTGAGGATGCCAATGCAAGGGTCTTCCACTATGTAGTTGACTACGCCAGAGACCATTTAGCATGTGGCTGTACACGGAAGCCACTGTACGAGAAACATGTTCAATCTCTAAGTCCCTGGGTGTTTTTCTTCTAGTGCACATACAAAAAGATAGCCATAAAAACATGGTTCCCTTTGCTGCCACCTTGTCCAAAATTGAGTATCCTCTTTCCACCCAGGTGGTTCATTGAGTACTTGTTTTATTATATAAAACATATATTTTTCCAACACTTTATATAATCATATCATGTATCCCATCCCAAATATATAGCAGGGCTAAGCATACTACAACTACAATGTTTTCACCAAGGAAGATATAATGATATCCTAATAGGATATAGCATAGCATAGAAATATAGTAGTCCTATCATGCATGCTACAAAAATCCACTAAGTGTAATGAAAATAGTAGGACATGGATGATAGTGTCACTTGCCTTAGTAGTTGGTGGTGTTGGTACAATCTTTGCAATAACACACTTGGTAATCCACACAATTTATCAAACAAAACAACCAAGACAAACATACAGGAGATCAACACTAATGGCAACACAAAAATCATGTAAAGTATGCAAACATGCAAGATGACAATTCTTATTTTACAAATTGCTATAACAATGTTCTGAATATTACTTCTGAACATTTTATATTTTCAATATTATAAATGCAACCATTTGTGCAATTGTAGCAATTAGCAATATTTTCTAACACTTGGAAAAGCCATTCTCACTAATTAATTGCCACGATCTTATTTATAAAAGAATAAGATTATATATTTGGTCTTACTGTACAGAGGGTTCAATATACAACCATTTGCAAAAGGATTCACTTAAAAATAATTTACACAACAATTTTTATACTCAAAATACTCCACAAATGGTTCTGTATAAAACATGATTTTAACAGACTAAAAAATGCCGAATTATGGCTCCACTGTATTCTACTCATTTTTGTGAATCCATATACATATTATTTTCTAAATTTGGATAAACAGAACTAAAGATATGAATTTTGCAAGTTCCTATGTAAATCTTCCCAATATGAACGAAAATAGAAAAATAATTGACAAGTGGCTGATTCTAATAGGCCGGTACCCATTCGTTTAAGTGATCTGATTTTAATCGTTAGATGAAGATCGGACGGACTAGGAGAGCTCACCGGAATAGATCGCCGGAGAGGTCACCGGAATAGCGGGCGCGGGCTTGGCATCGACGTTCCAGTTGCTAGGAATGTCACCGGAGTCGATGAAGACATGAACGACGTAGAGAATGACGAGGCGAATACGTTGAACAACATGGCATCGTCGATAGCATCTAAGAGAGGCAGAAATCCTTCGCTGAAGCAACGCGTGACGTCGGCGACGCGGCCAACTACAACAAGAAGGTAAACCATCATGTCCTGGAGATAGGCAACATTAAGACTAGTCTTCTGGTAGAAGGAATCGACGAGGAACTCATCGAGGGAGACAAGATCTGACGATGAACTCTATTTTTAGGCTACTCTTGGCACAGACGGTATGTGATCTACAGAGCTCCTCTCGAGAAAGTTTAGGAACGAAAGTGAAGGAGAAGGACTAGAGGTACGCGCTGGTTCTCTCGGTTCGTCTTGATATGCACTAGGGAGGGAGATCGGAGGGTGTATGCCTCCATATGACATTCGGTTCATGGTATTGATTTGAGAGATTAAGGCACTAAAGTAAGAAATTAATGGCCTGAACGGATACCCTATTGAATTTATAGTAAGTTCCGTGTTTAAGTCGAGCCGTTTCGTGGTGTTGAATGACCTAGAAAGAGAGGGGGAGAGGTTACAGTATCCATGATAGCTTCAGGTCATGTACGTGGTGTTCACCACGAAGAAGAAGATCGATCAACCTGGTCATGGGCCAGTTGGGTCGGCCCATGTTGGCTGGTTCCTTTTTTTAATTCGTTTATTTTTTTTGTTTTCGTGATTTCTTTTGTAGTTTTTATTTTGTCTATCTAAATTTATTCAAATTTGTATTAAACATTTTTAGATAAATTTATATAAAATATAAGCTGGTTATTTAGTCTAATTATAGTGTTTATACAATTATTTTTTTATAAAGTATAATTTATTTAGATATTAAGCATGGTATGTAGACCTTTATAGTATATTTTCTTAATTCTTGTTTATTTCATATCTTTTTATTTAGAGCTTCAAAAATGGTCAAACAAATGCGTAAAATTTTATAAAATAATTATTTACTATTATATATCATTTAAGTATACTTTTGTTTCGTTCAATTATGGATTTCGTCAATGGCTTAAATTGACTTTGCAATATGTCTTATTTCTTTTTCTTCTCGTCTTATATAAATCATATCTATTGATCTAGGTTCAAACAAATTCATATGGTTGCATTTAACTGTTCATTACTATATTACGTATCTTTTTAGAATATTTTGGTTCCATTTAAACACGGATTTTTCTACGAGCGTAAATTTGACTATGGGGATATTTTATTATTCCTTTTTATCTTATATGGTTCATAACTTTTCGTATCTAGGAACCCAAATAAGGTGAAATCAATTCCTATTTGTTCTTTTAATATTGTTACTTACGATTATATCACTTAGGCATGACTTTTCTCAAAAATAATTATATGGAACTTAGCCATAGATATGAATTGAAATTAATGTGATGATTTTCTTATTAGGCTTTAGGTTTTGGGTATGTTACTTTTCCATTGGTTTAAAATGCAAGTTCTTAATGATGATGATGATGCATGACATGCATTTGAATTTTTTTGAGAACTTGTTTGTCACTTTCTCATTCAATTTTTTAAGTAAGGTTTTGATGTTTCCATTTAGAAGCCAAAAAGTTTATTTTCCCCCTAAATTTATCCTTTATTTCTTTTGTTTGTCTATTTTTCACATTTCATAATTTGGAAAATTTTGGGATGTGACACTAATCCTTTGGATCCAGATCATGATCAAGCTTATTATCATTTTTCCAAGCTTTGATTCAATAAAGAATAGCTGGTACCAGTACAAGGACTATTTATATTAATCAACTAGATAAGATCTGAATTCCTAAACCTCAGACCAACATCATTGGTCTTAGGGAATTCAGAAAAGAACATTTCCATTTATCTTTTAAAGCCAAGTTGGTCATTAAGCATCAAACAACCCAATCAATGGATTAGAGTCATACTTGTGTGCCATACCATGATGGTGTCACAAGAACAATCCATTATGAATCAGGATAGACATTTAATCATCATAAATTCAGACAATCAACTTGTAGGGTTCGCAGCATAGAAAACAAAAAATTTCCTACGATGTGAACTATGTACCAAGATCTATCTATTAGATACAAACAACGGGCGGATGTATATCCGTAGAGAACATACCCTTGAAGACCGACAAAGCTTAACGAGTTCAACTCGTGGTTGATGTAGACGATCTCTTGCCGATCTCAAGATCGAGAGGAAGTCCTAGCGCCGCAGATCAGCAGCGCATCCGTGCTCGCACACACGTTCGAGGCACCGAGCAACCTCTGCCTCCTCGCTCTAGCGATGCAGCGGAAGCACAACTCATTCTTGCCGAATAGCCACCGGGAACATGTATCTCGCTAGTCCGAGACCATGGGGGATAAATTCTAGAGGGGGAGAGAGATCCTTCACGAGGAGGTGTGAGTGAGAAGTGAGAGGAGGGGATCCTTTTATAGGAGTAGGGGGCACCCAAGGGGGTGGCCGCCGGCCTGGGGGCTGCCCCCTCCCCTCCTTCATTCATGTGGGTGGACACTCCACTCACAAAATGGCCCTTCAATTTTCTCCACTCAAAAACCCACTCAAATTCCCATTAAATTTCCACCAAATTTAATGCAAACTCTCATTAAATAAAACTCTTTTATTTTATTCATAATTTTGTCAATTACTTTAACGATAAAAATTCACAAATAACCCCTTGCTAGAATTCTATTTCACATGCATAACCACTTTATGCAATTTCACCCGAGAACCTGTTTCGGTATCTAGTGAAATAAATTCCTGCGCTTGTTCATTCTTTCGGCATGAAACTTTTGCTCCAATTGGATGTCGGTGTCTCTTAAGTGTGTCATCCTACGGTTCGTGAATAATGCGGACATGATCGAGACCCCTCTCATATCAATAATCAGAAGCGGGATCTGGAGACCCATACTGACTCCCACACATTCAACGATGACTTTCTTGTGATCGTCGGAACCTTTTACGCTAGTATCTTAATCCCTTTGTTTCACGATATATTACATGTCCGAGATTTGATCATCGGTATCTCCATACCTAGTTTGATATCGTTACTGACATGCACTTTTTTCTCGTTCCCGTGATATAACATTCTAGTGATCAAATCACTTACTTGCAAGCTAATCAATGTGATATCACCGAGAGGGCCCAGAGTATATCTATTCGTCATCGGGATGAACAAATTCCACTCTCGATCCATGAGCCTCAACATAACACTTTATTTTTTCTAAATCCATCTTTATAATCATCCTGTTACGGTGTGACGTTTGATGTTATCAAGAAACTCTTCCGGTGTTAGTGATTGACATGATCTCATGGTATAAGGATTAGGATTACTTCGTAAGTTGTTATAGCAATATAAACTCAATGACTTTGATCGTAATGATATACTTCGGATGAATGTTCATCACACCATTACACTAATGTTGTGATCCCGTTATTAACAACATCCAATGTCCATGATCAGGAAACCTTGATCATCTTGTTAATCAACGAGCTAGTTTATGAGAGAGGCATAACTAGGAACTTTCTGTTTGTTTACTAAACACACATGTATTAATGTTTCCATATTAATACAATTATAGCATGCAAAATAAACATCTATCATATACTTGGAATACACATAATAAACACTTTATTATTGCCTCTCAGGGCATATTCCCTTCACAACTTACTAATCATTTTCCTGTTAACACAGGAATCATAACTAGGATATTCCTATGTTAAACTTCACTATTTGAGATCATGATGATCTCAAACCACATATTAATTCCCAAGCCAACAACATGACCATGAATCAAATAACCATGAATCAAATAACAGTGGAAAGCTATCAAGTCATTGGCTTTACCAAGCATGTTTCCCAAACAACTACATCATCTGAATCAGATGCAATCCAAGCATAAAATCATCTAATAAGCCACCAGGAACATTACAGATCATCTTAAGCAACAAGCCTCAGGCCAATAAACACTTAGGATGTTTACAATTCATCCAAACATGATCCAACTCATCCAGTATATGATCAATCCCAAGATAAGAACCCTAAATGGATATGTCATCCTAATCAGAATCAGACAGTAGCCAGAGAGGATACTGCCAGCATCTAGCATCGGATCATCAAGCACAGAGAGCACCAGGGGAGAGGAATCGAACTCACCGTAGGTCCTCGCTGAATATTAGAAGAGGAAGCAGAGGGGCCGACGACCATGGTGGCACGGGGAGCACCCCAGAGGGGGTGCTACAACCCGCACGGCACCACTGCAGCGACCCTGATCACGCCTGGAGGTGCAGAGCATCACCTCGACACACGACGGCCACGACAACACTTGAATCCATGACAACCCCAAACCCTAGGGTTCGGGAAGACATCAATCCATTGCAGGAGAGCCCCAGGCTCGAATACAATTGGATAGAACGATCGAGCGTCGTCGACAACCCCCTATTACACCACAGCGGCGACTAGAACGGCCTATGGCGGCGGGAATCGCCGGTGGCGGCATCGCTGGCCACAGGGTCGGGGTCAGAGGAGGAGAGGATAAGCTCGAGGGAGAGAGAGAGGCGGTGAGGAGTGGGCCGAGCTGGGCCAAACCCTTCGGGGTGGTTCTTTTGTCCATGACTAATGGGCCACTAGGGCCCAATAAGTATAACTAGCCCAGAAATCTTTTCAGACCTTTTTTAATAAACATGAAAAGACCAAAATACCCCTGGACTTCACTAAATTCTAGAAAATAAAATATAAGTCCAAAAATTATAAATTAAATAATTATGGATTCACAATAATCCATATTATCCAAATAAAATATAATATAAAATTTTAGACATTTAAATTTTTATAAGAATTTTGTAATTTATATATTCCTTATGGAATTTTATAAAATTATTGAAAGATGATAAAAATAAATAAAAATCACTTTCATTATATATTAATATTATAGTAGTTTTGAAAAATACTAAATAAATATTTCATAACAATTTTTAATGTATAATTGATAATTCCTAAAAGAATTATTAAATCAATAAAAGTCACATAAAAGGAAATAAAATAAAATAATATATGCTATAAATATTAAAAAGTAATATTTATAAATGCTTAATCATCATTTAAGGGCACCTTATTTAGGGTAAATGCATATATAATTAAATAATGCATTACATTACTTGCATAATCATTTTGCTTCTTTAAATATTATCCTTACCGGGCAATAATGATGTTTTTGTAGACATAGAAGCTCAAGGTCCAGTGCAAGCATCAGACTTCACTACCTTGCCATCACAAGGCAAGTTCATCACTTGCTCATGTCCTTTGAAGAGTCTTTATCAAACTATTTGCAAATTGTGTGTTATCATATATGCTATAAAAGAAAGAAAATATTATTTTCACAAATAAAGAAATCATAGATATCATCCTAAGTGATGATATAATGGAGCAATAGAACTTAGGGTTCTAGTTGCAAACAATTATGATCAAGTAGGGACTTAATAACCCCTGACATCAGTGATTCTAGTGCCGTATATTACGCGTTAGCCATGAGATTTAGAATGGGATAGAGAAGTCAGTTGTATCTTCTTCCTCTCGCATGAAGCCGGATGTGCAGGTCGTGGCTGTTATCCTTGTAGCGTGCATATTAATTGGTAATTCGTAGAGGATATGCAGCATATGGGTGGGAACCCTCATTGTCCCACGATAGTTCTGGCATCTAAAGGTTTGTACAAAACATTGCCGTAATTCATTATGTGGGCATGTTGTACACCAAGGAGGCATGCGGGGTCGCGAAGGGGGCAGTGATTGGCTTGGACCAACTACTAGGCCCCACATCATGGAATTGTGGACGGGAAAGTATGCCCGGGTTTGCAACAAAGAGTTGATCTCTCATGGGTAAAGTAACGCACCTCTGTAGAGTGTAAGAACTATAACTTGTTACTAGCTACGAACGCGGCAGGAAAGGAACTCCATGAAAGTTCTGGTCAACCTGTGAAGGCTAATTGTCATAGTTTTTTAGAATAAAATCAATCTTTGAAGAAAGATTTACAAAAACTGCATAGTGCCAAGCATTTATAATCCAAGGTGGTAGTTAGAGCATCAAACTTACCACCTTGCATAAAATGAACTTGTTGGGTAACGCTGTTACTCATTCTTTCCTTTGATCCCTTGCTTAGACTCTGAGGATCCCGAAGACGTGCCAATGTATGCAGCCGAATGTCACGAAGTTGTGTTCTACGAGGAACCTGATCTATCTGGAGGTGTTGAAGGAGTGGATTACGAGATCCGGTACGGTGTCGATGATAATGAGTCCAACTAAGTACTCCTAGTTAATAGTAACCAATGGAGCCGAGCAGCATGAACTCTATAGAATAAGCAGCTGATCTCAACTCCTAGACGGAGTTGCTACTTTTAAATTCCGCTGTAACACTTTATATTTTGGTTTGTAAGTTGGATCTTTTGGAAGTCTTGAACTTCCGGTATTGTAATAATAATGTGTGTACTTTTGTAATATGGACCCACAATGTTTGTGTTGTACTACTCTGAGGGATGTGATATTTACGGAACGGTGTTCTGTGGATGACATGTCAACGACTATAGTGTACTACACATGCAGTGGTATGCTGGGTCACCACAAATGCCTATAGGAATAATTTTGGTAGCAACAACAATTATAGGCCTTATCCTCATAATAATGGCAATTCCTATGGAAACTCTTACAATAATGCTAGAAGTGCCCCCTCTGAACTTGAAGTTATGCTCAAAGACTTTATTAGTAAACAAACCACTTTCAATAAGACTATAAAGGAAAAGCTTTTAACTGTTGAGAAAAATATATCCTCTTTGTCTAAATCTCAAACTTCCTTGGTTAATAAAATGGCTGCTAAACCTGAAACCATGGAAAACACCTTTGCTACTACTCATGCCATACAAGTTACTATTGATGAAAATGTTAGGCTGTTATCTCAACTTCATGCTAGGTGGGAAAGGGAAGCTGAAATTGATACGAACAATAGTGTGTGCACGATCACCACTAAACCACGAGTAGTCCCTATTCCTCCTCCTCTATGCCTAAGACTATTTAGCCTACTACTAGTGATACTAAGTTTTATTTTGATATTGATGGTTGCAATATTTCTGAAGTGATTATGTTCCTACAAAAGCTTGCTAGAAGTCTTGATGCTAGTGATATGCATGTTGCTTTCACTAAACACATTACAGATGCTCTTGTTAAGATTAAGGAAGGGAAGCTAAAACACAAAGCTTATATTCCTAGGAAAGTAGAAGATAGTTGGGAACCTATTATTAATATGCAAGTGAATGACTTTGATCTCAAAGCTTCATGTGATCTTGGTTCTAATGTCTCTATTAAGCCTAGAAAGATTTATGAAATGCTTGATTTTCCACCATTGGAAGATTGTTACTTGGATGTCCCACTCAATGATAATGTTAAGAGGAAACTCATGGGGAGTATTAATGATATTCTCATTATGGTTAACAATGCTTATGTCCCTGTTGATTTCTATGTTTTGTATGTTGAATACAATGCTTCTTGTCCTATTACTTTAGAACAATTGGTGCCATCATTGATATGAAAGAAGGCACCATCAAATATTTTCCATTCAAGAAAGGTATTGAACACTTCCCTATGAGGAGAGAGAATTTGCTTTTTGCTCCCCCTTTGAAAGCACGATTTGATGTTAATGCTTCTTCATTTGAAAATACTTGATTCTTGTTGCTTCTTATGCCTAACTTAAAGGCGTTAAAGAAAATTACTTGTTGGGAGATAACCCAAGAGTTTCCTTAAGTCTTGGAAGTTATTATTTTAGTAATGATCTCTCCTTTTCCTTTTTGTTTGCTTTTTGTGCCAAGAATGACCTCTAATGAGAGGGAAGTAAGATTTGGGGAGTTGCTATCCTAAAACAGATTTCTGTCCTCCACCAAAAAAATTCGTGAGGAGTCTCTGTAAGTAGGATTGATCTCAAAATTTACGAATAAATCCCCCAGTATATTAGCTAACTTTCGTTAGATCAACACTTTTTGATTTAAGCAACAGAAGATGTTCGAAAAAATCGGTTTCTACCTGCTGGTCTGTTTTGATAGATTTCTGCCATTATTTGCATTTGCTTCTTATTGATTCCTTTTTTAGTTCTCTTTAGGTGAATTGAGATTTTTGAAGGAGTTACTATAGTATCTTGTGTTTTTAGTGAAATTCCTTGCTGTTTCAAAGCTTTGCCAGAGGTCTAATATCTTTTGAATACACTAATGTTGCTAATGAAGATTGTGTGAAGTTCTGTATGAATGAAAAATTTCAGGTGTAGAGAAAAAATAATGCAATGAGATGAAGAATGGACAAAATCTCAAGCTTGGGGATGCCACCCCAGTTTCACCCCAAGAAATATCCAAGAGGTAAAAGCGTCAAAGCTTGGGGATTCCCAAGGCATCCCCTTCTTCATCAATAAAAAGTTGAGGTCTGTCTAGACACTTCGTTTTTATTGTTTCATGCACAGTTGTGTTGTTCTTGGAGCGTCTTAGTTTTCGTTTGCTTTTCTTAGGTTGTTTAGTTTGCTTGAATAAATTAGCTTGGAGCCCCGTTCTCGCTGTGTTGTTTTGCAAATAAGTTGCTTGGTGTTGGAAAGGAGTAGTAGGTTCTTGCTTGAAGTGCAAGAGGAACTTGCATTGACTATGACTTAGACTTTATCATGACATGATAGGTGTTATTATAGCATTATGCTTAGTGATTATTGCTGTAGAATGTCTTATTCCAAACAATTGGGATTGCTTAGTGTGCCTTGAAGAAATTATGCGTTGTTTTAGCATGCAAAAGCATAGTATTGTGGTATTCTCCTTTGATGCTTTGTTTGGGTTGACTTGGCACATGCTCACACCATGTTATGACTATGACAAGTCACCATTAGCCTCTATGATCAGTTAGTCCTTGACTTGTAGTACCACTCTTTGCTTTGATTAGTATGCTTTGTTGCACTGCATGATTATGGCCATTATGCTCTCTTAGTTGGTTGCTCCCAGTCTTTTTCTAGCCTCCACTTGTATGAGTAAGTTCTACTCATGCCTCCAACTCCCAAGAAACCATGTTATTCCAAAGTGTCCACTATAAACTACTATGCATGGTGTGTTACACCATTCCAAGTATATTCTTGTTTTCAACTATCTTCCAATTAAAAACTATTTTGTTATGTGAAAACTTAGTGACTAAAGCCCTCACGAACTTGATGGCACATTTTATATTCTTTGCCCCTAATAAACTTAAACCATTGTGACAACTTTGTTTTATATGCTTGCACTTATACGTTGGAATTAGCAGAACCGTGCTGTCACGGGGAACGCTTTCAACATTGCACTTGTACTTGGTACTCAGTTGATATCATGATCTTTTGTCTATGGATGTCACCGGTGTGAAATAAAGAGGGAACTTGTAAGTCCATGGAGTTTGTATCCCATGTTAGAGAAACGCCTGGGCCACTAGCCTAAGCCATGCCTAATCATGGTGGAAACTTGCAGCATCACCATAGTGAGCCATCTATAAAGCATCCTCAGTAAAAATCTATGCATATGGTAAATAAAAAGATTGCTGAGATGCTCATTGTCTGCTTGCCTTGTCATTTTGGTTATGGGAAAGCTCCTGTACCATGTGCAAGGGGTACCCCGTTGGCGGTTCTCAATGATATGCAAATACTTACAGTGACAAGAACTTACCTGGGCCCAAAGTTGAGTATGCATGAGGTGTGGCCCTCGTATTCAAGGGACTTGAGATTGCCAACTTATACTTCGTCAAGTATATACTCCATATTTGCCACTTTAACCTTAATCACTTCAAGATGCTTATGATAGGGGCAATGAGGGCTGAAAGCTAACAAGTACCATAATTTTTGGAAGCTCTTTTTGAAATTTGTAATCCCTGCTTCCTTTACAAAAAAGGCCTTTCTTCCACCATTATTTGAATCTCCACCTTCTACCTTTAGGCACCATTAAGAGAGCATAGTTGTCATTCTGTGTGCAGTGTTCCAAAGCTTGTTGATTGATGCATATTGTGATATTACTTGTTCTTGTACTATTTGTTTCTAGTCACCCTTGTGAACTTTGAAGGTGTCCTATGCATCTATTTGCTATTCTATGAGGGACAAGCTGATTGCCACTATGCTATGTTTTCTGTATGTGAAAAAAACAAACGTTCTTTAATGCATGTTATTCATGATCTTTGTTTGTAGCTTGTCATGTTGCATGCATAGTTACTATGTCCTATTGTTAGAACTCCATCTTTCATGCACATGTTTAGAGTTCTTTGATCCCAGTTTTCAATGCTTGCAAATGGTTGGATCTTTATTGTGAGGGTGCATGTCACCTCAAAAATTATTCTTTTTATCACTTACCTACTCAAGGACGAGCAGGATTTAAGCTTGGGGATGTTGATACGTTGGAAACGTATCTATAATTTTTTATGATCCATGCTTGTTTAGTATCTAATTTGCTTTACTTGTCTACACTTTGAGGTGCTTTTTACATGTTTTCTGGTACTAACCTATTAACAAGTTGCAACAGTTCCAGATGCATGTTTTCTGCTATTTTTGGTTTCAGAAAAGTTAGTAAGAAATATTCTTGGAATTGGACAGGACAAACGCCAAAGTCAATTACTTTCTGTGGGGAACAAGAAGTCTAGAGGAGAGACGAGGAAGCGTGCTAGGGCGGCTAACCCCCACCCCTAGGCGCGACCAGGGGTGGGCCCGCGCTTGGGTAGGGTTTGACCCCCTGGTCGCCTCCTCGTCCTCTCCCTTCGCCTATAACAAGACCTCGATGCAGAAACCCTAAGCACCTCGATAAAATATCCAAGAAACCATCTGTAGCCGCCTTCACCATTGTCCCTAGATTGGGGGGATCTGAAGTTCTTCCCGGCACCCTGCCGGATGGGAGATCATCCCGGAGGCCTTCTCTCCGGTATGATGCGTGAGTAGTTCTACCTTGGACTATGGGTCCATGTAGTAGCTAGATGGTTTTATCTCCTCCTTTGTGCTTTCATGTATAGATTTTGTGAGCTCTGTTCATGATCAAGATCTAATCTATTTGGAATCATGCATGTTGTGTTTGCGGGGATCCGATGGATATTGAGATTATTATGTTGGTTTGATTAATGGTTTTGTCTTTATGATTCTATCATGTCTGTGTTGTTTGTGATCTTGCATGCTCTCCGTTATTAGTAGCTATCTTGGCCAAGTAGTTGCTAGTGACTCTAAGACGGAGTATTATGCTCGATAGTGGGTTCATGCCTCTAGTTTCCAAGGGAAGTGACAAAAATCTCTTCGGTTGTAGATGTGTTGTTGCTACTAGGGAGAAAACAACGGTCTCTTGTTCATGGAACATGTGGACTGTTTACCTTTGTAAGGGTCCCAACCTTTAATAAGGTAGAGTCCCCTGTGTTTACAATGCTAGTCCCTGCATCAATAGCTAGCATCCACAGTTAAGATGTAATATCAAGGAACAAAGGTCATAATACAACTTTATAACCAGGAATAACATAATTTTATTACATCTTACATAGCTCATTTGGCTATTACATTACATTGCAGCAGAATATTTATAAGCATGGGGTCCTTCATCCTCAAAGTGCCACAGGCAGACATGTTGGTTGTAGACTTTGTAATCCTAATCAACACACTTCACTAAATCAATCAAACCTGCAACATACAAGTTACAGCCAAAAGGGTCAATACATTTGAATTGTATTGTCAAGTGATACTATGGTAATATAGTGGAGTCTATCATCTATATGCATTTGACTAAGTGGAGTTGAGGCTTGCATTGCTCAAATAGATTTTTCCTTAACATTTGAAAACACTAAGTTTTTGCTTGACAAAATCATTTCTCCCAATCAAAGATTGAAGATCCTTTAACCCTTGTTCAACCACAAGTTTTTAACTTAGAAATTTGAATGATGAGATTCTTGATAGTTTCCATGTCTTGATGCTCAAATTGTCCTTTACCAGGGACATGGCTAAGTACTTAGATTTTACACTCTGCAGAGGTGGTGCACTTTCCCCACAAGACTTGGTTTCCCAAGACAAGATCTTTCAGAAGCCTTCCCTTATACCAAAATGGACGCGCTCCAACCTATCAAACTCTACCACCAACTGTCCATATGGCTAAGTTCTTGCAACCTATATGATCCAGGCAGAGCCCATAATGCCAAGTGGCTGCACTTGAAGCTTCTCAACATTTGACATCTCAAATGTCTTTGTTCCTGGGTGGCAATCCACAAGTGAGATACACAAGGTCAACCATAAACATGGGCCTTGTGAACCACTCAACCAAAAACCACCAATCAAGTCCCATTCCACCCAGGTGATTCATTGACTTAGTTGTTTTATTAAGAAAAACATAAGTCCTCAGACTTAGAAATTTTTCCATAGTATGAATATATTTCCACCCTTGTTTTCTATTAGCTAAGCTAAGCATGATAGTAATAGGAATCTTAACTTAGGAAGATTTCTACTAAGGTTTCAACTACTAGGTTTTCCTATAGCAAGGTTTATACTTAGCAAAATTCCATGCAAGTTTTACTTAGAAAAATCACTAATGCATAGTGAAAGTAATGGGACAAAAGTATGAAGCATCACTTGCCTTTTTGGTAGAGTATAGGTTCACTCCTTGATCTTTGCAATGTTCACACACTTCAATTCACTACAAATCAATCAAGCAAACAATATTTCAATCCACCATTCAAGCAAATCAATCACATAAAATCATAAAGTCAAAGTAATGCATGTAAGCATGCCAAGCTTTGTTTTATTTGAAAAAGTGGTTCCTAATGGGTCATAAAACATTTGAAAACACCTATTGGTCATTTTGTAAAGTGGCAAAGTCATTTGCAAAAGGTTTCACTTCATAAACCATTTTCAAAACAAAGTATCATTTTATGTGGTGTAGAAATATTTTTACTAAGGCATTAATCTATTGGGTCCACAAAATATGTTTTCAAACCATAAAACTTGGTGTTTGGGGTCAGAGAGTTTAAAACAAAACATTTCCCAAAGGTTTTCTTCCAAAACCATTTTTAATAAATAAACTATATTTTTATTTGACTAGAAATGGTTTTAAATCAAAGAATCATTCTTTTGTTTCACCAAATACATTTTTGAATCCACAAAGTGTTTCCTATGGTCAGTAAGTTCAGATCACTCCATTTGCAAAAGATTTTATCCCCAAAATCATTTTTGAACAATTTTTACAATCTAAACAAGCATACAAATGTTTCTGCAAAAACAAACATTTTTCCAGAATCTTTCTACTAAACAAATGGCATGGTTGGCTAGGTCTTGTTCCACTGATTCTATTGATATAAAGTTTGCAAAATTTGGACTTGTGGATCAAAAGTTACAAGGGTTTCAAATTTGCATCTAAATCTGTTTTCAAATTCTGTTTTAAATCATCCAGTGACACGCGGCGTGTTCTGATTCGTCCATACCGTTTCGGTTGGATCGACTGCTCTGGCGCGTTGGATCAAGTCAGATCGTGCGGCACAGGATCACTCGTACCCCTTCGGCTAAGGATCTATCGTGATGCTTGGATCATCATCTAACGGCTATTATCACATTGACCAAGCTTTGGCAGCGCAGCGACGGTGGCTGGCGGCGGCGAGGTCAGATGGTGGCGGCGCTGGTGAAACAGGAAGCTAGAATGGCTAGGGAGATGCTCACAGTGTTCGTGGCGTCGTAGGGAAGCTCAAGAAGGTTGTCGTTGCTGAAGGGGCGCACGGAGTAGTCCTGAATTGCTCGCCGGAGCTGTGCTTCACCTCGGGCGCGGTCAGATGTTGTCGGAGGCGAGCGTCTAGGGCGCAAGCGAGAGAAACAACGCATCAGGAAGTTGCACACGAGTTCAAGGTTCACGAAAACACTCACCAGTGAGCAAGGGGCGCACGAGGTCGTCGGCTATGGCTCACCGGAGTTGGGCTTATCGTCAGTGGTGCTCAGACATGGACAGAGTCGAGGTTGCAGGTCATGTGCGGGCAAGCTGGCGCTATGGGGAGGTTCGCCTGGAGGTGGGGAGAAAGCTTGGGTGCGCCAGAGAGCAAGGGGGGCATGGACTGGCCGGAATTGCCGCGGTTGTTCGTCGTAGGCAGGGAGGTTGTCGCAAGCAATGCGGGCAGCCTGAGGGAAGAGAGGGGGCGGTGTCTGGGGGAAACGGAAGAGGGGAGGCAGGCGATTTTATCTTGCGTGATGGCTGGGCTAATTAACGCGGCAGTTAATGGGGATTGAAGGAGCTTTCAACGGTAGAAACGGCGACGTGGTTTGGGGGAAGAAGAGGTCGCGGCGGGTGAGGACGATGAACAGGAGGGGTCGGGTCGGCTGGTCAGCGAGAGAGAGGAGAGGGGAATGGGTCCACTTGTCATCGTCTGTATGGGTGCGTGTTCGAGTGAAAACGTTTCGCTGAGGGGAAAGAAAGGTGGGCTGCGAGTTGGGCCTTGCTGGGCTGCTGGGCTGGCTCCTTCTCATATATATTTTTTATACAACAAGCTTTTCTTTTTCTATTTCCTATTTCTGTTTTGAAATTCAAACAACAAAAGAATCAACAAATCAAATCAAAACATTCACCAAACTTTGTATGGTGTTTTGGTTCTATTTAACAACATAAACCAAAGTCCCAAAATAAAATAATAATTTTTATTCTTTTTAGGATCTATTTAATAATTAAATAAAATAGATCTTATTTATTAATTCAAATAGGTTTTGATTTATTTAATAAAATCTCCATTTGAAAACTAAATTTTTCCAAAACCAAATCAGTAGGTTTTATTTGAAAATACAAGATACTTGGAAAACTTGTTTAAAATAAAATAACATTTTTATTTTAGGGTCCATTAATAATTAAATAAAATGGACCTTAATTATTAAATCAAAAAGAATTTGTTTTATTAAAAACTTTATTTTTAAATCTAAAATAAAACCAAAACACTTCGGTAGGTTTTATTTGAGAAAATAAAATACTTAGAAAACTTATTTAAAATAATTTAATAATTTTTAGTGTTTATTTAAAATGGGAAAAGCCTTTACTTTAATAAGATTGGATATTACATCCTTATTATTTTAATTAAAGCAAAATGTTTTATTTTCAAAAGTTTGGCCAAGGTTTATTTTGGCTCCATAAAATAATCTTTATTTATAAATCCACCTTTTCCTTTGAAAACCAAATCTTTTATTAAAAGATCCAAAAATAGTAATTTTAAATATTTTGAAGTTTATTGTTTATTTAACTTTTTAAATCCCTTTAGGATTTTATTTGATCCAAATAGGTTTTGAAAGTTCCCAATTGGATTCAAAAAGTTTCTTCTCACCCTGATAATCAACAAAGTTTTATTTTATTCATTTATTTTTCACATAACAAGATTTGGAAAATCTTGGGATGTGACAACCTTACACACTTTGCTTAAAGCAGTTGTCTGTTGCTTGCAACTTAATACTGGAGGTGGTTCCGATGATAACCTGAAGGTGGACTTCTAGTCATAGATGCAGTTGGATGGCGGTCTATGTATCTTGTTGTATTGCCCAATCGAATCTCATAGGATCTTTCTGACTAGTAATTGCATTGTTATGCCTTGCTCAGTTCCTATCAATTGCCCTGCTATAATTTGTTTACCCTTCATGCCATGTTGTTTATCTAAGGAGAGCACCTCTAGTGAACTATGGACCCCGGTCCAATCTTTACCATTGATACATCTTCCACTGTTACTTGTTTACTTGCTGCAAACCATTACCTTCCACACCATACCATTAATCCTTTGTTACAGCAAACCGGTGAGCTTGACAACCTCACTGATTCGTTGGGGCAAAGTCTTGAGTTTGTGTTGTCCAGGTCTCCGCGTTCTTAGCAACACATGTGTGACGTTTCCTTCCTCCTATTGGTCCGATAACCTTGGTTTCTTACTGAGGGAAACTTGCTGTTGTGCTACTTCATACCTTGCTCTTGGGGTTTCTAACGAAGCGTCCCACGACAAGTACTGGGCGCCATCAGCTCTCAAACATGACTTTGAGTTCCTTCACCATGGCAGTAGTGCTACTAAGTTCAAAGTGTTCTAGGAGTTAAGGCTCCATCGACATGAGGATCACATATTTCACAAGATTGTAGTCATTAAGCTTCGTGTCACACACATTTTGCTCTTCCCGAGATGCAGTAGTTGCAGGTGGGTCACCTAGCGGTGTATCCAGCACATAGGTCAAATTTGCAGCATCGAGGACAATCCTCATGTTATGGAACCATTCCGTGAAGTTGCTTCCATTGTGTTTTAGCTTTTCTTTCTCTAGGAACGTATTAAAAATAATGGTAGGGGCCGCCATTGATCTACAACATATTTGCAATAGTTTAGACTAAGTTTATGACAAATAGTTCTAATTAATAGTTAAATTAATCTAGGTGAACTCCCACTCAAAACAACATCCCTCACATTGTTTCAGTGATCACACGAACCAAATCCACCACATCCAAACCGATCATCACGAGAGATGATGTAGCTTCAAAGGAGAACAATCAACATGTTCATCATATCTACTATATGACTCATGCTTTACCATGTCTATACATGCTAGGCTCATCAAGATCAAACCTTAGCTTTGGCATGAGAAAATCAGGCTTGCTCCCGTTGTATACACTCACAAAATCTAACACACCCGATCATCACGTGGTGCTTCGAAACAACGAGTCTTGGCAATGGTTCCTACTAAGGATGAACACTTTATAACTTGATATTTTGTGAGGGGGATCATCTTATAATGCTACCGTCATGAACTAAGCAATACATGATGCATAAAAAGGATTAACATCACATGCAATTCAATATATGTGATATGATATGGCTTTTCTTCATGTGCTTCCGATCTCCATCTTCAAGCATGAACATGATCTCCAACATCACCGGCGTGACGTCAAGGTCAATGGCACCTCTCCATGGTTGTCGTCCACTAGCATTAACTACAACAACTACTTTGAATAGTAGACACATAGGTCTTAACGAAATTAAAAGACAACCATAAGGCTCCTGCCAGTTGTCGACTTACAATAAGGAACATTGCATACATCATATATAATCACAATCATGGCCATATCACATCACATCACATCCCTGCAAAACAAAGTTAGACGCCTCTAATTTTCTATGCATATTTTATGTGGTTTGGGGCTTTCAATAAGTGTCATTCTAACTTACAAACAAGAACCACAACGTTGATACTAGTATTGTCAATCATCCGTTGTAAATTGAATCTTCACTATGTTGGGAGAAACAGGCACCCGCAAAGCCACTTATGCAATACAATTTGCATGTCAAGCGTGGAGCATGTCTCATCAACAATGTCATGCAAGGTTATCTCGGGCCGCTTCCTCCCACCATCCCGCAAGATGCAAAGTACACAAGAAGCAATCAACAACAAAAGCATCAACGCACACAATGACAATTTGCATGATCATCTATCAACCAACAAGCTAGTATTATAAAGAGGCTTTACTAGGGACTCTAATTTAGTTTACAAATCACACAAGTATTAATGTTTCCGGTTAATACTATTATAGCATGAATATAAACATTTATCATAAACACAAAGATATAATAATAACTACTTTTATTATTGCCTCTAGGTCATATCTCCAACATCCACATCGCAGGAATAGATCTAGAACTAAACCTCTAAACCCTTCTCCACAACCATAGCCATCTTCCACCACTTGTAATATTAGCTCTCATCTCCAATTGACGACATTGTAAGACAATTTTCTATCAATCTTATGATCTCTATTACAATGTTTATGGTTGTCGATTTCATCTCTATGTTTGAGTAATTCTCCTTGGCTAAGGGCTTCGGCCTAGCCATGTAGCTTTTGTGCATGTTATTTATCATAGATGGGATCATGTATTAGTTTGTATGACATGATGATTGTAGTATCCTATCTTGCCTCAGTCTAAGGACTTGTCAGGTACCCAAGAACCCGAGGATTGATCCAGGTAAAGGGAGTGTGAGTAATGACTGATCTATAGGATAGGAATTCCAGTGACAGAGAGGGTAGTACGGCTATACGTGAGGAATTTACTTGGGATTAATGGTGACATCACGATGCATATCATTAGTTCTCTTTCTTCTATGTATGAGACTAGTAGGTTATTGCTATAAGCGGTTGCGGAGGCAATACCAATTATGGATGCACTGCCCACATATAATTATCTTGCTCTAACAATTACATGCATACTTTATTATTATGTATTATTCCCATCAGATGTTTTGCATAGCTACTGGTGAAAACCGAAGACCCTAGGCCCTCTCTCTCTCTCCATCGTGAACACCAACAAAAAGATCGCAAACTCTTGGTCCGGTGAAAATGCAATAGGAATTCTAAAACTCTTGAAGGTCCGTTGGAGTAATCTCACTTTGCTTTCTGCTTCCCGAGGATTCGATAAACCTAGTTCTACTAGGGAAAAAGAGCTATACTACATCCGTAATACAGATCGAAGGTATTAATGGTGCAATGAAATGTCTCCTCCTTCACCTTTATAGAGGCCTCCTCACTCTCACTCATCACCCACTCGCTCACTCATGCAACCGTCTCCACTGTCCCATCACCTTTTGCAAACCCCTCAAGAAAACCCAACCATGTCGGTGATGGAGAAGAACGGCGTGGTGGCCATCGTCGCCTCCAAGGCCACCGGCAAGGAGGCCCACATCCCCCTACATGCCCCCATCGAGGCATTGAAGGAAAACGCCGTCCCCATCCAGACCCCCATCCCCGCTTCTGCCTTAGCCGCCGGCTAGGAGGCCCCCGCCGGTCTCGGACAGATCCCGCTCGGCTGGGACCCCTACAAGGATAAGGATTATATCAGTACGGAGAACCCCTAAGACACCAGGATTGCTAACCCATGGTCGGAGGTAACTAGGGTTTTCTCCCCCTCCTTTGTTCTTCCCTCATTCCCATTGTTGGATGCTAGACCGTGTGTTATTAGGGTTCTGTTGTTCATATTTTCAACCTTTGGATGCTAGGTATTTTTACAGTAGCTAATCCTCTTGTGTTAAATCTCATATTTCGATAAATCCCCTTGTTCGTATTTAAATCCTATTTCATTTCTCCTCTAAGTTGTAGTTAAGGGATTCCCTAGTTAGTACTAGCGTTGATCTGTTGTTGGGATCAGTATGCGATTTGGTTTGAAATTTGGGGATTGGGAAATTATCAGGGGATCTCAGTCGTTTAAATTATGCAAGTAATCAATCCCGATAATCAAGGTATCTCAATCATATCCTTATTGCACTCTACTATTTTTTCCAACAGGTGGATAGTAGAGATGCCTGCAATGACAACGAGTCCAAGGACACCAAGACTCGTGAGGTGCTGACGAGGCTGAAGTCCGGCCAGTACAACAACTTCTTCACTAGCGACATCAATAGGTGCCCCTTATGCACCAGGAGACTCGCCACCGACTTCAACTCCCTCATGAAGCATGTCGAGGACGTGAAGACCTGCAGCCTGTCCATGAACATCAATGGATTTAGAGCCAAGCACCAGGCGCTCGATTTTCACCTCCGCAACCTCCAAAAGGCGGCCATCGAGGAGGGTCGCGTGCCCCCGATCAAGCCCAAGGCACCCAAGGTCAAGGGACCGGGCAGCAAGAAGTGGAGGAAGCGCCAGAGGGAGGAGGCGAAGGCCCTCCTAACGGAGGCCATGAGGGGCCACTGATCTTGTGTTGTTGCTGTAAAGCATCTTCCTTTGTATTATCTGTTGAACTTGTCCGCTGCTGATGCTGAGCACCCTAATTGTCGAACCTCATTAAGTATCATACTATATTAGCTACTGAGCAGTCTATATTAGCTGTTTTATCTACATCTGCTCTGTTTACTGAATGTATTTATGGTGCTGGTTAGATTTGCTGCTATAGATTTGCCACCAGAGTGGGAAACAACAAGGGCCAAAAGGAACAATGATTAAAGAGAGAAGCTGCTTTAAATTCTCTACCTTTTTAGGAAAAGAAACACAACTTTTAGCGAGAGAGTGGGGAAAAGATGCTCTTAAAAAGGCCAATCATAAAAAGAACACGAAAGAAAACTTCCAATTTAGGTGACAGGGCGCACGTAACCACCAAACGTGCTCCACATGGTCCCACACCACGTCTCCGTAACACGTTCTCAACAAGTCGGACCCATGTAGTCCAACATGGCATGGCCCCGCATGTCAGCACAATATGTATCTGACCAACTGGACCCACTTGTCAACACGTAACGGTGAGGGTCCACTAAGGGATCCGACTGATCGTGGTCCCACTTGTTAGCATCTAACGGCAAGGCTGATGGACAGCGAGTTTCAGATTGTGTGAGAGTTTCATAGTAGGAGATAGGCAAAAGTAAGAAAAAGTTAAGCGGATGGGGAAAGTGAGTACAACTAGTGAACTGGGGGGGGGGGCAAAAATAGAAATCCAATATAATAATCATGAATCAAAACACAACTTCAAATATCATAAAGTCTCGCAACCCAACGGATATAAATCTTCTCTTGAACAAAGGGAATTCAAAGTTGCCAACTCTGAAATTAAAGTCTAACATGCGTGCAGGAAAGTAAACATGCTAAAAATTGTAAGATAGATTACAAGGCTCTCATAGATCCCCCAAAGCTTGGAATCAAACCGGATGCATCAAATAATTCCTTGCGTTTATTTTATACCGTGGCGCGCCCTTTTTGTCAGAAGAGGTCTTGTTCGAGATTGTAGCTCGAAGTCTCTTGTTTGTTTCCTCCAAGGAAGATATGCGGCGCAGGCACTTCTGCAGATCCGAATGCAAGAGGAACATCCCGCCAGTGACTTTATTCATCGCGTCATTGAGTTCCTTTTTGCATTCAAGATCCAAGAGGAACTTGTGCAAATCTCCTTATGGATGAGTTCTTATTTCTGAAAATTCTCCAACTTACGAAGGCGGCGTTCAATATCAGAGATGTGTGCACAAACTGGCACATCCAGAAGGTTGAACCCCCAGTCCTCTTGAGGCTTCACGCTCATATGTGCGTTCATGTTGATCTTCTTCATTGTTCAAATGTGCTCCATGGTTTCCTTGTAGGTTCCTGCATCGGGATGGTTAGACTTCTTATGCTTTGGCAATGAGTAGTTGACATTGATGAGATTAAGAAACTCCGTGCAGCCCTTCTCATGGGCCTTTTTGGCTTCCTCTTCGTCCTCGGGCTTCACCATGGCCAAGTAGGGTGGCTACTGCCACCCCCTCTTTGTTTGCTCCATGAAGGTCTCATACTCTTCATCATCGTACTCATCATCAGAGTCATACGCATACCGCTTGTTCTTAGGACTCAAACCTTGAGCTTCACGGGCTTCAATGGAGGAAGTCTAAAAGCTATCCCATGAAGGAGACATGAGGTTTCGAGGCCTGCCCTTTCCTTGAACAGGGTAGCGCATTAGGTAGATTGGATCTGTTCATATGAGAGGGATAAAGAATTCTATGGAAGCTTATTAAGGGTCAGAGGTAGTAAGAAATATGTATGAGAATAAAAATGGTCATACAATAAAAGAATCCCAACAAATATGGTAAGAAATAAGCAAAAAAAGGAAAAAAAAATGTGATCATAATGACCACCTGGTACAGGCAGACGCCCGTACGGCGCACCTGTACTGGGTTGTTTCCACAAAAACTCGAGTACCAAAGAAGGTAACTAGTTTTAACATCCCAAAAATATTGAACAATGATTATCAAATCCCAATTACCAAAATTAGGGTTAACAAAAACTTTTGTTAATTAAAATCAATATGAATGCATGAGTGTATGTGATGATTGTATGAATGCATGAATGGACTTGTGTGATTGTTATAAATAGCAAGGATTGGTTTAAAGATGAAAACAACATCACCTAAATCATTTCCAAGCAGAAACAAATCAAGATAAAATAAAAAATAAACCAGATAAAGCAAATGGTCATTTTTGCCAATCTTGCTCACTAGACCACTTTCAGTGTTTCTAGTCCAAGATTTCAAATAGAAACAATTCCTTCTTTTCACCCCTTGCTAGACCAAGTAAAAGTGAACCCAATCCCACCTTTCAAAATTACAGAAACATTTGGCTACTTGATTCAAATGACAATTCAAAATTGAATCTTTAACATATGGGAAGATCACCCATTTTCAAAAACCAACCAAACCAGTACCCCTTGACCTTTCCAGCTAACCAGAGACTCCCTAGTATGTAACTAATACACCCACAAAGTTTGAATCAAAAATTCAAATTTGAATCTCTTTCGGCCATTTCATCAAACACTTTGCAGACACAAAACAAACAAACATCAAACACTATTGTGAGCAGTGTTTTTGGCCTAACTTGTTCCCTCTCTGGTTCACAACAAGCTATTAGTATATCATCTAGCCCAATTAACAAGCTCTAGCACCACTGTGAGCTTGCCATGCCATCAATGGTGACCATGGCTGATCCCAACTTGCCACCCCAATGTCGACAGCAAGCTAGGAGCCTCACTAGCCGCGCCAAACTTGTCTAGCAGGCACTCCATCGTCCACCGCCACCCCCTGTCTAGCGCTCGATCCCTGCCAGCCCCTGGACCACACAGCTCGAGCATGCCCAGCCTCTCTGCGAGCGTGCCGACAGCGCGCCAGAGCGCCACCCGCGACACACGCCCACAGAACGCGCGTCACCCTCGCCACGTGCAAGCATGATCACCACCACCCCAGCAACCCCGCAGACACGCCCGTTCGTCGCCGCGCGACCAGGAGAGACTGTGCGCCTTAAAACTTCCTGTCAGACCTGCCCAGAGCATCGCGACGTTCCGACCATCTCGCACTGCCCCACGCCGCGTAACCATGCTGTTGAGCTTCTCCAGGGAGCACATCACCTCCCCTACCGTCGCCCATGCCTTTAGCTCGCTGTGCCAACGACACCGACGAGCTCAGCCCATGCCCTTCGGTCCCCTTATGGCACTATAAATAGAGGCCACCCCCGCTCAATTTCTTCACACCAACACACTCCCCTCTTTTCAGAAGCACCCCACCTCACCCCCGGAGCAAGGCGAGAAGCACATCGCTGGAATTTGGTCGGAGTCTGCCACGGAGGAGGAAGAAAGGAGCTATTGATTATAGCCGCCCCAGGAGAAGCCATCGGTACCAGGAGGTTCACCGTCGTCGACTTCGTCCTTCGCCCCCGTCGCCGACCCTCGCTTGAGCCCCGGTGATCCACCATAGACCCCCACTGGCCGCGCTAGGGTTCTGTCTTGCCGGCGTTGCCCGACGAAGACGATAGGTCGTGGCCGTTGGATTAGATTTTGATCGCACGGTCTAGATCACCCCGTACCGCTTCGCACCCCCTGTCTCGCTGACTGGTGGGGTCATTCACTTAAACCTACCGGCGCGTGCACTGTGCACCGTGGGCCAGCCCATTTAACATCCCATGTAACCCAGTTAGTTTGAATTTATATTTTCCAATTTAGTTCCAAACCTAGTTTTGTACCTAGATTCAAAAATCAACCCAGGTCGATTCACTAAACCAAAATGCATGAAACCAATTTTGTTAGAAAGTTATTGAAATTCTTAATCCAATCCCGTTTGATTCAATTCATTTGGAATTGTAGATCACCTATAGTAAAAATAACAAGGCAGAAGCTTTTCTTCATTCAAACATTTTTCAAAATTCAACCACTAAAGCTTTTGAGTTAATTCCAACTCTCAAACATCACATTTAACTAGGCCTTTCTGAATATATAAAAATATCTAGGTTTACTTGCAGAAATTTTGGACAAGCAATAAAATAATGCCTCATAGGCCATTCTAGTCACTTTAATTAATTAAAATAAAAGTTTAAACCTTATTAAATTGTGACACCACTTTAAATCACATTCCCAAGTACTGAAATATGTGGTGATGACATGGGTCAACATGACCCCATGTTTTAGTTGGAGAATATTAAATCTTAAGTAGTTTCTCAATGAGTAGAAATTAATTATCTAAAATAAAAGAAATAAAACTATTTGCCTTAATCTTTGTGATGTTTGTGATGATGCTAGATCATCTAGTGAAAAACTTGGTGTGATAAAAAAATTAGTTAAGTATTGTTTGGTGATTGTGTACCTCGTATTTATTTATAGACGCTAGTACCGACCAATGATACAAGGAGGAAGGAGAATACTACGAGGAGAACTTCAACCACTTCTCTGCACAAGGAAAGCTGTTAACTGAGCAAGCTAACACTTGCAACTGTGAAAACTATGTGGCCTATGCAATGCATTAGGCATGCCTTGGTTATACCCCTTGATGACACATAATCCTAGTTTTACTCGCAAGCTTAATTATTTTATTTCTTCATCAAATCTTTCTTTTAGAGTTTACTTAGTGACTTGTAGATTTTAGAAAGATATTTAAAGGTAGCATAAAGAGCATAAAACTTGGCCTAAGTTAGATAATCTTGATGTCATCCTGATGCATAAGATTGAACTTAGATAAGATACACTTGTTTACCACCCCTCATTAGTATTTACCCCCACTTGTAGATGCTAGTGCTAAGCCGAAAACTTGATCAACTTTAGATGGGAATACTTGGTGAAAATGGTTATGAAAACCTTAGAATGACGAGTCATTCTACTGAAATGTTTTGACATGTGTTCTTGAACACCAGATGATTTTGATGATCAAACTGATAAGGCATGAGCCTTAGCCCTTTATAAAACTGATGGTTGTCTAGATGCAATACCATTCCAATTTTTCCGTACAACCATAATACCCGAAATTTGGGTAGGGCTTGACTGGAAATTTATATACCTTAGTATGGGTTCCCTTGTGGCCAAGGTTTTAGCTGAGGCTACCTTATGAAGATTGTCCACCTATGCAGTTCCCAAGATGACAGTTGGTCATGGTTGGGAAGCCAAACTCACAGGAGAGGTGCCTATACTAGGGCGTGTAATTGAAAGGTTAGGATTGATTATACGCATACTGAGTATGGTGAATTCAGGATTGTTCCTGACAGATGTATCGAATTTTGTGGTGAAAGTGTACCACCTCTGTAGAGTGTCAAACTATTCGAATAGCCGCGTCCGCGATTGTGGACAGTTGGAGTGGCCATACTGTTCCATCATCAGATGTTTTCAAAATGACTTGTGAAATGATTCATGACTTTGACTTGACCACAACAGGGTTGTGATATGAAATTCAATTTCCAACTTAGGAGTTATAAAACTTTCAACTAGCTTTATTTGCTTCTGAACTTAGTAGAGATAAATCTGGCTTGTTGCAAAACAACCTAGAGCCTAGTACTTCCTACTCAAAACCCACTTTACTTATTAGTATTAGTTTGCGAGTACTTAAAGAGTACTCATGGCTTTGTCCCTGGCTATTCCCGTGGCTAGACTATGAAGAGGACAATCAGGAGGATGGACAGCAGGAAGGTTACGACAACTAGGATCATCTCCCATCGTCAACATTGCCTGTGACCATGAAGATGGAGCTTCGTCCATGCTATCGTTATTATTACGTTACTCCGCTGCTTGATTTGTATTAAGACTTGATCATGTGATCCTTATTTGTTGTAAGACCTTATGTATGGTTTGTAATGGATGATATACTGTGATATCCAATCTGTTATGTCTCACAAAAATGGTAATCCTGGGATTGTGATGTATGGCATAACAAGCATCTTGGATTAAAAATCCGGGTGTTGACAAGTTGGTATCAGAGCAATCCTGACCATAGGAGACCCTAGTGTAGAATGGACGTTTGAATCAAAAACTTAGTTTCAAAGCCAAGGAAGTGAGCACTTATGAAAACTTATTCTCCTTCTTACCACTTGGATTCTTTCATGAAAAATTCATGTTCCTCAAAAATTCTTGCAAACGTACATAAAATTTGACACACTTGATCACTCTACTAACTTACTCATCCTATATTCTTATAGATGGACGTGAAGTATAGCAAGTTTTATCAGTTGGGGAATAGAGGAGACCTCTGTAGGGGTTCGTAGCATGGAAAACAAAATTTTTCTATCGCATACAAACAAACAAGCCAAGATCTATCTACTAGATTGTAGAAACGAGTCGATGGAATAACTTACCCTCGAAGATTCCAAAGTGTTTAACGAGAGCAGATTCTCGTGGGTGATGTAGTCGTACTCTTTCCGATCTCAAGATCGTGTAGACGATCCTTCCGGCGCTGCATTCCGGCAGCGCTTCCGTAGTCGGTCACACGTTCGGTACTCGACGAAGACCTTCCTCTCCCTTGTTCCAAAGCAAATGGAGGTTGTAGCACTCTCCTCGCGATTCCTAGCAGACAAGTGGTACCTAAGTAGAGGGGAGATCCCAGGCTTCGCCTTAAGCCGGAGCGATTATGGTGGAGTATGAGAGAGCTAGTAGTGGTCTAGGGTTTAGACACACCAATTAGAAGGCTCTAAACCGAAGGCTAGAGCAATTAGAAGCTCTAAACCAAAACGGCTCTAAACCGGAGATTAGAGGATAGGAACTTGTGTGTCTAGAGGAGGAGGCCGTGCCCCTCCTTTTATAGGTGGAGGGCAGGGCCCGAGGGGAGGAGTCCTCCCCAACTCGGCCTAGGCTGGCCGCCGGCTTGGAGGAGAGGGACTCCTCCTCCAAGTTGGTTTCAACCTCCTCTTGCTTGTTTCCCACAGTTTCCTGTTTCCCACAGTTTCCTGTTTTCCACAGTTTCCTGTTTTAGCCGTTTGACTTTCAAACTGACAGTTTGACTTTTCAGTTTTGGAACAGCAAGAAAACTTAGTACATGATGCAATCATTCAATGACACATTCATGTACCCTCCCCCCCGGAGTGCCGGACAATCCGAAACCTTCTAGAACATTCCCGATGAGAACACCGGAATCATTCCCGAACTCCGAAACAGTACTTTCCTTATATGAATCTTATTCTCCGGACCATTCCGGATCACCTCGTGATATCCCGGATCCCATCCGAGACTCCGAACAACATTTGGTCTCTTTCTCATAATACCATAACTACTCAAACAACGTCGAATCCTTAAGTGTGTCTCCCTACGGTTCGTGAATTATGCGGACATGATCGAGACACTTCTCCGAACAATAACCAATAGAGGAATCTGGAAATTCATATGGCTCTCACATATTTCTACGATTACTTTGCGATCGAATGAACCACTTACATACGATACCAATTTCCCTTTGTCTCACGATAGTTTACTTATCCGATCTCTGCATACCTAGTTCAACCTCGTTACCGATAAGTACTCTTTTCTCGTTCCCATGATATGTGATCCCTTGTGAGCCAGTCACATGCTTGCAAGCTAATTGGATGACATTCCACCGAGAGGGTCCAGAGTATATCTATCCGTCATATGGATGGACAAATCCCACTCTTGATCCATGTGTTTCAACCAATACTTTCCACACTCAATGCCACCTTTATAGCCACCCGATTGGTGTGGTGTTTGATGACATCAAAGCATCCATCCGGTAAAGGTGATATGCATGATCTCATGGTCGAAGGAATTAGGTTACTATGTATCAGAAAGCATATAGCAATTGAACTATTGAAATGACTTGATCTTTATGCTACGCTTATCTATAGGAGTATGTCCATCAGATCATTCTCCTAATGATATGATCCTGTTGTTAATAACATCTCTATGTTCATGATCAGGAAACCATGATCATATATTAACCAACAAGCTAGTTTAACAAGAGGCTTTACTAGGGACTCTTATTTTAGTTTACAAATCACACAAGTATTAATGTTTCCGGTTAATACAATTATAGCATGGTATGTAAACATTTATCATAAGTGTGAAGATATGATAATAACCACTTTATTATTGCCTCTTGGGCATATCTCCAACAACCTCATCTTTGAGCGTGATTTGGACCAGCTGTCGGAAATGCTGGAGCGTCCGCACCCCGAGTTCTTCGGAGCTCAGCTCAACAATCAGGAAGGAGAGGAGTTGCAATGGCTGATTCTTGGAAGTCTCCGAGAAAATATTGAAGCCCCCACCTCAGAGGGAATTCAGTTCAACTTGAGAGAGAACAACTGGCTCGATGGACTTGCCAAGGCAATGCATGAAGCTCTTGCCCGTCTGTGTGGGCAGAGTATCAACCAGATCAAGGGTACCCGCTTTGAGTTCTATCCAAGGCGTGACATTATTGGACAACGACTAGAGGCCCCATATCACCATGAGATGAAGACTCAATTGGACCACCTCAGCTTCATGATGTATGACCGGTAGAAGGAGTTGGACAATGCCCGCTCCTACGCCAACCACAAGTACGCCATCGCACCCAAGAAGGATCAGACCATTGCCATGCTAGTGAAGGATCGCCAGTCTCGTCGCCGTCAGCTTGACAAGAAGGAGCGCATCATTGCCCATCTTCACCACAGGATCACAGAGTTGGAGGAGACTATCCACGAGAGAGATATGCAGCCCGAGGAGAGGGAGAATGCAGGGGAAGACCTTCGTGGAGACCCCTACTTCTATCTTAGTGATGATGATTTCTGGAGGATCAGGCCATGGACTTCTTCACCGATGAGAATGACTTCGCCTTCATTGATGATGATGAGGAGGAGGAGGATGAAGACACTGACTCCGAGGAGTAGCAGCACTTGAGCACTAGCGTTAGTGAGTTGTATCCGGTCCCACTGTATCGCAGTTTCCCAGAATGGTTCTTAAAACCTTCTGTTTTTCTTTGTTGTGGAGTGTGTTTGTATTGTGTGCTATGAATGAATGATTGAAAAGCAAGTTTCTAGAAAAACCCGAGTCAAACTTTGAAAACTTTTAAAAAAAAAATCCTGAACCTTAGATATTTCCCTCTTATCTCATGATCTATCTCAATCTTCAGATGCCTTGAGGAGGAAGCACTTTATCCCCGGACCCGATGTTGCAAATCTTGCAAATGTTGGTTTCTGACCACGAAGCTGAAAGAGCTGAACGTCAAGCCAACTTAGCCACCCTTCAACAGATAGCTCAGATGCCCAGCAACAATCAAGGCCATGGAAATCAGGAACACCATGGGTCCAAGCTCAATAATTTCCAGAACACCAATCCACCCATTTTAACTAAGTCTGAAGAGCCCCTCGATGCAGATGATTGGCTTCAAACCATGGAGAACAACTTAGAAGTTGCAAGAGTGGAATCTAACGAGAAAGTACTGTTCGCCACCCACTATCTGGTCAAAGATGCAAGAGCATGGTGGAACAACGTTCGTTCCATGATTGTAGGAGAGATGATGACTTGGGATGAATTCAAAGTCAAGTTCAGCAGAACCCATGTGCCACCGGGTTTGATCAAGAGGATGAGAGATGAATTCAGGGAACTAAAGCAAGGAAGGATGACAGTAGTTGAGTACCGTGACAAAATTCTGTCATTGGCTCGGTATGCACCAGATGAGATAGATACCGAAGCCAAGAAGAAGGAGAGATTCTTGAATGGTCTGCATGATGAGATGCAGACAGTGTTAGTTAATATCCCATTTGCTGATATTGAAGCCTTAGTGGATTCTGCCATTCAGATGGATGGCAAGATCAACCAAGATAATGAGAACCGCAAGCGTCGCATGATGCATCAACCAGGAACCCATCATACACCAAAGTATCACCCCAACCCATCTCCAGGATTTGCCCCAAGAACCAATAGACCCCCAATGAACCGTCCAACCAATCCCAACCGTGGAAACCCAAGGCCCGGAGGAAACAACAACAACCCCAGGAACCCTAGCAATTTCAACCGTACACCACGCAAGTTCAACAACAACAATGCCGCCACCAACACCAATACTACCCCAAGGACTGGAAGCAATGTTGTGCTTGTTGCAGCAAAGGACAAGTCTCAGGTGACTTGTTATGAATGTGGAACCAAAGGTCACTATTCCAATTGGTGCCCCAAGAAGATTGCCGCATCCCCCCATGCAAATGCTCCAGCTCAGCAGCAACGTCGTGTTCATCCTGGAAGAAGGTTTGCCCCAGGTAACTCGCTCAACCGCAACGGCCGTCTCTTTCTCATGCATGTTGAAGAAGCCCAAGAAGCGCTAGATGTCGTGCTGGGTATGTTTTCTGTTAACTCAGTACTTGCAAGAGTGTTGTTTGATTCAGGAGAATCGCACTCGTTTGTTACTGAATAATTTGCATGCACTAGTAAGATTCAACCCACCAAATTGAAGCATGTTATGATAGTTCAAATACCCGGTTCAACCACCAAAGCTACACAAGAGTCTAGCCCAGCCAACCATTGACCAAGTCAGAATAGTCTACGAGTACCCTGATGTATTTCTAGATGTTTTGACCAGTATGCCCCTAGATCGGGATATCGAGTTTATCATTGAACTAATCCCTAGAACTGGACCCATATCCCATAGACCATATAGTATGAACCCGTCTAAACTAGTGGAGCTAAAGAAGCAACTGGATGCTATGTTGGAGATAGGATTGATTCAACCAAGTGCGTCGCCATGGAGATCACCTGTCTTGTTTGTGGATAAGAAAGATGGAGGTAACCATTTGTGTATGGATTATCGGAAGTTGAATGATGTCACCATCAAAAACAAGTACCCACTGCCAAAGATAGAAGACCTGTTTGACCAGTTGACCGGTGCCAAAGTGTTTTCTAAGATTGATCGTAGAACTGGTTATCACCAACTCAAGATTCGCGCAGACGATATTCCAAAGACTGCCTTTACCACCAGATATGGATTATATGAGTACACTGTCATGTCTTTTGGATTAACCAATGCCCCCACTTATTTCATGAACCTCATGAATAAGATTTTTATGGACTTCCTGGATAAGTTTGTCGTTGTTTTCATCGATGACATTCTAATCTATTCCAAATCAGAAGAAGAACATGAGCTACACCTAAGTACCATCCTTGGAACCCTTAGGAAGCATCAGTTATATGCCAAGTTTAGCAAATGTGAATTCTGGCTATAGGAGGTAGGATTCCTCGGACATATTGTATCAGTTGGAGGAATTGCCGTTGACCCTGCAAAGGTGAAGGATGTTGAAGATTGGCAAGCCCCAACCACTCAAACCCAAGTTGGTGCATTTCTCGGATTAGTGGGATATTACCGCAAGTTAATAGAAGGATTCTCGAGTATTGCAAGACCCATGACCCAATTGTTGAAGAAGGATAAGAAGTTCGAATGGACGGACAAATTGAAGCGAGTTTTCAGGAACTCAAGAGGAGATTGATTTCAGCCCCAATCTTTATCATGCCGGATATTACGAAGCCTTTTGATGTGTATTGTGACGCATCCAAGATCGGTCTCGGATGTGTGTTGATGCAAGAAGGCAAAGTAATATCTTATCTGTCCAAACAACTGAAGCAGCATGAACATAATTATCCAAACCATGACCTTGAACTAGCAGCTGTAGTTCTAGCCCTAAAGACATGGAGGCATTATCTCATGGGAAACCGTTGTGAGATTTATTTGGATCACAAGAGCCTGAAGTATATATCCACTCAGAAGGAGCTGAATATGAGGTAGAGAAGATGGATAGAGCTAATCAAGGACTATGATCTGGACATTCACTATCACCCTGGTAAAGCCAATGTGGTAGCAGATGCCCTTAGTAGATTGCCGTGCTGCTTGAACTCCATGATTCTGAAGGAGTAGCCAAGTTTGCACAAGGAGATGGAAGATTTTAGAATGGAATTAGTAGGTGAAGGATTTTTGGCTAGCATAGAACTTCAACCCACTTTGATCAGTCAAATCAAGGAGGCGTAGAAAGGAAATGCTAGTATCGACAGAATCAAACGTCGCATAGGTACAGGCAAAGTACCCAGATTCACCAAGGATGAAGAAGGAATTTTGTGGTACAAAGGACGTCTCTGTGTACCAGCGGACTCAGAATTGAAGCAGGATATTTTGAAAGAAGCCCATGATACTCTTTATTCTATCCACCCCAGAAGAACGAAGATGTATCAGGATTTAAAGGAACAATTTTAGTGGCATAAGATGAAGAGAGAAATCGGAAGCTATATAGCCAAGTGTGATATTTTGGCCTAACTTGTTCCCTCTCTGGGATATTAGTAGATCATCTAGCCCAATTAACAATCTCTAGCACCACTATGAGCTTGCCATGCCACAATGGTGACCATGGACGAGCCCAACTTACCACCCCAATGTCGACAGCAAGCTAGGAGCCTCACTAGCCTCGCCAACCTTGTCTAGAATGCACTCCACCGTCCACCGCCACCTCCTGTCCAGCGCTCGAGCCCTGCCAGCCTCTGGACCACATAGCTCGGGCGTGCCCAGCCTCTCTGCGAGCGTGCCGAGAGCGCGCCAGAGCGCCACCCGTGACACATGCCCACAGACCTCGCGCCGCCCTTGCCGCGTGCAAGCGTGATCACCACCACCCCAGCAACCCCGCAGACACGCCCGTTCGTCACCGCTCGACCAGGAGAGCCCATGCGCCATAAAACTTCCCGTCGGACCCGCCCAGAGCACCACGACGTTCCGACCGTCTCGCACTGCCCCACGCCGTGTAACCATGCCATTGAGCTTCGCCAGGGAGCACATCACCTCCCCTACCGTCGCCCATGCATTTAGCTCGCTATGCCGACGACACCGACGAGCTCAGCCCATGCCCTTCGGTCCCTTCTAGCACTATAAATAGAGGCCACCCCCGCTCGATTTATTCACACCAACACACTCCCCTCTCTCTCAGAAGCACCCCACCTCACCCCCGGAGCAAGGCGAGCAGCACATCGCCAGAATTTGGCCGGAGTCTGCCACGGAGGAGGAAGAAAGGAGCCGTTGATTGGAGCCGCCCCAGGAGAAGCCACCGGTACTAGGAGGTTCGCCGTCGTCGACTTCGTCGTTCGCCCCCGTCGCTGACCCTCGCCTGAGCCCCGGTGAGCCCCATAGACCCCTACTGGCCACGCTAGGGTTCTATCTCGCCGGCGTTGCCCGACGAAGACGATAGATCGTGGCCATTGGATTAGAGTTTGATCGCACGGTCTAGATCACCCTGTACCACTTCGCACCCCTCTGTCTTGCTGACTGGTGGGGTCATTCACTTAAACCCACCCGTGCGTGCGTTGTGCACCATGGGCTGGCCCAGTTAACATCCCGCGTAACCCAGTTAGTTTGAATTTATATTTTCCAATTTAGTTTCAAACCTAGTTCTATACCTAGATTCAAAAATAACCCAGGTCGATTCATTGAACCAAAATGCATGGAACTAATTTTGCTAGAAAGGTACTGGAATTCTTAATCCAAGCCCATTTGATTCAATTCATTTGGAATTGTAGATCACCGATAGTAAAAAGAACAATGCAGAAGCTTTTCTGCATTCAAACATTTTTCAAAATTCAACCACTAAAGCTTTTGAGTTTATTCCAACTCTCAAAAATCACATTTAACTATACCTTTGTGAATATATAAAAATATCTAGGTTTACTTGCAGAAATTTTGGACAAGCAATAAAAGAATGCCTCATAGGCCATTCTAGTCACTTTAATTAATTAAAATAAAAAGGTTAAACCTTATTAAATTGTGACACCACTTTAAATCTCATTCCCAAGTACTGAAATATCTGGTGATGACATGTGTCAACAAGATCCCATGTTTTAGTTGGAGAATATTAAATCTTAAGTAGTTTTTCAATGAGTAGAAATTACTTTTCTAAAATAAAAGAAATAAAACTATTTTCCTTAATCTTTGTGATATTTGTGATGATGATCATCTAGTGAAAACCTTGGTGTAATAAATAAAAGTAGTTAAGTATTGTTTAGTGATTGTGTACCTCGTATTTATTTATAGACGCTAGTACCAACCAAGGATACGAGGAGGAAGGAGAATACTACGAGGAAGAAGCCGAGGAGAACTTCAACCACTGCTCTGCACAAGGCAAGCTAATAACTGAGCAAGCTAACACTTGCAACTGTGAAAACTATATGGACTATGCAATGCATTAGGCATTCCTTGGTTATAACCCTTGATGACACATAATCCTAGTTTTACTTGCAAGCTTAATTATTTTATTTCTTTATCAAAGCTTTCTCTTAGAGTTTACTTAGTGACTTGTAGATTTTAGAAAGATATTTAAAGGTAGCATAAAGAGCATAAAACTTGGCCTAGGTTAGATAATCTTGATGTCATTCTGATGCATGAGATTGAACTTAGATAAGATACACTTGTTTACCACCCATCATTAGTATTTAGCCCCACTTGTAGATGCTAGTGCTAATCCGAAAACTTGATCAACATTAGATGGGAATAATTTGTGAAAATGGTTATGAAAACCTTAGAATGATGAGTCATTCTACTGAAATGTTTTGAAATGTGTTCTTGAACACCAGATGATTTTGATGATGAAACTGATAAGGAATGAGCCTTAGCCCTTTATAAAACTGATGGTTGTCTAGATGCGATACCATTACAATTTTTCCGTACAACCACAATACCCGAAATTTGGGTCAGGCTTGACTGGAAATTTATATACCTTAGTATGGGTTCACTTGCGGCCAAGGTTTGAGCTGAGGCTACCTTGTGAAGATTGTCCACCTGTGCAGTTCCCAAGATGACAGTTGGTCATGGTTGGGAGGCCAAACTCATAGGAGAGGTGCCTATACTAGGGCGTGTAATTGAAAGGTTAGGATTGATTATCCGCATACTGAGTATGGTGAATTCATGATTGTTCCTGACTAATGTATCGAATGTTGTGGTGAAAGTGTACCACCTCTGTAGAGTGTCAAACTATTCGAATAGCCGCGTCATGATTCACAGACGATTGGAGTGGCCATACTGTTCCGTCGTCAGATGTTTTCAAAATGACTTGTGAAATGATTCATGACTTTGACTTAACCACAACAGGCTTGTGATATGAAATTCAATTTCCCACTTAGGAGTTATAAAACTTTCAACTAGCTTTCTTTGCTTCTGAACTTAGTAGAGATAAATCTGGATTTTTGCAAAACAACCTAGAGCCTAGTACTTCCTACACAAAACCCACTTTACTTGTTAGTATTAGTTTGCGAGTACTCATGGCTTTGTCCCTGGATATTCCCGTGGCCACACTATGAAGAGGACAATCAGGAGGATGGACAGCAGGAAGGTTACGACAACTACGATCATCTCCCATCGTCGGCATTGCCTGTGACCATGAAGATGGAGCTTCGCCCACGCTATCGTTATTATTACGTTACTCTGCTGCTTGATTTGTATTAAGACTAGATCATGTGATCCTTATTTGTTGTAAGACCTTATGTATGGTTTGTAATAGATGATATACTATGATATCCAATCTGTTATGTCTCGCGAAAATGGTAATCCTGGGATTGCGATGTATGGCATAACAAGCATCTGGGATTAAATCTCCAGGTGTTAACACTAGTCAACCGACTAAGTAGTACGGGCGGTTCCTGCCCGTATTGTCCATTCGTATGGACTTTACCGACTTTAGTTTTTTTACACAAAAGAATCAAACAAAAGTTAGGCGGTGAGATACCGTATCGGTGATGACCAGTGGTATGGGCTGATGCACCCGTACTGTTCGGTCGTACCAAAACGTCAAAAATTGAAACAGGGGTACCGCCTAGTGGACGATCAGTGGTACGGACGGATGTGGCCGTACCACCCGCCCGTACCGACTTCGCAAAATCGACAGTGCGTTCAGAAAAACAAAAGGAAAAGATAAATGCAAAAATAAACAACAGAAAATCGTGTAGAACAAAGATATGTTTAGAATTTGCATACTAGGATCATTCTAGAGAGAACGAGATCATTTAGGTACCTTATCCCTTCTGGATCATTTTTTATTTTTCTCTTCGAATAGAGTTGGTTGAAGGAAATCACCAAAATCATTACAAGGAGAAATCAAGAATTTCCTTTTCGACGGTGTGGTTCCCACAGGTATGTAAATGGATGACACCTCTTTTGGTGGAGCTTTCTCTTGAATGTTCATGGATGTCTCTTCTATCTCTTCTTTTCTTTGTAGAATCTACAAATCAAATTCTTGCAAAAGTAGAGTCCAACGGATCATCCTTGGCTTAACGTCAATCCTTTCTAGGATTTCCTTTAGGTCAATATGGTAAGTATGCACCCTAACTTTTGAGCTATTAATATAAGAACTAAATTTATCACAGGAGAAAACTATAGCAAAAAATTCCTTTTTTACCATAGGGTAATTCTTTTGAGCCCCGTTTAGGGTGCGGCTAGCATGATGAATGATATTAAGATCATCACCATCATACCGGCAAATAATTGCTCCCACGGCTTCATGACTAGCCTCACATAATAACTCAAAGGGTTTCCTCCAATTAGGTGGTTATATAGTGGGATCTTCAATGAGAGCTTGTTTTAATATGTTGAAAAAGTTTAGACATCTTTCATCAAAATTGAAGACAATCCCTTTTTGAAGAAGATTAGTTAAAGGTCTAGCAGTATTTCAAAAGTTTTTAATGAACCTTCTATAAAATCTAGCATGGTCTAGGAAACTCCTTATACCTTTCACATCTTGAGGAGGGGGAAGTCTTTCTATAGCTTCAATCTTTTCTTTATCAACTTCTATACCCTTACCTGAGATTTTATGACCAAGAAATATACCTTCTTAAACCATAAAATGGCATTTCTCCCAGTTCAATACTATGTTAGTATCTTCACATCTCTGCAAAACTTTGTGAAGATATGGAGACAACGATTAAAGTAATTTCCATAAACAGAAAAATCATCCATGAAGACTTCCATAATACTTTCAACATAATTGGCAAATATAGAAGTCATACATCTTTGGAAAGTAGCAGGAGTATTGCAGAGACCGAAAAGAATACAGTGATAAGCATAAAGACCATAAGTACGGATAAAAGTAGTCTTAAATTGATCATCGGGATGAACAACAATTTGAGAAAAACCAGAGTAGCCATCTAAGTAACAAAAATGAGAATGCATAGCTAGCCTCTCTAAGGTTTGATCTATAAATGGTAGTGGATAGTGATCTTTCCTGGTTTCTTTATTTAGTTTTCTATAGTTAATGCATATCTTGTGTCCAACAACAATCCTTGTAGGTATCATCTCATTATTTTCATTTTCAACAACAATAAATCCACCTTTCTTAGGAACAAAATGAAAAGGACTTACAAATTCACTTTCTTCTACATGAAAGATGATTCCTACATCTAACAAACATACTATTTCTTTTCTTACCTCCTCTTTCATATGAGTTTTGAGTCGCTGCTGAAAGTCTGCGAATGGCTGAGCTCCTTCCTCCATGAATATCCTATGGGTGGCTATTGAAGGACTGATCCCCTCAAATCACTCATCGAATATCCAAGGGCATTTCTATGCAATGGAAGAACCTTCATTAAATTATCCTCCTCTTTTTCTTCAATGTTAGAACTTATAATAACAGAAATCTATTTGTCTCATCAAGAAACCTATATTTTAATTCTCTAGGTAAAGTTTTGAGGGTAGGAGGGGGAGGAGCCTCATCTCCCTTTCTTATGGTTCTTCATATTCTTGATTAATCTCGACATCCACCTCGGGTGTGGAGTCAAGATAATCATCCATTTTAGTTTTTTCTATGTCATGGAGGATATTATTATTATCGACTAAGCTTCTTGCTAAATCATCATTAGGAGTCTCAATAACTAGTGATGCTAAATTGAAAATATCACCTTCATCACGTTCGTACTCATCATCATCTAGTTCTTCAATAGTCGACTTATGGTCAAATTTAGAGAAATGAAAATCCATTTTATCTTCACCAAACATGAGAGACACAGTTTGTCGCTTGCAATATATATTTGCTCCTGTGGTATTCAGAAAAGTTTTTCCAAAAATGATGGGACAATAAACATTGGTAGGCATGTCAATAAGCACAAAATCAATGGGCTATTTGTATGGTCCAACGCAAATTGGAACATCTCTAATTATTCCCATGGGGACTCTAAGTGTTTTATCCACAAGCATTATATTCATGTTTGTATCCTCTAGTTTGGCAGGTACTAGTTCATTTTGATTTTTTAAATAAAAGTTAAAAGGAATCACGTTAACAGCTGTCCCTATGTCATAGAGGCCATAATAGTAAGTTCCTCCGAAGGTACAAGGGAGAATAGGCTTACCAACTTCTTTAGCTTTTACCTTACCTTTGACGAATTGAGAAGCTAAAGTATCTAGCTCAATCACGTTGCAGTGAGCAAACATGGTTAGAATATCTTCCTTAATTGATTCCCCTATCTCCTGTATGTTTACCTTTTCAGTTTTCCTTACTTGTGCCTCTTCTTCTAGCTTCTTTAGGAATAGCTCTTCTTATTCTCTTTGATCCTCTAACTGTTGAGGCATCATATGTTTTCTTGCCGTCCTTGGGAAAGGAAGGGGTTCAACATATGGGGATACCTCCCGCAATGGTTCAATAGGAGCTATAATTATTGGATCATCTTCTACATCTGGCTCGGGTGATGGACTATAATGGAACCAGTCCATCTTGGGAGCCTTAATACGTTCTGCAAAAGACAGACGAATTTGCAAAACAATATCATCTCAAGTTGAAGTTCATCAGCAGATTCTTCCACCTTACCGGATTCTTTATAAGCATTGAGATAATCATATTCAATTTCTATACCTCCTTCGCCGCCTAAATCAAATCCCCATGTTTCTCTATTATATCGAATTCGTTCTAAAAGTTCCCAAGCCTTAACTATAGTTAACTCAATAAAGGAGCCTCCAGAATTGGTGTCAATCTCATGTTTAATTTCTTGATTAAGTTCTCCATAAAAGATGTGTAGAACGTACCATTCAGGTAAATCATGATGAGGAAATTTATGAAGTAGAGTCTTACAACTTTTTAAAGCCGTTACTAGTCCTTCACCTGGGAGGTTCTTGAAGTTTGTAATTCCCCTTCTTACTTCAGCAGTTTTTACCTTTGGAAAGAATCAAAACACAAATGCTCCTTTAAGTTTCTCCCAAGTATCAATTTTCTCTGCATGGCAAATTCTATACCAAGCCAAAGCAGTGTTGGTTAGAGATTGGCTAAAAATTTTAAGTTTTAATTCAACATGAGAATAACCTCTCAGTTTAAGAGTCCAACATAGCTCGGTAAAATGCATTAAATGAATGTAGGGAACCTCATCTGGATCATCTCATGCAAAAGTATTTTCTTTAATGACAGCGATAAAGCGAGGATTGACCTTGTGTAACTACCTCGGTGAATTACGCTCCTAGATACAAGCCTGGATGAGTGGTAGTGGTTGAAATAGTATGGTGGGGCCCTAAAAGCCACTCACTGGTAGTCCTTTCAGACGTCCCAACCACTACCCTCTCAACGGGACCTGTACGGGCGGCGTAATCGGCAGGCGAAGGGATCAACTACGTACACAAGTGGGTATGTACGCAAGCCACTATACAAGAGTACATCAGAGCCATACCATCTAGAAAGAAAGGAAATATAGCAACGCCATACGGCAAGATTCAAATGACCTGAATAGATCTATATTTTAGGATACTTCCTCATACAACACACATCAGAGTATCATGCGGAAGCGGCAAACAAAATCCGAGTACGGATAAGAAGCAAATCGGCATAAGATGCCATAGAAATAAGCACATCCCAACTACAGGTCTCACGGATCCCGTTCCCGAATCTCTACACGAGCGATCGTTGCCCCATCTTGACTTCTTCCACCCAAAGATCCGTCACGTGGGGTACTGTTCATCTGAACCAAATAATTTATCGTGTGAGACCCTAAGGGTACTCGGCAAGTCTTAATGCCTCTAAAGGGGACACAACAGGGTGACGAATTGCAGCGAAGATAAAACCTAGCAGTTCTACGATAGATAACGCTAACCATCCGCCTAACCAATGATGAGCGGATGTCCGTGAATTAAGAACAACAGTTATAATGGTAATCTCTTCAGATCCATCCTCCTCTCTGCTTACCAACAAGGAAGCGGACGAACAACCCCCCATCCGTTGGCAATTTTATTAACCATTCCATGAGTGTTGCACTATTTACTAGTCAAATTACTTAGTCAGATTAAAAGCGGTACTTTAGTTATGCTTGTCTATGATCGAGAAACTGTGCTCCAAGTCGTCCATATCCGCGGACACGGCTTTCAGAAAGTTTTACCCGGCCGGGGTGCACCAATAGCAACACACGCTCGATCAACCTCGGAAAAACCAAATCAAAACCCAACGAGGCTTTCACGACTGAACAATCACAGGATTCAGAAATATTTCAGGGGGCCACCCCTTAAGTAGATCCCGCAACGGAGATAGCTGACTCCGAGACGGGCTCAAGGTTTGCGTTAGTGGCTGTAAACGACTGGGAACCTGAAAGTGTGGCTGGGCTTGTCGATACCGTGAAAACACTCCGCTTACCTAAACAGTACAGTGTGCCCCTCGCACAAATGAAATACAGAAAGTAGCATGGCATAAGTACATGATAGTAAATAAAACCTCAAACTAGTTTGTGGCCCCAAGAAATAGACGGAATCAAGCTCTGGCTCAGGGGGGTCCCATATACCTCCCGGATGTGTATAGCGCGATAAATCAAGGAACAGGAATCAAGTACTCGGGGTCTTACGGGACACAAGTGAGCAGGAAAAACCAAATAGCAGATGTTGCTCACCGGTGCCACTTTCATTAGTTATCCCATCACTACTCAGGTTAAGTTGTTTAGGTACCTCGTTATCCACAGACTCACATACCCTACACATGCGTTTCTCGACTCGCATGGCTCAATCAACTCCTATAGTAGTGGCTCATGGGATGGGGAACAAGCTTGGTGGGGTTTTAAAAGTAAAGGCTATGCATACTTGGGATTCAATTTAATGCATTCGCGACTCAATGATGCAAGAATAAGATAGAGGCAATAGGTACTGTATGTATGCAAGCATGTGGAAGTGCTTGCCTGATATCTCAGTTGAAGCAAGGGACGGATCTGGGTAGTGCTCCTGGTTCTCTTGATATAACCCCTGCTCAGAGTCTATCCGAGAAAAACCAAACAAACAAGGCCAACATGAATATAGAGCACAAGCATATGAATAGATGCGTCAAGCAAACAATCATGCCATGATGAATGATGCACAATTTACATGGCAAGTAAGGTAGCATGGCATGGTGAGGTGTGGAAGACAAGTAATAACATTTTAATGGGGTTTTGGAATCACATTTGTTGCCATAACAGTTGCTGTACCCTATATTTTTATATGATGCATGCTGCAATTGAGGTCAAGGATAGCATAAACAGAAAGGTCTCGTCGAGCTGATCATTTTAGACATATCATTTGCTAAATTTGGAATTATAAATCAAAAGTTATTGATTATTTAAATTCTAGTGGCAATTGGTGTAATTTAAATAAACTTGGAATTTAAATGTGCAAAAGGCAATTTGAATGTCATATTTGAATTCCTGGCATTTTTCTGATCTCCAAACATATATCATTTGTGTTATTTGGGATTACAATGGAAAAGTTATTTGAAATCTGAATTGAATTTGAATTTGAAATCATTTAAACAAAATTTGAATTTAACCAGACTCTGGAAAGTTTTCTTACCTAGCCTACTCTAGCCCTAGTCACTGACATGTGGGGCCAGGCTCATCTGGACCCATACGCCAGTGGCTGGAAGGAAGGAGGACCGCGGGTTGATTAACAGGTTTGCCAGGATCCTTTTTGCAAAACAGCAGCGACACTGACAGGTGGGGTGTAGGGGAGCGCGGGTTGAGGGAAAAAGGGAGCCAGGGGCTATCTGCAAAAGGCATACTCTACTGTGGATCTTCTCTGTCGCCTGACGAACTGAAAAACGACACTGCGCGACAGAGGAAAAAAACAGGGGCGCGCCGGGCTCGATCCCGCGACCGCATGATGGCGGCAACCACTGGCTGGGCTGGGGTTTGTTGAGAAGGAGGAGGCGGCTAGAAAAGGTTCTCAGCAGATACGGTGCAGCAGTGCACGCCGCCCGGTGCAGGTGTGCTCGGAAACGATCGCCGTCGGCAAAAGAAACGGCGGGGCGAGCATGTCTAGGGGTCGGGCTTACGCGGTGGTGTTGGTGGCGGTGGCGAGGCTTGGGCAAAGCGATCGACGAGGATGCGTAACCTGGCGAGGTTAGGGTTCGTCGGGTCACGTCGGGGTCCAGGCTCCTGGGGCTGCTCCTCCTCGCGGCTGAGCACTGGGGCGACGCGGACGTCCTCCGAGGCTTCCTCGACACCTGCAACTCCGCGCCCGCCTCCTGGTGCATGTGTGCTGGCGAGGTAGACGGCGTGGCCGGCGAGAGGGAGCTGGGGGCGGTGGAGAAGGAGGGCAGAGGAGGGGAGCGAGGCAGGGCCCCTGGGCGGATCTGGGGACGGCTGTGAGGCGAGGGAGAGGATAAGAAGAGAGGCGGTGGGGTTGCGTGGGGAGGGAAGGTGGCCTCGGTGCCACCTTTTTGCCTCCTCACGTGCATGGCAGGGGGGCCGAGGATGGCGGCAGTGCAGGGAGGGAGGAGGTGGCGGGTGGGCTCAGGCAGGCACGCTGGTCGAGAGGCTCGGTGTGGCCAACAAGAGAGAATGAGAGGAGGGAGGTGCTCGAGCTAGCTGGTTAGGGGCTGGCTCGGCCAGGGTTTGCCTTAGGGCTGGTTGGGGGGTAGCTAGGTGGGTCCAGCAGGTAGAGAGAGGGTGTGGCGAGCTGGGGCAGGGTTTTGGTGTGACCAAGCTAGGAAGTAGAGAAGAGGAGGGGTTCTTAGGGTTTTGTTTAGGGAAGGTGTAGATTAGGGTTTTTATTTAGCTAGGATGGGGGATGGCATGGGGTAGGTTTTAGGGTTTTTAGCTAAGAGAGGGGGGTTTTGGATAGAGGGAGAGGTACTTCACTTGATCAAGCATGCTTCATAGACAAACACACAAGATCAAGAAAAGGAGAAAAGAGAGAAAGGTAGGGAGAGATGATTATGTGGTGATGGGGTTTTTCTTTGGTCCATGCATGCTCCAAATAAAGACCAAGCAAGATCCAAGAGAAGAGGTAGAGAGAAGGAGATGGGTTTAGGTTTGTGCATGCCTCATGAGCACATGTGTGTGCATGGAGCATGGGGATAGAGGTTTAGCTAAGGGAGATAGGGATAGATGATATGGTGAGGAAAACTACAAGCCCAAAACAAGTTTTAACCAAGAAAAATGATCCATGCCAACAAAGCCAAAAACTTACCAAAGCCAAGAGAAAGGTGGCACTTGCATGGCCCATGCAACAATAATTGCCATGTAGTTATATTGTGAAAACAACATTAATTTATGTGGCATTATTACTTGCATTCCCAAAAAGGTGGGCAAAGGCCAAGCAAAAGATTATGGGTGGAATCCAACCAACCAACATGAGCTAGAGTTAACTCAATAAAATGCCAAGATCAGATCAGTTGGATGGTGGAATTATAAGGTGGTGAAAGAAAGGTGGTGGAGTCGATAAGAGAGATGCCCTCAACTCAACTTGGGCATTTAACAATATATTAAGAACCAAATACAATATCAAGAGGCAACTACAATTAATCATGCACATGAGATAAGAACCAAACAAGAAAGGGTTTTATATGATGCTCAAATGCAAGGTGGTATGATGTATGAGCATGATATGATGATGATGCAACAATTATATGTTGGAAGTGGCCCTTTTTATTATCATAACATGTAGCATTACAGGTGTTAGACAACTAGGATGCTACAACTCTCCCCCACTAAACAGGAATCTCGCCCCGAGATTCTAGGAAGAAGAAGAAGAAGACACAAAGAGAGAAGGATGGTTGGCACGGAGTTCATCTTCACGCTCCCATGTGGCTTCATCAACAGAATGGTGTGACCACTGCACCTTGCAGAACTTGATGGACTTGTTGCGAGTCCTTCGTTCTGCGGTCTCAAGGATTTTGGTGGGGTGTTCTTGATAAGACAAGTCTTCTTTGAGGTCGATTAGCTCAGGATCCACGGTCCTGCCGGGGTCTTTGAAGCACTTCTTGAGCTGAGAGATGTGGAAAACATCATGGACTTTGAGTTTTTCCGGAAGCTCAAGTGCATAAGCAACTTCTCCTCTTCTACCACGTATCTTGAAAGGACCGATGTATCTAGGAGCCAACTTTCCTTTGATACCGAAGCGGTGTGTTCCTCTCATGGGAGTGACACGAAGGTAGACGAGATCACCAGGGACATACACCATATCTGTGTGCTTCCTGTCATAGTTGCTCTTCTGACGACTTTGAGCAATCTTGAGTTCTCGAATGATATGCACCTTCTCCTCTGCACTGAGTTACAATGTCGGGGCCAAACCAGATTCTTTCTCACACTGACCAACCAATCGGAGTTACGCACTTGCGACCATAGAGAGCCTCGAATGGTGCCATCTTGAGACTCTTTTGGAAGCTGTTGTTGTAGGAGAATTCAGCATAAGGAAGGCATTCTTCCACTTCATGCCAAACGAGATGACGCAAGCCGAAGCATATCCTCCAGTCGATTGATTCTTTCCACTTGTCCTTGAGACGAGGATGGTAAGCGATGCTGAAGTTCAACTTTGTTCCCAAAGCTTTTGGAAACTCTCCCGAACTTTGAGGTGAAGATGCTCCCACAGTCAGAACTGATTTCAAGTGGAACCCCATACAGAGACAATTACATTGATATAGAGCTCAATACTGAATTCCAGAAATTGTTTCTTTATTTGGGAAGAAATGAGCCACTTTAGAAAGCACATCGATGACAACAAAATTGCATTGTTGCTTCTGCGACCTTGGAAAGCCGGTGATGAAGTCCATCTCTACTTTCTCCCATTTCCATTCCGGAGGTTTCAATGGCTGTAGAAGACCAAATGGTTTCGATGGACAGCCTTGACTCTGCGAGACATCACATTACGAGACATACTTGGCACAATACCGTTTCAACCAGGCCACCAAGATTGTGTTTTCAAGTCCATGTACATCTCTGTCTGCCGGGATGGATAGAAAGAACCGAATCATGTGCCTCCTTGAGAACTTGGTCTCTCGGACCGGGTAGTTTGGAACAAACATCCGGTATTCAAAGAAAGCGTGCCTTGATCATCAACATGGAAGGACTCATACTTGGAAGGTCAAGCTTAGAGATGAGCTTTTGGTGTGCGGATCACCAAGGCGACGAGGCGAATCTGTTCTTCAAGAGGAGTAGCGGAAGGTTCGGAGGTGCCCTTGTTCCACAATTTCCGGTTGAGTGGGAATTCCTCGTACAAGAGAGGCTGTTGCTCTTCCACCATGAGGTTGTTGACATAAGCTTTACGGCTAAGCGCATCTGCCATAACATTTGCTTTGCCTGGAGTGTAGTTGATGGTCACATCAAAGTCATTGATTGCTTCGATCCATCTCCTCTGCCGAAGGTTGAGATCAGGCTGAGTGAAGATATACTTCAAACTCTTGTGGTCAGAGAAGATCTCACAACGGTTATCAAGCAAGTAGTGCCTCCATAGCTTCAAAGCAAAGACAACTGCTGCTAGCTCGAGGTCATGTGTGGGATAGTTGATCTCATGCGTCTTCAACTGACGAGAGGCATAAGCAACCACCTGTTTCTCTTGCATAATGTGGCATCCCGCAAAACCACTACTAGAAAATCGCGTTGTTTTTGTGCATTGCATCATCATGACCGCATGCTCATGTCATCATGCCACATTGCATTGTGCATCGTCATCATCTTGCATGTGCTTGTATAAAACTATTTTCAGAAAAACCTGTCTTTGTTTTCTAAACGCCCCATCTTATTCAAACACCGAAAACCGGGTCCCCGGAATATTTTGTTTTGTCCGCTGTCGGATTGCAAAAGCGCTGTTTAAAAATAAATATTTTAATTAATTATTTAGTGGGGGCAGCCGAACGGGCCAAATCGACCCGAACGACCACCCCCTTACAAACAGATCGGTCCGCCCTTAATCCTACAGTTACCTAGAAAACTACCCACACCCAGCAGCCACATCATCCCACCCAATCGCAGCACGCCACGTCACCTCGCCCCACCCCTCTAGCCTATCAAAACCTGCCACCTAATCCTAACCCACTCCCTCTCCTCTCCCACCAGACCCACACCCACCAAACACGGCCACACACGCGCTACACACACCCACCACACACGCACGCAACCGGCCAGCAGCCAACCTCCTCACCCCACTCCCTGGCGCGCGGGTCCCACCGCGTGGACCCTGTCCCCCGTCCCCACTCGCAGCTCCCTCTCCCCAGTCCCCACGCGTCCTCTTCCTTTCCCCCACCCGACCACGCTCCCTCCTCCTCCCTGGCTCTCTCCCCCAAGGCCTTGCCTTGCCTCACCGCTTGTCCCGCCCAACCTCGCCTCCTCCGACCCGCTCGGCCACGGCCGCTCTCCACCAGCAGCCACCACCATGGCCCCACCTGCTGACCGCTCTCTCTCCCTCCCACTGACGCCACCGCTGGCCCGGTCCTCCCCACCAACCTCGGCCCGGCGCCCCTCCGCCGCTCCCTCTCCTCCCAGCCGCGCCTTTCACATCCACCGTCTCCGTCTCGCCGCTCCCGCTCCCTCGCCGCCCGCTCCGCTGCACCTGGCCGTGGAACCCGCCTCCGCGCCGCTCTCCCCCCAGCTCCGGCGACCGCCGCCTCCCGCACCTCGCCCGCGACCCCGCCTCCTCCGCTCGCCTCTCCTCCCTTCCGCCTGCGCCGCCGTTCGCCGCTCCGCCGCCGAGCTCCTCGGCCTCGTCTCCGTCACCACCGCTTCCGGCCCCGCCTGCCGCGTGCGGCCCCCCGCCTCGAGCCTCCGCCGCGCCAGGGCTCCCCGCCGCGGACCAGCCCGCCTCAATCAGTACCCGCCACCGCGCCTCCCGTCGCGTCACCGTCCTTCTCCGGCGCTCCCAGCGGCGCTCCTCCCGCCGCCCGTCGCGCTGGCAGGCTGTGCCTCCTCAGCGCCCCTCTGCGAGCCCGCCTCGCCGCCTTGCCCGCCTCTGCGGCCCACCTTGCCGCGTCGCCTGGGCCCCTTGACGCCCAGAGAACCAGCCGCGCCTCTGCCCACCCGTCGCCGCTCGCCCCGAGCCCCGTCCCCGCCGATGTCAACCGCCTTCAACCGTGCAGGTCCCTGTGTAGTACCAAGTGGTGCTAAGTGTTGGGTGTGGAGACGACAAGTTCGACACCGTTCATCGGACCCCGCAAACCCCAAGTTTCCCTCGCCAAGATCTTCATCGGACCCAGAACCGGACGACAAGCTCTTTTACACGGGCGAAGACAAGCATGTCGTGAGCACTTCGAGGATGCGAAGTCGAGAACCCGACGCCAAGATCGCCCCGAAGGCCGAACCCCGTGGACCGACATGCTCTTCTTCACGGATATGACAAGCACTCTGCCCGGACACCAAGTTCTTCATCCCGAACGCCATGGCCGTCGACATGTTCCGAAGACCCCGGAGGCGCCAAGACCTACCTCGATCCGAGACCCTAAACCCCGGAGCCGAGAACGTTCCGTCGAACCCTGAACCCCGAGACCGGACCCCGAACCCCGGAACCCCAAGATCGGCCGAACCCTAAATGTGTGAACCCCTTTCTCGAGCCCTATTTTATAAATGAAATAACAACTTGTTGCGTATTAATTGTTTCATCTCGCATGCATATTTGTGTGGTTTGGGGGCCTTATGCCGATTCACCTAATAATTAAATATGGGGCCCATATGCGGGCAAATCTAGTCTCATATCGGCCTCATTTAAACTTGTATAGCGAACCCGTATTATCTTTTGCCTTGTAAAACAACATTTAATGGTGGGGTATCTAAACAACTTGAACCATCTAATTAAATGTCGGGACCCCGGTTCCGCTTAATATGACCTAATTGCATCGCACCTTGCCATGTCATACATCATACATGCATCATGCCGATCTTCTGCCGTTGTATTAAATAATGCATCCGGTGTTTCTTCTAGTGTTTTGGTTCTTCGCGGATAAGGCCGTTGAGTTGATGTGAGCTTCGCCCCGTTCTTCGGATGAACCTTCGTCAATGTTTTCAGGCGAGCATCTCCCCCTTTCTACCTATCTTACTTTTATAGTATTTACTTCCCTCCTGTTGATATATTGCTATCTGTGTTGCGATGCTTTAGTACCGTACCTGGGATATACCGTGCAGCCCTATATTGCCTTGGACACATCCTATTACATTGTTTGGTAGATAGTTGGACTTGGCGTCGTGATAAGCTTGCTCAAGTCTTTGTTGTGTGTCGGTCAATGCCACGATTGTTGATGTATTGCCGCATGTTGGCGTTGGAGGTGATCATAGTTTTACTTATCGCTCACTTTAATTTCTGTTTAACAAGTAAATTGAACTAAGCGAGGCATCGGTGGGTGATAGAAAATATTTGGTTTCGACGCCCACTTGTGTCCGTAAGACCCGAGTACTTGATACATTCCTTGATTTATCGCTATCCACATCCGGGAGGTATATGGGACCCCACGAGCGAGCTTGATTAGGTCTTATTTCTTGGGGCCACAAACTAGTTTGAGGTTTTATTTACGATCTGTACTTATGCCATGCTACTTTACGTATTTAAATTGTGCGAGGAGCACACTGTCTTGTTAGGTAAGCGGAGTGATTACGGTATCAACAAGCCCAGCCACACTTCGGGTTCCCGATGTTACGACCATTGACGCAAACCTTGAGTGTCTCGAGCTTGCTTACTCCGTTGCGGGATCTACTCAATGGGGTGGCCCCTGAAATATTTCAATCTGTGATTGTTCGATCGTGAAAGCCTCGTTGGGTTTTGATTTGGTTTTCCGAGGTTGATCGGCGTGTGTTGCTATTGGTGCACCCGGGGTAAAACTTTCTGAAAGCCGTGTCCTTGGATATGGACGACTTGGAGCACAGTATCTCGATCATAGACAAGCATAACTAAAGTTTATTGCTATAAATTTGACTTTATAATGACTAGTAATCAGCTTCACTATAATGGAATGGCTAATTGATACCCACAACCTGCTTGTTTGGAGTGTAAACTGCGACCATTGTACTGACTAGTAAATCTGCCTTCTAGCGGAATGGCTGAATAAAAGTACCAACAACTGCTGGGTTTTGGGTTTTATCTCATGCTATCTGTATCTGATTAGTAATTGTTGCAACTATAACGGAACGGATAAATAAAAGTGCCCACTGCTTATTTTATCAGGATGACTATCTATATTTGACTAGTAATTGCTGCAACGATAACCGAATAAGTAAAACTGCCAACTGTGCGAGTTCCTCGGTTGACTTCCTCGTTTGGTCTCAAGGGGAAACACCAGGATGGGTTTGTTTGGTGTTAGCTTCAGGTTGGATCCGGATAGGTCATTCTCACCCCTCTCTGATAACCGCCAGTTGTATCGAGTCTCTATAGGTTGTTTAGCGCATGCTGCCGCTGCCGCTCAGTCCACCATACCTATGTAGGCAAGGACCGCCGAATTCTAGCCTCGCCGTGTCTGCCTCAAGATCGACGCCTCTTTTTCCTTTGCCCTTTTGTCGGCACCCTTTTGTTTAAGCAGGTTTTGAGATCGGCGCCGTTAGCGAGGTTACCCTTCCGCTTGCAGGCAGGGTTATGGACGCCATTGGTTATTCTTCAGGGCTCTTAGCCCCATTTGCATCTTGTCCGTAGTCGGACGCTCTATCGTTTTCAAGGTGATTTGGATCTTTGTATATTATATCTGTATTCTTGACTCTTGAGCCGTTGTATATATATTTGTCCTGTGGGTCCCGTCGAGGACTGTTGTGTGATGTTATTACTTCGTTTTCCACCCGCACGAAAGTGCCTGGTGGGCACCTTTGAATCGTTTCTATGCGGGTTTGGCGGGAAGCGCTAAAACTTGCATAGGTCCGATTCTGAGGGTGTTACAGAGTGGTATCAGAGCTCAGCAGTTGCGATACCCCACAAGTCCAGCCTATAGGATAACCTAGCTAACGGCCGAAGTAGAGTGTCAAAACTATTTTGCAAAATCGGTTGGATAGTTCTGGTTAGGTCTGATTTTACTCCTTACCCCTCTGCTGTTCTCCTCTTACCTCTACGTGTTTTGAATCCGCTCTCTTCTCTTTCTTCGAGTCCAGGATATCTCGTGGTTGGGTTTCCGTCGTACCTTCAGGGTTTCGCTTTCTCCCTTTTGTAACGGAGGTGCTACGATCATCAATCTGCAACTTGTCTGTTGTACCCTTCCTCCAATCTTTTGTTCTTGAGCTCTTTATCCATATGTGTTCCTTGCTGGATATCAGTGTCGTTGAAAAACATATGAGAAGGACGAGCATTGGTGAAGTTGGAGTATACCTTGAGCATGTGTTGTTCATGCCAATGGAACCATCGCGAAACCTAATCATTGTGTCTTCCATACGATTCCTGTTGTATCTTCCGTTGTTTCCGACGTGACGACATCATCTACGCCAGATCCGATGCAGAGTCTGCCTCACTCCTTTGTTCCCGAACCTCGCTTGTCGAGATCTTCAGTCTAATTCCGAGAGTTGGTTGCATAATCCGCCTATTCGTGTGCAGAGTAATGGTTTGAGTGCGGGATGGAGTAGCTACCATACCACTACTCTTATCATTCGCTCTTGTACATTGAATCAGTGGATCCAGCGGTCTTACTCTGTTCATGGAAGTTAGAGGTGGCCTTATCGTTCGATACCTCTACCTTCGTCCTTTGTTCTCCGGAGTGTTCTCTCGTCGATCAGGAACAACGATCCTTTGTTGGTGGTGTCGCCGTTTCCAGATGGAGGATGAACCCTTGTTAGTGGTGTCGCGAGGATCTACCTGAAGCGAGGAGATGCAGATCGCCGACCTTCCTTCCGGTACCATGAGGCGGATCTCGAGGGCGAGATCCATTGTTAGTGGTGTCGAATTGTGGCATCCCGCAAAACCACTACTAGAAAATCGCGTTGTTTTTGTGCATTGCATCATCATGACCGCATGCTCATGTCATCATGCCACATTGCATTGTGCATCGTCATCATCTTGCATGTGCTTGTATATAACTATTTTCAGAAAAACCTGTCTTTGTTTTCTAAACGCCCCATCTTATTCAAACACCGAAAACCGGGTCCCTGAATATTTTGTTTTGTCCATTGTCGGATTGCAAAAGCTGTTTAAAAATAAATATTTTAATTAATTATTTAGTGAATGAAATCGAGCCAGACCGGCCCATTATATTTGTTTTTCCACACGATGCGGTAACGAGGCTCCTGCAAAAAAATCCTTAATTCAGTAGTTTTACCAGCTTTGATTTGATTTAAAACTACCCACAAGCTGTAGGACTTCCAATCATGCCAGGAGTACCATGGTGGCAAAAAATCTGCTTCAGCGCGTTCATAGGGGACCCTTGAAATTCAAAGCCCACCTAATGGGCGGTACATTTAGGGGTGGCGCTTACCCTTACTGGCTCATATGGAAGTAATTTGCCGTTTTGGGTCCAAAGGAACAGCTCAAACAGGCCTAGCACATGACCTGGGTCATTCTTGATTTGGCTACTAACGTGGGGACAGAAGTCGCCCACAAGCATGATAGATCTTCCGGTTGGTTATACTAGGTGAAACACAGGAGAGCACTTCCTGGGTTTGATTGAAACTTCGAGGACTGTACATTTGATAGCTGCTAGAAAACAAAGCGTAAAACATAAAGCCACCGTGCAAGGTACTTAGGGGATCGAAGAAAGTATTGTGCTTTACGGTGCTACCCAGCTTGCCAGCTGTCGCCTTGAAAGGCTCAGCAGCGTCGACGAGTACGGATCGTTTACTCTTCCTTGTAGAAACCAAAGTGCGGGCGTGGGTAACCGCGGACGGGCGGTGGGGATCAAAGGCAACTCAAACTGAGCCGATCGACAAATCCGGTGGCGTGGCGTCGCTTAAAGCCGGACGATGAAGGAACCAAAACTTGGGGCGAGCTATTGAAGTCCTAGCTGGAGTTGGCTTGATCCAAAAGCGTATGGAGTTCGGCTAGGCGCCTGTGGAACGGGACGGTGGATCGATTGAGCTTTCCTTGCATCGCGGTGGAACGAGCGTCTTCAGATAGGGGTTGCAGCGAAAGCTCCCTGGGGGCCGGTTCTGAGCGGGGCGGATTTTAGTCTCAGATGCTCAAAGACCTTCTTTGCAGCAAATTGGTAAGCGGACCGGCCAGTGACGGTTCTGTTAGTGCCTGCAGATCGAGCGTAGCGGCGGAGCGCAGATCAATTCCATTAAGCGTGGTCTTAGAATTCGCACGGGGGCCTTGCGTGAGAGTTAAGTCACTTGACCGGAGGCCAGGAGTCGGCGAATCTCTTCCGGCGGCGCTTTGACCGGGAGATCTGTCGAACGGCGGGTGGGTTCGGGTGTCGAGAGCGGCCGACGTGAGGGGCGCGGAAACTTTGATCAGAGCGTGCTGGCGAAGGTGGCTCACAGCGTCATGGTGTCGCTTTCAGGCTGCGGTCGTAAAAGCCGACGTTAATTGGCGTAAAGCGCCATGATGCGGGGCCTGTGTCCCGTTCATCACGGGGTAAGCCAGTGCGATTAGCTGGGATCGACCGAACCTGGCCAACTCTCTCGGTCTTGTTCAGGCTGATCACAAAGCTACCTGAGCCAAGGGGCTCGGGAACGCAGGTTAGCTGGGCAGGTTTCAGCCTTTCATGACAACCAGTAGCCCAGCAACTCCTCACGTCGTGGCCGAACAAAACTGCGTGGCCTTAAAGCCTGCGGTGCGCAGAGGCCGATGGGCGGAGAGGGGTTAAAAGGCTCCGTGGGGGACTATGATCGAGGGGCGGCAGAAACTCGAACCTAGAAAGTCCTCAAGTCATCCGTCAGAATCCAAAGGGGCAGAACATAAACTCTGAGAGATAGAATCTATGTCTTGTCGTGGGAGGGGCGAGGAATGGCGAGAGCCTCAGGGTCGGGAGGGAGGCTAGCTGGGGACCAGCAGGCAGGCTACTGTGGGGTGGGAAGGGTCTTGGGGTGTAGAGACCAAGCTCTTACAGTGGGGAGTCGTAATCCGAGGCTTCGACAGCTGTTTGGGTGGAGGTGCGGACGTGCGGTGGCAGTGTGGGGCGGCCACCTGCCTTGTGCGCTCATGGGTCGAGGGGAGGAGGATGGGGAGGGTGACACCGGGTATGGGTACGAAGCGCGGCTATACCGACGATTGGACGTAGACCGGAGGAGGTGGGGCTTTCGCTCGAGAACAAGTGGGGCTTGGACCTGGTGTTGCTCGATTTGGAGAGAGAAAAAAGCCGAGGAGGGGCTCAGTCTTAGGTCCTGGGTAGAAGGGTGAGGGGTAATGGACTTTTTGGGAGGAGGTGGATGTGGGTTACAGCTACATGTGCGAGAGAGGGGGTCTGTCGTAGAGTACCTAGAAGTGGTGCTAAGTGTTGGGTGTGAGGCGACATGGAAATAGTTGCTACAGGCCACACACGGGGTTTGGGGCACTTAGGGAGAAACCCAATGTGGGGGTGAGCAGCTGGGGTGGAGTTACGTCCCCGCCGATGGATCTTGACCAAGCAGGAGAGGTGTTATGAACCGGGGCGATGGGATCGACAGAGGGTGAAGCTAGGGTGTAGGACTTTAGTTTTACAGGGGAAGACAATTGTGCTAGCCACAAGTGGTTTCCCTTGAGATGCATGGTCAAAAGAGAAGGGAAGATCGAGAGATGTGAGGGAGCAGAAGAGGTGCTGGCATTCTTCACTGTTCGGATGCTCACAATTAGCATGAGACTGTACACCAAAAGGAGTTCTTCACATGAAAAGCGATAAGTTGATGCCGCCGGAAGTGCGGGACCTTCGCCGTAAGTTAGGCACAGAAGGCCAATAAGCCCCTATGATGCAGACAACTATGTTTTTACACCCGAGGGGAGCCGAAACCTACGCCATAAGGGGAAAGGTGGCGTCTAGCTTTCCCCAACTACATCGGCTTCGTCCCGTGAAATATAGCCCAAGGCACGCCAACCCACGGTCGAAAGAAATAACCCCAAGATCGGCCGAACCCTAAATGTGTGAACCCCTTTCTCGAGCCCTATTTTATAAATGAAATAACAACTTGTTGCGTATTAATTGTTTCATCTCGCATGCATATTTGTGTGGTTTGGGGGCCTTATGCCGATTCACCTAATAATTAAATATGGGGCCCATATGCGGGCAAATCTAGTCTCATATCGGCCTCATTTAAACTTGTATAGCGAACCCGTATTATCTTTTGCCTTGTAAAACAACATTTAATGGTGGGGTATCTAAACAACTTGAACCATCTAATTAAATGTCGGGACCCCGTTTCCGCTTAATATGACCTAATTGCATCGCACCTTGCCATGTCATACATCATACATGCATCATGCCGATCTTCTGCCGTTGTATTAAATAGTGCATCCGGTGTTTCTTCTAGTGTTTTGGTTCTTCGCGGATAAGGCCGTTGAGTTGATGTGAGCTTCGCCCCGTTCTTCGGATGAACCTTCGTCAATGTTTTCAGGCGAGCATCTCCCCCTTTCTACCTATCTTACTTTTATAGTATTTACTTCCCTCCTGTTGATCTATTGCTATCTGTGTTGCGATGCTTTAGTACCGTACCTGGGATATACCGTGCAGCCCTATATTGCCTTGGACACATCCTATTACCTGTTGTTTGGTAGATAGTTGGACTTGCGCGTCGTAGTCGCTTGCTCAAGTGCTGTTGTGTGTCGGTCAATGCCACAGTTGTTGATGTATTGCCGCATGTTGATGTTGGAGGTGATCATAGTTTTACTTATCGTTCACTTTAATTTCTGTTTAACAACTAAAATTGAAATAAGCAGAGGCATCGGTGGGTGATAGAAAATATTTGGTTTCGAGCCCACTTGTGTCCGTAAGACCCCGAGTACTTGATACTGTTCCTTGATTTATCGCGCTATCCACATCCGGAGGTATATGGGACCCCCTGAGCGAGCTTGATTCGGTCTTATTTCTTGGGGCCACAAACTAGTTTGAGGTTTTATTTACAATCCTGTACTTATGCCATGCTACTTCTTGTATTTAAATTGTGCGAGGAGCACACTTTGTCTTTAGGTAAGCGGAGTGATTACTGTATCGACAAGCCCAGCCACACTTTCGGGTTCCCGATCGCCATGACCATTGACGCAAACCTTGAGTCCTTGAGTCTGTCTCGAGCTTGCTTACTCCGTTCGGATCTACTCAATGGGGTGGCCCTGAAATATTCTGAATCCTGTGATTGTTCAGTCGTGAAAGCCTCGTTGGGTTTTGATTTGGTTTTTCCGAGGTTGATCGAGCGTGTGTTGCTATTGGTGCACCCCGGCCGGGTAAAACTTTCTGAAAGCCGTGTCCGCGGATATGGACGACTTGGAGCACAGTATCTCGATCATAGACAAGCATAACTAAAGTTTATTGCTATAAATTTGACTTTATAATGACTAGTAATCAGCTTCACTATAATGGAATGGCTAATTGATACTGCCCACAACTGCTTGTTTGGAGTGTCGCTTGCGACCATTGTACCTGACTAGTAAGTACTGCAACTACAACGGAATGGCTGAATAAAAGTACCAACAACTGCTGGGTTTTGGGTTTTATCTCATGCTATCTGTATCTGATTAGTAATTGTTGCAACTATAACGGAACGGATAAATAAAAGTGCCCACTGCTTATTTTATCAGGATGAATATCTATATTTGACTAGTAATTGCTGCAACGATAACCGAATAAGTAAAACTGCCAACTGTGTGAGTTCCTCGGTTGAATTCCTCGTTTGGTCTCGAGGGGAAACACCAGGATGGGTTTGTTTGGTGTTAGCTTCAGGTTGGATCCGGATAGGTCATTCTCACCCCTCTCTGATAACCGCCAGTTGTATCGAGTCTCTATAGGTTGTTTAGCGCATCTTTGCGCCGCTCAATCCACCATACCTATGTGGCGAGGACCGAATTCTAGCCTCGCCGTGTGGCCTCGATCTTGACTCCTCTTTTCCTTTGCCCTTTCGGCACCCTTTTGTTTAAGCGGTTTTGAGATCGACGCGTTAGCGGTTACCCTTCCGGCTTGGCCTGCAGGGTTATGGACGCCATTGGTTATTCTTGGGCTCTTAGCCCCATTTGCATCTTGTCCGTGATGGACGCTCTATCGCTTTCAAGGTGATTTGGATCTTTGTATATTATATCTGTATTCTTGACTCTTGAGCCGTTGTATATATATGTCACATGGGTCCCATCGAGGACTGTTGTGTGATGTTATTATTGCCGTTTCCACCCGCATTGAAAGTGCTGGTGCACCTTTGAATCGTTTCTATGCGGGTTTGGCGGGAAGCGCTAAAACTTGCATAGGTCCGATTCTGAGGGTGTTACACATAAGGACCGCACCCAATCCTTGCAAAGAGGCGTCACAGAATATCTGGAAAGGCTTAGATGTATCTGGAGGAACCAAGACTGGGGTGGAAGTGAGCTTCTCTTTGAGTGTCTCAAAACTTTCTTGACATGCAGGAGTCCACAGGTACTTCTTGCCTTTCTTGAGGAGATCGGTAAGAGGCTTTGCTATCTTCGAGAAGTTCTGAACAAAGCGACGGCAATGGCTAGCCAAGCCGAGAAAACTCCGCACTTCCTTGACATTAGCAGGAGGAAGCCATCCAACTATTGTCTTCACGGTTTCCGGGTTGACTGCAATGCCCTTGGCAGAGATAACATGACCCAGGTATGTTACTTCAGGCAGCCAAAACTCACACTTAGATAACTTTGCATACAAGCGGTTCTCACGAAGCTTGTTTAAGACACACCGCAGGTGTTCCTCATGCTCCTCCTTGGACTTGGAATAGACCGAATGTCATCCGGATATACTACCACGAACTTATCAAGGTACTCCATGAAAACGGAGTTCATCGGCCTCGAGAAGGTAGCGGTGCGTTGGTGAGGCGAAAGACATGACCGTGTACTCATACAAGCCATAGCGGGTGGTGAAAGCTGTTTTGGGCACATCTTCTTTGCGAATTTTATTTGGTGATAACCACTTCTCAAGTCCAGCTTAGAGAACACCACAGCTCCCGGTGATCAAAAGATCATTTATCCGTGGAGAGGATATTTGTTCTTGATAGTTTTAGCATTGAGCCGGTAGTCAACACATAGCCTATCGGTTCGCCGCTTCTTCACAAAGATTGTTGGGCTACCCCAAGAAGAAGTGCTGTGTTGAATGAAACCCAACTTTTCTTGTTCATCAAGTTGTCGTTTGAATTCAGCCAACTCAGAAGGACCCATTTTGTATGGCCGCTTAGAGATAGGAGCCGTTCCAGGTTCAAGCTCAATCACGAATTCAACCTCGCGATCCGGAGGCATACCTGGCAACTCTTCAGGAAAGACATCTGGGAACTCACAGACCACTGGTACACTCTGAATAGCTTGCATAACATCATCATTCAGAGCAGCCAAGGAAAAGAGCTGGACAGTAGGAGTCAGACTTGGTGAAAAGACTATATGGCCTTCAGGAATCTTCAGAGACACTAAGCGTTCGGCACAATCAATCACAGCTGCATTTGCTGTCAACCAATCCATGCCCAAGATGACATCAATGTCGGAGTTGCCCAGAAGAATTAAAGAAGCCAAGAATGAAGAACCACCAATCTCAATCTGATTGCCATGACTGATCTTAGAAGCTGCCATTTTCTCTCCAGGAGAAAGGACCATTAACTTCTTTTGAAGAGGAACCAAGACTAACTCATTCTCATTTGCAAACTTGTGAGACACAAAAGAATGCGATGCACCAGAATCAAAGAGAACTCGTGCAGGGACTGAGTTAACGGAAAGCATACCCATCACAACTCAGTGCGAGCTCGGCTTGAGAGGCGTTAGCGATTAGCGAACGCAGAACCGGGCTTGGTGTTGATGTTGAGCCCGAGGCGGTGGTGCACGAACGAAGGAGAGCTTGTTGCGATCTTGGCGGGGTGGAGGAGAGCTTTGTTCTTCATTGGGCAGTTCCACCGATGTCCATGATCTCCACATGTGAAACAAGCACCATGAGGACGTGGAGAAGAGTAGCCAGGGACTCCGCCAGGCGCTCCAGGGTAGTGGTGGTTGTAGCCCCTGGGAGCCGCAGTGGTGAAGTTTGGTGTCCTTGACGTGAAACTCGCAGGTCTTGGTGGAGCCGGGAGCAACGGTGGGGTGTTAGGAACCTAGACACGCCGCTTAGAAGGAGCTGCCATAACTGCAGAGCTTGATGCATCCCTGTTGTGTTTCTTGGACTCCTCAAACATTTTCCTGCTTGCCTCCTCTTGCAGAGCTGTGTGTTGTAGTTCCAGGAAGGTTGCCGGTCTTGCATGCGTGATTGCATACTTGATCGACGCATTGAGCCCTTGCCTGAACCTTTTCTGCTTCTTCTTGTCATCAGATACCTCATCACCACCATATCGGGATAGATTCATGAAGTTCCTGATATAGGTGTTGACGTTATCATTTCCACCTTGAGTTGAGGAAAGCCTCCTTCATCCTTTCCATTACAATCTCTGAGAGAAACTGCTCTTTGAAAGCTGCAGTGAACCTCTCCCAAGTTGGCTGGAACCCAGTGCAGCTTGCCTTCAAGTAGTTTTCCCACCAAAGAGCTGCATCTCCCTTGAGAAGGTGAGTAGCACACTTGACCCTCCTTGGAACATCAGCAGTCTCGAGCAGCCTTGAGATCTCACGCAGCCAATCATCCGCGTCAAGAGGTCGGTCAGACACATCAAACTGACGAGGGTTGAATTTGAGGAAGCTCTTGATGTCTCCATGCTTGGGAGGTGGAGGACGTGGAGCAAAATCGTTTTCCGACACTCTCCTCAAAGCGTCGCTGGTTCTCTTGCATAGCTGCCAAAGCATTAGCAATGTTTGACAATGGCGAGCCCGATTCGGAGGTATGTCCTCCTCAGTCCGGCGTGGTGGAGCCATCCTGTCATTGATATAAAACTCAAGTCAGTACTATAATGGAGAATGATAATAATCCAAAATAGTACCAAGATGGAATTAACCAAGATTAAAGGATACAATTTACTAAGATGATATATTAAAATATCAACAAAGTTCATAGCACCTCAAGGATATTAAGCATATCGCACACGACTGAAAAGGAGTGTGGTACACAAATATATCAAAGAAAAATTTTCCACAAATTTCGGCATTACAATACCAATAGATGCGCAAAATTACTTAACGAATCAAGATTAGTGACTCTACCGATTCAATATACAAAAGCGAATGGTAAGAGTAGTGGTATGGTCGCGACTCCATCCCGCACTCAAATCATTACTCCGCACATGAACAAGTGGAACACATATCCTAACCCCTTCTTCTCACGACGAAACCTAAAGATTTGTAACTACGGAAACGAACACCCCAAACAAGATAGCGTCGGATACAAGAGGAAGATAGCTTGCGTCGGTTTGCAAAAGCCTGTCGGTATGGAATGTACCAACAGTTGATAACCAAAGGCAGATAAGATAACAACTTGGATGCAACAGATAGACAAGGGATTACACACACACACACACACAACCTATGGTACTACGAGCCGTAACACGTGAATCCTAGTTTGAATTTTGAGAAGAGGATTGAAAACGTTGCACTTCCTTACCAGAAAAGGGTGGGTGGGAGGGTAAGAAGAAAAGTGGAAGCAGTCCTACTCTCGCGTTTTTTTTCCCTAGTATACAGAACTACCAAAATATTTGCTAGACTGACAACGACCGTTTTGCTGAAACCACAAGGTCGGGATGGCTCGATACCAATTGTAACTACCTCGGTGAATTACGCTCCTAGATACAAGCTGGATGAGTGGTAGTGGTTGAAATAGTACGGTGGGGCCCTAAAAGCCACTCCTTGGTAGTCCTTCAGACGTCCCAACCACTACCCTCTCAACGGGACTGTCGCAGGCGTGAATCGGCGGCGAAGGATCAACTACGTACACAAGTGGGTATGTACGCAAGCCACCATACAAGAGTACATCGAGCCATACCATCTAGAAAGAAAGGAAATATAGCAACATACGGCAAGATTCAAATGACCTGAATAGATCTATATTTTAGGATACTTCCTCATACAACACACATCAGTATCATGCGGGCGGCAAACAAAATCCGAGTACGGATAAAGCAAATCGGCATAAGATGCCATAGAAATAAGCACATCCCAACTACAGGTCTCACGGATCCCGTTCCGGAATCTCTACACGCGATCGTTGCCCCATCTTCGACTTCTTCCACCCAGATCCGTCTGTGGGTACCTGTTCATCTGAACCAAGTAATTTATCGTGTGAGACCCTAGGGGTACTCAGCAAGTCTTAAGGCCTCTAAAGGGGACACAACCTGGGGTGACGCAATTGCAGCGAAAGATAAGCGCGAGCGGTGCTACAGATAAACGCTAACCATCCGCCTAACCAATGATACGGATGTCCGTGAATTAAGAACAACGATTATAATGGTAATCTCTTGGATCCATCCTCCTCCACCTTACCAACAAGGAAGCGGACGAACAACCCCCCATCCGTTGGCAATTTTATTAATCATTCCATGAGTGTTGCACTATTTACTAGTCAAATTACTTAGTCAGATTAAAAGCGGTACTTTAGTTATGCTTGTCTATGATCGAGAAACTGTGCTCCAAGTCGTCCATATCCGGACACGGCTTTCGAAAGTTTTACCGACGGGTGCACCAATAGCAACACACGCCGATCAACCTCGGAAAAACCAAATCAAAACCCAACGAGGCTTTCACGATCGAACAATCATAGGATTGAGAAATATTTGGGGCCACCACTTAAGTAGATCCATAGCGGAGATAGCTGACTCGAGACGGGCTCAAGGTTTGCGTCGTGGCAGTAACGACGGGAACCCGAAAGTGTGGTGGGCTTCGATACCGCGAAAACACTCCGCTTACCTAAGCGATGCAGGTGCCCTCACAAATGAAATACGTAAAGTAGCATGGAATAAGTACAGGATAGTAAATAAAACCTCAAACTAGTTTGTGGCCCCAAGAAATAGACGGAATCAAGATCGCCGCTCAGGGGTCCCATATACCTCCCGGATGTGTATAGCGCGATAAATCAAGGAACAGGAATCAAGTACTCGGGGTCTTACGGGACACAAGTGAGCAGGAAAAACCAAATAGCAGATGTTGCTCACCGGTGCCACTTTCATTAGTTATCCCATCACTACTCAGGTTAAGTTGTTTAGGTACCTCGTTATCCAACAGACGCTCACATACCCTACACATGCTGTTCTACGACTCGCATGGCTCAATCAACTCCTATAGTAGTGGCTCATGGGATGGGGAACAAGCTTGGTGGGGTTTTAAAAGTAAAGGCTATGCATACTTGGGATTCAATTTAATGCATTCGCGACTCAATGATGCAAGAATAATATAGAGGCAATAGGTACTGTATGTATGCAAGCATGTGGAAGTGCTTGCCTGATATCTCAGTTGAAGCAAGGGACAGATCTGGGTAGTGCTCCTGGTTCTCTTGATATAACCCCTGCTCAGAGTCTATCCGAGAAAAACCAAACAAACAAGGCCAACATGAATATAGAGCACAAGCATATGAATAGATGCGTCAAGCAAAAAATCATGCCATGATGAATGATGCACAATTTACATGGCAAGTAAGGTAGCATGGCATGGTGAGGTGTGGAAGACAAGTAATAACATTTTAATGGGGTTTTGGAATCACATTTGTTGCCATAACAGTTGCTGTACCCTATATTTTTATATGATGCATGCTGCAATTGAGGTCAAGGATAGCATAAATAGAAAGGTCTCGTCGAGCTGATCATTTTAGACATATCATTTGCTAAATTTGGAATTATAAATCAAAAGTTATTGATTATTTAAATTCTAGTGACAATTGGTGTAATTTAAATAAACTTGGAATTTAAATGTGCAAAAGGCAATTTGAATTTCATATTTGAATTCCTGGCATTTTTCTGATCTCCAAACATATATCATTTGTGTTATTTGGGATTACAATGGAAAAGTTATTTGAAATCTGAATTGAATTTGAATTTGAAATCATTTAAACAAAATTTGAATTTAACCACACTCTGGAAAGTTTTCTTACCCAGCCTACTCTAGCCCTAGTCACTGACATGTGGGGCCAGGCTCATCTGGACCCATACGCCAGTGGCTGGAAGGAAGGAGGACCGCGGGTTGATTAACAGGTTTGCCAGGATCCTTTTTGCAAAACAGCAGCGACACTGACAGGTGGGGTGTAGGGGAGCGCGGGTTGAGGGAAAAAGGGAGCCAGGGGGTTATCTGCAAAAGGCATACTCTACTGTGGATCTTCTCTCGCTGACAGGCGAATCGACACTACGGTGACGGAAAAAAGCGAGGCGCGTCGGGCTCGATCCCGCGACATGGACGCCAGTGGCGGCAACCAGGCTGGCTGGGGTTTGTTGACAGGAAGGAGGGAGGCGGCTAGAAAAGGTTCTTCTTGGCGTCTGATCACAGCAGTGCACTTCGCCGGTGCAGCGGTGCTTTCATGAAACGATCGCGTCGGCAAGAAACGAGGCGGGGCGAGCATGTCTAGGGGCGGGGGCTTACCGTGGTGTTGGTGGTGGTGGCGAGCTTGGGGCAAGCGATCGGCGAGGATGCAGAACCTGTTGGCGAGGTTAGGGTTCGTCGGGTCACGTCGGTCCAGCTCTGGGCTGCTCCTCCTCGGTGAGCACCGGGCGACGGACGTCCTCCGAGGCTTCCTCGACACACTGCAACTCAGCCCGCCTCACAGTGCGTGTGTCTTTGGCGAGGTAGACGTGGCGGCGAGAGGAGGCGGTGGAGAAGGAGGCGAGAGGAGGGCGGGGGCCTGGGCGGATCTGGGATGGGCTGTGAGGCGAGGAGAGGATAAGAAGAGAGGCGGTGGGGTTGCGTGGGGGAGGGGAAGGTGGCCTCGGTGCCACCTTTTTGCCTCCTCACGTGCATGGCATGGGGGCCAGGGATGGCGCGGCAGTGCAGGGAGGGAAAGGAGGCGGGTGGGCTGCACACGGGCTGGTCGAGAGGCTCGGTGTGGCCAGCTGGGCAGAGAGAACAGAGAGGGGAGGGAGGTGCTCGAGCTAGCTGGTTAGGGGCTGGCTCGGCCAGGGTTTGCCTTAGGGCTGGTTGGGGGGTAGCTAGGTGGGTCCAGCAGGTAGAGAGAGGGGGTGGCGAGCTGGGGCAGGGTTTTGGTGTGACCAAGCTAGGAAGTAGAGAAGAGGAGGGGTTCTTACGGTTTTGTTTAGGGAAGGTGTAGATTAGGGTTTTTATTTAGCTAGGATGGGGGATGGCATGGGGTAGGTTTTAGGGTTTTTAGCTAAGAGAGGGGGGTTTTGGATAGAGGGAGAGGTACTTCACTTGATCAAGCATGCTTCATAGACAAACACACAAGATCAAGAAAAGGAGAAAAGAGAGAAAGGTAGGGAGAGATGATTATGTGGTGATGGGGTTTTTCTTTGGTCCATGCATGCTCCAAATAAAGACCAAGCAAGATCCAAGAGAAGAGGTAGACAGAAGGAGATGGGTTTAGGTTTGTGCATGCCTCATGAGCACATGTGTGTGCATGGAGCATGGGGATAGAGGTTTAGCTAAGGGAGATAGGGATAGATGATATGGTGAGGAAAACTACAAGCCCAAAACAAGATTTAACCAAGAAAAATGATCCATGCCAACAAAGCCAAAAACTTACCAAAGCCAAGAGAAAGGTGGCACTTGCATGGCCCATGCAACAATAATTGCCATGTAGTTATATTGTGAAAACAATATTAATTTATGTGGCATTATTACTTGCATTCCCAAAAAGGTGGGCAAAGGCCAAGCAAAAGATTATGGGTGGAATCCAACCAACCAACATGAGCTAGAGTTAACTCAATAAAATGCCAAGCTCAGATCAGTTGGATGGTGGAATTATAAGGTGGTGAAATAAAGGTGGTGGAGTCGATAAGAGAGATGCCCTCAACTCAACTTGGGCATTTAACAATATATTAAGAACCAAATACAATATCAAGAGGTGTGGCATCCCGCAAAACCACTACTAGAAAATCGCGTTGATTTTGTGCATCGCATCACCATAATCGCATGTCTTGTCTCGGCGCATCAGCATAACATCGGCATGCATCTATTTGTTTGAAACCATTTTGCTAAAAACCCTAATTTGGTTTTCTATATTAAACGCCCCGTCTTTATTCAAAACCCAAAACCCGGGCTTGTCCGGATTATTTTATTTTGTCTTGCATCGGTTTGCAAAAGTCCCGTTTATAAATAATAAAATATTTAATTTATTTTAGTGGGCGATCGAGCAGGCCAACCCGAACGACCACCCCCCGTATTAAACAAATCGGTCCACCCTACACCTGCCCTTCTAAATCCTAAGCCCACCAACTATCCTACCCACAACCCTGGCCACCTCACTCCCACCTATCACAATCTGCCACGTCACCCTCTCCTCTTCCCCCACCCAATCAGGTGCCGCCACCTAGCCTACCTCCCTCCCTCTCTCTCTCCTTTCTCTCCCCACCACTCAAACTCACCCAAGATCTGACACCAGCCACGCAACACGCACGCCTGACGCCTGGCCCACCCCGGTCCCACTACCCCCCACCCGCGCGCAGCCTTCCCCTACCTCCCGCTCGAGCCAGCCGCACGCCACCGTCCCTGCGCGCTCCCCGCAACCTCCAGCGCGCTCGCCCTCTCCCTGAGCGGCCTCCTCCTCCGGCGACCGGCCCCCGGCGCGGTCCCCTCCCTAGCGCCGCCGCTCCCTCTCCCGCTAGCCACAGCCGCGCGCCCCGACGAGCTCCCTTCCCCGCCACCTTCCGGCGTCCGCCCGCCGTCTGCCCGCGCCAAGGTTCTAACCCGCGCCGCCCGGTCGCGCCGTCCGTGCGTCGCTGCGTCTCCGCCGCCCTCCGTCTGCATGCCGCCCTCCACCGCCCGTGTCTTCGCGGTTTCGCGCCCGCCCAGCGCCGCCAGCCGCCCGCGACCGTCGCCGGACCTCCCTCTTCGCCTCGCCCTCGTCGCCCCGCCGCGCCTGCGCCTGCCGCCTCCGCGCCCAGCGTCAGCCTACCTCCTCAGCTCCGGTCTCCACGCCCGGAGCCAGCCGTCGTCTGCCGCCGCCTTGTGCCCGCCAGACCGTCCTCACGGCCGGAGTCCCCTCGCCGCCCTCGTCGACCGCAGCAGCTGCTCCGCCTCCGTCGGCCTCCACACCCTGTGGTTCCGTGGCCGCCCGAGTTCGCCGTCTCCACCAGCGGCCGCGCCCAACCGCCGCCTCGCCGGAGAGCCCGACCCCTGCCGGCGTGCTCGCACTCGGTGAGGTCCCTTTGGGCCCCTCTCTGTGCACGCAACCCAAGGCAGCAGCTCGTGCCCCCGAGAATCAACCGACGATAGGGCCCCCCGGTGTTTGATGTGAGAAGCCGAACCCGAACCCGAACGTCACTAGAAGGACCATCGACAAGATCTTGCACGCGAACACCGAACATCTACTACATGGAACAACAGGGCCTCCTCTCGGAATGCCAGGCTCTTCTTCAAGGACGCCAAGTACTCTTATCTCCGAGACCGACCCCGGCGTCGGAGTCGAGAGCCCCGACAAGAACTCCATCACGGAACAACTAGCACTCCGACGGGGACCACAGAACCACGTCGCCCCAAGTTCGTCCCCGATAATCAAGGTGGAACCCCAAGACCCCGAAGCCCCGATCCGAAGGCCGATCTGAAGCGTCAAGGCCTCCGCCATGGAATCAACAAGATCATCACGAAACGCCAAGTACTTCTTCCAGGGCGCCATGATCGTCGACATGACCGCGAATGCGACAAGAACGGCACCGACGCAGAACGCCTAGTACTTCTTCCCGGAACGCAAGATCTGCCCCGTTACCGAGAGCGAGAGAACGATACCGTCGAACCCTGAGACCGACCCCGAACCCCGGAACCCAAGATCGTCGAGCCCCCTCTGATGTGTGACCCCTTTTCCTCGAACCCTATTTTATGACATATCAATTTGTTGCATATTAAATTGTTATTCCCGCATGCATAGCATTGGTTTGGGGGCCTTATGCCGATTCACCTAATAATTAAATATGGGGCCCATATGCGGGCAAATCTAGTCTCATATTGGCCTCATTTAAACTTGTGTAGCGAACCGGTACCATATCTGGCCATGTTAAACAACATTTAAATTGCGGGGTAGCTAATTCACTTGAACCGTTTAATTAATTGTCGGGACCCCGGTTCCGCTTAATATTGGCCTAATTGCATCGCACTTTGCCATGCCATGCATCATACATGCATCATGCCGATCTTCTGTCGTTGAATTAAATATTGCATCCGGTGTTTCTTCTAGTGTTTTGCTTCTTCGCGGATAAGGCCGTTGAGTTGATGCGAGTGCCGACCCGATCTTCGGTTGAACCCTTCAACAATGTTTTCAGGCGAGCATCTCCCCCTTTCTACCTATCTTACTTTGCTAGTATTTACTTCCCTCCTGTTGATCTTTGCTATCTGTGTTGCGATGCTTTAGATTTCGTACCCGTGATATCCCTTGCAGCCATATATAGCCTTGGACACATCCTATTACCTGTTGTTTGGTAGATAGTTGGACCCGCGTGTCGTAGTCGCTTGCTCAAGTGTTTTGCTTGTCGTCAAGTACCACCTTTGTTGGAGAATTGCCGCATGTTGACGTTGGAGATGATCATGGTTTACCTATTGTTCACTTTAATTCCTGTTTAACAACTAAAACTGAATTCAGCAGAGGCATCGGTGGGTGATAGGTAAGTTTTGGTTTCCGACCGCCCACTTGTGTCCCGTAGGACCCGAGTTCTTGACACCTGTTCCGAGATCGAGCGCGCTAACCACAGGTGGGGAGATATGGGCCCCCCATTGATAATTACCTGATTTCAAAGTATTGTACTGGGGGCCACAACTAGTTTGAGGTGTTTTACTATCCTGTACTTATGCCATGTTTACCGCTTTATTTACGTTTGTGCGAGGAGCACACTTGTCTTGTTAAGCGGAGTGATTTCGTGGTATGGGCAGTCCCGTTTGAGGCGATCGTCGATATCGCCACCGACGCAAAACCCAGTCCGTCTCGGAGACCGGCCGACTCCGTTGCGGTGTCGACTTGTGGGGTGGCCCCGTGCTTGCTTTGGGTGCAGGAACGCCGTGACTTAGGCCCGCCGACATACCGATGGGTGTATGTTAACCGATCGGCAAAAGGGTCAAGTGCTGTGGATACTTTGGTGCACCCTCAGGTTAAATCTTTCGGAAGCCGTGTCCGCGTTATGGACGACTTGGAGCACGATTACGATCATAGACAACTATAACTAAAGTTTACTGTTTTAAATTGACTTGTTTCCGATATGATTAGTAATCAGCTTCACTACAACGGAATGGCGAAGTAAAAGTATCAACGACTGCTGGGTTTGGGTTATCTCATGCTAATTGTATCTGACTAGTAAGTGTTGCCACTAAAACGGAATGGTTAACTAAAAGTGCCCACTGTTTACTTTATCAGGATGATTATCTAAACCTGACTAGTAAAGTGCCGCAACTATAACCGAATAAGTAAAACTGCCAACTGCGTGAGTTCCTCGGTTGACTTCCTCGATTGGTCTCGAGGGGGAAACGCCAGGATGGGTTTGTTTGATACTAGTATCAGGTTGGTTCCGAATAGGTCTTTCTTATCCCTCTCTGATATCCGCCAGTTGTATCGAGTCTCTATAGGTTGTTTAGTGCATGCTGCCGCTGCCGCTTCAGTCCACCATACCTATGTAGGCGAGGACCGCCGAATTCTAGCCTCGCTGTCTTGGCCTCGATCTTGGCTCCTCCTTTTCCTTTGCCCTTTGCGGCACCTTTTGTTTAGCAGGTTTTGAGATCGACGCCCGTTAGCGGGTTACCCTTCCGCTTGGCACAGGTTATGGACGCCATTGGTTATTCTTCAGGGCTCTTAGCCCCATTTGCATCTTGTCCGTAGCTGGACGCTCTATCGTTTTCAAGGTGATTTGGATCTTTGTATATTATATTTGTATTCTTGACTCTTTGGGTCGCTGTTGTATATATCTGTTCTGTGGGTCCCATCGAGGACTGTTGTGTAATGTTATTACTTTGCTTTCCACGCATAAGTGCTGGTGGGCACCTTTGAATCGTTTCTATGCGGGTTTGGCGAGTTTTGCCAAAACTTGCATAGGGCCGATTCAGAGGGTGTTACAGAGTGGTATCAGAGCTCAGCAGTTGCGATACCCCACAAGTCCAGCCTGTAGGATAACCTAGCTAACGGCCGCCGTAGAGTGTTAAAACTATTTTTGAAAATCGGTTGGATAGTTCTGAACAGGTCTGATTTTACTCCTTACCCCTCTGCTATTCTCCTCTTACCTCTACGTGTTTTGAATCCGCTCTCTTCTCTCTCTTCGAGTCCAGGATTTCTCGTGGTGGGGTTCCGTCGTACCTTCAGGGTTTCGCTTCCTTCTTCGATAACGGTGTCGCTACATCTGGTCTTCATGCTATCTGAGTGATCCGTCTGCTGTGGTATTCGTCTTGTTCTTGTTGCGCTATCCGGTGTTTTCCGACGCGACGACCTCATCTACGCCAGATCCGATGCAGAGTTTGCATCACTCCTCTGTTCCGACCCTCGCTTGTCGAGATCTTCAGTCTGAATCTTGAGGGTTGGTTGCATAATCTGTCTATTCGTGTACAGAGTAATGCTTTGAGTGCGGGATGTAGTCGCGACCATACCACTACTCTTATCATTCGCTTTGTATATTGAATGGCGGATCGATGCAATTTTACTCCTTCCATGGAAGTTAGAGGTGGCCTTACCTTTAACTTCGTCCGTTGTTTACCGGAGTGTTCTCTTGATGATCAGGACAACGACCTCTTGTTAGTGGTGTCGCGAGGATCTACGCGAAGCGAGAAGACGCAGTTCGCCGACCTTCCTTCCGGTACCATGAGGCGGATCTCGAGGGCGAGATCCATTGTTAGTGGCGTCGAATTGTGGCATCCCGCAAAACCACTACTAGAAAATCGCGTTGATTTTGTGCATCGCATCATCATAATCGCATGTCTTGTCTCGGCGCATCAGCATAACATCGGCATGCATCTATTTGTTTGAAACCATTTTGCTAAAAACCCTAATTTGGTTTTCTATATTAAACGCCCCGTCTTTATTCAAAACCCAAAACCCGGGCTTGTCCGGATTATTTTATTTTGTCTTGCATCGGTTTGCAAAAGTCCCGTTTATAAATAATAAAATATTTAATTTATTTTAGTGGGCGATCGGGCCAACCCACCCGAACGACCACCCCGTATTAAACAAATCGGTCCACCCTACCTGCCCTTCTAAATCCTAAGCCCACCAACTATCCTACCCACAACCTGCCACCTCACTCCCACCTATCACAATGCCACGTCACCCTCTCCTCTTCCCCACCCAATCAGTGCCGCCACCTAGCCTACCTCTCTCTCCTTTCTCTCCCCACCACTCAAACTCACCCAGTACAGACACGCCTACAGCCACGCAACACACGCACGCACGCGGTACGCCCTGGCCCACCCCGGTCCCACTACCCCCCACCCGCGCGCAGCCTTCCCCTACCTCCCGCTCGAGCCAGCCGCACGCCACCGTCCCTGCGCGCTCCCCGCAACCTCCAGCCTTCGCCCTCTCCTGGCGCCTCCTCCTCCGACCGGCCCGTGTCCTCCCTAGCGCCGCCGCTCCTCTCCCTTCTAGCCTTGCGCCAGCGAGCTCCCTTCCCGCCACCTTCGGCGTCCGCCCTCGCCGTCTGCGCCCGGCGCCGTTTAACCCGCCGCCGCCCGGTCCCGTGCAGTGCGTCGCTCGCGTCTCCGCCCCTCCGTCGCTGCGGTGCGCCCTCCACCGCCCTGTCTTCGCGGTTTCGCGGCCGCGCCAAGGCCGCCGCCGCCCACCGTCGCCCGGACCTCCCTCCGCCCTGCGCCCTCCCTCGTCGCCCCGCCCCGCGCCCGCTGCCCGGCCTCCAGCGCCCAGCGTCGCAGCCTACCTCCGCTCGCTCGGTCTCCACCGCCCGAGCTACCGTCGTCTGCCGCCGCCATGCGCCCGCCAGACCCGTCCTCCGCCGCGCCGAGTCCCCTCTGCCGCCCTCGTCGACCGCAGCTGCTCCGCCTCAGTCGGCCTCCACCACACCAGTTCGTGGCCGCCCGAGTTCGCCGTCTCCACCGGCCGCGCTAACCGCCGCCTCGCGGAGAGCCCGACCCTGGCGTGCTGCGCTTTCGGTGAGGTCCTTTGGGCCCCTCTCTGCACGCATCCCAAGGCAGCTCGTGCCCCGAGAATCAACCGACGATAGGGCCCCCCGGTGTTTGATGTGAGAAGCCGAACCCGAACCCGAACGTCACTAGAAGGACCATCGACAAGATCTTGCACGCGAACACCGAACATCTACTACATGGAACAACAGGGCCTCCTCTCGGAATGCCAGGCTCTTCTTCAAGGACGCCAAGTACTCTTATCTCCGAGACCGACCCCGGCGTCGGAGTCGAGAGCCCCGACAAGAACTCCATCACGGAACAACTAGCACTCCGACAGGGACCCTGGAGACCCGACGTCGGGCCCCAAGTTCGTCCCCGATAATCAAGGTGGAACCCCAAGACCCCGAAGCCCCGATCCGAAGGCCGATCCGAAGCGTCAAGGCCTCCGCCATGGAATCAACAAGATCATCACGAAACGCCAAGTACTTCTTCCAGGGCGCCATGATCGTCGACATGACCCGAAGACCGCGAATGCGACAAGAACGGCACCGACGCAGAACGCCTAGTACTTCTTCCGGAGCAAGATCTGCCCGTTACCGAGGCGAGAACGATACCGTCGAACCCTGAGACCGACCCCGAACCCCGGAACCCAAGATCGTCGAGCCCCCTCTGATGTGTGACCCCTTTTCCTCGAACCCTATTTTATGACATATCAATTTGTTGCATATTAAATTGTTATTCCCGCATGCATAGCATTGGTTTGGGGGCCTTATGCCGATTCACCTAATAATTAAATATGGGGCCCATATGCGGGCAAATCTAGTCTCATATTGGCCTCATTTAAACTTGTGTAGCGAACCGGTACCATATCTGGCCATGTTAAACAACATTTAAATTGCGGGGTAGCTAATTCACTTGAACCGTTTAATTAATTGTCGGGACCCCGGTTCCGCTTAATATTGGCCTAATTGCATCGCACTTTGCCATGTCATGCATCATACATGCATCATGCCGATCTTCTGTCGTTGAATTAAATATTGCATCCGGTGTTTCTTCTAGTGTTTTGCTTCTTCGCGGATAAGGCCGTTGAGTTGATGCGAGTGCCGACCCGATCTTCGGTTGAACCCTTCAACAATGTTTTCAGGCGAGCATCTCCCCCTTTCTACCTATCTTACTTTGCTAGTATTTACTTCCCTCCTGTTGATCTTTGCTATCCGTGTTGCGATGCTTTAGATTTCGTACCCGTGATATCCCTTGCAGCCATATATAGCCTTGGACACATCCTATTACCTGTTGTTTGGTAGATAGTTGGACCCGCGTGTCGTAGTCGCTTGCTCAAGTGTTTTGCTTGTCGTCAAGTACCACCTTTGTTGGAGAATTGCCGCATGTTGACGTTGGAGATGATCATGGTTTACCTATTGTTCACTTTAATTCCTGTTTAACAACTAAAACTGAATTCAGCAGAGGCATCGGTGGGTGATAGGTAAGTTTTGGTTTCCGACCGCCCACTTGTGTCCTGTAGGACCCGAGTTCTTGACACCTGTTCCGAGATCGAGCGCGCTAACCACGGGTGGGGAGATATGGGCCCCCCATTGATAATTACCTGATTTCAAAGTATTGTACTGGGGGCCACAACTAGTTTGAGGTGTTTTACTATCCTGTACTTATGCCATGTTTACCGCTTTATTTACGTTTGTGCGAGGAGCACACTGTACTGTTTAGGAAGCGGAGTGATTTCGCGGTATGGGCAGTCCCGTTTGAGGCGCACGTCATATCTGCCAGCGACGCAAACCCGAGTCCGTCTCGAGACCGGCCGACTCCGTTCGGGTGTCGACTCGGTGGGTGGCCCCGTGCTTGCTTTGGTGCAGGAACGTCGTGACTTAGGCCCCGCCGACATACCGATGGGTGTATGTTAACCGATCCGCAAAAGGGTCAAGTGCACGTGGATACTTTGGTGCACCCTGCGGTTAAATCTTTTCGAGAAGCCGTGTCCGCGGTTATGGACGACTTGGAGCACAGTGTCTGATCATAGACAACTATAACTAAAGTTTACTGTTTTAAATTGACTTGTTTCCGATATGATTAGTAATCAGCTTCACTACAACGGAATGGCGAAGTAAAAGTATCAACGACTGCTGGGTTTGGTTTATCTCATGCTAATTGTATCTGACTAGTAAGTGTTGCCACTAAAACGGAATGGTTAACTAAAAGTGCCCACTGTTTACTTTATCAGGATGATTATCTAAACCTGACTAGTAAAGTGCCGCAACTATAACCGAATAAGTAAAACTGCCAACTGCGTGAGTTCCTCGGTTGACTTCCTCGATTGGTCTCGAGGGGGAAACGCCAGGATGGGTTTGTTTGATACTAGTATCAGGTTGGTTCCGAATAGGTCTTTCTTATCCCTCTCTGATATCCGCCAGTTGTATCGAGTCTCTATAGGTTGTTTAGTGCATCTTTGCCGCCGCTTGATCCACCATACCTATGTGGCGAGGACCGCGAATTCTAGCCTCGCCGTGTCTGGCCTCGATCGACGCTCCTCCTTTTCCTTTGCCCTTTGCGGCACCCTTTTGTTTAGCAGGTTTTGAGATCGGCCGTTAGCGTGGTTACCCTTCCGGCTTGGCCTGGGTGGTTATGGACGCCATTGGTTATTCTTCAGGCTCTTAGCCCCATTTGCATCTTGTCCGTGGTGGACTCTATCGTTTTCAAGGTGATTTGGATCTTTGTATATTATATTTGTATTCTTGACTCTTTGGGTCGCTGTTGTATATATCTGTTCTGTGGGTCCCATCGAGGACTGTTGTGTAATGTTATTACTTTGCTTTCCACCCGCACGAAAGTGCCTGGTGGGCACCTTTGAATCGTTTCTATGCGGGTTTGGCGAGTTTTGCCAAAACTTGCATAGGGCCGATTCAGAGGGTGTTACAAGAGGCAACTACAATTAATCATGCACATGTGATAAGAACCAAACAAGAAAGGGTTTTATATGATGCTCAAATGCAAGGTGGTATGATGATATGAGCATGATATGATGATGATGCAACAATTATATGTTGGAAGTGGCCCTTTTTATTATCATAACATGTAGCATTACAGGTGTTAGACAACTGGGATGATACACCTTGTATTCTGGTTCGCTCCCACTCGGGAATTTCTTGACGAGTCCTCTATTGAACTTCTAGAGGTATTTAGTTGCATCGAGCTAATTCATCAGTCCGAGTGCAGTCATGGTGCTTACCTGGAACTAGTAAGCAACTTTAGTAAAACTATTAGTAAAATAAGCAACTAAGAATAAAGACCAAAAGCGCTTAACTCCCTGGAAACGACACTAGAAAATAACTTGATAACTACAAGTGCACAGATCAATTGTAGCTAGATTTGAAGTAAAGATATCGAACCCACATCGAGTTATTGGTAATGGTCTTAATTCCCCTCATCACCATCTACCAAAGTATACTTGTAAGTTATTTTTGATCTCAAGTAAAGAGTGTTTGAAAGGTTTTTGGTTGTGTGCATAAAAGTAATTAAAATGATTAAAAGAAAGCAAGTAACAAGATTGTGTGAAAGTGTGGATGAACTCAATAGGGCTAAAAAATTCTCGTGGATGTAGGATACACCTCTAGCATGGTATTGTTATTATTACTAATTTAAGATAACATACTTCTTGTGTCATGAAATGTGTGGAGAGAGCTCCATAATAAGATGTTCACTACAAGAATCGTAGGAAACCACTTTGTTGAGCCAAGAGTGAGGTCACCTATAAATAACCACTACGATGTCTGAGAACAGTCACCCATACAGACCACCACAATTAAGGTTTTCCCGTGGATATCGTAATTAGCTTAGAGAGTCTCTCTTTATTCCTCCTTTGACCGCGTAGTTCACGAGCCGACACCAATCTGTCACGGGGCCATTCCGGGTACAATCCCAAAGCATGACCAAAGGATTTATCCCTCCCTTTAGTCCGAAGGGAAAATGGTATGCGGTCGACTACACATACCATCTAAAGAGAGAGATCAAACACAAATCATAAATCAATCATAGACCGACAAGTCATATGGACACAAGAATAGATCATCTTTATTTAAAATTCATAATAGTGCTAGGGTTTCTCCATCTCCCAAAGAACAAAGGAACTACTCGCACATGGAAGCAATCAACAACATCATCATAATCAAATGGATGGATAATAGTAATAAAATAGATCTAATGCAAACCATAATTGAATCTAGAATTACAACAAGATCTAATGGATGAAAGATGAGGGTAATGGTGGTGATGTAGATGCAGCGGTTGATGATGAAGGTGATGATGTGTTGTCCTCCAATGATCCGTGAATCAACAGGGATTTTACCCCAACCAAGTTCCTCCTTTAGATCCCTTTCAGATGTGTTTTTTCGTGGTTTCTGGTGGCTGTGAATGTCAGGTACCCCCACCGTCTTCGCCAGGAGAAAGTATTTGACGAGGCGAACCTAATGGCACATCGTACGGAGGGGCTCCACCCATACCACCAGTCGTTATGGGCACTGATTGCTTCCCCTCATTTATTATTCTCCTAGGTGCGAAGCTAATTCCATAAAATGACTTTTATCACTTAAAAATATCATATTATAGTATAATATGAATGCTCTAATTGATATGTTCATATAAGACTTAATGATTCAGGATCCTCTTAAAATAAAGAAAAAAGGTGCGCGCGGACGCAGTGAAATACAAAGATCCCTACTCTATTTATGCAAAAACAAAAGGTAAATATGCTTCAATTTTGGACTCATCAGTGACAAATTTATAGACTTGGGGGCGATGATAGAAACGACGAGAAAATATGCAGACACCAACGATGATTCAAATGGATTGCTAAATGTTTTGGCCGTCCTAAACTACCAAAATAGCAAACTCAAAAGTGCAAGAACACCTCGGAAGATAAGCCTAATCATGATAATGCAGCTGTCAACGCAACTTTCAGATCTGGAGGACGAGGAGGGTGCGGAGGCGGCTGGGGACGAGGTCGTGGAACTTCCAATTCCTGGGTAGAGGAGATAAATAGCCCATAAAAACTTATTCCTAGACTGACATTGCCAACAAACCTTGTGTACATCACTCGGATGGGAACAGAGGTTCTTCCCACACTAATGCTGAGTGTCGTTTCAATGAAGACATCATGAGAGACGAATCCTCTAGCTACAGGTCCAAGTGATAAAAAGGAAATAAAAATTCCTAGAAAGGCAAGGAGGCCAAGGAAGATTCCAACATGTAAGAAGTGGATGGCGCATAGCCCAAGTTGGATGTAAAGAAGGATTATCCTCCAAAGAAAGACACTTATGTCTGCTTCCTTGGAACTTAGCCGGCTAAGTTCAGAAAGACGGTTCTCCATGATCTCAACACCATGGTTTCAGCTATTCCTCAATTTATGGATTGGTTGGACGTAACCGTCACCTTTGATCGAAACAATCACCCGAAGCAAACTCATTGTCGGGGAAAGCACCCTCTAGTCATCAATCCCCTTATTAATGGCTACGAGATATCTAAAACTCTCATGGATGGTGTCAGCAGCATCAATATCCTCTACATTGAGACGCTCCACCGCATGAAGATTCACGAAAGACATCTAAACCATAGCAATGTGTTTTTTCATGGCATTGTACCATGAAGACAGGCGGATTCGCTGGGTGAGATCATACTGGACGTGACATTCAGAACTCCGGAAAATTACCGGACCGAGCGACACTCCTTTGAGGTGGTACTGATCAGAAGTGCATACCACGCCATCTTTGGACGTTTGGCTTACTAGGCGTTCATTGCCCATCTGAAAGGATACTGATGCCGCCTAGAGGGGGGTTAATAGGCGGTTTAAAATATTTCCAACAGTGGCTCAACAAAGACGGAATTAAACTAGTGTTTACTTTGTTAAGCACAAAATCGAGAACAACTAGGGTTGACCTATTTTTACTAAGAACTTATGCTAAGCAAGACAATCAACTATGTGATAGAAATATATATACTTTAAGCACGAAGGATATCACAAAGTAAGGTGCATAAGTAAGAGCTTGGATATAGAGATAACCGAGGCACGCGGAGGCGACAATATTTTACCGAGTTCCTCCCAACATGGAGTACATCTCATTTGGAGAGGGGGTGGTATCAAACCACCAACGCCACAAGAGGCCTCCCTTTTTCTCCTGTGAATCTCACCCCAATGGGATCGATCCACACTCCCACTATCGATGCACTTATCGGTGGCAATCCGAAACATCTCACAAGGTTGGGGCACTTCTCCAGAACTTAATTGGAGTCTCCCAACAAACAAGCTTGGGAAAGCTCCACAACTTAATTGGAGGACCCAAGTAATCCACAAACCTGCAACACAACCAAACCATCTAGGGTTCCAAGAAACCAAGAGTAAAAAGCTTCTCAACTTTCACTCAACCTAATCCTCACCGAGAACTCAAACCGATGCACCAAATGGAAATGGCAAGAACACCACAAAGATGCTCCAATCCGCACTCTCAAGTTCCAACAATGCTACTAAAGAAATTGGGGGAACAAGAGAGGAAGAACACAAAGAGAACAGAAAATCCTCCAAGATCTAGATCCCAAGGAATCACACACAAAGAGATGATATGGCTTGGAAAATTGTAGATCTAGACCCCCTCAATCTTCTTCTCAAATGTGTGCAAGAATCACTGGATGGGGAGGAAGAAATCAAGCTAAAAGAGGTGTCAAATATATGGAGCAAAGCTTGAGCAAAAGGGGAGAAGAAGCAGCCAAAAAGAACAAGGAGAAAGCTTTACATAGGAGGGGGAAAATCTGCCCGTTGGGGCCAATCCGACATGGGCCAGCCGGTACTACCGGATTGGGCCGGTAGTATTGGACCAGACCAAGCAGCGCCAGGCTCAGAGCGAACCGCAGCAGCAGCGACATAACGGAACAAAAGGCAAGCGGCACAGCACGTGCCAGTGAGACGTGCGGGAGTGGCGGCAGCGGGCCCAGTGCATGCAAGATCTGGCGATGCACGCTGGTCAACGCGAGCGAGCGAAGCGGCAGCATGCACGAGCGGTGCAAAGAGAGTGGGGTGGAGCGGCTGGGCTGGAGCGGCCGCCCGCTGGGCCGCGCGGGATCGGGATGAGGCCCAGGCATTGCTTGAGCGCGCGCGTGGGCGGGGTGATCGACAGCGCGAGCGACGGCTGCGCGCGAGGAAGTAGCGAGGCGCGCACGGCCCAAAGAAAAATGCGGCGACTGGGCTAGGTGAACCTGGGCTGGCCGGTAGTACAGGCCCACCAGAGAGGTACTACCGTGCCAGTCCGGTACAGCCGGCCTGCAGAGCTGGGCAAGGCAAAAGGAGGGCGAAACGCTGCAGACTGGGCCGGACCCGGGGCCCGGTACTACTGCTGGGCCTAGTAAACTATTTTTCCTTTTTCTTTTTAGAATCAAATCGGCAGATATTCAAACGACTATAACTTTTGTTTGGTAACTCCGATTGACCCGATTCCAATTGTGTTGGAAAGAGGACGACAAGAGCACCAAGTGAGAATGTATCAAGTATTATAGTGTGAGATACCTCACTTGGTGAGAAACTGGAAAACCACCAAGATCAACATCCCAACAAGATATAAATGGGAGATCCGATTTTGATGAAAAAGATCTTGTTATGGAGAATACCACAAGCTAAAAATCCTCACATGGAAAATACCAAATAACAACAAAATATTATGATGCAAGTATGCAAAGGTTTGAGCTCTCTCCGAACGATAGGATCGAGTTAGTCATTCGAGAGCCCCTCTTGATAGTACGTCTATCTATCCTAAACCCGGTCTCCCATGAATAACATGAGACCGGCAAAAGGGAAAACCTCTCAAGATTATACCTTTGCCTTGAGCAATCCACTTGAGCTTCATGTAGACGATCTTGTCCTTCTCAAGATGGACACCTTTCTTGATTCCTCACATGATCCGTGATCACCGAGGATGGCAAGCATCAAACATGAGATCTTCTATAGAGGGCATTTTGAGCTTGCACAACACATCTTCTTCTCATATCATCGACCTTGAAGCCAACACATGCTCCAAGCGATGCCAATGGACAATTCCTACAAGTGCAACTTAATACACACATTAGTCCATAAGGATAGTCATTAATTACCAAAACCACACATGGGGCCCACATGCTCTTTCATCGTCCCTGCTACATCTACAACATGATGAAACTTCCGGGTCCCAACGGCGTCATCAACATCCGGGGAAACCCGAAGAAAGCACGAGACTGTGAGGAAGGATCTGTCACCTTTGCTGAAGCCATGCTGCACGCCCAGGAGTACCAGGAGATCAAGAAAAAACTGACCCGTCTGAGATGCCCGCTATGAAGAACGAGGTGCTGAAACAGAGTTTGCGGTTTAAGGCATCAGAAGAGACAGAAAATATGCCACCGAAGTAAGACGATCCCTCCAAGGTGACGAACATAGGGGTAGGTTTAGACCTCGCATAGGAAAGCATGCTTGTCGATTTCCTCAAAGCTAATAAAGATATATTCGCATGGCAAACTTCTAACATGATCTGAGTACCTAGGGAATTTGCCAAGCACTCTCTTAATGTGTATCCCGATGCTAGACCCGTTAAACAGTACTTACGATGGTTTGGTGATGAAAAGCGCAAAGCTATAGCAAAGGAATTAGCCTGACTAGATTTAGCCGGATTTTTAACAGAGGTCATCCATACAGATTGGGTGGCAAATCCTATACTCATCCCTAAAAAGGACACTATTGATTTAAGGATGTATGTTGATTATACTGCCTTGAACAAGGCTTGTCCCAAGGATCTGTTTCCTTTGCAAACAATGATCAAGTTATCGAATCCACGGCAGGGTCGGAATCATTCTATTTTCTTGACGCATATTCTAGATATCACCAAATACTGATGAAAAAATCGGATCAAATCAAGAAGTCTTTTGTCTCTCCTATTGGAACCTTCAGCTACAAAACTAAGCCTTTTGGCTTAAAGAACGCAGGAGCAACATATCAATGCACTATGCAGTGTTGCCTCAAAGACCAAATCATATGCAACATCCATGTATACGTGGATGACATGGCAGTTATGTCCAAAAAGAAGGAAACACGGATTTCCGACTTAGAGGAAATATTTGCTAGCCTACCAAAAGTCAATATGATGCTTAACTCGAAGAAGTGCTTCTTCGGAATACCAGCTAGAAAATTGTTAGGTTTCATCGTGCCTAAAAGAGGAATAGAGGTGAACCGGGACAAAATCAAGGCTATACTGAACATTACCAGACCAACTCGCCTGAAGGACGTCCAATGACTCACTGACTGCATCACAGCAGTAAGCCGGTTTGTCAGCCGGCTCGGAGAAAGAGCCGCACCTTTATACAAGCTCTTGAAGAAAACTGACAAATTTGTCTGGACCAAAGAATACGATGTTGCCCTACAAAGTTTGAAAGACCTACTTTCAAATCCACCAATCCTTGTCGCACCAGAGCCATAGGATCCTATGTTACTCTACATCGCATTAACAAGCTGAGTCACAAGTGTTGTAACATCAGTGGAGCATAAGGAGGAAGACCATGAATATCCAGTACAATGTCCAACTTATTATATAAGTGAGTTCCTGATAGAGTCGAAGCAAAGGTATCCACAATACCAAAAGTTAGACTATGGTGTATTCTTTGCTGTCGGAAAGCTATGACATTATTTTCAAGAGAACAAGATCATAGTGGTGAGTACAACTCCCCAGCGAGATATAATCAACAATCATGACACCGCAGGACGTGTTGCAAAGTGGGGAATCGAGCTAGCAACTTTTGACATTGAGTACATGCCACGTACAACAATAAAGTCCCAAATACTTGCCGACTTTGTGGCTGATTGGACAAAGACGGCGGAAAATAGAAATCCTACAGACCCGAAATTTTGGACCCTTCACTTCGACGGTTCAAAGGCATGGGGAGGCTCGGGGGCAGACATGGTGCTCAAATTGCCCCAAGGAGATTAAGCTATTCTATGTGCTACAGATTCACTTCACGGCAACCAATAATATTGCCGAATATGAAGCATTATTACATGGAATACGCATGGCCAAGGACATTGACGTTACCCGACTCATGTGTTACGGAGACTCGGATTTAGTTGCACAGCAAGTATCCGATATCTGCAACACAAATAAACACATGGAAGCATACAAAGCTATTGTGGATGAACTATCTAAAATGTTCAAGGTTTTTTTTGGTTCAACACATCCCTCGAGCAGAAAATGAGGAATCAGATGCTCTATCAAGAATTGTCTTTGCGAGGAAGCCAGTTCTAGATGGTGCTTTTTAGAGCACTTAAGAGTTCCCTCTATCACAGGAATTTATGAGGACTATTCGACTCACCTTTAGTAGCAGTTCTGGCTGTGATTCCCAGCTGGAGGCAAACCCTACCTAGATTTCTTGGTAGATGGAAAATTACCTAAAGAAAGAGGTTTTGGGCCGACAGATTATCCGACGAGCAAAAGCATGTACAATTATAAATAGTGAGCTCTATAAGCGGAGTGTTTCTGGGGTTTTCTAGTGTTGTATTTTTCTGAAAGGAGATGGAATCTTACGAGAGATCCACGAAGGCAAATACACTCATCACGCTATAGCCAAATCCTTAGCGGAAAAAGTTTTTAGACACACATTCTTTTGGCTCGCAGCTAAGGCATATGCCAAGAAACTTGTCAAAATGTGCAAAGGCTGCCAAAAGTATGCCCGTAAAGCACACGTTCCGGCTGATCAGCTACGAAAAATCCCTATTACATGACCATTTTTGGTCTGGGGGATTTATATGGTAGGGCTGTTTTGGATGACAAAATATGGATTTACCCATCTACTTGTGATGGTGGACAAATTTACAAAGTGGATTGAGGCTAAACCCGCAACAAATTGCGATGGAGCCACAGCCAAAAAGTTCGTCCGAGCACGTAATTATCCGATTTTGATATCCACAAAGTATTATTATTGACAATGGGAATAACTTTTCCATGGGAGAACTAGCCGAATTCTATGAAGATCAAGAAATCCGACTTGATATTGCATCAGTCGCACATACACAAGCCAATGGACAAGTCGAAAGGGCAAACAGTCTCATTTTACAAGGACTCTGATCTTGTCTCGAGGCACCACTTCGTCGTGCTGCGGGGGCTTGGGCGAAAGAATTACCATCTGTGATATGGAGCTTGAGAACAACTCCTACATTTCAACTAAATATAGTCCTTTCTTCTTGGTCTATGGTGCATAAGCAGTTCTTCCGAGTGATTTAATCCACCAATCTCCCCAAGTCAAAGCATATATCTAAGAAGATGTAGAAGTTTCTCAATAAAATGATCTTGATATAATCGAAGAAGTTCGCGTTGTTGTTGAGCAAATATCTAAAGCCTATCAGCAGAAGTTACGCAAGTACCATAGTCATAGAGTGCAAAATCGTTCCTTTAGAAAGGGTGATTTGGTTCTCCGACTTGTGCAAAAAAGAAAGCACAAAATTTCCCCGATTTGGGAAGGACCTTTTATGATCAACCAAGTTCTGCATAATGGGTCATACTATTTAACTGATATGAGACCAATCAAGGAAAGACCTGATACTTGAAAGAGAAAGAGAGATGGTGGTAGTATAGACCCGGATGAATTATACCATCCATCGAATATTGCACAGCTACGTCCTTTCTATTCTTAATTATATTTCCTTATAATCATATGTACATGTTCAAAGTGAAATAAAGTATTGGTTACCTCATAATTTTCTGAGAACTTTTTTACCATTTTATTTCCAAAAGAGAATATCAATTTCAAAGATCCCAGGATGCTTGAAAGTACTTTATGCTCATGTTAGTTCTGGTTTTGATTTTTGAATATCTATAAAAATGTTACCTTCGGGTGTAAATCTCATTTTATGTTTATACTTCAGTTTTTTATTTGATTACTTAGACACAGGTATTTTCCGAGTAATGAATTATTGGTACTGAAAGCCTTCTTTGTTTCCAAGTTTAAACTAGTTTAGTAATTGAGCTCCATTGCTCTGCAAAGTTTACGTGCTAAAGGTTGGCTTGTTCATGAAAGGGGCGAGGCTGAGAGCCAGATAAAATAAGAAGTGTAAACACAAAGTGCTTAAGAATTTTTTCAAGCACACATCAAATATCTACAAACTACTAAGTAGTGAAGCATCAGTTCTTACAAATCAGCACCACAAAATAAAGTAGTTTACTTATTACATAAACACCTATCTCAGAATAATGCAAAGTTTTCCTTCAGAATCTATGCTACAAGTGGAGGAGAAGGATTCACCGAATCAGCGATGCTGCCCTGATCTTTGTCCGGAATGGGAATGTCAGGCTCGGTCTCTTCATCGTCCTCAGATTCTTCTTCGGCTTTGGCTTGGGGTCTAAGAAGCACTACAACAGGAGTGAAGGACTGCTTCTCGAAGTTGGTCATCTCGGCCACACGACAAGCATATCCGGCACAATATTCCCATATTTCTTCGATGTTCTTACCCTTGCCATCTTCATCTTCAGTTGCATAACCCTTGATAACTTGCCAAATTTCCATGTTTCCATGGTGTCTCATTACCATAGTGAGAGCATTTTGTGCGGCCGTGCAGGCATAGGACAATTTCCAGTCCTAGACTAGTTGAGGCAAATCCTTCGCCTTGTCGCACAACTCTTGAGCCAGAAGCTTGTTAAGGTCGGGAAGATCAACGTATTCACCAACCTCTTCAAGAGATTGCTGGAAGTCATGAATGAGATCTCCGACTAACACAAGTCATCTTGTGCGTGACTCGGATGATGAAGAGTCCAGGAGGTTGAGACGTCCTACGGTTCAAGAACAATGATCATAATCTGACATGTAATCATAGGAAAAATCAAGAAACAAAGTAGAAAAAAGACAGAAGGATAGTAATACATATCGAAGATAGATTCATCTACTTTGGTTTTCTCCTCTCTCAAACTCCGGAGTTCATCCCGAAGTGCCTAAGTTGTGTCCTTATGCCCATCCATCTCTTCCTTTATATCCAAGATTTCCTTGTCCCTGCGAGCAATGGAGCGGTCATTCTCTTCGGAAGCAAGATTGCTGGACTCCAAAATATTGGCGACAATACATTCATGGTCATCCCTCAACTTTTGGATCTGCTGACGAAGTCTAGCATTTTCCGACTCCAAGGCTCGGAAGTTCTTGGCATTCTCGACAAGATTGAACGATTTCTTCAACAAGTTTGGAATGGAAACAAACAACAGTTAAGTCGAATTAATAAAAATCGAGTGAGGAAAATTACTCGAGAAGAGATAGTCGGAAAAGCTTACCTTCAGCTTCATCCTTATCCACTTTCAATTTAGCATTTTCAAGATGGAGAGTTTTACTTCTCTCTGCTTGTCACATATGTTCTTCAACAATTCCTGGTTATAAACATTAACTTTCTATAAGTCAAAATAATAACCAGAGTCAGATTGCTACTAAGACTCGAGCTACAACTTTAACTAAGTTAAATTCCAGTATGAGCCTTGGGGGCTACACTACATCGTTCTTTGGCATCCTATATAAGAATAAACTCGGATATCTATACCACTTCATGCTTTGGGGGCTAGAGGATAAGATATACATACAAGTAAAAAGAGTCGAAAAGACAACTTACAACATGCTCATGTTGGAGCTTATGGAGGCAGGTCTTGATTTAGAGAGTGAACTTTTTAGCAAGGGTCAATGAAACGAAAGGTGGAGGCAGAGTTTCTCCGGCCCTTAACTTTTCGTCCCGGAGACAAACGTGTTACAGCAGCTCCACCAGCTTGACATCCTCAACTTCTTGTGCCTCCTCCTATGCTGAGATGTTCCGGCATTCTAGGAATTTCCGAGCAAGCTTGTTTAGCTCTTTAGCAGTTTTCCGGATGAAGCCAGCTGGAATATACAGGCGATCATTGGCAATGTTCTTTGCTAAGGGGTCAACCTTAGAGGGTTCACACTTATCTTTAATCGAGTCACAAATGGTGGTGTCAGATTGTGTGCCCTGGGTTGCAACTTTGGTTTCTATAGTGCGCGGAAATTGAGTCTCCTCCGGAGCTGAGGACTGGATTGGATTGGGGGTCGGAGGCACAAAAGCCAGAGAAGGCATTGGCAGCTTCTGCTGGCGCAAAACCTTTCTCGGCTTCCTCTTTCCCTTGACCAAAGACTTGGCTCTGGACAATAACATGTCATAATATTTAAGATCTGCAGTAAGCATAAACCAAAAAGATGAAAGTCTGGTAGAAGAAACATACCTCTTAACAGTAGGCATGTGACACCCCCGGGATCAGGGCTAAAAAATCCCAGACCTCTATTTGACATAAGCTTAACCTTGAGATCGACAATATCTAGTGATAAACCACTAACACAACAGTGACCCTACGACACAAAAATATTATAGCAAGCTCATAATTGAGCAGAGAACCAAATTATTACAAGCAGAGGCCACTGACCACGAAGATCAAACAACGGAAGGAAAATTATGCTATTAAGTATAGCAAACTTAACAAATGGCCTAAGAGGCATGACGCATACTGATGACGTCCCAGCCGATAGATTCCAGGCTGCCGGTCGGGAACCCCAAGCTACTCGTCGGTGTCGATGTAGTACCAAAATGATCTTTAGGGAACACTTACTCTGCCAAAAGTATCAACAAAGCAAGGGTGAGTACAAGGTGTACTCCGCAAGACTTATGGCTGGTGGAGTTGTTTTGCATAAAGTCATCTTTGTATATAAAACAAGAGAGAGAAGAAGCTCGTCTAATCAGAGTATTTTAAAAGGGGATAAGAGAGTGACATCTCCGAAATATTAATCATAATCTTTTGATATCCACCAATCGTCATCAACTTCTAAACTAGGATCACCCCTCGTACCCATGAGGAAGCATCCTTAAGCACACGTTGATCTGCCAAGTTTTATGATTAGGTTATAGTTCTCTATGATCTTAGAATCTGGTCACCAAGCGTCCATAACTGTGAACACGGCTTTTCAAAAAGATTTAACCCTGCAGGGGTGTACAACTTTACCCACACATACTAACATTCTCTTAATGCCACATGATTAGCCCTCTTCCTTGGAAGGCCGGCAGAGGGTGGTTAGACACGACCTTTACCTTACTTTCGCCGATGCCATGAGTCATGTCCTAAGTATGGTTCCGCCATAAAGGGTCAAATCCCTAATACGGTCCCTAGATATGTGAGGCGAGGTTGGTTTACCAGGGGATCCATTGACCCCAAGAAACCTCGGCCACGCTTACCTACCTGTTATGAATGCACCTCCTTCACCGCCTTCGAGAAGATCCAGAATGCATGTCGAATGGAACGCCCAAACTATGTGACTCATGGAATCTACTAGGCAAGTTAGTTGCTCGTGAGGTTGTCCAGGCCCCGTGTGGTTGTACGCTCGTCTCGGTTCCAAAGGCAAGAACTCGGGTCCTAGTGGTGGCGAGCATGGGACTAGAAAAACCACATCCCACCATGGCCTCCCATACTGTTAGACCCCTCCTTTATAAAGGAAAGGATCCCTGTGATTGCAATGCTAGTCCCTGGATCAATGCTAGCATCCACAGTTTAAGATGAAGTACACAGATACAAAGGTCGTTTATTACATTCATTCCAGAGATAAAACATAGTCTTTTACAACTCAGGGCCATAGGACTAATACAAGAGTTTAAGGAATAAGTAAATAAACATAAGTCTTCATCTTCATGTGCCACAGGCAAGCATGTTGAGTGTAGACTCATGACTCCTACTCATCATCGGAGTAACCTGCAACATCACAAGTTACAGCCACAAAGGGTCAATACTTTGGAATAGTATTGGCAAGTGATACCTTAGTATATTTTAAGTGGACTATATTAATATATGCATTTGGCTATGTGTATCTTGGCTTGCTTTGCTTGAAAATAAGTTTTCCTATTAGTTGAAATCACTAAGTTCTTCTTTGTCAAAAACATTCCCAAGGAACCACCAATAGACATTGAGGTCCTTCACCCTGGTTCACCCACAAATTTTACTTAGAAGTTGGAGTGATGAGATTCTTGTAGCTTCCATGTCTTGATGCTCAAAAGTGTCCATTGCCTTGGACTAGGCTAAGTACTTAGGTTTTCCATCTGCAGAGGTTGTGCACTTTCCCCACCAGACTTGGTTTCCCAAGACAGGACCTTTCAGAAGCCTTTCCTTAGTCAAATGGACGCGCTCCAACCTATCATCCCATCTACCACCAACTGTCCAATTGACTAAGTTCAAGCAACCTATATGATCAAGGCAGAGCCCATATTGCCAAGTGGTTGCACTGTAAGCTTTCTCAACACTTGGCCTCCAAATCCCTTTGTGCCTGGGTGGCTTACCACAAGTGAGATACACAACCCAAGTCCATGGCCTTGTGTAACCACTCAACATAACCCATACTTTCCATTCCACCCAGGAGGTTCATTTGACTTAGTGGTTTTATTAGGAAAGTATAAGTCTCATGACTTAGAAATATTTTCTTCATAGTAAGTGTAGTTTTCACCAACCCTTGTTTGCTATATAGCTAGGCTAAGCAAAGTATGGCAACTTATCTTAGGGATAATTCCTTAGCAATTCTACTAGACTACATAGGATTTCCCAACTTTTGCATTAGACAAAATAACATGCATTACTATAACAAAATATCTAATGCTAGTTCAAAACATAGGACAAATATATTCATGTAAATATCACTTGCCTTGGTAGTGGGGAGAGTAGCACTCTTCACAATCACAATCACTAGCAAAATCTACACAAGAAATTATAGCATACAATTACACACAAATATATACATCCAAAAATAATATGAATGCATGCATGCAAGAATTTACTAAGTGGTGATTTTTTAAAATTCTACCAAGTATGCTCAAGCCTACAAAAACTTAACATGTCACAAGTTTGCCAATTAAATTATTTGGCACAAATAGAATTTACCAAAATAAATCTATATCTAAAAATAGCCTTAAACTTGTTCTACAAATAAAATCATTTTAACTGTTACTATATGCTAAATAAATTGGATATTCAGAAAGGTCTTGTTTCACTGAATCCAACGGTATAAAGTTTGCAAAAATCTAACGTGGCAATCAAAAGTTATAAGCATTTGAATTTGGATCAAATTTCTGGTTTTAAATCTATTTTTAGATCTAACCCTAGCCACGCGTCACGCTGTGATTGGCGCGTACCGCTTCGGTTGGACCGCGCTCTGCAGCCGCAGGATCTAAACAGATCGAACGCTCCAGATCGCGTACCGCCTCGGGGTTAAGTGTTTCTATCCTAGCGCTACGATATAGATCCAACGATCCAAAACAACAAACCAAAAACTGGCGGCGCTTGTTGGCTGTGCGCGGCGGCGATGACCAGACGGTGGCGGCACCGGCGGTACAGATCGCTAGGTGGATGGGGAAGATGCTCACCGAGACCGCGAGGGTGTGGGGATGCTCGACGTGTGATCAGCTCGGCAAGGGGCGCTCAGGGTTGCGGTAGATTTCTCGCCGGAGTTGGATCTGGCAACGGTGGTTCTGCTCGAGGTCGGAGGTGACGTTGTTGTTCACTAGGATGCCAAAGAAAGGTGTGGTTAGATGCGGAATATCACGGAGAACATGAGAGCGTGAACGACAAGGTTCGGGGCGGTCTGGACTTACCACTAGAGCTCGCCGGAGTTCGTGCAGAAGACGGTGGCGGCCAGTTGTCGACGTTGCCGAAGCTACGGGTCATGCGAAGGTAAACGGAGGGTGTTAGAAGGTGCACAGAGATTCCCTGAACACGATAGCGTAAACGCGAGACCGAGGGGAACTCTATGCTCACCGGAATTTGCCGGCGCAGTCGTCGGAGACGGCGGGGTTGCAGAGAGTAATGCGCGCAACCTGGGGGCGTTCTGTGCTTGGGGTTTGGGGGAAAAGAGAGAGGCGGAGGGGTTTATATAGCCTGATCATGGCGAGAATCACTCGGCCATTGATTGAATTGACGCCGCGAATTAAACACGAAAAGCAGCGCGTTGATTGGGGATGAACTAGTCGTGCGGGTGGAGCGATCTTGGCGTGGAGGAGGCCGCTTGTCGTGAAGTCTTGCGAGGTGGAAGTGGGGTCTGCTTGTCGGCGATCTTCAGCGTCTTGATGGGAAAAGGAATGCCCCGGGTGGGCTAGTTGGGCATGTTCCACTGCTGGGCTAAATTCCTGGCGCCTGGCCCTTTTCTTTTGTTTGCTTCTTTTCTTTTTCTATTTCTATTTTTTGGAATGATTTTTGAGATGAATTCAAATCCTTTTGAATTCAAACAAAATTGAGGATCTTTGCTGGGTTCTGTGGTTTCAAATACAGTCATTTAACCAAGTGGTTACCTTGTAAGGGCCTGGTCAGGCTTGGGTTTTCAAACAAACAGAGACTTGTCTCTAGTTTGTGAATGATTGAAATAGGGTTTAGTAAATATTTTTAAATTGGAAACTTGGGTTAAAATGCTACACCTAATCTTTCCAACAATGGAGGCAAGCTATCAAATTCCTAAACAATCCAATCTCAAAGGGTGATGGCCAATTGAGTTGAATTTGCACACATGAAATCATAGCTCAAACTTCTGTCTCTAAATGTTTTTGAGAAAAACTCTAAATGGATGAATGATGCAAAAATGATATGAATGAGTTTTGGAATATGAATTTAGGGATGTTAAAAATCTAACCCCCTTAAGATGAATCTCGCCCTCGAGATTCGGTTTGGCTAGCAAATAGGTGAGGGTGGTCTTTCCGAAGATCATCTTCTCTTTCCCATGTTGCTTCCTCTTCGGAGTGATGGTTCCATTGCACTTTACAAAACTTGATAGTTTTGGTCCTAGTAACTCTTTCTGCGGTCTCTAGAATCTTGATAGGCTTTTCCTCATACTTGAGATCACTTTCTAGTTGGACTTCTTCCAAAGGTATGGTATCCTTCAAAGAAGTTTCTTCCATTTCTGGGTGGCATTTCTTAAGCTGACTCACATGAAACACATTATGGACAGCTGACAGAGACTCTGGCAATTCAACTTCATATGCAACTTCTCCTTTGCGACTTAAAATTTTGAATGGCCCAACATATCTTGGTGCCAACTTTCCCTTGACACCAAATCTTTTCACTCCACGAAGTGGTGATACTCTAAGATAAGCTCTATCCCCAACTTCGTAGGTGACTTCTCTACGCTTAGAATCCGCGTAGCTTTTCTGTCGGGACTGTGCTATCTTCAATCTGTCCTTAACCAGTTTGACTTTCTCTTCGGCGTCTTTGATAAGATCAGGTCCAAATAAACTTCTTTCTCCCACACCATTCCATAACAATGGGGTGGTACACTTCCTTCCGTAGAGTAACTCAAATGGTGCCATTCCAATACTAGCTTGATGACTATTGTTGTAGGAGAACTCTGCGTAAGGCAAGCTTTCATCCCAACTTGCTCCATAGTCTAAAGCACATGCCCTCAACATGTCTTCAAGAATTTGATTAGTCCTTTCCGTTTGTCCATCAGTTTGGGGATGAAAGGCAGTACTGAATTCCAACCTCGTTCCCAAAGATTCATGAAGCTGTCTCCAAAAGTGTGAAGTGAACTGTGTTCCTCTATCAAACACAATACTCTTAGGCACACCGTGAAGGCATACAATTCTGCTCATGTAGATTTTGGCTAACTTGGCACTTGTATAAGTTGTCTTCACGGGTATAAAGTGAGCCACTTTAGTTAGGCGACCCACTACCACCCATATGGAATCATACCCTGACCTGGTCCTTGGTAATCCGGTAATGAAATCCATACCAATATTTTCCCACTTCCATTCAGGAATAGGCAGTGGTTGAAGCAAACCTGCTGGTTTCTGGTGCTCCGCTTTGACTCTGCTACACACATCACACAAAGCAATATGTTCGGCGACGTCCCTTTTGAGATTGTTCCACCAAAACCTTTCCTTCATGTCCATGTACATCTTGGTATTTCCCGGGTGAATAGAATACGGAGAGTTGTGAGCCTCTTGTAGAATCAGTTTCCGCAACTCCGGATCTTGTGGAACACAAATACGTTTCCCGTGCCATAAGGTGCCCTGTTCGTCTATATGGAAACTCTTGGCTTTCCCTAGACTTATATTTTCCTTAATCTTTTCAATTTTCTTATCAGTCTTCTGAACTTCTCGGATCTTGTCCAATAGAGTGGGTTGAACATCTAAGGACATGAGATGTCCTTCTGGTACAATCTCTAGTCGGAGTTCCTTGAATTGTTTACACAGGTCATCTGGCAATTCCCCTTTTGTAAGGCCATTTACAAACGTCTTACGACTTAGAGCATCGGCTACCACATTTGCTTTACCGGGGTGGTATTGCAAACTTAAGTCGTAATCCTTGATAAGTTCTAGCCATCTCCTTTGCCTCATGTTGATTTCTTTCTGGGTGAAGATGTACTTCAAGCTCTTATGATCGGTGAACACTTCACACCGCTTACCCAAAAGGTAGTGTCTCCATGTTTTGAGTGCATGGAAGACAGAGGCTAACTCCAAATCATGAGTCGGATAGTTTACCTCATGAGTTTTGAGTTGTCTCGAGGCATAGGCTACGACTTTACCATCTTGCATAAGTACGGCACCCAAACCTTGATGAGACGCATCACAATATACTTGGAAATCTTTTTCCAAATCTGGCAGACATAGAACTGGTGCTGTCACAAGTCTCTTCTTCAACTCTTGGAAGCTGACTTCGCAACCTTCAGTCCAAGCAAATTTCTTGTCCTTCTTTAGCAATTCTGTCATTGGCTTAGCAACCTTAGAGAAATTTTCAATGAACCTTCTGTAGTAACCTTCTAAGCCAAGGAAACTACGAACTTCTTTTACATTCTTGGGTGATTCCCAATCTGTCACAGCTGAAACTTTAGCAGGATCAACTGCCACACCATCCTTTGTCATAACATGACCAAGAAAACCAACTTCCTCTAACCAAAACTCACACTTGATGAACTTGGCATAAAGTTTATGCTCCCTTAGCTTTTCAAGTATTAAGCGCAAGTGTCTTTCATGTTCTTCCTTGCTCTTGGAATAGACTAAGATGTCGTCGATGAAAACGACAACGAACTTGTCTAAGAATTCCATGAACACCTTGTTCATCATATTCATGAAGTAGGCCGGAGCGTTGGTTAAACCAAAAGGCATCACAGTGTACTCATACAATCCATACCTTGTGGTGAATGCGGTCTTAGGTATGTCTTGCTCTCTTATCTTGAGTTGAAAATAGCCTGACCGAAGATCAATCTTCGAGAACACACATGCTCCTTCCAACTGATCAAACAAGTCGTTGATTCTTAGCAGAGGGTATTTGTTCTTGATGGTCACCTCGTTGAGAGAACGGTAGTCAATACACAATCTTTGCGTTCTATCCTTTTTCTCCACAAACAATACTGGGGCTCCCCAAGATGAAGAACTTGGTTGAATAAACCCTTTCTGCAACTGTTCTCCTAGCTGCTTCTTGAGTTCTTTCAGTTCATCAACTGACATTTTGTCTGTATCTTAGCTATTGGTCCGAACGGTACCAAATCTATCGAAACTCCACATCTCTATCTGGTGGCATTCTGGTAACTCCTCGAAATACATCCGGATACTCACACACAATTGGCACACTGTCCATGCTAACCCCCTTAAGAGAATTCAGTTTACTTCCCTTGGATTCAAAGTTAGATCTGAATTTTATTCTTTTTCCTTCTGGGGTTGTGAGTGCAACTGTACGTTTACGCAATCTAATACTCCTTCATACTTAGCCATCCAATCCATTCCCAAAATTACGTCTAGTCCTTGGGAATCTAGGATTATCAGGCTTACCGGAAACTTATGTTTTCCAAACTCTATGACAAGATCCCGGCATCCAAGACTCACTATCATTTCTCCACCCGGAGAACTAACTTTTATTGGACACCCAATGTTTTCAGATGCAAACCCATTTCTATCAACAAATGCTTTTGATATGAATGAATGAGATGCACCAGTGTCAAAGAGTACAAATCTTTGGAGCAGATTGAGTCTGAACTTACGAGCAACGGCATCAGGCTCTTCATAGACCTCCTCCACATTGATGTGGTTAACCTGTCCTTTCTGGAAAGGATTTGGCTTGTTAGGTCCTTCCACCTTCTTCTCAGGGCATTCATTAGCATAATGCCCCAGTTTCTTGCATTTGAAGCACTCAACTTGACTGATGTCCTTTTTAACATGCTGACTTCCACTTCCACTACCATTTCCACTGTGGTGGCTCTTATGTCCACTCTTGTGGTTCTTGTACTTATCATTGTCATGACTGCGGTGATGCTTGTTTGTAACACCCTCGGAATCGGACCTATGCAAGTTTTAGCGATTTCCGCCAAACCCGCATAGAAACAATTCAAAGGTGCCCACCAGGCACTTTCGTGCGGGTGGAAAACGAAGTAATAACATTACACAACAGTCCTCGATGGGACCCACAGAACAGATATATATAACAGCGACTCAAAGAGTCAAGAATACAGATATACAATGCAAAGATCCAAATCACCTTGAATATGTCAGAACGTCCGACTACGGACAAGATGCAAATGGGGCTAAGAGCCCTGAAGAATAACCAATGGCGTCCATAACCCTGCCCAGGCCAAGCCGGAAGGGTAACCCTGCTAACGGCGGCGATCTCAAAACCTTCTTAAACAAAAGGGGTGCCGACAAAGGGCAAAGGAAAAAGAGGGCGTCGATCGAGGCGATTGCAGCGAGGCTAGAATTCGGCGGTCCTCGCCTACATAGGTATGGTGGACTGAGCGGCAGCGGCAGCATGCACTAAACAACCTATAGAGACTCGATACAACTGGCGTCAATCAGAGAGGGGTAAGAAGGACCTATCCGGAACCAACCTGATTCTACCATCAAACAAACCCACCCTGGTGTTTCCCCCTCGAGACCAATCGAGGAAGTCAACCGAGGAACTCACACCGTTGGCAGTTTTACTTATTCGGTTATCGTTGCGGCAATTACTAGTCAGGTATAGATAATTGTCCTGATAAAAGAAGCAGTGGGCCCTTTTAGTTATTCATTCCGTTGTAGTTGCATCAATTACTAATCAGATACAGATAGCATGAGATAAACTCAAAACCCAGCAGTTGTTGGTACTTTTATTTAGCCATTCCGTTGTAGTTGCAATACTTACTAGTCAGGTACAAAGGTCGCAAGCGACAATCCAAACAAGCAATTGTGGGCAATATTATTTAGCCATTCCATTATAGTGAAGCTGATTACTAGTCATTATATAGTCAAATTTATAGCACTACTTTAGTTATGCTTGTCTATGATCGAGATACTGTGCTCCAAGTTGTCCATAACATGGACACGGCTTTGAGAAAAGTTTTACCGGCCGGTGCACAAATAGCAACACACTCGATCAACCTCGGAAAAACCAAATCAAAACCCGAGGCCTTCACGACAAAGCAATCACAGATTCAGAAATATTTCAGGGGCCACCCTTAATGTAGAACCATAGCAAGCCCGGCTCCGAGACGGACTTAAGGTTGTGGGGACGGTGTGAGCAACGGGGAACCCGAAAGTGTGGCTGGGCTTGTAGACACCAGCGGAATCGTGCCACGATCCTAAAGCAGTCTTGTGCTCCTCGCTGTCGTAAATACATAAGTAGCATGGCATCGATGCAGGATAGTAAATAAAACCTCAAACTAGTTTGTGGCCCCAAGAAATATCTTGAATCAAGCTCGCTCGGGGTCCCATAATCCTCCCGGATGTGGATAGCGCGATAAATCAAGGAACAGGTATCAAGCACTCGGGGTCCTACGGGACACAAGTGGGCGTTCGGAAACTAAATATTATCTATCACCCACCGATGCCTCTGCTTACTTCAATTTTAGTTGTTAAACAGGAATTAAAGTGAACGATAAGTAAAGCCATGATCATCTCCAACATCAAACATGTGGCAATACTCCAACAACTGTGGCACTTGACGACGCATAGCGACGCTTGAGCAAGCGACTACGACGCGCAAGTCCAACTATCTACCAATCAACAGGTAATAGGATGTGTCCAAGGCAAATATAAGGCTGCAAGGGATATCACGGGTACGAAAACTAGAGCATCGCAACACAGATAGCAATAGATCTCCGGAGGGAAATAAATACTATAAAAGTAAGATAGGTGGAAAGGGGGAGATGCTCGCCTGAAAACATTGTCGAGGGTTCAACCGAAGATCGGGGCGAAGCTCACATCAACTCAACGGCCTTATCCGCGAAGAAGCAAAACACTAGAAGAAACACCGGATGCAATATTTAATACAACGGCAGAAGATCGGCATGATGCATGTATGATGCATGACATGGCCAAGGTACAATGCAATTAGGTCAGATTAAGCGGAACCGGGGTCCCGACAATTATTTAGGTGGTTCATGTTATTTATCTACCCCGCAATTTAAATGTTGTTTTAACAAGGCAAAATATATCACCGGTTCGCTACACAAATTTAAATGAGGCCGATATGAGACTAGATTTGCCCGCATATGGGCCCCATAGTTAATTAGAGGCGAATCGGCATAAGGCCCCCAAACCACAGACAAGGATGCATGCAAGATGAATGGTTATTAATATGCAACAATTTTATGTTTAGCATTTATAAAAATAGGGGTTCGGATAAGGGTCACACATTAGGGTTCGACGAGCTCGGGGTTCCGGGGTTCGGGGTCGGTCTCAGGGTTCGACGGCTCGGCGAGATCCAGATATAAGAGGGAGAACTTGGGTCCAAGCGGTCGATATTGCCGTCGCGCAGATCTTGTCGGGTCCCACGGGGTCGGTCTTGGCGTTCGAGATGCAGAACTTGGCATCCTCGAGGAAGTACTAGTCGCACTTTTCGGTGAGTCCTTGAATCGGGAAGGAGAACTTGGCCAGCCAGTCTCGATGTCCCCGGTTCCGATTGAAGATCTTGGCGTCCCTGTCGTTGATCTTATGGTTCCGGTTTTTCTTGCCGGTGGTCTCTGAGTCGCGCAACTTTCCCTTGTCCATGAAGAAGATCATGTCGTTCCATTCCGAGTAGAGTCCTTGTAGATGCTTCTTCGAGTGTCTCCGGTCCGATGTAGTCTTCGGTCTTGAGGATCAGTGTCGATCTTAGGACCTGTCTCGATACTGTCTTGGTGAAGGTCTTGTTAAATCTTAACACGCACTCATGCTCTATGCCGGTCATGTCGACGACCTCATCCACCAAACGAGGGGTTCATGTCTGAGGTATCCAAACACCCCGAAGGCACCACTCGGAGGCACGTCTGATGCTTCACAGGAGGGTCGTTCGGCTCGCATTGGGGAAGGCCATCGGGGGCGTCGATGTGCTTGGGCGCCATCCAACCGGAACAGGGCAGCAGGGGCGTCGGTCTCAGCGAGCGGCGGAAGGAGGGAGCCGGGCGGGGCTGCAGGCGGTCGGACGCGAGGTAGAGGAGGGGCAGGGCCATGCCGGCGGCGGCAAAGAGGGGTGGACGGGCGGTGGTGGGAGGACGGCGCTCCGGCGGGCGGAGAGAAGCGACAGCGGCTCGTCGACCAGGAGGCTCGGGGCAGCTGGCGCGGGGTGAGGTGGTTGGAGGCGGCGGCGTCTGGTGGGAGGAGGCAGCGGGCGTCGGAGAGGTCGGAGAGGAGGCGGGCGAGGCTGCAGTGACCGGGCGGAGTGGGACATGAGGCGGAGGCCAGGCGAGGGCAGCGGAGCGGGCCAGGGCAGCGGAGGAGGCCAAGGAGGCGGGAGGAGCGCCGGGCGACGCGGCTCGGGTCCGAGGTCCGGGCCAGGCGGAGGAGGAGGAGGCGAGGAAGGGCTGGCGGGGAGGCGGGGAGGCGAGGTGGTAGGGGTGTGGGGAGGAGGCTCGGGGGAGGGAGCGGCGAGGAGGAGAAGGCGGAGGAGGTGGAGACGCAGCGGAGGCGGGAGAAGCGTCGAGGGCAGCAGCGAGGTGGTTAGGCACAGTTGGGCCTGGGCGGTGGCGGGCGTCGGCTGCGAGGGGAGGCGGCAGCGAGGCGGCGGTCGGGGTTAGTCTTTGGGCGGAGGAGGAAGGCAGGAGGGAGGCGGGGCTACTGTGGGGAAGAGAGGAGGGAGGAGAGAGGAAAGGAGGTGGGCCAGGGGGAGGGACGTGGGGTCAGGGGGTGGGACCCAGGGGCAGCGGCAGGTGGGGGAGAGAAGTGGGCCGCGCGGTGGGGCCGGGGGACAGCGGTTGGGGTCTAGGGAGGTCCTGCAGGGCGCGTGCGTGTGTGCTGAGTGGTGGCGTGGGGTGAGTGGGGTGACTGACAGGTGGGTCTAGGCGCGGGGTCGGCTGGGTGGCTAGGGAGAGAGGCAGGTGAGGCTAGTGGTCGGTGTGGGGTGGGGCCCGGGTGCTAGAGAGAGGGGTGAGGGAGAGTTGGGTGAGAAAAGGGAGAGGGAAAAAGGTATGGATCGATGAGGTGGCAGGTGGGTGGAGATTGGGTGAGAGGGTGAGGTGGCGGCCTGCGGTTGGTGGGTAGGATAGATTTGGGTGGGGATAGGATTTAGGTGGGGGCTGTTTTAAGTGTGTTTGTTTGGTCTTGTCTATTTTAAAACAAGGCCACTTTGCAAACAGTTTTTAGGTAAATAAATTCTCCGATGCGATCGGGGTTTTGTATTTGACAATAACGAGGGTATTTGTATAAATCAAAACTAGGCTTTTCAAAATAATGCATACAAACAATGCATGATGATGACGATGCAATGCACAAAAACAACGCGATTTTCTAGTAGTGGTTTTGCGGGATGCCACATTGTTGTCATGACGGTTGTGGTTGTGGTGCTTGTTGAATTTCCCATGCTTATGGGATCCTGAGCTGTCACTGTCATCATAGTGAGATCGTTTGTGAGACGATCCCGAGCTGTGCTTGTCGGAGTGTTTCCTCTTCCTACTCTCGACTTGCTTCATTTTACTTTCCAAAATAGCAGCCTTGTCACACAAAGACTGATAAGTTGGAACATATGCCACAGACAACTGTAGGTTCAGCTCATCATTCAAACCTTCCAAGAACTTTTCCTTTCTTTTTGCATCTGTATCAACCTCATCCGGTGCATAGCGCGCCAGATTGTTGAACTCTTCTATGTACTCACCACGCTCTGGTGGCTATTTGATTATGAAACTCTTTCTTTTTCAGACTCATCATTCCTGATGAGATATGAGCAGTGCGAAAGCCATCTTCAAAGATGTCCCAAGTCACTTCATCAATAGGAGTGGTGATTTGGAAGTTGTCCCACCATGTGGCGGCTGGTCCTTCCAACAGATGTGCTGCGAACCTGACTTTTTCAGCATCCGTGCAGCCCACGGTCACTAAGTCCTTGTTCACAGAACGTAGCCAGTCATTGGCTACCATGGGATCAGTTGTTCCCGAAAACTTTGCTGGCCTCAGACGCAGAAATCTGGTGAGCATATCAAAACCCGGAGGGTTGTTGTTGTTGTTGTTGTTGTTGTTGTTGTTGTTGTTATTGTTGTTGTTGTTGGGGTTGTTGTTGTTGTTGTTATTCTGGTTCTGGATGAATGTTGTCATCATTTGCATAAGCTGTGTTTGCGCATTCATCATTTGTTGCATTTCCGGGGTGATGTTGTTGGGGTTGGGGTTTGCGCGACGGGGAGGCATCTGTGGTTTGTTCAAATAGATAAGAATGAGATACCCATAGATGTTTTATGCACAATACATTATAAGCAAACACATAACAAGAAACATAAGAATAAAGGTTCAACAACCATATAATAAGTTCATGAAGTAAAACACACAAGTGGCAAGCCATCCACATGTCGGATGGTCCAATAATAAGTTCACAATAACAAGTATGAATATGAAAGGTAAACGAGTAGTCAAGTCTACTCATCAGCGTCAATCTCCTCCTCGACGAAGGTAAGACCTGCGTTCTCCATCGCGGTCTTGTTCTCCTCAATCGTAGTGGTCAAGGAATCGACCTTGGCCTTGAGAGCCCTCTTCTGGGAGCGAAGCCTCTCAATAACCATCTGCTGCTGCTCAAGCTCGAAGTCCTTGGACTTCAGTTCCTCGGTCATGTCCCGGATCTTCTTGTTCCTATCCTGGATGCGTTTCTCTTGACTCTTGAACTTGCGGTCCTGGGCCTCGAACTTTGTCTCCATTTCCTTGATCATCTCATCCTGCTGCGCAAAAAGCTTGTCCTTCTCGCGTAGCTGTACCTGAAGTTCGTCATTGCCAAGCATGACGTTCGTCCTATCCGTGTCCACGTGCCTGAGGAGAGTCTCTAAGTCCTAGAGATAGAGACGTATCGGCTCTGCCATGTCCCTCGAGTCGTCCTCAAAGTCGATGGAATCTCCATCAATATCACGCCTTCCGAAGACGTGGAAGTGAGTACCCCTAACCTGTCGAACTTGGTGAGTGGGTACACCGTGATGGTGGGAAGAGGGAGATCGAGCAAAGTGGTAAGCTCAATGATACGGGGTCCGAAACGAGTAACCTGGAACTCCTCAAGTCTTGTGGCAATAGGCATCTATTTATAAAATTGAAAAGTTAGAACAACACTATTTAAGATGAATACAAAACAACCATCTCATACATAACGATGGAACACAAATATCACACAAGTCATGCATACACAAATCCATTACATCAAACAAGGTCCAACTTATTTAAGGTATCATTTTGGAAAATAAGGTGATAGATGGTGGTCCACTACAAAGTGTGCTTATAGGCCTATCTCACTGGATCTGGTGGCTATCACAATGTTCCTAGAGGCAATCCACCTATCTTGTTCACATGATTCCATCACTAAGTCTATTACATCTCCCCTTAACTCTTGGTTGGTGGCTTCCAACTCTTGGGTAAGTTCCTTCTCTTTCTCTAAGTCCTTTTGGAGGTTGAGCATTCTACACTTGACTCTAGCACTTAGTTCTTTGATAGTCCTCCGAGCTGCATCTCTGGCTGACTCAAAGAATGTGGTGTGCATTTTAGTGTTGGTGTACATGCAGAATCCTCTTTCTTTGTGGTTGTCTTCCTTGTTTTTGTACAAGTGAAGTTGCACCCACCAATACTCCACCCCTTCATCCATCACCGGAAAGCCCTTGTACACAGCTGCACCATGTGCTTCCATTGCCACCATGAGGTCCTTGAGAATATTGGGAAACTCAGTTTCACACTTCAAGGTCATGGTCATGAGTGGTCCTTTCTTCATGGCTTCGTTGATGGAGTTCATCTACAAATGGAGTTGAGAATGAAAAGATTAGAAAAGTTTTACGAGAAGAATAGACAAGTGTATAAGTAATTGAAAAATTTTCCTTAGTGGTTTTCAAATCCTAGGGTCATAATCCTACAGGCAACACAGTGCTCTGATACCATCTGTTATACCCCTCCTTTATAAAGGAAAGGATCCCTGTGATTGCAATGCTAGTCCCTGGATCAATGCTAGCATCCACAGTTTAAGATGAAGTACACAGATACAAAGGTCGTTTATTACATTCATTCCAGAGATAAAACATAGTCTTTTACAACTCAGGGCCATAGGACTAATACAAGAGTTTAAGGAATAAGTAAATAAACATAAGTCTTCATCTTCATGTGCCACAGGCAAGCATGTTGAGTGTAGACTCATGACTCCTACTCATCATCGGAGTAACCTGCAACATCACAAGTTCTGACCACGGAGGGTCAATACTTTGGAATAGTATTGGCAAGTGATATAGTATATTTTAAGTGGACTATATTACTATATGCATTTGGCTATGTGTAGCTTGGCTTGCTTTGCTTGAAAATAAGTTTTCCTATTAGTTGAAATCACTAAGTTCTTCTTTGTCAAAAACATTCCCAAGGAACCACCAATAGACATTGAGGTCCTTCACCCTGGTTCACCCACAAATTTTACTTAGAAGTTGGAGTGATGAGATTCTTGTAGCTTCCATGTCTTGATGCTCAAAAGTGTCCATTGCCTTGGACTAGGCTAAGTACTTAGGTTTTCCATCTGTAGAGGTTGTGCACTTTCCCCACCAGACTTGGTTTCCAAAGACAGGACCTTTCAGAAGCCTTTCCTTAGTCAAATGGACGCGCTCCAACCTATCATCCCATCTACCACCAACTGTCCAATTGACTAAGTTCAAGCAACCTATATGATCAAGGCAGAGCCCATATTGCCAAGTGGTTGCACTGTAAGCTTTCTCAACACTTGGCCTCCAAATCCCTTTGTGCCTGGGTGGCTTACCACAAGTGAGATACACAACCCAAGTCCATGGCCTTGTGTAACCACTCAACATAACCCATACTTTCCATTCCACCCAGGAGGTTCATTTGACTTAGTGGTTTTATTAGGAAAGTATAAGTCTCATGACTTAGAAATATTTTCTTCATAGTAAGTGTAGTTTTCACCAACCCTTGTTTGCTATATAGCTAGGCTAAGCAAAGTATGGCAACTTATCTTAGGGATAATTCCTTAGCAATTCTACTAGACTACATAGGATTTCCCAACTTTTGCATTAGACAAAATAACATGCATTACTATAACAAAATATCTAATGCTAGTTCAAAACATAGGACAAATATATTCATGTAAATATCACTTGCCTTGGTAGTGGGGAGAGTAGCACTCTTCACAATCACAATCACTAGCAAAATCTACACAAGAAATTATAGCATATAATTACACACAAATATATACATCCAAAAATAATATGAATGCATGCATGCAAGAATTTACTAAGTGGTGATTTTTTAAAATTCTACCAAGTATGCTCATGCCTACAAAAACTTAACATGTCACAAGTTTGCCAATTAAATTATTTGGCACAAATAGAATTTACCAAAATAAATCTATATCTAAAAATAGCCTTAAACTTGTTCTACAAATAAAATCATTTTAACTGTTACTATATGCTAAATAAATTGGATATTCAGAAAGGTCTTGTTTCACTGAATCCAACGGTATAAAGTTTGCAAAAATCTAACGTGGCAATCAAAAGTTATAAGCATTTGAATTTGGATCAAATTTCTGGTTTTAAATCTATTTTTAGATCTAACCTAGCCCGCAGCGTCACGCTGTGATTGGCGCGTGCCGCTTGATTGGACCGCTCTGCGGGATCTAAACAGATCGAACGCTCCAGATCGCGTACCGCCTCGGGGTTAAGTGGTTCTATCCTAGCGCTACGATATAGATCCAACGATCCAAAACAACAAACCAAAAACTGGCGGCGCTTGTTGGCTGTGCGCGGCGGCGACGACCAGACGGTGGCGGCGCCGGTGGTACAGATCGCTAGGTGGATGGGGAAGATGCTCACCGAGACCGCGAGGGTGTGGGGATGCTCGACGTGTGATCAGCTCGGCAAGGGGCGCTCAGGGTTGCGGTAGATTTCTTGCCAGAGTTGGATCTGGCAACGGTGGTTCTGCTCGAGGTCGGAGGTGACGTTGTTGTTCACTAGGATGCCAAAGAAAGGTGTGGTTAGATGCGGAAGATCACGGAGAACATGAGAGCGTGAACGACAAGGTTCGGGGCGGTCTGGACTTACCACTAGAGCTCGCCGGAGTTTGTGCAGAAGATGGTGGCGGCCAGTCGTCGACGTTGCCGAAGCTACGGGTCATGCGAAGGTAAACGGAGGGTGTCAGAAGGTGCACACAGATTCACTGAACACGATAGCGTAAACGCGAGACCGAGGGGAACTCTATGCTCACCGGAATTTGCGGTAGCGATGCGTCGGAGATGGCGGGGTTGCGAGAGTCTGTAGCGACTTGGGGCGTTCGTGCAGGGTTTGGGGAAAAGAGAGAGCGGAGGGGTTTATATAGCCTGATCATGGCGAGAATCACTCGGCCATTGATTCAATTGGCCTTGAATTAAACACAAAAACGGCGCGTTGATTGGGGATGAACTGGTCGTGCGGGTGGAGCGATCTTGGCGTGGAGGAGGCCGCTTGTCGATGAAGTCGCGAGGTGGAAGTGGGTCTGCCTTGTCGGTGGTGAGCAGCGTCTTCAGCGTCTTGGGAGGAAAAGGAATGCCCCGGGTGGGCTAGTTGGGCCTGTTCCACTGCTGGGCTAAATTCCTGGCGCCTGGCCCTTTTCTTTTGTTTGCTTCTTTTCTTTTTCTATTTCTATTTTCTGGAATGATATTTGATATGAATTCAAATCCTTTTGAATTCAAACAAAATTGAGGATCTTTTCAGGGTTCTGTGGTTTCAAATACAGTCATTTAACCAAGTGGTTACCTTGTAAGGGCCTGGTCAGGCTTGGGTTTTCAAACAAACAGAGACTTGTCTCTAGTTTGTGAATGATTGAAATAGGGTTTAGTAAATATTTTTAAATTGGAAACTTGGGTTAAAATGCTACACCTAATCTTTCCAACAATGGAGGCAAGCTATCAAATTCCTAAACAATCCAATCTCAAAGGGTGATGGCCAATTGAGTTGAATTTCCACACATGAAATCATAGCTCAAACTTCTGTCTCTAAATGTTTTTGAGAAAAACTCTAAATGGATGAATGATGCAAAAATGATATGAATGAGTTTTGGAATATGAATTTAGGGATGTTACACATACAAGCCTTATTATGCTTAATGTCATATCACTAATCTCATCTCATCACATTCTCCTATCATACTAGATTCTATGCATCTGATACATCATCTAGATGAACCAGCACTAGCAGTTATGCATGGCTAAGCAGAACACAAATATAAGCTCTAGCAGTGCACACAAGAGAAACCTAGTTATGCTAGGAGTAGTGGATCAGGTAATATAAGCTCAAAGGGGAGTAATGAAACAGATAGGATACTCTATCTATCGATAAAAGACCGTAGTAGAATCTTATGCATCATGGCAGGAATTGAAATGCTTTCGAAATCATAGGATGATATCATGGTGGGGATATGCTTGCCTTTGCCTGTTAATAACCAATAAGCAGAGCTTCGGAAGCCTTGTACTTGACATGATAACAGTTGGTCAAGTATTGGTCTTCGAGCTTCGAACTTCGACGGTGTTGATCTCGATCTTCGATCGCGATCTCGATCTCGCATTCTACCGAAGAAGAACCAAATACCGAAAATAAAGGGAAACAATCAACACATGGCATCGGTGCAATGCTCAAGCAATGATGATGATATGACAAGTTAAATTGCATTGAAATGTAACCCTAAGACATGCTCGGCAGTTTAATCGGAGTTCCAAGGAGTACAAAACCTAACTGGGGGAAACTCTGGAATCACCTTTGAGGATTCATTTGGTTCTCTAATTAAACTTGTCATGAAAGTTGTGGATCAATGCATGATTATAGCTCTAATATCTATATCTCATTTTTTAAACATTTTGATATATTATTTGTATTTTTCTGACTTATAAATAATTAGATATTGAATTTACAAGTTTATAACATTTTCTGAAAATATTAAACCATTTTAAAAAAGGTTTACTGTGTCATGGTGAAATCAACGCAGGGGTGGGGTCGTTTAACACCATGGGTTGGGCTAGCCACAGTGGCTGACTACTGGGCCCGAGGCCACCTCATCGTCCATGTTGGCAAAGTGGGGCCTGCAGCGTGTTGATCGGGCTGACTCACGCTCGCTGACCGCATGGTGACACTGGCGTGACGTCACGTCGACGGTGACCTTGTAGATCAGTGATGGGGAGGGCGACTGGGTGCACGCGGGATAGCGAGAGTGGGTGCGTTCAACGCAGGGGACATGGCAAGCCAGAAAAGGGCGGTGACGCTAGTTTAAGGTCATCGGAACAGTGGCTACGACAAGGCTCCGCGGCAGCGCACGGTGGTTGTCGATGCTAGGACGAACCAGAGATGGAGAGGGCCAACGAGGTGGTCCAGGAGGACCGCAAGCTTACCCTCGACGCATGAGTAACCTCGGCAAGGACAAGGGAGCGGCATTAATGGCGATGGCGAAGGACGTCGGTGGCGAGGAAGAACGGCTTGATGCGGGCGATTAAGAGCACACCTGGTCGATTCCTTTAGCGTGGTCGATCAAGACATCGAGGCGGATCTTCTAGGCTTCAAGGCGAGGCTCGGGGAGGCCTGCATCGACGACGAGCGATGGAGCCCGAGGCTAGGGTTTCAGGGAGCTCGTGGGAAGAAAGGGAGAGAGCGCTGGGGAAGAGGTGAGAGGATAAGGGAGAGGCAGGGAAGAGGAGCATGGCTCGACGAGGTCCTTATATCCTCTAGAGAGTGGCGGCAGGCATCGCGACACGGAGACGGCATCGGGTGGCACCGGCGGTGACACGCAGAAGCTTGCGAGCGGGAGGAAGACGACGAAATAGAGGGCGAAGGGGCATGGGCTGGCGCTGGGCTGCGGATGAGCCGTGCTGGGCTGTTGGCTTGCACGCGTGGGCGGCAGGAAGAGAGGGGAGGGAAATGGGCCGGCTGGGCTGCGGCCTGATAGCTGTTGATGCACTGTTTTTTATCTACAAAACCTTTTCCAAACATGTTTTAACTTTTCCCATTGTATTTGAATATCAAATCTGATTTGAGATATTTCAAAAATACCATAAGGTTTTATAAAATACCTGAAATAATGTGGGGCCCTTGTAATCCATTTGGGCTCCATAATATTTGGATTTTTCAAATATTTTCAAAACCACTTTGAAGAGGTTTCAAAGAGAGGGAAGATATGAGGGTTTTACATTTGTCAATTTTCCTTTGCATGCACTTTTAGATATGATGCTCATGAATGCACACCAAAACTCTAATTAGTAATTAACAAAAACTAGGGTGTTACAGCTCTATCCCCCTTACAAGAATCTCGACCCGAGATTCCAAAGGTAGCAAAAGAGATAGAGAGAGAAAGAAACAGAGACACTTCTAAGGATAAGAGGGAAACACACTAAACAACACACAGAGTATCTCATGGTCAACTCATGGATGGAGTGTTTAGAAACAACTCTGAGATGACTACATAAAACACATCAAGGTAACAGAGGAAACAAGAGGAGGAGGTTTCAAGTTGTTAGATGTATGGTCTTCCTAAAGATTGAGACCATAGAACTTACAGGAGGTTTTGAAGCTTCTGAAGAAGAAAGCTTCCAACAAAAATAACATAACAACATACTTCGGTAGGGAACCTCTACTAAACGACTTAAGTAGAGATTTCGGGTTGCGGAGATGTGTATCAACAAAACCAAGCTGTTGAACTACTTTCGAAACAGAAGGGTCAATTTTTCATTCAACAGAAGGCTTAATACAGAAAGGTGTTTTGTGGTGAGGACTCATAAGAGTCACAAGGAACATGTAACAAGAGAAACTTCTGATTACCAAAATCATAGTTACTCTTAAAACATGGTTGAGAAAGCGGAGGAAACTCTTTATTCATCCAGGTATATCAAAATATTTGCCAAAGATCATGATATCACTTACATCACTAGATGAATAGGTAAGAATATTCCTGATGACACGAGAAAAATAAAATTCATTCTTAGACTTAAATTACTTGGCATAACAAAGTGCTTGCCAACATAAAAGGTCTGGAGGATCGACCGAGAGACATTTAGCAGCACTAATTTAAATGTTCTCCTTGATGTTCGGGAAAACAAACATCAAGTGAAGGTCGGACTTCGGAGACAGAGGAAACAATGAAGATAACTCCTATAATGAATCATATAAGAAGCCTCATGAAGAGTGGTTGTTACTACTGAATCAAGAGAATATGACAAAAGGTATTTCCGGCTAAGTGTGTCAACCATTACATCAATCTTGCCAGATTACAAATAGACCTATGTCAAAACCTTGACATAGGTTTGTACACAGTTGATATCATGCTCTTTTGTCTATGGATGTCGTCGGTATGAAATAAAGTTGTGTTAGAGAAACGCCTGGGCCGCTATCCTAAGCCATGCCTAATCATGGTGGAAACTTGCACCACCACCATCATGAGCAATATGTGAAGCATCCTCAATAAAAACCTATGAAAATAGCAAATAAAAAGATCGCTGAGATGCTCATTGTCTGCTTGCCTTGTCATTTTGGTTATGGGATAGCTCCTGTACCATGTGCAAGGGGTACCCTATTGGCGGTTCTCTATGATACGCATGTACTTACTATGACAAGAACTTACAGGTGACTAAAGTTGAGTAGCATGAGGTGCGTCCCTCGTATTCAAGGGACATGAGATTGCCAACTTATACTTTGTCAAGCATATACTCCATAGTTTGTTCACTTTAACCTTAATCACTTCAAGATGCTTATGATAGGGGCAATGAGGGCTGAAAGATAACAAGTACCATATTTTTTGGAAGATCTTTTTGAAACTTGAAATCCCTGCTTCCCTTTATGAAGGGCCTTTCTTCCACTATTATATTGAGTCTCCACCTTCTACTTTTAGGCACCAGTTAAGAGAGCATATTTGCCATTCTTAGTTCTATGTGCAGTGTCCCAAAACTTATTGATTGATGCATATTGTTGATATTGCTTGTTCTTGTGCTATTTGTATCTAGTCACTCTTATGAACTTTGAAGGTGTCCTATGCATCTATTTTCTACTCTATGAGGGACAAGCTGAATGTCACTATGCCATGTTTTCTGTATGTGAAAAAAACAAACGTTTTTCAATGCATGTTATTCATGATCTTTGTTTGTAGCCTTTCATGTTGCATGCATAGTTACTTTGTCTTACTATTAGAACTCCATCTTTTATGCTCATGTTTAGAGTTCTTTGATCCCAGCTTTCAATGCTTGCAAATGGTTTGATCTTGGTTTTGATGGTGCATGTCACCTCAAAAATTATTATTTTATCACTTACCTACTCGAGGATGAGCAGGAGTTAAGCTTGGGGATGCTTGATAAGTCGGAAATGTATCTATAATTTTTGATGTTCCATGCTTGTTTAGTATCTACTTTGCTTTGCTTTTTCTACACTTTGAGGTGTTTGTATATGTTTTATGGTACTAACCAATTAACAAGATGCCACAGTGCCAGTTGCCTATTTGCTTCTGTTTTTGGTTCCAGAAAGGCAGAAAATCAATATTCTCGGAATTGGATGGGACAAAAAGCCAAAGTCAATATTTCACCGAGGAGAACACGGAGTCCAGAGGAGAGACGGAGGGGAGCCACAGGGCGGTCGCACCCCCTAGGTGCGGGCCCACCCTAGGCCGCGCCTGGGCAGGGTGTGGGCCCCTTGGCCGCCCTCCTTCCTCGCATATTCGCCTATAAGAAGCCCTTGATGCCTAAACACTAAGTACCAGATCAATATTCCACGAAACCGTCTGTAGCCACCGCCACCATCGCCCCTAGATCAGGGAGGATGTGAAGCTCTTCCCGGCACCCTGACGGAGGGGATATCATCCCGGAGGCCTTCTTCTTCATCATGCCAGCCTCCGGTATGAATCATGAGTAGTTTCACCTTGGACTATGGGTCCATGTAGTAGCTAGATGGTTGTATCTCGTCCTTTGTGCTTTCATGTCTAGATCTTGTGAGCTCCATTCATGATCAAGATCTCATATATTTGTAATCATGCATGTTGTGTTTGCGGGGATCCGATGGATATGAGATTACTATGTCAGATTGACTAATGTTTTTGTCTTATTGATTCTATCATGTCTTTTTTGTTTGTGATCTTGCATGATCTCCGTTGTTAGTAGATATCTTGGCCAAGTAGTTGCTAGTGACTCCAAGAGGGGTTATTTATGCTCGATAGTGGGTTCATGCCTCTATTTAATCTAAGGGAAGTGACAGAAATCTCTAAGGTTGTAGATTTGTTGTTGCCACTAGGGAGAAAACAACGGTCTCTTATTCATGGAACAAGTAAATTGTTTACCTTACACACTTTGCTTAAAGCAGTTGTCTGTTGCTTGGAACTTAATACTGGAGGGGGTTCGGATGATAACCCAAAGGTGGACTTCTAGTCATAGATGCAGTTGGATGGCGGTCTATGTATCTTGTTGTATTGCCCAATAGAATCTCATAGGATCATGATGTCTAGTATTGCATTGTTATGCCTTGCTCAGTACTGTCAATTGCCCTGCTGTAATTTGTTTACCCTGCATGCCATGTTTGTTTATCTAAGGAGAACACCTCTAGTGAACTATGGACCCCGGTCCAATCTTTACCATTGATACATCTTCCACTGTTATTATTTACTTTCTGCAAATCACTATCACCTTCCACACCATACAGTTAATCCTTTGTTGCAGCAACCGGTGAGATTGACAACCTCACTATTCATTGGGGCAAAGTCTTGTGTTTGTGTTGTGCAGGTTTCCAAGTTGCTTGCAACACCTTTGAGACGTTTCCTTCCTCCTACTAGTTCGATAACCTCGGTTTCTTACTGAGGGAAGACTTGCTGATGTGCTACATCACACCTTGCTCTTGGGGTTTGCGACGAAGCGCTCCCACATAAACGAAGCGCCATCAAGTTTCAACAAGAATAGACCATCTATCAAAGGTGCATGTGCATAAAACATATTACTCATATAAACCAAACAACCATTATTCTCGGACTTAAACAAGTAACCGTCTCGCAATAAACATGATCCGGATATAATGTTCATGCTCAATGCAGGCACCAAATAACAATTATTTAAGTATAAAACTAATATCGATGGTAGATGAAGAGGTAGTGTGTCGACAACAATCATATCAACCTTTGATCCATTTCCAACGCGTATCGTCACCTCATTCTTTTCTAGTTTCTGTCTATTCTGCAGCACCTGTTTCGAGTTACAAATATGAGCAACCGAACCAGTATGAAATACCCAGGCACTACTATGACTACTAGTGACATACACATCAATAACATGTATATCGGATATACCTTTCTTCTTGATGTTGTCGTTCTTCAGATCTGCCTAGTACTTGGGGCAATTTTGCTTCCAGTGACCACACACTTTGAAATAAAAGCATTGTGTATCGGGGCTAGGGCCAGCTGGGTCTTCTTCTCAAGTGTAGCAACAGATTTGCCGTCCCTTTTGAAGTTACCCTTGAGCTCACCTTTTGCCTTTATGTCTACTTATACAACCATCAAAGTGGCAGCAAGTTTAGTGAGATATCCAATCGCACCACTTATCTTGTAATTCAGCACAAACTCTTTGTAACTGGGCAGTAGCGACTATACAATTCTATCCATCAGAAGATCAACTGGGATATCATATCCAAGTGTCTTGAGACGTTGAACATTGCTCATCATCATCATGTGATCTTTCATAGAGTTGTGTTCCTCCATCTTAACACTAAAGAACTCACTAGAGATCACATATCTCTTAGCACGGACTTGGCTCTCAAACATGGCTTTGAGTTCCTTCACCATGGCAGCAGTGCTACTAAGTTCAAAGTGTTCTAGGAGTTTAGGTTCCATCGACATGAGGATCACATATTTCACAAGATTGTAGTCATTAAGCTTCGTGTCATACACATTTTGTTCATCCTGAGACGCAGTAGTTGCAGGTGGGTCACCTAGCGGTGTATCCAGCACATAGGTCAAATTTGCAGCATCGAGGATAATCCTCATGTTACAGAACCATTCCGTGAAGTTGCTTCCATTGTGTTTCAGCTTTTCTTTCTCTACGAACGTATTAAAAATAATGGTAGGGGCCGCCATTGATCTACAACATATTTGCAATAGTTTAGACTAAGTGTATGACAAATTGAGTTCTAATTAATAGTTAAATTAATCTAGGTGAACTCCCACTCAAAACAACATCCCTTGCATTGTTTTAGTGATCACACAAACCAAATCCACTACATCAAAACCTATCATCACGAGAGATGATGTAGCTTCAAAGGCGAACAATCAACATGTTCATCATATCTACTAGATGACTCATGCTTTACCTTTTGGTGATCTGTGTTCCGATACCATGTCTATACATTCTAGGCTCATCAAGATCAAACCTTAGCTTCTGCATGAGCAAATCTGGCTTGCTCCCATTGTATACACTCGCAGAATCTAACACAACCGATCATCACATGGTGCTTCGAAACAACGAGTCTTGGCAACGGTGCCTACTTAGGATGAACACTTTATAACTTGATATTTTGTGAGAGGGATCATCTTATAATGCTACCATCATGAACTAATAAATACAAGATACATAAAAAGGATTAACATCACATGCAATTCAATATATGTGATATGATATAGCCTTTCTTCATGTGCTTCCGATCTCCATCTTCAAGCATGAACATGATCTCCAGCATCACCGGCGTGACGTCAAGTTCAATGGCACCGCTCCATGGTTGTCATCCACCAGCATTAACTATTACAACTACTTTGAATAATAGACACGTAGGTCTTAACGAAATTAAAAGACAACCATAAGGATCCTGCCGGTTGCCAACTTACAATAAGGAACATTGCTTACATCATATATAATCACAACCATGGCCATATCACATCACAGCACACCCCTGCAAAACAAAGTTAGACGCCTCTAATTTTCTTTGCATATTTTACGTGGTTTGGGGCTTTCAATAAGTGTCATTCTAACTTACGAAGAAGAACCACAACATTGATACTAGTATTTTCAATCATCCATTGTAAATTGAATCTTCACTATGTTGGGAGAAACAGGCACCCACAAAGCCACTTATGCAATACAAGTTGCATGTCAAACATGGAGTAAGTCTCATGAATGATGTCATGTAAGGTTAGCCCGGGCCGCTTCATCCTACCATCCCGCAAGATTCAAAGTACACCAGAAACAATCGACAACAAAAGCATCAACGCCCATAATGACCATTGTGTTCTACTCGTGCAACATATCTACATATAGACACGGCTCTGATACCATTGTAGGGGTTCGTAGCATGGAAAAAAAATTCTACCGCATGAACACACACAAGCCAAGATCTATCTACTAGATTTTAGCAACGAGTCGATTATAGTACTCACCCTCGAAGATTCCAAAGCGGTTAACGAGAGCAGATTCTCGTGGGTGATGTAGTTGTACACTTGCCGATCTCAAGATCACGTAGATAATCCTTCCGGCGCTGCGTTCTGGCAGCGCTTCCGCAGTCGGTCACACGTTCGGTACTCGATGAATACCTTCCTCTCCCTTGTTCCAGCAGGCAGCGGAGGTTACAGTTCTCTCCTCGTGATTCCGGCAGCACGACGGCGTGGTGTCGGAAGTTGAGGGAGGATCCCGCAGGGCTTCTCCTAAGCCGGAGCTTGTTGTGGTGGAGTATTAGGGTTTCCCCGGCGATCTAGGGTTTAGAATCCAGAGAGGAGGAGATGGAGCTGGCGGCTGTTAGGGTGTCTTTCTTTATGCTTATAGCAAATGAACTAATGAAATGACTTGATCTTTATGCTATGCTTATCTATAGGAGTATGTCCATCACACCATTCTCCTAATGATATGATCTTGTTGTTAATAACATCTCAATGTTCATGATCAGGAAACCATGATCATATATCAACCAACAAGCTAGTATTATAAAGAGGCTTTACTAGGGACTCTAATTTAGTTTACTAATCACACAAGTATTAATGTTTCCGGTTAATACTATTATAGCATGAATGTAAACATTTATCATAAACACAAAGATATAATAATAACTACTTTTATTATTGCCTCTAGGGCATATCTCCAACAGCCACGTCGGAGGAATAGATCTAGATCTAAACCTCTAAACCCTTCTCCACCACCATAGCCATCTTCCACCACTTGTAATATTAGATATCATCTCCAATTGGTGATATTATAAGACTATTTGCTATCAATCTTATGATCTCTATTACAATGTTTATGGTTGTCGATTTCATCTCTATGTGTGAGTAATTCTCCATGGCTAAGGGCTTCGGCCTAGCCATGTAGCTTTTGTGCATGTTATTTATCATAGATGGGATCATGTATTATTTTGTATGACATGATGATTGTAGTATCCTATCTTGCCTCAATCTAAGGACTTGTCAGGTACCCAAGACCCCGAGGATTGATCCAGGTAAAGGGAGTGTGAGTAATGACTGATCTACAGGATAGGAATCCCAGTGAAAGAAAGGGTAGTATGGTTGTAGGTGAGGAATTTACTTGGGATTAACGGTGACATCACGATGCATATCATTAGTTCTCTTTCTTCTATGGATGAGACTAGTAGGTTATTGCTGTATGCGGCTGCAGAGGGAATACCAATTATGGATGCACTGCCCACATATAATTATCTTGCTCTAAAAATTACATGCATACTTTATTATTATGTATTATTCCCATCAGATGTTTTGCATAGCTACTGGTGAAAACCAAAGAACCTAGGCCCTCTCTCTCTCCATCGTCAACACCAACAAAAATATCACAAACTCTTGGTCCGGTGAAAATGCAATAGGAATTCTAAAACTCTTGAAAGTCCGTTGAAGTAATCTCACTTTGCTTTCTGCTTCCCGAGGATTCGATAAACCTAGGTTGAAAGGATACAGATGTCGCCTAGAGGGGGGTGAATAGGCGATTAAAACTTTTCCTAGAGTGGCTCAACAAAGGCGGAATAAAAATAACGTTTACTTTGTTAAGCACAAAACCTAGAACAATCTGGGGTTCCCCTATGTGCACCAACAACTTATGCTAAGCAAGACAACCAACTATGTGATAGCAAGATATATACTTCAAGCACGAATGCTATCACAAAGTAAAGTGCATAAGTAAGAGCTCGGGTATAGAGATAACCGAGGAACGTGGGGACGACGATATTTTACCGAGTTCCTCCCAACATGGAGTACGTCTCGTTTGGAGAGGGGGTAGTATCTCACCACCTACGCCACAAAAGGCCTCCCTTATTCTTCGGTGAATATCACCACAACGGGATCGATCCATGCTTCCACTATCGGTGCACTTGTTGGTGGCAACCGGAACCTCTCACAAGGTTGGGGCACTTCTACACAACTTAATTGGAGGCTCCCAACAAACGCCACAAGGTTGGGACACTTCTCCACAACTTAATTGGAGGCTCCCAACAAACGCCACCAAGGCCTCAACCTGCAACACAACAAACCGTCTAGGGTTCCAAGAACCCAAGAGTAAAAATCTTCTCAACTTTCACTCACCAAATCCTCCAGAGAGAACTCAAACCGATGCACCGAATGCAAATGGCAAGAACACCACAAAGGTGTTCAAATACTTCTCTCCCAAATTCCACCAAAGCTACAAAAGCTTATGGGGGAATAAGAGAGGAAGAACAATGGAGGAAATTCACAAAAGACTCCAAGATCTAGATCCCAATATGTTCCCCTCACTTAGAGGAGAGATTGATTGGTGGGATTGTAGATCTAGATCTCCTCTTTAAAATCCCTCAAGAATATGCAAGAATCATAGGAGGGATTGAGAGGAAGCAAGCTCAAGAAGGTCAACAATGGAGGGGAAAACTTGCAAGAATAGTTGGGGAACCATTGGGGAAGAAGACCCCTTAAATAGGACCCCTGAAATCCAACCGTTCAAGCCCAAAAATGCGAATCCCGGTACTACCGGACTTTTTCCCGGTACTACCGGACATTACCGATACTACCGTACATTCCCTGGGGATCCCAGGTCGCCAAACGCACCTTATTCAGTACCACCCGGTACTAAGGGGCGGTACTACCGGACCTCCGGTACTACCGGACCCTGGTCCGGTACTACCTGTCATCCCTGAACGAAAACGGCCATAACTTTTGCATCAGGACTCCAATTTTGATGATCTTGGGCTCGTTTCGAAGAGGACAACAAGATCTATAAGATAATGCAAAGAAACATCATAGTCCAGAAAGGGAGGATAGATCCAAATAACTAAAGGTTTAACCTCTCTCAAAAATACGAACAGATAAAACCTCCAACATCGAAAACGTAATAGAAAATGCATATGAAATCCGTTTTTGATGAACTAGAGCTTGTCATGGAGATTAACACAAGATCTAAATCCTCACATGAGTAATAACCAAATAATTGAAGTTTTTACCTATCTCTAAAATACAAACCGGTAAAACCTCCAAGATCAAAACGCAATAAGATATAAAACGAAAATCCGTTTTTGATGAACTAGAGCTTGTTATGGAGATTACCACAAGCTCTATATCCTCACATGGATAAGACCAAATAACAACCAAATATGATGATGCAAGTATGCGAAGGTTTGAGATCTCTCCGAACGATGTGACCGAGTTACTCATTCGAGAGACCCTCTTGATAGTACGGTTATCTATCCTAAACCCGGTCTCCCAACAAAAATGAGACCGGCAAAAGGGAAAACCTATCAATATTATACCTTTTCCTTGAGCAATCCACTTGAGCTCGATGTAGACAATCTTTTCCTTCTCAATATGGACACATTTCTTGATTCCTCATCATCAATCCATGATCACCGAGGATGGCAAGCATCAAACATGAGATATTCTATAGATGGGGCATTTTGAGCTTGCACAACACATCTTCTCCTCATTTCATTGACCTTGAAGCCAAAACATGCTCCAAGAGTTACCAAAGGACAATTCCTACAAGTGTGCGTTAATACACACATTAGTCCATAAAGATTGTCATCAATTACCAAAACCACACATGGGGGTCCACATGTTCTTTCAATCTCCCCCGTTTTGGTAATTGATGACAATCCCTTTAAGAGGATTTATATAAGGAATTTTAATGAGTAAAATGGTAACACGATTATCAAATGCTACATAAGTATGTGATATTGGTACCACCACCATATATAGAGCAAACTCCCCCCAAAATCTATGCAAGTGTGACGAACTTGAATTTCATTGCATATATTGCCAATCATTATCATTTGTGGAGTTTCCTCTATATATACCACATGCTAAGTAACACAAAGATGAAAGAGAATGAAAGTCAAATGCTTAAGAACAAACTCAGTGCATATACCAACTTCCCTTAAACCCTCTAAAACTTCTCCCCCATTGGCATCGATTGTCGAAATGAGTGACAAGTTCTAGAAGGCAAATATAGTAATAATTCCTCCAAAGGTGTGCCTTCGCACATATCCAATGATGAATACTTGGGAGGGAGTAGAACTACATCGAGGACCCGAAGATTGCCAAAAATAAATAAGGTCAAATGATGCAAGCAATTATAAGGTCCGACAAACCAGTTGAAAACAACAAATGAGTTCAAATGGAAACTACACGATATTATGATATGAGCAAAAGAGTGTTTTAAATAAAAAATAGAGAAGCCCCCCAAGATTTGTGCACAATTTTAAAATAAATGCATTGGAATACATAATGCACACATATGGAATCCTTGCTCCCCCATAAGCATTTAAAACACAACAAATGCTTAAACATAATGCATTGGAATAAAGATCAACTAAATGCTTAACTAAAATAGAGAAGCTCCCCAAGATTTGTGTATACTTTAGAATCATGTATTTCAATACAAAAATGCATAAATATGGACTCCTCACTCCTCCATAAACATTTAAGGAACAATAAATGATAAGGAAGGAAAATGAGCATTATTAAATGAATTAGATGAGCTCCCCAAAGACAATGCACCAATTATGATGATTGCATTTGGGAACAAAGTGCATAATCATGGAATCCTCACTCATCCAAAATATATTTAAAAATACAAGGAATGAGAGAACAAATATGAGTGCCCGAAGATGCAAACACGAGGAACAATCACTCATAGACAAATAAATTTGGAAGCCACCGAAAGATAAAAACGAATAAAAGGTGGTATCCAAGGAATAAAATCTCAAGTAAAATTATCTTCTCATATGTGTATATGTTTCTAAGTGCATAACATCACAACGACATATGACCATAAAGAAACAAGTACACACAAGGAAGATATACAATAAAGCACATGAAAGGAAAAATGAAGTCACGACATATACCAATAAGATTTTTGCTTCAAAGCATGGCCAAAGGCTCACATATATCTTATTGTATATTAATGATCTTCAAACACCAACACACTACATATATTACAACTATCACCAAGGGAAAATGAGAAAGTTGACATATACGGAGAAAGGCAACAAGTATCACAAGGAATAAACAACTAGCAAAATCTCACTATTGCACATGAGAGAAGTTGAGGAAAAGTTAGGCAAAAAAATTGCTAGATTGACATATTTGAGATTGATGGATCATATGCATGATTTTGTATAGTCCCAATTATATGCACTCATCTCAACTAATACACATATACAATATAGAGTTCTTTTAATACCATGGCTAGGGATATAACAATAAATATAATAACAAAAATTCATGCCAAGATGCAACCTACAAAAGGTTGGAAGCAAGATAAATATGCATGAGTAAGAGATACTTGTTACCGAGATATAATTGGTAGGATGTAGAGGATATGAATTCGTTGATCATCCTATAGCTTGCCTAAAATTTTCTTGTAAGCACTACTTCTTCAAAATTCAGAGACAAGCATCCAATATATCTCCAATTTACCGAAAACACAATTAAGTACAAAATGGTCCCCAACCATATTGGGTCCAAAGTAGTTAATCCAACTACGATGCATAGGAGAGACTCCACATAAATATGTGCATATTGATATGAAATTGAATTTCGTGCACAACTTATCCGATGGGATTTGGTGGATTTTCCCCTATATATTGGATCAAAGAAAGCAAGCATGCCATAATATAAACATATAGTAAATATGCATGCATAAAGCTTTCAAGAACCAAAAAAGAAGATACAATTTTAACAAAAAAACACCAAGTAAATCGAGATTGCATACACAAGAGTGTGACACGACAAACGATGTCTAAATTATATCAAAGAACCAATTCAACACATGAAACATCACAAATTCAACAAATGAACTAGGCAAAATCCAAAGAGCAAAAGATATATAAAAATACAAATGCTCAAGGATTTATCTCATTCTAAAATTGGACAACACATGAAACAAGGAATGAGACAAAACCAACTCCCAAAAAGAGCAAGGTTCCAACAAGAAACCAAACTCCCCAAACTTTTCATGATGGCACAAAATACCAAAACGAAAAGATTGAGCATCCAAGCACATAAAACTCGATATGGATCAAACAAAGAAGCATAAAAGGATTGTTCTAGATAATATAGGAGAGCTCACCCATAAGTAGTACATTATATAGAATTTTTGCTTTTGAATGCAAAATACACACAAATGATATCATCACTACTACCTACATTAAATAAAACACAAGAGGATACCAATAAAAATAAAAGGATCCAGAAGCAGCAAGGAATACATGGGATCACACAATACATTTACTTGGCCAAAGATAGGTAATATTAAGCAAGGGCCAAAGTGAATATGATCAATAAATTCTACCATAATTTAGTACTCATTGTCCAAGGACAAGAAATATTGGGAATAATTTTCCCAAGGTAGCTTGCATGGATATCCAATATCATAGTCATAACAAGAAGCATATAACAAAATATAAGAATTAAGCTTGATGCTTCGAAAGAGATTCTTGATAGCTTCCAATAGTCACACAATCACTAGTGATTAGAGTAACTTGAAGTAAATGGTTTCCATGGGGATATAGATATCTAAATATGAGGAAAAACATACCAAGAAACACTCTCACATACAAGATCAAAAATATGAGAAATAAAGGCATTCAAGCAAATTGGAACTTGTATGAGCAAATGTGTCACATAGGTGCTAGATAATTATCAATATCAATTCTAAGTGAAAAAACCTCGAATATTCACAATTTCAAGGATTGTTATATGCACTAAGCATATGACTCCCCCATAATGTGATACTACCATAAAACACGAGGCAAAAGGATAAAAATAGATATAATTAATGGACATTATAAAACTTGAATTTCTCTCATGAGAATTATACCACATAGAGATTAGACAATAATCCAATATAAATACTAGGTGGTATTCCTCATGTACACACAATTTTAGGATTGTGGAATGCCCAAGAATAATACTCCCCCAAAATGGGATAGTCCATTAATCTCTCAAAAGAGACAAATAAGATACCAAATATAATCAAGTAAGGCTCAACACAAGAAACACACATACATGGTGTGCCACCTAATCATACACAAATAAGCTTGACACCTCAAGATAATTAAGTGGAAAGCACAACATGTACAAAAGCATGGAAGATACAAAACAAATACATGCACAAGGGGCGAGTAACTTTCAATGAAATGAGTTAAGCATATGTTACCGCGAGGAGGAAAATTGGATAAATAATAGAGTCACTATAATCCACATGACTTGACTTGACAAATACGCTAGATGAAGATCCCTCACTTCTTCATAATGTAGCCAAGGTCTCTAATACCCTACAACAAACACCTATTGATCAAGTTTTGGCTTGTTGGTCCCCAACCAAGTTGGGTCCTAAGAAGTTAGTCATAATAGGCTTGGCAACCCAAATGGATATTTTCTTGACACCACATTGAGCACCAACAAATTTGGCAAACACATTTCCAACCTCATCCTTACAAAGAGAATAAACATCATTAATAATGATAAGGTTGGATGAGGAGATACCAATAGTGCATGAGGAAGAAATGTGCCCCTTCTCATAGCATATATAGCAAGTTCTACTCTTGCCATCTTTCTTCTTAGGTGAAGCCATGACTTGAGGAAGAGCTCGGGTAGTCCTCTTAGGAAGAGGCCCATCGATGACTTGAGGTGGAGCTTGAGGCTACTTCCCTTGTTTCTTCACACTAATATGCTTTTTCTTCAATGGGCAAGATCTAACATGGTGCCCTTCTTCCTTGCACTTGAAGCAAACAATGTTGGCCGAATTCTTGACTTGATCTTGTCCATTCTTCTTGTTGTCCTTGTGCTTCAACATCATAGTGGACTTGTTCTTAATATTGGAGTTGAATCCAAGCCCACTCTTGTCATTGTGGGATTTTTGCACACTCAAGATTTTGTTGAGTGTGGCCTTCCCTTGATGACCCTTTGTAGTGACCTCGAATCAAGTAAGATCCTAAGTCCCTGTGATTAACATGCTAGTCCCTGGATCAATAGCTAGCACTCACAGTCGATGAAATATCATGTAAAACACAAGTCTTTGTTACATGAATCGAATAATCCAGAGTTTACATTATTACAACAGAAGCGATATAAATACAACTTGGAGTCCCATCAATGCCACAGGCAGGTTGAGTGAAGACCCGCGATCCTAGCGCACCTTTCAAAGATCTCCGAAATTCTGCACATGAAACATGCAGCCAACAAGTTGGGTCAATACTTTGAATGTATTGGAAAATTACACCAAGGAAGGAAAGACTAACTCTACATGCAAGGCTAGTTTAGGCTTTGGAGTTCATTTGCCTAACGCTAATTTTCTTAAGTAGAGAGAAGAAGAGAGGATTGTCCTACTTTGTAAACATTTGCTTAGATAAAATAAGGTCGAGTGGCACACGAGGATATTACGCACCAAGTGTCCAAACAACCAAACACTTGGATATTACGCCAAGCGTCACTTGGATATTACACACCAAGTTCCCAAATTCCCACCCATTAGCGATATTACGACGCCATGGGGTTTCAAAACTTTGTTTTAGAAAAGAGAGGAAGATCCTTCAGGATCCATCCTTTAGATGCTCAATGTTGTTCTGTTTCTGTGAACACGGTTGATCGATCAGATTGCAATACTCTCAAGAGTTTGTGCACTTTACCCACAATCCACGATCAAGTCCTTTTACAGACAAGACCATGGCGAGGCTTTCCCTTAGTAGCCCCTCTACCTTCCGGATCCAACCGTGCAAGAACCTCCAAATGTTGGTACCGGTGAGGTTTCCCACTAAGTACTAGGCCAAGACAGAGCCCATAATGTATTGTGGTTGCCTGGAAGCTTGAATTCTGAAACATGGCGGACTTCTTTGATTCCCTGGGCGTCCTCCACCAAAATCTCACTCGTTGACCGACAACCATTCCGCCAGAAGAAAACTTATTTTATTTTGAAGTGGATTTGAGAAGAAAAGTTTGCTCTAGAGAGCCTTTATACTTAGAATAATTCTTTGTCTTTCGAACCCCCCAACGGTACTTTGTATATATAGCATAACAAGTAATACTTAGCAAAACAGGGATAACCTATTAGGATGGAAAATCCTAAGTATAGGGCTACTCCTGGCATACTACAAAATCATCGCACTTGTAAAATAATACTAAGGAAAATTCTACTAGATCATCCTACATGCATACTACAGAATTTTGAAGATCACATGCATAGAAGCAAAACTGGAACAAAATTATGAACAAGTGGTGTAACTTGCCTTATGTTGATAATATGGGTGTTGATTGTATTTCTCCGCAGCAATCGCACTCTCCGAACAATCTAATACGAGGACAAGGTAGTTCCAATCAAAACAATTGCAAACATAGCAAACACAACAAGGATGATCGAAAACATGCATGATGATTTAACATGACACAATGGTTATAATTAGTTTTATGAACATTAATATATCATATGATGCATGTATGAGTTCATTTAATGCAATAGGGTACTTGTTATTAATGATTACTTGCCAATATAAGGGTTTTGATAGTTCTGTTGTAACGCATGTTCTAACTGTAGAATTAAATTTGTTTCTTGGGTTTACTGGATAGAGGACGTTAATACGAACCAGTAGGCGTTGGATTCACCCTAATCAGAGTTATAGATCTTTTTATATGATTTAAATAGTGTTTAATGGGTTTTAAATGATTCATACAGTTTCTGTTGCCTAAAAATCAGACAAAAATTATATCTGTAATCTCCACGGAATTGTGATTTCAGCGACATATTATTTGTAATTTTCTGAATAGTATTTATTTTCTTATGAATTTATTACTCTAAATAAGCCATTAAACCATTTATTTAATTGCCGCGAAACCTTATTGTATTTTACTGAACCATTTGCAGATTGATGATCTACATGGAACCAGCTTTCTATCGGTATATTATTTATATTTTTGTGACAAGCAATTAATTTACTATGAATTTAATGATTTACAAAGCTATTAAAAAATAATTAAATTTATACGGGTTAAATAATCTGCAAAGGCTAGATCCAACCAGATATTCTTAAAGTACATTACAGTAGCTTCAATTTGATATATTATTCATATTTTTCGGAGTTACAGATAATTTCTTATGAATTTATTAACCTAAAAGACCATTAAAACTAATTAAATTACTGTAGTAACCACGTACAGTAAAAGTTAGATCTATTCTGATAAGATGATTCTATGTGAAATTATCTTCAATTTGATATATTATACGTAATTTTTGGACGTGGTATGAATTTTTAATGAATTTTACAAGTTAGATCTATAATATGCAATTTTAAATTCGAACGGAATATTGCAGGGAATATTCCGCTGAATGGACAGTTGACTTTGAATGCTGACTGGGACTAGATGTTGACCTTACGTTGACGTGGCGTTGATGAGGAATCTGATCGGGATGACGACATGGCACGAACCGGTTTGATTGGATCTCGACCGTCTGGATAGGATCCGGTGGCTAGAAGAAGAGATTGACCCGATTTTGGCTCAGAATAGACAAGAAACAGATCTGTGTTAGAGAGACAAATCCGTAGGTCAAATTGAAAAACTCAGAACATGAAAGTTGTGGGGAATCATTATTCCAACCTTCTCACCAAAGGAATTTGGATTTGAAGAAACGAGCGCGAGTATATCTTGGATTTACACTGTAAGATCTGAAATATTGCGATGCAAAATTCTCCGTCTGTGGTGGATGAAAAGAGGTGAGGTTTGTCGGGAATGAAAGATTTCGACGCGATCTTCAACTTTCGTTTTTTGGCCGAAGGCAAAAAACGAAGTCTAGATGGGTTAAAAAGCGAAATAAGATTCGGCCATATGTAGATTCGGGATTTCGAGAATAGAAACTCGTACAGCCGTGGCTCCACGAGTTTATATGGGGATTTAGCACGGTGGGGAGATAGGTATTCGAGTAGGAAACAAGTAGAAACAAACGGAAGTCAATTCGGAGTTGTAGATAAAAAGTTATAAGAGTTTGAGTAGAGATAGGTTAGACAAAACAGATTTTGCACGGTTTTGAACCAAAGCGATCCTCACGTCTGTGGCGTCTGATTCGGTCGATGAATCGGTCCGGCTGGGCCGGCCCATTTAGTTTTTTTTTTACTTGTTTCCCTCATATCTTTTGCATACGAACTCCAAATGACATGATTCTTGTTTCTAAATTTTTCTAAAATCGAATAGGTCATTATAGAATCAAATTTGTAATCTTTTTACTAGTTTGGAAGTAGTGGGTTTATAAATCCTTGTATATCTCATTTTATTTATATCTTCATGTGTTTGTATTTATTCCATAACTTTTTCATACTAGCTCCAAATGAGCTCAATTTTGTTTCTAAAATTTTGTAGTATTAATTGGATCTCTTTAGGCTATGATTTAGCAATAATTTATACCTTAGCAACAGTGAGTTTTAATAAAGTCAATTTAATTTCCTTTAGGAACATTTGGGCAAATCAACTATAGGATTTTAGATACCAGGATTTGGATTCAGTTTGTGAGAACTTTGCATGGATGAAATGCTTAATGCTTCATGATTTTCATTTTGAAATCTTGCACACCAATTCTACAATCCATAATCAAACCATGCCCTTTTGCCTATATGGCTACTTAGGTCTTAACAAAAGAATATAAGATTTTGAATTCAAGGTTGAGAGGATTTTCTATTCAAAAAGTTTCTTTTCTTTAAGAATTTTCAACAAAGTCAATCAATCAATCTTATTTATTTGTTTCACATTCCAAAATTAGGAGAATTTTGGGATGTGACAGACTACCACCCTTAAAAGAAATCTCGTCCCGAGATTTGGGAAGGCTAGAAAGAAAGAAAGGTTCGGGATCCTTTAGGATGCTACCACCCTTAAAAGAAATTGACTAGGTCACTTCTCAAGGATTCACTTAGCTCAGATTGGTTCTCCTTTAGACTTTTATTGGCATAATGTCTCTAGCACATTCTAAACATCATGATTGATAGTTTCCGAGAAAGCATTTCTTAAACTAGAAAAACTCTCATGGTGGGCAAATAGGGAATGTTTACTTCACGGTGCCCATAATTCACGATTGGGATTCATCCTTACCGTACATCCTATGCTTAGCAATGGATGCTTTTAGAAGGGTGTAACAATATACCATTCTAGGGTTTAGGCTCAACGTCTACTCTCTGCTAAGGTTGAAAGGGCACTCAAGATTCGCAAAGCCAATAGTACAAGAGCGAATAATAGTAGGAATGGTGATCAATCCATCCTGCACCCAAATCATTACCCTGTATGAGGATAGGTGAATAACGTTTTTCTATCACTCGGGCATTCTTACTTGCCTTGAAGAATGTTTCCATGGGCACTAACTAATGCTCTATGTATAGTCCCATGTATTCAATCAACAAAGCTACTACTAAAACTAAGCTATCGATACTTCAACTTTCAGGTTGGGTAATCTACTACATAACATCATGTGCAACACTTCATACTTCCACATCCTTTTTCCATTAGGTGAAGCGTTTTATTTCCTAAATGCATTGTGTTGTTAAACCTTACACTTAACACATCATTATATCTCCAAGGGTTCAAGATAGGAAAGAATAGATTCTATAGGAGAGAAACGACTAAGAAAATAATCCTACCCATAACTATATGAAGCAATCAATGTTACAAACAAGGAAGCAATCATAGGAGATCAACAATCAATCAAACACTTGTATAATAACATTACAGGTGTATAAACTTAGTAGTATATAACCACAAAATAGTTTGAAAGCATTGGGAACAATACTAGAGTAAAATAGAGCAACATATAAGCAATAAACAAAATCTGTCAAAACGGCAATGAGACTTCACGAATTTATCTAACCGACCTAAACTCGTCAGGAATTTTAGCCAATTTTGTGCATGTACCACAGGTAATTACGCTCCAGATCCTATTTTGTTAGATTTTTCTGAGTTACCAATAAAATATGTAAAATCGCGCGGTACAACAGGTCAGGCAGAAAACTGTAGCAGTAATCCCACGAATTTCAATCAATTCACACCATTAAATAATTTTAAAACCACACGAAAACTCCAGCAACTTTAGAGTTTCAAAACAACAGATCCTAAACAAGGCATCACACAAAATAGCTCAATACAACCAAGCAAACAACCTGTATTGTCATACCACATAAGTTGGTAAGAACAATATGCTAACACGATAGCGATGATCTCCTAAAGAGATAAAATATGGTAGTCCAGACCTAAACAAACTTGGTGAGATGTTCATTTATGCCATGTTATTTGTTCTTTACTTGTAGGCCAACTCTCATATAGTGATTTGCTTTACGGAAACTACTAATAACATTTTCCAATTCTTGTAGTTTTTATGCTAGATCACTTCTTCTACTAATCAAATGAATGGGCATCTACAAGTTTGAACAAGGAGAGGTGTTGGAAAATGATAGACAAGGAATATAAGAACTCTAATAAGTATAAAATATGATATTTCTCCTAATAAAGGTCTTCTATTGCTATTACCATCGTCGTTTTTATCCTTTCCAGCTACATTCACATGTTTTGGACAATTATCAGCTTAATTCCTAGGATTGTGACACTGGAAGCATAGGAATTTTGCTTAGATCCTTCCTCCTTTTTGGCAAGGACATCCCGTCTTGTGGTTCTTCATGCTCTACCTCAACATTTGGAAGCCTTGATCGTTTCCTTGAGCCAGTTTGGGGAAAATGGGCATTCCTTTCATATGTCGAGTATTGCGAAGTGATGACTTTTGGTGCGGTGTCTAGAGTCTTGAATCCATCCCTTGTATTTGTCGTGTCCTCGCGGAGCTTCATGAGGTCTTGGCGCATTCCGTCTCTGACTTGTTGATTCAGTTGATGTACCACCGGGTAGAGGTGCATTGAGCGGGGTTGATTGATCCCTTCGCACAGGAAGAATGTAACTTGAGAGGTGGGACATTCTTCTGATGGGTGTCTTCCTTCACAGTAGGGGCGCTGATCATGATGCTCCTTGGTGATATGCCCTATTTCTCCATAGATCGTGCAAGCTAAATGTTTCGGGACTTCAACTTCTTGGATTTTTGGTATACGAGACGAGATTGAAGTAGAACCACTTTAAATTCTTCCTAAGATATCACCCATTGATGATCATCAATGGTGTGTTGCATCTCCCACCAAGTTGGAGCGTCGTCCTTTAAGAATTGGGTGGCATAATGAAGCATTCTGTTGACTTCAATGTTGGCATCCTTCATTCTTTCTTCAACCTGGAGCATCCACTTCTTTGCATCGGCGTGGCTCTTACGCTTGGTGGAATTGAGTTCCTTGTCCTCCTTATTGATATGGTCCATCCGTCGAGTTGACCATGGTTTAGAGTAGGAACGAATGGAGTATGGAAGAAGAAGAATAACCCATACAAGAAATTTTATTTAGAAAACAGGTTTTCATTAGCTAAGGTAATAAACCATACAAGATAGCAAACAATTTGTCGCATCTATATTTAGCGAAATCGTATTCGGGTTTGGTTCCTAATAGGTCACTTGGAATTTTCGAGGCTTCGAGTCTCCAAAAGTCTTCGTGCTCTTGATAGTCTTCATGTTCTTCATAATCTTCAATCTTTTGAGTTCTTTAGTTAATAACATTGACTTAAGGCCTTTGAAGTCTTTAATCTTGTATCATCAGTCTTGGAACATCTTTCATGGAGGTCTTCAAGTACCAACTTAATCGAAACATTGAGATGATCTTCTTTGAAAAGGTAATCTTGAGAAAAGTTTCTTCTTGAAGTGTGTAGTGGTCATTTTATAATGTTGAAAAGAAGAGACTTAAATTTTAAAAACCCCAAAGGTAGATGATGAGAAGTATGAGAGTTTCCTGAAATAACTTAGAAAATATTTGTCCTAAGGTTTTTCCATGTCTAGGGTCAGGATCTACAGTCAACTTATGCTCTGATACCATCTGTAGTGACCTCGAATCAAGTAAGATCCTAAGTCCCTGTGATTAACATGCTAGTCCCTGGATCAATAGCTAGCACTCACAGTCGATGAAATATCATGTAAAACACAAGTCTTTGTTACATGAATCGAATAATCCAGAGTTTACATTATTACAACAGAAGCGATATAAATACAACTTGGAGTCCCATCAATGCCACAGGCAGGTTGAGTGAAGACCCGCGATCCTAGCGCACCTTTCAAAGATCTCCGAAATTCTGCACATGAAACGTGCAGCCAACAAGTTGGGTCAATACTTTGAATGTATTGGCAAATTACACCAAGGAAGGAAAGACTAACTCTACATGCAAGGCTAGTTTAGGCTTTGGAGTTCATTTGCATAAAGCTAATATTCTTAAGTAGAGAGAAGAAGAGAGGATTGTCCTACTTTGTAAACATTTGCTTAGATAAAATAAGGTCGAGTGGCACACGAGGATATTACGCACCAAGTGTCCAAACAACCAAACACTTGGATATTACGCACCAAGCGTCACTTGGATATTACACACCAAGTTCCCAAATTCCCACCCATTAGCGATATTACGCACGCCATGGGGTTTCAAAACTTTGTTTTAGAAAAGAGAGAGGAAGATCCTTCAGAGGCTCCATCCTTCAGATGCTCAATGTTTTTCTGTTTCCGTGAACACGGCTGATCGATCAGATTGCAATACTCTCAAGAGTTTGTGCACTTTACCCACAATCCACGATCAAGTCCTTTTACAGACAAGACCATGGCGAGGCTTTCCCTTAGTAGCCCCTCTACCTTCCGGATCCAACCGTGCCAAGAACCTCCAAATGTTGGTACCCAGGTGAGGTTTCCCACTAAGTACTAGGCCAAGACAGAGCCCATAATGTATTGTGGTTGCCTTTGGAAGCTTGAATTCTGAAACATGGCGGACTTCTTTGATTCTGGGCGGCGTCCTCCACCAAAATCTCACTCGTTGACCGACAACCATTCCATGAGAAAAACTTATTTTTATTTTGAAGTGGATTTGAGAAGAAAAGTTTGCTCTAGAGAGCCTTTATACTTAGAATAATTCTTTGTCTTTCGAACCCCCCAACGGTACTTTGTATATATAGCATAGCAAGTAATACTTAGCAAAACAGGGATAACCTATTAGGATGGAAATCCTAAGTATAGGGCTACTCATGGCATACTACAAAATCATCGCACTTGTAAAATAATACTAAGGAAAATTCTACTAGATCATCCTACACATGCATACTACAGAATTTTGAAGATCACATGCATAGAAGCAAAACTGGGACAAAATTATGAACAAGTGGTGTAACTTGCCTTATGTTGATAATATGGGTGTTGATTGTATTTCTCCGCAGCAATCGCACTCTCCGAACAATCTAATACGAGGACAAGGTAGTTCCAATCAAAACAATTGCAAACATAGCAAACACAACAAGGATGATCGAAAACATGCATGATGATTTAACATGACACAATGGTTATAATTAGTTTTATGAACATTAATATATCATATGATGCATGTATGAGTTCATTTAATGCAATAGGGTACTTGTTATTAATGATTACTTGCCAATATAAGGGTTTTGATAGTTCTGTTGTAACGCCTGTTCTAACTGTAGAATTAAATTTGTTTCTTGGGTTTACTGGATATAGGACGTTAATACGAACCAGTAGGCGTTGGATTCACCCTATTCGGAGTTATAGATCTTTTTATATGATTTAAATAGTGTTTAATGGGTTTTAAATGATTCATACAGTTTCTGTTGCCTAAAAATCAAACAAAAATTATATCTGTAATCTCCACGGAATTGTGATTTCAGGGACATATTATTTGTAATTTTCTGAATAGTATTTATTTTCTTATGAATTTATTACTCTAAATAAGCCATTAAACCATTTATTTAATTGCCGCGAAACCTTATAGTATTTTACTAAACCATTTGCAGATTGATGATCTACATGGAACCAGCTTTCTATCGGTATATTTTTATATTTTTGTGACAAGCAATTAATTTACTATGAATTTAATGATTTATAAAGCCATTAAAAATAATTAAATTGCTACGGGTTAAATAATCTGCAAAGGCTAGATCCAACCAGATATTCTTAAAGTACATTACAGTAGCTTCAATTTGATATATTATTCATATTTTTCGGAGTTACAGATAATTTCTTATGAATTTATTAACCTAAAAGACCATTAAAACTAATTAAATTACTGCAGTAAACACGTACAGTAAAAGTTGGATCTATTCTGATAAGATGATTCTACGTGAAATTATCTTCAATTTGATATATTATACGCAATTTTTGGACGTGGTATGAATTTCTAATAAATTTTACAAGTTAGATCTATAATATGCAATTTTAAATTCGAACGGAATATTCTAGGGAATATGATCAATAAATTCTACCATAATTTAGTACTCATTGTCCAAGGACAAGAAATATTGGGAATAATTTTCCCAAGGTAGCTTGCATGGATATCCAATATCATAGTCATAACAAGAAGCATATAACAAAATATAAGAATTAAGCTTGATGCTTCGAAAGAGATTCTTGATAGCTTCCAATAGTCACACAATCACTAGTGATTAGAGTAACTTGAAGTAAATGGTTTCCATGGGGATATAGATATCTAAATATGAGGAAAAACATACCAAGAAACACTCTCACATACAAGATCAAAAATATGAGAAATAAAGGCATTCAAGCAAATTGGAACTTGTATGAGCAAATGTGTCACATAGGTGCTAGATAATTATCAATATCAATTCTAAGTGAAAAACCTCGAATATTCACAATTTCAAGGATTGTTATATGCACTAAGCATATGACTCCCCCATAATGTGATACTACCATAAAACACGAGGCAAAAGGATAAAAATAGATATAATTAATGGACATTATAAAACTTGAATTTCTCTCATGAGAATTATACCACATAGAGATTAGACAATAATCCAATATAAATACTAGGTGGTATTCCTCATGTACACACAATTTTAGGATTGTGGAATGCCCAAGAATAATACTCCCCCAAAATGGGATAGTCCATTAATCTCTCAAAAGAGACAAATAAGATACCAAATATAATCAAGTAAGGCTCAACACAAGAAACACACATACATGGTGTGCCACCTAATCATACACAAATAAGCTTGACACCTCAAGATAATTAAGTGGAAAGCACAACATGTACAAAAGCATGGAAGATACAAAACAAATACATGCACAAGGGGCGAGTAACTTTCAATGAAATGAGTTAAGCATATGTTACCGCGAGGAGGAAAATTGGATAAATAATAGAGTCACTATAATCCACATGACTTGACTTGACAAATACGCTAGATGAAGATCCCTCACTTCTTCATAATGTAGCCAAGGTCTCTAATACCCTACAACAAACACCTATTGATCAAGTTTTGGCTTGTTGGTCCCCAACCAAGTTGGGTCCTAAGAAGTTAGTCATAATAGGCTTGGCAACCCAAATGGATATTTTCTTGACACCACATTGAGCACCAACAAATTTGGCAAACACATTTCCAACCTCATCCTTACAAAGAGAATAAACATCATTAATAATGATAAGGTTGGATGAGGAGATACCAATAGTGCATGAGGAAGAAATGTGCCCCTTCTCATAGCATATATAGCAAGTTCTACTCTTGCCATCTTTCTTCTTAGGTGAAGCCATGACTTGAGGAAGAGCTCGGGTAGTCCTCTTAGGAAGAGGCCCATCGATGACTTGAGGTGGAGCTTGAGGCTACTTCCCTTGTTTCTTCACACTAATATGCTTTTTCTTCAATGGGCAAGATCTAACATGGTGCCCTTCTTCCTTGCACTTGAAGCAAACAATGTTGGCCGAATTCTTGACTTGATCTTGTCCATTCTTCTTGTTGTCCTTGTGCTTCAACATCATAGTGGACTTGTTCTTAATATTGGAGTTGAATCCAAGCCCACTCTTGTCATTGTGGGATTTTTGCACACTCAAGATTTTGTTGAGTGTGGCCTTCCCTTGATGACCCTTTGTAGTGACCTCGAATCAAGTAAGATCCTAAGTCCCTTGATTAACATGCTAGTCCACGGATCAATAGCTAGCACTCACGTCGATGAAATATCATGTAAAACACAAGTCTTTGTTACATGAATCGAATAATCCGAGTTTACATTATTACAAAGCGTTTATATAAATACAACTTGAGTCCCATCAATGCCACAGGCAGGTTGAGTGAAGACCCGCGATCCTAGCGCACCTTTCAAAGATCTCCGAAATTCTGCACATGAAACATGCAGCCAACAAGTTGGGTCAATACTTTGAATGTATTGGAAAATTACACCAAGGAAGGAAAGACTAACTCTACATGCAAGGCTAGTTTAGGCTTTGGAGTTCATTTGCCTAACGCTAATTTTCTTAAGTAGAGAGAAGAAGAGAGGATTGTCCTACTTTGTAAACATTTGCTTAGATAAAATAAGGTCGAGTGGCACACGAGGATATTACGCACCAAGTGTCCAAACAACCAAACACTTGGATATTACGCACCAAGCGTCACTTGGATATTACACACCAAGTTCCCAAATTCCCACCCATTAGCGATATTACGCACGCCATGGGGTTTCAAAACTTTGTTTTAGAAAAGAGAGAGGAAGATCCTTCAGAGGATCCATCCTTCAGATGCTCAATGTTGTTCTGTTTCCGTGAACACGGCTGATCGATCAGATTGCAATACTCTCAAGAGTTTGTGCACTTTACCCACAATCCACGATCAAGTCCTTTTACAGACAAGACCATGGCGAGGCTTTCCCTTAGTAGCCCCTCTACCTTCCGGATCCAACCGTGCCAAGAACCTCCAAATGTTGGTACCCAGGTGAGGTTTCCCACTAAGTACTAGGCCAAGACAGAGCCCATAATGTATTGTGGTTGCCTGAAGCTTCAATTCTGAAACATGGCAGACTTCTTTGATTCCTGGGCGGCCGTCCTCCACCAAAATCTCACTCGTTGACCCGACAACCATTCCGCCCAGAAGAAAACTTATTTTTATTTTGAAGTGGATTTGAGAAGAAAAGTTTGCTCTAGAGAGCCTTTATACTTAGAATAATTCTTTGTCTTTCGAACCCCCCAACGGTACTTTGTATATATAGCATAACAAGTAATACTTAGCAAAACAGGGATAACCTATTAGGATGGAAAATCCTAAGTATAGGGCTACTCCTGGCATACTACAAAATCATCGCACTTGTAAAATAATACTAAGGAAAATTCTACTAGATCATCCTACACATGCATACTACAGAATTTTGAAGATCACATGCATAGAAGCAAAACTGGAACAAAATTATGAACAAGTGGTGTAACTTGCCTTATGTTGATAATATGGGTGTTGATTGTATTTCTCCGCAGCAATCGCACTCTCCGAACAATCTAATACGAGGACAAGGTAGTTCCAATCAAAACAATTGCAAACATAGCAAACACAACAAGGATGATCGAAAACATGCATGATGATTTAACATGACACAATGGTTATAATTAGTTTTATGAACATTAATATATCATATGATGCATGTATGAGTTCATTTAATGCAATAGGGTACTTGTTATTAATGATTACTTGCCAATATAAGGGTTTTGATAGTTCTGTTGTAACGCCTGTTCTAACTGTAGAATTAAATTTGTTTCTTGGGTTTTACTGGATATAGGACGTTAATACGAACCAGAGGCGTTGGATTCACCCTATTCGAGTTATAGATCTTTTTATATGATTTAAATAGTGTTTAATGGGTTTTAAATGATTCATACAGTTTCTGTTGCCTAAAAATCAAACAAAAATTATATCTGTAATCTCCACGGAATTGTGATTTCAGGGACATATTATTTGTAATTTTCTGAATAGTATTTATTTTCTTATGAATTTATTACTCTAAATAAGCCATTAAACCATTTATTTAATTGCCGCGAAACCTTATAGTATTTTACTAAACCATTTGCAGATTGATGATCTACATGGAACCAGCTTTCTATCGGTATATTTTTATATTTTTGTGACAAGCAATTAATTTACTATGAATTTAATGATTTATAAAGCCATTAAAAATAATTAAATTGCTACGGGTTAAATAATCTGCAAAGGCTAGATCCAACCAGATATTCTTAAAGTACATTACAGTAGCTTCAATTTGATATATTATTCATATTTTTCGGAGTTACAGATAATTTCTTATGAATTTATTAACCTAAAAGACCATTAAAACTAATTAAATTACTGCAGTAAACACGTACAGTAAAAGTTGGATCTATTCTGATAAGATGATTCTACGTGAAATTATCTTCAATTTGATATATTATACGCAATTTTTGGACGTGGTATGAATTTCTAATAAATTTTACAAGTTAGATCTATAATATGCAATTTTAAATTCGAACGGAATATTCTAGGGAATATTCCGCTGAATGGACAGTTGACTTTGAATGCTGACTGGGACTAGATGTTGACCTTACGTTGACGTGGCGTTGATGAGGAAGCTGATCGGGATGACGACATGGCACGAACTGGTTTGATTGGATCTCGACCGTCTGGATAGGATCCGGTGGCTAGAAGAAGAGATTGACCCGATTTTGGCTCAGAATAAACAAGAAATAGATCTGTGTTAGAGAGACAAATCCGTAGGTCAAATTGAAAAACTCAGAACATGAAAGTTGTGGAGAATCATTATTCCTACCTTCTCACCAAAGGAATTTGGATTTGAAGAAACGAGCGCGAGTACATCTTGGATTTACACCATAAGATCTGAAATATTGCGATGCGAAATTCTCCGTCTGTGGTGGATGAAAAGAGGTGAGTTTTATTGGGATTGAAAGATTTCGACGCGATCTTAAACTTTCTTTTTTTGTCCGAAGGCAAAAAACAAAGTCTAGATGGGTTAAAAAGCGAAATAAGATTCGGCCATATGTAGATTCGGGATTTCGAGAATAGAAACTCGTACAGCCGTGGCTCCACGAGTTTATATGGGGATTTAGGACGGTGGGGAGATAGTTATTGGAGTAGGGAACAAGTAGAAACAAACGAAAGTCAATTCGGAGTTGTAGATAAAAAGTTATAAGAGTTTGAGTAGAGATAGGTTAGACAAAACAGATTTTGCACGGTTTTCGGAGCAACTAAACGATCCTCACGTACGCGTGCGGTTCGGTCCGGTCGGGTCGGTCCGGCTGGACCGTCCCGTTTAGTTATATATATATATATATATATATATATATATATATATATATATATATATATGTATGTATGTATATATACTTGTTTCCCTCATATCTTTTGCATACGAACTCCAAATGACATGATTCTTGTTTCTAAATTTTTCTAAAATCGAATAGGTCATTATAGAATCAAATTTGTAATCTTTTTACTAGTTTGGAAGTAGTGGGTTTATAAATCCTTGTATATCTCATTTTATTTATATCTTCATGTCTTTGTATTTATTCCATAACTTTTTCATACTAGCTCCAAATGAGCTCAATTTTGTTTCTAAAATTTTGTAGTATTAATTGGATCTCTTTAGGCTATGATTTAGCAATAATTTATACCTTAGCAACATTGGGTTTTAATAAAGTCAATTTAATTTCCTTTAGGAACATTTGGGCAAATCAACTATAGGATTTTAGATACCAGGATTTGGATTCAGTTTGTGAGAACTTTGCATGGATGAAATGCTTATGAATGCTTCATGATTTTCATTTTGAAATCTTTCACACCAATTCTACAATCCATAATCAATCCATGCCCTTTTGCCTATATGGATACTTAGGTATTAACAAAAGAATATAAGATTTTGAATTCAAGGTTGAGAGGATTTTCTATTCAAAAAGTTTCTTCTCTTTGAGAATTTTCAACAAAGTCAATCAATCAATCTTATTTATTTGTTTCACATTCCAAAATTTGGAGAATTTTGGGATGTGAGACCCTTTTTCAAGTCATTCTTCAAAGAAGTGACTTGAGCCTTGAGCTCTTTTATTTCCTCTACATGGTTAGTTTCAACAAAAGCACTAGAGGAAGTAGATGCTACATTGTTAGAGCAACAAGGAACGGAATGTATTTCATCATGAGATATAGCATGGTTGTGAGAGGATGAATTACAAGAACTATCACATGTAAATATAACATTTGGAGTAGATATAGTGCTAATGTCCACATGAGGCCCACTAGATGTTACCTTTGACATGATGGCCTTATGAGCTAACTTTAGCCTACCATGGGAGACTAGAAAATCCTCATGCGAGCTTGAGAGCTTAACATGACTTTCTTCTAATTTCCCATAGTTGCTAGTTAGCAAAGCAAGTTGAGCCTTTAGCTCAACATTCTCCTTCAAAATAGATGCTTCACAAGATATAGAGTTAGTAGCACAAGCATCATTACTATTAGTAAGAGGTGAGGGCAACTTGGCAAGCTCTTTTGAATATGAAGATTTAAGTTGCTCATGCGACTCAGTGAGTTTGATGAGATCTCTCTTAACGACCCGAGAGCCATTTTCGAGGTGCTTAAAATCCTCAACAAGTTTAGTATAAGCAACGTCATGTTCACCATTTTTAATCTTGAAGGAGTTTGCCACCGCAAGTTCTCTATCATGGTATTCCTTTACTCTAGATAATTCTAGAGTAAAAGTATCCTCAAGAGATTCTTTGGTGGTTTGTTCTTCTTCAAGGGAGTCCTTTAGTTGTGCAATTTCATTAGCATACTCACGCTCAAGTGCAAACTTTTGAGAGATAATATTTTCTTGTTCCTCAATATTTCTTGCCTTCAATAGCACAAGTCAAGATTTCAACAAATTTGGAGGAAGCAATTTTATTTATATGAAGTGCAGAAAAGACAATCTCTCCCATATCTAGAATAGAGGCAATATCATAATCAAATAGAGGATCATCATCATTATCATTCTCAACCTCATCATCATTAGGAGATACAATGAGATCCAAAGAGGATACCTTCGTTCCTTTAGCCATAAGGCATAGGTGAGAACTAGAGGAAGGTGATGATGGGATTGCTCTTGTATCTCTATTCAAAACCTTGTCTTGTCCCCTAAAATCTTCATTTTCCTATACATGGTTAGCAACACAAGCAATATAGGAAGTAGAAGCATTTTTGTCATGGCAACAAGACACCCCAAGCATATAATCACAAGATTTATCCAAGTTAATTCTACATGATATGCAAGGACTATTAACACAAGCATGTAAGGAGTTTTGAGTGCTAGAAGTGTTAAGGTCCAAAGATAGATCATTGCAACTTGATAGAGATGAAGGATCACACATAGTAAGAACACTATCCAAATTGCAATTTCTATCACCACTCACCATATCATTACCTTGTGAAAAATCACATGTTGGTGAAGTGGTAGAGGATGAGAACTCATCTCGACCGGAAGTGGAAGAAACACAATCATCCTCAATAATGTTGGACAAAACATATTTATCTTGAAGTTTTGTCCATAACTCATGAGCGCTCCAAAAAGGAATGATTGTAGATGTAACTACATATCTCAAAGCATTAACAAGCACATTAGAAGCTTGAGCATCGAGATATAGGTTTTTCTCATCCTCACAAGATAGATTTTTGAAGGAGGAGAAAAACCTATATCTACAATACGCTCCAAATTTGGGTCCATGTCCCGAAAATGAATAAGCATATGAGTTTTCCAAATATCATAATTTGTGCCATCGAATATGAACATGTCATTGTGCACTAATTCCCTAGCCTACATCTTTACTCTAAAGGCGGTGATGCCTAAAATGAGAGACCGGGCTCTGATACCAATTGAAAGGATACAGATATCGCCTAGAGGGGGGGTGAATAGGCGATTAAAACTTTTCCTAGAGTGGCTCAACAAAGGAGGAATAAAACTAACGTTTACTTTCTTAAGCACAATACCTAGAACAATCTGGGGTTCACCTATGTGCACCAACAACTTATGCTAAGCAAGACAAACAACTATGTGATAGCAAGATATATACTTCAAGCACGAAGGCTATCACAAAGTAAAGTGCATAAGTAAGAGCTCGGGTATAGAGATAACCGAGGCATGCGGGGCCGACGATATTTTACCGAGTTCCTCCCAACATAGAGTACGTCTCGTTTGGAGAGGGGGTGGTATCTAACCACCTACGCCACAAAAGGCCTCCCTTATTCTCCGGTGAATATCACCCCAACGGAATCGATCCACGCTTCCACTATCGGTGCACTTGTCGGTGGCAACCGGAACCTCTCACAAGGTTGGGGCACTTCTCCACAATTTAATTGGAGGCTCCCAACAAACGCCACAAAGGCCACAAGGTTGGGGCACTTCTCCACAACTTAATTGGAGGCTCCCAACAAACGCCACCAAGGCCTCAACCTGCAACACAACAAACCGTCTATGGTTCCAAGAACCCAAGAGTAAAAAGCTTCTCAACTTTCACTCACCAAATCCTCCAGAGAGAACTCAAACCGATGCACCGAATGCAAATGGCAAGAACACCACAAAGGTGTACAAATCCTTCTCTCCAAAATTCCACCAAAGCTACAAAAGCTTATGGGGGAGTAATAGAGGAAGAAAAATGGAGTAAATCCACAAAAGACTCCAAGATCTAGATCCCAATATGTTCCCCTCACTTAGAGGAGAGATTGATTGGTCGGATTATAGATCTAGATCTCCTCTTTCAAATCCCTCAAGAATATGCAAGAATCATAGGAGGAATTGAGAGGAAGCAAGCTAAAGAAGGTCAACAATGGAGAAGAAAACTTGCAAGAATAGTTGGGGAACCATTGGGGAACGCGTTGGACCCAATGGTGATCTATTGTGACAACAATGGTGCCATTGCCAATGCCAAAGAGCCAAGGTCTCACAAGCATTCCAAGCATATTAAGCGCCGGTTTCACTCCATCCGCGAGCATGTCAAGGATGGAGATATAAAGATTTAGAAGTACATACGGATCTCAATGTAGCGATCCGTTGACTAAAACTCTCCCTAGAGCAAAACATGATCAACACCGAACTCAATGGGTGTTAGATATATCAATATGTAACTAGATTATTGTCTCTAGTGCAAGTGGGAGATCAAGGGAATATGCCCGAGAGGCAATAATAAATTGTTTATTATGTGTATTCCAAGTATATGATAGATGTTTATTTTGCATGCTATAATTGTATTAATACGGAAACGTTAATACATGTGTGTTTAATAAACAAACAGAAAGTTCCTAGTTAAGCCTCTCTCATAAACTAGCTCGTTGATTAACAAGATGATCAAGGTTTCGATCATGGACATTGGATGTTGTTAATAACGGGATCACAACATTAGTGTAATGATGTGATGAACATTCATCCAAGTATAGCATTACGATCAAAGTCATTGAGTTTATATTGCTATAACAACTTACGAAGTGATCCTAATCCTTAGACCATGAGATCATGTCAATCACTAACACCGGAAGAGTTTCTTGATAACATCAAACGTCACATCGTAACAGGGTGATTATAAAGATGGATTCAGAACTAATAAAGTGTTATGTTGAGGCTCATGGATCGAGAGTGGAATTTGTTCATCCCGATGACGGATAGATATACTGGGCCTCTCGGTGATATCACATTGATTAGCTTGCAAGCAAGTGATTTGATCACTAGAATGTTATATCACGAGGCGAGAAAAGAGTTCATGTCGTAACGAGATCAAACTAGGTATGGAGATACCGATGATCGAATCTCGGACATGTAATATATCGTGAGACAAAGGGATTAAGATACTAGCGTAAAAGGTTCCGACGATCACGAGAAAGTCATCGTTGAATGTGTGGAGTCGTGATGGGTCTCGGATCCGCTTCTGATTATTGATCTGAGAGGGGTCTCGATCATGTCCGCATTATTCACGAACCGTAGGGTGACACACTTAAGAGACACCGACATCCAATTGGAGCAAATGTTTCATGCCGAAAGAATAAACAAGCACAGGAATTTATTTCACTAGATACCGAAACAGGTTTTCGGGTGAAATTGCATAAAGTGGTTATTCATGTGAAATAGAATTCTAGCAAGGGGTTATTTGTGAATGTTTGTCATTAAAGTAATTGACAAAATTCTGAATAAAATAAAAGAGTTTTATTTAATGAGAGATTGCATTAAATTTGGTGGAAATTTAATGGGATTTTTGAGTGGACTTTTGAGTGGAGGGAATTTGATGGAGTTTTGTGAGTGGAGTGTCCACCCACATGAAGAGGGGAGGGCAAGGGGGCAGCCCCCATGCGCCGGCCACCCCCTTGGGGTCCCCCCCCTCCTCCTATAAAAGGAGCCCCTCCTCCTCACTTGTCTCACACACCTCCTCGTGAAGGATCTCTCTCCCCCTCTAGAATTTATCCCCCATGGTCTCGGACTAGCGAGATACATGTTCCCGGTGGCTATTCGGCAAGAAAGAGTTGTGCTTCCGCTGCATCGCTGGAGCGAGGAGGCGGAGGTTGCTCGGTGCCTCGAACGTGTGTGAAACACGGATTTGCGGCGCTAGGACTTCTCTCGATCTTGAGATCGGCAAGAGATCGTCTACATCAACCACGAGTTTGGACTCGACTCGCTTTGTCGGTCTTCAAGGGTATGTTCTCTACGGATATACATCCGCCGTTGTTTGTATCTAGTATAAATAGATCTTGGTATATAGTTCACATCATAGGAAAATTTTTGTTTCTATGTTGCGAACCCTTCATGTATCGAGCCGGATCTATGCGTAGATACTTTACACGGGTAGTACACATATGAGTATGTGGGCGATGATGATCATGTTGTTGCTCCTTTTTTGTAATTTTGGATATTGGTGGCATAGTGGGATGAAGCGGCGTGGACAAACTTTACATGTCCTCGCACATGAGACTGTTCCACGCTTGACATGCAACTAGTTTGCATAAGTGGCTAGCGGGTGTCTCTCCTACTATAGTCAATATCTATTTTGCAAGCGAGTTGTCAACAATTTGATTATCCTCGTTGTGGTTCATGTTCGTAGGTAAGAACGGTTCTATCTCGAAATCCCTAAGCCACGTAAAACTTGCAATGGATAAATTAGAGGCGTCTAGTTTAGATTGTTGCTGGGCTAGTGTTATGATATGGTAGTGTTGTAAGTAGAAGTATGAGATGATACTCTTACAACACATAGCGTGTAAAATCCATAGACTTTGGATTTACACATATAGGTATGATAGTGATCATACCACGATGCACATGATAGAGATCATCTGCGGGAACCATATAATTTCACTAATAAACATATGATGTTTGATTGCATCTTATATTGCTTGTTTAGCGCTTTGTTAAGCATAATAAGATGATCCCTCATTTAAATATCAAGATAAGAATGTGTTCTTCCTTTAGTATGCACCGATTATGTTTTCGTCGCTCCAAGACATCACGTGATGATCGGGTGTTCTTGGATCCTCGACCATACTTCGGGTGTAAAACAGTTACACGCAAATACTAAGGTTCTAACTTGGCGAGCCTAGCATGTATACAGACATGGCCTCGGAACACAGACCGAAAGGTTAAGCATGAGTCATATAGTTGATATGATGCCCATTTGATGCTCGCCTTTGAAGCTATACCGACTCACGTGATGATCGGACTTGGTGTAGTGGATTTGGTTCATGTAATCACCAAAAGGACACAAGGGATGTCGCTTTTGAGTGGGAGTTCATTCGTAATATAGATTAGTTGAACTCAATCTATCATACACTTAGTCTAAACTTTACAAATTCTGTTGTAGATGGCACCACCTTTTAATTTCAATGCGTTCATGGAGAAAGAGAAACTAGCAACGACGGTAGCAACTTTCTTGAATGGGCCATGAATTTGAGGATTCTCCTCTCTGCACAAAAGCAATATGTGCTAGAAGCGTTAGGCCCCCACCTTTGATGATGCCCCTGACGAGGAGAAGAATGTCTATCAGACTCGTCAGGAGGACCACAACTTAGTTCATTGCGGCATATTGTATGGGCTAGAGCCGGAACTTCGAAAGCGTTTCGAAAACGGCAATGCTTTTGATACAATGGGTGAGTTGAAAATGATTTTCGACACACATCTTTGTAGAGAGCTACAATGCTTCGAAAAGTTCTTTAGCTGCATGATGGAAGAGAACAGCTCAGTTAGTGAGCATGTACTCAAGATGTCGGTTCGCCGATAAGCTTGTGTCCTTGGGAATAACGATTCCCATTGACTTAGGCATCCATCGTGTTCAGTCTCGCCACCTAGCTATAAGAGCTTCGTGATGAACTATAATATGCAAGGCATGAAGAAGTCTCTCCCGAGCTTCACAATGCTTAAAACTGAAGTGGAGATCAAAAGGAACATCAAGTGTTGATGATCAATAGGAACACTGGTTTCAAGAAAGACAAGAAGGGAAAAGCGGAAGGGAAAGGCGGCAAGCCTGCTGCCGCTGAAAAACCCGAGTTGGACCTAAGTCCGATACCGAGTGCTACTATTGTAAGGGATCGCCATTGAAGCGCAAGCGCCCCAAGTATCTGGCGACAAGAAGGCAAGGCAAACAAATGTATATATGATATACATGTTATTGATGTGTACTTGACTAGTACTCATGGAGAACAGGTATTTGATACCGGTTGGTTGCTAATATTTGTAACTCGAAGCAGGGCTACGGACAGCGACCGCTAGCAAGGGGTGAGGTCAAGATGCGTGTCGGCAATGGATCAAACGTTGATGTGATCGCCGTCGGAACGCTACCTCTCCACTTACCGTCGGGATTAGTCATAAACTTAAATAAATGTTATCTGGTGCCTGCACTGAGCATGAACATTGTATCTGGATCATGTTTGATGCAAAGTGGTTATTCATTTAAATCTGAGAACAATGGTTGTTCCATTTATATGAATGAAATCTTTTATGGTCATGCACCGATGATGAATGGTTTATTTCTGTTATATCTCGATGATAATGTTACACATATTCATAATGTTGATGCTAAAAGGATTAAACTTAATGATGATATATCCGCATATATGTGGCACTGCCGTCTAGGTCATATTGGCATTAAACGCATGAAGAAGCTCCATTCGGATGGACTTTTGGAATCACTTGATTATGAATCATTTGATACATGTGAGCCATGCCTTATGGGCAAGATGACTAGAACGCCGTTTTCCGGTTCAATGGAGCAGGCGACGATTTATTGGAAATCATACATTCGATGTATGTGGTCCAATGAGTGTGTCGGCCGGGTGGATATCGTTATTTTGTTACTTTCACGGATGATTTGAGTAGATATGGTTATATCTACTTGATGAAACACAAGTCTGAAACCTTTGAAAAGTTCAAGGAATTTCGAATGAAGTTGAAAATCATCGTAATAGAAAGATCAAATTTCTACGGTGCGACCGTGGAGGTGAGTATCTAAGTTACGAGTTTAGCACTCACATGAAAGAGTGTGGAATTGTTTCACAACTCACACCTGCGGAACACCACAGCGAAATGGTGTGTCGGACGTCGTAATCGTACTTTATTAGATATGGTTCGATCTATGATGTCTCCGCGGACTTGCCGTTGTCATTTTGGGGTTATGCACTAGAAACTGCTGCATTCACTTTAAATCGGGCACCATCTAAATCCGTTGAAACGACACCGTATGAATTGTGGTTTGAAACAAACCTAAGCTGTCATTCTTAAAGTTTGGGGTTGCGATGTTTATGTGAAGAAACTTCAACCGGATAAACTCGAACCCAAAGCGGAAAAATGCGTCTTCATAGGATACCCTAAAGAAACTATTGGGTATTCCTTCTATCACAGATCCGAGGGCAAGGTTTTTGTTGCCAAGAATGGATCCTTTCTAGAGAAAGAGTTTCTCGCGAAAGGTGTGAGTAGTCGGAAGGTAGAACTCAAAGAGGTTGTGGAACCTTCTCTTCAAAGTATGGCGAGTAGCGCAGCGCCGGAAGTTGTTCCGGAGTTGGCTCCACCTGTTGAAGAGGGAACTAATGATAATGATCATGAAACTCCGAAAGAGAGTACTACCGAACCTCGCAGGTCAAACAGGACGCGTGCAGCTCCCGAGCTGTACGGAAATCCTGTCACAAATTTCATGGTTGATGAAAATAATGACCCTGCGACGTATGAAGAAGCGATGATGAGCCCGGATTCCAACAAATGGTTAGAAGCCATGAAATCCAAGATGGAATCCATGTATGAAAATCAAGTTTGGATTTGGTGGAATTACCTCACGACCGAAAGGCCGTGGAGAACAAATGGATTTTCAAAAGGAAAACTGATGCTGATGGTAATGTGACCATCTATAAAGCTCGACTTGTCGCAAAGGGGTTTCGACAAATTCAAGGAGTTGACTACGATGAGACTTTCTCTCCCGTAGCGATGCTAAAGTCAGTTAGGATTATGTTAGCAATTGCTGCATATTTCGATTATGAAATATGGCAGATGGATGTCAAAACCGCGTTTCTCAATGGTAATATTGAAGAAGAGTTGTATATGATACAACCAAAGGGTTTTGTCGATCCTAAGGATGCTAACAAGGTGTGCAAGCTTCAGCGATCCATCTATGGATTGAAGCAAGCATCGCGAAGTTGGAATCTCCGCTTTGATGAGGTGATCAAAGAGTTTGGATTTGTCCAAACTTATGGAGAAGCTTGTATTTACACGAAAGTGAGTGGGAGCAATGTGGCATTTCTGATATTATATGTGGATGACATATTATTGATCGGAAATGATATAGAACTTTTAAACAGTGTTAAAAGTTATCTAAACAGCAAATTTTCAATGAAGGACCTAGGTGAAGCGTCATACATATTGGGCATAAAGATCTATAAAGATAGATCTAGGCGCCTAATAGGGCTATCGCAAAGTACATACCTTGATAAGATTTTAAAGAAGTTTAAAATGGACGGAAGAAGGGTTCTTACCTATGTTGCAAGGCAAGACATTGAGTAAGACTCAAAGTCCGGCTTCATGAAGAAAGAGATAATGGACAAAGTCCCCTATGCTTCAGCCATAGGCTCTATAATGTACGCCATCCTATGTACAAGACCGGATGTGGCACACGCTATTAGTTTGACTAGTAGGTACCAATCGGATCCAGGTTCGGAACACTGGATAGCGGTCAAGAATATCCTTAAGTACTTAAGAAGAACTAAGGATATGTTTCTTGTATCTGAGGTGAAGAAGAGCTCGTCGCTAAGTGTTATGTCGACGCTAGCTTTGACACCGATCCGGATGACTCTAAGTCTCAATCCGGATCGTATTTCTCATGAATGGCGGAGCGGTTAGTTGGAGGAGCTCCAAACAACCTGTGGTAGCGGGATCAACAACGGAGGCCGAATATGTTGCTTTGCTTGAGCGGCTCGAAGCGATTTGGATGAAGGAGTTCATATCCGAACTAGGAGTTGTGGCAAACGCGTTGGACCCAATGGTGATCTATTGTGACAACAATGGTGCCATTGCCAATGCCAAAGAGCCAAGGTCTCACAAGCATTCCAAGCATATTAGCGCGGTTTCACTCCATCCGCGAGCATGTCAAGGATGGAGATATAAAGATTTAAAAGTACATACGGATCTCAATGTAGCAGATCCGTTGACTAAAACTCTCCCTAGAGCAAAACATGATCAACACCGAACTCAATGGGTGTTAGATATATCACTATGTAACTAGATTATTGTCTCTAGTGCAAGTGGGAGACTCAAGGAATATGCCCCGAGAGGCAATAATAAATTGTTTATTATGTGTATTCCAAGTATATGATAGATGTTTATTTTGCATGCTATAATTGTATTAATACGGAAGCGTTAATACATGTGTGTTTAATAAACAAACAAAAGTTCCTAGTTAAGCCTCTCTCATAAACTAGCTCGTTGATTAACAAGATGATCAAGGTTTCACGATCATGGACATTGGATGTTGTTAATAACGGGATCACAACATTAGTGTAATGATGTGATGAACATTCATCCAGTATAGCATTACGATCAAAGTCATTGAGTTTATATTGCTATAACAACTTACAGTGATCCTAATCCTTAGACCATGAGATCATGTCAATCACTAACACCGAAGAGTTTCTTGATAACATCAAACGTCACACCGTAACAGGTGATTATAAAGATGGGTTCGTAACTAATAAAGTGTTATGTTGAGGCTCATGGATCAAGAGTGGAATTTGTTCATCCCGATGACGGATAGATATACTCTGGGCCCTCTCGGTGATATCACATTGATTAGCTTGCAAGCAAGTGATTTGATCACTAGAATGTTATATCACGAGGCGAGAAAAGAGTGCATGTCGATGCGAGATCAAACTAGGTATGGAGATACCGATGATCGAATCTCGGACATGTAATATATCGTGAGACAAAGGGATTAAGATACTAGCGTAAAGGTTCCGACGATCACGAAAGTCATCGTTGAATGTGTGGGAGTCGTATGGGTCTCGGATCCGCTTCGATTATTGATCGAGAGGGTCTCGATCATGTCCGCATTATTCACGAACCGTAGGGTGACACACTTAAGACACCGACATCCAATTGGAGCAAATGTTTCATGCCAAAGAATAAACAAGCACAGGAATTTATTTCACTAGATACCAAACAGGTTTTGGGTGAAATTGCATAAAGTGGTTATGCATGTGAAATAGAATTCTAGCAAGGGGTTATTTGTGAATGTTTGTCATTAAAGTAATTGACAAAATTCTGAATAAAATAAAAGAGTTTTATTTAATGAGAGATTGCATTAAATTTGGTGGAAATTTAATGGGATTTTTGAGTGGACTTTTGAGTGGAGGGAATTTGATGGAGTTTTGTGAGTGGAGTGTCCACCCACATGAAGAGGGGAGGGCAAGGGGGCAGCCCCCATGCGCCGGCCACCCCCTTGGGGTTCCCCCCCCTCCTCCTATAAAAGGAGCCCCTCCTCCTCACTTGTCTCACACACCTCCTCGTGAAGGATCTCTCTCCCCCTCTAGAATTTATCCCCCATGGTCTCGGACTAGCGAGATACATGTTCCCGGTGGCTATTCGGCAAGAAAGAGTTGTGCTTCATTGCATCGCTGGAGCGAGGAGGCGGAGGTTGCTCGGTGCCTCGAGCGTGTGTGCGAAACGGATGCTTGCTGATTTGCGGCGCTAGGACTTCCTCTCGATCTTGAGATCGGCAAGAGATCGTCTACATCAACCACGAGTTTGGACTCGTTAAGCTTTGTCGGTCTTCAAGGGTATGTTCTCTACGGATATACATCCGCCCGTTGTTTGTATCTAGTATAAATAGATCTTGGTATATAGTTCACATCGTAGGAAATTTTTTGTTTTCTATGTTGCGAACCCTTCATCTCACTCATCACTCACTCGCTCACTCATGCAATTGTCTCCATTGTCCCATCACCTTCTGCAAACCCCCAAGAAAACCCCAACCATGCCGACGATGGAGAAGAATGGCGTGGTGTCCATCGTCGCCTACAAGGCCACCGGCGAGGAGGCCCCCATACCCCTACATGCCCCCGTCGAGGCATTGAAGGCAAACGCCATCCCCATCCATAGACTCGTCCCCGCTTCTGCCTTATCCGCCGGCGAGGAGGCCCCCGCTGGTCTCGGACAGATCCTGCTCGGCTAGGACCCCTATGAGGATAAGGATTGCATCAGTCCGGAGAACCCCTATGACACCAGCATTGCTAACCCATGGTCGGAGGTAACTAGGGTTTTCTCCCCTTCCTTTGTTCTTCCCGCATTTCCATCATTGGATGCTAGATCGTGTGTTATTAGGGTCTGTTGTTCATATTTTCAATCTTTGGATGCTAGGTATTTTTACAGTAGCTAATCCTCTTGTGTTAAATCCCATATTTCGATGAATCTCCCTGTTTGTATTTAAATCCTATTTCATTTCTCCTCTGAGTTGTAGTTAAGGGATTCTGTAGTTAGTAATAGCGTCGATCTATAGTTGGGATCAGTATTATATTTGGTTTGAGATTTGGGGATTGGGAAATAATCAGGGGATCTCAGTCGTTTAATTTATGCAAGTAATCAATCCCGATAATCAAGGTATCTCAATCATATACTTATTGCACTCTCCTATTTTTTCCAATAGGTGGATAGTAGTGATGCCTGCAACGACAACGAGTCCAAGGACACCAAGACTCGTGAGGTGCTGATGAGGCTGAAGTCTAGCCAGTACGACAACTTCTTCGCTGGCGACATCTATAGGTGCCCCTTATGCACCAGGAGATCCGCCACCAACTTCAACTCCATCATGAAGCATCCCGAGGACGTGAAGACCTGCGGACTATCCATGAACATCAATGGCTTTAGATCCAAGCACCAGGCGCTCGATTTTCACCTCCGCAACCTCCAGAACGCGACCATCAAGGAGGGTCGCATGCCCCCGATCAAGCCCAAGGCACCCAAGGTCAAGGGACCGGGCAGCAAGAAGTGGAGGAAGTGCCAGAGGGAGGAGGCGGAGGCCCTCCTCGCGGAGGCCATGAGGGGCCACTGATCTTGTGTTGCTGCTGTAAAGTAGCTTCCTTTGTATTATCTATTGAACTTGTCCGCTGCTGCTGCTGAGTAGCCTAATTGTCGAACCTCGTTAAGTATCATACTATATTAGCTGTTGAGCAGTATATATTAGCTGTTTTATCTACATCTGCTCTGTTTACTAAATGTATTTATGGTGCTGGTTAGATTTGTTGCTCTAGATTTGCTACCAAATTGGGAAAAAACAAGGGCCAAAAGGAACAATGATTAAAGAGAGAAGCTGCTTTAAATTCGCTACCTTTTTGGGAAAATAAACACAACTTTTAGCGAGATAGAGGGGAAAACATGCTCTTAAAAAGGTCAATCATAAAAACAACAAGAAAGAAAACTTTCAATTTAGGCGACAGGGCGCACATAACCATCAAATGTGCTCCACATGGTCCCACACCACGTCCCCGTAACGCGTTCTCAACAAATCGGACCCATGAAGTCCAACATGGCATGGCCCCACACGTGAGCATAATACGTATCTAACCAACCGGTCCCACTTGTCAACACATAACGGCGAGGGTCCACTACGGGACCCGACTAATTGAGGCCCCACTTGTCAGTATCTAACGGCAAGGCTGACGGACAGTGAGTTTCAGATTGTGTGAGAGTTTCATAGTAGGAGATAGGCAAAAGTAAGAAAAAGTTAAGCGGATGGGAAAAGTGAGTACAACTTGTAACAACCCTAGTTTTACTAAATAGACAATAGGGTTTGAATGTGCATTCATGAGCATCATCATTTAAAATGCATGCAAGAAAATAATCACAAAACCCTAAACCCTAGCTTCCCTCTTTATTTGAAATATGTTCAAATGGTTTTGAATATTTTGAAAAGTACAAAAGTTATGGAACCCAAATGGTTATAAAGGGTCCCCACAGTATTTTAAATATTTGTAAAAGTTCTGGTAATTTGAAACGGTTCAAAACAGATTTCAAACAAAAATACAAAGAGGAAATGCAAAACAGGAAATAGAAAAGGTTTTCAGAAAGAAAAACTATCCCTAAGCCTAACTGGGCCGAGCCCAGCTCCTCTATCCTTGATCTCTGCCGCCCAGCGCACCTCCCCGCGGCCCACTCGGCCCGTCTGCAGCCCATCCCAGGCCTGATACCGCTTCGGCCTCCCCTGTTCGTCATCTTCCTCCCACCGGCGAAGCAGCTACCTGGCAGCGCGCGTGCCTCGATCTCGCCGACGCTGCGATGCATGCTGCCGCCTGCAAGGACGAGGATAAGATCGCCCACGTCCTCCTCTCTCGCCTCATACCCGTTTCACTCCTTCTCGCCCCCTCTGCCATTTTCCCCCTCTGGCCAAACCCTAGCCCGGCCAGAGCTTCGTGTCGTCGCCGTTTGAAGCCTCCCCGAGCCCCGACGAGATGTCCTGGAGGACCGCCGTGCTTCCCTCGTCCATCCCCTGGAAGGAATCATCCGTGGGAGCCCGAAACCGAGCAGGTCGTACGCATCTTCCCCGACTCCGGTCGTCGCTGTCCTCGTCGATTTCGGCCACCCCACGTCTCGCCGTCACCTCCGTTCGCTTCCTGGTAAGATATCGGTCCTCTTGGACGCTCTCTCTTGCCCCCTCCCGCTCTGGTTCATCTCCCCCATGACCATCTGCAAGCTCCGCCGCTGGCCGCCACCATGCACCCTCCTCCGACGACCAATCCTGGGCGGCGCCGCCACTTTCTGGCTCCCCTTGTTCTCCTCTTTCCAATGTCCCTGCTCCCGCATCCCCGCATGCCCTCAGTCGCCCGCGCCGTGCTCGATCTGAGAGAGCACCATTGCTGATGTCAGCATGACGTCAGCATGGCATCATAAAATCCCTTTTTTGTTTTATTAATTGTTTTGTAAATTGTTTTTTTGTAATTAATAAATACCTGACAGGTGGGGTCCAGATGTAAGTGAGATAAACATATTCAGAAATGTTTTCTGTTTTAATAAAATGTTAAAAGTAATTCAAAAATATAAATTGTTTTATAATATTCCAAAAATGATTTAAAATGAATTAAAAATGGAGAAATTCATAACTAATTCATTTTAAATCAGAAAAATACAAATAACATATCAAAATGTTTATAAAATTAAGAGCTACACAATAGATCAATAATCATACACTGTTAAGCAACTTTCATAACAAGTTTAATTAGAAGAACAAAACAACCCCTCTCATATGCCTCCGAGGTTTTCCCGAGTTAGGGTTTGCACCCCTCGGAACCCCGATTAAATCACCAAGCATGCTTTAAGGGTTTATTTTAATACAAATTAACTTGTCATATCATCATTCTTGATTGAGAATTGCATCAATGCCATGTGTTGATTGTTTCCCTTCCTTTCCGGTATTTGGTTCTTCCCCGGTAGAATACAATATCGGAATCGAGATCAAGTCCAAGACTCAAGACCGAGGTCAACACCGTCGAATCTTGAAGACAAATACTTGATCAACTATAACCAAGTCAAGTACCAGATGTCCGAAGCTCTGCTTCCTGGATATCAACTGGCAAAGGCAAGCGAAGCCCCACACATGATATAATACTATGTTCTCAAGTATTTCAATTCTTGCCATGTGCATATGATTCCAAAGTGTTTTATCGATAGAAAGTGTAATCCTATCTGATGCATGTTTCCTTAATAGCCTATATTCCCAGATCCACTGCTCCTAGCATAACTAGGGTTTGGCTTGTGAAGCTTTGATATAGCTATTACATCTGTTGCGCTTAGCCATGCTTAGTTGTTACCACTGGTCCATGTTGGGGATATGCTGTATGGGTATCCTCATAGCATGTCTCTTATCTGGATAACCTGGGTGGCCCACAGTTGGTAGCATGGCCCATGGCCTGCTGGGAGGCCCAGTTAGATGGATCCAGAAGGGAGACCCATGCCGGATAAAGGAAGGCTACGGTGGAGTCACCAGCGTACCCGGAGCCTTGGAGTACAAGACAAGCTAGACTAGTTATAGTCAGTGTAGGACTCTATAACCCGTCCGACTAGGACTTTTCCCTGTAACCCTAGGACCTGGCGACTATATAAGTCGGGCCTATGGGAGCCTTTAGGGCACAACTTCAGACGATAACTTAGACTTTCTAGTCACACCTCGCACAGTGAACCTATCTCTGTAACTCGGCGTATTGCCATTATAGTGATTTATAGCAGGAGTAGGATTCCACCATCATTGTGGGATCTGAACCTGGGTAAGATGTGTTACCTCGTACCCGTCAACCATCCGCCTTCCCCCACGTCTCTAAACACACACTATGAGGACCCCTCCATGGCGTACTCGTCGGCAATACCACGATAGTTGGCGCCCACCGTGGGGCAAGAGGCGCTTTAGGCTCTTCGGCGGGCAAGGACCAAGGTCTTCGCGGGAATCAGCGAAACCGTAGCCATTGGTCGAGTTCTCTTCTCCGACAACATTTTGATCGTCCCTCTCGACGAGTTCTGGATCCCGGCTAAGAAGAACCCTACACGATGCTCGATCGTCCCCATTGGAGACATCCACCTCTTCATTGGAAACCGACTCGGGAACTAGTTCCCTGTGAGTCGGAGGAGCACCAAGACCCGCACAGACCGCATACGGGCAGGATACGTTTGTGGAAGGATCGATGTCGGATCTCTCCTCGGAGTTTGCCGGCAAAGATCAGAAAAATTCAAGGCCCACCCAAACCGCCCCTGTGCAGGATATAACGGTGGAAGATCACTGCAAGTCCGCCGGCTTCACCCGCGCGTCTGGACGGGAGAGATCCAAGTTCGTCAGCATGGTTACCATCTTTGATCTACGCGTTGTGTTCAAAGAGAAGGAAAAAACCCCCGCGATTACCTTGCTAGGTGGCTCTGTATACGAGCCGATCTGGCACACTACCCCAATGATGACGCTATGTATCACTTTGTGGAAGGACTGGACCAGGGAACGCTTCTCCGGCATTCTCTAAGGCGGCAGCAGGCTTCAGGACACCTCACCTTCAAAAGCATGGTGAACACCGTCAACAGCTACTCGGAAGCTGAGGGAACGGCTCAGGCGCTCATTGACAGAGCGCCACCGGCTCAGCCAGCACTACCTTCGGCCGCCATCGCCGCAGCAGCGCCACCACCTCCAGTCATCGTCGCACCCGTTGCACCTCCACCCCCCGTCATAGAGGAAGCCCCGGCACCCTCCGACTCTTTGATTGACGCGCTTTACACTGACTTCAGTGCAGATTTAGAGGAGATAGATTTTAGTCTGGAGGAGCTAGACTCTGCCATGCAGGAGATGGAGGAGGATTACCAGCGCGACGAGCAAGCCAACAACGCTGTCACGTCCCGAGAAGTGTTCGTCACCATTGGGACGGTGATGGATTAAGATCAACCCGAAAGAGATCCGCCTACAGCACTGGACAAGGGGAAGGGACCACCTCTCGCTGTCGAAAATGATTACGCGAAAGACATGCCCCCTCCGCCTAACACAGTGCAGTAGCCGCAGGAACTCGGCACCGGACTGAGCAACAACAACACTACAAACTTGCCGCCTCCAGCATCTACGTCTGCTGCTTCCCAAGTTACTCCAGCTGATAGAGTGATGTACGGGAACCTCCTCGTTGAGCCATTGACCATAGCTCATATCCGGAACGTGACCCAGCTTGACGATAAGCGCCAATAGCTGCTAGAGGAAGCGCATGCCATAGCGGAGCAAGGCGCTAAACTAGATCAAGATCTGGTCAACGCGCAGAAGTCCATAGAGAAAGCTAGATCAATGGATGCCGAGTACAAGACTCTGCTCCAGCAGCAGAAGGCCAAGAAAGCTCTGGCTCGCGTCATCAACGATCCTGGTGTGCGGTGAAACCTAGGATGGGCTCCCCCGAAGCCAGCACAAGCCAAGCCATACATTGATAGTGAAGGCAGGCAGGTGATTCCCACTCCTCTCCTCAACCTCGCGGTTTCCAAAACCCTTCTGGAGCAGGATCGATCGCCTGAGGCAGTGAAACAGGTCTAAGACCTAGTGGCCAAGGCGGTGAAGCAGCAGGAAAAGGCCACCTCTGAGAGGCTTGAGTCTGACCCAGCATAAGCCGCCAAGGGACAGATCTCCTTTTGATGTCGGGTCTCAGACAGGTTCGTCAGAACGAAGATGGAGGGATGCGCGCAACAGGAAGGATGCTATCCCCATATCCTCCGACAATGGAGGCAAATCCCAACCTCGTCGCCCATCGGCACCGCCCCGCTCTCCCCGACATCACGAAGACCCCAAGGCTCACCGTCGTACGGATATGCCCCCGCGAAGGCAGGGCGGCATCGTCATCCGCGACAACACGGATCAGACCCGTCATGACGGAGAGCGCAACCAAGGAAATAAGATCAGGTCACGCCAGGACCCTCCGCGTCTGACAAGCAATCGCGACAAGCGTGAGGCGTCGCAGGAGGGTAACAACAAGAAGGCTAACCCACCTCCACCTCCGTCTTGGTCGCCACCTAGCAGTCACCATGGTGGACGGGGCCCGCGTCATTCACGCATCCCATCCCCTGTTGACAAGAAGAAAATAAGCCTGGAGCCATACGATGCAAGTTCGCGGATAGACAAGATCCACGAGGCCCGAGAAGGACCATACCTAGGACCACGTTGCTTTGGACCTGTTATACGGTGCGGAACTTACCCCAAAGGTTTCCGGATTGACAAGACCATCAAACCCTATGACGGCACCGCCAAGCCAGGAACATGGTTGCAGGATTACGGCAACACGGTGGAGATCGCCGGGGGTAACCCCAACGTCGCCGTCAAGTACCTCCCATTGATGTTGGCGGGCACGACCCGTCAATGGATTGATGACTTGTCGGAGAAATCCATAGCATTCATCAATAACATCGAGGGTACATATAAGCGTCCCTGCACTATTGGCGATCTACAGCGGTGCGTGCAAGAGAAAGACGAGACTTCTCGTGCCTACCTTTCCTGCTGGCTGGGTATGAAGAATTCCTACGCAGGACAACCACCATCTTGACTTGAACCAAATGATTTAGTCAGCTAGTGAGTTCGCAGCTGCCGATGACAATGCCCGCGGCTCCCTGCCGGCAACGGCCGTTCCAACTCAAGCTCGAAGGAACAGAAGCACCAAGCGGAAAACCGCACTAGAAGAAAAGCAAACTCCCAACATGGTCGCCATTGAAAGAACATTTCTTAATCCCTAGTGTTTTGTGTGTTAGATAACAATACCAAGGATCATTTAATGTGTGTTGAAGTGTTGCAGCTCTATTTGAGAATAAAGGGAAAAGAACTCTTCCTTTGGGGGCGGATAATTCGGCCCCACCAGGGGCGGATAATCTGCCCCTCCTTTGCTGCAGCGCAAGCCCGAGAGGCGGAGTTTTGGCGGATTTTACGGCCCGCGGATAATCCGCCTCGGGGGCCCGGATAATCCGCCCCCTGCTCATCACCAAGGCGCAAGCCCCAGAGAGGGGGCAGAGTTTTGGCCGAACTTTCCGGCTTGGCCGGATAATCCGCCCCTCAGGGGGGCCGGATTATCCGCCACCCAAGATCTTCACCAAGCTTCACCAAGGCGCAAGCCCGGAGAGGCGGAGTTTCCTGGAGAATCCGCCTGGGCGGAGTTTTCGAGCGGATAATCCGCCAAAGTTGTCTGTGGCAGATCTGGGGAGGGGGGTATTTAAGCCAGCCTTCCCCCTCCTTCCAGAACTCTTGATTCATCTCGAAAAAGACCAGATCAGATATGAAAGCTTCATCCAATAGTGCTCCACCTAGATCCACCCAAAGGCCCCATCCCTTGGGGAATCGAAGGAGGAGAACTCGATCTTCATCATCAGCAATCAAGCGCTTCATCTCCTCTCCATTCATTTGGAGAACCCCCGATCTAGTATTTCTTGCAAATACCTAGATCCTTGTTTTTGTTTATATTGATAAACCTTGTTCTTGTGGCAGTTTGTTGTCATCTAGGGAGCCCCCAATTCGGTTGTGGGTGTGTGCCCTGATAGTGTTGTAAAAGGCACCGGTTCCCGCCTCGAAGGGATCTAATAGTGGAGAAGGTGGAATAGGCCTCTCGTGGTGAGATCCATCGGAGAATAGGGTGAGGCCTATTGTGGCGTGGTGGTCTTAGAACCGCCCACCCCTCCAACGCAGATGTACTTCCCTTAACAAGGAAGGAACTACGGTAAAACAAATCCATGTGTCTCCGCGTGCTCCACTACGGTTTCCTCGCTCCTCTTTTACGTGCTTAGTAGTTAGGGTTACATATAGGGAAATTCTCGTAGTTGCATATCTAGAGAATTTACTTTGTGTCAAGCCTAAAATTGAAAAAGTATTAAAAATTGGTTAGCACCTATTCACCCCCTCTAGGTGCCCATACGATCCATTTCAATTGGTATCAGAGCCTCGACTCTTATTTTGGGCTTAACCGCCTAAGAGAAGTATGGGTTCCAAGGTAGATGGGAGTGATGCTCCGGAGGTAGTCACCATGAACGATCTCAAGACGTTGGAAACAACCTTGGTGAGTTCAATGGAGGCTAAGATGGAAGAGATGCGTCAATTGATAATGCGTCTCTCCACATCCGTAGCATCACCTCCATATAACTCGGAGGATACCACTCCGCAATCCAAGGAAACGGGTAAAACTGTTTCCAAAGATAATGAAGTGGTTGGTGATGATACTAGCAAGAGATCCTCCTCGAAAAAGGATAGCGGTAAGGATGGATACAATGAGGTTTCTCATGTGTATTTCCCTGATCCGCCAATCCCTCACCCACATATACATAATAGGGGTGATCCACCCAAACTTTTAGCATCTACTTTCTCTCAATGGCAATTTTTTATGAAATCTCATGTATGCAGTTCCTCCATAGAGTTGTGGAAGATCATCGAAAATGGTGTTCAGGTTGGAAACCCTAACAATCTCACAAGAAGAGAAGTGGTCGATAGCCAACTCAATGCTACAGCTCTACACATGATACAGCTTGGTGTGGGTGACAAAGACATGCCACACATTCAGCATCTTAGCACAGCTAAAGAAGCTTGGGATGCCCTCACCGAGCTCTTCATCGGAAATGAAAGTATGAGAAGGAATAGATATGATTCCTTGAGCAATGAAGCTGAAGGATTTTATATGCTGGATGGAGAAGACCACGAGGACATGTATAGGAGGCTCAAGGCAATAGACACAACCTTCAGAAACCACGGCGCAAGTATGTCAGTGCTCTTATGCCATTTGAGCCCACAGATTTGAAAAGTCTCCAAGGTAGGCATAACTATCACCTCATGTCATCCAATGAGGTAATGCAAGAAATGGCCGCCTTCAAAGTGGCTGCCAAGAATGCCGAAGATGCTCGTGCTGGAGCTATGGGGATGCAAAAGGGGGTCAACATGGCCTTGAAGACTAGTGTGATTGATCATGATGAATATGCGGTAGAAGGTATGGAATGTCCCGAAGATATAAAAAGGATCCACAGACAATACTTGGCTCTTTATGCAAGAAACTTTTGGAAAGATCCAGCCAAGGCTAAAGCTGAACTAGATCGCAAGAGTGGAGCCTATGGAAGAAAAGAAAATGGTCCCAAGCTGAGAACATGCTTTAATTGTGGTGACCGGCTGCACTTCGTAGCTGAGTGTCCATATCAAAGTAGAGAGGATAATGGAGGAAGACTCATTTTCAAGGACAAATCAAAAGCTCCACGTAAGAAACAGTTTGTAAAGAAGAATGCTCCTTTCAAGAAGCAACCAAAGATTGTTCTAGTGGCTCAAGAAGAATATTCATCGGGGAGTGAAGATGAGGACGAGGACGATAGCTCTCAAGAGGTGGCTTCTATAGCCACCACATCTACATCAACATCTCTCTTCGACCCTCCGAACGAAAACATCATCAACAAGAATGCTACTTGCCTCATGGCACGAAGCTCTGAGGTAACTTATTCTAACTCTTCTTTTCCCAAGACTATGATAGACATGGATGATCCTACTAGTCTTAAGGTTAAAGAAGACATTATTGCTTTGGATTATTTCTACACTAACTTGCAAGGTGAGCAAAAAGTTCGTTTGAAGCTCTCATGGATCATCTAGCCCAAAACGAAGCACTCCTCGAAGAAAAGGGCAGAATAGAAAGGGAGGATGCAATGGGAATTGCATCCCTAAAAAATGCTCTTGAAGAATAAGAAGAAGCTCGGGTCTCACTTGAAGAGAGGCTCGAGTCTATGGAAGAGTCAGATGAAGAAATTGTGACTAAACTTGTTAAGGAACGTGACAATGCTGTCACCAAAGCAAAGAAGTTAAAGAAGGAAAGGATTGACTTTGGGGCTGCTCATGATAGACTCTCCGAGGAATTGGAGAAACTTGACAATGCTAACAAGGCGTTGAAAAACGAGTTCTCTATTCTCAATGAGTCACATGATCAGCTTCAAAGTCGATTGGCCAAATATGATACTCCTAGCTCGTCCAACTCAACATATAGTAACAAGAAAAATGCTAGTGTGGAAAAAGAAGTGATCAAGGACATCACTACAAAGGACAAAGGTGTGCTTGATGAAGTCCTTGGCAAGCAAAGGTCAAATCATGGTAAAGAGGGACTTGGGTATGTAACCAAGTCCAAGAAGAAGAAGACCAAGAATGTGCAACTAAAGACAAGCACTGCTGAGAAGGTTGTCACAAAAGACAAGACTAATAATATTGGTTTTGCAGGGTCTCACAATCCGAATTATGAACTCTTTGTGATGACTATGGCGATGTTTATGCTTATTATGTTGGTCCTTTTGATGAATATATTGCTTGGTCTATTTGGGTCCCAAAGACCCTTGTTACTAACATGAAAGGACCCATTGAAAAATGGGTACCTAAAACCAAGAAGTAATTTTCTTGCAGGGCTATGCTTCCTGCGGGTCGAAATGGGTGCTGGATAGTGGATGCACTAGTCATATGACCAGAAGCAAGGAGATCATCACGGAGATGCGTCCAAATCATGATAATATCACAGTCTCCTATGGTGATAAGTCAAAATCTCAGGTATTGGGTCTTGGCAAGGTTGTGGTTGCCCACGATATCTCTCTCGTGGACGTCATGCTTGTTGAGACCCTCGGTTACAACCTTCTTTCTGTTCGTTCCCTTGGCAAGATGGGTTTTGCTGTTTTTATCGATGATGATTTGGTGGTACTCTTGTGGAGCAAGTCTCTAAAGGTCGCTTTTGTTGGATATGTCGAAAATGACCTGTATGTGGTGGACTTCTCGAGGAAAACCACTTCGGGTCCGATGTGTCTATTCGGAAAGGCCGACGTGGGCTGGCTATGGCATCGCTGTTTAGCCCATGTCAACATGAGAACTTTGCAAAGTCTCCAGAAGGGTGGCCACTTCCTTGGACTAAAAGACAATGTCTCTTTTGCCAAAGGTCGTGTTTGCAGGGCTTGTGTTGAAGGAAAAATGCATGACTCTCCCCACAAGAGGAAGACTATTATTTCATCAAAGAGAATCTTGGAATTAGTTCATGTGGATTTATTTGGTCCTCCTTCTCATGCAAGTATTGGTGGAAAGAAATATTGCTTGGTCATTGTCGACGATTACTCAAGATATACATGGGTCTATTTCTTCAAGCTGAAAAGTGAGACTCAACAAACTGTCATCGACTTTGCCAATGAAGTTCAACGTCAACACAATGTTCCTATCTTGGCAATTAGAAGTGACAATGGCTCCGAATTCAAGAACTACACTTTAAATGAGTTTCTTAGCGAAGAGGTGATCAGACATCAATATTCCGCTGCGTACATCCCTCAACAAAATGGTGTAGCCGAGAGAAAGAACCGGACTTTGATGGATATGGCAAGATCTATGCTAGATGAATTCAAGTCTCCTTATAATTTTTGGGCTGAAGCCATATCCACTGCTTGTCACTCATCAAACCGGCTCTACCTTCGGAAGATCTTGGACAAGACCCCATATGAAATACTTACCGGTAACAAACCCAACATCTCATACTTCAGGGTATTCGGGTGTAAGTGTTTCTTTCTTATTAAAGGTGTCCGTTTGTCAAAATTTGAATCCAAGGCTTTAGAAGGTATTTTTGTTGGTTACGGTGCCGAATCCCACACTTATAGAGTCTACAACAAGCTCACTGGGATTGTTGTAGAATCTTGTAGTGTGGAGTTCGATGAAAATAATGGCTCCTTTATAGGGCAAGTTGATGTTTGTGATGCAGATGTTGAAATACCCCAAGATGCCATAAGAAGAATGGGCGTGGGATTTTTCCGCCCCATTGAGGAACCCCTTGTGGAGGATCGGGAAGGACAATGCTCCATACATGTGGAGCCCTCATCTACACAAGATCAACAAGCTCCTACTGTTGGAGACAATCCTGCACCAACACCACAATCTGCCGAAGATCATCTGTCCCCTGGACAAGTTGGTAGTCCCAGGCCAGACTATCCACCCCCTCCAAGGGGAGGACAATCCGCCCCTGGCACTCCAACTCGTTCCAGAGGATCCGAAGGAGAAGTCAACAAGTCTGAAGCTCCCTGGCCGGATTCTCCGGCCCCTAGGGACGGATTATCCGGCCCTAGGTCTCCAACTCCCGTCAGGCATTCTCAGGAAGATGGTTCTGGTACTTCACTTCCCAGGCCAGATAGTCCGGCCCCTCCAAGGGGCGGATTATCCAGGCCTGAAGAAAATGTTCAGCAACAATCTTCTGGCGTTAACGAAGACCAAGGTCAAGGGCAGGGCAGTAATCAAGACAATGATACAACTATTGTATCAAATCCTCCTAGAAACAATAAGGACATTGAGGCTCGTGCTGATCGGAACCTTGAACTAAGAGGTCACACTCTTGACAAGGTTGTTGGTGATCTACGACGAAGGGTATCCACTAGAAGAGAACTTGCTAGCTTCTATGATCATCAAGCTCACATTTCCATGGTTGAACCGAAGAAGGTTTTTGATACTCTTGAAGACCCCGATTGGGTTGTTGCAATGCATGAAGAATTAAATAACTTCGAACGCAACAAAGTTTGGAAGCTCATAGAAAAACCAAAGGATTGCCGTAATGTTATCGGCACCAAGTGGATCTTCAAGAACAAACAGGATGAAAATGGCATTGTTGTGAGGAATAAAACACGACTCGTGGCTCAAGGATTCTCTCAAGTGGAAGGAATTGATTTTGGAGAGACCTACGCTCCTATGGCTCGTCTTGAGTCCATCCGTATCCTTCTTGCATATGCAGCCCATCATAATTTTAAACTACAATAAATGGATGTTAAGAGCGCTTTCCTTAATGGTCCCCTACATGAGTTAGTATATGTCAAGCAGCCCCCGGGGTTTGAGGACCCCAAATTTCCGAACCATGTCTACAAACTCGATAAGGCGCTCTATGGCCTTAAACAAGACCCACGTGCGTGGTATGAGCACCTTAAAGAGCTTTTTCTAGACCGTGGATTCGAAGTTGGGAAAATCGATCCCACTCTTTTTACTAAGAAGGTTAATGGGGAGCTTTTTGTATGCCAACTTTATGTAGATGACATTATTTTTGGCTCTACTAACCAATCTTTTAACGATGAATTTTCGAAGCTTATGACTGACAGGTTTGAGATGTCCATGATGGGTGAGCTCAGGTTCTTTCTTGGATTTGAGATCAAACAACTTAGAGAGGGAACCTTTATTAATCAAGCTAAGTACATCCAAGACATGCTCAAAAGGTTCAAGATCACGGATCTCAATGGCGTTGCTACCCCAATGCAAACAAAGTGTCATCTTGAGCTCAATCCCAAGGGTAAAGACGTGGATCAAAAGGTATACCGATCCATGATCGGCTCTCTCCTTTACCTTTGCGCATCTAGGCCCGATATCGTGTTAAGTGTAGGAGTGTGTGCAAGGTACCAAGCCGCTCCTAAAGAAAGCCACTTAGTGGCAGTCAAGCGAATCTTCCGATATTTGGTTCATTCCCCCAATTATGGGTTATGGTATCCCAAGGGTTCAAGTTTCTCTCTATGTGGTTACAAAGATGATAGGAAATCAACCTCTAGTGCATGCCAATTCTTGGGCAGGTCTCTAGTGTGTTGGTCATCAAAGAAATAGAATTGTATTTCACTCTCAACCGCCGAAGCTGAATATGTTGCTGCTGCAAGTGCTTGTACTCAATTGTTATGGATGAGGCAAACTTTAAAGGAATATGGTGTCAATTGTGACAAACTGCCTCTTTTATGCGACAATGAAAGTGCTATCAAAATTGCTTACAATCTTGTGCAGCATACAAGAACAAAACATATAGAGATTCGCAACCACTTTATTCGGGATCATGTTGCTCGTGGAGATATAGCTCTATCCTTTGTGAGAATGAAGAACCAACTTGCTGATATTTTCACAAAGCCTCTTGATGAAGCAAGATTTTGTTATTTGAGGAATGAGCTAAATATCATAGATTCAAGGAGCTTGGCTTGACTACCCTTGCACACTCACTTGCTCTTATTCATGTATTTGGTTTAGATGCGGGCATAGACATAGGGGGGGTGTGGTCCTAATTGATTGGGCCAACCCTCCCCCCCATAATGCCGAAAGTAAGTAAATCATTTCCCTTAATATCATTTTGTGATATGTGGGTCATCGATGAGCATTGATTTTGAACTCAAGATACATCTTCGCGGTGTCATGCCATGCGCTCCAACATGGTGGCTTCAGCCACCGCCCTCTTCCTTGAGTGGTTTTTCATGGGTCTCGTTGGATTTTCTTGCATATCTCATGTTCTTATGGAAAACACACTCAACTTTGGCTTTTGTTTGATTTGATTTTTGAAAATTTGGGTGTGTAGTACCATCTCAGGTTGATGCTCTTCTTCCTTTTTGGTGTTTCGATGCCAAAGGGGGAGAAGTAGTTCTATTAGGGCTCATGGATTTGCAAGGGTCAGGCACAAGCTTTTCGATTTTACAGTTTGGTACTATATTATGGACCTCATGGAATTCTGGAATTGTGGAGCATATTTGATGGCATATGGATATCTATTATGGACCTCATGGAATTCTGGAATTATGGAGCATATTTGATGGCATATGGATTCATGGGATCATCTATGTATGCTTTAGCTATTCTCATCCCGGTGGTATGACCTTGTCCCTCAATCCACTTTTGTTCCAATTATCTTTGCCATGGAAGTTCTGCTCTCTCTAGTGTGTGTATTTGTATTCAAATGCAAATTTTAAATATGCACACATCTAGGGGGAGCGCCCTTCATCTTAAGGTAGCGATAGCCGGTTTCATTGCAAATCCTAGTATTGTCATCTAACACCATAATGGGGGAGATTGAAAGAACAATTCTTAATCCCTAGTGTTTTGTGTGTTAGATAACAATACCAAGGATCATTTAATGTGTGTTGAAGTGTTGCAGCTCTATTTGAGAATAAAGGGAAAAGAACTCTGCCTTTGGGGGCAGATAATCCGGCCCCACCAGGGCCGGATAATCCGCCCCTCCCTTTGCCCAAGCAGGCGCAAGCCCCAAAAGGGGGGCGGAGTTTTGGCCGGATTTTCCGGCCCCGCCGGATAATCCGCCCCTCAGGGGGGCCGGATAATCTGCCCCCCTGCTCATCACCAAGGCGTAAGCCCCAGAGAGGGGGCGGAGTTTTGGCCGGACTTTCCGGCTTGGCCGGATAATCCGCCTCTCAGGGGTCCGGATTATCCGCCCCCCAAAATCTTCACCAAGGCGCAAGCCCCAGAGAGGGGGCGGAGTTTCCCCCAGAGAATCCGCCCTTGGGGCGGAGTTTTCCCAGGGGGCGGATAATCCGCCCCAAGTGGGGGGCGGATAATCCGCCCCCAAAGTTGTGCAACGGCCAGATCTGGGGAGGGGGGTATTTAAGCCAGCCTTCCCCCTCCTGCCAGAACTCTTGATTCATCTCGAAAAAGACCAGATCAGATCTGAAAGATTCATCCAAGAGTGCTCCACCTAGATCCACCCAAAGGCCCCATCCCTTGGGGAATCGAAGGAGGAGAACTCGATCTTCATAATCAGCAATCAAGCGCTTCATCTCCTCTCCATTCATTTGGAGAACCCCCGATCTAGTATTTCTTGCAAATACCTAGATCCTTGTTTTTGTTTATATTGATAAACCTTGTTCTTGTGGCAGTTTGTTGTCATCTCGGGAGCCCCCAATTCGGTTGTGGGTGTGTGCCCCGATAGTGTTGTAAAAGGCACCGGTTCCCGTCTCGAAGGGATCCAATAGTGGAGAAGGTGGATCAGGCCTCTCGTGGCGAGATCCATCGGAGAATAGGGTGAGGCCTATTGTGGCGTGGTGGTCTTAGAACCTCCCACCCCTCCAACGCAGATGTATTTCCCTTAACAAGGAAGGAACTGCGGTAAAACAAATCCCTGTGTCTCCGCGTGCTCCACTACGGTTTCCTCGCTCCTCTTTTACGTGCTTAGTAGTTAGGGTTACATATAGGGAAATTCTCGTAGTTGCATATCTAGAGAATTTACTTTGTGCCAAGCCTAAAATTGAAAAAGTATTAAAAATTGGTTAGCACCTATTCACCCCCCCCCTCTAGGTGCCCATACGATCCATTTCAGCCGTGACCTTTGCAGGAAGAGGTGATGGCGGACAACGTGGCCAAGGGCGGGGAGCTGGTTGTGGGCAGCAGCGAGGAAGTGAAACTACCTCGGTAGCGCTATGCGTTCCCCAAACCTACGAAGAGTACCGCGATATGTCGTGCCTCGTACACCTCGATGCCAACATCAAGGCCACCCACACCAATCACCACTGCAAGTTCGTCAATGATCTCAAGGAGGACCCGGAGTCCGGCTACAAGAAAAGTTGGAAGAATAGACCACGAGGCAAGGGCAAGGGGAAGAAGAAGGAGGAGGAGTCCAAGGATTCAAGTGACATGGACGAGGATGTTGACCCCAAGCACGCCGCCAAGAGCTACGACAAAGGCAAGAACCCCTTTGAGGAGAAGGCGACAGTTTTCCACACTTTCCTTGGCACCCCCACCGTCCGACAATACAAGACCTCTATGAGGATCTTGATGGCTAATTTACCCCCAGTTCCCTAGTACCTGCGCTGGTCGGAGATTCCAATTACTTGGGACAAGAAGGATCACCCAGACCTCATCCCTACGGAGAACCAATAAGCCATGGTCATCAACCCCCTGATTGACGACAATGAGTTCACCAAGTGTATCGTGGATAGTGGAAGCAGCATCAACATCATGTACCTGGATACACTGCAGAAGATGAACTTGACGGAGGCAAACATAAGGTGGACTAACACCATCTTCCACGGCGTAGTTCCTGGTCGGGAGGCTCGGTCCCTTGGGTGCATCACACTTCAGGTCGCCTTTGGTGATGTTAATAATTACCGCCAAGAACGCATGACCTTTGAGGTGTTCCCCTTCAAGAGCGTGTACCACGTCATATTCGGCCGCGACATATTCCACACCTTCATGGCCAAGCCATGCTTCGTCTACAACAAACTCAAGATACCCGTACCAAACGGTGTCATCACCGTATTCGGAAGCTTTGCAAAGGCTAGGGACTGCGAAATTGGAGAAGCAACCTACGCGGAAGCTGTCCTCTACAGCGACGAATTCAAGGAGATCCAGAGCAAGGTCGATGCCTCAGAAATGCCCGCGTCGAAGAAACAGATTTCTGACTCCGCCCCAGCATTCAAGGCCGCCATCGAAACCAAGTCGGTGGAACTTGTGGTAGGCGATGCCTCCAAGACCACCGCCATTGGGACGAAGCTGGATCCCAAATTAGAAAGCGCGCTTGTCGAGTTCCTCCATGAGAATAGGGACATCTTTTCCTGGCAACCTTCCGACATGAAAGGTGTACCTAGGGAACTTGCCGAGCAGAGCTTGAATATTGATCCAAAATGCAAACCAGTGAAGCAACCTCTACGACGCTTTGGAGATGAGAAGAGACGCGCCATAGGCAAAGACATAGCTAGGTTACTTAAGACTAGTTTTATCCGAGAAGTCATTCATGCCCAATGGGTGGCCAATCCTGTACTTGTCCCCCAAAAGGGAACAAAAGAATTAAGAATGTGCGTTGATTACACTAGCTTGAACAAAGCATGTCCCAAAGATCCGTTTGCTTTGCCTCGCATTGACCAAGTCATTGACTCGACGACTGGCTCGGAACTTTTGTGTTTTCTCGACGCATACTCAGGATACCACCAGATCAAAATGAGGAAGTCAGACCAATTGGCCACTTCGTTCACTACACCATACGACACATTTTGCTATGTCACGATGCCCTTTGGGCTGAAAAACGCAGGTGCTACGTACCAGCGGACAATGCAGCACTGCCTACACGATCAAATTGGTCACCCTACATGGACGATATAGAGGTGATGTCTAAAAAGTCAAATGACTTAATCTCCGACTTAAAAGAAACCTTTGATAATCTCTGGAAATACAACATGATGCTTAACCCTAAGAAGTGCATCTTCGGGGTTCCAGCCGGAAAATTGTTGGGCTTCATCGTTTCCCAGCATGGAAAATCGAGGTCAACCCGGAGAAAATCAAGGCCATCTTAAACATAAACCGTCCGACATGCCTAAAGGACATACAACGACTAACGGGTTGTGTTGCAGCAGTTAGCCGGTTCGTCAGCCGACTTGGAGAGAAGGCTCTGCTGCTGTACAAGTTGCTGAAGAAGGCAGACAAATTCACGTGGATGGACGAAGCAGATGCAGCATTGAAGCAGCTCAAGGAGACACTTTCCTTAGCGCCTATCCTTGCAGCACCCGAACCTCGAGATCCCATGTTAATTTACATGGCAGCCACCAACCGGGTAATCAGCGTTGTCATCGTGGTAGAGAGGAAGGAACCAGGCTATGAGCATGGAGTTCAGCGACCAGATTACTATGTAAGCGAGGTCTTGACGGAGTCCAAGCAGCGTTACCCGCACTACCAAAAGATAGCTTATGGAGTATTCCTTGCTTCTCGGAAGCTGAGGCACTACTTTCAGGAGCACCCAATCACAGTGGTGAGCAAGACTCCACTGTCCGACATTATCAACGACAGCGACGCTATAGGAAGGGTCGTGAAGTGGGGCATTGAACTTGCCGCCTTCGAGATCACCTACAAGAGACGCGACGCTATCAAGTCACAAGCCTTGGCAGATTTTATCGCAGATTGGACAGAGATGCCAGATGCTACCCCATTGCTGGAGCCAGAATACTGGGTGATGCAGTTTGACGGATCAAAGTTGCTCAACGTCTCGGGGGCTAGTGTACTGCTACAGTCACCAATTGGGGACAAGCTACACTACGTTCTGCAGATCCGCTTCGAGGCTACGAACAACATGGCGGAGTATGAAGCCCTCATTCATGGATTACACGTAGCCAAGGATATTGGCATCAAGCGCATAGTTTGCTGTGGAGATTCCGACTTGGTTGCCCAGCAGGTGGCTGGCACCTGGAATGCACGGAACCCTATGATGGCGGCATATCGAGACGAAGTGTACGAGATAGCCAAGTGCTTCTTGGGCTACGAGGTCAAGTATGTACCTAGGGAGCAAAACGAGGCGGCTGATCTGTTGTCTAAGCTTGGATCAGGGTGCAAACGAATTCCGCCTGGAGTTTTCCTAGAGCATCTACGAACACCATCCGTGAAGGGAGCAGACATCGACAACCCGGATAGAGTTGACTCTTTTATCCACATGGTGGGAAAGGTCCCTCCGGCTTGGACAAAACCGTTCATGGAGTATCTCGAACATGGAACTTTGCCCGACGACAAAGTCGAAAGACAGAAAATAGTACGTTGAGCAAAGGGCTATACCATAATCAATGGACAGCTCTACAAAAGAAGCATTACTGGTGTATACCTTAAGTGTGTTTCCTAGCAAGAAGGTATTGAAATCCTACGCGAAATCCATCTCGGAGATTGCGGGCATCAAGCCGCTCCCCGATCCTTGGTCCCGAAAGCCTTCTGGCAAGGATTCTACAGGCTGACCGTGAAGGCGGATGCTGACAAGCTGGTTGATACATGCATGGGATGCTAGTATTATGCCCGACAACCACATGTTCGTGCTGAAGAATTGCGAACAATACCAATAACTTGGCTGTTTGCAGTCTGGGGGCTAGACATGGTGGGACCGTTACAAACGGCACCATGTGGATTTACGCATCTGCTAGTAGCAGTTGATAAATTCACTAAATGGATAGAAGCTAAACCCATTAGAAAGCTTGATGGGGCAACTACCCTTAGGTTTCTCCGAGATCTAGTGGTGAGATTTGGTCTCCCACGTAGCATTATCACCGACAACGACAGCAACTTGTCACTCGGAGAAGTGGAGGCTTATTGTTGGGACAAAGGCATCCGACTTGACCTTGTATATGTGGCACACCCACAGTCCAATGGTTAGGTTGAGCGAGCTAATGGATTAATTCTGCAGGGAATCAAGCCACGTCTTGAGGCACCGCTACATAGAGCAGCTGGAGCCTGGGCAGAAGAATTTCCATCTGTGCTTTGGAGTTTATGAACTACCCCCAACAGATCCACCGGCTACACCCCTTATTTCATGGTATATGGAGCATAAGCCATCCTGCCATCCAACATCCTTCACGATGCACCAAGAGTTGCCGCCTACGACGAAGATGACGCTGAAGAATCCAGACGCCTAGATGTGGACCTTCTCGAGGAGGAGCGCGTTTTGGCATGCCAAAGATCCGCCATCTACCAGCAGAAGCTACGCAGCTACCATAGTCGCTGCGTTAGGCATCGCTCTTTTAAAGAGGGGGATTTGGTGCTCCGACTTAAGCAGAAGAAGTCACACAAATTATACCCGCCATGGGAAGGACCGTTTATCATAAGCAAGGCGCTGCTCAATGGGTCTTACTACCTCGTTGACAATCATGAAGTGAAGGATATACCCAACGAGGATCATAAGCGTAAGCGACGTGACCCGGATGATGACTACCCGGAGCTTGATCGGCCATGAACATAGCACATCTACGTCCTTTCTACACTTAGCATATTTTTTATCTATTGTGTATCTCTTATATGATCAATGAAATAAAGCTCTTTGGTTCACTCATTTTTCTGAGTCGTTTACCTCCTTTAGTGTTCATTTTTGGATCGTATAAAACCTTTATGCACAAGCTTTGCGATTGCACTTGTGAAAATTCCGCCTTCGGGCGTTAGCTTAAGTTTTCTGGTCTACACGTTCTTTGTTGTTTCTATGTGGATTCTGGAGTAGTGACTTTTGGCACTTATTGTCGGCGATTTTGTGCTTAGGTTATTGACGATGCCATTGGGCATCATCACCTGAGGGCATGGTTCTGACAACGAGTCTTCCGACTCATGAAAGGTCAAGCATATAAACCAAAGTAATGGATAAGCCATCATTTGCTTAAAAATATATACATGCTGGAACTAGTTCTTAAGTAGCAGGACATACACCATTGTTTTCCGCCTTAAGTTAATACATAGTTTTTTCTGCATAACACATTCCAGAGGAAACAAATATTACAAGTTGTTTTTATTCCTCTAGTGCAAGTGGGAGACTGTTGGAGATATGCCCTAGAGGCAATAATAAATGTAGTTATTGTTATATCTTTGTGTTTATGATAAATGTTTACATTCATGCTATAATAGTATTAACAAGGAAACATTAATACTTGTGTGATTTGTAAACTTAACTTGAAGTCCCTAGTATAGCCTCTATACATCACTAGCTTGTTGGTTGATAAATGATTGTGGTTTCCCTATCATGAACATTGAGATGTTATCAACAACAAGATCATATCGTTAGGAGAATGATATGGTGGACATACTCCTATAGATAAGCGTAGCATAAAGATCAAGTCATTTCAATAGTTCAGTTGCTATATGCTTTCTGATACATAGTAACCTAAATCCTTCGACCATGAGATCATGCATATCACCTTTACCGGATGGATGCTTTGATGACATCAAACACCACACCGTAACTGGGTGGCTATAAAGATGGCATTGAGTGTTCGGAAAGTATTGGTTGAAACACATGGATCAAGATTGGGATTTGTCCATCCATATGACGGATAGATATACTCTGGGCCCTCTCGGTGGAATGTCATCCAATTAGCTTGCAAGCATGTGACTGGCTCACAAGGGATCACATATCACGGGAATGAGAAAAGAGTACTTATCGGTAACGAGGTTGAACTAGGTATGCAGAGATACCGACGATCATAATCTCGGATAAGTAAACTATTGTGAGACAAAGGGAAATTGGTATCGTATGTAAGTGGTTCATTCGATCGCAAAGTAATCTTAGAAATATGTGGGAGCCATATGAATTTCCAGATTCCTCTATTGTTTATTGTTCGGAGAAGTGTCTCGATCATGTCTGCATAATTCACGAACCGTAGGGAGACACACTTACGGATTCGACGTTGTTTGAGTAGTTATGGTATTATGAGAAAGAGACCGAATGTTGTTAGGAGTCTCGGATGGGATCCGGGATATCACGAGGTGATCCATAATGGTCCGGAGAATAAGATTCATATAAGGAAAGTCCCATTTCGGAGTTCGGGAATGATTCCGGTGTTTTCATCGGGAATGTTCTAGAAGGTTCCGGAATGTCCGGCACTCCGGAGGGGAAGGGGTACATGAATGTGTCATTGCCTATTGGAATGATTGCATCATGTACTAAGTGTTCTCTCTGTTCCAAATAAAGGATTAAATTGAATCCTAAATTGAAAAGTCAAATAGCAAGTTTGAAATGTCAAACGGCTAAAATTGGAAAGAGGGAAAGAGGAAGGAGAGGGAAACCCTCCTCCAACCGGCGGCGCCTCCTCCAAGCCGAGTTGGGGAGGGACTCCCCTCCCTTGGCCGGCCCTCCACCTATATAAGGAGGCAGGGCTCCTCCTAGACACACAAGTTCCTATCCTCTAAATCTAAACCCTAGCCACAGCCTCGGTTTAGAGCCGTTTTGGTTTAGAGCTTCTAATTGCCCTAGCCTCCGGTTTAGAGCCCTCTAATTGGTGTGTCTAAACCCTAGATCGCCAAGGAGCTCTCTCATACTCCACCATACTCGCTCCGGCTTAAGGCGAAGCCTCAGGATCTCCCTCTACTTAGGTACCACGCCAGTTGTCGGAATCGCGAGGAGAGTGCTACAACCTCCGCTCTTTGGAACAAGGGAGAGGAAGGTCTTCGTCGAGTACCAAACGTGTGACCATGGGGCGCTGCTGAACGCAGGCCTGGAAGGATCGCCTCTACGATCTTGAGATCGGAAGAAATCGACTACATCACCCACGAGAATCCGCTCTCGTTAAACACTTTGGAATCTTCGAGGGTAAGTTATTCCATCGACTCGTTGCTACAATCTAGTAGATAGATCTTGTCTTGTTTGTTTGTATGCGATAGAAATTTTTTGTTTTCCATGCTACGAAACCCTACAGTGGTATCAGAGCCGTGTCTATATGTAGATCTGTTGCACGAGTAGAACACAATGGTCATTGTGGGCGTTGATAATTTTATTGTCGATTGCTTCTTGTGTACTTTGCATCTTGCGGTATGTTGGGATGAAGCGGCCCGGGCTAACCTTACATGACATCGTTCATGAGACCTGCTCCACGCTTGACATGCAACTTGTATTGCATAAGTGGATTTGCGGGTGCCTGTGCCTGTTTCTCCTAGCATAGTTAAGATCCAATTTACAACGGGTGATCAACAATACTAGTATCAATGTTGTGGTTCTTGTTCGTAAGTTAGAACGACACTTATTGAAAGCCCCAAACCACGTAAAATATGCAAAGAAAGTAGAGGCGTCTAACTTTGTTTTGCAGGGTGTCTTGATGTGATATGGCCATGATTGTGATTATATTTGATGTATGCAATGTTCCTTATTGTAAGTTGGCAACCGGCAGGAGCCATATGGTTGTCTTTAATTTATGTTAAGACCCGTGTGTCTATTCAAAGTAGTTGTAATAGTTGAAGCCAGTGGACGACAACCATGGAGAAGCGTCATTGACCTTGATGCAATGCCGGTGATGATGGAGATCATGTTCGTGCTTGAAGATGGAGATCGGAAGCACAAAGAAGAAAGGCCATATCATATCACATATTTTGAATTGCATGTGATGTTAATCCTTTATGCATCTTGTATTGCTTAGTAAACGACGGTAGCATTATAAGATGATCCCTCATGCACATGAATTTCAAGTCATAAAGTGTTCACCGTTAGTTAGCACTGTTGCTAAAGCTTGTTGTTTCGAAGCACCACGTGATGATCGGGTGTGTTAGATTCCGCAAGTGTATACAACGTGAGCAAGCCAGATTTGCTCATGCGGAAGCTAAGGTTTGATCTTGACGAGCCTAGCATGTACAGACATGGTCTCGGAACACGGATCACCGAAAGGTAAAGCATGAATCATATAGTAGATATGATGAACATGTCGATTGTTCGCCATTGAAACTATATCAACTCTCGTGATGATCGGTGTTGATGTGGTGGATATGGTTCGTGTGATCACTAAAACAATGTGAGGGATATTGTTTTGAGTGGGAGTTCACCTAGATTAATTTTAATATTGATTTGAACTCAATTTGTCATAAACTTAGTCTAAACTATTGCAAATATGTTGTAGATCAATGGCAGCCCCTACCATCAATTTTAATGCGTTCCTAGAGAAAGAAAAGTTGAAAAACAATGGAAGCAACTTCGCGGATTGGTTCCGCAATTTGAGGATTGTCCTCACAGCTGGTAATTTGACCTATGTGCTGGATGCACCGCTGGGTGACCCACCTGCAGCTGATGCTGCCGATGAAGTAAAGAATGTTTACCTCACTCGGAAGACTCAGTACTCCACAGTTCAGTGTGCTATCTTGTATGGTTTAGAATCGGAGCTTCAGAAAAGGTTTGAGAATTCAGACCCACATGATATTGTCGAGGATCTCAAATTGATCTTTGAGACTCATGCGGCAATTGAAAGTTATGAGGCTTCTGAAAAGTTCTTTAACTGCAAGATGGAAGAGGGCAGCTCCGTTAGTGAGCATGTGCTTAAGATGTCTGGGCACGCAAACAAACTTCAAAGCTTGGGTATTGTGATTCCCAATACTTTGGGGATTTACCGTGTCCTCCAATCACTACCACCAAGTTACAAGAACTTTGTGATGAACTACAACATGCAGAACATGAACAAGACGTTGTCAGAACTCTTTGCCATGTTAAAATCTGCAGTGGAGATCAAGAAAGAGCACCAAGTGTTGTTGGTCAATAAGACCACCAAATTCAAGAAAGGCAAGTCTAAGCGGAAGGGACACTTCAAGAAGGGTGGTAAGAAAGTTACCACGGCCGAGAAAGACCAAGGCTGGACCCAAGCCCGATCTTGAGTGCTTTTCTTGCAAGGGAGAAGGTCAACTTTGGAATTGCCCAAAGTACTTGGCGGATCTCAAGAACGGCAACATCAAGAAGAAAGGTATATCGATATACATGTTATTGATGTGTATCTCACTAGTACTGTAGTAGTGCTGGGTATTTGATCTTGGTTCGGTTGCTCATATTTGTAACTCAAACAGTCTTTGCAGAATAAACGGAAGCTAGCGAAGAACGAGGTGACGATGCGCGTGGGAAACGGATCAAAGGTTGATGTGATCGCGGTCGGCACGCTACCCCTTCATCTACCATTGGGATTAGTTTTATACTTAAATAATTGTTATTTGGTGCCTGCGTTGAGCATGAACATTATATCGGGATCTTGTTTATTGCGAGACGGTTACTTGTTTAAGTCCGAGAATAATGGTTGTTCGATTTATATGAGTAATATGTTTTATGCACATGCACCTTTGATAGATGGTCTATTCTTATTGAATCTCGATAGTGGAAATACACATATTAACAACATTGAGGCTAAACGTTTGAAATCAAGCGATAATTCGACCTATATGTGGCACTGTCGTCTTGGTCACATTGGAGTGAAGCGTATGAAGAAACTCCATTCCGATGGACTTCTTGAATCACTTGATTTTGAATCACTTGAAAGATGCGAAGCATGTCTGATGGGAAAAATGACTAAGACTCCATTTTCTGGTATGATGGAGCGAGCTACGGACTTATTGGAAATCATACATACCGATGTGTGTGGGCCAATGAGTGTAGCATCGCGCGGTGGTTATCGTTATGTTCTTACCTTCACGGATGACTTGAGTAGATATGGGTATATCTATTTCATGAAACATAAATCCGAAACTTTCAAGAAGTTTAAGGAGTTTCAAAGTGAAGTGGAGAATCAACGTAACAAGAAGATTAAATTTCTACGTTCTGATCGTGGAGGTGAATATCTAAGTTACGAGTTTGGCGAGCATTTGAAGAAATGTGGAATACTTTCACAGTTGACACCGCCGGGAACACCACAGCGTAATGGTGTGTCCGAACGTGTCGAACTCTCTTAGATATGGTTCGTTCTATGATGTCACTTACAGATTTACCGCTATCATTTTGGGGTTATGCATTAGAAACAGCCGCATTCACTTTAAATAGGGCACCGTCTAAATCCGTTGAAACGACACCGTATGAATTATGGTTTGGGAAGAAACCTAGATTGTCGTTCCTTAAAGTTTGGGGATGCGAAGCCTATGTAAAGAAGTTACAGCCAGACAAGCTTGAATCCAAAGCGGAAAAATGCGTCTTCATAGGATACCCAAAGGAAACTATTGGGTATACCTTCTATCATAGATCCGAAGGCAAAATCTTTGTTGCCAAGAATGGATCCTTTCTAGAGAAGGAATTTCTCTCAAAAGAAGTGACTGGAAGGAAAGTAGAACTCGACGAGGTTGTCGAACCTTCTCTCGAAATTGCGAGTAGCGCAGCACCGGAAGAAGTTCCTGTGGTGCCTGCACCAATAAGAGAGGAAGCTAATGATAATGATCATGAAACTTCGGTTGAAGTTGCTACAGAGCCTCGGAGGTCAACGAGAACTCGTACCACTCCAGATTGGTATGATCCCGTTATGAGTGTCATGTTGGTGGATAACACCGATGACCCCGAGACATATGAGGAAGCGATGATGAGCCCAGATTCCAATAAATGGAAAGAAGCCATGAAATCCGAGATTGGATCCATGTACGAAAACCAAGTGTGGACTTTGGTAGACTTACCGGATGGCCGAAAGGCTGTCGAGAACAAATGGATTTTCAAGAAGAAAACAGATGCTGATGGTAATGTTACTGTCTATAAAGCTCGACTTGTCGCAAAAGGGTTTCGACAAATTCAAGGAGTTGACTACGATGAGACTTTCTCACCAGTAGCAAAGCTAAAGTCTGTGAGGATTATGTTAGCAATCGCTGCATATTACGATTATGAGATATGGCAGATGGATGTCAAAACAGCATTCCTCAATGGAGATATTGATGAAGAGTTGTATATGATGCAACCCAAAGGTTTTGTCGATCCTAAAGATGCTAACAAGGTATGCAAACTTCAACGGTCCATCTATGGATTGAAGCAAGCATCCCGAAGTTGGAATCAACGTTTTGATAAGGTAATCAAAAGTTTTGGTTTTATACAAACTTATGGAGAAGCTTGTATTTACAAGAAAGTGAGTGGGAGCTCTGTAGCATTCTTAATACTGTATGTGGATGACATATTGTTGATTGGGAATGATGTAGACCTTCTTAATAGTGTCAAGGAATATTTGAATAATAGTTTTCAATGAAGGATCTTGGCGAAGCAGCTTACATATTAGGCATAAAGATTTATAGAGATAGATCGAAACGCCAAATATCATTGTCACAGAGTACATATTTGGACAAAGTTCTAAAGAGGTTTGGAATGGAAGAAAGCAAGAAAGGGTTCTTGCCCATGTTGCAATAAGACCTTGAGTAAAACTCAAAGTCCGACATCGGCGTAAGATAGAGAAAGGATGAGTAAGACTCCCTATGCCTCGACCATAGGATCTCTAATGTATGCCATGCTATGTACTAGACCCGACATTGCATATGATGTTAGTTTAACTAGCAGATATCAAAGTGATCCGAGTGGATCATTAGACAATGATAAAAACATCCTTAAGTACTTGAGAAGAACTAAGGATATGGTTCTTTCTTATGGAGGTGATGAACAGCTCGTTGTTAATGGTTACACCGATGCTAGTTGGAACACCGATCCGGATGATTCTAAATCACAACTGGATACGTATTTATTTTGAATGGTGCAGCTTAGTGGAGGAGTGCAAAGCAAAGCGTTGTGGCGAGATCTTCAACTGAATCGGAATACATGGTCGCTTGAAGCTTCTTCACAAGAAGCAATATGGATGAAAGAGTTCATTACAGGCTGGGTGTGGTTCCTAGTGCTGGACCCAATGTCTATCTCTTGTGATAACATGGGTGCCATAGCCAATGCAAGAACCAAGGTCACACAAGAAGTCAAGCACATCAAGCTATGTTTTCACGCTATTCGAGAACATATCCAGGATGGGGATATAAAGATTTGCAAAGTACACAGATCTGAATGTGGCGGATCCGTTGACTAAACCTCTCCCAGGGCAAAACATGACCAACACCAAACTGCCATGGGTGTTCGGTATATTACCATGTAATCTAGATTAGATGACTCTAGTGCAAGTGGGAGGCTGTTGGAGATATGCCTAGAGGCAATAATAAATGTAGTTATTGTTATATCTTTGTGTTTATGATAAATGTTTACATTCATGCTATAATAGTATTAACAAGGAAACATTAATACTTGTGTGATTTGTAAACTTAACTTGAAGTCCCTAGTATAGCCTCTATACATCACTAGCTTGTTGGTTGATAAATGATTGTGGTTTCCCTATCATGAACATTGAGATGTTATCAACAACAAGATCATATCGTTAGGAGAATGATATGGTGGACATACTCCTATAGATAAGCGTAGCATAAAGATCAAGTCATTTCAATAGTTCAGTTGCTATATGCTTTCTGATACATAGTAACCTAAATCCTTCGACCATGAGATCATGCATATCACCTTTACCGGATGGATGCTTTGATGACATCAAACACCACACCGTAACTGGGTGGCTATAAAGATGGCATTGAGTGTTCGGAAAGTATTGGTTGAAACACATGGATCAAGATTGGGATTTGTCCATCCATATGACGGATAGATATACTCTGGGCCCTCTCGGTGGAATGTCATCCAATTAGCTTGCAAGCATGTGACTGGCTCACAAGGGATCACATATCACGGGAACGAGAAAAGAGTACTTATCGGTAACGAGGTTGAACTAGGTATGAAGAGATACCGACGATCATAATCTCGGATAAGTAAACTATCGTGAGACAAATGGAAATTGGTATCGTATGTAAGTGGTTCATTCGATCGCAAAGTAATCGTAGAAATATGTGGGAGCCATATGAATTTCCAGATTCCTCTATTGGTTATTGTTCGAATAAGTGTCTCGATCATGTCTGCATAATTCATGAACCGTAGGGAGACACACTTAAGGATTCGACGTTGTTTGAGTAGTTATGGTATTATGAGAAAGAGACCGAATGTTGTTCGGATTCTCGGATGAGATCCGGGATATCACGAGGTGATCCGGAATGGTCCGGAGAATAAGATTCATATAAGGAAAGTCCCGTTTCGGAGTTCGGGAATGATTAGTGTTTTCATCGGAATGTTCTAGAAGGTTCCGAATGTCCGCACTCGGAGGAAGGGTACATGAATGTGTCATTGCATATTGGAATGATTGCATCATGTACTAAGTGTTCGCTGTTCCAAATAAAGGATTAAATTGAATCCTAAATTGAAAAGTCAAATAGCAAGTTTGAAAAGTCAACGGCTAAAATTGGAAAGAGGAAAGAGGAAGGAGAGAAACGAGTTGGGGAGGAAACCCTCCTCCAACAGCCGGGCGCCTCCTCAAGCCGAGTTGGGAGGGACTCCTCCCTCCCTTGGCCGCCCCTCCACCTATATAAGGAGGCAGGGCTCCTCCTCTAGACACACAAGTTCCTGTCCTCTAAATCTAAACCCTAGCCACAGCCTCCGGTTTAGAGCCGTTTTGGTTTAGAGCTTCTAATTGCCCTAGCCTCCGGTTTAGAGCCTTCTAATTGGTGTGTCTAAACCCTAGATCGCCAAGGAGCTCTCTCATACTCCACCATACTCGCTCCGGCTTAAGGCGAAGCCCTGCGGGATCTCCCCTCTACTTCCGGTACCACGCCGTTGTGCTGCCGAAATCGCGAGGAGAGTGCTACAACCTCCGCTGCCTGCTAGAACAAGGGAGAGGAAGGTCTTCGTCGAGTACCGAACGTGTGACCGACTGCGGGAGCGCTGCCGGAACGCAGCGTCGGAAGGATCATCTACACGTTCTTGAGATCGGGAAGAGTACGACTACATCACCCACGAGAATCCGCTCTCGTTAAACACTTTGGAATCTTCGAGGGTAAGTTATTCCATCGACTCATTGCTACAATCTAGTAGATAGATCTTGGCTTGTTTGTTTGTATGCGATAGAAATTTTTTGTTTTCCATGCTACGAAACCCTACACAAAGACGTTAACATTGACCAACTCGGAGACTCTAGTGTCGTAACCCGTGAGCGACGCCAAGATAGATTCATGGTTTATCTTTTGGCCTTCGTCATCTACGTAGGGGATACCGGAGGTTACCGTGTCGATGTCGGCATTCTCGTAGTGTGCCTTCACCATTGACAATGCCATCCTGGCGCCATCCCGTGCACATCAAGCTTTCCAGCTTGAGATACGCTCGGGGGCTCGACGCAGGATCTCCGAGACTTCTTCACAGAGTCCACAGCCTCGATATTAATATGGAGGGGCTTGGCAATCTCCTTGGTCTGTGCGATGGAGGTGTTGATAAAGTTGCCGGCAAGGACCATGCATTCCTTTGGCGGAGGAGGCGACCGGGTTAAACCCATAGGAGCTGCAAATTTCCGACAAAGGAACGCATGAGTTCAGTAATACAACAAATTCAGAGTATCCAGACTACAGAAAGTTCAAGACGGAGAATCACTTACTAAAGATGCTGATCTCAGCCTGCCGGAGAGTCTCCACCATATAGTTCCGTTCTTGTTGGAGGAGCTTATATGCTTCATGATGGCGTTGATTTTGCTCATCGGTAGCTTTTTCTGCTCCTTCAAGATCACGATCTCCTCCTTGAAGTGGTTCATTTCCTCGCTGGCGGAGTCCTGTAGGGCTTTCATCGAGTCTTCATGCATCTTCAGCATGTCCTTTCTCTCTTGCTTGAGGATCTTGTTTTTGCTATCCAGCTGTTGAATATGCTTGGATTGCTCAACAATATCCTTCGCCTTGGAAATGGTTTCTGCAAGTCGGAAAAATAACAGTACACGGTGAGTACCCGGATAATGTTGGCACAAGAACAATTCGGAATGCTAAAAAGAAAGGAAAACATACGCTTGCTCTTGGTGATCTGTTCCTTCAAGAAGGCAGTTTTACCCTTCTCAGCTTGCAAATCCGTGCGCATCTTCTGGTACTTGTCGTTGGCCATGCCCCTCCGAACATTCTCATTATGTGGAAAGAAGAAAATTAAATGTTGTTTTGGCTACTTGGAGCATCTAGCCAGAAAATTTCCACCTAGATACTCGGGGGCTACAGCGAGAGTTTTTTAACTTAGCAATATGCTTAGTCTTTCTTTAAGCATCTAGTCGGCACTAATTCAGTTTTCGGTTAGAAGCTTGGGGGCTACAGTATAAATTTTTTTAACCCAGACATATGCTTAGCTTTTCTTTAAGCATCTAGTCGGAACTAATTCAGTTATAACTAGAAGCTTGGGGGCTACAGTATCCAAATTTATAAACACTATGTATGCTACTCTTAAAGCATCTAGTCGAAATAATTCATTCAAACTATATGCTTGGGGGATACAGTGAGAGGTTTTCTAGCTTAGTCACTCTTAGAGCATTTAGATGCAAATACCTATGGTTTTCCGTCTAAATCCTCGGGGGCTACAGTGGGATACTCATATGAAATGCAAAAGGCAAAGAAAACTTACAAGTGCAATGATCTTGAGGTTGGTAGCACTCTCAGCTAGCAGCTTGCCAAAGGATACACTGTTTCCTTGCAAGATCTCTTCTTGTCGGAGAAGCTCCTCGAGACCGCATGTTGGAGATGTCGGCGCCACACCAGGAACCAGAGAGGTGCTACCCGGCGTAAGTGCCGGATAGACTATCTTCGGGAACTCTATGGATTTCTTGGGGGCGAGGATGCTGCCTTCGGCAGATGTACCACCTTCCACCACCGCCTTACCGCTACCCATGGCATCCTTAGCCGAAGCTTCAGCCATTTGGTTTGCGGCACTCTCCTGCGTCGCCTGTTCGCCGACAACAGCGAGCTTTGTGGAGGCGCCTGAGTCCACTTCCATGGCGGAAGGGTCAGATGCTTCTCTAGCTTGAGAGCTTGTCGGAGCAGACGAGGGCTGGACGATGGGAGTGACAGGGGCAATGGCAGGAGATGCGTCGCGATGCAGCATATCCTTTATGTTTCTAGAAGCCCCCAAAGTTTTGGAGGTCTTCTTCAAGCCGGTTGTGGCTTTCTTCCTGAAACATGCAAAATGCATAAGTACGGGAATAAGACAGACAATGGACAATGTCGGAGAGAAAGAGGCTTACACAAGAGAGGGTGCTTTGGCAAAGGGGATCCCGGTAACCTTTCTTTTCTCCGCCTCCAGGGTGGCGGTAGTCTTCTTGGAGGCTCCACCCTCCGTTTTCTTTTTCTTGCCTCCATCGGCAGCGTTAGAGGTGGAGCTCTTCCGCTTTCGCGCCAACGGAGCATCATCGTCGGACACGACGGTGACTTCCTTCATCTTTGGATCATAGATTTGAGGAGCCATGTTGTCCTCATCTATGTCGCTAAGCTGTTAAGTGAAAAGTCACCGTGTTAGATTAGATGGTAATGGCTAGACGGAAGAACTGGAGTAAATTTCATACACGGAAAATAAACAGGTACCTTTGGGCGATCTCTACGAACATGTCGTAGGTGATGGTGAAGCTACGCTTCCTATCCTTCACCTTGACGATGTCCTTGAGGCGAAGCTTGACGGAGTCGCTCGAGAAGTTGTCCTCGGAGATGCGGAGGCTATCCCTTCTATCGTTGGAATACTCGTGCATCGACCGGCGGTCTTTGAGGCTAGATCCTTTGATGAACCAGCACATGGCTAGGTCCAATCCGGTCAGACCTGTATCTACGAACCACTCTATCCGCCTTATAACGCTGGAAGCATCGATGTCGGATGGAAGGGAGGCCTGGGATCTCCTGTAGGGGTTCGTAGCATGGAAAAACAAAAATTTTCTATCACATACAAACAAACAAGCCAAGATCTATCTACTAGATTGTAGCAACGAGTCGATAGAGGAACTCACCCTCGAAGATTCCAAAACGGTTAACGAGAGCAGATTCTCGTGGGTGATGTAGTCGTACACTTCCGATCTCAAGATCGCGTAGACGATCCTTCCGGCGCCCGCGTTAAAGCAGCGCTCCATGATCGGTCACACGTTCGGTACTCGACGAAGACCTTCCTCTCCTTGTTCTGCAGCATGGAGGTTGTAGCACTCTCCTCGCGATTCCGGCAAAGCAACGTGGTACCGAAGTAGAGGGAGATCCCAGGCTTCGCCTTAAGCCGGTGCGAGTATGGTGGAGCTTATGAGAGAGGCTATTAGTGGTCTAGTAATTAGACACACCAATTAGAAGGCTCTAAACCGCTAGCTAAAGCAATTATAAGCTCTAAACCAAAACGGCTCTAAACCTGGAAATCTAGAGGTGAAACTTGTGTGTCTAGGAGGAGCCCGCCTCCTTTTATAGGTGGGAGGCGCGGCCGAGGAGTCCCTCCCCAAGTCGGCCTTGGGTGGCGCTCGGCTTGGGAGGAGACTCCTCCTCAAGTCGGATTCCAACACCTCTTTCTTGTTTCCCACAGTTTCTTGTTTTGGCGTTTGACTTTCAAACTGACATTTGACTTTTCTGTTTTAGGATTCAATTTAATCCTTTATTTGGGACAGCAAGAACACTTAGTACATGATGCAATCATTCCATTAAGTAATGACACATTCATGTACCCTCCCCGGTCTGGGACAATCCGAACCTTCTAGAATATTCCGATGAAAACACCTAATCATTCCCGAACTCCGAAACAGGACTTTCCTTATATGAATCTTATTCTCCGGACCATTCCGGATCACCTCGTGATATCCCGGATCCCATCCGAGACTCCGAACAACATTCGGTCTCTTTCTCATAATACCATAACTACTCAAACAACGTCGAATCCTTAAGTGTGTCTCCCTACGGTTCGTGAATTATGCGGACATGAACGAGACACTTCTCCGAACAATAACCAATAGAGGAATCTGGAAATTCATATGGCTCCCACATATTTCTACGATTACTTTGCGATCGAATGAACCACTTTCATACGATACCAATTTCCCTTTGTCTCACGATATGTTACTTATCCGAGGTTATGATCGTAGGTATCTCTCAGATACCTAGTTCAACCTCACATCGATAAGTACTCTTTCGCTCCCGTGATATGTGATCCCTTGTGACCAAGTCACATGCTTGCAAGCCAATTGGATGACATTCCACCGAGAGGGCCCAGAGTATATCTATCTGTCATGTGGATGGACAAATCCCACTCTTGATCCATGTGTTTCAACCAATACTTTCCGAACACTTAATGCCACCTTTATAGCCACCCGATTGTGTGGTGTTTGATGTCATCAAAGCATCCATCCGGTAAAGGCGATATGCATGATCTCATGGTCGAAGGAATTAGGTTACTATGTATCAGAAAGCATATAGCAATTGAACTATTGAAATGACTTGATCTTTATGCTACGCTTATCTATAGGAGTATGTCCACCATATCATTCTCCTAACGATATGATCTTGTTGTTGATAACATCTCAATATTCATGATAGGGAAACCACAATCATAAATCAACCAACAAGCTAGTGAAGTATAGAGGCTATACTAGGGACTTCAAATTAAGTTTACAAATCACACAAGTATTAATGGTTTCCTTGTTAATACTATTATAGCATGAATGTAAACATTTATCATAAACACGAAGATATAATAATAACTACATTTATTATTGCCTCTAGGGCATATCTCCAACAGTCTCCCACTTGCACTAGAGTCATCTAATCTAGATTACATGGTAATATACCGAACACCCATGGCAGTTTGGTGTTGGTCATGTTTTGCCCTCGGGAGAGGTTTAGTCAACGGATCCGCCACATTCAGATCTGTGTGTACTTTGCAAATCTTTATATCCCCATCCTGGATATGTTCTCGAATAGCGTGAAAACGCAGCTTGATATGCTTCACTTCTTGTGTGACCTTGGTTCTTGCGCATTGGCTATGGCCCATGTTATCACAAGAGATAGACATTGGGTCCAGCGACTTGGAACCACACCCAGCTGTAATGAACTCTTTCATCCATATCGCTTCTTGTGAAGCCTCCGGCAGCCATGTATTCCGATTCGCTTGAAGATCTCGCCACAACGCTTTGCTTTGCACTCCTCCAGCTAACTTCGCACCATTCAAAATAAATACGATCCGGATTGTGATTTAGAATCATCCGGATCTGTGTTCCAACTAGCATCGGTGTAACCATTAACAACGAGCTGTTCATCACCTCCATAAGAAAGAACCATATCCTTAGTTCTTCTCAAGTACTTAAGGATGTTTTTGATCATTGTCCAATGATCCACTCGATCACTTTGATATCTGCTAGTTAAACTAACAAAGATATGCAATGTCGGGTCTAGTACATAGCATGGCATACATTAGAGATCCTATGGCTGAGGCATAGGAGTCTTACTCATCCTTTCTCTATCTTCCGATGTCGGACTTTGAGTTTTACTCAAGGTTGTATTAGCAACATGGGCAAGAACCCTTTCTTGCTTTCTTCCATTCCAAATCTCTTTAGAACTTTGTCCAAATATGTACTGTGACAATGATATTTGGCGTTCGATCTATCTCTATAAATCTTTATGCCTAATATGTAAGTCGCTTCGCCAAGATCCTTCATTGAAAACTATTATTCAAATATTCCTTGACACTATTAAGAAGGTCTACATCATTCCCAATCAACAATATGTCATCCACATACAATATTAAGAATGCTACAGAGCTCCCACTCACTTTCTTGTAAATACAAGCTTCTCCATAAGTTTGTATAAAACCAAAACTTTTGATTACCTTATCAAAACGTTGATTCCAACTTCGGGATGCCTGCTTCAATCCATAGATGGACCGTTGAAGTTTGCATACCTTGTTAGCATCTTTAGGATCGACAAAACCTTTGGGTTGCATCATATACAACTCTTCATCAATGTCTCCATTGAGGAATGCTGTTTTGACATCCATCTGCCATATCTCATAATCATAATATGCAGCGATTGCTAACATAATCCTCACAGACTTTATCTTCGCTACCGGCGAGAAAGTCTCATCATAGTCAACTCCTTGAATTTGTCGAAACCCTTTTGCGACAAGTCGAGCTTTATAGACAGTAACATTACCATCAGCATCTGTTTTCTTCTTGAAAATCCATTTGTTCTCGACAGCCTTCCGGCCATCCGGTAAGTCCACCAAAGTCCATACTTGGTTTTCGTACATGCATCCAATCTCGGATTTCATGGCTTCTTGCCATTTATTGGAATCTGGGCTCATCATCGCTTCCTCATATGTCTCGGGGTCATCGGTGTTGTCCACCACCATGACATTCATAACGGAATCATACCAATCTGGAGTGGTACGAGTTCTCGTTGATCTCCGAGGCTCAGAGCAACTTCAACTGAAGTTTCATGATCATCATCATTAGCTTCCTCTCTTATTGGTGCAGCACCACAGAATTTCTTCCGTGCTGCGCTACTCGCAATTTCGAGAGAAGGTTCGACAACCTCGAAGTTCTACTTTCCTTCCAGTCACTTCTTTCGAGAGAAATTCCTTCTAGAAAGGATCCATTCTTGGCAACGAATGTTTTGCCTTCGGATCTATGATAGAAGGTATACCCAATAGTTTCCTTCGGTATCCTATGAAGACGCATTTTTCCGCTTTGGGTTCAAGCTTGTCCTCAGAACTTCTTTACATAGGCTTCAGATCCCCAAACTTTAAGGAACGACAATTTAGGTTTCTTCCCAAACCATAATTCATACGGTGTCGTTTCAACGGATTTTGATGGTGCCCTATTTAAAGTGAATGCGGATGTTTCTAATGCATAACCCCAAAACGATAGCAGTAAATCTGTAAGTGACATCATAGAACGAACCATATCTAAGAGAGTTCGACACGACGTTCGACACACCATTACGCGTGGTGTTCCCATGTGTCAATTGTGAAAGTATTCCGCACTTCTTTAAATGCTCGCCAAACTCAGTAACTTAGATATTCACCTCCACGATCGTAACGTAGAAATTTAATCTTCTTGTTACGTTGATTCTCTACCTCACTTTGAAACTCCTTAAACTTCTCGAAAGTTTCGGACTTATGTTTCATGAAATAGATATACCCATATCTACTCAAGTCATCCGTGAAGGTAAGAACATAACGATAACCACTCACGATGCTACAGTCATTGGACCACACACATCGGTATGTATGATTTCCAATAAGTCCGTAGCTCGCTCCATCATACCGTAAAATGGAGTCTTAGTCATTTTTCCCATCGACATGCTTCGCATCTTTCAAGTGATTCAAAATCAAGTGATTCAAGAAGTCCATCTAATGGAGTTTCTTCATATGTTTCACTCGATGTGACCAAGACGACAGCTGCCACATGTAGGTCGAATTATCGCCGATTTCAAACGTTTAGCCTCAATGTTGTTGATATGTGTATTTCCACTATCGAGATTCAATAAGAATAGACCATCTATCAAAGGTGCATGTTAAAACATATTACTCATATAAATCGAACAACCATTATTCTCGACTTAAACAAGTAACCATCTCGCAATAAACAAGATCCCGATATAATGTTCATGCTCAACGCAGCACTAAATAACAATTATTTAAGTATAAAACTAATCCCGATGGTAGATGAAGGGGTAGTAGCGTCGACCGCGATCACATCAACCTTTGATCCGCTTCCCACGCCGCATCGTCACCTCGTTCTTCGCTAGCTTCCGCTTATTCTGCAAAGACTGCTTTGAGTTACAAATATGAGCAACCAACCAGATCAAATACCAGACACTACTACGAGTACTAGTGAGATACACATCAATAACATGTATATCGATATACCTTTCTTCTTGATGTTGCCGTTCTTCGATCCGCCAAGTACTTTGGGCAATTCCGCCCAAAGGACCTTCTCCCTGCGGTAAAAGCACTCAAGATCGTGCTTAGGTCCAGCCTTGGTCTTCTTCGGCGTGGTAGCTTTCTTACCACCCTTCTTGAAGTGTCCCTTTGCTTAGACTTGCCTTTCTTGATTTTGGTGGTCTTATTGACCAACAACACTTGGTGCTCTTTCTTGATCTCCACTTCTGCAGATTTCAACATGGCAAAGAGTTATGGCAACGTCTTGTTCATGTTCTGCATGTTGTAGTTCATCACAAAGTTCTTGTAACTTGGTGGTAGTGATTGGAGGACACGGTAAATCCCCAAAGCATTAGGAATCATTATACCCAAGCTTTGAAGTTTGTTTATGCCTGCACATCTTAAGCACATTCTCACCGACGAGCTGCCCTCTTCCATCTTGCAGTTAAAGAACTTTTCAGAAGCCTCATAGCTTTCAATTGCCGCATGAGTCTCAAAAATCAATTTGAGATCCTCGACAATATCATATGGGTCTGATTCCTCAAACCTTTTCTGAAGCTCCGATTCTAAACCATACAAGATAGCACACTGAACTATGGAGTACTGATTCTTCCGAGCGAGGTAAACATTCTTTACTTCATCGGAAGCAAGGTCGCAGTGGGTCACCCAAATGTGCATCCAGACATAGGTCAAATTACCACCGTGAGGACAATCCTCAAATTGGAACCAATCCGGGTTGCTTCCATTGTTTTTCAACTTTTCTTTCTCTAGGAACGCATTAAAATTGATGGTAGGGGCTGCCATTGATCTACAACATATTTGCAATAGTTTATACTAAGTTTATGACAAATTGAGTTCAAATTAATAATAAAATTAAACTAGGTGAACTCCCACTCAAAACAATATCCCTCACATTGTTTTAGTGATCACACGAACCAAATCCACCATATCAACACCGATCATCACGAGAGTTGACACAGTTTCAATGGCGAACAATCGTCATGTTCATCATATCTTACTATATGATTCATGCTTTACCTTTTGGTGATCCGTGTTCCGAGACCATGTCTGTACATGCTAGGCTCGTCAAGATCAAACCTTAGTTTCTGCATGAGCAAATCTGGCTTGCTCACGTTGTATACACTTGTAGAATCTAACACACCCGATCATCACGTGGTGCTTCGAAACAACAAGCTTTAGCAACGGTGCTAACTAAGGGTGAACACTTTATGATTTGAAATTGATGTGCATGAGGGATCATATTATAATGCTACCGTCGTCTACTAAGCAATACAAGATGCATAAAGGATTAACATCACATGCAATTCAATATATATGTGATATGATATGGCCTTTCTTCTTCGTGCCTCCGATCTCCATCTTCAAGCACGAACATGATCTCCATCATCACCGGCATTGCATCAAGGTCAATGACGGCTCCTCCATGGTTGTCGCCCACCGCTTCAACTATTACAACTACTTTGAATAGACACGCTGGTCTTAACATAAATTAAAGACAACCATATGGCTCCGCCGGTTGTCGACTTACAATGAGGAACATTGCATACATCAAATATAATAACAATCATGGCCATATCACATCATCTGACACCCTGCAAAACAAAGTTAGACGCCTACTTCCTTTGCATATTTTACGTGGTTTGGGGCTTTCAATAAGTGACGTTCTAACTTACGAACAAGAACCACAACATTGATACTAGCATTGTTGATCACCCGTGTAAATTGGATCTTAACTATGCTAGGAGAAACAGACACCATAAAGCCACTTATGCAATACAAGTTGCATGTCAAGCGTGGAGCAAGTCTCATGAACGATGTCATGTAAGGTTAGCCCGGCCGCTTCATCCCAACATACCGCAAGATGCAAAGTACACAAAAAGCAATCTACAATAAAGCATCAACGCCCACAATGACCATTGTGTTCTACTCGTCAACAGATCTACATATAGACACGGCTCGATACCATCGTAGGGGTTCGTAGCATGGAAAACAAAAATTTTCTATCGCATACAAACAAACAAGCCAAGATCTATCTACTAGATTGTAGCAACGAGTCGATAGAGGAACTCACCCTCAAGATTCCAAAGCGGTTAACGAGAGCAGATTCTCGTGGGTGATGTAGTCGCACTTCCGATCTCAAGATCGTGAGACGATCCTTCCGGCCACGTTCCGCAGCCCCAGTCGTTAACACGTTCGGTACTCGACGAAGACCTTCCTCTCCTTGTTCCAAAGAAAGCGGAGGTTGTAGCACTCTCGCGATTCCGCAAAGACAACGGCGTGGTACCTAAGTAGAGGGAGATCCTGCAGGCTTCGCTTAAGCCAAGTAGTATGGTGGAGATTATGAGAGGCTATTAGTGGTCTAGTAATTAGACACACCAATTAGAAGGCTCTAAACCAATTAGAAGGCTCTAAACCGCTGGCTAAAGCAATTAGAAGCTCTAAACCAAAACGGCTCTAAACCGGAAATCTAGAGGTGAAACTTGTGTGTCTCTAGGAGGAGCCCTGTCCCTCCTTTTATAGGTGGGGAGGCGGCCAGGGAGGAGTCCCTCCCAAGTCGGCCTTGGTGGCGCACGGCTTGGGAGGAGACTCCTCCTCAAGTCGGATTCCAACACCTCTTTCTTGTTTCCCACAGTTTCTTGTTTTGGCGTTTGACTTTCAAACGACATTTGACTTTTCTGTTTTAGGATTCAATTTAATCCTTTATTTGGGACAGCAAGAACACTTAGTACATGATGCAATCATTCCATTAAGTAATGACACATTCATGTACCCTCCCCCGAGTGCCGAACAATCCGAACCTTCTAGAATATTCCCGATGAAAACACCGAATCATTCCCGAACTCAAACGGACTTTCCTTATATGAATCTTATTCTCCGGACCATTCCGGATCACCTCGTGATATCCCGGATCCCATCCGAGACTCGAACAACATTCGGTCTCTTTCTCATAATACCATAACTACTCAAACAACGTCAATCCTTATGTGTCTCCCTACGGTTCGTGAATTATGCGACATGAACGAGACACTTCTCCTAACAATAACCAATAGAGGAATCTGGAAATTCATATGGCTCCTACATATTTCTACGATTACTTTGATCGAATGAACCACTTACATACGATACCAATTTCCCTTTGTCTCACGATATGTTACTTATCCGAGGTTATGATCGTCGGTATCTCTGCATACCTAGTTCAACCTCACATCGATAAGTACTCTTTTCTCGCTCCTGATATGTGATCCCTTGTGACCAAGTCACATGCTTGCAAGCCAATTGGATGACATTCCACCGAGAGGGCCCAGAGTATATCTATCCGTCATGTGGATGGACAAATCCCACTCTTGATCCATGTGTTTCAACCAATACTTTCCGAACACTTAATGCCACCTTTATAGCCACCCGCCACGGTGTGGTGTTTGATGTCATCAAAGCATCCATCCCAGTAAAGGCGATATGCATGATCTCATGGTCGAAGGAATTAGGTTACTATGTATCAGAAAGCATATAGCAATTGAACTATTGAAATGACTTGATCTTTATGCTACGCTTATCTATAGGAGTATGTCCACCATATCATTCTCCTAACGGTATGATCTTGTTGTTGATAACATCTCAATATTCATGATAGGGAAACCACAATCATAAATCAACCAACAAGCTAGTGAAGTATAGAGGCTATACTAGGGACTTCAAATTAAGTTTACAAATCACACAAGTATTAATGGTTTCCTTGTTAATACTATTATAGCATGAATGTAAACATTTATCATAAACACGAAGATATAATAATAACTACATTTATTATTGCCTCTAGGGCATATCTCCAACAGTCTCCCACTTGCACTAGAGTCATCTAATCTAGATTACATGGTAATATACCGAACACCCATGGCAGTTTGGTGTTGGTCATGTTTTGCCCTCGGGAGAGGTTTAGTCAACGGATCCGCCACATTCAGATCTGTGTGTACTTTGCAAATCTTTATATCCCCATCCTGGATATGTTCTCGAATAGCGTGAAAACGCAGCTTGATATGCTTCAGCTTCTTGTGTGACCTCGGTTCTCGCGCATTGGCTATGGCGCCCATGTTATCACAGTAGATAGACATTGGGTCCAGCGCACTTGGAACCACACCCAGCTCTGTAATGAACTCTTTCATCCATATCGCTTCTTGTGAAGCCTCAAGCAGCCATGTATTCTCGATTCATTGAAGATCTCGCCACAACGCTTTGCTTTGCACTCCTCCAGCTAATCGCTGCACCATTCAAAATAAATACGATCCGGATTGTGATTTAGAATCATCCGGATCTGTTTCCAACTAGCATCGGTGTAACCATTAACAACGAGCTGTTCATCACCTCCATAAGAAAGAACCATATCCTTAGTTCTTCTCAAGTACTTAAGGATGTTTTTGATCACGTCCAATGATCCACTCTGGATCACTTTGATATCTCGCTAGTTAAACTAACGGATATGCAATGTCGGGTCTAGTACATAGCATGGCATACATTAGAGATCCTATGGATGAGGCATAGGAGTCTTACTCATCCTTTCTCTATCTTCCGCCGATGTCGGACTTTGAGTTTTACTCAAGGTTGTATTAGCAACATGGGCAAGAACCCTTTCTTGCTTTCTTCCATTCCAAATCTCTTTAGAACTTTGTCCAAATATGTACTGTGACAATGATATTTGGCGTTCGATCTATCTCTATAAATCTTTATGCCTAATATGTAAGCTGCTTCGCCAAGATCCTTCATTGAAAACTATTATTCAAATATTCCTTGACACTATTAATAAGGTCTACATCATTCCCAATCAACAATATGTCATCCACATACGTATTAAGAATGCTACAGAGCTCCCACTCACTTTCTTGTAAATACAAGCTTCTCCATAAGTTTGTATAAAACCAAAACTTTTGATTACCTTATCAAAACGTTGATTCCAACTGGATGCCCGCTTCAATCCATAGATGGACCGTTGAAGTTTGCATACCTTGTTAGCATCTTTAGGATCGACAAAACCTTTGGGTTGCATCATATACAACTCTTCATCAATGTCTCCATTGAGGAATGCTGTTTTGACATCCATCCGCCATATCTCATAATCATAATATGCAGCGATTGCTAACATAATCCTCAGACTTTAGCTTCGCTACCGTGAGAAAGTCTCATCATAGTCAACTCCTTGAATTTGTCGAAACCCTTTGCGACAAGTCGAGCTTTATAGACAGAACATTACCATCAAGATCTGCTTTCTTCTTGAAAATCCATTTGTTCTCGACAGCTTCCGCCATCCGTAAGTCCACCAAAGTCCATACTTGGTTTTCGTACATGGATCCAATCTCGGATTTCATGGCTTCTTGCCATTTATTGGAATCTGGGCTCATCATCGCTTCCTCATATGTCTCGGGGTCATCGGTGTTGTCCACCACCATGACATTCATAACGGAATCATACCAATCTGGAGTGGTATGAGTTCTCGTTGATCTCCGAGGTTCTGTAGCAACTTCAACTGAAGTTTCATGATCATCATCATTAGCTTCCTCTCTTATTGGTGCAGGCACCACAGGAATTTCTTCCGGTGTTGCGCTACTCGCAATTTCGAGAGAAGGTTCGACAACCTCGTCGAGTTCTACTTTCCTTCCAGTCACTTCTTTCGAGAGAAATTCCTTCTCTAGAAAGGATCCATTCTTAACCGAATGTTTTGCCTTCGGATCTATGATAGAAGGTATACCCAATAGTTTCCTTCGTATCCTATGAAGACGCATTTTTCGCTTTGGGTTCAAGCTTGTCATTGTAACTTCTTTACATAGGCTTCGCATCCCCAAACTTTAAGGAACGACAATTTAGGTTTCTTCCCAAACCATAATTCATACGGTGTCGTTTCAACGGATTTTGACGGTGCCCTATTTAAAGTGAATGCGGCTGTTTCTAATGCATAACCCCAAAATGATAGCGGTAAATCTGTAAGTGACATCATAGAACGAACCATATCTAAGAGAGTTCGATTACGACGTTCGGACACACCATTACGCTGTGGTGTTCCCGGTGTCAATTGTGAAAGTATTCCGCACTTCTTTAAATGCTCGCCAAACTCGTAACTTAGATATTCACCTCCACGATCAGAACGTAGAAATTTAATCTTCTTGTTACGTTGATTCTCTACCTCACTTTGAAACTCCTTAAACTTCTCGAAAGTTTCGGACTTATGTTTCATGAAATAGATATACCCATATCTACTCAAGTCATCCGTGAAGGTAAGAACATAACGATAACCACCGCGCGATGCTACACTCATTGGACCACACACATCGGTATGTATGATTTCCAATAAGTCCGTAGCTCGCTCCATCATACCATAAAATGGAGTCTTAGTCATTTTCCCATCGGACATGCTTCGCATCTTTCAAGTGATTCAAAATCAAGTGATTCAAGAAGTCCATCGGAATGGAGTTTCTTCATACGTTTCACTCGATGTGACCAAGACAGCGATGCCACATGTAGGTCGAATTATCGCCGATTTCAAACGTTTAGCCTCAATGTTGTTGATATGTGTATTTCCACTATCGAGATTCAATAAGAATAGACCATCTATCAAAGGTGCATGTGCGTAAAACATATTACTCATATAAATCGAACAACCATTATTCTCTGACTTAAACAAGTAACCATCTCGCAATAAACAAGATCCCGATATAATGTTCATGCTCAACGCAGGCACTAAATAACAATTATTTAAGTATAAAACTAATCCCGATGGTAGATGAAGGGGTAGCGTGCCGACCGCGATCACATCAACCTTTGATCCGTTTCCCACGCGCATCGTCACCTCGTTCTTCGCTAGCTTCCGTTTATTCTGCAGCACCTGTTTCGAGTTACAAATATGAGCAACCGAACCAGTATCAAATACCCAGACACTACTACGAGTACTAGTGAGATACACATCAATAACATGTATATCAGATATACCTTTCTTCTTGATGTTGCCGTTCTTCAGATCCGCCAAGTACTTTGGGCAATTCCGCTTCCAGTGACCTTCTCCCTTGCAGTAAAAGCACTCAGTATCAGGCTTAGGTCCAGCCTTGGTCTTCTTCGCCGGCGTGGTAGCTTTCTTACCACCCTTCTTGAAGTGTCCCTTTTGCTTAGACTTGCCTTTCTTGAATTTGGTGGTCTTATTGACCAACAACACTTGGTGCTCTTTCTTGATCTCCACTTCTGCAGATTTCAACATGGCAAAGAGTTATGGCAACGTCTTGTTCATGTTCTGCATGTTGTAGTTCATCACAAAGTTCTTGTAACTTGGTGGTAGTGATTAGAGGACACGGTAAATCCCCAAAGCATTAGGAATCACTATACCCAAGCTTTGAAGTTTGTTTGCGTGCCCAGACATCTTAAGCACATGCTCACTCACGGAGCTGCCCTCTTCCATCTTGCAGTTAAAGAACTTTTCAGAAGCCTCATAGCTTTCAATTGCCGCATGAGTCTCAAATATCAATTTGAGATCCTCGACAATATCATATGGGTCTGATTCCTCAAACCTTTTCTGAAGCTCCGATTCTAAACCATACAAGATAGCACACTGAACTATGGAGTACTGATTCTTCCGAGCGAGGTAAACATTCTTTACTTCATCGGAAGCAAGTGCAGTGGGTCACCCAATGGTGCATCCAAAGACATAGGTCAAATTACCATGTGAGGACAATCCTCAAATTGCGAAACCAATCCGCGAAGTTGCTTCCATTGTTTTTCAACTTTTCTTTCTCTAGGAACGCATTAAAATTGATGGTAGGGGCTGCCATTGATCTACAACATATTTGCAATAGTTTAGACTAAGTTTATGACAAATTGAGTTCAAATTAATAATAAAATTAAACTAGGTGAACTCCCACTCAAAACAATATCCCTCACATTGTTTTAGTGATCACACGAACCAAATCCACCATATCAACACCGATCATCACGAGAGTTGACACAGTTTCAATGGCGAACAATCGTCATGTTCATCATATCTTACTATATGATTCATACTTTACCTTTCGGTGATCCGTGTTCCGAGACCATGTCTGTACATGCTAGGCTCGTCAAGATCAAACCTTAGTTTCTGCATGAGCAAATCTGGCTTGCTCACGTTGTATACACTTGTAGAATCTAACACACCCGATCATCACGTGGTGCTTCGAAACAACAAGCTTTAGCAACGGTGCTAACTAAGGGTGAACACTTTATGATTTGAAATTGATGTGCATGAGGGATCATCTTATAATGCTACCGTCGTCTACTAAGCAATACAAGATGCATAAAGGATTAACATCACATGCAATTCAATATATATGTGATATGATATGGCCTTTCTTCTTCGTGCCTCCGATCTCCATCTTCAAGCACGAACATGATCTCCATCATCACCGGCATTGCATCAAGGTCAATGACGCTCCTCCATGGTTGTCGTCCACCGGCTTCAACTATTACAACTACTTTGAATAGACACGCGGGTCTTAACATAAATTAAAGACAACCATATGGCTCCTGCCGGTTGTCGACTTACAATAAGGAACATTGCATACATCAAATATAATCACAATCATGGCCATATCACATCATTGACACCCTCAAAACAAAGTTAGACGCCTCTACTTCCTTTGCATATTTTACGTGGTTTGGGGCTTTCAATAAGTGACGTTCTAACTTACGAACAAGAACCACAACATTGATACTAGCATTGTTGATCACCCGTTGTAAATTGGATCTTAACTATGCTAGGAGAAAGCAGACACCATAAAGCCACTTATGCAATACAAGTTGCATGTCAAGCGTGGAGCAAGTCTCATGAACGATGTCATGTAAGGTTAGCCGGGCGCTTCATCCCAACATACCGCAAGATGCAAAGTACACAAAAGCAATCTACAATAAAAGCATCAACGCCCATGACCATTGTGTTCTACTCTCAACAGATCTACATATAGACACGGCTCGATACCCTTTGTAGGGGTTCGTAGCATGGAAAACAAAAATTTTCTATCGCATACAAACAAACAAGCCAAGATCTATCTACTAGATTGTAGCAACGAGTCGATAGAGGAACTCACCCTCGAAGATTCCAAAGCAGTTAACGAGAGCAGATTCTCGTGGGTGATGTAGTCGTACACTTGCCGATCTCAAGATCGCGTAGACGATCCTTCCAACGCGTTCGGCAGCGCTCATGATCGGTCACACGTTCGGTACTCGACGAAGACCTTCCTCTCCCTTGTTCCAGCAGGCAGCGGAGGTTGTAGCACTCTCCTCGCGATTCCGGCAGCACAACGGCGTGGTACCGGAAGTAGAGGGGAGATCCCGCAGGGCTTCGCCTTAAGCCGGTGCGAGTATGGTGGAGCTTATGAGAGAGGCTATTAGTGGTCTAGTAATTAGACACACCAATTAGAAGGCTCTAAACCAATTAGAAGGCTCTAAACCGCTGGCTAAAGCAATTAGAAGCTCTAAACCAAAACGGCTCTAAACCTGGAAATCTAGAGGTGAAACTTGTGTGTCTAGGAGGGGAGCCCTGCCCCTCCTTTTATAGGTGGGGAGGCGCGGCCAGGGGAGGGGAGTCCCTCCCCAAGTCGGCCTTGGGTGGCGCGCCGGCTTGGGGAGGAGACTCCTCCCTCAAGTCGGATTCCAACACCTCTTTCTTGTTTTGGCAGTTTGACTTTCAAACTGGACATTTGACTTTTCTATTTTAGGATTCAATTTAATCCTTTATTTGGGACAGCAAGAACACTTAGTACATGATGCAATCATTCCATTAAGTAATGACACATTCATGTACCCCTCCCCCCGAGTCTTGGGACAATCCGAACCTTCTAGAATATTCGATGAAAACACCGAATCATTCCCGAACTCAAACGGGACTTTCCTTATATGAATCTTATTCTCCGGACCATTCCAGATCACCTCGTGATATCCGGATCCCATCGAGACTCAACAACATTCGGTCTCTTTCTCATAATACCATAACTACTCAAACAACGTCGAATCCTTAAGTGTGTCTCCCTACGGTTCATGAATTATGCGGACATGAACGAGACACTTCTCGAACAATAACCAATAGAGGAATCTGGAAATTCATATGGCTCCACATATTTCTCGATTACTTTGCGATCGAATGAACCACTTACATACGATACCAATTTCCCTTTGTCTCACGATATGTTACTTATCCGAGGTTATGATCGTCGGTATCTCAGATACCTAGTTCAACCTCGTTCTTGATAAGTACTCTTTTCTCGTTCGTGATATGTGATCCCTTGTGACCAAGTCACATGCTTGCAAGCCAATTGGATGACATTCCACCGAGAGGGCCCAGAGTATATCTATCCGTCATGTGGATGGACAAATCCCACTCTTGATCCATGTGTTTCAACCAATACTTTCCGAACACTTAATGCCACCTTTATAGCCACCCAGTTACGGTGTGGTGTTTGATGTCATCAAAGCATCCATCCGGTAAAGGCGATATGCATGATCTCATGGTCGAAGGAATTAGGTTACTATGTATCAGAAAGCATATAGCAATTGAACTATTGAAATGACTTGATCTTTATGCTACGCTTATCTATAGGAGTATGTCCACCATATCATTCTCCTAACGGTATGATCTTGTTGTTGATAACATCTCAATATTCATGATAGGGAAACCACAATCATAAATCAACCAACAAGCTAGTGAAGTATAGAGGCTATACTAGGGACTTCAAATTAAGTTTACAAATCACACAAGTATTAATGGTTTCCTTGTTAATACTATTATAGCATGAATGTAAACATTTATCATAAACACGAAGATATAATAATAACTACATTTATTATTGCCTCTAGGGCATATCTCCAACATCTTCATGTCGGGGCTTCAGCGGCAGCTCCATCGACAAAGTCCGGGTACGTTAATTCTCGGTTGGCCAGAGGGATATCTGGGCCGTAGAAGTAAGTACGCTGCCAGTTCTTGCAGGACTCGTGGCCGACGATGTCGGGGAACCGCCGGCCAGGCCGGATCTTAAAGCTAATGGTGCCACAATTTCTAAGTTCATCTTTGCTGGCTCCGGCTTCGCGCTTGATGGTGAAGAAATATATGAAGAGATCTAGCCTAGGCCTAATCCGTAGATAACTCTCACAAAGCGCCACGTAGTTGCTAAGCGCTAAGATGCTATTGGGGGAGAGGTTCTATGGCTGTACTCGATAATGATTCAGGATAGCGAGGAAGAAGTTGGAGATGGGCAGGGAGATGCCACGTACCAGTTGTGCTTTGAGGTACACCTTCTCTCTGACTTGGGGAGAAGGAGTGACCTCGCCGGTCGGCGCCGCCCGCCAGGCGAGCCCCTCCATCGCGAGGAGGTAGCCCTCATTGATCAGTTCCTTGAGATCACGGTCCGTGATATCCGAACCACGCCAGTCGCCTTTGTGGGAGTCGTATTCCTCCTCCAGCAGCTCCAGTGCCGCTGAGTTATGGTCGTCGCCGGTGGTTTCCACCACCGCGGACTTGGGAATAACTAGCCCCTCTGGAGGCACGATGATGGTGCTTGCCGGCTTCGCAGCGGCATCGCCTGACGCCGCCATGGAAGGGGAGGAGCTGCTGCTGGCCATTGGGAGCGTTCGGTGGTGACTGATGAGATTGGGAGCTAGGGTTTTTTGTGCGAGGCGCGGAGAGCTCGAGGAGACGCTCGCCTGAGGAAGAAGATGCAGAGGAGAATGAGGTGAAAACGTAAATTTTCCACCGCAGCTACTATTTATTGTCTCCAGCATCAAGATTCGTGCAGCGTGATCGAACTGTTGCCGCGTAGGAGACGTGTGCGGGGGCGTGCGCGGAAATTTTGCCACGTACTAACTGTCGCCGCCAACGGTTCGTATCGCTCACGCGGGAAAAGTGGACATGATTGCGTTCTCTGCATGTGTGAGTTATGAGGCGTTGCTGACCTATGTCTATGTCACCCTAGCTGTCATAGGCAGATGAACCATCACATCGGAAGATTCCGGCATGGATGGATCCAGTCCGGCTACGGAAGAGTACGATAGAAGATTCAGGAATTCTCCGACTTACAAGTTGAAGACGGAGAAAACCTTGTAGGGTTATTTGGGAGGACTACAAGATGTTGCTTGACGATTTACCGACATCCATCTAGACAGAGCATTCAACGTGAAGAGGCAAGACGCCGCAAGATCTCGGAGTTCTCCGGGGGCTACTGTTGGGGATATGCTATATGGGTATCCTCATAGCATGCCTCTTATCCGGATAACCCGGGTGGCCCAGAGTTGGTAGCATGGCCCATGGCCTGCTGGGCGGCCCAGTTAGATGGATCCAGAAGGGAGACCCATGCCGGATAAAGGAAGGCTACGGTGGAGTCACCAGCGTACCCGGAGCCTTGGAGTACAAGACAAGCTAGACTATTTATAGTCAATGAGGACTCTGTAACCCGTCCGGCTAGGACTTTTCCCTGTAACCCTAGGACCTGGAGACTATATAAGTTGGGCCTATGGAAGCCTTTAGGGCACAACTTCAGACAATAACTTAGACTTTCTAGTCACACCTCGCACATCGAACCTATCTCTGTAACTCAGCGTATTGCCATTATAGTGATTTATAGAAGGAGTAGGATTCCACCGCCGTTGTGGGATCTGAACCTGGGTAAGTTATGTTACCTCATACCCGTCAACCGTCCGCCTTCCCCCCACGTCTCTAAACACGCACTGTGAGGACCCTCTCCATGGCGTACTCGTCGGCAATACCACGACAGTCCATCCGGTTGATGAATCAGAGCTGGGAATGAACCTAGTATGACAGGATGACATGGTAAGATCAGAGATGAAAGTTAGTCATGCTAAGGCTTGTATGAGAGGCCACAGTGGGTTGTGGTTTTTGCAGTCACATACTTGTCACCCCTAGGACCCGATGTTCTTGTCTCTTGAACCAAGACGAGCGTACAGCCACACGGGGGCCTGGAAACCCCCTCGACCAACTAACTTGCCTAGTAGATTCCATGAGTCACATAGTTCGGGCTTTCCATTCGACATACGCATCTTGGATGTTCTTGAATGGAGGTGAAGGAGGTGCATTCATAACAGGTAGGTAAGCGTGGCCGGGAACAAGAGATGCCTGGCATACGTAATCTTGAACTCTGCGCACATCATTAGGGACCGGCTTCGGGACTCGACCCGTTACGGCAGCATCTCCCTAGTGCGTGACTCATGGTCTCGGCAAAAGCAAGGTAAAGGTCATGTCCAACCACTCTCTGCCGGCCTTCCAAGGAAGAGGGCTAATGTTAGCTGGCATTAAGAATCGGTTGGTACGTGTGGGTAAAAGTTGTACACCCCTGCAGGGTTATTAATCTTTTCGAAAAGCCGCGTCCGCGGTTATGGACGACTTGGGAATGGACGTGAAGATCATAGAGAACTTGAACCTAATCGTAAAACTTGGCAAGTTAAATAATGTGTTCTTAAGGATGCTTCCTTATGGATCGAGGGGGTGATCCTAGATAGGTTCAACTAATGATGATTCGGTGGATATCAAAAGATGATCGAACTTAGTGATATCGCTCTCTTATCCCCTTTTAAAATATTCTGATTAGTCGAGATTCTTATCCCTCTTGTTTTACAAACAAAACTGGCTTTACGCGAAATAACTCCACCAGCCATAAGTCTTGCGGAGTACATCCTATACTCACCCTTGCTTCATTGATACTTTTGCAGCAAGGTAAGTGTTACCATGGAAGACGAGTTCTTCACGGCATCGACATCGACGAGTAGCTTGGGGTTCCCAATTGGTAGTCTGGAATCTATGTATTGGATGTCATCGTTATGCTTCAGGACTCTTAGGCCATTTGTTAATTTTGCTATACTTAATAGCATAATTTGCCTTCTATTGTTTGATTTTTGTGGTCAGTGACCTCTGCTTGTAATATTTTGGTTCTTTGCTCAATTATGAGCTTGCTGTAATAAATTTTGTGTCATAGGGTCACTGTTGTGTTATCAATTCTCTATCTGTACACTTTTGAGATTTAGGTTAGTCTTATGTTCACACGAAGGTCTGGGATTAGTCTAGCCCTAATCCCGGGGGTGTCACAGGTTTTGGTATCAAAGCAGTACCGACTGTAGGAAGCCTTTCTATTGGTCGATGTTGAGTCTAGTACTTGTGAAAACTATTTTCAAAGATGAAAATTACGTGCGAAAACTGTAGTATGATTCTTTTTCTCCTTATCCAGTTTCGCTCTAACTCTGGGTTACCTTATCTTGTGTTGATTTGGAAAAGTTTTGCTATCTCGTCTTTTCCTTCAAAACTTAGGTGCCTCTTTAGGCATGTCGTTTCTCAACCATTTGACCTAGTGTTGAGTTCTTCAGAGTCTGGTGTGTGTGTGCTCCTTGTTCCCTTTGATCCTAATCGTTTGAGATATTCCTTTCTATCATGATCTCTCTATCCTAAGGGTCCACAACATTGTGTTGATGGTTCCACAATGTTCTGTTCTAGGTCTCGAGGTTTCTTTTCGCCTCGTGTGCCTCCTTTTCATTTGTTTGGGTACTTCAGAAGTCATTTATTCTCTTGGAAGCTACCTCGCGATTACTATCTTGTAGTGTACGCTTTGTCACTCAAGTAGTAGTTACTCTTATCTTTGGGTTTTAACCCTGGGACTTGAACCTAAGATCCCTTATTGTGCCGGATTCTGGTTTTGTGAATCTTGTACATGAAGCTGACATTTAACCCAAGATCCATTTTGTTGACCCCTGTCGTTAATGTTCATACATTACCTTAGAATGGCTAATACCTTCTAGTATAGCCTTCAAGCTTGTGGATATTGTCGCTACTGAATAGTGATGATAAAGGACTTCCCCTACCACATGCTTCGGCAGATTTTCTTTAATGGAATCAAATAGATCACGACAAGAGTACTCCTTGTGTGTCTCGCTTCTATACTCGCGACTCTGCCACACCTTCCTTTTATATGCATCGGTTTTCAGAAGATTGTTGACTTATGCATCCACATCTCGGAATTCTAACCAGAGCATGTTATTTACCTTGTTGCTTTTCGACCATTGCCTACCAGTTGGTATCCAAGTAGTAGTGTGCATTGGTGTCTTCCGATGCAGGCTACTCTTGTGGTCCATCATGACAAACCAGTTCGGGATGTCTAGGAGAAACAAACTCTAGTACCTCAACATTTCAAAGACCAGGTCAAAGTGTTGTAATCCGCAGATCAATAAGCATTGATTAGTTTATGTTCTGTTCCACCTTAAAGTGTCACACTCTTTCATACTAAGAGGCCGTGTTGAGTTTCATGACCCTCTTAATGAAGTGATGCTCTTACACATATTACCCACCCTTCCTCTAAGTTTTTGCGCTCAGGAATGATGCGTGTGCATATTGATGTGGACATCTAAGATTCTTAGCAGTTCTTATTGCTTTGAACTTCAAGGACATTTATATCATTCTTAGCGTGATGCATAACTTTATCACTAAGCCAAGTATGATTGTACTACCAAGTCCGATATTCTGGAACACCCTCTTCGGTCAAAGAGTTAGGTTTGTGCCAAAGCTCTAAGACTATAACCTCTTACCTTACCAAGCAAGTTTCCTCTCGAACTAAGTGACATATCGGTGGTTCGTGATATTCTAGACGTCTTCCTAGAAGTATCTCCATGTTACCACATGACCGTGTTGTCAGGTTCTTCAGCAAGCAAGTTCTTTGAACTGCTCTTTTCTCCAAGGATTCGTACTGGATACCCCTGAACAAGTTGGTTGAGCTTAAACAACAACTTGGAGAGCTGTTGTAGAGGGAGTGTCGCAACCTTTAAACAATATAAGGTGGAGTCCCCTATGTTTACAATGCTAGTCCCTGGATCAATAGCTAGCATCCACAGTTAAGATGTAAGATCAAGAAACAAAGGTCATAAGATACTTTATAACTAGGAATAACATAATTTTATTACATCTTACATAGCTCATTTGGATATTACATTACATTGCAGCAGAATCACTATAAGCATGGGGTCCTTCATCTTTAAAGTGCCACAGGCAGACATGTTGGTTGTAGACTTTGTAATCCTAATCAATCAATCTTCTCTAAAACAATCAAACCTGCAACATTACAAGTTACAGCCACAAGGGTCAATACATTTGAATTGTATTGGCAAGTGATACTATGGTAGTATATTGGAGTCTATAATTTATATGCATTTGGCTAAGTGGAGTTGAGGCTTGCATTTCTCAAAATAGATTTTCCTTATCATTTTGAAAATACTAAGTTTTTGTTTTGACAAAATCTTTTCCAAGGCTTCTCTCAATCAAAGATTGAAGATTTCAAATAACCCTTGTTCAAACCACAAGATTTTAACTTAGAAATTTGAATGATGAGATTCTTGATTGCTTCCATGTCTTGATGCTCAAATTGTCCTTTACCAGGGACATGGCTAAGTACTTAGATTCTACACTCTGCAGAGGTGGTGCACTTTCCCCACAAGACTTTGTTTCCCAAGACAAGATATTTTAGAAGCCTTCCCTTAGACCAAAATGGACGCGCTCCAACCTATCAAAAACTACCACCCACTGTCCATATGGCTAAGTTCTTGCAACCTATATGATCATGGCAGAGCCCATATTGCCAAGTGGTTGCACTTGAAGCTTCTCAACATTTGACATCTCAAATATCTTTGTTCCTGGGTGGCCATCCACAAGTGTCATACACAAGGTTCACCAGTCCCCTGGACTTGTGTAACCACTCAACCAAAAACCACCAAGCAAGTCCCATTCCACCCAGGTGATTCATTAAATTAGTTGTTTTATTAAACAAAACACAAGTCCTCAGACTTAGAGATTTTTCCATAGTGTGAATATATATTCCACCCATGTTTTCTATTAGCTAGGCTAAGCTGGATAGTAGTAGGAGTCTTAACTTAGGAAAAATCCTACTAAGGATTCATCTACTAGGTTTTCCTATAGCAAGGTTTATACTTAGCAATATTCCATGCAAGTTTACTTAGAGAAAATCACTAATGCATAGTGAAAGTAATGGGACAAAAAGTATGTAGCATCACTTTCCTTTTTGGTAGGGTATGGGTTCACTCCTTGTCCTTGCAACAATCACACTCTTCAAGTCACTACAAATCAATCAAGCAAGGCACAAACTCAATCTACCAATCAAGAAAAACAACACATAAAATGACAAAGTCAAAGTAATGCATGCAAGCATGCCAAGCTTTGTTTTGTTTGAAAAAGTGGTTCATAATGGGTCATAAACATTTGATAACACCTATTGGTCATTTTGTAAAGTGGCAAAGTCATTTGCAAAAGGTTTCACCTCAAAACCATTTTCAAAACAAAGTATCATTTTATGTGGTGTAGAAATATTTTTACTAAGGCATTAATCTTTAGGGTTTACCAAATACATTTTCAAATCACAAAACTTGGTGTTTGGGGTCAGAGAGTTTAAAACAAATCATTTTCCAAAGGTTTTCTTCCAAAACCAATTTTAATAAATAAACCACATTTCTATTTGACTAGAAATGGTTTTAAATCAAAGAATCATTATTTTGTTTTACCAAATACATTTTTGAATCCACAAAGTGTTTCCTATGGTCAGTAGGTTCAAATCATACCAATTGCCAAAGATTTTATCCCCAAATTCATTTTTAAACAATTTTTACATCCTTAACAAGCATACAAATGTTTCTGCAAAAACAACAATTTTAACAGAAGCTTTTTGCTAAACAAAAGGCATGGTTGGCTAGGGCTTGTTCCACTGATTCCAATGATATAAAGTTTGCAAAATTTGGACGTGTGGATCAAAAGTTGTGCAATTTACAAAATTGGAAATCTAATAGAAGTTTTCTGTCTTTTTAAATCAAACAGAGGCCACGTGGTTGTTTCCTATTCGTCTATACCGGTTCAGTGTGGATAGCTGGTGTGGGTCGCACGATTTACATAAAACGAACGGTGCAGATTCATCAAGGCTCGAGCTAGGCTGGATGCTTGGCTCACGGCGCGTGGCTCGGCTAGGCTCGGCTAGATCTAATCGTGTCCGTCGAAGTAAGATCGAAGGGTAAGGAACAGAGGGTGCTGGCTCACCTGGTGGCTCGGGTGACCGGCGATGGTGGGGACGGCGGCGACGCTCGGGATGTGTAAGAAGGCGACGTTCTGGTGGTTCCCGAAGATGGTGGAGACGGAGACGATGCACAGAAGTTCTGGGCAAAGCCAGTGGCGTTGGAGCGGTGGAGGTTTGCTTCCTGGAATGGTTCCTAGGGGTGGTCGGAGTCGTGCTTGCGGCGTCGCTTGCAGATGTTGTCAATGTCGAATGCCTGGGGATCAAGAAACCAAACCAAGGAGTCAGGGAGGTGCGCGTAAGAATAGTAGGGAGATTCAACAGAAAATGGAGGTGTAGGTGTGTTCTTTTCACCGGAATTTGGCACTGGAACTCGTCGGCGCTGACGAGACGTTGAGCTCGAATTCGAAGTGCTCAGTGGCTCATTAGCGGTGGTTGTTGAGGGGAAATGAGAAGTAGTCAGAGGGGATTAAGAGGGTCCTGATGGTTTTGGTGATTAAGATCGCATTAGAGCGAATTTAAGCCGAGAATCAATCTCAACGGCAGCGAGCTTGATGACGACGTGGTGGCTAGGTGAGTCCTGGCTGTCTGTGAGAGAGAGTGCGTGAGTGTGGGGTCCAGTTGTCATTGTCTGCGTGGGTCAGTAAGTTGGTGCCGAACGTTTTCTTCGGGAGGGAGGGAAACTGGGCTGGTTGGGCCTTAGTGAAATTTTTGGGTTGGTCAGTCTGTTCTCACATTTTTTTTCTGTCTGAATCTTTTTCTTTTTCCAAATCTATTTTCTGTTTTGAAAATAAATTCACAAATCAAACAACAAATCAAACATTCAAAAAATTCAAACACTTCCAAACTTGTAATGAGTTTTTGGTTCTGTTTAACAACATAAACGAATTCCCAAAATATAATAATATTTTTATTCCTTTTAGGATCCATTCATTAATTAAATAAAATGGACCTTTAGTTATTTAATCAAATAGGATTTTATTTATTTAATAAAATCTCCATTTGAAATCCAAATATTTTCAAAACCAAATCAATAGGTTTTATTTGGAAATAAAGAGTACTTGGAAACTTGTTTAAAAAAAATAACCTTTTATTTTAGGGTCCATTACTAATTAAATAAAGTGGACCTTATTCATTTAATTCAAATAGGATTTGTTTTATTAGAAACTTTATTTTGAAAATCTAAAATAAAACCAAAACACTTTAGTAGGTTTTTATTTGAGAATTTAAAATACTTGGAAAACTTATTTTAAATAAATAAATAAGTTTTTGTGTTGATTTAAAATGGGAAAAGCCTTTACTTAAATAAAATTGGATATTAAATACTTATTATTTTATTTAAATAAACCTTTACTATTTTTATCAAAACAAAACATTTTATTTCAAAATATTGGCCAAGGTTTAATTTGGCTTTATAAATAATCCTTTATTTATAAATCTATCTTTTCTTTTGAAATCCAAATCTTTTATTAAAGGATTCAAAATAGTAATTTTAAATATTTTTAAGTTTATTGTTTATTTAACTTTTTAAATCCCTTTAGGATTCTATTTGATCCAAATAGCTTTTGAAAGTTTCCAAATGGATTCAAAAAGTTTCTTCTCACCCTAAAAATCAACAAAGTTTTATTTTATTCATTTATTTTCACATTACAAGATTTGGAAAATCTTGGGATGTGACAGGCTACCACCCTTAAAATAAATCTCGTCCCGAGATTTGGGGAGGCTAGGGTTAACAAGTAGGATCAAAACAACTAGGGTACTACCACCCTTAAAATATTTTCAAACTAAATTACATCTTGGCTTGCTTGGGATCCTGGGGAAACTTCACTGGGCAACCTTATGCATAGTGTCCTTTGTTTCCACACTTGACTCATGGGCCAAGGTTGAGATCCTTCATAGACTTGTTTAACTTGTTCTTCATCTTTTCTGGACAATTGTTTACATAGTGGCCTAGTTCCTTGCATTTGAAACACATCACTTGGCTGATATCTTTCTTTTCCTTTGGTATGATTACCTCTTGTTTGTTTCTTTGGTTCTTCTTCTTTTCTGGGCATTCATTGGCATAGTGTCCCTTCTCTTTGCAATTGTAACATTGCAACTGGCTTATGTCCTTCTTCTTCTTTTTGGGTCTCTCCAAAGCTAGGAGTTCTTCTAGTTCATGTTCTTCATAGGTGGGAGATCTTTCTCTCTTCTTGGGGCATTGATCTTCATGCTCCTTGGATGATGATCCTTGTCCCTACAATTATTGCTAGTTTGGGTTCCTTCTAGATTAGCTTCTTTGTCATCCTTGTTGTCATTAGCTCTTTGGGAAAAGTTTTCTCCCATGTTGATCATTTGAGTAACCAATCCTTGCAACAATTGGGATTGAAGTTTCAAAATCCTTTGTATGGCTAGGTCTAGTCCATTGTTGTTGGATAAAAGCTGAGTTGTCTCTTGGCTCAACTGGTTTTGGGTTGCTATAAGTTCTCTCATGTTGTCCTCTTGGTTGTTGTTGTTGTCATCATCCTTGATGTTGGAGTTTCTTGGAGAAGCCATCTGTTTGGGTTGGATTGGGATTAGAATAGGCAAAATATTTCTAACGAGTCAATTCTAATCACACACATCACAATTCACACCAGCAATGTGCATGCAATCACAAACCAAACAATTCACTCAAACAACAAAGTTCAAGCACATACTTAGGCAACCAAAAATATTTTTGTTACACCACATAAGTTGGTGGTTTTGTCTTAACTAAAATATGGTGGTCCATCTATATGGTTCACTTGTGATCTTTCCATTCTTCTTGGTTGATTCTTCTTGCATGAGATCATGATTTCCTTGAGAAAAACTCTTGGTCACAAGACTTCAAATGATGTGGGTTCCTTCTAACTTTTGCATTCCCTCAGTCTCTAAATTTTGAGCAAGATTTCCTTGTTTCACTTGTAGTCCTTAGTGGTATCCAAGTTGGAAGTCCTTGGTGAATATGCTGAAGATGTTGAAGTCATTAGAGTTGAAGATGTTGAAGTCATTAGAGTTGAAGTAGTCCTTTGCACATGGTGTAGTCTTTGGCCATGGGGTTGGTTTTTCCATCAAGTTGAAATAGAAGAGAAGTAGAGTTGAAACCAAAATGGTTGAGGAAAGATTTTACAAGTGTTTTTGTAAATAAGTTTTTTGAACAAGTACAACTCCTATTTTTCTAAGGGTTTTTGTCCAATCCTAGGTTTACAAATCCTACAAGCAACACAATGCTCTGATACCATTTGTAGAGGGAGTGTCCCAACCTTTAAACAATATAAGGTGGAGTCCCCTGTGTTTACAATGCTAGTCCCTGGATCAATAGCTAGCACCCACAGTTAAGATGTAATATCAAGAAACAAAGGTCATAAGATACTTTATAACCAGGAATAACATAATTTTATTACATCTTACATAGCTCATTTGGCTATTACATTACATTGCAGCAGAATCACTATAAGCATGGGGTCCTTCATCTTCAAAGTGGCACAGGCAGACATGTTGGTTGTAGACTTTGTAATCCTAATCAATCAATCTTCTCTAAAACAATCAAACCTACAACATTACAAGTTACAGCCACAAGGGTCAATACATTTGAATTGTATTGGCAAGTGATACTATGGTAGTATAGTGGAGTCTATCATTTATATGCATTTGTCTAAGTGGAGTTGAGGCTTGCATTGCTCAAAATAGATTTTCCTTATCATTTTGAAAATACTAAGTTTTTGTTTTGACAAAATCTTTTCCAAGGCTTCTCTCAATCAAAGATTGAAGATTTCAAATAACCCTTGTTCAAACCACAAGATTTTAACTTAGAAATTTGAATGATGAGATTCTTGATTGCTTCCATGTCTTGATGCTCAAATTGTCCTTTACCAGGGACATGGCTAAGTACTTAGATTTTACACTCTACAGAGGTGGTGCACTTTCCCCACAAGACTTGGTTTCCCAAGACAAGATCTTTCAGAAGCCTTCCCTTAGACCAAAATGGACGCGCTCCAACCTATCAAAAACTACCACCCACTGTCCATATGGCTAAGTTCTTGCAACCTATATGATCATGGCAGAGCCCATATTGCCAAGTGGTTGCACTTGAAGCTTCTCAACATTTGACATCTCAAATCTCTTTGTTCCTGGGTGGCCATCCACAAGTGTGATACACAAGGTTCACCAGTCCCCTGGCCTTGTGTAACCACTCAACCAAAAACCACCAAGCAAGTCCCATTCCACCCAGGTGATTCATTAAATTAGTTGTTTTATTAAACAAAACACAAGTCCTCAGACTTAGAGATTTTTCCATAGTGTGAATATATATTCCACCCATGTTTTCTATTAGCTAGGCTAAGCTGGATAGTAGTAGGAGTCTTAACTTAGGAAAAATCCTACTAAGGATTCATCTACTAGGTTTTCCTATAGCAAGGTTTATACTTAGCAAAATTCCATGCAAGTTTACTTAGAGAAAATCACTAATGCATAGTGAAAGTAATGGGACAAAAATTATGTAGCATCACTTGACTTTTTGGTAGGGTATGGGTTCACTCCTTGTCCTTGCAACAATCACACTCTTCAAGTCACTACAAATCAATCAAGCAAGGCACAAACTCAATCTACCAATCAAACAAAACAACACATAAAATGACAAAGTCAAAGTAATGCATGCCAAGCTTTGTTTTGTTTTAAAAAGTGGTTCATAATGGGTCATAAACATTTGATAACACATATTGGTCATTTTGTAAAGTGGCAAAGTCATTTGCAAAAGGTTTCACCTCAAAACCATTTTCAAAACAAAGTATCATTTTATGTGGTGTAGAAATATTTTTACTAAGGCATTAATCTTTAGGGTTTACCAAATACATTTTCAAATCACAAAACTTGGTGTTTGGGGTCAGAGAGTTTAAAACAAATCATTTTCCAAAGGTTTTCTTCCAAAACCAATTTTAATAAATAAACCACATTTCTATTTTACTAGAAATGGTTTTAAATCAAAGAATCATTATTTTGTTTTACCAAATACATTTTTGAATCCACAAAGTGTTTCCTATGGTCAGTAGGTTCAAATCATACCAATTGCCAAAGATTTTATCCCCAAATTCATTTTTAAACAATTTTTACATCCTTAACAAGCATACAAATGTTTCTGCAAAAACAACCATTTTAACAGAAGCTTTTTGCTAAACAAAAGGCTTGGTTGGCTAGGGATTGTTCCACTGATTCCAATGATATAAAGTTTGCAAAATTTGGACGTGTGGATCAAAAGTTGTGCAATTTACAAAATTGGAAATCTAATAGAAGTTTTCTATCTTTTTAAATCAAACAGAGGCCACGTGGCTGTTTCCTATTCGTCTATACCGGTTCAGTGTGGATACCTGGTGTGGGTCGCACGATTTACATAAAACGAACGGTGCAGATTCATCAAGGCCCGAGCTAGGCTGGAGGCTTGGCTCACGGCGCGTGGCTCGGCTAGGCTCGGCTAGATCTAATCGTGTCCGTCGAAGTAAGATCGAAGGGTAAGGAACAGAGGGTGCTGGCTCACCTGGTGGCTCGGGTCACCGGCGATGGTGGGGACGGCGGCAACGCTCGGGATGTGTAAGAAGGCGATGTTCTGGTGGTTCCCGAAGATGGTGGAGACGGAGACGATGCACAAAAGTTCTGGGCAAAGCCAGTGGCGTTGGAGCGGTGGAGGTTTGCTTCCTGGAATGGTTCCTAGGGGTGGCCGGAGTCGTGCTTGCGGCGTCGCTTGCAGATGTTGTCAATGTCGAATGCCTGGGGATCAAGAAACCAAACCAAGGAGTCAGGGAGGGGCGCATAAGAATACTAGGGAGATTCAACAGAAAATGGAGGTGCAGGTGTGTTCTTTTCACCGGAATTTGGCACTAGAACTCGTCGGCGCCGGCGAGACGTTGAGCTCGAATTCAAAGTGCTCAGTGGCTCATTAGCGGTGGTTGTTGAGGGGAAATGAGAAGGAGTCAGAGGGGATTAAGAGGGTCTTGATGGTTTTGGTGATTAAGATCGCATTAGATTGAATTTAAGCCGAGAATCAATCTCGCAGCAGGCGTCTTGAGCTTGATGACGACGTGGTGGCTAGGTGGGTCTGGTACTGTGAGAGAGTGCGTGAGTGTGGGGTCCAGTTGTCATTGTCTGCGTGGGTCAGTAAGTTGGTGCCGAACGTTTTCTTCGGGAGGGAGGGAAACTGGGCTGGTTGGTCCTTAGTGGGCTGCTGGGTTGGGTCAGTCTTTTCTCACATTTTTTTTCTGTGTGAATCTTTTTCATTTTCCAAATCTATTTTCTGTTTTGAAAATAAATTCACAAATCAAAAAACAAATCAAACATTCAAAAAATTAAAACACTTCCAAACTCGTAATGAGTTTTTGGTTTTGTTTAACAACATAAACCAATTCCCAAAATAAAATAATATTTTTATTCCTTTTAGGATCCATTCATTAATTAAATAAAATGGACCTTTAGTTATTTAATCAAATAGGGTTTGATTTATTTAATAAAATCTCCATTTGAAATCCAAATATTTTCAAAACCAAATCAATAGGTTTTATTTGGAAATAAAGAGTACTTGGAAACTTGTTTAAAACAAAATAACCTTTTATTTTAGGGTCCATTACTAATTAAATAAAGTGGACCTTATTCATTTAATTCAAATAGGATTTGTTTTATTAGAAACTTTATTTTGAAAATCTAAAATAAAACCAAAACACTTCAGTAGGTTTTTATTTGAGAATTTAAAATACTTGGAAAACTTATTTTAAATAAATAAATAAGTTTTTGTGTTGATTTAAAATGGGAAAAGCCTTTACTTAAATAAAATTGGATATTAAATCATTAATATTTTATTTAAATAAACCTTTACTATTTTTATCAAAACAAAACATTTTATTTCAAAATATTGACCAAGGTTTAATTTGGCTTTATAAATAATCCTTTATTTATAAATCTATATTTTCTTTTAAAATCCAAATCTTTTATTAAAGGATCCAAAATAGTAATTTTAAATATTTTTAAGTTTATTGTTTATTTAAATTTTTAAATCCCTTTAGGATTCTATTTGATCCAAATAGGTTTTGAAAGTTTCCAAATGGATTCAAAAAGTTTCTTCTCACCCTGAAAATCAACAAAGTTTTATTTTATTCATTTATTTTCACATTACAAGATTTGGAAAATCTTGGGATGTGACAGCTGTAAGACAAAAGTTTTGTTCAACTTTGTTCCTTCTTAAAGGGATGTCTAGTTTTGTTCGTGATGAAGTAAGATATTATGTCCTTTGCGGATATGTTATCTTCCCTCCTTTGATTTGAGTTGGGCAATCATCAAATCAAACTCAGTTCTAAGGACTATCCTGATGGTGTATCTACTCGTGATGTTTCACTTAAGTACATCTTCATGTTCTTTGGTCTGACCAGTATTTCTGCCTTGTTCATACAACATATGGTTCCATCTTTTTGGAGTATATATATAAGTTTGTTATTGAGCCCATCGATTACATTCTTAACTTCTCCATGTTATATCAGATTGTATGGAACATTTGGCATTAATGTTGGAAACTTTTGAGAACCATCTTCGTGTTATCTCTAATTATGTGTTCTAGATGTTAGATATAACCTTCTCCGGTTCATGTGCAAATGTTGAAAGATGTCATTATGGATCTGAGTATCGTTGTCTTTGTTTCTTCTGGAATCATTCCAAATTAGTCAAGCATGTGCGAAGAATTCTTGATATGGTAGGTTAATACCTTCACATCTCGAGAAGATCCTCCAAGCACACCAAGACACTGATTGATTTGTTCATGGAAGATAAGAAGTCCAACAAAAGTCCGATATCCTCCTAAATGTTTCCCAACAAGGATTCAGTTGTGTTTCATTGCAAACAATTCATGTAGATGCAATTATCTCTTGATAATTTGCTATCACATGGGTTCCGCAATCTAGTTCATATTTTGGATCTTGACATTGAAGTCCATGTCTCGAGAATCTAGTGACTTTATCTCTGTGGTAAATGTTGCACACTTTATATTTGGATATGCAAAGTCTGAAGTATCTCTCCACCTAACCAAAGCTGAATCTCAAGTAGCAATGATGGTTGGTGTCCATCAAGGTTATGACATAGGTCTCTCTATACATCTGGCAAGATTGATGTAATGGCTGACACACTTAGCCGGAAAGACCGTTTGTCATATTCTCTTGATTCAGCAATAACAACCACTCTTCATGAGGCTTCTTCTATGATTTATTATAGGAGTTGTTCTTATGGTTTTCTTTGTATCTGAAGTCCGACATTTACTTGATGACTGATTAAAGGCTTGTTAAAAGTTGGATATTGGTGTTTCAAACATCAAGGAGAACATTTAAAGTAGAGTTGCTAAATGTCTCTCGGTCAATCTTCCAGACCCATTTATGATGGCAAGCGTCTTGTTATGCCAAGTACTTGGAGTCTGAGAATGAATTTTCTTTCTTCTCGTGTCATCAGGAATCTTCTCAACTATTCATCTTGGTGGTGTCAAGTGATATCATGATCTTTGGCAAAGATTTTGATAGTTCTGGATGAATAAAGAGTTTCCTTCCCGCTTTCTTAAACATGTTCGAAGAGCGACCATGATTTTGGTAATCAATAGTTTCTCTTTTTACATGTTCCTTGTGACTCTTACGAGTCCTCTCCACCAAAACATCTTTCTGTCTTGGCCTTCTGTTTAACCAAAGAATGAACCTTCTGTGTCAAAAGTAGTTCAACACCTTGGTTTTGTTGGTATCTATCTTTTCCGCCTGTAAAGCTCTATTAAGTTGTTTAGTAGAGGTTTACCTCTCAAAGTCTGTGTTCCTTTTCCATCTGTTGGAAGTCTCCTTCCCTCAGAAGTCAAAACTCTTCTGCAAGCTCCATGGTCTCAATCCTTATGAAGACCAGTTATCTATCACCGTGAAAATCATCTCCTTTTGTTTCCCCCGTTACCTTGACGTGTTACATGTTTGTTGGCTCTAGAGATGTTCGCGAAACATCTATCCATGAGTTAACCATGAGATACTCAGTTTGTGGTTCCGTGTCATTCCCTCTTTTCCTTAGTGTGAGCAGCCACCTTGAAGATTATGAAGCGCTTCGTCCACTCGTCATGGTGGCATAGATCAACCTCTTCGAGAAGATCGTCGAAGTTTAGTGTAACCATGTTCCTTCTATCTTCCTACCTAGGAATCTTGGGTAGAGATTCTTTTAAGGGGGATAGAATTGTAACAACACTAGTTTTACTAAATAGACAATAGGGTTTAAATGTGCATTCATGAGCATCATCATTTAAAATGCATGCAAGAAAATAATCACAAAACCCTAAACCCTAGCTTCCCTCTTTATTTGAAATGAGGTATGATTCGATAGACCCCCTACTCTGAAAAGTTCTAAATGTTCCAAAGGGTAGAATTTCCCCTGTCCGTATTAGAGGAAGGCGCGTGACGGTAGTCAACCAACGGGTCTAAAAGAAGTGACTCTAAACCATGAACGCGGTGTTGTAATGTCAGCGGACACGTGCAAGTATTGTATTCGAGTTGGACACTTACGTTTCCAAATCGCATGTGCAAAATACCCGATAAATGACACGCTTCGGGCCCATACGGGATTTGGTTGGCATTACATACATGGTCTAAATTTTATGAATCCCGATCCTATCCCCACACGCGAAGAGGTACTGGTCGATCCAAGACATCGATCTAATTTGTCTCCTTATATTCATTCCTTTGGGGGTCTATTGAATCAGAAGCCGAAAAACTATCCCTAAGCCTAACTGGGTCGAGCCCAGCTCCTCTTTCCTTGCTCTCTTCCGCCCAGTGCACCTCCCCGCGGCCCACTCGGCCCGTCTGCAGCCCATCCCAGGCCCGGTACCGCTTCGGCCTCCCATGTTCGTCGCCTTCCTCCTATCGGCGAAGCAGATGCCTGGCAGCGCGTGCGCCGTCTATCTCGCCGACGCTGCGATGCATGTCGCCGCCTGCGAGGACGAGGATAAGATCGCCCGCGTACTCCTCTCTCTCCTCATACCTGTTTCACTCCTTCTCACCCCCTCTGTCGTTTTCCCCCTCTGGCCAAACCCTAGCCCGGCCAGAGCTTTGCGTCGTCGCCGTTTGAAGCCTCCCCGAGCCCCGATGAGATGCCCTGGAGGACCGCCGTGCTTCCCTCGTCCATCCCCTGGAAGGAATCGTCCGTGGGAGCCTGAAACCGAGCAGGCCGTCCGCATCTTGCCCGACTTTGGTCGCCGCTGTCCCCATCGATTCCGGCCACCCCGCATCTCGTCGTCGCCTCCGTTTTCTTCCTGGTGAGCTATCGGTCCTCTTGGACCCTCTCTCTTGCCCCCTCCCGCTCTGGTTCATCTCCCCCATGACTATCTACAAGCTCCGCCGCTGGCCGCCACCATGCACCCTCCTCCGGCGACCAATCCTGGGTGGCGCCGCCACTTTCTGGCTCCCCTTGTTCTCCTCTTTCCAACGCCCCCGCTCCTGCATCCCCGCATGCACTCAATCGCATGCGCCGTGCTCGATCTGAGAGAGCACCATTGCTGATGTTAGCATGACGTCAGCATGGCATCATAAAATCCCTTTTTGTTTTATTAAGTGTTTTGTAAATTGTTTTCTGTAATTAATAAATACCTGACAGGTGGGGTCCAGATGTAAGTGAGATAAACATATTCAGAAATGTTTTCTGTTTTAATAAAATGTTAAAAGTAATTCAAAAGTATAAATTGTTTTATAATATTCCAAAAATGATTTAAAATGAATTAAAAATGGAGAAATTCGTAAATAATTCATTTTAAATCAGAAAAATACAAATAATATATCAAAATGTTTAGAAAATTAAGAGCTACACAATAGATCTATAATCATGCATTTTTAACCAACTTTAATAACAAGTTTAATTTGAAGAACAAAACAACCCCTCTCTTATGCCTCCGAGGTTTTCTCGAGTTAGGGTTTGCACCCCTCGGAACCCCGATTAAATCACCAAGCATGCTTTAAGTGTTTATTTCAATACAAATTAACTTGTCATATCATCATTCTTGATTGAGCATTACATCGATGCCATGTGTTGATTGTTTCTCTTCCTTTACGGTATTTGGTTCTTCCCCGGTAGAATACAATATCAGAATCGAGATCAAGTCCAAGACTGAAGATCTCGGAGTTCTCCGGGGGCTACTGTTGGGGATATGCTATATGGTATCCTCATAGCATGTCTCTTATCCAGATAACCCGGGTGGCCCACAGTTGGTAGCACGGCCCATGGCCTGCTGGGTGACCAGTTAGATGGATCCAGAAGAGAGACCCATGTCGGATAAAGGAAGGCTACGGTGGAGTCACCAGCGTACCAGGAGCCTTGGAGTACAAGACAAGCTAGACTAGTTATAGTCAGTGTAGGACTCTGTAACCCGTCCGGCTAGGACTTTTCCCTGTAACCCTAGGACCTAGCGACTATATAAGTCAGACCTATGGGAGCCTTTAGGGCACAACTTCAGACGATAACTTAGACTTTCTAGTCACACCTCGCATAGCGAACCTATCTCTATAACTCGGCATATTGCCATTATAGTGATTTATAGCAGGAGTAGGATTCCACCGACATTGTGGGATCTGAACCTGGGTAAGTTGTGTTACCTCGTACCCGTCAACCGTCCGCCTTCCCCCATGACAGCAATACCACGGGTAAACACGCACTATGAGGACCCCTCCATGGCGTACTCGTCGGCAATACCACGACAGTCCATCCGGTTGATGAATCAGAGCTAGGAATGAACCTAGTATGACAGGATGACACGGTAAGATCAGAGATGAAAGTTAATCATGCTAAGGCTTGTATGGGAGGCCATAGTTGGTTGTGGTTTTTGCAGTCCCATACTTGTCACCCCTAGGACCCGATGTTCTTGTCTCTTGAACCAAGACGAGCATACAGCCACATGGGGGCCTGGAAAACCCCTCGACCAACAAACTTGCCGAGTAGATTCCATGAGTCACATAGTTCGGGCTTTCCATTCGACATACGCATCTTGGATGTTCTTGAATGGAGGTGAAGGAGGTGCATTCATAACAGGTAGGTAAGTGTGGCCGGGAACAAGAGATGCTCGGCATCCATAATCTTGAACCCTGCGCACATCATTAGGGACCGGCTTCGGGACTCGACCCGTTATGGCGGCATCTCCCTAGTGCGTGGCTCATGGTCTCGTTAAAAGCAAGGTAAAGGTCGTGTCCAACCACTCTCTACTGGCCTTCCAAGGAAGAGGGATAATGTTAACTAGCATTAAGAATCGATTGGTACGTGTGGGTCAAAGTTATACACCCCTGCAGGGTTATTAATCTTTTCGAAAAGCCGTGTTCGCGGTTATGGACGACTTGGGAATGGACGTGAAGATCATAGAGAACTTGAACCTAATCGTAAAACTTGGCAAGTTAAATAATGTGTGCTTAAGCATGCTTCCTCAGGGAACGAGGGGGTGATCCTAGATAGGTTCAACTGATGATGATTCGGTGGATATCAAAAGATGATCAAAGTTAGTGATATCGCTCCCTTATCCCCTTTTAAAATATTCTGATTAGTCGAGATTCTTATCCCTCTTGTTTTACAAACAAAACTGGCTTTATGCGAAATAACTCCACCAGCCATAAGTCTTGCGGAGTACATCCTGTACTCACCCTTGCTTCGTTGATACTTTTGCAGCAGGGTAAGTGTTACCATAGAAGAGGAGTTCTTCACGGCATCGACATCGACGGGTAGCTTGCGGTTCCCAGTCGGCAGTCTGGGATCTATGGATTGGACGTCATCGTTATGCTTTAGGCCTCTTAGGCCATTTGTTAAGTTTGCTATACTTAATATCATAATTTGCCATCCGTTGTTTGATGTTGTGGTCAGTGACCTCTGCTTGAAATATTTTAGTTATTTGCTCAGTTATGAGCTTGCTATAATTATTTTGTGTCGTAGGGTCACTGTTGTGTTATCAATTCTCTCTCTATACACTTCTGAGATTTAGGTTAGGCTTATGTTCAGACGAAGGTCTGGGATTTGTCTAGCCCTAATCCCGGGGGTGTCACACAACTAATGAACCAGGGGCACAAAAATAGAAATCCAATATAATAATCATGAGTCAAAACACAACTTCAAATATCATAAATTCTCGCAACCCAACGGATATAATTCTTATCTTGAACAAAGGGAATTCAAAGTTGCAAACTCTGAAAAATTAAAGTCTAACATGCGTGCAGGAAAGTAAACATGCTAAGAATTGTAAGATAGATTACAAGGCTCTCATAGATCCCCTAAAGCTTGGAATTAAACCGGATGCATCAAATAATTCCTTGCGTTTATTTGATACCGTGGCACGCCCTTTTCGTCTAAAGAGTTCTTGTTGGAGATTGTAGCTCGAAGTCTCTTGTTTGTTTCCTCTAGGGAAGATATGCGGCGCAGGCACTTATGCAGATCTGAACACAAGAGGAACATCCCACCAACGACTTTATTCAATGCATCATTGAGTTCCTTTTTGCATTCAAGATCCAAGAAGCACTTGTGCACAATCTCCTTATGGATGAGTTCTTCTTTCTGAAACTTCTCCAACTTACGAAGGCGGCGTTCAGTGTCCGAGATGTGTGCATGAACTGGCACATCCAGAAGGTTGAACCCCCAGTCCTCTTGAGGCTTCACGCTCATATGTGCGTTCATGTTGATCTTATTCAATGTTCAAGTGTACTCCGTGGTTTCCTTGTAGGTTCCTGCATCGGTATGGTTAGACTTCTTATGCTTTGGCGAGGAGTAGTCGACGGCGATGAGATTGAACAACTTCGTGTAGCCCTTCTCATGGGCCTTTTTGGCTTCCTCTTCGTCCTCGGGCTTCACCATGGCCAAGTAGGGTGGCTGCTGCCACCCCCTCTTTGTTTGCTCCATGAAGGTCTCACACTCTTCATCATCGTATTCATCATCGGAGTCATACGCATATTTCTTGTTCTTAGGACTCAAACATTGAGCTTCACGGGCTTCAATGGAGGAAGTCTGAAAGCTATCCCATGAAGGAGACATGTGGTTTAGAGGCTTGCCTTTGTCTTGAACAGGGTAGCGCATCAGGTAGATTGGATCTGTTGATATGAGAGGGATAAAGAATTCTATGGAGGCTTATTAAGGGTCAGAGGTAGTAAGAAATATGCATGAGAAGAAAAAGGGTCATACAAGAAAAGAATCCCAACAAATATGGAAAGAAATAAGGAAAAAAAAGGGAAAATTGCGATCATAATGACCACCTGGTACATGCAGACGTCCATACGGTGCGCCTGTACCGGGTCGTTTCCACGAAAACTCGAGTACCGAAGGCGATAACTAGTCAATCGACTAAGTAGTACGGGCAGTTTCTGCCCGTATTGTCCATTCGTATGGACTTTACCAACTTTAGTTTTTTTACACAAAAGAATCAAACAAAAGTTAGGCAGTGAGATACCGTATCGGTGACGACCAGTGGTATGGGCGGATGCACCCGTACTGCTCGGTCGTACCAAAACGTCAAAAATTGAGATAGGGGTACCGCCTGGTTAACGATCAGGTGTGCGGATGCCATACCACCCGCCACCTTCGAAACCGACAATGCGGTCGAAAAAAAAAAAAAAAAAAAAAAAAAAAAAAAAAATGTAAAATCGTGTAGAACAAAGATATGTTTAGAATTTGCATACTGGGATCATTCTAGAGAGAACGAGATCATTTAGGTACCTTATCCCTTCTAGATCATTTTTTCTTTTTTCCCTTCGAACAGAGTTGGTTGAAGGAAATCACCAAAACCATTACAAGGAGAAATCGAGAATTTCCTTTTCGATGGTGTGGTTCCCACGGTTAAGTAAATGGATGACACCTCTTTCGGTGGAGCTTTCTCTTGAATTCCCATGGATGTCTCTTTTATCTCTTCTTTACTTTGTAGAATCTGCAAATCAAATTATTGCAAAAGAAGAGTACAATGGATCATCCTTGGCTTAACATCAGTCCTTTCTAGGATTTCCTTTAATACAATATCATCAGTATGCACCCTAACTTTCGAGCTATTAATATATGAACTAAATTTATCACAGGAGAAAACTATAGCAAAAAATTCCTTTTTTACCATAGGGTAATTCTTCTGGGCCGCGTTTAGAGTGCGGCTAGCATGATGAATGATATTAAGATCATCACCATCATACTGGCAAAGAATTGCTCCCACGGCTTCATGACTAGCCTCATATAATAACTCAAAGGGTTTCCTCCAATTAGGTGGTTTTATAATGGGAGCTTCAATGAGAGCTTGTTTTAATATGTTGAAAGAGTTTATACATCTTTCATAAAAATTGAAGACAATCCCTTTTTGAAGAATACTAGTTAAAGTTCTAGAAGTTTTTGAAAAGTTTTTAATGAACCTTCTATAAAATCTAGAATGGTCTAGGAAACTCCTTATACCTTTCACATCTTGAGGAGGTGGAGTCTTTCTATAGCTTCAATATTTGCTTTATCAACTTCTATACCCTTACCTAAGATTTTGTGACCAAGCATTATACCTTCTCAAACCATAAAATGGCATTTCTCCCAGTTCAATACTACGTTAGTATCTTCACATCTCTGCAAAAATTTGTGAAGATTATGGAGACAATGATTAAAGTAAGTTCCATAAACAGAAAAATCATCCATGAAGACATCCATAATACTTTCAACATAATTGGCAAATATAGAAGTCATACATGTTTGGAAAGTAGTAGGAGTATTGCAGAGACCGAAAGGCATACAGTGATAAGCATAAATATAATAAGTACGGATAAAAGTAGTCTTAAGTTGATCATCAGGATGAACAACGATTTGAGAAAAACCAGAGTAGCCGTGTAAGTAACAAAAATGAGAATTCATAGCTAGCCTCTCTAAGGTTTGATCTATAAACGGTAGTGGATAGTGATCTTTCCTGGTTTCTTTATTTAGATTTCTATAGTTAATGCACATCTTGTGTCCAACAACAATCCTTGTAGGTATCATCTTATTATGTTCATTTTCAACAACAGTAAATCCACCTTTCTTAGGAACACAATGAATAGGAATACAAATTCACTTTCTTATATATGAAATATGATTCCTACATCTAACAAACATATTATTTCTTTTCTTACCTCCTCTTTCATATGAGGTTTGAGTTGCCACTGAAAGTCTGCGACTGGCTGAGCTCCTTCCTCCGTGATTATCCTATGGGTGGCTATTGAAGGATTGATCCCCTTCAACTCACTCATCGAATATCTAAGGGCATTTCTATGCATTTGAAGAATCTTCATTAAATTATCCTCCTCTTTTTCTGCAATGTTAGAACTTATACTAACATGAAATCTATTTGTCTCATTAAGAAACCTATATTTTAATTCTCTAGGTAAAGATTTGAGGGTAGGAGGGGGAGGAGCCTCATCTCCCTTTCTTATGGGTTCTTCATATTCTTGATTAATCTCGGCATCCACCTCGGGTGTGGAGTCAAGATAATCATCCATTTCAGTTTTTTATATGTCATGGAGGATATTATTATTATCGACTAAGCTTCTTTCTAAATCATCATTAGGAGTCTCAATAACTACTGAGGCTAAATTGAAAATATCACCTTCTTCATCACGTTCGTACTCATCATCGTCTAGTTCTTCAATAGTCGGCTTATGGTCAAATTTGGAGAAATGACAATCCATTTTCTCTTCACCAAACATGAGATACATAGTTTTTCTCTTGCAATATATGTTTGCTCCTGTGGTATTTAGAAAAGTTTTTCCAAAAATGATGGGACAATAAATATTGGTAGGCATATCAATAAGCACAAAATCAATGGGGTATTTGTATGGTCCAACGCAAATTGGAACATCTCTAATTATTCCCATGGGGACTCTAAGTATTTTATCCGCAAGCATTATAGTCATGTTTATATCCTCTAGTTTGGTAGGTGCTAGTTCATTTTGAATTTTTAAATAAAATTTAAAATGAATCACGTTAACAGCTGTCCCTATGTCATAGAGGACATAATAGTAAGTTCCTCTGAAGGTACAAGGGAGAATAGGCTTACCAACTTCTTTAGCTTTTACCTTACCTTTGACGAATTGCAAAGCTTAAGTATCTAGCTCAATCACATTGCAGTGAGCAAACATGGTTAGAATATCTTCCTTCATTGATTCCCCTATCTCATGTATGTTTACCTATTCAGTTTTCCTTACTTGTGCCTCTTCTTCTAGCTTCTTTAGGAATAGCTCTTATTATTATCGTTGATCCTCTAACTACTGAGTTATCATATGTTTTGTCATCCTTGGAAAAGGAAGGGGTTCAACATATGGGGATACCTCCCGCAATGGTTCAATACGAGCTATCATCTTCTACATCTCACTCGGGTGATGTGCTGTAACGGAACCAGTCCTTCTTGGGAGCATCAATATGTTCTATAAAAGACTGAAGGATTTGCAAAACAATATCATCTCAAGTTGAAGTTCATCAGCAGTTTATTTCACCTTACCGGATTCTTTATAAGCATTGAGACAATCATATTCAATTTCTATACCTCCTTCGCTGCCTAAATCAAATCCCCATGTTTCTCTGTTACATCGAATTCGTTCTAAAAGTTCCCAAGCCTTAACTATAGTTAACTCAATAAAGGAGCCTCCAGAATTGGTGTCAATCTCATGTTTAATTTCTTGATTAAGTCCTCCATAAAAGTTGTGTAGAACATACCATTCAGGTAAATCATGATGAGGACATTTATGAAGTAGTCTTATAACTTTTGAAGGCTGTCACATCCCAAAATTTTCCAAATTTTGAAATGTGAAAAATAAACAAACAAACAAAATAAATGATGAAATTTAGGGGGTAGAATTGTAACATCCCGATTTATACGGGCCGATTTTTTTTTAAAAGGGATGTTTTCAACACGTTCAAACAAAAATAAATATTTTGTTTGGATTTATTAAAACTAATTTTTAAAATTACTTTGATATATGAGAGAAATAAATTAATTTCTCATAGTACTTTTCATATTATTATTTGAATCTGTTTTTTTCTATTTGATTCTCTCTAGCTTTGCATATTTTTGTGTGTGTGGACATGTTAGCTATAGACATGCACCGTGTATGTGCATGCATGCATGGAGTGGCCACCTACATACACTAGTACGTGTAAACTCGTCTCCTGCTTTCCTTTATTTCTTCTCTTGTCTATGCACTCGACCAAGCTCCCCTTTCCGTATGTTTTTTTATCTTTAAGTCTTAAAAACTTATGAATAGATCAGCCACAACATATCTGCGATAGACCGAGTGAGACAGGTTGTCCATTTTCCATACAGCAAGCAAGCAAAGCCCGTTCTGCTCATCTTCCTGAACTCACGCATAGAATCGTAGCTTAGTATGTGGCTTCTGAGCAAGGCACTGTATCTTCCTAAACAACACTCACATCAGGCCTGGACCTAGCAAGACTAGTGATCCACTTCCATATAGCACGCGAAGCGACTCGCTTCTCTTCATCTCCCCGCACGCGGACGCGAATGGAGTCAGCTGAAACAGCTAGCAGCAGAAACTGCCACTATTATCTCGACATTGATTCTCCACTTAAATATCTTCGAAATGCACGCGGACGTCCTCTACATATACATAGATAGACTTTTGTATAGCAATCTCCAAACCTTCAATTTCCACCCCGAAGGGCTGTCAGTTTCAGCCTAGATCTTCAAGGCCAAGCAAACTCCACCGGGCCGCCGTCGCTCATGTTCTGATGATTTCGACCACGAGAGGCTGAGCTCCTGCGCCACCACGTCGGTAAGGAGAAGAAGAGCCCGTTCCTAGAAAAGCAGTTCAATCCTTTCATCACGCCGACTATACGATGTCTTTCTTCAAACTCTGTTCATCATCTTCGTCGAGGAACTCGGTGAGCTCCGTCACAAATCCTTGGACTCACACTTTACTCGCATATATACGTATCTTCTAGACATGATTTCTAGATATATCTCTCTAGTTGACCGCATCGCCGGTGAACCGAATGCCATCCGATGGCATGACCATATTAGCCTACCATACACACGTTTATTGATCTTGAGCCCAACATGAAAAATGTTCCAATTAACCCTAGGAGCACAGCAGTAGTTTTAGTTCGCGAATACATTTGATGTTTATTAATCCATTTTGAAAAGTGACAAAGTATCCTATGCATTAGTACTAGCATAATTACATGTACGTGTACTTTCATATTCCCAGTGAACTGTTCGTATGCTTTACGGCTATGTCTCATCGATTAGTCTAGTTATACCAGGATTTTGTTTACAAATGCCCGGCTTATCATAGATTCATTTGGTTGAAATAATTGACCATGTTTATCTTAGACTCTTACTTCTACTTTAGTTGGTCTGATTATTAGCACTAGAGAGAATGTCTGATTACTTGCAAATCTTAATAGTACTGATTGCTCAATGGCTAGACCTTTCTGACTAAATCCAAATTTGGTTTAAATAGATGATTAAACTTAGAAATTCCATAACTTTTGATCCATAAATCAGAAAAATACAAATTTGGTGTCCATTGATTCAGAAAAATAAGATCTTTGCAAATATGGCCTTGATTTGTCCATTTGCTTATAAAAATTTAGAGTTTTATGCAAAAACATTAATAGGACTATTTTGAGTATAAAAATTAATCTAAAAATTATTTTTGAGTGAAACCTTTTGTAAATGGATTTTGTTTTAAAACACTTTGACCATAAACATTAATATTGGTGTTTAAAAAAATTTTTGCTAACACTAGAAATTATTCCTTTGATTAAAATCATTTCTAGCAAAACAAAAATGATTTAAATGTCCATTTTCACTAACTTGATTTTAAATGGTTTTGCCACTTTTATAAATGACCAATAGGTGTTTTAAAATGTTTATAGCTTTATTAAAAACCACTTTTACAATAAAACAATCTTTTTCATGCTTGCATGCATTGTTTTGTTTTCATTATTTTATGTGGTGAAATTGTTTGAATGCTAGATTGAATTTGTGCCTTGATTGAATTGTAGTGAACTTTGAGGAGTGTGACCATTGCAAGATCAAGGAGTGAACCTATATTCTCTACAAAAAAAGGAAAGTGGTGCTTCATACTTTTGTCCCATTATTTTCACTATGCATTAGTGATATTTTGAGTAGGTATTGCATGGAATTTTCTAAGTATAAGCTATGCCTTGGGAAATCCTAGTAGATGATGCCTTAGTAGAATTTTCCCTAAGTTAAGATTCTTGCTACTAATATGCTTAGCCTAGCTAGTAGAAAACAAGGGTGGATTGTATTCATGCTATGAAATATTTCTAAGTCAATGACTTGTGTTTTGTTTAATAAAACAACTATGTGAATGAATCACCTGGGTCGAATGGTGTGAATGGGTTATGTTGAGTGGTTACACAGGGCCCCATATTTATGGCCTACCCTAGTGTATCTCACTTATGGAAAGACACCAAGGAACAAAGAGATTTGAGATGTCAAATGTTGAGAAGCTTCAAGTGCAGCCACATGGCATTATGGGCTCTCCCTGGATCATATAGGTTGCAATAACTTAGCTAGATGGACAGTTGGTTGTAGGGGGTGATAGGTTTGGAGTGCGTCCATTTTGGTCTAAGGGAAGGCTTCTGAAAGATCTTGTCTCGATGCATGTCGAGTCTTGTGGGGAAAGTGCACCACCTCTCGAGAGAGTAAAATGTAAGTACTTAGCCGTGTCCACGGCAATGGACAATTTGAGCATCAAGACATGGAAGCTATCAAGGATCTCCTCATCCCAATTTCTAAGTTAAAAGCTTGTGGTTGAACAAGGGTAAAGGATCACCAATATCTATTGGTAGATGCCTTGGGTGATTTTGACAAACAAAAACTTAGTGTTTTCAAATGATAAGGAAAATATATTTTGAGCAAAGCAAGCCTAAGCTCCACTTAGCCAAATGCATATAGATGATAGATACCACCATTCTACCATAGTATCACTTGCCAATACAATTCAAATGTATTGACCCTTGTGGTTATGACTTATTATGTTGCAGGTTTGTTTGATGTTAGGGAAGTGTGTTGAATAGGATTACAAGTCTACAACCAACATGATTGACTGTGGCACTTTGAAGATGAAGGAAGCCATGCTATATAGTTATTTTTGTTGCATTGTAATGAGATAGCTAAATGAGCTATGTAATATGTAATGAATTATTTTATTCCTGGTTATAAAGTTGTACTATGACCTTTGTTTCTTGATATTACATCTTAAACTATGGATGCTAGCTATTGATCCAGGGAGTAGCATTGTAAACACAGAGATCTCTACCTTATCAGGTTGGGACCTCTACAAAGGCCCTTACCAGGCCTTCACCTTGGTGGTTCTTGAAGTTTCTAATTCCCCTTCTTACTTAAGTAGTTTTTACCTTGGGAAAGAATCAAAACACAAATTCTCCTTTAAGTTTCTCCCAAGTATCAATTTTCTCTGCAGGGAAAATTCTATACCAAGCCAAAGCAGTGTTGGTTAGAGATTGGCTAAAAAATTTAAGTTTTAATTCAACATGAGAATAACCTCTCAGTTTAAGAGTCCAACGTAGCTCGGTAAAATGCATTAAATGAATGTAGGGAACCTCATCTAGATCATCTCATGCAAAAGTATTTTCTTTAATGACAGTGATAAAGCGAGGATTGACCTTGTATTATGGTTCGCTCCCACTCGGGAATTTTTTGACGAGTCCTCTATTGAACTTCTAGAGGTATTTAGTTGCATTGAGCTAATTCATCAGTCCGAGTGCAGTCATGGTGCTTACCTGGAACTAGTAAGAAACTTTAGTAAAACTATTAGTAAAATAAGAAACTAAGAACAAAGACCAAAAGCTCTTAACTCCCTGGCAACGACACTAGAAAATAGCTTCATAACTACAAGTGCACAGATCAATTGTAGCTAGTTTTGGAGTAAAGATATCGAACCCATGGAGAGCTATTGGTAATGGTCTTAATGCCCCTCGTCACCATCTACCAAAGGATACTTGTAAGTTATCTTTGATCTCAAGTAAAGAGTGTTTGAAAGGTTTTTGGTTGTGTGCAGAAAAGTAATTAAAATGATTAAAAGAAAGCAAGTAACAAGATTGTGTGAAAGCGTGGATGAACTCAATAGGGCTAAAACATTCTTGGGGATGTAGGATACACCTCTACCATGGTATTGTTATTATTACTAATTTAAGATAACATACTTTTTGTGTCATGAAATGTGTGGAGAGAGCTCCATAATAAGATGTTCACTACAAGGCTCGTAGGAAGCAACTTTGTTGAGCCAAGAGTGAGGTCACCTCTAAATAACCACTACGATGTCTGAGAGCAGTCACCCATACAGACCACCACAATTAAGGTTTTCCCATGGATATTATAATTAGCTTAAAGAGTCTCTCTTTATTCCTCCTTTGACCGCGTAGTTCACGAGCCGACACCAATCTGTCACGGGGCCATTCCGGGTACAATCCCAAAGCACGACCAAAGGATTTCTCCCTCCCTTGAGTCCCAAGGGAAAATGGTATGTGGTCGACTACACATACCATCTAAAGAGAGAGATCAGACATAAAGCATAAATCAATCATAGACCGACAAGTCATATGGACACAAGAATAGATCATATTTATTGAAAATTCATAATAGTGCTAGGGTTTCTCCATCTCCGAAAGAACAAAGGAACTACTCACACATGGAATCAATCAACAACATCATCATAATCAAATGGATGGATAAAAGTACTAAAATAGATCTAATGCAAACCATAATTGAATCTGGAATTACAACAATATCTAATGGATGAAATATGAGGGTAACGGTGGTGATGTAGATGCAGTGGTTGATGATGAAGGGATGATGCGTTGTCCACCAATGATTCGTGAATCAACAGGGATTTTACCCCAACCAAGTTCCTCCTTCAGATCCCTTTAAGATGTGTTTTTTCATGGTTTCTGGTGGCTGTGAATGTCGGGTACCCCCTCTGTCTTTGCCAGGAGAAAGTATTTGACGAGGCGAACCTAATGGCACATCGTATGGAGGGGCTCCGCATGTACCACCGGTCGTCATCGGCACTGATTGCTTCCCCTCATTTGGTATTTTCCTAGGTGCGAAGCTAAATCTATAAAATGACTTTTATCACTTAAAAATATCATATTATAGTATAATATGAATGCTCTAATTGATATGTTCATATAAGACTTAATGATTCAGGATCCTGTTAAAATAAAGAAAAAAAGGTGCGCACGAACGAGTGAAATACAAAGATCCCTACTCTATTTATGCAAAAACAAAAGGTAAATATGCTTCAATTTTGGACTCATCAGCGACAAAGTTATAGAATTGGGAGCGATGATAGACACGACAAGCAAATATGAAGACACCAACGATGATTCAAATGGATTGCTAAATGTTTTGGCCGTCCCAAACAACCAAAATAGCAAACTCAGAAGTGCAAGAACACCTCGGAAGATAAGCCTAATCATGATAATGCAGCTAGCAACGCAACTTTCAGATCTGGAGGACGGGGAGGGTGCGGAGGCGGCCGGGGACGAGGACATGGAACTTCCTGACTCCAGGGTAGAGGAGATCAATAGCCCGTAAAAACTTATTCTTGGGCCGACATTGCCAACAAACCTTGTCTACATCACCCGAATGGGAACAGAGGTTCTTCCCACACTAATGCTGAGTATCGTTTCAATGAAGACATCAGGAGAGACGAATCCTTTGGCTACAGGGCCAAGCGATGAAAAGGAAAGAAAAATTCCTAGAAAGGCAAGGAGGCTAAGGAAGATTCCGACATGTAGAAGCGGATGCCGCATAGCCCAAGTCGGATGTAAATAAGGATTATCCTCCAAAGAAAGACACTTATGTCTGCTTCCTTGGAACTTAGCTGTCTAAGTTCAGAAAGGCGGTTCTCCATGAGCTCAACGCCATGGTTTCGGCTGTTCCTCAATTTCTGGATTGGTTGGATGTAACCGTCACCTTTGATCGAAACGATCACCTGAAGAAAACTCATTGTCGGGGAAAGTACCCTCTAGTTTTAATCCCCTTATTGATGGCTACGAGTTATCTAAAACTCTCATGGATGGTGGCAACAACATCAATATCCTCTACATTGAGACGCTCCACAGCATGAAGATTCACGAAATCCATCTAAACCATAGCAATTTGTTATTTCATGGAATTGTACCATGAAGACAGGCGGATTCGCTGGGTGAGATCACACTGGACGTACATTCGGAACTCCGGAAAATTACCGGACCGAGCCACTCTCCTTTGAGGTGGTACTGTTCAGAAGTGCATACCACGCCATCTTTGGACGTTCGGCTTACTGGGTCTTCATGGCCCGTCTGAGAGGATACAGATACCGCCTAGAGGGGGTGAATAGGCAGTTTAAAACATTTCTGATAGTGGCTCAACAAAGGCGGAATTAAACTAGCGTTTACTTTGTTAAGCACAAAACCTAGAACAACTAGGGTTCACCTATTTTTACTAAGAACTTATGCTAAGCAAGACAAGAAACTATGTGATATCAAGATATATACTTCAAGCACGAAGGCTATCACAAAGTAAGGTGCATAAGTAAGATCTTGGATATAGAGATAACCGAGGCACGCGGAGACGTCAATATTTTACCGAGTTCCTCCCAACATGGAGTACGTCTTGTTTGGAGAGGGGGTGGTATCAAACCATCAACACCATAAGAGGCCTCCCTTTTTCTCCTGTGAATCTCACCCCAACGGGACCACACTCCCACTATCGATGCACTTGTCGGTGGCAATCCGGAACATCTCACAAGGTTGGGGCACTTCTCCACAACTTAATTGGAGGCTCCCAACAAACAAGCTTGGGAAAACTCCACAACTTAATTGGAGGCCCAAAGTAATCCACAAACCTGCAACACAACCAAACCATCTAGGGTTCCAAGAATCCAAGAGTAAAAAGCTTCTCAACTTTCACTCAACCGAGTCATCACCAAGAACTCAAACCGATGCACCAATACAAATGGCAAGAACACCACAAAGATGCTCCAATACGCACTCTCAAGTTCCAACAATGCTAATAAAGCAATTGGGGGAACAAGAGAGGAAGAACACAAAGAGAACAAAAAATACTCCAAGATCTTGATCCCAAGGAATCACACACAAAGAGATGATATGGCTTGGAAAATTGTAGATCTAGATCCCCTTAATCTTCCTCTAAAATGTGTGCAAGAATCACTGGATGGGGAGGAAGAAATCAAGCTAAAAGAGGTGTCAAAGATATGGAGCAAAGCTTGAGCAAAAGGGGAGAAGAAGCAGCCAAAAAGAATAAGGAGAAAGCTTCATATAGGAGGGGGCCAAATTTGCCCGTTGGGGCCAATCCGACCTGGGCCAGACGGTACTACCGGATTGGGCCGACAGTATCGGACCAGACCCAGCAGCGCTAGCAGCAAACGATCGGAACAAAAGGCGAGTGGCACAGCGTGTTCCAGCAAGGCGTGCGGGAGCGGCAGCTGGCCCAGTGCATGCAAGATCTGGCAACGCACGCTGTTCAATGCGAAGGGCGAAGGCGCACGAAGCGGTGCAAAGCGAAAGGGCGGAGCGGCTAAGGCTGGGCGGCTTTCTGGGCCGCAGGATCGAAGAGGCCCAGGCATTGCTTGAGCGCGCGCATGGGCGGGGTGATCGACAGCGCGAGCGCGCGTGGGAGCAGCGGTAGCGAGCGACGGCTGCGCACGAGGAAGTAGCGAGGCGCGCACGGCCTAGAGAAAAATGCGGCGACTGGGCCAGGCGAACCTCGGCCGACCGGTAGTACTGGCCCACCCGGGCCGGTCCGGTACAGCCGGCCTGTGGAGCTGGGCAAGGCAGAAAGAGGGCGACGCGCTGCAGACTGGGCCGGACCCGGAGCCCGGTACTACTGCTGGGCCCAATAAACCATTTTTCCTTTTTCTTTTTAGAATCAAATTGACAGATATTCAAATGACTATAACTTTTGTTTGGTAACTCTAATTGAACCGATTCCAATTGCGTTGGAAAGAGGACGACAAGAGCACCAAGTGAGAATGTATCAAGTATTATAGTGTGAGATACCTCACTTGGTGAGAAACTATAAAACCGCCAAGATCAAAATCGCAACAAGATATAAATGGGAGATACGTTTTTAATGAAAAAGAGCTTGTTATGGAGATTACCACAAGATCTAAATCATCACATGGACAAGACCAAATAATAACCAAATATGATGATGCAAGTATGCAAAGGTTTGATCTCTCTCCGAACGATATGATTGAGATACTCATTCCAGATCCCCTCTTGATAGTACGGCTATCTATGCTAAACCCGGTCTCCCGTGAATAACATGAGACCGGCAAAAGGGAAAACCTAACAAGATTATACCTTTGCCTTGAGCAATCCACTTGAGCTTGATGTAGACGATCTTGTCCTTCTCAAGATGGACACCTTTCTTGATTCCTTATCATGATCCGTGATCACCAAGGATGGCAAGCATCAAACATGAGATCTTCTATAGAGGGCATTTTGAGCTTGCACAACACATCTTCTTCTCATATCATCGACCTTGAAGCCAACACATACTCCAAGCGATGCCAATGGAAAATTCCTACAAGTGCATCTTAATACACACATTAGTCCATAAAGATAGTCATTAATTATTAAAACCACACATGGGGCCCACATGCTCTTTCACCGTCCCTGCTACATCTACAACATGATGAAACTTTCGGGTCCCAACGGCATCATCACCATCCGGGGAAACCAGAAGAAATCATGAGACTGCGAGGAAGGATATGTCGCCTTTGCTGAAGCCATGTTGCACGCCCAGGAGTACCAGGAGATCAAGGAAAAAACCGACCCATCCGAGATGCCCGCTATGAAGAACGAGGTGCTGAAACCAAGTTTGCGGTTTAAGGCATCAGAAGAAACAGAGAAGACACCACCAAAGGAATAAGATCCCTCCAAGGTGACGAACATAGGGGTAGGTTTAGACCTCGCATAGGAAAGCATGCTTGTCGAGTTCCTCAAAGCTAATAAAGATATATTCGCATGGCAACGTTCTAACATGATCGGAGTACCTAGGGAATTTGCCGAGCACTCTCTTAATGTGTATCCCGATGCTAGACCCGTCAAACTGTCCTTACGATGGTTTGATGATGAAAAGCGCAAAGCTATAGCTAAGTAATTAGCCTGAATAGATTTAGCCGGATTTTTCACAGAGGTCATCCATACAGATTGGGTGGCAAATCCTGTACTCGTCCCTAAAAAGGACACTATTGATTTAAGGATGTATGTTGATTATACTGCCTTGAACAAGGCTTGTCCCAAGGATCTGTTTCCTTTGCAAAGAATCGATCAAGTTATCGACTCCATGGCAGGGTCGAAATCATTCTGTTTTCTTGACGCATATTCCAGATATCACCAAATACCGATGAAAAAATGGATCAAATCAAGAAGTATTTCGTCCCTCCTATCAGAACCTTCAGCTAAAAACTATGCCTTTTGGCTTAAAGAACGCAGGAGCAACATATCAATGCACTATGCAGCGTTGCCTCAAATACCAAAGCATACGCAACATCCATGTATACGTGGATGACATAGCAGTTATGTCCAAAAAGAAGGAAACACTGATTTCCGACTTAGAGGAAACATTTGCTAGCCTACAAAAATTCAATATGATGCTTAACCAGAAGAAGTGCTTCTTCGGAATACCAGCCAGAAAATTGTTAGGTTTCATCGTGCCTAAAAGAGGAATAGAGGTGAACCGGGACAAAATCAAGGCTATACTGAACATTACCAGGCCAACTCGCCTAAAGGACGTCCAATGAATCACTGACTGCATCACAGCAGTAAGCCGGTTCGTCAGCCAGCTCAGAGAAAGAGCCACACCTTTATACAAGCTCTTGAAGGAAACCGAAAAATTTGTCTGGACCAAAGAATACGACGTTTCCCTGCAAAGTTTGAAAGACCTACTTTCAAATCCACCAATCCTTGCCGCACCAGAGCCATAGGAGCCTATGTTACTCTACATCGCAGCAACAAGCTGAGTCATAAGTGTTGTAACATCAGTGGAGCGTAAGGAGGAATACCATGAATATCCAGTACAATGTCCAACTTATTATATAAGTGAGGTCCTAATAGAGTCGAAGCAAAGGTATCCACATTACCGAAAGTTATCCTATGGTGTATTCTTTACTATCGGAAAGCTACGACACTATTTTCAAGAGCACAAGATCACGGTGGTGAGTACAGCTCCCCAGCGAAATATAATCAACAATCGTGAAACCACAGGACATGTTGCAAAATGGGGAATCAAGATAGAAGCTTTTTACATTCAGTACAAGCCACGTACAACAATAAAGTCCCAAATACTTACCGACTTTATCGCTGATTGGACAAAGACGGTGGAAAATAGAAATCCTACAGACCCGAAATTTTGGACCCTTCACTTCTACGGATCAAAGGCACGGGGAGGCTCGGGGGCGTACATGGTGCTCAAATCGCCCCAAGGAGATAAGCTATTCTATGTGCTAAAGATTCACTTCACGACAACCAATAATATTGCCAAATATGAAGAACTATTATATGGAATACGCATGGACAAGGACATTGCCGTTACCCGACTCATGTGTTACGGAGACTCGGATTTAGTTGCACAGCAAGTATCCGATATCTGCAACAAAAATAAACACATGGCAGCATACAAAGTTGTTTTGGATGAACTATCTAAAACGTTCGAGGCTTTTGAGGTTCAACACATCCCTCGAGAAGAAAATGAAGAATCGGATGCTCTATCAAGAATAGGCTTTGCGCGGAAGACAGTTCTAGATGGTGCTTTTTAGATCACTTAAGAGTTCCCTCTATCATAGGAATTTATGAGGACTATTCGACTCACCTTTAGTAGCAGTTCTGGCTGTGATTCCCAGTTGGACGCAACCCTACCTAGATTTCTTGGTAGATGGAAAATTACCTAAAGACGAAGTTTTGGGACGACAGATTGTCTGACGAGCAAAAGCATGTACAATTATAAATGGTGAGCTCTATAAGCGGAGTGTTTCTAGGGTTTTCTAGCACTGTATTTCTCCGAAAGAAGGAGATGGAATCTTACGAGAGATCCACGAAGGCGAATACGCTCATCACACTATAGCCAAATACTTAGTGGATAAAGGTTTTAGACACGCATTATTTTGGCTCGCAGCTAAGGCAGATGCTGAGAAACTCGTCAAAATGTGCAAAGGCTGCCAAAAGTACGCACGTGAAGCACACGTTCCAGCTAATCAACTACGAACAATCCCTATTACATGACCATTTGTGGTCTAGGGGCTTGCTATGGTAGGGCTTTTTCGGGTGACAAAATATGGATTTACCCATCTCTTGTGATGGTGGATAAATTTACAAAGTGGATTGAGGCTAAACCCGCAACAAATTGCGATGGAGCCATAGCCAGCAAGTTCGTCCGGGGACGTAATTATCCGATTTTGATATCCGCAAAGTATTATTACTGACAATGGGAGTAACTTTTCCATGGGAGAACTAGCCGAATTCTACAAAGATCAAGAGATCCGACTTGATATTGCATCAGTCGCACATACACAAGCCAATGACAAGTCGAAAGGGCAAAAAGTCTCATTTTACAAGGACTCTGATCTCGTCTAGAGGCACCACTTCGTCGTGCTTCAGGGGCTTGGTGAAAGAATTACCATCTGTGATATGGAGCTTGAGAACAACTCCTAACATGTCAACCAGATATAGTCCGTTCTTCTTGGTCTATGGTGTAGAAGCAGTTCTTCTGAGTGATTTAATCCCCCAATCTCCCCAAGTCAAAGCGTATATCGAAGAAGATGCAAAAGGTTCTTGACAAAATGATCTCGATATAACCGAAGAAGTTCGCGTTGTTGTTGAGCAAAGATCTAAAGCCTATCAGCAGAAGTTACGCAAGTACCATAGTCATAGAGTGCAAAATCATTCCTTCAGAAAGGGTGATTTGGTTCTCTGACTCGTGTAAAAAAGAAAGCACAAACTTTCCTCGATTTGGGAAGGACCTTTTATGATCAGCCAAGTTCTGCATAATGGGTCATACTATTTAACTGATATGAGACCAATCAAGGAAAGACCTGATACTCTGAAGAGAAAGAGAGCTGGTGGTAGTATAGACACGGATGAATTATACCATCCATGGAATATTGCACAGCTATGTCCTTTCTATTCTTAATTATATTTCCTTATAATCATATGTACATGTTCAAAGTGAAATAAAGTATTGGTTACCTCATAATTTTTTGAGAAGTTTTTTACCATCTTATTTCCAAAAGAGCATATCAATTTCAAAGATCCCAGGATGCTTGGAAGTACTTTATGCTCATGTTATTTCTAGTTATGTTTTTCGAATATCTATAAAAATGTTACCTTCAGGTGTAAATCTCATTTTATGTGTATACTTTGGTTTTTTATCTGATTGCTTAGACGCGGGTATTTTCCGAGTAATGAATTATTAGTACTGAAAGCCTACTTTGTTTCCGAGTTTAAACTAGTTTAGTAATTGAGCTCCATTGCTCTGCATAGTTTACGTGCTAAAGGTTGGCTAGCTCATGAAAGGGACGAGGCTGAGAGCTAGATAAAACAAGAAGTGTAGACACAAAGTGCTTAAATTTTTTTTCAAGCACACATCAAATATCTACAAACTACTAAGTAGTAAAACATTAGTTCTTACACATCAGCACCACAAAATAAAGTAGTTTACTTATTACATAAACACCTATCTTGGAATAATGCAAAGTTTTTCTTCGGAATCTATGCTATAGGTGGAGGAGAAGGATTCGCCGAATTGGCGGTGCTGCCCTAATCTTTGTCCGGGATGGGAATGTTAGGCTCGGTCTCTTCATCGTCCTGAGATTCTTCTTCGGCTTCGACTGGGGGGCTAGGCAGCACTGCAAAAGGAGTGAAGAACTGCTTCTCGAAGTTGGTCATCTCGGCCACACGACAAGCGTATCCGGCACAAGATTCCCATATTTCTCCGACGTTTTTAGCCTTGCCATCTTCATCTTCAGTTGCATAACCCTTGATAACTTGCCAAATTTCCATGTTTCCATGGTGGCTCATTACCATAGTGAGGGAATTTTGTGCGGCCGTGCGGGCATAGGAAATTTTCCAGTCCTAGACTAGCTGAGGCAAATCCTTCACCTTGTCGTACAACTCTTGATCCAGAATCTTGTTAAGGTCGAGAAGATCAACGTCTTCACCAACCTCTTCAAGAGATTGCTGGTAGTCATGAATGAGATCTTTGACTAACACAATTCATCTTGTGCATGACTTGGATGATGAAGAGTCTAGGAGGTTGAGAGGTCCCACAGTTCAAGAACAATGATCAAAATCCGACATGTAATCATCGGAAAAATCAAGAAACAAAGTAGAACAAATACAGAATGACAGTAAGACATACCAAAGATAGATTCATCTACTTTGGTTTTCTCCTCTCTCAAACTCCGGAGTTCATCCCGAAGTGCCTAAGTTGTGTCCTTCTGCCCATCCAGCTCTTACTTTATATCCAAGATTTCCTTGTCCCTGCGAGCAATGGAGCGGTCATGCTCCTTGGAAGCAAGATTGCTGGACTCCAAAATATTGGCGACAATGCGTTTGTGGTCATCCCTCAACTTTTGGATCTACTGACGAAGTCTAGGATTTTCCGACTCCAAGGCTCGGAAGTTCTTGGTATTCTCGACAAGCTTGAATGATTGCTTCAACAAGTCTAGAATGGAAACAAACAATAGTTAAGTCGAATTAATAAAACTCGACCGAGGAAAATTATTCGAGAAGAGATAGTCGGAAAAGCTTACCTTCAGCTTCATCCTTCTGCACTTTCAATTAAGCATTTTCAAGATAGAGAGTTTCACTTCTCTCCGCTTGTCACATATGTTCTTAAACAATTCCTAGTTGTAAGCATTAACTCTCTATAAGTCAGAATAATAACCAGAGTCAGATTGCTACTAAGACTCGAGCTACAACTTTAACTAAGTTAAATTCCAACATGAGCCTTGGGGGTACACTACATCATTCTTTGGCATCCTATATAAGCATAAACTCGGATATCTATACAACTTCATGCTTGGGGGATAGAGGATAAGATATACATACAAGTAAAAAGAGTCGAAAAGACAACTTACAACATGCTCATGTTAGATCTTATGGAGGTTGGTCTTAATTTCTAGAGTGAACTTTTTTAGCAAGGGTCAACGAAACAAAAGGTGGAGGTAGAGTTTCTCCGACCCTTAGCTTTTCATCCCGGAGACAAACTTGTTACAGCGGCTCCACCAGCTTGACGTCCTAAACTTCTTGTGCCTCCTCCTATGCTGAGATGTTCCGGCGTTCTAGGCATTTCCGAGCAAGCTTGTTTAGCTCTTTAGCAGTTTTCCGGATGAAGCCAGCTGGAATATTCAGGCAATCATTGGCAATGTTCTTTGCTAAGGTATCATTAACCTTAGAGGGTTCACACTTATCTTTAACCAAGTCACCAATGGTGATGTCGGATTGCGAGTCCTGGGTCGCAACTTTGGTTTCTGCTGTGCGCGGAAATTGAGTCTCCTCCGGCGCTGAGGACTGGATTGTATTGGGGGTCGGAGGCACAAAAGCAGGAGAAGGCATTGGAAGCTTATGCTGGCGCAAAACCTTTCCTGGCTTCCCCTTTCCCTTGACCAAAGACTTGGCTCTGGACAATAACATGTCATAATCATTAATATCTGGAGTAAGCATAAACCAAAAACATGAAAGTCTGGTAGAAGAAACATACCTCTTAACAGTAGGCATGTGACACCCCCGAGATTAGGGCTAAAAAAATCTCAGACCTCTGTCTGACATAAGCTTAACCTTGAGCTCAAGAATATCCAGTGAATAATCGATAACACAGCAGTGACCCTACGACACAAAAATATTACAACAAGCTCATAACTGAGCAGAGAACCAAATTATTACAAGGAGAGGTCACTAACCACGAACATCAAACAACGGAAGGAAAATTATGCTATTAATTATAGCAAACTTAACAAATGGCCTAAGAGTCCTGAAGCATAATGATGACATCCCAGCCCATAGATTCCAGGCTGCCTTCCGGGAACCCCAAGCTACTCGTCGGTGTCGATGTAGTACCAAACTGATCTTCAGGGAACACTTACTCTGCCAAAAGTATCAACAAAGCAAGGGTGAGTATAGGGTGTACTCCACAAGACTTATGGTTGGTGGAGTTGTTTTGCATAAATCCATCTTTGTATATAAAACAAGAGAGAGAAGAAGCTCGTCTAATTAGAGTATTTTAAAACGGGATAAGAGAGCGACATCTTTGAAGTATTGATCATAATATTTTGATATCCACCAATCGTCATCAACTTTTGAACTAGGATCACCCCCTCATACCCATGAGGAAGCATGCTTAAGCACACGTTGATCTGACAAGTTTTATGATTAGGTTATAGTTCTCTAGGATCTTAGAATCTGATCACCAAGCATTCATAACCGTGAACACGGCTTTTTGAAAAGATTTAACCCTGCAGGGGTGTACAACTTTACCCACATGTACTAACCTTCTCTTAATGCCACATTATTAGCACTCTTCCTTGGAAGGCCGGTAGAGAGTGGTTAGACACGGCCTTTCCCTTGCTTTTGCAGAGAACATGAGTCATGCCCTAAGGATGGTTCCGCTATAACAGGTCAAATCCCGAAGCCAGTCCCTAGAGATGTGAGGTGAGGTTGGTTTACCAGGGGATCCATCGACCCCAAGCAACCTCGTCCATGCTTACCTACCTGTTATGAATGCACCTCCTTCACCGCCTTCGAGAAGATCTAGAATGCATGTCTAATGGAACGCCCAAACTATCTGACTCATGGAATCTACTAGGAAAGTTAGTTGGTCGTGAGGTTGTCTAGGCCCCATGTGGTTGTACGCTCGTCTTGGTTCCAAAGGCAAGAACTCGGGTCCTAGTGGTGGCGAGCATGGGACTAGAAAAACCACATCCCACCGTGGCCTCCCATACAAGACTTAGCATGCTTAATCTCATATCACTAATCTCATCTCATCACGTTCTCCTGTCATACTAGATTCTCTGCATCAGATACATCATCTGGATGAACCAGCACTAGAAGCTATGCATGGCTAAGCAGAACACAAATATAAGCTCTAGCGGTGCACATAAGCAAAACCTAGTTATGCTAGGAGCAGCGGATTAGGTAATATAAGCTCAAAGGGGAGTAATGCAACAGATAGGATACTCTATCTATCGATAAAATACCGCTGTAGAATCATATGCATCATGGCAAGAATTGAAATGCTTTCGAAATCATAGGATGATATCATGGTGGGGCTATGGTTGCCTTTGCCTATTGATAACCAATAAGCAGAGCTTCGGAAGCCTTGTACTTGACATGATTACAGTTGGTCAAGTATTGGTCTTTGAGCTTTGAACTTCGACGGTGTTGATCTCGGTCTTTGATCTCGATCTCGCATTCTACCGAAGAAGAACCAAATATCGGAAAGAAAGGGAAACAATCAACACATGGCATCGGTGCAATGCTCAAGCAATGATGATGATATGACAAGTTAAATTGCATTGAAATGTAACCCTAATACATGCTCGGCAGTTTAATCGGAGTTCCGAAGGGTACAAACCCTAACTCGGGGAAACTCCGGAATCACCTTTGAGGGTTCGTTTGGTTATCTAATTACTTTTCATGAAAGTTGTTGATCAATGCATGATTATAGCTCTAATAGCTAGATCTCATTTTTCTGAGCATTTTGATATATTATTTGTATTTTTCTGACTTATAAATAATTAGATTTTTAATTTACAAGTTTATAACATTTTATGAAAATGTTAAACCATTTTAAAAAAAGGTTTACTATGTCATGCTGACATCAGCGCAGGGGTGGGGTCGGGCTAGCCACAGTGGCTGACTACTGGGCCCGAGGCCACCTCATCGTCCATGTTGGCAAAGTGGGGCCTGCAGCGTGTTGACCGGGCTGACTCAAGCTCGCTGACCTCATGGTGACACTGGCATGACGTCACGCCGGAGGTGACCTTGCAGATCAGTGACGGGGAGGGCGACTGGGTGCACACGGGCGAGCGGGAGTGGGTGCGTTCGACGCAGGGGGACATGGCAAGCCAGAAAACGGCGGCGGCCCTAGTTTAAGGTCACTTGAACAGTGGCTACGGCGAGGCTCTGCGGCGGCGCACGGTGGTGGTCGATGCTAGGACGAACCAGAGAGGGAGAGGGCCAACGAGGTGTTCTAGGAGGACCGCAAGCTTACCCTCGACAAGTGAGTAACCTCGGCGAGGACAAGGGAGCTCGGGAGCGGCAGTAATGGCGACGGCGAACGGCGTCGATGGCGAGTAATAACGGCTCGATGCGGACGATTAAGAGCACGCCTGGTCGATTCCTTTGGAGAGGTCGATCAAGATGGCGAGGCGGATCTTCCAGGCTTCATGGCGAGGCTCGAGGCGTCCTGCATCGAAGACGAGCGACGGAGCCCGAGGCTAGGGTTTCGGGGAGCTTGCAGGAAGAAAGGGAGAGAGTGATGGGGGATAGGTGAGAGGATAAGGGAGAGGCGGAGAAGAGGAGCATGGCTCGGCAAGGTCCTTATCTCCTCAGAGATCGGCGGCAAGCATTGCGACGCGGAGACAGCATCGGGCGGCGCCGGCGGTGACACGCAGAAGCTTGCGAGTGGGAGGAAGACGACGAAACAGAGGGCAAAGTGGTACGGGCCAGCGCTCGGCTGCGGATGGTCCGTGCTGGGCTACTGGCTTGCACGTGCTGGAAGCCGAAAGATAGCGGAGGGAATTGGGCCGACTGGGTTGCGTCCTGATGGCTGTTGCTGCTCTGTTTTTTATCTACAAAACCTTTTCCAAATCTGTTTTAACTTTTCCTCTTGTATTTGAATATCAAATCTGTTTTGAGATATTTTCAAAACCACTTTGAAGAGGTTTCAAAGAGAGGGAAGATATTAGGGTTTTACATGTTTCAATTTTCTTTTGCATGCACTTTTAGATATGATGCTCGTGAATGCACAAAAAACCCTAATTAGTAATTAACTAAAACTCGGGTATTACAACTCTATCCCCCTTATAAGAATCTCGACCCGAGATTACAAAGGTAAGAAAAGAGACAGAGAGAGAAAGAAATAGGGACACTTCTAAGGATAAGAGGGAAACACACTAAACAACACATAGAGTATCTCATGGTCAACTCATGGATGGAGTGTTTAGAAACAACTATAAGATAACTACATGAAACACATCAAGGTAACGGAGGAAACAAGAGGAGGAGGTTTCAAGTTGTTAGATATATGGTCTTCCTAAAGATTGAGACCATAGAACTTACAGGAGGTTTTAAAGCTTCTGAATAAGAAAGCTTCCAACAAAAAGAACATAACAACAAACTTTGGTAGGGAACCTCTACTAAACGACTTAAGTAGATATTTCGGGTTGTAGAGATGTGGATCAACAAAACCAAGCTGTTGAACTACTTTCGAAACAGAAGGGTCAATTTTTCATTCAATAGAAGGCTTAATACAGAAAGGTGTTTTGTGGTGAGGACTCATAAGAGTCACACGAAACATGTAACAAGAGAAACTTCTGATTACCAGAATGATAGTTACTCTTAAAACATGGCTAAGAAAGCGGAGGAAACTCTTTATTCATCTAGGTATATCAAAATCTTTGCCACGGATCATGATATCACTTACGTCACTAGATGAAAAGGTAAGAAGATTCCTGATGACACGAGAAAAAAAACATCATTCTCAGACTTAAATTACTTGGCACAACAAAGTGCTTGCCAACATAAAAGGTCCGGAGGATCGGCCAAGAGAAATTTAGCAGCACTACTTTAAATGTTCTCCTTGATGTTCGGGAAAACAAACATCAAGTGAAGGTCAGACTTCGGAGACAGAGGAAACCATGAATATAACTCCTATAATGAATCATAGAAGAAGCCTCATGAAGAGTGGTTGTTACTGCGGAATCAAGAGAATGTGACAAAAGGTCTTTCCGGCTAAGTGTGTCAACCATTACATCAATCTTGCCAGATTACAAATAGACCTATGTCAAAACCTTGAGGAACACCAACTATTGTTTCTCTTGAGATTTAGCTTTGGTTAAGTGGAATGATACTTCAGACTCAGCATGTCTGAATGGAAATTTTGCAACATTTACATAGAGGTAAAGTCACTAGATTCTCAAGATATGGACTAAAGTGTCAAACTCCAAAAGACGAGCTAGTTGCTAGACTTAGATATTTATCAACTTGTCGAAAAACAACTGCATACATATAAAGTGCTAACAATAAAACACACATGTGTCCTTAAGGGAAGAGGGATAACTCTTCTCGAATCCACGACGACATCTTTCAGCATTTGCACGTGAATCAGAGAAGGTCACTTCTAACATCCAGAACTCATACTTCAAAATGACACGAATATGGATGTCGAAAGTTTCCAATATTAATTCCCAATGTTCCATATGAATCCAATCTAACATGGAGAAGATAAGCATATTATCGATGGGCTCAACAAAAAACTTATGGAGACACTCCAAGAAGATGGACGCCTATGTCGTATGAACAAGGAAAAAGTATTGGTCAGACCATAGGACATAAAGATGTACTCAAGTGAGACATCACAAGTTGAAACAACATCAAGATAGTCCTTGGAACTGAGTTTGATTTGACGATTACCCAAATCAAATCAAAGGTGGGGGAAGATAACATATCCAGAGAGGTGATACTATCTTTCTTCAGCGCGAACAAAACTAGACATACCTTTACGAACGAACAGAGTCGAGTAGAACTTTTGTCTTACAACTCTCCAAGTTGTTGTTGAATCTCAACCAACTAGTTAAGGGGTATCCAGTGCGGATCCTTGGAGAAAGGAGCAGTTCAGAGAACTTTCTTGCTCAAGAACTTGACAACATGGTCCAGTGCGGATACTTCTAGGAAGACATCTAGAATATCACGAACCACCGATATGTCACTTAGTTCGAGAGGAAACTTGCTTGGTAAGGAAAGAAGACATAGTCTCAGAGCTTCGGCATGAGCCTAACTCTTTGACCTAAGAGAGTGCACCGGAATAACGGACTTGGTAGCACAATCATCCTTTGCTTAGTGACAGGGTTAACCAATCACACTAAGAATGACACAAATGTCCTTGGAGATCAAAACAATAATAATTGCTAAGAATCTGAGATGGGCACATTATTATGCACACGCATCACTCACGAGCACGAAAGCTCGAGGAAGGGTGGATAAAGTGAAGGGAATATGCCCTGAGAGGCAATAATAAAGTGGTTATTATGTATATTCCAAGTATATGATAGATCTTTATTTTGCATGCTATAATTGTATTAATATGGAAACATTAATACATGTGTGTTTAATAAACAAACAGAAAGTTCCTAGTTATGCCGCTCTCATAAAATAGCTCGTTGATTAACAAGATGATCAAGGTTTCCTGATCATGGACATTGGATGTTGTTAATAACGAGGTCACAACATTATTGGAATGGTGTGATGAACATTCATCCGAAGTATAGCATTACGATCAAAGTCATTGAGTTTATATTGTTATAACAACATACGAAGTGATCCTAATCGTTAGACCATGAGATCATGTCAATCACTAAGACTGGAAGGGTATCTTGATAACATCAAACGTCACACCATAACAGGGTGATTATAAAGATGGGTTTAGTACTACTAAAGTGTTATGTTGAGGCCCATGGATCGAAAGTGGAATTTGTTCATCCCGATGACGGATAGATATGCTCTGGGCCCTCTTGGTGATATCACATTGATTAGCTTGCAAGCAAGTGATTTGATCACTAGAATGTTATATCACGGGAACAAGAAAAGAGTACATGTCAGTAACAAGATCAAACTAGGTATGGAGATACCGATGATCGAATCTCGGACATGTAATATATTGTGAAACAAAAGGATTAAGATACTAGCATAAAAGGTTCTCGCGATCACAAGAAAGTCATCGTTGAATGTGTAGGAGTCAGGATGGATCTCCAGGTCCCGCTTTTGATTATTGATCTGAGAGGGGTCTCGATCATGTCCGCCTTATTCGTGAACCATAGGGTGACACACTTAAGAGACATCGACACCATTTGGAGCAAATTGTTTCATGCTAAAAAGAATAACAAGCGCAGGGATTTATTTCACTAGATATTGAAACTGGTTTTCGGGTGAAATTGCAGAAAGTGTTTCTGCATGTGAAATGAAATACTAGCAAGGGGTTATATGTGAATGTTTTTCATTAAAGTAATTGACAAAATTCTGAATAAGTAAAAGGAATTTTATTTAATGAGAGTTTGCATTAAATTTGGTGGAAATTTAATGGGAATTTGAGTGGGTTTTTTAGTGGAGAAAATTGAAGGGGCATTTTGTGAGTGGAGTGTCCACCCACATGAATGAAGGAGGGGAGGGGCAGCCCCATGTCCGGCGGCCACCCCCTTGGGTGCCCCCCTCCTCCTATAAAAGGACCCCCCTCCCTCACTTCTCACTCACACCTCCTCATGAAGGATCTCTCTCCCCCTCTAGTATTTATCCCCCATGGTCTCAGACTAGCGAGATACATGTTCCTGGTGGCTATTCGGAAAGAAAGAGTTGTGCTTCCGCTGCATCGATGGAGCGAGGAGACGGAGGTTGCTCGGTGCCTCGAACGTGTGTGCGAGCACAGATGCGCCGCTGATTTGCGGCGCTAGGACTTCCTCTCGATCTTGAGATCGGAAAGAGATCGTCTACATCAACCACGAGTTCAACCTCGTTAAGCTTTGTCAGTCTTCAAGGGTATGTTCTCTACGGATGTATATCTGCCCGTTCCTTGTATCTAGTAGATTGATCTTGGTACATAGTTGTTCCCACCGTAGGAAATTTTTTGTTTTCTATGCTGCGAACCCTACATAAAGATGTGTGAAGCATCACTTCGTTAAGAGGGTCATGAATCTCTGCATGACCTCTTAGTATAAAAGAGTGTGATACTTCAGAATAGAACAGATAGAAGATAATCAATTCTTCTTGATCTGCGGATTACAATACTTTGACCTAGTACTAGATATGACGAGGTACTGGAGTTTATTTCTCCTAGACATTCCAAAATGGTTTGTCATGACGGACCACAAGAGTATCTTGCATTGGAAGACACTGATGCATGTTTACTACTTGGCTACCAACTGGTAGACAAAGGTCGGAAAACAACAAGGGGAAAGGAACATACTCAGGATAGAATCCCGATATGTGGATGCTTAAGTCAATAATATTCCGGAAACCAATGTAGAGAAGGGGTAAGGTGTGGCAGGGTCACGAGTATATATGCGAGAATCTCGAGAAGCACTCTTATCATGATCTATTAGGTTCCATTAAAGAACATCTGCCATAGCTAGTGGTAGGGGAAGTCCTTAGTTTTCACATGCAATCGCGACAAAGACCACAAGCTTGAAGGCTAGAATTATAGTACTAGCCATCCTGAGGTAATGTGTGAACATTAATGACAGGGGTCAAAGGAATGGATCTTGGGTTAAAGGTTTGTTTCATGTACAAGATTCACAAGGCCAGAATCTAGCACAATCGGGGATCTTAGGTTCAAGTCCAATGGTTAAAACCCAAAGAAAGGAGTAACTACTACTTGAGTGACATAGCATACACTACAATATAGCAATCATGAGGTAGCTTCCAAAAGAAGAAACAACTTCTGAAGTACCCAAACAAATGAAAAGGGGGCACACAAGGCGAAAGGGAACCTCGAAGCCTAGAACAGAGTATTATGGAACCATCAACATGATGTTGTGGCCCAAAGATAGGGAGATCATGATAGAAAGGAATCTCTCAGATGAACAAGAGCAAAGGGGAACAAGGAATTGACAACACGCACAACTCTAGAGAACTCAACGCTAGGTCAACTGGCTTAGAAACGACATGCCAAGAAAGCACCTAAGCTTTGAAACACTAGAAGAGATATCAAAACTTTTCCAAGATCAACACCAAATAAGATGAACCCAAAGTTAGAGCGAAACTGGATACGAAGAAAAAGAAGCGTACTAGAGTTTTCGCAAATACTTTTCATCTTTGAAATAGTTTTCACAAGCACTAGACTCAACATCGACCAATAGCAAGGTTTTCCTACGATCGGTACTGCTCTGATACCAAAACCTATGACACCCCCGGGATCAGGGCGAAACAAATCCCAGACCTCTGTCTGACATAAGCTTAACCTTGAGCTCGATAATATCTAGTGAAGAATCGATAACACAGCACTGACCCTACGACACAAAAATATTACAGCAAGCTCATAACTGAGCAAAGAACCAAATTATTACAAGAAGAGGTCACTGACCACGAACATCAAACAACGGAAGGCAAATTATGCTATTAAGTATAGCAAACTTAACAAATGATCTAAGAGGCCTGAAGCATAACAATGACGTCCCAGCCCATAGATTCCAGGCTGCCGTCCAGGAACCTCAAGTTACTCGTTGATACATCCAAAACGTATCTACTTTCCCGAACAGTTTTGCTATTGTTTCTCCTCTAAACTTGTGTGATTTGGATACAACTAACACGATCTGACTCTGTTTTCAGCAGAATTACCATGGTGTCTAGTTTTTGTGCAGAAAATCAACTATCAGGAAAAATCCCGTATGCCAAAAATCCTATTTCACCAGAAGATCCACGAAGCCAGAATACGAGACGGAGAGGAGCCCTGGGTGGCCCACACCCCCCTGCCGTGCGGGTGGGCCCCCCGTTCCTGGGAGGGGTGTGGCCAGCCTAGGCACCCCCTCGGCCTCTCTCTTCGCCTATAAGATGCCTTCTGACCTAAAAACTCAGGGGGTTTGATGTTTTTCTAGAAAGAGTTCCGCTGCACCGCCACCACCAGAAACCGTGATTCGGATCCAGAAAATCCGTTCTGGCACCCTGCCGGGACGCGGAATTTGGGGAGGATCATCGCCATCATCATCACCAACGCCTCTCCATCAACCATGAATGTTTCCCTCATCCATGAGTGAGTAATCCCCCACCGTAGGCTACAGGGATGGTAGGGATTGGGTGAGTTCTATCATGTAATCAAATAAGATTGTTAGGGCATGGTGCCTAGTATATGTATTAGTGCTATTTGACTTTGTTGCAACTTGTTGTGCTTAATGCTTGTCACTAGGGCCTGAGTGCCATGATCTCAGATCTGAAATTATTATTGAATCATTATGATAGTATTGTTTGTGATCTTATCTGTTGTGTACACATATCATTGTCCGGATCCAAAGGCCCCAAAGTGACAGAAATCGGGATAACCGGAGGGCATGGCCGTGATGTGAGGATCACATGTGTTCACGGAGTGTTAATGCTTTACTCCAGTGCTCTATTAAAAGGAGCACCTTAATTGCCAGTAGTTCCCTAGAGGCCCCGCTGCAACGGGCTAGCATGACAAAAGATGTTGTGCAAGTTCTCATTGCGAGCACGCATGACTATATATGGAGCACATGTCTATGATTGTTTGGTACTTGGATGCTTATTCTTATTTATCTGCAGTTGCCCTAGATCTTTAAGTTGCATGTTTAGACTCGTCCATGCAACGTCCGTCCATCCATCCCTATGCCTACCGCACTCATATCCTACTGTTTGCTGCTACTGTTACTATTGCTCATGTTTTGTTGTTGTTGCTTTGTTTTTTGCTACTGATAAACTTCTGTGAGCAAGAACTATTTCCAGGTGCAGCTGAATTGAAAACTCAGTTGTTAAGGCTTGCAAGTATTCTTTGGCTCCCCTTGTGTCGAATCAATAAATTGGGTAATACTACCCACGAAGACTATTGCGATCCCCTATACTTGTGGGTCATCAAGACTATTTTCTAGCGCGTTTGCCAGGGAGCATAGCTTTATTTGTAAGTTCACTTGGATCTATTATTGTTCACCGCTACTCCGTTCATCATTGGTAATTATCGTGATGGAAAGTTTCCTATTTTACCATCCACTACAAGAAGAGGTAAAGTCGTAAACACCTCTGCTGCTCTTGATTCATCGTCTGTTATGAGTAAGCTTGTTACACCACCACCACATACTCATGCTACACACGCTGCTACTACTGCTGAATCTGAAACTGCTTTTGATAGACATGATGTTACTTCTACTGTGCTTCATGCGAGTGGTTCATTAGGTCCTTTCCTAGATGCTACTATGGCTGGTCTAGGGAATACTGAAACTCCTAGTGAAGACACTGTTACACATGTTATCTCACCTGAGTCTAGAGAGATTTATGATATTAATGATGGCTACATTGAGTTTACTGATGAATTTGTTGAAGACTGCCGAAACACACATGGTGCTAGTGCTATTAAGAGTCTCCTTGCGAGATGTACCTTTATCCCTAAACTGTCCTCTGATCCTAAGTTTTCCACCTCTCCCATAGACATTAAAGATAAAGATTATGATTTTTCTCTTGATTTATCCTATTTAGACATTGTTGAGAAAGAACCTTTTTGTGGGAGTGAAAATGAGAGTGTTGTAGCTCATATGAATGAGCTTTCCACTATGAGTGCCTTATTATCTGATGATTTTAAAATGCGCAAGTACTTTGTTACTAAATCTTCCCTTTTTCACTAAAAGGAGAAGCTAGGGCTTGGTTTAATAGATTACCTCCTGGTTCCATTGATAGCCCTGATTTCTTGATTTCTTCTTTCTTCCCGAAATATTTTCCTCCCAGTGTTAGACATGCTACCTTGTAGAGACTTTTTGATTTTAAACAGGGAGAAGAAGAGAAATTTCCTGAGTCATGGACAAGGTTCTGTGCCTTGATTCATGCGCATCCTGGATGTCCATTACCTAAAAATGAGCTTCTTGATATTTATTATAATGGACTAACTGATGATTCTAGGACATACCTAGATAGCTTTGCTGATTATGTTTTCAGGAAAAGAACTCCTACAGATGCTGAAGAATTGATGGCCAAAATAAGCAAGAATTATGATGATTGGACTTCAACTGAGATAAATGCACTTGAGCCCATTACTCCTGAACCAGTTGTGCCTAAACCAGTTCCAACACCAACACCAAAGAAGAGAGGAATGATTGCATTAAATGATGAAGTGATGAAAGAAGCTAAGAAATGTCTTAAGGGGAAAGGTATTAGAGTTGAAGATGTGAAGAATCTACCTCCTATAGAAGAATTATTTAAGCCAATTCCCCACTCATCTACTATTGAGGTACACTCTCTCCACTTTGATGAAGGGGATATTCCCTATGGTAAGCCTCCTAATCAATGCTTAGAGGAACTTGACACATTTATTGTTAAACAAGGTAATTTTAATAAACAAGTTCAGGATCATTTATTGGAAAACTCTAGATCTATTAAAGAGTTGAAATATATTGTGGAAAGAACTTCTAATGATATTAAAATGCTTTGCAAACACTTTCAAATGGTTCAAACCCATATTGATCAACTTGCTAAGGTAAAAAAGGATATGCTAGTTAATGCTTCAGGAGATAACATGCTTATGGAATTAGAACTAGGAGTGGTATAGCTACTCAAGATCCTTTATATCTTGAAGTACACCCTAAAATAATTGAGAAGGATTCTCAACAAGGTGAAAGTAGTGGTAGTCCTCATAAGAGAAAGAAAAAGAAACATAAAATAGTTGAGGAACCACTTGAACCTGATGTAGATCCTAATAGTATATCTGTATCTGATGCTGAAACTGAGAGTGGTAATGACAAAAATGATGCTCCTGATAAGGAGGAAGTTGAGGAAGAACCTGAGGAGCACACTAAAAATACTAGGTACACTAAGGATGATTTTATTGCTAATAAACATGGTAAAGAGTGAGAACCTTGGGTGCAGAAACCTAACCCTTTTCCAGGTAAGAAACACAAGTCAAATGAGGAAGAAAACTACAACAAGTTTTGTGAGTGGATGAAGCCTTTATTTTTGCAAATTCCTTTGACTAATGCCATTAAGTTGCCTCCTTATTCAAAGTATATGAAGGATATTGTCTCTAATAAAAGGAAGATTCCTAATGAGGAAATTTATACTTTGCTTGCTAATTATTCCTTCAATGGTAAGGTTCCAAAGAAAATTGGTGATCCAGGTATACCAACTACTCCTTGCTCTCTTAAGAATAATTATGTTAGAACTGCTTTATGTGATTTGGGAGCTGGAGTTAGTGTTATGCATTTTTCACTCTACAAGAGACTCCAGCTAGAAAAGTTGATACCAACTGATATATCTTTGCAAATGGCTGATAAGTCAACTACTATTCCTGTTGGTATATGTGAGGATGTTCCTGTTCAAGTGGATCATAATTTCTTGGTTTTAACTGAGTTTGTTGTGCTTGAAATACCTGAAGATGATAATATGTGTATTATTCTTGGAAGACCCTTTCTTAATACTGCAGGTGCTGTCATCAATTGTAATCAAGGAAAAGTAATATTCAATATTAATGACAAAGAGCATATTGTTTATTTACCCATGAAGGTTGCTAAGAGCTATTGCCTGAATTCCATTGAAAGTATTGAGAGCATCAAGGTTGGAGAAATATATTGTCCCATTCCACAAGAAAGTTTTGAAACTATTATGATTGGTACCATTGCTATCAAGTTTGAGGTAACATAATCACCTTGTGGAATGCAAATTTTTGTTTCATATAAGATTGTTTTGGTAACAAGACTTGATCAACCTTGTTAAAAAAAAGGATTTTAATGAACAAAACAATGTTTTTCACTGTGGTTATTCTTGCTTTCTTTTATTTTTCTCCTTCCTAGTCTTTGCCTTTTCTCTTGTTAGCTTTGGTTTTGCTAGTTGTTTGCTTGTTAGTGTCTTAGAACTTCTGTAGTTTGGTTTTGGTTTGCTTTTGCTTCTTCTAAAAAAAATCTTTTCTGCGAGAAAATCAATTTTCATACCCTGAAAATTGGCCAAAATAAAGTTTCCCAAAAAATTCCAGAAAATTCAAAATAATTTTTTCCTCGAAAATAGGGGCAGAGGTACACCTGGAGTGACCCAGGGGCCACCCAGGCCAGCACACCCCTGGGTGACGCAGCCAGCCCCCAGGTGGTGCCTAGCAGCGGTGTGGCCCACCTGTGGCCCTCCAAGATGCCTCCTCCCAGCCATCTTCTTTCTCTCTCCCAAAAAACACAGGAAAACTTTCTCAATCTTGAGTTCCTGTTGTTCTTTCTCCCGATTTTCGATCTCCTTCTCAACCCATCTTTGCTGCTGATTTTTGGAGGGATTGCTCCTTGGTATGTGCCTCCTCCGCTTGTCCAATTAGATTTGTGATTGGTAGATTGTATCTTGAGTATTTTGCTGCTATAGGTGACAGGTTGTGTGAGCTTGCATGCTTGTTCTATGCTTAGAGATTTCATTTTTATGCATGTGTAGCCCTCTAGCAAGTTCCTATAGTAGTTTCTCATCATTTATCAACTTGAAATCACTTGGTTTGATGTTTGTCTAAAATTTTTAGAAAAAGAGGTCATGGAAAACCACACCTTTGGTGAAATATTTGAGAGCGATGCACCTAGGAGGGCAAGGCCTTCAAGATCATCCTCCCAAGATAGGCCCTCATACAATGAGGATCTCATTACACCGTGATTTGGCGACGAGGGAGATGAGGGGGATGCCCACCCTTCTACCTTTCCTTGCCCAACCTTCTTGCGGGCTGCTGGGATTCTTGAGGATTTTCTAACCTTGGTTCGGAGGGTTGGACTAAAAAGTTATATGCAGGATGAGAGCGTGCAATATGCTACGCTCACTAAAACATTTGTGGAAAGCTTCTCTTTTTCGAACATCTTGTTCAAGCCAGATGTGTCTTCCAAAATTTATGGCAAGCCTTATGTGGCATCCCGCAAAACCACTACTAGAAAATCGCGTTGAATTTGTGCATTGCATCGTCATCATCATGCATAGTTGCATAAAACTATTTTTGCAAACCCCGTTTTGTTTTCTAAAACGCCCCCTATTGATTCAATCATCCAAAACCGGGTCGCCGGAATGTTTTATTTTGGCCGCTATCGGTTTGCTTCGGCCCGTTTAAAACAAATACAAAGTTCAATTATTTTCAGTAGGGGCAGACGAACGGGCCAAATAGACCCGATCGACCGCCCCAGAAAAACTAAATCGGCCCAACCTGCCAGCCCCATCTAATCCTAAACCCACCTAAAAAGCTACCCAACCTACCCTCCACCTCACCCTGGCCTATCCCCATCCGCCACCTCAGCTACCCCCTCTCCCTGACCAATCTAAACCTGCCACGTGGCCTAGCCTCCCTCTCCACTCAACCCACTCTCCCTCTCATTAAACCTCTCGAGCACACGCCCACGCAACACCGACGCACACCTCCTGCACTTGGCCCCGCCCTGCCTGCAACACGCCTACCGCGCCCGGGCCCACCGCGGGACCCACCCTCGCCCCACGCCCCACGCCCCGTCCCTGTTCCTCTTCTAGCCCCACGCCCTGGCCCCTGTCGCCCCGCTTCCCCTGCTTCTCTCCCAAGGCCGACGCGTCCCTCCTCTGCCTCGCCAGGAACCCCGCACCTCCGTCGCCGCGCTAACTCCCCTGCCCCAGGCCACCGCTCCCCGACGCCCTCGCCGCCATCCCCGCCGGCTTCGCCCCGTGCCGCCGCCCCGGCACCATCTCGCCCCGCCCGTGGCGTGCCCTCGCCTCTCTGCTCCGTCCTCGCCCCACCCTCTGCAAGCAGCCGCGCCTCCCTCATTCGCCGCCACCCGAGCCCGCGCTGCCCGTCCTCCTCCTACCACCGGCGCGGCCGGCCCGACCTCGCGTCCGCCTTCACGTCCCGGCCCGGCCGCGCGTCCCTGCGCCCGTCGTCCCCAGCTTCGCCCGGCCGGGCAGCGGCGCTCGGCGCCCTCCACCGCCTTTGCGAGCGCCTGCCATGCACTTCGCCCGTTCCACCTCCGGCTGCCGCGCTGCAGGTCGCCGCGCCGCCGGCTCCCCGCCTGCCCCGCGCCTCCGATCTCCACGGCCTCCACTCCACGACCCGCGCTCACTTTGCCTCCGTGCCCGCTGCGGCGCTTTCGCCAGCCCGGCCCCGCTCAAGCCCCTCCGCTCCGCCCGCAGCCGCCTCCCCATGGCGCTCCCGCTCTCCTGGGCCCACTCGCCCCGTGCTAGCCTGGCGCCCGCGTACCATCTCCGCCGCGGCAGCGGTCCTGTCGCCGGACGTCCCCATCGCCGCTGCTAGGTGGGCTACCTCCTGCCGCAGTTGCATGTGCTGCAGATGGGCCACCTCTGTGCTTTCAGTGGAAACGCGTCAAGAACTTCAGTACCACGCGAGTCACGGAAGAACCACCAGAGCCGAACCTGCGAGCAACCGAGTTCTTCAGGGACTACAAGATCTCCGACGTTTGGGTACACTGGAAGACGACCGATAAGAAACCAACGACAAGCGCTGCCTCATGGAAACAAGATCTCCATCGCGGACTTCAAGTTCCCCTTCGGACGCCTAGACCACACCAACGGTAACCCAAGTACTCCATCGACCTCAATACCGTCCCTGGAGCGGAACGTCGAACCCCGGAGTTCGAACCCCCGAAGGCCGAACCCACGGACGTCAAGTTCGCCGAGAACCTAGGTGCCAAGCTCTACTTATCGACAGGCTCAACCCGACCCGGAACGCCAAGTACCACCCTCGGACGCCAAAACCTGAACCAGGGAGACGCCAAGACCGCCACACGGAACTCGGTCCGGAACGTCAAGTTCTCCACCTTGAACGCCATGACCGACAACATGACCGAAGACCCCGGATGCGCCAAGACCCTAACACCGAAATCCGAGAATGACCGTCGAACCCTGGACCCTGAGACCCCGAACCCCGGAACCCCAAGTTCGTCGAGACCCCTTAATGTGTGAACCCTCTCCCGCAAACCCTATTTTATAATTGAAACACAACTTGTCGCATATTAAATTGTTCATACATGCATCCTTGCCTGTGGTTTGGGGGCCTTATGCCGTTTCACCTAATAATTAAATATGGGGCCCATATGCGGGCAAATCTAGTCTCATATTGGCCTCATTTAAACATGTGTAGCGAACCGTTGCCATCTATTGTCTTGCTATATAACATTTAAATTGCGGGCTAGATAAATAACATGAACCACCTAGCTTAATGTCGGGAACCCGGTTCCGCTTAATATGACCTAATTGCATCGCATCTTTGCCATGCCATACATCATACATGCATCATGCCGATCTTCTGCCGTGTATTAAATATTGCATCCGGTGTTCCTTCTAGTGTTTTGTTCTTCGCAGATTGGGCCGTTGAGTTGATGTGAGCTTCGCCCCGATCTTCGGTCGAACCCTTCGACAATGTTTTCAGGCGAGCATCTCCCCCTTTCTACCTATCTTACTTTTATAGTCTTTATTCCCTCCTGTTGATCTATTGCTATCTGTGTTGCGATGCTTAGTTTCCGTACCCGTGTTATTCCCTGCAGCCGTATATCGCCTTGGACACATCCTATTACCTGTTGTTTGGTAGATAGTTGGACTTGCGCGTCGTAGTTTCTTGCTCAAGTGCTGATGTGTATTGTCATATGCCACAGTTGCTGATGTATTGCCGCATGTTGATGTTGGAGATGATTCTAGTTTTACTTATCGTCACTTTAATTTCTGTTTAACAACTAAAATTGAAATAAGCAGAGGCATCGGTGGGTGATAGAAAATATTTGGTTTCGAGCCCACTTGTGTCCCGTAAGACCCGAGTACTTGATACTGTTCCTTGATTTATCGCTATCCACATCCGGGAGGTATATGGGACCCCCGAGCGAGCTTGATTCATCTTATTTCTTGGGGCCACAAACTAGTTTGACGTTTTATTTACGATCCTGTACTTATGCCATGTTTTACCGCTTTATTTACGATTGTGCGAGAGCACATCTGTCTTGTTAGGAGCGGGACACGATTCCATGGTGTTGACAAGCCCAGCCACACTTTTGGGTTCCCGATCGTTCACGCGTATTACCCAAACCTTGAGGCCGTCTCGAGCTTGCTTACTCCGTTCGGATTCTACTTAAGGGGTGGCCCCCTGAAATATTTCTGAATCCTGCGATTGTTCAGTCGTGAAAGCCTCGTTGTGTTTTGATTTGGTTTTTCCGAGGTTGATCGAGCGTGTGTTGCTATTGGTGCACCCCGGCCGGGTAAAACTTTCTGAAAGCCGTGTCCGCGGATATGGACGACTTGGAGCACAGTATATCGATCATAGACAAGCATAACTAAAGTTTACTGCTATAAATTTGACTTATAATGACTAGTAATCAGCTTCACTATAATGGAATGGCTAATTAATACTGCCCACAATTGCTTGTTTGGGTTGTCGCTGGCGACAATTGTACCTGACTAGTAAATCTTGCAACTACAACGGAATGGCTGAATAAAAGTACCAACAACTGCTGGGTTTTGGGTTTATCTCATGCTATTCATACCTGATTAGTAAGTGATACAACTATAATGGAATGATTAATTAAAAGTGCCCACTGCTTATTTTATCAGGACGATTATCTAAACCTGACTAGTAAAGTGCCGCAACTATAACTGAATAAGTAAAACTGTCAACTGTGTGAGTTCCTCGGTTGACTTCCTCGTTTGGTATCGAGGGGGAAACACCAGGATGGGTTTGTTTGGTGCTTAGCTTCAGGTTGGATCCGTATAGGTCTATCTTACCCCTCTCTGATTACCGCCAGTTGTATCGAGTCTCTATAGGTTGTTTAGTGCATCTTTGCCGCTCGATCCACCATACCTATGTAGGCGAGGACCGCCAATTCTAGCCTCGCTGTCTTGGCCTCGATCTTGACGCTCCTTCTTTTTCCTTTGCCCTTTGTCGGCACCCCTTTTGTTTAAGCAGGTTTTGAGATCGACGTTGTTGGCAGGGTTACCCTTCCGGCTTGGCCTGGGCAGGGTTATGGACGCCATTGGTTATTCTTCAGGGCTCTTAGCCCCATTTGCATCTTGTCCGTAGTCGGACGCCCCATCGTTTCAAGGTGATTTGGATCTTGTATATTATATCTGTATTCTTGACTCTTTGAGTCGCTGTTGTATATATATCTGTTCTGTGGGTCCCATCGAGGACTGTTGTGTAATGTTATTACTTTGCTTTCCACCCGCACGAAAGTGCCTGGTGGGCACCTTTGAATCGTTTCTATGCGGGTTTGGCGAGTTTCGCTAAAACTTGCATAGGGCCGATTCTGAGGGTGTTACACCTTACACCATGACATTGAATAAATTTTGTGAGGCCCTGGGTCTTGGTACAGCTGGGACGTCGAAGAAGATTCCAGCTCAACCCACTGATTTGTTGGAGCTCTACCGCGGGATAACTAATGATGGTGACCGTAGAGCCCAAAGGGGAAAGATAAGAAATATTCAGCTCCCAGCTATCAGGTATTTTGCTTATTATCTTGCCACTAGTGTTCTTGGTAGGGAGAACACTAGCAATATTTCCAACTATCATTTGGTCTTCCTAGCTACTACACTCAACAATGAAACCAGGTACAATTTTGGTTCTCTCATTGCTCGTCGCATAGCTGCTAAGGGACCCATTTATGGGGGAATTATTTCTACAAGAGTTGTTGCTGCCTTGGACCTTGCTGTTGATCCAAATGATACAGTTTTGGCTCCTCAGAGGCTTGATCTTGCTGACATGAAAGCGCGTCACTTTGTCACTGCTGGCTCTACCCTTGAGAGGTTGGTTTATAGAATGATGTTTACTGATGGGGAAGAGAGAGAGATCCCTCTACCCCAAACCACTTTGTTTAGTATTTCCTAGGGACCTTTGTTATGCTCCAAGGAGGAGATGGATGAGAAGCTTCACATTCTTGGCTTCCATGGACACTATTAGGGGGACGCGCCCTCATACGACCCCTCTATGCACTACACAGGGGAGTCCTCGAGCTCGTACCAGGACGAAGGGGCCTCCTCGTTGTATTACGGAGGTGCACCTTCTTGGTCACCATGGAGTTGAGCCCCACTTAGGCCAAAATCCTAAGCTTGGGGGAGGTATACCAACATCACACTCATCTATATATCACGTTTGTCGGTTCTTTGTATATCCAATGTTTCGCTTTCTTTTTAGTTTTTGTTCCTGCTTTCCCAAAACACAAAGATACCAAAAATATTTTCGTTGTTTCTCTTGGTTTGTTTCTTTGCTTTTTAGCTTTGGTTTACCTTAAAGAAAAATCCAAAAAGATTTTTCTTTTTTTGTTTTTGCTTGTTTGAAAAATCGAAAACACCAAAAATATTTGTTGTTCTTCTTTGGTTTTGTGAGTTCTTTGCAGGGTTTAGCTGTCCTCAGTGGAGTTTGGTTTCATGTTATTATTCAAGTCACACAAGTGAAGGGCAATAATGAAGATTAAGACAACTTGAGGTGTGGTAAGAGGCTGGTAACGAACTTTATTTGTTTTCATTTTTGTACATATACTCATCATGGTGAGCATGCTTAGGCTGTTCATGTAAGGTGTATGTTATTTATGGATGCTCACTAGTTCTTGCTTTCTTGTGATTAGCTCCAACTTGCTAATAGTCTATAGCATGACATATGAATGTTTGCTTGCATTATTTTGTTCATAACTTGGTATGATATTGTGGTATCCTCCTCTGAACATTTCATGTGAATCGACTTGGCACATGCTCACGCATGCATATGACTAAACAATAGTCAGTAAGCCTCGATGATTTATTTTGCCTTAGAGTTATTGTATCACTTTCATGCCATAATTTGTCCTGTTTTGTTGCAAGCATGATTATGATAGTTATTTCTCTCTCGTTTGTTGGTCCCTCTCTATTTCTATCCTTCACTTGCACTAAGTATGAGCTCTACTTGTGCATCCAACTCCCCAAAACCAATATTGCCAACAGTGTCCACCATACCTACCTATTAGCATCATTTGCTATTCAGTGCATATTCACTATGCCTTGTTTTCTTCCAAATAAAATGTTTGTCTGTTTTGAGAAACTTAGTTAGTAAAGCTGTCACAAACTTGATGGCACACTTTACTTCTTGCGCTTAATAAACCTGAACCATTGTGACTGTCCATGAAAGTTATATGCTTGCAAATTATAGGCTGGGAGTTAGCAGAACCGTGTTGTCACGAGGAACGCTTTCAACACTTATGGATACATATCCAGTTGATACCATGCTCTTTTGTTTGCGGATGTCGTCGGTGTGAAATAAAAGGGGATCTTGTGAGTTCATGGAGTTATATATGTGTTAGAGAAATGCCTTGGCCGCTAGCCTAAGCCATGCCTAATCATGGTGGAAACTTGCATCATCACCATAATGAGCATCTGTGAAGCATCCTCAATAAAAACCTATGCAAATAGCAAATAAAAAGATCACTGAGATGCTCATTGTCTGCTTGCCTTGTCATTTTGATTATGGGATATCTCCTGTATCATGTGCAAGGGGTACCCCGTTGGCGGTTCTCTATGATATGCATGTATTTACGATAACAAGAACTTACAGGTAACTAGAGTTGAGTAGCATGAGGAGCGGCCCTCGTACTCAAGGGACATGGGATTTCCAGTTTATGGTCTGTCAAGCATATAACTCATATTGGACCTCACTTTCACATTAACCACATAAAGATGCCTATGATAGGGGCAATGAGAGCTCAATGCTAGTGAGTACCTTACTTTCAGCATTTGGAAGCCTTTCAGACTTTTCAACACCCTTTTCACTCCCTTGTTGAGTCGCCAATTATTCTATGAGCACCTTCTTGAGAGCATAGTTGTCATTCTTAGTGTAATGTGCTTGTCCCAAAACTTGGTTAATTATGTCATGACTTTGATGCTTGTATCTCTGATATCTTTACTTCTAGTCTTCATGTGAACTTTAGAGGTGTCTTGGCATTTATATTGTGCTCTACAAACAAAGGCAAGAGAGATACCACTCTATCATACCTTCTTATGAGCATTGCAATGTTGCTTATGTTTATGTTTTGTGCTACTTATTATTATTGAGTTGGTTTCTCTTCATAGCTTGCAATGACTAGTGAGTAGACTTAGTGACATACTTCTTATTATGAATGGTTTAAGTATCTACTCCTGTGCTAAGAATATATACATCATATGAAGCAAATGTGTCCGTGAAAGTTCTTTTATCGCACTCAGTTTTCAATTGAATTACTTGAGGACAAGCTATAAGCTAAGCTTCGGGGGAGTTGATACGTCCAAAACATATCTACTTTTCCGAATACTTTTTCTATTGTTTCTCCTCTAAACTTGTGTAATTTGGATACAACTAACACGGACTGACGATGTTTTCAACAGAATTACCTTGGTGTCTAGTTTTTGTGCAGAAAATCAACTATCAGGAAAAATCTCAGAAAATATGCCAAAAATCCTATTTCACCAGAAGATCCACGGAGCTGAATCTGAGGCAGGGAGGAGCCTGGTGGCCCACACCCCATGTCATGGTGGGCCCACCCGCGCACAGGAGGTGTGGCTAACCTAGGCACCCCCTCGGCCTCTCTCTTCGCCTATAAGATGCCTTCTGACCTAAAAACTCAGGGGGTTCGATGTTTTTCCAGAAAGAGTTCCGTTACGCCGCCACCACCAGAAACCGCGATTCGGATCTAGAAACTCCGTTTTGGCACCCTGCCAGGACAGGGAATTTAGGAAGGATCATCGCCATCGTCATCACCAACGCCTTTCCATCAACCATCAATGTTTCCCTCATCCATGAGTGAGTAATCACCCGCTGTAGGCTACGGGGATGGTCGAGATTGGAAGAGTTCTATCATGTAATCGAATAAGATTGTTAGGGCATGGTGCCTAGTATCTCTATTAGTGTTATTTGACTTTCTTGCAACTTGTTGTGCTTAATGCTTGTCACTAGGGAATGAGTGCCATGATCTTAGATCTGAACTTATTATTTTATCATTATGATAGTATTGTTTGTGATCTTATCTGCAAGTTGTGTACACATATCATTGTCCGGATCCAAAGGCCTCGAAGTGACAGAAATTGGGATAACTGGATGGGATGGCTCTGATGTGAGGATCACATGTGTTCACAGAGTGTTAATGCTTTGCTCCAGTGCTCTATTAAAAGGAGCTCCTTAATTGCCAGTAGTTCCCTAGAGGCCTCGCTACAACGGGATGGCAGGACAAAAGATGTTGTGCAAGTTCTCATTGCAAGCACGCATGACTATATATGGAGCACATGCCTATGATTGTTTAGTACTTGGATGCTTATTCTTATTTATCTGCAGTTTTCCAAGATCTTGAAGTTACATGTTTAGACTTGTCCATGCAACGCCCGTCCATCCATCCCTATGCCTACCGCACTCATATCCTACTATTTGCTGCTACTGTAACTATTGCTCCTATTTTGTTGTTGCTGTTGCTACTACAAACTATTGCTACTGATAAACTTCTATGAGCAAGAACTATTTCCAGGTGCAGCTGAATTGACAACTCAGTTGTTAAGGCTTGCAAGTATTCTTTGGCTACCCTTGTGTTGAATCAATAAATTTGGTAACACTACCCGCGAAGACTGTTGTGATCCCCTATACTTGTGGGTCATCACTCATCGGTGTCGATGTAGTACCAAACTGATCTTCAGGCAACACTTACTCTGCCAAAAGTATCAACAAAGAAAGGGTGAGTACAAGGTGTACTCCGCAAGACTTATGGCTGGTGGAGTTGTTTTGCATAAATACATCTTTGTATATAAAACAAGAGAGAGAAGAAGCTCGTCTAATCAGGGTATTTTAAAAGGGGATAAGAGAGCGACATCTCTAAAATATTGATCATAATCTTTTGATATCCACCAATCGTCATCAACTTCTGAACTAGGATCACCCACTCGTACCCATGAGGAAGCATCCTTAAGCACACGTTGATCTGCCAAGTTTTATGATTAGGTTATAGTTCTCTATGATCTTAGAATCTGGTCACCAAGCGTTCATAACCGTGAACACGGCTTTTCAAAAAGATTTAACCCTGCAGGGGTGTACAACTTTACCCACACGTACTAACCTTCTCTTAATGCCACATGACTAGCCCTCTTCCTTGGAAGGCTGGTAGAGGGTGGTTATACACGACCTTTACCTTGCTTTCGCCGATACCATGAGTCACACCCTAAGGATGGTTCCACCATAACGGGTCAAATCCTGAAGCCGGTCCCTAGAGATATGAGGTGAGGTTGGTTTACCAGGGGCTCCATCGACCCTAAGTAACCCCGGCCACGCTTACCTACCTGTTATGAATGCACCTCCTTCACCGCCTTCGACAAGATCTAGAATGCATGTCGAATGGAACACCCGAACTATGTGACTCATGGAATCTACTAGGCAAGTTAGTTGCTCGTGAGGTTGTCTAGGCCCCGTGTGGTTGTACGCCCGTCTCGGTTCCAAAGTCAAGAACTCGGGTCCTAGTGATGGCGAGCATGGGAATAGAAAAAACACATCCCACCATGACCTCTCATACAAGCCTTAGCATGCTTAATCTCATATCACTGATCTCATCTCAGCGTGTTCTCCTATCATACTAGATTCTCTGTATCTGATACATCATCTGGATGAACTATCACTAGCAGCTATGCATGGCTAAGCAGAACACAGATATAAGCTCTAGCAGTGCACACAAGCCAAACCTAGTTATGCTAGGAGCAGTGGATCGGGTAATATAGGCTCAAAGGGGAGTAATGCAACAGATAGGATACTCTATCTATCTATAAAAGACCACAATATAATCATATGGATCATGGCAGGATTTGAAATGCTTTCGAAATCATAGGATGATATCATGGTGGGGCTATGCTTGCCTTTGCCTTTTGATAACCAATAAGCAGAGCTTCGGAAGCCTTGTACTTGACATGATTACAGTTGGTCAAGTATTGGTCCTCGTGTCGTGGTATTGACGACGAGTACGCCATGGAAGGGTCCTCACAGTGCGTGTTTAGAGACGTGGTGTAAGGAGGACGGTTGACGGGTACGAGGTAACACAGCTTACCCAGGTTCAGATCCCACGACGGTGGCGGAATCCTACTCCTGCTATAAATCACTATAATGGCAATACGCCGAGTTACAGAGATAGGTTCGTTGTGCGAGGTTGTATGAATCTGTACTAAGTTGTATTTGTGTTGTGCCCTAAAGGCTCCGATAGGCCCGACTTATATAGTCGCCAGATCCTAGGGTTACAGGGAAAAGTCCTAGCCGGACAGGTTATAGAGTCCTACACCGTCTATCACTAGTCTTGTGTATCTTGCACTCCAAGGCTCCGGGTACGCTGGTGACTCCACCGTAGCCTTCCTTTATCCGGCACGGGCCTCCCTTCTGGATCCACCTAACTGGGCCGCCCCGCAGGCCACAGGCCATGCTACCAACTATGGGCCACCCGGGTTAGTCGGATAAGAGACATGCTATGAGGATACCCATATAGCATATCACCAACAGTAGCCCCCGGAGAACTCCGAGATCTTGCGCCGTCTTGCCTCTTCACGTGGAATGCTCCGTCTAGATGGATGTCGGCAAATCGTCAAGCAATATCTTGTAGTCCTCCCAAAGAACCCTGTAAGGTTTTCTCCGTCTTCTATTAGTAAGTCGGAGGAATGCTGAATCTTCCATCGTATTCTTCCGTAGTCGGATTAAATCCGTCCATGCCAGAATCTTCGATGTGACGGCTCATCTACCGTGTCAGTTATGACGACGTAGGATTTAGGTCAGCGACGCCTCGTAACTCACACATGCAGAGAACGCAATCATATCCGATTTTCCCGCGCGAGCTATACGAACCGTTGGCGGCGACGGTTGGAGACGTGGCAAAATTACCGCGCACGTCCACGAACACGTCGTCTACGTGGCAACCGTCCGATTAGCTGCACGAATCTTGATGCAGAGTAAGATAAATAGCAACCGTGGGGCACTTGCCACTTTTTTACCCCATTCTCTCGCATCATCATCTTCTTCCTCCATCCGCACGCCTCCTCGAGATCTCCGCGGAAAACCTCGAAGAAACCCTAGCCTCTCTTTATGTCAGTCGCATCCTTCCAGTCCTCCATGGCCAGCAGCAGCTCCTCCCCGTCGATGGCGGTGTCGAGCGAAGCCACGGCGAAGCCGGCGAGCTCCGTCGTCGTGCCCCCAGAGGGTCTGGTCATCCCCGCATCGGCGGTGATTGAAACCACCGGCGGTGACCACAATCTGGTGGCGCTAGAGCCTCTGGAAGAAGAGCCAGACTCGCACAAGGGCGATTGGCGCGGCTCGGACATCACCAGCCGCGACATCCAAGAGATGGTCGTTGAAGGCTACCTCCCCGCGACGGAGGGGCTCGCCTGGCGGGCGGCGCTGGCCGGCGAGGTGACACCTTCTCCCCAAGCCGGAGAAAAGGTGTACCTCAAGCCTCAGCTGGTACGCGGCGTTTCTCTGCCCATCTCCCACTTCTTTCTGTCCGTCTTGAACCACTTCAAGGTCCAACCCCATAACCTCTCCCCCAATAGTATCTTAGTGATTAGCAACTTCACGGCACTTTGTGAGGGTTACCTAGGTATTAGGCCTAGGTTAGACTTGTTCGTGTATTTCTTCACCATCAAACGTGAAGCCGGACATAGTAGGGAGGATCTTAGGAACTGTGGCACCATAAGCTTCAAGATCCGACCTGGCCGGCGATTCCCCGACATCGTCGGCCACGAGTCGTGCAAAAACTGGCAGCGGACGTACTTCTACGGCCACGACATTCCTTTGGAGGTCCGAGAAGTGACGTACCCGGACTTCGTGGATGGAGCCGCCGCTGAAGTTTCCACATGGAGATCCCATGCCTCTCTTCCCTCCGACCTCAAAGCTTCACGCGCAATAAGGCGGATCGAGTGGTTTGTAGAGACGGGTTTGACCGGCTTGGACCTAGCCATATGATGGTTCATCAGGTGAATCCAACCTCTACAGCACCGCGTGAAGTTCATGCACGAGTACACCAGTGATCGAAAGGATACCCTCCGGATCTCCGTGGATAACTTCTCGAGCGACTCCGTCAAGCTCCGTCTGAAGGACATCGTCAAGGTGAAGGATAAGAAGTGCGGCTTCACCATCACCTACGACATGTACGTAGACGGCAAGTGCCCAAAGGTAGGTATTTATTTTCCGTGTATGACATTGCTCCAGTTTCTCCATCTTGCCAGTGCCATCTTATCTAACACGGTGATTTCTCACTTAACAGCTTAGCGATCTAGATGAGGACAACCTGGCTGCCCAAATCTACGATCCAAAGATGCAGGAAGTCACAGTCGTGTCCGACGACGATGTCCTGTTGGCGCGAAAGCGGAAGGGCTCCACCTTTGACGCTGCCGACGGAGGCAAGAAGAAGAAGACGGAGGGTGGAGCCTCCAAAAAGAGTAATGTCGCCCTGGAGGCGGAAAAGAGAAAAGCCACCGGGATTTTTGCCAAAGCGCCCCCTAGTGTAAGCCTCTCATTCTCCTACATTGTCTTATTTATCTGTCTTATTCCTGTACTTATGCATTTTGCACGTTTCAGGAAGAAAGCCACAACCAGCCTCAAGAAGTCCTCCAAGACTCTTGGGGCTTCTAGAAATATCAAAGATATGCTGCATCGCGACTCCTCCCACGCCATCGCCCCTGCTACTCCTGCCGTCAAGCCCTCCTCTGCTCCGAAAAGCTCTCAAGTCCAGGAGGCACCAGGCCCTTCCGCCATGTAAGTGGATTCTGGCGCCTCTACCGAACTCGCTGTTGTCGGCGAGTAGGCGATGCAGGAGAGCGCTGCTCTTCAAATGGCTAAAGCTTCGGCTAAGGATGCCATCGGTAGCGGCAAGGCGGTGGTGGGAGCTGGTACCTCTGCCGAAGGCGGCGCCCCTACTCCCCAGAAACCCTTCGAGTCCCCAAAGATAGTTTACCCGGCGCTCCTGCCGAGTAACACAACTATGGTTCCTGGAGGAGTGTCGTCATCTCCGACGTGCGGTATTGAGGAACTGCTCCGACAAGCAGATATCTTGTGGGGAAATAGCATTTCCTTTGGCAAGCTGCTGGACGAGAGTGCTACAAACCTCAAGATTATTGCACTTGTAAGTTTTACTTTGCCTTTTTCATTTCATATGAGTATTCCCCTGTAACCCCGAGGATGTAGACGGAAAACCATAGGTTTTGCATCTATATGCTCTAAGAGTGACTAAGTTAGAAAAAACTCTCACTGTAGCCCCCAAGCATTTAGATGGAATGAATTACTCCGACTAGATGCTTTAAGAGTAGCATACACAGTGTTCATAATTTTCAATGCTGTAGCCCCCAAGCTTCTAGTTGTAACTGAATTAGTTCTGACTAGATGCTTAAAGAAAAGCTAAGAATATTTATAAGTTAAAAACTCTCGTTGTAGCCCCCGAGCATCTAGGTGGAAAATCTCCGACTAGAGGCTCCAAGTAGACCAAACAACGACTTAACTTTAAATTTGTTTCCACGGAACGAGAATGCTCGGAGGGGCATGGCCAACGACAAGTATCAGAAGATGCGTGCAGATCTTGAAGCCGAAAAGGGTAAAACTGCCATCCTTAAGGAACAGATCATCAAAAACAAGAGTCTTATTTTTGCGCCCATAATCTCCGAGTACTCATTGTGTACGTGGTTTTCTCCGACTTGCAGAACATGTTGCCAAGGCCAAGGACATTGTCGAGCAGTCCAAGCATATCTACCAGCTGGACAGCGAGAACAAGATCCTGAAGGAGGAGAGGAAGGAGATGCTGAAGATGCACGAGGATTCCATGAAAGCCCTATAGGATTCCGCCTCCGCGGAGATCAATCGCTTGAAGGAGGAGCTTGCGATCCTAAAGGATCAGAAGCAAGCTGCTGATGAGAAAAATCTTCGCCATAGCGAGGCGTTTAAGCTCCTCCAACAAGAGAAGGAATCCTTGGCGGACATCGTTTGGCAGGCCAAGGCCAGCATCTTCAGTAAGTTTCCTCTGCCTTGAATTTCTGTAATCAGGATACTTAGAGTTTTTTGAACTCATGCGCTCCTTGTCGGAATTTGCAGCTCCTATGGGTTTAACCCGCTCGCCTCCTTCGGACAAAGAATGCATGGTTCTTGCCGGCAACTTCATCAATACCGCCATCGCCCAAGCCAAGGAGATTGCCAAGCCCCTCCAAATATATATCAAGGCCTCGGACTCCGTGGCGAAGTACTCGGAGATTCTGCGCCGAGCCCCCGAGCGTGTCGTGATATGGAAAGCTTCATGCGCATGGGCTGGTGCAAGGATGGCGTTGTCTATGGTGAAGGCACACTATGAAGATGCCGACATTGACACGGTGACCTCTGGCATCCCCGACGTGGATGATGACGGCAAGGAGATCGATCACGAAGCCATCCTGTCATCACTCGCGGGCTACGACACCAGGGTTGCCGAGTTGGTGGATGTTGACGTCTTCGTGCCCAGGAACCTCATCGACAGCGTCAACCAAGATTCCTCCGAGTCTCATCACAGCGCCGATGTTGAGGGTGATTCTCCGGCTGGTGATGATGCGGCCTCCAAGTCTCCTGTGCCCAAAGAATGAAAAACACTTTGTAATTTCTGTTTCACCTTTGGTGTGTGCACGGAAAAAACTTGGTGATGTAATCTTAAGGTGGAAAACAATGATTGTTAAGTCCTGCGACTTAAGAACTAATGCCCAGTATGTATATATTTTTAAGCAAGTGTTGGCTTATCCATTACTCTGGTTCTTATGCTTGACTTTTCGTGAGTAGGAAGAATCGTTGTCGGAACCATGCGCTTAGGTGATGATGCCCAATGGCACCGTCAATAACCTGAGCACAAAATCGCCGACAATAAGTGCCGAAAGTCACTACTCCAGAATCCACATAAAAACGACAAAGAATGTGTAGACCAGAAAACATAAGCTAACGCAGAAGTGGCGGAATTTTCACAAGTGCAATCGCAAGACTTGTGCATAAAGGTTTTATATGATCCAAAAATGAACACTAAAGGAGGTAAAAGACTCAGCAATATGAGTGAACCAAAGAGATTTATTTCATTGATCATATAAAAGTACACAGTTAGATAAAAAATGCTAAGTGTAGAAAGGACGTAGCTGTGCTATGTTCCATGGCAGATCAAGCTCCGGGTAGTCATCATCCGGGTCACGTCGCTTACGCTTATGATCCTCGTTGGGTCTATCCTTGAGTTCACGATTGTCGAAAAGGTAGTAAGAACCATTGAGAAGCGCCTTGCTTATGATGAACGGTCATTCCCATGGCGGGGATAATTTGTGTGACTTCTTCTGCTTAAGTTGGAGTACTAAATCCCCTTTTTTAAACGAGCGACGCTGAACGCAGCGACTATGGTAGCTACGTAGCTTCTGCTGGTAGATGGCGGATCTTTGGCATGCCAAAACGCGCTCCTCCTCGAGAAGGTCCACATCTAGGCGTCTGGATTCTTCAGCGTCATCTTCGTCGTAGGCGGCAACTCTTGGTGCATCGTGGAGGATGTCTGCTCCATATACCATTAAGTAAGGGGTGTAGCCGGTGGATCTGTTGGGTGTGGTTCGTAAACTCCACATCACAGATGGCAATTCTTCCGCCTAGGCTCCAGCTGCTCTATGTAGCGGTGCCTCAAGACGTGGCTTGATTCCCTGCAGAATTAATCCATTGGCTCGCTCAACCTGACCATTGGATTGTGGGTGTTCCACAGATGCAAGGTCAAGTCGGATGCCTTTGTCCTAGCAATAGGCCTCCACTTCTCTGAGTGACAAGTTTCTTCTGTTGTCGGTGATGATGCTGTGTGGGAGACCAAATCTCACCACTAGATCCCGGACGAACCGAAGGGCAGTTGCCCCATCAAGCTTTCTAATGGGTTTATCTTCTATCCATTTGGTGAATTTGTCAACTGCTACAAGCAGATGCGTAAATCCACACGGTACCGTCTGTAACGGTCCCACCATGTCTAGCCCCCAGACTACAAACGGCCAAGTTATTGGTATTGTTCGCAATTCTTCAGCAGGAACATGTGGTTGTCGGGCATAATACTGGCATCCTGTGCATGACTCAACTAGCTTGTCGGCGCCTTCGGTCGGCCAAGAGAATCCTTGCCAAAGATTTCGACCAATGATCGAGGCGGCGTGATGCCGCAATCTCGAGATGGATCTCATGAGATTTCCATACCTTCTAGCTGGGAAAAGCACTTTAAGTATACACCAGTAGTGCTCCTTTTATAGAGTTGCCCATTGATTATGGTATAACCCTTTGCTCGTCGTACTATTTGTCGTCTTTTGACTTTGTCGTCGGGCAAAGTTCCGTGTTCGACATACTCCATGAACGGTTTTGTCCAAGCCGGAGGGATCTTTGTCACCATGTTGACGAAAGAGTCAGCTCTATCCGGGTTGTCGATGTCGGCGCCCTTCACGGATGGTGTGCGTAGATGCTCTAGGAAAACTCCTAGCGGAATTTGATTCCGCCCTGATCCAAGCTTAGACAGTAGAGCAGCCGCCTCGTTTTTCTCCCTAGGCACATACTTGACTTCGTAGCCCAAGAAGCTCTTGGCTATCTCGTCCACTTCGTTGCAATATGCCGCCATCATAGGGTTCCGCGCGTTCCAGGTGCCAGCCACCTGTTGGGCAACCAAGTCGGAATGCGCTTGATTCCATATCCTTGGCTGCACGTAGTCCGTGAATGAGTGCTTCATACTCTGCCATGTTATTTGTAGCCTCGAAGTGGATCTGCAGAACGTAGTGCAGCTTGTCTCCTTTTGGTGACTGTAGTAGTACACCAGCCCCCGAGCCGTTGAGCAACTTTGATCCATCAAATTGCAACACCCAGTACTCTGGTTCTGGCAACGGAGTAGCATCTGGCATCTCCGTCCAATCTGCAATAAAATCCACCAAAGCTTGTGACTTGATAGCGTCGCGCCTCTTGTAGGTGATCTCGAAGGCGGCAAGTTCAATGCCCCACTTCGCGACCCTTCCTATAGCGTCATTGTTATTGATAATGTCGGACAGTGGAGTCTTTCTCACTACTGTGATTGGGTGCTCCTCAAAGTAATGCCTCAGCTTCCGAGAAGCGAGGAATACTCCATAAGCTATCTTTTGGTAGTGTGGGTAACGCTGCTTGGACTCCGTCAAGACCTCGCTCATATAGTAAACTGGTCGTTGAACTCCATGCTCATTGCCTGGTTCCTTTCGCTCTACCATGACGACTATGCTAATAACCCGGTTGGTTGGCGCCATGTAAATTAACAGGGGCTCTCCAGGCTCGGGTGCTGCAAGGATGGGCACTGAGGAAAGAATCTCCTTGAGCTGCTACAATGTTGCATCTGCTTCGTCTGTCCACGTGAATTTGTCCGCCTTCTTCAGCAACTTGTACAGCGGCAAAGCCTTCTCTCCAAGTCGGCTGACGAACCGACTAACTGCTGCAACACAACCTATTAGTCGTTGAATGTCCTTTAGGCTTGTCGGACAGTTTATGTTTAAGATGGCCTTGATTTTTTCCGGGTTGACCTTGATTCCGCGCTGGGAAACGTTGAAGCCCAACAATTTGCCGGCTGGAACCCCGAAAACGCACTTCTTAGGGTTGAGCATCATGTTGTATTTCCAGAGATTATCAAAGTTTTCATTTAAGTCGGAGATTAAGTCGTTTGACTTTTTTGACATCACCGCGATATCGTCCACATAGGCGTGAACGTTCCGACAAATTTGGTCGTGAAGGCAATGTTGCATTGTCCGCTGGTAGGTAGCACCTGCGTTTTTTCAGCCCAAAGGGCATCGTGACATAGCAAAATGTGTCGTATGGAGTAGTGAACGAAGTGGCCAATTGGTCCGACTTCCTCATCTTGATCTGGTGGTATCCTGAGTATGCATCGAGAAAACACAAAAGTTCCGAGCCAGCCGTCGAGTCAATGACTTGGTCAATGCGAGGCAAAGCAAACGGATCTTTGGGACATGCTTTGTTCAAGCCGGTGTAATCAACGCACATTCTTAATTCATCGGTTCCCTTTTTGGGGAAAAGTACAGGATTGGCCACCCATCGGGTGTGAAGGACTTCTCGGATAAACCCAGCCTTAAGTAACCTAGCTATCTCTTTGCCAATGGCGCGTCTCTTCTCATCTCCGAAGCGTCGTAGAGGTTGTTTCACTGGTTTACATTTTCGATCTATGTTAAAGCTGTGCTCGGCAAGTTCCCTAGGTACACCTTTCATGTCGGAAGGTTGCCAGGCAAAGATGTCCCTATTCTCACGGAGGAACTCGACGAGCACGCTTTCCTATTTGGGATCCAGGTTCGTCCCAATGGCGACGGTCTTGGAGGCATCGCCTACCACAAGTTCCACAGGCTTGGTCTCGATGGTGGCCTTGAACGCAGGAGCGGAGTCGGAGATCTGCTTCTTCGACGCGGGCATCTCTGAGTCATTGACCTTGCTCTGGATCTCCTTAAATTCTTCGCTGTAGAGGACAGCTTTTGCAACGGCTGCTTCATTGATCTCGCAGTCCCTTGCCTTGGTAAAGCTTCCGGATACGGTGATGACACCGTTTGGTCCGGGTATCTTGAGTTTGTTGTATACGAAGCATGGCTTGGCCATGAACGTGTGGAATATGTCGTGGCCGAATATGACGTGGTACACGCTCTTGAAGGGGACCACCTCAAAGGTCATGCGCTCTTGGCGGTAATTATTAACGTCGCCAAAGGCTACCTGAAGTGTAATGCACCCAAGGGACCGAGCCTCCCGACCAGGAACTATTCCATGGAAAAAACGGTGTTGGTCCGCCTTAGGTTTGCCTCCGTCAAGTTCATCTTCTGCAGTGTATCCAGATACATGATGTTGATGCTGCTTCCACTATCCACCATGCACTTGGTGAACTCCACGTCGTCAATCAATGGGTTGATGAGCATGGCGTACTGGTTCTTCATGGGCACAAGGTCTGGGTGGTCCGTCCTGTCCCAAGTTATTGGAACCTCCGAGCAGCGCAGGTATTGGGGAACTGGGGGGAGAGTGGCCATCAGGATCCTTAGAGAGGTCTTCTGTTGTCGGATGGTGGGGGTGCCAAGGAAAGTGTGGTAGAATGGGGCCTTCTTTGCGAAGGGGTTCTTGCCCTTGTCGTCGCTCTTGGCGGCGTGCTTGGGTTCAATGTCCTTGTCCATGTCACTTGAATCCTTGGACTCCTCATCCTTCTTCTTCCCCTTGCCCTTGCCTCATGATGCATTCTTCCGACTTAAGTAGCCGGACTCCGGGTCTTCCTTGAGGTTGTTGACGAACTTGCAGTGTCGATTGGTATGGGTGGCCTTGCCGTTGGCGTCGAGGTGTACTAGGCATGGCATATCGCGGTACTCCTCGTAGGTTTGGGGAACGCGGAGTGGCGCCGAGTTGGTTTCACTTCCTCGCTGCTGCCCGCGGCCCGCTCCTCTTCCTCGGCCACGTTGTCTGCCTTCTCCTCGTCCTGCAAAAGTCATAGCGACCATGTCGGTAGATTGCTTTTCTTCTGGAGCGGTTTTCCGCTTTGTACTGCTGTTCCTCCGAGCTTGGGTTGGAACGGCCGTTGCCGACAAAGAGCCACGATCATCATCGTCGGCAGCTGCGAACTCACTAGCTAACTGAATCATCTGATTCAAGTCAAGCTGATGATTGTCCTGCAAGCGCTTTAGCTTATGTCGGAGCAACGTACCCCTTTCCAGCCCATCGATGAAGGCAGCCATGGCGGTCTGAGCGTGCACTCCTGCGCAGGAATTTTTCATATCCAGCCAGCGGGAGAGGTAGGCGCGAGACGTCTCGTCTTTCTCTTGCACGCACCGTTGTATATCACCCACAGTGCAGGGACGCTTGTATGAACCCTCAAAGTTCTTGGTGAATGATTCTTGCATATCCAGCCAGTTATAGATAGATTTCTCCGGCAATTCGTCGATCCATTGACGGGCCATGCCCGCCAACATTAACGGGAGGTACTTAACGACGACGTTGGGGTTTCCTCCGGCAATCTCCACCGTGTTGCCGTAGTCCTGCAACCATGTGGTAGGTTTGGCGGTGTCGTCATAGGGCTTGATGGTCTTGTCGATCCGGAAACCTTTGGGGTAAGTTGCGGACCGTATTGCAGGTCCAAAACAACGTGGTCCTAGGTATGGTCCTTCCCGGGCCTCGTGGATCTTATCGATCCGCGAACGTGCATCATACGGCTCCGGGTTCTTCTTCTTATTGTCAACAGGGGATGGGCTACGTGAATGACGCGGGCCTCTTCCGCCATGGTGACTGCTTGGCGCCGACGGAGGCGGAGGTGGCGGTGGTTAGCCTTCTTGTTGTTACCCTCCTGCGACGCCTTGCGCCTGTCACGGTTTCTTGTCAGACGTGGAGGGTCGTGGTGTGACCTGCTCTTGTGTCCTTGGTGGCGCTCTTCATCATGACGGGTCTGCGTTGCGTTGTCGCGGATGACGATGCCACACTGCTTTGGAGGGGGCATATCCGTGTGATGGTGAGCCTTGTAGTCTTCCTGACGTCGGGGGGATCGGGGCTGTGGCGATGGGCGGCAAGGTCGGGCTTTTTCTCCATGGTCGGAGGATATGGGGATAGCATCCTTCCTGTTGCGCGCATCCCTCCATCTTCGTTCTGATGAACCCGTCTGTGATCCGACATCTTGAGGAGATCTATCCCTTGGTGGTTTGTACTGGCTAGATCGGCAGAGCACTGGGTCAGACTCAAGCCTCTGAGAGGTGGCCTTTTCCTGCTGCTTTACCACCTTGGCCACTAGGTCATAGACCTGTTCTACTGCCTCAGGCGATCTATCCTGCTCCAGAAGGGTCTTGGCGACGGCGAGGTTAAGGAGTGGGGTGGGCATCACCTGCTTGCCTTCACTATCAATGTATGGCTTGGCCTGTGCTTGAGGAGCCCATCCTAGGTTGCGCCGTACACAGATCGTTGATGACGCGGCCGAGCCTTCTTAGCCTTACCTTTCTGACAGCGAGTCTTACTCGGCCTCCATTGCTCTAGCTTTCTCTATGGACTTGCGCGTTGACGGATCTCGATCTAGTTTAGCGCCTTGCTCCGCGATGGCTTGCGCCTCCTCCAGCAGCTGCTGGCGCTTCTCGTCAAGCTGAGTCACGTTCCGAATATGATCAACGGTTAGTGGCTTGACGAGGAGATTGCCATACATCACTCTATCAGCTGGAGTAACATGGGCTGCTGCCGATGTGGATGCTGGAGGCGGCAAGTTTGCGGTGTTGTTGTTGCTCGGACCGGTGTCGAGTTCCTGTGGCTGCTGCACTGAGTTAGGCGGAGGAGGCATGACCTTTGCGCGATCATCGTCAGCAGCAATAAGTGGCCCCTTCCCCTTTTCCAGCGTCGTAGGCGGAGCTTGCCCGGGTTGATCTTCATCCATCGTTGTCCCAATGGTGACGAACACCCCTCGAGACATGACGGTGTTGTTAGCTTGCTCGTCGCGCGAGTAATCCTCCTCCATCTCCTGCATAGCGGAGTCTAGCTCTTCTGGACTGAAGTCTATCTCCTCTGAATCTGCACTGAAGTCAGCATAAAGTGCGTCAATGACAGAGTCGGAGGGTGCTAGGACTTCCTCGATGACGGGCGGTGGAGGTGCGATGGCCTCGAAGATGACTAGAGGTGGTGGTATTGCTACGACGATGACGGCGGGAGGCGGTGGCAGCGGCTGTTGAACCGGAGGTTCTCCGTCTCTGAGCGCAAGCTCCATCTGGGCTGCCGCGTAGCTGTTGATGGTGCTCACCATCTCTTCGAGGGTAAGGCGTCCTGTTGCCTGCTGCCGTCTTAAAGAATGTCGGAGAAGCGTGCCACGGTCCAGTCCTTCCATGAAGTGATACAAAGCGTTATCATCAGGGTAATTGGCCAGGTCTGCCCGTATACGGAGCCACCTGGCGAGGTAGTCGCGGGGGTTTTCGCCCTCTCTCTAAACACGGAGCGCCAGATCGAAGATGGTAACCACGCCGACGAACTTGGATCTCTGCTGTCCAGACGCGCGGACGAAGCCGGCGGATTTGAAGTGATCTTCCAGCTTTATATCCTGCTCAGGGGCGGTTTGGGTGGGCCTTGAATTTTTCTGAATTTTTGCCGGCAAACTTCGAGGAGAGGTCCGACATCGATCCTTCCGCGAACGTGTCCTGACCGTAGGCGGTCCGTGCGGGTCTTGATGCTTTCCGATCTTTGCCGGCAAACTCCAAAGAGAGATCCGAAATCGATCCTTCTGCGAACGTATCCTGCCCGTAGGCGGTCCGTTCGGGTCTTGTTGCTTTCCAATCGTTGCCGGCAAACTCTGAAGAGAGATCCAAAATCGATCTTTCTGCGAACGTATCCTGCCCATAGGCGGTCCGTGCGGGTCTTGATGCTCCTCCGACTCCCAGGGAACTAGTGCCCGAGTCGGTTTCGCCGAAGAAGAGGTGGTTGTCTCCGATAGGAACGATTGAACACCGCGTAGGGTTCGTCTTCGCCGGGATCCAGAACTCGTCAGGGAGGACGATCAGAACATTGCCGGAGAAGAGAACACGGCCGATGGCTACGGTTTCGCCGATTCCTGTGAAGATCTTGGTCCTCGCCCGCTGAAGAGCCTGAAGCGCCTCTTGCCCCACGGTGGGCGCCAACTGTCATGGTATTGCCGACGAGTACGCCATGGAGGGGTCCTCACAGTGCGTTTTTAGAGACGTGGGGTAAGGAAGACGGTTGACGGGTATGAGGTAACACAGCTTACCCAGGTTCAGATCCCACGACGGTGGCGGAATCCTACTCCTGCTATAAATCACTATAATGGCAATACGCCGAGTTACAGAGATAGGTTCGTTGTGCGAGGTTGTATGAATCTTTACTAAGTTGTACTTGTGTTGTGCCCTAAAGGCTCCCATAGGCCCGACTTATATAGTCGCCAGATCCTAGGGTTACAGGGAAAAGTCCTAGCCAGACAGGTTACAGAGTCCTACACCGTCTATCACTAGTCTTGTGTATCTTGCATCCAAGGCTCTGGGTACGCTGGTGACTCCACCGTAGCCTTCCTTTATCCGGCATGGTCCTCCCTTCTGGATCAACCTAACTGGGCCGCCCAGCAGGCCACAGGCCATGCTACCGACTATGGGCCACCCGGGTTAGTCGGATAAGAGACATGCTATGAGGATACCCATATAGCATATCCCCAACACCTCGAGCTTCAAACTTCGACGGTGTTGATCTCGGTCTTCGATCTCGATCTCGCATTCTACCAAAGAAGAACCAAATACCGAAAAGAAAGGGAAACAATCAACACATGGCATCAGTGCAATGCTCAAGCAATGATGATGATATGACAAGTTAAATTGCATTGAAATGTAACCCTAAGACATGCTCGGCAGTTTAATCGGAGTTCCGAGGGGTACAAACCCTAACTCGGGGAAACTCCAGAATCACCTTTGAGGGTTCATTTGGTTCTCTAATTAAACTTGTCATGAAAGTTGTTGATTAATGCATGATTATAGCTCTAATAACTAGATCTCATTTTTCTAAGTATTTTGATATATTATTTGTATTTTTCTGACTTATAAATAATTAGATATTGAATTTACAAGTTTATAATATTTTCTGAAAATATTAAACCATTTTAAAAAAAGTTTACTGTGTCATGCTGACATCAGCGCAGGGGTGGGGTCGTTTAACACCACGGGTTGGGCTAGCCACAGTGGCTGACTACTGGGCCCGAGGCCACCTCATCGTCCATGTTGGCAAAGTGGGGCCTGTAGCGTGTTGAACAAGCTAACTCACGCTCGCTGACCTCATGGTGACGCTGGCATGACGTCACGCCGGCTGTGACCTTGCAGATCAGCAACGGGGAGGGAGACTGGGTGCACGCGGGCTAGCGGGAGTGGGTGCCTTTGATGCAGGGGGACATGGCAAGCCAGAAAAGGGCAGCGACGCTAGTTTAAGGTCACCGGAATAGTAGCTACGGTGAGGCTCTTCGGCGGCGCATGGTGGCGGTCGATGCTAGGACGAACCAGAGAGGGAGAGGGCCAATGAGGTGGTCCAGGAGGACCGCAAGCTTACCCTCGGCGTGTGAGTAACCTCGGCAAGGACAAGGGAGCTCGGGAGCGGCAGTAATGGCGACGACGAACGACGTCAGTGGCGAGGAAGAATGGCTCGATGCGGCCGATTAAGAGCACCCCTGGTCGATTCCTTCGGTGAGGTCGATCAAGATGGCGAGGCGTATCTTCCAGGCTTCACGGCGAGGCTCGGGGCGGCCTGCATCAGTGACAAGCAATGGAGCCGGAGCCTAGGGTTTTGGGGAGCTCGCGGGAAGAAAGGGAGAGAGCACTGGGGGAGAGGTGAGAGGATAAGGGAGAGGCAGAGAAGAGGAGCGCGGCTCGGCGAGGTCCTTATCTCGTCTAGAGAGCGGCGACGGGATCGCGACGCAAAGACGGCATCAGGCGGTGCCGGCGGTGACACACAGAAGCTTGCGAGTGGAAGGATGATGACAAAACAGAGGGCGGAGAGGTACGGGCCGGCGCTGGGCTGCGGATGGGCTGTGCTGGGCTACTAGCTTGTGTGCGCGGGTGTCAGGAAGAGAGGGGAGGGAACTAGGCCGGCTGGGCTGCGACATGATAGGTGTTGCTACTCTGTTTTTTTATCTACAAAACATTTTCCAAATCTGTTTGAACTTTTCCATTTGTATTTGAATATCAAATCTGATTTGAGATATTTCAAAAATACCAGAAGGTTTTATAAAATACCTAAAATAATGTGGGTCCCTTGTAATCCATTTGGGCTCCATAATTTTTGGATTTTTCAAATATTTTCAAAACCACTTTGAAGTGGTTTCAAAGAGAGGGAAGATATTAGGGTTTTACATTTGTCAATTTTCTTTTGCATGAACTTTTAGATATGATGCACATGAATGCATAACAAAAGCCTAATTAGTAATTAACTAAAACTTGGGTGTTACAAGGCACCAACTGTGGGCCAACAAATACTACTGTATTCTTGCATTTTCGAGATGCAACTTCAGGTACTTCTTCAAATTCTTCTTGCTCTGGAAGATCTAGGTCTTACGGAGGATGTCCCTCGAGAGGAGCAAGCTCCGACTCGAGGAGGTTAGCAAGATGAAAGTCGAAACCAAATAGCTCAGTATTGCAAAATACTCAAAGACAAAATGGCAGAACAAGTAGCCAGAAATCTTACTGGAGTCAGAGGTCTCTCATGCATGGAGATCCCCGGAATTTTGCGGTTCACTCTCTCCTTGATTAGCCAATTTACGCGACATTCATACTCCTTGGGGGTTGAGTTTAGACTCAACTTCAGGCTGTCCTTCTTGTCGAGGGTGACTGTGTGCATGATCCAGCACCCATGGTGCTGAAGAGGTTGAATCCAATGAATTAGCCAACAGTGGACTAAGTCGGATCCCCTCAGGCCTTGATGCTTCATCAAATACTCGATCCGTCTCTTGGCAAGGATCGGGTAATCAGTAAGAGATGGCGCCTCCGCATCCCAGGACTCTTGGTAGGTGGCGGCACCATCAACTAAAGCCGACAGGCCTTTTGTCTATACGGCAGAAATAAAGATTACAGGGGTGCGCAGATGTGATCTGGTGTGAGGTGTGTATGAGGTGAGTATTGTCCTCCTTGCCGTGCCCTCCTAGCCTTTATATAGATAGGCGGGTCCCGGGCATAGGTCAAGTCGGTTACAGATTAGGGTTTGTACCCTTTGAAAATCTATCTTTTATAGTCTTGTTCTCTAAGGATCCAAAGACGTCATGGGCTTGGGCCTCCCGAAATCTCCACAAGCCGCGTATCTTGTCGTGGGCCTTCCTTGGACTGGACTAGGTATGCCAATTTCATGTACCCGTGGGGTATAACCATGTCAGTAGCCCTGAGTGCTCAATCGAATCGTAGATTCGGCCGAGGACTCTACAATCTTTCGGGTGCTATGTAGTCGAACATGTTTTACAAGGAAAAATGTTTAGTTCATCAGTATTGTTGATGCGTGTGCCTGACTCTCCTGACAGATCAGGGTTGTTAACTGTCATAGGACAAAACAACACGATCTTCTTTGGACTAGAGTCTCTAGACTATAATCCGAAACGAATGTTGGCGCAATTCGACTCAGGCCGTTGAGGTCTTATAAGAGTCGAATCCCATTGGTTTTCATGTGGTGTACCCAACGCGTCCGTCGATTTTTTTCAGTGCACTGACACGGAATTTCTTGGCGGAAGCCTTGATCGAGTGCGTTCTGAGGCCATCACATGATATCTATAGGACTTATCTTTGTGTCGCGGACACAGCATCCGAAATATTTTCACCACGGAGGTGTTTCGGGTGGCCAAGGAGATTGCTTCTCACTAAGCGTTGGTTTAGGAAAAGTTGCTAAAAGGATTTTGTCATATTTGATCCGAAGGATCGTAGTCGAAGAATTCATAGGGTGCGCGGCGAGCGCTCCCTATGGAAGTATCCCCCGAGTGTCTATTCGAGACGTAGACTCGAGCAGAGACTTTAGTTCAATTGTTTTCAACTTAAGTCCAAAGGAAACAATTTTTTCGGATTCTCAACCGATCCTCCCTATAGGAGTAGACCCCGAGTCCGTAGTGGAGTCACAGACTCGACGTAGGACTCGAAGATAGTTTCGAGGTGTAGTACCTTAGTCATTTTTTCAGGTGCGCAGACAACATTCCTGATAGGAGTAGCCCTCGAATATTTGTTCGAATCATAGATTCAAGTAAGTACTTGATTGATCAGCCGAAAATTTCCAGCCGTTGCTAGCTTTATCCTTGATGACGTCAGTGTTGACGATTGGTGATCTCAACCGTCTGCTGTGGCAAAGATCATGCGATGGAACGATCGTGGGTCCCACTGTCTACTTGAATTTGGCTAGTCACGCGCGAACGTGGCGAGAATTACAGTGTCTCCTCGGTTTCCATGCATAGTGGACGGCATGCTGGTGACGGATCGTTGCTATACTGACACATGTAGGGTTGGATCTTGCGTGCATGCTAGGGCTTCTGGATCAACGGCCCGTGCTCGTCGTCTTCGTCTTTTAATATCGTGGGTAAATAGTTATTTTTGTTTTACCCTTTCCCATTTGCTTCTCGCCATTGCCTCCACTTTCACGAGCACTACCTCTTTCACCTTGCGCACTGGAAATTCCCCGTTCATTTCCTTCTTCTTTTCTTCGCGCGCACCACCACTCTCGACGCCGCACGATGGGCAAGTCGAAGAAGACCACTGTCGGAGCTGGCTCGAGCGCCTCCGCCAGCGGCAAGAAGACCACCGCGACCACCCGCATCACAGACGGCGGGTGGAGGCACACAGAGGTGCGTGACATGGATTTTGGGTTAATTCTGGGTTAATGCCCTAGAACAAGTATGACGTCAAGCTTCCTAGCGATGAGTTAATCCCCCGCCCACCCGTAGGATTTTGGGTGATGTTTTTTGCCTTTGTTCTTTGCGGTCTTTCGCTTCCTGCCCATGATTTTCTTCATGGGCTCCTCTTCTTCTATGGGATACAGTTACATCATCTGTCTCCCAATCCTCTTCTCCATGTCGCTTGCTTCATAACCTTTTGCGAGTGCTGGCTCGGTATCGAGCCACACTTTGGCCTCTTTCGGAAGATCTATTTCGTGAAAAGGCAGTCCGGCACCGGCAGAGTCTTTCCGCTTGTTGGCTATATCATCTCCGTCCACCCTTTCGTCAAATTCTTCTCCTTTTCTATATGCGAGTCTGTCCAGCAATGGCGCCGGAAGTGTTTCTACATCCGTGATGCCAAGCTAGACGGTCAGCAATATGGGCTTGCCTCCTTCGACTTCGAGCAGAAGATCGTCCTGAAGAGATCGTGGAAGAACCACATCTTGGAGGGTGAAGCTGTAGAGGTGGAGAGACTCTACCAGCGGGTGGAGGCCCTTCAGCTGGTGCCAGGAAAACAGGGCAATGGTGTCGACATCATTCGCACCTTCCTCAAATGCCGAGTGCAGCCGCTCCAGTCTAGGGCGCACTCAATGTTCCTCTACGCCGGCCCCAGCGATCCAACGGGGGTTTCATCCTAAGAGTTGTCTTCGGGTGACCTTGATAGGCCCCTTCGTCCCCTGCTGAAGGCCAAGGCCGATGAGGACCTTCCGGGGAAATCGTTGACCCCCCTCTTAGCATTGATAAAGGGGTTTCTCATGTGATGCTTGTTCATGCGCGTAGCGCTTTTTTTGGGTGGTTACTATTTGCTGTTGTTACTTATCATGTTTCTCTTTTTTCTTTTGCTTGCAGCGCCTCCAAGTTACGGGGTCTATGCCTCCTCTGCCTGAAAATTTTAGGGAGGCACCAGACAATGAGGAGGTGAACTCCAAGTCTGAGCTTCCTCCGGCGCAGTCGCCTACTGCGGATGCTCCCGAGGCGAGTGAAGGGCAGACCCAAAAGCGCTCCTGGAGCGAGTCTTTAGATGCGTCGACCTTGCCAACTCCGAGGGGCCTGACCTTCCTCAACCAGCACGGCGAGGATGAAGGTGCTTCATCCACACCTATTCCTGCCGTACCCATTTGGGCGATGGATCCGCAGCTGCCGGCTAAGAAGAGGAAGGAGAAGGTGGCCCCCATCTGCAACTTGTCGTTCATTGATTCGTAAGTGATTTAACTTGAATTGTTTACTGTCACCTGTCTGGGTAATGTAGGTTGTTTGTCTGATCAGAAATTTTCTTTCAGCCATTCTTCGGAGGAGCCTCTTAGCGAGGGCACTCAGGAGGCTGTAGGGGAGTCGAAGCCGACAGCTCCTCCCTCTCAGGTGGTGGCCGACTCTGGGGATGATGGCTCGAACCTATCCAAGCGAGAAGATCGGGCGGTCGTAACTCAGAAGACTGCGTGCAGAACTTTGGAATCCATGCCTGAACACGTAAGTAGTTTCTAATTTTTCTCTTGGGGGAAGCTCCCGAGCTCTTTCGGGTGACCTGTTAATCATGTTGCTCTTGCGGGGCATAGCCCCGGAGCCTTTTCTGATGGTTTTTATTTCTATTGCAGCCCTTTGTGCACAGTGCCAACCTCCTTATCCAGCAGCACTTGGTGCTGGAGGCTAGCATGCAGCAGCTTCAAGGTGCGTAATGTACTCACACTTTTATAGTTCGTCCATTTCATGGATTTTGCTTGTATTGATCAAGTGGTTTCTTGATGTTGCAGATGAAAACAATGTGGCCCTCCGACGGCTGGACGCTCTCGAGAAGAGCCTTGGTAGAGCGGAGAAGAAGGCCGCAGATGCTGCGGAGGCCAAGGAGCGCGTGCAGAAAGAGGTTTCCGATCGCGAGGAGCAACTCGCTGTTGCGGTAGCTCCTCGCGAGAAGGAGATGTCATATAGGCTTATGGCTGTAGCCAAAGCCTTCTCTAGTGAGTTTCCTTTCACTTGTTTTGGGTCTCGTGTTTTTTCGACTGCGTCTTGTCTTGCTCTTTATTCAGGTACTTTTTCTCTTTGGTTCAGACGCTTCGGGCATCACGTTTGATCGTGGTGTGCTGGAGCATGGAGATGCTCTGTCCGATGCCAAGGAAGTGCTTAGGAGCTTCTACAAGGAGGTCATCCCCAAGGGTGCTACCCTTGAGGATGTCGACGCCCTTGCAGATGCTCTATTGGAGGACGCTCCGGCAGCGTATAAGCGCAAGCATAACGGCATCGGCGCCTCCATGGGGTTGGCAATGGCGATGGCGTCTGGAGCAGAGTTGGACCTGTCACACATAACATCGCAGATGTCAACGACTGCAGATGGATCAGAGGTAGCGTTCGCCCTCTTTGCCTCTTGTTGTAAGCGCTATGGGCCGAAAATTATTGATCTTCTGGCGGAGTATGCGGCGAAGCAGGAGGAGGCCAAGAGCAGGCAGTTTGGCTCCGAGGCCACTCCGGATGCGCGTGCTTAGGCCCATGTTTTGTAGTTAGGATAGCTTATCCTTTTGCTTTCTTAATGTAACCTTTTGCTGATGAACAGACCCAACTTATGCCATAAGGTGGCCTTGATGTATATGAATTATGTTTCGAGCTATTGCCAGAGATATTTGTGATGTTCATGTCTTGATTTGTTTGCCTCTAGGGTCCTTCGGGTGAGGTTCCTGTTGTCACTCCGAATGCTCCAGAGCCGCGACCATCCTTGGATGATGCGTAGCAGCTGGCTTTTCTTCGTGACCATGTCCACAGCTTGGAGAAGGATATCCTTGGCATTCGAGGCCACGCAGATGTGTGGAAGTCGAAGGCTGAGCGAGCCACTGCCAGGGAGGAATTCTTGATGGGGGAGTTGCGGCAGATGAGCGAGCAACTACAATGTGAGTCTTTGCGAACTGCTGTTCTTTCAGGTGAAGATCTGCATGTTTGCTCATTGTGTGTGTTCCGCAGGTGCGAATCTCATTCCGACGGAAGAGAAAGAGCGCGTCGCTGTTCAAATGAATTGCCTGACGCAACAGGTGTTGGAGATATGCCCTAGAGGCAATAATAAATATAGTTATTATTATATCTTTGTGTTTATGATAAATGTTTACATTCATGCTATAATAGTATTAACAAGGAAACATTTATACTTGTGTGATTTGTAAACTTAACTTGAAGTCCCTAGTATAGCCTCTATACATCACTAGCTTGTTGGTTGATAAATGATTGTGGTTTCCATATCATGAACATTGAGATGTTATCAATAACAAGATCATATCGTTAGGAGAATGATATGGTGGACATACTCCTATAGATAAGCATAGCATAAAGATCAAGTCATTTGAATAGTTCAGTTGCTATATGCTTTCTGATACATAGTAACCTAAATCAACGTTTTGATAAGGTGATCAAAAGTTTTGGTTTTATACAAACTTATGGAGAAGCTTGTATTTACAAGAAAGTGAGTGGGAGCTCTATAGCATTCTTAATACTATATGTGGATGGCATATTGTTGATTGGGAATGATGTAGACCTTCTTAATAGTGTCAAGGAATATTTGAATAATAGTTTTTCAATGAAGGATCTTGGCGAAGCAGCTTACATATTAGGCATAAAGATTTATAGAGATAGATCGAAACGCCAAATATCATTGTCACAGAGTGCATATTTGGACAAAGTTCTAAAGAGGTTTGGAATGGAAGAAAGTAAGAAAGGGTTTTTTCCCATGTTGCCCAATACGACCTTGAGTAAAACTCAAAGTCCGACATCGGCAGAATATAGAGAAAGGATGAGTAAGACTCCCTATGCCTCAGCCATAGGATCTCTAATGTATGCCATGCTATGTACTAGACCCGACATTGCATATGTTGTTAGTTTAACTAGCAGATATCAAAGTGATACAGGAGTGGATCATTGGAAAGCGGTCAAAAGCATCCTTAAGTACTTGAGAAGAAATAAGGATATGGTTCTTTCTTATGGAGGTGATGAACATCTCGTTGTTAATGGTTACACCGATGCTAGTTGGAACACCGATCCGGATGATTCTAAATCACAATCTGGATACGTATTTATTTTGAATGGTGCAGCAGTTAGCTGGAGGAGTGCAAAGCAAAGCGTTGTGGCGAGATCTTCAACTGAATCGGAATACATGGCTTTGGAGGCTTCACAAGCGATATGGATGAAAGAGTTCATTACGAGCTGGGTGTGGTTCCTAGTCTGCTGGACCCAATGTCTATCTCTTGTGATGACATGGGCGCCATAGCCAATGCGCAAGAACCAAGGTCACACAAGAAGGTGAAGCACATCAAGCTGCGTTTTCACGCTATTCGAGAACATATCCGGGATGGGGATATAAAGATTTGCAAAGTACACACAGATCTGAATGTGGCGGATCCGTTGACTAAACCTCTCCAGGGCAAAACATGACCAACACCAAACTGCCATGGGTGTTCGGTATATTACCATGTAATCTATATTAGATGACTCTAGTGCAAGTGGGAGGCTGTTGGAGATATGCCCTAGAGGCAATAATAAATATAGTTATTATTATATCTTTGTGTTTATGATAAATGTTTACATTCATGCTATAATAGTATTAACAAGGAAACATTAATACTTGTGTGATTTGTAAACTTAATTTGAAGTCCCTAGTATAGCCTCTATACTTCACTAGCTTGTTGGTTGATTAATGATTGTGGTTTCCCTATCATGAACATTGAGATGTTATCAACAACAAGATCATATCGTTAGGAGAATGATATGGTGGACATACTCCTATAGATAAGCATAGCATAAAGATCAAGTCATTTCAATAGTTCAATTGCTATATGCTTTCTGATACATAGTAACCTAATTCCTTCGACCATGAGATCATGCATATCACCTTTACCGGATGGATGCTTTGATGACATCAAACACCACACCGTAACTGGGTGGCTATAAAGGTGGCATTGAGTGTTCGGAAAGTATTGGTTGAAACACATGGATCAAGAGTGGGATTTGTCCATCCATATGAAGGATAGATATACTCTGGGCCCTCTCGGTGGAATGTCATCCAATTAGCTTGCAAGCATGTGACTAGGTCATAAGGGATCACATATCACGGGAACGAGAAAAGAGTACTTATCGGTAACGAGGTTGAACTAGGTATGCAGAGATAAAGCGATCATAACCTCGGATAAGTAAACTATCGTGAGACAAAGGAAATTGGTATCGTATGTAAGTGGTTCATTCGATCGCAAAGTAATCGTAGAAATATGTAGAATATATGAATTTCAGTTCCTCTATTGGTTATTGTTCGGAGAAGTGTCTCGATCATGTCCGCATAATTCACGACCGTAGGGAGACACATAAGGATTGACGTTGTTTTGAGTAGTTATGGTATTATGAGAAAGATACCGAATGTTGTTGAGTCTCGGATGGGATCCGGGATATCACGAGGTGATCCGGAATGGTCAGGAGAATAAGATTCATATAAGGAAAGTCCCGTTTGAGTTCGGGAATGATTAGGTGTTTTCATCGGGAATGTTCTAGAAGGTTCGGATTGTCCGGCACTCAAGGGGAGGTACATGAATGTGTCATTGAATGATTGCATCATGTACTAAGTGTTCTTGCTGTTCCAAAATTGAAAAGTCAAACTGCTAGTTTGAAAGTCAAGCGGCTAAAAGCAGAGCTGTGGAAAGCGAGCTGTGGGAAGCAGAAGCGTGGGAAACAAGCAAGAGGAGGTTGAAACCAACTTGGAGGAGAGTCCTCTCCTCCAAGTCGGCGGCCAGCCTAGGCCGAGTTGGGAGGACTCCTCTCCCTCCTGGCCGCCGCCCCTCCACCTATAAAAGGAGGCGGGGCCTCCTCCTCTAGACACACAAGTTCCTATCCTCTAATCTCCGGTTTAGAGCCGTTTTGGTTTAGAGCTTCTAATTGCTTTAGCCTGCGGTTTAGAGCCTTCTAATTGGTGTGTCGAATCTCTAGACCACTAATAGCCCTCTCTCATAATCCACCATACTCGCTCCGCCTTAAGGCGAAGCCCTGCGGGATTTCCCTCTACTTAGGTACCACGTTGTCTTTGCCGGAATCACGAAAAGTGCTACAACCTCCATTTTCTTTGGAACAAGGAGAGGAAGGTCTTAAATCAGTGCGAGCGTGTGACCCACGCGGAGCTGCCCGAACATTGCGCGGAAGGATTGTCTACGATCTTGAGATCGGAAAATGCGACTACATCACCCACGAATCCGCTCTCGTTAAACACTTTGGAATCTTGAGGTAAGTTATTCCATCGACTCGTTGCTACAATCTAGTAGATAGATCTTGGCTTGTTTGTTTGTATGCGATAGAAATTTTTGTTTTCCATGCTACGAACCCCTACGGTGGTATCGAGCCGTGTCTATATGTAGATCATTGCCTGAGTAGAACAATGGTCATTGTGGGTGTTGATGCTTTTATTGTCGATTGCTTTTTGTGTACTTTGCATCTTGCGGTATATTGGGATGAAGCGGCCCGGGCTAACCTTACATGACATCGTTCATGAGACTTGCTCCACGCTTAACATGCAACTTGTATTGCATAAGTGGCTTTGCGGGTGCCTATTTCTCCTAGCATAGTTAAGATCCAATTTACAACGGGTGATCAACAATGCTAGTATCAATGTTGTGGTTCTTGTTCGTAAGTTAGAACGACACTTATTGAAAGCCCCAAACCACGTAAAATATGCAAAGAAAGTGTGGCATCCCGCAAAACCACTACTAGAAAATCGCGTTGAATTTGTGCATTGCATCGTCATGATCATGCATTGTTTGCCAAACTGTTTTCGCAAAGCCCGTTTTGTTTTATAAAACGCCCCGTCTTTTATTCAAACGCCAAAACCGGGTCCCCGGAATATTTTGTTTTGGCCGCTATCGGTTTGCAGACGGCCCGTTTAAATCAAATAAAGTATTTATTTATTTTAGTAGGGGCAGTCGAACGGGCCAACCCGACCCGAACGACCGCCCCAGATTTTTCTAAACGGTCCACCTACCCCTGCCCTTCTAATCCTAAACCCACCTAAAACTCTACCCAACCTCTCCCTCCACATCACCCCCTCCTATCAGGAACCGCCACCTCACCCCTTCCTCTCCCTCACCCAATCCCCAACCTCCACATCACCACCTAACCCCTCTCTCTCTCCCCTCCACCTCACACCCAAACCCACACACACCAAACACACCACGCATACACAGCAGCCACACCCCACGTACAGCCCCACCTCCCCAGCCTTGCGACCCACCTTGGCCCACCACTCCCCCACACGCGTCCCTCTCTCCTCCCTCCTCTCGTCTTCTTCCCAGCGCCGCTCCGCCACCACCCTAGCGCGCCCCGCCGCCCAGCTCCTCCCCCGGCTCCCTCGCCGCGCCTCCACCCAACGCCCGCTCCCTCTCCTCCGCAGCCCGCTCCGCCACCAGCGTGGCCGCCCGCCTCGCAGCCTCCTCCTCACCCGTCGTCCCAGCGTCAGGCCTGCTCCGCCCCATAGCAGCTCCGCCGACCCGCCCGCCCGCTCAAGCCGCCTCCGGCGGCTGCCTCGGCCCGTCCTCTGCCCCTCGCCGCCGCTGGCCCGGCCCGCCGCCGCTCGGCCAGCCAGCCCGGCTGCCCGCCTCGTCCACTGCGCTGAGCCCCGCCCGCCCGGCCCCGGGCCGCCTTCTCTGCCCCGCCTGCGAGCCGCACCGGCGGCTCCGTCCAGCGTCCGCTCGTTCCGAGCCGCCGCTGGCCGCCTCGCCGTCAACCGCCTCGTCGGCGCCGCCCTGCAACCTCTGCCACCGCGCCCATCCGCCCCGCGAGCCCCGTCGCCGTCTGCTGCCCGCAACGTGGCCAAGTAACCGCCGAGATCGCCACCCCGACCCGAAGACCGACCCTGTCTTGGTGTGACCCGAGGATCATCGACCAAGTTCGCCCCTAACGCCAAGATCGCCCACACGGAGGTCGACCCATCGGTACGACAAGGCCATCGACAGACACCGAAGACCGATTCTGCCGACGCCAAGCGCTGCGGCGACATCGAACCGTCAAGTCAAGTTTATCCGCGGACAAGACCGACATGAGACCCCGACAAGTTTTGCTTCATGGATTCGAGACCCACCCGGAACGACAAGCACTTCCTCATGGACGCCAAGTACCCCCCTCGAGGACACAGAGCACTTCTTTCCGGATCTGGTGCCGAGAACCCTTGGACGCCAAGATCTTCTCCTCGGGACACCAGGAGCTCCCCTGATCGCCAAGTTCGTCGGACCCCGAGGACCGGACGCGACTAGGTCTACCTCAGGACGCCAAGATCTTCACCCGACACCGAGACCCCGACGCGACAAGTGCCTCGTTCCGAACTCCATGACCGACATCATGACCGTAGGCCCCGGATGCGCCAAGACCTACCCCGATATCGAGACGACCGGAGCCGAGCGTTCCGTCGAACCCTGGACCCCGACCCTGAACCCCGGAACCCTAACAAGATCGTCGAACCCTAATGTGTGACCCCTTATCCTCGAACCCTATTTTATAACATAACAACTTGTTGCATATTGAATTGTCATTCTCGCATGCATATCTTTGGTTTGGGGGCCTTATGCCGATTCACCTAATAATTAAATATGGGGCCCATATGCGGGCAAATCTAGTCTCATATCGGCCTCATCTAAATTTGTGTAGCGAACCCGGTGCTATCTTTTGCCATGTTAATACAACATTTAAATTGCGGGTCTTCTAAATAACATGAACCACCTAATTAATTGTCGGGACCCCGGTTCCGCTCAATATGACCTAATTGCATCGCACCTTGCCATGTCATTTATCATACATGCATCATGCCGATCTTCTGCCTTAGTATTAAATAGTGCATCCGGTGTTTATTCTAGTGTTTTGCTTCTTCGCGGATAAGGCCGTTGAGTTGATGTGAGCTTCGCCCCGTTCTTCGGTTGAACCTTCGGCAATGTTTTTCAAAGAGCATCTCCTCTTTCTACCTATCTTACTTTTATAGTGTTTTATTCCCTCCTGTTGATCTCGCTATCGTATTTGCGATGCTTTAGTTTCCGTAACCGTGATATCCCCTACAGCCTATATATTGCCTTGGACACATCCTATTACCTGTTGTTTGGTAGATAGTTGGACTTGCGCGTCGTAGTCGCTTGCTCAAGTGTTTTGCTTGTCGTCAAGTACCACCTTTGTTGGAGAATTGCCGCATGTTGCCGTTGGAGATGATCATGGTTTAATTATTGTTCACTTTAAATTCCTGTTTAACAACTAAAATTGAATTAAGCAGAGGCATCGGTGGGTGATAGGTAAGATTTGGTTTCCGACCGCCCACTTGTGTCCCGTAGGACCCGAGTTCTTGACACTGTTAGAGATCGGTAGCTAACCACAATTGGGAGATATGGGCCCCCATTGATAATTACCTGATTTCAAAGTATTGTCTTTGGGGCCACAAACTAGTTTGGGGTTTTATTTACTATCCTGTACCTATGCCATGCTTTGCTTTATTTACGATTGTGCAGTCTGCATTGTCTTGTTAGGAATTGTGACCCGTTTACGTGGTATCGGATCCCGTTTGGGGACCTGCATCGTTACCGCCCGGCCCCCAAACCCTAAGTCCGTCTCGAGACCGGCCGACTTCGTTGGGTGTACTTAGTGGGTGGCCCCGTGCTTGCTTTGGGTGCAGGGCGTCGTGACTTAGGCCCCGCCGACATACCGATGGGTGTATGTTAACTGATCTGGCAAAAAGGGTCGAAGTGCCTGTGGATACTTTGGTGCACCCCTGCAGGGTTAAATCTTTTCGAGAAGCCGTGTCCGCGGTTATGGACGACTTGGAGCACAGTGCTTGATCATAGACAACTATAACTAAAGTTTACTGTTTTAAACTGACTTGTTTCCGATATGAATAGTAATCAGCTTCACTACAACGGAATGGCTAAGTAAAAGTACCAACAACTGCCGGGTTTTGGGGTTATCTCAGGATAATTGTATCTGACTAGTAAGTGTTGCCACTATATCAGAATGATTAACTAAAAGTGCCCACTGCTTATTTTTATCAGGATGATTATCTAAACCTGACTAGTAAAGTGCCGCAACTATAACTGAATAAGTAAAACTGCCAACTGTGTGAGTTCCTCGGTTGCCTTCCTCGTTTGGTCTCGAGGAAACACCGGATGGGTTTGATTGGTGATAGCTTGGGATGGATCCGGTTAGATCATTCTTATCCTCTCGATATCCGCCGGTTGTATCGAGTCTCTATAGGTTGTTTAGTGCATCTTTGCCGCTCGATCCACCATACCTATGTGGCGAGGACGCCGATTCTAGCCTCGCTGTCTTGGCCTCGATCGACGCTCCTCTTTTTCCTTTGCCCTTTGTCGGCACCCCTTTTGTTTAAGCAGGTTTTGAGATCGGCCCGTTAGCGGTTACCCTTCCGACTTGGCACAGGGTTATGGCGCCATTGGTTATTCTCCGGGCTCTTAGCCCCATTTGCATCTTGTGCGTAGCTGGGCCTTTGTCGTTTTCAAGGTGATTTGGATCTTTGTACCGTATATTTGTATTCTTGACTCTTTGAGTCATTGTTGTATATATATACATGGGTCCCATCGAGGATTGTTGTGTAATGTTATTACTTTGTTTTTCCACCCATACGAAAGTGCTGGTGGGCACCTTGAATCGTTTCTATGCGGGTTTGGCGAGTTTCGCTAAAACTTGCATAGGGCGATCGAGGGTGTTACAGTGGTATCGAGCTCGTTTGCGATACCCCACAAGTCCAGCCTGTAGGATAACCTAGCTAACGGCCGAAGTAGAGTGTCAAAACTATTTTTGCAAAAATCGGATGGATAGTTCTGATTAGGTCTGATTTTACTCTTTACCCCTCTGCTATTCCCCTCTCATCTCGACGTGTTTTGAATCTGCTCTCTCCTTCCTCTTTGAGTCCAGGATTTCTCGTGGTTGGGTTCCGTCGTACCTTTAGGGTTTCGCTTCCTCTTTGATAACGGTGCTCTCCCATCCGGTGTTCACGACGCTTGAGGAATCCGTCTTCCGTGGAACCATTCTTTATTCCTTGTTTGTTCCTTCCGGTGTTTTCCGACGCGACGACATCTCTACGCCAGCTCCGATGCAGAGTCTGCATCACTTCTTTGATCCGAACCTCGCTTGTCGAGATCTTCAGTCTGAATCCGAGGGTTGGTTGCATAATCTGTCTATTCGTGTACAGGGTAATGCTTTGAGTGCGGGATGGAGTCGCGACCATACCACTACTCTTATCATTCGCCTCTGTACATTGAATGGTGGGTCGATGCAATTTTACTCCTTCCATGGAAGTTAGAGGTGGCCTTACCTTTAACTTCGTCCGTTGTTTTCCGGAGTGTTCTCTTGACGAACAGGGACAACGACCTCTTGTTAGTGGTGTCGCGAAGATCTACACGAAGCGAGAAGACGCAGATCGCCGACCTTTCTTCCGGCACCATGAGGCGGATCTCGAGGGCGAGATCCCTTGTTAGTGGTGTCGAATTGTGGCATCCCGCAAAACCACTACTAGAAAATCGCGTTGAATTTGTGCATTGCATCGTCATCATCATGCATTGTTTGCCAAACTGTTTCATAAAGCCCGTTTGTTTTATAAAACGCCCGTCTTTTATTCAACGCCAAAACCGGGTCCCGAATATTTTGTTTTGGCCGCTATCGGTTTGCGATCGCCCGTTTAAATCAAATAAAGTATTTATTTATTTTAGTAGGGGCAGTCGAACGGGCCAACCCGACCCGAACGACCGCCCCAGATTTTTCTAAACGGTCCACCTACCCCTGCCCTTCTAATCCTAAACCCACCTAAAACTCTACCCAACCTCTCCCTCCACATCACCCCCTCCTATCAGGAACCGCCACCTCACCCCTTCCTCTCCCTCACCCAATCCCCAACCTCCACATCACCACCTAACCCCTCTCTCTCTCCCCTCCACCTCACACCCAAACCCACACACACCAAACAACCACACACGCAACGCACACAGCAGCCCACACCCCCACCGTACCCTGGCCCCACCTCCCCTGACGCGCGACCCACGCGGACAGCACACCCCGGCCCCACCACTCCCCCACACGCGTGCCTCTCTCCTCCCTCCTCTCGTCTTCTTCCCAGCGCCGCTCCGCCACCACCCTAGCCCAGCCCAGCTCCTCCCGGCTCCTCGCGCCGCCTCACTTGACGCTCCCCTCTCCTCCGGCAGCTCTCCGCCACCAGCGTGGCCCGCCCGCCCTGCTGCCTCCTCCCTCACCCGTCGTCCCGCGTGGCCTGCTCCGCCCGCAGCGAGCTCCGCCCGACCGCGCCCGCTCAAGCCGCCTCCAGTAGCGCCCGGCCGCCCGTCCTCCTCTGCGCCCTGCGCGCCGCTGCTGGCCGAGCCCGCGCCGCCCGCTCGGCCAGGCCCGCCCGCCCGCCTGCGCTGCGCCAGCCCACCGCCCGGCCCGGGCCGCCTCTCTGCCCGCCCACACTGCGAGCCGCGCAGCGAGCTCGTCCGCGTCCGCTCCGTTTTCCGAGCCGCGCCGCCGTGCGGGCCTGCCTCTCCGTCAACCGCCTCGTCGGCGCCGCCCTGCAACCTCTGCCACCGCCGCCCATCCGCCCCGCGAGCCCCCGTCACCGTCTGCTGCCCGCAACGTGGCCAAGTAACCGCCAAGATCGCCACCCCGACCCGAAGACCGACCCTGTTTGGTGTGACCCGAGAACCATCGACCAAGTTCGCTAACGCCAAGATCGCCCACGGAGGTCGACCCATCGATGCGACAAGGCCATCGGCAGACACGAACCGATTCTGCCGGCGCCAAGCGGCGACATCGAACGTCAAGTCAAGTTTATCCGCGGACAAGACCGACATGAGACCCGACAAGTTTTGCTTCATGGATTGAGACCCACCGGGCGACAAGCACTTCCTCATGGACGCCAAGTACCCCCTCGAGGACACGAGCACTTCTTTCCGGATCGTGCCGAGAACCCTTGGGCAAGATCTTCTCCTCGGGACACCAGGAGCTCCCCTGATCGCCAAGTTCGTCGGACCCCGAGGACCGGACGCGACTAGGTCTACCTCAGGACGCCAAGATCTTCACCCGACACCGAGACCCCGACGCGACAAGTGCCTCGTTCCGAACTCCATGACCGACATCATGACCGTAGGCCCCGGATGCGCCAAGACCTACCCCCCCGATATCTGAGAACGACCCCGGAGCCCGAGAACGTTCCGTCGAACCCTGGACCCCGAGACCGACCCCGACCCCGAACCCCGGAACCCCAAGATCGTCGAGCCCCCTCTGATGTGTGACCCCTTTTCCTCGAACCCTATTTTATAACATAACAACTTGTTGCATATTGAATTGTCATTCATCTCGCATGCATATCTGTGGTTTGGGGGCCTTATGCCGATTCACCTAATAATTAAATATGGGGCCCATATGCGGGCAAATCTAGTCTCATATTGGCCTCATCTAAATTTGTGTAGCGAACCCGGTGCTATCTTTTGCCATGTTAATACAACATTTAAATTGCGGGTCTTCTAAATAACATGAACCACCTAATTAATTGTCGGGACCCCGGTTCCGCTCAATATGACCTAATTGCATCGCACCTTGCCATGTCATTTATCATACATGCATCATGCCGATCTTCTGCCTTAGTATTAAATAGTGCATCCGGTGTTTATTCTAGTGTTTTGCTTCTTCGCGGATAAGGCCGTTGAGTTGATGTGAGCTTCGCCCCGTTCTTCGGTTGAACCTTCGGCAATGTTTTCAGGCGAGCATCTCCCTCTTTCTACCTATCTTACTTTTATAGTGTTTTATTCCCTCCTGTTGATCTACTGCTATCTGTGTTGCGATGCTTTAGTTTCCGTAACCGTGATATCCCCTACAGCCTATATATTGCCTTGGACACATCCTATTACCTGTTGTTTGGTAGATAGTTGGACTTGCGCGTCGTAGTCGCTTGCTCAAGTGTTTTGCTTGTCGTCAAGTACCACCTTTGTTGGAGAATTGCCGCATGTTGCCGTTGGAGATGATCATGGTTTAATTATTGTTCACTTTAAATTCCTGTTTAACAACTAAAATTGAATTAAGCAGAGGCATCGGTGGGTGATAGGTAAGATTTGGTTTCCGACCGCCCACTTGTGTCCCGTAGGACCCGAGTTCTTGACACTGTTAGAGATCGAGCGCTAACCACATTGGGGAGATATGGGCCCCCATTGATAATTACCTGATTTCAAAGTATTGTCTTGAGGGGCCACAAACTAGTTTGGGGTTTTATTTACTATCCTGTACCTATGCCATGCTTTTTGCTTTATTTACGATTGTGCAGTCTTGCATCTTGTTAGGAATTGTGACCCGTTCGTGGTATCGACAGTCCCGTTTGGGGACCTCATCGTTACCATGCCCCCTAAACCCTAAGTCCGTCTCGGAGACCGTGACTTCGTTCTTGGTGTACTTAGTGGGGTGGCCCCTGCTGCTTTGAGTGCAGGAACGTCGTGACTTAGGCCCGCCGACATACCGATGGGTGTATGTTAAGCGATCGGCAAAAGGGTCAAGTGCTGTGGATACTTTGGTGCACCCTGCGGTTAAATCTTTTCGAGAAGCCGTGTCGCGGTTATGGACGACTTGGAGCACATGCTTGATCATAGACAACTATAACTAAAGTTCTTGTTTTAAACTGACTTGTTTCCGATATGAATAGTAATCAGCTTCACTACAACGGAATGGCTAAGTAAAAGTACCAACAACTGCCGGGTTTTGGGGTTATCTCAGGATAATTGTATCTGACTAGTAAGTGTTGCCACTATATCAGAATGATTAACTAAAAGTGCCCACTGCTTATTTTTATCAGGATGATTATCTAAACCTGACTAGTAAAGTGCCGCAACTATAACTGAATAAGTAAAACTGCCAACTGTGTGAGTTCCTCGGTTGCCTTCCTCGTTTGGTCTCGAGGGGGAAACACCAGGATGGGTTTGATTGGTGATAGCTTCAGGATGGATCCGGTTAGATCATTCTTATCCCTCTCTGATATCCGCCAGTTGTATCGAGTCTCTATAGGTTGTTTAGTGCATGCTGCCGCTGCCGCTCAGTCCACCATACCTATGTAGGCGAGGACCGCCGAATTCTAGCCTCGCCGTGTACTGGCCTCGATCTTGACGCCTCTCTTTCCTTTGCCCTTTGTCGGCACCCCTTTTGTTTAAGCAGGTTTTGAGATAGACGCCAAGCAGGGTTACCCTTCCGCTTGGCACTGGGCAGGTTATGGGCGCCATTGGTTATTCTTGTGGCTCTTAGCCCCATTTGCATCTTGTCCGTAGCTGGACGCTTTGTCGTTTTCAAGGTGATTTGGATCTTTGTACCGATATTTGTATTCTTGACTCTTTGAGTCATTTGTATATATATCTCTGCCTGTGGGTCCCATCGAGGACTGTTGTGTAATGTTATTACTTTGTTTTTCCACCCGCACGAAAGTGCTGGTGGCACCTTCAATCGTTTTATGCGGGTTTGGCGAGTTTCGCTAAAACTTGCATAGGGCCGATTCGAGGTGTTACTGACAAGAGGCGTCTAACTTTGTTTTGCAGGGGTGTGCAGTGATGTGATATGGCCATGATTGTGATTATATTTGATGTATGCAATGTTCCTTATTGTAAGTTGGCAACCGGCAGGAGCCATATGGTTGTCTTTAATTTATGTTAAGACCCGCGTGTCTATTCAAAGTAGTTGTAATAGTTGAAGCCGGTGGACGACAACCATGGAGCAGCGTCATTGACCTTGATGCAATGCCGGTGATGATGGAGATCATGTTTGCGCTTGAAGATGGAGATCGGAAGCACAAAGAAGAAAGGCCATATCATATCACATATTATTGAATTGCATGTGATGTTAATCCTTTATGCATCTTGTATTGCTTAGTAGACGACGGTAGCATTATAAGATGATCCCTCATGCACATGAATTTCAAGTCATAAAGTGTTCGCCTTAGTTAGCACCGTTGCTAAAGCTTGTTGTTTGAAGCACCACGTGATGATCGGTGTGTTAGATTCTGCAAGTGTATACAACGTGAGCAAGCCAGATTTGCTCATGCGAAACTAAGGTTTGATCTTGACGAGCCTAGCATGTATGACATGGTCTCGGAACACGGATCACCGAAAGGTAAAGCATGAATCGTATAGTAGATATGATGAACATGACGATTGTTCGCCATTGAAACTATATCAACTCTCGTGATGATCGGTGTTGATGTAGTGGATTTGGTTCGTGTGATCACTAAAACAATGTGAGGGATGTTGTTTTGAGTGGGAGTTCACCTAGTTTAATTTCATTAATTAATTTGAACTCAATTTGTCATAAACTTAGTCTAAACTATTGCAAATATGTTGTAGATCAATGGCAGCCCCTACCATCAATTTTAATGTGTTCCTAGAGAAAGAAAAGTTGAAAAACAATGGAAGCAACTTCGCGGATTGGTTCCGCAATTTGAGGATTGTCCTCACAGCTGGTAATTTGACCTATGTGCTGGATGCACCGCTGGGTGACCCACCTGCTGCTGATGCTGCCGATGAAGTAAAGAATGTTTACCTCGCTCGGAAGAATCGATCTCCATAGTTCGATGTGCTATCTTGTATGGTTTGGAATCGAGCTTGAAAAGGTTTGAAGAGTCGACCCATATGATATTGTCGAGGATCTCAAATTGATTTTTGAGACTCATGCGGCAATTGAAAGCTATGAGGCTTCAAAAGTTCTTTAACCGCAAGATGGAAGAGGGCAGCTCAAATGCATGAGCATGTGCTTAAGATGTCCAGGCACGCAAACAAACTTCAAAGCTTGGGTATAGTGATTCCTAATGCTTTGGGGATTTACCGTGTCCTCCAGTCACTACCACCAAGTTACAGGAACTTTGTGATGAACTACAACATGCGTAACATGAACAAAGAGTTGCAGAACTGCTTCTATGTTAAAATCTGCGAAGTGGAGATCAAGAAAGAGCACCAAGTGTTGTTGGTCAATAATACCACCAAACTCAAGAAAGGCAAGTCTAAGCAAAGGGACACTTCAAGAAGGGTGGTAAGAAAGTTACCACGCGCGAAGAAGACCAAGGCTGGACCCAAGCCGAAACCGAGTGCTTTTACCGCAAGGGAGAAGGTCACGAAGCGGAATTGCCCAAAGTACTTGGCGGATCAAGAACGGCAACATCAAAAGAAAGGTATATCCGATATACATGTTATTGATGTGTATCTCACTAGTACTCGTAGTAGTGACTGGGTATTTGATAATCTTGGTTCGTTGCTCATATTTGTAACTCGAAGCGGTCTTTCAGAATAAACGGAAGCTAGCGAAGAATGAGGTGACGATGCGCGTGGAAGCAGATCAAAGGTTGATGTGATCGCGGTCGGCACGCTACCCCTTCATCTACCATCGGGATTAGTTTTATACTTAAATAATTGTTATTTAGTGCCTGTGTTGAGCATGAACATTATATCGGGATCTTGTTTATTGCGAGACGGTTACTTGTTTAAATCAGAGAATAATGGTTGTTCGATTTATATGAGTAATATGTTTTATGCACATGCACCTTTGATAGATGGTCTATTCTTATTGAATCTCGATAGTGGAAATACACATATCAACAACATTGAGGCTAAACATTTGAAATCAAGCGATAATTCGACCTATATGTGGCACTGCCGTCTTGGTCACATTGGAGTGAAGCGTATGAAGAAACTCCATTCCGATGGACTTCTTGAATCACTTGATTTTGAATCACTTGAAAGATGCGAAGCATGTCTGATGGGAAAAATGACTAAGACTCCATTTTCTGGTATGATGGAGCGAGCTACGGACTTATTGGAAATCATACATACCGATGTGTGTGGTCCAATGAGTGTAGCGTCGCGCGGTGGTTATCGTTATGTTCTTACCTTCACGAATGACTTGAGTAGATATGGGTATATCTATTTCATGAAACATAAGTCCGAAACTTTTGAGAAGTTTAAGGAGTTTCAAAGTGAGGTAGAGAATCAACGTAACAAGAAGATTAAATTTCTACGTTCTGATCGTGGAGGTGAATATCTAAGTTACGAGTTTGGCGAGCATTTGAAGAAATGCGGAATACTTTCACAGTTGACACCGCCGGGAACACCACAGCGTAATGGTGTGTCCGAACGTCGTAATCGAACTCTCTTAGATATGGTTCGTTCTATGATGTCACTTACAGATTTACCGCTATCATTTTGGGGTTATGCATTAGAAACAGCCGCATTCACTTTAAATAGGGCACCGTCTAAATCCGTTGAAACGACACCGTATGAATTATGGTTTGGGAAGAAACCTAAGTTGTCGTTCCTTAAAGTTTGGGGATGCGAAGCCTATGTAAAGAAGTTACAGCCGGACGAGCTTGAACCCAAAGCGGAAAAATGCGTCTTCATAGGATACCCGAAAGAAACTATTGGGTATACCTTCTATCATAGATCCGAAGGCAAAATCTTCGTTGCCAAGAATGGATCCTTTCTAGAGAAGGAATTTCTCTCGAAAGAAGTGACTGGAAGGAAAGTAGAACTCGACGAGGTTGTCGAACCTTCTCTCGAAATTGTGAGTAGCGCACCTAAGAAGTTCTGTGGTGCTGCACCAATTAGAGAGGAAGCTAATGATGATGATCATGAAACTTCGGTTGAAGTTACTACAGAGCCTCGGAGGTCAACGAGAACTCGTACCACTCCAGATTGGTATGATTCCGTTATGAGTGTCATGTTGGTGGACAACACCGATGACCCCGAGACATATGAGGAAGCGATGATGAGCCCAGATTCCAATAAATGGCAAGAAGCCATGAAATCCGAGATTGGATCCATGTACGAAAACCAAGTATGGACTTTGGTGGACTTACCGGATGGCCGGAAGGCTGTCGAGAACAAATGGATTTTCAAGAAGAAAACAGATGCTGATGGTAATGTTACTGTATATAAAGCTCGACTTGTCGCAAAAGGGTTTCGACAAATTCAAGGAGTTGACTACGATGAGACTTTCTCACCAGTAGCGAAGCTAAAGTCTGTGAGGATTATGTTAGCAATCGCTGCATATTATGATTATGAGATATGGCAGATGGATGTCAAAACAGCATTCCTCAATGGAGATATTGATGAAGAGTTGTATATGATGCAACCCAAAGGTTTTGTCGATCCTAAAGATGCTAACAAGGTATGCAAACTTCAACGGTCCATCTATGGATTGAAGCAAGCATCCCGAAGTTGGAATCAACGTTTTGATAAGGTGATCAAAAGTTTTGGTTTTATACAAACTTATGGAGAAGCTTGTATTTACAAGAAAGTGAGTGGGAGCTCTATAGCATTCTTAATACTATATGTGGATGACATATTGTTGATTGGGAATGATGTAGACCTTCTTAATAGTGTCAAGGAATATTTGAATAATAGTTTTTCAATGAAGGATCTTGGCGAAGCAGCTTACATATTAGGCATAAAGATTTATAGAGATAGATCGAAACGCCAAATATCATTGTCACAGAGTGCATATTTGGACAAAGTCTAAAGAGGTTTGGAATGGAAGAAAGTAAGAAAGGGTTTTTTCCCATGTTGCCCAATACGACCTTGAGTAAAACTCAAAGTCCGACATCGGCAGAAGATAGAGAAAGGATGAGTAAGACTCCCTATGCCTCAGCCATAGGATCTCTAATGTATGCCATGCTATGTACTAGACCCGACATTGCATATGCTGTTAGTTTAACTAGCAGATATCAAAGTGATACAGGAGTGGATCATTGGAAAGCGGTCAAAAGCATCCTTAAGTACTTGAGAAGAAATAAGGATATGGTTCTTTCTTATGGAGGTGATGAACATCTCGTTGTTAATGGTTACACCGATGCTAGTTGGAACACCGATCCGGATGATTCTAAATCACAATCTGGATACGTATTTATTTTGAATGGTGCAGCAGGAGTGCAAAGCAAAGCGTTGTGGCGAGATCTTCAACTGAATCGGAATACATGGCTGCTTTGGAGGCTTCACAAGAAGCGATATGGATGAAAGAGTTCATTACAGAGCTGGGTGTGGTTCCTAGTGCGCTGGACCCAATGTCTATCTACTGTGATAACATGGGCGCCATAGCCAATGCGCAAGAACCAAGGTCACACAAGAAGTCAAGCATCAAGCTGCGTTTTCACGCTATTCGAGAACATATCCAGGATGGGGATATAAAGATTTGCAAAGTACACACAGATCTGAATGTGGCGGATCCGTTGACTAAACCTCTCCCGAGGGCAAAACATGACCAACACCAAACTGCCATGGGTGTTCGGTATATTACCATGTAATCTATATTAGATGACTCTAGTGCAAGTGGGAGACTGTTGGAGATATGCCCTAGAGGCAATAATAAATATAGTTATTATTATATCTTTGTGTTTATGATAAATGTTTACGTTCATGCTATAATAGTATTAACAAGGAAACATTAATACTTGTGTGATTTGTAAACTTAATTTGAAGTCCCTAGTATAGCCTCCATACTTCACTAGCTTGTTGGTTGATTAATGATTGTGGTTTCCCTATCATGAACATTGAGATGTTATCAACAATAAGATCATATCGTTAGGAGAATGATATGGTGGACATACTCCTATAGATAAGCATAGCATAAAGATCAAGTCATTTCAATAGTTCAATTGCTATATGCTTTCTGATACATAGTAACCTAATTCCTTCGACCATGAGATCATGCATATCACCTTTACCGGATGGATGCTTTGATGACATCAAACACCACACCGTGAATCGGGTGGCTATAAAGGTGGCATTGAGTGTTCGGAAAGTATTGGTTGAAACACATGGATCAAGAGGGATATGTCCATCCATATGACGGATAGATATACTGGGGCCCTCTCGGTGGAATGTCATCCAATTAGCTTGCAAGCATGTGACTAGGTCACAAGGGATCACATATCACGGAGCGAAAAGAGTACTTATCGGTAACGAGGTTGAACTAGGTATGCAGAGATACCGACGATCATAACCTCGGATAAGTAAACTATCGTGAGACAAAGGGAAATTGGTATCGTATGTAAGTGGTTCATTCGATCGCAAAGTAATCATAGAAATATGTGGGAGCCATATGAATTTCCAGATTCCTCTATTGTTTATTGTTCGGAGAAGTGTCTCGATCATGTCCGCATAATTCACGAACCGTAGGGAGACACACTTAAGAATTCGACGTTGTTTTGAGTAGTTATGGTATTATGAGAAAGAGACCGAATGTTGTTCGGAGTCTCGGATGGGATCCGGGATATCACGAGGTGATCCGGAATGGTCCGGAGAATAAGATTCATATAAGGAAAGTCCCATTTCGGAGTTCGGGAATGATTCCGGTGTTTTCATCGGGAATGTTCTAGAAGGTTCCGGATTGTCTGGCACTCCGGGGGGGAGGGTACATGAATGTGTCATTGAATGATTGCATCATGTACTAAGTGTTCTTGCTGTTCCAAAATTGAAAAGTCAAACTGCCAGTTTGAAAGTCAAACGGCTAAAACAGGAAACTGTGGGAAACAGGAAACTGTGGGAAACAAGCAAGAGGAGGTTGAAACCAACTTGGAGGAGGAGTCCCTCTCCTCCAAGTCGGCGGCCAGCCTAGGCCAAGTTGGGGAGGGACTCCTCTCCCTCCCCTGGCGTGCCGGCCCCTCCACCTATAAAAGGAGGGGCAGGGCCTCCTCCTCTAGACACACAAGTTCATATCCTCTAATCTCCGGTTTAGAGCCGTTTTGGTTTAGAGCTTCTAATTGCTTTAGCCTGCGGTTTAGAGCCTTCTAATTGGTGTGTCTAATCTCTAGACCACTAATAGCCCTCTCTCATACTCCACCATACTCGCTCCGGCTTAAGGCGAAGCCTGCGGATTTCCCCTCTACTTCCGGTACCACGCCATTGTGCTGCCGGAATCACGAGGAGAGTGCTACAACCTCCGCTGCCTGCTGGAACAAGGGAGAGGAAGGTATTCGTCGAGTACCGAACGTGTGACCGACTGCGGAAGCGCTGCCGGAACGCAGCGCCGGAAGGATCGTCTACACGATCTTGAGATCAGAAAGAGTACGACTACATCACCCACGAGAATCCGCTCTCGTTAAACACTTTGGAATCTTCGAGGGTAAGTTATTCCATCAACTCGTTGCTACAATCTAGTAGATAGATCTTGGCTTGTTTGTTTGTATGCGATAGAAAATTTTTGTTTTCCATGCTACGAACCCCTACAACAGGACCTGGAGGTTGGTGACTTCTTCTGGATGGACCGCGATCGGGACATCGTCCTTGCGACGGTGCAAGATCGCGTCCACCATGTTTCTCGGGTGCTGAAGCAGGCGAGGATTTCTCTGGCGTCCATTTGGGTCGTCATGTTCCCCTTGGATGAGGCACCTTCCACCCTTTGGGGCCTTCTGGCGAAATTTCGGAACATGGGCCACGTCAAAGAGTTGGTGCGGCGTCAGCTGATCGCTGGGGTGAAAGCTGCATTGTCCCTTGTTCGGCTACATCGTCGTGATGTCAACCTTGCGGAGGTGGCGACTGGGCCACCCCTTCGTCCTGATGGCACCCTTTGGGACATGCGCCCGCATTATGCAGCCGTGGTGCAACATGCTGAGGAGATAGTTGATTTGTTCGAGCAGCGGGCGAATGTGATTATCCAGAATAGGTAGGTCCTGTAAAGAAAAACTTGATGTAAAATTTGTATTTTTTCGAGTGGGCTCGTAGTGCCCTTTGAAAGTTTGTATATAGTAGCATGTGTTGCTTTGTTATGTGCATGTCCTTTTCATTAGCCTGACATGGTCAGCTACTCAGGTTGTATGCGTTGTTATCAGTCGACAATATCATAAGGTGAGGCATAGCCCCCGAGCGTGTTATAGCGAAAAGTAATGTGAAAAAAGAAATTTTGGCCAGGGGACTTAGCTTTTATTCATAGCGTAACGAGGAGGTACATTGTTCGGCTGAATAGCCTTGGCTGAGTATCCTTATTGAAAGTAAGGAGGTAGCTAGGGGTAGAAGCGTCGCAGACGTGCGACGTTCCAGGGGTTGGAGTATTCGACTCCTGATGCGATGTCCATGAGGCGGTAGGCGCCACCTGGGATTACTTCCGTGACGATGTAGGGCCCTTCTCAGGGTGAATCGAGCTTCTTCGGCCGCTCTTGCTTGAGTCGTAGGACGAGGTCTCCTTCGACGGAGGACCTTGGGCGCAGCCGACAACTGTGGTAATTGCGGAGGCTCAGCTGGTAGACCGGTGAGCGAGCCGCGGCGATGTTGCGTACCTCGGCACGGAGCACGGCTTCGGCTCCGTGTACCATGAAGAAGGGCGTGAAGCCAGTTGAGCAGTTTGGCGTTGTACATAGGCTTCAGAGGATGGAGGGTAGCTCCTCTGCCCAGCCTCCCACAAGCCGTTCAAGTGGGCATAGCAGGCGTTTCTTGATGCCATTGCCTATGAGGCCGTTGGCATTTTCGACCTGTCCGTTGGTCTGCGAGTGCGCCATGGAGGCATACAATATGTTGATGCCAAGGCCCTCGCAGAAGTCTTCGAATTCCTTTGAGATGAAGTTTGAACCGTTGTCTGTGATTATGATGTGCATCACACCGAACATGTAGACGATGGACTCGAAGAACTTGACGGCAGTTTTGCCGCTTTGGTTGGTGATGGACATGGTCTCGATCCATTTGGTGAACTTGTCGACTGCGACCAGGAGGTAGACGTGGCCTCCTTTCGAAGATTTGGGAAGTTTACTGATCATGTCGAGGCCCCATTGGGCGAAGGGCCAGGCCAGTGGTATGGGCCTTATCTCTGATCCTAGCGCGTGCGTCTTGCCCGCGTACCTCTGACAGGCGTTGCACCTTTGGATGATGTCCTTAGCATCGTTCATGGCCATTGGCCAGTAGAATCTAGCTTGTAGAGCATTGGCGACTACGGCGCGGCTGCCTGCGTGATGGCCGTAGATGCCCTCGTGGATGTCTTCGAGGATTATTTTGCCATCACCGATGGTGACGCACCTTTGGAGCACACCCGAAATACTGCGTTTGTATAGCTCCCCATTGTGGATGGTAAGGGCTTTAGATCGGCGAGATATGCGTCGGGCATCCATTGGGTCATCAGGCAATTTGTTGTTTATCAGGTACCGAAGGTACGGCTGCATCCATGTTTCTTCCACCGCCATTACCTGCATGAGGCTGACAAGCTCGGCCTCGGTGTCGATATTTTCAGGTCCTTCATGTCCTTCGGGTGGTGCAGCCCCAAGTGCTCTGCTTCTTCGGTTGAGCCTTTTGGGAACTTTATTTTGATAGAGGGTACACAGATTTGTTCGAGGAACACGCCTGGTGGCACCCGTGCGCAGGTAGAGCCGATGTTGGTGAGCCTATCAGCTTCTTCATTGCTTTCTCTTCCGACGTGCCGAAGTTCATAGACATCAAAGTCCCCTTCGAGTGAGTTGTAGAGCATGCGGTACGCGATCATGTTGGCGATGTGAGCGTCGCACTCGTTCATCGTCTGCTTGACGACAAGGTTCGAGTCACCATAGATGATTAGGCACGTTGTGACACAGATCTTGTCCATCCGCATTCCATGGATGAGGGCCTCGTATTTGGCCTCGTTGTTGGAGGTGCGAAATTTCATCCGAATGACATATTTCATCTTGTCGCCCTAAGGGGACGTCAGTATGACGCCAGCTCCTACTCCAGCCTCACGCTTGGAGCCGTCGAAGTGCATCGTCCATGATTGCGTCATGTCCGGAGTGTCCGGCAGCTGAAGTTCCATCCACTGGACGAGGAATTCAGGGAGGACCTGCGATTTGATGGCCTTGCACTGCTCGTACACTATGTCTAGAGGAGACAGCTCGATGCCCCACAAGGCTACACGTCCCGTGGCTTCGTGGTTGTTCAGGATGTCGGACAGTGGCGCCTCATTGACGACCATTATCTGGTTCTCCTAGAAGTAATGGCTCAGCCGACGAGTTGTCATGAATACGCCGTAGGCGAGCTTCTGGTAGTGAGGGTACCTCTGCTTTGTTGGAGTCAGTACCTCGCTGAGGTAATAGATTGGGCGTTGGACCCCATGGGTCTTTCCATCTTCGGGTCGTTCGACCACGAGTACAATGCTTACCACCTGGTGCATAGCTGCGATGTATAGCAGCAAAGGATCTCGCTCCTTTGGTGTGACCAGGACAGGCGAGGTGAACAGAAGACGCTTGAGGTTCTAGAATGCGTCGTCCGCTTCGGGTGTCCACTCGAACTTGTCCGCCTTGTGCAACAGCTGGTAAAAGGGTAAGGCCTTCTCGCCCATGCGACTAGTGAATCTTCTCAGCGCTGCGATCCGCCCAGATAGCTGCTGGACACCTTTGAGGTTTTTCGTCTTCTCCATGGACAGTATGGCCCTAATTTTCTTTGGGTTTGCCTCGATCCCTCGTTGGGAGATGAAGTAGCCGAGTAGTTGGCCGGATGGGACGCTGAAGGCGCACTTTTCTGGATTCAACTTTATCTTATAGTGCTCAAAGTTATCAAACGTCTCGCGGAGATTGTCGATCAGCGTCTTGGCCTCCCTGGTCTTGATTATTATGTCGTCGACATAGACTTGGATGTGCAACCGATCTGGTTTTTCGGGCACGCCTACATGCACCTCTGGTACGTGGCACCTATGTTCTTCAGCCCGAAGGGCATGGTGTTGTATCAAAACACTTCGAACGGCGTGATGAATGCCGTTTTCTCCTGATCTTCGACCTTCAGCCGAATCTGGTTATAGCCTAAGTAGGCATCAAGGAAGGAGAGTTTCTTGCATCCTGCAGTTGAATCGATGATCTGATCGATCCGCGGTAGAGGTAAGTGGTCCTTGGGACAGTATTTGTTGAGCGATGTAAAGTCCACGCACATCCGCAGGATGTTCGTGTCCTTCTTGGGGACCAGCACAGTATTGGCCAGCCACTCGCTCTCTTTAATTTCTCGGATGAAATTGGCATCGAGCTGTCTGTTGACTTCGATTCCAACAGCTTCATCTCTTGGTTCGGACAGTCGTCAGATCAACTGCTTAACTAGCTTTGCATCGGGGAACACATTGAGTCCGTTCTCGGCGAATTCCCTGGGAACTCCTGGCATGTCCGCGGGACACCAGGCGAAGATTTCCCAGTACTCGCAAAGGAATTCGATGAGCGCGCTTTCCTATGCGGGACTGAGATCGTTAGCGATCAGCGCCATCTTGGAGGTGTCCGTCGGGTGGACCAGCACCTTTTTCGTGTTGACCGTGGAGTCGAACGACATATCGGGTGCGTTTTGTCTTGTGACTGGGGGTTCCCCGTTGTTTGTCACCTCTCTGAGCCTCGTGAGCTCCTCCTGCATGCCGAATGACTGGGAGATTCTGTTGAAGTCTCTATCGTGGTGGTCGGATAGGGTGAAGCTACCTTGGACGGTGATGACGCCCCTGGGTCCTGGCATCTTTAGTAGCAGGTACGCGTAGTGTGGTACCGCTAGGAATCTTGCGAATGCCACGCACCCGAGGATGGCGTGGTACTGTGATGGCCAGTCCACCACCTCGAACTCCAATCGCTCGCGCCTGAAGTTTTCGGGCTGGCCGAAGATGACGTCGAGCCATATCTTCCCTAGGGGGTATATGCCCTTCCCTGGGACTATGATGTGGAACGTCGTGTCTGACTACTCCAGGCTGCACAGCGGGATCCGCTTTGCTGCGAGTGTGCTGGCGAACATTAGATTGATGCCGCTGTTGGAATTATGCCCTAGAGGCAATAATAAAGATGTTATTATTATAATTCTTGTTCATGATAAAGTTTATATTCCATGCTAGAATTGTATTAAGCGGAAACTTTAATACTTGTGTGGTTTGTGAACAACACCGTGTCCCTAGTACGCCTCTATGGACTAGCTCATTGATCAATGATGGTTAAGGTTTCCTAACCATATACATGAGTTGTCAATTGATAATGAGATCATATCATTGGGAGAATGATATGGTGGATAGACCCAAACAAAGCAGAGCAATTAGATCATGTCATCGTGTTCGTCTTTGCGAAGCTTTTCCTATGTCAAATATTGTATTCCTTAGACCATGAGATAATGCAACTCCCTGGTATCGGAAGAAAGCTTTGAGGTCATCAAACGTCATCCTATGAGAGGGTGATCATAAAGGTGTCTCTCAGGTGATCGGAAAGTATCCATTGGGTTGTATGTATCGAGATGGAATTTGTCCCTCCCAAGCCGGAGATATACTTGGGCCCACTCGTAATCGATATCAACACCGCTTGCAAGCATGTGGTTAAGGAGTTAATCACAAAGTGATATCGGATTACGGAACGAGTAAAGTACTTGCTCTGAACGAGATTGAACTAGGTATGACGGTACCGACGATCGAATCTCGAGCAAGTAAAATATCACGAGACGAAGGGAATATATATATGGGATTGATTGAATCCTGGCATCGTGGTTCATCCGATATGATCATCGATGAATGTGTGGGAGTCAATATGGGTGCCCAGACCCCGCTGTTGATTATTGATAGAAGATCATGTCTGCATATTCTCGAACCCGCAGGGTCACACACTTAACGTGTCTCGACGCTAGGATAGATTGGATAATTGGTTTATGAATTTTTGTTTGGAGTCTCGGATGGGATCCGGGATATCACGAGAGGTTCCGGAATGGTCCGGAGAATAAGATTCATATAAGGCAGTGCAGTTTTTGGAGTTCGGAATTGTTCCGGGTTAATCGGTATTGTACCGGAAGCTTCTAGAACCTTCCGGAAGGGGACCAACGTGGCCCCACCTTCCGGGAGGGGGCATGGGCCTATGAGGGAGTGTCCTGGCCGCATTGGGCCAGGGGCACAAGGCCCCATAGGGCCCAGCCGATTCTAGAGAGATTTGACTCGTTTAAATCTCGGGATAGAATTTCTAGATAAGGGAGAGTTTAAATTGTTTAAACTGGAGATAGGCTTGGAGGAGGGGCAAGGCTGGCCGCCTCCCCTCTATATATAGAGGGGTGGTGCGCCCCCTCCCCCCCTACACAACACACCTCCCTCAAAGCCCTAGTAGCCTTGCTACCTTCCTCTCTCCCTCCCGACTGTTTGTAGGCGAAGCCCTGCAGCAGAAATTCTCCACCATATACACCACACCGTCGTGTTGTAGATCCAATCTATCTCTCCACCATACTCGTTGGTCCGAGGAAGGAGGATACGTCGAGGTGCTGCACGTGTGCATCTCATGGAGGCACCGCCACTTGTGGTACTAGATCGGATCGGATCGCGAGGAGGAGAAGCGAGTACGACTACATCACCCACGCCCGTTTAACGCTCAGCGTCTGAATCTTCAAGGGTATGAAGATCTAATCCAATCTCTCTCGTTGATTGCATCTCCTAGATTAGATCTTGACTTTCCCTCTGTTCGCAACCGTAGAAAATTTTGATTTACTATGCCGCGAAACCATTCAGCCGCTGCCGCCGTCCATGAAGATGTGGCTCATCTCGAATCCTCTAATCTATGCCTCGAGCACCAGGGCAGCATGAACGGTCGAACGTGATGCAGGACTCTGAGCCACTAAGGTACTCAGGGATGTCCGGTGGGGAGGCTACAGCCAGGATCACTTGGAGGGTGATCTTCTTTTGCACCATGTTGGTTGGGCGCCCCTTCTGTATCATCACGGACCCTTTTGGCGGCGGATATCCTCATGTGCCGTTGTTTGGCGCGGGTGCGATAGCTGGATTCGACGGTCCAACGGGTGGTGGTGGAGGAGCTCCGTGGGCGATGTCACCTGGTGGAGGTGCGGGCCCAAATAGAGGGTTCACGATCTGGCATCGTATTTGGGTGAGACCCTCGCTGAGCTTCTGGAACTCGCGGCAGTCTTTTAGCATGTAGCTGGCCTTCTTCTTGCCATCCTGCTTGTCTATGTAGAAGTGGATGGTGCAAGGACCAGACAATTTGTCGTATGCCGAGGGCTCGTCGTCATGGCTGCGACGTTTCCATGTTTGTGTGGGTCGCCTTCCATCACGGAAGTTGCCTCCACGGTATCCGCTTCTGCGGTTTCCATCGTTGCGTCGGTCGGCGTAGCCAGCCGCAACCATGTTGACTCTGCCGCGATCTTCGTTTGCTGCAGCATTCGCGCCTGCAACCGTAGTCGTCCTCGTCATCCGAATGTGTTCGGTGGAGGAAATCCTCACCATCTTCCCATCGGTTGCGATGTGCATGACGTGGTCGAGCGTCTTGGGCTTGGCATGCCCAAGTTCTTCCTTGAAGTCCGGGCACTTGACACCGTCCTTGAAGGCATCGATTGTCCTTTCCACGGAGAGGTGCGCGACGGAGCTCTTGATGTGGGACCAACGTAGGATGTATGAGAGAATGGACTCGCCGGTATGTTGGGTGCAGACTCGCAGTTCCTCATTCGAGGCTGGCCTCTTGCTGGTGCCCTTGAAGTTTTGGATGAAGTTGTATGCTAGATCCTGCCAGCTTCGGATGGAGCCAGAGGACAGGCTGCTAAGCCAGATCCGAGTTGCGCCTGTCAGCTGCAGCTGAAGGCATTGCAGGGCGGTGTTTCTGTTTTTGCCGTGCAGTTTGACGGATGAGAGGTGATCGCTGAGCCCGACCTTTGGGTCCTGCGTGCCGTCGAACTTCGTAGTGTCTGAAGGGAGCTTGAAATTTTTTGGCATCCGCGTTCGCCGAACGGATCTGCTGAAGCATCTGGCACCGCACAGATCTCCATCGTCTTCCTCGTTAGATTCGGTTGAACATGCGCGTTTGGCGTGTGCCTTATCGATCTTGCGCTGGGTAAGATCGTTGCGAGCATCGTAATCGCTGCTGTCGTGCCATGGTCTCTTGTGACGTCGAGGCAGATCATGATCGTCCTCGTCGAATGAGGGTGTAGGGCTGCGGGTGAACTTGACCACATTTTTTTTCTTCGGCTCCGCAGGAGCCTCGTTGTGGAGCGCAGCTCCGACGAGTCCGAGACAGGCTAGCGTAGATTTGTGCATGGCTCTCTTAGGGTTACCCACCGGAGGTGGATGGGACGCGAGGTACGTAGTGGCCGCCACGATCGCAGCCTGTGGTGTTTTCGGCATGATGTTGTTGTTCATGTCCATTGTCATGAAGGACGTGTTGAGGGCCCTGGTGACTTCGCGGCGTGCGGCACGGTCCATGTGCTCCGTGCGGGAGCGATGCTTGTTGGCGTTGTTGTCGTGCGAGCTGGAGCTGCTAGCGGCGGAGAGCGTAGTTTGCTGCGCGCTAGAATCCGAAGCCGCCTGCTTATGTTTGCCGAGCTCCTCCTGCATATTTACCTGCCGGTTATGCTCATTGATGAAGAGGAGGTGGTAGGCCATCAGCAGATCCCGTGAAGCATTCACAGGTAGGATGGCGTTGCTCGCCACAGCTTCGCGTGCTTGGCGCCATCCTTCCTCGCTAAGGTTGATCTTCTGGTAGGTGTTGGTGTTGCCTTCATTGGGCATGAGGGATGGAGCTTCCCCGTTTCCTCCGTTCTCACCTTGTGGGTTGGGAGGTGGGTTAGGCGCACTCGAACCTGGCGGCAGTTCTGATTTGTTTTGGATGACCACGGCGCATAGGTAGCGTCCGCGAGTTGGATCGCTGCTGCCGCAGCTTTCGGATCCGGAACCGTAGGTTCCTTCGTCCGAGGGAGGTCCGCACAGATCTGAGTTGCAGTTGCTGCTGTCATATGACTCGTCTGTCAGCATCGACGTGCATAACACACCGATGGGTGGGACCCACGAAGCGGGCCTGATGGATGGTGGTGGCACCCGCTCTGGGAGGCGGAGGGTACCAGTCTGCCCCACCTGGAAGCAGAAGCTCCCGAACAGCATCTCGAGCCCACCACCGACGGACTCGAAATCCCTCAGCGTGGCTGGCGAGTGGGCGGTGAAGTCGAAGGTGACGAAGAGGAGGTGATTCTCCGTCGCCGATGAGTTGTAGATCGCTTCGGATGGGACCGTCACGATCCCATAATTAGCATCCCCAGTTCCCATAGACGGCGCCAATTAACGAGGTTCGATCTCGTCAATGCCCATTGTTAATGACTTGGTTTTTGGAGAAGATGGGGATGCTGGAGATCACGGAACGGTTAACAGACAAGCAAAGAGGGGACACGAGGTTTACCCAGGTTTAGGCCCCCGGAGGGAAAACCCTACTCCTGCTTGTCTGCTCTTGATTACGGCGGAACCAAAGATTACAGGGGTGCGCAGATGCAATCTGGCGTGAGGTGCATATGAGGTGAGTATTTTCCTCCTCGCTGTACCCTCCTAGCCTTTATATAGATAGGCGGGTCCGAGGCACAGGTCGAGTCGGTTACAGATTAGGGTTTGTACCCTTTGAAAATCTATCTTCTCTAGTCTTGTACTCTTATTCTCCAAGGATCCGAAGACGTCATGGGCTTGGGCCAACCGAAATCTCCACAGGCCGCGTATCTTGTCGTGGGTCTTCCTTGGGCTGGACTAGGTATGCCAATGTTGTGTACCCATGGGGTATAACCATGTCAGTGGCGAGGAGAGGAAGCGAGGAATACGAGGAGAATTAAGAGCTTGTGGATAAGAAGGGATAAAATGGGGGCAGGTGGAGAAAATAAAGGAATTTCTTACCCTTTATAAACCATATTGTGCCAAGATTAGTGTGAAATTGCTAGGATTGTGCCACGCGTCATGGAATAGGAGAGGCAGCTTCCTCGCGAAGCCTCCCCCACCTCGATCTCCTTGTGTGCACAGTAATGAAGCTTTGGTTCTGTAAATTATGAAACCACCAACGGTCATGCTGACGGAATGTTCTATCAGTGATGGGACAAGTCTAAAAAGTTTTCAAGCACGTCAACATCCAAAACTCTGGCTCAAGTTTGAAATTGAGCGTGAAAATAACTCAACTCTGGAAGTCATATCCGACTCATATGAGACTTGGAATCCTACACAATTGAATGAAGTTTTTGGGAACCCTTCAAGATTTTGTAAGCCGAAGAAACCATTAAGATAGACGATTAGTCCGACTTTGGATTTTGGAGACTTCCGGGGGATACTGTTGGGGATATACTTTCCGGGTATACCCACAGGACTCGCTGACCAGGGTGGGCCCCTAACGGGTTAGAGCTTTGCTTCACGGGCTGCCCAGTCAGGGAAAGAGGACGGAGTCAATTCCGGCTATGGCAAGGCCTAGAAGACTTACCGAATTAGGCTTGTAGTATTACTTGTAGTCCAAGTTGTACTTAGTTACCGACTCTGTAACGTAGCTGGATAGGTCTCTCCTATAACCCTAGGTCTTAGCACCTTTATAAGCCGGACCTGAGGGAGCCTTTATGAAATAACACCACAACCAACTCGCATAGGTGAACCTCTCTTGTAATCCATTGTAACATCCGGCTCTCACCAACATATTACTGGGTTGCTAGCAGGAGTAGGATCTGATCACCGCAGTCGGATCTGAACCTGGGTAAACTTGTGCTCACCGCTCCCGGAACATTGTACGGCTCACATCCCATCTTATCAATGCCTTTAGGACCCCCTATGGCGTACTTGTCATTAATACGACAACATCATATATCCAGTTTGAATCACTATAACCCTCAAGTACCCGTGGATACCTAGTATAGTGAACACCATAATTCAAAATGCCTTCCTAATAGCACAAAACTCTCTCAAGAGCATGCCAATGATCATCTCTAGGATTTGACACAAATCAACTCGGTTTGCTTACAACAAAGGAGATGTCAGGTCTAGTAGAGCTAGCTAAATACATGAGTGAGCCAATGATTTGAGAATATCTCGATTGATCTTTATCGATCCTTTGATTATTTCAAAGTAACACACTCGTATCATAAGGCATTGGAAAAGACTTGCACTCTCTATACCCGAAGCGACTCAATATCTTTTCCACATAGTGGGACTGAAGGAGTGTAATCCCACCATTATCGTCCTTTAGTATCTTCATGTTTAAGATTATATCAGCTACTCCCAAGTCCTTCATCTCAAACCAGCGAGATAGGAACTCTTTGACCTCCTCGATAACAATGAGGTTGGTCCCAAATATTAATATGTCATATACATAGAGACACATAATAACTCCCTCGCCCCCACCACGGCAATAGTACACACACTTATCAGCTTCATTTAGAATAAAACCTTCAGTGGGTAAGTTCTTTCAAACTTCTTGTGACACTGCTTAAGAGCTTTATTAAGACCATACAAAGAATTCACTAACTTACACACCTTTCCTTCTTGACAATTTACTACAAATCCATCAGGCTGCTCCATATAAATTTCCTCATCTAGATCTCCATTTAGAAAAGTTTTCTTAACGTCCATCTGATGAACGAGAAGATCGTGTGAGGCAGCCAAAGATAGTAGTACTAGAATAGTGGTCAATCTGGCTACTAGTTCGTAGGTATCAAAGAAGTCTTCACCTTATTTTTGGGTATAACCCTTGGCCACAAGACGTGCCTTGTACTTTTCGATAGTACCATCAGGTCTAAGCTTTTTCTTGAACACACACTTATATCATATAGGTTTGCACCCATAAGGATGGTCAATGACCTCCCAAGTTCCATTATCTAAGATGGAGTCCATCTCGCTTCGAACAACTTCCTTCTAGTAGTCAACATCTTGAGATGCATAGGCTTCTGAGATAGAAGTGGGAGTATCATCCACAAGGTACACAATGAAATCATCACCAAATGACTTTGTAGTCCTTTGTCTCTTGCTCCTTTTGGTAAGCTTCATTGTCATCCTCCACAGGATTATCATAGTGTTCTATCAGCATAGTGGGTTCAGGAATTATAGCAAATTCCTGACTAGATGAACTAGTCATCTCCTGATTTGATGAGCTAGATATACCTTTCATGGGAAACATGTCCTCAAAGAAATTCGCATCATTCGACTCCATACTTGTACCAACATGCATATTGGATACCTTAGATTTTACTATCAGAAATCTATAGCCAATGCTATGAAGAGCATAACCCAGAAAAACACAATCCATGGTTTTTGGTCCAAGATTTCGCTTCTTGGGTATTGCAATATTGACTTTCTCCAAACATCCCCAAGTTCGTAATTAAGAGAGTTTAAGCCTTTTCTTCTCTCATTCCTCAAATGGGGTCATGGTTTTATCCTTTATGGGAACACAGTTTAGGAAATGGCACGCAGTTATAAGTGCATCCCCCACCATTCCTTGGAAAGACCCGATGTATCTAACATGGCGTTAACCAAATTAGTTAGAGTGAGGTTCTTTCTTTTGGCCACCCCATTTGACTGAGGTGAGTAGGAAGGCATCCTCTCATGTATAATACCATGTTCCATACAGAATAAATCAAATTCGTTTGAAAAGTACTCTCTACCACGATCCGACCTTAGCAGCTTGCTTTTAAGATCAAGTTGGTTTTCTACCTCAGCTTTATAGATTTTGAAGTAGTTCAAAGCTTCATCTTTAGATTTCAGAAGATAAACATAGCAGTATCTAGTAGAGTCATCAATCAACGCCATGAAGTATCCTTTTCCACCTTTTGTCAAAACACCATTCATCTCACATAGATCTGAATGTATAAGTTCTAGCGGTGCTAAGTTTCTCAGTTCCACAGCCGTATGAGACTTTCAGGGGTTGCTTTGCTTGAACTCAAACTTGACACTTAGAACCTTTGACGGTAGTAAATTTCGGAATCAAACTCATATTTTATAGCCGCGTCATGCAACCAAAGTTAATATGACAGAGTCGTGAATGCCAAACATTGGACTCATTATCATTGCAAACATGATTAATAACTTTAGTACATGAGTCTAACAAAGATAAGTGGAACAAACCTCCACACTCCCTTTTCCAACAAATTGTATATACTTAGGAATTACAACATTATTAGACTCAAAAACCAACATAAAACCATCTCAACATAAAAGCGATCCGCTGATAAGATTCTTATTGATGGAGGGAACATGCTGCACATTCTTCAGCTATACGGTCTTTCCTAGAGTAAACTTCAAATTTACCATACCAACACCATGAATAGAAGCATGTGAGACATTTCCCATCAGCACGGAAGAAGTCCTTGAGACCTGATAAGAAGAAAGCATGGAAATATCAGAACATACATGTGTGTTAGCCCCTGTGTCTATCAACCATTCAGGAGAATGACATACTGAAAGGATAGTTGGTAAAATATGGTACCCAGCGTCCTTCATCTTAGTATCGCTAATAACAACATTAGCGGTCTTATCGTTGTCCCCATGTTAACACTTGACAAAGCGATTAGGGTAGCTAGGAGCCCAATGATTAGGATCACCACAGATGTGGCAATAGCCTTTCCTCTTATCATTTTTCTTCTTGAAGTTGTTTGAGTGTGTGGCCTTGTTCTTGGCATCAAACTTTCATTTTCCTTCAGATTTGTTCTTGTTCTTAAACTTGTGGGATTAGAAGTTTTTATTATGTACCAAATTGGCACTAGAACCTCCCACAAATCCTCTAGCAGTTTTGTCCTTTGTGTTGAGATATGCCCAAGAGGCAATAATAAAGTGGTTATTATCATATCTTCATGTTTATGATAAATATTTACATCTCATGCTATAATTGTATTAAGCGGAAACATTAATACTTGTGTGTTTTGTAAACATAAAAGAGTCTCTAGTAAGCCTCTTGTTAAACTAGCTTGTTGATTAATAGATGATCATGGTTTCCTGATCATGGACATTAGATGTTATTAATAACAAGGTCATATCATTAGGAGAATGATGTGATGGACACACTCCTATAGTTAGCATAGCATAAGATCAAGTCATTAAAGTTCATTTGCTACAAAGCTTTTAAATACATAGTGACCTAATCCTTCGACCATGAGATCATGTTAATCACCATCACCGGATGGATGCTATGATAACATCAAATGCCACTTTCGTAACTAGGTGGTTATAAAGATGGCATTATGTATTCTGAAAGTATGTGTTGAAGCACATGGATCAAGAGTGGGATTTGTCCATCCATATGACAGATATATATACTCTGGGACCTCTCGGTGGAATGTCATACAATTGGCTTGCAAGCATGTGACTAGGTCACAAGGGATGTCATATCACGGGACGAGTAAAGAGTATTTATCAGTAACGAGGTAGAACTAGGAATAGAGATACCGATGATCAAACCTCGGATAAATAAAGTATCGCGCGACAAAGGGAATCAATATCGTATGTAAATGGTTCATTAGATCATGAAGTCATCGTAGAAATATGTGGGAGCCATTATGGATTTCTAGATCCCACTATTGGTTATTGATCGGAGAGGTCTATCGGTCATGTATGCATAGTTCACGAACCGTAGGGAGACACACTTAAGGATTCGATGTTGTTTGAGTAGATATGGAGTGTGAGTTGGAGACAATGTTGTTCGAAGTCTCGGATTGGATCCAGGACATCACGAGGAGATCCGGAATGGTCCGGAAAATACGATTCATATAAGGAAAGTCAACTTTCGGGGTTCGGAAATGTTTTTGGTGTTTTGGCCGGAAGCTTTTAGAATGTTATGGAAGGTCCACCACACCGGGAGGGGGTCACTTGGAGAGTGTCATGTCCTAGGTGCTAGCCGCACCAAACCCTAAAGGGTCAATTCAGGCAAGACTAGTAAAAGGGTCAAACCCTAGTTTAAATAGTCAAATCCTAGTTTGAAAAGTCAAACTCTAGTTTTTGTTAAGAGGGAAGTCTTGGTGGAAAAGGTTTCAAGCTCTTCTCTTAATGGTTGAGTTAGGGAGGGATTCAACTTGGGCTAGGAACACCCTTGGCCGCCCCCACCTATATAAGGAGGGGTGGGGAAGCACCACAAGGCACCCCTTGTCCAAGGCGCCCAAGTCCCTTGCCCTCTAAACCCTAGGTGCCTAACCCTAGTCGTCGCCTACCCCTCTCTCCTCCACCACACTGCTCCGGCTTAGGCGAAGCCCTGCAGAAATCTCTCCTCCACCACCACCACACCGTCATGCTATTGGGATTTCGAAGGTCTTCGTCGACTACCGTACGTGTGACCAAATGCGGAAGCGCTGTCAGAACATGGCGTTAGAAGGATCGTCTACACGATCTTGAGATCGGCAAGTGATCGACTACATCAACCATGAGAATCTGATCTTGTTAAACGCTTTGGATCTACGAGGGTTAGTTCTTTACAATCTCGTTGCACCGGTCTCGTAGATTAGATCTTGGATTTTCCATAGATTGGATCTTGGTTTTGTGTGTTCATGCGATAGAATTTTTTTGTTTTCTATGCTACGAACCCTACACTTTGCTCTCGCCTTCTCTTTCACATGAAGAGACCCAATGATACCCGTAACAGAAAACTCTTGTCTCTTATGTTTCAGAGAAGTAGCAAAGTTCCTCCATGAGGGAGGAAGCTTGGCAATAATGCCGCCGACCACAAACTTGTCCGGTAAGGTACACTTGAACTGCTTAAGTTCTTTGGCAAGTGATTGTGTCTCATAAGCTTGCTAAAAGACAGAGCGCTCATCAATCATCTTGTAGTCATAGAATTGCTTCATGATGTACAACTCAGTGCCAACGTCTGAGACCCCAAACTTGGCCTCGAGTGCATCCCACGTGTCCTTGCCGTTATCAAATGACATGTATGGGTCAACAATGTTGTCCCCAAGAATACTGAAGAGAGACGCCATAAACAAGTTATCGGATTTCTTAAAGGCCACTTCCTGCTTAGCAGAAAGATCTCCTTCAGGTTTGCCAAGAGTGGCGCTATAGAAGTTTATGTTTTCAAACCATAGAACTGCTCTCGTGTGCCATCTTTTATAGTGCATACCGTCAAAAGTAGGCGGCCTGGTAGCCATGGTTACACTAGTGGAATTCAGTTGCCTGTAATCAGGTTTTTGGATTGTTAAAAATATAATCAATAATCCATATGATTTAATCCGAATAAATAATTAATAAAGCATGATCATACAAATTGCAATTATATAGATCACGCAAACTAACAGAGTAGATGAACATATTCCATCTAAATAGAGTAAACTAATAACATCTACTCTAAATGCTAGAACAAAAAACTCTAGCAGAATCTGAAAGATACATTTGATGATTATTACGTATGGTGCAGCGGCGACAGCAGTAGCAGCAGGAGAGATGTCGTCCATGTTGAGGTTGCCGAAGAGGTCGGTGACGTTCGTGAAGAAGTCGTCATTCGGGAACTTGTCGTTGATCGACTTCGTGGTTTCCAAGAGTCGCGCTTGAGTCACGTAGGGTTTCCGACTCAGTTTTTATGGTGCCGGTCGGGTAGGTCTTGGAGCGTAGCTCATGTCGGTTGATGACTCATAATCAACCCGCGGCGCGCGCGTTGTGGCGTGGCCAGACGTGGCATGGCGAGGCGGGTGACGTTGGAGGAGTGCACGAGAGCTGCTTTTCTTCTTACTCACTTAGTGGTGCTAGAACAGCCTCCTATATAAGATGGTGCAACTCTCTCTCAACTAGCAATGTAAGACTAAACTTTTAGCTCCACTACACAGCCACATGCTGCCATGTACTAGTGGATTAAAAGAGAATTTCAAAATTTGTATTTGCTATGGGCCAAAGGTCCAACACCAAAATACCTCAAATTCCAACAAAGGCTAGTCCTCTACACCATGCCTTGAAAAGCTTTGCTACTCTATTAAGAAGGAACCCCCGGTTTTATGTTCCTGGATCCAACTTAGTAATTTTGTTAGTTTTAAAAGGTAGTGTAATCTAGCTTCTGCCTTTGTGCCGAACTATATGGAAATAGATAAAAAAAATCAATAAGGGAAGACAGAACCAAATCTATATCTCTTCTAGATACTTGTACCGATCCTGCTGAAAAATGCAAGCCCAGGGAACGCGAGACCTTTGAAGATGCAGCAGTATGCATTGATAATTCAGCTATAGAACTGTTCACCCGCTGCCCAAGTTAACAATCCAAAATCCACCGTAGTGTCCAGTCCTGAAGATACTATTGGATGCAATTATACAGTGAGGAACAGTTCTGCCTTATGTGACGGAAAACAGAGTGCATCGAGTAGTCATATACTTCTGTTCATTTTCTTCAGAGTCATGAACAACCGGTGGAGCTAGTCAGTTCTATCAAAAAAAAGAAAGCAGTCCTCAATATTCCACGTGGACCGACGACCTTCAAACAAAAGTGCAAGATTTAGTTTCCGAAGTGCCAAAGGCCAGGAGGTCGGCATCCACATCTATGACCAGTTGAGGGGAAAAACGCTTCGCGTCGCTCCCCCGCGGGCGACCGAAGCGACGACCCTCTCTCCCTCCCGCCTCCCACCAGACCCTCTCTCCCGCCCGTCGCCGCCGGCGTGAGCCGCCGGGCAAAGCCCGCGCGGTGCCAGCGGTGGCGGCCTTCCCTTACCCGGCGCGAGGAGATCCAGGGCGGGGCGGCGTGAACCTCGGCGCACGGTGCTGCTAGGCAGAAGTCGGCGAGATCTGGCGTGGCAACGGCCGGCGAGCGGCGGCGGGAGCGGCTCCCTGCATCTAGAGGCGGCGGCTGGTGGAGGTCTCTTGGCTGCTGCGGCCGGAAGCGGCAGGGCCGAGCTTCCACCGCCAGCAGATCTCTCACGGCAGCGGCGGCGGTTTGAAGCTTCTCAAGGCCCTCCTCGAGGAACAAGCGGTGCAGGGACGGACCGGAACGGGCCGGATGGTACCGGGCGGAGCTGGCCAGGGCGGCGGCGCCCTTGCCACGGCCCAGATCTGGGCCTAGACGGGCCTGATTAGGGCTGGGCGGGCCCTGCTGCCCAATGGTTTCAGGGGCTCCGAGCAGACCTTGGAGCCCACCCCTTGGTCCTGGTGGACTGAGGTGCTGGATCCGGGCCGTTGGGTCTAGATCTGGTGACCGCCTGGCAGCTCACCTCGTGCTGCGGAGTTGACTTGCAGGGCTCGTCATTCTGATCTGTCGATGGCTTGTTTGGCTGGACTGTCCTAGTACGCATGTTCTGAGGGAGGTGTCGTGGTGGTATCTACCACGTGGTTTGTGCGAGATCTTGTAAGCCGGGGCGGCAGCCCCGGAAGGTGGACTGCGCGAGCGTCTCGATGGTGGGGCGGCATTGCGGTGGTGATGGCTCATCTCCTTGGACCATGGGGGTGGCGAGGAATGGGTAACGGGAGATCCTAGTGGTGGCAGCGCCCAGATCGTGTTTGGAAGCTCGGCTCAAAGATTGGTGGTGTCTGAGATACCGAATGGGGCGAGAGGTTTTCCAGGCGAAAGCCTAACGCTTCGGCGCCAACAACGGCGGCACCTATGGGTGTCGTGACCCTCTTGGGGGCTTCTTGGAGGCGTTGTCACCTTCTTGGAGGCATTGTCATGGAGCTTCGGCCTCCTAGTCCCGACGTCTTTGGTGGCAAGCTAGATGCTTCTCGGGCTTCATTGTAGTTTATCTTTGATCTGTTTGTAAGAGGATCTTCTCATCACTTTGTATTTGTTTGGTGGTGTGTCTTTATTTATAAAGCTGGGCGAATGTTAACACCCGGATTTTTAATCCCAGATGCCTGTTATGTCATGCATCGCAATCCCAGGATTACCATTTTTGCGAGACATAACAGAATTGGATACCACAGTACCTCATCCATTACAAACCATACATAAGGTTTTACACAAATAAGGATCTCATGATCCAGTTCTTAATACAACACAAGCAGCGAAATACGTAATAATAACGGTAGCGTAGGCGAAGCTCCATCTTCGGGGTCACAGGCAATGCTGACGATGGGAGATGATCCTAGTTGTCGTAACCTTCCTGGGGTCCATCATCCAGGTACTCTTCTTCATAGTATGGCCATGGGAATAGCCAGGGACAAAGCCATGAGTACTCTTTAAGTACTCGCAAACTACTACTAACAAGTAAAAGGGTTTTTTTGGTAATAGGACACTAGGCTCTAGGGTTGTTTTGCAAGAAGCCAAATTTATATGTACTAAGTTCAGAAACAAGAGAAGCTAGTCAAAATGTTATACTCCTAAGTGGGAACTTGTATTTCATATCACAACTCTGTTGTGGTCAAGTCAAAGTCTCCATTTATTTCACAAGTCATTTTGAAAACATCTGACGGGGAAACAGTATGGCCACTCCAACTGTCCATAACCGCGGACGCGGCTATTCGAATAGTTTGACACTCTGCATAGATTGTACACTTTCACCACAATATTCGATACATCCGTCAGGAACAAATCCTGAATTCACCATACTCAGTATGCGGATAATCAATCCTAACCTTTCAATTACACGCCCTAGTATAAGCATCGCTCCTGTGAGTTTGGCCTCCCAACCATGACCAACTGTCATCTTGGTACCTGCAGTGGACAATCTTCACAAGGTAGCCTCAGCTCAGACCTTGGCCGTGAGGGAACTAATACTAGGGTATATAAGTTTCCAGTCAAGCCCTACCCAATCTTCGGGTATTGTGGTTGTACGATAAAATTGGAATGGTATCGCATCCAGACAACCATCAGTTTTATAAAGGACTAAGGCTCATGCCTTAACATTTTCATCACCAAAATCATTTGGTGTTCGGAAACACATGTCCAAAACATTTCAATAGAATGATCCATCATTCCAAGGTTTTAATAACCATTTTTCCACCAAATATTCCCATCTAAAGTTGATCAAGTTTTATGCTTATCACTAGCATCTACAAGTGGGGTTAAGTACTAATGAGGGGTGGTAAACTAGTAGAGTTTCAACTAAGTTCAATCTTATGCCTTGGGATGATATCAAGATTATCTAGCTTAGGCCAAATTTTATGCTCTTTATGCAACCTTCAAATATCTTTTTAGTATCTACAATTCACTTAAGTAAACTCTAAGTAATAGCTTTGATAAAGAACTAAAGTATAAAGCTTGTAAGTAAAAACTAGGATTGGTTTATCAAGTGGGTAGGATCATCTATGCTTAAGGCATATAGTTGGCATGGTGACAAGCAAGTATTGGCTTGCATAGGTCAACTTGATTAGTAAGGCTTGCCTTGTGAAGATCAGTGGTTGAAGTTCTCCTCGGCTTCTTCTTCGTAGTATCCTCCTTCTTCCTCGTATCCTTGGTCGGTACTAGTGTCTATAAATAAATACGAGGTACACAATCACCAAACAATTCTTAACTACTTGCAATCATCACACAAAAGGGTCCTATAGATGATCTAGCATCATCACTAACATTACAAGATTAAAGCTTGGTTTAATTCCTTTTATTTTTAGAAAAGTAATTTCTACTCATTGAAAAACTACTTAAGATTTAATATTCTCCAAACCAAACATGGGATCATATTGACACATGTCATCACCACATATTTTAGTCCATGGGAATATGATTTAAAGTGGTATCACAATTTAATAAGGTTTTACCCTTTTATTTTAATTAAATAAAGTGACTAGAAATGCCAATGTGGCATCCTTTTATTACTAGAACATTATTTCTGTAAGAAAACCTATATATTTTTATATATTCTGAAAGGTATGATCAATTGTGAATTTTGAGAGTTAGAATCAACTCTAAAGCTATTATGGTTTAAATTTGAAAAATGTTTGAATGCAGACAAGGTTCTGTATTGTTATTTTTACCAAGGGTGATCTACCGATCCAAATGACTTGAATCCAACGGGCTTGGATTCAGCATTGCAAGACCTTTCTAACAAAATTGGTTTCATTCAATTTGGTTCACTGAATCGATCTGGCTTGATTTTTGAATCTAGGTGCAGAAGTGTGTTTGGAATAAAATGGAAAAGGTTAAATTCAAATGACCGGGCTGCGGAGGCGAAGCGTCTTGGCCTGCTAAGCTGGCGCTTACGCGGGCTGGTTAAGTCGCTTTCCCCACGCGTCAGTGAGACGAGGGGGTGCGAAGCGGTATGGGGTGATGTGGTGCGTTCGATCTAGTTCTAATCCAACGGCTGAGGGTCATCGTCGACATTGGGCAACGCCGGCAAGACAGAAACCTAACGCGGCAGGTGGGGATCGCCGGGGGCTCACCGGGGCTCATGCGAGGGTCGGCGAGGCGGCGAATGACGAAGTCGACGACGGTGAACCTCCTGGTACCGGCAGTTTCTCCTGGGGCGGCTCCAATCGCTGGCTCCCTTCTTCTCCAGAGGCGGCGGGCTCCGGTGAAATTCCGGCGAAGTGCTGCTCGCCTTGCTCCGGGGACGGGGTGGAACGATCAGTGAGGAGAGGGGAGTGAGATGGTGTGCTCAATTCGGCTGGCGGTGGCCTCTATTTATAGTCGCGACGACGAGACCGAACGGGATGGGCAGGCGACGGTGGCGACATGTCCACGGGCTGCTAGAGGCATGGCCGGCGGTGGAGATCGCTTGGTGGTCTCCTGGCGATGCTCTATGGATTTAATGCGCATGTAGGGGCGGTGGAAAATGGTATGGAACACGCGGCGCTCTGCGCGGCAGAGGTGGCGTCTTCGACGGCGAGCGGTGGCTGTGAGGCATGGGGCGGCAAACGGGGGTGTCTGGCGGTCTCCTGGGTCGGTGGCGATCATGTATGCACGCGGCGAGGGCGGCGCGCGGTCTGTGGCTGTGTGTTGAGGGCGGCGCTCTGGCGCACGCTCGGCATGGTTGACAGAGGCACGGGCGCGGCGTTCCTGGGTGCTCTGGTCGATGTCTTCGAGGCAGGGCTGGTCGAGAGGGGGCGGTGAGGCATGGGTGATCTCCCAGACAAGGTTGGCACGACTAGTTTCTCTCCTAGCTTGCTGTCTACACTGGGGTGGCATGGTGTGCTTCGACTGTTCACCATTGATGGCATTGGCGAGCTCATAGTGGTGCTAGTGATTATTTAAGTTTGTTAGATGATCTACTGAGGCTATTGTGAGCTAGAGAGGGAACCAGTTAGGCTCAAAACACTGCACACTATAGTGTTTTGATTTTGTTAGATTTGAATATGCAAGGTGTTTGATGAAATGGCCGCAAGAATTCAAGTTTTGAATTTTGAAAAGATTTTTGGTGGGTGTGATATGTTGGTGCTGGTGAGTCTGCAGATGCTTGGGTTTTGAAAGTTGAGCTTGTTTGAGTGGTTTTTGAAAAAGTGGGATCTTCCCATATGATAAAGATTCAATTTTGAATTGTCATTTAAATTATGCATTTGAAAGTTTCTGGATGATCACAAAGTGGGCCTTGATACTTTGTTATGAGTACTATCAAGGGGTGTAAAGATCCAAACAAGTTTTTGTTAAGTTCTGAAAGTTTGAGACATCCAAAGTAGGCATGGGAGTTAAATTGGTCAAAATGACCATTCCTTTATTTTGTTTGTTTTGATTTATTTGTCTTTGGGAAAAGTGTGGGGATTGTTTAGACGATGTTTATTTCACCTAAGAATCCTTTTGCAAGCAAAGAAACACATAAACAAGGCAATTCAAAAGAATCCAAAATAGGATGCATACACACGTGCATGCTTTCATATTTTTGTTTAGAAAAGTTTTTGTTAACCCTAATTTTGATGATTAGAGTTTGACGATTCTAGTTTAATATTTTGGGATGTTACAAACCTTCCCCCCTTAAACAAAATCTCGTCCCGAGATTTGAAAAAGGACGAAAAAGATTACCTAGGATTTGAAGAGATCGGGAAACTTTGTCCTGATGTGATCTTCGCGCTCCCAGTTAGCTTCCTCTTCTGTGTGGTTGCTCCACTGAATTTTGAGAAACTTGATGCTTCGGGTTCGGGTCGTTCTGAAAGCTTCTTCCAAAATACGGATGGGTACTTCGGGATAGGTCAGGTCATCGTTGATCTCTATGGCCCGGTGATCGATATTCTTGAACACTTCGGTCTTCTCTGGGATTTCGAGACACTTGCGAAGTAATGACATATGGAACACATTGTGCACGGCTGACATATCTTTGGGTAGTTCCAATTGATAGGACACTTCTCCTCGACGGTTCAGAATTTTGAAAGGTCCGATATATCTGGGGGCTAACTTTCCTTTGAGTTGGAAACGCTGCATTCCCTTCAATGGCGACACCTTCAGATATACAAAATCTCCTATGTTGAAGGCGAGGTCTCGACGTCTCTTGTCAGCGTAACTCTTCTGTCTGGACTGGGCTGTCTTGAGGTGCTCACGAATCTTGTGAACCTTCTCTTCCGCTTCTCGTAGGATGTCGGGTCCGAAGATCTGACTCTCTCCTACTTCCGACCAGTTCAAAGGGGTGCGACACTTCCTTCCGTACATAAATTCAAATGGGGCCATTTGCAAACTAGCTTGATAACTGTTGTTGTATGAAAATTCTGCAAACGGCAGACAGTCTTCCCACTTGGATACATATTCTAACACACAGGCTCCAGCATATCTTCGAGTATTTGATTTACTCGCTCCGTTTGTCCATCGGTCTGAGAGTGATAAGCGGTGCTGAAATCTAGGTGGGTTCCTAAACCTTCTTGAACTTTCTTCCAGAATGTCGAGGTAAACTGAGTTCCTCGATCCGATACGATGTTCTTGGGGACTCCATGCAAACTAACTATTCTAGCGATGTATAAGTCTGCTAGCTTCGAACTCTGATATGTGGTCTTGACGGGTAAGAAATGGGCGACTTTGGACAATCGGTCCACTATGAACCAGATAGAGTCATTTCCCCTACTAGAAGTAGGCAATCCGGTGATAAAGTCCATTCCAACGGAATCCCATTTCCATTCCGGAATCTGCAAGGGTTGCAACAATCCAGCGGGTCTTTGATGTCCTGCCTTGACTCACTGACATATATCACACTTGGCGATATAGCTTCCGATTTCTCTCTTCATTTTATGCCACCAAATTGCTCTTTCAAATCTTGATACATATTAGTTCCTCTGGGATGTATATAATAAAGAGTATCATGAGCTTTCTTCAGAATAACTTCTTTTAACTCAGAATCTGCTGGTACACAAAGGCGTCCTTTGTACCACAGAACTCCTTCGTCTTCGGTAAATCCGGGTACTTTGCTTGTACCTATACGACGCTTGATTCCGTCGATACTAGCATTTCCTTTCTGCGCCTCTTTGATCTGACTGATCAAAGTGGGTTGGAGTTCTATGCTAGCCAAAAATCCTTCACTCACTAATTCCACTCGAAAATTTTCCATCTCTTTGTGCAAACTTGGTTGCTCCTTCAAGATCATGGAGTTCAAGCGGCACGGCAATCTGCTAAGGGCATCGGCTACCAAATTGGCTTTACCAGGGTGATAGTGAATGTCCAGGTCGTAATCCTTGATTAGCTCAATCCACCTTCTCTGCCTCATATTCAGCTCCTTCTGAGTGAATATATACTTCAGGCTCTTGTGATCCGAATAAATCTCACAACGATTTCCCATCAGGTAATGCCTCCATGTCTTCAGGGCTAGAACTACGATTGCGAGTTCGAGGTCATGGGTTGGGTAATTTTGCTCATGTTGTTTCAGTTGTCGAGATAGATAAGACATAACGTTGCCTTCTTGCATTAGCACACATCCGATACCGATCTTGGATGCATCACAATACACATCGAAGGGCTTCGTGATATCCGGCATGATCAAGATTGGGGCTGAAATCAATCTTCTCTTGAGTTCTTGAAAACTTGCTTCACATTTGTCGGTCCATTCAAATTTCTTTTCCTTCTTCAGCAATTGGGTCATGGGTCGGGTGATACTCGAGAATCCTTCTACGAACTTGCGGTAATATCCCGCCAATCCGAGAAATGCACGAACTTGGGTTTGAGTGGTTGGGGCTTGCCAATCTTCTACATCTTTCACTTTGGCACGGTCAATGGCAATTCCTCCGGCTGATACAATGTGACCGAGGAATCCTACCTCCTATAACCAGAATTCACATATGCTAAACTTGGCATACAACTGATGCTCTCTAAGGGTTCAAAGAATGGTCCTTAGGTGTAGCTCATGTTCTTCTTCTGATTTGGAATAAATCAGGATGTCATCGATGAAAACAACGACAAACTTAGCCAGGAAGTCCTTAAAAATCTTATTCATGAGATTCATGAAATAAGTGGGGGCATTGGTTAATCCAAAGGACATAACGGTATACTCTTATAATCCATAACGGGTGGTAAAGGCAGTCTTTGGAATATCCTCTGCACGAATCTTGAGTTGATGATAGCCAGTCCTAAGATCAATCTTAGAAAACACTTTGGCACCGGTCAACTGATCAAACAAATCTTCTATCTTGGGCAAGGGGTATTTGTTCTTGATGGTGACATCATTCAATTTCCGATAATCCGTACACAAACGGTTACCTCCATCCTTCTTGTCCACAAACAAGACAGGTGATCTCCATGGTGACGCACTTGGTTGAATCAATCCAATTTCCAGCATGGAATCCAGTTGCTTCTTCAGTTCTGCTAGTTCCGATGGGTTCATACTATAGGGTCTCTGGGATATGGGTCCGGTCCCGGGAATTAGTTCGATGATAAACTCGATATCTCGATCTGGGGGCATACCGGGCAAAACATCTGGAAATACATCAGGGTATTCACAGACTATCCGGACTTGGTCAATGGTAGGTTGGGCTATACTCTTATTGCACTTGAATTGACGAGGTAAGGTTTCAGATATATGCTCGACTGATATTCTAGCTGTACTGGTCATGGTGATGGATTTCTTGGCACAGTCAATCAATCCTTTATGTTTGGACATCCAATCCATTCCTAGTACTACTTCCAAACCTTTAGTTCCGAGTACTATCAGATTAGCATAAAAATCTATGCCATGGATTTGGATAGGGACGGCTTTGCAAAATTTGCCTAGCCTTGGTGGTCAAACCGGGAATTTGAACAATCATAACATGCTTCAGTTTGGTTGGTTGAATTTTACTAGTGCATGCAAATTCTTCGGTGACAAATGAGTGCGATGCACCAGAATCAAACAACACTCGAGCAAGTACTGAATTAACAGAAAACATACCCAGCACGACGTCTGGCGCTTCCTGGGCTTCTTCAGCATGCATGAGAAAAAGACGGCCATTGCGGTTGAGTGAATTCCCTGGGGAAAATCTCCTTCCTGGCTGAACACGACGCTGCTGCTGAGCTGGGGCATTGGTATTGGGGCTGCGGCATTCTTCTTTGGGGCACTCGTTGGAATAGTGGCCTTTATTTCCACAGTCATAACAAGTCACCTGCGACTTGTCCTTTGCTGCTACAGGCACAGCATTGCTTCCAGTCCTCGGGGCAGTGTTGGGGTTGGCGGTAGCATTGTTGTTGTTGAACTTGGGTGGGGCACGGTTGAAATTGCTAGAGTTGTCGGGGTTGTTGTAATTTCCTCCGGGCCTAGGGTTTCCACGGTTGGGATAGGTCGGACGGTTCATCGGGGGTCTGTTGGTTCTTGGGGCAAATCCTGGAGATGGGTTAGGGCGATACTTTGGGGTCAGATGGGCTCCTGGCTGATGCATGATGCGACGCTTGCGGTTCTCATTGGCTTGGTTGATCTTTCCTTCCATCTGGATGGCAGAGTCGACAAGGGCTTCAATATCAGTAAAGGGGATATTGACTAACACAGTCTGCATCTCATCGTGCAGACCATTCAAGAATCTCTCTTTCTTCTTGGCTTCGGTGTCGATCTCATCCGGGGCATACCTAGCTAATGACAAGAATTTGTCACGGTATTCCACTACGGTCATCCTTCCTTGCTTCAGTTCTCTGAACTCGTCTCTCGTCCTCTTGATTAAACCCGGTGGCACATGGGTTCTGCTAAACTTGACCTTGAATTCTTTCCAGGTCATCATCTGGCCTCCGATCATTGCACGCACACTGTTCCACCATTCCCTGGCATCTCCGGCTAGGTAGTGGGTGGCGAACAGGACTTTCTCGTTGGCTTCCACTCCGGCGAATTCTAGGTTATTTTCCATGGTTTGCAGCCAATCGTCAGCATCTAGGGGTTCTTCAGACTTAGTGAAAACAGGTGGGTTGGTGTTCTGGAAATTCTTGAGCTTAGATCCATGGTTGTCCTGATTTCTGTGGACTTGATTGTTGTGGGCAAGCTGGGCTATCTGTTGCAGGGTGGCTAGGTTGGCTTGACGTTCCTCTCTTTCAGCTTCACTGTCAGAAGTCAACATTTGCAGGATCTGCAACATCAGGTCCGGGGATGAACCACTTCCTCCGCGAGGCATATGAAGATTGAGATAGATCATGAGAAAAGAGGGAAATTTCTAAGGTTTTGGGGCTTTGCAAAGTTTTTAAAGTTTGACTCAGATTTTCTAGTAACTTGTTTTTCATTCATTCATTCATAGAACACGGTACAACACACACCACAACAAAGAAAAACAGATGGTTTTAAGAACCATTCTAGAAACTACGATACAATGGGACCGAATACTACTCACTGCGCTAGTGCTCAAGTGCTACTACTCCTCGGAGTCGGTGTAGTCGTCATCCTCATCATCCTCGTCGTCATCGATGAAGGCGTAATCGTCCTCATCGGTGAAGAAATCCATAGCCTGATCCTCCAGAAAATCATCATCGTCGCTGAGATAGGAGTAGGGGTCTCCACGAAGATCCTCTCCGACATTCTCCCTTTCCTCCAACTGCATGTCTCGCTCGTGGATGGTCTCCTCCAAAGATGAAATACGATGGCGAAGACGGGCAATGATGTGCTCCTTCTTGTCGAGCTGACGACGGCGAGACTTGTGATCCTTCGCTAGCATGGCGATGGTTTGGTCCTTCGTCTTTATGATGGCAGACTTGTGGTTGGAGTAGTCACGGCAGTTATACAACTCATGTTGACGATCGTACATCATGAATCTAAGGTGGTCCAATTGAGTCTTCAGTTCGTGGTGGTATGGGGCTTCCAGTGGTTGTCCATTAGCATCACGCCTTGGGCAAAACTCAAAGCGGGTTCCCTTGATCTGGTTGATACTCTGCGCACACAGACGGGCAAGAGCTTCCTGCATGGCCCTGGCAAGTCCATCGAGCCAGTTGTTCTCTCTTAAGGTAAACTGAATTCCCTTAGCAGTGGGAGGCTCAATCTTTCCTCGGAGACTTGCAACAATTATCCACTGCAGATCTTCTCCTCCTTGATCATTGAGCTGAGCTCCGAAGAACTCGGGGTGCGGACGCTCCAAAAGTTTTGAAAGCTGGTCCAAATCCCGCTCAAAGATAAGGTCTCCTCCATTCCCCAACAGATAAAACTTGTTGTACTTCACGTCCATCTAGAAGAATATAAGATGAGTAAGTTAATAGAGTGATCAAGTGTGTCAAATTTTTATGTATTTTGCAAGAGTTTTTGAGGGACCTGAATTTTCATGAAAGAAGTAAGTGATAAGAATGAGAATAAGTTTTTTGTAAATATTTGCTTCTTTTGGTTTTGAAACTAAGTTTTTGATTAAAACGTCCAGTCTAACTAGGGTCTCCTATGGTCAGGATGGCTCTGATACCAACTTGTCAACACCCAGATTTTTAATCCCAGATGCCAGTTATGCCATACATCGCAATCCCAGGATTACCATTTTTGCGAGACATAACAGAATTGGATACCACAGTACCTCATCCATTACAAACCATACATAAGGTTTTACAAAAATAAGGATCTCATGATCCAGTTCTTAATACAACACAAGCAGCGGAATACATAATAATAACGGTAGCGTAGGCGAATCTCCATCTTCGGGGTCACAAGCAATGCTGGCGATGGGAGATGATCCTAGTTGTCATAACCTTCCTGGGGTCCATCCTCCAGGTACTCTTCTTCATATTCTGGCCATGGGAATAGCTAGGGACAAAGCCATGAGTACTCTTTAAGTACTCGCAAACTACTACTAACAAGTAAAAAGGGGTTTTTGGTAATAGGACACTAGGCTCTAGGGTTGTTTTGCAAGAAGCCGGATTTATCTCTACTAAGTTCAGAAACAAGAGAAGCTAGTCAAAATGTTATACTCCTAAGTGGGAACTTGTATTTCATATCACAACTCTGTTGTGGTCAAGTCAAAGTCTCAATTTATTTCACAAGTCATTTTGAAAACATCTGACAGGGGAACAGTATGGCCACTCCAACTGTCCATAACCACGGACGCGGCTATTTGAATAGTTTGACACTTTGCATAGATTGTACACTTTCACCACAACATTCGATACATCTGTGTCATGGTGGTGGCACGGCAGATGCCATGGGTAGGCTAAAGTATGGGGCCAATGGATGCTAGTGGGATCTGGGGAGGGAAGATGTAGTTATTTCTACATGCAGATGACTAACATACAGATCTTTATTTCTCCTCTCTTGGATTACAAGTGCTCCTTGAGCTGTATGTAGGAAGAGAAGATGAACTTTACAAGCCTAACGGTGTAGAATGAGTCGATCCCCCCTCAAGGGTCCAAGCTTCCCCTTATAAAGGGGTGCCTTTGCTCCTCTAGGGCTGACGTGGCAAGCATATTCTAGGAATATGCTTGTCCCAATATAGTAACTCGGCGAGCTCCTTTCTGTGTCCCCCTTCTAATGACGGCAAGGTTCCAGAGAGCCCCACCTGCATGCCTCGGGTTCCAGGACTGTCACCTCCGTGACCTCTGTCTGCTCTTCTGCTGCTCTGCGCCTTGTCCTTTGCGCTTGGCTCTGTTCAGATTCTTCCTAGCCCGAGGCTAGGGTTTGACTTTAGGTTCCTCCTTCTCCTGCAAGCTTCATGTTATTCGGCCCTGCCTCGCTTAACTCGGCTCGGCCTTCACCTGCATTATGGCTTAGTCGGACTTGCCCGGCCGACTTAACCCATACGTCGGCCGAGTAACGTATAACCCCTCTTGTAAATGTCATGGTCATGCTCATCTCGGCTGACCTTTACGTGATTCGGCCGATATAAATGGTAACTCGGCATAAGAACGGGGAAACTCCTTTTGACTTCCCCCGTCTTGACCCTATCCGGGATCACCTCCCCAACATTAGTCCCCAAAGCTGGTGTGGTCCCGTCCGTACCTCGGCCAGGCCACATCAGTTTCCCAATATTCATTCCTCCTTATTTCCGAGTTACTTTCTCCTATTCGAGGTATCCGTGTAGCTTCTTGCGTACGCCTCATCCTACGTGTAACACTCATCATTATTTCCCTAGTTTTTTGTTCCTCTACAGTTCCCGCTGACAACGCTATAGTGATTACTGCGCCTGTCGCGTCGGCACTACGACGCCTCGCATACCGCATCGGTCAGGAGGCCTGATCCTCTCCTGCGTCGTGTTGTCGTCGGTGTGGCTCCACTCAGCCACGAGCGGTTCCGCCGCACGTACAATCTACACGGTTATCGTCCGCATGCACGATCCCACTACCGCCAAGGCCGCGCGGTTATAAAGAGGGGCACAGGGCTAGAGGGTTCACTTTCCCCCTTCGCTCGTCGTTGCACTTCTTCCTCCTCACGCTCGTGCGTCTGCTCGTGCTCCTGCGGCTGCGCCATCGTCGAAATCTTCGACGGCGAGGGCACGGCTTCTCTACTCCGTCGACCCCGCCCCCCTGCATTTGCTCCGGCGCCGTCGCCGGTGAGTTTTTCTGCGGTCTTGTTGCCTAGATTTTCTCCAGACGCATCTGTCATTTGCTAGACTTCTCGTGGCGGTTCTTTTCCGCTCCGCCGCCGTTCTTGCTTAGAGCCACGACGGGGCCCTATACCTCCAAACTTTGCTCCGCCGCTAGTTCCTCCTCTGTGGATTCCTCCGGCGACCCCATGTCGAGTTCAGTTAGCGGTGTGTTAGTTGAGGACGACGATGTAGCGTCTGGTCCAGAGCGGGGCTCCTGGAAGGGTTCCTCGGACACTCGTCGTGAGATTGAGTGGCTAATTAGAACTCACCGGATTCCTGCCGAGGTAAGCTGTCGCTTACCCGGCAGCGAATCGTCCCCCGTACTCAATGATGGCGAATATGTCGTCTTTATGTCTCACTTTGCCTGGGGTTTCGGTCTTCCCCTTAGCGATTTCGCTAGGGAATTTCTCGATTACTTCGGCCTTCAGCCGCATCATCTTATGGCTAATGCCATTGCTTCCTTATCTACTTTTATCTCGGCCTCGGAAGGATACTTCGGCCTCTGGCCGTCGGTGCATGTATGGTCCAAATTATTCCAAATCCGTTCAAACGTCGTCCCAGACAAATCCCTCCAGCCCTCTGAGAAGTTACTTACTCAGTGTGGGGCCGCGTCCATCACTCCTCGGAGAAAATCCGAGTTTCCTCGTGTCGCCGGTCTCGAGTCTTGCAAGAAGTGGCATAGATCATTTTTTATGTCAAGAATACTGGAAAAGAAGACAAGATTCGGCTCCCTGCTTTCTCCATCGCCCCCCCCCTTCCAAGAGGAACTGGACCTACAACCCCAGGAAGAGCCATGCTCTGGCCGAGGCCTTTGAGATTCGGTTGAAGGAGCTGATCCGTGCCGGGTTACGTGGCGAGGATCTGATGACGACCTTTGTCAGCAGCCAGATCTGCCCTTTTCAGCAGCGCACGCACAAGCTCTGCTATATGAGCGGTCCCCTCAACGGTCGAGCTCGATAATTATCTTATTTTCAAGCGTATACGAGCTATCTTTAAGACGGAGATGCCGGAGGATTGGGCCTGGGGACTGAAGTCGTTCACCCGCGGGAATCCCCCTCCCGAGGTAAGTTCACGCACTTATGTTTTGCCCCCCAATTTCGTTTGTGATTCCTTTTGCTAATTCCTCTGTCTCCTTTCTTGCAGAGATTCGCGGAGTAGAAGATTGAAGATGCCGAGGTTCTGGCCCTCCTGTGGACCGCAGATCGGAACACCCCGGATAGAGGGGAGCCTGACTCGGAGGAGTTCGTTCCCAAGTCGGACCTCGCTCCGGCTCGCGCCCGTGGCAAGACCTCGGCTCATGGGGAGGAAGGTGATTCGGACGACGTCCAAATTCTTGAGGTAGTCGCCGCAATGCCTATCTCTTATGCATTTCCGGCTTCTACTTCCCCAGCTAATCAGGCCGGTCAGGTGCACGACGCCGAGCCTCTCGCCTCCCAACCTCCTGCTGCCTCGCGGAAGCGTGCCGCTCCAACAGGTGCCTCCGAAGCCGCTCCCAAGAAGCGAACTAAAAAGTCATCTCAGCACCTTCCGAAGCATAAAACTATGCCCGGAGTTACTGGGTATGCTTATTTTCATTTGTATTTCTTGTTTCTCTTTTTCCCTCTTTTGATTTGACTTTCTGTGCTTTTGCAGCGCTCCTCTCTCTGTTAAGCCCAATGGTCCAAGCATTACGAGTCATACTACTCGGCTTCCTTCTCCTCCGCCTCCTGAAGATACCAGAGTTCCTAGTTTTGCTCGCGTGGACTCTCCTCCTGCTCCGAGTCAAACATCACCTCGGCAAGATGCACCCATGGTTTCCGTTGTTGATGCCAACGTAACCCGGACAGTAGATCCTCCTACCGAACCCGCTGCCCCCATCGTGAACCCCGGATTTTCCCCCGAGACTCCTTTGGCCCGCGCAGTTTCAACCACAACTCCAACTCCTGCCGAGGATATCACCATCTCGGCGCCCTCAGAAACTATAGTTCCTCCTGTTTCCAAGGATGCCACCCCTAGTGCCGAGGTAACGGCTCCTACCGACGCCTCTTCTAAGGCTAAGAAGGTCGTCGTCACCAAACCTTCCTCCTCTCAGAAAGGACTTGCCAGCTCTTCTCAACCTATGATTGCTGATGCGCTCCTCAAGGGGGTTTCCTCTGCTAAGACCGTTGTCACCCCGGTCGCTGATACTCAGCTCACTCTTCACAAGAGTCTCGCGGTGGAGGTGGTTACACAATGCGTCTGAGGTAAAGTCTTGACTCGTACTGAGAGTGGGAACAGCCTCGGCTCGTTGGTTGAGTATGCCAATAATTGGAACGCTGCTGATCAGCTCGAGGGCAATCCAAGCAGTCAGCCATTTCAAATCTCCGACATCAGTCGCTGCATCCGCTGCCAAGATCGTATGATGTTGATAAGATGAATGAGGTAATTGTTTTTATTGACATTTGATTAGTTATTCGAATGATATTATATATACTCTAGTCCCTGAAGCTTGCAACCGAATAACTTATTATTCGTTTGGAAGTTTTATTAGGCTTTGACTGATTCGGATCTGTCTTAGTGTTCGAATATCTAGTCATCTAGATCTGAGTTAAATTTTGCTTGATTCGGATTTGTCTTAGCTTCGAATATCCATCCACCTAGATCTGAGTTAAGCTTTTCTTGATTTGGATTTGTCTTAGCTTTGAATATCCAGCCACCTAGATCTAAGTTAAGCTTTGCTTGATTCAGATCTGTCTTAGCTTCGAATATCCAGCAACCTAGATCCGAGTTAAGCTTTGCTTGATTCAGATTTGTCTTAGCTTCGAATATCCAGCCACCTATATCCGAGTTAAGCTTTGCTTGATTCGGATCTGTCTTAGCTTCGAATATATCACTGCAATTTATTTTGTCGCTTAGGTTGCCCATGATCGGCGGACCGCCGAATTCCAAAGGCTGCTTTTCGCACATAAGAAATTGCAAGAGAAGTATGAAAAAGTTGTTCCCGTGGTGAAGAAAGTTGGTATTTTAACAAACTTTCGTATTGTCCCTAAAGTTCTTAATATTTTCGACTTGAGGTGTTAGCTCATTTTGCTGGTAAACAGGTAATATTAACAATCTTAATATCCGCCTTGAGAAGAAATTCAAGGCCCTGGAAGGTTAGTTATCCTTTCTCTTTACTGATTCCCATTCAAGGTTTATCCCGGGTTCCTTTTAACCTTTTGTCTTTGGTATAGACGAGTTACAAACTCTTGCAGCGTCACATCAAGAATGCATACCCATGCCTGATATGATGCTGCATTTTTTAGAGCAAGCCGCTACTCATTCGGCACAGCTAAAAGAGAAAGATGACGAGATAATTCGCTTGCGCGCCGAGGTGGAGTCCCTCAAGCTCTCTCAGAAGTCTGAGTTAGAGAAAGTTGATCAGGAGTTCTCCGAAGAGAAATATCGGCTAGCTCTGCAATTGGAGAAAGATAAAGAACTCCTCGAGGCTGCCGAACTTAAGACACGGGCGATGAGCGAGGAGATCATTCGCTTTGAGAAGACCAAGGTTGATTGGGCTCAAGATCTTCAGAAAATGCTGAGCTATATTCATCGTAAGTCTCTGACCGTGGCCGAGTTATCTTCTTCTCTTTCTTACTTTTGAGTGATATACTTTTATTTTGCGTAGACAATTTTCCGGAAGCTAAGCCCGTGAGCTCTAGAGCGATGATTAATGCTCGCGTGCGCCAAGGTGTCCCCCCAGATGCGAGCCAAGAATACTCGATGGAATACTTCTTCGTTGCCGTTGGCGCTGTCGTTGGTCCAATGAAGATTATGGGCAGGGATTTGGTGCAAGCAGCCATTCGGGCCTACCATGTTCTCTGGCCGAATACTTCTGGAACTCCTGATATTGATGAGATCAAGATACTTGTGGAAAGATTAATGGCATCCCAGAACCAGTTAAATCTCTGGAGGGAATCCGCTGGACGAGCTGGTGCTGATATGGCGCTCACAGTTATTATGTCATGGTACGAGGATATTTCGCTCGATACCTTGATAAACTTGCGCACTGGCTCCCGTTGGGTTGAGGATCCAGAATTCGTCGCTCGCTGACAAGCTCGTGCCTTCCAGCTTGTTGAGTATGCTGACGTGCATAACTGGATTGAAGGGCCGAGTTTCCTTCTTAACCCAGCGGATGACGTCAAAGTCGAAGATGCTTCTAATAATAGTTCGGCCGATCGGGACGAGGGTGAGGGCGACTCGGACAACTCTGGTGATTCCAGCGCCAGCTCGGATGGGGAGGGCGATGCGCGATCATCTTCCAAAGGGACTGGGCACTCTCAAGCTCAACCTAACGTTTCTCAACAGCCCCGGGCTTCCCCCGAAGTCGCTATTGGTTCTGTGGAGGGCGAAGCAACTTCGGCCGAGGTGCCTTCTACCTCGGAGTGCCTAGTGCCTGACCAAGTCGCTGCCCCTTAGGTTAAAAAAACTTTAAGTTATTTATTATCCTCGGTATGCCGGGTGTATGCTGTGTGTGAAATAATTGTCCGAATCTCTGTGTGGTATGAATTCCCTTTTGCCTTTTGCCGCTGAGGCATCTATGATGGTGATTGTTATTAGTCTGTCTAAACAGATCTTGTTGGTTTAAATCTTTGCTTTGGTGGCCTTCAATCTCATAACTTCGGATTGTGTGTTTTCATTTGACCCATCTTAGTTCGGTGTTAATATTGCCTGGCCTTTATAAATTCGACGGCTCTACCATTGTGTTCTTGATCTTTATCCGATCTATAAATCCCGAAGCCCATATTTGAGGAAAGCGAAATAATATCGTTCAAGGTAGCTTCTGACCTATCGTTCGGGGTACCGAAGTTTAATACCCATTTTTGTAACAAGAGACAATCATGGGGCAATTCCCTAGTCAGTTCTCTAGAAATCGAGGTTTTAATGCCTAATTCGAGATAAGGGATAATACGTCATAGTCCTCGAGTTCCCTGCTCGAGGTCCTGAAGCTTAACACATAATTCAGGAAAAAATGACGTTGGGCAGTCCCCGAGTCACTGCTCCAAGTGCATAACTCAAAGTGCCGAGGTTTAGTACATACCTCAAAATGTGAAACAATATAGGGCAGTCCCCGAGTTACTGCTCAAGGTGACGAGGTTTAATACATCACTCAAAATGAGAAATAACATAGCGTAGTCCCCGAGTCATTGCTCGAGGTGCCGAGGTTTAATACATAATCCAGAATGAAAAAATAACATAGGGCAGTCCCCGAGTCACTGCTCAAGGTGCTGAGGTTTAATACATAGTCGATACTTTGACTTGAAGTGTCACGTTACAATGTATCATAGATGACTCCTACGAGTAAAATGGACGAAGTAAAGCTATGTTCCATGGTCTTTTCGATTCTTCGCCGGCTTTGTTTGCCTTGTTCTTTTCTGGTGACTGAGCATCAATTAGGTAATATGCATCATTGTGCAATGCTTTGCTCATGATGAATGGTCCCTCCCATGGGGGTGATAGTTTGTGCATGTCGGCTGTGCGTTGCACAAGCCGAAGGACCAAATCTCCTTCTTTAAACACTCTCGGATTGACTTTCTTGTTGTGATATCGTCGTAAGTCTTGCTGATAAATAGCTGATCTTGATAGCGCCAACTCCCTAGCTTCTTCTAGCAGATCGACATCATCTTGCCGAGCTACCTCATTTACCTCAGCGGTTGTATATTGGGTGACTCTTGGTGAGTCATGTATTATGTCGGCTGGAAGCACGGCTTCTGCTCCATATACTAGAAAAAATGGGGTATACCCTGTTGACCTGTTTGGGGTAGTTCTGAGGCTCCATAGTATCTCTGGTAGTTCCTCGATCCAGCACCCTGCCGACCTTTGCAGTGGTTCGACGAGTCGGGGTTTTATTGCACACAATACTAGTCCATTAGATCTTTCTACTTGCCCATTAGATGCTGGGTGAGCCACCGAGGCGATATCCAGTCTTATGTGTTTTTCTTGGCAGAATCTAGCAAAGGCCCCTTCAGCAAAGTTTGTGACATTGTCTGGAATAACACTGTGTGGGTAACCATACCTCAAGATAATATCTTTGAGGAATTTTACTGATGTTGGTCCATCACATTTTTTTATTGGTTTTACTTCAATCCACTTTGTGAATTTGTCGACCATGACCAAAATGTGCGTCATCCCGCCCCGGGCCGGCTTGAATGGTCCCACCATATCTAAGCACCATACAGAAAACGGCCAAGTAATTGGTATCGTTTTTAACTCGAACGATGGCATATGTATTTTGCTGGCATATCTCTGGCAACCATTACATTTTTCCACCAATTCTTTGGCCTCTTTGAACGCTGTTGGCCAATAAAATCCATGCCTAAATGCTTTGGCCACTAAAGCTCTGGACGAGGCGTGATGCCCGCATTCTCCTTGATGTATGTCTAGGAGAATCTCCTGGCCTTCCGCCGAATCCACACATCTTTGCAGCACGCTTGTGGCGCTCCTTTTATACAGCTCATTGTTTATGATTGTATAAGATTTAGCTCTTCTCACTATCTGTCTAGCCAGTACCTCATTATTCGGCAAAGTCGCATCCTTAAGGAAGGAAAATATGGGTTGCGCCCATGTTGGCATGATTTTTTATGGGACAATTTCACTGTCTATTTCCATATTGTCCACCAACATAACCACTTCGGATTTTTCCATATCCATCTGTGCATTGGCCGGGTTCATTTTTGAGAATTCCGGGTTACATTCTTTGTCAACTTCCATCGACATACTATCTTCTCTTGATTCCGCCGGAATAAAGATGGATTCGGACTCTGGTGATGGTGTTATTGATGGTTTTCTCAGGTGCTCTAGGGCGATACCCGGGGGAATTGATTGCCTGGTTGATCCGAGTTTTGACAGTGTGTCTGCGGCGTCATTTTCTGCCCGAGGTATATGATGAAGTTCACATCCATCGAAGTATCCACTGTTTTTTTGCACATGGAATCTATATAATGCCATATTGGCATCTAGCGCATCCCAATTGCCAGATACTTGTTGTACTACTAGATCTGAATCTCCGTAGCATATGATCCGGCGTATCCCAATCTCTTTTGCTACCTTCAATCCATGGACGAGTGCTTCGTATTCGGCTACATTGTTTGATGCGGCAAAATGTATTTGCAGCACATATTTCAGCTGATCTCTTTTTGGTGAGGTTAACACTATCCCTGCCCCCAAGCCATTCCTGAGCTTGGAACCATCGAAGTGCATTGTCCAATAATTCGGATCTGGTAATGGTGGCTCATATTGTACCTCGGCCCAATCCACAAAGAAGTCGGCCACCGCCTGAGATTTGATTGCATCTCGCCTATCGAATTGCGGAGCATAAGGTGACAGTTCAATTGCCCATTTTGCTATTCGGCCACTTGCATCTTTGTTGCTCAATATGTCGGCTATGGGCGCTTCACAGATAACTTTGATCGGGTGCTCTTCAAAGTAATGTTTAAGTTTCTTTGCCGACATGTATACTCCATATGCCATATTTTGATAATGTGGGTAATTTTGTTTTGAGGCTGAAAGTACCTCGCTTAGGTAATATACTGGCCTTTGTACTGATTTATCATCTTCAATTCATTCCACAACGATCACCGCACTTACCACCCTGTTCGTGGCGGCTATGTAAAGTAACATAGGCTCTTTTGACAATGGAGAGGCCAGGATTGGTGTTGTGACCAACATCTTCTTCAGTTCATGAAATGCATTATCTGCTTGTGGTGTCCAAATGAACTTATCAGATTTTTTCATCAGTTGATATAATGGTAGTGCCTTCTCTCCTAGCCGACACATAAATCGGCTAAGCGAGGCCAGGCAACCCGTGAACTTCTGTACGTCATTTATACATCTGGGAAATTCCATCCTTTCTACCACTCTTATCTTAGTTGGGTTGGCCTCTATACCTCGGCTAGATACTAGAAAACCAAGTAGTTTTCCAGCTGGTACACCGAAGGTGCATTTTTCCGGGTTAAGCTTCATTCGGAACCTTCTCAACTTCGCGAATGTCTGTCGAATATCATCCAGTAGCGTTTTGCTCTCTTTGGTTTTGATAACCACATCATCTACATATACTTGTACATTTTTTCCTATCTGGTCATGTAGACATTTTTGCATATATCTCTGGTACGTTGCCCCTGCGTTACGCAGGCCGAATGGCATGGTGCGATAACAATAAGCCCCGTACAGGGTAATAAACACAGTCTTTATTTGATCATCCGGTTTTAACGGTATCTGGTAAAAACCAGAGTACGCGTCTACAAATGATAACAGCTCACAACCAGCGGTCGAATCAATGACTTGATCTATTCTAGGTAAAGGAAAAGGATCTTTGGGACACTCCTTGTTCAGGTTCGTGTAATCAATACACATTCGCCATACGACAGCTACATTTGGATCATCCTTTTTCTTTTCTACTAACACCGGGTTTGATAGCCAATCCGGATAAAGCACTTCCATGATGAACCCGGCCGCAAGGAGCCGAGCTATCTCATCCCCTATTATTTTTCTCCTGGTGACGGAAGCGGAGAGGTTGCTTCACCGGCCTTGCTCCTGGTCTTACATGCAGAGAGTGCTCAGCCAACTCCCTCGGCACACCTTGCAGGTCTTGAGTTGACCATGCAAAGATGTCCCGATTCTCACGGAGGAAGTTGGTGAGCTCGCCTTCCTATTTGGCATCTAGGTCAGCACCAATGGTGATGGTGCGTTCTGGGAACTGCTCATCTATCTGGACCTTTTTCGTTTCTCTAGTCGGCTGGAAAGAAACGCTTCCATGTGGGTTGGCCAATGCCGGCGTATTCAGTTGCGCCGACTGAGCAAGAGCCGCTACCTCTTGAATCCTTATTTTTTCTCTTGTGATCACCAATGACTCGGCCAGGTTTGATCCGGCTGAGGCACATTACATCGACTTCCTATAGTCTCCTGCTACTGTTATCACGCCTTCTGGTCCGGGTAGCTTCATTTTCAAATAAGTGATGTGGCAACTACTCATGAATTTGGCCAATGTTGGTCGTCCGAGTAAAGCATGATAGCAACTCTCTAGATCCACCACCTCAAACTCCAAATTTTCTGTTCTGCAGTTATCTCTTGTACCTCAAACTCATACCTTCCCTATGGATTTGCATGAAAGTCCTGGCACTATCCCATGGAACGTGGTTCTCGTAGATTGCAGCATATTCTGCGATATCCCAAGTTTATGCATTGTATCTTTGTACATGATATTGATACTGCTCCCATTGTCAATGAGTACTTTTGAAAATTTCACATTAATACTGGGCCCGACAAATCTCGGATCTAGTACGAGTGCGTACGACCCCGGATTTGGCATTATTTTGGGGTGATCCCTTATGCTCCAAGTTACTTCCTGATCTGACCAAGCCACATATCTTGGTACTGCCGGCATAACTGCATTTACTTCCATATGCCGACGTTGTATACTTTGCATGTCTTGCTGTTCTGTTGTGAACACGCAATATGACTGATGATGTTCCCTGTAATCATTGCGTCCATTATTTCCAGGGGTTGTCCTTCCATCCTGACCCTAATTTATCACTTGATGAACTGCATCCCTCCGGTCCGAGTTATCGTACCTCGGGGGAGGAGGGGGTAACATTAGCTGTTGTGCATTTGCTCCAGTCAACTGTGGCTGCTGCTGCTGATGCGCCTGATGGGAAGGTGCTTGCATGCCCGTTGGGTTCCCCATTGCATTTTTCATCCAGGCGCATTGCCGAGTTGTATGATTGGCCGGCTTGGCCGGGTTTGGAGTGTGAAACTTACACGGTTGATCCAACATGGATTCAAACGTGTACTTCGGTCTTTCCTGCCATTGCTTCTACTGTTCTGGTGTCCACTGTCTCTTCCCTTCATTCCTTGGTGTCCATTGCTGAGGACCATTCTTCTTTCGCTGACTGTTCCCGTGAGTCGGCTGATCTTGCACTACCGCTGCCACCTGATTGGAGGCATATCTGTAATCCGGTCTTTCCTCTCTTCTTCTACCTCTGAACTCATTACGCCTCGATGATCCGGCCGCATCTCTTGCATATTGATCTTGATGCTCCCGATGTTCTGCCGACATCAACTCAGGTTGCGTCGGATCTCCCAATGCATACGAATCCGCTATCCTGATGGTTTCTGCCAAAGTGGTTGGCATATCTCTTTGCAGTCGCTGCCACAGGACACTAGCATAACGGCATCCTTGAGCGAACCAATCTATCTCTTGTGATTCTATAACTCCCGCGCATGAATTCCTGAGGTTACACCACCGAGTCAAGAATTCTCTGTCTATCTCATTCGGCCTTTGCTTGCACATTGCAAGCTGCTGCGGCCTGTTTGGTCTCTTGTAAGTGCTGGTAAAGTTGCTGACAAACATCTCTTCAAAATCTAGCCAGCAGTTGATACTGCCCGCTGGCAGATTATTCAACCATACTCTAGCCGGTCCTTCCAGCATCTGCGGGACATATCTTACTGCCCATCGCAAGTTTCCGCCAGCTATCTTTACTGCAGTGGCATAGTCAATTAACCAGTCTTGTGGTTTGGTGCTTCCATTGTATGTTTTCGTGCCCCTCGCCAGCTGAAAGTTCGGCACAGGCGGCTCGCCCATGATTCGGGGTCTGAAACACGCCGGACCCGGCGGAACTTGCTCCTCTAACAACTCGGACCGGTACAACCTGTCCAGTTTTGATCTTGCGTCATTCGACGGCAAGTTTCTGTAAATGATTCTTTCCTGTATTCCATAATTGTTATTCCCACTGTGCCCTGCATACTCCATATCTGAGTAACCATCATTGTACCTCTCATTTGCCTGATTATGGTGAGCCGGTTTCACTTCTCGTTCTTGCCGAGGTTCATTCCTCGGCTGAGGATTAGGCGGTAGGTCTCTCCTACTTTCCGTCGGGTCATTGTTCTCATGACATCCTCTTCTGGGGTCTGCATTACCTCGGCTTCCATTACCTTTGTTGGCACGGCTGGGATTTCTTTCGCCACTGTTACCTCGGCTCCCATTGCCTCTGTTTTCATTTGCCTTTCCGGCTACTACCGGATCATATGGAACAATTTGCTTATTTCTTTTTCCCGAAGTTACTGATCTGTCTTTCCGTGCATTGTTTCCGGGTGAGGATGCTGCTGCCACGGATAGGGCGGGTACTGCACCAGCCGAATGAACCATACGTGAGGAATCAGGCCTTGCCGGGTCCGCCCTAAGCATCTCTTCATTCTGCTAGTTTGCAATGCGCACCAGCTCATTCACTCTTTCTTGCTGTTTCTGCCGAGCTTCGCCGGTCAGTCCTTCCAACTCTAGTGCAGCGGCATTTGCTGCCCTTAGGTTTTTTGCCGGGGTGCTATACCTCGGCAAGCCTAGATCGACCGAATCTGCCTTATGAGTCTTTATTGATATCATCCATGAGGTTCTTCCCTCTCAATCTTAATTCATCAACCCGCTCGGGGGCGACATCAAGCTTATTTGCCTTAGCATATTCTCGTAGGGTCCTGTTTAAGGTTTCCCGCAATGCCGACACCTTTTTTGCCTCTACTAGTACTTTTTGCCTGGTTTCTTCTAATTCTGCCTGAGCATTAGTCGGATCACGTATCGGCGCTATAGGTGTAGTCAGATTATCTATAGTTACCTGGAGAATATTTTCTGGTTTTTTCAGAGGTGGCCATCTTACCCTTGGTGCCTTCGGGGTCGTCTCCTGCACCTCGGCTGGGTTGGCTGCCGAAGGATCTACCTCGGTGGGAGGTGGATCCGCCTGCTTTGTGGTCACCTGTACTCCCGTCGTTGGATCTTTGCCTGATCCGGCACCTGCTGCTCCCGCCTGCACCCCGGCTGCGATCATCACCTCGACGCTGCTAACAGGGCGTTCTCCACGCGGACCGTTTGCGGCGCTGAGGGGGGCTCTCCTGCAACAATAACTTGGTGAGGATAAACATCGGAGGTGTCGACGCCGACGTAGATTTTGTGCATGCCCAAGTTGATGAAGACGCCATTGCGCGGAGGTGTTTTTCCCCTGAAGCTGCCTGCGTTATCGCTGACATAATCACAGAGACTAATCCAGAGACAACGCGCTCGACAGTGTGGACGAAGTTTCCCGTCCGGATCATGACTCCAGCTAGCACCGTTGCTGGCCCCACGGTGGGCGCCAACTGTCGTGGTGGTGGCACGACAGATGCCATGGGTAGGCTAAAGTATGGGGCCAATGGATGCTAGTGGGATCTGGGGAGGGAAGATGTAGTTATTTCTACATGTGGATGACTAACATACAGATCTTTATTTCTCCTCTCTTGGATTACAAGTGCTCCTTGAGCTGTATGCAGGAAGAGAAGATGAACTTTACAAGCCTAACGGTGTAGAATGAGTCGATCCCCCCTCAAGGGTCCAAGCTTCCCCTTATAAAGGGGTGCCTTTGCTCCTCTAGGGCTGACGTGGCAAGCATATTCTAGGAATATGCTTGTCCAAATATAATAACTCGGCGAGCTCCTTTCCGTGTCCCCCTTCTAATGACGGCAAGGTTCCAGAGAGCCCCACCTGCATGCCTCGGGTTCCAGGACTGTCACCTCTGTGACCTCTGTCTGCTCTTCTGCTGCTCTGCACCTTGTCCTTTGCGTTTGGCTCTGTTCAGATTCTTCCTAGCCCGAGGCTAGGGTTTGACTTTAGGTTCCTCCTTCTCCTACAAGCTTCATGTTATTCGGCCCTGCCTCGCTTAACTCGGCTCGGCCTTCACCTGCATTATGGCTTGTCGGACTTGCCCGGCCGACTTAACCCATACGTCGGCCGAGTAACATATAACCCCTCTTGTAAATGTCATGGTCATGCTCATCTCGGCTGACCTTTACATGATTCGGCCGATATAAATGGTAACTCGGCATAAGACCGGGGAAACTCCTTTTGACTTATCCCGTCTTGACCCTATCCGGGGTCACCTCCCCAACAATCCGTCAGGAACAAATCCTGAATTCACCATACTCGGTATGCGGATAATCAGTCCTAACCTTTCAATTGCACGCCCTAGTATAAGCACCTCTCCTGTGAGTTTGGCCTCCCAACCATGACCAACTGTCATCTTGGGTACTGCACAGGTGGACAATCTTCACAAGGTAGCCTCAGCTCAGACCTTGGCCGTCAGGGAACTAATACTAGGGTATATAAGTTTCCAGTCAAGCCCTACCCAATCTTCGGGTATTGTGGTTGTACGATAAAATTGGAATGGTATCGCATCCAGACAACCATCAGTTTTATAAAGGGCTAAGGCTCATGCCTTAACATTTTCATCACCAAAATCATCTGGTGTTCGGAAACACATGTCCGAAACATTTCAATAGAATGGTCCATCATTCCAAAGTTTTCATAACCATTTTTCCACCAAGTATTCACATATAAAGTTGATCAAGTTTTATGCTTAGCACTAGCACCTACAAGTGGGGTTAAGTACTAATGAGGGGTGGTAAACTAGTAGAGTTTCAACTAAGTTCAATCTTATGCCTTGGGGTGATATCAAGATTATCTAGCTTAGGCCAAATTTTATGCTCTTTATTCAACCTTCAAATATCTTTTTAGTATCTACAATTCACTTAAGTAAACTCTAAGTAATATCTTTGATAAAGAACTAAAGTATAAAGCTTGTAAGTAAAAACTAGGATTGGTTTATCAAGTGGGTAGGATCATCTATTCTTAAGGCATATAGTTGGCATGGTGACAAGCAAGTATTGGCTTGCATAGGTCAACTTGATTAGTAAGGCTTGCCTTGTGCAGAGCAGTGGTTGAAGTTCTCCTCGGCTTCTTCTTCGTAGTATCCTCCTTCTTCCTCGTATCCTTGGTCGGTACTAGCGTCTATAAATAAATACGAGGTACACAAAAACCAAATAATTCTTAACTACTTGCAAGCATCACACAAAAGGGTCCTATAGATGATCTAGCATCATCACTAACATTACAAGATTAAAGCTTGGTTTAATTCCTTTTATTTTTAGAAAAGTAATTTCTACTCATTGAAAAACTACTAAAGATTTAATATTCTCCAAACCAAACATGGGATCATGTTGACACATGTCATCACCACATATTTTAGTCCATGGGAATATGATTTAAAGTGGTATCACCATTTAATAAGGTTTTACCCTTTTATTTTAATTAAATAAAGTGACTAGAAATGCCTATGTGGCATCCTTTTATTACTTGACCATTATTTCTGTAAGCAAACCTATATATTTTTATATATTCTAAAAGGTATGATCAATTTTGATTTTTGAGAGTTGGAATCAACTCAAAAGCTATTATGGTTTAAATTTGAAAAATGTTTGAATGCAGACAAGGTTCTGCATTGTTATTTTTACCAAGGGTGATCTACAGATCCAAATGACTTGAATCCAACGGGCTTGGATTTAGCATTGCAAGACCTTTCTAACAAAATTGGTTTCATTCAATTTGGTTCACTGAATCGATCTGGCTTGATTTTTGAATCTAGGTGCAGAAGTGTGTTTGGAATAAAATGGAAAAGGTTAAATTCAAATGACTGGGCTGCGCGGGAAGCGATACTGGGCCGGCCTGCTAAGCACAGCGCTTACGTGGGCTGGTTAATTCGTTGTCCCCACGCGTCAGTGAGACGAGGGGATGCGAAGCGGTATGGGGTGATGTGGTGCGTTCGATCTAGTTCTAATCCAACGGCTGAGGGTCATCGCGTCGATGTTGGGCAACGCCGGCGAGACAGAAACCTAACGCGGCAGGTGGGGGTCGTCGGGGCTCACCGGGGCTTAGGTGAGGGTCGGCGAGGCGGGCGAACGACGAAGTCGACAACGGCGAACCTCCTGGTACCGGCAGTTTCTCCTGGGGCGGCTCCAATCGCTGGCTCCCTTCTTCTCCAGAGGCGATGGGCTCCGGTGAAATTCCAGCGAAGTGCTGCTCGCCTTGCTCGGGGGATGGGGTGGAATGATCAGTGAGGAGAGGGGAGTGAGATGGTGTGCTCAATTCGGCTGGGGGTGGCCTCTATTTATAGTCGCGACGACGAGACCGAACGGGATGGGCAGGCGATGGTGGCGACATGGCTACGGGCTGCTAGAGGCATGGCCGGCGGTGGTGATCGCTTGGTGGTCTCCTGGCGACGCTCTATGGCTTTAATGCGCATGTAGGGGCGGTGGCAAATGGTCTAGAACACGCGACGCTCTACGCGGCAGAGGTGGAGTCTTCGACGGCGAGCGGTGGCTGTGAGGCATGGGGCGGCGAACGGGGGTGTCTGGCGGTCTCCTGGGTTGGTGGCGATCATGTATGCACGCGGCTAGGGCGGCGCGCTGTCTATGGGCGTGTGTCGAGGGCGGCGCTCTGGCGCACGCTCAGCATGGTTGACAGAGGCACGGGCGCGGCGTTCCTGGCTGCTCTGGTCGATGTCTTCGAGGCAGGGCTGGTCGAGAGGGGGCGGTGAGGCATGTGTGATCTCCCAGACAAGGTTGGCACGGCTAGTTTCTCTCCTAGCTTGCTGTCTACACTGGGGTGGCATGGTGTGCTTCGGCTATTCACCATTGATGGCATTGGCGAGCTCACAGTGGTGCTAGTGATTAATTAAGTTCGTTAGATGATCTACTGAGGCTATTGTGAGCTAGAGAGGGAACCAGTTAGGCTCAAAACACTGCACACTATAGTGTTTTGATTTTGTTAGATTTGAATCTGTAAGGTGTTTGATGAAATGGCCGCAAGAATTCAAGTTTTTAATTTTGAAAAGATTTTTGGTGGGTGTGCTAGATTGGTGCTGGTGAGTCTGCAGATGCTTGGGTTTTGAAAGTTGAGCTTGTTTGAGTGGTTTTTGAAAAAGTGGGATCTTCCCATATGATAAAGATTCAATTTTGAATTGTCATTTAAACTATGCATTTGAAAGTTTCTGGATGATCACAAAGTGGGCCTTGATACTTTGTTATGAGTACTATCAAGGGGTGTAAAGATCCAAAAAAGTTTCTGTTAAGTTATGAAAGTTTGAGACAGCCAAAGTAGGCATGGGAGTTAAATTGGTCAAAATGACCATTCCTTTATTTTGTTTGTTTTGATTTATTTGTCTTTGGGAAAAGTGTGGGGATTGTTTAGATGATGTTTATTTCACCTAAGAATCCTTTTGCAAGCAAAGAAACACATAAACAAGGCAATTCAAAAGAATTCAAAATGGGATGCATACACACATGCATGCTTTCATATTTTTGTTTAGAAAAGTTTTTGTTAACCCTAATTTTGATGATTAGAGTTTGATGATTCTAGTTTAATATTTTTGGGATGTTACAGCGCAAGCCTATTTCGAGAGAGTGCCAAAGGCTAGTTTCAAAAGCTAAGACATGATCTCCAAAAGAACCATCAGTTAGTTGAGGTTAAAATAGATCAGACAATAGGAAACAACATGAGAGTATGCGACAGAAGACCTTCTCAGCAACGCCATCCAGTGACGGTGGTGCCGATGTTCGTGTCCCCGACATGCTGATTTTGCATCTGCTACTCAGAGAAGAGGGGTCATTTTCGCCCTCGGCCACAGATGAACTGCGGTTGTCTGGGGCGGTGGTTGGTGGGGCGTATCGGCACCGGTGCAGAGCGCATTGGGCATGGGTTTGTGTCCCCCGACGCATAGAGGTAGTGCGGCGCATGGTCATGAGCGACAGTAGAGGGATGGAGCATGCACGGTTTCCGCGGCGAGGCAGCGGGCTAGGTTGTGTTTTGTTGATGTGGTTTCGGAGAATTTAGCAACGGCGTTAGGGTATGTATAATGCGATGACGTCGGTCTTTTTTTATGCTTGCTATATTAGATTTTTACTTAGTTAGAAAAGAGAGAAACAAAAAAGAGATGATTGTCTTCCCGTAGCTAAGAGATGATCTCTCAAAAATAAGAGAAAACTATTTTCTCCATTATACCATATGTCTTCCCTTAGCCAACCATTTTTTTATAAAAATAGTTAATTCTCATTAATTGCTAGAGATAGCAATAAAAAATAATATATCGTACAAGTTATATATTATATATTTTTAAATAACGCGGAGAGCTAAGAGTTGTATACAGCCTTACAAAGTGACAGACAATGTGACGTGCTATCAAACACGGGATCAAAGGTGATCGTTCAATCTTGATGGTTTGACGGTTCAGTATCTTTGGGATCAAACCCTCTAGGTCATTTTATATTAGTGTAGATGTAGATTTTGGTGAATTTAGCGAGGGCGTTATGGAGTGACGGACAATGTGATGTGCCGTCAAACACGGGGCAAGGGTGATCGTTCAATCTCGATGGTTTGACGGTCAGGATCTTTGGGATCAGACCCTCTATATTAGTGTAGATGGAGATGGAAATTTAGAAAAAAAAATGATCATATGTCAGTTTGCATACGCTTTTAACTGAAAACCCACCATTCTTTTCTAAGTGGAAAGTTGGAAAGCCACCACCATCTTGCAGCGGTTTTAATGCCCATATCTCATTTGCATCAAAATCCATGAATATATATATGTCTCACCTTGGCTTCATCCCAAGTTCTTGTATTCTATACAAAAAACTCATGGACCTTCCCGCAACGAGATTTTTTTTTGCAATTGAGATATTCCTATTGATGTTCTTCTAGGAATCCATTTTGATCACTAAATTGTTAGAGAGATATTTGTATTTTTTATTTTCTTCACTAGATTAGAGGGCTTCCTGCATATTTACACATGTACATATATTATATATTGTGGTCTTTGACCCCTCTAGAATACAATTTGTTATTCCTCCAACATGGTATCAGAGTCTAGATTAGGATTTTTGACGCACAACTCGTCTAAACTCTACCGAGTCACCGTGGTGTTGTCCGCCCGGTGCCGTCCGTCGCCCGGCCGCCGGCAGCCGCTGCCCGTCCGTCGCCTCTCTCCGGCAGACGCCCGAATGGTTGTTGTCTGTCCTCGGGTCGCGTGCGTGCATTGTTTCCTCTGCTGCTGCTGATCTATTGGTTGTTATCTCTGATCGATTGGTTGTTGGCCGCCGTCACTTTTGCTTCGGTCCCCCACCCCCTCCTCCTCCCTCTTTCAAATTTTGACAAACAAAAATTCGGTTTCGATTGTTTAGAGGATCGTACGAACCCACCCGAACTCCGTATGGTCCTTTTAGACATATACTCACCATATACATATGCTCATGTGCCTGCGGAAGGCGAAAATCAGAAGTTATATAACAACAATAAAAAATATTAAAATATGACATACAAAGACGTAGATCGTGATAATAGAAGGTGGGATCAGCCGGTCGGAACGTGGATTATACCCAGTTCGACCGAATACACATATACAGAGATAGACGTGATCTCTATATGGGTATCTACTGGTCAAAAAAATAAGACGGCCCATGTAGCTTAAGTTTAGGGGTGGGGGACCGAAGCACACCTCGGCCGCCGTATGTACGTGTGTTGCTTGCTTTTGCCTGGCGCTGACCCTCTGGCATTGCTTGCTTCTGAGATCCAGATCCGACTGATCCGTTGTTGATAAAAAAAGAGCAAAAAAATGTCTTCTTTTTTCGAGTATGTTGCGATTCCTCGCTGCCCAGTGATCTTTGATGGCACCGATTATCCTGATTTTTCTGCCTTCATGCGCATTCATATGTGTGATCTCCGTTTGTGGGGTGTGCTTTCCGGCGAGGTCTCCTGTCCGATGTGCCCATTGTTCATGTGGTCCCTACTATATCGACTCCACCACCCTGATGCTCCTCAGGATGTCAAGGATGCCGCCAAGTAGGCGGAGGATGAGGCTGTTGCCACATATTCCCGACAGACTCAGGAGTATTCGAACGATCTAGCAGCCTACCGTCTACGTCTAACTGCTTATACTCAGTGGATAGATGATGATGCTCGTGTTGCAGTTGTTCTCACTTCTAGCGTTCTCCCGCAGTTTGCGTATGAGTTCATGAGTCTTGGTATTGTTGCTGCCATGTGGAATCACCTTCGTCAGCGCTATCAACCATCAGGAAATGTTCTCTATTTGTCTGTGGTGCGCCAGGAACATGAGCTCAAGCAAGGTGACTCTTCTATTGACCAGTTCTATACTCAGAGTGCTGCTATATGGCGTCAGCTGGATTCTCTCCGCACGGCTATTTGTGATACTTGCCCGTGTTGTCAGATGGTGCGTTCTGACTTGGAGTTTCATCGCGCCTTCGAGTTCTTGTATCGGCTCCGCAAGGAGTTCGGGCCCCGGTGTGCTAACCTCCTTGCTCTTGGTCGTATTCCTATCACTGAGATGTTGTATGAGCTTCGTGCTAAGGAGACGCATCTACGTGATGCCGGTTTGATTGAGGTTCCTTCGGTGCTTGCTGCTCGAGGTCCTCCGTCGTCGCCTGCTCCCCCGACTCCCTCATGGTCCACTGCTCCACTCCTACCCTCTCCCCAGAGTCAGGGCCAGGATCACGGCCAGGGTCGTGGACAGGGTCGTCCACGCTATCACTGCACCTACTATGATGCTGATGGCCACTTTGAGTCTCGCTGCTATGCGAAGGAGCGAGATATGTGTCAACACCCGGATTTTTAATCCCGTATGCCTGTTATGCCATACATCGCAATCCCATAATTAGCATTTTTACGAGACATGACAGATTGGTACCATAGTTCATCATCCATTACAAACCATAATAAAGGTCTTACAAATAAAGGATCTCATGATCCAGTCTTAATACAATCAACGCAGTGGAAATAAATAATAACGATAGCGAGGTCGAAGCTCCATCTTCAGGGTCACAGGCAATGCTGACGATGGGAGATGATCCTAGTTGTCGTAGACTTCCTGCTGTCCATCATCCTAGTAGTCATCCTCATAGTCTGGCCATAGGAATAGCCAGGGACAAATCCATGAGTACTCTTTAAGTACTCGCAAACTATCACTAACAAGTAAAGTGGTTCAAGTAGGAATCCTAAGCTCTAGGTTTATTTGCAAAAAGGCAGGTTTATCTCTAACTAGGTTTAGATGTAAAGAAAACTAACTTAAAGTTTTACAACACCTAATTGGGACTTAGTATTCATGTTCACAACCCTGTTGTGGTCAAGTCAAGTCATAATTCGTTTCCCAAGTCATTTTGAAATCATCTGACAACGGAACGGTATGACCACTCCAACTGTCCATGATTGCGGATGCGGCTATTCGAATAGTTCGACACTTTACAGAGGTGGTACACTTTCACCACAACATTCGATACATCCGTCAGGACCAATCCTGAATCACCATACTTAGTATGCGGATAATCAATCCTAACCTTTCAATTACACACCCTAGTATAGGCACCTCCCCTATGAGTTTGGCCTCCCAACCATGACCATCTGTCATCTTGGGAACTGCACAGGTGGACAATCACGACGAGGTAGCCTCAGCTCAAACCTCTCCCGCAAGGGAACCCATACTAAGATATATAAACTTCTAGTCAAGCCCTACCCAATTTTGGGTATTGTGGTTGTACGGTAAAATTGGAATGGAATCGCATCCGAACCCAACCATCAGTTTTATAAAGGGTCTAAGGCTCATGCCTCAACATTTTCATCATCAAAACATATAGTGTTCATAACACATGTCAAAACATTTCATTAGAATGACTCATCATTCTAAGGTTTTCATAATAATTTTCACCAAGTATTCCCATCTCTAGTGATCAAGTTTTATGCTTAGCAATAGCCACTAAAGTTGGGGGTAGTCACTAATGAGGGGTGCTAATCAAGTGTGACTATCCAAATCTAGATCTCATGCCTCAGTATGACATCTAGTTCTATCTAACTTAGGCCAAGTTTTATGCTCTTTATGCTACCTATAATATCTTTCCAAAACTCACTAAATACTAACTAGAAGTAATAAAGAGCTTTGATAAAGAAATAAACAAATAAAGCTTGCAAGTAAAACTAGGATTTGGTATAATAAAGTGGTATATCCAAATATGCCTAAGGCATTCAATAGGTTAAGTGGTGTTGTGGGGCTTGCAAGTATTAGCTTGCATGGTTTAGCTTAACTTGCCTTGAGTAGTGCAGTGATTGAAGTTCTCCTATGTTTCCTCTTCGTAGCAGTCCCCTTCCTCCTCGTATGTTTGGTCGGTACTAGAGTCTATAAATAAATACGAGGTACACAATCACCAAACAATACTTAACTACCTCTATTTAGCACACAAAGGTTCACACTAGATGATCTAGCATCATCACAATCATCACAAGGGTTAAAGCCTTAGTCTTATTTATTTTATTTTGGAAAAGTAATTTCTACTCATTGAAAAACTGCTTAAGATTTAATATTATCCAATTTAAAATAAGGGATCATGTTGACACATGTCATCACCACATATTTTAATACTTGGGAATGTGATTTAAAGTGCTGTCACAATTTAATAAGGTTTAGCATTATTATTTTTAATAATTAAAGTGACTAGAAATGCCTATGGGGCATTCATTTAATACTTGTCCAAGATTATTGCATGTAAACCTAACTCTTTTTACATATTTAGAAAGATCTTGTCAAATGTGTTTTTTGAGAGTTGGAATTAACTCAACCATTTATGGTTGATTTTTGAAAAATGTTTGAATGCAGAAAAGTCTCTGCCTTGTTATTTTTACTATAGATGATCTATAATTTCAGGAGGTTTGAATCCAACGGGCTTGGATTAACAATTTCAATACCTTTCTAACAAAATTTATTTCATGCAATTTGGTTTAGTAAAACTCTCTGGACTGATTTTTGAATCAACTAACAGAACTAGGTTTGAACTAAATTGGAAAAATCTATATTTGCATCTACTGGGTTACGCGGGAAATAAATGGGCCGGCCCACTACGCACAGCGCAGTGCCCAGGATGATTTAAAGGGGATGTCCCACCTGCCAACGAGGCAGGGGCTCCCAAAGGGGTATCCTTCAATCTAGGCCCTACGATTAGAATCTAATATAACGGTCGGGGTTCATCATTGAAGACGAACAGCTCCGGCGAGGTTAAACCCTAACGCGGTGGTGGGGGTCGTGTGAGGCTCAACGGGGCTCTAGCTAGGGTCGGCGTTGGGGGCGAACGACGTTGTCGATGACGGCAGTTCGAAAGGTGGTCACGACGGCTCCTGTGGCGGCTCCAATCAACGGTTCCACTCCTTCTCCTCCGCGGCAGACTCCGGTGAAATTCCGGTGCTACGGAGCTCACCTTGCTCCAGGGAAGGGTCAGTGGTGTTCTGTGAGAGGTGGGGAGTGGGATGGTGTGGCGATTTGAGGCTGGGGTGGCCTCCTTTTATAGCCGAGCGAGAGGGGCAGTGCGGCATGGGTAGAGCTCATCGAGGTCAACAACACAGCGAGCTATTGGCATGGCAGAGGGTGTAGGCCGGTGCGTGATGCGTGTTGAACGCCCCGCTAGGAAACCCCAAGAGCAAGGTATGATGCAGCACAGCAGCAAGTTTTCCCTCAGTAAGAAACCGAGGTTATCGAACCAGTAGGAGGAAGGAAATGCCTCAAAGGTGTTTTGAGCAACATGGAAACCTGCACAACACAAACTCAAGACTTTGCCCCAACTAACAATGAGGTTGTCAATCTCACCGGTAGCTGTAACAAAGGATTAATTGTATAGTGTGGAAGGTGATGATGGTTTGCAGCAAGTAAGCAGTAACAGTGGAAGATGTATCAATGGTAAAGATTTGACCGGGGTCCATAGTTCACTAGAGGTGTTCTCCTTAGATAAACAAACATGGCATGCAGCGTAAACAAATTACAGTAGGGCAATTGACAGGACTGAGCAAGGCATAACAATGCAATACTAGACAAAAAGATCCTATGAGATTCGATTGGGCAATACAACAATATACATAGACCGCCATCCAATCTATGACTAGAAGTCCACCTTCAGGTTATCATCTGAACCCCTCCAAAGATTAAGTTGCAAATGCACAACTACTTTAAGCAAAGTGTGTAAGGTAAACAATCCACTTGTTCCATGAACAAGAGACCGTTGTTTTATCCCTAGTGGCAACATCACATCTACAACCAAAGAGATTTCTGTCACTTCCCTTGGAAACTAGAGGCATGAACCCACTATCGAGCATAAATACCCCCTCTTGGAGTCACTAGCAACTACTTGGCCAAGATAGCTACTAACAACGAAGAGCATGCAAGATCACAAACAACATAGACATGATAGAATCAATAAGACAAAACCATTAATCAATATGACCTACTAATCTCAATATCATCGGATCCCCGCAAACACAACATGCAAGATTACAAATAGATTAGATCTTGATCATGAACAGAGCTCACAAGGTCTAGACATAAAAGCACAAAGGAGGAGATACAACCATCTAGCTACTGCATGGACCCGTAGTCCAAGGTGGAACTACTCATGCTTCAAATTTGAGGCTGGCATGATGAAGAAGAAGGCCTCTGGGATAATCTCCCCTCCGGCAGGGTGCCGGGAAGAGCTTCATATCCCCCCTATATCTAGGGACGATGGTGGCGGCGGCTATAGACGGTTTCGTGGAGTTTTGATCGGGTGCCTAGGGTTTCTTCATCGGGGGATTCTTATAGACGAAGAGACGAGGGAGGGGGCCACCATGGCGGCTGCACCCCCCCAGGCGCGGGGTGGGCCCACCCGCGTGGCCAGGGGATGTGGCCCCTGGTGAGCCTCCTCCGTCTTGTATTCTGGATTCGAGTTGCCCACGGTAAAATATTGACTTTGGATTTTGTCCCGTACAATTCCGAGAATATTGATTTTCTGCCTTTCTGGAACCAAAAACAGAAGAAATTAGGCAACTGGCACTATGGCAGCTCGTTAATAGGTTAGTACCAGAAAACATATAAAAACACCTCAAAGTGTGGACAAAGCAAAGCAAAGTAGATACTAAACAAGCATGGAGCATCAAAAATTATAGATACATTTCCGACGTATCAACCATCCCCAAGCTTAACTCCTGCTCATCCTCGAGTAGGTAAGTGATAAAAGAATAATTTTTTAGGTGACATGCACCATCAAAACCAAGATCAAACCATTTGCAAGCATTGAAAGCTGGGATCAAAGAACTCTAAACATGTGCATGAAAGATGGAGTTCTAACAATAAGACAAAGTAACTATGCATGCAACATGAAAGGCTACAAATAAAGATCATGAATAACATGCATTGAGAAACGTTTGTTTGTTCGACATACAAAAAACATGGCATAGTGGCATTCATCTTGTCCCTCATAGAGTAGCAAACAAATGCATAGGACACCTTCAAAGTTCATAAGAGTGACTAGATACAAGTAGCACAAGAACAAGCAATATCAACAATATGCATCAATAAATAAGCTTTAGGAAATTGCACATAGAACTAAGAATGGAAACTATGCTCTCTTAACTGGTGCTTAAAGATAGAAGGTGGAGACTCAATATAATAGTGGAAGAAAGGACCTTCATAAAGGGAAGCAGGGATTTCAAGTTTCAAAAAGAGCTTCCAAAAATTATGGTACTTGTTAGCTTTCAGCCCTCATTGCCCCTATCATAAGCATCTTGAAGTGATTAAGGTTAAAGTGAACAAAGATGGAGTATATGCTTGACAAAGTATAAGTTAGCAATCTCATGTCCCTTGAATACGAGGTCCGCACCGCATGCTACTCAACTTTGGTCACATGTAAGTTCTTGTCATAGTAAGTACTCCCTCCGTTTGGAAATATAAGATGTTTTAGGTTTGTGAATGAGATGTATCTAGACATCTTTTAGTGTCTAGATTCATTTGAACCTATACACTAAAACATGTCTAGATACATCTCCTTCACAAACCTAAAACATCTTATATTTCTAAATGGAGGGAGTACATGTGTATCATAGAGAACTGCCAACGGGGTACCCCTTGCACATGGTACAGGAGCTATCCCATAACCAAAATGACAAGGAAAGCAGACAATGAGCATCTCAACGATATTTTTATTTACTATGCGCATAGATTTTTATTGAGGATGCTTCACAGAATGCTCATTATGGTGATGCTACAAGTTTCCACCATGATTAGGCATGGCTTAGGCTAGCGGCCTAGGCGTTTCTCTAACACCAAATACATAACTCCATGGACTTACAATCTCCCTCTTTATTTCACACCGGCGACATCCATAGACAAAAGAGCATGATATCAACTGTGTACAAAGTATAAGTGCAATGTTGAAAACGTTACCCATGGTAGCATGGTTCTGCTAATTACAACATATAAGTGCAAGCATATATAACATAGATGACACAATGGTTCAAGTTTATTAGGGGCAAGGAATATAAAGTGTGCCATCAAGTTCGTGAGGGCTTTAATCAGTAAGTTTTCTCATAACAAAATACTTTTAATTGGAAGATAGCTGAAAACAAGAATATACTTGGAATGGTGTAACACACCATGCATAGGACACTTTGGAATAACTTGGTTTCTTGGGAGTTGGAAGCATAAGTAGAGCTTACTCATACAAGTGGAGGCTAGCAAAAGACTGGGAGCAACCAACTAAGAGAGCAATAATGGCCATAATCATGCAGAGCGACAAAACATTACTAACCAAAGCATAGATTGGTAATACAAGTCAAGGACTAAATGATCATTGAGGCTATGGTGACTTGTTCATAGTCATAACATGGTGTGAGCATGTGCCAAGTCAACCCAAACAAAGCATCAAACGAGAATACCACAATACTATGCTTTTGTATGCTAAAATAACGCATGATTCTTTCAAGGCACACTAAGCAATCCCAATTGTTTGGAACAAGACATGCTACAGCAATAATCACTAAGCATAAGGTCAAAACAACACCTAGCATATCATGCTAAAGTCTAAGTCACACTCAATGCAAGCTCCTCTTGCACTTTCAAGAAAGAACTTTCTACTCCTTTCCAACACCAATCAACTTATTTGAAACAACACGGAGAGAATGGGGGTCCAAACTACTTTATTCAAGTAAACTGAAAAAACTAAGCAAAACAAACAAAAACTAAGAAGCTCCAAGAACAACACAACAGTGCATGAAACAATAAAAACGAAGTGTCTAGAAAGACCTGAGCTTTTTATTGATGAAGAAGGGGATGCCTTGGGCATTCCCAAGATTTGACGCTTGTACCTCTTGGATATTTCTTGGGGTGACACCGGGGTGGAATCTCCAAGCTTGAGCTTTTCTCCATTCTTCATCTCATTACATCATTCTTTCTCTACACCTAAATTTTTTCCTTCATACAAAACTCCACACAATCTTCATTAGCAACATTAGTGTATTCAAAAGATAATAGACCTTTGGGTTTATCTTTGGAACAGCAAAACTTTTCAATAAAAACACAATCTACTATAGCAACTCATTCAAAAATCTCAATTCCCCAAAAGAGAACTCAAAAAGGAATCAATAAGAAGGAAATGTAAATAATGGCAGAAATCTGTCAAAACAGACCAGTAGGTAGAAACCGATTTTTTAGAAAATCTTATGTTTCTCAAATAAAAAAGTTTTGAACTAAATAAATTTAGCTAACATACTGGGGGATTTATTCGTAAATTTTCAGCTCAAACTAACTTACAGAGACTCCTCATGATTTTTTATGGTGGAGGACAGATATCTGCTTCGGACAGCAACTCCCCAAATCTTACTTCCCTCTCATTAGAGGTCATTCTTGGCACAAAAAGCAAACAAAAAGTATAAAAAGAGTTCATTACAGAAGTAATAACTTCCAAGACTCAAGGAAACTCTTGCGTTATCTTCCAACAAGTAATTTTCTTTAACGCCTTTAAGTTAGGCACAAGAAGCAAGAAATCAAGTATTTTCAAATGAGCAATTAAGATCAATACTTGCAAAGTCTTCAACTATGAAAGGTATCTCATCCAAATGAGTTTTGGAGGATCCCTTCTCATCTCTGTTTCATCAAAAGGATTTTCAAGAACAATCCAATCAAAATTCTTTTCAAAGGCCCCATGCATCCCAACAAGCTTAAAGGGTATAGGTATCTTAAATTCCTCTATAGGATTGGTTTTATCTGAAGCACCCACAACATCTACACATGAGCCTAGCATATTAAAATGCTCAAAGACCTTTTTGGCTTCCTTAACAACATCATGGAACTCTTTGAGTAAAGTTTCCAGGATAAATTCTCTCTTCTCAGCATTCTTTTCTTCTTTTAGTTTTAGGAACAAAATTTGCATCATGGGGTTAAGGCTAACAAACCTAGCCTCCAACATATGAACTAAAGAAGCTGCAGGAATTTCATAATTAGGAGCAAGCTCTGCTACAGATTTATCCTCAATGTCATCATGCTTGCTAGCATGATTAAAGAATTCTTCAATATTATCGTTTCCAATTATGGAGCCACTCCCTATCGAAAGGTCCTTCAGGGCGAACTTGGGGAACAACATGGTGAGCTAGAGCAAGGTGGCAACTAGAGTAGGAACTAATTTTTTTTTATAAAAGAAAGCAAACAAAACTAAACTAATAGCAACGTGGAAACCTGCACAACACAAACTCAAGACTTTGCCCCAACTAACAGCGAGGTTGTCAATCTCACCGGTTGTTGTAACAAAGGATTAACTATATGGTGTGGAAGGTGATGATGGTTTCCAGCAAGTAAACAGTAACAGTGGAAGATGTATCAATGGTAAAGATTGGACCGGGGTCCATAGTTCACTAGAGGTGTTCACCTTAGATAAACAAACATGGCATGCAGGGTAAAGAAATTACAGCAGGGCAATTGACAGGACTGAGCAAGGCATAACAATGCAATACTAGACAAAAAGATCCTATGAGATTTGATTGGGCAATACAACAATATACATAGACCACCATCCAACTGAATCTATGACTAGAAGTCCACCTTCAGGTTATCATCCGAACCCCCTCCAGTATTAAGTTGCAAGCAACAGACAACTACTTTAAGCAAAGTGTGTAAGGTAAACAATTCACTTGTTCCATGAACAAGAGACAGTTGTTTTTTCCCTAGTGGCAACAACACATCTACAACCGAAGAGATTTCTGTCACTTCCCTTGGAAACTACAGGCATGAACCCACTATCGAGCATAAATACCCCCTCTTGGAGTCAATAGCAACTACTTGGCCAAGATATCTACTAAAAACGGAGAGTATGCAAGATCACTAACAACACAGACATGATAGAATCAATAAGACAAAACCATTAATCAATCTGACATAGTAATCTCAATATCATCGGATCCCCGCAAACACAACATGCATGATTACAAATAGATTAGATCTTGATCATGAACGGAGCTCACAAGATCTAGACATGAAAGCAAAAAGGAGGAGATACAACAATCTAGCTACTACATGGACCCGTAGTCCAAGGTGGAAGTACTCACGCTTCAAACCGGAGGCTGGCATGATGAAGAAGAAGGCCTCCGGGATTATCTCCCCTCCGGCAGGGTGCCGGGAAGAGCTTCATACCCCCCCCCCCCGATCTAGGGACGATGGTGGCGGTGGCTACAGACGGATTCATGGAGTTTTGATCGGGTGCCTAGGGTTTCTGAATCGGGGGATTCTTATAGGCGAAGAGGCGAGGCAGGGGCCACCAGGGCGGCTGCACCCCCCCCCCCCAGGTGTGGGGTGGGCCCACCCGCATGGCCAGGGGTGTGTCTCCCAAATGAGCCTCCTCCGTCTCATATTCTATCTTCGTGTTGCCCACGGTAAAATATTGACTTTGTTTTTGTCCCGTCCAATTCCGAGAATATTGATTTTCTGCCTTCCTAGAACCAAAAACAGAAGAAAATAGGCAACTGGCACTGTGGCATCTTGTTAATAGGTTAGTACCAGAAAACATATAAAAACACCTCAAAGTGTGGACAAAGCAAAGCAAAGTAGATACTAAACAAGCATGGAGCATCAAAAATTATAGATACGTTTCTGACGTATCAGTGCGCGCTCTCCTGGCGATGCTCAAGGTCTTAATGGCGCGGCAAGGGGCGGTCGAGGTTGGTCGGAACGGGTCAACGCTCTGAGCGGCACCGACAACATTTTCAGCGACGCACAGTGGCTACGGGTCGCACGGCGCCGAACGGGGACGTCTGGGAGCTAGCTGGTGTTAAGGCAAGTGTGTGCACGCGCGGTGAGGGCAAGGCGCGGCGTACGCGAGCTGGTCGGGTGCGGCTCTCTGGCGTTCTCTCGGCATGGCGCAGAGAAAGTGGGCACGGAATTTCCTCGGTGGTCCGGGTCCTGGCTGCGTTCGAGGGATGGACAGGGGGTGGCGGTGGACGGTGAGCTGCCTCCTGGACATCATGGTTGGGTGTGGCGTTCCCTCCTGCTAGCTAGCCATGGTCGGCCGGCAATGGGGGGCTCGGGTGGCTCAACACTAGTGCAATGGTAGCTTGCTAGCTTGTTCAATGCAGGTGTGCTCACTGGGGGAACAAGGGGTAAGAATTGGGGACAAGGGTTTGAATGATCACTGCTCAAAACAGTGTAGTTATGCAGAGTTAAAAATGTGTCTCTAGGTGTTTGATGAAATGGCTTAAAGAATTCAAGTTTGAAAATTTTGAATGAAATTTGGTGGGTGCTCAGGTCACATGCTTGGTAGTATCCGGTTGCTTGGGTTTGGCAAGGTGAACTGGTTTGAGTGGTTTTTAAGAAATGGTGATCTTAGTACCTACACTTGATTCAGTTATGAATTGTCATTTGAATAGATTTGAAATCTGTTTCTGTTGGTTTGCAAAGTGGGCTTGGGTTCACTGATGATCGACAAGTATAGGGGATCGCAATAGTCTTCGCGGGTAGTATTACACAATTTATTGATTCGACACAAGGGAAGCCAAAGAATACTTGCAAGCCTTAACAACTGAGTTGTCGATCAATTGCACACTGAAATAGTTCTTGCTCACGAAGTTTATCAAGAGTAGCAAAATGTGAACGATGAAACAGAGCAATAATAACGATACGGTAATAGTGGGATTCAAGTGCGGTAGGCATAGGGATGATCGACGGGCGTTGCATGGACGAGTCTAAACATGTAACTTCAAGATTGTCAACACCCGGATTTTAAATCCCAGATGCCTGTTATGCCATACATCGCAATCCCAGGATTACCATTTTTGTGAGACATAACAGAATTGGATACCACGGTACATCATCCATTACAAACCATACATAAGGTCTTACACAAATAAGGATCTCATGATCCAGTCTTAATACAACACAAGCAGTGGAATACATAATAATAACGGTAGCGTAGGCGAAGCTCCATCTTCGGCATCACAGGCAATGCTGACGATGGGAGATGATCCTAGTTGTCGTAACCTTCCTAGGGTCCATCTTCCAGGTACTCCTCTTCATAGTCTGGCCATGGGAATAGCCAGGGACAAAGCCATGAGTACTCTTTAAGTACTCGCAAACTAATACTAACAAGTGAAAGGGTTTTTGTAATAGGACACTAAGCTCTAGGGTTGTTTTGCAAAAGCCAGATTTACCTCTCCTAAGTTTAGAAACAACGAATGCTAGTTGAAGTTTTATAACACCTAAGTGGGAACTTGTATCTCATGCCACAACTCTGTTGTGGTCAAGTCAAAGTCTCAAGTCATTTTGAAAACATCTGACGGGGGAACAGTACGGCCACTCCAACTGTCCATAACCGTGGACGCGGCTATTCGAATAGTGTGACACTCTGCAGAGATTGTACACTTTCACCACATGTACACTTTCACCACAACATTCGATACATCCGTCAGGAACAAATCCTGAATTCACCATACTCAGTATGTGGATAATCAATCCTAACATTTCAATTACACGCCCTAGTATAAGCACCTCTCCTGTGAGTTTGGCCTCCCAACCATGACTGACTGTCATCTTGGGTACTGCACAGGTGGACAATCTTCACAAGGTAGCCTCAGCTCAGACCTTGGCCGTGAGGGAACTAATACTAAGATATATAAGTTTCCAGTCAAGCCCTACCCAATTCTCGGGTATTGTGGTTGTACGGTAAAATTGGAATGGTATCGCATCCAGACAACCATCAGTTTTATAAAGGGCTAAGGCTCATGCCTCAACATTTTCATCACCATAAATCATCTGGTGTTCAGAAACACATGTCCAAAACATTTCAATAGAATGATCCATCATTCCAAGGTTTTCATAACCATTTTCCACCAAGTATTTCCATCTAAATTTGATCAAGTTTTATGCTTAGCACTAGCATCACAAGTGGGAGTAAGTACTAATGAGGGGTGGTAAACTAGTGGAGTTTCAACTAAGTTCAATATCATGCCTTAGGATGACATAAAGATTATCTAGCTTAGGCCAAATTTTATGCTCTTTATGCAACCTTCAAATATCCTTCTAGTATCTACAATTCACTTAAGTAAACTCTAAGTAATAGCTTTGATAAAGAAATAAATTATAAAGCTTGTAAGTAAAAACTAGGATTGGTTTATCAAGTGGGTAGGATCATCTATGCTTAAGGCATATAGTTGGCATGGTGACAAGCAAGTATTGGCTTGCATAGGTCAACTTGATTAGTAAGGCTTGCCTTGTGCAGAGCAGTGGTTGAAGTTCTCCTCGGCTTCTTCTTCGTAGTATCCTCCTTCCTCCTCGTATCCTTGGTCGGTACTAGCGTCTATGAATAAATACGAGGTACACAATCACCAAACAATACTTAACTACTTGCAATCATCACACAAAAGGGGTCATATAGATGATCTTGCATCATCACTAAACATTACAAGATTAAAGCTTGGTTTAATTCCTTTTATTTTTAGAAAAGTAATTTCTACTCATTGAAAAACTACTTAAGATTTAATATTCTCCAAACCAAACATGGGATCATGTTGACACATGTCATCACCACATATTTTAGTCCATGGGAATGTGATTTAAAGTGGTGTCACAATTTAATAAGGTTTTACCCTTTTATTTTAATTAACTAAAGTGGCTAGAAATGCCTATGTGGCATTCTTTTATTACTTGAACATTATTTCTGTAAGTAAACCTATATATTTTTATATATTCTGAAAGGTATGGTTCAATGTGATTTTTGAGAGTTGGAATCAACTCAAAAGCTATTATGGTTTAAATTTGAAAAATGTTTGAATGCAGAAAAGCTTCTGCCTTGTTATTTTTACCAAGGGTAATCTACAGGTCCAAATGATTTGAATCCAACGGGCTTGGATTCAGAACTTCCAGACCTTTCTAACAAAATTGGTTTCATTCAATTTGGTTCATTCAATCGAGTTGGGTTGATTTTTGAAACTAGGTATAGAACTGTGTTTGAAATAAAATGGAAAAGGTTAAATTCAAACGACTGGGCTGCGCGGGAAATGATACTGGGCCTGTCTGCTAAGCACAGCGCTTACGCGGGCTGGTTAAGTTGTTGTCCCCACACGTCAGTGACACAGGGTGGTGCGAAGCGGTACGGGGCAATGTGATGCGTTCGATCTAGTTCTAATCCAACGGCTGAGGGCCATCGTCCACGTCGGGCAACGCCGGCGAGACTGAACCCTAACGCGGCAGGTGGGGGTCATCGGGGGCTCACCGGGGCTCAGGCGAGGGTCGGCGAGGCAGGCAAACGACAAAGTCGATGACGGCGAACCTCCTAGTACCGGCAGCTTCTCCTGGGGCGGCTCCAATCGCTGGCTCCCTTCTTCTCCAGCAGCGGCGGGCTTCGATGAAATTCCGGCAAAGCGTTGCTCGCCTTGCTTCGGGAACAGGGTGGAACGATCAGTGAGGAGAGGGGAGTGAGATGGTGTGCTCAATTCGGCTGGGGGTGTCCTCTATTTGTAGTCGCGACGACGAGACCGAACGGGATGGGCAGGCGACGGTGGCGACATGGCTGCGGGCTGCTAGAGGCATGACCGGCTGTGGCAATCGCTTGGTGGTCTCCTGGATATGCTCTACGGCTTTAATGCGCATGTAGGGGCGGTGGCAAACGGTCTGGAACACGCGATGCTCTACGCGGCAGAGGCGGCGTCTTCGACGGCAAGCGGTGGTTGTGAGGCATGGGGCGCGAACGAGGATGTCTGGCGGTCTCCTGTGACGGTGGTGATCATGTATGCACACGGCGAGGGCGGCGCGCGGTCTATGGGCATGTGTCGAGGGCGGCGCTCTGGCGCATGCTCGGCATGGTTGCTGGCGAGCTGGGCACGGTCTGTGCGTGTGGTCCAGGGGTTGGCAACGCTCGCGGCTGGGACAGGGAGTGGCGATGGACGGTGGGCTTCCTCCTAGACAAGGTTGGCACGGCTAAATCTTCTCCTTGATTGTTGTCCACACTAGGGTGACATGGTGAGCTTCGGCTGTTCACCATTGATGGCATTGCCAAGCTTACATTGGGGATAGTGCTTGGTTTAGTTTGCTAGATGATCTACTGAGGTTGCTGTGAGCTAGAGAGGGAACAAGTTAGGCTCCAATCACTGCTCACAATAGTGTTTAGATTTTATTTGATTTGAATAAGCAAGGTGTTTGATGAAATGGCTGCAAGAATTCAAGTTTTGAATTTTGAAAAGATTTTTGGTGGGTGTGCTAGGTTGGTGCTGGTGAGTCTGCAGATGCTTGGGTTTTGAAAGTTGAGCTTGTTTGAGTGGTTTTTGAAAAAGTGGGATCTTCCCATATGATAAAGATTCAATTTTGAATTGTCATTTAAACTATGCATTTGAAAGTTTTTGGATGATCACAAGGTGGGCCTTGATACTTTGTTAAGAGTACTATCAAGGGGTGTAAAGATCCAAACAAGTTTCTGTTAAGTTCTGAAAGTTTGGGATAGCCAAAGTAGGCATGGGAGTTAAATTGGTCAAAATGACATTCACTCAATTTGGCTTGTTTTGATTTATTTGTCTTTGGGAAAAGTTTGGGAATTGTTTATATGATGTCTATTTCACCTAAGAATCCTTTTGCAAGCGAAGAAACACATAAACAAGGCAATTCAAAAGAATTCAAAAAGGGATGCATACACACATGCATGCTTTCATATTTTTATTTAGAAAAGTTTTTGTTAACCCTAATTTTGATGATCCAAGTTTAGTATTTTTGGGATGTTACAAACCTTCCCCCTTAAACAAAATCTCGTCCCGAGATTTGAAAAAGGATTAAAAAAGATTACCTAGGATTTGAAGAGATCGGGAAACTCCGTCCTGATGTGATCTTCGCGCTCCCAGGTAGCTTCTTCTTCGGTGTGGTTGCTCCACTGAATCTTGAGAAACTTGATGCTTCGGGTTCTGGTAGTTCAGAAAGCTTCTTCCAAAATACGGATGGGTACCTCGGGATAGGTCAGGTCATCATTGATCTCTATTGTCCGGTGATCAATATTCTTGAACACTTCCGTCTTCTCTGGAACTTCGAGGCACTTGCGAAGTAATGAGATATGGAACACATTGTGCACGGCTGACATCTCTTCGGGTAGTTCAAATTGATACAACACTTCTCCTCGACGGTTCAGAATCTTGAAGGGTCATATATATCTGGGGGCTAACTTTCCTTTGAGTTGGAAACGCTGCACTCCCTTCAATGGCGACACCTTCAGATACACAAAATCTCCTATGTTGAAGGCGAGGTCTCGACATCTCTTGTCGGCGTAACTCTTCTGTCTGGATTGGGCTGTCTTGAGGTCCTCACGAATTTTGTGAACCTTCTCTTCTGCTTCTCGTAGGATGTCGGGTCCGAAAATCTGACTCTCCTACTTCCGACCAGTTCAAAGGGGTGCGGCACTTCCTTCCGTACATGAATTCAAATGGGGCCATTTGCAAACTAGCTTGATAACTTTTGTTGTATGAAAATTCTGCAAACGGAAGACAGTCTTCCCACTTAGATCCATATTCCAACACACAGGCTCTCAGCATATCTTCGATTATTTGATTTACTCGCTCCGTTTGTCTGTCGGTTTGAGGGTGACGTGGTGCTGAAATCTAGGCGGGTTCCTAAACCTTCTTGGACTTTCTTCCGGAATCTCGAGGTAAACTGAGTTCCTCGATCCGATACGATGTTCTTGGGGACTCCATGCAAACTAACTATTCTAGCGATGTATAACTCCGCTAGCTTTGAACTCTGATATGTGGTCTTGACGGGTAAGAAATGGGCGACTTTGGACAATCTGTCCACTATGACCCAGATAGAGTCATTTCCCCTACTAGAAGTAGGCAATCTGGTGATAAAGTCCATTCCAACGGTATCCCATTTCCATTCCAGAATATGTAATGGTTGCAATAATCCAGCGGGTCTTTGATGTCCCGCCTTGACTCGCTGACATATATCACACTTGGCAATATAGCTTCCGATTTCTCTCTTCATTTTATGCCACCAAAATTGCTCTTTCAAATCTTGATACATCTTAGTTCCTCCGGGGTGGATAGAATAAAGAGTATCATGATCTTCCTTCAAAATAACTTCTTTCAACTCAGAATATGCTGGTACACAAAGGAGTCCTTTGTACCATAGAACTCCTTCTTCGTCTTCAGTGAATCCGGGTACTTTGCCTGTACCGATACGACGCTTGATCCCGTCGATACTAGCATTTCCTTTCTGCGCCTCTTTGATCTGGCTGATCAAAGTGGGTTGAAGTTCTATTCTATCCAAAAATCCTTAACTCACTAATTCCATTCGAAAATCTTCCATCTCTTTGTGCAAACTTGGTTGCTCCTTCAAAATCATGGAGTTCAAGTGGCACGGCAATCTGCTAACGGCATCGGCTACCACATTGGCTTTACCAGGGTGATAGTGAATGTACAGATCGTAATCCTTGATTAGCTCAATCCATCTTCTCTGCCTCATATTCAGCTCCTTCTGAGTGAATATATATTTCAGGCTCTTGTGATCCTAATAAATCTCACAACGGTTTCCCATCAGGTAATGTCTCCATGTCTTCAGGGCTAAAACTACGGCTGTGAGTTCGAGGTCATGGGTTGGGTAATTTTGCTCATGTTGTTTCAATTGTCGAGATAGATAAGATATAACTTCGCCTTATTGCATTAGCACACATCTGAGACAAATCTTGGAAGCATCACAATACACATCGAAGGGCTTAGTGATATCCGGCATGATCAAGATTGGGGCTGAAATCAATCTCCTCTTGAGTTCTTGAAAACTCGCTTCACATTTGTCGGTCCATTCAAACTTCTTGTCCTTCTTCAGCAATTGGGTCATGGGTCTAGCGATACTCGAGAATCCTTCTACGAACTTGCGGTAATATCCCGCCAATCCAAGAAAGGAACGAACTTGGGTTTGAGTGGTTGGGGCTTGCCAATTTTCGAAATCTTTCACTTTTGCAGGGTCAACGGCAATTCCTCCGGCTGATAAAATGTGACTGAGGAATCCTACCTCCTGTAACCAGAATTCACATTTGCTAAACTTGGCATACAGCTGATGCTCTCTAAGGGTTCCAAGAATGGTCCTTAGGTGTAGCTCATGTTCTTCTTCCGATTTGGAATAAATCAGAATGTCATCAATGAAAACAATGACCAACTTATCTAGGAAGTCCATAAAAATCTTATTCATGAGATTCATGAAATAAGCGGGGGCATTGGTTAATCCAAAGGACATAACGGTATACTCGTATAATCCATATCGGGTGGTAAAGGCAGTCTTGGGAATATCTTCTGCACGAATCTTGTGTTGATGATAGCCAGTCCTAAGATCAATCTTAGAAAACACTTTGGCACCGGTCAACTGATCAAACAAATCTTCTATCTTGGGCAAGGGGTACTTGTTCTTGATGGTGACATCATTCAACTTCCGGTAATCCGTACACAAACGGTCCCTCCCTCTTTCTTGTCCACAAACAAAACAGGTGATCTCCATGGTGACGTATTTGGTTGAATCAATCCAATTTCCAACATGGCATCCAATTGCTTCTTCAGTTCTTCTAGTTCCGACGGGTTCATACTATATGGTCTCTGGGCTATGGGTCATGTTCCGGGGATTAGCTCGATGATAAACTCGATATCCTGATCTGGGGGCATACCGGGCAAAACATCTGGAAATGCATCGGGGTATTCACAGACTATCCGAACTTGGTCAATGGTAGGTTGGGCTATACTCTTGTTGCACTTGAATTGGCGAGGTAAGGTTTCCGAGATATGCTCGACTGATATTCCGGTTGTACTGGTCATGGTTATGGCTTTCTTGGCATAGTCAATCAATCCTTTATGTCTGGACATCCAATCCATTCCTAGTACTACTTCCAAACCTTTAGTTCCGAGTACTATCAGATTAGCATAAAAATCTATGCCATGGATTCGTATAGGGACGACTTTGCAAATTTTCCTAGCTTTGGTGGTTGAACCGGGAATTTGGACGATCATAACATGCTTCATTTTGGTTGGTTGAATTTTACTAGTGCATGCAAATTCTTCGGTGACAAAGGAATGCGATGCACCAGAATCAAACAACACTCTTGCAAGTACTGAATTAACAGAAAACATACCCAGCATGATGTCGGGCGCTTCCTGAGCTTCTTCAGCATGCATGAGGAAAAGACGGCCATTGCGGTTGAGTGAATTCCCTGGGGCAAACCTTCTTCCTGGCTGAAAACGACGCTACTGCCGAGCTGGGGCATTTGCATTGGGGGTTGCTGCATTCTTATTGTTGGGGCACTCGTTGGAATAGTGGCCTTTATTTCCACAGTCATAACAAGTCACTTGCGACTTGTCCTTTGCTGCTACAGGCACAGCATTGCTTCCAGTCCTCGGGGCAGTGTTGGTGTTGGCGGTAGCATTGTTGTTGAACTTGGGTGGGGCACGGTTGAAATTGCTAGAGTTGTCAGGGTTGTTGTGATTTGCTCTGGGCCTAGGGTTTCCACGGTTGGGATAGGTCAGACGGTTCATCGGGGGTCTATTGGTTGTTGGGGAAATCCTGGAGATGGGTTAGGGCGATACTTTGGGGTCTGATGGGTTCCTGGTTGATGCATCATGCGACGCTTTCGGTTCTCATTGGCTTGGTTGATCTTTCCTTCCATCTGGATGGTAGAGTCGACAAGGGCTTCAGTATCCGTAAAGGGAATATTGACCAACACAGTCTGCCTCTCATCGTGCAGACCATTCAGGAATCTTTCTTTCTTCTTGGCTTTAGTGTCGATCTCATCCGGCGCATACCTAGCTAATTACAAAAATTTGTCACGGTATTCCACTACGGTCATCCTTCCTTGCTTCAGTTCTCTGAACTCGTCTCTCATCCTCTTGATCAGACCCGGTGGCACATGGGTTCTGCTAAACTTGACCTTGAATTCCTCCCAGGTCATCATCTGTCCTCCGGTCATTGCACGAACACTGTTCCACCATGCTCTGGCATCTCTGGCTAGATAGTGGGTGGCGAACAAAACTTTCTCGTTAGCTTCCACTCCGGCGACTTCTAGGTTATTTTCCATGGTCTGCAGCCAATTTTCTGCATCGAGGGGTTCTTCTGACTTAGTGAAAACAGGTGGGTTGGTGTTCTGGAAATTCTTGAGCTTAGATCCATGGTTGTCCTGATTTCTGTGGCCTTGATTGTTGTGGGCAAGCTGAGCTATCTGTTGCAGGGTGGCTAGGTTCGATTGACGTTCCGCTCTTTCATCTTCGCGGTCCGAAACCAACATTTGCACGATCTGCAACATCGGGTCCGGGGATGAACCACTTCCTCCGCGTGGCATCTAAAGATTGAGATAGATCATGAGAAAAGAGGGAAACTTCTAAGGTTCTGGGATTTTGAAAAGTTTTTAAAGTTTGACTCAGATTTTTCTAGCAACTTGCTTTTCATTCCTTCATTCATAGCACACGGTACAAACACACACCACAACAAAGAAAAACAGATGGTTTTAAGAACCATTCTGGAAACTACGATATAGTGGGGCCGGATACTACTCACTACGATAGTGCTCAAGTGCTACTACTCCTCGGAGTCGGTGTAGTCGTCATCCTCATCATCCTCGTCATCATCGATGAAGGCATAATCATCCTCATCGGTGAAGAAATCCATAGCTTGATCCTCCAGAAAATCATCATCATCACTGAGATAGGAGGGGTCTCCACGAAGATCCTCTCCGGCATTCTCCCTTTCCTCCAACTGCATGTCTCTCTCATGGAAGGTCTCCTCCAAAGACGAGATACGGTGGCAAAGACGGGCAATGATGCGCTCCTTCTTGTCGAGCTCATGGCGACGAGACTTGTGATCCTTTGCTAGCATGGCGATGGTTTGATCCTTCATCTTGATGATGGCGGACTTGTGGTTGGAGTAGTCACAGCAGTTATCCAACTCCTGCTGATGATCGTACATCATGAAGCTAAGGTGGTCCAATTGAGTCTTCAGCTCATGGTGGTATGGGGCTTCCAGTGGTTGTCCATTTGCATCACGCCTTGGGCAAAACTCAAAGCGGGTACCCTTGATCTGGTTGATACTCTGCCCACACAGACGGGCAAGAGCTTCCTGCATGGCCCTGGCAAGTCCATCGAGCCAGTTGTTCTCTCTTAAGGTAAACTGAATTCCCTCAGCAGTGGGGGGTTCAACCTTTCCTCGGAGACTTGCAACAATTAGCCACTTCAGATCTTCTCCTCCTTGATCATTGAGCCGAGCTCCGAAGAACTTGGGGTGAGGATGCTCCAGAAGCTCCGAAAGCTGGTCCAAATCCCGCTCGAAGATAAGGTCTCCTCCATTTCCCAACTGGTAAAACTTGCTGTACTTCACATCCATCTAAAAGAATATAAGATGAGTAAGTTAGTAGAGTGCTCATGTGTGTCAAATTTTTATGCATTTTGCAAGAGTTTTGGAGGAACATGAATTTTCATTAAAGAAGTAAGTGATAAGAATGGGAATAAGTTTTTGTAAATATTTGCTTCTTTTGGTTTTGAAGCTAAGTTTTTGATTCAAATGTCCAGTCTAACTAGGGTCTCCTATGGTCAGGATGGCTCTGATACCAACTTGTCAACACCCGGATTTTTAATCCCAGATGCCTGTTATGCCATACATCGCAATCCCAGGATTACCATTTTTGCGAGACATAACAGAATTGGCAGTACATCATCCATTACAAACCATACATAAGGTCTTACACAAATAAGGATCTCATGATCCAGTCTTAATACAACACAAGTAGCGGAATACGTAATAATAACGATAGTGTAGGCGAAGCTCCATCTTCGGGGTCACAAGCAATGCTGACGATGGGAGATGATCCTAGTTGTCGTAACCTTCTTGGGGTCCATCTTCCAGGTACTCCTCTTCATAGTCTGGCCATGGGAATAGCCAGGGACAAAGCCATGAGTACTCTTTAAGTACTCGCAAACTAATACTAACAAGTGAAGGGGTTTTTGTAATAGGACACTAAGCTCTAGGGTTGTTTTGCAAAAGCCAGATTTACCTCTCCTAAGTTTAGAAACAACGAATGCTAGTTGAAGTTTTATAACACCTAAGTGGGAACTTGTATCTCATGCCACAACTCTGTTGTGGTCAAGTCAAAGTCTCAAGTCATTTCACAAGTCATTTTGAAAACATCTGACGGGGGAACAGATAATCTAATCGTCCATAATCATGACGCGTCTATTCGAATAGTTTGACACTCTGCAGAGATTGTACACTTTCACCACAACATTCGATACATCCATCAGGAACAAATCCTGAATTCACCATACTCAGTATGTGGATAATCAATCCTAACCTTTCAATTACACGCCCTATTATAAGCACCTCTCCTGTGAGTTTGGCCTCCCAACCATGACCGACTGTCATCTTGGGTACTGCACAGGTGGACAATCTTCACAAGGTAGCCTCAGCTCATACCTTGGCCGTGAGGGAACTAATACTAAGGTATATAAGTTTCCAGTCAAGCCCTACCCAATTCTCGGGTATTGTGGTTGTACGGTAAAATTGGAATGGTATCGCATCCAGACAACTATCAGTTTTATAAAGGGCTAAGGCTCATGCCTCAACAGTTTCATCACCATAAATCATCTGGTGTTCGGAAACACATGTCCAAAACATTTCAATAGAATGATCCATCATTCCAAGGTTTTCATAACCATTTTTCCACCAAGTATTTCCATCTAAATTTGATCAACTTTTATGCTTAGCACTAGCATCTACAAGTGGGAGTAAGTAATAATGAGGGGTGGTAAACTAGTGGAGTTTCAACTAAGTTCAATCTCATGCCTTAGGATGACATAAAGATTATCTATCTTAGGCCAAATTTTATGCTCTTTATGCAACCTTCAAATATCCTTCTAGTATCTACAATTCACTTAAGTAAACTCTAAGTAATAGCTTTGATAAAGAAATAAATTATAAAGCTTGTAAGTAAAAACTAGGATTGGTTTATCAAGTGGGTAGGATCATCTATGGTTAAGGCATATAGTTGGCATGGTGACAAGCAAGTATTGGCTTGCATAGGTAAACTTGATTAGTAAGGCTTGCCTTGTGCAGAGCAGTGGTTGAAGTTCTCCTCAGCTTCTTCTTCGTAGTATCCTCCTTCCTCCTCGTATCCTTGGTCGGTACTAGCGTCTATGAATAAATACAAGGTACAAAATCACCAATCAATACTTAACTACTTGCAATCATCACACAAAAGGGGTCCTATAGATGATCTAGCATCATCACTAACATTACAAGATTAAAGCTTGGTTTAATTCCTTTTATTTTTAGAAAAGTAATTTCTACTCATTGAAAAACTACTTAAGATTTAATATTCTCCAAACCAAACATGGGATCATGTTGACACATGTCATCACCACATATTTTAGTCCATGGGAATGTGATTTAAAGTGGTGTCACAATTTAATAAGGTTTTACCCTTTTATTTTAATTAACTAAAGTGGCTAGAAATGCCTATGTGGCATTCTTTTATTACTTGAACATTATTTCTGTAAGTAAACCTATATATTTTTATATATTCTGAAAGGTATGGTTGAATGTGATTTTTGAGAGTTGGAATCAACTCAAAAGCTATTATGGTTTAAATTTGAAAAATGTTTGAATGCAGAAAAGCTTGTGCCTTGTTATTTTTACCAAGGTTGATCTACAGATCCAAATGATTTGAATCCAACGGGCTTGGATTCAGAACTTCCAGACCTTTCTAACAAAATTGGTTTCATTCAATTTGGTTCACTGAATCGAGCTGGGTTGATTTTTGAAACTAGGTACAGAACTATGTTTGAAATAAAATGGAAAAGGTTAAATTCAAACGACTGGGCTGCGCGGGAAACGATACTGGACCGGCCTGCTAAGCACAGCGCTTACGCGGGCTGGTTAAGTTGCTGTCCCCATGCGTCAGTGACACCGGGTGGTGCGAAGTGGTACGGGGCAATGTGATGCGTTTGATCTAGTTCTAATCCAACGGCTGAGGGTCATCGCGTCGATGTCGGGCAACGCCGGCGAGACTGAACCCTAACGCGGTAGGTGGGGGTCGTCGGGGGATCACCGGGGCTTAGGCGAAGGTCGGTGAGGCGGGCGAACGACGAAGTCGACGATGGCGAACCTCCTGGTACCGGCAGCATCTCCTGGGGCGGCTCCAATCGCTGGCTCCCTTCTTCTCCAGCAGCGGCGGGCTTCGGTGAAATTTTGGCAAAGCGCTACTCGCCTTGCTTTGGGAACGGGGTGGAACGATCAGTGAGGAGAGGGGAGTGAGATGGTGTGCTCAATTCGGCTAGGGGTGGCCTCTATTTATAGTCGCGACGACGAGACCGAACGGGATGGGGAGGCGACGATGGCGACATGCCTACGGGCTGCTAGAGGCATGGCCAGCGGTGGCGATCGCTTGGTGGTCTCCTGGCGATGCTCTACGGCTTTAATGCGCATGTAGGGGCGGTGGCAAACGGTCTGGAACACGCGATGCTCTGCACGGCAGAGGCGGCGTCTTCGACCGCGAGCGGTGGCTGTGAGGCATGGGGCGGCGAACGAGGATGTTTGGCGGTCTCCTGGGACGGTGGTGATCATGTATGCACGCGGCGAGGGCGGCGCGCGGTCTATGGGCGTGTGTCGAGGGCGGCGCTCTGGCGCATGCTCGGCATGGTTGCTGGCGAGCTGGGCACGGTCTGTGCGTGTGGTCCAAGGGTTAGCAACGCTCGCGGCTGGGACAGGGAGTGGCGGTGCACGGTGGGCTGCCTCCTAGACAAGGTTGGCACGGCTAAATCTTCTCCTAGCTTGCTGTCCACACTAGGGTGACATGGTGAGCTTCGGCTGTTCACAATTGATGGCATTGCCAAGCTTACAGTGGGGCTAGTGCTTGGTTTAGTTTGCTAGATGATCTACTGAGGTTGCTGTGAGCTAGAGAGGGAACAAGTTAGGCTCCAATCACTGCTCACAATAGTGTTTAGATTTTATTTGATTTGAATCAGCAAGGTGTTTGATGAAATGGCCGCAAGAATTCAAGTTTTGAATTTTGAAAAGATTTTTGGTGGGTGTGATATGTTGGTGCTGGTGAGTCTGCAGATGCTTGGGTTTTGAAAGTTGAGCTTGTTTGAGTGGTTTTTGAAAAAGTGGGATCTTCCCATATGATAAAGATTCAATTTTGAATTGCCATGTAAACTATGCATTTGAAAGTTTTTGGATGATCACAAGGTGGGCCTTGATACTTTGTTAAGAGTACTATCAAGGGGTGTAAAGATCCAAACAAGTTTCTGTTAAGTTCTGAAAGTTTGGGACAGCCAAAGTAGGCATGGGAGTTAAATTGGTCAAAATGACATTCACTCAATTTGGCTTGTTTTGATTTATTTGTCTTTGGGAAAAGTTTGGGAATTGTTTATATGATGTCTATTTCACCTAAGAATCCTTTTGCAAGCAAAGAAACACATAAACAAGGCAATTCAAAAGAATTCAAAAAGGGATGCATACACACATGCATGTTTTCATATTTTTATTTAGAAAAGTTTTTGTTAACCCTAATTTTGATGATTAGAGTTTGATGATCCAAGTTTAGTATTTTTGGGATGTTACAAAGATCTAGGGCATTGCAGATAAATAATAATAAGCATCCAAGTACTAAACAATCTTAGGCATGTGCTCCAAATATAGTCATATATGCTCGCAATGAGAACTTGCACAACATCTTCTATCCAGCCAGCCCGTGGCAGCGGGGCCTCTAGGGAACTACTGGCAATTAAGGTGCTCCTTTTAATAGAGCACCAGAGCAAAGCATTAACACTCTGTGAACACATGTGATCCTCACACCACAGCCATGCCCTCCGGTTGTCCCAATTATTGTCACTTTGGGGCCTTTAGATCCAGACAATGATATGTGTACACAACTTGCAGATAAGATCACAAATAATACTATCATAATGATTCAATAATAAGTTCAGATCTGAGATCATGGCACTCGGGCCCTAGTGACAAGCATTAAGCACAACAAGTTGCAACAAAATCAAATAGCACTAATAGAGATACTAGGCACTATGCCCCTAACAGATCTTATTCGATTACATGATAGAACTCATCTAATCCCTACCATCCCCAAGCCTACAGCGGGGGATTACTCACTCATGGATGAGGGAAACAACGGTGGTTGATGGAGATACATTGGTGATGATGATGGCAATGATCCTCTCCAAATTCCCCGTCCCGACAGGGTGCGAGAACGGAGTTTCTGGATCCGAATCTTGGTTTCTGGTGGCGGCAGCGAAGCGGAACTCTTTCTAGAAAACTATCGAAACCCCCTCGGTTTTTAGGTCGAAAGGCAACTTATAGGCGTAGAGGGAGGCCGAGGAGGTGCCTGGGGTGGCCACACCTCCTCGCGGGTCGTGGGTCCGCGCTGGGTCTGAGCCCCCAGTGCCCCTCTATCTCTTCTTCTGGCTCCGTGTATCATCTGGAGAAATATAATTTTTGGCATATTTTCCGGGATTTTTCCTGATAGTTCATTTTCTACACAAAAACAAGACACCAAGGTAATTCTGCTGAAAACAGCGTCAGTCCGTGTTAGTTGTATCCAAATCACACAAGTTTAGAGGAGAAACAATAGCAAAGTGTTCGAGAAAGTAGATACGTTTTGGACGTATCAACTCCCCCAAGCTTAGCTTATTGCTTGTCCTCAAGCAATTCAGTTGAAAACTGAGTGCGATAAAAGAACTTTCACGAAGACTTTGCTTCATATGATGTAAATATTCTTAGCACGGGATTAGATGCTTAGACACTTCATAATAAATAGTATGCAACTAAGTCTACTCAATAGTCATTGCAAGCTATGAAGAGAAACAAACTCAATAATAATAAGTAGCATGAAACATAAACATAAGCAACATTGCAATGCTCATAATAAGGTATGATAGAGTGGTATCTCGCTTACCTTTGTTTGAAGAGCACAATATAAATGCCAATGCACCTTTGAAGTTCACATGAAGACTAGAAGTAAAGATATCAGAGATACAAGCATCAAAGTCATGACATAATTAACCATGTTTTGGAACAAACACAAGAATGATAACTATGCTCTCAAGAAGGTGCTCATAGAATAAGTGGTGACTCAACAAAGGTTGTGAAAACGGTTTTGTGAAGGTTTGAAAGGCTTCCAAATGCTGAAAGGAAGGTACTCATTAGCTTTGAGCTCTCATTGCCCCTATCATAGGCATCTTCATGTGATTAAGGTGAAAGTGAGGTCCACTCTGAATCATATGCTTGACAGACCATAGACTGGAAATCCCAAGTCCCTTGAGTACGAGGGTCACTCCGCATGCTACTCAACTTTGGTCACCTGAAAGTTCTTGTCATTGTAAATACATGCATATCATCGAGAACCGCCAATGGGGTACCCCTTGCACATGGTACGGGAGCTTTCCCATAACCAAAATGACAAGGAAAGCAGACAATGAGCATCTCAGCAATCTTTTTATTTACCATGTGCATAGCTTTTTATTGAGGAAGCTTCATAGATGCTCATTATAGTGATGATGCAAGTTCCCACCATGATTAGGCATGGCTTAGGCTAGCGGCCCAGGCGTTTCTCTAACACAATGTATAAACTCCATGAACTCACAACCTCCCATTTTATTTCACATCGTTGACATTCGTAAACAAAAGAGCAAAGTATCAATTAGATAAGATATCCAAAAAAGTGTTGAAAGCGTTCCTCGTGACAGCACGGTTCTGCTGACTCCCAGTATATAATTAGCAAGCATATAACTTTCATGGACTAGTCACAATGGTTCAGGATTATTAAGCGCAAGGAATAAAGTGTGCCATCAAGTTCGTGAGAGATTTACTAACTAACTTTCTCAAAACAGACAAACATTTTATTTTGGAAGAAAACATGGCATATATAAAATATGCACTGAAGTAGCAAATGATGCTAATAGGTAGGTATGGTGGACACAGCTGGAAATGTTGGTTTTGGGGAGTTGGAAGCACAGGTAGAGCATGTACTCAGTGCAAGTGAAGGCTAGCAATAGAGAGGGAGCGAGAAACGAGAGAGCAATAGCTGTCATAATCATGCTTGCAACAAAACAGGACTAACTATGGCATGAAAGTGATACAAGAACTCTGAGGCAAAATAAATCATCGAGGCTTACTGACTATTGATTAGTCATATGCATGCTTGAGCATGTGCCAAGTCGATTCACATGAACAGTCAGAGGAGGATACCATAATGTCATACCAAAGTATGAATAAAATAATGCAAGCAAACATTCATATGGCATGATACAAACTATTAGCAAGCTGGAGCTAATCATAGACAAGCAAGAACTACTAAGCATCCATAATGACATACACCTTACACAAACAGGCTAAGCATGCTCACAATGATGAGTATATGTACAAAAATGAAACAAATAGAGTTCGTTACCAGCCTCTTACCACACCTCGAGTTGTCTTAATCTTCATTATTGCCCTTCACTTCTGTGACTCGAATAATTAACATGAAAGCAGAATCCACTAGGACGGCTGAACCATGCAAAGAACTCACAAAACCAAAGAAGAACAACAAATATATTTGGTGTTTTCGATTTTTTAGAAACAAGCAAACAAAGAAAAACCAAACAAAAACAAAGCAAACCAAACAAAGCAAAATCTTTTTGGATTTTTCTTTAAGGCAAACCAAAGCAAAGAAACAAACCAAGAGAAACAACGAAAATATTTTTGGTATTTTTGGGTTTTTAGAAAGAAGCAACAAAAACCAAAAAGAAAGCAAAAACAATGGATATACAAATAACCGACCGAACATGATATATATATGAGTGTGATGTCGGTATACCTCCCCCCAAGGTAGGATTTTGGCCTAAGTGGGGCTCAATAACGCGGATAGTACCCCCATGTTGGTGGGTCATCATAGGAATGATCATAGTCAGGAACCTGCAATGAAGAAGAAGACGCGCCCCAATCAAATGAGGGCTGCTGGTATGAAGACTCTCCCAAGTTGGAGGGCTGAACTGAATTGTCTTCGGCATCCTCTTCAACATTCTCCTCTTGCTGGGAGAGTTCCCCCACATAAGTGTCAACCTCCTCCTCCGTAACTGACCATCCTTGCCTGTTATCAAAGTTAAACAAAGCAGGTGCGGGCAAATAAACTATTTTCTCAGTCCCACCCTTTCTCCGACCTTGCTGGGCAAAAGATATTTCATATGGTCAACTTCTCACATTAGCCCCCAAAGAAACAAAACCATGCTGAATCATGGATTAAATATCAAGCCTCTCTACGGGGAACTAAAAAACTAAAAAGTGTGGCTCTAAACCATGGAAAGCTAGCAACCCAGAAGCAATAATGAGACCTCCACAAATTTCACCCTTCTCACGGTTGCTGGTGACACGGTGAGCTATCGAAGCACCCAAACTATAAGAACTATTCCTATTCAGAGCAGCTGCAATAAAAGCTAGATCAAAAGAAGAAAACTTCCTAGCAATCTTTCTAGCAAGAACACACTTGGTAATGAAATAGGAAAAGTATTTAATAGCTGGGAGCTGAATGTTCCGAATTTTACCACTTTCCTTTGAGAAGTCGAAACCTTGGCAAATCTCAGCATATAAATCCACAAGTGACTTGGGCCTCTCCTTGATCTTCTCACAAGATCCCCACTGAGGTACTCTAATTATTACATCGAAATTAGCAAAAGGCAGGTCGACAAGTATATTATATATTTTGTAATGGACCATGGGATTAGAAGTGGACCAAGTGAACCGGAAATCCTGCACAAAAGCCATGGTTAGCTTAACATATTGGAATGGTTCACCTTCAACAAAGTGTTCCAACCCTGCATTTGTAACCATAGTTTGGAAATCTTGGAGGATCCTCGCAGCTCTCATAAATTCATGGCATGGATATATGGAAGGAAAAACTGCCTCCTCGCAATGAACCTTCATTGGCTCATGCACCATCAAGTCATATTGGTTCAGTGGATAAGCACTCATCTTCCTTGCTGAAATTTTTAGACAACCATCAAACCAAGTGATTTCTAAGTTGATAAATGATGAGCAACTACTATAGAAACTTGCTAGAGGACTACACATGCATCAAAACAAAGTTTCTAAGCATAGAACAAGCATGCAAGCTCAAACAACCTGTCACATATAGCAGCAAAATACTCAAGATACAATCTACCAATCACAAATCTAATTGGACAAGTGGAGGAGGCACATACCAAGGAGCAATCCCTCCAAAAATCAGCACTTGAGATGGGCTGAACAATGAGATCGAAAATCCAAGAACAGCAAGAACTCGATCTTGAGCAAGTTTTCCAGTGTTTTGGGGAGAGAGAAAGAAGGTGGCTTTGAGGAGGCAGCCTGGAGGGGCCTAGGTGGGCCAGACCCCCCCCAGGTGCCGCCACCTAGTAGGTCGCGCCTACCAGGGGTATGGTGGCCTGGGGTGGCCCCCTGGGTCACCTTAGGTGCCACTCTACCCCTTTTTCGAGGAAAAAATATTTTGAATTTTCTGCGATTTTTCGGGAAACTTTATTTTTGGCCAATTTTCAGGGTAGAAAATTGATTTTCTCGCAGAAACAGTTTTTTCAGAAGAAGCAAAAGCAAACCAAAAGCCAAACTACAGGATCTCTAAGAAACTCAAACAAGCAAACAACTAGCAAAACTAAAGCTAAACAAAGACTAGGAAGGAGAAAGGAAAAAAAGAAAGCAAGTATAACGACAGTGGAAACATTATTTTGTTCATTAAAATCCTTTTGTTAACAAGGTTGATCAAGTCTTGTTACCAAAACAATCTTATATGAAGAAAAACTTTGCATTCCACAAGGTGATTATGTTACCTCATACTTGATAGCAATGGTCCCAATCATAATAGTTTCAAAATTTTCTTGTGGAATGGGACAATATATTTCTCCAACCTTAATGCCTTCAATATTTTCAATGGAATTCAGGCAATAGCTCTTAACAACCTTCTTGGGGAAATATACAGTGTGCTCTTTGTCATTAATATTGAAAGTTACTTTTCCTTGATTGCAATTGATGATAGCACTTGCAGTATTAAGAAAAGGTCTCCCAAGAATAATAGACATATTATCATCTTCAGGCATTTCAAGCACAACAAAATCAGTTAGAGCCATGCAATTATGAGCAATTTGAACAGGAACATCCTCGCATATACCAACAGGAATAGTAGTTGACTTATCAGCCATTTGCAAAGAAATATCAGTAGGTATCAACTTTTCTGGCTGGAGTCTCTTATAGAGGGAAAAAGGCATAACACTAACTCCAGCTCCCAAATCACATAAAGTAGTCCTAACATAATTGTTCTTAATGGAGGAAGGGATAGTTGGTATACCTGGATCACCAAGTTTATTTGGAACCTTACCATTGAAGGAATAATTAGCAAGCAAAGTAGAAATCTCCTCATTAGGAATCTTCCTTTTATTAGAGACAATATCCTTCATATACTTTGAATAAGGAGGCAACTTAATAGCATCAGTCAAAGGAATTTGCAAGAATAAAGGTTTCATCCACTCACAAGACTTGTTGTAGTGTTTCTCCTCCTTTGACTTGTGTTTCTTACCAAGAAAAGGCATAGGTTTCTGCACCCAAGGTTCTCTCTTTACCATGTTTATTAGCAATAAAATCTTCCTTTGTGTACCTAGTGTTCTTAGTGTGCTTCTCGGGTTCTTCCTCAACTTCCTCCTTATCAAGAGACTCATTTTTATCATTACCACTCTCAGTTTCAGCATCAGAGACAGATATACTATTAGGATCTACAGCAGGTTCAAGTGGTTCCTCAACTACTTTATGTTTCTTTTTCTTCCTCTTACGAGGACTACCACTATATTCACCTTGTTGAGAATCCTGCTCTATTATTTTAGGGTGTCCTTCAGGATATAAAGGATCTTGAGTAGCTATACCACTCCTAGTTCTAATGCCATAAGCATGTTTATCTCCTAAAGCATTAACTAACATATCCTTTTGTACCTTAGCAAGTTGATCAAGTTGAGTTTGAACCATTTGAAAGTTTTTACAAAGCATTTTAGTATCATTAGAAGTTCTTTGCATAATATCTTTCAACTCATTTATAGCTCTAGAGTTTTCCAACAAATGATTCTGAACTTTTTTATTAAAATACCCTTGCTTAACAATAAATCTGTCAAGTTCCTCTAAACATTGATCAGGAGGCTTACCATAAGGAATATCACCTTCATCAAAGTGTTGAAGAGAGTGTACCTCAATAGCAGATGAGTGGGGAATTGGCTTACATAATTATTCTATAGGAGGTAGATTCTTCACATCTTCAGCTCTAATACCTTTCTCCTTTAGACACTTCTTAGCTTCCTTCATCACTTCATCATTTAATTCAATAACTCCCCTCTTCTTTGTTGTTGGTGCTGGAACTGGTTCAGGAACAACTGGTTCAGGAGTAATAGGCTCAGGTGCATTCAACTCAGTGGAAGTCCAATCATCATAATTCTTGCTTATCTTGGTCATTAATTATTCAACATCTGTAAGAGTTCTTTTCCTGAAAACACAATCAGCAAAGCTATCTAGGTAGGTCCTAGAATCATCAGTTAGTCCATTATAATAAATATCAAGAAGTTCATTCTTAGGTAATGGACATCCAGGATGTGCATGAATCAAGTCACATAACCTTGTCCATGACTCGGGCAATTTCTCTTCTTCTCCCTATTTAAAATCAAAAAGTCTCTGCAAAGCAGCATGTCTAGCACTGGGAGGAAAATATTTATGGAAGAAAGAAGCAATCAAGCAATCAGGGCTATCAATGGAACCAGGAGGTAATCTATTAAACCAAGCCCTAGCTTCTCCTTTTAGTGAAATAGGGAAGATCTTAGTAACAAAGTATTTGCGCATCTTAAAATCATCAGAGAACAAAGAACTCATAGTAGAAATCTCATTCATATGAGCCAAAACACTCTCATTTTCAGTCCCACAAAAAGGTTCTTTCTCAACAATATCTAAATAAGATAAATCAAGAGAGAAATCATTGTCTTCATCTTTAATATCTATGGGAGAAGTGGCAAACTTAGGATTAGAGGACATCTTAGGCATGATAGTACGTCTAGCAAGGAGACTCTTAATAGCACTAGTACCATGTGTGTTTCGGCACTCTTCAACAAAATCATCAGTGAACTCAATGTAACCATCATTAATATCATAACTCTCACTAGCCGCAAGTGAGCTAATAGGTGTAACAGTGTCTTCACTAGGAGTTTTGGTATTTCCTAGACCAGTCATAGTAGCATCTAGAAAAGGACCTAATGAACCACTCGCATCAAGCACAGTAGAAGTAACATCATGAGCATCAAAAGCAGTTTTAGACTCGGCAATAGTAGCAGTGTGTGTAGCATGTGTATGTGGTGGTGGTGTAACAAGCTTACTTATAACAGACGGTGAATCAAGAGCAGCAGAGGTGTTTAGGACTGTACCTCTTCTTGTAGTGGATGGTAAAATAGGGAACTTTCCATCACGAGACTTCCCCATGATGAAAGGAGTAGCAGTGAACAATAATAGATCCAAGTAAACTTACAAATAAAGCTATGCTCCCAAAGAATCGCGGAAAATAGTCTTGATGACCCACAAGTATAGGGGATCGCAACAGTCTTCGCGGGTAGTATTACCCAATTTATTGATTCGACACAAGGGGAGCCAAAGAATACTTGCAAGCCTTAACAACTGAGTTGTCAGTTCATCTGCACCTGGAAACAGTTCTTGCTCATAGAAGTTTATCAGTAGCAACAGCAATAGTAACAGCAACAGTGAAATAGGAGCAATATTAACAGTAATGGTAACGGTGGGATTCCAGTGCAGTAGGCATAGGGATGATGGACGGGCGTTGCATGGACGAGTATAAACATGTAACTTCAAGATCTAGGGCATTGCATATAAATAATAATAAGCATCCAAGTACTAAGCAATCCTAGGCATGTGCTCCAAATATAGTCATACGTGCTTGCAATGAGAACTTGCACAACATCTTCTGTCCAGCCAGCCCGTGGCAGCGGGACCTCTAGAGAACTACTGGAAATTAAGGTGCTCCTTTTAATAGAGCACCTAAGCAAAGCATTAACACGCCGTGAACACATGTGATCCTCACACCACGGCCATCCCCTCCGGTTTTTCCAATTATTGTCGCTTTGGTGCCTTTGGATCCAGACAATGATATGTGTACACAACTTGCAGATAAGATCACAAACAATACTATCATAATGATTCAATAATAAGTTCAGATCTGAGATCATGGCACTCGGGCCCTAGTGACAAGCATTAAGCACAACAAGTTGCAACAAAGTCAAATAGCACTAATAGAGATACTAGGCACTATGCCCCTAATAGATCTTATTCGATTACATGATAGAACTCATCCAATCCCTACCATCCCCAAGCCTACAGCGGGGGATTAATCACTCATGGATGAGGGAAACATCGGTGGTTGATGGAGATGTGTTGGTGATGACAATGGTGATGATCCTCTCCAAATTACCTATCCCGACAGGGTGCCAGAACGGAGTTTCTGGATCCGAATCTTGATTTCTGGTGGCGGCAGCGAAGCGGAACTCTTTCTGGAAAACTATCGAAACCCCCTCAGTTTTTAGGTCGAAAGGAAACTTATAGGCGCAGAGGGAGGCCGAGGAGGTGCCTGGAGTGGCCACACCCCCTCCAGGCGTAGGGTCTGGTGGGCCTGCACCTGGGGTGGGTCTGGGCCCCCCAGGCCTCCCCTCTATCTCTTCTTTTGGCTCCATGGATCTTCTGGTGAAATATAATTTTTGGCATATTTTCTGGATTTTTCCTAATAGTTCATTTTCTGCACAAAAACAAGACACCAAGGTAATTCTCTTTGAAACAATGCATGTTAGTTGTATCCAAATCTCACAAGTTTAGAGGAGAAACAATAGCAAAGTGTTCGAGAAAGTAGATACGTTTTGGACGTATCATTCACTTTTACTTGGTCTAGCAAGGGGTGAAAAGAATTGGATTTGTTTCTGTTAGAAAACTTGGACTAGAAACACTCAAAGTGGTCTAGTGGTTAACTTTGGTCAAAATGACCATTTGCTTATATTGTTTATATTTGAATTTCTATTGATTTGATTCTGCTTGGAAATGATTTAGATGATGTTGTTTTCATCTTTAAACCAATCCTTGCCATTCATAGCAATCAAACATGAAATTGCAAGCATTCATGCATTCATCACACACACACATGCATTCATATTGATTTTAGTAACAAATTTTTTTGTTAACCCTAAACTGGGGTGATTGGAACTTGATAATCTTGATTAATATTTTTGGAATGTTACAATATGCGTCAGCAGAAGACGTCTGCTTCTCCCAGACCTCGTGCTCCTTCTGGTTACTCTTGCTCCTCTATGGTTGAGTTCACCGATCAGGACATTCTACGGCTCAAGAGGTTGCTCGCTGCTTCAGGCTCTTCTTCGACAGGTACTGCTGGCTCCGTGACTAATTCTTATGGAACTTCGAGACCACCACCATCCACACAGCCACGTATGTCACCGTGGGTTCTGGATTCTAGAGCTTTTTTCATATGACTTCCGAGTCTTCCACTCTGTCCTCTATTCGGCCTCTTAAGTCTCCCCTTAGTGTTCTCACCGCTGATGGTACTCCTCTTTCTGTCTCTAGTCGGGGCACTCTCTCCACTTTTTTTTTTGTTTTCGAAATTTCTCATGTTCCTTGGCTTACCATGAACCTATTTTCTGCTAGCCAGCTTACTGACTCTCGTTGTCACGTTATTCTTGACGCCGACTCTTGTTCTATTCAGGATCATCGCACACAGGCTCTGGTTGGGGCTGGCCCTCGCCGCCGTGATTCTCAGGGGCTTTGGGAGTTAGACTCTCTTCGTTTTCCTTCCCCTGCTACCTTGTCTGCCAGTTCTCTTGCTATTGTCTCCTCTACTATCGGATCTTTTCAGCAGTGGCATCATCATCTTGGTCATCTTTGTGGCTCTTGGTTATCGTCATTAGTTCATCGTGGCCTTCTAAGGTCTGTCTCAGGAGATGTATCGTTATAGTGTCAGGGTTGTAGGCTAGGTAAACAGGTTCAGTTACCCTATCCTATTATTGAGTCTGTATCTCAGCGTCCTTTCGATATTATATCATTTTTATTGATGATTTTTCTTGTTATACTTTGTTGTACTTTATGTCCAATCGTAGTGAGGTTCTCTCCATATATAAGCGCTTTGCAGCCATGGTTATTACTCAGTTCTATGCAATTTCGTGTGTTTTGTGCTAATTCTGCTGGTGAGTATATCTCCAAGCACTTGTGTGGTGTTCTGGCTGAGCAGGGCACTCTTGCTCAGTGCTCTTGTCCTGGTGCGCATGTTCGAAATGGCGTGGCTGAGTGTAAGCATCATCATCTTCTTGAGACTGCTCGTGTAATGATGATCGCTGCTTCCCTTTCCCCTCACTTCTGGGCTGAGGCTGTTTCTACATCAGCCTATCTCATCAATATTCAAGCCTCTTCCGCTCTACAGGGTGGTATTCCTCTCGAGTGTCTCTCTGGTCATCCGCCTGATTACTCGGTGCTTCGTTTGTTTGGTTGTGTTTGCTATGTTCTTCTTGCTCCTCATGATAGCACCAAACTGACCGCTCAGTATGTTGAGTGTGTATTTCTTGGATACAGTGATGAGCATAAGGGCTATCGGTGTTGGGATCATGTTGGACGTAGGATGTGCATTTTCGTGATGTCACTTTTGATGAGTCACGTCCTTTATACCCGCGCCCCTCATCCTCATCTTTCCTGGTGGAGCACTTATCTTTTCTATTGTTTCCTGACACACCACCTTCTATTCATATTGATCCTCCTCCATGCCCCATCCTTGTGATACGTCGGAAACGTATCTATAATTTTTGTTGTTCCATGCTTGTCTAGTATCTACTTTGCTTTGCTTTGTCTACACTTTGAGGTGTTTTTATATGTTTTTTGTTACTAACCTATTAACAAGATGCCATAGTGCCAGTTGCCTATTTTCTTCTGTTTTTTGTTCCAGAAAGGACGAAAATCAATATTCTAGAAATTGGACGGGACAAAAGCCAAAGTCAATATTTTACCATGGGGAACACGGAGTCCAGAGGAGAGACGGAGGGGAGCCATAGGGCGGCTGCACTCCCCGAGGCGCAGGCCCACCCTAGGCCGTGCCTGGGCAGGGTCTGGGTCCCCTAGCCACCCTCCCGCCTTGCCTCTTCGCCTATAAGAAGCCCCCGATGCCTAAACCCTAAGTACCCGATCAATATTCCACGAAATCGTCTATAGCCTCCGCCACCATCGTCCCTAGATCGGGGCTTGATTTTTGGTTCACTGCATCGATCTGTCTTGATTTTTGAATCTAGGTGCAGAAGTGTGTTTGGAATAAAATGGAAAAGGTTAAATTCAAATGACTGGGCTGCTGGAACGACATCGGGCCTGCTAAGCATAGCGCTTACGCGGCCTGGTTAATTCGTTGTCCCCACGCGTCAGTGAGACGAGGGGATGCGAAGCGGTATGGGGTGATGTGGTGCATTCGATCTAGTTCTAATCCAACGGCTGAGGGTCATCGTCGATGTTGGGCAACGCCGGCGAGACAGAAACCTAACGCGGCAGGTGGGGGTCATCGGGGCTCACCGGGGCTCAGGTGAGGGTCGGCGAGGCGGGCGAACGACGAAGTCGACAACGGTGAACCTCCTGGTACCGGCAGTTTCTCCTGGGGCGGCTCCAATCGCTGGCTCCCTTCTTCTCTAGAGGCGATGGGCTCCGATGAAATTCCGGCGAAGTGCTGCTCGCCTTGCTCTGGGGATGGGGTGGAACGATCAGTGAGGAGAGGGGAGTGAGATGGTGTGCTCAATTCGGCTGGGGGTGGCCTCTATTTATAGTCGCGACGACGAGACCGAACGGGATGGGCAGGCGATGGTGGCGACATGGCTACGGGCTGCTAGAGACATGGCCGGCGGTGATGATCGCTTGGTGGTCTCCTGGCGACGCTCTATGGCTTTAATGCGCATGTAGGGGCGGTGGCAAATGGTCTAGAACACGCGACGCTCTACGCGGCAGAGGTGGAGTCTTCGACGGCGAGCGGTGGCTGTGAGGCATGGGGCGGCGAACGGGGGTGTCTGGCGGTCTCCTGGGTTGGTGGCGATCATGTATGCACGCGGCTAGGGCGGCGCGCTGTCTATGGGCGTGTGTCGAGGGCGGCGCTGGCGCACGCCAAGATGGTTGTGAGGCACGGCGCGCCTCTGGCTGCTCTGGTCGATGTCTTCGAGGCAGGGCTGGTCGAGAGGGGGCGGTGAGGCATGTGTGATCTCCCAGACAAGGTTGGCACGGCTAGTTTCTCTCCTAGCTTGCTGTCTACACTGGGGTGGCATGGTGTGCTTCGGCTGTTCACCATTGATGGCATTGGCGAGCTCACAGTGGTGCTAGTGATTAATTAAGTTCGTTAGATGATCTACTGAGGCTATTGTGAGCTAGAGAGGGAACCAGTTAGGTTCAAAACACTGCACACTATAGTGTTTTGATTTTTTTAGATTTGAATCTGTAAGGTGTTTGATGAAATGGCCGCAAGAATTCAAGTTTTGAATTTTGAAAAGATTTTTGGTGGGTGTGCTAGATTGGTGCTGGTGAGTCTGCAGATGCTTGGGTTTTGAAAGTTGAGCTTGTTTGAGTGGTTTTTGAAAAAGTGGGATCTTCCCATATGATAAAGATTCAATTTTGAATTGTCATTTAAACTATGCATTTGAAAGTTTCTGGATGATCACAAAGTGGGCCTTGATACTTTGTTATGAGTACTATCAAGGGGTGTAAAGATCCAAACAAGTTTCTGTTAAGTTATGAAAGTTTGAGACAGCCAAAGTAGGCATGGGAGTTAAATTGGTCAAAATGACCATTCCTTTATTTTGTTTGTTTTGATTTATTTGTCTTTGGGAAAAGTGTGGGGATTGTTTAGATGATGTTTATTTCACCTAAGAATCCTTTTGCAAGCAAAGAAACACATAAACAAGGCAATTCAAAAGAATTCAAAATGGGATGCATACACACATGCATGCTTTCATATTTTTGTTTAGAAAAGTTTTTGTTAACCCTAATTTTGATGATTAGAGTTTGATGATTCTAGTTTAATATTTTTGGGATGTTACAGCGCAAGCCTATTTCGAGAGAGTGCCAAAGGCTAGTTTCAAAAGCTAAGACATGATCTCCAAAAGAACCATCAGTTAGTTGAGGTTAAAATAGATCAGACAATAGGAAACAACATGAGAGTATGCGACAGAAGAACTTCTCAGCAACGCCGGCCAGTGACGGTGGTGCCGATGTTCGTGTCCCCGACATGCTGATTTTGCATCTGCAACTCAGAGAAGAGGGGTCATTTTCGCCCTCGGCCACAGATGAACTGCGGTTGTCTGGGGCGGTGGTTGGTGGGGCATATCGGCACCGGTGCAGAGCGCATTGGGCATGGGTTTGTGTCCCCCGGCGCATAGAGGTAGTGCGGCGCATGGTCATGAGCGATAGTAGAGGGATGGAGCGTGCACGGTTTCCGCGGCGAGGCAGCGGGCTAGGTTGTGTTTTGTTGATGTGGTTTCGGAGAATTTAGCAACGGCGTTAGGGTATGTATAATGCGATGACGTCGGTCTTTTTTTATGCTTGCTATATTAGATTTTTACTTAGTTAGAAAAGAGAGAAACAAAAAAGAGATGATTGTTTTCCCGTAGCTAAGAGATGATCTCTCAAAAATAAGAGAAAACTATTTTCTCCATTATACCATATGTCTTCCCTTAGCCAACCATTTTTTTTATAAAAATAGTTAATTCTTATTAATTGCTAGAGATAGCAATAAAAAATAATATATCGTACAAGTTATATATTATATATTTTTAAATAACGCGGAGAGCTAAGAGTTGTATACATCCTTACAAAGTGACAGACAATGTGACGTGCTATCAAACACGGGGACAAAGGTGATCGTTCAATCTTGATGGTTTGACGGTTCAGTATCTTTGGGATCAAACCCTCTAGGTCATTTTATATTAGTGTAGATGTAGATTTTGGTGAATTTAGCGAGGCGTTATGAGGAGACGACAATGTGATGTGCCGTCAAACACGGGGCAAGGGTGATCGTTCAATCTCGATGGTTTGACGGTCAGGATCTTTGGGATCAGACCCTCTATATTAGTGTAGATGGAGATGGAAATTTAGAAAAAAAATGATCATATGTCAGTTTGCATACGCTTTTAACTGAAAACCCACCATTCTTTTCTAAGTGGAAAGTTGGAAAGCCACCACCATCTTGCAGCAGTTTTAATGTCCATATCTCATTTGCATCAAAATCCATGAATATATATATGTCTCACCTTGGCTTCATCCCAAGTTCTTGTATTCTATACAAACAACTCATGGACCTTCCCGCAACGAGATTTTTTTTTTGCAATTGAGATATTCCTATTGATGTTCTTATAGGAATCCATTTTGATCACTAAATTGTTAGAGAGATATTTGTATTTTGTATTTTCTTCACTAGATTAGAGGGCTTCCTGCATATTTACACATGTACATATATTATATATTGTGGTCTTTGACCCCTCTAGAATACAAGTTGTTATTCCTCCAACATGGTATCAGAGTCTAGATTAGGATTTTTGACGCACAACTCGTCTAAACTCTACCGAGTCACCGTGGTGCTGTCCGCCCGGTGCCGTCCGTCGCCCGGCCGCCGGCAGCCGCTGCCCGTCTGTCGCCTCTCTCCGGCAGACGCCCGAATGGTTGTTGTCTGTCCTCGGGTCACGTGCGTGCATTGTTTCCTCTGCTGCTGCTGATCTATTGGTTGTTATCTCTGACCGATTGGTTGTTGGCCGCCGTCACTTTTGCTTCGGTCCCCCACCCCCTCCTCCTCCCTCTTTCAAATTTTGACAAACAAAAATTCGGTTTCGATTGTTTAGAGGATCGTACGAACCCACCCGAACTCCGTATGGTCCTTTTAGACATATACTCACCATATACGTATGCTCATGTGCCTGCGGAAGGCGAAAATCAGAAGTTATATAACAACAATAAAAAATATTAAAATATGACATACAAAGACGTAGATCGTGATAATAGAAGGTGGGATCAGCCGGTCGGAACGTGGATTATACCCAGTTCGACCGAATACACATATACAGAGATAGACGTGATCTCGATATGGGTATCGACTGGTCAAAAAAATAAGACGGCCCATGTAGCTTAAGTTTAGGGGTGGGGGACCGAAGCACACCTTGGCCGCCGTATGTACGTGTGTTGCTTGCTTTTGCCTGGCGCTGACCCTCTGGCGTTGCTTGCTTCTGAGATCCAGATCCGACTGATCCGTTGTTGATAAAAAAAGAGCAAAAAAATGTCTTCTTTTTTCGAGTATGTTATGATTCCTGCCCAGTGATCTTTGATGGCACCGATTATCCTGATTTTTCTGCCTTCATGCGCATTCATATGTGTGATCTCCGTTTGTGGGGTGTGCTTTCCGGCGAGGTCTCCTGTCCGATGTGCCCATTGTTCATGTGGTCCCTACTCTATCGACTCCACCACCCTGATGCTCCTCAGGATGTCAAGGATGCCGCCAAGTAGGCGGAGGATGAGGCTGTTGCCACATATTCCCGACAGACTCAGGAGTATTCGAACGATCTAGCAGCCTACCGTCTAGGTCTAACTGCTTATACTCAGTGGATAGATGATGATGCTCGTGTTGCAGTTGTTCTCACTTCTAGCGTTCTCCCGCAGTTTGCGTATGAGTTCATGAGTCTTGGTATTGTTGCTGCCATGTGGAATCACCTTCGTCAGCGCTATCAGCCGTCAGGAAATGTTCTCTATTTGTCTGTGGTGCGCAGGAACATGAGCTCAAGCAAGGTGACTCTTCTATTGACCAGTTCTATACTCAGAGTGCTGCTATATGGCGTCAGCTGGATTCTCTCCGCACGGCTATTTGTGATACTTGCCCGTGTTGTCAGATGGGGCGTTCTGACTTGGAGTTTCATCGCGCCTTCGAGTTCTTGTAACGGCTCCGCAAGGAGTTCGAGCCCCGGTGTGCTAACCTCCTTGCTCTTGGTCGTATTCCTATCACTGAGATGTTGTATGAGCTTCGTGCTAAGGAGACGCATCTACGTGATGCCGGTTTGATTGAGGTTCCTTCGGTGCTTGCTGCTCGAGGTCCTCCGTCGTCGCCTGCTCCCCCGACTCCCTCATGGTCCACTGCTCCACTCCTACCCACTCCCCAGAGTCAGGGCCAGGATCACGGCCAGGGTCGTGGACAGGGTCGTCCACGCTATCACTGCACCTACTATGATGCTGATGGCCACTTTGAGTCTCGCTGCTATGCGAAGGAGCGAGATATGTGTCAACACCCGGATTTTTAATCCCGTATGCCTGTTATGCCATACATCGCAATCCCAGAATTAGCATTTTTACGAGACATGACAGATTGGTACCATAGTTCATCATCCATTACAAACCATAATAAAGGTCTTACAAATAAAGGATCTCATGATCCAGTCTTAATACAATCAACGCTGCTGGAGGTACCTTTATGACCATCACCTTGGGTGCTGCAACAAAACTCCTTGATAATATGATGGTTAATTATTCTGAATGGCACACTGAGAGAGCTCCACATGGTAAGAAGGTAAATTTTGTTGAAGAAACCTCCTCTTTGAGTGATAAGATTAATGTTAATGGGAAAGCTCCTTTAGATCCAATTAATGTTCCCTTAGCCTCTTTGGTTGCTCAACAAGAGCAAGTTGATGTGAACTTCATTAGGAATAATAATTTTGGCAACAATGCTTATGGTAATAACTATAGGCCTTATCCTCGTAATGATGGAAATACTTATCATGGTAGATCTGGAATGCCTAGTGAAGATAGGATTCTAGAAGTTGAAAGATCCACTAAAAACTTTATGCAAATGCAATATGATCAAAACAAGATATTCACTAAAAATATGGAAGAACAATCTGTTATCTTGAAAAATATTAGTCATCGGCTTGAGAATCTAAATAGAGAAATTCCTAGTTTACAGTCAAAAAATTTGAGTGCTAAGAAAAATATTTCCTCTTTGTCTAAAGCACAGTCCTCTTTGATTAATAAAATGGTTGCTAAACCTGAAACCATGGAAAGTACCTTTACTGCTACTCATGCCATACAAGTTACTATTGATGAAAATGTTAGCCTGTTAGCCCAACTTCATGCTAAGTGGGAAAGAGAAGCTGAAATTGCTAGAAACAATAGTGTGTGCACTATCACCACCACCAATATGGATGCCACTAAACCACAAGAAGTCCCTATTCCTCCTCCTACAATGCCTAAGCCCAATGAATCTACTACTAGTGATGCTAAGTTTTATTTTGATCTTGATGGTTGCAACATTTCTGAAGTGATTATGTTCTTGCAAAATCTTGGTAGAAGTCCTGATGCTAGTGATATGCATGTAGCTTTCACCAAACACATTACAGATGCTCTTGTTAAAATTAAGGAAGAGAAGTTGAAACACAAAGCTTCTATTCCTAGGAAAGTATAAGATAGTTGGGAACCCATTATTAATATGCAAGTTAATGACTTTGATCTCAAAGTTTCATGTGACCTTGGTTCTAGTGTCTCTATTATGCCTAGGAAGATTTATGAAATGCTTGATTTGCCACCTTTGGAAGATTGTTATTTGGATGTCCCACTTAATGATAATGCTAATAAGAAACTCATGGGGAGTGTTAATGATGTTCTCATTGTGGTTAACAATGCTTATGTCCCTGTTGATTTCTATGTTTTGGATGTTGAATACAATGCTTCCTGTCCTATTACTTTGGGAAGACCTTTTCTTAGAACTGTTGGTGCCATCAGTGATATGAAAGAAGGCACCATTAAATATCAATTTCCATTCAAGAAAGTTATTGAATACTTCCCTATGAGGAGAGATAAGTTGCTTTTTGCTCCTCCTTTGAAAACAAGGTTTGATGTTAATGCTTCTTCATTTGAAAACACTTGATTCTTGCTTCTTGTGCCTAACTTAAAGGCGTTAAAGAAAAGTACTTGTTGGGAGATAACCCAAGAGTTTTATTGAGTCATGAAAGTTACTAATTTAGTAATAACCTCTAATTATCCTTTTTGTTTGCCTTTTGTGCCAAGAATGACCTCTAATGAGAGGGAAGTAAGATTTGGGGAGTTGCTGTCCCAAAACAGATTTTTTCCTCCACCATACAAATTCGCGAGGAATCTCTGTAAGCCGGATTGAGCTGATATTTTACTAATAAATCCCCTAGTATGTTAGATAATTTTTGTTAGTTCAACACTTTTTGATTTGAGCAACAGAAGGTCTTCGAAAAATCGGTTTCTACCAGCTGGTCTGTTTTGATTGATTTCTGCCATTATTTGCATTTGCTACTTATTTATTCCTTTTGGGGTTCTTATTAGGAAATTGAGATTTTTTAGGGAGTTGCTACAGTAGCTTGTATTTTTAGTGAAAGTTTTGCTGTTCTAAATCTAAACCCAAGGGTCTATTATCTTTTGAATACACTAATGTTGCTAATGAAAATTGTGTGAAGTTTTGTATGAAGGAAAATTTGCTGGTGTAGAGAGAGAATGATGTAATGAGATGGAGAATGGACAAAAGCTCAAGCTTGGGTATGTTACCCCGGTGTCACCCCAAGAAATATCCAAGAGGTACAAGCGTCAAAGCTTGGGGATGCCCAAGGCATCCCCTTCTTCATCAATAAATAGCTCAGGTCTTTCTAGACACTTTGTTTTTATTGTTTCATGCACTGTTGTGTTGTTCTTGGAGCGTCTTAGTTTTTGTTTGATTTTGTTAGTTTTCTTGAATAAAGTATTTTGTACCCCCGTTCTCGCTGTGTTGTTTCAAATAAGTCGATTGGTGTTGGAAACGAGTAGAAAGTTCTTTCTTGAAATAGTGCAAGAGGAGCTTGCTTTGACTATGACTTAGAATTTAGTATGTCATGTAGGTGTTGTTTTGACCTTATGCTTTGTGATTATTGATGTAGCATGACTTGTTCCAAACAATTTGGGATTGCTTAGTGTGCCTTGAAAAAATTATGCGTTGTTTTAGCATGCAAAAGCATAGTATTGTGGTATTCTCCTTTGATGCTTTGTTTGGGTTGACTTGGCACATGCTCACACCATGTTATGACTATGAACAAGTCACCGTAGCCTCTATGATCATCTATTCCTTGACTTGTAGTACCACTCTATGCTTTGATTAGTATTGTTTTGTCGCTCTGCATTATTATGGCCATTATTGCTCTCTTAGTTGGTTGCTCCCAGTCTTTTGCTAGCCTCCACTTGTATGAGTAAGCTCTACTCATGCTTCCAACTCCCAAGAAACCAAGTTATTCCAAAGTGTCCACTATAAATTCCTATGCATGGTGTGTTACACCATTCCAAGTATATTCTTGTTTTCATCTACCTTCCAATTAAAAAGTATTTTATTATGTGAAAACTTAGTGATTGAACCTCTCACAAACTTGATAGCACACTTTATTTCTTGCCCCTAATAAACTTTAACCATTGTGTCCTATATGTTGTATATGCTTGCACTTATACATTGGAATTAGCAGAACCGTGTTGTCACGGGAAACGCTTTCAACATTCCACTAGTACTTTGTACATAGTTGATATCATGCTCTTTTGTCTATGGATGTCGTCGGTGTGAAATGAATGGGAATATTGTAAGTCCATGGAGTTATGTATGTGTGTTAGAGAAACGCCTGGGCCACTAGACTAAGCCATGCCTAATCATGGTGGAAACTTGCAGCATCACCATAATCACATCTATGAAGCATTCTTCTTATAAAAAAAGAGACACATTGAGAAAAGAGGAAAGAGAGAAAAAAACACCATATTCCCATGGTAAATAAGAAGATTGCTGAGATGCTCATTGTCTGCTTGCCTTGTCATTTTGGTTATGGGATAGCTCATGTACCATGTGCAAGGGGTACCCCATTGGCGGTTCTCTATGATACACATGTACTTACTATGACAAGAACTTACAAGTGACTAAAGTTGAGTAGCATGAGGAGCGTCCCTCGTATTCAAGGGACATGATATTGCCAACTTATACTTTGTCAAGCATATACTCCATAGTTTGTTCACTTGAACCTTAATCACTCTAAGATTCTTATGATAGGGGCAATGAGGGCTGAAAGCTAACAAGTACCATAATTTTTGGAAGCTCTTTTGAGATTTGAAATCCCTGCCTTCCCTTTTATGTTGGGCCTTTCTTCCACCATTATATTGAGTCTCTGCCTTCTACCTTTAGGCACTAGTTAAGAGAGCATAGTTGTCATTCTTAGTTCTACGTGCATTGTCCCAAAACTTATTGATTGATGCATATTGTTGATATTACTTGTTCTTGTGCTATTTGTATCTAGTCACTCTTATGAACTTTGAAGGTGTATTATGCATCTATTTGCTACTCCATGAGGGACAAGCTGAATGCCACTATGCCATGTTTTCTGTATGTGAAACAAACAAACGTTTTTCAATGCATGTTATTCATGATCTTTGTTTGTAGCATTTCATGTTGCATTCATAGTTACTTTGTCTTACTGTTAGAACTCCATCTTTCATGCTCATGTTTAGAGTTCTTTGATCCCAGCTTTCAATGCTTGCAAATGGTTTGATCTTGATTTTGATGGTGAATGTCACATCAAAAATTATTCTTTTATCACTTACCTACTCGAGGACGAGCAGGAGTTAAGCTTGGGGATGTTTAATACGTCAGAAATGTATCTATAATGTTTGTTGTTCCATGCTTGTTTAGTATCTACTTTGCTTTGCTTTGTCTACACTTTGAGGTGTTTTTATATGTTTTATGGCACTAACCTATTAACAAGATGCCACAGTGCCAATTGCATGTTTTCTTCTATTTTTGGTTCTAGAAAGACATAAAATCAATATTCTCGGAATTGGACGGGACAAAAGCCAAAGTCAATATTTTACCGTGGGGAACACGGAGTCCAGAGGAGAGACGGAGGGGATCCACAGGGCGGCTGCACCCTCCAGGCGCGGGCCCACCCTAGGCTGCGCCTGGGCAGGGTGTGGGCCCCCTGGCCGTCCTCCTGCCTCGCCTCTTCGCCTATAAGAAGCCCCCGATGCCTAAACCCTAAGTACCCAATCAATATTCCACAAAACCGTCTATAGCCGCTGCCACCATCGTCCCTAGATCGGGGGATCTGAAGCTCTTCCCGGCACCCTACCGGAGGGGAGATCATCCCGGAGGCCTTCTTCTTCATCATGCCAGCCTCCGGTATGAAGCGTGAGTAGTTCCACCTTGGACTACGGGTCCATATAGTAGCTAGATGGTTGTATCTCCTCCTTTGTGCTTTCATGTCTAGATCTTCTGAGATCCATTCATGATCAAGATCTCATCTATTTGTAATCATGCATGTTGTGTTTGCGGGGTGCCATGGATATTGAGATTACTATGTCAGATTGATTAATGGTTTTGTCTTATTGATTCTATCATGTCTATGTTGTTTGTGATCTTGCATGCTCTCCGTTGCTAGTAGCTATCTTGTCCAAGTAGTTGCTAGTGACTCCAAGAGGGGGTATTTATGCTCGATAGTGGGTTCATGCATCTATTTAATCTAAGGGAAGTGACAGAAATCTCTAAGGTTTTAGATGTGCTGTTGCCACTAGGGAGAAAACAACGGTCTCTTGTTCATGGAACAAGTGGATTGTTTACCTTACACACTTTGCTTAAAGCAGTTGTTTGTTCCTTTCAACTTAATACTGGAGGGGGTTCGGATGATAACCCAAAGGTGGACTTCTAGTCATAGATGCAGTGGGATGGCAGTCTATGTATCTTGTTGTATTTCCCAATCGAATATCATAGGATCATGATGTCTAGTATTGCATTGTTATGCCTTGCTCAGTCCTGTTAATTGCCCTGCTACAATTTGTTTACCCAGCATGCTATTGATACGTCGGAAACATATCTATAATTTTTGATGTTCCATGCTTGTTTAGTATCTACTTTGCTTTGCTTTGTCCACACTTTGAGGTGCTTTTCATATGTTTTCTGGTAATAACCTATTAACAAGTTACCACAGTGCCAGTTACCTGTTTTTTGCTGTTTTTGGTTCCAGAAAATCTAGTAAGGAAATATTCTCGGAATTGGACGGGACAAAAGCCAAAGTCAATATTTCACCGAGGAGAACACGGAGTCTAGAGGAGAGACGGAGGGGCGCCACAGGGTGGCCACACCCCCCCCCCCCCAGGCGCGGCCAAGGGTGGGCCCGCGCTTGGGCAGGGTGTGGGCCCCCTGGCTGCCCTCCAGTCTCGCCTCTTCGCCTATAAGAAGCGCCCAATGCCTAAACCCTAAGGACCCGATCAATATTCCACGAAACCGTCTATAGCCGCCGCCACCATCGTCCCTATATCGGGGGAATCAGAAGCTATTCCTGGCACCCTGCCGGAGGGGAGATCATCCCAGAGGCCTTCTTCTTCATCATGCCAGCCTCCGGTATGAAGCGTGAGTAGTTCCACCTTGGACTACGGGTCCATGTAGTAGCTAGATGGTTGTATCTCCTCCTTGTGCTTTCATGTCTAGATCTTGTGAGCTTTGTTCATGATCAAGATCTAATCTATTTGTAATCATGCATGTTGTATTTGCGGGGGTTCGATGGATAATGAGATTACTATGTCAGATTTATTAATGGTTTTATCTTATTGATTCTATCATGTATGTGTTTGTTTGTGATCCTGCATGCTCTTTGTTGTTAGTAGCTATCTTGACCAAGTAGTTGCTAGTGACTCCAAGAGGGGGTATTTATGCTCGATAGTGGTTTCATGCCTCTAATTAATCAAGGGAAGTGACAGAAATCTCTATGGTTATAGATGTGTTGTTGCCACTAGGGAGAAAACAACGGTCTCTTGTTCATGGAACACGTGGATTCTTTATCTTACACACTTTGCTTAAAGCAGTTGTCTGTTGCTTGCAACTTAATACTAGAGGGGGTTCGGATGATAACCCAAATGTGGACTTCTAGTCATAGATGCAGTTGGATGGCGGTCTATGTATATTGTTGTATTGCCCAATCGAATCTCATATGATCTTTTTGTCTAGTATTGCATTGTTATGCCTTGCTCAGTCCTGTCAATTGCCCTGATGTAATTTGTTTACCCATCATGCCATGTTTGTTTATCTGAGGAGAACACCTCTGGTGAACTATTGTGGCATCCCGCAAAACCACTACCAGAAAATCGCGTTGATTTTGTGCATTGCATCATCATGACAGCATGCTCATGTCATCATGCCACATTGCATTTGAGCATCGGCATCATCTTGCATTTGCTTGTATAAAACTATTTGCAGATAAACCTAGTTTTGTTTTCTAAAAACTCCCCATCTTCATTCAAACACGCAAACCCGGGCCCCCCGGATTATTTTGTTTTGTCCGCTGTCGGATTGCAAAAGCGCTGGTTGAAATAAATAATTTAATTATATTATTTTAGTGGGGGCAGTCGAACGGGCCGACCCGACCCGAACGACCACCCCCAAGAATTTAAATCGGTCCACCTAAAAGCAGCCCCTCTAATTCCTAAGTTCACCTAGTCCTAATCTACCCATCCCTCTGGCCACCTCACCCCACCCAATCCCCACCTAACACCTCACCTCTCCCCAAACCTCCACCTCTCACACGCTGCCACCTCACCTCAGACCCTCTCTCTCTCACCCACCACACAACACACCCTACCCCCTTGGCGTCGCCCTCACATGAGCTCATGCCCCTTCCTCCTCCGCCTGACGCCTTGCCGCCTCTACCCTCCTCCGCTCCACGCGCCTCCACCGCCTCCCGTCGACCACCACAGCGCCTGGTAGCCGCCTCCAGCTCGCCGCCTGCACCATCGCCAGCGCCTCCTCCCGGGTTGCTCGCCGCCTACCTCCGTCGGCTCCTTCCCCTCCCCCACGCAGCCCCTCCAGCCTTGAGCCCATGAGCTCCCGCCCGCCTTCTTCCCCGAGCTGGCAGCGCCCACCGCCATGGTCTCGGCGCCCTCCGCCCCGCGCAGCTTCCCCGGCCCGCTCCTCTCCTCCGCTCGCCTCCTCCCGCTCGGCCGCGCCGCCACCTGACGCGTCCGCTCCGACCCGACACTGCGATCGCCACCGTCCATAAGCTCGTCCGTCAGCGCCTCTGCTCGGCCGCCGCTGTCGACCTCGCCTCCCTCTGCAGACCCGCGTCCCCGAGCCTTCCCCCTGGCTGTGCCTGCCTCGCCGTCGCCGGCGGGGCCCGCTTCGACAGCCTCCTCTGGCCCCGCCTCAGCCTTTGGCCAGCACCCCCCGGCGCCAGCCGAGTTCGACATCGACCACTACGACACAGACGCCCTACCGAGAGACGAGATCGCCACATGGACATCAAGTTCTCCGACACGGTTACAAGCCCCTCGATATGGAGTCCAAGCCTCCTACATGGAACATCAAGACCTCCAACACGTAACCCAGAACCAAGCGCCTTCAGTCCGAAGATCCAAGACCGAACCTCGAAAACCGCTGAAACAAGTTCGCCTCACCGGACACCGTCGACAAGATCATCTCGGGCCAGTCGCCACCCGAACGCTAAGCCCTCCTTCCCGGACGCCGTTCGTGAACCGAACCCAGATCGAACCCGAGACCGGACCGAACCGGAACCAAGATCGTCGAGACCCCTAATGTGTGAACCCCTTTCCGAGAACCCTAATTTTATAAATGGTCAACTATATGAATTGTTGCATATTTAATCATTCATCTTGCATACACATTCATGTGGTTTGGCGGCCTTATGCCGATTCACCTAATAATTGAATATGGGGCCCATATGCGGGCAAATCTAGTCTCATATTGGCCTCATTTAAATTTGTATAGCGAACCGGTAACTTATCTTGCCCTGATGTTACAACATTTAATTTGCGGGGTAGACAAACAACTTGAACCATCTAATTAATTGTCGGGACCCTGGTTCCACTTAATATGACCTAATTGCATCGCACCTTTGCCTTGTCATACATCATACATGCATCATGCCCGATCTTTTGCCGTAGTATTAAATATTGCATCCGGTGTTTGTTCTAGTGTTTTGCTTCTTCGCGGATAAGGCCGTTGAGTTGATGCGAGTGTCGACCCGATCTTCGGTTGAACCTTCGACAATGTTTTCAGGCGAGCATCTCCCTCTTTCTACCTATCTTAATTTTATAGTGTTTTATTCCCTCCTGTTGATCTACTGCTATCTGTGTTGCGATGCTTTAGTTTTCCGTACCCTTGATATCCCTTGCAGCCATATATTGCCTTGGACACATCCTATTACTTGTTGTTTGGTAGATAGTTGGACTTGCGCGTCGTAGTCGCTTGCTCAAGTGTTTTGCTTGTCGTCAAGTACCACCTTTGTTGGAGAATTGCCGCATGTTGCCGTTGGAGATGATCATGGTTTAATTATTGTTCACTTTAAATTCCTGTTTAACAACTAAAATTGAATTAAGCAGAGGCATCGGTGGGTGATAGATAATATTTGGTTTCCGAACGCCCACTTGTGTCCCGTAGGACCCCGAGTACTTGATACATGTTCCTTGATTTATCGCGCTATCCACATCCGGGAGGTATATGGGACCCCGAGCGAGCTTGATTCATCTTATTTCTTGGGGCCAAACTAGTTTGAGGTTTTATTTACGATCCTGTACTTATGCCATGCTCTTGCTTTATTTAAATTGTGCGAGATATCACCTTTGTACTGTTTAGGATCGGGACACGATTCCGCGGTGTCGACAAGCCCAGTTTTGGGTTCCCAGTCGTTCACAGCCGTATACCCAAACCTTGAGTCCGTCTCGGAGCTTGCTTACTTCGTTGCGGGTAGCTTAATGGGGTGGCCCCCTGAAATAATTCTGAATCCTGTGGTTGCTCAGTCGTGAAAGCCTCGTTGGGTTTTGAGTTGGTTTTTCCGAGGTTGATTGAGCGTGTGTTGCTATTGGTGCACCCCGGCCGGGTAAAACTTTCTGAAAGCCGTGTCCGCGGTTATGGACGACTTGGAGCACAGTATCTCGACCATAGACAAGCATAACTAAAGTTTATTGCTATAAATTTGACTTTATAATGACTAGTAATCAGCTTCACTATAATGGAATGGCTAAATAATACTGCCCACAATTGCTCGTTTGAAGTGTCGCTTGCGACCATTGTACCTGACTAGTAAGTATTGCAACTACAACGGATTGGCTGAATAAAAGTACCAACAACTGCTGGGTTTTGGGATTATCTCATGATATTTGTACCTGATTAGTAAGTGCTGCAACTATAACGGGATGGTTAACTAAAAGTGCCCACTGCTTATTTTTATCAGGATGATTATCTAAACCTGACTAGTAATTGCTGCAACGATAACTGAATAAATAAAACTGCCAACTGTGTGAGTTCCTCAGTTGACTTCCTCGTCGGTCTCGAGGGGGAAACGCCAGGATGGGTTTGTTTGATGATAGTATCAGGTTGGATCCGGATAGGTCATTCTTATCCCTCTCTGATTGCCGCCAGATGTATCGGGTCTCTATAGGTTGTTTAGTGCTTGCTGCCGCTGCCGCTTCAGTCCACCATACCTATGTAGGCGAGGACCGCCGAATTCTAGCCTCGCCGTGTACTGGCCTCAGTACTGACGCTCCTCTTTTTCCTTTGCCCTTTGTCGGCACCCCTTTGTTTTAAGCAGGTTTTGAGATCGACGCCGTTAGCAGGGTTACCCTTCCGGCTTGGCCTGGGCAGGGTTATGGACGCCATTGGTTATTCTTCAGGGCTCTTAGCCCCATTTGCATATTGTCCGTAGCTGGACGCCGTATCAATTTCAAGGTGATTTGGATCTTTGTATATTATATCTGTATTCTTGACTCTTTGAGTCGCTGTTATATATATCTGTTCTGTGGGTCCCATCGAGGATTGTTGTGTAATGTTATTACTTCGTTTTCCACCCGCACGCAAGTGCCTGGTGGGCACCTTTGAATCGTTTCTATGCGGGTTTGGCGAGTTTCGCTAAAACTTGCATAGGGTCGATTCTGAGGGTGTTACAGAGTGGTATCAGAGCACAGCAGTTACGATACCCCACAAGTCCAGCCTGTAGGATAACCTAGCTAACGGCCGAAGTAGAGTGTCAAACTATTTTTGCAAAATCGGTTGGATAGTTTCTCATTAGGTCTGATTTTACTCCTTACCCCTCTGCTGTTCCCCTCTTATCTCGACGTGTTTTGAATCCGCCCTCTTCTCTTTCTTCGAGTCCAGGAATTCTCGTGGTTGGGTTCCGTCGTACCTTCAGGGTTTCGCTTCCTCCTTTGGTAACGGTGTTGCTACATCTGGTCTTCATGATATCCGAGGAATCCTTCGTCTGGTGGACTTCTCTTTGTTCCTTCTCGTGCCTTCCGGTGTTTTCCGACACGACGATATCATCTACGCCAGATCCGATGCAGAGTCTGCATCACGCCTTTGTTTCCGAACCTCGCTTGTCGAGATCTTCAGTCTAATTCCGAGAGTTGGTTGCATAATCCGCCTATTCGAGTGCAGAGTAATGGTTTGGGTGCGCGATGGACTGATCACCATCCGACTACTCTTATCATTCGCTCTTGTACATCGAATCAGTGGATCCAGCGATTTTACTCCGTTCACGGAAGCTAGAGGTGGCTTTATTTGTTGATACCTCTACCTTCGACCTTTTGTTCCGGAGTGTCCTCTCGACGATCACGGACAACGACCTCTTGTTAGTGGTGTCGCGAGGATCTACACGAAGCGAGAAGACGCAGACCGCCGACCTTCCTTCCGGTACCATGAGGCGGATCTCGAGGGCGAGATCCATTGTTAGTGGTGTCGAATTGTGGCATCCCGCAAAACCACTACCAGAAAATCGCGTTGATTTTGTGCATTGCATCATCATGACAGCATGCTCATGTCATCATGCCACATTGCATTTGAGCATCGGCATCATCTTGCATTTGCTTGTATAAAACTATTTGCAGATAAACCTAGTTTTGTTTTCTAAAAACGCCCCATCTTCATTCAAACACGCAAACCTGGGCCCCCCGGATTATTTTGTTTTGTCCACTGTCGGATTGCAAAAGCGCTGGTTGAAATAAATAATTTAATTATATTATTTTAGTGGGGGCAGTCGAACGGGCCGACCCGACCCGAACGACCACCCCCAGGAATTTAAATCGGTCCACCTAAAAGCAGCCCCTCTAATTCCTAAGTTCACCTAGTCCTAATCTACCCATCCCTCCGGCCACCTCACCCCACCCAATCCCCACCTGACACCTCACCTCTCCCCAAACCTCCACCTCTCACACGCTGCCACCTCACCTCAGACCCTCTCTCTCTCACCCACCACACAACACACCCTACACACACCTACCTCCTCGCGTCGGCTCGCTGGCCGCCCTCCCATGAGCTCGCCAGCCCTTCCTCCTCACCGCCCGGCGGCCGCCTCTACCCCTCCCGCTCGCCGCGCCTCCACCGCCTCCCCGTCGACCACCACAGCCGCCTCCAGCCGCTCGCCGCCTGCCACGCCATGCGCCTCCTCCCGCTGGTTTCGCCCGCCTTGCCTACCTCCGTCGGCTCCTTCCCCTCCTCCCACGCTGCAGCCCCTCCAGCGCCCCGCCCATGAGCTCCCGGCCCGCCTTCTTCCCGAGCGGCGCAGCCACCGCCACGCAGTCTCGCGCCCTCCGCCCCCGCCTTCTTCCCGCCGCTCCTCTCCTCCTCGCCTCCTCCCGCTCGGCCACTGCCGGCCAGCGCGTCCGCTCCTACCGACCGCTGCGATCGCCATCGTCGCCAAGCTCGCCCCGTCGCGCCTCTGCTCGCGCCGGCCGTCGCCGGTCGACCTCGCCCTCCCCTCTGCAGACCCGCGTCCCCGAGCCTTCCCCCTGGTTGTGCCTGCCTCGCTGTCGCTGCCGTCTCCGGCGGGGCCCGCTTCGACAGCCTCCTCTGGCCCCGCCTCAGCCTTTGGCCAGCACACCCCGGCGCCATCCGAGTTCGACATCGACCACTACGACACCGAGGACGCCTAACGGAGGCGAGATCGCCACATGGACATCAAGTTCTCCGACACGGTTCTGAAGCCCCTCGATATGGAGTCCAAGCCTCCTACATGGAACATCAAGACCTCCAACACGTAACCCGAACCAGCGCCGCCGGGTCCGAAAGATCCGAAGACCGAACCTCGGAAAAACCGCGGAACCGACAAGTTCGCCTACCGGACACCGTGCGACAAGATCATCTCTCGGACGCCAGGTCGCCACCCGGAACGCCAAGCCCTCCTTCCCGGACGCCGTTCCGTCGAACCCCGAACCCCAGATCTGAACCCCGAGACCGGACCCCGAACCCCGGAACCAAGATCGTCGAGACCCCTAATGTGTGAACCCCTTTCCGAGAACCCTAATTTTATAAATGGTCAACTATATGAATTGTTGCATATTTAATCATTCATCTTGCATACACATTCATGTGGTTTGGTGGCCTTATGCCGATTCACCAAATAATTGAATATGGGGCCCATATGCGGGCAAATCTAGTCTCATATTGGCCTCATTTAAATTTGTATAGCGAACCGGTAACTTATCTTGCCCTGATGTTACAACATTTAATTTGCGGGGTAGACAAACAACTTGAACCATCTAATTAATTGTCGGGACCCTGGTTCCACTTAATATGACCTAATTGCATCGCACCTTTGCCTTGTCATACATCATACATGCATCATGCCCGATCTTTTGCCGTAGTATTAAATATTGCATCCGGTATTTGTTCTAGTGTTTTGCTTCTTCGCGGATAAGGCCGTTGAGTTGATGCGAGTGTCGACCCGATCTTCGGTTGAACCTTCGACAATGTTTTCAGGCGAGCATCTCCCCCTTTCTACCTATCTTACTTTTATAGTATTTATTCCCTCCTGTTGATCTATTGCTATCTGTGTTGCGATGCTCTAGTTTTCCGTACCCTTGATATCCCTTGCAGCCATATATTGCCTTGGACACATCCTATTACTTGTTGTTTGGTAGATAGTTGGACTTGCGCGTCGTAGTAGCTTGCTCAAGTGTTGTTGCGTGTCGTCAAGTGCCACAGTTGTTGATGTATTGCCGCATGTTTATGTTGGAGATGATCATAGTTTTACTTATCGTTCACTTTAATTTCTGTTTAATAACTAAAATTGAAGTAAGCAGAGGCATCGGTGGGTGATAGATAATATTTGGTTTCCGAACGCCCACTTGTGTCCCGTAGGACCCCGAGTACTTGATACCTGTTCCTTGATTTATCGCGCTATCCACATCCGGGAGGTATATGGGACCCCCCTGAGCCAGAGCTTGATTCAGTCTTATTTCTTGGGGCCACAAACTAGTTTGAGGTTTTATTTACGATCCTGTACTTATGCCATGCTACTGCTTTATTTAAATTGTGCGACAGATAGCACACTGTACTGTTTAGGATCGGGACACGATTCCGCGGTGTCGACAAGCCCAGTTTTGGGTTCCCAGTCGTTCACAGCCGTATACCCAAACCTTGAGTCCGTCTCGGAGCTTGCTTACTTCGTTGCGGGTAGCTTAATGGGGTGGTCCCCTGAAATAATTCTGAATCCTGTGGTTGCTCAGTCGTGAAAGCCTCGTTGGGTTTTGAGTTGGTTTTTCCGAGGTTGATCGAGCGTGTGTTGCTATTTGTGGCATCCCGCAAAAACCACTACTAGAAAATCGCGTTGTTTTTGTGCATTGCATCATCATGACCGCATGCTCATGTCATCATGCCACATTGCATTTGGGCATCGTCATCATCTTGCATGTGCTTGTATAAAACTATTTTCGGAAAAACCGGTTCTTGTTTTCCAAACGCCCCGTCTTTATTCAAACGCAAACCCGGGTCGTCGGAATATTTTATTTTGACTAAATATGTTTTGCAAACGGTCCGTTTAAATAAATAAAAATTTTGCATTATTTTTAGTGGGGCAGTCGAACGGGCCGAATGACCCGAACGACCGCCCCAGAAATTAAAACGGTCCACCTAATTCCTAAACCTACCAAACTACCTACCCAGCCCAACCCTCCACCTCACCCGGACCAGTCCCGCGCTGCCACCTCACCCTCTCCCTATCCCCCAACCAACCAGACAATGCCACATCACTCCCTCACCCCATCCCTCTCTCCTCTCTCTCTCTCCAGCTCACACCCCACCCAAACCGACGCACGCACACACCCAGCATCGCCCCAACCCCGCGCCATCCTCCCTGACCGCTGGGCCCGGCCCCACTCTCCCTCTCCTCGCAGGCGCACCCGCACCTTCCCCCGATGCGCCCCACCCCCGTCTTCCTCCCGCCTCTCCCCTCTCTGTGCCCGCCGGCGCGCCACCGCCCGCTCAACCTCCCGGCGCCGCCGGCGACCGCGCCCCCACCCTCCTCTGAGCCTCCCGCCACCACGCCGCCCTGAGCCCGCCTTTCTCCTTCCTCTCCCCTTCACGTCCCGCGCCCGCCATCCTCCGGGCTTCTGCCCCCTCCTGCTTCCCTCTCCGGCTACCTCCCTCGCCCCTCTCCTGTGCTCCTCCTCTCTCCGACCCCCGCTCGCTCGCTCCCCTACCTCGCCGACCGCCTCTCCTCACTGGCCGCCAGGCCTCCGCGCCTCAGCCACCTCCCGTCCGGCATCGCCTCCATCCGCCCCCGGCGTCGCCCCCACCTCGAGCTCGCCGGAGCCCCTTCTCCGCGGCCCTCCATCGCCTCTGCTCGTCTCCATCGCTGGCGTCCCGGCCTTCCCCTCTCTCTCCCTGCCGCCGGCGCGGCTCGCCATGCCCGTCGAGCGCCGCGCCGCGCAGCCTCCTCGCCTCCGTCGCCGGCCAGGGCCGCAAGCCCCGCCTTCCTCTCTCCGGTTGCGGCCCGCCTCGACCCTGCCGTCAAGCGGCCGCCTCGCCTCCCTGCTCGGTCCAAGCTCTGTCGTGGCCGCTGCCACGAAGACCTCGCCGGCCACCTACCCGTCCGCCGACGCCAGGATCCGCAAGGGCCTCCTCCGCATCGCGGCCGGTCAGAACCACCCCAGGGTCGTCGGGGTGAACGCCAAGACCTACCTCGTAGACGCCAAGAACGACGTGCATCGTTAGCCGAGGACCCGAGTGACTCCAAGTTCCCCTCCAACAAGATCTCCGCCAGTTCGAAGCCGTGCCACGGATGGCGACAAGATATCCTTCGCGGACCGAAGACGATCCGGAGCGCCAAGACCTCCGACAGGGAACCGACGCAGAACGCCAAGCACTGCACCCCGGACACCAAGACGACCCGACTCGAGGTCCCGACAAGACCTTCGCGACGACAAGAACGGCATCGACCCGGGAGAATCCGACGCGCCCGACACCGACCCAAGTCCTGCCGCCCGGACGCGACAAGATCTACCCCCCGATATCCGAGAACTACCCCGGAGTCCGAGAATGTTCTGCCGAGACGACCCGTCGAAACCTGAACCCCGAGACCGAACCCCGAACCCCGGAACCCCAAGTTCGTCGAGACCCCCCCTAATGTGTGAACCCCTTCCCGAAACCCTATTTTATAACATAATATAACTTGTCGCATATTAAATGGTCTTGCATGCATACATTCATGTGTTTTGGGGGCCTTATGCCGATTCACCTCTAATTAAATATGGGGCCCATATGCGGGCAAATCTAGTCTCATATTGGCCTCATCTAAATTTGTGTAGCGAACCGGTAACTCATCGTGCCATGTTAATTCAACATTTAAATTGCGGGGGTTCCAAACAACTTGAACCATCTAAGTAATGTCGGGACCTCGGTTCCGCTTAATCTGACCTAATTGCATTGCACCTTGGCCATGTCATGCATCATACATGCATCATGCCGATCTTCTGCCGTTGTATTAAATATTGCATCCGGTGTTTCTTCTAGTGATTTGCTTCTTCGCGGATAAGGCCGTTGAGTTGATGTGAGCTTCGCCCCGTTCTTCGGTTGAACCTTCGACAATGTTTTTCAGGCGAGCATCTCCCCCTTTCTACCTATCTTACTTTTCTAGTATTTATTTCCCTCCTGTTGATCTTTGCTATCTGTGTTGCGATGCTCTAGTTTCGTACCCGTGATATCCCTTGCAGCCATATATAGCCTTGGACACATCCTATTACCTGTTGTTTGGTAGATAGTTGGACCCGCGTGTCGTAGTCGCTTGCTCAAGTGTTTTGCTTGTCGTCAAGTACCACAATTGTTGGAGGTTTGCCGCATGTTGACGTTGGAGATGATCATGGCTTTAATTATTGTTTCACTTTAATTACTGTTTAACAACTAAAATTGAATTAAGCAGAGGCATCGGTGGGTGATAGGTAATGTTGGTTTTCCGAACGCCCACTTGTGTCCCGAGTTCTTGACACTGTTAGAGATCGAGCGCTAACCACGGTGGGGAGATATGGGCCCCCATTGATTATTACCCGATTTCAAAGTATTGTCTTGGGGCCACAAACTAGTTTGAGGTTTTATTTACTATCCTGTACTTATGCCATGCTTTTGCTTTATTTAAATTGTGCGAGATAGCATTTGTCTTGTTTAGGATCGGGACACGATTTGCGGTGTCGGCAGTCCCGTTTGGGGATTTCTGTCGTTCACAGCCGTCTACCCAAACCCTAAGTCCGTCTCGGAGACCAGCCGTTCTTGGTGTACTTAGTGGGGTGGCCCCGTGCTTGCTTTGGGTGCAGGAACGTCGTGACTTAGGCCCGACATCTGGATGGGTGTATGTTAGCGATCGGCAAAAGGGTCGAAGTGCCTGTGGATACTTTGGTGCACCCCTGCAGGGTTAAATCTTTTCGAGAAGCCGTGTCCGCGGTTATGGACGACTTGGAGCACAGTGCTTGATCATAGACAACTATAACTAAAGTTTATTGTTATAAATTGACTTGTATCCGATCTGACTAGTAATCAGCTTCACTACAACGGAATGGCTAAATAAAAGTACCAACAACTGCTGGGTTTTGGGGTTATCTCATGCTATCTATATCTGATTAGTAAGTGTTGCCACTATAACTGAATGGTTAACTAAAAGTGCCCACTGCTTACTTTATCAGGACGATTATCTAAACCTGACTAGTAAAGTGCCGCAACTATAACTGAATAAGTAAAACTGCCAACTGTGAGAGTTCCTCGGTTGACTTCCTCGTTTGGTCTCGAGGGGGGAAACGCCAGGATGGGTTTGTTTGGTGTTAGTATCAGTCTGGTTCCGAATAGGTCTTTCTTACCCCTCTCTGATAGTCGCCAGTTGTATCGAGTCTCTATAGGTTGTTTAGTGCATGCTGCCGCTTCAGTCCACCATACCTTTGTAGGCGAGGACCGCCGAATTCTAGTCTCGCCGTGTACTGGCCTCAGTACTGACGCTCCTCTTTTTCCTTTGTCCTTTGACGGCATCCATTTTGTTTAAGCAGGTTTTGAGATCGACGTCGTTAGCAGGGTTACCCTTCCGGCTTGGCCTGGGCAGGGTTATGGACGCCAGTGGTTATTCTTCAGGGCTCTTAGCCCCATTTGCATCTTGTCCGTAGCTGGACGCTCTATCGTTTTCAAGGTGATTTGGATCTTTGTACCGTATATCTGTATTCTTGACTCAAGGAGTCGTGTTGTATATATATCTGTTCTGTGGGTCCCATCGAGGACTGTTGTGTAAAGTTATTACTTCGTTTTCCACCCGCACGAAAGTGCCTGGTGGGCACCTTTGAATCGTTTCTATGCGGGTTTGGCGGGTTTCGCTAAAACTTGCATAGGGCCGATTCTGAGGGTGTTACACTATTGGTGCACCCCGGCCGGGTAAAACTTTCTGAAAGTCGTGTCCGCGGTTATGGACGACTTGGAGCACAGTATCTCGACCATAGACAAGCATAACTAAAGTTTATTGCTATAAATTTGACTTTATAATGACTAGTAATTAGCTTCACTATAATGGAATGGCTAAATAATACTGCCCACAATTGCTCGTTTGAAGTGTCGCTTGCGACCATTGTACCTGACTAGTAAGTATTGCAACTACAACGGATTGGCTGAATAAAAGTACCAACAACTGCTGGGTTTTGGGATTATCTCATGATATTTGTACCTTATTAGTAAGTGCTGCAACTATAACGGAATGGTTAACTAAAAGTGCCCACTGCTTATTTTTATCAGGATGATTATCTAAACCTGACTAGTAATTGCTGCAACGATAACTGAATAAATAAAACTGCCAACTGTGTGAGTTTCTCGGTTGACTTCCTCATCGGTCTCGAGGGGGAAACGCCAGGATGGGTTTGTTTGATGATAGTATCAGGTTGGATCCGGATAGGTCATTCTTATCCCTCTCTGATTGCCGCCAGATGTATCGGGTCTCTATAGGTTGTTTAGTGCTTCTTTGCCGCTTGATCCACCATACCTATAGGCGAGGACCGCCGAATTCTAGCCTCATGGTGTCTTGGCCTCAATCGACGCTCCTCTTTTTCCTTTGCCCTTTGTCGGCACCTTTGTTTTAAGCGGGTTTTGAGATCGGCCGTTAGCAGGGTTACCCTTAAACCTTTGGGCAGGGTTATGGACGCCATTGGTTATTCTTCAGGGCTCTTAGCCCCATTTGCATCTTGTCCGTAGCTGGACGCCGTATCAATTTCAAGGTGATTTGGATCTTTGTATATTATATCTGTATTCTTGACTCTTTGAGTCGCTGTTATATATATATATATATCTGTTCTGTGGGTCCCATCGAGGACTGTTGTGTAATGTTATTACTTCGTTTTCCACCCGCACGCAAGTGCCTGGTGGGCACCTTTGAATCGTTTCTATGCGGGTTTGGCGAGTTTCGCTAAAACTTGCATAGGGTCGATTCTGAGGGTGTTACAACTATGGACCCCGGTCCAATCTTTACCATTGACACATCTTCCTCTGTCACTGTTTACTTGCTGCAAACCATCATCACCTTCCACACCATACAGTTAATCCTTTGTTACAGCAACCGGTGAGATTGACAACCTCACTGTTAGTTGGGGCAAAGTCTTGAGTTTGTGTTGTGCAGGTTTCCATGTTGCTTGCAACACCTTTGAGACGTTTCCTTCCTCCTACTGGTTCGAGAACCTCGGTTTCTTACTGAGGGAAGACTTGCTGCTGTGCTGCATCATACCTTGCTCTTGGGGTTTCCCGACGAAGCGCTCCCACATTGACAAAGCGCCAACAACTATGTTTGTTTATATAAGGAGAACATCTCTAGTTAACTATGGACCCCGGTCCAATCTTTAATATTGATACATCTTCCACTGTTCATGTTTACTTTCTGCAGACCACTATTACCTTCCACACCATACAGTTAATCCTTTGTTACAGCAACCGGTGAGATAGACAACCTCACTGTTCGTTGAGGCAAATTCTTGAGTTTGTGTTGTGCACGTTTCCAAGTTGCTTGCAACACCTTTGAGACGTTTCGTTCCTCCTACTGGTTCGATAACCTCGGTTTCTTACCGAGGGAAGACTTGCTACTGTGCTATTCACACCTTGCTCTTGAGGTTTCCCAACGAAGCGCTCCCACGTTGACAAAGCGCCAACACCTTGCTGATGCTTCCCCTTCCCCATCACCACCCTCCTCGCCACCCCGTACTTCTCATTCCTCTTTTTCCCCTCCGCCCACCTCCTAATTGTCTTCCTTTCCCTTTTATTATACTCATCGCTCTCATGCCCAGATATTTCCTATCCTGTTCATATTCTGAGTCAGTTTGTATCTACTCCCACTTCGGTTCATTATAGTCACCTCCTTCGTGTTCTTCGCTATCTTCGTGGCACACAAACACGTCGTCTATTCTTCCCTCGTTCCTTCTCCTTACAACTCCAGGCCTACTCTGATGCTACATGGGCTAGTGATCCTTCGGATCGCCGCTCACTTTCTGCCTACTGTCTGTTTCTTGGTGGTTCTCTTATTGCATGGAAGACGAAGAAACAAACTACAGTTTCCTGTTCGAGTGCAGAGGCTGAGTTGCGAGCTATGGCTCTTTTGACTGCTGAGGTGACTTAGTTGCGGTGGTTACTCGCTAATTTTGGTGTCTCTGTTACGACACCCACTACTCTCTTGTCTGACAGTACAGGTCCTATCAGTATTGCACGTGACTCGGTAAAGCATGAGCTTAACAAGCATATCGGTGTTGATGCTTCTTTTGTCAGTGCTAGTGTGCAAGATCAGGTTATTGCGTTCCAGTATGTGCCTTTAGAGTTACAGTTGGCAGATTTCTTTACGAAGGCCTAGACTAGAGCACAACATAGTTTCTCTCTCTCCAAACTCAGTGTTGTAGATCCTCCATGAGTTTGAGGGGGGGGCTGTTAGAGAGATATTTGTATACTGTATTTCCCCCACCAGATTAAGGGGCTTCCTGCATATTTACACCTGTACATGTACTATATATTGTGGCCTTTGGCCCCTCTGGAATACAAGTTGCTATTCCTCCAACACAAATATCATCGTTACCATTTCCTATGACCATATGAGGACCTCTTACCATTAAATCTATGGTCCATGCGCTATTCCACACACTCCAAGAGGTAGAGGCACCGAATGGAACACCGTGTCGAGGAAATCACACTTTGGGAATTACTTGTCTTTCACTTTCAGCAGTCTTGCACTTAGGGTTCTAAACAATTCTCCATGCTTTTTGCGCTAGTAATGCTCAGATGAAGTTTTCTAAGTCCGGTCTGTCCCGAGAAACGAATGGTTTTTATGACTATCATCGCCACACCACCAAAACTGTCGGCATTATTCATGTAGTCATTATGGAAAGAGACAACCAATTTAAACACTTTGATTATGCCTTGTTTTGGAGAGGTTGTTTGACTGGTTTCATTGTGTCTAATCCTGGCCTAGTTTAAATCCACCAGAAACCATGCCCGAGCCATTTTGTAGGCCGATCTTGAGCGGGCTCAATCCTGGTGAAACCCAAGAAACACGTCGGGTTGACGTGAATCAGAAAAGCTCGCCCCTCGCATTTCTTTGGCTATCGGTGGTGCTGGCGCATACCACTCGCTGGAGTCAGCAACTTCCCCGATCTTCCCTCGCGGTGGCAAACATCATTATTGAAGAGAGGGATTGCAATGGAAGAGGGCCGACGAGGATTGGGTGGTTGGAGTGTTTTCATCCAAAATACGATGGATAATACTCGCCAATACTCGTTAATCCACCTCTACAAAACAAGCCCTTACTAGTTTTTCCTTACCTCCCATTGATAGATATCTTCCAGTCTAGCCGTTCAATCTCTTAGAGAATCGTTCTTTGATGGCATGTCTTTCATTCTTCCGTATGGACTGGGAAAGTGTAACACCCTCAGAATCGGCCCTATGCAAGTTTTAGCGAAGTTCGCCAAACCCGCATAGAAACGATTCGAAGGTGCCCACCAGGCACTTTCGTGCGGGTGGAAAGCAAAGTAATAACATTACACAACAGTCCTCGATGGGACCCACAAAACAGATTCATATACAACGGCGACTCCAAGAGTCAAGAATACAAATATAATATACAAAGATCCAAATCACCTTGAAAACGATAGAGCGTCCAGCTACGGATAAGATGCAAATGGGGCTAAGAGCCCTGAAGAATAACCAATGGCGTCCATAACCACCGGGACAAGCGGAAGGGTAACCGCTAACGGCGTCGATCTCAAAACCTGCTTAAACAAAGGGGTGCCGACAAAGGGCAAAGGAAAAAGAAGGTGCGTCGATCGAGGCGATGCAGCGAGGCTAGAATTCGGCGGTCCTCGCCTACATTGGTATGGTGGACTGAGCGGCAGCGGCAACATGCACTAAACAACCTATAGAGACTCGATACAACTGGCGGCTATCAGAGAGGGGTAAGAAAAACCTATTCGGATCCAGCCTGATACTATCATCAAACAAACCCATCCTGGCATTTCCCCCTCGAGACCATCGAGGAAGTCCACCGAGGAACTCACACAGTTGGCAGTTTTACTTATTCAGTTATAGTTGCGGCACTTTACTAGTCAGGTTTAGATAATCGTCCTGATAAAGTAAGCAGTGGGCACTTTTAGTTAACCATTCCGTTATAGTTACAACACTTACTAATCAGATACAATTAGCATGAGACAACCCCAAAACCCAGCAGTTGTTGGTACTTTTATATAGTCATTCCGTTATAGTTAAGCTGATTACTAGTCAAATCGGATACAAGGCAGTTTATAACAGTAAACTTTAGTTATAGTTGTCTATGATCAAGCACTGTGCTCCAAGTCGTCCATAACCACGGACACGGCTTCTCGAAAAGATTTAACCTGCGGTGCACCAAAGTATCCACAGCACTTGACCCTTTTGCGGATCAGTTAACATACACCCATCGGTATGTCGGCGGGGCCTAAGTCACGACGTTCCCAGACCCAAAGCAAGCACATGGGGGCCACCCCACCAAGTCGACACCCGCAACGGAGTCGGCCGGTCTCCGAGACGGACTTAGGGTTTGGGTGGACGGCAGTGAGCGACAGCAAATCCCCAAACAGGGACTGTCGACACCGCGAAACGTGTCCCGATCCTAAACAGTACAGCGTGCTCCTCACACAATCGTAAATAAAGCAGTAAAGCATGGCATAGGTACATGATAGTAAATAAATCTTCAAACTAGTTGTGGCCCCCAGTACAATACTTTGAAATCAGGTAATTATCAATGGGGGGCCCATATCTCCCCACCTGTGGTTAGCGCGCTCGATCTCGGAACAGGTGTCAAGAACTCGGGTCCTACGGGACACAAGTGGGCGGTCGGAAACCAAATATTACCTATCACCCACCGATGCCTCTGCTTAATTCAATTTTAGTTGTTAAACAGTAATTAAAGTGAACAATAAGTAAACCATGATCATCTCCAACGTCAACATGCGACAATCCTCCAACAATTGTGGTACTTGACGACAAGCAAAAACACTTGAGCAAGCGACTACGACACGCGGGTCCATCTATCTACCAGGCAACAGGTAATAGGATGTGTCCAAGGCTATATATGGCTGCAAGGGATATCACGGGTACGAAACTAGAGCATCGCAACACAGATAGCAAAGATCAACAGGAGGGAATAAATACTAGAAAAGTAAGATAGGAAGAAAGGGGGAGATGCTGCTTTGAAAACATTGTCGAAGGGTTCAACCGAAGATCGGGGCGAAGCTCACATCAACTCAACGGCCTTATCCGCGAAGAAGCAAAACACTAGAAGAAACACCGGATGCAATATTTAATGCGACGGCAGAAGATCGGCATGATGCATGTATGATGAATGTCATGGCAAAGGTGCGGTGCAATTGGGCAATATTAAATGGGACCGGGTCCCGACAATTAATTAAATGGTCCAAGTTGTTTAGCTACCCGCATTTTAAATGTTGTTTAACAAGGCAAAATATATCAACGGTTCGCTACACCAATTAAATGAGGCCAATATGAGACTAGATTTGCCCGCATATGGCCCCATATTTAATTAGAGGTGAATCGGCATAAGGCCCCCAAACCACATGTTAAGCATGCATGCAAGATGAATGATTAAAGTGCAACAGGTTTTATATTTAGCATTTATAAAATAGGGCTCGGGAAAAGGGGTCACACATTTAGGGTTCGGCGAACTTGGGGTTCCGGGGTTCGGGGTCGGTCTCAGGGTCCAGGGTTCGACGGAAACGTTCTCGATGGAAGCGTTCTTGGATTACTGGGGTCGATCTTGTTGTTCGGGATGAAGCACTTGTCGCACCGGGGTCTCGATGTCCGGGATGAAGTACTCGGCGTCTCCGCGTCGGTGGCCTTGGCGGTATCGGGTTCGGACTCCGGATCCGGGCACGGTCTTAGCGCTCCGTCTTCAGTGTCGTTGGCGAACTCGGGCTCGATACCGGGGGTCCTTCGGAACCTTGAGGCGATCTTGGCGTTCGGTGGAGTTCTCGGTGCGATGTCGGTCTTGGGGTCCGGGATTCTTCCGGTCCATGACGACATCCTCAATGCCCTGTCGAAGGCATCGGAAAACCCGTGAAGGCGATCTTGGGGTTAGTTCTTGCTCGGGTTGATGCGGTCTTGGTTTTCCTCACATCGCCACCCTCTTGCAGACCGGGCCGTAGGGCGTCTAGGTTCCAACTTCACATGGCCTCCATCGTTGCATCTGCACCCGTTACCTCGGCACCAAAACACAAGCAGGTTAGAAGCATCGAGGCGGTGCACGGCAGAGGAGGAAGGCTGCCACGAGGGCGCATGAACAGCGGCGCCGCGGCGAAAGCTGCAGAGGAGGCGGGACGCGCGCTTGAGGCGAGGAGGGAGGCTGCTCGCGGGCATGGGGAGGTCTGGCGGAGTGGAGCTCGCGGCGCCGGCCGCTGCTGGCGTCTTGGCGGACGGCATGACCGGCGACGGGAGGCGCTGGACGGCGCGTCTGGGGCAGGGGCTAGCGCGAGTGCAGGCCGGCGCTGCTCAGCGGCGAGGCGGCGCTTCGGAGGAGGCGACGCGGCGGCCTGGGCGAAGCGAACGGGGATGCGGCGAAGGCGGGCGGCTCGGTGCGGTGGCGCCGGAGATCGAAGGGCGAGGCGCGGTGGTGGGGGCCTGGCGGCCATGGCCATAACCGGGGCGGGAGAGGAGGCCACGGGAGAGGGCTGTGGCGAAGCTCAGCGGCTTCGCCAGCGGGCGGCAGCGGCGGCAGCGGAGGAGGCGGCTCGGGCGAGTGCTGAGGTTGGCCGGAGGGCGGGCGGCGGCGATGAGGCCGGAGGCGTGCGCGCGGTGAGGCAGAGCGGAGCGGGCCGGCGACTGGGCATGGTGGTGGCGAGCGGGGCGCCTGGCGAGGGAGGGGCGCGGCCGGAGGAGACTGCTGCGGCGGAGGTTGGGGGAGGGCGACGGCGAGGCGAGGAGGTGGGGGGGTGTCGCCGGAGAGGGGGGTCCTGGCGGGGCCGGAGAGGAGGGAGGAAAAGGGAGGGGGCGAGGGAGGCTATCGGGAAGGAAGGAGGCGGCTGACAGAGCCCGAGGGAGAGAGGATCCCGAGGAACAAGGTGGGGCCAGGGGTGTCGGGCTGGGGCAAGCGACCGGGTCAGCGGGGCGGGAGGCTGCTTAGGCGCGTCTGGTGGCGGTGGCAATGTGTGGGATTGGGTGGGGTGGCGGTGATGGGGAGAGAGGTGTGGGTGGGGAGGTTTAGGTGGCGGTGATTGGATAGGGGGAAGGTTAGAGGCGGTGGCAGGATGCTATTGGAGGGAGTGAGGTGGAGGGGTGGGTTGGGTTAGATTGTTTGGTAGATTTAGAAAATAAGGGGTGGACCGATATATTTTTCTGGGGTGGTCGATCGGGTAAATCGGCCCGTTCGACTGCCCCTATTAAAATAATTTAAATTTTAATTATTTTAAAACACGGCTTTCGCAACCCGATAGCCGACAACAAAATAATTCCGGAGACCCGACGTTTGGCGTCTGAATAAAAGACGGGGCATTTTTAGAAAACAAAAACGGTTTGCGAAAATGGTTTTGGACAAACAACATATGATGATGACGATGCAATGCACAAATTTTAACGCGATTTTCTAGTAGTGGTTTTGCGGGATGCCACAATTCGACACCACTAACAATGGATCTCGCCCTCGAGATCCGCCTCATGGTACCGGAAGGAAGGTCGGCGATCTGTGTCTTCTCGCTTCGTGTAGATCCTCGCGACACCACTAACAAGAGGTCGTTGATCCCGTTCGTCAAGAGAACACTCCGGATAAACAACGGACGAAGTTAAAGGTAAGGCCACCTCTAACTTCCATGGAAGGAGTAGAGTTGCATCGACCCACCATTCAATGTACATAAGCGAATGATAAGAGTAGTGGTATGGTCGCGACTCCATCCCGCACTCAAAGCATTACTCATACCGAACAGATAGATTATGCAACCAACCCTCGGATTCAGACTGAAGATCTCGACAAGCGAGGTTCGGATCAAAGGAGTGATGCAGACTCTGCATCGGATCTGGCGTAGATGATGTCGTCGCGTCGGAAAACACCGGAAGGCACGAGAAGGAACAAGAGAAGTCCTCCAGACGGAGGATTCCTCGGATAGCATGAAGACCAGATGTAGCAACACCGTTATCAGAGGAGGAAGCGAAACCCTGAAGGTACGACGGAAACCCAACCACGAGAAATCCTGGACTCGAAGAAAAGATAAGAGAGCAGATACAAAACACGTCGAGATAAGAGGAGAATAGCAGAGGGGTAAGGAGTAAAATCAGACCTAATCAGAACTATCCAACCGATTTTAAAATAGTTTTGACACTCTACTTCGGCCGTTAGCTAGGTTATCCTACAGGCTGGACTTGTGGGGTATCGCAACTGCTGAGCTCTGATACCACTCTGTAACACCCTCAGAATCGGCCCTATGCAAGTTTTAGCGAAGTTCGCCAAACCCGCATAGAAACGATTCGAAGGTGCCCACCAGGCACTTTCGTGCGGGTGGAAAGCAAAGTAATAACATTACACAACAGTCCTCGATGGGACCCACATAACAGATTCATATACAACGGCGACTCCAAGAGTCAAGAATACAAATATAATATACAAAGATCCAAATCACCTTGAAAAGCGATAGGCGTCCATTACGGATAAGATGCAAATGGGGCTAAGAGCCACGAAGAATAACCAATGGCGTCCATAACCCCCGGGACAAGCGGAAGGGTAACCACGCTAACGGCGTCGATCTCAAAACCTGCTTAAACAAAAGGGTGCCGACAAAGGGCAAAGGAAAAAGAAGGAGCGTCGATCGAGGCCAAGACAGCGAGGCTAGAATTGCGGTCCTCGCCTACATTGGTATGGTGGGTGGCGGCGGCAACATGCACTAAACAACCTATAGAGACTCGATACAATGGCGGCTATCGAGAGGGTAAGAAAACCTATTCGGATCCAATGATACTATCATCAAACAAACCCATCTGGCATTTCCCTCGAGACCATCGAGAAGTCCACCAAGGAACTCACGGTTGGCGGTTTACTTAATCAGTTATAGTTGCGGCACTTTACTAGTCAGGTTTAGATAATCGTCCTGATAAAGTAAGCAGTGGGCACTTTTAGTTAACCATTCCGTTATAGTTACAACACTTACTAATCAGATACAATTAGCATGAGACAACCCCAAAACCCAGCAGTTGTTGGTACTTTTATATAGTCATTCCGTTATAGTTAAGCTGATTACTAGTCAAATCGGATACAAGGCAGTTTATAACAGTAAACTTTAGTTATAGTTGTCTATGATCAAGCACTGTGCTCCAAGTCGTCCATAACCGCGGACACGGCTTCTCGAAAAGATTTAACCTGCGGTGCACCAAAGTATCCACAGCACTTGACCCTTTTGCGGATCGGTTAACATACACCCATCGGTATGTCGGCGGGGCCTAAGTCACGGCGTTCCCAGACCAAAGCAAGCACATGGGGCCACCCACCAAGTCGACACATAGCGAGTCGGCCGGTCTCGAGACGGACTTAGGGTTTGGGTGGACGGTGAGCGACAAATCCCCAAGCGGGACCGCCGACACCGCAACGTGTCCCGATCCTAAATAAGCGATCGTGCTCCTCACACAATCGTAAATAAAGCAGTAAAGCATGGCATAGGTACAGGATAGTAAATAAATCTTCAAACTAGTTGTGGCCCCCAGTACAATACTTTGAAATCAGGTAATTATCAATGGGGGGCCCATATCTCCCCACACTGGTTAGCGCTCGATCTCGGAGCAGTGTCAAGAACTCGGGTCCCTCACGGGACACAAGTGGGCGGTCGGAAACCAAATATTACCTATCACCCACCGATGCCTCTGCTTAATTCAATTTTAGTTGTTAAACAGTAATTAAAGTGAACAATAAGTAAACCATGATCATCTCCAACGTCAACATGCGGCAATCCTCCAACAATTGTGGTACTTGACGACAAGCAAAAACACTTGAGCAAGCGACTACGACACGCGGGTCCATCTATCTACCAGGCAACAGGTAATAGGATGTGTCCAAGGCTATATATGGCTGCAAGGGATATCACGGGTACGAAACTAGAGCATCGCAACACAGATAGCAAAGATCAACAGGAGGGAATAAATACTAGAAAAGTAAGATAGGAAGAAAGGGGGAGATGCTCGCCTGAAAACATTGTCGAAGGGTTCAACCGAAGATCGGGACGAAGCTCACATCAACTCAACGGCCTTATCCGCGAAGAAGCAAAACACTAGAAGAAACACCGGATGCAATATTTAATGCGACGGCAGAAGATCGGCATGATGCATGTATGATGAATGTCATGGCAAAGGTGCGGTGCAATTGGGCAATATTAAATGGGACCGGGTCCCGACAATTAATTAAATGGTCCAAGTTGTTTAGCTACCCCGCATTTTAAATGTTGTTTAACAAGGCAAAATATATCAACGGTTCGCTACACCAATTAAATGAGGCCAATATGAGACTAGATTTGCCCGCATATGGCCCCATATTTAATTAGAGGTGAATCGGCATAAGGCCCCCAAACCACATGTTAAGCATGTATGCAAGATGAATGATTAAAGTGCAACAGGTTTTATATTTAGCATTTATAAAATAGGGCTCGGGAAAAGGGGTCACACATTTAGGGTTCGGCGAACTTGGGGTTCCGGGGTTCGGGGTCGGTCTCAGGGTCCAGGGTTCGACGGAAACGTTCTCGACGGAAGCGTTCTTGGATTACTGGGGTCGATCTTGTTGTTCGGGATGAAGCACTTGTCGCACCGGGGTCTCGATGTCCGGGATGAAGTACTCGGCGTCTCCGCGTCGGTGGCCTTGGCGGTATCGGGTTCGGACTCCGGATCCGGGCACGGTCTTAGCGCTCCGTCTTCAGTGTCGTTGGCGAACTCGGGCTCGATACCGGGGGTCCTTCGGAACCTTGAGGCGATCTTGGCGTTCAGGGTGGAGTTCTCGGTGACGATGTCGGTCTTGGGGTCCGGGGATTCTTCCGGGTCCATGACGACATCCTCAATGCCCTGTGTCGAAGGCATCGGAAAACCCGTGAAGGCGATCTTGGGGGTTAGTTCTTGCTACTGGGTTCGGTACGGTCTTGGTTTTCCTCACATCGCCACCCTCTTGCAGACCTTGGGCGAAGTAGGGCGTCTAGGTTCCAACTTCACATGGCCCTCCATCGTTGCATCTCTGCACCCGTTACCTCAACACCAAAACACAAGCAGGTTAGAAGCATCAGGGGCGGTGCACGGCAGGAGGAGGAAGGCTGCCACGAGGGCGCATGAACGGCGCCGCGACGAAGCTGCGAGAGGGGAGGCGACGCGTCGGACGCGAGGCAGAGGAGGGTAGGGGATGCTCGCGGGCATGGGGAGGTCTGGGCGGCGGAGTGGAGCTCGCCGGCGCCGGCGGGCGCTGCTGGGGTCGAGGCGTGCTGAGGCGGACAGCTGGGCGACGCCCGGCGGCAGGAGGCGCAGGACAGCGTCTTGGGGCCGCTGAGCGAGGCAGGCCGGGCGCTGCTCAAGCGACGGAGGCGGCTTCGAGGAGGCGGCCAGCGGCTTTGGCGCGGGCGAACGGGGATGCGGCGGAAGGCGGGCGGGGCTCGGTGCAGGCGGGGCGCGGAGATCGAAGGGCGAGGCGCGGCGGGCCTGGCGGCGCGACCGGAGCACGCGAGGGCCGGGAGAGAGGAGGCCCACGGGAGAGGGGATCATGGCGAAGCTCGGCAGCTTCGCCAGCGGCAACCTTGGCGGAGGCGGCTCAGGCGAGTCTTTGCGAGGTTGGCCGGAGAGCGGCGGGCGATGAGGCCGGGCGTCTTGTGAGGTGAGCGGAGGCCGGGCAGCGGCAGGCATGGTGGTGGCCGGGCGCTGGCGAGGCGCGGCGGAGGAGGCTACTGGCGGAGGTTGGGGAGGCGACGAGGCGAGGGTGGGGGTGTCGCCGGAGAGGTGGGGTCCTAGCGGGGCCGGAGAGGAGGGAGGAAAAGGGAGGGGGCGAGGGAGGCTATCGGGGAGGAAGGAGGCGGTGAGCCGAGGAGAGAGGATCCCGAGGAACAAGGTGGGGCCAGGGGTGTCGGGCTGGGGCAAGCCGGTCAATGGTGAGGCGGGAGGCTGCAGGCGTCTTGAGTGGCGCAATGTGTGGGATTGGGTGGGGGGTGGCAGGCTGATGGGGGAGAGAGGTGTGGGTGGGGAGGTTTAGGTGGCAGAAGCTGATTGGATAGGGGGGGGAGGTTAGGCGAGGTGGCAGGATGCTATTGGAGGGAGTGAGGTGGAGGGGTGGGTTGGGTTAGATTGTTTGGTAGATTTAGAAAATAAGGGGTGGACCGATATATTTTTCTGGGGTGGTCGATCGGGTAAATCGGCCCGTTCGACTGCCCCTATTAAAATAATTTAAATTTTAATTATTTTAAAACACGGCTTTCGCAACCCGATAGCCGACAACAAAATAATTCCGGAGACCCGGCGTTTGGCGTCTGAATAAAAGACGGGGCGTTTTTAGAAAACAAAAACGGTTTGCGAAAATGGTTTTGGACAAACAACATATGATGATGACGATGCAATGCACAAATTTTAACGCGATTTTCTAGTAGTGGTTTTGCGGGATGCCACAGAAAGCTTAAGTACTTTTCTTCAAACATAGTTCTCTAGGCACGTGGCACCAGCTTCACCTTAGTTTGTGCATGTCCTGGGCTATATTACTTAACAAGATGGAGCACCTCCCTTGGGGCAGCTGCTGGCATGTACTTGCAGATCACATCTAGTTTCTGTATGTTGCCGGTTTGCCTCAAACAATAGGAGGATGTCAAACAACAAGTGTGAGCAGATTCCGAGCGCTCTGATTTTCACCTATTGTCAAAGCCTATCTTTAAGTGGATAAAGTAGTTTCAAGCCACTTGTCATAAATTTTTGCTAGGTCAAGCTTGCATGCACATAAGTTTTCATCTTTTCATCATTACCTCCATTCCCGGTCCCATATTTTACTATATCAATTGGAGTTTTCTCATCAATTGCACATATGGACATATAATTCTGTTAGGATTAGATATGCACAATCAAATTATGTGGCGCTCATCCCACATAAGTCATACCTATTAAATCACATACAACAATATTATGTCTAATCATTAATAGTAAAGTAGTATTTGAACCTTTTTAGGGAAGGATTTGGAATTTTGTTTAATTTTAGGGAGCGAAAGTAGTACATTCCTATAAAATTAAGGGACCTTTAGTGCTTTCATTCTCTATTTTTAGATCCGTTCAAATCCTCATCATGGTTGTTTTTATGTGTAATCACTCTCAATGGTCAACAACATCTGATTTTCTTATCAAGGGAGATGTACCCTCGCATGATTACTGAAATATACATGCTTTCGAAGAAGAAAGGTAGTTGGCTTGAGTAAAAGTATTTTGAACTAAGAAACTATGGCTGAAGACGGTGTGGTCATATAAATTTGCTTAGTGATGTCATTTATATTATGTTTTGTCATAGGGATGGAAGCTTAGTGAAGGTTAAAGAGCTGCTAAAAGCACCATGAAGAACCCCATGGCAAAGTAACAATGTTGTCAGATGTTTTGTTTTTTGCACGACATGTATGGTCCAAACAAAAATTGGACTAGGGGAAAATAAAAATGAGTGTGTTTATGCTAAACTGTTATACTTGTTTGAACTTATGTTTTCTATTTATAGCATTAATAAGTACAATTTTATTCATGTAGACGACATGATCAAGCACGTGCATAATAATGTTTCTAAAAGTTTGTTATGGTGTCACTTGTTATTCAGTTGAAATGCATATCCCTCTATGCTAAATTTAATTTCTTTACTGTAACAAAATTTCTCTTTGAGTTAATTATCTGCATTTGCATAAATTAAGTAGTGAATGCATATGAGTTTTTTTATGTGTGTCGACATATATAATTTAATATCATGATAGAGGTATGAAAAAGTATGCTCAAGAAAATATCTTAATTAGTAATCATGATAGAGATATGAAAAACATACACTCAAATAAATATCATAATTACAGTGATTCTGGAGCAAGATACACACTACCATACCACTCTATGCACTAGTTTTTGAGTTAAATATGTATGCTTTCTTTTTAGATAAATTAATATATTTTTATGTGCTTTAAAATGTATCTACGTCATTAGATAACATGCATAATGCATGTGTATTTTTTCAATATACAATTAGACTATCTTTTTTAAACACAAAAGCTAATATGAGAACCCATCACTCCAACTAATACGTCTAACTTTTACAAGAGAGGTGGGGAGCTTTTTGTAGCTATGTTATTTCAGGCTTCTAAACAATCGGTTATGATGTTTTCCTTTTGACTATTGAATAAGTGTTCTCTTCGATACCTAAATAAAAGTGCTTTATCAAAACTGTTTTTCGAGAGATCTGTCTATAAATTCGATATTTACCGGATTTATTGTTTGTCCCTCCTCTCTTATTCCGCAGCAGCAGCGCAAATTTTATTGGCAATGTCTTTAACAACATAAAGTGCATTGCAAATGCTTCAAACTATATATATTGATGTCTCTTTTGTTGAGAGAGCAAGGGAATATATAGCTTATAGTGTTTTTGGTTTGTTATAACAGTCCATTCAAAGATTCACAACAACCTGTAGGCACACTTGGGTAGTCACCATAAGTGATGACATATTATGAGTTTAGCCATAGTCAGTCGCCTAGTTTAGTTCAAATTAATTACTAACCTTACCGAGGAACCAACGTAATAGAATTCCAAAGTTTAAAAGCTTTTTATGAACTACTAGGATTAAATCCTTACAAAATCCGTTCACAAAAGTAAAAAAAGGCGTGAATTTGTGGCAAGATGATTTCACTTGATTTGAGTTCCCTCGCTCAAAAAAGAGGTGGGGACCTCGGGCTTCGCCCTGTAGTTAGGGTTGACCTGGTTTTTTCCTTGAGGGGCAGCTTTTGTGGAGGAGATTGCGATGGTGCTCTCACAGATCTAGGTATGGCGATTGTTCACCTCCTTTTTCGGCGCTACCATAGTGACGGCGGAAAACGATGGACGAAGGTTCGACAAGACACAAGTTTCTCCAATAGCGAAATTATAAATTTACTTGCAAAGTTCTTTGTGCAAATACATGTTTGTCTTAGAGCCGTTGACTATATATATAATCTCTGAAATTGTCTAATAAAATATATGGTTTACTTTAAAAAAATTCATTTTGTTTCCTTCCGCAGTTCTACCCCATGTTTCACTTCTCAACGGTAAACCTAATTCTCTTCTCACCATAGTTTAGAAAACCGGATCAGTTGGGTGGTCTAACAAAAAACCAACGGACGTCCTCTTTGGTTTTTAAGAGCAACCGGTTTGACTAGCAAAAAAAATAAAAAATGCTGAAAATAAATAAGGCCTTGAGGCCGAACATGCCAACCTACAACCTTGTTTCAAAGGACCCACCTAAGGGCTAATACCACCTTGCGAGACTTTACTTGTCATATAATATGAAAGTAAACGCTACTCCCTTCAGTATCTGTTTAAAGGGTCATTACGTAGTTTAAGAAAAAAGTTTAATCATATATTTAGCCAATAAAACATGAATTGTATGTCATAAAAATTATTTCATTGAAAAAATATTTTAAATATAAATTCAAGAGTATAATTTTAAAAAATTATAATTCATATTTTATTGATCAAACTTGTGATCAAACCTTTTTATTAGATTAGACTACGTGCTGGCCCTTTAAAGAGAGTATTTATTAGATTCTCCCCACCCCCGAAATTGACTTAAATTTCTGTTTTTTCGATATTGAACGAGCCGAGCCGGCGGTTGGACCGGTTTACTCGCCGGTCCGTTTTTTTAAACATGCTTCCCACTCCCTTCTCTCGTCTCAAAAAGAAGAAAAAATTCATCCCATCGCCTTCCTCCCAAATTTCACTCCTCTCCGTTTCCCACCTCCGATCCCACCACAGATTTCAAATTCCCGCACTTCCTCCGCCGCCATCCGCTCCTCCATGGACGCCGACGAGATGGACGTCGACGAGATGGACACCCCCGCCTCCGCCTCCGGCTCTCTGTCCGCCTTCCTCTCCGAGCTCGCCGCCCTCCACCGCCGCTCCTCCTCCTCCTCCTCCTCCGCCACCTCCCCTCCCCTGTCTCTCCCCTCCCTCACCCTCCTCTCCTCCGCGGCCGTCTCCGCCTCCCTCTTCCCCCGCCTCGCCGCTGCCGGCCTCCCCGCCTCCTCCCTCCTCGCGCCCCTCACCTCCTCCTTCTCCGCCCACCCCGCCCCCGCCGCCGCTGCCTACCTCCGCCTCCTGCTAGCCCCCGCCTCCCCCTTCCTCTCCCTCTTCTCCCCGCTGCCCTTCCTCTCCTTCCTCCTCGCCCTTCGCAAAGCGGTTTCCTCCACCGCTGAAACCCATAACCCTAACTCCAGCGCCGGCCACGGCAACCCCCGCAAGCGGAAGAACCAGCGCCAGCAGGCCGCCCCGCGGTCCCCGTCTTTCCTCCCAGACGCTCTCCCCCTGCTCGCGGATGCCGCAGGGAGACTGCCTCTCGGGGAACACCCGGATGCGCGGAGGTCACTCATTGACACCGCCACGGAGCTCGCGGCCTTCAATGTCCTTGCCGCCATCCTTGGATCCAACTGCCACGCCGAGGCATTGCAGGATGTGATACGTGCGCTGGTCTCAGTGGTGCTCTCGGGTGCGAAATCGGCTGCACGGGCCACCGCAGTGGAGTTCCTGGTAAGGAAGGTTGTGCCTTTGGGTGGGGAGGAAGGGGAGGAGGGGGTAAGGAAAGTGGTGAGTTACCTGCCGAGGCTTTTGGCGATGAAGGCGCCCGAGAAGTCGGAGGCGAGAGGGCTGGCGGTTGAGGCGATAGTCGAGGTGGTGCAGGCAATGGAGCCACATGAAAGGGAGGGCTTCACTGCTTATGTGGTGACGATGGCGCAGGGGAAGGCAAAGGGACGACTCTTTGCTGTGGATATGGTCCTGGCGATGCTGCCGGTGCTCTTGCCAACAGAAATGGATGAATCTAGTATGGGGGAGGATACTTGGGGGCTCAAGTGTGTCCGAGTGTTGGTGGAGAGGTGTTCGGATACTGTTGGAGGTGTCCGGGCTCGGGCCTTGACGAATGCAGCCCAAGCGCTTGACGTTTTGTCTGAGAGAGGTGTGGAGGTCGCTCGGTTGCAGGAGGTGATGAAGATCGGGAACATGGATCTCGGAGAGCTGTTGAGGCGACGGTGCATTGATGATAAGGCTGCTGTGAGGAAGGCTGCGCTTGTGCTCATCACAAAGGCAATTGGTTTGATTGGCAGGCCTGTCGATGAGTCACTACTTAGTGCAATGGGGGCTGCGTGCTCTGATCCGCTAGTCAGCATTCGCAAGGCGGCTCTTGCAGCCATCTCAGAGGTGTTCCGGAAATTCCCAGATGAGAGAGTGACAAAAGAGTGGCTTCAAGCTGTGCCATCGCTGGTGATCGATAGCGAGACCAGTATACAAGAGGAGTGTGAGAACTTGTTTCTTGAACTGGTTCTGAACAGGGTCTGCCAAGCTGCCAATTTGAACCTGGATGATCACTCAGTCAACTTGGAGGAGGTTTTCCCGGAAGGGATACTGGATTTGCTGAAAAGCATATGCGATGGAGAGGTTGCTCCATGCATAAAAAGGATATGTGCAAGCCTCGGGAAGAAGAAAAAGCTGAGACCACTACTTGCTAGTTCACTCCAGAATATCGTAACAATATCTGAATCCTTGTGGTTGAGAAATTCTAAGCCAATCGAGAAATGGACTGCACCAGCCGGGGCTTGGTGGCTTCTTTCCGAGGTCTCGTCATTTGCACCTAAATCAGTTAACTGGAAGTTCCTCTCTCACCACTGGAAACTCCTCGATAATGTTGGCCAAGAAGACACAGGTAAAGCTTCTTCTGAAGGGGATCCAAACTCTGCGCTCTGGGCTGTGGATCGTGTTTCACTCCTGCAAACTATTTCAAATGTCTCCATGGAGCTACCTGTGGAGCCTGCAGCAGAACTGGCACACAGCTTGCTCACGCGTATTGAGAATTTTGATATGAACCTGAGTGAGGTAATCATCTAACGAATCAATGCAAAATTTAACTCTGGTACCAATCAATTTGTCATGCAACAGTGGAATCTTATGCTCAGTTATATCAGGGGCTACTGGGCCAGTTTGCAATTAAGTTCTAAAGCACCAAAATACTTGTTCAATCCACTGAAATCCAGGCATAGATCTTCTAGATACCATTACACTAGCTCTATTGCTCACTCTATTTGGACTGGGAGTGTATACTGAGATTTCTTGTAAACTACTGCATTTGATAAAGCCTTGAATATAGGTAAACATATTATAGTCCTTTAACATGCAAGAACTGTCGACCCATGCTGTCAATATGGTTAAACATGTTATAGTCGTGGGTGGGTATCATAAACCTAAGTATAATGACCAAAGTATGCTATGTTAATTTTCTGAATGGAATATCCTTCCAGCTTACCTGTGGCAATTACCAGAGTCATAAAATGGCCGTGTAAAATCCACCTGTTGCGGGTTTAGACTCGAATGACAAGATTATCCAAGTATCTGTGTGTTGCTTTGTTATTTTTCATACATCTACTATTCCTCTTGCCAAAGTTCTGCCAAAATGTTCCTCATGCATTCGTGTTATCTTTTTCATGACAGATTTCTGGGTTGTTGAGTAAATGCATATCATTAATCTCTACCAACTTCACTCTTAATAGAAGTATGAGACTTATCCATATCTTGACGGTAATGTCTTATCTACTTGCACATACAGGTCGATGCCCATGTAAAATCACTGAAAACTTTATGTAAACGGAAAGCGAAAACTGCCAAGGAAGGTGAAGCACTAATAATGAAGTGGGTCCAGCAACTTATCAATAAAGCAGTTGCTAGTCTAGACAGCTACATAAAAGGATCATCACAAGATTCCAGGGGTTGTAGCTTCTTTACACCTCCGACTGGCAAACTTAAGGGAAGAAAAGGCGCATCCACCTCAAAAGCGATGCCAGAAGCTGTTATTGCTGTATTCACCGTTGGATCACTGATCCTAGCTTGCCCCGATGCTAGTGTGGAAGACATCATCCCTTTGCTGCACACAATTATAACCTCTGGAAACTCTGGGCCAAGGCCAAAAAACCTTGTTGGTGGAGATGTTTCTTTCAAAGAGCTAGCTCCATCTTTGTACATACAATCGTGGGACACAATGGCAAAACTATGCCTTGTAGATGACAAACTAGCAAAACGCTATATTCCACTTTTTGTTCAGGTGCGTGGCCTCCGATCACTATAACTCTCATGATTTCTCTTAACAGATAAACACTCAATGTTGCTTGTATAAATCAGGAGCTTGAGCAGAGTGATTTGGCTACCCTTCGGAATAACATCATGATTGCCATGGCTGACTTTTATGTACGCTATACCGCACTAGTTGACTGGTGAGCTTATATCTCTCAATTATCTCTGATACTCATAGCATTACCCTTCCAGTATTCTTTTGCTGCGATTTCTTTCCAGCAGATATGCATGTTCCCATATATTAGGAGGTTGCTTCTACAGTCACATCCTGTACATCAGATATTATTAGTGTCCACACTTTGAGAATTTCACACATATTCCATTCTAAATAGTATTCACATAACGAATTATTATACAACTAGTCATCAACCTGTGTATCTGCACGGGCTAGCTATAAACATTACATAATTATTATATTCTTATGATAATACTATTAATATATTTTTAAATCTGACAATAATTTTAGAACCGTAGGAATACAATACTTTTGCACTTAGTAGAACAATATAACCCCGCTGGGAATTTTTTATTAGAATGCTGTAACATAACACAATACATGTTGGAAAACAAGAACTAATAAGAGCAAGTTAAAACTCCATAGTGCAATAATTCAAGTAAATTCATAGCGGGCCTGCTTGCTATGAGAAACAAACATCCTCTATACTGTAAATATTGAAGCTTTACCATCAGAGAACATAGCTTTGGCAATAAGCGAGTCTATTTTCAAGCATGCATATATATATGGCCATGTATTTGTTGCCTAAACATTTTATCATGAGTTTGCAACGTAATTTCTACTTCATGTCTAACCATTTGAGATATTGCACTGTTCTTTCTTCTTTATCTAAAACATTGTTCTGATAAAAATTCAGGTAAATAATATATCTGAAAAAAAATTGCGCTGTTCTCGTAATAATGCTGGGTCATTTTGGGTTTGACCTGCAGATGAAAACTCCGTCTATTCAAAAAACTTCTAAATTAGGAGACAATAAATTGCTACATAAATTGTGTCAGAGATACACATATTTGCTACCAATGTATGATGTGCTTCTATAAGTTTGAAACAAATCAAAATCGAGTTCAAGCATAGCACATCACTGTTCCAAGAAACTAATAAGTTAGAGGCATACCATGAACTGTGGAGTAGTTCTGCTCAACTTTCAGTGCCACATAGTAATTTACTGCTGCAAATGCTGTAGCTCTGCGTTATATATGCTGTTGCTGTGTCGCATGTCTACAATGGCCATGATATAGCCATGACACTTCAACATGAGCTTTGTAACCCTTATTTTACCCTCTCTTTTCTCTGCAAATCAGTCTCATTTTCATCAAATTACTAGTTCTAAGTTTATAGGATAAGCTGAGAATATCAGTCCATTTCATCTGCATAAGATATCACAGCTATGTTTCATCCCAAAGCAGATAAAATTAAGAAAGTAGCCACGTAACCAACTAAATTAATTTTCAAAAAGAATCCTTTGATATGAATCAGTGTGACTAAGATGCTGACCATTCCTCCTCTCTCTGGTGCCCCATACCTACAGCGGTGCACTGTTAATTAGCTGAATTGAACATATATTTTCTTTGAAACTGAGCAAACAATAACTAATTTGAGTTCTGCACATACTGTAGATATTTTTTCAATGTTTTCTCTGATATGTAGTGGTATATTGTTCTCACAGTATTGCCCAAATTATCCTTTTTTGAGATGTGAAAATAAGATTAAGCAAGATACATAAGTCTACTAAATAACTTATGTTCATCTTAATTAATGAACATCACATATTACGCTTCACACTGGAGAGGTTAATTATAGAAAAACTCTATATGCTAACTTTTGCAACCTCAAATCATAGAGACCACCAGCTATAGTAGGAGACTATGTAGAGAATTGATTGCTGAGTATAACATACTGTGGGGGGTTTAAAGTGAGCTTTACCATGCAGACAGGCATGCAGAGTAGAGTGCAAAATTAATCAATCACTGTATGATCTACCATTGATGCAATTTGACGTGAGCAGTTGCTGGTGACGTGAGCACTTGCTGGATATCTATCTCATTGAGTAACACTGTAAGAGAAATCAGCGAAACTAAGAAAACTAAGATTGAATTGTCCTAGTTCGTGGCCGTGATCCATGTGCTGGCTGATTTTGATGATGTTGCCAAGTGTGGTCGCTGCCACCACGAGCGAAGGCGGATTAGCATAGGAAGACTGGAGATGTATTATGGCCTTGCACCGGCAAATCAATTTGCGGTAGGAGGTTGGCAATTAGATGAGATCTGTTTTAATTCGTTTTTCATTACGGAAGAGATGGGAAAACAGAGTCCTTATTAAGGAAGGAGATAGGAAGAGGCGTCCGTCTCACGTGGGTGGAGGAGGTGGATCCCGGATTTTTCAACGAGTGTGACTGGATGATCAGATAGTCGGATGGACAGAATCTTCTAACCTCTCTTACGGTGCCTCCAATTAGTAAATACTCCCTCCGTTTCAAAATATAAGATGTTTTAGCCTTTTACTGAAAGGCATGTATCTAGACGCCATTTAGTGTGTAGGTTCTGAACCTACACACTAAATGGCGTCTAGATACATGCCTTTCAGTAAAAGGCTAAAACATCTTATATTTTGAACAGAGGAAATGTAAGTTTATTTTTTCTTCCTTCTTTTCTTGGGCTTGGCCATTTTCCAAGTTAAATAGTTCCAGTGATGATCCAATATGATTTCAGTTAACTCCATATTCCATGTCTACAAAAATGGAAAGCACATCTTCAAAATTAGTTACTAGATGGTATTGGAGCAGGAGCTGCCACTATTGCTGGCAATTGATAATAAAACATAATTATGTCTTCTCGCATATACCAATAGTAGTTCTGTAATTTCTTACTTTCCTCGTATATATTTTATGCACACTTTTTTTTTTCAAATGGTTAATTATTATGTTTGTACTTGTGAGCTTTCACTGATCTTTTTTTTTCAGTTATATGTCAAAAATAACAAAATCACTGCGTGATCCCTGTGAAGTAGTACGGAGACAAACATTTGTCCTACTCGCGAAGTTGCTGCAGGTGCTTATCATTCTTTCAGTGTTACATTTAAATGTTCAGGCGCTGATTTACTGAAGCTATTCCTTTTATCCAGAGGGATTATGTAAAATGGAGAGGAGTTCTTTTCCTTCGGTTTCTGCCATCTTTAGTCGATGAATCAGAGAAGATAAGACATTTGTCTGATTACCTCTTCGGGAGCATCTTAAAAGGTTTTGATACTCTTGGTATTCTGTACTCCCTCCGATCCATATTACTTGTCATTGAAATGGATGTATCTAGACTAGATACATCCATTTCAATGACAAGTAATATGGATCGGAGGGAGTACCATTTTTTGAAGTCACTGCCTAACATGAACATAAATGCTGTTGCAGCTAAAGCGCCACTTCTTGCATATAACAGTTTCATAGAAGCTATCTACGTCCTAAACAATTATACAGGGCATGGTGGATTTAGTGAGTCTCAAGGTTCTCAAGGTTCTCAAGCTTCTCAAGGTTCTGGCCGAGGATCAACCCTTTTTGCGATAGGGTAAGCCTCTGCATGATGTTCAATTTGCAGAAACCACATTCACCATTGTCGGACATTTATTATGAGAACCTTTGTTGCAGAGGAACTGATGAAAGATCAAGGTCAAAAAGAATGCACATATATGTGTCCTTGTTGAAACAGATGGCCCCAGAGCACCTTCTAGCTACATCAGCCAAGTTATGTGCCGAGATCTTAGCAGGTGTTTGTGATGGCTTGCTTAGTGTTGATGATGCAGCTGGAAGGGCTGTACTTCAGGTATGTACCCATATATTGCCACCAATTACGTGGCACTGGGTGGGTAACTATGTATTTTGCTGTATCTAGTTACTGTATTTATTTATTTTGGTGATGACATACATTGTTTTCTTTCCTACAGGATGCTCTGCAAATACTGGCTTGCAAGGAGATGCGCATCCATCCGAGCATCTGCACAGACAACTCCGAGATGGACGATGAAGGGGGAGACGGCGGGACGGCGAGCGCGCTGAACGCGGCGAAAGGGAGGGCGGTGACCCAGGTGGCGAAGAAGAACCTGATCCAGATCGCGATCCCGATATTCATCGAGCTGAAGCGGCTGCTGGAGAGCAAGAACAGCCCTCTCACGGGGTGCCTGATGGAGTGCCTTCGCGCGCTGCTCAAGGACTACAAGAACGAGATCGACGAGATACTGGTGGCGGACAAGCAGCTCCAGAAGGAGCTCCTCTATGACATGCACAAGTTTGAGACCGGGAAGGGGAAGGCTTCCAAGGAAGCAGAGGCTGGGCCCAGCGGGAGCTCCCCAGGTCCAGTGCAGGGCGATGTGGCCGCAAAGGCCACAGTGCGGTCGGTCCTCAAGGAGATGAACCGGAACGTGCCGACACCGCCTCTGCATTCGATGAGCGTGCCTAAAATGAAGTCGGTGCTGGGGCCTGGAGGGCTGAGTGCCTCGCGCCGTCCGTCTGCTGTTCTAGAGTCAGTGAGCCGGATCCAGCCATTTGGATCAGACGATGAGAATTAACCTGATGTCGAGTCCAACTTGGGTTGGTTGTTCTGACTGTCAGTTAGGTAGTGTTGATAATGCTGAGGGACTGATTTCACTAGGCTGCTCATATTCTCAATGAGTTCCTTTTTTTTCTTGACTGATCTGTACTACTACTAGATTTGTTCAATGTAATCGAACTGTGTAGAGAAAGATGAAATAATTGCAACGCTTGCAGGGACCTGGTGTGCTCAAAGTCTTGGATGTTTCAGCGTCTCTGACAGAAAACGTTTATTGCAGTTCCTCCGGCGTAGTAGGCTCACCTGGCCGTGTCTGCACATCTATATGTATTATTTTCCCGTCTTGCTCATTTTGTCATGTTCGTATTTGGATCTTCGAAAATTTTGATTGGCTCGTTTTCATTTTGATCTATGGATAAATTGTCATATCTGCATTTTGACCTTCAACCATTGTTGTGTTTGGATTTTGAGCATATGCAACTTCTTTCTTGGATGTTTACTTCAGCAATGGCAACAAGCTATACAGGTTCTCGCTGACACAAGAGTTTACATTTTTCTATGCTTTCAAATCAATCATTATCTTTATATTTTGGAGTTGGTAGCTTAACAATCTCCAATCCTTGTATTATTATTTATCATCACTCACTGCCATGGGCAGTTTTCATCTTTGTTACATGTTTCCAAACAAAGACAAAACACAATTGAAAAAAAAATCACAAACGAATCGAGCTCTCGTATCAGTGGAGCTACGGGACACAATCATGGTTCATCTGTAGCCGTTCTGTTCATATGCTGGTGGCTTTGGCCTGAGCAGGCTGGTCATCATCCTGACAAGACAAGGAGACATCCAGAGATCAGTAATGTATGCTTTGCACCTGTGCGTCCAATTCATTTGCTGCTGAAAGGAACAACTTATAACACTAACCTTTGGATCCGGTTCTGCGGCTTTCTGCATCAACCCCCCAAATCCCAAACAACAAACGGGTCAGTCAGTCAGTTGTTTGCCAATGCCCGGTCTTTCTTCAGTAAATTTCGTAAGAGTGCGCACACTTGCCTTTCTCTCGGCCTCACTACCATCTCCGCGCCTGTCAAGGTTGCTGAGGGTGCGCTTCTCGGAGGCTGTTCCCCTACCCTGGGGACGGTCTTCACCTGAAAGAGAATGATTATTTTGTTACCGCCTTGTTTGAATTGTACACCAGTGGCACTCAAACCTAAACTCACCAGATTCCTGAACTGAAGATTGTACATCATCTGCAGGTAGCGCTGTTTGGCCACTCGCTCTTCCTTGTTCAGAGTCCTCCAGAAGCCGTACATAGACCCCATGTTAAGCACTTTAGTCGCGTATATCTTCCATGTGTAGCTGCCATCATGTACAACACATTTTGTCATCCGATGACCATAGATAGGAAGATCGGTGAATGAATGAATACCATATATAAGAGCTGGATCCTACCATTCATAGATGCGCTGAAGCCCAGCAGTGGACACCTTGTTCCAGTAGCTTGGGTCCTCCTTGCACTTCTGGAAAAAGTCTGCAATCTTGGTGCTTGCCTCCCTGCCGTTCACCGGGTTTATGTGGAAACCCGAGACTCCGTCGACAATTATCTCTGCTGGCCCCCCCTGGTTTGTCGCGAAGGTTGGCAGCCCACAGTTCATCGCCTCGATGACTGTTAACCCGAACGCTTCATAGAGTGCAGGCTGAAACAAGAGATAAGCATGCAGTGTAAGGCTAGCTAGAGTTCAGCTTTTGTTATCTCTAAAAGAGTTGAATTTATTTTACGCAATGGTTGGTCACTCAAGAGTGGAGTTCAGAGGATGAAGGCATATATATTGTTCATGACCACCCAACAGTTAGCTGTTTTATACCTGAACAAAAGCACCCTTTGTATCTGCGATGTAACGGTACAGCTCGCCATTACGGACACGGTCAGTTTGCGCCTTGATCCAGCGGATCTGTCCTTTCAGCTGGTACTTGTCCATCAAGTTGTGCATCTTGTTGATCTCGTCTATCTCTTCCCGGTCACTGGAGTGTGAAGCGTTCAGGAGGCCCGCGACAACGACGAGGTTCACGAGGTCCCTCACCTTCTTGTTCTGGCCATACCACTCGACTAGTCCGGTGATGTTCTTTACTTTGTCCAGCCTTGCCATCGAGAAGATGATTGGCTTGTTTCGGTCAGCCAGATACCCTCTGATTTGGTAGCATCACAACAGTTAGCACCTATGTATTTTTCTCAAACACAAGTATGCTTGTGTTTCCAAGGGAAGGGACTTACATGTGTTCGTCAGTGTCCTCCTTACTGTAGAGCAATTCCTCAATCTGTGGGTGTAAACCTGTCAGCCGCTTCTGCTTCTGTGTGAAGGGGAAGTAGACAGACTGATCGGCGCCAGGTGCAGCAATGTTGAACTTCGGGTCGAACACATTCATGCCCGTGGCGTAGCGGCACAGCCCCGGCATTGTGAATGCGTAGTGCTGTTCATATTGGCCAGGCTTCTCTTTGCTGCATCACATATTCATGTTAGAAAGTTGTAGGAGTAAATACTCAGAGCGAGAGCACTGTAAGTTACAGTCTACAAACCTCCCAGCAATTTCTTGGTAGGTGCTAGTGATGATAAAGTCAGTAGTGTTCATGGCAATCATGTCAGCGGTGAATTGGCAGGAGAAGTGGTACTTCTGGTCCAGCTCTCTCCACTTGACATCCGAGTCCTCATACTTCGTCTTCTCAAGAGCATGTGCAATTGTTCCCTGCCAGGAAGATCATTTAGGAATGTCATATAAATTTTGATTGGTGGCGAAAGATATCTTGAGGCATCCTATTTGATTAGACACTTTCTCGCCTGTGTTACTCCTAGTTTACTCGACATGAGGGACGCCACCAAGTTGCCATCAGTGTAGTTGCCAATGATCAAATCCGGTTTGCCCTCTAGAATGTCAAGAATTTTGGTAGAAGCATCCTGAAATTATGTCGGGGTGAAAGCTTAATTAAGATCACCAACACAAGAGTGCTGACAATTAATAATTCACAGCTGGCAAACCTGAGCATATCTCTCTAGGTAAGGGTAAATGTCAAACCGAGAAACCCACTGGCGCAGATCCTTCCCATCTTCAGTCTTGAATGGCACACGGAGTATGTGGGAATATTTCGTATTTTCAACTGGTTCGAGATCCACATTACATTTTGTGCCTTTGGAATCTGGTATCAATCTTGTTAGCTGCGGCCAAGTAGTATCCATTATTTTAGCACATCTAGAAAAGAAAATAGCAGGAATGCCTAGGATTATGGTGTAATCAGCTTTACCACAAGAATCTTGGGGGTTATATGCAAACCCTGTTGCTTGATCCTCTGCAGCAGCTCCTCTTCCATGGACCTGACTTGATCCAGGATGTAGACAACCTGTTACAGAGAAACCATGTTTTCAGAGTACAATAACCTCTCTCTTAATCAATACGTGGTGTAATAGTTTCTATCCCCCTTGAACCTTCTGACCCGGATGTATCTCTCGCTCCTCCAAAATTGTAAAGAATTGTACCAGTTTGATTTGATATAAAATGGTTCAGGCCGGCTTAAGCCTGCCGTAGTCCCGCTAAAAAAAAAAAAAGAGTACAATAACCTGAACAGAGCATCATTTCCTACTATTTGATGATATCAATACCTGACCACCGGTGTCTGGCAATCCTAGAACCTTCTCTTGGCCAAAGTAACCATGGATAGAGAAGACAACAATGTTAAATATGGTTGGAACCCTGCTGAAGAACTTCTCCATGTTGATAGGATCGGGTGCCTGGAGCACTTCAGATAGGAAGTTCAGCGTCTCCTTGCACCTTTCAGCAGTGTCACCCCATCCCTTCTCCAATCCCCACTCTTGAAATCTGCAAGACCGTTTGTAAAGAAATCTTAGGCATAGTTGCGTACTTTTGCACCATGAATCTTATATCTACTTAATATCACAGTAAATCACCTCTGTTCAAATTTCGAATATGGTGTGTATTTTGGCAGCCCGCTAACAAAAACTTCTGCAAGGAGCAATGCTGTCTGAAGCTTGTTCACCGTGTCAATTGTCTCGTTAACCATCAGCTTCTGCATGTTCACAAGGATATAAATGTTCAGTCAGTCTGTTATTTCTGCTTTTCCTGATAATCCCTATGTTATGAATGACTGATTCTTTACCTCCCCGCGGTAATTCAGGGCGAGTAAATAGTCGAGCAATGGCCTCATGCTTTCAGGATTATCACTCAGCTTTGAAGACATGAATTTGGAGACAAACTGCATTCCGTTCCCTATGGATGAGGGCAGCGTCAAATGAGGTGTTGAGAGGTCAAGAGCACCAAAATCAACTTCCAATGAATTGTCATCCTTGGCCCTGAAATTCACATGAACAGGCCGTATTTTTCAGATTCATGATTTTACTCATTTGGCATCAAGTTTCTGATCCATGTAAAGGCTCACATTACATTGAGTAACACATACCATTTCTCATCATATAATGTCTCTTTGAACTTCAGGTATTCCGATGGTGTAATTCCTTCGACTGACAGATCGTCAGAGTGAACATTGACGTATTCCCAGATACCAGGATTCATTCTGACAGCGAATGCAACAAATGGTGGTAGAACTACTGCTTCCTGCAAACATAAATGTTACCCAAGTTAATTAATTTCATTCTATAAAAATTCTAGCCACGTAAGAGAATTGGGAAATTTAAAGTGAAATGACCTGTGTTGAACAAATAATGTAACCGAGAAAGCCTTCAACAAGCTTTTCCTTCTCGACTTTGTCATCTAGTGATTTTTCTAGCTCCTCCATGAGCTGCTGGTTCTTCAAGAGCCTCCTGCCCTTTGATACATACCTGAAACATTTGTCTCAGATTTCAGGATGACAAAGCTTCCACACAGCAATATCTCTCAATGCAATCCATGGCATAAGGAACTCATCACATGTATTACAGAACACACAGTTTTGATCCATCTACTACAATTTTCCAAAATTGAGTTTTATTACCTTTGGAAGCATCTCTTCATCTGGTACCGGCTTTGTCGCAGCGCATCGGGCATGCTCTCGGCAACGCTATCCATTCTCTTGAAGCTGAGATTGGTGGCCATGGTGAGAGGCTACCAGGCTTGTCAAAGTGAGTGGAGAAGATCCAAGAACTATATTGGGAAAGGCAACTAAGGAAGAATGTCGTGGAGCTGTGTGATTGTCTGGGCATCGATGAACACAATTTATAGAAGATGGCACAAAACTTCCCTCCATGAAGAAAGATTTCTTTTCTGTTGGCATAGCTGGAAATGCAAGATAGATGAGGCTAAGCTGAGAGGAGAAAGCACATTTCCTGGGAGAAGTTATTCCAAAGAAACACACAAGGCAAGAAAGCCATTGCATCATAACACTGTAAGATTCCTTAGCACAAAAAGGGGAGGAAGCCAGCACTTTCGACATCCAAATGTAAACTTTTTGCCATTGGACATCTGCACCAGGCCAAGAACTCTCAGAAGATCACAAAAAGCAATCAAAGCATATTTTCTCTTGGAGCCTGAGTTAAGCTTCCATTTGAACTTGATGCGCAACAAATTGCTGGGCATGTGATATGAAACAATAGCCCATGGACTACCTTATTACAATCTCAAAGACAGAAAATAAACTCAAGAGCATCCAAATAGAAAAAAGAAGTTACATGAGTCTAGCTCTTTGTTTCAAAACTCAAAAGCATCAAAGGGCGATATATCATATTTCTTCTTAACCAGAATATGGAACTCTAAGAGAATGTAGTACTCATCACCATACAAGGCATTGAACTAACTATGGGATTCCGATCCCAGGATATTGACGAAATTGCTCTCACATGTTTGCCAATTACTTAAAAATAGATCATAAAAACATTATGTCTCAAAAAACAAATCCATGTACACAAGTGGCAATACTTTACACTCATCGAAATCCAGCAAGCTCAGTGTTTACACTTTACAAATTGCCGTAACACCAGGAAACAGAGAAGGATCACACATTGTGTCCTGGTGAAGGATGTAAGCCATGTTCAATTTTGGGAAAGGGAGGAACAAAAGCATCTGCTGACTGATTCAACAAAAGTACCCTAATCATTCCTCAGAGCTCATCAAGCCATTTCTAGTATATGTATGATAAAACTCCCATAACGTAAGCACTCCTGAAGCAATCGTAATGGGTTGACCAAAGCATGTCCCCCTACCAAGTCAAACAAGTGGCTGCAAGAGAGATAACAACATTAAATACTTCTGCAAGTAGTTAAACCATATCACTCGTAAGATTAAGGATAAGATGACAACTGCCATAAAGGTGGAAAAGAACATATCGTACCAAGATTTTCAGGAAGATTTCAGTCTTCAGACTGAGCATTTGTCTCATAGATACGGCGTCCCTTGTTGTACCGTATGTACTTCTTGCCATCAGTGCTCGTGATGCGCACCTCAGGGATCTGCTGCACAACGTGCCAGTTCTTCCCTCCGTCCAAGCAGCTCCTCAGTAAAGAGAGTGTGCACTGCAGCTCGAACCGGCGCAGGCCATTGCGCTTACGGATCAGCACCTCCAGCCACCGTGGCAACGCGATACTCCAGAAGATGATCAACTCCTCGAAATAGAATGTCTCTGTGGATGGGGGAAACACGAGTCGGAGATGCTGCAGCGTGTCAAGGCCCGACACATGCTTCAGCTTTGAGCAGTCATCAATAGTGAGGAACTGAAGCCCGGGCAGGTTGGAGATTCTCTGAAGCGCCCTGTTGTCTTTCAGATAGAGTTCATCAGATAGTTCTGGCAGGTCCTTTATCTCTGTAAGGCTATGTGCACCCTCAACACGAAGGTCACACAGAGCAGCATGCTTTAGACCTTCTGGGAGACCTTTGAGTTTAGGGCAGAACTGTATGTGCAGTGACTTAAGGCAAGGCAACGATATCTGACTCTCTTCTACACTTAAAGACCAATCTTCCAGTTTCTTCATGTTTCTTAGCTTTAAAACCTCAAGCTTGGGGAAGGATGTGGCTTGCGACAGTACAGTGGTACCGAGGAATTCAGAACCGATGGTGACAACTGAGTCTGCATTTGAGATCTGCAAGGACTTGAGCTGGTTCAGGCGGCCAAGCGCAGGCAGCGTGGTGCATGACACACAGTTGTCAAGATCCAAGAAGACAAGACCCGGGAAGGAGGTGCTTAGCTTGGGACCCGTCATCCAGTTTGGAAACTTTCGCCCTTGGTAGTTCTTGATTACCAGCTTCTCAACGTTCTGGGGTGGGGTAAGCTCATTCCATATCTTTTCACTCACTTTGGCTGCATCATCTTTAAGGCATTGATTGTTTATTTCGCGCTCTTCTTCCTCTGCTCCTTCTTGGTTCTCATGTTCTTCCTCATGTTCTTCTTCTTCTTCAACTAATGGTGCTTGCTCAGAAAGGTGTAGAACCTTCAGGAATGGCTTGTTTGCAAATGCAGCAGCTCCTGAAGTAGTAGCCCTGTCAATTCTCTCTATTTGAAGGTACCTCAACTCTGACAAGAAATTCAGGTCATCTAAATCACAGCCCTCAGGATCATTGTTGTCATTACCAATGATTAGACCAGATAGATGATTAAGATGCCTCAGTTCACCCACACCTTTTGGTACATATCGTATAGAAGTTCCTTCGAGACAAAGGCATCTAAGTTCTTGTAATGCACTGATGGACCAAGGGAGTTTCTGTAAGCTTTGACAACCTTGAAGGCTCAAGGTCTGTAAATTTGTGAGAAAACCAACAGAAGAGGGCACATCTCTGACCTGAGTTCCATCAAGATTGAGGTACCTCAGATGTAGCAAGTTGCCTATGGATTTCGGGAGAGCTTCTACTGCTGTATTGCTCAAATCCAAGACACGCAAGAATGGGGCTGACACGATAAGATCATCTATTACTCTGACATTAGGGCTGTTGAAGAGCATCAGCGACCTTAGACTCATCTGCTGCTTCACTGAAATTGGACCCTCCAGGCTGTTCTCCATGTTATACAACGCAAGGTGACGAGGCTTTGACAATGAGGACAATGGGTCTGTGCTCGATCTCTGTTGACCATCAATCAAGATACTCTCGTCTGTTATCAGAAAGCGGGCTAGTGTGCGTAGAAGATCATGTGTTATCCAGCACTCGTCAAGATTATCAGGATCAGGTTGTAATAAGTTTCTGCCTATCAATTCCAAATAGTACTCTTCGGCAGACTCTTCCAGGTCTTTGTTTTCTCTGGCCTTCACAAGGCCTTCAGCAATCCAATGCCGCACAAGATCAAAGAGCCGAATGGGGCATTCTTCAGGATACAGAGAGCAATGGAGGAAGCATTCCTTGAGTTCAGAAGGCAGATCGACATAACCCAAGTAGAGAGCTTGTGGAACTTGTTGCAGGAATGGTCGAATGGACCAAGCATCACTCTTCAGAACCATCTCCCACTCAGCCTTGCTGGTGCCCCTTGATCTTAGGACACCAGCAATAACCTTGATTGCTAGAGGATGGCCTTGGCATTTCTCCGTGATCTTAATCCCGACGTCCTCCAGTGCTTGGAGCCCTTCTGAACTGGATTCTGCAAAAACCTGTTCGCGCAAAAGCAACCAGCTATTCTCCGCGTCCATTCTGTCGACGCGGTGGACGATGGCCTTGAAGCCTGTCGCCACCTCCTCGTCGCGCGTTGTGATCAGTATCCTGCCTCTCACCACACCATCTCCCAGTGGAACTTTGAGAAGATCGTCCCATATATCAGGGCTGTCCAGGTCATCTAGGATGATAAGAAACCTCTTTGAGAGAGCAGAGCTGAGGAGGGCGAGGAGCTCCTCCTTGTTCTCTGTATCCCCGACGCTTACACCGGCACCCGCAATGATCTTCTTTAAGAAAGCCACCTCCGACAGATCCTTAGACATCTTCACCCACACGCAGATGGGGAAGTTTTCAGTCATCCTCTCATCAGTAAATATCTCCCTGGCAAGCGTCGTCTTCCCGATCCCCACCGCCCCAACAATGGCGAAGACGTCCACCTTCTTCTTGCCCTCTCTGATCATCCTGGGCACGAGCCCACCCACGGCCTTGTGCACCTGTGTCCCCACCGCACGCGGTGGCTCGAGACAGCTCCTGCACAAGGCATCATCACTGATCAACCAGTCCCTCTTCCTCGTGAGCAATGATGATCCGGCATCGGGGAGCGCGGGCATCTCGTCCTCGATCTCCCTCAGCCGGATGTCGATGTCCCTGATGGTGAACCCGATCTCATGGTGGAACTTGTGGGGGCCCGAAGACCTGAAGCAGGAGAACATCATGAAGGCGCAGCGCACTTTGGGAGCCGGCGGATGGTCAGCGTCGGCGAGGACCTTTGCGCCCTCCGCGGCACAGATGTCGAGGACGTCGTCCACCTCGTACATTGCGTCCTTGACCTGCGCCACCCAGGTGTCCACCTTGGAGCCGAGGAGCGTCCTCTGGCCCTCGTGGGAGACGACGGCGTCGATGCGGGAGAGCGTGAACAGGAGACCCCGCACGTTGTCCCGGATGCCCAGCGCCGCGCAGGCCTCCTGCCCCGCGAAGTCCTCCAGCGCCGCCGCGCACCGCTTGACGTACGAGTCCAGCACCGCCGCCATGGATGATCCCGAGGAGTGCAGCAGCCCCTTGGAAATGCGAAAAGGGAATTGTGTGTCAGTACGCGGGAAGAAAGCTGGATCCTTTGAGCGGAAATTAGGGGCTAACGAATGGGATAATAATTGATTTCCTAGCGCGGGGATCGGCAGCAAAGATGGAAATTCTAGTGGATTCTTTCCTTGTACTGATTTAGCAGCAATTAAACAAGATCGTCAAACCGATATAGTACAGGAGATGAGCATCTCTAATTACTACTGTAGTCTACAAGACGGAGAAGAAAAAAAAAGAGGAAAGAAGCAAATTCATCTAATCGCGCATCATCATTTCCTTCCTTGAAGCTAAAAACAAACAATCAAGCAGAGAAATTCCCTCTTGTTAATTAAAGATGGATGGATCGATTGGTTACCTGTCAAAGATGCGGAGGAGGAGCAGGAGGATGAAGATGAAGAAGAAGGTGGGAAGCCAAGGAGGAGGGGCGGCGACGGCGAGTGCCACCACCAGCCTCAATGGCCGGCCACCACCTTCCTCCCCTCCCTACTTTCCCACGGCCAAATCAAATAATGGGGATCTGTCTGCCTGTCCCTCTCTCCAGAAGCTATTTTTCTCCCACCCTTTTTAATCCAGGCAGAAATGGACGGCAACAACCTGTCAACACAGCTTGCTCCATTTTAGTATTATTAATTATGGGTCTCCCTCCCAAGGAAAGCCCATACTGCCTCAAGGGGCATGGATGGGAGGAACACAGTGAGTTTTGCAGGGCCATTGGTTGGGTTTCAGAGGAGTGCAGGTGGCAGAGGATGTACTACTACTACTACAGGACAGGAGCTAACAAACACAAGTTGCTGATGACATGACAATTGGCAAGCACGTACAGAAGGAGAAGCTCTGATATGTTTTTAACTTCTCAAGGATAATATGCAGATTAACCTGCTCAGTTGATTTTTTTTTGGTTTATCCGCAGGGTGAGGTTTTGAATTAATTTGCTTAATTCATGTTTGTGTATCTGAATTTTTTTTGTTCAAATCAGACGACCTTTTTTGTTTCTATCTGGTTGTCTTTCATATGACTATGCGTATAAATAATCAGATTTTCGGAACCATACTGAGTATCATGTGACTATGCGTTTGCACAGTTTGATGTATTGCAGGTATGTTCCTTCATGTTTTCTACTCATCCAAATACAATAAGTAGCATAGTTTCAAATTCTTGTGGTTAGTTGAGAGGCTTGCAGTTACTCTCCATATTCGTGTGACCTCTGCATTACTTCTTAAATATTGAGGAAATAAGTACCCACAAATTCTAGCTATCTTAATGAAAATGTATTAATCAGTGGCTCCAAATGTGTGTTTGAAAAAATTTCCTTCTATGTTCTTATGCCATGAAGGTTATATATCGGAGTACTTGATTGTCTGATAGTCTATCCATGAAGGTTACCTTTCAGCTGGAAATTCAACTAGGGCTGGTTAGGAAAAATGGTTTCTCTCCTTCTGAGAAAAGAAAAAATGTTCCATATTTGTCCAGTCGGAAGACCTGCTGGGAGTTACAATACTGATTTTGTTTTCCTATGCAGGGATAATCATATGACTGATTGTTTTTATGGTGAAGTAGCTTTGAAACTTGTGGATGGCTTCTCCCCTCTCCTCACGAAGGCTGCTTCACTTCACGAAAACGTTCATCTGTCTTGAGATGATGAATTACAAAGAAAAACCTTCAGGTGATACCGACTACAATCATGTCATTGATTAGAATAAACTTGTAGCTAGCATTAGAGATATTTTGTTCAAGTATTGCAGTTATAACTAATGAACTAATGAATGCAATTAAGTTGATATTTTGTTCAAGATATGCAATCAACTTGTAGCTAGCATTAGAGATATTTTGTTCAAGTGTAGCATCAATATTATTGTCCCTGCCTACACACGGCATTTTATTTCTTAGTTGAATTCTCTGTATCCATATCATGAGTTTAGGGATAGCTTCAGTTGAGGTTTTTGGAGCCCCGACAACGTTTATTTGCATGTACCAACCGTGAAACCTCATTTCTCGGCATCTTATGTGCTGTAGAGATTCAAACTATGTATGGCAGAGGAACTCACCGAGTTAGTTAAACTGGGCTTCTCCTATCCACTGGCTTCTCTAACCGTTCATCGAGGAGACATAATTGGTAAGCATGGAATTGGAGTTTTGAACAACACTTAGTTCATGTGCATAATTTGGCAATGCACATCTACAAGCAAGTTAAATTGTGCAACTACGGGCATTTATCCCGTATTTTATTGTTGTTGGTATTCACGTCTATGAAGTCAAAATGATTCGGTTCATAAGTCATAACAAAATCAGTTCTATGATTATGATTAAGCCAATGTTATATGTGGATATGATACATAGATGGTTATCTTGGTTAAACAAATGTCAACAGGTCATGAGAATGCTATGACTCTACATGTTAGTCAGTTTGTCCCATTAAGATAACACATTTGCTCATGTTGTAGCTTCCAATGTAAGGCTGCATCTTCTTAATGATTGGTTAGATGACCTCCTTGATTTCTTTTTGTATGTCATAACATTTATTCATGCTGATAAAGCTTGTCTTACACTTACTATAAAAATGCATTAAGTTTTTTTTTGCAAAACTATAGGGTTAGCTGTACGCAAGATAAATTAAGTGTAGACTTTTTTAGGTAAGTCGTGTGATTTTTTTCAGATGTGTGTGATTTCTATATCTCATGTCAGCCGGACTCATGCATCAGGAGATCGAAATGTGGTTTGAGCCAGGAGCCGGGAGACTTGCGGGACATCAATAGTCCAGAGGAGTGAGAATGTGAGCTAAAAGATTTGTCTTGGTTTTACTGATTCTTATTTATTGGAGAATATATGTTCAGTTCACACCCTCTTTGCCAAATTATCAGTGGTTAGAAATTATAGTTAGACGTGCAGGTTTTGCTCGAACATATTTATGTATGGTTGTTAATCAAAATCAAAATGTTGCCTAAACCTGTGATCGTTAAATTGGATCGGAGGTACTTTGAAGTGACAGAATCAATGATCAAGATCATAATTTGTAGTTTGGCTAACTCAAATTTCCATAGAATATTATAATATTTACACGCATTATGCTCTTCCCCTTGTCTAGATGGCTAGATACTGTTGCTGTTGAAATATATATATTCATATGTATTTTGTTTATATGTGTGGAAAAAGGAACTTGTAGACCCGTAGCAGCGCACATGCATTTTACTAGTATATCAAAAAATATAGTAGAAGGCGCGCGAGATGTTTAATCATCGGAACGACATTAAAGTCGTGACGTGCTGAATATCCGCATCCGCATTTACAATAGCTTTTTTTCAATTGAATGGATGCCTTTCATTAATTAACCATATTCAAGTCTGAATCAATTATAATTCGAATCCAACTAGGTGGAATACTAAACCAAACCTTACAAAAATTATTATCGCAACCTTCTCTAACAATTCGATGTGCCGCATCATTTGCAAAACGCTGCACCATCCGTATCGAGTACTCGTCGAAACCTTAAAGGAGGGTCTTTATTTCTACAACGAAAGGACCATAAGATGATCGATCCCTTCCCTCCGCCATGAGCTCTGCCGCTACCCCAGTACTGTTACTCTCCAAAATGATCCGCTTCACTTGAATCTCCTGCGCCACATGTAGCACTTGTCGACACGTCATGAGCTCTAACCTTCCGCATCAAGGAAAAAAATGGCTCGCCCTTGCCACGAACTTGCCATGGAAATCTCTAATGCTGCCTCCTCCCCCCCCCCTCGCGGCCGCTGTTAACATCCAATCGAAAAGCTCCAATCAATGTTTATCTTATGCAAACCGGTGGGAGCCAGTGCTCCAACACCCATGTAGAGGATTTTGTGACCGTTTCATGAATCTGAATCCACTCGTCCACGTGCGTACATACAAATTGAATAATTGAACCGGGGTCCTCAATCCACCCAGTAACCCGAGCATCATTGCAGGCAGTCCATAATAAATATATATAAAAATCATCGTCCAAGACACTATCTTGCCCTTCTCCTTCCCGAGCCAATCGAGAAGCCAACCTTTCAGCTCCGAATGGTGGTGTACCTTGTCTGGTGGTTTCCTCAACTCAACTCCGGCCGCTTCACACATCAACTGCCACACCCTGGTCGAATGTGAACAAGACCAGAAGCGATGAACCAAGCTATCCTCCTTGCCGCACACTAGCAGGTAATACCGTCTTTGATTCTTCGGTGTTTGAGCTCTGACCCCACTGTCAATCCATTCTCATTTAGCCTCCAAAAATGAACCTTAACCTTGTCTGGTACATCAGCATCCTAGAGAGAAAGCCAGCCTTTGTGCATGTTACAGTTAGAAGAGGATTCCCGTGATCCTCTCCCCAGTTTCTTCCTCTGGATTGCTAGGTGATACGTCGACTTTACCGAGAAAATACCATTTTAGTATAATTCCATGCCAGAAGTCTTTTGTCCTAGTCTACCAACGCGTATCTGCATGATATCCTAGACATCCTGGTCATAGAAGTGTTGCCGGAGTTTATCTTCATTCCATGCTCCTCCTCCTATAACTAGAAATTTTTTAACGAGAGAAGGGCAGTTCCTCTCTCACGGTCCTAGGGGATATTGAGCGCTGTTCCGGGGAATCCAACGAGCACCAAGAACTTTAACATGTGAGCCTTCCCCAATCCGCCAAATAAGCCCCTCATGTAGTACCTCTCGTCCAGTGACAATACTACGCCATGTAAACGAAGCCCCATTAGGACATGGCGCCTCAAGAAACTTGCAGTCTTTGTGATATCTAGCTTTTAGAACCCTCGCACACAAATTAGAGGGATCCGTCAATAGTCTCCATCGTTGCTTGGCAAGGAATGCATGATTGAAGATTTCAAAGTCTCGAAATCCTATGCCACCACCTGGTGCTTATTTTTGCACATGCGACCCCATCGATCCAATGTACCTTTTACTTGTCTATGGAATCCCCCCACCAAAACCAAGAAGACACTGAGCCAAGGGTCTTGCACTGTTTCTTAGTAAAAAGAAACAACTCATAGGGTAGGAAGGAATAGCTTGCAATGTCAATTTAATAAAAACATTCTTCCCCTATTTTGGCATTTCCTGGCCCTTTAAACCATGTAATTTGTGCCATTATCTCTCTGTAATATATTTGAAAGAACCCTCTTTCGATCTTCCAACAACCGTAGGCAGTCCTGGGTATTTTTTAGACAATTCTTCACATGAGATGCCAATTGTTTCCTTGATCCCATAGCCAGGGCCAAAAATAGAGGATTTTGACAAATTCACAATTTGACCGGAGCTTTGCTCATAATCATACAATTCTGCTCGGAGAGCACTCATACTCTCCTGGGTAGCCTCCAAAAATACTATGCTGTCATGAGCAAATAAGATGTGAGTCACATGAGGTCCTTGATTGCTGAACTGCACCCCCTAATCAAATTGTTCGCCTGAGCATCCTTTAGAAGTTTTGAGAATCCCTCCACATAGAAAAGAAACAGATGGGGTGAAACGGGGTCTCCCTGCCACATACCTAGAGATGGGAGAAAAGGATCCAAGACATCTCCATTTAGTTTCACGGTGAATCTCACTGTCGTGATACACCGCAACACCATCTTGACCCAATTTTCAGCAAAACCGAGCTTTAACATCATTCTTTCCAAAAAAAATCCACTCTACCATGTCATAGGCCTTCATCATATCTAATTTAACCGCACAAAGCGGGGTTTTCGTCTTCCTTTTACGTGTGACATGGGTACATTCATAAGATTTAAACACATTATCCGTGATTAGCCTTCCCGGGACGAAAGCACTTTGCTCCTCCGAGATCAAGATAGGAAGAATTTTCTTCAAACAATTTGCAATAACTTTCGAGGCCAGCTTGTATAACACATTGTATAAGCTAATAGGCCTGAATTGTGTCAGATCCACTAGAGAGTTTACCTTTGGAATCAACACACGAATAGTGTCATTAAAGTCAATAGGGAAGTCCCTTCCTGCCAATAAGTCCTTCACCGCTTCACAAATATCATCTTTAAATTCATCCCAATGGCTTTGGTAGAAGAGCGTAGGGAGCCCATCTAGACCTAAAGCTTTTGTTGGGCCCATTTGAAAAAGGTCCACCTCAATTTCTTTATCCGACACCGGAGCACAGAGGGCCGCATTCATTTCATGTGAAACAAAGGACCCGATCCAGCCTACTATCCTCTCCGAATTCGAGCCCCCTCTAAAGTAAACAATTTACCTAGAAACTGTTCGCCTTCTCCCTCATTTCTTTGTCCGTGTTACGTCTACTTCCATCATGCTAAAGAAGATATGCCCTAGAGGCCAGTAATAAAGATGTTTTTATTGAAACATCTCATTAGTTCGTAATAGTTTTGTATCATGCTATAATTGTATTAAGTGGAAACATTGTGTGATATATAAAAGTATTCTCTAGACTAGTTCGTTGGGAAGCTAATGATCGAGGTTTCCCGATCATGGACTTTAACACGTCAACTGACAACGAGGTCACTTCATTAGATAAATGATGTGATGGACAAAATCCAACCCTAGTATTGCAATGTGATCCAGTCACAAAGTTCAACATTGCGATATATCTAGCAAAGCCTAGTGATTCTGTCCTTCGACCGTGAGATCATATTAATCACTGTCTCCCTAGGTTGATTTGATCATATCAACCATCATGACCATAACTGGGTGACCATAAAGGTGTGCGTCAGGTATTCCAGAGGAACTTTTGAGTCCTATGTATCAAGACCGGGATTTTCCCATCCGAGTGACGGATAGATACCCTGGGCCCACTCGGTGAGATTACATCTACAAGTTTGCAAACATGTAACTAGGTCACGGGGAGGGAATACCACGGGAACGAGTAAATGTGTTTTTCGGTGATACGCCCAATCTGCATCACCTTTCTATATCGTAATCTACCTCTATTCATTGATATTTGTCTTATTATGAGGTATTACTTATGTCTTTTCCACTGTTTTTGCATGTTGGATGATTCTTGGAGGATGGACTGCCGGAGTCTGGATTCTGATGGAAAAGAAGGCGTTTTGATGAAATTTCGCAAAGTTCAGAAAAATGCCAGAAAAATATGGGAAAATATTATTTTTCCAGAAGATTAAGGAAGCCAGAAGGAGGAACAAAGAAGGGCCGCAGGGGCCCACACCCCTAGGAGCGGGCCCACCCTAGGCCGTGCCTAGGGCAGGTGTGGCCCACCTGCCCGGCTCCCAACTCCGCCCCTTCGCCTATATCTTTCCTACGGAACCCTAAGGCTAGGGGAGGGACCAAAGATAGATTTCCGCCACCTCTAGGGGGTGAAAAACATCGAGAGAGAAAGATCTCTCTGGCAGACATATTTCTGCCCGGGGAATTCCTTACCGGAGAGGGGAGATCGTCGCCATCAAAACCATCGTCAAACTAGGATTCATCGGGATCATCATCATCATCATCCATACCATCATCTCCACCAGCACCATCATCACCACTCCGTCCCACTGTAACAATTGTGTTGGATATTACTTTAGTTCTTAGGGGAAACTTTCCCGGTGTTGATTACTATTATAGTTGATGCTTGTGAGTGGAACCATTGGATTATTGTTTATGTTCAGATTTTTATCCATTATCATATCATCTTTGATCTTGATCCATATGATGTCTCGTGAGTAGTTCATCTAGTTCTTGAGGACATGGGAGAAGTCAAGTTGTTATTAGTGGATTTGTGTTGAGTTATTATTTAATGGTTTAGTATTTAAGTTGTGGTGCTATTCTTCTACTGGTGTCATGTGAACGTCGAATACATGATACTTCACCATTTATGGGCCTAGGGGAATGCATTGTGTATTTGGATACTAATTGTGGGGTTGCCTGAGTGACAGAAATCTGAACCCCCGTTAGGACACCTTTGCACAAGGGAGTGTAGGATCTCAGAGTTTAAGGCTGTGGTTAGATTTATATCTTAATTACTTTACTGTAGTTACGGATGTTTGCAGGGGAGGTTTAATCACAAGTATGTATTAGTCCAAGTAAGGTCGGTACATTAGCACAGGTTCACCCACACAACACTTACAACACCAAAGAAGAGTACTCAGCTATTTGAAGCGAAAGAACTTGACAGAATTCCCATGTGTCCTCGAGAACGTTTGGTCTTTATAAGTATTTCCATCGGCTTGTCCTTTGCTAATAAAGGATTGGGCCACTTGCTGTGTTTGTTCTTTGTTACTTGCATTTTGTTTTGTTGCTTTATCAGAAAACCACTAAAAATCCGTTTGCTAAGTATTTGCAGAGAGTTCCTGATCCATACCACTGTTCAGCACCTTCTACTCCTCGTTGGGATCGACACTCCTATTTATCGAAAGTACTACAATACACCCCCTATACTTGTTGGTCATCAAGACTATTTTTTGGCGCCGTTGCCGCGGAGTGAAGCGCTATTGAAGAGTGGAACTGGTAAAGGAAACTTCTACTGTGAGTATTTCTTTTGTTACTGCTTATTACTTTGTTTCCAATATGGATAACCCACTTGGTTTTCTGTTTGGGAAAACTACTACCACTGCTAGGGTAGTAGATGAACCACCACCTGTTGAGATAGATCCTTTTAAGATACCTACAAGTATTGTTGATCGTGTTATGGATAATTATTTTTTGGGGATGGAACTATCCATCCTGGTGATCACTTCCTTTTTATTCATGAATTATGTGGGTTGTTTAAGTGTGCAGGTATCACAACTGAATAGGTGAAGAAGAAGTTACTCTCCATATCCTTGAAAGGGATAGCTGGAGAATGGTATAAGCTGCTGAAGAATGGACATTCCATGGAATGGGAGAAGATGTCATCTCTCTTTTACTCTAAATATTATCCTCCTAGTGATATTCATAAGGATAGAAATCTTATATATAACTTTTGGCCTCTTGATGGAGAGAGTACAACTCAAGCTTGGGAGAGATTGAAGTTACTAATGCTTAAATGTCCTATTCATGAACTCCCTAACAATATTATTATCAATAACTTTTATGCTAGGCTTTCTCTTTATGATAAAGATTTACTAGATGCTTCTTGTGCTGGATCATTCACACGTATGAAGGAAGAAGCTAAATGGGATCTACTAGAACGTATTCAAGATAACACTAAAGCTTGGGAGGATGACACAGGAAGAAAGTCAGGTATAAACTATGATTATGAATGCATTAAATCTTTTATAGGGACTGATGACTTCCTTGATATTAGCAATGAGTTTGGTCTTGATCCTCAAGTCCTTGTAAAATGTTTTAATGCCTTTGCCTCTTATATTGAAATTTCCAAGAAAGAGTGGGACAGGTACCATGCTCCTTATAAAGACATTGTCACCCATGTTCCTGCTATCATAGAGGTTTGTACTGTTGATCCTATTTTGCCTGAACCTTATGTGGATAAAATCCCTTTTCCTGCTAAGGTAAGGGAACATTCCATCATAGCTAATGTGGTTAGCAAAAGTGCAAAGAAAATTGTGGAGCCTGATGAACTCATTGATATTGAGCCTGTGGTAGCTATTGTGAAAGATCTTGTCACTAGAAATATAGAGAATGAGCATATTGTCTTCTGTGAATATGCTACTAATATTGTTTCTCATCCTAAAAATACTAGAAAATCTAGTGTCCCTGTGCTTTCTGTTAGAATTGGTAATCATAGCTATTATGATTTATGTGATATTGGTGCTAGTTCTAGTGCTATTCCTTATGAGCTTTATAGGGAAATTATGCATGAAATTGGTCCTTGTGAGCTTGAGGACATTGATGTGGTTATTAAACTTGCCAATAGAGAGCAAGTTTGCCCCATTGGCATTGTAAGAGATGTGGAGGTCTTTTGTGGTAATATTAAATATCCTGTTGATTTTCTAGTGCTTGGTAAAGAAGCTAGTAAAACCTATCCTATTATTTTTGGTAGACCCTTCCTTAATACTTGTGGGGCTATTATAGATTGTAGGAAGGAAGAAGTTTTGACTAAGTTTGATGGAAATTCTTATGAGTTTAATTTTGCCAAATTTGCAAAAACTCCTTATGAAAATGAACTGCCTAATGATGATTTCAGGGTTGAACAACTTTCTGCTATTTCTCTTGCTCTGGACAATGCCTTGCAGCAGTTTATGGAAGATCACGAAAGAGATGTCTTCATGAAGGAAAGAAATTAAATTGACGAGGTTTTCCTTCGTCAGCCTGAGTTATTTAAGCATAATCTACCTGTGGAAGATTTGGGTACCACACTACCACCTAAAGAGGACCCTGTTTTCGAATTAAAACCTTTACCTGCTGATCTTAAATATGCTTATCTTGACAATAAAAAAGGGTATCCTGTTATTATTAGTTCTAAACTTTTAGGAAAGGAAGAAGAAAGGTTATTGGAAGTATTGAAGAAACACTGAGGAGCTATGGGTTATACTCTTGATGATTTAAAAGGAATTTCTCCTACTATATGTCAACATGCTATTAATATTGAGCCTGATGCAAAACCAAATTTTGAGCACCAACACCGTCTAAATCGTAAGATGAAGGATGTGGTAAGAAATGAGTTATTAAAACTCCTTGATGCTGGTATTATTTATCCTATTGCCGACAGTTAATGAGTTAGCCCTGTTCATTGTGTTCCCAAGAAAGGAGGAATAACTGTTGTGCCTAATGAAGATAATGAGATTATACCTCAAAGAGTAGTGGTTGGGTATAGAATGTGCATTGATTTTAGAAAGATTAATAAAGTTACTAAGAAAGATCATTATCCTTTGCCCTTTATTGATCAAATGCTTGAAAGGTTGTCCAAAAAGACTCACTTTTGCTTTCTTGATGGTTATTCTGGGTTTTCTCAAATTTCTATGAAAGCACAAGACCAAGAGAAAACTACTTTCACTTGTCCTTATGGTACTTATGCTTATAGGCGTATGACTTTTGGTTTATGTAATGCTCCTGCTACCTTTCAGAGATGTATGTCTGCTATCTTTCATGGTTTTTGTGAAGAAATTGTGGAGGTTTTCATGGACGATTTTTCCATCTATGGAACTTCTTTTGATAAATGTTTGCACAACCTTGATAAAGTTTTGTAGAGATGTGAAGAAACCAACCTTGTTCTTAATTGGGAGAAATGCCATTTCATGGTTAATGAAGGGATTGTTCTTGGACACAAGATCTCTGAAAGAGGCATTGAAGTTGACAAAGAAAAAATTGAAGCAATTGAGAAGATGCCTTGTCCTAGAGATATCAAAGGTATTCGTAGTATCCTTGGTCATGCTGGTTTCTATAGGAGGTTTATTAAAGATTTCTCCAAAATTTCAAAGCCCCTTACTAATCTTCTTCAAAAAGATGTACCTTTTGTTTTTGATGATGATTATAAGGAACCTTTTGAAACTTTGAAGAAAGCTTTGACAACTGCTCCTATTGTCCAACCACCTGATTGGAGTTTACCTTTTGAAATTATGTGTGATGCTAGTGATTTTGCTGTGGGTGCTGTCCTTGGAAAACATGTTGATAAGAAGTTGAATGCTATTCATTATGCTAACAAGACTCTAGATGCTGCTCAAAAGAATTATGCTACTACTAAAAAAGAGTTCTTAGCTGTAATCTTTGCATGTGATAAGTTTAGACCTTATATTGTTGATTCAAAGGTTACTATTCATACCAATCATGATGCTATCAAGTACCTTATGACAAAGAAGGACGCTAAGCCTAGACTTATCAGGTGGGTTTTGCTTTTACAAGAGTTTGATCTGCATATTGTAGATAGGAAAGGTGCTGGAAATCCTGTTGCTGACAATTTATCTCGTTTGGAAAACATTTCTTTTGATCCATTGCCTGTTAATGATAGTTTTCCAAATGAGAAGTTGGATGCGATAAGGGTAAGTCTGCATGAGAGTCCTTGGTATGCTGATTATGCTAACTTTATTGTTTCCAAGTATTTGCCTCCAACCTTTACAACTCAGCAGAGAAGGAAATTCTTTTATGATGTAAGGCATTACTTTTGGGATGACCCACACTTATATAAATAAGGAGTAGATGGCATTATGCGAAGATGTGTTCCAGAATTTGAACAACAAGAGATATTGAGAAAATTTCATGGCAGTGCTTATGGAGGACATCATGCAGGGGATAGGACTGCACAAAAGGTTTTACAATCTGGATTTTATTGGCCTACCCTTTTCAAAGATGCAAGGAAGTTTGTCTTATCATGTGATGAATGTCAACGAGTAGGTAACATTTCTAGACGCAATGAAATGCCTATGAATTATTATCTTGTTATTGAACCTTTTGATTGTTGGGGATTTGACTTTATGGGACCTTTTACCCCTTCAAAAGGGTACACTCATATTCTTGTTGCTGTCAACTATGTTACAAAGTGGGTAGAAGCCATACCTACAAATAGTGCTGATGGTAAGACTTCTTTGAAAATGCTTAAGGATGTCATTTTTCCTAGGTTCGGTGTGCCCAGATATCTCATGACTGATGGAGGCTCTCATTTTATTCATGGGGGTTTTAGAAAAACTCTCGCTAAGTATGATCTAAACCATAGAATTGCTTCAGCTTATCACCCCCAAACTAGTGGGCAAGTAGAACTTTCCAATAGGGAAATTAAATCTATCTTGCAGAAGACTGTCAATAGATCTAGAAAAAAATGGGCTAAAAAGTTGAATGATGCTTTATGGGCTTATAGAACTGCTTATAAAAATCCTATGGGGATGTCTCCTTACAAATGGTCTATGGGAAAGCTTGTCACTTGCCTTTAGAATTAGAACATAAAGCTTATTGGGCAGTGAAGGAGTTGAATAGAGATTTTAGACTTGCAGGTGAGAAAAGACTGCTCGACTTAAGCAATCTAGATGAGTGGAGAGGTGAAGCTTATGAAAATGCTAGGATTTTTAAAGAAAAAGTAAAAAAGATGGCATGGTAGGAGAATTCTCAAAAGGGAGTTCCATGTTGGTGAGAAAGTTCTTTTGTATAGGTCTTGTCTCAATTTTTTTGCAGGGAAACTACTCTCCAAATGGGACGAACCTTTTGTTATCAAGGAAGTATATCGTTCAGGTGCCATCAAAATTTCTTCTCTGAAGGATGACACAACACAGGTGGTGAATGGTCAAAGACTAAAACATTATATTTATGGAGATTCTTATAATGAAGATGTGGATGTTATTCAAATGGTGACTCCAGAAGAATTTATTAGAAGCCAAACACCAGAAACTACAGAGTTCGTCTTTGAATAGGTAAAAGTGGTGAAAACAGAAGGTTCGTGCAATCCAAATATATTTATATTTTTGATGTTTTTAATACATAAGGGAAGCTACGAGACAGAACAGAGGAGGAACCGGAGGCCGGGGTGGCCAAAACCACCCCAGGCGCGGGCGCACCTTGCCCCGTGCCTAGAGGGGGTGTGCCTCCCCCGAGATCCGACTCCGCCTCTTTTTCATATCAGAACCTTCCTTATGCTTTGAAAATTCGTAATATATAACCCCCAGATTCCCCGAGGTTCTTGCATCGAGTTCTTGTCGTGTTTTTGTTTCAGTCTGCTTCTGTCAGGCGAATTCTCAGTTTTGGAGCTACAATGTCTTCCTCTGGATCACCCATGGAGGATTCCTCTGCGGATGTCCTCAACCCATACATGTATGAGTTGAAGATTCATCCCAAGGAGCTGATTCTCAAAGATGGGAAGGTACAGATGAAAGAAGTTCAAGGCCCCAAGGGAGAAGGAAGTCTGGCAGGATGGAAGCATTGGAGCAGGAGGTTTTCAGGTACAAGAAAATGGCGAAACGCGAAGTGGATGTTATTCACAAGATAAGTTCAGAACTCATCATCAAACACGAGGAGGAGGTGGCTGAGCTCCGAGAATAAATCTTCTCACTCCGTTAGACCACCAACCAATTACAAGCACAACTCTACGACATACAAAATCAAAACTGTGAGTATGAGGCTAGGTTTGATCATATAAGATCTGCTGCTAGTTTCAGGATTGCAGAGACAAGGACATCCTTTTTTGGATGGGGAACCATTGCCTTGGAAGTTTTATGATGACAATAGAACACCACCACCACCAAAGGAGTAATTCGTCATCAGGTTTGGCATCCCCTTGGCTTGTTCCAAGCTTGGGGGAGTGCCGCGGTATCACCACCATTATCTTTATCTTTTACCTTTTTAGTGGATTCATATATTTGGTAGAGGAGTTATCTTATAGTTTGGTTTGCATGTGGAAGTATATCTCCTTTAGTTGATTATATATGTATCCCTTGGTGTGAGTGCCTTTATTGGAATAATAATGAGAAGTCTCATCTTTTACGTTTTGCACTTCTTATTTTAGTTTGCAATCTCTATTATATGATGGATCTTGTTGATCAGTATTGGCATCACTTTGGGATCATCAAGTGGATCTAAATTGGTTTTGGCAAACCGAGTTATGGTCAGTAGCAATACTTTTTGAAGTTTGAAAGAAAAAGAGAAAAAAAAGCTTACAGGTGTTTTGTATCATTTGTTTTCTTTCTTGTTGGCTCATAAGCTTAGTATTCTTTATTTAAGATCTTTTGTGTCTTCAAGTAAGATTGCATGTTTGGCTTTATTACTTGTATGTTTGCTTGTTTCTTTCAACTCTCTTGCTTGCTACCCAGCCTTTCTAGCCAAAAACCTGTTTTGAGAAGGTATACTTCTCATGTTTCCAAATCCCTTTGAACCAAAACCTTTGCCACTTGTGTCCACCATATCTACCTAGTAGCTTTTGCTATTCCAAGCAAATTCTCAAGTTTCATCTACCTTTTGAATTAAAAAGTATTTCGTTATGTGAAAACTAGTTAGTAAAGCTCTCACGAACTTGATAGCACACCTTATTTCTTTGCCCCTAATAGACTTGAACCAGTGTGCCATCGAAGTTGTATATTCTTGCATCTATACGTTGGAATTAGCAGAACCGTGCTGTCACGGGGAACGCTTTCAACATTTCACCTGTACTTTGTACTCAGTTGATATCGTGCTCTTTTGTCTATGGATGTCAACGGTGTGAAATAAAGAGGGAATTTGTAAGTCCATGTAGTCTGTATTATGTGTTAGAGAAACGCCTGGGCCGCTAGCCTAAGCCATGCCTAATCATGATGGAAACTTGCAGCATCACCATAGTGAGCTATCTATGAAGCATCCTCAATAAAAAGCTATGCATATAGTAAATAAAAAGATTGCTGGGATGCTCAATGTCTGCTTGCCTTGTCATTTTGGTTATGGGATAGCTCCTGTACCATGTGCAAGGGGTACCCCGTTGGCGGTTCTCTATGATACGCATGTACTTACAATGACAAGAACTTACCAGTGACTAAAGTTGAGTAGCATGAGGAGTGACCCTCATATTCAAGGGACATGAGATTGCCAACTTATATTTCGTCAAGCATATACCCCATCTTTGTGCATTTTAACCTTAATCGTCTCAAGATGCCTATGATAGGGGTAATGAGGGCTCAAAGCTAGTAAGTACCATAATCTTTTGGAAGCTCTTTATGACTTGTAATCCTTGCTACCCTCTATGAAGGGACCTTTCTCCTATTTCCAAGTTGAGTCAGTAGACCTACTTCCTCTCTATCTCCAGCAAGGATTTGAGTTGTTGTGTTGCAAGCATTCATATGGTGATTTATTCAATCATGTTCTTTATCTTCCTTGTTTGCACAAACTCTTATCTATTGGGTATTACTTTGAAAGCCTTACCTTGTGAAAAACCTTTTTGAGCAAAGAGTGCTCCTGTTGTAAAACTTCTACAAAAAGCTTTTTGAGAAACTGTTTGCCAGCTGTTCTCTGAACAAGAACACGAGTTTGCCAATTCCTTATGATTTATCTTTATGCATCTCTATTGTGACTGCTGTACTTGGTTGCAAGCTAAGTTATATAATGGTGAGTTGCTTTCTTCTATGAGTTGTGTAATGGTAAGTGTGATGCTTCTTGTTCGTATTATTTTATCGACACTTCACTCCATAAACCTGTGGACATGTTTACTGATCTTAGTATTCGCATGGGGACAAGCGAATGTCTAAGCTTGGGGGATTTGATACGCCCAATTTGCATCACCTTTCTATATCGTAATCTACCTCTATTCATTGATATTTGTCTTATTATGAGGTATTACTTATGTCTTTTCCACTGTTTTTGCATGTTGGATGATTCTTGGAGGATGCACTGCCGGTGTCTAGATCAGAAAAATACCAGAAAAATATGTGAAAATATTATTTTTCCAGCAGATTGAGGAAGCCAGAAGGAGGAGTGAAGCAGGGCCGCAGGTGTCAACACCCGGGTTTTTAATCCCAGATGCCTGTTATGCCATACATCGCAATCCCAGGATTACCATTTTTGCGAGACATAACAGAATTGGATACCATAGTACACCATCCATTACAAACCATACATAAGGTGTTACACAAATAAGGATCTCATGATCCAGTTCTTAATACAATCCAAGCAGCGGAAATACATAATAATAAAGATAGTGTAGGCGAAGCTCCATCTTCGGGGTCACATGCAATGCTGACGATGGGAGATGATCCTAGTTGTCATAACCTTCCTGGGGTCCATCATCCTGGTACTCCTCTTCATAGTCTGGCCACGGGAATAGCCAGGGACAAAGCCATGAGTACTCTTTAAGTACTCGCAAACTAATACTAACAAGTGAAGGTTTTTTTTGTAGTAGGACACTAAGATCTAGGGTTGTTTTGCAAAAGCCAGATTTACATCTACTAAGTTCAGAAGCAAGAGAAAGCTAGTCAAATTTTATAACACCTAAGTGGGAATTTGTATCTCATGCCACAACTCTGTTATGGTCACGTCAAATTCTCCATTCATTTCACAAGTCATTTTGAAAACATCTGATGGGGGAACAGTATGGCCACTCCAACTGTCCATAACCGTGGAGGCGGCTATTTGAATAGTTTGACACTCTGCAGAGATTGTACACTTTCACCACAACATTCGATACATCCGTCAGGAACAAATCCTGAAGTCACCATACTCAGTATGCGGATAATCAATCCTAACCTTTCAATTACACGCCCTAGTATAAGCACCTCTCCTGTGAGTTTGGACTCCCAACCATGACCAACTGTCATCTTGGGTACTGCACAGGTGGACAATCTTCACAAGGTAGCCGCAGCTCAGACCTTTGCCGTGAGGGAACCAATACTAAGGTATATAAGTTTCCAGTCAAGCCCTACCCAATTTTCGGGTATTGTGGTTGTACGGTAAAATTGGAATGGTATCGCATCCAGAAAACCATCAGTTTTATAAAGGGCTAAGGCTCATGCCTCAACATTTTCGTCACCAAAATCATCTAGTGTTCGGAAACACATGTCAAAACATCTCAGTAGAATGATCCATCATTCTAAGGTTTTCATAACCATTTTCACCAAGTATTCCCATCTAAAGTTGATCAAGTTTTATGCTTAGCACTAGCATCTACAAGTGGGGGTGAGTACTATTGAGGGGTGGTAAACAAGTGGAGTTTTACTAAGTTCAATCTCATGCCTTAGGATGACATCAAGATTATCTAGCTTAGGCCAAATTTTATGCTCTGTATGCAACCTTCAGTTAACTTCCTAGAATCTACAAGTCACTTAAGTAAACTCTAAAAGAAAGCTTTGATAAAGAAATAAAGTAGAAATCTTGCAAGTAAAACTAGGATTTGTTTATCAAGTGGGTATAACCACATATGCTTAAGGCATATGGTTGGCATGGTAAGGCTTGCTGAAGTATAATATCTTGCAAGTGTTAGCTTGCACATTCAACTAGTAGTATTAGGCTTGCTAAAGTATAATATCTTGCAAGTGTTAGCTTGAACATTCAACTAGTAGTATTAGGCTTGCCTTGTGCAGAGAAGTGGTTAAAGTTCTCCTCGGCTTCTTCTTCGTAGTATCCTCCTTCCTTCTCGTATCCTTGGTCGGTACTAGCATCTATAAATAAATACGAGGTACACAATCACCAAACAATACTTAACTACTTTCAATCATCGCACAAAGGGGTTCTATAGATGATCTAGCATCATCACTAACATTACAAGCACTTGACTTAATGATATTATTTTTAGAAAAATAATTTCTACTCATTGAAAAACTACTTAAGATTTAATATTCTCCAAACCAAGCATGGGATCATGTTGACACATGTCATTACCACATATTTCAGTCCATGGGAATGTGATTTAAAATGGTGTCACAATTTAATAAGATTTAACCTTTTTATTTTAAATAAATTAAGTGATTAGAAATGCCTATGTGGCATTCTTTTATTACTTGAACATTATTTCTGTAAGTAAACCCATATATTTTTATATATTCTGAAAGGTATGATCAATTGTGATTTTTGAGAGTTGGAATCGACTCAAAAGCTATTATGGTTTAAATTTGAAAAATATTTGAATGCAGAAAAGCTTCTGCCTTGTTATTTTTACTAAGGGTGATCTAAAGATCCAAATGATTTGAATCTAACGGGCTTGGATTCAGCATTTCTAGGCCTTTCTAACAAAATTGGTTTCATTCAATTTGGTTCGCTGAATCGAGCTGGGTTGATTTTTGAAACTACGTACAGAACTGTGTTTGAATGAAAATGGAAAAAATCCAAATTTAAACGAGTGGGCTGCGCGGGAAGAGAAAATGGGCCGGACTGCTACGCATAGAGCTTACGCGGGCTGGTTAAGTTGCTGTCCACGCGTCAGTGAGACGGGGGGGGGGTGCGAAGCGGTACGGGGCAACGTGGTGTGTTGGATCTAGTTCTAATCCAACGACTCTGGTTCATCGTCCACGTCGGGCAGCGCCGACGAGACAGAACCCTAACGCGGCAGGTGGGGGTCATGGGAGGCTCACCGGGGCTCAAAGCGGTTCGAGGCGGCGAGCAGCGAAGTCGACGACGGCGAACCTCCTGGTACCGGCAGCTTCTCCTGGGGCGGCTCCAATCACTGGCTTCCTTCTTCTCCAGCAGCGGCGGGCTCCGGTGAAATTCCGGCGATGCGCTGCTCGCCTTGCTCTGGGAACGGGGTAGAACGATCAGTGAAGAGAGGGGAGTGAGATGGTGTGAAGAGTTTGAGCGGGGGAGGCCTCTATTTATAGTCTCGACGACGAGACCGAACGGGATGGGCAGACGACGGTGGCGACATGGCTACGGGTGGCTAGAGGCATGGCCGAGGGTGGCGATTAATCGGTGGTCTCCTGGCGATGCTCTATGGCTTTAATGTGCATGTAGGGGCGGTGGAAAGCGATGCAGGCAGCTCGGCGTTCTGGCGGCGTCTTCGACGGCGGTGGCTACGAAATGCAGGCGGTGAAATGGGCATGTCCGGCGGTCTCCGGGGAGGTGGGGAGCATGTTGGCGGGCGGCGAGGGCTCGAGTTGTTCTAGTTGAATGGGAACGGCGCGTGCTCTGCGGCGTGGGTCTGCATGGTCGACAGCGACACGGGCGCGGCGTTCCTGGTGGTTCTGGCTGCTGTCCGCGAGGCAGGGCTGGTCGAGAGGGGGCGGTGAGGCATGGGATACGTCCCAGACAAGGTTGGCACGGCTAGTTCTTACTCTAGCCTGCTGTCCACACTGGGGTGACATGGGTGTTCTCGGCTGTTCACCATTGATGTGTCAAGCTTACAATGGTGCTAGGGATTAGTTAGGGTTGTTAGATGATCTACTAAGGCTAGTGGTGTCCAGAGAGGGAACAAGTTAGGCCCAAAACACTGCACACTATAGTGTTTTGATTTTGTTTGATTTGAATCTGCAAGGTGTTTGATAAAATCCCGCATGAATTCAAGTTTTAAATTTTGAAAAGATTTTTGGTGGGTGTGCTAGGCATGTGCTGGTGAGTCTGTGGATGCTTGGATTTTGAAAGTTGAGCTTGTTTGAGTGGTTTTTGAAAAAGTGGGATCTTCCCATGTGATATAGATTCAATTTTGAACTGTCATTTAAACTATGCATTCAAATGTTTTTGGATGATCACAAGGTGGGCCTTGGTACTTTTTTATGAGTACTATCAAGGGGTGTAAAGATCCAAACAAGTTTCTGTTAAGTTTTGAAGTTAGAGACAACCAAAGTAGGCATGGGAGTTAAATTGGCCAAAGTGACCATTCCCTTATTTTGTTTGTTTTGATTAATTTGTCTTTGGAAAAAGTGTGGGGATTGTTTAGATGATGTTTATTTCACCTAAGAATCCTTTTACAAGCAAAGAAACACACAAGCAATGTAATTCAAAATAATCCAAATTGGAATGCATACACACATGCATGCTTCCATATTTTTATTTAGAAAAGTTTTGTTAATCCTAAATTTTGATGATTAGAGTTTGATGATCCAAGTTTCATATTTTTGGGATGTTACAAACCTTCCCCCCTTAAACAAAATCTCGTCCCGAGATTTGAAAAAGGACGAAAAAGATTACCTAGGATTTGAAGAGATCGGGAAACTCCGTCCTGATGTGATCTTCGCGCTCCCAGGTAGCTTCCTCTTCCGTGTGGTTGCTCCACTGAATCTTGAGAAACTTGATGCTTCGGGTTCTGGTAGTTCTGAAAGCTTCTTCAAAAATACGGATGGGTACTTCGGGATAGGTCAGGTCATCGTTGATCTCTATGGTCCGGTGATCGATATTCTTGAACACTTCGGTCTTCTCTGGAACTTTGAGACACTTGCGAAGTAATGAGATATGGAACACATTGTGCATGGCTGACATCTCTTCGAGTAGTTCCAATTGATAGGACACTTCTCCTCGACAGTTCAGAATCTTGAAGGGTCCGATATATCTGGGGCCTAACTTTCCTTTGAGTTGGAAATGCTGCATTCCCTTCAATGGCGACACTTTTAGATATACAAAATCTCCTATGTTGAAGGCGACGTCTCGACGTCTCTTGTCGGCATAACTCTTCTGTCTGGACTGGGCTGTCTTGAGGTGCTCACGAATCTTGTGAACCTTCTCTTCTGCTTCTCGTAGGATGTCAGGTCCGAAAATCTGACTCTCTCCTACTTCCGACCAGTTCAAAGGGGTGCGACACTTCCTTCCGTACATGAATTCAAATGGGTCCATTTGCAAACTAGCTTGATAACTATTGTTGTATGAAAATTCTGCAAAAGGCACACAGTCTTCCCACTTAGATCCATACTCTAACACACATGCTCTCAACATGTCTTCGAGTATTTGATTTACTCGCTCGTCATCCATCGATCTGGGGTGATATGTCTTTGAAATCTAGGCGGGTTCCTAAACCTTCTTGGACTTTCTTCCAGAATCTCGAGGTAAACTGAGTTCCTCGATCCGATATGATGTTCTTGGGGACTCCATCAAACTAACGATTCTAGCTATGTATAACTCCTCTAGCTTCGAACTCTGATACGTGGTCTTGACGGGTAAGAAATGGGCGACTTTGGACAATCTGTCCACTATGACCCGGATAGAGTCATTTCCCCTACTAGAAGTAGGCAATCCAGTGATGAAGTCCATTCCAACAGAATCCCATTTCCATTCTGGAATCTGCAATGGTTGCAACAATCCAGCGGGTCTTTGATGTCCCGCCTTGACTCACTGACATATATCACACTTGGGGATATAGCTTCCGATTTCCCTCTTCATCTTATGCCACCAAAATTGTTCTTTCAAATCTTGATACATCTTAGTTCCTCCGGGGTGGATAGAATAAATAGTATCATGAGCTTCTTTCAGAATAACTTCTTTCAACTCAGAATCTGCTGGTACACAAAGGCATCCTTTGTACCACAGAACTCCTTCTTCGTCTTCGGTGAATCCGGGTACCTTGCCTGTACCGATACGACGCTTGATTCCGTCGATACTAGCATTTCCTTTCTGCGCCTCTTTGATCTGGCTGATCAAAGTGCGTTGAAGTTCTATGCTAGCCAAAAATCCTTCACTCACTAATTCCATTCGGAAATCTTCCATCTCTTTGTGCAGACTTGGTTGCTCCTTCAAAATCATGGAGTTCAAGCGGCACGGCAATCTGCTAAGGGCATCTGCTACCACATTGGCTTTACCGAGGTGATAGTGAATGTCCAGATCGTAATCCTTGATTAGCTCAATCCATCTTATCTGTATCATATTCAACTCCTTCTGAGTGAATATATACTTCAGGCTCTTGTGATCCGAATAAATCTCACAACGATTTCCCATCAGGTAATGCCTCCATGTCTTCAGGGCTAGAACTACGACTGCGAGTTCGAGGTCATGGGTTGGGTAATTTTGCTCATGTTGTTTCAATTGTCGGGATAGATAAGATATAACCTTGCCTTCTTGCATTAGCACACATCCGATACCAATCTTGGATGCATCACAATACACGTCGAAGGGCTTCGTGATATTTGGCATGATTAAGATTAAGATTGGGGTTGAAATTAATCTCCTTTTGAGTTCTTGAAAACTCGCTTCACATTTGTCGGTCCATTCAAACTTTTGTCCTTCTTCAACAATTGGGTCATGGGTCTGGCGATACTCGAGAATCCTTCTACGAACTTGCGGTAGTATCCCGCTAATCTGAGAAATGCACGAACTTGGGTTTGAGTGGTTGGGGCTTGCCAATCTTCGACATCTTTCACCTTTGCAGGGTCAACGGCAATTCCTCCGGCTGATACAATGTGACCTAGGAATCCTACCTTCTGTAACCAGAATTCACATTTGCTAAACTTGGCATACAACTGATGATCTCTAAGGGTTCCAAGAATGGTCCTTAGGTGTAGCTCATGTTCTTCTTATGATTTGGAATAAATTAGAATGTCATCGATGAAAACAACGACAAACTTATCCAGGAAGTCCATAAAAATCTTATTCATGAGATTCATGAAATAAGCGGGGGCATTGGTTAATCCAAAAGACATGACAGTATACTCGTATAATCCATAACGGGTGGTAAAGGCAGTCTTTGGAATATTCTCTGCGCGAATCTTGAGTTGATGATAGCCAGTCCTAAGATCAATCTTAGAAAACACTTTGGCACCGGTCAACTGATCAAACAAATCTTCTATCTTGGGCAACGAGTATTTGTTCTTGATGGTGACATCATTCAACTTCCGATAATCCGTACACAAACGGTTACCTCCATCTTTCTTGTCCACGAACAAAACAGGTGATCTCCATGGTGACGCACTTGGTTGAATCAACCCAATTTCCAACATGGTATCCAGTTTCTTCTTCAGTTCTGATAGTTCAAACGGATTCATACTATATGGTCTCTGGGCTATGGGTCCTGTTCCGGGGATTAGTTCAATGATAAACTCGACATCCCGATTTGGGGGCATACCGAGCAAAACATCTGGAAATACATCGGGGTATTCACAGACTATCCGGACTTGGTCAATGGTAGGTTGGGCTATACTCTTGTTGCACTTGAATTGGCGAGGTAAGGTTTCAGATATATGCTCGACTGATATCCCGGCTGTACTGGTCATGGTTATGGTTTTCTTGGCACAGTCAATCAATCCTTTATGTTTGGACATCCAGTCCATTCCTAGTACTACTTCCAAACCTTTAGTTTCGAGTACTATCAGATTAGCATAAAAATCTATGACATTGATTCGGATACGGACGACTTTGTAAATTTGCCTAGCCTTGGTGGTTGATCCGGGGATTTGAACGATCATAACATGCTTCAGTTTGGTTGGTTGGATTTTACTAGTGCATGCAAATTCTTCGGTGACAAATGAGTGCGATGCACCAGAATCAAACAACAATCTAGCAAGTACTGACTTAACAGAAAACATACCTAGCACGACGTTTGGCGCTTCCTGAGCTTCTTCAACATGCATGAGAAAAAGACGGCCGTTGCGGTTGAGCGAATTCCCTGGGGAAAATCTTCTTCCGGGTTGAACACGACGCTGCTGCTGAGCTGGGGCATTTGCAATGGGGGCTACGGCATTCTTATTGTTGGGGCACTCGTTGGAGTAGTGACCCTTATTTCCATAGTCATAACAAGTTACTTGCGACTTGTCCTTTGCTGCAACAGGCACAACATTGCTTCCAGTCCTCGGGGCAGTGTTGGTGTTGGCGGTAGCATTGTTGTTGTTGAACTTGGGTGGGGCACGGTTGAAATTGCTAGAGTTGCCAGGGTTGTTGTGATTTCCTCCGGGCCTAGGGTTTCCACGGTTGGGATAGGTCGGACGGTTCATTGGGGGTCTGTTGGTTCTCCGGGCAAATCCGGGAGATGGGTTAGGGCGATACTTTGGGGTCTGATGGGTTCCTGGCTGATGCATCATGCGACGCTTGCGGTTCTCATTGGCTTGGTTGATCTTTCCTTCCATCTGGATGGCAGAGTCGACCAGGGCTTCAATATCAACAAAGGGGATATTGACTAACACAGTCTGCATCTCATCGTGCAGACCATTCATGAATCTTTCTTTCTTCTTGGCTTCGGTGTCGATCTCGTCCAGGGCATACCTAGATAATGACAAGAATTTGTCACGGTATTCCACTACGGTCATCCTTCCTTGCTTCAGTTCTCTGAACTCATCTCTCATTCTCTTGATCAAACCTGGTGGCACATGGGTTCTGCTGAACTGGACCTTGAATTCTTCCTAGGTCATCATCTGTCCTCCAGTCATTGCACGAACACTGTTCCACCATGCCCTTGCATCTCCGGCTAGATAGTGGGTGGCGAACAGAACTTTCTCGCTGGCTTCCACTCCGGCGACTTCTAGGTTATTTTCCATGGTTTGCAGCCAATCGTCTGCATCTAGGGGCTCTTCTGACTTAGTGAAAACAGGCGGGTTGGTATGCTGGAAATTCTTGAGCTTAGATCCATGGTTGTCCTGATTTCCTTGGCCTTGGTTGTTGTGGGATAGCTGGGATATCTGCTGAAGGGTGGCTAGGTTGGCTTGACGTTTGTCTCTTTCGGCTTCGTGGTCAGAAACCAACATTTGCAGGATCTGAAACATCTGGTCCAGGGATGAACCACTTCCTCCGCGTGGCATTTGAAGATTGAGATAGATCATGAGGAAAGAGGGAAATTTCTAAGGTTCTGGGACTTTGAAAAGTTTTTAAAGTTTGACTCAGATTTTCTAGCAGCTTGCTTTTCATTCATTCACACGATACAACACACACCACAACAAAGGTAAACAGATGGTTTTAGGGACCATTCTAGAAAATACGATATAGTGGGACCGAATACTACTCACTACGCTAGTACTCAAGTGCTACTACTCCTTGGAGTCGGTGTAGTAGTCATCCTCATCATCATCGTCGTCATTGATGAAGGAGAAATAATCCTCATCAGTGAAGAAGTCCATAGCCTGATCCTCCAGAAAATCATCACATCGCTAAGATAGGAGTAAGGGTCTCCACGAAGATCCTCTCCGGCATTCTCCCTTTCCTCCAACTGCATGTCTCTCTCGTGGATGGTCTCCTCCAAGTCCGAGATACGGTGGCGAAGACGAGCAATGATGAGCTCCTTCTTGTCGAGCTGACGGCGGCGAGACTTGTGATCCTTTGCTAGCATGGCGATGGTCTGATCCTTCGTCTTGATGATGGCAGACTCATGGTTGGAGTAGTCACGGAAATTGTCCAATTCCTGCTGACGATCGTACATCATGAAGCTAAGGTGGTCCAATTGAGTCTTTAGCTCGGGGTGGTATGGGGCTTCCAGTGGTTGTCCATTAGCATCACGCCTTGGGCAAAACTCAAAGCGGGTACCCTTGATATGGTTGATACTCTACCCACACAGACGGGCAAGAGCTTCCTGCATGGCCCTGGCAAGTCCATCGAGCCAGTTGTTCTCTCTTAAGGTAAACTGAATTCCCTCAGCACTGGGAGGTTCAATCTTTCCTCGGAGACTTGCAACAATTATCCACTGCAGATCTTCTCCTCCCTGATCATTGAGATGAGCTCCAAAGAACTCAGGGTGCAGACGCACCAGAAGTTCCGAAAGCTGGTCCAAATCCCTCTCAAAGATAAGGTCTCCTCCATTCCCCAACTGATAAAACTAGCTGTACTTCACGTCCATATATAAGAATATAGGATGGGTAAGTTAGTAGAGGGATCAAGTGCGTCAAATTTTATGTATTTTGCAAGAGTTTTTGAGGGACATGAATTTTCATGAAAGAATCAAAGTGATAAGAATGGGAATAATTATTTGTAAATATTTGCTTCCTTTGGTTTTGAAACTAAGTTTTTGATTCAAACGTCCAGTCTAACTAGGGTCTCCTATGGTCAGGATGGCTCTGATACCAACTTGTCAACACCCGGGTTTTTAATCCCAGATGCCTGTTATGCCATACATCGCAATCCCAGGATTACCATTTTTGCGAGACATAACAGAATTGGATACCACAATACATCATCCATTACAAACCATACATAAGGTCTTACAGAAATAAGGATCTCATGATCCAGTTCTTAATAAAATCCAAGCAGCGAAAATACGTAATAATAAAGATAGCGTAGGCGAAGCTCCATCTTCGGGGTCACAGGCAATGCTGACGATGGGAGATGATCCTAGTTGTCGTAACCTTCCTAGGGTCCATCATCCTGGTACTCCTCTTCATAGTATGGCCATGGGAATAGCCAGGGACAAAGCCATGAGTACTCTTTAAGTACTCACAAACTAATACTAACAAGTGAAGGTTTTTTTTGTAGTAGGACACTAAGATCTAGGGTTGTTTTGCAAAAGCCAGATTTACATCTACTAAGTTCAGAAGCAAGAGAAAGCTAGTCAAATTTTATAACACCTAAGTGGGAATTTGTATCTCATGCCACAACTCTGTTATGGTCACGTCAAATTCTCCATTCATTTCACAAGTCATTTTGAAAACATCTGATGGGGGAACAGTATGGCCACTCCAACTGTCCATAACCGCGGAGGCGGCTATTTGAATAGTTTGACACTCTGCAGAGATTGTACACTTTCACCACAACATTCGATACATCCGTCAGGAACAAATCCTGAAGTCACCATACTCAGTATGCGGATAATCAATCCTAACCTTTCAATTACACGCCCTAGTATAAGCACCTCTCCTGTGATTTTGGCCTCCCAACCATGACCAACTGTCATCTTGGGTACTGCACAGGTGGACAATCTTCACAAGGTAGCCGCAGCTCAGACCTTGGCCGTGAGGGAACCAATACTAAGGTATATAAGTTTCCAGTCAAGGCCTACCCGATTTTCGGGTATTGTGGTTGTACGGTAAAGTTGGAATGGTATCGTATCTAGAAAACCATCAGTTTTATAAAGGGCTAAGGCTCATGCCTCAACATTTTCGTCATCAGAATCATCTGGTGTTCGGAAACACATGTCAAAACATCTCAGTAGAATGATCCATCATTCTAAGGTTTTCATAACCATTTTCACCAAGTATTCCCATCTAAAGTTGATCAAGTTTTATGCTTAGCACTAGCATCTACAAGTGGGGGTGAGTACTAATGAGGGGTGGTAAACAAGTGGAGTTTTACTAATTTCAATCTCATGCCTTAGGATGACATCAAGATTATCTAGCTTAGGCCAAATTTTATGCTCTTTATGCAACCTTCAGTTAACTTCCTAGAATCTACAAGTCACTTAAGTAAACTCTAAAAGAAAGCTTTGATAAAGAAATAAAGTAGAAAGCTTGCAAGTAAAACTAGGATTGGTTTATCAAGTGGGTATAACCACATATGCTTAAGGCATATGGTTGGCATGGTAAGGCTTTCTAAAGTATAATATCTTGCAAGTGTTAGCTTGCACATTTAACTAGTAGTATTAGGCTTGCTAAAGTATAATATCTTGAAGTGTTAGCTTGCACATTCAACTACTAGTATTAGGCTTGCCTTGTGCAGAGGAGTGTTTGAATTTCTCCTCGGCTTCTTCTTCGTAGTATCCTCCTTCCTCCTCGTATCCTTGGTCGGTACTAGCGTCTATAAATAAATACGAGGTACACAATCACCAAACAATACTTAACTACTTTCAATCATCACACAAAGGGGTTCTATAGATGATCTAGCATCATCACTAACATTACAAGCACTTGACTTAATGATTTTATTTTTAGAAAAGTAATTTCTACTCATTGAAAAACTACTTAAGATTTAATATTCTCCAAACCAAGCATGGGATCATGTTGACACATGTCATCACCACATATTTCAGTCCATGGGAATGCTATTTAAAGTGGTGTCACAATTTAATAAGATTTAACCTTTTTATTTTAAATAAATTAAGTGATTAGAAATGCCTATGTGGCATTCTTTTATTACTTGAACATTATTTCTGTAAGTAAACCCATATGTTTTTATATATTCTGAAAGGTATGATCAATTGTGATTTTTGAGAGTTGGAGTCAACTCAAAAGCTATTATGGTTTATATTTGAAAAATGTTTGAATGCAGAAAAGCTTCTGCCTTGTTATTTTTACAAAGGGTGATCTATAGATCCAAATGATTTGAATCCAACGTGCTTGGATTCAGCATTTCCAGACTTTCTAAAAAAATTGGTTTCATTCAATTTGGTTCACTGAATCGATCTGGGTTGATTTTTGAAACTAGGTACATAACTATGTTTGAATGAAAATGGAGAAATCCAAATTAAAACGAGTGGGCTGCGCGGGAAGAAAATGGGCGGCACGCATAGCGCAGCGCTTACCTTGCTGGTTAAGTTGCTGTCCCCACGCGTCAGTGAGATGGGGGTGCGAAGCGGTACAGGGCAACGTGGTGCGTTGAATCTAGTTCTAATCCAACAGCTCTGGTTCATCGTCCACGTCGGACAGCGCCGACGAGACATAACCCTAACGCGGCAGGTAGGTGTCGTGGGAGGCTCACCGGGGCTCAGGCGAGGGTTGGCGAGGCGGGGGAACGACGAAGTTGACGACAGCGAACCTCCTGGTACCGGCATCTTCTCCTGGGGAGGCTCCAATCACTTGCTTCCTTCTTCTCCAGCAGCGGAGGGCTCCGGTGAAATTCCGGCGATGCCCTGCTCGCCTTGCTCTAGGAACGGGGTAGAACGATCAGTGAAGAGAGGGGAGTGAGATGGTGTGAAGAGTTTGAGCGGGGGAGGCCTCTATTTATAGTCTCGACGACGAGACCGAACGGGATGGGCAGGCGACGGTGGCGACATGGCTACGGGCGGCTAGAGGCATGGCCGAGGGTGGCGATCGATCGGTGGTCTCTTGGCAATGCTCTATGGCTTTAATGCGCGTGTAGGGGCGGTGGCAAACGGTCTGGAACGCTCGACGTTCTGCGCGGCAGAGGCGGCGTCTTCGACGGCGAGCGGTGGCTACGGGGTACGGGCGGTGAAATGGGCATGTCTGGCGGTCTCCAGGGAGGTGGGTAGCATGTTGGCGGGCGGCGAGGGCTCGAGGTGGTCTAGTTGAATGGGAACGGCGCATGCTCTGCGGCGCGGGTCGGCATGGTCGACAGCGACACGGGCGCGGCGTTCCTGGCGGTTCTGGCTGCTGTCCGCGAGGTAGGGCTGGTCGAGAGGGGGCGGTGAGGCATGGGCTACGTCCCAGACAAGGTTGGCACAGCTATTTCTTCCTCTAGCCTGCTGTCCACATTGGGGTGACATGGGTGTTCTCGGCTTTTCACCATTGATGACATTGTCAAGCTTACAGTGGTGCTAGGGATTAGTTAGGGTCGTTAGATGATCTACTAAAGCTAGTGGTGTCCAGAGAGGGAACAATTTAGGCCCAAAACACTGCACACTATAGTGTTTTGATTTTGTTTGATTTGAATCTGCAAGGTGTTTGATGAAATGGCCGCATGAATTCAAGTTTTGAATTTTGAAAAGGATTTTGGTGGGTGTGCTAGGCATGTGCTGGTGAGTCTGTGGATGCTTGGGTTTTGAAAGTTGAGCTTGTTTGAGTGGTTTTTGAAAAAGTGGGATCTTCCCATGTGATATAGATTCAATTTTGAATTGTCATTTAAACTATGCATTCAAATGTTTTTGGATGATCACAAGGTGGGCCTTGGTACTTTGTTATGAGTACTATCAAGGGGTGTAAAGATCCAAAAAAGTTTCTGTTAAGTTTTGAAAGTTAGAGACAGCCAAAGTAGGCATGGGAGTTAAATTGGCCAAAGTGACCATTCCCTTATTTTGTTTGTTTTGATTTATTTGTCTTTGGAAAAAGTGTGGGGATTGTTTAGATGATGTTTATTTCACCTAAGAATCCTTTTACAAGCAAAGAAACACACAAGCAAGGTAATTCCAAAGAATCCAAATTGGAATGCATACACACATGCATGCTTTCATATTTTTATTTAGAAAAGTTTTTTTTAATCCTAAATTTTGATGATTAGAGTTTGCTGATCCAAGTTTCATATTTTTGGGATGTTACAGTAGGGGGCCACACCCCCTAGGCGTGGGCCCACCCTGGGCCTGGCCTAGGGCAGGTGTGGCCCACCATGGGCCGCGCCTAGGGCAGGTGTGGCCCACCTGCCTAGCTCCCGACTCCGCCCCTTTGCCTATATCTTCCCTACGGAACCCTAAGGCTAGGGGAGGGACCATAGATAGATTTCTGCCGCTTCTAGGGGCGGAAAACACCGAGAGAGAAAGATCTCTCCGGCAGACAGATTTCTGCTGGGGGAATTCCTTCCCGAAGAGGGGAGATCGTCGCCATCAACACCATCGTCAAGCTAGGCTTCATTGGGATCATCATCATCATCCACACCATCATCTCCACCAGCACCATCATCACCACTCCGTCCCGCTGTAACAATTGTGTTGGATATTGCTTTAGTTCTTAGGGGAAACTTTCCTGGTGTTGATTACTATTGTAGTTGATGCTTGTGAGTGGAAACATTGGATTATTGTTTATGTTCAGATTGTTATCCATTATCATATCATCTTTGATCTTGATCCATATGATGTATCGTGAGTAGTTTGTCTAGTTCTTGAGGACATGGGAGAAGTCAAGTTGTTATTAGTGGATTTGTGTTGAGTTATTATTCAATGGTTTAGATTTAAGTTGTGGTGCTATTCTTGTACTGGTGTCATGTGAACGTCGACTAGATGATACTTCACCATTGATGGGCCTAGGGGAATGCATTGTGTATTTGGATACTAATTGTGGGGTTGCCGGAGTGACAGAAACCTGAACTCCTGTTAGGACACCTTTGCACAAGGGAGTGTAGGATCTCATAGTTTAAGGTTGTGGTTAGATTTATACCTTAATTACTTTCATGTAATTACGGATGTTTGCAGGGGGGTTTAATCACAAGTATGTATTAGTCCAAGTAAGGTCGGTACATTAGCACATGTTCACCCACAACACTTACAACACCAAAGAAGAGTACTCAGCTATTTGAAGCGAAAGGACTTGACAGAATTCCCATGTGTCCTCGAGAACGTTTGGTCTTTATAAGTATTTCCACCGGCTTGTCCTTTGCTAAGAAAGGATTGGGCCACTTGCTGCGTTTGTTTTTTTTACTTGCACTTTGTGTTGTTGCTTTATCAGAAAACCACTAAAAATCTGTTTGCCAAGTATTTGCAGAGAGTTCCTGCTCCATACCATTGTTCAACACCTTCTGCTCCTCATTGGGATCGACACTCCTATTTATCGGAAGTACTACGATACACCCCCTATACTTGTGGGTCATCAGTTGGTAACAAAATCAAACTAGGTATGTAGATACTGAAAGAACATTTCATGATCTCTAGTGTTTTGTGTGTTAGATAACAATATCAAGGATTATTTAATGTGTGTTGAAGTTTTGTAGATCCTCAAAGTGTTTTTTGGGAGCGGATAATCCGCCCCTTCCCCAATTACAAATAGCACAAGGGCGCGCCACCCAGATAGGGGGCGGAATATCTATTGGATTGTCCGGCAAGGGCCGAAGTTTTTCCCAGGCTGGATAATCCGCCCCTCAAGGGGGCCCGATAATCCGCCCCAGGAGTTTTTGCAATGGTCGCCACGACGCGTCATCCAGAGAGGGGGGCGGAGTTTCTCCCGGACTTTCCATCTCTGGGGAGGATTTTCCCCCAGGGCAGATAGTCTGCCCCTTGAGGGTGGCGGATAATCTGCCCCTCGAGGATTTTTCACCAAGTCAAGCGAGGTGTGTCCCAATGTGTGGGGGGCGGATTTTGCCTCGGAATTTTCGTCCCTGGGACGGATCTTTCCCCCAGGGGGGATAGTTCGCCCCTAGTGGGGGGCGGATAATCCGCCCCCAAAATGCTCCAACGGCCAGTTCTAGGCAGGGGTATTTAAACCCATCTCCCCCTCCTACCAGAACTCTTGGTTCATTCGAAAAAGACAAGATCTGCTCCTCAAGTTCCATCCAAGAGATCTCCACCTTCGTACACCCAAAGGCCCCGATCCTTGGAGAATCGAAGGAGGAGGGATCGATCTTCATCAACAGCAATCAAGCGCTTCACCTCCTCTCCATTCATTTGGAGAACCTTTGATCTAGTATTTCTTACAAATATCTAGATCCTTGTTTTGATTATTTTGATAATCCTTGTTCTTGTTACAGCTTGTTGTCATTACAAGAGCCAATTTGGTTGTGGATGTGTGCCCCACTAGAGTTGTAAAGGCACCGGTTGCCGCCTCGAAGGGTACCAATAGTGGAGAAGGTGGATCGGGCCTTTCGTGGCGAGATCCATCGGAGAATTTGGTGAGGCCTATTATGGCATGGTGGTCTTAGAACCGCTCCAACGCAGATGTACTTCCCTTAACAAGGAAGGAACTGCGGTAAAACAAATCCCTGTGTCTCCGCGTGCACCACTATGGTTTCATCGCTCCTCTCTTTACGTGTTTAGAAGATAGGTTTGCATATAGGGAAATTCTCGTAGTTGCATATCTAGAGAATTTACTTTGTGTCAAGCCTAAAATTGAAAAAGAACTAAAAAATGAGTAGCACCTATTCACCCCCTCTAGGTGCCCATACAATCCATTTCAATTGGTATCAGAGCCCTGGCTCTTTATTCGGGCTTAACCGCCTAAGAGAAGTATGGGTTCCTGTGGCATCCCGCAAAACCACTACTAGAAAATCGCGTTGTTTTGTGCATTGCATCACCATGACATCATCATGCATCTTTGGCTCTCAGAATATTGTAGCTAAAAACTATTTTGTCTGATACAATACCTCTTCTCTTATTTCAAAACAAGTCTTATAATTATCTATTAAATTAATTGCCTAAAAATTATTTTGCTAAAAAGATTTAAAACAAGACAACACCATAAATATTTTACAAACTAATAAAAACCCAAACCCTAATCTATTCCTACCCAAACCTAGCCTACCCACCAACCGCAGCTTGCCACCTCAACGTCCCTCCACCTCAGCACTTCACCCATCCACCTCACCAATCCCAGACTCCCACTCCTGGCCACTGGCCCCACTGACTACCGCCTTGCCCACTGCCGACGCATGCCTGCAGCACACGCCCCACGCCCTGGGCCCGCGCCCCACCCACCCCGCGCACTCACCGCCCCGCCCCCACCTTCTGTAACACCCTCAGAATCGACCCTATGCAAGTTTTAGCGCTTCCCGCCAAACCCGCATAGAAACGATTCAAAGGTGCCCACCAGGCACTTTCGTGCGGGTGGAAAACGAAGTAATAACATTACACAACAGTCCTCGATGGGACCCACGTAATAGATATATACAACAACGACTCAATGAGTCAAGAATACAGATATAATATACAAAGATCCAAATCACCTTGAAAACGATAGAGCGTCCAGCTACGGACAAGATGCAAATGGGGCTAAGAGCCCTGAAGAATAACCAATGGCGTCCATAACCCTGTCCAGGCCAAGCCGGAAGGGTAACCCTGCTAATGACGCCGATCTCAAAACCTGCTTAAGCAAAAGGGGTGCCGACAAAGGGCAAAGGAAAAAGAGAGAGCGGTCAGCACTGAGGCCAGTACACGGCGAGACTAGAATTCGGCGGTCCTCGCCTACATAGGTATGGTGGACTGAAGCGGCAACGGCAGCATGCACTGAACACCCTATAGAGACTCGATACATCTAGCGGCTATCAGAGAGGGGTAAGAAAGACCTATTCGGAACCAACCTGATACTACCACCAAACATACCCATCCTGGTGTTTCCCCCTCGAGACCAAACGAGGAAGTCAACCGAGGAACTCACACAGTTGGTAGTTTTATTTATTCAGTTATCGTTGCAGCAATTACTAGTCAGGTGTAGATAATCATCCTGAAATAATAAGCAGTGGGCAGTTTTATTTAACCATTCCGTTGTAGTTGCAACACTTACTAGTCAAATACAATTAGCATGAGATGACCCAAAACCCAGTAGTTGTTGGTACTTTTATTTAGCCATTCCGTTGTAGTTGCAATACTTACTAGTCAGATACAATGGTCGCAAGCGACATCCCAAACAAGCAATTGTTGGCAGTTTTATTTAGCCATTCCATTATAGTGAAGCTGATTACTACTCATTATAAAGTCAAATTTATAGCACTACTTTAGTTATAGTTGTCTATGATCGAGATACTGTGCTCCAAGTCGTCCATAACTGCGGACACGGCTTTGAAAGTTTTACCTGCGGGGTGCACAAATAGCAACACACTCGATCAACCTCGGAAAAACCAAATCAAAACCCAACGAGGCCTTCACGACAAAGCAATCACAGATTCAAAATATTTCAGGGGCCACCCATTGAGTAGAAGAACGAAGTTAGCTGACTCGAGATGGACTCAAGGTTTGGACAATGGTACAGAACGAGGGAACCCAAAACTGGGCTTGTCGATACCGCGAAAACACTCCGCTACCCTAAACAGTACAGGTGCTCCTCGCACAATCGTAATAAAGCAGTAAAGCATGGCATAAGTACATGATAGTAAATAAAACCTCAAACTAGTTTGTGGCCCCAAGAAATAAGAATGAATCAAGCTCTGGCTCAGGGGGGTCCCATAATCCTCCCGGATGTGGATAGCGCGAATATTCAAGGAACAGGTATCAAGTACTCGGGGTCCTACGGGACACAAGTGGGCGGTCGGAAACCAAATATTATCTATCACCCACCGGTGCCTCTGCTTACTTACTTCAATTTTAGTTGTTAAACAGTAATTAAAGTTGTGATCATCTCCAACAATAAACATGCGGCAATACTCCAACAACTGTGGTACTTGGCGACACGCAACAACACTTGAGCAAGCGACTACGACACGCAAGTCCAACTATCTACCAAACAACAGGTAATAGGATGTGTCCAAGGCAATATGAGGCTGCAAGGGATATCACGGGTACGAAAACTAGAGCAACGCAACACAGATAGCAATAGATCAACAGGAGGGAAATAAATACTATAAAAGTAAGATAGGTAGAAAGGGGAAGGTGCTCGCCTGAAAACATTGCCGAGGGTTCATCCGAAGATCGGGGCGAAGCTCATATCAACTCAACGGCCTTATCCGCGAAGAAGCAAAACACTAGAAGAAACACCGGATGCAATGTTTAATACTACGGCAAAAGATCGGGCTTGATGCATGTATGATGTATGACATGGCAAGGGTGTGATGCAATTAGGTCATATTAAGCAGAACCGGGGTCCCGACAATATTTAGGTGGTTCATGTTGTTTAGCTAACCCGCAATTTAAATGTTGTATTAACATGGCGAAATATAGCACCGGTTCGCTACACCAATTTAAATGAGGCCAATATAAGACTAGATTTGCCCGCATATGGGCCCCATATTTAATTATGAGGTGAATCGGCATAAGGCCCCCAAACCACACAAATATGCATGCGAGTATGACAATTTAATATGCAACAAGTATGAGTTGATATGCAACAATTCGTATAGGTATCAATTTATAAAATAGGGCTCGAGAGAAAAGGGGTCACACATTAGGGTTCAGCGAACTTGGCTCCAAGGGGTTCGGGGTTCGGTCTCAGGGTTCGATGGAAACGGTCTCGGCAGAAACATTCTCGTACAACGGAGCAGATCTTGTCGCATCCGGGTTCTCGGCGGACTCGGCGTCCGGAAAGGAGTACTTGTCGCACCCGTGGTCTTCAGGTCCGTGTAGACGGTCATGGCGTTCCGAGGAGAAGATCTTGGCGTGCCGAGGGTTCGGTCCCATATCGACGGCCTTGGTGTCCTCGTTGGAGAACTCGGTGTATCCTTGTCGTGGTTCTTGTCGGGGTCCTCGGCTTCGGGCGCCGGGGTCGGTCTTCGGGATCGGATCCGGGAAGAAGACCTTGGGGTATCACGGTTCCGTTGTCGGTGTTGATCTTGGCAGCACGATCATCGGGGTTGCGGCATCGGATCGGTCTTGTCGACGAGATGATTTGTCGCCCCTAAAATTGGCATCGGTTCCTCTTCACGACACTTCTACCTCCACAACACAAAGCATCACCAAAACTATAGTGAAACTCCCTGTCACTTCCCTGAGAAGATTCTTCACCAAAAAGCAGGGGTAGTACATCGTCAACACACCACATCGCTGCAGCAGATTCACTGGGAAACGCATCGAAGCTAAACAGGGAACCGGGAGCGGACAAGGTGGCAACGGGGCAAGGGCCGACGGCCGAAAACAAGGTCGAGGCGACCGAAGCAGAACTTGGCGATGGTATCAAGCGGCCTTCTGAGGAGAAGGCGGAGGTACAGGTTCGAGCGGCGCCGGTGCAGTGCCATGGAAGCGCTCAGGGCCGTGGGGCTCGAGCGGATTGGCGACGGGACACAGGCCGGGTGGAAGGAGGCGTCCAGGCGACACGGGGCTCGAGGCAGCAGGATGCTGAGCGGGAGCAGGAAGTCGCGGGCAGGGGAGCCACGACGACGACCAGAGGAGGCGCTGGGCCACCCTGCAGAGGGCGGCGAGCTCGACGGGCTGGCAGGGAGGCATGGGGTGGAGCTCAGGTGTGGACGAGGTGAGCGGGGCGACGCTGGAGCGGCCGGACGCGAGGCTGTCGGGGGCGCCTGCGGCGGCAGGGCTAGAGGACGATGGCCGGTGGTATGTAGGCGAGGTCGAGGGCGGCGGTTCCCGTGGCATCGGCGCGCGCTCGGGCAGAGAGAAGGCGGCGGACGGAGAGAGCTCGCGGAGGGGGGGATAAGGGTGCGGCGCTGGCGGCGGAGACAGAGGTCAGAGGAAGGGGATCCCGAGCGGGGCCGTGGTCGGGCGGACGCGTGGGTGGGGCGTCGCTGCCGGGAGGGGCGGCGGCCGGAGGGGATGGAGGCGAGGCTGCGGCCCGCGGGCGCCGTCGGGAGGTGGAGGGCGAGGCCGGCCAGGGAGGGAGAGGGAGCGAGGCAGAGAGGAGGGAGGGAGATGCGGGGCGAGAGGAAGGAGACGAGGTGGGTGCGACCGCGCATGGGGTCAGATGGGTGGGGGGAGGTGGGGGCAGGGGAGCGGGTCTTGGGTGGGGCCCAGGGACATGGAGAGGGGTGGCTGAGGCGTGTGTGTGTGTTTGTGTGGGGTGGGTCGGTTGGGGTGAGAGAGTGGTGGGCCGGCGCAGTGGGACCAGGTTGGAAGGGAGAGGGGTAGATGGGGGATAGGTGAGAGAGAGAGAGGGGTGTGGGAACGCGCCCAGGTGGGCCTGGGGAAGGTGGAGAGGGCTGGTGGATTGGTGAGGTGGTGGTGGGTGTGATGAGGTCGAGGGGAAGGTGAGGTGGAGGGAGGGGATTGGTGGGTAGACTAGGATTGGGTAAATTTAGGACTAGAAATTTTAGTCTAGGGTTTCTTTTATTTTAACAATAGATTTTGTAATTGGTTTTAGATAAAAGAAAGATCCGGCTGGACCGACGATTTGGATTTGAAAACAGAGGAGGGCTAGTTTAGAAAATAACATAGTCTTTTGCAAATAGTTTTTAGGCAAAACAATATGCATGATGATGACGATGCTCAAATGCAATGTGGCATGATGACATGAGCATGCGGTCACGATGATGCAATGCACAAAAACAACGCGATTTTCTAGTAGTGGTTTTGCGGGATGCCACACCTTCCTCCTCACGTTCCCCCACTCGCCCCGTGTTTTCCTCCCTCCCCATGGCGCCGCCGCAGGAACCCTCGGCCCCGAGCCGCCCTCCCTCGTCCTCTGCGCCGGCATGCCCCCTCTGCCTCGCCGCCAACACGCCGGTCGTCACCGCTGCCCCGGCCCCCGTCGTCCCGCCATCCTCTTCCTCTCTCGTGGCAGCGCCGCCTCCGACCTCACCTCCCGCCGTGCCCGCCTCGACCCGCCGCCTCCTCCGTCTGACCGCACCCGGCGCTCGCCTCCACCTCGCTGGCTCCGCCTCGCTCGCGCTCCGCCTCCGGCTCGCCTCCTGAGCCGCGACCGCCGTCGCCTGCGCCTCATGCCACGGCCTCCTCGAGCTTCTCGGCGCGCCAAGGCTCTCCCTGCTTCCTCCAGCCCCTCGCCTCCGCGCCTCGACCCGCCGCCCGCGCATATCTCCGCTGTCCCGTCTGCTTGCCGCCCGTCCCCAACCTCCTCCGCAGCCCTCGCTCAAAGCTCCGTCGCCGCCGCGGGCCTCCCACCAGCGGCCGCCACATCTCCGCCCCGAGTCGCCTCGCCTCCCGGTGTGGAGACTCCGCCTCGAGCGCCGCGTCGCCCTTCACCGGCTCGCCTCGCCATCCCTCGTTCGACGCCATCGCGCGCCTCGTGCAACCGCCGTCAGCCACCCTCTGTTCGCAGCCTCCTTCCTCCGCTGCCGCTGGCCACGGCCTCGTCTGCAGCCGTCGACCGTCGCCCAGGGCCCTCTCCTGTTGGTTTCCTCAACGAACGCAAGCAGGTGCGCCCCAGTGCGGCACCAAGCTATTCAAGCGTGGCCTCTGGTCTAGTTTCCGGTGGCTCCCTGAAACTTGATGTGGATTCCTGTTGGGGCTTCCCGAAGGGCACAAACGAGAATGGTGCAAACAACAAGAGGTTCTATGTAAGATCGTCCCGAAGCCACCCTGTCGACAAGATCTTCCCCTTCGAGAACCCGCCGGTACCTCAAGATCTACCTCCCAGACCCGAAGACCGTACCTTCGCGGAACAAGTTCACGGCCAACAACCAAAGTCGGAACCCCAAGGTCGTCAACACGGACTCGGAGGATCCCCGGACGACGAGCCCTTCATCTCGGACGCCAAGTTCGTCGAGAACCCGGGACGCCAAGGTCGCCAATGCGAATACGACAAGTACTTCATCCCGAACGCCATGACCGTCTACATGACCCGAAGACCACGGATGCGCCAAGATCTACTCTGTTATCCGAGAACGCTCCCGCCGAGACCGAACCCTAGATCCGAACCCTGAGACCGAACCCCGAACCTCGGAACCAAGATCTTCGACCCTAATGTGTGGCCTTTCTCCGAGCCCCTATTTTATAAATGAAATATATAACTTGTTGCATATTAAATTGTCATATTTGCATGCATATTGTCATGTGGTTTGGGGGCCCTATGCCGATTCACCTCATAATTAAATATGGGGCCCATATGCGGGCAAATATAGCCTTATATTGGCCTCATTTAAATTTGGGTAGCGAACCGGTGCTATCTTTTGCCATGTTAAGACAACATTTAAATTGCGGGTTAGTTAAACAACTTGAACCGTTTAATTAATCGTCGGGACCCCGGTTCCACTTAATATTGCCTAATTGCATCGCACCTTGCCATGTCATACATCATACATGCATCATGCCCGATCTTCTGCCGTAGTATTAAATAGTGCATCCGGTGTTTCTTCTAGTGCTTTGCTTCTTCACGGACTAGGCCGATGAGTTGATGCGAGTGTCGACCCGATCTTCGGATGAACCCTCGGCAATGTTTTCAGGCGAGCATCTCCCCCTTTCTGCCTATCTTACTTTTATAGTATTTATTCCCTCCTGTTGACCTATTGCTATCTGTGTTGCGATGCTCTAGTTTTCGTACCCGTGTTATCCCTTGCAGCCTTATATCGCCTTGGACACCTCCTATTACCTGTTGTTTGGTAGATAGTTGGACCCGCACGTCGTAGTCGCTTGCTCAAGTGCTGTTGCGTGTCGCCAAGTACCATAGTTGTTGGAGTATTGTCGTGTGTTTATTGTTGGAGTTGATCATAACTTTAATTACTGTTTAACAACTAAAATTGAAGTAAGTAAGCAGAGGCACAGGTGGGCAATAGATGTTATTTGGTTGTTAACCGTCCACTTGTGTCCCGTAGGACCCCGAGTACTTGATACCTGTTCCTTGAATATTCGCGCTATCCACATCCGGGAGGATTATGGGACCCCCCTGAGCCAGAGCTTGATTCAGTCTTATTTCTTGGGGCCACAAACTAGTTTGAGGTTTTATTTACTATCCTGTACCTATGCCATGCTTTACTGCTTTATTTACGATTGTGCGAGGAGCACCTGTACTGTTTAGGATCGTGACCCGTTTACGCGGTATCGACAAGCCCAGTTTTGGGTTCCCAGTCGTTTACAGCCGGCCCCACAAACCTTGAGTCCGTCTCGAAGTCACTAACTTCGCTATGGTGTACTCAACGGGTGGCCCCGGAAATATTCTCAATCTGTGATTGCTTTGTCGTGAAGGCCTCGTTGGGTTTTGATTTGGTTTTTCCGAGGTTGATCGAGTGTGTGTTGCTATTTGTGCACCTGCAGGTAAAACTTTCTGAAAGCCGTGTCCGCTGGTATGGACTATTTGGAGCACAAGATCTCGATCATAGACAACTATAACTAAAGTAGTGCTATAAATTTGACTTTATAATGACTAGTAATCAGCTTCACTATAATGGAATGGCTAAATAAAACTGCCAACAATTGCTTGTTTGGGTTGTCGCCATACCATTGTATCGACTAGTAAGTATTGCAACCCAGAACGGAATGGCTAAATAAAAGTACCAACAACCGCTGGGTTTTGGGATATCTCATGCTAATTGTATCGACTAGTAAGTGTTGCAACTACAATGGAATGGTTAACTAAAAGTGCCCACCGCTTATTTTATCGGATGACTATCAATACCGACTAGTAATTGCTAACGATAACCGAATAAATAAAACGCCAACGGTGTGAGTTCCTCGGTTGACTTCCTCGTTTGGTCTCGAGGGGAAATACCAGATGGGTTTGTTTGATGGTAGTCTCGGATGGTTCCCAATAGGTCTTTCTTACCCTCTCGATAGCCGCCATTGTATCGAGTCTCTATAGGTTGTTTAGTGCATGCTACGCCGCTTGATCCACCATACCTATGTAGGCGAGGACCGCGAATTCTAGCCTCGCTGCATCGGCCTCGACCGCTCTCTCTTTTCCTTTGCCCTTTGTCGGCACCCCTATTGTTTAAGCAGTTTTAAGATCGGCGTCGTTAGCAGGTTACCCTTCCGCTGGCTTGGCAGGGTTATGGACGCCATTGGTTATTCTTCAGGGCTCTTAGCCCCATTTGCATCTTGTCCGTAGTCGGACGCTCTATCATTTTCAAGGTGATTTGGATCTTTGTATATTATATCTGTATTCTTGACTCATGGAGTCACTGTTGTATATATATCTGTTCTGTGGGTCCCATCGAGGACTTTTGTGTAATGTTATCACTTCGTTTTCCACCCGCACGAAAGTGCCTGGTGGGCACCTTTGAATCGTTTCTATGCGGGTTTGGCGGGTTTCGCTAAAACTTGCATAGGGTCGATTCTGAGGGTGTTACAGAGTGGTATCAGAGCTCAACAGTTGCGATACCCCACAAGTCCAGCCTGTAGGATAACCTAGCTAACGGCCGAAGTAGAGTGTCAAAACTATTTTGCAAGATCGGTTGGATAGATCTGGTTAGGTCTACTTTTACTCCTTACCCCTCTGCTATTCTCCTCTTACCCCTACGTGTTTTGAATCTGCTCTCGTCTCTTTCTTCGAGTCCAGGAATTCTCGTGGTTGGGTTTTCGTCGTACCTTTAGGTTTTCGCTTCCTCCTTTGGTAACGGTGCTGCTACATCTGGTCTTCATGCTATCCGAGGAATCCTTCGTCTGGTGGACTTCTCTTTGTTCCTTCTCGTGCCTTCCGGTGTTTTCCGACGTGACGACATCATCTACGCCAGATCCGATGCAGAGTCTGCATCACTCCTTTGTTTCTGAACCTCGTTGTCGAGATCTTCAGTCTGAATTCCGAGAGTTGGTTGCATAATCCGCCTATTCGTGTGCAGAGTAATGGTTTGGGTGCGCGATGGACTGATCACCATCCGACTACTCTTATCATTCGCTCTTGCACATCGAATCAGTGGATCCAGCAATTTTACTCCTTCCACGGAAGCTAGAGGTGGCCTTATTTGTTGATACCTCTACCTTCGACCTTTTGTTCCCGGAGTGTTCTCTCGACGATCACGGACAACGACCTCTTGTTAGTGGTGTCGCGAGGATCTACACAAAGCGAGAAGACGCAAATCGCCGGCCTTCCTTCCGGTACCATGAGGCGGATCTCGAGGGCGATATCCATTGTTAGTGGTGTCGAATTGTGGCATCCCGCAAAACCACTACTAGAAAATCGCGTTGTTTTCTGCATTGCATCACCATGACATCATCATGCAACTTTGGCTCTCAGAATATTGTAGCTAAAAACTATTTTGTCTGATACAATACCTCTTCTCTTATTTCAAAACAAGTCTTATAATTATCTGTTAAATTAATTGCCTAAAAATTATTTTGCTAAAAAGATTTAAAACAAGACAACACCATAAATATTTTACAAACTAATAAAAACCCAAACCCTAATCTATTCCTACCCAAACCTAGCCTACCCACCAACCGCAGCTTGCCACCTCAACGTCCCTCCACCTCAGCACTTCACCCATCCACCTCACCAATCCCAGACTCCCCCCACTCCTCACAGCCTGGGCCCACCCAGACTACTGCCGCCCAAAGACACCACGCACGCACTGCAGACACGCCCCACAGGCCCGCGCCACCCACCCAAGACTCACCGCCCCCACCTTCCTCCTCACGTTCCCGCCGCCTGCGTTTCCTCCTCCCATGGCGCCAGAACCTCGCCCCGAGCCGCCTCTCGTCTCCTGCAAGACGCCTCTGCCGCCAACGCCCGGTCATCGCCACGCCTGCCCCCATCGCCCGCCATCCTCTTTCCTCCGGCGTGGCCTCCGCCGACCTCACCCTCCCGCCAGGTCCGCCTCGACCCGCCCTCCTCCGTCTGACCCGCACCCGGCGCTCGCCTCCACCTACTCGCTCTTCTCCGCCTCCGCCTCCTTGAGCCGCGACCGCCGCCCGGCGCCCGCTGCCACTGCCTCCTCGAGCTTCGGCCGCCATCAAGGCTCTCCCTGCTTCCCTCCGCGCCACTGCCTCACGCCTCGACGCCCGGCGCCTCTCCTCTCTCGCTCATGTCAGGCCGTGCCCCAACCTCCCCTCTGGCAGCCCTGCTCCCCCGTCAAGCTCCGTCGCCGCCGCGGGCCTCCCACCAGCGGCCGCCACATCTCCGCCCGAGTCGCCTCCCGGCGTGGAGCCTCCGCCTCGGCGCGCCTTCACGGGCTCGCCCTCGCCATCCCCTTTCGACGCCATCGCCGCCTCTCAGGCAACCGCCGTCGGGCCACCCCTCTGTTCGGCAGCCTCCTTCCTCCACCGCGTCGCCCACCTCTGCTCCGGCGCCGGCGCTCGCCGCCTGACCACGGCCTCGTCTGCAGCCGTCGACCGTCGCCCAGGGCCCTCTCCTGTTGGTTTCCTCAACGAACGCAAGCAGGTGCGCCCCAGTGCGGCACCAAGCTATTCAAGTGTGGCCTCTGGTCTAGTTTCCGGTGGCTCCCTGAACCTTGATGTGGATTCCTGTTGGGGCTTCCCGAAGGGCACAAACGAGAACGGTGCAAACAACAAGAGGTTGTATGTAAGATTGTTGGAGATATGCCCAAGAGGCAATAATAAAGTGGTTATTATCATATCTTCACACTTATGATAAATGTTTACATACCATGCTATAATTGTATTAACCGGAAACATTAATACTTGTGTGATTTGTAAACTAAAATAAGAGTCCCTAGTAAAGCCTCTTGTCAAACTAGCTTGTTGGTTGATATATGATCATGGTTTCCTGATCATGAACATAGAGATGTTATTAACAACAGGATCATATCATTAGGAGAATGATGTGATGGACATACTCCTATATATGAGCGTAGCATAAAGATCAAGTCATTTAAATAGTTCAATTGCTATATGCTTTCTGATACATAGTAACCTAATTCCTTCGACCATGAGATCATGCATATCACCTTTACCGGATGGATGCTTTGATGACATCGAACACCACACCGTAACTGGGTGGCTATAAAGGTGGCATTGAGTGTTCGGAAAGTATTGGTTGAAACACATGGATCAAGAGTGGGATTTGTCCATCCATATGACGGATAGATATTCTCTGGGCCCTCTCGGTGAAATGTCATCCAATTAGCTTGCAAGGATGTGACTGGCTCACAAGGGATCACATATCACGGGAACGAGAAAAGAGTACTTATCGGTAACGAGGTTGAACTAGGTATGCAGAGATACCGACGATCATAACCTCGGATAAGTAAACATATCGTGAGACAAAGGGAAATTGGTATCGTATGTAAGTGGTTCATTCGATCGCAAAGTAATCGTAGAAATATGTGGGAGCCATATGAATTTCCAGATTCCTCTATTGGTTATTGTTCGGAGAAGTGTCTCGATCATGTCCGCATAATTCACGAACCGAAGGGAGACACACTTAAGGATTCGACGTTGTTTGAGTAGTTATGGTATTATGAGAAAGAGACCGAATGTTGTTCGGAGTCTCGGATGGGATCCGGGATATCACGAGGTGATCCGGAATGGTCCGGAGAATAAGATTCATATAAGGAAAGTCCCGTTTCGGAGTTCGGGAATGATTCCGGTGTTTTCATCGGGAATGTTCTAGAAGGTTCCGATTGTCCCAAGACTCCGGGAGGAGGGTACATGAGTGTGTCATTGAATGATTGCATCATGTACTAAGTGTTCTTGCTGTTCCAAAACATGAAAGTCAAATTGCAGTTTGAAAGTCAAACGGCTAAAACAGAAACCTGGGAAACAGAAACTGTGGGAAACAAGCAAGAGGAGTTGGAACCAACTTGGAGGAGGAGTCCAACTCCTCCAGGCCGGCGCCCAGCCCTAGGCCGAGTTGGGGAGGGACTCCCTCCCTCCCCTGGCGCGCCTAGCCCCTCCATCTATATAAGGAGGGGCAGGGCTCCCCTCCTAGGACACACAAGTTCCTATCTTCTACCTCCGGTTTAGAGCCGTTTCGGTTTAGAGCTTCTAATTGCTTTAGCCTTCGGTTTAGAGCCTTCTAATTGGTTTAGAGCCTTCTAATTGGTGTGTCTAATTACTAGACCACTAATAGCCTCTCTCATACTCCACCATACTCGCACCGGCTTAAGGCGAAGCCCTGCGGGATCTCCCCTCTACTTCCGGTACCACGCCGTTGTGCTGCCGGAATCGCGAGGAGAGTGCTACAACCTCCGCTGCCTGCTGGAACAAGGGAGAGGAAGGTCTTCGTCGAGTACCGAACGTGTGACCGACTGCGGGAGCGCTGCCGGAACGCATCACCGGAAGGATCGTCTACGATCTTGAGATCGGAAAGAGTACGACTACATCACCCACGATTCTCGCTCGTTAACCGCTTTGGAATCTTCGAGGTAAGTTATTCCATCGACTCGTTGCTACAATCTAGTAGATAGATCTTGGCTTGTTTGTTTGTATGCGATAGAAAATTTTGTTTTCCATGCTACGAACCCCTACAAAGGGTATCGAGCCGTGTCTATATGTAGATCTCACAGACGAGTAGAACACAATGGTCATTGTGGGCGTTGATGCTTTTATTGTTGATTGCTTGTGTACTTTGCATCTTGCGGTATGTTGGGATGAAGCGGCCCGAGCTAACCTTACATGACATCGTTCATGAGACTTGCTCCACGCTTGACATGCAACTTGTATTGCATAAGTGGCTTTGCGGGTGCCTGTTTCTCCTAGCATAGTTAAGATCCAATTTACAACGGGTGATTAACAATACTAGTATCAATGTTGTGGTTCTTGTTCGTAAGTTAGAACGACACTTATTGAAAGCCCCAAACCACGTAAAATATGCAAAGAAAGTAGAGGCGTCTAACTTTGTTTTGCAGGGGTGTGCAGTGATGTGATATGGCCATGATTGTGATTATATATGATGTATGCAATGTTCCTTATTGTAAGTTGGCAACCGGCAGGAGCCATATGGTTGTCTTTAATTTATGTTAAGACCCGCATGTCTATTCAAAGTAGTTGTAATAGTTGAAGCCGGTGGACGACAACCATGGAGAAGCGTCATTGACCTTGATGCAATGCCGGTGATGATGGAGATCATGTTCGTGCTAGAAGATGGAGATCGGAAGCACAAAGAAGAAAGGCCATATCATATCACATATTATTGAATTGCATGTGATGTTAATCCTTTATTGCATCTTGTATTGCTTAGTAGACGACGGTAGCATTATAAGATGATCCCTCATGCACATGAATTTCAAGTCATAAAGTGTTCACCCTTAGTTAGCACCGTTGCTAAAGCTTGTTGTTTCGAAGCACCACGTGATGATCGGGTCTGCAAGTGTATACAACGTGAGCAAGCCAGATTTGCTCATGCAGAAACTAAGGTTTGATCTTGACGAGCCTAGCATGTACAGACATGGCCTCAGGAACACGGATTACCGAAAGGTAGAGCATGAGTCATATAGTAGATATGATGAACATGTTGATTGTTCGCCATTGAAGCTATATCAACTCTCGTGATGATCGGTTTTGATGTGGTGGATTTGGTTCGTGTGATCACTAAAACAATGTGAGGGATATTGTTTTGAGTGGGAGTTCACCTAGATTAATTTAATTATTAATTAGAACTCAATTTATCATAAACTAAATCAAAGTGAAATTGCATAGTTGTTGTAGTCATTGGCATCCGTTTACCACCTTGCGCTTAGTTATAATTGAGATGATAGAACTATAGAATTCTGGTTAGATACTTTACGAACTGGTATCGTATTGTTTGAAGTGTTAATCTAAAGTTTAAAAGTCCTATTGCAAACTTTCAGTAAGTTCCGGTTACTCCATGAAGTTTAATAATTAGTATTAAATCAAGAGTAACAATTCCAAGTGTTAGTATCATGTTTGTTTCCATGATTCTTGATATTCAAAGGATTGTCTTAATATCAAGGTTATCTAGGATCTGAAAGAGTTGTTTCAGAAACCATGATGTGTGGAAGATATTGTGATATCTGAAACGAAGTTTTGGTTGCAACATTATAGAGTATAATATGGCTAAAGTCATGTTCTCATATTTGATGAGAATTTGCAAAAGGTTGGAGACACTTGTTGTCCTAATCCTCCAAAAGGTTTTGGATAGCAACATTATACTCATAAATTCATCGTTACAAGCTAACAGTAGCTTGATCATGGACAATTCCATGATAAGGGTGAATATTTGATGTAGGTAAAATGTTTACTACACCAAGAGATTACTAAAGAAAGGAATTTGAAAGAACACCAAATATTTGATGATGGTGATCTACTTCAAAGTGCAAGTCCAAAGACATTGGTATTTAAATATACACGCTTTGGACTATATGTCATATGTATGACTCCACTATTGATATTGATAGATTCTTTCAAATGTAAAAGGAAATACCGAAAGAGAATCTCATAAATATATGGCGTAAAAGAAAAGACTAGAATTGTTCAGTTTAAGTATATAGATAATATACATGTTATGGCTATATTCTTTGCTTATTAAACAATGTGGTTCTCAAGTATTTGATACTGAATTTGTTGGTGTGAATCGTCATACGAAACAACAGAATTCATGAACTACAATGGCCTAAATAACTAGCAAAAGAATATGTGATGATGTTCATCGAGAACAAATAAAGGGTTATTGTGTTGCTCGTTAAAACATCAAAGCTTGCCTTCAAGATTTGTTTTATCAGGTATTATGAGAACAAAAGGATTGTTCAAATAATTGCCGTAATCCATAAAAGATGGATGATTCACAAATCTCGTTGGAGAAATCACATCCATAAAACTAGTGCTAAAAATGTCGAAAGACAAATTGATTAAAAGATCACTTAGGAAGTGACATCGCCGTTTAAATTATATTGGAAAGAAAACATGAAGAAACTTCATGTGGATGGAATTTTGGAGTCTTCTGATTTTTGATCAAATGACGCTTGTGAAACTTTCCTAGAGATAATTAAAACTTCGTTCATAGGCCAAAAGGGAACGAAAGACTAGCTTATTGGAATTTGTACATATTGTTGTACGAAGTCCATTATGTGTAGTCAAGAGCGATGGATTTCAACTTCATATGCTTTCTCCGAAAATTTGAGTGAATATATGAATATTTACTTAATAAGGATGAAGTATGAAACATTTGAAAAGTTCAAAGACTTTCGAGATGAAGTGCAAAATCATTGTAACAAGAATATAAATAGTTTATGATAAGATCATAAAGGAAGATATTTGAGTTACAGAGTTTAGCATAATACCTAAGATTTAAGGAATCGTTCCGTGGATTTGCATTTCCCGAAACACCATAAGAGTATGGAGGATTCGAGATATGTAATTAAACCTTGTTTGACATGGTAAGATCAAAGGTATAATTCATAAAACTGCCATTATATTTTAAAGATTAAAAGCTTTAGAGATTACCGTTTTTCCACTGAAAAGAGCTCCATCATAATCCGTTGAAATGACACCATATGTTATGGTTTGGGATAAACCCAAGTTGTCCTTTCTTAAACATTGGTATGCTATGCATAAGAAAGATGTTTGCAACCAAAGTCGGATGAACCTGTCTTTGTTAAATATTCCTCCATAACACTGGAGACAAAAGTGTTTGTCACTTAGTACGTCAAGTTTCTTTTAGAAGGAATTTTTCGTGAAAAGTAAAGTGGGAGGACAATAGAACTTTGATAAGGTTAAACGAACCTTAGCTGTATGTGCAAAGTTGCGCAGCACCGAAAAGTGTTCCGGAGGCAGCAACAATGCTCATGGCTCACGTGCCTCAAAGGTTGTGGTCACGAAGATCTAAGTTCCTATTGAAACAAGTAGATCGGGTAAACAATCAAATACCAAGATTTGAGGGTTGAATCATTATTTGAGAATAATGAACCGACTACATGCAAAGAAGCGATGATGGGCCCTGACTCCATCAAATGGCTTGAAGCCATAAAATCCGTGATAGTTCCATACACGAGAAATCAAGTTTTGAACTTGAAGGACCCTCGAGAAAGGTGTAAGACCTTACAGTTGTGTTTGGATCTATAAAGAAATAGACATAGATGTTTTACATCTATGAAATAGTCGACATGTTGGGAAAGAGTTCACAAAATGTTCAAAGGTTGACTATGACAAGATTTGATCTTTCATAGTGATATTTAGTCTAGACGGATTAACGTAGCAACCACTACATATAATTTGTTATATGGTAGTTGAATAAACAAAACAAGTTCTTCTAATAGAATCGTTACCTAGGACATGTGCATAACACGGTCCATAGGGTTTTGTTAATTCAAAGGATGCTAAAAGCATATGCAAACTTCAATGGTTGAAGTGAGCATCATGAGTTGGAATCTTCACTATGATGAAACTGTTAAAAGAGTTTAATTTCATCAGAGACAATGAAGATGCTTGCGTTTGCAAGAAATTAAGTGGGAGTGCTAAGACATATTTCTAATACATTATGTAGAGGACATATTGTTGATTAGAAAAGATGTATCTTTTATTAACACATATTAAGAATTTCATCCCGATGAAAAACTTAGGCAAAACCCAAATATTTGGCATCAATAGACGCTAATATGGTTGTGCCAGAAGTACATAGACGAGATATTGAATGAGTTCAATATAGAAACTACAAGAAAAGGTTCTTGTCGCACAGAAAGGATTGAAAGAGTTCAATGTTGATGATATATTCAAGTGTATTGACATTTGGTAAAGTGAAACAAATAATCAAGTATAGATTGATACTTGATGTATGAAATCACAAAGAATATTTATATCAATCATCGTGATATGTACAAATCCAGATATGTCCTATGCTCTAAATGTTGTGAGCATATACCGTAATGATTCGTAAGATGATCATTGGACAATAGTAAGGATATTCTTATGATCTTTTGGAAGAACTAAGAGTATAATATTTGTAGAAGTGACAAATAGATGGTTAGTTCATTGTAAAAGTACTACATTGATACTAGTTTTGTCACAAAGTACAAATTAAGTTTATCTCAATCTAAACTAAAGGTGGCACAATATAATGGAAAGTGAGTTCCATAATGGATTTGGATAAGTTCCAAAGTTAAGACATTGTGACAGATACTACAACAAAAGGCTAAGTATATGACTGCTATTTTAGCAGCAAAAGAGGGCATTTGTGTCAAGTAGTTTGTTATCAAACTAGGTGTAGTTCACAGTGGGATAATACTATGAAGATATATTGTGTGACAATATTATCAACATGTTTTAACCCCAAGGAGCTAAAGGTCACACCAAAAGACCAAATTTATACAAAGCCATCTCATTAGAGAACGAGTGATGCGTAGAGACGAAAAGACATGCAATTACACACGGACCTGGAAGTGTCAGATCCGGAGATCAGTTGACCACTAGCAATCGTGTACATACAACATCAGAAAGCCATAGGTGTTGAATACACAAAGGTTTGAAACTAGATTATTGACTCTAGTGCAAGTGGGAGACTGTTGGAGATATGCCCAAGAGACAATAATAAAGTGGTTATTATCATATCTTCACACTTATGATAAATGTTTACATACCATGCTATAATTGTATTAACCGGAAACATTAATACTTGTGTGATTTGTAAACTAAAATAAGAGTCCCTAGTAAAGCCTCTTGTCAAACTAGCTTGTTGGTTGATATATGATCATGGTTTCCTGATCATGAACATAGAGATGTTATTAACAACAGGATCATATCATTAGGAGAATGATGTGATGGACATACTCCTATAGATGAGCGTAGCATAAAGATCAAGTCATTTAAATAGTTCAATTGCTATATGCTTTCTGATACATAGTAACCTAATTCCTTCGACCATGAGATCATGCATATCACCTTTACCGGATGGATGCTTTGATGACATCGAACACCACACCGTAATTGGGTGGCTATAAAGGTGGCATTGAGTGTTCGGAAAGTATTGGTTGAAACACATGGATCAAGAGTGGGATTTGTCCATCCATATGACGGATAGATATTCTCTGGGCCCTCTCGGTGAAATGTCATCCAATTAGCTTGCAAGCATGTGACTGGCTCACAAGGGATCACATATCACGAACGAGAAAAGAGTACTTATCGGAACGAGGTTGAACTAGGTATGCGTAGATACCGACGATCATAACCTCGGATAAGTAAACATATCGTGAGACAAAGGGAAATTGGTATCGTATGTAAGTGGTTCATTCGATCGCAAAGTAATCGTAGAAATATGTGGAGCCATATGAATTTCCAGATTCCTCTATTGGTTATTGTTCGGAGAAGTGTCTCGATCATGTCCGCATAATTCACGAACCGAAGGGAGACACACTTAAGGATTCGACGTTGTTTGAGTAGTTATGGTATTATGAGAAAGATACCGAATGTTGTTCGGAGTCTCGGATGGGATCCGGATATCACGAGGTGATCCGGAATGGTCCGGAGAATAAGATTCATATAAGGAAAGTCCCGCTTTGAGTTCGGGAATGATTCCTGTTTTCATCGGGAATGTTCTAGAAGGTTCCGGATTGTCCGGTACTCCGGGAGGGGAGGGTACATGAGTGTGTCATTGAATGATTGCATCATGTACTAAGTGTTCTTGCTGTTCCAAAAACATGAAAGTCAAATTGCCAGTTTGAAAGTCAAACGGCTAAAACAGGAAACTGTGGGAAACAGGAAACTGTGGGAAACAAGCAAGAGGAGTTGGAACCAACTTGGAGGAGGAGTCCAACTCCTCCAGGCCGGCGCCCAGCCCTAGGCCGAGTTGGGGAGGGACTCCCTCCCTCCCCTGGCGCGCCTAGCCCCTCCATCTATATAAGGAGGGGCAGGGCTCCCCTCCTAGGACACACAAGTTCCTATCTTCTACCTCCGGTTTAGAGCCGTTTCGGTTTAGAGCTTCTAATTGCTTTAGCCTTCGGTTTAGAGCCTTCTAATTGGTTTAGAGCCTTCTAATTGGTGTGTCTAATTACTAGACCACTAATAGCATCTCTCATACTCCACCATACTCGCACCGGCTTAAGGCGAAGCCCTGCGGGATCTCCCCTCTACTTCCGGTACCACGCCGTTGTGCTGCCGGAATCGCGAGGAGAGTGCTACAACCTCCGCTGCTGGAACAAGGAGAGGAAGGTCTTCGAAAAGTAACGATGTGACCGATCGGGAGCGCTGCCGGAACGCAGCGCCGGAAGGATCGTCTACGCGATCTTGAGATCGGAAAGAGTACGACTACATCACCCACGAGAATCTGCTCTCGTTAACCGCTTTGGAATCTTCGAGGGTAAGTTATTCCATCGACTTGTTGCTACAATCTAGTAGATAGATCTTGGCTTTTTTGTTTGTATGCGATAGAAAATTTTTGTTTTCCATGCTACGAACCCCTACAAAGATCGTCCCGAAGCCACCCTGTCGATAAGATCTTCCCCTTCGAGAACCCGTCGGTACCTCAAGATCTACCTCCCGGACCCGAAGACCGTACCTTCGCGGAACAAGTTCACGGCCAACAACCAAAGTCGGAACCCCAAGGTCGTCAACACGGACTCGGAGGATCCCCGGATGACGAGCCCTTCATCTCGGACGCCAAGTTCGTCGAGAACCCGGGACGCCAAGGTCGCCAATGCGAATACGACAAGTACTTCATCCCGAACGCCATGACCGTCGACATGACCCGAAGACCACGGATGCGCCAAGATCTACTCTGTTATCCGAGAACGCTCCCGCCGAGACCGAACCCCAGATCCGAACCCTGAGACCGAACCCCGAACCCCGGAACCAAGATCTTCGACCCTAATGTGTGACCTTTCTCCGAGCCCCTATTTTATAAATGAAATATATAACTTGTTGCATATTAAATTGTCATATTTGCATGCATATTGTCATGTGGTTTGGGGGCCCTATGCCGATTCACCTCATAATTAAATATGGGGCCCATATGCGGGCAAATATAGCCTTATATTGGCCTCATTTAAATTTGGGTAGCGAACCGGTGCTATCTTTTGCCATGTTAAGACAACATTTAAATTGCGGGTTAGTTAAACAACTTGAACCGTTTAATTAATCGTCGGGACCCCGGTTCCGCTTAATATTGCCTAATTGCATCGCACCTTGCCATGTCATACATCATACATGCATCATGCCCGATCTTCTGCCGTAGTATTAAATAGTGCATCCGGTGTTTCTTCTAGTGCTTTGCTTCTTCACGGACTAGGCCGATGAGTTGATGCGAGTGTCGACCCGATCTTCGGATGAACCCTCGACAATGTTTTCAGGCGAGCATCTCCCCCTTTCTATCTATCTTACTTTTATAGTATTTATTCCCTCCTGTTGATCTATTGCTACCTGTGTTGCGATGCTCTAGTTTTCGTACCCGTGTTATCCCTTGCAGCCTTATATCGCCTTGGACACCTCCTATTACCTGTTGTTTGGTAGATAGTTGGACCCGCACGTCGTAGTCGCTTGCTCAAGTGCTGTTGCGTGTCGCCAAGTACCACAGTTGTTGGAGTATTGTCGTGTGTTTATTGTTGGAGTTGATCATAACTTTAATTACTGTTTAACAACTAAAATTGAAGTAAGTAAGCAGAGGCACAAGTGGGCAATAGATGTTATTTGGTTGTTAATCGTCCACTTGTGTCCGTGAGGACCCGAGTACTTGATACTGTTCCTTGAATATTCGCTATCCACATCCGGAGAATTATGGGACCCCCAGCCGAGCTTGATTCATCTTATTTCTTGGGGCCACAAACTAGTTTGAGGTTTTATTTACTATCTGTACCTATGCCATGCTTTCGCTTTATTTACGATTGCGAGGAGCACTGTACTGTTAGGATCGTGACCCGCTTACGCTGCATCGACAAGCCCGCTTTTGGGTTCCTAGTCGTTCTGACCCCACAAACCTTGAGTCCGTCTCAAGTCACTAACTTCGTGGTGTACTCAACGGGTGGCCCCGAAATATTTCAATCTGTGATTGCTTTGTCGTGAAGGCCTCGTTGGGTTTTGATTTGGTTTTCCGAGGTTGATCGAGTGTGTGTTGCTATTTGTGCACCCTCAGGTAAAACTTTCTGAAAGCCGTGTCCGCGGTTATGGACGACTTGGAGCACAGTATCTCGATCATAGACAACTATAACTAAAGTAGTGCTATAAATTTGACTTTATAATGACTAGTAATCAGCTTCACTATAATGGAATGGCTAAATAAAACTGCCAACAATTGCTTGTTTGGGTTGTCGCTTGCGACCATTGTATCTGACTAGTAAGTATTGCAACTGTAACGGAATGGCTAAATAAAAGTACCAACAACTGCTGGGTTTTGGGATATCTCATGCTAATTGTATCTGACTAGTAAGTGTTGCAACTACAATGGAATGGTTAACTAAAAGTGCCCACTGCTTATTTTATCAGGATGACTATCAATACCCGACTAGTAATTGCTGCAACGATAACCGAATAAATAAAACTGCCAACGGTGTGAGTTCCTCGGTTGACTTCCTCGTTTGGTCTCGAGGGGGAAATACCAGGATGGGTTTGTTTGATGGTAGTCTCAGGATGGTTCCCAATAGGTCTTTCTTACCCCTCTCTGATAGCCGCCAGTTGTATCGAGTCTCTATAGGTTGTTTAGTGCATGCTGCGCTGCTGCTTCAGTCCACCATACCTATGTAGGCGAGGACCGCCGAATTCTAGCCTCATGCTGTCTTGGCCTCGATCTTGACCTCTCTCTTTTCCTTTGCCCTTGTCGACACCCTTTTGTTTAAGCAGGTTTTAAGATCGACGTCGTTAGCGGGTTACCCTTCCGCTTGGCCACAGGCGGTTATGGACGCCATTGGTTATTCTTCAGGGCTCTTAGCCCCATTTGCATCTTGTCCGTAGTCGGGCGCTCTATCATTTTCAAGGTGATTTGGATCTTTGTATATTATATCTGTATTCTTGACTCATGGAGTCGTTGTTGTATATATATCTGTTCTGTGGGTCCCATCGAGGACTTTTGTGTAATGTTATCACTTCGTTTTCCACCCACACGAAAGTGCCTGGTGGGCACCTTTGAATCGTTTCTATGCGGGTTTGGCGGGTTTCACTAAAACTTGCATAGGGCCGATTCTGAGGGTGTTACAGTTCCAAGGGAGATGGGAGTGATGCTGCGGAAATAGTCACCATGAACGATCTCAAGACGTTAGAAACAACCTTAATTAGTTCTATGGAGGCTAATATGTAAGAGATGCGACAAATGATAATGCGTCTCTCCACACCCGCAACACCATATCCATCTACCTCTGAGGCTACCACCCCTGCAATCTAAGGAAAAGGGTAACACTAATTCCAAAGACAACGAGGTGGTTCGTGATGGCACTAGTAAGAGCTCCTCCTCAAAAAAGGATAGTGGTAAGGAAGGATACAATGAGGTTTCTCATGTGTATTCACCTGATCCACCTATCCCACACCCTTATATACATAATAGGGGTGATCCACCCAAACTTTCAGCATCTACCTTTAATCAATGGCAATTTTTGATGAAGTCTCATGTGTGCAGCTCCTCCATTGAGTTATGGAAAATCATAGAGAATGGTCTTCATGTTGGAGATCCACAACCTAACAAGAAGATAGGTTGTAGACAGTCAACTCAACGCAACGACTCTACACATGATTCATCTTGGTGTGGGACCAAAGACATGCCACACATAGAGAATATCAACACAGTGAAGGAAGCTTGGGATGCCCTCACTGAGCTCTTCATTGGAAATCAAAGCATGAGAATAAATAGGTATGATGCTGTGAGTAACCAAGCCGAAGGGTTCTATATGTTGGATGGAGAAGATCACGAGGACATGTATAGGCGACTTAAGTCAATAGCCACCACTTTTAGAAATCATGGTGCTTCTCATGTTGACGATGCATGGATCAAGCGAAAGTATGTTAGTGCTCTTATGCCTTTTGAGCCCACAGATTTGAAGAGTCTCCAAGGAAGGCATAACTACCACCTAATGCATCCAATGAAGTAATGCAAGAAATGGCAGCCTTCAAAGTGGATGCTAAGAATGCCCAAGATGCACATGCACGTGCCATTGGAATGCAAAAAAGGGTCAACATGGCCTTGAAGACAAGTGTGGCTGAACAAGATGAAGATGACATCGAAGATATGGACTGTCCTAGGGATGTAAAGAGGGCTCATGGAAAATACATGGATTTCTATGCTAGAATTTTTTGGAAGGATCCTGCCAAAGACAAATTTGAACTAGAACACAAGAGTGGAGCAAATGGGAGAAGGGAAAATGGTCCCAAGTTAAGAACATGCTTCAATTGTGGAGGCCGGCTGAATTTTGTACCTGAGTGTCCTTATCAAAGTAGATAAGATAATGGAGGAAGACTCATTCTCAAAGAGAAGCCAAAGGCACCACGAAAGAAGCAATTTGTGAAGAAGAGTGCTCCATTCAAAAAGCAACCAAAGATTTTCTTAGTGGCTCAAGAGGAGTATACTTCGGGAAGTGAAGATGAAGATGGGGATGATAGCTCTCGAGAGGTGGCTGCTATAGTAACCATTTCTACACCAACATATCTCTTCGACTCTCTGAATGAAAACGTCATCAAGAAGAACGCCACTTGCCTCATGGCAAGACGTTCCGAGGTATCATCTTCCAACACTCCTTTTCCTAAGGCTATGATTGACATAGATGCTCATACTAGTCTTAAGGTTAAAGAAGAAATTATTTCTTTGGACTATGTTATCACTAACTTGCAAGGTGAGCACAAAAGACATTTTGAGGCTCTCATGGACCAACTGGACCAAAATGAAGTGCTTCTTGAATAAAAGTGCAGGATTGAAAGGGAAGATGCAACGGAGATTGCATCCCTAAAAAATGCTCTAGAATAAGAGGAAGAGACTCGTGTTTCTCTTGAAGAGAGACTTGAGTCTATCGAGGAGTCACACAAAGAAGTGGTGACCAAGCTTGTTAAGGAACGTGACAATGAAGTAGCCAAAGCAAAGAAACTAAAGAAAGAAAAGGTTGACTTTGGGGCTGCTCATGCTAGACTCTCGGAGGAATTGGAGAAACTTGACATTGCTCACAAGGCTTTGAAAAGTGAATTATCTATTCTCAATGAGTCTCATGATCAGCTCCAAATTGGATTGACTAAGTATGATATTCCAAGCACATCTAAGTCAACATATATTCATGAAGAAAATGCTAGGGTGGAAGATGAGCTTCCCAAAACATCCACTTCTAAAGGTAAGGGAGTTCTTGATGATATTCTTGGCAAGCAAAGATCAAACCTTGGAAAAGGGGGACCTGGCTATGTTTCCAAGTCCAAGAAGAAGAAGATCAAGAAAAATAAGACCAAGAATGAACAAGCAAAGACAAGCACCGGTGATAAGAACATCACAAAGGACAAAACTGACCATATTGGTTTTGCAGGGTCTAACAATCCTAATTATGAGCTATTTTGTGATTAATATGGTGATGTCTATGCTAATTATGTTGGTCCTTTTGATGAATATGTTTCTTGGTCTATTTTGGTTCCAAAGACCCTTGTTACTAACATGAGAGGACCCATTGAAAAATGGGTACCTAAAACCAAGAAGTAATTTTCTTGTAGGGCTATGCTTCCGGTGGTTCTAAATGGGTGTTGGATAGTGGGTGCACTAGTCATATGACTGGAAGCAAAGAGATCATCACGGAGATGAGACCCAATCATGATCATATTATAGTCTCCTATGGTGATAAGTCTAAATTCTGAGGTATTAGGCCTTGGTAAGGTAGTGGTTGCCCACGATATCTCTCATGAACGTCATGCTTGTTGAGACCCTTGGTTACAACTTACTTTCTGTTCGTGCCCTTGGTAAGATGGGATTTACTGTTTTCATTGATGGTGATTTAGTGGTCCTCTTATGGAGCAAGTCTCTAAAGGTTGCTTTTGTTGGGTACGTCAAAAATGACCTGTATGTGGTGGAATTTTCGAGGAAAACCACTGCGGGTACAATGTGATTATTCGAAAAGGCCGGCGTGGGCTGGTTATGGCATCACCATCTAGCCTATGTCAACATAAGAACTTTGCAAAGTATTCATAAGGGTGGCCACATCCTTGGACTAAAAGACAATGTTTCCTTTGCCAAAGATCGTGTTTGCAGGGCATGTGTTGAAGGAAAGATGCACGACTCTCCCCACAAGAGGAAAACTATTGTTTCCTCAAAGAGGATCTTGGAATTACTTCATGTGGACTTGTTTGGTCCTCCATCTCATGCTAGTCTCGGTGGGAATAAATACTTCTTGGTGATTGTCATGATTCCTCAAGATACACATGGGTCTATTTTTTCAAGCTAAAGAGTGAGACTCAACGAACTGTCATTGATTTCGCCAATGAGGTCCAACGTCAACATAATGTCCCCATATTGGCAATAAGAAGTGACAACGAATCCGAGTTCAAGAACTACACTTTAAATTAATTTCTAAGTGAAGAGGGGATAAGACATCAATATTGTTCTGCGTACACCCCTCAACAAAATGGTGTAGCCGAGAGGAAGAACCGTACTTTGATGGATATGGCTAGATCTATGTTGTCTGAATTCAAGTCACCATACAACTTATGGGCTGAAGCCATTTCTACCGCATGTCACTCATCAAACCGGCTCTACCTCCGCAAGATTTTGGACAAAACGCCATATGAGATACTTACCGGTAACAAGCCCAACATATCATATTTCCGGATATTCAGTTGTAAGTGTTTCCTTCTTATCAAAGGAGTTCGTTTGTCTAAATTTGAGTCTAAGGCTTTAAAAGGTATTTTTGTTGGTTGCGGTGCCGAATCCCACACTTATAGAGTCTACAATAAGCTCTCTGGAACTCTTGTAGAATCTTGTACTGTGGAAATCGATGAAAATGATAGCTCGCATGTGGGGCAATGTAACTACCTCGGTGAATTACGCTCCTAGTTACAAGCCTGGATGAGCGGAAATGGTTAAAATAGTACGGTGGGGCCCAAATGCCACTCACAGGTAGACCTTTCGGCCGTCCTAACCATTTCCAGACATCGGGACAAGAACGGGCGGCGTAATCGACAGGCGAAGGGATCAACTACATACACAAATGAGTATGTATGCAAGCCACCATACAACAGTCCTCAGAGCCATTCCATCTAAAAGAAATAGAAATATTGCAACGCCATACGGCAAGATCCAAATGTCCTAGATAGATATAATAGTTTAGGATATCTCCTCATACATCAAACATCAGAGTATCAGGCGGAAGCGGCAAACAAGATCCGAGTACGGATAAGAAGCAAATCGGCATAAGATGCCCCATAATAAACACATCCCGCCCATAGATCTCACGGATCCCCGTTCCCGGAATCTCTACACCGAATGATCGTTGTCCACATCGTCCTTCTCCTCCACCCAGTATCCATCTTGTGAGTGTACCTGTTCATCTGAATCAAATAATTTATCGTGTGAGACCCTAGGGGTACTCAGCAAGTCTTTATGCCTCTAAAGGGGACACAACCTGGGGTGACGCAATTGCAGCGAAAGATAAACCCTAACAATTCTATAGATACTCGCTAACCATCCGCCTAACCAAAGATAGACGGATGTCCGTGAATTAATAACAACAGTTATAACAGTAATATTAACAGATCCATCCTCCTCCTCGCTTACCAACGAGGAAGCGGACGAACACCCCCCATCCGTTGGCAGTTTTATTATCCATTCCATGAGTGTTGCACTATTTACTAGTCAGTTACTTAGTCAAATTAAAGGCGGTACTTTAGTTATACTTGTCTATGATCGAGAAACTGTGCTCCAAGTCGTCCATAACCGCGGACACGGCTTTCAGAAAGTTTTACCCTGCAGGGGTGCACAAATAGCAACACACACTCGATCAACCTCGGAAAAACCAAATCAAAACCCAACGAGGCATTCACGACAAAGCGATCACAGGATTCAGAAATATTTCAGGGGGCCACCCCATTAAGCTACCCGCAACGAAGTTGGCCGGCTCCGAGACGGACTCAAGGTTTGCGTCAATGGTTGTAAACGACTGGGAACCCGAAAATGTGACTGGGCTTGTCGATACCGCGAAAACACTCCGCTTACCTAAACAGTACAAGTGCAGTACCTCGCACAATTTAAATTAAGCAGTAAAGCATGGCATAAGTACAGAATAGTAATAAAGCCCCAAACTACTTGTGGCCCCAAGAAATAAGAATGAATCAAGCTCTGGCTCAGGGGGGTCCCATAAGCCTCCCGGATGTGGATAGCGCGAATATTCAAGGAACAGGAATCAAGTACTCGGGGTCCTACGGGACACAAGTGAGCATGAAAAACCAAATAGCAGATATTGCTCACCGGTGCCACTTTCATTAGTTATCACATACTACTCAGGTTAAGTTGTTTAGGTACCTCGTTATCCATCAGACACTCACATACCCTACACATGCTGTTCTACGACCCGCATGGCTCAAACAACTCCTGTAGTAATGGCTCATGGGATGGAGGAACAAGCTACGGTGGGGTTTAAAAGTAAAGGCTATGCAGTACTTGGGATTCAGTTTAATGCAATCGCGACTCAATGATGCAAGGATAAGATAGAGGCAATAGGTACTATATGTATGCAAGCATGTGGTAGTGCTTTCCTGGCAGCTCAGTTGAAGCGAGAGAAGGATCTGGGTAGTGCTCCTGGGTTTCTTGATATATCCTTTCGGCGTCTATTCGAAGAAGAACCAAACAAACAAGGGCCAACATAAATAAAGTGCACAAGCATATGAATAAAATGCGACAAGCAAACAATCATGCCATGATGAATGATGCACAATTTGCATGGCAATAAAGTATCATGGCATGGGTGAGGTGTGGAATACAAGAAATAAGCATTTTATTGAGTTTGGGTCACATTTTATTCTCGAATAAGTTGCTGTACACTTTATATTTATATGATGCATGCTGCAATTCAGAACATGGAATGCATAAACATAAAGGTCTCGTCGAGCTGATCATTTTAGACATATTATTTGTTAAATTTGGAGTTATAAAACAAAAGTTATTAAATAATTAAGGTAAAAGGGCATGTTGTTGTAATTTTAATCAACTCGAAATTTTAAATGTTAAAAATATATTTTGAAGGGCTTATTTGAAATCCTCTCGTTTTTCTGATTCAAAACATATATAACATGTTTAATTTGGAATTGTATTTTAAAAGATATTTGAAAACAGATTTGAATTTGAATTTAAAACAAATTTGAAAAGTTTAATTTAAAACAGAAAACAGAAAAACCTTTTGTACTCACACAGAGCTAGCCACAGACAGTGACAAGTGGGGCCTGCGTTGACTCAGCGCTTGACGGCCAGTTTGGTTAGAACTTTTGTCACCATGAGGTGGGCTAGCCGATGCGGATGACAGATGGGACAGCGTCAATGGTCCACTGTGCGACCAGCCGTGGCTTGCCACGCGGCAGATCCGGGGAGCGCGGGTGGGAAAAAGCGGAAGCCGAGGTACCTGTTCGTAAAACGGCACGATTTAATGATGGGGGCCACGGGGGCTGCAGGTTTAGGCGGGAAAAAGGCCAGGGGGCTAAACACAAAAGGACATCGGCTGTGGCTGCTCGCTGACGGAAAAGGTTCTGCCGGCGGCGGATCGGGCCGACTTCCGGCGACGATGGCAAGCAAACCGTCGGGAATTTTGCGATGCTGCAAAAATGAAAGTTGTAGAACCAACGTTGCACTACAACTTTGGTGTTTGGAGCTTCGTCGACGGAGGCCTACAATGGACAAGGCAGGGAGAAGAACAGAGGGGGATCTAGCAGGGTAAAACTATCGAAAAGTTTTCAGAAAACGGCTGAGATCGGGCTGGGTTGCGACTACGATTGCGACCGAACGGTGGTGAATTTCGCCATGCCGTAAAAAGGAAAACTGAAGAGGGTGGTGCGGGCTACATCTTCCATTTAGCAAGCTCGCACGGAGGCGGACCACAACGACCGGAATCTACGAAAGAACAGAGGGGTGCACTAGGGTTCCGCTGCTGCTGTCGGCCAGAGCGCGACGCGCAGCGGTGGCGGCGCACGGAGGCCGCTCGACGGAACGAACTAGAGGTGCCGGGCATGAAGAGGAAGGAGAGGATGTCAGGGTCGTTCGGGTGCTCACCAGGAGGTCCTCAAGCTATCCCAACAAGATGGAACCGGCCAGGTCGTCGGGGAGGCTTGGGCACGTCGAGGTCGGGTCCTACGGGTTCATGGCAGCGGTGAGCTCGCTCCGGCAAGCTCCGGCATCGATCTCCGGTACAGGTCGAAGAAGAAGAGGCAGTGGCACCTTCCTGGGCGTCCGGGACACCTACTAGCACAGCTCCAACCGCCTCCTTTGGGTCTTGGCCGAGGTGGAATCTAGTAGAGGCATGGAGATGGCCATGGCCATGGTTTTTCTTGGGGAAAGGAGGACGGAGGGAGGGGATCTTCTGGTTGATCTTGATCTCGTCATGGCATGGAGGAGGGGTAGATAAGGAGAGATCCAGGGCTTGCACATGGGGTTTGGTGTGATGCAAAAAGGGATCGGGTGGGTCTCCTTCTCCCTCCTTTCTTGTTGTTTTTGCTAAGAGGGAGAGAGGGGGACCAGGGAAGGCACATGGGGTTGGTGGTTCATTCCTAAGGGAGAGGGTTAGCTCGGGTTAGCTGGTTGGGGCTCGGGTTAGGGTTAGAGAGGAACTAGGGTTTAGGAGAGAGGAGGGTATGGCTCGGGTTAGAGAGAGGAGAGATGAGGTCTTAGGGTTTAGAGAGAGAGATTAGGTGGAGTGGTTTTCTTTTGACAAGATCAAGCAAGAACATGCCAAGCTCAAGCAAGATCTAGACAAGAAAAGAGAGGGTGAGATAAAAAGGTGGTGAGGGTATGGATGGAGATAAAGAGAGAGATGAGATGGTTCACCCAAAAAAATCCAAATAAAAACAAGGAGGACCAAAGGTGGAAAAGGTTGCATGGCCCATGCAAAAATGATAATTGCCATGATTAAAATATTGTGAAAACAATAATATTAACATGGCATTATTCTTATGCATTCCCCAAAATTGGAATAAAGCCAAGAAAAAGAATTTAAAGGAAAGTTCCAGATGGAGTAGATGGATATGATCACATTTGATTATAATTGGGACTTGCTAGTGTGTATATTCCACTAGATGTTTAATAGTCCCAAAAATATCCCAACATGAGCATAAATCCATGATAATCCATATGAAAGCTAGGAAAAAGGAGCACTACTCATAATGCATGCAAAGGTGGCTCCACATATCAATAATGTGAAAACAACATGATGCTAAGATGAGAGCATGTGGAAATAGAATTGGATCCATCCCAACCCACATGAGCTAAGGGTAAAAACCCAATAAAGTGCAAAGCTCATATTTAGTTGGATGGTGGAATTATAAGGTGGTGGCAGAGAAAGGTGACGGAGTTGAATAAAAGATATGCCCCCAACTCAACTTGGGCATTTAAACAATATATCAAGAACCAAATAAAATATCAAGAGGCAAATACAATTTACAATGCATATGAGAGAAGAACCAACACAAAAAGGTTTTTATATGATGCTCAAATGCAAGGTGGCATGATGACATGAGCATGATATAATGATGATGCAACAATTATATATATGAAGTAGCCATTATGTTACTAGACCAAGTAGCATTACAATTGTTTGACAATTGGGATGCCACAACTCTCCCCCACTAAACAAGAATCTCGCCCCGAGATTCCTAGGAAAAAGAAAACAACACAAGGAGAGGAGGGTGTTCGAACGAAGGTGACCCTCACGTTCCCAAGTTGATGAACAACGGAATGGTGCGACCACTACACCTTGCAAAACTTGCTAGACTTGTTGCGAGTCTTGCGTTTTGCTTGAGAAACAACGGGTTAGAAGAGTTGAAGGATTGTCGTGAGACAAGAAGGATAGGATGGGCATAGCTCCGGTTTTCTCAAGAAACATGATAAAAGAAAAAGAGCCACTGGTGAAAGAAAGGACAAGATGATGCATCATGGATAAAGAAAGACACACCGTTAAGATTAAAGATTTACCGATACTATAGAGGATGTACCTTTATCTCGCCGGAAGAAAAAGAGCTAGATTGGAGAGTTTTGAACCACTATTACAATAGCATCGTATCTTCTCTCGGATTTGAGGAATGAAATTCGGAAACAATATTGCCTTCAAAAAATAGAGTCCCTTGATATCAACAGAAAGATTTAGTTAGACATCGTCGGATTAGATTCCTGTTGCGCCAGTAAGAACCAAGGATCACGCAATTTAGGTGTGCAGATATAACTTCCAGAGATGGATGTGAAGCCAGATCATGGTGGAATCCCGAGAAGCAAAGAATATGGAGGATCTGGAGTTTATTGTAGAGATACTTATTGCTTTCTTTAGCCTTGAGGCTAACGCAATAGATTTGCGGCTGATGGCATCAACCATAATTGGCTTTACCACAGAAAAAGAATTGATGAAACAAAGAGAGAGATAGTTTCCTTTAATCTTGTTTGGGGATGTCGAGCATCGGTAGAATGACGAGGACAGAAAGGAGTTTGCGTTTGTTCCCACCAGATAATTGAAGATTTTGCCCCATCTAGAATAGACAGACCACCAACAAGAGATTATTGATTACTTTCTTCGAAAGAGCACTCCGGAAAAACAAGGACGGAAGTAAAAGTATCAAGGGATAAAGGCCACTTCTATCTTCCGTGGAATGAGTGAAATCACATTAATTCACCAATTCAATGTACAAGAGCGAATGATAAGAGTAGTGGTATGGTATCTACTCCATCCCGCACTCAAAGCATTACTCCGCACATGAATAAGAAAATCATGCAACCCAACTACCGAAACAGACTGAAGGTGTTGGCAAAAACTCATGGAACTTCGTTAGAAAACAAGGATAGATGCAAACGATTCGCCGGATTCAATATAGATAAGGGGTGATGATGTTGTCATCATGTCGGAAGTACCAAGCCACCGGAAAGATATAAAGGAAGATCATGGAGACAACTGCAAAATTTCACAGATATAGAAAAAGATAGCACCACTTGAACAGAAGGAATACAAGATCTGGAAGGTCTTCATGGCCTCCGGTGGATTGAGCATAGACGATAGAGCGAGAGGGTTTCAAGAGATTACTTAACGAGATTGAGGTGAAAGAACTCCATGTTCTTCTTGAAATGATTGAGAAAGATTTAGCAGTCTTGAGGGAATCTACGGCGGAACGACGATGATAACTTGCCAACAAGGAACATCTCCGGATTGGTTGAAGATGGAAGATGGAATTAACAATGGACTTGCTGATTCCAGAGTTGAAGTAATGTATTTAGCAGAAGGACGTGGTCGAGATATGTGACTTCAAAAAGTCAGAATTCTCATTTTGAGACTTTGCACACAGGCAGTGCTCACGAAGCTCGAGATAAAGAGACACAGATGATCTTCCATGTCCTTCCATAGATATCGAATAGGCAAGCATATTATCAACATATACCACCATGGATTAACAAGATATTCCCAGAATACCAAGTTCAAGAGGCGGGAGAACGAACAAATGCTCGAAACACTTTCTGAGCTCAACGCTCTTTGAAAGATCAACGTTACGAGTAAGGATTCCTGTTGAAGAAGATGCTACCGGCAGAATAGGTTAACCGGTCCTTCGAAGAAAAGAGATGTCACCTGGTTCACATTGTCGATCGGATCACCGGTTACAAAGATAAAGAGATCTTGGATAAGAACCGATGATAGCTCATACCTTAAGCAAAGCTATCAGAGACGAAAAGATGCGATTCCCTCGTATCCAGGAGAATTATGCAGATATGGGGTTCAAAAGGATGTGCAGCATGATGGACAGATGATAGACCGCCGTAGTGCTTGGAGAAACCCTGGATTTCCAAAGATGCTTGATTATGCATAGATATGATCGCGGTGTACTCAAAATCACAGGAGATAACCGTCACCATTTGGAGGATAGAGTTGATAGCATTTTCCATATTCCACTCATGATAAGTGTCATATAGCTATGCCGAGAACCAAATTACAATCACCAGCATCGGATCGACACATGTTATGTAATTAGCCCAAGAGAATTGGAGATGAAATGAAACTCTAGGATTAAGCGCCGGTGACAAAAGAATGAGTTAGCATGGACATGCTGATAAAAGGGAGATAGATAATGTTTCACACACGACTGAAAATTAGTGTGGAAGCACAGATGTATCAAAGAAAATTTTTCCGCATTTTTCGGCATTAAAATACCAATAGATGCGCAAAAACACTTATCAGGTAGCGATTAGCAACTGATGGTTTCACAGAATGTGGAGTTGCTAGAAGGAAGGACACCCTTAAGAAGATGGCACCGGTTAACAAGGAGTCAGATAGATCGCGCCGGTATTCAAAAGCCTGTCAGTATGGAATGTACCAACAGTTGATAACCAAAGGCAGATAAAGATAACATGTTGGATACAACAGATAGACAAGGAATTACACACACACACACACTCAACCTATGGTACTACGGAAACCCAGAACACGTGAATCCTAGTTTGAATTTTAAGAAGAGGATTGAAAACGTTACACTTCCTTACCAGAAAAGGGTGGGTGGGTGGGTAAGAAGAAAAGTGGAAGCGATTACTCGCGTTCGTTTTCCCTAGTATACATAGCTACCAAAAATATTTGCTAGACTGACAACGACCATTTGGCTGAGACCCTGAAGGGCGGAATGGCTCTAATACCAATTGTAACTACCTCGGTGAATTACGCTCCTAGTTACAAGCCTGGATGAGCGGAAATGGTTAAAATAGTATGGTGGGGCCCAAATGCCACTCACAGGTAGACCTTTCGGCCGTCCTAACCATTTCCAGACATCAGGACAAGAACGGGCAGCGTAATCGGCAGGCGAAGGGATCAACTACATACAAAAATGAGTATGTATGAAAGCCACCATACAACAGTCCTCAGAGCCATTCCATCTAAAAGAAATAGAAATATTGCAATGCCATACGGCAAGATCCAAATGTCCTAGATAGATATAATAGTTTAGGATATATCCTCATACATCAAACATCCGAGTATCAGGCGGAAGCGGCAAACAAGATCCGAGTACGGATAAGAAGCAAATCGGCATAAGATGCCCCATAATAAACACATCCCGCCCACAGATCTCACGGATCCCCGTTCCCGAAATCTCTACACCGAATGATCGTTGTCCACATCGTCTCCTCCACCCAAGATCCATCTTACGAGTGTACTGTTCATCCGAATCAAATAATTTATCGTGTGAGACCCTAGGGGTTCAAAGTCTTTATGCCTCTAAAGGGGACACAACTGGGTGACGAATTGCAGAAAGATAAACCCTAACAATTCTATAGATACGCTAACCATCCGCCTAACCAAAGATAGACGGATGTCCGTGAATTAACAACAACAATTATAAAGAATATTAACAGATCCATCCTCCTCCTCGCTACCAACGAGGAAGCGATTTAACACCCCCATCCGTTGGCAGTTTTATTATCCATTCCATGAGTGTTGCACTATTTACTAGTCAGTTACTTAGTCAAATTAAAAGCGGTACTTTAGTTATACTTGTGTATGATCGAGAAACTATGCTCCAAGTCGTCCATAACCGTGGACACGGCTTTCAGAAAGTTTTACCCTGCAGGGGTGCACAAATAGCAACACACACTCGATCAACCTCAGAAAAACCAAATCAAAACCCAACGAGGCATTCACGACAAAGCGATCACAGGATTCAGAATTATTTCAGGGGGCCACCCCATTAAGCTACCCGCAACGAAGCTGGCCGGCTACGAGACGGACTCAAGGTTTGCGTCAATGGCTGTAAACGACTGGGAACCCGAAAATGTGACTGGGGTTGTCGATACCGCGAAAACACTCCGCTTACCTAAACAGTACAAGTGCAATACCTCGCACAATTTAAATTAAGCGATAAAGCATGGCATAAGTCAGAATAGTAATAAAGCCCCAAACTACTTGTGGCCCCAAGAAATAAGAATGAATCAAGCTCGCCTCGGGGTCCCATAAGCCTCCGGATGTGGATAGCGAATATTCAAGGAACAGAATCAAGTACTCGGGGTCCCACGGACACAAGTGAGCATGAAAAACCAAATAGCAGATATTGCTCACCGGTGCCACTTTCATTAGTTATCCCATACTACTCAGGTTAAGTTGTTTAGGTACCTCGTTATCCATCAGACACTCACGTACCCTACACATGCTGTTCTACGACCCGCATGGCTCAAACAACTCCTGTAGTAATGGCTCATGGGATGGAGGAACAAGCTTCGGTGGGGTTTAAAAGTAAAGGCTATGCAGTACTTGGGATTCAGTTTAATGCAATCGCGACTCAATGATGCAAGGATAAGATAGAGGCAATAGGTACTATATGTATTCAAGCATGTGGTAGTGCTTGCCTGGCAGCTCAGTTGAAGCGAGAGAAGGATCTGGGTAGTGCTCCGGGGTTTCTTGATATATCCCCTGCTCAGCGTCTATTCGAAGAAGAACCAAACAAACAAGGGACAACATAAATAAAGTGCACAAGCATATGAATAAAATGCGACAAGCAAACAATCATGCCATGATGAATGATGCACAATTTGCATGGCAATAAAGTAGCATGGCATGGGTGAGGTGTGGAATACAAGAAATAAGCATTTTATTGAGTTTGTGTCACATTTTATTCTCGAATAAGTTGCTGTATACTTTATATTTATATGATGCATGCTGCAATTCAGAACATGGAATGCATAAACAGAAAGGTCTCGTCGAGCTGATCATTTTAGACATATTATTTGTTAAATTTGGAGTTATAAAACAAAAGTTATTAAATAATTAAGGTAAAAGGGCATGTTGTTGTAATTTTAATCAACTCGAAATTTTAAATGTTCAAAATATATTTTGAAGGGCTTATTTGAAATCCTCTCGTTTTTCTGATTCAAAACATATATAACATGTTTAATTTGGAATTGTATTTTAAAAGATATTTGAAAACATATTTGAATTTGAATTTAAAACAAATTTGAAAAGTTTAATTTAAAACAGAAAACAGAAAAACCTTTTGCTACTCACACAGAGCTAGCCACAGACAGTGACAAGTGGGGCCTGCGTTGACTCAGCGCTTGCTGACGCAGCGGTTTGGTTGGGAACTTTTGTCACCGCGGGGTGGGCTAGCCGGTGCGGATGACAGATGGGACCGGCGTCCAGCGGGTCCACCGCGCGCACGACCCAGCCAGGGCTTGCCACGCGGCAGATCCGGGAGCCTTGCGGTGAGAAAGCCGAGGTACTGTTAGAAAGCACGACGGCGACGATGACAGGTGGGGCTGCAGGTTCAGGCGGGAAAAAGGCCAGGGGGCTAAACACAAAAGGACATCGGCTGTGGCTGCTCGCTGACGGAAAAGGTTCTGCCGGCGGCGGATCGGGCCGACTTCCGGCGACGATGGCGAGCAAACCATCGGGAATTTTGCGACGCTACAAAAATGAAAGTTGTAGAGCCAACGTTGGACTACAACTTTGGTGTTTGGAGCTTCGTCAACGGAGGCCTACAATGGAGAAGGCAGGGAGAAGAACAGAGGGGGATCTAGCAGGGTAAAACTATCGAAAAGTTTTCAGAAAACGGCTGAGATCGGGCTGGGTCGCGACGACGATTGCGACCGAACAGTGGTGAATTTCGCCATGCCGTAAAAAGGAAAACTGAAGAGGGTGGTGCGGGCTACATCTTCCATTTAGCAAGCTCGCACGGAGGCGGACCACAGCGACCGGAATCTGCGAAAGAACAGAGGGGTGCGCTAGGGTTCCGCTGCTGCTGTCGGCCAGAGCGCGACGCGCAGCGGTGGCGGCGCACGGAGGCCGCTCGACGGAACGAACTAGAGGTGCCAGGCATGAAGAGGAAGGAGAGGATGTCAGGGTCGTTCGGGTGCTCACCAGGAGGTCCTCAAGCTATCCCAACAAGATGGAACCGGCCAGATCGTCGGCGAGGCTTGTGCACGTCGAGGTCGGGTCCTACGGGTTCATGGCATCGGCGAGCTCGCTCCGGCAAGCTCCGTCATCGATCTCCGGTACAGGTCGAAGAATAAGAGGCAGTGGAACCTTCCTAGGCGTCCGGGACACCTACTAGCACAGCTCCAACCGCCTCCTTTGGGTCTTGGCCGAGGTGGAATCTAGTAGAGGCATGGAGATGGCCATGGCCATGGTTTTTCTTGGGGAAAGGAGGACGGAGGGAGGGGATCTTCTGGTTGATCTTGATCTGGTCATGGCGTGGAGGAGGGGTAGATAAGGAGAGGGCCAAGGCTTGCACATGGGGTTTGGTGTGATGCAAAAAGGGATCGGGTGGGGCTCCTTCTCCCTCCTTTCTTGTTGTTTTTGCTAAGAGGGAGAGAGGGGGACCAGGGGAGGCACATGGGGTTGGTGGTTCATTCCTAAGGGAGAGGGTTAGCTCGGGTAGCTGGTTGGGGCTCGGGTTAGGGTTAGAGAGGAACTAGGGTTTAGGAGAGAGGAGGGTATGGCTCGGGTTAGAGAGAGGAGAGATGAGGTCTTAGGGTTTAGAGAGAGAGATTAGGTGGAGTGGTTTTCTTTTGACAAGATCAAGCAAGAACATGCCAAGCTCAAGCAAGATCTAGACAAGAAAAGAGAGGGTGAGATAAAAAGGTGGTGAGGGTATGGATGGAGATAAAGAGAGAGATGAGATGGTTCACCCAAAAAAATCCAAATAAAAACAAGGAGGACCAAAGGTTGAAAAGGTTGCATGGCCCATGCAAAAATGATAATTTCCATGATTAAAATATTGTGAAAACAATAATATTAACATGGCATTATTCTTATGCATTCCCCAAAATTGGAATAAAGCCAAGAAAAAGAATTTAAAGGAAAGTTCCAGATGGAGTAGATGGATATGATCACATTTGATTATAATTGGGACTTGCTAGTGTGTATATTCCACTAGATGTTTAATAGTCCCAAAAATATCCCAACATGAGCATAAATCCATGATAATCCATATGAAAGCTAGGAAAAAGGAGCACTACTCATAATGCATGCAAAGGTGGCTCCACATATCAATAATGTGAAAACAACATGATGCTAAGATGAGAGCATGTGGAAATAGAATTGGATCCATCCCAACCCACATGAGCTAAGGGTAAAAACCCAATAAAGTGCAAAGCTCATATTTAGTTGGATGGTGGAATTATAAGGTGGTGGCAGAGAAAGGTGATGGAGTTGAATAAAAGATATGCCCCCAACTCAACTTGGGCATTTAAACAATATATCAAGAACCAAATACAATATCAAGAGGCAAATACAATTTACAATGCATATGAGAGAAGAACCAACACAAAAAGGGTTTTATATGATGCTCAAATTCAAGGTGGCATGATGACATGAGCATGATATAATGATGATGCAACAATTATATATATGAAGTAGCCATTATGTTACTAGACCAAGTAGCATTACAATTGTTAGACAATTGGGATGCTACAGGCAAGTTGATGTTTGTGATGCAGATGTTGAAATACCCCAAGATGCCATAAGAAGAATGGTCATGGGATTTTTCCGCCCCATTGAGGAACGGAACCCCTTGTGGTGGATCGGGAAGGACAATGCTCCACTCAAGTGGAGCCCTCATCTACACAAGATAAACAAGCCCCTACTGCTGGAGAAACTACTGCACCAACACCACAAACTCCTGAAGATCATCAGCCTTCTGGGCAAACTGGTAGTCCCAGGACGGACTATCCACCCTCTCCAAGGGGCAGACTATCCGACCCTGGCACTCCAACTCGCACCAGGGGCAATCAAGACGAACAGGAAAGCGCTGAAAATCCCAGGCTGGATTATCCGTCCCCAAGGGGCGGATTATCCGGGCCTGGAACTCCAATTCCTGATAGGGGCAACAGGAAGAGCAGACTGAAGATGAAAATCCCAGGCCGGATTATCCGGCCCTGAAGCTCCAGAATAGCAGTAGCCTCCTGTTATGATTAAAAACCAAGATCACGGGCAAGGTTCTTCATCTCCAATTCGTAGTAATCAAGTGGTTGATGAAGGACAAGGTAGTGGTCAAGACGAGGATCCAAATGTTGAAGCAACTCCTCCAAGAAACAATAAGGAAATTGAATCTCGTCGCAAAGCTCGTGATGATCGGAACCTTGAGTTAAGGGGCCATACTCTTGACAAGGTTGTAGGTGATCTAAGAAAAAGAGTGTCCACTAGAAGAGAACTTGCTAGCTTCTGTGATCATCAAGCTCATATATCAATGGTGGACCAAAGAAGGTCTTTGATGCTCTTGAAGATCCAGATTGGTTGGTTGCAATGCATGAAGAACTGAATAATTTCGAGCGTAACAAAGTTTGGAAGCTTGTAGAAAAACCCAAAGAGTGTCGCAATGTTGTTGGCACAAAGTGGATTTTCAAGAACAAGTAAGATGAAAATGGCATTGTTGTAAGGAATAAGGCAAGGCTGGTGGCTCAAGGATTCTCTCAAGTGGAAGGCATCAATTTTGGTGAAACCTATGCTCCTATGGATCGCCTTGAGTCCATCTGTATCCTTCTTGCTTATGCTTATCATCATAATTTTAAATTATAGAAAATTGATGTTAAGAGTGCATTTATTAATGGTCCTCTACATGAGTTGGTATATGTTAAGCAACCCCTGGGTTTTGAGGATCCCAAGTTTCCGAACCATGTCTACAAACTTGATAAGGTGCTCTATGGCCTTAAACAAGCCCCACGTGCGTGGTATGAGCACCTTAAAGAGCTTTTGTTAGACCGTGGATTCAAAGTTGAGAAAATCGATCTCATGCTTTTTACTAAGAAGGTTAACGGGGAGCTTTTTGTATGCCAACTATATGTAGATGATATTATATTTGGTTCTACTAATCAAGCTTTTAATGATGAAATTTCAAAGCTTATGACTGACAGGCTTGAGATGTCTATGTTGGGATAATTAAGGTTCTTTCTTGGATTCTATATCAAGCAAATTAGATAGGGAACCTTCATTAATCAAGCTAAATACATCCAAGACATGCTCAAGAGGTTCAAGATGACGGATCTCAATGGCGTTGCTACTCCAATGCAAACTAAATGTCATCTCGAGCTTAATCCAAAGGGTAAAGATGTGGACCAAAAGGTATACCGATCCATGATCGGCTCTCTCCTTTACCTTTGTGCATCTAGACTCGATATCGCGTTGAGTGTAGGAGTGTGTGCAAGGTACCAAGCCGCTCCTAAATAAAGCCACTTAGTGGCGGTCAAGAGAATCTTCAGATATTTGGTTCATTCCCCAAATTGGTCTATGGTATCCCAAAGGTTCTACTTTCTCTCTATGTGGATATACTAACTCAGATTGGGCTGGTGACAAGGATGATCGAAAATCTACTTCTAGTGCATGTCAATTCTTGGGCAGGTATCTAGTGTGTTGGTCTTCGAAGAAACAAAATTGCATATCTCTCTCAACGACCGAAGCTGAATATGTTGTTGTTGCAAGTGCTTGTACGCAATTATTATGGATGAGGCAAAATTTAAAGGAATATGGTGTCAATTGTGACAAAGTGCCTCTTTTATGCGCTAATGAAAGTGCTATTAAAATTGCTTACAATCCGGTTCATCATACAATGACAAAACATATTGAGATTCGCAATAATTTTATTCGGGATCATGTTGCTCGTGGAGATATTGCGCTATCTTTTGTGAGCACAAATAACCAACTTGCTGATATTTTCACGAAGCCACTTGATGAAGCAAGGTTTTGTTATTTGAGGAATGAGCTAAATATCATAGATTCAAGGAGCTTGGCTTGACTACCCTTGCATACTCACTTGCACTTCCTCTTGTATTTGGTTTAGCTGCGGGCATAGACATAGGGGGAGTGTGGTCCTAATTGATTGGACTAACCCTACCCCCATAATGCAGAAAGCAAGAAAAACCATTTCCCTTAATATCATTTTTTGATATGTGGGCCATCGATGAGCATTGGTTTTGAACTCAAGATACATCTTCGCGGTGTCATGCCATGCGCTCCAACATGGTGGCTTCGGCCACCGCCCTCTTCCTTGAGAAGAGTTGGTTCCTATTGGATCTTTTTGAAATTTTCTTGCATATCTTTTGTTCTAATGGAAAACACACCCAATCTTGGCTTTTAGTTGATTTGTTCTTGCAATTTTGGGTGTGTAGTACCATCTCATTTTGGTGATATAAACCCAAGCCTTTCACTCATCTCGAGCCATCTATTCTTGCACACAAGTCCCATGTATACTTGCGAGGGTTTTTTGTTTGGAGTGCTCTGGCCTGAATCTGTGTTTACAGAAAATTCAGAGAGGGGCCGGACTATCCTCCCCAAGTTGGGGCGGATAATTCTGCCCTGGGCAGTTTTGTCACTTAAGGGCCAGGGGTCGGGGGGGGGGGGGGAAGGGCTCAAACAGAGCAGTCCTTTCTCCCCAACCCGTGTCCTTCCCCCAGCCGCCGCCCGAGCCTCCGCCCCTCCCCAGAGTCATTTCGACCACCGAATTCTCCGAGCTCCCCCTGGATCTTCTTCCCAGCGCCTCCGGGTACCTTATACTCCGAGTTTTTCCTCCAATGAGTGAGGGTAACTCTCTCATCCATATCTTGTGTATGAAAATCGTTGTTCTTGGTGGAAACTTGTTGTAGGAGATACTATGTGTTTCCCTTGCATGTTAGATTCCGTAGTATTGCAACCCTAGTGCCCGATCTGCGTTGCCATGGTGAATCTGGGCTGAAACCGACAATTTCATAGGGGCGGATTATCCGCCCCTGGCATGGCCGGATAATCCGGCCTGGAGGTTCACTGTCTATTTTGGTTTTGTCTCAGATTCTCCTCGTGTGCATTATTGGACCATGGATTGTTTTCCTACAGTATCTACCATTCCTCTTGGACTTGTGTGTATGCTTATCCCCATGCTACCTATCTATTGCTTCTCGCAGGTGGTTCCAGTGCCCCCAAGACATACAAGCGTCGTCCCCGTGCCCAATCTCAGGCCTGACGAAGAGGGTAAGCTTGTTGACGAGACTGAAATCCGAAGGTTGAAAAGAGAGGCTGAACGGATGGCCGAGGAAGCTAGAAAAGCCAAGAGGACCACCTCTCACAAGGGCAAGGGCAAGCAGGCCCGTGTCAACTACAAGGCCATGGACAATGTTGAGTACTCCTCCATTCTTCACATTGATCATTATGCTGAGGCTGACAGTGATGGTACTCCGAAGGACAGTATGTTTTGGTGCCCTCACTTCAGGTACATTCGTGATGATGTTTATGCTACTCTCAATATACGCCCTATGCATCCTCCGAATTTGACTGAGGCTCAATCCAAGGAAAGACTTCGTGAGGATTTGGACGTGATTGGTAAAATGGGGCTGCACCATCTTATTACTTTACAGTGGCACTATGACTCGTCTGTTGTGAAGCAGTTTTTCTCTACCCTTGTGATTTGCAGAGATGAGCTTCGCACCATTAAGTGGATGACCGGGACCACTATGATTCAGTCAGATTTCCGCACTTTTGGTCAAGTCCTCGGATATGCCTTTCATGGGCATGACACAGCTTCTGGCCACCGTATCATTTCTCCTATCAAGCCCAGCAAGGATACTGCTCTTGCTCCATGTCTGACTTCTGATGGTGTTGTTGGTACATTTTATGGTCTATGTCCATTATAGTCAGCTCTTGTTGGTTTGTTTCGTGATAGAATTGCTCCAAGTGGGGGCAATAATGATAATATTCGTGGTCACTTGGTTCCCTTACTTGCTTTTTCCCATGAGTGTGCCACCAATTCTAGGCCAGCTACGGACTACAAGTTGGATTTCATGGATTATATTTATCATGAGATGACTGATGCTATGTTCAACTGGCTCTCCATCCCTTTTTCTGCCTACATTATGATGCTCATCAAGAACATGCTGCCACATGAGGAGTTTGGTAGCAATTTGGATGGAGTGCACAAGCCCAAGAAGATATACAACAAGGCACATAAGACCTCTCACCCTTCCACTGCTCCTGAGTCCTTCATGCGCGATGCACGGGCTAGTGGTCGCCGGCCCGCAGTGTTCCTAATGGCACTTGAGGTCAAGCATCTCAACTGGTTTCAACGACACATTCTTTGCATGGGCGTCGACACTCACAAGGGCCAGTATGAGGCCTATCGGAGGAGCCATGAGATGGCCCTCACCCAGCAGCTTATTCTCCACCATGTGTCTGGGGCATCTGGCCATACTCCACCTCCTACTGCTCCGGAACCATATGCTTAGTGGAACACCTCAGGGGTTAACTATGGAGAGATCGAGAGTCATCTGTTTCCTGCACCGCCTAGGGCGCCTAGTCCTCTAGATGATGATGATGATGATGATGAGTATGATGAAGAGGAAGGGGACGGGGATGACTACGACTAGGAGGAGGACGACTACGAGTGATCTTCTAGGGCGTTAGCATCTTCTTCTTCCTTTTTGGCATTTCTATGCCAAAGGGGAGAAGTAGTTCTATTTAGGTCTCGCGATTTGCATGGGTCGAGCACAAGCATTTGCCTCTTTTATCATTCATTTTCTTTATCGGTTTCTTGTGGCCCTTTAGTGTTGAACTCATATTTGTGCTTGGTTTTGTATGATACTATGTCGTGTGTGGACTATTGTTTATTTGTGGTACTATGGATGTGTGGAATTCTAGAATTATCTATGTTCATACCTATGGAGTTCAGAATTATCTATGGTCAATGCTATGGAGTTCGGAATTATCTATGGTCATATGGATTTCTGGATTTATATCTATTGATGCATCAATATGGTGTATGTTTTCGAGGCCGAATATTCTCGCTTATCATATTGGCTATTTCATATCCCGGTGGTATGAAAGATTTTTCCTAACTCATCCTTGTTATAGCCGTCAATGTTATGAAATTGGCTTGTTCCTTGGTCTGTGCATTTGTCTTCAAATGCAAGTTATTGATATGCACAGATTTAGGGGGAGCCTATTTCATTTTTTGAGGATGATGTTAGTGGGTTTTATTGCAAATCCTAGTATTGTCATCTAACACCAAAAAGGGGGAGATTGAAAGAACATTTCATGATCTCTAGTGTTTTGTGTGTTAGATAACAATATCAAGGATTATTTAATGTGTGTTGAAGTGCTGCAGATCCTCAAAATGTTTTTGGCGGGCGGATAGTCCGCCCTTGCCAGGGGCGGATAATACGCCGCTTCCCCAATTACAAAGAGCACAAGGGCGCGCCACCTAGAGAGGAGGGCGAAATATCTCTTGGATTGTCCGGCAAGGGCCTGAGTTTTTCCCAGGCCGGATAATCCGCCCCTAGGTGTTTTTGCAAAGGTCGCCATGGCACGTCATCTAGAGAGGGGGCGGAGTTTCTCCCGAACTTTCCGTCTCTAGGGCGGATTTCCCCCAGGGCGGATAGTCCGCCCCTTGAGGGGGCGGATAATCCGCTCCTCGAGGATTTTTCACCAAGTCAAGCAAGGCATGACCCACTGTGTGTGTGTGTGGGGGGGGGGGGGGCAGATTTTTCCTCGGACTTTCCGTCCCTCGGGCGGAACTTTTCCCCCAGGGCGGATAGTCCGCCCCTAGTGGGGGCGGATAATCCGCCCCCAAAATGCTCCAACGGCCAGTTCTGGGAAGGGGTTATTTAAACCCATCTTCCCCCTCCTGCTAGAACTCTTGGTTCATTCAAAAAAGACAAGATCTGCTCCTTAAGTTCCATCCAAGATATCTCCACCTTCATCCACCCAAAGGCCCCGTTCCTTGGGGAATCAAAGGAGGAGGGCTCGATCTTCATCAACAGCAATCAAGCGCTTCACCTCCTCTCCATTCATTTGGAGAACCTTTGTTCTAGTATTTCTTGCAAATATCTAGATCGTTGTTTTGATTATTTTGATAATCCTTGTTCTTGTGACAGCTTGTTGTCATTACAAGAGACTATTTGGTTGTGGATGTGTGCCCCACTAGAGTTGTAAAGGCACCGGTTGCCGCCTCGAAGGGTACCAATAGTGGAGAAGGTGGATCATGCCTTTCGTGGTGAGATCCATCGGAGAATAGGGTGAGGCCTATTGTGGTGTGGTGGTCTTAGAACCGCCCACCCCTCCAATGCATATTTTCTTCCCTTAACAAGGAAGGAACTGCGGTAAAACAAATCCCTATGTCTCCGCGTGCTCCACTACGGTTTCCTCGCTCCTCTCTTTACGTGTTTAGTAGATAGGTTTGCATATAGGGAAATTCTCATAGTTGCATATCTAGAGAATTTACTATGTCAAGCCTAAAATTGAAAAAGAACTAAAAATTGAGTAGCACCTATTCACCCCCCTCTAGGTGCCCATATGATCCATTTCAGATACTGAAGATCAGATGTTGGACAAAACAAGTATCATAGAGCAAAGGGAATGAGACTCGATGTTCAAGGTTCAAGCGGTCAAGTTATTTGTGGAATGCGTGGGTGCCATCATGTGTTCCTAGATACTGTTGTTGGTCATTGATTGGAGAGGTGTCTCGGTCATGTATATGTATTCCTGAGCCATAGGGTGTCAAACTTAAGGGTAGATGACGCTTAGGGATTGATCCAAGATCATAGGAGAAAATATAGAGAACTCCATAATTGTTTTTGGGAGATACTGAAAGTGTTTCGGGGATATCGGATGATGACCGGAGGGGTCGATGTTTCGAAATGATATGTATTTAATTTTAATTTAAATGAATTAATATTAAAAATATTATTTAAAATGGATTTATGGGGCAGCCGACCTAATTGGGCCTTACTAAAGGAGGACCAAGAGCGGGCCATGCCCTAGGAATGGCCAAGGGAGGCTGTCGGCCACCAAGTGGGCTCCCTACCACGTGGGGCCCATGTGGGGCTGGCCACCGCCGCCTCCTCCTCCTCCTCCCTTGATTAGTCCCACATCGGGACTTTGAAGGGAGGTGGTGATTCCCTTCCACCTATATAAAGAGAGGCACTCCTTTCCCAAATCCATCTCATGAATTCGCCTTTGCCTATTTCTCTCTCTTTCTCTCTATATCATGTGTGGTTCCCAAGTTTGGAACTGTATACGGGGATATGGATTTCTCCACCATACGCATGTCGTCGTTCTGCTGGACTCGGTTTGGATCAATATTATTCTGCTGCTTTGCTGGACCGAAGCCCGGGAGACGTCTCTATACCGTATGTGTGTAAGGACATGAGGCACCGCCACTTGTGGTGCTTTTGCTTGGAGCTTGGATGTCCACACGAACATGAGGTAGGCTACATTATAAAAGGACTAGGGTGACTTGTGAGGAGCTTCGCAACCTTGAGGTCGGGTGAGTACGACTACGTTATCCATGTTCCCCGCGGAACATTAACCTCTTTCGGTCTTCAAGGGTATGAACAATGAATCCCTGATGACCCAGAAGTATAGGGGGTGTATTGTAGTACTTTCAATAAATAGGAGTGTCGATCCCAACGAGGAGCAGAAGGTGCTGAACAGTGGTATGGAGCAGGAAATCCCTGTGAATACTTAGCAAACACATTTTTAGTGGTTTTCTGACAAGTAAACAAAACAAAGCAAGTAACAGAAGTAAAGAACAAACGGAGCAAGTGGCCCAATCCTTTCTTAGCAAAGGACAAGCTGGTGGAAATACTTATAAGGACCAAACATTCTCGAGGACACATGGGAATTCTATCAAGTGCTTTCGCTTCAAATAGCTGAGTACTCTTCTCTGGTGTTTGTAAGTGTTGTGTTGGTGAACCTATGCTAACATACCGCCCTTTCTAGGACTAATACATACTTGTGATTAAACCCCCTGCAAACATCCGTAACTACAGGAAAGTAATTAAGATATAAATCTAACCACAACCTTAAACTCTGAGATCCTACGCTCCCTTGTGCAAAGGTGTCCTAACGGGGGAAGTTTCCCCTAAGAACTAAAGCAATATCCAAAACAATTATTACAGCGGGACGAAGTGGTGGTGATGGTGCTGGTGGAGATGATGGTGTGGATGATGATGATGATCCCGATGAAGCCTAGCTTGATGATGGTGTTGATGGCAACGGTCTCCCCTCTCCGGGAAGGAATTCCCCCAGCAGAAATCTGTCTACCGGAGAGATCTTTCTCTCTTGGTGTTTTCCGCCCCCAGAGGCGGCAGAAATCTATCTGTGGTTGCTCCCCTGGTATTAGGGTTCCGTAGAGAAGATATCTGCGAAGGGGCGGAGTCGGAGGCCGAGCAGGTGGGCCACACCTGCCCTAGGCGCGGGGTCAGGTGGGCCTGCGCCTAGAGGGGTGTGGGCCCCCTGAGGCCCATCTCCGTCCCTCCTTCTAGCTTCCTTCGTCTTCTGGTAAAATAATATGTTTCCATATTTTTCTGGTATTTTTATGATCTTCGTGAAATTGCACCAAAACGCCTTCTTTTCCACCAGAATCCAGACTCCGGCAGTCCATCCTCCAAGAATCATCCAACATGCATAAACAGATGAAAAGACATAAGTAATACCTCATAATAAGACAAATATCAATGAATAGAGGTAAATTATGATATAGAAAGGTGATGCAAATTGGGCGTATCAACTCCCCCAATCTTAGACTTCGCTTGTCCCTGAATCTTGACTCGATAAACATGTCCACAGGTTTATGGAGTGAAGTGTCGATAAAAGAATACGAACAAGAAGCATCACACTTACCATTGCACAACTCATAGAAGAAAGCAACTCACCATTATATAACTTAGCTTGTAGCCAAGTACATCAGTCACAATAGAGATGCATAAAGATAAATCATAATTGGAATTGGCAAACTTGTTCTTGGTCAGAGAACACCTGGCAAACAGTTTCACAAAAAGCTTTTTGTAGAAGTTTCAAAACAGTAACACTCTTTGCTCAAAAAGGTTTTTCACAAGTGAAGGCTTTCAAAGTAATACTCAATAGATAAGAGTTTTGCACAAACAAGGAAGATAAAGAACATGATGGAATAAATCACCATATGAATGCTTGAAACACAACAACTCAAAAGCTTGCTAGAGATAAAGAGGAAGTAGGTTTACTGACTCAACTTGGAAGTGGGAGAAAGGTCCCTTCTTAGAGGGTAGCAGGGATTACAAGTCATAAAGAGCTTCCAAAAGATTATGGTACTTACTAGCTTTGAGCCCTCATTGCCCCTATCATAGGAATCTTGAGATGATTAAGGTTAAAGTGAACAAAGATGGAGTATATGCTTGACGAAATATAAGTTGGCAATCTCATGTCCCTTGAATATGAGGGTCACTCCTCATGCATACTCAACTTTGGGCCCAGGTAAGTTCTTGTCATTGTAAGTATTTGCATATCATTGAGAACCGCCAACAGGGTACCCCTTGCACATGGTACAAGAGCTTTCCCATAACCAAAATGACAAGCCAAGCAGACAATGAGCATCTCAGCAATCTTTTTATTTACCATGTGCATAGCTTTTTATTGAGGATGCTTCATAGATGACTCACTATGGTGATGCTGCAAGTTTCCACCATGATTAAGAATGGCTTAGGCTAGCGGCCCAGGCGTTTCTCTAACACAGAATACAAACTCCATGGACTTACAATTTCCCTCTTTATTTCACACCGTTGACATCCATAGACAAAAGAGCACGATATCAACTATGTACATAGTACAAGTGCAATGTTGAAAACGTTCCCCGTGATAGCATGGTTCTGCTAATTCCAACGTATCGATGCAAGCATATACAACTTCGACGTTCAGAATTGTTCAAGTTTATTAGGGGCAAAGAAATAAAGTATGCCATCAAGTTCGTGAGAGCTTTACTAACTAGTTTTCTCATAACAAAATACTTTTTAATTCGAAGGGTGGATGAAACTTGAGAATTTGCTAGGAATATCAAAAGCTACTAGGTAGATATGGTGGACACAAGTGGCAAAAGTTTTGGTTTGAAGGATTTTGGAAACATGAGAAGTATGCCTTCTCAAAACATATTTTGGCTAGCAAGGCTGGGTAGCAAGCAAGAGAGTTGAAATAAACAAGCAAACATACAAGTAATAAAGCCAAACATGCAATATTTCTTGAAGACACAAAAGAATCTTAAATAAAGAATACTAAGCTTATGAGCCAACAAGAAAGAAAACAAATGATACCAAATACCTGTAAGATTTTTCTTTCTTTCTTTTTCTCTTTCATAATAATGCTACTGACCAGAACTCGGTTTTCCAAAACCAATTTAGATCCACTTGATGATCCCAAAGTGGTGCCAATACTGAACAACAAGGTCCATCATATAGTAGAGATTGCAAACTAAAAATAAGAAGTGCAAAAAGTAAAAGATGAGACTTCTCATTAATATTTAATAAAGGCACTCACACCAAGGGATACCTAGATAATCGACTAAAGGAGAGATACTTCCACATGAAAACCAAACTATAATATAACCTCTCTACCATAGATATGAACCCGCTAAAAGGTAAAAGATAAAAGATAATGGTGGTGATACCGCGGCACTCCCCCAAGCTTGGAACAAGTCAAGGGGATGCCAAACCTGATGACGAATTACTCCCTTGGTGGTGGTGTTCTATTGTCATGGGTCAGTAAATCTTCTAGCATCTTACGAAACCCGTTATTTTCCTCTTGAAGCATATCCACTTTCATCCTCAAAGCACGGTACTTATCACAAAACTCGTTGGTGGTTCGAAGGGCTTCCACGGCCTTAGGGCAGTATATGAGTTATGGACCGAAGGCTATGATTCCCTGCATGTGACGAGAAAAAGTATCCACAGTGTTAATTGCTCCTACAAAAGTAGGTTTCCTTCCCCTTGTTCCTGCGGCGGTTTGTTCTTTCAACTCTATCTCCACGGGCTTCTTGCCTTTGTTGTTGGTGGAGGCCATGGTGCTCTAAACTTGAGAAAATTTCCTGACAGAAACAGATCGAAACGAAAACACAATGAGAACACGATGCATGAACCTCGGGGGATCCGGGGGGTTATATATTACGAAGTTTCAAGGCATAAGGAAGGTTTTTACAGGGAAACAAAGCGGAGACTGAGTCTGGGGTAGGGACACCCCCCTCAGGCGCGGCCAGGCTAGGCCCGCGCCTGGGGTGGGTTTGTCCACCCCGGGCTCCGTTTCCTCTTCAGTTTCGTCTTGTAACTTCCCTTATGTATTAAAAACATCAAAAATATAAAAAGATTGGAGTTTCACGAACCTTCTGTTTTCACCACTTTTACCTATTCAAAGACGAACTCTGCAGATTCCTTTTCTATTTCTCCTGATAATTTCATTCATACAAAACCCTTGCACAAACTCAATGACAACATTAGTGTAAGCAAAAACAAAAAAACTTTGGTAAACACTTCAATTGAAAACCCATCAAAACAGAAGCTTCTACAAGAGGCAAATGCAAATGATGGCAGAAATCTGTCAAAACAGACCAGTAGGTAAAGATTGATTTTTTCGAAGACCTTCTGTTGCTCAAATCAAAGAGTGCAGAACTGATGAAAGTTGAGTAACAACTTTAAGAACAAGCACATAAAAATGCAGCTCCATCCGAAGTACTGAGCTCCCTCACGAAGTTTTACAATACAGCACAGAAATCTGTCCTAGGACAGCCACTTTTCACAATTCCTCTACTTCACAAAAGTAGTTGAACTTGACACAAAAACCAAAACAAAAAGATATGGAGCGGTTATTACAGAGGTAATAACTTCCAAGACTCGACAAAAACTCTTGGGTTATCTCCCAACAAGTACTTTTATTTATTGCCTTTAAGTTAGGCTTGAAACTTCCAAAGATGCTCACATTGGATATATATATCTGGAGTGAAAAAGAGCATCAAGAAGCAAATAACCAACACACTTGAGTCTAACCCACTTCCTATGCATGGGGGTATCATGAGAAAACGAATTATTGAAACAAAAAGCCACAAGCATAGGAAGACAAAACAGATGCAACTTTAAAGCTTTCAACATAAAACGGGGAAACTTAACATCATTGAGATGCATAAAACCATGTTTCTCTCTCTCAAAATAACTTTCAGTAGCACTTTGAATAAAGTTGACAATATAACTGTCACTGGAAACAACTTTATCATTAGAATAAGCATACTTACAGTCACCAAAAAGAGGTCCAAGGTCATAGACTGGATCAATAGCAGCAAGTTGTTCCATCCTGAAATCTTTATTAGGAAAGCTATTTTCACAAGGAGCTTTAGCAAATTTGGAGAAGTTAAACTCATAAGAATCTCCATCAAACTTAGTTAAAACCTTTTCCTTCTTACAATCAATAATATCTCCACAAGTATTCAAGAAAGGTCTACCAAAAATGACAGGACAAGTTTTGCTAGCTGCTGAATTAAGCACTAGAAAATCAGCAGGATATTTAATCTTACCACAGAGAACCTTCACATCTCTTACAATGCCAATGGGGCAAATGGTTTCCTTATTGGCAAGGTGGATAACCACATCAATGTCCTCAAGCTCACAAGGACCAATCTCGTGCATAATTTCCCTGTAAAGCTCATAAGGAATATCACTAGAACTAGCACCAATATCACATAAACCATAGTAGAAATGATCACCAATTTTAATAGAAAGCACAGGAACACTAGATTTTCTAGCCTTACTAGGATGAGAGATAATATTAGAAGCGTCTTCATAGAATACAATGTGCTCATCCTCTATATTTCTAATGATAGTGTCTGTCACAATAGCTACCACAGGTTCATCACTCAAATGCTTACTAGGCTCCATAGTTTCCATTGTACCTTTGTTATTTGCACTAATAATCATAGAATACTCCTTTACCTTAGCTGGGAAAGTCATTTTCTCAACATGAGGTTCAGGCACAATACGATTAGTAGTACAAACTTGAGTACTTCTAACTGGAGCATGATTAACAACATCTTTATAAGGAGGATGGTACTTATTCCACTTCTTCTTGGGAATTTCAATGTAAGAGGCAAAGTCTTTAAAATAGCTGGCAATACTTTGGGAGTCAAGACCAAACTCATTGCTAATATCACGGAAGCTATTAGTTCCCATAAAAGATTTAATGCATTCATAATCATAGTTTATACCTGAATTTCTTCCTTTGTCATTCTCCCAAGCTTCAGTGTTCTCTTGAATACGGTCTAGAAGATCCCATTTAGCTTCTTCCTTCATACGTGTGAATGATCCAGCACAAGAAGCATCTAGTAAATGTTTATCATGAAGAGAAAGACTAGCTTAAAAGTTATTGAGAATAATATTGTTAGGGAGTTCATTAATAGGACATTTAAGCATTAGTAACTTCAATCTCCCCCAAGCTTGAGCTGTACTCTCTCCATCAAGAGGCCAAAAGTTATATATAATATTTCTATCCTTATGAATCTCACTGGGAGGATAAAATTTAGAGTAAAAGAGAGATGACATCTCCTCCCATTCCATGTATGTCCATTCTTCAGCAGCTTATACCATTCTCCAACTCTCCCTTTCGAGGATATGGAGAGTAACTTCTTCTTCACCTATTCAGTTTTGATACCTGCACACTTAAACAACCCGCATAATTCATGGATAAAAAGCAAGTGATCACCAGGATGGACAGTTGCATCCCCAAAATAATAATTATCCATAACACGATTAACAATACTTGTAGTTATCTTAAAAGGATCTATATCAAAAGGAGGTGGTTCATCTACTACCCTAGCAACAGTAGTAGTTTTCCCAAACAGAAAACCAAGTGGGTTATCCATATTGGAAACAAAGTAACAAGAAGTAACAAAAGCAATACTCACAGTGAGAGTTTCCCTTACCAGTTCCACTCTACAATAGCGCTTCACTCCCCGGCAACGGCACCAGAAAATAGTCTTGATGACCCACGAGTATAGGGGGTGTATCGTAGTACTTTTGACAAATAGGAGTGTCGATCCCAACGAGGAGCAGAAGGTGCTGAACAGTGGTATGGAGCAGGAAATCCCTGTGAATACTTAGCAAACGGATTTTTAGTGGTTTTCTGACAAGGCAACAAAACAAAGCAAGTAACAGAAGTAACGAACAAACAGAGCAAGTGGCCCAATCCTTTCTTAGCAAAGGAAAAGCCGGTGGAAATACTTATAAGGACCAAACGTTCGCGAGGACACATGGGAATTCTGTCAAGTGCTTTCGCTTCAAATAGCTGAGTACGCTTCTCTGGTGTTTGTAAGTGTTGTGTGGGTGAACCTGTGCTAACATACCGCCCTTTCTAGGACTAATACATACTTGTGATTAAACCCCCTGCAAACATCCATAACTACAGGAAAGTAATTAATATATAAATCTAACCACAACCTTAAACTTTGAGATCCTACGCTCCCTTGTGCAAAGGTGTCCTAACGTGGGTTCAGGTTTCTGTTACTCCGGCAACCCCATGATTAGTAGCCAAATACACAATGCATTCCCCTAGGCCCATAAATGGTGAAGTGTCATGTAGTCGATGTTCACATGACACCACTAGGAGAATAGCACCACAACTTAAATACTAAACCATCCAATAATAACTCATCACGGATTCACTACTAACAACATGACTTCTCCCATGTCCTCAAGAACTAAACAAACTACTCACAAGACATCATATGGATCAAGATCAAAGATGATATGGTAATGGATAACAATCTGAACATAAAAAATAATCCAATAGTTCCACTCACAAGCATCAACTACAATAGTAATCAACACCGGGAAAGTTTCCCCTAAGAACTAAAGCAATATCCAACACAACTGTTACAGTAGGATGGAGTGGTGGTGCTTGTGCTGGTGGAGATGATGGTGTGGATGATGATGATGATCCCGATGAAGCCTAGCTTGATGACAGTGTTGATGGCGACGGTTTCACCTCTCCGGGAATGAATTCCCCCGGAAAAAATCTGTTTGCTGGAGAGATCTTTCTCTCTCGGTGTTTTCCGCCCCCAGAGATGGCGGAAATCTATCTGTGGTCGCTCCCCTGGTATTAGGGTTCCGTAGGGAAGATATAGGCAAAGGGGCGGAGTCGGAGGTCGGGAAGGTGGGCCACACCTTCCCTAGGCACGGGGTCAGGTGGGCCCACGCCTAGGGGGGTGTGAGCCCCCTGAGGCCCATCTCCGTCCCTCCTTCTGGCTTCCTTCGTCTTCTTTTAAAATAATATGTTTCCATATTTTTCTAGTATTTTTCTGATCTTCCCGAAATTGCACCGAAACGCCTTCTTTTCCATCATAATCCAGAATCTGGTAGTCCATCCTCCAAGAATCAACAAACATGCATAAACAGATGAAAAGCCATAAGTAATACCTCATAATAAGACAAATATCAATGAATAGAGGTAAATTATTATATAGAAAGGTGATGCAAATTGGGCGTATCAATCCCCTTCTTGTTACCTTACATCTGGATAGATAGATCTTGGCTAGGTGTGTTCATCGTAGTAAAAAAATTGTTTTCTCCCACGGAACCCCTTCACAGTCCGTTGAAAAAACTTGACTGTATTTTTCCTTGCACGATGTGTTGCATGGTTATGAAAATACTTGGTGTTACTGTCACCATGTTTCAACCAATCTTGTCGAGACCTCTGCTTGTATATGATCTCCTCTCTCGCATAAATTTTGTGCAGGTTTTGCTCTATCTCATGAATCTCTAGTGACGATCTTGAGCTTAGAGCGTTAGTTCTTGATACATCGACTATTGCATGGAGTTTTTTAGTTGATGTCTAACTAAATTAAAAGTGTTAAAACTCCAGGACTTCATCTATCGCGAGACATCACTGAAACATGCCCACACACCTTTCAAATACCTACCAAAACGGTAACTATTTGACCAAGTTGTAGTAATAATCTCAGAGTAAGTTTCATGCCTAGCCCACATCTCCTCATACCTAAAACCCGTGGTTTTTGGTATACGCTAAACAAAATCTTTAATTACTTTGATTAAGAGTGCAGATTAATTGGTCTCTTTGGTGGCAATGTGTTCCACCATGGTATTGGGGAATAAATCAATGAACTCAGCATTACCAGTAGCTCTGTCTAGCCTTGCCTAACCAGTGGCCAGACCTTCCCGTCTGTTAATCCATGTGAGCATGTATCCAGAGTAGCCCAAATCCGAGAGGCGGCAGTCCACCAAACATTCACTAAAAGCCATCATGCGAGCTTCACATCTTTCATTCACACCAAGATGCTCTTCCTGGCGAAGGATTTCATTGAAATCGCCAGCACCTAACCAAGGAAGGTTGTCTTGAACTTTTATATATTGTAACACCTCCCATGTTTTGCCCCTCTAGTCAGTTTGAGGCTCTCCGTAGATTCCAGTGAATCGCCAGGAGACATCATCACATGTGATTTTTTGCATCAATATAATACTAACACCAGGACTGAACATCTACTTGAACTCCATCCTTCCACCATAATGCAAGACCTTCCCCCTTTCCTTTGCCCTCCACACACACGCCATGTCTAAAGCCCATACTCCATTGCACTCCATATAGCATTATTTTTGCCTTGTCTCACTCAAAAAGACCACCACTGGGTTGTACGACCTTATTAGGTCCCTCAGTTCGCCCATAACCAGGTTCAACCATAATCCCCGACTGTTTAGGCCCAAGATATTCATTGATCTCGGCGACACCGCGTCATAGGGTCCGCCGATGAATCCATTGGGTCCTTAATTCTATCGAACATAGAGGCTATCCTCTGTCTTTGACCACCCAAAACTGAACCATCCTCTCCCACAACTTGCACCGGGATAGGAACCCAAACTTGTCTGACACCCCTTTTCTTGTTAAAGGGGGCCTGGTTCATGGTGTTGTAGCAGTCTTGGATCGGTAGCGCATGTTTCCGTGGCCTCCTAGTATATTTACCCGATTTGCCTCGGCCTGAGTTATTGCCTGTCTCTCCCTGTGATCTCTCATGTAGGTCTGAACTCCTTTCCTAATCTATTTTTTCTGGACTCGTAATATCATCATACACTCTCCCAGATTCATTATTGCTAGTGCTATAAGAACTAGAGTAATCATGGTTTAGGTTTCTCCTTGGAGGCACATCCCGGACTAAAATTCCATCCTTATACCTCGAATCAGTCCCAGTGGACCGACTCTGGTAGCTACCTCAGGAAACTCACGGTCGTGTAGCTTGAGCTGGCTTATGAGGGGAGACACGAAGCCATTTGCCCCACTATTTTCCTTCTCCCGGGACTGCATTGGCCAGTGGGCATTTATTCTTTGCATGGACAATCACACGATAATCAAAACAAAAATGGGGAATATTCTCGTGTTTGGGGCATGTTCGGATGTCCTCCGGCTTCATGGAACTCCACGGATCCAGCTTCCAGCGACCACTCCAGCGTCTGGACCGGAGATGAGAATGTTCGGCACTACTCCATGATTTTGGCTGGGCTAGAAACCTGTTTTCATGGGCCTGTATGCTTTTGGACCTTGAAAGGATATAGATGCCGCTTAGAGGGGGGGGTGAATAGGCGGTTTAAAACTTTTCCGAGAGTGTCTCAACAGAGGCAGAATTAAACAAGCGTTTACTTTGTCAAGCACAAAACCTAGAACAACCAGGGTTCACCTATGTGTACCAACAATTTATGCTAAGCAAGACAAGCAACTATGCGATAGCAAGATATATACCTCAAGCACGAAGGCTATGACAAAGTAAGGTGCAAAAGTAAGAGCTTGGGTATAGAGATAACTGAGGTACGTGGAGACGACGGTGTTTTACCGAGTTCCTCCTAACATGGAGTACGTATCGTTTGGAGAGGGGGTGGTATCAAACGACCAACACCACAAAAGGCCTCCCTTGTTCTCTAGTGAATCTCACCCCAATGGGATTGATCCACACTTCCACTATCGGTGCACTTGTCGGTGGCAATCTGGAACCTCTCACAAGGTTGGGGCACTTCTCCACAACTCAATTGGAGGATCCCAACAAACAAGCTTGGGGAAGGCTCCACAACTTAATTGGAGGCCCCAAGTAATCCACAAACCTGCAAAACAACCAAATAGTCTAGGGTTCCAAGAACCCAAGAGTAAAAAGCTTCTCAGCTTTCACCCAATCGCATCCTCACTGAGAACTCAAACTGATGCACCATATGCAATGGCAAGAACACAAGAAGTGCTCAAGTCCTTCTCTCCCAAATTCCACCAAAGCTAAAAAATCTTGCGGGGGAACAAGAAGGAAGAACAATGGAGGAAATCCACAAAAGACTCCAAGATCTAGATCCCAATATGTTCCCCTCACTTAGAGGAGATATTGATTGGTGGGGTTGTAGATCTAGATCGCCTCTTTCAAATCCCTCAAGAAGATGCAAGAATCATAGGAGGGATTGAGGGGAAGCAAGCTCAAGAATGTCAACAATGGAGGGTAAAACTTGCAAGGATGGTTAGGGAACCATTGGGGAAGAAGGGCCCCTTAAATAGGTCCCTAGAAATCCAACCGTTAGGCCCAGCCTAGGAATCGCCTGGTCCGAAGTCTCCGGACCGGGACCGGAGTCTTTGGCGTACCCATGCCAAATAGGGATAATCTAGAGGACTTACTGGACACGGTCCAGAGATAGACCGGAGATTTAGTCCGGAGTCTCCGGTCTTACAAAAAATGGCAAAAAGACCGATACGAAAACATCCATAACTTTTGCATCCGGACTTCGGTTTTGATGATCTTGGACTCATTTTAGAGAGGACAATAAGATCTAAAAGATCATACAGAAAAAAATCATAGTCCATCAAGGTTGTATAGAACCAAATGAAGAAAGTTTTAACCTCTCTCAAAAATATGAACCGGTAAAACCTCCAACATCGAAAACGTAATAAAGAATGCATATGAAATCCATTTTCAATGAACTAGAGCTTGTCATGGAGATTAACACAAGATCTAAATCCTCATATGAGTAAGAAACAAATAATTAAAGGTTTTACGTATCTCTAAAAGACAAACTGGTAAAACCTCCAAGATAAAAAAACGCAATAAGATATAAAAGGGAAATCCGTTTTTGATGAACTAGAGCTTGTTATGAATATTACCACAAGCTCTAGAACCTTACATGGATAAGATCCAAATAACAACCAAGAAAGGATGATGCTAAGTATGCAAAGGTTTGAGCTCTCTTTGAAAGATATGATCGAGTTACTCACTTTAGATCCCCTCTTGATAGTACGGTTGTCTATCCAATAAACCGGTCTCCCCAACTAACACCATGAGACCGGTAAGAAAGAAACCATACCAATATCATACCTTTTCCTTGCGCATATTCCACTTGATCTTGATGTAGACAATCTTGTCCTTCTCAAGATGGAACACCTTTCTTGATTTCTCTTGCACGCACTCGCTTGATGAAGACTTGCAAGTTACTCCCCCATACAACATGGGGAAACCTTTACTTTGACCTTGTCTTCATCGATCCATGATAACCTAGGATGGCAAGCTTCAAGCATGAGATCTTCTAGATATGGCACATCTTTAGCTTGCACCACATTTCTTCTAACTCCATTTGGATGATGTCTTGAAGATACACATGAGGAACTCTATCTTATTCTTCAAGACACCCTTGATATTCTTTTCTGTTTTCTTCTTCTTCATTTATTCTTTCTTTATTATGTTGGTGTCTTGAAGGTACACAAGAGGTATCACTCCATGTTATTCTTAAAGACACACTTGCTATAGGCTCAACTTCTACTTGACCAATCTCCGGATCATTCCTTGAACATCCTGGTCATCACTTGATCTTATTCATTTTCTTCTTATTTAAACCTTGACACCACCACATGGTTCAAGTATTCCCAATGGACAATTCCTACAAGTGCAACTTGATACAAACAATAGTTCATAGATATTGTCATTAATTACCAAAACCACACTTGGGGGCCCACATGCTCTTTCAATCTCCCCCAGTTTGGTAATTGATGACAATCCCTTTGAGAAGATTTATATAAGGAATTTAACGAATAAAATGATAGCACCAATATCAAATACTACACAAGTATGTGATATTGGTACCCCCACAATATATAGAGCAAGCTCCCTGTAGAGGACCGAACCCAATAAGGTACAAGTCCCTGTGTTTATAGTGCTAGTCCCTGGATCGAATAGATAGCACCCACAGTGAAGATGTAATATCAAGAAACAAAGGTCATATTACATCGCATATCTAGGAATCAAATAGTTCATTACAACTTACATAGCTCATATGGCTATCTTATTATAGAGAAGCACATAACTATAAAGCATGGATTCCTTCATCTTCATGTGCCACAGCAAACATGTTGGTTGTAGACTCATAATCCCTACTCATCAAACTTCGGTATCATCAAGTAATCCTGCAACATGATAAGTTACAGCCACAAGGGTCAATACATTTGAATTGTATTGGCAAGTGATACCGTATTTATATATAGAATCTAACATCTACATGAACATATGGCTAAGTGGAGTTTTGGCTGGCCTTTGCATAAAGTAAGTTTTCCCTATCCTTTGTAAAATAGTTTTTTCTCTTTTTCATCAACACTTCATCAAACTTGGCACTCTGGATACACTCCAGGTGCTTCCCTTTCACCCAACAAGTTTTAACTTAAAGAAATTAAAATGATGAGATTCTTGGTTCCGCTTCATTGTCTTGATGCTCAAAAATTGTCCATAACCGGGGACACAACTAAGTACTTAGTTTTACCCTCTCGAGAGGTGGTGCACTTTCCCCACAAGAATCGAAATGCATTGAGACGAGACTTTTCAGAAGCAATCCCTCAGACCACCACGGACGTGTTCCATCCTATCATCACTAACACCTTCTATCCGTCTGGCTGAGTTCTTGCAACCTAGTTGGTCAAGGCAGAGCCCATATGCCATGTGGCTGCACTAGAAGCTTTCGCGACAAGAATGTCTCCAATATCTTTGTTCCTCGGTGGCCATCCACAAGTGTGATACACCAGGTTAAATCATAGAAATGGGCCCTGGGTAACCACTCAACACAATCCAAACAAGTCCCATTTCAACCCAGGTGTTTCATTCACATCAGTTGTTTTCATTAATCCAAAAATAGTCATATTTTCATAATACATCATATCATGATTTCCACCCACGAATATATTTAGCAAGACTAAGAATTCTAATCTTATGATGTCTCCTATCTTTAGGAAATACTACCAAGGTAGATACTATAGGATTAGCATAGCATAGAAATATAAATAATAGTCCTATCATGCACACTACAAAAACACCACTAATGCAATATAGAAAAGATAGGACTTTTGATGACCAAAGTATCACTTCCCTTTATAGTATAATATTTAGGTACTCTCCTTGATCTTGCAAAATCACACTCTTCAAAGTATACAACAATACAATCAAGCAAAAAGCACACACTCAAAACTACAACACAAAACAACAAAACAATATAAAGGAATGCATGCAAGCATGCAACAAGATCATTTTATTGAACAAATTGTTACAACAAGGTTATAAACATTACAAACACCTACTGGTCCTTTTTATAAAAGTTGAATTCCAATTGGAACCAATTTAGTGCAATTTGGTTATTTAAATTATTTTTCTTTACTAGAAAAGCTTTTATTCAATGGAATATTTTCTAGTGCCAACAAATTATATGTAGAGGTCCCAACCTTTAATAAGGTAGAGATCCCTGTGTTTACAATGCTAGTCCCTGGATCAATATCTAGCATCCACAGTTTAAGATGTAATATCAAGAAACAAAGGTCATAATACAACTTTATAACCAGGAATAAAATAATTCATTACATATTACATAGCTCATTTGGCTATATCATTACAATGCAGTAGAAATAACTATATAGCATGGAGTCCTTCATCTTCAAAGTGCCACAGGAAATCATGTTGGTTGTAGACTTGTAATCCTATTCAACACACTTCACTAACATCAAACAAACCTGCAACATAATAAGTTACAGCCACAAGGGTCAGTACATTTGAATTGTATTGGCAAGTGATACTATGGTAGAATAGTGGTATCTATCATCTATATGCATTTGGCTAAGTGGAGCTTAGGCTTGGTTTTCTCAAAATAGAATTTCCTTATCATTTGAAAACACTAAGTTTTTGTTTGTCAAAATCACCAAAGGCATCTACCAATAGAAATTGGTGATCCTTTAACCCTTGTTCAACCACAAGCTTTTAACTTAGAAATTGGGATGAGGAGATTCTTGATAGCTTCCATGTCTTGATACTCAAATTGTCCATTGCCGGGGACACGACTAAGTACTTAGATTTTACTCTCTCGAGAGGTGGTGCACTTTCCCCACAAGACTCGACATGCATCCAGACAAGATCTTTCAGAAGCCTTCCCTTAGACCAAAATGGACGCGCTCCAAACCTATCACCCCTACCACCAACTGTCCATCTGGCTAATTTATTGCAACCTATATGATCCAGGCAGAGCCCATAATGCCATGTGGCTGCACTTGAAGCTTCTCAACATTTGACATCTCAAATCTCTTTGTTCCTGGGTGGCATTCCACAAGTGAGATACACTAGGGTAAGCCATAAATATGGGCCCTGTGTAACCACTCAACACAAACCATTCTTTCCATTCCACCCAGGTGATTCATTCACATCGTTGTTTTATTAAACAAAACACAAGTCCTTGACTTAGAAATATTTCATAGCATGAAAAAAATCCACCCTTATTTTCTACTAGCTAAGCTAAGCATGATAGTAGTAGGGATCTTAACTTAGGAAAATTCTATTAAGGCATCACCTACTAGTATTTCCCATGGCATAGTTTATACTTATAAAATTCCATGCAAGTCCTACTCAAAATATCACTAATGCATAGTGAAAATAATGGGACAAAAGTATGAAGCACCACTTGCCTTTTTGGTAGAGAATATATATTCACTCCTTTATCTTGAAATGGTCACACTCTTCAAATTTCACTACAATTCAATCAAGCAAGGCACAATTCAATCTAGCATTCAAAACAATTCATCACATAAAATAAATAAAATAAAACAATGCATGCAAGCATGCAAAAGATTGTTTTATTTGAAAATATGGTTTCTAATAGGCTATAAACATTTTCAAACACCTATTGTCATTTATAAAAGTGGCAAGGTCATTTGAAAACAAGTTAGTGAAAATGGCCACTTTAAATCATTTTTGATTTGCTAAAAATGATTTAAATCAAACTAATAATTTCTAGTGTTTGCCAAATATATTTTTAAACACAAATGTTAGTGTTTATGGTCAAAGTGTTTAAAAACAAAATCATTTACAAAAGGTTTCACTCAAAAACCATTTTTAAATTAAGCACCATTTTTATTTTACTAGAAATGTCTTTATTCAAAGTAATAATTTTTCTAGGGTTCATAAAATATATTTAAATCCCAAAACTTGGTGTTTAAGGTCAGGGAGTTTAAATTAAATCATTTCCCAAAGGTTTTACTCAAAAAACATTTTTAAAACATAAACAACATTTTTATTTAACTAGAAATGTTTTTATTCAAAGATTTATTCCTTAGTATCACAAAATATATTTTTAAATCCAAAATTTGGTTTTTATGGTCAGTAGGTTCAACACAATCCATTTACAAAAGATTTTATCCTAAAAAAATTTCTAGAATAATTTTTATATTCAAAATATTCCTAAACAAGTTTATGCAAAAACAACTAATTTTACAGAAGCAAAGCACTAAACAAAGGGCATGGTTGCAAAGTATTATTTTTTCTGATTCTATTGATATAAAGTTTGCAAAATTTGGACGTGTGGATCAAAAGTTATGGAATTTACTAATTTAAACATCTAATAGAAATGTTTCTGTCTATTTAAAACAAAACTGTGCCACGTGTCTTCATCTGATTCGCTGGTATCGGTTCGTTTGGATCGAGCATTACAGAGCGTTGGATCTAAAGTAAATCGTGCGGCTCAGAGTGCTACGTACCCCTTCATTAAGTCATCTATCGCATCCATCGGATCTAAATCGAACGGCTCAAACGGTGGCGACCACAGATGGGTGGCGCTACGACGGTGGCGAGTGGTGGAGCGCTCTGCTAGCGGCGGTTTTGGCGGAATAGGAAGCAAGGGAGAAGGGTAAGACTCTCACCAGATTCACTGAGGCGTGAGGAAGATCAAGGTACTCATCGTTGGGCAGGGGGCGCAGGGGAACAACGGCGATTGCTCGCTGGAGTTGGTCCAGGCGACGGGCACGTCCTATTGTTGACGAGGGCGAGGCTATAAGGCATCAGAAAGCGAGGAAGAGGGTTCGTTAGACATTGGCGAGTGTGGCGACCACGTGAGAATCATCAAGAGGGAGAGGCGAGGTCAGAGTTACCAGGGAAGTGTCGCCGGAGTTGAGGCAGACAACGGCGATTCTTTGTCGAAGTCGTTGCCGAGGCTACGGGGCACGCGCGAGCGAGAGGAAGGCACGGGCAGGTGCGTAGGGAGATGGGGAAGAAGCTCGTTGGAACTAGGAGGCAAGGGGTGGTGAGGGATGGCAGAATTCACCGTTGAGCTCGTTGGAGGCAGAGGTGGTTTCATCTCGAATTGGAACAACTTGGAGGCAGTGAGGGAGGGGCGAGTGAGGGGAAATGGGGAGGAGAGACATGCGCTAAATCGAGCGTGGCCGCGAGCGATAATCACTAAGCCATTACCGCAAATTTACGCCGGGGAGTTAACCGCAGAAACGGCCAGGAGGAAATCAGGGCGTGGTCTCACGGGGACGACGATGCCTGCGTGGCAGTGGCCCAGACGTTAGCGAGTGAGAGAGGGTGCAAGTGGGGTATAGGCGTCAGTGGCCGAGAGGGTGCGGGTTTGAGTATAAAAACGCTTCGCGCGGGGAGAGAGAGGTAGGTGGGCTTGCTGCTGGGCTTAGTTGGGCCAGGTTCTGAGCTGGGTTGTTTTCTCTATTTTTTCCTTCTTGTTTCTTCTTCTTTTTCTGTTTCTTTTATTCTGTTTTTAATTTATTCAAATGTTTCAAACACATATTTTAATTCAAAACTTTTCCAAACTTTCAGTAAGTTTCTATTCTGTTTAAACATGTATTTTAAAGACCATTTTTGGAATAATTCTTTTATTCATTCATGGTTTATTATTTATTTATAATAGGCACTTGGCTTTATTCAAAAAAGATTTTAAATATAATTTCAAACTCTTATTTGAATTCTATTTTTCATCAAACCTTTTTCAGAAGGTTTTATTTATTCATTAGTATGTTAAATAATTCATTTTGAATTATTTAGAATATTTTAATATGGTTTATTAATCATTTAAATTGGGCATTTGTCTTTATTCCAATAAAATCAAATATGGTTTTAATTCCATATAAATTTTATTTAAATGATTGTTTTATTCCATTTAAGTTAATTAAATAACTTTTATATCCACCTTGGGAAATTTCTATTTATTATTTTCTCATGATTTAATTATTCATTTACATTAGGGATTTTGTCTTCATTCAAATATAATTAGAATATGGTTTAATGCCACATAATTCTATTTGGATAATCTTTATCCCTTTATTTTATTTGGATTATCTTAATTCCATTATCTTATGGATTTAATTCAAGTTTTAAATTGACTTCTAAATAATTTTATTGGGATTTATTATTTAGGCAAATTGTCCTTATTTAAATAAAATTGGATATGGTTCAAAGTCCATATAGTTTTATTTAAATAATATTTTACTCCTTTTATTATTCAATAAACTTTCATTTGTTTATGGATTTGGCCAAGATTTAATTTGGCTTTTAAATATTCCTTATTTAATTATTTGTCCCTTTGTCTTATAAAATCCATATCTATTTATTTTATAAATCCAAAATTGGTGATTCCAATTTGTATATTTTTATTTAATATGTCTTTATCCTTTTAAATATCCTTAGGATTATTTGCTCACAATTTGGTATGGATTTTAGTTAGGAGCTTTATTAGCTTTGGAAATTATTTCCTTATCTTATTATATTCATAAGTTTTTATCCATGGCTGCAAATTAAATGAAACCAATTTCTATGTTTTTATAATATTTTTGTTTATCATTTTGATCATTTATAAATATTTGTTGATAAATTTGTATATGGATCAAATCCATAGTCTTAGGGAGATCTTGGAAATGATTTATTCCATTAGGATTTTGGGGTTTTGGTTTAATTTCCCAAGTGTTTAAATTTCAAGATACATTCATTGATGAATGCATTTCACTTGATTGAAATTTTATTTGATTCCCTTTTCATTCAAAGTTTGTTCAAGATGGGTTTTGAAGTTTCCATTTGGAATCAAAAAGTTTCTTTTCACCCTAAATTTCAACAATTTTTTTTTTCACATTTCAAAATTTGGATTTTTTTTGGGATGTGAGAGGCTACTACCCTTAAAATAAATCTCGTCCCGAGATTTGGGAAGGCTAGAGGTTACAATTTGGCTTCAAGGAAACTAGGGTACTACCACCCTTAAAAAGGTTTTCAACTAGATTACATCTTGGCTTACTTGGGATTTGATGTATCTTCTCTGGACAGTTGTTGGCATATTGTCCTTTGTTTCCACACTTGAAACATGTGACAAGGCTGATGTCTTGAGGCATCTTCTTCTTATTTTCTGGACATTCATTGGCATAATGTCCTTTGCTACCACACTTAAAGCATGTGACAAGATTGATGTCTCTCATATGTTGGCTTGTCTTGTCTTTCTCCTTTTTAGGACAATGTGATGCATAATGGCCTAGCTCTTTGCATTTGTGGCACATCACTTGGATAATTCCCTTCTTGTTGGAATTAGGGCATTTCTTATTCTTCTTGGGTCTCTCTAAAGCTAGGAGTTATTCTAGTTCATGCTCTTCATATCTCACCTCAAAGGTGGGAAATCTTTCTCTCTTCTTGGGGTAGTTACTAGAGATGTGACCTTCTTCTCCACAAGAGTAGCAACACTTTGTGGTCACTTTGGATGTGGGCTTATGAGACATGGTTCTGACTTTTCCTTCATCCTTCTTGGTAGAAGTTGTTCCCTTATGGAGGTTTCCAAACATTTGATGCATTCCATCTTGTTTCATTTGTTGAACTATGGGATAGATGGGACATTGGATAGGGACATGATCATTTCCTTCACATAGGAAACAAGTCACTTGAGATGTGGGGCATTGTTTAGTTGGATGTTTCTCTTCACAATTAGGGCATTGGTCCACATGCTCCTTAGAAGTGTGTTCCATGTCTCCACAAATATGGCAAGCTTGAGTTCCTTCTATAATATCATCTTTGACATCATTGTTGTTACAATCTCCTTGGTAGAGGTTGTCTCTCATGTTGATCATTTGATTGCTCATCCTTTGCAATAATTGGGATTGGATTTCCAATTTTTTTTGCATGGTTGGGTCTAACTCATTGTTGTTAGCTAAAAACTGAGTTGTCACTTGATTCAACTGGGCTTGGGTTGCTATAAGTTGTTCTCTGATGTGTATCTCTTGGTTGTTGTTGTCACCATTCTTGATGTTGGCGTCTCTTGGAGAAGTCATCTGTTGGCTTGGATTGGGATTAGAATAGGCAAAAGATTTCTAGGAAAGAAGTCTAATCACACACAACAATTTCACACAAGCAATCTGCAAGCAATCACAATCAAACATTCCACTCAAACAAGATTCAAGCATATTTTTAGGCAACAAAATTATTTTTGCTACACCACATAAGTTGGTGTGATTGATCTAATCTAAACACTAGTATGGTGGTCCAACTATATGATTCACTTGAGATCAATTCATTCTTCTTGGTTGTTTCTTCATGAACAAGATCATTGTATCCTTGGAGAAATTCTTGTATCTTTGTCACAAACTTCAAAGGTGATGATGGTTCCTTCTAGGTTGTGTTTCCTTAGTCATCAAGTCTTGAGTATTACTTGTAGTCCTTAGTGATATCTATGTTGAAGTCCTTGGTGATGTTGAAGTTGAAGTCATTTGAGTTGGTGAAGTCCTTTGCGTTATGTTGAAGTATTTGCTCATGGTGGAGGCTTTTCCCATCAAGTTTGAAAAGGAAGAGATGTAGAATCAAAACCAAAAAGGTTGAGGAAAGAGTTTACAAGATTGTTTGTAAATAAGTTTTTGAACAAATACAAATCCTATTTTTCTAAGGGGTTTTGTCCAATCCTAGGGTTACAATCGTACAGGCAACATAGTTCTCTGATACCATCTGTAGAGGTCCCAACCTTTAATAAGGTAGAGATCCCTGTGTTTACAATTCTAGTCCCTAGATCAATAGCTAGCATCCATAGTTTAAGATGTAATATCAAGAAACAAAGGTCATAATACAACTTTATAACCAGGAATAAAATAATTTATTACATCTTACATAGCTCATTTGGCTATATCATTACAATGTAGCAGAAATAACTATATAGCATGGAGTCCTTCATCTTCAAAGTGCCACAGGCAATCATGTTGGTTGTAGACTTGTAATCCTATTCAACACACTTCACTAACATCAAACAAACCTGCAACATAATAAGTTACAGCCACAAGGGTCAATACATTTGAATTGTATTGGCAAGTGATACTATGGTAGAATAGTGGTATCTATCATCTATATGCATTTGGCTAAGTGGAGCTTAGGCTTGCTTTGCTCAAAATAGATTTTCCTTATCATTTGAAAACACTAAGTTTTTGTTTGTCAAAATCACCCAAGGCATCTACCAATAGAAATTGGTGATTCTTTAACCCTTGTTCAACCACAAGATTTTAACTTAGAAATTGGGATGAGGAGATTCTCGATAGCTTCCATGTCTTGATGCTCAAATTGTCCATTGCCGGGGACACGGCTAAGTACTTAGATTTTACTCTCTCGAGAGGTGGTGCACTTTCCCCACAAGACTCGACATGCATCCAGACAAGATCTTTCAGAAGCCTTCCCTTAGACCAAAATGGACGCGCTCCAAACCTATCACCCCCTACCACCAACTGTCCATCTGGCTAAGTTATTGCAACCTATATGATCCAGGAAGAGCCCATAATGCCATGTGGCTGCACTTGAAGCTTCTCAACATTTGACATCTCAAATCTCTTTGTTCCTGGGTGGCATTCCACAAGTGAGATACACTAGGGTAAGCCATAAATATGGGCCCTGTGTAACCACTCAACACAAACCATTCTTTCCATTCCACCCAGGTGATTCATTCACATCGTTGTTTTATTAAACAAAACACAAGTCCTTGACTTAGAAATATTTCATAGCATGAATATAATCCACCCTTGTTTTCTACTAGCTAAGCTAAGCATGATAGTAGTAGGGATCTTAACTTAGGAAAATTCTATTAAGGCATCATCTACTAGGATTTCCCATGGCATAGTTTATACTTAGAAAATTCCATGCAAGTCCTACTCAAAATATCACTAATGCATAGTAAAAATAATGGGACAAAAGTATGAAGCACCATTTGCCTTTTTGGTAGAGAATATAGATTCACTCGTTGATATTGAAATGGTCACACTCTTCAAATTTCACTACAATTCAATCAAGCAAGGCACAAATTCAATCTAGCATTCAAAACAATTCATCACATAAAATAAATAAAATAAAACAATGCATGCAAGCATGCAAAAGATTGTTTTATTTGAAAATATGGTTTCTAATAGGCTATAAACATTTTAAAACACCTATTGTCATTTATAAAAGTGGCAAGGTCATTTGAAAACAAGTTAGTGAAAATGGCCACTTTAAATCATTTTTGTTTTGCTAAAAATGATTTAAATCAAATTAATAATTTCTAGTGTTTGCCAAATATATTTTTAAACACAAATGTTAGTGTTTATCATGAAATTGTTTAAAAACAAAATCATTTACAAAAGGTTTCACTCAAAAACCATATTTAAATTAAGCACCATTTTTATTTTACTAGAAATGTCTTTATTCAAAGTAATAATTTTTCTAGGTTTCATAAAATATATTTAAATCCCAAAACTTGGTGTTTAAGGTCAGGGAGTTTAAATTAAATCATTTCCCAAAGGTTTTACTCAAAAAACATTTTTAAAACATAAACAACATTTTTAAAACATAAACAACATTTTTATTTAACTAGAAATGTTTTTATTCAAAGATTTATTCCTTAGTATCACAAAATATATTTTTAAATCCAAAAGTTGATTTTTATGGTTAGTAGGTTCAACACAATCCATTTACAAAAGATTTTATCCTATAAACATTTCTAGAATAAATTTTATATTCAAAATATGCCTAAACAAGTTTATGCAAAAACAACTAATTTTACAGAAGCAAAGCACTAAACAAAGGGCATGGTTGCAAAGTATTATTTTTTCTGATTCCATTGATATAAAGTTTGAAAAATTTGGACATGTGGATCAAAAGTTATGGAATTTATAAATTCAAACATCTAATAGAAATGTTTCTGTCTATTTAAAACAAAACTGTGCCACATGTCTTGATCTGATTCGCTGGTACCGGTTCGTTTGGATCGAGCATTACAGAGCATTGGATCTAAAGTAAATCGTGCGGCTCAGAGTGCTACATTCCCCTTCATTAAGTTGTCTATCGCATCCATCAGATCTAAATTGAACGGCTCAAATAGTGGCGACCACAGATGGGCGGCGCTGCGACGGTGGCGAGCGGCGGAGCGCTCTGCTAGCGGCGGTTCTGGCGGAGTAGGAAGCAAGGGAGAAGGAGAAGACGCTCACCAGATTCGCTGAGGTGCGAGGAAGCTCAAGGTACTCATCATTGGGCAGGGGGGCGCACGGGAACAGCGGCGATTGCTCGCCGGAATTGGTCCAGGCGACGGGCACGTCTTGTTGTTGACGGGGGCGAGGCTACAAGGCATCAGAAAGCGAGGCAGAGGGTTCATTAGACGCGGGCGAGTGTGGCGAACATGTGAGCATCATCGAGAGGGAGAGGCGAGGTCAGAGTTACGGGGGAAGTGTCGCCGGAGTTCAGGCAGACGGCAGCGATGCTCTGTTGAAGTTGTTGCCGAGGCTATGAGGCATGCGCGAGAGAGAGGAAGGCATGGGTAGGTGCGTAGGGAGATGGGGAACAAGCTCGTGGGAACTGGGAGGCAAGGTGTGGTGAGGGACAGCCGAAATTCGGCGTTGATCTCGTTGGAGGCAGAGGTGGTTTCAACTTGAATTGGAATGGCCTGGAGGCAGTGAGGGAGGGGCGAGTGAGGGGAAATGGGGAGGAGAGACATGTGCTAAATTGAGCGTGGTCACGAGCAATAATCACTGAGCCATTACCGCAAATTTACGCCAGGGAGTTAACGGTAGAAACGGCCGAGAGGAAATCAGGGCATGGTCTCGCGGGGACGACGATGCCTGCGTGGCAGTGGCCTAAGCGTCAGCGAGTGAGAGAGGGTGCAAGTGAGGTCTAGGCGTCAGTGGCCGAGAGGGTGCAGGTTTGAGTAGGAAAACGCTTCGCGCGGGGAGAGAGAGGGAGGTGGGCTTGCTGCTGGGCTTAGTTGGGCCAGGTTCTAGGCTGGGTTGTTTTCTCTATTTTTTCCTTCAAGTTTATTTTTCTTTTTCTATTTCTTTTATTCTGTTTTGAATTTATTCAAATGTTTCAACCACATATTTTAATTCAAAACTTTTCCAAACTTTCAATAAGTTTTTATTCTATTTAAATATGATTTTAAAGGCCATTTTTGGAATAATTCTTTTATTCATTCATGGTTTATTTTTTATTTATAATAAGCACTTACCTTTATTCAAATAAGATTTTAAATATAATTTCAAACTCTTATTTGAATTCTAATTTTCATCAAACCTTTTTCAGTAGGTTTTATTTATTCATTAGAATGTTAAATAATTCATTTTGAATTATTTAGAATATTTTAATATGGTTTATTAATCATTTAAATTGGGCATTTGTCTTTATTCTAATAAAATCAAATATGGTTTTAATTCCATATAAATTTTATTTAAATGATTCTTTTATTCCATTTAAGTTAATTAAATAACTTTTATATCTACCTTGGGAAATTTCTATTTATTATTTTCTCATGATTTAATTATTCATTTACATTAAGGATTTTGTCTTCATTCAAATAATTAGAATATGGTTTAATGCCACATAATTCTATTTGGATAATCTTTATCCCTTTATTTTATTTGGATTATCTTAATTCGATTTGCTTATGGATTTAATTCAAGTTTTAAATTGACTTCTAAATAATTTTATTGGGATTTATTATTTAGGCAAATTGTCCTTATTTAAATAAAATTGGATATGGTTCAAAGTCCATATAGTTTTATTTAAATAATATTTTACTCCTTTTATTATTCAATAAACTTTCATTTGTTTATGGATTTGGCCAATATTTAATTTGGCTTTTAAATATTCCTTATTTAATTATTTGTCCATTTGTCTTATAAAATCCATATCTATTTATTTTATAAATCCAAAATTGGTGATTCCAATTTGTATATTTTTATTTAATATTTGTTTATTCTTTTAAATCTCCTTTCGATTATTTTCTCACAATTTGGTATGGATTTTAGTTAGGATCTTTATTAGGTTTGGAAATTATTTCCTTATCTTATTATATTCATAAGTTTTTATCCATGGCTCCAAATTAAATGAAACCAATTTATATGGTTTTATAATATTTTTGTTTATCATTTTTGATCATTTATAAATATTTGTTGATAAATTTTTATATGGATCAAATCCATAGTCTTAGGGAGATCTTGGAAATGATTTATTCCATTAGGATTTTAGGGTTTTGGTTTATTTTTCCAAGTGTTTAAATGTCAAGATACATTCATTGATGAATGAATTTCACTTGATTGAAATTTTGTTTGATTCCCTTTTCATTCAAAGTTTGTTCAAGATGGGTTTTGATGTTTCCATTTGGAATCAAAAAGTTTCTTTTCACCCTAAATTTCAATAATTATTTATTTCGTTTATTTATTTTTTTCACATTTCAAAATTTGGAAATTTTTTGGGATGTGACACTATATGTTTCATTTAAAATGTTAATGTTTGTGGTAAGAGGGTTCAATCTATAACCATTTGCAAAAGGATTCACTCAAAAATAATTTTCACAATAATTTTTATACTCAAAATACTCCACAAAAGGTTCTTCCTAAAACTCAGTTTTTACAGAAGCTATTGAACAAAAGGAGGTCACAGTAATGTAGTTCATATTTTTATGAATGCATAGACACCAAATTTGCATTTTTCTGAATTGTGGATCAAAAGTTATTGAATTTCTAAGTTTACTCAACTATTTAATCAAATTTGGATTTAATTAGAAAAGTCTGGCCACGTGGCCTAATCTTACTGGTCGGTACCGCTTCGGCTGGATCAGGATCGCGGGCCATTGGATTTAAGTGAAATCGCACGGGCCAGATTGGTTGATACCCTTTCGCTAAACGATCTAATCTCAGCCCTAGGTTGTAGATCCAGTGGATCTCAACGCTTGGCCATGAACGAGCGGCACTGGCAGCGGTGTGCGGCGGCGGCACGTATGGTGACAGCGCACCGGCGGTGCTAGGAGGTGAGGAGAGGGTGTAGGGTGGTTACCTAAGTCGCGGGGTCGATGTGGTTGCGGTGGAGGTCGCAGTAGAGGGAGGGGCGCATGGGTTTAGCTAGGATTCCTCATCGGAGTCGTGCTCGCCATCGGGTGCTTGCAGACGGAGACAAAGCCGAGCACCTGGGGCTCGAGCAAGTGAACGGAGGGGGTCAGTGGGTGCGTATGAGGATGGCGAAGGTCACATGACAGAAAAAGTGGAAAGGGGAGGTAGGTTCTCACCGGAATCATCGCCGGAGTGCGTCGATCGCCACGGTGGTGCAAGCTCAAATTCGGTCAGCCTGGGGGCTCTCTGGTGGCGTTGTTTGAGGGGAAACGAAGAGGAGGGAGTGGGGGTTAAGAAGACAGGGTCGGGGGAGGGAATTACTCCAGCAATCGCGAGAATTTACTCGAATTAAAATCGTCTAGAAACGGCAAAGAGGGGGAACGGGTCCTGCCCGTGTTGAAGACGACGATGGTGACGTGGAGGTGGGGCCAGGTTGTCAGCGAGAGGGTGCGGGAAGGGCGCGGTGAGAATAGGAACGGGGGAGAAGGGGAGCCAGGTGGCTGAGTTGGCCACGGGGGGGCTAGGCCGTGTCAGTTTGGGTAGGTAGGTTTTTTTTCCTCTTATTCTTTTTCTTTTTCTATTTCTATTTTATGTTTTTAAACAAATCATTTGATTCAACCTCCAAATTGATTTCAAATTTTAACCAAAACTTTTCAGAAGATTTTATACAAAATATAAGTTGGTTATTTAGTACAATTAGATAATTCAAATTTTTTTATAAATTATTATTCATTTAAAATTGAGTGTGGCACATTGGCATTATTTAATAAAATTTGAATATGGTACTTAAGCCCATATAATTTTATTAAATAAACATTTATCCTTTTATATTATTTAAATAAACTTTTATTACATTCACTTATGGATTTTTAGCTATGGTTTAAATTGACTTTGCAATATGTCTTATTTACTTTCTTCTTGTCTTATATAATTCATATATTTTTATCCATGGCTCCAAATAGAGTGAAAACAATTCCCATAGTTTTGTTTACCATTATTATATCAAGATACATTCCATGCATGAATGCATTTGATCTGTTTGAAAATTTGTTTGTTACTTTCTCATTCAAATTTTGTTCAAGTAAGGTTTTGATGTTTCCATTTAGAAACCAAAAGTTTCTTTTCCCCTAAATTTCATCATTTATTTCTTTCCTTTGTTTATTTTTCACATTTCAAAATTTCAAAATTTTGGGATGTGACACTCCCCCACAATCTATGCATGTGTGATGACCTTGAATTTCATTGCCTATATTGCCAATCATTATCATAGGTGGAGTTTCCTCTATATATACCACATGCTAAGCAACAACAAAGATGCAAGAGCATGAAAGGCAAATGCTTAAGAACAAACTCAAAGCATAAACCGACTTCCCTTAAACCCTCTATAACTTCTCCTCCATTGGCATCGATTGCCGAAATGGGTGACAAGTTCTAGAAGGCCAATATAGTGATAATTCCTCCAAAGGTGTGCATTCGCACATATCAAATGATAAATACTTCAGAGGAAGTAGAACTATATTGAGGACCCGAAGATTGCCAAAGAAATAAATGAAATAAGCATCAACAAATGATGCGAGTAATCATAAGATCAGACAAACGAATTGAAAATAACAAATGAGACCAAATGGAAATAACAAGATATTATGATATGAGAAAAAGAGTGTTTTAAATGAACATAGAGAAACTCCCTAAGATTTGTGCACACATTAGTATAGTCATATTTGAATACAACATGAACAAATATGGAATCCTCACTCCCCCATAAACATTTAAGACACAACAAATGAGAAAGAAGAAAAATGAGCATTATTAAATGAATTTGAGGAGCTCAGCAAATATAATGCACCAATTATGATAATTGCATTTGGAAACAAAGTTCATAATCATGGAATCCTCACTCCTAACAATACAAGGCATGCGAGAAAAATATGATAATGACAAAGTGGTACTATAAAATTAGGAAGCTCCCCAATGTACATGCACTAATTAGGTTTTTGTATGTGAATACAATCTGCACAACATGGAATCCTCACTTCCTATTTTTTTACTTACAACACAACTATGTGCAAGCGAGCATATACCAAGGAATAAAATTTGCAAGAAATAAATGGTTGAGTGACAAGTAAGAGACAACATAATAGCAGGCTCAACCTCAAGGATATGAGAGAGTCATGACAACGCATATTATAACACTAGCACAAGGATGATCATTGTCAACATAGTATTCCATGAATTATATTGCTTAGTATGACCATACAACACACATGAAACAAAGAATATATCAAAAATAGAGAAGTAAAATCTCTCATGTGTATAAGTTTCTAAGTAGACAATCACGTAAAGATATTGATCTTCAAAGAAACATGTACGCACAAAATAGATACTAAAAAAATCAAGCAAGATATCCAAAACGAAGTTGATGGCTGCAAGTGCACAGATCGTTTGTAGCTAGTTTCTAAGTTAAGATGTCGATCCCACAGGGAGCCCAAAGGTAAGTGTTTATGGGAGAAGTCTCTGTCACACTCAAAGCAATCACAGGTCTTCGAGTGAATTGACTGCAAATGTTGAAATAATAATAGAATTTGGATTAAAGTAATGTATTTGAATAAAAATAAAATGTAAACTTTAGAAATAAAAAGCATAAAATTAAAGAATGATTGATTGATTGTTGTTTTCTACATATGGCAAAGTAGGCACGGGGAGATACAATTCATGGTGATAGTGGACATGCCAGGTGGACGAGTGATAAATGTAACAATTATAATACTATAAGTATATGTGTAGGTGATCAACCCATAATTAGACGGAACTCCTCTTGGTAGATTTCATCCAAACTTCAATAATCCTACTAGTCTGTTACAAAAACCATGATCAGTCACTAGACGACTAAGATCCTTCAGATTGCTTAGCAATTAAGCTCCTTGGATCGAACTAATGCAATAAGAAAAGTGGTTCCTCGTGGTCCTCGAGTCAAACTAGTTTGCCATTGATATCCCCATGTCACTCGGGGGTCGCCGGTCTGGTAGCGAACAAGATCCTATCTATGTGGAACAAAGCATCATGTGGTCTGGGTCCTTAATTGGACAACAAGCATTAGGCATCCCACAGATAGTCAAGCACACATAATATAGTAATTAAAATCAATCACAAACTAGTGGAAAATATATAGGCACATCACATCTCACCAATCCCTTACATCTCCCACGCCCAAAGGAACTTACTCACACATGAGAGAAGAAAGCATCATCAATATATTTAAATAAAGGGAGTTCTTCTCGATATTACCGTGGAGATCCAAAATAGAAATAGAAAAGCAATCCAACACAATTCAAGATAGGAAGAAACAATCTCAAACCCTAGTCTTGCAAGGTGAAGATCTCTCTCAATTACAAGTAATGGCTATGGGGGGTGAAGTGGCTAGGAGGTCGAAGATCGTGGAGAGAGATGAAGAATGTCTTCTCCTTCTTCTCCAGATCTCTTCTTTCTCCCTTCTGGATAGAAAAACGGCTCGTGTGTTCTGTTTTCGTCCTTGGCCTCTTCATGAAAGTTGTCCCTTTTGACAAGGCGAAGGCGGTGGCAACTATACGACGGGAACTATACGACCAGAGAAAATGTTCCCGCCATATAGTTGGTCGTTAAAGCATTTGGATGCCTCCCTCATTTGTTTCCAAATAGAGACTTGCTTGTTTTAGCCTGAATAATGTGTTTCTATTATTAAACCCTTCCGTTGATGTTTAGAACCTGAAACACACATTAAAACCCAATTTTTCTTCGCTGCCGAAGTATTAGCATTAGGTAAAGCTAGAAAACCATCAAATACAGACAAAAACCATCAATAAAGACCATAAAAAATGTGTCGAATCTCACAGCTATCAACTCCCCCAAGCTTATATGTTGCTCGCCCTCGAGTGACAAGAAAATAAGGAAGAATAGCGGAGATTTGAAACTGAAATAAAAGAACTTACAAGCTCGAATTAGTGTCAAATTCTTTTCTTCACAATCCCTGCAATCTTAAACATGATCATACAAATATTCACAAGATTGCACTGAGTCCACTTCCTAACCACATATATCTTGATAGCAAATAAATTATATGCCCTAGTAAGTGTCAAAAGTTTAGCTAGGATAGTGAAACAAATTATTTTGGTTTCTCTCTTTATTGAGAGATAAAAATCTTTTTCTCTTGTTTCTTTAATCAATTGGGATTACTCAAGTTGGAACCAAAAACATTTTAAAGAACAACTCATCTAATCCCACGTCAAAATTTCAAGACTCTCAAAGCACCTTTTTCCTTTCCTTGCTTTTCAAAAAAATTCAAATCTTCCATAGAGAAAACATGCCGCTGTTTTTAACATGTTAATTGGGGTTGTATTGTGCACTCGTGACCATGCCAATAGATGACTATTGAGCAATAGTGGGCCATAGGAGTACTACAACTTCACTTGGAACATGGAATCACGAGGGAACTAAAAAATTTACTCGTCATAGCATTGCAGCTACAAACGCTTATATAACTCAATAGCCGAAATCAAGTGGTTTCCCACATTTAGATCGTTCGTTGGCCAGCGGAGTTAATAGTTCCTCAATGAGCACAACTGTGTTGTAATGACACACGTAAATCAACATCTTACTTTAATTATTAGAAAAAGCAGTGGCATAATATCTACTACTTCAATATCCATTTTATCAAACAATTTCATTCAGGAGTGCTATCAAGTCTATTTACATTAGGATCAATGGGGTTGAGTGATTATAAAATCAAATACTTTGGGATAAACATGGACTCAAGTCATATTTTGGATGCTTTTTCTTGTTGTAAAAATGTTGGAAATATTGTAACCAAGTTCATTGCTCATTATTTCAAAGCTAAAAAGGAGACACTAGCAAGGGAATATAATTTGTAAGATAACAAGCTAAGTGGGGAGCGACTCCAGTGCAAGCGAGCAAATAATTGTAGGGTCAATTTAAAATTGCAGATTAGGTGATGAAAAGAATGTGATACCTCCTCTTGCTTGCTTCATTCTTGTACTTGAGTTGAACCCCGCTATATTTCCCTATTGCCAAGTCACCTGAAATTGAGCAATTGATGGCTCAGTTGATGTGGAGCCTGTTGGGAACCCCAAGAGAAAGGTGTGAAGCAGCAAGCAACAAGTCATACCTCAGTTGAGACCGAGGTTATTGAACCAGTAGGAGGAAGGAAATGTCACACAAGTGTTGCAAGCAACGCGGATACTTGCACAACACAAACTCAAGACTTTTCCCCAACGAATCAGTGAGGTTGTCAAGGTCACCGGTTTGCTGTAACAAAGGATTAAACATATGGTGTGGAAGGTAATGGTTTGCAGCAAGTAAACAGTAACAGTGGAAGATGTATAAATGGTAAAGATTGGACTGGGGTACATAGTTCACTAGATGTGCTCTCCTTAGATAAACAACATGGCATGAAGGGTAAACAAATTACAGAGGGGCAATTGATAGGAACTGAGCAAGGCATAACAATGCCATTACTAGTTAGAAAGATCCTTTGAGGCTGATTGGGAAATACAACAATATACATAGACCGCCATCCAACTGCATCTATGACTAGTATTCCACCTTCAGGTTATCATCCGAACCCCCTCCAGTATTAAGTTGCAAGCAATAGACAACTGCTTTAAGCAAAGTGTGTAAGGTAAATAGTCCACATGTTCCATGAACAAGATACCGTTGTTTTCTCCCTAGTAGCAACAACACATCTACAACCGAAGAGATTATTGTCACTTCCCTCGGAAACTAGAGGCATGAACCCACTATCGAGCATAAATATCCCCTCTTGGAGTCACTAGCAACTACTTGGCCAAGATAGCTACTAACAACGGAGAGCATGCAAGATCACAAACAAAACAAACATGATAGAATCAATAAGACAAAACCATTAATCAAACCAACATAATAATCTCAATATCCATCGGATCCCCGCAAACACAACATGCATGATTACAAATAGATTAGATCTTGATCATGAACGGAGCTCACAAGATCTACACATGAAAGCATAAAGGAGAAGATACAACCATCTAGCTACTACATGGACCCATAGTCCAAGGTGGAACTACTCACGCATCATACCGAAGAGAAGGCCTCCGGGATGATCTCCCTCCGGCAGGGTGCCAGAAAGAACTTTAGATCCCCCCGATCTAGGGACGACGGTGGCGGCGGCTATAAACGGTTTCGTGGATTTATGATAGGGTACTCATAGTTTCTACATCGGGGGCTTCTTATAGGCGAAGGGGCGAGACCGGGAGGCGGCCAGGGCCACCAAACCCTATCTAGGAGCGAGCCCACCTGCCCCCGCACCTGGGGTGGGTCTGGCCCCTCTGACTCTCCTCTAGACTTCTTGTTCCCCACGGAAAGTAATTGAATTTGACGTTTGTCCCATCCAATTCCGAGAATATTTCTTTACTAACTTTTCTGAAACCAAAAACAACAGAAAATAGGCATCTAGCACTGTTGCAACTTGTTAATAGGTTAGTACCAGAAAACATGTAAAAATCACCTCAAAGTGTAGACAAGTAAAGCAAAGTAGATACAAAACAAGCATGGAGCATCAAAAATTATAGATACGTTTCCAACGTATCAACATCCCCAAGCTTAACTCCTGCTCATCCTTGAGTAGGTAAGTGATAAAAAGAATAATTTTTGAGGTGACATGCACCCTGAAATAAAGATCCAACCATTTGCAAGCATTGAAAGCTGGGATCAAAGAACTCTAAACATGTGCATGAAAGATGGAGTTCTAACAATGGGACATAGAAACTATGCATGCAACATGACAAGCTACAAACAAAGATCATGAATAACATGCATTGAAAAACGTTTATTTGTTTCACATACAGAAAACATAGCATAGTGGCAATCAACTTGTCCCTCATAGAGTAGCAAATAGATGCATAGGACACCTTCAAAGTTCACAAGGGTGACTATAAACAAATAGCACAAGAACAATTAATATCACAATATGCATCAATTAATAAGCTTTGGAACACTGCACACAGAATGACAACTATGCTCTCTTAATGGTGCCTAAAGGTAGAAGGTGGAGACTCAAATAATGGTGGAAGAAAGGCCTTTTTGTAAAGGAAGAAGAGATTTCAAGTTTCAAAAAGAGCTTCCAAAAATTATGGTACTATTTAGCTTTCAGCCCTCATTGCCCCTATCATAAGCATCTTGAAGTGGTTAAGGTTAAAGTGGCAAAGCTGGAGTATATGCTTGACGAAGTATAAGTTGGAAATCTCATGTCCCTTGAATACGAGGGCCACACCTCATGCATACTCAACTTTGGGTCCAGGTAAGTTCTTGTCACTATAAGTATTTGCATATCATTGAGAACCGCCAATGGGGTACCCCTTGCACATGGTACAGGAGCTTTCCCATAACCAAAATGACAAGGCAAGCAGACAATGAGTATCTCAACAATCTTTTTATTTACCATATGCATAGCTTTTTATTGAGGATGCTTCATAGATAGCTCATTATGGTGATGCTGCAAGTTTCCACCATGATTAGGCATGGCTTAGGCTAGCGCCTAGGCGTTTCTCTAACATAGAATACAAACTCCATGGACTTACAAGTCCCCTCTTTATTTCACACCGGTGACATCCATAGACAAAATAACATGATATCAACTGAGTACAACAAGGTACAAGTGCAATGTTGAAAACGTTCCCCGTGATAGCACGGTTCTACTAATTCTAACTTATAAGTGCAAGCATATACAACAAATTTGTCACAATGGTTCAAGTTTATTAGGGGAAAAGAATAAAGTGTGCCATCAAGTTCGTGAGGGCTGTAATCACTAAGTTTTCACATAACAAAATAGTTTTAAATTGGAAGATAATTGAAAACAAGAATATACTTGGAATGGTGTAACACACCATGCATAGGAGTTTATAGTGGACACTTTGGAATAACTTGGTTTTTTTGGGAGTTTGGAAGCATGAGTAGAACTTACTCATACAAGTGGAGGCTAGCAAAAGACTGGGAGCAACCAACAAAGAGAGCAATAATGGCCATAATCATGCAATGCAACAAAGCAAACTAATCAAAGCAAAGAGTGGTACTACAAGTCAAGGACTAAATGATCATAGGGGCTAATAGTGACTTGTGAGGGTCATAACATGGTGTAAGCATGTGCCAAGTCAACCCAAGCAAAACATCAAAGGAGAATACCACAATACTATGCTTTTGCATGCTAAAACAACGCACAATTTCTTCAAGGCACACTAAGCAATCCCAATTGTTTGGAACAAGACATGCTACAGCAATAATTACTAAGCATAATTCTAAAACAACACCTAGCATGTCATGCTAAAGTCTAAGTCACAGTCAATGCAAGCTCCTCTTGCACTTCAAGCAAGAACTTACTACTCCTTTCCAAACACCAAGCAAACTTATTTGCAAAACAAAACAGCGAGAACGGGGGTCCAAACTACTTTATTCAAGCAAACTAAACAACCTAAGCAAATCAAACAAAAACTAATACGCTCCAAGAACAACACAACTGTGCATGAAACAATAAAAACGAAGTGTCTAGACAGACTTGAGCTTTTTATTGATGAAGAAGGGGATGCCTTGGGCATCCCCAATCTTTGACGCTTGTACCTCTTGGATATTTCTTGGGGTGACACCGTGGTGGCATCCCCAAGCTTAAGTTTTGTACATTCTTCATCTCATTGCATCATTCTCTCTCTACACCTGAAATTTTTCCTTCACACAAAACTTCACACAATCTTCATTAGCAACATTAGTGTATTCAAAAGATATTAGACCACTGGAAAAGCTTTGGAACAGCAAGGTTTTTCACTAAAAACACAAGCTACTGTAGTAACTCCTTCAAAAAGCTCAATTTACCTGAAGAGAACTCAAAAAAGAATCAATAAGAATCAAATGCAAATAATGGCACAAATCTGTCAAAACAGACCAGCAGGTAGAAACGATTTTTTTCAAACATCGTATGTTGCTAAAATCAAAAAATTTTGAACTAACGAAAACTAGATAACATACTGGGGGATTTATTCTTAAATTTTGAGCTCAATCCGAGTTACATAGCCTCCTCACGAATTTTTTTGGTGAAGGACAGAAATCTGTTTCAGAACAACAACTCCCCAGATCTTACTTCCCTCTCATTAGAGGTCTTTCTTGGCACAAAAAGCAAACAAAAAGGATAAGAAGAGGTTATTACAGAAGTAATAACTTCCAAGACTCAAGGAAACTCTTGGGTTATCTCCCAACAAGTACTTTTCTTTAACGCCTTTAAGTTAGGCACAAGAAGCAAGAAGAATCAAGTATTTTCAAATGAAGAAGCATTAACATCCATACTTGCAAAATCTTCAATTATGAAAGGTATCTCATCCAAATGGGTTTTGGAGGATCCTTTCTCATCTTTCTTCGGTCTACTACCTTCATCAAAAATATTTTCAGGGGCAATCCAATCAAAATTCTTTTCAAAGGCTTCATGCATTCCAACAAGCTTAAATGGTATGGGTATATTAAATTCCTCTCTAGGCTTAGTTTTATCAGAAATACCCACAACATCTACACTTGAACCAAGCATATTGAAACATTCAAAAACCTTTTTGGCCTCCCTAGCAACATCATGTAATTCTTTTGATAAAGTTTCAAGGATGAATTCCCTTTTTTCAACATTCTTCTCTTCTTTTAGTTTTAGGAACAAAATTGTATGAAGGGGTTAAGTCTAACAAACCTAGCCTCCAACATATGAACTAAAGAAGCTGCAGCAATCTCATAATTAGGAGCAAGATCTGCTATATATTTATCCTCATGCTTGCTAACATAATTAAAGAATTCTTCAATATTATCTTTCCCAATTATGGAGCCACTACCTATTGCAAGATCTTTTAGAGCGAACTTGGGGAGAAACATGGTGAGCAAGAGAAAGGTGGCACCTAGAGCAGGAACTAATTTTTTTGTGTTTTTGAATAAAGCAAGCAAACCAAACTAGACTAATTTTTTTGGGTTTTTTTGAAAGAGGCAAACAAAACCAAGAAAAAGAAACAAAGTAAAGCGAAAGGAAGTGAAGGACTCCCCTAGTGAAGACGTACTTAGCCTCGCCGGCAATAGCACTAGAAAACTTGGTGCTTGACAGGGAGGAAGAGGTTGAAGTGGTCCTATAGATCCCCGGCAACGGCGCCAGAAAACTTGTTGATGGCTCAGTTGATGTGGAGCCTGTTGGGAACCCCAAGAGCAAGGTGTGAAGCAGCAAGCAGCAAGTCTTCCCTCAGTTGAGACCGAGGTTATCGAACCAGTAGGAGGAAGGAAACGTCACATAGGTGTTGCAAGCAACGCGGAGACCTACACAACACAAACTCAAGACTTTGCCCCAACGAATCAGTGGGTTGTCAAGCTCACCGGTTTGCTGTAACAAAGGATTAAACGTATGGTGTGGAAGGTAATGGTTTGCAGCAAGTAAACAGTAATAGTGGAAGATGTATCAATGGTAAAGATTGGACCGGGGTCCATAGTTCACTAGAGGTGCTCTCCTTAGATAAACAACATGGCATGAAGGGTAAACAAATTACAGCAGAGCAATTGACAGGAACTGAGCAAGGCATAACAATGCAATTACTAGTTAGAAAGATCATATGAGGCTGATTGGGCAATACAACAATATACATAGACCGCCATCCAACTGCATCTATGACTAGTAGTCCACCTTCAGGGTATCATCCGAACCCCCTCCAGTAATAAGTTGCAAGCAACAGACAACTGCTTTAAGTAAAGTGTGTAAGGTAAACAGTCCACATGTTCCATGAACAAGAGACCGTTGTTTTCTCCCTAGTAGCAACAACACATCTACAACCGAAGAGATTATTTTCACTTCCCTTGGAAACTAGAGGCATGAACCCACTATCGAGCATAAATACCCCCTCTTGGAGTCACTAGCAACTACTTGGCCAAGATAGCTACTAACAACGGAGAGCATGCAAGATCACAAACAACACAGACATGATAGAATCATAAAGATAAAACCATTAATCAAACCAACATATTAATCTCAATATCCATCGGATCCCCGCAAACACAACATGCATGATTACAAATAGATTAGATCTTGATCATGAACGGAGCTCACAAGATCTATACATGAAAGCACAAAGGAGGATATACAACCATCTAGCTACTACATGGACCCATAGTCCAAGGTGGAACTACTCACGCATCATACCGGAGAGAAGGCCTCCGGGATGATCTCCCCTCCGGCAGGGTGTCGGGAAGAACTTCAGATCCCCTCGATCTAGGGACGACGGTGGCGGCGGCTACAGACGGTTTCGTGGATTTCTGATCGGGTACTTAGAGTTTCTGCATCGGGGGCTTCTTATAGGCAAAGGGGCGAGACCGGGAGGCGGCCAGGGCCACCAAACCCTATCCAGGCACGGGCCCACCTGCTCCCGCGCCTGGGGTGGGTCTAGCCCCCCTGGCTGGCCCCTATGACTCTCCTCTGGACTTCTTGTTCTCCATGGAAAGTAATTGACTTTGACGTTTGTCCCGTCCAATTCCAAGAATATTTCTTTACTAACTTTTCTGAAACCAAAAACAGCAGAAAACACGCATCTGGCACCGTTGTAACTTGTTAATAGGTTAGTACCAGAAAACATGTAAAAAGCACCTCAAAGTGTAGACAAGTAAATCAAGTAGATACAAAACAAGCATGGAGCATCAAAAATTATAGATACATTTCCAACATATCAGGAATCTCCGAGAGAAAACAAAGAAACAAATTTGCAAATAAAAGTTACAACAATTTTTTGGGTTTTTGATTTAGGAATGCAAAACTGAAAGTAAACACGCAATTTTTTGAATAAAATAAATCAAAAGAATAAAAATAAAATATGAATGAAAAGTTTGGAGGTTTTCAAACCTCCCCCAAGCTTAGGTTGTTGCCAAGCTTAGTTATTGCCGTCATTCGGCAGCTGCTGTGGGTACTGCTGGTAGAAGTCAGGGAAGTTGGTCATGAAGTGACTGAAGTTGTGAGTTCGAGCACTCACATCCTCATTCACCCCTGTAAAGTGTGGTCGATCTCCCCAACACGCTGGTTGAGCTTTAGAAAATCTTGATAAGGGACATAGTTGAATCCCTGTTGTTGTTGCTGATGTTTGGGCCATGGGTCCCAGGGCCCCTCCTGCTATTGCTATTGTCCTTCCCAAGCAGGGTTGTACTCCTGCTCCTGCTCATCCTGCTGCTCTTCTACTTCATCTTATTCTTGGTTAGGATGGAATGCAGCCATGATCTCCTCTATTTGATCCTTGCTGAGGATCCAGTTGTCCTTTCTAGGAATTGATAAAGCTTGTGGACAAGGCAATGGCACCTGCTCATCCTATGCAACATCAAGATAACCGAACTGATTGGCTCAGAGCCTCCTGTTAGCTCGGTAAACACCGACTAAGCCACAAGCAGTTATATATTTGACATCCATAAGTATGGAGCCGTCTATAGGTTGCATAACAGGCATTGGTATGTTCAATTCTTGGACAAGGTGGGTTACCAATCCACCAATGCGAATGTCACCTTTCTTTTTGTTGCTCTCGTGGCGAAAATGCTGGAGGAGTAGAGCAGCAGGATTGGGGCTTTGAGGAACATCAGGGAAGAGTGCCTTGGTGATCATGGCCATGTCTGCATTGGCCATGGAACCTGTATCTCCTCTTACCAACAGTGTATTGGCGAGGAACAAGGCAAAGTAGCGAATTGTCGAGTTCTGGATGGTGGACATCTTCTTCTGGTAGAAGTCTCTTCCACCGTTAACAGAAATAACCTCCCAAGTTTCTCCACTTGAGACGCTATATAAATTTGTAATAGTTGACTCCCTAGTGTGAGGGAATCCTAAAGCATCACAAAATTGTTGGAAAGTTATTTGAGATAGCTGCTGGTTTATAGTGAAGCTCACCGTTCATTTATTACCTTTTTCCTTGTAGTCATAGTAGAAGGAGGCGAGGAACTCAAAGGCGAGCTTAGTGTAGGTGTGGTGGCTCATGTAGGCGAGGAGTGATAGCCCTACGTTTGCAAATATGAGGACGAAGTCCGCCCTCAACCCAACCGCGATGAGAAAGCCATCATCGGCCCAACGCGTGGGCATCACCTTCCTTGATGAAACCATGTCATACTTGTTGTCGAACTCAGTCTGGACCCTTGATCCCTCGCCACGTTGGCTTTTGCGAAAAATGCTACCGAGCTTGTTCAACTTGATGCACTAAAAAATTTCAATATAAAACCTTAGGCATATGGTTTCTACATGATATATGAACGATTCTACGTGGATAAATCCAATCCTAACATGAGAAATCAAAATGGAAAATCAAACAAAATTGAGTTCATCCACTAACTCAATGTGAGTATTTCAACCATGGAATTCTGAAATTAAAGCATGGATAGGGAGATAAACATACCGATCTGTTGATTCCCCAACTCAAATGAACGAAATCCGTGAAGAATCTGTTGGAGATATGCCCTAGAGGCAATAATAAAAGTAGTTATTATTATATCTTTGTGTTTATGATAAATGTTTACATTCATGCTATAATAGTATTAACCGGAAACATTAATACTTGTGTGATTTGTAAACTAAATTAGATTCTTTGGTAAAGCCTCTTTGTAATACTAGCTTGTTGGTTGATAGATGATCATGGTTTCCCTATCATGAACATTGTGATGTTGTTAACAACGAGATCATATCATTAGGAGAATGATGTGATGGACATACTCCTATAGATAAGCGTAGCATAAAGATCAAGTCATTTCAATAGTTCATTTGCTATAAGCTTTCTGATACATAGCAGCCTAATTCCTTAGACCATGAGATCATGCTAATCACCATCACCGAAAGGATGCTTTGATGAAATCAAATACCACACCATAACTGGGTGGCTATAAAGGTGGCATTGAGTGTTCGGAAAGTATGTGTTGAGGCTCATGGATAAAAAGTGGGATTTGTCCATCCATATGACGGATAGATATACTCTGGGCCCTCTCGATGGAATGTCATCCAATTATCTTGCAAGCATGTGACTGGCTCACAAGGGATCACATATCACGGGAACGAGAAAAGAGTACTTATCGGTAACGAGGTTGAACTAGGTATGCAGAGATACCGACGATCAAACCTCGGATGAGTAAACTATCACGAGACAAAGGGAAATTGGTATCGTATGTAAGTGGTTCATTCGATCACAAAGTAATCGTAGAAATATGTGGGAGCCATATGAATTTCTAGATTCCTCTATTGGTTATTGATCGGAGAAGTTTCTCGGTCATGTCCGCATAATTCACGAACCGTAGGGAGACACACTTAAGGATTCAATGTTGTTTAGTAGATATGGAATGTAAGTAGGGATAGCGAATGTTGTTCGGAGTCTCGGATGGGATCTGGGATATCACGAGGAGATCCAGAATGGTCCGGAGAATAAGACTCATATAAGGAAAGTCCGATTCCGGAGTTCGGGAATGATTCCGATGTTTTCATCGGAGAGGTTCTAGAAGGGTCTAGAAGGTTCACCGGACTGGAAGGGGAATGGTTCATGAATGTGTCATGATTAAGTGGAATGAATGGATCATGTCCTAGGTCACTTGGTTGGGCATTTGCAAAAGAGAAATTGAGCTCCAAATTGCAAGTCAAAAGGCAGGTTTGAAAAGTCAAAATGGAACAATGGTTTCCTAGTGGAAGAAGGAAAGAGTCCTTCTTTCCCTCCAACTTGGATAGAGATTTGGGAAAGGATTCAAACTCCCCTCTCCCAAGCTTCCCTCCCTCTCATAAATAGAGGGGAGGGGCTGCCCCAAGAGAACACAACCAACCCTCCCCACCTTGCGCCGCCGCCGCCCAAGACGCCGTCGCCGCCGCCAGCCGTCGCCGCGCCGCCGCCGACTCCACCTTATCCTCTCAGTCGCTCTAAACCTAGATCACCGGAAACCCTAGATCCACCATAACCTGCTTCGGCTTAGGTGAAGCCCTGCAGGATTTTCCCTCTACTTCCGACACCACGTCGTCGTGCTGCCGGAAACGCGAGGGGTGATCTACAACCTTCACTGCCTGCTGGAATAAGGGAGAGGAAGGTCTTCATCGAGTACCGAATGTGTGACCAACTGCGGAAGCGCTGCCGGAACGCAGCACCGAAAGGATCGTCTAAGCGATCTTGAGATCGGCAAGTGTACGACTACATCACCCACGAGAATCTGCTCTCGTTAACCGCTTTGGAATCTTCGAGGGTGAGTACTCTAATCGACTTGTTGCTACAATCTAGTAGATAGATCTTGGCTTGTTTGTGTGCATGCGATAGAAATTTTTTGTTTTCCATGCTACGAACCCCTACAGTGGTATCAGAGTCGTGTCTACATGTAGATCTGTTGCACGAGTAGAACACAATGGTCATTGTGGGAGGTGGTGATTTTATTATCCATTGTGTTTTGTGTACTTTGCATCTTGCGGTATGATGGGATGAAGCGGCCCGGTCTAACCTTACATGACATCGTTCATGAGACTTGCTCCACGCTTGACATGCAACTTTTATTGCATAAGTGGCTTTGCGGGTGCCTGTCTCTCCCATCATAGTATAGATTCAATTTACAACGGGCACTTGATAGTTCAAGCATCAACATTGTGGTTCTTGTTCGTAATTTAGAATGACACTTATTGAAAGCCCCAAACCATGTAAAACATGCAAAGAAAATTAGAGGCGTCTAACTTTGTTTTGCAGGGGTGTGTTGTGATGTGATATGGCCATGATTGTGATTATATATGATGTATGCAATGTTCCTTATTGTAAGTTGGCAACCGGCAGGAGCCATATGGTTGTCTTTTAATTTCGTTAAGACCTGTGTGTCTATTATTCAAAGTAGTTGTAATAGTTGTTGTTGGTGTACGACAACCATGAAGCGACACCATTGACCTTGACACAATGCCGGTGATGATGGAGATCATGTTCGTGCTTGAAGATGGAGATCGGAAGCACAAGAAGAAAGGCCATATCATATCACATATTATGAATTGCATGTGATGCTAATCCTTTTATGCATCTTGTATTGCTTAGTTCGCGATAGTAGCATTATAAGATGACCCCTCTCAAAAAATTTGAAGTTATAAAGTGTTCATCCTTAGTAGGCACCGTTGCTAAAGCTCGTTGTTTCAAAGCTCCACGTGATGATCGGGTGTGTTAGATTCTGCGAGTGTATACAACGGGAGCAAGCTAGATTTGCTCATGCGGAACCTAAGGTTTGATCTTGATGAGCCTAGCATGTACATACATGGTCTCGGAACACGGATCACCGAAAGGTAAAGCATGAGTCATATAGTAGATATGATGAACATGTTGATTGTTCGCCATTGAAGCTACATCAACTCTCATGATGATCGGTTTTGATGTGGTGGATTTGGCTCGTGTGATCACTAAAACAATGTGAGGGATATTATTTTGAGTGGGAGTTCACCTAGATTAATTTAACTATTAATTAGAACTCAATTTGTCATAAACTTAGTCTAAACTATTGCAAATATGTTGTAGATCAATGGCGTACCCTACCATGAATTTTAATGCGTTCCTAGAGAAATAAAAGTTGAAAAACAATGGAAGAAACTTCGCGGATTGGCTCCGCAACTTGAGGTTTGTCCTCAATGCTGGTAATTTGACCTATGTGCTGGATGCACCGCTGGGTACCCACCTGCAGCTGATGCTACCGATGAGGTGAAGAATATTTTCCTCACTCAGAAGAATCAGTACTCCACAGTTCAATGTGCTATCTTGTATGGTTTGGAATCAGAGCTTCAGAAAAGGTTTGAGAACCATGACCCACATGATATTGTCCGTGAACTCAAAATGATATTTGAGGCTCATGCGGCAGTTGAGAGTTATGAGTCTTCTGAAAAGTTCTTTAACTGCAAGATGGAAGAGGGCAGCTCCGTTAGTGAGCACGTGCTTAAGATGTCTAGGCACGCAAGTAAGCTCCAAAGCTTGGGTATAGTGATTCCTAATGCTTTGGGAATTCACTGTGTCCTCCAATCACTACCACCAAGTTACAAGAACTTTGTGATGAACTACAATATGCAAAACATGGACAAGTTGTTGCCTAAACTCTTCTCCATGTTAAAGTCTGTAGAAGTGGAGATCAAGAAAGAGCACCCAGTGTTGTTGGTCAATAATACCACCAAATTCAAGAACAAAGGCAAGTCTAAGAAAAAGAGAAACTTCAAGAAGGGTGGTAAGAAAGTTACCGCGCTGGCGAAGAAGACCAAGGCTGGGCCTAAGCCTGATACTGAGTGCTTTTACTACAAGGGAGAATGTCACTGGAAGCAGAATTTCCCTAAGTACTTGGCGGATTTGAAGAACGACAACATCAAGAAGAAAGGTATATATGATATACATGTTATTGATGTTTATCTCACTACTAGTCGTAATAGTTCCTGGGTATTTGATACTGGTTCGGTTGCTCATATTTGTAACTCAAAACAGGTGTTGCAGAATAGATGGAAACTAGCGAAGAATGAGGTGACGATGCGCGTTGGAAATGGATAAAAGGTTGATGTGATCGCGGTCGGCACGCTACCTCTTCATCTACCATCGAGATTAGTTTTATACTTAAATAATAGTTATTTGGTGCCTGTGTTGAGCATGAACATTATATCCGAATCATGTTTATTGTGAGACGGTTACTTGTTTAAGTCCGAGAATAATGGTTATTCGATTTATATGAGTAATATGTTTTATGCACATGCACCTTTGATAGATGGTGTATTCTTGTTGAATCTAGATTGTAGTAATACACATATTAATAACATTGAAGCTAAATGTTTGAAATTGAGCGATAACTCGACCTATATGTGGCACTATCGTCTTGGTCACATTGGAGTGAATCGTATGAAGAAACTCCATTCCGATGGACTTCCTGAATAACTTGATGTCGAATCACTTGAAAGATGCGAAGCATGTCTGATGGGAAAAATGACCAAGACTCCATTTTCTGGTATGATGGAGCGAGCTACGGACTTATTAGAAATCATACATACCAATGTGTGTGGTCCAATGAGTGTAGCATCGCTCGGTGGTTATCGTTATGTTCTTACTTTCACGAATGACTTGAGTAGATATGGATATATCTATTTCATGAGACATAAGTCTGAAACTTTCGAGAAGTTTAAGGAATTTCAAAGTGAAGTAGAGAATCAACATAACAAGAAGATTAAATTTTTACGATCTGATCGTGGAGGTGAGTATCTAATTTACGAGTATGGCGAGCATTTGAAGAAATGCGGAATACTTTCACAATTGACACAACCGAGAACACCACAATGTAATGGTGTGTCCGAACATCGTAATCGAACTCTCTTAGATATGGTTCGTTTTATGATGTCACTTACAGATTTACTGCTATCGTTTTGGGGTTATGCATTAGAAACAGCCGCATTCACTTTAAATAGGGCACCATCTAAATCTGTTGAAACGACTCTATATGAATTATGGTTTGGGAATAAACCTAAATTGTCGTTCCTTAAAGTTTGGGGTTGCGAAGCTTATGTAAAGAAGTTACAGCCCGACAAGCTTGAACCCAAAGCGGAAAAATGCGTCTTCATAGGATACCCGAAGGAAACTATTGGGTATACTTCTATCATAGATCCGAGGGAAAAATCTTCATTGCCAAGAATGGGTCCTTTCTAGAGAAGGAGTTTCTCTTGAAAGAAGTGTCTAGAAGGAAAGTAGAACTCAACGAGGTTGTTGAACCTTCTCTCGAACTTGAGAGTAGCGCAGCACCGGAAGTAGTTCTTGTGGCGCCTACACCAATAAGAGAGGAAGCTAATGATTTTGATCATGAAACTTTGGTTGAAGTTACTATGGAACCTCGCAGGTCAACAAGAAATCATACCACTCCTGATTGGTATGATCCCATTATGAGTGTCATGTTGGTGGACAACACCGATGACCCTGCGACATATGAGGAAGCGAGGATGAGCCAAGATTCCAATAGATGGCACGAAGCCATGAAATCCGAGATTGGATCCGTGTACGAAAACCAAGTATGGACTTTGGTGGACTTACCGGATGGCCGGAAGGCTGTCGAGAACAAATGGATTTTCAAGAAGAAAACAGATGCTGATGGTAATGTTACTGTCTATAAAGCTTGACTTGTAGCAAAAAGGTTTCGAAAAATTCAAGGAGTTGACTATGATGAGACTTTATCGTCGGTAGCAAATCTTAAGTCTGTGAGGATTTTGTTAGCAATCGCTGCATATTATGATTATGAGATATGGCAGATGGATGTCAAAACGGCGTTCCTCAATGGATACATTGATGAAGAGTTGTATATGGTACAACCCAAAGGTTTTGTCGATCCTAAAGGTGCTAACAAGGTATGCAAACTTCAACAGTCCATTTATGGATTGAAGCAAGCATCCCAGAGTTGGAATCAACATTTTGATAAGGTAATCAAAAGCTTTGATTTTATACAAACTTATGGAGAAGCTTGTATTTACAAGAAAGTGAACGGGCGCTCTGTAGCATTCCTAGTACTATATGTGGATGACATATTGTTGATTGGGAATGATGTAGAACTTCTTAATAGTGTCAAGCAATATTTGAATAATAGTTTTTCAATGAAATATCTTGGCGAAGCAGCTTATATATTAGGCATAAAGATTTTTAGAGATAGATAAAGACGCCTATATCATTGTCACAGAGTACATATTTGGACAAAGTTCTAAAGAGGTTTGGAATGGAAGATAGCAAGAAAGGGTTCTTGCCCATGTTTCCCAATACGACCTTGAGTAAAACTCAAAGTCCTGCAATGACAGAAGATAGATAAAGGATGAGTAAGACTCCCTATGCCTCAGCCATAGGATCTCTTATGTATGCCATGCTATGTACTAGACCCGACATTGCATATGCTGTTAGTTTGACTAGCAGATATCAAAGTGATCCAGGAGTGGATCATTGGACAGCGGTCAAAAACATCCTTAAGTACTTGAGAAGAACTAAGGATATGGTTCTTTCTTATGGAGGTGACGAACAACTCGTTGTTAATGGTTACACCGATGCTAGTTGGAACACCGATCCAGATGATTCTAAATCTCAATATCGATACGTATTTACTTTGAATAGTGTAGCAGTTAGATGGAGGAGTGCAAAGCAAAGCGTTGTGGCGAGATCTTCAACTGAATCGGAATACATAGCTGCTTTGGAGGCTTCACAAGAGGCGATATGGATGAAGGAGTTCATTACAGAGCTTGGTGTGGTTCCAAGTGTGCTGGACCCAATGTCTATCTATTGTGATAACATGGGCGCCATAGCCAATGCGCAAGAACCAAGGTCACACAAGAAGCTGAAGCACATCAAGCTACGTTTTCACGCTATTCGAGAGCATGTCCAAGATGGTGACATAAAGATTTGCAAACTACACAGATCTGAATGTGGCGGATCCATTGACTAAACCTCTTCTGAGGGCAAAACATGACCAGAACCAAACCGCCATGGGTGTTCGTTATATTACCATGTAATCTAGATTAGTTGACTCTAGTGCAAGTGGGAGACTGTTGGAGATATGCCCTAGAGGAAATAATAAAAGTAGTTATTATTATATCTTTGTGTTTATGATAAACTTTTACATTCATTCTATAATAGTATTAATCGGAAACATTAATACTTGTGTGATTTGTAAACTAAATTAGAGTCCCTGGTAAAGCATCTTTGTAATACTAGCTTGTTGGTTGATAGATGATCGTGGTTTCCCGATCATGAACATTGAGATGTTGTTAACAACGAGATCATATCATTAGGATAATGATGTGATGGACATACTCCTATAGATAAGCGTAGCATAAAGATCAAGTCATTTCAATAGTTCATTTGCTATAAGCTTTCTGATACATAGTAACCTAATTCCTTCGACCATGAGATCATGCTAATCACCATCACCGGAAGGATGCTTTGATGACATCAAACACCACACTGTAACTGGGTGGCTATAAAGGTGGCATTGAGTGTTCAGAAAGTATGTGTTGAGGCTCATGGATCAAGAGTGGGATTTGTCCATCCATATGACGGATAGATATACTCTGGGCCCTCTCGGTGGAATGTCGTCCAATTATCTTGCAAGCATGTGACTGGCTCACAAGGGATCACATATCACGGGAATGAGAAAAGAGTACTTATCGGTAACGAGGTTGAACTAGGTATGCAGAAATACCAACGATCAAATCTCGGATGAGTAAACTATCGTGATACAAAGGGAAATTGGTATCGTATGTAAGTGGTTCATTCGATCGCAAAGTAATCATAGAAATATGTGGGAGCCATATGAATTTCTATATTCCTCTATTGTTTATTGATCGGAGAAGTGTCTCGGTCATGTCTGCATAATTCACGAACCGTAGGGAGACACACTTAAGGATTCGATGTTGTTTAGTAGATATGGAATGTAAGTAGGGAGACCGAATGTTGTTCAGAGTCTCAGATGGGATCCTGGATATCACGAGGATATCCAGAATAGTCCGGAGAATAAGATTCATATAAGGAAAGTCTGATTCCGGAGTTCGGGAATGATTCCGATGTTTCCATCAGAGAGGTTCTAGAAGGGTCTAGAAGGTTCACCGGACCAGAAGGGGAATGGTTCATAAATGTGTCATGGTTAAGTGTAATGATTGGATCATGTCATAGGTCACTTGGTTGGGCATTTGCAAGAGAGGAATTGAGCTCCAAATTGCAAGTCAAAAGACAGGTTTGAAAAGTCAAACTAAAACAATGGTTTCCTAGTGGAAGAAGGAAAGAGTCCTTCTTTCCCTCCAACTTGGATAGGGATTTGGGGAAGGATTCAAACTCCCCTCTACCAAGCTGCCCTCCCTCTCATAAATAGAGGGAAGGGGTTTCCCCAAGAGAACACAACCAGCCTTCCCCACCTTGCGTCATGCCGCTGGCCGCCTGCCGTCGCCGCTTCGTCGCCTGCAGCCGCCAACTCCACCTTCTCCTCTCCGGCCCTCTAAACCTAGATCGCCGGAAACCCTAGATCCACCTTAACCTGATCCCGCTTAGGCGAAGCCCTGTAGGATATTCCCTCTACATATGACACCACGCCGTCCTGCTGCCGGAATCGCGAGGGGATATCTACAACCTCCGCTACCTGCTGGAACAAGGGAGAGGAAGGTCTTCATCGAGTACCGAACGTGTGACCCTCATGCGGAATCTTGCGAGCACCGGAAGGATCGTCTACGCGATCTTGAGATTGGCAAGTGTACGACTACATCACCCACGAGAATCTTCTCTCGTTAACTGCTTTGGAATATTCGAGGGTGAGTACTCTAATCAACTAGTTGCTACAATCTAGTAGATAGATCTTGGCTTGTTTGTGTGCATGCGGTAGAATTGTTTTGTTTTCCATGCTACGAGCCCTACAGAATCAAGAGTTCTAGGTGGTTTTTGAGAGGTTTGGAGAGAGATTATGAGAGAAATAATGGGGAGAGGAGGAACCCTAGCTGGCCCACGGCATGATTAAATGGTCGCGCCGAACTATACGGCGGAAGCTATATAGGCGGGATAAGTAGCTCCCGTCGTATAGTTGCAGCGGCGTCGAGATTTAGGGGTTCTACACGCCAGATCACAACTATACGGGTGCAACTATATGGCTGGACCAAAATGGTCCCACCATATAGTTGGTCATTAAACTTTCTGTATCCGAGACCGCTTTTTGAGAATTTTGTCGATAACTATATGGTCGCAACTATACGGTTGGAATAAATATTCCCGCTGTATAGTTGGTCGTTACAACTCCTGAAACATGCTTTTTTGCCCAAATTTTTAGAGATGTACTTTTTAATCTGGACAAAATGATTTAGCTTTTTTTTCTGATAAAACTCAAACTTTATTTTTACACTTATTCTACGCTTGTTTAGTTGATATTTCTACTACTTTTCGACAACTGCATTTTTACGTACGTGCTTACGCAAGAATGTCTATGAAAAAGTTGTAGGAATGCGATAAATATCTATTTCTTTAATTCATTTTATTAATATGATGGGTTAACTCTCATTAAGCATTTTGTTAAGAGTGGTTGAATATTTCAACCTCTTCTCTGTTCTCGAATTCTTACCTTGGGTTGCCCTTTATCAAAGGCACTTACCACATGAACTCGTTTTGCTGGTGGAACATACCATTCTCCTGCTTCAAGCTTTTTTGGAAAATACCGGATGATTTCAGCATCATAAACATTGAACATTATTTTTCCCTTAGCAGAATCAACTAAATCTCTTGCAGTACTAAGGAAAGGTCTTTCAAGTATTATAGATAATTTTTCATCCTCTGGCATTTCAAGAAGAATAAATTCAATGGGAATAACATGCTCATCTATTCTAAGTAGAACATCCTCGATCATACCAATGGGTTGTTTGGTGGATTTGTCAGCTATTTGTAAAGTGATAGTAGTAGGGGAATACTCCCCTAATCCTAACCTTTTATAGAGGGAATATGGAATTACACTAACTCCTGAACCTAAGTCACAGAAGGCATTGTGAATATCAGTTTTGCCAATTGAGCATGAAATAGTTGGTATTCCGGGATCTCCTGATTTAGACAATAGCTTCCCATTAGCAGGATAACTAGTCACCATGGCAATGGTTTTAGTTATTTCTTTCTTTCTATGAAGAATATCACGGAGAAATTTAGAATAGGTAGGAAATTTTATTGCATCCGCAAATAGAATTTCTAGATGAAGGTCACCAAGTGCTTTTTTGAAAGATTCATAGATTGCATGATCCGATGCTTTCTTTTTGCGATATGGATATGGAAGTTTCTTACTCTTGTCTTTTACCTTTTGTGGGGGATCAGGCTCTTTAGTTACTTTCTTTTGTTGCTGCTTATCGTTCTTATTATTTTCTACTGCAACAACTTCATCTTCATTGCTTATCTCTTTTTCTTCTCTTGGATCAACAGTCTCTGCATCAGAGTCATAGCGGTCATCATGTGCATCATTCTGCCCCTCCAAGGTTTGATCTTGTGTTTCTTGAGCAGTTTCATCTTGAGGATCCACCAGTATATCATCTTCTTGGCTTGCTTTGAGCAAGAATTTTTCCCTTCGATATTTTTCAGCTTCATATTCCGGTGGTCCTAATGGTCCTTTAACAACTGCACCTCTCCTTGTAACAACATTAGTAGAAACAGGAATATTTATATCATCTTGAAGAAAAAATTGATAACCAGATGCTATTTGTTCACATTGGGTTTGAATCATACTAAGGTACTTGTGAAATAATTTTATTTCTTGGCCAATTTCATCATAATTTTCTGTAAGTTCAGCCAAAATCTTCTTGTGTCTTTGAAATTGCTTATGCAGGTTATTATGAGATTTGGCCCATAGATGTTTCAATTCTTGAAAAACTTTTCTAGTTTCATCCTCTTCAGTAAAAACTTGTAACATATCTAGTTTGTTTTCTTTAATAAGTTCAGAAGGTATACCTTTTTCTTTCATTGTTTTTCGTACTTCAGGCATAAGATCAGAAGTTATACGAAGTATCCCTTTTTCCATCTTAGTACCAAAATCAGGATTATAAAGAGAATAACTCTTAGCCCTATTGGACATTAATTCCAAACAAGCTTTAGTAGTTAATGTATTTATCAATCCTCCTGTTGATAAATCTAGAAACTCTCCACATTGAGTATTAAGACCATGGTAAAATAAGTGGCAAAGAATTGATTCAGAATATCCATGATTAGGAATACTATTTATCATTCCAAAAAATCTATCCCAAGCTTGTGGGTAATTTTCTCCCATGTTCTGACTGAAATTGCTTATATTCTTTCTGATTTCAATTACCTTTTTAAAAGGATTAAACATGTTTATGAAATTAATAATACAATTTTCCCAACATTTAATGTAGGGATTTCTATTTCCGTGCCCTTGGTTCGTTAGTTGTACTCAGTTTTCCCCAGTCGCTTAACTTTTCCTCACTTTTCCCCTCGCCATGTTAAGAAACCCTCGTAGGCGCTCGGATGGAGGGATGCCATCAGGTCAAAGGCTTGACTGTTACATGCTGACTGGTGGGACCGTGTTGGGGCGGGTCGGGCGTTGAGCGTTACGTTACGAGGCCTCGAACGTTACATGCCTGACCGGTGGGGCCGCTTTGGTGCGGGTCCTGCCGTGGACGATACGTGCTGACGGGTGGGGGCCAGGATACATGTCGGACCCGCCATCCTTCTCTCGCTACCTTGTGGGACGATTTTTTCCTAATTGGGTGGCCGGTGCAGGCAATGAAAAATGGGGCTGTTATGTGGGGCCATCAAAGCCAATGAATGATGGGGCCGTCATCTGGGGTGGGGCCTCAAAGCCAATGACTGATGGGGCCGTGATGTGGAGCTGGATGGGGGGATTTGCATATTCTCCATGTTTTATGTTGCAACTTGCATATTTGACATTTTGTGTGTCACTGACATGTGGTGGTCATGTTGCAAATATGCAAATTTCAAAGAAAATGTTCGTTCTGTAGGGCCATCGAAGACAATGAACGATGTATAGGGTTCACAGCATAGAAAACAAAAAATTTCCTATGATGGGAACAACTAAGTACCAAGATCTATCTACTAGATACAAGCAACAGGTGGATATACATCCATAGAATACATACCCTCGAAGACCGAATAGCGTTAACGAGGTTGTACTCGTGGATTATGTAGACGAACGCTTTCCGATCTCAAGATCGTGATGAAGTCCATCTGGTCCAGCCGGTCCAGCACGATCAAGTCCAGCACCTCAAAGCAGTGGTGCATTCATGATCGCACACACATACGGGTACCCCGACAACCTCCGCGCCCTCGATCCAGCGAAGCAGCGGAAGCAACAAATCCTTCCATAAAAAGCCACCAGGAACATGTATCTCGCTGATCCGAGACCATGGGGAAATTCTAAAGGGGGAGAGAGATCCTTCGTGAGGAGGTGTGCTTTGAGAGGAGGAGAGGGGGGCCTTTTATAGGGGAGAGGGGGTGCACCCAAGGGGCATGGCGCCCAGCCATGGGGCTGCTCCCACCTCTTCCACATTCATGTGGGTGGAGCTCCCACTCAAAATGAAAAGCCTCCACTCCCATTAAAAAGCCTCCAAAATCCACTCACATGCATTAAATTTCCACCAAATTTAATGCAAGCTCTCATTTAAATAAAACTCTTTTATTTATTTATTCAGAATTTTGTTAATTACTTTAATTAACAAACATTCACATAAAACCCCTTGCTCGTATTCCATTTCACATGCAGAACCAGTTTCAGCAATTTCAACTGAAACAGTTTCGGTGTCTAGTGAAATAAATTCCTGCGCTTTCATTTTTCTTTCTCTGGAATATCATTTGCTCCGAATGGTGTCGGTATCCCTTAAGTGTGTCACCCTACGGTTCGCGAATAATGCAGACATGATCGAGACCCCTCTCCGATCAATAATCAGCAGCGGGACCTGGAGATCCGTACTAACTCCCACACATTCAACGATGACTTCTGTGATCGTGTGAACCTTTTACGCTAGTATCTTAATCCCTTTGTTTCACGATATATTACATGTCCGAGATTCTATCATCGGTATCTCCATACCTAGTTTAATCTCGTTACCGACATGCACTCTTTTCTCGTTCCCGTGATATAACATTCTAGTGATCAAATCACTTGCTTGCAAGCTAATCAATGTGATATCACCGAGAGGGCCCAGAGTATATCTATCCGTCATCGGGATGAACAAATTCCACTCTTGATCCATGAGTCTCAACATAACACTTTAGTAGTTTTGAAGCCATCTTTATAATCACCCAATTACGGTGTGACGTTTGATGTCAACAAGAAACTCTTCCGGTGTTAGTGATTGACATGATCTCATGGTCTAAGGATTAGGATCACTTCGTAAGTTGTTATAGAAATATAAACTCAATGACTTTGATCGTAATGCTATACTTTGGATGAATGTTCATCACATCATTACACTAATGTTGTGACCTCGTTATTAACAACATCCAATGTCCATGATCAGGAAACTTTGATCATCTTGTTAATCAACGAGCTAGTTTATAAGAGAGGCATAACTAGGAACTTCCTTTTTGCTTATTAAACACACATGTATTAACATTTCCGTATTAATACAATTATAGCATGCAAAATAAACATTTATCATAAATAAGGAATACGATAATAACCACTTTATTATTGCCTCTCGGGCATATTCCCTTCACGATGGGGCCGTGATGTGAGGCTGGAGGGGGATTTGCATATTTGCCATGTTTTAGATTGCAACTTGCATATTTTCCATTTTGTGTGTCGCTGACATGTGGTGGTCATGTTGCAAATATGCAAATTTCAAAGAAAAGGTTCGTTTTGTGGGACCATCGAAGCCAATGAACGATGGGGACGTCATGTGGGGCGGTCGAAGCCAATGACCGATGCGGCCGTGATATGGGGCTAGAGGGGGGATTTGCATATTTGCCATGTTTTAGATTGCAACTTGCATATTTGCCATTTTGTGTGTCGCTGACATGTCGTGGTCATGTTGCAAATATGCAAATTTCAAAGAAAAGGTTCGTTCTGTGGGGCCATCGAAGCCAATGAACGTGGGGCCGTCAAGTGGGGCCGTCAAAGCCAATGACCAATGGGGCCGTGATGTGGGGCTGGAGGGGGATTTGCATATTTGCCACGTTTTAGATTGCAACTTGCATATTTGTCATTTTGTGTGTCACTCACATGTGGTGGTCATGTTGCAAATATGCAAATTTCAAAGAAAAGGTTCGTCCTGTGGGGCCATCGAAGCCAATGAACGATGGGGCCGTCATGTGGGGACGTCGAAGCCAATGAACGATGGGGTCGTGATGTGGGGCTGGAGGGGGGATTTGCATATTTGCCGCATTTTAGATTGCAACTTGCATATTTGCCATTTTGTGTGTCGCTGACATGTGGTGGTCATGTTGCAAATATGCAAATTTCAAAGAAAAGGTTCGTCCTGTGGGGCCATCGAAGCCAAGAATGATGGGGCCGTCATGTGGGGCCGTCGATGCCAATGATCGATGGGGCCGTGATGTGTGGCTGGAGGGTGGGTTTGCATATTTGCTATGTTTTAGATTGCAACTTGCATATTTGCCATTTTGTGTGTCGCTGACATGTGGTGGTCATGTGGAAAATAAGCAAATTTCAAAGAAAAAGTTTGGCAGATATGCAAAATTGGCAAATATGCAAAAATCCCGGAGCAGCTACTCCCCCAAACATTGATAGATGGGGTCATGAGGTCATCTCTCTCTCTCATCCGCTCCTAGCACCCAGCCCCGAGCACCTCCTACCCCACTAACGGTCAGAGCAGCCATCTTCGGTGCATCGGCGGCTCTGTCCTATGGTGCGTCGGACTGACTGCCGTGCTGCACCTCAACCATGGCTCCAGCACCTGTTTTGTCTGCACGCATTATACGTTGAGGCAGTACCGATCGCAGGCAGGTCCGCCGCCCATGACGACATTGTTCCGCCGCCATAGCTCGACGCATAGTCGCAGCAATTGCTAGTCGTGCTTGGTAAGACCTTCGCTCCTGCTCCGATCACCCTAATCGATTCGGTTCCCGTAATTTCCTTGATATTGCAGGTTTAAATTAGTCTTCAATGTCTGGTCATAGCAGGTACACCGGCGAGGGTTGGGATTCGATCATGTCGTGGCCATGTTCTCCTTCTCCTACCATGTCGGAAGTGCAGGTAGCTCCTTCTCTTTGTACTACCGTTGAATTTGAAGTGCCACCATGGATTTTTGGACTGATTTTAATTGGGTTTGTTTTGGGATTGTTATAGTGTGCTATGCATGCCGATGATCCATGGTACATTGCATACCAAGACAAATCAACCCAGTGGTCTAGCCAGAGGATGGATTTGGAGGAGATGGTTTACTATTTAGGTGATGAATTGGCCCATAAAAACATATTGATATTAGAGATGAAGCATACTATCGAGGAATAAAAGAAGAACTCAGAGCTTATTCGCAAAGAGAAGTTGACACTTGAGGCTGATCTTGCCGTATCTGATCAAGTGGTAGAAAATCTAAAACATGGACTTCAAGTGAAGGGGGAGGAGAATAGTAGATTCATGTGGGAAGTTTTAGTAGTTGTCATCCCTGTCCTAATAGTTACACTATGGGGTTGTGGTGAAGGTGGCACATGTAATGATTAGTTGAATTGATAGCTAATTTAGATGGTAGAATTGTTATTTGATGGATGGTTGTGAGTTCCTGTAAATTTAGTCACTTTGCGGTCCCAAAGTTGTCATGAGAATGCATTGCGGGGCCCGAGTTGCTTGCCATTGGATCTAGCTACCCATGGTTGGCGTGCCAAATGCCATGTAGACTTGCAGCATTGACGGCAACATCCATTCCCCGTTCTTCCTGACGCCCCATTCTTCTTCTCTAGAGAGGCAATCTGTCAAAGAAAGTACTACTCCCTCTGATCCAATTTAGTTGACTCAAATTCGTCAAGTTTCGAATGAATCTAATACTAATTCATGTCCAGGTACAATTGAATCTAGACAAATCTAAATCAACTAATACAAGCCCACCGGAGATTATCAAAGCAAGTACTGCTACTTATGAATCAGCATATCCACCGATCTCACGGCTCATATCCATATTAGCAGTAAAACTTGACTAGATACGTTTCATATCTAGATGAATCCAAGTCAACTAATATGGGTCGGAGGGAGTATCAAATTTATTCAAATCGGTTCACGGGGGCTTGATCTGCGCCATCGCGGTGATGTTGCGGATGATGGCTTTAATCATTGTCGCATCGATGACCACTATTGGCACCGTCGCCGCCTCGGTGTCTTTTATCAACAACGAATCTGAGGAGGTGAACAGGAGTGAGATGGATAGAGACAGAAATTTCAGACGCTTAGATCCTCACCGCCGCATGTCGTTCCGGCCGACACGCCTGGATCCGTGTCGCCGAAAGCCGTTTCGACCCCCACGCTTAGGTTGACGCCGCCGCACGCTGTTCTGACCGCCAGGCTTAGATCCGCGCCGATGCACGCTGTTCCGACCCCCACGCTGAGGTCCGCACCAGCGCACGCCATTCGGACCGCCAGGCTTAGGTCCGCGCCACCATACATCGATATGAGGGGAGGAAGATGCGGCTGGTATACGTGCGACAGTGAAAGGGAGGGAGAGACATCCAGACCATCGGGCTCTCCTCTCCATATAACGTAGGTGCGCCCATCGGGAGAGAGAGACCTCCAGCCTGTCGGGCTCTCCTCTCCGTACAAGGTAGGGGCGCCCATCGGGAGAGAGAGAGACCTCCAGCCCGTCGGATCATGATGTATCCAACGGTGGTTAGCCAAGATCCGTGTGGCATACATCTCTGCCTAATCAGAGCGCAGCAGTTGTTGTGAGGGTTTGAGTCAGGAGAGAGGGGAAAAGTGAGGAAAACTTTAGAGTGAGGTGAAAACTGAGTAGAGCTAACGAAAACAAGGGCACTCAGATAATAAAATGAGTAAGGGAAATTCAAGATTTTGGCATAATAAAAGGAAAAGTGTGTTATTTGAACAAAATAATTCGTCTTGGCCGACATTATATTGTTTCCAACTCATATATACACAAGTGTTCCAAATTTGGACTCATTTAGACAAAGTATGTTTTGGGATGGGTTATTTTGGAGGTTGATCGAGCAGAAAGCCACGTATCTTCATAGCTAGTAGCTCATTTCAACAAGGGTTTAAAAAGTGGTTTAGGGGATAAGTCCATTTCTCTTTATTTCCTTTTCCTTTATTATTCATGCTAGGTTGTAGGAAACATAACAAGACTTCATTTGAAGGTTGCACTATGTTTTGACTCTTTTTTGAATTAAACTAACCCTAAAACCATTTTGTGAATTTAATCACTTAGAAAAATAAAAATGTGGCTGATTACAAGTTAATCCAAAATTTCCAATTTCATATGGTAAATCAATCCAAGATACACAAGTGTGCCAAATTTTGTATTAATTGGTCAACGTTTAAGCCATGAACTAGCTAAACTCCATGTGTTGACCACATGTAGAGGGAAAAACTGAGCAGTGCTAAGCAACTAGGTGCATGACCATAGAAACTTGTAATAACAAATACATTATGGGATTATCCAACATACAAACTTGGGAGCGTCACACTAGTTCGAATTAAATACAAACATTGACAATAGTTAAAATTTATCATACAAATTCAAATTAATAATTCAAATCCATTTTTTCTTGCTTCTAGTGTTTTTTGCTGGGTTCACCACATTATTCCGGTGATCCTAGCTGTAATATTCTCGGAGTCCACCATCAGTTTCTTCCATTTTTTCCCTTTGTTCTTTTTCTCTGCATCCAATGAATCAAGTGTTTCAGTCTGTCGTACAATTGGTTCAATCATTTTTCAATCCGTCGGTTCATACGGTTGAAAAAGCATTGTCCTCATTTCTGCCATATCCGTTGGTGTAATTCCTTTACGCTTCAACTCTGCTACAATATCCTCTCGATCGAATGGTTCAATCTCCCCTGCATTTGATTCAATCTCCCCTGCATTTGGTTCAATCTCCTCTGCATTTGGTTCAATATCCTCTCGATCGACTGATTCAATCTCCCCTGCATTTGGTTCAATCTCCTCTCGATCGACTGGTTTAATCTCCTCTGCATTTGGTTCAATCTCCCCTACATTTGGTTCAATCTCCTCTTGATCCATTGGTTCAATCTGCAATGTATCAATTGCTTCATTCTCCTCTTGTTCAAACGCTTCATTCTCATCTGCATTTGCTGCTCCCGCCTGATCATCCATTCCATAAGCTGGGTCCACTACATTTTTACAAAGCCTAGCAATGTTCCCTAGGATCCCACAATGTTTGCACTTACGTCGTCGAGGTGGTGCACCACCCTCTACACTAGCTCTTATCCTATTCTTCCTTGGCCTACCTGTTGGTCTAGTAAAAACTAGACGGTATAGCTTGAAGCTTGGATCCACTTCCATCCATTAGCCTTTTACCAACAAGGCTGGAAAATTCTGAGCATATGATGCCCTAAATTTGGCAACGGAGAAATACTCCGACACGTACTGATCAACTTCACCATCTTCACCTCCTAGAACACCCATGAAAAACAATGCATGTATGCAGGGTTTCCCACGGAGCTGCCATTGCTTACAATGGCATGTCCTACCAACCAAACTCACTGGATACCTCCATTGCCTATCTTTACTATCAGTGTACGTTACCTCAGCCTCCATTCCTCTTCTAATGCATTTCATCTTCAATTGTTTTGCCCTAGCATGCAAAGCCTTAATCAAAGATGGGAGGATGAGATGGAAAGCATATACTATTGATGCAATTCTTTGATGCAAATCGATCTTTACCATGATCATCTGCCTATTCTTATCAAATATTTGCCACAGCATAAGCCCTTTCAATGACTTGACCTTTGCATTGAAACTCCCTGCAAGGTTACTTGTTACATAGTGTACCTTGCAAATTTCATTGAATCGGCTTCTTGACCACACCATTCCATGATGTGCATCCAAGTACTCCTTCATCGTAGGTTTTTGTTTATACAACACGTCCAAATGATACAAATGCTTCCTCAAACTGCATGTGTATGAAGCTGGCCATAGGTTGTCAGTATAAACTTTACCCTTAAATTTCTTTGTAAAATTTTGCACTAAGTGTCGCATACATTCCCTATGCTCCACTCCGGGGAGTACTACTTCTACAGCTTTCTCTAAACCTTTGCAAGCGTCCCTGTGGATAGTAAGTCCTGGTAGATGACCTATAAGGTCCACAAATTCTCCAGAAACCAAGTCCAACTTTCCTCTGACTCAATCTCCAAAACTCCATAAGAAACAGGGAACATCCAATTGTGGCCATCAACTGCAGTAGCAGCTACTAGCTGTCCTTTAAATCTGCCATGAAGAGCTATTGCATCCACGGCCAAATAAGGCCTGCAACCATCCAGAAACCCTTGCCATCAAGCTTTGAAACAAACTTTTTAGAAACTTCTTTTATGAGGGCTTTTGCACCAAGTGATGGGTTCGCTCTCATCCAATCCATGATTGCATCTGCCAACCACCTAGTCTTTGCTAGTTTTGTTTTGTCCTTTGGTTGCCCCCCTTGAGGTGGACAAGAATATTCGAACCAGTTAATTTTTATCTGAAACATAATTAAAATGTCATTTATAGCTAACAAACTCTACACAGTGATCTAAAATACACAAGTGGTTGTAATACCTGAACCAAAATTCTCCTGAGCATAGTGGATGCATGCATCCTCCACCTACACCTCTTGTATGGGCACTTCATTGTGAACCTTGTTGGCTCACTCTTAATAACATCATAAGCATTATTGGTGTGAATGCAATATGTAGTAAGGGCATTACGACAGTCCCACATCGTTTCAAATACGGTGCCTTCTAAAATCTTAGGATCGTCCCTGTCCCACTCAATTACTGGCAAGTCCTCACCATCGTACTCGGCTAAAACGAGGTTGTCATTGTTCTCCTCGTTATCTTCGTCATCAGTATCATCAAATCTGGCACCCTGGGAAATTTCATTCGTGTATTGATCCTCTAGTGCCTATTTACTGAATCTATGTACAAATTTAGGAAACATCAACTCATCCTCATCATCTAGTGGAGGCACTCCCTCGTCAGGCTCTGCATCATCCTCCACATCGGCCACATGAGCGGTTTGGCTTACACTCGTTGTGCGAACATATGTTACTGTGGACCTACAAGGATCGCCGAGGCGCACACTATTAGCAGAGACAGCAGAGACACATGATGCCCGGCCACCTGATGATGCGTGACCACCATATGGTGATTTAACACTCTTTCCCGGGTGCTCAACTTTGGGTTGCACATGGAGACGAATTCGACCAAAACGTTCGGCAGCATTCAAAGAGAAAAGCATTACCAGATCATCTTCGCTAGTTAGTGGGAGCAATCTTTGCTCGCTAATGTTGAGATATCGCAAATCAACTGAATCGCCACTACTCTAGGGGAATTTACAATAGATTTTATCTATCAAATCTTCGCGAGTTATGGAGGTTGCAACCAACGCTGGGAAGTAAAATCCAGAGAGATATTGTTCACAGCCACAAATTACGCTAGTATCCAGTATAATCGCCAGCCAAAATGCCAGCACTGGATCAATCCTATTCGAAAAGCAAGGAAGTTAGTTGAGCACCAGCGATTCGCGCTCAAATACTGCCAATAATCAACCACAAAAGGGAAATGATGCTTATCCAGATGGAATCCATGTGTTAGATCCCTGCGATTCCACCCAATCTTGTCCTTGCTCGACGCAGATGGACGGTGCACCAGCCGGCGTTGCATACTGTTCCGTGAAAGGCGTAGATCTAGAAGGGGCGGGAATGGAGCCGGAGGTGGAGTGGGATCCGCCACCAGGGGGAGGGGGCGACTCTGGGGCCGAGGAAGACATAAGGTAGGAGGGCACGACGGCGGAGCATCGGAGGGGCGGTGTGGGAGCTGTTCCAGGCTCGGAGGAAGCGAATGCTTTGGGTGAGCGAGAATGGTCGGTCTGACGTGTTTCCATGCGGCCCCATCCTTCACCCCGTATGCAAGACCCATCCCAACATGGCCCCACCCTTCACCCCGTATGCAGGACCTGGCCCACACACGGCCCCATCGGCTAGGCATGTAACAGTCGAGGCCTCATAACGTAACACTCAATGCCCGAACCGTCCCAACGCGATCCCACCAGTCAGCATGTAACGGTCAAGCCTTTGACCTGATGGCATCCCTCTGTCCGAGCGCCTTCGAGCGCCCGCGAGGGTTTCTTAACATGGCGAGGGGAAAGTGAGGAAAAACTAAGCGGCTGGGGAAAACTGAGTACAACTAACGAACCAGGGGCACGAAAATAGAAATCCCTTTAATGCCATGACGAGGGGGAGAATATAACCAGTCTAGAGCCTCGCCTTTAAGAGACCAACAAAATAATTTTAAATGGGAGAAATCTCTTGGCAAACCTTTTGGTCCAAGTGATGTTATCACATCGTCGAACTCTCTAAGACGTCTTCTTGGGTCTTCATCTTCCCTTCCACTGAAAGCTTTTTCCTGCAAATTTTTAATAATCTCACCATCAAATCGATATTCTCTAACTCCGGGATTAAAAAATTCTATTGGTTATTTAAGAAAAGCAAAATTTGGAGCATTGCATTCTTTGAGAGTTTTCTTAGGTTTATTGGGAGTTGTCCTATGAATGGACATGATTTCCATGAAATCACTAAGGTTTTCAACTTCAACTCTATTTGATCTCAAAAGTTTTTCAATAATTTCTTCGCGTCTTTGAATAGGCACGCGCTCAAAATAATCTGGTAGATAGGTCCTAGCAGAGCGTGTATACCCTTTGTCTCCTAGAGAGACAATCTTGTAATAGTAACACCTAAAATGTCAAGAGACAAAAACTTAGCGCTTAGCTCCCCGGCAATGGTGCCCGAAAATAGCTTGATGGCTGCAAGTGCATAGATCATTTGTAGCTAGTTTCGAAGTTAAGATGTTGACTCCATAGGGAGCCCAAAGGTAAGTGTTTATGGGTGAAGTCTCTGTCACACTCAAAGTTGTCACAAGTCTTTGAGTGAATTGACTGCAAGTGTTGAAATAAGAATAGAATTTGGATTAAAGGAATGTATTTGAATAAAACTAAAATGTAAACTTCATAAATAAAAGGCATAAAAGTAAAGAACGATTGATTGTTTATTTTTTTCTACAGATGGCAAAGTAGGCGTGGGGAGATACAGTTCATGGTGATAGTGACTGTGCCAGGTGGACGAGTGATAAATATAACAATTATAATCTTATAAGTATATGTGTAGGCGAGCAACCCATAATTAGTCGAAACTCCTCTTGGTATATTTCATCCCAACTTCAATAATCTTACTAGTCTGTTACCAAACCATGGTGAGTCACTAGAAATTTAAGATCCTTCAGGTTGCTTGGCAATTAAGCTCCTTGGATCAGACTAATGCAATAATCACAATGGTTCCTCGTGATCCTCGAGTCAAACTAGTTTCCCATTGATATCCCTATGTCACTCAGGGGTCGTCGGTCTGTTAGTGAACAAGATCCTATCTATGTAGAACAAATCATCATGTTGTCTGGGTCCTTAATTGGACAACAAGCATTAGGCATCCCACAGATAGTCAAGCACACATAATATAGTAATTAAAATTAATCACAAACTAATGGAAAATATATATAGGCACATCACATCTCACCAATCCCTTACATCTCCCACGCCCAAAGGAACTTATTCACACATGAGATAAGAAAGCATCATCAATATATTTAAATAAAGGGAGTTCTTCTCGATATTACCGTGGATATCCACAATAGAAATAGAAAAGCAATCCAACACAATTCAAGATAGGAAGAAACAATCTCAAACCCTAGTCTTGCAAGGTGAAGATCTCTCTCTCTCTCTCTCAAGTACAAGTAATGGCTATGGGGGGTGAAGTGGCTAGGAGGTCAAAGATCGTGGAGCAAGATGAAGAACGTCTTCTCCTTCTTCTCCGGATCTCTTGTTTCTCCCTTCTGGATAGAACGACGGCTCGTGTGTTATGTTTTCGTCCTTGGCCTCTTCATGAAAGTTGTCCCTTTTGACAAGGTGTAACATATCACCTTTTGTGTAATATTAATAAAGACATGTTTGAGCATTGCATGCATGCATAATAGTTGCACTTTGGTTAAATCAAATAAACATAAGCAAAACCCTAATTTCTTTCCCTCTCAAAGCCATTCAAATGGTTTTGTATTTTGAAAACTAACCAAAAGAATGGAACCCAAAATGAATAAAAAGGGTCCCACACTATTTTATATACTTTATAAAAAGTTTCTATAATTTTGAAATACTAAAAACAGTTTGGAATTTGAAAATACAAATCGATAAATAAAAAACAGAAATAGAAAAGGTTTCTGAAATAAAAATCTAACTAACCTAGCTACTGTGCCGAGCCCATTCTCTCCCCCTCTCTCTCTTCCGCCCACCGCAGCCAGCAGCCAGCCACCCGGGGCCCAAGCCGGCCCAACCGGCCTGCGTACCCCTTGGTCGTGTTTCCTATCGTCTTCCTCGCCGACGGATGCAGCGAAGCAGCTCGCTGTCGAGCGCTCGTCGCCGGCGTGCGCTGCGATTCGTGCCGCCGCCGCCATCATCTACAAGACCCTCTGCCTCACCAAGGACGAACCCTAGCACGTCATTTCCTCTCCCCTCTTCTCCCACGCGCAAACCCTAACCCTAGAGCTCACATACGCCGTCGAGACCCGCCGTCTCCGGCCGCCCCGAGCCTCGCTGTGGCTCCTAGAAGCTTTGCCTCGCCGTGGTGAGCAGCCTCGCAGAAGGAATCGACACGAGGAGCTCCCAATCATCGACAAGGACACCGCCTTCCCGAGCTCCGGACACCACTTCCTCCCTCGATTCCGGCATCGTCCGTCCTCGCCTTGCCTCACCGACACCACTGTCATGCTCCTGGTGAGCCACTGGTTCACAAGCACCTTTCCGCTTCCTCTCTCTCCCTCTGGATCTTCCTCCCCACGGGAGCCCGACGTTGCCGCCGCTCGCCGTCGTTGCATCGCCGTCCCCGGTGACCATTTCAAGGCGGCACCGCCACTATCTTGCTCCCTGCAACGCCCTCTTTCTAACCCCCACAACCACGCATCCAGACGCACTCAGAATCGGTGGATCGAGCATCGATCTGAGGGTGATGCAAAAACCCTATTTATTTCATTTAAATGTTTTCTGTAATTATTTTATTAAATGGAAAATGTATGACAGGTGGGCCCTGCCTGTCAGGGTTTTAATCATTTCTGTAATTGTTTTCTGAAATTAATAAAAGTCTGACATGTGGGCCCAAGTTTGGAAATTATTTTAATTATTCCAAAAATGATTTAAAATGAATTAAAATTTGAGAAATTCATAACTAATTCATTTTAAATCAGAAAAATAAAAATAATATACCAAAATGATCAGAAAGATGAAACCTATATAACTAAGCTATAATCATACATTGTTAATCAACTTTGATGGAAAGTTTAATTAGAAGAACCATTTGAACCCCATAGGTGATTCCGAAGATCCCCCTATTCTAGGGTTTGGATATCTCGGACCCCCTTTTAAATGACCAAACATGTTCTAGGGTTCTTTTCAACACCATTTAACTTGTCATATCATCAATATTGTATGAGTATTGAACATGCCATGTGTTGAGTGTTGCTTTCTCTTTTCCAGTGATTGGTTCTCGCGAATAGGAACCGAACTCGAAGCTGAAGTCAATGCCACCGAAGAGCACTATCAGTCCAACAACGGGCAAGGAAAGCGAAGACCCACTCATTCATATGAATCCTATGTTTACAAAGTATTTAATTCTCGTCATATGCATTCGGTTCAACAGTATTTTATCAGTAGATAGAGTAATCATATCTAATGCATGTTTTCCTTTGCAAACTATAATACCTGATCCACGGCTCCTAGCATAACTAGGGTTTGGCTTATGAGCATCGCTAGTGCCACAGTTCAGTCAAGCTTAGCCATGCTTAGTGGTCTGATGCTGATCATTCATGTGATGCACCGGAGATGCGAATGAATCTAGTATGGTAGGATGTTTTGATGTGATCAGATATGAATGATAAACATGTTAAGGCTTGTATGGGAGGCCACGTGGGTTGTGGTTTTTGTACACCCTTAGGACCTGATGTTCTCGCCTCTTGAACCAACACGAGCGTACAACCACACGGGGGCCTGGATACCCCCTCGACTCACTAACTTGCCTAGTAGATTCCATGAGTCATATAGTTCAGGATTTCCATTCGACATACGCATATTGGTTTTTATTGAATGGAGGTGAAGGAGGTGCATTCATAAAAGGTAGTAAGCGTGGCCGGGAACAAGAGATGCTCGGCATCCGTAATCTTGAACCCCACACACATCATTAGGTACTGGCTTCAGGACTTGACCTGTTACGGTGGCATCTCCCTAGTGCGTGACTCATGGTCTCGGCGAAAGCAAGGTAAAGGTCATGGTCAACCACTCTCTGCCGGCCTTCCAAGGAAGAGGACTAAAAATTAGGCATTAAGAATCGGTTGGTACGTGTGGGTAAAGTTGTGCACCCCTGCAGGGTTATTAATCTTTTCGAAAATTCGTGTCCACGGTTATGGACGACTTGGGAACGGATTCTGTGATCATAGAAAACTATAACCGAATGATAAAACTTGTCAAATAATGTGATATCCGGAGTACTTCCACGGGTTGTTGAGGGGGTAGTCCAGGAAGAGAGGTTCAGTTGATGATGGTACTTGGTGGAAATCAAAGATGATTCTAAGAGATAGAGGTTGAAGTCTTCTTATCCCTTTTGAAAATGATCTGACTAGACGAGTTTCTTCTCCCTCTTGTTTGGAAAACAAAAGATGGTTTTATGCAAAATAACTCCACTAGCCATAAGTCTTGCGGAGTACACCCTATACTCACCCTTGCTTCGTTGATGTTTTCTACAAATAAAGCTACTCCAACTGAAGGTGGTTTCTACGTCGAAGTCGACGAGTAGTTGGTGTTCCCGAGCAGCAGCCTAGGATCTATGGAAGGGTCGCTACTTCTGTTTATGGCCTCTTAGGCCCTTCGCTAAGTTTGCTGTTTAGAACAACTTGTTTGCTTCCGTTGTTTGATGTAATGATGGGTCTGTGACCCTGGTTTGTATGACTGGTTTGTAACTCTCTTAAGAGTTTACCTTATTAATGTATGGTTTGTATGTTCTGTAATGTTACCGATCTTTCCCTGCGTGTTTCGGAATTTAGGTTAGGCTAATATCAGATGAGGATCTGGTATTTTTCTAGCCCTGATCCCGGGTCGTGACAGATTTTGGTATCAGAGCAGGACTGCCCGTAGGAAACCCTTCTAGCTGGTCGATGTTGAGCCTAGAGTTTGAGAAAATTATTTGAAAGCTAAAAACTATTTGCAAAACTCTGAATAGGACTCTTTTTACTCCTTATCCAAGGTTGTTCTATTGCTGAGTTATCTTACCTTGTTTGCTTTGCAAAGTTTTCACTGCTCGTCTATCATTTCAAACTCTTAAGATATACGGGTTTGGGTTGTTTTTACCTAGTACTCCGTACTTGGTTGCAAGGCTCAGAGTTTCCAAGATATATCTGTGCAACTGAAGCATTATTTTTCAACTTTGCTAAGGATGCCTCTAATTCCGCTTTCAATTCTTTTGTGACTTGTTGGTATCATATCATGCTTGCATTCCATTGTTATGGTTTGTATCTAAGTTGGTAGCATATACGTTTCGTATGCTTGTCCTACTGCCATACTTAATGCATTGATATAATTTTTATCCACATGTTCACCTCTACTATGATCTTTTGATATGGTTTTGCCATCCTCTGTTATACCCTTTTTGGTGAATCCATTCTCATGGTTTGTGTTTTCTCCTCAGGATGTCGTCAGGTACTCGTGGTTCTGTTGTCCATCAAGCAAACAGCAATGCTGATCAGGAACTTCCGCCACCTCCCACAATGGCCGAGGTTCTCAACAACATTGAGACCAACTGTCTGAGGAATGAACGCCTTCTGGAGCATGTGGCGCAGAACACTGAACATCGTCCTGACGACTGTGTCAAACTTGGAGATTTCATCCGCTCTTTTCCTCCAATCTTCACCCACTCCAAGGAGCCCCTTGAAGCTGATGATTGGCTTCACACCACAGAGCGCAAGTTCAGTGCTCTTCGAGTCCGTCCCGCTGACCGTGTCAATTTCACCACCTATCAACTGGAAGGTGAGGCTGGTGTTTGGTGGGAAGGTTTTCAGAATCTGCAAGCTCAGGGACATGTTGTCACCTGGGAGGAGTTTGTTGCAGCATTTCGTGCCTCTTATATCCCTAAGCCCGTCATGGATCTCAAAAGGAGGGAGTTTCTGGATCTGACTTAGGGGCGCAAGGATATTTAAACCTATGGGCGTGAGTTTATTCGTCTGGCTCGCTATGCAACCAGGGATCTGACCAATGATGAAGATAAGCAAGAGTTGTTCCATAAGGGACTTAACCCTGCACTTCGCTATGAGTTGCTGCCCTTCAAGTTCCAGTCTTTCCAGGACCTACACAATCAGGCTCTTACCTTGGAGCATGGAACGAAGGACATGGAAGTCTCTCAGAAGCGTGAAGAAGGAAATTCTCATGCTTCTTCCTCTAGTAACAAGAAGCGCCGTGTCTTTGTTCCATACAGTGCTGTGCCTCGTGCTCCTTATGCACCCAAGTCTTCTGGCAATAATTCTCGTCAGCCACAGTCAAATACTGGTGGAGCAAACTATCATCCTCCTGCTGGTTCTCACACTGGAGTTACCTGTTACTCCTATGGTTAGCCTGATCACTACTCAAGGGAGTGTTCCCAAAGGGCTGTCGGACACAATGATCAGCAGACAAAGAAGAATGATAAATCTCAAGGTGCTGGACATGGTCGTCTGGCCCATGTCACTGTTGAGGAAGCTCAGTAAGATCCACGCGTCATTCTGGGTATGCTCTGTGTCAATTCAATTCTCGCAACAGTCTTGTTTGATTCTAGAGCGTCGCACACATTCATATCACAAGATTTTGTGCAAATGCATGATATCACTTTTCAAGCTATGGACTCTCCTCTAGAGATTAGAACTCCTGGGTCTTGTTGGCAGACCATTTGGGTTACTCATGGGGTTGAGATATAGCATATCAGAAGTTTCCCACTTCCCTCATTGCACTCAAGTCAACTAACACAGATGTTATTCTAGGCATGGAATGGCTAACCAAGTATCAAGCCGTCATTGACTGTGCACTTAGAATAGTCGTTGTGACCTATCCTGCTGGCATAACTGTCCAGTATTGGACTAATGGTTCAAAGTCTCCATCAGCAGTTCTTAAATCTTTCTCGGAGTTGTATGCCATGGATGTTCTGCCTATTCTCGAGGTACAAGATGTCCAGGTAGTCTGTGATTTCCCGGATGTATTTCCTAAAGAGTTGCCTGGCATGCCACCTGATCGTAGTGTGGAGTTTGTCATAGAGCTAGTTCCTGGAACTGCTCCTATCTCCAAAAGACCTTATCGTATGCCTCTAAAAGGATACAGATGTCGCCTAGAGGGGGGGGGGCGAATAGGCGATTAAAACTTTTCCTAGAGTGCTCAACAAAGGCGGAATAAAACTAGTGTTTACTTTGTAAAGCACAACCTAGAACAACTAAGGTTCACCTATGTGCACCAACAACTTATGCTAAGCAATACAAGCAACAAAGTGATAGCAGGATATATATTACTTCAAGCATGAAGGCTATCACAATGTAAAGTGCATAAGTAAAGAGCTTGGGTATAGAGATAACCGAGGCACGCGGGGGCAACGATATTTTACCGAGTTCCTCCCAACATGGAGTATGTCTCGTTTGGAGAGGGGGTGGTATCAAACCACCAACGCCACAAAAGGCCTCCCTTATTCTCCGGTGAATCTCACCCCAATGGGATCAATCCACACTTCCACTATCGGTGCACTTGTAGGTGGCAAACTGGAACCTCTCACAAGGTTGGGGCACTTCTCCACAACTTAATTGGAGGCTCCCAACAAACGCCACCAAGTCCACAACCTGCAACACCAACAAACCGTCTAGGGTTCCAAGAAACCCAAGAGTAAAAAGCTTCTTAACTTTCACTCACCAAATCCTCCGGGGAGAACTCAAACTGATGCACCAAATGCAAATGGCAAGAACACAAGTAGTGCTCAAATACTTCTCTCCCAAATTCCACCAAAGCTACAAAAGATTGTGGGGGAACAAGAGAGGAAGAACAATGGAGGAAATCCACAAAAGACTCCAAGATCTAGATCCCAAGATGTTCCCCTCACTTAGAGGAGAGATGGATTGGTGGGATTGTAGATCTAGATCTCCTCTTTCAAATCCCTAAAGTATATGCAAGAATCAAGGGAGGGATTGAAGGGGGAGCAAGCTCAAGAGGGTCAAGAATGGAGGAGAAAGCCTGTAAAACTCGAGAAGTTGCATTGGGGAAGAAGGCCCCCTTTTTATAGGCCCACAGATTTCTGGCCGTTTTCTGCCCGTTGGGGAAAAGTCAGACCGGAGACTCCGGTCTACACCGGAGATTCCGGCCAAACCTCCGGACCAGCCTCCGGACCGCCCATCTGAATGACCAGGGCCATCCAAGACCCAACAAGACCGGAGACTCCGGTCTTCCAACACCGGAGACTTCGGACTGAGGAAACACCGGAGACTCTAGGGTAGCCTCTGGACCTGGCTCTGGACCCCCATACAGTATGTCCCAGCCCTGATTCTGAAGTCACCACCGGAGATACATCCGGAAACTCCGGACCACACCGGAGACTCCGGTCTAGGCAGACCGGAGACTCCGGTCTGGACCAAATAAGAGGCAAACTTCAAATGGTGATATCTAGAGTTTGGAAACTCCGATTGACCCAAAACCAATTTTGTTGGAAAGAGGACAACAAGGGCTACCCAACAAAAAGTGGAAATATTGGATACCACCAAGATAGAATATTTCATGTATTATAATGTGAGATACCTCTCTTGGTGAGAAACCGTAAAACCTCAAAGATCAAAAACGCAATATGATATAAAAGGGAAATCCGTTTTTGATGAACTAGAGCTTGTTATGAATATTACCACAAGCTCTAGAACCTCACATGGATAAGATCCAAATAACAACCAAATATGATGATGCAAGTATGCAAGGGTTTGAGCTCTCTCCGAACGATGTGACCGAATTACTCATTCGAGAGCCCCTCTTGATAGTACGGTTATCTATCCTAAACCCGGTCTCCTACACACAACAAGAGACCGGAAAAAGGGAAAACCTATCAAGATTATACCTTTGCCTTGAGCATTCCACTTGAGTTCGATGTAGACGATCTTGCCCTTCTCAAGATGGAACGCCTTTCTTAATTCCTCATCATCGACCTTGCATATTGAGCTTGCACAACATATCTTCTTTGTGAAGGGAATATGCCCTGAGAGGCAATAATAAATTGTTTATTATGTGTATTCCAAGTATATGATAGATGTTTATTTTGCATGCTATAATTGTATTAATACGGAAACGTTAATACATGTGTGTTTAATAAACAAACAGAAAGTTCCTAGTTAAGCCTCTCTTATAAACTAGCTCGTTGATTAACAAGATGATCAAGGTTTCCTGATCATGGACATTGGATGTTGTTAATAACGGGATCACAACATTAGTGTAATGATGTGATGAACATTCATCCGAAGTATAGCATTACGATCAAAGTCATTGAGTTTATATTGCTATAACAACTTACGAAGTGATCCTAATCCTTAGACCATGAGATCATGTCAATCACTAACACCGGAAGAGTTTCTTGATAACATCAAACGTCACACCGTAACATGGTGATTATAAAGATGGGTTCAGAACTAATAAAGTGTTATGTTGAGGCTCATGGATCGAGAGTGGAATTTGTTCATCCCGATGACGGATAGATATACTCTGGGCCCTCTCGGTGATATCACATTGATTAGCTTGCAAGCAAGTGATTTGATCACTAGAATGTTATATCACGGGAACGAGAAAAGAGTGCATGTCGGTAACGAGATCAAACTAGGTATGGAGATACCGATGATCGAATCTCGGACATGTAATATATCGTGAGACAAAGGGATTAAGATACTAGCGTAAAAGGTTCCGACGATCACAAGAAAGTCATCGTTGAATGTGGGAGTCGTATGGGTCTCCGATCCCGCTTCGATTATTGATCCGAGAGGGTCTCGATCATGTCCTCATTATTCACGAACCGTAGGGTGACACACTTAAGAGACACCGACATCCAATTGGAGCAAATGTTTCATGCCGAAAGAATAAACAAGCGCAGGAATTTATTTCACTAGATACCAAACAGGTTTTTTGGTGAAATTGCATAAAGTGGTTATGCATGTGAAATAGAATTCTAGCAAGGGTATTTGTGAATGTTTGTCATTAAAGTAATTGACAAAATTCTGAATAAAATAAAAGAGTTTTATTTAATGAGAGATTGCATTAAATTTGGTGGAAATTTAATGGGTTTTTGAGTGGACTTTGAGTGGAGGAATTTGATGGAGTTTTGTGAGTGGAGTGTCCACCCACATGAAGAGGGAGGGCAAGGGCAGCCCCCATGCGCCGCCACCCCTTGGGGTTCCCCCTCCTCCTATAAAGGAGCCCTCCTCTCACTTCTCACTCACACCTCCTCGTGAAGGATCTCTCTCCCTCTAGAATTTATCCCCATGGTCTCGGACTAGCGAGATACATGTTCCCGGTGGCTATTCCCAAGAAAGAGTTGTGCTTCCGCTGCATCGCTGGAGCGAGGAGGCGGAGGTTGCTCGGTGCCTCGAACGTGTGTGCGAGCACGGATGCGCTGCTGATTTGCGGCGCTAGGACTTCCTCTCGATCTTGAGATCGGCAAGAGATCGTCTACATCAACCACGAGTTGGACTCGTTAAACTTTGTCGGTCTTCAAGGGTATGTTCTCTACGGATATACATCCGCCCGTTGTTTGTATCTAGTATAAATAGATCTTGGTATATAGTTCACATCGTAGGAAAAATTTTGTTTTCTATGCTGCGAACCCTTCAGTGGTATCAGAGCCGGATCTATGCGTAGATACTTTACACGGGTAGTACACATATGAGTATGTGGGCGATGATGATCATGTTGTTGCTCCTTTCTTGTGATTTTGGATATTGGTGGCATAGTGGGATGAAGCGGCCCGGACAAACTTTACATGTCCTCGCACATGAGACCTGTTCCACGCTTGACATGCAACTAGTTTGCATAAGTGGCTAGCGGGTGTCTGTCTCTCCTACTATAGTCAATATCTATTTTGCAAGCGAGTTGTCAACAATTTGATTATCCTCGTTGTGGTTCATGTTCGTAGGTAAGAACGGTTCTATCTCGAAAGCCCTAAGCCACGTAAAACTTGCAATGGATAAATTAGAGGCGTCTAGTTTAGATTGTTCTTTGGGCTAGTGTTATGATATGGTAGTGTTGTAAGTAGAAGTATGAGATGATACTCTTACAACACACATAGCGTGTAAAATCCATAGACTTTGGATTTACACATATAGGTATGATAGTGATCATACCACGATGCACATGATAGAGATCATCTGCGGGAACCATATAATTTCACTAATAAACATATGATGTTTGATTACATCTTATATTGCTTGTTTAGCGCTTTGTTAAGCATAATAAGATGATCCCTCATTTAAATATCAAGATAATAATGTGTTCTTCCTTTAGTATGCACCGATTATGTTTTCGTCGCTCCAAGACATCACGTGATGATCGGGTGTTCTTGGATCCTCGACCATATTTCGGGTGTAAAAGCTTACACGCAAAATACTAAGGTTCTAACTTGGCGAGCCTAGCATGTACAGACATGGCCTCGGAACACGTAGATCAAAGGTTAAGCATGAGTCATATAGTTGATATGATGCCCATTTGATGCTCGCCTTTGAAGCTATACCGACTCACGTGATGATCGGACTTGGTGTAGTGGATTTGGTTCATGTAATCACCAAAAGGACACGAGGGATGTCGCTTTTGAGTGGGAGTTCATTCGTAATATAGATTAGTTGAACTCAATCTATCATACACTTAGTCTAAACTTTACAAATTCTTGTAGATGGCACCACCGCTTTTAATTTCAATGCGTTCATGGAGAAAGAGAAACTAGCAACGAACGGTAGCAACTTCTTGAATGGGCCATGAATTTGAGGATTCTCCTCTCTGCTGCACAAAAGCAATATGTGCTAGAAGCGCCATTAGGCCCCCACCTTTTGATGATGCCCCGACGAGGAGAAGAATGTCTATCGACTCGGGGAGGACCACAACTTAGTTCATTGCGGCATATTGTATGGGCTAGAGCGAACTTCAAAGCGTTTCAAACGGCAATGCTTTTGATACAATGGGTGAGTTGAAAATGATTTTCGACACACATGTCAGCTGAGAGAGCTACAATGCTTCGAAAAGTTCTTTAGCGCATGATGGAAGAGCACAGCTCGTTAGTGAGCATGTACTCAAGATGTCGGGTTATGCCGATAAGCTTGTGTCCTTGGGAATAACGATTCCCATTGACTTAGGCATCCATCGTGTTCTCAGTCTCGCCACCTAGCTATAAGAGCTTCGTGATGAACTATAATATGCAAGGCATGAAGAAGTCTCTCCGAGCTCACAATGCTTAAAACCAGAGGTGGAGATTAAAAGGAACATCAAGTGTTGATGATCAATAGGAACACTGGTTTCAAGAAAGACAAGAAGGAAAACGGAAGGAAGTAAGGCAAGCAAGCTGTTGCCTGAAAAGAAACCCCGAGTTGGACCTAAGTCCGATACCGAGTGCTACTATTGTAAGGGATCGCCATCGAAGCGCAATCGCCCAAGTATCTGCGCATAAGAAGGCCAAGGCAAACAAAGGTATATATGATATACATGTTGTTGATGTGTACTTGACTAGTGCTCGCAGAGCACCGGGTATTTGATACCGTTCGGCTAATATTTGTAACTCGAATCGTGGGCTGCGAACAAAGCGACCACTAGCAAGGGTGAGGTCAAGATGCGTGTCGGCAATGGATCAAACGTTGATGTGATCGCCGTCGGAACGCTACCTCTCCACTTACCGTCGGGATTAGTCATAAACTTAAATAAATGTTATCTGGTGCCTGCACTGAGCATGAACATTGTATCTGGATCATGTTTGATGCAAAGTGGTTATTCATTTAAATCTGAGAACAATGGTTGTTCCATTTATATGAATGAAATCTTTTATGGTCATGCACCGATGATGAATGGTTTATTTCTGTTAGATCTCGATGATAATGTTACACATATTCATAATGTTGATGCTAAAAGGATTAAACTTAATGATGATATATCCGCATATATGTGGCACTGCCGTCTAGGTCATATTGGCATTAAACGCATGAAGAAGCTCCATTCGGATGGACTTTTGGAATCACTTGATTATGAATCATTTGATACATGTGAGCCATGCCTTATGGGCAAGATGACTAGAACGCTTTTCGGTTCAATGGAACGCGACAGATTTATTGGAAATCATACATTCTGATGTATGTGGTCCAATGAGTGTGTTGGCGCGAGGTGGATATCGTTATTTTGTTACTTTCACGGATGATTTGAGTAGATATGGTTATATCTACTTGATGAAACACAAGTCTGAAACCTTTGAAAAGTTCAAGGAATTTCAGAATGAAGTGGAAAATCATCGTAATAGAAAGATCAAATTTCTACGGTCTGACCGTGGAGGTGAGTATCTAAGTTACGAGTTTAGCACTCACATGAAAGAGTGTGGAATTGTTTCACAACTCACACCTGCCGGAACACCACAGAGAAATGGTGTGTCGGAACGTCGTAATCGTACTTTATTAGATATGGTTCGATCTATGATGTCTCTGACGGACTTGTCGTTGTCTTTTTGGGGTTATGCACTAGAAACTGCTGCATTCACTTTAAATCGGGCACCATCTAAATCCGTTGAAAAGACACCGTATGAATTGTGGTTTGGAAACAAACCTAAGCTGTCATTTCTTAAAGTTTGGGGTTGCGATGTTTATGTGAAGAAACTTCAACCGGATAAACTCGAACCCAAAGCGGAAAAATACGTCTTCATAGGATACCCTAAAGAAACTATTGTGTATTCCTTCTATCACAGATCCGAGGGCAAGGTTTTTGTTGCCAAGAATGGATCCTTTCTAGAGAAAGAGTTTCTCGCGAAAGGTGTGAGTAGTCGGAAGGTAGAACTCGAAGAGGTTGTGGAACCTTCTCTTCAAAGTATGGCGAGTAGCGCAGCGCCGGAAGTTGTTCCGGAGTTGGCTCCACCTGTTGAAGAGGGAACTAATGATAATGATCATGAAACTCAAAGAGAGTACTACCGAACCTCGCAGGTCAAACAGACGCTGCAGCCCCGAGTCAGACGGAAATCTGTCATAAATTTCATGGTTGATGAAAATAATGACCGCGACGTATGAAGAAGCGATGATGAGCCCGGATTCCAACAAATGGTTAGAAGCCATGAAATCCGAGATGGAATCCATGTATGAAAATCAAGTTTGGAACTTGGTGGAATTACCTCACGAAAAGGCCGTGGAGAACAAATGGATTTTCAAAAGGAAAAGCGATGTCGATGGTAATGTGACCATCTATAAAGCTCGACTTGTCGCAAAGGGTTTCGACAAATTCAAGGAGTTGACTACGATGAGACTTTCTCCCGTAGCGATGCTAAAGTCGTTAGGATTATGTTAGCAATTGCTGCATATTTCGATTATGAAATATGGCGATGGATGTCAAACCGCGTTTCTCAATGGTAATATTGAAGAAGAGTTGTATATGATACAACCAAAGGGTTTTGTCGATCCTAAGGATGCTAACAAGGTGTGCAAGCTTCAGCGATCCATCTATGGATTGAAGCAAGCATCACGGTTGGAATCTCCGCTTTGATGAGGTGATCAAAGAGTTTGGATTTGTCCAAACTTATGGAGAAGCTTGTATTTACAAGAAAGTGAGTGGGAGCAATGTGGCATTTCGATATTATATGTGGATGACATATTATTGATCGAATGATATAGAACTTTAAACAGTGTTAAAAGTTATCTAAACAAAGAAATTTTCACTGAAGGACCTAGGTGACGAGTAAAACATATTAGGCATAAAGATCTATAGAGATAGATCTAGACGCCTAATAGGGCTATCGCAAAGTACATACCTTGATAAGATTTTAAAGAAGTTTAAAATGGACGGAAGTAAGAAGGGGTTCTTACCTATGTTGCAAGGCAAGACATTGAGTAAGACTCAAAGTCCGGCTTCAGCGGAAGAAAGAGAGATAATGGACAAGGTCCCCTATGCTTCAGCCATAGGCTCTATAGTGTACGCCATGCTATGTACAAGACCGGATGTGGCACATGTTATTAGTTTGACTAGTAGGTACCAATCGGATCCGAGTTCTAACATGGATAGCGGTCAAGAATATCCTTAAGTACTTACGAAGAACTAAGGATATGTTTCTTGTATACGGAGGTGAAGAAGAGCTCGTCGCTAAGTGTTATGTCGACGCTTAGCTTTGACACCGATCCGATGACTCTAAGTCTCAATCCGGATACGTATTTCTCATGAATGGCGAGCGGTTAGTTGGAGGAGCTCCAAACAACCTGTGGTAACGGGATCAACAACGGAGGCCGAATATGTTGTCGCTTGAAGCGGCTCAGAAGCGCTTTGATGAAGGAGTTCATATCCGAACTAGGAGTTGTGGCAAACGCGTTGGACCCAATGGTGATCTATTGTGACAACAATGGTGCCATTGCCAATGCCAAAGAGCCAAGGTCTCACAAGCATTCCAAGCATATTAAGCGCCGTTTCACTCCATCCGAGCATGTCAAGGATGGAGATATAAAGATTTAGAAGTACATACGGATCTCAATGTAGCAGATCCGTTGACTAAAACTCTCCCTAGAGCAAAACATGATCAACACCGTAACTCAATGGGTGTTAGATATATCACTATGTAACTAGATTATTGTCTCTAGTGCAAGTGGGAGATCAAGGAATATGCCCCGAGAGGCAATAATAAATTGTTTATTATGTGTATTCCAAGTATATGATAGATGTTTATTTTGCATGCTATAATTGTATTAATACGGAAACGTTAATACATTTGTGTTTAATAAACAAATGAAAGTTCCTAGTTAAGCCTCTCTTATAAACTAGCTCGTTGATTAACAAGATGATCAAGGTTTCCGATCATGGACATTGGATGTTGTTAATAACGGGATCACAACATTAGTGTAATGATGTGATGAACATTCATCCAAGTATAGCATTACGATCAAAGTCATTGAGTTTATATTGCTATAACAACTTACGAAGTGATCCTAATCCTTAGACCATGAGATCATGTCAATCACTAACACCGAAGAGTTTCTTGATAACATCAAACGTCACACCGTAATGTGGTGATTATAAAGATGGGTTCGTAACTAATAAAGTGTTATGTTGAGGCTCATGGATCGAGAGTGGAATTTGTTCATCCCGATGACGGATAGATATACTGGGCCCTCTCGGTGATATCACATCGATTAGCTTGCAAGCAAGTGATTTGATCACTAGAATGTTATATCACGGAACGAGAAAAGAGTGCATGTCTAACGAGATCAAACTAGGTATGGAGATACCGATGATCGAATCTCGGACATGTAATATATCGTGAGACAAAGGGATTAAGATACTAGCGTAAAAGGTTCCGACGATCACAAGAAAGTCATCGTTGAATGTGTGGAGTCAAGATATGGGTCTCCGGATCCCGCTCGATTATTGATCTGAGAGGGGTCTCGATCATGTCCGCATTATTCACGAACCGTAGGGTGACACACTTAAGAGACACCGACATCCAATTGGAGCAAATGTTTCATGCCGAAAGAATAAACAAACGCAGGAATTTATTTCACTAGATACCAAACAGTTTTCGGGTGAAATTGCATAAAGTGGTTATGCATGTGAAATAGAATTCTATCAAGGGGTTATTTGTGAATGTTTGTCATTAAAGTAATTGACAAAATTCTGAATAAAATAAAAGAGTTTTATTTAATGAGAGATTGCATTAAATTTGGTGGAAATTTAATGGGTTTTTTGAGTGGACTTTTGAGTGGAGGGAATTTGATGGAGTTTTGTGAGTGGAGTGTCCACCCACATGAAGAGGGGAGGGCAAGGGGGCAGCCCCCATGCGCCGGACACCCCCTTGGGGTTCCCCCCCTCCTCCTATAAAAGGAGCCCCTCCTCTCACTTCTCACTCACACCTCCTCGTGAAGGATCTCTCTCCCCCTCTAGAATTTATCCCCCATGGTCTCGGACTAGCGAGATACATGTTCCCGGTGGCTATTCGGCAAGAAAGAGTAGTGCTTCCGCTGCATCGCTGGAGCGAGGAGGCGGAGGTTGCTCGGTGCCTCGAACGTGTGTGCGAGCACGGATGCGCTGCTGATTTGCGGCGCTAGGACTTCCTCTCGATCTTGAGATCGGCAAGAGATCGTCTACATCAACCACGAGTTGGACTCGTTAAACTTTGTCGGTCTTCAAGGGTATGTTCTCTACGGATATACATCCGCCCGTTGTTTGTATCTAGTATAAATAGATCTTGGTATATAGTTCACATCGTAGGAAAATTTTTGTTTTCTATGCTGCGAACCCTTCACTTTGCATTTCGTCGACCTTGTAGACAACACATGTTCCAAGCGATGCCAATGGACAAATCCTACAAGTATACCTTAATACACGCATTAGTCCATAAAGATTGTCATTAATTACCAAAACCACACATGGGGGCCCAACATGTTCTTTCAGCCTCCTTATGAGTTGGTTGAGTTGAAGAAGCAACTTGAAGAGTTAGAGGGTCTAAGATACATTCAACCTAGCACATCCTCTTGGGGTTGCCCTACCATCTTTGTCAAGAAGCGGGATACAAACATTCCAAGATTGGTGGTTGATTACCGTCCACTCAACCCGGTGACAATCAAGAATAAGTACCCACTTCCCTGGATAAATAACCTCTTTGATCAATTAAGTAGTGCCACTGTCTTCTCCAAAATGGATTTAAGATCACGGTATCATCAAATCAAGATCAGAAAGGAGGATATCCCAAAGACAGCATTCACAACTCGTTATGGTCTTTACGAGTATACAGTGATGTCCTTCAGGTTGACCAATGCCCCTGCCACATTTATGAGGCTCATGAACTCCGTCTTCATGGAATATCTTGACAAGTTCGTCGTGGTATACATTGATGACATTCTAATCTACTCCAAGGCCGAAGAAGAGCATGTCGAACATCTACGTTTGGTATTAACTAAACTTCGTGAACATCGCCTCTACGCCAAGTTTTCCAAATGTGAGTTCTGGTTACAAGATATCATCTTCCTTGGTCACGTTGTGTCTGCAAGTGGTGTTGTTGTCATACCGGATAAGGTTCAGACCATTCTGGAATGGAAGTCACCTACTTCAGTCAAGGAAGTCTGAAGTTTTCTTGGAATGGCTGGATATTACCGCTGATTCATTGAGAACTTCTCCAAGATAGCCAAGGCTATGAATGATCTCAAGAAAGGTAAGAAGTTTGAATGGTCAGAAAAGGCAGAAGAAAGCTTCCAAGCTTTGAAAACCAAGCTAACCCCCGCTCCTGTGCTTGTCCTTCCAGACACAAGCAAGGACTTCGTCATCTATTGTGATGCTTCTCTCCAAGGGCTCGGTTGTGTTGATGCAAGATGGTCATGTAGTGGCCTATGCTTCTCGGCAGATGAAGCCACATGAGAACAATTACCCAACCCATGATGTCAAACTAGCTGATGTTGTTCATGCTCTGAAGCAATGACAACATTACCTCATCGGTAACCGTAGTGAACTTTACTCGGATCATCAAAGTTTGAAGTATCTCTTTACCCAGCCAGATCCGAATCTCAGGCAAAGACGATGGTTGGAAATCATCAAAGATTATGATTTGGGTCTCAACTATCAACCCGGCAAAGCCAATGTCGTAGCTGATGCGCTAAGTCGGAAGTCTTATTGCAACAATATGATGATTTCACAAGCCCAACCTGCTCTCTACGAGGAAATCAAGCGTCTTAACCTTGAAGTAGTTCCTTGTGGATTCCTTGCTAACCTTGAAATAAAATCTTCTCTGGAGGACCAAATCAAGGAAGCTCAAAATCAAGATGATGAAGTTACCAAGATTAAAGAACGTGGTGCAAGCGGTGAAGATAAATGTTTCTCCGTCAATGATCAAGGTATCCTATACTTCAGTAACCGGCTAGTGGTTCCAAACAGTCAGAAAATCAAAGATCTAATCCTACTAGAATCTCATGAATCCCCTCTGTCTATCCATCCTGGTGGTACCAAGATGTAACGAGATCTCCGTCAAAGATTCTGGTGGAGTGGAATGAAACCAAAAATCGCTCGCTTTGTTGCAGAGTGCGACGTTTGCCGTCGTGTGAAGGCTGAACACCAAAGGCCTGCTGGACTTCTGCAGCCGTTCAAAATCCCTGAGTGGAAATGGGATGAAATTGGTATGGATTTCATTACTGGACTCCCAAAGACACAATCTGGACATGATGCCATATGGGTAGTTATTGGTCGACTATCCAAAGTTGCTCACTTCCTTGCTGTTCGGGAAAGCATTACTGCAAGCCAGTTGGCAGAGCTATATGTATCCCGGATCGTCGTTCTTCATGGTGTTACCAAGAAGATTATATCTGATCGTGGAAGCTTGTTCACTTCCAAATTCTAGGCTAGTATCCAACAAGAAATGGGAACTCAAGTTTCCTTCAGTACAGCTTATCATCCTAAAACCGGTGGTCAAACTGAAAGAGTGAATCAAATTCTTGAAGACATGCTCAGAGCGTGTGTCATATCCTTTGGAAAGAACTGGGAGAAATGTCTTCCTTTTGCGGAGTTCTCCTACAACAACAGTTTTCAATCCAGTTTGGGCATGGAACCTTTCCAATTCCTGTATGAGAAAACATGTCAAACACCTCTGAACTGGATAGAAACCAGCGAAAGACAATTCTTTGGTCCGGACATGATCCAAGAAGCAGAAGATCAAGTTCGCATAATTCGAGAGCGTCAGAAGGCCGCTCAATCTCGTCAGAAGACCAATTACGATCGTCATCATCTTGATGTTCATTATGAAGTTGGTGATCAAGTCTATCTTCGGGTCACTCCTCTGAAGGGTGTCCATCGATTCGGTATCAAAGGCAAATTGGCCCGAAACCAATTTTGTTGGAAAGAGGACAACAAGGTCTACCCAACAAAAAGTGGAAATATTGGATACCACCAAGAGAGAACATTCCATGTATTATAATGTGAGATACCTCTCTTGGTGAGAAACCGTAAAACCTCAAAGATCAAAAATGCAATATGATATAAAAGAGAAATCCGTTTTTGATGAACTAGAGCTTGTTATGAATATTACCACAAGCTCTAGAACCTCACATGGATAAGATCCAAATAACAACCAAATATGATGATGCAAGTATGAAAGGGTTTGAGCTCTCTCCGAACGATGTGACCGAATTACTCATTCGAGAGCCCCTCTTGATAGTACGGTTATCTATCCTAAACCCGGTCTCCTACACACAATAAGAGACTGGCAAAAGGGAAAACCTATCAAGATTATACCTTTGCCTTGAGCATTCCACTTGAGTTCGATTGTCACATCCCAAGATTTTCCAAATCTTGTAATGTGAAAAATAAATAAACAAAATAAATTATTGTTGAATTTTAGGGTAAAAATAAACTTTTGTTTTTAAATGGAAATTAAAATCCCATCTTGAACAAACTTTAATTAAAGTTTGAATTCAAGAAAATCCAAATCAAAAGAAATGCATCCCTCATAAAATGCATCTGGAAATTTAAACACTTGGAAAATAAATCAAACAAAAACTTAGTGTTTTCAAATGATAAGGAAAATCTATTTTGAGCAAAGCAAGCCTAAGCTCCACTTAGCCAAATGCATATAGATGATAGACTCCACTATACTACCATAGTATCACTTCCCAATATAATTCAAATGTATTGACCCTTGTGGCTGTAACTTGTTATGTTGCAGGTTTGATTGATATTAGTGAAGTTAAATGATTAGGATTACAAGTCTACAACCAACATGTCTGCCTGTGGCACTTTGAAGATGAAGGACCCCATGCTATTGTTAAATTCCGCTGCATTGTAATGAGATAGCCAAATGAGCTATGTAAGATGTAATAAATTATGTTATTCCTGGTTATAAAGTTGTATTATGACCTTTGTTTCTTGATATTACATCTTAACTGTGGATGCTAGCTATTGATCCAGGGACTAGCATTGTAAACACAGGGATCTCTACCTTATTAAAGGTTGGGAACCTTATATATGGTATCAGAGCATTGTGTTGCCTGTAGGATTTGTAACCCTAGGATTGGACAAAACCCCTTAGAAAAATAGGAGCTGTATTTGTTCCAAAACTTATTTACAAACAATCTTGTAAACTCTTTCCTCAACCATTTTGGTTTTGATTCTACATCTCTTCTATTTCAAACTTGATGGACAAAAGCCTACCCCATGGCCAAAGACTTCACCATGTGAAAAGGACTTCATCAACTCTAATGACATCAACATCTTCAACTCTAATGACTTCAACATCTTCAACATTTTCACCAAGGACTCCAACCTTAGATATTACTAAGGACTACAAGTGTGACAACGAATGTTGCTCAAGACTTGAAGACTAAGGAAACACAACTTAGAAGGAATCATCATCACCTTGAAGTTTTGTGACCAAGACACAAGAAATTTTCTCCAAGGATACAAAGATCTTGTTCAAGAAGAATCAACCAAGAAGTTTGGAAAGATTTCAAGTGAACCATATAGATGGACCACCATATTTAGTTTAAGTCAAACCCACCAACCTATGTGGTGTAACAAAAATATTTTTGGTTTCCTAAAAATGTGCTTGAAACTTGTTGTTTGGGTGGAATGTTTGTTTGTGATTGCTTGCACAGTGCTTGTGAAAAATTGTGATGTGTGTGATTAGAATTATTCCCTTAGAAATATTTTGCCTATCCTAATCCCAATCCAACCCAAACAGATGACTTCTCCAAGAGACTCCAACATCAAGAATGGTGACAACAACAACCAAGAGGTCAACATGAGAGACCAACTGCTTGTAAGACAAACCCAGTTGAACCAAGTGACAACTCAGTTTTTAGCCAACAACAATGAGTTAGACCCAACCATGCAAAAAGTTTTGAAAACTCAATCCCAATTGTTGCAAGGGTTGGCTACTCAAATGATCAACATGGGAGACAACTCTTCCCAAGGAGTATGTGACAACAAGGATGACAAAGATGTTATTTTAGAAGGAACCCAAGCTTGCAATATTTGTGGAGACAAGGATCACACTACCAAGGAGCATGAAGATCAATGCCCCAATTGTGAAGAGAAACATCCAATTGACCAATGCCCACAACCCAAGCTACTTGTTACTTATGTGAAGGAAATAATCATGTCCCTATCCAATGCCCCATATATTCCATAGTTGAACAAAGGAAACAAGGTGGAGTGCAACAACTGATTGCAGACTACCATGAGAGAGCCAAGTCTACCAAGAAGGATGAAGACAAAGGAAAATCTCAGCTTGTACCTCCCAGCAACATGACTCAATTTAAAGGACCAAAAAGGAGACATATGTATTATCCAAGGAATAATAGAAGGTCAAGGAGACCAGGAACTGTTCCTACCTTTGAGATAACATATGAAGAACATGAACTAGAAGCACTCCTAGCTTTGGAGAAAGCCAAGAAAAAGAAGGAAAAAGGCCATGTGCAATGTGGTCATTGCAAATATATGGGACACTATGCCAGTGAATGTCCAGAGAAGAAAAAGTATAAGGAGATTAGCCAAGTGTGGTGCAACAACTGCAAAGAGCTAGGCTATTATGTAGCAACTTGTCCACAGAAGATACGTGATGAACTCAATCTTATCACATGTTACAATTGTGGTAACCAAGGACATTATGCAAGCAATTGTCCAGAAAAGATGAAGCACAAGATAAACAAGCCTATGAAGGATCTCATCCTAGTCACATGTTTCAAGTGTGGAAACAAAGGACACTATGTAGATGTTTGCCCAGAGAGATTTCAACAAGATCCCAAGAAGCCAAGATGTAATCTAGTTGGAAAATTTTTAAGGGTGGTAGTACCCTAGATGTTTTGAGCCAACTTGTAACCCCTAGCATCCCCAAATCTCGGGACGAGATTTATTTTAAGGGTGGTAGCCTGTCGCATCCCAAGATTTTCCAAATCTTGTAATGTGAAAAATAAATTATTGTTGAATTTTAGGGTAAAAAGAAACTTTTGTTTTTAAATGGAAATTAAAATCCCATCTTGAAAAAACTTTAATTAAAGTTTGAATTCAACAAAATCCAAATCAAAATAAATGCATCCCTCATAAAATGCATCTGGAAATTTAAACACTTGGAAAATAAATCCAAACCCTAAACCCTAATGGCATAAAATCATTTCCATGTTATCCCCAAACCTATGGATTAGATCCATAAAAAATTTGTCAACAAACATTTACAAATGATCAAGAAAGACAAATAGAAATATTTTAAAACCATAGAAATTGGTTTCACTTAATTTGGAACCATAAATAAAAATCTTATGAATATAATAAGATAAGGAAATTAAATTTCCAAAGGTAATAAAGAACATATCTAAAATCCATACTAAACGGTGAGAAAATAATCCTAAAGATATTTAAAAGGATAAATAAATCTCAAATAAGATTTTACAAATTGGAATCACCAAGTTTGGATCTTTAAATAAAAAGATATGGATTTTATAAGATGAAGAAAGAAATATTAAATAAAGAATATTTAAAGACCAAATCAAACCTTGGCCTAATCCATTAAGAAAATGGAATGAATATAATCCAAATCAACTAAAATAAGAGGATAAAGAATTTCCAAAATAAAATAAAATGGCATTAACCATTCTATCCCTATCTTAATAAAGACAAATCTCTAATAAGAATAATTATATAATTTATGAGAAAATAGTATTTTGGAATTTACCCAAGTGGAATAAAAGTTGTTTAATTAACTTAGATAAAATAAAACTTCCAAATAAAATTTAGGGAATCAAAACTATATTTAATTCCATTGGAATTAAAACAAGTATCCAAATCAAATGAATTATGAATCATATTAAAAACCTTTCCAAATGATTCTAGATGAATTATTTGAACCCAAATAAACAAATAAAAACCTACTGAAAAGATTTGGAAAGTTTAAGGAATTTAAATGGTGTTTTGAAATTATTAATAAACCTTATTTGATTAAATACAAGGACCTACTTTAAGTAATTAAAAAGGCACTAAAGGAATAAAAGTTTTATTCCAAATTTGACTTCAGATTACAATACTAATCAATATTTAACCCTACACAAATCTTGGTTGAGGTTTGAATTCAAATGAATGTTTGAATTGCTTATTCAAAATCAAAACAGAAAAATCAAAAGAGAAAAAGAAAAACAAACAGAACAAAAAAAATGAAAAGGACTCAGCCCAACAAGGCCCAACAGCCACTCCTTCTCTTTCCCGCAAGAAAACGTTTCACACCGAGAAAGAAACCCGCAGAGACGCTGACGACCAGGCCCCACTCCCCGCCTCTCGGATTTAAACGACCCCACCGCCAGCTCTCTTCTTCCTCACCCGGGCGCAAACCTCGCTGGCGGTTTTCTGCCGTTAAACGCTCGCGTGAATACACGTTATTTCCTGCATTACTCCATCCCGTGACCATGCCCTCTTATTCGCCTGCCTCTCCTCTCCCTTTCCCCTCTGTCGCCTCACCCTAGCGCGCCCCCAGGCCGCCCAATTTTCCCCTGCACCACACACTGTTCCGATGAGCTCCGGCGAAGATTCCGGCCAGCCTCCTCCGCCCCTCGCCTCCTCGAGCACACGGACGTGACCCCCAAGCCCTGGCGCATCTCCCAGTGGAATTAGCTCGCTCGCGCGCGCCCTAGAGCCTCGACAACGATGACACCAAGCGCCGCCACCGTCTGCTTTCTTCTCCGGCGACTCCTCTTGTAAGAACCTGACCGCCCCTCTCTTTCTCCTTCACGCACACATCATCACCACGTCCTTGCGTGTCTGACTGTGTTCCCCACTCATCCTAGCACACTCTGTAGCCTCGCGCCTATCGACTTCTGACCGCACCCGACGCCAGGAGCATCTCCGACGAGCAATTGTCGACCACCTCGAGCGCCCCTTCGCCAGCAAGGACCGCCTTGAGCTTCCCCACGCCACGGCGATCACTGTGAGCCATCCCTCTTCCCTTTTCGCTTCACGCGCCCGCCGCCAGCCGAGCCGCCGCCGCCGCCACAGCCGCCAGCCGCCAGAACATGGTCAGGGTGATGATGGCCGTTAGATGATGATCTAATGGATGTGATAGAATCACTTAACGCCGAAGGGGTACGCAATCTGTGCCGTGCGATGTAACTTGATCCAACGCCTCACGTTGCTGATCCACGCGAACCAGTACCGACGAATTGGAACACGCCACGTGGCTCTGTTCGTTTCAGTTAAAACAGATTTAATCTATTAGATGCTAGAATTTGTAAAATCTATAACTTTTAATCTACACGTCCAAAATTTTCAAACTTTATATCAATGGATTTAGAAAAACAAGCCCTAGCCAACCATGCACTTTGTTTAGTAAAAAGTTTCTGTTAAATTTATTGTTTTTGCAGAAACTTGTGTATGCATGTTTAGAATATAAATTTTGATCTAAAATGATTTTGAGGATAAAATCTTTGGCAAATGGTGTCTTTGGAACCTACTGACCATAGGAAACAAATTGTGGTTTCAAAAATGTATTTGGTGAAACAAAAGAATGAATCTTTGATTTAAACCATTTCTAGTCAAATAAAAATAAGGTTTATTTATTAAAAATGGTTTTGGAAGAAAACCTTTGAGAAATGTTTTGGAAATAAACTCTCTGACCCTAAACACAAGGTTATATGGTTTGAAAACATATCTTGTGAAACCTATAGAATTTTGCCTTATTAAAGCATTTCTTCACCACATAAAATAATGACTTGATCTAAAAATGGTTTATGAAGTAAAATCTTATACAAATGATTTTGCCACTTAATAAAATGAGCATTAGGTGTTTTTAAATGTTTATGAACCATTAGAAACCACTTTTTCAAATAAAACAATATTTAGCATGCTTGCATGCATTGTTTTGTTTCTATCATTTTATGTGATAAATTGCTTGAATGGTAGATTGAAATATTGTTTGCTTGCTTGAATTGTAGTGATTTGAAGTGAGTGAACATTGCAAAGATCAAGGGTGAACTTATACCCTCTACCAAAAAGTCAAGTGATGCTTCATACCTTGTCCCATTATTTTCACTATGCATTAGTGATATTTCTAAGTAGGACTTGCATGGAATTTTTGCTAAGTATAAACTGTGCTATGGGAAATCCTAGTAGATGAAACCTTAGTAGAAAATTTCCTAAGTTAAGAACCTTACTACCATCATGCTTAGCTTAGCTAGTAGAAAACAAGGGTGGAATATATATTCATGCTATGGAAAAATTTCTAAGTCTGAGGACTTGTGTTTTGTTTAATAAAACAACTAAGTTAATGAATCACCTGGGTGGAATGGAAGGAATGGTTTGTGTTGAGTGGTTACACAAGGCCAGGGGACTGGTGAACCTTGTGTATCTCACTTGTGGATGGCCACCCAGGAACAAAGAGATTTGAGATGTCAAATGTTGAGAAGCTTCAAGTGCATCCACATGGCAATATGGGCTCTGCCTGGATCATATAGGTTGCAATAACTTACCCAAATGGACAGTTGGTGGTAGGGGTTTGATAGGTTGGAAAGCGTCCATTCTGGTCTAAGGGAAGGCTTCTGAAAGATCTTGTCTTGGTGAAACCAAGTCTTGTGGGGAAAGTGCACCACCTCTGCAGAGTGAAAAATCTAAGTACTTAGCCATGTCCCTGGCAAAGGACAATTTGAGCATCAAGACATGGAAGCTATCAAGAATCTCATCATCCAAATTTCTAAGTTAAAAACTTGTGGTTGAACAAGGGTTGAAAGGATCACCAATTTCTATTGGGGGATGCCTTGGGAAAGATTTTTGGTCAAAAAAAAATTAGTGTTTTCAAATGATAAGGAAAATCTATTTTGAGCAAAGCAAGCCTAAGCTCCACTTAGCCAAATGCATATAGATGATAGACTCCACTATACTACCATAGTATCACTTGCCAATATAATTCAAATGTATTGACCCTCGTGGCTGTAACTTGTTATGTTGCAGGTTTGATTGATATTAGTGAAGTTAAATGATTAGGATTACAAGTCTACAACCAACATGTCTGCCTGTGGCACTTTGAAGATGAAGGACCCCATGCTATTGTTAAATTCCGCTGCATTGTAATGAGATAGCCAAATGAGCTATGTAAGATGTAATAAATTATGTTATTCCTGGTTATAAAGTTGTATTATGACCTTTGTTTCTTGATATTACATCTTAACTGTGGATGCTAGCTATTGATCCAGGGACTAGCATTGTAAACACAGGGATCTCTACCTTATTAAAGGTTGGGAACCTTATATCGGTGTAGACGATCTTGCCCTTCTCAAGATGGAACGCCTTTCTTAATTCCTCATCATCGACCTCGCATATTGAGCTTGCACAACATATCTTCTTTGCATTTCATCGACCTTGAAGCCAACACATGCTCCAAGCGATGCCAATGGACAAATCCTACAAGTATACCTTAATACATACATTAGTCCATAAAGATTGTCATTAATTACCAAAACCACACATGGGGGCCCAACATGTTCTTTCAATCTCCCCCATTTTGGTAATTGATGACAATCCATTTGAGAGGGTTTATATAAGGAATTTAACACATAAAATGGTAGCACCAATATTAAATACTACATAAGTATGTGATATTGGTACCACCACCATATATAGAACAAACTCCCCCACAATCTACACATGTGTGATGAACTTGAATTTAATTGCATATATTGCCAATAATTATCATTGGTGGATTTTCCTCTATATATACCACATGCTAAGCAACAACAAAGATGCAAGAGCATGAAAGGCAAAATGCTTAAGAACAAACTCAAGGCATAAACCATTTCCCTTAAACCCTATAAAACTTCTCCCCCATTGGCATCGATTGCCGAAATGGGTGACAAGTTCTAGAAGACCAATATAGTGATAAATCCTCCAAAGGTGTGCATTCGCACATATCCAATGATGAATACTTGGGAGGAAGTAGAACTATATCGAGGACCCAAAGATTGCCTAAATAAATAAAATAAAAGAAGCATCAACAAATGATGTAAGCAATCACAAGATCCGACAAACCAATTGAAAACAAAAAATGAGTCCAAATGGAAACAACAAGATATTATGATACAAGTAGATGAGTGTTTTAAATAACAAATAGAGAAGCTCCCCAAGATTTGTGCACAATTTTAAAATAAATGCATTGGAATACATAATGCACAAATATGGAATCCTTGCTCCCCCATAAGTATTTAAACCACAACAAATGAAAAATCAAATAAATGCTTAAATAAAATAGAGAAGCTCCCCAAGATTTGTGCATACTTTAAAATTGGTGTATTTCAATACAAAAAAATGCACAAATATGGAATCCTCACTCCCCCATAAACATTTAAGACACAATAAATGAGAAAGAAGACAAATGAGCATTATTAAATGAATTAGATGATCTCCCCAAAGATAATGCACCAATTATGATAATTTCATTTGGGAACAAAGTGCATAATCATGGAATCCTCACTCATCCAACTCCATTTTAACAATACAAGGCATGAGAGAACAAATATGATAAGCACAAAGTGATGCTATAAATAAAATTAGGAAGCTCCCCAAGGTATGTGCAACATTAGGTTTTTGTATGTGAATACAATGTGCACAACATGGAATCCTCACTTCCTCTATTTTACTTATAAAACATCTTAGTGCAAATGAGCAAATACCAAGGCATAAAATTTGCAAGAAACAAATGGTTGAGCAATAAGTAAGAGACGACATATTAGCGAGCTCAACCACAAGGACGTGTGAGATGCATGACAAAGCATATTATAAGACTATTACAAGGATGATCATTGTGTATCCACATAGTCTTCAATGAATGATATTGCTTAGTATGACAATACAACACACACGAAACAAGGTTGATATCAAAAAAATTGAGTAACCTCTTTCATGTGTTTAAGTTTCTAAGTAGACAATCTTGCAAAGATATTGATCCACAAAGAAACATGTACACACAAAGTAGATACTTAAAATCAATAGAGAAAGATATCCAAAATGAAGTCATGACAATACCAATAAGATTTTTCTTGAAAGCATGGACAAAAGGCTCAAATATCTTATTGTACATCGATGAGCTTCAACAACCAACACACCCCATACATTACAACTATCACCAAGGTAAAAGGAGAAAGTTGGAATATATGGAGAAAGGCAACAAGTATCACAAGGAGAAATCAACTAGCAAAATTTCACTATTGCACATGAGATAAGTTGAGTAAAAGATAGGCAATAAAATTGATAGATTGACATATTTGGGATTGGTGGATCATATGCATGATTTTGTATAGTCCTAATTATATGCACTCATATGAACTTATGCACATATACAATAGAGAGTCCTATTAATACCATGGCTAGAGATACAATCAATAAATATAATAACAAAAATTCATGCCAAGATGCAACCTACAAAAGGTTGGAAGCAATATAAATATGCATGAGGAAGAGATACTTGTTACCGAGATATAATTGATAGGTTGTAGAGAATATGAATTCGTTGATCATCCTATAGCTTGCATCCAATTTTCATGTATGCATAAATTCTTCAAAATTGGGAGACAAACATCCAATCTATCTCCAATGTACCTAAAACACATTTAAGTACAAAATGGTCCCCAAACTTATTGGGTCCAAAGTAGTTAGTGCAACTACAATACATAGGAGAGACTCCACATAATTATGTGCATATTGATATGAAATTGAATTTCATGCACAACTTAGCCGATGGGAAATGGTGGAGTTCCCTTATATATTAGATCAAAGAAAGCAAACATGCCTTAATATAAACATATAGTAAATATGCATGCATAAAGCTTTCAAGAACCAAAAATGAGATACAATTTGAACAAAAACACCAAGTAAACCGAGTTGGCACATACAAGAGTGTGACAAGACAAGTGGTGTCCAAATTGTATCAAATAACCAATTCAACACATTAAAGAGCATAAGTTCAAAAATGAACTAGGCAAAAGCCAAAGAGTAAAATATAGATAAAAATACAAATGCTCAAGTATTTATCTCATTCTAAAATGGTCAAAGTGTGAAACAAGGAATGAGACAAAACCAACTCCCAAAAAGAGTAAGGTTCCAACAAGTAAACCAAACTCTCCAAACTTTTCATGATGGCACAATATACCAAAACGAAAAGATCAAACTTCCAAGCACATGAAACCCGATATGGACCAAACAAGGAAGCATAAAAGGATTGTTCTAGATAATATAGGAGAGCTCACGCATAAGTAGTACATTATATAGAATTTTGCTTTTGAATGCAAAATGCACACAAATGAGATCATCACCACTACCTACATTAAATAAAACACACGAGAATACCAATAAAATAAGAAGATTCATAAGAGGCAAGGAAGGAATGGGAGCACACAAAACATTTACTTGGCCAAAGATAGGACATGATTAAGCAAAGGACAAAGTGACTATGATTAATAAATTCTACCATAACTTGAGTACTCATTGTCCAAGGACAAGAAATATTGGAAATAATTTTCCCAAGGTAGATTGCATGGATATCCAAGATCATAGTCACAACAAGAAGCACATAACTAAATATAAGAATTGAGCATGATACTTCAAGCAAGATTCTTGGTAGCTTCCAATAGTCACACAATCACTAGTGATTAGAGTAACTTGAAGCAAATGGTTTCCATGCATATATATATATATATATATATATATCTAAATATGAGGAAACACATACCAAGAATCATTCTCATATACAAGATCCAAAATAAGATCAATAAAGGCATTCAAGCAAATTGGAACTTGTATGAGCAAATGTGTCACATGGGTGCTAGATAATTATCAATATCAATTCTTAAGTGACACAACCTCGAATATTCACATTTTATAGGATTGTACTATGCACTAAGCATATGACTCCCCCATAATGTGATACTACCATAAAACAAACACGAGGCAAAAGGATACAAAATAGAGATAATTAATGGACATTATAACACTTAAATTTCTCATGAGAATTGTACCACATAGAGACTAGACAATAATCCAATATAAATTGTCACATCCCAAGATTTTCCAAATCTTGTTATGTGAAAAATAAATAAACAAAATAAATAATTGTTGAAATTTAGGGTGAAAAGAAACTTTTGTTTCTAAATGGAAACTTAAAATACCATCTGGAACAAACTTTGGTTAATGTTTGAATCCAACTAAATTCAAATCAAATGGAATGCATTCTTCATAAATTCATCTGGAAATTTAAACACTTGAGAAATAAACCAAAACCCTAAAACCCTAATGGAAGAAAATCATTTCCAAGTTATCTCCAAGCCTATGGATTTGATCCATATAAAATTGGTCAAACAAACTTTTCAAATTGATCAAGAATGACTATTAGAAATTTTATAAAACCATATGAATTGGATTTACTTAATTTGGAGCCATAGATAAAATTTTATGAATTTAATAAGGTAAGGAAATTGATTTCCCAAAGCTAATAAAGCAACCATCTAGAAATCCATACCAAATGGTGAGCAAATAATCCTAAAGGAATTTAAAAAGATAAACAAATAATAAATAAAGTTATACTAGTTGGAATTACTATTTTTGAATCTTTTAATAAAAAGATATGGTTTTCAAAAGCAAAACGTAGAAATATAAATAAGGATTATTTTAAAGAGCCAAATTTAACCTTGGCCAAGCTTTTGAAATAAAATATTTCTATTTGATAAAAGAGTAAAGGTTTATTTAAATAAAATAATGAGGATTTATTAATATCCATTTTTATTAAAGTAAAGGCTTTTCCATTTTAAATAAACACTAAAAATTGTTAATTTATTTTAAATAAGATTTCCAAGTGTTTTAGTTTTTCAAATGAAAACTACTGAAAAGATTTTGATATTATTTAGATTTCAAAAGTGTTTTAAAATAAATTAAAATCTATTTTGAATTAAAGACTATGGGCTATTTATTTAATTATTAATAGATCCTAAAAGAATAAAAGAATTACTCTATATTGAACTTTGAAATATGTTGATAAACAGAATTAAATTTTACCCAAAGTTTGGTGGTGATTTGAATTCAAATGGAGACTGAAAAATATTATTAAATCTTATCTAATTAAAACTAGAGCCTATTTTAAATAATTAAAAGACCCTAAAAGAATAAATATATTATTCTGAATTTGACTTTGTAATGTGCCATTAATCAGTATTTGAGTCTTCACAAAATTTGGCAAAGGTTTGAATTCAAATGAATGTTTAAATTGTTTAAACAAAATCAAAACAGAAAATCAAATTGGAAAAAGAAAAACCATCAGTATAAAAAAATGGAAAACAGACCCAACCCATCTGGCAGCCCACTAAGGCCCAGCAGCCCACTCCCTCGCACCCCCGAACCGTTTTCTCTTTACTCGGAAACACACCCGCAGAGACACTGACGATTGGACCCCACCTTTTCTCTCTCTCTCGCTGACCGTCCGACCCTACAGAGCTGTTCATCGTTTCCACCCGCGAAGACCACGCCCTGGCCGTTTTCTGCCGATGCATTCTCGCGATCAATCCTCCTAAATGCCGCATTTAATCCTCACCGTGACCCCGCAGTATTAATCGCCACGCTCTCCTCTTCTCTTTCCCCCAATCCTCACACCACCGGAGCCCCTAGGCTGTCAGTATTTCCTGCGACATCACCTCTGTCTCCGACGTCTTTCCCGGCCGATTCCGGCAGCCCCTCATCGCCCCTCGTCCCCTCGACCACGCTCACTTTCTTCCCACCTCCTGGCGAATCTCCCGTGCGCCCGCTCACAAGATGCTCGCAACGTCGACAACGTCTCCACGAAAGCAACGCCGCTCGCTTCACCCGCGACGCCCCGTAAGCCACGTCTCCCCCTCCACCTCTGGATGACCCTCCTACACTCACCACTATCCCGTGCATCTAACCATGTTTTCCTTTTTCTATGGCATGCTCTGAAGCCTCGTCTTCAACCTCGCCTGAGCACGCCCGACGACTCCATGAACTCCGGCGAGGAATCCACGCCACCACCGTGTGTCCCTTGACAAACCGCAAGCACGTTGAGCATCACCGTGATCTCCGAACTCAGTGAGCCACTTTTACTCTCTCGCTTCTGCATCACCAGACCGCCATCAGAGTGACCTCGGATCAAGTAAGATCCTAAGTCCTCGTGAATAACATGCTAGTCCTCGGATCAATAGCTAGCACTCACGATCGATTAAATATCATGTAAAACACAAGTCTTTATTACATGAATCGAATAATCCGAGTTTACATTATTACAATGTAAACGATATAAATACAACTTGGAGTCCCATCAATGCCACAGGCACGTTGAGTGAAGACCCGCGATCCTAGCGCACCTTTCAAAGATCTCCGAAATTCTGCACATGAAACGTGCAGCCAACAAGTTGGGTCAATACTTTGAATGTATTGGCAAATTACACCAAGGAAGGAAAGAATAACTCTACATGCAAGGCTAGTTTAGGCTTTGGAGTTCATTTGCATAAAGCTAATTTTCTTAAGTAGAGAGAAGAAGAGAGGATTGTCCTAATTTGTAAACATTTTCTTAGATAAAATAAGGTCGAGTGGCACACGAGGATATTACGCACCAAGTGTCCAAACAACCAAACACTTGGATATTACGCACCAAGCGTCACTTGGATATTACACACCAAGTTCCCAAATTCCCACCCATTGGCGATATTACGCACGCCATGGGGTTTCAGAACTTTGTTTTTAGAAAAGAGAGAGAGGAAGATCCTTCAGAGGCTCCATCCTTCAGACGCTCATTGTTGCTCATACGCGGAACACTACCGATCGATCGATTGCAATACTCGAGAGTTTGTGCACTTTACCCACAATCCATGATCAAGTCCTTTACGCATAAGACCATGGCGAGGCTTTCCTTAGTAGCCCTCTACCTTCGGATCCAACCGTGCAAGAACCTCCAAATGTTGGTACCGTGTGAGGTTTCATTATCGCCATATTTTGGCCAAAGAAGGAGATGGGCCATGATCAAGATGGGCTTGAAGATACGATATTCAACGTGTTGTTGAATCGCCTTGTACGTGGATTTGGGCTAAATTGCGTGTATCTTGTATCATAGTAGGTTCCGCTTTTTTAGGTAAAGATAGAGTTGTAGAGTTATTCCAAAGATAGAAAGTCTCCTGACTATAAATATGTACCTAAGGTTATCGAGAAAGGAGAACAATCACGCTCACAACAAACATAATCTCTACAAGATCGGCACCCCTTGTTTCTAGGGTTTCTTCGGTAGAATATGTCGCCTAGATCGCATCTTGCGATCTAGGCGATTTTTACTTATGCGTTATTTGGTGTTACTCGCATCAAGCCTTGTTGATGGCGAGTAACACTACTATCATAGATCTGTTGAGGCTAGCATTGGTGATGTTCGTTATAATTGTTTGAGTTATGCTGCCTCTAGTTACCTCGCTACCTTTGCACTTTTTCCCAAGTGCGAGGGTAGCATCTTGCTTGATCTTTATTTAGTTGATTCGATCTGTTATGGTTATGCCTTGTTCACCAAGGTTTAGTTTGATATCTATGTAGTCAGGCCTTGCAAACGGGTTGAACGATCTAGTAGTACGTAAGGACGTGGTTTAATAGTTCTAGAGAAGTTGTTCCGGTAATTGACTTTACGTCTGTTGTTAGGCCTCTAGGGTTAGTTTTCATCATCTTTATATCTACCAGTGCTCAATTACGTGTAGGACGCCCAGCGTGGTGAAAACGTTAAACTATCGTAGATCGATTTAACTTGTAATGATAAAGAAAAACCCCATGTTATCGTAAATCTAACGCAGAACCATGGGATAATCGGCTCTAGGAGCCGATTCACAGGGAAACCTGGGAGCCGGTCACGGCTCGAATTTTACGTATACTTGTTTACCATGCAGGAAATCAATCGGAGCAATCCTTCACCTTCCTGACCAGGTATAGGTCGTGGCATGCCCGAACCAAGCCGTGACGTGTCGGAGTTTTGCGGCCGTGCCCGAGGGACCAGGCCCACCAAAGCCTGGAGCCTCCCGCTCTCGTGTTGCTCGTCGCTGCTCGCCGTGGGTTTTGACAGCAACACATTCTCGCACGCCGGTGGGACCTTCAACAACATCTCGCATCAACATCCGACGCCGAGATGGGGATGCACCACCACGCATTTACGAGCTGCCGCTCAAGAGCACAAGGCGGTATGACGAGATCGAGCTCTTCGAGGCCGATCTCATCGGCTTTTGAGAGGACCCGTAAGCATGGCATCAAGTGGAGGGGTTCTCACCGAGGGTGCTCTTGATGAGGTGGATCTGTCTGCTCTTCCTGAGGAGCGCACTGAGCTCGCGACAGAAGTCAACTACATGGTGGCTCATTCTCTTCACCGCCATTCGAGAGCCCGTGAACGCTGAGCGGATCGCAGTCATGTAGTTCAGAGATCATGAAACATCGCACTCTCCGTGGCCTACTGGGACTCACCAGGAGAAAGACCGCCTGTGCCAGCCGCCGCCATTCACACTTGCAGCCTCCGAGCCACCGGGGCAGCGACGCCGTCTACAAGGTCGGAGGCGACCCAGCGATTGCCGCCCTGTTGAACCACCTAAAGAAATCCCACATGGATATGTGTGCACTTACGCGTTTGGATCGCAACAACCGACACGCACCAACCAGGTTGCAACCGCAGGGATTTCGGCAGAGTTCCCGAGCAGGAGTTCCAAAGCAGCGCTCGAGCAAAGATGTCCGGGATGGACGCCGACAACAAAGCGTGGCTAGCAAGTATGCCACCGAACGAGTCACGAGAATCTAGCCCCGCAGCTCAAACAAGGAGCAAATCCGCACCATCTTGAGAGATTACCGCTTCAGCGTCAAGAGAAGAACAATCGGCTATTCAAAGCCGCATTCTAACGAGTTTGATCTGATTCCGCCGCCACCCAAGTATCGGCCCCGAGTTCTCAAGGTTTAGTGGATCGGAAGGGTCGAGCTCGATCGAGCACGTGAGCCGATACTTGGCACGCTTAGGCATGATTTCAGATCGATCGGGCCATGCGTAAGGTTCTTTGGCGCAATCACGACAGACCAGCTTTTGGGTGGTACACCTCGCCACCGATTCGATTCAGACTGGAAGCAACCGGAAGAGCAGTTCCACATCCAAGATCATTCGAGGCTACCGAGGCGGCATTGCGACTGCACAAAAGTGCGAAGCGGGAGAAACTGTAGCAGAGTACATCCAGCGCTTCAGACCGCTAAGAACCGATGTTACTCACTTCGCTTAATCGAGAAAGAAGCAATGAAGCTAGCAGTGTTGGGTCTCTCAACACCCATCAAGGATCCGCTTTCAAGTAGAGTACAACTCATTGGCGACATGGCCCGTGGTCGACAATGTATGAACAAAGCCACCGAGTTGTACCAAGACAAGTTCAAACGTCCGATAGGCCTGGTCGACTGTAAGAAGAAGATCCTACACAAGACCAGAGGTGGCCGAATGGGCTCGGGGCGATCCTATATCCGCAAATGGGTGAAACAAAGAAGGGCCTCGCAAAAGGGTTCGACTGATGTGAGCAAAGCCGAGCAGATATTCGATTATCACGAAGGAGAAGCGGTGAGGTTACCCAAGGCCACAAAATCCCTACGGCTCAGAAATGAACGGAGACCATACGCAAGTGGCATCACTGCTCACCCACACAACCAATGATTGCAAGAGCTACGCCGCCAGATCCAAACGGCGATAGAACAAGGTCGTCTGATCCTTGGGCAGTTCGCCATGAAAGTAGACACAAACCCATTTCCCGGCGTCAACATGGTAGATCACAGCCACTCATGAGGCGCCACCGAGTTCTCGCTCGATGTTAACATGGCAGGATCTGGTACCACCATGGCACATACAAGGAGGAAGGCGCCTCGGGCAAAGGAAAGAGAGGAGGCTGGTCCACGACCGCCCAGCCACAATGACAAAGGTACTTAATCGAAAGCAAAGCAGTCGTGCGATATCAGAAGCCACACTCCACACATCTCCTGAATAAGTATGAGCGTCAGTATGACCAACGTCGCCGGCGCAATGGAGACGACGAAGGATATGAGCACCTCGCTAGGGGACCGTCAAAGGAAAAGGAAGGCACAGACAAACATTGGGATTGTCCTTTCTTCAAGTATTGCTGGGATGCGGGAATGAGCCGATTGCCTACAGTCGACAACTGCCCGGAATGTGGACAGCAGAGGAAGGACACGGGGTCAGTTTCAGTGTTCAAACGTCTAGGGCCTCTCCCGCCTCGGAGCCGTTCATAGGAGTCCGCCGAGCAAAAGACCTCGAGAAGCCAAGGGATGACAAAGAAGAAGACAGATATCACCGCCAAGGTGGTGTCCCGACGGACTCAGACACCCAAAAGCGAGAGTGCAGCGGCGTAACTTGGAGGAGGCCGAAGCGCAGTATCTCCACGCTTTAAAGAAAGCACGGCCCGATCTGGCCGTTAAAATTAGGCAGACCTTGGAAACGGAGGACCGCCCGAAAAGGAAAGAGTGGTGCCCCAAACCGGTAAAAGCCGATGCAAAGACATCGGCCGCACAAACATGGTGTTCATACTTCCGCCGTAATTCTGCGCCAAGAACCAATGAGCTACCAAAGGGCACAGCCGATCAGGCCCACGGCCGTTATCTTTGAGAAGCCACGTGAGAAGGGTTACAAACATCCGAAAGCCCTGCATCACGAGGTTACATCAATGGGCAACCTGTCGAAGATGTTGGTGGACACCGAGCGGCAACAATATAATGCCATACTCCATGCTACGGCGCTTTGGGACGCCCACCGCAGATCCGATCAAAACTAACGCCATGTTGCGACTTCAACGCCGACTTCGAAACGCAAGGCGCATCGAACGTGGATCCGACCGTAAGGGAAAACAATACCCACGCTATTTTTCGTCAGGACAAAAAGCACCTACGCTGTCTTGCTAGGGAGAGATTGGATTCACGCTAATTGCTGCATTCCGCCCACGATGCACCAAAGGTAATACAATGGGATGGAGATGAAGTGGAGGTCATCCATGCAGATGATTCTATCGAGATCTCCATAGCTGGCATGAACGTCTGGGAAGCGAAGACCAAGAGCCGATCTCGAATCGCCTAGACGGCCAGAGCGCATTGAAGCTACAAAAACGGGTGAGGCTGGTCTTATCCATCGCCCGACAGAGTAGCAAAGTCTACGATCATGGTGGTACGCCGATCCTCGATCGCCACAAAAATAAAAAGCAGCAATCATACGACAAGCAGATCATGTAGTTGTAGCAGATAGATGCCCTGCCATTGTAAAACAATAAGGTGTAAACCGTCCTTGACTAATGCAATCAAAAGGGGGGCCGATTCAGGAAATCGGCCCAAATTATTTTTGTTATCCTCACCTACTGTTTGCCCCGTGTTTAGCATCGATTTGACAGGTGACGGAAAGCTAGGGTATGGGTTTACATCCGCTGATGAACTAGAAGAGATCGACATTGGTCCTGGGGATAAGCCACGACCAACATTTATCAGCAAAAAGTTAGATCCGAGCTGGGTCCGGCGATAGCCCTGCTGAAAAAATATCCATCGCTTCGCTCGACTACAGAGATGCTCGTTAGACAGAGCATCATTGAGCACCGACTCGCTTAAAAAGGATTTCGCCATTCCAGAATGAGCACGATGATGAAGGCCGAAATTCGAAGAAGTCAAGAAGGAGGTTGAGAAAATGTTGATGCCAAGTTAATCAGCCATGCGGTATGCCGAGTGGATTTCTAGTATCGCACCAGAGAAAAAGGATGGCCTGGCGTGTTGCCATAGATTTTCGGGATCTCAACAGCTACCCCAAAGGATGAGTATCCGATGCCGGTGGCGTAGACGTTAATCAACGCAATGCCGGGTCATAAGATCTTGAGCTTCATGGATGGCAATGCCGTTACAACCAAATTTTTATGGCTCCGTAAGACATACACAAGACCGCATTCGAGTCCCGTGGTCGGTGGGGTTGTTTGAGTATGTAGTCATGACGTTTGATCAAGAATGCCACGTACCAAAGAGCCATGAATTATATTTTCCATGATCTGATCGGCAAGCTGGTGGAAATTTACATCGATGACGTGGTGGTCAAGTCTGCTTCAGTGCAAGGACACTTGGACGATCTGCAACGCGTCCTGGACCGCACAAGAAAATTCGGCCTACGGATGAATCCGAAGAAGTGTGCCTTCGGGGTGACGGCCGGTCAGTTCTTGGGTTTTTTGGTCCATGAACGAGGAATTGAGATCGGCCTGAAAAGTCAGGAGGCAGTGCGAACAATGAAGCCACCTACCACAAAGAAAGAACTGCAGTCTCTCATCGGCAAGATCAACTTCGTCAGAAGGTTCATCTCCAATCTGTCAGGAAGAATAGAGTCGTTCATGGGACTGGTGAAAATTAAATCTGACGAGGAATTCCGCTGGGGGGCAGAACAACAACGAGCCTTCGACGAGATCAAAGAATATCTGACGAAGCCGCCAGTGTTGGTTCCGCCCCAGCCGGACAGACCTTTCTACATTTACTTGTCAGTAGCTGACACGTCCATCGCCTCGGTGGTGGTGCAAGTTTATGATGGGCTGGAGCGAGTCGTATTTTACATAAGCAGAAGGATGCCGGACGCAGAGACAAGGTATCCCGATATCGATAAGTTGTGCCTCTGCTTTTTCACCGCACTAAGTGCGCCACATTTTGCTATCACCGGAGATCATCATCATATGCAAATCGACGTCATAAAGCACATGTCGGCTCCTATGTTGAAAGGCCGATCGGGCAAATGGATGTTTGCATTATCGAGTTTGACATCCGTACCAACCCGCCAAAGCGTTAAGGGACAAGCTATGGCGACCTTATCCGAAAGGATCAACACTAACATAGCAGCACTGTCTATAAGAGCGTGGGCTATGTTTTTCGATGGGTCGGTTTGTGACGATGGTTGCGGCATCGGCATTTTACTCGTGTCCCCCCGGGAGGCAACATTTTCCTTCTCCATCAGATTATCTACCTCGCACCAACAACGTCACGAGTACGAGGCGATACGCAAGGGAATGGAGTTGCTCATCGCCGGAGCGTATGTGAAATTTTTGGAAACTCCAAGTTGGTGATTTCCCAACTCACGGAGGAATACAAGTGTGAGAGAGTCCCTCTTCCCATTATGGTCAGACCGCTGAGTCGATGGCTAGCTTCGGTACATAAACTTCACCGGATCCCGCCACGCAGTATCACCGAGGCGAATGATCTTGCACAAATGGCTTCGTGCTACAAGGATATAGCAGAGGGAGCCGATGTTCGTACAGCCTCGAAGTCGACGATCGAGAGCCGATATCTTCAATTACTTGAAGGATTCTCGGGGCACCTAAACGGATAAGGTACAAGGCCATGAAGTATGTGCTTATTGGGGATGACATGTTTTACAGACTCGAAGGGTTATTGCTCAAATGCACGGGGACACCGAGGCCAATCGGCTTCTACACGAGGTACACGGCGCCTGTGGGACTCACCAATCAGCTCACAAGATGAAATGGTTGATCAAAGATCGTGGTTTTATTGGCCCACCATGCTTGAGGACTGTTTCAAGTACTACAAAGGGTGTCAAGCATGTCGAAATTTGGGAAAATTCAGATGGTACCCGTCAAGAATGAACCCCATCATCAAGCCTTGGCCATTCCGAGGTTGGGGCATGGATATGATCGGCAAAATCAATCCTCCATCAAGCAAAGGCCACATGTGGATTTTGGCCATCACCGATTATTTCACTAAATGGGTGGAGGCTGTCCGATGAAATCAAGAACTCAAAGGATGTTATCAACTTTGTGAAAGAACATGTCATCCATAGATTCAGATTCCCCAAACTATCACGACCAATGGAGGTTCGGTCTTTATTTCTCACGAAGTTTAGAAAGTTCTCGAGGGCACGGGATTAAGTCGATCGATCATCTCCATACTATGCTCGTGCAAATGGGCAAGTCAAGCATCCAACCGTAGCCTCATCAAGTCGATCAAGAGAAAAGTCGATGAGCACCCTAGGCTGGCACGAGGTTTTGTTAGAGGCGCTGTGGGCTTATCGCATGTCATGCCACGGAGCGATAAAAACCTCGCCATACCATCTAGTATATGGACAAGAAGTCGATTGCCCCGGGAAATTACTACCGGATCGAGACGTGTCACTTTTCGTGACAATCTAACAATCGAAGAATATGCAACCGATGAGTGACAAGTGTTGAGGATTTAACCGATCTCGGCCGTGGTCGCTGAGAAAATCAAAAGAACAAGGCCAAGGTAGCTCGTGCATATAACAAGAAAGTGAGGCCAAAGGAGTTCCACGTTGGTGATCCGGTATGGGAAGTCGTGTTGCCATTAGGGACTAAGGATGCAACATATGGTAAATGGTCTCCAAATTGGCACGGGCCGCAGTGGTCGATCAAGTTTTAAGAGGAAACGCACATGCTTGAGGAGCCGGACGGCAAAATTCCCGAAGTGGCCAACGGTCAACATCTCAAGAAATATTTCCCAAGCATGTGGGATGATGGACAGTAAAATATGGGGGCCGATACATGAAATCGGCCAAGTAAAAAGCACGCGAGACGTTGGACAGTAAAAAGGTGGGGGGGCCGATACATGAAATCGGCCAAATAAAAGCAAAAATATATAGCCGATGCACGGTCATCGACTCTAGAGGTTCACATATGTTACAAACAGGTGCCAGTGTACACATACGAGCTACTGAAGAAATGCTTCGAAGGTGTGGAGGGCGTCAGCACGGACACGATCCACCTCGGCGATCTCGTCATATCTTCATCCTTGCCCGTCACTAGCTGCTTGTTCAGGGCACGTATTTCTGCCAGATCGGTCTTCAGTTGGGCTTTGAGGCTTTCCGCCTCGTCTTGGGAACGGGCGATGGATTCTTCCTTGTCGCGAATGAGCTGTTTGGTCGCCTGGACCTTCTCTTCAAGATCTTCCAGCTCTTTTCAAGGATGCGAGCTTCGGCATCGACAGAGGTGTCGCTGGCATCCAGAGACGCCTTTTTCTCGTTGAGTCTGGCATCCGTCGCGATATTGGCCTTCAAAGGAAGTTGGGCGGCGCAGATCGATCCTCTCACGAGCTAATCTCACCCTTGACCCGTGAAAGACAGGTCACAATCGCCAAAGCTTCACCTGCAATGCTACCGGGAGCTGGTCTTTTTATTTCAGCCAGAACGCTCTTCACCTCCTCAGAACCCTCGATCAACTCTTCGATTGGGGAGGACAGCAGGGCTTTAAGACGCTGGAATTGAGGTGGAACAGCCCTGGCTCGTGGCTCATCATCAGCAACAGAGGGAGTTGGTTCGATGGATTCAGGGTCGAACGTCAGCAAACCTGAAATATCACAACTCTGGCAGCCCGAAAAGGCGTCAGTATGCATCCAAACATGTAAGGATGAGCCGAAAGAAGCTAACGTACCTCTCCTAAGATCGGGGGGAGAGCCGATGAGGAGACGATCGGCTTGTGTGTGGTTGCTGGGGGCTTGGCCGGAGTGGTAGCCGTTTCATCTGCACCTTCGGGGATTGCTAGGTCCGGTTTGGCTAAAGGCATCGGCACTGCCCCAGCTTTCCCACTAGAAACATCAGTCATCTGTATGGAAGGTGTTTAGCCGATGTAAATAATGATTAATCGGCAGATCAAAAGAAGCAAGGGGTAAGAGCGTAAAGGGTGATGATTTTCTAAACCTCCTGGCTCGACGAAGAAGCTTGCAGTCCTTTGCGAGCTCTCTTGGGACCTTACCGGCCCCGCCGACCGGTGCTCGGGGCGAGGTTCAGAAAAGACCTTTCCCGAAGCCGATGGTGATGAATCTGGCCGGCTCGGTGTGATGGTCCTCTCGAACTGCTGGGTCCAGTTCTCTCGATTGGTCCGAGTGTTCTCCGGAGGTGTCTTCGACGGAAGCCTAAAAAGGAGAACCAAAGGAGCACAAGCATGTCTGCAAGGATGGAGGAATTAGAAGGATCGACCAAGGCATAGATCACCCACGTGCGAAGCTCGGAGAAGGGCTCCGCCTCAAGGTCTTTCCGGCAGCTACCTTCCTCGTCGTTCTTGTTTTAGTTGGAACTCGAGGGCACCGGCTTAGAGGTTGCAGTTCTTAGAAGCCGATTGTGGTGATATCGGCTTTCTCGCATTATGACCTTTTTAGAGGTGGCGAGTTTTTGCGTAAAAGAACCACAGTGAGTCAAGGAAAGAACTCAAAGGGGAGCCATCACCGCATGAGGTTCAGGCCATCTTGTTGCAAAGAGAGAGAATGGATTAATAGAAGAATCATTGGTAAGTCGCATCAAGAGAAAATTTGCGAGTGGTGGTACCTGCTCCACGGGATGTCATAGTCAAGATCGAGCTTTCAAAGAACGGTCCCAGAGCTCTCAAGACGTGAGTCTTCCACATTGACCACCGCCTTCAAAGCCATCGGTTGATGAGGCAAAGGTGAGGTCGTTGGGAATTGGGATGGTCGAGCATCAAAGAAGGAATAACACCTTTGGCTGGTGAGAGGATCAGTGTCGGCTCTACTCTCCGTAAGGTGGTGAAGGAAGAAATGGGAGGTACTTGTCCAAGGCCAAATTGGCGAGCCACTACGACCGCCGGTAGAATTCGTACCAGGTTTGATTATTCTGGACGTACTCATGCCAACCGGAAGGAAACAGGACGAATCACGGTGGAAAAGAGCCGAAGTGCTAGTGTCATCGGCAAAATTGTCTAGCCTCAAGGAGAGTGGATTTTCAAAGTGTTCCGATTCCTCCATGTAAGGGAAGAAGGTAGGGTTGTCTGTGCCTTGGAAGAAAGTGTCAACCACTTGGATGCTCCCGAGGGTCACCATCGCCGGAAGTCTATACAAATCTTGGCCATAGCTGGTGCATCGGATTTGCTTCCCTTTTACAACTGGAAAGGTGCAGCTCGCCAAAAGGGGGAAGTTTGGGATGTGATTTTGAAAGTACAAATTGAGCCCATAGCTGAATAAACCACCAAGGACCACCTGCTTTGACTGCTATGCCGAGAACAAATGACAGACATCAACTGGAGGTATCGATAGACTTCCCAAGGAACAATTTGCCGAGGCCAAGTTGAGTACCTTGGCCGCCTGTGGGCTAAGGAGAGATAGTTTTGGTTGGAGCAAGGAAGGGCCACGAATATGAAGTGCTCCAGTAAGTTGAGAAAGGCAGTATGTTCTTTCTCCGACAGGCCCTTTGTTTTCATATGGCGTTGGAGGTAGGCACCCAGTTCGTGCAATTGCTTTAGAAGACAGCTTGTAGGGGACCTTGGTCGCTTTAAAAGCGAGGGCTGGGTGATGTAACATCTGACCAGAATCATCACCACGCCTAACAGAGTTGGTGACATGGGGCCATGACCAACATGAAGCGATTGAGCGCCGCACTGAAATAGCCGATGGTTTTGAGGAGATTCTCGTGTTTCTCAAGAGGAGACAATGATAGATGCAAGGCATCGGCTATTCCGTAGTTTCCCATTGGGATTGGTAAGCTCTAGCCACCCCATCGAACCAAGAGACCCAATGTTCGTGGGGATTAGGCCAGCTCAAGCGCCGGCCCAAGAGTTCAGATCTAGGTCTTGGCTTACGAAGGATTCTATTTGCTTCGCAAGAAATCGATAATGGGTGACTAGATTCTGACGAGGGCCAAGACAGAGGAATTTGGGAGAGAAGGATGCGCAACAGAATGTCTCAAACCTAGAAAGTTTAATGGTAGAATAAAGGCATTAATTCAGTGTGTTCGCCATTAAATTCTAACATCGCGTTCAGATCGCGAGAGTAGACGTACCTTCGCACCGAGACCGGATTGGTGTTAGATTCCGCCATCTAGTTTGCCGGAGATGGATCTATGCATTGAGGATTGAGGGTTCTTATCGCTGTGAGCTCAATCTGGTCGGGTAATTGGAGATCTAGGTCGCCTTTTGAAGAGAGTCGCAGTTACCGCTTGAACGAAAATCACGCCTAGATTTGCCTAAATATGCGACCAAGTTTTGACCTTGTCAACGTTTTTGGAAAGCCGATGTGCATCGGCTCTTTGAGCTTTGATTTGGTTGACGGAATGAGTGCAGTGTGGTGAAAGCCGATGCAGCGTTATCGGCTTCTGGAGCATCGACCTATTGTGGCTATCGGCAAAATTGGGGCGAAAAAGGCAATCTTCGAGAAACAGATTTTCATTCATTCATTCAAAAGATGATTGCTTACAAAAGGATGATTGACAAAAGGGAGCTTACTACTACTACTACTACTACTACTACTACTACTGGTTCCTAATCTAGAGGCCGAGGTCGCCGCTGTCGCCGCCGCCTTGTTCGTCAGCCGCCGCCGCCGGCCGTCTCGCCGCCGAAGAAGCCAGGGGCCTCCTCGTCTCGCCGTCGCCTTCGTGTCCTCGCTGGACCCGCGCGAAGCGCTTCACCGCGGGTACTCGAGGAGGTGTCTCCTCCGATTCCTCCTCGTCGGAGGACTCGACGCCGCCCCAAGACCAAGCGTCGTGCCGCCGCCGCCCAGCCTCGTCAACGAGGAATCAGAGCCTCTCGCCGCCGGGCCGTGGACGCATCGTCCCGACCGGCGAAATTCAATCCTTTCGCCCCACCATCGTGGGGCGAAGTATCAGACGCCTGGCGGGTGCTCTGGCGCCGCTCTTGCCGCTAATCTTTGTTGGAAGACCGGGAGGAACAGGCGGAAGAGGAAGAGGCCATGGCGGAGGAAGAGGGTTTTTCGCGGAGGAAGAGGGTTTTTGGCCATCGGAGGAAGATGGGGACCGCGAATCGCTTTGATGAATTTAAATAAGGGGAATAGTGGGAGGCGGTTCAATGCCATAGCGGTTTTCCCGAATGCCGCCAAAATCGTCAAATCATGCAATCGCGAAGGAGTCGAAAAGACAGGGCATCATGATGAGGAGGTGGCGTGATTTATTCTACGCAACGCGTAACCCGATGTGAAGAAAAAAAAGGAAGGGGAAAAAACATCAGAGTGGTTTGAATTATTATTGCCAAAACCAGGGGCATGTGTTATCGCCATATTTTGGCCAAAGAAGGATATGGGCCGTGATCAAGATGGGCTTGAAGATACGATATTCAACGTGTTGTTGAATCGGCCTTGTACGTGGATTTGGGCTAAATTGCCCATGTATCTTGTATCATAGTAGGTTCCGCTTTCGTTTAGGTAAAGATAGAGTTGTAGAGTTATTCCAAAGATAGAAAGTCTCCTGACTATAAATATGTACCTAAGGTTATCGAGAAAAGGAGAACAATCACGTTCACAACAAACATAATCTCATAATCTCGCCACCCCTTGTTTCTAGGGTTTCTTTCGGTAGTCATGCTGCCTAGATCGCATCTTGCGATCTAGGCGATTTTTACTTATGCTATTTGGTGTTACTCGTCTTTGAAGCCTTGTTGATGGCAGTAACACTACTATCATAGATCCGTTGAGGCTAGCATTGGTGTTGTTCGTTATAATTGTTTGAGTTATGTCGCCTAGTTACCTCGCTACCTTTGCACTTTTTCCCAAGTGCGAGGGTAGCATCTTGCTTGATCTTTATTTAGTTGATTCGATCCGTTATGGTTATGCCTTGTTCACCAAGGTTTAGTTTGATATCACGTAGTCGCCTTGCAAACGGGTTGAACGATCCAAGAGTACGTAAGGACGTGGTTTACTAGTTCTAGAGAAGTTGTTCCGGTAATTGACTTTACGCCGTTGTTAGGCCTCCTCTAGGGTTAGTTTTCTATCATCTTTATATCTACCGTGCTCATTACGTGTAGGACGTTCCGATTACGTGGTGAAAACGTTAAACTATCGTAGATCGATTTAACTTGTAATGATAAAGAAAAACCCCATGTTATCGTAAATCTAACGCAGAACCATGGGATAATCGGCTCTAGGAGCCGATTCACAGGGAAACCTGGGAGCCGGTCACGGCTCGAATTTTACGTATACTTGTTTACCATGCAGAAATCAATCGAGCAATCCTTCACCTTCCCGACTGGTATAGGTCAGGTGGCACGCCGAACCAAGCCAGACGCGTGCCGGAGTTTTGCGGCCGTTGCCCGAGGGACCAGTGCCCACCAGCAGTTCTGGGAGCCTCCCGGCTCTTCGTGTTGCTCGTCGCTGCTCGCCGGTGGGTTTTGACAGGCAACAGTTTCCCACTAAGTACTAGGCCAAGACAGAGCCCATAATGTATTGTAGTTGCACTGGAAGCTTCTGAATTCTGAAACATGGCAGACTTCTTTGATTCCTGGGCGGCCGTCCTTCACCAAAATCACACTCGTTGACCCGACAACCATTCCGCCCAGAAGAAAACTTAGTTTTATTTTGAAGTGGATTTGAGAAGAAAGTTTGCTCTAGAGAGCCTTTATACTTAGAAAATTCTTTGTCTTTCGAACCCCCAAACGGTACTTTGTATATATAGCATAGCAAGCAATACTTAGCAAAACGGGGGTACCTATTAGGATGGAAATCCTAAGTATAGAGCTACTCATGGCATACTACAAAATCATCGCACTTGCAAAATAATACTAAGGAAAAATTCTACTAGAATATCCTATACATGCATACTACAGAATTTTTAAAGATCACATGCATAGAATCAAAACTGGGACAAAATTATGAACAAGTGGTGTAACTTGCCTTATATTAATTGATGACGATATACTTCAGCGTAGAACTTCACTCGCAATCTAACGTGTAAAAAGAAACAATCATTGCAAATAAAGAGCAAATAAAACACACATGTAATTAAATGCCATAACATCTTATTTTTGTCCCAACATTAGTTTTCAGTAGGAATTAATTTAATACGATTCCTACTACTCTAATTATGCTCATAATGTGTTTTTTTTTTCAAAAAATACACAGAAAGATTATTTATTCATAAATTTGAAAATTCAACGCCACTAGATATATCTTGAAATTATAAATTTAACACGAAAGCAATTAATTAAAACGGAGTTGTAGAAATTTTATTATGAATTTTACAAGATTCAAAGTTTTTAGCCTTTTCAAACTACGCAACGAATTTGGAGCGTCGGATCTAGATCCAATGGTTGCTCCTCCTTTGGCTCCAACTCTAGCTGGCTTGACTTTGATTTCAGCACGACTCCAACTTCCGACTCTGCTTATGATACTCGTTGAAAATAGTTTGTTTAACAAATCTAATCTACACTATAGAGAGGACAAAATTCAAAAATTCAATAAAAGGGGAAGTAGTACCACCGGATAGAAAATTTGCATGCGAATCCAAGCACAATGAAAAACATCTAAAACGAAGCTCTAAATTTAAAGATACATAATTTTGAAGTTGACATGAACTAATCTATGCGACTGTTGTAATAGGTGTGCGTGTAAAAAAAAATCAGTAGAAGACGCGGCAATGTGTGATAGGCTGATGCCGATTTACTCATTATTATACGTTGTATACTTTAGCACTAATAACGATAGGTGACGATGCCATTACCAGAGGTTATAGTGTCGACGAAAAAATAGCAGTGTGGCTTCAGGCGTTGAGGTAGGCGACGATCTGGTGGTCTTGGCTGCACGAAGATGTCGTCAAGGTGCGGCTTGTCACAGCGGACTCGTAGGCGTCCGAGCAGCAATCCTTATGGTCCCGAACGGCGTGCTTCGTCAGCTGAAAGCAGCGGGTCCGGCGAAGCTCCGGTGAGTTCGTGGGCGACGTCGGTTGCACTAGAGAAGAGGAAAACAGGACGGAGGTGGGGCAATAAGCAATGCGGAATAGAAGGAAAAGGGACGGTGAGTAGCTCTTGGAACCTCGACCTCGAGATCGATCTGAAGCTTTAATCGCAGCAGCAACGGCAGAACTTCGGCAACGAAATTCGGCAGCCTTATGGCGAGATTGGTTAGGTTTTTTTAAAGGGAAACAGAGTACGGAACGTGGGCTATTTATGGGAATAAGGAAGTGGATAGGAAAAAAGATTCGAGCAGGAATCAAGAGATTTTAGCGGAGTATTTCGGGATGAACTCGTGTTTCTGGTAGTCTCTTTCGTGTGGTAGATGATAGATGATGACAAGTGGGTCCCACAAAAAAAAGAAGAGAGTTTCTCGGAAACAGGATTGCTGCTCCGGATTGGCTAGCTATATACTAGCACATGTACGTTTTTTTGACTGATTTTACGGTCAGCTGAAATTTTAAAAGTTACTGAAAATATTTATAACTCCAAAAAAAAATCATAAGTAATATTATATAGGACATTTCCACCTAAAATAATGGATAGGTCATATTATCTTTTCTCAGTTTATTTTCTTTGAATTGAGAATTTGTTTACAAAATTTCTAGAATGTAAATAAACAACGCCAATTAGAATATCTCCCAACGTGTTTCTTATATTCGGAAATGTCATAGTATTTCCTCTCTTATATTATTTCCTCTCTTATGAAAATGAAACAAGTGTTTGGAAAATATCCAATTAAAAAAAAGAAACAAATGAACACGAAATAAATGCAAGAAAATACTTTCTTGGGTTTGTATGAAAGTTTCTCAACCAATTGGATAGTCATATTAATCCACTCGTTTTAATGTTGGCTTATGAGAATTCAAACAAAACCTCAAAAGTTTCTTTTCATTCAAAGTTTTCAAATGGATCAAACAATTCAATCAACTTAATTTTATTTAATTTAACATTCCAAAATTTAGGAATTTTTTTTTGGATGTTACAACGCCGCCGCCAGCGCCGCTGCTTAATGGTCAAAGCGATTAGGTCCATAGGATCTTGATCTAACGATTAGGATAGAAACTAACTCGAAAGGGTAAGAAGTGCTCTAAGACGTGCGATGTCACTTAGATCCAAAGGCTCACATCTGTCGATCCGCACGAAGCGGTACAGACCAATCACAGCACGACGCGTGGCCCTGTCCGTTTGAAATAAAAACAGAAATGTCTATTAGATGATCCAATTTGAAAAATTCATAACTTTCAAACCACACGTCCAAATTTTGCAAATTTTATATCAATGGAATCATCAAGACAAGTACTTTCTGAACATGCACTTTGTTTAGTAAAACGCTTCAGTTAAATGGATTGTTTTTGCAGAAACTTCTGTATGCATGTTTAGAATATAAAAATTGTTCTAAAATTATTTTTGAGATAAAACCTTTGGCAAATGGATTATTTTGAACCTACTGACCATAGAAATCAATTTGTGGTTTCAAAAATATATTTGGTGAAGCAAAAGAATAAACTTTTGATTTAAACCATTTCTAGTCAACTAAAAATAATGATTATTTATTAAAAATGCTTTTGGTAGAAAACCTTTGGAGAATGTTTTGATTTAAACTCTCTGACCCTTAACACAAGGTTTTATGGTTTGAAAACATATTTTGTGAAACCTATAGATTGTTACCTTATTAAAAGCATTTCTTCACCACATAAAATAATACTTTGGTTTAAAAATGGTTTATAGGTAGAATATTTTTCAATTAGTTTTGCCACTTTATAAAATGACCAATAAAGTGTTTTAGAATGTTTATAACCTATTATAAACCACTTTTGTAAATAAAACAAAGTTTGGCATGCTTGCGTGCATTGTTTTGTTGCTATCATTTTATGTGATGTTTTGCTTGAATGGTAGATTGAATTATTGCTTGCTTGATTGAATTGTAGTGATTTGAAGAGTGTGATCATTGCAAATACAAGGAGTGAACTTATATTATCTAACAAAAAGGCAAGTGATGCTTCATACTTTTTCCCCATTATTTTCACTATGCATTTGTGATATTTCTAAGTAGGACTTGCATGGAATTTTGCTAAGTGTAAACTATGCCATGGGAAATCCTAGTAGATGAAACCTTAGTAGAATTTCCTAAGTTAAGTTTCCTACTACTATCATTCTTAGCTTAGCTAGTAGAAAACAAGGGTGGAATATATATTCATACTATGGAATATTTCTAAGTCAAGGACTTGTGTTTTGTTTAACAAAACAACTAAGTGAATGAATCACCTGGGTGGAATGGAAGGAATGGTTTATGTTGAGTGGTTCACAAGGCCCATTTCTATGGTTTACCTTGTGTATCTCACTTGTGGATGGCCACCCAGGAACAAAGAGATTTGAGATGTCAAATGTTGAGAAGCTTCAAGTGCAGCCACTTGGCATTATGGGCTCTGCCTGGATCATATAGGTTGCAATAACTTAGCCAAATGGACAGTTGGTGGTAGGGGATTGATAGGTTGGAGAGCGTCCATTCTGGTCTAAGGGAAGGCTTCTGAAAGATCTTGTCTTGGTGAAACCAAGTCTTGTGGGGAAAGTGCACCACCTCTGCAGAGTGTAAAATCTAAGTACTTAGCCATGTCCCTGGTAAAGGACAATTTGAGCATCAAGACATGGAAGCTATCAAGAATCTCCTCATCCCAATTTCTAAGTAAAACTTGTGGTTGAACAAGGTATTGAAGGATCACCAATTTCTATTGGGAGATGCCTTGGGTGATTTTGTCAAGCAAAAACTTAATGTTTTCAAATGATAAGGAAAATGTATTTTGAGCAAAGCAAGCCTAAGCTCCACTTAGCCAAATGCATATAGATGATAGACTCCACTATACTACCATAGTATCACTTGACAATACAATTCAAATGTATTGACCCTTGTGGCTGTAACTTGTTATGTTGCAGGTTTGTTTGATGTTAGTGAAGTTTATTGATTATGATTACAAGTCGACAACCAACATGTCTTCCTGTGGCACTTTGAAGATGAAGGACTCCATGCTATTGTTATATTCTGCTGCATTGTAATAAGATAGCCAAATGAGCTATGTAATATGTAATAAATTATTTTATTCCTGGTTATAAAGTTGTATATTACATATTGACTGTGGATGCTAGCTATTGATCCAGGGACTAGCATTGTAAACACGGGGATCTCTACCTTATTAAAGGTTGGGAACCTTACAGATGGTATCAGAGCATTGTTTTGCCTGTAGGATTGTAACCCTAGGATTGGACAAAACCCCTTAGAAAAATAGGAGTTGTATTTGTTCAAAAACTTATTTACAAACAATCTTATAATCTCTTTCCTCAACCATTTTGGTTTTGATTCTACATCTCTTCTATTTCAAACTTGATGGACAAAATCCTACCCCATGGCCAAAGACTTCACCATGTGCAAAGGACTTCATCAACTCTAATGACATCAACATCTTCAAGTGATTTCAACCTTATGAAGGGTTTCGCGGCATAGTAAATCAAAATTTTCTACGGAGCGAACAGAGGGAAAGCCAAGATCTAATCTAGGAGATGCAATCAACGAGAGAGATTGGATTAGATCTTCATACCCTTGAAGATTCGCACAGCGGAACGTTCGTCGGAACGTGGGTGATGTAGTCGTACTCGCTTCTCCTCCTCGCGATCCGATCCGATCTAGCACCACAAGTGGCGGTGCCTCCGTGAGATGCACACGCAAGACTCGACGCCTCCTCCTTCCTTGGACCAGCAAGTATGGTGGAGAGATAGATTGATCTACAACACCACGGCGTGGTGTATATGGTGGAGAATTTCTGCAGGCTTCGCCACAAACAATGGGAGGGAGAGAGAAGGTAGCAAGGCCTAGGGCTTAGAGGAAGGTGTGTGTGGGGAGGCGCACCACCCTCTATATATAGAGGGGGCCAGCCCTGCCCCTCCTCCAAGCCTATCTCTAGTTTAAACAATTTAAACTCTCCTTATCTAGAAATCCTATCTCTAGTTTAAACGATTTAAACTCTCCTTATCTAGAAATCCTATCTCTAGTTTAAACGAGTTTAAACTTATCTAGGATTGGTTGGGCCCTATGGGGCCTTGTGCCCCGGCCCAATGCGCCAGGACACCCCTCATAGGCCCATGCCCTCCCCGGAAGGTGGGGCCACGTTGGTCCCTTCCAAGGTTCTAGAAGCTTCCTACAATACCGATTAACCCGAACAATTCCGAACTCCAAAACTGCACCGCCTTATATGAATCTTATTCTCCGACCATTCCGAACCTATCGTGATATCCCGGATCCCATCCGAGACTCAACAAAAATTCATAAAACAATTATCCAATCTATCCTAGCGCCGAGATACGTTATGTGTGACCTGCGGGTTCGAGAATATGCGCATATGATCTTCTATCAATAATCAAGCAAGTCCAGGCACCCATATTGACTCCCACACATTCATCGATGATCATATCGGATGAACCACGATGCCGGATTCAATCAATCCCATATATATATTCCTTCGCCTCGCGATATTTTACTTGCCCGAGATTCGATCGTCGATGCATCATACCTAGTTCAATCTCGTTCACGGCAAGTACTTTACTCGTTCCGTAATCCGATATCACTTTGTGATTAACTCCTTAACCACATGCTTGCAAGCGGTGTTAATATCGATTACCGAGTGGGCCCGAAGTATATCTCTCCGACTAGGGAGGGAAAAATTCCATCTCGATACATACAACCCAACAGATACTTTCCGATCACCTGAGAGACACCTTTATGATCACCCTCTCATAGGATGACGTTTGATGACCTCAAAGCTTTCTTCCGGTACCAGGGAGTTACATTATCTCATGGTCTAAGGAATACAATATTTGACATAGGAAAAGCTTCGCAAAGATGAACACGATGAAACGATCTAATTGCTTCGCTTAGTTTGGGTCTGTCCACCATATCATTCTCTCATTATCAATTGAGAACTCATGTCTATGGTTAGGAAACCTTAACCATCATTGATCAATGAGCTAGTCCATAGAGGCGTACTAGGGACACGGTGTTGTTTATAAACCACACAAGTATTAAAGTTTCTGCTTAATACAATTCTAGCATGGAATATAAACTTTATCATGAACAAGAATTATAATAATAACATCTTTATTATTGCCTCTAGGGCATAATTCCAACAGTCTCCCACTTGCACTAGAGTCAATAATCTAGTTTACATCTGGAAACAATCTCACGCCCATGGCACTGAGGTGTTGATCATGTTTTACACGTGGAAGAGGTTTAGTCAGTGGATCTGCGACATTCAGATCCGTATGTACTTTGGTAATCTTCAGATCTCCATCTGCTATATAATCTCGGATTATATGAAACTTGCGGTTGATATGCTTGGTCTTTGGATGATATCTTGGTTCCTTAGCGAGTGCTATGGCGCCAGTGTTGTCACACAATATCTCCAGTGGGTCCAATGCACTTGGAACCACACCAAGTGTAACATCCCAAAAATCATAGTTTCAAAACTCATTCATATCACTTTGCATCATTCCTTCATTTAGGGTTTTTCTCAAAAATCACTTAGTGATGGAATATGAGTTATGATTTCATGTGGTCAAATTGTCCCAAATAAACATCATCCTTTTGAAGTTTGAATGTTTAAATACTTGAATGCTTGCCTTCATTGATGGAAAGTTTAGGTGAAACTTTTAAATCCCAAGGATTTCAAATTTAGGAGTAGATTCCAAAATCCATTTCAAATGTTTGCAAACAGGAACAAATCCCTAATTATTATAGAAACCAAGCTGGACCAAGCCTTGCAATGTAACCACCTAGTTTTGTGACTGTTTTGAATCCACAAACCCTACAAAATTTCCAAGGCAGTTTGATTTCAAAAGGATTTGAATTCATACCAAAAATTCATACCAAAATGGAAATAGAAAAGAAAAGAGCATCCGAATAGAAAAGGGCCACGCTGCCAGATCTGGCCCAAGCAAGCCCAAAGAAGCCCACCCGGGACTTCTTTTCTCCTCTCACGCTGAAAGACGCGCAAAATGACGCCGACACCCGACCCCACCAAATCCTGCGTACAGATCGACAAGCGGCCAACCCCACGCCATTGTCTCCACCCGCACGACTCGTTCATCCCCAAATCAGCGCGGGCGTTTCTGGTTTTAATTTGCGGTGTCAATTCGAGTTATTGGCAGAGTGATTCTCGCTGGCGACCAGGCTATAAGAAACCCCTCTGTCCCCTCTCTCTATTCCCCAAAACCTCAAGCACTGAACGCCCAGTCGCGCATTGCTCTCAGAACCCCGCCTTCGACGATCGCGCCGCGAATTCGGTGAGTCTCGAGTTTCCCCGCCTCGCGTTCACGCTATCTTGTTCAGGAACCTCTGTGCATCTTCGACACTCTCCGCTTGCTCGATGACCTAGCGTTGGCAACGCCGACGACCGCCGCCACCGCTCTCGCAAGAACTCCGCGACCTCTTCGTAAGTAACCACCGCCTTGATCTCCGATCGATACGCTGAATCCACATCGCTTTGATCCGACAAGACTTCGTTGACTTAGCGACGAGGAACCTCGCCAACGCCGACAACCGATCGTGGCAGACGCTGCTCGCGAACTCCGGCGAAATCTCCGACGAACCCGTGCGCCTTTCCCAAGCCATTGCCACCTTGAGCATCAGCAGCCTTCTACGGTTCGTAAGCATCTCCTCCTTCTCCGGGCGACCTAGAACGCCGGCATCGATCGACGACGCCGTCATTACCGCAAGCGCCGCTTCTTTTGGTTAGGAGAATTTTAGCCGTTAGATCTGAATCTACGCCAGAAACACTTCACTTAACGAAGGGTATGGACGGATCTGAGCCGCGAAGTGTTAGTTAGATCCAACGGGCAAGGGTGATCCGGTGTGAACCGCACGCCAAGAATAACGCCGACGCGTGGCAAGGTTGGATTAAAAACAGAATTTGAAAACCTGATTTAGATTCAAACTTCAAATGCTCATAACTTTCGAATGCCACGTTGGATTTTTGCAAACTTTATACCGTTGGATTCAGTGAAACAAGGCCTTTCTGAATATCCAATTAGTTTAGAATATAGTAACAGTTAAAAATGTTTTATTTGTGGAACAAGATTAAGGCTATTTTAGATATAGAAATATCTTTATAAAATTTTTGTTATGGCCAAATAGGTTTATTGGACAAACTTGTGACATGTTATGCTTCTGTAGTCATGAACACACACTTGGTAGAATTTTCAAAAATTTAACACTTGGTAAATTCTTGCATGCATGCATTCATATTATTTTTGTTTGTATTTAAATGGTGTGTAATTGTATGCTTGATTTCTTGTGTAGATTTTGCTAGTGATTGTGATTGTCAAGAGTGCTACTCTCCACACTACCAAGGCAAGTGATATTTTCATGAATATTCCTATCCTAAGTTTTATGTTAGCATTTAGTTATCTTGCTAAAGTATTGCATGATATTTTGCTAAAATACTAAATTGTGAAATCCTAGTAGAGAAAAATAGTAGAAATGCTAGGGAAATTTTCCTAAGTTAAGTTACCCTATTTTGCCTAGCCTAGCTTATAGCAAACAAGGGTGGTGAACATCTATATACTATATGATAAAAATATTCTAAGTCAAGAGACTTATATTTTCTTAATAAAACAACTAAGACAAATGAACCTCCTGGGTGGAATGGGAAGATTGGGTTATGTTGAGTGGTTACACAAGGCCATGGACTTGGGTTGTGTGTCACACTTGTGGAATGCCACCCAGGCACAAAGGGATTTGGAGGCCAAGTGTTGAGAAAGCTTACAGTGCAACCACTTGGCAATATGGGCTCTGCCTTGATCATATATGTAGCTAGAACTTAGTCTTTTGGACAGTTGGTGGTAGATGGGATGATAGGATGGAGCGCGTCCATTTGACTAAGGAAAGGCTTCTGAAAGGTCCTGTCTTGGGAAACCAAGTCTAGTGGGGAAAGTGCACAACCTCTGCAGATGGAAAAACTAAGTACTTAGCCTTGTCCAAGGAAATGGACATTTTTGAGCATCAAGACATGGAAGCCACAAGAATCTCATCACTCCAACTTCTAAATAAAAACTTGTGGGTGAACAAGGGTGAAGGACCCCAATGTCTATTGGAAGTTTCCTTGGGAATGTTTTTGACAAAGAGCAACTTAGTGATTTCAACTAATAGGAAAAGTCTATTTTCTAGCAAAGCAAGCCAAGCTACACTAGCCAAAATGCATATAGTAATATAGTCCACTTAAAATATACTAAGGTATCACTTGCCAATACTATTCCAAAGTATTGACCCTCCGTGGTCAGTAACTTGTGATGTTGCAGGTTACTCCGATGATGATTAGGAGTCATGAGTCTACACTCAACATGCTTGCCTGTGGCACATGAAGATGAAGACTTGTGTTTAATTACTTATTCCTAAAACTCTTGTATTAGGCCTATGGCCCTGAGTTGTAAAAGACTATGTTTTATCTCTGGAATGAATGTAATAAACGACCTTTGTATCTGTGTACTTCATCTTAAACTGTGGATGCTAGCATTGATCCAGGGACTAGCATTGCAATCACAGGGATCCTATCCTTTATAAAGGAGGGGTCTAACAGATGGTATCAGAGCACTGTGTTGCCTGTAGGATTATGACCCTAGGATTGGAAAACCACTAAGGAAAAAGTTTTTCAAATACTTCTACACTTGTCTATTCTTCTCGTAAAACTTTTCTAATCTCTTTCAACTTCCTTGTAGATGAACTCCATCAACGAAGCCGTGAAGAAGGGACCACTCATGACCATGACCTTGGAATGTGAAACCGAGTTTCCCAATATTCTCAAGGACCTCATGGAGGCAATGGATGCACATGGTGAAGCTGTACAAGGGCTTTCCAGTGATGGATGAAGGAGTGGATTATTGGTGGGTGCAACTTCACTTGTACAAAAACAAGGAAGACAACCACAAAGAAAGGGGATTCTGCATGTACACTAACACTACCATGCACACCACATTCTTTGAGTCACCAGGATGCAGCTTGGAGGACTATCAAGGAACTAAGTGCTAGAGTCAAATGCAGAATGCTCAACCTCCAAAAGGACTTAGAGAAAGAGAAGGAGCTTACTCAAGAGTTGGAGGACACCAACCAAGAAATAAGAGGAGATGTTATAGACTTAGTGATAGAATCAAGAGAGCAAGATTGGTGGATTGCCTCTAGGAACATTGTGTTTAACAATAGATCCCGCGAGATTGGATTGTAAGATCACTTCGTTAGTTGGACCACCACTTATCACCTTATTTTTCTAAAGATATTTTTAATAAGTTTGGACCTTGAGTGATGTAATGAACTTATGTATGCATGACTTGTGTGACGATTCTGTTTCATGGATATGTATGAATGTTAGTCTTGATTTACCTTGAATTGCTATGTTCTAACTTTTCAATCTTATAAATAGATGCATGTTGCCGTCAGCACCGTTGAGGAGTTTCGGGTTACTCGTTTTGGTCCCCGTATCATTGAGCTTACCACTCTACTTGATCTCCCTCTTCCTACCATCACGGTGTACCCACTCACCAAGTTCGAGAGGAAGGACCTCTGGGGCTTCAAGGTGACCCAGCCGGGACGCCAGACTGAGCCTACTACAGAGGCCATCGTCTTCAAGTTGATGCACGATGACAGGGAGAGAGGCATGGAGGTAGTCATGCAGGACCTGGTAGGACGGCTTAGGCCGTCCTCCAGCGAGTTAGGTACTCATTTTCACGTCTTCGAAGACGTGATGACGGAGAGTCCATCGACTCGAGGACGACTCGAGGAGCACCGCGAGCCGATACGCCTTTATCTTCAGGACTTAGAGACTCTTCTCGTGCACGTAGATACGGACGGACGACGCGTCATGCTAGGTAATGACGAGCTTGAGTGCAGCTTGAGAAGGACAAGATTTTTGCGCAGCAGGATGAGATGATCAAGGAGATGGAGACAAAATTCGAGGCCCAGGACCGCAAGTTCAAGAGTCAAGAGAAACGTGTCCAGGATAGGAACAAGAGGATCCGGGACATGACCGAGGAACTGAAGTCCAAGGACTTCGAGCTTGAGCAGCAGCAGATAGTTATTGAGAGGCTTCGTTCCCAGAAGAGGGCTATCAAGACCAAGGTTGATTCCTTGACCACTACTATAGAGGAGAACAAGACCGCGATGGAGAACGCAGGACTTACCTTCGTCGAGGAGGAGATAGATGCTGACGAGTAGACTTGTTACTCGTTCTTACTTACATAATCATACTTGTTGTTGCGAACTTGTTATTGGACCATCCGACATGTGGATGGCTTGTCACTTGTGTGTTTTATTTCCTGAGTTTGTTATGTGGATGTTGCACTTATATTTTTATGTTGCTTGTTATGTGTTGCTTGTGATGTATTGTGCATGAAACATCTATGGGTATCTCATTCTTATCTATTTGATCAAACCACAGATGCCTCCCCGTCGCGCAAACCCCAACCCCAATAACATCACCCCGGAAATGCAACAGATGATGAATGCGCAAACACAACTTATGCAAATGATGACGACATTCATCCAGAATCAGAATAACAACAACAATAACAACCCCAACAACAACAACAACAACAACAACAACAATAACAACAACAACAACAACCCTCCGGGTTTTGATATGCTTACTAGATTTCTGCGACTAAGGCCAGCAAAGTTTTTGGGGACAACTGATCCCATGGCAGCCAATGACTGGCTACGTTCTGTGAACAAAGACTTGGTGACATGTAATGACCGATGCTGAAAAAGTCGGTTTGCACATCTGTTGGAAGGACCAGCCGCCACATGGTGGGATAACTTCCAAATCACCACTCCCATTGATGAAGTGACATGGGACATATTTGAGGATGGGTTTCATCGCTCATATCTCATCGGGATAATGAGTCTGAAAAGAAGGAGTTTCACAACTTGAAACAGCGCCATCGATTGTGGCGAATCGTAGAAGAATTCAACAATCGTGCGCTATGCCGGATGAGGTTGATATTGATGCCAAGAGTAAGGAGAAGTTCTGGGAATGCTTGAATGATTAGCTGAACCTACAGGTTATGCATGGCATACGTTCCAACTTATCAGTCCTTGTGTGACAAGGCTGCTATTTTGGAAAGTAAAATGAAGCAAGTCGAGAGTAGGAAGAGGAAACACTCCGACAAACACAACTCGGGATCGTCTCACAAACGATCTCATTATGATGACAGTGGCAGCTCAGGATCCCATAAACATGGGAAATTCAACAAGCACCACAACCACAACCGTCATGACAACAAGCATCACCGTAGTCATGACAATGATAAATCAAGAACCACAAGGGTGGACATAAGAGCCACCACAGTGGAAATGGTAGTGGAAGTGGAAGTCAGCATGTTAAAAAAGACATCAGTCAGGTTGAGTGCTTCAAATGCAAGAAGCTAGGGCATTATGCTAATGAGTGCCCTGAAAAGAAAGTTGAAGGACCTAACAAGCCAAATCCTTTCCAGAAAGGACAGGTTAACCACATCAATGTGGAGGAGGTCTATGAGGAACCTGATGCCGTTGCTGGTAAGTTCAGACTCAATTCAATTTCAGCATTTGTACTCTTTGATATGGTGCATCTCATTCATTCATATCAAAGGCATTTGTTGATAGAAATGGGTTTGCATCGAAAAACATTGGGTGTCCAATAAAGGTTAGTTCTCCGGGGAGATATGATAGTAAGCCTTGGATGCCGGATCTCATCATAGAGTTTGGGAAGCATAAGTTTCGAGAAGCCTGATAATCCTAGATTCCCAAGGACTAGATGTAATTTTGGGAATGGATTGGATGGCTAAGTATGAAGGAGTATTAGATCTGCGAATCGTGCTTACACTCACAACCCAGAAGGAAAAGAATAAAATTTAAGTCAAACTTTGAATCCAAAGGAAGTAAGTGAATTCTCTTAAGGGGTTAGCATGGACAAGGTGCCAATTGTGTGAGTATCCGGATGTATTCCAAGGAATTACCAGAATGCCACCAGATAGAGATGTGGAGTTTTGATAGATTTGGTACAGGTTCGGACCAATAGCTAAGAGACCATACAAAATGTCGGTTGATGAACCGAAGAACTCAAGAAACAACTAGGAACGATTCTGAAAGGGTTTATACAACCAAGTTCTTCATCTTGGGGAGCCCCGGTATTGTTTGTGGAGAAGAAGGATAGAACACAAAGATTATGTATTGATTATCGTTATCTCAACGAGGTTACCATCAAGAACAAGTATCCTTTGCCGAGAATAAACGACTTGTTTGATCAGTTAGAAGGAGCGTGTGTTTTCTCGAAGATTGATCTTCGGTCAGGCTATTTTCAACTTAAGATAAGAGAGCAAGACATACCTAAGACATCATTCACCACAAGGTATGGATTGTATGAGTACACTGTGATGCCTTTTGGTTTAACCAACGCTCCAGCATACTTCATGAATATGATGAACAAAGTGTTCATGGAATTTCTTGACAAGTTCGTTGTCGTTTTTATCGACGATATCTTAGTTTACTCTAAGAGCAAGGCAGAACATGAAAGACACTTGCGCTTGATACTTGAAAAATTAAGAGAGCATAAGCTTTATGCCAAATTCAGCAAGTGTGAGTTCTGGTTAGAGAAAGTTGGATTTCTTGGTCATGTTATGACAAAGGATGGTGTGGCAGTTGATCCTGCTAAAGTTTCATTGTGATGAATGGGAATCACCCAAGAATGTGAAGGAAGTTCGTAGTTTCCTTGGTTTAGCAGGTTACTATAGAAGGTTCATTGAAAATTTCTCGAAAGTTGCTAAGCCGATGACAGAATTGCTAAAGAAGGACAAGAAATTTGTTTGACCGAAGGTTGCAAGTCGACTTCAAGAGTTGAAGAAGAGACTTGTGACAGCACCAGTTCTATGTCTGCCAGATTTGGAAAAGGATTTCCAAGTGTATTGTGATGCTTCTCATCAAGGCTTGGGTGCTGTACTTATGCAAGATGGTAGAGTCGTAGCTTATGCTTCGAGACAACTCAAAACTCATGAAGTAAACTATCCTACTCATGATTTGGAGTTAGCCTCTGTCGTCCATGCACTCAAAACATGGAGACATTACCTTTTAGGTAAGCGGTGTGAAGTATTCACCGATCATAAGAGTTTGAAGTATATCTTCACCCAGAAAGAGATCAACATGAGACAAAGAAGATGGCTAGAACTTATCAAGGATTATGACTTGAGTTTGCAATACCACCCTGGTAAAGCAAATGTGGTAGCCGATGCTTTAAGTCGTAAGACGTTTGTAAATGGTCTTACCAAAGGAGAATTGCCAGAGGATCTCTGTAAACAATTCAAGGAACTCAGATTGGAGATTGTACCAGAAGGACATCTTAAGTCATTAGATGTTCAACCCACTCTTTTGAACAGGATCCAGGAAGCTCAGAAGACCGATAAGGAAATTGAAAAGATCAAGGAAAATATTAGTCTAGGGAAGGCTAAGAGTTTCCGTATCGATGAACAAGGAACCTTATGGCACGGAAGCGATATGTGTTCCACAAGACCGAGTTGCGAGCGATCTTACACGAAGGTCATAACTCTCCATATTCTATTCACCGAAACACCAAAATGTACATGGATATGAAAGAAAAGTTTTGGTGGAACAATCTCAAAAGAGACATCGCGAACATATTGCTTTGTGTGATGTGTGTAGCGAGTCAAAGCGGAGCACCAAAAACCAGCAGTGCTTCAACCCTTTCTATTCACGAATGGAAGTGGGAAAATATTGGTATGGATTTCATTACCGGATTACCAAGAACCAGATCCGGGTATGATTCCATATGGGTAGTAGTGGATCGCTTAACTAAAGTGGCTCATTTTATACCCGTGAAGACAACTTATACCAGTGCCAAGTTAGCAAAAATATATATGATCAGAATTGTATGCCTTCACGGAGTACCCAAAAGTATTGTGTCAGATAGAGGAACTCAGTTCACTTCTCACTTTTGGAGACAACTTCATGAATCTTTGGGAACGAGATTGGAATTCAGTACTGCCTTCCATCCTCAAACAGATGGTCAAACAGAAAGGACCAACCAAATTCTGGAAGATATGTTGAGAGCATGTGCTTTAGACTACGGAGCAAGTTGGGATGAAAGTTTACCTTACGCAGAGTTCTCTTACAACAATAGTCATCAATCTAGTATTGGAATGGCACCGTTTGAGTTACTCTACGGAAGAAAGTGTACCACCCCATTGTTATGGAACGGTGTGGGAGAAAGAGGCCTATTCGGACCAGATCTTATCAAAGATGCCTAAGAAAAAGTGAAATTGGTTAAAGACAAGTTGAAGATAGCACAGTCCCGACAGAAAAGCTACGCGGATTCTAAACGTAGAGAAGTCACTTACGAAGTTGGGGATAGAGCTTATCTCAGAGTATCACCACTCCGTGGAGTGAAAAGATTTGGAGTCAAAGGTAAGTTGGCACCAAGATATGTTGGGCCATTCAAAATTCTAAGTCGCAAAGGAGAAGTTGCATATGAAGTTGAATTGCCAGAATCTCTATCAGCAGTCCATAACGTATTTCATGTGAGTCAGCTTAAGAAATGTCACCCAGAAATGGAAGAGTCCTCCTTGAAGGATACCATACCTTTGGAAGAGGTTCAACTAGAGAGTGATCTCACTTATGAAGAAAAGCCTGTCAAGATTCTAGAGACCGCAGAAAGAGTCACCAGGACCAAGACTATCAAATTTTGTAAAGTACAATGGAACCATATCTTCGGAAAGACCACCCTCACCTATTTGCTAGCCAATCCGAATCTCGAGGGCGAGATTCATCTTAAGGGGGTTAGATTTGTAACATCCCAAAAATCATAGTTTCAAAACTCATTCATATCACTTTACATCATTCCTTCATTTAGGGTTTTTCTCAAAAATCACTTAGTGATGGAATATGAGTTATGATTTCATGTGGTCAAATTGTCCCAAATAAACATCATCCTTTTGAAGTTTGAATGTTTAAATACTTGAATGCTTGCCTTCATTGATGGAAAGTTTAGGTGAAACTTTTAAATCCCAAGGATTTCAAATTTAGGAGTAGATTCCAAAATCCATTTCAAATGTTTGCAAACAGGAACAAATCCCTAATTATTATAGAAACCAAGCTGGACCAAGCCTTGCAATGTAACCACCTAGTTTTGTGACTGTTTTGAATCCACAAAACCCTACAAAATTTCCAAGGCAGTTTGATTTCAAAAGGATTTGAATTCATACCAAAATTCATACGAAAATGGAAATAGAAAAGAAAAGAGCATCCGAATAGAAAAGGGCCACGCCAGGATCCGCCCAGCCCAAGCAAGCCCAAGCAAGCCCACCCGGGACTTCTTTTCTCCTCTCACGCGAGCACACGCAAATGACAGCCCGACCCCACCGAATCCTGGCGTATCGACGCAAGCGGCCAACCACGCCATTGTCGTCTCCACCCATACGACTCGTTCATCCCCAAATCAGCAGGCGTTCGGTTTTAATTCGCGGCGTCAATTCGAGTTATTGGCGAGTGATTCTCGCCGCGACCAGGCTATAAGAAACCCCTCTCCCCTCTCTTTTCCCCAAAACCTCAAGCCTTGAACGCCCCAGTCGCGCATTGCTCTCTGCAACCCCGCGTCTTGACGGCGCGGCGAATTCGGTGAGTCTCGAGTTTCCCAGCCTCGCGTTCACGCTATCTTGTTCAGGAACCTCTGTGCATCTTCGACACTCGTTTGCTTTCATGACCCTAAGCGTGGCAACGTCGACGATCGCCGCCACCGTCTCTGCAAGAACTCCGCGACCTCCTTCGTAGTAACCACCGCCTTGATCTCTGATCGATCGCCCGGAATCCACATCGTTTTGCGATCCGACAAGTACCCTGTTGACTTAGCGACGAGGAACCTCGCCAACGTCGACAATCGATCGTGGCGACGCGTTCGCGAACTCCGCGAAATCTCCGACGAACCCGGCGCCTTCCCAAGCCATTGCCACCTTGAGCATCGGCCTTCTACGGTTCTGGTAAGCATCTCCTCCCTTCTCCGGCGACCTAGAACGCCGGCATCGACCGACGCGCTGTCATTACCGCCAGCTTCGTTTTGGTTAGGAGAATTTTAGCCGTTAGATCTGAATCCTCTGGCGTGAAACACTTCACTTAACGAAGGGTATGGACGGATCTGAGCAGCGCGGTGTTAGTTAGATCCAACGCACGTAAGGGTGATCCGGTGTGAACCGGTACGCGCCAGTAATAACGCGACGCGTGGCAAGGTTGGATTAAAAACAGAATTTGAAAACCTGATTTAGATTCAAACTTCAAATGCTCATAACTTTCGAATGCCACGTTGGATTTTTGCAAACTTTATACCGTTGGATTCAGTGAAACAAGGCCTTTCTGAATATCCAATTAGTTTAGCATATAGTAACAGTTAAAAATGTTTTATTTGTGGAACAAGATTAAGGCTATTTTAGATATAGAAATATCTTTATAAAAATTTTGTTATGGCCAAATAGGTTTATTGGACAAACTTGTGACATGTTATGCTTCTGTAGTCATGAACACACACTTGGTAGAATTTTCAAAAATTTAACACTTGGTAAATTCTTGCATGCATGCATTCATATTATTTTTGTTTGTATTTAAATGGTGTGTAATTGTATGCTTGATTTCTTGTGTAGATTTTGCTAGTGATTGTGATTGTCAAGAGTGCTACTCTCCACACTACCAAGGCAAGTGATATTTTCATGAATATTCCTATCCTAAGTTTTATGTTAGCATTTAGTTATCTTGCTAAAGTATTGCATGATATTTTGCTAAAATACTAAATTGGGAAATCCTAGTAGAGAAAAATAGTAGAAATGCTAGGGAAATTTTCCTAAGTTAAGTTACCCTATTTTGCCTAGCCTAGCTTATAGCAAACAAGGGTGGTGAACATCTATATACTATATGATAAAAATATTCTAAGTCAAGAGACTTATATTTTCTTAATAAAACAACTAAGACAAATGAACCTCCTGGGTGGAATGGGAAGATTGGGTTATGTTGAGTGGTTACACAAGGCCATGGACTTGGGTTGTGTATCACACTTGTGGAATGCCACCCAGGCACAAAGGGATTTGGAGGCCAAGTGTTGAGAAAGCTTACAGTGCAACCACTTGGCAATATGGGCTCTGCCTTGATCATATATGTAGCTAGAACTTAGTCTTTTGGACAGTTGGTGGTAGATGGGATGATAGGATGGAGCGCGTCCATTTGACTAAGGAAAGGCTTCTGAAAGGTCCTGTCTTGGGAAACCAAGTCTAGTGGGGAAAGTGCACAACCTCTGCAGATGGAAAAACTAAGTACTTAGCCTTGTCCAAGGAAATGGACATTTTTGAGCATCAAGACATGGAAGCCACAAGAATCTCATCACTCCAACTTCTAAATAAAAACTTGTGGGTGAACAAGGGTGAAGGACCCCAATGTCTATTGGAAGTTTCCTTGGGAATGTTTTTGACAAAGAGCAACTTAGTGATTTCAACTAATAGGAAAAGTCTATTTTCTAGCAAAGCAAGCCAAGCTACACTAGCCAAAATGCATATAGTAATATAGTCCACTTAAAATATACTAAGGTATCACTTGCCAATACTATTCCAAAGTATTGACCCTCTGTGGCTGTAACTTGTGATGTTGCAGGTTACTCCGATGATGATTAGGAGTCATGAGTCTACACTCAACATGCTTGCCTGTGGCACATGAAGATGAAGACTTGTGTTTAATTACTTATTCCTAAAACTCTTGTATTAGGCCTATGGCCCTGAGTTGTAAAAGACTATGTTTTATCTCTGGAATGAATGTAATAAACGACCTTTGTATCTGTGTACTTCATCTTAAACTGTGGATGCTAGCATTGATCCAGGGACTAGCATTGCAATCACAGGGATCCTATCCTTTATAAAGGAGGGGCCTAACACCAAGCTCAGTGATGAAGTTTCTGATCCAAACTCCTTCACTTGACGCTTCTGCAGCAGCCATGTATTCCGCTTCCACTGTAGATCCCGCGATCACGCTTTGCTTGCAGCTTCTCCAGCTCACAGCTCCTCCATTCAAAATATAAACGTATCTTGTCTGAGATTTAGAAACATCCTTGTCGGTGTCGAAACTAGCATCGACATAACCTTTTACGACAAGCTGTTTATCACCCCCATAGACTAAGAACATTTATTTAGTTCTATTTAGGTACTTTAGGATGTTCTTCACGGCTGTCCAGTGTTCCACTCCTGGATCACTTTGATATCTGCTCGTCAAACTAAGAGCATTGGACACATCCGGTCTAGTACACAGCATGGCATACATGATGGAACCTATGGCCGAGGCATAAGGAACTTTGCTCATAGCTTCCTTATCATTTACCGTAGCTGGACACTGAGCCTTGCTCAATATCTTACCTGACAACATAGGCACTGAACCTTTCTTTGCCTTATCCATTCTGAACCTTTTCAGAACTTTGTCTAGGTATGTACTCTGGCTTAAAGCTATCAGGCGTCTTTGTCTATCTCTATAGATTTTGATGCCCAATATATAAGCAGCTTCACCTAGGTATTTCATTGAAAAACACTTGTTCAAATAACTCTTCACATCGTTAAGCATGTTGATGTCATTTCCGATAATCAATATGTCATCCACATATAGTACCAGAAACGTCACCGAGCTCCCACTCACTTTCTTGTAGATACAAGCTTCGTAGCAATTTGGAACATATCCAAAGCTCTTGATCACTTGATCAAAACGAAGGTTCCAACTCCGAGATGCTTGCTTCAGTCCATAAATGGAACACTGAAGTTTGCATACTTTACTAGCATCCTTAGGATCGACAAAACCTTCGGGTTGCATCATATACAACTATTCATCAATGTTCCCACTGAGGAAAGCAATCTTGACATCCATATGCCATATTTCATAATCATGAAACGCAGCAATTGCTAGTAAAATCCGAATGGACTTAAACATCGCTACGGGAGAGAAAGTCTCATCGTAGTCAACACCTTGAACTTGTCGAAAACCTTTTGCGACAAGCCGTGCTTTATAGACGGTAACATTACCATCCGCGTCCGTTTTCTTCTTGAAAATCCATTTGCACTCAACGGCCTTTCGGTCGCTAGGAGGGTCCACCAAAGTCCATACTTGTTTTTCGCTCATGGATCCCAATTCGGATTTCATGGCTTCCAGCCATTTCTCAGAGTCTGGGCTCATCATCGCTTCCTCATAGTTCGTAGGTTCACTGTCTTCTACTAACAAGACAGTCAAGACAGGATTGCCGTACCACTCAGGAGGGGCACGCGACCTTGTCGACCTGCGACGTTCAGTAGCAGCATCGTCCGAAGCTTCATGATCCTTGTCATTAGCTTCCTCTATTGTTGGTGCAGGCGGCACTGGAACAATTTCAGGTGTTGCGCTACTCTCCAATTCAAGAGAAGGTTCAATAACCTCGTCTAGCTCTACTTTCCTACCACTCACATCTTTCGAGAGAAACTCCTTCTCAAGAAAGGAACCGTTCTTTGCGACAAACACTTTGCCTTCGGTTCTGTGATAGAAGGTATACCCAATAGTTTCCTTAGGGTATCCTATGAAGACGCATTTCTCCGCTTTGGGTTCGAGCTTGTCCGGCATCAACTTCTTGCCGTAAGCTTCGCATCCCCAAACTTTAAGAAACGACAACTTAGGTTTAGCACCAAACCACAGTTCATACGGTGCCGTCTCAACGGATTTAGATGGAGCCCTATTTAAAGTGAATGCAGCGGTTTCTAATGCATAACCCCAAAATGATAACGGCAAATTAGTAAGAGACATCATTGATCGGACCATATCTAATAGGGTTCGATTCCGGCGTTCAGACACACCATTGCGCTGTGGTGTTCCCGGTGGCGTGAGTTGTGAAATGATTCCACTTTCTTTAAGATGCGTGAGAAAATCATAACTCAAATATTCGCCCCCACGATCGGATCGTAGAAACTTAATCTTTCTGTTACGATGCTTCTCCACTTCATTCTGAAATTCCTTGAACTTTTCAAATGTTTTAGATTTATGTTTCATTAAATAGATATACCCATATCTACTTAAGTCATCGGTAAAAGTGAGAAAATAGCGATATCCACCGCGCGTCGAAACACTCATCGGTCCGCATACATCGGTATGTATGATTTCCAACAAGTCCGTTGCTCGCTCCATCATACCGGAGAATGGGGTTTTGATCATCTTGCCCATGAGGCATGGTTCGCATGTGTCAAATGATTCAAAATCAAGAGACTCCAAAAGTCCATCAGAATGGAGTTTCTTCATGCGCTTTACACCAATATGACCTAGACGATTGCCACAAATAAGTAGTATTATCACTATCTACTTTGCATCTCTTAGCCTCAATGTTATGGATGTGTGTTTCATCCCTTTCGAGATTTAGAAGAAATAAACCATTCACTAGAGGTGCATGACCATAAAAGATGTTACTCATATAAATAGAACAACCATTATTCTCCGATTTAAATGAATAACCGTCTTGCAATAAACATGATCCGGAAATAATGTTCATGCTCAACGCAGCACATAATAACATTTATTAAGGTTTAAAACTAATCCGAAGGTAAAACTAAGGAGAGCGTGCCGGCCATCACATCAACTCTTGATCCATTGCCAACGCCGCATCGTCACCTCATCCCTCATAAGCCGTCTATTCCGTAGCTCCTGTTTCGAGTTACAAATATTAGCATCTGAACCGGTATCAAATACCCAGGCACTACAACGAGGGCTAGTAAGGAAAACATCAATAACATGTATATCAAATATACCTTTGATGGTGCCAGCCTTCTTGTCCGCTAAGTATTTCGGACAGTTGCGCTTCCAGTGACCCTTGTCCTTGCAATAGAAGCACTCAGTGTCCGGCTTGGGACCAGACCTGAGCTTCTTCTCAGCAGGGGCATTGCGCTTTCCCCCGCCCTTCTTGAAGGGATTCTTTGCACCCTTACCTTTCTTAAAGGAGGGCTTGTTGACCATCAACACATGATTATCCTTCTTGATGTCCACTTCCGCAGCCTTCAGCTTTGCGAAGAGCTCAGTGATCATATCAGTGGAACCAATCTGATTGTGATCAACTACAAAACTTTTGTAGCTAGGAGTGTCAATCTTGAGCTCCTATGGAATCTTGCAACTCAGTTGCTCATGGCGTTGAGTGTAGCCCAACATCTTAATGGCGTGCTCACTAACGGACCTCCCTTCCTCCATCTTGTAGTTAAAGAATTTCTTAGAGATCTCATATCTCTCAGAACGGGCTTGAGTCTGAAACATGTTTTTCAGCTCCTCGAGAATCTCAAAGGGCCCGACGAACTCCTCAAAACGATTTTGAAGATCCGATTCCATAGCATACAACATGGCGATCTTAATCAAATCATAATCATTCTTGCGCGACTGATAAACAGCTTTTTCATCAGCCGGCGCATCTATAGCAGGGGCGTCACCTAGCGCTTTCTCAAGGACATAGTCCTTTTGTCCGCCAGCGAGAATGATTCTCAGAATGCAGAACCATTTGGTGAAGTTAGACCCATTGTTCCTAAGCTTTTCTTTCTCAGCAAAAACGTTGAAGTTGAAGTTGGATTTGGCCATGTGATCTACAGTATTTGCAAGTACAATTTAGACTATGTTCATGATAAATAGTTCAAATTAATCAAATTACTAGATGAACTCCCACTAAATTCAACATCCCTCAAGTTGTTTAGTGAACACGATCCAAATTCACCACACCTAATCCGATCATCACGAGAAGAGATGTGGTTTCAATGGTGGACAACGAAGTGTCGATCATATCATTCATATGACTCATGCTTAACCTTTCGGTTCTTGTGTTCCGAGGCCATGTCTGTACATGCTAGGCTCGTCAAGTTAGACCCAAGTATTTCCGCGTGTGCAAAACTGGCTTGCACCCGTTGTATGTGAGCGTAGAGTCTATAGCACCCGATCATCACGTGATGCTTGGACACGAAGAACTTTCATAGCGGTGCATACTTAGAGAACACAGTTTTATCTTGATCTTTAAGTGAGGAATCATCTTATAATGCTACCGTCGCGATCTAAGCATAATAAGATACATAAAAGGATACACATCACATGCATATAACTTTATGTGACATGGTATAGCCAATCTTGGCGCAAGAATGATCTCCATCTTGTGCGTTGCATGATCTCCATCACTCCACCATGATTGCCTCCACCACGAATAGCAACTACAACTATTGCTAACTACTTAGTGATAAAGTAAAGCTATTACATGGCGTATAAGAAGTTGACTCATGGTCATACACAATTATAAAGACAACCATATGGCTCCACCGGTTGTGTACTCATCGACATGCAAGTCGTGAAACATTACAAAACATGATCATCGCATACAATATACACATCACATCTTGGGCCATACCATATCACAGAAAACACTCTGCAAGAACAAGTTAGACGCCTCTACTTTGTTGTTGCATGTTTACGTGGCTTATGTGAGTAGATGCTAAGAACGATTCTTACCTACGGAAAGCCACAACGGTGATATTATGGTTGCCAAACTCGTGTTAATCCCATGACAACTATAGTGAGAGAAACGACATCCACCGGCCGCATGTGTGGTACAAGCCACACGTCAAGTCGGAGCCGGTCTCATGACGGCGTCGTAAGGTTGGCTGGACCGCTTCAATCTCACTATCCGGCGTCATAAGAAGAACACAAACAAGAGGCTTGCAATGAAAACATCAGCCGCAACAACCATGTTGCGTTACTCGTGAAACACATCTACGCATAGATCTAGCTCGATACCCTGAAGGGTTTCGCGGCATAGTAAATCAAAATTTTCTACTGAGCGAATGAGAGGAAAGCCAAGATCTAATCTAGGAGATGCAATCAACGAGAGAGATTGTATTAGATCTTCATACCCTTGAAGATTACGCAAGCGGAACGTTACGTCGAACGTGGGTGATGTAGTCGTACTCGCTTCTCCTCCTCGCGATCCGATCCGATCTAGCACCACAAGTGGCGGTGCCTCCGTGAGATGCACACGTGCAGCACCTCGACGTCTCCTCCTTCCTTGGACCAGCAAGTATGGTGGAGAGATAGATTGGATCTACAACACGACGGCGTGGTGTATATGGTGGAGAATTTCTGCTGCAGGGCTTCGCCTACAAACAGTCGGGAGGGAGAGAGGAAGGTAGCAAGGCAGCTAGGGCTTAGAGGAAGGTGTGTGTAGGGGGGAGGGGGCACACCACCCCTCTATATATAGAGGGGGGGCGGCCAGCCCTTGCCCCTCCTCCAAGCCTATCTCTAGTTTAAACAATTTAAACTCTCCCTTATCTAGAAATCCTATCTCTAGTTTAAACGATTTAAACTCTCCCTTATCTAGAAATCCTATCTCTAGTTTAAACGAGTTTAAACTTATCTAGGATCGGCTGGGCCCTATGGGGCCTTGTGCCCCTGGCCCAATGCGGCCAGGACAATCCCTCATAGGCCCATGCCCCCTCCCGGAAGGTGGGGCCACGTTGGTCCCCTTCCGGAAGGTTCTAGAAGCTTCCGGTACAATACCGATTAACCGGAACAATTCGAACTCCAAAACTGCCTGCCTTATATGAATCTTATTCTCCGGACCATTCGAACCTCTCGTGATATCCGGATCCCATCCGAGACTCCGAACAAAAATTCATAAACCAATTATCCAATCTATCCTAGCGTCGAGATACGTTAAGTGTGTGACCTGCGGGTTCGAGAATATCGAGACATGATCTTCTATCAATAATCAACAGGTGCAGGCACCCATATTGACTCCACACATTCATCGATGATCATATCGGATGAACCACGATGCAGATTCATCAATCCCATATATATATTCCCTTCGTCTCGCGATATTTTACTTGCCTGAGATTCGATCGTCGGTACAGTCATACCTAGTTCAATCTCGTTCACAGCAAGTACTTTACTCGTTCCGTAATCCGATATCACTTTGTGATTAACTCCTTAACCACATGCTTGCAAGCGGTGTTGATATCGATTACCGAGTGGGCCCGAAGTATATCTCTCCGACTTGGGAGGGAAAAATTCCATCTCGATACATACAACCCAACAGATACTTTCCGATCACCTGAGAGACACCTTTATGATCACCCTCTCATAGGATGACGTTTGATGACCTCAAAGCTTTCTTCCGGTTCCAGGGAGTTGCATTATCTCATGGTCTAAGGAATACAATATTTGACATAGGAAAAGCTTCGCAAAGATGAACACGATGAAACGATCTAATTGCTTCGCTTAGTTTGGGTCTGTCCACCATATCATTATCTCATTATCAATTGAGAACTCATGTCTATGGTTAGGAAACCTTAACCATCATTGATCAATGAGCTAGTCCATAGAGGCGTACTAGGGACACGGTGTTGTTTATAAACCACACAAGTATTAAAGTTTCTGCTTAATACAATTCTAGCATGGAATATAAACTTTATCATGAACAAGAATTATAATAATAACATCTTTATTATTGCCTCTAGGGCATAATTCCAACAGTCTCCCACTTGCACTAGAGTCAATAATCTAGTTTACATCTGGAAACAATCTCACACCCATGGCACTGAGGTGTTGATCATGTTTTACACGTGGAAGAGGTTTAGTCAGTGGATCTGCGACATTCAGATCCGTATGTACTTTTCTAATCTTCAGATCTCCATCTGCTATATAATCTCGGATTATATGAAACTTGCGGTTGATATGCTTGGTCTTTGGATGATATCTTGGTTCCTTAGCGAGTGCTATGGCGCCAGTGTTGTCACACAATATCTCCAATGGGTCCAATGCACTTGGAACCACACCAAGCTCGATGATGAAGTTTCGATCCAAACTCCTTCACTTGGCACGCATCAGCCATGTATTCCGCTTCCACTATAGATCCGCGATCACGCTTTGCTTGCAGCTTCTCCAACTCACACTCCTCCATTCAAAATATAAACGTATCACATGCGAGATTTAGAACCATCCTTGTCGGTGTCGAAACTAGCATCGACATAACCTTTTACGGCAAGCTGTTTATCACCCCCATAGACTAAGAACATTTCTTTAGTTCTATTTAGGGACTTTAGGTTGTTCTTCACGGCTGTCCGATGTTCCACTCTGGATCACTTTGATATCTGCTCGTCAAACTAAGAGCATTGGACACATCCGGTCTAGTACACAAGATGGCATACATGATGGAACCTATGGCGAGGCATAAGGCACTTTGCTCATAGCTTCCTTATCATTTACGAAGCTGGACACCGAGCCTTGCTCAATATCTTACGACAACATAGGCCTTTGAACCTTTCTTTGCCTTATCCATTACGAACCTTTTGAACTTTGTCTAGGTATGTACTCGGCTTAAAGCTATCAGGCGTCTTTGTCTATCTCTATAGATTTTGATGCCCAATATATAAGCAGCTTCACCTAGGTCTTTCATTGAAAAACACTTGTTCAAATAACTCTTCACATCGTTAAGCATGTTGATGTCATTTCCGATAATCAATATGTCATCCACATATAGTACCAGAAACGTCACCAAGCTCCCACTCACTTTCTTGTAGATACAAGCTTCGTAGCAATTTGGAACATATCCAAAGCTCTTGATCACTTGATCAAAACGAAGGTTCCAACTCCGAGATGCTTGCTTCAGTCCATAAATGGAACGCTGAAGTTTGCATACTTTACTAGCATCCTTAGGATCGACAAAACCTTCGGGTTGCATCATATACAACTATTCATCAATGTTCCCATTGAGGAAAGCAGTCTTGACATCCATATGCCATATTTCATAATCATGAAACGCAGCAATTGCTAGTAAAATCCGAATGGACTTAAACATCGCTACGGGAGAGAAAGTCTCATCGTAGTCAACACCTTGAACTTGTCGAAAACCTTTTGCGACAAGCCGTGCTTTATAGACGGTAACATTACCATCCGTGTCCGTTTTCTTCTTGAAAATCCATTTGCACTCAACGGCCTTTCGGTCGCTAGGAGGGTCCACCAAAGTCCATACTTGGTTTTCGCTCATGGATCCCAATTCAGATTTCATGGCTTCTAGCCATTTCTCAGAGTCTGGGCTCATCATCGCTTCCTCATAGTTCGTAGGTTCACTGTCTTCTACTAACAAGACAGTCAAGACAGGGTTGCCGTACCACTCAGGAGGGCACGCGACCTTGTCGACCTGCGACGTTCAGTAGCAGCATCGTCCGAAGCTTCATGATCCTTGTCATTAGCTTCCTCTATTGTTGGTGCAGGCGGCACTGGAACAATTTCAGGTGTTGCGCTACTCTCCAATTCAAGAGAAGGTTCAATAACCTCGTCTATCTCTACTTTCTTACCACTCACATCTTTCGAGAGAAACTCCTTCTCAAGAAAGGAACCGTTCTTTGCGACAAACACTTTGCCTTCGGTTCTGTGATAGAAGGTATACCCAATAGTTTCCTTAGGGTATCCTATGAAGACGCATTTCTCCGCTTTGGGTTCGAGCTTGTCCGGCATCAACTTCTTGACGTAAGCTTCGCATCCCCAAACTTTAAGAAACTACAACTTAGGTTTAGCACCAAACCACAGTTCATACGGTGTCGTCTCAACGGATTTAGATGGATCCCTATTTAAAGTGAATGCAGCGGTTTCTAATGCATAACCCCAAAATGATAACGGCAAATTAGTAAGAGACATCATTGATCGGACCATATCTAATAGGGTTCGATTCCGGCTCGAACACACCATTCTTGTGTGGTGTTCGATGGCGTGAGTTGTGAAACGATTCCACTTGCTTTAAGATGCGTGAGAAAATCATAACTCAAATATTCGCCCCACGATCGGATCGTAGAAACTTAATCTTTACATTACGATGCTTCTCCACTTCATTCTGAAATTCCTTGAACTTTTCAAATGTTTTAGATTTATGTTTCATTAAATAGATATACCCATATCTACTTAAGTCATCGGTAAAAGTGAGAAAATAGCGATATCCACCGCGCGTCGAAACACTCATCGGTCCGCATACATCGGTATGTATGATTTCCAACAAGTCCGTTGCTCGCTCCATCATACCGGAGAATGGGGTTTTGATCATCTTGCCCATGAGGCATGGTTCGCATGTGTCAAATGATTCAAAATCAAGAGACTCCAAAAGTCCATCAGAATGGAGTTTCTTCATGCGCTTTACACCAATATGACCTAGACGACAGTGCCACAAATAAGTAGTATTATCACTATCTACTTTGCATCTCTTAGCCTCAATGTTATGGATGTGTGTTTCATCCCTTTCGAGATTTAGAAGAAATAAACCATTCACTAGAGGTGCATGACCATAAAGATGTTACTCATATAAATAGAACAACCATTATTCTCCGATTTAAATGAATAACCGTCTTGCAATAAACATGATCCGGAAATAATGTTCATGCTCAACGCAGGCACATAATAACATTTATTAAGGTTTAAAACTAATCCCGAAGGTAAAACTAAGGAGAGTGTGCCGACGGCCATCACATCAACTCTTGATCCGTTGCCAACGCGCATCGTCACCTCATCCTCGCAGCCGTCTATTCCGTAGCTCTGTTTGAGTTACAAATATTAGCAACTGAACCGGTATCAAATACCCAGGCACTACAACGAGGGCTAGTAAGGAAAACATCAATAACATGTATATCAAATATACCTTTGATGGTGCCAGCCTTCTTGTCCGCTAAGTACTTCGGACAGTTGCGCTTCAGGACCCTTGTCCTTGCAATAGAAGCACTCGGTGTCGGCTTGGGACGGACTGAGCTTCTTCTCAGCAGGGGCATTGCGCTTTCCCCCGCCCTTCTTGAAGGGATTCTTTGCACCCTTACCTTTCTTAAAGGAGGGCTTGTTGACCATCAACACATGATTATCCTTCTTGATGTCCACTTCCGACCTTGACTGCGAAGAGCTCAGTGATCATATCAGTGGAACCAATCTGATTGTGATCAACTACAAAACTTTTGTAGCTAGGAGTGTCAATCTTGAGCTCCTATGGAATCTTGCAGCTCAGTTGCTCAAGGCGTTGAGTGTAGCCCAACATCTTAATGGCGTGCTCACTAACGGACCTCCCTTCCTCCATCTTGTAGTTAAAGAATTTCTTAGAGATCTCATATCTCTCAGAACGGGCTTGAGTCTGAAACATGTTTTTCAGCTCCTCGAGAATCTCAAAGGGCCGTGAACTCCTCAAAGCGATTTTGAAGATCCGATTCCATAGCATACAACATGGCGATCTTAATCAAATCATAATCATTCTTGCGATCGATAAACAGCTTTTTCATCGGTAGCATCTATAGCGGCGTCACCTAAGCGCTTTCTCAAGGACATAGTCCTTTTGTCCGCCAATGAGAATGATTCTCGAATGCGTAACCATTTGGTGAAGTTAGACCCATTGTTCCTAAGCTTTTCTTTCTCGGCAAAAGCGTTGAAGTTGAAGTTGGATTTGGCCATGTGATCTCAGATTTGCAAGTACAATTTAGACTATGTTCATGATAAATAGTTCAAATTAATCAAATTACTAGATGAACTCCCACTAAATTCAACATCCCTCAAGTTGTTTAGTGAACACGATCCAAATTCACCACACCTAATCCGATCATCACGAGAAGAGATGTGGTTTCAATGGTGGACAACGAAGTGTCGATCATATCATTCATATGACTCATGCTTAACCTTTCGGTTCTTGTGTTCCGAGGCCATGTCTGTACATGCTAGGCTCTTCAAGTTAGACCCAAGTATTTCCGCGTGTGCAAAACTGGCTTGCACCCGTTGTATGTGAGCGTAGAGTCTATAGCACCCGATCATCACGTGATGCTTGGACACGACGAACTTTCAATCGTGCATACTTGGGGAGAACAGTTTTATCTTGATCTTTAAGTGAGGAATCATCTTATAATGCTACCGCGATCTAAGCATAATAAGATACATAAAAGGGATAAACATCACATGCATATAACTTTATGTGACATGGTATAGCCAATCTTCGCGCAATGATCTCCATCTTGTGCGTTCGGCATGATCTCCATCACTCCACCATGATTGCCTTCACCACGAATAGCAACTACAACTATTGCTAACTACTTAGCGATAAAGTAAAGCTATTACATGGCGTATAAGAAGTTGACTCGCGGTCATACACAATTATAAAGACAACCATATGGCTCCTCGGTTGTGTACTCATCGACATGCAAGTCGTGAAACATTACAAAACATGATCATCGCATACAATATACACATCACATATTGGGCCATACCATATCACGAAAACACTCCTGCAAGAACAAGTTAGACGCCTCTACTTTGTTGTTGCATGTTTTACGTGGCTTATGTGAGTAGATGCTAAGAACGATTCTTACCTACGGAAAGCCACAACGGTGATATTATGGTTGCCAAACTCGGTGTTAATCCCATGACAACTATAGTGAGAGAAACCGGCATCCACCAGCCGCATGTGTGGTACAAGCCACACGTCAAGTGCGAGCCGGTCTCGCGAATGACGGCGTCGCGTAAGGTTGGCACGACCTTCAATCTCACTATCCGCGTCATAAGAAGAACACAAACAAGAGGCTTGCACAGAAAACATCAACGCAACAACCATGTTGCGTTTCTACTCGTGAAACACATCTACGCATAGATCTAGCTCGATACCCTTTGAAGGGTTTCGCGGCATAGTAAATCAAAATTTTCTACGGAGCGAGCAGAGGAAAGCCAAGATCTAATCTAGGAGATGCAATCAACGAGAGATTGGATTAGATCTTCATACCCTTGAAGATTCAAGACGGTGAGCGTTAAATCGGGCGTGGGTGATGTAGTCGTACTCGCTTCTCCTCCTCGCGATCCGATCCGATCTAGCACCACAAGTGGCGGTGCCTCCGTGAGATGCACACGTGCGGACCTCGGCGTCTCCTCCTTCCTTGGACCAGCAAGTATGGTGGAGAGATAGATTGGATCTACAACACGATGGCGTGGTGTATATGGTGGAGAATTTCTGCTGCGGCTTCGCCTACAAGCGTCGGGAGGAGAGAGGAAGGTAGCAAGGCGCTAGGGCTTAGAGGAAGGTGTGTGTGGGGAGGCGCACCACCCTCTATATATAGAGGCAGCCAGCCCTTGCCCCTCCTCCAAGCCTATCTCTAGTTTAAACAATTTAAACTCTCCCTTATCTAGAAATCCTATCTCTAGTTTAAACGATTTAAACTCTCCCTTATCTAGAAATCCTATCTCTAGTTTAAGCGAGTTTAAACTTATCCAGGATCGGCTGGGCCCTATGGGGCCTTGTGCCCTGGCCCAATGCGGCCAGGACACTCCCTCATAGGCCCATGCCCCCTCCCGGAAGGTGGGGCCACGTTGGTCCCCTTCCGGAAGGTTCTAGAAGCTTCCGGTACAATACCGATTAACGGAACAATTCCGAACTCGAAAAACTGCCTTATATGAATCTTATTCTCGGACCATTCCGGAACCTCGTGATATCCGGATCCCATCCGAGACTCGAACAAAAATTCATAAACCAATTATCCAATCTATCCTAGCGTTGAGATACGTTAAGTGTGTGACCTGCGGGTTCGAGAATATCTGACATGATCTTCTATCAATAATCAACAGCGGGTGCAGGCACCCATATTGACTCCCACACATTCATCGATGATCATATCGGATGAACCACGATGCCAGGATTCAGTCAATCCCATCTATATATTACCTTCGTATCGCGCTGTTTTACTTGCGAGATTCGATCGTCGATGCCGTGATACCTAGTTCAATCTCGTTCACGGAAGTACTTTACTCGTTCCGTAATCCGATATCACTTTGTGATTAACTCCTTAAACACATGCTTGCAAGCGGTGTTGATATCGATTACGAGTGGGCCCGTATATCTCTCCGACTTGGGAGGGACAAATTCCATCTCGATACATACAACCCAACAGATACTTTCCGATCACCTGAGAGACACCTTTATGATCACCCTCTCATAGGATGACGTTTGATGACCTCAAAGCTTTCTTCCGGTACCAGGGAGTTGCATTATCTCATGGTCTAAGGAATACAATATTTGACATAGGAAAAGCTTCGCAAAGATGAACACGATGAAACGATCTAATTGCTTCGCTTAGTTTGGGTCTGTCCACCATATCATTCTCCCAATGATATGACCTCATTATCAATTGACAACTCATGTCTATGGTTAGGAAACCTTAACCATCATTGATCAATGAGCTAGTCCATAGGGGCGTACTAGGGACACGGTGTTGTTTACAAACCACACAAGTATTAAAGTTTCCTCTTAATACAATTATAGCATGGAATATAAACTTTATCATGAACAAGAATTATAATAATAACATCTTTATTATTGCCTCTAGGGCATAATTCCAACACCTTATTCTCAACAAGGACTTCAACTTGGATATCACTAAGGACTACAAGTGAGACAAGAAATATTGCTCAAGACTTGAAGACTAAGGGAACACAACTTAGAAGGAACCATCATCACCTTGAAGTTTTGAGACCCAGATGCAAGAGATTCTCTAAGGATACAAACATCTTGTTCAAGAAGAATCAACTAAGAAGGATGGAAAGATCTCAAGTGAACCATACAGATGGACCACCATATTTAGTTTAAGTCAAACCCACCAACTTATGTGGTGTAGCAAAAATATTTTGTTGCCTAAAAATGTGCTTGAAACTTGTTGTTTGAGTGGAGTGTTTGTTTGTGATTTCTTGCACATTGCTTGAGTGAATTGTGATGTGTGTGATTAGAAATGATTCCTTAGAAATATTTTGCCTATTCTAATCCCAAACCAACCCAAACAGATGACTACTCCAAGGAACTCCAACATCAAGAATGGTGATAACAACAACCAAGAGATGCACATGAGAGAACAACTAATAACAAACCAAACCCAGTTGAACCAAGTGACAACTCAGTTTTTAGCCAACAACAATGGATTAGACCCAACCATACAATTTTTTTTGGAAATTCAATCGCAATTGTTGCAAGGGATGGACACTCAAATGATCAACATGGGAGACAACCTTTCCCAAGGAGTTTGTGACAACAAGGATGTCAAGGATGATATCTTAGAAGGAACCCAAGCTTGCAATATTTGTGGAGACAAGGATCACACTTCCAAGGAGCATGAAGATCAATGCCCCAATTGTGAAGAGAAACATCCAACTAATCAATGCCCCACATCTCAAGCTACTTGCTTCCTATGTGAAGGAAATAATCATGTCCCTATCCAATGCCCCATCTATTCCATAGTTCAACAAAGGAAACAAGGTGGAGTGCAACAACAGTTTGTAAACCCTCATGAAGGAACAACTTATATCAAGAAGGATGAAAGCAAAGTCAAAACTATGCACCATAAGGACAAATCCAAAGTGATCACAAAGTGTTGCTACTCTTGTGAAGAGGAAGGTCATATCTCTAGTAAATGCCCCAAGAAGAGGGAAAGATTTCCCACCTTTGTGGTGAAGTATGAAGAGCATGAACTAGAAGAACTCCTAGCTTTGGAGAGACCCAAGAAGAAGAGGAAGAAGAAGAAGAAATGCCCCAACCCTAGCAATAAGGATATTACCCAAGAGCAATGTTACACTTGCAAAGAGATGGGACATTATGCCAATGAATGCCCAGAAAAGAAGAAGAAGAAACAAGGAAACAAACAAGAGGCAATGATACCAAAGGAAAAGAAAGATATCAGCCATGTGATGTGTTTCAATTGCAAAGAACCAGGACATTATGCAAGCATTGTCCAGAAAAGATGAAGCACAAGATAAACAAGCCTATGAAGGATCTCAGCCTTGTCACATGTTTCAAGTATGAAACAAAGGACACAATGCAGATGTTTGCCCAGAGATGTTTCAACAAGATTCCAAGCAAGCCAAGAAGTAATCTAGTTGGAAATTTTTTTAGGGTGGTAGTACCCTAGTTGCTTTGAGCCAACTTGTAACCCCTAGCCTCCCCAAATCTCGGGAGAGATTTATTTTAAGGGTGGTAGCCTGTCACAGCCCAAGATTTTCCAAATCTTGTTATGTGAAAAATAAATAAACAAAATAAATAATTGTTGAAATTTAGGGTGAAAAGAAACTTTTGTTTCTAAATGGAGACTTAAAATCCCATCTGGAACAAACTTTGGTTAATGTTTGAATCCAACTAAATTCAAATCAAATGGAATGCATTCTTCATAAATGCATCTAGAAATTTAAACACTTGAGAAATAAACCAAAACCCTAAAACCCTAATGGAAGAAAATCATTTCCAAGTTATCTCCAAGCCTATGGATTTGATCCATATAAAATTGGTCAAACAAACTTTTCAAATTGATCAAGAATAACTATTAGAAATATTATAAAACCATATGAATTGGATTCGCTTAATTTGGAGCCATAGATAAAATTTTATGAATTTAATAAGGTAAGAAATTGATTTCCCAAAGCTAATAAAGCAACCATCTAGAAATCCATACCAAATGGTGAGCAAATAATCATAAAGTAATTTAAAAAGATAAACAAATAATAAATAAAGTTATACTAGTTGGAATTACTATTTTTTGAATCTTTTAATAAAAAAATATGGTTTTCAAAAGCAAAAGGTAGAAATATAAATAAGGATTATTTTAAAGAGCCAAATTTAAACTTGGCCAAGATTTTGAAATAAAATATTTATATTTGAGTAAAGGTTTATTTAAATAAAATAATGAGGATTTATTAATATCCATTTTATTAAAGTAAAGGCTTTTCCATTTTAAATAAACACTAAAACTTGTTAATTTATTTCAAATAAGATTTCCAAGTATTTTAGTTTTTCAAATGAAAACTACTGAAAAGATTTTGATATTATTTAGATTTCAAAACAGTTTTAAAATGAATTAAAACCTATTTTGAATTAAATACTATGGGCTATTTATTTAATTATTAATAGATCCTAAAAGAATAAAAGAATTACTCTATTTTGAACTTTGAAATATGTTGATAAACAGAATTAAATTTTACCCAAAGTTTGGTGGTGATTTGAATTCAAATGGAGATTGAAAAATATTATTAAATCTTATTTAATTAAAACTAGAGCCTATTTTAAATAATTAAAAGACCCTAAAAAGAATAAATATATTATTCTGAATTTGACTTTGTAATGTGCCATTAATCAGTATTTGAGTCTTCACAAAATTTGGCAAAGGTTTGAATTCAAATGAATGTTTAAATTGTTTAAACAAAATCAAAACAGAAAATCAAATGGGAAAAAGAAAAACCATCAGTATAAAAAAATGGAAAACAGACCCAACCCATCTGGCAGCCCACTAAGGCCCAGCAGCCCACTCCCTCGCACCCCCGAACCGTTTTCTCTTTACTCGGAAACACACCCGCAGAGACACTGACGATTGGACCCCACCTTTTCTCTCTCTCTCTCGCTGACCGTCCGACCCCACAGAGCTGTTCATCGTTTCCTCCCGCGAAGACCACGCCCTGGCCGTTTTTTGCCGATGAATTCTCGCGATCAATTCTCCTAAATGCCGCGTTTAATCCTTGCCGTGACCCCGTAGTATTAATCGCCACGCTCTCCTCTTCTCTTTCCCCCAATCCTCACACCACCGGAGCCCCTAGGCTGTCAGTATTGCCTGCGACATCACCTCTGTCTCCGACGGCTTTTCCGGCCGATTCCGGCAGCCCCTCGTCGCCCCATGTAGCATCCCAATTGTCTAACAATTGCAATGCTACTATCCTAGTCTATATAATGGCTACTTCCTATATATAATTGTTGCATCATCATTATATCATGCTCATGCCATCATGCCACCTTGCATTTGAGCATCATATAAAACCCTTTTTGTGTTGGTTCTTCTCTCATATGCATTGTAAATTGCATTTGCCTCTTGATATTGTATTTGGTTATTGATATATTGTTTAATGCCCAAGTTGAGTTGGGGGCATATCCCTTATTCCACTCCACCACCTTTCTTTGTCACCACCTTATAATTCTACCACCCTAATTACCCAAGGGCTTTTATTTTATTTTGGCATTTACTCTAGCTCATGTGGGTTGGGATGGATCTAATTATAATTCCTTTTGCTTGGCCTTTATTCCACATTTTTGGAATGCATAATAATAATGCCATGATATTATTATTGTTTTCACAAGCATAAACATGGCCATTAAGTATTGTGCATGGGCCATGCAATCATCACCCTCTTTTTGCATGACCATGTGTGACCATCTTAATCCTACCCTAAAACCCCTACCCCTTCTCTCCTCCTCCCAACCATTTCCTCTTTGCTTGTTTCTTTTGTGTTGGTCTTGCCATAAACCAAAAACCCATGTGCTTGATCATGAGTTGTCCATGATCACACCCTAACCCTATCACCCCCTCTCTCTATTTCTATCTCTAAACCCTACCCCACCATCACCATACCCCTCTCTTCTAAACCCTAAACCGAGCCTCCCTAGATCCCTTCCTCTCTCTCGGCCTCTCTCTTCTCTCTACCTTCCTGGCCCCACCTGGCCACCCTGGGCCACCTAGCTACCACCCGCTGAAGATTTCCTCAAGGCTGCTAAATCTCTCTCAATCATTTCAAGAAGAACATGGGGTTCTTTCACCTCAATCTCGTTAAGTAATCTCTTGAAACCCTCTCGCTCTATCGTCTGTGCTCAATCCACCGGAGGCCATGAAGACCTTCCAGATCTTGTATTCCTTCTGTTCAAGTGGTGCTATCTTTTTCTATATCTGTGAAATTTTGCAGTTGTCTCCGTGATCTTCCTTTATATCTTTCCGGTGGCTTGGTACTTCCGACATGACAACAACATCATCATCTTTATCTATCTATGAATCCGGCGAATCGTTTGCATCTATCCTTGTTTTCTAACGGAGTTCTATGAGTTTTTGCCAACACCTTCAGTCTGTTTCGGTAGTTGGGTTGCATGATTTTCTTATTCATGTGCGGAGTAATGCTTTGAGTGCGGGATGGAGTAGCTACCATACCACTACTCTTATCATTCGCTCTTGTACATTGAATTGGTGAATTAATGTGATTTCACTCATTCCACGGAAGTTAGAAGTGGCCTTTATCCCTTGATACTTTTACTTCCGTCCTTGTTTTTCCGGAGTGCTCTCTCGAAGAAAGTAATCATTAATCTCTTGTTGGTGGTCTGTCTATTCTAGATGGAGCAAAATCTTCCATTATCTGGGGGAAAAAACGCAAACCTTTTTATATCCTCGTCTTTCTACCGATGCTCGATATCCCCAAACAAGATGAAAGGAAACTATCTCTCTCTTTGTTTCATCAATTCTTTTTCTATGGTAAAGCCAATTATGGATGATGCCATCAGCCGCAAATCTATTGTGTTAGCCTCAAGGCTAAAGAAAGCAATAAGTATCTCTACAATAAACTCCAGATCCTCCATATTCTTTGCTTCTCGGGATTCCACCATGATCTGGCTTCACATCCATCTCTGGAAGTTATATCTGCGCACCTAAATTGCGTGATCCTTGGTTCTTACCAGCGCAACAAGAATCTAATCCGACGATGTCTAACTAAATCTTTCTATTGCTATCAAGGGACTCTATTGTTTGAAGGCAATATTGTTTCCGTATTTCATTTCTCAAATCCGAGAGAAGATACGATGCTATTGTCATAGTGGTTCAAACCTCTCCAATCTAGCTCTTTTTCTTCCGGCGAGATAAAGGTACATCCTCTATAGTATCGGTAAATCTTTAATCTTAACGGTGTGTCTTTCTTTATCCATGATGCATCATCTTGTCCTTTCTTTCACCAGTGGCTCTTTTTCTTTTATCATGTTTCTTGAGAAAACCGGAGCTATGCCCATCCTATCCTTCTTGTCTCACGACAATCCTTCAACTCTTCTAACCCGTTGTTTCTCAAGCAAAACGCAAGACTCGCAACAAGTCTAGCAAGTTTTGCAAGGTGTAGTGGTCGCACCATTCCGTTGTTCATCAACTTGGGAACGTGAGGGTCACCTTCGTTCGAACACCCTCCTCTCCTTGTGTTGTTTTCTTTTTCCTAGGAATCTCGGGGCGAGATTCTTGTTTAGTGGGGGAGAGTTGTGGCATCCCAATTGTCAAACAATTGCAATGCTACTAGCCTAGTCTATATAATGGCTACTTCCTATATATAATTGTTGCATCATCATTATATCATGCTCATGCCATCATGCCACCTTGCATTTGAGCATCATATAAAACCCTTTTTGTGTTGGTTCTTCTCTCATATGCATTGTAAATTGCATTTGCCTCTTGATATTGTATTTGGTTATTGATATATTGTTTAATGCCCAAGTTGAGTTGGGGCATATCCCTTATTCCACTCCACCACCTTTCTTTGTCACCACCTTATAATTCTACCACCCTAATTACCCATGGGCTTTTATTTTATTTTGGCATTTACTCTAGCTCATGTGGGTTGGGATGGATCTAATTCTAATTCCTTTTGCTTGGCCTTTATTCCACATTTTGGGAATGCATAATAATAATGCCATGATATTATTATTGTTTTCACAAGCATAAACATGGCCATTAAGTATTGTGCATGGGCCATGCAATCATCACCCTCTTTTTTGCATGACCATGTGTGACCATCTTAATCCTACCCTAAAACCCCTACCCCTTCTCTCCTCCTCCCAACCATTTCCTCTTTGCTTGTTTCTTTTGTGTTGGTCTTGCCATAAACCAAAAACCCATGTGCTTGATCATGAGTTGTCCATGATCACACCCTAACCCTATCACCCCCTCTCTCTATTTCTATCTCTAAACCCTACCCCACCATCACCATACCCCTCTCTTCTAAACCCTAAACCGAGCCTCCCTAGCTCCCTTCCTCTCTCTCGGCCTCTCTCTTCTCTCTACCTTCCTGGCCCCACCTGGCCACCCTGGGCCACCTAGCTACCACCCGCTGAAGATTTCCTCAAGGCTGCTAAATCTCTCTCAATCATTTCAAGAAGAACATGGGGTTCTTTCACCTCAATCTCGTTAAGTAATCTCTTGAAACCCTCTCGCTCTATCGTCTGTGCTCAATCCACCGGAGGCCATGAAGACCTTCCAGATCTTGTATTCATACATTCAAGTGGTGCTATCTTTTCTATATCCGTGAAATTTTGCAGTTGTCTCCGTGATCTTCCTTTATATCTTTCCGTGGCTTGGTACTTCCGACATGACGACAACATCATCATCTTTATCTATCTATGAATCCGTGAATCGTTTGCATCTATCCTTGTTTTCTAACGGAGTTCTATGAGTTTTGCCAACACCTTCATCTGTTTGAGTTGGGTTGCATGATTTTCTTATTCATGTGCGGAGTAATGCTTTGAGTGCGGGATGGAGTAGCTACCATACCACTACTCTTATCATTCGCTCTTGTACATTGAATTGGTGAATTAATGTGATTTCACTCATTCCACGGAAGTTAGAAGTGGCCTTTATCCCTTGATACTTTTACTTCCGTCCTTGTTTTTCCGGAGTGCTCTCTCGAAGAAAGTAATCATTAATATCTTGTTGGTGGTCTGTCTATTCTAGATGGAGCAAAATCTTCCATTATCTGGGGGAAAAACGCAAACCTTTTTCTATCCTCGTCTTTCTACCGATGCTCGATATCCCCAAACAAGATGAAAGGAAACTATCTCTCTCTTTGTTTCATCAATTCTTTTTCTGTGGTAAATCCAATTATGGATGATGCCATCAGCCGCAAATCTATTGCGTTAGCCTCAAGGCTAAAGAAAGCAATAAGTATCTCTACAATAAACTCCAGATCCTCCATATTCTTTGCTTCTCGGGATTCCACCATGATCTGGCTTCACATCCATCTCTGGAAGTTATATCTGCGCACCTAAATTTCTTACCGGCGCAACAAGAATCTAATCCGACGATGTCTAACTAAATCTTTCTGTTGCTATCAAGGGACTCTATTGTTTGAAGGCAATATTGTTTCCGTATTTCATTTCTCAAATCCGAGAGAAGATACGATGCTATTGTCATAGTGGTTCAAACCTCTCCAATCTAGCTCTTTTTCTTCCGGCGAGACAAAGATTCATCCCCTCTAGTATCGGTAAATCTTTAATCTTAACGGTGTCTTTCTTTATCCATGATACATCATCTTGTCCCTTCTTTCACAAGTGGTTCTATTCTTTTATCATGTTTCTTGAGAAAACTGGAGCTATGTCCATCTTATCCTTCTTGTCTCACGACAATCCTTCAATTCTTCTATCCCGCTGTTTCTCAAGCAAAACGCAAGACTCGCAACAAGTCTAGCAAGTTTTGCAAGGTGTAGTGGTCGCACCATTCCGTTGTTCATCAACTTGGGAACGTGAGGGTCACCTTCGTTCGAACACCCGCCTCTCCTTGTGTTGTTTTCTTTTTCCTAGGAATCTCGGGGCGAGATTCTTGTTTAGTGGGGGAGAGTTGTAGCATCCCAATTGTCTAACAATTGCAATGCTACTAGCCTAGTCTATATAATGGCTACTTCCTATATATAATTGTTGCATCATCATTATATCATGCTCATGCCATCATGCCACCTTGCATTTGAGCATCATATAAAACCCTTTTTGTGTTGGTTCTTCTCTCATATGCATTGTAAATTGCATTTGCCTCTTGATATTGTATTTGGTTATTGATATATTGTTTAATGCCCAAGTTGAGTTGGGGCATATCCCTTATTCCACTCCACCACCTTTCTTTGTCACCACCTTATAATTCTACCACCCTAATTACCCATGGGCTTTTATTTTATTTTGGCATTTACTCTAGCTCATGTGGGTTGGGATGGATCTAATTCTAATTCCTTTTGCTTGGCCTTTATTCCACATTTTTGGAATGCATAATAATAATGCCATGATATTATTATTGTTTTCACAAGCATAAACATGGCCATTAAGTATTGTGCATGGGCCATGCAATCATCACCCTCTTTTTGCATGACCATGTGTGACCATCTTAATCCTACCCTAAAACCCCTACCCCTTCTCTCCTCCTCCCAACCATTTCCTCTTTGCTTGTTTCTTTTGTGTTGGTCTTTCCATAAACCAAAAACCCATGTGCTTGATCATGAGTTGTCCATGATCACACCCTAACCCTATCACCCCCTCTCTCTATTTCTATCTCTAAACCCTACCCCACCATCACCATACCCCTCTCTTCTAAACCCTAAACCGAGCCTCCCTAGCTCCCTTCCTCTCTCTCGGCCTCTCTCTTCTCTCTACCTTCCTGGCCACACCTGGCCACCCTGGGCCACCTAGCTACCACCCAAACCAAGCCCTAACCCGAGCCATACCCCCCTCTCTCCAAACCCTAGCTCCAACCCTGGCTACACCCGAGCCTACCCCTCTCTCTCCCTGCCTCAGCAGCCCCACCCCGAGCTCCCTCGGCCCGGCCCTGATCCCTCCCCCATGCCTACCTGCCCCTGCCCTGCCTCCCAGCTCGATCACGTGAGGAGAGGCAGAAAAGGCGGCCGAAGCCACCTTTATCTTCACCACCTCCCCCACGGCATCTTCCTCTCCCTCTCTGCTTTCCCCTCCTCCCACACGGCTTCTCTGGCGTCGCCAGATCCCCCCGAGCCTCCCCTCTCCTTCCCCTTCTTCCTCTCCGACCACCAGCCGGGCCACCGCCACCTCATCACCCTCGCCGATCCGGCCATCCAGCACGTCGTGGAGGTGGCCTGGGCGACCGAGAGGGATCCTCTGCTTCACCCCGTACCCGCTGGAGAGAAGGAGAAGGACCAGGAGCCCCAGGACCAGCTCCGCCCGAAGCCAAACCCTAGAACTCCCGCCGCCAGCCTCGTCGTCGACCCACTGCTCCTTGGCCCGATCCAAGCCCTCCGACGACTTCGCGGTGAGCTTTTCTCCCTCCCTGACATGATTCGCCTCGGCCGTCGCTTTGTGCTCGCGGTCAAACCGTCAAGCGGCCTCGGTGCCGAAGCGCGTGCGCGTCTGCTCGCTTCCATGTCGCGCAAAACCCTATCTAGGCCCGTCCGCCCTCCTAACACCTACCCCCGCCTAGCCCAGTGGTCACCGCGCTGCTTCTGTGTCAGCGGGTTCGAGTACTACTGCGCTCGACGCGTTCGACATCGATCTGTCGTCAGTAAGTTTAGAGAAGATCTACAGGGGCCTGTGGTAGCTTTGCATTTAGCCCCTTCTTTTTATTTTGGCCTCAACCCGCAGACCATCTCTTCTTGGCTTTTTGTAAAAAGGCACCCCCCCCTTCTGTTAACCTTGACCCGCGGTCCTCAACCCCACCAGTTCTATGCCCAGTGAGCACTGTGGCCCACCTGTCACTCTCTACGGGTAGAATTCAGCGAGTAACAAAAGTCCAGAGCACCTCTTCTGAATTCAAATTCAATTTGTTTATATTCTGTTTAAATATAAACTAATTCATAACTTTCAAATGTTTTGGAATTTGAATTCAAACTCTATACGAAATATGTTTTGTTTTTGAATGTTAATTGAAATCTTTAGTCAAATATTTTCAGAACTAATTCAAACTAGTCAAACCTTTGACTTTCACTCCATTTGACTCAATTTGACTTTAACATAAATTTAAATTCATAATTCCAAATAATACAAATAATATATGTTTTCAAATCAGAAAAATGTGAGGAATTCAAATATGCCCTTCAAATTATATTTTGGACACTTTAATTTCAAGTTGATTTAAATTACAATAAAATGCCCTTTTTCCTTAATCAATTAATAACTTTTGTTTTATAACTCCAAATTTAACAAATGATATGTCTAAAATGATTAGCTCGACGAGACCTTTCTATTTATGCATTCCTTTATCTGAATTGCAGCATGCATCATAGAAATATAAAGTATACAGCAACTTATTCGAGAATAAAATATGACTAAAACTCCATAAAATGCCTTATTCTTGTACTCCACACCTCACCCATGCCATGCTACTTTATTGCCATGCAAATTGTGCATCATTCATCATGGCATGATTGTTTGCTTGTCGCATTTTATTTATATGATTATGCCCTTTATTTATGTTGGCCCTTGTTTGTTTGGTTCTTCTTCGAATAGACGCTGAGCAGGGGATATATCAAGAAACCCAGGAGCACTACCCAGATCCTTCTCCCGCTTCAACTGAGCTGCCAGGCAAGCACTACCACATGCTTGCATACATATATTACCTATTGCCTCTTTCTTATTCTTGCATCATTGAGTCGCGTTCGCATTAAACTGAATCCCAAGTACTGCATATCCTTTACTTTTAAACTCCACCGAAGCTTGTTCCTCCATCCCATGAGCCATTACTACAGGAGTTGTTTGAGCCATGCGAGTCGTAGAACAGCATGTGTAGGGTATGTGAGTGTCTGATGGATAACGAGGTACCTAAACAACTTAACCTGAGTAGTATGGGATAACTAATGAAAGTGGCACCGGTGAGCAATATCTGCTATTTGGTTTTTCATGCTCACTTGTGTCCCGTAGGACCCCGAGTACTTGATTCCTGTTCCTTGAATATTCGCGCTATCCACATCCAGGAGGATTATGGGACCCCCCTGAGCCACAGCTTGATTCATTCTTATTTCTTGGGGCCACAAACTAGTTTGAGGTTTTATTTACTATCCTGTACTTATGCCATGCTTTACTGCTTTATTACGATTGTGCGAGGAGCACCTGTACTGTTTAGGATCGTGACACGTTTTATGTCGACAAGCCTAGTCACATTTTCGGGTTCCCGATCGTTTCTGACGTCCCCACAAACCTTGAGTCCGTCTCAAGTCATTAACTTCGCTTGGGTATACTTAATGGGTGCCCACAAATATTTCTGAATCTTGTGATTGCTTTGTCGTGAAAGCCTCGTTGGGTTTTGATTTGGTTTTTCCGAGGTTGATCGAGTGTGTGTTGCTATTTGTGCACCCCAAAGAGGGTAAAACTTTCTCAAAGCCGTGTCATGTTATGGACGACTTGGAGCACAGTTTCGATCATAGACAAGTATAACTAAAGTACTTTTAATTTGACTAAATCGACTAGTAAATAGTGCAACACTCATGGAATGGATAATAAAACTGCAACGGATGGGGTTGTTCGTCCGCTTCCTCGTTGGTAGCGAGGAGGAGGATGGATCTGTTAATATTCTTTATAACATTGTTATTAATTCACGGACATCCGTCTATCTTTGGTTAGGCGGGTGGATAGCGAGTATCTATAGAATTGTTAGGGTTTATCTTTTGCTGCAATTGCATCACCCCAGGTTGTGTCCCCTCTAGAGGCATAAATACTTGCTGAGTACCCCTAGGGTCTCACACGATAAATTATTTGATTCAGATGAACAGGTACACTCACAAGATGGATACTGGGTGGAGGAGACGGACGATGTGAGCAACGATCATTCGGTGTAGAGATTCCGGGAACGGGGATCCGTGAGATCTGTGGGCGGGATGTGTTTATTTATGGGGCATCTTATGCCGATTTGCTTCTTATCCGTACTCGGATCTTGTTTTCCGCTTCCGCCTGATACTCTGATGTTGGATGTATGAGGAGATATCCTAAACTATTATATCTATCTAGGACATTTGGATCTTGCTGTATGGCGTTGCAATATTTCTATTTCTTTTAGATGGAATGGCTCTGATGTACTGTTGTATGGTGGTTTGCATACATACTCATTTGTGTATGTAGTTGATCCCTTCGCCTGCCGATTACGCCGCCTGTTATTGTCCCGATGTTTGGAAATGGTTGGGACGACCGAAAGGTCTACCTGTGAGTGGCATTTGGGCCCCACCGTACTATTTCAACCATTTCCGCTCATCCAGGCTTGTAACTAGGAGCGTAATTCACCGAGGTAGTTACACCCCTCGCCCCCTCGACCATGCTCACTTGCTTCCCACCTCCTGGCGAATCTCCCGAGCCGCCATAGCGTTCTGCAGCGTCGGCAGCGTCTCAGCAACAGCGTCATGCGCTTCAACTCCGGCGACGCCTCCCCGTAAGCCACGTCTCCCCCTCCACCTCTGGATGAACCTCCTACACTCACCACTCTCCTGTGCATCTAACCTTGTTTTCCTTTTTCTCTGGCATGCTCTGAATCCTCGTCTTCAACCTCGCATGAGCACGCCCGACGAGTCCATGAACTCCGGCGAGGAATCCACGCCACCACCATGCACCCCTTGACAAACCGCAAGCACATTGAGCATCACCGTGATCTCCTGAACCTGGTGAGACACTCCTTTTACTCTCTCGCTTCCTGCATCACCAGCACCGCCACCGCCGACATGGCCGCGCCATCGCCAGTACTTGCTTAATGGTCAAAGCGATTAGGTCCGTAGGATCTTGATCTGACGATTAGGATAGAAACTAACTCGAAAGGGTAAGCAGTGCTCTGAGCCGTGCGATGTCACTTAGATCCAACGGCTTGCATCTGTCGATCCGCACGAAGCGGTACAGACCAATCACAGCACGACGCGTGGCCCTGTCCGTTTGAAATAAAAACAAAAATGTCTATTAGATGATCCAATTTGAAAAATTCATAACTTTCAAACCACACGTCCAAATTTTGCAAATTTTATATCAATGGAATCATCAAGACAAGTACTTTCTGACCATGCGCTTTGTTTAGTAAAACGCTTCTGTTAAATGGATTGTTTTTGCAGAAACTTGTGTATGCATGTTTAGAATATAAAAATTGTTCTAAAATGATTTTTGAGATAAAACATTTGGCAAATGGATTGTTTTGAACCTACTGACCATAGAAATCAATTTGTGGTTTCAAAAATATATTTGGTGAAGCAAAAGAATAAACTTTTGATTTAAACCATTTCTAGTCAACTAAAAATAATGATTATTTATTAAAAATGCTTTTGGTAGAAAACCTTTGGAAAATGTTTTGATTTAAACTCTCTGGCCCTTAACACAAGTTTTTATGGTTTGAAAACATATTTTGTGAAACCTATAGATTGTTACCTTATTAAAAGCATTTCTTCACCACATAAAATATACTTTGGTTTAAAAATGGTTTATAGGTAGAATCTTTTTCAATTAGTTTTGCCACTTTATGAAATGACCAATAAAGTGTTTTAGAATTTTTATAACCTATTATAAACCACTTTTGTAAATAAAACAAAGTTTGGCATGCTTGCTTGCATTGTTTTGTTGCTATTATTTTATGTGATGTTTTGCTTGAATGGTAGATTGAATTATTGCTTGCTTGATTGAATTATAGTGATTTGAAGAGTGTGATCATTGCAAAGACAAGGAGTGAACTTATATTCTCTACCAAAAAGGCAAGTGATGCTTCATACTTTTGTCCCATTATTTTCACTATGCATTAGTGATATTTCTAAGTAGGACTTGCATGGAATTTTGCTAAGTGTAAACTATGCCATGGGAAATCCTAGTAGATGAAACCTTAGTAGAATTTCCTAAGTTAAGTTTCCTACTACTATCATGCTTAGCTTAGCTAGTAGAAAACAAGGGTGGAATATATATTCATACTATGGAATATTTCTAAGTCAAGGACTTGTGTTTTGTTTAACAAAACAACTAAGTGAATGAATCACCTGGGTAGAATGGAAGGAATGTTTTATGTTGAGTGGTTCACAAGGCCCATTTCTATGGTTTACCTTGTGTATCTCACTTGTGGATGGCCACCCAGGAACAAAGAGATTTGAGATGTCAAATGTTGAGAAGCTTCAAGTGCAGCCACTTGGCATTATGGGCTCTTCCTGGATCATATAGGTTGCAATAACTTAGCCAAATGGACAGTTGGTGGTAGGGGATTGATAGGTTGGAGAGCGTCCATTCTGGTCTAAGGGAAGGCTTCTGAAAGATCTTGTCTTGGTGAAACCAAGTCTTGTGGGGAAAGTGCACCACCTCTGCAGAGTGTAAAATCTAAGCACTTAGCCATTTCCCTGGTAAAGGACAATTTGAGCATCAAGACATGGAAGCTATCAAGAATCTCCTCATCCCAATTTCTAAGTAAAACTTGTGGTTGAACAAGGGATTGAAGGATCACCAATTTCTATTGGGAGATGCCTTGGGTGATTTTGTCAAGCAAAAACTTAATGTTTTCAAATGATAAGGAAAATGTATTTTGAGCAAAGCAAGCCTAAGCTCCACTTAGCCAAATGCATATAGATGATAGACTCCACTATACTACCATAGTATCACTTGCCAATAAAATTCAAATGTATTAACCCTTGTGGCTGTAACTTGTTATGTTGCAGGTTTGTTTGATGTTAGTGAAGTTTATTGATTAGGATTACAAGTCTACAACCAACATGTCTGCCTGTGGCACTTTGAAGATGAAGGACTCCATGCTATTGTTATATTCTGCTGCATTGTAATGAGATAGCCAAATGAGCTTTGTAAGATGTAATAAATTATTTTATTCCAGGTTATAAAGTTGTATTATGACCCTTGTTTCTTGATATTACATCTTGACTGTGGATGCTAGCTATTGATCCAGGGACTAGCATTGTAAACACAGGGATCTCTACCTTATTAAAGGTTGGGAACCTTACATAAATACTAGGTGGTATTCCTCATGTACACACACTTTTAGGATTATGGAATGCCCAAGCATAACACTCCCCCAAAATGGGATAGTCCATTAATCTCTCACACGAGCCAAATAAGATATCAAATATAACCAAGTAAGGCTCAAACACAAGAAACACACATACATGGTGTGCCACCTAATCATACACAAATATGCTTGATACCTCAAGATAATTAGGTGGAAAGCACAACATGTACAAAAGCATGGAAGATACAAAACCAACACATGCACAAGGGGGCGAGTAACTTTCAATGTAAAGAGTTTAGCATATGTTACCGCAAGGAGGAACATTGGAAATATAATATAATCAAGATAATCCAAATGGCTTGGCTTGAAAATAATAATTGATGAAGATCCCTCAATTCTTCATAATGTAGCCAAGTCTCCAATGCCCTCCAAAACACACCTATTGATCAAGTTTTGGCTTGTTGGTACCCAACCAAGTTGGGTCCTAAGAGGTTAGTCACAATAGGCTTGGCAACCCAAATGGTTCTTTTCTTGACACCACATTGAGCACCAACAAATTTGGCAAACACATTGCCAACCTCATCCTTACGAAGTGAATAAGCATCATCAATCAAGATAGGATGGGATGAGGAGATACCGATAGTGCATGAGGAAGAAATGTGCCCCTTCTCGTGGCATATGTAGCAAGTTCTACTCTTTCCATCTTTCTTTTTGGATGAAGAAACAACTTGAGGAAGAGCTCGAGTAGTCCTCTTAGGAAGAGGCCCATTAATGACTTGAGGTGGAGCTTGAGGCCGCTTCCCTTGTTGCTTCACACTAAGAGGCTTTTTCTTCAATGGACAAGATCTAACATGGTGCCCTTCTTCCTTGCACTTGAAGCAAACAATGTTGGCCGGATTCTTGACTTGATCTTGGCCATTATTCTTGTTGTCCTTGTGCTTCAACATGATAGTGGACTTGTTCTTGATATTGGAGTTGAATCCAAGCCCACTCTTGTCATTGGGGGATTTTTGCACACTCAAGATTTTGTTGAGTGTGACCTTCCCTTGATGACCCTTTTTCAAGTCATTCTTCAAAGAAGTGACTTGAGCCTTGAGCCTTCTGATTTCCTCTACATTGTTAGTTTCAACAAAAACACTAGAGGAAGTAGATGCTACATTGTTAGAGCAACAAGGCACGGAATGTAATTCATCACGAGATATATCATGGTTGTGAGAGGATGAACTACAAGGACTAGCACATGGAAATATAACATTTAGAATAGATGTAGTGCTAATGTCCACATGAGGCCCACTAGATGTTACCTTTGAGACGATGGCCTCATGAGCTAACTTTAGCCTACCATGGGAGACTAGAAGATCCTCATGCGATCTTGAGAGCTTAACATGACTTTCTTTTAATTTCCCATAGTTGCTAGTTAGCAAAGCAAGTTGAGCCTTTAGCTCAACATTCTCCTCCAAAATAGATGCTTCACAAGAAATAGAGTTAGTAGCACAAGCATCATTATTATTAGCAAGAGGTGAGGGCAACTTGTCAAGCTCTTTTAAATATGAAGCTTTAAGTTGCTCATGTGACTCGGTGAGTTTGATGAGCTCCCTCTTAACGACCCGAGAGCCATTTTCGAGGTTCTTAAAATCCTCAACAAGTTTAGCATAAGCAACTTCAAGTTCATCATTTTTAATCTTGAAGGAGTTAGCCACCGCAAGTTCTCTATCATGGTATTCCTTTACTCTAGATAATTCTAGAGTAAAAGTCTCCTCAAGAGATTCTTTGGTGGTTTGTTCTTCTTCAAGGGAGTCCTTTAGTTGTGCAAATTCATTAGCATACTCACGCTCAAGTGCAAACTTTTCATCAATTAAGTTTTCTTGCTCCTCAATAAGATCATTGCCTTCTATGGCACAATTCAAGATTTCAAGAAAGTTGGAGGAAGCAATTTTATTTTTGAAGAGAGCGCTATAGACAACCTCTCCCATTTCTTAATAGAGGTAATATCATACTTACCTCTATAATCATCATTATCATTCTCAACCTCATCATCATCATGAGATACAATGGGATTTAAAGAATTTAGCTTTGTTCCCTTAGCCATAAGGCACATGTGAGAACCGGAGGAAGGTGATGATGAGATTGCACTTGTAGCTCTCTTCAAGACCTTGTCTTGGCCCATAGAATCTTCATTTTCCTCTACATGGTTAGCAATACAAGCACTAGAGGAAATAGAAGCATTTTTATCATGGCAACAAGACAACATGAGCATATCATCATGAGATTTATTCAAGTCATTTCTACATGATATGCAAGGACTATTAACACAAGCATGTGAGGAATTTTGAGTGCTAGAAGTGTTAAGGTCCAAAGATAGATCATTGCAACTAGATAGATATGAGGGATTACAAATAGTGAACACACTATCCATATTGCAATTTCTATCACCATATCATTTCCTTGTGAAAAGTCACATGTTGGTGAAGTGGTAGAGGATGAGAACTCATCTCGACCGGAAGTGGAAGCAACACAATCATCCTCAATAATGTTGGACTTGCTATATTTATCTTGAAGCTTGGTCCATATCTCACGAGCGCTTGAATAAGGCATGATAGAAGAAAGAACTACATTGCTCACAACATGCAAAAGAATTTTAGTAGCTAGAGCATCTATATGAGAGTTCAGCTTCTCCTCTAAAGATTCGTTTTGGGTATCCATAGGAGTAGAGAAACCCACATATAGATATCCCTCGATAATTGGGTGAATTTCTCGAAATAAATTAAGCATGTGAATTTTCCAAACATCATAATTTGTGCCATCGAATGTGAGCGTGTCCTTCTGCACTAATCCCCTAGCCGACATCTTTACTCTCAAGGCGGTGAAGCCTAAAATGAGAGACTGTGCTTTGATACCAATTGAAAGGATACGGATGTCACCTAGAGGGGGGGTGAATAGGCGATTAAAACTTTTCCTAGAATGGCTCAACAAAGGCGGAATAAAACTAGTGTTTACTTTGTAAAGCACAACCTAGAACAACTAAGGTTCACCTATGTGCACCAACAACTTATGCTAAGCAATACAAGCAACAAAGTGATAGCAAGATATATATTACTTCAAGCACGAAGGCTATCACAATGTAAAGTGCATAAGTAAAGAGCTCGGGTATAGAGATAACCGAGGCACGCGGGGGCAACGATATTTTACCGAGTTCCTCCCAACATGGAGTACGCATCGTTTGGAGAGGGGTGGTATCAAACCACCAACGCCACAAAAGGCCTCCCTTATTCTTCGGTGAATCTCACCCCAATGGGATCAATCCACACTTCCACTATCGGTGCACTTGTCGGTGGCAAACCGAAACCTCTCACAAGGTTGGGGCACTTCTCCACAACTTAATTGGAGGCTCCTAACAAATGCCACCAAGGCCACAACCTGCAACACCAACAAACCGTCTAGGGTTCAAGAACCCAAGAGTAAAAAGCTTCTCAACGTTCACTCACCAAATCCTTCGGGGAGAACTCAAACCGATGCACCAAATGCAAATGGCAAGAACACAAGTAGTGCTCAAATCCTTCTCTCCCAAATTCCACCAAAGCTACAAAATCTTGTGGGGGAATAAGAGAGGAATAACAATGGAGGAAATCCACAAAAGACTCCAAGATATAGATCCCAAGATGTTCCCCTCACTTAGAGGAGAGATGGATTGGTGGGATTGTAGATCTAGATCTCCTCTTTCAAATCCCTAAAGTATATGCAAGAATCAAGGGAGGGATTGAAGGGGGGGCAAGCTAAAGAGGGTCAAGAATCGAGGAGAAAGCCTGTAAAACTCGAGTAGTTGCATTGGGGAAGAAGGCCCCCTTTTTATAGGCCCACAGATTTCTGACCGTTTTCTGCCCGTTGGGGAAAAGTCAGACCGGAGACTCCGGACTACACCGGAGATTCCGGCCCAACCTTCGGACCAGCCTCCGGACCGCCCATCTGAATGACCAGGGCCATCCAAGACCCAATAAGACCGAAGACTCCGGTCTGCCAACACCGGAGACTTCGGACTGAGGAAACACCGGAGACTCTCGGGTAGCCTCCGGACCTGGCTCCGGACCCCCATACAGTATGTCCCAGCCCTGATTCTGAAGTCACCACCGGAGATACATCCGGAAACTCCAGACCACACCGGAGACTCCGGTCTAGGCAGACCGGAGACTCCGGTCTGGACCAAATAAGAGGCAAACTTCAAATGGAGATATCTAGAGTTTGGAAACTCCGATTGACCCGAAACCAATTTTATTGGAAAGAGGACAACAAGGGCTACCCAACAAAAAGTGGAAATATTGGATACCACCAAGAGAGAACATTTCATGTATTAATGTGAGATACCTCTCTTGGTGAGAAACCGTAAAACCTCAAAGATCAAAAACGCAATATGATATAAAAGGGAAATCCGTTTTTGATGAACTAGAGCTTGTTATGAATATTACCACAAGCTCTAGAACCTCACATGGATAAGATCCAAATAACAACCAAATATGATGATGCAAGTATGCAAGGGTTTGAGCTCTCTCTGAACGATGTGACCGAATTACTCATTCGAGAGCCCCTCTTGATAGTATGGTTATCTATCCTAAACCCGGTCTCCTACACACAACAAGAGACCGGCAAAAGGGAAAACCTATCAAGATTATACCTTTGCCTTGAGCATTCCACTTGAGTTCGATGTAGACGATCTTGCCCTTCTCAAGATGGAACGCCTTTCTTAATTCCTCATCATCGACCTCGCATATTGAGCTTGCACAACATATCTTCTTTGAATTTCATCGACCTTGAAGCCAACACATGCTCCAAGCGATGCCGATGGACAAATCCTACAAGTATACCTTAATACACACATTAGTCCATAAAGATTGTCATTAATTACCAAAACCACACATGGGGGCCCAACATGTTCTTTCAGCCTCCTCATGAGTTGGTTGAGTTGAAGAAGCAACTTGAAGAGTTAGAGGGTCTAAGATACATTCAACCTAGCACATCCTCTTGGGGTTTCCCTACCATCTTTGTAAAGAAGCGGGATACAAACATTCCAAGATTGGTGGTTGATTACCGTCCACTCAACGCGGTGACAATCAAGAATAAGTACCCACTTCCCCAGATAAATGACCTCTTTGATCACTTAAGTGGTGCCATTGTCTTCTCCAAAATGGATTTAAGATCAGGGTATCATCAAATCAAGATCAGAAAGGAGGATATCCCAAAGACAGCATTCACAACTCGTTATGGTCTTTACGAGTATACAGTGATGTCCTTCAGGTTGACCAATGCCCCTGCCACATTTATGAGGCTCATGAACTCCGTCTTCATGGAATATCTTGACAAGTTCTTCGTGGTATACATTGATGACATTCTAATCTACTCCAAGGCCGAAGAAGAGCATGTCGAACATCTACGTTTGGTATTAACTAAACTTCGTGAACATCGCCTCTACGCCAAGTTTTCCAAATGTGAGTTCTGGTTACAAGAGATCATCTTCCTTGGTCATGTTGTGTCTGCAAGTGGTGTTGCTGTCATACCGGATAAGGTTCAGACCATTCTGGAATGGAAGTCACCTACTTCAGTCAAGGAAGTCTGAAGTTTTCTTGGAATGGCTGGATATTACCGCTGATTCATTGAGAACTTCTCCAAGATAGCCAAGCCTATGAATGATCTTAAGAAATATAAGAAGTTTGAATGGTCAGAAAAGGCAGAAGAAAGCTTCCAAGCTTTGAAAACCAAGCTAACCACCGCTCCTGTGCTTGTCCTTCCAGACACAAGCAAGGACTTCGTCATCTATTGTGATGCTTCTCTCCAAGGGCTCGGTTGTGTGTTGATGCAAGATGGTCATGCAGTGGCCTATGCTTCTCGGTAGATGAAGCCACATGAGAACAATTACCCAACCCATGATCTCAAACTAGCTGCTGTTGTTCATGCTCTAAAGCAATGGCGACATTACCTCATCGGTAACCGTAGCGAACTTTACTCGGATCATCAAAGTTTGAAGTATCTCTTTACCCAGCCAGATCTGAATCTCAGGCAAAGACGATGGTTGGAAATCATCAAAGATTATGATTTGGGTCTCAACTATCAACCCGGCAAAGCCAATGCCGTAGCTGATGCGCTAAGTCGGAAGTCTTATTGCAACAATCTGATGATTTCACAAGCCCAACCTGCTCTCTACGAGGAAATCAAGCGTCTTAACCTTGAAGTAGTTCCTTGTGGATTCCTTGCTAACCTTGAAATAAAATCTTCTCTGGAGGATCAAATCAAGGAAGCTCAAAAGCAAGATGATGAATTTACCAAGATTAAAGAACATGGTGCAAGCGGTGAAGCTAAATGTTTCTCCATCAATGATCAAGGTATTCTATACTTTAGTAACCGGCTAGTGGTTCCAAACAGTCGGGAAATCAAAGATCTAATCCTACTAGAAGCTCATGAATCCCCTCTGTCTATCCATCCTGGTGGTACCAAGATGTACCGAGATCTCCGTCAAAGATTCTGGTGGAGTGGAATGAAACCAGAAATCGCTCGCTTTGTTGCAGAGTGCGATGTTTGCCGTCATGTGAAGGCTGAACACCAAAGGCCTGCTGGACTTCTGCAGCCGTTCAAAATCCTTGAGTGGAAATGGGATGAAATTGGTATGGATTTCATTACTAGACTCCCAAAGACACAATCTGGACATGATGCCATATGGGTAGTTATTGATCGACTATCCAAAGTTGCTCACTTGTTGTTCAGGAAAGCATTACTGCAAGCCAGTTGGCAAAGATATATGTATCCCGGATCGTCGTTCTTCATGGTGTTCCCAAGAAGATTATATCTGATCGTGGAAGCTTGTTCACTTCCAAATTCTGGGCTAGTATCCAACAAGAAATGGGAACTCAAGTTTCCTTCAGTACAGCTTATCATCCTAAAACCGGTGGTCAAATTGAAAGAGTGAATCAAATTCTTGAAGACATGCTCAGAGCGTGTGTCATATCCTTTGGAAAGAACTGGGAGAAATGTCTTCCTTTTGCGGAGTTCTCCTACAACAACAGTTTTCAATCCAGTTTGTGCATGGCACCTTTCCAATTCCTGTATGGGAGAACATGTCGAACACCTCTAAACTGGATAGAAACCAGCGAAAGACAATTATTTGGTCCGGACATGATCCAAGAAGCAGAAGATCAAGTTCGCATAATTCGAGAGCGTTTGAAGGCCGCTCAATCTCTTCAGAAGACCAACTACGATCGTCATCATCTTGATGTTCATTATGAAGTTAGTGATCAAGTCTATCTCCGGGTCACTCCTTTGAAGGGTGTCCATCGATTCGGTATCAAAGGCAAATTGGCTCCTCGCTACGTTGGTCCCTTTCGCATTCTCTCCAAGAGGGGTGAGCTTGCCTACCAATTGGATCTACCTTCATCTTTTCCAGAGGTTCATGATGTCTTTCATATGTCTCAACTCAAGCGTTGCTGCAAATATCTTATTCGTGGTGTGGACCATGAAACTTTGGATCTCCAAGATGATCTAACCTACCGAGAATACCCTATTCGTATTCTTGATGAAACCGAGCGCAAGACTTGTCGTCAAACCATCAACTTCCTGAAAGTTCAATGGTCTCATCACTCTGAGTCAGAAGCAACCTGGGAACGCGAAGATCGTCTTCGATCTGAGTACCCTGCCTTCTTTTCTAAAACCTAGGAATCTCGGGTCGAGATTCTTGTAAGTGGGGTAGATCTGTAACATATCACCTTTTGTGTAATATTAATAAAGACATGTTTGAGCATTGCATGCATGCATAATAGTTGCACTTTAGTTAAATCAAATAAACATAATCAAAACCCTAATTTCTTTCCCTCTCAAAACCATTCAAATGGTTTTGTATTTTGAAAACTAACCAAAATAATGGAACCCAAAATGAATAAAAAGGGTCCCACACTATTTTATATACTTTATAAAAAGTTTCTGTAATTTTGAAATACTCAAAACATTTTTGAATTTGAAAATACAAATAGATAAATAAAAAACAGAAATAGAAAAGGTTTCTGAAATAAAAATCTAACTAACCCAGCTAATGGGCCGAGCCATTCTATCCCCTCTCTCTCTGCCGCCCACCGCAGCCAGCAGCCAGCCACCCGGGGCCCAAGCCGGCCCAACTGGCCCGCGTACCCCTTCGTCGTGTTTCCCGTCGTCTTCCTCGCCGACGGATGCAGCGAAGCAGCTCGCTGTCGAGCGCTCATCGCCGGCGTGCGCTGTGATTCGCGCCGCCGCCCGCCGTCGTCTAAAAGACCCTCTGCCTCGCCAAGGATGAACCCTAGAACGTCATTTCCTCTCCCCTCTTCTCCTGCACGCAAACCCTAACCCTAGAGATCACAGACGCCATCAAACCCCACCGTCTCCGGCCGCCCCGAGCCTCGTCGTGGCTCCGGGAAGCTTCGCCTCGCCGCGGTGAGCAACCTCGCAGAAGGAATCGACGCGAGGAGCTCCCAATCGTCAACAAGGACACCGCCTTCCCGAGCTCAGGCCACCGCTTCCTCCCTCGATTCCGGCATCGCCCGTGCTTGCCTCGCCTCACCGACACCACCGTCGTGCTCCTGGTGAGCCACCGGTGCTCAAGCACCTTTCCCCTTCCTCTCTCTCCCTCTGCATCTTCCTCCCCGCGAGAGCCTGACGCCACCGCCGCTCGCCGTCGTTGCACCGCCGTCCCCGATGACCATTTCAAGTTGGCGCCGCCACTATCTTTCTCAGAATCGGTGGATCGAGCATCGATCTGAGGGTGAGCACCATTGCTAACGTCAGCCTGACATCAGCATGATGCAATAACCATATTTATTTCATTTAAATGTTTTCTGTAATTATTTTATTAAATGGAAAATGTATGACAAGAGGGCCCTGCCTGTCAGGGTTTTAATCAATTCTGTAAATGTTTTCTGAAATTAATAAAAGTCTGACATGTGGGCCCAAGTTTGGAAATTATTTTAATTATTCCAAAAATGATTTAAAATGAATTAAAATTTGAGAAATTCATAACTAATTCATTATAAATCAGAAAAATAAAAATAATATACCAAAATGATCAGAAAGATGAAACCTATCTAAATAAGCTATAATCATACATTGTTAATCAACTTTGATGGCAAGTTTAATTAGAAGAACCATTTGAATCCCATAGGTGATTCCGAAGATCCCCTGTTCTAGGGTTTGGATATCTCGGACCCCCTTTTAAATGACCAAACATGTTCTAGGGTTCTTTTCAACACCATTTAACTTGCCATATCATCCATATTGTATGAGCATTGCACATGCCATGTGTTGAGTGTTGCTTTCTCTTTTCCGGTGATTGGTTCTCGCGAATAGGAACCGAACCGAAGCTGAAGTCAACGCCACCGAAGAGCAGTATCAGTCCAACAACGGACAAGGCAAGCGAAGCCCCGCTCATTCATATGAATCCTATGTTTACAAAGTATTTAATTCTTTTATCAGTAGATAGAGTAATCCTATCTGATGCATGGTTTCGTTTGCGAACTATACTACCTGATCCATGGCTCCTAGCATAACTAGGTTTTGGCTTATGAGCATCGCTAGTGCCACAGTTTAGTCAAGCTTAGCCATGCTTAGTGGTCTGATGTTGATCATTCATGTGATGCACCGGAGATGCGAATGAATCTAGTATGGTAGGATGTTGTGATGTGATCATATATGAATGATAAACATGCTAAGGCTTGTATGGTAGGCCACGTGGGTTGTGGTTTTTGTAGTTCCATACCTGCCAGCCTTAGGACCTGATGTTCTCGCCTCTTGAACCAAGACGAGCGTACAACCACACAGGGGCCTGGAAACCCCCTCGACTCACTAACTTGCCTAGTAGATTCCATGAGTCACATAGTTTGGGCTCTCCATTCGACATACGCATATTGTTTGTTCTTGAATGGAGGTGAAGGAGGTGCATTCATAATAGGTAGGTAAGCGTGGCCGGGAATAAGATATGCTCGGCATCCGTAATCTTGAAACCCGCACACATCATTAGGGACCAGCTTCGGGACTTGACCTATTATGGCGGCATCTCCCTAGTGCGTGACTCATGGTCTCGGCGAAAGCAAGGTAAAGGTCGTGGTCAACCACTCTCTGCCGGCCTTCCAAGGAAGAGGGCTAAAAATTAGGCATTAAGAATCGGTTGGTACGTGTGGGTAAAGTTGTGCACCCTGCAGGGTTATTAATATTTTCGAAAAGCCGTGTCCACGGTTATGGACGACTTGGGAACGGATTATGTGATCATAGAAAACTATAACCGAATGATAAAACTTGTCAACTAATGTGAGATCCGGAGTACTTCCTCAGGGTTGTTGAGGGGGTAGTCCGGGAAGAGAGGTTCAGTTGATGATGGTACTTGGTAGAAATCAAAGATGATTCTAAGAGCTAGAGGTTGAAGTCTTCTTATCCCTTTTTGAAAATGATCTGACTGGACGAGTTTCTTCTCCATGTTGTTTGGAAAACAAAAGATGGCTTTATGCAAAATAACTCCACTAGCCATAAGTCTTGTGGAGTACACCATGTACTCAGCCTTGCTTCGTTGATGTTTTCTACAGATGAAGCTACTCCAACTGAAGGCGGTTTCTACATCGAAGTAGACGAGTAGTTGGGGTTCCCGGGCAGCAGCCTAGATCTATGGAAGGGTCGCTACTTCTGTTTATGGACTCTTAGGCCCTTCGCTAAGTTTGTTGTTTAGAATAACTTGTTTGCTTCTGTTGTTTGATGTAATGATGGGTCTGTGACCCTGGTTTGTGTAACTGGTTTGTAACTCTCTTAAGAGTTTACCTTATTAATGTATGGTTTGTATGTTCTGTAATGTTACCGATCTTTCCCTACGCGTTTTGGAATTTAGGTTAGGCTTATATCCAATGAGAATCTGGTATTTGTCTAGCCCTGATCCCGGGTCATGACACAAGGAGAAGGCGGTGGCAACTATACGGTGGGAACTATACGGCCGGAGAAAATGTTCCCGCTGTATAGTTGGTCGTTAAAGCTTCTGGATGCCTCCCTCGTTTGCTTCCAAATAGATACTTGCTTGTTTTTCCCTGAATATTGTGTTTATGTTGTTAAACCCTTCTGTTGATGTTTAGAACCTGAAACACACATTAAAAACCAAGTTTTCTTTGCTGCCAAAGTATTAGCGTTAGGTAAAGCTAGAAAACCATTAAATCCAGACAAAAACCATAAAAAATGTGTCGAATCTCACAACTATCAGAAGTCATGACAATACACCACTAAGATCTTTGGTTGGTAGCATGGCCAAAAGGCTCAATTTTATCTTATTGTATATTGATAAAATTCAACCATAAACATATCAAATACATCATAACTATCACTAAGGGAAGAATATATAGTTGGAATCTATTGCAAAATGAAACAAGTATCACAAGGAAAGAATAAACTTTGCAAATGATCAATTTTTTACGTGAGAGTACTTTGAGGAAACAATAGACAATATAATTGCTAGATTGACATATTTGGGATTGGTGAATTATGAGTATGATTTTGTATAGTCCCAATTGTATGAACTCATCTCAACTTACTCATATATGCAATAGAGAGTCTTATTTAAGTCCAAAGAAAGAACCACAACAACTGCAAATACATAAAATTCATGCCAAGATGTAACCAACCATAGGTTGGAAGATGATATGTATGCATGAATAAGAGATACTTGTTACCGAGATATCATTGGTGTGATGAAGTAGATAGGAGCTTGTTGGCCATCCTAGCTTATCTCTAATTTTATTGAGTCAATATCATCTTTATGAAAGAGACACGCATCCAATGTATCTCCAATGTACCTAAAAACAAAATTCAAGTACAATATGGTCCCCAAACTTATTGTGTCCAAAGTAGTTAGACAACTACAATACATAGGAGAGACTCCACATATATATGTGCATATTGATATGAAATTAAATTTCATGCACATCTTAGCCAATGGGATTTGGTGGATTTTCCTCAATATATTGGATCAAAGAAAACAAGCATGCCATAATATAAACATGTAGTAAATATGCATGCACAAGACTTTCAAGAACCAAAAAAGAGATATAATTTGAACAAAAACACCAAGTAAACCGAGATGACACACACAAGAGTGTGACATGACAAAAGGTCTCCAAATTGTATCAAAAAATTAATTCAACACATGAAAGATCACAAGTTCAACAAATGAACTAGAAAAGGTCCAAAGAGCAAAATATAGACACAAACACAAATGCTCAAGGGTTTATCTCATTCTAAAAGGTCAACACATGAAACAAGGAATGGGACAAAACCAACTCCCAACAAGAGCAAGGTTCCAACAAATAAACCAAACTTTCCACACTTTTCATGATGGAACAAAATACCAAAAAGAAAATATGAAACTTCCAAGCACATAAATATGAGGGTTCTAAATACTATAGGGGAGCTCCCCCATGGAGATTGCATTATGTAGGATTTTATTTTTTAATGCAAAATGCACACAAATGGGATCATCACTAGTACCTACATTAAGTAAAACACATGTGGATACCAATGAAATAAAAGGATCCACAAGAGGCAAGGAAAGCTTGGGAGACAACACAAAACATTTTCTTGGCAAGAGATAGTACAGGATTAAGCAAAGTCCAATGTGAATATGATCAATACATTCTACCATAAATCTAGTACTAATTGTCCAAGGACAAGAAGTATTGGGAATAATCTTCCTGAGGTAGTTCACATGAATATCCAATATCATATTCACACAAAGAAGCATATAATAAAGTATAAGAATTAAGCTTGATGCTTAGAAAGAGATTCTTGATAGCTTCCAATAGTCACACAACCACTAGTGATTAGAGTAATTTGATGTAACATCCCTAAATTCATATTCCAAAACTCATTCATATCATTTTTGCATCATTCATCCATTTAGAGTTTTTCTCAAAAACATTTAGAGACAGAAGTTTGAGCTATGATTTCATGTGTGCAAATTCAACTCAATTGGCCATCACCCTTTGAGATTGGATTGTTTAGGAATTTGATAGCTTGCCTCCATTGTTGGAAAGATTAGGTGTAGCATTTTAACCCAAGTTTCCAATTTAAAAATATTTACTAAACCCTATTTCAATCATTCACAAACTAGAGACAAGTCTCTGTTTGTTTGAAAACCCAAGCCTGACCAGGCCCTTACAAGGTAACCACTTGGTTAAATGACTGTATTTGAAACCACAGAACCCTGCAAAGATCCTCAATTTTGTTTGAATTCAAAAGGATTTGAATTCATATCAAAAATCATTCCAGAAAATAGAAATAGAAAAAGAAAAGAAGCAAACAAAAGAAAAGGGCCAGGCGCCAGGAATTTAGCCCAGCAGTGGAACAGGCCCAACTAGCCCACCCGGGGCATTCCTTTTCCTCCCGCACGCGCGAGCGCACGCGTTCAGCCGCTGACAGGCAGACCCCACTTCCACCTCGCGCACTTCGCTGACAAGCGGGCCTCCTCCACGTCAGCATCGTCTCCACCCGCACGACCAGTTCATCCCCAATCAACGCGGCCGTTTTCTGTGTTTAATTCGCGGCGTCAATTCGAATCAATGGCCGAGTGATTCTCGCTCATGATCAGGCTATATAAACCCCCTCTGCCCCCTCTCTCTTTTCCCCCAAACCCCAAGCACAGAACGCCCCCAGGCTGCGCGCATTGCTCTCTGCAACCCCGCCGTCTCCGACGACTGCGCCGGCAAATTCCGGTGAGCATAGAGTTCCCCTCGGTCTCGCGTTTACGCTATCGTGTTCAGTGAATCTCTGTGCACCTTCTGACACCCTCCGTTTACCTTCGCATGACCTGTAGCTTCGGCAACGTCGACGACTGGTTGCCACCGTCTTCTGCACGAACTCCGGCGAGCTCTAGTGGTAAGTCCAGACCGCCCCGAACCTTGTCGTTCACGCTCTCATGTTCTCCGTGATCTTCCGCATCTAACCACACCTTTCTTTGGAATCCTAGTGAACAACAACGTCACCTCCGACCTCGAGCAGAACCACCGTTGCCAGATCCAACTCCAGCGAGAAATCTACCGCAACCCTGAGCGCCCCTTGCCGAGCTGATCACACGTCGAGCATCCCCACACCCTCGCGGTCTCGGTGAGCATCTTCCCCATCCACCTAGCGATCTGTACCGCCGGCGCCGCCACCGTCTGGTCGTCGCCGCCGCGCACAGCCAACAAGCGCCGCCAGTTTTTGGTTTGTTGTTTTGGATCGTTGGATCTATATCGTAGCTAGGATAGAACCACTTAACCCCGGTGATGCGGAGCGTTCGATCTGTTTAGATCCTGCGGTGCAGCGCGATCAACCGAAGCGATGCAGCGCCAATCACAATGACGCGTGGCTAGGGTTAGATCTAAAAATAGATTTAAAACCAGAAATTTGATCCAAATTCAAATGCTTATAACTTTTGATTGCCACGTTAGATTTTTTCAAACTTTATACCGTTGGATTCAGTGAAACAAGACCTTTCTGAATATCCAATTTATTTAGCATATAGTAACAGTTAAAATGATTTTATTTGTAGAACAAGTTTAAGGCTATTTTTAGATATAGATTTATTTTGGTAAATTCTATTTGTGCCAAATAATTTAATTGGCAAACTTGTGACATGTTAAGTTTTTGTAGGCATGAGCATACTTGGTAGAATTTTCAAAAATCACCACTTAGTAAATTCTTGCGTGCATGCATTCATACTATTTTTGGATGTATATATTTGTGTGTAATTGTATGCTATAATTTCTTGTGTAGATTTTGCTAGTGATTGTGATTGTGAAGAGTGCTACTCTCCCCACTACCAAGGCAAGTGATATTTACATGAATATATTTGTCCTATGTTTTGAACTAGCATTAGATATTTTGTTATAGTAATGCATGTTATTTTGTCTAATGCAAAAGTTGGGAAATCCTATGTAGTCTAGTAGAATTGCTAAGGAATTATCCCTAAGATAAGTTGCCATACTTTGCTTAGCCTAGCTATATAGCAAACAAGGGTTGGTGAAAACTACACTTACTATGAAGAAAATATTTCTAAGTCATGAGACTTATACTTTCCTAATAAAACCACTAAGTCAAATGAACCTCCTGGGTGGAATGGAAAGTATGGGTTATGTTGAGTGGTTACACAAGGCCATGGACTTGGGTTGTGTATCTCACTTGTGGTAAGCCACCCAGGCACAAAGGGATTTGGAGGCCAAGTGTTGAGAAAGCTTACAGTGCAACCACTTGGCAATATGGGCTCTGCCTTGATCATATAGGTTGCTTGAACTTAGTCAATTGGACAGTTGGTGGTAGATGGGATGATAGGTTGGAGCGCGTCCATGACTAAGGAAAGGCTTCTGAAAGGTCCTGTCTTGGGAAACCAAGTCTGGTGGGGAAAGTGCACAACCTCTGCAGATGGAAAACCTAAGTACTTAGCCTAGTCCAAGGCAATGGACACTTTTGAGCATCAAGACATGGAAGCTACAAGAATCTCATCACTCCAACTTCTAAGTAAAATTTGTGGGTGAACCAGGGTGAAGGACCTCAATTTCTATTGGTGGTTCCTTGGGAATGTTTTTGACAAAGAAGAACTTAGTGATTTCAACTAATAGGAAAACTTATTTTCAAGCAAAGCAAGCCAAGCTACACATAGCCAAATGCATATAGTAATATAGTCCACTTAAAATATACTAAGGTATCACTTGCCAATACTATTCCAAAGTATTGACCCTCTGTGGCTGTAACTTGTGATGTTGCAGGTTACTCCGATGATGAGTAGGAGTCATGAGTCTACACTCAACATGCTTGCATGTGGCACATGAAGATGAAGACTTATGTTTATTTACTTATTCCTTAAAATCTTGTATTAGGCCTATGGCCCTGAGTTGTAAAAGACTATGTTTTATCTCTGGAATGAATGTAATAAACGACCTTTGTATCTGTGTACTTCATCTTAAACTGTGGATGCTAGCATTAATCCAGGGACTAGCATTGCAATCACAGGGATCCTTTCCTTTATAAAGGAGGGGTCTAACAGATGGTATCAGAGCATTGTGTTGCCTGTAGGATTATGACCCTAGGATTTGAAAACCACTAAGGAAAAATTTTCAATTACTTCTACACTTGTCTATTCTTCTCGTAAAACTTTACTAATCTTTTCATTCTCAACTCCATTTGTAGATGAACTCCATCAACAAAGCCGTGAAGAAAGGACCACTCATGACCATGACCTTGAAGTGTGAAACTGAGTTTCCCAATATTCTCAAGGACCTCATGGTGGCAATGGAAGCACATGGTGCAGCTGTGTACAAGGGCTTTCCGGTGATGGATGAAGGGGTGGAGTATTGGTGGGTGCAACTTCACTTGTACAAAAACAAGGAAGACAACCACAAAGAAAGAGGATTCTGCATGTACACCAACACTAAAATGCACACTACATTCTTTGAGTCAGCCAGAGATGCAGTTTGGAGGACTATCAAAGAACTAAGTGCTAGAGTCAAGTGCAGAATGCTCAACCTCCAAAAGGACTTAGAGAAAGAGAAGGAACTTACCCAAGAGTTGGAAGCCACCAACCAAGAGTTAAGGGGAGATGTAATAGACTTAGTGATGGAATCATGTGAACAAGATAGGTGGATTGCCTCTAGGAACATTGTGATAGCCACCAGATCCAGTGAGATAGGCCTATAAGCACACTTTGTAGTGGACCACCATCTATCACCTTATTTTCCAAAATGATACCTTAAATAAGTTGGACCTTGTTTGATGTAATGGATTTATGTATGCATGACTTGTGTGATATTTGTGTTCCATGGTTATGTATGAGATGGTTGTTTTGTATTCATCTTAAATAGTGTTGTTCTAACTTTTCAATTTTATAAATAGATGCCTATTGTCACAAGACTGTTGAGGAGTTCCAGTTACTCGTTTGACCCCGTATCATTGAGCTTACCACTTTGCTCGATCTCCTCTTCCCACCATCACGGTGTACCCACTCACCAAGTTCGAGAGGAAGGACCTCAGGGCTTCAAGGTGAACCAGACGCCAACCGAGCCTACTACGAGGCCATCGTCTTCAAGCCGATGCACGATGACAGGAGAGACGCATGGAGGTAGTCATGCAGACTGATAGGGCGCTTGTTAGGCCATCACTCCGACAGTTAGGGTACTCACTTCCACGTCTTGAAGGCGTGATATTGATGGAGATTCCATCGACTTTGAGGACGACTCGAGGACACGGCGAGCCGATATGTCTCTATCTCCGGGACTTAGAAACTCTCCTCGTGCGTGGACACGGATAGGACGAACGTCATGCTTGGCAATGACGAACTTCAGGTACAGCTACGCGAGAAGGACAAGCTTTTTGCGCAGCAGGATGAGATGATCAAGGAAATGGAGACAAAGTTCGAGGCCCAGGACCGCAAGTTCAAGAGTCAAGAGAAACGCGTCCAGGATAGGAACAAGAAGATCCGGGACATGACCGAGGAACTGAAGTCCAAGGACTTCGAGCTTGAGCAGCAGCAGATGGTTATTGAGAGGCTTCGCTCCCAGAAGAGGGCTCTCAAGGCCAAGGTCGATTCCTTGACCACTACGATTGAGGAGAACAAGACCGCGATGGAGAACGCAGGTCTTACCTTCGTCGAGGAGGAGATTGACGCTGATGAGTAGACTTGACTACTCGTTTACCTTTCATATTCATACTTGTTATTGTGAACTTATTATTGGACCATCCGACATGTGGATGGCTTTCCACTTGTATGTTTTACTTCATGAACTTATTATATGGTTGTTGAACCTTTATTCTTATGTTGCTTGTTATGTGTTTGCTTATAATGTATTGTGCATAAAACATCTATGGGTATCTCATTCTTATCTATTTGAACAAACCACAGATGCCTCCCCGTCGCGCAAACCCCAACCCCAACAACATCACCCCGGAAATGCAACAAATTATGAATGCGCAAACACAGCTTATGCAAATGATGACAACATTCATCCAGAACCAGAATAACAACAACAACCCCAACAACAACAACAACAATAACAACAACAACAACAACCCTCCAGGTTTTGATATGCTCACCAGATTTCTGCGTCTGAGGCCAGCAAAGTTTTCGGGAACAACTGATCCCATGGTAGCGAATGACTGGCTACGTTCTGTGAACAAGGACTTAGTGACCGTGGGCTGCACGGATGCTGAAAAAGTCAGGTTCGCAGCACATCTGTTGGAAGGACCAGCCGCCACATGGTGGGACAACTTCCAAATCACCACTCCTATTGATGAAGTGACTTGGGACATCTTTGAAGATGGCTTTCGCACTGCTCATATCTCATCAGGAATGATGAGTCTGAAAAAGAAAGAGTTTCATAATCTGAAGCAGCGCCACCGTAGCGTGGCTGAGTACATAGAAGAGTTCAACAATCTGGCGCGCTATGCACCGGATGAGGTTGATACAGATGCAAAAAGAAAGGAAAAGTTCTTGGAAGGTTTGAATGATGAGCTGAACCTACAGTTGTCTGTGGCATATGTTCCAACTTATCATTCTTTGTGTGACAAGGCTGCTATTTTAGAAAGTAAAATGAAGCAAGTCGAGAGTAGGAAGAGGAAACACTCCGACAAGCACAGCTCGGGATCGTCTCACAAACGATCTCACTATGATGATAAGGATGACTCGAGATCCCATAAGCATGGGAAATTCAACAAGCACCACAACCACAACCGTCATGACAACAAGCATCACCGCAGTCATGACAATGATAAGTACAAGAACCACAAGAGTGGACATAAGAGCCACCACAGTGGAAATGGTAGTGGAAGTGGAAGTCAGCATGTTAAAAAGGACATCAGTCAGGTTGAGTGCTTCAAATGCAAGAAGCTGGGGCATTATGCTAATGAGTGCCCTGAGAAGAAGGTGGAAGGACCTAACAAGCCAAATCCTTTCCGAAAGGACAGGTTAACCACATCAATGTGGAGGAGGTCTATGAAGAGCACGATGTCTTTGGTAAGTTCGACTCAATTTCCCAAAGATTTGTACTCTTTGACACGGTGCATCTCATTCATTCATATCAAAAGCATTTGTTGATAGAAATGGGTTTGCATCTGAAAACATTGGGTGTCCAATAAAAGTTAGTTCTCCGGGTGGAGAAATGATAGTGAGTCTTGGATGCCGGGATCTTGTCATAGAGTTTGGAAAACATAAGTTTCCGGTAAGCCTGATAATCCTAGATTCCCAAGGACTAGACGTAATTTTGGGAATGGATTGGATGGCTAAGTATGAAGGAGTATTAGATTGCGCCAAACGTACAGTTGCACTCACAACCCCAGAAGGAAAAAGAATAAAATTCAGATCTAACTTTGAATCCAAGGGAAGTAAACTGAATTCTCTTAAGGGGGTTAGCATGGACAGTGTGCCAATTGTGTGTGAGTATCCGGATGTATTTCCGGAGTAGTTACCAGGAATGCCACCAGATAGAGATGTGGAGTTTCTGATAGATTTGGTACCAGGTTCTGGACCAATAGCTAAGAGACCGTACAAAATGTCAGTTGATGAACTGAAAGAACTCAAGAAGCAGCTAGGAGAACAGTTGCAGAAAGGGTTTATTCAACCAAGTTCTTCATCTTGGGGAGCCCCAGTATTGTTTGTGGAGAAAAAGGATAGAACACAAAGATTGTGTATTGACTACCGTTCTCTCAACGAGGTGACCATCAAGAACAAATACCCTCTGCCAAGAATCAACGACTTGTTTGATCAGTTGGAAGGAGCATGTGTGTTCTCGAAGATTGATCTTCGGTCAGGCTATTTTCAACTCAAGATAAGAGAGCAAGACATACCTAAGACCGCATTCACCACAAGGTATGGATTGTATGAGTACACTGTGATGCCTTTTGGTTTAACCAACGCTCCGGCCTACTTCATGAATATGATGAACAAGGTGTTCATGGAATTCTTAGACAAGTTCGTTGTTGTTTTCATCGACGACATCTTAGTCTATTCCAAGAGCAAGGAAGAACATGAAAGACACTTGCGCTTAATACTTGAAAAGCTAAGGGAGCATAAACTTTATGCCAAGTTCAGCAAGTGTGAGTTTTGGTTAGAGGAAGTTGGTTTTCTTGGTCATGTTATGACAAAGGATGGTGTGGCAGTTGATCCTGCTAAAGTTTCAGCTGTGACAGATTGGGAATCACCCAAGAATGTAAAAGAAGTTCATAGTTTCCTTGGCTTAGCAGGTTACTACAGAAGGTTCATTGAAAATTTCTCGAAGGTTGCTAAGCCAATGACAGAATTGCTAAAGAAGGACAAGAAATTTGCTTGGACCAAGGTTGAAGTCGACTTCCAAGAGTTGAAGAAGAGACTTGTGACAAAGACCAGTTCTATGTCCGCAGATTTGGAAAAAGATTTCCAAGTATATTGTGATGCGTCTCATCAAGGTTTGGGTGCCGTACTTATGCAAGATGGTAAAGTCGTAGCCTATGCCTCGAGACAACTCAAAACTCATGAGGTAAACTATCTGACTCAGATTTGGAGTTAGCCTCTGTCGTCCATGCACTCAAAACATGGAGACACTACCTTTTGGGTAAGCGGTGTGAAGTGTTCACCGATCATAAGAGCTTGAAGTACATATTCACCCAGAAAGAAATCAACATGAGGCAAAGGAGATGGCTAGAACTTATCAAGGATTACGACTTAAGTTTGCAATACCACCCCGATAAAGCAAATGTGGTAGCCGATGCTCTAAGTCGTAAGACGTTTGTAAATGGCCTTACAAAAGGGGAATTGCCAGATGACCTGTGTAAACAATTCAAGGAACTCCGATTAGAGATTGTACCAGAAGGACATCTCATGTCCTTAGATGTTCAACCCACTCTATTGGACAAGATCCGAGAAGTTCAGAAGACTGATAAGGAAATTGAAAAGATTAAGGAAAATATAAGTCTAGGGAAAGCCAAGAGTTTCCATATAGACGAACAGGGCACCTTATGGCACGGGAAACGTATTTGTGTTCCACAAGATCCGGAGTTGCGGAAACTGATTCTACAAGAGGCTCACAACTCTCCGTATTCTATTCACCCGGGAAATACCAAGATGTACATGGACATGAAGGAAAGGTTTTGGTGGAACAATCTCAAAAGGGACGTCGCCGAACATATTGCTTTGTGTGATGTGTGTAGCAGAGTCAAAGCGGAGCACCAGAAACCAGCAGGTTTGCTTCAACCACTGCCTATTCCTGAATGGAAGTGGGAAAATATTGGTATGGATTTCATTACCGGATTACCAAGGACCAGGTCAGGGTATGATTCCATATGGGTGGTAGTGGATCGCCTAACTAAAGTGGCTCACTTTATACCCGTGAAGACAACTTATACAAGTGCCAAGTTAGCCAAAATCTACATGAGCAGAATTGTATGCCTTCATGGTGTGCCTAAGAGTATTGTGTCTGATAGAGGAACACAGTTCACTTCACACTTTTGGAGACAGCTTCATGAATCTTTGGGAACGAGGTTGGAATTCAGTACTGCCTTTCATCCCCAAACTGATGGACAAACGGAAAGGACTAATCAAATTCTTGAAGACATGTTGAGGGCATGTGCTTTAGACTATGGAGCAAGTTGGGATGAAAGCTTGCCTTACGCAGAGTTCTCCTACAACAATAGTCATCAAGCTAGTATTGGAATGGCACCATTTGAGTTACTCTATGGAAGGAAGTGTACCACCCCATTGTTATGGAATGGTGTGGGAGAAAGAAGTTTATTTGGACCTGATCTTATCAAAGACGCCGAAGAGAAAGTCAAACTGGTTAAGGACAGATTGAAGATAGCAGTCCGACGGAAAAACTACATGATTCTAAGCGTAGAGAAGTCACCTACGAAGTTGGGGATAGAGCTTATCTTAGAGTATCACCACTTCGTGGAGTGAAAATATTTGGTGTCAAGGGAAAGTTGGCACCAAGATATGTTGGGCCATTCAAAATTTTAAGTCGCAAAGGAGAAGTTGCATATGAAGTTGAATTGCCAGAGTCTCTGTCAGCTGTCCATAATGTGTTTCATGTGAGTCAGCTTAAGAAATGCCACCCAGAAATGGAAGAAACTTCTTTGAAGGATACCATACCTTTGGAAGAAGTCCAACTAGAAAGTGATCTCACCTATGAGGAAAAGCCTATCAAGATTCTAGAGACCGCAGAAAGAGTTACCAGGACCAAAACTATCAAGTTTTGTAAAGTGCAATGGAACCATCACTCCGAAGAGGAAGCAACATGGGAAAGAGAAGATGATCTTCGGAAAGACCACCCTCACCTATTTGCTAGACAAACCGAATCTCGAGGGCGAGATTCATCTTAAGGGGGTTAGATTTTTAACATCCCTAAATTCATATTCCAAAACTCATTCATATCATTTTTGCATCATTCATCCATTTATAGTTTTTCTCAAAAACATTTAGAGACAGAAGTTTGAGCTATGATTTCATGTGTGCAAATTCAACTCAATTGGCCATCACCCTTTGAGATTGGATTGTTTAGGAATTTGATAGCTTGCCTCCATTGTTGGAAAGATTAGGTGTCGCATTTTAACCCAAGTTTCCAATTTAAAAATATTTACTAAACCCTATTTCAATCATTCACAAACTAGAGACAAGTCTCTGTTTGTTTGAAAACCCAAGCCTGACCAGGCCCTTACAAGGTAACCACTTGGTTAAATGACTGTATTTGAAACCACAGAACCCTGCAAAGATCCTCAATTTTGTTTGAATTCAAAAGGATTTGAATTCATATCAAAAATCATTCCAGAAAATAGAAATAGAAAAAGAAAAGAAGCAAACAAAAGAAAAGGGCTAGGCGCCAGGAATTTAGCCCAGCAGTGGAACAGGCCCAACTAGCCCACCCGGGGCATTCCTTTTCCTCCCGCACGCGCGAGCGCATGCGTTCAGCCACTGACAAGCAGACCCCACTTCTACCTCGCGCACTTCGCTGACAAGCGGGCCTCCTCCACGTCAGCATCGTCTCCACCCGCACGACCAGTTCATCCCCAATCAACGCGGCCGTTTTCTGTGTTTAATTCGCGGCGTCAATTCGAATCAATAGCCGAGTGATTCTCGCTCATGATCAGGCTATATAAACCCCCTCTTCCCCCTCTCTCTTTTCCCCCAAACCCCAAGCACAGAACGCCCCCAGGATGCGCGCATTACTCTCTGCAACCCCGCCGTCTCCGACGACTGCGCCGGCAAATTCTGGTGAGCATAGAGTTCCCCTCGGTCTCGCGTTTATGCTATCGTGTTCAGTGAATCTCTGTGCACCTTCTGACACCCTCCGTTTACCTTCGCATGACCCGTAGCTTCGGCAACGTCGACGACTGGCTGCCACCGTCTTCTGCACGAACTCCGGCGAGCTCTAGTGGTAAGTCCAGACCGCCCCGAACCTTGTCGTTCACGCTCTCATGTTCTCCGTGATCTTCCGCATCTAACCACACCTTTCTTTGGCATCCTAGTGAACAACAACGTCACCTCCGACCTCGAGCAGAACCACCGTTGCCAGATCCAACTCCAGCGAGAAATCTACCGCAACCCTGAGCGCCCCTTGCCGAGCTAATCACACGTCGAGCATCCCCACACCCTCGCGGTCTCGGTGAGCATCTTCCCCATCCACCTAGCGATCTGTACCGCCGGCGCCGCCACCGTCTGGTCGTCGCCGCCGCGCACAGCCAACAAGCGCCGCCAGTTTTTGGTTTGTTGTTTTGGATCGTTGGATCTATATCGTAGCGCTAGGATAGAACCACTTAACCCCGAGGCGGTACGCGATCTGGAGCGTTCGATCTGTTTAGATCCTGCGGCTGCAGAGCGCGATCCAACCGAAGCGGTACGCGCCAATCACAGCGCGACGCGTGGCTAGGGTTAGATCTAAAAATAGATTTAAAACCAGAAATTTGATCCAAATTCAAATGCTTATAACTTTTGATTGCCACGTTAGATTTTTTCAAACTTTATACCGTTGGATTCAGTGAAACAAGACCTTTCTGAATATCCAATTTATTTAGCATATAGTAACAGTTAAAATGATTTTATTTGTAGAACAAGTTTAAGGCTATTTTTAGATATAGATTTATTTTGGTAAATTCTATTTGTGCCAAATAATTTAATTGGCAAACTTGTGACATGTTAAGTTTTTGTAGGCATGAGCATACTTGGTAGAATTTTCAAAAATCACCACTTAGTAAATTCTTGCGTGCATGCATTCATACTATTTTTGGATGTATATATTTGTGTGTAATTGTATGCTATAATTTCTTGTGTAGATTTTGCTAGTGATTGTGATTGTGAAGAGTGCTACTCTCCCCACTACCAAGGCAAGTGATATTTACATGAATATATTTGTCCTATGTTTTGAACTAGCATTAGATATTTTGTTATAGTAATGCATGTTATTTTGTCTAATGCAAAAGTTGGGAAATCCTATGTAGTCTAGTAGAATTGCTAAGGAATTATCCCTAAGATAAGTTGCCATACTTTGCTTAGCCTAGCTATATAGCAAACAATGGTTGGTGAAAACTACACTTACTATGAAGAAAATATTTCTAAGTCATGAGACTTATACTTTCCTAATAAAACCACTAAGTCAAATGAACCTCCTGGGTGGAATGGAAAGTATGGGTTATGTTGAGTGGTTACACAAGGCCATGGACTTGGGTTGTGTATCTCACTTGTGGTAAGCCACCCAGGCACAAAGGGATTTGGAGGCCAAGTGTTGAGAAAGCTTACAGTGCAACCACTTGGCAATATGGGCTCTGCCTTGATCATATAGGTTGCTTGAACTTAGTCAATTGGACAGTTGGTGGTAGATGGGATAATAGGTTGGAGCGCGTCCATTTGACTAAGGAAAGGCTTCCGAAAGGTCTGTCTGGGAAACCAAGTCTGGTGGGGAAAGTGCACAACCTCTGCAGATGGAAAACCTAAGTACTTAGCCTAGTCCAAGGCAATGGACACTTTTGAGCATCAAGACATGGAAGCTACAAGAATCTCATCACTCCAACTTCTAAGTAAAATTTGTGGGTGAACCAGGGTGAAGGACCTCAATGTCTATTGGTGGTTCCTTGGGAATGCTTTTGACAAAGAAGAACTTAGTGATTTCAACTAATAGGAAAACTTATTTTCAAGCAAAGCAAGCCAAGCTACACATAGCCAAATGCATATAGTAATATAGTCCACTTAAAATATACTAAGGTATCACTTGCCAATACTATTCCAAAGTATTGACCCTCTGTGGCTGTAACTTGTGATGTTGCAGGTTACTCCGATGATGAGTAGGTGTCATGAGTCTACACTCAACATGCTTGCCTGTGGCACATGAAGATGAAGACTTATGTTTATTTACTTATTCCTTAAACTCTTGTATTAGGCCTATGGCCCTAAGTTGTAAAAGACTATGTTTTATCTCTGGAATGAATGTAATAAACGACCTTTGTATCTGTGTACTTCATCTTAAACTGTGGATGCTAGCATTGATCCAGGGACTAGCATTGCAATCACAGGGATCCTTTCCTTTATAAAGGAGGGGTCTAACATTTGAAGCTAATGGTTTCCATGAGGATATAGGGATGCACGTATGAGGAAACACATACCAAGAACCATTCTCACCAACAAGATCCAAAAGATGAGCAATAAAGGCATTTAAGCAAATTTGAACTTGTTTGAGCAAATGTGTCACATAGGATCTAGATAATTATCAATATCAATTCTAAGTGACACAACCTCTAATTTTCACATTCTCTAGGATTGTAATATGCACTTAGGATATGACTCCCCCATAATGTGATACAACCATAAAACTCAACACGAGGCAAAATGATATAAATAGAGATAATTAATGGACATTACAGAACTTAAATTTCTCATGAGAATCATACCACATAGAGACTAGATAATATTGCAATATCACATTAGGTGACACACCATGTACATGATTAGGTGACACACCATGTACATTTTGTGGTATTCCTCATGTACACACATTTTTAGGATTTGTGGAATGCCCAAGCATAACACTCCCCCAAAATGGGATAGTCCATTAATCTCACACAAGGGCCAAATAAGATACCAAATATAATAAAGAAAGGCTCAAACACAAGAACACAAATGTACATGGTGTGCCACCTAATCATCCACAAATATACTTGATAATTCAAGATAATTAAGTATAAAGCACAACATATACAAGAACATGTAAGATACAAAACCAACACATGCACAAGGGGGCGAGCAACTTTCAATGTAATGAGTTAAACACATGTTACCGCAAGGAGGAACATTGGAAATATGATAGAGGCAATATAATCCACATGACTTGGCTTGACAAAAATAATAGATGAAGATCCATCGGTTCTTCATGATGTAGGCAAGACTCCAATGCTCTCCAAAACACACCTATGGATCAAGTTTTGGCTTGTTGGTCCCCAACCAAGTTGGGTCCTAAGAAGTTAGTCACAATAGGCTTGGAAACCCAAATGGTTCTTTTCTTGACACCACATTGGGCACCAACAAATTTGCCAAGCATATTGCCAACCTCATCCTTAAAAAGAGAATAAGCATCATCAATCATGATAGGTTTGGATGAGAAGTTACCAATGGTGCATGACAAAGAAATATGCCCTTTCTCACGACAAATATAGCAAGTTCTTCTCTTGCCATCTTTCTTTTTGGATGAAGCAACAACTTGAGGAAGAGCTTGAGTCTTCTTGGGTGGAGGCCCATCTCTAACGAGAGGTAGAGCTTGAAGCCGCTTCCCTTGTTGCTTCTTGCTAAGGGGATTCTTCTTCAATGGGAAGTGCTTAACATGATGCCCTTCTTCCTTACACTTGAAGCAAACAATGTTGGCCAGATGCTTGACTTACAATGACAAGAACTTACAATGAGGTACCCCGTTGGCGGTTCTCTATGATACACATATACTTATAATGACAAGAACTTACTGGTAAGTAAAGTTGAGTAGCACGAGGAACGACCCTCGTACTCAAGGGACGTGAGGTTGCCAACTTATGATTTGTCAAGAATATACTCCATATTTTGTTCACTTTAACCTTAATCACTTCAAGATGCTTATGATAGGGGCAATGAGAGCTGAAAGCTAACAAGTACCATAATTTTTGGAAGCTCATTATGAAACTTGAAATCCCTGCTTCCCTATGAAGGGCCTTTCTTCCTACTTTTATATTGAGTCTCCACCTTCTATCTTTATGCACCAATTAGGAGAGCATAGTTGTCATTCTTAGTTCTATTTGCATTGTCCCAAAACTTATTGATTGCTTCATAATGTTGATATTTCTTGTTCTTGAACTATTTGTATCTAGTCATCCTTATGAACTTTGAAGGTGTCCTATGCATTTATGTTTTTATATTCCATGAGGGACAAGATGAATACCACTATGCTATGTTTTCTATATGTGAAACAAACAAACGTCTTTCAATGCATTGTTATTCATGATATTTGTTTGTATACTTTCATGTTGCAACATAGTTACTTTGTCTTATTGTTAGAACTTCATCTTTCATGACTATGTTTAGAGTACTTTGATCCCATTTTTCAATGCTGTAAAAATGGTATGATCAAGATTGTGATGGTGCATGTCACCTCAAAAATTATTATTTTTATCACTTACCTACTCAAGGACGAGCAGGAGTTAATCTTGGGGATGCTTGATACGTTGTAAACGTATCTATAATTTTTGATGTTCCATGCTTGTTTAGTATCAACTTTTCTATGCTTTATCTACACTTTGAGGTATTTTTATACATTTTCTAGGACTAACCTATTAACAAGATGTCGCAGTTCCAGTTGCCTTTTTTCTATTGTTTTTGGTTTCAGAAAAGCTAGTAAGGTAATATTCTCGGAATTGGATGGGACAAAAGCCAAAGACAATATTTTACCGGAATGAACATAGAGACCGAAGGAGGACCACGAGGATGCCACACCCTAGGGTGGCGCCCTCCCCCCTAGGGTGCGCCACCACCTGGTATGGGCGCCTCAGGTGCCCCCTGCCTTGCCTCTTCGCCTATAAAATCCCCCGATGCCAAAACCCTAGGCACCCGATCAGATCTCCACGAAACAGTCCGTAGCCACCGCCACCATCATCCCTATATCGGGGGGATCTGAAGATCTTCCCGGCACCCTTCCGGAGGGGAGAGATCATCCCGGAGGCCTTCTTCATCACCATTCCGGCCTCCGATATGATGCGTGATTAGTTCACCCTTGGACTATGGGTCCATACAGTAGCCAGATGGTTGTTTCTCCTCCTTTGTGCTATCATGTTTAGATCTTGTGAGCTCCGTTCATGATCAAGATCATCTATTTGTAATCATACATGTTGTGTTTGTAGGGATCCGATGGATATTGAGATGCTATGTCTTATTGATTATTGATTCTATCATGTCTGTGTTGTTCATGATCTTGCATGATCTCCGTTGCTAGTAGCTATCTTGGCCAAGTAGATGCTAGGGACTCCAAGAGGGAGTATTTATGCTCGATAGTTGGTTCATGCCTCTAGTAATCTGGGGAAGTGACAAGAATCTCTAAGGTTGTAGTTGTGTTGTTGCTACTAGGGAGAAAACAAAAATCTTTTGTTCATGGAACAATTGTATTTTTTACTTTACACACATTGCTTAATGCAATTATTCGTTGCTTGCAACCTAATACTGGAGGGGGTTCGGATGATAACCTAAAGGTGGATTATTAGTCATAGATGCAGTTGGATGGCGGTCTATGTATATTGTTGTAATGCCCAGTCAAATCTCATAGGAATCATGATGTCTAGTATTTGCATTGTTATGCCTTGTTCAGTACTGTCAATTGCCCCGCTGTAATTTGTTCATCCAACATGTTATTTATCTTAAGGAGAACACCTCTAGTGAACTGTGGACCCCGGTCCAATATTTACCATTATTACATCATCTACTGTTATTGTTTACTTTCTGCAAGCAACCATTACCTTCCACACTATACGTATAATCCTTTGTTTTCAGCAAACCAGTGAGATTGACAACCTCACTGTAAGTTGGGGCAAAGTCTTGAGTTTGTGTTGTGCAGGATTCCAAGTTGTTAGCAACACCTTGGAGTTGCTTCCTTGATCCTACTGGTTCGATAACCTTGGTTTCATAACTGAGGGAAGACTTGTTGCTGTGCTCATCACACCTTGCTCTTGGGGTCTCCCAACGAAGCTCTGCAATTGACTGAGCCACGTCAAGATTTTTCTAGCGCCGTTGCCGGGGAGTTAAGGACAGATTCACAAGGTAAGTCTTTCACAACCACTCTCTTTACTTTGTTTTTGTTTTGCTTAATTCATTTTTCTTTGTTTTGCTTGCTTATTTTTATCAAAAAATTACAAAAAAATAGTTTCTTTTGGTTTGCTTTTTCTTATGAAAAACATAAAAAAATAGTTCTTCCTATAGTTGTCACCTTGCTCTAGCTCACCATGTTGATCCCTAAGTTCACCCTGAAAGACCTTTCAATAGGTAGTGGCTCTATAATTGGGAAAGAAAATATTGAAGAATTCTTTAATCATATTAGAAAACATGAGGATATTGAGGATAGATCCTTAGTAGAACTTGCTCCTAATTATGAAATTGTTGCAGCTTCTTTAGTTCATATGTTGGAGGCTAGGTTTGTTAACCTTAACCCCATGATGCAAATAATGTTTCTTAAACTTAAAGAAATTGAGGATGCTGAAAAGAGAGATTTTATTCTAGAAACTTTGCTAAAAGAGTTCAATGATGATTCTAAAGAAGCTAAAAAGGTATTTGATCATTTTAATATGCTAGGCTCATGTGTAGATGTTATGGGTACATTAGAAAAGTTGGATAAAACCAAACCCAATGGAGAGGAAATTAAAATATACATACCTTTTAAACTTGTAGGAATGCATGAAGCCTTGGAAAAATAATTGATTGAATTGTTCCTGAAAAACCATTTGATGAAAGCAGTGAAACCAAGAGTGTTGAGAGAGGATCCTATATAATTCATTTGGATGAGATACCTTTCCTAGTTGAAGAAATTTTGAGTATTTATCTTAATGCTTCTTCATTTGAAAATACTTGATTCTTGCTTCTTGTGCCTAACTTAAAGGCGTTAAAGAAAAGTACTTCTTGGAAGATAACCCAATAGTTTTCTTGAGTCTTGGTAGTGTAATAAACTCTCCCTATCCTTTTTATTTGATTTTTGTGCCAAGAATAACCTCTAATGAGAGAGAAGTAAGATTTGGGGAAGTTGCTGTCCCGAAACAGATTTTTGTGTTTCACTATAAAAATTCGTGAAAAATCTCTGTATGTTGGATTGAGTTGTAATTGTCTGAGTAAATGAACCAGGTTGTTATCTAACTTTCATTATTTCAACACTTTTCTATTTTAGCAACAGAAGGTCTTCGAAAAAATCGGTTTTTACCTGTTGGTCTGTTTTGACAGATTTCTGTCATTATTTGCATTTGCCTCTTTATCGGTTTCTTTTTGAGTTCTTCTTGATCACTTGAGTTTTTTAAAGGAATTTCTAAAGTAGCTTGTGGTTTTAGTGAAAGTTTTGCTGTGTTGAAACTAAACCCCAAGGTTTATTATCTTGAATGCACTAATGTTGCTAATGAAGATTGTGTGAAGTTTTGTATGAAGGAAATTTTCAAGTGTAGGGGAAGAATGATATGATGAGATGAAGAATGGACAAAATCTCAAGATTGGAAATTCCACCCCGTGTCACCCCAAGAAATATTCATGAGGTACAAGCATCAAAGCTTGGGGATTCCCAAGGCATCCCCTTCTTCATCAATAAAAATCTTAGGTCTCCTTCTAGACACTTCGTTTTTATTGTTTCATGCACTGTTGTGTTATTCTTGGAGCATCTTAGTTTTAGTTTTTGGTTTTCATTTGCTTATTTTTCTTGAATAAAGTATTTGGACCCCTCTTTCACTGTGTTGTTTCAAATAAGTTAATTGGTGTTGGAAAAGAGTAGAAAGTTTTTCTCTTAAAGTGGTACAAAAGGGAGCTTGCTCTGACTGTGGCTTAGACTTTATCATGTCATGCTAGATGATGTTTTGACCTTATGCTTAGTGATTATTGCTGTAGCATGACTTGTTCCAAACATTTGAGATTGTTTAATGTGCCTTCAAAGAATCATGCATTGTTTTAGCATACAAAAGCATAATATTGTGGTATTCTCCTTTGATGTTTTGTTTGGGTTGACTTGGCACATGCTCACACCATGTTATGACTATGAATCAGTCACCTTAGCCTCTATGATCATTTAGTTTTTGACTTGTGGTACCACTTTATGCGTTGATTGATAATGTTTTGTCGCTCTGCATGATTATGGCCATTATTGCTCTTTTAGTTGGTCGCTCCCAGTCTTTTGCTAGCCTCCACTTGTATTGAGTAAGCTCTAGTAATGCATCCAACCCCCAAGAAACCAAGTTATTCCAGATAGTCCACTATAAATTCCTATGCATGGTGTGTTACACCATTCCAAGTATATTCTTGTTTTATCTATCTTCCAAATTAAACTTGTTATGTGAAAGTTAGTGATTAAAGCTCTCACAAACTTGATGACACACTTTTTTTTCTTGCCCCTAATAAACTTGAACCATTGTTTCATCTATGTTGTATATGCTTGCACTTATAAGTTGGGAATTAGCAGAATTGTGCTGTCACGAGGAACGCTTTCAACACTTGTAAATATCTACCCAGTTGATATCGTGCTCTTTTGTTTATGGATGTCGGCGGTGTGAAATAAAAGGGGAGCTTGTAAGTCCATGGAGTTATGTATCTGTGTTAGATAAACGCCTGGGCCGCTAGCCTAAGCCATGCCTAATCATGGTGGAAACTTGCAGCATCACCATAGTGAGCAATCCATGAAGCATCCTCAGAAAAAAAAGAGAAAATGAAAAAAAAATGAACCATGCTCATGGTAAATAAAAGGACTGCTGAGATGCTCACTGTCTGTTGCCTTGTCATTTTGATATGGGATAGCTCCTGTGTCATGGGGCAAGGGGTACCCCGTTGAAGGTTCTCTATGATACACATATACTTACAATGAAAACAACTTACCAGTAACTAAAGTTGAGTAGCATGAGGAACAACCCTCGTACTCAAGGGACATGAGATTTCCAACTTATGATTTTTCAAGCATATACTTCATATTTTGTTCACTTTAACCTTAATCACTTCAAGATTCTTATGATAGGGGCAATGAGAGGTGAAATCTAACAAGTATCATATTTTTTGGAAGCTCTTTATGAAACTTGAAATCCCTGCTTCCCTGTGAAGGGCCTTTATTCCTACTTTTATATTGAGTTTCCACCTTCTATCTTTATGCACCAATTAGGAGAGCATAGTTGTCATTCTTAGTTCTATGTGCATTGTCCCAAAACTTATTGATTGATTCATAATATTGATATTGCTTGTTCTTGAACTATTTGTATCTAGTCACCCTTATGAACTTGGAAGGTGTACTATGCATTTATATTTTGCTATTCCATGAGGGACAAGCTGAATACCACTATGCTATGTTTTCTATATGTGAAACAAATAAACGGCTTTCAATGCATTGTTATTCATGATCTTTGTTTGTATCCATTCATGTTGCAACATAGTTACTTTGTCTTATTGTTAGAACTTCATCTTTCATGCTCATGTTTAGAGTAATTCGATCCTAGATTTCAATGCTTTACAAATGGTTTGATCAAGATTGTGATGGTGCATGTCATCTCAAAAATTATTCATTTTATCACTTACCTACTCGAGGACGAGCAGAAGTTAAGCTTGGGGATGCTTGATACGTCGTAAACGTATCTATAACTTTTGATGTTCCATGCTTGTTTAGTATCAACTTTGCTATGCTTTGTCTACACTTTGAGGTATTTTTATACATTTTCTGGGACTAACCTATTGACAAGATGCCGAAGTGCCAATTGCCTGTTTTCTGCTGTTTTTGGTTTCAGAAAAGCTAGTAAGGAAATATTCTCGGAATTGGACGGGACAAAAGCCAAAGTCAATATTTTACCAGAACGAACACAGAGACCGAAGGGCAACCGAAGGAGGGCCACGAGGCCACCACACCCTAGTGTGGCGTGGGCCCCCCTAGGGCGCCGCCACCTGGTGTGGGCGCCTCGGGTGCCCCCTGCTTCGCCTCTTCACCTATAAAAGCCCCCAATGCCAAAACCCTAGGCACCCGATCAGATCTGCACGAAACAGTCCATAGCCGCCGCCACCATCGTCCCTAGATCGGGGGGATCTGAAGCTCTTCCCAGCACCCTGCTAGAGGGGAGAGATCATCCCGGAGGCCTTCTTCATCACCATGCCAGCCTCCAGTATGATGCGTGAGTAGTTCACCATTGGACTATGGGTCCATACAGTATCTAGATGGTTGTTTCTCCTTGTTTGTGCTATCATGGTTAGACCTTGTGAGGTCCGTTCATGATCAAGATCATCTATCTGTAATCATACATGTTGTGTTTGCAGGGATCCAATGGATATTTAGAGACTATGTCTTATTGATTATTGATTCTATCGTGTCTGTGTTGTTTGTGATCTTGCATGCTCTCCGTTGCTAGTAGCTATCTTGGCCAAATAGATGCTACTGACTCCAAGAGGGAGTATTTATGCTCGATGGTGGGGTCATGCCTCTAGTAATCTGGGGAAGTGACAGGAATCTCTAAGGTTGTAGATATGTTGTTGCTAATAGGGAGAAAACAACAATCTTTTGTTCATTGAACAATTGTATTGTTTACTTTACACACATTGCTTAATGCAATTATCTGTTGCTTGCAACTTAATACTGGAGGGGGTTCGGATGATAACCTGAAAGTGGATTATCAGTCATAGATGTAGTTGGATGGCGGTCTATGTATATTTTTGTAATGCGCAATCAAATCTCACAGGAATCATGATGTCTATTATTTGCATTGTTGTCACATCCCAAATTTTAGATTTGGTACCACATAGCATACATGTCATTGCATCATGAACATCATTGCAAAAATTCAGTTTGAAAAGGTTTTGGCAAGACACCTCGCTTGCAATTGCATTTTGTCACCTATACTTGAGTGCTCGGTTTCTACCTTGCATCTGCTAAAACAGTATATTTTAGTTGTTTGGAAGGCACAGGTGCGTAGAGAGTTCCGACACGAACCCATAGCACTTTCAATCGCCTCAATCGGAGTTTCACAGCAAATTCTATGACGAACTAAATTTTATGCTTATTTGTAGACAGTTTCAGACAAGAATTTCAGTTAGGAATTGTTCAGGAAAAAGAAAAAGGAAAAAATCAAACAAAAAGGAACAGCGCCGGCGCAGCCAGCCGGGCCGTAGGCCCAGAAGCCCACCCGGGGCCTGCCAGCATGGCGCCCAGGAGCAGCGGCCATGCGGGCAGATAACCGGCCACCGGCAGCAGCTAGCCGACAGGAGGCCCACTGTCACCCGGCGACAAGAGCCGACACGGACTCCGCCGTCCTCCCGATCCTCGCGGCGGCTGTTCCCAAGCGGGACTCCGATCGAGCCCCCCCCCCCCCCTTAAACCATCGGGCAGCCACCTCTTTCCCCCCTGCCTCGAACCCTAGTCGCCCGAGCCAGCCCGTTCCGCCGCCGACATCGCCGCCATTGCCGCCGCAGGCGAACTCGCTACACGAGGTAGGAGACGTCACCCCATGCTCTCCCTTGCATCTGTGATGTTAGCCACCCTCGCCGCATCTCCTCATAGTCTTTTCCCCCTCTGCAGAGCTCCACATCGCCGATGATTTCTCGCCGTTTCTCTCGCCGGAGCCGACGCCGATGCCGTGCTCGCCCGCAGCCACCGCCCGTGGATGCGCGACTGAAGTTGTCGCCTCCATGACCTCCACCGCCTCGCCCTACATGCCGTCGCACCGACCGCCGCCGCCAGGGATCGCCGGGAGCACCGCCGCCGTCATCGCCGGAGTCGCCGCCGCCGTTAACCGTAGGTGACCCCCCCCCCCCGGTCCAGATGGACCGTTGACTAACTGGTCAAGCCGGTGACTAGTCAGTGCGCCACGTCAGCATAGTCAAGCCAGTCAAAGTTTGACTGAGAATTTTAATTCGATTTATTTTAGCAGAAATTAGATGGATCTTGTAAAATCGATAGAAAATAATCTACTGGGCCAAAATTGCAAATAAAATATGTATGGATTAAGTGTTTCACGTAGAATATTTCGTACAGTTGTTTTATATTTTTGCAGCAAGTATTTGTCTTGATTAATTAAATAGTTTAATGTCCTTTTTAGAGAATTAAATTTATAGTAAAAGTTCTACAACTCCAAATTGCAAATAAGATGTCCCTGGAATCAGTAGAACAAGAGGAATTTTTTAGTGAATTAAAAAGGTAGACTTATGGTACTGGAATTTGCAGAATCTATAAAAAGGCTTACTTGAGTATTTTAATTACCTAGGAAATTTTATAAATCCTTTTTGAGTGATTACAATTGGTACTGGTTCTATTTTAGGTTGCCTACACAGTGGATATTGTTCCAAGATTTTACAAACGGTTTATTAGCAGTGGCTAAATAATTGGGTTATAGCTCAATTGTTGGTCATTTAAAATTGCATGCTTTGTTTTCTATGCACTTATATTTTCCATGCATGCATACAGTAGGTATACTGAATAAGATTGTGTAAAGCTACTGTAGCATTGTTCAACTCATCATGCATGCATCTTGCATTGTCATGTGCGTATATGATTGTGTTTGGTTTGTTTATGTGATTGCAATTGTATCATGTAGATTGTGTCGAGTGCAATGCTTGCTCGTGTGAGGATTGTTCGTTCGACCACTACAGCCAAGGCAAGTAGATGCTACCTTGTTCATGATGTTGTCCTACTATTTTCAATGCATTGTCGTGTATTTTGTAGATGCATGTGTAGGAAATTACTATCTCTATGCTATGTTCTATTATGTGGTAGGGATTTCTTGTAGACGAGCCACCGTTGGTAGATGTGCTTAGCCATGCTATGATGAACGAGGGCTGGGTTACATCACTGAAGGTTGTTTCTAAATGTGTTGGTTTGTAAAAACTAAAAACAACTTAATCAATGAATCTCCTGGGTGTGATGGGATTGATATTTTTTGGTGGTATTATTGCGGAAAGGCACCCAGGTATCAAGAGAAAATGATTGGATTCTTTATTTTGTAGCTTACGTGTACAACCATGTGCCAATAATGGAATGGGCGGTTGGTTGGACTCAGTAGGTTGTGGTAACTCGAACCCACGTATCCAGAGATGTAGAATTTTGGTTGGTTGGACCGGTGCGTGTCGGGTTTGGGGAGCTACTTCCCGAACGGTCCCTTCTTGGACTTCTCCCTATCATCACCCAATATGAGAGTGGTGGTACAAGCTGGGCTGGCCAAGTCACATGGGTAAAGTGTACTAACCACTGCAGGGTGTATAAACTAATCGATTAGCCGTGTCCCCGGTTATGGATGTCTGAGTTGTTTGATATTGATTTCATGACATGTTTCTCGCTCATTCTAATTTCCTAATTGCTTTAATGTTGATGGGTTAACTTAATTGGGATCTTTTCAAAGAAAATCAAAAACTTTTTACGAAAGTAGGACAAAGGTATTCGCAAATGCAAGCTAGCCACAGCTCCACTTGCCAAATATGCATGTAGATGTTAGCTCTATTGTCTCCTTTAATAGCTCTACTTGCCATACATTCCATGTATTAACCCTTCGGGGCTGCTACGTTTCATGTTTCAGGATATTCCGATTCTGAGTGATTGATTTAGGCCACGGTACTCCACTCGGCACTTGTTCACTTGTGGGCAATTTGAAGAATGGAGGATTTATTCTATTTATGTTGCTACTTGAATAAGTTGAGCTAGCCTTGAGCTAAGCCTTTATTGTAATAATGATACTCTGGATCTTCGTTATTTATGATACACGTATATTTTCCTATGTTATTCATCTTTATTCTACTGTGAGCCAATGAACTGATCCAGGGATTGTCATGTCACATAGAAGCTACGGTCTTTTCAGAACCGTAGTGTTACAAGATGGTATCAGAGCCCGTGTGTCGACTGTAGGATCGTGACCTAGGTTTGGATTAGGAAGCCATAGAATTATTAAAGCTTATACTAACTCCGTCTTTCATCTTATGACTTTCACTCTTGTAAATATTTACCATATGCTATTCTCACACTTTCCTCTTTTAATTGTTAGATGGGAGAAGTCAGGACTGAGTATGCAACGATGGAGTCACCAAGGCCCTTTGCAAGAAAGTTGGCACAACTCTCGCAGTCATTGGGATTGCCACTACCCATGTTCAAGGGAAGAAGGTTGTACACCTATGGATATGGCGAGGACTCCTGGGAGATCACCACTTTCATCTTTAGGGATGCCGCCTTGCCAAACCCTGTGCATCTGGTCTACACCAAGACATATTGCAACTGGGGGCTTGGAATAAACTTGGCCCTGCATGAAGCCCTATCACGCCAGTGCCATCTTGTCTGACACCTGCTGCCAGAAGACTCACCCTACCGTGACTACGGAAGGCGTGATGAGAATGGGAACGTTGTGGTTACCCCAGGCGACAGGAACAACATGCCGCCCCGTCAGAGGCACATAGAGGATATGGAGAGGGAGAATGGATCTCTAGCTAAGAAAGTGATGATGGTAAAGGAGATAGCAGATTTTGCCAGCAACGGTATGGTGGTCCAGGGACAGGAGATTGAGACCTTGCATGAAGCTATGGATGTTCGGAACCATGCACTGATAGGCAGGGACGCAACCATAGCACATCTTAATGGGACCGTGCAGGAAAACAATCAAGCCATGCAACGACTGCAAGCGACCGTCCAGGAAAGGGACCAGACTATTGCTGATATGGCAGCCCAGATTGCCGCTCTCCAAGCACAGTTGAATCCACCCCCTGATGACAACAATGGATATGATGGCAACAATGATGATGATGATGACGGTGGGAACAATGATGATGATGAGGACGAGGAGGATGATGATGATGGAGACGACGATGGTGGAGGAGATGAAGCTGTTGCAGCTGCAGCAGAGGATGAAGAAGAAGAGGAGGATCTAGAAGAGGTGGAATTTGAGGTTTCAAGTGATGACTCAGGAGAGTTGTATACTCCGCCGCCATGGTTGGTTCGTGGACAGAAGCGCCAACGCATGAGTGCGAGGACCTACTGCAACCTCTTCATGAAGTAGATAGATGCCCACCAATTAGTCTTCGTTAGGATACATCGTTAGATTAAGTCCTGATCAATGTAAAACTTATTTACTATTAGTTTAAAGTGTTTAGTTGCTCCTATGTGTACTCCAAAGTCTCAGGATTATTTGTGCGAATTTTATAGAAGAGTTATGACAAGTTTTGGTTGATATCCGAGTTTTTCCTGAAGCAGTTTTTCTGCTGACCCAGCTGTATTGCACGATTTTTCATATTTTATTGGTAACTGGGAAAAAATTTAAAAAATAGGTTTTGGTTCGAAACTCTATGTACTGTATACACAAAAAATCAGCAAAAATTCCTGACGAGTTTAAGTCAGGTAGAAAAATTCGTGAACACTGCTGGACTGTTCTGGCAGATTCCTGTTTTAATGCTTTGTTGGCCAATCTATGTTGATAACTGTTGCCAACGCTTCTAAAACTATTTCAGTAGATATATACTGCTAGGATAACCCCTGGAATATTGCTGGATCATTTGTTTGCTGATGTGTTGCTTGCTCATGTTTGTCTGTGATTGCCTTGTTGTTGTTTGATCATAATGCATGGGTAGAATCCTATTTTCGTAATCGATTCTTTCTAAGCTTACCTGTGCTGAACTGCAGATGCCTCCCCGTCGTCAAACCTACTGATTTGGAGCAGCTTATGGCAGCTCAGGCACAGCTAACCCAAGTGATGACCCAGTTCATGTAAGCTCAGAACAAGAACAACAACAACAACAACAACAACAACAACAACAACAACAACAACAGCAACAACAGCAACAACAACAGCAGCAACAACAACAACAGCAACAACAACAACAGCAGCAACAACAACAACAACAACAGCAACAACAACAACAGCAACAACAACAACAACAATAGCAACAACAACAGCAACAACAACAACAGCAACAACAACAACAAAGAATAATGAATAAACAACAAAGAAGCAACAACAACAAAGACAACAACAACAACAGCAACAACAACAACAGCAACAACAACAACAACAATAGCAACAACAACAGCAACAACAACAACAGCAACAACAACAACAACCTGTCGTGTTATGCCCCTAAGGATGTTGACACTGATGCAAAAAGGAGAGAGAGGTTCCTGGATGGCCTCAGCGATGAGCTTTCAGTGCAACTGCTAGTGGTTTATTGTCCCACTTTTCCAGGAGCTTATGGACAAGGCCAGAATCTTGGAGGGGAAGCACAAGCAGGTGGAAAACCGCAAGAGAAAGAGCAACAATCACCACTCTGGCTCTCACCAAAAGTCTCACACTTCTTATGATGGATACTCCAAGCATGGGGGAAGTGACCATGGGCGCCATGGAAGCCATGACCGCCACAGCCATGGAAGCGATGGACATCGCCATGAGAGCCACAAGAGCAACCGCCACAGCCATAAGGGAGGACACACTCACCATTCTGGAGGACACAATGGACATGACCGCAACCGTGATCGCAACTTTGTGAATAAGGACCTGAGTGAGGTGACATGCTTCAAGTGCGGCCAGAAGGGACATTATGCAGACAACTGCCCAGAGAAGAAGGGACTGAAGCCAGGCAACAACCAGAAGGCCACAGTGAACCACATGAATGTGGAGGAGATCCCAGATGAGCCTGAGCTTGTGGTTGGTAAGTTTCCAATCAACACTCACCCTGCACTTATACTTTTTGATACTAGTGCATCGCATTCATTCATATCAAGGGCATTTGTGGATAAGTATAAGCTACCCATGGAGTCTCTAAAAGGGTCTATTAGAGTAAGCTCACCTGGAGGGGATATGATAGCTAGCGCGGGATGCCGCGACTTATCTGTGAGGATTGGAGCACACAATTTTATTGCACATCTGGTAATATTGGAGTCACAAGGTTTAGATATAATATTAGGCATGGATTGGATGTCTATGCATGAGGGACACATAGATTGTGCACAGCAAGCAGTATCGCTCAAAACCCCGGATGGTAAGAGAATTAGGTTCAAGTCGTCGGTGCGACCGGGAAAGTGTAAGCTGAATTCTCTTAAGGGGGTTAGCATGGATACTGTGCCTATGATAAAGGAGTACCCTGACGTATTTCCGGAGGAGCTGCCAGGGATGCCACCTGACAGGGATGTGGAGTTTCTCATCGATCTGATGCCGGGAACAGGACCTATAGCAAAGAGACCATATAAGATGGATGTGGATGAGTTGAAGGAATTAAAGAAACAGCTAAAGGAGCAGTTGGACAAGGGATTTATTTAGCGCAGTTCGTTGTCATGGTGTGCACCTGTTCTATTTCTGGAGAAGAAGGACAGCAGCAAGAGGTTAGTGGTGGACTATCGCTCGCTGAATGAAGTGACCATCAAGAACAAATACCCCTGCCAAACATAAATGATTTGTTTGATCAACTGTAAGGAGAAAAGGTGTTTAGCAAAATTGATCTGCGATCGGGCTATTTCCAATTGAAGATCCGGGAGGAGGACATACCAAAAACTGCTTTCACCACTAGGTATGGTTTATATGAGTATACGGTTATGTCTTTTGGACTAACGAATGCTCCGGCATATTTCATGACCATGATGAACAAGGTTTTTAAGGAGTACTTGGACAAGTTCGTGGTTGTGTTCATCGATGACATACTGATATATTCCAAGGATGATGCTGAACATGAGAGACATCTGCGACTGATTATGGAGAAGTTGAGGGAACATAAGCTGTATGCCAAATTCAGCAAGTGTGAATTCTGGCTTAACACTGTTGGATTTCTTGGACACGTGGTGTCAGGAGAAAGAGTCGCTGTTGATCCAAGCAAAGTGATGGCAGTGACTGAGTGGGAAGCGCCCAAGAATGTGGGCGATATTCGGAGCTTTTTGGGACTTGCTGGATATTACAGGAGGTTCATAGAAAATTTCTCCAAGATTGCTAAGCCGATGACGGAAACTCTGAAGAAGGAGAGGAAGTTTGAGTGGACAGATGTGTGTGAAGCTAGCTTTCAGGAACTGAAGCGTTGTCTAGTGACCGCACATGTTCTGTGTTTACCTGATCTTCAGAAGGATTTCCAAGTGTACTGTGGTGCTTCTCGACAGGGACTTGGAAGTGTGCTGATGCAAGATGGGAGAGTGGTGTCATATGCCTCATGGCAACTTAAACACCATGATGGGAATTACCCCACGCATGACTTGGAATTAGCATCGGTTGTGCATGTGCTCAAGGTATGGAGGCACTACCTAATGGGAAAACACTGCAATGTGTACACCGACCACAAGAGCCTGAAGTACATATTTACACAGAAGGAACTAAACATGAGGCAAAGGAGATGGTTCGAACTTATCAAGGATTATGATATGAATTTGCAATACCACCCAGGAAAGGCCAATGTAGTAGCGGATGCTCTAAGCCGGAAGGTCTATGCCAATGGATTGACTGTTGGGGAATTACCCGAGGATTTGTGCAAGCAATTCAAGGAGCTTAGACTGGAGGTAGTGTCAGAAGGATATTTGGCAGCAGTGGAAGTCCAACCAACGCTACAGGACATGATCAGGAAGGCTCAAGTAGGAGACAAGGAGATAGAGGAGACAAATGAAAAGATGAAGGAGAATCGAGAAAAAGAAATTCGCGAGGATGAGCAAGGAACCTTGTGGTATGGAGATCGTTTGTGTGTGCCCAACGACCCGGAGATAAGGAAGCTAATTCTGCAGGAAGCTCATGACTCGCCATACTCCATACATCCGGGCAATACAAAGATGTATATGGATCTAAAGGGCATATTTTGGTGGAACAACATGAAGGGAGACATCGCCAAGCATATTTCCCTATGTGATGTATGCAGCCGAGTGAAGGCGGAAATCCAGAAGCCAGCAGGATTGCTACAGCCATTGCCCGTGCCGGGTTGGAAGTGTGATAGAGTGGGAATGGATTTTATCACAGGATTTCCCAGGACCAGGTCGGGTTACGACTCTATTTGGGTAGTGGTCTACCATTTGACAAAGGTAGCCCACTTTATACCGGTGAAGACAACCTACACGAGTGCAAGGTTGGCCAAGATTTATATGGACATGATTGTGTGCCTACATGGAGTTCCCAAGAGCATTGTATCAGATAGAGGCACCCAATTTACATCGCACTTTTGGCGCCAGCTGCACGAGTCATTGGGAACTAGGTTGGAGTTTAGCACAGCGTTCCACCCGCAGACAGATGGACAGACCGAGAGGGTAAATCAGATTTTGGAGGATATGTTGAGAGCTTGCGCTTTGGCTCATGGTTCTAGTTGGGATGAGAATTTGCCGTATGCTGAGTTTTCCTACAACAACAGCTACCAAACCAGCATCAAGACATCGCCATTTGATATGCTATATGGGAAAAGATGTCGGACACCATTGCTATGGGATGGAGTAGGAGAGCGTCAGCTATTTGGACCTGATTTGATCAAGGACGCCGAGGAGAAGGTCGCTTTGATTAGGGACAGGCTGAAGGTAGCACAGTCGAGGCAGAAGAGCTACGCTGACGCCAAGCGCAAGGAAGTGGTGTATGATATAGGTGATAGAGCATACCTCAGGGTGTCGCCACTGCGTGGAATTAAAAGATTTGGAATCAAGGGTAAGCTGGCACCTCGGTTTATAGGACCGTATCGGGTCTTAGCACGCAAAGGAGAGGTTGCTTATCAGTTGGAGTTGCCAAATGCTCTGTCCGCCGTCCACAATATTTTCCACGTGTCCCAGCTGAAGAGGTGCCATTCGGAGATGGTGGATACACCATTGAGAGACACTATGCCTCTAGAGGAGATTCATCTAGAGAGTGACTTGACCTATGAGGAGAAACCGGTCAAGATACTAGGGACAGAGGAGAGGATTACCCGTACCAAGACGATCAGGTTTTGCAAGGTACAATGGAGTCACCACACCGAAGAGGAATCCACTTGGGAGCGTGAGGATGACATCCGAGAGGACCACCCACACCTATTTGCTAGCCACGCCGAATCTCGGGGACGAGATTCATCTTAAGGGGGTTAGTCTTGTCACATCCCAAATTTTAGATTTGGTACTGCATAGCATACATGTCATTGCATCATGAATATCATTGCAAAAATTCAGTTTGAAAAGGTTTTGGCAAAACACCTCGCTTGCAATTGCATGTTGTCACATATACTTGAGTGCTCAGTTTCTACCTTGAATCTGCTAAAACGGTATATTTTAGTTGTTTGGAAGGCACAGGTGCGTGGAGGGTTCCGACACGAACCCGTAGCACTTTGAATCGCATCAATCGGAGTTTCACAGGAAATTCTATGGTGAACTGAATTTTGTGCTTATTTGTAGACAGTTTCAGACAAGAATTTCAGTTAAGAATTGTTCAGGAAAAAGGAAATCAAAAAAATCAAAAAAAAAAAAGGAACAGCGTTGGCGCACCGGGCCGCAGCCAAGAAGCCCCACCCGGCCTGCAAAGACGGCTACCAGAGCAGCCGAATATTACTGCGATAGCCGGCAGCCAACACAAGCAGTCGATGCGGACTCCGCCGTCCTCCCGATCTTCTCGGCGGCAGTTCTCAAGCGGGACTCCGATCGAGCGCGCCCCTTAAACCATCGGGCAGCCCCCTCTTCCCCCCCCCCCCCCGCCGCCTCGAACCCTAGTCGCCCGAGCCAGCCCGTTCCGCCGCCGACATCGCCGTCATTGCCGCCGCCGGCGAACTTGCTGCACGAGGTAGGACACATCACCCCACGCTCTCCCTTGCCTCTGTGATGTTATCCACCCTCGACCGCATCTCCTCATAGTCTTTTCCCCCTCTGCAGAGCTCCACATCGCCGGCGATTTCTCGTTGTTTCTCTCGCCGGAGTCGACGCCGCGCTCCAGTCGCCCGCAGCCGCCCGTTGGTGCGCCGACCGAAGCAGTTGCCTCCACGGGCTCCACCGCCTCGCCCTGCATGCCGTCACACCGACCGCCGCTGCCAGAGATCGCCTGGAGCAGCGTCGCCGGAGTCGCCGCCGCCGTTGACCGCAGGTGACCGCCACCCCCCCCTCTGCCGTTCGATCTAGATCAAATGGTCCAGATGGACCGTTGGCTGGCTGGTCAGGCCGCTGACCAGTCAGCGCGCCATGTCAGCGTAGTCAAGCCAGTCAAAGTTTGACTGAGAATTTTAATTCGATTTATTTTAGCAGAAATTAGATGGATTTTGTAAAATTGATAGAAAATAATCTACTGGGATAAAAATTGCAAATAAAATATGTATGGATTCAGTGTTTCACGTAGAATATTTCTATACAGTTTTTTATATTTTTGCAGAAAGTATTTGTCTTGATTAATTAAATAGTTTAATGTCCTTTTTAGAGTATTAAATTCATAGTAAAAGTTCTACAACTCCAAAAATTGCAAATAAGATGTCCCTGGAATCAGTAGAACAAGAGGAATCTTCTAGTGAATTAAAAAGCTAGACTTACAGTACTGGAATTTCCAGAATCTATAAAAAGGCTTACTGGAGTATTTTAATTACCTAGGAAATTTTATAAATCCTTTTTGCGTGATTCTAGTTGGTACTGATTCTATTTTAGGTTGCCTACACATTGGATATTTTTCCAAGATTTTACAAATAGTTTAATAGCAGTGGCTAAATAATTGGGTTATAGCTCAATTGTTGGTCATTTAAAATTGCATGCTTTGTTTTCTATGCACTTAAAATATTTTCCATGCATGTATACAGTAGGTATACTCAATAATATTGTATAAAGCTACTGTAGCATTGTTCAACTCGTCATGCATGCATCTTGCATTGTCTTGTGTGTATATGATTGTTTGGTTTGTTTATGTGATTGCAATTGTATCGTGTAGATTGTGACGAGTGCAACGCTTGCTCGTGTGAGGATTGTTCGTTCGACCTCTACAGCCAAGGCAAGTAGATGCTACCTTGTTCATGATGTTGTACTACTATTTTCAATGCATTATCGTGTATTTTGTAGATGCATGTGTTGGAAATTACTATCGCTATGCTATGTCCTATTATGTGGTAGGGATTTCTTGTAGACGAGCCACCGTTGGTAGATGTGCTTAGCCATGCTATGATGAACGAGGGCTGGGTTACATCACTGAAGGTTGTTTCTAAATGTGTTGGTTTGCGAAAACTAAAAACAACTTAATCAATGAATCTCCTGGGTGTGATGGGATTGATAATTTTTGGTGGTATCATTGCGGAAAGGCACCTAGGTATCAAGAGAAAATGATTGGCTTCTTTATTTTGTAGCTTACGTGTACAACCATGTGCCAATAATGGAATGGGCGGTTGGTTGGACTCAGTAGGTTGTGGTAACTCAAACCCACGTATCCAGAGATGTAGAATTTTGGTAGGTTGGACCGGTGCGTGTCGGGTTTGGGAAGCTACTTCTCGAACGGTCCCTTCTTGGACTTCTCCCTATCATCACCGAATATGAGAGTGGTGGTACGAGCTGGGCTGGCCAAGTCACATGGGTAAAGTGTACTAAACCCTGCAGGGTGTATAAACTAATCGATTAGCCGTGTCCCCGGTTATGGATGTCTGAGTTGTTTGATATTGATTTCATGACATGTTTCTCGCTCATTCTAATTTCCTAATTGCTTTAATTTTGATGGGTTAACTTAAATGGGATCTTTTCAAAGAAAATCAAAAACTATTTATGAAAGTAGGACAAAGGTATTCGCAAATTCAAGCTAGCCACAGCTCCACTTGCCAAATATGCATGTGGATGTTAGCTCTCTTGTCTCCTTTAATAGCTCTACTTGCCATACATTCCATGTATTGACCCTTCGCGGCTTCTACGTTTCATGTTGTAGGATATTCCGATTCTGAGTGATCGATTTAGGCCACGGTAATCCACTCGACACTTGTTCACTTGTGTGCAATTTGAAGAATGGAGGATTTATTCTATTTATGTTGCTACTTGAATAAGTTGAGCTAGCCTTGAGTTAAGCCTTTATTGTAATAATGATACTCTGGATCTTCGTTATTTATGATACACGGATATTTTGCTATGTTATTCATCTTTATTCTATTGTGAGCCAATGAACCGATCCAGGGATTGGCATGTCACATAGAAGCTACGGTCTTTTCAGAACCGTAGTGTTACAATTGTTATGCCTTGCTCAGTCCTGTCAATTGCCCCGCTGTAATTTGTTCACCCAGCATGTTATTTATCTTAAGGAGAACACCACTAGTGAATTGTGGACCCCGGTCCAATGTTTACCATTGTTACATCATCTACTGTTACCGTTTACTTTCTGCAAGCAACCATTACCTTCCACGCTATACGTTTAATCCTTTGTTTTTAGCAAACCAGTGAGATTGACAACCTCACTGTAAATTGGGGCAAAGTCTTGAGTTTGTGTTGTGCAGGATTCCAAGTTGTTAGCAACACCTTGGAGTTGTTTCCTTACTCCTACTGGTTTGATAACCTTGGTTTCATAACTAAGGGAAGACTTGTTGTTGTGCTCATCACACCTTGCTCTTGGGGTCTCCCAACGAAGCTCTATAGTTGACTGAGCCACGTCAACTAGCACATGGCAATATGACATTTGGAGTAGAAATAGTGCTAATATCCACATGAGGCTCGTTAGATGTTACCTTTGACACATTAGCCTCATGAGCCAACGTTATCCTACCATGGGAGAGTAGAAGATCCTCATGCGAGCTAGAAATCTTAACATGATTTTCTTCCAACTTCCCATAGTTGCTAGTTAGCAAAGCAAGTTGATCCTTTAGCTCAATATTTTCCTTCAAAATAGATGTTTCACAAGAAACAAAGTTAGTAGAACAATCATCATGAATAATTGCAAGAGGTGAGGGCAACTTCGAAAGCTCTTTTGCATAAGAGGCTTTAAGTTGCTCATGTGACTCGGTGAGTTTGATGAGCTCACCCTTGATGACCCTAGAGCCATTTTTGAGGTGCTCAAAATCCTCAAGGAGTTTAGCATAAGCAACTTGAGGCTCATCCTTTTTACTTTTGAGATCACTTGCCACCTCAAGATCCCTATCATGAGATTCCTTCACTCTAGATAACTCTAGAGGAAAAGTGTCCTCAATAGATTCCTTAGTGGTGTGTTCCTCTTCAAGATATTTATTTAGGTTTGCAATTATATTAGCATACTCACGCTCAAGACTACCCATTTTATCAAAGTTGTTATCATGCACGTCAATTTTTGTTTCTAACTTATCAATATGTTCTTTGCTCTTAATAGCAAAGTCCAAGATTTCAATGAAGTTAGAGCAAGCAATATTATTCTTGACAAGGGAACGATAAACAATCTCACCCTTTTCATATATAAATCATCAACATCAATCTCTTCTTCCTCATTATCCACATCCTCATCATCACAAGAGATATTGGGTTCCAAAGTAGGAGTTACCTTTGAATCCCTAGCCATAAGGAATATATGAGTACCGGAAGAAGGTGAAGATGAGATAACATTTGTATCTCCATTCAAAACCTTGTCTTGGCCCATAGAATCTTCGGTTTCCTCTACATGGTTAGCAACACAAGCACTATAGGAAATAGAAGCACTTTTTTATTATGGCAGCAAGACAACACAAGCATATCATCATGAGATTTATCCAAGCCATTTCTACATGATATGCAAGGACTATTAACACAAGTATGTAAGGAGTTTGTAGTGCTAGAAATGTTAAAGTCCAAAGATGTAACACCCTCAGAATCGGACCTATGCAAGTTTTAGCGAAAACCCGCCAAACCCGCATAGAAACGATCCAAAGGTGCCCACCAGGCACTTTCGTGCGGGTGGAAAACGAAGTAATAACATTACACAACAGTCCTCGATGGGACCCACAGAACAGATATATAACAGCGACTCCATGAGTCAAGAATACAGATATAATATACAAAGATCCAAATCACCTTGAAAACGATAGTGCGTCCAGCTACGGACAAGAAGCAAATGGGGCTAAGAGCCCTGAAGAATAACCAATGGCGTCCATAACCCTGCCCAGGCCAAGCCGGAAGGGTAACCCTGCTAACGACGTCGATCTCAAAACCTGCTTAAACAAAAGGGTGCCGACAAAGGGCAAAGAAAAAAGGAGCGTCGATCGAGGCCAAGACACGGAGAGGCTAGAATTCGGTCCTCGCCTACATAGGTATGGTGGATCGGCAGCATGCACTAAACAACCTATAGAGACTCTATACAACTGGCGGCAATCAGAGAGGGGTAAGAAAGACCTATTCGGAACCAACCTGATTCTACCATCAAACAAACCCATCCTGGTATTTCCCCCCTCGAGACCAATCGAGGAAGTCAACCGAGGAACTCACACCGTTGGCAGTTTTACTTATTCAGTTATCGTTGCAGCAATTACTAGTCAGGTTTAGATAGTTATCCTGATAAAATAAGCAGTGGGCACTTGTAGTTAACCATTCCGTTATAGTTGCAGCACTTACTAATCAGATACAATTAGCATGAGATAACCCAAAACCCAGCAGTTGATGGTACTTTTATTCAGCCATTCCGTTGTAGTTGCAATACTTACTAGTCAGGTACAATGGTCGCAAGCGACAATCCAAACAAGCAATTGTGGGCAGTATTATTTAGTCATTCCGTTATAGTGAAGCTGATTACTAGTCATTATAAAGTCAAATTTATAGCAATAAACTTTAGTTATGCTTGTCTATGGTCGAGATCAGGCTCCAAGTCGTCCATATCCGCGACACGGCTTTCGAAAGTTTTACCCGCCGGGTGCACCAATAGCAACACACGCCGATCAACCTCGGAAAAACCAACTCAAAACCCAACGAGGCTTTCACCACCGAACAATCACAGATTCGAAATATTTGGGGCCACCCTTAAGTAGAACCCGCAACGGTTAGCTGACTTGAGACGGACTTAAGGTTTAATGGTAAACGACTGGGAACCCGAAAGTGTAGCTGGCCTTGTCGATACCGCGAAAACGGGTCACAATTCCTAAAAAGTACAGTGTGCTCCTCGCACAATTTAAATACATAAGTAGCATGGCATAAGTACAGGATCGTAAATAAAACCTCAAACTAGTTTGTGGCCCCAAGAAATAAGATCAATCAAGCTCGCTCGTGGGGTCCCATATACCTCCCGGATGTGGATAGCGCGATAAATCAAGGAACAGGTATCAAGTACTCGGGGTCTTACGGGACACAAGTGGGCGTTCGGAAACCAAAAATTATCTATCACCCACCGATGCCTCTGCTTACTTCAATTTTAGTTGTTAAACAGGAATTAAAGTGAACGGTAAGTAAAACTATGATCAACTCCAACAATATCATGCGGCAATACATCAACAACTGTGGCACTGGACGACACGCAACAACACTTGAGCAAGCAACTACGACGCGCAAGTCCGACTATCTACCAAACAACAGGTAATAGGATGTGTCCAAGGCAATATAGGGCTGCACGGTATATCACAGGTACGGAAACTAAAGCATCGCAACACAGATAGCAATAGATCAACATGAGGGAAGTAAATACTATAAAAGTAAGATAGGTAGAAAGGGGGAGATGCTCGCCTGAAAACATTGTCGAAGGGTTCAACCGAAGATCGGGGTGAAGCTCACATCAACTCAACGGCCTTATCCGCGAAGAAGCAAAACACTAGAAGAAACACCGGATGCAATATTTAATACAACGGCAGAAGATCGGCATGATGCATGTATGATGTATGGCATGGCAAAGTGCGGTGCAATTAGGTCATATTAAGCGGAACCGGGGTCCCGACAATTAGTTAAATGGTTCATGTTATTTAGCTACCCGCAAATTAAATGTTGTTTTAACACGGCAAAATATAGCACCGGGTTCGCTACACAAAATTAAATGAGGCCAATATAAGGCTAGATTTGCCCGCATATGGGCCCCATATTTAATTATTAGGTGAATCGGCATAAGGCCCCCAAACCAAATGACAATTATGCATGCATGAACAATTAATATGCAACAAGTTGTTATTATATTATAAAATAGGGTTCGAGAAAAGGGTTCACACATTAGGGTTCGGCAGATCTTGGGTTCCGGGGTTCGGGGTTCGGCCTCGGGGTTCGGGGTTCGACGGATGCGTTCTCGGACTCCGGGGTCGTTCTCGGGTTACTGGGGTAGATCTTGTCGCATTCGCGGTCTTTGGGTCATGTCGACGGTCCTGGTGTCCTTGATGGAGAACTCAGTGTTCCGTGGAGGCGGTATCATCGGCTCCTCCTCAAGGCCTTGGGGTTCCGTGACGGAGATCTCCGGTTCCGGTTCGCGGTTTCTTGTCGACGGTCTTGTGGTGCCATCTTAGTTGCTGGTGTCGAGCTCGGGTGCCGTTGATGATCTTGGGGTTTCAGCGGAAACGGTCCTCGGGGTACTTGGCGCTCTATGAAGAAGAGCTTCGGATCTTCGGTTCCGGTGGAAGTTCTTGGCGCTCCACATCAGCGATCTCGAGGCTCCTTCTTGATACATCGTTGCCAACTTGCTTCAGGGATCTTGTCGACAAGAAGATCTTGGTGGTGGTCGTGGTTGCTTGTCAACGAGGGGGCATCGTCGCACCGCACTTGCATCGATTAAACTTTCGAAGATCAAGGCATGCCACGAGACAGGACTCGTCTTGGACTTTGACCGCGAGATCTTCGCAACGCCACCACATCAACCGCAGCACGGACACAAAGCGATGTTGATTCCTTAGACAAAGGACGACGAGGCACGCGGCCGACAGCGGGGACGCGACGGCGGAGCTTGGACGGGCGGGGACGGTTTGAGCAGCGGGCGGGGCGGCGGCTCTGGCGGGGTCGACGTCGGAGGCCCAGGCGTTGGCGGCGGAGGGCGCTGCCAGGGGAGGCCGGGGTGCACCAGTGGCGGGCTCGGGGACCACGGTGGCGACGGGGAAACGGCCTGGGACGGCGAGGTCGCCGGGCGAGGCAGGTGCGGCAGGGCTGGGCGCCGGAGAGGGCGAGAGGCTGGGCGCGCGGAGGGGCGGGCGGAGGCGCGGCTGGAGGCCGGAGCGCCTTGAAGAGGCGGCGCGGTGGTCAGCCGGGCAGCGGCGAGGCGGAGCGGAGGGACGCGTCTGGCGGTGGTCGGCGCGAGGACAGCGGAGGGTGAGCGGGCGGGCGCAGGCAGAGGTGAAGGGGAGGCGGCGACGGTGGTGCAGGCGGCGAGCTGGGACGAGCGGAGCAGAGGGAGGCGGAGGACGGCGCGGCCGAGGAGAGGCTGCAGGAGGCGGACGGGCGCTATGGGGAGAGGAAGGTTGGGGGACGAGGGGGCGTCGGGTCCGCGGGGGTGGAGCTGGTCGGGGCCTGTGGGACAGGGTGGGGGCTGTGGGTGTGAGGGAGTGGAGGGGCTGTGGGGCTGGCACATGGCCAAAGGTTTGGGGTGGGTTCCACGGGCTAGAGAGAGGGGGCAGGGACGGACTAGGTGAGAAAAAGAGAGGGGAAGAAGGGGGGATCGCTTAGGTGGCAGGTGGGTAGGTTTTGGGTGAGAGGGGGAGGTGGCACGTTTTGGTTGGAGGGTAGATTAGGATTGGGTGGGGATAGGTTTTAGAGGGGGCTGTTTTAATATTTGTGTTTGTTTGGTTCTCTCTAATTTAAAACAAGACCATTTTACAAACAGTTTTTAGACAAACAAAATGTCGGATGCGATCGGGGTTTTGGGTTTGAAAATAAGAGGGTTATTTGTATAAATCAAAACTAGGCTTTTCAAATAATGCAGACAAACAATGCATGATAACGTCGATGCAATGCACAAAAACAACACGATTTTCTAGTAGTGGTTTTGCGGGATGCCACAATTCGACACCACTAACAATGGATCTCGCCCTCGAGATCCGCCTCATGGTACCGGAAGAAAGGTTGGCGATCTGCGTCTTCTCGCTTCGTGTAGATCCTCGCGACACCACTAACAAGAGGTCGTTGTCCGTGATCGTCGAGAGAACTCTCCGGTAACAAAAGGTCGAAGGTAGAGGTATCAACAAATAAAGCCACCTCTAACTTCCGTGGACGGAGTAAAACTGCTGGATCCACTGATTCGATGTACAAGAGCGAATGATAAGAGTAGTCGGATGGTGATCAGTCCATCGCGCACCCAAACCATTACTCTGCACACGAATAGGCGGATTATGCAACCAACTCTCGGAATTCAGACTGAAGATCTCGACAAACGAGGTTCGGAAACAAAGGAGGGATGCAGACTCTGCATCGGATCTGGCGTAGATGATGTCGTCGCGTCGGATAACATCGGAAAGCACAAACAAGGAACCAAGAATGGCACCACAGCAGACGGATTTCCTCAGGCAGCACGGACACCGGATGTAGCAACACCGTTACCAGAGGAGGAAGCGAAACCCTGAAGGTACGACGGAAACCCAACCACGAGAAATCCTGGACTCGAAGAGAGAGAAGGGAGCGGATTCAAAACACGTAGAGGTAAGTGGAGAACAGCAGAGGGGTAAGGAGTAAAATCAGACCTAATCAGAACTATCCAACCGATTTTGCAAAAATAGTTTTGACACTCTACTTCGGCCGTTAGCTAGGTTATCCTACAGGCTGGACTTGTGGGGTATCGAATCGCTCGAGCTCGATACCACTGTAACACCCTCGATCGGACCTATGCAAGTTTTAGCGAAAACCCGCCAAACCCGCATAGAAACGATTCAAAGGTGCCCACCAGGCACTTTCGTGCGGGTGGAAAACGAAGTAATAACATTACACAACAGTCCTCGATGGGACCCACAGAACAGATATATAACAGCGACTCCATGAGTCAAGAATACAGATATAATATACAAAGATCCAAATCACCTTGAAAACGATAGTGCGTCCAGCTACGGACAAGAAGCAAATGGGGCTAAGAGCCCTGAAGAATAACCAATGGCGTCCATAACCCTGCCCAGGCCAAGCCGGAAGGGTAACCCTGCTAACGACGTCGATCTCAAAACCTGCTTAAACAAAAGGGGTGCCGACAAAGGGCAAAGAAAAAAAAAGGAGCGTCGATCGAGGCCAAGACACTACGAGGCTAGAATTGGTCCTCGCCTACATAGGTATGGTGGATCGAGCGGCGGCAAAGATGCACTAAACAACCTATAGAGACTCGATACAACTGGCGGCAATCAGAGAGGGGTAAGAAAGACCTATTTGGAACCAACCTGATTCTACCATCAAACAAACCCATCCTGGTATTTCCCCCCTCGAGACCAATCGAGGAAGTCAACCGAGGAACTCACACCGTTGGCAGTTTTACTTATTCAGTTATCGTTGCAGCAATTACTAGTCAGGTTTAGATAGTTATCCTGATAAAATAAGCAGTGGGCACTTGTAGTTAACCATTCCGTTATAGTTGCAGCACTTACTAATCAGATACAATTAGCATGAGATAACCCAAAATCCAGCAGTTGATGGTACTTTTATTCAGCCATTCCGTTGTAGTTGCAATACTTACTAGTCAGGTACAATGGTCGCAAGCGACAATCCAAACAAGCAATTGTGGGCAGTATTATTTAGTCATTCCGTTATAGTGAAGCTGATTACTAGTCATTATAAAGTCAAATTTATAGCAATAAACTTTAGTTATGCTTGTCTATGGTCGAGATACTGTGCTCCAAGTCGTCCATATCCGCGGACACGGCTTTCAGAAAGTTTTACCCGGCCGGGGTGCACCAATAGCAACACACGCTCGATCAACCTCGGATAAACCAACTCAAAACCCAACGAGGCTTTCACGACTGAACAATCACAGGATTCAGAAATATTTCAGGGGGCCACCCCTTAAAGTAGAACCCGCAACGAAGTTAGCTGACTTCGAGACGGACTTAAGGTTTATGGGGCCGGCGGTAAACGACTGGGAACCCGAAAGTGTGGCTGGGCTTGTCGATACCGCGAAAACGGGTCACAATTCCTAAACAGTACAGTGTGCTCATCGCACAATTTAAATACATAAGTAGCATGGCATAAGTACAGGATCGTAAATAAAACCTCAAACTAGTTTGTGGCCCCAAGAAATAAGACTGAATCAATCTCTGGCTCAGGGGGGTCCCATATACCTCCCGGATGTGGATAGCGCGATAAATCAAGGAACAGGTATCAAGTACTCGGGGTCTTCGGGACACAAGTGGGCGTTCGGAAACCAAAAATTATCTATCACCCACCGATGCCTCTGCTTACTTCAATTTTAGTTGTTAAACAGGAATTAAAGTGAACGGTAAGTAAAACTATGATCAACTCCAACAATATCATGCGGCAATACATCAACAACTGTGGCACTGTACGACACGCAACAACACTTGAGCAAGCAACTACGACGCGCAAGTCCGACTATCTACCAAACAACAGGTAATAGGATGTGTCCAAGGCAATATAGGGCTGCACGGTATATCACAGGTACGGAAACTAAAGCATCGCAACACAGATAGCAATAGATCAACAGGAGGGAAGTAAATACTATAAAAGTAAGATAGGTAGAAAGGGGGAGATGCTCGCCTGAAAACATTGTCGAAGGGTTCAACCGAAGATCGGGGCGAAGCTCACATCAACTCAACGGCCTTATCCGCGAAGAAGCAAAACACTAGAAGAAACACCGGATGCAATATTTAATACAACGCGTAAGATCGGCATGATGCATGTATGATGTATGGCATGGCAAAGTGCGGTGCAATTAGGTCATATTAAGCGGAACCGGGGTCCCGACAATTAGTTAAATGGTTCATGTTATTTAGCTACCCGCAAATTAAATGTTGTTTTAACAAGGCAAAATATAGCACCGGGTTCGCTACACAAAATTAAATGAGGCCAATATAAGGCTAGATTTGCCCGCATATGGGCCCCATATTTAATTATTAGGTGAATCGGCATAAGGCCCCCAAACCAAATGACAATTATGCATGCATGAACAATTAATATGCAAGTTGTTATTATATTATAAAATAGGGTTCGAGAAAAGGGTTCACACATTAGGGTTCGGCAGATCTTGGGTTCCGGGGTTCGGGGTTTGGCCTCGGGGTTCGGGGTTCGACGGATGCGTTCTCGGACTCCGGGGTCGTTCTCGGGTTACTGGGGTAGATCTTGTCGCATTCGCGGTCTTTGGGTCATGTCGACGGTCCTGGTGTCCTTGATGGAGAACTCAGTGTTCCGTGGAGGCGATATCATCGGCTCCTCCTCAAGGCCTTGGGGTTCCGTGACGGAGATCTCCGTTCGGTTCATGTTTCTTGTCGACGGTCTTGTGGTGCCATCTTAGTTGCCGTGTCGAGCTCGTGCCGTTGATGATCTTGGGGTTTCAGCAGAACGGTCCTCGGGTACTTACGCTCTATGAAGAAGAGCTTGGATCTTGATTCGGTGGAAGTTCTTGGCGCTCCACATCAGCGATCTCGAGGCTCCTTCTTGATACATCGTTGCCAACTTGCGTCAGGGATCTTGTCGACAAGAAGATCTTGGCGGTGGTCATGGTTGCTTGTCAACGAGGGGGCATCGTCGCACCGCACTTGCATCGATTAAACTTTCGAAGATCAAGGCATGCCAAGAGACAGGACTCGTCTTGGACTTTGACCGCGAGATCTTCGCAACGCCACCACATCAACCGCAGCACGGACACAAAGCGATGCCGATTCCTTAGCCAAAGGACGAGGCACGCGCCGACAGGGGACGCGACGGCGGAGCTTGGACGGGCGGGGACGTGTCGAGCTCGGGCGGCGGGGCGGCTCGAGGGGTCGACGGAGGCCCAGCGTTGGCGGCGGGCCGCTGGAGGCCGGGTGCACCAATGGCGGGCTCGGGACCAGTGGCGGCACGGGAAACGGCCTGGACGGCGAGGTCGCCATGAGGCGAGGGCAGGTGGCTGGGGCCGGGAGAGGACGGAGCGCCGGAGGTGGGCTCGGGCGCGGAGGAGCGGCCGAGGCGCGGCCTTGGCGGAGCGCGAAGAGGCGCCGCGGGCGCGGTGGCCGCCGGCGGCCGCGGGGCGGCAGCGGAGCCGGGCGGAGCCGGGCGGAGACGTCTGGCGGCGGTGGTCGGCGCGAGGACGGCGGGAGGTGAGCCTGGCGCAGCAGCAGAGGTGAAGGGGAGGCGTGGGCGACGGTGGTGCAGGCGGCGGGACGAGCGGAGCAGAGCGGAGACGAGGGAGGAGCAGGCCAAGGGCCGCAGGAGGGCTGACGGGCATTGCGGGTTGGGAGAGGAAGGTTGGGGGGCGCGTCGGGTCCAGTGGGTGGAGGTCGGGGCCTGTGGCTGCACGTGGGGCCCAGGACAGGTGTGGGTGTGAGGGTGGAGGGCTGTGGGGCTGGCCTGTGGGCCAGGCGGTTGGGGTGGGTTCCACGGGCTAGATAGAGGGGGCAGGGAGGGACTAGGTGAGAAAAAGAGAGGGGAAGAAGGGGGGATCGCTTAGGTGGCAGGTGGGTAGGTTTTGGGTGAGAGGGGGAGGTGGCACGTTTTGGTTGGAGGGTAGATTAGGATTGGGTGGGGATAGGTTTTAGAGGGGGCTGTTTTAATATTTGTGTTTGTTTGGTTCTCTCTAATTTAAAACAAGACCATTTTACAAACAGTTTTTAGACAAACAAAATGTCCGATGCGATCGGGGTTTTGGGTTTGAAAATAAGAGGGTTATTTGTATAAATCAAAACTAGGCTTTTCAAATAATGCAGACAAATAATGCATGATGACGTCGATGCAATGCACAAAAACAACGCGATTTTCTAGTAGTGGTTTTGCGGGATGCCACAAAAGATAGATCATTGCAACTAGATAGAGATGAGGGATTACAAATAGTAAGCACATATCTAAATTGCAATTTCTATCACCACTCACCATATCATTACCTTGTGAAAAATCACATGTTGGTGAAGTGGTAGAAAATGAGAACTCAGCTCGACCGGAAGTGGAAGCAACACAATCATCCTCAAAAATATTGGACACAACATATTTATCTTGAAGTTTTGTCTATAACTCATGAGCGCTCCAAAAATGAATGATTGAAGATGTAACTAAATAGCTCAAAGCATTAACAAGCACATTAGAAGCTTGAGCATCGAGATATAAGTTTTTCTCATCCTCACAAGATAGATTTTCGAAATCCATGGGAGGAGAAAAACCTATATCTACAATACGCTCCAAATTTGGGTCCATGTCCCAAAAATGAATAAGCATAAGAGTTTTCCATAAATCATAATTTGTGCCATCAAATATAAATATGTCATTGTGCACTAATACCCTAGTCGACATCTTTACTCTCAAGGAGGTGAAGCCTAAAATGAGAGACCGGGCTCTGATACCAATTGAAAGGATACAGATGCCACCTAGAGGGGGGTGAATAGGCGGTTTAAAACTTTTCTGAGAGTTCCTCAACAAAGGCGGAATTAAACTAGCGTTTACTTTGTCAAGCACAAAACTTAGAACAACTAGGGTTCACCACCTAGTTGTGTATCAACAACTTATGCTAAGCAAGACAAGCAACTAGTTGATAGCAAGATATATACTTCAAGCACGAAGGCTATCACAAAGTAAGGTGCATAAGTAAGAGCTCGGGTATAGAGATAACCGAGGTACACGGAGACGACGATGTTTTACCGAGTTCCTCCCAACATGGAGTACATCTAGTTTGGAGAGGGGTTGGTATCAAACCACCAACTCCACAAAAGTCCTCCCTTGTTCTCTGGTGAATCTCACCCCAACGATATCGATCCACACTTCCACTATCGGTGCACTTGTCGGTGGCAATCCGGAACCTCTCACAAGGTTCGGGCACTTATCCACAACTCAATTGTAGGATCCCAACAAAGAAGCTTGGGGAAAGCTCCACAACTTAATTGGAGGCCCCAAGTAATTCATAAACCTACAAAACAACCAAACCGTCTAGGGTTCCAAGAACCCAAGAGTACAAACCTTCTTAGATTTCACCCAATCGAATCCTCACCGAGAACTCAAACTGATGCACCAAATGCAATGGCAAGATCACAACAAGTTCTCAAGTCCTTCTCTGTCAACACCCGGATTTTTAATCCCAGATGTCTGTTATGTCATACATCGTAATCCCAGGATTACCATTTTTGCGAGACATAACAGAATTGGATACCATAGTACATCATCCATTACAAACCGTACATAAGTTCTTACACAAATAGGGATCTCATGATCCAGTTCTTAATACAACATCAAGCAGCGGAATACGTAATAATAACGATAGCGTAGGCAAAGCTCCATCTTCGGGGTCACAGGCAATGCTGATGATGGGAGATGATCCTATTTGTCGTAACCTTCCTAGGGTCCATCCTCCAGGTACTCCTCTTCATAGTATGGCCATGGGAATAGCCAGGGACAAAGCCATGAGTACTCTTTAAGTACTCGCAAACTAATACTAACATGTAAAAGGGGTTTTTGATAATAGGTCACTAGGCTCTACGGTTATTTTGCAAAAGCCAGATTTACCTCTACTAAGTTTAGAAACAAAGAATGCTAGTTGAAGTTTTATAACACCTAAGTGGGAACTTGTATTTCATATCACAACCCTGTTGTGGTCAAGTCAAAGTCTCAATCCATTTCACCAGTCATTTTGAAAATCTAACGGGGTAACAGTATGCCCACTCCAACTGTCCATAACCGCGGACGCGGATATTCGAATAGTTTGACACTCTGCAGAGATTGTACACTTTCACCACAACATTCGATACATCCGTTAGGAACAAATCCTGAATTCACCATTCTCAGTATGGGGATAATCAATCCTAACCTTTCAATTACATGCCCTAGTATAAGCGCCTCTCCTGTGAGTTTGGCCTCCCAACCATGACTAACTGTCATATTGGGTACTGCACAGGTGGACAATCTTCACAAGGTAGCCTCAGCTCAGACCTTGGTCATGAGGGAACTAATACTAAGGTATATAAGTTTCCAGTCAAGCCCTACCCAATCCTCGGGTATTGTGGTTGTACGATAAAATTGGAATGGTATCGCATCTAGACAACCATCAGTTTTATAAAGGGCTAAGGCTCATGCCTCATCATTTTCATCACCAAAATCATCAGTTGTTCGGAAACACATGTCAAAACATCTCGGTAGAATGATCCATCTTTCCAAGGTTTTCATAACCATTTTCACCAAGTATTCCCATCTAAAGTTGATCAAGTTTTATGCTTAGCACTAGCATCTACAAGTGGGGGTAAGCACTAATGAAGGGTGGTAAACTAGTGGAGTTCTAACTAAGTTCAATCTCATGCCTTAGGAAGACATCAAGATTAGCTAGCTTAGGCCAAATTTTATGCTCTTTATGCAACCTTCACATATCTTTCTAGTATCTACCATTCTCTTAAGTAAACTCTAAGTAAGAGCTTTGATAAAGAAATAAAGTAAGAAGCTTGTAAGTAAAACTAGGATTGGTTTATCAAGTGGATATGATCACATATGCTTAAGGTATATAGTGGGCATAGTAACAAGTAGTGGTTTGTTGCATCAGTAGAGTATCTTGCAAGTGTTAGCTTGCACATTCACTAGTAGTATTAGGCTTGCATCAGTGTCAATATAAGCTTGCCTTGTGCAGAGCAGTGGTTGAAGTTCTCCTCGGCTTCTTCTTCGTAGAATCCTCCTTCCTCCTCGTATCCTTGGTCGGTACTAGCGTCTATAAATAAATACGATGTACACAATCACCAAACAATACTTTACTACTTACAATCATCACACAAAAAGGGTCCTATAGATGATCTAGCATCATCACTAACATTACAAGATTAAAGCTTGGTTTAATTCCTTTTATTTTTAGAAAAGTAATTTCTACTCATTGAAAAACTACTTAAGATTTAATATTCTCCAAACCAAACATGGGATCATGTTGACACATGTCATCACCACATATTTTAGTCCATGGGAATGTGATTTAAAGTGGTGTCACAATTTAATAAGGTTTTACCCTTTTATTTTAATTAATTAAAGTGGCTAAAAATGCCTATGGGGCATTCTTTTATTACTTGAACATTATTTCTGTAAGTAACCCTATATATTTTTATATATTCTGAAAGGTATGGTTAAATGTGATTTTTGAGAGTTGGAATCAACTCAAAATCTATCATGGTTTAAATTTGAAAAATGTTTGAATGCAGAAAAGCTTCTGCCTTGTTATTTTTACCATGGGTGATCTATAGATCCAAATGACTTGAATCCAACGGGCTTGGATTCAGCATTCCTAGACCTTTATAACAAAATTGTTTTCATTCAATTTGGTGCACTTGAATCGACCTAGGTTGATTTTTGAAACTGGGTACAGAAGTGTGTTTGAAATAAAATGAAAAAGGTTTAATTCAAATAACTAGGCTGCGCGGGAAACGTTAACGGGCCGGCCTGCTAAGCGTAGCGCTTCCGCGGGCTATTTAAGTGGTTGTCCCCACTCGTCAGTGAGACAGGGGGTGCGAAGCGGTATGGGGCAACGTGGGTCGTTCGATCTGATTCTAATCCAACGGTTGGGAGTCATCGTCGACGTTGGGCAACGCCGGCGAGACAGAAACCTAGCGCGCTGGGGTGCTGGGGCTCACCGGGTGCAAAGTAGGGTCACGAGGCGGCGAACGGTCGACGAATCTCCTGGTACCGGTGGCTCCTCCTGGGGCGGCTCCAATCGCTGGCTCCCTTCTTCTCCAAAGGCGGCGGGCTCCGGTGAAATTCCGGTGAAGTGTTGCTCGCCTTGCTCCAGGAACGGTGTGGCACGATCAGTGATGAGAGGGGAGTAGAATGGTGTGCTCAATTCGGCTGGGGGTGGCCTCTATTTATAGTCGAGCGAGGGGACTAACGGGGCGCAAGGTGAGCTCGTCGGGGGCGATGGTACAGACGGCTATTGGCATGGGCGAAGGTAGGGACGGTGCGGTGTTCCCTGGCGATGCTCAACGGTACGGTGGCGAGACGTGGGGCGGTGCGGTTTGGTCGGAACACGACGGTGCTCTGCGCGTGCCCGACGGAGAATTTAATGGCGCACAGCGCGCGTGGTCCGCGCGGCGGCGAACGAGCGTGTCTGCGGGGTTGCTGGGACGGTGGTGATCACGTATGCACGCGGCGAGGGCGGCGCGCGGTCTGTGGGCGTTGGTCGAGCGTGGCGCTCGGGGAGTCTCTCGGCATGGTTGCTGGCGAGGTTGGCATGGTCCGTCCGCGTGGTCCAGTGGCTGGCAGGGTTCGAGCGGTGGACAGGGAGTGGCGGTGGAGTGTTGGCTGCTCCCAAACATGCTGGCTAGGCTTTTTTTATCCTCCTAGCTTGTTGTCGACATGGGGGTGACAAGGGTGGCTTCGGCTGTTCACCATTGATGACAATGCCAAGCTCACAGTGGTGCTAGTGCTTGGTTACTCTTGCTAGATGATCTATTGAGCTGGTTGTGAGCTAGATAGGGAACCAGTTAGGCAAGAATCACTGCTCACAATAGTGTTTTGATTTTATTTTATTTGTGTCTGCCCAGTGTTTGATGAAATGGACGCATGAATTCAAGTTTTGAATTTTGAAAAGATTTTTGGTGGGTGTGCTAGATTAGTGCTGGTGAGTCTGCAGATGCTTGGGTTTTGAAAGTTGAGCTTGTTTGAGTGGTTTTTGAAAAAAGTGGGATCTTCCCATATGATAAAGATTCAATTTTGAATTGTCATTTAAACTATGCATTTGAAAGTTTCTGGATGATCACAAAGTGGGCCTTGATACTTTGTTATGAGTACAATCAAGGGGTGCAAAGATCCAGAAAAGTTTCATTAGGTTCGAAGTTTGAGACAGCCAAAGTAGGCTTGGGAGTTAAATTGGTCAAAATGACCATTCCTTTATTTTATTTGTTTTGCTTTACTTGTCTTTGGGAAAAGTGTGGGAAATGTTTAGATGATGTTTGTTTCACCTAAGAAACATTTTACAAGCAAATAAACACACAAACAAGTTGGTTCAAAAGAATTTCAATTTAAATGCATACACATATGCATGCTTTCATAATTTTAATTAGAAAAGTTTTTGTTAACCCTAATTTTGATGATTAGAGTTTGATGATTTAAGTTTAGTATTTTTGGGAGATTACAAAACTTCCCCCCTTAAACAAAATCTCGTCCCGAGATTTGAAAAAGGACGAAAAGATTACCTAGGATTTGAAGAGATCGGGAAACTCCGTCCTGATGCGATCTTCGCGCTCCCAGGTAGCTTCCTCTTTTGTGTGGTTGCTCCACTGAATCTTGAGAAAGTTGATGCTACGGGTTCGGGTAGTTCGGAAAGCTTCTTCCAAAATACGGATGGGTACTTCAGGATAGGTTAGGTCATCGTTGATCTCTATGGTCTGGTGATCGATATTTTTGAACACTTCGGTCTTCTCGGGGACTTCGAGACACTTGCGAACTAACGAGATATGGAACACATTGTGCACGGCTGACATCTCTTCGGGTAGTTCCAATTGATACGATACTTCTCCTCGACGGTTCAGAATATTGAAAGGTCTGATATATCTGGGGGCTAACTTTCCTTTGAGTTGGAAACATTGCATTCCCTTCAATGGCGACACTTTCAGATAAACAAAGTCTCCTATGTTGAAGGCGTGGTCTCGACATCTCTTGTCGGCGTAACTCTTTTGTCTGGACTAGGCGGTCTTGAGGTGCTCACGAATCTTGTGAACCTTCTCTTCTGCTTCTCGTAGGATGTCGGGTCCGAAAATCTGACTCTCTCCTACTTCCGACCAGTTCAAAGGGGTGCGACACTTCCTTCCATACATGAATTCAAATGGGGTCATTTGCAAACTTGCTTGATAACTGTTGTTGTAAGAAAATTCTGCAAACGGTAGACAGTCTTCCCACTTGGATCCATATTCTAACACACATGCTCTCAGCATATCTTCGAGTATTTGATTTACTCGCTCATTTTGTCCATCGGTCTGAGGGTGGTACGCGGTGCTGAAATCTAGACAGGTTCCTAAACCTTCTTGGACTTTCTTCTAGAATCTCGAGGTAAACTGAGTTCCTCGATCCGATACGATGTTCTTGGGGACTCCGTGCAAACTAACTATTCTAGCGATGTACAACTCTGCTAGCTTCAAACTCTGATATGTGGTCTTGACGGGTAAGAAATGGGCGACTTTGGACAATCTGTCCACTATGACCCAGATAGAGTCATTTCCCCTACTAGAGGTAGGCAGTCCAGTGATAAAGTCCATTCCAACGGAATCCCATTTCCATTCCGGAATTTGTAAGGGTTGCAACAATCCAGGGGGTCTTTGATGTCCTGCCTTGACTCGCTGACAAATATCACACTTGGCGATATAGCTTCCGATTTCTCTCTTCATCTTATGCCACCAAAATTGCTCTTTTAAATCTTGATACATCTTAGTTCCTCCAGGATGGATAGAATAAAGAGTATCATGAGCCTCCTTCAAAATAACTCCTTTCAACTCAGAATCTGATGGTACACAAAGGCGTCCTTTGTACCACAGAACTCCTTCTTCGTCCTCGGTAAATCCGGTACTTTTTGCACTGATACGACGCTTGATTCCGTCGATACTAGCATTTCCTTTCTGCGCCTCTTTAATCTGACTGATCAAAGTGGGTTGAAGTTCTATGCTAGCCAAAAATCCTTCACTTACTAATTCCATTCGAAAATCTTCCATCTCTTTGTGCAAACTTGGTTGCTCCTTCAAAATCATGGAGTTCAAGCGGCACGGCACTCTGCTAAGGGCATCTGCTACCACATTGGCTTTACCAGGGTGATAGTGAATGTCCATGTCGTAATCCTTGATTAGCTCAATCCATCTCCTTTGTCTCATATTCAGCTCCTTCTGAGTGAATATATACTTTAGGCTCTTGTGATCCGAATAAATCTCACAACGGTTTCCCATCAGGTAATGTCTCCATGTCTTCAGGGCTAGAACTATGGCTGCGAGTTCGAGGTCATGGGTTGGGTAGTTTTGCTCATGCTGTTTCAGCTGTCGAGATAGATAAGATATAACCTTGCCTTCTTGCATTAGCACACATCCGAGACCAATCTTGGATGCGTCACAATACACATCAAAGGGCTTCGTGATATCCGGCATGATCAAGATTGGGGCTGAAATCAATCTTCTCTTGAGTTCTTGCAAACTCGCTTCACATTTGTCTGTCCATTCAAACTTCTTATCCTTCTTCAGTAATTGGGTCATGGGTCTGGCGATACTCGAGAATCCTTCTACGAATTTGCGGTAATATCCCGCCAATCCGAGAAATGCACGAACTTGGGTTTGAGTGGTTGGGGCTTGCCAATCTTCTACATCTTTCACTTTGGCAGGGTCAACGGCAATTCCTCCGGCTGATACAATGTGACCGAGGAATCCTACCTCCTGTAACCAGAATTCACATTTGCTAAACTTTGCATATAGTTGATGCTCTCTAAGGGTTCCAAGAATGGTCCTTAAGTTTACCTCATGTTCTTCTTCTGATTTGGAATAAATTAGAATGTCATCGATGAAAACAACGACAAACTTATCCAGGTAGTCCATAAAAATCTTATTCATGAGATTCATGAAATAAGCGGGGGCGTTGGTTAGTCCGAAAGACATGACTGTATACTCATACAATCCATATCTGGTGGTAAAGGCAGTCTTTGGAATATCCTCTGCACGAATCTTGAGTTGATGATAGCCAGTCCTAAGATCAATCTTAGAAAACACTTTGGCACCGGTCAACTGATCAAACAAATCTTCTATCTTGGGCAAGGGGTACTTGTTCTTGATGGTGACATCATTCAATTTCCGATAATCCGTACACAAACGGTTACCTCCATCCTTCTTGTCCACAAACAAGACAGGTGATCTCCAAGGTGACGCACTTGGTTGAATCAATCCTATTTCCAGCATGGCATACAGTTGCTTCTTCAGCTCTGCGAGCTCTGACGGGTTCATACTATAGGGTCTCTGGGCTATGGGTCCGGTTCCAGGAATTAGTTCGATGATGAACTCGATATCCCGATCTGGGGGCATACCGGGCAAAACATCTGGAAATACATCGGGGTATTCACAGACTATCCGGACTTGGTCAATGATAGGTTGAGCTATACTCTTGTTGCATTTGAATTGACGAGGTAAGGTTTCAGATATATGCTCGACTGATATTCCGGCTGTACTGGTCATGGTTATGGCTTTCTTAGCACAGTCGATCAATCCTTTATGTTTGGACATCCAATCCATTCCTAGTACTACTTCCAATCCTTTAGTTCTGAGTACTATCAGATTAGCATAAAAATCTATGCCATGGATTCGGATAGGGACGGCTTTGCAAATTTGCCTAGCCTTGGTGGTTGATCCGGGAATTTGAACGATCATAACATGCTTCAGTTTTGTTGGTTGAATTTTACTAGTGCATGCAAATTCTTCGGTGACAAATGAGTGCGATGCAACAGAATCAAACAACACTCGTGCAAATCAATTAACAGAAAACATACCCAAAGACGACGTCTGGCGCTTCGAGCTTCTTCAAAGATGCATGAGAAAAGACGGTTGCTATGAGAGTGAATTCCCTGGGGCAAATCTTCTCCCTGGCTGAACACGACGCTGTTGCTGAGCTGGGGCGTTGGCATTGGGTGCTGCGACATTATTCTTGTTGGGGCACTCGTTGGAATAATGGCCTTTATTTCCACAGTCATAACAAGTCACTTGCGACTAGTCCTTTACTGCTACAGGCACAGCATTGCTTCCAGTCCTCGGGGCAGTGTTAGTGTTGGCGGTAGTATTGTAGTTGTTGAACTTGGGTGGGGCACGATTGAAATTGCTAGAGTTGCCGGGGTTGTTGTGATTTCCTCCGGGTCTAGGGTTTCCACGGTTGGGATAGGTCGGACGATTCATCGGGGGTCTGTTGGTTCTTGGGGCGAATCCTGGAGATGGGTTAGGGCGATACTTTGGGGTCTGATGGGTTCCTGGTTGATGCATCATGCGACGCTTGCGGTTCTCATTGGCTTGGTTGATCTTTCCTTCCATCTGGATAGCTGAGTCGACAAGGGCTTCAATATCAGCAAAGGGGATATTGACTAATACTGTCTACATCTCATCATGCACTATTCAGAATCTTTCTTTCTTCTTGGCTTCGTGTCGATCTCATCCGGCATACCTAGCTAATGACAAGAATTTGTCACGGTATTCCACTGATCATCCTTCCTTGCTTCAGCTCTCGAACTCGCTCTCATTCTCTTGATCAAACCTGGTGGCACATGGGTTCTCGCTAAACTTGACCTTGAATTCCTCCTGTGTCATCATCCGCCTCCGGTCATTGCGCGAACACTGTTCCACCATGCCCTGGCATCTCCAGCTAGATAGTGGGTGGCGAACAGCACTTTCTCGTTGGCTTCCACTCCGGCTACTTCTAGGTTAGTTTCCATGGTTTGCAGCCAATCATCGGCGTCTAGGGGTTCTTCCGACTTAGTGAAAACAGGTGGGTTGGTATTCTGGAAATTCTTGAGCTTAGATCCATGGTTGTCCTGATTTCCGTAGCCTTGGTTGTTGTGGGCAAGCTGGGCTATCTGTTGCAGGGTGGCTAGGTTGGCTTGACGTTCCGCTCTTTCAGCTTCACGGTCAGAAGTCAACATTTGCAGAATCTGCAACATCGGGTCCGGGGATGAACCACTTCCTCCACGTGGCATCTGAAGATTGAGATAGATCATGAGAAAAGAGGGTAATTTCTAAGGTTTTGGGTCTTTGAAAAGTTTTTAAAGTTTGACTCAGATTTTTCTAGCAACTTGATTTTCATTCATTCATTCATAGCACACGATACAAACACACACCACAAAACAAGAAAAACAGATGGTTTTAAGAACCATTCTGGAAACTACGATACAGTGGGACCGAATACTACTCACTACGCTAGTGCTCAAGTGCTACTACTCCTCGGAATCTGTGGCTTCATCATCCTCATCATCATCGATGAAGGCGAAATCATCTTCATCGGTGAAGAAGTCCATAGCCTGATCCTCCATAAAATCATCGTCATCGCTGAGATAGGAGTAGGGGTCTCCACGAAGATCTTCTCCGGCATTCTCCCTTTCCTCCAACTGTATGTCTCTCTCATGGATGGTCTCCTCCAAAGATGAGATACGGTGACGAAGACGGGCAATAATGCTCTCCTTCTTGTCGAGCTGACGGCGGCGAGACTTGCGATCCTTTACTAACATGGCGATGGTCTGATCCTTCGTCTTGATGATGGCAGACTTGTGGTTGCAGTAGTCACGGCAGTTGTCCAACTCCTGCTGACGATCGTACATCATGAAGCTAAGGTGGTCCAATTGAGTCTTTAGCTCAGGGTGATATGGTGCTTCCAGTGGTTGTCCATTTGCATCACGCCTTGGGCAAAACTCAAAGCGAGTACCCTTGATCTGATTGATGCTCTGCCCACCCAGACGGGACAAAGCTTCCTGCATGGCCCTGGCAATTCCATCGAGCCAGTTGTTTTCTCTCAAGGTAAACTGAATTCCCTCAACAGTGGGAGGTTCAATCTTTCCTCGGAGACTTGCAACAATTAGCCACTGCAGATCTTCTCCTCCTTGATCATTGAGCTGAGCTCCGAAGAACTCAAAAGTGCGGACGCCCGTAAGTTCCGAAAGCTGGTCCAGATCCCTCTCAAAGATAAGGTCTCCTCCATTCCCCAACTGATAAAACTTGCTTTACTGCACGTCCATCTATAAGAATATAGGATGAGTAAGTTAGTAGAGTGATCAAGTGTGTCAAATTTTATGTATGTTGCAAGAGTTTTTGAGGAACCTGAATTTTCATGAAAGAATCAAAAGGGATAAGAATGAGAATAGGTTTTTGTAAATATTTGCTTTTTTGGTTTTGGAAACTAAGTTTCTGATTCAAACGTCCAATCTAACTAGGGTCTCCTATGGTCAGGATGGCTCTGATACCAACTTGTCAACACCTGGATTTTTAATCTCAGATGCCTGTTATGCCATACATCGCAATCCCAGGATTACCATTTTTGCGAGACATAACAGAATTGGATACCATAGTACATCATCCATTACAAACCGTACATAAGTTCTTACACAAATAGGGATCTCATGATCCAGTTCTTAATACAACATCAAGCAGCGGAATACGTAATAATAACGATAGCGTAGCCGAAGCTCCATCTTCGGGGTCACAGGCAATGCTGACGAAGGGAGATGATCCTAGTTGTCGTAACCTTCCTAGGGTCCATCCTCCAGGTACTCCTCTTCATAGTATGGCCATGGGAATAGCCAGAGACAAAGCCATGAGTACTCTTTAAGTACTCGCAAACTAATACTAACATGTAAAAGGGGTTTTTGATAATAGGTCACTGGGCTCTAGGGTTATTTTGCAAAAGCCAGATTTACCTCTACTAAGTTCAGAAGCAAAGAATGCTAGTTGAAGTTTTATAACACCTAAGTGGGAACTTGTATTTCATATCACAACCCTGTTGTGGTCAAGTCAAAGTCTCAATCCATTTCACAAGTCATTTTGAAAAGTCTAACGGGGGAACAGTATGGCCACTCTAATCGTCCATAATCATGACGCTATTATTCGAATAGTTTGACACTCTGCAGAGATTGTACACTTTCACGACAACATTCGATACATCCGTCAGGAACAAATCCTGAATTCACCATACTCAGTATGGGGATAATCAATCCTAACCTTTCAATTACACGCCCTAGTATAAGCACCTCTCCTGTGAGTTTGGCCTCCCAACCATGACCAGCTGTCATCTTGGGTACTGCACAGGTGGACAATCTTCACAAGGTAGCCTCAGCTTAGACCTTGGCCGTGAGGGAACTAATACTAAGTTATATAAGTTTCCAGTCAAGCCCTACCCAATCTTCGGGTATTGTGGTTATACGATAAAATTGGAATGGTATCGCATCTAGACAACCATCAGTTTTATAAAGGGCTAAGGCTCATGCCTCATCATTTTCATCACCAAAATCATCAGTTGTTCGGAAACACATGTCAAAACATCTCGGTAGAATGATCCATCTTTCCAAGGTTTTCATAACCATTTTCACCAAGTATTCCCATCTAAAGTTGATCAAGTTTTATGCTTAGCACTAGCATCTACAAGTGGGGGTAAGCACTAATGAAGGGTGGTAAACTAGTGGAGTTCTAACTAAGTTCAATCTCATGCCTTAGGATGACATCAAGATTAGCTAGCTTAGGCCAAATTTTATGCTCTTTATGCAACCTTCACATATCTTTCTAGTATCTACAATTCTCTTAAGTAAACTCTAAGTAAGAGCTTTGATAAAGAAATAAAGTAAGAAGCTTGTAAGTAAAACTAGGATTGGTTTATCAAGTGGATATGATCACATATGCTTAAGGTATATAGTGGGCATAGTAACAAGTAGTGGTTTGTTGCATCAGTAGAGTATCTTGCAAGTGTTAGCTTGCACATTCACTAGTAGTATTAGGCTTGCATCGGTGTCAATATAAGCTTGCCTTGTGCAGAGCAGTGGTTGAAGTTCTTCTCGGCTTCTTCTTCATAGAATCCTCCTTCCTCCTCATATCCTTGGTCGGTACTAGCGTCTATAAATAAATACGATGTACACAATCACCAAACAATACTTAACTACTTACAATCATCACACAAAAAGGGTCCTATAGATGATCTAGCATCATCACTAACATTACAAGATTAAAGCTTGGTTTAATTCCTTTTATTTTTAGAAAAGTAATTTCTACTCATTGAAAAACTAATTAAGATTTAATATTCTCCAAACCAAACATGGGATCATGTTGACACATGTCATCACCACATATTTTAGTCCATGGGAATGTGATTTAAAGTGGTGTCACAATTTAATAAGGTTTTACCCTTTTATTTTAATTAATTAAAGTGGCTAAAAATGCCTACGGGGCATTCTTTTATTACTTGAACATTATTTCTGTAAGTAACCCTATATAATTTTATATATTCTGAAAGGTATGGTTAAATGTGATTTTTGAGAGTTGGAATCAACTCAAAAGATATCATGGTTTAAATTTGAAAAATGTTTGAATGCAGAAAAGCTTCTGCCTTGTTATTTTTACCATGGGTGATCTATAGGTCCAAATGACTTGAATCCAACGGGCTTGGATTCAGCATTCCTAGACCTTTCTAACAAAATTGGTTTCATTCAATTTGGTGCACTTGAATCGACCTGGGTTGATTTTTGAAACTGGGTACAGAAGTGTGTTTGAAATAAAATGAAAAAGGTTTAATTCAAATAACTGGGCTGCGCGGGAAAAGTTAACGGGCCGTCCTGCTAAGCGTAGAGCTTCCGCGGGCTGTTTAAGTGGCTGTCCCCACTCGTCAGTGATACAGGGGGTGCGAAGCGGTATGGGGAAACGTGGGTTGTTCGATCTGATTCTAATCCAACGGCTGGGAGTCATCATCGACGTTGGGCAACGCCGGCGAGACAGAAACCTAGCGCGGCCAGTGGGGGTGATGGGGGCTCACCGGGGTGCAGGCAAGGGTCGGCGAGGCGGGCGAACGACAAAGTCGACGACGGCTAATCTCCTGGTACCGGTGGCTCCTTCTGGGGCGGCTCCAATCGCTGGCTCCCTTCTTCTCCAGAGGCGGCGGGCTCCGGTGAAATTCCGGCGAAGTGTTGCTCTCCTTGCTCCGGGAACGGTGTGGCACGATCAGTGATGAGAGGGGAGTAGAATGGTGTGATCAATTCGGCTGGGGGTGGCCTCTATTTATAGTCGAATGAGGGGACTGACGGGGCGCAAGGTGAGCTCGTCGGGGGCGATGGTACAGACGGCTATTGGCATGGGCGAAGGTAGGGGACGGTGCGGTGTTCCCTGGCGATGCTCAACGGTACGGTGGCAAGACGTGGGGCGGTGCGGTTCGGTCGGAACACGACAGTGCTCTGCGCATGCCCGACGGAGAATTTAATGGCGCACAGCGCGCGTGGTCCGCGCGGTGGCGAACGAGCGTGTCTGCGGGGTTGCTGGGACGGTGGTGATCACGTATGCACGCGGTGAGGGCGGCGCACGGTCTGTGGGTGTTGGTCGAGCGTGGCGCACCGGGCGTGCTCTCAACATGGTTGTTGGCGAGGTTGGCATGGTCCGTGCGCGTGGTCCAGTGGCTGGCAGGGTTCGAGCGGTGGACAGGGAGTGGCGGTGGATGTTGGCTTGCTCCCAGACATGCTGGCTAGGCTTGTTTCTCCTCCTAGCTTGCTGTCGACATGGGGGTGACAAGGGTGGCTTCGGCTGTTCACCATTGATGATAATGCCAAGCTCACAGTGGTGCTAGTGCTTGGTTAATCTTGCTAGATGATCTACTGAGTTGGTTGTGAGCTAGATAGGGAACCAGTTAGGCAAGAATCACTGCTCACAATAGTGTTTTGATTTTATTTTATTTGTGTCTGCCCAGTGTTTGATGAAATGGCCGCATGAATTCAAGTTTTGAATTTTGAAAAGATTTTTGGTGGGTGCTAGATTGGTGCTGGTGAGTCTGCAGATGCTTGGGTTTTGAAAGTTGAGCTTGTTTGAGTGGTTTTTGAAAAAGTGGGATCTTCCCATGTGATAAAGATTCAATTTTGAATTGTCATTTAAACTATGCATTTGAAAGTTTCTGGATGATCACAAAGTGGGCCTTGATACTTTGTTATGAGTAAAATCAAGGGGTGAAAAGATCCAGAAAAGTTTCTGTTAGGTTCTGAAAGTTTGAGACAGCCAAAGTAGGCTTGGGAGTTAAATTGGTCAAAATGACCATTCCTTTATTTTATTTGTTTTGCTTTACTTGTCTTTGGGAAAAGTGTGGGAAATGTTTAGATGATGTTTATTTCACCTAAGAAACATTTTACAAGCAAAGAAACACACAAACAAGTTGGTTCAAAAGAATTTCAATTTAAATGCATACACATATGCATGCTTTCATAATTTTAATTAGAAAAGTTTTTGTTAACCCTAATTTTGATGATTAGAGTTTGATGATTTAAGTTTAGTATTTTTGGGATGTTACATTCTCTCCCAAATTCCACCAAATCTACAAAAGCCTGTGGGGGAATAAGATAGGAAGAACAATGGAGGAAATCCACAAAAGACTCCAAGATCTAGATCCCAATATGTTCCCCTCACTTAGAGGAGAGATTGATTGGTGGGGTTGTAGATCTAGATCTCCTCTTTAAAATCCCTCAAGAATATGCAAGAATCATAGGAGGGATTGAGGGGAAGCAAGCTCAAGAAGGTCAACAATGGAGGGTAAACTTGAAAGAATGGTTAGGGAACCATTGGGGAAGAAGGACCCCTTAAATAGGTCCCTAGAAATCCAACCGTTAGGCCTAGGAATCGCCCGGTCCAAAGTCTCCGGACTGGGACCGGAGTCTCCGGCGTACCCAGGCCAAATAGGGACAATCTGGAGGACGTACTGGACGCGGTCCGGAGATAGACCAGAGATTTAGTCCGGAGTCTCCGATATTACATAAACTGGCAGAAAGACCAATACGAAAACAGCCATAACTTTTGTATCCGGACTCTGATTTTGATGATCTTAGACTCGTTTTAAATAGGAAAATAATATCCATAAGATCATATAGAAAAACATCATAGTACAGCAAGGGAGTATAGAACCAAATTGCTAAAGGTTTAACCTCTCTCAAAAAGACAAACCGTCAAAAAGGTAATAGAGAACGCATATGAAATCCGTTTTTGATGAACTAGAAATTGTCATGGAGATTAACACAATCTCTAAATCCTCACATGAGTAAGAACTAAATAATGGAAGGTTTTACCTATCTCTAAAAGACAAACCGGTAAAACCTCCAAGATAAAAAAACACAATAAGATATAAAAGGGAAATCCTTTTTGATGAACTAGAGCTTGTTATGAATATTACCACAATCTCTAGAACCTTACATGGATAAGATCCAAATAACAACCAAGAAAGGATGATGCTAAGTATGCAAAGGTTTGAGATCTCTTTGAAAGATATGATCGAGTTACTCACTTTAGAGCCCCTCTTGATAGTACGGTTGTCTATTCTATAAACCGGTCTCCCCAACTAACACCACGAGACCGGTAAGAAAGAAACCCTATCAAGATCATACCTTTGCCTTGTGCATATTCCACTTGATCTTGATGTAGACGATCTTGTCCTTCTCAAGATGGAACACCTTTCTTGATTGCTCTTGCACACACTCGCTTGATGAAGACTTGCAAGTTGCTCCCCCATACAACATGGGAAAACCTTTATTTTGACCTTGTCTTCATTGATCCATGATAACCGAGGATGGAAAGCTTCAAGCATGAGATATTCTAGATATGGCACATCTTTATCTTGCACCACATTTATTCTAACTCCATTTGGATGATGTCTTGAAGATACACATGAGGAACTCTATCTTCTTCTTCAAGACACCCTTGATCTTATTTTCTTTATTCTTCTTCTTCATTTATTCTTTCTTTATTATGTTGGTGTATTGAAGGTACACAAGAGGTATCACTACATCTTATTCTTCAAGACACACTTGCTATAGGCTCAACTTCTACTTGACCAATCTCCGGATCATTCCTTGAACATCTTGGTCATCACTTGATCTTGTTCATTTTCTTCTTATTTCAACCCTGACACCACCACATGGTTCAAGCATTGCCAATGGACAATTCCTACAAGTGCAACTTGATACAAACATTAGTCCATAGAGATTGTCATTAATTACCAAAATCACACATGGGGGCCCACATGCTCTTTCAGACCTGTTTGGACATGGTGTAATTGAGCCTAGAAAATGTAACTTTACATTTTCCTTTATTTTTTTCGTGGCCATCTTCCCCAATCCCATGCCCCCGTCAGGATGGTGAGTAGGTCGGACCGATCGATTGATTTTCTGTGAGAGGGGAAATTGGAAACGAGGGGAGGGCTGGGAGGAGGGATTAGGGAGAGCGCTGGGCAGACTTGCTCTACCTACGTCTGGGCTGGGCTACTGCTTGTTGGTTGACGGCGGGATGGTGCTGGAGATGGCCGAACTTCGGGGGGATGGCAGGGACGGAGGAGGTCAGGATCCGGGCGGCCACAGGAGGAGTGGATTTGGCAGGAGCATAGCCACGAGGTCACAGCTGGAGGAGAGGATGCTAGAGGCGGTTGGAGCACAGGATGCTGGTTCGGCCTGGTCAGGAAGGAGATGCGTGAGGCAGTCAGGGTGCCTGCAGGAAGGAGTGGTTGGGTAGGATGCCGGAGTAGAGGAGGTGAGCGATGTTGAGGAGAGAGAGGCCGTGGTGGTTGGTTGGAGGAGAGGAACGAAGCTTTGCCATGGCAGCGTGGAAGCAATGGCAGCTGCATTTATGCGCCTACAGGTTGCCCGTCTCGATCGGGACGAGATAATTGAACAACTCGAAGACTTGTTCACTTGGCGGTGGCATACTCTTGTAATTTTGCGCTGCTCCGTACTTTGCCGATTCGCAAAACCGGAGAAGTGGTGCTCCGAGTTTTACACAGAAAATTGGGCCAGCTTCTCAGATCTGACTCCGTGGAGTTAGCATGTTCGGCACCGCTCCGTGGTGGATTTTAGTGAAGCTAGAAGCCGGAGGACTTCCGAACACACCCTTGATATCAAACCATGTCCCCTCATCTTCCTCCTCTTCCTCACTTTTTTCTTTCATCTCATTAGACTCCTTCAGACTCACACCTCGGAGCAATGGCTGGTTAACACTGACAGCCACACGAAGATGAATATCTTCTCCCCAGGCCATGCCCTCCTCATCTACCTCCACTGAAACAAATTTGCCAATCCAATTTCCAATGAGCTCTTCGTAAACACGGTTCATGTTATCCATTGGTAGGATCTATCACTCTCACCCAAATCTCCATAGTGTCAAATACTATCTCTGATGGTTGAACACACCCATCGAAGTCCTTCAGAAGAATTGCATTAAAATCTAATTGCCAAGGACCATTCTTCATGGCATGGCGCCAATCCCCCTCGGAATTGAACCAGATGACAAAACGATTGTCTCTGATGTCCTTGAACTGCGTTGGACCATGTAGACCCCACGCCCTCTGTATCGCTCTCTCGAGCGCTGCAATGATGAGCTTAGGGGGAGCATACCTTGCGTACCGCCGCCTAGCGCAGCTGAGGCACCGAACCCTTCTGAATCCTTTTGATGACCAGACCAGACGCCTCTTTCTCCGTCAGCAGCAGCTCACCCATCCAAGAGTACTGGCCTGCTGCCAGATCTTCCGCACCCTTCTTGCATGGCGACCTCTACATGGATCTTGAGGCTCCGCCGCCACTCCCTGCAGATGACCAGACCAGATGCTATCGCTATGAGAGAACCGCTCCACACGGATCTCACCAGCAGAGACCAACTCCAGCCGCCAGAGACAACCACGCCATCGTGATCACCCTCGCCACCGGAGATCTAACCACCCTCAACCACAAAACCCTAGTCTCCAACGCGATCACCTCCCCGATCTCCCTAGCGTAACTTGCGGTGGCATTCACAACAGCTGTAAGATTGAGGAATGACGCCGTTCTTGTTTGACCGACCTTCCATGTGTTTTCTGTTCATGGTCGTGAGTGTGATCTGCCTGTCGGGCCCTGGTCAAAACGTTTTCTGAATGTTGCCATATCGGGCACACGAAAGAAAGTGGCGACGCACATGTCCTGTACAGGTACAGCCGTGGGCTTGGCAATGCCACAGTTGACAGAGTAGCAATCGCCATCTCCTCAGGCTTCTCCATGCAAAAAAAAAAAAAAAAACTCCTCAGGCTTTCAGGTAATCTGTTGCGATACAGTTTCTCCAGTTAAAGTTCATTTTCGTCCGGTTGGTTTGTTAAGATTTCTTTATGCTGAATCACAGTTGCTGAGGAAGATTGCCGATGACTTGAAACTTCTACATTGGGCAGGTCAGCTTCAAGGCTAGAAGGCCGTGGCCTTTTTCACCAGTCCTCTCATCGTTTCTTTTTTTTTTTTTTCCTATGCCCCTTCCCAAGTTCCCCTGGGTGTAAATTTGTAATTGTAACAAACAAGCCCTCAGGCAAATGAAGCCATAACATCTTATGGAGAAAAGAAGTTATGCAACTGCAGCTCCAACCTTCTACAGTATAATTTTGGACATGACAACAAGAATACAAGATTGTGATATGCGCTCAAGCTTCGGACTTGATACATCTCAATTCTCAACGGAGTTGAGTTCACAACAAAATCAGGAAAGCGCAACTACTACAACTGGCACGCTACAGATCAATTGTTTTGCTGGACCACAGTAAACTACATACAACTTGAGGTGGCCCAACAACATCCCTATACCATTTTTCTTTACCTTTTCACGAGGCCTATAGCTAAATGAACAGATCACTGTAAGAGCATCAAAGCATATGGTGTCAACCTCGACTCAGATCATCAACCTAGATGACTAGGTGGGTAAAATCTAGTTAAAGGAGGCCGTCGGAGGGAGCCGAGATAACCCCACGACTGATTTCCAGAATGCCAAGTTGCAATGGCATGCTCCAGGGCAGTATAGCAACTGTACAGACCGTGTGGTTTATGTCTACCTACATGAAGTAGCTCAGGTTTTTCTTCCTTTTCCTTGACCCGCCTTGGCCATACATCTCATTCCACTCAGTAAGTTGGCTCATGTTTTTTGAGCCAGATGATAGACTAGTGCACCCCTATAGAAAAGCATGCCACCGGTTATCATATGCTCAGTAAAGCAGTAAAAAACATATTGGCAGGAAGCATTCCAGAATTTGAGGCAAGTGCTATGTGGTACCCCACCTGATCAAGAGCAATTTTCAGATCATCCATGCTAAGAAGGCGGATGTCCTTACTTCCTAGCAATGCAGGCTCAGGCCTACCTTCATCTTTCGCTAAACCCTTCTCCTGCACAAAACAGTAAGAATTCAGGCATGCCGGTGTGTGTGTGTGTGTCGCAGGGGAGGGAGAGGAGTTCGTGTGTGTACCTGTTCTTCTCTGTCCCTGAGTTCGCGAATGGGCCGGTGTGCTGCAGCTATACAGAGATTCTGTGGGAAAAGGAAAGTCGCTGAGAAGTTGACGATACCTTCTCATTGCTGAATAGTATAAGAAAACCACATCAACATACCTTCAAGTCACTTCCTGAATATCCATCAGTCATACTAGCGAGTGTCGCAAGATCCACATCTTCTGCCAACTCTTCTTTAGACAGTATCAGTTTCAGAATCTTCTCTCTGCTTGATGCATCAGGAAGGTTCACCATGAATCTGCCAACAAGAATCAGCACTAAGGGTTAACAAGCAACCCTAAATTTGACAAGTTCAGGGAAATATAGAGGCACTACCTGCGAGGGAACCTTCGAATGACTGCCTCGTCAAGATCAAAAGGCCTATTTGTGGCTGCAAGAACCAATACACGTTCTTTATCTTTAGTACGCAATCCATCCCAATGTACCATAAATTCATTTTTCATCTTGCGCATGGTTTCATGCTCTCCCGAACTTTCTCTACTTGCAAGCATACTATCAACCTGTAAAAGAATGACACAAATGTGAGCACAAAACATAAAGGGGGAAGCGAGTGAATAATGATTACAGACTTCATTGCCTGCCTGCACACCTCGTCAATGAAAATTATAGACGGAGATGCTTTACTTGCCAAAGAGAAAACGGCCTTCACATATTTCTCTCCTTCCCCAAGCCACTGAAAAATGACCAGCTTCAACAGAATATCACACAGAAGAGCACTGCAACCAAATGTTATTTTGATTGAACATACCTTTGACGTGATGCTTGACATTGCTATGTTGATAAATTTTGCACCTGATTCGGTAGCTACTGCTTTTGCAAGCATTGTTTTGCCAGTGCCAGGAGGCCCAAAGAACAATATTCCCTTCACTGGCTGCCAACATGAAATGGATTAGTGGTACTTCAATGCAGTGAGTTATTAACCTTGAGAACTTTATACTTCATGTAAAACATCCAGCTCTACATGTACTTTTATTTCCCCATAGGCCATAACCCAGTCAGTATCCAGCAGTTCAGATATTTTTAAAAATATCACAACACCAAAATCATGAAGTCTTTAGAGCACCATCCTAACTCCTAGTTACCACAATTTTCCAACAAAGTAACCACAAACATTAATCATGTTGTGAGGCAACCAAATTATAAAATTCGTAATTCGAACATTCATGGATAACATGTATCCGGTACTCTGTTTTGGTAAACCATATTTGCCTAATGCTGGAGAATGAAACATTCTAGGTTTTGTTACGACATCCTAAAAACTGAAGAGAGAAAATGCACACATGATAAAAGAGAACTAGATAGTTAATAATAGATGTTTCTTATCATCTTATGTTCAGGTGTGTCACATCACTCTTCCCACCATGGATATCTATCATGCTTGAACTTATGTTTGACAAAATCTCAATACTATGGTTTCCCTTTTCAAAAATCAAGACCAAATCTGAATGTACATGAGTACCTTTAATAGCTGCCCTTTCCTGAATAATTCAGGTCTTTTTAGAGGGACAACAATCAATTCCTCTAAAGTCTCTTTTACATTCTCCAGGGCTCCAATATCATCAAAGCTTACTCCAATATTATTGGGTTCAATGATATCTGACAGGAGATTTCTCTCAAACTCATTCTCTACCAAATCCTGAAAAAAAAAATATTTAGATGAATTTAAGCATCAGGAACTTTTGAATAAATAGACAGAGAGGCGAGGGACACCTTCAGTGCTTTCTTTGAGCTGCCGCTGTCCACGTTCTTTACACCGCTAAGTCCATGCCTGAGACTGCAACCATAAAATTAAATTAACATTCCACATTTCCACAGAAACAACTAGCCGAAGTATATTTTGATTTTCAGATTAAAAAAAGTATATTTTGATGTCTGATAGTGGCATCATCTATTTACCTTTCTGTTGATAGTACAAGTTTGTCATCCTTGGGCATATCGGGTTTATTATGCTCAAGGTGATAAGATAAACTCCTGCCAACAACCTTATCCACCTCTGGAATAAATCAGAGAATCATAAGTTTTCAGTATTTATATTCATTACTCCCTCTGTCCGAAATTAATTGACTCGGCTTAGCCTAGATACTCATGCACCTACACACTAAAACACGTCTAGATACATGCATGACTAGACAAAGTTGAGTCAATTAATTTGGGACGAAGAAAGTATTAGAAATATATGAACAATTGATCCATGACTGAGAATACAAGGAACAACTAACCGTCATGAGTAAGTAAATGACCCTTCATGGGTAATTCTTCAATATTGTCGCATCCCATTCCACAGTCGGTCAGATACTACATTATAAACCAACGTAATAATCATGTATTATTGAAGGAGTCACTCACAAAGTTCATAGTTCTGATCAAGGATGAAAAAGGGTGGAGAACATTTGTAACTGAAGGTACCAAATACTGCCATTCTAGCAAATGTTGTTCCATATCTATCGGTGGTTTCGAAGGGGATATTTTAATAGTACATTGATTACAAGGGAATATTAGTCAAGTGGAGCACCACAAAGTCCTTCTAAAGATCTACATTTGTATAATGAGCACTATACGTATAACTAAATAAGTTTACATTTCAATCAGATAGCAAGATAGAAACAAAACGATGATCAAGTTTCTTCTAGGGTCCCATTATAAAATTGCTGTCAACTTCTTTAGACTCTTTTTTGCAGATTACCTTACGAATTATAAGAGCGTTGGCTTCCGCTCTAAGGCTTTCAGCATCAACTCTTAGTTGTTTCTTCAACTCTGATAGCTGTGCTTTGTCCTAAGAAAAAAAGATGAATTCCTAGGTTAGATAGAATACTGTATGCAAGCTAATGGTTAACAGAAGTGGTATGGGTTTCACACTACCTTTGGAAGTTCAATGGAAATTTTATTCGGGAAAAGATTATTTAGATGCTTCATTAAGTTTGTAGCATCATTGTTTCCTGATTGCAATTTACTTCCAGAGGAGCCCTGCAACTTTTCAATTATTCGTTAAGAGTAGTTTTCTTAACATTCTACATCATGCATCTCCATATGCCTACGAAAAAATACATAAAGGATTAATAATTTACCGATATCATGTCAGCTAGGGCCTGCCTGGCACTATTAAAGCCCGCAAAAGATAATCTTGTTACTCTTGCTGGATGTGACTGAAAAACAGACCAGTGTCAGCAATTTCGTAGAAACAGACCAGGGCACTCTGTTAACATACACTCAACATAACAATATAAAGCTGACAAAAGGAGAGGGGCAAGGGAATATATGTTGCATGCCAACTAGTGAGTTCATGCATTCAGCAATCCTCCAGTGGTAGGAGTTGTTTTAGGTTTAGTCTAATGTGCCAAAACGTTACTCAACCCAACTAGGTTTGTTTGACCATGAGAGTTTAGCTAGTCTAAGTGATCTGGGCTATCCTACATTTCGCCCCTGTTTCGATCATTTCTAAAATACAGGGGTCAACCTATCTAAGCGTTCTTTTCTAATCTACCTCAAAAATACCCAATCACATGGTATCTTAATCGCTGTGTTAAATTTTGATTTGGTTCCTAAAGAGGATTTGAGTAGCATACCTTATCTTTCGGGCTGTCTTTCTCACTGTGAGATCCAATTATCAGAACACCAGGTGGAAGCTCTTTCCCTGGTGATGCATGTGATTCTGTTCTTCCGGTCAGTGCTTTCGCTACATCCTTGACTAACACAATCAAAGGGCCACTTATGCTTTCTTCCCACGTGACCTGAAAGACAATGAAAATGATATTGTCGCAGGTTGTAGAAAATTAAATTTCACATAAATATGATCACCAAAAATAGTCGGTACCTCAATTAACTCGTCTATACCGAGGATCTTAACTTCTTGATCACCAGAAGAGTTTGGGCGAAGTTCACTAACTGTAGAAATGTCAAACAGTGAACCATAAATAGGATCAGAAGAGCATCAGTAGATAACGAAAATGCCAATTGCACGGCAAGTTCAGACTAACCAGGCAGCAGAAGAGAATCGACGATGAGAAGTCTAGCACCAAAATTCTTTGCAAGGGCCTTTATTAATGTTTCCTGATAAATTTCAGACCCTAGAAGCATGTTTGTGCAAAATAGTTATACAAGCATTACGAAATTGCCAACCCGAAAGTAGATCAGCACGGCCTTAGTTAATCTAAAAAAACAAAGAAATGCTGAAAAATACCAGATGGACCAGATAATAGAATTCGCTGATTTAAAGACAAAATTCCTGATAAGCTTCCAGTGAGCTTCTTTTCCATGTGTATGAACTTCTTTTCCATGTGTAAGAATGAAGATGATAAGAGCGCACTCTTTGTATTCGGACTGCATGAAATGAGGACAGATGATTAGATAAATAATCAGAAAAAGGTGATCCAAACAAATACTGTAAGCAAGTTTGCCTAAACATAAGCTGACAAGATTGACCACTAATAAAAGCATAAAATAGGTGATCCAAAAAAAAATACGGTAAGCAAATTTTCTTGACAAACTTCACCACTAACAGCTAACCGCTAAACAATAAACAGAACAAGTCTCATAAATAATGGACAGCTGTTGAAACAAATCAGCTAAGCATATTACCCAAGATAGTACGGAAAATTCTCAAGAGTAAATTGAATAGCATCTGGACCAAGAATTCCTTGTTTCAGTCCATCTTTAAAAACTTGAGAACGGCTTGGAGGCAAAGTGGCTGATGCAGAGATTGGTACGCTATTGTAAGGCTGGAAAATCTGCCAGCAGGTTAAGGTTCACTCATCACAACAGTTAGGAGAAGAGGTCAAAATAACAAACCTCACAGATTCTATCATTATCAGAGTAGTACCTACTACTAATGAAATCCATGGAGACATGACAGATGACCGAAAAGGGCAAAGTACATTGTAAGGACAGATCATGATTAAAAAGGATACAAAGGCATGCTTGCAAAAGGCAACTTCATCCCCTCCTTCAAGGAAACTTATCCCGCCTTTGCTAATTTTTGCACCATTAAGTTCAACCAGACCCTTTTTGCCTATGACTGCTAACTGACATTCACCTGGTTGCTGGAAGAATAAACATCACAATGTTTATGCAAGAAATTAAGAAATGTAACAACATGCCTGCACTCTATTACTGCAGAACCATAGCAAGGTTACCAGTACCTCAAGGCGCCACAACTTGCATAGAACACGGCTAGCATTATGGTCTTTCAAAAAAATGTTACACGTTTCACTTCCGCCTACAGAAAACTCACTCACAAAGATGAGGACATGAGGAATCTGCAATCAGTGATGGTTGGTATCAGGTAGTGATTAAGCTGATTCATACATAGGTGACAACAAAGAAGGAATGTGTTAGTCAGCAGATGACGGTCATACAATGTTTCACATTCGAGATGTTAAGTTCTAACCAAGATGTTACGAACAAATTACACTACACGGAACGGCTTGCAACTCTTAAGCTGCAATCTTCAAACTAAAGAGTATTTTCGCCATCTGTATTCTGTGAGTGATTAGTTCTGAATCAAGCGCTACATTGTTTTGCTGAATCAACAGTTGGTGCTCTTGACGCAAGCAAACTCCAAGAACGATCAAGAAATTGCAGGCGTGTTGAATTCGTTCCACCAACGAACCTGAAGATCCCAAAACATAAAAAAACAGATGCAAGCGAGAACTAAAAAACAGAAACATTCTCCCCAAACGAGCAAAATATGGAATCCTGGCGAGCTGTTCGCGTTTAGGGAACCAAGAAGTCAACTGCACAGGAGATGGTTTTGCTTAAACCTGTATATGCGCTACATTTGTTATCTTAATTCACCAAACCCATCAAAACCTGTCGCGTGTTGACTCGAGCAAGCTCTCAACAAGAATCACTAATGAACTATCAAGAAACCACGCAAAGATTGCATTCGAGTTTCACTAGTGAACATTGGAGGTGACGAACTATCTAAAACCGATGCAAACGAGCCCTAAAGAGTAGATATGGAGATCGACGAACGCCCAGAACCATCAAGAACAGAATCCTGACGAGAATAGAGAACAAAGAACTCAACAATCCCGATTAATTCACGCACCTGATTGCTCTGAGATAACAGCCTCGCCCACGGACCCGGCTGCTGCGGCTCCAGGACCTGCAGCCCAGTCGCGGCTGGCGGCGGCGTATTCTGAAGGGTCAATTGCGCGGGCTTCTTCCCCGCCTCCACAGCAGACCTCGAGCTCGTCCCTGCCTTCCCCGCCGCGGCCACCGGCGCATCCTCCTCGGGTTTCTCCACCTCCGCATCCCCCTTCGCCGTCACCTCTGCCTGCGAGGCCAGGTCGGGTCAACCCGAGACGTCCAATTCGGCACCGAGTTGTCGCGAGGGAGGCGCCAGCCAGAGCCGAGCTCACCTTGGAGCGCTTGGTGGGAGAACCGAAGGGCAGAGGAGGCGAAGAAGAACGGCGCTTCCCGCCGCCGCTGCCGTCGGAGGAACTACGGTGAGGGTCCACCATGGCTGGCGGTCGCCGGAGGCGAGGGTTATGTTTCTGTTTTCGGAAACCTTTTTCTGCCGTTACTGTTTTCACGCGAGAAAGTAAATGGTGAGTCAACGAGGAGGGGACTTTAAGAGGAGAGAGAGAGCATGAGATGGTTTCCGGTTACAATATTTTGCTTATATATTTTGTCTTTGTGAGGGTGGGTTCTGACCTCAGTTTCTAGGGTTTATTTGAGGACTTTGTTGTGCTGTTTTGTTCTGTTGATGGATCGCAATGACCATGTGAAATACTTTTGTTTAGATGCTGTAATGCGGAAAATATGTGCACTTGAGCATCAGTGCTCTTGTTTTCTAAAAATAAATGTGTACCTTTAGGTCTTCAAAAGTTCTGAAAATAAATATATAACTAGACACATACGTCTAGAATATACGATAGAAATTTCCTTTAAAAATATGTTGTATTTTGGACTACGCAGAAAAGAAAATATTATGACCATACGTATCTCTAGTCTTATTTATTGTCAGGAATTTATTTTTTCATGTAGCCTAAAATAAAAAAAATAATTACTGAAATTTTGCACAAATATATGGACCATGTACATGTATTTCAGAGTTTTCTAAAAAAATAAAACTCAAAATTACCAGATTTTTCAAAATGAATAGGATCACTCACTACTCATGTGTACCAAATCTCCACTCGTTGTAATGTTCCTTCGAACATCTTCCAATTTGCAATGTCATCAACGTCTATAATTTATTCTTATATCATTATCGAACCACTTACTAAAAACAAGAATATGCCACACGATGATTAATCAACACAATGCATACAAAAACAAAGCGACACTTGTGTCCTTTAGCACACTTGGAATCACGAAATGGCTTCAACACTAAAATAGATGTTGATGACACTTGTGTCGACGCAAGTGACACTCGGAATCACGAAATGGCCTCAACACTAAAATCGAAACTAATCGACAAACAATAAAACTACTAGCTAGCTACTACTCAAAGCACTAAGACAATGCATATAAAAACAAGGCGACACTTGTGTCGACTTTAGCACACGTGTTTTTGCCTTGGATCTCTACTCCATGACAAAATCGTCAAGTAGGAACGGTAATTCAACATCACCAATTTGAGGTTGCTTTAATGTCTTGAATAGGCGGCGAGCAAAATGTCTCGTATAGGTGAGGAACCACCTCGCATAATTGTTTAATGTCACCCTAGACCTTGAAATCTTGGCCAAAATATCTAGATTTAAATTTGGTTAAATATCATTAAAATTCACCCCACTTTGATAAGTCAAATTCGGGGAAATCCAAAATATCAAGGTTAAAGTTTATTCTTTTATTTAGAAAGGGTTCGGTCACTTTTTGGGCCAAGATAGGGGAGCAAAGCCATAAAAAGATATGTAAATTTTGTGTGTTGCGAAATTCTATAGTATATACTAATATAAAAAACAGATTTGCTAGTTTTTATGCGCCCAAGAACTTATTAAATCTCAGTCATCTATGTAGCCCTCAGATTATGTGCCAAGATTTGTATACTCTTCCTTTTCTCTCTCTACTCGACTGAATCAGGTCGCCAGCATACGGGTGACGAGGGCAAAGTGATTGTTTCTGCATGAGCCTTTTTTATTTCCTACTTTGTATTCTCTTATAGCTGGATAGCGGATGATTCCTTGTAGCTGCTGCGAGGATTTTTTTGGTCTTGTTCGCTTGCATTCATGACGAGGGGCCCGGGTTTTTGTTTTTGTTTTATCTATATTTTTTATTTTCCATCTCATTGATTATTCTCATTTCTTTTACTCATTCTACACGTTTGAAAACTTGATTCCACATTCGTTTGCTCATGTTGATATGGTTTTTATTTTTTATGTTGTATTAGCATCAGTAATTCTTGTTTTCTATGAGTTGAATGTTGGTTGTAACCGTGATTTTAAGTTGTCATTAGACCACGACTAAATTTTCTAGTCCCAAGTGGGTTGTAACTAAGAAAACAATATTCTCTACAGTTGTATTAGCGTCATGATTTGTGACGGCTAAAACTTGCAAATCAATTTAAGTGGGTTGCAACTAAGTTTTTCTAGTTGCAAGTGGGTTGCAACTGAAAACTGTGTTCCTGATAATTAGATTATTGTCGTTATTGGTGTTGTCCATGAGTTATAATTGGGTTGCAAATTTGTTTTTCTAGTGGGAAATGGGTTATAACTAAGCTTATTCTAGTCATATGTGAGTTGCAACTCAGAAAAAAATGGTCCTAGTTGTTGTATTAGCATCATGATTTGTGTTGCCTAGGAGTTCCAAGTGGGTTGCAACTATGATTTTTCGGTTGTGTTATCGCCATATTTTGGCCAAAGGAGGAGATGGGCCGTAATCAAGATGGGCTTGGAAGATACATATATGCAACGTGTTATTGAATCGGCCTTGTGCGTGGATTTGGGCTAAATTGCCCGTGTATCTGTATATTGTAGTAGGTTCCGTTTCGGTTTAAGTAAGAGATAGAGTTGTAGGGTTATTCCAAAGATAGAAAGTCTCCGGACTATAAATATGTACCTAAGGTTATTGAGAAAAGGAGGACAATCACGTTCACAACAAACATAATCTCGGCGCATCGCCACCCCTTATTTCTAGGGTTTCTTTCGGGTAAGTGTCATGCTGCCTAGATCGCATCTTGCGATCTAGGCAGTATCTGCTTATGCGTTATTTGGTGTTACTGCATCAAGCCTTGTTGATGGCGAGTAATACTATTATCATAGATTTGTTTAGGTTAGCATCGGTACTTTTTGCTATGATCGTTTAGTTATGCTACCTCTAGTTATCTCGCTGCCTTTGCACCTTTTCCCGGGTGTAAGGGTAGCATCTTGCTTGATCTTTATTCGGTCGATTTGATCCGTTATAGTTTTGCCTTGTTTTCCAAGGTTTAGTTTGATATCCACGTAGTCAGGCCTTGCAAACGGGTTGAACGATCCAGTAGTATGTGAGGATATGGTTTGCTAGTTCGAGAGGAGTTGTTCCGGCAATTGACTTTACGTCGGTTGTTAGGCCTTCTCTAGGGTTAGTTTTCTATCATCCTTTGTATTTACCAGGCTCAATTACGTGTAGGATGTTCTAATTACGTGGTGAAAACGTTAAACTGTCGTAGATCGATTTAACTTGTAACGATGAAGCAAAACCCCATGTTATCGTAGATCTAATGCAGAACCATGGGATAATCGGCTCCAGGAGCCGATTCACGAGAAACCCGGGAGCCGTCACGGCTCGAATTTTACGATACTTGTTTACCATGCAGAAACTGATCAAGCAATCCATCACCTTCGACCAGGTATAGGTCAGTGGCATCTCGAATCAGCCAGACGTGTCTGGAGTTTTGGGCCGCTGTTCGAGGGACCAGGCCCACCAGTCCGGAGCCTCCGCTCTTCGTGTTGCTCGTCGCTGCTCGCCGTGGGTTTTGACAGCAACACATTCTCGCACGGTGGGACATTCAACAAAGATCTGCATCAACATCCAACGCCGCTGCGATGGACCGGCCACGTCACGACGATTTGCCGGAGGAGCACAAGGCGGTATGATGATATCAAAGCTCTCTTGGCCGATCTCATCGGCTCTTTGAGAGGACCCGTAAGCATGGCATCGTGGAAAGGGTTCTCGCCAAGGTGCTCTTGATGAGGTGGATCTGTCTTCTTCTGAGGAGCGCACTGCAGCTCGTGACAGAAGTCAACTACATGGTGGCTCATTCTCTTCACCGCCATTCCGAGAGCCTAGTGAACGCTTTCGAGCGCATCGCGTTCGCGTAGTCCAGAGATCATGAAACATCGACTCTCCGCCGGGCTTACTCTAGGGACTCACCGGGAGAAAGACCGCTCCACTGTGCCACCGCCATCCACACTTGCAGCCCGAGCCACCAGGCAGCGCGACGTCGTCTACAAGGTCGGAGGTGACCCGAGATTGCCAGTTCCTGTTTGAACCACCTAAAGAAATCTCACATGGATATGTGTGCACCTACGTGTTGGACGCAATAACTCGACGCGACGAACCAGATTGCAACCGCAGGATTTCGGGCAGGAGTTCTGGAGCAGGGCTTGAGCGTGTATTTCGAGCAGGGTGTCCAGGATGGACGACAAACAGGCGTATAGCTGGCACGCCACCGAACGAGTCATGAGAATTCAGCCCCTGCAGCTCAAACGGTGGAGCAAATCCGTACCATCCCGAGAGACCAGTTCGCGTCAAGAGAAGGACAATCGGCTATTCCAAGCCGCACCCTAACGAAGTTTGATCGATTCCGCCGCCAAGTATCGGCTCCCCGAGTTCTCAAGGTTTAGCGGATCGGAGGGTCGAGCTCGATCGAGCATGTGAGCCGATACCGCACGATTAGGCATGATTTCAGATCGGATCGCTTATTCGCGTAAGGTTCTTTGCGCAATCGACAGACCAGCTTTTGGTGGTACACCTGTCACCGATTCGATCCGCACTGAAGCAACCGGAAGAGCGGTTCCACATTCAAGATCATTCGAAGCTACCGAGGTGGCATTGCGGACCGAGCACAAGTGCAAAAGCGGGAGAAACGAGCTTGCAGTACATCCAGCGTTCAGACTGTCAAGAACCGATGTTATTCGCTTAATCGAGAAAGAAGCGGTCGAGATGGCGGTGTTGGGTCTCTCAGACCTATCAAGGATCCGGCTTTCCAAGTAGAGTACAATTCATTGGCGCATGGCCCGTAAACGACAATGTATGAACAACGCCACCACGAGTTGTACCAAGACAAGTTCAAACGTCCGAGGCCTGGTCGATCTGAAGAAGAGGATCCTATACAAGACCAGGAGGTGGCCGTGGCTGAATGGGCTCGGGCGATCCCGATCCGCAAATGGGTAAAGCAAACAGGGCCTGCAAAAGGGTTCGACTTCGATGTAAGCAAAGCTGAGCAGATATTCGATTTACTGCTAAAAGAAAAGCAGCTAAAGTTACCCGAAGGCCATAAAATCCCTACGGCTCAAGAGATGAACGGGAGACCATACTGCAAGTGGCATCACTCGTTCACCCACACCACCAATGATTGCAAAGAGCTACGTCGCCAGATCCAAACGGCCATAGAACAGGCCGTCGATCCTTGGGCACGCCATGAAAGCAGACACCAACCCGCTTCCGGCGTCAACATGGTAGCACAGCCACTCCACGAGGCGCCGCTGATTTCTCATTCGATGTTAATATGGCAGGATCTGGTACCACCATGGCACATACAAGGAGGAAGGCGGTCGCTCTGGGGCAAAGAAAGAGAGGAGGCTGGTCCACGCGACCGCCCGTATGATGATGGAGGTATTTAACCGAGGAGCAAGTGAGAAGCGATATCGAGCCACATTCCACGCATCTCCTTAACAAGTATGAGCGCCAAGACGACCGACGCCGCCAAGCGATAGAGATGATGAAAGATATGAGCACCTCGCTAGGGGAACGTCAAAGGAGAAGGAAGGCGTGGATAAACATTGGGATTGCCCTTTCTTCAAGTATTGCTGCGACGCGGGAATGAGCCGATTGCCTACAATCGACAAATGCCCGGAATGTGGACAGCAGAAGGATGACACAGGTCCAGTTTCAGTGTTCGAGCGTCTAGGGCCTCTCCTTCCTCGAGCACAAGATCTCGAGGAGCCAATGGGTGAAAAAGAAGAAGACAGATATCACCGGCCAAGGTGGTGCCCCGATGGACTCAGACACACCCAAAAGCGTAGAGTTCAGCGATTGCGTAACTTGGAGGAAGCCGAAGCGCAGTACCTCCACTCTTTAAGGAAAGCACGGCCCGATCTGGCCGTGAAAATCCGGCAGACCTTGGAAGCGGAGGATCGTCCGAAAAGGAAAGAGTGGCGCCCCAAGCCAGTAAAAGCCGATGCGAAGACATCGGCTGGCACAAACATGGTGTTCATACTTCCGTCAGAGTTTTGCGCTCCAAGAACCAAAGAGCTACCAGTGGCACAGTTTGATCGCGCCCACGGTTATCTTTGAAAAGCCACGGAGAAGGGCTACAAACATCCGAAAGCCCTGCCGCGAGGTTACATCAATGGGCAGCCGCCGAAGATGTTGGTTGACACCGAGCGGCAACAATATAATGCCATACTCCATGCTACGGCGCTTGGGACGCCCACGCAGATCCGATCAAAACCGACGCCACGTTAAGCGACTTCAACGGCCAAACTTCGTAAACACAAGGCGTCAACGTGGATCCGATCAGGCGCGAAAAACCATCCCTACGCTATTCTTTGTCGTGGACAGAAAAGCACCTACGCTGTCTTGCTCGGGAGAGATTGGATTCACGCTAATCGCTGCATTCCATCCACGATGCACCAAAGGTTTACATGGGATGGAGATGAAGTGGAGGTCATTCATGCGATGATTCGATCGAGATCTCCATAGCTGGCATGAACATATGGGAAGCGAAGACCAAGAGCCGATCTCGAATCAGTCTAGACGGCTGTGAGCGCATTGAAGCTACAAAAACGGGTGAGGCTGGTCTTATCCATCGGCCCGACAGAGTAGCAAAGTCCACGATCAGATGGTACGCCGATCCTCGCGATCGGCCACAAAAATAAAAAAGAATCTTACGACAAGCAGGTCATGCGATCGTAGTAGGAGATTCCTGCCATTGTAGAGCACAAATAAGGTGTAAACCGCCCTGACTAATGCATCGAAAAGGGCCGATTCGCAATCGCCCAAATTATCTTTGTTATCCTCACCAACTGTTTGCCCGTGTTTAGCATCGATTTAGCGGTGACGGAAAGCTAGGGTATGGGTTTACCTCCGCCGATGAGCTAGAGGAGATTGACATCGGTCCCGGGATAAGCCACGACCAACATTTATCGCAAGAAGTTAGATCCGAATCTACGGGTCCGATGATTGCTTTGTTGAAAGAATATCCGCATCGCTTTGCACGACTATACAGATGCCCGGTTAGACAGAGCATCATTGAGCATCGACTCGCTTAAAAAGGATTTCGCCATTCCAAAGCGAGCACGCGGATGAAGGCCGAAATTTTGGAAGAAGTCAAGAAAGAGATCGAGAAAATGTTGACACTAGGTTAATCAGCCATGCGGGTATGCCGAGTGGATTTCTAGTATCGCACAGAGAGAAAAGGATGGCGGGCGTGTTGCCATAGATTTTCGGGATCTCAATAGAGCTACCCCAAAGGATGAATATCCGATGCGTGAAAGCGTAGACATTAATCAACGCAATGCTGGTCATAAGATCTTGAGCTTCATGGATGGCAATGCCGGTTACAACCAAATTTTTATGGCTCCGTAAGATATACACAAGACTGCATTCGAGTCCAGTTCGGTGGGGTTGTTTGAATATGTAGTCATGACGCTTTGGATCAAGAATGCCGGCGCCACGCACTAAAGAGCCATGAATTACATTTTCCATGATCCGATCGGCAAGCGGTGGAAATTTACATCGATGACGTGGTGGTCAAGTCCGCTTCAAGACAAGGACACTTGGACGATCTGCAACGCTGTCTGGACCGAACAAGAAAATTCGCCTACGATGAATCCAAAGAAGTGTGCCTTCGGGTGACGGTGCCGGGGTTTCTTGGTCCATGAACGCGAATTGAGATCGGCCTGAAAAGTCGAGGCAAGTCGAACAATGAAGCCACCTACCACGAAGAAAGAACTGCAGCCTCTCATCGGCAAGATCAACTTCGTAAGATTCATCTCCAACTGCCGTGAAGAATAGAGCCGCTCATGGACCGGTGAAAATTAAATCGATGAGGAGTTCATTGGGGCGAACAACAACGAGCCTTCGATGAGATCAAAGAATATCTAACGGCCGCCAATGTTGGTTCCGCCCACCGGATAGGCCGTTCTACATTTACTTATCGAGTCGACACGCCCATCGCCTCGTGGTGGTACAAGTTTATGATGGTCTGGAGCGAGTTGTGTTTACATCGCCAGAAGGATGCCGGATGCGTAGACAAGGTATCCCGAGATCGATAAGTTGTGCCTCTGCTTTTTCACCGCACTAAGTCGCGCCACATCTTGCTCTCGGCGGAGATTATCATCATATGCAAATCAGATGTCATAAAGCACATGCTGTCGGCTCCTATGTTGAAAGGCCGACTCGGCAAATGGATGTTTGCGTTATCGGAATTTGACATCCGGTATCAACCCGCGAAAGCGGTTAAGGGTCAGGCATTGGCTGACCTTATTGCTGAAAGGATCAACACTAATATAGCAGCTTTGTCTATACGAGCGTGGGCTATGTTTTTTGATGGATCGGTTTGTGATGATGGTTGCGGCATCGGCATTCTACTCGTGTCGCCCCGGGGGGCAACATATTCCTTCTCCATCAGGCTAGCTATCCCTCGCACCAACAACGTCGCCGAGTATGAGGCGATCCGCAAAGGAATGGAGTTGCTCATCAAGTCGAGCAGAGGCAGTGGAAATTTTTGGAGACTCCAAATTGGTGATTTCCCAACTCACAGAGGAATACAAGTGCGAGAGCGAGTCGCTCTTCCCATTATGGTTGCACTGCCGTGAGCTCATGGCACAGTTCCGGTACATAAACTTTAATCGATCCCGCGATCGCAGTAATACCGAGGCGAATGATCTCGCACAATGGCTTCGTGCTACAAGGATCGAAAGCAGGGAACTGATGTTCAAGTACGCCTCGGAGGCAGACGACTGGAGAGCCGATATCTTCAATTACTTGAAGGATTCGGCTCGGGGGGCACCTAAACGGATAAGGTACAAGGCCATGAAGTATGTGCTTATTGGGGACGACATGTTTTATAGGACTCTGGAAGGGTTACTGCTCAAATGTCTGGGGCCAACCGAGGCCAATCGGCTCCTACACGAGGTACACGAAGGCGCCTGTGGAACTCACCAATCGGCTCACAAGATGAAATGGTTGATCAGGCGATCAGGATTTTATTGGCCCACCATGCTTGAGGACTGTTTCAAGTACTACAAAGGGTGTCAAGCATGTCAGAAATTTGGAAAAATTCAGATGGTACCCGCGTCAGCAGTGAACCCCATCATCAAGCCTTGGCCATTCCGAGGTTGGGGCACGGATATGATCGGCAAGATCAATCCTCCGTCAAGCAAAGGCCACATGTGGATTTTGGCCATTACGGATTATTTCACTAAATGGGTGGAAGCCGTCCCTATGAAGTCAGTGAACTCGAAGGATGTTATCAATTTTGTGAAAGAACACGTCATTCATAGATTCGGGATTCCCCAAACTATCACGACCGATGGAGGTTCGGTCTTCATTTCTCATGAGTTTAGAAAATTCTGTGAGGACACGGGAATTAAGCTGATCCGATCATCTCCATACTATGCTCAAGCAAATGGGCAAGCTGAAGCGTCCAACCAGAGCCTTATCAAGCTGATCAAGAGGAAAGTCGATGAGCACCCTAGGCGGTGGCACGAGGTTTTGTCAGAGGCTTTATGGGCTTATCGCATGTCATGTCATGGAGCGATAAAAACCTCGCCATACCATCTAGTCTACGGACAAGAAGCCGTATTGCCCTGGGAGATTACGGCTGGATCTAGACGTGTGACTTTTCAGAACGATCTAACAACTAAAGAATATGCGGCCCTGATGAGTGACAGTGTTGAGAAGTTAACTGAGCTTAGGCTGTGGTCGCTTGAGAAAATCAAAGAGAACAAGGCCAAGGTAGCTCGTGCATATAATAAGAAAGTGAGACCAAAGGAGTTCCACGTTGGCGATCTGGTATGGGAAGCTGTGTTGCCATTAGGGACTAAGGATGCAGCATATGGTAAATGGTCTCCAAATTGGCACGGGCCATACAGGGTCGATCAAGTTTATGCGGGAACGCGTACATGCTTGAGGAGCTGAACGGCGCGAAATTCCCAGTGGCTGTCAACGGCCAGCACCTCAAGAAATATTTCCCAAGCAGGTGGGACGATGGACGTTGAAATGTGGGGGCTGATACATGAAATCGGCCAAATAAAAAAAATATATAGCCGATGCACAGTCATCGACTCTAGAGGTTCAAACTGCTAAGCGGTGCCGCCACGTAAATGAGCTATCAAGGAATGCCTCAAGGCATGGAGGGCGCCAAGACGGACACGGTCCACCTCGGCGATATCGGCCATTCATCTTCGTCTGCCCGTCACTAGCTGCTTGTTCAGGCACGATTTCCGCCAGATCAGTCTTCGCTGAGCTTTGAGGCCTTCCGCTTGCCTTGGGAGCGGGCGATGAATGCTTCCTTGTCACGAATGAGCTGTTTAGTCGCCTGACCTTCTCTTCAAGATCTTCCAATTCCTTCTTCAAGGATGCAAGTTCAGTGCCGACAGAGGTGTCTTGGCATCCAGACGCCTTTTTCTCGTTAAGCCGACATTTGTCGCAATATTGGCCTTCAGCCGAGTTGGGGCGCGCAGATTAATCCTCTCACGAGCCAACTTCACCCTTGACCCGTAGAAAGACAGAGTTACAACTGGCCAAAGCTTCACCGCAATGCTACCGAGTTGGTCCTTGATTTCGCAAGAACGCTCTTCACCTCTTCAGAACCCTCGATCAACTCTTCGATCGGGGAGGACAGCAAGGCTTTGAGGCGCTGGAATTGAGGTAGAACAGCCCTGGCTCGTGGTTCATCGTTGGCAACAGAGGGAGTTGGTTCGATGGACTCAGGGTCGAACGTCAGCAGGCCTGAGATATCACAACCCTAGCAGGCCAAAATGGCGTCAGTATGCGTCCAACATGGAAGGAGGAACCGAACAAAGCGAACGTACCTCCCCTAAGATCAAGGGGGTAGCAGATGACGAGACAATCGACTTGTGTGTTGTTGGTGGGGGCTTGGCCAAAGTGGTAACCGTTTCATCTACGCCTTCAGGGATTACTAGATCCAGCCTTGTGGGATGCATCGGCACTGCCCCGGCTTTCCCACTAGAAGCGTCAGTCGTCTGCATGGAAGGTGCTTAGCCGATGTAAATAATGATGAATCGGCAGATAAAAAAGAAACAATTGGTGAGAGCGTGGAGGGTGATGACTTTCGAAACCTCCCGGCTCGACGAATAAGTTTGAAGTCCCTTGCGAGCCCTCTTGGGGCTCACAGTTGGCCCCGACCGGGTGCTCGGGCGATGAGGTTCAGAACCGCCTTTTCCGAAGCCGATGGTGGTAAATCTGGCCGCTCGGTGTGATGGTCCTCTCGTAGTCTGGGCCCAATTCTCCTCGATTGGATTGAGTGTCCTCTGGAGGTGTCTTCTACTAAGCTCAGAAGAAAGGAGAGCTAGTAAGCACGAGCAGGTTTGCAAGGATGAGAAAGATCGACCAAGGCATGGATCAGCGTACATGCGAACTTTCTGGAGAAGGGCTCCGGCGCCTCAAGGTCTTCCTGGCAGCTACCTTCCTCACCATCGTTCTTGTTTTAGTTGGAACTCGAGAGGCAGCTGACTTAGAAGTTGCTTGGTTCCTGGAAGCCGATTGTGGTGATATCGGCTGGTTCTGCATCATGACCTTTTTCAAAGGTGGCGAGTTTTTGCAGAAAAGAACCACAGGAGCTGGTGGGAAGAACTCGAAGGGGGAGCCATCACTGTGCGTAGGTTCAGGACCATCTTGTTGCAAAGAGAGAGTGGGTTATTAGAAGAATCATTTGTGAGTGCATCAAGAAAATTTACAAGTAGTGGTACCTGTTCTACGGGATATCATAGTCGACATCGAGCTGTTCCAAAGAACGGTCCCAGCTCTCTCAAGGCATGAGTCTTCCACATCGACCACCAGTTCTCAAAACCATCGGTTGATGAAGCGAAGGTGAGGTTGTTAGGAATTGGGATGGTCGAGCATCGAAGAAGGAATAACACCTTTGATCGGTGAGAGGATCGGGCAGTCGCTCCGCTCTCCGTAAGATGGTGGAGAAAGAAATGGGGAGGTACTTGTCCAAGGCCAAATTGACGAGCCACTACGACCGGTAGAATTCATATCCAGCTTGATTATTCTGCTGGATGTGCTCATGCCAACCGGAAGGAAACAGGACGAATCACGTTGAAAATAGTCCGAAAGTCTTTGGTGTCATCGGCAAAGTTGTCTAGTCTCAAGGAGATTGGATTTACAAAATGTTCGATTCTTCCATGTAAGGAAAGAAGATAGGATTATCCAGGCCTTGAAAGAAAATGCTGAACCACTTGGATGCTTCGAGGGATCAGTTTACTACCCGCAGTCTATACAAAGCTTGGCCGTAGCTGTGCATCGGATCTGCCCTTTGGCATCTGGAAAGGTGCAACTCGCCAAAAGGGGAAGTTTGGGACATGGTTTTGAAAATACAAATGAGCCCATAGCTGAATGAACCACCAAGGACCTCTGCTTTGACTGCTATGCCGAGAATGTTTAGTGACATCAATCGGAGATATCGATAGACCTCTCCAAGGAACAGCTTTGTCGATGCTGTTGAGTGCCTTTGGCAAGTTCGAGGCAGGAGAGATAATTCTTGGTTGGAGCAAGGAAGGGCCGCAATATGAAATGTTCTAGCGAGGTTGAGGAAAGTGTGTTCTTTCTCCGTGATGGGCCTTTAGTTTTCATGTGGCTCAATATAGGCACCTCAGGCAAATTGCTTTGGAAGAAAGCTTGTAGGGGACCTTTGTCAGATTAAAAGCAGAGGGGCTGGGTGATGTAACGTCCAGACCAGTAATCATCACCACGTCTAACAGAGTTGGTGACATAGGGCCATGACCGAACATGAAGCGCCAGAGCCGACCAGAAGTAGCCGATGGTTTTTAGAAGATTTTCATGTTTCTCAAGGGGAGACAATGACAAATACAAGGCATCGGCTATTCCCGTGGTTTCCCATTGAGATTGGTAAGTTTTGGCTACCCTGCTGTACCAAGAAACCCAATGTTCAGGGGGATTAGGCCAGGCTCGCAAGCAGTCGGCCCAAGAATTCAAATCTAGGTTTTGGCTTACGAAGGGGATTCTGTTTGCCTCGCAAGAGATCAGATGGGCAGGACTAGATTCTGTACGGGGGCCAAGACATAGAGAATCTGGGAGAGAAGGATGCGGCAGCAGAATGTCTGAAACCTAAAAATTTAATGGTGGAATAAAGCATTAATTCAGGTGTTTGCCATTAATTCCAGCACCGTGTTCAGATCATGAGGAGTAGGCGTACCTTCGCACCGTAGACCGCTGTGTTGGTGTTGGACGATTCCGCCATCTAGTTTGCGGCGGAGATGGATCTATGCAATTGGGGATCGAGGGTTCTTGTCCGTGAGCTCGGTCTATTCCGTGAGGCAATTGGAGATCCGGGTTGGCCTTTTTTGAAGAGGGTCGCAGCTACCGCTTGAAACCGGAAAGTGTCCGCCAGATTTGACTAAGTATGCGACCAAATTTGGCCTTGTCAACGTTTAGGGAAAGCCGATGTGTTACCATCGGCTCTTGGGTTTTGACTTGGTTGATCAGTATGAGCGGTGTGGTGAAAGCCGATACATTACTATCGGCTCGAGCGTTGACCTATTTTGACTATCGGCAAAAGCGAATTGAAAAGCAATCTTTGTTGATTCAAAAGACGATTGTTTACAATGGAGCCGATTGCTTACAAAGGAAATCTACTACTAGTACTACTACTACTAGTTCCTAATCTAGAGGTCGTGTCGCCGCTGTCTTCGCTGGCCGTCAGACTACGTCATCAAGCCGCTGGCATCGTCTTCGCCACTTCTTTGTAGATGTCGGGCTGGGTCTCCTCGCCCTCGCCGCCGCTTCGGTGTCCTCGCTGGACCCGGCACGGAAGCGCTTCACCGGCGGGTATTCATCGGAGGAGGTGTCCTCCTCCGCTTCCTCCTCCTCATCGGAGGATTCGACGCCATCCTGTGACCAAAGGCGTCGTGAGTTTCCACCTCCGGTTCCCGTCAACAAGGAATCGAGGCCCTCCGCCGGGTCGGGGACTCTTCGCCTCGACCAGCGAGTTCCAGTCCCTCTCGTCCCACCATTCTGGGGCGAGAGCCTCGTACGCCGCCATTGGCGGGTGCTCCGGCGTCGGCTCTCGGTCGCTCATCATATTGGAAGACTGGGAGGAAAGGGCGGATGATTTGGAGGAAGAAGAGGCGGCCATGGCGGAGGAAGAGGGTTTTTTGTCTAATGGAGGAAGATGGGGGCTGCAAACTGCTCAGATGAATTTAAATAAGGGGAATAGTGGGAGGTGGTTCAATGCCATAGCGGTTTCCCGAATGTGGTGCCAAAATTGTCAAATCATGCATCATGGAGAAGTTGAGAAGACAGGCATCATGATGAGGGGTGGCGTGACGATTCTGCTCGCAACGCCAGAACCGATATAAAAAGGGGAAGAAAAACATCAACAGTGGTTTTGGAATTATTATTGCCAAAACCAGGGGGGCATGTGTTATCGCCATATTTTGGCCAAAGGAGGAGATGGGCCGTAATCAAGATGGGCTTGGAAGATACATATATGCAACGTGTTGTTGAATCGGCCTTGTGCGTGGATTTGGGCTAAATTGCCCGTGTATCTGTATATTGTAATAGGTTCCGTTTCGGTTTAAGTAAGAGATAGAGTTGTAGGGTTATTCCAAAGATAGAAAGTCTCTGGACTATAAATATGTACCTAAGGTTATTGAGAAAAGAAGGACAATCACGTTCACAACAAACAAAATCTCGACGCATCGCCACCCCTTATTTCTAGGGTTTCTTTCGGGTAAGTGTCATGCTGCCTAGATCGCATCTTGCGATCTAGGCAGTATCTGCTTATGCGTTATTTGGTGTTACTCATACTGAAGCCTTGTTGATGGCGAGTAATACTATTATCATAGATTTGTTTAGGTTAGCATCGGTACTTTTTGCTATGATCGTTTAGTTATGCTACCTCTAGTTATCTCGCTGCCTTTGCACCTTTTCCCGGGTGTAAGGGTAGCATCTTGCTTGATCTTTATTCTACGATTTGATCCGTTATAGTTTTGCCTTGTTTTCCAAGGTTTAGTTTGATATCCACGTAGTCGGGCCTTGCAAACGGGTTGAACGATCCAGAGTACGTGAGGATATGGTTTGCTAGTTCGAGAGGAGTTGTTCCGGAATTGACTTTATGTCGGTTGTTAGGCCTTCTCTAGGGTTAGTTTTCTATCATCCTTTGTATTTACCGTGCTCAATTACGTGTAGGATGTTCCAATTACGTGGTGAAAACGTTAAACCGTCAGAGATCGATTTAACTTGTAACGATGAAGCAAAACCCCATGTTATCGTAGATCTAATGCGTAACCATGGGATAATCGGCCCGGAGCCGATTCACGGAAACCCAGGAGCCGGTCACGGCTCGAATTTTACGATACTTGTTTACCATGCAGAAACTGATCGAAGCAATCCATCACCTTCCCGACCAGGTATAGGTCGTGGCATCCTCGAATCAGCCAGGACGTGTGCCGGAGTTTTGCGGGCCGTTGCCCGAGGGACCAGGGCCCACCAGCAGTCCTGGGAGCCTCCCGGCTCTTCGTGTTGCTCGTCGCTGCTCGCCGGTGGGTTTTGACAGGCAACAGGTTGTCAGTGAGTTGCAACTAAGTTTTTTAGTTGCAAGTAGTTTGCAATTAGAAAAATATTCCTGCATTAGCATTTTGATTCCTGTTGGCTGGAAATGACAAGTGGGTTGTAAATAAGTACTTTCCGGTTGGAAGTGGGTTGCAACTAAGAAAAATCCAAGTGTTGGATTACTATTATGATTTGTACTAGCATAAAATTTGCACGTTGCCGTGGGAATGGCCACGAGAGTCACTACCAGGGGTAGCAATTGATTCGAAGTAGGGCAAGAGTGTGTAGCCATCCGCGGATCAAGATTGGGAGCAAGATACATGGTTTACCCAGGTTCGGCCCTCCTAGGGTAAAGACCTATTTCCTGCTTGCTTGTATTGATCGTGGAAGAATTACAAGGGTGGTGACCTAGGCGTACGTGCGAATATTCACTTGGATGGGGTAGCTAATAGCTCGTGAGTACAAAGCGAACCCTAGGGAGGCTTATATAGGGTTGCCTCACTAGGGTTTTTGTCAACACCTGGATTTTTAATCCCAGATGTCTGTTATGCCATACATCGCAATCCCAGGATTACCATTTTTGCGAGACATAACAGAATTCGATACCACAGTACATCATCCATTACAAACCATACATAAGGTCTTACACAAATAAGGATCTCATGATCCAGTTCTTAATACAACTCAGAATGGAAATCGTAATAATAATAAAGGTAGCGAGGCGAAGCTCCATCTTCGGGTCACAGCAATCCGACGATGGGAGATGATCCTAGTTGTCGTAACCTTCCTGGGGTCCATCATCCTGGTACTCTTCTTCATAGTCTGGCCACGGAAATAGCCAGGGACAAAACCATGAGTACTCTTTAAGTACTCGCAAACTAATACTAACAAGTGAAGGGGGTTTTTGTAATAGGACACTAAGCTCTAGGGTTGTTTTGCAAAAATTTAAATTTACCTCTACTAAGTTCAGAAGCAAGAAAAGCTAGTTGAATTTTATAACACCTAAGTGGGAACTTGTATCTCATGTCATAACTCTGTTGTGGTCAAGTCAAGTTCTCAATTCATTTCACAAGTCATTTTGAAAACATCTGACGGGGGAACAGTATGGCCACTCCAACTGTCCATAACCGTGGACGCGGCTATTCGAATAGTTTGACACTCTGCAAAGATTGTACACTTTCACCACAACATTCGATACATCCGTCAGGAACAAATCCTAAATTCACCATACTCAGTATACGGATAATCAATCCTAACCTTTCAATTACACGTCCTAGTATAGACACCTCTCTTGTGAGTTTGGCCTCCCAACCATGACCAACTGTCATCTTGGGTACTGCACAGGAGGACAATCTTCACAAGGTAGCCTCAGCTCAGACCTTGGCCGTGAGGGAACCCATACTAAGGTATATAAGTTTCCAGACAATCCCTACCCAATTTTCGGGTATTGTGGTTGTACGGTAAAATTGGAATGGTATCGCATCCAGACAACCATCAGTTTTGTAAAGGGCTAAGGCTCATGCCTTAACATTTTCATCATCCAAATCATCTGGTGTTCGGAAACACATGTCAAAACATCTCAGTAGAATGACTCAAAATTCTAAGGTTTTCATAACCATTTTCCACCAAGTATTCCCATCTAAAGTTGATCAAGTTTTATGCTTAGCACTAGCATCTACAAGTGGGGGTGAGTACTAATGAGGGGTGGTAAACAAGTGGAGTTGTACCATCTCATGCCTTAGGATGACATCAAGATGATCTAGCTTAGGTCAAGTTTAATGTTCTTTATGCAACCTTCAATTATCTTCCTAGAATCTACAAGTCACTTATATAAACTCTAAGAAATAGCTTTGATAAAGAAATAAAGTAGAAAGCTTGCAAGTAAAACTAGGATTGGGTTATCAAGTGGGTATGATCACATATGCTTAAGGCATATAGTTGGCATAGTCACAAGCAAGTATTAGCTTGCATAGGTCAATTTGATTAGTAAGGCTTGCAAGTATTGGCTTGCATAAGTATCAGTATAAGCTTGCCTTGAGCAGATCAGTGGTTGAAGTTCTCCTCGGTTTCTTCTTCGTAGTATCCTCCTTCCTCCTCATATCCTTGGTCGGTACTAGCGTCTATAAATAAATACGAGGTACACAATCACCAAACAATACTTAATTACTTTCAATCATCACACAAAGGGGTTATATAGATGATCTAGCATCATCACTAACATTACAAGATTAAAGCATTTGTCTTGTTTATTTTATTTTTAGAAAAGTAATTTCTACTCATTGAAAAACTACTTAAGATTTAATATTATCCAACTCAAACATGGGATCATGTTGACACATGTCGTCACCACATATTCCAGTACATGAGAATGTGATTTAAAGTGGTGTCATAATTTAATAAGGTTTAACCTTCTTATTTTAAATCATTAAAGTGGCTAGAAATGCCTATGTGGTATTATTTTATTACTTGAACATTATTTCTGTAAGTAAACCCATATATTTTTATATATTCTGAAAGGTATGGTCAAATGTGGATTTTTAGAGTTGGAATCAATTCAAAAGCTATTATGGTTTAAATTTGAAAAATGTTTGAATGCAGAAAAGCTTCTGCCTTGTTTTTTGTACCAAGGTTGATCTACAGATCCAAATGATTTGAATCCAACGGGCTTGGATTAAGAATTTCAGTACCTCTCTAACAAAATTGGTTTCATGCAATTTGGTTCAGTGAATCGAGCCAGGTTGATTTTTGAAACTAGGTACTGAACTGAGTTTGAATGAAAATAGAAAAATCTAAATTCAAACGCTTGGGCTGCGCGGGAAGGGTTAATGGGCCGGCCCAGTGTCACTCCGCAGCGCGGGGCGCAACTGACAGGGGGTCTACTGGTTAGTGGCTCATTAAACGCAAAGCGGTGCGGGGCGATGTGGTGCGTTGGATTAGAATGAAGATCGACGGCTGAGGGTCGTCATCGGCGATGAACAGGTCACCGGCAAGCTCGAACCCTAGTGGATCAGTGGGGGTGCATAGGGGGCATACCGGGGCTCCAGTGACGACGGCGAGGCGGGCAAACGACGAATTCAACGACGGCGAACTCAGGGGTGGTCGCGGCAGCTCCGGGGGCAGACGAAATCAACGGCTCCCTTCTTCTCCAGAGGCGGCCTGCTCCGGCGCAATTCCGGCGAGCTGCTTCTCCTCGTGCTCCGGCTAAGGGGTGGAATGATCAGTGAGGTGAGGGGAGTGAGATGGTGTGAAGAAATCGAGCGGGGGTCGTCTCCTTTTATAGGCCCGACGGCGAGACCGAGAGGGATGGGCAGGCGACGGTGGAGACACGGCTACGGCCGGCTAGCGGCATGGCCGAGGTTGGCGATCGACGGGTGGTCTCCTGGCGATGCTCTATGGTTTAAATGCGCGTGTAGGGGAGGTGGCAATTGGTCGGGAACACGCGGTGCTCTGCGAGGCAGAGGCGGCGAACTCTGCGACGAGCGGTGGCTACGGGGTACGGGCGGTGAAACGAACATGGCTGGTGGTCTCCTGGGACGGTGGGGTGTATGCTGGCGGGCGGCGGGGGCTCGAGGTGGTCGGGTTGCATGGGAACGGCGCGTGCTTTGTGGTGTGCGTCGGCATGGTCGACAGCGGCACGGGCGCGGCGTTCCTGGTGGTTCTGGTCGTTGTCTTCGAGCTAGGGCTGGTCGAGAGAGGGCGGTGAGTCATGGGCTGCATGCTAGACAAGGTTGGCACGGGTAGTTCTTCTCCTAGCTTGTTGTCCACACTGGGGTGACATGGGTGCTCTCGGCCTGCTCACCATTGATGGCATTGGCATGCTTACAGTGGTGCTAGAGGTGAGTTAAGGTTGCTAGATGATCTACTAAGGCTAGTTATAACCAGAGAGGGAACAAGTTAGGCCCAAAACACTGCTCAACATAGTGTTTGTGATTTTGTTGATTTGAATCTACAACCTGTTTAATGAAATGGCTGCATAAACTTAAGTTTTATATTTTGAAAAGATTTTTGGTGGGTGTGCTAGGTATGTGTTGAGGATTCTGTGAATGCTTGGGTTTTGAAAATTGAGCTTGTTTGAGTGGTTTTTGAAATAGTGGGATCTTCCCATATGAAATAGATTCAATTTTAAACTTTCATTTAAACTAAGCATTTAAATGTTTTTGCATGATCAAAAAGTGGGCCTTGGTACCTTGTTATGAGTACTATCAAGGGGTGCAAAGATCCATACATGTTTCTATTAAGTTCTGAAAGTTAGAGATAGCCAAAGTAGGCATGGGAGTTAATTTGGCCAAAGTGACCATTCACTTAATTTGTTTGTTTTGACTTGTTTGTCTTTGGGAAAAGTTTGGGGATTGTTTAGATGATGTTTATTTCACCTAAGAATCATTCTACAAGCAAAGAAACACAGAACCATGGCAATTCAAAAGAATCCAAATTTTAATACACACACATATGAATGCTTTCATATCTTTAGATGGAAAAGTTTTTGTTAACCCTAAATTTTGATGATTAGAGTTTGATGATCCAAGTTTAATATTTTTGGGATGTTACAAACCTTACCTCCTTAAACAAAATCTCGTCCCGAGATTTGAAAAAGGACGAAAAAGATTACCTAGGATTTGGAGAGATCAGGAAACTCCGTAGTGATGTGATCTTCGCGCTCCCAGGTGGCTTCCTCTTCTATGTGGTTGCTCCACTGAATCTTGAGAAACTTGATGCTTCGGGTTCTGGTAGTTCTGAAAGCTTCTTCCAAAATACGGATGGGTACTTCGGGATAGGTCATGTCATCATTGATCTCTATGGTCTGGTGATCGATATTCTTAACACTTCAGTCTTCTCTGGAACTTTGAGGCACTTGCGAAGTAATGAGATATGGAACACATTGTGCATGGCTGAACATCTCTTCGGGTAGTTCTAATTGATACGACACTTCTCCTCGACGGTTCAGAATCTTGAAGGGGCCGATATATCGGGGGGCTAACTTTCCTTTCAGCTGGAAACGCTGCACTCCTTTCAATGGCGACACTTTCAGATACACAAAATCTCCTATGTTGAAGGCGAGTTCTCGACGTCTCTTTTCGGCGTAACTCTTCTGTCTGGACTGGGCTGTCTTGAGGTGCTCACGAATCTTGTGGACCTTCTCTTCTGCTTCTTGTAGGATGTCGGGTCCGAAAATCTGACTCTCTCCTACTTCCGACCAGTTCAAAGGGGTGCGACACTTCCTTCCATACATGAATTCAAATGGGGCCATTTGCAGACTATCTTGATAACTGTTGTTGTATGAAAATTCTGCAAACAGCAGACAATCTTCCCACTTAGATCCATATTCTAACACACATGCTCTCAGCATATCTTCGAGTATTTGATTTACTCGCTCCATTTGTCCATCGGTCTAAGGGTGATAAGCGGTGCTGAAATCTAGTCGGGTTCCTAAACCTTCTTGGAATTTCTTCCAGAATCTCGAGGTAAACTGAGTTCCTCGATCCGATACGATGTTCTTGGGGACTCCATGCAAACTAACGATTCTAGCGATGTATAACTCTGCTAGCTTCGAACTCTGATAGGTGGTCTTGACTGGTAAGAAATGGGCGACTTTGGACAATCTGTCTACTATGACCCAGCTAGAGTCATTTCCCCTACTAGAAGTAGGCAATCCGGTGATAAAGTCCATTCCAATGGAATCCCATTTCCATTCCGGAATCTGCAATGGTTGCAACAATCCAACGGGTCTTTGATGTCCCGCCTTGACTCTCTGACATATATCACACTTGGCGATATAGCTTCCGATTTCTCTCTTCATCTTATGCCACCAAAATTGTTCTTTCAAATCTTCATACATCTTCGTTCCTCCGGGGTGGATAGAATAAAGAGTATCATGAGCTTCCTTCAAAATAACTTCTTTCAACTCAGAATCTGCTGGTACACAAAGGCGTCCTTTGTACCACAGAACTCCTTCTCCATTTTCCGTGAATCCGGGTACTTTGCCTGTACCAATACGACGTTTGATTCCATCGATACTAGCATTTCCTTTCTGCGCCTCCTTGATCTGGCTGATCAAAGTGGGTTGAAGTTCTATGCTATCCAATAATCCTTCACTCACTAATTCCATTCAAAAATCTTCCATCTCTTTGTGCAAGCTTGGTTGCTCCTTTAAAATCATGGAGTTCAAGCGGCACGGCAATCTGCTAAGGGCATCTGCTACCACATTGGCTTTACCAGGGTGATAGTGAATGTCCAGGTCGTAATACTTGGTTAGCTCAATCCATCTTCTCTGTCTCATATTCAGCTCCTTCTGAGTGAATATATACTTCAGACTCTTGTGATCCGAATAGATCTCACAACGGTTTCCCATCAGGTAATGCCTACATGTCTTCAGGACTAGAACTACGGCTGCGAGTTCGAGGTCATGGGTTGGGTAATTATGCTCATGTTGTTTCAGTTGTCGAGATAGATAAGATATAACTTTGCCTTCTTGCATTAGCACACATCCGATACCGATCTTGGATGCATCACAATACACATCGAAGGGCTTCTGATATCCGAGATGATTAAGATGGGGGTTGAAATCAATCTCCTCTTGAGTTCTTGAAAACTCGCTTCACATTTGTCCGTCCATTCAAACTTCTTGTCTTTCTTCAGCAATTGGGTCATGGGTCTGGCGATACTCGAGAATCCTTCTACGAACTTGCGGTAGTATCCCGCCAATCCGAAAAATGCACGAACTTGGGTTTGAGTGGTTGGGGCTTGCCAATCTTCGACATCTTTCACCTTTGCAAGGTCAACGGCAATTCCTCTGGCTGATACAATGTGGCCGAGGAATCCTACCTCCTGTAACCAGAATTCACACTTGCTAAACTTGGCATACAACTGATGCTCTCCAAGGGTTCCAAGAATGGTCCTTAGGTGTAGCTCATGTTCTTCTTCTGATTTGGAATAAATTGGAATTTCATCGATGACAACAACGACAAACTTATCCAGGAAGTCCATAAAAATCTTATTCATGAGATTCATGAAATAAGCGGGGGCATTGGTTAATCCAAAAGACATGACAGTATACTCGTATAATCCATATCTAGTGGTAAAGGCAGTCTTGGGAATATCCTCTGCGCGAATCTTGAGTTGATGATTGCTAGTTCTAAGATCAATCTTAGAAAACACTTTGGCACTGGTCAACTGATCAAACAAATCTTCTATCTTGGGCAATGGGTACTTGTTCTTGATAGTGACATCATTCAACATCCGGTAATCCGTACACAAACGGTTACCTCCATCCTTCTTGTCCACGAACAAAACAAGTGATCTCCATGGTGACGCACTTGGTTGAATCAATCCAATTTCCAGCATGGAATCCAGTTGCTTCTTCAGTTCTTCTAGTTCAGACGGGTTCATACTATATGGTCTCTGGGATATGGGTCCTGTTCCGGGGATTAGTTCAATGATAAACTCGATATCCCGATCTGGGGGCATACCGGGCAAAACATCTGGAAATACATCGGGGTATTCACAGACTATCTGGACTTGGTCAATGGTAGGTTGGGCTATACTCTTGTTGTGCTTGAATTGGCGAGGTAAGGTTTCAGATATATGCTCGACTGATATTCCAGCGGTACTGGTCATGGTTATGGATTTCTTAGCACAGTCAATCAATCATTTATGTTTGGACATCCAATCCATTCCTAGTACTACTTCCAAACCTTTAGTTCCGAGTACTATCAGATTAGCATAAAAATCTATGCCATGGATTCGAATAGAGACGGCTTTGCAAATTTACCTAGCCTTGCTGGTTGAACCGGGGATTTGAACAATCATAACATGCTTCAGTTTGGTTGGTTGAATCTTACTAGTGAATGCAAATTCTTCGGTGACAAATGAGTGTGATGCACCAGAATCAAACAACACTCTAGCGAGTACTGAATTAACAGAAAACATACCCAGCACGACATCTGGCGCTTCCTGGGCTTCTTTAGCATGCATGAGAAAAAGACGGCCATTGCGGTTGAGCGAATTCCCTGGGGCAAACCTTCTTCTAGGATGGACACGACGCTGCTGCTGAGCTGGGGCATTGGCATTGGGGGCTGCGGCATTCTTCTTGGGGCACTCATTGGAGTAGTGACCCTTATTTCCACAGTCATAACAAGTCACTTGCGACTTGTCCTTTGCTGCAACAGGCACAACATTGCTTCCAGTCCTCGGGGCAGTGTTGGTGTTGGCGGTAGCATTGTTGTTGTTGAACTTGGGTGGTGCACGGTTGAAATGGCCAGAATTGCTGGGGTTGTTGGGATTTCCTCCGGGCCTCGGGTTTCCACGGTTGGGATAGGTCAGACGGTTCATCGGGGGTCTGTTGGTTCTCAGGGCAAATCTTGGAGATGGGTTACGGCGATACTTTGGGGTATGATGGGTTCCTGGAAGATGCATCATGCGACGCTTGCGTTTCTCATTGGCTTGGTTGATCTTTCCTTCCATCTGGATGGCTGAGTCAACAAGGGCTTCAATATCCTCAAAGGGGATATTGACTAACACAGTCTGCATCTCATCGTGCAGACCATTCAAGACTCTTTCTTTCTTCTTGGCTTCAGTGTCGATCTCATCCGGGGCACACCTAGATAATGACAAGAATTTGTCACGATATTCCACTACGGCCATCCTTCCTTGCTTCAATTCTCTGAACTCATCTCTCATTCTCTTGATCAAACCCGGTGGCACATGGGTTCTGCTGAACTTGACCTTGAATTCCTCACAGGTCATCATCTGTCCTCCGGTCATTGCACGAACGTTGTTCCACCATGCTCTTGCATCTCCGGCTAGATAGTGGGTGGCGAACAGAACATTCTCGTTAGCTTCCACTCCGATGACTTCCAGGTTATTCTCCATGGTTTGCAGCCAATCGTCTGCATCTAGGGGCTCTTCCGAATTAGTGAAAACATGTGGGTTGGTATTCTAGAAATTCTTGAGCTTAGATCCATGGTTGTCCTGATTTCCTTGGCCTTGATTGTTGTGGTCCAGCTGAACTATCTACTGAAGGGTGGCTAGGTTGGCTTGACGTTCGGCTCTTTCAGCTTCGCGGTCAGAAACTAACATTTGCAGGATCTGCAACATCGGTTCCGGGGATGAACCACTTCCTCCGCGTGGCATCTGAAGATTGAGATAGATCATGAGAAAAGAGGGAAATTTTAAGGTTCCGGGACTTTGAAAAGTTTTTAAAGTTTGACTCAGATTTTCTAGCAACTTGATTTTCATTCATTCATTCATAGCACACGATACAAACACACACCACATGATGGGGATATGCCTACTGGGGTATCCTCAGCGGGACGTTTCCGACTGGCCCAAAGGCTGGCGAGTGGGCCTGCAGAACGGCGAGTGGATCGAAGCCCATCAAGGCACCAGGCGACTGGAGGTCAAAGGCCCAAAGTAGTAGATAGGCCCAATCGGTTTGACTTAGCGTGTTGGCAAAGTCAGAATCAATCGGTTGAGATATGTAAACCCTAGGGGAGGTGAGCCTATATAAACCTCCCTAAGGGACGAGTAGAGATACGTTCCCTCATACACCCAAGCAACTCGCCTAGCCGCCGAGTTCGCCCATTGTAATCACCTCCATAATACAATCTAGCAGAGTAGGTCTTTACCCTCGGGGCCGAACTCGGTAAAACCTCGAGTCTCCGCCTCATCTCGCACCGCAGATGGCCGCCTTGCCCTCGTTTCTACTACTCGCCGATTGCATCTGCCGTGGTCATTCCCTCGGCAGTGGCGCCCACCGTGGGCCTGGCCGGTCCGCCGGTGTTACGGCGAGATCCAATCTGCCCATCAACGACGGTCGCCACCGCCGCATGATAGCGATCGGCGAGATGCTCCAGATCTTGCCGAGCAGCTACGCCCCGCGGGCGCGACCCGTCACGCGACGTGATCCCGCCACGGCACGATCAGCCTCTTCGCCGGCTTCACCGACGCCATCACTCGGAGGACTCGGCTCGCATCCGCGAAGTCGCCACCACGATCGGCTCCGAGAGCCAGATCCGCACGATCCACCGCCTCGAGTACGACTCGCCCACAGCGACGCGGGCGAGAACCCGGCCGCAGGAGACGCGGCCTCACCGACGACGCCGATTCGGCGACCGGCGTCACTCGCCGGATCTATCACCGCTGCCTCGTCTGGCTCCATCACCAGTCTCCAACGGGAGACTTCGAGGACCCTTCCATCCGGGATCTTCGACTCCGGTCGGAAAACTCCGCCGACCTCCACGACGGGACCGGTCGCCACGCGACCTACATGGCCACCGGCGCCGATCCGCCGGAGGACCCTTTCTCCACCGATCCCTCCCAACGCTACGGCAACGGAGGTCGAGGAACTCCGAAATCGGCGGAGGCAAGACGCAAAGCACGCCGAGCGAAAAATTTCTCGAGCGGTGACAGCGCAAGAACATCACGCTACCACCAGCAGCCGATCGTGACGCTGAACCCCACCGCTCGTACGCCCTGAATTTCGACGATGAGAACGATCCGCGCGCATAGCGAACGCGCGATCTGCGAACGCGCCACAGCGGAAGCGCCGACCCCGCCAGTCTACGATGGGTGCCCCGCCACCACCTAACCGCACCTCCTGTGACCAGCCGGATAGTCGTCTCCTCACGGAGCGACGCGAACGGCCTTCCACTGTTCTCCACCCCGATGGACAACCTCGCAGGCCGAGCGCGACAAAGATCACGGCGACCGCGGGCGCCTTACAAATCCAATACGTCGTGGCCCTACTCGCGAAGGCCGTGGAACAGCAAAGCAGCGCCGACCGCAGGCGAGTGTACTCCGGCGGCCCTCGAGCGCCGCCCGCCGGCGTAAACACCTCAATTGCGCCACGAGCCACCGCAGCTCAACGACGACCGCGATGCGGCACTCTCCACCAACGATCCTGTGCCGGCGACCAACTGCCGCCGCCAACGGAGAACCCGTCGACGCCCGCACTCACATCATCAATAACCAAAACTGGCGCGACGCCAGCCCGACGATTTGCGGCACACCTAAATACTAGCGACGGCGAGCCCATGGGGTCGCCCGATTAGCCCAAGTGCTTCGGACCAATGATCCGCGGCGAAAAGTACCCGCCAAACTTCAAGGCGCCAAAGGAGATCGAAAAATACGACTCCTCGTACGACCCCGCTCGCTCGACATACCTCATGGCAATGGGGATCGCGGGCCACATCGACCTACTCGCCGCCTGTTACCTCCCACGATGATGGAGGGGACGTGCAGCAATGGATCAACACGCCCCCGGGCGATGACGACTCACAGGAAGAAATGCGACGCCGCAGCACTTCGAGTGCTCCTACACTCGCGCCACCACCATCGAGGACCAGAACGCTGCTCAGGGACCCGCGAGTCGACCCGCAACTGGGTTCAACGGTGGCAGGAGCTCTGGTACAACGCGGTCGGCATCCACCCGGACACCGCGATCCATTGCTTCAAGACATCGTGCCGCTACGAGCCTTTAGTCGCCAAGCTCAAGCGACACGCCAAAACACTCGACAACATCCCCGACCTCCTCGAGATCGCCAAGCGGTACGCCGAGGAAGACCCCAACCAAGACATCGACGATGAGTCAGGAGGGCAACGCCGCACGGGCGGCAACGACGGCGGTCGTCGAGTCGACCTACGCTACAGCGGCACCCGCCTCACAGGCAAGCGTCGCAACGACGGGCGAGTCGACTTCGTCGCCAACGCTGGGCACGCACAACGCGAGCCCAAGAGCTACCGCGACGGAGGACAACGACGCCGACGGCGGCAACTACAAGAACAAGCCAAGGTTCGATCCGCGCCCTCCTTAACCAACCGTGTGCGTTTCACAAAGGGAAGGAAAGCCCGCCACACACCACCGACCGCCACACCCTCGTGGAGATCGAGAAGGCACGGCACGCGGGAGGACACCGACAACGACCCGCAAAATGGCGGAAAATTCGCAAAGTGGCGGCTCGCTCCACACCTTCACCGCTTCAACACGAAGCGCGAGAAGAAGGTCATCGCCAGCGCCGCCAACGCGGTGGCCGAGACAGACGCCCCCGCCTCGAACTGGTCGGAGCAGCCTATCACCGAGCCGCAAGACCACTCGCCACGCATCGAGTACCGTGACGAGTCGCCCGGTGGTCAAGCCCAAGGTGGCGACCATCGCTCCCCAAGACTACGATGGCGGTAGCTCCATCAACATCCTCTACCGACACCTTCAGGCATCATGCTCGCGATGATGATCGAGACAACCCACACCACGCCCACGGCATCGCCCCTCGGAAGGCGACCCGATCGGCAAGGTCACGCTACCCGTCACCTTCGCACTCCGCGAACTTCCGCACCGAGCGGATCGTCTTCGAGCTGGTGCCTTCGACAGCCCCTACCATTGCGTCTGGGCGCGCGTTCGCCAAATTCATGGCAGCACCCACCACGCTGCATAACGCGATGAAGCTCCCGCCGTGCGGCGTCATCACCATCAACGGCGACCGACATGGCCGCCGAATGCGAGGCCAAAGGAGCCGCACTCGCCGACGCCGTGATCGCGGGAAGCTAGTCACGCCGATGAGCTCGCCAACACGCGAGCGGTCAACAACGACCCCACAATACTCAAGAAGCCCAATTCGAGGCGCAAACACCTCAACCTTTGAGGCCACGACGCACACCGCCGAGCTGGTCCCAGCGACCCAGCCAGACGGTGGCGATCGGGACAGGCATGAGCCCAGCATAGGAAGCGCTCATCGCCAGTTCCTTCGTGAGAATAGGGACATCTTCGCATGGAAACCCTCCGACATGCCTGGTGTCCCTAGGGAGCTCACGAGCACAAACTAACGCCGACCCCAAAGTGCGACCGGTCAGCGATCGCTACGGCCCTTCAATGAAGCGCCGTCGAGCAATTGCGAAGAAGTGCAGCGCCCTTTCGCTGCCGGCTTCATTCGCCAATCAAATACTCCAAGTGGTGGCAAACCCAGTCCTGGTCGAAAAGAAAACGGGACACGGAGAATGTGTATCGACTACACAAACTGAACGGCGCCTTGCCCAAAGGAGCAGTTCGTCCTCCCGCGGATCGATCAAATCATCGACTCCACCGCGGGCTCGGAGTCGCTGTGTTTCCTCGACGCCTACTCTGGGTACAACCAGATCAAAATGGCTGTCGAGGACGAAGAGAAGACGGCGTTCATCACGCCATTCGAGCCTTCGCTACACCGCCATGACCTTCGCCTCAAGAACGCCGGGCGACCTACCAGCGGTGCATGCAAGAATGCCTCGCGAGCCAAATTGGCGCAACATCCACGCTCTACATCGACGACGTGGTTGTAAAATCCGCCGCCAAGGCGATCTACTCGCCGATCTAGCGGAGACCTTCGCCAACCTGCGGAGGTACAAGATAAAGCTCAACCCGGGCAAGTGCACCTTCGGTGTACCCGCCGGGCAACTGCTAGGGTACGTCGTCTCCAAACGAGGAATTGAGGCAAACCCAACAAAGATCGACACGATCGCCCGGCTCGCGGCAACCCGAAAGCTGGCGGGCGTGTGGCGGCTCTCGGCCGCTTCATCCCCGCTGGGCGAGAAGGCGATGCCCTATACCGCTGATGCAAGAATCCCACCTTCCAGGGGACAAGGAGGGACGGCGCTCGCGACCTCAAAAGGTGCTACTCACGCACCTCTACTCGCCGCACCGTCAACAAGGAGCCCATGCTGGTTTACGTCATAAGCGTCCGGCCGTCGTCGGTACTGTAATGGTCGTCGAGCAGAGGAAGGAAAAGAGCGCCAGTCCAGTGCCGGTATACTACATCGGAGGTCCTAACGGTCGCGCCGGTACCATACCTGATACCAAAAGCTGGTATACGCGGTCTTGAGCTCAGCGGCCTGCGCGTACTTCCAGGAGCATCCCATCACGATCGTCTCCTCCGCTCCACTACAAGACATCATCCGCAATCGCGAGGCGACGGGCGGGTCGCCAAGTGGGCCGTCGAGATCGGGCGTCCACAACGTTAAATCTGAGCCACGGAGGCGATCAAGTCGCGAGCGGCGATTTCCTCGCCCGGGAGGAGGCCCAAGCCGCAGAAGCCGCCGTACCTTCACTGGAGCCTACACTTCGACGGGTCCAAAACGCGACGGCGCAGAGGCGGGATAGTGCTGACTTCGCAAAAAGGCGACACGCTCCGCTACATCCTCCGCCTCGATTTCACGCCCTGCACCAACAACATGGCCGAATACGAGGCCCTACTCCACGGCATGCGGGCTGCAAAGGAGATGAGTGTCAATCGCCTTGATGCTACGGCGATTCCGACCTCGTCGGGACAAGTCGCCGGCACCGCGACGCCGCCCCTACCATGGCGTATCGCCAAGAGGTGGACAAGCTGGGCGGCCACTTCACGGCTATTCCGTCGAGTGGATCGACAGGAAAACGAGGAGGCCGACGCCTCTCGCATCGGGTCAGCTCGATCCACACCACCGCGGCGTGTTCCTAGACACCATCTTCACGCCGTCGGTCTCTCCTCGAAGGAGATCGACATTGAGTCCGCTCCAACGAGGCAACCTTGGTCGCACTCGTCCAGGCACGACGGCGACCAAGCCCTACATCGCCTACAGAGACAGTAACCTGCCCGACGAGACAAGCGCTCGAATGATTGTTCGCCGATGCAAGTCCTACACCATCATCGACGGCGAACTACACAAGCGCAGCGTCACGGCGTGTTCAGCTGCGTCCAACCAGCCAAGGGCGCAAAATCCTACGACATCCACTCAGCGACTGCGGCCACCACGCTGCGCTCCCTAGTCGCCAAGGCTATGCGACACGGCTTTTATCGCCCACCGCTGCGCACGCCGTCGACATCGTCGGCGATGCGGGTGCCGTATACGCCAACCAGGCACGCGTTCAAGTTCGGCGCTCAAAACCATCCCCATCACCGCCATTCGCCGTGTGGGGCATGGACATGGTGAGCCCCTTCAAGAAGGCCCCTCGGCTACACCCACTGCTGGTCGCGTGGACAAATTCACCAAGTGGGTAGCCAAGCCAGTCCGGTGCGACGGAAGATCGCCACCAAGTTCCTACGAGCTCATATACCGCTACGGTTTCCCTAACAGATCATCACGGACAACGGCACAAACTTCGCCAAGGGAGCAATGGCGAGTTCGCGAGAGCACCACATCGGCTCGACCTCGCGTCGATCGCACCGGAATCCAACGGCCAGGCGGAACGAGCCAACCAAAGCATCCTCCACGGCCTGAAGCCGCGACTCCAAGTACCACTCGAACGCACCGCTGGTTGCTGGGTCGAAGAGCTTCCCTCCGTCATTTGGGGAATCCGCACCTCGGTCAACAGGTCGACGGGATTCACCCCCTTCTTCATGGTCTACGGCGCTGAAGCGGTCATGCCCACCGACCTCGAACACGACTCGCCACGGGTCGTCCACTACACGGAGGTCATAAGCAGGCCCGCCAAGATGGGCTCGACCAACTCGGCGAAACGCGACCTCGCCCGATCGCGCACCGCTATCTATCGCCAAGGGCCCGTCGCTACCACACGGCACGGTGAAAACCCGCACCTTCCAGAAGGCGACTTGGTGCTACGCCTCGTCCGGGACAAGAAGGGCATGCACAAGCTCTCCCCTCCGTGGGAAGGCCGTTATCGGGCGCGTGCTCGGCAACGACGCCTACTACCTCGTTGACGTCCGGCGGGACGGTGAACTCGGCGTCAGCGGCCTGGAATGTAAACCTCCTCCGGAAGTTCTATACGTAGAACCCACATATGTACTCTCCGATCGCTATGAATAAAAGAAGCGGTTCTGTAAAATTCGTCTACTCATACCTTGTGCCACTACTTTTCGTAATTAACAGCGTCATGCTAAAATACAGTCAACCCTTGGTACAGCGACCGACACGGCTAAGTAGTGCGATGTAAGAGCACTGACTCATTTCAGGTCTTGCATCGTCCACGAAAAACGCCAACCCGGAGCCCCATCGGAGTCGCCTAGCTCGACTGGTTTTACGAACCAAGACATCTGTCCTCGCTTCCCACAGCGACCCTGGTCCTCCGCATCCTCGGCATAGCGACTCGAACGACTAAGTACCACGCTCGGGGACTGCATACCAGTTCGTCCCGATCGGTCAGGGAAAACGCCAAGTAAGAGAGCGTGCCCAGGACTCGCCACGCGACTGACCCACCGGGCGGGCGAGCGACGCCCTGGCGCTCGTCCTCAACCACCCTCGAGTCGCGCCTTGAACTACCAAGTACGCTCGGGGACTTGGCCACCCGCCCCGTCACGGAGACGGAAAAATCTGAGCACTCAAGGGAGTCGCCATGCGGTGGCTCTCGAGCGGGCGAGTCGACTAAATTAACAAAACACATGATAACAACACACATCATATATAAGGTGAACCCACAAAAGGGCGGACGCTCGGGGACTCATCCAAAATCAATCCAAAACACAATTTAGCAAAATAAACACAACATCCGATTCAATCGCACATCGCATTGTCTTACATTACAAACTATGCCTGTTCGGCAGAATTGCTACTAACTTATCTAGGCACACCACACTACTCTGCAGGCTTCGACGATGATGCACCCGTATCCCGCCGCTTCCGAATGAATGGAGTATACGGGTTCGATGGATACGTTGTCAGCTCGCCCGCCATCGCTGCGCGGAAGGGCTGCTCGACCTTGAAGTCGCGATGCGGCGGTTCGGGGTCGTTCGGCGCGACGACCGTTTCCTGATAAGGAAGAAGGTCGCCCATCGCCCAGACACGCTCCGAATAAGCGGCAGCTCGCTCCTGCAGCTTGAGGACCTCCGACAGGTCCACCGCGCCAGTCGACGAGGGATACCCACTCGTCACATCGTCGAGGTCGAAATCTTCGGGGAAGTGGGCGAGTCCAAGGCTCAGAGCTGTCGACGCTCCACGCCGAAACGCCGACCGCGTCATGAACTCCACGACCGCGGGCGCCTTCTCCAAGTATTCCCACGCCTCCACGAGGTCACTGGGAATAACCTCCGTGGGCGACATCTCTTGAAGATAGGCGCGGATGCACGTCGCCGACAGCGTCGCCGAGTCGACAAGCATGCTCACGCACTCCCTCGCATCAAGAGAGGTCGCTTCCTCATGGCTACCAATCACACGGCCTGCGAGATGGAAACAGTTGTGAGCACTATGGAAACCACAAACAATATGATTGCAAGAATGGGAAGGCGCACTTACCAAGCAACGGGCGAGCGAGTTCCGTGATAAAATTTTGAAGCGACGAATGGTCGTCTTGAAGCCCAACAATGAGGGCCTCCGACACCTTCCGGTCTTCTTCCGGCGCCACGGCGGCCTTAGCTCGCCTGTCATTGAGCTTGCTTCCTCTTCGCCTCCGCATTCGCGCTCGGTCGGCGATCCTTTCGGCCGTGCCTAATGCAGACCTCGCCCGTCACCGCCAAATGGTACAAGTTCTTGGCGAGCCGCTCTGCCGCAACACTGAAGGTCCTTGTTAACCTCTTGAAGAGCGGCCAACCCTCCTCAACCGCTGCCGCCAATCGCTCTGCCGACTCCATTGCAGACCACAAAAAGCGTCAAAGTTAGCACACGGGGTGGCGGTTGAAAAAATTCCTAAAGTGCCCACCGCTAAAATTTAGCGAGTGCGCATCGGGACTGGTGGTTGACAAAGTTCTAAAGTGCCCACCGCTAAAATTTAGCGATGCTTTTCGGGGCCCGCGGTTGAAAAAATTCTAAAGTGCCCACCCGCTAAAATTTAGCGAGTGCACTCGGGACTGACTCGAGCAGCGCCGTCGAGAAAATTAAAAGAATCGGGCCGTTGCAAAACAACGACCTGATCCTCGAGACTGGAGGTACGGATGGCCGCCAAGCATGTTGAGCAGTTGCGCGCGTCCACGAGGCAAGCAACGCCGGTGTGTCCGCGACGTTGGTCAACCTCGGCGGGGATCTCTGAGTAGGGCTCGCGATCGTAGCCGCATTCGCCGTGGCCGCCTTGGTCATGAAGCGGGGAAGGTAGCGATTGACGCGCCGCTCAAAAGCTCGCCTCCTCGGTCTGGCAACGAAATGCCCCCCTTCGTGGACGCGGTCGCTTCCGCAGCGGGCCTAGCCGGTGCGTTCGCCGTGTCGTCGGAGACATCGACGATGTCGTCGCCCTTGGCTTTCTTGCTGCCTTCCGTGGAGGCGGCGACCTCGTCCACCTTCCTCTTGCGGGGAAGGTCCTCCCCGCTAGCCGCGGAGGGCACCTTGGCCACCGTCGGGTGGCCCATCTTCTTCACTCCGGTCCTACGCGTCGAAGACAACTCAGTAAAAAGAGTAAAGATGGTAAGAGAGAAAGGTGAAGGCCGAGCGCGCTTACTTGGCAACTGGAATGAAACGCAGCCCCGTACGATGTCGAGGATACGGATGGCTTCTTTGATGTCGAGGTAGCGGTTGGTACCTCCGGGGCGCCTTCGGCGGAAACCTCTTTGCGAGGAGGGGCTGCCGCGGCCGGAGCTTCCTTGCGAGGCGAGACCGCTGCGCTCGGGACTTCCTTGCGAGGTGAAGTCGCCTCGGTTGGAGCTTTCCCTAGCCCGGAGACCGGCGCGAATGGCGGAGGCATTGAGGCCAGCGGTGCCTCCGTGGATGGCGCATCTAGCGCGGTTGTTGGTGGGGCCGCCGTCACCGGCGAGCTGGGCGTCGGAGCTGCTGGCGCGGAGGTGAAGCCATCTTCGCGGCTTCGTCTTCCTCTTCAAGGAGCCCTCGCCTCTTTCTTCTTCTTCGCGGGGTGGCTGGGGCGAGGTGGTCTCCGGGAGTTCTTCGTCGTCGTCATGACGCTCGAGGCTCCTGCTTGCCTCGAGTTCGCGTTGACGTTGCCCACGGGTCTTTCGAGCCAGTGGGGCAATCTCTTCTTCGGACTCGTCCTCGTCGTCCGCGTTACCCTTGGCGGGTGGCGACTCGCTTGTATCTTGGGCGGATGGCCCGGAGCTCTCGTCGTCGGCGGGTGGTAGCCACCCTTCGACCACTTGGAATAGCTGCGTGAAAACATGAAACGAAGTTAAGGTTACCGCGACTGCACATGCTGCGACTGCGAATACGAAAAGATAATTACCGTTGGGCGGTCGCGGTGTATGGAGAAATCGGCCGCTGCGTCCGTGTATGCCGCTGGGTGATCCTCTTGGCGCGGAGGTAGTCCTCCGCTTCCACTCGGCGAGGCTGGCCTTCGTCGAGTCTTCTCGGCCGTGTCTTGGTACATATAATGCTCGCGACGGGCGAGCGGAACGAGCCGCCGCCCAAGCCAGCAGTTGTACAGGTTCACCGTCTGGAGCCCTTTCTTCTTCAGACCGCGAATGGTCTGGAGCATTTCGTCGACGACCATTCGCTGGTCATCGGGAGCTTGACGGCTGGAGGTTGCGCGGCTCGGTTGGCGGCGAGTACCGGGATCGCCGCCTCGTCCTTGGGTCGCCTCGGTCACGTAAAACCAAGACCTTTTCGATCGCTCGCCGCTTTGGCGGCAACATCGGTCGAAGGAGGCTTTGGATTTGAGCTGGAAAGTTAAGCCCCTGCGGCTAGCATTGGGCCATTTCCTCGCGGCTGATCCGTCCATGGAATGATCTTGCCACAAGGGAAAGTAGGGCGGCAGCCCAGTAGCACTCGCGAACGCCACGAAGATGGCGAGCTGCTCGATACTATGGGGACCCGGATCCGAGGCTGGATCCGTGGTAAGCGCAGCCGGAAGAACGAGAAGTGGGAAACCCTAAACCCGCTCGAGGTGACTAGTGAAACAGATAAACTCTCTCGCTGGGTCGGGTCGTTTCCCATGGGATCGCCACGGCCCATGAATCCGGCCTCCTCGAAGGAGGCCGATTGCGCCTGGTGCACTTGGATCTTCCCAAGGTTGATGGAGAGGCCATGGCGAGGATTCGCTTTGGGGCGGAAGATTGCGGTCGATCGATTCAGCGGGATCAGCGGACGAGAGATGTGCACTCGGAGGAAATGATGGGCGGTTGGCTTTCGATAGCCTACCATCCCTCTTATATAGCGCGAGCTGCCCGCCAAACTAGGGGCCGTTACCGCGATGATTACGCCGAAGTTACCGTTAAGTTACCTTAACGGCTAGTTTGACTCCGACGGTCGCCTCCGCCACCGGCTCGCTGAGTTACTCGCCGAGGCGCGACCCGTTGGTTCGATTCACCCAAGACGCGACTCGGTTCGCTGGATTTCTTCCTTCGTGCAGCCGACGATTCATTTGGATGCCAACTTGAAGCCGTATACTCCATTGCCGGCCACCGCGCCTAATCAACGACGGCCTCGGGGACTCGATGGGGATATGCCTCTTGGGGTATCCTCGTGGGACGTTCCGTAGCCCAAAGGCTGGCGAGTGGGCTGTGAGCAGTGGATCAAGCCCATCAAGGCACCAGCGGCGGAGGTCAAAGGCCCAGCGAGTAGATAGGCCGATCGGTTTGACTTAGCGTGTTGGCAAAGCTGTAACCGAATCGGTTGAGATATGTAAACCCTAGGGGAGGTGAGCCTATATAAACCTCCCTAAGGGACGAGTAGAGATACGTTCCCTCATACACCCAAGCAACTCGCCGCCTAGTCGCCGAGTTCGCCCATTGTAATCACCTCCATAATACAATCTAGCAGGAGTAGGTCTTTACCCTCCGGGGGGCCGAACAGGTAAAACCACAGTCTCCGCCCTCATCTCGCACCGCAGATGGCTGGCCGCCCTTGCCCCTCGTTCTACTACTCGCTGCCGATTGCAGCATCTGCCGTGGTCATTCCCTCGACACCACAAAACAAGAAAAACAGATGGTTTTAAGAACCATTCTGCAAACTACGATACAGTGGGACCGAATACTACTCACTACGCTAGTGCTCAAGTGCTACTACTCCTCTGAGTCGGTGTAGTCGGCATCCTCATAATCATCGATGAAGGCGAAATCATCCTCATCGGTGAAGAAGTCCATAGCCTGATCCTCCAGAAAATCATCATCATCGCTGAGATTGGAGTAGGGGTCTCCACGAAGATCCTCTCCGGCATTCTCCCTTTCCTCCAACTGCATGTCTCTCTCGTGGATGGTCTCCTCCAAAGCAGAGATACGGTGGCGAAGACGGGCAATGATGCGCTCCTTCTTGTCGAGCTGACGGCGGCAAGACTTGCGATCCTTGGCTAGCATGGAGATGGTTTGATCCTTCGTCTTGATGATGGCGGACTTGTGGTTGGAGTAGTCACTACAATTGTCCAATTCCTGCTGACGATCATACATCATGAAGCTAAGGTGGTCCAATTGAGTCTTCAGCTCGGGGTGGTATGGGGCTTCTAGTGGTTGTCCATTAGCATCACGCCTTGGGCAAAACTCAAAGCGGGTTCCCTTGATCTGGTTGATACTCTGCCCACACAGACGGGCAAGAGCTTCCTGCATGGCCCTGGCAAGTCCATCGAGCCAGTTGTTCTCTCTTAAGGTCAACTGAATTCCCTCAGCAGTGGGAGGTTCAATCTTTCCTCGGAGACTTGCAACAATTAGCCACTGCAGATCTTCTACTCCTTGATCATTGAGCTGAGCTCCGAAGAACTCGGGGTGCGGACGCTCCAGAAGTTCCGAAAGCTGGTCCAAATCCCTCTCAAAGATAAGGTCTCCTCCATTCCCCAACTAATAAAACTTGTTGTACTTCACGTCCATCTATAAGAATATAGGATGAGTAAGTTAGTAGAGTGATCAAGTGTGTCAAATTTTATGTATTTTGCAAGAGTTTTTGAGGAACATGAATTTTTATGAAAGAATCAAGGTGATAAGAATGGGGATAAGTTTTTGTAAATATTTGCTTCCTTTGGTTTTGAAACTAAGTTTTTGATTCAAACGTCCAGTCTAACTAGGGTCTCCTATGGTCAGGATGGCTCTGATACCAACTTGTCAACACCCGGATTTTTAATCCCAGATGCATGTTATGCCATACATCGCAATCCCAGGATTACCATTTTTGCGAGAAATAACATATTTGGATACCACAGTACATCATCCATTACAAACCATACATAAGTTCTTACACAAATAAGGATCTCATGATCCAGTTCTTAATACAACTCAAGAAGCGGAATTACGTAATAATAAAAGTAGCATAGGCGAAGCTCCATCTTCAGGGTCACAGGCAATGCTGACGATAGGAGATGATCCTAGTTGTCGTAACCTTCCTGGGGTCCATCATCCTGGTACTCCTCTTCATAGTCTGGCCACGGGAATAGCTAGGGACAAAGCCATGAGTACTCTTTAAGTATTCGCAAACTAATACTAACAGGTGAAGGGGTTTTTTGTAATAGGGCACTAAGCTCTAGGGTTGTTTTGCAAAAAGCCAGATTTACCTCTACTAAGTTCAGAAGCAAGAGAAGCTAGTCACATTTTTATAACACCTAAAGGGGGAAATTTGTATCTCATGCCACAACTCTGTTGTGGTCAAGTCAAATTCTCAATCCATTTCACAAGTCATTTTGAAAACATCAGACGGGGGAACAGTATGGCCACTCCAACTGTCCATAACCGCGGACGCGGCTATTCAAATAGTTTGACACTCTGCAGAGATTGTACACTTTCACCACAACATTCGATACATCCGTCAGGAACAAATCCTGAATTCACCATACTCAGTATGCGGATAATCAATCCTAACCTTTCAATTACACGCCCTAGTATAGGCACCTCTCCTGTGAGTTTGGCCTCCCAACCATGACCAACTGTCATCTTGGGTACTGCACAGGTGGACAATCTTCACAAGGTAGCCTCAACTCAGACCTTGGCCGTAAGGGAAATAATACTAAGGTATATAAGTTTCCAGTCAAGCTCTACCCAGTCTTCAGGTATTGTAGTTGTACGGAAAAATTGGAATGGTATCGCATCCAGACAACCATCAATTTTTTTAAAAAAGGGCTAAGGCTCATGCCTCAACATTTTCATCACCAAATCATCTGGTGTTCGGAAACACATGTCAAAACATCTCAGTAGAATGATCCATCATTCTAAGGTTTTCATAACCATTTTCACCCAGTATTCCCATCTAAAGTTGATCAAGTTTTATGCTTAGCACTAGCATCTACAAGTGGGGGTGAGTACTAATGAGGGGTGGTAAACAAGTGGAGTTTCAACTAAGTACCACCTCATGCCTTAGGATGATATCAAGATTATCTAGATTAGGCCAGATTTTATGCTCTTTATGCAACCTTCAGTATCTTCCTAGAATCTACAAGTGACTTCAGTAAACTCTAAGAGAAAGCTTTGATAAAGAAATAAGATAGAAAGCTTGCAATTAAAACTAGGATTGGGTTATCAAGTGGGTATGATCACATATGCTTAAGGCATATAGTTGGCATAGTCACAAGCAAGTATTAGATTGCATAGGTCAACTTGATTAGTAAGGCTTGCAAGTATTGGCTTGCATAAGTATCAGTATAAGCTTGCCTTGAGAAGATCAGTGGTTGAAGTTCTCCTCGGCTTCTTCTTCATAGTATCCTCTGTCCTCCTCGTATCCTTGGTCGGTACTAGCGTCTATAAATAAATACGAGGTACACAATCACCAAACAATACTTAACTACTTTGAATCATCACACAAAGGGGTTCTATAGATGATCTAGCATCATCACTAACATTACAAGATTAAAGCATTTGTCTTATTTATTTTATTTTTAGAAAAGTAATTTCTACTCATTGAAAAACTACTTAAGATTTAATATTCTCCAACTCAAACATGGGATCATGTTGAAACATGTCATCACCACATATTTTAGTACATGAGAATGTGATTTAAAGTGGTGTCACAATTTAATAAGGTTCAACCTTTTTATTTTAAATCATTAAAGTGACTAGAAATGCCTATGTGGTATTATTTTATTACTTGAACATTATTTCTGTAAGTAAACCCATATATTTTTATATATTCTGAAAGGTATGGTCAAATGTGATTTTTGAGAGTTGGAATCAATTCAAAAGCTATTATGGTTTAAATTTGAAAAATGTTTGAATGCAGAAAAGCTTCTGCCTTGTTATTTTTACCAAGGTTGATCTACAGATCCAAATGATTTGGATCCAACGGGCTTGGATTAAGAATTTCAGTACCTCTCTAAAAAAATTGGTTTCATGCAATTTGGTTCAGTGAATCGAGTTGGGTTGATTTTTGAAACTAGGTACAGAACTGAGTTTGGATGAAAATAGAAAAATCTAAATTCAAACGCTTGGGCTGCGCGGGAAGGGGTAATGGGCCGGCCCAGTGTCACTCGCGACGGGCGCAAGGGTCTCTTGGTCGTTGGCTCATTAAACGCGGTATGCAGGCGATGGTGCGTTGGATTAGAATGAAGATCGACGGCTGAGGGTCATCGTCGACGATGAACAGGTCACCGGCGAGCACGAACCCTAGCGGCTCAGTGGGGGTGCATAGGGGGCATACCGGGGCTCCAGTGACGACGGCGAGGCGGGCAAACGACGAAGTCGACGACGACGAACTCAGGGGTGGTCGCGGCATCTCCGGAGGTGGACGAAATCAATGGCTCCCTTCTTCTCCAGAGGCGGCCTGCTCCGGCGCAATTCCGGCGAGCTGCTGCTCCTCGTGCTCCGGCTAAGGGGTGGAATGATCAGTGAGGTGAGGGGAGTGAGATGGTGTGAAGAAATCAAGCGGGGGTCGTCTCCTTTTATAGGCCCGACGGCGAGACCGAGAGGGATGGGCAGGCAACGATGGCGACATGGCTACGGGCGGCTAGCGGCATGGCCGAGGTTGGCGATCGACGGGTGGTCTCCTGGCGATGCTCTATGGTTTAAATGCGCGTGTAGGGGCGGTGGCAAATGGTCAGGAACGCGCGGTGCTCTGCAACGCAGAGGCGGCGAACTCTGCGGAGAGCGGTGGCTACGGGGTACTGGCGGTGAAACGAACATGTCTGGTGGTCTCCTGGGACGGTGGGGTGCATGCTGGCGGGCGGCGAGGGCTCGAGGTGGTCGGGTTGCGTGGGAACGGCGTGTGCTCTGTGGTGTGCGTCGGCGGTTGACAGCGGCACGGGCGCGACGTTTCTGGCGGTTCTGGTCGTTGTCTTTGAGCTAGGGCTGGTCGAGAGGGGGCGGTGAGGCATTGGCTGCATGCTAGACAAGGTTGGCACGGCTAGTTATTCTCCTAGCTTGTTGTCCACACTGGGGTGACATGGGTGCTCTCGGCCTGCTCACCATTGATGGCATTGGCATTCTTACAGTGGTGCTAGAGGTGAGTTAAGGTTGCTAGATGATCTACTAAGGCTAGTTGTAACCAGAGAGGGAACAAGTTAGGCCCAAAACACTGCTCAACATAGTATTTGTGATTTTGTTGATTTGAATCTGCAACCTGTTTGATGAAATGTCCGCATGAACTTAAGTTTTAAATTTTGAAAAAAAATTGGTGGGTGTGCTAGGTATGTGTTGAGGATTCTGTGGATGCTTGGGTTTTGAAAATTGAGCTTGTTTGAGTGGTTTTTGAAATAGGGGGATCTTCCCATATGAAATAGATTCAATTTTAAACTATCATTTAAACTAAGCATTTAAATGTTTTTGCATGATCACAAAGTGGGCCTTGGTACCTTGTTATGAGTACTATCAAGGGGTGCAAAGATCCATACATGTTTCTGTTAAGTTCTGAAAGTTAGAGATAGCCAAAGTAGGCATGGGAGTTAATTTGGCCAAAGTGACCATTCACTTAATTTGTTTGTTTTGACTTGTTTGTCTTTGGGAAAAGTTTGGGGATTGTTTAGATGATATTTATTTCACCTAAGAATCATTTTACAAGCAAAGAAACACAAAACCATGAAAATTTCAAAAGAATCCAAATTTTAATACACACACATATGAATGCTTTCATATCTTTAGTTGGAAAAGTTTTTGTAAACCCTAAATTTTGATGATTAGAGTTTGATGATCCAAGTTTAATATTTTTGGGATGTTACAAACCTTCCCCCCTTAAACAAAATCTCGTCCCGAGATTTGAAAAAGGACGAAAAAGATTATCTAGGATTTGAAGAGATCGGGAAACTCCGTCCTGATGTGATCTTCGCGCTCCCAGGTGGCTTCCTCTTATGTGTGGTTGCTCCACTAAATCTTGAGAAACTTGATGCTTCGGGTTCTGGTAGTTCTGAAAGCTTCTTCCAAAATACGGATGGGTACTTCGGGATAGGTCAGGTCATCGTTGATCTCTATGGTCTGGTGATCGATATTCTTGAACACTTCAGTCTTCTCTAGAACTTCGAGGCACTTGCGAAGTAATGAGATATGGAACACATTGTGCACGGCTGACATATCTTCGGGTAGTTCCAATTAATACGAAACTTCTCCTCGATGGTTCAGAATCTTAAAGGGGCCGATTGTCACATCCCAAATTTTAGATTTGGTCTTGCATATCATTCATAGCATTGCATCATATCTTTCCATGCAAAACCGTCGAGTAGAAAGGTTCGGCGAAACGCTATCTTCAAAACCCTATTTTGTTTCGCTACGAGGTTCCTGCGGGGAGCTTTAGAGGGACTTGCAACAACCACCCCTGTAGGTTCGAGTTTTCACTCAAACTTTGACTGAAGGTTGTTCCCCTCGACAATACGAACCCGTAGGCGCGAGAATCGCTCCAATCGGAGTTCGTATGCAAAAGACTCGGACGTTTTAGTAAACCGCCGGAAAACGGTCCGAAAATCTGGACCGATTTCCGAGTCCTAATCAAACTCCGGACCGAATCGGAGTAGGATTTCGCGTGAGGCCCACAAAAGGACCCCACCTGGCCGCCGACCCGCCCTGCCTCGTTTCCTGTGCCGCGCGACTCCCAAGACCCCGCCGCCATCGCCTCCTGCGCGCCGACCCGCCTCCCGAGGCGCCGCCGCCGCCGACGCCATCCCGCCAGCACCGCGCCACCTCCGCCGCCTCTCCGTCACCGCCGCCGCCTCCCGCGACCGCTGCAGCCAGCGCCGCTTCACCGCTGCCAGCCGCCGCCGTTGCCGCCACGTTCGTTCAGCAGCGCAAGACATGCACGCATGCATGCATGCACTTACACGCACGTACGGACACACGCACGTACGCGCGCCGCCTTGAGCGCGCGATTGTTTCCTCGGCCGATTCGATGACCGTGTGCGTCCGTGCAGGAAGAACCTCGCCGCCGGAAGTGATCGTCGCCATCGCTCGGAGCTCGCCGGAGTCCGTTTCGCCATCCGTTTTCGGTAAGACAGCAGCCACCGTCAGATCTCAGATCAGCAGTCTAGATCGTTAGTTGACTGGTCAGCGTCCCAGGCGTTGACTAGTCAGACGCCCAGTCAGCGCCCAGTCAGCAGACAGAGTTGACTGGGTCAATTTCGTTAATCCCTTTAGTTAGCAGATTTCGGTAAAATCTTGTAAATTGCATAGAAATTCAACCGCTTGGCCAAAAATTGCAAATAAAATATGTACGAGTTCAGTGAGACGTGTAGAATCTCTCTGTAGCTTTGGTTCAAACTTTTACTGTCAGGTTTAGTACAGTTTAATCAAACTCCTTAGTGTACTTTTCGGAGTAATAAATTCGTATAAAAATATCCGTAGCTCCAAAAATCGCGTGTGATATGTCCCTGAACTCGTGTGAACGAGGGGAATCTCATCGTGAAATAAAAAGGTAGGCTTACAGTAAAAACTTCTGCAGTATTTGTCTAATGGCTTTCTGCAGTGTTTTAATTACTCGGGGAGTTTTATAATTCCTTTTTGAGTAATTCCAATTGGTACTGTTTCTATTCAGTGATGCCTATGCGGTAGATTTTTCCCAAGATTTTACGAACAGTATACTACCGGTAGTGAATTATTTAAGTTCTAACTCTAGTTTGGAGCATTACTTTTGACTATTAGTTTTCCTAGGGCCAAAACTATTTTCCATGCATGCAATCGGTAGTGTTATGTTATAGGATGTTGTGGTGCAGCTGTAGCACCAATTCACTTGCCGTTCTTGCATTCATGCATCATATTTGTTGCATATGTTGTGGATTGTTTGTTTATGAATGCAATTGTGTCGTGTAGATTGTGCTGAGTGCAACGCTTGTTCGTGTGAGGATTGTGCTCCAGACCGCTACAACCAAGGCAAGTAGATGCTACTTTGTTCATGAATATCGTCCTACTATTTTCAATGCATTGTCGTGTATTTTGTAGATGCATGTGTAGGATGATACTATCGCTATGCTATGTCCTATTATGTGGTAGGACCCTCTTTGTAGATGAACCACCATTTGTAGATGTGCTTAGCCATGCTTTGTTGAACGAGGGCTGGGTTACATCATGGATACTTGTTTTCTCAAAGTATTGGTTTATGAAAACTAAAAGCAACTTAATCAATGAACCCCCTGGGTGTGATGGTATTGATAAATTTTGGTGGTTTCATTGCGGAAAGGCACCCAGGTATCAAGAGAGAATGATTGGCTTCTTTATTGTGTAGCTTACGTGTACAACCATGTGCCAATAATGGAATGGGCGGTTGGTTGGACTTAGTAGGTTGTGGTAACTCGAACCCGTGTATCCAGAGATATAGAATTTTGGTAGGTTGGACCGGTGCGCGTCGGGATTGAGGAGCTACTTCCCGAAAAGTCCCTTCTTGGTCTTCTCCCTATCATCACCCAAAATGAGAGTGATGGTACGAGCTGGGCTGGCCAAGTCACATGGGTAAAGTGTACTAACCTCTGCAGAGTGTATAATCTAATCGATTAGGCGTGTCCCCGGTTATGGACATCTGAGTTGCTAGATATTGATCCCATGACATGTTTCTCATTCATTCTAATTTCATAATTGTTCTAATATTGTTGGGTTAACTTAATTGGGATCTTTTTAAAGAAAATCAAAACTGTTTATGAAAGTAGGATAAATGTATTTGCAAATGCAAGCCAGACACAGCTCCACTTGCCAGATATGCATGTAGATGTTAGTACTATTGTCTCCTTTACTAGCTCTACTTGCCATACATTCCATGTATTGACCCTTCGGGGTTGCTACGTTTCATGTTGCAGGTTATTCCGATTCTGATTGATCGTTATAGGCCACGGTACTCCACTCGGCACTTGTTCACTTGTGGGCAAATTGAAGATTGGAGGATATATTTAGTTTTGTTGCTACCTGAATAATTTGAGCTAGCTTTATGCTAAGCTTTTATTGTAATAATGGTACTCTGGATCTTTGTGGATCATGATACACGGTTATTTTGCTATGATTATCTATATTACTCTATTGTGGGCCAATGAACCGATCCAGGGATTGGCATGTCACATAGAGGCCACGGTCTTATCAGAACCGGGGTTTCACACCGATATATCTGGGGGCTAACTTTCCTTTCAGCTGGAAACGCTGCATTCCTTTCAATGGCGACACTTTCATATACACAAAATCTCCTATGTTGAAGGCGAGGTCTCGACGTCTCTTGTCGGCGTAACTCTTCTGTCTGGACTGGGCTGTCTTGAGGTGCTCACGAATCTTGTGAACCTTCTCTTCTGCTTCTCGTAGGATGTCGGGTCCAAAAATCTGACTCTCTCCTACTTCCGACCAGTTCAACGGGGTGCGGCACTTCCTTCCATACATGAATTCAAATGGGGCCATTTGCAGACTAGCTTAATAACTGTTGTTGTATGAAAATTCTGCAAACGGCAGACAATCTTCCCACTTAGATCCATATTCTAACACACATGCTCTCAGCATATCTTCGAGTATTTGATTTACTCGCTCTGTTTGTCCATCGTTCTGAGGGTGATAAGCTGTGCTGAAATCTAGTCAGGTTTCTAAAACTTCTTGGACTTTCTTCTAGAATCTCGAGGTAAACTGAGTTCCTCGATCCGATACGATGTTCTTGGGGACTCCATGCAAACTCACGATTCTAGTGATGTATAACTATGCTAGCTTCGAACTTTGATAGGTAGTCTTGACTGGTAAGAAATGGGCGACTTTGTATAATCTGTCTACTATGACCCAGATAGAGTCATTTCCCCTACTAGAAGTAGGCAATCCGGTGGTAAAGTCCATTCCAACGGAATCCCATTTCCATTCCGGAATCTGCAATGGTTGCAACAATCCAACGGGTCTTTGATGTCCCGCCTTGACTCTCTGACATATATCACACTTGGCGATATAGCTTCCGGTTTCTCTCTTCATCTTATGCCACCAAAATTGTTCTTTCAAATCTTCATACATATTCGTTCCTCCGGGGTGGATAGAATAAAGAGTATCATGAGCTTCCTTCAGAATAACTTCTTTCAACTCAGAATCTGCTGGTACACAAAGGCGTCCTTTTGTACCACGGAACTCCTTCTTCGTCTTCCGTGAATCCGGGTACTTTGCCTGTACCAATACGATGTTTGATTCGGTCGATACTAGCATTTCCTTTCTGCGCCTCCTTGATCTGGCTGATCAAAGTGGGTTGAAGTTCTATGCTATCCAAAAATCCTTCACTCACTAATTCCATTCGAAAATCTTCCATCTCTTTGTGCAAGATTGGTTGCTCCTTTAAAATCATGGAGTTCAAGCAGCACGACAATCTACTAAGGGCATCTGCTACCACATTGTCTTTACCAGGGTGATAGTGAATGTCCAGATCATAATCCTTGATTAGCTCAATCCATCTTCTCTGTCTCATATTCAGCTCCTTCTGAGTGAATATATACTTCAGACTCTTGTGATCCGAATAGATCTCACAACGGTTTCCCATCAGGTAATGCATCCATGTCTTCAGGGCTAGAACTACGGCTGCGATTTCGAGGTCATGGGTTGGGTAATTCTGCTCATGCTGTTTCAGTTGTCGAGATAGATAAGATATAACTTTGCCTTCTTGCATTAGCACACATCCGAGACCGATCTTGCATGCATCACAATACACGTCGAAGGGCTTCGTGATATCCGGCATGATTAAGATGGGGGATGAAATCAATCTCCTCTTGAGTTCTTGAAAACTCGCTTCACATTTGTCTGTCCATTCAAACTTCCTGTCTTTCTTCAGCAATTGGGTCATGGGTCTGGCGATACTCGAGAATCCTTCTACGAACTTGCGGTAGTATCCCGCCAATCCGAGAAATGCACGAACTTGGGTTTGAGTTGTTGGGGCCTGCCAATCTTCGACATCTTTCACCTTTGCACGAACTTGGGTTTTCTGTTGTTTTTGGTTTCAGAAAAGCCAGAAAAGAAATATTCCCGGAATTGGATGGGAGAAAAGCCAAACTCAATATTTTACCAGAGCAGACACAGAGTCCAGAGGAGATACAAGGAGGCGCAACGAGGCAGCCATAACTAGGGGTGGCGCGGGGCCCCTGGCCGTGTCAGCCCCTGGTGTGGGCCCCTCGAGGCTCCACCGACCTGCCCTTTTGCCTATATATACGTCTCCCCAAGATGTAAACCCTAACGCGGGCTGAAATCCACGAGAAGGTCCACAGCGCCACCTCCATTGAAGAGGAGATTCGGGGGACAAAAGTCTTTTTTCCAGCACCCTGCCGGGATGGGGAATTGCCTCCGGAGCCATCTTCATCAATCTCCACCACCATCTCCATCGTCGTTGCTGATTTCCATGATGAGGAGGGAGTATTTCTCCCTCGAGGCTAAGGGCTCTACCGGTAGATATGTGTTCATATATCTCTCTCTCTCTCTATGCGTGATCTTATTATGACCATGAGCTTTGTAATCAAGTAGATCTACTTTGTTACTCAAGTGCTTTAATTGTAATCTCCGGATATCCCCACGTGTGTGAAGGTGACAGTGTGCACACCGTGTGGCACTTAGGCTAAAGATTACATAAATAATTATCATGAGTTATATTTGGAGTTGGATGTCTCTATGAAATCGTGGTGTTTGTAGGAACCATCTAGCGCTCAAGGTGATAGTGTGGGGTTATCTAGATGGAGAATGCGAACTTTAAGGAGTGCTTTTGTAGCCCTACCGTTTATTAGAGTTGTCCAACCGGAAAGTAGTTCAGAGTAGAATAATGAAGAGAAGTTATTTATATGAGAGTGTCCACTAGTGAAAGTATGATCCCTAGGCCTTGTTTCTAAGAAATGAAACACCATTTACTACTAGACCTGTTACATGTTTGCTTGCTTCCATCTTTATTTTAGATTGCCTTTAGTCTCTTCCTCCCCGTCAAGCTCTTTTCTGGCACCGTTGTCTTATAATCATCCATACTACTTGTATTTTACCATCTCTTCGCCGAAATAGTGCACCTATACACCTGACACGTGTATTGGGTGTGTTGGGGACATAAGAGACTTCTTGTATCTTGATTGCAGGGTTGCTTGAGAGGGATACCTTTGACCACTTCCTCCCTGAGTTCGATAAACCTTGGGTAATCCACTTAAGAGAAACTTGCTGTTGTTCTACAAACCTCTGCACTTGGAGGCCCAACAACTGTCTACAAGAATAGAAGTGTGCGTAGACATCAGGGACCAGGGACCTGGAGAACCTGAGCTGCCACCTCATCAGTGAAGGTAGTCCGAACAAGATCCGCATCCCATGTCCGTGAATCCTCCAGAATCAAAGTGCTCACCTTCTGATCGTCCAACAAGGGAACCCGAGGGTTTAGCAAAACAGGCGGGATCCAATAAGTTGTGGCAATATTTGTTGCAGAACCATCCCCGATGCCCCATCTGATCCCTTTTTTCAGAAGTTCTCTACCAAACAAGATGTTGCACCATGTGTAAGGAGCCGATCGCGGGTGAGGAGCCTCTCAGAACTCACATTTTGGGGAAGTAGCGACATTTGAGGACCCGAGCACACATAGAGGAGGGGTCCGTCAGTAGACGCCATCCCTGGCGAGCCAACATTGCTTGGTTGAACAGTTCCATATCCCTAAACCCCATTCCTCCAAAAGATTTCGGAGTAGTAAGCCACTGCCAGGATCTCTAGTATAGCTTTTTCCTGCCATCCTCCGTACCCCACCAGAAGTTTGCTATAATTTTCCTCATTTCCTCACACGATGACACCGGTAGCTGAAAGCATCTCATCACATATGAAGGTATGGCCTGGACAACTGCTTTGAGGAAGGTCTCCTTCCTAGCTCTAGACATTGGTCTATCTGAAGCCCCATTCACTCTCTTCCACATGCAATCAACCAAAAATCTAAACACACTTACCGGTGATCTACCAACATCCATAGGCATCCCTAAGTAGGATTCATTAAGTGCCTTAGTTTGGACATTTAGCCTCTACATAACTGCGCTCTTGATGGAATCCTCATAGTGGGCACCAAATAAAATGGACGATTTATCTCTATTGATCTTATGCCCCGATCCTTCACAGCATATTTCAAGAGTTGTATGTAAAGCATCAACACTTCTTTGACCACTGCGAGCAAAGAATATACTATCGTCTCCAAACAGTAGGTGTGAGATAGAAGGTCCAAGTAGGCCATTTCGAATACCTTGTAGTTTACCTTGGCTCTCCTTTTATTGCAGAAGACACGACAATCCTTTAGTGCAGAGAAGAAAGAGGTAGGGGCAGATAGGGTCCCCTTGCCTGATACCCCTCGATGGGACCACTGGGTTAGTCAATTCCCCATTAACACGAACATCATACCTCGACGATGTAACACACCTCATAACTGTGTTGATCCATGTAGGTGAGAAGCCTAGCCTTGCTAGACAACCTTCCAGATAACTCCATTCGACCCAATCATAGGCTTTCATCATATCCACCTTCAAAGAAAGAAAGGCCGCTTTGAGTGTTGTTGCCTGATTGTATGGAGACACTCATAAGAAATGAGAGCATTGTCAGTAATAAGCCTGCCAGGGACAAACGCACTCTGATGCTCAGAAACAATCAAGGGCAAGATGATCTTCAATCTGTTGGCCAAAACCTTCGAGGAAACCTTATAGAGCACACTGTACAATCTAATAGACCTGAAATTTTTCAAGAGGACGGGGTTAGCCACCTTAGGAATGAGAATAATAATGGAATCGCATGATCCATAAAAAATAGCTCCCCCTCCAAGAAACTTCTCACATCTTGGCAGATTTCGTTACAAAAAAAATCCCAGTGAGTTTGATAGAACAAAGTTGGAAAACCATTTGGACCCGGTGCTTTAATCGGACCCATATAAAAAATAGCAGCCTTGATATCTTCATTCAAGTATGCACGAGTCAAATCCGCATTCATCGCTTTGGTAACTTTATAGGGGATGGAGTCTAGGACATTATCGATAGAAAGGGACGGCTCAGAAGTGAACAAGTCCCCATAAAATTCCTGAACCATGCCTTTAATGCCTTCAAGATCTTCGCAGCGTGCGCCATTCTCCTTAACTAGGAAATTGATTTTGTTGGTATGTTTCCGTGCCGAAGCTCTAGCATGGAAAAGGTCGTATTTTGATCTCCCTCTTAGAGCCAATCAATGCGAGATCTCTGTCGAGCCATAACCTCCTCCCATTCAAAGAGCTCGCAGAGCTCTTTTTAATCAGACAAACCTCAGCTGTTGTCCCATCTAAGAAACCCAGACGCATCGATTTGAGTTGGCGCTCTAGCTTAGATATATTTGTATTGACTGCACCAAAGCAATTGCGAACCCATTTCTTCAGCGAGCTTGCAACTCTATGCAGTGTGGCCCAGGTTATATGCAATGAGCCCATGCCCATGGTTCCCTCGCTAAAAAAACTTATGTAGGGCATTGGTGGGTAATTTTATATGTCAACAGAGATTCATTGGCTACCATCTAGTTAGTTAAATTGGTGGACATATGTTTCTAATTTTTCTGGGATTTTCTAGGCTATTTCTCTTTTTTTCTAGTAGCCCGTCATGTACTTTTAATATATAATAGATATGATGTTGTTTGTGCTATTTCGATCATATATGATGTTGTTTGGTGCTGTTTTGAATATATATATTGTTGTTTGTGTTGTTTTGAACATATATGATGTTGTTTGGTCCTGTTATGAACATATATAATGCTGTTTGGTGCTGTTTTGAACATATATACTACTGATTTGTGTTGTTCTGAACATATATACTGTTGTTTGTGTTGTTTTGAACATATATACTGTTGTTTTGTGTATTTTATAGCATACATATCGTTGTTTTGAGCATACATGTTGCTGTTCTTTCAGATGAGCACAAGCCAAAGCAGCGATGAAGGTGAAAGAGACGACATTGAGTACGCACTTATGGATGCAAGAAGGCGCCGTTGACGATAGAATACCCAAATTATGTATCATGTTCTTTCACATTCTGAGAAGTATCTTTTGAAGCAACCAAGGAAGGAACCAAGGTACACCGGACAACAATGGGTATTTGATAACTTGAGAAACTCAAAGGATTGTTATGATATGTTCATAATGCATAGGCCATGTTTTGATTCTTTGCATGACACTTTGGTTAAAAAATATGGTATGAAGGGATCTTCATGCATGTGTTCCGAGGAGGCAATCGGAATGTTTTTGTGGACTCTTGTAATCCTCAATCTGTGACTCAAGTTCATAACCAATTCAAGAGATCCAAGGAAACAATCAATAAAAAGTTTGCTGAGGTGCTATACTGTGTGAACCAATTAGCGGGAGACATATATCCCATCAATAGAAAAGTTTGCGCATCCTCCTCTAGGTATATGATGTTAGACTTGTGCACTCTTCATTTTGTGGTATTGGTGTCATATATCCCATCATTCACTTGTGTTTTATTCAGGAAGATACTATCTAGTTGATTAGGGTTATCCCAATCAGGATGGCTAACTTTCACCATATACAGGTACCAAGTATCGTCTACCTGAGTTCAGACTTGCTGGAGCGCCTACTAGGAAGAAAGAAATATTAGACCATGCCCATTCATCTCTGTGGAATGCTATTGATAGAACGGGATGTTGAAGAAAAATGGCGCATCTTGCATGGCATGCCAAGTTACCCATTAGAGAAGCAGACTGGCATTATCATTGCGTGCATGGCTCTCCATAAATTCATCAGGGATAGTCAGTTATTTGATCTCTACTTCTACCGATGTGATCATGATGAGAACTATATGCCTCCAGGACATGTTGTTTCCATAGCCGCAAGCAATGTGGACAATGATTTACGAGAGGACCATGTTAGCATGAACAACATGCGTGATAACATAGCCGATGTTTTGTTCATTCCAAGAGAAGGTGTGTTGGAGGCACGAAACCTCGTACTTCTTTTAAGTTCGTATGGATAACCTTGTAACTTAATTATGTCACAATCTCGTATTATATTTTGGTGTGATCATGATAAAGACTATATGATGTTTTATGTTTGTCGACAAGCTTCAGAATTTAATTGTCGCGATAACCTTGGATTATCATTTTGAATAACCCTTAAATATAGTATTTAGGTAAACTAGTTGAATGCCCGTGCGTTGCCACGGGATAACAAGAAAAATTAGACATGTTGATCAAAAAATTCGATAGTTAATAATGTTCTTACTAAATGTCTCAGCATTACATCCTTTACCCATGCAACAAGAAATTTCCATGTGACAAAGAAAGTAGATCCCATCATAGCAGGCTCACAGCTGCATATACAAGTTATCTTGACATGAGTAGAAATTTATTAAAACATCAAGATGCCATAGAAATTATAAGACCGGCTATATCTCATGATTCTTTACAACTAACAAGTAAACCTGTAAGATCCGAGTTATATATGGTGTTCATGGTCTTGAAGGTCTATTTCTTACACTACAACGGGAATGTACATTTCCTGCAAAACAAACAAAGTATTTGGAAAATATATTGCATGGCCTATTCTTATGCTCTTTAATATTCTTAATCATGCGAAGGAATCAAAATCCCTGCCTAGTTTCTTTGCTTCCTTTTCATATATGATATGATGGTATATGGTATGACTTATAAGAACAATATGCAAAAATCAGTAGACACAATAAAGTAATTAGTTAATTGATATATAAATCTCTCATTTCATGATATTACAAGCGAGCATTTGGTGGCCTACATGCATACCAAGTAGTCAACCAGCCGATGACAATGCACAATAAAAGCACCAAACCAAGAACTCACCGTCTCTAAGTCAGCACAAAAGTAATAACCATTCTTTTTTTGGAAAAGCATTTGTCGGTAGTATTCTATGAGGAATTTCAACTACACTGTATTGGGACTATTCTCAAGGTGAGGGAATCTTGAAAGTGAGATAGATAATGGCATATTCAATTATACTATACCAAGAAATGAGCCATTCATCTCCATTGGTCACTCAAGGTCGCTCAAATCAAAGCTTTCTGCGAGACTCCCACAAAGGAAAATAATTTCCATTGAATGACTGATTGTGATACGAACACCAGTTCTTGTGCCGGTTGTGTCAAACCAGATGGTCAATACTGAATACAATATTTTCTCTATCAACTATATATTTTGTTAATATTGTCAACCTGCAAATTGATCGCAAACATCTGACACCTAGATTCCTACAAATTTCAAATACATATGACACCTAGCCCGCAACAACCTACAAAGAATCATCTTTGTCCATCTCTTGAACATGCAGTACAAGGTCAACCATTGGAATAACTAAATGCTGAACATTTATTTACCATGAGATTTGACCGAATAGTGTAGATCACAAACATATAAGAAAGCATAGCAATAACATCGTTGATATAGAGCATTAGATGGAACATGTTGCTAGATAAATACTAGAGCCAAATGCTTGAAAAATACATCATCATAACTAAGTAGATTTTTCCCATAGAACTTTGATAAAGCATTCATTTTTTCGGGGTGCTCTTAACATGGTTTAACATCTCAAAAATAATTCATACATGTCAATTAATATATTATGTTTCCCATTCCATGTATCCCGCAATACAATAATTACATCACATTAGTAGTACTCAACAAAAATTCATGGAGCAACTCCAACAGCTTACCCATATATGGGTAAGAGGGACAATAACCATTTTTTGGGGTAAGAGGAGGAAAAACCTTGCTCCAACAGCTTACTCATAAGTGGTTCCCCACCACAAAATTTTGGCTGATCACCCATTTTTTGTCACCTCTTACCCATATATGGGTAGATGGACACAAATTTTGGGTAAGAGGCAACTCTTACCCATATGGTGCTACATCAGCATAAACCCACGCGAGAAGCCTCCAACCGCTCGAGTGGAAAATCGCCCGACCCGCCCAACCTTGTCGTCGGTCACCGTCGGCCCATCCGCTCACCACTAACCTCCCTGCGCATCGCCGCTCCTCCTTCTAGCCATCCTCTTGCCTCCACGGCGCCCGAGAGGCCCTTAATTCGTCTAGGAGCACGCCGCAGCGCCCGCCCCCGTCGATGCGCCGCCAACGCCGATTCTCGACGGTGCAGGCCTTGTTGAGGTCATGGTTAGCCCTGCCGCCTCCTCATCTGCGAGCTCTGCCTGACCTTGGCCACCTTCCTCCCACCGGCTTGCACCGCGCCCCTCCTGCGAGCTCTGGTCGCTGGCCTCGGCCATGTTCCCTACGCATCGTGGACCTCAATCCTGGCCAGCGTGCCCTGGCGGTGAATTGGCGAGGACCAGGAGGCAAGCGGTGACGCAGACGAGGAACAGGCAAGCGGCGGCTTCAACGAGGCCGACTTGCGACATGGGTGCAGTTCACCGCCGGTGGATGTCCTTGATTGATTTTTTATTTTTTTGTGTAGGGTCCTCGGTGTAAAAAAGGTATACCATGTTGTAATTTCTTTAATTGTTAGGTCCTAGTTGTGTTTTGCATAGCCAGAAAATGGGTAAGCTATTGGAGCAAACAATATTTTGCTTACCCATACCTCCTCTCTCCTCTTACCCAAATGTCTTTTCCTTACCCATATATGGGTAAGCTGTTGGAGTTTCTCTAAGCAGTTGTATCTTCACAACAGATGCTATATTTGGTTCATGTACAACCAGTTGTATCTTCACAATACAACGCTGATTGGATTTAAACTCATTTGGATGAGCATCGATTACTCATAAGATAACAATGGCTAGAATTTAGATAAAACCAAATGAATGCTTAAAATACGATAGTTTTGCTACGGACAAACTTCGATTCTCTTACTTTGATGCAAGAATAAATTTAGCTAATTTTCTAGAGCAAGCAAGAACATTCTGTAAACTCCAATGTTTGATGTTTAGAATTTAGTTCAGTCTAACCAGTATGTGAAAAACATAATCCATGGCTTCCTACAACACATGGATCAAATTAAACATCTACACGATCAAATCTGAGCAAGAAAATTAAATAATCATAGAAAGGAACTAATCAAATTAAATAAAGACTTATTCTAGTTACTCTAGAAATGATAAAGGATCCCAGACCAGACATCTACCTTTTTTACCTCATTTTTATAATATAGCAGATTTTAAGCAAGTCACCATCGTTCAACTAAATACAGAGAATGTCTCTTACTATACCTAGGAACTGGAGGGCAACATCACGTTCCGGACTTGCGATCCCCTTACACCGTGACAAATGGATAAGGAAATCATCTATTTGATCTCCGGATTCCTGTAAGAACAAGAAATCTCGACAGTATGAGCAAATAGCATAGTATGGAGATGAATAGAAACTATGTCTTAAGAGATGAATAGGAGCATAAAATTCATGAGATCTGAGTGGAAGAACCTGAAATTTCCCACCTCCATGAAGCCATAGACCTGCATCTGCTGCATGCATTAGCCATTGGCACCAACAACAAAAGATACCTTTTATATAACCCGGTTGGCAAATCCTGAAGCTGTACCTGCTCAACAAGAGAGTAAGTTTGTTAAAGGAGGCATTTGTATATTTGACTTTCTTAAATTTTACCCAACCAGGAGGCAAATTTGTACATAGCCTGGAAAGATCAAATTCACGGTATTTGATTGGTCACCTCACAAACAATTAAATATCAATTAATCATCTTATTCCAAAGGCCAAACCTGGTTTCATTTTCCCAAGTTAGAATTCATTTTGTTAATATTGTCAACCTGCAAATTGATTTCTTGCTCACATAAGTTTACTTTTGTCTATGTTGTTGTAGATGGGCTCAACCGAGGTTCTCATGGACAACCAAGTGGACGAAAATATCAGTTTTACTTAAATTAAAGAATACATCAGGTCCTTCCCTCCAAAAGTGAAATTGGTGCGGATCTATGAGGCGTGCTTGACACGCGGATATTTGGAGTGTCTATTCAAAGATAGTGAATGGTTGGACGGAGACGTAAGATAACATATCCATATACTATTATGTCATGACCACTTTCTCAATGATAACCAAACAACAATTATAACATGTTTTCTTCAAACTACGGATATGCACAACAGTTCTCCGGACACACACACTCACATTTTTTCAGATTTTAGCATCACAAACAGAGCATACATTGACATCAGGGTTGTGTCATGTTCATGTGAGATTTTGAGAGAAAGGCGACGGACTAAAATAAGTGTTCAGAGTTCAGGTCCAGATGAGATGAGTAAAATGGCCAACATCCAAACGGGAAAAAATTGTTTTATACATGTGAGACAAAAAAAGGCTGAAAGAAGAAACATGTTAAAGTGATGTTGCTTCAACCCACGACAGGCACTGGGCCAGCTTGTCGTTTCAAAATCAGGGGCACTTTGCTATATCCAGAAGGTTTGTTGCTGCTTTCTAGTTAAGTTCAGACTTAGTTTAGATGCATCCTTAACTTGATAACCGATGTATATTTGCTCAAAAGAAATTCCCATAACTTACTGTGCATAGCAAATGTCTTCATAAATTATATCATTACCTCTCCGTATAAGAAAGTGCAGTTTAGAAATTTCATATAAAATAATAATAAACTATTCAGATTTGTGCTCTCCCGCACACAATTAGTGATGACAAACTTCTGTTTTACCTAACCACAGAGGAGATTGATGAAGAATTCAAAGGGAACAACATCCTCCTGTGAGGTTAGCTTTCTTGGGTGTGCACTGAAAGCATATACATGAAGATCGGAAACTGCTAAGAAAAAGCAAGTTAAGCAACCAAGTATTAGTTTACCAAATAAACTAAAATGTGTTAGTTTAGCATAGTAAAGAAACTTAATTCTGATAGATGTCTAAGATCCTAAGCATGCACCTGTGACTCCTATATTATGTGATTCTAGATAGACACGCGCGCTTCGCCGCGCCGCCTTCTTGGCTTTGTCGCAAAATCTAGCATATATAGTGTATGAGCGGTCATAGCAACTTTGTATGTGTGTCCTTGTGTAGGTTGTCACTAGCGGTATTCACAAGAATTTCAAAGTCATATGGACCGAACACAAGCCTCACTTCGAAAGGTTAGCAAACTAATACAACTTCATATAAAATAATAGCATAATTTGTTCAACCTCATTGGCGTCAACAAAGAAAAGGTAACTTAGCTGAGAGCAGGCCAATTTTTTAAAAGCATCCTCGGTAATGTAAAATAAAATGTGGACTACAATAGGTGAACCACGTTTACATGCAAGAAGAAAATATAAATAAACCACAACAGTTAAGAGTGCGGCTGGGAAAGTAAATATGAAAATAAGAAATCTTGTCCCAACTTTCTCAGAAACATGGGGGAGTGGCTTGGCCTAAGCCTAACCTCCGTGCTCATAAACTGCACATAATTGCTATGTTACATGCTTTCATTGTCAAACATCCCAACCCCACCTGTGTGCTCACCAAAAAAATGTCACTGACATTCCATTAGATGCCAAGCGCCAAGAGCACAAACAAAATTATGATTTTCCTTTAACAATAAAAATTTCTATGCGAGCACCTTTCATAGTGCTCTTATAGACACTAAAACCTCTAGTTCTGGCAGAAAATAAATAAGAAAAAGATCAAGAGGTTTTCCAGAGAGGCAGACAGATGTCCAAACCTGGAAATTGTGCACAATTGTCACAGGACTTGAAAAGGGTAGCAACATCAGGACCTTTAATTTTCAGCAACTACCAACTAACAAAACCCTTCTCTATGGAATTGATTGTCAAGTAAACTGATAGTGCTAAGTCATAAAATTTGGAAATCAACAGTGTGGTAGAATTAGGAGCACAAGCATTCGATGATATATCAATTTGAACATTGGAATTACCACTGATTAGTAAGCCATGTAACATTACCAAGCCAACACGTTTTTGTTTTCCAATGGCATGATGGTGAAAAAGAAAAGAAAAATGTCTTTTGATAATGAATATCTACATCGTACAACTTTTGAAACGTTTGTGTGAAATGCATATTTCAAAGGATGCATGGATGGCAAGACTTGTGAGGATCACGCATATATGGTGAGATTTTCTCACACGGATAACAAAATGATGATAATTTTTTAGACTCTAATTTTGAGCATGGATAAGGAAACACAAAACTAATGACCGTTCCCTTGAGCTCCAGCCAAAATTATAAGTTAAATCACCTTGAAATAATACTCGGTTGCAGCATATAAGGAGATAACATTACAATGATCAAACAATCTAGGTTATGCAAAACTATAAAATGGAGAGTGGATATTTCTTGTGTGCTTCTCGAATCCAATGAGATCGCTAATGCATGGTCAGTTCCCAAATTATGTTGGAACTACAAAGTAAATGACGGTTATGACCTGTGAACTTAACATTTACTTTTGTAAAGCTTGGTTTTTGTCCGCATAAAAAAAGAATGAGATAATCACCTTGTATTGGAGCATTCGGGAAATGGCAGGGCACGTACCGAGAGGTTGCAGCTCCGCAGGTCGAAGAGAATGATGGGTCATTCTTCTTGCGCACCTCGCACAAATCAATGAAGACGGAGAAGCCACACAGCTGCTGCTCTAGGGTATCACCGTTAAAATCAATTGAAAGTCACGAAGGAGAGATAATGAAGCCAACCAAAAGGTCACATCGCAAGGAGACCAGTTAGTGGCTAACAATTTGTAGACTGAGGAATACTGCATAATTGATATAAAAACAACAACGACAAAAAATGGAAGCAAATGCAAGAATTGACTTACAAAGAAGGTTGTCGTCCCTAGTGGATTAAATAAGAATACTATTCAGACAGGATCATCTACCTCGTGTACCTGCTACTGTTAGATACATCAGGATTTGAGGTAAATACACATAAATAGTTAACTTACAATTTAATTTCCATATTTTTTCCCTATTAGATATTTGGTTGCTACGATTGTGGTTCATACTGGCAGCACAATATTATTTCATTCTGATTAGAGAGCGATATCTAAACATCAAATCAGCCAGAACAAAAATATTACTGCCCGCCACCATAAGTTCCATTTATTGTACAACTCTATCATAAACAGCCACACCATAGTATAAATTAGATAGACAAACCTGACTGACTCACAAAAAAGTCAAACTGAACGGCTAGAATTATTGCACATTATAAGATATTTATTCATCAAACTTCTATAACATGCAGGATATAAATAGGTAGTTTAATTCCTTACAGAAAAATTACTGAATGAGTTCATAGACATGAAAGGAAGATGAAGCTTTAAATATATACAATATTTTTTTCTATTTAACTAACACACAAAAAACACTCAAGATAAAGAAAGAAAGATGACTGAACAACAGTTGAAAAGAACGCTAAAAATGTTTGTCTCGGCTGAAAAGTGGAAGTAGCATCTATGAAGTTTTTTTTAGGACAACTAAACTATCATATCTATACAATTAGTTTGGAGTTGGTGGCATCCATCTTCCAAAAATTTCGTCTATCCGCCGTTTACTATTTTGTCCTCCCACAAAATCACATTATACTGGAAACTGTCATCGTACATGTTTATCTGTTATCTTCTCTCCACCCGAATGAACCTACTCTTATCTCCCTCTACCCACCACCTCCATGGATCTCTACAACCACATTGGTTGCCCCTCATCTCCTCCTTGATCACATCGATCTCGCCCTGCATTCGAAATTCTAGCACTGTTGATTCTTTAACTCCATATGGCACCTTCAGCTTTCCAGGCGGCCGATGCCCCTCGCTCTTGCCATCTAGAGCCCTTGGTCCTTCACTGCCCACCTGCGGGGAAAGAGGGTTGCCGCCCCACCGGGCCACCATTTCCTCCGAGGCTGATGCTCAGCCAGCTAGAGTCCCTCCATCGTGGAGTAGCAGGCCATACACGCGTGTGGAAGATGACATCACTAACCATGAAATCGTCACCCGAATCATGTTTATGTGAAGCAACTTGACCAAATCAGCGGCGGCGCATCCTGCGAAGCTATTGTTTCTGTTGCCGCGCTGTGCTCCTCTCTTAGTTCTTTCTTCAAATCAGGCTGCTCTCCCGTCGGATTTCTTTCTTCAAATCAAGCTACAAAAGATCTGAAATTATTTGACCGAAAGATAATTATGTCAGTGTCTACCGAAAGTACTAAAATTCAGCGTTCAATGGGTTGCACTGAAACTGATTTGCCCATGATATCTCTTGCCTGAGTATGACAACCTTGGGGGACTCGACTGAGTTTCTCATCGATTTCCAGCCATAATCATCGTCAGTCTGCTTGATTTTTTGCTTCATTGCTTCGGGTAGTTTCCTAGCTAGGTTAATATGAATCAATGAATCAAAACCATGTGTTCTAAACTTTAACTAATACGTATAGCCCCATGCTATAACAATCAGAATTCGTGACAAACCAATTAACATGTGCAACCTCTTTTGCTAGAAAAAAAGGGTGCTAATGTGCTTTCATAAGGGTGTATATTCGAATTGTGACATACGTACTACTTCAGAGAACATGTTGCATGTGACATAAGTACTACTCCAGAAAACAGATATGATCCGCTTCCAGTCAAAAAGTAGGAAAACTAAAGGGATGAGGGGGATTTACATACGCATGTTCCAGGGCAGATGGCAGATGAAGTCGGGGGCTCCCAAATTCCATGAGGAATGCCCTTGTGCGATATTCTTCTAGCGAATGTAGCGGTTGCTGCCTTGGTATCAGACGATCTGCGGAGGACGACGATTTGGTCAAAATCAAGAGGGTTCCTTGATCGTTGCCTGTCCAACGGGTACCAAACAACAGTCTAGATATCAGAGACGGAGAGAGGAGGATTACTACCGCCAAAGACGGTGCAGGAGAGAGCAGCGTTAGGTGGTTCAGCATCGGGATGACGGGGTTGTCCACCATGGATCCTTCGTACACTGGCAAAATTGATCTAGAAGCTGGCGGCAAGGGCGGCGCCGAGCGACAGGGTTGTCGCAGAGCAGACCGGATCAGCTTGACCCAGACGGCGGTCGCGATGAAAAGGAGGCGGCCGTGGGTCAAATCTTGGAGAGAAGAGGATGATAAAAAGGCATAACGGAGTGGTCGCAGAGCTGAGTTACCCCTAGCTTACAGACGGAAGACTACCACTGACGCGGTAACCTGGGGCCAGTAATAAGCGCGATCAGTGCCACCCCTTGAAACGAACAGGTGGTATGGTAACAAAAATCATCAACACTAGTTAAATCGGTCGTATCAGAAACGCTACTTGCGATGATCCAACGGCTGACAGATGGTGGTGCGGGAAGGCCCTCAGCAGGCGGGTCTTTGCTTAGGCTTAAGCCTATAGATAATAATTGATTTCTCATAGAAGCATTCACCAGTCGCAGGAACTCCATTTCGACACTTCAAGCATGCATCTCCCTGACCAAAGCTCGCATACACTGGAGTGTTATGGAAGCTTGCTTTCTCACAATGGCTTGTAGCCTATCCAGTCCTCTTACAGCTCGACAAGCTCTCCTAACCTGAAGAAGACTGAAATAAACATAGATTATTTTTTTGGATGATTATAATAACAGATTGACCATCATCTCTAGCATGTTTTATAAGAATGACATCAAGAAAAATCGATGGCATATAAAAGTTGTGGAAATAAATTATTTTCAATACTGTACCTACAGGTAGGTCATATTGGCTCATTGGTTTCAAGTAGTGTATAATGTACAGTAAATGGCAAATCAGTACAATTTAAACCACCTCATGTTTCCTAATAAAAGTAGCATCCAAAAAATCACAGGAACCAGAACACATGTATACTCATCTGTGTTTACCTAGATAGTCCATGGGACCAGCGACAAACGTTGACGGAGATGTCGACCAATGGTACTCTGCGAGGTGGCTATGGCGCACATGGTGATGACCAAGCGGTGGCCACCAACCGCACCCTGCGTGGAGACGGCGTCGCCCACGGTGAAGGCCCAGCAGCAACGGATCCCTGTGATGGAATGGGCGAGAAGGGGGAGCTGAGTTGCCTGTTGGCCTTAGGAGACAGAGATATGGGCATGATCGTGGTGGTTTCCTCCCACACATGATAGAGCAGGTGAGGTCGGGGAGGGAGCGCTAGGGGATTTTCGTCGGCATCGAAGTCAGAGGACGGGATCCAGGAGGCGCGTGGAGGTGGGTGGATAGAATAGCCGTCAAAGTCGACTATCTAGAGATGGCGTCGAGCTTGTCCGAGTTGCGGCAGACGAGCACGGGGCCGAGGCTAGAGGCGGCGAGGTGTGGAGCGGTCGATGTGCCGGTGCTAGTGACGATGGCCCCGGGCCCATAGCGGCAGCGCAAGATCTGGGGGAGGTGACAATGTGCCAATCGGGAGAATAATGCCTTCGCCAGGCACATAAACACAATATTTGGCCAATCCCTCTTCTCTGGCGCCGTCTCGCTGGTCGCGTCATCCTCGACGCCAGATCGGAAGGCAGAGCTAGGGTTCCACGGGAGGCGAACCATCGTCTCTGGAGGCGGAGCTTATGGGGGATGGCGACTAGGAGAGGCGCCGGCGTGTGGAGTAGCCAGAGACCAGGGCCGTGCAGCGGCGAGCCATGGGGGAGAAGAGCATCGAGCGGGAGGAGAAGGGCACCCCGAGAAGTTGATTGGTAGGGCAAAGTGAGACAGAGCGTGATATCGGGGCGGGATTGAGGGGCAGGTGCGGAGGACGGGAGGGGATCGACGATGTTGGACGAAAAGGAGGGGGCGAAACGTTGTTCGACAGAACACGGACTTATAAGAACAATATGCAAAAATCAGTAGACACAATAAAGTAATTAGTTAATTGATGTATAAATCTCTCATTTCATGATATTACAAGCGAGCATTTGGTGGCCTACATGCATACCAAGTAGTCAACCGGCCGATTGTAGGGGTTCGTAGAATGGAAAAAAAATTCTACCGCATGCAAACAAACAAGCCAAGATCTATCTACTAGATTGTAGCAACGAGTCGATAGAGGAACTCACCCTCGAAGATTCCAAAGCGATTAACGAGATCAGATTCTCGTGGGTGATGTAATCGTACTCTTGCCGATCTCAAGATCGCGTAGACGATCCTTCGCTGCTCCGTAGCGCTTCATGATCGGTCACACGTTCGGTACTCGATGAAGACCTTCCTCTCCCTTGTTCCAGCAGGCAGCGGAGGTTGTAGTACTCTCCTCGCGATTCCGGCAGCACGATAGCGTGGTACCGGAAGTAGAGGGGAGATCTCGCAGGGCTTCGCCTTAAGCCGGAGCGAGTATGGTGGAGTATGAGAGAGGCCTTGGTGATCTAGGGTTTAGAGGGCACCAAGGGGAGGGTGTGGCCGGCGGCTAGGGCTTGGGGAAGCCCCAAGTCGCCGAGTTGGAGGGGAAACCCTAGGCGGCGGCTGCACTTGGAGGTGGAGGCGCCAAATCTAGGGTTTTTGGGTGTAAGGAAGAGGGGCAGCCCTACCCCTCCTTATATAGGTGGGAGGGTGCGGCTTGGGAGGAGGGAGTCCTCCTCCAACTCCTCCTCCTTGGCCAGCGGGTGGAGGGAGGAGACTTCCTCCCCAAGTAGGTTTCCTACACTCCCTCCACCAAGCAAACTTGTCGTTTGACTTTTTCAAATTGGCGTTTGACTTTCAAACTAGGATTTGATTTATCTCTTTATTTTGCCCAGCCAAGTTACCTAGTACATGATGCAACCATTCCACATTGTCATGACACATTCATGTACCCTTCCCCTCCGGAGTGCCGGACCTTCCGGACCCTTTTAGAACATTCCCGGTGAAAACACCGGAATCATTCCCCAACTCCGAAACAGGACTTTCCTTATATGAATCTTATTCTCCGGACCATTCTGGATATCCTCATGATATCCCGGATCCCATCCGAGACTCCTAACAACATTCGGTATCTTACTCATCATTCCATAACTACTCAACAACATCGAATCCTTAAGTGTGTCTCCCTACGGTTCGTGAATTATGCGGACATGATCGAGAAACTTCTCCGATCAGTAACCAATAGAGAAATGTGGAAATTCATATGGATCCCACATATTTATACAATTACTTTGCGATCTAATGAACCACTTACATACGATACCAATTTCCCTTTGTCTCACGATAGTTTACTTATCCGAGGTTTTGATCGTCGGTATCTCTAAATACCTAGTTCAACCTCGTTACCGATAAGTACTCTTTTCTCGTTCCCGTGGTATGTGATCCAGTCACATGCTTCCAAGCTAATTGGATGACATTCCACCGAGAGGTCCCAGAGTATATCTATCCGTCATATGGATGGACAAATCTCGCTCTTGATCCATGTGTCTCAACCCATACTTTCCGAACACTCAATGCCACCTTTATAGCCACCCAGTTACGGTGTGGTGTTTGATGTCATCAAAGCATCCTTTCGGTGATGGTGATAAGCATGATCTCATAGTCGAAGGAATTAGTTTACTATGTATCAGAAAGCTTATAGCAATTGAACTATTATAATGACTTGATCTTTATGCTACGCTTATCTATAGGAGTATGTCCATCATACCATTCTCCTAATGATATGATCTTGTTATTAATAACATCTCAATGTTTATGATTGGGAAACCACAATCATCTATTAACCAACAAGCTAGTATTATGAAGAGGCTTTACTAGGGACTCTAATTTAGTTTACAAATCACACAAGTATTAATGTTTCCTGGTTAATAGTGTTATAGCATGAATGTAAACATTTATCATAAACACAAAGATATAATAATAACTACATTTATTATTGCCTCTAGGGCATATCTCCAATAGTCTCCCACTTGCACTAGAGTCAACTAATCTAGATTACATGGTAATATACCGAACACGCATGGCAGTTTGGTGTTGGTCATGTTTTGCCCTCGGGAGAGGTTTAGTCAACGGATCCGCCACATTAAGATCTATGTGTACTTTGCAAATCTTTATGTCACCATCTTGGACATGTTCTCGAATAGCGTGAAAACGTAGCTTGATGTGCTTCAGCTTCTTGTGTGACCTTGGTTCTTGCGCATTGGCTATGGCTCCCATGTTATCATAGTAGATAGACATTGGGTTCAGCGCACTTGGAACCACACCGAGCTCTGTAATGAACTCCTTCATCCATATCCCTTCTTGTGAAGCCTCTGAAGCAGCTATGTATTCCGATTCAGTTGAAGATCTCGCCACAACGCTTTGCTTTGCACTCCTCCAGCTAACTGCTGCACCATTCAAAGTAAATACATATCCAGATTGAGATTTAGAATCGTCTGGATCAGTGTTCCAACTAGCATCGGTGTAACCATTAACAACGAGCTGTTCATCACCTCCATAAGAAAGAACCATATCCTTAGTTCTTCTCAAGTACTTAAGGATGTTTTTGACCGCTATCCAATGATCCACTCCTGGATCACTTTGATATCTGCTAGTTAAACTAACAGCATATGCAATGTCGGGTCTAGTACATAGCATGGCATACATTAGAGATCATATGGCTGAGGCATAGGGAGTCTTACTCATCCTTTCTCTATCTTCTGCCGTTGCAGGACTTTGAGTTTTACTCAAGGTCGTATTGGGAAACATGGGCAAGAACCCTTTCTTGCTATCTTCCATTCTAAACCTCTTTAGAACTTTGTCTAAATATGTACTTTATGACAATGATATTAGGAGTCTCGATCTATCTCTATAAATCTTTATGCCTAATATGTAAGCTGCTTCGCCAAGATCTTTCATTGAAAAACTATTATTCAAATAATCATTGACACTATTAAAAAGGTCTACATCATTCCCAATCAACAATATGTCATCTACATATAGTATTAAGAATGCTACAGAGCTCCCACACACTTTCTTGTAAATACAAGCTTCTCCATAAGTTTGCATAAAACCAAAACTTTTGATTACCTTATCAAAACGTTGATTCCAACTTCGGGATGCTTGCTTCAACCCATATATGGACCGTTGAAGTTTGCACACCTTGTTAGCATCTTTAGGATCAACAAAACCTTTGGGTTGCATCATATACAACTCTTCATCAATGTCTCCATTGAGGAACGCCGTTTTGACATCCATCTGCCATATCTCATAATCATAATATGCAGCGATTGCTAACATAATCCTCACAGACTTTAGCTTTGCTACAGGTGAGAAAGTCTCATCGTAGTCATCTCCTTGAATTTGTCGAAACCCTTTTGTGACAAGTTGAGATTTATAGACATTAACATTACCATCAGCATCTGTTTTCTTCTTGAAAATCCATTTGTTATTGGCAGCCTTCCGGCCATCTGGTAAGTCCACCAAAGTCCATACTTGGTTTTCGTACATGGATCCAATCTCGGATTTCATGGCTTCTTGCCATTTATTGGAATCTGGGCTCACCATCGCTTCCTCATATGTCGCAGGGTCATCGGTGTTGTCCACCAACATGACACTCATAACAGGATCATACCAATCAGGAGTGGTACGAGTTCTCGTTGACCTGCGAGCCTCTGTAGCAACTTCAACCGAAGTTTCATGATCACCATCATTAGCTTCCTCTCTTATTGGTGTAGGCGCCACATGAACTACTTCCGGTGCTGCGCTACTCGCAAGTTTGAGAGAAGGTTCAACAACCTCGTCGAGTTCTACTTTCCTTCCAGTCACTTCTTTTGAGAGAAATTCCTTCTCTAGAAAGGATCCATTCTTGGCAACGAAAGTTTTGCCCTCGGATCTATGATATAAGGTATACCCAATAGTTTCCTTCGGGTATCCTATGAAGACACATTTTTCCGCTTTGGGTTCAAGCTTGTCCGGCTGCAACTGCTTTACATAAGCTTCGTAACCCCAAACTTTAAGGAACGACAATTTGGGTTTCTTCCCAAACCATAATTCATACGGTGTCATTTCAACGGATTTAGATGGTGCCCTATTTAAAGTGAATGCGACTGTTTCTAATGCATAACCCCAAAATGATAGCGGTAAATCTGTAAGTGACATCATAGAACGAACCATATCTAAGAGAGTTCGATTACGATGTTCGGACACACCATTACGCTGTGGTGTTCCCGGCGGTGTCAATTGTGAAAGTATTCCACATTTCTTCAAATGTTCGCCAAACTCGTAACTTAGATATTCACCTCCACGATCAGACCGTAGAAATTTAATATTCTTGTTACGTTGATTCTCTACCTTACTTTGAAATTCCTTAAACTTCTCGAAAGTTTCGGACTTATGTTTCATGAAATAGATATACCCATATCTACTCAAGCCATCTGTGAAGGTAAGAACATAACGATAACCACCGCGCGATGCTACACTCATTGGTTCACACACATCGGTATGTATGATTTCTAGTAAGTCCGTAGCTCGCTCCATTATACCAGAAAATGGAGTCTTAGTCATTTTACCCATCAGACATGCTTCACATCTTTCAGGTGATTCGAAATCCAGTGATTCAAGAAGTCCATCGGAATGGAGTTTCTTCATACGCTTCACTCCGATATGACCAAGACGACAGTGCCACATATAGGTCGAGTTATCGCTCAATTTCAAACGTTTAGCCTCAATGTTATTTATGTCTGTATTACTACGATCGAGATTCAATAAGAATAGACCATCTATCAGAGGTGCATGTGCATAAAACATATTACTCGTATAAATCGAACAACCATTATTCTCGGACTTCAACAAGTAACCGTCTCGCAATAAACATGATCCCGATATAATGTTCATGCTCAACGCAGGCACCAAATAACAATTATTTAAGTATAAAACTAATCCCGATGGTAGATGAAGAGCTAGCGTGCCGACCGCAATCACATCAACCTTTGATCCATTTCCAACGCGCATCGTCACCTCGTTCTTCGCTAGCTTCCGTTTATTCTACAACACCTATTTAGAGTTACAAATATGAGCAACCGAACCAGTATCAAATACCCAAGCACTACTACGAGTACTAGTGAGATACACATCAATAACATGTATATCGGATAAACCTTTCTTTTTTATGTTGCCGTTCTTCAAATCCGCCAAGTACTTGGGGCAATTCCGCTTCCAGCGACCTTCTCCCTTGCAGTAAAAGCACTCAGTATCAGGCTTAGGCCCAGCCTTGGTCTTCTTCGCCGGTGCGGCAACTTTCTTACCGCCCTTCTTGAAGTTTCCCTTTTGCTTAGACTTGCCTTTCTTGAATTTGGTGGTCTTATTGACCAACAACACTTGGTGCTCTTTCTTGATCTCCACTTCTGCAGATTTCAACAAGGAGAAGAGTTCTGGCAACGTCTTGTCCATGTTTTGCATATTGTAGTTCATCACAAAGTTCTTTTAACTTGGTGGCAGTGATTGGAGGACACGGTGAATCCCCAAAGAATTAAGAATCACTATACCCAAACTTTGGAGTTTGTTTGCATGCCCAGACATCTTAAGCACATGCTCACTGACGGAGCTGCCCTCTTCCATCTTGCAGTTAAAGAACTCTTCAGAAGACTCATAACTCTCAACTGCCACGTGAGCCTCAAATATCATTTTGAGTTCACAGACAATATCATGTGGGTCATGGTTCTCAAACCTTTTCTGAAGCTGCGATTCCAAACCATACAAGATAGCACACTGAACTGTGGAGTACTGATTCTTCCGAGTGAGGTAAACATTCTTTACTTCATTGGTAGCGATGAGCTGCGGTGGTCACCAATGGTGCATCCAAACATAGGTCAAATACCAGCATTGAGGACAATCCTCAAATTCCGAAACCAATCCACGAAGTTGCTTCCATTGTTTTTCAACTTTTCTTTTTCTAGGAACGCATTAAAATTGATGGTAGGGGACGCCATTGATCTACAACATATTTGTAATAGTTTAGACTAAGTTTATGACAAATTGAGTTCTAATTAATAGTTAAATTAATCTAGGTGAACTCCCACTCAAAAAAATATCCCTCACATTGTTTTAGTGATCACATGAACCAAATCCACCACATCAAAACTGATCATCACGAGAGTTGATGTAGCTTCAATGGCGAACAATCAACATGTTCATCATATCTACTATATGACTCATGCTTTACCTTTCGGTGATCCGTGTTCCGAGACCATGTCTGTACATGTTGGAGATATGCCCTAGAGGCAATAATAAATGTAGTTATTATTATATCTTTGTGTTTATGATAAATGTTTACATTCATGCTATAATAGTATTAACAAGGAAACATTAATACTTGTGTGATTTGTAAACTAAAACAGAGTCCCTAGTAAAGCCTCTTTATAATACTAGCTTGTTGGTTAATAAATGATTGTGGTTTACCTATCATGAACATTGAGATGTTATTAACAACAAGATCATATCGTTAGGAGAATGATATGGTGGACATACTCCTATAGATAAGCGTAGCATAAAGATCAAGTCATTTTATTAGTTCAATTGCTATATGCTTTATGATACATAGTAACCTAATTCCTTCGACCATGAGATCATGCATATCACCTTTACCGGATGGATGCTTTGATGACATCACACACCACACAGTAACTGGGTGGCTATAAAGGTGGCATTGAGTGTTCGGAAAGTATTGGTTGAGACACATGGATCAAGAGTGGGATTTGTCCATCCATATGACGGATAGATATACTCTGGGCCCTCTCGGTGAAATGTCATCCAATTAGCTTGCAAGCATGTGACTGGCTCACAAGGGATCACATATCACGGGAACGAGAAAAGAGTACATATCAGTAACGAGGTTGAACTAGGTATGCAGAGATACCGACGATCATAACCTTGGATAAGTAAACTATCGTGAGACAGAGGGAAATTGGTATCGTATGTAAGTGGTTCATTTGATCGCAAAGTAATTGTAGAAATATGTGGGAGCCATATGAATTTCCAGATTCCTCTATTGGTTATTATTCGGAGAAGTGTCTCGATCATGTCCGCATAATTCACGAACCGTAGGGAGACACACTTAAGGATTCGACGTTGTCTGAGTAGTTATGGAATGATGAGTAAGAGACCGAATGTTGTTCGGAGTCTCGGATGGGATCCGGGATATCACGAGGAGATCTGGAATGGTCTGGAGAATAAGATTCATATAAGGAAAGTCCTGTTTCGGAGTTGGAGAATGGTTCCGGTGTTTTCATCGAGAATGTTCTAGAAGGTTCCGGAATGTCCAAGACTCGGAGGAAGGGTACATGAATGTGTTATATCAATTTGATATGATTGCATCATGTACTAGGTGTCATCGCTGAACAAAATAAAGGGTTTAATCAAATCCTAGTTTGAAAAAGTCAAACAGCAATTTGAAAGTCAAACGGCTATTTTTGGGAAGTGGAGAGGGAGGTGGAAACCGAGTTGGGGAGGAGTTCCTCCCCTCCACCGCCGGCCCACCTTGAAGCCGAGTTGGGAAGGGAATCCCCTCCCCTTGTCCGGCCCCTCCACCTATAAAAGGAGGGGCAGGGCTCCCCTCCTAGACACCCAACACCTCCACCTCTAAACCCTAGCCGCCGGCGTCGCCACCTCCACCGCCGCCGCCGCCGCCCTAGGGCAAACCGCCGCTGCCTAGCTAACCCTAGACACCGGCTCGCCCCCTCCTCGGTGTGACTAAACCCTAGATCATCGAGGGCTCTCTCATAGTCCACCATACTCGCTCCGGCTTAAGGCAAAGCCCTGCGAGATCTTCCCTCTACTTCCGGTACCACATCGTTGTGCTGCCGGAATCGCGAGGAGAGTGCTACAACCTCCGCTGCTTGCTGGAACAAGGGAGAGGAAGGTCTTCGTCGAGTACCGAATGTGTGACCGACTGCGGGAGCGCTGCCGGAACGCAGCGCCGGAAGGATCGTGTACGCGATCTTGAGATCGGGAAGAGTACGACTACATAACCCACGAGAATCTGCTCTCGTTAAACACTTTGGAATCTTCGAGGGTGAGTTATTCCATCGACTCGTTGCTACAATCTAGTAGATAGATCTTGGCTTGTTTGTTTGTATGCGATAGAAAATTTTTGTTTTCCATGCTACGAAACCCTACAGTGGTATCAGAGCCGTGTATATATGTAGATCTGTTGCACGAGTAGAACACAATGGTCATTGTGGGCGTTGATGCTTTTATTGTCGATTGCTTTTTGTGTACTTTGCATCTTGCGGGATGTTGGGATGAAGCGGCCCGGGCTAACCTTACATGACATCGTTCATGAGACTTGCTCCACGCTTGACATGCAACTTGTATTGCATAAGTGGCTTTGCGGGTGCCTGTTTCTCCTAGCATAGTTAAGATCCAATTTACAACGGGTGATTAAAAATACTAGTATCAATGTTGTGGTTCATGTTCGTAAGTTAGAACGACACTTATTGAAAGCCCCAAACCACGTAAAACATGCAAAGAAAGTAGAGGCGTCTAACTTTGTTTTGCAGGGGTGTGCAGTGATGTGATATGGCCATGATTGTGATTATATTTGATGTATGCAATGTTCCTTATTGTAAGTCGGAAACCGACAGGAGCCATATGGTTGTCTTTAATTTTGTTAAGACCCGCGTGTCTATTCAAAGTAGTTGTAATAGTTGAAGCCGGTGGACGACAACCATGATGAAGCGTCATTGACCTTGATGCAATGCCGGTGATGATGGAGATCATGTTCATGCTTGAAGATGGAGATCGGAAGCACAAAGAAGAAAGGCAATATCATATCACATATTATGAATTGCATGTGATGTTAATCCTTTATGCATCTTGTATTGCTTAGTTAACGACAGTAGCATTATAAGATGATCCCTCATGCACATGAATTTCAAGTCATAAAGTGTTCACCCTTAGTTAGCACCGTTGCTAAAGCTTGTTGTTTCGAAGCACCACGTGATGATCGGGTGTGTTAGATTCCGCAAGTGTATACAACATGAGCAAGCCAGATTTGCTCATGCGGAAGCTAAGGTTTGATTTTGATGAGCCTAGCATGTACAGACATGGTCTCGGAAAACGGATCACCGAAAGGTAAAGCATGAATCATATAGTAGATATGATGAACATGTCGATTGTTCGCCAATGAAACTATATCAACTCTCGTGATGATCGGTGTTGATGTGGTGGATTTGGTTCGTGTGATCACTAAAACAATGTGAGGGATATTGTTTTGAGTGGGAGTTCACCTAGATTAATTTAACTATTAATTAGAACTCAATTTGTCATAAACTTAGTCTAAACTATTGCAAATATGTTGTAGATCAATGGTGGCCCCTACCATCAATTTTAATGCGTTCCTAGAGAAAGAAAAGTTGAAAAACAATGGAAGCAACTTCGCGGATTGGTTCCGCAATTTGAGGATTGTCCTCACACCGTAATTTGACCTATGTCTTTGGATGCACCATTGGGTGACCGCTGCGGTGATGCTACCGACGAAGTAAAGAATGTTTACCTTGCTCAGAAGACTCAGTACTCCACAGTTCAGTGTGCTATCTTGTATGGTTTATAATCAAAGCTTCAGAAAAGGTTTGAGAATTCAGACCCACATGATATTGTCCGTGATCTCAAATTGATCTTTGAGACTCACGCGGCAATTGAGAGCTATGAGGCTTCTGAAGAGTTCTTTAACTGCAAGATGGAAGAGGCGCTCCGTCGGTGAGCATGTGCTTAAGATGCAGGCATAAACAAACTTCAAAGCTTGGGTATAGTGATTCCTAATGCTTTGGGGATTTACCGTGTCCTCCAATCACTACCACCAAGTTACAAGAACTTTGTGATGAACTACAATATGCAAAACATGAACAAGCAGTTGCCAGAACTCTTTGCCATGTTGAAATATGCAGAAGTGGAGATCAATAAAGAGCACCAAGTGTTGATGGTCAATAAGACCACAAAATTCAAGAAAGGCAAGTCTAAGCAAAAGGGACACTTCAAGAAGGGTGGTAAGAAAGTTACCGCATTTAAGAAGACCAAGGCTGGACCTAAGCACGATCTTGAGTGTTTTACCGCAAGGAGAAGGTCCTTTGGGCGGAATTGCCCAAAGTACTTGGCGGATTTGAAGAACGGCAACATCAAGAAGAAAGGTATATCCGATATACATGTTATTGATGTGTATCTCACCGGTACTCGTAGTAGTGCTGGGTATTTGATCTTGGTTCGGTTGCTCATATTTGTAACTCGAACAGTCTTTGCAGAATAAGCGGAAGCTAGCTAGCGAAGAACGAGGTGACGATGCGCGTGGGAAATGGATCAAAGGTTGATGTGATCGCGGTCGGCACGCTACCCCTTCATCTACCATCAGGATTAGTTTTATACTTAAATAATTGTTATTTAGTGCATGCGTTAAGCATGAACATTATATCGGGATCTTTTTTATTGCGAGACGGTTACTTGTTTAAGTCCGAGAATAATGGTTGTTCGATTTATATGAGTAATATGTTTTATGCACATGCACCTTTGATAGATGGTCTATTCTTATTGAATCTCGATAGTGGAAATACATATATTAATAACATTGAGGCTAAACATTTGAAATCGAGCGATAACTCGACCTATATGTGGCACTGTCGTCTTGGTCACATTGGAGTGAAGCGTATGAAGAAACTCCATTCCGATGGACTTCTTAAATCACTTGATTTTGAATCACTTGAAAGATGCGAAGCATGTCTGATGGGTAAAATGACTAAGACTCCATTTTCTGGTATGATGGAGCGCGCTACGGACTTATTGGAAATCATACATACCGATGTGTGTGGTCCAATGAGTGTAGCATCGCGCGGTGGTTATCGTTATGTTCTTACCTTCACGGATGACTTGAGTAGATATGGGTATATCTATTTCATGAAACATAAGTCCAAAACTTTCGAGAAGTTTAAGGAATTTCAAAGTGAGGTAGAGAATCAACGTAACAAGAAGATTAAATTTCTACGTTCTGATCGTGGAGGTGAATATCTAAGTTACGAGTTTGGCGAGCATTTGAAGAAATGCGGAATACTTTCACAATTGACACCGCCGTGAACACCACAGCGTAATGGTGTGTCCGAACGTCGTAATCGAACTCTCTTAGATATGGTTCGTTCTATGATGTCACTTACAGATTTACCGCTATCATTTTGGCGTTATGCATTAGAAACAGCCGCATTCACTTTAAATATGGCACCATCTAAATCCGTTGAAACGACACCGTATGAATTATGGTTTGGGAAGAAACCTAGATTGTCGTTCCTTAAAGTTTGGGGATGCGAAGCCTATGTAAAGAAGTTACAGCCGGACAAGCTTGAACCCAAAGCGGAAAAATGCGTCTTCATAGGATACCCGAAGGAAACTATTGGGTATACCTTCTATCATAGATCCGAGGGCAAAATCTTCGTTGCCAAGAATGGATCCTTTCTAGAGAAGGAATTTCTCATGAAAGAAGTGACTGGAAGGAAAGTAGAACTCGACGAGGTTGTCGAACCTTCTCTCGAAATTGCGAGTAGCGCAGCACCGGAAGAAGTTCCTGTGGTTCCTGCACCAATAAGAGAGGAAGCCAATGATGATGATCATGAAACTTCGGTTGTAGTTGCTACAGAGCCTCGCAAGTCAACGAGAACTCGTACAACTCCTGATTGGTATGATCCCATTATGAGTGTCATGTTGGTGGACAACACCGATAACCCTGCGACATATGAGGAAGCGATGATGAGCCCAGATTCCAATAAATGGCAAGAAGCCATGAAATCCGAGATTGGATCCATGTACGAAAACCAAGTATGGACTTTGGTGGACTTACCGGATGGCCGGAAGGCTATCGAGAATAAATGGATTTTCAAGAATAAAACAGATGCTGATGGTAATGTTACTATCTATAAATCTCGACTTGTCGCAAAAGGGTTTCGACAAATTCAAGGAGTTGACTACGATGAGACTTTCTCACCTGTAGCGAAGCTAAAGTCTGTGAGGATTATGTTAGCAATTGCTGCATATTATGATTATGAGATATGGCAGATGGATGTCAAAACAGCATTCCTCAATGGAGACATTGATGAAGAGTTGTATATGATGCAACACAAAGGTTTTGTCGATCCTAAAGATGGTAACAAGGTATGCAAACTTCAGCGGTCCATCTATGGATTGAAGCAAGCATCCCGAAGTTAGAATCAACGTTTTGATAAGGTGATCAAAAGTTTTGGTTTTATAAAAACTTATGGAGAAGCTTGTATTTACAAGAAAGTGAGTGGGAGCTCTGTAGCATTCTTAATACTATATGTAGATGACATATTGTTGATTGGGAATGATGTAGACCTTCTTAATAGTGTCAAGGAATATTTGCATAATAGTTTTTCAATGAAGGATCTTGGCGAAGCAGCTTACATATTAGGCATAAAGATTTATAGAGATAGATCGAGACGCCTAATATCATTGTCACAAAGTACATATTTGGACAAAGTTCTAAAGAGGTTTGGAATCGAAGATAGCAAGAAAGGGTTCTTGCCCATGTTGCCCAATACGACCTTGAGTAAAACTCAAAGTCCTGCAACGACAGAAGATAGAGAAAGGATGAGTAAGACTCCCTATGCCTCAGCCATAGGATCTCTAATGTATGCCATGCTATGTACTAGACCCGACATTGCATACGCTGTTAGTTTAACTAGCAGATATCAAAGTGATCCAGGAGTGGATCATTGGACAGCGGTCAAAACCATCCTTAAGTACTTGAGAAGAACGAAGGATATGGTTCTTTCTTATGGAGGTGATGAACAGCTCGTTGTTAATGGTTACACCGATGCTAGTTGGAACAGCGATCCGGATGATTCTAAATCATAATCTGGATACGTATTTATTTTGAATGGTGCAGTAGTTAGCTGGAGGAGTGCAAAGCAAAGTGCTGAGGCGAGATCTTCAACTGAATCGGAATACATGGCTGCTTCGGAGGCTTCACAAGAAGCGATATGGATGAAAGAGTTCATTACAGAGCTGGGTGTGGTTCCTAGTGCGCTGGACCCAATGTCTATCTACTGTGATAACATGGGCGCCATAGCCAATGCGCAAGAACCAAGGTCACACAAGAAGCTAAAGCACATCAAGCTACGTTTTCACGCTATTCGAGAACATGTCCAAGATGGGGACATAAAGATTTGCAAAGTACACACAGATCTGAATGTGGCGGATCCGTTGACTAAACCTCTCCCGAGGGCAAAACATGACCAGCACCAAACTGCCATGGGTGTTCGGTATATTACCATGTAATCTAGATTAGATGACTCTAGTGCAAGTGGGAGACTGTTGGAGATATGCCCTAGAGGCAATAATAAATGTAGTTATTATTATATCTTTGTGTTTATGATAAATGTTTACATTCATGCTATAATAGTATTAACAAGGAAACATTAATACTTGTGTGATTTGTAAACTAAAATAGAGTCCCTAGTAAAGCCTCTTTATAATACTAGCTTGTTGGTTAATAAATGATTGTGGTTTCTCTATCATGAACATTGAGATGTTATTAACAACAACATCATATCGTTAGGAGAATGATATGGTGGACATACTCCTATAGATAAGCGTAGCATAAAGATCAAGTCATTTTATTAGTTCAATTGCTATATGCTTTCTGATACATAGTAACCTAATTCCTTCGATCATGAGATCATGCATATCACCTTTACCGGATAGATGCTTTGATGACATCAAACACCACACCGTAACTGGGTGGCTATAAAGGTGGCATTGAGTGTTCGGAAAGTATTGGTTGAGACACATGGATCAAGAGTGGGATTTGTCCATCCATATGACGGATAGATATACTCTGGGCCCTCTCGGTGAAATGTCATCCAATTAGCTTGCAAGCATGTGACTGGATCACAAGGGATCACATATCATGGGAACGAGAAAAGAGTACTTATCAGTAACGAGGTTGAACTAGGTATGCAGAGATACCAACGATCATAACCTTGGATAAGTAAACTATTGTGAGACAAAGGGAAATTGGTATCGTATGTAAGTGGTTCATTCGATCGCAAAGTAATCGTAGAAATATGTGGGAGCCATATGAATTTCCAGATTCTTCTATTGGTTATTGTTCGGAGAAGTGTCTCGATCATGTCCGCATAATTCATGAACCGTAGGGAGACACACTTAAGGATTCGACATTGTTTGAGTAGTTATGGAATGATGAGTAAGAGACCGAATGTTGTTCGGAGTCTCGGATGGGATCCGGGATATCACGAGGAGATCCAGAATGGTCCGGAGAATAAGATTCATATAAGGAAAGTCCTGTTTCGGAGTTAGAGAATGGTTCTGGTGTTTTCATCGAGAATGTTCTAGAAGGTTCCGGAATGTCCGGCACTCCGGAGGGGAAGGGTACATGAATGTGTTATATCAAGTTGACATGATTGCATCATGTACTAGGTGTCATCACTGAACAAAATAAAGGGTTTAATCAAATCCTAGTTTGAAAAAGTCAAACGGCAATTTGAAAGTCAAACGGCTATTTTTGGGAAGTGGAGAGGGAGGTGGAAACCGAGTTGGGGAGGAGTTCCTCCCCTCCACCGCCGGCCCACCTTGAAGCCGAGTTGGTGAGGGACTCCCCTCCCCTTGGTCGGCCCCTCCACCTATAAAAGGAGGGGCAGGGCTCCCCTCCTAGACACCCAACACCTCCACCTCTAAACCCTAGCCGCCGGCGCCGCCACCTCCACTGCCGCCGCCGCCCTAGGGCAAACCGCCGCCGCCGCCTAGCTAACCCTAGCCGCCGGCTTGCCCCCTCCTCAGCGTGTGTAAACCCTAGATCTTCGAGGGCTCTCTCATAGTCCACCATACTCGCTCCGGCTTAAGGCGAAGACCTGCGAGATCTTCCCTCTACTTCCGGTACCACGCCGTTGTGTTGCCGGAATCGCGAGGAGAGTGCTACAACCTCCGCTGCCTGCTGGAACAAGGGAGAGGAAGGTCTTTGTCGAGTACCGAACGTGTGACCGACTGCGGGAGCGCTGCCGGAACGCAGCGTCGGAAGGATCGTCTACGCGACCTTGAGATCGGGAAGAGTACAACTACATCACCCACGAGAATCCGCTCTCGTTAAACACTTTGGAATCTTCGAGGGTAAGTTATTCCATCGACTTGTTGCTACAAGCTAGTAGATAGATCTTGGCTTGTTTGTTTGTATGCGATAGAAATTTTTTGTTTTCCATGCTACGAAACCCTACAGTACATGCTAGGCTCGTCAAGATCAAACCTTAGCTTTTGCATGAGCAAATCTGGCTTGCTCACGTTGTATACACTCACAGAATCTAACACACCCGATCATCACGTGGTGCTTCAAAACAACGAGCTTTAGCAACGGTGCTTACTAAGGATGAACACTTTAAAACTTGAAATTTGTGTGCTTGAGGGATCATCTTATAATGCTACCGTCGTTAACTAAGCAATACAAGATGCATAAAGGATTAACATCATATGCAATTCATAATATGTGATATGATATGGCCTTTCTTCTTGTGCTTCTGATCTCCATCTTCAAGCACGAACATGATCTTCATCATCACCGGCATAGCGTCAAGGCCAATGGCGCCGTTTCATGGTTGTCGTCCACCAGCTTCAACTATTACAACTACTTTGAATAGACATGCAGGTCTTAACATAATTTAAAGTCAACCATATGGCTCCTACCGGTTGCAAACTTACAATAAGGAACATTGCATACATCAAATATAATCACAATCATGGCCATATCACATCACAGCACACCCCTGCAAAACAAAGTTAGACGCCTCTAATTTTCTTTGCATATTTTACGTGGTTTGGGGCTTTCAATAAGTGTCGTTCTAACTTACGAACAAGAACCACAACGTTGATGCTTGAACTATCAAGTGCCCGTTGTAAATTGGATCTATACTATGATGGGAGAGATAGACACCCGCAAAGCAACTTCTGCAATACAAGTCGCATGTTCAGCGTGGAGCAAGTCTCATGAACGATGCTCTTAGCCCCATTTGCATCTTGTCCGTAGTCGGACGCTCTATCATTTTCAAGGTGATTTGGATCTTTGTATATTATATCTGTATTCTTGATTCATTGAGTCGCTGTTGTATATATATATCTGTTCTGTGGGTCCCATCGAGGACTGTTGTGTAATGTTATTACTTTGTTTTCCACCATACGAAATTGCACGGTGGGCACCTTTGAATCGTTTCTATGCGGGTTTGGCGGTTTCGCTAAAACTTGCATAGGGCCGATTCGAGGGTGCTGAGTGGTATCGAGCTCGGCGATTGCGATACCCCACAAGTCCAGCCTGTAGGATAACCTAGCTAACGGCCGCAGTAGAGTGTCAAAACTATTTTTGCAAAATCGGTTGGGTAGTTCTGATTAGGTCTGGTTTTACTCCTTACCCCTCTGCTATTCTCCTCTTACCTCTACGTGTTTTGAATCCGCTCTCTTCTCTTCTTCAAATCCAGGATCTCTCGTGGTTGGGTTCCGTCGTACCTTCAGGGTTTCGCTTCCTCCTCTAATAATGGTGTTTAACATCCGGTCCTCCTGCTATCTGGGTGGTCCTTTATCTGTGGTACCATCCTTTGTTCCTTGTTTGTGCCTTCCAGTGTTTTCTGACACGACGACATCATCTATGATGATCCGATGCATCCCTCCTTTGTTTCCAACCTCGTTTGTCGAGATCTTGATCTGAATTCCGAGTTGGTTGCATAATCCGCCTATTAGGTAATGCGTAGTAATGGTTTGGGTGCGCGATGGACTGATCACCATCCGACTACTCTTATCATTCGCTCTTGTACATCGAATCAGTGGATCCAGCAATTTTACTCCGTCCACGGAAGTTAGGGGTGGCTTTATTTGTTGATACCTCTACCTCCGTCCTTTGTTTCTCCGGAGTGTTCTCTCAATGGACTTGAGCCCCGACCATTGTTGGTGGTGTCGCCAATTTCAAGATGAAGAAGGAACCCTCGTTAGTGGTGTCGCGAGGATCTACACGAAGCGAGAAGATGCAGAACACCGACCTCCCTTCCGGTACCATGAGGCGGATCTCGAGGGCGAGATCCCTTGTTAGTGGTGTCGAATTGTGGCATCCCGCAAAACCACTACTAGAAAATCGCGTTGTTTTTGTGCATTGCATCGTCATCATCATGCATTGTTTGTCTGAAACTATTTTCGAAACGCCTAGTTTTGTTTTCTAAGTAGCCCCCGTCTTATTTCAAATTAAAACATCGGTCTGTTCCGGTCTTTTATTTGTCTAAAACTATTTACAAAAGTTATTCTTAAATAAAAGAAAACCCTAGACTAAAATATCTAACCAGCCCACCCGAATTGCTAAAACTACCTAGTCCTAATCTACCCACCACTCACAGCTTGCCATCTCACCCTCTCCCCAAATCCCTACCCACCTTGCCACCTCACCAATCCTCTTCTTTTCCCTCCACTCCTTATCTCACCCCAGTCCCATCTACCCCTCTCTCTCCCTCCCTGTCCTCTGGCCCTACCACCTGTCCCACACGCCATCTTCCCTCCTACCCTTGTCCCCTCCATGCCCCACCCCACAGCCCACTCTCTCCTCTTCCCCCACCCCGCCCGCGTCTCTCTCTCCAGCGGGTCCCACCCCCAACCCCTCCCTGCCCCCACCTCGCGGCGCCTCCCCTGTCCTCTTCCTCCTCCATGCTGCCTCCTCTGCGCCTCGCCTCCTCACTTGTGTCCGGCCCATGCTCCTCTCCTCTGGCGCCGCCTCCGACCCCAAGCTCCTCGCCCGCCTCCTCGCCTCTCTGCTTCACGCCTGTCTTCCTCTCCGGCCACCACCGCCAGCATGCCGCCTCGCCCACCTCTCTCCCGCCTCCTCCTCCTCCCGCTCGCCTCCACCATCCTCGCCGTCGCCCATCTCGCTGGCTGGCCTCGCCTCGCCGCCCCCAGCTCCGCCCACCTCTTCCTCCCCAGCTCCCGACCCCTCGCCTCCTCGTGCCGTCGGCCACCGCGTCCCCGTCGCCCCTCCTCTGCCCGCCTCCCCGCCATCTCCAGCGCCCCTCCTGCCGGCCTCCTCTCGCCTCCCCAGCGTCCGTCCGCCGACGCCGCTTGAGCCCCGTCGCCGTCTGCGGCCTCCTCGTCCCCTCTGCAGCTCCGCCCAGGTCGCCTCTACCTCGCACCACCGCGTGGGTCCTGTCCAGCGCATGCGCCTTCCGCGAGTTCTTCGGCCCCTCCGCCGTCCCTGCCGTCCCGAGCTCCTCCGGTTGTCGCTGGAGGCAGCGCCTCGCCATTCCCCTGCTCCCTCGGTCCGCAAAGGCTGCTGCCCAGCGTGACGCCTCCTCGTCTCGAGCGCTGCCTCTCCAAGAGTATCACAGAGCTCCTCCACCGAGTTGTGATGGATGTCGTGGTGTCGTTCTTGTGTGAAGAAGCTAAGTATGTTGATCGAGGTCGTCCGACGACCGAAGCCGCGGAACCCCGAGACCTCCGTCGCGGAACGCGGGATATGCTACATGGACTCGAAGGCCCTGGTTACGGAACGCGAAGACCGATCCCCGAAGACCTGTTCTCGGACGTCGAGAACCCGAAAACCGATCCCGCCGAACGCCAAGATCTTCAATCGGATCCGAGGAAACCGAGACCCCGGCGCGACAAGTACTCCGTCCCGGACAGCAAGTTCTGCATCCCGAACGCCAAGACCGACCGGTACGCGGTACCGACAAGATCTTCGCGACGATAAGAACGACACCGACCCGGAAGAATCCGATGCGCCCCGACACCGAACCAAGTCCTTCTTCCCGGAACGCGAAGCTCTTCACCTTGTATCCAACCCCGGAGTCCGAACCCCAGATCCGAACCCTGAGACCGAACCCCGAACCCCGGAACCCCAAGATCTCCCGAACCCTAATGTGTGAACCTTTTCCCGAGCCCCTATTTTATAAATGCTAAATATAAAACCTGTTGCATATTAATCATTCATCTCGCATGCATATTGTGTGGTTTGGGGGCCTTATGCCGATTCACCTCATCATTAAATATGGGGCCCATATGCGGACAAATCTAGTCTTATATTGGCCTTATTTAAATTTGTGTAACGGACCGATGCCATGCTTTGCCTTACTAATTCAACATTTAATTTGCGGGGTAGATAAATAACTTGAACCTTTTAATTAATTGCCGGGACCCCGGTTCCGCTTAATATGACCTAATTGCATCGCATGCTTGCCATGTCATGCATCATACATGCATCATGCCCGATCTTCTGCCGTTGAATTAAATAGTGCATCCGGTGTTTATTCTAGTGTTTTGCTTCTTCGCGGATAAGGCCGTTGAGTTGATGCGTGTCGACCCGATCTTGGATGAACCTTCGACAATGTTTTCAAAGTAGCATCTCCCCCTTTCTACCTATCTTACTTTATAGTATTTATTCCCTCCTGTTGATCTATTGCTATCTGTGTTGCGATGCTCTAGTTTCGTACCCTTGATATCCCTTGCAGCCTTATATTGCCGTGGACACCTCCTATTACCTGCTGTTTTGGTAGATAGTTGGACCTTCGCGTCGTAGTCGCTTGCTCAAGTGTTGTTGCGTGTCGCCAAGTACCACAGTTGTTGGAGTATTGTCGTGTGTTTATTGTTGGAGTTGATCATAACTTTAATTATTGTTTAACAACTAAAATTGAAGTAGGTAAGCAGTGGCACCGGTGGGCAATAGATGTTATTTGGTTGTTAACCGTCCACTTGTGTCCCGTAGGACCCCGAGTACTTGATACCTGTTCCTTGAATATTTGCGCTATCCACATCCGGGAGGATTATGGGACCCCCAGCGAGCTTGATTCATTCTTATTTCCTGGGGCCACAAACTAGTTTGAGGTTTTATTTACTATCCTGTACTTATGCCATGCTACTGATTTATTTACGATTGTGCGAGGAGCACCTGTACTGTTTAGGAATTGTGACCCGTTTTCGCGGTATCGATAAGCCCAGTTTTGGGTTCCCAGTCGTTTACAGCCGGCCCCACAAACCTTGAGTCCGTCTTGGAGTCAGCTAACTTCGTTACGGGTCTACTCAACGGGGTGGCCCCCGGAAATATTTCTGAATCCTGTGATTGCTTTGTCGTGAAGGCCTCGTTGGGTTTTGATTTGGTTTTTCCGAGGTTGATCGAGTGTGTGTTGCTATTTGTGCACCCTGTGTAAAACTTTTCGAAGCCGTGTCATGGTTATGGACGACTTGGAGCACGATATCTCGATCATAGACAACTATAACTAAAGTAGTGCTATAAATTTGACTTTATAATGACTAGTAATCAGCTTCACTATAATGGAATGGCTAAATAAAACTGCCAACAATTGCTTGTTTGGTTTGTAAACGCGACAATTGTATCGACTAGTAAGTATTGCAACTACAACGGAATGGCTAAATAAAAGTACCAACAAGCTTTGGGTTTTGGGTTATCTCATGCTAATTGTATCGACTAGTAAGTGTTGCAACTACAAGGAATGGTTAACTAAAATGGCCCTTGCTTATTTTATCGGGATGATTATCTATACGACTAGTAATTGCTGCAACGATAATCGAATAAATAAAACTGCCAGCGGTGTGAGTTCCTCGGTTGACTTCTCGTTTGGTCTCAAGGGAAACACCAGATGGGTTTGTCTCGATGGTAGAATCAGTTGGTTCGAATAGGTCTTTCTTACCCCTCTCGATAGCCGCCGGTTGTATCGAGTCTCTATAGGTTGTTTAGTGCATCTTTGCGTCTGCCGCTTGATCCACCATACCTATGTAGGCGAGGACCGCCAAATTTAGCCTCGCCGTGTCTTGGCCTTAATCTTGACGCTCCTCTTTTCCTTTGCCTTGCCGCACCTTTTGTTTAGCGGGTTTGAGATCGACGTCGTTAGCGTGGTTACCCTTCCGTCTTGGCTTTGGCGGGGTTATGGACGCCATTGGTTATTCTTCAGGCTCTTAGCCCCATTTGTATCTTGTCCGTAGCTCGGACGCTCTATCATTTTCAAGGTGATTTGGATCTTTGTATATTATATCTTATTCTTGATTCATTGAGTCATTTGTTGTATATATATACATTACATGGGTCCCATCGAGGACTGTTGTGTAATGTTATTACTTTGTTTTCCACCCGCACGAAAGTGCCTGGTGGGCACCTTTGAATCGTTTCTATGCGGGTTTGGCGGGTTTCGCTAAAACTTGCATAGGGCCGATTCTGAGGGTGCTACAGAGTGGTATCAGAGCTCAGCAGTTGCGATACCCCACAAGTCCAGCCTGTAGGATAACCTAGCTAACGGCCGCAGTAGAGTGTCAAAACTATTTTTGCAAAATCGGTTGGGTAGTTCTGATTAGGTCTGGTTTTACTCCTTACCCCTCTGCTATTCTCCTCTTACCTCTACGTGTTTTGAATCCGCTCTCGTCTCTTCTTCAAATCCAGGATCTCTCGTGGTTGGGTTCCGTCGTACCTTCAGGGTTTCGCTTCCTCCTCTAATAACGGTGTTTTACATCCGGTCCTCCTGCTATCTGGGTGGTCCTTTATCTGTGGTACCATCCTTTGTTCCTTGTTTGTGCCTTCCAGTGTTTTCCGACGAGACGACATCATCTATGACAGATCCGATGCAGAGTCTGCATCCCTCCTTTGTTTCCGAACCTCGTTTGTCGAGATCTTCAGTCTGAATTCCGAGAGTTGGTTGCATAATCCGCCTATTCGTGTGCAGAGTAATGGTTTGGGTGCGCGATGGACTGATCACCATCCGACTACTCTTATCATTCGCTCTTGTACATCGAATCAGTGGATCCAGCAATTTTACTCCGTCCACGGAAGTTAGGGGTGGCTTTATTTGTTGATACCTCTACCTCCGTCCTTTGTTTCTCCGGAGTGTTCTCTCAATGGACTTGAGCCCCGACCATTGTTGGTGGTGTCGCCAATTTCAAGATGAAGAAGGAACCCTCGTTAGTGGTGTCGCGAGGATCTACACGAAGCGAGAAGATGCAGAACACCGACCTCCCTTCCGGTACCATGAGGCGGATCTCGAGGGCGAGATCCCTTGTTAGTGGTGTCGAATTGTGGCATCCCGCAAAACCACTACTAGAAAATCGCGTTGTTTTTGTGCATTGCATCGTCATCATCATGCACTTTGTTTATGCGAAACTATTTTCAACGCCTAGTTTTGTTTTCTAAGTAGCCCCGTCTTATTTCAAATTAAAACATCGTCATTCGGTCTTTTATTTGTCTAAAACTATTTACAAAAGTTATTCTTAAATAAAAGAAAACCCTAGACTAAAATATCTAACCAGCCCACCCGAATTGCTAAAACTACCTAGTCCTAATCTACCCACCACTCACAGCTTGCCATCTCACCCTCTCCCCCAATCCCTACCCACCTTGCCACCTCACCAATCCTCTTCTTTTCCCTCCACTCCTTCTCTCACCCCAGTCCCATCTACCCCTCTCTCTCCCTCTCCCTGTCCCTGGGCCCTACCCGCGCCTGTCCCACACGCCATCTTCCCTCCTACCCGCGCGTCCCCACGCCCCGACCCCACCGCGGCCCCACCCCACAGCCCACTCTCTCCTCTTCCCCCACCCCGCCCGCGTCTCTCTCTCCAGCGGGTCCCACCCCCAACCCCCGCGGCCCCGTCCCCCACCTCGCGCTCGCCTCCCCTGTTCCTCTTCCTCCTCCCGCGCGGCCTCCCCTCTGCGCCTCCGCCTCGCCTCCTCCGCCGCGAGTCCGGCCCCGCCGCTCCCCTCTCCTCCGCCCAGTTCGCCGCCTCCCCGACCCCAAGCTCCTCCGGCGCCACCTCCTCGCCTCTCTGCTTCCTTGCCCGTCTTCTCTCCCGTGCCAGCCACTTGACCCGCGCCTCGCCCTCTCTCCGCTCCTCCTCCCTCCGTCTGCCTCCACCCACCTCGCCAACCATCCTCGTCGCCGCCCCTCTCTGGCCGCCTCGCCTCATGGCCCCAAGCTCCGCCGCCCACCTCTTCCTCCCGCGCTCCCGTGACCCTCGCCTCTGCTCCCCAGTCGCCGTGGCCACCGCGTCCCCGTCGCCCCTCCTCTGCCCGCCTCCCCGCCATCTCCAGCGCCCCTCCTGCCGGCCTCCTCTCGCCTCCCCAGCGTCCGTCCGCCGACGCCGCTTGAGCCCCGTCGCCGTCTGCGGCCTCCTCGTCCCCTCTGGCGCCGCCAGCCGCCTACCTCGCTCCACCGTGGGGTCCATCAGCGCTGCGCCTTCGCGGTTCTGCCTCCGCCGTCCCTGCCGTCCCGAGCTCCTCCGGTTGTCGCTGGAGGCAGCGCGGCCTGCGCCGTCCCCTGTTCCCCCTCGCTCGGTCCCTGCAAGGCTGCCCCGCCAGCGGTGACGTCGCCTCCTCTGTCCTCGAGCGCTGCCTCTCCAAGAGTATCACAGAGCTCCTCCACCGAGTTGTGATGGATGTCGTGGTGTCGTTCTTGTGTGAAGAAGCTAAGTATGTTGATCGAGGTCATCCGACGACCGAAGCCGCGGAACCCCGAGACCTCCGTCGCGGAACGCGGGATCTGCTACATGGACTCGAAGGCCCTGGTTCCGGAACGCGAAGACCGATCCCCGAAGACCTGTTCTCGGACGTCGAGAACCCGAAAACCGATCCCGCCGAACGCCAAGATGTTCAATCGGATCCGAGGAAACCGAGACCCCGGCGCGACAAGTACTCCGTCCCGGACAAAGAAGTTCGCATCCGAGCCAAGACCGACCCGATGCAGCGATGACAAGATCTTCGCGACGATAAGAACGACACCGACCCGGAAGAATCCGATGCGCCCCGACACCGAACCAAGTCCTTCTTCCCGGAACGCCAAGCTCTTCACCTTGTATCCAACCCCGGAGTCCGAACCCCAGATCCGAACCCTGAGACCGAACCCCGAACCCCGGAACCCCAAGATCTCCCGAACCCTAATGTGTGAACCTTTTCCCGAGCCCCTATTTTATAAATGCTAAATATAAAACCTGTTGCATATTAATCATTCATCTCGCATGCATATTGTGTGGTTTGGGGGCCTTATGCCGATTCACCTCATCATTAAATATGGGGCCCATATGCGGACAAATCTAGTCTTATATTGGCCTTATTTAAATTTGTGTAACGGACCGATGCCATGCTTTGCCTTACTAATTCAACATTTAATTTGCGGGGTAGATAAATAACTTGAACCTTTTAATTAATTGCCGGGACCCCGGTTCCGCTTAATATGACCTAATTGCATCGCATGCTTGCCATGTCATGCATCATGCCTGATCTTCTGCCGTTGAATTAAATAGTGCATCCGGTGTTTATTCTAGTGTTTTGCTTCTTCGCGGATAAGGCCGTTGAGTTGATGCGAGTGTCGACCCGATCTTCGGATGAACCTTCGACAATGTTTTCAGGCGAGCATCTCCCCCTTTCTACCTATCTTACTTTATAGTATTTATTCCCTCCTGTTGATCTATTGCTATCTGTGTTGCGATGCTCTAGTTTCGTACCCTTGATATCCCTTGCAGCCTTATATTGCCATGGACACCTCCTATTACCTGCTGTTTTGGTAGATAGTTGGACCTTCGCGTCGTAGTCGCTCAAGTGTCATGCGTGTCGCCAAGTACCACAGTTGTTGGAGTATTGCCGTGTGTTTATTGTTGGAGTTGATCATAACTTTAATTACTGTTTAACAACTAAAATTGAAGTAGGTAAGCAGAGGCACAGGTGGGCAATAGATGTTATTTGGTTGTTAACCGTCCACTTGTGTCCCGTAGGACCCCGAGTACTTGATACCTGTTCCTTGAATATTTGCGCTATCCACATCCGGGAGGATTATGGGACCCCCCTGAGCCAGAGCTTGATTCATTCTTATTTCCTGGGGCCACAAACTAGTTTGAGGTTTTATTTACTATCATGTACTTATGCCATGCTACTGATTTATTTACGATTGTGCGAGGAGCACCTGTACTGTTTAGGAATTGTGACCCATTTTCGCGGTATCGACAAGCCCAGTTTTGGGTTCCTAGTCGTTTACAGCCGGCCCCACAAACCTTGAGTCCGTCTCGGAGTCAGCTAACTTCGTTGCGGGTCTACTCAACGGGGTGGCCCCCCGGAAATATTTCTGAATCCTGTGATTGCTTTGTCGTGAAGGCCTCGTTGGGTTTTGATTTGGTTTTTCCGAGGTTGATCGAGTGTGTGTTGCTATTTGTGCACCCCTGCAGGGTAAAACTTTCTGGAAGCCGTGTCCGCGGTTATGGACGACTTGGAGCACAGTATCTCGATCATAGACAACTATAACTAAAGTAGTGCTATAAATTTGACTTTATAATGACTAGTAATCAGCTTCACTATAATGGAATGGCTAAATAAAACTGCCAACAATTGCTTGTTTGTTTTGTCGCTTGCGACAATTGTATATGACTAGTAAGTATTGCAACTACAACGGAATGGCTAAATAAAAGTACCAACAACTGCTGGGTTTTGGGTTATCTCATGCTAATTGTATCTGACTAGTAAGTGTTGCAACTTCTAGCGAATGGTTAACTAAAATGGCCCATTGCTTATTTTATCGGGATGATTATCTATACCGACTAGTAATTGCTGCAACGATAATCGAATAAATAAAAGCGCCAGCGGTGTGAGTTCCTCGGTTGACTTCCTCGTTTGGTCTCGAGGGGGAAACACCAGGATGGGTTTGTCTGATGGTAGAATCAGGTTGGTTCCGAATAGGTCTTTCTTACCCCTCTCTGATAGCCGCCAGTTGTATCGAGTCTCTATAGGTTGTTTAGTGCATCTTTCGTTGCCGCTTGATCCACCATACCTATGTGGCGAGGACCGAATTCTAGCCTCGTGTCTTGGCCTTAGTCGACGCTCCTCTTTTCCTTTGCCCTTTGCGGCACCCCTTTTGTTTAAGCGGTTTGAGATCGGCGTCGTTAGCGGGGTTACCCTTCCGGCTTGGCAGGCAGGGTTATGGGCCATTGGTTATTCTTCGTGGCTCTTAGCCCCATTTGCATCTTGTCCGTAGTCGGACGCTCTATCATTTTCAAGGTGATTTAGATCTTTGTATATTATATCTGTATTCTTGATTCATTGAGTCATTTGTTGTATATATATACATTACGTGGGTCCCATCGAGGACTGTTGTGTAATGTTATTACTTTGTTTTCCACCCATCGAAAGTGCTGGTGGCACCTTTGAATCGTTTCTATGCGGGTTTGGCGGGTTTCGCTAAAACTTGCATAGGGCCGATCTGAGGTGCTCTGAGTGGTATCGAGCTCGGCGGTTGCGATACCCACAAGTCCAAACTGTAGGATAACCTAGCTAACGGCCGCGAGAGTGTCAAAACTATTTTTGCAAAATCGGTTGGGTAGTTCGATTAGGTCTGGTTTACTCCTTACCCTCTGCTATTCTCCTCTTACCTCTCGTGTTTTGAATCCGCTCGTCTCTTCTTCAAATCCAGGATCTCTCGTGGTTGGGTTCCGTCGTACCTTCAGGGTTTCGCTTCCTCCTCTAATAACGGTGTTTTACATCCGGTCCTCCTGCTATCTGGGTGGTCCTTTATCTGTGGTACCATCCTTTGTTCCTTGTTTGTGCCTTCCAGTGTTTTCCGACGAGACGACATCATCTATGACAGATCCGATGCAGAGTCTGCATCCCTCCTTTGTTTCCGAACCTCGTTTGTCGAGATCTTCAGTCTGAATTCCGAGAGTTGGTTGCATAATCCGCCTATTCGTGTGCAGAGTAATGGTTTGGGTGCGCGATGGACTGATCACCATCCGACTACTCTTATCATTCGCTCTTGTACAACGAATCAGTGGATCCAGCAATTTTACTCCGTCCACGGAAGTTAGGGGTGGCTTTATTTGTTGATACCTCTACCTCCGTCCTTTGTTTCTCCGGAGTGTTCTCTCAATGGACTTGAGCCCCGACCATTGTTGGTGGTGTCGCCAATTTCAAGATGAAGAAGGAACCCTCGTTAGTGGTGTCGCGAGGATCTACACGAAGCGAGAAGATGCAGAACACCGACCTCCCCGGTACCATGAGGCGGATCTCGAGGCGAGATCCCTTGTTAGTGGTGTCGGTGTGGCATCCATAAAACCACTACTAGAAAATCGCGTTGTTTTGTGCATTGCATCGTCATCATCATGCATTGTTTATGCGAAACTATTTTGAACGCCTAGTTTTGTTTTCTAAGTAGCCCCGTCTTATTTCAAATTAAAACATCGGTGCATTAGGTCTTTTATTTGTCTAAAACTATTTACAAAAGTTATTCTTAAATAAAAGAAAACCCTAGACTAAAATATCTAACCAGCCCACCCGAATTGCTAAAACTACCTAGTCCTAATCTACCCACCACTCACAGCTTGCCATCTCACCCTCTCCCCAAATCCCTACCCACCTTGCCACCTCACCAATCCTCTTCTTTTCCCTCCACTCCTTATCTCACCCCAGTCCCATCTACCCCTCTCTCTCCCTCTCCCTGTCCCTGTGCCCTACCCGCGCCTGTCCCACACGCCATCTTCCCTCCTACCCGCGCGTCCCCACGCCCCGACCCCACCGCGGCCCCACCCCACAGCCCACTCTCTCCTCTTCCCCCGTCTCTCTCTCCAGTGGTCCCACCCCCAACCCCTGGCCCACCCACCTCGCCTCCTGTTCCTCTTCCTCCTCCCATGGCCTCCTCTGCGCCTCCTTCCTCCTCGCCATGTCCGCCCGCTCCTCTCCTCCGCCTTCGCCGCCTGACCCCAAGCTCCTCCGGCGCCGCCTCTCTCGCTTCACTTGCCACGCCATGTCTTCCTCCGCGCCGGCCACCGCCCGGCCGCCGCCTCGCCACCCTCTCCCCCGCTCCTCCTCCTCCGTCTGCCTCCTCCACCTCGCCTCCAACCATCTCGCCTGTTGCCCCTCTCGCCGTCGCCCTCGCCTCCCTAAGCTCCGCCGCCACCTCTTCCTCCCCGGCGCTCCCGTGACCCCTCGCCTCTGCTCCCCGTGCCGTCGGCCACGCGTCCCGTCGCCTCTGCCCGCCTCCCCGCCATCTCCAGCGCCCCTCCTGCCGGCCTCCTCTCGCCTCCCCAGCGTCCGTCCGCCGACGCCGCTTGAGCCCCGTCGCCGTCTGCGGCCTCCTCGTCCCCTCTGCAGCTCCGCCCAGGCCGCCTCTACCTCGCTCCACCGCGTGGGTCCTGTCCAGCGCCTGCGCCTTCCGCGAGTTCTGCGGCCCCTCCGCCGTCCCTGCCGTCCCGAGCTCCTCCGGTTGTCGCTGGAGGCAGCGCGGCCTGCGCCGTCCCCTGTTCCGCCTCGCTCGGTCCCTGCAAGGCTGCCCCGCCAGTGACGCGTCGCCTCCTCGTCTCGGCCTGCCTCTCCAAGAGTATCACAGAGCTCCTCCACCGAGTTGTGATGGATGTCGTGGTGTCGTTCTTGTGTGAAGAAGCTAAGTATGTTGATCGAGGTCATCCGACGACCGAAGCCGCGGAACCCCGAGACCTCCGTCGCGGAACTCGGGATCTGCTACATGGACTCGAAGGCCCTGGTTCCGGAACGCGAAGACCGATCCCCGAAGACCTGTTCTCGGACGTCGAGAACCCGAAAACCGATCCCGCCGAACGCCAAGATCTTCAATCGGATCCGAGGAAACCGAGACCCCGGCGCGACAAGTACTCCGTCCCAGACAGCAAGTTCTGCATCCCGAACGCCAAGACCGACCGGTACGCGGTACCGACAAGATCTTCGCGACGATAAGAACGACACCGACCCGGAAGAATCCGATGCGCCCCGACACCGAACCAAGTCCTTCTTCCCGGAACGCCAAGCTCTTCACCTTGTATCCAACCCCGGAGTCCGAACCCCAGATCCGAACCCTGAGACCGAACCCCGAACCCCGGAACCCCAAGATCTCCCGACCCCTAATGTGTGAACCTTTTCCCGAGCCCCTATTTTATAAATGCTAAATATAAAACCTGTTGTATATTAATCATTCATCTCGCATGCATATTGTGTGGTTTGGGGGCCTTATGCCGATTCACCTCATCATTAAATATGGGGCCCATATGCGGACAAATCTAGTCTTATATTGGCCTTATTTAAATTTGTGTAACGGACCGATGCCATGCTTTGCCTTACTAATTCAACATTTAATTTGCGAGGTAGATAAATAACTTGAACCTTTTAATTAATTGCCGGGACCCCGGTTCCGCTTAATATGACCTAATTGCATCGCATGCTTGCCATGTCATGCATCATACATGCATCATGCCCGATCTTCTGCCGTTGAATTAAATAGTGCATCCGGTGTTTATTCTAGTGTTTTGCTTCTTCGCGGATAAGGCCGTTGAGTTGATGCGAGTGTCGACCCGATCTTCGGATGAACCTTCGACAATGTTTTCAGGCGAGCATCTCCCCCTTTCTACCTATCTTACTTTATAGTATTTATTCCCTCCTGTTGATCTATTGCTATCTGTGTTGCGATGCTCTAGTTTCGTACCCTTGATATCCCTTGCAGCCTTATATTGCCGTGGACACCTCCTATTACCTGCTGTTTTGGTAGATAGTTGGACCTTCGCGTCGTAGTCGCTTGCTCAAGTGCTGTTGCGTGTCGCCAAGTACCACAGTTGTTGGAGTATTGCCGTGTGTTTATTGTTGGAGTTGATCATAACTTTAATTACTGTTTAACAACTAAAATTGAAGTAGGTAGCGGAGGCAATTGGGCAATAGATGTTATTTGGTTGTTAACCGTCCACTTGTGTCCCGTAGGACCCCGAGTACTTGATACCTGTTCCTTGAATATTTGCGCTATCCACATCCGGGAGGATTATGGGACCCCCCTGATCCAGAGCTTGATTCATTCTTATTTCCTGGGGCCACAAACTAGTTTGAGGTTTTATTTACTATCCTGTACTTATGCCATGCTACTGATTTATTTACGATTGTGCGAGGAGCACTGTCTTGTTAGGAATTGTGACCCGTTTTGCGGTATCGACAAGCCCAGTTTGGGTTCCCGATCGTTCTGATACCCCAAACCTTGAGTCCGTCTGAGTCGGCTAACCGTTCATGGGTCTACTCAACGGGTGGCCCGGAAATATTCTGAATCCTGTGATTGCTTTGTCGTGAAGGCCTCGTTGGGTTTTGATTTGTTTTTCCGAGGTTGATCGAGTGTGTGTTGCTATTTGTGCACCCCTGCAGGGTAAAACTTTCTGGAAGCCGTGTCCGCGGTTATGGACGACTTGGAGCACAGTATCTCGATCATAGACAACTATAACTAAAGTAGTGCTATAAATTTGACTTTATAATGACTAGTAATCAGCTTCACTATAATGGAATGGCTAAATAAAACTGCCAACAATTGCTTGTTTGTTTTGTCGCTTGCGACAATTGTATCTGACTAGTAAGTATTGCAACTACAACGGAATGGCTAAATAAAAGTACCAACAACTGCTGGGTTTTGGGTTATCTCATGCTAATTGTATCTGACTAGTAAGTGTTGCAACTACAACGGAATGGTTAACTAAAATGGCCCACTGCTTATTTTATCAGGATGATTATCTATACCTGACTAGTAATTGCTGCAACGATAATTGAATAAATAAAACTGCCAACGGTGTGAGTTCCTCGGTTGACTTCCTCGTTTGGTCTCGAGGGGGAAACACCAGGATGGGTTTGTCTGATGGTAGAATCAGGTTGGTTCGAATAGGTCTTTCTTACCCTCTCGATAGCCGCCGGTTGTATCGAGTCTCAGAGGTTGTTTAGTGCATCTTGCCGATCACGCCTCTTGATCCACCATACCTATGTAGGCGAGGACCGCGAATTCTAGCCTCGCGTGTCTTGGCCTCGATCGACGCTCCACTTTTCCTTTGCCCTTTGCGGCACCCCTTTGTTTAGCAGCAGTTTGAGATCGGCGTCGTTAGCGTGGTTACCCTTCCGGCTTGGCACAGGCAGGTTATGGACGCCATTGGTTATTCTTCAGGGCTCTTAGCCCCATTTGCATCTTGTCCGTAGTCGGACGCTCTATCATTTTCAAGGTGATTTGGATCTTTGTATATTATATCTGTATTCTTGATTCATTGAGTCGCTGTTGTATATATATCTGTTCTGTGGGTCCCATCGAGGACTGTTGTGTATATATATCAGCTCCTGGTGTGACCTTGGTTCTTGCGCATTGGCTATGGCGCCCATGTTATCATAGTAGATAGACATTGGGTCCAGCGCACTTGGAACCATACCGAGCTCTGTAATGAACTCCTTCATCCATATCGCCTCTTGTAAAGCCTCCGAAGTAGCTATGTATTCTGATTTAGTTGAAGATCTCGCCACAACGCTTTGCTTTGCACTCCTCCAGCTAACTGCTGCACCATTCAAAGTAAATACGTATCCAGATTGAGGTTTAGAATCATCTGGATCGGTGTTCCAACTAGCATTGGTGTAACCATTAACAACGAGCTGTTCATCACCTCCATAAGAAATAACCATATCCTTAGTTCTTCTCAAGTACTTAAGGATGTTTTTGACCGCTGTCCAATGATCCACTCCTGGATCACTTTGATATCTGCTAGTCAAACTAACAGCATATGCAATGTCGGGTCTAGTACATAGCATGGCATACATTAGATATCCTATGGCTGAGGCATAGGGAGTCTTACTCATCCTTTCTCTATCTTCTGTCGTTGTTGGACTTTGAGTTTTACTCAAGGTCGTATTGGGCAACATGGGCAAGAACCCTTTCTTGCCATCCTCCATTCCAAACCTCTTTATAACTTTGTCCAAATATGTACTCTGTGACAATGATATTAGGCGCCTCGATCTATCTCTATAAATCTTTATGCCTAATATGTAAGCTGCTTCGCCAAGATCTTTCATTGAAAAACTATTATTCAAATAATCCTTGACACTATTAAGAAGGTCTACATCATTCCCAATCAACAATATGTCATCTACATATAGTATTAAGAATGCTACAGAGCTCCCACTCACTTTCTTGTAAATACAAGCTTCTCCATAAGTTTATATAAAACCAAAGATTTTGATTACCTTATCAAAATGTTGATTTCAACTTCGGGATGCTTGCTTCAATCCATATATGGACCGTTGAAGTTTTCATACCTTGTTAGCATCTTTTAGGATCGACAAAACCTTTGGGTTGCATCATATACAACTCTTCATCAATGTCTCCATTGAGGAACGCCGTTTTGACATCCATCTGCCATATCTCATAATCATAATATGCAGCGATTGCTAACATAATCCTCACAGACTTTAGCTTCGCTACTGGTGATAAAGTCTCATCATAGTCAACTCCTTGAATTTGTCGAAACCCTTTTGCAACAAGTCGAGCTTTATAGACAGTAATATTACCATCATCATTTGTTTTCTTCTTGAAAATCCATTTGTTCTCGACAGCCTTCCGGCCATCCGGTAAGTCCACCAAAGTCCATACTTGGTTTTCGTACATGGATCCAATCTCGGATTTCATGGCCTCTTGCCATTTATTGGTATCTGGGATCATCATCGCTTCCTCATACGTCGCAGGGTCATCGGTGTTGTCCACCAACATGACACTCATAACGGGATCATACCAATTAGGAGTGGTACGAGTTCTCGTTGACCTGCGAGGTTCTGTAGTAACTTCAACCGAAGTTTCATGATCAACATCATTAGCTTCCTCTCTTATTGGTGCAGGCGCCACAGGAACTACTTCCGTTGCAGTGCTACTCGCAAGTTCACGAGAAGGTTCATCAACCTCATCGAGTTCTACTTTCCTTCCAGTCACTTCTTTCGTGAGAAACTCCTTCTCTAGAAAGGATCCATTCTTGGCAACGAAGATTTTTCCCTCGGATCTATGATAGAAGGTATACCCAATAGTTTCCTTCGGGTATCCTATGAAGAAGCATTTTTCCGCTTTGGGTTCAAGCTTGTCCGGCTGTAACTTCTTTACATAAGCTTCGCAACCCCAAACTTTAAGGAACGACAATTTAGGTTTCTTCCCAAACCATAATTCATACGGTGTCATTTCAACGGATTTAGATGGTGCCCTATTTAAAGTGAATGCGGCTTTTTCTCATGCATAACCCCAAAACGATAGTGGTAAATATGTAAGTGACATCATAGAACGAACCATATCTAAGAGAGTTCGATTACGACGTTCGGACACACCATTACGCCGTGGTGTTCCTGGCGGTGTCAATTGTGAAAGTATTCCGCATTTCTTCAAATGCTCGCCAAACTCGTAACTTAGATATTCACCTCCAAGATCAGATCGTAGAAATTTAATCTTCTTGTTGCGTTGATTCTCTACCTCACTTTGAAATTCCTTAAACTTCTCGAAAGTTTTGGACTTATGTTTCACGAAATAGATATACCCATATCTACTCAAGTCATCCGTGAAGGTGAGAACATAACGATAACCACCGCGCGATGCTACACTCATTGGGCCATACACATCAGTATGTATGATTTCCAATAAGTCCGTAGCTTGGTCCATTATACCAGAAAATGGAGTCTTAGTCATTTTACCCATCAGACATGCTTCACATCTTTCAAGTGATTCGAAATCAAGTGATTCAAGAAGTCCATCGGAATGGAGTTTCTTCATATGTTTCACTCCAATGTGACCAAGACGACAGTGCCACATATAGGTCGAGTTATCGCTCAATTTCAAACGTTTAGCTTCAATGTTATTAATGTGTGTATTTCTACAGTCGAGATTCAATAAGAATATACCATCTATCAAAGGTGCATGTGCATTAAACATATTACTCATATAAATCGAACAACCATTATTCCCGGACTTAAACAAGTAACCGTCTCGCAATAAACATGAGCCAGATATAATGTTCATGCTCAACGCAGGCACCAAATAACAATTATTTAAGTATAAAACTAATCCCGATGGTAGATGAAGAGGTAGCGTGCCGACCGCGATCACATCAACCTTTGATCCATTTCCTACGTGCATCGTCACCTTGTTCTTCGCTAGCTTCCGTTTATTCTCGCGACTGCTTTGAGTTACAAATATGAGCAACCGAACCAAGATTAAATACCAGCACTACTACGAGTACTAGTGAGATACACATCAATAACATGTATATCGGATATACCTTTCTTCTTGATGTTGCCGTTCTTCAAATCCGCCAAGTACTTTGGGCAATTCCGCTTCCAGTGACCTTCTTCCTTGCAGTAAAAGCACTCAGTATCAGGCTTAGGCTCAGCCTTGGTCTTCTTCGTCGACGCGGAAACTTTCTTACCGCCCTTCTTGAAGTTTCCCTTTTTCTTAGACTTGCCTTGCTTCTTGAATTTGGTGGTCTTATTGACCAACAACACTTGGTGCTCTTTCTTGATCTCCACTTCTACATATTTCAACATGGAGAAGAGTTCTGGCAACGACTTGTCCATGTTTTGCATATTGTATTTCATCACAAAGTTCTTATAACTTGGTGGTAGTGATTGGAGGACACGGTGAATCCCCAAAGAATTAGGAATCACTATACCCAAGCTTTGGAGTTTGCTTGCGTGCCCAAACATTTTAAGCACGTGCTCACTGACGGAGCTGCCCTCTTCCATCTTGCAGTTAAAGAACTTTTTAGAAGCCTCATAACTCTCAACTATCGCGTGAGCCTCAAATATCATTTTGAGTTCACGGACAATATCATGTGGGTCATGTTTCTCAAACCTTTTCTGAAGCTCCGATTCCAAACCATACAAGATAGCACCGAATCGTAGTCTTGATTCTTCCGAGCGAGGTAAACATTATTTACTTCATCGGTAGCAGTAGCTGTAGGCGGGTCACCCAGCGGTGCATCCAACACATAGGTCAAATTACCAGCATTGAGGGCAATCCTCAAATTGCGGAACCAATCCGCGAAGTTGCTTCCATTGTTTTTCAACTTTTCTTTCTCTAGGAACGCATTAAAATTGATGGTAGGGGCCACCATTGATCTACAACATATTTGCAATAGTTTAGACTAAGTTTATGACAAATTGAGTTCTAATTAATAGTTAAATTAATCTAGGTGAACTCCCACTCAAAACAATATCCCTCAAATTGTTTTAGTGATCACACGAACCAAATCCACCACATCAAAACCGATCATCACGAGAGTTGATGTAGCTTCAATGGCGAACAATCAACATGTTCATCATATCTACTATATGACTCATGCTTTACCTTTCGGTGATCCGTGTTCCGAGACCATGTCTGTACATGCTAGGCTCGTCAAGATCAAACCTTAGCTTCCGCATGAGCAAATCTGGCTTGCTCACGTTGTATACACTCGCATAATCTAGCACACCCGATCATCACGTGGTGCTTCGAAACAACGAGCTTTAGCAACGGTGCTTACTAAGGATGAACACTTTAAAACTTGAAATTGTGTGCTTGAGGGATCATCTTATAATGCTACCGTCGTGAACTAAGCAATACAGATGCATAAAAGGATTAACATCACATGCAATTCATAATATGTGATATGATATGGCCTTTCTTCTTGCGCTTCCGATCTTCAAGCACGAACATGATCTCCATCATCACCGGCATAGTGTCAAGGTCAATGGCGCCGTTTCATGGTTGTCGTCCACCAGCTTCAACTATTACAACTACTTTGAATAGACATGCGGGTCTTAACAGAATTTAAAGACAACCATATGGCTCCTACCGGTTGCCAACTTACAATAAGGAACATTGCATACATTAAATATAATCACAATCATGGCCATATCACATCACAGCACACCCCTGCAAAACAAAGTTAGACACCTCTAATTTTCTTTGCATATTTTACGTGGTTTGGGGCTTTCAATAAGTGTCGTTCTAACTTATGAACAAGAACCACAACGTTGATGCTTGAACTATCAAGTGCCCGTTGTAAATTGGATCTATACTATGATGGGAGAGGCACCATAAAGCCACTTATGCAATACAAGTTGCATGTTGAGCGTGGAGCAAGTCTCATGAACGATGTCATGTAAGGTTAGCCCGGGCCACTTCATCCCATCATACCGCAAGATGCAAAGTACACAAAAAGCAATTGATAATAAAAGCACCACCGCCCACAATGACCATTGTGTTCTACTCGTGCAACAGATCTACATATAGACACGACTCTGATACCACTATAGGAGTTTGTATCATGGAAAACAAAAAATTTCTACCGCATGCACACAAACAAGCTAAGATCTATCTACTAGATTGTAGCAACGAGTCGATAGAAGCACTCACCCTCGAAGATTCCAAAGCGGTTAACGAGAGCAGATTCTCGTGGGTGTTGTAGTCGTACACTTGCCGATCTCAAGATCGCGTAGATGATCCTTCCGGTGCTGCGTTCCGGCAGCGCTTCCGCAGTCGGTCACACGTTCGATACTCGATGAAGACCTTCCTCTCCCTTGTTCCAGTAGGCAGCGGAGGTTGTAGTTCTCCCTCGCGATTCTGGCAGCACGACGGCGTGGTGTTGGAAGTAGAGGGAAGATCCCGCAAGGCTTCGCCTAAGCCGGATGCGAGTTGTGGTGGATTAGGGTTTCCTAGAAATCTAGGGTTTAGAAATCCGGGAGGAGGAGGTGTCGGCTGGCCAGCGGCGGCGGACCGTGATGGCGTGGTGGTGTGGCGGCGGCACGCGGCCTTGTGGCGGCAAGGACGGGCGTCATGCTCAGGTGGATAGGGCTTGGAACTTGTGTGTTGTGTTGGGGCAGCCCTCCCCCTCTATTTATAAGAGGAGGGGGCAGCCTTGGGAGGGGTGGGTTTGAATCCAAACCCAAACCCAAGTTGGATTGAGAGAAGGACTTGTATCTTCTCCCACTAGGAAGCCATTGTTCTAGTTTGACTTTTCAAACTTCCCGTTTGACTTTCAATTTAGAGCTTTATTTCTCTCTTGCATATGCCAACACCAAGTGACCTTGGACATGATCCAATAATTCCACATACCCATGACATATTCATGGACCATTCTCCTTCCGGACCGGTGAACCTTCTAGACCCTTCTAGAACCTCTCCGATGAAATCATCGGAAACTTTCCTGAACTCCAAAATAGGACTTTCCTTATATGAATCTTATTCTCCGGACCATTCCGAATCTCCTCGTGATATCCCGGATCCCATCCGAGACTCCGAACAACATTCTGTATCCCTACTAACATTATATATCTACTAAACAACATCGAATCCTTAAGTGTGTCTCCCTACGGTTCGTGAATTATGCGGACATGATCGAGACACTTCTCCGATCAATAACCAATAGAGGAATCTGGAAATTCATATGGCTCCCACATATTTCAACGATTACTTTGATATTGAATGAACCACTTACATACGATACCAATTTCCCTTTATCTCACTATAGTTTACTTATCTGAGGTTTTGATCGTCGGTATCTCTGCATACCTAGTTCAACCTCGTTACTGATAAGTACTCTTTTCTCGTTCCCGTGATATGTGATCCCTTGTGAGCCAGTCACATGCTTGCAAGCTAATTGGATGACATTCCACCGAGAGGGCCCAGAGTATATCTATCCGTCATATGGATGGACAAATCCCACTCTTGATCCATGTGCCTCAACCCATACTTTCCGAACACTCAATGCCACCTTTATAGCCACCCAGTTACGGTGTGGTGTTTGATGTCATCAAAGCATCCTTCCGGCGATGGTGATTAGCATGATCTCATGGTCGAAGGAATTAGGTTACTATGTATCAGAAAGCTTATTGCAAACGAACTATTAAAATGACTTGATATTTATGCTACGCTTATCTATAGGAGTATGTCCATCATACCATTCTCCTAATGATATGATCTTGTTATTAACACCATCTCAATGTTCATGATTGAGAAACCATGATCATCTATTAATCAACAAGCTAGTATTATAAAGAGGCTTTACCAGGGACTCTAATTTAGTTTACAAATCACACAAGTATTAATGTTTCCGCTTAATACTATTATAGCATGAATGTAAACATTTATCATAAACACAAAAATATAATAATAACTGCTTTTATTATTGCCTCTAGGGCATATCTCCAACAATACCATGTTGTAATTTCTTTAATTGTTAGGTCCTGGCTATGTTTTGCATAGCCAGAAAATGGGTAAGTTGTTGGAGCAAACAATATTTTGCTTACCCATACCTCCTCTCTCCTCTTACCCAAATGTATTTTCCTTACCCATATATGGGTAAGCTGTTGGAGTTTCTCTAAGAAGTTGTATCTTCACAACAGATGCTATATTTGTTTCATGTACAAGCAGTTGTATCTTCACAATACAACACTGAGTGGATTTAAACTCATTTGGATGAGCATCGATTACTCATAAGATAACAATGGCTAGAATTTAGATAAAACCAAATGAATGCTTAAAATATGATAGTTTTGCTACGGACAAACTTCGATTCTCTTACTTCTATGCAAGAATAAATTTAGCTAATTTTCTAGAATAAGAAAGAACATTCTGTAAACTCCAATGATTGATGTTTAGAATTTAGTTCAGTCTAACCAGTATGTGAAAAACATAATCCATGGCTTCCTACAACATATGGATCAAATTAAACATCTACACGATCAAATCTGAGCAAGAAAATTAAATAATCATAGAAAGGAACTAATCAAATTAAATAAAGACTTATTCTAGTTACTCTAGAAATGATAAAGGATCCCAGCCCAGACATATACTTTTTTACCTCATTTTTATAATATAACGGATTTTAAGCAAGTCACCATCGTTCAACTAAATATAGAGAATGTATCTTACTATACCTAGGGCAACATCATGTTCCGGACTTGCCATCCCCTTACACCGTGACAAATGGATAAGGAAATCATCTATTTGATCTCCGGATTCCTGTAAGAACAAGAAATCTCGACAGTATGAGCAAATAGCATAGTATGGAGATGAATAGAAACTATGTCTTAAGAGATGAATAGGAGCATGAAATTCATGAGATCTGAGTGGAAGAACCTGAAATTTCCCACCTCCATGAAGCCATAGATCTGCATCTGCTGCATGCATTAGCCATTGGCACCAACAACAAAAGATACCTTTTATATAACCCGGTTGGCAAATCCTGAAGCTATACCTGCTCAACAAGAGAGTAAGTTTGTTAAAGGAGGCATTTATACATTTGACTTTCTTAAATTTTACCGAACCAGGAGGCAAATTTGTACATAGCCTGGAAGATCAAATTCACGGTATTTGATTGGTCACCTCACAAATTAAATATCAATTAAGCATATTATTCCAAAGGCCAAACCTGGTTTCATTTTCCCAAGTTAGAATTCATTTTGTTAATATTGTCAACCTGCAAATTGATTTCTTGCTCACATAAGTTTACTTTTGTCTATGTTGTTGTAGATGGGCTCAACCGAGGTTCTCATGGACAACCAAGTGGACGGAAATATCAGTTTTACTCAAATTAAAGAATACATCAGGTCCTTCCCTCCAAAAGCGAAATTGATGCGGATCTATGAGGCGTGCTTGACACGCGGATATTTGGAGTGTCTATTCAAAGATAGTGAATGGTTGGACGGAGACGTAAGATAACATATCCATATACTATTATGTCATAACAACTTGCTCAATGATAATCAAACAACAATTATAACATGTTTTCTTCAAACTACAGATATGCACAACAGTTCTCCGGACACACACACTCATATTTTTTCAGATTTTAGCATCACAAACAGAGCATACATTGACATCAGGGTTGTGTCATGTTCATGTGAGATTTTGAGAGAAAGGCGACAGACTAAAATAAGTGTTCAGAGTTTAGGGTCAGATGAGATGATTAAAATGTCCAAAATCGAAACATGAAAAAATTGTTTTATACATGTGAGACAAAAAAGACTGAAAGAAGAAACATGTTAAAGTGATGTTGCTTCAACCCGCGACAGGCACTGGGCTAGCTTGTCGTTTCAAAATCAGGAGCACTTTGCTATATCCAGAAGGTCTGTTGCTGCTTTCTCCTTAACTTGATAACCGATGTATATTTGCTCAAAAGAAATTCCCATAGCTTACTGTGCATAGAAAATGTCTTCACAAATTATATCATTACCTCTCCGTATAAGAAAGTGTAGTTTAGAAATGTATTATAAAATAATAATAAACTATTTAGATTTGTGCTCTCCCGCACACAATTAGTGATGACAAACTTCTGTTTTACCTAACCACAGAGGAGATTGATGAAGAATTCAGAGGGAACAACATCCTCCTGTGAGGTTAGCTTTCTTGGGTGTGCACTGAAAGCATATACATGAAGATCGAAAACTGCTAAGAAAAAGCAAGTTAAGCAACCAAGTATTAGTTTACCAAATAAACTAAAATGTGTTAATTTAGCATAGTAAAGAAACTTAATTCTGATAGATGTCTAAGATCCTAAGCATGCACATGTGACTCCTATATTATATGATATAATTGATTTCTCATTGGAGCATTCAACAGTCGCAGGAACTCCATTTTGACACTTCAAGCATGCATCTCCCTGACCAAAGCTCGCATACACTGGAGTGTTACGGAAGCTTGCTTTCTCACAATGGCTTGTAGCCTCCTCTTACAGCTCGACAAGCTCTCCTAACCTGAAGAAGACTGAAATAAACATAGATTAATTTTTTGGATGATTATAATAACAGATTGACCATCATCTCTAGCATGTTTTATAAGAATGACATCAAGAAAAATCGATGACATATAAAAGTTGTGGAAATAAATTATTTTCAATCATACCTCTGGTAGGTCATATTGGCTCATTGGTTTCAAGCAGGGTATAATGTACAGTAAATGGCAAATCAGTACAATTTAAACCACCTCATGTTTCCTAATAAAAGTAGCATCCAAAAAATCACAGGAAGCAGAACACATGTATACTCATCTGTGTTTACCTAGATAGTCCATGGGACCAGCGACAAACATTGACGGAGATGACGACCAATGGTACTCTGCGAGGTGGCTATGGCGCCCATGGTGATGACCAAGCGGTGTCCACCAACCGCACCCTGCATGGAGATGGCGTCGCCCACGGTGAAGGCCCAACGGCAACAGATCCTTGTGATGGAGTGGGCGAGCAGGGGAGCCGAGTTGCCTGCTGGCCTTAGGAGACAGAGATATGGGCATGAGCGTGGTGGTTTCCTCCCACACATGATAGAGCAGGTGAGGTCGGGGAGGGAGCGCTAGGGGATTTTCGTCGGCATCGAAGTCAGAGGACGGGATCCAGGAGGCGCGTGGAGGTGGGTGGATAGAATAGCTGTCAAAGTCGACTATCTAGAGATGGCGTCGAGCTTGTCCGAGTTGCGGTGACGAGCACGGGCCGAGGCTAGAGGCGGCGAGGTGTGGAGTCGATGTCTGCGGTGCTAGTGACGATGGCCCGGGCCCATAGCGGCGCAAGATCCGTGAGGTGACAATGTGCCAATCGGGAGAATAATGCCTTCGCCAGGCACATAAACACAATATTTGGCCAATCCCTCTTCTCTGGCGCCGTCTCGCTGGTCGCGTCATCCTCGACGCCAGACCGGAAGGCAGAGCTAGGGTTCCACGGGAGGAGAACCATCGTCTTTGGAGGCGGAGCTTATGGGGGATGGCGACCAGGAGAGGCGCCGGCGAGTAGCTGCCAGACTGGCGTGAGCGGCGAGCCATGGGGGAGAAGAGCATCGAGCGGGAGGAGAAGGGTGCCCCGAGAAGTTGATTGGTAGGGCAAAGTGAGACAGAGCACGATATCGGGGCGGGATTGAGGGGCAGATGCGGAGGATGGGAGGGGATCGACGATGTTGGACGAAAAGGAGGGGGCGAAACGCTGTTCGGCAGAACACGGAACGCATCGTCTTTTTTAGATAGTAGAGATAGAGAAAACGGTCAGAATCAACTAATTCATGTTAAAACAACACTTACGTAACATCTTCTGCAGTTAGATTCATTTCAAACATTTCAGTTCAAAACCCGCTACAATATCCATCAAAAACATTCTTGCCAAACACCAAATCTCTATCTTCCACATCTGCTTTTTAAAAGCTGCAGTCCAAACATAACACCTTTATCCTCCAACCACAGATTGGTTCTCAACTTATATAAAACTAATTTGCAAGTTCACAAGTTGTGGGAATAAAAAGAAAATACTTGGGGCAAACAAATCCTCAAACTACTACAGTGGTTAAAGATCAAATTCCCCGACCTCCTCGTCGTCGCCTCCGCCGCAATGTGGAGAGGCGGCGCATCTGCCGCCTATGCCGCGAGGGCTCTCCGCTCGCGCCTGCTCGCCGACCCCGTACACCACCCCTCTAGTGCTATCGCTCCCATCGCTTCGGCGCGCGCCGCCTGCTCCGCCGCCCCTGCGCCCACCGTCGCTGAAGCGGCGGCCGCCTCGGCCGCTCTCTCTTCGGGAACCGGATCTGCCTCCGACGTGCTAGGGTTCTACGGGAGGTGCTACTGGGAGCTATCCAAGGCCCGCCTCAGGTGCACGATTTGCTCCCGCTTCCCTTTAGAAAGATCATTTCTGTTCTTATAATTGATGTATTTCAGGATAAAAAATAGATAGTTCTTCGATTCTTAGGGCTAAATTCCAAGGAAATTAGTATTTACCAACTTTGTAATTTAGGATCTACTATAGTTGAGCAAGAATTCGTTAATACCCTTCAGCGTTTATGCCGTGTAGACCTACTATGCTAAATTGTGAACCCTTGGGTTTCATGCAGTGGCAGAGCCAGGAATTGAGATGAGCCGGGTTGAACATATAAGATCTAATATTTTTAAGGCACAAAAAGAAGTCTATGCAATAAAACAAATGGTCCATGGATATTCAGTTTTTGTAATTTATGAAGTACAACTACCAACGACCTGACCCCCGCAAAAAAAAAAAAACTACCAACAACCTGAAAAGACATAAAACGACTTATAAACTACCAACGGCGGTGTTGTTCTGTTCGTCGCTCGGAGTCGATGTGGGCAGGTGGACGAAGACACGCGGGAGGGAGAACGAGCTGCACAGGGCGGGGCGGCGGGAATGCAGAAGAGGAGGCGCGTCACGGCGGAGGACTGCAAAGTGCGACTTTGTGGAGTGGGGGGTGCAGCCCGAGCAGGGGAATTAGAGCATCTCTAACAGGTGATGTAAAACAGGGCAGGCCAAAAAGATTATAGGGCACCAAAATTTAGGATATAGGACACGAAAAGGACTGTCGCTTTTCTAGATGGATGTATTTTGCAGCACGGCTGCCGTAACAGATGACGTAAAATAGTACACCAAACTGCGATCTGACCGTTGGGAGTGAGGGAGGCGGATCTAACGGTTGTCGGGCGCCGAGATTGATTTTGGCAGGTAGAGATCGCCAGAGGCCAAGGAAAGGCGACGAGGGCGGGGCAGGGGCTGCAGGGGAGCCAGGTGATGCAAGCGAAATCCGGTGGCGCCACGCTGACCGACGGCGGAGACCAAGGAAAGGCGGCGAGAGCTCGGCAAGGAGCACCAGCTGTGGTGCTGCAAATTTGCATCACTTGGAGCAAAATATGGGACATGCTCTAAAAATTTGCATCATCATATATGTATAGGGCAGCCGTTGGAGACTGTTTTTTAGCCTCAATTTCCCTTTAAATAAGGTTTTGGGGCACTTGGTCTATTTTGCATCATCTGTTAGAGATGCACTTGGACTGAGAGAGACGTCCAAAGGGGAATTTTCCTGGACGTCGCGTCTGGCTGTCTGCACTAGTTTTTTTTACCTGGTCAGAGCTAGGAATTATGTTTTTTCGCTTATCAAACAAGGCCCTTGTACTAAGTACCCTGCACATGAATTGGTGAGCCGGGTCGGCTGACTCTCCTCGACCCCCTGGTGGCGCCGCTAACTGGCTTCATGGTACTGGATATGCGGATGTAACCTTGTGATGCTCTTCTGCAAACATATATGACGATGCCTTTTGGATATGATGTAGAATTGTAACTTTGCAAGTGTATTGCATACTGGACATGCACACCTCTATTTGTTATATAACCAGGATGATGGAAGTCCCAAATTTTTAGATATGCAAAAGGGCATTCGAGTTACCTAAACAAACTTAACAGAGATGTGATGCAGTAGAAGTCTCTACACTTGGAGGTTTGGTAGACACATGACCTCTTCTCTTTTTTTTTCTTCTTTTCGCCTCACCATTCAGTTCGTTGTGCTTTTGGACCCATGTCCTGAAATTTATATAGGGTTACCTCAGCATGTGGTGGCCGCTGCCAAATAATCTTTATTGCCCTGGTTGATCCACCGTAACAATATTTGCATGGCGTTTAAGTGGGGGTGTAGTCTTCCTTCAACAAGCTAAACCGACCTTTATACCAGTAAAAATGAGCTATCATTTCGTTCTTTCCTTTTCTTTGACTTGGTCCCAAGGTGTTCAGTCTCCAGCCTGGAGTGTTTTTTCCTCCGCTATGGTCCGATAGTCAATTTGTATCAAATTCTAAATTCAGTTTAGACACTAGCAGAAAAAACACACACATACTGAAGTGAGTGCCAGGGGAATAATCATCCAAAATAAACAAAAAACTCTTGCCCCTCAAGACCATACTGAAGTACAGGTAACAAATGCTCTCTTGGCCATGCTCACCAAAATGTGTATGCATTTACACATCCCTGCTAGAGCAGTAGCAGAGGACAAAGCAAAAGCAAAGATGTTACCTTGTTGTTATCAGTGTGGGCAGTGGACTTGAGAAGGCACATCGATCCACCCAAGTATGCAACAGCAGAGGCACCACAATATTCTGTACTCTCTTGCACTGTCACGCGAGAAATGTTGGCCCTGCGCACAACGTGATGCCGTGGTTCTGTGCCTCACTGTGGCTCCTTGAAGCAGACAGACGATAAGGCCACAAAGGCTGGATCAAGCATGGGGGCACCTGCAAGGTTGCAGCCACGATAGCGGCAAGCTGGAAAGTACAGTAGCATCAGGATCCCCCGACGCCAGGCCAAGGAAGGTACCCTTGCAGCTAAGGACCGTATTCTGCTCCCTCTTTGTCGGCGGCAACAACCGAACGCCCTGCAGCAAACACCTACCTCAACCATACACCGTCAAGGGGCAGCAACGTGAGGCCGGTGGCTCCAGATCTGGAAAAGAGAGGGTACAAATCAAATTCTACAGAAGAAATTCAGAGAGAAGTCTGCATTTCATAGGATGAAGGCATGCCATCTACAAGCAACCAAACCCATCACTTCACGAGATCCTTTGGCAGCATGGCACCAGGAGCATGGCCAAAGGATCGGGGCATGCTCAACACAAACACAACAACTGCAAACAACCTGGATGAATAAATCATGTATCACCAGCACCTCCTTGTGAGGGGGAGATTGTCGCCGACGATCTCGCAGGATCTCCTGTGGCAGAACTGTTGCCGCCATTGCATCGGAAACACTTGCAGACGCCGCCCTCAACGATTGTCCGTTTTACCTCCTCGACGAGCAGGGGAGCACCCGTTGATTCGCTTGTTGATCTAGGAGGAATCCATGGCTAGTAGGTGCCGGCGGAGGAGATGTTCAGATGGTGTCGGTAGAGAATGGGGAAAGTGGAGAGAGTTGCGCTGGGAGGAGCCTTACAAGTGGGCCTCCAGTCGGTATCTAATTAACCACCGCGCACATCACCATCGGACGGATGAGGACGTGCCGCACGGTAAGACCGTGATGCGGTGCCTGATAGTAGAATTCTCCTTCTCTTTTTGTTGCATCAGAACTGCTAGTTTTATGCCATTTTTTATGGAAATGTTTGTGTTAATTGGCTTAATGTATGTCTGGAGAGTGGATGTATGAGTTAATAACTTAAGATATGTCTCTTGGAAAATATTCAAACAATCGTATGGTTTGGAATTTGCTGTGGTCTGTGTCTTGCATCTGTGATTTCCTTAGAGCTGATGAATTATTTGCCTTTTGTTGCAATTCTTTATTTGATAATCTGTTCGACTTTTATGGTTTTTAGTGCACTTGTTGTGGCAACATCGGGGGCTGGATATGTGCTCGGGAGTGGCAGCATCGTAGATATTGCTGGACTTTGTTACACATGCACTGGTACCATGATGGTTGCAGCATCTGCCAATACTCTCAACCAGGTATGTGCTTGTTTTGGGGCAGAGTTTGCCATTACCATGATGATTAAATAAACTTATATTCCTTGTTTTACACATTCTTCCAATCCTTTAGTGTTTATTGTTGCACAATCTCAACTTTTAAAATTTCATCTCCACTTTCTTACATATTAACATTATATCAGGATTTGTAGATATCATCATTTTACACCTGATTATTATGCTTAGAGACAGTGAACTTGATGCATCTAAATCCTTTTCAGGTGTTTGAGATAAAGAATGATGCTAAGATGAAAAGGACAATGCGGCGGCCCCTACCATCAGGGCGCATTAGTCCTGTCCATGCTGCCATGTGGGCTACAAGTGTTGGAGCTGCAGGAACAGCATTGTTAGCTTTCAAGGTTCAGCTCTTTGTTTACTTGTACTTGTATTACACTTTGTTTTATGTGTACTGCTGCTGTAGTTGGTAAAATATTGCAATTTTTTGGCAAGGTCTGTGCAGGCTAATGGCTTAGCTGCTGGGCTTGCAGCATCCAATCTCATTCTGTATGCATTTGTATACACTCCACTGAAGCAAATACACCCTGTCAATACATGGGTGGGAGCAGTTGTTGGTGCCATTCCGCCACTTCTAGGGTATGCCATTGCTGAACACACATTTCTGTCTTGTCTAGGTGCATGTTGAAGGAGGTATTTTATATGTTGAAGAATGGAGTGTATGTTGTTCACCTTCTAGTTTAAGTTCTTATTGTGCTCCCTCCTTTAATAATTGGATGGCTTGGCCACTGAACAACCTGGGCAACTACCGCCATGAAGATCACTGGACGGCACGTCGTATGCAATTAGGTATAGAACATGTGTTAGGGAGGACGAACTAGGGAGATGACAGATTGATAGGACGAGTAACTTGATCCGCACGTCGGATTTCAATTCAAACTCAAGACCAAACCATAACTTCACCTTCCTAGTTCAGTTGGACTCTTCCTAATTTAAGTGCACCCTTTCTAATAGACCCAACCGAACGGAACTAAGGATACTTACTATTTAAGCTATTCCTTTTCTTAACTTCCTTATCTCCAGCAGAACCTATCCAGTGCCTTCATGCATATTCCTATTTTTATTGCTGCCTTGTGCATCCATGACCACAACAGACAGTCGCTCATAATTGCGAGAATAAAGCAACATATACAGCCTACCAGCTGAATACACAAATTGAAGTTACTGGATGTATGCCTTTTCAATCTGTCCAGACTAATATATTTGTCAAGAAGTCTAAACACCTATTTTCTGTCCCTGCATTTTTATTTTGTAGAACTTTTAGTATTTGTAACATTGCTCTAATAGAATACCTGCACATCGTTTAGAATATCATGCTTAATACCTGGTGAGTTGATCCTATTCTATCAATTGATATCAATAGAGCTGTGCTATATGTTTACAAGGCATGTGGTCCTTATATATCTTTGTACAGGTGGGCAGCAGCAGCATCTGAAGTGTCACTCAACTCTATGATACTGCCTGCTGCATTGTACTATTGGCAGTTACCGCATTTCATGGCCCTTGCCTACTTATGCCGTGACGACTACCTTGCTGGAGGGTAACTCACTTATCCCTGTTGGTTATTACCAGATTTACTGTAGAAGTCATATCGAAATGTTGCATGTGTGAAACCAACCTGACTTGTACCCTTTACATGTCATTTGCTGCTTGATTCAGGTACAGAATGCTCTCTTTTGCTGATCCTACTGGTAAAAGAACTGCATGGGTATCACTCAGAAATTGTCTATACATTCTGCCATTGGGGTTATTTGCATATAACTGTAAGTACTAATCATATAAAATTTCCATTTTTTTTGTTTTCTTGTAATAAACTTGGGTTAATTTAAGATCTTATTCATGGAACTAACTCTTTGTAGGGGGTCTAACATCTGAGTGGTTCAGTTTTGAGGCATCAGTTCTAACGATGGGCCTTACAATTGGAGCCTTATCATTTGTGCTGGATCCTAGTCCAAAAAGTGCAAGAAGAATGTTCCGTGGGAGCCTTTTGTATCTTCCTGCCTTAATGGCTGGACTTATATTGCATCGGCTGCCTAACGAACGAAAGGAGCATAACATACATGAGACAAGTGAGATGGCTGGGGTTGTCTATGGCGCTGAGCTGCGGGAAGAAGAAAGAGCTAGACAGAAGCGGGAAGACCAGAAGAAACATTCTCGTTCTCAATCACGCCCTCTGGTTGCCTATGCTTCTGTAGCTCCATTCCCCTTCTTACCTGTACCGGTATACGTCTCTCCACAAGCTCATGAGTTATGAAAGCCTTCTACCAGCAGCCAGGCTTTGATGGGGCGTTCATATCTTTTGTTCTCCCTTTTTGTCTGTTGTCGGGAATTTCTTTTTGTCTGTTAATTTTCCTGTTCAAGGAACATATTGTTCTTTGTAATTTTAAAATCTGAGAATAAAAAACACAAAGTTTCTTTGGAAAGAACACAAATTTGAGCTGTTGGGCCATGTGTGTGTACTAAAAATGATATATGCTCCTCCCTTGATGTCCAAGAGTAGTACATTTCAATTTCCTGTAAATTGGGCGGACATACATGCTTTCTCTCTTGGTGGCCACATTGCTGTGTTTATCATTTGCGGTCCCTCTGTTTCCTGAGTAATAGAGTATGAACTAGTTTGACTTGTTTCATCTACTAGTACATCAATAAAGGAGACTCCTTGGGAAGTGCTTGTGAGTTACTGCCGCAACGCCTCTAAATGTCTTTGCTACTCCCTCCGCTTCAGTTTAGGGCTCCGCTTCAGTTTAAGGCTGGTTATAGAGGAGAGTAACATAGGCTAATAACATACATAAATTATTAGTCTACGGGCATACATGCTTTCTCTCTTGGTGGCTACATTGCTGTGTTTATCATTTGCAGTCCCTCTGTTTCCTGAGTAATAAAGTATGAACTAGTTTGACTCGTTTCATCTGCTAGTACGTCAATAAAGGAGACTCCTTGGGAAGTGTGAGTTACCGCCCCAGCAACGCCTCTAAATGTCTTTGCTACTCCCTCGGCTGTCTTTGCTACTCCCTCGGCTTAGAAATCCAATTCGACTCACTTATAAATGAACCTATTGTGTTAAAACATATTTTAAAATGTTAAAAAAAAATTTAAAAATGTTTTCATATACATCCAAACACTAAATGTTTGTACACAAGTTTGCAGGTGAAAAAAATATTTTAGATATCCCATGTAAAAAAGACAAATTTTAGTGCTCCAACATGTCTATTTATAAACATGTTTTTTGTCTACAAGCCACATAAAATGTTCATTCTTTATGAAAACTTGTGTATGGACATAGAATGTCCGTATGTATATGCGGAATTTATGTTTAGTTTTTTTTGATAATTTAAATTTTATTTTTATGTATTTTTTATAATAGATTCATTTGCACCTGGGAGCCAAAACACCACCTCCTCCATCGACTTCAGTTTAAGTCTGGTTTCTAGCGAAAAGTAACATAGACTAGTAACGTGTATAAGTTGTTAGTCTATGTTTACTATCTTTATAGTGGAGAGTAATATACAAGTGTGTCATGCAAAATATTATTTATCAGGTGATAGACTCATTTTGTCTTGGTATGTGTGATGTTACGGTAACCAAATATGTTACTCCATCTCATTCTCTCTTCATTAACTTATTTCCACATAAGCAATTTTACTGAGTTTGAGACTTTTAGTTACTCCTGAAGTTACTTGCACTATAAAGACGTGTTACCCAGGTGGGCAGATATGCACATGGATATATGGCGAATTAAGCTACATGGATCCATTTTAGCTTGATTTTCTAGTAGAACACGCATTTCTATTGTGAAAAAGTGGTTTCAAAAATTTGATTCAGACTTTGTTTTGGTCAAAGACCACTATGGGGTTGACTTTTGCCATGTAAGTTGACTTTGAACAAAATAAATGTATACTTATTTTTATAGAAGCATACTCTCATGCGTTCGCAAGATGGCCCAATCAAGTGAGCACACATGGAAAACCTTTCGGGCCTCGTTTTGTAGGAGAGGTTCAGTCTTTTATAAGTTGTGTTGAATTGACTTGATGCTTTTGCTGCTAAAAATTCGTGAGGTACCGTGGTGAAGTTTCTGAATTTTATATGTGATAACAACACTGCCGCTGGGTGTAGCATTCCCGGTTTACAAAATAAAATTTTTAGGAGTGGGTTTGTATGGAAGAGGATTGGATGATGGAAGTATTTCACCCAAAACACTAGTGATAAAAGACTCAATTTTTATACCAGCATATGAACAAAAACATTCCAGAAACAACATGCAACAATTCCTAGATTCCAAAAGATGAGAACCTTTTCACATAATTCTATTAGCTACTGAACAACAATATACACTAATAACACATACTAGTTATATCCAGCAATTAGGCGGGTATTCCAGCTCAATCAATAAAACACCAATTCAACACTGATTCCTACAACTATCAATTGAGGATAAGCAACAAACAGTGCACATATAATCGAGGATATTTGAGATACCGAGCCATCACATCGAACATAAAGTGCAAACATAATTCAGCTAACTACTGCGACACATCAAGCTATTTTGAGAAGACATCTAGTGTAGTCAATATCTGTGATCCCTCTCTTGTACCATGACCTGCCAGCAGCCTTGAAGCAAACCTCATCCTAAAACAAGAACATAAGTAGATTGTTATAAGAAAATCAAAGACATGAAACATCAAATTAAGATACTTGTTTGCGAAGAAGTATACATATCAAGATATTGTATGCTAGACTGATGAACAATTCACTATCAGTTTCTATAATTTCAGGAGCCAAATCAAATAAGAATACTTGTATAGTTTGGAGCAAACTGAGATCAATCGATTAGCTTACAACTCCAGATCAAAAAATGATACTCAGATAAACCAGTAAAAAGTTGATACATACATACATAAAGGTAGACATTCTTATACCCTTATAATTTTCCTTAACAGCAAAAAATATATACTCAGATAGAATATATCAGTTCACTAACCACAAAAAGTGAGCATCAAATACATTTGAAATCATCAATTTTCAGGTGACAACCAAGTAGTAAGATATGAGAGCATTAAAAAGTAGATACAGATATGCATCATTCTCACAACATATACAAACACGCATTGCATTGTCTTGTTTACAGAAGTAAAAAAAAGTTAATCAACAAGAAATACATCTGCAACACCATCAAGCTGACACCATCATGGATAGATAAAAGTGTGCAGCAATCAACTAAGAACCTTGTCATAGTGGCTCAAGTTTTGTCCCAAGCCCCTCTAAATATATCCTTTCGGAGAGCTTTAACTGGGAACAAATGGACAAGGTGGCTACATCTAGTGCATAGGCTAATGGGTGTAGAACTTTCAGCCCAACCGGATGTTTTCGTTTGGAATTTAACTGCTTCAGGCTCTTTTTCGGTCAAATCTATGTATCTAGATTACATGGATGGTCACTCAGTTTTCCTTCGTAAGTATATTTGGAAGCTTAAGATACCACTAAAATTAGGATCTTTATGTGGTTCTTGTATCGCAAAGTTTTACTTACAGAAGATAATATGGCTAAAAGAAACTGACAAGGTAATAAAAAATGTTGATTTTGTGATCAAGAAGAAACAATTCAAAACGCTATGTGACCTCAACATGATGTATCCTATGTAAGACTCGAATTCTAACAAAGTAATAAATAGGTCGCATGCATCAGTCTAGGCAGAGACCAGGGCTATGTCTCCATTGCTAAAAATCAACTAAGAACCTAACACGTACACAAGAAGGAATAGCTCAATGATGACTGCAAGTGCACAGATCGTTTGTAGCTAAGTTCGAAATAGGAAGAAGTACGCGAAAGACTAAAATACTTTTAACTAAAACTAAACGAAGTACTCGAGGAATAATTATAAGGTGCAAGGAAGTAGAGTTGTTTTTGGGTTTTTGGTTGGTTAAAACACTAAAGTAAAGTGAAGTAAAACTTAATGCAGAAAGTAGTAATCGCGTGCGTAAGAAAGATTGAAACTGCAATAGGGAAAATGCGTTCTCAAGGAGTGGTGGATACAACACTAACAATTTAGACCAAGTGATCAAGATTACTATAGCGAATATTCTCATGATATGCATGTATGTGGGTGGAGCTCCATATATGAATGATGAGGCAGCAATCACTGCTCACACCATACTTCATAACCACAACTGACAGATAAATGACATCAATCGTATTACCTCGCTATTAAGGGATTTCTCTCGCGGCATGGACATAGCTTAATGAGTTCTCCTTGACTCCCCAAGTTAGTATATAAAGGATGACAACGGATTTATAGTCATAGTAAGTGCTATCATCCCTCCATCTACCAACAGGTAATCCCCTTCATCGAGTCCCCATAAGAGGCAAATATTGAGGAGGTGCACAACTCCCAACATCAAAATGAAGACAATTAACACATACATATAATGATGTATAATATAATAATCTCTATCTCATCTCAATAATATACTAGGGTTTCTCCATGTCCCCAAGAACTAATGATCTACTCAGACATGGAGGCAATCAACATCATGACAATGGTAATAGAAATGATTATCGATGAATAGTACTTGTATAAATCTATAACTAGTGCAAGAATTACAACAAGATCTAGATGGGATGGATAGAGATGATTGTGGTGATGAAGATGCAGCGGCTGATGAAGATGGAGATCGATGTCTTGGCCTCCCAGATCTTCTTAGGGCGAAGATGGATCCCTAGGGCAAGTTCCTCCTCCAGATCCCTTCCGGAGGTGAGTTTTTTGTGATTTCTAGGTGTTCTGTATGTCTTCTCTCCGAACCAGTTGCACATGACGAAACTATTTGAGGAGGCGGAGGCGACGCCAACTATACGGCGGCCTGTTGTATAGTTGGTCGTCAACTCTTCTGTCTCCGCTTCTCGCTTCGGGTTTTCTTCTGGTATTACTAATATTTCCCAAATAAGCGATTTACGTAGTTTTTGGCTCCTTTTCTCTCTAGTACAACTACTCCAAGAATTGTGTCATTTGGATCCATCATCTGATCTGATTCTGGTGAAAACAAACATAAAAAGTGTGCGTGAACGCTGTAAAATACCAAAATCCTACATCTACAATGCAAAATAACAATGTAAAACATGATAAAAATATGCACTCATCACTCATCTGCATGCTATGTTCACAGACAAAGTAGCAGCGATAAAATTAGTCAACTAAGATGTCCTTTTCTTTTTGTCGTCTAATGAACTGGTATCTAAAGCGTGTACACCACTATAGCTACATGACAATCCGATGAGCAAAGTGCCCACACACGCATACTAGGAGAATATGCTGAAGGTGATCACTTAATTTAAAGTACTCCAAACAATAGAAACTACAGAAATTAACAAGATGACAAGCATGTAATGTACTACAGAAATCATGTGAGGTACTACATAAATAAGGTATTAGCAGCAATATCCAACTTACCAATATGACTTTGAAGCCTAACTCACTTCTTTCCGTAGAGAATGGAGCTGTGGCGGTTGATTCTTTCCCCACTATCCATCAGATGTGAGTAAAGTGTTGGAAATATGAAGAACATCATCTCATCGTCATCCTTAGACTTCCTCTTCCTAATACTTTCTAGGCTCTATGGATTCATTTCAGGACTATAAAAAAGCGGTACCAAAATAAGCATGACAGAAACATGCATGTTCACACTTCAAAAATGCCTAAAGCGAAGGTCATGCACATACCGAAATCAGGTGTGCTAATAGGGTCCCACGAAGCGGCGGCTCATCCAACCCCGCTACAACCAAAGGAGGAGGAACCTATAAAAAAGAGACATGAATAAAGTATCCCTACATCATAACAGGCGTAGTCACGTTCGTGTCTTATATCGCGGTTTCTCACTAGATTATATTTTCAGTTTTAGAGAATTGTAGCAGTATACGAATAAACAACCGAATACAAATACACTCTAATGTCAGAGAATTGTCTCCACTGAAAGTAATCTTAAATCAAGAACAAAACACACCTTTATATAGAGTTAGTAAAAGATCAGTACATCAGGTGCTAAAATCTGGAGTTATAACATAGTTCAGATTGGCTTCTCCTATTTGCACACTTTGTTCACTCAAACAAATAGATAAGGAAATTATTTACATCAAGTAATAGGTTCGCTCCAATGATCAGTAAGACTTTTCATTTTAGTTTGAGAGATCACATACGTACTAGACCAAACAGTACAATTTCGAGTAATACTTTCTAGTGCTAAATTCACTGTTCAATGCAAACTTAGCTAACTAATTCTACTTATATAAATAATATCAATCGAATGTATAGCAGCTGCTATCTCACATGATTAAAAGTATGGTTCAGATAGCTAATTTTTTTACAATATAAGTCTTTAGTCTAGCTATGCAAACAACAGTCTTTGGTCTAGTCATTGTTTCTCTACAATATTCCACAAACAACACTTGAAAGACTGCATCTCCCTTTGTCTCACTCACAAACCCAGATTTTTCTCTAAACTTTTATGTAATAAACATGCAACATCACTACCGAACACTCTACAACACACGAGCAACATATCAGTCACCCTCGATCAATCTACCATCTTACTTTCTTAGTATTGTGTTTGGTTTTTTATACCATTGCTTTCGAATGTTTTATCTCTAAAATAAAGACACTCATTATGACATGGATATGCCCTACGGTACTTGATGTTAGCCTACATGCTCTTAGCTCAGCGGAAGCCCACATGAAAGGAATACTACAATCGTGAAGCCCAAGGATACTTTGGGTGGCTCAAGCCCGGAGAAAGCTCGACTTCTTGGAGGACATGGCTAACTTAGATAGGAATTCAAAGGGGTTAACCCTAATCTATAATCGACTCTACCTATCCCCGGGACCTAGCCTATCTATATAAAGGCCAGGAGGTCACGGTGAGGAGGACGATCCACAACCCTAGCATACATATCACGCTAGATCTCATATGCGCACCCTTATAAATTTCGGCCTTGCCATCAATCAAGAACAGACAAGCAGGAGTAGGGTTTTCCCACCGGGGGCCTGAACCTGGGTAAACTTCGTGTCCCCGTGTTGTGAATCTGTTAGCTATTCCACGATCTCCAGCGTTCCATATTTCTGCAAAACCCAAGTCCATAACAATGGACATTGATGAGTTGAACCCTCGTCAATTGGCGCCGTTTGTGGGAATTGGGGGTGCTGATCTTGCGATCGTGACGGCTCCATCCGATGCGATCTTTGACTCCTTTGCAATGGAGAACCACCTTATCTTTGGTGCCCTTGACTTCACCTCCCACTCACCAGCAATTCGCAAGGATTTTGATTCCGCAGGAGACGGAGTCGAGATGACATTCGGGAGATTTTGCTTCCTGGTGGGACATCTCGGTACCCTTCGCCTCCCTAAGCAAATGCTTCCTTCGGTAGTCGTACCCGCTCCGTGGGTACCACCAATCGGTGTTCTGAGCGCACCTTCGTCAACGTATTATTCTGATGACAACAGCAGTTGCAACTCCGATCTATGCGACCCCCCTACGAATGAAGGAACCTACGGTTCCGGATCTGAAAGATGTGGGAGCAATGGTATCCCTATCGCTACATGTGTGCGGCCATCATCGATGGTCACGTCAACGGCAGAGATGATCCATCGGCTCCCCCTCCAGATCTACAGGCTGCCAATGTCACGAATGCTACCAATAACCCACACCTGCAAAATCCCAACGGGAGCGGATGCGGTGACCCAGCATACCACTGCATGATGTAGTACACTATAGTCGTTGACATAACACCAATGAAACACCGTTCACTAGTATTACATCCCTCAGAGTGGTACAACAGAAACACATCAGGTCCAAGACATGACTATAGGTTACAACTCGACTCTTTACAAAAGAGCCAGAGAACACTCTAGGTTAAAGAGGGAGAAAGAAACTTCTTACAAAGAAGAATCAGAAATAATCAACTCATAACTTTCAAGTTAATAATATAAGCATCTAACTAAGGGGTTTGTATTGCTACTATTGCAATACTCTATAGAAGTAGGTTCTATGGCTAAAGATTATATTCCTATCTAATCAACAACTTATTTTTCACTTGATTGATGTATATGTTGAATTTATTGACTTCATTGAAGAACTTGATCTTTTGATGAAGATTCCCTTGGGCATAATTGAAGTAGAAGTCGTCTGTATTGGCTTCATAATCAAGCAAGGGTTAAGTACGAGCGTACTCAGCAAGTTCACTAAAAAGGATTGTTTGATGCACTATATCTACAACCACATACCATAGGTCGTAGGCAATGCAGGTTTTCGTAAACATTTCTTCAAAGGTTGCTTTTATTCTGAAAAGCTATGTCCGTCAGCCTTCACACGTTTACCAGAACTTTCATGGAGTTTCCGCATTCGTAGCTCGTTTCCGGAATAGGGAGTAACAAGTTACAGTTCTTACACTCTGTAGAGGTATGTTACTTTTCACATGAGAGATCTTAAGCTTTGTTGCATGGCCGGGAGTATGTCCCCGTTCAAACTTCCTTGGTTTGAGGCCCAACCTAAGATCCAAGCCAATCACTGTCTTTCTCCGCGATCCCACATACCCGACGGATTGCACATCAGGACTAGGATAAAACTTGTTTCCACTAGCAGCCTAAGGTGTACAACCCTCATAGATACCAGAAGCCGTGGGACGTTGAGGGATCCCACCCATATCCTGCCAACCCTCTATAAGAGGAGTTACGGCAATGTCCCGGCCGGGTTGGCATGCGAAAGGGAGCCGATCTAGCTGACTTCGCCGTCCCATTCCAAATCTCATGGTTAACGCGTAATATACAGTGCAAGAATCACTGTCGACATTTGTTAAGTCCTAGATATTATGTTCCTTTACCATTGGAACTTTCATAGTAGGTTATTACCTCATGGTAAATAACCTATAATCATATTATTATGAAATAGTGTTTTCTGAACTTTTTGAAATGCAGGTGATGACAACACTGGATTTGCAAAATACTTTACAAAAATAATCAAAGGACATGAGCAAGTGAGAACTTGCCTTTTGTGATTGCAAGATTATGCACTCAAGGTCTTCGAGACAATAAAAGATCCAATATCTGAAATCAGCATCATTGGTCCGGTAAGGACTAATGTTTAAAGAAGAAAAATGCTAGCATAAGTAATGTAATGCAAGTTGATAAATTCGTATCCCCAGAATAATCGTTGATCTAGGGTTTGGAAACTGGAAATGGTTCCTTTAGAATGGGTTGTACTTTTAGATAAGCTTCACACCTGTGCTTCTTATTAATGCTTGTGATTGTGTGTGAAACAACATGTAATTATAATATCATACAACAATAAGATACATAAATGTGTAATGCTACTCAAAGACTTTTTATATAAGAATTGTATTATCTTCAAAATTTACTTTACAAGTAATGGCATTTATAAGGAACTTAAGTGTCAACAATCCTAAATATATAGGTAAAGTACAAAGTAATGTGATTATGATTAATTGTCATTTGTTGACTACGATAAAAGTCCTTGAGTTTAGTTGTTAAGAGTTAGAGATATTATTACAAAATTTGTTGTTTTTAGTGCCAAAAAGGATAACCTTTGAAGAAAAGGTTTCTTTGATAAGGTTTAAACAATTTTTAAGGGTTAATAGAATGTGTTTGATGTCTCTTAGCGTTTGTTCGATTAGTTTGGTCTTGAGATACTTTATGTCTTAATTTAAATATATCAGAGATAACTATAAAAATATAAGTAGTTTATTAGACATGATGTTTATAAGCTTTTGAGACTAAAGTTATATTTAAAAGGGTAATTAAACTTAAGGTGTAGTTTGTTTTAATTATTATTAAGTTTTGGATTTATTATAAGTATGACTAAAGTGTGGTAATATGTATCTATTTAATGGAAGCATAATTAGATGGTCTTAATAATTTGTTAGGATTTGAAGTTATGTTAAGAATGATTAAGATATAATGATTATTCACCATACTATATATGAGTGATACCCAATGTTTATTTAAAAGGGTTTTTCAATTTGAATTTAAGAATTTTTAAAGTTAATAGTTATATTTAAGCTTGATTATGAATCCAAGTTATGGTTTTGGAATTAGTTCTTAGATAAAATACATTTAAGGTTTATATATATATATAATTGTGATTATTTCTTAATTAAGAAATGTTATTAAGGAATTTACAAAATAGGTAGTAGATAAGGAATTATTACTTTAAAATCTTAAAAACATTTCACATGGTAAATTTAATATTTTTTAGTATGTTATATTTATTCAAGATCTAAAAAATAATTTTTATTTATTTTTAAGTATTAATCTTATGTTTATAAAATACCATAAAGAATTAAATGTCTTTGAATATTTACTTCAAATTTTATTTATAAAATAATTAAGTTAGTATTTTTATAAAATAGTAGTTTTGTTTTTATGCATAAAAATGATTTTTATTAATTTTTAGGATATTTACTTATATTATTATAATTTATTGAGAATTCTTGTGTCTTTAATATTCAGTGATATTTTATTTAACTCAAATAAGTGGTTATATATTTTTCTTAGATAGATCATATATTATCTATATTTTTATGATTTTCTATAATTTTCTAGAGCTCAAAATGTTTAGATGAGATTTTTGGTAATTTTCCATTTTACCCCTTTTTATTTATTTGCAAATTTTTCTTATTTCCCAAACCTGGGCTTATTGGACAGTCCAGCCCACTGGGTTGGGCTAGACCACTTGGTCTGGTCCTTTGGGTCGGTTGACTCTGACCTGATCCTCTCCTCCCCTTCTCTCGAGGCCCTCTCCTTGATCTCTCTAGCGACCCCTGGCGTCGCCTCCATCGCCCCTTTGTGCCGGCTAGCTCCCATTGCTCCGACCGCTACCGCTCATGGATTTTGGATTGTCGTTCGATGGTTGTTCTTCTTATCCGACTCGATTTGAGATTTCCCCTTTCGACCACACTCTCTGATGCGTCCAAAACATATCTACTTTCCCGAACACTTTTGCTATTGTTTCTCCTCTAAACTTGTGTGATTTGGATATAACTAACACAGACTAACGCTATTTTCAACAGAATTACCTTGGTGTCTTGTTTTTGTGCAGAAAATCAACTATCAGGAAAAACAGAAAAATGCCAAAAATTATATTTCACCAGAAGACCCACAGAGCCAGATTATGAGACAGAGAAGGGGCTTGAGGGGCCCACACCCCTGCCAAGCGTGGGCCCACCTCTGGCAGTGCATAGGGGGTGCAGCCACCCTAGGCACCCCCTCGGCCTCCCTCTGCGCCTATAAGTTTCCTTTCGACCTAAAAACCGAGGGGGGTTCGATAGTTTTCCAGAAAGAGTTCCGCTCCGCCGCCGCTACCAGAAACCAAGATTTGGATCCAGAAACTCCGTTCTGGCACCCTGCCGGGACGAGGAATTTGGAGAGGATCATCGCCATCATGATCACCAACGCATCTCCATCAACCACCAATGTTTCCCTCATCCATGAGTGAGTAATCCCCCGCTATAGACTTGGGGATGGTAGGGATTGGATGAGTTCATTCATGTAGTCGAATAAGATCTGTTAAGGCATAGTGCCTAGTATCTCTATTAGTGCTATTTGACTTTGTTGCAACTTGTTGTGCTTAATGCTTGTCACTAGGGCCCGAGTGCCATGATCTCAGATCTGAACTTATTATTGAATCATTATGATAGTATTGTTTGTGGTCTTATCTGCAAGTTGTGTACATATATCATTGTCCGGATCCAAAGGCCCCAAAGTGACAATAATTGGGACAACCAGAGGGGATGGCTGCGGTGTGAGGATCACATGACACACTGCTACTACTGCTGAATCTGAAACTGCTTTTGATGATCATGATGTTACTTCTACTGTGCTTGATGCGAGTGGTTCATTAGGTCATTTCCTAGATGCTACTATGGCTAGTCTAGGAAATACCGGAACTCCTAGTGAAGATACTGTTACACATGTTAGCTCACTTGAGTCTAGTGAGAGTTATGATATTAATGATGGTTACATTGAGTTCACTGATGAATTTGTTGAAGAGTGCCGAAACACACATGGTACTAGTGCTATTAAGAGTCTCCTTGCTAGACGTACTATTATGTCTAAACTGTCCTCTGATCCTAAGTTTGCCACCTTTCCCATAGATATTAAAGATAAAGATTATGATTTCTCTCTTGATTTATCCTATTTAGATATTGTTGATAAAGAACCGTTCCATGGGACTGAAAATGAGAGTGCTGTGGCTCATATGAATGAGCTTTCCACTATGAGTGCTTTATTTTATGATGATTTTAAGATGTGCAAGTACTTTGTTACTAAGATCTTCCCTTTTTCACTAAAAGAAGAAGCTAGGGCTTGGTTTAATAGATTACCTCCTGGTTCCATTGATAGCCCTGATTGCTTGATTGCTTCTTTCTTCCAGAAATATTTTCCTCCCAGTGCTAGACATGCTGCTTTCAGATACTTTTTGATTTTAAACAGGGAGAAAAAGAGAAATTGCCTGAGTCATGGACAAGGTTCTGTGCCTTGATTCATGCACATCCTGGATGTCCATTGCCTAAGAATGAGCTTTTTGATATTTATTATAATGGACTAACTGATGATTCTAGGACATACCTAGATAGCTTTGCTAAAGAACTCCTATAGATGCTTGAAGAATTAATGGCTAAAATAAGCAAAAGTTATGATGATTGGACTTCAACTGAGCTAAATACACCTGAACCAATTGTGCCTGAACCAGTTCCAACACCAACACCAAAGAAGAGGGGAGTTATTGCATTAAATGATGAAGTGATGAAGGAAGCTAAGAAGTGTCTAAAGGAGAAAGGTATTAGAGATGAAGATGTGAAGAATCTACCTCCTATAGAAGAATTATGTAAGCCAATTCCCCATTCATCTACTATTGAGGTACACTCTATCCAACACTTTGATGAAGGTGATATTCCTTATGGTAAGCCTCCTGATCAATGTTTAGAGAAACTTGGCATTTTTTTATTGTAAAACAAGGTCATTTTAATAAACAAGTTCAGAATCATTTATTGGAAAGCTCTATAGCTATCCATGAGTTGAAAGATATTGTGGAAAGCACTTCTAATGATATTAAAATGCTTTGTAAACACTTTCAAATGGTTCAAACCCAACTTGATCAACTTGCTAAGGTACAAAAGGATATGCTAGTTAATGCTTCAGGAGATAAACATGCTTATGGAATTAGAACTAGGAGTGGTATAGCTACTCAAGATCCTTTATATCCTGAAGGACACCCTAAAAGAATTGAGCAGGATTCACAACAAGGTGAGAATAGTGGTAGTCCTTGTAAGAAAAAGAAACATAAAGTAGTTGAGGAACCACTTGAACCTGCTGTAGATCCAAATAGTATATCTGTCTCTGATGCTGAAACTGAAAGTGGTAATGATAAAAATGATGCTCCTGATAAGGAGGAAGTTGAGGAAGAACCTAAGAAGCACACTAAGAACACTAGGTACACTAAGGAAGATTTTATTGCTAATAAACATGGTAAAGAGAGAGAACCTTGGGTGCAGAAACCTATGCCTTTTCCAGGTAAGAAACACAAGTCAAAGGAGGAATAACACTACAACAAATTTTGTGAGTGGATGAAACCTTTATTTTTGAAAATTCCCTTGACTGATGCTATTAAGTTGCATCCTTATTCAAAGTATATGAAGGATATTGTCTCTAATAAAAGGAAGATTCCTAATGAGGAGATTTCTACCTTGCTTGCTAATTATTCCTTCAATGGTAAGGTTCCAAAGAAACTTGGTGATCCAGGTATACCAACTATTCCTTGCTCTATTAAGAACAATTATGTTAGAACTGCTTTATCTGATTTGGGAGCTGGAGTTAGTGTTATGCTTTTTTCTCTCTACAAGAGACTCCAGCTAGAAAAGTTGATACCAACCGATATTTCTTTGCAAATGGCTAATAAGTCAACTACTATTCCTGTTGGTATATGTGAGGATGTTCCTGTTCAAGTGGCTCCTAATTGCTTGGTTTTAACTGATTTGGTTGTGCTTGAAATGCCTAAAGATGATAATATGTCTATTATTCTTGGGAGACCCTTTCTTAATACTGCAGGTGCCGTCATCAATTGTAATCAAGGAAAAGTAACTTTTAATATTAATGACAAAGGGCATACTGTCTATTTCCCCAAGAAGGTTGCTAAGAGTTACTGCCTGAATTCCATTGAAAATGTTGAGAGCATCAAGGTTGGTGAAATATATTGTCCCATTCCATAAGAAAATTTTGAAACTATTATGATTGGGACCATTGCTATCAAGTATGTGGTAACATAATCACCTTGTGGAATGCAAAGTTTTGTTTAATATAAGATTGTTTTGGTAACAAGACTTGATCAACCTTGTTAACAAAAGGATTTTAATGAATAAAATAATGTTTTCACTGTGGTTATACTGACTCACTTTTACTTTTCTCCTTTCCAATCCTTGCTCTTCGCCGTGGCTAACTTAAAGACGTTAAAGAAAAGTACTTGTTGGGAGATAACCCAAGAGTTTCCTTGAATCTTGGAAGTTATTACTTCAGTAATGACCTCTCCTTATCCTTTTTGTTTTATTTTTGTGCCAAGAATGACCTCTAATGAGAGGGAAGTAAGATTTGGGGAGTTGCTGTACCGAAACAGATTTCTGTCCTCCACCAAAAAATTTGTGAGGAGTCTTTGTAACTCGGATTGAGCTGAAAGTTTACGAATAAATCCCCCAGTATGTTAGATAACTTTCATTAGTTCAACACTTTTTTATTTGAGCAACAGAAGGTCTTCGAAAAAATCGTTTTCTACCTGTTGGTCTGTTTTGACAGATTTCTGCCATCATTTGCATTTGCTTCTTATTGATTACTTTTTAAGTTCTCTTTTGGGTAATTGAGCTTTTTGAAGGAGTTACTACAATAGCTTGTGTTGTTAGTGAAAAGTTTTGCTGTTCCAAAGCTTTGCCTAAGGTATATTATCTTTTGAATAAACTAATGTTGCTAATGAAGATTGTGTGAAGTTTTGTATGAAGGAAAAATTTCAGGTGTAGAGAGAGGATGATGTAATGAGATGAAGAATGGACAAAAGCTCAAGGTTGGGGGGAGCCACCCCATGTCACCCCAAGAATTATTCAAGAGGTACAAGCGTCAAAGCTTGGGGCTGCCCAAGGTATCCCCTTCTTCATCAATAAATATCTCAGGTCTTTCTAGACACTTCGTTTTTATTGTTTCATGCACAGTTGTGTTGTTTTTGGAGCGTCTTAATTTTTGTTTTTGGTTTTATTTTTCTTTGTTTGCTTGTTTCTAAAAAAATCAAAAACACCAAAAATATTTTTTGTTCTTCTTTGGTTTTGTGAGTTCTTTGCAGGGTTCAGCCGTCCTCAGTGGATTTTGGTTTCATGTTATTATTCAAGTCACACAAGTGAAGGGCAATAATAAAGATTAAGACAACTCGAGGTGTGGTAAGAGGCTGGTAACAAACTCTATTTGTTTCATTTTTGTACATATACTCATAATTGTGAGCATGCTTAGCCTGTTTGTGTAAGGTGTATGTCATTATGGATGCTTAGTAGTTCTTGCTTGTCTATGATTAGCTCCAGCTTGCTAATAGTTTGTAGCATGTCATATGAATGTTTGCTTGCATTGTTTTATTCATATTTTGGTATGATATTGTGGTATCCTCCTCTAGAAGTTTCATGTGAATCGACTTGGCACATGCTCACACATGCATATGACTAAACAATAGTTAGTAAGCCTCGATGATTTATTTTGCCTCAGAGTTCTAGTATCACTTTCATGCCATAATTAGTCCTGTTTTGTTGCAAGCATGGTTATGACAATTATTGCTCTCTTGGTTGTCGCTCCCTATATTTTGCTAGCCTTCACTTGCACTGAGTTTGTGCACTACCTGTGCTTCCAACTCCCCCAAACCAATATTGCCAACTGTGTCCACCATACCTACCTATTAGCATCATTTGCTATTTCAGTGCATATTCCATATGCCTTGTTTTCTTCCAAATAAAATGTTTGTCTGTTTTGAGAAAGTTAGTTAGTAAAGCTTTCACGAACTTGATGGCACACTTTATTCCTTGCACTCAATAATCCTGAACCATTGTGACTAGTCCATGAAAGTTATATGCTTGCAAATTATATGCTGGGAGTCAGCAGAACCATGCTGCCACGAGGAATGCTTTGAACACTTTTTGGATATCCTATCCAGTTGATACTTTGCTCTTTTGTTTACGGATGTCGACGATGTGAAATAAAATAGGAGATTGTGAGTTCATGGAGTCTATACATTGTGTTAGAGAAACGCCTAGGCCGCTAGCCTAAGCCATGCCTAATCATGGTGGAAACTTGTAGCATCACCATAATGAGTATTTATGAAGCATCCTCAATAAAAAGCTATACATATAGTAAATAAAAAGATCGCTGAGATGCTCATTGTCTGCTTGCCTTGTCATTTTGATCACGGGATAGCTCCTATATCATGTGCAAGGGGTACCCCGTTGGCGGTTCTCTATGATATGCATGTATGATGTAACACCCTCGCCTGATAAGGCTGAGTTCATGTGTATAGTGCCAATCCCTGGATCGGTTCACTGGCACACATAGTACAAAACGATACCAAATATAACTGTGCATCATAAATACAACGAATATGATCCAGAATTTACATTATTTATACAAGTACACAGCGGAAAACGAATACAAGGTATATCTCCATCCTTCAAATGTGCCACAGGCGAACAATTGTTGAGTGGAGTCTCGCGACCTATGAACGATCTCTCAGATACGATATAAACTGCAACATGAAACGTTGCAGCCACGAATGGTCAATACATTGAATGTATGGCAAGTAGGCTAAAGTGGTTAACAACAGATCTATCAACTACATGCTTATTTGGCCAAGTGGAGTTCAGGCTCATTTGCATAAAGCAATAATTTTATCCTATCATTTGTAACAAAGTAGTTTTCCAATATGATAAATAGGACACTCTGGTTCACTCCCAGGTGCTCCTACCCAATTATGTTCACCCAACAAGTTTTAAGTAATTAAGAAATAAGGATGAGCGAGAAATATCATAGCATCAGTATCAGGTTGCTCAAATTGTCCATAACCGGGGACACGGCTAAGTACTTAGTTTATACACCCTGCAGGGGTTAGTACACTTTACCCATGTGACTTGGCCATCCCAGCTCGTACCACCACTCTCATATTGGGTGATGATAGGGAGAAGTCCAAGAAGGAACCGTTCGGGAAGTAGCTCCCCAATCCCGACGCGCACCGGTCCAACCTACACTATCTACATCTCTGGATACGCAGGTTCGAGTTACCACAACCTACTGAGTTCAACCAACTTCCCATTTCATTATTGGCACATGGTTACACACGAAAGCTTCCAAACAAAGAAACCAATCATTTCTCAGTGTCCTGGGTGCCTTTCCGCAATGATACCACCAAAAATTATCAATCCCATCACACCCAGGAGATTCATTGATTAAGTTGTTTTAGTTTTCGCAAACCAACACATTTAGAATCAACATCAGTGATGTAACCCAGCCCTCGTTCATCATAGCATGGCTAAGCACATCTACCAACGGTGGCTCATAAACAAGGAATGCTAGGGAATAATATGGGACATAGCATAGCATATACACATCAATTCCTACATATGCAATTCTACAAAAACATCTACAATGCATAGGAAAACAGTAGGACATTTATGACCAAGATAGCACCACTTGCCTTTGATGTAGATGTAGTCGATTAGATAATCCTCACAATCCTCATAGATATAATGGTTGCACTCGTCATAACCACAATACTTGCAATCATAATAGTTGCAATCATAGTAGTTGCACTCCTCGCAATCTAACGTTTGAAGCAAACACAACAAACACCATTCAAAACATTGCAAACATACAACAGTGCAACATTACAACAAAACAATGATGAACAAATGCATGCATGACGATTTAATGAGTCACAATGGTTGCATTTAGTGTTCTGAACATAGTTAGATTACATGATGCATGTGGAAAGTCATTTAATGCACTAAAGCTTTTATTACTAAAGTTGTATCGATTTAATATGGTGTATACCACTTTAATTGAACTAAATATGTTTATATCGTATTAAATTGTGAACTAGATGCTACTGGATAGAGGTAATGCAATTTAGAGACAGTGGCAATTTGAATCACCTAAAAAGGAGTTATAGATATTTTCCTATGATTAAAACACTATTTCAATGGGTTTAAATATTTCTGTATGAATTTCTGTTTTAACAGTACCAAATAATTTGTCATGCAATTTCTCTATATAGATATTGTCAACACAAAACCTTAGCACTTGGATTCACCCTAATCGGAGTTATAGATCTTTTTGTATGATTTAAATAGTGTTTAATGGGTTTTAAATGATTCATATAGTTTCCGTTGTCTAAAAATCAAACTAAAATTATATCTGTAATCTCCACGGAATTGTGATTTCAGAGACATATTATTTGTAATTTTTTGATTAGTATTTATTTTCTTATGAATTTATTACTCTAAATAGGCCATTAAACCATTTAAATCTTCAGACAAAACCTTACAGTAAAATGCTAAACTAATTGCATATTGATGATCTACATGGAACCAACTTTCCATCGGTATATCATTTATATTTTTGTGAAACGCAATTAACTTACTCTGAATTTAATGATTTATAAATCCATTAAAACTAATTAAATTGCTATGGGTTAGATAATCAGCAAAGGCTAGATCCAACTAGATATTATTAAAGTACATTACAGTAGCTTCAATTTGATATATTATTCATATTTTTCGGAGTTACAGATAATTTCTGAATTTATTAACCTAAAAGACCATTAAAACTAATTAAATTACTGCAGTAACCACGTATAGTAAAAGTTGGATCTATTCTTATAAGATGATTCTACGTGAAATTATCTTCAATTTGATATATTATACGCAATTTTTGGACGTGGTATGAATTTCTAATGAATTTTACAAGTTAGATCTATAATGTGTAATTTTAAATTCGAACGGAATATTCCGCTGACTGGACAGGTTGACTTTGCATGCTGACTGGGACTAGATGTTGACCTGACATTGATGTGGCGTTGATGAGGAAGATGACCGGGATGACGACATGGCACGCACCGATTTGATTGGATCTCGACCGTCTGGATAGGATCCGGTGGCTAGAAGAAGAGATTAACCCGATTTTGGCTCAGAATAGACAAGAAACAGATCTGTGTTAGAGAGACAAATCCGTAGGTCAAATTTAAAAACTTATAACACGAAAGTTGTGGGGAATCATTATTCCTACCTTCTCACCAAAGGAATTTGGATTTGAAGAAACGAGCGCGAGTACATCTTGGATTTACACCGTAAGATCTGAAATATTGCGATACGAAATTCTCCGGCTGTGGTGGATGAAAAGAGGTGAGGTTTGTCGGGATTGAAAGATTTCGACGATTCCTACAACTTTCGTTTTTTGACCGAAGGCAAACGACGAAGTCTAGATGGGTTAAAAAATGAAATAAGATTCGGGCATGTGTAGATTCGGGATTTCGAGAAGGGAAACTTGTACAGCTGTGGCTCCACGAGATTATATGGAGGTTTGGGACGGTGTAGAGATAGGCCTTGGAGTAGGCAACACGTAGAAACAAATGGAAATCGATTCGGAGTTGTAGATAAAAAGTTACAAGAGTTTGAGTAGAGATAGGTATAGAAAATCAGTTTTCGCACGCTTTTTAAAGCAGTGGGATCGATCCTTGCTTCACGTACTGGCTGGCTCGGTCCCTTGCTGGGCCGGCCCGCTAGTTTTTTCTATTTAGTTGTTTCCCTCATATCTTTTGCATATGAACTCCAAATGACATGATTTTTGTTTCTAAAATTTTCTAAAATTGAATAGATCATTGTAAGGTCGAATTTGTAATCTTTTTACTAGTTTGGAAGTAGTGGATTTACAAATCCTTGTATATTTCATTTTATTTATATCTTTATGTGTTTGTATTTATTTCATAACTTTTTCATACTAGCTCCAAATGAGCTCAATTTTGTTTCTAAAATTTTGTAGTATTAATTGGATCTCTTTAGGCTATAATTATCAATAATTTATGCCTTAGCAACAGTGGGTTTTAATAAGTCAATTTAATTACCCTTAGAAACATTTGGGCGAATCAACTATAGGATTTAGATACCATGATTTGGATTTAGTTTGTGAGAACTTTGCATGGATGTAATGAAATGCTTATGAATGCTTCTTGATTTTCATTTTGAAATCTTGCACACCAATTATACAATCCATAATCAATCCATGCCCTTTTGCCTATATGGCTACTTAGGTCATAACAAAAGAATATAATATTTTGAATTCAAGGTTGAGAGGATTTTCTATTCAAAAAGTTTCTTATCATTGAGAATTTTCAACATAGTCAAACAATCAATCAAACTTATTTATTTATTTCACATTCCAAAATTAGAAGAATTTTGGGATGTGACATATGAACAATGACAAGAACTTACAGGTAACCAAAGTTGAGTAGCATGCGGAGCGGCCCTGGAATCAAGGGACTTGGGATTTTCAGTCTATGGTCTGTCAAGCATATGATTCAGAGTGGACCTCACTTTCACCTTAACCACATGAAGATGCCTATGATATGGGCAATGAGAGCTCAAAGCTAACGAGTACCTTCCTTTCAGCATTAGTAAGCCTTTCAAACTTTTCAAAACTTTTTCACAACCTTGTTGAGTCACCACTTATTCTATGAGCACCTTCTTGAGAGCATAGTTGTCATTCTTGTGTTTGTCTTAAAACTTGGTTAACTATTTCATGACTTTGATGCTTGTATCTCTGATATTTTTACCTCTAGTCTTCACTTAAACTTCAGAGGTGCCTGGGCATTTATATTGTGATCTACAAACAAAGGCAAGCGATATGACACTCTATCATATCTTACTATGAGCATTGCAATGTTGCTTATGTTTATGTTTCATGCTAGTTATTATTATTGAGTTGGTTTCTCTTCATAGCTTGCAATGACTATTGAGTAGACTTAGTTGCATACTTATTATTATGAATGGTTTAAGCATCTACTCCTATGCCAAGAATATATACATCATATGAAGCAAATGTGTTCATGAAAGTTTTTTTATCGCACTCAGTTTTCAACTGAATTGCTTGAGGACAAGTAATAAGCTAAGTTTGGGGGGGGGGAGTTGATACGTCCAAAACGTTACTTTTCCGAACACTTTTGCTATTGTTTCTCCTCTAAACTTGTGTGATTTGGATACAACTAACACAGACTGGCGCTGTTTTCAGCAGAATTACCTTGGTGTCTTGTTTTTATGCAGAAAATGAACTATGAGGAAAAATCCTGGAAAATATGCCAAAAAATATATTTCACCAGAAGATCCACAGAGCCAGAAGACGAGACGGAGAAGGGGACTGGGGGCCCACACCCCTTCCAGGCGCGGGCCCACCACTTGCCTCGCCTAGGGGGGGTGTAGCCACCCCAGGCACCTCCTCGGACTACCTCTGCGCCTATAAGTTGCCTTTTGACCTAAAAACCGAGGGGGGTTTGATAGTTTTCCAAAAAGATTTCCGCTCCGCCACCGCCACCAGAAACCAAGATTCGGATCCAGAAACTCTGTTCTGGCACCCTGCCGGGACGAGGAATTTGGAGAGGATCATCGCCATCGTCATCACCAATGCATGTCCATCAACTACCGATGTTTCCCTCATCCATGAGTGAGTAATCCCCCGCTGTAGGCTTGGGGATGGTAGGGATTGGATGAGTTCTATCATGTAATCGAATAAGATCTGTTAGGGCATAGTGCCTAGTATCTCTATTAGTGCTATTTGACTTTGTTGCAACTTGTTGTGCTTAATGCTTGTCACTAGGGCCCGAGTGCCATGATTTCATATCTGAACTTATTATTGAATCATTATGATAGTATTGTTTGTGGTCTTATCTGCAAGTTGTGTACACATATCATTGTACGGATCCAAAGGCCCCAAAGTGACAATAATTGGGACAACCGGAGGGGATGGCTGTGGTGTGAGGATCACATGTGTTCATGGAGTGTTTATGCTTTGCTCCAGTGATCTATTAAAATGAGCACCTTAATTGCCAGTAGTTCCCTAGAGGCCCCGCTGCCACGGGCTGGCTGGACAGAAGGTGTTATGCAAGTTCTCAGTGCGAGCACGAATGACTATATTTGGAGCACATGCCTAGGATTGTTTAGTACTTGGATGCTTGTTATTATTTATCTGTAATGCCCTAGATCTTGAAGTTACATGTTTAGACTTGTCCATGTAACGCCCATCCATCCATCCCTATGCCTACCGCACTTGAATCCCACTATTACCGTTACTGTTACTATTGCTCCTGTTTTACTGTTGTTGTTGCTACTACAAACTTTGCTACTGATAAACTTCTGTGAGCAAGAACTATTTCCAGGTGCAGCTGAATTGACAACTCAGTTGTTAAGGCTTGCAAGTATTCTTTGGCTCCCCTTGTGTCGAATCAATAAATTGGGTAATACTACCCGCGAAAACTATTGCGATCCCCTATACTTGTGGGTCATCACTCTCCCTTCTCCTCTGTGATGCTAGGGTTTCGCCGTCCATGGATTTGGCGCTTGCCGGCGACCTCGTGTCGTTGTGGTGGTGGTTTGGTGCTGGTGAAACTTGGACTCCTTTCCCTCTTCTTCGACACTGGCGGGATGGCAATAAGTGCAACCCCGGTGTATTCGGTTCCAAGGTGGTCATTGGTATGATATGGTGGTCGGTGAAGACGACCTCAGGTGAGCGCTGGTGTGGTAGCACGGGCCCTGCCTCACCACGCCGTAGTGGTTGCTCCCCGAGTACCAGGTACACACCCCTTTGTCCTATCTTGCCTTTCTTCTCTCTATGTAGAATTCTAATTAGGGATCCCCTAATATATTCTAGAAACGGTTCTCTGATGATTATTTGATAACCTTAGCAAGTTTTTATGGTTGTTAATTTACTTAGGATGGATATCTTGCTTATGGATCAAAATCACTAAACTCTGAACTTTTTGGTTCAGGATGTTGGCAATGCTTCTGTCATTAACTTGACAGTGGTTAAATAACAGACTTGATTACTAGTTGTAACTAGGAAATCTGATTACCTGAGGTTTAATTATTTTGTGATTCCCTTGGTTGCTGGATATTGAATTGGCCAGGCATGAAAAATGTATGATGAGCTGAACCTGACTTCAGTGGTGCTTTTTATTGTTGAATAACCAGGCGTTTGTCTCTATGTGTGGAACTTTTTTTATATGTTGAACTGAACCTATGGTTCAGTAATGATCTTGGTACCTTATTGTATATATTCACCTAGAATGATTCCTAACCAAAGGTGGCTAGGAAAATGATTTAAATTCATATTTGTTTGAAATTGATGTTGCATGCAAGTAACTAGTGGCTTTTGCTATTATCTGACCATGGAAACTATATTGAAATGAGTCCTACAAACACCCTCTAGGAAAATGTCTTAAAACTGACAGTGAGATAAGTTGTAGCTTTGATTCCTAGAATTACAGCTAGGAAAATGATAAATATTATTTGGGTAATATTTGTAAGTGTAAATGGATGGCCAATATGAGTATTCTGTCAATATGACAACAATAATTTAAATGATTCCCAAATCTCTTTAGGGAAATGATTTGTGGGTTTCAGAAAATGGTCTTGAGCTTGTACTCAAGAAACTCTGAATCTGCTAGGTACAGAGGTGCTACCCTCTGGGGATGTGCCCTATAACCTAGCAGCTGTGGTTATGTTTGTCTAGTAAAAACTAGATAACAGGCTAATGATGCTGGTCTAAGGCCAAATAACTTAGGGATGATACTTACATGGTTTTCTATGTGGATCTGAGAGTTTTATCTTTCCTAAACAACCTCCTATATACATGGTTAAGATCAGATGCTATGGTTGATTTTTGTGGAGGAAATTCCTGATCTAGCCTACGATACAAAGGCTGAGGCTTTGATGATGCTTGGATAAATCAGTTATTGCTTGCTTATGAAAATTATCGAGTGATGATCTGGTACTCCACTTGAGTACCGATCTGAGGATTTTCTATTACCTCATCCATTTTCTAGGATGCAATAGAAAGAACAGATACAAAGGTATGATCTTTGATGGATAACCTACTGTTGTGGAGCTGTGGTTGCTTTTGTGGATATTGTTCTACTGATGTTGTTGATGTTCTTGTAAGCTTGTGGCTATTATTGATCAACTCCTGTAACTTTGATGAGTGCAGCAGCACTTCGTTGGGACACCCCAAGCGGAAGGTATGATGCAGTACATCAAGCAAGTTTCCCTCAGTAAGAAACCAAGGTTATAGGACCAGTAGGAGGAAGGAAACGCCCCAAAGGTGCTACAAGCAACATGGAGAGCTGCACAACACAAACTCAAGACTTTGCCCCAACTAACAATGAGGTTGTAAATCTCACCGGTTGCTGTAACAAAGGATTAAACGTATGGTGTGGAAGGTAATAGTTTGCAGCAAATAAACAAGTAACAGTGGAAGATGTATCAATGGCAAAGATTGGACCGGAGTCCATAGTTCACTAGAGGTGCTCTCCTTATATAAACAACATGGCATGCAGGGTAAACAAATTACAATAGGGCAATTGACATGAACTGAGCAAGGCATAACAATGCAATACCAGACAAAAAGATCCTATGAGATTCGATTGGGCAATACAACAATATACATAGACCGCCATCCAACTACATCTATGACTAGAAGTCCACCTTCAGGTTATCATCCAAACCCCCTCCAGTATTAAGTTGCAAGCAACAGACAACTGCTTTAAGAAAGTGTGTAAGGTAAACAATCCACTTGTTCCATGAACAAGAGACCGTTGTTATTCTCCCTAGTGGAAACAACACATCTACAACCGAAGAAATTTCTGTCACTTCCCTTGGAAACTAGAGGCATGAACCCACTATCGAGCATAAATACCCCTCTTGGAGTCACTAGCAACTACTTGGCCAAGATAGCTACTAACAACGGAGATCATGCAAGATCACAAACAACACACACATGATAGAATCAGAAAGATAAAACCATTAATCAATCTGACATAATAATCCCAATATCCATCGGATCCCTGCAAACACAACATGCATGATTACAAATAGACTAGATCTTGATCATGAACGGAGCTCACAAGATCTATTGTCAGCACTCGGATTTTTAATCCCAGATGCCTGTTATGCCATACATCGCAATCCCAGGATTACCATTTTTGCGAGACATAACAGATTTGGATATCACAGTACATCATCCATTACAAACCATACATAAGGTCTTACACAAATAAGGATCTCATGATCTAGTTCTTAATACAACTCAAGCAGCGGAATAACGTAAATATAACGATAGCATAGGCGAAGCTCCATCTCCGGGGTCACAGGCAATGCTGACGATGGGGGATGATCCTAGTTGTCGTAACCTTCCTGCGGTCCGTCATCCTGATACTCCTCTTCATAGTCTAGCCACGGGAATAGCCAGGGACAAAGCCATGAGTACTCTTTAAGTACTCTCAAACTAATACTAACAAGTTAAGGTTTTTTTTGTAGTAGGATACTAAGCTCTAGGGTTGTTTCGCAAAAAGCCAGATTTATCTCTACTAAGTTTAGAAGCAAAGAAAACTAGTTGAAAGTTTTATAACACCTAAGTGGGAACTTGCATTTCATGTCACAACTCTGTTGTGGTCAAGTCAAGGTCATAAATCATTTCATAAGTTGTTTTGAAAACATCTGACGATAGAACAGTATGGCCACTCCAACTGTCCATAACCACGGACGTGGCTATTCGAATAGTTTGACACTCTGCAGAGATTGTACACTTTCACCACAACATTCGATACATCCGTCAGGAACAATCCTGAATTTACCATACTCAGTATGCGGATAATCAATCCTAACCTTTCAATTACACGCCCTAGTATAGGCACCTCTCCTATGAGTTTGGCCTCCCAACCATGACCAACTGTCATCTTGGGTACTGCACAGGTGGACAATCTTCACAAGGTAGCCTCAGCTTAGACCTTGGCCACAAGGGAACCCATACTAAGGTATATAAATTTCCAGTCAAGCCCTACCCAATTTTCGGGTATTGTGGTTGTACGGTAAAAATTGGAATGGTATCGCATCCAGACAACCATCAGTTTTATTAAGCGCTAAGGCTCATGCCTCAACATTTTCATCATCAAAATCATCTGGTGTTCAAGAACACATGTCAAAACATTTCAGTAGAATGACTCATCATTCTAAGGTATTCATAACCATTTTCACCAAGTATTCCCATCTAAAGTTGACCAAGTTTTATGCTTAGCACTAGCATCTACAAGTGGGGGTAAATACTCATGGTGGGTAATAAACCAATGGGGATTTACTATGTTCAATCTCATGCCTTAGGATGACATCAAGATTATCTAGCTTAGGCCAAATTTTATGCTCTTTATGCTACCTTCAGTTATCTTTCTAGAATCTACAAGTCACTCAGTAAACTCTAAGAGAAAGCTTTGATAAAGAAAATAAAGTATTAAGCTTGCAATTAAAACTAGGATTGGGTATCAAGTGGTGTAAGCTTGGTAAGTTAATAGCTTTCTCATAAGTAGGGTATCTTGCAAGTGTTAGCTTGCATAATTGCAAGTATAAGCTTGCTGATTAAACTAGTATTATTAGGCTTGGAAGGTTGCAAGTAGTGGCTTGCAAGATATCAGTATAAGCTTGCTAAGTTGCGAGGGTTAGCTTGCTCAGTTAATAGCTTGGCTTGTGCAGAGCAGTGGTTGAAGTTCTCCTCGGCTTCTTCCTCGTAGTATCCTCCTTCCTCCTCGTATCCTTGGTCGGTACTAGCATCTATAAATAAATACGAGCTACACAATCACCAAACAATACTTAACTATTTCTAAACATCACACAAAGGTTCACACTAGATGATCTATCATGATCACTATCATTACAAGATTAAAGCACTTGTCTTATTTATTTTATTCTGAGAAAAGTAATTTCTACTCATTGAAAAACTACTTAAGATTTAATATTCTCCAATTCAAACATGGGATCATGTTTACACATGTCATCACCACATATTTCAGTACATGGGAATGTTATTTAAAGTGGTGTCACAATTTAATAAGGTTTAACCTTTTTATTTTATTTAATTAAAGTGACTAGAAATGCCTATGGGGCATTCTTTTATTACTTGAACATTATTTCTGTAAGTAAACCTATATATTTTTATATATTCTGAAAGGTATGGTCAAATGTGATTTTTGAGAGTTGGAATCATGTCAAAAGATTTTATGGTTGAATTTTGAATAATGTTTTAATGCAGAAAAGCTTCTGCCTTGTTATTTTTACCATAGCTGATCTACAAATCCAATTGGTTTGAATCCAACGGGCTTGGATTAAGCATTTCAGTACCTTTCTAAAAAAATTGGTTTCATGCATTTTGGTTCAGTGAATCGAGTTGGGTTGCTTTTTGAATCTATGTACAGAACTGTGTTTGAAATTAAATGAATAAAACTAAATTTGAATTGTTGGGTTGCGCGGGAGGTTTTACTGGGATGGCCCACTACGCACAGCGCACGTGCGGGCGGGTTAAGTGGATGTCCCCACGCGTCAGTGAGATGGTGAGGGGCGAAGCGGTACGGGGCAATATGGACCGTGGGATGTAGTTCTAATCAAACGGCTCTGGTTCATCGTCCACGTCGGGAAGCACCGGCGAGACAGAACCCTAGCGCGGCAGGTGGGGGTCATGGGAGGATCACCGGGGCTCAGGCAATGGTCGGCAACAGGGGCGAATGAAGAAGTCGACGACGGCGGTTCTCCTGGTACCGGCAGCTTCTCCTGGGGTGGCTCCAATCGACGTCTCCCTTCTTCTCCAGCAGCGGCGGGCTTCCGCCAAATTCCGATGATGCGCTGCTCGCCTTGCTCCGGAAGTGAGGTGGGGTGGTTCTGAGGGAGAGGGGAGTGAACTGGTGTGAAGAAAACGAGCGGTGTAGGCCTCAATTTATAGTGGCTGAAGGGGACCGACGGGCACGGGCTGAGCTCGTTGTGGTCGACGGCACAGAGTGCTACTGGCATGGGAGACGGTAGGGGGCAGTTCTGTGCTCCCTGGCGAAGCTCAACGGCATGGTGGCGAGGCGTGGGGCGGTGCTGATCGGTCGGAACGCGTCGACGCTCTGGGCGGGCCCGGCAGCGATTTTAATGGCGCACAATGCGCACGGTCCGCACGACGGCGAACAGGCATGTATGCGGGGTTGCTGGGGAGGTGCGCGGTCTGTGGGTGCTGGTAGAGGGTGGCGCACTGGCGAGCTCTTGGCTCGCACGTAGAGAGGTTTGGCATGGTCTTGTCGTGTGGTCCAGGGGCTAGCAGCGCTCGGGGCTGGGACAGGGAGTGGCGGTGGACGATGGAGTGCCTGCTAGACATGCTTGCTAGGCTTGGTGCTGCTCCTAGCTTGCTGTTGACAATGGGGTGGAAAGGTGAGGCTCGGCATGCTTGCCATTAATGGAATGGTCTGGTTTACAGTGAGCTAGAGGGGTTAAACAAGTTATATGATCTACTGAGGGTGTAGTGTGAGCTAGATAGGGAACAAGTTAGGCCAAAATTACTGCACACTATAGTGTTTTGATGTTTGTTTGATTTGTATCTGCAAGGTGTTTGATGAAATGGCCGCAAGAGATTCAAATTTGAATTTTGGATTCAAACTTGGTGGGTTTGCTAGGCACATACTAGGGAGTGTCTAGTTAGTTGGATTAGTCAAGGGGCACTGGTTTGGTTGGGTATTGAAAATGGGTCATCTTCACATATGATAAAGATTCAATTTTGAATTGTGATTTTGAGGTTACCAAATGTTTCTGTAAGTTTGAAAGGTGGGCTTTGATTCACTTTTACTTGTTCTAGCAAGGGGTGAAAAGAATTGGGAAACTTTCTGTTTGAAATCTTGGACTAGAAACACTCAAAGTGACTTAGTGAGCAAGATTGGCAAAAATGACCATTTGCTTTATTTGATTTGTTTTTGATTTTTTCTTGATTTGTTTCTACATGGAAATGTTTTATATGATGTTATTTTCCTATTTAAACCATTTCTTGCTATTTAGGTTGATCACACAAGTTCATTCATGCTTTTATCAAATCATCGCATACACACATGCATTCATATGATTTAAATTAATCAAAGTTTTTGTTAACCCTAAATTTAGTGATTAGAGTTTGATGATCATTGTTTTATATTTTTGGGATGTTACATCAATAAATGAAAGAACAATGATGAGATACAACCATCTAGCTACTACATGGACCCATAGTACAAGGTGGAACTACTCACGCTTAATACTGGAGAGAAGGCCTCCGGGATGATTTCTCCTCTGGCAGGGTGCCGGGAAGAACTTCAGATCCCCCCAATCTAGGGACGATGGTGGTGGCGGCTACAAAAGGTTTCGTGGAGTTTTGATCGGGTGCCTAGGGTTTCTGCATCGGGGGCTTCTTATAGGCAAAGAGTCGAGGCTGGGAGGCGGCCAGGGGCCCCACACCCTACCCAGGCGCGAGATGGGACCACCCGTGCCTATTGGGGAGGGTCTGGCTGCCCTAGTTTGCTTCTCCGTCTCATCTTCTGGCTTCGTGTCCCCCACGGTAAAATATTGACTTTGGCTTTTGTCCCGTCCAATTCCGAGAATATTGATTTTCTGCCTTTTTGGAACCAAAAACCGAAGAAAACATGCAACTGGCACTATGTCAACTTGTTAATAGGTTAGTTCCAGAAAAGATATAAAAACACCTCAAAGTGTAGACAAAGCAAATCAAAGTAGATACTAAACAAGCATGGAGCATAAAAAATTATATATAAATTTCCGACGTATCAAGCATCCCCAAGCTTAACTCCTGCTCGTCCTCGAGTAGGTAAGTGATAAAAAGAATAATTTTTGAGGTGGCATGCACCATCAAAACCAAGATCAAACCATTTGCAAGCATTGAAAGCTGGGAACAAAGAACTCTAAACATGTGCATGAAAGATGGAGTTCTAACAATAGGACATAGTAACTATGCATGCAACATGAAAGGCTACAAACAAAGATCATGAATAACATGCATTAAAAACATTTGTTTGTTTCACATACATAAAACATAGCATAGTGGCATTCAACTTGTCCCTCATAGAGTAGCAAATAAATGCATAGGACACCTTCAAAGTTCACAAGGGTGACTAGAAACAAGTAGCACAAGAATAAGTAATATCACAATATGCATCAATCAATAAATTTTGGGACACTGCACATAGAATGACAACTATGCTCTCTTAATGGTGCCTAAAGGTAGAAGGTGGAGACTCAAATAATGGTGGAAGAAAGGCCCTTCACAAAGGGAAGAAGGGATTTCAAGTTTCAAAAAGATCTTCCAAAAATTATGGTACTTGTTAGCTTTCAGCCCTCATTGCCCCTATCATAAGCATCTTGAAGTGATTAAGGTTAAAGTGAACAAAGATGGAGTATATGCTTGACAAAGTATAAGTTGGCAATATCAAGTCCCTTGAATACGAGGGCCACACCTCATGCATACTCAACTTTGGGCCCAAGTAAGTTCTTGTCATTGTAAGTACATGCGTATCATAGAGAACCGCAAACGGGGTACCCCTTGCACATGGTACATGAGCTATCCCATAACCAAAATGATAAGGCAAGCAGACAATGAGCATCTCAGCGATCTTTTTATTTACTATATGCATAGATTTTTATTGAGGATGCTTCATAGATAGCTCACTATGGTGATGCTGAAAGTTTCCACCATGATTAGGCATGGCTTAGGCTAGCGGCCTAGGCGTTTCTCTAACACAAAATACATACTCCATGGACTTACAAGCTCCCTCTTTATTTCACACCGGTGACATCCATAGACAAAAGAGCATGATATCAATTAAGTACAAAGTACAAGTGCAATGTTGAAAACGTTCCCCGTGACAACACGGTTCTGCTAATTCCAACGTATAAGTGCAAGCATATACAACATAGATGTAACATCCCAGCATTTAGGAACCAACGAAGGGTATATTTAGGAGTCTGTGCAATTGCATGCATTCATCTGTAAAAAATGTGGGTAAATTTTTCGCCAAATAAAAACTTAAAGTGACCAAAGTTTCTTTCACTCTTTAAGTTTAGGAATATCCTTGGAGAATGATTGTTATAAACTTTAACATGATCTTTATGGATTAGTGTGTTTTGGGGAAAGGAATTTGAATTCAAACTTCAAATATTAAGATTATATTTGAGTAATATTATTTAATCAAGAAATAATATTTAGTAACTCAAACTTTAAATAACATAGCAGAATCAAGTAAATGAATATTTATTCCATAAATTTATTCAATGAATAAGTTACAAGATGTAACTTATGAAATTAATCAAAAATCCTTACAATAGTAAAAGAAGGAATATTTACATAGTGAGAATTACTACAATATTTCTTACAAAAGAATAAAGTAAAGATTACGAAAGAATAAAATAAAGATTACAAAAGAATAAAATAAATATTACAAAGGAACTATTCTATCAAAAAGAAAACCTATTCTTATCTTGAATCTCCAAGTCTTGTACCTGCAGCACAAAGAACAAACAAAAAGAAAGAAAATAAAGGTTAAGATATTGTTACTTTGAGTAGTGACAGTGAGATGCACTGTTCCACTTATCATCATTGAGTAAATATTTAGGGGAAAGTTTCACCAATATGAAAGAACTAAATCTTTCATAATTTATAAGCCATAAGCCAAATGAATCCAATCAGTAAGAGGGGCAAGTTTCACCAGGCAGATAAATGTAATCAGATAAAAAGGTAGATCATTCCCCTAAGCATATCCATAAGGACGCATCAGGCACACAAGCAGCTTACACACCTAAATGCATGGTGTGTGTTGTCAAACACAGCCATAGATGCCTCACAAAAAAACAGCCCAACACAGCCGTGGGCAAGGACCACAACACCATTTCCTTGCACATACACATCAAGCACCAGCAGTCCAGCCACAACCAAACCAGCCAAAACAAACCAACCACAAACCAGATCATCCAAGTACTCACCAAGATGGTGACATAAGGAGGGGGTGGATCAGGTGGATAGCAAGGACAAGGCCAAGCTAACAGGAACCAGAAGGTGGATAGCAAGATCAAGGACAAGTTCTAGGAGCTGGAAGTAGCAGGAGCAACATCAGGAGAAGAACCAGATCAGGCTAGCAACATAACCATCTAGATCAAGCCACAAGATCAACAAGTTACAACCCCAACAACTCCACTGTTGTGGTGAGTAGTATAAAACCATCACGTGATCTATCTATCTAAGTTAGATAATAATTCATGTGTTGTCTTATATTCAACCTCTCAGAAAACACCCAAGTGAGGTGAATCCATCATAGAAGATTTTAAACATAAAAAGCCATAAGTAAACTATACAGATCCAACCAGGATCTCAGAACAACCTCATTGATCCTGGCTATAAAGCCATATCTTAAATTCCAAGAATAAATATAGCCAAAATTTGGAATCCTAGGCACATCTCTTGAAAAGGAGTAGCACCTTAGAATTCCTAGATCTTATGGATCCATATAACTTAAGAAGCATCCCAATCATTTTCCCAACTATGACTCAAGAATTAGTAGCTAGTATTAATACCATAACATTTCTATCAGGGACAACAAATTAGGAAACTAGTTCCTATGCCTCATACCAACATCCTAGGCAGAGAGGTTAAAAGAAGATTTCAACTTATCTTTGACATTTACCAATTTCAAGCACTGTCAGAGTTAAGCTCAGTAATAGAACTCAACCACTTGTGTGCCATTCTATGATAGTGTCACAAGGACAAGTTCTAAAAGCCTAGCACAATCATTACTTAGCTTTCACAAATAAAAAGGGAAAGCCACTAAATATCATTTTTCTGGAATCAAATACCAGAAATCAGCATTAAGCTTATCTATATATCTTCAGAACATCACTAGAATTAAATGATTAATCTCAGTCTGGATATAACTATATAAGCCAACAATGATAGATGCAGTGAATAATCACTGACAGAACTACTGTCAGTACCAATATTTTGACAGTAGTAAGATCCCAAATCAACATAATCCACAAGTAATAATTCCACAGTGGTAGTATCCACTAAACCATATCCAATTATCAATTGGAATCAGATCAATAAAGCCACTAGCACCATGAAAATTAACTATGGACAGTGATCAACATAATCACCATACTCAAGAATCATCACTACTAGCTCCAATTCTTCATATGTAATACCAACAGAGGGATGAACCCTAATCAGGACATGAACCCTAATCAGGGGCAGCCACTAGAATCACACAGGACATGGTGGCATAGTATAGAGAGCACAAGAGGTAAGCAAGAACAACTTACTGGAGGATGTAGAAGTGGTCGAGAAGAGGAAGCAGAAGGAGTCGATGAGCACGGCGGCACGGGGAGCACCCCAAGGGTGCTGCAACCCGCACCTCGCCGAGGCGGCGACCACAACAACGCTTGAGGGAGAGCAGCACCACCACAACACCATGGGCGTGGCGGCGGCGACAACACCAACACCACCCCAAAACCCTAGGGTTCGGGATGGAGCCGGTCTGGCCATAGGGGAGCCCCTAATCTAAATCGAGATGGACTAGATGAAGGAGCGGGATCAGCAACTACACCATGCACCACGGCGGTGGCCGGAGAGGACCACAGTGGCGTGAATCGCCCGACGTTGGTATCGGCGACCACGGGGTCAAGGAAGAAGGAGAGAGGGGGACGAGAGAGAAGGATAGAGAGAGTGGGCTGAGAGGGCCAACCCTTCGGGGAGCCTTTTTGGTTTTGATCACTTGGGCCAAAATGGCCCAATAAGCCCAACAAAGCCAGCCCAACAACCTAAAGAAAGTTTTAATAATTAAGAAACGACCAAAATACCCCTAAACTTAAATAAATTCTAGAAAATAAAATAAAAATCTAAAAAATATAAATAAAATATTTTTGGATTCACAATAATCCAATATATCTAAATAAATTTTTATGCATATAATTTTTGATCAAGAATTTTATAATATATATTCCTTATGGAATTTTATAAAATTAAAGAAAGAAGATAAAAATAAATAAAAATCACTTTTATTATATATTAATATTGTAGTATTTTAGAAAAATACTAAATAAATGTTTTGTATCATAAAAATAAAGTCTTGTATTTAAATGATAATTCTTAAAAGAATTACTAAATAAATAAAATAAAATAAAAATACAATATGCAATAAATATTGATAATTAATATTTATATATCCTTTACTACTTAAAGGAATTTTAGTAACTAAAATAATGGGTAGAACACACCAACAATAAATAATGCATTACATTACTTTGCATAATCATTTTGCCTCTTTAAATATTGTCCTTACCGGGCAATAATGATGTTTTGTAGACATAGAAGCTCAAGGTCCAGTGCAAGCATCCGACTTCACTACCTTGCAATCACAAGGCAAGTTCATCACTTTGCTCATGTCCTTTGAAGAGTCTTTATCAAAGTATTTGCAAATTATGTGTTATCATCTATGTTCCAGAAAAAGAAAATATTATTTTCCCAAACAAACAAATCTTTACCATCGTCCTAAGTGATGATATAATGAAGCAATAGAACTTAGGGTTCTATTTGCAATAATGATGATCAATTAGGGATTTAATAACCCATGACATTAGTGATTCTAGCGTCGTATATCACGCGTTAACCATGAGATTTGGAATGGGACGGAGAAGTCAGCTGTATCCTTTTCCTCTCGTATGGAGGCAAGACGACCTTAACGTGACGTTGTGATTCCTTGTGCGGATCCAACATATGGGTGGGCACCCTTACGCCCCACACTTTTGGTGTCTAGATTATCTATGAATGGTGTTTAGTGGATGGACCATTTAATATGGCACTTGCCAGGGAAACACCAGGTCATAGAGTCTTCGGGAACTCATCAGGGTTTTAGCCTGCCCAAAAGGGGGCTTAACGGAGGTGAGCCGGCCCCGAAGGATCTTGCAGACATATGAGGTCACGAAGAGGGCAGTGATTGGCTTGGACCAACTACTGGGTCCCACATCATGGAATTGTGGACGGGAAAGTACGGCCGGTTGTGCAACAAGGAAGTTGATCTCTCATGGGTAAAGTAACGCACCTCTGTAGAGTGTAAGAACTGTAACTTGTTACTCCCTGTTCCGGGAAGGAGCTACAAACGCGACAGAAAAGGAACTCCATGAAAGTTCTGGTCAACCTGTGAAGGATGATGGTCATAGATTTTCATAATAAAATCAATCTTTGAAGAAAGAATTACAAAAACTGCATAGTGCCAAGGACTTATAGTCCGAGGTGGTAGTTAGAGCATAAAAACTTCCCACCATGCATATAATGAACTTGCTGGGTAACGCTGTTACTCACCCTTTCCTTTGATCCCTTGCTTAGATTCTGAGGATCCCGAAGATACCCCAAAGTATGCAACTGAGAGCCAAGAGGAGGTCTTCTATGAAGAACCCAATTTGTATGGAGCCGTAGAAGGGGAGGACTACGATATCGTCTACAGAGGAGAGTACCACGAGTCAGAATAGTTACTATAGTGCTAGGAGCCAATTGAGCCGAGCAACATGAACAATATATAGCAATAAGTTGTTGAGCTCAATTTGGAGTTTAAGTTTTCACTTTGAAACTTCTGCTGAAACACTTATATTTTGGTTTGTAAGTTGAATCTTTTGGAAGTATTGAACTTCTGGTATTGTAATAATAATAATGTGTGTATGTTTGTAATATGGACCCGCAATGTTTCTGTTGTACCACTCTGAGGGATGTGATATTTACAGAACGGTGTTCTGTGGATGTCATGTCAACGACTATAGTGTACTACACATGCAGTGGTATGCTGGGTCACCGCAATAGATGACACAATGGTTCAAGTTTATTAGGGGCAAAGAATATAAAGTGTGCCATCAAGTTTGTGAGGGGTTTAATCACTAAGTTTTCACATAACAAAATAGTTTTTAATTGGAAGATATCTAAAAAACGAGAATATACTTGGAATGGTGTAACACACCATGCATAGGAATTTATAGTGGACACTTTGGAATAACTTGGTTTCTTGGGAGTTGGAAGCATGAGTAGAACTTACTCATACAAGTGGAGGCTAGCAAAAGACTGGGAGCAACCAACTAAGAGAGTAATAATGGCCATAATCATGTAGAGCAACAAAGAATTACTAATCAAAGCATAGAGTGGTATTACAAGTCAAGGAGTAAGTGATTATATAGGCTATGGTGACTTGTTCATAGTCATAACATGGTGTGAGCATGTGCCAAGTCAACTCAAACAAAGCATCAAAGGATAATACCACAATACTATGCTTTTGCATGCTAAAACAACGCATAATTTCTTCAAGGCACACTAAGCAATCCCAATTGTTTGTAACAAGACATGCTACAGCAATAATCACTAATCATAAGGTCAAAACAACACCTACCATGTCATGCTAAAGTCTAAGTCAAAGTCAATGCAAGCTCCTCTTGCACTTTCAAGCAAGAACTTACTACTCCTTTCCAACACCAAACAACTTATTTGCAAAACAACACAGCGAGAACGGGGGTCCAAACTACTTTATTCAAGAAAACTAAAAAAACTAAGCAAACAAAACAAAAAACTAAGATGCTCCAAGAACAACACAACAATGCATGAAACAATAAAAACGAAGTGTCTAGAAAGACCTGCGCTTTTTATTGATGAAGAAGGGTATGCCTTGGGCATCCCCAAGCTTTGACGCTTGTACCTCTTGGATATTTCTTGGGGTGACACCGGGGTGGCATCCCCAAGCTTGATCTTTTGTCCATTCTTCATCTCATTACATCATTCTTTCTCTACACCTAAATTTTTTCCTTCATACAAAACTTCACACAATCTTCATTAGCAACATTAGTGTATTCAAAAGATAATAGACCCTTTGGTAAAGCTTTGGAACAGAAAGAATTTTCACTAAAAACACATACTAATGTAGCAACTCCTTCAAAAATCTCAATAACCCTAAAGGGAACTCAAAAAGGAATCAATAAGAAGCAAATGCAAATAATGGCAGAAATCTGTCAAAACAGACCAGCAGATAGAAACCGATTTGTTCGAACACCTTCTATTGCTCAAATCAAAAAGTGTTGAACTAACGAAAGTTAGCTAACATATTGGGGGATTTTTTCATAAATTTTCAGATAAATCCAAGTTACAGAGACTCCTCACGAATTTTTTGGTGGAGGACAGAAATCTGTTTTGGGACAGCAACTCCCCAAATCTTACTTCCCTCTCATTAGAGGTCATTCTTGGAAAAAAAGCAAACAAAAAGGATAAGGAGAGGTCATTAAAGAAGTAATAACTTCCAAGACTCAAGGAAACTCTTGGGTATCTCCCAACAAGTACTTTTCTTTAATGTCTTTAAGTTAGGCATGATAGTTTGAGAAGATGCTCTTATAAGAACTATGAGTTGAAGTAAAAGAGAGCATCAAGAAAGCAAATTAAAAACACATTTGAGTCTAACCCACTTCCTATGCATAGAAATTTTGTAAGAAAATAAATCAAAGAAGCACATAGTAACAAGAGTGGGTAGATAAAACAAGAGCAACTTCAAAACTTTCGGCACATAGAGAGGTGTTTTAGTACCATGAAGAATTCTACAACCATACTTTCCTCTCTCATAATAATTTTCAATAGCATCATGAATAAACTCAATAATATAGCTATCACATAAATCATGCTTTTCATGATCTATAAACACATAATTTCTATCAAGCTCAAAAATAGTGTGATTAAAACCTTCACATGTTTTACCCAAAGTAGATATTTCAAAAGGATCCACATGAACATAACATTCATCGTCCTTTGGTAAGCATGGGGGACAATCAAATAATGTAAGGGATAAAGAGTTAGTCTCATTAGAAGGTAGGCATGGGTAGATCCATTCTTCCTCCTTTTGTTCATCACTCTCCTCTTCTTTTTCATATAATGAGCTTCCTGTTTCAACAATTTATTATTCAATAGGCTCCTGCAAGGCATTAATTTCTTCCAAATGTGGAAAGTGAAGGGTTTCGCGGCATAGTAAATCAAAATTTTCTACGGATGCGAACAGAGGGAAGCCAAGATCGAATCTAGGAGACGCAAACAACGAGAGAGATTGGATTAGATCTTCATACCCTTGAAGATTCGCACAGCGGAATGTTCGTCGGAACGCGGGTGATGTAGTCGTACTCGCTTCTCCTCCTCGCTATCCGATCCGATCTAGCACCGCAAGTGGCGATGACTCCGTGAGATGCACACGTGCAGCACCTCGACGTCTCCTCCTTCCTTGGTCCAGCAAGTATGGTGGAGAGATGGATTGGATCTACAACGCGACGGCGCGGTGCAAGTGGTGGAGAGTTTCTGCAGCAGGGCTTCGCCTACACGCAGTTGGGAGGGAGAGAGGAGGGCAGCAGGGCGACTAGGCTTGAGGGGAAGGTGTGTGTGTGTGTGTGGGGGGGGGGTGCGCCCCAGCCCTCTATATATAGAGGGGTGGGCGCCAGCCCTAGACCCTCCCCCAAGCCTAGGCCGGCGGCCAAAGGAGGGAGGAGTGGGGGGCAAGGAAACCCCCCTTCTAGAAGCTCCAAACTAGGGTTTCCCCTTGTTTGGACGGCTGGGCCCTATGGGGCCTTGTGCCCCTGGCCCAATGCGGCCAGGGCACTCCCTCATAGGACCATTCCCCCTCCCGACAGGTGGGACCACGTTGGTCCCCCTCCGGAAGGTTCTAGAAGCTTCCGGTACAATACCGATTAACCCGGAACAATTCCGAACTCCAAAAACTGCACTGCCTTATATGAATCTTATTCTCCGGACCATTCCGGAACCTCTCGTGATGTCTCGGTTCCCATCCGAGACTCTGAACAAAAAATCATAAACCAATTATCCAATCTATCCTAGCGTCGAGACACGTTAAGTGTGACCCTTCGGGTTCGAGAATATGCGGACATGATCTTATATCAATAATCAATGGGGTCTGAAACCCATATTGACTCCCACATTCATCGATGATCATATCGATGAACCACGATGCCGATTCAATCAATCCCATATATATATATATTCCCTTCGTCTCGCGATATTTTACTTACCCGAGATTTGATCGCTTGCATCACATACCTAGTTCAATCTCGTTCACAACAAGTAGTTTACTCGTTCCGTAATCCGATATCACTTTGTGATTAACTCCTTAACCACATGCTTTCAAGCGGTGTTGATATCGATTACCGGGTGGGCCCGAAGTATATCTCTCTGACTTGGGAGGGACAAATCCCATCTCGATACATACAACCCAACAGATACTTTCCGATCACCTGAGAGACACCTTTATGATCACCCTCTCATAGGATGACGTTTGATGACCTCAAAGCTTTCTTCCGATAACAGGGAGTTGTATTATCTCATGGTCTAAGGAATACAATATTTGACATAAGGAAAAGCTTCGCAAAGATGAACACGATGACATGATCTAATTGCTTCTCTTAGTTTGGGTCTGTCCACCATATCATTCTCCCAATGATATGATATCATTATCAATCGACAACTCATGTCTATGGTTAGGAAACCTTAACCATCATTAATCAATGAGCTAGTCCATAGAGGCGCACTAGGGACACGGTGTTGTTCACAAACCACACAAGTATTAAAGTTTCCGCTTAATACAATTCTAGCATGGAATATAAACTTTATCATGAACAAGAATTATAATAATAACATCTTTATTATTGCATCTAGGGCATAATTCCAACAGTCTCCCACTTGCACTAGAGTCAATAATCTAGTTTACATTTGGCAACAATCTCACACCCATGGCACTGAGGTGCTGATCATGTGTTACACGTGGAAGAGGTTTAGTCAATGGATCTGCGACATTCAGATCTGTATGTACTTTGCTAATCTTCAGATCTCCATTTGCTATATAATCTCGAATTATATGAAACTTGCGGTTGATATGATTGGTCTTTGGATGATATCTTGGTTCCTTAGCGAGTGCTATGGCGCCAGTGTTGTCACACAATATCTCCAGTGGGTCCAATGCACTTTGAACCACGCCAAGCTCAGTGATGAAGTTCCTGACCCAAACTCCTTCACTTGACGCTTCTGCAGCAACCATGTATTCCGCTTCTACTATAGATCCCGCGATCACGCTTTGCTTGCAGCTTCTCTAGCTCACAGCTCCTCCATTCAAAATATACACGTATCCTGTCTGAGATTTAGAATCATCCTTGTCGGTGTCGAAACTAGTGTCGACGTAACCTTTTACGACGAGCTGTTCATCACCCCCATAGACTAAGAACATTTCTTTAGTCCTATTTAGGTACTTTAGGATGTTCTTCACGGCTATCCAAAGGTTCCACTCGATCACTTTGATATCTCGTCAAACTAACACATTGGACACATCCGTCTAGTACACAAGATGGCATACATGATAGAACCTATGGCGAGGCATAAGGCACTTTGCTCATAGCTTCCTATCATTTATAGTAGTGGACACCGAGCCTTGCTCAATATCTCACCCGACAACATAGGCATTGAACCTTTCTTTGCCTTATCCATTCTGAACCTTTTCGTAACTTTGTCTAGGTATGTACCGCTTAAAGCTATCAGCGTCTTTGTCTATCTCTATAGATTTTGATGCCCAATATATAAGCAGCTTCACCTAGGTCTTTCATTGAAAACACTTGTTCAAATAACTCTTCACATCGTTAAGCATGTTAATGTCATTTCCAATAATCAATATGTCATCCACATATAGTACCGTAAATGTCACCGAGCTCCCACTCATTTTCTTGTAGATACAAGCTCAGAGCAATTTGGAACAAATCCAAAGCTCTTGATCACTTGATCAAAACGAAGGTTCCAACTCCGAGATGCTTGCTTCAGTCCATAAATGGAACGCTGAAGTTTGCATACTTTATCAGCATCCTTAGGATCGACAAAACCTTTGGGTTGCATCATATACAACTCTTCATCAATGTTGCCATTGAGGAACGCAGTCTTGACATCCATCTGCCATATTTCATAATCATTAAATGCAGCAATTGCTAATAAAATCCGAATGGACTTAAACATCGCTACGGGAGAGAAAGTCTCATCGTAGTCAACACCTTGAACTTGTCGAAAACCTTTCGCGACAAGCCGTGCTTTATAGACGGTCACATTACCATCCGCGTCCGTTTTCTTCTTGAAGATCCATTTGCACTCAACGGCCTTTCGGTCGCTAGGAGGGTCCACCAAAGTCCATACTTGGTTTTCGCTCATGGATCCCAATTCAGATTTCATGGCTTCTAGCCATTTCTCAGAGTCTGGGCTCATCATCGCTTCCTCATAGTTCGTAGGTTCACTGTCTTCTACTAACAAGACACAAGACAGGTTGCCGTACTAGTCGAGGGGCACGACCTTGTCGACCGCGACGTTCAATGGCAGATCGTCAAGCTTCATGATCCTTGTCATTAGCTTCCTCTATTGTTGGTGCAAAGTGACTGGAACAATTTCAGGTGTGCGCTACTCTCCAATTCAAGAGAAGGTTCAATAACCTCGTCTAGATCTACTTTCCTCCCACTCACTTCTTTCGAGAGAAACTCCTTCTCAAGAAAGGAACCGTTCTTTGACAAACACTTTGCCTTCTTCTGCGGATAGAAGGTATACCCAATAGTTTCCTTAGGGTATCCTATGAAGACGCATTTCTCCGCTTTGGGTTCGATCTTGTCCGGCATCAACTTCTTGACGTAAGCTTCGCATCCCCAAACTTTAAGAAACGACAACTTAGGTTTAGCACCAAACCACAGTTCATACGGTGTCGTCTCAACGGATTTAGATGGTGCCCTATTTAAAGTGAATGCATCGGTTTCTAATGCATAACCCCAAAATGATAACGGCAAATCAGTAAGAGACATCATCGATCGGACCATATCTAATAGGGTTCGATTCCGGCGTTCAGACATACCATTGAGCTGTGGTGTTCCGGGTGGCGTGATTTGCGAAACGATTCCGCTTGCTTTAAGATGCGTGAGAAAATCATAACTCAAATATTCACCTCCACGATCGGATCGTAGAAACTTAATCTTTCTGTTACGATGGTTCTCCAGTTCATTCTGAAATTCTTTGAACTTTTCAAATGTTTTAGATTTATGTTTCATTAAATAGATATACCCATATCTACTTAAGTCATCGGTAAAAGTGAGAAAATAGCGATATCCACCGCGCGTCGAAACACTCATCGGTCCGCATACATCGATATGTATGATTTCCAACAAGTTCGTTGCTCGCTCCATCATGCCGGAGAACGGGGTTTTGATCATATTACCCATGAGGCATGGTTCGCATGTGTCAAATGATTCAAAATCAAGAGACTCCAAAAGTCCATCAGAATGGAGTTTCTTCATGCGTTTTACACCAATATGACCTAGACGACAGTGCCACAAATAAGTAGTATTATCACTATCTACTTTGCATCTCTTAGCCTCAATGTTATGGATGTGTGTTTCATCCCTTTAGAGATTTATAAGAAATAAACCATTCACAATAGGTGCATGACCATAAAAGATGTTACCCATATAAACAGAACAACCATTATTCTCCGATTTAAATGAATAACTGCCTTGCAATAAACAAGATCCAGAAACAATGTTCATGCTCAACGCAAGCACATAATAACATTTATTGAGGTTTAAAACTAATCCCGAAGGTAAAACTAAGGAGAGCGTGCCGACGACCATCACATCAACTCTTGATCTGTTGCCAACGCGCATCGTCACCTCATCCCTCGCAAGCCGCCGTCTATTCCGTAGCTCCTGTTTCGAGTTACAAATATTAGCAACTGAACCAGTATCAAATACCGTGCACTACAACGAGGGCTAGTAAGGAAAACATCAATAACATGTATATCAAATATACCTTTGATGGTGCTAGCCTTCTTGTCGCTAAGTACTTGGACAGTTGTGCTTCCAAGTGACCCTTGTCCTTGCAATAGAAGCACTCGATTGTCCGGCTTAGGACCAGACTGAGCTTCTTCTCGGCGGGCAACGCTTGTCGCCGCCTTTCTTGAAGGGCTTCTTTGCACCCTTACCTTTCTTGAAGGTGGGGGCTTGTTGACCATCAACACATGATTATCCTTTTTGATGTCCACCTCCGCAGCCTTCAGCTTTGCGAAGAGCTCGGTGATCGTATCAGTGGAACCAATCTGATTGTGAGTCACTACAAAACTTTTGTAGCTGGGAGGGAGTGATTGCAGAACCCTGTCAATCTTGAGCTCCTCTGGAATCTTGCAGTCCAGTTGCTCAAGGCGTTGAGTGTAGCCCGACATCTTAATGGTGTGCTCACTAACGGAACTCCCTTCCTCCATCTTGCAGTTAAAGAACTTCTCAGAGATCTCATATCTCTCAGAACGGGCCTGAGTCTGAAACATGGTTTTCAGCTCCTCGAGAATCTCAAAGGGCCCGGGATAGTCTTCAAAACGATTTTGAAGGTCCGATTCCATAGCAAACAACATGGTTCTCTTAATCACACCATAATCATCTTTGCGCGACTGATAAACAGCTTTCTCATCAGCCGGCGCAGTAGCAGCAGGGGCGTCACCTAACGCATTCTCAAGGACATAGTCCTTTTGACCGCCAGAGAGAATGATTCTCAGATTGCGGAACCAGTTGGTGAAGTTAGACCCATTGTTTTTAAGCTTTTCCTTCTCAGCAAAAACGTTGAAGTTGAAGTTGGACTTAGCCATTTGATCTACAATATTTGCAAGTACAAATTAGACTATTTTCATGATAACTAGTTCAACTTTTAATCAAATTACTGGATGAACTCCCACTAAATTCAACATCCCTCAAGTTGTTTAGCGAACACGATCCAAATTCACCACACCTAATCCGATCTTCACGAGAAGAGATGTGGTTTCAATGGTGGACAACGAAGTGTCGATCATATCATTCATATGACTCATGCTTAACCTTTCGATTCATGTGTTCCGAAGCCATGTCTGTACATGCTAGGCTCGTCAAGTTAGACCCAAGTATTTCCGCGTGTGCAAAACTGGCTTGCACCCGTTGTATGTGAACGTAGAGTCTATAGCACCCGATCATCACGTGATGCTTGGACATGACGAACTTTCGCAACGGTGCATACTTGGGGAGAACATAGTTTTTATCTTGACCTTTAAGTGAGGAATCATCTTATAATTCTACCGTCGCGATCTAAGCATAATAAGATACATAAAAAAAGGATAAACATCACATGCATATAACTTTATGTGACATGGTATAGCCAATCTTCGCGCAATGATCTCCATCTTGTGCGTGCCGGCATGATCTCCATCACTCCACCATGATTGCCTCCACCACGAATAGCAACTACAACTATTGCTAACTACTTAGCGATAAAGTGAAACTATTACATGGCGTATAAGAAGTTGACACACAGGTCATACACAATTATAAAGACAACCATATGGCTCCTGCCGGTTGTGTACTCATCGACATGCAAGTCGTGAAACATTACAAAACATGATCATTGCATACATTATACACATCACATCTTGGGCCATACCATATCACAGAAAACACTCCCTGCAAAAACAAGTTAGACGCCTCTACTTTGTTGTTGCATATTTTACGTGGCTTATGGGAGTAGCATGCTAAGAACGATTCTTACGGAAAGCCACAACGGTGATATTATGGTTGCCAAACTCCGGTGTAAATCCCATGAAAACTATAGTGAGAGAAACTGGCATCCACCAGCCGCATGTGTGGAACAAGCCACACGTCAAGTGCGGAGCCGGTCTCGCGAACGACGTCGCGTAAGGTTGGCCTGGACCGCTTCAATCTCACTATCCCTGCATCATAAGAAGAACACAAACAAGAGGCTTGAAACAGAAAACATCAACACCCGCAACAACCATGTTGCGTTCTACTCGTGAAACACATCTACGCATAGATCTAGCTCTGATCCCACTGAAGGGTTTCGCGGCATAGTAAATAAAACTTTTCTACGGATGCGAACAGAGGGAAGCCAAGATATAATCTAGGAGATGCAAACAACGAGAGAGATTGGATTAGATCTTCATACCCTTGAAGATTCGCACAGCGAAACGTTCGTCGGAACGTGGGTGATGTAGTCGTACTCGCTTCTCCTCCTCGCGATCCGATCCGATCTAGCACCGCAAGTGGCGATGCCTCCGTGAGATGCACACATGCAGCACCTCGACGTCTCCTCCTTCCTTGGTCCAGCAAGTATGGTGGAGAGATGGATTGGATCTACAACGCGACGGCGCGGTGCAAGTGGTGGAGAGTTTCTGCAGCAGGGCTTCGCCTACACGCAGTCGGGAGGGAGAGAGAGAGGAGGGCAGCAGGGCGACTAGGCTTGAGGGGAAGGTGTGTGTGTGTGTGGGGGGGTGCGCCCCAGCCCTCTATACATAGAGGGGTGGGCTCCAGCCCTAGACCCTCCCCCAAGCCTAGGCCGGCGGCCAAAGGAGGGAGGAGTGGGGGGCAAGGAAACCCCCCCTTCTAGAAGCTCCAAACTAGGGTTTCCCCTTGTTTGGCCGGCTGGGCCCTATGGGGCCTTGTGCCCCTGGCCCAGTGCGGCCAGGGCACTCCCTCATAGGCCCATGCCCCCTCCCGACAGGTGGGACCACGTTGGTCCCCCTCCGGAAGGTTCTAGAAGCTTCCGATACAATACCGATTAACCCGGAACAATTCCGAACTCCAAAAACTGCACTGCCTTATATGAATATTATTCTCCGGACCATTCCGGAACCTCTCGTGATGTCTCGGATCCCATCCGAGACTCCGAACAAAAACTCATAAACCAATTATCCAATCTATCCTAGCGTCGAGACACGTTAAGTCTGTGACCCTTCAGGTTCGAGAATATGCGGACATGATCTTCTATCAATAATCAACAGCGGGGTCTGGAAACCCATATTGACTCCCACACATTCATCGATGATCATATCAGATGAACCACGATGCCAGGATTCAATCAATCCCATATATATATTCCCTTCGTCTCGCGATATTTTACTTACCCGAGATTTGATCGTCTTGCATGGCCATACCTAGTTCAATCTCGTTCACAGCAAGTACTTTACTCGTTCCGTAATCCGATATCACTTTGTGATTAACTCCTTAACCACATGCTTTCAAGCGGTGTTGATATCGATTACCGAGTGGGCCCGAAGTATATCTCTCTGACTTGGGAGGGACAAATCCCATCTGGATACATACAACCCAACAGATACTTTCCGATCACCTGAGAGACACCTTTATGATCACCCTCTCATAGGATGACGTTTGATGACCTCAAAGCTTTCTTCCGATAACAGGGAGTTGTATTATCTCATGGTCTATGGAATACAATATTTGACATAAGGAAAAGCTTCGCAAAGATGAACACGATGACATGATCTAATTGCTTCGCTTAGTTTGGGTCTGTCCACCATATCATTCTCCCAATGATATGATATCATTATCAATCGACAACTCATGTCTATGGTTAGGAAACCTTAACCATCATTAATCAATGAGCTAGTCCATAGAGGCGCACTAGGGACACGGTGTTGTTCACAAACCACACAAGTATTAAAGTTTCCGCTTAATACAATTCTAGCATGGAATATAAACTTTATCATGAACAAGAATTATAATAATAACATCTTTATTATTGCCTCTAGGGCATAATTCCAACAGAAAGCACCTATTAAAATACTTGAATATAGCCATTTTCTTCCTTGTTATTATCAAAGAAAAATTTAAGTATCACAAAAACCTCATGTTTATAAGGTGCATCATCAGTATTTTCAAGCAAACTGGCAAGTTCAAATGCACCCTTGAAGGCAAGAAATTCTTCAATTTGTTCCACATCATCAAAATCATAATTTCCTTTAACATAAGAAGATATGGTAACATTATCATTATACTCACATTGAAAGGGTAGGTGTTTATACCTCCTGCAACAACAAGCTTTATCAAAGCAATAAGTAACATTATAAGTAGAGCACACGTCTCTAGCAATAGTATTCAACTTATCAATTTGTTTCCATAAGTGTTTCCCTTTTTGTGACAAACGATGTTCGTTATAATAATACTTTTGTTCTTCTGTGAACCCACCTTGCCAATAAGAACTAGTTTCAAAGAAACCATCCATTGATAGAAAGCATGACCAAGCAAGGCAATAACAGACCACCAACTAGAGTAGGAACTAATTTTTTGTGTGTTTTTGAATAAAGAAAGCAAACCAAACTAAACTATTTTTTTTAGTTTTTGAAAAGAGGTAAACAAAACAAAGCAAACTAAAAACAAAGTAAAGAGAAAGGAAGTGGAGGACTCCCCTTGTGAAGACGTCCTTAGCCTCCCTGGCAACGATGCCAGAAAAAGGCTTGATGAGTGCAGCAGCACTTCGTTGGGAGACCCCAAGCGGAAGGTATGATGCAGTACAACAAGCAAGTTTACCTCGGTAAGAAACCAAGGTTATTGAACCAGTAGGAGGAAGGAAACACCCCAAAGGTGCTGCAAGCAACATGGAGACCTGCACAACACAAACTCAAGACTTTGACCCAACTAACAGTGAGGTTGTCAATCTCACCGGTTGCTGTAACAAAGGATTAAATGTATGGTGTGGAAGGTAATGGTTTGCAGCAAGTAAACAAGTAACAGTGGAAGATGTATCAATGGTAAAGATTGGACCGGGGTCCATAGTTCACTAGAGGTGATCTCCTTAGATAAACAACATGGCATGAAGGGTAAACAAATTACAGCAGGGCAATTGACAAGAATTGAGCAAGGCATAACAATGCAATACCAGACAAAAAGATCCTATGATATTCGATTGGGAAATACAACAATATACATAGACCGCCATCCAACTGCATCTATGACTAGAAATCCACCTTCAGGTTATCATCCGAACCCCCTCCAGTATTGAGTTGCAAGCAACAGACAACTGCTTTAACCAAAGTGTGTAAGGTAAACAATACACTTGTTCCATGAAAAAGAGACCATTATTTTCTCCCTAGTGGCAACAAAACATCTACAACCAAAGCGATTTCTATCACTTCCCTTGGAAACTAGAGGCATGAACTCACAATCGAGCATAAATACCCCCTCTTGGAGTCACTAGCAACTACTTGGCCAAGATAGCTACTAACAACGGAGAGCATGCAAGATGACAAACAACATAGACATGCTAGAATCATAAAGACAAAACCATTAATCAATCTGACATAGTAATCTCAATATCCATCGGATCCCTACAAGCACAACATGCATGATTACAAATAGACTAGATCTTGATCATGAACAAAGCTCACAAGGAGGAGATACAACCATCTAGCTACTGCATGGACCCATAGTCCAAGGTGGAACTACTCACGCTTCATAACGGAGAGAAGGCCTCCGGGATGATTTCCCCTCCGGCAGGGTGCCGGGAAGAACTTCAGATCCCCCTATCTAGGGACGACGGTGGCGGCGGCTACAGAAGGTTTCATGGATTTTTGATCGGGTGCCTAGGGTTTCTGCATCGGGGGCTTCTTATAGGCGAAGATGCGAGGCTGGGAGGCGGCCAGGGCCCCACACCCTATCCAGGCACGGGGTGGGCCCACCAGTGCCTAGGGGGGGAGGGTCTGGCCGCCCTGGTTTGCTTCTCCGTCTCGTCTTTTGGCTTTGTGTCCCCCATGGTAAAATATTGATATTGGCTTTTGTCCTGTCCAATTCCAAGAATATTGATTTTCTGCCTTTCTGGAACCAAAAATGTAAGAAAAGCAGGGTAATCGTGGCAACTTGTTAATAGGTTAGTTCTAGAAAAGATATAAAAACACCTCAAAGTGTAGACAAAGCAAAGCAAAGTAGATACTAAACAAGCATGGAGCATCAAAAATTATAGATACGTTTCCGACGTATCAAAATTGTTCTTGTAGCCTTCACCTACTAGCTCCAGATCCTCTTGGCTGCTGCTGATCTTGATCTTCCTTGGTGCTTACTTGATCTACTCCTCCTTTTCCTTGCTATTGGATGGATTCTTGAAGCAACCATAGGTTGGGTGATGGTTTGATAGAATGACCTGGTGTTCTTGTTGATAAAGCTGATGATGTACTGTTTAAAACTAATTGTATTCAGTGGTGTTCTTGAAGTGGTTTTGAAATGGTTTCTTGGCTATGTGGAGAGAGAGTGTGTTTTTCCTGTTAGCTTAGCTACTACGGCCCCAGTCCCTCTTATCCAGCTCTGGTGAGTTTTCCTTGTGCTGACTGCACAACATATGCATGTTGTGTGTAAGATGCTTGCAAGTGGGACCCTTCCTTTGTGGATCAGTTCAACTGAAAATATATTTTCTAGCTGGTTATCACTGGCTTCCTTCTTACTTTTACCAGATTGGTGAAATTTGCCCCTTGGCCAATGAGGTTGTACTGAGGCACTAAATTGTATAAGAATAGATTCTACTTAGGCCCCTAATTGCTGCTCTGTGATGAAAATAAACAGTGCATTTCACTGTTGATACCTGAGGGCTCAATATATACTCTAACCCCCTTATTATTTTACTTTTGTCAGTCTGTTGTTTTTATTTTGTAGAAATCAAGATCAAAGAGATAATGAGAAGATCAAGAATTAGATAGGAAATATAGTTTAGCTTTTATCTTATTATTACCTTGTAAGAACAATGTAATATGTTCATGTACAGAATAAAGAATCCTTGTAACATTATTGATGTATGAACTATTATTTCTTTTGTTTTATATATCATTGTTATTTCCTTTTATATTATTATTATTCTGTATTAACATTCTTTTCTATTTGTATAAATGAAAGTACTTTGTACCCTTTATATTAATGTAGTAAAGCATTGATTTATTATTTATTGTATTTTATTATTTCTAGATTGTAATTTACTTTATTATAGAATTTCTATTCCATTTCTTATAAGAATTAAATATTCTATAATTTAATCTGTAATTTTTTTAAAATTCATTTGAATTAAAATTTGAAATTCAAATACATATTTGAATAACTTCCCCCCTTAAAAACAAGAATTCTACAAAGGTCATGTCGAAATCCATCGCACTTGTCCTGATGTTTCTATCTGAACAAGAGAGATCCCGATCCCTCTATAGCCTCTTTAGCTTTGCGTCAAAATTCCCCAGAATTTCTGATGCATGAATGCAATGCACACACATGTGTCCTCGCTAATTCTAGGTGCTAATCCTGGGATGTTACAGTGGACCAGCTGAAGCTGCCAACGATATCAATCGCACCCAGATCCACGTCAACAAAGTTCAGTGGGAAAGAGTTCGGGAGGCTGTGTGAGGTACCAATCCTCGGCCGCTCGATGCCGCTCGTGACATGCTGATGGGCTACCACTGGATCCTCATAAAGGAGCATAATCTGCAAGTCGAGAAACACAAGGAGCTCGAACAGCACAGGCGAGCAACTGATGAGTCAAGTGCTCGATGAGCCGCGTTCTCCTCCGCCAGCGGATCCTCCTCGAAGGCTATGACGGCCACAAGCATCACTCCTGGTTGGAGCGCTTGGAACCTGTTCCCAGATGCGAGGCTACCAAGGAACTTGACCTGTCCTTCATGTCGATGGACTCGCAGGGAAAAATCATGCCCAAGACACCACAGCCCGCGGTCATGGGAGCCACCACATACCTGGTAGTGAATCCGCCACCCGACGGATGTCCCAGGCATGCCATACACACTCGACAAAATGTTGGGTCCCTACACCATACACTTATATATTGACAAGGACGATGGCAAGAAAAAGGCCAACCATATGCTCAAAGATTGCAGGGAGTTTGAAAAGCTCCATGAAGTATACGCATAGATGCGACATGAGGCAGTGAATCAGGGGTTCGTCCCTGCCCCAAGAGCTGTCGCATACGACGCCCCACCTCTGCCGCCCGGTGCACCCGTGCAGCCGGCCGAGAACAATGGGGCAGAGCCATACCCACGATCATTGGGAACTATGATGATACAGAAATGCCACCCATCCAACAGGGTCCAGAAGACGATCACTCTCCAGGTAAACTTGGCTGTCACCTCTCCGCCAGCCACACCTGAGTACCTTAGCATCTCGGAGTCATGCATCACCTTCGATCGCTCAGATCACCCCCGCAAAATACCTCGCCCAGGACACTCCGCACTGGTGCTTGAGAAACAGATCAGCGGATTCAAGATGAGCCATGTGTTCATGGTTGGAGGTAGTGACATCAACCTCATGTTTGCCAGCACACTCACAGCTATGCGTATCCCGCTATGCAACCTGGAACCATCATACACAACCTTCCACGATATCGTTCTAGGGAAAGGAGTGTACCCCTTGGAAAAAATATGGCTCAATGTCATCTTCGACACCCCGAAGAATTTCAGGCATGAACACCTCAATTTCGAGGTAGTCGACTAGCCCTCCCAATACCACGCGATCCTCGGTCGCATGGTATTTGCAAGATTTCTAGCGGTCCCGCACTACGCATATCTACTGCTAAAGATGCCAGGACCCAATGGTGTCATCACCGTTCTAGGGAGCTTTACTAAGTCTGAAAGCTGCGATCGAGAATTCAATAGAATATCCCAGTCTTTCGGCATGCAAGAAGAGCTTGTAAGGCTCAAGGAGTCGACAGACAATAGTCTGTCCCCAGTATCCAAGCAGAACACACCTGAAATGGCTTTCAACTCTACAACCAACACCAAGCCGGTACAGGTCCACCCGACGGACCCTGCCAAGACGACCCTCATCGCCAACAACCTGGGTTCCGCATAGTAACTCGCGCTCGTTGAATTCCTCCGCGAGCGCTAGGAAATCTTCTCCTGGTGTCCTACAGACATGCCAGGAGTTCCCAGGGAATTCTTCGAGCACACACTCAATGAATATCCGGATTCATGACCGGCCAAGCACACAATGCGTCATCTATACGAGGGCATAGCTGAAGCAATTGGCACCAAAGTCAACAGACTCCTCGATGCTAATTTCATAAGGGAGATCAATGAAAGCACCTAATTAGCTAACTCTGTGCTCGTTCCTAAGAAAGACGCGGATATCATGCGGATGTGCGTGGACTTCACGTCCCTCAACAAGTACTATCCAAAGGACATATTTCCCCTACCGCGGATCAATCAAATCATTGATTCCACCGTGGGTTGTGAGCAGCTCTCGTTCCTCGACGCCTATTCAGGCTACCACCAGATTCAACTGAAGGTGGAAGATCAGGAGAAAACAACGTTCATTGCGTCGTTCGGGGTTTTCTGTTACACAATAATGCCCTTCGGGCTCAAGAACGTAGGAGAAACCTATCAAAGGTGCATGCAGGCCTGCCTGAAAAACCAAATAGGTCAAAACATACAAGTGTATGTCGTCGACATAGTGGTAAATACCAAGGAGAGAAGTTCACTGATCGATGATCTCCGTGAGACATTCGACAACCTCGACCGGTTCAAGATCAAACTGAATCCCAAAAAATGCACCTTCGGCGTCCTATACGGATAGTTACTCGGATACTTCATCTCCGAACGAGGCATTGAGGCCAATCTGAAGAAAATCAAGGCTATACTAGCCATGGAAAAGCTGAAGAACATCAAAGGAGTCCAACAGCTAGCTAGGAGAATCGCATCACTCAGTAAGTTCATCACCCGCATGGGTGAAAAGGCTCTCCCCTTCTACCAACTGCTCCGCAAGGTAGACAAATTTGAGTGGACGGCCGAGGCTGATAAGATATCCAAAGACCTCAAGTTCTTTATATCTACATATCCCGTGCTGGTGATGCCAATGGAGCAAGAACCGATGCTGCTCTACATTGCTGCAACACATCAAGTGGTCAACACAACACTCGTGGTCCAACGACCCGAAGAGGGAAATACCCATGGGGTACAACGCCCAATATATTACCTCAGCGTGGTACTAACGTCTACAAAACAAAGGTACCCCCATTACCAAAAGCTCGCCTACGGCATATTTATGACTGCGCGTCGACTGCGTCACTACTTCCAGGAGCACCAGATCGTGGTCGTCAACAACGCACCACTATCACACATCCTCAACAACCCCGAAGCCACGAGACGAGTAGCCTTGTGGGGGCATCGAGCTATCCCCATGGGACATCATATACGATAGGCGCACCACCATCAAGTCGCAGGAGCTCCCCGATTTCCTCGTGCACTAGATGGAGGTGCAGCTACCAGACACTCCGGATATGTCCCAACTATGGACAATGCACTTCGACAGATCCAAGCGTGACGCCGGAGCTGGAGCCGGAGTAATCTTAACATCCCCCCAAGGGGGAAATATGAGATACGTGCTGCGTATGAGATTCCGCGCATCCAACAATGAGGCCGAATATGAGGCACTAATACACAACATGAGGATGGCTAAAGTCTGCGGTGCCACGCGCCTAGTCATATATGGTGACTCCAATCTTGTCGTCCAACAAACGATGAATGAGTGCGACGCCCACATCATCAACATGATCGCCTACAGTGTTCTCTAAACTCACACGAAGGAGACTTTGATGGCTGCGAACTCTGGCATGTTGGTTGGGAAAGCAATGAGGAGGCCGACAAGCTTGCCAACATTGGATCCACCTTCTCCCTAGTGCCACCGGCAGTGTTCCTCGAGCAAATCTGTGTGCCCTCCATCAAGTGCAAAAGTCCAAGAGACACAGTCGATGCCGTGAGACACTCAAGGGATATGCCACCCGAGAAAACAGAAGCACCCGAAGAGCTGGATACAGACGTCGAACTGGTGAGCCTCATGCAATTCCTGGCAATCGAGCAAACATGGACCCAGCCATACGTCAAGTACCTGGTGAGAAAGCAGCTTCTGGACAACCCAACTGATGCCAGGAAGATCGCACGTTGATCCAAAGCCTTCACCATCATGAACGAAAAACTATACAAGAGAAGCATCACTAGATTTCTCCAACTGTGTGTCACCAACAGTGATGGGAAGGACATCCTCCTCGACATCCACGAAGGCACCTACGGCCACCATGCTGATAGTTGCATCCTAGTCGCCAAGGCTCTATGAGATGGCTTCTACTGGCCAACCGCGATGTGCGATGCTAAGGACATCGTCAAAAGGTGCAACACTTGCTAGCGGTTTGCTGATAAACCACATGCACCTAGCTCAGAGCTACGACCCATATCATTGGCCTGGCCCTTCGCCCAATGGGGACTCGACATGGTTGGCAAGCTGCATAAATCCTCACCTAGAGGCTACATCTTCCTCCTAGTGGCAGTCGACAAGTTCACCAAGTGGGCCCAGGCGATGCCTGTCACCAAGCAAACCGGTGCCTCCGCTGTCAAGTTCTTCCAGTCTATTGTCTACAGGTTCAGGGTTCCCCACATCATCATCACCGACAATGGCACGAACTTCACCTTGAAGGTTTGAGACTTCTACGAAGGGATCGACATCAACACCACATATGCCTCAGTGGCGCACCCGCAGACCAACGGTTAGGTCGAAAAGGCCAACGGCCTTGTCTATAATGAGATCAAGAAGCAACTCCTTCACGCTCTCGAATGATTGGTGGGAGCCTGGGCAGATGAACTACCCTTTCTCCTCTGGAGCATGCGCACAACACCAAACAACGCAACCGGATACACGCCTTTCTTCATGGTGCACCGAGAAGAAGCAGTACTACCTGCAGAGGTATGCTACAAGGCTCCAAGGGTCATCACCTACAGCGAGGCAGAATCAACAGCCGCACTCGAATACGTCATCGACCTGCTGGACGAAGCGCATGACATTGCAGCTGCCCGTTAGGCAGTGTATCAAGAAAAACTCTTCAACTACCACAGCCGACGGCTGTGCCTGTGATCCTTGGTCGAAGGAGACCTCGTATTGCAACTCAAGCAAAAGGGGCACCTGAAGGTCAAGTCACCATGGGAAGGCTCCTATGTGATCACTGAAGTCATACCAGGTGGCGCCTATCGCCTCAAGGACGTCGTGTCAGGAGTAGCATACTCCAACCCATGGAACATCACACAATTGCGACACTTCTACCCCTAGATTTTTTTACTTACAATAATGCTATTCAGCCTGGCTATTCAGCTGAACTCTATATCTCCAAGTATGTGATAAATAAAAGCTAAGTTCCTTGGCCAAATACAACTCCCCTCATGCACATTTTTTTCGATTCATTTCAATACACTCGGGGGCTACATTAAACACATTTCACTTGAGTTGCTGACCATGTCAGGATAATGAAAAGGACATGCAAACTCTACATCATTACATGCAAAACACATCTTATAAATTTTACAAAGGGCAGCAAAGGCCCATCAGCAACTATACAAATTTTACATAGTCATTTACAATTTTTGCAGGAGAATCATCCATGACGAAGAAGAACATTGGTACGATCATCGAAAAGGTGCACAATGTCTTCAGCATGAAGGGACACCACCGCTTAGTGAAGGCGCATATTCCACGCCATGCCATTTGGCGGGGTGGGCGGTCCCGAAGCTATATCACCCAAGTCCACATCTGGTCGAAGCAACCGAACAAGGGCCAGTTCTGCCTTGGCACCTGCAACAAGCTGCTGGTGCACAAGTCCCTGCATGGCGTCTAGTGGAAACATGGTAGCCCAGATAATCGCGAGTGACGACCTCGCACGCTTCAACACCTAAAGCACCTGGTGGACACAATCCTGAATCGTCGCAACCATAGTCGGGTCACGATCCATCCAGAAGAAACCTCTGGCTTCCAACTCTTGTTGGGTGAGGCAATTGAGCCTAATAGCAACACGATCCTTCTCGTCCTACGGAAGTTGACAACTACAAAAAAGAGCAGTAGCTCAGAAGCCGCAGAGATCAGATCCAGTCGAAAAACAAACTAAGGACATCTACGATAACTTACATTGTAGTTGCTCACCGACCTGTCGAAATTCCTCAAGAAGATACTCCTCCCTTGCAACGGCTCGCTCCGCCTTGGCCTTCCAAGAATCCGCAAGGCCACGGATGATAAGGACATCCTTCCCCAGGCTTCGGATGCGGTCACGTAGTAAAGGCAACTGCGACGCCTCACTTGTCGTCGGATGGGAAACAACCAAGGTAGATGATGTGGTCACGGGGTCAACATTTGAAGGGCCCTAAGAGGCGCACAAATAACAAAACATAAGGATAAGTGCAATCGACAATAGTAGAAGGAAACACATATATTTTCATCAAAATAACCACCATGTGGTAGCATCAAAGTCATCAAGTATAGGATATTACAAAGTGCCATGGAAAGAGCAGACTAAAAACTATAAAAGCAACTACGCAGCAGAAGGACTCTACGGGGCAGCGGCATCCGAAGCAGCTGCCGGCTCCGAGGTTCGCGCCTTGGCCACCCGCTGCTGCTGTAACACATAGGTGGCTAGCAGATCAATCAGGCAAGGCCCACAGTGCTTGCAGCACAAAGCGAAGGAAACAAACGCTACCTTAGTGCCATCAGCCGCTACTGGCATCTTGGAAGTGATCTGGCTCAGGTTTAGCTGCGCACTGGATGCCATTGCCATTGCTAGGCCAAGGGTAGAACCCACACTCTTCTGGGTCTTCTTGTAATCCACAGGTGTGTCCCCCGCCAGCGCCTTTGCCAGGGAGTTGACATCATCAAGGGCTACGCCCTTAGGGAAGATCTCCCGGTAGAAGCAGCCGAGGACCTCCTTAGCCTTGCCCAGTGTCTCAATGGCGGAGCTGCAACGTTCTTCGACCGTAGCAACATCATCCACGAGAGCATCCCCATGGTCCATGACATTGCGATCAAACACAATGCCATTAGCATCTAAAGGAGATGCAACAAAAAAATGTTCGGATCAAACAGCAGGAGCAAGACAAAAACTAAGGAGAAGGAGAAAAATGGTCACTCACCCGACAGTGCCTTGGCAGCAGCCATAAGATGCTCCGCCATTGCCTTCTCCCGAGATGCAGCAGCAGCTGCAAGTTGCTCTTCGCGCTTTTTAGCCTCTATCTTGCAGCGCTCAAGGTCCTCCACGACATCCTTGACCTTGGTCTCCTCCTGTTTGTGCCTATTCGAGTGCGTTCATCTACGGAGAGCCTCGTTATTCTCATATGAGAAAAGCAAAAAAAGAAAAGATCAGAAAACAAAACTCACCATCGGCACCTGAGCAAAGCCCGATGCGATTGATGTCGCAGATGAAGGGATGAAGCAACGAAACAACAAACAAGGTAAATAAACGACTCTGGGGCTCGCCCACATCCAATGGTTAGGTACTTACATGGCCACCCGAAGGCTTCGAAGGAGAATCTTGCGTCTTCCGGGTAACAACCGCATGAGTCCTCGGCTTCAGGAGCTCGAAAAGGCACCACCGGAGTTGGCCGGTATCTTCGGGTAGGAGGTCACAGGCTCTGCGTGTACCATCTTAGAATCCACGGCTACCTCGTCAGTCTCATCCTTTACGGATTTACCTGAGGAGGATCTCCTGATGCAACACAAACGAGCAAGTCACTCAAAACATTGAGAAGATTAAAAGATGAAGTATAATCAAAAAACATAGAATCATCCGATACTTACGAAGGGATACTGGAGAGGTTGAAGACCGGCGTCTCTTTATTCTTCTTGGCTTGCGGTTGAGGATCCATGGTCCGGATAGGCACCGTAGGAATGGGGGAGGTAGCACCTTCATTCCTAGAGTGTCGCTGCAGGAAGGCGGACCCTTTCAGCAACGACGGAGTCGTAGCTTCCAAGCTTTCGCTTGGGGCTGTCTTGAGAGAGTTCTCTTTGCTATGCTTGGGGGCTTCTGTAGTCGGCGAATGTGCGAGAGGAACCGTGGAATCCGATTCCGTGTCCCCGCCATCTGGCGTAACTGTGTATTTCTTAGGAAGGGGAGGCATCATGCTCTTCACCTTAAGCTCCTACGAAACACCGAAGACATATGTCAAAGTCAGGAATAGAAGACATAAACAAAATAAAATGTACTATGTGCAAGTATAGACTCACCTAAGGAACTTCCCTCCTCACGCTGAAGGAGGCAGTCAATGACTTCCCGACAACTCCTCGTCGGCCCTAAACTTTAGATGGGGTCGAAGCACCCAGTCGAGGTCGTCTAAGGACATCTCCTCATCCAACACTCTCGCCGGGTAAATGGCGGAAGAATAAAGAAACATCGGTTACGCCCTCGCCTGGAGGGGCTGCACCCGATGCTTGAGGAAGGTCCGGATGATGTCGACATCGAAGACCTCGTTGCCTCGCACCAACTATAGCTCTTTCACCCACTTGTATAGCTTCTCCACCACTTCGGTTTCACCCTCAAGGACGTCGTTGGACCACGAATGCTTGTGAGTGACCACCTGGTTGGCGTTGAAGGGAGTCAATCCATAGTGTTGGTTGTTGAGTTTGGAGTCGCGAAGATAGAACCACTCCATCCTTGGACACATTCGCAGAGGTGGAAGGTGAAGTAGCGGACGTTGGGTGATGAGTGCATATTTGCATCATGTTTTATATTATTATTTTGCATTGTAGTAATAGGATCTTGGTATTTTACGGCATTCACACGCATATTTTATGTCTATTTTCATTAGGATCAGGACAGATGATGGACACAGTGGACACAATTCTTGGAGCAGTTGTACTGGAGTGAAAAGGAGTCAAAAACAACGTAAATCGCTTATTTGGGAAATATCAATAACACTAGAAGAAAACCCGAAGCAAACAAAGTATACAGAAGGTTTAACGACCAACTATAAGGCAGGAATAAATTTTCCGGCTGTATAGTTCCTGCCGTATAGTTGGCGCCGCCACCGTCTCCTCAAATAGTTTCACCCCATGCAATTGGATTGGGGAGAAGACATACAGAACTACTAGAAATTGCTGAAACCTCACCTCCGGAAGGCATCTAGAGGGGGAACTCATCCACCGGGGATCCATCTTTGCCCTGTGCAGATCCAGAAGGCTAAGATATCGATCTTCATCATCAATCGCTGCATCACCACCATCTACATCCATCCCATCTACATCCAATCTAGATCTTGTTGTAATTTCCGTAATCGTTGTGGATTTATACAAGTACTATTCATCTATGATATATTACATTACTTTTGCCATGGTGTTGATTGCCTCCATGTCTAAGTAGATCATTAGTTCTTGGGGAGATGGATAAACCCTAGCATGAGATTGAAATAAGATAATTTTTTTATGATATTCATCATTTGGACCATGTGTTAGATTGTCTTCATCTTGATGTTGGGAGAAGTCGACCTCTCAATATTTGCCTCTTGTGGGGACTTGATGGAGGGAATTACTTGTTGGTAGACGGAGGTGTGTTAGCACTTACAGTGACTATAAAGCTATTGGCACTCCTTACGTATTAACTTGGGAACCAAGGAAACTCACGGAACACTATCCATGCCATGGGATACGTCCTGTAGGATTAAGTCCCTTAATAGCAAAGTAATTCAATTGATGTTGATTGCTTTCTGCGGTGGTTATGAGGATGATGTGAGCAATGGTTGCTGCCAATTTTTCCAAATATAGAGATCCTCCCACACATACATAGTTAATAATGTTCATGATAATAATCTTTACCTTAGCCCTTTATAATGCTAGTGCGTAACCGCTAATCCCTGAGAATGCTTTTCCCTATTACAGTTTCAAATCTCTTTTACACACGCGATAATTATTTTCTGTATTTAGTTTATTTTACTTTACTTATTGTTCTCTTATACCAAAAACCCCAAAACACATTTTTACACAATACTCACATTTTATCTTGTTACTTAGAACTTTATTTTAGCATTTCTATTTTAGTATTTAATTCAAGAATTCTTAGACTTCAGACTCCTGCTTCCTATGGGATCGATATCTTTATTTCAAAACTAGCTACAAACAATCTGTGCACTTGCATTCATCAAGCTATTTTCTAACGTCGTTGCGGGGGAGCTAAGCGCTGTAGGTCTTTTAGTTTTTGCTTATTTATTTTAGTCTTGCTAAGTTTTGTTTTGAGTTACAGGTTTCCACCAACATGATGGAGTTTGAGCATTTGACTAGTGCTAACCCACTCAGCCACTTTGGGAAGCCCTATGATATTTATAAAAGATACGACTCTAGTGAGAGGACAAGGGGTTTGAAATAAATCCTTTAGTACTTGGTATTCTACACAAGAAGCAATTTACAGAAGATGAAGAAGATCGTGATCCATATGAGCTTATTGCATGTTTCAAAGATATATGTGGCACTTTCCAACTACCGGGGTATACCTCTAATAAGGTAAGGGTTAAACTTTTTAGTCATACTTTGACTAGCACAACTCTCTCATGGTATAGATCTTTACCCCAGAAGCCACTACTACTTGGGATAATTTAGCTTGTGAGTTTCAAGCCAAGTATTATCCTTTATCAAAATCTTTGGAATCATACATCTTAAAATGACTTGGGAGGAATTGTCCTAATGAAGGACTATTAAGAGATTATATAAGATTTAAGATTTACTAAATCAATGTCCTCATCATGATTTGCCTGAATGATATTTATTGCATATCTTTTATGGAGGTTTAATTGAACCTAATAAAATTGAACTAGACTCTTGCGCGAGAGGAGATTTTATGAATCTGCCCATAACTAAAGCTTGGGCTTTACTTAATAGAATTCGTGATTATAGAGTTTCATGGAATTTTGGTTTAGGAAGCGAAGGAGGTATAGAAATAGATTATGAGTGTATTCATGACTATAATAAAAAAGGGCCATGTTAATGGATTATCTAAAAAAAATTATTTAGATTTAGATCTTGTGTTGCAAGTTGTTAAAGCTTTTACAGAACATATCAAAGATCCAAAGGAGGGTTCGATCAAGTATGATCCACCACCCGAACCTGAAAAGAAAAAAAGAAGTTACAGCAACACTGGCCTTCCTAGAACCAATATGTGAGATACCTTTCCCAAACACTGCGCAAACACATATTTTGGAATATGAACAGGTTAAAGAAGTACATGAGAATAAGGAAGAGGAAAGCGTGCCAGAAGTTGAAGAACATCTGGATGAAACCAAAGATGAAGAGGTAACCAAGGAAGCAATTATGGCTATGTATGCACATTGCAACATAGTTGACCTTGATGAAGAGACTTCCGTATTGGTTGAAGGTAAAACTAAGGCAAAAGATGTGGGTGATGACTAGATTACTACACCAATAACAGGGTTATTGCAGCACCTGTAGCAGCAAATATTTAAGAGTTTGTCCCGATGGGAGATCAACAAATGGAAACAACATGACCCCACAGCCACGGTGTCAATGCGGCCACGTTTCGCACCCAAATCGTGGTTTGGAAATAGCCTATTTATAACTTACTAGGACAACGATAATTGATAGAGGTTTAAAATATCTAATAACAAAGAAATTTTAACAAGAACAAAATAAACTAAGACGAAAAGTAATTAGAAATATGAACTGAAAAAGATACTGTAGTTGTAGGATTGAATGGAATGAGAGAGGGATTCTAGGCTTCGGTCTCACTAGTACTAGACGGGCAAATATATGTATGATCTATAAGAGATTACTGATGTGTACGCACTTCTATTCTTGTAGACAGTTGTTGGGCCTCCAAGTGCAGAGGTTTGTAGAACAACAACAAGTTTCCCTTAAGTGGATTACCCAAGGTTTATCGAACTCAGGGAGGAAGTGGTCAAAGGTATTCCCTCTCAAGCAACCCCGTAATCAAGATACAAGAAGTCGCTTGTGTCCCCAACAAACCCAATACACTTGTTAGGTGTATAGGTGCACTAGTTCGGCGAAGAGATAGTGAAATACAAGTGGTAACAGTGCCAGAAAAGAGCTTCTAGCGTGTTGTTGATGTGGGGTAAAGTGTGTGAGTGCCAGAAAATAGCTTGACGGTGAGGTAAAGACTAATGCAAGCAAACATGCAACAGATCTAGTAGCAAACAGTGTTTCAATGTTTAGAAACAAGGCCTAGGAATCATACTTTTACTAGTGAACACTCTCTCATATAAATATCCTCTCTTCATGATACTAATCTTAACTAGTCTCCGGTTGGACACGGAAGGGCTATAACAGCACACCTCAAAGTCCGCCTTCCCCAATCTAGATAACCCCACACTGTCATCTTGAGCGCTAGATGGTTCCAACAAACACCACAATTTCATAGAGACATCCAACTCCAAATATAACTCATAACAAATATTCAATCTAGCCAAAGTGCCACACACGGTATGCCCGCTGTCACTTTCACACATGTGGGGAAAAGCATAGATCTATTAAAGTACAAAGAGTATTTATGTAGACTCAAGCCTAAGTGCCACCATGGCGTGCACGCTGTCACTTTCACACACATGGGGAGAGCAGAGATCTAATGAAGCACTTGAGTAGCAAGGTAGATCTACTTGATTACAAAGCTCATGACCACAAGATCATGCATAGAGAGAAAGATGAACACGTAGATACCGGTAGAGCCCTTAGCCTCGAGGAAGAACTACTCCCTCCTCTTCATGGGAATCAGCAACGGTGATGGAGATGATGATGCAGATTGATGGAGATGGATCCGGGGGCACTTCCCCGTCCCGGCAGGGTGCCGGAACAAAGAATTTCTGTCCCCCGAATCTCCCCTTCGATGGCGGAAGCGCAACAGAGGTTTTCGTGGATTTCTTTTGGATTCCCTAGGGTTTTTGGTTCGGAGGCTTCTTATAGGCGCAGGAATCAAGGTCGGTGGGGGTCCAGGGGCCCCACACCCCCTATGGGCGCACCTAGGGCTTGCCCGCCTGTGGGTCTTGCCACCACTGGCCCTCCGCCTCGCTTCGTGGTTCCGTGTTGCTCCGGGAAAATAATAACTTTGGCTTTTGTCCCATCCAATTCCGAGAATATTGATTTTCTGCCTTTCTGGAACCAAAAACAGAAGAAAACAAGAAACTGGCACTGTGGCAACTTGTTAATAGGTTAGTTCTAGAAAATATATAAAAACACGTCAAAGTATAGACAAAGCAAAGCAAAGTTGATACAAAAACAAGCATGGAGCATCAAAAATTATAGATACGTTTCCGACGTATCAAGCATCCCCAAACTTAACTCCTGCTCGTCCTCAAGTAGGTAAGTGATAAAAATAATAATTTTTGAGGTGACATGCACCATTAAAACCAAGATCAAACCAATTGCAAGCATTGAAAGCTAGGATCAAAGAACTCTAAACATGTGCATGAAAGATGGAGTTCTAACAATAGGACATAGTAACTATGCATGCAACATGAAAGGCTACAAACAAAGATCATGAATAACATGCATTGAAAAACGTTTGTTTGTTTCACATACAGAAAACATAGCATAGTGGCAATCAGCTTGTCCCTCATAGAGTAGCAAATAGATGCATAGGACACCTTCAAAGTTTACAAGGGTGACTAGAAACAAATAGCACAAGAACAAGTAATATCACAATATGCATCAATCAATAAGTTTTGGAACACTGCACACACAATGACAACTATGCTCTCTTAATGGTGCCTAAAGATAGAAGGTGTAGACTCAATAATGGTGGGAGAAAGGCCTTTTCTATAAAGAAAGCAGGGATTACAAGTTTCAAAAAGAGCTTCCAAAAATTATGGTACTTGTTAGCTTTCAGCCCTCATTGCCCCTATCATAAGCATCTTGAAGTGGTTAAGGTTAAAGTGGAAAATATGGAGTATATGCTTGACGAAGTATAAGTTGGCAATATCAAGTCCCTTGAATACGAGGGCCACACCTCATGCATACTCAATTTGGGCCCAGGTAAGTTCTTGTCATTGTAAGTATTTGCATATCATTGAGAACCGCCAACAGGCTCGCATATGGTACATGAGCTTTCCCATAACCAAAATGACAAGGCAAGCAGACAATGAGCATCTCAACAATCTTTTTATTTACCATATGCATAGCTTTTTATTGAGGATGCTTTAGATATCTCATTATGGTGATGCTGCAAGTTTCCACCATGATTAGGCATGGCTTAGGATAGCGGCCCATGCGTTTCTATAACACAAAATACAAACTCCATGGACTTACAAGTTCCCTCTTTATTTCACACTGGTGACATCCATAGACAAAAGAGCATGATATCAACTGAGTAGAAAGTACAAGTGCAATGTTGAAAACGTTCCCCATGACAACACTGTTCTGCTAATTCCAACTTATAAGTGCAAGAATATACAACAAAGTTGTCACAATGGTTCAAGTTTATTAGGGGCAAAGAATATAAAGTGTGCCATCAAGTTCGTGAGGGCTTTAATCACTAAGTTTTCACATAACAAAATAGTTTTTAATTAGAAGATAGTTGAAAACAAGAATATACTTGGAATGGTGTAAACACACCATGCATAGGAGTTTATAGTGGACACTTTGGAATAACTTGGTTTCTTGGGAGTTGGAAGCATAAGTAGAACTTACTCATACAAGTGGAGGCTAGCAAAATACTGGGAGCAACCAAATAAGAGAGCAATAATGGCCATAATCATGCAGAGCAACGAAGCATTACTAATCAAAGCATCGAGTGGTACTACAAGTCAAGGACTAAATGATAATAGAGGCTAATGGTGACTTGTCATAGTCATAACATGGTGTGAGCATGTGCCAAGTCAACCCAAACGAACCTCAAAGGAGAATAGCACAATACTGCTTTTGCAATGCTAAAACAACGCATAATTTCTTTAAGGCACACTAAGCAATCCCAATTGTTTGTAACAAGACATGATACAAAAATAATCACTAAGCATAAGGTCAAAACAACACCTAGCATGTCATGCTAAAGTCTAAGTCACAGTCAAAGCAAGCTCCCCTTTTGTACCACTTAAGCATGAAACTTTCTACTCTTTTCCAAAACCAATCAACTTATTTGAAACAACTCACATAGATAATAATCAATAAATATTAGTGAGATTGTCTCACAAATCCACAAAGAAGAACTAAAAAGTTGTAAGCACAAATCAGAAGAAAACTAAAGCTAAACGCAGTGCTAGCAAAAGTGAACACTCACAAAACAATAAGAGTGAAAACTAGAGTGTTCTAGGCAATGAAAATAGAGTGTGTCTCTCTCCAAAATAAGTGTGGTGTAACCAACAAACTTACTCAAGAAAACTAAGCAAACGAAAACCAAAAACTAAAACTAAGATGCTCCAAGAACAACACAACTGTGCATGAAACAATAAAAACGAAGTGTCTAGAGAGACCTGAGATTCTTATTGATGAAGAAGGGGATGCCTTGGGAATCCCCAAGATTCTCTTGTACCTCTTGGATATTTCTTGGGGTGACACTGGGGTGGAATCCCCAAACTTGAGCTTTTTCCATTCTTCATCTCATTACATTATTCTTTCTCTACACCTGAAAATTTTCCTTCATACAAAACTTCACACAATCTTCATTAGCAACATTAGTGTATTCAAAAGATAATATACCTTTAGGAAAAGCTTTGGAACAGCAAGACTTTTCACTAAAAACACAAGATACTGTAGTAACTCCTTCAAAAAGCTCAATTCCCCAAAAGAGAACTAAGGAATCAATAAGAAGCAAATGCAATTAATGGCAGAAATCTGTCAAAACAGACCAGTAGGTAGAAACCGATTTTTTCGAAGACCTTCTGTTGCTCAAATAAAAAAGTTTTGAACTAACTAAAGTTATCTAACATACTTGGGATTTATTCGTATATTTTGAGCTCAATCCGAGTTACAGAGACTCCTCACGATTATTTTTTGTGGAGGACAAAAATCTGTTTCGGGACAGCAACTCCCCAAATCTTACTTCCCTCTCATTAGAGGTTATTCTTGGCACAAAAAGCAAAGAAAAATAATAATGAGAGATAATTACAGAAGTAATAACTTCCAATACTCAAGAAAAATCTTGGGTTATCTCCCAAAAAGTACTTTTCTTTAACGCCTTTAAGTTAGTCTTGATAGTTTGAGAAGATGCTCACATAAGAAATATGAATTGAAGTAAAAGAGAGCATTAAGAACCAAATTCAAAACACATTTATGTCTAACCCACTTCCTATGCATAGGAATCTTGTAAAGAAACAAGTCATGAAAGAACAAAGCAACAATCATAGGAAAGCAAAACAAGTGCAACTTCAAGACTTTCAACATAAAGAGGGGAAACTTAATATTATTGAGATACATAAAACCATGTTTCCCTCTCTCATAATAACTTTCAGTAGCAACATGAATAAAATTAACAATATAACTATCACATAAAACATTCTTATCATGAGCCACACGCATAAAATGATTATTACTCTCCACATAAGCATAGCCATTCTTATTAATTGTAGTAGGAACAAATTCAACAAAATAGCTATCATTGTTATTCTCATCACCATAATCATCAAATATAGGAGGCATATTGTAATCACAATCAATTTTCTCCTCAATAGTAGGTGGACTGAAAATATCATATTCATCATTGTAATCATTATATATTAGAGGTAAAGTATCATCAAAGTAAATTTTCTCCTCCATGCTTGGGGGACTAAAAAGATCATTTTCATCAAAACTATCTTCCCCAAGCTTAGACTTTTCCATAGCATTATCAATAATGGTGTCCAAAGAATTCATACTAATAACATTGCTATTAGCATGCAAATGAAGTTCCATAGGTTTTTTATTTTTGTCTTCAAACACTTCATGTCCTAACTCAAGATAAACACTATAAAGCTCTCTAATTTTTTTTGTTGTTTTTCATTAAGCCTAACTAGTGAAAACAAGAAACAAAAAGACAAAATTGCAGAATCTAAAGGAAATAACTTCGAGCACTCACACCGGAGGATGTGAGTACCTTTTACCTTACCTCCCCGGCAACGGCGCCAGAAAAGAGCTTTCTGGCTTACTGTTGCCGTGGGGTAAGGTGTGTGAGTGCTTTTTACCTTTCCTCCCCGGCAACGGCGCCAGAAAAGAGCTTGATGTCTACGCACTTCTATTCTTGTAGACAGTTGTTGGGCCTCCAAGTGCAGAGGTTTGTAGAACAGCAGCAAGTTTCCCTTAAGTGGATTACCCAAGGTTTATCGAACTCAGGGAGGAAGTGGTCAAAGGTATTCCCTCTCAAGCAACCCTGCAATCAAGATACAAGAAGTCTGTTGTGTCCCCAACACACCCAATACACTTGTCAGGTGTATTGGTGCACTAGTTCGGCGAAGAGATAGTGAAATACAAGTGGTAACGGTGCCAGAAAAGAGCTTCTGGCGTGTTGTTGATGTGGGGTAAAGTGTGTGAGTGCCAGAAAATAGTTTGACGGTGAGGTAAAGACTAATGCAAGCAAACATGCAACAGATCTAGTAGCAAACAGTGTTTCAATGATTAGAAACAAGGCCTAGGGATCATACTTTCACTAGTGAACACTCTCTCATATAAATATCCTCTCTTCATGATACTACTCTTAACTACTCTCCGGTTGGACACTCTAATCCATGGTAGGGCTATAACAGCACACCTCAAAGTCCGCCTTCCCCAATCTAGATAACCCCACACTGTCACCTTGAGCGCTAGATGGTTACAACAAACACCACAATTTCATAGAGATATCCAACTCCAAATATAACTCATAACAAATATTCAATCTAGCCAAAGTGCCACACACGGTATGTCCGTTGTCACTTTCGCACACGTGGGGAAAAGCATAGATCTATTAAAGCATAAAGAGTATTTATGTAGACTCAAGCCTAAGTGCCACCATGGCATGCACGTTGTCACTTTCACACACATGGGGAGAGCAGAGATCTAATGAAGCACTTGAGTAGCAAGGTAGATCTACTTGATTACAAAGCTTATGACCACAAGATCATGCATAGAGAGAGAGAGAGAGAGATGAACACATAGCTACCGGTAGAGCCCTTAGCCTCGAGGAAGAACTACTCCCTCCTCATCATGGGAATCAACAACGGTGATGGAGATGACGATGGAGATGGCTCCGGGGGCACTTCCCCATCCCGGGAGGGTGCCGGAACAGAGACTTTCAGTCCCCCGAATCTCCCCTTCGGTGGCGGAGGCGCAACAGAGGTTTTCGTGGATTTCTTCTGGATTCCCTAGAGTTTTTGGGTCGGAGGCTTCTTATAGGCGCAGGAATCAAGGTCGGTGGGGGTACAGGGAGCCCACACCCCCTGTGGGATCCCCAGGGCTTGCCCGCGCCTAGGGGGGTGCGGCCACCCTTTGTCCCCCCTCCGTCTCTGCTTCGTGGTTCCGTGTTGCTTCGAGAAAAATAATAACTTTGGATTTTGTCCCGTCCAATTCCGAGAATATTGATTTTCTGCCTTTCTGGAACCAAAAACAGAAGAAAACATGCAACTGGCACTGTGGCAACTTTTTAATAGGTTAGTTCCAGAAAAGATATAAAAAACCTAAAAGTATAGACAAATCAAAGCAAAGTAGATACAAAAACAAGCATGGAGCATCAAAAATTATAGATACATTTCCGACGTATCAATTACTCAAACAAAGAAACATTCCCCAATTGATTACCGAGCTGTCACTTTATGTGCACTATGCACGATTCTCGCGCGTCACCGCAAGGCAAAAGGTACTTTTGGACCAAATGATCACATAAACTCATCTTAGATCACAATAAATTCTAACTTAGCGCACTAGATCATACCTCAACCTAGAATTGAATCAATCACTCACACATGGATGAACGTCAAAACATATAAATATATAATGATGTCAAAACCGTGTTCAATCTTACAATTACGAAACACGAGAGAGAGAGAGAGAGAGAGAGAGAGAGAGAGAGAGAGAGATGATGATGTAGATGGAGACCGATGCGTGGTGTTGGTGATGTCTTCCTTGTCCTACTCTTCTTCTTGCTTGGCTGCCTTGATGGTGATGGTGTTGAGGGAGATCTAGATCTCGGAGGTGTGGTTGAGGCAGAGCTCCGTCGCTATGGAGATTGGATGGGTGGCAGCGGTGGCAGAGCTCCGCCCCTAGAGGTCTATGATGTTGTGTACTTGTTTCTTGACCCTCCCCACTTTATATAGGCCTTGGGGTGCCCTAGGGTACCCCTAATACTGACATATGACTTTGTGAAACTTCTGGAGCTTTTCTGGGGCCAAATCGCGTCGTTCCCGATCTTTTTGGCAACTATACGGCCAGAGCTATACGGCCTCCGTCCGTATAGTTGGTCGTCATACCTTCAACACCTTTTCGTATTTTGGTCACCATTTCTTTATACAAACTCTGTTTTGGGTGTTCTTAGGCTCGTTGGATTCGTATTGACGAGGGCTACAACCCCATTGTCTTGGATCTTTATTTTGAGATGTTTTAAAAATTACTTTTTTCAACCTCTCAAATGGCTAAGTCTGGCCCCTGCAGCTCCTCCATACTATGCTCTCTTTGTTCCTTTTGCCTCTACTTTATCCATAATCATCGTCAACACCTACACACATGTCATAGACAAGGAAAGTAATTAAATTCTACCTAAACTACTAAATGTGCAAAGATCATATGAAAGTAGAATGAAAACTAGAAGTCATGCATATAAGGCATAGCTATAGCTAGAAGAAATATGATATGAGAGATAAATGGCACATTTTGTATGGCTAAAAGAGGTGGTATTTCACAGCCATCAACTTTCCCAAGCTAGACGTTGCTCGTCCTCGAGCAGGAAGGGTCGATAATAAATTAATGGTTGTGAAATAGCTTATCATTGTAAATAAATGCCTTGCATCCTTATTTCTTCTACAAGCTCGAAGAGACAAAACATGTATTCATACAAGGAAACATAAAGACCACTAAAGATTCATAAAAACTTATATGATCCATGTCAACAGTGAGTCTAACTTGCAAACAAACTTGTGATCCTCTTATTGCACCTTTTGTAACTTTTCATATCGTCATTTTTATGAGACAAAACTTAGTCACAAATAGATGTCAAGCATAAATAGGAATAAAGTTTATCGATTCTACCCAATCATGTCATTCACTTAAGGCTCTCAAGTGCAAACATCAGTTATTGAACTTTCAGAAAGTTTATCTCTTTGTAACGATATTTATGCCAAAAGGAAATGTGAGAACAATGCAAAAGAACCATAGCATTATAGTATCTAATTTGTTCATCCACATCAATGAATTATAGCTATTAAACACTCATTTTCTATTCTTTGTCTTTCTAAAACTTCAGTTCATCAGTAATGAGATCATGCCAAGACTTAGTGTGTTTAATCAGACTGTATAGCCTAAGAACGGATACTCGTGACCATTAACAAGATTTCCCTTTTTGGTATAGTGATTTATTATAATGGTCAGAGGAGTATTCCCTCTTTTGCTTTGAACACAGGCCCATGAGAATACCAATGCATACCCAAATATAGCATTTCTGCTACATATGTTGGGCAACTCATAGCCAAACTCCAAGAGTTTCCTATTTTTGGATTGTTCAAAGGCCATCGGAGTTGCTAGCATACCATGTTGTGTGAAAGTGGTGCAGACTCGCATAAAGCAATATCATACTTTAATCAACAAGTCAAGATTTGGCATGCATATCAATTACCGCTAAACATTAGTTTCTTGAAACAAATCCTTTCAAATAGTACTATCAAGTCGATCATCACATCTATGGTGTTGAGTATCTTTAAGGCTAAACTCTTAAGACAATTAAACAACACCTTATTTAGCATATATAACTCAAAACTTTGAAATATCATTTCCAATTGACAACTCCTTCCATAAGCAAACTATCAAGTCTATTGTTTTGACATTATGGGGTCGAGCATAACTTATTTATTTAAGACAAAGCTATTAGGTGACATCCAACAAATTTCAAAAGATCTTAATCAAGTATTCTTTCTTTCCAAGTGTAGATATTGTGTCAATGTTTTATAGAGGATCACAAATATTGTCACAAGCTTGATAAACAATTTGGCAAGATGCATACAAGATATAAGTCAACCCCTATGGTTCCTATCATGAGCAAGTGTATCCCCATATAAATACAAAACTGGACTCACTTAATCAAGCATTCAAAAACAGTGGGATACATAATTGCATTAACCCTTCATCGAATATGAAAATTGCACAAGACTCTACACATGCAGAAGTAACGTCCCCAAGCTTAGAACTTTGCAAGAACCAAACTTGAGTATATCACCAAAAGAAAAAAGAAAATGCAATTTCCAAAAGAGAGTGTAATAAGTGGTTACCTCCCCAAGCTTAGTTGGAAACAAGGGTGACACACTTTACCGTTGAGGTACAAGTAACCTCTCTTTTGATGGACAAAGAACCTTTGCTTTAACATATATTTCTTGATATAGCCTGGTGGCTACCTTCCTTGAGAACCTGCTTGGAAAATTGATAGGTAGGCATGTTGAATTGAAGCTACCAAGTGGCTCATGTGAGTGTTTGCACGGTTAGCACTACCATACATGTCTTCATGCAAGGTTCAAGTCCCTGCGAAAATAACACACAAAATAAAAGACATCGGTTTGTTGTACGAACGAAGTCCATTCACCCAACCGACAAAAGTAAATCCATTCTGAGGTAGAATTTTATTGCTTACATATGCTCGGCTTCTCTAGATCATGTGAGAAGCTCCCAGGTAGTGTTTGGAGGTTTTAGAGGAAGAAGAAATAAAAATAGAAGAACTATGACCTTTAGTTACCTTACCCAGACCTTGGAATCATGTTCATAGCAACTATACGGTCGGAACTATATGGCCAAAAAAATATTTCTCGCCGTATGGTTGGTCGTCAAACGTGTAGTAAACTAAAAAATAATTTTTTCAAAGGCATCGATAACTATACGGTCGCAACTATGCGGCCGAAATTTGTATTCCTGCCGTATAGTTGGTCGTTAAACCTTCTGTACCTGGAAAAGAAAAGATTACGATGGCATAGATAACTACAAGGTCGCAACTATACGGTTGGAATTTTTATTCCCACCGTATAGTTGGTTGTTAAGCCTTCTGTACTCGCCAAAAATTTTTTGTTTCTTCGAGAATTCTTTGTTAACCAGAAACTTAGCGAAACACCATGTTCTTGACAGAAAATAGCAACTTCAGTTTTCGACCAACAAAAACATGTATAAAACAGGATTTAAGTACAACCAAGTTATGCAACACATAATACAGTGACAATAAATTCTACCTTTTGAAAACTACCACAAGATTACTCTAATAGAAATACATGCAAACAATAAAAGTGCCAATGCAACATGAATGCAACTAGATTCAAGACACAAAACTAAGAAAGATGCCTAATGACCTCCGGGTTGCCTCCCGGGAAGCGCTTTCTTATAACCAATTAGCCAGGCTTTTATACTCCACATTTATTCAGCAATGGAGGCAGCTATAGGAGTAGTTTTGCTTACCTCCAACGGGTGGTTTCAGGATTTATATCATATTTTTTTCTTCTAAGACGTACCCGCTTGGGGTGCATCAGTATCTTTTAAATGTTCTCGTTGCCACATGAGGATGGATGCATCAAGTGCGGTAAATATGTATTCTTTCCTTCCTGCATAGAGGGTGTTAATGATTTATTATCAAACTTTGGATCTTTACCTTGATTATTATCTTGCAGGTATAGCTCATAATATCCTTTTCGATCTAGTATCTTGGTCTTTGCCTCCGGAATTTCCTGCACCTCATTAGTAAAACAAAAGTCATAGCAAACAGGTATGGGAGGCACACATGATTCCATCTTTGGCTCATCATAATTGATTTCCCCAAAAGAGTATTTAAACAAACACTACTAGAATCATCAAAAACTTCTTCAGGGAAACCATCAGGGATTATAGAATAATTTAAGTCCTCATCATCACTAGAGTTAGAAGAATAATAAATATCAGGAATATGAGGGGGGGGGGTAATAGGTTTGAGATCCACTTTCAATTTACTCCATTCCTTGATTTATTTTTCTTCTTTATCCTTGATGCGTCTTTGATTTCTCTGATACTCTTCTTAGTTCTGTTTCACTTCATCTGCAGTTGTAAGATATGTGGGATATTCAACACGAGGCTTCTTATTTTTATTTTTCCTGGTTTTACGCTTCTTGGATTTACCTTTCTTTCTTGCTTCAATGATGCAACAAGTGGAAGATATGGGAGTAACAGTAGAGGGCTGTTCTCCATTGTTAGTAGAGTCAGAAAACTGGTTTAGGGTTTTGTGCGCGGGTCTAAAGCCCCGCATGGTCTCCACTTTATATATGCGTGATCATACAATTACATACGTATACAACTCATATACGTGATACATGACATATGGGAATAAGAGTCTAATTACAATTCTAACACTCCCCCTCAATCTAAACTGCTACAACAAGGTTGAGATTCGTCTTAAATCTATCTAACATCTGTCGAGTGGCTGGTTTAGTAAGAACATCAGACAGTTGATCATGCATGGAGATGAACCTGACATCCAAGTCGCCGGCTGCTACTCGCTCTCGCACAAAATGGAAATCTATCTCAATGTGCTTGGTTCGAGCATGAAAGACTGGATTCGCTGTCAGGTAAGTTTCCCCAAGATTATCACACCACAATATAGGAGTACGCTGCCGAGACACACCAAGCTCCTTAAGAAGATAATCTACCCATATAGCTTCAGCAGCGCCATTATCCAATGCTTTATACTCTGCCTCAGTACTAGACCTTGAGACTGTGGGTTTCTTCTTAGAGATCCATGAAATAAGGTTTGCGCCAACAAACACTACAAACCCGCTAGTAGAACGTCTGTTGTCCACACAACCTGCCCAATCAGCATCGGTGAAGATGCTGATGACCGCCGAGGATGACTTGTGAATACATAAGCCAGTCGTCAACGTCCCTTTGACATAGCGCAGAATCCTTTTAAGAGACTCCCAATGAACATATGTAGGCTGAGATAGAAACTAGCAAACTTTGTTTATTGCAAACGAGATATCTGGCCGAGTGAGTGTTAAGTATTGCAATCCTCCAACAACACTACGATACCTATGTGAATCATCAGAACTCAGCAAAGTACCGGAATCTCTAGACAAGGTCTCTAAAACTGCAAGAGGAGTGACAACAGGATTACAATTCTCCATGTTGACTCGGTGAAGAAGATCAAGAGCATCTTTCTCTGAGTCAACGTCACCCCCCTTGAATTGTAAGTAGCCTCCAATCTAAGGAAATACTCCAGCTGCCCCAAGTCCTTAATAGGGAAACTAGCAGATAATGAATGAACCAAATTGTCCACGGCCTCTGGAGTAGAACTAGCAATGAAAATGTCATCTACGTAAACCAGCATAAAAATTTGCACACCGCCATGCGAGTAGATGAAAAGCGACGTATCCGCCTTGGAAGAGACAAAGCCAAGTTGATAAAGGAGCTGACTCAACTGCTCTTACCACGCACGTGGAGATTGCTTCAGACCATAAATCGACCGCTAGAGCTTGCAGACGTGAGAGGGATACTGAACGTCCTCAAAACCAGGGGTTGCTGCATATACACATTCTCAGCCAAGAACCCATATAGGAAAGCATTGCTGACATCAACCTATCAAAGCGTCCATCCTCGAGAGATGGTGAGGGACAGAACAAGATGAACCATAGCCGGCTTGGCAACTGGACTAAATGTATCTCCATAATCAATCCCGTGTTGCTGGTTGAATCCACAAGCTACCAACCTCGCCTTATGCTTGTCAATAGACCCATCTGAACGATGCTTTGTTTTAAAAATCCACTTGATGGCGACAATGTTGACACCGAGTGGTCGCGGTACCAAAGTCCATGTACCCGTTTTCTGCAGCGCAGCAAACTCATCGGCCATAGCTGAATGCCACGCCGGCTCGCGGAGTGCCTCTTGATGAGAAGTTGGAGCAGCAAAGAATGCACGTCGGCGGGGATCATATCGAACTGTACCATTTGTGTATGTCTTCTCCCGCCGAGTCTGATCACGATGGTGCATTATCATTGCATGCTGTGGTGCAGCCACGACCGGTGGATCAGTCGAAGGTGTCACGGTCGATGGAGCGACAGGAGCTGGTGTGGGCTGACCGGATGTGGGAGTCACCTGTGGACCATGGGCCGCCGCTTGAGGAGGCGGACTGGCTGAAGGCCCCGGCAGTGCGGGCGCAGCGCCAGGGGCCGGCGCGTGCATGGACTCCCCATGCACGTCGATCGGGCGGACGTCGACCGCGAGGATGCTAGGCACCTATGAGGAAACACCATCACTTTGCATAGGTGGGTTAGTGGACATGTATGATAGGTCATAATTCCGCATAGGCACACTAGTAACTAGTTCATCGGAAGGGAAACAGATGGCTTGTTCAAGAGTAGAGACATCAACCGATGCACCGGGAGTAGCAAACGAAAACATAGTCTCATCAAAAACAACATCACGGGAGATGTAAATTCACCCGGTAGATCTATCCAAGCACTTGTAGCCTTTATGCATAGGGCTATACCCCAGGAAAACACACATCTTAGAACGAAATTCTAGTTTATGAGAGTTATATTTGCGAAGACTAGGCCAACAAGCGCACCCAAAAATATGAAGGAAAGAATAATTGGGCTGAATACGCATGAGTCAAAAGAGAGGTGTTTCTTTATTGATGACATGAGTAGGCATATGGTTAATGAGATAACATGCCGTAAGAAAATCCTCATCCCAAAAGCGCAGGGGAAGCTGCGAGTGTGCCAGGAGTATAAAACATGTCTTGACCAAGTGTCGATGTTTACGCTCAGCAATACCATTTTGCTACGAAGTGTGTGGGCATGAGACACGATGAACTATGCCGGTGCGCTCAAAGTACCGATGCAGACGATGGTATTCCCCACCCCTATCGGACTGAATAGCCTTGATCTTGGCGTTTAGAAGGCACTCAACATGAGTCTGAAACGCATAAAATACTTACTCCACATCAGATTTGTGTTTAAGGAGATAGATCCAACAAAAACGAGAATAGTCATCCACAAAACTAACATAATACTTGTACCCCCCTGAGGAGACGCTAACTAGCCCCAAACATTGGAGTGAATCAACTCAAGATGAATAGTGGAAACACGAGAAGATAACAAGTATGGTAATTGATGACTCTTAGCATGTTGACAAGCATCACACACTAAATAATTTTTGTCTGATGGAGAACAAGAAAGCTCATTGGTTCTAACAATATTTTGGACTACATTATTTGATGGATGACTGAGACGTTGATGCCACCGTTGAGAGGTAGCACCCGCTGACACATGACGGGATGATGACCGAGCTCTTCCAAACGGGACAGGGTATAGGCCGTCTTGACTCCTACCGAGAAGAAGGAACCTCCTCGTGGTTTTGTCCTTTACACAGAAAACGTCACGATGAAACTCGACAAACACGTGATTGTCACAAACGAGACGATAACGGAGAGGAGACTTAGACGAGTATCAGGCACATGCATAATATTTTTGAGATGAAGTGATGAACCAGCTAAAAGTGAATGAACAATATGCGAAATTGACAAACCTGCACCATTGGCCACCTGCACCTGATCCTTTCCACCGTAGAGCTCGAAGGCCTGAAGGCGAGCAAGCTCGTTAGTCAGGTGGTCTGTCGTCCCTGAATCCATGATCTAGGGGTTGTTGTTGTGGTTTGTCATAGCAACGTTGCCTCCGCTCTGCTGTGGTGGCTGGTAGGTGGAGTCGAAACGGTTGCGGTAGTCCTTAGAGACATGCCCCCAGTTGTCGCAAAGCTGACAGCATGGCCGCCAGCGACGTTGCCCGCCGTTCCCGCCGCCATTGCGGTTGTTGTTGTTGTTGTGGCCATAGCCGCCGTTGCCACCATTGCGGCCTTCATTGCGGCCATAGCCGCCATTGTTGCGGCCATAGCCTCCACCATCATTGCGGCCATAGCCGCCACCATCATTACGACCGCCATCGTAACGGTCGTAGCCGTTGTTCCTATTGTTGCGGGGCTGCCCCTGTTGGCCATCATTGCCAGAGGGGCGGGAGGAGTATCCATCACCATGATATGCAGGGTTGGGGCGCGTAGCCGCATTGACGGAGGAGGTCCACCCCTCGGCGTGCGCCTGCTGCGCTTGGATTGACTCGAAGGAGAGCACGTTCGAGTAGAATGTGGCATATGAGATCGCCTCGGTGTTGCTGCCGAGGGTGAGCGGGGCGGTGACGGAGTTGTATGCGGAACCAAGCCCGATGATGATGTAGTCGACAAGCTTGTAATCGGTGATGGGAACACCGGCTGCTGCCATGGCATCGTCAAACTATTTCATCTTATGCATGTAAGCCGCAGTGGAGAGATCTTCCTTGCACGTCGACACCAGTTGACGGCAGATGTGGCGGACATTGGCGTGACTCTGGGTGCTGTACAGGTCATGGATAGTTTTTCCAGACAGAAGCAGCGGTTTTGCAACCGATGAGCTGGTTGGTGATGTTGGGCTCCATGGAGCCGAGGAGAAGTTCGACGACGCACTGGTCTTGAGTTCACCAGCGCTCGTACTTGGGGTTGGCCATTGTAACGGCCTTGTCGCCCTCCCCATATGTGATGGTATTCTCGGGCACTACAAGATGCGTAGAGGTGACGGTGAAGGCCGGTGCTGGAGAGGTTGGGGAGGATGATGCCCTTCCAGAGGTTGAAGTTCCCTGCCTCCAGACGAACGGCGGTCGAAGGAAGGACCCCGGTGGAGACGGACATGGTCGAGGAAGATGCGATGGCCTCGACAATAGTTGAAAGCTGGAGGGAAGACGTCGTCATCGTGGCGCGTGAAGGAGGAGCTCTCGGCGGCGGTGATGGATGGGATCTCGCAGCGGCGGCGGACGGGACTCGCGGCGGCTGCGGTGGCTCTGATACCAAGTCAGAAAATTGGTTTAGGGTTTTGTGCGTGGGTATAAAGCCCCGCACGGTCTCCACTTTATATATGCGTGATCATACAATTACATACGTATACAACTCGTATACGTGTACATGACATGTGGAAATAAGAGTCTAATTACAATTCTAACAAGTAGAAGCAGTTCTAGTATGATTAAAATGATCATCTTTGAAAGGCATTGCTTTAGAAAGAACATCTCTAACTAATATATCATCATAAGGAAATTTTCCTCTTCTGTTTTCATCTTTAAGAAACTCATTAGGGAGAGGTTTTTCTTCATGCACAATTTCACATTGCCATTGATGAAAATTATTACGTATATCTCTTAAGAGCTGCCAAGCTTCTTCTAAAGTTTTTCCAAGGAATGCACCATCACACATCATATCTAGCTTATACTTAGAAGAGTGATTTAAGCCTCCATAAAAGTGATTCAACAATAACCAATCAGGTAAATTATGATGTGGACAATCATGCATCAATTTTGAGAACCTACTATAAGCTTGTATTAAATCCTCATCGTTTCTTTGCTTGAAATTAAGGATATGAAGCCTACGCTCATAAGTTTGATTTTGTGAGCTTCGGAAATATCTTTCCATGAATTGAAGTACCCCGTGGGATGCGATTTTATCCAATTTTTAGCTTTTCCTTTCAGTGAGAACCAGAACAGATATAACTTCAGCTTATCATTTGTCCATCCATTTGCCTTCACCGTAGAACACAATGAAGTAAATTTATCAATATGCTCATATGGATCATTGTCTGGATCTCCGGCAAAAGCTATTTACATGATCATATTTATCCACATAGGATTAGTCTCATATCCATCCACATCAATAGCGGGATGAACAATATGAGCATGTAAATGATCAACACTCGGAGAAGCATACTCTGCAAGACTTTTACTTTCCATAGTTCCAATGTTTTTGAATTTCCTACAACTAAATAAATAACAAGACTACTAACAAAAGGTAAACTAATTTTTTTGTTCTTTTCAAATAATCAAAAGCAGTAAGATAAATAGCAACAAACGGAAATAAACTATGTGCAAGTAGGAAGGTATTAAACGGACACTTATCTCCCTGGCAACGACACCAATTTGATGACTGAATTCCTGCACCAACAACAGGGTTATTGCAGTACATGTAGCAGCAAATATTTAAGAGTTTGTCCCGATGGGAGATCGATGAACAAAAAAAATTCGACCCCGCAGCCACGTTGTCAATGTGGCCACGTTTTCCACCCAACTCGTGGTTTGGAAATAGCATATTCTATAAGTTACTAGAACAACGATAATTGAGAGAGGTTAAAGTATCTAATAACATAGAACTTTTAACAAGAACAAAATAAACTAAGACAAAAAGTAAACAAGAATATGAACTGAAAAAGAGATTGTAGTTGTAGGATTGAATGGAATGAGAGAGAGCTTCTAGGCTTCGGTCTCACTAGTACTAGACGGGCAAATATATGTATGATCTATAAGAGATTACTCAGACAAATAAACGTTCCCCAATTGATTACCGGACTGTCACTCTGTGTGCACTATGCATGATTCTCGCACGTCACCGCAAGACAAAAGGCACTTCCGGACCAAATGATCACATAAAATCATCTTAGATCACAATAAATTCTAACTTCGTGCACTAGATCATACCTCAACCTAGAATTGAATCAATCAATCACACATGGATGAACGGCAAAACATATAAATATATAATGATGTCAAAACCTTGTTCAATCTTACAATTACCAAACACGAGAGAGACAAAGGGATATGCAGATGATGATGGAGATCGATGCGTTGTGGTGGTGACGTCTTCCTTCTCCTCCTCATCTTCTTGCTTGGATGCCTTGATGGTGATGGTGTTGAGGGAGATCTAGATCTCGGAGGTGTGGTTGAGGCGGAGCTCCGCCTCTATGGAGATTTGATGGGTGGCGGCGGCAGAGCTCCGCACCTGGAGGGCTATGATGTTGTGTACTTGTTTCTTGACCCCTCCCCTCTTTATATAGGCCTCGGGGGTGTCCTAAGGTACCCGTAATACCGTCATATGACTTTGGGAAGATGCTGGAGATTTTCTGTGGCCAAATCCTGTTGTTCCCAATCTCTTTTGACAATTATATGGCCGGAGCTATACGACCTCCGGCCGTATAGTGGGTCGTCATACCTTCAGCACCCTTTCATATTTTGGTCGCCATTTCTTCATACAAACTCCGTTTTGGGTGTTCTTTGGCCCGTTGGATTCGTATTGACAAGGTCTACAACCCCATGGTCTTGGATATTTATTTTGAGAAGCTTGAAAAAAATCACTTTTTTCAACCTCTCAAATGGCTAAGTCTGGCCCCTGCAGCTCCTCGATACTATGCTCTCTTTGTTCCTTTTGCCTATACTTTATCCATAATCATCATCAACACCTACACACATGTCATAGACATGGAAAGTGATAAAATTCTACCTAAACTGCTAAATGTGCAAAGCTCATATGAAAGTAGAATGAAAACTAGAATTCATGCATATAAGACATAGCTATAGATAGAAGAAACATGATATGAGAGACAAATGGCACATTTTATATGGCTAAAAGAGGTGATATTTTATAGCCATCAGTGGGTAAGATTATTCTTCCCTGCATATTTCTCACATTATGGTTTATGTGATCTTGGCACCGAGTTAATGTTCTATCTTATGATTTTTATTTAGAAATAAAAGAAGAGATAGTACTTACTAAAATAGAAAATACTGATATGATAATCATGTTAGCTAATAAAAATCTTAGAATTCCAATGGGAGTGGTTGACGATGCAACTGTCACAACTGGCAATAAAAAATTCCTTATCGATTTTGTGGTTATTGATATGCCATATGACACTCTTTGCCCAATAATATTTGGAAGAAACTTTTTGAGCGATATAGGTGCCATAGTTGATTTCAAAAAGGAGATTGTATCTCTTAAGCTTGGGAAAGCAGAAAAAGAATTCCACTTTTCCAAATTTAAAGACATATCTCTACAAACACAAGAAGAAGAGAAAGAAAAAACTATTTAGGAGATGGAAACTCTTTTCTTTATTAATCAAGAAGAAGAAACAAATGAAGTCTTAAATTCTGAATAAATAATTATGGAGGATAGGTCCCTAGAAGAACTCGAAAGTGAATTTGATTCACTCCCCATTTTAGGGCCTCCAATTGATGAGGCTTTTGAAGATCCAGAAAAGAGAGGGGCTGAAGAATTACCACCTCCACGATTGAAGAATTTACCAAATAATCTTAAGTATAGATTTTTGGACAATACAAATAAATTTCATGTTATTTTCAGTGCTAAACTTTTAGGGGATGAAGAAGAACTCATGAAAGTACTTAAGGAGCATCACAAGGCCTTTGGGTATTCAATGGATGATTTTAAGGGCATTAGTCCCATGATAGCCGTCCATCGAATATTTATGGAGGAAGGTGCTAAACCAGTTGCAGAATTCAATAGACGGTTGAAGCCCGAAATGAAGGAAGTGGTAAGAAAGGAAATAATACGCCTACGGGATGCAGGTATAATCTATCCTGTAAAAGAAAGTGCATGGGTAAGTCTTGGTCATTGTGTTCCTAAGAAGGACGGTTTTACTGTTGTTCCTAATGAAAACAATGAATTGATACCTACTAGAACTTTTGTTGGACATAAGATGTGTATAGATTTCAGAAAATTAAATAAAGAAACTAGGAAAGATCACTATCCTTTAACTTTCATAGATCAGACTTTAGAGAGGTTAGCAAAACGCACTCATTTTTTCTACTTGGATGGATACTCTGGTTTTTCCCAAATAGCTGTTCATCCTGATGAACAACTTAAAACAACTTTCATTAGTATTTATGGTTTACATGCTTACTGACGCATGCCTTTTGGTTTATGTAATGCTCCATCTACTTTTCAAAGATGCATGATTGCTATTTTTGCGGATTTTATAGAACTAATAATGGAAGTATTTATGGATGATTTTTTTGTCTATGGAACTTTGTTTACTAGTTGTTTGGATAATCTCAAAAGAGTTTTGCAGTGTTGTGAAGAAACTAATCTTGTTCTAAACTAGGAGAAGTGCCATTTCATGGTCAAAGAAGGCATAGTCCTTGGACATAAGGTATCAGGTAAGGGTATTAAAGTAGACAGAGCTAAGGTTGAAGCAATATAGAGAATGCCACAACCAAGGGATATAAAAGGTATAAGAAGTTTTCTTGGTCATGTAGGATTTTATAGAAGGTTCATTAGGAATTTCTCTCGAATCTCTAAACCTTTGACTAACCTGGTGCAAAAGGGAGTGAGATTTAACTTTGATGATAAATGCCTTGTAGCTTTTGATAAACTTAAAAATGCTTTATCCCGTGCTCCTACCATTAAACCACTTATCTGGGATATGACTTTTGATTTAATATGTGAAGATAGTGATGATGCTGTAGGAGTAACTCTTGGATAACATATAGGTCACACATTTAATATTATACATCATGCCAGTAGAACTCTCAATAGTGCTCAAATGAATTATCCTTAGGAAGAAAGAGAAATTTTTGCTATATTTTTCTCTTGTGGTAATTTTCGTTCTTCTATAGTTGATGCAAAAGTAAGAGTTCATACAGATCGTGATGGCTTAAAGGACCTACTTGAGAGAAAAAATCATAAGCCAAGACTGATCCGTTGGATCCTTTTACTTCAAGAATTTGAGTTGCAGATTATGTAGAGGCAATAAATAAAGATGTTGGATGAAGTGTCCATATTTGCCCAGCAAGACACCAATCTTATTGAGAGGGACTTTAGTCCTGGTGATTTTTGTTTATGCGAATTATTAGATGAACTAAGGTCAATCCCTCCAAAATAGAAAACGTCCTTGTTGTTGGAGGATCTTGTCATCCCCGAATAAATAAACGGTAAGTACGAGGTAAGTTTTCTTACTCTAATCAGTGATTTGCTTTCACAATTTTTACTACTAAAGTTTTTGCCTTTGAATTCCTCTTGTTTTTCTGAAGTTTTTAATGGGTTTTTGTAACTATGAGTGCGCAACTATACGGCCAGAGAAAAATCTCCCGCCATATAGTTGGTCGTTAAATTTTATGTACCCCTCTCGAAATAATTTTTGGCCTCTGGAAACTATACGGCCCGAGGAAAAACCTCCCGCCATATAGTTGGTCGTTAAACATTCTGGATGGTTCGACCCTTTTTCTGTTTTTATTCATCTAAAAAATGGTTTTGTCGGTTCCAAGTCGGTAACTAAATTGACCTGGACTCGAGATATTTGGAAATATATTTCCGAAACCAACTATACGGCTGGAGCTATACGGGCCACGACCGTATAGTTGGTCGTTACGCGGCAGGAATTCTCCAAAATCGTGATTTGTTTTCCTATTTTGTTAAGATTCTTTTCTTGATCGTGAATTTGGTGTTTCTCACGAGTTTTACCGACCTCTGACGCCTCTTATATACTGCCCTTGTGTATCTCTCTAATCATAATCACCAGGAACCAATCTACCTCTTGTTCATACAAGAGGACACACCACAAAGAGCTACTCAGATCCGAGAAGCCAAGGAGAGGAGTTCCTATGGAGATCAGAAGCAATAGCGAGCAAGGCGAGGAGATCAAGACCCTTCCTATGGAGTTTATTAATGCCGACAGAGAACGCATGAAGGAGCTGAAGGCCCTCGAGCTGAAGATCGCAGAGATGGACAAGGAGGCGCTAGGGACTCCCAGGCATCTTCGGTGGCTGCGATTTTATCTTGATAAACTCGATGAGGATATCAAGAAGACCACCGAAGCAGGTTTTTCTATGAGTCTTAAGGTGATACAAACCCTCCAAAATAACAATCATATCATTAAAGAATAAGTGAAAGCGATGGAGAGGAGTAATATCCTCTACAAACTGCACATTAAAGAACTGGAGGCCATGAATCAATCCTTCCATCACAGGCTGGCCCGTGAAGTGAAGATACCACATGCCATGGTGCCACAGTGATCTACAATAATCACGGTATCAAATAATCGTGAAGGATTATTTGATCCCGCCTGGCTTGATTCCAATCTTGGGAAGATCTTTAAGGCCTTGTAATCTAACTTATAAGTTTTACGTTACTATTTTTAGTTTTGCATTAGTTTGAGTTTAGAAATAAAGTTTGCATCATTAGAATTCCCTTCAGGAATAGTCGATTCCTTTATGAAATTCCGAGTTTATTATTATATATGAAGCATTATTGAGTTTGTGCTTGTCTTATTAGATATATGGATGGCTTGAGTATAATTTTTCTTGCACTTGATGATAGCAATAGGAGTTTTCCACACCATTGGTACTAATGGAACATACAAAGATAATTTAGTCAATATGTTGTAAGTTCATGGTTTGATTTATAACGAAATAATATATATATATATATATATAATCAGTCAAGTTGAGACAGAAACCTTGAACAAAGGAAAATTAAAAAGTGCTATAAAATTAGAGTGAGAACAAGTCGAGGTAGAGTCTTCAAGACACAAATATGCTTCATATACAATTGGAATTTGGTAATTGAGATCGTTAAACTTTGAATTCCTACATGAAATGGAATATATGGCTAGCTCCTTTGCACATCACTTAAACAAAAGTGTGAGCATATATATATATATATATATATATATATATATATATATATATATAGGTATCTAGGAACCTCCTCTCCGCCAAATCCGGCTCTCCCGCCTTCTTCCTCCTCCTCAAGCCCCGCCTTGGCGACTTCTTGCTCTCCCACACCCTCCGGTCATCCCCGCCTCCTCCGCCCCGTACGGTCGGGGAGATCCCTGACAGCGAAGGGCAAAACGGGCTGACCTACAACTACAAGGCGTTCTCGCTAAGCGGGAACAGGCTCGCGGCGGATGTCGCCACGGCAGGTAGTAGCGGCGGCCTCGGCGCGCTTCTGTCGCGGATGCGACTGACCACGAGGAGCATTCTCCGCTGTGGGGCAGGGCGAGCATGCGGTTCAACTGGGGCATCCGCGCGCCGCCGGGGCTGCAGGCGGCGCTCGCCGACGGCCACAAAGAGGACACCCGAGCGCCCGTCAGCAAGATGCCGTTGCTGGTCATCAGCAAGATCTCCATCGAGCAGTCGCCACGCGGAGGCATAGACAAGAAGAAGAACGGCGTGAAGGCGGTGCCGTAAAATCCCACCACCCCCTTCCCCGAGCGGAAGTTAACATGAAAAAGAAACGGAAGTTAACTCGTGTTCGCGAAAAGGTTAATAGGGGGCGCCGAAGTTAAGTTGCACAAGATAACTATCTAGGCTCTGTCAGGATGTTAACTAGTAGAAAAGAGGGAGTTAACTTGTACACACGTGGAAATTAACAAGGGGTTTCTGGTGTTCGTGTGAAAAAATAGAAGTTAACAATCAGGGAAATCCCACTACCCCCTTCCCCGAGCGGAAGTTAACATGAAAAAGAAATGGAAGTTAACTCGTGTTCATGGAAAAGTTAATAGGGGGCGCCGAAGTTAAGTTGCACAAGATAACTATCTAGGCTCTGTCAGGAAGTTAACTAGTAGAAAAGAGGGAGTTAACTTGTACACACGTGAAAATTAACAAGGAGTTTCTGGTGTTCGTGTGAAAAAATAGAAGTTAACAATCAGAGAAACTCTATCAGGAAGTTAACTAGTAGAAAAGAGGGATTTAACTTGTACACACGTGGAAATTAACAAGGGGTTTCTGGTGTTCGTGTGAAAAAATAGAAGTTAACAATCAGAGAAATCCCACCACCCCCTTCCCCGAGCGGAAGTTAACATGAAAAAGAAATGGAAGTTAACTCGTGTTCACGGAAAAGTTAATAGGGGGCACCGAAGTTAAGTTGCACAACAAAACTGCGATCATTCCGATAAGTGGTTCAAAAACTGCGATCAATATACAGTCCACGAAAACACGAAATATCGATGCTCCGTCAAGAAGTTAACTAGCATAGAAGAGGTAGTTAACTTGCGCACATGAGGTAGTTAAGAATGGTCGTGGAAGTTAATATACAGTCCACGAAAACACGGAATATCGATGCTTCGTCAGGAAGTTAACTAGCATAGAAGAGGTAGTTAACTTGCGAACATGAGGTAGTTCAGAATGGTCGCGGAAGTTAACTTACACAGTAAAAGTAAACATTCACTATTACTTTTACATACTGGAAGTTAACTTAGAAAGAAAAAGAAGTTAACTCGTGCTCGCCTGAAAGTTAATAGAGGGTTCCTGATGTTCATGTGAATAGTAATAGGGGGTTCCTGAATAGTTATTCAGGAAGTGGTTCTTGAATAGCAGAGCTATATATATATATATATATAAGGGGAGAAGAAAAGAGATAAGAAAAAGAGCGAATGTGCAAAGAGAAAATAGTAATACACCATTGTCTTGTCGTAAGACAAAGAAACGTTTGAGATTTTGAATCCCGAGTGAATGTGTTAATCCTAAAACACTTGGGACTACCTCGCAAACTCATTCGGTCAAACCAAATAATTTTACATCATGCTGAGAGTAATCTTTTGTGAACTATTAAATGCTAAGGTGTCGAAGCCTGCTAAGATTATTCAGATAGTTCAAGTAAGGTACTATTCATGAACTTGTTCCTATGTATCACATATGATAAACAGATGCTGCAACTGCCTCATTTATTTTATTGACTCAACTTCATGAATATGAGGATCACATCCATTAAAGCTAAACTTGCTCAGGAAAAGAAAGATTCTATGTTTGGGGAAGTTGATGAGTGCATATTTGCATCATGTTTTATATTATTATTTTGCATTATAGTAATAGGATCTTGGTATTTTATGGCGTTCGCACATATCTTTTATGTCTATTTTCATCAGGATCAGGACAGATGATGGACACAGTGGACAAAATTCTTGGAGCAGTTGTACTAGAGTGAAAAGGAGTCAAAAACAATGTAAATCACTTATTTGGGAAATATCAATAACACTAGAAGAAAGCCCGAAGCAAACAAAGTATACAAAAGGTTTAATGACCAACTATACGGCGGGAATAAATTTTCCGGCCGTATAGTTCCCGCCATATAGTTGGTGCCGCCACCGCCTCATCAAATAGTTCCACCCCGTGCAACTGGATTAGGGAGATGACATACAGAACTACCAGAAATCGCCAAATCCTTACCTCCGGAAGGAATCTATAGGGGAACTCATCCACCGAGGATCCATCTTCGCTCTGCGCAGATCCGGGAGGCTAAGGCATCGATCTTCATCATCAACCGCTGCATCACCACCATCTCCATCCATCCCATCTACATAATGTCTAGATATTGTTGTAATTTTCATACTCGTTGTGGATTTATACAAGTACTATTCATCTATGATAGATTCCATTACTTTTGCCATGATGTTGATTGCCTCCATGTCTGAGTAGATCATTAGTTCTTGGGGAGATGGAGAAACCCTTGCATGAGATTGAAATAAGATAAAGTTTATTATGATATTCATCGCTATGACCATGTGTTAGATTGTCTTCATCTTGATGTTGGGAGAAGTCGACCTCTCAATATTTGCCTCTTGTAGGGACTTGATGGAGGGAAATACTTGTTAGTAGACGAAGGTTTGTTAGCACTTACAATGAATTTAAATCTGTTGGAACTCCTTACGTATCAACTTGGGAACCGAGGAAACTCACGGAACACTATCCATGCCATGGGATACTTCCTGCGGGATTAAGTCCCTTAATAGCGCAGTAATTCAATTGATGTTGATTGCTATCTGTTGTGGTTATGAGGATGATGTGAGAAGTGGTTGCTTCCTATTTGTCCAAATAAGGATATCGTCCCACACATACATAGTTAAGAATTTTCATGATAATAATCTTTACCTTAGCCCTTTATCATGCTAGTGGCATATCCGTTAATCCCTGATTATGCTTTTCCCCATTGCAGTTTCAAATCTCTTTTACACACGCGATACTTCATTTCTGTATTTACTTTATTTTACTTTACTTATTTTTCTCTTATACCAAAAACCCCAAAACACCTTTTTACACAATACTCACATTTTATCTTGTTATTTAGAACTTTATTTTAGCATTTCTATTTTAGTATTTAATTCAAGAATTCTTAGACTTCAGACTCCTGCTCCCCGTGGGATTGATATATTTATTGTGAAACTAGCTACAAACTATTTGTGCACTTGCAGTCATCATTGGGGCGGATGGATATCTCGCACCCACCCAGTGTGTAAACGCTGTCGGTACTAGATTTCCTCTCCAGGGAAAAAAGCTTCCTAAAGATGCCAAAGTGCGGCTCGATTCCGAGCCAACACTCGCATAGCATTATGAAACATGCAATATGCAAAAGGGAGTTGGGAGACAAATGATGGATTTGTAGCGCGTAGAGAAAAAGGAGCTCCCGAAGAAATTCGTGGCAGGAAGAGAAAGTCCGCGGATGACAATGCATAAAACATCACCCGGAAACCCTCGGGAGGATCTGCAGTTACCTCCGATTTTGGGAGAATGGTGTCTCCCTTCTCCCGCTGTCTCCCTCATCGTCGACCGCCGCCATCCACCATCAGTGACGCGGTCGGCAGCGGTGGCCTTCTTGGGGGCGCCGACGACGCTCGTCCTAGTTGCAGTAGAAGAAGACCTCTTCGGCTTGCCCATATTGCTAGCATGACATGCGATGTAATGAGAACGAAGAAAAGAAGAGGGAAAGGTGTGGAGAATTTCAAGTGCAAAGGACGTGAGAAATTTGAAAATGGAGGAGGCTGATCGATGAAGGAAGTGGTGAAGGGAAAAATTGCCACAGTCCCTCGCGGTATAAAACGACGAAGATGATGAAGCACAACCGTCAATTCGTCAACCCTAACACGTGCCCTTCATTGCATCAAAACAAGTGGCAAACATCGCGCAAACCGTCGCGAGCACGCCATCCACTACGCGTGGAAATTGAGGAGAAAAAGTAATTATCACGTAAACTACACACGACTAGTCAAATACTACTCAGAAGGTGGGACCCACAATCATCTTGTCACATCGCCTCTACTATCGCAGACGGTTGAGCTCACCAAGCGTCAGCAATGACATCAATAGCCTGCAAAGGGAAGAGCCATCAAACGTCACATTATTCCAACTAAAGGAAAAGAGTACTCACTCGAGTCTGTGACTCAACCGAATACTCGGGGGCTACTCCTATAAGGAGCGCTGGTCACACACCTAAAGTCTTGGTGTAGTCCTCGGGACAATTGACGAAGACCACAAAGCTTCGAGTCCTCCTTCGAGTCTATGACTCCCTTACAAACTCGGGGGTTACTCCCATAGGGAGCGCTAGTCACCCGAAGGATTTTCGGATCATTGTATCATGTGGCTGAAAGTTTTAAGTTTCTACTTGAGTTTGTGACTCAAACATACACTCGGAGGCTACTCCCATAGGGAGCACTGGTCACACACCCTATGAAAAATTCGACCGAGATCCTTCGGATCCTCCATGACTAATGATAAAACCTAATTCATATAGTAATCAACAACTTCGCCCAAATTAATGCTAAGAGATATACTGTCTCCTTAGTCACCCGAAATGCCTCCACGGCGATAAATTTTTGGATGTTGTGTCTGTGATGCAAAGATACGACCTACATATAACATCTGATGGCCTGGTAATGCATCCTACTGTGCTCTGCCAGTAATATACCGTGTCAACATGCATGATGAAAAATCTCAATGGACACATTGGATACTAAACTTAAAACACTGGAATTTGACTCCTGTAAGACCTCCACGACCTAAGTTGAATTACGCCAGCAATTTTCCAGATTCGACTCCAGGGAATCGAGTATGAGTAGATCACGTTGTTTTGTCCAAAGACAGTTAACTGGCCCCAATCCGTTGGGAGAGTCAGGCACGTGCATCAACTATCCATATGAACCAGCATATTCACCTGAAACATGTTCGGATGAGAAGCACTCGAAAGACTAAAGAGTCTCCAGTTGAATATATGATTCGACTGAACACTCGGGGGCTACTGACATGGATATGCCCTATAGGTATCTGATGTTATCCTACCTGATGTTAGCCTACCTACTCTTAGCTTAGCGGAAGCCCACGGGAAAGGCCTATTACAATCATGAAGCCCAAGGATACTTAGAATGTCCCAAGCCCGGAGAAAGATCGAATTCTTGGATGACATGACTAACTTATATAGGAATTTGAAGGGGTTAACCCTAATCTGTAACTGACTCCACCTACCCCCAAGACCTAGCCTATCTATATAAAGTCCAGGAGGGCACAACAAGGAGAATGATCCACAACCCTAGCATAAATCTCACGCCAGATCTCATCTACGCATCCTTGTAACTTTCGGCCTCGCCATCAATCAAGAACAGACAAGCAGGAGTAGGGTTTTCCCTCCGGGGGCCTGAACCTGGGTAAACTTCGTGTCCCCGTGTTACGAATATGTTAGCCGTTTCATGATCTCTAGCATCCCCTCTTTTTCCAAAACCCAAGTCCATAACAATGGGCATTGATGAGTCGAACCCTCGTCACATTATATCACAGAGGCATGTTTCTCGTATACCAACTAAAACTGGGCTGCTATTTAACTAGGATCGCCACAAATAGACTAAATTTTATGGAGTGCATACCAAAAAAGAGGACGCAAACATTAACCAACAAAACTACTCTAAACATCCATACAGACTACTCTGAACTTTGTAGAATTGTTGTCACGTATCACACATGGCATGCAAGAAGTTCTAAATAGAGAAGATTTATACATAGCACATGTTTCCTACCTACATGTTCTCAAAATAGTGGATCTTAGATCATTCCTAGCAATCTAAATCAAGAAATTATGTGTAATCAAAACAGAGGGTATTTTGAGGTGCTTAGATCAATGGATCTGAATTTGTTCTTAATCAAGAACTCATCCTCATCCATCGGTTTGAATCAAGAACCCTAGGTCAAGAATCATATCTATAGATTAATCATATAGCAGTAGATGGGTGAGGAGGGGATGAACTGGATGGACTTACGGGAGAGAAATCCACAATTGTCGGAGAAGAAGGCGGCATCGGTGATGTCAGAACAAATGGAGCATCCGGCTGCGGGATGGGAATAAGGCGGTGTTGGTGTTGGTTAGCTGTGGGATGGGAAGAAGGAGGCATCAGCATTGTTCGGCATTGGTGGGATATGGGTTTGGAAGAAGGCGGGATAAAGCATCGACGTTGGTTGGCGTCGCCGCAAGTGGTGGTCGGGCAGTCGAGCGCTGCCACCAGCTAGAGAGAAACACGAGGGTGGGGGAGATTTTATGTTCCACCTCGAACCCCCTTGACCCTACATGGTTCTATCGGCCCTGCTGGGTTGAGACCAACCAAAACCAGCCTACAGAACGGTGAGATTGGGGTTTCGAGAGGATCGAAACTGGCCGGGTTTAGACCCACAGAAACCGGTCAATCCTCTACAACAAAACGAGGCCTAAATTGGGGTAGTGATGTTACCCAGGGCCTGAACAAAACGAGTCCTAAACAAAACAAAGTGATATGAGGTGGCCCGATCTTCTTAGTAAGCGAGGGTGGTAGATGATGATAATTGGTGGAGATAACTTGTATGATGCTCACGAACCTCTTGATCCATCCCTGATGCAAATGTAACAGCTCTCAAACCTTGTAGATATTTACAACTTTACGCACTTGTGCACGCAGCCGTTGACCACGAAGCGGTAGTTGCAATCTTCTAATTACCAATGGAACAATAGATCATACAAAACTTGCAATTGGCTAACTCCTAATGGAACAACTAATCACGCTTGATTGATAATATTATACACACAAGATCGATACAAATTGGTGTGGGAGAATTCTAAGGTTTGCACTTAGCAACATAAGAACTAGGGTTTACTTTAAACGTGGTCTTAAAATCATCTAACTAGACGTCCCAGGGCTTATATGGGCGCCTGGGATGGCCAACAACCAAAACAAGTCATGGTAAACTCATACTGATACAAAATCGGACAGATCGGTTCCAATGGGGTCCGGATTATCCGCCCTTAAGGGGGGCAGATTATCCACCCGCCATACATTGTGACGCGCCCAAAGTCCTTAACAGAATTTCTGAAACTGGGTCGGATTATATGGGGTGTGTGGGCCGGATTATCCAGGGTATGGAGACATGCAAGTACCCATTGGAAATCTCTCAGAGTTGTCTTTCCAACAAGTACTTATTTTCTTGATTCAGAGTTTGTATGAGGAATCCACGTCCGTTTCAACTTCAGAGCTTCTATATATCTGAATTGAACCTTCCTTCTTGGTCACTTTCCATCTCTCGATCGCCTTCCTCCCTCTCCTCCCGCTAGCACTAGTCCGATGGATATTAAATCTAGTCAAACAATAACACCATGATTTATGTAGTATAAAGTTTTTATAAATCAAAGTATCATATTTAACTAGGAATGAAGTCACCTTGTGATATTTTGCAATGGGGCTCAATATTTCCTTCCAACTTAAACAAGAATAATCATCATACTCTATGATGGTATCCTCATCACGAATCCTCTTTCAAGGGGTAGTGATGTTACCCCAGGGCTATTGGGGCATCAGCCACGAATTGGGCTCCCAATCACCAGGAAAGACCCGATATTTTGTCCTGCACTTGCACGTCCGCCCTAATGAGAGTGTTGAGTGGGATAGTCTCAGTATAGATCATGATTTATTTCTCCGAAATGATAACCATATGTGGTTTCATGGTCGCTTGAGGCATCGAGGTGCTTCTCGATGGGGTACCATAAGTTAAGTGCTGACACGACCAAAGTTCACTTTAGGGATATGTGGAAAGCTAGGATACTAACCAAGATCAAAATTTTCTTGTGGAAATTAATTAGATATGGACTTCCCTCGAGCAATAATATTAACAAACGCCACGGGACTTCGGGTGGTTGTTGTACTCTCTGTGGGAAAACAGAAGATGCGACACACATGTTCTTCGACGGTCACCTAGCCAAGTTGCTGTTGGAATTTGAGGTATGTTTGCATGTTGGTATTTTGGTCCATAACAAATACAAATTCTGAAATTATCTTTGGCCCATTATTGTGGCAGCTCATGTGTGCTAGTGGAGCTAAAGTTTAGTCCCACATTGCTAGTGGAAGGGGAGTTGGACCACCTTATATAGTAGAGTGTTATGCCACTCACAAAGGTGTGAGAAGAAGAGAAGCCCTCGCACACTCCTCCTCCGATGCTTCCCGCCTCGCCTCATCACGACGCGTGCGTGCGCTCCGTGGGTCGCGGGAGCCGAGCTTTATTTTAATGTTTGGAAAATTAATTGTGTATTAATTACAAGGCATTAATGGGCACATTAATCAACCAACCGTTTCTACATATTGGATCATGGGATGGTGCCGGCTCGGTCGTGGGCTTGCTACCCACGTCTTACCCGACCCACACTATATAAATAGACAGACGCGAAACCTAGCATTTACTAGTAATTAGATTGCATCTGTCTACCTGTGCATCGTCGTTCCACCTCTCTATGCTTCCCTCTGCTACTCCAACCCAACGGCTGCGTGCACGACCGTCCGGGAGAGAAGGCCTCCGGAACCCCGTCTCTCTGATCCTGCACCGGGAGAGAGGCAGTAAGTTTTTTGGGGAGTGTCTAGGCGCGAATACTCAAGTTCTTCTCCGTCCTCTACGTCTGGCTTCCTCGACTCCATAGCCATGTCGGACGCCGCTGCCAAGAAGGCTGCTGATGCCGTTTATGCTACTGCCGGCGGTGGCAGATCTACTCATATTGCACCGCTAGTCATACCATCGACGAACTCATATGTGTTCTTTGCCCTCCTGATATTTCTTATGTTGATTACTAGTATTGCAATATGCGTAGATGTGCTAGGTTTTCACTTGCCTATATGGTACATGTCTACTATACATATGCTAGTTAATCTTAGAAATTGTTCTGTCATGATTTATACTTGGATTAAATTAATGCGAAAACTTCTAATTATTTTAACAATCCAAAAACCTTATTTTAGGATGTTTTCGCATCAAGTCTTTGCCGCTTGTCTGAAATTGAACCCGTTTACAGGTGCACACTTTAAACGCTTGCAAACCAAGTGTACCCTCTGGATGATGGCTATGGACGCCTTCTGGGTATCAGCTGGTAATCCTGAAGGAACAATTACTCCTGATCAGGAGAAGACGTTCAAGGAGACCACCATATTATTTGTGGGCTATGTCATAAGCGTTATTGGGGATAAGCTGGTTGACGCATATTTATATATGTGCAATGCCAAAGAACTGTGGGATGCACTCGAAGCAAAATTCGGTGCTACTGATGCTGGCAGTGAACTGTATGCCATGGAACAGTTTCATGACTACATGATGGTTGAAAACCGTTCTATCGTTGAACAGGTTCATGAGATTCAGTGCATTGCAAAAGGACTTGAGCTCCTGAAATGTGCGTTGCCTAGCAAATTTGTTGTGGGATGCATTATTGCAAAGCTTCCTCAATCCTGGAGGAGTGTTGCCACTAACCTCAAATACCAGAGGTAAGAGATGTCTGTTGAGAATCTCATTGGGTTTCTGGACCTTGAGGAAAAGACAAAGGCAAAAGATGCACATCCAAAGGCAGCCGAGGCACCCCAGTCAAGCGCCAATGTGGTGCATAAGAACTTCCACAACAAGTTCAAGGAGAAGAACAACAAGGTCGTTCGTACTACCAACTTTAAAAAGAATAAGAAGGACAAGTCACATGATCCCCGCTTTGTGTGCGGCGAGGTTGGACATTGAGCTCCAAACTGCAAGCAATGTAAATGAAGGACAAATCAAAATGGACAAAACTCTAATTCTATCAATGTGACTATGAGCAACAATGATAAGGGTGCATCCGGGTATGGTAATTTACCTACTATTTTATCAATTTGTTAGTCTACAGATTGGTGGATCGACACCGATGCTAATATTCATGTGTGTGTGTAATGATATCTCTTTGTTTTCGTCTTATCAGGTCACAAGAGATCTCTCTATCTTGATGGGAAACGGGTCGCATGCTTCTGTTTATGGTGTTGGCACGGTGGATCCGAAGTTCACTTCAGGAACGATCATCTAGCTGAAGAACGTGCAGCATGTGCCCTCAATAAATAAGAATCTCGTTAGTGGTTCCCTTCTTTGCAAAGAAGGTTTTAAGTTGGTATTTGAGTCCAATAAATTAGCCATTTCTAAGTATGGACAATTTATTGGTAAAGGTTATGAGTGCGGCAGTCTGTTCTGTATTTTCCTATCAGATTTTTGTAATAAGGTTGTGAACCATATTTGTGCCCCTGGTAATGATACCGATGTTTGGCATTCACAACTTTGCCACATTAATTTTGATTGTATGATGCGGCTAGCTAAGATGAATTTAATTCTGAGTTGAACTTTAGCCAAAGGCTCTAAATGTCAAGAGTGTGTTCAAGAAAGGCAACCGAGCAAGCCTCACAAGCCTGTGCAGGAATCAAGAAACTTGGCACCGCTGGAGCTTATACATTCAGATCTATGTGAGATGAATGGTGTGTTGACTAAAGGTGGAAAGAAATACTTCATGACGTCGATTGATGATTCTATGAGATTTTACTATGTATATCTTTTTAAAAGTAAAGATGAGGATCTACACCACTTTAAAATCTATAAGGAAGAAGGTGAAAATCAACCTGAAAGAAAGATTAAGAGAGTCTGGTAAGATCATGGTGGAGAGTATTTCTCTAATGAGTTTGATTTATTTTGTGAAGAACATGGTATTATTCATGAGAGGGCGCCTCCTCATTCTACCCAATCTAACGGGGTTGCCGAAAGGAAAAATCGTACTCTAACAGACTTGGTTAACGCCATATTAGGTACTCCGGGTTTATCCAAGGCATGGTGGGGGGAGGCGACATCATGTCATGTCCTGAATAAAGTTCTCACAAAAGACAATGAAACTACTCCCTATGAATTATGGGAGAAGAGGAAGCTAACACTCTCGTACTTACGTACTTGAGGCTGTTTGGCAAAGGTGAATTTGCCAATTCTAAAAAAGCGTAAACTTAGACCAAAGACTGTAGACTGTGTCTTTCTTGGCTATGCTCATAATAGTGTTGGATAAAAATTTCTGTGGTGAAATCTGAGGTACCTGACATGAAAGTCAGTACAATTATGGAGTCTAAGGATGATACATTCATTCAGGATATTTTTTCGATAAAAGATATTCCTAGTACATCTAGACAGGAATCTGTTGAAACTCCTGAACCTACCATTCCCATGAAATATTATGAATGAGCACATGATGAAATTACTAAGGAGGTAGACAATGAAGTTCCTATAAGGAACAAGAGATAGAGGATTGCAAAGTTCTTTGGTGATGACTTCATTGTCTACCTCGTGGATGATACTCCCACCTCTATTTCAGAGGCTTATGCATCTCCCAGTGCAAACTAATCGAAAGAGGCTGTTCTTAGCGAGATGGATTCCATCATGGCTAACAAAACTTGGGAAATCACTAATCGTTCGTATGGGTGCAAACCTGTAGGATGTAAGTAGGTCTTCAAAAATAAGCTTAGGCCTGATGGTAAAATTTAAAAGTACAAGGCCCGGCTTGTTGCCAGGGGTTATACCCAAAAAGAAGGCGAATACTTCTTTGATACTTATTCGCCTATGGCTAGATTGACCACTCATGGTTGCAAGTGCACAAATTTTTGTAGCTAGTTTCGAAGTTAAGGTGTCGATCCCACAAGGATCCCAAAGGTAAGTGTTTATTGGTGAAGTCTCTATCACAACCAAAGTTGTCACTAGTCTTCCAGTGAATTGACTACAAGTGTTGAAATAGGAATAGGTTTTGGATTAAAGGAAAGTATTAAATAAAACTAAAATGTAAACTTCAAAAATAAAAATCATAGAAGTAAAGAACGATTTGTTTGTTGTTTTATGCAGATGACAAAGTAGGCGCGGGGAGATTCAGTTCATGGTGATAGTGAATGTGCTAGGTGGATGAGTGATAAGTCTAACAATTATAATGTTATAATTATGTGTGTAGGTGAGCAACCCATAATTAGCCGGAACTCCTCTTGGTAGATTTCATCCCAACTTCAATAATCCTACTAGCCTGTTTACCACAACCATGGTCAGTCACTAGAGGATTAAGATCCTTCAGGTTGCTTAGCAATTAAGCTCCTTGGATCGGACTAATGTAATAAGCTTGGTGGTTCCTTATTATCCTCGAGTCAAACTAGTTTCCCATTAATATCCCCGTGTCACTCGAGGGTTGCCGGTCTGCTAGAAAACAATATTCAATCTATGTAGAACAAAGCATCATGTTGTTTGGGACCTTAATTGGACAACAGGAATTAAGCATCCCACAGATAGTCAAGCACACATAATATAGTAATTAAAATCAACCACAAACTTAATGGAAATTATATAGGCACATCACATCTCACCAATCCCCTAGATCTCCCACGCCCTAGGGAACTTACTCACACATGAGAGAAGAAAGCATCATCGATATAATTAAATAAAGGGAGTTTCTTCTTGATATTACCGTCGAGATCCACAATAAGAAATAGAAATAAATCCAACACAATTCAAGATATGAAGAACAATCTCAAACCTTAATCTTGCAAGGTGGATATCTCTCTCTCTCTCTCAAGTACAAGTAATGGCTATGGAGGTGTGGTGGCTGGGAGATCGAAGATCGTGGAGCGAGATGAAGAACGTCTTCCCCTTCTTCTCTGGATATCTTCTTTCTCTCTTCTGGATGGGATGGCGGCTTGTGTGTTCTGTTTTTGACCTCGGCCTCTTCATGAAAGTTGTCCCTTTTAACAAGACGAAGCAGATGGCAACTATATGACCCGAAAAATATTCCTGCCATATAGTTGCTCGTTAAGTCTTCTGTATGCTCCCCTTGATTGCTTCTAAAACGAGACTTGCTTGTTTTCGTCTGAATATTGCGTTTCTACTGTTAAAACCCTCTGTTGATATTCAGAACGTGAAACACACATTAGAACCCAAGTATTAGCGTTAGGTAAAGCTAGAAAACCATCAAATCCAAATGAAAACCATCGATAGAAACCATAAAATATGTGTCGAATCTTGATGACCCACAAGTATAGGGGGTGTATCGTAGTACTTTCGATAAATAGGAGTGTTGATACTAATGAGGATCAGAAGGTATTGACTAGTGGTATGGAGCAGGAAAAAATCTGTAAATACTTAGCAAACAGATTTTTAGGGGTTTTCTGATAAAGCAAGGAAATAAAGTGCAAGTAAATAAAATAGCAAACAATTGCAACTAGTGGCCTAATCCTTTATTATAAAAGGACAAGCAAGTAGAAATGCTAATGAGGACCAAACGTTCTCGAGGACACATGGGAATACTGTCAAGTGCTTTCATTTCATATAACTGATTAATCTTCTTTGGTTTTATAAGTGTTGTGTGGGTGAACCTGTGCTAATGTACCGACCTTATTTGGACTAATACATACTTGTGATTAAACCCCTTGCAAGCATCCGCAACTACAATAAAGCAATTAAGATATAAACCTAACCACAACCTTAAACTCTGAGATCCTACACTCCCTTGTGCAATGGTTTCCTAACGGGGGTTTAGGTTTCTGTCACTCCGGCAACCCCACGATTAGTAGCCAAATACACAATGCATTCCCCTAGTCCCATAAATGGTGAAGTATCATGTAGTCGATGTTCACATGACACCACTAGAAGAATAGCACCACAACTTAAATATCAAACCATTGAATAATACCTCAACACAATTCCATTACTAACAACATGACTTCTCCCATGTCCTCAAGAACTAAACGAACTACTCACGAGACATCATATGGATCAAGATCAGAGATGATATGATGATGAATAACAATATGTACATAAAAAATAACTCAATGGTTCCACTCACAAGCATCAACTACAATAGTAATCAACACCGAGAAAGTTTCCCCTAAGAACTATGCAAGATTCAACACAATTGTTACAGCGGGATGGAGTGGTGATGATGGTGCTGGTGGAGATGATGGTGTGGATGATGATGATGATCCCGATGAAGTCTAGCTTGATGATGGTGTTGATGGCGACGATCTCCCCTCTCCGGGAAGGAATTTCCCTGGAAGAAATCTGTCTGCCGGAGAGCTCTTTCTCTCTCGGTGTTTTCCGCCCCGCAGAGGCGGCGGAATCTTTCTGTGGCCGCTCCCCATATATTAGGGTTTCGAGGAGAAGATATAGGCGAGAGGGCAGAGCCAGAGGTGGGCCAGGGTGGCCACACCCCCTGTAGGCGTGGCCTAGGGTGGCCCGCGCCTAGGAGGGTGTGGGCCCCCTGTGGCCCAACTCCGCCTCCCCTTTTGGCTTCCTTTGTCTTCTGGGAAAATATATTTTTCCGTAGTTTTTCTGGTATTTTCTGATCTTCGCGAAATTGCATCAAAACACCAGTTTTTCCATCAGAATCCTGACTCTGGCAGTTCATCCTCCAAGAATCATCCAACATGCAAAAACAGATGAAAAGACATAAGTAACACCTCTTAATATGAAATATATCAATGGATAGAGGCAAATTATGATATAGAATGGTGATGCAAATTAGACGTATCAACTCGCCCCAAGCTTAGACCTTGCTTGTCCCCAAGCGAAAGCTGAGCACAGTAAACATGTCCACAGGTTTATGGAGTGAAATGTCGATAAAATAATACGGACAAGAAGCATCACACTTACCAATACACAACTCATAGAAGAAAGCAACTCACCATTATATAACTTAGCTTGAAACAAGTATGGGAGTCACAATAAAGATGGATAAAGATAAATCATAATTGGGATTGGCAAACTTTGTTCTTGGTAAGAGAACAGCTGGCAAACAGTTTTCAAGCAAAGTTTTTGTAAAGAAGTTTATAACCGGAGTACTCTTTGCTCAAACCTAAAAGTTTTTTCACAATGATGGCTTTCAAAGTAATACTCATTTAGATAAGAGTCTTGTGCAAACAAGGAAGATAAAGAACATGATTGAATAAATCATCATATGAATGTTTGAAACACAACAACTCAAATGCTTGCTGAAGATAGAGAGGAATAGGTTTACTGACTCAATTTAGAATTAGGAGAAAGTCCCTTCATAGAGGGAAGTAGGGATTTCAAGTTCATAAAGAGCTTTCAAAAGATTATGGTACTTACTAGCTTTGAGCCCTCGTTGCCCCTATCATAAGCATCTTGAGGTGATTAAGGTTAAAGTGAAAAAATATGGAGTATATGCTTGACGAAATATAAGTTGGCAATCTCATGTCCCTTGAGTACGAGGGCCGCTCCTCATGCTACTCAACTTTAGTTACCAGTAAGTTCTTGTCATAGTAAGTACATGCGTATCATAGAGAACCTCCAATGGGGTACCCCTTGCACATGATACTGGAGCTATCCCATAATCAAAATGACAAGGCAAGCTGTAACACCCTCGCCTGATAAGGCTGAGTTCATGTGTATAGTGCCAATCCCTGGATCGGTTCACTGGAACACACAGTACAAAATGATACCAAATATAACTATGCATCATAAATACAACGAATATGATCCAGAATTTACATTATTCATCCAAGTACACAGCGGAAAACGAATACAAGGTAGATCTCCATCCTTCAAATGTGCCACAGGCGAACAAATGTTGAGTGGAGTCTCGCGACCTATGAACGATCACTCAGATACGATATAACCTGCAACATGAAAGCGTTGCGTACGAATGGTCAATACTTTGAATGTATGGCAAGTAGGCTAAAGTGGTTAACAAAAGATCTATCAACTACATGCTTATTTGGCCAAGTGGAGTTCAGGCTCATTTGCATAAAGCAACAGTTTTATCCTAACATTTGTAACAAAGTAGTTTTCCAATACGATAAATAGGACACTCTGGTTCACTCCCAGGTGCTCCTACCCAATTATGTTCACCCAACAAATTTTAAGTAATTAAGAAATAAGGATGAGTGAGAAATATCATAGCATCGATGTCGTCGCTCAAATTGTCCATAACCGGGACACGGCTAAGAACTTAGTTTATACACCCTGGGGGTTACTACACTTACCCATATGACTTGGCCAGCCCATTTCATTACACCACTCTCATATTGGGTGATGATAGGTAGAAGTCCAAGAAGGAACCGTTAGAAGTAGCTCCCCAATCCCGACGCCGGTCCAACCTACACTATCTACATCTCGGATACGGGTTCGAAAGTTACCACAACCCTCGAGTTCAACCAACCGCCCATTCCATTATTGGCACATGGTTGCACACGAAAGCTTCAAACAAAGAAACCAATCATTTCTCGTGTCTGGGCATTCCCCACCAAAATCCACACTCGATGACCCAATCAATGCCATTCCGCCCAGGTGGTTCATTAAAACATGTTGGTTTGTCATTTAGCAAAACATAATCCTTTCAAAACATATAACTTTTCATGATGTGATTCCCTTCCTCGTCTAAATAGCATAGCTAAGCAATCTACCAATACGATGGCTCATAAACAAGGAATACTAGGGAATAATATGGGACATAGCATAGAATATACACATCAATTCCTACATATGAAATTCTACAAAACATCTACAATGCATAGGAAAACAATAGGACATTTATGACCAAGATAGCACCACTTGCCTTTGTTGTAGATGTAGTTGATTAGATAATCCTCACAATTATAATGGCCTCTTTCGTAATAACCACAATACTTGCAATCATAGTAGTTGCAATCACAGTAGTTGCACTCCTCGCAATCTAACGTTTGGAGCAAACACAACAAACACCATTCAAAACATTACAAACATACAACAGTGCAACATTACAAGAAAACAATGATGAACAGATGCATGCATGACGATTTAATGAGTCACAATGGTTGCATTTAGTGTTCTGAACATAGTTAGATTACATGATGCATGTGGAAAGTCATTTATTGCACTAAAGATTTTATTACTAAAGTTGTATCGATTTAATATGGTCTATACCACTTTAATTGAACTAAATATGTTTATGTCGTATTAAATTGTGAACTAGATGCTACTGGATAGATAATGCAATTTAGAGACAGTGGCAATTTGAGTCACCTAAAAAGGAGTTATAGATATTTTCCTATGCTTAAAACACTATTTCAATGGGTTTAAATATTTCTGTATGAATTTCTGTTTTAACAGTACCAAATAATTTGTCATGCAATTTCTCTGTATAGATATTGTCAATACAAAACCTCAGCACTTGGATTCACCCTAATCAGAGTTATAGATCTTTTTGTATGATTTAAATAGTGTTTAATGGTTTTAAATGATTCATATAGTTTCTGTTGTCTAAAAATCAAACTAAAATTATATCTGTAATCTCCATGGAATTGTGATTTCAGGGGCATATTATTTGTAATTTTCTGAATAGTATTTATTTTCTTATGAATTTATTACTCTAAATATGCCATTAAACTATTTAAATCTTCACGGCAAAACCTTACAGTAAAATGCTGGACTAATTGCATATTTATGATCTACATGGAACCAGCTTTCCAACGGTATATCATATATATTTTTGTGACAAGCAATTAACTTAATATGAATTTAATGATTTATAAAGCCATTAAAACTAATTAAAATGCTACGGGTTAAATAATACGCAAAGGCTAGATCCAACCAGATATTATTAAAGTACATTACAGTAGCTTCAATTTGATATATTGTTCATATTTTTCGGAGTTATAGATAATTTCTTATGAATTTATTAACCTAAAAGACCATTAAAACTAATTAAATTACTGCAGTAACTACGTATAGTAAAAGTTGGATCTATTCTGATAAGATGATTCTACGTGAAATTATCTTCAATTTGATATATTATACGCAATTTTTGGACATGGTATGAATTTCTAATGAATTTTACAAGTTAGATCTATAATATGCAATTTTAAATTCGAACGGAATATTCCAGGGAATATTCCGCTGACTGGATAGGTTGACTTTGCATGCTGACTGGGACTAGATGTTGACCTTACATTGACGTGGCGTTGATGAAGAAGATGACCGTAATGACGACATGGCACGCACTGGTTTGATTGGATCTCGACCGTCTGGATAGGATCCGGTGGATAGAAGAAGAGATTGACCCGATTTTGGCTCGAAATAGATAAAAAATAGATCTGTGTTAGAGAGACAAATCCGTAGGTCAAATCGAAAAACTCAGAACATGAAAGTTGTGGGGAATCATTATTCCTACCTTCTTACCAAAGGAATTTGGATTTGAACAAACGAGCGCGAGTACATCTTGGATTTACACCGTAAGATCTGAAATATTGCGATACGAAATTCTCCGGCTGTGGTGGATGAAAAGAGGTGAGGTTTGTCGGGATTGAAATATTTCGACGATCCCTACAACTTTCGTTTTTTGACCGAAGGCAAACGACGAAGTCTAGATGGATTAAAAAGCGAAATAAGATTCGGGCATGTGTAGATTCGGGATTTCGAGAAGAAAAACTCGTACAGCTATGGCTCCACGAGTTTATATGGAGGTTTGAGACGGTGTAGAGATAGGCCTTGGAGTAAGAAACAAGTAGAAACAAACGGAAGTCAATTCGAAGTTGTAGATCAAAAGATATAAGAGTTTGAATAGAGATAGGTTTGTTAAAACAGATTTCGCACGGAAATTAAAGCAACCTGGGACAGATCGGTACGTGCCTGGCTCGCCTAGCTCGGTCGGTCCGGGTGGGCCGGCCCATTAGAATTTTTTTTTCTTTTTGTATTTATTTGTTTCCCTCATATCTTTTGCATACGAACTCCAAATGACATGATTCTTGTTTCTAAATTTTTCTAAAATCGAATAGATCATTATGGGATCAAATTTGTAATATTTTTACTAGTTTGGAAGTAGTGGATTTATAAATCCTTGTATATTCCATTTTATTTATATCTTTATTTGTTTGTATTTATTCCATAACTTTTTCATACTAGCTCCAAATGAGCTCAATTTTGTTTCTAAAATTTTGTAGTATTAATTGGATCTCTTTAGGCTATAATTATCAATAATTTATGCCTTAGCATCAGTGGGTTTTAATAAGTCAATTTAATTCCTTTAGGAACATTTGGGCGAATCAACTATAGGATTTAGATACCATGATTTGGATTTAGTTTGTGAGAACTTTGCATGGATGTAATGAAATGCTTATGAATGCTTCATGATTTTCATTTTGAAATCTTGCACACCAATTCTACAATCCATAATCAATCCATGCCCTTTTGCCTATATGGCTACTTAGGTCATAACAAAAGAATATAGGATTTTGAATTCAAGGTTGAGAGGATTTTCTATTCAAAAAGTTTCTTCTCTTTGAGAATTTTCAACAAAGTCAAACAATCAATCAATCTTATTTATCTATTTCACATTCCAAAATTAGAAGAATTTTGGGATGTGACAGACTACCACCCTTAAAAGAAATCTCGTCCCGAGATTTGGGAAGGCTAGAAAGAAAGAAAGGTTCGAGATCCATTAGGATGCTACCGCCCTTAAAAGAAAATTGACTAGTTCACTTCTCGAGGATTCACTTAGCTCAGATTGGTTTTTCTTTAGACTTTTATTGACACAATGTCTCTTGCACATTCTAAACTTCATGATTGATGGATTCCAAGAAAACACCTCTTAAACTAGCAAAACTCTCATGGTGGGCAAATAGGGAATGTTTACTTCACGGTGCCCATAATTCACGGTTGGGATTCATTCTTACCGTACATTCATATGCTTAGCAATGGATGCTTTTAGAAGGTGTAACAATATACCATTCTAGGGTTTAGGCTCAACGTCGACTCTCTGCTAAGGTTGAAAAGGGCACTCAAGATTCTCAAAGCCAACAGTACAAGAGCGAATAATAAGAGTAGTAGGAATGGTGATCAATCCATCCTGCACCCAAATCATTACCTTGTATGAGGATAGGTGAATCACGTTTTTCTATCACTCGGGCATTCTCACTTGCCTTGAAGAATGTTTCCATGGGCACGAACTAATGCTCTATGTATACTCCCAGGTATTCAATCAACAAGCTACTACTAAAACTAAACTATCGATACTTCAACTTTCAGGTTGCGTAATCTACTACATAACATCATTTCAACACTTCATACTTCTACATCCTTTTTCCATTAGGTGAAGCATTATCTTTCCTAAATGCATTGTGTTGTCAAACCTTCCACTTAACACATCATTATATCTCCATGGGTTTAAGATAGGGAATGTAACACCCCGGTTCTGAAAAGACCGTGGCCTCTATGTGACATGCCAATCCCTGGATCGGTTCATTGGCCCACAATAGAGTAAGATAGATAACATAGCAAAATATCCGTGTATCATGATCTACAAAGATCCAGAGTACCGTTATTACAATAAAAGCTTAGCATAAAGCTAGCTCAAATTATTCAGGTAGCAACATAAACATGTAAATCCTCCATTCTTCAAATTGCCCACAAGTGAACAAGTGCCGAGTGAAGTACCGTGGCCTATAACGATCAATCAGAATCGGAATAACCTGCAACATGAAACGTAGCAGCCCCGAAGGGTCAATACATGGAATGTATGGCAAGTAGAGCTAGTAATGGAGACAATAGTACTAACATCTACATTCATATTTGGCAATTGGAGCTATGTCTGGCTTGCATTTGCAAATACATTTGTCCTACTTTCATAAACAGTTTTTGATTTTCTTTGAAAATATCCCAATTAAGTTAACCCAACAATATGAAAACAATTATGAAATTAGAATGAGCGAGAAACATGTCATGGAATCAATATCTAGCAACTTAGTTGTCCATAACCGGGGACACGGCTAATCGATTAGATTATACACTCTGCAGAGGTTAGTACACTTTACCCATGTGACTTGGCCAGCCCAGCTCGTACCATCACTCTCATTTTGGGTGATGATAGGGAGAAGACCAAGAAGAGACTATTCGGGAAGTAGCTCCTCAATCCCGACGCGCACCGGTCCAACCTACCAAAATTCTACATCTCTGGATACGCGGGTTCGAGTTACCACAACCTACTAAGTCCAACCAACCACCCATTTTATTATTGGCACATGGTTGTACACGTAAGCTACACAATAAAGAAGTCAATCATTCTCTCTTGATACTTGGGTGCCTTTCCGCAATGAAACCACCAAAATTTATCAATACCATCACACCCAGGGGGTTCATTGATTAAGTTGTTTTTAGTTTTCACAAACCAATATTTTGAGAAAACAAGTATCAATGATGTAACCCATCCCTCGTTCAACATAGCATGGCTAAGCACATCTACCAACGGTGTTTAATCTACAAGGAAAGCCCTACCACATAATAGGACATAGCATAGCGATAGTATCATCCTACACATGCATCTACCAAAATACACTACAATGCATTGAAAATAGTAGGACGATATCATGAACAAAGTAGCATCTACTTGCCTTGGTTGTAGCAGTCTGGAGCAAAATCCTCACACGAGCAAGCGTTGCACTCAACACAATCTACACGATACAATTACAATCATAAACAAACAATGCACGAGCATATGCAACAAATATGATGCATGAATGCAAGAACGACAAGTGAATTGGTGCTACAGATGCACCACAACATCCTATAACATAACACTACTGATTGCATGCATGGAAAATAGTTTTAGCGCTAGGGAAACTATTAGACAAAAGTAAAGCTCACCACTAGAGCTAGAACTTAAATAATTCACTACCGGTAGTATACTGTTTGTAAAATCTTGGGAAAATTCTACCGCATAGGCATCGCTGATAAGAAACAGTACCAATTGGAATTACTCAAAAAGGAGTTATAAAACTTCCCGAGTAATTAAAACACTGCAGAAAGCCATTAGACAAATGCTGCAGAAGTTTTTACTGTAAGCCTACCTTTTTAATTCAAGATGAGATTCCCCTCGTTCATACGAGTTCAGGGACATATCACACGCGATTTTTGGAGCTACGGATCTTTTTCTACGAATTTATTACTCCGAAAAGACCACTAACTAGTTTGATTAAACTGTACTAAACCTGACCGTAAAACTCTGAACCAAAGGTACAGCGGGATTCTACACGAGTCACTGAACTCGTACATATTTTATTTGTAAGTTTTGGCCAAGCGGTTTAATTTCTACGCAATTTACAAGATTCTACCGAAATCTGCCAACTAAAGTGATTAACGAAATTGACCCAATCAATCGATTTGCTTGATCGTCAAATGCTCGCTGACTGGGCGCTGACTGGGCGTCTGACTAGTCAACGTCTGGGATGCTGACCAGTCAACGAACGATCTAAGCCGCTGATCTGAGATCTGACGGTGGCTGCTGTCTACTGGAAACGGATGGCGAAACGGACTCCGGACGGTGCGGCGAGCTCCGGACGGTGGTGGCGATCGGTTCCGGCGATGAGGTTTCTCCTGCGCGTATATACAAGGTCAACTACGGGTCCGGGAAAAATAATCGTGCGCGCACAAGACGGCGCGTACGTGCATGTATGCGCCCATGCAATAACGCGTGGGTGCGCACATGCGATGACGCACGGCGAGCACACGCGCCGCACGCAAGCGTGAGCTCGGCAATGGCGGCAAAGCCGCAGCAGCGGCGGCGGCAGCTGCTTCAGCGGCCGCTGGAGGCGAAAGGCGGCGCGGCGAAGGGCGCAGCGGGCGTGGCGCTGCTGGCAGCGGCGGAGGTGGCGGCGGTGGGCGGCGCTACCGCGGGTGGAGGCAGCGACGGCGGCGGTAGATGGCGGCGGCGGATGGAGGCGCGGTTGGCGGGAACGGGGAGAGGAGGAGGAGAGGGTGGCGGCGTGCATTGGCGAGAGTCGGCGGCGGCGGCGTCCCTCGGGATCCGCGCGTGGGAGGCGGGATCGATGGCGGCGGGGGTCGCGCGTGGGGGCAGGAGTGCGGCACGGAAATCGAGGGCCCAGGTGGGGTCCTCTTTAAGTAGTACCCTGCGCGAATTCTACTCATAATCGGTCCAGAAATTGACTCCGATTCAGAAATCGGTACAGATTTTCGGACCGTTTTCCGGCGGATTACTAAAACGTCCGAGTCTTTTGTATACGAACTCCGATTGGGGCGATTCTCGCGCCTACGGGTTTGTATCGTCGAGGGGAACAACCTTCAGTCGAAGTTTGAGCGAAAACTCGAACCTACAGGGGTGGTTGTTGTAAGTCACTCTAAAGCTCCCCATAGGAACCTTGTATCGAGGTAGAATAGGTTTTTTTTGCAAATAGCGTTTCGCCAAATCTTTCTACTCGACGGCAATGCATGGAAAGATATGATGCAATGCTATGAATGATATGCAAGACCAAATCTAAAATTTGGGATGTGACAAGACTAACCCCCTTAAGATGAATCTCGTCCTCGAGATTCGGCGCGGCTAGCAAATAGGTGTGGGTAGTCCTCTCGGATGTCATCTTCACGCTCCCAAGTGGCTTCCTCTTCCGTGTGGTGGCTCCACTGCACCTTGCAAAACCTGATCGTCTTGGTACGGGTAGTCCTCTCTGCTGTCTCCAGAATCTTGACCGGTTTCTCTTTATAGGTCAAGTCGTTCTCAAGCTGAACCTCCTCTAGTGGTACAGTGTCTCTCAATGGTGTATCCACCATCTTCGGATGGCACTTCTTTAGTTGGGACATGTGGAACATGTTGTGAACAGCGGACAGAGCCTCTGTCAACTCCAACTGATAAGCAACTTCTCCTTTGCGTGCTAAGACTCGATACGGTTCAATAAATCGAGGTGCCAACTTACCCTTAACTCCAAATCTCTTGATTCCACGAATCGGCGATACTCTAAGGTATGCTCTATCACCTATCTCATACACCACTTCCTTGCGCTTGGCGTCAGCGTAGCTCTTCTGCCTTGATTGTGCTACCTTCAGTCTGTGGGCGAAACGCTGTGCTAAACTCCAATCTAGTGCCAAGTGACTCGTGTAGCTGGCGCCAGAAGTGTGAGGTAAATTGGGTGCCTCTATCAGATACGATACTCTTAGGGACTCCATGTAGGCACACAATTCTGTCCATGTAAATCTTGGCCAACTTTGCACTCGTATAAGTCGTCTTCACCGGTATAAAGTGGGCTACCTTGGTCAAATGGTCGACCACAACCCAAATAGAGTCATATCCTGACCTGGTCCTGGGCAGTCCTGTGATGAAATCCATTCCCACTCTATCCCATTTCCAATCCGGCACGGGCAATGGCTGTAGCATTCCTGCTGGTTTCTGGTGTTCCGCCTTCACTCGGCTACATACATCACATAGGGCAATATGCTCTGCGATGTCTCCCTTCATGTTGTTCCACCAGAATCTGTCCCTTAGGTCCATATACATCTTCGTATTGCCCGAATGTATGGAATATGGCGAGTCATGAGCCTCCTGCAGAATCAACTTCCTTATCTCGGGATCGTTGGGGACGCACAATCGATCTCCGTACCACAAGGTTCCTTGCTCATCCTCGCGGAATTCCCTTGCTCGACCTTCCTTCATCTTTTCCTTAACTTCATCTATCTCTTTGTCTCCTATCTGAGCCTTTATGATCTTGTCCTGTAGCGTCGGTTGGACTTCCATTGTTGCTAAGTATCCTTCAGATACTACCTCCAGTCTAAGGTCCTTGAATTTCTTGCACAAATCCTCAGGTAATTCACCAATTGTCAAACCGTTTGCATAAACCTTCCGGCTCAGAGCATCTGCTACTACATTGGCCTTTCCTGGGTGGTATTGCAGATTCATATCATAATCCTTGATAAGCTCCAACCATCTCCTTTGCCTCATGTTCAGTTCCTTCTGTGTAAATATGTACTTCAGGCTCTTGTGGTCGGTGTACACATCACAGTGTTTTCCCATTAAGTAATGCCTCCATACCTTGAGCGCATGAACCACTGACGCTAACTCCAAGTCGTGTGTGGGGTAATTCCGCTCATGGTGCTTGAGTTGTCGCGAGGCATAAGACACTACTCTTCCATCTTGCATTAGCACACTCCCAAGTCCCTGTCGAGAAGCATCACAGTACACTTGGAAATCCTTCTGTAGATCTGGTAAACATAGACCAGGCGCGGTCACTAGTCGACGCTTCAGTTCCTGGAAGCTGGCTTCACATACATCTGACCACTCAAACTTCCTCTCCTTCTTCAGAAGTTCAGTCATCGGCTTAGAAATCTTGGAAAAGTTTTCAATGAACCTCCTGTAATATCCAGCAAGTCCCAAAAAGCTTCGAATCTCTCCCGCATTCTTGGGTGCTTCCCAATCAGTTACTGCAGTCACTTTGCTCGGATCAACAGCGACTCCTTCTCCTGACACTACGTGTCCAAGAAATCCAACAGTGTTAAGCCAGAATTCACACTTGCTGAATTTGGCATACAGCTTGTGTTCCCTCAGCTTCTCCATAATCAGTCGCAGATGCTTCTCATGCTCAGCATCATCCTTGGAATATATTAGTATGTCATCAATAAACACCACCACGAACTTGTCCAAATACTCCATAAATACCTTGTTCATCATGGTCATGAAGTATGCCGGGGCATTCGTTAGTCCAAAAGACATAACTGTATACTCATATAAACCATACCTAGTGGTGAAGGCGGTTTTTGGTACATCCTCCTCTCGGATCTTCAATTGGAAGTAGCCAGATCGCAGATCAATCTTGCTGAACACCTTTGGTCCTTCCAGTTGATCAAACAAATCATTTATGTTCGGCAGAGGGTACTTGTTCTTGATGGTTACTTCATTCAGCGAGCGATAGTCCACCACTAATCTCTTGGTGCTATCTTTCTTCTCCACAAACAGAACAGGTGCCCCCCATGACGACACACTAGGCTGAATGAATCCCTTTTCCAGCTGCTCTTTCAACTGCTTCTTCAATTCCTTCAGCTCATCCACATCCATCTTATATGGTTTCTTTGCTATAGGTCCTGTTCCCGGCATCAGGTCGATAAGAAACTCCACATCCCTGTCAGGTGGCATCCCTGGCAGCTCTTCCGGAAACACGTCGGGGTAATCCCTAATCACTGGCACAGTATCCATGCTAACCCCCTTAAGAGAATTCAACTTACACCTTCCTGGTCGTACAGCTGACTTGAATCTAATCCTCTTACCATCCGGGGTTTTGAGTGAAATAGCTCGCTGTGCACAATCTATGTGTCCCCCATGCATAGACATCCAATCCATACCCAGAATAACGTCTAATCCCTGTGAATCCAACACTACCAAATGTGCAATGAAGTTGTGTGTTCCAATCCTCACAGTTAAATCGCGGCATCCCGCACTAGCTATCATATCTCCTCCAGGTGAACTCACTCTAAAAGACCTCTTCATAGACTCAGTAGGTAACTTATACTTATCCACAAATGCCCTTGATATGAATGAATGCGATGCACCAGTATCGAAAAGTATAAGTGCAGGGTAAGTGTTGATTGGGAACTTACCAATCACAAGGTCATGCTCATCTGGAATCTCCTCCACATTCATGTGGTTCACTGTGGCCTTCTCATTGTTGGTTGGCTTCAGTCCTTTCCTCTCCGGACAGTTGTCAGCATAGTGTCCCTTCTGCTTACACTTGAAGCACGTCACCTCACTCAGATCCTTCTTCACAAAGCTGCGATCACGGTTGCGGTCATGTCCACCGTGTCCTCCAGAGTGGTGAGAGTGTCCTCCCTTGTGGTTGTGGTGACTGCTCCTATGGTTGTCATGACGATGTCCATCGCCTCCATGGTGGTGGCGGTCATGGCTCCCATGGTCACTCCCTCCATGCTTGGAGTATCCATCATATGAAGTGCGAGACTTGTGGTGTGAACCAGAGTGGTGATTGTTGTTCTTTCTCTTGCGGTTCTCCACCTGTTTGTGCTTCCCTTCCAAGATCCTGGCCTTGTCCATAAGCTCCTGGAAAGTGGGGCAATAAACCACCAATAGCTGTACTGAAAGCTCATCACTGAGGCCATCCAGGAATCTCTCCCTTCTTTTTGCATCAGTGTCAACATCCTCAGGTGCATAACGGGACAGGTTGTTGAACTCCTCAATGTACTCGGCCACGGTGCGATTGGTTTGGCGCAAGTTGCGGAACTCCTTCCTCTTCAGGCTCAGAACTCCTGAAGACACGTGGTTGGTCCTGAAACCTTCCTCAAACATTGCCCAAGTCACGGCATCCAGCGGGTGGGTGATCTGAAATGTGTCCCACCAAGAAGCGGCTGGTCCCTCCAGTAGGTGAGCGGCAAACTTCACCTTCTCAGCATCAGTGCATCCGACAGTTACTAGATCCTTGTTGACTGAACGCAACCAGTCGAGAGCAACCATTGGTTCCGTTGCAGTAGAGAACTTAGCTGGCCTTAACCTCAGAAATCTGGTGAGAGCATCTCCCTGAGGCTGATTGTTTCCATTGTTGTTGTTCTGATTCGCCATGAACTGGGTCATCACTTGGGTCAGCTGTGCCTAAGCGGCCATGAGCTGCTCCATCTTAGTGGGGTGGCGGAGGGGAGGCATCTGCGGTTCAGCACAGGTAAGTTTAGAAAGAATCAACTACGGTAATAGGATTCTACCCATGCATATGATCAATCAACAACAAACAATAGCAGACAATCACAAGCAAGCAACACATCAACAAACAAGCGGTCCAGAAACATCCCAGGTGTTATCCTAGCAATATATACCTACTGAAATAGTTTTGCAAGAGTTGGCAATGGTTAGCTAAACAATAGATCAACTAATCATCAAAACAGCAATTCTGCCAGAACAGTCCAGCAGCATTCACGAATTTTTCCGCCTGACTTAAACTAGTCAGAAAATTAAGCCAATTTTTGTGCATATAGCATAGAGAGTTTCGCATCAGCCCAATTCTTTTCAGATTTTTCCGAGTTACCAGAAAAATATGAAAAATCGCGCAGTACTGCTGCATCAGCAGAAAAACTGCAGCGAAAATAACACAGATAGTAACCAAATTGCCATAACTCTTTCATTAAAAATCGCACAAATAATTCCTGGGATATTGGAGTACACAAATAAGCAACTAATCACTCTTAAACTAACACGAACTAAGTTTCACAACGATCGAGACTAATCCCAATGAATTCGCCTAACGAGGACTAATTGGTGGACTTCTTTCTACTTCTTGAAGAGATTGAGGTAGGTCCTTGCGGTCATGGGTTGGCGCTTCGGCTCGTGGTACAACCATGGCGGCGGAGTGTACACCTCTCCTGAACCATCACTTGAGACTTCAAACTCCACCTCCTCTGGATCCTCCTCTTCTTCTTCATCCTCAATCGCAACAGCTTCATCTCCTCCACCATCATCGTCTCCATCATCATCATCCTCGTCCTCATCATCATCATCGTCTCCACTGTCATCATCATCCCCATTGTTGCCATCATCTCCATTGTCATCATCAGAGGGTGGATTCAGTTGTGCTTGGAGAGCGGCAATCTGGGCTGTCATAGCTTCAATGGTTTGGTCCCTTTCCTAGACGGTCCCTTGCAACTGTTGTATGTTTTGGGTATTCTCTTGCACAGTGTCATGAAGGTGTGCTATGGTTTCATCTCTGGCTATCAGGGCAGTCTCCAGAACTCCCACAGATTCATGCAAAGTGTCAATCTCCTGTCCTTGGACCACCATACCATTGCTAGTAAAATTTGCAATCTCCTTTATCATCCTCACCTTCTCTGCTAGAGCTCCATTCTCCTTTTCCATGTCCTCTATGTGCCTCCGACGGGGCGGAATGTTGTTCCTGTCGCCCGGGGTAACCACAATGTTCCCATCTTCATCACGCCTTCCATATTTACGGTAGGGTGAATCTGCTGGCAGTAGGTGTCGGACATAATGGCACTGGCGAGATAGGGCTTCATGTATGGACAAGTTGATTCCAAGTCCCCAGTTGCAGTATGTCTTGGTGTAGACCAAGTGCACGGGGTTTGGCAAGGCGGCATCTCTGAATATGAAGGAAGTGATCTCCCATGCATCCTCTCCATATCCATAGGTGTACAGACTTCTTCCCTTGAATATGGGCAGTGGCAATCCCAATGACTGCGAGAGCTGAGCTAACTGCCTTGCAAAGGGCCTTGGTGACTCCATGGTGACATACTCAGTCCTGACGTCTCCCATCTATCAAGTAAAAGAGGAAAGTGTGAGAATAGCATATGGTAAGAATTTACGAGGGTGAAAGGCATAAGATGAAAGACAGAGTTAATATAGGCTTTAATAATTCTATGGCTTCCTAATCCAATCCTAGGTCACGATCCTACAGTCGACACACGGGCTCTGATACCATCCTGTAACACCCCGGTTCTGAAAAGACCGTGGCCTCTATGTGACATGCCAATCCCTGGATCGGTTCATTGGCCCACAATAGAGTAAGATAGATAACATAGCAAAATATCCGTGTATCATGATCTACAAAGATCTAGAGTACCGTTATTACAATAAAAGCTTAGCATAAAGCTAGCTCAAATTATTCAGGTAGCAACATAAACATGTAAATCCTCCATTCTTCAAATTGCCCACAAGTGAACAAGTGCCGAGTGGAGTACCGTGGCCTATAACGATCAATCAGAATCGGAATAACCTACAACATGAAACGTAGCATCCCCGACGGGTCAATACATGGAATGTATGGCAAGTAGAGCTAGTAATGGAGACAATAGTACTAACATCTACATGCATATTTGGCAATTGGAGTTGTGTCTGGCTTGCATTTGCAAATACATTTGTCCTACTTTCATAAACAGTTTTTGATTTTCTTTGAAAAGATCCCAATTAAGTTAACCCAACAATATTAAAACAATTATGAAATTAGAATGAGCGAGAAACATGTCATGGAATCAATATCTAGCAACTCAGTTGTCCATAACCGGGGACACGGCTAATCGATTAGATTATACACTCTGCAGAGGTTAGTACACTTTACCCATGTGACTTGGCCAGCCCAGCTCGTACCATCACTCTCATTTTGGGTGATGATAGGGAGAAGACCAAGAAGAGACTGTTCGGGAAGTAGCTCCTCAATCCCGACGCGCACCGATCCAACCTACCAAAATTCTACATCTCTAGATACGCGGGTTCGAGTTACCACAACCTACTAAGTCCAACCAACCGCCCATTTCATTATTGGCACATGGTTGTACACGTAAGCTACACAATAAAGAAGCCAATCATTCTCTCTTGATACCTGGGTGCCTTTCCGCAATGAAACCACCAAAATTTATCAATACCATCACACCCAGGGGGTTCATTGATTAAGTTGTTTTTAGTTTTTACAAACCAATACTTTGAGAAAATAAGTATCAATGATGTAACCCATCCCTCGTTCAACATAGCATGGCTAAGCACATCTACCAACGGTGTTTCATCTACAAGGAAAGCCCTACCACATAATAGGACATAGCATAGCGATAGTATCATCCTACACATGCATCTACCAAAATAAACTATAATGCATTGAAAATAGTAGGACGATATCATGAACAAAGTAGCATCTACTTGCCTTGGTTGTAGCGGTCTGGAGCACAATCCTCACACGAGCAAGCGTTGCACTCAACACAATCTACACGATACAATTGCAATCACAAACAAACAATGCACGAGCATATGCAACAAATATGATGCATGAATGCAAGAACGACAAGTGAATTGGTGCTACAGCTGCACCACAACATCATATAACATAACACTACCGATTGCATGCATGGAAAATAGTTTTAGCGCTAGGGAAACTATTAGACAAAAGTAAAGCTCACCACTAGAGCTAGAACTTAAATAATTCACTACCGGTAGTATACTGTTTGTAAAATCTTGGGAAAATTCTACCGCATAGGAATCGCTGATAAGAAACAGTACCAATTGGAATTACTCAAAAAGGAGTTATAAAACTTCCCGAGTAATTAAAACACTGAAGAAAGCCATTAGACAAATGCTGCAGAATTTTTTTACTGTAAGCCTACCTTTTTAATTCGCGATGAGATTCTCCTCGTTCATACGAGTTCAGGGACATATCACACGCGATTTTTGGAGCTACAGATCTTTTTCTACGAATTTATTACTCCGAAAAGACCACTAACTAGTTTGATTAAACTGTACTAAACGTGACAGTAAAAGTCTGAAACAAAGGTACAGCGAGATTCTACACGACTCACTGAACTCGTACATATTTTATTTGTAATTTTTGGCCAAGCGGTTTAATTTCTACGCAATTTACAAGATTCTACCGAAATCTGCCAACTAAAGGGATTAACGAAATTGACCAGCGTATGCATTTGTTGACTGGTCAACTCGCTCGACTGGGCGTCTAGTCAACGCCTGGATGCTGACCAGTCAACGAACGATCTAAGCCGATCCGAGATCGACGGTGGCTGCTGTCTTACCGGAAACAGATGGCGAACGGACTCGACGGTGCGGCGACTCGGACGGCGGTAATCGGTTCGGCGAGGTTTCTCCTGCGCGTATATACAAGGTCAACTACGGGTCCGGAAAAAATAATCGCGCAAGACAAGAAGCGCGCGCGTGCATGTATCGCCCATGCAATAACGCAGCGTGATGCGCACATGCGATGACGCGACGGCGAGCAGACGCGGCAATGCACGCAATAGCGAGGCTCGACGCGGGCAACAGCAGCATGCGCCGCAGCGGGCGGCAGCAGCTGCGCCAGCAGCGAAGGCGGCAGCGGCGCGCGGCGGCGCGGCGGCGGCGCCGTGGCGCGCAGCGATAAGGCCGGGCGGAGTGGCGTTAGTGGCGCTTGGTGGAGGCGGCGGCGGTAGATGGCGGCGGCGGATGGAGGCGCGGTTGGCGGGAACGGAGAGAGGAGGAGGAGAGGGTGGCGGCGGCGTACCCGGCGAGGTCGACGGCGGAGGGGGGCGGGCGGCGGCGTCCCTCGGGATCCGCGCGCGGGAGGCGGGATCGATGGCGGCGGGGGTCGCGCGTGGGGGCAGGAGTGCGGCACGGAAATCGAGGGCCCAGGTGGGGTCCTCTTTAAGTAGTACCCTGCGCGAATTCTACTCAGAATCGGTCCAGAAATTGACTCCGATTCGGAAATCGGTCCAGATTTTCGGACCGTTTTCCGGCAGATTATTAAAACGTACGAGTCTTTTGCATACGAACTCCGATTGGAGCGATTCTCGCGCCTACGGGTTCGTATCATCGAGGGGAACAACCTTCAGTCGAAGTTTGATCCAAAACTCGAACCTACAGGGGTGGTTGTTGCAAGTCCCTCTAAAACTCCCCGCAGGAACCTTATATCGAAGTAGAATAGGTTTTTTTTGCAAATAGCGTTTCGCCGAATCTTTCTACTTGACGGCAATGCATGGAAAGATATGATGCAATGCTATAAATGATATGCAAGACCAAATCTGAAATTTGGGATGTGACAGGGAAGAATAGATTCTATAGGAAAGAACGACTAAGAAAATAATCCTACCATATCTATATGAAGCAATCAATGTTACAAACAAGCAAACAATCATAAGGAATCAACACACAAGCAAGCACTTGCATAACAATAATACAGAGGTCTAAACTTAGTAGTATATAACAACAAAATAGTTTGAAAGCATTGGGAACAATACTAGAATAAAACATAGCAACATATAAGCAATAAACTAAATCTGTCAAAACGGTACAGCAGGTTTAACGAATTTTTCTGGGCACCTTAAACTCGTCAGGAATTTTATCCAATTTTTGTGCATATACTAAAGGTAATTACGCTCCAGATCCTATTTTTTTGGATTTTTCTGAGTTACCCGTAAAATATGAAAAACCGCGCGGTACAACAGGTCATGCTGAAAACTGCAGCAGTAAAGTCACGAATTTCAATCAATTCACACCATTAAACTAATTTAAAAACCTCATCACAATTTCATAAACATTAGAGTTCAAAACTAACTGATCCTAAACAAATCATCACACAAAATAGCTCAATACAACCAAGCAAACAACCTATATTGTCATACCACATAAGTTGGTAAGAACAATATGCTAACACGATAGCGATGATCTCCTAAAGAGATAGAACATGGTGGTCTAGACCTAACCAAACTTGATAAGATGTTTATTTATGTCATACTATTTGTTCTTTACTTGTAGGCCAACTCTCATATAGTGATTTGCTTTATAGAAAACTACTAATAACATTTTCCAATTCCTGTAGTTTTTATGGTAGATCACTTCTTCTACTAATCAAATGAATAGACGTCTACAAGTTTGAACAAGGAGAGGTGTTGGAAAATGATAGACAAGGAATATAAGAATTCTAATAAGTATGAAATATGATAGTTCTCCTAATAGAGGTCTTCTATTGCTAATCCATTTCTAAGGTCACGATCCTACAGTCAACACACAGCTCTGATACCATCTTGTAACACCCTCGCCTGATAAGGCTGAGTTCATGTGTATAGTGCCAATCCCTGGATCGGTTCACTGGCACACACAGTACAAAATGATACCAAATATAACTATGCATCATAAATACAACGAATATGATCCAGAATTTACATTATTCATCCAAGTACACAGCGGAAAACGAATACAAGGTAGATCTCCATCCTTCAAATGTGCCACAGGCGAACAAATGTTGAGTGGAGTCTCGCGACCTATGAACGATCACTCAGATACGATATAACCTGCAACATGAAACGTTGCATCCATGAATGGTCAATACATTGAATGTATGGCAAGTAGGCTAAAATGGTTAACAAAAGATCTATCAACTACATGCTTATTTGGCCAAGTGGAGTTCAGGCTCATTTGCATAAAGCAACAGTTTTATCCTAACATTTTTAACAAAGTAGTTTTCCAATACAATAAATAGGACACTCCGGTTCACTCCCAGGTGCTCCTACCCAATTATATTCACCCAACAAGTTTTAAGTAATTAAGAAATAAGGATGAGTGAGAAATATCATAGCATCAGTATCAGGTCGCTCAAATTGTCCATAACCAGGGACACGGCTAAGAACTTAGTTTATACTCCCTGCAGGGGTTAGTACACTTTACCCATATGACTTGGCCAGCCCGGCTCGTACCACCACTCTCATATTGGGTGATGATAGGGAGAAGTCCAAGAAGGAACCGTTCGGGAAGTAGCTCCCCAATCCCGAAGCGCACCGGTCCAACCTACACTATCTACATCTCTGGATACGCGGGTTCGAGTTACCACAACCTACTGAGTTCAACCAACCGCCCATTCCATTATTGGCACATGGTTGCACACGAAAGCTTCCAAACAAAGAAACCAATCATTTCTCAGTGTCCTGGGCGGCATTCCCCACCAAAATCCACACTCGATGACCCAATCAATGCCATTGCGCCCAGGTGGTTCATTAAAACATGTTGGTTTGTCATTTAGCAAAACATAATCCTTTCAAAACATATAACTTTTCATCATGTGATTCCCTTCCTCGTCTAAATAGCATAGCTAAGCAATCTACCAATACGATGGCTCATAAACAAGGAATACTAGGGAATAATATGGGACATAGCATAGCATATAATCAATTCCTACATATGCAATTCTACAAAGCATCTACAATGCATAGGAAAACAATAGGACATTTATGACCAAGATAGCACCACTTGCCTTTGTTGTAGATGTAGTTGATTAGATAATCCTCACAATTATAATGGCCTCTTTCGTAATAACCACAATACTTGCAATCATAGTAGTTGCAATCACAGTAGTTGCACTCCTCGCAATCTAACGTTTGGAGCAACCACAAGAAACACCATTCAAAACATTGCAAACATACAACAGTGCAACATTACAAGAAAACAATGATGAACAGATGCATGCATGACGATTTAATGAGTCACAATGGTTGCATTTAGTGTTCTGAACATAGTTAGATTACATGATGCATGTGGAAAGTCATTTATTGCACTAAAGATTTTATTACTAAAGTTGTATCGATTTAATATGGTCTATACCACTTTAATTGAACTAAATATGTTTATGTCGTATTAAACTGTGAACTAGATGCTACTGGATAGATAATGCAATTTAGAGACAGTGGCAATTTGAGTCACCTAAAAAGGAGTTATAGATATTTTCCTATGCTTAAAACACTATTTCAATGGGTTTAAATATTTCTGTATGAATTTCTGTTTTAACAGTACCAAATAATTTGTCATGCAATTTCTCTTTATATATATTGTCAATACAAAACCTTAGCACTTAGATTCACCCTAATCGGAGTTATAGATCTTTTTGTATGATTTAAATAGTGTTTAATGGTTTTAAATGATTCATATAGTTTCTGTTGTCTAAAAATCAAACTAAAATTATATATGTAATCTCCATGGAATTGTGATTTCAGGGGCATATTATTTGTAATTTTTTGAATAGTATTTATTTTCTTATGAATTTATTACTCTAAATATGCCATTAAACTATTTAAATCTTCACGGCAAAACCTTACAGTAAAATGCTGGACTAATTGCATATTGATGATCTACATGGAACCAGATTTCCAACGGTATATCATATATATTTTTGTGACAAGCAATTAATTTAATATGAATTTAATGATTTATAAAGCCATTAAAAATAATTAAAATGCTACGGGTTAAATAATCCGCAAAGGCTAGATCCAACCAGATATTATTAAAGTACATTATATTAGCTTAAATTTGATATATTGTTCATATTTTTCGGAGTTACAGATAATTTCTTATGAATTTATTAACCTAAAAGACCATTAAAACTAATTAAATTACTGCAGTAATCACGTATAGTAAAAGTTGGATCTATTCTTATAAGATGATTCTACGTGAAATTATCTTTAATTTGATATATTATACGCAATTTTTGGACATGGTATGAATTTATAATGAATTTTACAAGTTAGATCTATAATATGCAATTTTAAATTCGAACGGAATATTCCGCTGACTGGACAGGTTGACTTTGCATGCTGACTGGGACTAGATGTTGACCTTACGTTGACGTGGCGTTGATGAAGAATATGACCGGAATGACGACATGGCACGCACCGGTTTGATTGGATCTCGACCGTCTGGATAGGATCCGGTGGCTAGAAGAAGAGATAGACCCGATTTTGGCTCAGAATAGACAAGAAATAGATCTGTGTTAGAGAGACAAATCCGTAGGTCAAATCGAAAAACTCAGAACATGAAAGTTGTGGGGAATCATTATTCCTACCTTCTCACCAAAGGAATTTGGATTTGAAAAAATGAGCGCGAGTACATCTTGGATTTACACCGTAAGATCTGAAATATTGCGATACGAAATTCTCCGGCTGTGGTGGATGAAAAGAGGTGAGGTTTGTCGGGATTGAAAGATTTCGACGATACCTACAACTTTCGTTTTTTGACCGAAGGCAAACGACGAAGTCTAGATGGGTTAAAAAGCGAAATAAGATTCGGACATGTGTAGATTCGGGATTTCGAGAAGAAAAACTCGTACAGCTATGACTCCACGAGTTTATATGGAGGTTTGAGACGGTGTAGAGATAGGCCTTGAGTAAGAAACAAGTAGAAACAAACGGAAGTCAATTCGGAGTTGTAGATCAAAAGATATAAGAGTTTGAATAGAGATAGGTTTGTTAAAACAGATTTCGCACGGAAATTAAAGCAACTTCGGGATGATCGTGATGCAGCTCGCCTAGCTCGGTTGGTCCGGGTGGGCCGGCCCATTAGAATTTTTTTCCTTTTTGTATTTATTTGTTTCCCTCATATCTTTTGCATACGAACTCCAAATGACATGATTCTTGTTTCTAAGTTTTTCTAAAATCGAATAGATCATTATGGGATCAAATTTGTAATATTTTTACTAGTTTGGAAGTAGTGGATTTATAAATCCTTGTATATTCCATTTTATTTATATCTTTATTTGTTTGTATTTATTCCATAACTTTTTCATACTAGCTTCAAATGAGCTCAATTTTGTTTCTAAAATTTTGTAGTATTAATTGGATCTCTTTAGGCTATAATTATCAATAATTTATTCCTTAGCATCAGTGGGTTTTAATAAGTCAATTTAATTCCTTTAGGAACATTTGGGCGAATCAACTATAGGATTTAGATACCATGATTTGGATTTAGTTTGTGAGAACTTTGCATGGATGTAATGAAATGCCTATGAATGCTTCATGATTTTCATTTTGAAATCTTGCACACCAATTCTACAATCCATAATCAATCCATGCCCTTTTGCCTATATGGCTACTTAGGTCATAACAAAATAATATAGGATTTTGAATTCAAGGTTGAGAGGATTTTCTATTCAAAAAGTTTCTTCTCTTTGAGAATTTTCAACAAAGTCAAACAATCAATCAATCTTATTTATCTATTTCACATTCCAAAATTAGAAGAATTTTGGGATGTGACACAAGTAGATAATGAGCATCTCAACAATCTCTTATTCACCATGGGAAAATGGTGCTTTTTTCTCCCTTTCCTCTTTTCAATATGTCTCTTTTTTTATATAAGAAGAAAGCTTCATAGATTGCTCATTATGGTGATGCTGCAAGTTTCCACAATGATTAAGCATGGCTTGGGCTAGGGCCACAGGCGTTTCTCTAACACATATACATAACTCCATGGACTTACAAGATCCCCTTTTATTTCACACTGACGACATCTGCAAACAAAAGAGCATGATATCAACTGGGTATGTATTTACAGGTGTTGAAAGCGTTCCCGTGACAGCACGGTTATGCTAATCCCAACATATAGATGCAAGCATATACAACTTCGATGATACAATGGTTCAAGTTTATTAGGGGCAAGAAAATAAGGTGTACCATCAAGTTTGTGAGAGCTTTACTAACTAGTTTTCACATAACAAAATAATTTTTAATTCGAAAGATAGATGAAGCTTGAGAATTTTCTTGGAATAGCAATAATGCTAATAGGTAGATATGGTGGACACAAATGGCACGGGTTTTGGTTTAAAGGATTGTATGCATGAAAAGTATGCCCTCTCAATACAGGTTTTTTGCTAGCAAGGCTGGGTAGCAAGCAAAAGAGTTGAAGGAAACAAGCAAACCTACAAGTGATAAAGCCAAACATGCAATCTTCCTTGAAGACACAAATGATCTTAAATAAAGAATATTAAGCTTATGAGCAAATCAAGAAATAAAATAGATGATACAAAATACCTGTGAGCTTTTATCTTTTCCTTTCAAACCTCAAAAAGTATTGCTACTAACCAGAGCTCGGTTTGCCAAAACCAATTTAGATCTACTTGATGCTCCCAAAGTGATGCCAATACTGATCAACAAGATCAATCATATAATAGTACAAACTAAAATAAGAAGTGCAAAAAGTAAAAGATGAAACTTCTCATTAATATTCCATAAAGGCACTCACACCAAGGGATACATAGATAACCAACTAAAGGAGAGATACTTCCACAATGCAAACCAACCTATAAGATAACTTCTCTACCCAAGATATGAATCTACTAAAAAGTTAAAAGATAAAAGATAATGATGTGATACCGTGACACTCCCCCAAGCCAAGGCCGGCGGCCCCAAGGAGGAAGATTGGGGGGCAAGGAACCCCCCCCCTTCTAGAAGCTCTATCTAGAGTTTAAACCTCTCTTGGCCGGCTGGGCCCTATGGGGCCTTGTGCCCCTGGCCCAATGCGGCCAAGGCACTCCCTCATAGGCCCATGCCCCCTCCCAGAAGGTGGGGCCATGTTTGTCCCCTTCCGGAAGGTTCTAGAAGCTTCCGGTACAATACCGATTAATCCTAACAATTCAACTCCAAACTGCACTGCCTTATATGAATCTTATTCTCCGGACCACTCCGGAACCTCTCGTGATGTCCCGGATCCCATCCGAGACTCCGAACAAAAACTCATAAACCAATTATCCAATCTATCCTAGCGTCGAGACACGTTAAGTGTGTGACCCTGCGGGTTCGAGAATATGCAGACATGATCTTCTATCAAAAATCAACAACGGGGTCTGGAAACCCATATTGACTCCCACACATTCATCGATGATCATATCGGATGAACCACGATGCCAGGATTTAATCAATCCCATATATATATTCCCTTCGTCTCACGATATTTTACTTGCCCGAGATTCGATCGCTTGCATCATACCTAGTTCAATCTCGTTCACAACAAGTACTTTACTCATTCCGTAATCCGATATCACTTTGTGATTAACTCCTTAACCACATGCTTGCAAGCGGTGTTGATATCGATTACCGAGTGGGCCCGAAGTATATCTCTCCGACTTGGGAGGGACAAATCCCATCTCGATACATACAACCCAACAGATACTTTCCGATCATCTGAGAGACACCTTTATGATCACCCTCTCATAGGATGACGTTTGATGACCTCAAAGCTTTCTTCCGATACCAGGGAGTTGCATTATCTCATGGTCTAAGGAATACAATATTTGACATAAGAAAAGCTTCGCAAAGACGAACACGTTGACACGATCTAATTGCTTCGCTTAGTTTGGTCATCCATCATATCATTCTCCCAATGATATGATCTCATTATCAATTGACAACTCATGTCTATGGTTAGGAAACCTTAACCATCATTGATCAATGAGCTAGTCCATAGAGGCGTACTAGGGACACGGTGTTGTTCACAAACCACACAAGTATTAAAGTTTCCACTTAATACAATTCTAGCATGGAATATAAACATTATCATGAACAAGAATTATAATAATAACATCTTTATTATTGCCTCTAGGGCATAATTCCAACAGTCTCCCACTTGCACTAGAGTCAATAATCTAGTTTACATTTGGCAACAATCTTACACCCATGGCACTGAGGTGCTTATCATGTTTTACACGTGGAAGAGGTTTAGTCAATGGATCTGCGACATTCAGATCTGTATGTACTTTGCTAATCTTCAGATCTCCATCTGCTATATAATCTCGGATTATATGAAACTTGCGGTTGATATGCCTGGTCTTTGGATGATATCTTGGTTCCTTAGCGAGTGCTATGGCGCCAGTGTTGTCACACAATATCTCCAGTGGGTCCAATGCACTTGGAACCACGCCAAGCTCAGTGATGAAGTTTCTGATCCAAACTCCTTCACTTGACGCTTCTGCAGCAGCCATGTATTCCGCTTTCATCATAGATCCCATGATCACGCTTTGCTTGCAGCTTCTCCAGCTCACAGCTCCTCCATTCAAAATATACACGTATCCTGTCTGAGATTTAGAATCATCCTTGTCGGTGTCGAAACTAGCGTCGACGTAACCTTTTACGACGAGCTGTTCATCACCCCCATAGACTAAGAACATTTCTTTAGTCCTATTTAGGTACTTTAGGATGTTCTTCACGGCTGTCCAGTGTTCCACTCCTGGATCACTTTGATACCTGCTCGTCAAACTAAGAGCATTGGACACATCCGGTCTAGTACACAACATGGCATACATGATGGAACCTATGGCCGAGGCATAAGGCACTTTGCTCATAGCTTCCCTATCATTTACCGTAGCTGGACACTGAGCCTTGCTCAATATCTTACCTGACAACATAGGCACTGAACCTTTCTTTGCCTTATCCATTTTGGACCTTTTCAGAACTTTGTCTAGGTATGTACTCTAGCTTAAAGCTATCAGGCGTCTTTGTCTATCTCTATAGATTTTGATGCCCAATATATAAGCAGCTTCACCTAGGTCTTTCATTGAAAAACACTTGTTCAAATAACTCTTCACATCATTAAGCATGTTAATGTCATTTCCAATAATCAATATGTCATCCACATATAGTACCAGAAACGTCACCGAGCTCCCACTCACTTTCTTGTAGATGCAAGCTTCGTAGCAATTTGGAACAAATCCAAAGCTCTTGATCACTTGATCAAAACGAAGGTTCCAACTCCGAGATGCTTGCTTCAGTCCATAAATGGAACGCTGAAGTTTGCATACTTTATCAGCATCCTTAGGATCGACAAAACCTTCGGGTTGCATCATATACAACTCTTCATCAATGTTGCCATTGAGGAACGCAGTCTTGACATCCATCTGCCATATTTCATAATCATGAAACGCAGCAATTGCTAATAAAATCCGAATGGACTTAAACATCGCTACGGGAGAGAAAGTCTCATCATAGTCAACACCTTGAACTTGTCGAAAACCTTTCGCGACAAGCCGTGCTTTATAGATGGTAACATTACCATCCGCGTCCGTTTTCTACTTGAAGATCCATTTGCACTCAACGGCCTTTCGGTTGCTAGGAGGGTCCACCAAAGTCCATACTTGGTTTTCGCTCATGGATCCCAATTCGGATTTCATGGCTTCTAGCCATTTCTCAGAGTCTGGGCTCATCATCGCTTCCTCATAGTTCGTAGGTTCACTGTCTTCTACTAACAAGACAGTCAAGACAGGGTTGCCATACCACTCAGGAGGGGCACGCGACCTTGTCGACCTGGGATGTTTAGTAGCAGCATCGTCGGAAGCTTCATGATCCTTGTCATTAGCTTCCTCTATCGTTGGTGCAGGCGGTACTGGAACAATTTCAGGTGCTGCGCTACTCTCCAACTCAAGAGAAGGTTCAATAACCTCGTCTAGCTCTACTTTCCTCCCACTCACTTCTTTCGAGAGAAACTCCTTCTCAAGAAAGGAACCGTTCTTCATAAACACTTTGCCTTCGGTTCTGTGATAGAAGGTATACCCAATAGTTTCCTTAGGGTATCCTATGAAGACACATTTCTCCGCTTTGGGTTCGAGCTTGTCCGGCATCAACTTCTTGACGTAAGCTTCGCATCCCTAAACTTTAAGAAACAACAACTTAGGTTTAGCACCAAACCAGGGTTCATACGGTGTTGTCTCAACGGATTTAGATGGAGCCCTATTTAAAGTGAATGCAGCGGTTTCTAATGCATAACCCCAAAATGATAACGGCAAATCAGTAAGAGACATCATTGATCGGACCATATCTAATAGGGTTCGATTCCGGCGTTCAGACACACCATTTTGTTGTGGTGTTCCGGATGGCGTGAGTTGTGAAACGATTCCACTTACTTTAAGATGCGTGATAAAATCATAACTCAAATATTCACCTCCACGATCAGATTGTAGAAACTTAATCTTTCTGTTACGATGGTTCTCCACTTCATTCTGAAATTCTTTGAACTTTTCAAACGTTTCAGATTTATGTTTCATTAAATAGATATACCCATATCTACTTAAGTCATCGATAAAAGTGAGAAAATAGCAATATCCACCGCGCGTCGAAACACTCATCGGTCCGCATACATCGGTATGTATGATTTCCAACAAGTCCGTTGCTCGCTCCATCATACCGGAGAACGGGGTTTTGATCATCTTGCCCATGAGGCATGGTTCGCATGTGTCAAATGATTCAAAATCAAGAGACTCCAAAAGTCCATCAGAATGGAGTTTCTTCATGCGCTTTACACCAATATGACCTAGAAGACAGTGCCACAAATAAGTAGTATTATCACTATCTACTTTGCATCTCTTAGCCTCAATGTTATGGATGTGTGTTTCATCCCCTTCGAGATTTAGAAGAAATAAACCATTCACAATAGGTGCATGACCATAAAAGATGTTACTCATATAAATAGAACAACCATTATTCTCCGATTTAAATGAATAACCGTCTTGCAATAAACAAGATCCAGAAATAATGTTCATGCTCAACACAGGCACATAATAACACTTATTAAGGTTTAAAACTAATCCCGAAGGTAAAACTAAGGAGAGCGTGACGACGACCATCACATCAACTCTTGATCCGTTGCCAACGCGCATCTTCGCCTCATCCCTCGCAAGCCGCCGTCTATTCCGTAGCTCCTGTTTCGAGTTACAAATATTAGCAACTGAACCGGTATCAAATACCCAGGCACTACAACGAGGTCTAGTAAGGAAAACATCAATAACATGTATATCAAATATACCTTTGATGGTGCCAGCCTTCTTGTCCGCTAAGTACTTGACAGTTGCGCTTCCAAAGGACCCTTGTCCTTGCAATAGAAGCACTCGAGGTCGGCTTAGGACCGGACTTGAGCTTCTTCTCAAGGCGAGCGATGCTTGCCGCCACCCTTCTTGAAGGGCTTCTTTGCTCCCTTACCTTTCTTAAAGGTGGGCTTGTTGACCATCAACACATGATTATCCTTTTTGATGTCCACTTCCGTGGCCTTCAGCTTTGCGAAGAGCTCGGTGATCGTATCAGTGGAACCAATCTAATTATGAGTCACTACAAAACTTTTGTAGCTGGGAGGGAGTGATTGCAGAACCCTGTCAATCTTGAGCTCCTCTGGAATCGTGCATTCCAGTTGCTCAAGGCGTTGAGTGTAGCCCGTCATCTTAATGGTGTGCTCACTAACGGAACTCCCTTCCTCCATCTTGCAGCTAAAGAACTTCTCAGAGATCTCATATCTCTCAGAATGGGCCTGAGTCTGAAACATGGTTTTCAGCTCTTCGAGAATCTCAAAGGGCCCGGGATAGTCTTCAAAACGATTTTGAAGTTCCGGTTCCATAGCAAATAACATGGTGCTCTTAATCACACCATAATCATCTTTGCGCGACTGATAGACAGCTTTCTCATTAGCCGGCGCAGTTGCAACAGGGGGGTCACCTAACGCTTTCCCAAGGACATAGTCCTTTAGACCGCCAGAGAGAATGATTCTTAGATTGCGGAACCAATTGGTGAAGTTAGACCCATTGTTTCTAAGCTTTTCCTTCTTAGCAAAAACGTTGAAATTGAAGTTGGACTTGGCCATGTGATCTACAGTATTTGCAAGTACAATTTAGACTATGTTCATGATAAATAGTTCAACTTAATCAAATTACTAGATGAACTCCCACTAAATTCAACATCCCTCAAGTTGTTTAGTGAACACGATCCAAATTCACCACACCTAATCCGATCATCACGAGAAGAGATGTGGTTTCAATGGTGGACAACGAAGTGTCGATCATATCATTCCTTGTGTTCAGAGGCCATGTCTGTACATGCTAGGCTCGTCAAGTTAGACCCAAGTATTTCCGCGTGTGCAAAACTGGCTTGCACCCGTTGTATGTGAGCGTAGAGTCTATAGAACCCGATCACCACGTGATGCTTGGACACGATGAACTTTCGCAACGGTGCATACTCGGGGAGAACACAGTTTTTATCTTAATCTTTAAGTGAGGAATCATCTTATAATGCTACCGTCGCGATCTAAGCATAATAAGATACATAAAAGGATAAACATCACATGCATATAACTTTAATGTGACATGGTATAGCCAATCTTCGCGTAATGATCTCCATCTTGTGCGTGCCGGCATGATCTCCATCACTCCACCATGATTGCCTCCACCACGAATAGCAATTACAACTATTGCTAACTACTTAGCGATAAAGTGAAACTATTACATGGCGCATAAGAAGTTGACACACAGGTCATACACAATTATAAAGACAACCATATGGCTCCTGCCAGTTGTGTACTCATCGACATGCAAGTCGTGAAACATTACAAAACATGATCATCGCATACATTATACACATCACATCTTGGGACATACCATATCACAGAAAACACTCCCTGCAAAAACAAGTTAGACGCCTCTACTTTGTTGTTGCATGTTTTACGTGGCTTATGGGAGTAGATGCTAAGAACGATTCTTACCTACGGAAAGCCACAATGGTGATATTATGGTTGTCAAACTCCGGTGTTAATCCCATGACAACTATAGTGAGAGAACGACATCCACCACCGCATGTGTGGAACAAGCCACACGTCAAGTGCGGAGCGGTCTCATGACGACGTCGGCGTAGGTTGGCCTGGACCGCTTCAATCTCACTATCCCGTCATAAGAAGAACAAAACAAGAGGCTTGCAAAAAACATCAACACCCGCAACAACCATGTTGCGTTACTCGTGAAACACATCTACGCATAGATCTAGCTCGATACCACTCAAGGGTTTCGCGCATAGTAAATCAAAATTTTCTACGAATGCGAGCAGAGGAAAGCCAAGATCTAATCTAGGAGATGCAAACAACGAGAGAGATTGGATTAGATCTTCATACCCTTGAAGATTCAAGACGGAACGCGTGCCGGAACGTGGGTGATGTAGTCGTACTCGCTTCTCCTCCTCGCGATCCGATCCGATCTAGCACCACAAGTGGCGGTGCCTCCGTGAGATGCACACGTGCAGCACCTAGACGTCTCCTATTTCCTCGGACCAGCAAGTATGGTGGAGAGACGGATTGGATCTACAACACGATGGCGTGATGTATATGGTGGAGAATTTCTGCAGCAGGGCTTCGCCTACAAACAGTCGGGAGGGAGAGAGGAGGGCAGCAGGGCGGCTAGGGTTGGAGGGGAAGGTGTAGGGGGTTGGTGCGCCCCCAGCCCTCTATATATAGAGGGGTGGGCGCAGCCCTAGCCCCTCCCCCAAGCCAAGGCCGGCGGCCCCAAGGAGGAAGAGTGGGGGGCAAGGAAACCCCCCCTTCTAGAAGCTCTATCTAGAGTTTAAACCTCTTTTGGCCGGCTGGGCCCTATGGGGCCTTGTGCCCAATGCGTCCAGGGCACTCCCTCATAGGCCCATGCCCCTCCCGGAAGGTGGGGCCACGTTGGTCCCCTTCCGAAGGTTCTAGAAGCTTCCGCACAATACCGATTAATCCGAACAATTCAACTCCAAAACTGCCTTATATGAATCTTATTCTCCTGACCACTCCGAACCTCGTGATGTCCCGGATCCCATCCGAGACCAACAAAAACTCATAAACCAATTATCCAATCTATCCTAGCGTTGAGACACGTTATGTGTGACCTGCGGGTTCGAGAATATGCGACATGATCTTCTATCAATAATCAATAGCGGGTGAAACCCATATTGACTCCACACATTCATCGATGATCATATCGGATGAACCACGATGCCAGATTCAATCAATCCCATATATATATATATATATTCCCTTTGTCTCGCGATATTTTACTTGCGAGATTCGATCGTCTGCATCATACCTAGTTCAATCTCGTTCACAGTAAGTACTTTACTCGTTCGTAATCCGATATCACTTTGTGATTAACTCCTTAACCACATGCTTGCAAGCGGTGTTGATATCGATTCGAGTGGGCCTGAAGTATATCTCTCCGACTTGGGAGGGACAAATCCCATCTCGATACATACAACCCAGATACTTTCCGATCATCCGAGAGACACCTTTATGATCACCCTCTCATAGGATGACGTTTGATGACCTCAAAGCTTTCTTCCGATACCAGGAGTTGCATTATCTCATGGTCTAAGGAATACAATATTTGACATAAGAAAAGCTTCAAAGACTAACACGATGACACGATCTAATTGCTTCGCTTAGTTTGGTCATCCATCATATCATTCTCCCAATGATATGATCTCATTATCAATTGACAACTCATGTCTATGGTTAGGAAACCTTAACCATCATTGATCAATGAGCTAGTCCATAGAGGCGTACTAGGGACACGGTGTTGTTCACAAACCACACAAGTATTAAAGTTTCCGCTTAATACAATTCTAGCATGGAATATAAACATTATCATGAACAAGAATTATAATAATAACATCTTTATTATTGCCTCTAGAGCATAATTCCAACAATTCTATGGTCAACATCATATTTAGCAAGAGTCTTCCTACAACCACCATGAATAAAATGAGAACCTCCATCAGTCATGAGATATCTAGGCACACCAAACCTAGGAAAAATAACATCTTTAAGCATTTTTAAAGAGGTCTTACCATCAGCGTTGTTTGTAGGTATGGACTCTACCCACTTTGTAACATAATCAACAGAAACAATAATATGAGTATACCCTTTTGAAGGAGGAAAAGGACCCATAAAGTCAAATCCCCAACAATCAAAAGGTTCAATAACAAGAGAATAATTCATGGGCATTTCATTGTGTCTAGAAATGTTACCAACTCTTTGACATTCTTCACATGATAAAATAAACTTCCTTGCTTCCTTGAAAATAGTAGACCAATAAAATCCAGATTGTAATACTTTTAGTGCAGTTCTATCCCCAGCATGATGTCCTCCATAAGCACTGCCATGAAATTTTATCAATATCTCTTGTTGTTCATATTATGGGACACATCTTCGCATAATACCATCTACTCCTTTTTTATATAAATGTGGGTCATCCCAAAAGTAATGCCTTATATCATACAAGAATTTCCTTCTTTGCCGAGCTATAAAGGTTAGAGGCAAATACTTGGAAACAATAAAGTTAGCATAATCAGCATACCAAGGACTCTCATGCGGGCTTACCCTTATTGCAGCCAACTGTTCATTTGGAAAACTATCATTAACAAGCATAGGGTCAAAAGAAATGTTTTCCAAACAAGATAAATTGTCAGCAATAGGATTTTCAGCACCTTTCCTATCTATAATATGCAGATCAAACTCTTGTAAAAGCAACACCCATCTATAAGCCTAGGCTTAGCGTCTTTCTTTGTCATAAGGTACTTAATTGCAGCATGATCAGTATGAACAGTAACCTTTGAATCAACAATATAGGGTCTAAACTTATCACATGCAAATATTACATCTAATAACACCTTTTCAGTAGTAGCATAATTATTTTGAGCAGCATCTAGAGTCTTGCTAGAATAATGAATAACATTCAATTTTTTATCAACACGTTGCCAAGAACATCACCCACAGCAAAATCACTAGCATCACACATAATTTCAAAAGGTAAATTCCAATCAGGTGGTTGAACAATAGGAGTAGTAGTCAAAGCTTTCTTCAAATTTTCAAAAGCTTCCTTACAATCATCATCAAAAATAAAAGGTACATCTTTTTGAAGAAGATTGGTTAGGGGCTTTGAAATTCCGGAGAAATATTTAATAAACCTCCTATAGAAACCAACATGACCAAGGATACTACAAATACCTTTTATATCCCTAGGGCAAGGCATCTTCTCAATTGCTTCAATTTTGGCTGTCTACTTCAATACCTCTTTCAGAAATTTTGTGTCCAAGAACAATCCCTTCATTAACCATGAAGTGGCATTTCTCCCAATTAAGAACAAGGTTAGTTTCTTCACATCTCTGCAAAACTTTATCAAGGTTGTGCAAACAATTATCAAAAGAAGTTCCATAGACGGAGAAATTGTCCATGAAAACTTCCACAATTTCTTCACAAAAACCATGAAAGATAGCAGACATACATCTCTGAAAGGTAGCAGGAGCATTACATAAACCAAATGGCATACGCCTATAAGCATAAGTTCCATAAGGACAAGTAAAGGTGGTTTTCTCTTGGTCTTGCGCTCTTACAACAATTTGAGAGAATCCAAAATAACAATCAAGAAAACAAAAGTGGGTCTTTTTAGACAATCTTTCTAGTATTTGATCAATAAAAGGCAGAGGATAATGATCTTTCTTAGTAACTTTATTAACCTTTCTAAAATCAATGCACATACTATAACCAACCACTACTCTTTGGGGGAATAAGCTCATTATTTTCATTAGGCACAACAGTGATTCCCCCTTTCTTTGGGACACAATGAATAGGGCTAACCCATTGACTATCAGCAATAGGGTAAATAATACCAGCATCAATGAGTTTTAATACCTCATTTCTTACCACATATTTCATCTTAGGATTTAAACGGTGTTGGTGTTCAACAACTGGTTTTGCATCAGGTTCTACATTAATAGCATGCTGACATATAGTAGGAGAAATTCCTTTTAAATCATCAAGAGTATACCCATAGCTCCTCGGTGTTTATTCAATATTTCCAATAATCTTTCCTCTTCCTTCCCTGAAAGTTTAGAACTAATAATACTAGGATATATTTTCTTATCATCTAGATAAGCATATTTAAGATCATCAGGTAGATGTTTTAATTTGAAAAGAGGGTCTCCTTTAGGTGGTAGTGTGGTACCCAGATCTTCCACATGTAGGTTATGCTTAAATAATTCTGGTTGACGATGGAAAGCCTTGTCAATCTCATTTATTTTCTTGATGAAGACTTCACTTTCATGATCTTCCATAAACTGCTGCAAAGCATTTTTAGGATCAAGAGAAATAGCAGAAAGTTGTTCAACCCTGAAATCCTCATTAGGCAAATCATTTTCATAAGGAGTTTTAGCAAATTTGGAAAAATTAAACTCATAAGACTCGCCATCAAACTTAGTCAAAAAAATTTCCTTCTTACAATCTATGATAGCCCCACAAGTATTCAAGAAGGGTCTACCAAAGATAATAGGACAAGTTTTACTAGCTTCAGAAACAAGTACTAGAAAATCAGCAGGATATTTAATCTTACCACAAAGAACCTCCACATCTCTTACAATGCCAATTGGATAGACTGTCTCTCTATTAGCAAGGGAACAACCACATCTATGTCCTCAAGTTCAGAAGGACCAATTTCATGCATAATTCCCCTGTAAAGATCATAAGGAATAACACTAGAACTAGCACCAATATCACATAGACCATAGTAGAAATGATCACCAATTATAACAGAAAGCACATGGACACTAGTTTTCCTAACTTTTCTAGGATGAGAGACAACATTAGAAGCGTCTTCACAGAAGACAATGTGCTCATCCTCTATATTTTTAGTGACAAGATCTTTCACAAGGGCTACTACAGGTTCAATGTTTATTTGCTCATCAGGTTCCACAATTTTCTTTGCACTTTTGCTAACCACATTAGATATGATAGAATGTTCCTTTACCTTAGCAGCAAAAGGGATTTTCTCAACATAAGGTTTAGGCAAAATAGGATCAATAGTACAAACTTTAATGGTAGCAGGAACATGGGTAACAATATCTTTATAAGGTGCATGGTACTTGTCCCACTCCTTTTTGGGAATTTCAATATAAGAGGAAAAGGCCTTAAAACATTTTGCAAGAACTTGAGAATCAAGACCATACTCAGTACTAATATCACAGAAGTCATCAGTTCCCATAAAAGATTTAATGCATTCATAATCATAGTTTATACCTGACTTTCTTCCTTTGTCATTCTCCCATGCTTCAGTGTTATCTTGAATACGGTCTAGGAGATCCCATTTAGCTTCTTCCTTCATATGTGTGAATGATCCAGCACAAGAAGCATCTAGTAAATCTTTATCATGAAGAGAAAGCCCAGCATAAAAGTTATTGATAATAATGTTGTTAGGGAGTTCATGAATAGGAAATTTAAGCATTAGTAACTTCAGTCTCCCCAAGCTTGAGCTGTACTCTCTCCATCACGAGGCCAAAAGTTATATATTAGATTCCTATCCTTATGAATCTCACTAGGAGGATAGAATTTAGAATAAAAGAGAGGTACTATTTCCTCCCATTCCATGGATTGTCCATTCTTCAGCAGCTTATACATTCTTCAGCTCTTCCTTTCAATGATATAGGGAGTAACTTCTTCTTCACCTATTCAGTTGTGATACCTGCACACTTAAACAGCCCGCATAATTCATGGATAAAAAACAAATGATCACCAGGGTGGACAGTTCCATCCCCTAAATAATAATTATCCATAACACGATCAACAATACTTGTAGGTATCTTAAAAGGATCTATCTAAACAGGCGGTGGTTCATCTACTACCCTAACAGTGGTAGTAGTTTTCCCAAATAGGAAACCAAGTGGGTTATGCATATTGGAAACAAAGTAACAAACAGAAATAAAAAGCAATACTCACAGTAGAAGTTTCCTTTACCAGTTCCACTATTCAATAACGCTTCACTCCCCGGCAACGGCGCTAGAAAATAGTCTTGATGACCCACAAGTATAGGGGGTATCGTAGTACTTTAGATAAATAGGAGTGTTGATCCCAACGAGGAGCAGAAGGTGTTGACTAGTGGTATGGAGCAGGAAATCTGTGTAAATACTTAGCAAACGGATTTTTAGGGGTTTTATGATAAAGCAAGGAAATAAAGTGCAAGTACATAAAACAGCAAACAATTGCAGCAAGTGGCCCAATCCTTTATTAGCAAAGGAAAAGCCGGTGAAAATACTAATGAGGACCAAACGTTCTCGAGGACACATGGGAATATTGTCAAGTGCTTTCATTTCATATAGCTGATTAATCTTCTTTGGTTTTATAAGTGTTGTGTGGGTGAACCTGTGCTAATGTACCGACCTTACTTGGAATAATACATACTTGGGATTAAACCCCTTGCAATCATCCGTGACTACAAGAAAGCTATTAAGATATAAACCTAACCACAGCCTTAAACTCTGAGATTCTACACTCCCTTGTGCAATGGTTTCCTAACGGGGATTCAGGTTTCTGTCACTCCGGCAACCCCATAATTAGTAGCCAAATACACCATGGATTCCCCTAGTCCCATAAATGGTGAAGTATCATGTAGTCGACATTCACATGACACCACTAGAAGAATAGCACCACAACTTAAATATCAAACCATTGAATAGTACCTCAACACAATTCCACTACTAACAACATGACTTCTCCCATGTCCTCAGGAACTAAACGAACTACTCACGAGAAATCATATGGATCAAGATCAGAGATGATATGATGATGAATAACAATCTGAACATAAACAATAATTCAATGGTTCCACTCACAAGCATCAACTACAATCGTAATCAACACCGGGAAAGTTTCCCCTAAGAACTATGCAAGATTCAACACAATTGTTACAGCGGGATGGAGTGGTGATGATGGTGCTGGTGGAGATGATGGTGTGGATGATGATGACCCCGATGAAGTCTAGCTTGATGATGGTGTTGATGGCGATGATCTCCCCTCTCCGGGAAGGAATTTCCCCGGTAGAAATCTGTCTGCCGGAGAGCTCTTTCTCTCTCGGTGTTTTTCACCCCGCAGAGGCGGCGGAATCTTTATGTGGTTGCTCCACGTGTATTATGGTTTCTAGGAGAAGATATAGGCGAGAGGGCGGAGCCAGAGGTGGGCCAGGGTGGCCACACCCCCTGTAGGCGTGGCCTAGGGTGGCCCGCGCCTAGGAGGGTGTGGGCCCCCTGTGGCCCAACTCCGCCTCCCCTTCTGGCTTCCTTCGTCTTCTGGGAAAATATAATTTTCCATAGTTTTTCTAGTATTTTTCTGATCTTCATGAAATTGCATCAAAACACAGCTTTTTCCATCAGAATCCTGACTCCGGCAATTCATCCTCCAAGAATCATCCAACATGCAAAAACACATGAAAAGACATAAGTAACACCTCTTAATATGAAATATATTAATGAATAGAGGCAAATTATGATATAGAATGGTGATGCAAATTGTACGTATCAAATCTCATAGCTATCAACTCCCCCAAGCTTAGAAGTTGCTCGTCCTTGAGTGACAAGGAAATAAGAAATGATAGTGGAGATTCGAGACTTAAATAAAAGAACTTACAAGCTCAGTTTGGTGTCAAATTCTTTTCTTCAAGAATCCTGCAACCTTAAAAATGATCTTACAAGTATTCACAAGATTGCACTGAGTTCACTTCCTAGCCACGTATATCTTGCTATCAAATAAATTAAATTCCCAAGCTAGTGCCAAATGTTTAGCTAGGAAAGTGAAACAAATCTTTTTGGTCTCTCTCTTATTGAGAGATGAAAACTTTTTCCTCTTGTTCATTTAATAGATTAGGAGTACCCAAGTTGGCACCATGAACATTTAAGTTAAGAACAACTCATCTAATCCCACGTCAAATTCAAGACTCTCAAAAAACCTTTTTCCTTTCCTTGTTTTTCAAAAACTTCTACTCTTTCATAGAGAAATCATGCCACTGCTTTTAACATGTTAATTGGGGCTGTGTTGTGCACTCGTGACCATGCCAATAGATAGCTGTTGAGCAATAGTAGGTCAGAGGAGTACTACAACTTCTCTTGGAACGTGAAACCACGAGGAGACTAAAATTTTACCTGTCATAGCATTGTTGCTATAGACGTTTACATAACTTAATAGCCAAAATCAAGTGGTTTCCCACATTTAGATCGTTCGTTGGCCAGCGGAGTTAATAGTTCCCCATGGAGTATGACAGTATTGTAGTGACACGCATAAATCGATATCCTACTATAATTATTAGAAAAAGTAGTGGCATAATCTCTACTACTCCGAAGCATCCATTTTATCAGAAAATTTCATTCAAGGGTGCTATCGAGTCTATTTACATTAAGCTCAATGGGGTTGAGTAGTTTCAAAAATCAAATCTTCTGGGCTAAACATGGACTCAAGTCATCTATTGGATGATTTCTCTTGTTGTAAAAAATGTTGGAAATATTTAAACCAAGTTCATTGCTCATTGTTTTAGAGCTAAAGGTAGATGATGGCAAAGGAATTTAATTTATAGGATAACAAGCTAGGTGGGGAGTGACTCAAGTGCAAGCGAGTAAATAATTGTAAGATCAATTTAGAGTTGCAGAAGGGGTGATGAAACGAATGTGATACCTCCTCTTGCTTGCTTCGTTCTTGTACTTGAGTCGAATCCCCTCTATATTTTCCTATTGCCAATTCACCTGAAATTGAGCAATCTTCGAGAAAAACAAAGAAACAAATTGCAAATAAAAGTTATAACTAATTTTTATGTGTTTTGGTTTTTAAGAATGCAAACTTAAAGTAAACATGCTTTTCTTGGAAAAGAAAACAAATCAAAAGAAGAAATAAAAATATGAATGCAAGTTTGGAGGTTTTCAAAACCTCCCCTAAGCTTAGGCTTTGCCATGGTTAGTTGTTGCCATTGTTCGGTGGCGGTTGATGGTGCTGCTAGTAGTAGTCGGGGAAATAGATCATGAAGTTACCAAAGATGTGAGTTAAGGCACTCACATATTCACTTACTCCATGCAGAGTCTGTTCAATCTCCCCAACGTGTTGGTTGAGCTGTAGAAAATCTTGATAGGGGATATTGTTGAACCCCTGTTGCTGTTGTGGCTGATGGGGCCACTGGTCCCAAGGATTCTCCTCCTGCTGCTGCTGTTGTTGTCCCTCCCAAGCAGGGATGTACTCCTGTTCCTGCTTCTGCTCCTTCTCACCCTGTTGCCCTCCTTCCTCTTCCTTAGAGTCAGGATAGAGTGCCTCCATGACTTCAGTCACTTGATCCTTTATGAGGATCTAGTTGTCCCTTCCTAGAATCTCGAAGGCTTGCGGGCAAGGCAATGGCACTTGATAATCCTGAACAACATCAAGATAACCAAATTGATAGTCTCAGAGCCTCCTGTTAGCTCGGTAAACACTAAGGAAGCCACAAGAAGTTATGTACTTGACATCCATAAGTATGGAGCCATCAACAGGTTGTGCAATAGGAATTGCAATTTCGAGAGCTTGGATTAGGTGGGTTACCAATCCACCGATGCGAATATCACCTTTCTGTTTGTAGCTCTGGTGGCGGAGGTGCTGGAGGAATAGAGCTATAGGAGTGGGACTCTGCGGCGCATTAGGAAAGAGCACCTTGGTAATCATGGCCATGTCTTCATTAACCATCGAGCCGGTATCTCCTCTTCTTAACAATGTTTTAGCAAGAAACATAGCAAAATAACGGATGGTTGGGTTCTGAATGGTGGACATATTCTTATGATAGAAGTCCCTGCCAACATTAATAGAAATAATCTCCCAAGTATCTGCACTTGAGACACTATACAAGTTTGTAACAGTTGGTTCCCCTTCCGGAGGGAATCCATAAGCCTCACAAAATTATTGATACGTAATTTGATATGGTCGTTGGTTAACGGTGAAATTTATCATTCATGTGTTACCTTTCTCCTTGTAGTCGTCGTAGAAGGAGGCGAGGAACTCATGGGTGAGCCCATCGTAGGTGTAGTGGTTGGCGTTGGCGAGGCCGGCGAGCCCTGCATTTGCACACAAGTAGTCGAAGTCCGCCTTCAACTCTGCTAAGTTGAGAAAGCCGTTATTGGCCCATCGTGTGGGAAGCACCTTCCTCGCCAAAACCATGGCGTACTTGTTGCCATGTGATGACTGCAAGTGCACAGATCGTTTGTAGCTAGTTTCGAAATAAAGATATCGATCCCACAGGGAGCAGGAGTCTCGAATCTAAATAACTCTTGAACTAAATACTAAAATAGAATGCTAAATAACGTTCTAAGTAACAAGATAAAATGTGAGTTTGGTGTAAAATATATTTTTGGTTTTTCAAATAGGAGAACAATAAGTAAACTAAAGCTATAAGTAAACAAGAGCATGCGATTATGATTACGAAGGTTTGTAAGATGATGGAAAGAGTTCTCAAGGAGTAGTGGACCCATCGCTAATAATTATGAAGAGTTATCAAAATTATTATAATGAGTAAGACCATGTATCATATATGTGGGAGGAGCTCCATATATGGATGAATAGGAAACAACCACTGCTCACATCAGACAAAAACCAACAACCATCGTGTTACTGCGCTATTAAGGGATTTCTCCTGTGGCATGGACATGGCTTGATGATTTCTCCTTGATTCCCCAAGTTAGTACGTAAAGAATGACAACTACTTATAGTCACAATAAGTGCTATCATCCTTCCATCTACCAACAAGTAATCCCCTTCATCAAGTCACCGTAAGAGGCAAATATTAAGGAGGTGCACAACTCCCAACATCAAGATGAAGACAATTAACACAGACACATAATGAACAATGTCACATAATAATCTATATCTCAATTCAATCACATACTAGGGTTTATCTATCTCCCCAAGAACAAGGGAACCTAATCACACATGAAGGCAATCAATATCATGGATAGAATATGGATGAAGTATGATGATACAATTGAGAACAAGTGCAAATCCAAGATTCAATCTAGAATTACAACAAGTAACCAAAGGGGATCGGTGATGGAGACGTTGTTGACGAAGATGACGATGTAGATCGATGTGGAGGCCTTAAAGATCCTAGTCCCTTCTCCTCTTATGTGGTGGTGATGGTGTAGATCTGATTGGATGTGTCTATGGCAGTAGCACGGCGACAGGACACCGCCGTGGTGGAGGATATGGATTGGTGGCTCTCTCTTGGCTCCTCCCCTCTTTATATAGGACTTGGGGGTGCCCTAGGGTACCCCCCAATACCGTCATATGACCTGGGGAAGGTTCTAGAGCTTTTCTAGGGTCAAATCCCGTCGTTTCTGACCTATTTGGCAACTATACGGCCGGAGCTATACGGCCTCCGGCCATATATTTGGTCGTCATACCTTTAACACCCTTTCCTATTTTGGTCGTCATTTCTTCATACAAACTCCATTTTGGGTGTTCTTCGGCTCGTTGGATTCGTATTTACGAGGGATAAAACCCCATGGTACTGGATATTTATTTTGAGATGTTTAAAAAAATCACTTTTCCAACCTATCAAATGGCTAAGTCTGGTCCCTGCAGCTCCTCCATACTATGCTCTCTTTGTTCCTTTTGGCTTTGTTTCATCCATAATCATCATCAACACCTACACACATATCATAGACAAGGAAAGTGATAAAATTGTACCTAAACTAATAAGTGTGGAAAGCTCATATGAAAGTAGAATGAAAACTAGAAGTCATGCATATAAGGCATAGCTATAGCTAGAAGAAACATGATATGAGAGATAAATTGCACATTTTATATGGCTAAAAGAGGTGGTATTTCACAGCCATCAACTTCCCAAAGCTAGACCTTGCTCGTCCTCGAGCTTATCATTGGAAATCAGTGCCTTGCATCCCTATTTCTTCTACAAGATCGAAGAGAGAAAACATGTATTCATACAAGGCAACACAAGCTCAGTTATAAATACCACTAAAGATTCATCAAAACTTATATGCTCCATGTCAACAGTGAATCTAACTTGCAAACAAACTTGTGATCTGCTCATTGCACCTTTTGTATAACTTTTCATATCGTTATTTTTATGAGACAATCCTTAGTCATAAATAAATTTCAATCATAAATAGGAATAAAGTTTATCGATTCTACCCAATCATGTCATTCAGTTAAGGCTCTCAAGTGCAAACATCAGCTATTGAGCTTTCAGAAAGTTTATCTCTTAATAACGAGATTTACGCCAAAAGGAAATGTGAGAACATGTCAAAATAAGAATAGCATTAGAGTGTCTCATATGGTCATCCACATCAATGAATCATGGCTATCAAACACTCATTTTCTATTCTTTGTCTTTCTAAAACTTCAGTTTATCAATAATGAGATCATATCATAACTTAGTGTGTTTAATCAGACTATACAGGCTAAGATTGGATACTCGTGACCATTACCAAGGTTTTCCCTTTTTGGTATAATGATTTCTCATTCCTGTTAGAGGAGTATTCCCTCTTTTGCTTTGAACGCAGGTCCATGAGAATACCAATGCGTACCCAAATATAGCATTTCTGCTACATATGTTGGGCAACTCATAGACAAACTCCAAGAGTTTCTTATTTTTGGATTGTTCAAAGGCCACCGGAGTTGTTAGCATCCCATGTTGTGCGACAATGGTGCACACATGCGTAAAGCAATATCATAATTTAATCAATAGGTCAACATTTGGCATGCATCTCAATTACCGCTAAATATTATTTTCTTCTATAGAGGTCCCAACCTTTATAAGGTAGAGATCCCTGTGTTTATAATGCTAGTCCCTGGATCAATAGCTAGCATACACAGTTTAAGATGTAATATCAAGAAACAAAGGTCATAGTACAAATTTATAACCAGGAATAAAATAATTCATTACATCTTACATAGCTCATTTGACTATCGCATTACAATGCAGCAAAAATAACTATATAGCATGGAGTCCTTCATCTTCAAAGTGCCAAAGGCAATCATGTTGGTTGTAGACTTGTAATCCTATTAAACACACTTCACTAACATCAAACAAACCTGTAAAATAATAAGTTACAGCCACAAGGGTCAATACATTTGAATTGTATTGGCAAGTGATAGTATGGTAGAATAGTGGTATCTAACTTCTATATGCATTTGGCTAAGTGGAGCTTAGGCTTGCTTTGATCAAAATAGATTTTCCTTATCAGTTGAAAACACTAAGTTTTTGTTTGTCAAAATCACCCAAGGCATCTACCAATTAAAAATTGAAGATCCTTTACCTTTGTTCAACCACAAGCTTTTAACTTAGAAATTGGGATGAGGAGATCCTTGATAGCTTCCATGTCTTGATGCTCAAATTCTCCATTGCCGAGGACACAACTAAGTACTTAGATTTTTCCTTCTTGAGAGGTGGTGCACTTTCCCCACAAACTCGACATGCATCGAGACAAGATCTTTAAGAAGCCTTCCATTAGACCAAATGGACGCGTTCCAAACCTATCACCCCCTACCACCTTATGTCCATCTGGCTAAGTTATTGCAACCTATATGATCCTGGCAGAGCCCATATACCATGTGGTTGCACTAGAAGCTTCTCAACATTTTACATCTCAAATCTTTTGTTCCTGGGTGGCTTTCCACAAGTGTGATATACAAGTTTTCCCTAGTTTACTGGACTTGTGATACCCGAGTTTTCCCCAGTTTACTGGACTTGTGATACCCAAGTTTTCCCAAGTTTACTGGACTTGTGTAACCACTCAACATACCCCATTCTCACCATTCCACCCAGGTGATTAATTCACTTAGTAGTTTTATTAAGCAAAAACATAAGTCAAAAGACTTAGCAAAATTTCCATAGCATGTATATAAACCACCCTTGTTTGCTACTAGCTAGGCTAAGCATGATAGTAGCAGGAATCTTAACTTAGGTAAAGTTCTACTAAGGCATCATCTACTAGGACTTCCCAAGGCATAGCATACTTAGTAAAAATTCCATGCAAGTCCTACTCAAAATATCACTAATGCATAGTCAAAATAGTAGGACAAAATGTATGAAGCACCACTTGCCTTTTTAGTAGAGAATATAGATTCACTCCTTGATCTTGCAATTGTCACAATCTTCAAAGTTCACTACAAGTCAATCAAGCAAGCACATATTCAAACTAGCATTCAAACAATTCACCACATAAAATAAAGTAACCAAAACAATGCATGCAAGCATGTAAAATATCATTTTATTTGGAAAGTGGTCTCTACTAAGACTACAAACATTTTAAAACACCTATTGGTCATTTATAAAAGTGGCAAAACCATTTAAAATCAAGTTAGTGAAAATGGGTCATCTAAATCATTTTTGTTTTGCCAGTAATGATTTTAATCAAGGAGTAGTTTCTAGTGTTTGACAAATATATTTTTAAACAGAAATGTTAGTGTTTATGGTCAAAGTGTTTAAAACAAATCTATTTGCAAAAGGTTTCACTCAAAAACATTTTTAAATAATAGCAACATTTTTATTTTACTAGAAATGCCTTTATTCAAAGGAATAATTCCTTGGTGTCACAAAATATATTTCTAAACCCAAACTTTTGTGTTTCTGGTCAGTAGGTTCAAAACAAATCAATTGCAAAAGATTTTACCCAAAAATCATTTTTAGAATAATTATTATACTCTAAATAGGCCTAGAAATGTTTCTGCAAAAACACCTAATGTTCCAGAAGCAAAATAATAAACTAAGGGCATGGTTGGAAAGTTCACATTTTTCTGATTCAAATGATATAAAATTTGTAAATTTTGGACGTGTAGATCAAAAGTTATGGATTTTACAAAATCAAATCTCTAATAGATTCATTTTCTGTTTTAAATCCTGAGTCTGGCCACATGGAATGTTTCTATTGGTCTATACTGCTTCGTCTGGATCGAGCATCGTGGGCTGTTGGATCTAAAGGGCATCGCATGAATCACATTGATCCATACCGTTTTGATAAGTCAATCTATCTACGCCGCTGGATTTGGATCTAACGGTTACAGAGCATGCGACCATTTCCTGGCGGAGCGGTGACGACGCTCGGTCAGAAGCGTTCCAGCGACTACAGGAAGCGAGGGAGGAAGGGGATATGCTAACCAGGTTCGTAGTGATGTGAGGAAGCTCAACGTCGTCGTGGAATGGCCAGGGGCACACGGTCGCGTCGGTAATTGCTCGTCGGAGAAGCTTCTGGCGACGGGCACACTCGGGTGTTGTCGTTGGCGAGGCTATGGTACAAGCTAAGGCAAACAAATGGTTGCATTAGATGCACACGGGGTCGATGAATACACGCGTATCATTGAGAGGTAGAGGGAAGGTCAGAAACTACCAGGGGGTGTCGCCGGAGTTAGAGCAGGAGGCGGTGGCGCTCACACGTCGTTGTTTCCGAGGCTGTGGAGCACTCGCGGGCAAGTGGGTGGTACAGGAAGATGCGCACGGCGATGGGGAGTGATCTCGTGGAAACCAGGGACAGTGGGGGTGGTTGTGCTTGTCGGAATTTGACGGAAAGCTCTTAGGAGTAGTGGTGGTTTGGGCGTGCAATTGCTGCAGCCTGGTGGTAGAGAGGGGATAGGGTCTGAGGGGAAATGAGGAGGAGGGTGAGGCGATTATGTACGCGTGGTCATGGGAGGAATGATGGTGGCAATAACGCGAATTTACGCGGATTGAAACAGGAAGAAACAGCCGGGGAGAGGTTGGGGGCGAGGTCTCCACGAGGACGGTGATGATGTGGACAGTGGGGCCGGTTAGTCAGCGTGGGGAGGGGTTACGCGTGGGGTTGTGTTCTTAGTGAGTGAGAGGGTATGCGGGCAAGTGAGAAAGGGCTTGCAGGGAGAGAGAGGTGTCGGGTGGGCTGGCTGGGCCAAGTTGGGCCAGGGGTGTTGGGTAGGTTAGTTGGGCTGCAATTTTTCTAATTTTTCTTTCTGGTTTCTTTTTCCTTTTCTATTTTTTTGTTTTTATTTTATTCAAATGATTTCAAACTCAATTTGAATTCAGATTTTTGTCAAACTTTTTCTAAACTTTCAGTAGGTTTTAATACTGTTTATTAATGTATTTAAAATTCCATTTTTGGAATATTTCAAATATTCCTTTTATGGTTTATTATTTATTTAAAATAGACATTATCTTTATTTAAATAAAATTTAAATATGTTTCCACTCAATATTATTTTATTCAAATGATATGTTTTAAATTCAAATGTTTCTCAAACCTTTTCAGTAAGTTTATAATGTGTTTAAAATTCCATTTTAGAATATTAAATTATTCTTTTATGGTTTAATATTTATTTAAATTAGACAATTGTTTTTATTCAAACCATTTATTCAAGCCGCCATTTAAATTAAAATTTTCATCAAACCTTTTTAGTAGGTTTTATTTATTCATTAGTGTGTTTAAATAATTCACTTTGAATTATTTCAAATAATTTAATATGATTTAATATTTATCTAAATGAGGCCTTTGTCTTTATTTAAATAATTTGAATATGGTTTCAAACCATATAATTCTATTTAATTATTCTTTTTAAGTCAATTAGATAACTTTTTAATCCATTTGGCAATTTGAGTTATTTTCCCATGATTTAATTAATCATTTATATTAGGGATTTTGTCTTCTTTTAAATCAAATATGGTTCAAGTCCATATAAGTTTTATTCAAATAATCTTTATTCCTTTATTTTATTTGGATTATATTTATTCCATTTGCTTATGGATTTAATTCAAGATTTAAATTGTCTTCTAAATAATTTTCTTGGAATTTATTATTTAGTTTAGGCAATTTGTCTTTATTTAAATAATATTAAATATGGTTTAATCCCTATGATTTTATTTAAATAATCTCTTACTCCTTGTTATTATTCAATAACTTTCATTTTTTTATGGATTTGGCCAAGATTTTATTTGGCTTTTAAATATTCCTTATTTTTTTATTTCTTTCTTTGCCTTATAAAATCCATATCTTTTTATTTATAGATCCCAAATTGGTGATTCCAATTTGTGTAATATTATTTAATATTTGCTTATCTTTTTAAATCCTTTTAGATTAATTTTCTCACAATTTGGTATGGATTTTAGCTAGGAGTTTTATTAGCCTTGGAAATCAATTCTTTTTATCTTATTAAATTCACAAGTTTTTATCCATGGCTCCAAATTAAATGAAACCAATTTCTATGGTTTTATAATATTTTTATTTATCATTTCTTACCATTTAAAAATGTTTGTTGCTGAATTTTTATATGGATAAAATCCATAGTCTTAGAGAGATCTTGGAAATGGTTTCCTTCCATTAGGGTTTTGGTTTATTTTCCCAAGTGTTTAAATTTCAAGATACATTAATTGATGAATACATTTCACTTGATTGAAATTTTTTTGGATTCCATTTTCATTCAAATTTGTTCAAGAAGGGTTTTGATGTTTCCATTTAGAAGCAAAAAGTTTCTTTTCACCCTAAATTTCAACAATTATTTCTTTTGTTTATTTATTTTTCACATTTCGAAATTTGGAAAATTCTGGGATGTGACAGGCTACCACCCTTAAAAGAAATCTCGTCCCGAGATTTGGGAAGGATAGAGGTTACAAGTTGACTTCAAGACAACTAGAGTACTACCACCCTTAAAAGATTTTTGTCTAGATTACATCTTGGCTTACTTGGGGTCTTGATGAAACTTCTCTGGACAGACATCTGCATAGTGTCCTTTGTTTCCACACTTGAAACATGTGACAAGGCTGAGATCCTTCATAGGCTTGCTTGTCTTGTACTTCTTCTTTTCTGGACAATGTGGTGTATAATGGCCTGGCTTTTTGCATTTGTTGCACATCACTTGGCTAATATCATTCTTCTTCTTTGGCATCACTATTTCTTGTTTATTTCTTTGACTCTTCTTATTTTCTGGGCATTCCTTAACATAGTGTCCCATCTCTTTGCAATTGTAACATCACACCTGGCTAATGTCTTGCTTGCTGGGGTTGAGGCATTTCTTATTTTTGTGTCTCTCCAAACCTAGAAGTTCTTCTAGTTCATGTTCTTCATATTTCACCACAATTGTGGGAAATCTTTATCTCTTTTTGGGGCAGTCACTAGATATGTGACCTTCTTATCCACATGAGTATCAACACTTTGTGGTCACTTTGAGGTACGGTTCTGACTTTGCCTTCATCCTTCTTGGTAGAAGTTGTTTCCTTATGGAGGGTTACAAACATTTGGTGCATTCCATCTTATTTCATTTGTTGAACAATGGGATATATGGGGCATTGCATAGGGACATGATCATTTCCTTCACATAGGAAACAAGTAACTTGAGATGTGGGGCATTGTCCAGTTGGATGTTTCTCTTCACAATTAGGGCATTGGTCCACATGCTCTTTATAAGTGTGTTCTATGTCTCAACAAATATTGCAAGCTTGTATCACATCCCAAGATTTTCCAAATCTTGTAATGTGAAAATAAATAATTGTTGAAATTTAGGGTGAAAAGAAACTTTTGTTTATAAACAGAAACTTAAAATCCCAACTTGAGAAAACTAAGGTTAAAGTTTGAATCTAACAAAATTCAAATCAAGTGGAATGCATTCCTCATAAAGTGCATCTTGAAATTTAAACACTTGGAGAATAAACCAAAACTCTAAAACCCTAATGGAAGAAAATCATTTCCAAGTTATCTCCAAGCCTATGGATTTGATCCATATAAAAATTGGTCATAAAAACATTTCAAAATGATCAAGAATGACAAATGGAAATATTATAAAACCATATAAATTGATTTCATTCAATTTGGAGCCATAGATAAAATCTTGTGAATTTAATAAGATAAGGAAATTGAAATTCCAAAGCTAATAAAGCACCTATCTAAAAATCCATAAAAAATGGTGAGCAAATAGTCCTAAAGGGGTTTAAAAGGATAAATGAATATCAAATAAGATTTTACAAATTGGAATCATCAAGTTTGGATCTTTAAATAAAAAGATATGAATTTTATAAGATAAAGAAAGAAATATTAAATGAGGAATATTTAAAGGCCAAATTAAATCTTGGCCAATCAAATGAAATAAAATATTTCTATTGGTTAAAAAGAATAAAGGTTTATTTAAAAAAAATAAGGATTTATTAATATCCAATTTTAATTAAGTAAAGGCTTTTCCCTTTCAAATAAACATTAAAATTTATTAAAGTTTTTAAAATAAGAATTCCAAGTGTTTTAGTTTTTCAAATGAAACCTACTGAAAAGATTTTGATATTATTTAGATTTCAAAAAGAGTTTTAAAAATAAATTAAAACCTATTTGAATTAAAGACTAAGGTCTATTTATTTAATTATTAATAGATCCTAAAAGAATTATTTTATTTTGGACCTTGGAGTATGTTGATAAACAGAATTTAAATCAACACAAAGTTTGGTGGTGGTTTGATTTGAATTGGAGTTTGAATTATTTGATTGAAAATCAAAACAGGAATTCAATTCAGAAAAAGAAAAAGGTTTCTATAAAAAAATATAGAAACAAACCCAACCCACTAAACCTACCCAACCCAGCAAAGCACCTGGCCTAGTTAGCCCATTTACCCCTCCCCGCGAGAAAAACGATTCGCACCCACAGTTTCACCCGCTCACTCGCTGACTGCCGGACCCCACCACTCCTTTTCCTCTCTCGCTGACAGCACAACCCCACCCGCCAGACCTTTCTTCCTCACCCCGCCTCTGACCGCGCCCCCCTGTCCATGTTTACTATCGATGAATGCCAGTGTTAATACGATTTAACGACGCCGTGAAACCGTCCCCCGACCACGCACACTTAACCGCTCGCGCCTCCTCTAACTTTCCCCCAGATCTCACTCGACAAACGCCACCAGGACGCACCGATTTCACCCGAAACCTCTCCCTGCTCCGGCAGGCATTTTCTTCAATTCCGGCCAGTACCTTCCTCCCCTTGCCCCTTGGATGCTACGAGCTTGTTCACCATCACTGTGCGCTTCTTCCAGTACCTCCCACTTGCCTGCTCGTGCCCCACAGCCTCGCCTTCGTCTTTGTCTGGGAACCACCACCGTCTGCACCAGCTCCGGCGAGCTACTGTCGACTCCGTGTGCCCCTTTCCCTATGGTGAGTTCCATTTCAACCTATACGAACTTGCACACCCTCCTGACACGTTTCCTTGCTCGCTTGCACCCCAGACACCCATCCCCGACGACGCCTGTGCGCACCCGTCGGCGAGCGATTGCCGTCACCACCGTGCGCCCCTCGACGAGCTACCACCACCTTGGGCATCACCACGACCCCGTGAACCCGGTGAGCCCCTCCGTTCCTCTCCTCTCTTCCGAGATTCACTGAACCACCGCCACCAGACACGCCGCCGCCAGTCGCCGCCGCCAGCACCGCTGCTTCTTGGTCAAAGCATTGAGGTCCGTAGGATCTTGATCTGACGATTGAGATTAGAACTAACATGAAGGGGTATGTATCCACCTGAGCTGTGCGATCCCACTTAAATCCAACGGTTGTACACAGTCGATCCAACCGAAACGGTATGGACCAGTAGTAAGCAGACACGTGGCCCTGTCTGTTTTAATAAAAACAAATTTGATCTATTTGTGGTACAATTTTGTAAAATCCATAACTTTAAAACCACACGTCCAAATTTTGAAAATTTTATATCAATGGAATCAGCAAGACAAATCCTACCCAACCATTCCCTTTGTTTAGTAATTTGTCTCTGGTAAAATGATTGTTTTTGCAGAAACTTGTGTAGGCATGTTTGGAATATAAAATTCATTCTAAAATTTTTTTAGGGATAAAATCTTTGACAAATAGTTTGATTTGAACCTACTGACCATAGAAATCAATTGGTGGTTTCAAAAATGTTTTTGGTGAAGCAAAAGAATAAATCTTTGATTTAAACCATTTCTTGTTAAATAAAAATATTGTTTATTTGTTAAAAATGCTTTTTGGAGAAAACCTTTGGGAAATGTTTTGATTTAAACTCTCTAACCCTAAACACAAGGTTTTATGATTTGAAAACATATTTTGTGAACCCTATAGATTGTTGCCTTATTAAAAGCATTTCTCCACCATATAAAATAAGGCTTTGGTTTAAAAATGGTTTATAGGTAGAATCTTTTGCAAATAATTTTGCCACTTTATAGAATGATCAATAAGTGTTTTAGAATGTTTATAACCTATTATAAAACACTTTTGTAAATAAAACAAAGTTTGGCATGCTTGCATGCATTGTTTTGTCACTATTATTTTATGTGATGTTGCTTAAATGGTAGATTGAAATATTGCTTGCTTGATTGAATTGTAGTGATTTGAGGAGTGTGAATATTTCAAAGATCAAGGAGTGAACTTATATTCTCTACCAAAAAGGCAAGTGATACTTCATACTTTTGTCCCACTATTTTCACTATGAATTAGTGATATTTCTAAAGTAGGACTTGCATGGAAATTTTGCTAAATGTAAACTATGCCATGGGAAATCCTAGTAGATGAAACCTTAGTAGAATTTTCCTAAGTTAAGATTCCTACTACTATCATGCTTAGCTTAGCTAGTATAAAACAAGGGTGGAATATATTCATACTATGGAATATTTCTAAGTCAAGGACTTGTGTTTTGTTTAATAAAACAACTAAGTGAATGAATCACCTGGGTGGAATGGAAGGAATGGTTTGTGTTGAGTGGTTATACAAGGCCCATTTCTATGGTTTACCTTGTGTATCTCACTTGTGGAATGCCACCCAGGAACAAAGAGATTTGAGATGTCAAATGTTGAGAAGCTTCAAGTGCAGCCACTTGGCATTATGGGCTCTGCCTGGATCACATAGGTTGCAATAACTTAACCAAATGGACAGTTGGTGGTAGGGGATGATAGGTTGGAACGTGTCCATTCTGGTCTAAGGGAAGGCTTCTGAAAGATCTTGTCTTGGCGAAACCAAGTCTTGTGGGGAAAGTGCACCACCTCTGCAGAGTGAAAATCTAAGTACTTAGCCATGCCCCTGGTAAAGGACAATTTGAGCATCTAGACATGGAAGCTATCAAGAATCTCCTCATCCCAATTTCTAAGTTAAAATCTTGTGGTTGAACAAGGGTTGAAGGATCACCAATTTCTATTGGGATATGCCTTGGGTGATTTTGTCAAGCAAAAACTTAGTGTTTTCAAATGATAAGGAAAATCTATTTTGAGCAAAGCAAGCCTAAGCTCCACTTAGCCAAATGCATATAGATGATAGACTCCACTATACTACCATAGTATCACTTGCCAATATAATTCAAATGTATTGACCCTTGTGGCTGTAACTTATTATGTTGCAGGTTTGTATGAGGTTAGTGAGATGTGTTGATTAGGATTACAAGTCTACAACCAACATGTTTGCCTGTGGCACTTTGAAGATGAAGGACCCCATGCTATTGTTATATTCTGCTGCATTGTAATCAAATAGCCAAATGAACTATGTAAGATGTAATAAATTATTTTATTCCTGGTTATAAAGTTGTATTATGACCTTTGTTTCTTGATATTACATCTTAACTGTGGATGCTAGCTATTGATCCAGGGACTAGCATTGTAAACACAGGGATCTCTACCTTATTAAAGGTTGGGAACCTTACAGATGGTATCAGAGCATTATGTTGCCTGTAGGATTTGTAAACCTAGGATTGGACAAAACTCCTTAGAAAAATAGGAGTTATATTTGTTCCAAAACTTATTTACAAACAATCTTGTAAACTCTTTCCTCAACCTTTTGGTTTTAACTCTACATCTCTTCTATTTCAACTTGATAGATAAAGCCTTCTCCATGACCAAAGACTTCAATTATATTTTCACCAAGGACTTCATCAACTCAAGTGACTTCAACCTTAGTCTCAACAAGGACTTCAACTTGGATATCACTAAGGACTACAAGTGAGACAAGAAATATAACTCAAGACTTGAAGAGTAAGGGAATACAACTTAGAAGGAACCATCATCACTTTAAAGTTTTGTGACCAAGAATTTTCCCAAGGAAACCATGATCTCATTCAAGAAGAATCCACCAAGAAGGATAGAATGATTTCAAGTGAACCATATAGTTGGACCACCATATTTAGATCAAACCAAATTCACCAACTTATGTGGTGTAACAAAATATTTTGTTGCCTATAAGTGTGCTTGAAACTTGTTGTTTGAGTGGAATGTTTGTTTGTGATTACTTGCTCATTGCTTGTGTGAATTGAGATATGAGTGATTAGAATTATTTCCTTAGAAATCTTTTGCCTAATCTAATCCCAATCCAACCCAAACAAATGACTACTCCAAGAAACTCCAACATCAAGGATGGTGACAACAACAACAACCAAGAGGTCAACATGAGGGAACTCATAGTAACCCAAACCCAGTTGAACCAAGTGCCAGCTCAATTTTTAGCCAACACTAGTGAGTCAGATCCAACCATGCAAAGGTTTTTGGAAACCCAAACCCAATTGTTGCATAAGGTGACAGATCAAAATGATCAACATGGGAAACAACTCTTCCCAAGGAGTTTATGACAACAAGGATGTCAAGGATGATATTCTAGAAGGAACCCAAGCTTGCAATATTTGTGGAGACAAGGATCACACTTCCAAAGAGCATGAAGATCAATGCCCCAATTGTGAAGAGAAACATCCAACTAATCAATGCCCCACATCTCAAGCTACTTGTTTCCTATGTGAAGGAAATAATCATGTCCCTATCCAATGCCCCATCTATTCCATAGTTCAACAAAGGAAACAAGGTGGAGTGCAACAGCTGATTGCAGACTACCATGAGAGAACAACTTCTACCAAGAAGGATGAAGACAAAGGAAAATCCCAGCTTGCACCTCCATGCAATAAGACTCAATTTGATGGACCAAAGAGGATACATATGTACAGGGCCGTCTCTATATTTTTCAGGGCCCTTGGGCGAAGTTGACAAAACGGGCCTCTAGTGACAATATATATATATATGTATGTATAATTAGATATATAGACGATATATATACTAATAACTTGTAAAATATTTAAAATCATATAACCACACATTCATATTCGAGATGTCTATAAATAATTGTCAAGCATAAAATCATTGTGATATTTAGAAAGAAAAAATAGAAATGGTAGGAAAACATAACAAATATTCCATGCTAGCGAATACCTCAAAAAACCCACCCTCCAATGAGTTCATTGACAATTAAACTTTAGTGCTTCGAAACATACATTACATAAAAAATTAAAGATAAAACCCTAATAATTTTACATCATGTTATAATTAATTAAACTAGCTAACTTTTCTCTACCGGTGAGATACTTCTACACGGACGGTGCTAAGTAATACCAAATTAATTGAAGATAGTAAGCTAGCCTGGATGGGTATCTGGGACTAATTGAAGATAGTTAGCTAGCCTGGATGGGTATCTGGGATTGAGTGATTACCGGGAGAGTCAGCAGGCGAGGAAAGGATCGCACGCGCACTGGCCGTCTGACACCGCGCACAGCTTTAGGTGTACCGTATACATCGGGTCGTCGCGCCTGCTCGTCGGCTCGTCGGAAATTGCCGTCCTGCCGCCGAATTGCCGAACAACGCCACGAGGAGGCAGGGCCAGAGGGAGATGGTCGGATCGGTTAGAACCGAGAAAGGAGTCCAAGCCTGCGGCGTTGATTGCGCCGTTTCGTCTGCGGTCTGCGAGTTCAAGCGTGCGGCTCTTCGCTCGGGCTTCCTGCCTTTCTACATGTGGATGGCCGCTTGGGCTTCAGTTTTTTTTTCAGAATTATGGGCCCCCGTCAGCATAGGCCCTTGGCCATGGCACAAGGTTGCCATGGGCCAGAGCCGGCCCTGCATATGTATTATCCAAGGAAAAGATCAAGGAGACAAGTAAATTTCCCCACCTTTGAGATAAGATATGAAGAGCATGAACTAGAAGCACTCCTAGCTTTGGAGAAAGCCAAGAAGAAGGACAAAAGTCAAGTGCAGTGTTGCCACTGCAAAGAGATGGGACACTATGCAAATGAATGTCCAGATAAGAAGAAGAAGTATAAGGAAATTAGCCAAGTGTGGTGCAACAACTGCAAAGAGCTAGGCCATTATGTATCAACTTGTCCACAGAAGATACGTGAGGAACTCAATCTTGTCACATGTTACAACTGTGGTAACCAAGGGCATTATGCAAGCAATTGTCTAGAAAAGATGAAGCACAAGATAAAGCCTATGAAGGCTATCAGCCTTGTCACATGTTTCAAGTGTGGAAACAAAGGACACTATGCAGATGTTTGCCCAGAGAGATTTCAAGAAGATCCCAAGCAAGCCAAGAAGTAATCTAGTTAGAAAATATTTTAAGGGTGGTAGTACCCTAGTTGCTTTGAGCCAACTTGTAACCCTAGCCTTCCCAAATCTCGGGATGAGATTTATTTCAAGGGTGGTAGCCTGTCATAATGTGAAAAATAAATAAACAAAATAAATAATTGTTGAAATTTAGGGTGAAAAGAAACTTTTGTTTCTAAATATAAACTTAAAATCCCATCTTGAGAAAACTTAGGTTAAAGTTTGAATCTAACTAAATTCAAATCAAGTGGAATGCATTCCTCATAAAGTGCATCTTGAAATTTAAACACTTGGAGAATAAACCAAAACTCTAAAACCCTAATGGAAGAAAATCATTTCCAAGTTATCTCCAAGCCTATGGATTTGATCCATATAAAAATTGGTCATAAAAACATTTCAAAATGATCAAGAATGACAAATGGAAATATTATAAAATCATATAAATTGATTTCATTCAATTTGGAGCCATAGATAAAATCTTGTGAATTTAATAAGATAAGGAAATTGAAATTCCAAAGCTAATAAAGCACCTATCTAAAAATCCATAAAAAATGGTGAGCAAATAGTCCTAAAGGGGTTTAAAAGGATAAATGAATATCAAATAAGATTTTACAAATTGGAATCATCAAGTTTGGATCTTTAAATAAAAAGATATGAATTTTATAAGATAAAGAAAGAAATATTAAATGAGGAATATTTAAAGGCCAAATTAAATCTTGGCCAATCAAATGAAATAAAATATTTCTATTGGTTAAAAAGAATAAAGGTTTATTTAAAAAAAATAAGGATTTATTAATATCCAATTTTAATTAAGTAAAGGCTTTTCCCTTTCAAATAAACATTAAAATTTATTAAAGTTTTTAAAATAAGAATTCCAAGTGTTTTAGTTTTTCAAATGAAACCTACTGAAAAGATTTTGATATTATTTAGATTTCAAAAAGAGTTTTAAAAATAAATTAAAACCTATTTGAATTAAAGACTAAGGTCTATTTATTTAATTATTAATAGATCCTAAAAGAATAAAAGAATTATTTTATTATGGACCTTGGAGTATGTTGATAAATAGAATTTAAATCAACACAAAGTTTGGTGGTGGTTTGATTTGAATTGGAGTTTGAATTATTTGATTGAAAATCAAAACAGGAATTCAATTCAGAAAAAGAAAAAGGTTTGTATAAAAAAATATAGAAACAAACCCAACACACTAAACCTACCCAGCCCAGCAAAGCACCTGGCCCAGTTAGCCCATTTACCCCTCCCCGTGAGAAAAACGATTCGCACCCACAGTTTCACCCGCTCACTCGCTGACTGCCGGACCCCACCACTCCTTTTCCTCTCTCGCTGATAGCACAACCCCACCCGCCAGACATTTCTTCCTCACCCCGCCGCTGACCGCGCCCCCCTGGCCATGTTTACTGTCGATGAATGCCAGCGTTAATACGCTTTAACGACGCCGCGAAACCTTCCCCCGAACATGCACACTTAACCACTCGCGCCTCCTCTAACTTTACCCCCAGATCTCACTCCGCAAACGCCACCAAGCCGCACCGATTTCACCCGAAACCTCTCCCTGCTCCGGCGAGCATTTTCTTCAATTCTGGCCAGTACCTGCCTCCCCTTGCCCCTTGGATGCTATGAGCTCGTTCACCATCACTATGCGCTTCTTCCAGTACCTCCCACTTGCCTGCTCGTGCCCCACAGCGTCGCCTTCGTCTTCGTCTAGGAACCACCGCCGTCTGCACTAGCTCCGGCGAGCTACTATCGTCGACTCCATGTGCCCCTTGCCTTATGGTGAGTTCCATTTCAACCTGTACGAACTTGCACACCCTCCTGACACGTTTCCTTGCTCGCTTGCACCCCAGATACCCATCCCCAACGACGCCTGAGCGCACCCGTTGCCAGGAGCAACTCCGGCGAGCGATTGCCGTCACCACCGTGCGCCCCTCGACGAGCTACCACTACCTTGAGCATCACCACGACCCGGCGAACTCGGTGAGCCCCTCCATTCCTCTCCTCGCTTCCGAGATTCACCGAACCACCGCCACCAGACACGCCGCCGCCAGTCGCCGCCGCTAGCACCGCTGCTTATTGGTCAAAGCATTGAGGTCCGTAGGATCTTTATCTGACGATTGAGATTATAACTAACCCGAAGGGGTATGTATCCACCTGAGCCGTGTGATCCCACTTAAATCCAACGTCTGTCCTTCGGTCGATCCAACCGAAACCGTATGGACCAGTAGTAAGCAGACACGTGGCCCTGTCAGTTTTAATAAAAACAGATTTGATCTATTTGTGGTACAATTTTGTAAAATCCATAACTTTCAAACCACACGTCCAAATTTTGCAAATTTTATATCAATGGAATCAGCAAGACAAATCCTACCCAGCCATGCCCTTTTTTTAGTAATTTGTTTCTGGTAAAATGATTGTTTTTGCAGAAACTTATGTAGGCATGTTTGGAATATAAATTTCATTCTAAAATTATTTTAGGGATAAAATCTTTGACAAATAGTTTGATTTGAACCTACTGACCATAGAAATCAATTTGTGGTTTCAAAAATGTTTTTGGTGAAGCAAAAGAATAAACCTTTGATTTAAACCATTTCTAGTCAAATAAAAACATTGTTTATTTGTTAAAAATGCTTTATGGAGAAAACCTTTGGGAAATGTTTTGATTTAAACTCTCTGACCCTAAACACAAGGTTTTATGATTTGAAAACATATTTTGTGAACCCTATAGATTGTTGCCTTATTAAAAGCATTTCTCCACCACATAAAATAAGGCTTTGGTCTAAAAATGGTTTATAGGTAGAATCTTTTGCAAATAGTTTTGCCACTTTATAAAATGACCAATAAGTGTTTTAGAATGTTTATAACCTATTATAAAACACTTTTGTAAATAAAACAAAGTTTGGCATGCTTGCATGCATTGTTTTGTCACTATTATTTTATGTGATATTGCTTAAATGGTAGATTGAAATATTGCTTGCTTGATTGAATTGTAGTGATTTGAGGAGTGTGAATATTGCAAAGATCAAGGAGTGATCTTATATTCTCTACCAAAAAGGCAAGTGATGCTTCATACTTTTGTCCCACTATTTTCACTATGCATTAGTGATATTTCTAAAGTAGGACTTGCATGGAAATTTTGCTAAATGTAAACTATGCCATGGGAAATCCTAGTAGATGAAACCTTAGTAGAATTTTCCTAAGTTAAGATTCCTACTACTATCATGCTTCGCTTAGCTAGTAGAAAACAAGCGTGGAATATATTCATACTATGGAATATTTCTAAGTCAAGGACTTGTGTTTTGTTTAATAAAACAACTAAGTGAATGAATCACCTGGGTGGAATGGATGGAATGGTTTGTGTTGAGTGGTTATACAAGGCCCATTTCTATGGTTTACCTTGTGTATCTCACTTGTGGAATGCCACCTAGGAACAAAGAGATTTGAGATGTCAAATGTTGAGAAGATTCAAGTGCAGCCACTTGGCATTATGGGCTCTGCCTGGATCACATAGGTTGCAATAACTTAGCCAAATGGACAGTTGGTGGTAGGGGATGATAGGTTGGAACGCGTCCATTCTGGTCTAAGGGAAGGCTTCTGAAAGATCTTGTCTTGGCGAAACCAAGTCTTGTGGGGAAAGTGCACCACCTCTGCAGAGTGAAAATCTAAGTACTTAGCCATGTCCCTGGTAAAGGACAATTTGAGCATCAAGACATGGAAGCTATCAAGAATCTCCTCATCCCAATTTCTAAGTTAAAATCTTGTGGTTGAACAAGGGTTGAAGGATCACCAATTTATATTGGGAGATGCCTTGGGTGATTTTGTCAAGCAAAAACTTAGTGTTTTCAAATGATAAGGAAAATCTATTTTGAGCAAAGCAAGCCTAAGCTCCACTTAGCCAAATGCATATAGATGATAGACTCCACTATACTACCATAGTATCACTTGCCAATATAATTCAAATGTATTGACCCTTGTGGCTGTAACTTATTATGTTGTAGGTTTGTATGAGGTTAGTGAGATGTGTTGATTAGGATTACAAGTCTACAACCAACATGTTTGCCTGTGGCACTTTGAAGATGAAGGACCCCATGCTATTGTTATATTCTGCTGCATTGTAATTAAATAGCCAAATGAGCTATGTAAGATGTAATAAATTATTTTATTCCTGGTTATAAAGTTGTATTATGACCTTTGTTTCTTGATATTACATCTTAACTGTGGATGCTAGATATTGATCCAGTGACTAGCATTGTAAACACAGGGATCTCTACCTTATTAAAGGTTGGGAACCTTACAGCTTGAGTTCCTTCTATAATATCATCCTTGATATCATTGTTGTCACAAGCACTTTGGGAAAGGTTGTTTCTCATGTTGATAATTTGATTGGTCATCCTTTGAAACAATTAGGATTGGGTTTCCAAGAATTTTTGCAGGGTTGGGTCTAACTCATTGTTGTTGGCCAAAAACTGAGTTGTCACTTGATTCAACTAGGCTTGAGTTGCTAGAAGTTGTCCTATCGTGTGCATCTCTTGGTTGTTGTTGTTGTCACCATCCTTGATGTTGGAGTTGTGGTCTCCTGGATTAGGTGGGTTACCAATCCACCGATGCGAATATCACCTTTATGTTTGTCACTCTGGTGGCGGAGGTGTTGGAGGAATAGAGCTGCAGGAGTGGGACTTTGCGGCGCATTAGGAAAGATCTCCTTAGTAATCATGGCCATGTCTGCATTGGCCATCGAGCCGGTATCTCTTCTTCTTAACAAAGTTTTAGCAAGAAACATAGCAAAATAACGGATGGTTGGGTTCTGAATGGTGGACATCTTCTTCTGATAGAAGTCCCTGCCACCATTAATAGAAATAATCTCCCAAGTATCTGCACTCGAGACACTATACAAGTTTGAACAGTTGGTTCCCCTTTCGGAGGGAATCCATAAGCCTAACAAAATTATTGATATGTAATTTGATATGGCCGTTGGTTAACGGTGACATTTATCATGCATGTGTTACCTTTCTCCTTGTAGTCATCGTATAAGGAGGCGAGAAACGCATGGGTTAGCCCTTCTTAGGTGTACTGGTCGGCGTTGGCGAGGCCGGCGAGCCCTGCATTTGCACACAGGTAGTCGAAGTCCGCCTTCAACTCTGATGAGTTGAGAAAGCCGTTATCGGCCCATCGTGTGGGCAGCACCTTCCTCGCCAAAACCATGGCGTACTTGTTGCCATGTGATGGCTGCAAGTGCACAGATCGTTTGTAGCTAGTTTCGAAATAAAGATATCGATCCCACAGGGAGCAGGAGTCTCAAATCTAAATAACTCTTGAACTAAATACTGAAATAGTAATGCTAAATAACATTCTAAGTAACAAGATAAAATAAGAGTTTGGTGTAAAATATATTTTTGGTTTTTCAAATAGGAGAACAATAAGTAAACTAAAGCTATAAGTAAACAAGATCATGCGATTATGATTACGAAGGTTTGCAAGATGATGGAAAGAGTTCTCAGGGAGTAGTGGACCCACCGCTAGTAATTAGAAAGAGTGATCAAAATTATTATAATGAGTAAGATCATGTATCATATGTGTGGGAGGAGCTCCATATATGGACGAATAGGTAGCAACCACCGCTCACATCAGACAACAACCGACAACCATCGTGTTACTGCGCTATTAAGGGATTTCTCCCGTGGCATGGACATGGCTTGATGAGTTCTCCTTGATTCCCCAAGTTAGTACGTAAAGAATGACAACTACTTATAGTCGCAATAAGTGCTATCATCCTTCCGTCTACCAACAAATAATCCCCTTCATCAAGTCCTCGTAAGAGGCAAATATTAGGGAGGTGCACAACTCCCAACATCAAGATGAACACAATTAACACAGACACATAATGAACAATGTCACATAATAATCTTTATCTCAATTCAATCACATACTAGGGTTTATCCATCTCCCCAAGAACAAGGGAACCTACTCACAAATGAAGGAAATCAAGATCATGGATAGAATATGGATGAAGTATGATGATGCAATTGAGAACAAGTGCAAATCTAAAATTCAATCTAGAATTACAACAAGTAACCAAAGGGGATCGGTGATGGAGACGTTGTTAACGAAGATGGCAATGTAGATCGATGTGGAGGCCTTCAAGATCCTAGTCCCTTCTCCTCTTATGTGGTGGTGATGGTGCAGATCTGATTGGAGGTGTCTATGGTAGTAGCACGGCGATAGGGCACCGCTGTGGTGGAGGATGCTCTCTCTTGGCTCCTCCCCTCTTTATATAGGACTTGGGGGTGCCCTAGGGTACCCCCAATACCGTCATATGACTTGGGGAAGGTTCTAGAGCTTTTCTAGGGTCAAATCCCGTCATTTCTGACCTATTTAGCAACTATACGGCCGGAGATATACGGCCTCCGGCCGTATAGTTTGGTCGTCATACCTTTAGCACCCTTTCGTACTTTGGTCGTCATTCCTTCATACAAACTCCGTTTTGGGTGTTCTTCGGCTCGTTGGATTCGTATTGACTAGGGATAAAACCCCATGGTACTGGATCTTTATTTTGAGAAGTTTTAAAAAAATACTTTTCCAACCTATCAAATGGCTAAGTCTGGTCCCTGCAGCTCCTCCATACTATGCTCTCTTTGTTCCTTTTGCCTTTGTTTCATCCATAATCATCATCAACACCTACACACATATCATAGACAAGGAAAGTGATAAAATTGTACCTAAACTAATATGTGTGCAAAGCTCATATGAAAGTAGAATGAAAACTAGAAGTCATGCATATAAGGCATAGCTATAGCTAGAAGAAACATGATATGAGAGATAAATGGCACATTTTATGTGGCTAAAAGAGGTGGAATCTCACAGCCATCAACTTCCCCAAGCTAGACCTTGCTCGTCCTCGAGGAGGAAAGGTCGATAATAAATTAATGGTTGTGAAATAGATTATCATTGGAAATCAGTTCCTTGAATCATTATTTCTTCTACAAGATCAAAGAGAGAAAACATATATTCATACAAGGCAACACTATAAAGACCACTAAAGATTCATCAAAACTTATATGCTCCATGTCAACAGTGAATCTAACTTGCAAACAAACTTGTGATCCTCTCATTGCACCTTTTATATAACTTTTCATATCGTTATTTTTATGAGACAATGCTTAGTCACAAATAAATGTCAAGCATATATAGGAATAAAGTTTATCGATTCTACTCAATCATGTCATTCAGTTAAGGCTCTCAAGTGCAAACATCAGCTATTGAGCTTTCAGAAAGTTTATCCCTTAATAACGAGATTTATGCCAAAAGGAAATGTGAGAACATGTCAAAAGAAGAATAGCATTAGAGTGTCTCATATGGTCATCCACATCAATGAATCATGGCTATCAAACACTCATTTTCTATTCTTTGTCTTTCTAAAACTTCAGTTTATCAGTAAATGAGATCATATCATAACTTAGTGTGTTTAATCAGACTGTACAAACTAAGATTGGATACTCGTGACCATTACCAAGGTTTTCCCCTTTTGGTATAATGATTTCTCATAATGGTTAGAGGAGTATTCCCTCTTTTTCTTTGAACGCAGGTCCATGAGAATACCAATGCATACCCAAATATATCATTTATGCTACATATGTTGGGCAACTCATAGCCAAACTCCAAGAGTTTCCTCTTTTTGGATTGTTCAAAGGCTAGTGGAGTTGTTAGAATCCCATGTTGTGCGACAGTGGTGCACACACACGTAAAGCACTATCATACTTTAATCAACAGGTCAAGATTTGGCATGCATCTCAATTACCACTAAATATTATTTTCTTATGTAGAGGTCCCAACCTTTATAAGGTAGAGATCCATGTGTTTACAATGCTAGTCCCTGGATCAATAGCTACCATCCATAGTTTAAGATGTAATATCAAGAAACAAAGGTCATAGTACAACTTTATAACCAGGAATAAAATAATTCATTACATCTTACATAGCTCATTTGACTATCTCATTACAATGCAGCAGAAATAACTATATAGCATGGATTCCTTCATATTAAAAGTGCCACAGGCAATCATGTTGGTTGTAGACTTGTAATCCTATTCAACACACTTCACTAACATCAAACAAACCTGCAACATAATAAGTTATAGCCACAAGGGTCAATACATTTGAATTGTATTGGCAAGTGATACTATGGCAGAATAGTGGTATCTAACTTCTATATGCATTTGGCTAAGTGGATCTTAGGCTTGCTTTGATCAAAATAGATTTCCCTTATCAGTTGAAAACAGTAAGTTTTTGTTTGTCAAAATCACCCAAGGCATCTACCAATTAAAAATTGAAGATCCTTTACCCTTGTTCAACCACAAGCTTTTAACTTAGGAATTGGGATGAGGAGATCCTTGATAGCTTCCATGTCTTGATGCTCAAATTGTCCATTGCCGGGGACACGGCTAAGTACTTAGATTTTTCCTTCTCGAGAGGTGGTGCACTTTTCATTCAAATTTGTTCAAGAAGGGTTTTGATGTTTCCATTTAGAAGCAAAAAGTTTCTTTTCACCCTAAATTTCAACAATGATTTCTTTTTTTTATTTTTTCACATTTTAAAATTTAGAAAATTTTGGGATGTGACATCTTCAAAAAAATCCTTTCAAAGAGTACTATCAAGTCTATCATCACATCTATTGTATTGAGTATCTTTAAGGCTAAACTCTTAAGACAATTAAACAACACCTTATTTAGCATAGAACTCAAAACTTTGAAATATAATTTCCAATTAACAACTCCTTCTGTAAGCAAACTATCAAGTCTATTGTTTTGACATTATGTAGGAGTTCGTAGCATGGAAAGCAAAAAAATTTCTACCGCATGAAAACACACAACCCAAGATATATCTACTAGATTTTAGCAACGAGTCGATATAGTACTCACCCTCGAAGATTCCAAAGCGGTTAATGAGAGCAGATTCTCGTGGGTGATGTAGTTGTTCACTTGCCGATCTGAAGATCGCGTAGACGATCCTTCTGGCGCTGCATTACGGTAGCGCTTCCGCAGTCGGTCACACATTCGGTACTCGATGAAGAACTTCCTCTCCCTTGTTCCAGCAGGCAGCAGAGGTAGTATCTCTCTCCTCGTGATTCTGGCGGCACGACGGCGTGGTGTCGGAGATTAGAGGCAATATCCCGCAGGGCTTCGCCTTAAGCCAGAGTAGGTAGGATGGAGTAGAGGGTTTCCCCAGTGTCTAGGGTTTAGAGGCCAGAGAGGAGGAGGTGGTCGGCAGCGCCTAGGGCGACGGCGGCTAGGTGTCGGCGGCGTCGGCGACTTGGGGGGCTAGGGTTTTGGTGGTGTGTGGAGTTATGGTGGAGGGGAAGCCCCCTCCCCTCTATTTATGAGAGGGGTGAGTCTAGGAGAGGGGGAGGTCGAATCCTCCCTGAATACCCTCTCCTCCTTGGCACGTGGTGGAGGGAGAGGAGGTTTCCTCTCCTTCCTCCACCAGGAAACATTGTCCCAGTTTGACTTTTCAAACTTGCCATTTGACTTTCAATTTTGGAGTTTGTTTTCTCTCTTTTATTTGCACAACCCTTTCACCTAGAAAATGATGTAGCCATTCCACTTTGTCATGACACATTCATGTACCCTTCCCCTTCCGGTTCGGTGAACCTTCAAGACCCTTCTAGATCATTCCGGTGAAAACACCGGCATCATTCCCGAACTCCGAAATTGGACTTTCCTTATATGAATCTTATTCTCCGAACCATTTCGGATCTCCTCATGATATCCTGGATCCCATTCGAGACTCCGAACAACATTCGGTCTTCTTACTCACATTCCATATCTACTAAATAACATCGAATCCTTAAGCGTGTCTCCCTACGGTTCGTGAATTATGCAGACATGACCGAGACTCTTCTCCGATCAATAACCAATAGAGGAAATCTAGAAATTCATATGGCTCCCACATATTTCTACGATTACTTCATGATTGAATGAACAAACTACATACGATACCAATTTCCCTTTGTCTCGCGATATAATACTTATCCGAGGTATGATCGTCGATATTTCTGCATACCTAGTTCAACCTCGTTACCGATAAGTACTCTTTTCTCGTTCCTATGATATGTGATCCCTTGTGAACCAGTAACATGCTTGCAATAAAATTGTATGGCATTCCATCGAGAGGGCCCAGAGTATATCTATCCGTCATATGGATGGACAAATCCCACTCTTGATCCATGTGCCTCAACACATACATTCCGAACACTCAATGTCACCTTCATAACCACCCAGTTATGAAGTGGTGTTTGATGTCATCAAAGCATCCATCCATTGATGGTGATTAGCATGATCTCATGGTCAAAGGATTTAGGTTACTATGTATCTAAAAGCTTATAGAAACTGAACTATATTTAAAATGACTTGATCTTTATGCTATGCTTAATTATTAGGAGTATGTCCATCACATCATTATTCTAAGGACATGACCTTGTTGTTTACTAACATCTCAATTTTCATGATAAGGAAACCATGATCATCCTTTGAACAAACAACCTAATTAAACAAGAGGGTTTACTAGGGACTCTTATGTTTACAAATCACACAAGTATTAATGTTTCTGGTTAATACAATTACAACATGAGATATAAACTTTCATCATAAACACGAAGATATAATAATAAATACTTTTATTATTGCCTCGGCATATCTCCAACACATTATGGGGTCAAGCATAACCTATTTATTTAAGACAAATCTATTAGGTGACATCCAACACATTTCAAAATATCTTGATCAAGTATTCAATCCTTACAAGTGTAGAGATTGTGGCAATGTTTTCTAGAGGATCACAAATATTGTCACAAACTTGATAGACAATTTGGCAAGATGCATACAAGATCTAAGTCAACTCCTATGGTGCCTATCATGAGCAAGTGTATCCCATATAAATACAAAACCGGACACACTTAAGCAAGCATTCGAAAATAGCAGGATACATGATTTCATTAAACCTTCATCGAATATGAACATTGCACAAGACTCTACACATGCATAAGTGACCTCCCCAATCTTAGAACTTTGCAAAAACCAAACTTGAGTATATCACCAAAAGAAAAGAGAAAATACAGCTTCCAAAAGAGAGTGTGATAAGTGGTTACCTTCCCAAGCTTAGTAGAAAACAAGGGTGACACACTTTACCGTTGAGGTACAAGTAACCTCTCTTTTGATGGACAAAGAACCTTTGCTTTAACGTATATTTCTTGATATAGCCTGGTGGCTTCCTTCCTTGAGAACCTGCTTGGAAACTAAGAAGAAAATAAAACATTTTGTGTTTTTGAAAACACGGGGATTAGCTCACAAGTGGTAAAAATACAAGTCCCACTGAGTCGGTTCATCAACCTAAGAACCACGCTTAAGTCAACAAACTAGGTTCAAAAGTTGTACATACTCCCAAATTTTGATGAAGTGAAAGTGAGAAAAAATATAAAACACGAGTGTGCATACCCCTATGTGCTTATTAAAAGAGGTTCGAGTTGGAAAGTTTTATCAGACATTAATATGTAGGCATGTTGAATTGAAGCAACCAATCTGCTCATGCGAGTGTTTACACGGTTGGCACTACCGTACACGTCGTCACACAAGGTTCAAGTCCCTACAAAAATAACACACAAAAATAAAAGACATCGGTTTGGTGTACGAATGAAGTTCGTTCACCCAACTGACAAAAACAAAGTGAAAATAAAACATGAACTTCTATATAGAATTATAGTCTAGGAAGTTTCTGAGGTAGAACTTTATTGTTTTCATATGCTCGGCTTTTCTAGAACATGAGAGAAGCTCCTAAGTGGTGTTTTGAGGTTTTAGAGGAAGACGAAATAAAAATAGAAGAATCTCTGACCTTTAGTTACCTTACCCAGACCTTGGAATCGTGTTCGTAGCAACTATACGGCCAGAAAATATTTCCCGCCATATAGTTGGTCGTCAAACATGAAGTAAACTGAAATAAAAATTTGAAGGAGGTGTTGATATCTATACGGATGCAACTATACAGCCGGACCAAATCGGTCCCGTCGTATAGTTGCTCGTTAAACCTTCTATACCTGAGGAAGCAAATTTTACAAAGTCATCGATAACTATATGGTCGGAACTATAAGGCCAGAATTTTTATTCCCGCCATATAGTTGGTCGTTAAACCTTTTGTATCCTTTGCAAGAAAATTTACGAAACCATAGGTAACTATACGACCGCAACTATACGGATGGAATTTTTATTCCTGTCGTATAGTTGTAACATCCCAAAAATACTAAACTTGGATCATCAAACTCTAATCATCAAATTTAGGGTTAACAAAAACTTTTCTAAAATAAAATGAGAAAGCATTCATGTGTGTCTGCATCCCATTTTGAATTCTTTTGAATTGCCTTGTTTATGTGTTTCCTTGCTTGTAAAATGATTCTTAGGGAAATAAACATCATCTAAACTTTTCCCACACTTTTCCCAAAGACAAATAAATCAAAACAAATAAAATAAGGGAATGGTCATTTTGACCAATTTAACTCCCATGCCTACTTTGGCTGTCCCAAACTTTCAGAACTTAACAGAAACTTGTTTGGATATTTGCACCCCTTGGTAGTACTCCTAACAAAGTACCAAGGAACACTTTGTGATCATCCAGAAACATTCAAATGCATAGTTTAAAGGACAATTCAAAATTGAATCTTTATCATATGGGAAGATCCCACCTTTTCAAAAACCACTCAAACAAGCTCAACTTTCAAAACCCAAGTATCTGCAGACTCACCAGCACTAACCTAGCACACCCACCAAAAATCTTTTCAAAATTTAAAACATGAATTCTTGCGGCCATTTCATCAAACACCTTGCAGATACAAATCATCCAAATCCTAAACACTATTGTGAGCAGTGATTGGAGCCTAACTTGTTCCCTCTCTAGCTCACAGCAACCTCAGTAGATCATCTAGCAAGCTAAACAAAGTACTAGCCCCACTATAAGCTTGGCAATGCCATCAATGGTGAACAGCCGAAGCTCACCATGTCACCCCAGTGTGGATAACAAGCTAGGAAGAGATTTAGCCGTGCCAACCTTGTCTAGAAGGCAGCCCACCGTCCACCGCCACTCCCTGTCCCAGCCGCGAGCGTTGCCAACCCCTGGACCACACGCACAGACCGTGCCCAGCTCGCCAGCAACCATGCCGAGCATGCGTCAGAGCGCCGCCCTTGACACATGCCCACAGACCACGTGCCGCCCTCGCCGCGTGCATACACGATCACCACCGACCAAGGAGACCGCCAGACATCCCCGTTCGCCGCCCCATGCCTCACAGCCACTGCTCGCCGTCAAAGACGCTGCCTCGGCCGCGCAGAGCATCGCATGTTCCATACCATTTGCCACCTCCCCTACGCGTGCATTAAAGCCGTAGAACATCGCCAGGAGACCGCCAAGCGATCGCCATCGCCTGCCATGCCTCTAGCAGCCCGTAGCCATGTCGCCACCGTCGCCTGCCCATCCCGTTCGGTCTCGTCGTCGCGACTATAAATAGAGGCCGCCCCCAGCCGAATTGAGAACACCATCTCACTCTCCTCTCTTCACTGATCGTTCCACCCCGTTCCCGGAGCAAGGCGAGCAACACTTCACCGAAATTTCACTGGAGCCTGCCGCTACTGGAGAAGAAGGGGGCCAGCGATTGGAGCCGCCCCAGGAGAAGCTGCCAGTACCAGGAGGTTCGCCATAGTCGACTTCGTCGTTCGCCCGCCTAACCGACCCTCGCCTGAGCCCCGATGAGCCCCCAACGACCCCCACCTGCCGCGTTAGGTTTCAGTCTCGCCGGCGTTGCCCGACGTGGACGACGACCCTCAGCCGTTAGATTAGAACAAGATCCCACGGCTCACATTGCCCCGTACCGCTTCGCACCCCCTCGTCTCACTGACGCGTGGGGATAGTGACTTAACCAGCCCGCGTAAGCGCTGTGCTTAGCAGGCCGGCCCAGTATCATTTCCCGCGCAGCCCAGTCATTTGAATTTAACCTTTTCCATTTTATTTCAAACACACTTCTGCACCTAGATTCAAAAATCAACCCAGATCGATTCAGTGAACCAAATTGAATGAAACCAATTTTTTAGAAAGGTCTTGAAATGCTGAATCCAAGCCCGTTGGATTTAAATCATTTGGATCTGTAGATCATCCTTGGTAAAAATAACAAGGCAGAAGATTTTCTGCATTCAAACATTTTTCAAATTTAAAGCATAATAGATTTTGAGTTGATTCCAACTCTCAAAAATCACATTTAACCATACCTTTCAGAATATATAAAAATATATTGGTTTACTTACAGAAATAATGACCAAGCAATAAAAGAATGCCACATAGGCATTTCTAGTCACTTTATTTAATTAAAATAAAAGGGTAAAACCTTATTAAATTGTGACACCACTTTAAATCACATTCCCATGGACTAAAATATGTGGTGATGAAATGTGTCAACATGATCCCATGTTTTCTTTGGAGAATATTAAATCTTAAGTAGTTTTTCAATGAGTAGAAATTACTTTTCTAAAAATAGAAGGAATTAAACCAAGCTTTGATCTTGTCATGTTAGTGATGATGCTAGATCATCTATAGGACCCCTTTTGTGTGATGATTGCAAGTAGTTAAGTATTGTTTGGTGATTGTGTACCTCATATTTATTTATAGACGCTAGTACCGACCAAGGATACGAGGAGGAAGGAGGGTACTATGAAGAAGAAGCCGAGGAGAACTTCAACCACTACTCTGCACAAGGAAAGCCTTACTAATCAAGTTGACCTATGCAAGCTAACACTTGCAATAATGAAAGTTAGATAACATATGCAATTCACTAAGCATGCTTGGTTAGGCATATTTGATGATACCCCCTCCTAGTTTTACTTGCAGACTTTCTACTTTATTTCTTTATCAAAGCTATTTCTTAGAGTTTACTTAAGTAACTTGTAGATGCTAGAAAGATATTTTGAAGGTTGCATAAAGAGCATAAAATTTGGCCTAAGCTAGACAATCTTGATGCCATCCTAAGGCATAAGATTGAACTTAGTTGAAACTCCACTAGTTTACTACCCCTCATTAGTACTCACCCCCACTTGTAGATGCTAGTGCTAAGCATAAAACTTGATCAACTTTAGATGGGATTACTTGGTGAAAATGTTTATGAAAACCTTAGAATGATGGATCATTCTACTGAGATGTTTTGACATGTGTTTCCGAACACCAGATGATTTTGGTGATGAAAATGTTGAGCCATGAGCCTTAGCCCTTTATAAAACTGATGGTTGTCTGGATGTGATACCATTACAATTTTACCGTACAACCACAATACCCGAAGATTGGGTAGGGCTTGACTGGAAACTTATATACCTTAGTATTGGTTCCCTCACGGCCAAGGTCTGAGCTGAGGCTACCTTGTGAAGATTGTCCCCCTGTGCAGTACCCAAGATGACAGTTGGTCATGGTTGGGAGGCCAAACTCACAGGAGAGGTGCCTATACTAGGGCGTGTAATTGAAAGGTTAGGATTGATTATCCGCATACTGAGTATGGTGAATTCAGGATTTGTTCCTGACGGATGTATCGAATGTTGTGGTGAAAGTGTACAATCTCTGCAGAGTGTCAAACTATTCGAATAGCCGCATCCGCGGTTATGGACAGTTGGAGTGGCCATACTATTCCCCCGTCAGATGTTTTCAAAATAACTTGTGAAATGAATTGAGACTTTGACTTGACCACAACAGGGTTGTTATATGAAATGCAAGTTCCCACTTAGGTGATATAAAATCTGCAACTAGCATTCTTGTTTTAGCACTTAGTGGAAGTAAATCTGGCTTTTGCAAAACAACCCTAGAGCTTAGTGTCCTATTACAAAAACCCCCTTCACTTGTTAGTATTAGTTTGCGAGTATTTAAAGAGTACTCATGGCTTTGTCTCTGGCTATTCCCGTAGCCAGACTATGAAGAGGAGTACCTGGAGGATGGACCCCAGGAAGGTTACGACAACTAGGATCATCTCCCATCACAAGACCTTTGTGACCCCGAAGATGGAGCTTCGCCTACGCTACCGTTATTATTACGTATTTCCGCTGCTTGAATTTGTATTAAGAACTGGATCATGAGATCCTTATTTGTGTGAGACCTTATGTATGGTTTGTAATGGATGATGTACTGTGGTATCCAATTCTGTTATGTCTCGCAAAAATGGTAATCCTGGGATTGCGATGTATGGCATAACAGGCATCTGGGATTAAAAATCCTGGTGTTGACAATAGTTGGTTGCTAAACCTTCTATACTCGCTAAAAAATTTCTATTTCTTCGAGAATTCTTTCTTAACAGAAACTTAGCGAAACACCATGTTTTGACAGAAAAATGACAGTCTAAATTGTCGACCAACAAATGTATGTATAAACAGGAATTTTAGTACAACCGAGTTATGCAACACATAGTAACAATAAATTCTACCTTTTGAAAACTACAACAAGATAACTCTAATAGAAAATCATGCAAAGAATTAAAATACCAATGCAACATGAATGCATCAAGACTCAAGACACAAAACTAAGAAACACACCTAATGACTTTTGGGTTGTCTCCCGGGAAGCGCTTTCTTATAACCAAGTAGCCAGGCTTTTCTCCATTATTATTTCAATAGATAGCAGCCGGAGAATTATTTATTCTTACCTCCAAAAGAGGTTTGGAGCACTTACTATTATAGCCTGGTTGAAGTCTCGACCGCTTATGGTGCATCGGATTCATGTACATAAATGTGTTATTGCTGACAAATGATGATTGATGCGCCATGTGTGGTGAGCATACCTCCCTAGATATCTTCAACAAGAGGATTATATATTTACATGTAAATTCAAACCTTTTATCTTTAGTAGCATCATCAGGATACAATTCATAGTACTCTTCTTGGGCTACAATATCACGAGGGAACATTTCATTATACTCATCTTTAGCAGCAGGGAAAAATTCAAAAGTGTCTCTATTCTCTAGTTCATCACCCTTGCTAACAAGTTCATCAGTTCTAGAGTTATCAATCCAATCACAAAAAGAAGCATCATCAACAAATATTTCATCAAAGATGTGCTGTCCCAAAATCTGCTTATTAATACTATAAGGATTTATCTCTAGTTCATCATTATTAGTGTTCTCCAAATGAGTATCTAGGCATAAAGTCTCCGCAGATAAATTATCTTCAATTTCAAAACAATAAGAATCATTAATAGAGATTGAGGCATCATAAACAAACTTATTATTAGTAGAATGATGTTTGTATTCAACCTCATCTTTTTGGTGTTCCTCCTCGTTATCCAGTGGTTCCTGCAAAATGTTATTTTTGGGAACTAATGTTTTACATAGCTCTTTACTCTTTATCACAAGTGCATTCTCACTAAAATGTTCTTGACAATATAATCCATAATACCATGATACCATGCTAAATCGTCGTTATCGCTATTTTTCATAATAATACCAATTTTTCTAAGAAGCTCACGAGACCCTTCATAAACTATATATTCCAAGAGTTCTACATTATTACCGTCTATGTGATTATTGGTTGATAAAAATTATTTATAGAGAGGAATGTATTCATAATCATAAAGCTTGTTAGGCTTACCATTATATTGCATCATCCCTTCTAATAAACTAAACAAATCACCATAATAGTAATCCACTTGCTTCCACATGTCCAGTAGTTTCATATCCTCAAGGATTAGTGGTTCCTCTTTGTGTTCATCCTCTTCTTTGGAAGGAACTTCATCCTCATCCAAGGGGATTTGCAGTTCTTCTTCGTGTTCATCCTTTTCTTGGGAAGGAACTTCGTCCTTCTCCAATGAGATTTCCTGCAAACAAGTAACTTTGTGCGCTATGGTTTTTCTCCGTGCCTTACTCCTCATAATAAGTGTATTCTCACTAAAACGTTCATGAGAATACCAAGAAATACGTTGCAGGATTTCATAACTTGTTTTTATGAGAACACTATCTTCACTATTAATACGTGATATGACATGTATTATCAATTCATGGGCACCTTCAAAGATGATATACTCTAATACTTCACTAGTAACATCACCATTATTATAAGACACTGGAGATTGATTAAAGGTATTAGAGCATTGAAAATGAAAGTAGTGCCCTAATTTCATACATTGAGGACATATTATTGGATCGTCTATCGTATCCAAAGAAATTAACCTTTTGTAGCATATTCCACTATTTCGGAATACATTTCTCTTATCGTCATATTGCTCACTTGTTCTTCAAAATACTCATCCACCTCTTCCAATGAGGATTCCTGTCCCATGTTAATAGCATCACAATGTTCATAGAAAGATTCATCTTCTAGTCCCTCACCAAAGTCCCCAAAATCACTGTCTAGGCACGAATCCTCCTTAGAACACTCATCATAAGTTTGGGACTTATAGAAATCATTACTAGATAATGAGATATCATTTGCATGCATACTATTTGTGTGTAGAAAATTATTTTCACAAGTAGGAGATTCAAGTGGTTGATCAAGTTGCTCCTCTTCCTTCTTACTAAGATAATTTGCGAGTAGCTCAGCGATAGTCTTACCTTAGGGTTTACCTTCCACTAGTTGAGAGGGTGCAACATTAAGTGCCACCTCTTTATTAACAACATGTTCTGGTGGTTTAGGTGGAGGCTTTTTGAGTGGAGTTCCCCCCACATTATCTTTTGGAGCACCCTGGAAAAGGTTATACTTTTCTATGGCAGCTGAAATTCGCTCATGAATAGTGATCACTAAAGCATTATCCATAAAATTCTCACAGCAAAATGAATATATGGGATAAACTTCTTTATCGATGTCATCAAGCTTCTGGCATCTTTCTTGAATATTTTTCATAGAATGAAGCAACTCTAAACAACCAGTAAAAAGCACAAATTCTAGAACCTTCATATTAACTAAGCTTTTAAACTCATTTCTATTATAAGATTCAAATGCGAGATCAATGTTATACTTACATTGGTAAGCAAAATGAACTTTGGGTCCACAGAATCTACAAGCAAACTTGTATAAGGCACTTAGTATGGATGAATAATCATTCACCCTTATCAGCCATTTATTCAGTGCTTCTCGCCTCTTTAATAGATTCTCCTCCTCGCTTGCGACCTTTTCCTGTTCAAAGGTAGTCATCTCAGAAGACATGATTAGTAAAAAAATAATTTTATGGGTTTTTGGTTTGTAAACAAAAGCAAAAAGACAAATGTAGCAAATAAAGAGAGCTTAAAACAAAATCTAGCAAAACTAAAATAAATAAACAAAAGCTAAAAGACCTACAGTGCTTAGCTCCCCAGCAACGGCGCCACAAAATAGCTTGATGACTGCAAGTGCACAGATCATTTGTAGCTAGTTTCAAAATAAAGATATTTATCCCACAGGGAGAAGGAGTCTGAAGTCTTAATAACTCTTGAACTAAATACTGAAATAGTAATGCTAAATAACGTTCTAAGTAACAAGATAAAATGCGATTTTTGCGTAAAAGATATTTTTGGGTTTTTCAAATAGGAGAATAATAAGTAAACTAAAGTTGTAAGTAAACAAGAGCATGCGATTATGATTACGAAGGTTTGCAAGATGACGGAAATAGTTCTCAGGGAGTTGTGGATCCACCGATAGTAATTAGAAAGAGTGATCAAAATTATTATAATGAGTAAGACCATATATGATATGTGTGGGAGGAGCTCCATATATGGACGAATAGGCAGCAACCACTGCTCACATCATCTGTCATAACCGTAGAAGACAATAACCGACAACCATCGTGTTACTATGCTATTAAGGGATTTCTCCCGTGGCATGGACATGGCTTGATGAGTTTTCCTTGATTCGCCAAGTTAGTACATAAAGAATGAAAACTACTTTATAGTCGCAATAAGTGCTATCATCCTTATGTCTACCAACAAGTAATCCCCTTCATCAAGTCCCTGTAAGAGGAAAATATTAAGGAGGTGCACAACTCCCAACATCAAGATGAAGACAATTAACACATACACATAATGAACAATGTCACATAATAATCTTTATCTCAATTCAATCACATACTAGGGTTTCTCCATCTCCCCAAGAACAAGGGAAACTACACACACACACACACATGAAGGCAATCAACATCATGGATAGATTATGGATGAAGTATGATGATACAATTGACAACAAGTGAAAATCCAAGATTCAATCTAGAATTACAACAAGTAACCAAAGGGGATCGGTGATGGAGACATTGTTAATGAAGATGATGATGTAGATCGATGTGGAGGCCTTTAAGATCCTAGTCCCTTCTCCTCTTATGTGGTGGTGATGGTGTAGATCTGATTGGAGGCGTCTATAGCGGTAGCACGGCGGCAGGACACCGCCCTGGTGGAGGATATAGATTGGTGGCTTTCTCTTGGCTCCTCCCCTCTTTATATAGGCCTTGGGGTGCCCTAGGGTACCCCTAATACCGTCATATGACTTGGGGAAGGTTCTAGAGCCTTTCTAGGGTCAAATCCCGTCGTTTCTAACCTATTTAGAAACTATACGGCCAGAGCATACGGCCTCCGGCCGTATAGTTGGTCGTCATACCTTTAGCACCCTTTCGTATTTTGGTCGTCATTTCTTCATACAAACTCCGTTTTGGGTGTTCTTCGGCCCGTTGGATTCGTATTGACGTGGGATAAAACCCCATAGTACTGGATCTTTATTTTGATAAGTTCAAAAAAATCACTTTTCCAACCTATCAAATGGCTAAGTCTGGTCCCTGCAGCTCCTCCATACTATGCTCTCTTTGTTCCTTTTGGCTTTGTTTCATCCATAATCATCAACACCTACACACATGTCATAGACAAGGAAAGTGATAAAATTCTACCTAAACTACTAAATGTGCAAAGCTCATATGAAAGTAGAATGAAAACTATAAGTCATACATATAAGGCATAGCTAAAGCTAGAAGAAACATGATATAAGAGATAAATGGGAGATTTTATATGGCTAAAAGAGGTGGTATTTCATAGCCACCACTGTGCTCAGCCTGGAACCTCGATCCCTCACCACGTTGGCGCTTGTTCATCTTGATGCACTGATAAATTTCAACATAAAACCTTAGGAATATAGTTTATACATGATATGTGAATGATTCTACTACAAGAATACAATCCTAACGTGAGAAATTAAAAGAGAAAATCAATCAATCTTGAGTTCATACACTAAATCAATGAGAAGATTTTAACCATGGAATTCTGAAAATAAAGCATGGATAGTGAGAGAAACATACCGATCTATTGATTCCCCCACTCAAAAGAATGAAATCCGCGAAGAATTAAGAGTTCTTGAGAGGTTTTGAGAGTTTTGGAGATATAGGTTGAGAGAAATTATGAGAGGAGGAGGATGAAAACTAACCTGCCCCGACCTGTTTAAGAGGTCGGGCCAAACTATACAGCGGGAGCTATACAGCCGGGTTAGGGTTTCCCAACGCCAGATCACAACTATACGGCCGCAACTATATGGCCGGACCAAATGGCCCCGTCAATAGTTGGTCGTTAACCTTCTAGGACATGCTTTTTCACGCGAATTTTTAGAGATACACTTTTTTATCTGAACAATGCTATTAGGCTAGTTTCTACGTATAAAACTCAAACTTTATTTTCTACACTTAAATATATATTCATTCATTCAATATTTCTACTACTTTTTGACAGCTGCATTCTTACGGGCGCGTTTTCGCAAGAATGTCTGTGAAAAAGTTGTTGGAATGCGATGAACTTCTTATTATTAACTCTACTTTATTGATATGATGAGTTGACTCCCATTAAGCTTTTTATTAAGAATGGTTGAATACTTCAACCCCTTTTAGGTTCTCGAATTCTTACCTATGGTTGCCATTTATCAAAGGCACTTACCACATGAACTCGTTTTGCCAGCGGAACATACTTTTCTCCTGTTTCTAGTTTCTTTGGAAAATACCAGATTATTTCAGAACCATAAACATTGAATATTATTTTCCCTTTAGCACAGTCAACTGACGCTCCTGCAATGCTAAGAAAAGGTCTTCGAAGTATTATAGATAATTTTTCATCCTCCGACATTTCAAGAATAATAAAGTCAGTGGGAATAGCATGCTCATCTATTTTAAGTATAACATCCTCAATCATACCAATAGGTTGTTTAGTGGATTTGTCATCCATCTGTAAAGTGAAAGAAGTATTGGAGTATTCCCCTAATCCTAACCTTTTATAGAAGGAGTATGGCATTACACTAACTCTTGCACCTAAATCACATAAGGCATTATGAATATCAGTTTTGCCTATTGAACATGAAATAGTTGGTATATCGGGATCTCCTGACTTAGACAATAGTCTCCCATTAGCAGGGTAACTAGTCACCATGGGAACGGTTTCAGTTATCTCTTTATTTCTTTTAAAAATATAACATAGAAATTTAGAATAGACAACCAATTTTATTGCATCCGCAAATGGAATTTCTAGATGAAGATCATTAAGTCTCTTTGGGAAAGAATTATAGATTACCTGATCCGGTGCTTTCTTTTTGCGATCCGAATATCGAAGTTTCTTACCTTTATATTTTAGCTTTTGTGGAGGATCAGGTTCTTTAGTTGCTTTCTTTTGTTGTTTCTTGTCGCCTTTCTTGTTTTCTATTGCAACAACTTCATCTTCTTTGCTTGTGTCTTTTTCTTCTCTTGGCTCAACAGTCTCTGCATCAGTGTTATAATCATCTTCTTGTGTATCTTTCTTCTCCCCCAAAGTTTGATCTTGTGTGTCTTGAGCAGTCTCATCTTGAGGATCCACCAATGTATCATCTTCTTGGCTTGCTTTAAGCAAGGCTTTTTTCCTTCGATATTTTTCAGCTTCATATTCTGGTGGTCCTAATGGTCCTTTAACAACTGCACCTCTCCTTGTAATAACATTAGTAGAAACAGAAATATTTATATCATCATGAAGAAAAATTTGATAACCTGATGCTATTTGTTCACATTGAGTTTCAACCATACTAAGTTATTTGTGAAAAAAAATTATTTCTTGGCCAATTTCCTCATAATTTTCTATGAATTCGGCCAAAATCTTTTTATGTCTTTGAAATTGCTTATGCAAGCTACTGTAAGATTTGGCTTGTCGATGTTTGATGACCCACAAGTGTAGGGGATCGCAATAGTCTTCGCGAGTAGTATTACCCAATTTATTGATTCGACACAAGGGGAGCCAAAGAATACTTGCAAGCCTTAGCAACTGAGTTGTCAATTCAGCTGCACCTGGAAATAGTTCTTGCTCACAGAAGTTTATCAGTAGCAACAGTTTGGTAGTAGCAACAGCAAAGCAACAGCAACAGCGACAGCAATAGTGACACATGAGCAATAGTAATAGTAACAGTAAACAGTGGGATTCGAGTGCGGTAGGCATAGGGATGGATGGACGGGCGTTGCATGGACAAGTCTAAACAAGTAACTTCAAGATCTAGGGAATTGCAGATAAATAATAACAAGCATCCAAGTACTAAACAATCCTAGGCATGTGCTCCAAATATAGTCATACGTGCTCGCAATGAAAACTTGCACAACATCTTCTGTCTAGCCAGCCCGTAGCAGCGGGGCCTCTAGGGAACTACTGGCAATTAAGGTGCTCCTTTTAATAGAGCACCGGAGCAAAGCATTAACACTACGTGAACACATATGATCCTCACACCACAGACATCCCCTTCGGTTGTCCCAATTATTGTCACTTTGGGTCCTTTGGATCCGGACAATGATATGTGTACACAAATTGAAGATAAGATCACAAACAATACTATCATAATGATTCAATAATAAGTTCAGATCTAAGATCATGGCACTCGGGCCCTAGTGACAAGCATTAAGCACAACAAGTTGCACCAAAGTCAAATAGAACTAATAGAGATACTAGGCACTATGCCCTAACAATCTTATTCGATTACATGATAGAACTCATCCAATCCCTACCATCCCCAAGCCAACAGCGGGGGATTACTCACTCATGGATGAGGGAAACATCGATGGTTGATGGAGAGGCGTTGGTGATGACGATGGCGATGATCCACTCAAAATTCCCAGTCATGGCAGGGTGCCAGAATGGAGTTTCTGGATTCAAATCTTGATTTTTGGTGGCGGCAGAGCGGAACTCTTTCTGGAAAACTATCAAACCCCCCTCGGTTTTTAGGTCGAGAGGCAACTTATAGGCGTAGAGGGAGGCCGAGGGGTGCCTTCACCCCCTAGGCGCGACCAGTGGTGGGCCCGCGCCTGGCAGGGGTGTGGGCCCCCAGGCCCCTTCTCCGTCTTGTCTTCTGGCTCCGTGGGTCTTCTGGTGAAATATAATTTTTGGCATATTTTCTGGGATTTTTCCTGTTAGTTGATTTCTGCACAAAAACAATACACCAAGATAATTCTGCTAAAAAACATCGTCAGTCCGTGTTAGTTGTATCCAAATCACACAAGTTTAGAGGAGAAACAATATCAAAAGTGTTTGGGAAAGTAGATACGTTTCGGATGTATCAATGTTTTAATTATTGAAAAACTTTTCTAGTTTCATCATCTTCAGTAAAAACTTGTAACAAATCTACTTTGTTTTCAATAACAAGTCCATAAGGTATACCTTTTTCTTTCATGGTTTTACGTACTTCAGGCATAAGATCAGGATTAATACGATGTATTCCTTTTTCTAGTTTAGTACCAAAATCAGTATTATATAAAGAATCATTCTTATCCCTAGTAGACATCAATTCCAAACATGCTTTAATAGTTAAAGTATTTATTGATCCTCCTGCTGATGAATCTAGCAACTCTCTCCATTGATTATTAAGACCGTGATAAATAAGTGGCAAACAGTAGACTCAGAATAGTCATGATTAAGAATACTATTGATCATTCCAAAGAATCTTTCCCAAGCTTGTGGGTAATTTTCTCCCACGTTCTGACTAAAGTTGCCTATATTATTTCTAAGTTCTGTTACTTTTGTAAAAGGATTAAACATGTTTATGAATTTAACAATGTAGTTTTCCCAACATTTAATATAATGGCGAGGGAGAGAATATAACCAGTCTAGAGATTTACCTTTGAGAGACCAACAAAATAGTTTTAAACGAGAGAATTATCTAGGCAAACCTTTTGGTTCAAGTGATGTTAGCACATCGTCGAACTCTCCAAGATGTCTTCTTGGGTCTTCATCGTCCCTTCCACTGAAATCTTTTTCCTGCAAAATTTTAATAATCTCACTATCAAATCAATATTCCCTAACTCCAGGATTAGGAAATTCTATTGGTTGTTTAAGAAAAGTGGAATTTGGAGAACTGTATTGTAGAGGTCCTAACCTGATAAGGTAGATATCCCTGTCTTACAATGCTAGTCCCTAGATCAATAGCTAGCATCCACAGTTTAATATGCAATATAAAGAAACAAAGGTCATAATACGACTTTATAACCAGGAATAAAATAATTCATTACATCTTACATAGCTCATTTGGCTATCTCATTACAATGCAGCAGCAATATCTATATAGCATGGAATCCTTCATCTTCAAAGTGCCACAGGCAATCATGTTGGTTGTAGATTTGTAATCCTATTCAACACACTTCACTAACATCAAACAAACCTGCAACATAATAATTTACAACCACAAGGGTCAATACATTTGAATTGTATTGGCAAGTGATACTATGGTAGAGTAGTGGTATCTATCATCTATATGCATTTGGCTAAGTGGAGCTTAGGCTTGCTTTGCTCAAAATAGATTTTCCTTATCATTTGAAAACACTTAGTTTTTGTTTGTCAAATCACCCAAGGAATCTACCAATTGAAAATTGGAATCCTTTAACCCTTGTTCAACCACAAGTTTTTAACTTAGAAATTGGTATGAGGAGATCCTTGATAGCTTCCATGTCTTGATGCTCAAATTGTCCATTGCCGGGGACACGGCTAAGTACTTAGATTTTTCCTTCTCGAGAGGTGGTGCACTTTCCCCACATGACTCGAAATGCATCGAGACGAGATCTTTTAGAAGCCTTCCCTTAGACCAAATGGACGCGTTCCAACCTATCACCCCCTACCACCTTTTGTCCATCTGGCTAAGTTATTGCAACCTATATGATCCAGGCAGAGCCCAAATTGCCATGTGGCTGCACTAGAAGCTTCTCAACATTTGACATCTCAAATCTCTTTGTTCCTGGGTGGCTTTCCACAAGTGAGATACACCAGGTATGCCCCTGGGGTAACCACTCAACACAAACCTTTCCTTCCATTCCACCCAGGTGATTCATTCACATAGTTGTTTTATTAAACAAAACACAAGTCATAGACTTAGAAATATTTCATAGCATGAATATAATCCACCCTTGTTTTCTACTAGCTAGGCTAAGCATAATAGTAGCAAGAATATTAACTTAGGGAAAATTCTACTAAGGCATCATCTACTAGTATTTCCCATGGCATAGCATACTTAGTAAAATTTCCATGCAAGTCCTACTCAAAATATCACTAATGCATAGTGAAAATAAAAGGACAACATGTATGAAGCACCACTTGCATTTTTGGTAGAGAACTAAGTTCACTCCTTGATCTCGCAAAGATCACACTCTTCAAATTTCACTAAAATTCAATCAAGGCACAAATTAAAACTAGCATTCAAACAATTCATCACATAAAATAATAAAAACAAAGCAATGCATGCAAGCATGCAAAAGATTATTTTATTTGGAAAGGTGGTTTCTAATAGGCTATAAACATTTTAAAACACCTATTGGTCATTTATAAAAGTGGCAAAACCATTTAAAATCAAGTTAGTGAAAATGGGCCATTTAAATCATTTTTGTTTTGCTAGTAATGCTTTTATCAAAAGGAATAATTTCTAGTACTAGACAAATATGTTTTTAAACACAAATGTTATTGTTTATGGTCAAAGTTTTTAAAACAATTCTATTTGCAAAAGGTTTCACTCAAAAACCATTTTTAAATCATAACAACATTTTTATTTTACTAGAAATACCTTTATTCAAAGTAATAATTTTCCAATGTTAACAAAATATATTTCCATAGCCAAAAGTTTGTGTTTCTGGTCAGTAGGTTCAAATTAAATCATTTGCAAGAGATTTTACCCAAAAATCATTTCGAGAATAATTTTTTTACACAAAATAGGCCTAGAAATGTTTCTGCAAAAACACCTACTTTTTTAGAAGCAAAACACTAAACTAAGGACATTGTTGCAAAGGTAACATTTTTTTGAATCCAGTGATATAAAATTTGCAAATTTTGGACGTGTAGATCAAAATTTATGAATTTATCAAAATCAAACCACTAATAGAAATGTTTCTGTTTTTAAAACAAAAGACAGGCCACGCTTCACGTTCTTACTGGCGCGTACCAGTTCGGGTGGATCGAGCAGCTATAGCCATTGGATCTAATGGGCATCGCATGACACAGATCAACTAAAAACGTTTCGCTAAAGTCAATCTATCTACACCACTGGATCAAGACCTAACGGACAGGAGCTGGCGACGCTGGCGACGGAGAGCGGCGCTGGCGACGGCGAGCGGCGGCAGCACGTTCTGTATACGGCGTTCTGGCGTTCCAGGAAGCAAAGGAGGAAAAGGAGATGCTTACTGAGTTCGCCATGACGTGGGGAAGCTCGACGTACTCGGTGTAGACGAAGGGGCGCACGGAGTGGCTGGCGATTGCTCGCTGGAGTTTGTATCCGCGTCGGGTGTGCACGGTCATTGACGGAGGCAATGATACAAGGAGCGCTAAGACAAACCAATGGTGCCGTTAGACGCGGGATATGAATACGAGTGTGCGATCATCATCGAGAGAGTAGGGGCCGTCAGGGTTTACCGGCGGAGCTCGACAGAGTTGCAGCAAACAGCGGTGGTGCTTTATCGTCGTTGTTGCCGATTCTATGGGGCACGCGCGCGCGAGCTAAAGCTACTGGAAGGTGCACCTGGCGATGGCCATCAATCTTGTGTGGTCCATGAGAAGGGGGACGTACTGGTTCGCCAGAATTGGCTGGGATGCTCATTAGAGGCAGTGGAGTTGCAGTGAGCAATTAGTGCAGCCTGGTGGCGTTCGTGGTGTGGGATCTGAGGGTAAATGAGGAGGAGGGCGAGGTGATTTAACGTGCGTGTTCACGGGGAGTAATGGTCGCGGCATTGACACGAATTGAAGACGCGAAAAATCAGCAGGAAACGGCCGGGAGTAGGAAAGAACAGGTCGCGGGGGTGGGGAAGATGATAATATGGCGGTGGGGCCGATTAGTCAGAGAGGTGAGGGGTTGGGCTGTGGGTGAGAAAACACTTCGCGGGGAAGAAGAGAGGGGCTGCTAGTTGGGCTAGCTGGGCCAAGTTGGGCCGGGGGTGCTGGGTAAGTTAGTTGGGCTGGTCTTTTCTATTTTTTTTCTTTCTTTCTTTCTGAATCTTTTTCTTTTTCTGTTTCTAATTTCTATTTTCAAATTCAAACACTCATTTGAATTCAGATTTATTTATCAAACCTTTTCTATACTTTTTAGTAGGTTTTATACTATTTATATAGTGTGTTTAAATAATCTATTTAGAATATTTCTTATATTCTCTTTATGGCTTATTATTTATTTAAATTAGACATTTGTCTTTATTTAAATAAGATTTTAAATATGGTTCCAATCCATATTATTTATTCAAATAATTCTTTTATTCTTTTTAAGTTAATTAGATAACCTTTAATCCACTTTGGTAATTTCCATATTTTTTCCATGATTTAATTAATCATTTATATTAGGGATTTTGTCTTCTTTTAAATCAAATATGGTTCAAGTCCATATTAATTTTATTCAAATAATCTTTATTCCCTTATTTTATTTGGATTATCTTTATTCCATTTGCTTATGGATTTAATTCAAGATTTAAATTGTCTTCTAAATAATTTCCTTGGGATTTATTATTTATTTTAGGCAATTTGTCTTTAAATAAAATTGAAAATTTGGTTTAATCCATATGATTTTATTTAAATAATATTTTGCTCCTTTTTATTATTCAATAAACTCTCATTTGTTTATGGATTTGGCCAAGATTTAATTTGTCTTTTAAATATTCCTTATTTATTTATTTCTTTCTTTGCCTTATAAAATCCATATTTTTTTATTTATAGATCCAAATTTGGTGATTCTAATTTGTATGATTTTATTTAATATTTTTTTATCTTTTTAAATCCCTTTAGGATTAATTTGCTCAAGATTTGGTATGGATTTTAGTTAGAAGCTTTATTATCTTTGGAATTTAATTCCTTTTATCTTATTAAAATCATAAGTTTTTATCCATGGCTCCAAATTAAATGAAACCAATTTCTATGGTTTTATAATATTTTTGTTTATCATTTTCAAATGTTTGTTGATAGATTTTGATATGGATCAAATCCATAGTCTTAGAGAGATCTTAGAAATGATTTATTCCATTAGGGTTTTGGGGTTTTGGTTTGTAACATCCCAGCATTAGAGCTTAGAAATAAGCTGAACCCAGATGTGTGCATTGCATTCATGCATAGAAAATCTGAATAATTTTCGCGCTTTTGAACAAAACTTGTCAAAGTGATTGAAGCTTCTCTTAACTTGATGGAGTTGAAGTAGATCATCAAGTTGACTGCGATAAGATTCTCAATATGACCTTTGCTAAAACCTTATTTTGGGTAAACATGATTTGATCTAAGGGTAGATTAAATGTAATAAAAGTTAAACCTTAATGCATTACTTAATGATTTATATTTGATCCTTAAGTAATCATATCCTAGTATTCATTACGCAACTCATGAATACCAAGTTATAAACATAACTTAAGTAATAGGAATGCAACAACTAAAACTTGATCTATCTTAATCTCATCTACTTATACCATAAGTATCATGGTAATACAACCCTAACTCTTAGTTGTATTGAGTAGGAAAGAAACCAAGTCAATATCATTCACCATATATCTTTCTTTCCATATCAATCCTTATCATCTCTATTGAATCTTATTCTAATATCTATTGTTCATCAATGTTGAGTAATCAACTATTGATTCACCAATTCTTAACCTAAGCCATAAATAATTAAAGGATTATAATGATGCTTTAGCCACCAATACTGAATGATTATATCATGTTCAGTGGCATTGGTGGATAGAACATGATTAAACCCTAGTCTAGATATATTATCCTAGATTAGTCGTTACAAGTCACATTAATATAATGTGAGGTTTGAATATAAGATATTGGAATTATGAAGATATAAGATAGCATGACTAAGATGAAGCTAGAGTAGCATGAGGTTATTGAAGTGATAATATTCCTCTTAAAGAATAGTAAGCACTTGAGGTGAAGTATTTTGATGTATACAACTACTAGAGTAATATTAGTGGTGGATGATTAAGGAAGAGTATGAATGTAGTTAGGAGTAACCATTTGTTGGATTGGAGGTTATCAGGAGTAGAGTAGTTGATATAACCAAGTATAGATATAAAAAGATTATGAAATCTTTAGTGTCAAACTCATTGCATTTACAAAAGGATTTAGGAGGGGCAATTATTTATAAGAGTATTCTTGTGAGGTAAAGCTCATCATGTTAACACCTGATGATGGATATGAAGGAGTAGTTTATCTAGGAAAGGATTTTTTTAAGTAGAAGTCAAGAATGGTGAATTATTGAAGATAGAAATTCTGGGTAAACAATAAACCCTAAATCTATAATCAAGCTTAACATCCATCCCATCTGTTGGATAAATCATCTTATTTCCACAAAGCTTTATAGGAATATTTCCTATAGCAAATCACTTAAGCACATCTTTGTCATTCCTAATTATAATCATTAAATGTGCTTAGGAGTTATATTTATCAAATCCTTTTCATAAGACATTCCAGGAAATAACTTTCTTTTCTAAAAGGTGAAGTCATTCTTGACCACCAACATAAGGACAATCTGTCTTAACCAATAATCTTTATTCATATAAATAAAAGGGTGAACAAGAATATTAAAACTCCTAAAAACCCATGGTAAACAATTACAACTTAAAACCCTAACTTTTATTTCAATCATATATGCCTAAAAACTATAGTTATCAATTCTCTCTCATAATTCATTTCAAATAATAACTTTTATTTTAAAGGGTGATATTAATAAAGATCATAAACATAAAGACAATATGTTTAGCAATTAACCTTTATTCACATCAATAAAGGAAATATGAGAATATTAAATCTTCTAAGAAATTATGGTAAGCATTTTCATTTCAGACCTTAACTCTTATGCTAGTTATAACAAAATATAAACCTTTGTGTTTACTAGATTCATGAAAATGATATTAACCCTATTAATTCCCTAGAACTTTATATATCATATAATAAGAAAAGGATCACCATATTTATACATTTCCTTTCAAATTATAAATTAACTAGAACTAAGTTTTATAAATAAATAAGGAGGGATCATTTAATAAATTCATGGTTTATTATGGAAAGAAAATTGATAACAAAGTCCCTTACCCAAATACTAGAAGGATTTATATCAACAGAATAAAGAAATAAAACTATATATAATAAAAGTTCACAAATTGATTTATAATAACTTTATTGTTGCTGCAAATATTTAGCAAATAAATTCCGTAAAGAAAAGTTCAAATCAAATATTAAAATACAAATCTAGAAACAAAACCATAAAACCCTAATTCTTATTTATTCCATTCAATAATTTTTTTGATATAATTGTGAGCATTGAAAAATATCAACATGATTAGAGTAATCAATCAGTATAGTTATCTTTGGAATATTTAAAATATTATACAACAATTATGGTATTTAAAACCTTGAAGAAATTTGAATTGAAAACAAGTTATTAAAAACAGAAAACAGAAAAGATATGGAAAAGGAGTATCAGTCAATTCTGGCCCACAGCCCGCTTCTCCTCCACCTATCTAACGCTCGCGAGCAGCAGAGAAAACAACCCGCTCACTTCACCATGTCCCAACAGAAGCCCGGCCTAGATACCCTTTTGTCGACCAATCCGTTGTCTTCCTCCTCGCGTCAAGCAGCTCGCTGGAGGGGCCGGCGACCGCCCGATGCTACCCCGTCGTCGTGATGCCGCCAACAGGGTCTCTGCGAGGATAAGAATGCCACGTCAATGTACCTACTCGTCCTCATCCTCACCATATCTCTCTTTCTTCCTCTCCCACATGAACGCGAACCCTAGCTCCGGTCAGAGAGGATCGTCGCCGTCAGTAGAGGTCGTACCGGAGTCCGTGGAGTGGTTCAGGAGATGCGCCAGCGTGCGTAGATCATCTGTGAGGAATGCAGCATCAAGGGGAGAACGGGGGCGATCGAATTTTGTCGTTCCTTTTCATCGTCCTTCATCGGAATTCTCGTCGGAGATGCCACATCCGACCGCCCTAGGCCTCAACGATCATCATACGAGAATCAGGGTGAGCTCGCCCGTACTCCTTCACCCCTTAAATCCTTCTATCTTGTCGTTGTTTGCCACTCCGCCATGAACCTCTGACCGCCGTCGTGTTTGCTCGCCGTGGAGCAAGTTCCGGCGACCAAACAGGGGCGGCGCCGCCACTATTCGGCTTCCCACATCCCACTGATTCTAACAAGACCAGCCCCGTGAGCCCGCCTGCTCCCAATCCGAGGATCAAACCTTGATCTGAGGATCATTCCTTGGATGATGTCAGTGTGACATCACGCTGATGTCATATATCATTTTATCATTTCATAAATTGAGTTATTCATTTCTGTAATAAATAAAAACCTGAGATATGACATGGCAAAGGTCCCACCAGTCAATGACTGGGGTAGGAATGGCTCTGGTGAGAAAAACCCCTCACTTCATGCTGACATCAGCATTACCTAATAAACACATTTAGTTATTTAATTAAAAAAATCATAAAATGATTCAATCTTATAAAATCAATAACTTTTGTTTTGTAATTCATAAAAATATGTTTAATATATGAAAAAAATTAGAAAAATAAAATCTACAACTTAAATCTATTATCAAATATTACTATGATGATTATTTAAATAAATATTATTCAATAAAAGTTTTATAAGTAATAAAACTTTGATAATTCATATTTTAATTATGGTAAATGTGAAAAATATAAATAAAATACAAAAAATCTTAGACAAATGAGAATTATAATTTAAACTATAATCATGCATTATTACTCCACTTAATTAAAAATTTGTTATTTATTAAGTCTTTATAAAGTAATAAGTATTATAAAAATCATATCTTAATATTTTTAAATCACAAAAATAAGTTTAATATACCAAAATGATCACAAAAATAATACCTATATGTTAAAAATAATATTCCACTTCTAAGTTAAATGAAAAGTTAAACACTTTAATAACTTGAATTTAAACCTATTTCTTTAGTTAATAATTCATATAATGTCAAATAAAATTTGTTAATATTTCTTAAATTAACCAATTAAATCTAATAAATAGTATTAGTATTAAATACTAATATTATGAAGTCAAATGGTTCAACACGTTTATAAAAATGCAATTTTATTGAATTATCATTCAACCATAAGTGTAGATTATTTTCTAAAAAGATTCTTATCCAATATAAAATCTCCAAGAATAATTTATAAACAAATCAAAACACTATAGTGAGTTCATAAGTAGTAAATAATATTGTTTACTTATTCACAAACCTTAACCACACCCTTATTGGGAGATAAATTCCTTTATACATTTATAATGTAAAGAAACCACTACCAAATAAAAGTAATACCATTCTTAAGTAACTTTAAAGAAACATTATGCAGTGAACAAGGTATAAGTATAATAAGCATTACACCTAAAGTCCATCTATGTTTTAAAGTTAACTTTAGTCTACCAGAATTTAAGTATAATGCTAAAAACTTTATTATATACTTTATAGTTAACTTTGGTCTGTTATAACTAAATTATAAAGCATCTCAAATCCAAATTGTTCTAGCAAGCACAAATAACATCAACCACCCCTGATTAGCCACAAGGATTGTTTAAACCTTAATAAAGGAATCTTTTCTTCAAAAGTTATTCATTTTGCCACTTCAGTCAACATATGACAATTAATAGTAAACACCTTACTTTATACCTTACTTATATATTTAGGATTAATAACACTTAAAGTTCTTTATAAGTGACACTACTTGTAAAGTAAATTTGAAGATAAACAATTATTATATAAGTAGTCTTTAAGTAGCATTTCATATATGTGTACCTTATTGTTATATAGATATGTGTTGTTCACACACACTCACAAGCCTTAATAAGAAGCACAAATATGAAACTTAATCTAAAAAGCAACATATTCCAAAGAAACCATTTCCAGTATTCAAACCCTAGAGCAACGTTATCCTTGGGATTCGAGTTTGCAGAATTGCATTACATTACTTATACATAAAAGCATCTTGCTTCTTTAAACATTAGTCCTTACCGGACCAATGATGCTATTTTTAGATATTGGATCTTATATTGTCTTGAAACCGTGAGTGCATAATCTTGCAATCACAAAAGGCAAGTTCACACTTGCTCATGTCCTTTGATTATTTTCTGTAAAGTATTTTGCAAATCCAGTGTTGTCATTGTCGTGGTATTGCCGACGAGTACGCCATGGAGGGGTCCTCACAGTGCGTGTTTAGAGACGTGGGGGAAGGCGGATGGTTGACGGGTACGAGGTAACACAGCTTACCTAGGTTCAAATCCCACAACGGTGGCGAAATCCTACTCCTGCTATAGATCACTATAAGGGAAATATGCCGAGCATCCTTCCTGTTGCGCGCATCCCTCCGTCTTTGTTCTGATGAACCCGTTGTTGGAGATATACCCAAGAGGCAATAATAAAGTGGTTATTATCATATCTTCACACTTATGATACATGTTTACATACCATGCTATAATTGTATTAACCAGAAACATTAATACTTGTGTGATTTGTAAACTAAAATAAGAGTCCCTAGTAAAGCCTCTTGCTAAACTAGCTTGTTGGTTAATATATGATCATGGTTTCCTGATCATGAACATAGAGATGTTATTAACAACAAGATCATATCATTAGGAGAATGATGTGATGGACATACTCCTATAGATAAGCGTAGCATAAAGATCAAATCATTTCAATAGTTCAATTGCTATATGCTTTCTGATACATAGTAACCTAATTCCTTCGACCATGAGATCATGCATATCACCTTTACCGGATGGATGCTTTGATGACATCAAACACCACACCGTAACTGGGTGGCTATAAAGGTGGCATTGAGTGTTCGGAAAGTATTGGTTGAAACACATGGATCAATAGTGGGATTTGTCCATCCATATGACGGATAGATATACTCTGGGCCCTCTCGGTGGAATGTCATCCAATTATCTTGCAAGCATGTGACTGGCTCACAAGGGATCACATATCACGGGAACGAGAAAAGAGTACTTATCGGTAACGAGTTTGAACTAGGTATGCAGAGATACCGACGATCATAACCTCGGATAAGTAAACTATCGTGAGACAAAGGGAAATTGGTATCGTATGTAAGTGGTTCATTCGATCGCAAAGTAATCGTAGAAATATGTGGGAGCCATATGAATTTCCAGATTCCTCTATTGGTTATTGTTCGGAGAAGTGTCTCGATCATGTCCGCATAATTCACGAACCGTAGGGAGACACACTTAAGGATTCGACGTTGTTTTGAGTAGTTATGGTATTATGAGAAAGAGACCGAATGTTGTTCGGAGTCTCGGATGGGATCCGGGATATCACGAGGTGATCCGGAATGGTCCGGAGAATAAGATTCATATAAGGAAAGTCCCATTTCGGAATTCAGGAATGATTCCTGTGTTTTCATCGGGAATGTTCTAGAAGGGTCCAGATTGTCCCAAGACTCGAGGGAGGGTACATGAGTGTGTCATTGAATGATTGCATCATGTACTAAGTGTTCTTGCTGTTCCAAAAACATGAAAGTCAAATTGCCGCTTGAAAGTCAAACGGCTAAACAGAAACTGTGGAAACAGAAACTGTGGGAAACAGAAAGCTGTGGGAAACAAGCAAGAGGAGGTTGAATCCAACTTGGAGGAGTTACTCTCCTCCTTGGCCGGCGCCCAGCCCTAGGCCGAGTTGGGGAGGGACTCCCTCCCTCCCTGGCGCGCCTAGCCCCTCCACCTATAAAAGGAGGGGCAGGGCTCCTCCTTGAGACACACAAGTTTCTACCTCTAATCTCCGGTTTAGAGCCGTTTTGGTTTAGAGCTTCTAATTGCTTTAGCCTGCGGTTTAGAGCCTTCTAATTGGTGTGTCTAATATCTAGACCACTAATAGCCCTCTCTCATAATCCACCATACTCGCTCCGGCTTAAGGCGAAGCCCTGCGGGATTTCCCCTCTACTTCCGGTACCACGCCGTTGTGCTGCCGGAATCATGAGGAGAGTGCTACAACCTCCATTGCTGGAACAAGGGAGAGGAAGGTCTTCGTCAGTACCGACGTGTGACCGATCATGGAAGCGCTGCCGGAGCATGGCCGGAAGGATCGTCTACACGATCTTGAGATCGGAAGAATCGACTACATCACCCACGAGAATCTGCTCTCGTTAAACACTTTGGAATCTTCGAGGTAAGTTATTCCATCGACTCGTTGCTACAATCTAGTAGATAGATCTTGGCTTGTTTGTTTGTATGCGATAGAAAATTTTTGTTTTCCATGCTACGAACCCCTCTGATGGTATCATAGCCGTGTCTATATGTAGATCATTGCACGAGTAGAACACAATGGTCATTGTGGGCATTGATGCTTTATTGTCGATTGCTTCTTGTGCACTTTGCATCTTGCGGTATGTTGGGATGAAGCGGCCGGGCTAACCTTACATGACATCGTTCATGAGACTTGCTCCACGCGACATGCAACTTGTATTGCATAAGTGGCTTTTATGGGTGCTGTTTCTCCTAGCATAGTTAAGATCCAATTTACAACGGGTAATCAACAATGCTAGTATCAATGTTGTGGTTCTTGTTCGTAAGTTAGAACGACACTTATTGAAAGCCCCAAACCACGTAAAATATGCAAAGAAAGTATAGGCGTCTAACTTTGTTTTGCAGGGTGTGCATGATGTGATATGGCCATGATTGTGATTATATTTGATGTATGCAATGTCCTTTATTGTAAGTTGGCAACGGCGGAGCCATATGGTTGTCTTTAATTTATGTTAAGACCGCGTGTCTATTCAAAGTAGTTGTAATAGTTGAAGCCGGTGGACGACAACCATGGTGAAGCGTCATTGACCTTGATGCAATGCCGGTGATGATGGAGATCATGTTCGTGCTTGAAGATGGAGATCGGAAGCACAAAGAAGAAAGGCCATATCATATCACATATTATGAATTGCATGTGATGTTAATCCTTTATGCATCTTGTATTGCTTAGTAGACGACGGTAGCATTATAAGATGATCCCTCATGCACATGAATTTCAAGTCATAAAGTGTTCACCCTTAGTTAGCACCGTTGCTAAAGCTTGTTGTTTCGAAGCACCACGTGATGATCGGGTGTGTTAGATTCTACAAGTGTATACAACGTGAGCAAGCCAGATTTGCTCATGCAGAAACTAAGGTTTGATCTTGACGAGCCTAGCATGTACAGACATGGCCTCGTGAACACGGATTACGAAGGTAGAGCATGAGTCATATAGTAGATATGATGAACATGACGATTGTTCGCCATTGAAGCTATATCAACTCTCGTGATGATCGGTTTTGATGTGGTGGATTTGGTTCGTGTGATCACTAAAACAATGTGAGGGATATTGTTTTGAGTGGGAGTTCACCTAGATTAATTTAATTATTAATTAGAACTCAATTTATCATAAACTAAATCAAAGTGAATTTGCATAGTTGTTGTAGTCATTGGCATCCGTTTACCACCTTGCGCTTAGTTATAATTGAGATGATAGAACTATAGAATTCTGGTTAGATACTTTACGAACTGGTATCGTATTGTTTTAAGTGTTAATCTAAAGTTTAAAAGTCCTATTGCAAACTTTCAGTAAGTTCCGGTTACTCCATGAAGTTTAATAATTAGTATTAAATCAAGAGTAACAATTCCAAGTGTTAGTATATAAGTATCATGTTTGTCTCCATGATTCTTGATATTCAAAGGATTGTCTTAATATCAAGGTTATCTAGGATCTGAAAGAGTTGTTTCAGAAACCATGATGTGTGGAAGATATTGTGATATCTGAAACGAAGTTTTGGTTGCAACATGATAGAGTATAATATGGCTAAAGTCATGTTCTCATATTTGATGAGAATTTGCAAAAGGTTGGAGACACTTGTTGTCCTAATCCTCCAAAAGGTTTTGGATAGCAACATTATACTCATAATTCATCGTTATAAGCTAAGAGCTTGATCATGGACGATTCCATGATAAGGGTGAATATTTGATGTAGGTAAAATGTTTACTACACCAAGAGATTACTAAAGAAAGGAATTTGAAAGAACACCAAATATTTGATGATGGTGATCTACTTCAAAGTGCAAGTCCAAAGACATTGGTATTTAACTATACACGCTTTGGACTATGTGTCATATGAATGACTCCACTAATTGATGTTGATAGATTCTTTCAAATGTAAAAGGAAATCTTGAAAGAGAATCTCATAAGTATATGGCGAAAGGAAAAGACTAGAATTGTTCAAATTAAGTATATAGATGATATACATGTTATGGCTATATTCTTTGCTTATTAAACAATGTGGTTCTCAAGTATTTGATACTGAATTTGTTGGTGTGAATCGTCATACGAAACAACACAATTCATGAACTACAATGTCCTAAGTAACTAGCAAAAGAATATGTGATGATGTTCATCGAGAACAAATAAAGGGTTATTGTGTTGCTCGTTAAACATCAAAGCTTGCCTTCAAATATTTGTTGTATCAGGTATTATGAGAACAAAAGGGTTGTTCAAATAATTGCCGTAATCCATAAAAGATGGATTCGCAAATCTCGTTGGAGACATCACATCCATAAAACTAGTGCTAAAGATGTCGAAAGACAAATTGATTGAAAGATCGCTTAGGAAGTGACATCGCCGTTTAAATTATATTGGAAAGAAAACATGAAGAAACTCCATATGGATGGAATTTTGGAGTCTATTTGATTTTGATCAAATGACGCTTGTGAAACTTTTCTAGAGATAATTGAAACTTCGTTCATAGGCCAAAAGGGAACGAAAGACTAGCTTATTGGAATTTGTACATATTGTTGTATGAAATCCATTATGTGTAGTCAAGAGCGATGGATTTCAACTTCATATGCTTTCTCCAAAAATTTGAGTGAATATATGAATATTTACTTAATAAGGATGAAGTGTGAAACATTTGAAAAGTTCAAGGACTTTCAAGATGAAGTGCAAAATCATTGTAACAAGAATATAAATAGTTTATGATAAGATCATAAAGGAAGATATTTGAGTTACAAGTTTAGCATAATACCTAAGATTTAAAGGAATCGTTCCGTGGATTTGCATTTTCCCGAAACACCATAAGAGTATGGAGTGTTCGAGATATGTAATTAAACCTTGTTTGACATGGTAAGATCGAAGGTGTAATTCATAAAACTGCCATTATATTTTAAATATTAAAAGCTTTAGAGATTACCGTTTTTCCACGAAAAGAGCTTCATCATAATCCGTTGAAATGACACCATATAAGGTTATGGTTTGGGATAAAACCCAAGTTGTCCTTTCTTAAACATTGGTATGCTATGCATAAGAAAGATGTGCAACCAAAGTCGGATGAACTGTCTTTGTATAAAGCATAAGTATTCCTCCATGAACACCGGAGACAAAAGTGTTTGTTGCTTAGAACGTCAAGTTTCTTTGAGAAGGAATTTTTCGTGAAAAGTTAAGTGGGAGGACAATAGAACTTTGATAAGGTTAAAAGAACCTTAGCTATATGTGCAGAGTTGCAGTCACCAAAAGTGTTTCGGAGGCAGCAACAATGCTCATGGCTCACGTTCCTCAAAAGGTTGTGGTCACGGAGATCTAAGTTCCTATTGAAACAAGTAGATCGGGTAAACAATCAAATACCAAGATTTGAGGGTTGAATCATTATTTGAGAATAATGAACCGACTACATGCAAAGAAGCGATGATGGGCCCCGACTCCGTCAAATGGCTTGAAGCCGTAAAACTGGTGATAGTTCCATACACGAGAAATCAAGTTTTGAACTTGAAGGACCCTCGAGAAAGGTGTAAGACCTTACAGTTGTGTTTGGATCTATAAAGAAATAGACATGGATGTTTTACATCTATGAAATAGTCGACATGTTGGGAGAGAGTTCACAACAATGTTCAAAGGTTGACTATGACAAGATCTGATCTTTCATAGCGATATTTAGTCTAGACGGATTAATGTAGCAACCACTACATATAATTTGTTATATGGTAGTTGAATAAACAAAACAAGTTCTTCTAATAGAATCGTTACCTAGGACATGTGCATAACATGGTCCATAGGGTTTTGTTAATTCAAAAGGATGCTAAAAGCATATGCAAACTTCAATGGTTAAAGTGAGCATCGCGGAGTTGGAATCTTCACTTTGATGAAACTGTTAAAGGAGTTTAAAAGTTCATCAGAGACAATGGAGATGCTTGCATTTGCAAGAAATTAAGTGGGAGCGCTAAGACATATTTCTAATACATTATGTGGAAGACATATTGTTGATTGGAAATAATGTATCTTTTATTAACACATATTAAGAATTTCATCCCGATGAAAGACTTAGGCAAAACCCAAATATTTGGCATCAATAGATGCTAATATGGTTGTGCCAGAAGTACATAGACGAGATATTGAATGAGTTCAATATAGAAACTACAAGAAAGGTTCTTGTCGCACAGAAAGGATTGAAAGAGTTCAAATGTTGATGATATATTCAAGTGTATAGACATTTGGTAAAGTGAAACAAATAATCAAGTATAGATTGATACTTGATGTATGAAATCACAAAGAGTATTTATATCAATCATACTGTGATATGTACAAATCCAGATATGTCCTATGCTCTAAATGTTGTGAGCATATACCAGAATGATTTGTAAGATGATCATTGGACAATAGTAAGGATATTCTTATGATCTTTTGGAAGAACTAAGAGTATATTATTTGTAGAAGAGACAAATAGATGGTTAGTTCATTGTAAAAGTACTACATTGATACTAGCTTTGTCACAAAGTATAAATTAAGTTTATCTCAATCTAAACTAAGGGTGGCACAATATAATGGAAAGTGAGTTCCATAATGGATTTGGATGATTTCCAAAGTTAAGACATTGTGACAGATACTACAACAAAAGGCTAAGTATATGACTGCTATTATAGCAGCAAAAGAGGGCATTTGTGTCAAGTAGTTTGTTATCAAACTAGGTGTAGTTCACAGAGGGATAATACTATGAAGATATATTGTGCGACAATATTATCAACATGTTTTAACCCCAAAGAATTAAAGGTCACACCGAAAGACCAAATTTATACAAAGCCATCTCATTAGAGAATGAGTGATGCGTAGAGACGCAAAGACATGCAATTACACACGACCGAAGTGTCAGATCCGGAGATCAGTTGACCACTAGCAATCGTGTACATACAACACCGGAAAGCCATAGGTGTTATATACACAAAGGTTTGAAACTAGATTATTGACTCTAGTGCAAGTGGGAGACTGTTGGAGATATACCCAAGAGGCAATAATAAAGTGGTTATTATCATATCTTCACACTTATGATAAATGTTTGCATACCATGCTATAATTGTATTAACCAGAAACATTAATACTTGTGTGATTTGTAAACTAAAATAAGAGTCCCTAGTAAAGCCTCTTGCTAAACTAGCTTGTTGGTTAATATATGATCATGGTTTCCTGATCATGAACATAGAGATGTTATTAACAACAAGATCATATCATTAGGAGAATGATGTGATGGACATACTCCTATAGATAAGCGTAGCATAAAGATCAAATCATTTCAATAGTTTAATTGCTATATGCTTTCTGATACATAGTAACCTAATTCCTTCGACCATGAGATCATGCATATCACCTTTACCGGATGGATGCTTTGATGACATCAAACACCACACCGTAACTGGGTGGCTATAAAGGTGGCATTAAGTGTTCGGAAAGTATTGGTTGAAACACATGGATCAAGAGTGGGATTTGTCCATCCATATGACGGATAGATATACTCTGGGCCCTCTCGGTGGAATGTCATCCAATTAGCTTGCAAGCATGTGACTGGCTCACAAGGGATCACATATCACGGGAACGAGAAAAGAGTACTTATCGGTAACGAGGTTGAACTAGGTATGCAGAGATACCGACGATCATAACCTCGGATAAGTAAACTATCGTGAGACAAAGGGAAATTGGTATCGTATGTAAGTGGTTCATTCGATCGAAAAGTAATCGTAGAAATATGTGGGAGCCATATGAATTTCCAGATTCCTCTATTGGTTATTGTTCGGAGAAGTGTCTCGATCATGTCCGCATAATTCACGAACCGTAGGGAGACACACTTAAGGATTCGACGTTGTTTTGAGTAGTTATGGTATTATGAGAAAGAGACCGAATGTTGTTCGGAATCTCGGATGGGATCCGGGATATCACGAGGTGATCCGGAATGGTCCGGAGAATAAGATTCATATAAGGAAAGTCCCATTTCGGAATTCAGGAATGATTCCGGTGTTTTCATCGGGAATGTTCTAGAAGGGTCCGGATTGTCCAAGACTCCGGGGAGGTACATGAGTGTGTCATTGAATGATTGCATCATGTACTAAGTGTTCTTGCTGTTCCAAAAACATGAAAGTCAAATTGCCAGTTTGAAAGTCAAACGGCTAAAACAGAAAAGTGGAAAACAGAAACTGTGGGAAACAGGAAACTGGGAAACAAGCAAGAGGAGGTTGAATCCAACTTGGATGAGGAGTTCCTCTCCTCCTTGGCGCCCAGCCCTAGGCCGAGTTGGGAGGGACTCCTCCTCCTGGCCGCCTAGCCCTCCACCTATAAAAGGAGGGCAGGCTCCTCCTTGAGACACAAGTTTCTACCTCTAATCTCCGGTTTAGAGCCGTTTGGTTTAGAGCTTCTAATTGCTTTAGCTCATGTTTAGAGCCTTCTAATTGGTGTGTCTAATCTCTAGACCACTAATAGCCCTCTCTCATAATCCACCATACTCGCCCGGCTTAAGGCGAAGCCTGCGAGATTTCCCTCTACTTAGGTACCACGCCAGTTGTGCCGGAATCGCGAGGAGAGTGCTACAACCTCCGCTGCTGGAACAAGGGAGAGGAAGGTCTTCGCCGAATCGAACGTGTGACCGATCAAGGAAGCGCTGCTTAACGCAGCGAAGGATCGTTACACGATCTTGAGATCGGAAAGAGTACGACTACATCACCCACGAGAATCTGCTCTCGTTAAACACTTTGGAATCTTCGAGGGTAAGTTATTCCATCGACTCGTTGCTACAATCTAGTAGATAGATCTTGGCTTGTTTGTTTGTATGCGATAGAAAATTTTTGTTTTCCATGCTACGATCCCCTACACCCGTCTAGGACCCGACATCAAGAGGAGATCTGTCCCTTGGCGGCTTATGCTGGCTAGACTGGCAAAGCGCTGGGTCAGACTCAAGCCTCTGAGAGGTGGCCTTTTCCTGCTGCTTCACCGCCTTGGCCACTAGGTCATAGACCTGTTCCACTGCCTCGAGCGATCTATCCTGCTCCAGAAGGGTCTTGGCGACGGTGAGGTTAAGGAGTGGGGTGGGCATCACCTGTTTGCCTACACTTTCAATGTATGTATTGGCCTGTGCCGGCTTCGAGGGAGCCCATCCTAGGTTTCGCCATACACCAGGATCGTTGATGATGCGAGCCGGAGCCTTCTTGGCCTTCTGCTGCTGCAGTAGAGTCTTGTACTCGGCCTCCATTTCTCTAGCTTTATCTATGGACTTCTGCGTGTTGACTAGATCTCGATCCAGCTTAGCGCCTTGCTCCGTGATGGCCTGCGCTTCCTCCAACAGCTGCTGGCATTTCTTGTCGAGATGAGTCACGTTCCGGATATGAGCTATGGTTAGTGGCTCAACGAGGAGATTGTCGTACATCACTCTATCATCCGAATTAACTTGGGAAGCAGCAGACGTAGATGCCGGAGGCAGCAAGTTTGCGGTGTTGTTGTTGCTCGGGCCGGTGCCGAGTTCCTGCGGCTGCTGCACTGGGTTAGGCGGAGGAGGCATGACCGTTGCGCGATCATCGTCAGCAGCAATAAGTGGCCCCTTCCCCTTTTCCAGCGCTGTAGGCGGAGCTTGTCCAGGTTGATCTTCATCCATCGCCGTCCCAATGGTGACGAACACCTCTCGAGACATGACGGCATTGTTGGCTTGCTTGTCGTGCGTGTACTCCTCCTCCATCTCCTGCATGGCGGAGTCTAGCTCTTCTGGACTAAAATCTATCTCCTCTGAATCTGCACTGAAGTCAGCGTAAAGCGTGTTAATAACAGAGTTGGAGGGTTCCAGGACTTTCTCGATGATGGGCGGTGGAGGTGCAACAACATCGATGATCACTGGAGGTGGTGGTGCAGCTGCGACGATGGCGGCCGGAGGCGGTGGTGGCGGTGGCTGAATCGGAGGGGCTCCGTCAATAAGCACAAGCGCTGTCTAAGCTGCCGCTTCTGCCTCCGCGTAGTTGTTGACGGTGTTCACCATGCCTTCGAAGGTAAGGCTTCCTGACCCTGCTGCCGTCTTAGAGAATGTCGGAGAAGCGTGCCATGGTCCAGTCCTTCCACAAAGTGATACATAGCATCATCATTGGGGTAGTGGGCCAGATCAGCTCGTATGCGGAGCCACTTGGCCAGGTAATTGCGGGGGTTTTCGCTCTCTCTCTGAACGCAACGTGCCAGATCGAAGATGGTAACCATGCCGACGAACTTGGATCTCTGCTGTCCAGACGCACGGGTGAAGCCGGCGGACTTGCAGCGATCTTCCACCTTTATATCCTACACAGGGGCGGTTTGGGTGGGTCTTGAATTTTTCCGATCTTTCCCGGCAAACTCCGAAGAGGGATCCGACATCGATCCTTCTGCGGACGTGTCCTGCCCGTAGGAGGTCCGTGCGGGCCTTGATGCTCCTCCGACTCCCAGGGAACTAGTGCCCGAGTCGGTTTCGCCAATGAAGAGGTGGATGTCTCCGATAGGAACGATCGAGCACCGCGTAGGGTTCGTCTTCATCGGGATCCAGAACTCGTCGGTAGGGACGATCGGAACGTTGCCAGAGAAGAGAATGCGACCGATGCCTACGGTTTCGCCGATTCCCGCGAAGATCTTGGTCCTCGCCCGCTGAAGAGCCTGAAGCGCCTCTTTCCCCACGGTGGGCGCCAACTGTCATGGTATTGCCGACGAGTACGCCATGGAGGGGTCCTCACAGTGCGTGTTTAGAGACGTGGGGGAAGGCAGACGGTTGATGGGTATGAGGTAACACAGCTTACCCAGGTTCAGATCCCACAACGGTGGCGGAATCCTACTCCTGCTATAAATCACTATAAGGGCAATACGCCGAGTTACAGAGATAGGTTCGCTGTGCAAGGTTGTATGAATCGATATGACTTGTTCCCTAAAGGCTCCCATAGGCCCGACTTATATAGTCGCCAGGTCCTAGGGTTACAGGGAAAAGTCCTAGCCGGACATGTTACAGAGTCCTACACCGTCTATTACTAGTCTTGTGTATCTTGCACTCCAAGGCTCCGGGTACGTCGGTGACTCCAACCATAGCCTTCCTTTATCCGGCATGGACCTCCCTTCTAGATCCATCTAACTGGGCCGCCCAGCAGGTCATGGACCATGCTACCAACTATGGGCCACCCGGGTTAGCCGGATAAGAGACATGCTATAAGGATAGCCATATAGCATATCCCCAATAGTCATCAACTGCATTTGAAAAAGGTCATAAAACACTATTTTCATAATAATATGATTATAGGTTATTTACCATGAGGTAATAACCTACTATGAAAGTTCCGGTGGTAAAGGAACATATTATCTAGAACTTAAGAACCAATGTCGCCGGTGATTCATGCGTCGTATATTACACGTTAACCATGAGATTTGGAATGGGACGGAGAAGTCAGTTGTATCATTTTCCTCTTGTATGGAGGCAAGAAGACCTTAACGTGATGTTGTGATTCCTTGTGCGGATCCAACATATGGGTGGGAACCCTTACGCCCCACACTTTTGGTGTCTAGGTTATCTATGAATGATTTTTAGGGATATAGTCCATGTAAATGGTACTATTTCGGGCATCACTAGGTCATAGAGTCTTCGGGAACTCATCAGGGTTTTAGCCTGCCCGAAAGGGGGCTTAACGAAGGTGAGTCAGCCCCGAAGGATCGTGCAGACATATGAGGTCGCGGAGAGGGTAGTGATTGGCTTGGATCATCTACTGGGCCCCATACCATAGGAACTATGTGTAACTACCTCGGTGAACTACGCTCCTAGATACAAGCCTGGATGAGAGATAGCGGTTGAAATAGTACGGCGGGGCCCCAAAAGCCACTCACTGGTAGTCCTTTCAGACGTCCCAACCGCTAACCTCTCAACGGACTCAGACGGGCGTGGTCGGCGAAGGGATCAACTACGTACACAAGTGGGTATGTACGCAAGCCACCATACAAGAGTACATCGGAGCCACACCATCTAGAAAGAAAGGAAATATACCAACGCCATACGGCAAGATTCAAATGACCTAGATACAACTATAATTTAGGATAACTCCTCATACAAAGACACATCGTAGTATCATGCGGGCGGCAAACAAGATCCGAGTACGGATAAGAAGCAAATAGGCATAAGATGCCGAGAAAATAAGCACATCCCAACTACAGGTCTCACGGATCCCGTGCCGGAATCTCTACACCATACGGTCGTTGCCCACTTCATCGGCTTCTTCCACCCAAAGATCCCCCGAGAAGGTACCTGCTCATCCGAATCAAGAATTTATCGTGTGAGACCCTAAGGGTACTCAAGAAGACTTAATGCCTCTAAAGGGGACACAACACTGGGTGACGAATTGCAGCAAAAGATAAACCCTAGCAATTCTACAGATAGCGCTAACCATCCGCCTAACCAATGATAGGCGGATGTCCGTGAATTTAAATACAAGTTATAATGGTAATCTCATCCGATCCATCCTCCTCCTCGCTACCAACAAGGAAGCGAACAACCCCCATCCGCGTTGGCAATTTTATTAACCATTCCGTGAGTATTGCACTATTTACTAGTCAAGTTACTTAGTCAAATTAAGCGGTACTTTAGTTATGCTTGTCTATGATCAAGAAACGTGCTCCAAGTCGTCCATAACCGCGACACGGCTTTCGAAAGTTTTACCCGCCGGTGCACCAATAGCAACACACGCTCGATCAACCTCGAAAAAACCAAATCAAAACCCAACGAGGCTTTCACGACTGAACAATCACAAGATTCAGAGATATTTCAGGGGGCCACCCCTTAAGTAGAACCCGCAACGGAGTAAGCAAGCCCCGAGACGGCCTCAAGGTTTAAGGGACGGTCAGGAACGATCGGGAACCCCAAACGGGCTTGTCGACACCTTGAAATCGTGGTCCGATCCTAAATAAAGACAAGCAGTGCTCGCACAATCGTAAATAAAGCGGTAAAACATGGCATAAGTACAGATCGTAAATAAAACCTCAAACTAGTTTGTGGCCCCAAGAAATAAGACTAAGCAAGCTCGTCCGTGGGGTCCCATATACCTCCGGATGTGGATAGCGCGATAAATCAAGGAACAGAATCAAGTACTCGGGGTCTTACGGACACAAGTGAGCAGGAAAAACCAAATAGCAGATATTGCTCACCGATGCCACTTTCTTTAGTTATCCCAGAACTACTCAAAGTTAAGTTGTTTAGGTACCTCATTATTCAGACTCTCACAAACCCTACACATGCTGTTCTCACGACTGCATGGCTCAAACAACTCCTATAGTAGTGGCTCATGGGATGGAGGAAACAAGCTTGGTGGGTGTAAAAGTAAAGGCTATGCATACTTGGGATTCAATTTAATGCAATCGCGACTCAATGATGCAAGAATAAGATAGAGGCAATAGGTATCAGTATGTATGCAAGCATGTGGTAGTGCTTGCCTGGTGTCTCTGTTGAAGCAAAGGACGGCCTGGTAGTGCTCGGTTCTCTTGATACAACCCCCGCCAAGGTGTCTATCCGAGAAAACCAAACAAACAAGGCCAACATAAATATAGAGCACAAGCATATGAATAAGATGTCAAGCAAACAATCATGCCATGATGAATGATGCACAATTTACATGGCAAGAAAGGTAGCATGGCATGGTGAGGTGTGAAGAACAAGAAAGTAACATTTAATTGGGTTTTAGAACCACATTTTGTTGTCATAACATTTGTTGTTTGCAATATATTTATATGATGCATGCTGCAATAGAAGTCAAGGATAGCATAAACAGAAAGGTCTCGTCGAGCTGATCAATTTAGACTACTCATTTGCTTAATTTGGATTTTCCAAACAAAAGTTATTTAATTTTGAAATTATAGTGGCAATTGAAGTAATTTAAACAAACTTGGAATTTAACTTGTGCAAAACACTAAACAGATGGCATATTTGACTTCCTTTAATTTTTCTGAATCAAAAGCATATATTATTTGCCCAATTTGGAATTAGCATGGCAAAGTTATTTAAAATCTGAAATTAATTTGAATTTGAATTTATTTAATCAGATTTGAATTTGAAAACAGCCCTGAAACGTTTTACACCTGGCCACAGCTATCCTGAGCCGCAGACAGGTGGGCCTGGGGTCATCTCTGGCCCACAGGGCAGCGTCTGAGCCAGTATTGGACCGCGGGTTGATTCCACGGAACAACAGGACCCTTTTTGCAAAGTTGCAACAGACGGCAATGAGGTCACGGGCGACCGCGGGTTGAGGGTTTGCAAAGGACAGGGGGCCTCCTGCAAAACGCTCACGCGGGCCAGGGGGTGGACTGCGGGTTGGTTCACGCTTCTGCGGGGAGCCTTTTTGTAAAAATTGCACGGTCGCTGGCGGGTGGGGCCTCGAGGGCTGCGAGCGGATGCAGAAAAGAAACAGGGGGGGTTCACGCAAAACGTCGCCCGTGTACTGTGGATCTTCCCCCTGTTTCTGAACCTCGCCTGTCACAGGCGCGACGCGCAGAGGCTCGAACTGGGCGTTCTTGAGCGCGTGACGTGAGGCCGCTACCGGGCTAGGCTAGGTGCTAGGAAGTAGCTAGGCGGCTAGGTAAGGTGACAGCAGCTGAGCAGCGACGTTGACGACAACCACCGCTACCGAGTGTGTCGACGGTGAGACTCGTGCAACCAGGAAGCGATCAACACGGGACCTTGTCCGGGGTTCAGGGCGTGCATGGCGTGACGGTGCTGCGAAACGCAGGGCGTGGCGATCTCCGGCGAGGCTGGCGCCCGACGATCTAGGGTTTGGCGGCGGCGCCGCTGGGCGCGTTTGGCGCGTCTCCTCCTGGCGGCACTGGGCGAAGGCCGGGCGCCTGGTCCTCCTCGACAGCCTGCTCCTTCTCCGGCTAGCGCAAGGCGGTGGTGACGCGACGGCGGCGTGGTGGCGAGGGAAGAAAGGGGAGAGGCGGGCTATGGGTAGATCTGGGGGTCTCCGGCGAGAGGGGAAAAGGGGTAGATAAGAAGGAGGGGGCACGGTGGTTGCGTGAGGGGAGGGGACAGCTGCGGGGTGGCGTTGGCCACCTTTACTCACGTGCTCGGCAGGCTAGGAGGGCACGGCAGGGTGGCGTGGTTGCTGGGGATGGCCGACAGGTGGGGCAGGCACGGCTAAGGTCGATGGCAGGTGGGCCGGGAGCGCTGGGCAGGGCAAAACCGAGGGGGAGGATAAGAGGGAAGGCCGCTCGGGCTAGGGCTAGGAGGGTTGGTGGCCATGCCGTGTGGGGGCAGCATGGGGGTGTCCTTGGGGATGTCACAGTGGGTGTGGCCTGCAGCTGGGGTAGGCGCGTGGCATGGTTGGCTAGGTGAGAGGGACATGGGGGCAAGCTAGATAGGAGGGAGGGTACTTAGGGTTTAGCTTAGGAAGAGGGGGGGTAGATTAGGTGTTGTTTGAGTGGAGAGAAAGAGGATGAGGGGTATGGTGGCCATGCTAGGTAGAAGAGAAAAGGGAGGGTAGGTTTAGTTTGGGGTTTTGTTTAGAGGTAGGGGTAGAATAGGATTTATTTTGGGGTATATGTAAAAATAGGGTTTAGTTTTAGGATGGATTGAATTATGGTTTTAGGGTTTAGAGAAAAGAAAAAGAGAGATGGCATGGTGGAGACCAAGCTTGCTAAGAGGTAAGAAAAAGGGGTGGAGGTACTTGTTCTAGATCATGCATGCTTCAAAAACAATACACATGATCAAAGGAAAAAGGAAAGAAAAAGGATAGGAAGAGGTGCCTAAGATGATGGGGTGGTTAAACTTGGCCCATGCATGATTCCAACAAACCAAGCAAGGACCATAGAGGGAAAGAGCTAGGGTCTGGAACTAACCAAACAAGATTAAGCAAGGGAGAAGGATTGGTCCAAAAAGAAAACAAGCAAAACCAAAACTAGGGAAAAGGGATACTTGCATGGCCCATGCAAGACAATTAATGCCAAGTGGATATATTGTGAAAACAACATGATTCCATGTGGCTTTACTCCTTGCATGCACAAAAGGTGGCTAAGGCCAAGCAAATAGATTAGGAGTGGATCCAACCAACAACATGGGCTAGAGAAACTCAATAAAAGCCAAGCCCATATTATTGGATGGTGGAATTATAAGGTGGTGAAAGATAAGGTGGTGGAGTCAAAAGAGAGATGCCCCCAACTCAACTTGGGCATTTAACAATTTAGCAAGAACCAAATACAATATCAAGAAGCAACTACAATTAATAATGCACATGAGATAAGATCCAAACAAGAAAAGGTTTTATATGATGCTCAAATGCAAGGGACATGATGACATGAGCATGATATGATGATGATGCAACAATTATATGTTGGAAGTGGCCCATTTTATTATTAAACTTAGTAGCATTACAGTGGTTAGACAACTGGGATGCTACAACTCTCCCCCACTAAACAGGAATCTCACCCGAGATTCTAGGAAGAAGAAGAAGAAGACACAAAGAGAGAAGGATGGTTGGCACGGAGTTCATCTTCACGCTCCCAAGTTGCTTCATCAATGTAATGGTGTGACCACCGCACCTTGCAATTTGATGGACTTGTTGCGAGTCCTTCGCTCATGGTCTCAAGAATTTTGATGGGGTGTTCTCGATAAGAGAGATCTTCTTGGAGGTCGATTAGCTCATGGTCCACGGTCTTGCCGGGTCTTTGAAGCACTTCTTGAGCGAGAGATGTGGAAAACATCATGGACTTTGAGTTTTTCCTAAGCTCGAGTGCATAAGCAACTTCTCCTCTTCTATCACGTATCTTGAAAGGACCGATGTATCTAGGGGCCAACTTTCCTTTGATACCGGTGTGTTCCTCTCATGGGAGTGACACGAAGATAGACGAGGTCACCAGGGCATATACCATATCCAGGTGCTTCTGTCAGAGTTGCTCTTCCGACGACTTTGAGCAATCTTCGTGTTCTCCGAATGATATGCACCTTCTCCTCTGCTCGAGTCACAATGTCGGGGCCAAACCAGATTCTTTCTCCGCACCGACCAACCAATGGGAGTTCGCACTTCCGACCATAGAGAGCCTCGAATGGTGCCATCTTCGACTCTTCCGAAGCTGTTGTTGTAGGAGAATTCAGCATATGGAAGGCATTCCTCCCACTTCATGCCAAACGAGATGACGCAAGCTCTAAGCATGTCCTCCGTAATCTGATTGATTCTCCACTTGTCCTTGAGACTGAGGGTGGTAAGCAGTGCTGAAGTTCAACTTCGTTCCCAAAGCTTTTTGGAAACTCTCCCAGAACTTTGAGGTGAAGATGCTCCCACGGTCTGAACTGATTTCCAGTGGAACCCCATACAAAGAGACAATCCTGTTGATATAGAGCTCACCAATCAAGTCCGTAAATTGTTTCTTTGATCGGGAAGAAGTGTGCCACTTTGGAGAGCTCGTCGATGACAACAAAAATTGCATTGTTGCCCTTCTGCGACCTAGGAAAGCCGTGATAAAGTCCATCTCAACTTTCTCCCACTTCCACTGGAGGTTGCAATGGTCAGAAGACCAAATGGTTTCGATGAACAGCCTTGACTCTGCAGACATCACATTCGAGACGCATTTGGCACAATACCTTTTCAACCTGTGCCACCAAGATTGTGTTTTCAAGTCCATGTACATCTTTGTGCTGCCAGATGGATAGAAAGGACCGAATCATGTGCCTCCTTGAGCAATTGATCTCGCACCGGGTAGTTTGGAACAAACATCCGTGGTCAAAGAAGAGCGTGCTCGATCATCAACATGGAAGGATTCATACTTGAGTGCCAAGCTTAGCGATGAGCTTCTTGGTGTGCGGATCACCACGACGAGAACGAATCTGTTCTTCCAAGAGAGGAGTAGCCAGAGGTTCAAGGTGCCCTTGTTCCACAATCTCCGTGTTCACCGACGGAATTCCTCGCACAAGAGAGGTCACGCTCTTCCACCATGAGGTTGTTGACATAAGCTTTACGGCTAAGCGCATCCGCCATGACATTTGCTTTTCCAGAGTGTAGTTGATGGTCACATCAAGTCATTGATGGCTTCAATCCATCTCCTTTGCCAAGATTGAGATCCGGTTGAGTGAAGATATACTTCAAACTCTTGTGGTCCGAGAAGATCTCACAACGGTTACCCAAGCAAGTAGTGCCTCCACAGCTTCAAAGCAAAGACCACCGCAAGCTCAAGGTCATGTGTGGGATAGTTGACCTCATGCGTCTTCAACCGACGAGAGGCATAAGCAACCACTGTCTCTCTTGCATAAGGACCGCACCCAATCCTTGCAAAGAGGCATCGCAGAAGATCCGAAAAGGCTTGGATGTATCCGGAGGAACCAAGACTGGTGTGGAAGTGAGCTTCTTTGAGTGTCTCAAAGCTCTCTTGGCAAGGTGCGTCCAGTGTACTTCTTGCCTTTCTTGAGGAGGTCGGAGAGGCTTTGCTATCTTCGAGAAGTTCTGCACAAAACAGCGACAATAGCTAGCCAAGCCGAGAAAACTCCGCACTTCCTTGACATTAGCGTGAGGAAGCCATTCAACTATTGTCTTCACGGTTTCGGGTTGACGCAATGCCCTTGGCGAGATAACATGCCCCGATAGGTTACTTGAGCAACCAACTCACACTTTGAGAACTTGGCATAAGCGGTTCTCACGAAGCTTGTTCAGGACACACCTCAGGTGCTCCTCATGCTCCTCCTTGGACTTGGAATAGACGAGAATATCATCCAGATATACCACCACAAACTTGTCCAGGTACTCCATGAAAACGGAGTTCATCAGCCTCGAAAAGGTAGCAGGTGCGTTGGTGAGACCGAAAGACATGACCGTGTACTCATACAGGCCATAGCGAGTGGTGAAAGCTGTTTTGGGCACATCTTCTTTGCGAATCTTGATTTGGTGATAACCACTTCTCAAATCGAGCTTAGAGAACACCACAGCTCCTGCTAGCTGGTCAAACAGATCATTTATCCGAGGAAGAGGATATTTGTTCTTGATGGTTTTAGCATTTAGAGCCCGGTAGTCAACACAGAGCCTATCGGTTCTGTCACGCTTCTTCACGAAGATTGTTGGACTACCCCAAGAAGAAGTGCTATGCTGAATGAAACCCAACTTCTCTTGTTCATCAAGTTGTCGTTTGAGTTCACCACTGAAGGACCCATCTTGTATGGCCTCTTGGAGATAGGAGCCGCCCAGTTCAAGCTCGATCACGAATTCAACCTCGCGATCCGGAGGCATACCGCAACTCTTCAGAAAACATCCGGAAACTCACACTGATCGGGTACCTTCCGAATAGCTTCCATAGCATCATCATTGAGCAGCCAAGGAATAGAGCTGGACATCGAGTCGACTTGGAGAAAAGACTAGATGGCCTTCGTGGATCTTCAGAGACACCGAAGCGTTCAAACAATCGATCACACGCATTTGCTGTCAACCAGTCCATGCCCAGGATGACATCAATGTCAGAGTCGCCCAGAACAATCAAAGAAACCAAGAAGGAAGAACCACCAATCTCGATCTGATTGCCATGACTGATATACTCCGCCCTCATGTTTGCCCCAGGAGAAAGAACCATTAACCGCTTGGGAAGAGGATCCATGACTAACTCATTCTCACTTGCAAACTTTACAGAGACAAAAGAATGCGATGCACCAGAATCAAAGAGAACTCGTGCAGGGACTGAGTTAACTGAAAGCATACCCATGACAACTCCAGGAGCGAGCTCAGCTTGAGAGGCGTTGACGCAGTTAGCTCGAACAACCGCAGACCCGGGCTTAGTGTTGATGTTGAGAGCCCGAGGCGGTGGTGCACGAATCGAGGGAGAGCTTGTTGCAGATCTTGGCGGGGGTTGAGGGAGAGCTTTGTTCTTCAACGGACAGTTCCAGTGGGGATGTCCAGGATCTCCACATGTGTAACAAGCACCGCGAGGACGTGGAGCAGAGAAGCCAGGGACTCCGCCAGGCGCTCCAGGGTAAGGGTTGTTGTAGCCCCTGGGAGCCGCAGTGGTGAAGTTTGATGGCCTTGGCGTGAAGCTCGCAGATCTTGGTGGAGCCGGGAGCGACGGTGGGGTGTTAGGAACCCAGACACGCCGCTTAGAAGGAGTTGCCATTGTTGCCGAACTTGATGCATCCCTGCTATGTTTCTTGGACTCCTCGAACATCTGCCTACTAGCCTCCTCTTGTAGTGCCATATGCTGCAGTTCCAGGAAGGTTGCCGGTCTTGCATGCGTGAGTGCATACTTGATCGACGCGTTGAGCCCTTGCCTGAATCGCTTCTGCTTTTTCTTGTCATCAGATACCTCATCACCTCCATAGCGAGACAAGTTCATGAAATTCCTGATGTAGGTGTTGACGTTATCATTGCCCTGCTTCAAGTTGAGGAAAGCATCCTTCATCCGCTCCATCACAATCTCCGAGAGAAACTGCCCTTGAAAGCTCCAAAGAACCTCTCCCAAGTAGGTGGGCCCAGTGCAGCTAGCCTTCGTAGTTTTCCCACCATAGAGCGTCTCCCTTGAGCAGTGAGTAGCACACTTTACCCATTCCTGCTCGCACATCGCCAGCCTCTAGCAGCCTTGAGATCTCGCAGCCAATCATCAAGATCGAGAGGTCGGTCGACACGCCGAATCGGCCGGTTGAACTTGAGGAAGCTCTTGATGTCACCACGCTTGGGAGGTGGAGGAAGTGGAGTGAACTGCGTTTCCTGGACGCCTCCTCAAAGCGCACTGGTTCTCTTGCATGGCTGCCAGAGCATTTGCAATGCTTGACAAATGAGCCCAGCCTGAGGAATGTCCTCCTCATCCGTGGGGAGCCATCCTCATTGATGTAAAACTCAAGTCAAGACTATAATGGAGAATGATAATAATCCAAAATAGTACCAAAATGGAATTAACCAAGATTAAAGGATACAATTTATCGAGATGATATGAAAATATCAACAAAGTTCATAGCACCTCAAAGATATTAAGCATATCGCACACGATCGAAAAGGAGTGTGGTACACAAACATATCAAAGAAAAATTTTCCACAAATTTCGCATTAAAATACCAATAGATGCGCAAAATTACTTAACGAATCAAGATTAGTGACTCTACCGATCCAATATACAAAAGCAAATGATACAAGTAGTGGTATGGTCGCGACTCCATCCCGCACTCAAATCATTACTCGCACATGAACAAGTGGAACACATATCCTAACCCTTCTTCTCACGTAAACCTAAAGATTGGTACTACGGAAACGAACACCCCAAACAAGATAGCGTTGATACAAAAGGAAGATAGATTATGCGGATACAAAAGCCTGTTGGTATGGAATGTACCAACAGTTGATAACCAAAGGCGATAAGATAACAACTTGGATGCAACAGATAGACAAGGGACTACACACACACACACACACACATCCTATGGTACTACGAAACCCGAACACGTGAATCCTAGTTTGAACTTTGAGAAGAGAATTGAAAACGTTGCACTTCCTTACCGTAAAAGGGTGGGTGGAAGGGTAAGAAGAAAATGGAAGCAGTCCTACTCGCTTTTGTTTTTCCCTATATACATAACTACTCAAAATATTTGCTAGACCGACAACGACCGCTTGGCTGAAACCTCAAGGTCGGGATGGCTCGATACCAATTGTAACTACCTCGTGAACTACGCCCTAGATACAAGCCTGGATGAGAGATAGCGGTTGAAATAGTACGGCGGGCCCCAAAAGCCACTCACCGGTAGTCCTTTCAGACGTCCCAACCGCTAACCTCTCAACGGGACCAGACGGGCGGCGTAGTCGGCGAAGGGATCAACTACGACACAAGTGGGTATGTACGCAAGCCACCATACAAGAGTACATCGAGCCACACCATCTAGAAAGAAAGGAAATATACCAACGCCATACGGCAAGATTCAAATGACCTAGATACAACTATAATTTAGGATAACTCCTCATACAAAGACACATCGTAGTATCATGCAAGCGGCAAACAAGATCCGAAAACGGATAAGAAGCAAATAGGCATAAGATGCCGAGAAAATAAGCACATCCCAACTACAGGTCTCACGGATCCCGTGCCCTAATCTCTACACCATACGGTCGTTGCCCACTTCATCGGCTTCTTCCACCCAAAGATCCGTCCCGAGAAGGTACTGTTCATCCGAATCAAGAATTTATCGTGAGACCCTAAGGGTACTCAAAGAAGACTTAATGCCTCTAAAGGGGACACAACTGGGTGACGAATTGCAGAAAAGATAAACCCTAGCAATTCTACAGATAAGCGCTAACCATCCGCCTAACCAATGATAGACGGATGTCCGTGAATTTAAATACAACATTATAATGGTAATCTCATCCGATCCATCCTTCCTCCTTACCAACAAGGAAGCGGACGAACAACCCCCATCCGTTGGCAATTTTATTAACCATTCCGTGAGTATTGCACTATTTACTAGTCAAGTTACTTAGTCAAATTAAGGGTACTTTAGTTATGCTTGTCTATGATCAAGAAACTGTGCTCCAAGTCGTCCATAACATGGACACGGCTTTCGAAAGTTTTACCCGCCGGTGCACCAATAGCAACACACGCCGATCAACCTCGAAAACCAAAACAAAACCCAACGAGGCTTTCACGATCGAACAATCACAAGATTCAGAATATTTCAGGGGCCACCCTTAAGTAGAACCCGCAACGAGTAAGCAAGCCCCGAGACGGCCTCAAGGTTTATGACGGCCGTGAACGATCGGGAACCCCAAACGGGCTTGTCGACACCACAAATCGTGGTCCGATCCTAAAGACAAAGGTGCAAGACCGCACAATCGTAAATAAAGCGGTAAAACATGGCATAAGTACAGATCGTAAATAAAACCTCAAACTAGTTTGTGGCCCCAAGAAATAAGACTAAGCAAGCTCGTCCAGGGGTCCCATATACCTCCCGGATGTGGATAGCGATAAATCAAGGAACAGGAATCAAGTCTGGGTCTTACGGGACACAAGTGAGCAGGAAAAACCAAATAGCAGATATTGCTCACCGATGCCACTTTCTTTAGTTATCCCAGAACTACTCAGGTTAAGTTGTTTAGGTACCTCATTATTCAACAGACTCTCACAAACCCTACACATGCTGTTCTACGACTCGCATGGCTCAAACAACTCCTATAGTAGTGGCTCATGGGATGGAGGGAAACAAGCTTGGTGGGGTGTAAAAGTAAAGGCTATGCATACTTGGGATTCAATTTAATGCAATCGCGACTCAATGATGCAAGAATAAGATAGAGGCAATAGGTACTGTATGTATGCAAGCATGTGGTAGTGCTTGCCTGGTGTCTCTGTTGAAGCAAAGGACGGTTCAGGTAGTGCTCTGGTTCTCTTGATACAACCCCGCCAAGGTCTATCCGAGAAAACCAAACAAACAAGGCCAACATAAATATAGAGCACAAGCATATGAATAAGATGCGTCAAGCAAACAATCATGCCATGATGAATGATGCACAATTTACATGGCAAGAAAGGTAGCATGGCATGGTGAGGTGTGAAGAACAAGAAAGTAACATTTAATTGGGTTTTAGAACCACATTTTGTTGTCATAACATTTGTTGTTTGCAATATATTTATATGATGCATGCTGCAATAGAAGTCAAGGATAGCATAAACAGAAAGGTCTCACGAGCTGATCAATTTAGACTACTCATTTGCTTAATTTGGATTTTCCAAACAAAAGTTATTTAATTTTGAAATTATAGTGGCAATTGAAGTAATTTAAACAAACTTGGAATTTAACTTGTGCAAAACACTAAACAGATGGCATATTTGACTTCCTTTAATTTTTCTGAATCAAAAGCATATATTATTTGCCCAATTTGGAATTAGCATGGCAAAGTTATTTAAAATCTGAAATTAATTTGAATTTGAATTTATTTAATCAGATTTGAATTTGAAAACAGCCCTGAAACGTTTTACACCTGGCCACAGCTATCCTGAGCCGCAGACAGGTGGGCCTGGGGTCATCTCTGGCCCACAGGGCAGCGTCTGAGCCAGTATTGGACCGCGGGTTGATTCCACGGAACAACAGGACCCTTTTTGCAAAGTTGCAGACGACAATGGGTCACGAAGGACCGCGGGTTGAGGTTTGCAAAGGGGGGCCTCTGCAAACGCCACGCGCCAGGGTGGACTGCGGGTTGGTTCACGCTTTTGCGGGGAGCCTTTTTGTAAAAAAATGCACGGTCGCTGGCGGGTGGGGCCTCGAGGGCTGCGGGCGGATGCAGAAAAGAAACAGGGGGGTTCACGCAAAACGTCGCCTGCATCGTGGATCTTCCCTGCTCGAACCTCGCTGGCTGCGGGCGCAGAGGCTCGAACTGGGGCGCTTATGCGCGGAGGCGCGGCATACTGGGCTAGGCTAGGTGCTAGGAAGTAGCTAGGCGGCTAGGTAAGGTGACAAAGCTGGCCGAGCGACGTTGACGACAACCACCGCGCGCCGAGTGTGTTCGACGGTGAGACTCGTGCAACCAGGAAGCGATCAACGACGGGACCTTGTCTGGGGGGTTCAGGGGCGTACCGCGAGCGTGACGGTGTGCTCGAAACGGGCAGGGGCGTAGGCGATCTCCGGCGAGGCTGGCGCTCCGACGATCTAGGGTTTGGCGGCGGCGTCGCTGGTGCAGGCGTGCTTGGCGCGTCTCCTCCTCGCTGGCGGGTACTGGGCGATGCTGGGGCGCGGCCTGGTCCTCCTCGACAGCCTCGCTGCTCCCTTCTCCGGCTAGCGCAGCAGGGGCAGGTGGTAGACGGCGACGTCGGCGTGGTGGCGAGGGGGAAGGCAGGCGTTATGGGTAGATCTGGGGGGTCCTGGGCGAGGCCAGAGAGGGGAAAAGGGGTAGATAAGAAGGAGGGGGCACGGTGGTGGCGTGAGGGGAGGGGACAGCTGCGGGGTGGCGTTGGCCACCTTTACTCACGTGCTCGGCAGGCTAGGAGGGCACGGCAGGGTGGCGTGGTTGCTGGGGATGGCCGACAGGTGGGGCAGGCACGGCTAAGGTCGATGGCAGGTGGGCCGGGAGCGCTGGGCAGGGCAAAACCGAGGGGGAGGATAAGAGGGAAGGCCACTCGGGCTAGGGCTAGGAGGGTTGGTGGCCATGCCGTGTGGGGGCAGCATGGGGGTGTCCTTGGGGATGTCCTGGTCGTGTGGGGCCTGCAGGCAGCTGTGGTAGGCGCATGGCATGGTTGGCTAGGTGAGAGGGACATGGGGGCAAGCTAGATAGGAGGGAGGGTACTTAGGGTTTAGCTTAGGAAGAGGGGGGTAGATTAGGTGTTGTTTGAGAGGAGAGAAAGAGAGGATGAGGGGGTATGGTGGCCATGCTAGGTAGAAGAGAAAAAGGGAGGGTAGGTTTAGTTTGGGGTTTTGTTTAGAGGTAGGGGTAGAATAGGATTTATTTTGGGGTATATGTAAAAATAGGGTTTAGTTTTAGGATGGATTGAATTATGGTTTTAGGGTTTAGAGAAAAGAAAAAGAGAGATGGCATGGTGGAGACCAAGCTTGCTAAGAGGTAAGAAAAAGGGGTGGAGGTACTTGTTCTAGATCATGCATGCTTCAAAAACAATACACATGATCAAAGGAAAAAGGAAAGAAAAAGGATAGGAAGAGGTGCCTAAGATGATGGGGTGGTTAAACTTGGCCCATGCATGATTCCAACAAACCAAGCAAGGACCAAAGAGGGAAAGAGCTAGGGTCTGGAACTAACCAAACAAGATTAAGCAAGGGAGAAGGATTGGTCCAAAAAGAAAACAAGCAAAACCAAAACTAGGGAAAAGGGATACTTGCATGGCCCATGCAAGACAATTAATGCCAAGTGGATATATTGTGAAAACAACATGATTCCATGTGGCTTTACTCCTTGCATGCACAAAAGGTGGCTAAGGCCAAGCAAATAGATTAGGAGTGGATCCAACCAACAACATGGGCTAGAGAAACTCAATAAAAGCCAAGCCCATATTATTGGATGGTGGAATTATAAGGTGGTGAAAGATAAGGTGGTGGAGTCAAAAGAGAGATGCCCCCAACTCAACTTGGGCATTTAACAATTTAGCAAGAACCAAATACAATATCAAGAAGCAACTACAATTAATAATGCACATGAGATAAGATCCAAACAAGAAAAAGGTTTTATATGATGCTCAAATGCAAGGGACATGATGACATGAGCATGATATGATGATGATGCAACAATTATATGTTGGAAGTGGCCCATTTTATTATTAAACTTAGTAGCATTACAGTGGTTAGACAACTGGGATGCTACACTATGGACGGGAAAGATCGCCCGGTCGTGCAACAAGGATTTGATCTCTCATGGGTAAAGTAACGCACCTCTGTAGAGTGTAAGAACTGTAACTTGATACTCCCTGTTCCGGGAAGGACCTGTGAACGCGGCGGGAAAGGAACTCCATGAAAGTTCTGGTAAACCCGTGAAGGCTGACGGACATAGTTTTTCAGAATAAAACCAACCTTTAAAGAAATGTTTACGAAAACTTGCATTGCCTATGACCTATGGTCTGTGGCTGTAGATATAGTGCATCAAACACTCCTTTTCTAGTGAACTTTCTACGTACGCTCGTACTCAACATATCTTCTTAACCCTTGCTAGATTCTGAAGCCATTAAGACGATGTCTACATCAAGTTATGCTCCAGGAATCATCATTAGAAGCTAAAGCTCTGCAATGAAGTCAAGAAAGTCAACGTATACATCAATTCAATTGAAGACAAAGTTACTAATTAAATAGGAATATAATCTCTAGCCATAGAACCTATTTCTGTAGCGCATTGCAATAGCAGCAATGCCAGACCATTAGTTAAAATACTAGTCTTAATAGTATGATAGTTTTTGAGTTGTTTATTTTTGATTCTTCTTATAAGAAGTTTCTTTCTCTCTCTTTAACCTAGAATGTTCTCTGGATCTTGTGTAAAGAGTTGAGTTGTAACATATAGTCATGTCTTGGACCTGCTGTGTTTCTGTTGTACCACTCTGAGGGATGTAATACTAGTGAACGGTGTTCCATTGGTGTTATGTCAACGACTATTGTGTACTACATCATGCAGTGGTATGCTGGGTCACCGCATGGTTTAACTCTTCCAAATGTTTAAATTTCAAGATACATTCATTGATGAATGCATTTCACTTGATTGAAATTTTGTTGGATTCCCTTTTTATTCAAATTTTGTTCAAGAAGGGTTTTAATGTTTTCATTTAGAAGCAAAAGTTTCTTTTCACCCTAAATTTCAACAATTAACTCTTTTGTTTATTTATTTTTAACATTTAAAAATTTGGAAAATTTTGGGATGTGACATGTATTCTCTGAGAGTCTTCTTAGGTTTCTTGGGAGTTGTCCTATGAATGGACATAATTTCCATGAATTCACTTAGGTTATCAACTCCAACTTTATTCGACCTCAAAAGTTTTTCAATAATTTCCTCGTGCCTTTGAGTAGGCACGCGTTCAAAATAATCTGGTAGAGAAGCCCTACCAGAGCGTGTAGACCCTTTGTCTCCTAGGGAGACCATCATGTAATAGTAACACCTGAAATGTCAAGAGACAAAACACTTAGCGCTTAGCTCCCCGGCAACGGTGCCAGAAAATAGCTTGATGGCTGCAAGTGCACAAATTGTTTGTATCTAGTTTCGAAGTTAAGATGTCGATCCCACAGGGAGGCCAAAGTTAACTGTTTACCGGTGAAGTCTCTGTCACACCCAAAGTTGCCACAGGTCTTCGAGTGAATTGAGTGCAAGTGTTGAAATATGAATAGGTTTTGGATTAAACGAAAGTATTCAAATAAAACTAAAATGTAAACTTCAGAAAAAAAAGCATAAAAGTAAAGAACGATTTGTTTGTTGTTTTCTGCAGATGACAAAGTAAGCACGGGGAGATTCAGTTCATCGTGATAGTGAATGTGCCAAGTGGATGAGTGATAAGTGTAACAATTATAATCTTATAAGTATGTGTGTAGGCGAGCAACCCATAATTAGCCGGAACTCCTCTTGGTAGATTTCATCCCAACTTCAATAATCCTACAAGCCTGTTTACCACAACCATGGTCAGTCACTAGACGATTAAGATCCTTCAGGTTGCTTAGCAATTAAGATCCTTGGATCAGACTAATGCAATAAGCTCGGTGGTTCCTCGTTATCCTCGAGTCAAACTAGTTTCCCATTGATATCCACGTGTCACTCGAGGATCGCCAGTCTGCTAGCAAACAAGATTCTATCTATGTAGAACAAAGCATCATGTTTCTTGGGCCCTTAATTGGACAACAAGCATTAAGCATCCCACAGATAATCAAGCACACATAATATAGTAATTAAAATCAACCACAAACTTAATGGAAATTATATAGGCATATCACATCTCACCAATCCCCTAGATCTCCCACGCCCAAGGGAACTTATTCACACATGAGAGAAGAAAGCATTATCGATATAATTAAATAAAGGGAGATTCTTCTTTATATTACCTTCGAGATCAACAATAACAAATAGAAATAAATCCAACACAATTCAAGATAGGAAGAACAATCTCAAACCCTAATCTTGCAAGGTGGATATCTCTCTCTCTCAAGTACAAGGAATGGCTATGGAGGTGTGGTGGCTGGGAGATCGAAGATCGTGGAGCGAGATGAAGAACATCATTCCCTTCTTCTCCGGATCTATTCTTTCTCTCTTCTGGATGGGATGGCGGATTGTCTGTTCTGTTTTTGACCTCGGCCTCTTCACGGAAGTTGTCCCTTTTAACAAGACGAAGCAGATGGCAACTATATGGCCAGAAAAATATTCCCGCTGTATAGTTGTTCATTAAGTATTCTGTATGCTCCCCTTGATTGCTTCCAAAATGATACTTGCTTGTTTTCGTCTAAATAGTGCGTTTCTGCTTTTCAAACCCTCTGTTGATATTCAGAACCTGAAACACACATTAAAACCCAAGTTTTCTTTGCTACCGAAGTATTAGCGTTAGGTATAGCTAGAAAACCATCAAATCCAAACAAAAATCATCGATAGAAACCATAAAAAATGTGTCGAATCTCACAGCTATCAACCACTATTCGAGTTATACTCTCATTGGCTCTCTCACATGGTCTTATCGTTCACCAAATGGACGTCAAGACAGCTTTCCTTAATGGAGAGTTGGATGAGGAAATTTATATGGATCAGCCAGATGGTTTTGTAGTAGATGGTCAAGAAGGCAAGGTGTGCAAGCTACTGAACTCTTTGTATGGACTGAAACAAGAACCTAAGCAATGGCATGAGAAGTTTGATCAAACTCTAACATTTGCTGGCTTTTTTGTAAATGAAGCCGACAAATGTGTATACTATCGCCATGGTGGGGGCGAATGAGTTATACTTTGCTTGTATGTTGATGACATTTTTGGGACAAATATGATAATCATCGAACAGGTCAAGAGTTTCTTGTCTCAAAGTTTTGACATGAAAGACCTTTGAGAAGCTGATGTTATTCTAAACATCAAGCTACTGAGAGATGAGAATGGCGGAATTACACTTCTGTAATATCAATAAGTGGAGAAGGTTTTGAGTCGCTTTGGCTACTCAGATTGTACCCCTTCGCCGACACCATATGATCCTAGTAAGCTGCTTCAAAATAACAAAAGAACAACTAGAGATCAGCTGAGATACTCTCATATTATTGGCTCGTTAATGTATTTAGCTAGCGCGACAATGTCTGATATCGCGTTTGCTCTGAGCAAACTTAGCCGGTTTGTTTCCAATCCGGGAGATGATCATTGGCATGCTCTTTAGAGAGTAATGCGCTATCTAAAGGGTACATCGAGTTATGGTATTCACTATACCAGAGACCCTACGGTACTTGAAGGGTATAGTGACTCAAATTGGAACTCTGATGCTGATGAGTTGAAGGCCACAAGTGGATATGTATTAACTCATGGTGGTGGCTGTAACACCCCGTCCACTGGGCCCGGGGGTGTCACTCCTGGTAACTTAATAGGATATCTAGACTGGCCCCACCAGACCAACACTAGTCTTTTCTGTGCACTTTGTCCTCACTCATGCGCACCCGGTACCCACTTCTTAACCTTAGAGTTCTTTTCGAATGAGCTTTCGGAAAAGAAGTTGTAACTTGTTGGTATGAGTATCCTATAAATCCTATTAATTCATGTGCTTGGATCTCACATACACCCACCCTTAGAAGATCGACGCCCTTGTCGATCAACCACAAGCCAGGAACGTCCCCTCTTGGCACACGTCTGTATGTCCAGTGCCGGCACATGTGCCATGCCGTTTCCACTCTAGGCCACACGTGCCATGCGCCACATGTCCGCCACTGACCCGCACATGCCCATGTAACCGCGAGGGTCGGCTCTGATACCACTTGTAACACCCCCGGTAACTCCGGACCGACGGCTATCACTTCTGGCAGCTCAATAGGATATCTAGACTGGCCCCACAGACCAACACTAGTCTTTTCTGTGCACTTTGTCCTCACTCATGCGCACCCGGTACCCACTTCCCGGTCGGTCACCCATCCTAGAATTTCTCTAGGCCAAGAACGCTTAACCTTAGAGTTCTTTGTGAATGATCTTCCGGAAAAGGAGTTGCAACTTGTTGGTATGAGTATCCTATAAATACTATTAAGTCATGTGCTTGGATCTCACAGTGGAGATGTTTCATGGAAGTCTTGCAAGCAGACCATCTTAACGAGGTCAACAATGTAAGCAGGACTAATATCACTAGATACACCTACTGTCGAAGCAGATTGGCTTCGACAACTCTTGGTTGACTTACCGGTTGTTGATAAAACCTGTGTCGACTATCCTTATGAACTGCGATAATCAAACTGTGATCGTCAAAGTGAGTAGTTAAAAGGATAATATGAAGTCATCAATACATATAAAGATAAGATTGGCATCTGTTAGGAAAATGAGAAACTCCGGAGTAATAGCATTAGATTATATCCAAACAGCTAAGAATCTAGCAGATCCTTTCACAAAAAGTCTATCAAGGAATGTGATAGATATTGCATCAAAGGAGATGGGTTTGAGACCCACATGAGTTACCATGGTAGTAACCCAACCTATGTGATCGGAGATCTTGTGAATTAGGACCTGGGGAAACAAGCTAGTGGCTAACTGGAGGAGAGTAACTTTTACTAACCCACTCCGCTGAAGATGCATTACTCTCACGATCTGTATGACAGGTTGATTTAGTCTTAATGTGTTCATAGACTTGTATAAGCCAAGATGCTATCCTACAGAGCAGTCTTGAAAGAAGGCACCTATGTGAGCCCGACTGCTGGTCACACTCTATGAGATAGGGTAATCTCTAGGAAGCTCATGAAAAAGGCCAGGAGTGTGACTTATATGCTCCACCCGAGGGGTAGCCTTTGGCAGCCTAGTATCAGAATGACATTAGGTAAAATTCATTTACACAAAATAGGCTCTCCAATTTAAGGCTTAGTTCATTGATAGTTGTTGATGAGCGTAGTCTAGTGCTTTAGGTGGAAGTTCAACTTAACAGTCTCCACTGGAAAACATTGGTATATCAAAACAATGATTTGGAACAGAATGATGTGATATGCCAATGAGACTTTGTAGGGGTTTGTTGGAATTTGAGGTATATTTGCATGTTTGTCTTTTGGCCATAACAAATACAAATTCCGAAATTCTCTTTGGCCCATTATTGTGGAAGCTCATGTGTGTGCTAGTAGAGCTAAAGTTTAGTCCCACATTGCTAGTGGAAGGAGAGTTGAACCACCTTATATAGTAGAATGTTGTACCACTCAATGAGGTGTGAGAAGAAGAGAAGCCCTCGTGCACTCCTCCTTCGACGCCGCCCGCCTCGCCTCGCCACGCCAAGCCACGCCTCGTCACGACGCGCGTGCGCGCCGCGGGTTGCGGGAATCGAGCCAAGATTTATTTTGCTGTTTGGGAAAATTAATTATGTATTAATTACGAGTCATTAACGGATGTTTTAGTCAACTAGCCGTTACATCTTGGATAGTGGGCTGGTGTCGACTCGGTCGTGGGCTGCTGCCCACGTCCTACCCGATCCTCACTATATAACTAGGCATACGCGAACCCTAGCCATCACCAGAAATTACCTTGCATCTTCCTACCTGCGCATCGCCGTTCCACCTCTCTGTGTTGCCCTCTGCTACTCCATCCCGCCGGCTGCATGCACGACCGTCCGGGAGAGCAGACCTTGATGGCACTGTGTCAACGTGCAGTGCTTCGTCGGTAAACCCCAAGAGCAAGGTGTGATGCAGCATCCCTCAGTAAGAAACCGAGGTTATCGAACCAGTAGGAGGAAGGAAACGTCACACAGGTGTTGCAAGCAACATAGAAACCTGCACAACACAAACTCAAGACTATGCCCCAACGAATCAGTGAGGTTGTCAAGCTCACTGGTTTGCTGTAACAAAGGATTAAACGTATGGTGTGGAAGGTGATGATGGTTTGCAGCAAGTAAACAAGTAACAGTGGAAGATGTATCAATGGTAAAGATTGTACCGGGGTCCATAGTTCACTAGAGGTGCTCTCCTTAGATAAACAACATGGCATGAAGGGTAAACAAATTACAGCAGGGCAATTGATAAGAACTGAGCAGAGCATAACAATGCAATACCAGCCAAAAAGATCCTATGAGATTCGATTGGGCAATAGAACAATATACATAGACCACCATCCAACCGCATCTATGACTAGAAGTCCACCTTTAGGTTATCATCCAAACCCCCTCCAGTATTAAGTTGCAAGCAACAGACAACTGCTTTAAACAAAGTGTGTAAGGTAAACAATCCACTTGTTCTATGAACAAGAGACCATTGTTTTCTCCCTAGTGGAAACACCGCATCTACAACTGAAGAGATTTCTGTCACTTTCCTTGGAAACTAGAGGCATGAACCCACTATCGAGCATAAATACCCCCTCGTGGAGTCACTAGCAACTACTTGGCCAAGATAGCTACTAACAACGGAGAGCATGCAAGATCACAAACAACACAGACATGATAGTATCAAATAGACAAAACCATTAATCAATCTGACATAGTAATCTCAATATCCATCGGATCCCCGCAAACACAACATGCATGATTACAAATAGATTAGATCTTGATCATGAACGGAGCTCACAAGATCTATACATGAAAGCACAAAGGAGGAGATACAACCATCTAGCTACTACATGGACCCGTAGTCCAAGGTGGAACTACTCATGCTTCATACCGGAGAGAAGGCCTCCGGTATGATCTCCCCTCCGACAGGGTGCGGGAAGAACTTCAGATCCCCCTGATCTAGGGACGACGGTGGCGGCAGCTCGAGAAGGTTTCGTGGAGTTTTGATCGGGTGCCTAGGGTTTCTGCATCGGGGGCTTCTTATAGGCGAAGAGGCTAGTCTGGGAGGCGGCCAGAGGGCCCACACCCTACCCAGGCGTGGGGTGGGCCCACCCGCCCCTAGGAGGGTGTGGCGGCCCTGGCTCGCCTCTCCTTCTCTCCTCTGGACTTCGTGTCGCCCACGATAAAATATTGACTTTGGCTTTTGTCCCGTCCAATTCTGAGAATATTGATTTTCTGCCTTTCTAGAACCAAAAATAGAAGAAAACAGACAACTGACATTGTAGCAACTTATTAATAGGTTAGTTCCAGAAAAGATATAAAAACACCTCAAAGTGTAGACAAAGCAAAGCAAAGTAGATAGTAAACAAGCATGGAGCATCAAAAATTATAGATACGTTTCCGACGTATCAAGCATCCCCAAACTTAACTCCTGCTCGTCCTGGAGTAGGTAAGTGATAAAAAGAATAATTTTCTAGGTGACATGCACCATCAAAACCAAGATCAAACCATTTGCAAGCATTGAAAGCTGGGATCAAAGAACTCTAAGCATGTGCATGAAAGATGGAGTTCTAACAGTAGGACATAGTAATTGTGCATGCAACATGAAAGGCTACAAACAAAGATCATGAATAACATGCATTGAAAAACGTTTGTTTGTTTCACATACAGAAAACATGGCATAGTGGCAATCAGCTTGTCCCTCATAGAGTTGCAAATAGATGCATAGGACACCTTCAAAGTTCATAAGAGTGACTAGATACAAATAGCACAAGAACAAGTAATATCACAATATGCATCAATCAATAAGTTTTGGGACACTACACATAGAATGGCAACTATTCTCTCTTAATGGTGCCTAAAGGTAGAAGTTGGAGACTCAATAATAGTGGAAGAAAGGCCCTTCATAAAGGGAAGCAGGGATTTCAAGTTTCAAAATTAGCTTCCAAAAATTATGGTACTTGTTAGCTTCCAGCCCTCATTGCCCCTATCATAAGCATCATGAAGTGATTAAGGTTAAAGTGAACAAACTATGGAGTATATTCTTGACAACGTATAAGTTGGCAGTCTCAAGTCCCTTGAATACGAGGGCCACACCTCATGCTACTCAACTTCAGTCACCTGTAAGTTCTTGTCATAGTAAGTACATGCGTATCATAGAGAACCGCCAACGGGGTACCCCTTGCACATGGTACAGGAGTTATCCCATAACCAAAATGACAAGGCAAGCAAACAATGAGCATCTCAGCAATCTTTTTATTTACTATGTGCATAGCTTTTTATTGAGGATGCTTCACAGATAGCTCATTATGGTGATGCTGTAAGTTTCTACCATGATTAGGCATGGCTTAGGCTAGCGGCCTAGGCGTTTCTCTAACACAAAATACATAACTCCATGGACTTACAAGCTCCCTCTTTATTTCACACCGGTGACATCCATAGACAAAAGAGTATGATACCAACTGTGTACAAAGTACAAGTGCAATGTTGAAAACGTTCACCGTGACAGCACGGTTCTGCTAATTCCAACGTATAAGTGCAAGCATATACAACATAGATGACACAATGGTTCAATTTTATTAGGGGCAAAGAATATAAAGTGTGCCATCAAGTTTGTGAGAGCTTTAATCACTAAGTTTTCAAATAACAAAATACTTTTTAATTGAAAGATAGCTGAAAACAAGAATATACTTGGAATGGTGTAACACACCATGCATAGGAATTTATAGTGGACACTTTGGAATAACTTGGTTTATTGGGAGTTGGAAGCATGAGTAGAGCTTACTCATACAAGTGGAGACTAGCAAAAGACTGGGAGCAACCAACTAAGAGAGCAATAGTGGCCATAATCATGTAGAGCGACAAAACATTACTAATCAAAGCATAGAGTGGTACTACAAGTCAAGGACTAAATGATCATAGAGGCTATGGTGACTTATCATAGTCATAACATGGTGTAAGCATGTGTCAAGTCAACCCAAACAAAGCATCAAAGGAGAATACCACAATACTATGCTTTTGTATGCTAAAACAATGCATGATACTTTCAAGGCACACTAAGAAATCCCAATTGTTTGGAACAAGACATGCTACGGCAATAATCACTAATCATAAGGTCAAAACAACACCTAGAATGTCATGCTAAAGTCTAAGTCACAGTCAATGCAAGCTCCTCTTGCACTTTCAAGCAAGAACTTTCTACTCCTTTCCAACACCAAGCAACTTATTTGGAACAACACAGCAAGAACAGGGGTCCAAATTACTTTATTCAAGCAAACTAAACAACTAAGAAAACCAAACGAAAACTAAGATGCTCTAAAAACAACACAACAGTGCATGAAACAATAAAAACGAAGTGTCTAGACAGACCTGCGCTTTTTATTGATGAAGAAGGGGATGCCTTGGGCATCCCCAAGCTTTGACGCTTGTACCTCTTGGATATTTCTTGGGGTGACACCGGGGTGGCATCCCCAAGCTTCAGCTTTTGTCCATTCTTCATCTCATTACATCATTCTTTCTCTACACCTGAAATTTTTCCTTCATACAAAACTTCACACAATCTTCATTAGCAACATTAGTGTATTCAAAAGATAATAGACCTTGGGCCAAGCTTGGAACAGCAAAAAATTTCACTGAAAACACATGCTACTATATCAACTCCTTCAAAAAGCTCAATTACCTAAAATAGAACTCAAAAGGGAATCAATAAGAAGCAAATGCAAATAATGGCAGAAATCTGTCAAAACAGACTAGCAGGTAGAAACTGATTTTTTCGAAAATCTTATGTTGCTCAAATCAAAAAGTGTTGAACTAACGGAAGTTAGATAACATAATGGGGGATTTATTCGTAATTTTTTAGCTCAATATGACTTACAGAGACTCCTCACGAATGTTTATGGTGGAGGACAAAAATCTGTTTCGGGTCAGGAACTCTCCAAGTCTTACTTCCCTCTCATTAGAGGTTATTCTTGGCACAAAAAGCAAACAAAAAGGATAAGAAGAGTTCATTACAGAAGTAATAACTTCCAAGACTCAAGGAAACTCTTGGGTTATCTCCCAACAAGTACTTTTGTTTAACGCCTTTAAGTTAGGCTTGGTACCTTGAGAAGATGCTCACATAAGAAATATAAATTGAAGTAAAAGAGAGCATCAAGAAGTAAATTCAAAACACATTTAAGTCTAACCCTCTTCCTATGCATCGGAATCTTGTACACAAATAAATTCACAAAGAACAAAGTGACAAGCATAGGAAGATAAAACAAGAGTAATTTCAAAACTTTCAGCCAATAGAGAGGTGTTTCAGTACCATGAAAAATTCTACAACCATACTTTACTCTCTCATAATAATTTTCAGTAGCATCATGAATAAATTCAACAATATAGCTATCACAATAAGCATGCTTTTCATGATCTACAAACACATAATCTCTATCAAGCTCAAAAATAGTGGGATTAAAACCTTTAGAGGTTTTACCCAAAGTAGATATTTCAAAAGGATCCACAGGAACATAACATTCATCCTCCTTTGGTAAGCATGGGGGACAATCAAATAATGTAAGGAATAAAGAGTTACTCTCATTAGAAGGTAGGCGTGGGTAGATAATCCATTCTTTCTCATTTTCCATCACTCTCCTCCTCTTTTTCATCTAATGAGCTTCCAGTTTCAACAATTTCTTCTTCCGTAGGCTCCTGCAAGGCATTAGTCTCTTCCATTTGTGGAAAGCATCTATTAAAATATTCCAGAATATAGCCATTTTCTTCCTTGTAATTATCAAAGAAAAATTTAAGTACCTCATAAACCTCAGATTCATAAGGTGCATCATTAGTATTTTCAAGCAAACTGGCAAGTTCAAATGCACCCTTGAAGGTAATAAATTCTTCAATTTGTTCCACATCATCAAAGTCATAATTTCCTTTAACATAAGAGGATATGGTAACATTATCATTATACTCACATTGAAAAGGGAGGTGTTTATACCTCCTATAGCAACAAGCTTTATCAAAGAAATAAGTAACATTATAAGTAGAGCACACCTCTCTAGCAATAATATTCAACTTATCAATTTGTTCCCATAAGTGTTTCCCTTTTTGTGATAAACGGTGTTCCTTATAATAATACTTTTGTTCTTCCATGAACACACCTTGCAAATAAGAACTAGTTTCAAAGAAATCATCCATTGATAGAAAGCATGACCAAGCAAGGCAATAACAGACTAGCAACCAAAGTAGGAACTAATTTTTTTGTGTTTTTTGTAAGAAAAAGAAAACCAAACTAAACTATTTTTTTGAGTTTTTGAAAATAGGCAAACAAAACCAAGCAAAATAAACTAAGCAAACTAAAAACAAAGCAAATAGAAAGGTTGAGGAGGACTCCCCTTGTGAAGACGTCCTTGGCCTCCCCGGCAACGGCGCCAGAAAGAGCTTGATGGCACTGTGTCAACGTGCAGTGCTTCATCGGGAAACCCCCATGAACAAGATGTGATGCAGCACAACAACAAGTTTTCCCTCAGTAAGAAACCGAGGTTATCGAACTAGTAGGAGGAAGGAAACATCACACATGTGTTGCAAGCAACATGGAAACCTGCACAACACAAACTCAAGACTTTACCCCAACAAATCAGTGAGGTTGTCAAGCTTACCGGTTTGCTCTAACAATGGATTAAACGTATGGTGTGGAAGGTGATGATGGTTTGCAGCAAGTAAACAAGTAACAATGGAAGATGTATCAATGGTAAATATTAGACCAGGGTCCATAGTTCACTAGAGGCGCTCTCCTTAGATAAACAACATTCCATGAAGGGTAAACAAATTATAGCAGGGCAATTGACAAGAACTGAGAAAGGCATAACAATGCAATACCAGACAAAAAGATCATATGAGATTCGATTGGGCAATACAACAATATACATAGACCGTCATCCAACTGCATCTATGACTAGAAGTTCACCTTCAGGTTATCATCCAAACCCCCTCCAGTATTAATTTGTAAGCAACAGACAACTGCTTTAAACAAAGTGTGTAAGGTAAACAATCCACTTGTTCTATGAACAAGACACTTTCTGGAACCAAAAACAGAAGAAAACAGACAACTGGCACTGTGGCAACTTATTAATAGGTTAGTTCCATAAAAGATATAAAAACACCTCAAAGTGTAGACAAAGCAAAACAAAGTAGAAAGTAAACAAGCATGCAGCATCAAAAATTATAGATACGTTTCCGACGTATCAGACCTCTGGAACCCCGTCTCTCTGATCCTGCACCGGGAGAGAGGCGATAAGATTTTTGGGGAGCGTCTAGGCGCGACTGCTCAAATTCTTCTCCGTCCTCTACGTCCGGCTTCCTCGACTCCATCGCCATGTCGGCCGCCGTTGCCAAGAAGGCTGATGTTGTTTCTGTTGATGCCGTCGGTGGCGGATCTACTCATGTTGCATCGCTGGTCATACCTTCGACGAATTCGTACGTGTTCTTTGCCCTTATGTTGATTACTAGTATTGCAGTATGCGTAGATATGCTAGGTTTTCACTTGTCTATATGATACATGTTTATTATGCTTATGCTAATTAATCTTAAAAATTATTCTATCATGATTTATAGTTAAATTAAATTAATACAAAAACTACTAATTATTTCAACAATTCCTTTGGGCATGCGTCAGGAAATGATTGCCTGCTATTAGAACCCGGCTGGGACCGGGGATGTAATTGCATGGTCTCAAAATCTGGTCAGCTGGATGCCGTGGAATGTTATGAATAAAATGATAATTGAACAAGTCTTTGTCGCATAGCCAAGCCAGCTGATTGTACTATGTATAAAATGATTCTATATTTAAAGGACTAAGAGCAACTCTAGCAGCTATCGTAAAACACAAACCGTAAACGCGCGAGTTCAGTGCGTTGAAAACGATATTTCCGGGACCGCGAGAGCCGACGCAGTGCAGCTACTATAAACGCAAACCGCAAAACAGCATATTCGAATATGCTGTTTTGCGGTTTGCATTTACGGTAGCTGCACCGCGCGGCTGTACTGCAAAATAAAATCGCATGCATAACTGAATTTTTCGACTATTCATACGACAGCAAATACGACAATTTCAGTTTGCCACCGTCTCTAGAACAATGGTGGGATTATGACTCTTGCCACAATATGCCCTTGCCATGCCTTCGGGCAATTCTTCCACCTCCAATGCATACAATCTACACTACCTAGGATCCCCGGCCAACCTCTCTTCTCATTGTGTGCTAGCAACCTTTGCACATCTTCTTCGTTTGGGGATCGAAGATATTTTCTCCCAAAAACTCGGATCACCGTCTTGGCAAACATCCGAACACTAGCAATGGTGGTATCTTTGCCAATACAAAGGTACTCATCCGTGTAATCCACGGGGATGCCATATGCAATGACGCGCATGACCGCCGAGATCTTTTGGTACGAACTAAATCCCCAAATCCCTGTCGCGTTCCTCCGTCGAGTAAAGTACCGACAGTTCTTCTCGCATGCTTCTACTATCTCGACGAACAAGCTACGGCGCATGCGGTACCTCCTACGGAACAAATGCGCTGGATATGTCGGTACCTGCGCGAAGTAATCTTGCATGAGCGTGGCGTGGACGAGCGTCCGATTCCGCGGGATGCAAAGGCGGCCGGAGATGGATCTGCGGCGTCTCTTCAAGGCACGGAGCTTGTCCTGCATCTCTTGCAGCGCGCACATGATGGCGTGTTGCTCCGTGTCGTCGTCCTCGAGCAGTTCGTCGAGGTCCGAGTCGGACGACGACGAAGACGAGTCGTCGAGGTAGAACTCCATGGACAGCGAGGTCGACATCTACAAAAAATCGGTCAAAATCGCACCTCAGCGGTCAAATCGACAGGGGGGGGGGGGGGGGGGGAGACGAATCTTACCGCAAGGAATCGACGACGAGGACGAATCCGCACAGGCGGCGGCGGATCAAGTCGGCAAATGCGCGGATGTGGCCGAATCGAAGCTCCGCGGCGGTGTCGGCTTCCCTTCCTCCGCCGGCGCTTCTAGCTCCCACGGAAGCACGATTCGAGCTACCACTCTCGCGGCGTGGGTCTGCGGCGGTCGGAACTGGCGGGGCGTGGTGGGCGGCGGTTGGAATCGGGCGTGGCGGCGACGTAGGAGGTTGTCGGAAGCAGCGCGAGGAAGAGGGGGGAAATGAAACTTCAGCGCGCCAATGCCCAATCGAGGATTCAGGTCGCGCTCGGTTTCCCCCTGTAGCCCGTAGAAGTACCGTTTCGCGGAAGGAATTTGCCGCGCCCCGCAAAAAAAAATTGGATTCAGTGCAGGATACGGTAGCTGCACAGCGCGATTTTTTTGCGGGATACGCTAAACTGATAATTATTTTATGGTTTTAGGGCTTTTACGGTAGCCGCTAGAGTTGCTCTAAGGCTTCTTAGAAAGAGCGGATACAAGATGGCGTTGGAAGATGTTTTGGAAGCACTCATAAGTTTGTACGCCAGACTCGCCTGTCGGTAGCTTTATTCCTATGTTCGTTCTGTATTACAACTTGTATAAGTGGTTTGTTGATACTCGCTACTATCGTTGTCATTCGTGACCTTATATTTAAAGCCGTGGTATAAGGCCTTCCGTTTAAGAAAAATCAAGGATGCGTAGCTCGTATTGCAATTGCAGCATCAAGACTTTGTCTTTTCCTTGTGAAAATCCACACTATTGTGCTCAATCAAGTCATTTTTGTTTAGATATTCGAGTGGTGAGGAATTCCATGGGACGCGTTCACATCTGTTTCACCTGGGATGTGTTGCCTCGCCGCATTGTTCTTTCTGCACCGGCACTTCTGAGAACTTGGTACACTTGTTCGTGCAGTATCCCCGCTTGGCCCCTTTATGGGCGCACCTTGCGAGCGACCTGCAGCTGCCCCTTGACGCTGACATCGTTGTCTTTCTGGACAAACTCTCGGATAACCTTCCTTCTATGCATGCTTCGGCTCTACACATGGTTCTGTTTGCCATCCTGTGGTCGATCTAGAAGTCGTGCAACCGCATGGTGTTTGACAGAGCCTCCCCCACCACCGGCCATATCGTCTCCCTGGTTGTGGACCACCTGCGGCTTTGGGTCGTCTGAGCCCCCCAACGGGTGGACCTTGACCCTTTCCGAGCTTGGTGTGACTATTTAGAGTAGCTCCCTCTCTGCCACCACACACCCCTCCCCCCCCCACACACACACACTGTACCTCCTTTGGATGGTATGCCATCCCGTGCCCACACGTTCGTTCGTTCGCTCGTGTCGGTACCTTCGTGTAAAGTTTTTTATATATGAGATCGCGTTCAGGTGGGCTATCGCCCCCGTTGCACCTTCAAAAAAAATCAAGTCATTTTTAAGTGCCTTATGTGTCGAGCGATCCCTGATAAGTGACTTTGTCAGCATCAAGACTTTGACATCAAGACCCCAACTTTGGTAAATAGTGTGGAGTTTTACTTAAAAACCTCCCTTATGTCACGTGGTAAATAACTTCCATCGGGATGCTAGTCATCTTGTGTTTGAGTGTTCTATTGATCTTGAATTTTTAGATGCTTGAAAATTCATCATTAAACATATTATTCTTCACAATAAAATACCACGAAACCACGATAACATGGCACAAGAATGAAGAAATCTGGCAAAACCAGAATGAAAATAAGTTTTATTTTTTGCATGTGCTCAAAAACTTGAACAAAAAATTCCTCCAAAAATCGGTGGACGGGGTCGACAATCATTCTTACTTTGTTTTCTTTTTAGGGGAATTTTGTTTTTTTATAAGGAATTCAGCGCCAAGTTTTTTCTTTTCAGGGAAGGACTAGTGTATTGGGCTTCCCTAGTTGCTAATTGAGCATATAGATGGGCACCTCGGCCACACACATAAAAAAACACTCAATGTGTCCATTAGTAGAAAAAGAGTCATTGTCCACCCGAGTTCGAAGCATTACTCCCGGTTATGGTTGAATCTGGGACTAATGTCAGCATTAGTCCCGGTTCCAACGACTAGAACATCATCATTCTTTAGTCCCGGGTCAAACGGGACCTTTAGTCCCGGTTCGTATCACCAACCGGGACTAAAAGGGTGCCCTCGGTGCCAACCCCTTTAGTCCCGGTTCGTATCACCAACCGGGACTAAAGGTGTGACCTTTAGTCCCGGTTCATATTACCAACCCGGACTAAAGAAAGTGGACAAAAAAAATCTCAAGTTCTGCCGTGGCAGTAAAATGGCACAAATCCGTCTAAAAATCGTCTTTTCTAGATTCAAAATCATGCCAAAAAATTATAAAAAATTCTAAAAATAAAATCCTTCGAACTATAGTTATATTAAGTGATTTAGTTGTTATAAAAATTAACAAATATAAAATTCGATATAATTTACAAAAAAATATTATGAAAAATTCAAATGGCCATAACTTTTGCATACGATGTAAAAAAGCACAACCTATCAAAACGTGCAGAAAAAATAGCACTTTGATTTCAACATCCTTAGGCCGTTTTGGATTCTTAAAATTCGAAAGTAAAAAAAATATTTTAGAAATTAAATTATTTTAGTATTTTTATGTCATATTTGAATTCCTCGCATTTTTCTGATAATAATGGATATATTATTTGTCAAATTTCGATTTACAGATTTGAAGATATTATTTATGTCATATTAATGAATAAATGGCAAAAAATGAATAAAATATTAATTTAATTAGTTTTTACTTTCATTAGAATAAAATATTATTATTACTTATTTATTGTTGTTTACTAAAAATAGTTGTTCTTAATTTTAAAAAATAAAAACGTGTCACATATTGATATGAGTTAATATGATTGATATACTAGTCTTGACAACAAGTTATAAGTGTCCTTCGGGCGGGATGGGAGAGATGGAATGGAGAAGTTAAGTGTGTTGGGTAGAGTAGTGCTAGGATGGGTGACTGGTCGGAAAGTTTGACTATAATACGATTTGAACTAAGATTAAGTATAATTAGTGTTAAAATGAGATATGTAGGAGATTAACGAGTCAAACAATTTACAAGTTTAAAAAAATTTAAAATAAATTCAAAAAAAACCTTTAGTCCGGATTCATATTACAAACCGGGACTAAAGGTCCTGCGCGCTCGACGCTGCCTTTAGTTCCGGTTTGTGACCGAACCGGGACTAAAGGGTGGAGGCTTTAGTCCCGATTGCCCCGTCCCGGTTAGGCAACTGGGACTAAAACTCTTTACCAACCGGGACACATGGCCCTGTTTATACTAGTGGTCTGGGCCCTATGTGATGCAGAGATGACTAAGCATAATTCAAGTGCAGGATCCGAACGCGAGGTTTACTATGATCGACACGTTACCACCTGATCAACTCATCAACATGTGTGTCACTCCCTGGGCGATCTGGCATGCGCGACGAAAGGCTATTCATGAGGATATTTTTTAGAGCCCACTTAGCACGCACTGTTTTGTCAAGACTTTCCTATCGGAGCTGGATCAAATCACAAAACTAGTCAATGAGGGAAGGAAGAAGACCGTCCCCAAACATCCGAAATGGGTTCTGTCACCTGATGGAGTAGACAAATTAAATGTTGACACAGGTGTTGCAAGGGATCAGATGTCAGGGGTAGTGGCGGCAGTAGCAAGGTCATCCAACGGAGCATACTTGGGAGCGTCGGCTATGACCTATGCTGGCATAGCTGACCTGGAAGTGCTGGAGGCCATTGCAGCGAGGGAGGGCCCGAAGCTAGCAACAATTTTTCATCTCTCCAAGATTCGGGTGGCGAGCGATTGCCTGTCCGTGATCAGGGCGCTGAAGGAGCAGAGCAAAGGAAGCTACAGTCACATTCTACTACATGAAATAACAACCTGGGTGAGGGGTTTTTCTAAGGCTTTCCTTTGTATACATGAGAACCGAGCGTCCAATTCAGAGCCGCATGATCTAACGCGCCTCGCGTTAGGATATCCAGTTAGACATTATGTGTGGTTAGTTAACCCGCCTGCCAGATGGCATTCGTATTCCGAGCTTTGTGACAATTTAATAAAGAAGCAGTGTAATCTAAAGAACGATGAATTCTAACTCTATGTTGACCTAGCTAAATGTTAGAGCGAGGTCATGTGTCGGAACCGTACGATCGTGAATGGACGACGCGCGATGAGCGGTGAGTTGTCAGACCCAAAGAGACGTTGTGCGCGTAACGTAGCCCCGTCCCATCGTTTCAAACAAAGGCGTTCCCCATTTTCGCCTTTGCCGTTTCCTCCGCCTCTCCAGCGATTTCCCCTCCCCCTCCCCCGATTCCTCCACCTACTTCATCCATGGACGCGATTCGAGCGGCAGGGAAGTGATTTTGGACGGCGCCTCTCGCCGTCGTCCTCTGCATCCTTTCCGTCGGAGCTGGCTTGGTTCCCGCTGCATCCTTCCTTTCGATTCGAGCAGGGCGGAGGTGATTTCGGATGGCGCCACTCCTCATCGTCGTTTGCATCCTTTTTTCGTCGGAGCCGGCTACATCCTAGTGAAGTGCGGTACTCCTTTCCGCTGGAGACTGTACATCCTATGGTAAAGGGCGGGAGTTGTACTACTGCTTCTTCATCCCGTCGGCGGTTGGTTCGAGGAGCGGAGGGTCTGCTACTCCGCCGCGTTTGACCGGCTGCTTCCTGACGCCGGAGGGTACATCTACGAGCCATTTGCACTTTCTGTTGTCACATGCCATACTGGGCTCTATTCGTCTACATCGTCGTGGTCAGGTAATTTCGACAGGTCCCCAGATTTTGCAGTAGATGTACCTTGCTTGATTTAGTAGATTGAACCCCCATGATGTAGTGATTTAGGGGAACGTCCTATTCCAGTAGATGTACCTCAGCAAGATCCATTTAGATGGTTCTCAGCACCAATCCAGTAGATGTATCCCCTTGAATGCAGCAGATGGACCTCTCCTTTTATTGATCTAGTAGATGTAGCTTTGTCCTTATTTTTAATTCTAGATGTGCCTGAGTTGTTAAGTATATGTACCTCTGTTATTAGTAGATACACCTAGTTTCTTCACTGGATGTACCTGGGTTTTTAGTAGATGTACCTCATCACTTTTTGTTAGTAGATGTACGTCATCACTTTTTGTTAGTAGATGTACCTGGTTTTAATACTAGATGTACCTGATAGATGTGTCTGGTTTTAATACTAGATGTGCCTGATAGATGTACCTGATCATTTTTTGTCCTGTAGATGTGCCTTTTTTCTTAGAAGATGTACGTAGATGTGCCTAAGCAAGTTTCAGGTGTATGTATCTGAGTAGATGTATATGTAGCTTTTATTCTTATTTTTAATACTAGATGTACGTCATCACTTTTTGTTACTAGATGTACCTGGTTTTAATACTAGATGTACCTGATATATGTGACTAGTTTTAATACTAGATGTGCTTGATAGATGTACCTTCATTTTTTGTCCTGTAGATGTGCCTTTTTTCTTAGAAGATGTGCCTAAGCAAGTTTCAGGTGTATGTATCTAAGTAGATGTATATGTATCTTTTGTTCTTATTTTTAATACTAGATGTGTCTCATTACTTTTTGTTACTAGATGTACCTGGTTTTAATACTAGATGTACCTGATAGATGTGCCTGGTTTTAATACTAGATGTGCCTGATAGATGTACCTGATCATTTTTTCTCCTGTAGATGTGCCTTTTTTCTTAGAAGATATACCTAGATGTGCCTAAGCAAGTTTTAGGTGTATGTATCTGAGTAGATGTATATGTACCCTATATATCATGTGTGCTGATACATCTATCTACCCTGTATGTCATGTTTCCTTGATATGGAGATACATCTATCTACCCTATATGTCATGTTTACTTGCTATGAAGATGTAACCAGCTAGAAAAGATCCCTGGAAATCTTATAGGTGGTAGTTCCAGGAGATTTCAAGATCTGATGGATGTCCAGGTACAGTGCTGAAGGGTTTCGCGGCATAGTAAATCAAAATTTTCTACGGATGCGAACAGAGGGAAAGCCAAGATCTAATCTAGGAGATGCAATCAACGAGAGAGATTGGATTAGATCTTCATACCCTTGAAGATTCGCACAGCGGAACGTTCGTCGGAACGTGGGTGATGTAGTCCTACTCGCTTCTCCTCCTCGCGATCCGATCCGATCTAGCACCACAAGTGGCGGTGCCTCCGTGAGATGCACACGTGCAGCACCTCGACGTATCCTCCTTCCTCGGACCAGCGAGTATGGTGGAGAGATAGATTAGATCTACAACACGACGGCGTGGTGTATATGGTGGAGAATTTCTGCTGCAGGGCTTCGCCTACAAACAGTCGGGAGGGAGAGAGGAAGGTAGCAAGGCAGCTAGGGCTTGGAGGAAGGTGTGTAGTAGGGGGGAGGGGGCGCACCACCCCTCTATATATAGAGGGGGGCGGCCAGCCCTTGCCCCTCCTCCAAGCCTATCTCTAGTTTAAACAATTTAAACTCTCCCTTATCTAGAAATCTTATCTCTAGTTGAAACGATTTAAACTCTCCCTTATCTAGAAATCCTATCTCTAGTTTAAACGAGTTTAAACTTATCTAGGATCGGCTGGGCCTTATGGGGCCTTGTGCCCCTGGCCCAATCTTGACCAGGACACTCCCTCATAGGCCCATGCCCCTCCGGAAGGTGGGGCCACGTTGGTCCCCTTCCGGAAGGTTCTAGAAGCTTCCGGTACAATACCGATTAACCCGGAACAATTCCGAACTCCAAAAACTGCATTGCCTTATATGAATCTTATTCTCCGGACCATTCCGGAACCTCTCGTGATATCCCGGATCCCATCCGAGACTCCGAACAAAAAATTCATAAACCAATTATCCAATCTATCCTAGCGTCGAGACACGTTAAGTGTGTGACCCTGCGGGTTCGAGAATATGCAGACATGATCTTCTATCAATAATCAACAGCGGGGTCTGGGCACCCATATTGACTCCCACACATTCATCGATGATCATATCGGATGAACCACGATGCCAGGATTCAATTAATCCCATATATATATTCCCTTCGTCTCGCGATATTTTACTTGCCCGAGATTCGATCGTCGGTACCGTCATACCTAGTTCAATCTCGTTCACAGCAAGTACTTTACTCGTTCCGTAATCCGATATCACTTTGTGATTAACTCCTTAACCACATGCTTGCAAGCGGTGTTGATATCGATTACCGAGTGGGCCCGAAGTATATCTCTCCGACTTGGGAGGGACAAATTCCATCTCGATACATACAACCCAATGATACTTTCCGATCACAGAGACACCTTTATGATCACCCTCTCATAGGATGACGTTTGATGACCTCAAAGCTTTCTTCCGATACCGGAGTTGCATTATCTCATGGTCTAAGGAATACAATATTTGACATAGGAAAAGCTTCGCAAAGACGAACACGATGACACGATCTAATTGCTGCTTTGTTTGGGTCTATCCACCATATCATTCTCCCAATGATATGATCTCATTATCAATTGACAACTCATGTCTATGGTTAGGAAACCTTAACCATCATTGATCAATGAGCTAGTCCATAGGCGTACTAGGGACACGGTGTTGTTCACAAACCACACAAGTATTAAAGTTTCCGCTTAATACAATTCTAGCATGGAATATAAACTTTATCATGAACAAGAATTATAATAATAACATCTTTATTATTGCCTCTAGGGCATAATTCCAGTCTCCCACTTGCACTAGAGTCAATAATCTAGTTTACATCGGCAACAATCTCACACCCATGGCATCGAGGTGTTGATCATGTTTTTACGTGGAAGAGGTTTAGTCAATGGATCTGCGACATTCGAGATCCGTATGTACTTGCTAATCTTCAGATCTCCATCGCTATATAATCTCGGATTATATGAAACTTGCGGTTGATATGCTTGGTCTTTGGATGATATCTTGGTTCCTTAGCGAGTGCTATGGCGCCGGTGTTGTCACAATATCTCGATGGGTCCAATGCACTTGGAACCACGCCAAGCTCGATGATGAAGTTTCGATCCAAACTCCTTCACTTGGCGCTTCTGCAGCCATGTATTCCGCTTCTCATGTAGATCCGCGATCACGCTTTGCTTGCAGCTTTTCCGACTCACTCCTCCATTCAAAATATACACGTATCCCATGCGAGATTTAGAATCATCCTTGTCGAAACTAGCGTCGACGTAACCTTTTACGACAAGCTGTTCATCACCCCCATAGACTAAGAACATTTCTTTAGTTCTATTTAGGTACTTTAGGATGTTCTTCACGGCTGTCCAGTGTTCCACTCCTGGATCACTTTGATATCTGCTCATCAAACTAAGAGCATTGGACACATCCGGTCTAGTACCTGACATGGCATACATGATGGAACCTATGGCCGAGGCATAAGGCACTTTGCTCATAGCTTCCCTATCATTTACCGTAGCTGGACACTGAGCCTTGCTCAATATCTTACCTGACAACATAGGCACCGAACCTTTCTTTGCCTTATCCATTCTGAACCTTTTCAGAACTTTGTCTAGGTATGTACTCTGGCTTAAAGCTATCAGGCGTCTTTGTCTATCTCTATAGATTTTGATGCCCAATATATAAGCAGCTTCACCTAGGTCTTTCATTGAAAAACACTTGTTCAAATAACTCTTCACATCGTTAAGCATGTTGATGTCATTTCCAATAATCAATATGTCATCCACATATAGTACCAGAAACGTCACCGAGCTCCCACTCACTTTCTTGTAGATGCAAGCGTAGCAATTTGGAACAAATCCAAAGCTCTTGATCACTTGATCAAAGCGAAGGTTCCAACTCGAGATGCTTGCTTCATCCATAAATGGAGCTGAAGTTTGCATACTTTACTAGCATCCTTAGGATCGACAAAACCTTCGGGTTGCATCATATACAACTCTTCATCAATGTTCCCATTGAGGAAAGCAGTCTTGACATCCATCTGCCATATTTCATAATCATGAAACGCAGCAATTGCTAATAAAATCCGAATGGACTTAAACATCGCTACGGGAGAGAAAGTCTCATCGTAGTCAACACCTTGAACTTGTCGAAAAACTTTTGCGACAAGCCGTGCTTTATAGACGGTAACATTACCATCCGCGTCCGATTTCTTCTTGAATATCCATTTGCACTCAACGGCCTTTCGGTCGCTAGGAGGATCCAACAAAGTCCATACTTGGTTTTCGCTCATGGATCCCAATTCGGATTTCATGGCTTCCAGCCATTTCTCAGAGTCTGGGATCATCATCGCTTCCTCATAGTTCGTAGGTTCACTGTCTTCTACTAACAAGACAGTCAAGACAGGGTTGCCGTACCAATCAGGAGGGGCACGCGACCTTGTCAACCTGCGACGTTCAGTAGCAGCATCGTCCGAAGCTTCATGATCCTTGTCATTAGCTTCCTCTATTGTTGGTGCAGGCGACACTGGAACAATTTTAGGTGCTGCGCTACTCTCCAATTCAAGAGAAGGTTCAATAACCTCGTCTAGCTCTACTTTCCTCCCACTCACTTCTTTCGAGAGAAACTCCTTCTCAAAAAAGGAACCATTCTTTGCGACAAACAATTTGCCTTCGGTTCTATGATAGAAGGTATACCCAATAGTTTCCTTAGGGTATCCTATGAAGACGCATTTCTCCGCTTTGGGTTCGAGCTTGTCCGGCATCAACTTCTTGACGTAAGCTTCGCATCCCCAAACTTTAAGAAACGACAACTTAGGTTTAGCACCAAACCATAGTTCATACGGTGTCGTCTCAACAGATTTAGATGGAGCCCTATTTAAAGTGAATGCAGCGGTTTCTAATGCATAACCCCAAAATGATAACGGCAAATCAGTAAGAGACATCATTGATCGGACCATATCTAATAGGGTTCGATTCCGCTGCTCGTACACACCATTGCGCTGTGGTGTTCCGGGTGGCGCGAGTTGTGAAACGATTCCACTTGCTTTAAGATGCGTGAGAAAATCATAACTCAAATATTCGCCCCCACGATCGGATCGTAGAAACTTAATCTTTCTGTTACGATGGTTCTCCACTTCATTCTGAAATTCCTTGAACTTTTCAAATGTTTCAGATTTATGTTTCATTAAATAGATATACCCATATCTACTTAAGTCATCGGTAAAAGTGAGAAAATAGCGATATCCACCGCGCTTCGAAACACTCATCGGTCCTCATACATCAGTATGTATGATTTCCAACAAGTCCGTTGCTCGCTCCATCATACCGGAGAACGGGGTTTTGATCATCTTGCCCATGAGGCATGGTTCGCATGTGTCAAATGATTCAGAATCAAGAGACTCCAAAAGTCCATCAGAATGGAGTTTCTTCATGCGCTTTACACCAATATGACCTAGACAGCGATTGCCACAAATAAGTAGTATTATCACTATCTACTTTGCATCTCTTAGCCTCAATGTTATGGATGTGTGTTTCATCCCTTTCGAGATTTAGAAGAAATAAACCATTTACAAGAGGTGCATGACCATAAAAGATGTTACTCATATAAATAGAAAAACCATTATTCTCCGATTTAAATGAATAACCGTCTTGCAATAAACACGATCCAGAAATAATGTTCATGCTCAACGCAGGCACATAATAACACTTATTAAGGTTTAAAACTAATCCCGAAGGTAAAACTAAGGAGAGCGTGCGGGCCATCACATCAACTCTTGATCCGTTGCAACGCCAAATCGTCACCTCATCCCTCGCAAAGCGTCTATTCCGTAGCTCTGTTTCGAGTTACAAGTATTAGCAACTGAACTGGTATCAAATACCTAGGCACTACAACGCGGGCTAGTAAGGAAAACATCAATAACATGTATATCAAATATACCTTTGATGGTGCCAGCCTTCTTGTCCGCTAAGTACTTGGACGATTGCGCTTCGGTGACCCTTGTCCTTGCAATAGAAGCACTCGATTGTCCGGCTTGGGACCGGACTGAGCTTCTTCTCGGCGGGGCATTGCGCTTGCCGCCCTTCTTGAAGGCTTCTTTGCTCCTTAGCTTTCTTAAAGGAGGGCTTTTTGACCATCAACACATGATTATCCTTCTTGATGTCCACTTGCAGCCTTGACTGCGAAGAGCTCGGTGATCGTATCAGTGGAACCAATCTGATTATGAGTCACTACAAAACTTTTATAGCTGGGAGGGAGTGATTGCAGAACCCTGTCAATCTTGAGCTCCTCTGTAATCGTGCATTCCAGTTGCTCAAGGCGTTGAGTGTAGCCCGACATCTTTATGGCGTGCTCACTAACGGAACTCCCTTCCTCCATCTTGCAGTTAAAGAACTTCTCAGAGATCTCATATCTCTCAGAACGGGCTTGAGTCTGAAACATGGTTTTCAGCTCCTCGAATCTCAAAGGGCCCGGCGAACTCCTCAAAACGATTTTGAAGATCCGATTACATAGCATACAACATGACGATCTTAATCAAATCATAATCATCCTTGCGCGACTGATAAACAGCTTTTTCATCAGCCGGCGCATCTACGGCAGGGGGGTTACCTAACGCTTTCTCAAGGACATAGTCCTTTTGTCCGCCAGACAGAATGATTCTTAGATTGCGGAACCAGTTGGTGAATTTAGACCCATTGTTTCTAAGCTTTTCTTTCTCAGCAAAAACGTTGAAGTTGAAGTTGGACTTGGCCATTGGATCTACAGTATTTGCAAGTACAATTTAGACTATGTTCATGATAAATAGTTCAACTTAATCAAATTACTAGATGAACTCCCTCTAAATTCAACATCCCTCAAGTTGTTTAGTGAACACGATTCAAATTCACCACACCTAATCCGATCATCACGAGAAGAGATGTGGTTTCAATGGTGGACAACGAAGTGTCGATCATATCATTCATATGACTCATGCTTAACCTTTCGGTTCTTGTGTTCCGAGGCCATGTCTGTACATGCTAGGCTCGTCAAGTTAGACCCAAGTATTTCCACGTGTGCAAAACTGGCTTGCACCCGTTGTATGTGAGCGTAGAGTCTATAGCACCCGATCATCACGTGATGCTTGGACACGACGAACTTTCGCAACGGTGCATACTTGGGGAGAACACAGTTTTTATCTTGATCTTTAAGTGAGGAATCATCTTATAATGCTACCGTCGCGATCTAAGCATGATAAGATACATAAAAGGGATAAACATCACATGCATATGACTTTATGTGACATGGTATAGCCAATCCTCGCGCAATGATCTCCATCTTGTGCGTTCCGGCATGATCTCCATCACTCCACCATGATTGCCTCCACCACGAATAGCAACTACAACTATTTCTAACTACTTAGCGATAAAGTAAAGCTATTACATGGCGTATAAGAAGTTGACTGGGTCATACACAATTATAAAGACAACCATATGGCTCCTGGTTGTGTACTCATTGACATGCAAGTCGTGAAACATTAAAAACATGATCATCGCATACAATATACACATCACATCTTGGGCCATACCATATCACGAAAACACTCCTGCAAAAACAAGTTAGACGCCTCTACTTTGTTGTTGCATGTTTTACGTGGCTTATGGGAGTAGATGCTAAGAACGATTCTTACCTATGGAAAGCCACAACGGTGATATTATGGTTGCCAAACTCGGTGTTAATCCCATGACAACTATAGTGAGAGAACGACATCCACCAGCCGCATGTGTGGAACAAGCCACACGTCAAGTGCGAGCCGGTCTCATGACGGCGTCGGCGTAAGGATGGCCTGGACCGCTTCAATCTCACTATCCGCGTCATAAGAAGAACACAAACAAGAGGCTTGCAGAAAACATCAACGCCGCAACAACCATGTTGCGTTCTACTCGTGAAACACATCTACGCATAGATCTAGCTCGATACCACTGAAGGGTTTTGGCGGCATAGTAAATCAAAATTTTCTACGGATGCGAGCAGGGAAAGCCAAGATCTAATCTAGGAGATGCAATCAACGAGAGAGATTGGATTAGATCTTCATACCCTTGAAGATTCGCAATGGAGCGTTAAATCGGAACGTGGGTGATGTAGTCGTACTCGCTTCTCCTCCTCGCGATCCGATCCGATCTAGCACCACAAGTGGCGGTGCCTCCGTGAGATGCACACGTGCAGCACCTCGACGTCTCCTCCTTCCTCGGACCAGCGAGTATGGTGGAGATATAGATTGGATCTACAACACGACAGCGTGGTGTATATGGTGGAGAATTTCTGCTGCAGGGCTTCGCCTACAAACAGTCGGGAGGGAGAGAGGAAGGTAGCAAGGCAGCTAGGGCTTGGAGGAAGGTGTGTAGTAGGGGGAGGGGCGCACCACCCCTCTATATATAGAGGGGGGCGGCCAGCCCTTGCCCCTCCTCCAAGCCTATCTCTAGTTTAAACAATTTAAACTCTCCCTTATCTAGAAATCCTATCTCTAGTTTAAACGATTTAAACTCTCCCTTATCTAGAAATCCTATCTCTAGTTTAAACGAGTTTAAACTTATCTAGGATCGGCTGGGCCCTATGGGGTCTTGTGCCCTGGCCCAATGCGCCAGGACACTCCCTCATAGGCCCATGCCCCTCCCGGAAGGTGGGGCCACGTTGGTCCCCTTCCGGAAGGTTCTAGAAGCTTCCGTACAATACCGATTAACCCGAACAATTCAACTCCAAAACTGCACCGCCTTATATGAATCTTATTCTCCGGACCATTCCGGAACCTCTCGTGATATCCCGGATCCCATCCGAGACTCCGAACAAAAATTCATAAACCAATTATCCAATCTATCCTAGCGTCGAGACACGTTAAGTGTGTGACCCTGCGGGTTCGAGAATATGCAGACATGATCTTCTATCAATAATCAACAGTGGGGTCTGGGCACCCATATTGACTCCCACACATTCATCGATGATCATATCGGATGAACCACGATGCCAGGATTCAATTAATCCCATATATATATTCCCTTCGTCTCGCGATATTTTACTTGCCCGAGATTCGATCGTCGGTACCGTCATACCTAGTTTAATCTCGTTCACAGCAAGTACTTTACTCTTTCCGTAATCCGATATCACTTTGTGATTAACTCCTTAACCACATGATTGCAAGCGGTGTTGATATCGATTACCGAGTGGGCCCGAAGTATATCTCTCCGACTTGGGAGGGAAAAATTCCATCTCGATACATACAACCCAACAGATACTTTCCGATCACCTGAGAGACACCTTTATGATCACCCTCTTGTAGCATCCCAGTTGTCTAACTCCTGTAATGCTACCTGATCTAGTAATAAAAGGGCCACTTCCTACATATAATTGTTGCATCATCATCATATCATGCTCATGTCATCATGCCACCTTGCATTTGAGCATCATATAAAACCCCTCCTTGTTTGGTTCTTGTCTCATGTGCATTATTAATTGTATTTGCCTCTTGATATTGTATTTGGTTCTTGATATATTGTTAAATGCCCAAGTTGATTTGGGGGCATATCTCTTATTGACTCCACCACCTTTTCATCACCACCTTATAATTCCACCATCCAACTAATATGAGCTTGGCATTTTAATTGAGTTGACCTCTAGCTCATGTGGGTTGGATGGATCTCTCTCCACTTCTTTTGCTTGCCCTTACTCCAACTTTGGGGAGGATGCAAATAAAAAAATGCCATGGAAGTTATTTTGTTTTCACAAGAGTAGACAAGGCATTAAATATTTTGCATGGGCCATGCAACCATCACCCTTGTTTTCTATCTTCCTTTTGCTTGTTCTTGTGGACCTTGTTTTGATCTTGCTTGGTCTTGTTTAATGCATGTAAGCACCATGATCTACCCCATCCTAGCTAAACCCTAATCTACACCTAATCTAAACCAAACCCTAAACCCTACCCCTTAAAACCCTCCCCTTCCATGCATGATCATGTGATCATGTGGGTTTTCCCTCTCCTTATGTATAGGTCTCTTTTTGCCTCTCTTCTTGGTCAAACCCTCTGTCCAAAACTCCCTGTGAAAAGTTCAAAAGTTTTTGAAATTAGAAGCTGGTTAAAATTGCATTGGAATGAAAACAAACAAAACAAATAAAATAAAAAGAAGAGGGAAAAAGAGAGAGAGAGGAGCAGCCGCAGCAGCCCAAGAGCAAGTAGCAGCCCATCAGACAGACCTCCCCCGGCCCAACTCGTCTTCCCCTAGCCCAGTACCCCTTCACCCTGCCTTCCCTGTTCTTCTTCTCTAATCGCCTGACGCCGTTCTCAGCTGCCTCTCTCACGGCAGAAAACGGAGAGCAGACGGAGCAGGTGGGCGTCGCCGCCGTGATCCTCGTCAGCCTCACGCCACACTCGTGACCCCCCCTCCTTTATCAACCCTGGTTCCTCTGGAACCCTAGCCTCCCCTCTCTGCATCCCACGCCGCCGCCCCATTCGTTCCTCCCCTTCGTTCGCTGTCTCCCTTCCGTCGAAGTGCAGTGAGGGAAGCACCGAGGAGGATAAGGAGAACCACTGCCGCCTTCGAATCGCAGCGGGAGGAGCCGAGTCATGCCGCCATGCCGCTGCTCCGTTGTGGCTGTGACCAAGCACGCCACCCCGTCGCCACCGCCTGACCAAATCCATCCGTCCCCTTCCCTGTTTCCCACGGGAATCGAGCGAGGTAAGGACCCCCTCTCTTCTCCCCATCTTTCCGCCCCCTCGCCGCCCTTCCGCCTCGCTAGCTCGCTCTGGCCAAGGCCTGCCGTGCTTTCATGGCAGCCGCGACAGCAGTAGCAGGAACCCTCGAGCGCCTCTGTTTCGCCTCGCCCCGTCCGCTACGGCCCTCCGTCCCAAAATTCCCCAACATGGAAATCATAGCCCTACCTTTCCTCTGCGTTTTTAGTTTTTACATCATCTCCTAAATCGCGTTGTATCCGTCGCCATCGTCCTCGAAAGTCTCTGAAAAACCCTCTTTTACCTGTCGTTGTTTGTTTCAGTTTTGCCTCGGGCCGGCCTCTGTTCGTCGTAGTTTCTCCACGCGTAGAGTCCTCCGTTGGTGGCACCCCAAACACCAAACTTGCAGCCGGTACATCCCTCTTCGTTTTTGGTTTTTACAGTTTAGCGAAATTCGAATCCGTTTGCTCGCCAGGATCGCTTGAACTCTCGGCCAGCTCGCAGTTTAGCCTGTTTCAGCGTCAGTTCGTCAGTCTAACCAACCCCCTCGGGCGCTTTGCGACGCCTGTCCTTCCTGGTAACCAACCCGCAGCCCTAGCCCCACAGTCAGCGTCCGAGGGTATTATAAAAAGGCTCTCGAGGTTTTCCGGTTTTCAACCCGCAGTCCCGCCGTGCCCGCGTGGCTGCCGCTGCGCAGTGGGCCGGGCCACCTGTGTCCCCACCAGTCAGTGGCTGGGGTATCCTAGCCCGAGTAAGAAAAGCCACAGCCATTTTCTTTAATCAATAAAAATTTCAGGAAATGAATATTATCAAATAAATTCATAACTAATTAAATATTTCGAATTTGAATTCAAACCTGATATGAAAAATGTTTAGTTTTTGAATTATAATTCAAATCTTTATTCAAATATTTTTAAAACTAATTTAAATTAGTCAAACCTTTGACTTTGACCTAATATGACTAATTTTGACTTAAAATAATTTAAATTCATAAATTCAAATATTACAAATAATATATGTTTTGAATCAGAAAATTGTAAGGTTTTCAAATATGCTATTCAAATTACCTTTTGCACATTTAAAATTCCAAGTTGAGTTAAATTACAACAAATGCCACTGGAACTTAATAAATTAATAACTTTTGAGTTATAACTCCAAATTCAACAAATGATATGTCTAAAATGATCAGCTCGACGAGACATTTCTGTTTGTGCTATCCTTGACTTCAATTGCAGCATGCATCATATAAAAATATAGGGTACATAAACTAATATGACAATAAAATGTGGCCAAACCTTAATAAAATGACTTATTCTTGTATACCACACCTCACCCATGCCATGCTACTTTATTGCCATGCAACTTGTGCATCATTCATCATGGCATGATTGCTTGCTTGTCGCATTTTATTCATATGCTTGCGCTCTTTATTTATGTTGGCCTTGTTTGTTTGGTTCTTCTGTCGAATAGACGCTGAGCAGGGGTTATATCAAGAGAACCAGAAGCACTACCCAGATCCGTCTCTCGCTTCAACTGAGTTACCAGGCAAGCACTTCCACATGCTTGCATACATACAGTACCTATTGCCTCTATCTTATTCTTGCATCATTGAGTCGCGAATTGCATTAAATTGAATCCCAAGTATTGCATAGCCTTTACTTTTAAACCCCACCAAGCTTGTTCCTCCATCCCATGAGCCATTACTACAGGAGTTGTTTGAGCCATGCGAGTCGTAGAACAGCATGTGTAGGGTTTGTGAGTGTCTGATGGATAACGAGGTACCTAAACAACTTAACCTGAGTAGTAATGGGATAACTAATGAAAGTGGCACCGGTGAGCAACATCTGCTATTTGGTTTTTCCTGCTCACTTGTGTCCCGTAAGAACCCGAGTACTTGATTCCTGTTCCAAGATTTATTCGCGCTATCCACATCCGGGAGGCTTATGGGACCCCCCTGAGCCAGAGCTTGATTCCGTCTTATTTCTTGGGGCCACAAACTAGTTTGAGGTTTTGTTTACTATCCTGTACTTATGCCATGCTACTGCTTTATTTACATTTGTGCGAGGAGCACCTTGTCTTTTAGGTAAGCGGAGTGTTTTGCGATGTCGACAAGCCCAGCCACACTTTCGGTTCCCGTCGTTTCTGACCATTGTCGCAAACCTTGAGTCTGTTTGAGTCGCCTAACTTCGTTCTTGGGTCTACTCAATGGGGTGGCCCCAAATAATTCTGAATCTGTGATTGCTTTGTCGTGAAGGCCTCGTTGGGTTTTGATTTGGTTTTCGAGGTTGATCGAGTGTGTGTTGCTATTTGTGCACCCGCAGGTAAAACTTTCAAAGCCGTGTCCGGTTATGGACGACTTGGAGCACGTTTCCGATCATAGACAAGCATAACTAAAGTACCGCTTTAATCGACTAAGTAATTTGACTAGTAAATAGTGCAACACTCACGGAATGGTTAATAAAATTGCCAACGGATGGGGGTTGTTCGTCCGCTTCCTCGTTGGTAAGCGAGGAGGAGGATGGATCTGATGAAATTACTGTTATAACTGTTGTCCTTAATTCACGGACATCCGTCTATCTTTGGTTAGGCGGATGGTTAGCGAGTATCTATAGAACTGCTAGGGTTTATCTTTTGCTGCAATTGCGTCACCCAGGTTGTGTCCCCTTTAGAGGCATTAAGACTTGCTGAGTACCCTTAGGGTCTCACACGATAAATTATTGGTTCAGATGAACAGGTACCCTCGCAGGACGGATACTGGGTGGAAGAGGCTGATGATGTGGGCAACGATCGTTCGGTGTAGAGATTCCGGGAACGGGGATCCATGAGATCTGTGGGCGGGATGTGCTTATTTCTATGGCATCTTATGCCAATTTGCTTCTTATCCGTACTCGGACTTTGTTTGCCACTTCCGCTTGATACTCTGATGTGTGATGTATGAGGAATTATCCTAAAATATTATATCTATCTAGGTCATTTGAATCTTGCCGTATGGCGTTGCTATATTTCCTTTCTTTCTAGATGGTATGGCTCTGATGTACTCTTGTATGGTGGCTTGCATACATACTCATTTGTGTATGTATTTGATCCCTTCGCCGATTCGCGCGTACAGGTCCCGATGAGTTGGAAGTGGTTGGGACGGCGAAAGGTCTACCCGTGAGTGGCTTTGGGGCCCCACCGTACTATTTCAACCACTACCGCTCATCCGAGCTTGTATCTAGGAGCGTAATTCACCGAGGTAGTTACAATTTGTATCAGAGCCATCCCGCCCTTCAGGGTCTCAGCCAAACGGTCGTTGTCAGTCTAGCAAATATTTTGGTAGTTATGTATACTAGGGAAAAACAAAACGCGAGAGTAGGACTGCTTCCACTTTTCTTCTTACCCACCCACCCTTTTCTGGTAAGGAAGTACAACGTTTTCAATCCTCTTCTTAAAATTCAAACTAGGATTCACGTGTTCTGGGTTTCCGTAGTACCATAGGTTGTGTGTGTGTGTAATCCCTTGTCTATCTGTTGCATCCAAGTTGTTATCTAATCAGCCTTTGGTTATCAACTGTTGGTACATTCCATACCGACAGGCTTTTGCAAACCGACGCAATCTATCTTACTCTTTGTATCCGACGCTATCTTGTTTGGGGTGTTCGTTCCGTAGTTACCAATCTTAGGTTCAACGTGAGAAGAAGGGGTTAGGATATGTGTTCCACTTGTTCATGTGCGGAGTAATGATTTGAGTGCGGGATGGAGTCACGACCATACCACTACTCTTATCATTCGCTTTTGTATATTGAATCGGTAGAGTCACTAATCTTGATTCGTTAAGTAATTTTGCGCATCTATTGGTATTTTAATGCCGAAATTTGTGGAAAATTTTTCTTTGATATATTTGTGTACCACACTCCTTTTCAGTCGTGTGCGATATGCTTAATATCTTCTAGGTGCTTTGAACTTTGTTGATATTTTAATATCATCTCAGTAAATCGTATCTTTTAATCTTGGTTAATTCCATCTTGGTACTATTTTGGATTATTATCATCCTCCATTATAGTACTGACTTGAGTTTTATATCAATGACAGGATGGCTCCACCACGCCGTACTGATGAGGACATACCACCTGAACTGGGCTCCGCGCTGTCAAACATCGCTAATGCCTTGGCAATGCATCGTAACCGAGGCGCTTTGAGGAGAGTGTCAGGAGGAACGAGTTTGCTCCACTACCTCCACCTCCCAAGCGAGGAGACATCAAGAGCTTCCTGAAATTCAACCCACGTCAGTTTGATGTTTCTGATCGACCACTGGACGCGGATGATTGGCTGCGTGAGATGTCGAGGTTGCTCGAGACTGCTGATGTTCCTGAGCAGGAGTGGGTCAAGTGTGCTACTCACCTTCTGAAGGGAGATGCAGCTCTCTGGTGGGAGAATTACTTGAAGGCAAGCTGCACTGGTTTTCAGCCTACTTGGGAAAGGTTCACTGCAGCTTTCAAAGAGCAGTTCCACTCAGAGATTGTTATGGAAAGGATGAAGGAAGCTTTTCTCAACCTGAAGCAAGGAAATGATAACGTCAACACCTACATCAGGAACTTCATGAATCTATCTCGTTATGGTGGCGATGAGGTATCTGATGACAAGAAGAAGCAGAAGAGGTTCAGGCAAGGGCTCAATGCATCGATCAAGTATGCAATCACACATGCAAGGCCGGCATCTTTCCTGGAACTCCAACACACAGCTCTGCAAGAGGAAGCAAGTCGGCAAGTGTTTGAGGAGTCCAAGAAACACAACAGGGATGCATCAAGCTCTGCAGTTATGTGTAACACCCTCAGAATCGGCCCTATGCAAGTTTCAGCGCTTCCCGCCAAACCCGCATAGAAACGATTCAAAGGTGCCCACCAGGAACTTGCGTGCGGGTGGAAAACGAAGTAATAACATTACACAACAGTCCTCGATGGGACCCATAGAACAGATATATATAACAGCGACTCAAAGAGTCAAGAATACAGATATAATATACAAAGATCCAAATCACCTTGAAAGGATAGAGCGTCCGACTACGGACAAGATGCAAATGGGGCTAAGAGCCCTGAAGAATAACCAATGGCGTCCATAACCCTGCCCAGGCCAAGCGGAAGGGTAACCACCTTGACGCCGATCTCAAAACTGCTTAAACAAAGGGTGCCGACAAAGGGCAAAGGAAAAGAGGCGTCGATCGAGGCCAGTGCAGCGAGGCTAGAATCGGTCCTCGCCTCGCCAAAGGTATGGTGGGTGAGCGGCAGCGGCAGATGCACTAAACAACCTATAGAGACTCGATACAATGGCGGTTATCGAGAGGGTAAGAATGACCTATCCGGATCCAACCTGAAACTAACACCAAACAAACCCATCCTGGTGTTTCCCCCTCGAGACCAAACGAGGAAGTCAACCGAGGAACTCACACAGTTGGCAGTTTTACTTATTCAGTTATCGTTGCAGCAATTACTAGTCAGGTGTTGACAATCATCCTGATAAAATAAGCAGTGGGCACTTTTAGTTAATCATTCCGTTATAGTGGCAACACTTACTAGTCAGATGCAATTAGCATGAGATAACCCAAAACCCAGCAGTTGATGGTACTTTTATTCAGCCATTCCGTGGTAGTTGCATTACTTACTAGTCAGGTACAATGGTCGAAAGCGACACTCCAAACAAGCAATTGTGGGCAGTATTATTTAGCCATTCCATTATAGTGAAGCTGATTACTAGTCATTATAAAGTCAAATTTATAGCAATAAACTTTAGTTATGCTTGTCTATGGTCGAGATACTGTGCTCCAAGTCGTCCATAACCATGACACGGCTTTCGAAAGTTTTACCGGCGGTGCACCAATAGCAACACACGCCGATCAACCTCGGAAAAACCAACTCAAAACCCAACGAGGCTTTCACGACAACAATCACAGGATTCAGAAATATTTCAGGGGCCACCCATTGAGTAGACCATAGCGGTAAGCAAGCTTCGAGACGGACTCAAGGTTTGCGTAATGGTCAGAAAGCGGGAACCCGAAACTGGGTGTCGATACTGTAATCACTCCGCTTACCTAACAGTACAAAGGTGCTATCTCGTCGCAATTTAAATACATAAGTAGCATGGCATAAGTACAGGATCGTAAATAAAACCTCAAACTAGTTTGTGGCCCCAAGAAATAAGACTGAATCAAGCTCGCTCGGGGGTCCCATATACCTCCCGGATGTGGATAGCGCGATAAATCAAGGAACATGTATCAAGTACTCGGGGTCCTACGGGACACAAGTGGGCGTTCGGAAACCAAATATTTTCTATCACCCACCGATGCCTCTGCTTACTTCAATTTTAGTTGTTAAACAGGAATTAAAGTGAACGATAAGTAAAACTATGATCATCTCCAACATCAACATGCGGCAATACATCAACAACTGTGGCACTGGACGACACGCAACAGCACTTGAGCAAGCGACTACGACGCGCGAGTCCAACTATCTACCAAACAACAGGTAATAGGATGTGTCCAAGGCAATATATGGCTGCAAGGGATACCACGGTACGGAATCTAGAGCATCGCAACACAGATAGCAATAGATCAACAGGAGGGAATAAATACTATAAAAGTAAGATAGGTAGAAAGGGGAAGATGCTCGCCTGAAAACATTGCCGAAGGTTCAACCGAAGATCGGGCGGCTCACATCAACTCAACGGCCTTATCCGCGAAGAACCAAAACACTAGAAGAAACACCAGATGCACTATTTAAGATTACGGCAGAAGATCGGGCATGATGCATGCATGATGCATGACATGGCAAGGTGCGATGCAATTAGGTCATATTAAGCGGAACCGGGGTCCCGACAATTAATAAGGCGGTTCAGGTTGTTTAACCACCCCGCATTTTAAATGTTGTTTTAACAAGGCAAGATATGACAACGGTTCGATGCACAAATTTAAATGAGGCCAATATAAGACTAGATTTGCCCGCATATGGGCCCCATATTTAATTATTAGGTGAATCGGCATAAGGCCCCCAAACCACATGATAAGATGCATGCGAGTATGACAATTTAATATGCAACAAGTTGTTATTACTTTTATGAAATAGGGTTCTCGGATAAGAGGTCACACATTGAGGGGGGCTCGACGATCTTAGGGTTCCTGGGTTCGGGGTCGGTCTCAGGGTCCAGGGTTCGACGAGTTCGTATCGGCGGGAACGTTCTCGAACAACGGGGCAGATCTTGTCGCATCCGGGTTCTCGGCGTCTGGGGGAAGTACTTGGCGGCGACGTCGTCGGCATCGGTGCGGGAAAGGGTCTTGTCGTATCGGTGGCGGTCTTGGCGTTCCGGGGATCTTCGAGTCGGGGATCTTGGATCGTGTCGGCCTTCTCCAGATCATGCATCGCCGCTTCGTGTGGAAGGCCTCGAGGGTCCGGTGACGGAGAACTTGACGGCCCGAGAGGAGAACTTGGTGCCCGTTCAAAGGTCGAGGAGGATCTTGTCGGTGTCGAACTTGGGGTTCTCGCCTCAACTATCGATGGCCTGCCTGGATCAGCGCCTCAGAACATCGGGATTATCTGGGTCACTGCCGATCTTGTCGTCAGGGGCAACACCACTTATCCGCCAACCACGACGGAACAACGGCGAGGTTGGTGTGGGGTCCTGCAAGGCGGGGCCACGTCGCTGACAGAGGGCGGCAGGGAGGCTTGCGCCACAGGGTCGCGCACGGGCGGCCGCAGAGCGGTGGCGCCTGGGGTGAGCTCGGCGAAGCGGTGGGGACCACCAGGCGAGGCGGCAGCGGTGAGGCAGGCCATGGGAGGTGGGGCAGCGTGGAGGCGGGCCGCAGCTCGGCGAGGGAAGCGCCAGGCGGCGATGGCGGGCTGGGGTCGGTGAGAAGCGATGGCGGAGGTGTCCGGCGGCGGCGTGCGCAGCGGTTGGCGCGAGCGAGGGCGAAGGAGGAGTGGGCTCGGCCGAGGGCGGCTATGAGCCGGAGGCGAGGTGAGCCTTGGCCGAGCGGCGGTGGAGCTTCGGGCAGCGCGGCCGACGGCGGCTCGCTGCCGAGGACGCTGGAGGGCGGGCGGCAGCCGGACTTGAGGAAGAGGAGGCCGGGGGAGAGGTGGTGGCGCGTCGGCGGGCAGAGGAACTCCGCGAGGGAGGCGGTGCTCGCCGGGGCAGGGTGGAGGGAGCGGCGGCGCTCGGCATCGAGGTGGGGAGAGGGATGCGGGGGTTGGTGGGGAAGGTGAGTGCGGGAGGACGGGGTCGTGGCCGGTGGAAGGCGTGCGGGAGACGCGGGGCGAGCTCCAGGGAGCCGGGCGGAGGGCAGAGACGGCCGGGGAGGAAGGGGCCAGGGGGCAGGGGACGGTTGTGGGTTGTTTCAGGTGGGGAGGTGGGTGGACCGGGGGCGTGGGACCCGGTGGCAGAGGGTGGGGGAGTGGCGGGGAGGTGTGGGTGTGGTGAGAGTGTGGCGGCGCGTGTGTGCTGGTGTGGTTGTGTGTTGGGAAGAGAGAGAGAGTGGGGAGTGGCGTGGGGGTGATTGGGTGGGGGAGGGAGGAGAGGTGAGGTGGCGAGAGGCTACTGGTTGGGGTGAGGTGGAGGGGAGGGTTGGGTAGGTTAGTTGGTAGCTGTAGGATTTTAGGGGTGGACCGATTTAATCTGGGGGTGGTCGTTCGGGTCGGGTCGGCCTGTTCGACTGCCCCCACTAAAAATAACTTAATATGTATTTACTTTAATTGGACCGTTTGCAAACCGATAGCAACAAAACAAAATAATCCGGAGACCCGGGTTTGACGTTTGAATAAAAGACGGGGCGTTTTCGAAAACAATTTGGGGTTTTCTCGAAAATAGTTTTATGCGAACAGATGCAAGACGATGACGATGCTCAAATGCAATGTGGCATGATGACATGAGCATGTTGTCATGATGATGCAATGCACAAAAAAAACGCGATTTTCTAGTAGTGGTTTTGCGGGATGCCACAATTCGACACCACTAACAGTGGATCTCACCCTCGAGATCCGCCTCATGGTACCGGAAGGAAAGGTCGGCGGTCTGCGTCTTCTCGCTTCGAGTAGATCCTCGCGACACCACTAACAAGGGTTGTTGTCTGTGATCGTCGAGAGAACACTCCGGGAACAAAAGGTCGAAGGTAGAGGTAGCAACAAATAAAGCCACCCCTAACTTCGATGGAAAGAGGGAACCGATGCATTCTCGTCCACTTCAATGTACAAAAGCGAATAGAAGGGGTAGTCGGCATGGGGGCCAATCCATCACGCACCCAAACTATTACTCCGCACAATCAGTAGAAGGGAGTGCAACCATTCTCGAAATTAGACTGAAGATCTCGACAATCCGAGGTTCGGAAACAAAGGAGTGATGCAGACTCTGCATCAGATCTGGCGTAGAGGATGTCGTCGCGTCGGAAAATACCGGAAGGCACAAACAAGGAACAAAGAATGGTAACACCGTAGACGGATTCCTCAAGCAGCATGAACACCGGATGGTAGAACACCGTTATCAGAGGAGGAAGCGAAACCCTGAAGGTACGACGGAACCCAACCACGAGAAATCCTGGACTCGAAGAGAGAGAAGAGAGCGGATTCAAAACACGTAGAGGTAAGAGAGGAATAGCAAAGGGGTAAGGAGTAAAGTCAGACCTAATCAGAACTATCCAACCGATTTTGCAAAAATAGTTTTGACACTCTCATCACCGTTAGCTAGGTTATCCTACAGTGGACTTGTGGTATCGCAACCGCCGAGCTCGATACCACTCAGAACACCTCGAATCGGCCCTATGCAAGTTTCAGCTTCCGCCAAACCCGCATAGAAACGATTCAAAGGTGCCACTAGGCACTTGCGTGCGGGTGGAAAACGGTAATAACATTACAACAGTCCTCGATGGGACCCATGTAGCAGATATATAACAATGACTCAAAGAGTCAAGAATACGAATATAATATACAAAGATCCAAATCACCTTGAAAGGATAGAGCGTCCGACTACGGACAAGATGCAAATGGGGCTAAGAGCCCCAAGAATAACCAATGGCGTAACCATGCCACCCTGCCAAGCGGAAAGGTAACCCTGCTAACGACGTCGATCCCAAAACCTTCTTAAACAAAAGGGGTGACGACAAAGGGCAAAGGAAAAAGAGGAGCGTCAGTACTGAGGCCAGTACACGGCGAGGCTAGAATTCGGCGATCCTCGCCTACGAAGGTATGGTGGATCGAGCGGCGGCGAGATGCACTAAACAACCTATAGAGACTCGATACAACCGGCGGTTATCGAGAGAGGGTAAGAATGACCTATCCGGATCCAACCTGAAACTAACACCAAACAAACCCATCCGGTGTTTCCTCGAGACCAAACGAGGAAGTCAACCGAGGAACTCACACAGTTGGCAGTTTTACTTATTCAGTTATCGTTGCAGCAATTACTAGTCAGGTGTTGACAATCATCCTGATAAAATAAGCAGTGGGCACTTTTAGTTAATCATTCCGTTATAGTGGCAACACTTACTAGTCAGATGCAATTAGCATGAGATAACCCAAAACCCAGCAGTTGATGGTACTTTTATTCAGCCATTCCGTGGTAGTTGCATTACTTACTAGTCAGGTACAATGGTCGCAAGCGACACTCCAAACAAGCAATTGTGGGCAGTATTATTTAGCCATTCCATTATAGTGAAGCTGATTACTAGTCATTATAAAGTCAAATTTATAGCAATAAACTTTAGTTATGCTTGTCTATGGTAGATATCGTGCTCCAAGTCGTCCATAACCGTGGACACGGCTTTCGAAGTTTTACCCGGCCGGGTACCAATAGCGACACACGCTCGATCAACCTCGGAAAAACCAACTCAAAACCCAACGAGGCTTTCACGACTGAACAATCACAGGATTCAGAAATATTTCAGGGGGCCACCCCTTGGAGTACACCCGCAACGAAGTAAGCAAGCTTCGAGACGGACTCAAGGTTTGCGTCAATGGTCAATGGCGGGGAACCGAAAACTCGAGGTGTCGATACTGTAATCACTCCGCTTACCTAAACAAGACAAGGTGCTATCCTCGCACAATTTAAATACATAAGTAGCATGGCATAAGTACAGGATCGTAAATAAAACCTCAAACTAGTTTGTGGCCCCAAGAAATAAGACTGAATCAAGCTCTGGCTCAGGGGGGTCCCATATACCTCCCGGATATGGATAGCGCGATAAATCAAGGAACAGTATCAAGTACTCGGGTCCTACGGGACACAAGTGGGCTCGAAACCAAATATTTTCTATCACCCACCGATGCCTCTGCTTACTTCAATTTTAGTTGTTAAACAGGAATTAAAGTGAACGATAAGTAAAACTATGATCATCTCCAACATCAACATGCGGCAATACATCAACAACTGTGGCACTGGACGACACGCAACAGCACTTGAGCAAGCGACTACGACGCGCGAGTCCAACTATCTACCAAACAACAGGTAATAGGATGTGTCCAAGGCAATATATGGCTGCAAGGGATACCACGGTACGGAATCTAGAGCATCGCAACACAGATAGCAATAGATCAACAGGAGGGAATAAATACTATAAAAGTAAGATAGGTAGAAAGGGGAAGATGCTCGCCTGAAAACATTGCCGAAGGTTCAACCGAAGATCGGGGCGAAGCTCACATCAACTCAACGGCCTTATCCGCGAAGAACCAAAACACTAGAAGAAACACCAGATGCACTATTTAAGATTACGGCAGAAGATCGGGCATGATGCATGTATGATGCATGACATGGCAAGGTGCGATGCAATTAGGTCATATTAAGCGGAACCGGGGTCCCGACAATTAATAAGGCGGTTCAGGTTGTTTAACTACCCCGCATTTTAAATGTTGTTTTAACAAGGCAAGATATGACAACGGTTCGATGCACAAATTTAAATGAGGCCAATATAAGACTAGATTTGCCCGCATATGGGCCCCATATTTAATTATTAGGTGAATCGGCATAAGGCCCCCAAACCACATGATAAGATGCATGCGAGTATGACAATTTAATATGCAACAAGTTGTTATTACTTTTATGAAATAGGGTTCTCGGATAAGAGGTCACACATTGAGGGGGGCTCGACGATCTTAGGGTTCCGGGGTTCGGGGTCGGTCTCAGGGTCCAGGGTTCGACGAGTTCGTCTCGGCGGGAACGTTCTCGAACAACGGGGCAGATCTTGTCGCATCCGGGTTCTCGGCGTCTGGGGGGGAAGTACTTGGCGGCGACGTCGTCGGCATCGGTGCGGGAAAGGGTCTTGTCGTATCGGTGGCGGTCTTGGCGTTCCGGGGATCTTCGAGTCGGGGATCTTGGATCGTGTCGGCCTTCTCCAGATCATGCATCGCCGCTTCGTGTGGAAGGCCTCGAGGGTCCGATGACGGAGAACTTGACGGCCCGAGAGGAGAACTTGGTGCCCATTCAAAGGTCGAGGAGGATCTTGTCGGTGTCGAACTTGGGGTTCTCGCCTCAACTATCGATGGCCTGCCTGGATCAGCGCCTCAGAACATCGGGATTATCTGGGTCACTGCCGATCTTGTCGTCAGGGGCAACACCACTTATCCGCCAAGCACGACGGAACAACGGCGAGGTTGGTGTGGGGTCCTGCAAGGCGGGGCCACGTCGCTGACAGAGGGCGGCAGGGAGGCTTGCGCCACAGGGTCGCGCACGGGCGTCCGCAGAGCGGTGGCGCTGGGTGAGCTCGGCGGCGGCTGCGGGGACCACAGGCCGGGCGACGGCGGTGGCGGGCCCGCGGGGAGGTGGACGCGTGGAGGCGGGCGACGCAGCTCGGCGAGGGGAAGCGCCAGCGGCGATGGGCGGGCTGGGGTCGGTGAGGGCAGCGATGGCGGAGGTGTCCGGGCGGCGAGGCGGCGGTTGGCGCGAGCGGAGGGCGAGCGGGCTGGGCGGAGGGTGCGGGCTCGCGGGAGGCGGCGGGCCGGGAGGCGGTGAGCGCGGCCGAGCGGGCGGTGGAGCTCGGGCAGCGGCGCGGCGGCTGCCTGGCCGACGCCGAGGACGCGGAGGGCGGGGTGCGGCCGGCCGGACTTGAGGAAGAGGAGGCCGGGGGAGAGGTGTGTAACACCCTCAGAATCGGACCTATGCAAGTTTGGGCAGAATTCACCAAACCCGCATAGAAACGATTCAAAGGTGCCCACCAGGCACTTCCGTGCGGGTGGAAAACGAAGTAATAACATTACACAACAGTCCTCGATGGGACCCATGAGCAGATATATATACAGACTCAGAGTCAAGAATACGATATAATATACAAAGATCCAAATCACTTTGAAGCGATATAGCGTCCAGCTACGGACAAGATGCAAATGGGGCTAAGAGCCACGAAGAATAACCAATGGCGTCCATAACCTGCCAGGCCAAGCGGAAGGGTAACCCTGCTAACGGCGTCGATCTCAAAACCTGCTTAAACAAAAGGGGTGCCACCAAGGGCAAGCAGAAAAAAGAAGGAGCGTCGATCGAGGCCGACGGCGAGGCTAGAATTCGGCGGTCCTCGCCTACATAGGTATGGTGGACTGAAGCGGCAGCGGCAGCATGCACTAAACAACCTATAGAGACTCGATACAACTGACGGTTATTAGAGAGGGGTGAGAATGACCTATCCGGATCCAACCTGAAGCTAACACCAAACAAACCCATCCTGGTGTTTCCCCCTCGAGACCAAACGAGGAAGTCAACCGAGGAACTCACACAGTTGGCAGTTTTACTTATTCAGTTATAGTTGTGGCACTTTACTAGTCAGATTTAGATAATCGTCCTGATAAAGTAAGCAGTGGGCACTTTTAGTTAATCATTCCGTTAGAGTGGCAACACTTACTAGTCAGATACATTTATCATGAGATAACCCAAAAACCCAGCAGTTGTTGGTACTTTTATTCAGCCATTTCGTTCTAGTTGCAATACTTACTAGTCAGGTACAATTGTCGCAAGCGACAACCAAACAAGCAATGGTGGGCAGTATTAATTAGCCATTCCGTTATAGTGAAGCTGATTACTAGTCATTATAAGTCAAATTTATAGCAGTAAACTTTAGTTATGCTTGTCTATGATCGAGATACTGTGCTCCAAGTCGTCCATATCCGCGGACACGGCTTTCAGAAAGATTTACCCGGCCGGGGTGCACCAATAGCAACACACGCTCGATCAACCTCGGAAAAACCAAATCAAAACCCAACGAGGCTTTCACGATCGAACAATCACAGATTCAGAAATATTTCAGGGGCCACCCTTAAGTAGAATCCATAGCGGAGTAAGCAAGCTCGAGGCCTCAAGGTCTGGGTAATACGGCGTGAACGATCGGGAACCCCAAAGCGGGCTTGTCGACACCAAGGAATCGTGTCCCGATCCTAAGCGATGCAGTGTGCGGTACCTCGCACAATCGTAAATAAAGCGATAAACATGGCATAAGTACAGATCGTAAATAAAACCTCAAACTAGTTTGTGGCCCCAAGAAATAAGACCGAATCAAGCTCGGTTCGGGGGTCCCATATACCTCCCGGATGTGGATAGCGCGATAAATCAAGGAAAGGTATCAAGTACTCGGGGTCTTACGGGACACAAGTGGCGTTCGAAACCAAATATTATCTATCACCCACCGATGCCTCGCTTATTCAATTTTAGTTGTTAAACAGAAATTAAAGTGACGATAAGTAAAACTAGCATCATCTCCAACATCATCATGCGGCAATACATCAGCAACTGTGGCATATGACGACACACATCAACACTTGGGCAAGCAACTATGACGCGCAAGTCCATCTATCTACCAAACAACAGGTAATAGGATGTGTCCAAGGCAATATAGGGCTGCAGGGAATATCACGGGTACGGAAACTAAAGCATCGCAACAAAGATAGCAATAGATCAACAGGAGGGAAGTAAATACTATAAAAGTAAGATAGGTAGAAAGAGGGAGATGCTACTTCGAAAACATTGTCGAAAGGTTCCACCGAAGATCGGGGCGAAGCTCACATCAACTCAACGGCCTTATCCGCGAAGAAGCAAAACACTAGAATAAACACCGGATGCAATATTTAATACAACGGCAGAAGATCGGCATGATGCATGTATGATGTATGGCATGGCAAGGTGCGGTGCAATTCGGTCAAATTAAGTGGAACCGGGGTCCCGACATTAATTAGATGGCGCATGTTATTTAGATACCCCGCTATTTTAAATGTTGTTTAACATGGTAGAAGATATCATCGGGTTCGCTACACAAGTTTAAATGAGGCCGATATGAGACTAGATTTGCCCGCATATGGGCCCCATATTTAATTATTAGGTGAATCGGCATAAGGCCCCCGAACCAATGATATGCATGCGAGATGAATGACAATTTAATATGCGACAAGGTTATTATGTTATTATAAAATATGGTGTCGGGAAGGGGTTCACACATGAGGGGTCGCGACGGTCTTGGGGATCCGGGGTTCGGGATCGGGGTCGGTCTCAGGGTCCAGGGTTCGACGGTTCGGTCTCGCGGGGACGTTCTCGGATAACGGGTTAGATCTTGTCGCATCGGGGTCTCGATGTCCGGGGAGCAGAACTTGGGTCGGTGCCGTTCTTGTCATCGCGAAGGACTTGCCGGGTCATGTTGACGGTCATGGCGTTCTGAAAGAAGTACTCGGCGTTTCGTGATGATCTTGTCGATCCCATGGCGGAGGCCTTGGCGCTTCGGATCGGGGCATCGGGGTCTTGGGGTTCCACCTTGATTATCGGGGACGTACTTGGGGCTCGGCGCCGGGGCTCCAGGGTTCCCTGTCGAAGTGCTAGAAGATCCGTGGTGGAGTTCTTGTCGGAGATCCTGCGGACACCTTCGACTTGGTACGGTCTTGGCGTCTCGCGTCCGTGGTCTTGTGGGGTCCTCGATGGATATCTTGGTGCATCCGGATCGGGCGCCGGAGCGGTCTTGGATCGTGCAGGAGTCCTTGGGGTTCCCGACGACCGTTGCTGCCGATCTCGGTGGCACCAACGGGACGATCTTGGCGGTTCACGGCGGAGGGTTCGAGAACGGCGGTCGGGCCGGGCGGGCTCCGGCGGGCGAGCTTGGCGAGGGTCTGGCGGAGGAGGCGCCGCGGACGGCGGCGCTGGGCCAGGGAGCGGCGCGGGTCGCCGCGACGGCAGGCGGAGGCCGGGCCGGACGCAGCTTGATGAAGCGGGCGGCGACGCGGGCTCAGCGGCGGCGGCGAAGCTGCGCCCGCGAGGTTGAGCGGAGAGGAGGGCTCGGGGTGGTAGCCGGCGGCGGAGCTCGCAGCGCGGCGAGGACGGCAGTGGCGGAGGCGGGCTGCGCCATGGGCGACGTGGGACGCCGAGGGGCCGAGCAGGCGGGTCGTGCAGGCGCTGAGGGCGAGGCTGCGGAGGCGGTCGGAGCTCCGGCGGGGAGATGACGTCCGCGAGGTAGGCTGGCGGGCGCGCGTCGGGCGGCTAGCGCGAGGCGAGTTGGACCCAGCGGCGGTCGCGCTCAGGCGAGCTCGCAGGCGGGCGGCTTGCGCGGTGCGGCTCCCGGCGGCGGGCGGCGGCGGCGGCGGGTGAGGGGCGGCGGAGGTGGCGGGGCGAAGCCGGGGCGTCGGAAGGCAGGCGGGCGTCGCGGCAGGTCGGGTCGGGAGCGGCGTTGGTCGCGGAGGAGGACCAGGCGACGGGGTGACTGGGCGGCGGCAGAGGATCGGCAGGTCGCGTCTGGCGGCTGCTGCTTGAGGAAGAGGGTGGAGCACGGGCGGCGGGCTGGGCGGCGGAGAGGGAGGCGGCTGGTGCGGCCAAGGCGAGGAGGCGAGCGGCGGGCTCGCCGCCTCCCTGGGTGCGGGTGCGAGAGTCACGGGAGGAAGAGGAGAAGGAGAGGGAGAGCGTGGGGCGTGGACCTGTGGTGGTCCATGGGTGGACCGGGTCCAGGGAATGGGGGGGCTGGCGGCGATGGGGCCAAGGCAGTGGGCAAGGCGGCAGGCGGGGCCAGTCGATGGGGTTGTGCGTGTGGGGCTGAGGAGTGTGTGGGTGTGTGGCTGTTGTGTTTGGTGGGAGAGGAGAGGAAGAGAGAGTGGGGATGTGGCAACACTTGATTGGCTGGGGGAAGGGAAGAGGTGAGGTGGAGAGATGTGATTGGGGGGAGTGAGGTGGAGGGTGGATAGGGTAGATTCCTGGGTAGACTTAGGATTTAGATGGGCGGGCAGTTTTGGACCGATTTATATCTGGGGCGGTCGTTCGGGTCGGGTTGGCCCGTTCGACTGCCCCCACTAAAACAAATTAAATCTTTTATTTAATTTCATTGGGCCGTTTGCGACCCGAATGCAACAAAACAAAATACTCCGGAGCCCCGGGGTTTTGGCGTTTGAATAAAGATGAGCGTTTGGAAAACAAATCGGGGTTTGCAAAATAGTTTTAAGCAAACTATGCATGATGATGACGATGCAATGCACAAATTCAACGCGATTTTCTAGTAGTGGTTTTTGCGGGATGCCACAATTCGACACCACTAACAAGGGATCTCGCCCTCGAGATCCGCCTCATGGTACCGGAAAGAAGGTCGGCGAACTGCGTCTTCTCGCTTCGTGTAAATCTTCGCGACACCACTAACAAGAGGTCGTTGTCCGTGATCGTCGAGAGAACACTCCGGGGACAAAAGGTCGAAGGTAGGGTATCACAAATAAAGCCACCTCTAACTTCGATGGAAGGAGGGAACCGATGCATTCTCGTCCACTTCAATGTACAAAAGCGAATAGAAAGGGTAGTCGGCATGGGGGCCAATCCATCACGCACCCAAACTATTACTCCGCACATTCAGTGGAAAAGAGTGCAACCATTCTCGGAATTAGACTGAAGATCTCGACAAGCGAGGTTCGGAACAAGGAGTGATGCAGACTCTGCATCGGATCTGGCAGAGATGATGTCGTCGCGTCGGAAAACACCGGAAGGCACAAACAAAGAACAAGGAATGGTACCGCAGTGGACGGATTCGTCAGGCAGCTGGAACACCGGATGGCAGAACACCGTTACCAAAGGAGGAAGCGAAACCCTAAAGGTGCGACGGAAACCCAACCACGAGAATTCCTGGACTCGAAGAAGGGAAGAGAGCGGATTCAAAACACGTAGAGGTAAGAGGGGAACAGCAGAGGGGTAAGGAGTAAAATCAGACCTAATCAGAACTATCCAACCGATTTTGCAAAATAGTTTTGACACTCTACTTCGGCCGTTAGCTAGGTTATCCTACAGGCTGGACTTGTGGGGTATCGCAACTGCTGAGCTCTGATACCACTCAGAACACCTCGAATCGGACCTATGCAAGTTTGGGCAGAATTCACCAAACCCGCATAGAAACGATTCAAAGGTGCTCACCAGCACTTCCGCGCGGGTGGAAAACGAAGTAATAACATTACACAACAGTCCTCGATGGGACCCACGTAAGATATATATAACAATGACTCGAGAGTCAAGAATACAGATATAATATACAAAGATCCAAATCACTTTGAACGATATAGCGTCCAGCTACGGACAAGATGCAAATGGGGCTAAGAGCCTCGAAGAATAACCAATGGCGTCCATAACCCTGCCTGTGCCAAGCCGGAAGGGTAACCTGCTAACGGCGTCGATCTCAAAACCTGCTTAAACAAAAGGTGCCACCAAGGGCAAGCAGAAAAACAAAAGAAGGCGTCGATCGAGGCCAAGACACGGCGAGGCTAGAATTCGGCGGTCCTCGCCTACATAGGTATGGTGGATCAAGCGGCAGCGGCATGCACTAAACAACCTATAGAGACTCGATACAACTGACGGTTATTAGAGAGGGGTGAGAATGACCTATCCGGATCCAACCTGAAGCTAACACCAAACAAACCCATCCTGGTGTTTCCCCCTCGAGACCAAACGAGGAAGTCAACCGAGGAACTCACACAGTTGGCAGGTTTACTTATTCAGTTATAGTTGTGGCACTTTACTAGTCAGATTTAGATAATCGTCCTGATAAAGTAAGCAGTGGGCACTTTTAGTTAATCATTCCGTTAGAGTGGCAACACTTACTAGTCAGATACATTTATCATGAGATAACCCAAAAACCCAGCAGTTGTTGGTACTTTTATTCAGCCATTTCGTTGTAGTTGCAATACTTACTAGTCAGGTACAATTGTCGCAAGCGACAACCAAACAAGCAATGGTGGGCAGTATTAATTAGCCATTCCATTATAGTGAAGCTGATTACTAGTCATTATAAGTCAAATTTATAGCAGTAAACTTTAGTTATGCTTGTCTATGATCGAGATACTGTGCTCCAAGTCGTCCATATCCATGACACGGCTTTGAGAAAGATTTACCGGCCGGGTGCACCAATAGCAACACACGCCTCGATCAACCTCGGAAAAACCAAATCAAAACCCAACGAGGCTTTCACTCGAACAATCACAGGATTCGAAATATTTCAGGGGCCACCCTTAAGTAGAATCCATAGCAGTAAGCAAGCTCGGCGGCCTCAAGGTCTTTGGGTAATGGTACGTGAACGGGGAACCCCAAGCGGGGCTTGTCGACACAGCGGAATCGTGTCCCGATCCTAAGCGATGCGATGTGCAGTACCTCGCACAATCGTAAATAAAGCAGTAAACATGGCATAAGTACAGGATCGTAAATAAAACCTCAAACTAGTTTGTGGCCCCAAGAAATAAGACTGAATCAAGCTCTGGTTCAGGGGGGTCCCATATACCTCCCGGATGTGGATAGCGCGATAAATCAAGGAACAGGTATCAAGTACTCGGGGTCTTACGGGACACAAGTGGGCGTTCGGAAACCAAATATTATCTATCACCCACCGATGCCTCTGCTTATTCAATTTTAGTTGTTAAACAGAAATTAAAGTGACGATAAGTAAAACTAGCATCATCTCCAACATCATCATGCGGCAATACATCAGCAACTGTGGCATATGACGACACACATCAACACTTGGGCAAGCAACTATGACGCGCAAGTCCATCTATCTACCAAACAACAGGTAATAGGATGTGTCCAAGGCAATATAGGGCTGCAGGGAATATCACGGGTACGGAAACTAAAGCATCGCAACAAAGATAGCAATAGATCAACAGGAGGGAAGTAAATACTATAAAAGTAAGATAGGTAGAAAGAGGGAGATGCTCGCCTGGAAAACATTGTCGAAAGGTTCCACCGAAGATCGGGGCGAAGCTCACATCAACTCAACGGCCTTATCCGCGAAGAAGCAAAACACTAGAATAAACACCGGATGCAATATTTAATACAACGGCAGAAGATCGGCATGATGCATGTATGATGTATGGCATGGCAAGGTGCGGTGCAATTCGGTCAAATTAAGTGGAACCGGGGTCCCGACATTAATTAGATGGCGCATGTTATTTAGATACCCCGCTATTTTAAATGTTGTTTAACATGGTAGAAGATATCATCGGGTTCGCTACACAAGTTTAAATGAGGCCGATATGAGACTAGATTTGCCCGCATATGGGCCCCATATTTAATTATTAGGTGAATCGGCATAAGGCCCCCGAACCAATGATATGCATGCGAGATGAATGACAATTTAATATGCGACAAGGTTATTATGTTATTATAAAATATGGTGTCGGGAAGGGGTTCACACATGAGGGGTCGCGACGGTCTTGGGGATCCGGGGTTCGGGATCGGGGTCGGTCTCAGGGTCCAGGGTTCGACGGTTCGGTCTCGCGGGGACGTTCTCGGATAACGGGTTAGATCTTGTCGCATCGGGGTCTCGATGTCCGGGGAGCAGAACTTGGGTCGGTGCCGTTCTTGTCATCGCGAAGGACTTGCCGGGTCATGTTGACGGTCATGGCGTTCTGAAAGAAGTACTCGGCGTTTCGTGATGATCTTGTCGATCCCATGGCGGAGGCCTTGGCGCTTCGGATCGGGGCATCGGGGTCTTGGGGTTCCACCTTGATTATCGGGGACGTACTTGGGGCTCGGCGCCGGGGCTCCAGGGTTCCCTGTCGAAGTGCTAGAAGATCCGTGGTGGAGTTCTTGTCGGAGATCCTTCGGACACCTTCGACTTGGTACGGTCTTGGCGTCTCGCGTCCGTGGTCTTGTGGGGTCCTCGATGGATATCTTGGTGCATCCGGGATCGGGCGTCGGGAGCGGTCTTGGATCGGTGCAGGAGTCCTTGGGGTTCCCGACGACCGTTGTCGCTGCCGATCTCGGGTGGCACCAACGGGGACGATCTTGGCGGTTCACGGCGAGGAGGGTTCCAGGAACGGCGCGGTCGGGCCGGGCCGGGCTCCGGCGGGGCGAGCTTGGCGAGGGTCCTGAGCGGAGGAGGCGCGCCGGCGGGCCAGCGGCGCTGGGCGAGGCAGCGCGGGTCGCCGGCGGCGGGCGGGCCGGGCGCAGCTTGATGAAGGCGGGGCAGCGGCGGCTCAGCCAGCGGCGGCGGGAGCTGCGCCATGAGGTTGAGCGGAGGAGAGGAGGGCTCGGGGTGGTAGCCGGCGGGAGGCGGCGGAGGCAGCGGCAGGTGGCGAGGCGGGCTGCGCCATGGCGGCGTGGGACGCCGAGGGGCCGAGCAGGCGGGTCGTCTGCAGGCGCAGAGGGCCGAGGCTGCCGAGGCGGTCGGCGGAGCTCCGGCGGGGAGATGACGTCCATGCGAGGTAGGCGCCGGGTCGGGGCTGCCGGGCATGAGGCGGCGAGGTTGGACCCGAGGCGGCAGGCTCGAGGCGGTGAGCGTGGCAGCGGGCGGCGAGGTGGGGCGCTCAGGCGTCGGAAGGAAAGAAGGCGGCGTCCAGGCGGTCGGGTCGGGAGGCCAGCGGTCGCCGGAGGAGGACCAGGCGGGGGTGACTGCCGTGGCGGTTCGAAGGATCGGCAGTGGTCGCGTCTGGCTGCTGCTGAGGAAGAGGGGTGGAGCACTGGGCGGCGGGCTGGAGGCGGAGGAGGCGAGGCGGCTTCGGTGCGGCCAAGGCGAGGAGGGGAGCGAGCCGGCGGGGCTCGCCGGCCTCCTGGGGTGCGGCGGGTGCAGAGAGAGGCACGGGAGGGAGAGGGAGGAGGGAGAGGAGAGGCGGGGCACAGCGTGGGCGTGGACCGTGGTGGGTTCCAGGCGGACCGGGTCCAGGAATGGGGGCTGGCGATGGGGCCCAAGGCAGTGGGCAAGGCGGCAGGGGCCCAGTCGATGGGGGTTGTGCGTGTGGGGCTGAGGGAGTGTGTGGGTGTGTGTGGCTGTGTTGTGTTTGGTGGGAGAGGAGAGGAAGAGGAGAGAGAGTGGGGGATGTGGCAACACTTGATTGGCCAGGGGGAAGGGAAGAGGTGAGGTGGAGAGATGTGATTGGGGGGAGTGAGGTGGAGGGTGGATAGGGTAGATTCCTGGGTAGACTTAGGATTTAGATGGGCGGGCAGTTTTGGACCGATTTATATCTGGGGCGGTCGTTCGGGTCGGGTTGGCCCGTTCGACTGCCCCCACTAAAACAAATTAAATCTTTTATTTAATTTCATTGGGCCGTTTGCGACCCGAATGCAACAAAACAAAATACTCCGGAGCCCCGGGGTTTTGGCGTTTGAATAAAGATGAGCGTTTGGAAAACAAATCGGGGTTTGCAAAATAGTTTTAAGCAAACTATGCATGATGATGACGATGCAATGCACAAATTCAACGCGATTTTCTAGTAGTGGTTTTTGCGGGATGCCACAAGGTGGTGGCGCGTCAGCGGGCAGAGGAACTCCGCGAGGGAGGCGGTGCTCGACGGGGCAGGGTGGAGGGAGCGGCGGCGCTCGACATCGAGGTGGGAAGAGGGATGCGGGGGTTGGTGGGGAAGGTGAGTGCGGGAGGACGGGGTCGTGGCCGGTGGAAGGCGTGCGGGAGACGCGGGGCGAGCTCCAGGGAGCCGGGCGGAGCGAGGCAGGGAGGAAGCCGAGGCGGACGGTTGTGGGTTGTTTCAGGTGGGGAGGTGGGTGGACCGGGGGCGTGGGACCCGGTGGCAGAGGGTGGGGGAGTGGCGGGTAGGTGTGGGTGTGGTGAGAGTGTGGCGGCGCGTGTGTGCTGGTGTGGCTGTGTGTTGGGAAGAGAGAGAGAGGGAGAGAGTGGGAGTGGTGACGTGGCAGGGGGTGATTGGGTGGGGAGGGAGGAGAGGTGAGGTGGCGAGAGGCTACTGGTTGGGGTGAGGTGGAGGGGAGGGTTGGGTAGGTTAGTTGGTAGCTGTAGGATTTTAGGGGTGGACCGATTTAATCTGGGGGTGGTCGTTCGGGTCGGGTCGGCCCGTTCGACTGCCCCCACTAAAAATAACTTAATATGTATTTACTTTAATTGGACCGTTTGCAAACCGATAGCAACAAAACAAAATAATCCGGAGACCCGGGTTTGACGTTTGAATAAAAGACGGGGCGTTTTCGAAAACAATTTGGGGTTTTCTCGAAAATAGTTTTATGAGAACAGATGCAAGACGATGACGATGCTCAAATGCAATGTGGCATGATGACATGAGCATGCTGTCATGATGATGCAATGCACAAAAACAACGCGATTTTCTAGTAGTGGTTTTGCGGGATGCCACATTATGGCAGCTCCTTCTAAGCGGCGTGTCTGGGTTCCTAACACCCCACCGTCGCTCCCGGCTCCTCCAAGACCTGCAAGTTACGCGTCAAGGCCACCAAACTTCACCACTGCGGCTCCCAGGGGCTACAACCACCACTACCCTGGAGCGCCTGGCGGAGTCCCTGGCTACGCTGCTCCACGTCCACATGGTTCGTGCACCCCCGCCAAGATCTGCAGCAAGCTCTCCTATGGTTCGTGCACCACCACCTCGGGCTCTCAACATCAACACCAAGCCCGGGTCTACGGTTGCTCGTGCCAACTGTGTCAACGCCGCTCAAGCTGAGCATGCACCTGGAGTTGTGATGGGTATGCTTTCCATTAACTCAGTCCCTGCACGAGTTTTGTTTGATTCTGGTGCTTCGCATTCTTTTGTGTCTCACAAGTTTGCAAGTGAGAATGGGTTAGCAGTTCCTCTCAGAGATTGTTATGGAAAGGATGAAGGAAGCTTTTCTCAACCTGAAGCAAGGAAATGATAACGTCAACACCTACATCAGGAACTTCATGAATCTATCTCGTTATGGTGGCGATGAGGTATCTGATGACAAGAAGAAGCAGAAGAGGTTCAGGCAAGGGCTCAATGCATCGATCAAGTATGCAATCACACATGCAAGGCCGGCATCTTTCCTGGAACTCCAACACACAGCTCTGCAAGAGGAAGCAAGTCGGCAAGTGTTTGAGGAGTCCAAGAAACACAACAGGGATGCATCAAGCTCTGCAGTTATGGCAGCTCCTTCTAAGCGTGTGCGGGTTCCTAACACCCCATCGCTCCCGGCTCCACCAAGACCTGCAAGTTACGCGTCAAGGCCACCAAACTTCACCACTGCGGCTCCCAGGGGCTACAACCACCACTACCCTAGAGCGCCTGGCGGAGTCCCTGGCTATGTTTCTCCACGTCCACATGGTGCTTGTTTCACATGTGGAGATCATGGACATCCCAACTGGAACTGTCCGTTGAAAAACAAAGCTCTTCCTCCACCCCCGCCAAGATCTACAGCAAGCTCTCCTATGGTTCGTGCACCACCACCTCGGGCTCTCAACATCAACACCAAGCCCGGGTCTACGGTTGCTCGTGCCAACTGTGTCAACGCCGCTCAAGCTGAGCATGCACCTGGAGTTGTGATGGGTATGCTTTCCATTAACTCAGTCCCTGCACGAGTTTTGTTTGATTCTGGTGCTTCGCATTCTTTTGTGTCTCACAAGTTTGCAAGTGAGAATGGGTTAGCATCGGATCCGCTTCTCAAGCGGTTAATGGTTCTTTCTCCTGGAGCAACAATGGCAGCTTCTAAAATCAGCCATGGCAATCAAATTGAGATTGGTGGCTCTTTGTTCTTGGCTTCTTTAATTGTTCTGGGCAGTTCTGACATTGATGTCATCTTGGGCATGGATTGGTTAACAGCAAATGCAGCTGTGATTGATTGTGCTGAGCGCTCAGTTTCTCTGATGATTCCTAAAGGCCATATAGTCTTTTCTCCAAGTTTGACTCCTGCTGTCCGGCTCTTCTCTTTGGCGGCTCTGAATGATGATGCTATGGAAGCTATTCAGAGTGTACCGGTGGTATGTGAGTTCCCAGATGTTTTTCCTGAAGAGTTGCCGGGTATGCCTCCGGATCGTGAGGTTGAGTTTGTGATTAAGCTTGAACCTGGAACGGCTCTGTGGCATCCCGCAAAACCACTACTAGAAAATCGAGTTGAATTTGTGCATTGCATCGTCGTCATCATGCATTGTTTGTATAAAACTATTTTCGCAAAGCCCGTTTTGTTTTCTAAAACGCCTCGTCTTTTATTCAAACGCCAAACCCGGGTCGCCGGAATATTTTGTTTTGCCTGATATCGGGTTGCAAAAGCCTTGTTTGAAATAAATAAAAATATTTATTATTTTTTTTAGTGGGAAGCAATCGAATGACCCGAACGACCACCCCCAGAATTATAAACGGTCCACCCAACAATTCCTAAAACTACCAACCTATCTACCCAGCCCTTGCCTCCACATCACCCTGGCCAATCACCAGATGCCACCTCACCCTCTCCCTATCCCCCAACCAACCAGACCCCGCCACATCACTCCCTCACCTCTCTCTCTCCCTTCCCCCACTCAACCCACTCACACACACAGCCCCACCAGCACACACAGACGCACGCCAGCCCCTCACTTTCCACCTCTCTGCCCCCTGGGTCCCACCATGACCCACCTGCCACCTGCCCCACGCCTGTGCCCCCGCCTGCTCATCTTCCCGAGCCTTCCTCACCCGCCCTGCCTGATCCCTGCCCTCCCTCACTGCCGCCGCCACCAGCCTCTCCTCCAACCGCCCAGCTCGCTTCCCGCCACGCAAGCGCGCCGCCCGCCTCCAGCGCATCTCCCCACGCCTCCTCCACTGTCGCCTGTCTCACGTCGCGGCCTCGCCGCCTGCCGGCCCTCCTCCTCCGCTGCGCGTCCGCCGGACACGCGCCTCGCCGTCTCCGCGAGCTGCCTCGAGCCCGTTCCTGCAGCCCGCCTCAGCCTCCGCCCGCGCCACCAGCTCTCCCGCCCGGCCGCCTCCCGCCACCCACCTCGCCACGGGACCCGCCTCACCACCGCAAGCTCCTACCCGTCGTCCGCCCATGGGCGACCTCAACTTCGCCGCCATGCATGCACCTCTGGCACCCCAGACCTCCGCCGTTGGGTCCGCTCCTGTCGCCTGTCTCCTTGGCCTCCCCTTCCGCGAGCTCCACCCCCCCCCCTGATCAGTTGCAGCTAGCAAGCCAGCACGCATCGCGCGCCGCAGTGCAGCCACAGCAGCAGCCCCGCGCCATCTCCCTCTCTTCCCCTCTTGCAAAAAAAAACCACATCACCTCGCCATGGTCTCCTAGTGTCGCCGTCGCTCGCCGCCTCTGTGTCGAGGAGGAGCCGGACTAGGAGCTCGCCAAACCGCCGAGCCCGCAGGTCTCTGCCACGAGAACTGCAGCCGCAGTCACCGTTCTCACCGTCGTCGCTCCGTTCGTCGTCGCCACGTTGTCCCCGTCTCGACCACCTCCTCCAGCACCCCCACGGTTTGTTGAGTACAAGCCGGAGACCGCAACTTCTCGAGGGATGAATCGATAAGATCTTCGCCGCCATGATGTTCTGGGAACGCCGAGTTCTCCATCCTGGATCCGATGCGCCAGATCGACGAAATCTCCTTCCCGGAGTCGATTACCTGAAGACCATCGGTACCCGATCCACTCAAGTTCGCCTTCGACGGCAAGATCGACCGCACGGAACACCAAGATCCCCGGCGCCGAAGCCGAGAACCCCGACAAGAACCACGACACGGAGGCTCCGAGTTCTCCATCGAGGAAACCAAGGTCGTCGACATGGAACCATAGGACGCCAAGTTCTTCATCCCGGACGCCAAGAACAACAACATGGCCCGACCACCGTGAATTCGCCAAGCTCTACTCCGTCAACCGAGAACGATCCCGGAGTCCGAACCTTGTTTCCGTCGAACCCTGGACCCCGACCCCGAACCCTGTCGAACCCCCGGATCCCCCAGACCGTCGAGACCCCTCAATGTGTGAACCTTTTCCGAGCCCTATTTTATAAATGCTAAATATACAACTTGTTGCATATAAACTTGCCATGCATGTAAACTTGACATGTGGTTTGGGGGCCTTAGGCCGAATCACTTAATAATTAAATATGGGGCCCATATGCGGGCAAATCTAGTCTCATATTGGCCTCATTTAAACTTGTGTAGCGAACCGGTGATATATTCTGCCTTGTTAAACAACATTTAAATTGGTGGGGTAGCTAAACAACTTGAATCTATTAATTAATTGTCGGGACCCCGGTTCCGCTTAATATGACCTAATTGCATCGCACCATGCCATGCCATACATCATACATGCATCATGCCGATCTTCTGCCGTTGTATTAAATAGTGCATCCGGTGTTTCTTCTAGTGTTTTGCTTCTTCGCGGATAAGGCCGTTGAGTTGATGTGAGCTTCGCCCCGATCTTCGGTTGAACCTTCGACAATGTTTTCAGGCGAGCATCTCCCCCTTTCTACCTATCTTACTTTTATAGTATTTAATCCCTCCTGTTGATCTATTGCTATCTGTGTTGCGATGCTCTAGTTTTCGTACCCGTGATATCCCCTGCAGCCTTATATTGCCTTGGACACATCCTATTACCTGTTGTTTGGTAGATAGTTGGACTTGCGCGCCGTAATCGCTTGCTCAAGTGCTGTTGCGTGTTGTCAAGTGCCACAGTTGTTGGTGTATTGCCGCATGTTTGATGTTGGAGATGACCATAGCTTTACTTATCGTTCACTTTAATTCCTGTTTAACAACTAAAATTGAAGTAAGCAGATGCATCGGTGGGTGATAGATAATATTTGGTTTCCGAACGCCCACTTGTGTCCCGTAGGACCCCGTGTACTTGATACCTGTTCCTTGATTTATCGCGCTATCCACATCCGGGAGGTATATGGGACCCCCCTGAGCCAGAGCTTGATTCAGTCTTATTTCTTGGGGCCACAAACTAGTTTGAGGTTTTATTACGATCCTGTACTTATGCCATGCTACTTATGTATTTACGATTGTGTGAGGAGCACACTGCTTCGCTTAGGTAAGCGTAATGTTTTCGCGGTATCGACAAGCCAGCCACACTTTCGGGTTCCCGATCGTTTACAGCCATTGTCGCAAACCTTGAGTCCGTCTCGAGCTTGCTTACCGTTCTTGCTATGGTCTACTCAATGGGGTGGCCCCCTGAAGTATTTCTGAATCCTGTGATTGCTTTGTCGTGAAAGCCTCGTTGGGTTTTGATTTGGTTTTTCCGAGGTTGATCGAGCGTGTGTTGCTATTGGTGCACCCCGGCCGGGTAAAACTTTCTGAAAGCCGTGTCCGCGGATATGGACGACTTGGAGCACAGTATCTCGATCATAGACGAGCATAACTAAAGTTTATTGCTGTAAATTTGACTTTATAATGACTAGTAATCAGCTTCACTATAATGGAATGGCTAAATAATACTGCCCACAATTGCTTGTTGGTTTGTCGCTTGCGACAATGGTATCTGACTAGTAAGTAATACAACTACAACGGAATGGCTGAATAAAAGTACCAACAACTACTGGGTTTTGGTTATCTCATGCTAATTGTATCTGACTAGTAAGTGTTGCAACTACAACGGAATGTTTAACTAAAACGGCCCACTGCTTATTTTTATCAGGATGATTATCTATACTTGACTAGTAATTGCTGCAACGATAACTGAATAATTAAAACTGCCAACGGTGTGAGTTCCTCGGTTGACTTTCTCGGTTGGTATCGAGGGGGAATACCAGGATGGGATTGTTTGGTGTTAGATTCAGGTTGCATCCGAATAGGTCTTTCTTATCCCTCTCTGATAGCCGACAGTTGTATCGAGTCTCTATAGGTTGTTTAGTGCATGCTACGCTGCCGCTCAGTCCACCATACCTATGTAGGCGAGGACCGCCGAATTCTAGCCTCGCCGTGTACTGGCCTCAGTACTGACGCTCCTATTTTTCTCTTGCCCTTTGTCGGCACCCCTTTTGTTTAAGCAGGTTTGAGATCGACGTCGTTAGCAGGGTTACCTTCCGGCTTGGCCTGGGCAGGGTTATGGACGCCATTGGTTATTCTTCAGGGCTCTTAGCCCCATTTGCTTCTTGTCCGTAGTCGGACGCTCTACCGTTTTCAAGGTGATTTGGATCTTTGTATATTATATATGTATGCTTGACTCATGGAGTCGCTGTTATATATATCTGTTCTGTGGGTCCCATAGAGGACTGTTGTGTAATGTTATTACTTCGTTTTCCACCCGCACGAAAGTGCCCGGTGGGCACCTTTGAATCGTTTCTATGCGGGTTTGGCGGGTTTCGCTGAAACTTGCATAGGTCCGATTCTGAGGGTGTTACAGAGTGGTATCAGAGCTCAGCAGTTACGATACCCCACAAGTCCAGCCTGTAGGATAACCTAGCTAACGGCCGAAGTAGAGTGTCAAAACTATTTTTGAAAATCGGTTGGATAGTTCTGAATAGGTCTGATTTTACTCCTTACCCCTCTGCTATTCTCCTCTTATCTCTACGTGTTTTGGATCCGCTCTCTTATCTTTCTTCGAGTCCAGGAATTCTCGTGGTTGGGTTCTGTCGTACCTTCAGGGTTTCGCTTCCTTCTATGATAACGGTGTTCTACCATCCGGTGATCAAGCTGCCTGAGGAATCCGTCTACTGTGGTACCATTCTTTGTTCCTTGTCTGTGCCTTCCGGTGTTTTTCCGACGCGACGACATCATCTACGCCAGATCCGATGCAGAGTCTGCATCACTCCTTTGTTTCCGAACCTCGTTTGTCGTGATCTTCAGTCTGTCTCACAGAATGGTTGCACGCTTTTCCACTGATTGTGCGGAGTAATAGTTTGGGTGCGTGATGGATTGGCCCCCATGCCGACTACCCTCTCTATTCGCTTGTGTACATTGAAGTGGATGAGAATGCATCGGTTCCCCTCTTTCTACCGGAGTTAGAGGTGGCTTTATTTGTTGATACCTCTACCTCCGACCTTTTGTTCCGGAGTGTTCTCTCGACGATCACGGACAACGACCTCTTGTTAGTGGTGTCGCGAGGATCTACACGAAGCGAGAAGACGCAGATCGCCGACCTTCCTTCCAGAACCACGAGGCGGATCTCGAGGGCGAGATCCATTGTTAGTGGTGTCGAATTGTGGCATCCCGCAAAACCACTACTAGAAAATCGCGTTGAATTTGTGCATTGCATCGTCATCATCATGCATTGTTTGTATAAAACTATTTTCGCAAATCCCGTTTTGTTTTTCTAAAACGCCCCGTCTTTTATTCAAACGCCAAACCCGGGTCGCCGGAATATTTTGTTTTGCCTGATATCGGGTTGCAAAAGCCTTGTTTGAAATAAATAAAAATATTTATTATTTTTTTTAGTGGGGGCAGTCGAACGGTCCGACCCGACCCGAACGACCACCCCCAGAATTATAAACGGTCCACCCAACAATTCCTAAAACTACCAACCTATCTACCCAGCCCTTGCCTCCACATCACCCTGGCCAATCACCAGATGCCACCTCACCCTCTCCCTATCCCCCAACCAACCAGACCCCGCCACATCACTCCCTCACCTCTCTCTCTCCCTTCCCCCACTCAACCCACTCACACACACAGCCCCACAAGCACACACAGACGCACGCCAGCCCCTCACTTTCCACCTCTCTGCCGCCTGGGTCCCACCCGCGGGACCCACCCCCTGGACACCTGCTCCCCACGCCCGCGTGCCCCGTCCTGTTCATCTTCCCCGAGCCTTCCCTCACCCCCCGCTCTGCCCGATCCCTCCCCTCCCTCACCGCCAGCTCGCCGCCCACCAGCAGCCTCCCTCCAACCGCCTCGCCACGGCCACTGCAACCCAGCCGCCACCGCCTCCCGACATCTCCCCAGCGCGCTCCTCCACTGCTTGTCCGCTGCTCACGTCGCCGGCCTCGCCCGCCTGCGTCCTCCTCCGCCTGAGCGCCCGGACATGGCGCTCGCTTCGTCTCCGTGAAGCTTCGCCCGAGCCCGTTTCTGCAGCGTCACTCAGCTCCGGCCGCCCGCCACCAGCTCTCGCCGGCCGCCTCACCGCCACCCACCCTCGGGACCCGCCTCACCCAAGCTCCTACCCAGCCCATGCTGGCGACTTCAGCTCGCTTCAAGCGCCTCTGGGCACCCCCAGCACCTCCGCCGTGCTGGGTCCGCTCCTTGTCGCCCCTGTCTCCTTGGCCTCCCCTTCCGCGAGCTCCACCCCCCCCTGATCAGTTGCAGCTAGCAAGCCAGCACGCATCGCGCACCGCAGTGCAGCCACAGCAGTAGCCCCGCGCCATCTCCCTCTCTTCCCATCTTGCAAAAAAAAACACATCACCTAGCCATGGTCTCCTAGTGTCGCCGTCACTCGCCGCCTCTGTGTCGAGGAGGAGCCGGACTAGGAGCTCGCCAAACCGCCGAGCCCGCAGGTCTCTGCCACGAGAACTGCAGCCGCAGTCACCGTGCTCACCGTCGTCGCTCCGTTCGCCGTCGCCACGCTGTCCCCGTCTCGACCACCTCCTCCAGCACCCCCACGGTTTGCTGAGTACAAGTCGGAGACCGCAACTTCTCGAGGGATGAATCGATAAGATCTTCGTCGCCGTGATGTTCTGGGAACACCGAGTTCTCCATCCTGGATCCGATGCGCCAGATCGACGAAATCTCCTTCCCGGAGTCGATTACCTGAAGACCATCGGTACCCGATCCACTCAAGTTCGCCTTCGACGGCAAGATCGACCGCACGGAACATCAAGATCCCCGGCGCCGAAGCCGATAACCCCGACAAGAACCATGACACGGAGGCTCCGAGTTCTCCATCGAGGAAACCAAGGTCGTCGACATGGAACCGTAGGACGCCAAGTTCTTCATCCCGGACGCCAAGACCGACAACATGGCCCGACCACCGTGAATTCGCCAAGCTCTACTCCGTCAACCGAGAACGATCCCGGAGTCCGAACCTTGTTTCCGTCAAACCCTGGACCCCGACCCCGAACCCTGTCGAACCCCCGGATCCCCAAGACCGTCGAGACCCCTCAATGTGTGAACCTTTTCCGAGCCCTATTTTATAAATGCTAAATATACAACTTGTTGCATATAAACTTGTTGCATATAAACTTGCCATGCATGTAAACTTGACATGTGGTTTGGGGGCCTTAGGCCGAATCACTTAATAATTAAATATGGGGCCCATATGCGGGCAAATCTAGTCTCATATTGGCCTCATTTAAACTTGTGTAGCGAACCGGTGATATATTCTGCCTTGTTAAACAACATTTAAATTGGTGGGGTAGCTAAACAACTTGAATCTAATAATTAATTGTCGGGACCCCGGTTCCGCTTAATATGACCTAATTGCATCGCACCATGCCATGCCATACATCATACATGCATCATGCCGATCTTCTGCCGTTGTATTAAATAGTGCATCCGGTGTTTCTTCTAGTGTTTTGCTTCTTCGCGGATAAGGCCGTTGAGTTGATGTGAGCTTCGCCCCGATCTTCGGTTGAACCTTCGACAATGTTTTCAGGCGAGCATCTCCCCCTTTCTACCTATCTTACTTTTATAGTATTTAATCCCTCCTGTTGATCTATTGCTATCTGTGTTGCGATGCTCTAGTTTTCATACCCGTGATATCCCCTGCAGCCTTATATTGCCTTGGACACATCCTATTACCTGTTGTTTGGTAGATAGTTGGACTTGCGCGCCGTAGTCTCTTGCTCAAGTGCTGTTGCGTGTTGTCAAGTGCCACAGTTGTTGGTGTATTGCCGCATGTTTGATGTTGGAGATGACCATAGCTTTACTTATCGTTCACTTTAATTCATGTTTAACAACTAAAATTGAAGTAAGCAGAGGCATCGGTGGGTGATAGATAATATTTGGTTTCCGAACGCCCACTTGTGTCCCGTAGGACCCCGAGTACTTGATACCTGTTCCTTGATTTATCGCGCTATCCACATCCGGGAGGTATATGGGACCCCCCTGAGCCAGAGCTTGATTCAGTCTTATTTCTTGGGGCCACAAACTAGTTTGAGGTTTTATTTACGATCCTGTACTTATGCCATGCTACTTATGTATTTACGATTGTGGGAGGAGCACACTGTACTGTTTAGGTAAGCGTAATTTTTTCGCGGTATCGACAAGCCCAGCCACACTTTCGGGTTCCCAGTCGTTTACAGCCATTGTCGCAAACCTTGAGTCCGTCTCAGAGCTTGCTTACTTCGTTGCGGGTCTACTCAATGGGGTGGCCCCCTGAAGTATTTCTGAATCCTGTGATTGCTTTGTCGTGAAAGCCTCGTTGGGTTTTGATTTGGTTTTTCCGAGGTTGATCGAGCGTGTGTTGCTATTGGTGCACCCCCGGTAAAACTTCAAAGCCGTGTCATGGATATGGACGACTTGGAGCACAGTATCTCGATCATAGACGAGCATAACTAAAGTTTATTGCTGTAAATTTGACTTTATAATGACTAGTAATCAGCTTCACTATAATGGAATGGCTAAATAATACTGCCCACAATTGCTTGTTGGTTTGTCGCTTGCGACAATGGTATCTGACTAGTAAGTAATACAACTACAACGGAATGGCTGAATAAAAGTACCAACAACTACTGGGTTTTGGTTATCTCATGCTAATTGTATCTGACTAGTAAGTGTTGCAACTACAACGGAATGTTTAACTAAAACGGCCCACTGCTTATTTTTATCAGGATGATTATCTATACTTGACTAGTAATTGCTACAACGATAACTGAATAATTAAAACTGCCAACGGTGTGAGTTCCTCGGTTGACTTTCTCGGTTGGTATCGAGGGGGAATACCAGGATGGGATTGTTTGGTGTTAGATTCAGTTTGGATCCGAATAGGTCTTTCTTATCCCTCTCCGATAGCCGACAGTTGTATCGAGTCTCTATAGGTTGTTTAGTGCATGCTGCGCTGCCGCTCAGTCCACCATACCTATGTAGGCGAGGACCGCCGAATTCTAGCCTCGCGTAATCGGCCTCGATCGACGCTCCTCTTTTCTTGCCCTTCGGCACCCTTTTGTTTAAGCAGGTTTGAGATCGACATCGTTAGCAGGGTTACCTTCCGGCTTGGCCTGGGCAGGGTTATGGACGCCATTGGTTATTCTTCAGGGCTCTTAGCCCCATTTGCTTCTTGTCCGTAGTCGGACGCTCTAACGTTTTCAAGGTGATTTGGATCTTTGTATATTATATCTGTATTCTTGACTCATGGAGTCGCTGTTATATATATATCTGTTCTGTGGGTCCCATCGAGGACTGTTGTGTAATGTTATTACTTCGTTTTCCACCCGCACGAAAGTGCCCGGTGGGAACCTTTGAATCGTTTCTATGCGGGTTTGGCGGGTTTCGCTGAAACTTGCATAGGTCCGATTCTGAGGGTGTTACAGGCTCCTATCTCCAAGCGGCCTTATAAAATGGGTCCTTCTGAGTTGGCTGAACTCAAACGACAACTTGATGAACAAGATAAGTTGGGTTTCATTCAACACAGTACTTCGTCTTGGGGTAGCCCAACAATCTTTGTGAAGAAGCGTGACAGGACCGATAGACTATGTGTTGACTACCGGGCTCTCAATGCTAAAACCATCAAGAACAAATATCCCCTCCCGCGGATTAATGATCTATTCGATCAGTTAGCTGGAGCTGTGGTGTTCTCTAAGCTGGACTTGAGAAGTGGTTATCACCAAATCAAGATTCGCAAGGAAGATGTGCCCAAAACAGCTTTCACCACCCGCTATGGCCTGTATGAGTAAACGGTCATGTCTTTCGGTCTCACCAACGCACCTGCTACCTTCTCGAGGATGATGAACTCGGTTTTCATGGAGTATCTTGATAAGTTCGTTGTGGTCTATCTGGATGACATCCTAGTCTATTCCAAGTCCAAGGAAGAGCATGAAGAACACCTGTGGTGTGTCCTAAGCAAGCTTCGTGAGAACCGCTTGTATGCAAAGTTCTCAAAGTGTGAGTTTTGGCTGCCTGAAGTAACCTATCTTGGTCATGTCATCTCTGCCAAGTGCATTGCAGTTAACCCGGAAACTGTGAAGACAATTGTTGAATGGCTTCCTCCTGTTAATGTCAAAGAAGTGCGGAGTTTTCTTGGTTTGGCTAGCTATTGCCGTCGCCTCGTTCAGAACTTCTCGAAGATAGCGAAGCCTCTTACCGATCTCCTCAAGAAAGGCAAGAAATACCTGTGGACTCCTGCATGTCAAGCAAGTTTTGAGACACTCAAAGAGAAGCTCACTTCCACACCAGTCTTGGTTCCTCCGGATACATCTAAGCCTTTCCAGATATTCTGTGACGCTTGGGTGCGGTCCTTATGCAAGAGAAGCAAGTGGTTGCTTATGCCTCTCGTCAGTTGAAGACGCATGAGATCAACTATCCCACACATGACCTCGAGCTCGCAGCAGTTGTCTTTGCTTTGAAGCTATGGAGGCACTACTTGCTTGGTAACCGTTGTGAGATCTTTTCTGACCACAAGAGTTTGAAGTATATCTTCACTCAGCCTGATCTCAACCTTCGGCAGAGGAGATGGATTGAAGCAATCAATGACTTTGATTTGACCATCAACTACACACCGGGCAAAGCTAATGTCATGGCCGATGCGCTTAGCCGTAAAGCTTATGTCAACAACCTCATGATGGAAGAGCAACAGCCTCTCTTGTGCGAGGAATTCCGTCAGCTCAACCTGGAAATTGTGGAACAAGGGCATCTCCTGAACCTTCTGGCTACTCCTCTCTTGGAAGAAAAGATTCGCTCGTCGACTTGGTGATCCGCACACCAAAAGATCATCTCTAAACTTGAGCTTCAAGTATGAGTCCTTCCACGTGGATGATCAAGGCACGCATTCTTTGAGCACCGGATGTTTGTTCAACTACCCGGTTTGAGAGAGCAAGTTCTCAAGGAGGCGCATGATTACATTCATCTATCCATCCTGGCAGCACAAAGATGTACATGGACTTGAAAACACAATATTGGTGGCCTGGTCAAACGAAGCGGTGTGCCAAGTATGTCTCGAATGTGATGTCTGCAGAGTGAAAGCTGTCCATCGAAACCATTCGGTCTTCTACAACCATTTAAACCTCCTAATGGAAATGGGAGAAAGTAGAGATGGACTTCATCACGCTTTCCAAGGTCGCAGAAGGGCAACAATGCAATCTTTGTTGTCATCGAGCTTTCTAAAGTGGCTCATTTCTTCCCGTCAAGGAAACAATTTCGAATTGGCTTTGAGCTCTATATCAACAAAATTGTCTCTGTATGGGGTTCCGCTTGAGATCAGCCTGCACCGTGGAAGCATCTTCACTTCAAAGTTCGGGAGAGTTTCCAAAATGCTCTGGGAACAAAGTTGAACTTCAAAGACTGCTTATCACCCTCAGCAAGGACAAGTGGAAAGGATCAATCAGATTCGGAGGATATGCTTCGTGCTTAAGGTCATCTATTTTGGCATGAAGTGGGAGGAATGTCTTCCTTATGCGGAATTCTCCTACAACAACAGCTTCCAAGAGTCTCAAGATGGCACCATTTGAGGCTCTCTATGGTCGCAAGTGCGTAACTCCGATTGGTTGGTCGGTGCAGGAGAAAGAATCTGGTTTGGCCTCGACATTGTAACTCAAGCGAGGAGAAGGTGCATATCATTCTTGAGAACACAAGATTGCTCAAAGTCGTCAGAAGAGCAATTATGACAGGAAGCACACGGACATGGTGTATGCCCCTGGTGATCTCGTGTACCTTCGTGTCACTCCCATGAGAGGCACACACCGCTTCGGTATCAAAGGAAAGTTGGCTCCTAGATACATCGGTCCTTTCAAGATTCGTGGTAGAAGAGGAGAAGTTGCTTATGCCCTGGAGCTCCCGGAAAAACTCAAAGTCCATGATGTTTTCCACATCTCTCAGCTCAAGAAGTGCTTCAAAGATCTCGGCAGGACCGTGGATCACGAGCTAATCGATCTCCAAGAAGACCTGTCTTATCAAGAACACCCCACAAAAATCCTTGAGACCGCAGAAAGAAGGACTCGCAACAAGTCCATCAAGTTCTGCAAGGTGCAGTGGTCACACCATTCCTTGGATGAAGCCACTTGGGAGCGTGAAGATGAACTCCGTGCCAACCATCCTACCCTCTTTGTGTCTTCTTCTTCCTAGAATCTCGGGGCGAGATTCCTGTTTAGTGGGGGAGAGTTGTAGCATCCCAGTTGTCTAACTCCTGTAATGCTACTTGATCTAGTAATAAAAGGGCCACTTCCTACATATAATTGTTGCATCATCATCATATCATGCTCATGTCATCATGCCACCTTGCATTTGAGCATCATATAAAACCCCTCCTTGTTTGGTTCTTGTCTCATGTGCATTATTAATTGTATTTGCCTCTTGATATTGTATTTGGTTCTTGATATATTGTTAAATTCCCAAGTTGATTTGGGGGCATATCTCTTATTGACTCCACCACCTTTTCATCACCACCTTATAATTCCACCATCCAACTAATATGAGCTTGGCATTTTAATTGAGTTGACCTCTAGCTCATGTGGGTTGGATGGATCTCTCTCCACTTCTTTTGCTTGCCCTTACTCCAACTTTGGGGAGGATGCAAATAAACAAATGCCATGGAAGTTATTTTGTTTTCACAAGAGTAGACAAGGCATTAAATATTTTGCATGGGCCATGCAACCATCACCCTTGTTTTCTATCTTCCTTTTGCTTGTTCTTGTGGACCTTGTTTTGATCTTGCTTGGTCTTGTTAAATGCATGTAAGCACCATGATCTACCCCATCCTAGCTAAACCCTAATCTACACCTAATCTAAACCAAACCCTAAACCCTACCCCTTAAAACCCTCCCCTTCCATGCATGATCATGTGATCATGTGGGTTTTCCCTCTCCTTATGTATAGGTCTCTTTTTGCCTCTCTTCTTGGTCAAACCCTCTGTCCAAAACTCCCTGTGAAAAGTTCAAAAGTTTTTGAAATTAGAAGCTGGTTAAAATTGCATTGGAATGAAAACAAACAAAACAAATAAAATAAAAAGAAGAGGGAAAAAGAGAGAGAGAGGAGCAGCCGCAGCAGCCCAAGAGCAAGTAGCAGCCCATCAGACAGACCTCCCCCGGCCCAACTCGTCTTCCCCTGGCCCAGTACCCCTTCACCCTGCCTTCCCTGTTCTTCTTCTCTAATCGCCTGACGTCGTTCTCAGCTGCCTCTCTCACGGCAGAAAATGGAGAGCAGACGGAGCAGGTGGGCATCGCCTCCGTGATCCTCGTCAGCCTCACGCCACACTCGTGACCCCTCCCCCTCCTTTATCAACCCTGGTTCCTCTGGAACCCTACCCTCCCCTCTCTGCATCCCGCGCTGCCGCCCCATTCGTTCCTCCCCTTCGTTCTCTGTCTCCCTTCCGTCGAAGTGCAGTGAGGGAAGCACCGAGGAGGAGAAGGAGAACCACTGCCGCCTCTTCGGAACTGCAGCAGGAGGAGCCGGAGCTGTCTGTCGCTGCCTGCTCGTCTCCGTTGTGGCTGTGACCAAGCACGCCACCCCGTCGCCACCGCCTGACCAAATCCATCCGTCCCCTTCCCTGTTTCCCACGGGAATCGAGCGAGGTAAGGACCCCCTCTCTTCTCCCCATCTTTCCGCCCCCTCGCCGTCCTCTGCCTCGCTAGCCTCGCCCAGCGCCTCGCCAGGCTCACGCCAAGGCGCTGCTGTGAACGGCAGATAGAGGAACCTCGGCGCCTGTTTAGCCTCGCCCGTCCCTGACCTCCGTCCCAAAAATCCCCAACATGGAAATCATAGCCCTACCTTTCCTCTGCGTTTTTAGTTTTTACATCATCTCCTAAATCGCGTTGTATCCGTCGCCATCGTCCTCGAAAGTCTCTGAAAAACCCTCTTTTACTTGTCGTTGTTTGTTTCAGTTTTGCCTTGGGTCGGCCTCTGTTCGTCGTAGTTTCTCCACGCGTAGAGTCCTCCGTTGGTGGCACCCCAAACACCAAACTTGCAGCCGGTACATCCCTCTTCGTTTTTGGTTTCTACAGTTTAGCGAAATTCGAATCCGTTTGCTCGCCAGGATCGCTTGAACTCTCGGCCAGCTCGCAGTTTAGCCTGTTTCAGCGTCAGTTCGTCAGTCTAACCAACCCCCCTCCCAGACGCTTTGCAGAAATGCCCCTGTCCTTCCTGGTAACCAACCCGCAGCCCTAGCCCCACAGTCAGCGTCCGAGGGTTTTATAAAAAGGCTCCCGAGGTTTTTCGGTTTTCAACCCGCAGTCCCGCCGTGCGTTCGTGGTCGCCACAATGGGGGCCACCTGTCCCCACCAACAAGGGTCAGTAGTTTAGCCTAGCCCGAGTAAGAAAAGCCACAGCCATTTTCTTTAATCAATAAAAATTTTAGGAAATGAATATTATCGAATAAATTCATAACTAATTAAATATTTCGAATTTGAATTCAAACCTTATATGAAAAATGTTTAGTTTTTGAATTATAATTCAAATCTTTATTCAAATATTTTCAAAACTAATTTAAATTAGTTAAACCTTTGACTTTGACCTAATATGACTAATTTTGACTTAAAATAATTTAAATTCATAAATTCAAATATTACAAATAATATATGTTTTGAATCAGAAAATTGTAAGGTTTTCAAATATGCTATTCAAATTACCTTTTGCATTCCAAGTTGAGTTAAATTACAACAAATGCCACTGGAACTTAATAAATTAATAACTTTTGAGTTATAACTCCAAATTCAACAAATGATATGTCTAAAATGATCAGCTCGACGAGACCTTTATGTTTGTGCTATCCTTGACTTCAATTGCAGCATGCATCATATAAAAATATAGGGTACAACAACTAATATGACAATAAAATGTGGCCAAACCTTAATAAAATGACTTATTCTTGTATACCACACCTCACCCATGCCATGCTACTTTATTGCCATGCAACTTGTGCATCATTCATCATGGCATGATTGCTTGCTTGTCGCATTTTATTCATATGCTTGCGCTCTTTATTTATGTTGGCCTTGTTTGTTTGGTTCTTCGAATACATCGAATAGGTGGGGTTATATCAAGAGAACCAGGAGCACTACCCAGATCCGTCTCTCGCTTCAACTGAGTTGTCAGGCAAGCACTTCCACATGCTTGCATACATATAGTACCTATTGCCTCTATCTTATTCTTGCATCATTGAGTCGCGAATTGCATTAAATTGAATCCTAAGTATTGCATAGCCTTTACTTTTAAACCCCACCAAGCTTGTTCCTCCATCCCATGAGCCATTACTACATGAGTTGTTTGAGCCATGCGAGTCGTAGAACAGCATGTGTAGGGTCTGTGAGTGTCTGATGGATAACGAGGTACCTAAACAACTTAACCTGAGTAGTAATGGGATAACTAATGAAAGTGGCACCGGTGAGCAACATCTGCTATTTGGTTTTTCCTGCTCACTTGTGTCCCGTAAGACCCCGAGTACTTGATTCCTGGTCCAAGATTTATTCGCGCTATCCACATCCGGGAGGCTTATGGGACCCCCCTGAGCCAGAGCTTGATTCCGTCTTATTTCTTGGGGCCACAAACTAGTTTGAGGTTTTGTTTACTATCCTGTACTTATGCCATGCTACTGCTTTATTTACGTTTGTGCGAGGAGCACCTGCATCGCTTAGGTAAGCGGAGTGTTTTCCGGTATCGACAAGCCCAGCCACACTTTCGGGTTCCCGGTCGTACAGACCATTGTCGCAAACCTTGAGTCCGTTTGAGTCATTAACTTCGCTATGGTCTACTCAATGGGGTGGCCTCAAATAATTCTCAATCTGTGATTGCTTTGTCGTGAAGGCCTCGTTGGGTTTTGATTTGGTTTTTCCGAGGTTGATCGAGTGTGTGTTGCTATTTGTGCACCCTGCAGGTAAAACTTTCAAAGCCGTGTCCGCGGTTATGGACGACTTGGAGCACAGTTTCTCGATCATAGACAAGCATAACTAAAGTACCGCTTTAATCTGACTAAGTAATTTGACTAGTAAATAGTGCAACACTCACGGAATGGTTAATAAAATTGCCAACGGATGGGGGTTGTTCGTCCGCTTCCTCGTTGGTAAGCGAGGAGGAGGATGGATCTGATGAAATTACTGTTATAACTGTTGTCCTTAATTCACGGACATCCGTCTATCTTTGGTTAGGCGAATGGTTAGCGAGTATCTATAGAACTGCTAGGGTTTATCTTTTGCTGCAATTGCGTCACCCCAGGTTGTGTCCCCTTTAGAGTCATTAAGACTTGCTGAGTACCCTTAGGGTCTCACACGATAAATTATTGGTTCAGATGAACAGGTACCCTCGCAGGACGGATACTGGGTGGAAGATGCTGATGATGTGGGCAACGATCGTTCGGTGTAGAGATTCCGGGAACGGGGATCCATGAGATCTGTGCGCGGGATGTGCTTATTTCTATGGCATCTTATGCCAATTTGCTTCTTATCCATACTCGGACTTTGTTTGCCACTTCCGCTTGATACTCTGATGTGTGATGTATGAGGAATTATCCTAAAATATTATATCTATCTAGGTCATTTGAATCTTGCCGTATGGCGTTGCTATATTTCCTTTCTTTCTAGATGGTATGGCTCTGATGTACTCTTGTATGGTGGCTTGCATACATACTCATTTGTGTATGTAGTTGATCCTTCGCCGCCGATTACGCCCGCCAGACAGGTCCCGATGAGTTGGAAGTGGTTGGGACGGCCGAAAGGTCTACCCGTGAGTGGCTTTTGGGGCCCCACCGTACTATTTCAACCACTACCGCTCATCCAGGCTTGTATCTAGGAGCGTAATTCACCGAGGTAGTTACACCTCTCATAGGATGACGTTTGATGACCTCAAAGCTTTCTTCCGATACCAGGGAGTTGCATTATCTCATGGTCTAAGGAATACAATATTTGACATAGGAAAAGCTTCGCAAAGACGAACACGATGACACGATCTAATTGCTCTGCTTTGTTTGGGTCTATCCACCATATCATTCTCCCAATGATATGATCTCATTATCAATTGACAACTCATGTCTATGGTTAGGAAACCTTAACCATCATTGATCAATGAGCTAGTCCATAGAGGCGTACTAGGGACACGGTGTTGTTCACAAACCACACAAGTATTAAAGTTTCCGCTTAATACAATTCTAGCATGGAATATAAACTTTATCATGAACAAGAATTATAATAATAACATCTTTATTATTGCCTCTAGGGCATAATTCCAACAAGTGCAACTCTACTCTGCCAATGTTCACAGGTACCCTGTTCTCCAGATGTATCTCCAGGGATCTGCAGATGATACACCCCAGGTATACTCTGTAGATTTATCTGAAGAGGGATGAAGCCCAGGGATCTAGAGGGGGATGTATCAAGATCTAGAGGAGGATGTATCTTGCAGATCTAGAGGAGGATGTTCAGATCTAGGATGTTCTTGATGAGGAAGAAAGGAAGAAAGGGATGGAACCGGAGACGAGAGAAGAAGATGCCATGGAGGCAGTAGTTCCCGCGTTCCCGTGGAGGCGCGCGATGAGATCGGGAAAGATCCAGGGGGACCATAAAAGGAAAGTTCCGACCGACCTCGGGTTAGCTTAAATCAAAGTCAACCTAGGTGTAGTCGCGTCCTATAAAGAAAACATAAAAGAACACACCCTCCCTTCAGAAAAGAAAACTTTGTCTCGGCTCACAAACCCTATACACGTCGGATACTCCTGAGAAGAGCAGCTCCGTACGGAGTCGTGCTCCTGTATGACGGCGCCGGGAAGAAGGAATCCTTCCACTGCCGACCTCAAAAGCCAAAGGGAGAATCCAATGCCCACATCAGAAGCTCGTTGCCAACCCCAACGCCTACCACAGATCTCTCACGGTCAGAAATTTCGGCCCCCGAAACCGTTCGTCGCCCCCACAGATCTCTCAGCCATTCGTACCGGCCGACGAGTAGGGAAATAGGAGGAGCCACAGGAGCCTCCACAGGTCTCCCTCTGCTCTCCAATCGTATTCTTATCTTCTAATTCCTCTGCTTTACTATGGCTATCAGTTATGTTCAGCACCTAGTGCCCGTTGGCTAATAGGACCTGTGATTATGTGAGTCTCTTAGCGGTGTATCCTAGGCAAAATGCTGATATGACATGTCAATTAAGCAAGGCCTTTCATAATGGGTGTATCTTAGCTCTATATCCTAGACAATTTGCTTATGTGGCATCTTAGTTAATGATGAAAAAGAGTGGTGTTGTATCTTAGCTAAGCTACATCTCTTGCACACGCAACCATGGGCAGAAAAATTGGCTAGCCCAATCATATGCATACATGAGCCCCAAATCATTCAATACATGAGTCCTTTAGATACACCCTTAAAAAACAACCCATTGTACTAAGAGCAATTCCAATAGTACAGCCGGCAAGTCGGCTATAAGGTCATTTGTAGTCAGCTTATAGTCAAGTAGTATAATAGTTACCTTTAAAGATTTAATACTTTATATGTCAAGGGCCCACTCACATACTCACATAGTGCCTATGAGCACGCGCAAGAGATGGCTATTGCACGAGAGTCCACCTCTTTTCTTTCACATCTTCTCTCTCATCCAACTAAGAAAAACAATACTAGTTTAAGTCTTATAGCCAGCTGACTAGGACTTATTGTACTTGCTCTAACTGTTTCTTAGAATATGTCAGTGCATATGATAGCGTGGTAAGAAACAGGCCATGGTGAAAGGCCTAAGAGAGAAAGGGTTGTTGTATCTTAACTACTCCCTCCGTTTCTTAGAATAAGACCTATAAATTTAGTCAAAAGTCAAACATTGCAAAGTTTGACCAAACTTTTAGAAAAATATAAGTAAAAAATGCATTTTCTGTAAGTAAGAAATGCATTTGTTCGTGAACAGAAACTTGCTCTCGGAAAAACCTTAAGCTCTGTAAAAATTGGAAAAGCAATCAGCACTATCCACTATCACGTTCCTTTGCCGTCTCCACAAAAATTAGTCTTCCGCGAATAATCTGATAGAAGGAGAGAATCAATCAGGAGAATATCCAGACTTGCACTATAGAACACCAATCAGGTAGTATTACTTTACACCCAGATCTGAGATTGAATTATGTTTAATTTAACTCATGAATTTTGTCCATCGACTAAAAATGAGCAGAATGAGATGTCCACGATGCCAAAAAATTGTAGCGTTACTCAATGGTAAAGTTGGAAAATGTAGAAAGGCAGGCAAATTAAAAGAGGATGTACATGGCTATAGCAGTTATGTTTTTTTTTTCAGAAAACCGGCCAGAGCTCTGTCTATTTGTTCATAACTTTATAATAAAGCAAACAATTCTGGCCAATATCATAAAGTACCTACATTAATTCCATAATTAATTGTCATTTATGTGCATTACCTTATCAAATGCTTTTTTGAAGGGTCTAAGGCTGGTCATAGTGATAGTATCATACTACTACTAATATTATGCATATGATACTAGTGTATGATACTATCTCCATAGAGCATGGTATCATATGGTAGTATCATACTCACTGTTCAAAAAATAGGCCGAATCGGTGATTAATAAGCCGATTAATCTCTACTAGGGATCTGATCATGTCGATTACCACTAATCGTTTGTGTTAATGGTTTAGCCCGATTAATATGTCTGACACTTCGATTACTAGGTATGTTCCCGATTAACCACTACACCTGGTCAAAAAAGTTGTAAAATTATCAACACATATTGCCCATCCATCCGCTAGTCCGTCCAATGAAATAGGTTTTGCGAAGCTCCCGCACGATCCCTGCTTTCAGGAGCTTGATTTTCGCCATCACCAACCAGTTTCTTGTCGTTGTTGACCAGTTCCTCATAGTTGCTGACCAAACCTCAGATACAAGAGCTCGAGCGTCTTGAGGATCTCATCTGGGATCTGAATGCTGCCTTTAATAGGGTAGATGCTTGAGGTGCAAGAGGATTCATATGCGTTTTAGGTGCTAATTTTTGTAGGCTACACCGATTAATAGTCGACCGATTAAATCAGTTAATCGTCTGAATTTCGATTAGTTGGTACTCCCAAGCCAACCGAGCAGTTAATGATTACCGATTTCCTTACCATTGATCATACTAGTATTCTATTTAATGATTTGTAGAATCTCAATATAAAATTGTGTACAAGATTTATTTGTATGAGGATTTTCTAGTTTTACGTGCTATGATACGGTATCTACCTATGATACTCTAACCATCTCTTTATTTATTAATCGTTGTACCACATCAAATTTTTGCCAACATGACATGCATGATATTAGCTATGATACTTTCACTAGGACCAGCCTAATGAACAGAGGAATGTAAGCTACAGTTAAAGCCCCACAGTTATGGCGCTGTGCTTGTTTCAATAATAGCAGGTCAACAACAAATAATGTTCGAATGTTATAACCAAGATAGATAGTTCTGTTTTCTTTCTTTCATCAAAAAACTGGCAGAAGCTCCATCTAAGAATAAAGCAACAATTCTGGCCAACATCTAAAAGTGTACCAATATTAGTTCCAAAATCAATTATTATTTCTGTGCACCGTTCCAGGTAACTGCCTTATCTAATGCATTTTTTAAGGGTCTAATAAATGGAGGGAAGTAAGCTAGAGTTAAACTCCCAGAGTTGTGGTATTGTGTTTATTTCAATAATAACAGTTCAGCAAATAATGTCCTAAGGTGAAAACCAATTATAAGATAGTGGGTGAGCAGAGCACGTACCCTTCCATCCATTGCCTTGACAGCTTTCTCTGCCGCCGCTTGGGACGAATATTTTACGAAACCAAATCCCTTTGGCCGTCCAGTTTGGTTGTCTCTCACCAGTCGGACTATAATTGATATGATACAGAAGGAGAAATGAATGAGCATATTTCCAAGGAACCAACTGCCCAGTGGCAAACAGGATGAAACAGTTCCTGAAAAGCATAGATCACCTTCCTCTATGGCGCCAAATGGTGAAAACGTGTTTTTAAATTCTTCCTCTGTTGTGTAAAATGATAACCCTACAATAACCAAAGAAAAGGATGAGCTAATGTTATATCAGACTTTGTCAGGTTTCAAATGTGCATACATGGTACGGCATACATGGTAATTATACAGTTTAGAGGCAAATTTGTGGAGGTAGTAACAGAACAACTTGCCACAAGCAATTCGTGACTACAAATATATTATCCAGAGGGATTCAATTACTGCTCACAAATATCTCGGTGCTGAAACCTTTCGTCCCTGCGACCCGAGAGGCCAGACCCAGCAGCCCCGCTCCTCGCATCGTCCGCATCAGACAGGCGAGTCTACGTGGAGCATGGGGGTTCGGTTTAACCACCTAATTTTCTTTTGGAAAATATCCGCGATGCAGGGAACTGGTTGGACTGGATTGGGGAGAGGGGAGTCGGGTGGGATTTTGATCACAGCGAAGTGAATATCCCCGCTGGAGCTCCGGGTGGAAGTTCACCGGGGGCTCCGGCTAGAGCTCGGCGGAGGCGGCGGGTCACAGGACTACGACGGTCCCTCCTAAAACAGTCCTAGAACTTTAGAATTGCCTTAATGCTGCGTCGTGGTCCTGTGACCCGCGGCGATCGATAGGTGATGGTGGGCCTGAAACGACGCCATGTCGACAAGATATGGTGAGAGACCATAGCTAGGATCGTATTTGGACATCGAGATCAAATTCGAGGATTGTATTGAGGCAATTTCTGAGTTATGGGTCTGTTTTGGACATAGCCGGTAACTTAGAGAACTCCTAGTGCATTTTACTCGGAAACGAACGAGTGCTCAAGGCCCAAACTGATTGTGGGGAATTAGGGCCGAGAAGAGAGTTGGCTCGTGTACTACCTGTACCGCTCAAAGTTGCTAAAAAAACCCTGTATCGCTCAAAAGAAGTTCGTATTTTGGCTCGGCCGTCACATTTGGTTTGATTTTTCCATGCACCATAGATGACATCTTATCGATATATTAAGAAACTACATTTGAAAACGGATTTTGTGCTACTAATTTAGCATCATAAATATTGCTATATTACCCTGATAAAATTGATCAATGTTATGGAATTTGATTTAAAAGATAGAAATAAACTTATTTAAGGACGGAGGGAGTACATGGTCAAATTTTAGAGGTTTAACTGTACAACAACTTGTTGTGTGTTTTCACTTTAGTATATCAATTTACCAGAAAGATCACGTGCAATATTTTACTCTATTTCATTGCAAATTCATTTTGATACAGATTTTCAAAACATGATGAAACTTAATGAAACCATGCAGCACGAATCTTAAAAAAAGAAATCAACATATATCAACAGTAGAGGTGCACGCGATCTATCATGCATGCTAGAATATCCGCTCTCTTTGATTCACACAATGTAAAGTATGAATCTCATAAACTTGGACGAGCATTCATTTTGGTCCAAATCACGCCAAATCGGGATGAAACTAAATTGGTACCTAAATCTATATAGTACGGAAATACATTTGAAGATAAATCTAATGGAACTATCAAATGCTAATATCTATAACGAAGCGTTTTAGTTTTTATACATTTCCTATAAATTTAGTCGAAACTTCAATTATTTCAAACAGAGTAGGTAGTAACAGAAAAAAAAGCAATTAGTAAAGCTGATCCATATATATATAGCTATAGAAATAGGTATCATTCCATCGAAAAAACGGCACGGCACGCCGCACGCGCTATACAAAGCCTGCCTTGGAAGGAACTCCAATGAGGAGCACGCTGGGTATCGGATCCAGTCCATGCATGTGTGTTGCTCATTCACTCGTGCAAGAAACAGACCAACGCATCACGCATGTAAAGTTGTAAACTGCACTGCAGCACCACAATCGCCCTATAAGCCTTAGCTGCATGTATTGCATTTGCACGGTTGGCGATTCTACGCTTGCAATAACGAGTTGAGATGAAATCGCACGCGGTGTGCTCCCTCCTCCTCGCCCTGCTCATCGGCTTCACGCGCCCGTGGCCGTGCACGGCGTCCCTCTACTTGCCCCCGCCACCGGTCATGGCCTACCACCACGGCGCGGTGCTCGACGGCACCGTGCCGGTGTCCGTGCTGTACTACGGCGCCTTCTCGCCCCACCACAAGGCCGTCCTGGCCGACTTCCTGCTCTCGCTCTCCCCGCGCGCGCGCCCGCATGCCTTCGGCTCCCCGGCCGCGGCCACGTCGCCGTCGGTGGCGCGGTGGTGGGAGACCGTGGACCGGTACGTGCAGAGGGCCGGCAGGGAGCGGACGCGGGTGGTGCTGACCAACCAGCTCTCCGACGAAGGCTGCTCGCTGGGGAAGCGCCTGTCCCGGCTCCAGGTCGAGCAGCTGGCGGCGCGGCTCGGCGTGGCGCCCGGGGGCGTGGCCGTCGTGCTCACCGCCGCGGACGTCGCCGTGGAAGGGTTCTGCGAGAGCTCCTGCGGGCTGCACGGATCCTCGGCGCCCGGCGGGGCCGTGCACGTGTGGGTGGGCAACGCGGCCGTGCAGTGCCCGGGCAGGTTCGCGTGGCCGTTCCACGCCGCGGAGGTCGGGCGCCACAGGAGCGGCGAAGGGACGCTCCGCGCGCCGAACGGCGACGCCGGAGTGGATGGCATGGTGATCAACCTGGCGGCGCTGCTGGCCGGCGCGGTGACCAACCCGTACGGGCACGGATACTTCCAGGGCGACGCGGACGCGCCGGTGGAGGTGGGCGCAGGGTGTCCGGGGGTTTATGGCCGCGGCGCGTACCCCGGCTACCCCGGCGCGGTGAGGCTGGACACGAGCACGGGCGCCGGGTACAACGTGGTGGGCAGAAACGGCAGGAGGTACCTCGTGCCGGCCCTGGTCGATCCCGCCAACTACTCCTGCCTTATCATTGCCTAGGCGACTCATAAACCAAGATGATATTGTCACGTGTAGCTAAAGATCCAGCACAGGATGAAGATATGACCTCCGTTGCGTTGGAGGCATATATATCGGCAGAGTTCGTTTATTTGCACAATCGCTTGGTTTGCTATTTGGAAAGAATACGATCGAGGTTGATCTCGTACGTACGATGCGATGTACTGTAGTACCTACTACTCTATTCAAATTCAGAAATTCGAGTTGCGATCCGATCGGGGGGAAACGAAGCACACACATTGGAAAGCCACACCCATCCACTCCATCGATCGGGGGAACGGAAACCGCCACACGGACGATACACAAAGACATACCAAGATATGCAAGTCTCAGTTTGTAACAAAACCCTCTTAATTTAATTTCACGCTAAGAACAGGACACACTTGATACCTGGATCAATCTGCAAGTACTTTCAACTCTCAACTCAAAAAACCCTAAAAAAAACTTAACTCGAAAACCCTTGAAAACTTTCATAGTAATAACTAAATAAAAACTTAACGTGTCGTCGCGCTGGTGACGGCGGTGGCAAGCATGACGGAGAGGCCGGCGAAGAGCGACAGGATCTTGGCAATGTCTACCTGTCCGGCGAACCGCGCACAGGAGCCGATCTGGTCGCGTTGAGTCGTCGCCCTCGAGTAAACGGCCCCCGTCGCCGGAAGGAGCAGTGCGGGCACGAAAATGTCCACCAGCACGAGCACGATCCCGGCGGAGCCGATCCCGGGGACGGCAAGACGGACCTGCAGGTAGATGGCCGCAGCCTCGAGGATGGTGGCTGTGATGGTGCAGCCGACGAAGTACACAAAGGAGCCGAAGCGTTTGTAAGTGAAGGTGGGGACGCCGCAGCCGGGGGTGCACTCGCCGGAGGCCATGACGGTGCCCGACGCGAGAGCGAGGATCATCCCGCAGAGGCGAAGGATGATGGCCGCCGAGTTTGGCCCCTTGGCCTTGGGGGTCGGCGGTGGCCGCGGGTTCTCACGGCGGTGGTACGAAGATGGCCACGACCGAGCTGGAAGTTCCTCGTGCCGGGGCATCACCATGGCTAGCTCAATCGATGAAGTACGTCTCGGCGCAAGCAAAAGAAGATGTAGATCGATGTCTACCTTGGCAGGCATATGTATCTATTTATATGGACGTCCCTATTTATATAGAGTACAAGCCATAAATGGAAAGCAAAATCAGGTGATTGATCGTCGATCGATCCTAGCTGTTTCTTTCCATTTTTTGTGCATACAATTACCAGAATTCTTCCCAATTTTTGTGATTCCTTTCCAACACTAAAAATCATGATGTTTCTCCCGTACCCTCCACGGCCACGTTTTCTTCACCGGCAAGTATAAGTCCTGACTATCCTCTTCCGTCCATATACATCATCGCAAAAAAGTACTAATTGTAGTTTTATTTTTAATAAAGGAATATAAAGTGTCTATATAAAAAAGAAAATAAAACGTTTCTTATTTAGCCTTTTTCAATGGTGCAAATTCGTGTGGTTTTTATTTGGAGACAATCATTGAAATAAAATGGTCATGTGAGATGTTTTGTATTTTTAGAACTAAAAATTCAATGCCATTTTAATAAAAACAATGTATCAAAAAAAGTTCCATTGGCCAGATTAAAAGTATTCTCTTTTAAACTGTGTTCATGCATGTTGCCTGTGAGTTTTCTTCATTTATACTAAATAAAAATATTTTTTTTCAATTTTATGCCTCATGGTCAGAAAATCATTAGAAAAAATATCTATTATCAAATAAATGCTCATCTATGCAGATATAAAAAAAGGCATGGTGGGATGATCAAAATAACATCAACGCTTAGGATTGCTCTCATCTAACGTCCTAAGATTTTCCAATGATGTATTGTTATTTGTGATACCCATGTAGGCCTGTGCAAAAGTGGTTTAAACGATTTAGCCAATTTCACTTAGTTCAATATTTTGCACTAGTTTGGAGGTTCAGAATGGATATGTGAAAGAAAATAAACCATGCTTTCAGCTACCGGTTTCACCGGTTTGTGTTTTCGAACACCCCTATTGTTGGAGATATGCCCTAGAGGCAATAATAAATATAGTTATTATTAGTGATTTTTTTTAAAATAATACATATTTTTTAATTATTTTTAAAAGTATTGCACGATTTTTGCAATTTACAAATCTAACACTTTGTCGGCCTGAGCCTAGCCAAATGGACCACTCGGCCTGGCCCTGACCGATTCAGCTCCGTTCGGCGAGGAGCGGGCAGACTGCATGTGGCCGCGAGGCCCTCGCTGCCAAATGCTCCATTCGGTAACGGCCTGGCCGAGTGACTGAATTGGTCATGGTCTGGCCGACTGCATGTCATCTATTCGTATTATACTAGCTCAATGCGGTGGTTTGGTTTTGTAGTACGGCTGACTTTTTCAATTGGTTTGGGTTTGGCCGATTACTTTTTCAATCGGCTTGGCTGTGACCGATTGGAGTAATCGCTATGCTCCTAGCCGATTGCATGTTGGCAGCCCATTAATTGCGCAATCGGTGCGGTTCAGGCCGATTGAAGTATGGTCGGCTTGACATAGACCGACAATGTGCTAAATATCGAAATTTTAAATTTTGTGCAATACTTCTCGAATTAATTTTAAAAAATGTATTATTAAAAATAAATTTGCGTTATTATTATATCTTTATGTTTATGATAAATGTTTACATTCATGCTATAATAGTATTAACAAGGAAACATTAATACTTGTGTGATTTGTAAACTAAAATAGAGTCCCTAGTAAAGCCTCTTTATAATACTAGCTTGTTGGTTAATAAATGATTGTGGTTTCCCTATCATGAACATTGAGATGTTATTAACAACAAGATCATATCGTTAGAAGAATGATATGGTGGACATACTCCTATAGATAAGAGTAGCATAAAGATCAAGTCATTTTAATAGTTCAATTGCTATATGCTTTCTGATACATAGTAACCTAATTCCTTCGACCATGAGATCATGCATATCACCTTCACCGGAAGGATGATTTGATGACATCAAACACCACACCGTAACTGGGTGGCTATAAAGGTGGCATTGAGTGTTCGAAAAGTATTGGTTGAGACACATGGATCAAGAGTGGGATTTGTCCATCCATATGACGGATAGATATACTCTGGGCCCTCTCGGTGGAATGTCATCCAATTAGCTTGCAAGCATGTGACTGGCTCACAAGGGATCACATATCACGGGAACGAGAAAAGAGTACTTATCAGTAACGAGGTTGAACTAGGTATGCAGAGATACCGACGATCATAACCTCGGATAAGTAAACTATCGTAAGACAAAGGGAAATTGGTATCGTATGTAAGTGGTTCATTCGATCACAAAGTAATCAAAGAAATATGTGGGAGCCATATGAATTTCCAGATTCCTCTATTGGTTATTGTTCGAAGAAGTGTCTCGATCATGTCCGCATAATTCACGAACCGTAGGGAGACACACTTAAGGATTCGACGTTGTTTGAGTAGTTATGGAATGATGAGTAAGAGACCGAATGTTGTTCGGAGTCTCGGATGGGATCCGGGATATCACGAGGAGATCCGGAATGGTCCGGAGAATAAGATTCAGATAAGGAAAGTCATGTTTCAGGGTTGGGAGAATGGTTCCGGTGTTTTCATCAGGAATGTTCTAGAAGGTTCCAGAATGTCCGGCACTCCGGAGGGGAAGGGTACATGAATGTGTTATAACAAGTTGGAATGATTGCATCATGTACTAGGTGTCATCGCTGAACAAAATAAAGGGTTAAATCAAATCCTAGTTTGAAAAGTCAAACACCAATTTGAAAAGTCAAACGGCTATTTTGTGAGGTGGAGGGAGAGTAGGAAACCTACTTGGGGAGGAGTTCCCTCCACCGCCCACTTGAGACCGAGTTGGGAGGGACTCCTCCCTGGCGCGCCCCCTCCACCTATATAAGGAGGGGCAGGGCTGCCCCTCCAAACACACAACATCACGCCCCGCAAACCCTAATCCTAGCCGCCGGCGCCGCCGCCTCCTGCTGCCGCCGCCTAGGCAAACCCTAGCCGCCGGCCTTGCTCCTCCTTGGTGCGTTTAAACCCTAGATCGCCAAGGCTCTCTCTCATAGTCCACCATACTCGCTCCGGCTTAAGACGAAGCCCTGCGAGATCTCCCCTCTACTTCCGGTACCACGCCAGGTCTTGGAATCGCGAGGAGAGTGCTACAACCTCCGCTCGATGGAACAAGGGAGAGGAATGTCTTTGTCGAAAATCGAACGTGTGACCGATCGCGAAGCGCTAACGCAGCGCGGAAGGATCGTCACGATCTTGAGATCGGCAAGAGGACGGCTACATCACCCACGAGAATCCGCTCTCGTTAAACACTTTGGAATCTTCGAGGGTGAGTTATTCCATCGACTCGTTGCTACAATCTAGTAGATAGATCTTGGCTTGTTTGTTTGTATGCGATAGAAATTTTTTGTTTTCCATGCTACGAACCCCTACAATGGTATCAGAGCCGTGTCTATATGTAGATCTGTTGCACGAGTAGAACACAATGGTCATTGTGGGCGTTGATGCTTTTGTTGTCGATTGCTTCTTGTGTACTTTGCATCTTGCGGGATGGTGGGATGAAGCGGCCCGGGCTAACCTTACATGACATCGTTCATGAGACTTGCTCCACGCTTGACATGCAACTTGTATTGCATAAGTGGATTTGCGGGTGCCTGTTTCTCCCAACATAGTTAAGATTCAATTTACAACGGGTGATTGACAATACTAGTATCAATGTTGTGGTTCTTGTTCGTAAGTTAGAACGACACTTATTGAAAGCCCCAAACCACGTAAAACATGCAAAGAAAGTAGAGGCGTCTAACTTTGTTTTGCAGGGGTGTGCTGTGATGTGATATGGCCATGATTGTGATTATATTTGATGTATGCAATGTTCCTTATTGTAAGTTGGCAACCGGCAGGAGCCATATGGTTGTCTTTAATTTCTGTTAAGACCCGCGTGTCTATTCAAAGTAGTTGTAATAGTTGAAGCTAGTGGACGACAACCATGGAGCGACATCATTGACCTTGATGCAATGCCGGTGATGATGGAGATCATGTTCGTGCTTGAAGATGGAGATCGGAAGCACAAAGAAGAAAGGCCATATTATATCACATATTATGAATTGCATGTGATGTTAATCCTTTATGCATCTTGTATTGCTTAGTTAATGACGGTAGCATTATAAGATGATCCCTCATGCACATGAATTTCAAGTTCTAAAGTGTTCACCCTTAGTAAGCACCGTTTCTAAAGCTTATTGTTTCGAAGCACCACGTGATGATCGAGTGTGTTAGATTCCGCAAGTGTATACAACGTGAGCAAGCCAGATTTGCTCATGCGGAAGCTAAGGTTTGATCTTGACGAGCCTAGCATGTACAGACATGGTCTCGGAACACGGATCACCGAAAGGTAAAGCATGAATCATATAGTAGATATGATGAACATGTCGATTGTTCGCCATTGAAGCTACATCAACTCTCGTGATGATCGGTGTTGATGTGGTGGATTTGGTTCGTGGGATCACTAAAACAATGTGAGGGATATTGTTTTGACTGGGAGTTCACCTAGATTAATTTAACTATTAATTAGAACTCAATTTGTCATAAACTTAGTCTAAACTATTGCAAATATGTTGTAGATCAATGGCGGCCCCTACCATCAATTTTAATGCGTTCCTAGAGAAAGAAAAGTTGAAAACAATGGAAGCAACTTCGGATTGGTTCCGCAATTTGAGGATTGTCCTCACTGCTAGTAATTTGACCTATGTCTTTGGATGCACATTGGGTGACCCACCAGCCATCGCAACCGATGAAGTAAAGAATGTTTACCTCGCTCGAAAGACTCGGTACTCCACAGTTCAGTGTGCTATCTTGTATGGTTTAGAATCGGAGCTTTAGAAAAGGTTTGAGAATTCAGACCCACATGATATTGTCCGTGATCTCAAATTGATCTTTGAGACTCACGCGGCAATTGAGAGCTATGAGGCTTCTGAAAAGTTCTTTAACTGCAAGATGGAAGAGGGCAGCTCCGTCAGTGAGCATGTGCTTAAGATGTCTGGGCACGCGAACAAACTTCAAAGCTTGGGTATAGTGATTCCTAATTCTTTGGGGATTTATCGTGTCCTCCAATCACTACCACCAAGTTACAAGAACTTTGTGATGAACTACAATATGCAAAACATGAACAAGCAGTTGCCAGAACTCTTCGCCATGTTAAAATCTGCAGAAGTGGAGATCAATAAAGAGCACCAAGTGTTGATGGTCAATAAGACCACCAAATTCAAGAAAGGCAAGTCTAAGCAAAAGGGACACTTCAAGAAGGGTGGTAAGAAAGTTGTCGCGCCGATGAAGAAGACCAAGGCTGGACCTAAGCCTGATACTGGGTGCTTTTACTGCAAGGGAGAAGGTCACTGGAAGCGGAATTGCCCAAAGTACTTTGCGGATTTGAAGAACGGCAACATCAAGAAGAAAGGTATATCCGATATACATGTTATTGATGTGTATCTCACTAGTACTCGTAGTAGTGCCTGGGTATTTGATACTGGTTCGGTTGCTCATATTTGTAACTCAAACAGTCTTTGCAGAATAAACGGAAGCTAGCGAAGAACGAGGTGACGATCGCGTGGGAAATGGATCAAAGGTTGATGTGATCGCTCGCACGCTACCTCTTCATCTACCATCGGGATTAGTTTTATACTTAAATAATTGTTATTTGGTGCTGCGTTAAGCATGAACATTATATCGGGATCTTGTTTATTTAGACGGTTACTTGTTTAAGTCCGAGAATAATGGTTGTTCGATTTATATGAGTAATATGTTTTATGCACATGCACCTTTGATAGATGGTCTATTCTTATTGAATCTCGATAGTGGAAATACACATATTAATAACATTGAGGCTAAACGTTTGAAATCAAGCGATAACTCGACCTATATGTGGCAATCGCTGTCTTGGTCACATTGGAGTGAAGCGTATGAAGAAACTCCATTCCGATGGACTTCTTGAATCACTTGATTTCGAATCACTTGAAAGATGCGAAGCATGTCTGATGGGTAAAATGACTAAGACTCCATTTTCTAGTATAATGGAGCGAGCTACAGACTTATTGGAAATCATACATACCGATGTGTGTGGTCCAATGAGTGTAGCATCACGCGGTGTTTATCGTTATGTTCTTACCTTCACGGATGATTTGAGTAGATATGGGTATATCTATTTCATGAAACATAAGTCCGAAACTTTCGAGAAGTTTAAGGAATTTCAAAGTGAGGTGGAGAATCAACGTAACAAGAAGATTAAATTTCTATGTTCTGATCGTGGAGGTGAATATCTAAGTTACGAGTTTGGCGAACATTTGAAGAAATGCGAAATACTTTCACAATTGACACCGCCGGGAATACCACATCGTAATGGTGTGTCCGAACGTCGTAATCGAACCCTCTTAGATATGGTTCGTTCTATGATGTCACTTACAGATTCACCGCTATCATTTTGGGGTTATGCATTAGAAACAACCGCATTCACTTTAAATAGGGCACCATCTAAATCCGTTGAAATGACACCATATGAATTATGGTTTGGGAAGAAACCTAAATTGTCGTTCCTTAAAGTTTGGGGTTGCGAAGCCTATGTAAAGAAGTTACAGTCGGACAAGCTTGAACCCAAAGCGGAAAAATGCGTCTTCATAGGATACCCGAAGGAAACTATTGGGTATACCTTCTATCATAGATCCGAGAGCAAAATCTTCGTTTCCAAGAATGGATCCTTTCTAGAGAAGTAATTTCTCTCGAAAGAAGTGACTGGAAGGAAAGTAGAACTCGACGAGGTTGTTGAACCTTCTCTCGAACTTGCGAGTAGCGCAGCACCGGAAGTAGTTCCTGTGGCGCCTACACCAATAAGAGAGGAAGCTAATGATGATGATCATGAAACTTCGGTTGTAGTTGCTACAGAGCCTCGCAGGTCAACGAGAACTCGTACCACTCCTGATTGGTATGATCCCGTTATGAATGTCATGTTGGTGGACAACACCGATGACCCTACGACATATGAGGAAGCAATGATGAGCCCAGATTCCAATAAATGGCAAGAAGCCATGAAATCCGAGATTGGATCCATGTACGAAAACCAAGTATGGACTTTGGTGGACTTACGGATGGCTAAGGATGTCGAGAACAAATGGATTTTCAAGAATAAAACAGATGTTGATGGTAATGTTACTGTCTATAAAGCTCGACTTGTCGCAAAAGGGTTTCGACAAATTCAAGGAGTTGACTACGATGAGACTTTCTCACCTGTAACGAAGCTAAAGTCTCTGAGGATTATGTTAGCAATCGCTGCATATTATGATTATCAGATATGGCAGATGGATGTCAAAACAGCATTCCTCAATGGAGACATTGATGAAGAGTTGTATATGATGCAACCCAAAGGTTTTGTGGATCCTAAAGATGCTAACAAGGTATGCAAACTTCAACGGTCCATCTATGGATTGAAGCAAGCATCCCGAAGTTGGAATCAACGTTTTGATAAGCTAATCAAAAGTTTTGGTTTTATACAAACTTATGGAGAAGCTTGTATTTACAAGAAAGTGAATGGGAGCTCTGTAGCATTCTTAATACTATATGTAGATAACATATTGTTGATTGGAAATGATGTAGACTTTCTTCATAGTGTCAAGGAATATTTGAATAATAGTTTTTCAATGAAGGATCTTGGCGAAGCAGCTTACATATTAGGCATAAAGATTTATAGAGATAGATCAAGACGCCTAATATCATTGTCACAAAGTACATATTTGGACAAAGTTCTAAAGAGGTTTGGAATGGAAGATAGTAAGAAAGGGTTCTTGCCCATGTTGCCCAATACGACCTTGAGTAAAACTCAAAGTCCGACAACGGCAGAAGATAGAGAAAGGATGAGTAAAACTCCCTATGCCTCAGCCATAGGATCTCTAATGTATGCCATGCTATGTACTAGACCCGACATTGCATATGCTGTTAGTTTAACTAGCATATATCAAAGTTATCCAGGAGTGGATCATTGGACAGCCGTCAAAAACATCCTTAAGTACTTGAGAAGAACTAAGGATATGGTTCTTTCTTATGGAGGTGATGAACAACTCGTTGTTAATGGTTACACCAATGCTAGTTGGAACACCGATCCGGATGATTCTAAATCACAATCTGGATACGTATTTACTTTGAATGGTGCAGCAGTTAGCTGGAGGAGTGCAAAGCAAAGCATTGTGGCGAGATCTTCAATTGAATCGGAATACATGGCTGCTTCGGAGGCTTCACAAGAAGCGATATGGATGAAAGAGTTCATTACAGAGCTCGGTGTGGTTCCTAGTGCGCTGGACCCAATGTCAATCTACTGTGATAACATGGGAGCCATAGCCAATGCGCAAGAACCAAGGTCACACAAGAAGCTGAAGCACATCAAGCTACGTTTTCACGCTATTCGAGAACATGTCCAAGATGGGGACATAAAGATTTGCAAAGTACACACAGATCTGAATGTGGCAGATCTGTTGACTAAACCTCTCCCGAGGGCAAAACATGACCAACACCAAACTGCCATGGGTGTTTGGTATATTACCATGTAATCTAGATTAGATGACTCTAGTGCAAGTGGGAGACTGTTGGAGATATGCCCTAGAGGCAATAATAAATATAGTTATTATTATATCTTTGTGTTTATGATAAATGTTTACATTCATGCTATAATAGTATTAACAAAGAAACATTAATACTTGTGTGATTTGTAAACTAAAATGGAGTCCCCAGTAAAGCCTCTTTATAATACTAGCTTGTTGGTTAATAAATGATTGTGGTTTCCCTATCATGAACATTGAGATGTTATTAACAACAAGATCATATCGTTAGGAGAATGATATGGTGGACATACTCCTATAGATAAGCGTAGCATAAAGATCAAGTCATTTTAATAGTTCAATTGCTATATGCTTTCTGATACATAGTAACCTAATTCCTTCGACCATGAGATCATGCATATCACCTTCACTGGAAGGATGCTTTGATGACATCAAACACCACACCGTAACTGGGTGGCTATAAAGGTGGCATTGAGTGTTCGGAAAGTATTGGTTAAGACACATGGATCAAGAGTGGGATTTGTCCATCCATATGACGGATAGATATACTCTGGGCCCTCTCGGTGGAATGTCATACAATTAGCTTGCAATCATGTGACTGGCTCACAAGGGATCACATATCACGGGAACGAGAAAAGAGTACTTATCAGTAACGAGGTTGAACTAGGTATGCAGAGATACCGACGATCATAACCTCGGATAAGTAAACTATCGTGAGACAAAGGGAAATTGGTATCGTATGTAAGTGGTTCATTCGATTGCAAAATAATCGTAGAAATATGTGGGAGCCATATGAATTTCCAGATTCACCTATTGGTTATTGTTCGGAGAAGTGTCTCGATCATGTCCGCATAATTCACGAACCGTAGGGAGACACACTTAAGGATTCGACGTTGTTTGAGTAGTTATGGAATGATGAGTAAGAGACCGAATGTTGTTCGGAGTCTTGGATGGGATCCGGGATATCACGAGGAGATCCGGAATGGTCCGGAGAATAAGATTCATATAAGGAAAGTCCTGTTTCGGGGTTGGAGAATGGTTCCGGTGTTTTCATCGGGAATGTTCTAGAAGGTTCCGGAATGTCCGGCACTCCGGAGGGGAAGGGTACATGAATGTGACATAACAAGTTGGAATGATTGCATCATGTACTAGGTGTCATCGCTGAACAAAATAAAGGGTTAAATCAAATCCTAGTTTGAAAAGTCAAACACCAATTTGAAAAGTCAAACGACTATTTTGTGAGGTGGAGTGAGAGTAGAAAACCTACTTGGGGAGGAGTTCCCTTCCTCCACCGCCGGCCCACTTGGAGACCGATTTGGGGAGGGACTCCCCTCCCCTGGCGCGCCCCCTCCACCTATATAAGGAGGGGCAGGGCTGCCCCTCCAAACACACAACATCACGCCCCACAAACCCTAATCCTAGCCGCCGGCGCCGCCACCTCCTGCTGCCGCCGACGCCTCCTAGGCAAACCCTAGCCGCCGGCCTTGCTCCTCCTTGGTACGTATAAACCCTAGATCGCCGAGGCTCTCTCTCATAGTCCACCATACTCGCTCCGGCTTAAGGCGAAGCCCTGCGAGATTTCCCCTCTACTTCCGATACCACGCCGGTGTGCTGCCGGAATCGCGAGGAGAGTGCTACAACCTCCGCTGCCTGCTGGAACAAGAGAGAGGAAGTTCTTCGTCGAGTACCGAACGTGTGACCGACTGCGGAAGCGCTGCCGGAACGCAGCGCCGGAAGGATCGTCTACGCGATCTTGAGATCGGCAAGAGTACGACTACATCACCCACGAGAATCCGCTCTCGTTAAACACTTTGGAATCTTCGAGGGTGAGTTATTCCATCGACTCGTTGCTACAATCTAGTAGATAGATCTTGGCTTATTTGTTTGTATGCGGTAGAAATTTTTTGTTTTCCATGCTACGAACCCCTACATCTATACCCTTGTAATCATTACTCTTAATCACCTTGATGATCTAATGATCCACAACCTCTTTATCGCCCAAGTGGTATGTGGTCCACTCAAACTATCCCATCGGCCCTAAAGACATTCTAGTCGCGAGCCCCTAATGGCTATTGAGTGTACTCGACATGAAAACACATCCACCTGTGGGCCGTGGGCATGAGATTTTGCACGATACACGTGCACACATAGAGTTAAAGATGCAGCACATGACGAAGATGATCTCTATTGGGGGCATATGCAGAGAAGTTTTCTTCAGACATGTATTTATTTTATGCTAAATAAATACATTTAAAACATGTTTTCAAATGACTATTCATACATTTTGTTTTGATATTTCTTCTATAAATAAAATAGTTATTTTAACTGGAATTATTATAGGCAGACACACTGCGGTAGCTTTCCTGTACGACATGTCCGTAGCAAGGATGCTAATCACTTTGGATATATACGGTGATGCAATTGATTTTCATGCAAATGCAAATGGCTAGCGGGTCAAATTGCTATAACCACACCGGGAAAAAATATAATACATCACTTTAGGCCTTGTTTGGTAGGCAGGGTTTTTAAGTGTTTTTACATGTTTATTACCAGCCCAATCCATCACCAGCAGTTACACTCCACGGGCTGTTTGGCACCCCGGTTTATATACGAGTAAGCCCGTGTAAAACCATACAAACCTGCCCACCCGACGAGTTTCCGAGGCGCGAGGTCGGCTCGTGTTTTTGTCCAGTCACAGCGGCAGCACAGCGACCTCCTATGTTCCAAACAATGTTTCCGTGCTAGGGGATTTATTAGGAAATGGGCTAGATGGGTGGAAGTGGATTGGGTGACACCCATGTTTTCACTAAATCCACCTTGGATAATACACAACAAAACAATACAAAATGCTGCCGCCAAACGAGGCCTTACGGAAGGCTTTCGTAACTAGATCACACGTGGGTATTGAGCAACTCAAAGTGTTTGTCTAATTTGAAATCTATTTACACTTTTTACTTTGTATGGACGAGGTCTCTAGAATTAGAGATCACATATGGATATATTTCGACAAAAAGATCAAGACTTATTGTTACTGGGCAATAAAAGATGAGCTGCAAAACCATATTTTATAACTAATAAGTTATGGGCACTGCTAGAATCGTCTTATGATAGTTAGCTTCCCATCGAACCAGCTTCTAGCCACAGGATTTGGATGCCGTTTGTCGTAAGATTTTCACTTAGCCCACACTTGGAAATAAGGCAACGCAACAGAGTCCCTTAAGCGGCCTCTTAATAACTCCCGTAAAAATCTCCCGTTAATCAACGTTGCTTCAAGCGGTATATTCTCTCGACATGTTATTGGCTACACTACACGAAATCTTGAAAATGTCGAGGCCGTCGGCGTAGCTTCCTCTCCAGGCCAGCCCTGACGCCAGGCCGTCGGCGTAGTGACAGTGGCCCTCGGCACAGCGCAGCCGTCGGCGTAGTGGATAGAGACACGCCGACGGTAACCCTCGGCGCAATCGTGACCCTCGGCGTATCCCCGGCCTGGACACGGCGCCGCAAACGCCGTTTGCTGGCTACGCTATGCCGACGGCCGAGCCGTCGGCGTAGAACCTATGTGCCACGTCCTGATCCACATGCGTGTACTTGGTAGGTTGTGCCTTACGGAATTTTTTTTCTTCTGATTTTTAGATTATTTGTATACTGTCGAGTTTGGTTGGGCTTATGCCTTTAGATTATTTTTTCCATTTAATTTTAGCCATATATTTTATAATAATTTATTAATTACTCCCAATAATTTAATGTTAATATATTTTGTACTCCGATTGTAGCCGTTTGTAACGTTCGGATAGCCGTCTCCATCATCGCGATTCTCTTCGCTCGGGTGCATGTGTCCCCCTTCGCATGCGTGCGCTGTAACCTAAAGCTAAGGTTCTGGAGTTATATAAGGGGAAACTCCCTCTTCCGGTGAAACCGGGTAGGATAGTGCCCTCCCCTTGTGAAGCAACATGGTTTGACATCATAATATGACCTAAACAAACACAAAACAAGAGAGTTCTACTTCGGGCTACCCCTATCAGAGGGACGTCTAGGGGGGTAGACGATCTGATGCCCACAGATCAGGGTTCCGCAGGAGACCACGCTCCGGGGCGTCGGAATACCTCAAGGACTTGCATGTGGCCCTAGCATATGCATGGAAGTGTGGCGCTATTTTGAAACATGCAAAACCTAGTCCCCGGGTGCATGTGTCCCCCTTCGCATGCGTGCGCTGTAACCTAAAGCTAAGGTTCTGGACTTATATAAGGGGGAAACTCCCCGTTCCGGTGAAACCGGGTAGGATAGTGCCCTCCCCTTGTGAATCAACATGGTTTTACATCATCATATGACCTAAACAAACACAAAACAAGAGAGTGCTACTCCGGGCTACCTCGCGAGGGCGTCTAGGGGTAGGCGATCCGATGCCCACAGATCGGGTTCATGGAGACCACGCTCCGGGCGTCGAATACCTCAAGGACTTGCATGTGGCCCTAGCACATGCATGGAAGTGTGGTGCTATGTTGAAACATGCAAAACCTAGTCACCGGGTGCATGTGTCCCCTTCTCATGCGTCTTGTGTAACCTAAAGCTAAGGTTCTGGACTTATATAAGGGGGAAACTCCCCGTTCCGGTGAAACCGGGTAGGATAGTGCCCTCCCCTTGTGAAGCACCATGGTTTTACATCATCATATGACCTAAACAAACACAAAACATCATCCTATTTTGCGGGTGGTGTACATCCAGTAAGTGTCCTTGCCCAGTTTGCAGGCTCCAACTTGAGTTCTTTTGGCTAAGCGCGGGTGGAAAGTATGTCGCCTTTGACAAAAATCGACCTTTCCTCAAAAGAGGGCACCGGTTCAGACAAGACAAATAGAACTTCATGAAGGGCATAGTCGTGAATGAAGAAAAAGCGATACCAATGTTTGATAGTGTAGCTGTTAAAGCCAAGCTACTTGCTCTGAAGCGTACTGAGATTCCTGGCCCACAATTTGAGGGATATGGTAAAACGCACAACTGGACTCACGAGGAAGCCAGAATGAAGCTCGCGTATTACAAGGACCTCGAACTTCCCCATAACATCGATGTGATGCACACTGAAAATAATGTAGGAGAGTCCCTCTTTCACACAATTTGCAACATCCCTGGAAAGTCAAAGGATAATGTCAAGGCTAGGGTCGATGTTGAGAAGCTATGTGATAGGAAGAAACAACACATGCAGCCTCCTGACCGCAATCAAAGAAATTGGTTCAAGCCGCATGCCATCTTCTGCCTTGATAGTGACCAAAAGAAGGAGTCATTCAGGTGGCTCAAGTACGTCGTGATGTTCCCTGATGGTTATTGTTCAAATATGAGTAAGGGAGTCAATCTTGCGACGGGAAAAGTCATCGGCCTAAAGAGTCATGACTATCATATATGGATTGAGCGGCTGATGCCGGTGATGGTTCGAGGGTATCTCCCCGATCATGTATGGTGAGTGCTCGCGGAGTTGAGCCATTTCTTTCGCACTCTGTGTGCTAAGCAGGTATCTCCCGAGATGATTGAGAGGCTGCAGGAACTAGTGCCAGAGTTGCTATGCAAGTTGGAGACGATCTTTCCGCCAGGATTTTTTACTCCGATGGCACATCTCATCGTGCACCTTGCGAACGAGGTACTTTTGGGTGGACCAGTGCAGTTTCGTTGGCAGTTCTGTATTGAGAGAGAGTTTAAGTATATTCGAATGAAATGTGGAAACAAAAGTAAGATTGAAGCATGCATAGCTGAGGCAACTCTGATCGGGGAGATAACAGACGTCACGACAAAGTACTATGCCGATGATGTTCCCACTCTGCATAACCCGATCACTCGGTACAATGTCGACGAGCTGGAGGAAGACCCCAAGATCGCACTCTTTAAATCTCCCGGTGGCAAGTCCGGTGCTGGAAAAGAGTACATATTGAAGCCGGAAGAAAAGGAGGGCATAATGTTCTATGTGCTCATGAACATGAAGCATGAACTTATCGGTTTCATGAGGTAAACTAATGAACAAATTACCTATTGCAACTAGTAACTCGGTTTTGGTCTAATATGTGTTTTCTCCTTTTAGCCAATTCAAGGATGAACAGTGGCCGGAAACGAGGGATCCTAGTGTCACGGAGTTGGACACTCTTCTAAAAGATGGTGCCCCCGGAAAGAAAAATTTTGTGGCTTGGTTCAGGGCCAAAGTAATTTCCCTCTTACCTTGCAATCCGTGACTTGTCCCTAGTATTACACATATCCCTCTTACCTTGCAATCCATGACTTGCATGGATTTGATCGCAATGTTGAGATGACGAATGAGATTCGATGTGTTTCACAGGGTTGTATCCGTAGAGTCACGAGGTATCAGAAGTACGATGTTAATGGGTACCGCTTCCATACAGAGTTTCACCAGAACAATCGGCCTAATGCAAAAACTATAAATACTGGGGTCTTCACCAGAGGAACCGATGGAGTTGATTACTACGGGATATTATAGGACGTATACGAGCTGACGTTTGAGACGAACATAAAACTCAAGCTCGTTGTGTTCAAATGCCGCTGGTTTGACCCCATCGATGGACAGAGAAGTACCCCTTCCATTGGATTAGTTGAAGTTAGGCCTTCAACCACCTATTGCGCAACCGATGTCTATATAGTGGCTCACCAAGCCAAGCAAGTTTATTACTTGCCCTACCCATGCAAGAAAGAGGAACTTTTGGGTTGGGAAGTCGTCTTTCAGGTATCGCCACATGGTAAGCTACCTAGGCCCAACGCCAACGATTACCTCAACATTGACCCTGTGACATACGAGGGAATTTTCTATCAAGAGGAAGAGAACTTCGGGGGTTTTGGCATACAAGTGGGTCATGAGTACCTCGAGAACAATGCACAAACTCGTGGTGAGATAGTGGTGGATTTAAAGGACGTTGATATGCTCAACAAGTTTCATGAGGCGAATTTCAACAATGATGAGCCTCCACCGTGCGACGAGCCTTACTACTCACGTGATAGTGATAGTGATAGTGAAAATGAGAACGCGATGCACCACAACCAAGTACTTTATGATAGTGATGACTAGAGGTGAGGGTCTTTTATTTTTTTATGCTTAGTATTTATTTCTTAAAGATGCTTCTTAATTGCATTATGTCTTTATGCTTAGTATTTATTTATTAACATGCTTCTTAATTGCATTATGTCTTTATGATTATTAATTTCAACATGTCTATAATGCAGGTGATTGACCAATGCCTCGGGGGAGCAAGGAATCAACGGCCTCCCTTCTCAAGATGATGAGCCAAGAGAAGATTACCCAAAGGAGAAGAGTACCTCGTCCCAACCCGCGCTACGGTGGAGCTCGAGGAAGGGGACCCACCTCCCTCGCAGGGAGAAATTCCCGCTGCAGGAGCACGAGGACGAGGACGAGGAGGTGCACCACGAGGACGACCATGTGTACCACAAGGACGACCAGGTGCAACACGAGTACGAGGAGGTGCAGCCTCGGGTACATACTCATCTCCCCCGTTTTTTATGAATTAAATTTATATTTTTTATGTCTTCATGCTAAATTGGTTACTCTTTATCAATGCAGGTGCAGGACTCGATTCAGAGGACCCAGACTCTTCTCCCCCGTGGCGTGTTGCCCGTTTGTCTGACTTACCCTCCGCTTCTGGCACCGTGGCTTCATAGTCAGAGTCGGACGAGGAGTTGGGGGGATGTCGGATGGGGAGGCGGAGGGTGAGGCGCCGCCGGAGGGTGAGGCGCCGCCGAAGAAGTTGTCGATTCATGGGGAGGCTTGTGTCCCTAAGAAGGAGCCTCGCCCAGAAGAGAGACCTACGATTGATCCCTACAGCAAATAGTAAGTGACCAACTCATGTTTTTGGTCATAACAATTTGGCATGTACTAATGTTTGTTTATTGTGCAGCAACTGGTTAAAACCGGCGGGGGTTCGCCACCCTAATAGAGTGCTTGGATCTTTGATCAGGAAGTATTGGCCGGGCTTGTACACTACAGTCCCCAACGACCGAAGGAAGCTAGACTGGTTTTGGTCAACTATGAGGCCTCCACCGATTGCCCGGGCTTCGAGAGTGCTGCTGATGCTGTGATTAGAAGCTTTTGGGTAAGGCATACTTTGTCTTGTGACTCCCATATTTTTTTGCTCACCATCGTGCTATATCATGACTCCCATAATTTTTTGCATGATTGAAGGTCTTCTATCAGGTGACACCGGAGCATCAGGAGGCGGCGAATGCGACTTTTCTTGAGGCTTGTTGGAAGTTGACAACACAGCAATGGTAAAACACCAAGAATATGTTGATCAATCACTTTCAAGCTGAGCATGGCCTTAAGATACGGAAGGATGAGATTGCCCGGGTCACAAGCCAAAGATGTCGGTGGCTGATTTCATGACGGTAAGTAAATTGTCAATGAGAAGGTACATAGATGCTAAGTTGGTATTGCATTATCTGTTAGTGAAATGAGTATTGTGGTTTCAGGTTATGCCAATGTGGTGTGAACACAAAGAAGACGCTTTTGAGGTGCTGGCTAGTAGGTGGATCGGGGAAGATCCTGACTTTGAGGCCGTGAGCAAGCGGAACAAGAAAAACCACGGCAGCATGGGAACACACAGCGCAGGAAGCCGCAACCATGGTCTCTGCAAGAAGCACTTGGTATATATATACATGGAACAACCTTCATTTATTTTCCATAATGTTATTAGTTGACACACATAATTAACATTTCTTTGCCGATGCAGGAGGAGATGGAGGGGGAGGTTAATAGCCCTATTACCGACCTGGTCGTGTGGGAGAAGATGAAGACGAAGAAGCCTGACCTAGAGCAGCCTCAGCCTCAGCTTCCCCAGTACTTCGGTAACTCCAAGGAGAAGCTCAACACCTACTGCGAGAAGCTCAAGGGTTTGCATCCGGAGGTGGATGAGCCCATGAACCATGAGGTCGATGAGACTGCCTTGATCATGGCGAGCCACGTCAAGACACATGGCCGTTTCAACATTCTTGATGGGGTGGTCCAGCCTACCATGACCCTCACACAAGTCAAGGCTACCCTCACCCCCGATCACCCCTCTATCGCGCCTCGTCCTCGGCCTGCTGCCTCCACCGCCGATGTGAGTGTTTCTCATTTCCATCTTATTTCCGCAATTTGATCCTAAATGGCTAAGCTGACGAGATTCGTTATTTTTGCAATTGTAGCGTGATTTTGATGATGCCTACAAGGCCCTTCAGGCAGATTATAACAAGGAGTATGATGCATGGATTGCGCTGAGGGCAAAGTGCGATGCATACACTAGGAAAGTGACGGCTGTAAGTTTCAAACTTTACTTTTGCAAATGATGATAAGTCCCACTTCCTCTAATTTCAAAGGGTATCAACCCTAATCTGTAACCGACTTGACCTACCCCGGGACCTGGCCTATCTATATAAAGACCAGGAGGGCACGACGAGAAGGACAATCACCACCCCATATGCACACCTCACGCCAGATTGCATCTGCACACCCCTGTAATTTTCGGTTCCACCGTAATCAAGAGCAGACACGCAGGACTAGGGTTTTCCCTCCGGGGTCCTGAACCTGGGTAAATCTTATGTCCCCGTGTTGCTTGTCTGTTAACCGTTCCGCGACTTCTAGCATCCCCATCTTCTCCAAAACCCAAGTCCATAACAATGGGCATTGATGAGTCGAACCCTCGTCAATTGGCGCCGTCTGTGGGAAGCGGGGACGCTGATCCTGTGGTCGTGACGGTTCCATCCAGAGCGATCTACGATTCCTCGACGACAGAGAGTCACCTCCTCTTCGGTGATTTCGACTTCACTGCCCACTCATCGGCCACCCTGAAAGATTTCGAGTTCGTAGGCGACGGGCTCGAGATGCTGTTCGGGAGCTTCTGCTTCCATGTAGGGAAGATCGACACCCTCCGCCTCCCAGAGCGGGTGCCACTACCATCCATCAGGCCTGCTTCGTAGGTCCTACCAATCGATGCGCTGCACACATCGATGCTAACAGGCGATTCGGATGACAGCAGCAGCTGCAACTCCAATCTGTGTGGTCCCCCTTCGGATGAAGGAACCTACGATTCCGAATTTGAGAGCTGCAATAGCAGCGACCCACTCCGTGAGCGCTACCTGTGCGCCACCATCCATGATGGCAACGCCAACAATGGAACAGATCCACCGCTAGGTTCGGGTGCCGTACCGCCACCTAATCCCCCTCCCAACCCGCAGATTGAGAACGGGGGTAACCCGGCTAACAGAGCCACCGAAGGCAGCAATCGCGGCTATGACCAGATCAACCTCAATGAGGAAGGCTGGCGCCAAGCACACAAAGCCGTGCAAGAGAACAAAATCCTACGCGTGGATGCATCCCGAGACCTGCTGATGGCCTACCACTAGATCCTGATCGATGAGCACAATCGGCAGGTGAAGCTGCAGGAGGAGCTCGAAAAGCGTAAGCAGACAGCCGTAGAGCCAAGCGCGCGGCGAGCTGCGCTCTCCGCTGTTGCTGGCGGCTCCACTTCACATGGAAACAACGCCAACAAATACCGCTCCCACATGGAGCGCATGGACCCTGCCGCACGGCACGAGGTCACCAGGGGCCTCAACACGTCCTTCATGACGATGGACTCGCAAGGCAACGTCATGCCGAAGACGTCGCAGGCCGCGATCATGGTGGCCACCACCTATCTCGTGTCCGACCCGCCTCTGGCGGGGGACCCGAAAAACGCAATGCACAAGTCCGCGCTGGTAGGCCTCAGACTCGTCGGAGCTGCGCTCCACGACGAAGGTCCCGCAGAGCCGAAGAACAAGGTCGCGGTCAAGTTCACTCGAAGCCGCACACCCTCATACGAGGAGGAGGAGCATGACTTTCCCCGACGCCGTCGGATCCCACGATGCTGCAGCAGCAACTACGATGCTCGTAATGAGCTCACCTAGCGCAGGATCAATAAATCACACGCTAAGCATGCATGCTCGACCGAGTTCGATGAGGACGACGGAGAACTGTGCGGAGCCAGATGCTTCAGCAGATCTGTTCAGCAATCGCGTATGCCGAGAAACTTCAAGCTTCCTTCGGACAACCCGAAGTTCGATGGCACACAGGAGCCAAAAGCTTGGCTCAATGACCATCTGTCATCCGTCAAGCTCCACGGCGGGAACAAGAACACCGCCCTAAATGCATTCAACTGTAGCTAACAGGCGTAGCTAGGGTCTGGCTCAGCAGCCTACCCTCCCGGCTACATTCGAAGCTGGGAAGAGATGGCATATAGCTTCATCCACAACTTCAAGGGCACCAGCAAGAGGCCTACTTCAATCGAAGAGTTGTGGGCCTCCACCCAGCAGACCAACGAGTCCATTCGCTCATACATACTACGCTGGTCGCACATAAATAACTCTGCCACAAACATCTCCGAAGAAAGGGCAATCGAAGCCTTCAAGGATGGTGCCAAGCGTCCAGATTTCAAGGAGGAGCTCGGGCGTGTCAAGCCTAAAACCCTTGATCACCTCATGGATATCACCAACCACTGGGAACATGGCGAGGACTCCATCAACCAAACACATTCGGATGACGAAGACGACTTCGGCCGCAGGCGTGAGTGCCGTAGCAAAAGAAGATCGCGCGTCTATGACGATTGCGATGGAGTAGACATGGTTGCGACTGGATACGCAACAACAATTACCGCGACGACAGACGACCTACACAAACGCGGCAACATCGCAACCACGACAACGATCCTTCAGTGTATGACAAGCTGTCTGGTCCCTGCACCATCCACTTCTACATCGATAAACATGATGGTAAGAAGAAGGCCAGCCACATGCTCAAGTACTGCTGAGAGTTCCAAAAGCTCAGCGAGGGCCTCACCCAAATGCGCGCCAGACAGTGAACCCTGGATTCGCACCTGCTCCAGGTGCCATCGCCCATGGAGCTCCTCCATCACCACCCGGCGGACCGTCACAGCCGCCGGTCGCACCAGCACCAAACAACGGTGCAGATGGGTACCCCCAGCCGAAGGGAGCCCTAATGATCCAGAAGGGACGCCCAACCAACCGGGTGCAGAAGAAGATCACCCGCCAAGTCAGCCTGGTCGTGACCTCCATGCCGGCCATACCTGAGTACCTCAGCGGCTTGGAGTCCTGCATCACGTTTGATCGTTCGGATCACCCACATCTTCATGGGCGGTGGCAGCGGCATCAACCTGATGTTCACCAGCACACTCACAGCCATGCGGATCCCGTTGTGCAGCCTGGAGCAATCAGACACGACCTTCCACGACATAGTACCAGGGAAGGGCATATACCCCCTGGGCAAGATATGGCTCGATGTCATCTTTGGCCAGCCCGAAAACTTCAGAAGCAAGCGGCTAGAGTTTGAATTGGTGGACTGGCCATCACAATACCACACCATCCTCGGGCGCGTGGCATTCACAAGATTCTTGGTAGTCCCACACTATGCGTACCTGCTACTGAAGATGCCAGAACCTAGGGGCATCATCACTGTCCAAGCAAGCTTCACCAGGTCAGACAGCTGCGACAAAGACTTCAAAAGAATCTCTCAGTCGTTCGGCATGTAGGAGGAGCTCACGAGACTCAGAGAGATGACAGACAACGGGGCACCCCCAGTCGCCAGGAAAAACGCACCTGGCATGTCATTTGACTCTACAGTCAACACAAAGAAGGTACAGGTCCACCCGATAGATGCCTCCAAGAAAGCATTGATCGCCAACGACCTGAGTCCCGCATAGGAAAGCACGCTCGTCGAATTCCTCTGTGCGCGCTAGGAAATTTTCGCCTGGTGTCCTGCAGACATGCCAAGAGTTCCCAGGGAATTCTCTAAGCATGCACTCAACATATTTCCAGATGAAAAGCCAGTCAAGCAGTCGATGCGTCTACTGTCCGAGCCAAGAGCCGAAGTCGTTGGAATCGAAGTTAATAGACTGCTCGATGCCAACTTCATCAGGGAAATCAAAGAAAGCGAGTGGCTGGCCAACACCGTGTTGGTCCCCAAGAAGGACACAAACATCTTGTGGATGTGCGTGGACTTCACATCGCTTAACAAGCACTATCCCAAGGACCACTTCCCGCTACCACGGATCGATCAAATCATCGACTCCACCGCAGGATGCGAGAAGCTCTCCTTCCTCGACGCCTACTCAGGCTACAACCAAATTCGACTGAAGGTCGAAGATCAGGAGAAAACGACATTCATCATGCCGTTCGGGGTGTTCTTCTACAACACAATGCCCTTCGGGCTGAAGAACGCATGCGTCACTTACCAGAGGTGCATGCAGGCATGTCTGAAGAACCAAATCGTCCGCAACATCCAGGTCTCTGTCGACGACATAGTAATCAGGACCAAGGAGGCCAAGACGCTAATCGACAATCTCCGCGAGACATTCGATAACCTTGATCGCTATAAGATCAAAATTAACCCAGACAAGTGCGCCTTCGGCGTCCCGTCTTGTTAGTTACTCGGATACTTCATCTCCCAATGGGGCATCGAGGCGAACCCGAAGAAAATCAGGGACATGCTGGCCATGGAGAAGCCAAAGAACCTCAAGGGAGTATAGCATCTAGCCGGATGAATCACGGTGCTCAGCAGGTTCATCAACCGAATGAGTGAGAAGGCCCCCCTTTTATCAGATGCTACGCAAGATGGACAAATTCGAGTGGACACCCGAAGTAGACGATGTGTTCGAGGACCTCAAGCGGCTACTCTCCACCTCACCTGTCCTGGTCACGCCAAAGGTACGGGAGCCTTTGCTGCTATACATTGCAGCCACACATCAGGTGGTCAGCACCGCACTCGTGGTCGAGCGACCCAAAGATGGCAAGACCCACGGGGTCCAGTGCCCAATTTATTACCTCAGCGAGGTACAGACCCTGACAAAGCAGAGGTACCCTCATTACCAGAAGCTCGCCTACCGCGTATTCATGACGGCGCGTCGGCCGAGCCACTACTTCCAGGAGCACCAGATCGTGGTCGTCAACGATGCCCCGCTGTCGAATATCCTGAACAATACCAAAGCCACGAGATGCATAGCCCTGTGGGGCATCGAGTTGTCTCCTCGAGACATAATCTACGAACAACGCAGCGCTATCAAGTCCCAGGTCCTCCCTAACTTCCTCGTCCACTGGATGGAGCTCCAGCTACCGGATACTCCGGACATGTCGCAGTCCTAGACGATGCACTTCTACGGCTCCAAGCGCGAGGCTGGAGTAGGGGCCGACGTCATACTGACGTCCCCTCAAGGCGATAAGATGAAGTATGTCCTTTGGATGAAATTCCGCGCCTCCAACAACGAGGCCGAATACGAAGCCCTCATCCATGGCATGAAGATGGACAAGGTGTGCGGCGCAACACGCCTTGTCATCTATGGTGACTTGAAACTTGTCGTACAACAAACGATGAACGAGTGCGACGCCCATAGCGCCAACATGATCGCGTACCACGCTCTAGAACTCACTCGAAGGGGACTTTGACGGATGCGAGCTTCTGCACGTCAGTAGGGAAAGCAATGAAGAGGCCGACATGCTTGCTAACATTGGCTCCACCTGAGCATGGGTGCCACCAGGAGTGTTCACCGAAAAAATCCGCGTACCCTCCATCAAGAGGAAATTCCCAAAAGGCTCAGCCGAAGAAGCAAAGCACTCGGGGGATGTGATACCCGAAGGACAAGAAGGACCCAAAAAGCTCGACACAGAGGTCGAGTTGGTCAGCCTGATGCAGGTCATGGCGGTTGAAGAAACATGGACGCAACAGTACCTTCGGTACCTGATAAACAACCAGCCGCCCGACGACCCGACAGATGCCCGTCGCATATCTCGCCGGTCAAAGGACTTCACCATCATCAATGGTGAGTTGTACAAGCGCAACATTTAGGATATGCTCCAATGATGCGTCACCATCAGTGACGGCAAAAGCATCCAACAAGATATGCATGAGGGTATTTGTGGCCATCATCCAGGAAGCCGCGCCCTAGTCGCCAAAGCTCTACGAGCTGGGTTCTACTGGCCAACCGCAATGAACGACACCAAGGACATAGTCCAGAGGTGCAACGCCTGTTAGAGGTACGCGGACAAGCCACACACTCCAGGATCCGAGATGAGGCCCATACCACTGGCCTGGCCCTTCGCCTAGTGGGGCCTCGACATGATCGGCAAGCTGCCAAAGTCCTCGCCAGGAGGCCAGATCTTCCTCCTAGTGGCAGTCGACAAATTATCCAAGTGAATCGAGGCCATGCCCGTCACCAACCAAAGTGGAAAAACTGCCGTTAGTTTTTTGAGTCCATTGTTTACAGGTTCGGCGTGCCCCATAGCATCATAACAGACAATGGCTCAAACTTTATCTCAAAGGAATCCCGAGAGTTCTGCGGGGACCTCGCAATCAACATATCGTACGCCTCCGTGGCGCACCCGCAGACCAACGGGCAGGTCGAAAAGGCCAACAGCCTAATAGGCAACGACATCAAGAAGCGCCTACTATGCCCACTCGATAGGCTTGCGGGAGCCTAGGCAGACAAGCTACCTTCGGTCCTCTGGAGCCTTCGCACAACTCCAAACAGCTTAACTGGCTATACGCCCTTCTTCATGGTGCACGGAGCCAAAGACGTACTACCTGCTGAGGTACGCCACAAGGCCCCACGGGTTGTCGCTTACAGCGAGGCCGAATCATCGGCCGCACTCGAAGACGCCATCGACACACTCGACGAGGAACACGACATCGCTGCGTCCTGCTCAGCGGTGTACCAGTAGAGCCTCCACAACTACCACATCCATCGGTTGCGCCCAAGGTCCTTTGTTGAAGGAGACCTCGTCCTACGATTCAAGCAAGAAGGGCACAAGAAGCTCGAGTCACCCTGGGAAGGGCCCTACATCGTCACCGAAGTCATCCCAGGTGGAGACTACCACCTCATGGACGTCGCATCAGGAGTAGAATACTCCAACCCCTGGAACGTCACACGACTGTGACGCTTCTACCCCTAGTTACCCTTTACTTTCAATAAGGCTATTCAGCCAAGGCTACTCAGGCGAACAATGTACCTCCTCGTTTACAATGATTAAAAGCTAAGTTCCTTAGCCCAAATATCCTTTCCTTTTTGCATTATTTATCGCTAAACACGTCTCGGGGGCGGCTCCTGACCTTACGACTTTGTCGACTGACAACAATGCATACAACCCGAGTAGGTGACCACATCAGTCTAACAAAAAGGATATGCACATTACAAGCGCACCACGTGCCAACACATAAAAACTTTACAAAGGGCATTAAAAATCCCACTCGAACAAATACAGAATTTACATTATATCATTTTTCCTTTACAGGATTTAACCAGGCTGCAGCAGAACGTTCATCCGCTCCTCAAATAAATCTACAATCTCTTCGGCGTACTGCGCCATAGCTGCGTAATGAGGGCGCATATTCCACACATTGCCATATGGAGGAGGGGGCGGTCCAGCCACTATCTCCGCAAGATTGACATCGCAACGATGTAGTCGAACAAGAGATAGGGCTGCCTTCATGCCCGCAATCAGTTGATGACGCACCAACTCCTTGATGTGGCCTGCATCCCGAAACTTCCCAAGAAGACCCAAAAAGCTAGAAGGTGCAGCGTCTAGAGGAAACATGGTGGCCCAAACGGCCGCAAGTGACGACCTAGCTTGCTTCAACACCCGAAGAACCTGTTGTACGCGATCTTGCACCGTCGCAAGGACGAACACTCGATCGCGGTCCATCCATAAGAAGCCACCGGCCTCAAGCTCTTGCTACGTCAGGAAGTTCATCCGAATTGCGACACACTCCTTCTCTTCCTTCAAAATCAGATTCACAACTGCACAAACATTGGAACTCTTCCCTGGCAACGGCTCGCTCAACGTTCGACTTCCACACATCCTCATGACTGCGGATGCTGAGGATGTCTTTCTCCAAACTTCGGACGCGGTCACGCACGAAGGACAACTGCGACGCCTCATCCAACGATGGGCGAGGATCAGGCGTAGGAAGAGTGATTACTGGAGCCTCACCCGAAGGACCCTAGGGGTAAAAAGGAAAATACGAACATCACATACACTTTCGACAGCAGTTGAAAGACAAATTCATATATATATACATAATCAAAAGGCCATTTCATGGCAAAGTTAAACTCGTTCATCCAAAAGGAGTTACAACAAAAGAAGGAAAACTATCCTAACTACAAGACATACGGGCCTAAGTGCCAGCACCCGGAGCAGCTTTAGAGCCAGATTGCCTACTCTTGGCCGCTCGCTGCTGCTCTGGCGAATAATCGGCCAGGAGATCGATGAGCTTAGGCCCAAAATGCTTACAACGGGAGGCAAAGGTGGAAAAATCTACCTCAGAGTCATCCGCCGCGGTCGGAATCCTGGACATAACCTAGGCCAGGTCCAGCTCGGCTCCAGACGCCATCGCCATGGCCAACCCCATGGAGGCACCAATACCCTTCTACTTGCATTTGTACTCCATCAGAGCATCGTCCGACAGAGCATCCGCTAACGAGTCGATGTCCTCAAGGGCAACACCCTTGGGGTTGAGTTCCTTTTAGAAGCGTGCAAGCACCTCCTTGGCCTTGTCCAGGGAGCTCACGATAGAAGAGCAGCAATCCTCGATCGCTGTGGAAGCATCTGCTAGGAAATCTCCATGCTCTAGCATGCCGCGATCAAATGCGACGCCAGAAGCATCTGGCATAAAAAGAAGCAGAAGAAATTCGAGTGAGAAAAAAATAAAAGGCACCCCAAGATACGGAATACACAAAAAAAGAGACAAGGGCACCTTACCAGAGATAGCCTTGGCAGCAACCATGAGCTTGTCGGCCATGGCCTTCTCTCGGGAAGCTGCAACTGCCGCAAGATGCTGCTCACGACCTTCGGTCTCCTTCTGCTGGCGCTGAAGGGCCGCCGCAGCATCCGCTACCTTCTTCTCCGATTGGCCGAGGCTCTTTTCAAGAGCGTTCAGCCTACAGAGAGCATCATTATTCTCATCTGTAGCATTGAGATACAATGGATGAGTATTCAAACATACTTAACGCACTCGAAAAATAATCAAGAAGAGACCTATGCACCTTGGAGCTGCTTGAGTTCACCCTCCAGCGACAGATGCTGCTGGATGAGGAGATTTGCATTGCAGACAAAAGGCTGGAAAAATAAAGGCCAGCAGGTCTGATGAGAGAAAAAAAGACTCGGGGACTCCCCATGTGCAAGGAAAGAAATACACTCACGTGGTCTGGCATGGACTCCGAAGGTTTGGATGTCGTCTTCCAAGTCACGAGTGCACGAGCCTTGCGCCTCGCGAAGCTCGACCCCTATCTTGGGAAACGAAGCCCTCGGCTTTGATTCCGCGATCATCTCTTTGGAGTCCTCATCAAGAGACTCCTCCAACGGATTACTGCTAACACTTGCAAGAAACCAAATCAACATCTGGCTAATGCTTAGCAAATCTGCACAACTACAAAAGTTCGGTCAAGCGCAACTTACCACTGTATGTCGGACAGACTGAAGACAGGAGCTTCCTTCCATCTTCTTCTTCTTCTTCTTCTTCTTCTTCTTTTTGGCTGGCGGCTGTGGGGCCATCGCTCGAATATGCACGACAGGAAAGGGTGCGGACATCGCACCCTCATCCCCACCGTGTTGCTTGAGGAAGGACGGACCCTTCGGAGTTGGCGGTGTCGCCCCACCCAAAGTTTCTCTTCGGGGCCACTTTTGGGTCTGCCCTTCGCTCGGCTCGAGGGCTTCCCGAGAAGGAGAATGTGTTGGGGGAAGCTCGGAATCGGAATCCACATCCTCGTTGTCCGGCGGGTTCGAGTACTTCTCGGGTAGAGGGGCATCATGCCCGCTACCTTGAGGCTCTACAAGTAAAGGACAAAAGAAACAATATAAGCAAACCAGTAGGCAAAAAGCATTCGAAAAGCGCTACGCGCACACAACAAATTTGACCTGAGACACTACTTTCTTGGCGTCGAAAGGGGCGGTCAACGATTTTCCCGGAAGGTCCTCATTGGACTTGAACTTCAGTAGATGCCGAAGCGCTCTGTCAAGGTCACCCGAAGACAGATTCTCAGGAGATACCCTTGTCGGATCACTGCGACCAGCATATAGAAACATCGGGTGCGCCCTCGCTTGGAGCGGCTGCACCCGACGCTTGAGGAAGGTGCGGATGATGTCGACACTGTTAACCTCCTTGCCGGCCACCAGTTGGAGAGCTTCCACCCGCTTGTAGAGCTTCTCCACCTCCGCAGACTCACCCTCTAAGATTTCATTCTTCCATGACCTCTTTCGGGTGATCTTCTAGGTAGAATCAAAAGGAGGGAGACCAAAATGCTGCCCGTCCAGCTTGACATCGCGGATGTAGAACCACTTCCAACGCCAGTATTGGACGGAATCGTAAATAGAAAAAGAGAATAATTGGATGGAGGAACGGATAGAGATGATGCAGCCGCCGAGCGGATAAATACCGCCGGTGCTAGATTGCCTTTTCACGGAGTAGAGTCTCCGGAAAATGCCGAAGTGCGGCTCAATACCGAGCCAACACTCGCACAAATTAATGAAACAAGCTATAAAGAAGAGAGTTGGGAGACAGATGATGCAGCTGGATCCAATAGAAAAAGAGAAGCCCACGAAGGAATTCGTGGGCGGGCAAAGAAAGACCCTAATCACAAAAGGCATAAATCATCACCCGAAACCCTTCGGGTGGGCGAGGAATTACCTCCTGACCGTGGAGGATGGCGTCGTCCTTCTCCTTGGAGATCAGTTCAGCGTCGCGCAGTTTGCGCAAATCCGCCTCGCGTATTGATACGCCCAATTTGCATCATCATTCTATATCATAATTTACCTCTATTCATTGATATATGTCTTATTATGAGGTATTACTTATGTCTTTTCATCTGTTTATGCATGTTGGATGATTCTTGGAGGATGAACTGTCGGATTCTGGATTCTGATGGAAAAGGAGGTGTTTTGATGCAATTTCGCGAAGATCAGAAAAGTACCAAAAAAATATGGGAAAATAATATTTTTACAAAAGACAGAGGAAGCCAGAAGGAGGGGCGAAGAAGGGCCGCAGGGGGCCCACACGCCCCTAGGCACGGGTCCCCCTGGGTCGCGCCTAGGGCAGGTGTGGCCCACCTGCCCGGCTCCCAACTCCGCCCTCTCGCCTATATCTTCGCTACGGAACCCTAACATCAGGGGGTGACCATAGATATATTTCCGCCGCCTCTACGGAGCGGAAAACACCGAGAGATAAAGATCTCTCCGGCAGACAGATTTCTGCCGGGGAAATTCCTTCCCGAAGAGGGGAGATCGTCACCATTAACACCATCATCAAGCTAGGATTCATTGGGATCATCATCATCATCCACACCATCATCTCCACCAGCACCATCATCATTACTCCGCCCCGCTGTAACAATTGTGTTGGATATTGCTTTAGTTCTTAGGGGAAACTTTCCCGGTGTTGATTACTATTGTAGTTGATGCTTGTGAGTGGAACCATTGGATTATTGTTTATGTTCAGATTGTTATCCATTACCATATCATCTTTGATCTTGATCCATATGATGTCTTGTGAGTAGTTCGTTTAGTTCTTGAGGACATGGGAGAAGTCATGTTGTTAGTAGTGGATTTGTGTTGAGTTATTATTCAATGGTTTAGTATTTAAGTTGTGGTACTATTCTTCTAGTGGTGTCATGTGAACGTTGACTACATGACACTTCACCATTTATGGGCCTAGGGGGATGCATTGTGTATTTGGATACTAATCGTGGGGTTGCCGGAGTGACAGAAACTTCAACCCCTGTTAGGACACCTTTGCACAAGGGAGTGTAGGATCTTAGAGTTTAAGGCTATGGTTAGATTTATATCTTAATTACTTTACTATAGTTACGGATGTTTGCAGGGGGTTTAATCACAAGTATGTATTATTCCAAGTAAGGTCGGTATGTTAGCACAGGTTCACCCACACAACACTTATAACACTAGACAAGAGTACTCAGCTATTTGAAGCGAAAGCACTTGACATAATTCCCATATGTCCTCGAGAACGTTTGGTCCTTATAAGTATTTCCACCGGCTTGTCCTTTGATAAGAAACGATTGGGCCACTTGCTCTGTTTGTTCGTTGTCTTTATTACTTGCTCTTTGTTTTGTTGCCTTATCAGAAAACCACTAAAAATCCATTTGCTAAGTATTTACAGAGATTTCCTGCTCCATACCATTGTTCAGCACCTTCTGCTCCTCGTTGGGATCGACACTCCTATTTATAGAAGGTACTGCGATACACCCCCTATACTTGTGGGTCATCAAGAATATTTTCTGGCACTGTTGCCGAGGAGTGAAGCGCTATTGAAGAATGGAACTAGTGAGGGAAACTTCTACTATGAGTATTGCTTTTTGTTACTGCTTGTTACTTTGTTTCCAATATGGATAACCCACTTGGTTTTCTGTTTGGGAAAACTACTACCACTGGTAGGGTAGTAGATGAACCACCACCTATTGAGATAGATCCTTTTAAGATACCTACAAGTATTATTGATTGTGTTATGGATAATTATTATTTAGGGGATGGAACCATCCATCCTGGTGATCATTTACTTTTTATCCATGAATTATGCGGGTTGTTTAAGTGTGCAGGTATCACAACTGAAAAAGTGAAGAAGAAGTTACTCTCCATATACTTGAAGGGGAGAGCTGTAGAATGGTATAAGCTCCTGAAGAATGGACAATCCATGGAATGGGAGGAGATGTCATCTCTCTTTTGTTCTAAATTTATCCTCCCAGTGAGATTCACAAGGATAGAAATATTATATATAACTTTTGGCCTCATGATGGAGAGAGTACAGCTCAAGCTTGGGGGAGATTGAAGTTACTAATGCTTAAATGTCCTATTCATGAACTCCCTAACAATATTATTATCAATAAATTTTATGCTAGGCTTTCTCTTCATGATAAAGATTTACTAGATGCTTCTTGTGCTGGATTATTCACACGTATGAAGGAAGAAGCTAAATGGTATCTACTTGACCATATTCAAGAGAACACTGAAGCTTGGGAGAATGACAAAGGAAGAAAGTCAGGTATAAACTATGATTATGAAAGCATTCAATCTTTTATGAGAACTGATGACTTCCGTGATATTAGTAATGAGTTTGGTCTTGATTACCAAAGTATTGCCAACTGTTTTAAGGCCTTTGCCTCTTATATTGAAATTCCCAAGAAGAAGTGGAATAAGTATCATGCTCCTTATAAAGATGTTGTTAGTCATGTTACTGTTAGAAGTACTGAAGTTTGTACTACTAATCATATTGTGCCTGAACCTCATGTTGAGAAAGTTCCTTTCCCAGCTAAGGTAAAGGAGTATTCTATGATTATTAGTGTAAATAACAAAGGTACAAAGGAAACTATGGAGCCTGATAAGCAATTGAATGTTGATCCTATGGTAGCTATTGTGAAAGACACTGTCACTAGAAATATAAAAGGATGAGCACATTGTCTTCTGTGAAGACGCTTCTAATATTATCTCTCATCCTAGTAAATCTAGAAAAGCTAGTGTTCATGTGCTTTCTGTTAAAATTGGTTATCATTGTTACTATGGTTTATGTGATATTGGTGCTACTTCTAGTGCTATTCCTTATGAGCTTTACAGGGAAATTATGCATGAGATTGGTCCTTGTGATCTTGAGTACATTGATGTGGTTATTCACCTTGATAATAAGGAAACCATTTGTCCCATTGGTATTGTAAGAGATGTGGAATTTCTTTGCGGTAAGATTAAATATCCTGCTGATTTTCTAGTGCTTAACTCAGCAGCTAGTAAAACTTGCCCTATTATTTTTGGTAGACCTTTCTTGAACACTTGTGGAGATATTATAGATTGTAAGAAGGAAAAAGTTTTAACTAAGTTTGATGGAGATTCTTATGAGTTTAACTTTTCCAAATTTGCTAAAGCTCCTTGTGAAAATAGTTTGCCTAATAAAGATTTCAGGATGGAACAACTTGCTTCTATTGATCCAGTTTATGACCTTGGACCTCTTTTTGGTGATTGTAAGTATGCTTATTCTGATGATAAAGTTGTTGCCAGTGATAGTTATATTGTCAACTTTATTCAAAGTGCTACTGAAAGTTATTATGAGAGAGGGAAACATGGTTTTATGCATCTCAATAATGTTAAGTTTCCTTGTTTTATGTTGAAAGCTTTGAAGTTGCGTCTGTTTTGTCTTCCTATGCTTGTGGCTTTTTGTTTCAACAACTCATTTTCTTATGATACTCCCATGCATAGGAAGTGGGTTAGACTCAAATGTGTTGGTTATTTGCTTCTTGATGCTCTCTTTCACTTCAAATATTTATCTCCTTTGTGAGCATCTTTGAAAGTTTCAAGCCTAACTTAAAGGCATTAAAGAAAAGTACTTGTTGGGAGATAATCCAAGATTTTTGTTGAGTCTTGAAGTTATTACTTCAGTAATAACCGCTCCTTATCCTTTTTGTTTTGGTTTTTGTGTCAAGTTCAACTACTTTTGTGAAGTAGAGGAGTTGTGAAAAGTGTCTGTCCTAGGACAGATTTTTGTGCTGAATTGTAAAAATTCGTGAGGAAGCTCAGTATGTAGGATGGAGCTGAATTTTTCTGAGCTTGTTATCCAAGTTGTTACCCGACTTTAATTAGTTCTGCACTTTTTGATTTGAGCAAAGGAACATTTTCTAAAAAATCAATCTTTACCTGCTGGTCTGTTTTGACAGATTTCTGCCGTCATTTGCATTTGCCTCTTACAGAAACTTTTGTTTTGATGGGTTTTCAGTTGAAGTGTGCACCCAAAGGTTTATTGTTTTTTCTTACACTAATTTTGTCGTTAATGTTTGTGTATTGCCTTGTGAAGAAAGGAATTTTCCAGGAGAAGGAGAAAAGGAATCTGCAGAGTTCGTCTTTGAATAGGTAAAAGTGGTGAAAACAGAAGGTTCGTCAAACCCCAATCTTTTTTATATTTCTGATGTTTTTAATACATAAGGGAAGTTTCAAGACGAAACAGAGGAGGAAACAGAGTCTAGGGTGGACAAACCCACCCCAGGCACGGGCCCCTGCCTGGCCGCGCCTGGAGGGGGTGTGCCACCCCCAAGCTTCGTCTCCGCCCCGTTTTCATATCAAAACCTTCCTTATGCATTGGAACTTCGTAATATATAACCCCCCAGAACCCCCGAGGTTCGTGCATTGTGTTCTCATCATGTTTTCGTTTCGATCTATTTCTGTCAGGAAATCTTCTCAAGTTTAGAGCACCATGGTCTCCGCCAACAACAAAGGCAAGAAGCCCGGGGAAGAAGATCCTCAAAATCCCAAGGAGGAGGAGATTTTGGTAGGGTATGAAGGTGACATGGAGGAGGAAAAGCATCCAGACACCCACACTACGACACAAACATTGGAGTGGTGGCAAGCCCTATCAAGATTAGGATGACAGCACGGATGTCTACAGGAGGGAGAGCTCCGCGCCATACCCTCGCTCCACGGTGATCACCTCCACGTACCAAGAGACCCTTCCATACTCTTATTCATGAGCGTCAATATCAACATGTGCCCAAAGGTAACTTACCCTCGGTTTGTGATATGCCTCATTCTAACAATGTAGGGAGGAACACTCTAAGGAGGAAGAGTGGAGAAAGAATAACAAGGACTGGGATTCTCGGTCCGACATGATCATGAACCGCATTGAGCAAAACTAGGAGTTGATTCGTACCCTGACCTTCGAGTTTGAGGATTTGAAGAAACTTATTGAAGAGCTTATCAAGAGAACACCACCACCACCGAATGAGTAATTTATCATCAGGTTTGGAATCCCCTTGGCTTGTTCCAATCTTGGGGGAGTGTCGCGGTATCACCATCATCATCTTTTATCTTTTACCTTTTTAGTGGATTCATATCTTTGGTAGAGAAGTTATCTTATAGTTTGGTTTGCATGTGGAAGTATCTCTCCTTTAGTTGGTTATCTATGTATCCCTTGGTGTGAGTGCCCTTATTGAATATTAATTAGAAGTCTCATCTTTTACTTTTTGCACATCTTATTTTAGTTTGCAATCTCTATTATATGATGAATCTTGTTGATCAGTATTTGTCATCACTTTGGGAGCATCAAGTAACTCTAAATTGGTTTTGGCAAACCGAGCTCTGGTCAGTAGCAACAATTTTTGAGGTTTGAAAGAAAAAGAGAAAAAGCTTACAGGTATTTTGTATCATCTATTTTCTTTCTTGATTGGCTCGTAAGCTTAGTATTCTTTATTTAAGATATTTTGTGTCTTCAAGGAATATTGCATGTTTGGCTTTATTACTTGTATGTTTGCTTGTTTCTTTCAACTCTCTTGCTTGCTACCCAGCCTTGGTAGCCAAAAACCTGTTTTGAGAAGGCATACTTCTCATGTTTCCAAATCCCTTTGAACCAAAACCTGTGCCATTTGTGTCCACTATATCTACCTAGTAGCATTGTTAATATTCCAAGAAAATTCTCAAGCTTCATCTATCTTTCGAATTAAAAAGTATTTTGTTATGTGAAAAGTAGTTAGTAAAGCTCTCACGAACTTGATGGCACACCTTATATTCTTTGACCCTAATAGACTTGAACCATTGTGTCATCGAAGTTGTATATGCTTGCATATATACGTTGGAATTAGCAGAACCGTGCTGTCTCGGGGAACGTTTTCAACATTGCACCTGTACTTTGTATACAGTTGATATCATGCTCTTTTGTCTCTGGATGTCACCAGTGTGAAATAAAAAGGGAGCTTGTAAGTCAATGGAGTTTGTATTTTGTGTTAGAGAAATGCCTGGGCCGCTAGCCTAAGCCATGCCTAATCATGGTGGAAACTTGCAGCATCACCATAGTGAGCTATCTATGAATCATCCTCAATAAAAAGCTAAGCACATAGTAAATAAAAAGATCGCTGAGATGTTCATTGTCTGCTTGCCTTGTCATTTTGGTTATGGGAAAGCTCATGTACCATGTGCAAGGGGTACCCCGTTGGCAGTTCTCTATGATATGCATGTACTTACAATGACAAGAACTTACCGGTAACTGAAGTTGAGTAGCATGAGGAGTGGCCCTTGATGACCCACAAGTATAGGGGATCGCAAAGTCTTCGCGGGTAGTATTACCCAATTTATTGATTCAACACAAGGGGAGCCAAAGAATACTTGCAAGCCTTAACAACTGAGTTGTCAGTTTAGCTGCACCTGGAAATAGTTCTTGCTCACAGAAGTTTATCAGTAGCAACAGTTTGGTAGTAGCAATAGCAAAGCAACAACAATAACAACAAGAGCAATAGTAATAGTAACGGTAACAGTAGGATTCGAGTGCAGTGGGCATAGGGATGGATGGACGGGCGTTGCATGGACGACTCTAAACATGTAACTTCAAGATCTAGGGCATTGCAGATAAATAATAACAAGCATCCAAGTACTAAACAATCCTAGGCATGTGCAACAAATATAGTCATACGTGCTTGCAATGAAAAATTGCACAACATCTTCTGTCCAGCCAGCCCGTGGCAGCGGGGCCTCTAGGGAACTATTGGAAATTAAGGTGCTCCTTTTAATTGAGCACCAGAGAAAAGCATTAACACTCCGTGAACACATGTGATCCTCACACCACAGCCATCCCCTCCAGTTGTCCCAATTATTGTCACTTTGGGGCCTTTGGATCCGGACAATGATATGTGTACACAACTTGCACATAAGATCACAAACAATACTATCATAATGATTCAATAATAAGTTCAAATCTGAGATCATGGCACTCGGGCCCTAGTGACAAGCATTAAGCACAACAAGTTGCAACAAAGTCAAATAGCACAAGAGAAACTAGGTATTTAGCCCTAACAGATCTTATTCGATTACATGATAGAACTCATCCAATCCCTACCATCCCCAAGACTACAGCAAGGGATTACTCACTCATGGATGAGGGAAACATCGGTGGTCGATGGAGATGCGTTGATGATGACGATGGCGATGATCCTCTCCAAATTCCCCGTCCCGACAGGGTGCCAGAACGGAGTTTCTGGATCCGAATCTTGGTTTCTGGTGGCGGCGGAGCACAACTCTTTCTGGAAAACTACCGAACCCCCCTCGGTTTTTATGTCGAAAGGCAACTTATAGGTGCCGAGGGAGGCCGAGGAGGTTCCTGGGGAGGCAGCACCCCCTCCAGGCACGGGGTCAGGTGGGCCCTCGCCTGGGGTTGGTCTAGGCCCCCAGGCCTCCCCTACGTCTCTTCTTCTGGCTCCGTGGATCTCCTGGTGAAATATAATTTTTGGCATATTTTCCAGGATTTTTCCTGATAGTTCATTTTCTGCACAAAAACAAGACACCAAGGTAATTCTGCTGAAAACAACATCAGTCCATGTTAGTTGTATCCAAATCACACAAGTTTAGAGGAGAAACAATAGCAAAGTGTTCGAGAAAGTATATATGTTTTGGACGTATCAACTCCCCCCAAGCTTAGTGTATTGCTTGTCCTCAAGCAATTCAGTTCAAAACTGAGTGCGATAAAAGAACTTTCACGAACACTTTGCTTCATATGATGTAAATATTCTCAGCACAAGAGTAGATGATTAGACAATTCATAATAAGGAGTATGCAACTAAGTCTACTCAATAGTTATTGAAAGCTATGAAGAGAAACCAACTCAATAATAATAAGTAGCATGAAACATAAACATAAGCAACATTGCAATGCTCATAATATGGTATGATAGAGTGGTATCTCGCTTGCCTTTGTTTGAAGAGCACAATATAAATGCCAAGGTATCTCTGAAGTTCACATGAAGACTAGAAGTAAAGATATCAGAGATACAAGCATCAAAGTGATGTCATAATTAACCAAGTTTTGGAACAAACACAAGAATGACAACTATTCTCTCAAGAAGGTGCTCATAGAATAAGTGGTGACTCAACAAGGTTGTGAAAAACGGTTTTGTGAAGGTTTGAAAGGCTTCCCAATGCTGAAAGGAAGGTACTCATTAGCTTTGAGCTCTTATTGCCCCTATCATAGGCATCTTCATGTGGTTAAGGTGAAAGTGAGGTCCACTTTGAATCATATGCTTGACGGACCATAGACTGGAAATCCCAAGTCCCTTTAGTATGAGGGTCGCTCCGCATGCTACTCAACTTTGGTCACCTGAAAGTTCTTGTCATTGTAAATACATGCATATCATCGAGAACCGCCAATGGGGTACCCCTTGCACATGGTACAAGAGGTTTCCCATAACCAAAATGACAAGGCAAGCAGACAATGAGCATCTCAGCAATCTTTTTATTTACCATATGCATAGCTTTTTATTGAGGATGCTTCATAGATGCTTATTATGGTGATGTTGCAAGTTTCCACCATGATTAGGCATGGCTTAGGCTAGCGGCCCAGGCATTTCTCTAACACAATGTATAAACTCCATGAACTCACAAGCTCCCCTTTTATTTCACATCGTCGACATCCATAAACAAAAGAGCAAAGTATCAACTGGATAATATATCCAAAAGGTGTTGAAAGCATTCCCCGTGACAGCACGGTTCTGCTGACTCCCAACATATAATTATCAAGCATATAACTTTCATGGACAGGTCACAATGATTCAGGATTATTAAGCGCAAGGAATAAAGTGTGCCATCCAGTTCGTGAGAGCTTTACTAACTAACTTACTCAAAACAGACAAACATTTTATTTTGTTATAAAACACGTAATATAGAATATGCGCTTAAGTAGCAAATGATGCTAATAGGTAGGTATGGTGGACACAGCTGGCAATATTGGTTTTGGGGAGTTGGAAGCACAGGTAGAGCACATACTCAGTGCAAGTGAAGGCTAGCAATAGAGAGGGAGCGACAAACGAGAGAGCAATAGCTGTCATAATCATGCTTGCAACAAAACAGGACTAATTATGGCATGAAAGTGATACAAGAACTCTGAGGCAAAATAAATCATCGAGGCTTACTGGCTATTGATTAGTCATATGCATGCGTTAGCATGTGCCAAGTCGATTCACACGAACAGTCAGAGGAGGATACCACAATATCATACCAAAATATGAATAAAAGAATGCAAGAAAACATTCATATGACATGCTACAAACTGTTAGCAAGCTGGAGCTAATCATAGAAGAGCAAGAACTACTAAGCATCCATCAGTAACATACTCCTTACAATGAACAGACTAAGCATGCTCACAATGATGAGTATATGTACAAAAATGAAAAACAAATAGAGTTCGTTACCAGCCTCTTACCACTCCTCAATTTGTCTTAATCTTCATTATTTCCCATCACTTGTGTGACTTGAATAATAACATGAAACCAAAATCCACTGTGGACGGCTGAACCCTGCAAAGAACTCACAAAACCAAAGAAGACCAACAAATATTTTTGGTGTTTTCGATTTTTTTAAAGCAAGCAAACAAAGTAAAAGAAAACCAAAAACAAAAACTAAGACGCTCTAAGAACAACACAACTGTGCATGAAACAATAAAAACGAAGTGTCTAGAAAAACCTGAGATTTTTATTGATGAAGAAGGGGATACCTTGGGCACCCCCAAGATTTTAACGCTTGTAACACTTGAATATTTCTTGGGGTGACACGGGGTGGCTCACCCAAAGCTTGAGCTTTTTTCCATTCTTCATCTCATTACATCATCCTCTCTCTACACCTGAATTTGTTTTCTTCATACAAAACTTCACACAATCTTCATTAGGAACATTAGTGCATTCAAAAGATAATAGACCTTTGGGTTTTAGTTTTAAAACAGTAGAACTTTCACTAAATACACAAGATACTTTAGCAATTCCCTCAAAAATCTCAATTTCCCAAAAAGAACCCGAAAAGAAATCAATAAGAAGCAAATGCAAATAATGACACAAATCTGTCAAAACAGACCGTCAGGTAGAAACCGATTTTTTCGAAGACCTTATGTTGCTCAAATCAAAAAGTGTTAAACTAACAAAAGTTAGATAACATACTGGGAGATTTATTCGTAAATTTTCATCTCAATCCAACTTACATAGACTCCTCACGAATTTTTGTGGTGGAGGACAGAAATCTCTTTGAGAACAGCAACTCCACAAATCTTACTTCCCTCTCATTAGAGGTCATTCTTAGCACCAAAAGAAAACAAAAAGGATAAGGAGAGGTCATCACTGAAGTAATAACTTCCAAGACTCAAGGAACCTCTTGGTTATCTCCCAACAAGTACTTTTCTTTAATGCCTTTAAGTTAGGCACGACGAAGAGCAAAGATTGGAAAGGAGAAAATTAAAAGTGAGGAAGTATAACCACTGTGAAAACATTGTTTTGTTCATTAAAATCCTTTTGTTAACAAGGTTGATCAAGTCTTGTTACCAAAAAAATATTATATGAAACAAAACTTTGCATTCCACAAGGTGATTATGTTACCTCATACTTGATAGCAATGGTCCCAATCATAATAGTTTCAAAATTTTCTTGTGGAATGGGACAATATATTTCTCCAACCTTGATGCTCTCAATATTTTCAAATGAATTCAGGCAATAGCTTCTAACAAACTTCTAATAAATAGTATGCTCTTTGTTATCAATATTGAATGTTACTTTTCCTTGATTATAATTAATGACAGCACCTGTAGTATTAAGAAAAGGTCTCCCAAGAATAATAGACATATTATCATCTTTAGGCATTTCAAGCACAACAAAATCAGTTAAAACCATGCAATTATGGGAAACTTGAACAGGAACATCCTCACATATACCAATAGGAATAGTAGTTGACTTATCAACCATTTGCAAGGAAATATCAGTTGGTATCAACTTTTCTAGCTGGAGTCTCTTGTAGAGAGAAAAAGACATAACACTAACTCCATCTCCCAAATCACATAAAGCAGTTCTAACATAATTATTCTTAATGGAGCAAGGAATAGTTGGTATACCTGGATCACCAAGTTTCTTTGGAACCTTACCATTGAAGGAATAATTAGCAAGCACAGTAGAAATTTCCTCATTAGGAATCTTCCTTTTATTAGAGACAATATCCTTCATATACTTTGAATACGGAGGCAATTTAATAGCATCAGTCAAAGGAATTTGCAAGAATAAAGGCTTCATCCACTCACAAAACTTGGTGTAGTGTTCTTCCTCCTTTGACTTGTGTTTCTTACCTGGAAAAGGCATAGGTTTCTGCACCCAAGGTTCTCTCTCTTTACCATGTTTATTAGCAATAAAATATTCCTTTGTGTACCTAGTGTTTTTAGTGTGCTTCTCAGGTTCTTCCTCACCTTCCTTCTTATCAGGAGCATCATTATTATTACCACTCTCAGTTTCAGCATCAGAGACAGATATACTATTAGGATCTATAGGAGGTTCAAGTGGTTCCTCAACTGCTTTATGTTTCTTTTTTCTTTCTCTTACGAGGACTACCACTATCTTCACCTTGTTGAGAATCCTGTTCAATTCTTTTAGGGTGTCCTTCAGGATATAAAGGATCTTGAGTAGCTATACCACTCCTAGTTCTAATTCCATAAGCATGTTTATCTCCTGAAGCATTAACTAGCATATCCTTTTGCACCTTAGCAAGTTGATCAAGTTGAGTTTGAACCATTTGAAAGTGTTTACAAAGCATTTTAATATCATTAGAAGTTCTTTCCATAATATCTTTCAACTCATGGATAGCTCTAGAGTTTTCCAATAAATTATTCTGAACTTGTTTATTAAAATACCCTTGCTTAACAATAAATGTGTCAAGTTCCTCTAAACATTGATCAGGAGGCTTACCATAAGGAATATCACCTTCATCAAAGTGTTGGAGAGAGTGTACCTCAATAGTAGATGAATGGGGAATTGGCTTACATAATTCTTCTATACGAGGTAGATTCTTCACATCTTCAGCTCTAATACCTTTCTCCTTTAGACACTTCTTAGCTTCCTTCATCACTTCATCATTTAATGCAATAACTCCCCTCTTCTTTGTTGTTGGTGCTGGAATTGGTTCAGGATCAACTGGTTCATGAGTAATAGGCTCAGCTGCATTTAGCTCAGTTGAAGTCCAATCATCATAATTCTTGCTTATCTTAGCCATTAATTCTTCAGCATCTGTTGGAGTCCTTTTTCCTGAAAACACAATTAGCAAAGCTATCTAGGTAGGTCCTAGAATCATCAGTTAGTCCATTATAATAAATATCAAGAAGCTCATTCTTAGGAAATGGACATCCAGGATGTGCATGAATCAAGGCACAAAACCTTGTCCATGATTCAGGCAATTTCTCTTCTTCTCCCTGTTTAAAATCAAAAATTGTCTGCAAAGCAGCATGTCTAGCACTGGGAGGAAAATATTTCTAGAAGAAAGAATCAAGCAAGCAATCAGGGCTATCAATGGAACCAGGAGGTAATCTATTAAACCAAGCCCTAGCTTCTCCTTTTAGTGAAAAAAGGGAAGATCTTAGCAACAAAGTACTTGCGCATCTTAAAATCATCAGAGAAAAAAACACTCATAGTAGAAAGCTCATTCATATGAGCCACATCACTCTCATTTTCAGTTCCACAAAAAGGTTCTTTCTCAACAATGTACAAATAGGATAAATCAAGAGAGAAATCATAATATCCATCTTTAATATCTATGGGAGAAGTGGCAAACTTAGGATTAGAGGACAACTTAGGCATGATAGTACATATAGCAAGGAGACTCTTAATAGAACTAGTACCATGTGTGTTTCAGCACTCTTCAACAAAATCATCAGTGAACTCAATGTAACCATCATTAATATCATAACTCTCACTAGCCTCAGGTGAGCTAACAGGTGTAACAATGTCTTCACTAGGAGTTTTGGTATTCCCTAGACCAGCCATAGTAGCATCTATAAAATGACCTAATGAACCACTCACATCAAGCATAGTAGAAGTAACATCATGAGCATCAAAAGCAGTTTCAGACTCAGCAGTAGTAGCAGTGTGTGTAGAATGAGTATGTGGTGGTGGTGTGACAAGCTTACTTATAACAGAGAGTGAATCAAGAGCAGCAGAGGTGTTTAGGACTGTACCTCTTCTTGTAGTGGATGGTAAAATATGAAACTTTCCATCACGAGACTTACCCATGATGAAAGGAGTAGCAGTAAATAATATAGATCCAAGTGAACTTACAAATAAAGCTATGCTCCCCGGCAATGGCGCCAGAAAATAATCTTGATGACCCACAAGTATAGGGGATCGCAACAGTCTTCGCGGGTAGTATTACCCAAATTATTGATTTGACACAAGGGGAGCCAAAGAATACTTGCAAGCCTTAACAACTGAGTTGTCAGTTCAGCTGCACCTGGAAATAGTTCTTGCTCACAGAAGTTTATTAGTAGCAATAGTTTGGTAGTAGCAACAACAACAACAACAAGAGAAATAGTAATAGTAACAGTAACAGTAGGATTCGAGTGCGGTAGACATAGGGATGGATGGACGGGCGTTGCATGGACGAGTCTAAACATGTAACTTCAAGATCTAGGGCATTGCAGATAAATAATAACAAGCATCCAAGTACTAAACAATCCTAGGCATGTGCTCCAAATATAGTCATACGTGCTCGCAATGAGAACTTGCACAACATCTTCTGTCCAGCCAGCCCATGGCAGCGGGGCCTCTAGGGAACTACTGACAATTAAGGTGCTCCTTTTAATAGAGCACCGGAGTAAAGAATTAACACTACATGAACACATGTGATCCTCACACCACAGCCATCCCCTCCGGTTGTCCCAATTATTGTCACTTTGGGGCCTTTGGATCCGAACAATGATATGTGTCCACAACTTGCAGATAAGATCACAAACAATACTATCATAATGATTCAATAATAAGTTCAGATCTGAGATCATGGCACTCGGGCCCTAGTGACAAGCATTAACCACAACAAGTTGCAACAAAGTCAAATAACACAAGAGAAACTAGGCACTATGCCCTAACAGATCTTATTCGATTACATGATACAACTCATCCAATCCCTACCAAGCCTACAACGTGGGATTACTCACTCATGGATGAGGGAAACATCGGTGGTTGATAGAGATTGTAACATCCCAGCATTTAGGAACTCATGAAGGGTAGATTTAGGAATTTAGAATGTTGCATGCATTCATCTGTGAAAATGTGGGTAAAATTTTCGCCAAATAAAAACTTTAAGTGATCAAGGTTTCTTTCATACTTTGAGATTAGGTTTAGTCTTAAAGGGTGATTGCTATAGACTTTGATGTGATCTTTGAGGGTTTATGTGATTTGGGAAATGAATTTGAATTTTAAACTTGAGTGTTTGAATTATAATTCAAATGAATTAGGAATATGGTTTGAATCTTAATTTAAGTAAGAGTAACTATTATAACTAAAACCTTATCCAAAGAAAACAATTAAGAATATGAAAACTTATTTCATATTTTCATTCAATAAATAAATAAGTTACAAAAAATTGTAACTTATTAAATCATCCACACACTTCACTAAAGCAAATAAATAAAGAATAAGAATATTCTTTATTGATAATAATATAATCTTTATTACAAAATAATAAAAGGAAGATTACAAAATAATAAAATGAAAATTACAAAAGTATGAAGAAGATTACATTGGACTATTCTATAACTAAACCTAAACTAAAATCTTCACTTTAAATCTGTACCTACAAAACAAACAGAAACCAAATAGAAAAATAAAAGGTAAGTATTAGAATTGTTTTTCTCTCAGACATGTCAGTGAGGTGAACTGAACAAGTTCATCATTGAGAAAATATAAAAGGGGCAAGTTTCACCAATATGAAAGAATAAATCTTCCATAATTCTAAGCCAGAAGTCAAATGGTAGCCAAGAGGGGCAAATTTCACCAGCCAGGTAAAAGTAACCAGATAACAATCAGTTTCAAAACTCTGAACATATCCACAAGTTCATAGCAAGCACACAAGCAGGACACACAACTAAATGCATGTGTTGTGCTATCAGCTTCACATCACAGCTCCAACACACCAAAACCAGCAGCACAGCCGTGGAGAGGCACTAGTGCATCTCTACACTACACACACACAAGAACAACCAACTTAGACAGTAGCTAAACCAAGCACACAAGAACAACCAAAGCTCCAGATCTCATCACCAGGATGGTAACATAAGGAGGGGGAAGGATCAGGTGGACAGCAAGATCAAGTCCAGGAGCTTGGAGGAGCAGGCTAGCTCAAGGTCAAGCTCAGGAGCTCAACAAAACAAGACCAACATCACCACCTTACTCCACAATCATCAGATTTTGTGGTGAGCATCATAAAACCCTCACATGATCTAATATTAATATCTAGACAGAAACATGTGTTGTTTTATGAAACAAACTCTCAGAAAACACCCAAGTGGGGTGAATCCATCATAGATATTTTAAACTTAAAAAGCAAACAACAAAGTACAAGGATCCCACCAGAGATCAGAACAACATCATTGCTCTGGTTATCAAGCTATATATTACAATTCAAGCATAAATATAGCTAAGATCTAATTTCTAGGCACATCCCTAAAAGTAAAGGTAGCACCTTAGAAACTGATCTTTTGGATCCAGAGAATGATCAAGATTACTATCATCTTTACCAAGATTTTATTCAAAAACAATAGTTGGTACCACTACCAGGACTATCTATATGAATCAATTAGATATGGCCTAAACCCTAAGCCTCAGACCAACATCATTGGTCTTAGGGATTTCAAAGAATAATATTCCTATTTATCATATGAAGCCAAGCTTGTCTTAAGCTTAAACCAACCCAATCAATGAATTACAATCAATCTTGTGTGCCATACCAAGATGGTGTCACAAGAACAATTCTACATGAATCAGGATAAACATTTAATCATCACATATTCAATCAATTAACTTACTAATCATTTTCATGGTAATACAGGAATCATAACTAGGATATTCCTATGTTAATCTTCATTGATTCAAACCACATATTAATTCTCAAGCCAACAACACTAAGACAGTGATTTCATCACACCATAATCATGATCCTAAACCATGAAATGATAGTTGAAGGTTATCAAGTCACTAACTTTACCAAGCTTGGATTCCAAAGCAACTATACCATATGAATCATATCCAATCCAAGCATAAAGGCATCTAATAAGTCACCAGAACCATTATAGTTCATCTCAAGCAACAAGCCTCAGGCTAATAACCATTTAGCATGCTTACAGACCATCCATACATGATCTAATTCATACAGTATATGATCAATCACATGATAAGAAACCTAAATGAAATAAACCATCCTAATCAGGACAAGAGAGTCACCAGAGAGGTCATTGCCAACATCCAGCATGGGATGAACGAGCACAGAGTGCACAAGGGGATAGGAACAGAACTCACCAAAGGTCCTCGCTGGAGACAAGAAGAGGAAGCAGAGGGGCCGACGACCATGGCGGCATGGGGAGCACCCTAGAGGGGGAGATGCAACCCATACGGCGCCACGACAACAACCCTGACCATGCCTAGAGGCGAGGCGAATCACCACGACGCACAACGGCGGTGGCAGCACCAAGAGCCACGCCAACCCCCAAACCCCAGGGTTCGGGATGGCATCGATCCATCCCAGAGAGCCCCATATCCAAATCCAGTTGGATAGAAAGGACGGGCGTCGTCGACAACCTCCTGTTGCACCATGGCGGCGACCAGAACGGCCCAGGGCGGCGGGAATCACCGGCGTCGACATCACCGACCACGGGGTCGAGGTCAGAGGAGGAGAGGATGAGATCGAGGGAGAGAGGTAGCGAGGGAGTGGGCTGAGTTGGGCCAGACCCTTCGAGGTGGTTATTTTTGACTATGTATAATGGGCCACTAGGGCCCAATAAGATTAAGCCAGCCCAGAAATCTTTTAAGGCCTGTTCTAATAAATAGGAAAAGACCAAAATACCCCTAAACTTAATTAAATTCTAGAAAATAAATTAAAAGATCAAAAATTATAAATAAAATATTTTTGGATTCACAATAATCCATATTATCCAAATAAATTAAAATGTAAAATTTTAGACATTTAAATTTTATTAAGAATTTTGTAATTTATATATTCCTTATGGAATTTTACAAAATTATTGAAAGATGATAAAAATAAATAAAAATCAGTTTCATGATATATTAATATTGTAGTATTTTTGAAAAATACTAAATAAATATTTAAAAACAATTTTTGATGTTTAAGTAATAATTCCTAAAATAATTATTAAATCAATTAAAGTTAAATAAAAGGGAAATAAAATAAAATAATTCAATATATGTTATAAATATTAAAGAGTAATATTTATAAATCCTTTATTATTAAAAAGAACTTTTTATAATAATGGGGTGAATGTATATCAAGATAAAATGATGCATTACATTATTGCATAATCATTTTGCTTCTTTAAATATTGTCCTTACCGGGCAATAATGATGTTTTTGTAGACTTAGAAGCTCAAGGTCCAGTGCAAGCATCAGACTTCACTACCTTTCCATCACAAGGCAAGTTCATCACTTGATCATGTCCTTTGAAGAGTCTTTATCAAAGTATTTGCAAATTGTGTGTTATCATATATATTATAAAAGAAAGAAAATATTATTTTCACAAATAAAGAAATCATAGATATCATCCTAAGTGGTGATATAATGGAGCAATAGAACTTAGAGTTCTATTTGCAACAATGATGATCAAGTAGGGACTTAATAACCCCCGACATCAGTGATTCTAGCGCCGTATATTACGCGCTAGCCATCAGATTTGGAATGGGACAGAGAAGTCAGCTGTATCTTCTTCCTCTCGCATGAAGCCTATGTGCAGGTCATGGCTGTTATCCTCGTAGCATGCATATTAATTGGTAATTCGTAGAGGATATGCAGCATATGGGTGTGAACCCTCATCGTCCCACGATAGTTCTGGCATCTAACGGTTTGTACAAACCATTGCCGTAATTCATTATGTGGGCATGGTGTACACCAAGGAGGCATGCGAGGTCGTGAAGGGGGCAGTGATTGGCTTGGACAAACTACTGGGCCCCACATCATGGAATTGTGTACGGGAAAGTACGCCCGGTTGTGCAACAAGGAGTTGATCTCTCATGGGTAAAGTAACGCACCTCTACAGAGTGTAAGAATTGTAACCTGTTACTCCCTGTTCCGGGAAGGAGCTACGAACGCGGCAGGAAAGGAACTCCATGAAATTTCGGGTCAACCTGTGAAGGCTGATTGTTATAGATTTTCAGAATAAAATCAATCTTGGAAGAAAGATTTAAAAAATTGCGTAGTGCCAAGGATTTATAATCCGAGGTGGTAGTTAGAGAATCAAACTTCCCACCTTGCATATAATGAACTTGTTGGGTAATGTTGTTACTCATTCTTTCCTTTGATCCCTTGCTTAGACTCTGAGGATCCCGAAGACGTGCCAATGTATGCAGCCGAATGTCAAGAAGATGTGTTCTACGAGGAACTCGATCTGTCTGGAGGTGTTGAAGGAGTGGATTACGATATCCGCTACGGTGTCGATGATAACGAGTCCAACTAAGTATCCCTAGTTAGTAGTAACCAACGGAGCCGAGCAGCATGAACTCTATAGAATAAGCTGCTGAGCTCAACTCCTAGTCGGAGTTGCTACTTTTATATTCCGCTAAAACACTTTGGTTTGTAAGTTGAATCTTTTGGAAGTCTTGAACTTCCGGTATTGTAATAATAATAATGTGTGTACTTTTGTAATATGGACCCGCAATGTTTCTGTTGTACCACTCTGAGGGATTTGATATTTACGGAACGATGTTCTATGGATGTCATGTCAACGACTATAGTGTACTACACATGCAGTGGTATATTGGGTCACCGCAGTTGGTATCAGAGCAAATTGCTTTGACCTTAGGTTGGAAACCTAGTAAAGGGTATTACCTGTAGGAAAATTAGCAACGATAAAGAATTATCTAAAATTAATATAATGGGTATTCAAATGAGAATATTCTGTTATATATTTTAGTGCGATAATTCTTTGTTATGATGCAATATATCATTGGATACTAATCAATTTTTTTCTAATATACAGAGATATGACACCAAAGTTTCCAAAACAGACTTTTGTAAGGAAAGAGGAGACTCTTGATGATTATCAAGGATCATTCACAGACCAACTTCGTGAACTTTTAAAGCTCTTTAGTTGTCCAACTAGAATTCCAGTGAACACTCTCACTTACCTTGATGGCCGGATGTTATACAAGTATCGCGTGAGTATCCAACTTCCAGAGAATCTTGGATTATATCAAGATCTACCTATAGGAGAAGGTAGGAGTCATTTAGCATCATATCATGTTGTTGTTGTGGAGGCGATAGCTAATATCCGGGAGCAGAAAACCAAGGAGCTATAAGGTAGCACATTCTCCGTGATACCTCATGATTCTATAGACTCGGAGCCTATACCGGATCATCTTACTTTGGTTAAGAAGCATCCTAAGTTAGCTTCCAAGTTTATGGATAGATACCGAAAACTCGTTGCGTCTTTTTATAAGACACATCAAGTGATTGTCGAAGACAAAAATGATATGTTAGAGGATCTAACTGATCCACAAAGGAGGAAGCAGTTAGCATTCCAGTTAGAGAAGGAAGCAAGTAGTAGTGCAACACCTATCTTTAAGGATATACCTATAGATCCTGAATCTTTTATACCATATCCTTATTCACCAAGTCCTGAACCTATACATGATCCTACTATGGATATGAGGTATGCAGTACCACAGGGCTCACAGGATGGTTCTGACTCAGAACTTCCTATTGAGAATTCAGATGGTTGGAGAATGGGATCATATAATGGATCTCATGAACACCAGATGTCCACAGATGGTTCTGACATAAATGTTGGACAATCTAGCTGGATGGGTGCAAGGATGAACCCTAATAATAGTAGTACAAATACCATGTCAATAGATAATCAGGATGAAGAAGAAGATCCTGAGGAGAGAGTGTTTGAATCATCAACATCTTCTCAAAACCCAGGGAATATACATTATCTAGTGTTTAATTATCTTGCCCAAGAGAGCACCTGGGAAGCAGCAGGATCTGCGTATCCTGTTGACAACTCAAGAAATGAAGCTTAGGAGATGCAGGCTGGAGATAATATTGAATATGTTTCTGAAGACTTTTCAGCTGAGCTGGAGGGAGTTAATGCGCTCAGGTTGAGTAATGACTCAAGTCCTGACACTTCAGATACATAGTATGTTCCTTCTGGAAGGCCATATGTTTCACAAACTGTGCGACGAACAACACGTCATCACGGTTGGACATCAGGCATGTACGATGAGCGTAGTTACTACTAGAAGGAGGCAATTAGTTAGTGATATTAAGTACCATGTATTGTACTCCAAGAAATAACATAGTGAGATGAACAAGGTAGTTTTGTGATTATACCTATATGGTATATGTTGTAATGACTTTGTATTATTATGATAGTATGTATCATATGTGAAATGCACATTTGGATTTTCTTTGGATCTTCATTGTGTGACTAGTTCTGTGCGTAAAGTCGAGCTCAGAACACATGTGCATGATGTAATTATGAGTATTCACTTTATGTTGCAGGACTAGAGGGTCATGGATACGGGTGTAGAAATGGAAACTGAGCAGCAGTGGATGGAGAGAGAGGCCAAGGTCGATGCAGATGCAGCAAATCAAGGAGCATTACCACCACCACCAATGAGGCCATTAATGGAGCAGAACTTTATGCAATGCATGCAAATGATGCAAGAGACCCAAAACAAGTTTATGGAAGAGTTGCTGGGGCGAGAAAATCAGAGGGCACCTGAAGGTGGAGGAGTGAGTTTATCTGATTTCCAGAATGCAAGACCGTTACCTTTTGCATCAGCTCCTGAACTAATGGATGCACAAGACTAGCTAGCAGATACTGAAAGGAAGCTGAAAACTGTAGGTTGCAATGATGAGGAGAAAGGTATGCAACTCATCTTCTGACTGGACCTGCAGCATCATGGTGGGAGAATCAGTTAGCCATGCAACAACCAGGAAGGGAGTTTACCTAGGAAGAGTTCAAGCAGAAATTCCGTGAATATCATGTTCCGGAAAGTGTTATGGAGTTGAACCAGAGAGAATTTGAGGAGCTTCAGTAAGGATACACTAGTGTTATGAAGTACATCCGGGACTTTAGTCAACTGTCTCGCTATGCTGAGGAGGATGTCAACACTGAAGAGAAGCGGAAGAAGCGTTTCCTGCGTGGATTAAATCCATTTGTGAAGATGCAACTAAGGTTAGCCAATAAGCAAACTTATCAGCAGTTGTTGGATGCAGCCATTACTTTTGAAGATGATTATAAGAATGTCCAAGATGATCGGAGGAAGAGAGCAAAGAAGGAAACCAAGAGAATTCAGGCAAGCAAACCTAAACCTAACATGGAGTTCAAACCTCAGAATAGGAATTATGGAAACAATAACAATAAAAATAACAAGGGCAGTGTTGGAAATCAATCCAATCCGAGAAGGAATGTTATTTGTAACAATTATGGAATTCCAGGGCATTTCTAGAGGGAATGAAAAAAGCTTGTAGTGATTTGTTATGGTTGTGGTCAGAAGGGGCATATCAAGCCCGATTGTCCGAGCAAACCACCTGGAGGTTGGCCTACTAAGGGAGGAGTACAAGCCAGTGGAGGAAATGGACAACCCAATAAAGGAGGAAATAATGGCAAGAACAACAATGGCAAGAGGAATTGACCTACCGGGAAACTGAACTGTGCAACCTTCGAGGAGGTGGATAATTCAGAGCATGCAGTGATAGGTACGCTCAATATCCTTACCAATCCCGGAAAAGTTCTATTTGATACTGGTGCAACTACTTCATTCATTTCTGAATAATTTTGTGGTAAGTTCAGGATTAGAAGGGCAACGTTAGAAAGTCCTATGACAGTAGTTACAGAAAGAGGGAATGTGATTGTACGCCACAAAAAACAAGATCAGGTTATGTCGATCTGTGGTTGTACATATTTCGCATACCTTTATGTGATTCCTTTGAAGGGAATTGCAGTAGTGCTGGGGATGGATTGGATGATGGAACATGGAGCTCAGATAAATTGTGAGGAGAAAACTGTCTCAATCAAAACTCCGAGTGGAGCAAGGATAGTTTACCAAGCAGATAAGCACAGTCATAGCATGGTGGATCTGCAGTTGAACTCAATGAAAGATGTCAAATTGTAAGAGATTCCTATAGTAAATGAATTTCAAGATGTTTTTCCAGTAGAGCTACCAGGAATTCCACCAGACCGGGAGATAGAGTTTACTATTGACCTAATTCCTGGTACAACACCAATAGCTCAAGCACCATATAAAATGGTACCCAAAGAGTTGAAAGAACTCAAAGAGCAAATTGATGAGTTAGCCAAAAAAGGATTTATTCAGGAAAGTATCTCCCTAGGGAACACCAGTAATCTTTGTGGATAAGAGAGATGGTGGAAGAAGAATGTGTGGTGATTATAGAAACCTAAACAACGTTACTATCAAGAATAAGTATCCTTTACCAAGAATTCAAGATTTGTTTGATCAAGTGAAAGGAGTTGGAGTATTTTCAAAGATCGATTTAAGATCTGGATACCATCAAATAAAAATCAAATCGGAAGATGTTCCCAAAACAACATTTGTCTCAAGATATGGACACCATGAGTATCTGGTAGTACCATTTGGTTTGACCGATGCACCGGCAATATTCATGAATCTGATGAACAAGATCTTCATGCCATATTTGGACAAGTTCGTCATAGTTTTTATTGATGATATTCTGATATATTCCAAGGATAAGGAAGAGCATGCTGATCATTTGAGAATAGCATTGCAGACTTTAAGAGAACACAAACTTTATGCTAAGTTCAGTAAGTGTGAATTTTGGCTTGATGAGCTAGAATTCCTCGGTCATGTGATCAGTAAGGATGGAATTATTGTGAATCCATCTAAAGTTCAGTCAGTATTAGAGTGGACTGCACCGACCAATGTGAAGCAAATTCGAGGTTTCTTAGGAATGGCTGGATATTATCGGAGATTCATTGAAGGTTTCTCCAAAATAGCCGGACCAGTGACCAAATTATTAAGGAAGAATACACCATTCAAGTGGGATGAGAAATGTGAAGCAAGTTTTCAAGAGCTGAAGACTAGATTAACCACGGCTCCAAGCCTAGCAGTTCCTAAAATAGGGAAGGACTTCATCGTATACTGTGATGCGTCTAAAGAAGGTTTGGGTTGTGCATTAATGCAAGATCGGAAAGTGATTGCTTATGGTTCAAGACAACTAAAACCACATGAAGTCAACTATCCAACTCATGATTTAGAGTTAGCTGCAGTAGTTTTTGCGCTGAAAGGATGGAGGCATTTTATTTATGGAGCCAGATGTGAGTTATACACTGACCATAAATGTAACATCCCAGATTTTGTATTAGGATATTATTAGTGTCATGCATCATCCTTGCATCGTTGCATCCTACAATTGAGAATTGAAATAAAAATCCTAACACCTAAACCTAGAAAAACCCTAATAGTGGTTGCCTTATGTAAGCATTATTGTAGAGGTCAAGTAATGACCCTTCTAAAAACCTTGTAAAACATTAAACTATGGCCCTATGTTCACCATATTAATTTTATAAAAATTTAGAAACAATTCTTATCAAGTTTGGTTTTGGTTTGCAAAAGTTATTAAGGTTTACTAAAATATAAAAAGGAAAAATGTTAAACAAAAAAAAAGGGCCAGCAAGGCCAGCAGCTAACCTAGCTGGGCCATTAGCCTCCTCGTCAGCCAAGAAGCTAAGCCTGCCCGCGCACGTCGGCCCACTTCTCCCCTCCACCACCGACACCCGGGCCCCACCCGTCGCCCTTCTCCTTTCTTCTCCGATGAGGACAGAGTCCGCACCGACCACGACCTCCCCCGCATCTGTGTCCAGCCAGGACTCCTCCCCCCAGGCTGCTTATAAAAACCAACCGCACGCCTCTCCTTCGTCCCCCAAAACCCTAGAACCCTAGCCTCTCCATTCCGCGACGTCGAACCACCGCCGCGCTCGGTAATCCAACAAAGAAGGCGACACGGGAACCCCCATCCCCTGATTTCTTCCCCTATATTGACCTCTCGATCAACGTCGTCTACTCATCGCGTTTTCCCCCTGTGTACTGCAGTGTGCCACCGCGGATTGCTCGCCGGAGCTGCGGAGGAGGAGCAGCAACCGCCACCGTTCGGGGAAGAGAATCTCGAATCCGAGGCTACGGGCGGAACCGCGAGGAGGAGACGATCGCCCGAGGCTGCTTCGCCATCACCTAGGGACACTGACGTCGACGCCGACCACCGCAGCGCCCGTCGCCACCAGCCGCCGCCGCCAGCCGGAGAGGTGAGCCGTCCTTGCTCCTAAGCCGTTAGATCCAGGCCGACGGTGAGGATTAGAAGATTCGAACGAAGGGGTATCAGCGAATAACAGCGTGCCACATGGCCGGCGCGTCAGCACGCACGCGCCAGCGCTGCGTCACCTTGCTGGGGCCTATCAACGTCTGCCACTTGGCAAGCCCTTTTAAGTGAAGTATTAGATTTGTTGCAGATTCGAAATAAAACTTGCGAAATTCATATAAAATTGAATTTTTGGCCAAACTTAGCTTATAATATACCGTTGGATTCCTAATTTTGAGTAGAATCCAAATCTGCAATAATATTCCAGGTTTACAGTAATGTTTTAGGTGTAGATTTTAATCACTAGATTGGAGTGTTTATTCTATAGAAAAATAATTAAAATTCTGTTTTAATTGATTCTTGGTGCAATTACCTTGTTTCCATGATGCCTACTAGAAAAAATTATACAACCTTGCTTAGGATCATTATATCTAGCTTGGGGCTAACTAGATGGTTTGATCTCCTTATAATCCTAGGATTTGTTTAGTGACTCTATTAGATCTAAACCCTTGGGAAAATCAATCCTAGTGACACCCTTACACTATCACAACACAAACTTGCTACCTTGATCAATTTAACCAACCTTGCATAAATTACCATGTTGCATGCATGCATGATTTCCTTTGTGTTATGCTTTGAGCAAGTTGTGATCAGATCTATGTTTGTGATTCGTTAGATTGCTCGGAGTGCGCTAAGGAGTGCTATTGTGTAGAGTGCTGCTCGGATCAAGGCAAGTTACACCACTTGTTCATAATTTTGTCCCAGTTTTGATTCTATGCATGTGATCTTCAAAATTCTGTAGTATGCATGTGTAGGATGATCTAGTAGAATTTTTCCTTAGTATTATTTTGCAAGTGCGATGATTTTGTAGTATGCCATGAGTAGCTCTATACTTAGGATTTCCCATCCTAATAGGTTACCCCTGTTTTTAATAAGTATAGCTTGCTATGCTATATATATACAAAGTACCGTTGGGGGGTTCGAAAGACAAAGAATTTTTCTAAGTATAAAGGCTCTCTAGAGCAAACTTTTCTTCTCAAATCCACTTCAAAATAAAACTAAGTTTTCTTCTAGGCGGAATGGTTGTCGGGTCAACGAGTGTGATTTTGGTGGAGGACGGCCGCCCAGGAATCAAAGAAGTCCCATGCTGAATTGAAGCTTCCGGCAACCACAATACATTATGGGCTCTGTCTTGGCCTAGTACTTAGTGGGAAACCTCACCTGGGTACCAACATTTGGAGGTTCTTGGCACGGTTGGATCCGGAAGGTAGAGGGGCTACTAAGGGAAAGCCTCGCCATGGTCTTGTCTGTTAAAGGACTTGATCGTGGATTGTGGGTAAAGTGCACAAACTCTCGAGAGTATTGCAATCTGATCGATCAGCCGTGTTCACGGTAACAGAACAACAATGAGCGTCTGAAGGATGGAGCCTCTGAAGGATCTTCCTCTCTCTTTTCTAAAAACGAAGTTTTGAAACCCCATGGCGTGCGTAATATCGCTAATGGGTGGGAATTTGGGAACTTGGTGTGTAATATCCAAGTGACGCTTGGTGCGTAATATCCAAGTGTTTGGTTGTTTGGACACTTGGTGCGTAATATCCTCGTGTGCCACTCGACCTTGTTTTATCTAAGCAAAAGTTTACAAAGTAGGACAATCCTCTCTTCTTCTCTCTACTTAAGAAAACTAGCTTTGAGCAAATGAACTCTACAGCCTATACCAGCCTTGCATGTAGAGATAGTCTTTTCTCTCCTTGGTGTAATTTGCCAATACATTCAAAGTATTGAACCAACTTGTTGGCTGCACGTCTTATGTGCAGAATCCGAAGATTGAAAGGTGCGTAGGGATCGCGGGTCTACACTCGACAAGCCTGGGCGTTGATGGACTCATGCTGCTTTTATGTTTCCGCTGTTATTTAAGCTAGCATAATGCTAAGCAATTTTTGTAATAAATTCATACTCTGGATTCTCCGTGTAATAAAGACTTTGTGTTTTACATGATATTTCATCGACTGTGAGTGCCAGCTATTGATCCAGGGACTAGCATGTCAATCACAGGGACTTAGGATCCTTATCGATCCGAGGTCACTACAATAAAAGTCTCAAATATTTCTTCACTCAAAAGGAATTGAATATGAGACAGAAGAGTTGATTGGAACTAATCAAGGATTATGACTTAACAATCAACTATACTCCAGGGAAAGCAAATGTTGTAGTTGATGCTTTAAGCAGAAAAAGTGCAGATATTCAGCCTAGTAATCGGGAGTTACCAAAAGAGTTACAAATGGACTTAGAAAGACTAGAACTTCAATTTATTAGAATAGAGTTTCTTGGAGGATTAGATACTATGCAGGTAGTTGCAGAGCAGGACAGTGATCTTAAGCAAGAAATTTTTAGACATCAAGCAGAAGATCCTTTTATTGCTGAGGAAATTCGAAGGATATCTCAAGGGCAAAAATCAGTTTTTCGCCTTGTTGGAATATGGGTCTTTATGGTTTCAAGACCGTTTATGTGTTCTAGATGTGACTGAGATTCGTGAAATCATACTCAGAGAAGCACATGAAACACCATATTCTATACATCCAGGGAGTACTAAGATGTATATGGATTTGAAAGAACTATTCTGGTGGAATAACATGAAAAGAGATATTGCTAAATATGTATCTGCATGCCATACCTGCCAAAGGGTGAAAGTTGAACATCAAAGTCCAGCAGGACCATTACAACCCTTGGAAATTCCTGAATGGAAGTGGGAGGAAATAGGTATGGACTTCATCACAGGATTTCCCATGACACCAAAAAGGAAGGATATGATATGGGTAATTGTGGACAGACTCACTAAGAGTGGACATTTTATTCCAGTGAATCAAAAAGATAATGCCAAGAAGTTAGTTGAAGTATATGTCAAAGAGATAGTAAGTAAGCATGGAGTACCCAAAAAGATCGTAACTGATAGGGGATCAGTGTTTACTTCTGCATTTTGGAAGCAATTGCATGAAGCAATTGGTTCAAAGTTAGATTTCAGCACAGCATATCATCCGGAGACAGGAGGTCAAACTGAAAGAACAAATCAAATACTAGAAGACATGTTAAGAGCTTGTGCACTAGATTTTGGAGGAACATGGGAAGATCATCTACCATTGGCAGAATTTTCTTATAATAATAGCTATCAGAGTAGTTTGAAGGCAGCTCCATACCAAGTTCTGTATGGAAGGAAGTGTAGATCACCAATATGTTGGTATGAGCCTGGAAGCAGCAAAGAATTTGCGCCAGATTATATCAAGGAAAGACAAGATATCATTTATAAGATCAGTGATAGACTAAAAATAGCTCAAGAAAAGTTATGCGGATCAAACTCAAAGATCATGGCATCCAAAAGTGGGAGATATGGTCTATTTGAAAGTAAGTCCAATGAAAGGGGTAAAAAGATTCGGAGTTAAAGGGAAATTGAGTCCAAGATACATCGGACCATTCAAGATACTGAGTCAAAACAGAACTATAGCTTATGCTTTAGAGTTACCGTCAAGATTGGCTCAAGTGCATAATGTTTTACATGTGTCACAACTTCGTAAATGTTTGAAAGTTCCAGATGATGCAATCACACATCAAGAGATAGAACTATAAGTAGACCTGACCTATATTGAAAAGCCATGTAAGATTCTAGAAGAAAACTGGAAAAGATTGAGGAACAGAGCAATAAAATATTGCAAGATACAGTGGGAACATCACCCTGAAAGGGAAGCCACGTGGGAGAAAGAAGAGGATTTAAGAAAAGCATATCCAGAACTATTCAGGTACATCTCCTCAAACTTCGGGACGAAGTTTAATTTAAGGGGGGAAGTCTGTAACATCCCAGCATTTAGGAACTCACGAAGGGTAGATTTAGGAATTTAGAATGTTGCATGCATTCATTTGTGAAAATGTGGGTAAAATTTTCGCCAAATAAAAACCTTAAGTGATCAAGGTTTCTTTCATACTTTGTGATTAGGTTTAGTCTTAAAGGGTGATTGCTATAGAATTTTATGTGATCTTTGAGGGTTTATGTGATTTGGGAAATGAATTTGAATTTTAAACTTGAGTGTGTGAATTATAATTCAAATGAATTAGGAATATGGTTTGAATCTTAATTTAATTAAGAGTAACTATTATAACTTAAACCTTATCCAAAGAAAACAATTAAGAATATGAAAACTTATTTCATATTTTCATTCAATAAATAAAGAAGTTACAAAAAATTGTAACTTATTGAAATCATCCACACACTTCACCAAAGCAAATAAATAAAGAATAAGAATATTCTTTATTGATAATAATATAATCTTTATTACAAAAGAATAAAAGGAAGATTACAAAATAAAAAAATGAAAATTACAAAAGTATGAAGAAGATTACATTGGACTATTCTATAACTAAACCTAAACTAAAATCTTCACTTTAAATCTGTACCTGCAAAACGAACAGAAACCAAATAGAAAAATAAAAGGTTAGTGTTAGAATTGTTTTTCTCTCAGACATGACAGTGAGGTGCACTAAACAATTTCATCATTGAGAAAATATAAAAGGGGCAAGTTTCACCAATATGAAAGAATAAATCTTCCATAATTCTAAGCCAGAAATCAAATGACAGCCAAGAGGGGCAAATTTCACCAACCAGCTAAAAGTAACCTGATAACAATCAGTTTCAAAACTCTGAAGATATCCACAAGTGCACAACAAGCACACAAGCAGGACAGACAACTAAATGCATGTGTTGTGCTGTCAACTTCACAGCATAGCTCCAACACACCAAAACCAGCAGCACAGCCGTGGAGAGGCACTAGTGCATCTCTACACTGCACACTCACAAGAACAGCCAGCTTAGACAACAGCTAAACCAAGCACAACAGCCAGTAACCAAACCAACCAAAGCTCCAGATCTCATCACCAGGATGGTAACATAAGGAGGGGGAAGGATCAGGTGGACAACAAGATCAAGTCCAGGAGCTAGGAGGATCAGGTTAGCTCAAGGTCAAGCTCAGGAGCTCAGCAAAACAAGATCAACATCACCACCTTACTCCACAATCATCAGATTTTGTGGTGAGCATCATAAAACCCTCACATGATCTAATCTTAATATCTAGACAGAAACATGTGTTGTTTTATGAAACAAACTCTTAGAAAACACCCAAGTGGGGTGAATCGATCATAGAGATTTTAAGCTTTAAAAGAAAATAGCAAATTACAAGGATCCCACCAGATCTCAGAACAACATCATTGCTCTGGTTGTCAAGCTATATATTACAATTCAAGCATAAATATAGCTAAGATCTAATTTCTAGGCACATCCCTAAAAGTAAAGGTAGCACCTTAGAAACTAATCTTTTGGATCCAGAGAATGATCAAGCTTACTATCATCTTTACCAAGCTTTGATTCAAAAACAATAGCTGGTACCACTACCAGGGCTATCTATATGAATCAATTAGATAGGGCCTAAACCCTAAGCCTCAGACCAACATCATTGGTCTTAGCGATTTCAAAGAAGAATATTTCTATTTATCATATGAAGCCAAGCTTGTCTTAAGCTTAAACCAAACCAATCAATGAATTAGAATCAATCTTGTGTGCCATACCAAGATGGTGTCACAAGAATAATTCTACATGAATCGGGATAAACATTTAATCATCATAGATTCAATTAATTAACTAACTAATCATTTTCCTGCTAATACAGGAATCATAACTAGGATATTCCTATGTTAATCTTCACTGTTTGAGATCATGATCACACATTAATTCTCAAGCCAACAACACTAAGACAGTTATTTCATCACACCATAATCATGATCCTGAACCATGAAATGACAGTGGAAGGTTATCAAGTCACTGACTTTACCAAGCATGGATTCCAAAGCAACTATACGATCTGAATCATATCCAATCCAAGCATAAAGGCATCTAATAAGTCACCAGAACCATTATAGTTCATCTCAAGCAAAACAAGCCTCAGACTAATAACCATTTAGCATGCTTACAAACCATCCATACATGATCTAATTCATCCAGTATATGATCAATCACATGATAAGAACCCTAAATGAAATAAACCATCCTAATCAGGACACGACAGTCACTAGACAGGTCATTACCAACATCCAGCATGGGATGAACGAGCACAGAGAGCACAAGGGGATAGGAACAGAACTCACCAAAGGTCCTCGCTGGAGATGAGAAGAGGAAGCAGAGGGGCCGACGACCATGGCGGCATGGGGAGCACCCAGAGGGGGGCGCTGCAACCCATACGGCTCCACGGCAGTGACCCTGACCACGCCTAGAGGACAGGTGAATCACCACGACGCACAACGGTTGCGGCAGCACCAAGATCCACGAGCAGCATGAACTCTATAGAATAAGTTGCTGAGCTCAACTCCTAGTCGGAGTTGCTACTTTTATATTCCACTGAAACACTTTGGTTTGTAAGTTGAATCTTTTGTAAGTATTGAACTTCCGGTATTGTAATAATAATAATGTGTGTACTTTTGTAATATGGACCCGCAATGTTTCTGTCGTACCACTCTGAGGGATGTGATATTTACGGAACGGTGTTCTGTGGATGTCATGTCAACGACTATAGTGTAATACACATGCAGTGGTATGGTGGATCACCGCAGAGATGTGTTGGTGATGACGATGGCAATGATCCTCTCCAGATTACCCGTCCCGGCAGGGTGCTAGAACAGAGTTTCTGGATCCGTATCTTGGTTTCTGGTGGCGGCGGCGGAGCAGAACTCTTTCTGGAAATCTATCAAACCCCCTCGGTTTTAGGTCGAAAGGCAACTTATAGGCGCAGAGGGAGGCCGAGGAGGTGCCTGGGGAGGCAGCACCCCTCCAGGCGTGGGGTCAAGTGGGCCCGTGCCTGGGGTGGGTCTGGGACCCCAAGGCCTCACCTCCGTTTCTTCTTCTGGCTCCGTGGATCTTCTGGTGAAATATAATTTTTGGCATATTTTCCGGGATTTTTCCTGATAGTTCATTTTCTGCACAAAAACAAGACACCAAGGTAATTCCGCTGAAAACAGCGTCAGTCCGTGTTAGTGGTATCCAAATCACATAAGTTTAGAGGAGAAACAATAGCAAAGTGTTCGAGAAAGTAGATCCGTTTTGGACGTATCAGCCCTCATATTCAAGGGACATGAGATTTCCAACTTATATTTTGTCAAGCATATACTCCATCTTTGTGCACTTTAACCTTAGTCATCTCAAGATTCCTATGATAGGGGCAATGAGGGCTCAAAGCTAGTAAGTACCTTAATCTTTTGGAAGCTCTTTATGACTTGTAATCCCTGTTTCCCTCTATGAAGGGACCTTTCTCCTATTTCCATGTTGAGTCAGTAAACCTACTTCCTCTCTATCTCCAACAAGCATTTGAGTTGTTGTGTTTCAAGCATTCATATGGTGATTTATTCAAACAGGTTCTGTATCTTCCTTGTTTGCACAAAACTCTTATCTATTGAGTATTACTTTGAAAGCCTTCATTGAAAAACCTTTTTGAGCAAAGATTGCTCATGTTCTGAAAACTTCTACAAAAAGCTTTTTGTGAAACTTTTTGCCAGGTGTTCTCTGACCAAGAACAAAGTTTGCCAATTCCAATTATGATTTATCTTTATGCATCTCTATTGTGACTCCTGTAATTGTTGCAAGCTAAGTTATATAATGGTGAGTTGCTTTCTTCTATGAGTTATGCAATGGTAAGTGTGATGCTTCTTGTTCGTATTCTTTTATCGACACTTCACTCCATAAACCTGTGGACATGTTTACTGAGCTTAGTTTTCGCTTGGGGACAAGCGAAGGTCTAAGCTTGGGGGAGTTGATATGCCCAATTTGCATCACCACTCTATATCATAATTTACCTCTATTCAATGATCTATGTATTATTATGAGGTATTACTTATGTCTTTTCATTTGTTTATGCATGTTGGATGATTCTTGGAGGATGAACTGCCGGAGTCTAGATTCTGATGGAAAAGGAGGTGTTTTGATGCAATTTCGTGAAGATCAGAAAAATACCAGAAAAATATGGGAAAATAATATTTTTCCAAAAGACAGAGGAATCCAGAAGGAGGGGCGAAGAAGGGCCGCACGGGGGCCCACACCCCCTAGGCGCGGGTCTCCCTAGGCCGCGCCTAGGGAAGGTGTGGCCCACCTGCCCGGCTCCCGACTCCTCCCTCTCGCCTATATCTTTCCTATGGAACCCTAACATCAGGGGGGCGAACACAGATAGATTTATGCCGCCTCTGTAGGGCGAAAAACACAGAGAGAGAAAGATCTCTCCGGCAGATAGATTTCTGCCAGGGGAATTCCTTCCCGGAGAGGGGAGATCGTCGCCGTCAACACCATCATCAAGCTAGGCTTCATGGGATCATCATCATCATCCACACCATCATCTCCACCAGCACCATCATCATTACTCCATCCCGCTGTAACAATTGTGTTGGATGTTGCTTTAGTTCTTAGGGGAAACTTTCCCAGTGTTGATTACTCTTGTAGTTGATGCTTGTGAGTGGAACCATTGGATTATTGTTTATGTTCATATTGTTATCCATTACCATATCATCTTTGATCTTGATCCATATGATGTCTTGTGAGTAGTTCGTTTAGTTCTTCAGGACATGGGAGAAGTCATGTTGTTAGTAGTGTATTTGTGTTGAGTTATTATTCACTTGTTTAGTATTTAAGTTGTGGTGCTATTCTTCTAGTGGTGTCATGTGAACATAGACTACATGATACTTCACCATTTATGGGCCTAGGGGTATGAATTGTGTATTTGGCTACTAATTGTGGGGTTGCCGGAGTGACAGAAACCTGAACCCCGGTTAGGACACCTTTGCACAAGGGAGCGTAGGATCTTAGAGTTTAAGTCTATGGTTAGATTTATATCTTAATTACTTTCCTATAGTTACAGATGTTTGCATGGGGTTTAATCATAAGTATGTATTAGTCCAAGTAAGGTCGGTATGTTAGCACAGGTTCACCCACACAACACTTAAAACACTATAGAAGAGTACTCAGCTATTTGAAGCGAAAGCACTTGACAGAATTCCCATGTTTCCTCGAGAATGTTTGGTCCTTATAAGTATTTCCACTGGCTTGTCCTTTGCTAAGAAAGGATTGGGCCACTTGCTTTGTTTGTTCGTTGTCTTTATTAATTGCTCTTTGTTTTGTTGCCTTATCAGAAAACCACTAAAAATCTGTTTGCTAAGTATTTATAGACATTTCCTACTCCATACCACTGTTCAGCACCTTCTGCTCCTCGTTGAGATCAACAATCCTATTTATCAAAAGTACTGCGATACACCCCCTATACTTGTGGGTCATCACGCATCTCCGTGCGCTTCTACCCGCCGTCAGTGATGCGGGCCGGAGCGGCGGCCTTCTTGTCAGCGCCGGTGGCGCTCGTCCCAGCCGCAACAAATGACGCCTTCTTTGGCTTGCTCATCTTGGAGCGGAGAGTGCGGAGGTGTGACCAGAGGAAAGAGGAAGGAAATGTGCGGAGAATGTCCAGTGCACAACAAAAAGCAACGAACTCACGAAAATGGTGGCAATGGAGATGAGGCATGAGCAAAAGGCGAAGAGTAAAATCATTGTTTCCCCCCACGGTATAAAAGGAAGAAGACGATGCACTGGAGCCGTTAATCGAGAAGCCCTAGTGTGCACCTCAGATCTCACCATACACGTGTCAGCATCAAACCCAACCGTCACCAGCACACTGTCCACTATGCGTGGAAATCGAGGAGACGCCGTAATTTTCGCCATGCCTACGCGTGACTAGTCAACGTCAAGACAGGCGGTGGGTGTAATTGTTGGAGATATGCCCTAGAGGCAATAATAAATGTAGTTATTATTATATCTTTGTGTTTATGATAAATGTTTACATTCATGCTATAACAGTATTAACTAGGAAACATTAATACTTGTGTGATTTGTAAACTAAATTAGAGTCCCTAGTAAAGCCTCTTCATAATACTAGCTTGTTGGTTAATAGATGATTGTGGTTTCCCTATCATGAACATTGAGATGTTATTAACAACAAGATCATATCATTAGGATAATGGTATGATGGACATACTCCTATAGATAAGCGTAGCATAAAGATCAAGTCATTTTAATAGTTCAATTGCTATAAGCTTTCTGATACATAGTAACCTAATTCCTTCAACCATGAGATCATGCTTATCACCATCACCGGAAGGATGCTTTGATGACATCAAACACCACTCCGTAACTGGGTGGCTATAAAGGTGGAATTGAGTGTTCGGAAAGTATGGGTAGAGACACATGAATCAAGAGTGGGATTTGTCCATCCATATGACGGATAGATATACTCTGGGCCCTCTCAGTGGAATATCATCCAATTAGCTTTCAAGCATGTGACTGGCTCACAAGGGATCACATACCACGGGAACGAGAAAAGAGTACTTATCAGTAACGAGGTTGAACTAGGTATGCAGAGATACCGACGATCAGAACCTCAGATAAGTAAACTATCGTGAGACAAAGGGAACTGGTATCGTATGTAAGTGATTCATTCGATCACAAAGTAATCGTATTATTTGTGGGAGCCATATGTATTTCCAGATTCCTCTATTGGTTATTGATCAAAGAAGTGTCTCGATCATGTCCGCATAATTCACGAACCGTAGGGAGACACACTTAAGGATTCAATGTTGTTGAGTAGTTATGGAATGATGAGTAAGATACCGAATGTTGTTCGGAGTCTCGGATGGGATCCGGGATATCACGAGGAGATCTGGAATGGTCCGGAGAATAAGATTCATATAAGGAAAGTCCTGTTTTGGAGTTGGGGAATGATTCCGGTGTTTTCACCGGGAATGTTCTAGAAGGGTTCGGAAGGTCCGACAAACAAATTATGAATTGCATGTGATGTTAATCCTTTATGCATCTTGTATTGCTTAGTTAACGATGGTAGCATTATAAGATGATCCCTCAAGCACACAAATTTCAAGTTTTAAAGTGTTCATCCTTAGTAAGCACCATTGCTAAAGCTCGTTGTTTCGAAGCACCACGTGATGATCGGGTGTGTTAGATTCTGCGAGTGTATACAATGTGAGCAAGCCATATTTGCTCATGCAGAAGCTAAGGTTTGATCTTGACGAGCCTAGCATGTACAGACATGGTCTCGGAACACGGATCACCAAAAGGTAAAGCATGAGTCATATAGTAGATATGATGAACATGTTGATTGTTCGCCATTGAAGCTACATCAACTCTCGTGATGATCGGTTTTGATGTGGTGGATTTGGTTTGTGTGATCATTAAAACAATGTGAGGGATATTGTTTTGAGTGGGAGTTCACCTATATTAATTTAACTATTAATTAGAACTCAATTTGTCATAAACTTAGTCTAAACTATTGCAAATATGCTGTAGATCAATGACGGCCCCTACCATCAATTTTAATGCGTTCCTAGAGAAAGAAAAGTTGAAAAACAATGGAAGAAACTTCGCGGATTAGTTCCGCAATTTTAGGATTGTCCTCAATGCTGGTAATTTAACCTATGTGCTGGATGCACCGCTGGGTGACCCGCCTGCAGCTACTGCTACCAATGAAGTAAAGAATGTTTACCTCACTCGGAAGAATCAGTACTCCATAGTTCAGTGTGCTATCTTGTATGGTTTGGAATCAGAGCTTCAGAAAAGGTTTGAGAACCATGACCCACATGTTATTGTCCGTGAACTCAAAATGATATTTGAGGCTCACGCGGCAGTTGAGAGTTATGAGGCTTCTGAAAAGTTCTTTAACTGCAAGATGGAAGAGGGCAGCTCCGTTAGTGAGCATGTGCTTAAGATGTCTAGGCACGCAAAAAAACTCCAAAGTTTGGGTATAGTGATTCCTAATTCTTTGGGGATTCACCGTGTCCTCCAATCACTACCACCAAGTTACAAGAACTTTGTGATGAACTATAGTATGCAAAACATGGACAAGACGTTGCCAGAACTCTTCTCCATGTTGAAATCTGCAGAAGTGGAGATCAAGAAAGAGCACCAAGTGTTGTTGGTCAATAAGACCACCAAATTCAAGAAAGGAAAGTCTAAGCAAAAGAGAAACTTCAAGAAGGGCGGTAAGAAAGTTGCCGCACCGGCGAAGAAGACTAGGGCTGGACCTAAGCCTGATACTGAGTGCCTTTACTGCAAGGGAGAAGGTCACTGGAAGCAGAATTGCCCAAAGTACTTGGCGGATTTGAAGAATGGCAACATCAAGAAGAAAGGTATATCTGATATACATGTTATTGATGTGTATCTCACTAGTACTCGTAGTAGTGCCTGGGTATTTGATACTGGTTCGTTTGCTCATATTTGTAACTCGAAACAGGTGCTGCAGAATAAATGGAAGCTAGTGAAGAACGAGGTGACGATGCGCGTTGGAAATGGATCAAAGGTTGATGTGATCGCGGTCGGCACGCTACCTCTTCATCTACCATCCGGATTAGTTTTATACTTAAATAATTGTTATTTGGTGCCTGCATTGAGCATGAACATTATATCAGGATCATGTTTATTGCGAGACGGTTACTTGTTTAAGTCCAAGAATAATGGTTGTTCGATTTATATGAGTAATATTTTTTATGCACATGCACCTTTGATAGATGGTCTATTCTTATTGAATCTCGATTGTAGTAATACACACATAAATAACATTGAGGCTAAACGTTTGAAATTGAGCGATAACTCGACCTATATGTGGCACTGTCGTCTTGGTCACATTGGAGTGAAGCGTATGAAGAAAATCCATTCCGATGGACTTGAATCACTTGATTTCGAATCACTTGAAAGATGTGAAGCATGTCTGATGGGTAAAATGACTAAGACTCCATTTTCTGGTATGATGGAGCGAGCTACAGACTTATTAGAAATCATACATACCGATGTGTGTGGACCAATGAGTGTAGCATCATGCGGTGGTTATCGTTATGTTCTTACCTTCACGGATGACTTGACTAGATATGGGTATATCTATTTCATGAAACATAAGTCCGAAACTTTCGAGAAGTTTAAGGAATTTCAAAGTGAGGTAGAGAATCAACATAACAAGAAGATTAAATTTCTACGTTCTGATCGTGGAGGTGAATATCTAAGTTACGAGTTTGGCGGCATTTGAAGAAATGCGGAATACTTTCACAATTGACATCGCCGGGAACACCACAGCGTAATGGTGTGTCCGAACGTCGTAATCGAACTCTCTTAGATATGGTTCATTCTATGATGTCACTTACAGATTTAGCGCTATCGTTTTGGGGTTATGCATTAGAAACAGCCGCATTCACTTTAAATAGGGCACCATCTAAATCTGTTGAAACGACACCGTATGAATTATGGTTTGGGAAGAAACCTAAATTGCCGTTCCTTAAAGTTTGGGGTTGCGAAGCCTATGTAAAGAAGTTACAGCCGGACAAGCTTGAACCCAAAGCGGAAAAATGCGTCTTCATAGGATACCCGAAGGAAACTATTGGGTATACCTTCTATCACAGATCCGAGGGCAAAATCTTCGTTGCCAAGAATGGATCTTTTCTAGAGAAGGAATTTCTCTCGAAAGAAGTGACTGAAAGGAAAGTAGAACTCGACGAGGTTGTTGAACCTTCTCTCGAACTTGCGAGTAGCACAGCACCGGAAGTAGTTCCTCTGGCGCCTACACCAATAAGATAATAAGCTAATGATGATGATCATGAAACTTCGGTTGAAGTTGCTATAGAGCCTCGCAGGTCAACGAGAACTCGTACCACTCCTGATTGGTATGATCCCGTTATGAGTGTCATGTTAGTGGACAACACCGATGACCCTGCGACATATGAGGAAGCAATGATGATCCCAGATTCCAATAAATGGCAAGAAGCCATGAAATCCGAGATTGGATCCATGTACGAAAACCAAGTATGGACTTTGGTGGACTTAACGGATGGCCGGAAGGCTGTCGAGAACAAATGGATTTTCAAGAAGAAAACATATGCTGATGGTAATGTTACTGTCTATAAAGCTCGACTTGTCGCAAAAGGGTTTCGACAAATTCAAGGAGTTAACTATGATGAGACTTTCTCACCAGTAGCGAAGCTAAAGTCTGTGAGGATTATGTTAGCAATCGCTGCATATTATGATTATGAGATATGGCAGATGGATGTAAAAACAGCGTTCCTCAATGGTGACATTGATGAAGAGTTGTATATGATGCAACCCAAAGGTTTTGTCGATCCTGAAGATGCTAACAAGGTGTGCAAACTTCAACGGTCCATATATGGATTGAAGCAAGCATCCCGAAGTTGGAATCAACGTTTTGATAAGGTAATCAAAAGCTTTGGTTTTATACAAACTTATGGAGAAGCTTGTATTTACAAGAAAGTGAGTGGGAGCTCTGTAGCATTCTTAATACTATATGTAGATGACATATTGTTGATTGGGAATGATGTAGACCTTCTTAATAGTGTCAAGGATTATTTGAACAATAGTTTTTCAATGAAAGATCTTGGCATGCTAGTTGGAAAGCGGTCAAACTCCCTATGCATCAGCCATAGGATCTCTAATGTATGCCATGCTATGTACTAGACCCGACATTGCATATGATGTTAGTTTGACTAGCAGATATCAAAATGATCCAGGAGTGGATCATTGGACAGCGGTCAAAAACATCCTTAAGTACTTGAGAAGAACTAAGGATATGGTTCTTTCTTATGGAGGTGATGAACAACTCGTTGTTAATGGTTACACCGATGCTAGTTGGAACACCGATCCAGACGATTCTAAATCTCAATTTGGATACGTATTTACTTTGAATGGTGCAGCACTTAGCTGGAGGAGTGCAAAGAAAAGCATTATGGCGAGATCTTCAACTAAATCGGAATACATTCAGAGGCTTCACAAGAAGCGATATGGATGAAGGAGTTCATTACAGAGCTCGGTGTGGTTCCAAGTGCGCTGGACCCAATGTCTATCTACTGTGATAACATGGGCGCCATAGCCAATGCGCAAGAACCAAGGTCACACAAGAAGCTGAAGCACATCAAGCTACGTTTTCACGCTATTCGAGAACATGTCCAAGATGGTGACATAAAGATTTGCAAAGTACACACAGATCTGAATGTGGCGGATCCGTTGACTAAACCTCTCCCGAGGGCAAAACATGACCAACACCAAACTGCCATGGGTGTTCGGTATATTACCATGTAATCTAGATTAGTTGACTCTAGTGCAAGTGGGATACTGTTGGAGATATGCCCTAGAGGCAATAATAAATGTAGTTATTATTATATCTTTGCGTTTATGATAAATTTTTACATTCATGCTATAACAGTATTAACCAGGAAACATTAATACTTGTGTGATTTGTAAACTAAATTAGAGTCCCTAGTAAATACTCTTCATAATACTAGCTTGTTGGTTAATAGATGATTGTGGTTTCCCTATCATGAACATTGAGATGTTATTAACAACAAGATCATATCATTAGGAGAATGGTATGATGGACATACTCTTATAGATAAGCGTAGCATAAAGATCAACTCATTTTAATAGTTCAATTGCTATAAGCTTTCTGATACATAGTAACCTAATTCCTTCGACCATGAGATCATGCTTATCACCATCACCGGAAGGATGCTTTGATGACATCAAACACCACTCCATAACTGGGTGGCTATAAAGGTGGCATTGAGTGTTCGGAAAGTATGGGTTGAGACACATGAATCAAGAGTGGGATTTGTCCATCCATATGACGGATAGATATACTCTGGGCCCTCTCAGTGGAATGTCATCCAATTAGCTTGCAAGCATGTGACTGGATCACAAGGGATCGCATACCACGGGAACGAGAAAAGAGTACTTATCAGTAACGAGGTTGAACTAGGTATGCAGAGATACCGACGATCAAAACCTCGGATAAGTAAACTATCATGAGACAAAGGGAAATTGGTATCGTATGTAATGGTTCATTCGATCGCAAAGTAATCGTAGAAATATGTGGGAGCCATATTCCAGATTCTTCTATTGGTTATTGATCGGAGAAGTGTCTCGATCATGTCCGCATAATTCACGAACCGTAGGGAGACACACTTAAGGATTCGATGTTGTTGAGTAGTTATGGAATGATGAGTAAGAGACTGAATGTTGTTTGGAGTATCGGATGGGATCCGGGATATCACGAGGAGATCCGGAATGGTCCGGAGAATAATATTCATATAAGGAAAGTCCTGTTTTGGAGTTGGGGAATGATTCCGGTGTTTTCACCGGGAATGTTCTAGATCGGCAAGAGTACGACTACATCACCCACGAGAATCTGCTCTCGTTAACCGCTTTGGAATCTTCGAGGGTGAGTTCCTCTATCGACTCGTTGCTACAATCTAGTAGTTAGATCTTGGCTTGTTTGTTTGCATGCTGTAGAAATTTTTTGTTTTCCATGCTACGAACCCCTACAGTAATGCCCCGAAAAATATTCTGAAATAAAATTGTGTGCTAATTTATTTTTTATGTCATCATGACATCATCATGCATATTTTTCCTCTAAATCTTTTCACCAAAAGCCTATTTTTTTTTCTAATTAGTTCCTCCTTTAATTTCAAATCAAAACCCCAGTCTTTCTAGATCTTTTATTTGTCTAAAAACTATTTTCAAAAAATCTTTTAAAACTAAAACAAATAAAAATAAAAGAGTTTGGGGAGGCAGCCAGTCGTTTAGGCCAGGCCGCCTACTACCCGTCAAGCCCAGCCCGTTTCAAAACCTAAACCTAGCTCTAAGACCAAACCCTAGAAACCCTACCCAAATCCCCTAACCAGCCGCGACCCTACCTGCTTAACCCTCCAACCTTGCCCTGCACCGGCCCTACTACTCCCGCGTACAACCGACGCCACCTCCCCGCGCCCGCAGCCCCGCTCCCGCGAGCCTGGCACCCACTCGCACGATCCGGCCTCGCCTCTTTCTCGCAATCCCCTCTCCCTAGCTCGACAACCATCTCCGCCAGCTACCATCGATCCAGCGCCTCATCGCCGCTCTCACCTGTCCCTTGGCCCTTGCGTCGCCCCTCCCCCCATGCTCGTCCGCCTCACCCTCGTCTCCCCTCGGCCGCGCCCCACGCAGGCACCGGCCGCCTCCTGACGTCCTCTAGCCAGCGCGCCAGTTGCACCTTCTCCCGCGTCGTCTAGGCCTCTCCCCTCGACCTCTCTCTGCCTCCAGTAGCAGGCCCGCGTCTGGCCGCTTCCAGCCACCCCGACAGGATCCCCGAGCGCCACCACGAGCGCCCTCCTCCTGACCGGATGCTGCTCTACAGTAGCGCGTCCGCCTAGCTCCGCCCAGCCCTCTCCTCTCTTGGGCGCCTCACCGACCCCGCGTCCCTCCTACCGCGCCACCTCCTCCCTGGCTCCCCATGCTCCCCGCCACCAGAGCCTCGACCTCGCCAGCTTGCTACTCCTCAGCAAGATCTCTAGGCTCATCCTCTGCTATCCCGTTGTCCATTCCCTCCCAGTCGCTCTGCGCCCCTGGTCTGTGCTCAAACCGCCGCCTTCTCCGCTTGGCGACTTGCCACCGCATGGCCTCCTCCCTGACTTGTGCTTGTGCTGCTGTATGGGGAACTCTGCCTCAATGCCTCTTGAGCCCCCTGTATGGTTGCAGCTGATGCCATGTCATGTATGGGATCTCTGCCTCGGCCCCGTATCTATTGGTGTGGTACGATGCTAAGGATATGGTGTTATGGAGCACCATGTATTTGACAAGAACATCCCGGTGGGCGAGAACGAGAAATTGGATAAAGTCATTGGTGTCGTTGACAATATCTTCCGATGACCACCGGAGTTGATTCAAGTTCTCCGTCGACAACAAGATCACCACACGTACCCAAAGGCCTTTCCGAAGACCGATCCCGGCGAGACCGAACCGAACCCCCAGAGCCCATGATCGTCGAACCCCAATGTGTGACCCCTTCCCGATACCCTATTTTGATAAATAATATACCTTGTTGCATATTAATTCATACATACTTTCATACATGTTTATTTGTTTGGGGGTACTTTGTCGATTCACCTTATAATTAAATATGGAGACCATATGCGAGCAAATCTAGTCTAAATATTGGCCCCATTTAAATTTGTGTAGTGAACCGATAATATAATTTTGTCTTGTTGATACAACATTAAATTGTGGGGTATATAAACAACTCGAACCATAATATTTATTTGTCGGGATCCCGATTCCACTTAATATTGCTAAGTTAGGCCTCATATTGCCATGCCATGCATCATATCATAAACATGCTGGATCTTCTGTCGTATTATTAAATATTGCATCGGTTGCTCTTTCTAGTGTTTGCTTCTTCATCGGATAGGACGATGAGTCGACGTGAGATACGACGAGCCTTCGGATGATCTTCTCGGGCGAGCATTTATCCCCCTTCTACCTATTTTACATTTATAGTCTTTACTTCCTTCCTTTGATCTATTGCTATCCTTATTGTCGATGCTATAGTATCGTTCCTTTACCTACCTGCTCCACTATATTGCCTTGGTTATCCTATTGCCTTGTTTGATTAGCTAGCTTTGTCCTTGCGAGTCATAGGCATGCTTAGTATCGCTCTCATACAGGTGGAACATGATACTTGGATATTGTTGGTGATAAGATAATTAATCTGATGTTATTGGTTATGGCTTCACCTAATGATAAGGCCCCGGCAGGGACCACCTTTGGGAACTGCTTGAGCCGACCTAGGACCCATTCATTCTATAATACCAGTTCTGAGTTGATCTCGCTAACCAAACGTGGGTCCTCTGGGATCCCCCCTCAACTACCGGTGCTATTCGTGTATCCAGAGGGTTACAAAATTAGTTTTCCATTTGGTGCATACGCATAATATGTCCTCGGACATGGGTGAGTTGATATGTCTTCGCACTTGATGTTTTGGTGGATTGCCATGGCTTGCATACATAAATCGCGGTACACAGTGGCGGCACCCACGGTGTGTACAAGTTACCCCACAGGGCCCGATCCACCAGTAGGCGCAAACGTTGTGCCTTCCTTGAGAATCGTCGTACCTCTTGGTTGGTTCCCCACAGTAGGTGATGCCTCTGGATATGCGCGTAGTTAAGGGACAGTTCTTGTTGTGAGATTCGGATGGCACGCATAATATGTTGCCTGAAGGGTTGAGCATGTGTTTGGGTACAGTAGTGCACCCCTGCAGGGTAAATCTTTTCGAGAAGCCGTGTGTCCACGGTTATGGACGCCTCAGGAGTACAGTGTCATGATCATAGACAACGCCACTAATGTTTTTCCTCTAATAATATGATTACTAATTAGCCTTATCAACTAAACACCTTCTTAACTAAAATTGCCATCGTGTGTGTTCCGCAAGGGGACTTCCTCGACTGGTCTTCGAGGGGGAAATCTTCGGATGGGTTATGTTTGGTGTTATATATAGTTATCGTGTAGTGATCTCTTATCTCGATCTAATATCCGAGTTTGTAACGTGTCTCTATAAGTTAGATAGTGAAAGCTTTGCTGCCGCTGATCCCACCATACCTATGTAGGCGAGGACCGCCGAATTCTAGTCTCGCCGTGTACTGGCCTCAGTACTGACCGCTCTGTTTCTATTTTCCTTTGCCCTTTGCCGGCGCCCTTTTAGCTTGACAGGTATGTGATCGACGATGTTAGCAAGGTTACTCTTCCGACTTGGCCTGGGCAGTGTTGGACACCGCTTGGTTATTCTTCAGGACTCTTAGTCCCATTTGGATCTTGTCCATACTCGGATAATATTTTGCTTTCTTCTTGAGTTGTATCTTCATATTGTACCTTTGTATTCTTGACTTGTCGAGTCGTTGTTGTATATATAAGTTCTTGTGGACTCTGTTGTAAACTACTGTGATGTAACTACTTGTATACAAATCCCACCCACACGAAAGTGTATGGTGGGCGTCTTTGAATCACTTCTATGCGGATTTTGGCGGGAAATGCTAAGATCTGCATAGACCCGATTCGGGGGCGTTACAGTGGGACCCACAACTGTCCCATCGCATCATTTTTGCTGCCGCAAACGGTTGAGATCACCAATCGTCAGCAATGACGTCATCAAGGCAAAGCCAGCAACGACTCAAAGATTTCGACTGATCATACAAGTACTTACTCGAATCTACGATTCGAGAAACTACTCGGGGGCTACTCCTATCAGGAGTGCTGGCCGCGCACCTGAGAAATTGCGAAGGTAACGTCACCTCGAAATTATCTTCGAGTCCTACATCGAGTCTGCGACTCTACTATAGACTCGGGGGATACTCCCATAGGGAGCGCTGGTCGCGCATCCGAAAAATACGTCCTTCAGATTAATACTTAAATTGACCGAACTAAAGTCTCTGCTCGAGTCTATGAATCGAACAAACACTCGGGGGATACTCCCATAGGGAGCGCTGGTCGCGCACCCTATGCATTATTCAACTGAGATTCTTCAGATCAAATACGACCCTATGAATTATTCGGCTGAGATCCTTCGGATCAAATACGACAAAAAATCTTTTGGCAACCTTTCCCAAACCAATGCTAAGTGAGAAATAGTCTCTTGGCCACCCGAAACACCTCCACGGTGATCAAACTTCGGATGTTGTGTCTATGACGCAAAGATAAGTCCTACAGATACCATCTGACGGCCTGGAAACGCATCCGACTGTGCTTTGCTAGTAAGTTTCCGTGTCAACATGCACGATGAAAATCCCGACGGACGCGTTGGGTACACCATTTAAAAAACACTGGGATTTGACTCCTGTAAGATCGCAACGGCCTGAGTCGAATCACACCAGCAATCATTCTGGATTCAAGTCCGAGGACTCGAGTCTGATGAAGATCATGTTGTTTTGTCCTATGACAGTTAACTGGCCCTGATCTGTCAGGAGAGCCAGGCACACGTATCAACAATCCCTATGAACTAAACGTTTCTTCCTGGAAAACAGGTTCAACTAGAAAGCACCTGAAAGATTGTGGAGTCTCCAGCCGAATCTACGATTCGACTGAACACTCGGGGGATACTGACATGGATATACCCTATGGGTGCACAATGTTAGCATACCCGGTCCAGCAGAAGGAAGGCCCACATAAGGACACGCAGCCCATGAAGATTTCAGGTGGCCCAAGCCCATGGCGGTTTCGAATCCTTGGAGGACAAGTCTAGATTAGATAGAATTTCAAAGGGTATCAACCCTAATCTGTAACCGACTCGACCTACCCTGGGACCTGGCCTATGTATATAAAGTCCAGGAGGGCATGGCGAGAAGGACAATCACCATCCCATACACACACCTCACGCCAGATTGCATCTGCGCACCCTTGTAATTTTCGGTTCAGCCGTAATCAAGAGCAGACAAGCAGGAGTAGGGTTTTCCCTCCGGGGGCCTGAACCTGGGTGTATCTCATGTCCCTATGTTTCTTGTATGTTAACCGTTCCACGACTTCCAGCATCCCCATCTTTTCTAAAACCCAAGTCCATAACAATGGGCATTGACGAGTCGAACCCTCGTTAATAAGCTTCATGCTAAGCTAGATGATATATTTGAGCCTACTATTAAAGTTAAGTTGGGAGTTAATGAGATATCCGCACTTTGTGATCTTGGTGCAAGCGTCTCAACAATTTCCAAAAGTTTATTTGACAAGTTAAACTTGGGGCCACTTATTACCACTGAATTAAGACTCCACCTAGAGGATTCAACTTATAAACAAGCTGTTGGGATAAAATAAAATATAGTTGTTGAAATAAAAGGCAGTCCTGCACTTATTGATCTTGTTATTTTGTACATGCCTAAAGATCCCATAGCACCTATAATTTTAGGTAGGCCATTCCTAAGAACTATTAAAGCTTTGATTAATTCACATGAAGGGAATATAAGAATTGGGCTACCATCTAGAGATCATTTTATAGTACATTCCCTAGGAAAAAGAAGGCCAGGCCTAATTACGATGATGGTATAATTACTTTGAAAGCCAACTATTTTGGAGTGGGTATTTCACTCCTCAAACTTAAATGATTGCCATCTGGATCAAGCTAATTGATCTTAACTAGAAGCTCTTCATTGGAGGCAACACATGTAAAATAAAATTTTAAATTGTGTTAGTCTTGTTAGTTTTTGTTTTGTTTTGTTTTAAATAAAGAGTGTGTTCAAGATGACCTTTGGAGAGAGGAGAAGACATAAGGTAATCCTCGATCTCTATTTTTACTAACCTATGGCCTAAAGTATTGCTGAATTTTTATGAAGTGTGATTTTTGTTATTTTATTTTTGATAAGATCTGCAAAGACACATGGAGCTACTAAAAATTTGTTAAAGTTTTTTCAGCTCACAGTACCCGTAACGACCTCTGGTACAGTACCGTGCGCCTGTACCACATCAAGTCGAAGAAAAATAGAAACTTTGATTTTTACCGCAGTGGCCGCAGTGAACAGTGTCGATAACGACCTATGTTACGGTCGGATACACCCGTACCGGATCCTCAAGCAAACATCGGATTTTAAGCAACCATACACAATCGATAACGACCAGTAGTACGGGCGCGCGTAACCGTACCACGTGCCCGAACCGAGTGCACCACCTAGGAGCAGTCGTCTCCCCAAGGTAAGTCACCCGGTATGGGCATTGTCCAATCGTATTGTCCGCCCATACCACGTATTTGGCCACCATAAAGGTCACGAGGAAGGTAACCTAAAATCCCCAAATATCAATCTCCCTTTCTTCTGTAGGGTTCACAGCATGGAAAACAAAAAAATTCTTTCGCAGGAACACACAAAAGCCAAAGCGTATGTAGAGATCGGTGCAACGAGTATGTAGAGAAATAAACCTTGTAGATCCAAAGCGTTTAACGAGATCGAATTATCGTGGTTGATGTAGTCGATCTCAAGATCGCGAATACGAACCTTCCGGCGCCACGTTCTAGGAGCGCTTCCGCAGTCGGTCATATGTATGGTACTTGATAAATACCTTCCTCTCCCTTGTTCCAGTAGTCAACGGAGGTTGTAGATCTCCCCGCGATTCCAGCAGCATGACGGTGTGGTGGTGGAGGTGGAGGAGTAGATCCTGCAGGGCTTCACCTAAGCCGAAGCAGGTATGATAGAGGAGAGAGGGAATCAGCGGCTATGGTGTAGGCGCCAAGGAGAGGGAGGCAAAGGCGGCTCTAGGGTTTAGGGCGTCGGCGTCTTGGAGGGGCGGCGGCCTAGGTCAAGGTGTGGAGGGGGTGGCGCCCCCTCCCCTCCTTATATGGGTGGAGGGGAGGCGGCCTAGGAGGTCGTGTCCTCCCCCAACTCCACCTTGTGGCTGGCGGCTTGGGGAGGGAGAGGGAAACCTCTCCTCTCTAGGTTTCCTCTCCTCTCTCCACTAGGCTTTGACTTTTTCAATTTAGGATTTGACTTTTCAAACAATCGTTTGATCTAATCAAACTAGAGTTTAATTTATCATCATATTTCCTCGCCCAGTTAGTCTAGGGTATTATGCAACCATTCCACATTTGTATGGTACATTCCATGTACCCCCTTACCGGGGTGGTGGACCTTCTAGAACATTCTAGAAGCTTACGGTCAAAACACCGAAAACATTTCTGAACCCCGGAAATCGACTTTCCTTATTTGAATCTTATTCTCCGGACCATTCTGGATCTCCTCATGATATCCTGGATCCAATCCGAGAATCCAAACAACATTAGGTCTCTAACTCATATTCCATATCTACTAAACAACATTGAATCCTTAAGTGTGTCTCCCTACAGTTCGTGAACTATGTAGACATGATCGAGACACCTCTTCGATCAATAACCAGTAGAGGAATCTGGAAATCCATTATGGCTCCCACATATTTATATGATTACTTTGTGATTGTATGAACCATTTACATATGATACCGATTCCCTTCGTCGCGCGATACTTTACTTATCATAGGTTTGATCGTCGGTATCTCTATACCTAGTTCAACCTCGTTACCATAAGTACTCTTTACTCGTTCCATGATATGACATCCCTTGTGACCTAGTCACATGCTTGCAAGCCAATTGGATGACATCTCCAATAGTATCCCACTTGCACTAGAGTCAATAATCTAGTTTAATAACTTTGTGTATTCATCACCAATGGCTTTCCGGTGTTGTATATACATGATTGCAAGTGGTTAACTAATCTCCGGATCCGATAATTTCAAGTCTGTTTGTATTTGCATTTCTTTGCGTCTCTACGCATCACTCATTCTTCAATGAGTTGGCATTGTATAAATTTGGTCCTTCGGTGAGATCTTTAGTTCCTTGGGGTTGAAACATGTTGATACAATTGTAGTATAATATATCTTCATAGCACTAGCCTGCTGTGAACTACACCTAGTTTGATAACAAACTACTTGACACAAATGCCCTCTTTTGCTGCTAAAGTAGCATTCATATACTTAGCCTTCTGTTGTAGTATCTATCACAATGTCTTAACTTTAGAACTCATCCAAATTCGTTATGGTACTTTCTTTCCATTACATTGTGCCACCCATAGTTTAAATTGAGATAAACTTAATTTGTATCTTGTGACAAAACTAGTATCAATGTAATACTTTACAATGAACTATCTATCTATTTTTCATCTCTACAAAATAACATATTCTTAGTTCTTCCAAGGATCATAAGAATATCCTTACTATCATCCAATAATCATCTTATGAGTCATTCTGGTATATGCTCATAAAATTTAGAGTATAGGACATATCTGGATGTACATATCACATTATGATTGACCAAAATACTCTTTGTGATTTCATTCACCAAGTGTTAAAAATACTTGTATCTCATCTCACTTACCAAGTGTCAATACACTTGGATCTTGATTCAATCCTTTCCGTGCGACAAGAATGTTTCTTGTAGTTTCTATATTGAACTCATTCAATATCTCATATATGTACATTTGCACAACCATATTAGCGTCTCAATCTATCCATATAGACATTGATGCCAAATATTCAGGTTTTTCCTAAGTCTTTCATCGAAATGAAATTCTTAACCTGTGTCAATAAAAGATACATCATTTCCAATCAACAATATGTCTTTCACATAATGTATTCTAAATATGTCTTAGTGCTCCCACTTAATTTCTGGCAAAGGCAAGCATCTTCATCATCTCCGATGCAATTAAACCTTTTAACAGTTTCATCATGGTAAAGATTCCAACTCCGCGATGCTTACTTCAACGATTGAAGTTTGCATACGCTTTTAGCATCCTTTGAATTAACAAAACCCTTTGGATCGTGTCATGTACACATCCTAGGTAACCATTTTATTAGAACTTGTTTTGTTTTTTCAACTATCATATACCAATATATGTAGTGGTTTCTACATTAATCCGTTCAGACTAAATATCGCTATGAAAGATTAAATCTTGTCATAGTCAACTCCTTGAACATTGTTATGAGTTCTTTCCTGACATGTCAACTATTTCACAGATGTGAAACATCCATGTGTATTTCTTTATAGATCCAAATATGACTATAAGGTCTTACACCTTTTTAGAGGGTCTTCCAAGTTAAAAAACTTGATTTCTCGTTTATGGAACTATCACGGATTTTATGGCTTCAAGCCATTTGACAGAGTTAGGTCCCATCATTGCTTATGTGCATGTAGTCGTTTCATCAATGTCAAATAATTATTATTTACTCTCAAATCTTAGTATTTGATTGTTTGCCCGACCTACTTGGTTCAATAGGAACTTAGACCTTCGTGACCACAACCTTTGAGGCACGTGAGCCATGAGCATTGTTGCCGCTTCTGGGACACTTTACGGCGCTGAGCAACTCAGCACATATAGATAAAGTTCAATAACTTTATCAAAGTTCTATTGTCCTCCCACTTAACTTTTCACGAAAATTTCCTTCTAAAGAAACTTGACATTCTAAGTGACAAACACTTTTGTCTTTGGTGTTATGGAGGAGTACCTAACGGTTATTCAAAATAACCTACAAACACATGCTCATCCGACTTTGGTTGTAAACATTTTACTTATGCCTAGCATACCAACATTTAAGAAAGTACAACTTGGGTTTTATCCCAAACCATAACTTATATGGTGTCATTTCAACGAATCATGATGGAGCTCTTTTCAGTGTAAACGTGGTAATCACTAAAGCTTTAGTCTTTAAAATACTATGGCAGTTTTATTACAAACACCTTTGATCTCACCATGTCAAACAAGGTTTCATTAGATATCTCGAACGATTCCTCACATGGTATTTCAGAAAATGCAAATCCAAGGAACGATTCCTCCAATCTTAGGTGTTATGCTAAACTTGTAACTCAAATATCTTCCCTTATGATCCAATCATAAATTCTTTATTTTCTTGTTACAATGATTCTCCACTTCATCTTGAAAGTCTTTGAACATTTTCAAATATTTCACACTTCTTCCTCATTAAGTAAATATACACATGTATTCACTCAAATTACCCGAGAAAGTATATGAAGTTGAAATCCATCGCTCATGACTACACATAATGGACTACATACATCAATATGTACAAATTCCAATAAGTTAGTCATCCGTTCCCTTTTGGCCTATGAACAGAGTTTCAATTATCTCTAGGAAAGTCTTACAAGTATCATTTGATCAAAATAAAAAACTCCAAAATTCCATCAACATGGAGTTTCTTCATGTTTTATTTCCAATATAATTTAAACGGCGATGTCACTTCATAAGTGATATTTCAATCATTTGTCTTACGACATTTTTAGCATTAGTTTTATGGATATGATTTCTCTAACTAGATAGTAAATCATCCATCTTATATGGAATACGGCAATTATTTGAACAACCTTTTGTTCTCATAATACCTGATTATAATAACAATTATTGAAACAAATATTGAAGGTAAGCTTTGATGTCAATGAGAAACACAACAACACTTTGTTTCTTTTTTGATGATCATCATCACATATTCTCTTGCTGGTACTTAGGCCATTGTAGTTCGTAAATTGTGTTGTTCTATATGATAATTCACACCAACAAATTCGGTATCCAATACCCAAAAACCACATTGTTTAACAAGCAAAGAATACAACCATAACATGTATATCGTATATATATCCAAGATGGACACTTCCAACCTTTCATTTTTCCACCAAATATTTCAAAGATTCTCTTTCAGCATTTCCTTTTAAAAAGAATCTATCAACATCAATAGTGGCGTCATACACATGACACATAGTCCAAAGTGTATATAGTCAAATACTAATACCTTTGGACTTGCACTTTGAAGTACATCACCATCATCAAATGTTTGGCGTTCTTTCAAAATCCATTCTTTAGTAATTATTAATGTAGTAAACATTTTACCTACATATTCTATTCATCCTTATCATGACAACTTTCATGATAAATTAAGCTACAATATCTTATAAAGGTGAATTGTGAGTATAATGTTGCTTTCCAAACCCTCTTGGAGGATTAGGACGACCAGCGTCTCCAACCTTCGCAAATTCTCATCAAATATGAGAACATAAATTTTACCGTATTATACTCTATAATGTTGCAACCAAAACATCATTTCAGATATCGCAATATCTTCCACACATGATGGTTTCTGAAACAATTCTTTCAACTCCTAGATAATCTTGATATTAAAACAATATTTTGAATATCAAGAATCATGGAGACAAACATGATACTTAGATACTAACACATGAATTATTACTCTGAGCACAGTTCTCAATCATAGACAACTATGAATAAAGTTTATCGTTATAATATGACTTGTATCCGATATGACTAGTAAGTTGGATAACCACCACAGGAAGAATGGATAAAACTACCAACCATGTGAGTTTCCTCGGCATGACTTCCTCGTTCGGTCTCGAGGGGGAAATACCACGATGGGTATGTTTGGTGGTAGTATCATCTTGGTTTCAAATAGGTCCTTCTTATCCCTCTCTGATAGCCGACAGTGTATAGAGTCTCTATAGGTTGTTTAGTGCATGCTTTGCTGCCGCTTTAGTCCACCATACCTATGTAGGCGAGGACCGCCGAATTCTAAGACTCGTCGTGTACTGGCCTTAGTACTGGCCGCTCTCATTTTTATTTTCCCTTTGCTGGCACCCCTTTTGTTAAGTAGGTTTTGATATCAACGTTGTTAGCAGGGTTACCCTTCCGGCTTGGCCTGGGCAGGGTTATGGACGTCATTGGTTATTCTTCAGGTCTCTTAGCCCCATTTGCTTCTTATCCGTACTCGGATGCTGTATCATTTTCAAGGGGATTTGGATCTTTGTACTGTATATTTGTATTCTTGACTCGTCGAGTCGCTGTTGTATATATCGGTTCTATTGGTTCCATCGAGGACTATTGTGTAATGATATTACTTCGTTTTCCACCCGCACGAAAGTGCCTGGTGGGCACCTTTGAATCGTTTCTATGCAGGTTTGGTGGGTATCGCTGAAACTTGCATAGGGCCGATTCAAGGGTGTTACACATGGCAGCATATCCTTCTAAGCTACTAAGGAGACAAAGAAGATCCAAATCGATGAAGCTTTCCCAGAGCGTACAGTGACCATTGGTGTTGGGTTATCTAACAAATAGGAAAGCGAGCTCACCAACTTCCTCCATGAGAATCGGGATTTTTTTATTGGTTCACACAGGATTTGCAAGGTGTTCCGAGGGATTTGGTTGATCACTCTCTGCATGTAAGACCAGATGCCAAGCCGATGAAGAAAGCCCTCCACTGTTTCGCCGAAGATAGGAGGAAAGTGATAGCCATCGAGATAGCCAGACTCTTAGCTGTCGGGTTCATTATGGAGGTATTTCATCCGGATTGGTTGTCAAATCTAGTTTTAGTCAAGAAAAAGAAGGACGACCTGAGCGTGGCAGTGGTATGGCACATGTGTATTGATTACACAAACCTAAATAAGGTGTGTCCAAAAGATCCATTTCCATTGCCTCGGATCGATAAAGTCATTGATTCCACTGCCAGATGTGAGTTGTTTTCATTTGTAGATGCCTACCCTAGTTGCCACTAGATACCACTGAACCCGGATGATCAAATAAAGATGTCTTTTATTACCCCGTACGGGGCTTATTGCTATCATACAATGTCGTTTGGATTGAGAAACGAAGGGGCCACATACCAAAGGTGCATGCAAAATTGCCTGCAAGATCAACTTGACAAAATGTTCAAGTATATGTCAATGATGTGGTAATAAAAACCAGGCAGAGTCACACTCTCATCGATGACTTGCGTCAAACATTCGCAAAATTAAGAAGATTCCGGATGAAACTTAACACAGAAAAATGCACCTTCAGTGTCCCGGCTGGAAAGTTACTAGGATTCCTTGTATCCAGCCAAGGAATCGAAGCTAACCAGACAAAGATCATGGCTATTGAAAGAATGGAATTTCCGTGAACTTAATCAGATAAATTTATATGCACACAACAAGCTGATAGTGCTTTCCATGAACTTAAAAAGATGTTAGCAACAACACAAATTTTGGCCTCACCACTGTCCAAAGAGACAATGCTGCTCTATGTCGTAGCAACTAATCGAGTGGTTAGTGCAGTGATAGTGGTAGAGCATGAAGAGGAGGGCAAATTAGTCCAGAGACCAGTTTATTACTTGAGCGAAGTCTCTCTATGTCGAAACGGAACTACCCCCATTGTTAGAAAATGACATATGGGGTGTATATGGTAGCCAAGAAGCTAAAGCATTATTTCCAGGAGCATCCAACCCGAGTAATATGCGAAGAACCTATATTGGACATTTTGGGCAGCGAAGAAGCCAGCGGCAGAGTGGAAAAATGGGCCATAGAGTTAGAACCATATACTCCACAATATGAATAAAGGGACACCATGAAATCTCAAGCCGTGGCGGACTTTTTTGTAGATTGGATGGATATGCAATACGAGCCACCATTACCTGATACGAAATACTGGAAGATGCACTTTGATGGGTCCAAAATGAAAATGGGTCTTGGTGTCGGGATAGTTCTTACTTCACCAAAGAAAGATCAACACAAGTATGTGTTGCATATCCATTTTGCTGCATCCAACAATGTTGCCGAGTATGAAGCAATTATTCATGGGATAAAAGTGGCTAAGGAAATTGGCATTAGGAGAATCATGTGTTTTGGCGACTCAGACTTAGTCATTCAACAAGTGTCTGGGAATTGGGGTGCATTGGATGCGAATATGGCACTATATCGTTTCCACGTACAACAGATTTTGGGATACTTTGAGGGATGTGAGTTTCACCACATACCTAGAGAAGAAAATGAAGCATCTGATGTTTTATCCAAGCTAGGATCATCTCGGCAAGCAATCCCGCCAGGAGTAGCACTGGAGCACCTTAGAAAACCGTCAATTAAGCCTTCACCCGAATCTGATTCAATCTTTATCCCGGCAAGTCAAGAGTTAGGTGCCATACCAATGGATATTGACACAGGGGCAGGTTCGAGTAACCCGGGGATTGTTCCGATGAACCCAGGGACTGCCGAATCAAACTCGGGGACTCGTCAGGTTATGTCGGCAGAAGAAATGTCGGATGAGCCCATGGAAATCGATGAAGAAACAGATCCAACGCCAATTATACCAACTTGGGCGTAGCCAATATTTGATTACTTGAAGGATGGAACTTTGCTAGATGATGAGATATTGGCAAGGCAGACGGAAATAAGGGCAAAAGCTTATACCATTATCAACAAGGAGTTATACAAAAAAGATTGTAACAAATGTACTGCAGCGATGCATAGGCTCAGATCAAGGCCAGGAGATACTTTTGGATGTTCACCAAGGAGAGTGTGGAAATCATGCTTCCTCTAGGGCATTGGTGGCTAAGGGATTTCGACATGGTTTCTACTGGCAAAGTGCACTTGCACAGACACAAGAATTAGTAAATAAGTGCAATGGGTGTCAATGATACTCGGCCAAAACACATTTGTCGGCATCGGAGCTCAAAACTATACCAATCACTTGGCCGTTTGCGGTGTGGTGTTTGGATATGGTGGGACCATTCAAACCCGCACGAGGTGGTATGACTCACATACTTGTGATGGTTGACAAATTCACCAAATGGATAGAAGTGAAACCAATCAAAAAATGCGATGGGAAAATAGCAGTAACATTCTTAAGGGATATAATCCTAAGGTATGGCCACCCGCATAGCGTAATTACAGACAATGACACAAACTTTGCTGAAGGAGCCTTTGCACGATTCTACATGGACAAGAGAATAAGATTAGACATAGCATGGGTTTCCCACCTGGAATCAAATGGGCAAGTTGAATGAGCAAATGGGCTAGTTCTATCCGGGATAAAACCTCGGTTAATGGAACCACTCCAGAGAACACCTGGCTGTTGGATAGAGGAATTACTGTCAGTATTGTGGATCTTAAGAACAACTCCTAATTGGTCAACTGGCTCTACGCCATTTTTCCTCGTCTATGGGGCAGAAGCAATTTTGCCTGCCGACATAGAATATTACTCTCCAAGAGTAAGGCAATACACAGAGGCCGAGGTAAAATAATCCCGGGAAGATGGAGTTGATTTACTCGAAGAGGCACGATAACTGGCATTATACATATCCACCATATATCAGCAAAATCTACGGCTCTATCATAGCTGAAAAGTTCACCCTCGTGTGTTCAGAGAAGGGGATTTAGTGCTCAGGCTGGTGCAACACACAGCTATAATTCACAATCTATCACCCCCATGGGAAGGTCAGTTCATTGTAAGCAAGGCATTGCACAATGATTCATACTATCTAATAGATGCCCGTGAGGCACAAAAGAACAAGGTAGACAGGTCAGGCGATGAATCCAAAAGACCATGGAATGTGGCACTGATTCGTCCTTTCTACACCTAGATGGGCAGTGTATGTATCTCTGAACTCTCATATGTCGGACGCTTATGCCGGCTATGTGCTGATAATAGAAATGGCATGACTCAAAAATTGACTCGGGGACTCCCCCTCATGCTTATCGTTCTATATTCTATCCTTACTATTTATGTCGGCTGGCATTAAATCCCACCTCTTATCTCAGAATAATAATGTATGCACGTTCGAGGTCAACTCTTCGACTTAGCTATTGTCCGAAACACGACTTCATGGCAAGCAAGAGAAAAAGACCAAAGACGAGTAAACATGAACAATGGATAAGGGGATGACAGAATGCGAACCGACTCTATGTATATCTAACCCATTGCAGGAGATGTCGGTTTTCATGCCGAATGACTTTAAATCAGGTTTCCTAGGTTCATGAACTGTTAACTTAATCCTTATACTTTGAGACTCTAATGTCGAACACCGAAAAAGGTAGACAAGATCCAAAGTTGGGGAATTAAGAAAAAGGAAAATAAAACTCGGGGACTTGCCCCAAAGTGATCCGAACATAAACCAGAATATAAGTTTACGCCTTCACAAAGGCACAACACCAAAAGAGCGGCAACATGTATTACATCTGCACCCGGCATACCGGGGATCTCATGAAACTTAAGTGTTTTGTCTTCCAGCTTAAGAGACAGCTGGACTCAGGGACGATTAGGCAGGTTTCGAACTCGGCGCGTCATGATTTGCAGTTGAGTCAGGCAAGAGGCCTGTAGCAGGCACATCTGACTCGGTATCTTCACTGTCAGCTCCACCTTCTTCTTCAACTTCTTCAATCAATTCGGCAGAATCGAGAAAGCTAGGTCCATCACACCAAGCGTGAACATTGGTGTACTTGATCATAGCATAAGCTCTCTCCTGGCGTTTCTTGATGAGCTCCGAGTCATGGGTCCATTTGGCATCATTCCTCATGTTCCGCGGCAGGTCCAAGTTGATGCCTTCATACCAAGATAAAATGAAAGATAGAGTCTTGTCTGCGGCGGCCCAGCCGGCTGACTTGCGCCACTGATCCATTAGCTCTTCAAAAAATCATAAGCCTCGCCGCAAGCGGATCAATCAGCTGAGGAGGATCTTCATCAGGCCAAAATGTCCTGAAGACGTGAATGGCAACCTTGAGAAGATCGACACCGCAGGATTTCAAGGTGGTCACCCGTTCTGAGAGAGCAGCGAGATGCTCGTCAATTATCGCGTCGCCGTCTGCCGAATCACCAGACTCGGACCAAACTTTCTGCATGGCCCTAAGGGCAAACATGTTGGCTTCTGGGAAGTTCTCTAAAAGAAAAGGAGAATTCATCAGAAAAGGGAGAGAATGGGGTTGTTGGAAACAAGATTGCAACAAAAAGAGTAAGAACTCACTACCGAGCAAAGATTTGACGTGGCCGAGACTAGACTGCCAGATTTTAGACTTAGCACGAAGAGCGTTGAGGTCTTTATGGGCCGATTCCAAAGATAACTCGGCCTCTTTAAGTAATTTCCCATTCTTCTCCACCTTACCCGAAGACTGGTCCTATGTCTTGGCAAGTTCTTGGTGCAATCCCTCAACCTTAGCTTTATGCTTCTTCTCCATCTCGGCAATATGCAGCTTCAGCCGGGTCACCTTGTCTTGCTCCTTTTATAGCTCGAGATGGTGTTGCCCTGCTTGTTCGAGAAAATGTTCCATCAGATCTGGCATGGAGACACTGTCCTAGAGTTTTTCTACGAGCAAAAGTTTCTTGGCTACTTCGAGATATAAAAATATGGAATGGAAAAAAGCTTTAAGCTGGACAGCTATAAAATCAATAAGGAAAAGTGCAATACCTTCAGCCTTGGAGATCTGTTTATGAAGCTCTTCTACAGTAGATTGAGCAGTAGCTGGAAAGCAACGATACCAGAGGAAAGTCAATATAAGAGGCAAATGATCAATCCGAGTAAGGCCGAGTAAGATAAGCTACCTTGGCCCTAGAGTTCGGCAACAAGATCACGGTGTTCATCAGAAAGTTTCTGGTATTTCCATAATAGAGTCTGAAATCTCTTCGTGTGATGGTTATATGTAAGCTACGAAAAGGAGCATGAGCGCATAAGTCCATAGTCAACCAAATTTATTAACATGATATCATGACAAATGGAAGGAAAAGATAAACCTCAACTTTGAGCTTACGGCCGAGTAAATGCTTTACTCGGCAGTAACTTCGGGGACTAGGGATCAGTTTTTCAACATGAGATCATGGCAAACGGAAGGAAAAGATAAAACTCAACTTTGAGCTTACGGCCGAGTAAATGCTTTACTCGGCAGTAACCTCGGGGACTAGGGAATATGTATATAAAAACACTTAGAACATCAAAGAGTGAAATAGTTTCATACCTCATTCACCTGATGAACTCGCATCATAATATTGAAGGCTTGTTGGGTCATCTCGAACACGGTCTGTGGGCCCAGCTAGACTTCTTGTTGGCCTGATGCTGGAGGAAGGCTTGAATTGACTTTGTGATCACCTGCGGCGTTCCATTCCAGCACAAAGGGTTTAGCCAAACCAAGGCTGTGCCTACTCAAAGTCCGAGTCAGGACCTGTCCTTTCTTTAATGCAGCACCAATAGAGGCACGAGTAGCAGCAGGGCTGTTATGCAATGTGATCGCCTCAGAAGTGCCACTCGATCCGGCTATAACCGCAGGATTATCCAACGAACCCGCCGAAGCGGGTTCCTTTGTTGTTGCTATTGGCTTTTTCTGCGGAGCTGCACCTTGGCCGAAGCTCAAGGTTTGCTGTTTTGAACCCGTCGGTTTAACGGGAGTAGTCCGGGTCTGACCGGCTGAAGGAGGCCGGGTTTGTCTCTTCAGCGGTGGTGGTGGCGGAGTCGGTTTCCTCTATCGCTGCTGCGTAGGAGAAGAACGTGCTGGCGGGGTTTGTTGCTGAGAAGTCAAGGCAGATTTCTTCTCCGGGTCAATCGCGGGGGCAATTGTCACGGTGGCAGTCTGGCTAGACTCGACACCGGTGTGGCTGGCGCCGGGTCCCATCACAGGATTTTTCTCAACATTGGGTTGATCTGGCTCAGTTTATTTTCTTGCCTGGGTCGCTGGATCGGCCTCTGGCCAAGACTCGGTAGCCTCAGGCACGGGTATGGAAACACGGACTGAAGGAGTCTCGGTTGTCGTTGGATTTTCGACAAGTACGCCATAGGGGGTCCTGACAGCATTGAGAAGATGGGGTGTGAGACACCGGATGTTCCGGGAACAGTGAGCACAAGTTTACCCAGGTTCAGATCCGACTACGGTGATCGGATTCTACTCCTGCTAGCAACCCAGTAATATATCAGCGAGAGCCGGATGTTACAGCGGATTACAAGAGAGGTTCGCCTGTGTGAGTAGGTTGTATTTGATCTATGATCTGGTGCCCTAAAGGCTCCCATAGGGCCGGTTTATATAGTCACCCGAACCTAGGGTTACAAGAGAGACCTATCTGGTTACATCTTGAGAATCTTGAAGGGTTCCCGAAAAATTATTTCAACAAAGTAGGATTCCGAGTCATGAGTCGGATATGTTTTTTCTTTGACTTCAATCTTTTCCTTGCTCGGATCAAAACATGAGCCGGATTTTAAATAGCGGCGTGCAACCTGACAACTTTTCAGACCAGGTCTTGTCACTGACAAGGGTCCCATCAGCACGACCATTGGTGGGCCCATATTTTACGGAACAAAACACTGTTTCAATGCCCGTGCGAGAATCGAGGGGGCGAAGTAGTCGCGAGGAAGATACCTCCTTCTCTCCTATATGTGTGGCGCAAATCATGCGGTTTAAATGCAAATATCGGCACAGAGGTTAATAAGAGAGAGGAAACCCTTCTCTCCCTGATTCATCTCTCACCGTTTCATTCATTGCCTCCTTGTACTCCCCGAGCCCTCCGCAGACATTCTCATCTACACACCGACAAAACCCCCAAACACCACCAATCTTTAAATCTTCCCCAGCGAGATGGAGGCGCCATCCAGCTCTGGAGCAGCGGCGGCGGATGCGAAGAAGATGCGGGGCCTATGGGTTCCAAGCATCATGGACAACACTGAGCTCCAGGTCATGTAGGACGAGGGCTACCTCGTCGCCGGCACATGGCGGAGTGCGCTGGATACGCCATTACACACCACGTGACGGCGAGCAGGTTCTCTTCAGCACACATGTTGACCGCGGCCTCAGTCTCCCACCATCGGACTTCCTCATTGAAGTCCTTCAATACTACGGTGTGCAACTTCACAATATCCCCCAACTCTTTGCTCGAGCTTAGCGCTCATGTAGCACTCAGCGAGGGGTTTCTTGGCATTAGGCCAAGTCTCACCCTTTTCCGGTACTACTATGGTACCCGGAAGAACTCAATCAGTGTCGGTGTTCCTTACACCACCGGTACTCTTAGCTTAGTCCTCAGGAGAAACCGAGTCTATCCTAGGATTAACGCTAGCGAGTCAATTAAACGTTGGGTCAGAACTTTCTTCTACAATAAGGATATTCCGGCTCCTAAAAAGGAGGAAGGTCTTCCGGCCTTCGTCAATGGTGCCGCTCCCCACCAGGAATCATGGGACACGGAGGCGCCGAAACTTTCTGATGTCTTGATCCTTCCCAAAAGGTGGATTGAGTTCCTGATGAAGCACAAAGGCCTCCATGGATCCGACTTGATCCACTGCCGGCGATCCAGCCTCTGCAGCATCATGGAGATCGCCTCATGCACACGGTCACCGGAGACTAGAAGGACATCCTGAGGGTCAGTCCGAATCACATTCCTACGAAAGACTACAAGACCCGAATGCAGTTTTTGATCAAGGAGAGAGTGGAAAGAAAAGTTCCTGATGTCTCCATGAAGATGTTTACAGCCGACCGTCCTCTGACTCCGGTAAATATTTCGACTTTGCTTTTGCTTTTTGCCATTCTTTTCTGTCTTTTCCTCCGACTCTAATTTTACCGATGCTTTTTTGACTTTATCAGCTCGAGAAGCTCCCTGAGTCTGTGTTAGCTCCACTAGAGGGCTATCTTTCAGATGATTCAGAGGCAAAGGGGGGTGATGAGGTGCAAGAAATTCCTTCCTCTGCTTCCAAGAAGCGTAAGGCCAAGGATGTCGTTGTTACTGCTGCCACCCAAGTACTGCTAGTAGTTAAAAGGTTTGCACCTTACCAATCTTATAGTACTTTGTACATTTCTTCCTTTCCGAAGCACAACTAATGTTTGGACTTATGTGTTTTAGAGCAAAAGCCGTTTTGAAGAGCAAGCCGAAGCCATATAGCAATCCAGGCAAGAAACTGCACCAGCAGAAGCTTGTCGTTTCTCCTATTATGCCTCCTCCGACTTCCAGAAGTGACCAGACCTCTGCACAGGAGGCCTCTGCCTCTCCCAATGCTGGCTCTGCCATCCTTGACGCCAACACCACCATGAAAGCCCTGGTTACCATTGGTAGCCAGGCAACTAACAAGGGTGAACCCATCAAGGGTAATGATCGCATGGTGATATCAATAGGGGAGGTGGATAAAGTGGTCGGCTCTACTGCCTTTGGCCTGAAGTGGAAGAAAAAGGAAGAGATTCTCAAGCTGGCTCACTCTAGTCTCGAGAAAGAAACTCTTACTCCGGAGGTAGCGAGCCAAGAGACAGAGGATGTGAAGCTGGTTAATCTCCTGGACCAAATTTTGGTCCGGGATGCAAAAATCGAGTCTGGCGAGCTCCCAGCAACAGACGTTCCCTCCCTCTCCCTTGCCGAGAAAGTGTTTCATAACACAAAACTCGGATTTGAGAAGCTACATCTAGAACACATTGTAAGTTTTCTGAATCTTGTTTACAGTATTTATTGTCATATCCTCTAGCCCCCAAGCATAAAGTTGGACAAACATCTTAGCATTAAATCCGAGTTGATGCTTATAGGATGCAAAAGAACGATATAGTGTAGCCCCCAAGGCTTGTTATGTAATTTTACTTGGTTAAAGATGCAGCCCGAGTCTTAATAGCCGTCTGACGGTATTCCATCTCTAAACTTACAGAAAATTGCATCTTCCAACTAGGAATTTCTCAAGAATATATGTAATAAGCGCAAGGAGATTAAAGCTCTGCGCCTTGAAAATTCCAAGTTGAAGGTTAAGAAAGATAAGGCCGAAGGTAATCTTTTATGACTCCTTTTTTATTAGTGATTGCCATAGTCGAATTATTCTATTCGACCGATAATTTCTCCTTTGTAGAATTGCTTAATGAATCCAACAAGATAGTGGAGGAATCCAAGAACTTAAAGGTCCTAAAAATGGAGAATGATGAACTCCGGGGCGAGTTTGAGAAGCTAAAGGATGAATCGGAGAAATCCGTGAATGTCGTCCTGGAGTCCAGCAATATGGAGACCAAGAGGCTGTTGGCCCTTCGAGATAAACAATTGGATGATCTCAAGAAGGATTTCGAGATCCAGAGTGATCTAGTGCAGGACACAGAAAAGGAACTGAAGAGGCTCCGAGAGGAGTATTCTCGGTGGAACCACTCCGTTCTAGGTAATATTTCCAACTTTCACTCTTATATTGATTTTCGACTCTTTTTTGAGTTAAATTTTGACTTTTGGTTCTTTCCTAGATCCTCTACATATTTCCGACTCTTATTCCTCTGAACCTCGCCTTGAGCGCATAAAGCTTTTCAGAGATATTCTTTTTGACTTCCGCCAGACTCTTGAAGAGGCTGGTGAGTCGATCAGACTTTCTGACCTGCACAAAATGCCATTGCTCAAGGTGAGGGACAGAGCCAAGGAGATTCCGAAGCTGGAAGATCTCCCACGCTCAGAATGCTACATAGACCGCCCTCACCATGGTGATGAGCCACCACAACGATATGGAGATCTGGCACATCACCAAGGGCATCACCGACGAGGACGATGAGGGTAACCCGCAGGACATCAAGGCCATCCAAGAGTCCTGCATGGGCTATGCTTGTCGTGTGGCGGCGATGACGAACTACATGATGCCATTCTTTGAATCTGTCGCTATGCCTCCTTCGCCCCAAGAGCCGGAAGATAGCCTCATCGAAGGAGCTTCCGAGTCTCAGGATCAAGGCGACGATGTCCACTTGAGCGCTCCACGGTCTCCTTCACCACCGCCTGAATCTGCAGTATAAACATCTTTGATGCATTATTCTGAACTTGTTACTAGGAATGTAATGATGGGAACAATATTTTCGTTTTTGGATATGTGCTTGTTTGTAAGAACTAATGATTTACTATCTTAGCACTTGTTTGTATATATTTTTATGCATGTGCCCGAAAATTTCTTAAGCACAGTTTTTTTGTGTTTATACTTGTCATTTTATCTGGCTCTCTGCCTTGTCCCTTTTATGAGCCATCCAACCTTTAGCACGAAAACTTTGCCGAGCAACGGAGCTCAACAGAGCTCAATTGCTAAACATGTTTAAACTTGGAAAAAAAGCCGGCTTCCGGTAACAACAATTCATTACTCAGAAAATACCCACGTCTAAGCAATCAGATAAAAAACCAAAGTACAAACAAGAAATTAGATTTTTTACCCTAAGTTAACATTTGTTAGATATTCAAAAATCATAACCAGAATAAACATGAGCATAAAGTACTTTCAAGCATTCTGGGATTTTTGAAATGACATGCGCTTTTGGAAATAAGATGGTAAAAAACTTCTCAAGAATAACATATGAGGAAACCAATACTTTATTTCACTTTGAACATGTACACATATGATTACAAGGAAATATAACTAAGAATAGAAGGGTCGTAGCTGTGCAATGTTCCATGGCCGGTCTATCTCATCCGGGTCTGTACTACCACCAGATCTTTTTCTCTTCCGAGTGTCTAGTCTTTCCTTGATTGGTCCCATATCAGTTAAATAATATGACCCGTTTGCAGAACTCTACTGATCATAAAAGGTCCTTACCAAATCGGAGAAAGTTTGTGCTTATTTTTTGCACAAGTTGGAGAATGAAATCACCCTTCTTGAAAGAATGGTTCTGCACTCTCTGACTATGATACTTGCGTAACTTCTGCTGATAGGCTGTAGATCTCTGCTCAGCAATGACGTGAACTTCTTCGAATTATGTCGAGATCATCTTGTCGAGAGACTTTTGCTTCTTCTTCAATATACGCTTTGACTCGAGGAGACTGGTGAATTAAATCACTTGGAAGAACTGCTTCTACACCGTAGACCAAGAAGAAAGGAGTGTATCTGGTTGATATGTTAGGAGTTGTTCGTAAGCTCCATATCACAGACGGTAATTCTTCCGCCCAAGCCCCCGCGGAACGACAGAGTGGTGCTTCGAGACGAGGTTGGAGTCCTTGTAAAATGATACCGTTAGCTCTTTCGACTTGTCCATTAGCCTGTGGATGCGCAACTGATGCAATATCGAGTCGGATCCCTTGTTCCTTGCAGAATTCGGCAAGTTCCCCCGTGGAAAAGTTGCTCCCATTGTCAGTAATTATACTATGCGGATATCCGAATCAGATGATCACGTCTTCGACGAACTTTCTGGCTATGGCTCCATCACAACTTGTTACGGGTTTAGCCTCAATCCAATTTGTAAATTTATCCACCATCACTAGTAGGTGAGTAAATCCACATTTTGACGTGCGAACCGGTCCTACCATATCAAGCCCCCAGACCTCAAATGGTCATGCAATAGGGATTATTCGCATCTGATCAGCCAAAACGTGTGCCTGACGGGCGTACTTTTGGTAGCCTTTGCACGTTTTGACCACTTTATCGGCATCCGCCTTAGCTGTAAGCCAAAAGAATCCATGTCTAAAAGCTTTTGCCACTAAAGATTTGGCTGCAGCGTGGTGATCACACTCGCCTTCGTAGATTTTTTGTAAGATTTCCACTCCTTCCGGAGAAATACATCACTGAAAAAACCTAGAAACACTCCGCTTATAGAGCTCACTATTTATTATTGTATAGGATTTTACTCGTCGAACAATCTGCCGGCTCAGGACTTCGTCTTCGGGTAATTTCCTGTCTATCAGGAAATCCAGATAAGGTTTTGTCCAGCTAGGAATTACAGCCAGAACTGCTATTAAAGGTGAGTCGGATTTCGTCGGATAGTCCTCATCAACTCCAGTGGTGGAGGGAACTTTTAGGTGCTCTAGAAAAGCGCCATACGGTCTTGTTTCCACGCAGAGTCTATCCTTGATAATGCATCTGCTTCCTCATTTTTTGCTCGAGGGATGTGTTGTACCTCAAAACCTCGAACAATTTAGATAATTCATCCACAACAGCTTTATAGGCTGTCATATGCTTGATTGCATTGCAGATATCGAATACTTGATGAGCAACTAAATCCGAGTCTCCATAACACATGAGTCTTGTTACGCAAATATTTTTGGCTATGCGTATTCCATGTAACAATGCTTCATACTCAGCAATATTATTGGTTGCCATGAAGTGTATTTATAACACATAGAACAACTTATCTCCTTGGGGTGATTTGAGTATCACGCCAGCCCCCGAGACTCCTTGTGCTTTTGATCCGTCAAAATGAAGGGTCCAAAATTCCGAGTCTGGAGAATTTGTATTTTCTGCCATCTCTGTCCAATCAGCGAAGAAACCGGCAAGTATATGGGACTTGATTGTTGTTCGTGGCTTGTACTCAATGCCGAAAGCTGCAAGCTCTATTCCCCACTTTGCGACACATCCTGTGGCATCGCGGTTGTTGATTATATCTCTAAGGAGAGCAGTACTCACCATTGTGATCTTGTGCTCTTGAAAGTAGTGTCGTAGCTTTCTAGAGGCGAAGAACACTCCATAGGTTAGATTTTGATGGTGCGGATACCGTTGTTTCGACTCTGTCAGGACCTCCCTCGGGTAGTATGTTGGACGTTGTACTTTATGCTCGTAACCTTCTTCCTCGCGCTCCACTGATGTTACCACGCTTACGACCTTGTTAGTCGCTACGATGTAAAGTAACATAGGTTCCTAAGGCTGTGGTGCTGCGGAAACTAGTGGGTTCGAAAGTAAGTGTTTCAAACTTTGCAGAGCACGTCAGCTTCCTGGGTCTAGACAAATTTGTCAGTTTTCTTCAAGAGTTTGTCTAAAGGCGCGAATCTTTCTCCGAGCCGGCTGACGAACCGACTCACTGCTGCAATGCAACCAGTGAGACGTTGCACGTCCTTCAGGCGAGTCAGCCTGGTGATGTTGAGTATAGCCTTAATTTTGTCCCGGTTCACCTCTATGCCTCTTTCAGACACGATGAGATATAACAATTTTCCGGCTGGAATTCCAAAGAAGCACTTCTTCGAGTTTAGCATCATATTGAATTTTCGTAGGTTAGCAAATGTTTCCTTTAAGTCAGAAATTAAAGTTCCCTTCTTTTTGGACATAACTGCTATGTCATCTACGTATACATGGACGTTGCGTCTGATTTGATCATTAAGTCAATGTTGCATAGTACGTTGATAAGTTGCTCCTGCATTCTTTAAGCCAAAAGGCATAGTTTTGTAGCAGAAGGTTCCAAAAGGAGTGACAAAAGACGTCTTGATTTGATCCGATTTTTTCATCTGTATTTGATAATATCTGAAATATGCATCGAGAAAACAGAGTAATTCCGACCCTGCCGTTGAGTTGATAATTTGATCGATTCTTGGCAAAGGGAACGAGTCTTTTGGATAGGCTTTGTTCAAAGCGGTATAATCAACACACATCCTTAAGACCAGCCACAGTGTGTAAAAAAAGCGATTCGAACGCGCTTTTGAACCGGTTCCATACGCTGTGGAGCATCGATTCAATCCTCCTGACAACAAAAGAGGATCACAAAATTGGTTTGGTTCCTAGCGATTAAACAAGACTTGTAAGCTCTGACACAAGCGCAACAAGCACTGAGTAAAAGAGATGGCTGTGCTCGTGAGGTGAAAAGGCTTGCGCATGCAGGAGAGAAATTCTATTCTTTATCTTGCTGTGGGTCCCTTGTTGATTTAGGAAGCGGTTCTATACACTGTGGCAAAGATGTAGCGATTCCTACTTCTGTCAACTTTTGGTTTGAACCGAATCAACGGTGTGGTTGGTCTAATTGAATAGTGTCCTTTTTAGGGACGAGTACAAGATTTGCCACCCAATCTGTGTGGATGATCTTTGTTATGAATCCGGCTAATTCTAGTCGGGCTAATTCCTTGGCTATAGCTTTGCGCTTTTCATCACCAAACCATCGTAAGGACTGTTTGATGAGCTTAGCGTCAGGGTACACATCAAGAGAGTGCTCGGCAATTTCCCTAGGTACTCCGGTCATGTTAGAAGGCTGCCATGCAAAGATATCACTATTAGCTTTGATAAACTCGAAGAGCGCGCTTTCCTATACGCGGTCTAGGCCTACCCCTACGTTCGTCGTCTTGGAGGGATCATCTTCCTTCAGCGACGTCTTCTTCGTCTCTTCCGACGCCATGAACTGCGTTCTTGGCTTCAGCACCTCGTTCTTCGTAGCGGGCATCTCGGACGTCGATGGTCTTCTTGATCTCCTGGTACTCCTAGACGTGTAGCACGGCTTCGGCAAAGGCTGCAGATCCTTCGTCGCACTCTCGCGCCTTCTTCGGATTTCCCTGGATGGTGATGACGCCCTTTGGACTTGGGAGTTTTATCATGTTGTAAATGTAACATGGACGAGCCATAAATACCCAGTAATCCGGACGCCCGAAGATGGCATGGTAATGACTTCTGAATGGTACCACCTCAAAAGAGAGTGGCTCAGTCCGATAATTGTCTCGGGTTCCAAATGTCACGTCCAGTGTGATCGCACCCAGAGAATCCGCCTGTCTCCATGGTACAATGCCATGAAAAGTTACAGTACTGTAACTCAACTGGCTCTCATGGATCTTCATGCGGTGGAGTGTTTTGATGTAAAGGATGTTGATACTGCTGCCACTGTCCATAAGCATTTTAGAGAACTCATAGCCATCAATAAGCGGACTGATGACCAGAGGGTACTTTCCCCGACATTGTGTTTTCCTCGGGTGATCTGAGCGGTCAAAGGTGATGGTTCCATCCGACCAATCCAGGAATTGGGGACATCCGGAACCGTGGCATTAAGCTCATGGAGAACCGCCTTCTTAACCTTAGTCGCTGAGTCCCAAGGAAGCAGACGTATGTGTCTTTGTTTGTGGGATAGTCCTTCTTTCCATCCGACTTGGGCTGTGCGGCGTCTGCTTCTTCCATGTCGGAATCTTCCTTGGGCTCCTTGCTTTTCTCGGAATTTTTATTTCCTTTTTGTCGCTTGGCCCTGTAGCTAGCGGATTCGTCTTTTTTGATGTCGTCGTTGAATCGACAATCGATATTTGTGGGGGTAGATCCTCCGTTACTATCCAGGTGATGCACACAGGGATTGTTGACAATGTCGGCCCAGGTATAGGTTCTTCCGGGTTGGTGATCTCCTCTGCCCTGGATTCGAGAAGTTCCGCGGCCTCGTCCCTGGCCGCCTCCGCGCCCTCCTCGTCCCCTGGATCTGAATGTTGCGTTAACTGATGCATTGTCCAGAGCCAGTTTATCTTACGAGATGTTCTTGCGCTTTTGAGTTTGTTGCTTCTACTGCTTGGCCATGTTTGGATTGGCCAGAATATTCCACAGTACTTCTGAATCATCATCGGCGTCAGCTTCAGCCCGTGACGCAAAATTCCGACTGGGAGTCCTGCATTGAAAGTTTCAATCGCAATTTGCTCATTTACTCCCTCGCAGAAGTTTTTCGTATTGATCCAGCATCCGAGGTATTCCCTATAGGTTTCTCTGGTTCTTTGAGTGCAACTCTACAAGTCTCCGACTGTGCAGGGCCTTTTGTATGTTCCCTCGAAGTTTGAAAATAACGCACTTTGTATATCATACCAGTTATGAATTGAATTCTCTGGCAGTTCATTGAGCCAAGATCAAGCCGTCTTCCGCAACATGAGTGGGAGATATCAGACTGCAACCAGGCTATTTCCTCCTTTGGTTTGCAAGCTTGGAAAAAATCTTGAACCCAAGTATATGGCCAAGCTGCACTGTCGTAGGGTTGAATGTGTTTGGCAATACCAAAGCCAACCGGAAATTTGGTTCGACGGATGCGTGGGCCAAAACATTTGGGTCCCACGTACACATATTCTTCCTCGTACCGCCACGCCTCAATGTTTGACTCGATGCGATGACGAGTGTCGTTTGGAGAGAGAGATCTGCACCTTGGAGGCTCGTGGCTCCTGCGCGGCGGAGTCGGATTTCTGGTTCTCCTCTTACCATTGCCGCCCCCGCCTCTGCGGCTTCCATGGCTGCGATGAGATCCCTCATGGTTGCTGCCTGGAGGCGATGGTGGCCCTGGTGGATTGTTTCCTGCTGGATTACATGGTGGTGGTAGAGCCTCATTATGCTGACTCCGAGGTTGGTTTCTTCGGGCCCCGTCCCTACTTGATTCAGGACGGTCCGGATCATCTCTTCGCCCGCCGTTACCAGCCGAACGGTTTTGGGGTGGCATTCTTAGTTGATCCTGTTCTTGCTGGCGCCGCTCCTCTGGATCTTCTCTGTGGCGATTGTTCTGCCGACAATGGCCCTGGTGAGGCACCAATGCCCTGATGGCATCTTTAGACGCAGCTGGAATAACTCTCAACCAGTCGCGCGCGGGCCTGCGATGATGACCATTTGATCTGGTCCTTGAATTCTCTTCTTCTCCCCTAGGATGATAGTGTTGATCAGTATCCCTGCGGGGTCTTTTATCAGCGCTTTGGTCAGCGCCAGTGTGGCAAAATTCTGACTTTGAGGCCAGCTTTCCACTGAATGACGCGCCCGTCTTCTGCTATTTCAATCCTTTGTCCAGCAACGCTACGCATTGTCGGACTTGCTCTAGAGATGGATTATTGGCGAGGATAGCCCGAGTAGCCGCGACATTTTCTAACAGTGTGCTGTAGACTCAGATCTTCTCTCCGGATTTACCGTCGAATAGATCTCTGTGGACATCTGGGTTCCTATTAGCAAAAACCGGACCTCCCCTTGTCTTGTTTGGTAGTCGCTTGAACTCTTACTGGTAGTTGGCAGGATTGCTATCTAACTGCTGCTTGAGCTCGATGATGCACGCGGCTTCCTCAAGCAAAAACAAGCGGTGATTTTCCAGGTCCTCGCCCCTTTTCTCCAGCGCATCCGGAGTAAGATCCAAAGAAGTTGGGATTGGTATTATGAGAGCATCTCCATAAATTTCACGTGCACCCTTGGTGATGACATGTCCATCCAGAGGAGGGTCGATCGGTGTGGGATTAATCAGATCTCCATCCTAATTCTCCATCTCGATCTCTTTGTCAACTTTTTCTTTGTTGGTTTCATCATCATCCGGCTCTGCCGATGTCGGAGTCTTGTTCTTCTTCTTTTTCTTTGACCGCCCAGTAGCCTTAACGTGTGTACTGGTGGCAAAGACAGATTTTGGTCCGGTACCGGGAGATAAACTTCCATTGGTACTTTCCGTTGTAGTTGGCTTCTGGACCTTGGACGAATCTTCGGTGTACATGTCGTCTTGCCAGGTGTAATCTTCGTCCATGCTATCATACAGACTCGGAGGGGTCTCCGGCTCACCTTTCGCTGATTTGGAGGCGTATTCTTCTTTGTATGCCTCCATCTCCTTCTTGAAGTCTCGAAGTTCCACCGACGTTATTGACTCCTGAGGGGAATCACGTAAGTTGGCACTTTCTTCGATTGCGTCAAGAACTGAATCGTTTCCGGCTCTAGCATCGACAGAGTCGGATCTAGAGCTTATGTGGTATACGAAGCAGTTCTTCTTATTGTTCATGGTCTAAAGGTAGCGGCACAGTTGGGCTTGCGCCTCTGCCATCTCAAAGCTCTCCTTGATCTCGGCGATCGCTTCATAATCGATGTAGGGGCGTTTCATCATCTGCTTTATCCTATGCCTCAAGAGTTTTTTTCTGCTCCGGCATCAGTAGAACCGAATACGAAGCGGATATATTCCTCTTCTGTGTACCCGATCTCAATGGGGAGATCAGATCCGGATTTTTCTTCCACTACAAGAGCGGGCTGGGTGGGTTCAGGTTTTCTGGGATCTTGAACTCTTCTGCCTCTGCGAATGAAGCAGATCTGGATTGTTCTTCCGCCATGGTCATCACCTCAAGGGTGGGTTGGGCGGGTTCAGCAAAACCGAGATATATAACGATCTCGCCGATGGACATGATTGTGTAGGTTGTCACGGGATCCTTAGCTATAATCCAAGTCTCGTCGAGAAGAACGAGAGGGACATCATTGTCATAGACCATGCTACCCATGGCGATTATTTCACCAATTCCTGCACGCGCAGATTCTGCCTAGAATGAAGCTCCAAAAGTCACCTTCCCCACTGTGGGCGCCAACTGTCGTGGGATTATCGACAAGAACGCCATAGGGGGTCCTGACGGCATTGAGAAGATGGGGTGTGAGACGTCAGATGTTTCGGGAACGGTGAGCACAAGTTTAACCAGGTTTAGATATGACAGCGGTGATCAGATCCTACTCCTGCTAGCAACCCAGTAATATATCGGCGAGAGCTGGATGTTATAGCGGATTACAAGAGAGGTTCTACTTTGCGAGTAGGTTGTGGTTGATCTATGATCTGGTGCCCTAAAGGCTCCCATAGGGCCAGTTTATATAGTCACCGGGACCTAGAGTTACAGGAGAGACCTATCCGGCTATGTTACAGAGTCGGTAACTAGGTACAACTTGGACTATAAGTAATACTACATGACTAAGTCGGTAACTCTTCTAGGCCTTGTCATAGCCGAAAGTGGCTCCTCCTCTTTCTCTGACTGGGCCACCCATGAAGCAAAGCTCTAACCCGTTGTTGGGCCACCCTGGTTAGTGAGTCCTGTGGGTATACCCGGAAAGTATATCCCCAACATCGGTCTCAACACGAGTGAGAGAGGCAGATCCAGCAACAATTGAGGCCATACAAGTAGCTGATTGGCTTACAGGCATGGCAGAGCTAAAAAAATAAGAAACAAAGGGTTTGTAAAGGGAACCACCAAAGAGAAAAACAGAAGATGACTAACAACAAGGCTTACCCGGAAACAACGAGATCACGGGGGGCACACCGAGAAACTTTATGGATCTTGCGGGCTTCGAGGGTTCAGCATCAGGGGCCACATCAGGAGCATCTCCACATTTCTTCATAGAAGGGGAACCGCTCCTAGATGCCTCACGCCGCTTAGTCAGCTTCGCAGCTGGAATCTTTCCACGACCACCCGTGGCGAGAGGAGGACCCTCATACGCTTATCCAGCTACATTAGCAAATGGGAAATTTGACAAGATAAGCCTAAGGCATAAGGCGAAGGTTAAGTACCTCTAATAGTTGACAGTCATCATCGTCATCATCCGGCCAATCCCTCAAAGCAACTCGGGTAGGATTCTTACCCGGAGAAGGGCCGGCAGTCACAAACGGGATGGGCATGAAGCATTCCGAATCGAAATCTTCCTCATCTGGTTCGGGGCAGTCCTCGTAAAAACCAACAGGAGGACGAGTGTTGTCGTTTCCTTGCTCTATAAGGTTCTGCAAAAAGTAGATAAGATGAAATCAACATGGCAACGCCGAATAAGCGGAATTCAAACAAAGGTCGAGTAATGTATGTCGGCAAAGTCGGGTTACCCGGAAACTTACCCAGGGAACGGGTCTCTGACGATCAAAGGGGGAAATCTCCAAACCCAGTCGGCCGCCATGGTCAGCTTGAAGATAGAGCTGACTCGGCGAGCAACGACATTGTTGGACAAATCAAAAGTCGAATGACGGGTGGGGTCGCGTAAACCACTCATAAAGCATATCTTGTGAGGCCTAAGATGAAGGGGACTGACTCGGCGACTGACAAAGGTGCGCATCAAGTCATCCCCAGTCAAGTTGAACCCCTCTTTCGGGTCCAGCAATCTCTCTATGAGGGCATGGGCCTCATTGACAGCCGCATACTTCTCTCTGGGGTCAAACTTCCAGAAGGAGTTGTCTGGGACCTTGTCCTTAAACGCTGGCAGACGGATAAAATCGTTTTTGGTGGTGTTTTTGACATAGGAAAAGGTTCTATGCCATTTCTTGCAAGAGTCCAGACCCATAACTCGTGGGAAGATGGAGCCCCTACGGGGTGTAATGCTAGCGGCACCACATTGGGTGGGTCTCTTTTCCGATGAAGGGACACCCAGTTCAGGAACCACTTGGATCCAAAAAGAAAAATACTTCGCCCAAAGCAAAATAGTGGGCCAGAGGCCAACATAGCCCTCTGAGGCAGAAATAAAACAAGACAAGGAGCCAATGGCGTTGGCAGGAAGGTGGTGTGTTTATAGGTGAAAAGTCGAGAGAAAACACTTGAAGAAATCACTGGCAGGAAGGAAAAAACCACGCTCAAAATGCGAGAGGAAAACGACGTGTTCGTCGGGCTCGGGTTTAGGAGAAATCTCACTGCCAGGTGGGCGACACCCAACACCCAAAGGGATGCGCCTGGTGGAGCGGAGCCACTCGATCTCCTCGATGGAGACCTACGAGCCTTCCCAGGCACCAAGCTCACCGGCGGTCTCGTGCTCCTCCACCTCCTCGCAGGCTTCGGGCCCTTCCTTCGTAGGAAGTGGCCTAGATTGCCAAGGCCACGTCCACAAATATGAGGAAAAAGATGGAAGAGGCAAGCGCCTCGCCAGAGCGAGCAATGCAGGCAAGGAGAAGATCTTGTGGGCAGATTGAGATTGGAACTGCCAAGAGCGGCGCGAGGAAGAAGAAAGGAGGTAGGGAGAAACTGAAGAGGCAAGGTGGTTTTTTCCCCACTCTCCTACTTAAGGGAGCAGTAAAACCCCAATCATGGGATCGGCGTGTGCTGTGTGACACCGGTGTGGCCGTGTATGCGACCAACGGGTGCGTCAAGACGCGCCACGTGTACATGGTACACGCTCTGGGCCACACCACATCAAGCAGCGAAGGGTCCGAGGCGCTGCGCGACATGACTGCCACAGTGACGGGTGTCACTGTGCCTTCGTCATTGTGCTGTCAGGATTTGAGAAGAATTTGAGGCAAACTGCTATGATTACGAGTTGTCAGTTACTCGAATATTAAAGGTCTAAAATGACTCGGCTAAGTCTAAAATGAGTCAGCTAAGCCAGAGAAGACTTGGAAAAATTAGAGGAAGCACCGCTAAGTCAAAAGATGACTCGGCGAGGCTTCAGGAGACTCGGCAAGGATTGAAATCAGGTCAAATAGGCCATCTTGCACAAGGAATAAAGAATGAGAAAATAAGTTCCAAATGTAGTAAAGGAACATGGAGATGCCTAACATCCAAACCAGTTATACCTTACCAGCTTCGGGAACTAATGTCGGGGGGATGACCCCCGATAGGGTCACAAAGGGTGAAACTCGATACGGTACCAGCCTGGCTTGGGCCGAGTCTGGTTGATGCGGGCCAAGTAACAGAACCTGGGTTATCTAGCTAGCACGTGCCGACATAAGAAGCAAGTCGGCTCGTAAAAGACAAAGATTCACAATCTGCAGGTAACGACAGGCCGAGTCTTACAAAGGGAAGCCGAGTAAATGAAGGCTCGTGGATCCTTTCCGAGTGAGGATCGGGAAGGACCACACTAAAGCGAAGTCAAAAGAGAAGGGGCCCCCGGGTGACAACCAAAGGAGACGGATGACGCTAAAAGCACCAAGTGACGTATGAAGTGAAGTATGACGCCAGAGGAGCTGGCGACCGTTGGCTACATACCTTTGCTAACTGGGTCAGGGGCCTAGGGCTAGCCCAAAGACCCGGCCCGCAAGGTAATGACAAGGCCCAAAACTATAACCTAGCTATTCCCTTTCCTATATAAAGAGGGGCATAGCTAGGGTTAAGGATATGCTTAATTAGTGCCCCAAGGCTGGTATTCTCCCTACTCACTTGTAACATATAGAAAAACATCTCAAGGAGCACTTGTAAGGAAGAAGGTGAAATAAAAACACAAGTACTTGGAGGTTTTTCGTGTTCTTCGTGCGCTGCAACACCGCGCACTCCCTCCCCGGATTCCTCAAGCGTCCATCCGGCCTCAACTCAAGCCTACCCATAACATCTGTCGTGACACCAGCACGACATTAAGTAATCACAAGGGTGATTCACTTGTTACATGACTCTTGGCAATTACAAGATTTGGCAGAATGGATGGTGTTTAAAATAAGACCGAATAAGATAAGATGAATTAAGAATGTATTTGATCTTGTTTTAGGGTGTAATCATATTGTAAGGTTTTGTTAGCACATGATTTAAAATTAGTTTAGAGAAGGTAAGTTAAACATCAAGTTTTACTTATTGTTTAAGTATGTGGGGTGTGTTGATTTACTTTTATTCATGAATCTTACTTCTATCCTTCATAACTTAGAAGCCAAAGATTATTTTAAAGTTGGGGCACTCAGCATGATGAACTAGTCCTAAATCACCAGCTCAAGTGGAACTCCAATCACTTTTACAAGTTCTATCAAAAAGTTTTTAGTTGACCCAGATTTCCTATGCATGGATGCAATGCACACAACTATCCTCTATCTATTTTCGTGTATAATAATCTATGGGATATTACAGCACGCGTGGCCCACCGTCCGGCAACTCAGGCAGGAAATACGCTCGAGTTGCCTGCACTAGGGAATCCCGAGCGGTGGCCCCTGTCTCCTCGAGAGAGGGGGCTTTGCAGGCATGGCAATGCATGGCCTCCTGACGTCCATCCCATTGACAGAAAAATCGAGACGATGTGAATAGCAGAATCGACCGAAATTTTCGCCTGCCGAGCTCGAGGTCCAAGTAGATGAAATAGCTTCTGCTCTGTCCATAGAAATCAAAGGGAGGTGGGGCTCGAAGAGGGCAATGGTGCATTGGACGAACTTGCGTAGGCGGTGAGCGAATTTGTCCCGTCACAATTTCAATGCAGCGCGCAAACTCACGGCTGCTCACGCCATCTCGGTGGATTGCATCCACGGGCACGTTGTGTTCTCCATTTTGTCTGTAACGGGACGGCCAGCAGTTCCTAGCGGGCTTGACCTGAGGCGCTTTAACCATCGTGCAGACATCCAATGGGGCAGGATTCGTTTTCCCAGCATGGCGGGGGCATACGGGTTACCAAACATGCCCTGAGCGAACCTTCCATGGAGACTCCAAAAGAAAAAAAAAACTATAGACAAACATTATTCCATGAAGTGAGCTCACTGGGCGCATCCCTACTAGTTGGGCTGCGGCGGTTCACTTGTAGCCTTTGGACAGACACAAAGATTCTTCCAAGAAAATTCACAGCGTACTGATCCACGTCAGTTCGCCCGGGACGGCGAACGTCAGTTCATACATTTTTAGGAACTTGAGAGGAAGCCTCCATCTCGGCAGCACATATTTTGCTACTCCAAGAGAAGAATGTACTACGGTGCTGTCGTCAACTACAAAGGGAAGAATAAGAAGAAAAATGTTCCAAACGCACCGCCACAAAAACAACAAGAAATGGGCAGAGAACAAACGAATTGACAATTACAAAGTCTGGAGGCATAGAAAATTCAAACGCTGCCACGTCTTACCCCAAGAAAAGGAAACAAACCCCCACTGAACTTTCCCGGCTTGTTCCTGCAGGTTTCCCTCCATTTCCTGCCCCCTTCCTCTCCCTCCCCCTCTCCCTCTATATCAGCCCCTACAGGGACTTCTCCACTCCTTTCTCCCCCAATGGCTTCTCCCAAGCGGCTCTGTCCCTGGTCCGGATCCCGCGACGACTCAGACGATGCCGGCCAGCTCTCCCGCCCTTGCAAGCGATGGAGATCGCTTGTCATGTGAGTCTTCCTTCGCATTTTTCAGTTATTATTGTGCTCAAGTCAACGGCTGGTCAACTTATCTTATTTCGTATGATCCTGAGCTGATCTGAAGGTTTTGTAGATTTTATTTATTTATTTTTGGTTTCTATAACTGAACCTGGATCTTTGTGGTGGCAGGCAGGTGAGGGGCAGCAGGACCATGGATCAGGGAGTGTTTGGTTTCAGCGGGATCATTGGTGGGGATTTAATGACCTTGTTCCAGCCATTGTTCAGTAATATGGTTCAGAGAGTGGTCAGTATTTCTCTTCCTTTCTTCATCTTCTTTTCCATTCATGGTTGTTTGTGAGGATTTCTAGTGCCTGTTCTTGTTAAGGCTAGAAAGTTCCAATAAATGCCAAGGAAGAACGTTCAGAGAAACTGTTCCTTGGAACAGCTAAAAAAAGCCTATTATTTATTTTGTGATGTTTTTGTGACTTGCATAGAGACCAAGCATATAAATCTTATCATGATACATTTTTTTTGTGACCTTTGCATAATATAGGTTTCAGAGGAAGTGGGAAAAGCAATATCCAGACATTTCAACGAAGCAGCAGCAGCACCTCCAAGGTGAGAAGTATACTTGTTTGCTGCCATGATAAGATTAAATTCCATTTTTACAGAATTTTTATAGTAGTATCACTGCTTCTAAGATGTCTCTACATGTTTTCGTTTTCTCTATATAAATGCTAATTTTTCAAACTATATGTAGGCTACTAGTAGGCTGGAAACAGCGTCCGAGGTATCAGCTCATGTTCCTGAATGTTCTAAAACCTGTCTACACCATGATGAAGTTAGAAGCCAAGGATGGATCAGCTCTTCAGGTGGCCATAGTTGAAAACCTCGACAACGATCAGACGAGAATCGTCAGGTTTGGTCATCTTTCCTCAGTTAGGGCTGAGGTCGTAGTCCTCCATGGCAATTTCAATGCTAAAAATGAGGAGTGCTGGACCCCTGAAGAGTTCAACAAGCATATAGTCTGGGGGAGAGAGAAGAGCGCGAAACTCCTCAACGGTGATCTCACGCTGAAGCTCAGTGGAGGGGAGGCTTTCCTTGAAAATGCAAACTTCACCGATAACTCCAGCTTCACCAGCACTAAGAAGTTCAGGCTGGGGCTGAGGCTTGTGAATGCTTATGGAGAGAGGGTTCTTGAAGGAATCACGGAGCCTTTTCGCGTGAAGGAGCGCAGGGTGGAAGGTATGCCTAGTTTTCTGACATTAGATTATTTTCTTCTTCAAAATTGCACCTTCTTCGTTTAGAGCTGAGACTGATCATATATCTCTTGCTCTTGTTGCAGGGTTTGAAAAGCACTACCCACCATTGCTTGGCGACGAAGTATGGCGTTTGGAAAGGATTGGTAAGAATGGGGCTTACCACCAAGCCTTATCAGACAGCGGAATTGATACGGTGCAGAAGTTATTACAATCTTATATGAAGAATGAACAGAAGCTTTTGAAGGTAACGGTTCAATGGCTTTTTTTCCATTAGAAAACACTTCACGACGCTTCCGTAGAACAAGCTATTGATATTGGACTGACAAGATCCTTCGGTTTCCCTATACCTCTAGACTTTCACCAAGATGTCACTGGCAGCCTGGAAAGCCATCATAGGACATGCCATGACGTGTGCAGTCGGCGACGATCTCTACTTATATGAAATTAAGGAAAATAACATGGGATTTTTCTTTGATGCCATACTTCAGCTTGTTGGGGTGAAATTTGGCAACTGCTACAAACCCTTAGATCAGGTTCACCAAGTAGAGAAGGTGATGTATATCTTCACTTGCTTCAAGTAGGAGATTTTCTCACTAATAATAATGCTCTAACATTTGGTGTTTTGTATTCACAGAATTTAGTTGAGTCTATGAAGAAAGTGGCTTATGAGAATATGAAGGATATTCAGTATGATCATAAGATGATCAACCACTGTCCTGTACCACTTCATATGTTTCACACAAAGGGCCTTTCTGGGTCGAGTGATGTTCTTCCAAACCAGCAGATATTGGACTATGGTAACACCTTGCCTGATCTATGAGGTTCATGCACTAGCTGTAATGGTTCCTTAGGAACTTCAGTCATTGATTTCAATTCGATGGCAGGTCAATGCAGTAGGTTTCCAGGCGAAATCTCGACTAGTCAAGGATTTGAATCAACAAAGAGATTTTGTTCTTCCCAACAAGCCATTAATGTAAGCAGTCATGCTAGGAATATGAAATGCAGTAATGGATAAGAAACATGTAGAGATTTCTCTAAGACGCTGTTATCAATTTTCAAGCAGGCTTCAGTGGACATGTCAAGATTTCTTCAGGGTCAGACATCAAATGATGCTAGCCATCAAACAGTCACAAACAACTTTATACCATGTAACCCAAGCCAAGGAACATTCTTCCCTGTGCCAAGAATTACGCCGTTGCGTATACCAAATATAGGAAGAACAGATTTTGGTCCAGATACTGCCCCTTCTGCTATTGTTCCTGACAACATTCAGGCAGGACAGATTGCTATGCAATTTGGTCAGCATGGACAGAAGCATCCTCATTTCTCTGAAGAATCATATAGTGTAAGATAACTTTTTCTAGTACAAGCTATGTGATATCTTTGCTTTCAGAAGTAACCTCTATCTGAATATATTTGAAACTGAATAGTTCATTTGCATACTCTTAAACTGAACAAAATCATATCTCTTTTGCGCCTGCAGAGCTTCTCTGGCGGTAGTTTAGCGTCTACAGATACATACACGGCGCAGCCTCACTTCCAGCTTACAAGCAACAGTAATTACTCTGATATGTTACATTTACTGCTAGTTACTTCATTTTGGCGCTGACTTACACTGGATCTAATTGCCTCTGGATGAAATCTGCAGGAGATAGTTTCAGCAACCAACCTGACCTACTGTACAATGGCCAGACACTAATGCAGCCACATCAAGTTGTTACTAGCTTTCAGCCATCAAGAACAAACAGCTTTGACTCGGTGGAAAATGATCAGCTCATACATAGCTTCATGTCTAAGATTTTGAGCAGTAAAGGGGCCACGGCACCTTTGTCGCCACGCAAGTGGGTCAAGATCAAAGCAGCATTGAAGCTAGCATCCGTAGGGCGACTCTCCAGGGCGTCAAGAAGGGGTCTAAATAGTCCCCTGGGAAGGCCAAGGCTGGTACCAACAATATGACCCTGCTGAATAGTATGGATAACAGTTGTGACAGAACAAAGTGTGGATCAAGATCCATCTTGATGTTGCACTCCATGGTATTGATGAAGCAACCTAGTTAGTTGAAAGTAGCATTGATGTTGTCAAATAGTCTGGTATCTGTACATAATGGCAGCCTGTATTGTGATCTGTTAGCGACAGTATTTTTATGTAGAGAATTCTGGATCTTAGTTGTTATTTATGAACTCAAGAGTCAGGACCATGTAAAAAAGCATGCAGTTTCTCCACTCTTTCTCATGAAGTCCCTTGCAGGCAATCCTTCTTAAAATAAAAAGGGATGCTTCTACTACATGCTATTGAAGAAATAATGGAAAAAAATGCTATAAGCATAGCCTGTCTATTAGAAGGAACTACTTACAAGGTGTTGTGCTCGTGAACAAATGGTACAACAATAATTTCTAGTGTGGAAGAATTACACATCCCACATATGAAACTCCCTTCATGTGTATCTTCTTTCTGTCCTCTTGGAGGTCTTCTATCCATATTTTATTAGGTGTAATAAGACGATTCATCCAGCGAATGTAAATCACTGTACATTGTTGATCCTTCCCGAGAGTTTCAAGAAGACTCCTTTAAAAAGCTATCTGTTGATCTGATGTCAGCACAAATGAGGATGGTAGCAACAGAATCCACCTTCACATTGATTGATTATTTTGCAATGATAATTTTTCCATTTGGAGTTCTTCCATCTGTACCAATCGAAATATGTTTACCGTTCCTGATCGGTGTTTTTTGAGCAGAATGCCTGATTGGTATTTGTAGCCTTTTCTGTGACTGTGGTACTGGTGACTTGCAAGCCTGGCTTGTACTCCTGGGAAATTCAAAACCAGCAGAAATAGGTTAAATTTACCTAATCATGTGCAAAAAGTAGTTTCATGAGTATAAACAAGAAGCTGAATTCACCTCATTGTCATATTATTCGCAGTCTTTTGAGGCTTCTTTTTATTTGAAATGCCTCTGTTAGTAACACCAACAGGTTTCAGGCCACTGGCTGACAGCACAGTTTCTTGGTCCGGGGAACCGCTAGTAACACCATCAATTTCGTCAGAGTCCTGGCTTGGTACTGACTCAACCCTACACCTTTGCTGCCCAGGAGTGCGTCTTTGATACAAGGAACTCGGGAGCGGGGTGTGTGTGGTGAGATCGGGCTCCAGCACTTGTACGGAATTGATGTTCTCAAATTGGTTGCCACCAACAGCTTCGTTATCAACCCATCCACCTGATCCTATTTCTTTCGGAAGACCATTGCAATTGTCGACCCAGTTAGGTGAGTTGTTCTCGACGAGGATGCCAGGTCCAGGCAAATCAAATCTTAACTTTTTTTGAATTGGGGTGACACTGTTCAGGACCTAAAAATAAATTTATATTACAGCTTCAGATGTTAAGACTATTAAAAGCTACACATGGTAGAATTTCACTTTTCTCTATTGGAGAAATCTAGCCACTTCCATCTATTTTCTAAATCTGAGACCTCTATCAACAAAAAATAGTATCCACTTAATCACGTGCTTTTCACAAGACATTTTCATCTTAGAAGACTTTCACTGTCCTCAAACTATTGGCCTAGTTCTGTTGATATTTGACTGCATGAATGCCATTTTTACCCGAGATTGCAACCACAACTAGAGCACACAATTAAAAAAAAACTTTTGTGATGACATGATAAAGAGTTGATATTGTCCTGAAAAGAGTTTACCTCTATGTTTCCAACTTCTTCCATTGGCTGTCTATTCCTCGGGAACACAGGTGTTGCATTGCCTCTGCTAACTTTATATATGTTTGGGCTTGACTGTGTGCTCCGAATGTTTTCTGGTTCTCCTTCCTTCTTAGCAAGTGCCGCCTTGAGGCAAGCAATCTGAAATGAGCGAAAATAAAAGAAGTTTCTTATACATCTCAATGGCAGTGCCTATAGCTAATTCACGGTAACAGGAAATAAGAAATAGTTAAGCACCTGTTCTTTGAGCTCCCTAACCTCACCACCTTCTTTATTTGCTTTTGCCGTGCCAAGCTCAACAGAGGCAACTCGTTCAGCAAATTTCAATGTGCTTATTGTCTCATTGACAGACTCTGATTCCGGGCTTATGTGCACAAACATCAGTGTTTTTGCTTGTCCTCCTAAACATTGCAACACATTTATCACATTGATTGCAGTACTAAAAGAGTGAAAAGTTAGGATATTGAATTTGCAGACTACCTAGAGAATCTTGCAAAAGCTGGGTAAGCTTGCTGTTTCGGTAAGGGACATGTGAGTTCTTCTGGGCAAGGGATGCAATCACATCTCCCAGTGCTGAAAGCGACTTGTTTATGTACAGTGCCTCCTTCAGTCTATCTCCTATAACTTCAGATTTATCAACTCTTTCACTTCCGGCTAGATCAACAAGATGCATGCATCCTTTCAAGATTGAACCAGATGTTATGTCACGCCCTTGAACATGAACAGTAAGGCAACTGCGTGTAGGTTTCAACCATAAGTACAAAGCATAACTATACATGTAAGTACTTCTAAGTTTGAACAAGGTATGTTGATGCCACACCTATGGGAGCGGCTGCTTCGGTCATTGATGGCTGTTGAACCCACTGCACGATTCTTTTGGCCTTGATTCATCAGCTCAACAACATCAGAAGTAGATGTGACAGGAACTATGCTTGCACCTGGAACTGCAAACCCTTTCTGTGAAGTATTTCTTATTTCTAATGTGGCTCAACGTTAAGGAGGCTCAAGATATGCATCAAATAAGTAATCAGAAGAGGACAGAGAATTTTTTTGACCACGTAGAACATAGAATTTATAAAAAGGATATCTTCTGTTTCCACTATCTTGAAGGAGGTCTCTCACTTGCTCGTTGTAGATCTCAATCATCTGCACAGAAATTTCATAATTGATTGTCCCCATTCTCTGTGCTTGAAGATTAAATAAGTCATTCAATGCTCTGTAATTAACACCGATGCTTTCCTCGCTCAGTACTTTAGGTCCACTCTGCATAACATCACACAAGTGATCTGAGCCTGTTTATTCTTTTTCTTAAGAAATAATGAAATATTTTCTTAGCGAAGCTTATTACCATTGTATAGGTCTTCCCTGATCCGGTCTGACCATAAGCAAATATGCAAACATTGAAACCATCAAGAACTGAACGGATCAAAGGTTTCATATCTGAAGAGACTTCCTCTGCATTAACAAAAAAAACACCAAGTTCAGTACTCAAGGAAAGTCAAGCTAATTGGGACTAAAGATATACAGGAGTAACTTATAAACCTTGAGTGGCTGATGGGCCAAAAACCTTGTTGAAAGTAAAAGATTTGCTTCCATCTTTTCCATACTTTGTGGGAGTGATTATTGCGATGGTTCTTTCCTCCATTCCAACAACACTTGTCGAGGAATTTGCTTGTCCAGGTAGAAAAGGCCTCACTCGACAGTATACTCTAATATTTCCTGGTTATAAAACAAAAAAAATTAAGATGTAGACTAGTATCCTTCATATTTTGTTCCTTCAACAGCAAAAAATGGTACCTTTAAGATCCTGTATTTCGTTGTACAACTTGCGGTTATCCTCCAGAACTTTATGGTAGCCGCAAGCCGCGTTAGAGAGGATGTGCAAATGCTTTCCTGTTAATGTGGTAAGAAATATGGTATTTCTTAAATGCATTTGGAGAAACAAAGTTAGATAGATGCAAAAGTCTATCATAAGTTACCAATTTTAGTAAAATCTTCAGAGTACTGTAATCTCAAATGGTCCATTCCAGACTTGACAGAAGAAAGGGTATTTCTTAATTCCTGCAGTGATCATAACATGTCAAGAGTTCATCGATGTAACTGGTGGTTAGTCAGCATCAGATAAGGAATGTAAAGCAAAATAAAATACATGGATATGTTTCTGCTGTACGTCAAATTTTATGTCCACCCCAAGCTGGAACTGTTGAGTTGCAGAACCACCATTCAGAAATGCAGAGTTAACTTTTTCCTTCAGCTTCAAGGGACATAACTCATCCATCTTAATTTTGTTTGCCAAACAATGAAGAACATTAGTATATGAAATCTCTCCAGAAATGTAGTAAAATTTCCCCCATACCGTACAGTTTACATTCAGTTCAAAACAAATGCTCCCTGCGTACATTTATGGCCACTAGATGGCACAAGAAACGTACCTTAACTCGATTGCTGGTGGGAACTTCACCTTGCAATTGCGTGTCCGATATGGAACATGGGCCAGTACCTTTCGAGACTCCTGTGCATTTCACCTGCGTATTTTTTGTCCAAATCAGTTAATCTGTACAGTTATATATCCTCATCCTCAGATAAAAGTTCACATGATATAACTAACATAAAGCTCCACAAAATGTGTTAAGCCTCATTTTGTGAATAATAGCAGAATAGAACATACTAAGTGCTGGTTTGCAGCCCAAAACTCGTATTCCTGAATAACTTTACTTAAAAGTGAGTCAACAATCTGCAAGATAGAAAATACTTTGGTGTCATTCTTGATGTCCATCAACTACAACTACATAAAGTCATAAAGACCAGCTACATATTCAAGCAAAGTACACTCACCAGCGGGACTTCTTCTGGTTTCTTATCCAAGAGAAGTGTACGGACAAGCATGTTAAGGGATTCTGAAGTAGCCTATAAATGAAGAAGATAAAGGTCATAACGGATTACACCACATGACTGGGTCTGAAATAAGAACTGATACCACATCTTAATTCTTACCATCTCATTAGATTCTATGCAACAATCAGTTGTCATATTTTGCTCTGGTGAAAAACCATGTTGGATTGGCTCAGCTGTGTAGCTTCTCATTAACTTATTCATAAAAGCATCAGCATTCTTGAGTATGAAATACTTTCCAGGTGTCAAAGGCTTTGAAATGCAGCCATATTTAGAAGGAGTCTGTCTCCTTGTTGTCTTACTTTCACTGAATGACCTCAGAGCAAGAACACAATCCACAACTCGAACACCCTTGCCACCCTATGTTCCAATTGGCAGATAAATTATATTTATTTTGTTATAGAAAAATAGCCCAAATACTAATTTTTGGCCTCCATTTGAAGTTCCTTAGCAATCAGGATACAAATCCAATCCATCTAAATAAAAACAATCCACAACTCGAACACCCTTGCCACCCTATATTCCAATTGGCAGATAAATTATATTTATTTTGTTATAGAAAAAGTAGCCCAAATACTAATTTTTGGCCTCCATTTGAAGTTCCTTAGCAACCAGGATACAAATCCAATCCATCTAAGAAGTAAAAGAAAGGGATTACTACATGAGCTCTCTATAAAGCATGAAAACAATACCTTCTCCAAATCAGAATGCTCAAATGTAGGGAGCCCTAAATCTTGTAGAGTGACAAGGAAGTTGCGCAAATTCTCGAAGTACTGATATGCACACAAAGCGGAGCCATCTGCTGGTACAACAGTATCTGAAGGGGCTTCCACAACCTAATACCAGTATAACATTACCAAGTGAATCAGCATTGTACATTTTCTAAGCAATAGGGAAGAGGAATAAAACATGCTACTGAAAGGCTCTAATGAGATGCATGGTAGCTATAAAAACTATAAATTGAAGTTCATAAGTGCAACTACCTTAGGTATGGCGCCGGGCTGAACCTTATTCAGTGCATTGCAAAGGACAATTCCATTTCTCAACCCAAGCCGGAATTCCTCCTCAGAGGGCTCTTCTGGTAGGCCCCTTGCATACAGGACCCCAACTGTTCTTCGCAACCAGCTGGCTGCATCATACCGTCTATTTGCTGCATTGTCAACCGAAGTAAACCATAAATTCACATTGTGATGCTGCATTGTAGTAATCATACATAACAGAACCATAACAGTCCTACAGTATATACTTTCAGACACAAGTCAATATTCTTAGGACTCGTTTGGCTCCCATCATTTCATTTCATTTGGTAGAAATGGAATGAAATAAAATCCCCATATCACTTCATTTGCCTGAATTGAAATGACATGGGTACTGACTGGAAATGAGGTTAGACATGGGATGGGAAAGATGGAATTGCCAATTGAATTCCTTATCCATTTCTGTGACCGTCAGACGCACTACTCCCTATAGTAATAATTAAATTCCACAATTCTTACTCCCATACCTGGGAGCCAAATGAGCCCTTAGCTTAGTTTACGACAGCAATACCTCATCAGCCATCACAACACTATAATATGCAAAGTAAACGAAACAATTGGCACACCATTAATTATCATTAGCTACCATGGGTCCATGACAACAGTATAAATTGCAACTAAATTATGCAATTGGCACAGCTACCACCACAGCACTATAATTTGCTAAGTTATGTAAACAGTTGGTACAGTATAACTTTCAAAGAGATCAATACAGTTGGCAGAGTACTATCATTAGCTACGGTTACATCAAACCAATCAGGGCATGAAAACCGCAACTACGAGCTCACCGCAAGCTCAAATTCAAAGAAACACTATCATAGAACCTCTAAATTAGTGCTATCCACTCAAATTTACGACCCTGATCAGACCAGGAAATTTGAATTAAACTGCATCTGGTCACTGGCGCATCTCGCCTAATTCAAACAACGAAACATCGAGATCGAGCCACCATAATACCGGGGTGGGAGTTACCGCACTCGGCCACTCATTCTCGCATAATTCACCCAACTCAACCAGTCGACCAAGAACATCAGATCACTAAATTATCGCCCCGCCGTAATTAGCGCGATCCGCGCAAGTGCCCGAGAACTCACCGGCCTCCTGGGCCTTCCGGGTGGCCACGCCGATGTCGCTGAACGCCCCATGATTCCGCAGCACGCGTTCCGCCACCGTGGGTACCGTCTCATGGGCCACCTCTCTGTCCGTCGCCGTCGTCGTCGCCGCCGCCGTGTTCATGGTCTAAGGACGCCCGAACCAGCACCGATTCCGACGACCGGACTGCCGTATGGACACTGGGAGAGAGGCGAAGTGGAGGCGGGGAAGAGGAAGGCCGGGATCGGGGCTGGACTCGTCTGCAGTGGTGGGGTAGTGAGGCCTGAGGGGTTTGCCTTTTCTTGGGCTTCTTCGCTCTGTTTTCGAACGGTGGTGGCGCTCGTGAGAGGAAGAGAGCGGTTGGGGTGTTGTTGGTCACGTGGGAGACTGGAGCGGGGCACGGGGGGATTTGGAGGGGGAGAATGTATATGCCTTTTTTTTAAGCTTGACCAATGACCAATTTAATTTCATAGCTAAAAATATGGTTATAAATTGTATTATTACTAGTTAAAAATTCAACACGTTCCACAATACCGAATCAAATATCATTAGATACACCATAAAATATATTCTTAGGGTATATTAATTTTAATATAACATTCTGTATATCTGGTCAAACTTAGTAGTAATTTTTAACTTTTGACTAAATTAACAAAAGCATGTCTTATTTTGTGGAATGGAAATAGTACATCTATGCCAAAGGTCGACCAGCCTACAACCCGAGCACCCTCAAAGCACCTAGGAGCATATGACGGTCGACGGAGGGATAACATGGAAAATGTTTTTATGCCCTTATGTTGGAAGCTTTCCCGTTTGTTTCTAGCGAGCTCACATCATTGGCATACCTAGTGTAAATGTGGGTAGAGGAGGATGTGGGTGACATCAGAGTAGAAAGGTTTGAGAGTGAAAACATAGGTCGAGAACAAACAGATGGGGGCTTGATGGTAGATATCAACGAGGTCTCTATCTATTTGACCATGCCATTGTGGTGGTATCACGACAGTCGAGAGATGCGGAGAAGAGAGAATTAATGTGAGAGATGGGACTGAATATGGGGATTCACTGGTTAGAGATTTTGGGCATGAGAATTTTCCAGATAGTATAGATCGAGTTAATGGATCATAAGCCACATCAGGCCAAAACGATTAGTGGATTGTGCACCGGGTAGCAGCGTGCCTCTCCGGTGACGGTGCTTGGAGCCGTGGCAGCGACCTAGGGGCTAGTCCTGGCGGCTCTCCCATCGGCGCGGCTGGAGGTGGCCAGCAGCCTCCACCGGTCATGGGGGCGGAGGTGGTCTGGCCGAAGGCGGATGCTTCGGGGCAACACTTCAAGTGGTGGCTCGATGAGACCCGATTGTGGCTCGATGCTCCGCCAGTATGCTCGGCCTAAAGTTGTGAGTGGGAGGCACGTCATGTGCTTGTCCTCCTAGATTCAAGTCTACTGGCCGCGACAGCAATTGGTCTCGGCAAGGGTAGTATGAGGAAATATATGTTGCAGCCTGTGGCATGCCGGTACATGAGTGGGAAGTTTGAGCGTCTCTAGGAGAAATCCTTGCTCTGGATATGGTCGGAGGCGGAGACGGTGTCACCCGCAGCTGTCACACATTTTCTTGGAAGCATCATTGTGAGTGGTGCTCTGCCTTTTCTCCCGTGGCCTTGACTCTGGAGGGAAACCTTAGATCTTGTATCTAGCGATGAAGGCATTATCGTGACTTTTTTCCTTCTTGATGGCATCGTCTCGGAGTTGGCTATAACCAGGTACAAATAAAATCATTTGTCGTAAGTTAATTACGTATATATAGTTTTTTTGGGAGGAGGGGTAATATGGTATTTATTACTACATCTGTCTCGTCGTGGTGTATTAGTCCTGTGCATAGCCCTAGATCGTCAATTTAACGAACTTAAGACAGCTATATCGTTGTGGCTCATAAGGATATGGAGCATTTCAAGCGAGGTGTCTTGTTTATTTTATACAAGTCAAAATAGCGGTAGAGGAAAACACGTAGGACTAAGTATTCAGTATACTGTAGCTATAATACACAATATACTCTACTTGTTTTATCAGAAGAGTAGAATCGTTGTTGTATTGACCATTCCAAACGGCCGTTTGTGTACTTTTGCACGAGATTTCATTTTTTGGGGTGGTCCACGCAAAGCTAAAAGGGAAGAGAAAACAAATCATGATATCAGCACAAGCCCAACGGTCGGGGAGGGGCAAAGTTGACTTTGTAGCATTGCAAACCCGTGAAGATTAAGGTAATTATTACAAAACAACTCTCGTTTTCGAATCTACACGTTACTTAGAGCATCCTCGCTCAACGAGCGATTCCAAACCAAAATCCGGACCAAAATATAGCAGGACGAAACTCGTTTCCGGTCTAAGAACTTCGAGTTTCCCATTCACGTTCCAGGCCGAGTTCCCGCGTTCGTTTAAAATTCAGTCGAATTTAGCAAATTTACGGATTTTATTTATTATGAGCGAATATAGACGGATTATATCAAATTCGGTCGAACACCCGAATTTAGGCTAGATAATAAACTAAAAAACTATAAAAAGACTGCCGTTGATGCCATCGCCGATGCCGTCGCCGCTTCTACATGCCGAAGTTGTCGTAGAAGGACGTGTAGCCAGGATCGGCCTTGCCGTCATCGTCGCCGCCGTAGTCGTCGTCGTCGCTCGGCGGGAGCTCCCCTGGCCGGCGTCGCCGCACCTCCAGGGCTGGTAGGAGGGCCTCGGCTTCGTCATCGTTGTCGAGGACGACGAGCGGGACGCCCTGGTAGGCGATGACACGACCGGACCACGCCTGGCGCTCGGCCTGCTCCTGCCGGTGCTAGACGCGGAGGCGCTCCTCCTCCTCCCAGTCCGCCTTGGACCAGGCGAGTATGTCCGGCGATGACGGCTCACGGTCGCGGGCGCCAACTCCTAGAGGATCGCCCATCGCTATCTTCATGGCGAATAGCCTCGCCGACGGCACCGCACGGCCGGCTCGCTTCGGCCGGGCGAAGCGGCGGCGACGATCGCGCACCGCCGGGGCTCGTTGATTACGATGCCCATGGCGTGTCATGATGGCGGCGATGACGAGTCCGCCGCTGATCGGGCGCAACGGCGGCGAAGGCGCCAGCGTGTACCCCGACGAGCGGAAGGCCGATGCGGAGGAGAAGGAGCTTAGGCTGGCTGAAAGGATACGGATGTCGCCTAGAGGGAGGGGTGAATAGGCGATTAAAGCTTTTCCTAGAGTGGCTCAACAAGGGCGGAATAAAACTAGTGTTTACTTTGTTAAGCACAACCTAGAACAACTAAGGTTCACCTATGTGCATCAACAAATTATGCTAAGCAATACAAGCAATCAAAGTGATAGCAAGATATATATTACTTCAATCACGAAGGCTATCACAATATAAAGTGCATAAGTAAAAGCTCGGGTATAGAGATAACCGAGACACGCGGGGACGACGATATTTTACCGAGTTCCTCCCAACATGGAGTACGTCTCGTTTGGAGAGGGGGTGGTATCAAACCACCAACGCCACAAAAGGCCTCCCTTATTCTCCGGTGAATCTCACCCCAATGGGATCGATTCACGCTTCCACTATCGGTGCACTTGTCGGTGGCAACCGAAACCTCTCACAAGGTTGGGGCACAACTCCACAACTTAATTGGAGGCTCCCAACAAACGCCACAAAAGGCCTCAACAAATGCCACCAAGGCTACAATGCCACCAGGTATTAAAAGCCTAGGGTTCCAAGAACCCAAGAGGGACAAGCTCCAATGAGCAATTCAAACCAAATCCTCCGAGGAGAACCCAAACCGATGCAACAAATGCAAATGTCAAGAACACCACAAAGATGCTCAAATCCCTCACTCTCAAGTTCCAACAAAGCTACCAAAACTATTGGGGGAACAAGAGAGGAGAAATCAAAGAGAGACACAAAATCCCCCAAAATCTAGATCCCCAAAGATGCACTCACAAAGAGATGAATCGGTTAGGTCAAAACGATGGTAGATCTCCTCTCTTCCACTCAAAAATGGGCAAGAATCATCGGAGGAAAAGATTAAAAGCTTCAAGATCTGAAGCAGCTTTAAGCGCAATAGATAAAATAGAGGAGCTAACTAAACTCAAAACGGGCAAAGCCTTAAATAGGGACCCTAAAGATCTGGCAGTTGGGCTAATTTTGGACCGGTCCGAGTCCTAGGCCGAACAAAGTAATCAAGGCAGAAATCCGGGCATATGAGCAAGGTCAACGCATGCAAGTAGTAGCAGTGTATGCGCGCATGCAGCAGCGGGAGCAGTGCCAGCAGCAAGCAGCGCGCGCGTGCCAGCATGCGAGCAGCAGAGCGCGGGCAGGGGCAAGCAGCGACAGCTGCAGCAGCACAGCGGCTCTGTTGGCAGGGCCCGCACGCGAGCAGCAAGCATGCAGCAGCTAGCAGCGAGCCAGCGCCGCGCGCGGGACGGGAGGGCGGGCCCGCCACGAGCGGCAGCAGTACAGCAGGGCAGGGCCCGCCGTGCGCGAGCAGGCCAGCAGCGCATGCGCGCGGAGACCGCGGCGGCACACCGCAGTTCAACGTGCAACGCACGCAAGCAAAGACACAGCGCGCGATCTGGATCTGAATCTGAAAACTATTTGGCCATTTTTCTGGGCTGGCCGGTAGTACCGGCCCACTAGGCGATACTACCGGGCCGGTCCGGTAGGACCGGAAGTGGGTGCCGGGCCAACCTGAGAATGGGCTGCAGCCGAAGCAGACTTGGCCAGAAGACGCTGCGCCAGTTTTTTTTCTTTTTTATTTAAAACGGCCCAGTTTTTCTTTTTCTTTTTCGCACATATCCAATGATGAATACTTGGGAGGGAGTAGAACTATATCGAGGACCCGAAGATTGCCAAAATAAAGTCAAATGATGCAAGCAACTACAAGGTCCGACAAACCAATTTGAACACAACAAATGAGTCCAAATGAAAACTACAAGATATTATGATATGAGCAAAAGTGCGCTTTAAATAACAAATAGAGAAGCTCCCCAAGATTTGTGCACAATAGTAAAATAAATGCATTGGAACACATAATGCACAAATATGGAATCCTTGATCCCCCATAAGCATTTAAAGAACAACAAGTGAGAAAGAATACAAATGAGCATTCTTAAATGAATTAGATGAGCTCCCCAAAAATAATGCACCAATTTTGATAATTATATTTGGGAACAAGGTGCATAATCATGGAATCCTCACTCATCCAATTTCATTTAATAATACAAGACATGAGAGAGCAAGTATGAGTGCCCGAAGATGCAAACAAGAGGAACAAGCACTCATAGGCAAATAAATTTGGAAGCCACCGAAAAATCAAAAGGAATAAAATGTGGTATCCAAGGAATAAGATTCAACTAAAATTATCTTCTCATATGTGCATATGTCTCTAAGTGGAAAACATCACAAAGACATATGCCAACAAAGACATATGCATACATAAATAAGATATACACGAAATCACATGAAAGCAAAAATGAAGTCTTAACATATACCAATAAGATTTTTGCTTCAAAGCACGGCCAAAGGCTCAAATATATCTTATTGTACATTAATGAGCTTCAAACATCGACACACTACATATATTACAACTATCACCAAGGGAAAAGGAGAAAGTTGGAATATATGGAGAAAGGCAACAAGTATCATAAGATAAAATAAACTAGCAAAAATCTCACTATTGCATATGAGAGAAGTTGATGAAATGATAGGCAATAAAATTGCTAGATTTACATATTTGGGATTGGAGGATCATATGCATGATTTTGTATAGTCCCAACTATATGTACTCATCTCAACTTATACATATTTACAATAGAGAGTTCTATTAAAACCAAGGCTAGAACTACAACAATTGCAAATACATGAATTCATGCTAGAAGGCAACTGACAAACGGTTGGAATCAAGATATATGAGCATGAGAAAGAGATACTTGTTACTGAGATAAAATTGGTAGGATGTAGAGGATATGAATTCATTGATCATCCCATAGCTTGTCTCAAATTTTCATGTATGCACCACTTCTTCAAAATTGAGAGACAAGCATCCAATATGTCTCCAATGTACCTAAAACACAATTAGGTACAAAATGGTCCACAAACTTATTGGGTCCAAAGTAGTTAGAGAAACTACAATACATAGGAGAGACTCCACATAAATAAGTGCATATTAATATGAAATTGAATTTCATGCACAACTTAGCCGATGGGATTTGGTGGAGTTTCCCCTATATATTGGATCAAAGAAAGCAAGCATGCCATAATATAAACATATAGTAAATATGCATGCATAAATCTTTCAAGAACCAAAAGGGAGATACAATTTGAACAAAAACACCAAGTAAATCAAGATTGCACACAAAAGAGTGTGACAAGACAAGCGGTGTCCAAATTGTATAAAAGAACCAATTCAACACATGAAAGAACACAAGTTCAACAAATGAACTAGGCTAAGATCAAAAGAGCAAAAGATAGATAAAAATAAAAATGCTCAAGGGTTTATCTCATTCTAAAAGGTCAAATCAAGAAACAAGGAATGAGAAAAAACCAACTCCCAACAAAAAGCAAGGTTCTAACAAGAAACCAAACTCCCCAAACTTCTCATGATGGCACAAAATACCAAAACGAAAGGATTGGGCTTCCAAGCACATAAAACCCGATATGGATCAAAGAATGAAGCATAAATATGAGTGTTCTAAATAATATAGGAGAGCTCCCCCATAGATAGTGCATTATGTAGGATTTTCCTTTTAAATTCAAAATGCACACAAATGGGATCATCACTTGCTCCTACAATAAGTAAAACACAAGAGGATAACAATAAAATAAGAAGATCCACAAGAAGCAAGGAAGGCTTGGGAGACAACACAAAACATTTTCTTGGCCAAAGATAGAATAAAAATAAGCAAGGCCAAAGTGAATATGATCAATAAATTCTACCTTAAATTGAGTACTCATTGTTCAAGGACAAGAAATATTGGGAATAATTTGCCCTAGGTAGTTCATACGGATATCCAAGATCATATACACACAACAATAAACATATAACTAAATATAGGAATTGAGCATGATACATCAAACAAGACTCTTGGTAGCTTCCTATAGTCACACAATCACTAGTGATTAGAGTAACTTGAAGCAAATGGTTTCCATCCGAATATAAATATCTAAATATGAGGAAACACATACCAAGAACCACTCTCATATACAAGATCCAAAATAAGATCAATAAAGCCATTTAATCAAATTGGAACTTGTATGAGCAAATCTGTCACATAGGTGCTAGATAATTATCAATATCAATTCTAAGTGACACAACCTCGAATATTCACATTTTCTAGGATTGTAGTATGCACTAAGCATATGACTCCCCCATAATGTGATACTACCATAAAAACAACACGAGGCAAAAGAATACAAATAGAGATAATTAATGGACATTATAAAACTTAAATTTCTCATGAGAATTATACCACATAGAGACTAGACAAGAATCCAATATAAGTACTAGGTGGTATTCCTCATGTACACACAATTTTAGGATTGTGGAATGCCCAAGCATAACACTCCCCCAAAACGGGATAATCCATTAACATCTCACAAGAGCCAAATAAGATACCAAATATAACCAACTAAGGCTCAAACACAAGAAACACACATACATGGTGTGCCACCTAATCATACATAAATATATGCTTGAGTCCTCAAGATAATTAAGTGGATAGCACAACATGTACATAAGCATGGAAGATACAAAACCAACACATGCACAAGGGGGCAAGTAACTTTCAATGTAATGAGTTTAGCATATGTTACCGCAAGGAGGAATATTGGATATATAATAAAATCATGATAATCCAAATGGCTTGGCTTGACAATAATAATTGATGAAGATCCCTCAATTCTTCATAATGTATCCAAGACTCCGATGCCCTCCAAAACACACCTATTGATCAAGTTTTGGCTTGTTGGTTCCCAACCAAGTTGGGTCCTAAGAAGTTAGTCACAATAGGCTTGGCAACCCAAATGGTTCTTTTCTTGACACCACATTGAGCACCAACAAATTTGGCAAACACATTGCCAACCTCATCCTTACGAAGTGAATAAGCATCATCAATCAAGATAGGGTTGGATGAGGAGATACCGATAGTGCATGAGGAAGAAATATGCCCCTTCTCGCGGAATATGTAGCAAGTTCTACTCTTGCCATCTTTCTTCTTGGATGAAGAAACAGCTTGAGGAAGATCTTGAGTCTTCTTGGGAGGAGGCCCATCTCTAACAATATGTAGAGCTTGAGGCCGCTTCCCTTGTTGCTTCTTGCCAAGGGACTTCTTCTTTAATGGGCAATGTTTGACATGATGCCCTTCTTCCTTGCACTTGAAGCAAACAATGTTGGCCGGATTCTTGACTTGATCTTGGCCATTCTTCTTGTTATCCTTGTGCTTCAACTTTATAGTGGACTTGTTCTTGACATTTGAGTTGAATCCAAGCCCACTATTGTCATTGGGGGATTTTTGCACACTCAAGATTTTGTTGAGTGCGGCCTTCCCTTGATGACCCCTTTTCAAGTCATTCTTCAAAGAAGTGACTTGAGCCTTGAGCTCTTTGATTTCCTCTACATGGTTAGTTTCAACAAATGTACTAGAGGAAGTAGATGCCACATTGTTAGAGCAACAAGGCACGAAATGTAATTCATCACGAGATATAGCATGGTTGTGAGAGGATGAATTACATGGACTAGCACATGGCAATATAACATTTGGAGTAGATGTAGTGCTAATGTCCACATGAGTCCCACTAGATGTTACCTTTGACACTATGGCCTCATGAGCTAACTTTAGCCTACCATGGGAGACTAGAAGATCCTCATGCGAGCTTGAGAGCTTAACATGACTTTCTTCTAATTTCCCATAGTTGCTAGTTAGCAACGCAAGTTGAGCCTTTAGCTCAACATTCTCCTCCAAAATAGATGCTTCACAAGAAATAGAGTTAGTAGCACAAGCATCATCATTATTAGTGAGAGGTGAGGACAACTTGTCAAGCTCTTTTAAATATGAAGCTTTAAGTTGCTCATGTGACTCGGTGAGTTTGATGAGCTCCCTCTTAACGACCCGAGAGCCATTTTCGAGGTGCTTAAAATCCTCAACAAGTTTAGCATAAGCAACTTCAAGTTCATCATTTTTAATCTTGAAGGAGTTAGCCACCGCAAGTTCTCTATCATGGTATTCCTTTACTCTAGATAATTCTAGAGTAAAAGTCTCCTCAAGAGATTCTTTGGTGGTTTGTTCTTCTTCAAGGGAGTCCTTTGCTTGAGCAAGTTCATTAGCATATTCACGCTCAAGTGCAAACTTTTCATCAATTATATTTTCTTGCTCCTCAATAAGATCATTGCCTTCTATAGCATAATTCAAGATTTCAAGAAGGTTGGAGGAAGCAATTTTATTTTTGTAGAGAGCACTATAGACAACCTCTCCCATTTTCTTAATAGAGGTAATATCATACTTACCTCGATAATCATCATTATCATTCTCAACCTCATCATCATCATCATGAGATACAATGGGATCCAAAGAGGTTACCTTTGTTCCCTTAGCCATAAGGCACATGTGAGAACCGGAAGAAGGTGATGATGGGATTGCACTTGTAGCTCTCTTCAAGACCTTGTCTTGGCCCATAGAATCTTCATTTTCCTCTACATTGTTAGAAACACAAGCACTAGAGGAAATAGAAGCATTTTTATCATGGCAACAAGACAACATGAGCATATCATCATGAGATTTATTCAAGTCATTTCTACATGATATGCAAGGACTATTAACACAAGCATGTGAGGAATTTTGAGTGCTAGAAGTGTTAAGGTCCAAAGATAGATCATTGCAACTAGATAGATATGAGGGATTACAAATAGTGAACACACTATCCATATTGCAATTTCTATCACCACTCACCATATCATTACCTAGTGAAAAGTCACATGTTAGTGAAGTGGTAGAGGATGAGAACTCATCTCGACCAGAAGTGGAAGCAACACAATCATCCTCAAGAATGTTGGACTTGCTATATTTATCTTGAAGCTTGGTCCATATCTCACGAGCGCTTGAATAAGGCATGATAGAAGAAAGAACTACATTGCTCACAACATGCAAGAGAATTTTAGTAGCTAGAGCATCTATATGAGAGTTCAACTTCTCCTCTAAAGATTCGTTTTGTGTATCCATAGGAGAAGAGAAACCCACATATAGATAGACCTCGATAATTGGGTGAATTTCCCGAAATAAACTAAGCATGTGAATTTTCCAAACATCATAATTTGTGCCATCGAATATGAGCATGTCATTGTGCACTAATCCTTTAGCCGACATCTTTACTCTCAAGGCGGTGAAGCCTAGAATGAGAGACCGGGCTCTGATACCAATTGAAAGGATACGGATGTCGCCTAGAGGGGGGGTGAATAGGCGATTAAAACTTTTCCTAGAGTGGCTCAACAAGGGCGGAATAAAACTAGTGTTTACTTTGTTAAGAACAACCTAGAACAACTAAGGTTCACCTATGTGCACCAACAACTTATGCTAAGCAATACAAGCAATCAAAGTGATAGCAAGATATATATTACTTCAAGCACGAAGGCTATCACAATATAAAGTGCATAAGTAAAAGCTCGGGTATAGAGATAACCGAGGCACGCGGGGACGACGATATTTTACCGAGTTCCTCCCAACATGGAGTACGTATCGTTTGGAGAGGGGGTGGTATCAAACCACCAACGCCACAAAAGGCCTCCCTTATTCTCCGGTGAATCTCACCCCAATGGGATCGATTCACGCTTTCACTATCGGTGCACTTGTCGGTGGCAACCGGAACCTCTCACAAGGTTGGGGCACAACTCCATAACTTAATTGGAGGCTCCCAACAAACGCCACAAAAGGCCTCAACAAATGCCACCAAGGCTACAATGCCACCAAGGCCACAAAACCGTCTAGGGTTCCAAGAACCCAAGAGGGACAAGCTCCAATGAGCAATTCAAACCAAATCCTCCGAGGAGAACCCAAACCGATGCAACAAATGCAATTGGCAAGAACACCACAAAGATGCTCAAATCCCCCACTCTCAAGTTCCAACAAAGCTACCAAAGCTATTGGGGGAATAAGAGAGGAGAAATCAAAGAGAGACACAAAATCCCCCAAAATCTAGATCCCCAAAGATGCACTCACAAAGAGATGAATCGGTTAGGTCAAAACGTGGGGCTAGATCTCCTCTCTCTTCCACTAAAAAATGGGCAAGAATCATCGGAGGAAAAAGATTAGGCAAGCTTCAAGATCTAGAGCAAGTGTGGACAAAGTTTAGGCTAACAGATAATAGACGAGCTAACTAAACTCAAAACGGGCAAAGCCTTAAATAGAAACCCTAAAGATCTGGCCGTTGGGGCTATTTTTTGGACCGGTCCGGTACTACCGGATTTTACCGGTAGTACCGCACAAGTCCTAGGCCGAACAAAGTAATCAAGGCAGAAATCCGGGCATATGAGCAAGGTCAACGCATGCAAGTAGTAGCAGATGTCTTGCGCATGCTGCAGCAAGGAAGAAGCAAGCGGCAAGCGGCGATGCGAGCAGCAGAGCGCGGGCAAGCGGCAATGACAGCAGCAAGGCAATGCTCATTGGCGAGCCCGCGACGCGAAAGCAAGCATGCAACAATGAAGCGGCGCTGCTGGACGGGAGGGCGGCCCGCCACGAAGCGGCAATACAGGGGCCCAAGGGCAGAAAGAGGCCAGCAGCGCATGCGCGCGGAGATCGCGGCGGCACACCGCAGGTCAACGCATAACGCACGCGAGCGAAGACACAGCGCGCGATCTGAATCTGAAAACTATTTGACCATTTTTCTGGGTTGGCCGGTAGTACCGGCCCACCAGGCGGTACTAGCAGGCCGGTCCGGTAGGACCGGAAGTGGGTGCTGGGCCAACCTGAGAATGGGCTGCACGCCAGGCCCGAGCGGTACTGGGCCGCGGTTATACCGCCCGGCCCAGTTTTTCTTTTTCTTTTTCATTTAAAACGGTAAATATTCAAACCGCGATAACTTTTGATTGGAAGCTCCGACTGACCCGATTCAAATTGCGTTGGATAGAGGGCGACAAGGGCTTCTCAATAAAAAGTGGAAATATTAATTATCGCCAAGTGAGAAAGTATTAAGTAGAATAATGTGATATACCTCACTTGGTGAGAAACCGAAAAGCCGCATAAATCAAAATCGCAACAAGATACAAATGGGAGATCCAATTTAGATGAACAAGAGCTTGTTATGGAGATTACCACAAGCTCTATATCATCACATGGATAAGACCAAATAACAACCAAATATGATGATGCAAGTATGCAAAGGTTTGAGCTCTCTTCGAACGATGTGACCGAATTACTCATACGAGAGCCCTTCTTGATAGTATGGTTATCTATCCTAAACCCGATCTCACACACACAACGTGAGACCGGCAAAAGGGAAAACCTATCAATATTATACCTTTGCCTTGAGCATTCCACTTGAACTTGATGTAGAGAATCTTGCCCTTCTCAAGATGGAACGCCTTTCTTAATTCCTCATCATCGACCTCGCATATTGAGCTTGCCCAACAAATCTTCTTTGCAATTCTTTGACCTTGATGCCAACACATGCTCCAAGCGATGCCAATGGACAAATCCTACAAGTATAATTTAATACACACATTAGTCCATAAAGATTGTCATTAATTACCAAAACCACACATGGGGGCCCAACATGTTCTTTCACTGGCCATCCTTCTCGGCAGCCAGTTGGCCGGAGGATGGCGCCTCCCCCTTGACGCCGGCGTCGGGTTGTAGGGGAAGCTGAGGCGGGGATTGTTGCCGGCGTGGATGTGCTGCAGCACCGCCGTGAGCGTCTGTCCTGGCGTGCTCCACCAACGCCGGCGACCCGCAGCGTTTTTGCGCTTCGGCGGCGAGTCGGGAGGACCCTCGTGGCGGGCGAGCTCCTGGAGGCGGCGCTTGGCAAAGAAGTTCTCCCTGTCGGGGTCCTCGGCGGCGGCGGGATCATCCATGGATGCAATAAAGGCCTGGATCTCATCGGCGAGCTCGTCGCCGGTCGGCACCGGCGGGATGGGGATGATGTCGGCGCTAAGCTTCCAGCCCGGCGGGTTCCTCATGTCCAGCGGCGCCATGTAGCCGGCGTCGTAGAGCATGCGCGCCTCCCACAGCTGGAGCGTGCACCGGCCGAAATCGTTCGCCGCTGCGGGATCGTCGGGTACCTTTCGTCCATTGCTATCTTCTCGCCGGAGTTGATGTTCGCGGTGGATGGGGAAGTGGAGGAGTGTTGGAAGTGAGTGGAATGAGCCGACGAGGTCACCGTATTATATAGGCCAAAGGGACCGGCGAGGGCGGGAGGGGTGTAGCGGCGTGGGTGAAAAAAGTAAAACGGCGGATATTTAGTGGGTGGTCCGTCGCGGGAGTTGAGGAGGCGGTGGCGCGCCATTACAGCAACTCGTGGGCCGACGTACGGACAGTTATTGCCCGGCAGTCCTTCGCGGGGTTCCGAGGCGGAAGGATAACGACGACTCGGCTTTAGTCGCTGACTAGGCGGCTGTTTTTTTTTTGCCGTCATCCGGCGTTCCGAGGGCTTTCCCGGGATCCTGGAATGCCTAAATAGTCTGGACCAAACTTGGTCTAAATCCAGACGAAAACAAGTTCCTGAGAATACGACTGAGTCAAATTTCAGTGTCTGGACTTGAAATTCGCGCTGAGATCGGCGTTCTAGAAACGAAGTGCAACCAGAGTAGAATAGCAGCAAATCCAAAGTCGCAGTAGACGAGGAACCAGCTTAGGATCCTTTTTCAGGACAGTTTTTAAAATCACGTGCATATGATTCCTGCGGTGTGCATGCATGGCCTGGTGGCCTACACACATTAAACGGACTTGGCACTCAGTCCACGTCAGCCATCCGGGGCGTGCTGAGCTTCCCCCGTGATTTTTCTGCTGGATTCCAGCCTGCTGATCTTTAATTTCACGTTTGCTGCGTTGTATCAAAAGAATTCCGCATTCTAAAAAACTTCTCAGCTATAAACGAAAGAAAAATACCTACAGGACAAAACAAAATCCGGCGAGGCCTCTCTAAAGATCTCGCACGAGACCTCATAGCATAAAAAAAGGGCTATTGTAGTATCATTATAGCATTTTCTCGCAAGGTGGGTTAAAAAGTTTAAAAATATCATGACAGCATTTTGAGAACAATGGAGCAAAAAAAGTATGAGTATGTAGCAAATAGGTGCTGGCCGCAACAAAAATATCGAAATGCGAGCCCCACTGGTAGCAACAATAAGCACTGTTGGTAGTAGCCCCGACCACCGTTGGCAGCAACTCCAAATACCATTGGTAGCAACAATACCCATCACTTGCATCATTGTTGTCCCCTGGTTGATAGCATCGGCGATGGCTGCCGGTAGCATCGTCACCCTCGGCTAGTAGCATCATCGACAACCACTGGTAGCATCGGTGACCCGTCATCCTCGACACCGACCTATAGCACGCATGGTGAGAAAGCCATGTCGTCCTTGACATCGACCTACAGGCTAACAACTAGTTGGTGCATCCCGAGCTGTCCATGTCCATGGAGGAGGACGCTGTCGGAGATGGGGGAGGGCCGACATCAAAGATGGAAACCTAGGGAACGATAGTGAGTGGGGGATCCAGGGAGGCCTTCATCAGCGGGTGATGATGTGCAGAAGATGGATGATATATATATATATATATATATATATATATATATATATATATATATATATATGCAAAATAGCCAGCTACACACGGGCATAGCTACGCATAGCCTATCCACCGTTGATTCTCTCCCCTTTTGATATAGGGAGCACATATTTCCATACCCAAAACGGTGGATTCCCTTTTGAGGCTATTAACGCCGCTAGCTCATAAAGAAGTGAAACCCAAGTTGACTAGCTGGTCATTTTCAATGCAAACCCTAATATCCTACATACCATGGCATGCACAAAACCCTAGTCAAACTAAACTTCTTAGATTACATTCCTTTAACTACGTACAAACCCAATGTACTACATGCACAAAACCCTAACCGAACTAAGCCTTATTCCTTTTGTAACGCAAAACCCAATTAATGTACCATAGACAAAGACATGCAAAAACCTCGTTCCATCACAATTTGCCGTCATTGTTCGGGATTTTTTAATTGTCTCAACAGATCAAAAAATGAAATTATACCAAAAAAAGACTGCATATTTATTTCACTGTACCTATTCCGAATGAGCAAATCAAAAATAGACAAATCTCAATTTTTTTGTTTAAAGAACAATCCCTTTCTAATATTCACGCTACAATTTCCAGCTACTTTGTTATAATGTTCATACATAACAAATCGATGTTACACCCATGCACAAAATCTTGTGGCCATACATAGAGTGTATCCATCCAAATCAAAACAACGGCTATTTGTCTTTCGCATCTAGTGTCCCCCGAAACCCTAAGTCTAACAACTATTGTTTTTGATGCCCAACGTGAGATCCATGCGTAACCCTAACTCAAACAACTATTGTTTTTGATGTCCAACGTGAGGTGCATGCGTAACTCTAACTCAAACAACGTTTGTTTTGTTTCGATTTTGCATGCGGTCAACATGAGGTGCATGCGTAACCCTAACTCAAACAACGCTTGTTTTGTTTCGATTTTGCATGCGGTCAACGTGAGGTGCATGCGTAATCCTAACTCAAAAAACGAAACGATACACACACGGTTACATACCGTTATCCCTTTCCAAGAACCAGCCACAAGCATCTAAAGGAGCATTGCATGTGATCTCTATATTCAACGGACCTAAGCCTATGCACAGCTATGCCCGTGTGTAGCAACCGCATCGATATATATATATATATATATATATATATATATATATATATTGGGCTATCTAGGATGCTACCTATGCATACTAATCCAACCATTGGATTTTCTATAGAGAGCATGGAGTTGAGCAGCAGGAACACAAAATATCTAACGGAAAACATCACACCCGGTTACATACGGAGCATTTTTTTGCATGCATTGCTAGTACATGCAAGTACTAGCACATGCATGCAAACTAGCAACAGCTCACGCATGCATGTAAGCTAGCAATACTAGTAGACCACTGGACTGACTAAAATTTCAGCACGCATTCTAACAATACATTCATACCATTGAACCGGCCAAAATTTTAGCACGCATTCTAGCACCACATGCGCTAAAGCGAAAGCCAAGCGCTGGAAAATTGGCCGAAAATCGTGCAACCCTCATGATTGAATTTATTGCATGCTAACTTGCTTAATATATTGGTCTACTCTCATGGTGGAACTTATTACAGAAATTCTTGCATGTTTCCGTGCCCATATTGATAATAACATGCACACATCCCATCACCTAGTACAAGATAGTAATGTCTAGTGGAAACAAGTACTACTGGCATACCGTATGCACTAGTTGATATATTTGGTCTACTCTCATGGTTGACATTCTTGCAGAAATTCTTGCAATGTTTTCATGCTCATACTGATACTAACATGCACACATCCCATCAACTAGTACAAGCTAATAATGTCTAGTGCAAACAAGTACTACTAGCACACCGTATGCACTTTGTAGAAATTTTTGCAACAATAGATGCAGTTTGGTACGCTACAATAAAGGCTGGTCTTGCAATTCTACAAACGGCATATAACACCGTTAACTGCATGCAAGATTTTGGCTCTTTCTCATCTTGGCAGCTAGTAATAGTACTCCTTGTATGCAACGTCAATGCTTGCGTGCATTGGTAGCATCCTAGATAGCAAATCCGTGTTGTATATATATATATAGAGAGAGAGGGGACATTCATCATGGGGATTGGGATTGAGGATGGAGCAGGCGGAGAAAAATGATGTGGAGGGAAGATATAAGGACGTAAGTTGATAGGACCCACTCACCTGGTATGAGAAAGGATGTACGCTAACGCGTCGCACTGTCTAGTCGAAGGATGCGAGCCGAAGGCTGAACCAAATCGGCCATGGCTAAGTCAAGAAAAATCAAGCCAAAAGATAAGGCAAAATCAAGTCCAAAACACCGTTATATGCTCTGCATGGACCGACAAATACACCTCAAAACACAATTTTCTTTAAGATACGAATGGTGGCATGGCCAGGCATCCTACTGATAGTATCTGTTTGGGAGCCATGGTGGGTCCACCCGTGGCATGAAGCTTTATACTTGTCCAATAAACTCTTCTTTATTTTTCTTTCTTCTGTTTAGAATTTTCTCCGTATCTCCAGGGTTGAGGCGTTGGCCGACCATGCCAAGCAGAGTGAATAGGAAAATCCTTCCCACATACAGAACAATGGATTGATCTAGTGCGACTTTGCATTCGGTAAACGGTCGATTTTTAGTAGTGCATAAAGGAAGTTGCTATTACCGGGATTAGTCATGATGTACACATAAAAATGGCAATACCTTTGTTAGAATAGCACACCACTCTAAATTTAGTAGAACACAAAACAATGGGACACACCTATTGCTTAGCTTAGCACAACATATTGAAAAAATGTCATGGCTATACAATTAAGGATAGATCAACTTGCCTAGCTATATATGAGGGATAAATACTGATAAGTGTCTCATTGCCAAGCCATCCAATTCTTGCGTGGATCGTCTGTGGCCTTGCTCTAGGTCCTTGTTGTAACAACATTCTTCTCTAATTTAATATAGAAGACATGCAATTTTCTTGCGTGTTCTTGAAAAAAATTCCAATTTTTGCACCCCTTATGATTGTATTGTTATTAAATATCGAAGTTTGAAAGAGTAGGCTATTGCATTTAGCAGTTTCATTTGCAGCAACTAAGAAAGACTAAATGCATCTATTTAGTGTTTTTCCCAAAATAGGAAATATTTCAGTCATATCTTGCCAAATAAGGGGAAACACTACGACTCAAACATGATTCGAGGTAAAACTCATTCAACTATTCACTCAAACAAGTATTTAACCATTCAACTAACAAGCTTTATCGAAACTGATCAAATATAAATTTAGATTTACCCGCAAAAAAATATAAATTTAGATAGCTGGTGCTGCCTCCAATTCTCCTCGGTTTTATGGCTATTTTAGGGTGAAATCTTGCTTAGAGGTCACTAGTGGAAACCGGGCCTCTAGTCCCGGGCCGTAAGGGCCTTTAGTCCTGGTTTTTGAACCGGGACTAGAGGCCCACCACTAGTCTTAGCCCAGTTACCAGCCGGGACTAGTGGATGTCCACGTGGCTGCCTCTGCACGCTCGTGGTGCACCCTCACTAGTCATAGTTGGTGTTACGGACCGTGACTAGTGGATTTCTGTCGTGGCAGAGCATTACCTTAGACTAATGGTTCTCTGCCAGCAAGATTTTGTCGTCATGCGTAGATTTCATTTTTTATTGTTTTATTTACTTATTTTTCATTTCAACATAGTTTTTGAATATTTTTACGTCACCACATATCGCACATTCGTGCATATATAAGATAACTTGTATTATGATATCGAGCATACAAATATATACAATTTACATAGTTACATGGAGATCACAAAATCTTGGTACTAGAGCACATCTGTTTGATTACATGGAGATCAGTAGCGCCTATTCACACTAAATTCTCCATCATCGTATACGATCCCTTTGACAAAAAATCCCGCCAGCTCCTCTGCAATTGCTAGTACATGTTGAGCTGTTCACGTTTGCTGCGTTGTATCAAAAGAATTCCGCATTTGTTGTATTGTACTAAAAAACTGCTCAGCTATAAACGAAAGAAAAATACACACAGGACAAATAAAATCCGGCGAGGCCTCGCTAAAGATCTCGCACGAGACCTCATAGCATAAAAAAGTGCTATTGTAGTATCATTATAGCATTTTCTCGCAAGGTGGGTTAAAAAGGTCAAAAATATCATGGCAGCATTTTGAGAACAATGGAGAAAAAAAAGTATGAGTATGTAGCAAATAGCTGCTGGCCGCAACAAAAATATCGAAACGCGAGCCCCACTGGTAGCAACAATAAGCACTGTTGGTAGTAGCCCCGACCACCGTTGGCAGCAACTCCAAATACCGTTGATAGCAAAAATACCCATCACTTGCATCATTGTTGTCCCCTGGTTGATAGCATCGGCGATGGCTGCCGGTAGCATCGTCGCCCTCGGCTAGTAGCATCATCGACAACCACTGGTAGCATCGGTGACCCGTCATCCTCGACACTGACCTATAGCACGCATGGTGAGCAAGCCATGTCGTCCTCGACATCGACCTGCAGGCTAACAACTAGTTGGTGCATCCCGAGCTCTCCATGTCCATGGCGGAGGACGCTGTCGGAGATGGGGGAGGGCCGACATCGAAGATGGAAACCCAGGGAACGATAGTGAGTGGGGGATCCAGGGAGGCCTTCATCAGCGGGCGATGATGTGCAGAAGATGGATGATATATATATATATATATATATATATATATATATATATAGAGGGAGAGAGAGAGAGAGGACATTCATCATGGGGATTGGGATTGAGGATGGAGCAGGCGGAGAAAAATGATGTGGAGGGAAGAGATAAGGACGTAAGTTGGTAGGGCCCACTCACCTGGTACGAGAAAGGAGGTACGCTAACGCGTCGCACTGTCTAGTCAGAGGATGCGAGCCGAAGGCTGAACCAAATCGGCCATGGCCAAGTCAAGAAAAATCAAGCCAAAAGATAAGGCAAAATCAAGTCCAAAACACCGTTATATGCCCTGCATGGAACGACAAATACACCTCAAAACACAATTTTCTTTGAGACAAGATACGAATGGTGGCATGGCCAGGCATCCTACTGATAGTATCTGTTTGGGAGCCATGGTGGGTCCACCCGTGGCATGAAGCTCTATACTTGTCCAATAAACTCTTCTTTATTTTTCTTTCTTCTGTTTATAATTTTCTCCGTATCTCCAGGGTTGAGGCATTGGCCGACCATGCCAAGCAGAGTGAATAGTAAAATCCTTCCCACATACAGAACAATGGATTGATCTAGTGTGACTTTGCATTCGGTAAACGGTCGATTTTTAGTAGTGCATAAAGGAAGTTGCTATTACCGGGATTAGTCATGATGTACACATAAAAATGGCAATACCTTTGTTAGAATAGCACACCACTCTAAACTTAGTGGAACAGAAAACAATGGGACACACCTATTGCTTAGCTTAGCACAACATATTGAAAAAATGCCATGGCTATACAATTAAGGATAGATCAACTTGCCTAGCTATATATGAGGGATAAATACTGATAAGTGTCTCATTGCCAAGCCATCCAATTTTTGCGTGGATCGTGTGTGGCCTTGCTCTAGGTCCTTGTTGTAATAACATTCTTCTCTAATTTAATATAGAAGACATGCAATTTTCTTGCGTGTTCTTGAAAAATTTTCCAATTTTTGCACCCCTTATGATTGTATTATCATTAAATATCGAAGTTTGAAAGAGCGGGCTATTGCATTTAGCAGTTTCATTTGCAGCAACTAAGAAAGACTAAACGCATCTATTTAGTGTTTTTCCCAAAATAGGAAATATTTTAGTCATATCTTGCAAAATAAGGGGAAACACTACGACTCAAACATGATTCGAGGTAAAACTCATTCAACTATTCACTCAAACAAGTATTTAACCATTCAACTAACAAGCTTTATCGAAACTGATCAAATATAAATTTAGATTTACCCGCAAAAAAATATAAATTTAGATAGCTGGTGCTGCCTCCAATTCTCTTCGGTTTTATGGCTATTTTAGGGTGAAATCTTGCTTAGAGGTCACTAGTGGAAACATGGCCTCTAGTCCCGAGTCGTAAGCGCCTTTAGTCCCGGTTTTTGAACCGGGACTAATCAAGCGAGACTAGAGGCCCACTACTAGTCTTGGCCCAGTTACCAGCCGGGACTAGTGGATGTCCACGTGGCTGCCTCTGCATGCTCGTGGTGCACCCCCACTAGTCACGGTTGGTGTTACGTACCGGGACTAGTGGGTTTCTGCCGTGACAGAGCATTATCTTAGACTAATGGTTCTCTGTCGCGGCAGCATTTTGTGTCGTTTCTCTGTCGCGGCAGAGATTTCATTTTTTATTGTTTTATTTACTTATTTTTCATTTTAACATAGTTTTTGAATATTTTTACGCCACCACATATCGCACATTCGTGCATATATAAGATAACTTGTATTATGATATCGAGCATACAAATATATACAATTTACATAGTTACATGGAGATCACAAAATCTTGGGACTAGAGCACATCTTTTTGATTATATGGAGATCAGTAGCGCCTATTCACACTAAATTCTCCGGCATCGTCTACGATCTCTTTGACAAAAAATCCCGCCAGCTCCTTCGCAATTGCTAGTACACGTTGCGCTATTAATAGTTGATCTCGCATTCTCTTGAACTATATATAAGAAAAAGGCGATCAATATGAATATCAATCATGATAACAAAAAGTGACGGCAATAAAATGATGGTGTGAATGCATTGCTTACATTGACTCTATAATCATTGTGTTTGGTGGTAAACGTGCGAATGAACTCGCATACGTAGAATCCACATAGATTCGACTGCCTCGCGCACTTTACAAGAATAGAATTCATTCAAAATAATAATCTTGCATCATTATTGTATTGAAACTAGAAGTAAAGAGACGCGCGAACATATCACGTGCTACTTACCAAGACCGTCCTAAACGTCAGCTTCTCACTAAATAACCAATAACCTCGCGCTTGAACTGGATCCAAACCCTGCCCGACAAAGAAAATGAATGAATGAGTTATTCATTACCTCATATCTCAGGAAATCAACGAAAGAGACCGATATAGCGCGAAACTTACTTCTGGAGCATGTCCTGCATGCTGCGGAAATCTTCTAGGTTTCTCTTTGATGGGTCCATGACATCAACTCTTCCCTTATCAAGTTGAATGTCTAGCAGAACCCAGTGGAAGATGCAAACATTTATATATACATCAGTAACTCATCAGTTACACTTATTAGCATCGACTAATCAAAAGTGAATGTGTACAACAGAGTAAGACCATCACCTGAAATTGTAAGGAAACAGTATGTGGTCAGAGAAATTGTAAGGAAACAGTATGCGATCGTTTGTTTTGACTGTTGTCCGAGAAGGGGAATGTCTGATTTTTTACCTATTGCAGTTTTGGTCCCGCTTGCACCTGTGCTTGCTGATTTTTTACAGCTTGCACTTGATTTGCTCTTCGCCACTTCTTTCTGAAGTGTGCGTAGATAGTCATCTGGCTTATGGTGCAACTCATATTGCGATTTTGTGTTCAGAAAATCAAGTGAATATGCCTTTTGCTTCTCGGTGTTTACCGGAGCGGGCTCGGGTTTCTTCTTCTCAAAATGTGCCGCCACTTCGGCCTTTAATATCACTGCAGATTCCGCATCAGTACGATCGTAAGGTCTGATGGGAAGATTCTTATGAGGCACTGTTGGGAGGGGCTACATTTTCCGTTTTGGGCTGCTGCGTCCTTTATTACTCACTAACGAAGCATGCTTCCGCTTATTGTCCTTAGCGGGCGGTGAAGACTGCTGAGCCTGCGGTAGAGATCGAGATGGACTCGGGATGTGGTGGTCGTAGTTATCATGGGGTGGGCTTCTTGGAGGTGATGGAGGTGGAGGTGAAGGAGACCTGCGACAACTCGGAGGCGGTAGTGTTATCCTTGGGGCCGAGCCTAGAAACCATATGTTGTTCTTGTCCTAGAGAATGATCCCACCAAGTACTTCTCCGAGTGTGATATCACCTTCAGGTCTAGGGATGTCAAGCTCCATTGACTCCCACTCCTTTACGATTTGATACACCCTGACTTTAGCATAGCCAGGTGGAATCTCACGGCCATGCCAACGTGCGTCAGGCGGACAAGGCAAAGCCGATCTGACCGCCACCTTCATAGATACGTTCTTCAATTTATTATGGAGCTCACAAGGTATCTGATCCTTAATTCATTCCACGGGGTAGCCGGGACCGCCATCTGTATAGGATGCATCGTTAGACGGGACCTCCGATTCAGCGACGCTTCTTCTCCGCTGAGATGGCTTGGCGGTAATATCGAGTGGAGGATCTTGCAAGCGCGCTATTCCTCTAAGTTCGTCGATCTGCTGCTGCTTGTCAAGTCTTGCTAGCAGCTGGTTGAACTTGTCTGCCTCCTCCTCCTCCCATCGCTGCTTTGCTCTTGCTCGGCTTCTATATGTACCTTGGTCCTTAGGAAACCCAGTCTCCCACGTGAAACTCCCGTCAAGGCCTCGGACTCGTCCTGTATGTTCGTGATTCCCGAGGACCAAGGTCAGCAAGTCTTTCTCTCTATCGGGATGAAACTGTTTTATTCCATCTTTAATATCTTTCACCACTTTTATCCATGTACTCCTGGGTACCTTTATCCTGTCACTGCAAGCAAGGTCCCCTGTAAGTTCGTCATATGTACTCCCATGCCCAGGAACCAATTTCTTGCCCTCAAATCCCATTCTTCGTGAATTGGTTCTGGAATAATCCCTTTATCATGAAGCTCTTTCTCTTTTGCATCCCACTTAGGCATGGCAGCCGCGTAGCCCTGGCCCCATGTTATGGTGATATTTCTTCTTCGCAGCATTTATCTTGTTTTTTTCAGACTTTTCCTCTGCAACTCCTGACCCCCTATACTGCACAAATGCATCCCAGTAAGGCTGTTGCTTCGCTAGATAGCCTTCGAATAATGGGATTTTCTTGTCCTTCTGATACTGTTGCCATAATGACTTCTTCCAGTTCTTGAATAGTTCGACCATCTTCTTCGGTGCAAACTGCTTGACTTTCTTTCTCATTTCAGCCGTCTCATCCTTAGTGTCACATTCTGGCAGCTCGAAATGTGCCATTAGGCCAGTAAATAGTTGCTCTTTGAATCTATCGTCGATATACACATCACTCCATTCCGCCTCTTTGGGCTTATTCCACTCTCGAACAGTGATCGAGGTGCGATCTCTAGCAACAACTCCGCATTGTTGTACAAATATTTTTTTTGTTTTATTCGGTTCCAATGGTTCGCCGTATCCTGAAACCTTTGTAATTTCATAAACAGTACCCTGGGGCAACTTTTTGGCTGGGCCGCGCTTGGTTTTCTTGCTCGATATAGAGGCCTAAGAGAAGAAACATTCGTCAACATAATATATATACAACTAGGTACATCTAGTGACGATCATCGGACATCATATATATATATATACCTCGTCGGTCTGTGTTACGCGTCCATGGCTTCTTCCTCTTGTCTGTTGGTGTCCCCTCCCTCACCGAATGAGTTTAGATACCTCGAGGGAGATCCCTCATCGGCATCGTGAATCATATCCTCGAGCAAGTATTCCGAATCTAGGTCTCTGTAGATTAGACTTGGTGGATCCATAGTTCCTGCAAAATGCACACAATATTTATTCGAACTTAACAAATAAACCCTAAACCCGGAGGTGCGGTGGCTGTGGCCGGTGATGGTGGCCATGGGAGAGGCGGGAGACTAAGAGGCTTCCCGTGAGAACCACCACCCTAACCCTAACTCCGGTCACCACCCTAAACCCGCGAGAACCACCACCCTAAACCCTAACACTAAGCGGGTTCCCGCGAGAACCACCACCCTAAACCCTATTATAAACATAACTTACAATATTATAAATCTCATACCCTAAAAATAATAAACTAATCCTAAACTAAATACACTATATACATACACTATATACACTAATCTTAATCCTAAACTACATATATTTATTCGAACTTAACAAATAAACCCTAAACCCGGAGGTGCGGTGGCTGTGGCCGGTGATGGTGGCCATGGGAGAGGCGGGAGACTAAGAGGCTTCCCGTGAGAACCACCACCCTAACCCTAACTCCGGTCACCACCCTAAACCCGCGAGAACCACCACCCTAAACCCTAACACTAAGCGGGTTCCCGCGAGAACCACCACCCTAAACCCTATTATAAACATAACTTACAATATTATAAATCTCATACCCTAAAAATAATAAACTAATCCTAAACTAAATACACTATATACATACACTATATACACTAATCTTAATCCTAAACTACATACATTATTTACACTATATACACAAAAAATAACATACACTATATACACTAATCCTAATCCTAAACTACATACGCTATATACACTAATCCTAATCCTAAACTATATACACTATATACACTAATCCTAATCCTAAACTAAATACACTATATACACTATAATCCTAATAAACTACATACATTAAACTAAAAAATCCTATATTAAAAATCCTAACTAATCCTAACCCTAACACTCACGACGGTGGAGCTGGCGGCAGGCGCGGGCGCGGGCACGGGAGGTGGCGGTGGGCAGCCTCGCGACCGACGCTTCGTCGGAGTGGCGGCGGTGGCGCGTGTTGGAATTATGCCCTAGAGGCAATAATAAAGATGTTATTATTATAATTCTTGTTCATGATAAAGTTTACGTTCCATGCTAGAATTGTATTAAGCGGAAACTTTAATACTTGTGTGGTTTATGAACAAAACCGTGTCTCTAGTACGCCTCTATGGACTAGCTCATTGATTAATGATGGTTAAGGTTTCCTAACCATAGACATGAGTTGTCGATTAATAATGATATCACATCATTGGGAGAATGGTATGATGGACAAACCCAAATCAAGCAGAGCAATTAGATCGTGTCATCGTGTTCATCTTTGCGAAGCTTTTTCTTGTGTCAAATATTGTATTCCTTAGACCATGAGATAATGCAACTCCCTGGTATCGGAAGAAAGCTTTGAGGTCATCAAACGTCATCCTATGAGAGGGTGATCATAAAGGTGTCTCTCAGGTGATCGGAAAGTACTTGTTGGGTTGTATGTATCGAGATGGGATTTGTCCCTCCCAAGTCGGAGAGATATACTTCGGGACCACTCGGTAATCGATATCAACACCGCTTGCAAGAACATGGTTAAGGAGTTAATCACAAAGTGATATCGGATTACAGAACGAGTAAAGTACTTGCTGTGAACGAGATTGAACTAGGTATGGCGATGCCGACGATCGAATCTCAGGCAAGTAAAATATCACGTGACGAAGGGAATATGTATATGGGATTAATTGAATCCTGGCATCATGGTTCATCCGATATGATCATCGATGAGTATGTGGGAGTCAATATGGGTTTCCCGACCCCGCTGTTGATTATTGATAGAAGATCATGTCTGCATATTCTCGAACCCGTAGGGTCACACACTTAACATGTCTGGACGCTAGGATAGAATGGATAATTGGTTTATTAGTTTTTGTTCGGAGTCTCGGATGATATCCAGGACATCAAGAGAGGTTCCGGAATGGTCCGGAGAATAAGATTCATATAAGGCAAAGCAGTTTTTGGAGTTCGGAAGTGTTTCGGATTGTTCGGTATTGTACCGGAAGCTTCTAGAACCTTCCGGAGTGGGACCAACGTGGACCCACTTGTCGGGAGGGGGCGTGGGCCTACGAGGGAGTGCCCTGGCCGCATTGGGCCAGGGGCACAAGGCCCCATAGCCCAGCCGGCCAAGCCCTAGGGGAAACCCTAGGGAGAGCTTCTAGAAGGAGGGGGGAAACTTGCCCCCCACGCCTCCCCCTTAGCCGCCGGCCCTAGGCTTGGAGGAGGGGCAAGGGGCAGCCGCCCACCCCTCTATATAAAGAGGGCTGGGGGCGCACCCTCCCCCTACACCTCCTCAAGCCCTAGCCGCCCTGCTGCCCTCCTCTCTCTCTCCCTGCCGACTGCGCGTAGGCGAATCCCTGCAGAAACTCTCCACCGTTTGCACCACGCCGTCGTGTTGTAGATCCAACCTATCTCTCCACCCCACTTGCTGGACCGAGAAAGGAGGAGACGTCGAGGTGCCGTACGTGTGCATCTCTCCGAGGCATCGCCACTTGCGGTGTTGGATCGGATCGGGTCGCGAGGAGGAGAAGCGAGTACGACTACATCAACCACGTTCCGTCGAACGTTCCACTATGCGAATCTTCAAGGGTATGAAGATCTCATCTATCCCCCTCGTTGTTTGCATCTCCTAGATTAGATCTTGGCTTCCCCGTTCGCATCCGTAGAAATGTTTTGATTTACTATGCTGCGAAACCCTTTAGTGGTATCAGAGCTAGACTTATGCGTAGATGTGTTTCACGAGTAGAACGCAACATGCTTGTTGTGGGCGTTGATGTTTTATGTTGCAAGCCTCTTGTTTGTGTACTTCTTATGACGCGGGATAGTGAGATCGAAGCGGTCCAGGCCAACTTTATGCGACCTCGTTCATGAGACCAACTCCGCACTTGACGTGTGGCTTGTTCCACACATGCGGCTGGTGGATGCCAGTTTCTCTCATTATAGTTGTCATGGGATTTACACCGGAGTTTGGCAACCATAATATCACCGTTGTGGCTTTCCGTAGGTAAGAATCGTTCTTAGCTTGTTACTCCCATAAGCCACGTAAAACATGCAACAACAAAGTAGAGGCGTCTAACTTGTTTTTGCAGGGAGTGTTTCTGTGATATGGTATGGCCCAAGATGTGATGTGTATGTTGTATGCAATGATCATGTTTTGTAATGTTTCACGACTTGCATGTCGATGAGTACACAACCGGCAGGAGCCATATGGTTGTCTTTATAATTGTGTATGACATGTGTGTCAACTTCTTATACGCCATGTAATAGCTTTACTTTATCGCTAAGTAGTTAGCAATATTTATAGTTGCTATTCGTGGTGGAGGCAATCATGGTGGAGTGATGGAGATCATCCTGGCACGCACAAGATGGAGATCATTGCGCGGAGATTGGCTATACCATGTCACATAAAATTATATGCATGTGATGTTTATCCTTTTATGTGTCTTATTATGCTTAGATCGCGATGGTAGCATTATAAGATGATTCCTCACTTAAAGATCAAGATAAAACTGTGTTCTCCCCATGTATGCACCGTTGCGAAAGTTCGTCGTGTTCAAGCATCACGTGATGATCGGGTGCTATAAACTCTATGTTCACATACAACGGGTACAAGCTAGTTTTGCACACGCGGAAATACTTGGGTTTGACTTGACGAGCCTAGCATGTACAGACATGGACTCGGAACACACGAACCGAAAGGTTAAGCATAAGTCATATGAATGATATGATCGACACTTGGTTGTCCACCATTGAAACCACATCTCTTCTCGTGAAGATCGGATTAGGTGTGGTGAATTTGGATCATGTTCACTAAACAACTTGAGGGATGTTGAATTTAGTGGGAGTTCATCTAGTAATTTGATTAAGTTGAACTAGTTATCATGAACATAGTTTAAATTGTACTTGCAAATTTTGTAGATCAAATGGTTAAGTCCAACTTCAACTTCAACGTTTTTGCTAAGAAAGAAAAGCTTAACAACAATGGGTCTAACTTCACCAACTGGTTCCACAATCTGAGAATCATTCTCTCTAGCAGACAAAAGGACTATGTCCTTGAGAAAGCGCTAGGTGACGCCCCTGCTGTATATGCGTCGGCTGATGAGAAAGCTGTTTATTAGTCGCGCAAAGATGATTATGGTGTGATTAAGAGCACCATGTTGTTTGCTATGGAATCGGACCTTCAAAATCATTTTGAAGATTTCCTCGGGCCCTTTGAGATCCTTGAGGAACTGAAAACTATGTTTCAGACTCAGGCCCGTTCTGAGAGATATGAGATCTCTGAGAAATTCTTTAACTGTAATATGGAGGAAGGGAGTTCCGTTAGTGAGCACGCCATTAAGATGTCGGGCTACACTCAACGCATTGAGCAACTAGACTGCAAGATTCCAGAGGAGCTCAAGATTGACAGAGTTCTGCAATCACTCCCTCCTAGCTACAAAGGTTTTGTAGTTACTCATAATCAGATTGGTTCCACTGATACGATCACTGAGTTCTTCGCTAAGATGAAAGCTGTGGAGGTGGACATCAAGAAAGATAATCATGTGTTGATGGTCAACAAGCCCCCCAGCTTTAAGAAAGGTAAGGGTGCAAAGAAGCCCTTCAAGAAGGGCAGCAGCAGCTGTTGCCCTAGAGAAGAAGCTCAAGTCCGGACCTAAGCCGGACCGAGTTCTTCTATTGCAAGGACAAGGGTCATGGCATATCGTCCAAGTACTTAGCGGACAAGAAGGCTGGCACCATCAAAGGTATATTTGATATACATGTTATTGATGTTTTCCTTACTAGCCCTCGTTGTAGTGCTGGGGTATTTGATACTGGTTCAGTTTCTAATATTTGTAACTCGAAGCAGGAGCTACGAAATAGAAGGCTACTCTGGGGATGAGGTGACGATCTTGGCGTTAACAGCGGATCAAGAGTTGATGTGATGGCCGTCAGCACGCTCTCCTTAGTTTTACCTTCGGGATTAGTTTTAAACCTCAATAAATGTTATTATGTGCCTGCGTTGAGCATGAACATTATACCTGGATCGTGTTTATTGCAAGACGGTTATTCATTTAAATTGGAGAATAATGGTTGTTCTATTTATATGAGTAACATCTTTTATGGTCATGCACCTGCTATGAATGGTTTATTTCTTCTGAATCTCGAAAGAGATGAAACACACATCCATAACATTGAGGCTAAGAGATGCAAGGTAGATAGTGATAATACTACTTATTTGTGGCACTGCCGTCTAGGTCATATTGGTGTAAAACGCATGAAGAAACTCCATTCTGATGGACTTTTGGAGTCTCTTGATTTTGAATCATTTGACACGTGCGAGCCGTGCCTCATGGGCAAGATGATCAAAACCCCGTTCTCCGGAATGATGGAGCGAGCAACGGACTTGTTAGAAATCATACATACCGATGTATGCGGACCAATGAGTGTTTCGACGCACGGTGGATATCGCTATTTTCTCACTTTTACTAATGACTTAAGTAAATATGGGTATATCTATTTAATAAAACATAAATCTGAAACGTTTGAAAAGTTCAAAGAATTTCAGAATGAAGTGGAAAACCATCGTAACAGAAAAATTAAATTTCTACGATCCGATCGTGGAGGTGAATATTTGAGTTATGATTTTCTCACGCATCTTAAAGCAAGCGGAATAGTTTCGCAACTCACGCCACCCAGAACACCAGTAGCAATGGTGTCTGAACGCCGGAATCGAACTCTATTAGATATGGTGCGATCAATGATGTCTCTTACAGATTTGCCGTTATCATTTTGGGGTTATGCATTAGAAACCGCTGCATTCACTTTAAATAGGGCACCATCTAAATCCGTTGGGACGACACCGTATGAACTGTGGTTTGGTGCTAAACCTAAGTTGTCGTTTCTTAAAGTTTGGGGATGCGAAGCTTACGTCAAGAAGTTGATGCCGGACAAGCTCGAACCCAAAGCGGAGAATTGCGTCTTCATAGGACACCCTAAGTAAACTATTGGGTATACCTTCTATCACAGATCCTAAGGAAAAGTGTTTGTCGCAAAGAACAGATCCTTTCTTGAGAAGGAGTTTCTCTCGAAAGAAGTGAGTGGGAGGAAGGTAGAGCTAGACAAGGTTATTGAACCTTCTCTTGAGTTGGAGAGTAGCGCAGCACCTGAAATTGTTCCAGTGCCGTCTGCACCAACAATAGAGGAAGCTAATGACAAGGATCATGAAGCTTCGGACGATGCTACTACTGAACGTCGCAGGTCGACAAGGTCGCGTGCCCCTCCTGAGTGGTACGGCAACCCTGTCTTAACTGTCTTGTTAGTAGACAACAGTGAACCTGCGAACTATGAGGAAGCAATGATGAGCCCAGACTCTGAGAAATGGCTAGAGGCCATGAAATCCGAATTGGGATCCATGAGCGAAAACCAAGTATGGACTTTGGTGGACCCTCCTAGCGACCGAAAGGCCGTTGAGTGAAAATGGATTTTTAAGAAGAAAACTGACGCGGATGATAATGTTACTGTCTATAAAGCACGGCTTGTCGCGAAAGGTTTTCGACAAGTTCAAGGTGTTGACTACAATGAGACTTTCTCTCCCGTAGCGATGTTTAAGTCCATTCGGATTTTATTAGCAATTGCTGCGTTTCATGATTATGAAATATGGCAGATGGATGTCAAGACTGCGTTCCTCAATGGTAACATTGATGAAGAGTTGTATATGGCAGATGGATGCTGATAAAGTGTGCAAACTTCAGCATTCCATTTATGGACTGAAGCAAGCATCTCGGAGTTGGAACCTTCATTTTGATCAAGTGATCAAGAGCTTTGGATTTGTTCCAAATTGCTACGAAGCTTGTATCTACAAGAAAGTGAATGGGAGCTCAGTGACATTCCTAGTACTATATGTGGATGACATATTGATTATTGGAAATGACATTGACATGCTTAACGATGTGAAGAGTTATTTGAACAAATGTTTTTCAATGAAATACCTAGGGGAAGCTTCTTATATATTGGGCATCAAAATCTATAGAGATAGACAAAGACGCCTGATAGCTTTAAGCCAAAGTACATACCTAGACAAAGTTCTAAAAAGGATCAGAATGGATAAGGCAAAGAAAGGTTCAGTGCCTATGTTGTCAGGTAAGATATTGAGCAAGGCTCAGTGACATTCTGATGGCGATAGAGAAGCTATGAGCAAAGTGCCTTATGCCTCGGCCATAGGTTCTATCATGTATGCCATCTTTGTGTACTAGACCGGATGTGTCAAATGCTCTTAGTTTGACGAAAAGATACCAAAGTGATCCGAGTGGAACCTTTGGACAGCCGTGAAGAACATCCTAAAGTACTTAAATATGACTAAAGAAATGTTCTTAGTCTATGGAGGTGATGAACACCGTCGTAAAAGGTTACGTCGATGCTAGTTTCGACCGACAAGGATGATTCTAAATCTCGGACGGGATACGTTTATATTTTGAATGGAGGCTGTGGAGTCTGCAAGCAAAGCGTGATCGCAGGATCTACAGTAGAAGAGGAATACATGGCTGCTACAGAAGCGTCAAGTGAAGGAGTTTGGATCAAGAACTTCATCACTGAGCTTGGTGTGGTTCCAAGTGCCTTGGACCCACTGGAGATATTGTGTGACAACACTGGCGCCATAGCACTGGCTAAGGAACCAAGATATCATCCAAAGACCAAGCATATCAACCGCAAGTTTCATATAATTCGAGATTATATAACAGATGGAGATCTGAAGATTAGCAAAGTACATACGGATCTGAATGTCACAGATCCGTTGACTAAACCTCTTCCACCAACAAAACATGATCAACACCTTAGTGCCATGGGTTTTAGAATGTTGCCAGATGTAAACTAGATTATTGACTCTAGTGCAAGTGGGAGACTGTTGGAATTATGCCCTAGAGGCAATAATAAAGATGTTATTATTATAATTCTTGTTCATGATAAAGTTTATATTCCATGCTAGAATTGTATTAAGCGGAAACTTTAATACTTGTGTGGTTTATGAACAAAACCGTGTCTCTAGTACGCCTCTATGGACTAGCTCATTGATTAATGATGGTTAAGGTTTCCTAACCATAGACATGAGTTGTCGATTAATAATGAGATCACATCATTGGGAGAATGGTATGATGGACAGACCCAAATCAAGCAGAGCAATTAGATCGTGTCATCGTGTTCATCTTTGCGAAGCTTTTTCTTATGTCAAATATTGTATTCCTTAGACCATGAGATAATGAAACTCCCTGGTATCGGAAGAAAGCTTTGAGGTCATCAAACGTCATCCTATGAGAGGGTGATCATAAAGGTGTCTCTCAGGTGATAGGAAAGTACTTGTTGGGTTGTATGTATCGAGATGGGATTTGTCCCTCCCAAGTCGGAGAGATATACTTCGGGCCCACTCGGTAATCGATATCAACACCGCTTGCAAGCACGTGGTTAAGGAGTTAATCACAAAGTGATATCGGATTACAGAACGAGTAAAGTACTTGTTGTGAACGAGATTGAACTAGGTATGCCGATGCCGACGATCGAATCTCGGGCAAGTAAAATATCGCGTGACGAAGGGAATATGTATATGGGATTAATTGAATCCTGGCATCGTGGTTCATCCGATATGATCATCGATGATTATGTGGGAGTCAATATGGGTTTCCAGACCCCGCTGTTGATTATTGATAGAAGATCATGTCTGCATATTCTCGAACCCGTAGGGTCACACACTTAACGTGTCTCGACGCTAGGATAGAATGGATATTGGTTTATGAGTTTTTGTTCGGAGTCTCGGATGAGATCCATGACATCACGAGAGGTTCCGGAATGGTCCAGATAATGAGATTCATATAAGGCAAAGCAGTTTTTGGAGTTCGGAAGTGTTTTGGATTGTTCGGTATTGTACCGGAAGCTTCTAGAACCTTCCGGAGTGGGACCAACGTGGCCCTACTTGTCGGGAGGGGGCGTGGGCCTACGAGGGAGTGCCCTGCCCGCATTGGGCCAGGGGAACAAGGCCCCATAGGCCCAGCCAGCCAAGCCCTAGGGGAAACCCTAGGGAGAGCTTCTAGAAGGAGGGGGGGAAACTTGCCCCCCACTCCTCCCCCTTGGCCGCCGGCCCTAGGCTTGGAGGAGGGGCAAGGGGCAGCCGCCCACCCCTCTATATAAAGATGGCTGGGGGCGCACCCTCCCCCCACACCTCCTCAATCCCTAGCCGCCATGCTGCCCTCCTCTCTCTCTCCCTCCCTACTGCGCGTAGGCAAAGCCTGCCGCAGAAACTCTCCACCGTTTGCACCACGCCTTCGTGTTGTAGATCCAACCTATCTCTCCACCCCACTTGCTGGACCAAGAAAGGAGGAGACGTCGAGGTGTCGTACGTGTGCATCTCTAGGAGGCATCGCCACTTGCGGTGTTGGATCGGATCGGATCGCGAGGAGGAGAAGCGAGTACGACTACATCAACCACGTTCCGTCGAACGTTCCGCTGTGCGAATCTTCAAGGGTATGAAGATATCATCTATCCCCCTCGTTGTTTGCATCTCCTAGATTAGATCTTGGCTTCCCCGTTCGCATCCGTAGAAATTTTTTGATTTACTATGCTGCGAAACCCTTCAGCGTGGCCGAGCTCGGGGGCACGGTGGCAAGTGGCAAGGGCGTGGAGTGCAGGCGGAGGCGGGCCTGGCGGGCGGCGGAGAGAGCAGCGGTTCCTCGTCGGAGTTTTGCGAGGCACGCGGCGTCGTCGTCTGCTGCCTCCACTTGCGGTCGTGGAACGCACCGGGATAAACTTCTTTATACCCTCTAGTCCCGGTGTGTGGCACCAACCGGGACTAAAGGTCTCTAGTCTACTGGTGCCACGACGGGACTAGAGGCGTTTCATTTGTGTTGGGCGGACCCTTTAGTCCCCGGTAACTGGGCGGGACTAAAGGCCCAAATTTATGCTGGACCAAAACCCCAAATAGCGTCTTTGTTTTTTATTTTTCGAATATATCATTTAAAACATTTAAATTATACTTTTTTGCATACTTTTGAATTTGACAAAACTTTCAACATGAAAAGTTTTTGAATTTGAATAATTAATCCAAATCCATTTTCTGTTTTATCAAATAATTATTTTAAATAGTCAAATTATTAATCATTTTGCCATTATCAATTTAAAAATGCATTAACTATTATTTTTTGCATACTTTTGAATCTCAGTAAACTTGCAACATGAAAAGTTTTTGAATTTGAATAATTAATCCAAATCCATTTTCTGTTTTATCATATAATTATTTTAAATAGTCAAATTATTAACCATTTTGCCATTATCAATTGAAAAATGCATTAACTATTATTTTTTGCATATTTTTGAATCTCACTAAACTTTCAACATGAGAAGTTCTTGAATCTCTACTATATAATTTACCTTACGGTGTTTTTCGTTTCCCCTAAATTTTTGTCCGTCGTCGTACATTTATAGAAAACCCCCTGAGAAATCTTATATCAACCCGCAGTCCCTTGGTACATGTGTAATGTTCGACCGCTTCCTCCGTATCTCGCTCCGGTCGCTCCACCGCGCCATGGCTTCCAGCCCCTTCCCCTACCCTGACGCATCCGCGACTCTACCTCGTGACGCCATGGCTGCCGGCTCCCTCGCCCGCTCCTCCGCGTCGATCTCGAGCCCAGATGCGTCGGCGGCTAAACCTCGCTGACGCGTGCGTCTTGCCGCCGATGTCTCTGCTGTTTCGGTTGGCTACCGTCCTGGTCTCTTCCCCAACGCGCCGCCTGCCGCAACCTTCACGCATTCAACGTGTTCGGTGCCCGCTCGCCTCCGCCCTTTTCTCCTTTCTTTACTTGAATAAAACTCCCCTCCATCTACAAGAATCATGGGATGTGGTGACGGATCTGACTATTTTGCAGCTCAATTTCCGGTGTGGTTTCTCATTGATTTTGTACCTCTGTCATGGAATCTGTAGTCGCGGTGGGAATTGTGACCAGATGCGACGGTATTTAGAACTGGAGCTGACCTCATCTCCTCGCTGCCGAACCTGACCGAGGAAGATGTGGAAGGAGATCTTGAGGTGCATCATCAATGCCAGGCCTATACTGCTACACATGTGTCCGTTTATGACCTTCAGATTGAGCAGCAGAGAAGGGCATAAAAAATCTGGCCAAATGTGAGTTTATTCTGGTCATGCTTATCTTATAAACTTCAACTGTCCGGAGATTTTTTCCTCTGTCCTATGTTGTCAGCCTCAAGTTCTGATTCTGTTAGGGATGGTTCAGTAGATAATGAATTGAAAAAGTTACACTACAACCATCAGAGTCATATATTAGCTACAAGACTTGTTTCAGCCTGCACTTGTTTGTGTTTATGTTCAGTCTATTTCTCAAACTCATGGTGATAGTTGCATATAGGTTTAACTGAACAAATTTGTATTTTACAATAAAATATAAAGCTTACTTGATGCTTTATGCATGACCGTAGCCATTTTATATTCATGTATGCAATAACTCTGATGGATGTTAATTTAAATGAGCTTTTCCTACCAAACATCAAGTGATTTTTTTCTGGAACCAAGTTCAAGTGATTGTTATGTGTGAATATGTGTCAGATGGATGCCAATCTCATACAAAATTCCCAGATATACACCTGCACTTTTACAAGATAGATGTGGAACGACTTTTTGAAGCAAGATATAAACACCATGAGATTAGTAGCTACTGCAAGACTGGCTATTTTTTACTCCTTTTGGTATGGTTCTTCTAGCCACGAGGGTTTATGTGTGGCTGCATCACGCCGGAAGAACTCCTTCTGCTAAGTGATGGTGGTGGTGGCGCGGATAATGCTTTGGGAGAGAGGAGAGGTAGAGGCGACAATGGCGATGGCGATGCGGGCGGCACCGGCGGCCTTCTTCTCGCCCTTCTCCTCCCCGGACCAAAAGAAGGAGCGGCAATCAGCACTTCGTCTGTGCCAGGCAGTGCTCTGCTCGCCGTGCCCATCACCGCCGTCGTCTTCGCCCCTCCCAGGTTCCTATCCCCAATCTTCATAATTTTTATTTATGTGTGACTATAATTTAGTTGATTGTGTCCTGATACTATAGAGAATGAAATATAATGTAGAGCAGATTACATAGGTGCACAAACGGATAATTTAATAGTTGCTATTGGCTGGCCATCACCTGCTATTATATCATCTTAAAGATACAACGTCCTATAGATTGGATTAACTACAATTCCACGGAAAATTAAGGAATTTACATGGCACTAGGTTTCTAACTCTTTTCTCGATCTTTTGTTTTGACACATGTGCTTGCTTTTCTCCATTTTATATTTACTAATTGGGCACTTTCATATTAGGCTCCATCTTAATCTGATCTAACCATTGAATTTAGATGGATCGCTGGATCAAATAATGAGTCTCCCTGTAAAACATTTCAATGTCCGGTTCTCTTCCTTCCATAAGAAAGAACCTACTCCCTCCGTCCAGAAATAACTAACTTGGGTTTGTCTAGATTAGAATGTATCTATACACAAAAATGCGTCTAGATACATTCGAATCTAGACAAAACCAAGTCAGTTATTTCTGGACTGAGGGAGTATTTGTATTAACACATGTCCTTGCTTTTCTCCATCTTATATTTACTAATTGGGCACTTCCATATTAAGCTCAACGTTAACCATTGAAATTTGTATCTCAAGCGTGTACACAGTCTACTTCTTAGTGATAAATTAGTTCATGATATCTGTATCTCAAGCGTTTAATTGTATGTTGTCTTGTTCTTAGTGATAAATTAGCTCATGATACTGTATCTCAAACGTTTAACTGCATGTTGTCTGGTTCTTAGTGATAAATTAGCTCAATATTTGCATCTCAGCGTGTACAGTGCATGATGTCTGGTTCTTCGTGAGAAAAATACGATCCTTTGTGCTCAGTCTGGGCCGATTCCATGTATCTGATGACGACGACTTCCATGTCTTCTAACATTTGCAAGTGTCAGGCAGTTAGGGTATGGGTATGTGTAAAACCACATGGGTAACTCTACGAGCTGCTCTGGTGGGTCGATATGGTCAGCACTCAACCTTCGTGATCCTCTTGGAGTTCATTTTGCTCCTGTTAATCATATGAGAATTGGACTGAAATGTTTCAGCAAAATAGCAACATTTCGGTACTTGTTAGTTAGGTACCATAGCTGGCATTTCTTTTCGTGTGTGTAATATTTTGAATTCAATTGTTCACCCTCGTTCTGATATGTGCATGTGTGTGATTCTATCATAAATTTCAGGTACATAGTTGTTCTAGGCTTTTAGCCCATTTCATGCTGAATGAGAGGTTACATCGGCGGCTGGTCATGCTAGGCCGTGGTCTCTGTATTGTTGAATCATCAGTCATCATCCTCCATGCTCCTGAGCAGAGAACCCCGAGCTTGGTGGAGAAGATCTGACTTTTGGAAATTTTGTATTGAAGATGCTCTAGAAAGAAGACGAGTAGGGGGCAAGAATGATTCTGCTACGGAAATTTACTATCATAGTTCTTGCTTTATGTATGGGTATGAAGAGAATCTAAATTTCGCATTGCTTCCTGATTTTGATTCATCTATATATGATAGATGTGTGCTTCACATGTTTGCAAATCAGTCCGCAAGCCTATAGTAGAACTACATTGGATGAAACGTAGAGAATAATCAAGAAGACATTGGTCTGGTGACTTCAAATCTACTAACATTAGAGTCTTGTTTTCTTAATAGCTAGCTTGCAGTAGTATGTAAGGACCTTTTCATATGTATGTTGAAGTTTAAAAAAAAAATCAAAGACAGAAAGAGGTTGGATAGAGAATTGGACTTTGTTGACGTATGGATAGACACTGCATGTCCTTCTTTTTCGAATTTATGACAATTGTTCCATTTGTGTGTTTATATAAGTTCTTTATTATCCCGTAGCAATGCATGGGTATTTTGCTAGTTTGAATAATTAATCCAAATCCATCATCTGTTTTATCAAATAATTATTTTAAATAGTCAACCTATTAACCATTTTGCCATTATCAATTTTAAAATACATTAACTATTATTTTTTTGCATATTTTTGAATCTTACTAAACTGTCAACATGAAAAGTTCTTGAATTTGAATAATTAATCCAAATACTTTTTCTGTTTTATCAAATAATTAGTTTAAATAGTTAAATTATTAACCATTTTTCCATTATCAATTTAAAAATGCATTAACTATTATTTTTTTGCATATTTTTGAATCTCACTAAACTTTCAACATGGAAATTTCTTGAATTTGAATAATTAATCCAAATCCATTTTCTGAATAAGCTTTAGTCCCGGTTGTATCCACTAAGAGGGACTAAAGATATTTTCCGCCATTTCTCACCGCTTCCCGCCAAGGTTTTCCGCGCTTTCCTTTGAACCGAGCTTTTAGTCCCGGTTGTAGCCACTGGCATCGACTAAAGATATTTCCCGCCATTTCCCACCGCTCCCCGCCATGTTTTCCCGCCCTTTCCATCTATATATAGGCCGACCGCGCCATGGTTATGCACACATACACACCTTCCTCTCTCACAGAAATGGACAACGCCTACTAGGCCATTCTAACCCTCGAGGAGATTGAGGCGCTATGCGCCTCAAGCTACCCTTGCCCACCAGGCTACCGGCCGCCCGACGGCTGGATGCTGAGCGCTGGAGGTGTTCCTTTCCCTCCTGTGCGTCAAGGCTCCGCCCGACAGGCGGCCATCATGACCCACTTCTACCACGAGCTCACGCCGGAGCAGCAGATGGATCCCAAGTGGGATCCCGACAACTATGACACATGGAATGCCTTCTTCGCTAACCGGCGGGAAAGGGAGCTTGCCAGGTACGATGGTGATGGCCCGCCCCCGGTGAACCACAACGAAGTCGGCCGCCGTCTGTGGTGGGCGAACCATACTATCATCGATGTGATGCGCTACATCACCGGGGGAGACAATCCTTGCCTGCGGTGCCCACAAGTCCACCCGCCCGCCGTGAATCCGATGCCGGAGTGGCAGGTGCCCCCGGCATATGCCATGGCTGGGCTGAGGATCCTTGGAGTGGCAGGTGACGATGACGATGATGATGACAATGACGAAGAAGACCCTAAAGCTGTGTACTATAGGACTACACATGATTATGACTAAAGGGGGCGGCTTTAATACTGAGTGTTAGCTAGTTCCGATTTTTAATATTAATAAATATATTGAGTGTTAGTCACGGTTTGTGGCTAGACCGGGACTAAAGGGGGCCTTTAGTCCCGATTCCGTAGTCTCAGTTTTTAAATATTAATAAATGTCTTGAGTGTTAGTCCTATTTTATGATTGGACCGGGACTAAAGGGGTCCTTTAGTTCCGATTCATACTACGACTTTCCCAAACTATGAAGATGTTGTCCCAATTCGTACTTACCATGAAGATCTGATCTCCAAACACGTGTAGTCACATATTAGGGAGTGCCTCTATGACCAGTTTCTTGGAGATGCCGGAGGACTGGGCTCCGACGGCATCTCCGTGAAACTGGCCGTAGTGGTGTCCCTGCTCTCGAAGACCATCTTGAAGCTTGTAACTTCTCTAACTAGATCAATATGCCTAGGAGCTAACCTAATTTCACATATTAGGGAGTGCCTCTATGACTAGTTTCTTGGAGATGCCGAGGCCCAGCTCCGGCATCTCCATGAAATCCGTAGTGGTGTCCTCGCTCGAAGACCATCTTGCAGCTTGTAACTTCTCTAACTAGATCAACATGCCTGGGAGCTAACCTAATTTCACATATTAGGGAGTGCCTCTATGACCAGTTTCTTGGAGATGCCGGAGGACTGGGCTCCCGCGGCATCTCCCTGAAACTGGTCATAGTGGTGTCCCTGCTTTCGCAAACCATCGATCTTGGAGAGGCCTCAAACTGGCTAGAGGACTGGCCTATTTATAGTACAAGCAGCTCGGCATAGTGTCGGCACTCACGACATAATGTCGACACTCACCCCTATTATTAGTGCTCACTCGTGTTTTGTCCCGGTTGGTGTCTCCAACCGGGACTAAAGATTCATCCAACCGGGACTAAAGGTTCAAACCCTATTAGTGCTGCCCCCGCCGCAATCCCTTCAACATGTTGGTTTCTTCAACCGGGACTAAAGGTTCAACCCCTATTATTAGTGCTGCCTGGCCCAGCCTGCCGCAATCCCTTCAGTCGCGGTTGGTTTCTCGGCGACAATATGATTCACAATATGATTACATAAAAGGTTTAATATATTACACCAACATCCCTATCTAGTGTTGTTGTTTTCTTCTGCGCCGTAGCCATGGAGAATATTCATCATTTAACAGGAGGCTTGGGTCAGTTTTCACTTTGAAGGGCAGGATTTCATGAAACTTATTATAATCTTCTGACATATCTGTCTTGTCATCCACTCCCACGATGTTTCTTTTCCCTGAAAGAACTATGTGGCGCTTTGGCTCATCGGACGATGTATTCTTTTGCTGATTTCTTTTTCTTGGTTTCGTAGACATGTCCTTCACATAGAAAACCTGAGCCACATCATTGGCTAGGACGAATGGTTCGTCCATGTATGCAAGATTGTTGAGACCCACTATTGTCATGCCATACTTTTCGTCTACATGTACCCCTCCTCCTGTCATCTTGACCCATTTGCACTGAAACAAAGGGACCTTAAAAGTAGGTCCATACTCAAGTTCCCATATCTCCTCTATGTACCCATAATATGTGTCCTTCTGCCCATTGTCATATGTTGCATCAAAGCGGACACCACTGTTTTGGTTGGTGCTCTTTTTATCTTGGGCGATCATGTAAAATGTATTACCATTTATCTCGTACCCTTGGAAAGTACATATAGTCGAAGATGGTAACCGTGCCAACAAGTACAACTGATCTTCAACAGTGTTGTTATTCATGAGATGTTTCTGCAACCAACTGCCAAAAGTGTCCTCGTGTTCCACTTTAATCGAGGAGTCAGGCTTCCCCGGGTTTTCCAAGCGTACAATAATCTTGTGTTTCTCGATATACGGAGCCACCAAGGTGGAATTGTGTAGAACTGTGTAGTGTGCTTTATTGAAAGAATCCATGTCCATACATACCATTGTTTTCCTTCCTAGTGTGCCTTTTCCAGTCAGCCTCCCCTCATACCGAGATTCAGGAACACCAATCGGCTTAAGGTCAGGAAGAAAGTCAACACAAAACTCAATGACATCCTCTGTTCCATAGCCCTTGGAGATGCTTCCTTCTGGCCTAGCACGGTTATGAACATATTTCTTTAAGACTCCCATGAACCTTTCGAAGGGGAACATATTGTGTAGAAACACAGGACCGAGAATTCCAATCTCTTCAACTAGGTGAACTAGGAGGTGTGTCATAATATTGAAGAAAGATGGAGGGTACAACAACTCGAAGCTGACTAGACATTGGACCACATCAATCTGTAACCCTGATAGACTTTCTGGATCAATTACCTTCTGAGAAATTGCATTGAGGAATGCACATACCTTCACAATGGCCAGCCAAACATTTTCCGGTAGAATCCCTCTCAATGCAACCGGAAGCAATTGCGTCATAAGCACGTGGCAGTCATGGGACTTTAGGTTTTGGAATTTTTTCTCTTTCATATTTAATATTCCTTTTATGTTAGACGAGAAGCCAGACGGGACCTTGATACTTAAAAGGACTTCAAAAAGATTTCCTTCTCTTCCTTGGTAAGAGCGTAGCTGGCAAGCCCTTGAAACTGCCCTGGATGCTTGCCGTCTCGTCCTTTATGACGTTGCTGGTCCTCCTGTGCTTCTGGTGTATCTTTTGACTTCCCATACAAGCCCAAAAAGCCTAGAATATTCACGCAAAGATTCTTCGTCAGGTGCATCACGTCGATTGCAGAGCGGACCACATGGACTTCCTAATAGGGTAGCTCCCAAAATATAGATTTCTTCTTCCACATGGGTGCGCGTCCTTCGACGTCTTTCGGAACAGGTTGTCCTCTGGGACCCTTTTCAAATATTACATTTAAATCCTTGACCATACCAAATACATTAGCACCAGTACGGGGGCAGCCTTCTTCCGGTGATCTGCCTCGCCATCGAAATGCTTGCCTTTTTTCCTTAAGGGATGTCTAGGCGGAAGAAAATGACGATTGTACGGGTACACATTCTTCCTAGATTTATCCAGATATATGCTTTCAGTCTCATCTAAACAGTGTGTGCATGCATTATATCCCTTGTTCGTCTGTCCTGAGATGTTACTAAGAGCAGGCCAATCATTGATGGTTACGAACAACAACGATCGTAGGTCAAATGGCTCCTGTTTGTGCTCATCCCACACACGTAAACCTGGTTTGGCCCACAACTGTAAAAGTTCATCAACTAATGGCCTTAGGTACACATCAATATCATTGACGGGTTGCTTCGGGCCTTGGATGAGCACTGGCATCATAATGAACTTCCACTTCATGCACAACCAAGGAGGAAGGTTATAGATAAATAGAGTGACGGGCCAGGTGCTATTACTGCATCTATGCTCCCCAAAAGGATTCATTCCATCTGTACTTAGACCAAACCATAAGTTTCTTGCGTCACCAGCAAAGTCCGGGAAGTCTCTCTCGATTTTTCTCCATTGTCGACCATCAGCGGGGTGCCTCAACATCCCGTCTTTCTTACGTTCTTCCATGTGCCATCGCAACAACTTGGCATGCTCTTTGTTTCTATACAAACGTTTCAATGGTGGTATTATAAGAGCATGCCACATCACCTTGGCAGTAAACCCTCTTCCTAGGTGGCTCGCCATCAACATCACCAGGGTCATCTTTTCTGATCTTATACTGCAATGCAGTGCATACCGGGCATTTATCCAAATTCTCGTACTTCTCACCGCGGTAGATGATGCAGTCATTAGGGCACGCATGTATCTTCTGCACATCTAATCCTAGAGGGCAAACGAGCTTCTTTGCTTCGTATGTACTGGCGGGCAATTCGTTATTTCTTGGAAGCGACCTCTTCATGAGTACCAGCAACTTCTCAAATCCCGAGTCAGTCACACCGGTCTCTGCCTTCCACTTTAGCAACTTCTGGCCATCTTCACAAGTTGGGTACAACAATTTATTGTGGTCATGTAACATCTGCTCAAACTGCAACCTATTCTTTTCTGTGTCGCAGTCTCGCTTTGCATCAGAAATGACCCGACCAAGATCATCAGCGGGCCGGTCTGGTTCCCGTTCTTCACCTCCTTCTTCTTCATTGTCTTCCATTGCGGTATCAGCGTATTCAGGGAACATAGATCGGTAGTTGTCATCATCGTTCTCTTCTTCATCGCCGTCTTCCATCACAACCCATCTTTCTCCATGTTTGGTCCAAACATTATAACCGGACATAAAACCAGACCGAAGCAGGTGGCTCTGAATGACTCTTGCGGAAGTGTGAGCCTTCTCATTCCTACAGTCAACACATAGACAACACATAAAACCATCCCGCCACTTGTTCTCCTCGGCCACAACTCGAAAAGAACGCACACCTTCTCTGAAAGCGGTAGAGCGTCGGTCACCGCACATCCATGGATGGCTCATCTGTATCATACAAATATATGTCAAATGCAATCACTATGCTAAAATTAGTACCGCACGGTCTAAATGAGAAAATAGTTTCTAACCTTTTATTACACTTGGAAACAAAGATGAGAAAACTTAAGTGTAGCTCGGGCACCTCATATCATGTCTGTCTTGTGTGACCTAAACTCGCATCACTCTAATGGACATTTCACCGAACACCTCTAGTGCATATGTATGAACAAGAAAAAAATAGCACAACAACACTCTCTCCCACCAGGAAAAAAACAGTTGAGAGGAGGAGGTGGTTGTGCATATATATAAGGCCAGACCACTAGTCCCGGTTGGAGATACAAAACCGGGACTAAAGGGGGTGCCCCCAGCGAGCGGCAGGGCCAGGGCCCTTTAATCCAGGTTTGTGTCTCAGACCGGGACTAATAGGGTCTAACAGGTCGGGACCTATAGTTCTGGGTGGCTCGGGACGTCCGGCACTGGCCATTAGTCCCGGCCCCAGCCACAGCCGGGATAATGGCCTGGACGAAAGGCCTGTTTTCTACTAGTGGGTGCCATTTGTCGATTTTTTCCATTTAGCCTATAATGAGCACAACTATAGCGGGAGGTCTCCCAAAATAGATACAGTTGGGCTATAGTTGATTATTTAAAACTTTGATAAATATGTACGGTCGATACCCAGTAAGCAGAGACTCAGAGTACAAGCAAAAATTTCAGTAAACCATGGCGTGAATCAAGGAATGGACTCTCGTTTTCACTTGTGTTTCCCCGCATGTTTTCCCTGCATATCTGTGATGCCATCCGATCCGAGCTCGAATGGACAATGAAACCTTGAACTCGAATGGACAATGAAACCCTGAATCAATTCTGCTCGTGGTGCCATTGGTGGACTTTTCACGAAGTCATGATAGAGAACATATCAATTATTTGGTTCCCCATACAGTAGAAAATTGCTAAGAACAAGGCGCATACATTATCTGTTCACGTTGGAGGATCACGAGACTGAGGCCGCTGCTTGTTCTTGATCTTCGTCCCTTCTAGATTGTAGCGCATGACGGCAGATCGGACAGCGACGGTTACGAAGCAGCCAGTCGAAGACACAGTGCTGATGGAAGGAGTGGGAGCAAGGCATCTTCCTGAGCTTCTTGCTGCCATCCACGAATTCCTCGAGGCATACCGCGCAGTCCTGCTCCCTCGTCTCGCCCACCGTTGGCTCCTCCAGAGCTATCATGGCCTTTCTAGCGGCCGGGTCCCACTTCTTCTCTTCCTCTTCTTCCTGGCAGTCGCGTGCGACTTCTTCCTCGTATTGAGTGATTGACCGGAGCCTGGCTTCTGTTACCATCGCCCTGTGCCTGGCATCCTCCTATAGCTGTGCCTCGTGTCAATGTTTAGGCATGGAACAGTACTTAGCCTCGTACTGGTTGCGTGTTAATATATAGGCATATGAAATACATGCGGGCATGTAAGAGAGAAGGGAAAACCCTATACAATATCTAACACACCCCCTTAATCTATATCTTCGGAGAGATTGATATTACGCTTGAACTCGTCTAGTTTCTAGATAGGGACATCCTTTGTAAAACCATGTGCAATTTGATCCTTGCTTGAAATAAATCTGATTTTCAGCAAACCTTTGGCAACTCGTTCTCTAACAAAATGAAAGTCAATTTTAATATGCTTAGTGCGAGCATGAAACACTGGATTTGCAGATAAATAGGTAGCACCCAAGTTATCACACAAAAGGCATGGCTTTCCTCTTAGTTTTACTCCCAACTCTTTGAGAAGAGCTTCTATCCATATCAACTTAGCCGTAGCATTTGCTAAGGCTTTATATTCAACCTTAGTACTAGATCTAGAGACCGTATCTTGCTTTCTTGCACTCCATGAAACCAGATTCGGTCCAACAAACACAGAAAATCCACCAGTGGATCGCCTATCATCAAGTGATCCTACCCAATCTGCATCTGAGAAGGCACTGAGGAGTGTAGAAGAAGATTTTGTAAAAGTAATACCTATTTTTTAAGTATCCTTCACATATCTGAGAATTCGCTTTGCTGCTGACCAATGTTCTATAGTTGGAGCATGGAAGTACTGGCAAACTTTATTAACTGAATATAACAAATCTAGACGTGTCAATGTCAAGTACTAAAGTGCCCCAACAATGCTTCGATATTGAGTGCTATCATCAGGACCCAAAGGTGTACAAGCTTCAAGAGACAACTGTTCGGTGGAGGAGAGAGGAGTAGGCGCTGACTTGCAGTCACGCATACCAACTCTATCAAGCAAATCATTAGCATATTTTCTTGAGTCAACAATAAACCATCATTTATATTCTTAACCTCAAGACCAAGGAAAAAGTGTAAGTTTCCTAAATCCTTGATTGCAAAGTTCTCATTAAGATCTTTCAGTAGCGTAGCAATAGCATTATCATCAGAACTCGTTACTATGATGTCAACAACATAAACCAACACAAACATAATGATACCTGACTTGTTGCAGAGGAACAAAGAAGTATCTGCCTTCGAGGGTATGGAACCAAGATTACACAACTTGGAACTCAGCCTAGAATACTAGGCTCAAGGTGCTTGCTTAAGACCATAAAGAGATTTATCAAGTTTGCAAATGTGATGTGGAGAATTGGGATTATCAAAACCTGGAGGTTGTCTCATGTAAACTTTATCTTCCAGAATACCATGTAAAAACACGTTCTTGACATCTAGCTACTGAAGTCGCTAACCCCGTGATACAGAGATAGCCAAGACGATTCTGATAGTAGCAATTTTAATTACATGACTAAAAGTGTCCTCATAATCGATGCCATACCTTTTCTTGAACCCCTTTGCAACTAAACGTACCTTATATCTGTCAAGAGTGCCATCTTCCTTTCTTTTGATGCGATATGCCCATTTGCAGTCAATAATATTTTTTCTCTTATTCGCAGGAACAAGGTGCCAAGTCTTGTTCTCCATCAAAGCATTATATTCTTCTCCCATTGCATTGCGTCAGTTTGGATCATCAAGTGCTTCTGATAATGTGTTTGGCTCACCTGTAGAAGACATAGCCAGCATACCATATCTAACGGTGCTGTCGGTATAAATTTTTGGTTGTTTTATACCTCGCTGTAGCCTTGTGTAGGGAGGAGACGGTGGTGCTTGAATCGGCGTCGGCGATGGAGGTTCTGAAGGCGCATGCGATGACGACGCATGCGATGATGACGGTGTTGCTGTGAGCTCCGCTGCAGAGCCACCATCCGCAGACGATCTTGCGTAGCTGGTCAGCGCGCTGTCAGCCGACAACAGGGGCGTGGATGTGGGCGTTGGTTGATACGTCGGAAACGTATCTATAATTTTTGATGTTCCATTCTTGTTTAGTATCCACTTTGCTATGTTTTGTCTACACTTTGAGGTATTTTTATACACTTTCTGGAACTAACCTATTGACAAGATGCCATAGTGCCAGTTGCCTGTTTTCTGCTGTTTTTGGTTTCAGAAAGCTAAAAAATTGAATATTCTCGGAATTGGACGGGACAAAAGCCAAAGTTCATATTTTTTCCTGAACGATACAGAAAATCGAAGACGAGATGTAGGAGAACATCAGGGTGGCCACACCCTAGGTGGGCGCGGGGCCCACCCTGGCCATGCCCACAGGGGGTGTGGCCCCCTGGTCCTCCACCGACCTTGGTTCCTTCGCCTATAAGAAGCCTCCGACCCAAAAAACCTAGGGAGTAGACCAGAAAGCCACGAAAAGTTCCGCATCACCGCCACCACCGAAGGGGAGATTCGGGGGACAGAAAGTCTCTGTTCTGGCACCCTGCTGGGACGGGGAAGTGCCCCCGAAGCCATGGCCATCGATCTCCATCGCCATCTTCATCATCGTTGTTGATTCCCATGATGAGGAGGGAGTATTTCTTCCTCGACGCTAAGGGATCTACCGGTAGCTATGTGTTCATCTCTCTCTCTATGCATGATCTTGTTGTGGTCATGATCTTTGTAATCAAGTAGATCTACCTTGCTACTCAAGTGCTTCAATAGATCTCTGCTCTCCCCATGTGTGTGAAAGTGACAGAGTGCACGCCATGGTGGCACTTAGGCTAGAGTCTACATAAATACCCATTGTGCTTTAATAGATCTATGTTTTCCCCACGTGTGTGATAGTGACAGCGTGCACACTGTGTGTGGCACTTAAGCTAGGGTACATATATATACTTATCATGAGTATATTTTGAGTTGGATGTCTTTATGAAATTGTGGTGTTTGTTGGAACCATCTAGCGCTCAAGGTGACAGTGTGGGGTTATTCAGATTGGGGAAGACAGACTTTGAGGTGTGTTGTTATAGCCCTATCATGGATTAGTGTATCCAATCGGAGAGTAGTTAAGAGTAGTATCATTAAGAGAAGATATTTATATGAGAGAGTGTTCACTAGTGAAAGTATGATCCCTAGGCGTTGTTTCTAAGCATTGAAACACCGTTTGCATCTAGATCTGTTGCATGTTTGCTTGCTTCCATATTTTCGCCTTTTGTCTTTACCTCGCCGTCAAGATCTTTTCTAGCACCGTTACCACTTGTATTTCACTATCTCTTTGCCGAACTAGTGCACCTATACACCTGACAAGTGTATTGGGTGTGTTGGGGACACAAGAGACTTCTTGTATCTAGATTGCAGGATTGCTTGAGAGGGATACCTTTGACCACTTCCTCCCTGAGTTCGATAAACCTTGGGTAATCCACTTAAGGGAAACTTGTTGATGTTCTACAAACCTCCGCACTTGGAGGCCCAACAACTGTCTACAAGAATAGAAGTGCGTAGACATCAACAGGGGCGGACCCAATTTTTTTTGACTGGGGGCATATTATTTGACTAGGGGCACACCTTCTATAAAATTGCCGACTTTCAATTTTTTTTTCATTCAAAACATGCACAAATACAAAGGGAATTCAAATTTTGAGTGGGGGCCTAGGCCCCCACTCGGTTGTACCTCGGTCTGCCCCTCGACATCAAGCTATTTTTTGGCGCCGTTGTCGGGGAGGTTTTGGGACTTTTACCTTTCCTCCACGTCAAGCTCCATCAAAGCTATTTTCTGGCGCCGTTGCCGGGGAGGTACGGTAAAAGGTACTCACATCCTCCGGTGTGAGTGCTCGAAGTTATTTCCTTTAGATTCTGCAATTTTATCTTTTTGTTTCTTGTTTTCACTAGTTAGGCTTAATGGAAAACAACAAAAAAATTAGAGAGCTCTATAGTATTTATCTTGAGTTAGGACATGAAGTGTCTGAAGAGAAAATTACAAAAACCTATGGAAATTTATTTGCATGGTAATAGCAATGTTATTAGTATGAATTCTTTGGACACCATGATTGCTAATGCTATGGAAACGTCTAAGCTTGGGGAAGCTAGTTTTTATGAAAATGATCTTTTTAGTTCCCTAGCTTTGGAAGATAGCTATTCTATTGCTTATGATGATACTATACCTCCAATGTATGCTGATTGCAATGCTGATTATGATATTTTCAATCCACCTACTATTGAGGAGAAAATTGATTGTGATTACAATATGACTCCTATATTTGATGATATTGGTGATGAGAATAACAATGATAGCTATTTTGTTGAATTTGATCCCACTATAATTAATAAGAAATGACTATGCTTATGTGGAGAGTAATAATCATTTTATGCATGTGGCTCATGATAAGAATGTTTTATGTGATAGTTATATTGTTAATTTTATTCATGTTGCTACTAAAAGTGAGAGAGGGAAACATGGTCTTATGTATCTCGACAATATTAAGTTTCCCCTCTTTATGTTGAAAGTTTTGAAGTTGCACTTGTTTTGCTTTCCTATGCTTGTTGCTTTGTGCTTTGATGACTTGTTTCTTTACAAGATTCCTATGCATAGGAAGTGGGTTAGACTTAAATGTTTTTTGAATTTTCTCCTAGATGCTCTCTTTTACTTCAATTCATATTTCTTATGTGAGCATCTTCTCAAACTATCAAGCCTAACTTAAAGGCGTTAAAGAAAAGTACTAGTTGGAAGATAACCCAAGAGTTTTCTTGAGTATTGGAAGTTATTACTTCAGTAATATCCATCCTTATACTTTTTGTGCCAAGAATGACCTCTAATGAGAGGAAATTAAGATTTGTGGAGTTGTTGTCCCAAAACAGATTTTTCTGCTCCACCGTAAAAAACCGTGAGGAATCTCTGTAAGTTGGATTGAGCTGATATTTTGTGAATAAATCCCCCAGTATGTTAGATAACTTTCGTTAGTTCAACACTTTTCGATTTCAGAAACATAAGGTCTTCGAAAAAACCGGTTTCTACCTGATGGTCTGTTTTGACAGATTTCAGCCATTATTTGCATTTGCTTCTTATTGATTCCTTTTTGGGTTCTTTTTGGGAAATTGAGCTTTTGGAGGGAATTGATAAAGTAGCTTGTGTATTTAGTGAAAGTTTTGCTATTTTGAAACTAAACCCCAAAGGTCTATTATCTTTTGAATACACTAATGTTGCTAATGAAGATTGTGTGAAGTTTTGTATGAAGGAAAATTTGCAGGTGTAGAGAAAGGATGATGTAATGAGATGAAGAATGGACAAAAGCTCAAGATTGGGGATGCCACCCTGTGTCACCCCAAGAAATATTCAAGAGGTACAAGCGTCAAAGCTTGGTGATGCCCAAGGCATCCCCTTCTTCATCAATAAAAATCTCAGGTCTTTCTAGACACTTCGTTTTTATTGTTTCATGCACTGTTGTGTTGTTCTTGGAGCGTCTTTGTTTTAGTTTTTAGTTTTATTTTGTTTAGTTTTCTTGAGTAAGTTGCTTGGATTGCAGCACACTTCTTTTGGAGAGATACACACTCTGTTTTCATTGCCTAGAGTACTCTAGTTTTCATTCTTATTGTCTTGTGAGTGTTCTCTTTTGCTAGCACTGTGTTTAGCCTTAGTTTTCTTATGATTTCTTCTTAGAACTTTTTAGTTCTTATTTGTGGATTTGTGAGACAAGCTCACTGATCTTTATTGATTATTATCTTTGTGAGTTGTTTCAAATAAGTTGATTGGTGTTGGAAAAGAGTAGAAAGTTTAATGCTTATAGTGGTATAAAAGGAAGCTTGCTTTGACTATGACTTAGACTTTATCATGTCATGCTATATGTTGTTTTAACCTTATGCTTAGTGATCATTGCTGTAGCATGACTTCTTCCAAACAATTGAGATTGCTAAATGTGCCTTGAAAGAATCATGCGTTGTTTTAGCATACAAAAGCATAGTATTATGGTATTCTCCTTTGATGCTTTGTTTGGGTTGATTTGGCACATGTTCACACAATGTTATGACTATGAACCAGTCACATTATCCTCTATGATCATTTAGTTTTTGACTTGTGGTACCACTTTATGCTTTGATTTCGTAATGTTTTGTCGCTCTGCATGATTTTGGCCATTATTGCTCTCTTAGTTGGTTGCTCCCAGTCTTTTGCTAGCCTCCACTTGTATGAGTAAGCACTACTGATGCATCCAACTCCCAAGAAACCAAGTTATTCCAAAGTGTCCACTATAAATTCCTATGTATGGTGTGTTACACCATTCCAAGTATATTCTTGTTTTATCTATCTTACAATTAAAACATATTTTGTTATGAGAAAACTTAGTGACTAAATCTATCACAAACTTGATGGCACACTTTATTTTTGTTACCCCTAATAAACTTGAACCATTGTGTCATCTATGTTGTATATGCTTGCACTTATACGTTGGAATTAGCAGAACCGTGTTGTCACGGGGAATGCTTTCAACATTGCACTTGTACTTTGTACACAGTTGATATCATGCTCTTTTGTCTATGGATGTCGCTGGTGTGAAATAAAAGGGGAGCTTGTAAGTCCATGGAGTTATGTATGTGTGTTAGAGAAACGCCTAGGCCGCTTGCTTAAGCCATGCCTAATCATGGTGGAAACTTGCAGCATCACCATAATGACATCTATGAAGATTTCTTCTTATAAAAAAGAGAGATATTGAAAAGAGTAAAGATAGAAAAAAGCACCATATTCCCATGGTAATTAAGAAGATTGTTGAGATGCTCATTGTCTACTTACCTTGTCATTTTGGTTATGGGATAGCTCCTGTACCATGTGCAAGGGGTACCCCGTTGGCGGTTCTCTATGATACACATGTACTTATTATGACAAGAACTTACATGTGACTAAAGTTGAGTAGCATGAGGAGCAGCCCTCGTATTCAAGGGACATGAGATTGCCAACTTATACTTTGTCAAGCATATACTCCATAGTTTGCTCACTTTAACCTTAATCACTTCAAGATGCTTATGATAGGGGCAATGAGAGCTGAAAGCTAACAAGTACCATAATTTTTGGAAGCTCTTTATGAAAATTGAAATCTCTGCTTCCCTTTTGAAGGGCATTTATTCCACATTTATATTGAGTCTTCACCTTCTATCCTTAGGCACCAGTTAAGAGAGCATAGTTTCCCTTCTTAGTTCTATGTGCATTGTCCAAAACTTATTGATTGATGCATATTGTTGATATTACTTGTTCTTGTGCTATTTGTATCTAGTCACTCTTATGAACTTTGAAGGTGTCCTATGCATCTATTTGCTACTCCATGAGGGACAAGCTGAATGCCACTATGCCATGTTTTCTGTATGTGAAACAAACAAATGTTTTGCAATGCATGTTATTCATGATCTTTGTTTGTAACCTTTCATGTTGTATGCATAGTTACTATGTATTACTATTAGAACTTCATCTTTCATGCTCATGTTTAGAGTACTTTGATCCCAGCTTTCAATGCTTTGCAAATGGTTTGATCTTGATTGCGATGGTGCATGTCACCTCAAAAATTATTCTTTTTATCACATACCTACTCGAGGACGAGCAGGAGTTAAGCTTGGGGATGATTGATACATCAGAAACGTATCTATAATTTATGATGTTCCATGCTTGTTTAGTATCCACTTTGCTATGTTTTGTCAACACTTTGAGGTATTTTTATACACTTCCTGGAACTAACCTATTGACAAGATGCCACACCACCATTTGCCTGCTTTCTGCTGTTTTTGGTTTCAAAAAGCTAAAAAATGAATATTCTTGGAATTGGACTGGACAAAAGCCAAAGTTCATATTTTTTCCTAAACGATACGGAAAATCGAAGACGAGACGGAGGAGGACACCAGGGTGGCCACACCCTAGGTGGGCGCAGGTCCCACCCTGGCCACGCCCACAGGGGTGTTCCCCCTGGTCCTCCACCGACCTTGGTTCCTTCGCCTATAATACGCCTCCGACCCAAAAACCCTAGGGAGTAGACCAGAAAGTCACGAAAAGTTCCACAGTGCCGCCGCCACCGAAGAGGAGATTCGAGGTACATAAAGTCTCTGTTCTGGCTCCCTGCTGGGATGGGGAAGTGCCCCCATCTCCATCTCCATCGCCATCTTCATCACCGTTGCTGATTCCCATGATGAGGAGGGAGTAGTTCTTCCTCGAGGCTAAGGGATCTACCGTAGCTATGTTTTCATCTCTCTCTCTCTCTATGCATGATCTTGTTGTGGTCATGAGCTTTGTAATCAAGTAGATCTACCTTGCTACTCAAGTGCTTCAATAGATCTCTGCTCTCCCCATGTGTGTGAAAGTGACAGCGTGCACACCATGGTGGCACTTAGGCTAGAGTCTACATAAATACTCATTGTGCTTTAATAGATCTATGTTTTCCCCCACGTGTGTGAAAGGGACAACATGCACACCGTGTGTGGCACTTAAGCTAGGTTACATATATATTTATCATGAGTTTATTTTGAGTTGGATGTCTTTATGAAATTGTGGTGTTTGTTGGAACCATGTAGCGCTCAAGGTGACAGTGTGGGGTTATCTAGATTGGGGAAGGCGGACTTTGAGGTGTGCTGTTATAGCCCTACCATGGATTAGAGTATCCAACCGGAGAGTAGTTAAGAGTAGTATCATTAAGAGAAGATATTTATATGAGAGAGTGTTCACAAGTGAATGTATGATCCCTAGGCCTTGTTTCTAAGCATTGAAACACCATTTGCATCTAGATTTGTTGCATGTTTGCTTGCTTTCATCTTTTAGCCTTTAGTCTTTACCTCACCGTCAAGCTCTTTTATGGCACCGTTACCACTTGTATTTCACTATCTCTTCGCCGAACTAGTGCACCTATACACCTGCCAAGCGTATTGGGTGTGTTGGGGACACAAGAGTCTTCTTGTATCTTGATTGTAGGATTGCTTGAGAGGGATACCTTTGACCACTTCCTTCCTGAGTTCGATAAACCTTGGGTAATCCACTTAAGGGATACTTGCTACTGTTCTACAAACCTCTGCACTTGGAGGCCCAACAACTGTCTACAATAATATAAGTGCATAGACATCATTGGTGCGCGCCCGCTCGCTAACGGACGCGTGTCGCTAGAGGACACATTGCTGCCGCGACCAGGTACTTATCTGCGCGTGGGAGAATCGGCGCAGGGTAGCATGCCCGGATCCGCCTCGAGATCGCGCGGAGCACGGGAATGTTCCCCCTCGTGCTCCGCGCCCGTGTCGCCATCGTCCGAATTTTCTTCTTCAATATGTTCTACATCATTTTCAGCTGGGTTTGCACTAGCTGCTTCTCCCCTGTAACACATCAGCAATAGGCACAACAGGCATAATAGGATCATCAACAATATGTGAAACCCCTTGGTGAGAAGATGGAAGAAGTAGAGTATCTTGTTTGAGACGAGAACCGACGTTTGGGTGTAGGGCTTCAAAAGGGAAAATATTTTCATCAAAGACAACATCAGGAGAGATATAGACATGGCTGGTGGACATGTCAAGACACTTTACACCTTTGTGGAGAGGGTTGTACCTGATGAACACACAACATTTTGAGCGAAAATATAATTTTCGTTTGTTGTAGGGACAAAGATTTGGCCAACACGCGCAACCAAAAGTGCGTAGAGCATCATAGTTGGGTGTGACATTAAGGAGACACTCAGTTGGTGTTTCAAAATTCAGAACCTTGCTAGGAATAATATTAATGAGAAAGGTGGCTGTGAGAAACGCTTCATCCCAAAATTTTAGAGGCATAGATGCATTAGCAAGTAAGGCAAGGCCTACTTCTACAATATGACGATGTTTTCGTTCAGCGGTACCATTTTGTTGGTGAGCATGAGGTCAAGATACATGATGAGATATGCCAACCTTTTGAAAGAAACCATTGAGCTTTTGATACTCACACCCTAATCAGTTTGCATAGTTATAATTTTCCTATCAAACTTCTGTTCAACATATTGCTGAAAATTAAGAAAAGCTTGGAACACATCAGAATGCTTTTTCAACAAATAAATCCAAGTAAACTTGGTGAAGTCATCAATAAAGCTTACATAGTACTCATGTTTTCCCACAGAAAGAGGAGCAGGACCCCATACATCAGAAAATATTTGCTGCAAGGGAGTAGTAGAAACACTAGTTGATATGGGATAGGGAAGTTGGCGACTCTTAGAAAGTTGAAAAGAGTCACAAACATATGGTGTACTTTCTGGGGGTAAAGTCTATTTTATTTGTTCTAAGCACTTGATGAACCACAAAACATGATGGGTGTCCTTGGTGACGATGCCATGTAGAGGATGACGACTTTATTATGAGGAAGGCGATCTTGGAGTTCTCATGAAACATGGGCAGTAAGGGGTAGAGACCTCCATGGCAGGGACCTCTAAATATAACTCTGTGTGTTGCTTGATCCTTGATTAAAAATAAGAAAGGATGGAACTCAATGAACACATGATTATCAAGGGTAAACTTATGAACTGATAATAGATTTTTCGAAGCACTAGGAACATAAAGAATATTTTTAAGTTCAAAGGAACCATGAGGGGTGCGCAATGTTGAATTACCAATACGACTTATGTGCATACCTGTGTTTTTCGGCCGTGTTAACACGGTCGCGTCCTTGATATTTATCCGAGGTGGAGAGCTTGTTCATCTGGTCGGTGAGGTGGTCGGTGGCGTCGCTGTCAGGGTACCAGTTGGTGTCGACGTAGTAGGAGGTGAAGTGGGTTCCCCTGTCACCACGATCACCGCGGTCGCTGTCTTCATCATCATCGTTTTGGAAGCGCCACCAACAGTCGCTGGCGGGGTGGCCATGTATCTTGCAGATCTGGCAAGTGATGTCGACATAAGGCGTAGGTGGCTTGTCAACACGGGCACGGGAGCACCCTTTTCCACCACCATCACCGTGCCCATGGTAACGGTTCCCACCACCACCATCGCGGCGGTTGTCATCGCAATTATCACGACAGTCACGTGGACCGCCGCCACCACCTCCTCCTCTTCGCTGCTCCTGGCGGGTGCGGTCGTAGCGTCCATGATTAGTACTGCGTGGACGTGGGTTGTATCCATGGTCGCGACATGCGAGATTGGACAAGGAGGTGAATCCCTCCTCGGTATCAGGATGGACTCCATTGCGCATGTCGTAGGAGCTGAGTTGCCCGAAGAACTCGTCGAGCGTGATGTTGGGGTTGCCATTGACGGAGGTGATGAGGGAGTTTTAGTGGTTTTTGTCGAGGCCGTTGAGAATATGCCCAATCATCTCATCGTTCGCGAGTGGCTTGCCCACCGCAGCGAGCTTGGAGGCGAGACCGTTCATCTTGGTGAAGTACACATCGGCGGTGAGGGCCAGCTTTTTGGTGTCGTTGAGATCTGCCCGGAGGTGCTACACCTTGGAGCGAGTGGCGGTCTTGAACATGTTGTCGATTGTAGACCAAGCCTCGGTAGTAGTTTCTACGCCAAGGACATGCGAAAGAATATCAGGTGATAATGAGTTGAGAAGAAATCGCAGAACCTGCTGATCCCACGAGATCCATGAGGCATAGGCCGGATTCTCCACCCGTCTCCTCTTCTTGTTCTCATCTTCGATCTCGATTTTCTTGGGCGGCGCATGGTCAGTGCCGTCAAGGAGTCCCATGACACGAGCGCCACGAAATGCAGGAAGAACAAGGGCCTTCATGTCAAATGATTGGTGCGGGTGAGGAGCCGCGCAGGTGGTGCGCCGAGAGACGCTATCACGGCGTTGGATGACGATGTCGACATTGACATGGTGACCCGAGTTATTGGTGTAGATCGGTGATACCTCGAAAACGTATCTATAATTTTTGATGTTCCATGCTTGTTTAGTATCTACTTTGCTTTGCTTTGTCTATAGTTTGAGGTATCTTTATATGTTTTATGGGACTAACCTATTAACAAGATGCCACAATCCTAGTTGCCTGTTTTATTCTATTTTTGGTTCTAGAAAAGGAAGAAAATCAATATTCTCGGAATTGGACCGGACAAAAGCCAAAGTCAATATTTTACCGTGGGGAATACAGAGCAACCAGAAGACGAGACGGAGGAGGGCCTCACCCCTGGCCACGCGGACAGGCCTGGCCCGCGCCTGGGGGGGGGGGTGCAGCCGCCTCGGGCACCCCCTTGGCCTCCCTTTTCGCCTATAAGAAGCCACCGATACCTAAACCCTAAGTACCCGATCAATCTTCAACGAAATATTTCATAGCCGCCTGTAAGGGTCCCAACCTTTAAATAAGGTAGAGTCCCCTGTGTTTACAATGCTAGTCCCTGGATCAATAGCTAGCATCCACAGTTAAGATGAAATATCAAGAAACAAAGGTCATAATATAACTTTATAACCAGGAATAACATAATTTTATTACATCTTACATAGCTCATTTGGCTATTACATTACATTACAGCAGAATATCTATAAGGATGGGGTCCTTCATCTTCAAAGTGCCACAGGCAGACATGTTTGTTGTAGACTTTGTAATCCTAATCAACACACTTCACTAAATCAATCAAACCTGCAACATACAAGTTACAGCCACAAGGGTCAATACATTTGAATTGTATTGGCAAGTGATACTATGGTAGTTTTAGTGGAGTCTATCATCTATATGCATTTGGCTAAGTGGAGTTGAGGCTTGCATTGCTCAAAATAGATTTTTCCTTAACATTTGAAAACACTAAGTTTTTGCTTGACAAAAACATTTCTCCCAATCAAAGATTGAAGATCCTTTAACCCTTGTTCAACCACAAGTTTTTAACTTAGAAATTTGAATGATGAGATTCTTGATTGCTTCCATGTCTTGATGCTCAAATTGTCCTTTACCAGGGACATGGCTAAGTACTTAGATTTTACACTCTGCAGAGGTGGTGCACTTTCCCCACAAGACTTGGTTTCACCAAGACAATATCTTTCAGAAGCCTTCCCTTAGACAAAAATGTACGCGTTCCAACCTATCAAACTCTACCACCAACTGTCCACATGGCTAAGTTCTTGCAACCTATATGATCCAGGCAGAGCCCATAATGCCAAGTGGTTGCACTTGAAGCTTCTCAACATTTGACATCTCAAATCTCTTTGTTCCTGGGTGGCCATCCACAAGTGAGATACACAAGGAAAACCATAAACATGGGCCTTGTGAACCACTCAACCAAAAACCACCATTCAAGTCCCGTTCCACCCAGGTGATTCATTAACTTAGTTGTTTTATTAAACAAAAACACAAGTCCTCAGACTTAGAAATTTTTCCATAGTATGGATATATATTCCACCCTTGTTTTCTATTAGCTAAGCTAAGCTTGATAGTAGTAGGAATCTTAACTTAGGAAAATTTCTACTAAGGTTTCATCTACTAGGTTTTCCTATATCAAGGTTTATACTTAGCAAAAGTTCCATGCAAGTTTTACTTAGAAAAATCACTAATGCATAGTGAAAGTAATGGGACAAAGTATGAAGCATCACTTGCCTTTTTGGTAGAGGGTATAAGTTCACTCCTTGTCCTTGCAACAATCACACTCTCTAAGTCACTACAATTCAATCAAGCAAGGCACATACTCAATCTACCAATCAAGCAAAACATCACATAAAATGATAAAGTCTAAGAAATGCATGCAAGCATGCCAAGCTTTGTTTTATTTGAAAAAGTGGTTCCTAATGGGTCATAAACACTTGAAAACACCTAATGGTCATTTTGTAAAGTGGCAAAGTTATTTGCAAAAGGTTTCACTTCATAAACCATTTTCAAAACAAAGTATCATTTTATGTGGTGTAGAAATATTTTTACTAAGGCATTAATCTATAGGGTTCACCAAATATGTTTTCAAACCATAAAACTTGGTGTTTGGGGTCAGAGAGTTTATAAGACAAAACATTTCCCATAGGTTTTCTTCCAACACCATTTTTAATAAATAAACTATATTTTTATTTGACTAGAAATGGTTTTAAATCAAAGAATCATTCTTTTTCTTCACCAAATACATTTTTGAAACCACAAAGTGTTTCCTATGGTCAGTAGGTTCAAATCACACCATTTTCCAAATATTTTATCCCCAAAATCATTTTTGAACAATTTTTATAATCTAAACAAGCATACAAATGTTTCTGCAAAAACAAACATTTTTCCAGAAGCTTTTTACTAAACAAATGGCATGGTTGGCTAGGGCTTGTTCAACTGATTCTATTGATATAAAGTTTTCAAAATTTGGACGTGTGGAACTAAAGTTACAAGGTTTTCAAAATGGCATCTAAACCATATTTCAAATTCTGTTTTAAATCAGCTAGTGCCACGCATCTTAATTCTATTCGTCCATACCGTTTCGCCTGGATCGGCTGCTCTGGCGCGTTGGATCTATTTAAATCGCACAGACCAGATTGCTTACCCCTTCGCTTTAAGTGGTTCTGTCCTATCCACTAGATCGAGATCGGACGGCTGCTGCGAGCTTGACCTAAAACGAGCGGCGCTGCGGCGGTGGCTAGCGGCGGAGCGGCCAGATGGTGGCAGTGCCGGCGATTCAGGAAGATAGAGTGGCTGGGGAGATTCTCACCGCGTCCGCAGAAGCCTGGGGAAGCTCAAGGTGGTGCCGTCTTGGCGAGGGGCGCACTGGAGCAGGCTTAATTGCTCGCCGGAGTGGAGCTGCACCTCGGCCACGCTCAGTCGTCGTCGAGGACGGTGCTATGGATCACTAGGAGACAAACGAAACGCATGGTCAGATGCGCAAAGACACGGCGATGATGTGTGCGTGATTGAGAGGGGTCGGGGTGGTCTGGTTTACCAGAGGGAGGTCGTCGGAGAAGAACCAGACGGTGGCGGCGGCGGTTGTTGTCGTTGCCGACGCTCAGGGGCGCGTGCGAGCGAGCTGCGGGTGCAGAAAGATGCGCCAGGGCCTGGGGAACTTGTGAGTGTGATCGAGGAGGCGAGGGGCGGTGAATACTAGCCGGTATCGTCGCCGGAGTGTCGTCGGACAGAGAGTGGTGTGGCGAGGAATTGGGCGGCCCGGGGGCGTGTTGACGTGGGGCGATAGAGGGGAACGAGAGAGGAGAGGCAGACGCTTTAACGTGCGTGGTCAAGGGGCCGATTAATGGCGTGGTTAACGCATATTACGCCGGACTTTATTCGCCTGCAACGGCCGGCGAGGGGAGGGAGTAGTCCGCGGGGAGGAAGAAGATGAGCTGGAGGGGTGGGGCATGCTTATCAGCGAGAAAGGGAGTGAGGGGGAGGGTCCACCGGTCAGCGTCTGTGCGGGTGCGAGGCTAGGTGTAGAAAACGTTTCGCTGGGTAGTGTTGGTGGGCTGGAGTTGGGCCTAGACTGGGCTGGCCGGCTGGGCTGCGTCCATTTCTATTTTTTTCTTCGTGATTGCTTTTTGTTTTTCTAATTCTATTTTCTGTTTTGAATTTCAAACAACAATTCAAACATTCAAACAATCGCCACACTTGTAATGAGTTTTGGTTCTGTTTAACAACATAAACCAAATCCCAAATAAAAATATTAATTTTATTATTTTTAGGATCTATTTAATAATTAAATAAAATATACCTTAATTATTAATTCAAATAGGTTTTGATTTATTTAATAAAATCTCTATTTGAAAACTAAATATTATCAAAACCAAATCAGTAGATTTTATTTGAAAATATAAGATACTTGGAAAACTTGTTTAAAATAAAATAACATTTTTTTATTTTAGGGTCCATTAATAATTAAATAAAATGGACCTTAGTTATTAAATCTAATAGGATTTGTTTTATTAAAATTTTAATTTTGAAATATAAAATAAAACCAAAAACACTTCAGTAGGTTTTATTTGAAAATAATAAAAACTTGGAAAACTTATTTAAAATAATTTAATAAGTTTTGGTGTTTAATTAAAATGGTAAAACCTTTTATTTAAATAAAATTGGATATTAAATCCTTATTATTTTATTTAAATAAACCTTTACTCTTTTAATCAAAACAAAACATTTTATTTCAAAAACTTGGCCAAGGTTTAATTTGGCTCTATAAAATAATCTTTATTTATAAATCCACATTTTCTTTTGAAAACCAAATCCTTTTATTAAAAGATCCAAAATAGTAATTTTAAATATTTTTAAGTTTCTTGTTTATTTAACTTTTCAAATCTCTTTAGGATTTTATTTGATCCAAATAGGTTTTGAAAGTTTCCAAATGGATTCAAAAGTTTCTTCTCACCCTGAAAATCAACAAAGTTTTATTTTATTCATTTATTTTTCACATTACAAGATTTGGAAAATCTTGGGATGTGACACCGCCGCCACCATCTTCCCTAGATCGGGGGGGGGGGGATATGAAGATCTTCTTCTTGGCACCCTGCCGGAGGGGAGAGATCATCTCGGAGGCCTTCTTCATCACCATGCCAGCCTCCGGTATGATGCGTGAGTAGTTCCACCTTGGAATACGGGTCCAGTAAAGCTAGATGGTTGTTTCTCCTCCTTTGTTCTACCATGTTTAGATCTTGTGAGCTCCGTTCATGATCAAGATAATGTATTTGTAATCATGCATGTTCTGTTTGCGGGGATTCGATGGATATTGAGATTACTATGTCAGATTGGTTAATGATTCTATCTTATTGATTCTATCATGTCTGTGTTTTTTGAGATCTTGCATGCTCTCCATTTCTAGTAGCTATCTTGGCCAAGTAGATGCTAGTGACTCCAAGAGGGAGTATTTATGCTTGATAGTGGGTTCATGTCCCTATTTAATCTGGGGAAGTGACAGAAATCTCTAAGGTTGTAGATGTGTTGTTGCTACTAGGGATAAAACAACGATCTCTTGTTCATGGAACAAGTAGATTGTTTACCTTACACACTTTGCTTAAAGCAGTTTTCTGTTGTTTGCAACTTAATACTGGAGGAGGTTCGGATGATAACCTGAAGGTGGATTACTAGTCAAAGATGCAGTTGGATGGCGGTCTATGTATATTGTTGTATTGCCCAATCAAATCTCATAGGATCATGAATGTCTAGTATTGCATTGTTATGCCTTGTTCTGTTCTGTCAATTGCCCTGCTATAATTTGTTTACCAAGCATGTTATGTTGTTTATCTTAAGGAGAACACCTCCAGTGAACTATGGACCCCGGTCCAATCTTTATCATTGATACATCTTCCACTGTTCCTGTTTACTTTCTGCAAACCACCATTACCTTCCATACCATACAGTCAATCCTTTATTTTCAACAAACTGGTGAGATTGACAACCTCACTGTTCCTTGGGGCAAAGTCTTGAGTTTGTGTTGTGCAGGTTTCCAAGTTGCGAGCAACACCTTTGAGTCATTTCCTTCCTCCTACTGGTTCGATAATCTTGGTTTTTTACTAAGGGAAAACTTGATGTTGTGCTCATCATACCTTCCTCTTGGGGTCTCCCTACGAAGCTCTACAGTGATCTGAGATATGTCATCAATTGGGATGCGGTCGATGTAGATCGTGATGCAGTCGATGTAGATCGTGATGCGGTGGCAACTGAGATCCAACAGCAGCAGTGGTTGTAGGTTGTTGATGTAGATCGTGAGGCGGTGGCGGCTGATCTTTAGCTGCGGCAGCGGTTGTAGGGTTTTGTGTTTTTGGTTGTAGATTGTAGGTTGTAGCGGAGGCCAGAGAGATCTGACAGCGGCGGAGGTTGTGAGTTGTGGCGGCAGCGGCTGAGAACTTCAGCGGCGGCGGCTAGGTCATGGAAGAGACTTGCTCTGATACCATGTCAATGTTTGGGCGTGGAACAATACTTAGCCTCGTACTGGTTGCGTGCTAATATATAGGCATATGGAATACATGTGGGGTTTGTACACAAACACAGGCGTATGTGTACACAAAAGAGAAGGGAAAACCCTATACAAAATCTAACACCTCGTTCCACCCCATCCTCCTCCTCCTTTCTCTCTGCTCATCGTCACCTATTTCCTCCCTCCTCATCCTCCTCCTCCATGTTTCTCAGTATCAACTCATGATCAGAATCCATGCCTCGCCTTGTTTAGCGCTCTCAGAATCTAGCGCAGGGAAGAAGGATGTGCGAATTAGTATTCCAAGAAAGAATAAGCTAGGCGGTCAAGATATATACCACGAGGCCTCCGGGCCGGCCGACCGAGCATCACAAGCATGAGGTGGTGCCCATGTCTGTCTTCCGATCCAAATCGGACTGAATGCGCGTCTTTTCGTCCCACCCGAATTCAGTACGTGATGCAATTCGATCGACCGGCAGGCGAATTCCAATCCGACTCGTTCTTTACCAGAGGCAGCGGGGATCGAGTCTATGGTTTCAGAGCATCTCAAGCACACTGTAAAAGGGCGGCGAGAAAATCCAGCGGGTTTTTAAGGTATCAGAGCATCTCAATCAGACGTCGTAAAGGGAAGCGCTAGTCATGCCCCGCATGATGGGAGGGCTCCCATCTTCTGGCTTCCCCGTGTTCCAAAAAAAAGTTTTAATTCCGGTTTGGCTGCAAAACAGCTCATTTTTGTTACAAATGTCTCGTTTTTTGCTTCCGAAGAAAAAAAGGTTTATTTTAAAAAATAGAACATCTCGTAGAAGACTTCGCTCGAGACCATGCAGAAAAAATATTGTGCTAATGTAGCAAAACCAACTTCGCCGGCAACATCGTCGGAAAAAACTCGCTGGTGACTCTCGTCGGAGACCTTGTAGCAAAATGTTGACACTGTTGTAGCAAAACTATAAGACGGTTGTAGCAACAAAGTTCTTATAATGTAGCTAAAACTAACTTCACCGGTGTCATCACCAGAGACTCTCGCCCGCAAACATCTCCGGACACCTCGTAGCAAAAACTTTGCACAATTATAGTAAAACCTCAAAACTATTGTAGAAAAATAGAATATCCTATTATAGCAAATTCTACCTCGCCGGAGACATTGCCGGAGTTCCAGACGGAGATCTCATAGTAAAACCTATATACTATTATAGCAAAACAACATAACATTTATACCAAAAAAAATTGTGGCGAAATCCGACAGTACATGTAGCACCGCCGTAGGTCTCGTGACAATGCCTTCTCCCATGGCAGCAACGATGGCCACAGCTGTTTATCATGGGGGTGGGGCGCACTTTAGGAGAGAGGAATAGAGGCGATGCGAGGAGATGGTAGGAAAGAGATAGAGGCGCATAGTGGGATCCGTTCATGCCGTGCATGGGAGGATGCTTGTGTTGGGCCGCCTCCCGGCAGCAGGAGATCTAAGAAGAAGAAAAGGCCACGAGAGATAAAAGAAAGAAGATAAGGAAGGAAGAAGAAAACAAGGATGGGGCCCACACATGTGGAGCTGTCTCACCTCGCACGTGTGGGACAAAACCGGAACAGGAGGATGCCATTGTCCTGACGTCCCTATTATTTTCCCGTTGTAAAAGGGCGAGAAAATCTTGGGGTTTAGATTTTTTCTCCAATTTTTTGACCGATCAGATCCCATAAAAGTTTCTCCATCGGCTTAAACAATCTATTCCTCGAAATAGGCTTTTGTTTCGTTTTATAAATAAAGCCATATCGGCCAAAACGATAAAAGGTGACAAGGAGACCCCTTACAAAGCCGATTCAATATATAAACAATAAAAACATGGAAGACCAAACTTGCCACCGAAAACAATGACACGTGGCCAACAGAACTGAGGCTCCATGACGACGCCCCCGAGAGGGTAACGACGCACCACGCCGCTGCCGCCAAGACCGACTGTCAAGGGTTTTCACCCGGAGCCCTATTATGGAGAATTTAGCCACAACGACGCCTTAGGAGGGTAACAACACCCGTAGGCATCGCCGCCGATGGTACCGAAGAACTAGGATTTTGCCTGGAAAAACCTTCAAACCGCTACCCAACTCCTACCTGCGCCCGCTACCCCGAGTCAGGCTCCAACACATGATCCGGGAGTTGTGAATGCCAAAGCGCCGCAAGCACCAATGTCCCCTAACATCCACTCCTCGCCAACCACATCACCAAGGAGAGAGACCACCACCACCGCTACGTCGCTCGCTGCAGAGTTCACCGGCTTCCACGACCTCGAGCCAAAACTCCGACCAACGCCACATCCAAAAATGGCCGACGGGTAGGACGAGGTAGGTCAACTCCTTCCTGTGGGTACAAAAGTACACGACAACCTAGAGGAGGGGAACCGCCCTCCATCACTGCACTGATTGCCGTCCGGACGCAACATCAGTGCCGATTAGGCCCAAATCATGCCCGATCATACCTGGCTTGTCCCAGATAGGACCCTATCAGTTCTGCTCCCGTGCCGCTGATGCCGCTCAGATCACTTTAGAGCTTTGTTGGGAGACCCCAAGAGGAATGTATGATACAACAAAACAACAAGTTTTCCCTCAGTAAGAAACCAAGGCTATCGAACTAGTAGGAGGAAGGAAACGTCTCAAAGGTGTTGCAAGCAACTTGGAAACCTGCACAACACAGACTCAAGACTTTGTCCCAACAAACAGTGAGGTTGTCAATCTCACCGGTTGCCGGAAGGAAATAGTGGTTTGCAACAAGTAAACAGTAAAAGTGGAGGATGTATCAATGGTAAAGACCGGACCAGGGTCCATAGTTCACTAGAGGTGTTCTCCTTAGATAAACAAACATGGCATACAGGGTAAACAAATTACAGCAGGACAACTGACAGGACTGAGCAAGGCATAACAATGCAATACTAGACATCATGATCCTATGAGATTAGATTTGGCAATACAACAAGATACATAGACCGCCATCCAACTGCATCTATGACTAGAAGTCTACCTTTGGGTTATCATCCGAACCCCCTCCAGTATTAAGTTGCAAGCAACAGACAACAGCTTTAAGCAAAGTGTGTAAGGTAAACAATCCACTTGTTCCATGAACAAGAGACCGTTGTTTTCTCCCTAGTAGCAACATCACATCTACAACCTTAGAGATTTCTGTCACTTCCCTTAGATTAAATAGAGGCATGAACCCACTATCGAGCATAAATACCCCTCTTGGAGTCACTAGCAACTACTTGGCCAAGATAGGTACTAACAATGGAGAGTATGCAAGATCACAAACAACACAGACATGATAGAATCAATAAGACAAAACCATTAATCAATCTGACATAGTAATCTCAATATCTATCGGATCCCCCAAACACAACATGCATGATTACAAATACATGAGATCTTGATCATGAACGGAGCTCACAAGATCTAGACATGAAAGCACAAAGGAGGAGATACAACCATCTAGATACTACATGGACCCGTAGTCCAAGGTGGAACTACTCACGCTTAATACCGGAGGCTGGCACGATGAAGAAGAAGGCCTCCGAGATGATCTCCCCTCCAGCAGGGTGCCGGGAAGAGCTTCAGATCCCCCCGATATAGGGACGTTGGTGGCGGAGGCTACAAACGGTTTCGTGGAATATTGTTCGGGTCCTTAGGGTTTAGGCATCAGGGGCTTCTTATAGGCGAAGAGGTGAGGCAGTAGGGCTTCCAGGGGGCCCACACCACCTGCCAGCGCCTAGGGTGGCTGCGCTGGGGTGCAACGCCTGTGGCTCCTCCGCCTCCTCTGGACTCCGTGTTCTCATTAGTGAAATATTGACTTTGGCTTTTGTCCCGTCCAATTTCAAGAATATTTCCTTACTAGATTTTCTGGAATAAAAAACAGAAAAAAACAGGGAACTGGCACTATGGCAACTTGTTAATAGGTTAGTACCAAAAAATATATAAAAACACCTCAAAGTGTGGACAAAGCAAAGCAAAGTAGATACTAAACAAGCATGGAACATAAAAAATTATAGATACTTTTCCGACGTATCAAGCATACCCAAGCTTAACTCCTACTCGTCCTCGAGTAGGTAAGTGATAAAAATAATAATTTTTGTTGTGACATGCACAATCAGAACCAAGATCAAACCACTTGGAAGCAAAAAGCTGGGCTCAAAGAACTCTAAACATGAGCATGAAAGATGGAGTTCTAACAATAAGACAAAGTAACTATGCATGCAACATGAAAGGCTACAAACAAAGATCATGAATAACATGCATTGAAAAAAATGTTTGTTTGTTTCACATACAGAAAACATAGCATAGTGTCATTCTTCTTGTCCCTCATGGAGTAGAAAATAGATGCATTGGACACCTTAAAAGTTCATAAGAGTGACTAGATACAAATAGCACAAGAACACGCAATATCAAAAATATGCATCAAACAATAAGTTCTGGGACAATGCACATAGAACTAAGAATGTCAACTATGCTCTCTTAACTGGTGCCTAAAGGTAGAAGATGGGGACTCAAAATAATAGTGGAAGAAAGGCCCTTCATAAAGGTAAGAAGGGAGTTAAAGTTTCAAAAAGAGCTTCCAAAAATTATGGTACTTGTTAGCTTTCAGCCCTCATTTCCCCTATCATAAGCATCTTGGAGTGATTAAGGTTAAAGTGAACAAACTATGGAGTATATGCTTGACAAAGTATAAGTTGGCAATCTCATGTCCGTTGAATATGAGGGCCGCTCCTCATGCTACTCAACTTTAGTCACCTATAAGTTCTTATCATAGTAAGTACATGTGTATCATAGAGAACCGCCAACGGTGTACCCCTTGCACTTGCTACAGGAGCTATCCCATAACCAAAATGACAAGGCAAGCAGACAATGAGCATCTCAACGATCTTTTTATTTGCTATTTGCATAGATTTTTATTGAGGATGCTTTACGGATTGCTCATTATGGTGATGTTGCAAGTTTCCACCATGATTAGGCATGTCTTAGGCTAGCGGCCCAGGCGTTTCTCTAACACAAAATACATAACTCCATGGACTTACAAGATCCCCTTTTATTTCACACCGACGACATCCATAGACAAAAGAGCATGATATCAACTGTGTACAAAGTACAAGTGCAATGTTGAAAGCGTTCCTCGTGACAACACAGTTCTGCTAATTCCAACGTATAAGTGCAAGCATATACAACATAGATGACACAATGGTTCAAGTTTATTAGGGCAAGAAATATAAATTGTGCCATCAAGTTTATGAGAGCTTTAATCTCTAAGTTTTCACATAACAAAATACTTTTTAATTGGAAGATAGATGAAAACAAGAATATACTTGGAATGGTGTAACACATAATGCATAGGAATTTATAGTGGACACTTTGGAATAACTTGGTTTCTTGGGAGTTTGAAGAATGAGTAGAGCTTACTCATACAAGTGGAGGCTAGCAAAAGACTAGGAGCAACCAACTAAGAGAGCAATAATGGCCATAATCATGCAGAGCGACAAAACATTACTAATCAAATCATATAGTGGTACTACATGTTAAGGACTAAATGATCATAGTGGCTATGGTGACTTGTTCATAGTCATAACATGGTGTGAGCATCTGCCAAGTCAACCAAAACAAAGCATCAAAGGAGAATACCACAATACTATGCTTTTGTATGCTAAAACAACGCATGATTCCTTCAAGGCACACTAAGCAATCCCAATTGTTTGGAACAAGTCATGCTATAGCAATAATCACTAAGCATAGGGTCAAAACAACACCTAGCATGACATTCTAAAGTCTAAGTCACCGTCAAAGCAAGCTCCTCTTGCACTTTTCAAGAAAGAACTTTCTACTCTTTTCTAAGACCAATCAACTTATTTGAAACAACACAGCGAGAACGGGGGGGGGGGGGGCCAAACTACTTTATTCAAGCAAACTAAACAAACTAAGCAAATCAAACGAAAACTAAGATGCTCCAAGAACAACACAACAGTGCATGAAACAATAAAAAACGAAGTGTCTAGAAAGACCTGAGCTTTTAATTGATGAAGAAGGGGATGCCTTGGGCATCCCCAACCTTTGACGCTTGTACCTCTTGGATATTTCTTGGGGTGATACCGGGGTGGCATCCCCAAGCTTGAGCTTTTGTCCATTCTTCATCTCATTACATCATTCTCTCTCTACACCTGAAATTTTTCCTTCATATAAAACTTTACACAATCTTCATTAGCAACATTAGTGTATTCAAAAGATAATAGACCCTTGGGTTTAGCTTTATGATACGTCCAAATGTATCTACTTTCCCGAACACTTTTTCTATTGTTTCTCCTCTAAAATTGTGTGATTTGGATACAACTAACACGGATTGACGCTGTTTTCAGCAGAATTACTTTGGTGTCTAGTTTTTGTGCAGAAAATCAACTATCAGGAAAAATCATAGAAAATATGCCAAAAATCCTATTTCACCAGAATATCCACGGAGCCATATTATGAGACGGAGTGGAGGCCTGGGGGCCCACATCCCTGCCAGGCGCGGGCCAGGCCTGACCGTGCCTAGGAGGGTGCGGCCACCCTAGGAACCCCCTCGGACTCCCTCTTCGCCTATAAGAAGCTTCTTGACCTAAAAACCGAGGGGGTTCGTCGTTCTTCCGGAAAGAGTTCCACTGTGCTGCCACCACCAGAAGCCGAGATTTGGATCCAGAAACTCCGTTCTGGCACCTGCCGGGACGGGAAATTTGGGGAGGATCATCGCCATCGTTATCACCAACGCCTCTCCATCAACCATCAATGTTTCCCTCATTCATGAGTGAGTAAACCCCCGCTGTAGGCTATGGGGATTGGATGAGTTCTATCATGTAATCGAATAAGATTGTTAGGGCATGGGGCCTAGTATCTCTATTAGTGCTATTTGACTTTGTTGCAACTTGTTGTGCTTAATGCTTGTCACTAGGGCCCGAGTGCCATGATCTCAGATCTGAACTTATTATTGGATCATTATGATAGTGTTGTTTGTGATCTTATCTGCAAGTTGTGTAAACATATCATTGTCCGGATCCAAAGGCCCCGAAGTGCAGAAATTGGGACAACCGGAGGGGATGGCTGTAATGTGAGGATCACATGTGTTCACAGAGTGTTAGTGCTTTGCTCTGGTGCTCTATTAAAAGGAGCACCTTAATTGCCAGTAGTTCCCTAGAGGCCCCGCTGCAACGGGCTGGCAGGACAAAAGATGTTGTGCAAGTTCTCATTGCGAGCACACATGACTATATATGGAGCACATGCCTATGATTGCTTAGTACTTGGATGCTTATTCTATTTTATCTAAAATTGCCCTAGATCTTGAAGTTACATGTTTAGACTCGTCCATGCAACGCCCGTCCATCCATCCCTATGCCTACCGCACTCATATCCTACTGTTTGCTGCTACTATTACTATTGTTCATGTTTTCTCACTTTCTTTGTTGCTACTACTGTTGTTACTCTTGATAAATTTCTGTGAGCAAGAACTATTTCCAGGTGCAGCTGAATTGACAACTCAGTTCTTAAGTCTTGCAAGTATTCTTTGGCTCCCCTTGTGTCAAATCAATAAATTGGGTAATACTACCCGCGAAGACTGTTGTGATCCCCTATACTTGTGGGTCATCAAGACTATTTTCTGGTGCCGTTGCCGGGGAGCATAGCTTTATTTGTAAGTTCACTTGGATCTATTATTGTTCACTGCTACTCCTTTCATCATGGGGAAGTCTCGTTATGGAAATTTTCCTATTTTACCATCTACTACAAGAAGAGGTATAGTCCTAAACACCTATGCTGCTCTTGATTCACCGTCTGTTATAAGTAAGCTTGTTACTCCACCACCACATACACATACTACACACACTGCTACTACTACTGAATCTGAAACTGCCTTTGATTCTCATGATGTTACTTCTACTGTGCTTAATGCGAGTGGTTCATTAGGTCCTTTCCTAGATGCTACTATGGCTGGTCTAGGAAATACTGAAACTCCTAGTGAAGACACTGTTACACCTGTTAGCTCACCTGAGTCTAGAGAGTGTTATGATATTAATGATGGTTACATTGAGTTCACTAATGAATTTGTTGAAGAGTGCCGAAACACACATGGTGCTAGTGCTATTAAGAGTCTCCTTGCTAGACGTACCATTATTCTAAACTTTTCTCTGATCCTAAGTTTTCCACCTCTCCCATAGATATTAAAGATAAAGATTATGATTTCTCTCTTGATTTATCCTATTTAGACATTGTTGAGAAAGAACCTTTTTGTGGGACTGAAAATGAGAGTGCTGTGGCTCATATGAATGAACTTTCCACTATGAGTTCTTTATTCTCTGATTATTTTAAGATGCGCAAGTACTTTGTTACTAAGATCTTCCCTTTTTCACTAAAAGGAGAAGTTAGGGCTTAGTTTAATAGATTGCCTCCTGGTTCCATTGATAGCCCTTTGATTGTTTGATTGCTTCTTTCTTCCGAAAATATTTTCCTCCTAGTGCTAGACATGCTGCTTTACAAAGACTTTTTGATTTTAAACAGGGAGATGAAGAGAAATTGCCTGAGTCATGGACAAGGTTCTGTGCCTTGATTCATGCACATCCTGGGTGTCCATTACCTAAAAATGAGATTCTTGATATTTATTATAATGGACGAACTGATGATTCTATGACATACCTAGATAGCTTTGCTGATTGTGTTTTCAGGAAAAGAACTTATACATATGCTGAAGAATTAATGGCTAAGATAAGCAAGAATTATGATGATTGGAATTCAACTAAGCTAAATACACCTAAGCCTATTACTCCTGAACCAGTTGTGCCTGAACCAGTTCCAACACCAACACCAAATAAGAGGGGAGTAATTGCATTAAATGATGAAGTGATGAAAGAAGCTCAGAAATGTCTTAAGGAGAAATCTATTAGAGCCGAAGATGTGAAAAATCTACCTCCTATATAAGAATTATGTAAGCCAATTCCCCACTCATCTACTATTGAGGTACACTCTATCCACTTTGATGAAGGTGATATTCCCTATGGTAAGCCTCCTGATCAATGTTTAGAGGAACTTGACATTTTTATTGTTAAACAAGGTAATTTTAATAAACAAGTTCAGAATCATTTATTGGAAAACTCTAGAGCTATTAAAGAGTTGACAGATATTGTGGAAAGAACTTCTAATGATATTAAAATGCTTTTTAAACACTTTCAAATGGTTCAAACCCAACTTGATCAACTTGCTAAGGTACAAAAAGATATGCTAGTTAATGCCTCAGGAGATAAACATGCTTATGGAATTAGAACTAGGAGTGGTATAGCTACACAAGATCCTTTATATCCTGAAGGACACCCTATTAGAATTGAGCAGGATTCTCAACAAGGTGAGAGTAGTGGTAGTCCTCGTAAGATAAAGAAAAAGAAACATAAAATAGTTGAGGAACCACTTGATCCTGTTGTAGATCCTAATAGTATATCTGTCTCTGATGCTAAAACTGAGAGTGGTAATGATAAAAATGATGCTCCTGATAAGGAGGAAGTTGAGGAAGAACCTAAAGAGCACACTAAGAATACTAGGCACACTAAGGAAGATTTTATTGCTAAGAAACATGGTAGTGAGAGAGAACCTTGGGTGCAGAAACCTATGCCTTTTCCAGGTAAGAAACACAAGTCAAAGGAGAAAGAACACTACAACAAGTTTTGTGAGTGGATGAAGACTTTATTTTTGCAAATTACTTTGAATGATGCTATTAATTTGCCTCCTTATTCAAAGTATATGAATGATATATATTGTGTCTAATAAAAGGAAGATTCCTAATGTGGAAATTTCTACTTTGCTTGCTAATTATTCCTTCAATGTAAGGTTCCAAAACAACTTGGTGATCCAGGTATACCAACTATTCCTTGCTCTATTAATAATAATTATGTTAGAACTGCTTTATGTGATTTGGGAGCTAGAGTTAGTGTTATGCCTTTTTGTCTCTACAAGAGAATCTTGTTAGAAAAGTTGATACCAACGGATATATCTTTGCAAATGGCTGATAAGTCAACTACTATTCCTGTTGGTATATGTGAGGATGTTCCTATTCAAGTGGCTCATAATTGCTTGGTTTTAACTAATTTTATTGTGCTTGAAATGCCCGAAGATGATAATATATCTATTATTCTTGGGGGGCCTTTTCTTAATACTGCAGGTGCTGTCATCAATTGTAATAAAAGAGAAGTAACATTCAATATTAATGACAAAGAGCGTACTGTTTATTTCCCCAAGAAGGTTGCTAAGAGCTATTGCCTGAATTCCATTGAAAATATTCAGAACATCAAGGTTGGAGAAATTTATTGTCCCATTCCACAAGAAATTTTTGAAACTATTATGATTGGGACCATTGCTATCAAGTTTGAGGTAACATAATCACTTTGTGGAATGCAAAGTTTTGTTTCATATAAGATTGTTTTGGTAACAAGACTTGATCAACCTTGTTAACAAAAGGATTTTAATGAACAAAACAATGTTTTCACTATGGTTATACTTGCTTTCTTTTACTTTCCTCCTTCCTAGTCTTTGCTCTTTCTTTTGATAGCTTTGGTTTTGTTAGTTGTTTGCTTGTTAGAGTGTCTTAGAATTTCTGTAGTTTGGTTTTGGTTTTCTTTTGCTTCTTCTAAAAAACTATTTCTACGAGAAAATCAATTTTCATACCCTGAAAATTGGCCAAAAATAAAGTTTCCCGAAAAATTCCAGAAAATTGAAAATAATTTTTTCCTTGAAAAATAGGTAGAGGGACACTTGGAGTGACTCAGGGGGCCACCCCAGGCTAGAACACCCCTGGTATGCGCGGCCAGCCCCCAGGTGGCGCCTGGCTGGGGTGTGGCCCACCTAGGTCCCTACAATATGCCTCCTCCTAGTCAGCTTCTTTCTCTCTCCCGAAAACACCGGAAAACTTTGTCAAGCTCGAGTTCCTGCTGTTCTTGCTCCTGATTTTCGATCTCCTTGCTCAGCCCATCTTTGCTGCTGATTTTTGGAGGGATTGGTCCTTGGTATGTGCCTCCTCCGCTTGTCCAATTAGATTTGTAATTGGTAGATTGTATCTTGAGTATTTTTCTGCTATACGTGATAGGTTGTGTGAGCTTGCATGCTTGTTCTATGCTTAGAGATTTCATTTTGATGCATGTGTATCCCTCTAGCAAGTTCCTATAGTAGTTTCTCATTATTTATCAACTTGGAAATCACTTGGTTTGATGTTTGTCTAAAAATTTCAGAAAAAAGAGGTCATGGACAACCACACCTTTGGTGAAATATTTGAGAGTGATGCACCTAGGAGGGCAAGGCCTTCAAGATCATACTCCCGAGCTAGGCCCTCATACAACGAGGATCTCATTACATCGTGATTTGGTGACGAGGGAGATGAGGGGGATGCTCACCCTTCCACCTTTCCTTGCTCAACATTTTTGCGGGCTGCTGGGATTCTTGATGATTTTCTAACCTTGTTTCTGAGGGTTGGACTAACAAGATATATGCAGGATGAGAGCGTGCAATATGCAACACTCACTAAAACATTTGTGGAGAGCTTCTCTTTTACTAACAGCTTGTTCAAGCCAGATGTGTCTTTCAAAATTTATGGCAGGCCTTACACCATGACATCAAAGAAATTTTGTGAGGCCCTAGGACTTGGTATAGCTGGGTCGGCGAAGAAGATTCCAGCTCAACCCACTAATTTTTTGGAGCTCTACCGCGGGATAACCAATGATGAGGACCACATAGCCCAAAGGGGAAAGATGAGAAATATTCAGCTCCTAGCTATCAAGTACTTTGCTTATTATCTTGCCACTAGTGTTCTTGGTAGGGAGAACACTAGTAATATTTCCAACTACCATTTAGCCTTCATAGCTGCTGCGCTCAACAATGAAACTAAGTACAATCTTGGTTCTCTCATTGCTCGTCGCTTAGCTGCTACGGGACCCATTTATGGGGGAATTATTGCTGCATGTGTTGTTGCTGCCTTGGACCTTGCTGTTGATCCAAATGATATAGTTTTGGCTCCTCAGAGGCTTGATCTTGCTGCTATGAAAGCACATCACTTTGTCACTGGTGGCTCTACCCTTGAGAGCCTGGTTTATAAAATGCTGTTTACCGATGGGGAAGAGAGAGAGATCCCTCTACCCAAACCACTTTGTTTAGTATTTCTCAGGGACCTTTGTCACGCTCCAAGGAGGAGATGGATGATAAGCTGCGCATCCTTGGGTTCCATCAGGACGCGCCCTCATATGACCCCTCTGTACACGACACAGGGGATTCCTCGAGCTATCAGGACGAAGGGGCCTCCTTGACGTACTACGGAGGTGCACCTTCTTGGTCACCATGGAGTTGAGCCCCACTTAGGCCAAAAGCCTAAGCTTGGGGGGAGGTATACCGACATCACATTCATCTATATATCATGTTTCGTCGGTTCTTTGTATATCCATTGTTTCGCTTTCTTTTTGGTTTTTGTTTCTGCTTTCTCAAAACACAAAAATACCAAAAATATTTTCATTGTTTCTCTTGGTTTGTTTCTTTGCTTTTTAGCTTAGGTTTGCCTTAAAGAAAAATTTGCTTTAAAAAATAAAAAACACCAAAAATATTTGTTGTTCTTCTTTGGTTTTGTGAGTTCTTTGCAAGGTTCAGCCGTCGTCAGTGGAGTTTTGTTTCATGTTAGTATTCAAGTCACACAAGTGAAGGGCAATAATGAAGATTAAGACAACTTGAGGTGTGGTAAGAGGCTGGTAACTAACTCTATTTGTTTTCATTTTTGTACATATACTCATCATTGTGATCTTGCTTAGTCTGTTCATGTAAGGTGTATGTTACTGATGGATGCTTAGTAGTTCTTAATTGTTTATGATTAGCTCCAGCTTGATAATAGTTTGTAGCGGGTCATATGAATGTTTGCTTGCATTGTTCTATTCATAACTTGGTATGATATTGTGGTATCCTCCTCTGAATGTTTCATGTGAATCGACTTGGCACATGCTCACGCACGCATATGACTAAACAATATCCAGTAAGCCTCGATGATTTATTTTGCCTCAGAGTTCTTGTATCACTTTCATGCTGATGTCTACGCACTTATATTCTTGTAGACAGTTGTTGGGCCTCCAAGTGTAGAGGTTTGTAGAACAGCAACAAGTTTCCTTTAAGTGGATAACCCAAGGTTTATCGAACTCGAGGAGGAAGTGGTGAAAGGTATCCCTCTCAAGCAACCCTGCAATAAGGATACAAGAAGTCTCTTGTGTCCCCAACACATCCAATACACTTGTCAGGTGTATAGGTGCACTAGTTCGGTGAATAGATAGTGAAATACAAGTGGTAACGGTGCTAGAAAATAGCTTCTGACTTGTTGTTGATGTGGGGTAACTTGTGTGAGTGAGGTAAAGACTAAAGCAAGCAAACATGCAACAGATCTAGTAGCAAACGGTGTTTCAATGTTTAGAAACAAGGCCTAGGGATCATACTTTCACTAGTGAACACTCTCTCATATAAATATATTATCTTCATGATACTACTCTTAACTACTCTCCGGTTGGACACTCTAATCCATGGTAGGGCTATAACAGCACTCCTCAAAGTCCGCCTTTCCCAATCTAGATAACCCCACACTGTCACCTTGAGCGCTAGATGGTTCCAACAAATACTACAATTTCATAGAGACATCCAACTCCAAATATACTCATGAAATATATATGTAACCTAGATTAAGTGCCACACACAGTGTGGACGCTGTCACGTTCACACACGTGGGGAAAAGCATAGATCTATTAAAGCAGGATGAGTATTTATGTAGACTCTAGCCTAAGTGCCACCATGGCGTGTACGCTGTCACTTTCACACACATGGGGAGAGCACAGATCTATTGAAGCACTTGAGTAGCAAGGTAGATCTACTTCATTACAAAGCTCATGACCACAACATGATCATGCATAGAGAGAGAGATGAACACATAGCTAGCAGTAGAGCCCTTAGCCTCGAGGAATAACTACTCCCTCCTCATCATGGGAATCAGCAACGGTGATGAAGATGGCGATGGAGATTGATGGAGATGGCTCTGGGGGCACTTCCCCGTCCCTGCAGGGTGCCGGAACAGAGACTTTTTGTACCCCGAATCTCCCCTTCGATGGCGGCGGTGCTACGGAGGTTTTCGTGGATTTCTTCTGGATGATTTAGGGTTTTTGGGTCGGAGGCTTATTATAGGCGAAGGAGGCAAGGTCGATGGAGGGCCAGGGGGCCCACACCCCTGTAGGCGCCACCAGGGCATCCCGTGCCTAGGGGGTGCAGCCACCCTGGTGTCCTCCTCCAACTCTGCTTCGTGGTTCCGTGTTCCTCCGGAAAAAATAATGACTTTGGCTTTTGTCCCGTCCAGTTCCGAGAATGTTGATTTTCTGCCTTTTCTGGAACCAAAAACAGAAGAAAACATGCAACTGGCATTGTGTCATCCTGTTAATAGGTTAGTATCAGAAAACATATACAAATACCTCAAAATGAAGACAAATTAAAGCAAAGTAGATACTAAACAAGCATGGACCATAAAAAATTATAGATATGTTTATGATATATCAAGCATCCTCAAGATTAACTCCTGCTCGTCCTCGAGTAGGTAAGTGATAAAAAGAATAATTTTTTAGGTGACATGCACCATCAAAATCAATATCAAACCATTTGCAAGCAATGAAAGTTGGGATAAAAGAACTCTAGACATGAGCATGAAAGATGGAGTTCTAACAATAAGACAAAGTAACTATGCATGCAACATGAAAGGCTACAAACAAAGATCATGAATAACATGCATTGAAAAATGTTTGTTTGTTTCACATATAGAAAACATAGCAAAGTGGCATTCAGCTTGTCTCTCATGGAGTAGCAAATAGATGCATAGAACACCTTCAAAGTTCATAAGAGTGAGTAGATACAAATAGTTCAAGAACAAGCAATATAAACATTATGAATCAATCAATAAGTTTTGGGACAATGCACATAAAACTAAGAATGACAACTATGCTCTCTTAACTGGTGCCTAAAGGTAGAAGGTGGAGACTCAATATAATAGTGGAAGAAAGCCCCTTCATAAAGGGAAGCAGTGATTTCAATTTTCAAAAAGAGCTTCCAAAAATTATGGTACTTGTTAGCTTTAATCCCTCGTTGCCCCTATCATAAGCATCTTGAAGTGATTAAGGTTAAAGTGAACGAACTATGGAGTATATGCTTGACAAAGTATAAGTTGGCAATCTCATGTCCCTTGAATATGAGGGCCGCACCTCATGCTACTCAACTTTAGTCACCTGTAAGTTCTTGACATAGTAAGTACATGTGTATCATAGAGAACTTCCAACGGGGTACCCCTTGCACATGCTACAGGAGCTATCCCATAACCAAAATGACAAGGCAAGCAGACAATGAGCATCTCATCGATCTTTTTATTTGCTATTTGCATAGGTTTTTATTGAGGATGCTTCATAGATTGCTCGTTATGGTGATGCTGCAAGTTTCCACCATGATTAGGCATGGCTTAGGCTAGTGGCCCAGGCGTTTATCTAACACAAAATACATAACTCCATGGACTTACAAGCTCCCTTTTTATTTCACACCGACGACATCCATAAACAAAAGAGCATCATATTAACTGTGTACAAAGTACAAGTGCAATGTTGAAAACGTTACCCATCAACATATGGTTCTGCTAATTCCAACGTATAAGTGCAAGCATATACAACTTAGATGACACAATGGCTCAAGTTTATTAGGGGCAAGGAATATAAAGTGTGCCATCAAGTTTGTGAGAGCTTTAATCACTAAGTTTTCACATAACAAAATACTTTTTAATTGGAAGATAGATGAAAACAAGAATATACTTGGAATGGTGTAACACACCATGCATAGGAATTTATAGTGGACACCTTGGAATAACTTGGTTTCTTGGGAGTTGGATGCATGAGTAGATCTTATTCAATACAAGTGGAGGCTAGCAAAATACTGGGAGCAACCAACTAAGAGAGCAATAATGGCCATAATCATGCAGAGCGACAAAACATTACTAATCAAAGCATAAAGTGGTACCACAAGTCAAGGACTAAATGATCATAGAGGCTATGGTGACTTGTTCATAGTCATAACATGGTGTGAGCATGTGCCAAGTCAACCCAAACAAAGCATCAAAGGAGAATACCACAATACTATGCTTTTGTATGCTAAAACAACGCATGATTCCTTCAAGGCACATTAAGCAATACCAATTGTTTGGAACAAGTCATGATACTGCAATAATCACTAAGCATAAGGTCAAAACGACATCTAGCATGACATGATAAAGCCTAAGCCACAGTCAAAACAAGCTCCCTTTTGTACCACTATAAGCATGAAACTTTCTACTCTTTTCCAACAACAATCAACTTATTTGAAACAAATCACAAAGATAATACTCAATAAAGATCAGTGAGCTTGTCTCACAAATCCACAAATAATAAATAAAATGTTCTAAGCAAACAACATAATAAAACTAAGGCTAAACAGTGCTAACAAAAGAGAACACTCACAAAACAATAAGAATGAAAACTAGAGTGTTCTAAACAATGAAAACAAAGCGTCTCTCTCTCCAAAAGAGGTGTGCTATGTTCAAACCAACTCACTCAAGAAAACTAAGCAAAAGAAAACCAAAAACGAAAACTAAGATGCTCCAAGAACAACACAACTGTGCATGAAACAATAAAAATGAAGTGTCTAGAAAGACCTGAGCTTTTTATTGATGAAGAAGGGGATGCCTTGGGTATCCCCAAGCTTTGATGCTTGTACCTCTTGAATAATTCTTGTGGTGACACGGGTTGGAATCCCCAAGCTTGAGATTTTGTCCATTCTTCATCTCATTACATCATTCTTTCTCTACACCTGAAATTTTTTCTTCATACAAAACTTCACACAATCTTCATTAGCAACATTAGTGTATTCAAAAGATAATAGACCTTTGGGTTTAGCTTTAGAACAGAAAAACTTTCACTAAAAAAACAAGCTACTATAGAAATTCCCTCAAAATCTCAATTTCCCAAAAAGAACCCAAAAAGGAATCAATAAAGAGGCAAATGCAAATAATGGCAGAAATCTGTCAAAATAGACCAGCAGGTAGAAACCGATTTTTTTGAAGACCTTCTGTTGCTCAAATGAAAAAGTGTTGAACTAACAAAAGTTAGCTAACATATTGGGGGATTTATTCGCAAAATAACAACTCAAATCCGACTTACAAAGATTTTACACGAATTTTTACGGTGGAGCACAAAAATCTTATAGAGATTCCTCATAAATTTTTATTCAGAAAATATCAACTCAATAAAACTTACAGAGATTCCTCACGAATTTTTATGGTGGAGGAAAAAAATCTGTTTTGGGACAGCAACTCCCCAAATCTTACTGCCCTCTCATTAGAGGTCATTCTTGACACAAAGAGCAAACAAAAAGGATAAAGAGAGGTCATTACTGAAGTAATAACTTCCGAGACTCAAGAAAACTCTTGGGTTATCTCCCAACGAGTACTTTTCTTTAAAGCGTTTAAGTTAGGCATGATAGTTTGAGAAGATTCTCACATAAGACATATGAATTCAAGTAAAAGAGAGCATCAAGAAGCAAATTCAAAACAAATTTAAGTCTAACCCACTGTAACATCCCAAAAATCATGATTTGTAAAAGCATGCATTGGATTCTTATTGTCAAAGCATTTAGAGCTAGAACAAAAAATTTCAAAGTTGAATTCAAATAAAACCATTTCTAATGCCCATTTTTATGAATCATATGAGGCATGGTTTTGTTTTATTTTTCAAAGGGACAAAGTGATTCTGAGTGATTTTATGTGTTTAACACACTCTTGGGCACTAGAATGGTCTAACAAATTTTTGGAGGAAGTTTGAATTGATTTGGAGTTGATTTGAGCTTTCAAAACTTATTTAGAAAATCAAATCAGAAAAAGAAAAACAGAAGAACAAAAAAAATAGAAACAGACCAGCCAATTGGCTCGGCCCACCCCCACGGCCCAACTCGCAGCCCATCCGGAAACTCCCCCTCACCCCTCTGTTTCTCACCCCGCAACCGCGCACCCACTCGCTGACGACTGGACCCTGCAGCCATGTCACCCCCTTCTTCCTCAATCAACGCCGATGACCACCTTGCCGCTGCCGTTTTCCCCACCGATGCCGCTCTTAATTGCATTGATTTGGTGAGTAAATTCCTCCCCTGACCCCCTCTACTTAACCCCCTCCACCCTCCTCTCTTTTCCCCTCAAGCCACACCCACAAAGATCCCCTAGGCTGCCCATGTACGAGCTCACTTCACCGCGGTACCAAGCCTCTCCGGCGACCGATTTCGGTGAGAACTCCCCGCCCCTCGCCCTCTAGATCTTGTTGTTGTGTTCGCCACAATCCCGCGCGTCTAACACTGCTTGTGGGCTTCCTTTTCATGGATTGTAGCGTCGCCTTCGTCGACGACCGCGCGCGCCTGACGACAAGCTCTACTCTGGCGAGCAAATTCGTTAAACCTAGCCCTCCCCCTTCTCTCTGGTTGACACTCGTACACTCACCGTCCCCATGTGCGTCTAACGATGCCTCTTTCCTGTCTTCCCGTGCCTTGTAGCATCGCCAACGACAACACCCGAACGTGCCCGACGCCGACGCCAACTCCGACGAGAAATCCCCAGCAACCTCGTGCGCCCCTTCGCCAGCTGCGGTCACATTGCGTCATGCTCCTGCGAACCCGGTGAGCCCCTCCTTCCCTCCACTCGCTTCCTAGAACCGCCGGACCACCGTCGCCTGAGCGCCTCCACCGCACATCGCCAGCCAGCGCTGCCAGTTCCTGGTCGAGGAACTGTGAGCCGTTAGATCTAGATCTAGTGGATCTAATTAGATCATTTAACGAAGGGGTACGCTTAGATCTGAGCCACATGATCTAACTTAAATCCTACGGTGTCGTGGTGGTGGCACGGCAGATGCCATGGGTAGGCTAAAGTATGGGGCCAATGGATGCTAGTGGGATCCGGGGAGGGAAGATGTAGTGATTTCCACACACAACAAGCTAGAACACCGATCTCTATTTCTCCTCAATCAAGCTACAAGTGCTCCTTGAGCTGTATCAGAGAGAGGAGGAAGAAGATTACAACATGAGTCCTCTAGTGTCAAATGAGTCGATCCCTTCTCTAGGAAGCCGTGCCCCTCCTTATAAAGGGGTTCTTTGGTTCCTTCTAGGGATGACGTGGTCAAGCATATTCTTGGAATATGCTTGTCCCAAAGTAGTAACTCGACGGACCTCTTTCCGTGTCCCCTTCTATCGACGGCAAAAACCCAGAACCCCCACATGTGAGACTCGGGCTTGCCCACTGTCACCTCCGTGACGCCTGTCTGCCCCTCTGTGGCTCTGCTCTTTGTCTCTAGCTTGGCTCTATGTAGATTCCTCCTAGTTAGCAGCTAGGGTTTGACTAAGGGATCCGTCTCCTTCTTCTTCAAGATTCCCGTTACTCGGCCTCGCCTCGCGTAACTCGGCTCGACCCTTACCTGCGTATGAGCTGATCAACCTTATTCAACCGACTTAGCTCATATGTTGGCCGAGTAAGGTATCAATCTCTTGACTCTGGCTAAGCCATGCCTTATTCGGCCGACCCTTGTATAACTCGGCCGAATCAGCTTATAATCCGGCATATGATAAGAAAGATTCCTTCCTTCTTTCCACTATCTTACCCTACCTGGGGTCACCCCCCCAACATTAGTCCCCGAAGCTGGGGCGGTCCTGCTGGATACTTCGGCCGGGCCACATCAGTTTCCAGACATTTTTTCTTTATCAGTTCCCGTCCGACGTATTTTTTTAGCCGATGCTCCTCTTCAGCTATCTTTCTTTTGTCTATCCTCTCCTTCCGAGGTTCGAGTCGTTTTCCGAGTCATTCCCTTTCTTTCGGTGTACCCACTTGGCTTCTTGAGTAAGCCTCATCCTACATGTTCCAATATTTACTACTGTCTCGTTTTTTGTACTGCTACGGTGTACGCTGACACGCTACAGTAATTACTGCGCCCATTGCGTCGGCGTAGTGATGCTTCGATAAACGCAACGGTCACACAGCCTCATCTCCTCTCGCTCTGTGTGGTCCTTGCTGTGCTTCCACTCTATGTTCGCGGATGCGCGATACACGCGTTCACGCGGTTACCACGGCACACCCATGATGTAACACCCTCAGAATCGGACCTATGCAAGTTTGAGCAAAATTCGCCAAACCCGCATAGAAACGATTCAAAGGTGCCCACCAGGCACTTTCGTGCGGGTGGAAAACGAAGTAATAACATTACACAACAGTCCTCGATGGGACCCACAGAACAGATATATATATATACAGTACGACTCCATGAGTCAAGAATTTAGATACAATATACAAAGATCCAAATCACCTTGAAAACGCTAGAGCGTCCAGCTACGGACAAGAAGCAAATGGGGCTAAGAGCCCTGAAGAATAACCAATGGCGTCCATAACCACCTTGCCAAGCCGGAAGGGTAACCACCTTCTAACGGCGTCGATCTCAAAACCTGCTTAAACAAAGGGGTGCCGACAAAGGGCAAAGGAAAAAGAGGCGTCGATCTTGAGGCGATTGCAGCGAGGCTAGAATTCGGCGGTCCTCGCCTACATAGGTATGGTGGACTGAAGCAGCAGCGGCAACATGCACTAAACAACCTATAGAGACTTGATACAACTGGCGGCAATCAGAGAGGGGTAAGAAGGACCTATTCGGATCCAACCTGAAGCTAACACCAAACAAACCCATCCTGGTGTTTCCCCCCTTGAGACCGAACGAGGAAGTCAACCGAGGAACTCACAACGTGGGCAGTTTTACTTATTCAGTTATCGTTGTGGCAAATACTAGTCAGGTTTAGATATTCATCCTGATAAAGTAAGCAGTAGGCACTTTTAATTAACCATTCCGTTGCAGTTGCAATACTTACTAATCAGATATGAATAGCATGAGATAACCCTTAAACCCAGCAGTTGTTGGTACTTTTATTCACCATTCCGTAGTTGTAGTATTTACTAGTCGGTACAATGGTCGTAGCGACACTCCAAACAAGCAATTGTGGGCGTGATTAATTAGCCATTCCATTATAGTGAAGCTGATTACTAGTCATTATAAAGTCAAATTTAGAGCAAGAACTTTAGTTATGCTTGTCTATGGTCGAGATATCGTGCTCCAAGTCGTCCATATCCATGGACACGGCTTCGAAAGTTTTACCGCCGGGTGCACCAATAGCAACACACGCTCGATCAACCTCGGAAAAACCAACTCAAAACCCAACGAGGCTTTCACGGTGAACAATCACGATTCAGAAAATATTTCAGGGGCCACCCTTAAGTAGAACCATAACAAAGCCGGCTCCGAGACGGGCTTAAGGTTGTGGGGCCAGAACGAACGGGAACCCGAAAGTGTGGCTGGGCTTGTCGACACAGCGGAATCGTGCCACGATCCTAAGCGATCAGTGTGCTCTCGCACAATTTAAATACATAAGTAGCATGGCATAAGTGCAGGATCGTAAATAAAACCTCAAACTAGTTTGTGGCCCCAAGAAATAAGATGAATCAAGCTCACGGCTCGGGGTCCCATATACCTCCGGATGTGGATAGTGCAATAAATCAAGGAATTATCAAGTACTCGGGGTCTTACGGGACATAAGTGCTCGAAACCAAATATTTTCTATCACCCACCGATGCCTCTGCTTATTTCAATTTTAGTTGTTAAATGAAATTAAAGTGAGCGATAAGTAAAACTATGATCATCTCCATCATCAACATGCGGCAATACATCAACAAGCGTGGCATTTGACGTCACGCATAAAGACTTGAGCAAGCGACTAAGACGCAAGTCCAACTATCTACCAAACAACGGTAATAGGATGTGTCCAAGGCAATATAGGGCTGCACGGTATATCACGGTACGAAAAACTAGAGCAACGCAACACGAGATAGCAATAGATCAACAGGAGGAATAAATACTATAAAAGTAAGATAGGTAGAAAAGGGAGATGCTGAAAACACCGTCAAGGTTCATCCAAGATCGGTGACTCACATCAACTCAACGGCCTTATCCGCGAAGAAGCAAAACACTAGAAGAAACACCGGATGCACTATTTAATACAACGGCGGAAGATCGGCATGATGCATGATGTATGGCATGGCAAGAGCGATGCAATTAGGTCATATTAAGCGGAACCGGGGTCCCGACAGTTATTTAGATGGTTCGAGTTATTTAGAAACCCCCGCAATTTTAAATGTTGTTTAACAAGGCAGAAGATAGCACCGGGTTCGCTACACCAATTTAAATGAGGCCAATATAAGGCTAGATTTGCCCGCATATGGGCCCCATATTAATTATGCAGTGAATCGCATAAGGCCCCAAACCAATGATATGCATGCGGTGACAATTAAATATGCAACAAGTTGATATCATTTATAAAAATAGGTATCGAGGAAAAGGGTCACACATTTAGGGTTGGCAGATCTTGGGTTTCGGGTTCGGGTTCGACAGGTCCGTGGTCCGTCTCGGGTCCGAGGTTCGACGGATGGTCTCGACGGGATCGTTCTCGGATATCGGGGTAGTTCTCGGGTTACTGGGGGAGATCTTGTCGAGTTCCCTGCAACGGCCTTGTGGTTCCGATGACGACCTTGGCGGTTATCTAGGAGAAACTCTTGTGGTTCCGCGAGGAAGTACTTGGTTTGGCGACGGGGCTTCGGACTCGCCCTGGTTGCTGTCGCTCTTGTCGTGGTGAAGCTCTTGTCGGGTCCGCGACGTCGAGTCGTTCTTGGCGTCCGGGGGTCGTCGGGGTTCAGTCGCGCCTGGATCGGTCTTCGGGGCTACAACCATCGGATCCGTGGGGCAGATCTTGAGGTTCCTGCGTTGCCGGGTTCGGGGAAGCTCTCGACGTGGTCGCTCTGGGCGCATACGAGATCTTGCGGGGTTGCGGGTCACCTCGATGCATCTCCAACAGATCGGGTTCATACCATCCTCATGGGGTCCTCTCATCCATGCCAAGGGAAAAACTTGGAAAACCACACGCCAGGACACCATCTCTGTCTACACACGCAACTAAGGCGGCCTTGGCGACACCGTCCTGGACAGGGAGGAGGCCGACGAGAACCATCTTTGCAGAGGCGTCGCGCAGAGCGGGGAGTGAGGCTCGGGCCGGGTCGCGGAAGAACGGCAGGCGGCGAGGGCAGGCTGGCGCCAGAGCCGCGGCCGAGGCGCCGGGGCGAGGAGGGAGAAGCCGGGCAGGCAGGCGGCGACGGGCGGCTTCGCGGGCGTGAGGGCGCTCGTGGCGGCGCGGCGCGGCGCGAGCAGGCGGCGAGGCGACGAGCTTGAGCGCGGAGGCGAGGAGAAACTTCGTCGAAGCAGCCAGCCATGAGCAGGCGCGAAGGGCGCGATGGCGAAGCTCCGGCGGCGAGGCACCGACCGTCCAGCGGAGGTTCGAGCAGTGGTCATGGCGGCGAGGAGGCTGAGAGGCGGTTGGCGAAGAGAGAAGGTCATGCGGCAGTGGCGGGCAGGACGGAGGCCGGAGTGAGGAGGCCAGCGCTGGAGGTCGGAGGGCCATGGCTCGGGAGAGGGTCACGGGCGCGAGAGAGAGGCGGGGAGGAAGGCCAGGGGGCGAGGCAGCGGGCGGGAAAGCGAGGCGTGTGGAGAGGAGAGAGGCGGGGAGAGGCTGGTGTGGGACAGCTGCGTGGGTGGAGCCAGGGGTTGGGTGGGTCGGTGTGAGGAGAGGCAGTGCAGGAGGTGGAAGCAGGGGGGCTGCGTGCAGGCGGGGTGGGGCCAGGCGGTGTGGGAACAGGGGCGTGGGATAGGGAGTGTTGTGCTTGTTAGGATTTAATTAAATAAGTTATTTAAAGAGATAATCCTTCTGTTGTATCTATGTCGGTTTGTAGCAAACCGACTTCTCTCGTACCCCCAGGAACGGACGCATCTCTTCGATGCAACTCTTCTCCTTGTATAAATATGTTGAACATCGATGGAATAAGAGATGGTTGGAATCATTTGCATTCTATACTTCACACGTTATCAACACTGCCTCTACCAACAGAGCAAAAGCCGAACTCCGGCGATCACCGGAGAAATAAGAAAAGGAGAAGAAGAACAAAAAAAAAGGTAAAGATGCCTGAAGGAAAATTCTTGAGTTTCTTCCTCCTTCTTCGCCAGGAAGGTCGACGGAGCCGTCTCATCGCGCGGCGCCGACCAGGTGGATGAGGAGGTGGCGCCGGAGGACCAGGACATGAACATCGACGACCCCGTGCTTGCAGCCCCTCCTCCGCCGCCACCATACCCAGAACATGGCTGGGATTGCCCACGTCTTGGGACCTGCGGCGCCTGTCGAGGAAGAGGCCGAGCTCGTGGCGCTTGCTCCCTCGAGCCTACCGTCTCCGACCACGGCGACCGCTCTATCAAGCGCTGGCCTCGCGCCGCGCCTCCCAGTGTCGCGCTTGGGGACGTACTAGACAACGGGGCGGGAAGCTCCGCCGCTCCAGCTTCGTCGTCTCGCGCCCCGTGCTGGAGGCCAGCCGAGCTGGTCGACGGCCGGAGTAGCAGAACCCGGTGAGGTACGCCCTCCCCAACGGACACGCCAATGGAGTGGCTCCCGGAACGCACCTCCACGGCGAATCTTCTTCAAAGGAGGAGGATGGCGTGCCGGGATCTACAGCCGGTGAATGACCGCCGTTGGCGGCAAGTAGCGGTGGCGATTCTGCCGCCGCCGCATAAGGTGTGGGGAGCGGTTTCTCTATCGAGAGAAGATGGGATAACCACGACCGCTTCTGCCTTATCTTTTCGAGTTGTCTCCAGAAAAGTCCTCGTCGAGTACAACTTGTCCCTTCTCTGTACGAGTACGACTTGATTCTGGATCGAGTGAAATGCAGCCATCGTCCCAGAACTTGTTGGCCGTGTCTAAAACGATCCTCAAACTTAAAAAATATGCTAAGACAGTCCTTGATCTCGCTCGGTTGGTCTATATACGGTCCAAACTACGATTCACCTATGTATTTTGATGATGTGGCACCGGATCAAGCCCACGGCTTCGTTCCACACGGCCAGGTACTCGCACGAGCTCAGCGTCCACAGACCACAGCTGCTACGGCCAGGTACTCGCACGAGCTCAGCGTCCACAGCTGGTCGCTCTACAACAGCTACGCCATGATGGTCTTTCCGTGGCTCAGCTGCAACGCCCACCTGGTAACCACTACGCCCATGCCTTGCACCGCCCTGTCGCCGAGCAAGGACAGTGCCGCTGCCGTGAGTCCGCGTGCGGCTGGGCTCGGGCAAGTCAGTGCGCTCGGGCAGCGCCCAGATAAAGCACGCTTGTTGCCGTCGCGGAGCATGGTGGCAAGCTCCCTGGCCTGTTCTGCTCGTAGACACGACGTTGTGCCGGACGAACTCTACAACACCGACGACGATGGCTGCCCGTCGAGCCACTCCAATCACAGGGGGAGGGCTCGATAAGAGGAGTGCAGGCAGCGCGCACAGTCAGGCTCGTAGACTTCGTCTCCGGCGACGGGTGCGAGCGGTCGAGCTGGTCCGCGCACACGATGTGCTCGACAAAACGCCAATAAGAGAATGACGAGCGTAAGCAGAGGAGCAAGGGTGGCGCTGCTCGGCCGCAAGCATGGGGGAATGGGACACGACGGCTCCTCGCCCTTCGATTTCGTGCGCTCAGCGTCCAACACGCGTCGCCGGATCCTGACCACATGGAGCTTTCCTCTTTTTTTTTCAGAAGAAGAGTCGCTGCTTGTTGAAAACGACGGCGTGAGTTCAGACTGGCTGCATATGGGCCCAATACATTGACACGTCAGCAAAATACGTGGTGAGTGTACATTTGGACCGTATGTGGACATATAGTGATAGATTAAGGACTGTATTAGTGCATTTTCTGAGTTTAAGAACTGTTTTAGACATGGCCGACAAGTTTAAGGATGGTGGATGCATTTCACTCTTCTGGATCAGTACTCACGTCCGTGAGAATGAAAAATAAAAAGAGCAAAACGAAATTGACAGGAGAGCTGCTATATTGGGCTGCGCAGTTTCAGCCCAATAAATGAAAATTCAGTTTTTCTTTTCTGTTTAGCTTTTTAGCTGTTCAGTTTTTTTTTCTAAATATGTGCATGTTAGTATTATCTAGCACTAACTATGTAGTGTCTGCACATTTAAATGTCAACATTAGACTGTTTGCAATTTTTAATTGATTTATGTTGACTATGCTTGACAAAATAATATGACAAATTTCAAATTTGCGAACAACTTATGGATTGATTAAATATCAATGAATTACTTTATACACAACTGTGAGGTCTACGCCAACAAGTTGGCAACTACCTTCAATGTGTTTTATTAAACACAAGGTTGTGTGAAGTACCATAATAGGTCGGTCTACACTACTTTGTAGTGATTACCTTGTGTTTAAAGCAAAAAAATGAAAGTGCACATGTAAATGAGATCTACACTACTTGGTAGTGACTATCTCTATGTGTCCTACAAATATGATCTACACCACATATGGTGATTATCTATTTGTAGAATGTCATATGATGGGTCGAATAGGTTTTTTCTAGACCTTAATATGAATCAAGCATGCTATTTTACACACAATTAATTTACTTGTTGGTAAATTAATGGGCATGATATTTTTCATGTAGGCTATGGATAACATATCCAAGAAAGAATTTGCTGAACTTGCACTTGATGGCAGAAACTATCTGACCTGGGCAATGGATGTCAAGATTAACTTGTCATCCAGGAATTTGATCAGCACTATAACCACACCTGCTCAAGGTGCTCCTATACCGTAAGCAAGCAAAGTATCGCTTTACACTTCATTCGACATCACCTCGATCCCGCTCGAAAGATGAGTACATGATGGAGGAAAATCCTCTATCGTTATGGGACTCCTTAAAGGGCGCTATGATCAACAGAGATCGGTGATGTTGCACGAAGTGCAAAGGCAATGGGCACTAATCCGCTTCCGAGATTTCAAGTCCGTTCGGCATACACCTCCGTACATCAAATCAACTCAAAGTTGAGATTACGCAGCAGTTTGGATGCGGATCTCATTGAGAAGACGCTCTACTTTCCATCCTAATATGAGTTTGATTCTGAACAACATCGTAACCAAAAGTATAGGAAGCATTACGAATTGATATCGCACTCCTTCAGGAAAAGCACAATGAAATTCTTGATAAGAATAATCTTTCCAGCGGGAACATTGCCGCTGAAGCACATTTCAATTCTTACAATGCTCAAAACTTTCGTGGTTCAAAGAAGAACCGTATGAGGTTTAAGGAAAGTGGAAACGCAATGAGAATCGGAATAGCCATGGAGTCCAAAGGGCAAGAATCATTTCAAGAGAAATGATAGGGTAACAATTCTCAAGGTTGTTATCGATGTGGTTGTAACACTCATATTGCAAAGAAGTGTACAACTTCTAAGCATTTGGTGTCATTGTATCAACAATCAATCAAAGGCAAGAAGGCCCAAGGGCACCGATGAAGCTCACTTCAGGACCGATGGTCGAGAGTTCCCAAGGTGTTCAATGAGCAGGTGTTCAAAAGAACATGGAGAACCATGATCACCTCGGCAAAGGAAGGACCAACACTTCATCTTTGAAGACATGCTAGTGGATTTCACTTCTACAAGTGACATATATGGAGATCAACTTTAAACTCCATGTAGTCTCATAAGTATTGTGATGATGTCCTTACATATATTGTGTGTTGTAAAATATTTGTGTCATAAGACATATGGTATTGTAATAATTATATAGTCGAACATAATGTATTATAATACGTGAGCAGACGTACATAGTATATATTGTATTGTATGTGTATATTCTATATGAGTTTGGATAAAATACTAAATTTTAGTCTTTTTACTCTATAGAAATCTTCTGAAAATCCAATGGAGGAGGAAATTTGCTTAGCGGACATGGTGCCTCTAACACAATATTACGGAGGTTAAATACTTCCAAACTCTAAAAAGAGTAAGGAGTGTCATGACTATCGGTGGTCGCGACACCGTCATTGTTGGTTCAGTCAGCCACATTTACACTCCCGAATGGTGCGAAGCTTATGATCCAGAGGCATTATTGTATCCGGATTCAACTCGTACATTCTTTGAGTTTTAAGGACATCCGAGTAATGGCTACCACATCGAAACTCATGAAGATGATGAGGTTGAAAGCCTACTCATAACTCGAAAAAGGGTTCGAAGGAAGACCCTTGAGAAACTTCCCTCTATCTTACGGATTATATTATACATACATAAAGCCGAGCCACATTTGGCATATAAAATAATCTTCCAAAATCTTGATAAATTCAAGATATGGCATGATCGCTGGGTCATCCCGGTGTTGGGATGATGAGGAAAATTATTGATGGTTCTATTGGACACAACATAGCGGTTGCTAATTTCCCTCAATCCTCGGATTTTGTTTGCCTTTGCATGTGCAATCGAAATTAATCACTAGAACCTCATACCTGAAGGTCAAGAATGAACCACTAAATTTTCTTGAACGCATTCAAGGAGATATATGTGGTCCAATTCAACCGTTATCGGGACCATTCAGATATTTTATGGTACTCATTGATGCATCTACAAGATGGTCAAATGTGTGTCTCATATCGACAAGGAACCATGCATTCGCAAAGTTGATTACTCAAATCATAAAATTGAGAGCTAATCATCCGAACATAGGATAAAATCCATCGTAATGGATAATCTCTGAATTTAGTTCACGAGCATTCAATGATTCTTTAGCTTTGGACATAAGCTGGAGCATTACATCGTATGTACACACAAAATGGTCTTGCGGAATCACTTATCAAGAGGATCAAGTTGATAGCAAGACCGCTCCTACATTGTAATCTCCCAACTTCATGTTGGGGACATGCGATGTTACATGCGCGAATTGATAAATTCGACCAATCGCATACCATACGGCCTCCCGTTGCTTAGTATGCGTGGAAATCAACCAAGTATTTCCCACCTTGAAGATTCGGTTCTTGCGTATGCGTGCCGATATCACCACCTCGGCGATACATCGATGGGTCCACATAGAAAGATGGGTATTTATGTGGGGTACACTTCTCGTCGATTATAAAGTACGGAGCCTCTAACGGGATCTCTTTACGACCGATGCTGATTGCATCTTCGATGAGGATAATTTTCCGGCATTAGGGGGAGAAAAGGACCACAAAGAATGCCGGGAAATAGATTGGAATGTTGAAGGCATTCAGTCTTTAGATCCACGTACGAATGAATCTGAACTAGAGGTTCAGAGGATTATAAATTTGCAAAATATTGCAAATAATCTGCCAGATGCATTTAATGACTATAAAGGTGTCACTAAATCCCATATTCCCGCTATGAATGTCCCAGAGAGAGTTGAGATAGCAAAGACCACTCAACTGCCCAAGAGGGGGAGAAATATGGACAAAAAGGACAAGGCTTCTCAGAAGCGTCTGCGGGGAATGAGGATCTCTCAAACAGTAAATGTAGGTCAACCACGGGTTGACATTCAACCAAGTGTTGAAGAAAGACACCTAAAGGATGTTCATCATCCAGGGCCCAGCACAAGTGCGCACACAAATATAGGTGCTGGGATATTGGAACACCTCGATTCAATCGTTGAGGGAAATCACGATGAGTCTGAAGGTATTGAAGAAATATCCACGAACTATGTTGAATCAGGAGAATCGTTCAACAGAAAGTCTACAAATGTCGACATATTTTTCTCCTCAAAGATTGCAGATGACCTGGCATTGGACCGTGAACCTAAGACCATGGCAGAGTGTATGAAACGCTTCGGATGGTCCAAATGGATGGTTGCAATTGAGGATGAATTGCGCTGCTTACCAAGAGGGGTATTTACTAAAGTGATACCTACTCCTCAACACGTTTTCCCCGTAGGGGCGAAATGGTTTTTGTTCGAAAGAGGAACGAAAACAATGAGGTGGTGAGATATAAGGCGAGGCTTGTAGCACAAGGGTTTACACAGAAACTTGGCATCGATTACGATGAAACATATTCTCCTGTAATGAGTGGAATCACGTTCCGATACTTGATATCGCTGGCAGTGCAAATGAATTTGTATATCCAATTGATGGATGTGGTGACCGCATATTTATATGGGTCGCTGGATACGGATATCTACATGAAAGTCCACGAGGAATGAAGATTCCAGATCAAAGGCTGATCGCAAAATGTATTGCGTAAAGCTACAAAGGTCATTATCTGACTTGAAGCGATCGGGTAGAATGTGGTACAACCGACTAAGTGAGTTCCTTTTGCAGAAAGGATACTTAAATGATGATGATTGCTCATGTGTGTTCATCAAGAAATCTACTGATGGATTTTGTATAATCTCTGTGTATGTGGATGATTTGAATATCATTGGTACTACACAAGAGATAAATGAGGCTAGTAATCATCTGAAGACGGAATTTGAGATGAAAGATTTGGGTAAGACCAAATTTTGTCTCGGTTTGCAACTTGAACATATTTCTTCAGGAATATTAGTTCACCAGTCTGCGTACATCCAAAAGATATTGGAGAAGTTCAATATGGATATATCATACCCGTCTAAAACACCTATGGTTGTTAGGTCTCTTGATAGAGATAAAGACCCTTTTAGACCTAAGGATGACGATGAAGAGATATTGGGACCCGAGTTTCCATATCTTAGTGCAATTGGTGCACTAATGTATCTAGCAAACCGCGAGACACGATATATCGTTTGCGTTAATCTCTTAGCTAGATACACTGACGCCATGTGAAAAGGCATTGGGTTGGTGTGAAGAATATTCTAAGATATCTTGAGGCACCAAAGATCTTGGTTTGTTCTATCGGAAAAATCAAGAGAGAACCATGGTGGTATTGTGATCTTTGGATATTTGTCGATCCCCATAATGCCGGATCACGATCGGATTTGTCTTCTTACATGGAGGTACAGCCTTCTCTTGGAAGTCGACAAAGCAAACATTGGTGGCTACATCCACTAATCATTCTGAGATAATTGCTTTATATGAAGCATCACGGGAATGTGTATGGCTTCGCAGAATGATGAACTTTGTCCAAGGTTCAAGTGGGATTGGTTCGCTAGAATCGCCCACCATTATCTATGAAGATAATGCTGCTTGTATTGTATAGATGCAGACAGGTTATATTAAGAGCAATATTACAAAACACATTGCTCCTAAGCTATTTTATCCCCATGAGCTACAAAAGAGTGGGGAAATAAATATTTTGCAAACAAAGTCATGTGATAACCTCGCTGATTTGTTTACCAAGTCCTTACCAAGTTCGTTGTTTCATAAATATGTACATGGAATTGGTATGAGAAGACTTCGTGACTTGCAAAGTTCAGGGGGAGAAATCTCCCAGGTTAAGACCTGTTGAAGATCATCAGATCTTCGGTATTGCACTCTTTTCCTTTGTGAGTTTTTCCTAATAATTTCTCACGTAAGGTTTTTAATGAGACAATATCAGTATAAGCATGGATGACATATGTCATTTTATCCTTATTTTCCCACAGGGTTTTTGGAAGGAGTTTTTCATGGCATATTGTATGTTTCTTCTCATTTTTTCCCACAGGGTTTTTAGAGAAGTAATTTCAAAGATGATTCCAAAGATGATCAATCATGAAGACAAGGAAGGATTAGGGGGAGTGTTAGGATTTAATTAAATAAGTTATTTAAAGAGATAATCCTTCCGTTGTATCTATGTCGGTTTGTAGAAAACCGACTTCTCTCGTACCCCTCAGGAACGGACGCATCTCTTCGATGCAACTCTTCTCCTTGTATAAATATGTTGAACATCGATGGAATAAGAGATGGTTGGAATCATTTGCATTCTATACTTCACAGTGCTGAGTGCATGTGAGGGAGGGGGTGTGGCCACGTGGCAGTTTGGGATTGGCAGAGGGGAAAAAAAGGGTGAGGTGGCAGCGGTCTATTGGGTGGGGTGAGGTGGAGGGTTGGGCTGGGTAGGTAGTTGGGTAGCTGTAGGATTTAGATTGAACCGATTTTAATTTCTAGGGGTGGTCGTTCGGGTCAATCGGCCCGTTCGACTGCCCCTATTAAAATAATTCAAACTTTTTATTTGTTTTAAACGGGCCGTTTGCAAACCGATAGCGGACAAAACAAAATATTCCGGGGACCCGGTTTTTTTGGTGTTTGAATAAAGATAGGGCGTGTTAGAAAACAAAACGGGCTTTGCAAAAATAGTTTTATGCAACAATGCATGATGATGACGATGCAATGCACAAATTCAACGCGATTTTCTAGTAGTGGTTTTTGCGGGATGCCACAATTCGACACCACTAACAATGGATCTCGCCCTCGAGATCCGCCTCATGGTACCGGAAAGAAGGTCGGCGATCTGAATCTTCTCGCATCGTGTAGATCCTCGCGACACCACTAACAAGAGTTCGTTGTCCGTGACCGTCGCGAGAACACTCCGGGAACAACAGGGCGAAGGTAGAGGTATCAACAAATAAAGCCACCCCTAACTTCGATGGAAAGAGGGAACCGATGCATTCTCATCCACTTCAATGTACACAAGCGAATAGAAGGGGTAGTCGGCATGGGGGCCAATCCATCACGCACCCAAACTATTACTCTGCACAATCAGTAGAAAAGAGTGCAACCATTCTCGGAAACAGACTGAAGATCTCGACAAGCGAGGTTTGGAACAAAGGAGTGATGCAGACTCTGCATCGGATCTTACATAGATGATGTCGTCGCGTCGGAAAACACCGGAAGGTATAAACAAGGAACAAAGAATGGTAACACCGTAGACGGATTCCGCAGATAGCATGAAGCCCAGATGTAGCAACACCGTGACCAGAGGAGGAAGCGAAACCCTGAAGGTACGACGGAAACCCAACCACGAGATATCCTGGACTCGAAGAGAGAGAAGAGAGCGGATTAAAAACACGTGGAGATAAGAGGAGAATAGCAGAGGGGTAAGGAGTAAAATCAGACCTAATCAGAACTATCCAACCGATTTTTGCAAAAATAGTTTTGACACTCTACTTCGGCCGTTAGCTAGGTTATCCTACAGGCTGGACTTGTGGGGTATCGAATCGCCGAGCTCGATACCACTCAGAACACCTCGAATCGGACCTATGCAAGTTTGAGCAAAATTCGCCAAACCCGCATAGAAACGATTCAAAGGTGCCCACCAGGCACTTTCGTGCGGGTGGAAAACGAAGTAATAACATTACACAACAGTCCTCGATGGGACCCACAGAACAAATATATATATACAGTACGACTCCATGAGTCAAGAATTCAGATACAATATACAAAGATCCAAATCACCTTGAAAACGCTAGAGCGTCCAGCTACGGACAAGAAGCAAATGGGGCTAAGAGCCCTGAAGAATAACCAATGGCGTCCATAACCCTGCCCAGGCCAAGCCGGAAGGGTAACCCTGCTAACGGCGTCGATCTCAAAACCTGCTTAAACAAAAGGGGTGCCGACAAAGGGCAAAGGAAAAAGAGGAGCGTCAGTACTGAGGCCAGTACACGGCGAGGCTAGAATTCGGCGGTCCTCGCCTACATAGGTATGGTGGACTGAAGCAGCAGCGGCAGCATGCACTAAACGACCTATAGAGACTTGATACAACTGGCGGCAATCAGAGAGGGGTAAGAAGGACCTATTCGGATCCAACCTGAAGCTAACACCAAACAAACCCATCCTGGTGTTTCCCCCCTCGAGACCGAACGAGGAAGTCAACCGAGGAACTCACAACGTGGGCAGTTTTACTTATTCAGTTATCGTTGTGGCAAATACTAGTCAGGTTTAGATATTCATCCTGATAAAGTAAGCAGTAGGCACTTTTAATTAACCATTCCGTTGCAGTTGCAATACTTACTAATCAGATATGAATAGCATGAGATAACCCTTAAACCCAGCAGTTGTTGGTACTTTTATTCAGCCATTCCGTTGTAGTTGTAGTATTTACTAGTCAGGTACAATGGTCGCAAGCGACACTCCAAACAAGCAATTGTGGGCAGTATTAATTAGCCATTCCATTATAGTGAAGCTGATTACTAGTCATTATAAAGTCAAATTTAGAGCAGTAAACTTTAGTTATGCTTGTCTATGGTCGAGATACTGTGCTCCAAGTCGTCCATATCCGCGGACACGGCTTTCAGAAAGTTTTACCCGGCCGGGGTGCACCAATAGCAACACACGCTCGATCAACCTCGGAAAAACCAACTCAAAACCCAACGAGGCTTTCACGACTGAACAATCACAGGATTCAGAAAATATTTCAGGGGGCCACCCCTTAAGTAGAACCATAACAAAGCCGGGCGCTCGAGACGGGCTTAAGGTTGTGGGGACGGTATGAACGATCGGGAACCCGAAAGTGTGGCTGGGCTTGTCGACAGCGGAATCGCGCACGATCCTAACGATAAAGGTGCTCCTCGCACAATTTAAATACATAAGTAGCATGGCATAAGTACAGGATCGTAAATAAAACCTCAAACTAGTTTGTGGCCCCAAGAAATAAGACTGAATCAAGCTCTGGCTCAGGGGGGTCCCATATACCTCCCGGATGTGGATAGTGCAATAAATCAAGGAACAGGTATCAAGTACTCGGGGTCTTACGGGACATAAGTGGGCGTTCGGAAACCAAATATTTTCTATCACCCACCGATGCCTCTGCTTATTTCAATTTTAGTTGTTAAACAGAAATTAAAGTGAACGATAAGTAAAACTATGATCATCTCCATCATCAACATGCGGCAATACATCAACAACTGTGGCATTTGACGTCACGCAACAGCACTTGAGCAAGCGACTAAGACGCGCAAGTCCAACTATCTACCAAACAACAGGTAATAGGATGTGTCCAAGGCAATATAGGGCTGCACGGTATATCACGGGTACGAAAAACTAGAGCAACGCAACACAGATAGCAATAGATCAACAGGAGGGAATAAATACTATAAAAGTAAGATAGGTAGAAAAGGGGGAGATGCTCGCCTGAAAACACTGTCGAAGGTTCATCCGAAGATCGGGCGAAGCTCACATCAACTCAACGGCCTTATCCGCGAAGAAGCAAAACACTAGAAGAAACACCGGATGCACTATTTAATACAACGGCAGAAGATCGGCATGATGCATGCATGATGTATGGCATGGCAAGGTGCGATGCAATTAGGTCATATTAAGCGGAACCGGGGTCCCGACAGTTATTTAGATGGTTCGAGTTATTTAGAAACCCCCGCAATTTTAAATGTTGTTTAACAAGGCAGAAGATAGCACCGGGTTCGCTACACCAATTTAAATGAGGCCAATATAAGGCTAGATTTGCCCGCATATGGGCCCCATATTAATTATGCAGTGAATCGGCATAAGGCCCCCAAACCAATGATATGCATGCGAGCTGACAATTAAATATGCAACAAGTTGATATCATTTATAAAAATAGGGTATCGAGGAAAAGGGTCACACATTTAGGGTTCGGCAGATCTTGGGTTTCCGGGGTTCAGGGTTCGACAGGGTCCAGGGTCCGGTCTCGGGGTCCAGGGTTCGACGGATCGGTCTCGACGGGATCGTTCTCGGATATCGGGGTAGTTCTCGGGTTACTGGGGGAGATCTTGTCGAGTTCCCTGCAACGGCCTTGTGGTTCCGATGACCACCTTGGCGGTTATCTAGGAGAAACTCTTGTGGTTCCGCGAGGAAGTACTTGGTTTGGCGACGGGGCTTCGGACTCGCCCTGGTTGCTGTCGCTCTTGTCGGGTCCGCGACGTCGAGTCGTTCTTGGCGTCCGGGGGTCGTCGGGGTTCAGTCGCGCCGGGATCGGTCTTCGGGGCTACAACCATCGGATCCGTGGGGCAGATCTTGAGGTTCCTGCGTTGCCGGGTTCGGGGAAGCTCTCGACGTGGTCGCTCTAGGCGCATACGAGATCTTGCGGGGTTGCGGGTCACCTCGATGCATCTCCAACAGATCAGGTTCATACCATCCTCATGGGGTCCTCTCATCCATGCCAAGGGAAAAACTTGGAAAACCACACGCCAGGACACCATCTCTGTCTACACACGCAACTAAGGCGGCCTTGGCGACACCGTCTGAGGAGGAGTCCGACGAGAACCATGCTGCAGGAGGCGTCGCAGAGCGCGACAGGGGAGGCTCGGCCGGGTCGCGGAAGAACGGCGGCCAGCGGCGATGGCAGCGAGGCGGTGGCTCGGGCGAGGCGCGCCGGTGGCGGCGAGGAGAGCCGGGGCAGGCAGGGGCGCGGCGGTGGGCGGAGCTGGCCGGGGGTGGGGGCTCGGCGGGCGGCGCGGCGACCTTGGCGCGGAGAAGAGCGGCCGAGGGAGGCGACGTCGGGCTTGGAGCGCGGAGGCGGCGAGGAGAAACTCGTCGGGGGCGGCCGCGGCGCAGACGCTGGTGGAGGCCCGGCGGTGAGGGGCGCGGTGAGCCAGCGGCGAGGCTGGACCGTCCTCAGCGGAGGTTCGAGGCGGGGTCAGGAGGAGGCTCGGGGAGAGGCGGTTGCCGGGCGGCGGAAGAGGGGCGGAGGGCGCTGGCGGAGGTCTGTCAAGTGACGGAGGCCGGAGGTGGCGGAGGCGCGGTGGAGGTCGGAGGGCGAGCCTGGGAGAGGCCGGGCGCGAGAGAGGCCGGGAGGGAGGAGGAAGGCGGGCGGGGAGGAGCGAGCGGGAGAGCGAAGGAAGAGAGAGAGGAGGGCGCGTGTGGAGAGGGAGAGGCGGCAGGGGGACGCAGGCGGCTGGGTGGGGCCCAGGGGGTTGGGTCGGTGTGAGGAGAGGCCGGTCTGGGGGAGGTGGAAACGGGGGCTGCGTCTGGCGGGGTGGGGCCCGGTGTGGGGCCTGGGAACGCGTGGGAGAGGGAGTGTCTTGAGTGCATGTGAGGAGGGTGGCCACGTGGCAGTTTGGGATTGGCAGAGGGGGAAAAAAGGGTGAGGTGGCAGCGGTCTATTGGGTGGGGTGAGGTGGAGGGTTGGGCTGGGTAGGTAGTTGGGTAGCTGTAGGATTTAGATTGAACCGATTTTAATTTCTGGGGGTGGTCGTTCGGGTCAATCGGCCCGTTCAACTGCCCCTATTAAAATAATTCAAACTTTTTATTTGTTTTAAATAGGCCGTTTGCAAACCGATAGCGGACAAAACAAAATATTCCGGGGACCCGGTTTTTTTGGTGTTTGAATAAAGATAGGGCGTGTTAGAAAACAAAACGGGCTTTGCAAAAATAGTTTTATGCAACAATGCATGATGATGACGATGCAATGCACAAATTCAACGCGATTTTCTAGTATTGGTTTTTGCGGGATGCCACACATGATCCCACTACCGCTCACCCTACGCGGTTATAAGTAGGGTAGTGGGGATGGGTCAGTTCACTTTTCCCCTTCCCCACTCTGTTCGTCTTCCTCCCAGCACCGCTGCCGTTCTCGTGCTCCAGCGTGTGCGCCGCTGATCTTTCTCCCTGACGACCCCGCCGCCGCTCTTCTGCGCTTGCAAGCTCATTGCCGTGCCCCCATCCTGGGCTCACTGCCGCTAGGCTTCTCCGCTGCGCAATGCGCCACCGCTGCTAGGTCCTAGCCCTAGGCGTTTCTCTTTTTTCTCAATCTTTTGTAGTAGTTCTCTTTCCGCTCTGCCGCCGCGTTTGTCGCCATCGCGACGGGGCCTTGGGTTTCGAGGCTTCTCCCTACCACCAGTTCCTCCTCCATGGACTCCTCCGATGAGCCCATGTCTAGATCCGTCAGCGGTGTCGTTGTTGGAGAAGAAGAGCTCATGGTGGGCCTAGAGCGGGGCTCGTGGCACGGATCTATGGTCACTCGCCGAGAGATCGAGTGGCTGCGCAAGACCCGCCGGATTCCTGCCGAGGTAAATGGTCGCTTACCCGGCAAAGAATCTTCCCCCATACTCGATGATGGAGAGTACGTAGTTTTCATGTCGCACTTCGCCAGAGGATTTGGCCTCCCCCTTAGCGATTTTACTAGGAACTTTCTAGATTACTTCGGCCTTCAGCCACATCATTTGCCCGCTAATGCTCTAGCCTCTCTCTTGGCCTTTATCTCAGCTTCTGAAGGATACTTCGGCCTTTGGCCTTTGGTAGATGTATGGTCGAAGTTCTTCCAAATACGAGCCAATGTGGTGCCGGATAAATCTCTTCAACCTTCCGAGAAATCTTTAACCCAGTGTGAGGCCGCCTCCATTACACCTCGGAAAAACTCCGTGTTCCCCTGAGTCACGGGTCTAGAGTCTTGCAAGAAATGGCACAGATCATTTTCCTATGTTAAAAACACCGGAGCTGAGGATAAGATTCGGCTTCCTGCTTTCTCCATCGGTCCTCCCTCAAAGAAGAACTGCCTCTATAATCCAAAGAAATCCCATGATCTCGCGAGGCATTCGAGCTTCAGCTTAAGGAGTTGACTCGTGCTGGGCTTCGGGGCGAAGATCTGATGGCCGCATTTATCAGCAGCCGAATCTTCCCCTTCCAACTCCGCTCCCACAAGCTTTGCTATATGAGTGGTCCTTTGGATCTTAACCGAGTTTCTATGGTTGAGATTGATGATTATCAAATTTATAAACGTGTCCGGGCTATCTGCAAGACTGAGATGCCCGAGGAATGGAAGTGGGGAATGAAGCCATTCTCTCGCAAGAATCCTCCTCCTCAGGTAAATTGAACATGAGTAGTTTCATCCGAGTTATTCTTCCTTCATTCTTTCGCTAACTCTTGTTTGCTTTTCTCGCAGAGATTTGTAGAGCAGACCACGGAAGATGCCGAGGTTTTGGCTCTTCCCTGGACCGCCGACCACAATACCCCAGACAACGGAGAACCTGATCCGGAGGAATTCATTCCTAAGCCGGAAGCTGCTCCTGTTCGCCCTCAGAGTAATACCTTGGCCCGCGCTGATGAAGGTGATTCGGACGACGTCCAAATTCTCGAGGTAGTTGCCGCGGTGCCTATCTCTTACGCATTTCCAGCTCCTTCTTTCCTAGCTAATCCGGCTGGTCAGGTGCACGAGGTTGAACCTCTCGCTTTGGAGGCCCCTGCTGCTTCTAAGAAACAAGCTGCTTCGAAGGATCCTTTGGATACCGCTCCCAGGAAGCGAACCAAGAAATCCTCCCAGCACATTCCAAGGCGCAAAGCTATGCCTGGAGTTACCGGTAACTTTCCCTTTATATTTTCATTTGTATTTCTTGTTTCTCTCTTTCTATTTCCGAATTAACTTTCACTTCTCTGCAATGCTCCTCTTTCCGCTAAGCCTAGCGGTCCGAGTATGACATCTCATGTTACTCGGCCGCCTTCCCCATTGCCTCCGGAAGATGTCCGGGTCCCTAGTCCTCCTCGTGATGATTCTCCTCGTGGGCCGACTAACGGCTCTCCTCAACAAGATGAGCCCATTTCTCCCCCAGTTGTTTCTAATGATGTCCTGATGCCGGATCGCCCAACTGATTCGACAGTTTCTCCCAAGATTCCCGAGGTAGCTCCCGCTGATCCTTCGTGTATCGCAATTCCAGCTTCTGCTCAGACATCTGCCGAGGTTACCACTACCTCAAACCCTTTGGAGACTGTCATCCCTCCTACTGCAAAGGACGTTGCTCCTAGTTTCGAGGTTGTTTCTTCTACCGAAGTTCCCGCCAAAATCAAGAAAGTTGTCGCCGCTAAACCCTTGCCATCTCAAAAGGGCAATCAAGTTCCTCTTAGCCCAGCATTGCTGATATTCTCCGCAAGGGTGCCCCTACAGCTAAGCCTACGGTTGCCATCACTGCCGACACGTGACTCGTGCTTCACAAGAGTCTCGCGACCGCAACAGTCACGCAACAGGCCAGAGGTAAAGTGTTGACACGCACTGAGAGTGGGAATAGCCTCAGATCATTGGTAGAGTATGCCAACAATTGGAACGTGGCTGATCAACTCGAAGGCAATCCGAGTAACCAATCGTTCCAATTATCCCACATCAGCAGCCGTTTGCACATGGATGCCAAGATTGTCCTTGAGAGTGACAAGATGAATGAGGTAAGCGCCTCAATTTATACTTTGTCTATTATACAATATTATATACGCACTAGTCCCCGAGCTTGCGACCGAATGACTTGTTATTTGTTTGGAAGCTTTCCTTGTTCCAAATATAGCAACTTGCCTGTGCAATAGCTAGTGTTTTCTGTGTGTATTAGAATACCCCTAGCCACCTAGAGCCGAGTCAAGTTTCTTCGTGATTCGGATCTTCTTTAGTTTTAAGTATCCAACCATCTAGATCTGAGTCAAGATTTTTCTTGATTCGGATCTGCTTTAGTTTTAAATATCCAGCCATCTAGATCCGAGTCAAGTTTCTCCTTGATTCGGATCTTTTGTGATTTTCTTTGTATTACTTGTTCTTATTTTCAGGTTGCTCATGATCGGCGAACGACCGAATTCCAAAGGTTACTCTTCTCACATAAGAAGCTTCAAGATAAATTCGATAAAATGATCCCTGTTGTGAAGAATACTGGTAAATTACTCGGCTTTTAGTGCCCTGTATCTTCATAGGAAGATTCCATATTTGTACTAATTTATTATGTGTTGTTGTGCAGTCAACATCAACAATATAAATACCCATCTTACGAAGAAATTCGCTACCCTTGAAGGTTAGTTACCCCTTTGCCCTTTTATTTATCCTTCTTTGTTCGAAGTAAATCTTGAGTATCTTACGGTATTCCGGCTTAGGCGTAGCCGAGTTACAAACATTTGTAGTGTCACATCAAGAATGCATACCTATGCTTGATATGATGCTGCATTTTTTAGAGCAAGCTGGCACTCACTCGGTGCAACTTAAGGAAAAGGATGACGAGATAGCCCGGCTCCGTGCCGAGGTTGAATCTCTTAAACTTTCCTAGAAGTCCAAATTAGAGAAAGTTGATCAGGAGTTTTCCGAGGAGAAGAACGGACTAAGCCTGCAGCTTCAGAAGGGCAAGGAGCTTATTGATGCCGCCGAGCTAAAGAACCAGGGAATGACCAAAGAAATGACTTGTTTTGAGAAGAATAGAGCTAACTGGGCCCTGGATCTCCAGAAAATGATACGTTACATCCACCGTAAGTTTTTGTTTCTAGCCGAGTCATTCTTTGCTCGTAGATTTTTCTTGACTTAAGTGACGTTTTTTGCTTACAGACCATTTCCCAGAAGCCAAATCTGTGAGTTCAAAGGCTGTGGTCGCTGCTCGCGGCTGCCGAGGTGTTCCTATTGTTCCAAATCAAGAATATTCCATTGAGGACTTCCTGGTTGCCGTTGTAGCTGCTATCGAGCCAATGAAAGTCACGGGGAAAGACTTGGTGCAAGCGGCTATTCGGGCCTACCATGTGCTCTGGCCGAATGAGCCAAAGGTCAAGAAAGTTTAAGTGCTCGTGGCGAGGCTGATAGAGTCCCAAGCTCGATTAAATATTTGGAGAGAATCCGCTGGACGAGCTGGAGCTAATATGGCGCTTACTGCTGTTTTGTCATGGTACAAGGATATTTCCCTCGATACCCTGATGAACTTGCGCACTGGTTCTCCTTGGGTTGAAGATCCGGACTACATTGCTTGTCACCAAGGCCGTGCTTTCCAGCTCATTGAGTATGCCAATGTTCATCACTGGATCGAGGGGCCGAGTTTCCTTCCTAACGACACCAAAGATAAAGCTAAGGTTGCGGATGATGATGAATCCGATGGATATTCTGATGGTGAAGGTGAATCTGATGAAAATTCTGATAATGCTGACGAGTCCAGTGACAGTTCGGGAGGGGATGCCGAGGCTCGATGTTCCTCCAAGGGAACTTAAGCTTCTCAAGCCCAAGGTGGGGTCTCTCAGCTAACAATCCCTGCCCAAGATGTTCCTGCAACCTCCGTGGACGCCGAAGTAACCTCTGCAGAGGCTCAAGCAACTTCTGAGGCCCCTGTTCCTAAGGTCATTCCTCCTAGTGAGGCCGAGGTAGCCTCGGCTGCGTCCGAGATACCAACATCGGAAACTCCTGCCGCTGCTACTATTCCTCCCACGGGTGATTCGGCAACTGCCGATGCTTGAGCTTAAAAACTCTTACTTATTCAAGTCCTTAGTATGCCGTGCGTATGCTGTCCCAAAACAATCATCCTCTTTTGGTATTATGTGATCCGTTGAACTTTGGCATTATATGCTGTAGTAATGTTGTTACTCTTCTAGTTGAATTTGTGTGATCCGTATCTCTATTTGCAAAATTTCAATTTCATAAGTTCGAATCATATTTTCATATGTCTGATTCTCGTTCGGCATCCATCTTCTGTTTTTCATCTATTCTTAGTCGCAAAACTCTTGGTTTTACAATTTTGTCTCAAGGATTATGAGAACTATGTCCATACGTCATTTAGTCTGACATACTTTCTACCTCTCCGAGTTATCCATCGGTAAGATAATATAAATAGGGTACTTTCCACATTATATCTTGAACTGCTGAGGTTATTACTCGTATGATGATGATAGTGAAAATTCATGGGGAACTCCCTGAGTTATTGCTCGGGTTGCCAAAGTGATCATTCATATTACACATGTGATTGATGATAGGCAAGATGGGGCAGTCCCCGAGTCATTGTTTGGGCCACCGAGGTTTCATACATAACCAAGTCGACAAACAGTACGGGGTAGTCCCCGAGTTACTGCTCGAGTTACCGAAGTTTCATACACAACTAAAAATAATAAACAACATCGGGTAGTCCCCGAGTCACTGCTCGAGCTACTGAAGTTTCATTAAAAAATGACAAATAACATGGGGTAGTCCCCGAGTCACTTCTCGAGCTACCGAAGTTTCATACATAATTAGAAATGACAAATAACATAGGGTAGTCCCCGAGTTACTGCTCGAGCTACTGAAATCTCGTTAATTCATGTCTGATAGATCAATTTGATACATAATATTGTTGGATACAATACACTTCCTTTAAGTGTAAAACGGACGAGGTAATGCCACATTCCACGGTCTTCTCATTCGTCTCTGGACTTATCCGCCTTGTTCTTTTCCGGTGTTTGAGCGTTGATTAGGTATTATGAATCGTTGTGTAATGCTTTGCTCACGATAAATGGGCCTTCCCATGGGGGTGAGATTTTATGCATGCCTGCTGTGCGTTGCACTAGCCGAAGAACCAGATCTCCTGCCTTGAAAACTCTTGGACTCACTTTCTTGCTATGATATCGTCTAAGGTCTTGTTGATAAATAGCTAATCTTGATATTGCCAATTCTGTTGCTTTTTCTAGCAAGTCCACATCATCTTGCCGTGATATTTCATTTACTTCGGCTCTTGTGTATTGGGTGACTCTTGGCGAGTCATGCATTATGTCGGCTGGAAGTATAGCTTCTGCCGCATATACGAGAAACAACGGGGTATATCCTGTCGATCTATTCGGGGTGGTCCTGAGGCTCCACAACCCTGCTGGGAGTTCCTCAATCCAGCATCCTTCCGACCTTTGTAGCAGTTCTATCAACCTAGGTTTTATTCCGGACAGTACTAGTCCATTTGATCTTTCTACTTGTCCATTTGATGCTGGGTGAGCCACCAAAGCAACATTGAGTCTTATGTGCTTCTCTTGGCAGAATCTAGCAAACGCTCCTTCAGTGAAGTTTGTGCCATTGTCTGTGATGAAACTGTGCGGTATCCATATCTCGAGGATGATATCTTTGAGGAATTTCACCGCCGTGGGCCCGTCACATTTTCTTATTGTCTTTACTTCTATCCACTTTGTGAATTTGTCCACCATGACCAAAATGTGAGTCATGCCGCCGCGAGCCGGCTTAAATGGACCAACCATATCTAAACACCACACAGAGAATGGCCAAGTGATTGGTATTGTTTTTAATTCGGACGAAGGCATATGTATTTTGCTGGTGTATCTCTGGCATCCGTTGCACTTTGTTACCATTTCCTTTGCTTCCTTCAGCGCAGTTGGCCAGTAAAACCCATGCCTGAACGCTTTGGCCACGAGGGATCTGGACGAGGCATGGTGCCCACATTCTCCTAGATGTATATCTAAGAGGATCTCTTGTCCCTCTGCCGAGTCAACGCATCGTTGCAGCACATTCGTCACGCTTCTCTTATAAAGATCATTATTTATGATTTTGTAAGCTTTTGCTCTTCTCACTATTTGCCTAGCCATAACCTCATCCTCCAGCAAGATCTCTTCTTTGAGGAATGAGAATATGGGCTGTGCCCATTGCGGCACGACTTTTTCCGGGAAAATTGTGTTGTCAATTTCCATCATCTCTGCCGACATAACCTCTGCCGGATTTTCCCAATCTATTTTTGGGTCAACCGGATTAATATCCGAGTAGTTTGGTTCATGTTCTTTGTCAATTTCCATTGGGACGCACCCTTCTATCTGATATGTCGAGATACGAATTGACTCAGATTCTGGCGAAGGTGTAATTGACGGCTTTCTTAGGTGTTCCAGGGCTATACTAGGCGGAATTGACTATCTGGTTGATCCGAGCTTCGATAGCGTATCTGCATCATCATTTTCTGCCCGAGTATGTGATGGAATTCACATCCATCAAAATAACCACTGATTTTTTGCACATGGAACCTATATAGGGCCATATTTGCATCTAGTGCGTCCCAATTCCCCGACACTTGCTGGACTACGAGGTCCGAATCCCCGTAACACATAATCTGACGTATTCCGATCTCTTTTGCCATTTTTAGGCCATGGACAAGCGCCTCATACTCGGCTACATTGTTTGATGCAGCGAAATGTATTTGCAACACATATTTCAGTTGATCCTTTTTTGGAGAAGTCAACACTATCCCTGCTCCTAGCCCATTTCTTAACTTGGAACCGTCAAAATGCATCATCCAATAATTCGGATCTGGTAATGGGGGTTCGTATTGCACCTGGGCCCAGTCTACGAAAAAGTCAGCCATAGCTTGAGAATTAATTGCATCTCGCATATCAAATTGCGGAGCATAAGGTGACAACTCAATTGACCATTTTGCTATTTGTCCACTTGCATCTTTGTTGCTTAGTATCTCGGCTATCGGTGCCTCACAAATCACCTTTATTGGGTGTTCTTCAGAATAATGTTTGAGCTTCTTTGCCGACATGTACAATGTGTAAGCCATTTTCTGGTAGTGTGGGTAGTTCTGCTTCGAGGCTGATAATACCTCACTCAGGTAATATACCGGTCTTTGCACCGACTTACCTTCTTCGTTTTGTTCCACGACAACTACTGCACTTACCACCCTATTTGTTGCTGGCACATAGAGTAGCATGGGCTCTTTTGACAATGGGGAATCCAAGATAGGTGCCGTAGCCAACACCTTTTTTAACTCATGAAAAGCGCTATTGGCCTGAGGTGTCCAGTTGAACTTGTCATATTTTTTCATTAGTTGATACAAAGGCAATGCTTTTTCACCTAGACGACTCACGAATTGACTCAGGGATGCAAGACACCCTGTAAACTTTTGTACATCATTTAGGAATTTTGGCAGTTCCATTCTTTCAACTGCACGGATCTTAGTCGGATTTGACTCTATACCTCGGCTAGACACGAGGAAACCGAGTAATTTTCCAGCCGATATACCAAAGCTACATTTTTCTGGATTAAGCTTCATTCGGAAATTTCTTAAGTTCGCGAATGTCTGCCGAATATCTTCTAGGAGCATGTTGCTCTCTTTGGTTTTTATAACTACATCATCAACATACACTTGCACATTTTTTCCGATTTGATCATGCATTCATTTTTGCATGCATCTTTGGTACGTGGCTCCTGCATTACGCAGGCCGAATGGCATGGTGCGATAGCAATAAGGCCCATACGGGGTGATAAATGCAGTATTTATTTGATCAGCCGGGTTTAACGGTATCTGGTGGAAACTAGAGTACGCGTCTACAAATGATAACAGCTCGCAACCTATGGCCAAATCAATGACTTGGTCTATCCTAGGTAAAGGAAAAGGATCTTTGGGACACGCCTTGTTAAGGTTCATGTAATCGATGCACATTCACCAAATGACAGCTACATTTGGGTCATCCTTTTTCTTTTCTACCAACACTGGGTTTGATAGACAATCTGGATGAAGTACTTCCATGATAAACCCGGCTGCAAGGAGCTGAGCTATCTCATCCCCTATTATCTTTCTCCTGTCTTCGGCGAAGCGGCGGAGAGGTTGCTTCACCGGCCTTGCTCCTGGCCTTATGTGAAAAGAGTGCTCATCCAACTCCCTCGGTACTCCTTGCAGATCATGTGTTGACCATGCAAAGATATCCCGATTCTCACGGAGGAAGTTGGTGATCTCGCTTTCCTATTTGTCATCCAGGCCGGCACCAATAGTGATGGTGCGCTCTGGGAATTGATCATCGATCTGGATCTTTTTCTTTTCTTTAGTCGGCTGGAACGACACACTTCCGTGCGGGTTGGCAAGTGCCGGCATGTTAAGCTGTGCCAAATGAGCCAAAGATGCTACTTCCTGAATTCTTCTTCTCTCTCTTACGATTACCAAAGACTCGGCCAGGTTTGATCCGGGTGAGGCACATTCCATTGATTTCCCATAATATCCAGCTATTGTTATCACCCCCTGAGGTCCTGGCATCTTCATTTTCAAGTAACTGATGTGACAGCTGCTCATAAATTTAGCCAATGCCGGCCGTCCGAGTAAAGCGTGATAACAACTTTCCAGATCCACCACCTCAAACTCCAGATTCTCAGCTCTGCAATTCTCTCTTGTGCCGAATAATACATCTACTCGAACTTTCCCAATGGGTTTGCATGAGAGTCCCGGCACTATCCCATGGAACGTTGTCCTTGTTGACTGTAGCATATTCAGAGTTATTCCTAATTTGTGCATTATGTCTTTGTACTTGATATTGATGCTGCACCCATTATCTATCAGTACTTTTGAGAACTTCACATTGATGCTAGGCCCAACAAATGTCGGATCCAGTACTAAAGCATATGATCCTGGGTTCGGCATTATCTTCGGATGATCCCTTATGCTCCAGGTTATCTCCTGGTCCGACCATGGCACGTATCTCAGAATTGTCGGCATAACTGCATTCACTTCCATATGTCGGTGTTGTACGCTCGATCTATCTTGTTAAGCTATCGTGAACACACAGTATGATTGGTGATGTTCCCTGTAATCATTGCGTCCATTATTTCTGAGGTTTCCTCGTCCATCTTGATTCTGATTTATCACTTTATGAACTATATCCCTCCGATCCTGATTCTCATACCTCGGAGGTGGTGGAGATAACGTAAATTGTTGCACATTTCCCCCAGTCAGCTATGGCTGCTGCTGGTGATGCGTTTGATGCTGTGGATGGCTGTCGGGTTTCCCATTGCGCTCTTCATCCAGGCGCATTGGCGAGTGGTGTGATTGGCTGGCTTGGCCGGGTTAGGCGTGTGGAACTTACATGGCTGATCCAGCATGGACTCAAACATGTACTTCGGCCTCTCTTGCCATTGTTTCTTCTGTTCAGGTGTCCACTATTTCTTCCCGTCGTTCCTCGGCATCCACTGCTGAGGACCATTCTTCTGTCGTTGCTTGCTCCCAAGACTCGACTGATCCTGTACAACTGCTGCCACTTTATTTGAACTATATATGTAATCCAGTCTCTCATCCCTTCTTCTACCTCGGTAATCATTGCGCCGTGATGATCCGGCACCATCTCGGGCGTAATGATCCTGTTTCTCACGATGATCAGCCAACATAAGCTTTGGTTGAGTCGGATCACCTAAGGCATATGAATCTGCTACTCTGATTGTTTCTGCCAATGTGGTTGGCATATCTCTCTACAACCTCTTCCACAATACACTTCGATACGTGCACCCCTGAGCGAACCAGGCAATTTCGTGAGATTCTATAACACCTTCACATGAATTTTTGAGGTTGCACCACCGAGTCATGAATTCTCTATCAGTTTCATTCGGTTTATTCTTGCACATTACGAGCTGCTGTGGCCTATTTGGCCTCTTATATGTACTAGTGAAATTACTGACAAACATTTCCTCAAAATCCAACCAACTGTTGATACTGCCCATCGGCAAATTATTCAGCCAAACCCTAGCCGTTCCTTCCAACATCTGGGGCACATATCTCACATCCCATCTCAAATTTCCCCCGGCTATTTTTATGGCAGTGGCATAATCAATCAGCCAATCTTGTGGCTTCGTACTTCCATTGTACGTTTTCGTGCCTCTTGCCAAGTAGAAGTTTGGCATAGGCGGTTCGCCCATAATCCGAGGTCCATAACATGCCGGGCCAGGTGGACCCTGTTCCTCCAGTAGCTCGGACCGATACAGTTTGTCCAGCTTTAATCTTGCGTCTATCGATGACAAGTTTCTATAGATAACCCTTTCCTGCATTCCATAACGGTTTTTCCCACCATGCTCTGCATTTTCCAGCTCCGAGTAGCCGTCGTTGTATCTATCATTGGCTTGATTATGCGGAGCTTGTCTTGCTTCTCGCTCTTGCCGAGGTTCGTGCCTCGGCTGATGATCCTACGGAAGGTATCTCCTTCCTTCCACCGGGTTATTATTCTCGGGGTTTCCCCTTCCAAGATTCCCATGCTCTCTATTCACGTGGCCGGGGTTTCTATCACCGCTGTTACCTCGGCTACCATTGCCCCTATTTTGATTGATCTTCCCGGCCACTGCCAGGTCATATGAGACAATCTGCTTGTTTCTCTTTCCCAAAGTTACTGCTTTGTCTTTCCATGCATTGTTTCCGGGTGAGGATGCCACCGCCGCGGATAATGCGGGGACAGCTCCTGCCAAATGAACCATACGGGAAGCTCCCGGCTTTGTTGGGTTAGCCCTAAGCATTTCCTCATTCCGTTGGTTCGCGATGCGTACCCGCTCGTTTACCCTTTCTTGCTGCTTTTGCCGGGCTTCCCCGGTTAATACTTCCAATTCTAGGGCTGCCGCATTTGCTGCCCCGAGGTTGTTTGCCAGGGTACTATACCTCGGCAAACCTGGATCAACCAAATCATCTGGCTGAGCCTCATGCTCTTTGTTGATATCATTCATGAGGTTCTTTCCTCTTAATATCAGATCATCTACTCTACTAGGGGCCTTAACTAGCTTGTTTGCCCTGGCATATTCTCGCAAAGTCCTATTAAAGGACTCTTGCAAGGCCGACACCTTTTTTGCCTCCTCTAACATTTTCAATCTAGCTTCTTCTATCTCTGCCTGTGCGTTTGCCGGGTTAACTATCGGCGCTATAGGCGTAGTTAAGTTATCTATAGCTTCCTACAGGATATTCTCTGGCCTCTCCAGAGGTGGCCACATTACCCTTGCTGCTTTTGGCGTTACCTCCTGCACCTCGACTTCCCTGGTTACCGGAGGATCTGCCACTGTTGGCTTTGGAGCTGCTTGCTTCGCTGCTACCTGTCCTCCTGCTGATGGGTCCTTGCTTGGCCCGGCGCCTGCCCCTGCTATTGGTGCAGGAGCTGTCATCATCACCTCAACGCTGCCCGCGGGGCGAGCGCCATCCTGAACGCTGGCAACACTGAGGGGAGGATCTCCCGCGACGATGACTCAGTGTGGATAGACGTAGGAGGTGTCGATGCCGACGTAGATCTTATGAGCGCCCAGGTTGATGAAGACACCGTTGCGCAGGGGAGCCTTCCTTCTGATACTACCAGCGTTGTCGCTGACGTAGTCCCAGATGTCAAATCTCTGGACTAGCCCAGAAACCACCCGCTCGCCAATGTCGATGAAGTTTCTCGTCCGAATCTTGACTCCAGCTAGCACCGCTGCTGGTCCCACAGTGGGCGCCAACTGTCGTTGTGGTGGCACAGCAGATGCCATGGGTAGGCTAAAGTATGGGGCCAATGGATACTAGTGGGATCTAGGGAGGGAAGATGTAGTGATTTCCACACACAACAAGCTAGAACACCGATATTTATTTCTCCTCAATCAAGCTACAAGTGCTCCTTGAGATGTATCAAAGAGAGGAGGAAGAAGATTACAACATCAGTCCTCTAGTGTCAAATGAGTCGATCCCTTCTCCAGGAAGCCGTGCCCCTCCTTACAAAGGGGTCCTTTGGTTCCTTCTAGGGCTGATGTGTCCCAAAGTAGTAACTCGGCGGACCTATTTCCATGTCCCCCTTCTATCGACGGCAAAGACCCAGAACCCCCACATGTGAGCCTCGGTCTTGCCCACTGTCACCTCCGTGACGCCTATCTGCACCTCTGTGGCTCTGCTCTTTGTCTCCAGCGCTTGGCTCTGTGCATATTCCTCCTAGTTAGCATCTAGGGTTTGACTAAGGGATCTATCTCCTTCTTCTTCAAGATTCCCGTTACTCGGCCTCGCTTCGCATAACTCGGCTCGACCCTTACCTGCGTATGAGCTGATCAACCTTATTCAGCCGACTTAGCTCATATGTCGGCCGAGTAAGGTATCAATCGCTTGACTCTGGCTAAGCCATACCTTATTCGGCCGACCCTTGTATAACTCGGCCGAATCAGCTTATAATCCGGCATATGATAAGAAAGATTCCTTCCTTCTTTCCACTATCTTACCCTACCTGGAGTCATCCCCCAACATATGACCCATATTGGCCGATCCGCGCGAATCGGTACGGGCCAATCAGTTGCGTCCACGTGTCTGAGTTTTATATTTAAAATCTGTTTTTGAATCTATTAGAGATTTAAACTTGTAAAATTCATAACTTTTGTTCTGTTTATCCAAAAAATGCAAATAAGATATCATTGGATTCAGAAAAATAAATCCTACACTACTGTGAGATTGAATTTGTATTTTTCTTATGTAAATTGGGTTTATTTGCAGAATAAAATATAGGCTTATTTTGGCCATATAAATTATTTAGAAATTGTTTTTAAAGCAAATTATGTTTATTTAAACTATAAATAGTTGGTTTTGTGTTCAGTACTGTTTGGTTTGTTTGGTTTAGTGTATAAAAATCATTTTATTGCATTTGCATGCATTCATGTATGCAAATGGTGCTATCATTTTATGTGTAGATTTTGGTGCTAGTGGTGATTGTGATTGTGAATATTGTTGCTAGTCCCCCAACTACCAAGGCAAGTGGTGCTTCATGTATTTTTCCTATTATTTTTGACTATGCACTAGTGATATTTTGAATAGGGGTTGCATGAAATTTTGCTAAGTACCTATATGCTATGCTTTGGAAAACCTAGTAGTTGTAGTCTTAGTAGAATTTTCTCTAAGTTAAGATACTTTCCATATTAACATGCTTAGCCTAGCTATTAGCAAACAAGGGTGGAATATATTCATGCTATGGAATTTTTGCTAAGTCTTTTGACTTGTGTTTTTACTTAATAAAACAACTAAGTAAATGAATCACCTGGGTGGAATGGTATGCTGGTTTATGTTGAGTGGTTACACAAGGCCCATGTATATGGTTTAACTTGTGTATCTCACTTGTGTAAATCCACCCATGAACAAAGGGATTTGAGATACTTAGTGTTTAGAAGCTTCCAGTGCAACCACATGGCATATGGATCTCCCTTGATCATATAGGTTGCAATATCTTAGCCAGATGGACAGTTGGTGGTAGGGTGATAGGATGGAAAGCGTCCATGGTGGTCTAAGGGAAGGCTTCTGAAAGGTCTTGTCTCGATGCATGTCGAGTCTTGTGGGAAAAGTGCACCACCTCTCGAGAGGGTAAAACCTAAGTACTTAGCCGTGTCCCCGTCAACGGACAATTTGAGAATCAAGACATTGAAGCTATCAAGGATCTCCTCATCCCAATTTCTAAGTTAAAACTTGTGGTTGAACAAGGGTAAAGATTCACCAATGTCTATTGGTGGTTCCTTGGGAGTTTTTTTCAAACAAAAACTTAGAGTTTTCAACTGATCGGGAAAAACCTATTTTGAGCAAAGCAAGCCTAAGCTACACTTAGCCATATTCATATAGATATTAGATACTACTATTATACTATGGTATCACTTGCCAATACAATTCCAAATGTATTGACCCACTGTGGCTGTAACTTATGATGTTGCAGGTTACCCTGATGAGGATCAGGGTTATGAGTCTACACTCAACATGCTTGCCTGTGGCACATGAAGATGAAGACTTTACTTTATTTACTTATGAATGAACTCCTGTACTAGACTTTGGCTATGGAGTTGTAAAAGACTATGTTTATCTCTGGAATGACGATGTAATAAATACCTTTGTATCTGTATACTTCATCTTAAACTATGGATGCTAGCATTTGATCCAGGGACTAGCATTGCAATCACAGGGACCTTTACCTTATAAAGGTGGGGTCTTACAGATGGTATCAAAGCACTGTATTGCCTATAGGATTATGACCCTAGGATGGATTATACTAGGAAAACCACTAAGGAAAAATGCAACCCTTTGGAAATTCCACACTTTTCTTTTTCTTCTCGTAAACCCTTCTAATCTTATTTCTCATCTCAATTTGTAGATGGACACCATCAACGAACCGTCAAGAAGGGACCACTCATGACCATGACTTTAGAATGTGAGACAGAGTTTCCCAAAGCACTCAAACCCTTATGGTTAGCTTGGGTGAAAGAATATTTCATAATCCCTAGTGTTTTGTGTGTTAGATAACAATATCAAGGATTATTTAATGTGTCTTGAAGTGTTGCAGATCTTTACATTGAAAAGGGAAAAGGAAATCTGCTTTTGGGGGGGCGGATAATCGGCCCCTACCAGGGGCGGATAATCCGCCCCACCCCATACCCAGAAGACGCAACCCCCAGAGAGGGGGCGGCGAATCGGCCGGACTTTCCGGCACGGGCAGATAGTCCGCCCCTGGGGGGCGGATAATCCGCCCCTCGAGGATTTTCACCAAGTCTGGACCTGCTTCGCTCTCTATATGGGGGCGGATTTCCCCCAGACTCTCCGACTCGGGGGCAGAGTTTTCCCCTAGGTCGGATAGTCCGCCCCTGGAGGGGGGTGGATAATCCGCCTCTCATGGAATTTCACCAAGTCTGGAAATGCGTCGCTCTCTGTATGGGGGGTGGACTTTCCCCTGGAGTTTCCGTCCTGGGGGCGGAGTTTTCCCCAGGGCGGATAATCTGCCCCTAGTGGGGGGGGGGGGGATAATCCGCGCCAAACTTCTTCAACGGCCAGATCTAGGCAGGGGGTATTTAAGCCTTCCTTCCCCCTCCTGCCAAATCTCTTGGTTCATTCAAAAAAGTCAAGATCTGATCTGCAACCTTCATCCAAGAGAACTCCACCTAGATCCACCCAAAGGCCCCGTCTCTTGGGGAATCGAAGGAGGAGGACTCGATCTTCAACCACTGCAATCAAGCGCTTTATCTCCTCTCCATTCGTTTGGAGAATCTCCGATATAGTACTTCTTGCAAATACCTAGATCCTTGCTTTTGATTATATTGATAATCCTTGTTCTTGTGACAGCTTGTTGTCATTACGGGAGCCCCCAATTCAGTTGTGGGTGTGTGCCCCGGTAGAGTTGTAAAGGCACCGGTTCCCGCCTCGAAGGGTACCAATAGTGGAGAAGGTGGATCAGGCCTTTCGTGGCGAGATCCATCGGAGAATAGGGTGAGGCCTATTGTGGCATGGTGGTCTTAGAACCGCCCACCCCTCCAACGCAGATGTACTTCCCTTAACAAGGAAGGAGCTGCGGTATAACAAATCCATGTGTCTCTGCGTGCTCCACTACGGTTTGCTCGCTCCTCTCTTTACGTGCTTAGTAGCTAGGGTTGCAAATAGGGAAATTCTCATAGTTGCATATCTAGAGAATTTACTTTATGCCAAGCCTAAAATTGAAAAGGAACTAAAAATTGAGTAGCACCTATTCACCCCACCTCTAGGTGCCCATACGATCCATTTCAATTGGTATCAGATCCCCGACTCTTAATTCGGGCTTAACCGCCTAAGAGAAGTATGGGTTCCAAGGGAGATGGGAGTGATGCTCCGGAGGTAGTCACCATGAACGATCTCAAGACATTGTAAAAAACCTTGGTTAGTTCAATGGAGGCTAAGATGGAAGATATGCGTCAATTGATAATGCGTCTCTCCACATCCGCAGCATCACCTCCATCTACCCTGAGGCTACCACTCCGCAATCCAAGGAAACAGGTAAAACCGGTTCCAAAGATAACAAAGTGGTTGGTGATGGCACAAGCAAGAGATCCTCCTCGAAAAAGGATAGTGGTATGGAAGGATACAATGAGGTTCCTCATGTGTATTCTACTGATCCACCTATCCCTCACCCACATATACATAATAGGGGTGATCCACCCAAACTTTCAGCATCTACTTTTAATCAATGGCAATTTTTGATGAAGTCTCATGTGTGCAGCTCCTCCATTGAGTTATGGAAAATCATAGAGAATGGTATTCATGTTGGAGACCCCAATAACCTAACAAGAAGGGAGGTTGTTGATAGTCAACTCAACGCCACAGATCTACACATGATCCAGATTGGTGTGGGTGACAAAGACATGCCACACATTCAGCATCTTAGTACAGCTATGGAAGCTTGTGATGCTCTCACCGAGATCTTCACTAGAAACGAAAGTATGAGAAGAAATAGATATGATTCTTTGAGCAATGAAGCTGGAGGTTTTTATATGTTGGATGGAGAAAACCACGAGGACATGTATAGGAGGCTCAAGTCAATAGCCACCACTTTTAGGAATCATGGTGCCTCTATGTTGATGATGTGTGGATCAAGCGCAAGTATGTCAGTGCTCTCATTCCATTTGAGCCCACAGATTTGAAGAGTCTTGAAGGAAGGCATAATTACCACCTTATGACATCCAATGAGGTAATGCAAGGAATGGCTGCTTTCAAAGTGGCTACCAAGAATGCCGAAGATGCTCATGCACGAGCTATGGGGATGCAAAAGGGGGTCAACATGGCCTTGAAGACTAGTGTGATTGATCATGATGAAGATGACATAGAAGGTATGGACTGTCCTGAGGATGTAAAAAGAATCCATGGACAACACCTGTCCTTTTATGCTAGAAACTTTTGGAAAGACCCGGCCAAGGCTAAATGTGAACTAGAACGCAAGAGTGGAGCTTATGGAAGAAAGGAAAATGGTCCCATGCTGAGAACATGTTTCAACTGTGGAGACCGACTGCAGTTTGTAGCTGAGTGTCCATATCAAAGTAGGGAAGATAATGGAGGAAGACTTATTTTCAAGGAAAAGTCAAAGGCTCCACGCAAGAAACAATTTGTAAAGAAGAATGCTCCCTTCAAGAAGCAACCAAAGATTGTTGTAGTGGCTCAAGAAGAATATTCTTCGGGAAGTGAAGATGTGGACGAGCATGATAGCTCTCGAGAGGTGGCTGCTATAGTCACCACATCTACACCAACATCACTCTTCGACTCCCCGAATGAAAACGTCTTTAACAAGAATGCTACTTGTATCATGGCCAGAGGTTCCGAGGTAACTACTTCTAACTCTTCTTTTCCTAAGGTTATGATTGACATGGATGATCCTACTAGTCTTAAGGTTAAAGAAGAGATTATTGCTTTGGAGTATTTCTTCACTAACTTGCAAGGTGAGCAAAAAATACGTTTTGAGGCTCTTATCGACCAGCTGGCCCAAAATGAAGTTCTCCTCGAAGAAAAGGGCAGAATTGAAAGGAAGGATGCAATGGAAATTGCATCCTTAAAATGCTCTAGAAGAAGAAGAAGAAGCTCGGGTTTCTCTTGAAGAGAGGCTTGAGTCCATTGAGGAGTCACATGAAGAAATAGTGGCTAAGCTTGTCAAGGAACGCGACAATGTAGTCGCCAAAGCAAAAAAGTTAAAAAGGGAAAAGATTAACTTTGGGGTTGCTCATGATAGACTCTCCGAGGAATTGGAGACACTTGACAATGCTCACAAGGCGTTGAAAAGTGATTTCTCCATTCTCAGTGAGTCACATTATCAACTCCAAATTCGATTGACCAAGTATGATGTTCCGAGCACATCTAAGTCAACATATTTTCACAAGGAAAATGTTAGTGTGAAGAAGGATTTGTCAAGGACATCACTCCCAAAGATAAGGGTGTCCTTGATGAGATTCTTGGCAAGAAAAAGTCAAATCTTGGTAAAGAGGGACTTGAGTATGTCACCAAGTACAAGAAGAATAAAAACAAGAAGAAGGCCAAGAATGTTCAATCAAAGACAAGCACCGCTGAGAAGAATGTCTGAAAAGACAAAACTAAAAATATTGGTTTTGCAGGGTCTCACAATCCTAATTATGAACTCTTTTGTGATTATTATGGCGATGTTTATGCTTATTATGTTGGTTGTAACATCCCAAAAATCATGATTTATAAAGTTTGCATAGCATTCATGCATTCATAAGCATTTGGATCATTTTCAAATAAAGATGTCAAAATAGAAACAATTTGTGGCCTATTACCTTATGCAAGAAGGCAATGATTTTATCCTTACTTTCCAAATAATAGAATGCTTGGGATTGATCAGAAATGTTTTACTATTGAAAGCAAAACTTACACAAAAAATTTCAAAACAGAATTCCAAAATAAAACCATTCTATGCCTTTTTATATATATTCAAATAAGGCTTGGTTTTATTTTGTTTTTCAAAGTGTCTAGTGCATTAGATTAAACAGTAGAGTTTTATATACAAATAAGTACAAGAATTACACTAAAATCCAGAGTTTATTTGAAAACAAACCCATTTTAATTTAGTTTGAAAATTATTCCTGAAAATCCAAATAGAAAAAGGAAAAGCAAAATGAAAAAAATAAAACCCTCGCTACCAATCAGGCCCAGCACCAAAAACAGCCCACGAACCCACCCGGGAACCTCCCCCTCTCCTCTCTGTTTCTCACCCTGCTCGCACACACCCCCTCACTACCGGGCAGGCCCCACTGCCACGTCAACCTCGTCGTCTATCTCGCGTCGGAGGACCCGCGCCCTCTCTGTCGTTTCCTCCCTGATTCAATTCGTTTTATTACGCTTGATTTCCGGCGTAATTGCCCTGCTCAGCCTCGCTACTTAAACCCCCACTGCCCCTCTCCATTTCCCCCAAACCCCAAGCCCTGAGCGCCCCCAGGCTGCGAGAATTTGTCGCCGCGACCTCACTGCTCTAACGAGCTGCAGTGCCGATTCCGGGCAACTCCGACCACCCCTCTCCTGCTGGTTCACACGAGCACACTCCACTTTGCCTTGGGCACCCCAGTAGCACTAGCTCTCCTGCGCATGCCCCATAGCGTTGGCAACGTAATCGACTGAGCGCCACCGTCTTCGGCTTCAACTCCGAAGACCTCCCGTGGTAATTTCCGACTGCCCCTCTCCCCCTCGTTGACACTCGTGTGACCAGCATCGTCTTGCACATCTGACACACCATTTATATTGCCTTGGCATGACCTGTAGCCTCGCCAACGACGACGAACAGAAGCGCCCATCGCCAGAAGGAACTCCGACGAGCAATCTACGCCAACCTCGTGCGCCCCTGTCCCTACAAAGACCACCTCGAGCATCAGCACGACGTTGCGAACCTGGTGAGAAACGCCCCCCTCTCCCTCGCTTCCTGTAGTGGCCACAACACCATAGACAGAGCGCCTCCGCCGCTCGCCGTCGTGCCAGCACCGCCAGGCAATGTTCGTTTGATCATCAACCGTTAGATCTAGATCGCAGGGCATAGATAGATCCACTTAAACGAACCGGTATGCCTGATCTGTGCCGTGCGTTGTTAGTTAGATCTGACGGTCAGTGTTGCTCAATCTAGACGAATCGGTATGGGACAACAGGATACAGCCACGTGGCCTAGTCTGTGTTATAAAAACCAGAAAGATTTCTATTAGTTGATAGATTTTGTAAAATTCATAACTTTAAATCTACACGTCCAAAATTTACAAATTTTATATCAATGGAATCACAAAAATAAATCCTACAAATCTGTAGGCTTAGTTTTGTATTTTGCCTCTGTTAAAATAGAATTTTATGTAGAGACATTTGTAGGCCTATTTGGTGTATAAAAATTATTTGAAAAGTGTTTTAAAGGCCAAATTAAGTTTATTTGGTGTATAAATGTTTAGTTTATTACTCAGTATTGTTTTACTTCTCTTGTTTAGTTTAGAAAAATCATCATATAGCATTTGCATGCATTCATATATTTTTGCTTGATTATTTGGAATATGAATTTGGTGCTATCATTTTATGTGTAGATTTTGGTGCTAGTGGTGATTGTGACTGTGAGGATTGTTGTTACTCCCCCAACTACCAAGGAAAGTGGTGCTTCATACTTTTGTCCTAATTTTTTGACTATGCATTAGAAATATTTTGTATAGGGATTGCATGATAATTTTTGCTAAGTATCTATATGCTATGCTTGGGAAATCCTAGTAGTTGTAGAATTGTTAGAATTTTCTCTAAGTTATGATACTTGCTATTGCCATGCTTATCCTAGCTAGTAGCAACCAAGGGTGGATTATATAAATACTATGGAGAAATATTTCTAAGTCCTTGACTTATGTTTTTGCTTAATAAAACAACTAGTGAATGAAACACCTGGGTGGAATGGTAATTGCTTGGTGGATTTTTGTTGAGTGGTTACCAGGGCCCATTTTCCAATGGTTTACCCTGTGTATCTCACTTGTGGAATGCCACCCAGGAACAAAGGGATTTGAGATTCCATATGTTAAGAAGATTCTAGTGTAGCCACATGGCATTATGGGCTCTGCCTAGATCATATAGGTTTCAATAACTTAGCCAAATGGACAGTTGGTGGTAGAGGGTGATAGGTTTGGAACGCATATATTTTGGTCTAAGGGAAGGCTTCTAAAAGGTCCCGTCTTGGTGAAAATCAAGTCTTGTGGGGAAAGTGCACCACCTCTGCAGAAGGAAGAATCTAAGTACTTAGCCGTGTCCCCAGAAATGGACAATTTGAGCATCAAGACATGGACGCTATCAAGAATCTCCTCATCCCAATTTTCTAAGTTGAAAACTTGTTGTTGAACAAGGGTGAAGGTTCACCAATGTCTATTGGTGGTTCCTTGGGAGTTTTTGCCAAACAAAAACTTAGTGTTTTTAACTAATAGGTAAAACCTATTTTGAGCAAAGCAAGCCTAAGCTACACATAGCCAAATTCATGTAGAAGTTAGATACTATTATTCTACTAAGGTATCACTTGCCAATACTATTCCAATGTATTGACCCACTGTGGCTATAACTTGTGATGTTGCAGGTTACTCTGATGAGGATTAGGGTTATGAGTCTACACTCAACATGCTTGCCTGTGGCACATGAAGATGAAGACTTTTATTTATATTGTTAAGTTAAACTCTTGTACTAGCCTATGGCTATGGAGTTGTAAAATACTATGTTATCTCTAGAAAGAGGATGTAATAATGACCTTTGTTTCTGTGTACTTCATCTTAAACTGTGGATGCTAGCATTTGATCCAGGGACTAGCATTGCAATCACAAGGACCATTACCTTTATAAAGGTGGAGTCTTATAGATGGTATCAGAGCACTTTGTTGGCTGTAGGATTATAACCCTAGGATTGGATTAGAAACCACTAAGGAAAAATTTTCAACACTTTGAAAAATTTCCACACTTGTCTTTTGTTCTCGTAAACTTTTCTAATCTTCTTTCTCATCTCAATTTGTAGATGAACTCCATCAACGAAGCCGTGAGGAAGGGACCACTCATGACCATGACTTTGGAGTGTGAGACAGAATTTCCCAAGGCACTCAAGAACCTTATGGTTACCATGGGGATACATGGTGCAGCTGTGTAAAAGGGATTCCCTGTGATGGATGAAGGATAAGAGTATTGGTGGGTGCAACTTCACTTGTACAAAACCAAGGAAGAAAACCACAAGGAGTCAGGATTCTTTATGGTCACCAACTCTGAAATGCACACAACATTCTTTGACTCTGCAAGAAATGCAGCTTGGAATGCCATCAAGGAGCTTGGTGATAGACTCAAGTGCAGAATGCTCAACACCCAAAATGACCTTAGAGAAGAAAAGAAGCATACCCAAGAATTAGAGACTACCAACCAACAACTAAGGGGAGACATCATAGATTTAATATGGGAATCTTGTGAACAAGATAGACAGATGGCTACTAAGGATGCCCTGATAGCTATTTTGTCTAGTAAGTGAGAGTTGTAACGTATTTCGTTAGTTGGACCACCACACTTATCGTTTTTACTTCCAAAAATTTGTCTAAGTTATGTGAACCTTTGATGTTTGTAATGGATTTGTGTATGCCATGACTTGTGTGTTTGTTGCAAAAAGATGTGCTTGTGATATTTTGTCTTGTGATTTTTCTCTATTGATGTTGATTCTAACTTTTCTCTATCTTATAAAAATAGATGCCTAATGTTGTTATCAACACGGCCAAGGAGTTCAAGGGAACTCATTTTGGTACTCGTCTCATTGAGCTCAATAGTGTGCTCAACCTTCCACTTCCTAGCATCATGACACTTCCACTCACCAAGTTTGAGTGGAAGGACCTATGGGGCTTAAGAGTCACCCAACCAGGACGCCAGATAGAGCCAACCACGGAGACCATCACTTTCAAGCTGATGCATGAAGACAAGGAGAAAGGCCTAGATGTAGTCATGCAGGAGTTACTTGGGCGCTTGGTAGGGAGACACTCCACCGAGCTTAGAGGTCTTTACTTTCACCCCTTCGGGAGACGCAACGAGGAGGGTGAGGCTATAGAGTACGAGGATGCTGCTAGAGAGACGATTGAGCCGATTCATCTATACCTTCAGGACCTAGAGGGTATTATTAGGCACCTTGATACTGATAGGACCAACGTCATGCTTAGCAATGACGAGCTCCAGGTTCAGCTTCGAGAGAAGGACAAGCTCTTCGCGGAGCAAGACGAGATAGTCAAGGAAATGGAGGCCAAGTTTGAAAGCCAGGACAAGAAGTTCAAGAGCCTGGAGAAAAGAGGCCAAGATTGAGGCATTGACTGCTAGTGTTGATGAGTACAAGCCCGCCATGGAGAATGCAGGTCTTACCCTCGTTGACGTGGAGATTGATGCGGAGGAGTAGTGTAGACTACTCGATTATCTTTCATCTACCGTACTTTGATTATTGAGTCGCAATGACCATCCAACATGTGGATGGCTTGCTATGGTGTGTTTGCTTTTTCCAAAACTTGTTGTTTATGTCATTTAAACTCTATGTTATTTTGATGCTTGGTTATTGTGATGTCTATGTGATGTATTGTGCATGCTAAGCATCTATGGGTATCTCATTCTTATCCTTATTAAAACCACAGATGCCTCATTGACGTGCCAACCCCAACCAAAATAACAACAACAATGTCACTCCCGAGATGCAACAGTTGATAACAACACAAGCTCAACTGATGCAGATGATGACCACCTTCATGCAGAACCAGAATCAAAATAACAACAACAATAACAATAACAACAACAACAACCAGAATAATCCACCAGGATTTGACATGCTCACCAGATTTCTAAGACCGAGGCCTGCCAAGTTCTCGGGAAACACTGATCCAATGGTGGCCAATGATTGGTTATGCTCAGTGAACAAGGACTTAGTGACTGTCGGCTGCACCGACAACGAGAAGGTCAGGTTTGCAGCACATCTGCTAGAAGGGCCAGCAGCAACCTGGTGGGACAACTTTCAGATCACCACTCCCATTGAGGATGTGACGTGGGCTATCTTTGAGGATGGATTCCGTACAACTCACATCTCATCCGGAGTGATGGATTTGAAGAAGGAGTTCCACAACCCGAAACAGCGTCATTGCAGCGTGGCTGAGTATATTGAGGAATTCAAAAATCTGGCACGTTATGCACCGGATGAAGTTGATACTGATGCCAAAAGGAAGGAGAAATTCCTCGAAGTACTGAATGATGAACTGAATCTGTAGCTATCTGTTGCCTATGTCCCAACCTACCAATCGCTTTGTGACAAGGCTACCATCATGGAAAACAAGATGAAACAGGTTGAGAGTAGGAAGAGGAAGCACAACTTTGATAAGCACAGCTCGGGATCGTCTCACAAGCGTTCCCATCATCATGATAGTGGGAGTTCTGGATCCCACAAACATGGAAAATACAACAAGCACCACAACCACAACCGCCATCATGACAACAAGCATCACCGCAGTCATGATAATGACAAGTACAAGAACCATAAGAGTGGACACAAAAACAAAAACAATGGAGGTGGAAGTGGAAGTCAGCCTGCAAAGAGAGATATCAGTCAGGTTGAATGCTTCAAGTGTAAGAAGATGGGGCACTATGCTAATGAGTGCCCAGAAAATAAAGTCGAAGGTGCCAACAAGCCCAATCCCTTCCAAAAGGGACAAGTGAACCACATCAATGTGGAAGAAATATATGAGGAACCTGATGCTGTGGCTAGTAAGTTCAAACTAAATTATGTTCTAGCACTTATTCTTTTTTATACTGGCGCATCGCATTCATTCATATCAAGAGCATTTGTTTATAGAAATGGACTTCCAGTGGAAACTATTGGGTGTCCTATAAAAGTAAGTTCTCCTGGTGGAGAAATTATAGTGAACTCGGGATATCATGACCTAGTGATAGAATTTGGGAAGTATAAGTTTCCCGTTAATTTGATAATCCTAAATTCCCAAGGATTGGATGTCATTTTGGGAATGTATTGGATGACTAAGTACAAGGGAGTGCCAGATTGTGCCAATCATACTGTCACACTCACAACCCCGGATAATAAAAGGATTAGATTCAAGACTAACTTTGAATCAAAAGGGAGTAAGCTAAATTCTCTTAAGGGGGTTAGCATAGACAGTGTGCTAATTGTGAGAGAATATCCGGATGTGTTTCCGGAGGAATTGCCGGGAATTCCACAAGATAGAGATGTGGAGTTTCTGATTGACTTGCTGCCAGGATCAAGACCAATAGCAAAGAGACCTTACAAGATGTCAGTTGATGAGTTGAAAGAACTCAAGAAACAACTTGGAGAACAGTTGCAGAAAGGATTTATTCAACCAAGATCTTCATCTTGGGGAGCACCAGTCTTGTTTGTTGAAAAGAAAGATAGAAGTCAAAGGTTATGCATAGATTATCATTCACTCAATGAGGTGACTATCAATAACAAGTACCCTTTGCCCAGAATCAATGACTTGTTTGATCAGTTAGAAGGAGCCCATGTGTTCTCAAAGATTGATCTCCGATCAGGCTACTTTCAGCTAAAGATAAGGGAACAAGACATACCTAAGACTGCTTTCACCACTAGGTATGGATTGTATGAGTACACCGTGATGCCATTTGGTTTGACCAATGCACCAGCCTACTTCATGAATATGATGAACAAGGTGTTCATGGAGTTTCTTGACAAGTTTTTTGTCGTTTTCATCGATGAAATTTTGATCTACTCCAAGAGCAATGAAGAGCATGAAGAACATTTATGGTTGATACTTGAGAAGCTTAGAGAGCATAAACTGTATGCCAAATTCAGCAAGTGTGAATTCTGGTTGAATGAAGTTGGATTTCTTGGACACGTTGTGTCAGGAGATGGTGTAGCAGTTGATCCCGCAAAAGTGTCAGTTGTAACTGAGTGGGAATCTCCTAAGTCAGTGAAAGAAGTTCGTAGTTTCCTTGGCTTGGCAGGATACTACAGAAGATTCATTGAGAATTTCTCAAAGGTAGCTAAGCCAATGACGGAGTTACTTAAGAAATACAAGAAATTTGATTGGACTGAAGGACGTGAACTCAGTTTCCAAGAGTTGAAGAAGAGACTAGTGACAATACTAGTCTTATGTCTGCCAGATTTGGAGAAAGATTTCCAAGTGTATTGTGATGCATCTCATGAAAGATTGGGCCAGTTGTGATGCAAGAAGGGAAAGTTGTAGCTTATGCCTCGAGACAACTCAAAACTCATGAAGTGAATTACCCTACTCATGATTTGGAGTTAGCCTCAGTTGTCCATGCACTCAAAACATGGCGACATTATCTTTTGGGAAAGCGATGTGAAGTGTTCACAGATCACAAAAGTTTGAAGTATATCTTCACTCAGAAGGAAATCAACATGAGACAAAGAAGATGGCTAGAACTCATCAAGGACTATGATCTGAGTTTACAATACCACCCCAGTAAAGAAAATGTTGTAGAGGATGCATTAAGCCGTAAGGTTTATGTGAATGGCCTTACTAAGGGAGAATTACCATATGATCTGTGTGCCCAATTCAAAGATCTCAGATTGGAGATAGTGCCTGAAGGACATCTCATGTCATTCGATGTTCAACCCACCTTGTTGGAAAAAATAAAGGAAGCCCAAAAGACGGACAAGGAAATTTAAGAGATTAAGGAAAAGATCGGTAAGGGAAAAGCCAAAGGATTCCATGAAGATGAACATGGTACTTATATGTATGGAAAACGTATCTGCATTTCGCAAGATCCGGAGCTTCGGAAACTGATATTACTGGAAGCACACAACTCCGCATATTCCATTCATCCGGGTAACACAAAAATGTACATGGATGTGAAGGCAAGATTTTGGTGGAATAATCTCAAGAAGGACATCGCCGAACATATTGCTTTGTGTGATGTATGTAGCAGAGTGAAAGCGGAACATCAAAAACCAGCAGGATTGTTACAACCATTACCTATTCCTGATTGGAAGTGGGACAAGATTGGCATGGATTTCATCACTGGACTGCCAAGGACTAGATCAGGATATGATTCTATTTGGGTCATAGTAGAACGTCTAACTAAAGTGGCTCATTTCATACCCGTGAAGACAACCTATACAAGTGCTAAGTTAGCCAAGATCTATATGAATATGATTGTGTGTCTGCATGGAGTACCTAAGAGTATTGTGTCTGATAGGGGAACTCAATTCACTTCCCATTTTTGGAGGCAACTACATGAGGCATTGGGAACGAGATTGGAATTTAGCACTGCCTTTCATCCCAGACTGATAGACAGACAGAAAGGACCAACCATATTCTAGAGGATATGTTGAGGGCATGTGCCCTAGATTATGGTGCTAGTTGGGATGAAAGTCTGCCTTACGCAGAATTCTCTTACAACAATAGTTATCAAGCCAGTATTGAGATGGCACCGTTTGAATTTCTCTACGGAAGAAATTGTACTACACCATTACTATGGAATGGTGTTGGAGAAAGAAACTTGTTCGGGCCAGAAATAATCAAGGAAGCTGAAGAGAAAGTCAAGTTAGTAAAGGACAGATATAAGATAGCATAGTCCCGACAAAAGAGCTACACAGATCCCAAGCGTAGGGAAGTCACCTATGAGGTGGGTGATATAGCTTATCTTAGATTATCACCACTTCATGGAGTAAAGAGATTTGGAGTCAAAGGAAAATTATCCCCAAGATATGTTGGACCATTCAAGAATATGAACCGTAAAGTAGAAGTGGCATATGAGATTGAATTGCCTGAATCATTGCCTGCCATTCACAATGTATTTTACATAAGTCAGCTAAAGAAATGCCATCCAGAGATGGAAGAGACTTCTTTAAAGGATACTATACCTTTGGAGGAGGTCCAATTGGAAAGTGATCTTACCTATGAGGAGAAACCTATCAAGATTCTTGAGACTACAGAAAGAGTTACTCGGACCAAGACTATCAAATTCTGCAAAGTTCAGTGGAACCATCATTCCGAGGAAGAAGCAACATGGGAAAAAGAAGATGATCTTCGGAAAGACCACCCTCACCTATTTTCTAACCAATCCGAATCTTGAGGGCGAGATTCACCTTAAGGGGGTTAGATTTGTAACATCCCAAAAATCATGATTTATAAAGTTTGCATATCATTCATGCATTCATAAGCATTTGGATCATTTTCAAATAAAGATTTCAAAACAGAAAAAATTTGTTGGCTATTACCTTATGCAAGAAGGCAATGATTTTATCCTTACTTTCCAATTAATATAATGCTTAGGATTGATAAGAAATGTTTTAGACTTCAAAGCAAAACTTACACAAAAAATTTCAAAACAAAATTCCAAAATAAAACCATTCTATGCCTTTTTATCTATATTCAAATAAGGCTTGGTTTTATTTTGTTTTTCAAAGTGTCTTGTGCATTAGATTAAACATTAGAGTTTTATATAGAAATAAGTACAAGGATTACACTACAAAAATCCAGAGTTTATTTGAAAACAAACCCATTTGAATTTAGTTTGAAAATGATTCCTGAAAATCCAAATAGAAAAAGGAAAAGCAAAATGAAAAAAATAAAAACCCTCGCTACCAATCAGGCCTAACACTAAAAACAACCCACGAGCCCACCCGGGAACCTCCCCTCTCCTCTCTGTTTCTCACCCCGCTCGCACACGCCCCCTCACTGATGGGCAGGCCCCACTGTCAGGTCAACCTCGTCATCTATCTCGCGCGGGAGGACCCGCGCCCTCTCTTCCGTTTCCTCCCCTATTCAATTCGTTTGATTACGCTTGATTTCCGGAGTAATTGCCTCGATCAGCCTCGCTACTTAAACCCCCACTGCCCCTCTCCATTTTCCCCCAAACCCCAAGCCCTGAGCACCCCCAGGTTGCGAGAATTTCTCGCCGCGACCTCACTGCTCCGACGAGCTGCAGCACCGATTCCGGCCAACTCCGACCACCCCTCTGCTCCTGGTTCACACGAGCACACTCCACTTCGCCTTGTGCACCCCCAGTAGCACTAGCTCGCCCGCGCGTGCCCCAGAGCGTCGACAACGTAATCAACTGAGTGCCACCGTCTTCGGCTTCAACTCCGACGACCTCCCGTGGTAATTTCCGATCGCCCCTCTCCCCCTCGTTGACACTCGCGTGACCAGCATCATCTTGCGCATATAACACACCATTTATATTGCCTTGGCATGACCTATACCCTCGCCAACGACGACGAACAGAAGCGCCTGTCGCCAGAAGGAACTCCGGCGAGCAATCTACGCCAACCTCGTGAGCCCCTGTCCCTGCAAAGACCACCTCGAGCATCAGCACGACGCCGCGAACCTGGTGAGAAACGCCCCCTCTCCCTCGCTTCCTATAGCGGCCACAACGCCATAGACAGAGCGCCTCCGCCGCTCGCCGTCGTGCCAGCGCCGCCAGGCAATGGTCGTTTGATCATCAACCGTTAGATCTAGATCGCAAGGCATAGATAGATCCACTTAAACGAACCGGTACGCCTGATCTGTGCCGTGTGTTGTTAGTTAGATCTGACGGTCAATGTTGCTCAATCTAGACGAATCGGTATGGGCCAATAGGATACAGCCACGTGGCCTAGTCTGTGTTATAAAAACCAGAAACATTTCTATTAGTTGATAGATTTTGTAAAATTCATAACTTTAAATCTACACGTCCAAAATTTACAAATTTTATATCAATGGAATCACAAAAATAAATCCTACAGATCTGTAGGCTTATTTTTGTATTTTTCCTCTATTAAAATAGAATTTTATGTAGAGACATTTGTAGGCCTATTTGGTGTATAAAAATTATTTGACAAATGTTTTAAAGGCCAAATTAAGTTTATTTGGTGTATAAATGTTTAGTTTATTACTCAGTACTGTTTTACTTCTCTTGTTTAGTTTAGAAAAATCATCATATAGCATTTTCATGCATTCATATATTTTTGCTTGATTATTTGGAATATGAATTTGGTGCTATCATTTTATGTGTATATTTTGGTGCTAGTGGTGATTGTGACTGTGAGGATTGTTGTTACTCCCCCAACTACCAAGGAAAGTGGTGCTTCATACTTTTTTCCTAATTTTTTGACTATGCATTAGAAATATTTTGTATAGGGCTTGCATGATTATTTTTGCTAAGTATCTATATGCTATGCTTGGGAAATCCTAGTAGTTGTAGAATTGTTAAAATTTTCTCTAAGTTATGATACTTGATATTGCCATGCTTATCCTAGATAGTAGCAACCAAGGGTGGATTATATACATACTATGGAGAAATATTTCTAAGTCCTTGACTTATGTTTTTGCTTAATAAAACAACTAAGTGAATGAAACACCTGGGTGGAATGGTAATTGCTTGGTGGATTTTTGTTGAGTCTTTACCAGGGCCCATTTTCCACCCAGGAACAAAGGGATTTGAGATGCCATATGTTAAGAAGCTTCTAGTGCAGCCACATGGCATTATGGGCTCTGCCTAGATCATATAGGTTTCAATAACTTAGCCAAATGGACAGTTGGTGGTAGAGGGTGATAGGTTTGGAACGCATACATTTTGGTCTAAGGGAAGGCTTCTGAAAGGTCCCGTCTTGGTGAAAATCATGTCTTGTGGGGAAAGTGCACCACCTCTGCAGAAGGAAGAATCTAAGTACTTAGCCGTGTCCCCAGAAATGGACAATTTGAGCATCAAGAGATGGAAGCTATCAAGAATCTCCTCATCCCAATTTTCTAAGTTAAAAACTTGTGGTTGAACAAGGGTGAAGGTTCACCAATGTCTATTGGTGGTTCCTTGGGAATTTTTGCCAAACAAAAACTTAGTGTTTTTAACTAATAGGTAAAACCTATTTTGAGCAAAGCAAGACTAAGCTACACTTAGCCAAATTCATGTAGAAGCTAGATACTATTATTCTACCAAGGTATCACTTGCCAATACTATTCCAATGTATTGACCCACTGTGGCTGTAACTTGTGATGTTGCAGGTTACTCTGATGAGGATTAGGGTTATGAGTCTACACTCAACATGCTTGCCTATGGCACATGAAGATGAAGACTTTTATTTATATTGTTAAGTTAAACTCTTGTACTAGCCTATGGCTATCGAGTTGTAAAAGACTATGTTATCTCTGAAAAAACGATGTAATAATGACCTTTGTTTCTGTGTACTTCATCTTAAACTGTGGATGCTAGCATTTGATCCAGGGACTAGCATTGCAATCACAGGGACCTTTACCTTTATAAAGGTGGGGTCTTACATTGGTCCTTTTTATGAATATGTTTCTTGGTCTATTTGGGTTCCAAAGACCCTTGTTACTAACATGAGAGGACCCATTGAAAAATGGGTACCTAAAACCAACAAGTAATTCTCTTGCAGGGCTATGCTTCTGGTGGGTCGAAATGGGTGCTGGATAGTGGATGCACTAGTCATATGACTGGAAGCAAGGATATCATCATGGAGATGCGTCCCAATCATGATAATATTACAGTCTCCTATGGTGATAAGTCTAAATCTCAGGTATTGGGTCTTGGCAAGGTTGTGGTTGCTCACGATATCTCTCTCGTGGTCGTCATGCTTGTTGAGACCCTCGGTTACAACCTTCTTTCTGTTCGTGCCCTTGGCAAGATAGGTTTTGCTGTTTTCATTGATGATGATTTGGTGGTACTTTTGTGGAGCAAGTCTCTAAAGGTCGCTTTCGTTGGGTACGTCGAAAATGACCTGTATATGGTGGACTTTTCGGGGAAAACCACTTCGGGTGCGATGTGCCTATTCGGAAAGGCCGGCGTGGGATGGCTATGGCATCACCGTTTAGCCCATGTCAACATGAGAACTTTGCAAAGTCTCCACAAGGGTGGCCACATCCTTTGACTAAAAGACAATGTCTCCTTTGACAAAGATCGTGTTTGCAGGGCTTGTGTTGAAGGAAAAATGCATGACTCTCCCCACAAGAGTAAGACTATTGTGTCTTCAAAGAGAATCTTGGAATTACTTCATGTGGACGTATTTGGTCCTACATCTCATGCCAGTCTTGGTGGGAAGAAGTATTGCTTGGTCATTTTTGATGATTACTCAAGATTTACATGGGTCTATTTCTTCAAGCTAAAGAGTGAGACTCAACAAACGGTCATTGACTTTGCCAATCAAGTTCAACGTCAACACAATGTTCCTATATTGGCAATAAGAAGTGACAACGGCTCCGAATTCAAGAACTACACTTTGAATGAGTTTCTAAGTGAAGAGGGGATAAGACATCAATATTCCGATGCGTACACCCCTCAACAAAATGGTGTAGCCGAGAGGAAGAACCGCATGTTGATGGATATGGCAAGATCAATGTTAGCTGAATTCAAGTCTCCTTACAACTTTTGAGCTGAAGCCATATCCACCGCTTGTCACTCGTCTAACCGGCTCTACCTCCAAAAAATCTTGGACAAGACTCCGTATGAAATACTTACCGGTAATAAGCCCAACATCTCATACTTCAGGGTATTCAGTTGTAAGTGTTTCTTTATTATCAAAGGTGTCCGTTTGTTTAAATTTGAGTCTAAGGATTTAGAAGGTATTTTTGTTGGTTACGGTGTCGAATCCCACACTTATAGAGTCTACAACAAGCTCACCGGGACTGTTGTAGAATCTTGTAGTGTGGAGTTCGATGAAAATAATGGCTCCCATGTGGGGAAAGTTGATGTTTGTGATGCATATGTTGAAATACCCCAAGATGCCATAAGAAGAATGGGCGTGGGATTTTTCCGCCCCATTGAGGAACCCCTTGTGGCGGATCAGGAAGGACAATGCTCCACTCAAGTGGAGCCCTCATCTAGACAAGATCAACAAGCTCCTACCGCAAGGGAAAACTCTGCACCAACACCGCAACCTACTGAATATCATCAATCTCCTGGACAAAATGGTAGTACCATGCCGGACTATCCGCCCCCTCCAAGGGGCGGACAGTCCGCCCCTGGCACTCCAACTCGTCTCAGGGGATCAGACGAAGAAGAAAATATCCAATAAAACTCTAGGCCGGATTCTCCGGCCCCCGAGGGCGGATTATCCGGCCCTGGAACTCCTAGCTCTGTCAGTCACTCACATGAAGAGGAAGTTGTAGCCACATCTCCCAGGACGGATAGTCCGGCCCCACCAAGCGGCGGATTATCCGGCCCTGAAGAACATGTTCAGCAGCAAGCTCCTATTGTCAACTCAGATCAAGATCAAGGGCAAGGTAGTGGACAAGACAAGGATACAAATGCTGAATCAACTCCTTCTAGAAACAATAAGGATATTGAGGCTCGTCGCAAGGCTCGTGCTGATCGGAACCTTGAGCTAAGGGGTCACACTTGAGAAGGTTGTCGGTGATCTATGAAGAAGGGTGTCTACTAGAAGAGAACTTGCAAGCTTCTGTGATACAAAGAAGGTCTTTGATGCTCTTGAAGACCCCGATTGGGTGGTTGCAATGCATGAGGAATTAAATAACTTCGAGCGCAACAAAGTTTGGAAGCTCGTAGAGAAACCCAAAGAATGCTGCAATGTTATCGGTACCAAGTGGATTTTCAAGAACAAACAAGATGAAAATGGCATTGTTGTGAGGAATAAAGCAAGACTCGTGGCTCGTCTTGAGTCCATCCGTATCCTTCTTGCCTATGCCGCTCATCATAATTTTAAATTATAGCAAATGGTTGTTAAGAGTGTGTTTCTTAATGGTCCACTACATGAGTTGGTATACGTCAAGCAACCCCCGGGTTTTGAGGACCCTAAATTTCCGAACCATGTCTACAAACTCGATAAGGCACTCTATGGCCTTAAACAAGCCCCACGTGCGTGGTATGAGCATCTTAAAGAGCTTTTGTTAGACCGTGGATTCGAAGTTGGGCAAATAGATCCCACTCTTTTTACTAAGAAGGTTAATGGGGAGCTTTTTGTATGCCAACAATATGTAGACGACATTATTTTTGGCTCCACTAACCAAGCTTTTAACGATGAATTTTCAAAGCTTATGGCTGACAGGTTTGAGATGTCTATGATGGGTGAATTGAGGTTCTTTCTTGGATTCGAGATCAAACAACTTAGAGAGGGAACTTTTATTAATCAAGCTAAATACAACCAAGACATGCTCAAGAGGTTCAATATGACGGATCTTAATGGCGTTGCTACTCCAATGCAAACAAAGTGTCATCTTGAGCTTAATCCCAAGGGTAAATACGACCAAAAGGTATACCGGTCGTCTCTCTCATTTACCTTTGCGCATCTAGGCCCGATATCGTGTTAAGTGTAGGAGTGTGTGCAAGGTACCAAGCCACTCCTAAAGAAAGCCACTTAGTGGCGGTCAAACGAATCTTCAGATATTTTGTTCATTACCCAAATTTTGGTTTATGGTATCCCAAAGGTTCAAGTTTATCTCTATGTGGTTACACTGATTCAGACTGGGCTGGTGACAAAGATGATCGAAAATCAACTTCTGGTGCATGTCAATTCTTGGGCAGGTCTCTAGTGTGTTGGTCTTCAAAGAAACAAAATTGCATATCACTCTCAACCGCCGAAGCTGAATATGTTGCCGCTGCAAGTGCTTGTACACAATTATTATGGATGAGGCAAACTTTAAAGGAATATGGTGTCAATTGTGACAAAGTGCCTCTTTTATGTGACAATGAAAGTGCTACCAAAATTGCTTACAATCCGGTGCAACATACAAGAACAAAACATATTGAGATTCACAATCATTTCATTCGGGATCATGTTGCTCATGGCGATATTGCACTATCCTTTGTGAGCACGAAGAACCAACTTGCTGATATTTTCACGAAGCCTCTTGATGAAGCAAGATTTTGTTATTTAAGGAATGAGCTAAATATCATAGATTCAAGGAGCTTGGCTTAACTACCCTTGCACACTCCCTTGCTCTTATTCATGTATTTGGTTTAGATGCGGGCATAGAAATAGGGGGAGTGTGGTCCTAATTGATTGGGATAACCCTCCCCCATAATGCTGAAAGCAAGACGAATCATTTCCCTTAATATCATTTTGTGATATGTGGGTTATTGATGAGCATTGGCTTTGAACTCAAGATACATCTTCGCGGTGTCATGCCATGCGCTCCAACATGGTGGCTTCGGCCACCGCCCTCTTCCTTGAGAAGAGTTGGTTTCTCATGGCTCTCTTTGGATTTTCTTGCATATATTTTGTTCTTATGGAAAACACACTCAACTTTGGCTTTTGTTCAATTTGTTCTTGCAACTTTAGGTGTGTAGTACCATCACATTTTGTTGCTCTAAACCCAAGCCTTTTTCCCTCCTCGAACCATCTATTATTACACACAAGTCCTTCTAGGGCGTTAGCATCGCTCTTCTTCCTTTTTGGCGTTTTGATGCCAAAGGGGGAGAAGTAGTTCTATTAGGTCTCACGGATTTGCATGGGTCGGGCGCAAGCACTTGTATCTTTTTTAGTGGTTTATTTGCTTGCTTGTGCCCTTTTAGCATGAACTTATTTGTTATCTGTGCTTGGTTTATGTAAGACTCTGTCGTGCTTTACTCTGTATGGACATCTGGAATTCTAGATTTATATTGTTAATCTACTCTTATGGAATTCTGGATTTATCTATGGAGTCTGGCATTCTATTTGATGTCATATGGAATCATGGGATTATCTAGTGTATGCATCAATATTGTGGGATGTGCTTGGATCCTGACAATCTCATTATTTTATTTGGCTATATTCACATCCTGGTGGTATGACCTTGTTTCCTAATCACTTTGTTTTAAGACAAGTTGAGTACTCTCTAGTGTGTGCATTTGTATTCAAATGCAATTTTTTAAATATGCACACATCTAGGGGGAGCCTCTTTCATCCTTTTAAGGTGTCGTTTCTAGGTTTCATTGCAAATCCTGGTATTGTCATCTAACACCAAAAAGGGGGAGATTGAAAGAACATTTCATAATCCCTAGTGTTTTGTGTGTTAGATAAAAATATCAAGGATTATTTAATGTGTGTTGAAGTGCTGCAGATCTTTATATTGAAAAAGGAAAAGGAAATCTGCTTTTGGGGGGCGGATAATCTACCCCTACCAAGGGCGGATAATCCACCCCACCCCATACCCAGAAGGACGCAGCCCCCGGAGAGGGGGCGGATAATGGGCCCGACTTTCCGGCACGGGCGGATAGTCCGCCCCTGGGGGGCGGATAATCCTCCCCTCGAGGATTTTCACCAAGTCTGGACCTGCGTTGCTCTCTGTATGGGTGGCGGATTTCCCCCGGACTCTCTGGCTCGGGGGCGGAATTTTCCCCTAGGCCGGATAGTCTGTCCCTGGAGGGGGGGCGGATAATCCGCCCCTCGTGGAATTTCACCAAGTCTATACCTGCGTTGCTCTCTGTATGGGGGCGAACTTTCCCCCGAAGTTTCCGTCTTGGGGGAGGAGTTTTCCCCAGGGCGGATAATCCGCCCCTAGTGGGGTGTGGATAATCCGCCCCCAAACTTCTTCAACGGCCAGATCTAGGCAGGGGGTATTTAAGCCTACCTTCCCCCTCGCGCCAGATCTCTTGGTTCATTTGAAAAAGTCAAGATCGGATATGCAACCTTCATCCAAGAGAACTCCACCTAGATACACCCAAAGGCCCTGTCCCTTGGGGAATCGAAGGAGGAGGACTCGATCTTCAACAACTGCAATCAAGCAATTCATCTCCTCTCCATTCGTTTGGAGAATCTCCGATCTAGTATTTCTTGGAAATACCTAGATCATTGCTTTTGATTATATTGATAATCCTTGTTCTTGTGACATATTGTTGTCATTACGGGAGCCCCCAATTCAGTTGTGGGTGTGTGCCCCGGTAGAGTTGTAAAGGCACCGGTTCCCACCTCGAAGGGTACCAATAGTGGAGAAGGTGGATCAGGCCTTTCGTGGAGAGATCCATCAGAGAATAGGGTGAGGCCTATTGTGGCATGGTGGTCTTAGAACCGCCCACCCCTCCAACGCAGATGTACTTCCCTTAACAAGGAAGGTACTGCGGTAAAACAAATCCCTGTGTCTCCGCGTGCTCCACTACGGTTTCCTTGCTCCTCTCTTTAGGTGCTTAGTAGCTAGGGTTGCATATAGGGAAATTCTCATAGTTGCATATCTAGAGAATTTACTTTATGCCAAGCCTAAAATTGAAAAAGAACTAAAAATTGAGTAGCACCTATTAACCTCCCCTCTAGGTGCCCATACGATCCATTTCATCGGGGATACATGGTGAGGCCATGTACAAGGGATTCCTAGTAATGGATGACGGAGAAGAATATTGGTGGGTACAAATTCACTTGTACAAAAACAAGGGAGACAACCACAAATAGTCTGGATTCTACATGGGCACCAACTCAGAAATGTATACTACATTCTTTGACTCTACAAGAAATGCAACTTGCAATGCTATCAAGGAGCTTGGTTAAAGACTCAAGTGTAGAATGCTCAACACTAAAAATGACCTTGAGGAGGAGAAGAAGTATACCCAAGACTTAGAGACCGCCATAAAACGTCTAAGGGAAGATATCATAGACTTAGCATATGAGTGAGAATTGTAACGGACTTCGCTAGTTGGACCACCACACTTGTCGTTTTATCGCAAAAATTTGTCTAAGTTATGTTTAAACCTTAGTGTTTGTGGTAGACTTTGTATGCCATGACTTGTATGTTTTATGGGTGATGTATGCTTTTGCTTTCTTTTTACTGTCTTGTTTTATCTTATTTGTGTTTTTCTAATATTTCTCTATCTTACATTAGATGCCTAGATTTGTGATCAGCACTGCCGAGGAGTTCAATGGAACTCCTTTTGGTTCACGTATCGTGCAGTTTACTAGTGTGCACAACCTCCCACTTCCTAGTATCAAGGCACTTCATCTCATCAAGTTTGAGAGAAGGACCTTTGGGCCTTTAGATTCACACAGCGAGGACGACATATGTAGCCACTCACCGAGGAGATTTCCTTCAAACTGATGCACGATGACAAAGAGAAGGGTCTAGATGTAGTCATGCAGGAGCTACTCGGACGCCTCTGCGGACGCCATGCCACCGAGCTCAGAGGCCTCTACTTCCACCCGTTCGGGAGACGTGACGAGGAGGGAGAGGCATTGGTGTATGAGGGCGCTGCTAGAGAAACGATAGAGCCAGTTCATCTGTACCTCCAGGACCTAGAGGGCCTTATTAGACACCTCGACACAGATAGGACCAACGTCATGCTTAGCAATGACGAGATCCAGGTTTAGTTGAGGGAGAAGGACAAGCTCTTCGCGGAGCAAGACGAGATCGTCAAGGAGATGGAGGCCAGATTCGAGAGCTAGGACAAGAAGTTCAAGAACCAGGAGAAGAGAGTTTAGGACAGAAACAAGAAGATCAAGGACATGAGGGCCGAGATAGAGGCCAAGGACTTTGAGTTAGAGACTCAGCAGGGAGTGATAGAGAGGCTTCGCTCACAGAAGAGAGCACTTCGTTCGAAGATTGAGGCTTTGACCACCAGTGTGGAGGAGTACAAGTCAGCTATGGAGACAGCCGTAATTACTCTTGTGGACGTGGAGGTCGACATGGAGTAGTTGATTATTCAGCTACCTATTTATCTATCATCCTTTGATTTTTGAGTCGCAATGATCATCCAACATGTTGATGGCTTGCTTATGTGTTTACTTTTTCCAAAACTTGTTGTTTACATTGTTCAAACTCTATGTTTATCTTTTGATTGTTTAAGTGTGTTTGTTGCTATGTGATGTATTGTGCATGGTATCTATTGGGTTATATCTCATTACTTATCCTCATTGAAACCACAGATGCCTCCCCATCGTGCCAATCCCAACCCAACCAACAACAACAATAACGTCAATCTCGAGATGCAGCAGTTGATGACAGCTCAAACTCAACTAAGGCAGATGATGACCCCGTTCTTGGCCAATCAAAACCAGAATCAGAATAACAACAACAACAATCCCAACAACCACCAGCATTTGACATGCTTACCAGATTTTTGAGGTTGAGGCCAGCCAAGTTCTCGGGAACAACTGATCTAATGATAGCCAATGACTGGTTACATTCCATGAACAAAGACCTAGTCACTGTTGGCTGCAACGATGAAGAAAAAGTCAGGTTTGGAGCACATCTACTTGAAGGACCAGTAGCAACCTAGTGGGATAACTTTCAGATCACCGCTCCCCTTGAGGATGTGACATGGGCTATCTTTGAGAATGGTTTCCGCACTGCCCACATGTCATCAGGGGTGATGCACTTGAAGAAGAAAGAGTTCTACAATCTAAAATAGCGTCACCGCAGTGTGGCTGAGTACATTGAGGAGTTCAACAATCTGGCGTGCTATGCGCCGGATGAGGTTGATACTGATGCCAAGAGGAAGGTGAAGTTCCTCGAAGGATTGAATGATGAATTGAACCTGCAGCTATCTATTGCCTATGTCCCAACATATCAATCACTTTCTGACAAGGCCACCATCTTGGAAAACAAGATGAAATAGGTTGAGGGCAGGAAGAGGAAGCATAACTTTGATAAGCACAACTCGGGATCGTCTCACAAGAGTTCCCGTAATAATGATAGTGGAGGTTCTGGATTCCACAAGCATGGAAGTATAACAACCACCACAACCACAACCGTCACCATGACAACAAGCATCATCACAGTCATGACAATGACAAGTATAAGAACCACAAGAGTGGACACAAGAGCCACCACAATGGAAATGGTAATGGAAGTCAACCTGCAAAAAGAGACATCAGTCAGGTTGAGTGCTTCAAATGCAGGAAAACTGGGCATTATGCAAATGAATGCCTAGAAAATAAAGGTGAAGGAGCCAACAAGCCTAATCCTTTCCATAAGGGACAAGTGAACCACATCAATGTGGAGGAAATTTATGAAGAATCTGATGATGTGGCTAGTAAGTTCAAGCTTAATTCTTTTCCAGCACTTGTTCTTTTTGATACCGGCACATCGCATTCATTCATATCAAGAGATTTTGTTGATAAAAATGGACTTCCAACTGAAACTATTGGGTATCCTATAAAATTAAGCTCTCCCGATGGAGAGATGATAGTGAATTTTGGATGTCATGATCTAGTGATAGAATTTGGAAAGTATAAGTTTCCCGTTAGTCTGATAATCCTAGATTCCCAAGAATTGGATGTAATTTTGGGTATGGATTGGATGACTAAGTATGAATGATTACTAGATTGTTCCAATCGTACTGTTACACTCACATCCCCGGATAAGAAAAGTATTAGATTCAAGTCTAACTTTGAATAAAAAGGGAGTACGCTAAATTCTCTTTAGGGGGTTAGCATAGATGGTGTACCAGTTGTGAAAGAATTTCCAGACGTGTTTCCGGAAGAGTTGTCAGGAATGCCACCAGATAGAGATGTGGAGTTTCTGATTGACTTACTGCCAGGATCAGGAGCAATAGCAAAGAGACCCTACAAGATGTCAGATGATGAGTTGAAAGAACTCAAGAAACTGCTTGGAGAACAGTTGCTAAAAGGATTTATTCAACCAAGTTCTTCATCTTGGGGTGCACCAGTTCTGTTTGTTGAGAAGAAGGATAGAAGTCAAAGGTTATGCATAGATTACCATTCACTCAATGAGGTGACTATAAAGAACAAGTATCATTTTCCTAGAATCAACGATCTATTTTATCAGCTAGATGGAGCCTGCGTGTTCTCAAAGATTGATCTACGATCAGGCTACTTCCAGCTAAAGATTAGAGAGCAAGACATACCTAAGACTGCTTTCACCACTAGATATGGTTTGTATGAGTACACCGTGATGCCATTTGGTTTGACAAATGCACCAGCCTATTTCATGAATATGATGAATAAGGTGTTCATGGAGTTTCTTGACAAGTTTGTTGTCGTATTCATCGACAACATTTTAATCTATTCCAAGAGCAAGGAAGAACATGAAGAGCATTTACGATTGATACTTGAGAAGCTCAGGGAACACAAGATGTATGCCAAGTTTAGTAAGTGTGAATTCTGGCTGAATGAAGTTGCATTTCTCGGACATATTGTGTCAGGAGATGGTATAGCGGTAGATCCTGCAAAAGTGTCGACTGTAACTGAGTGGGAATCTCCCAAGTCAGTGAAAGAAGTTTGCAGTTTCCTAGGCTTGGCAGGATACTATAGAAGGTTCATTGAGAATTTCTCAAAGGTAGCTAAGCCAATAACGGAGTTACTTAAGAAAGATAAGAAGTTTGACTGGACTGAAGGATGTGAACTCAGTTTCCAAGAATTAAAGAAGAGACTAGTGATAGCTCTAGTCTTATGTCTGCCAGATTTGGAGAAGGATTTCCAAGTATATTGTGATGCATCTCACCATGGATTGGGTGGAGTTTTGATGCAAGAATGGAAAGTTGTGGATTATGCCTCGAGACAACTCAAAACTCATGAAGTGAATTATCCTACTCATGACTTAGAGTTAGCCTCTGTTGTCCATGCACTTAAAACATGGAGACATTATCTTTTGGGAAAACGCTGTGAAGTGTTCACACATCACAAGAGTCTAAAGTATATCTTCACTCAGAAAGAAATCAATATGAGACAAAGAAGATGGCTTGAGCTCATCAAGGACTATGATTTGAGTTTGCAATACCATCCCGGTAAAGCAAACGTTTTAGCAGATGCTTTAAGCTGTAAGGTTTATGTGAACGGCCTTACTAAGGGAGAATTGCCAGATGATTTGTGTGCCCAATTCAAAGATCTCAGATTGGAAATAGTACCTGAAGGACATATCATGTCATTGGATGTTCAACCCACATTGTTGGACAAGATCAAAGAAGCCCAAAAGTTCGACAAAGAAATTGAAGAGATTAAAGGAAAAATTAGCAAAGGGAAAGCTAATGGATTCCATGAAGACGAACATGGTACTTTATGGTATGGAAAACGTATCTGCATTTCGCAAGATCTGGAGCTTCGGAAACTGATTCTGCAAGAAGCACACAACTCACCATATTCCATTCATCCAGGTAACATCAAAATGTACATGGATGTGAAAGAAAGATTTTTGTGGAACAACCTCAAGAAGGATATTGTGGAGCATATTGCCTTGTGTGACGTGTGTACTCGAGTAAAAGCGGAACATCAGAAACCGACATGGTTATTACAACCACTACCTATTCCTGATTGGAAGTGGGACAAGATTGGGATGGATTTTATCACCGGACTGCCAAGGACTAGATCTGGATATGATTCCATTTGCGTTGTGGTGGATCGCCTAACTAAAGTGGCTCATTTCATACCCATGAAGACAACCTATACAAGTGCTAAGTTAGCCAAGATCTACATGAACAGGATTGTGTGTCTACATGGAGTACCCAAGAGTATTGTGTCTGATAGAGGAACTCAGTTCACTTCGCATTTTTGGCGACAACTACATGAGTCATTGGGAACGAGATTGGAATTTATCACAGCTTTTCACCCCCAGACTGATGGCCAGACCAAAAGAACTAATCGTATTTTGGAGGACATATTGAGAGCATGAGCCCTAGACTATGGTGCTAGTTGGGATGAAAGTCTGTCTTAGGCAGAATTCTCTTACAATAACAACTATCAAGCCAGTATTGAGATGGCACCGTTTAAATTCCTCTATGGAAGAAAGTGTACTACACCATTGCTATGGAGTGGTGTTGGAGAAATAAATTTGTTCGGACTAGTATTGATCAAGGAAGCTGGAGAGAAAGTCAAATTGGTAAAGGACAGATTGAAGATAGCACAATCCTGACAAAAGAGCTACGCAGATCCAAAGCGTAGAGAAGTCACCTATGAGGTAGGTGATAGAGCGTATCTTAGAGTCTCACCACTTCGTGGTGTGAAGAGATTTGGAGTCAAAGGAAAATTGGAACCAATATTCGTTGGACCATTAAAGATCTTGAGTCGCAAAGGAGAAGTGGCTTATGAGATTGAATTACCTAAATCACTGTCAGCAGTTCACAATGTGTTTCACGTAAGTTAGTTGAATAAATGCCAACCGGAGATGGAAGAAACTTCTTTGAAGGATACTATACCTTTGGAAGAGGTTCAGTTGGAGAGAGATCTCACCTATGAAGAGAGACCTATCAAGATTCTTGAAACTGCACAAAGAGTTAATCGGACTAAGACTATCAAATTCTGCAAGGTTCAGTGGAACCACCTTTCTGAATAAGAAGCAACTTGGAAAGAGAAGATGACCTTCGAAAAGATCACCCTCACCTATTTGCTAGCCAATCCAAATATCTAGGGCGAGATTCATCTTAACGGGGTTAGATTTGTAACATCCCAAAAATCATGATTTGTAAAAGCATGCATTGAAGTCTTATAGTCAAAGCATTTAGAGCTAGCACAAAAAATTTCAAAGTTGAATTCAAACAAAACCATTTCTAATGCCCATTTTTATCAATCATATGAGGCATGGTTTTGCTTTAGTTTTTAAAGGGCCAAAGTGATTCTAAATGAATTTATGTGTTTAACACACTCTTGGACACTAGAATGGTCTCACAAATTCTTGGAGGAAGTTTGAATTGATTTGGAGTTGATTTGAGCTTTCAAATCTTATTTAGAAAATCAAATTAGAAAAAGAAAAACAAAAGAACAAAAAAATAGAAACAGACTAGCCAACTGGCTCGACCCACCCCCACGGCCCAACTCACAGCCCACCCGGGAAACTCCCCCTCACCCCTATGTTTCTCACCCCACCCCTGCGCACCCACTCGCTGATGACTGGACCTCGCAGCCACGTCACCCCCTTCTTCCTCAATCAATGCCGACGACCACCTCGTCGCTGCCGTTTGCCCCACTGATGCCGCTCTTAATTGCATTGATTTGGCGAGTAAATTCCTCCCCCGATACCCTCTACTTAACCCCCTCCTCCCTCCGCTCTTTTCCCCTCAAGCCACACCCGCAAAGAGCCCCCAGGCTGCCCACGTACGAGCTCACTTCGCCGCGGTACCGAGCCTCTCCGGCGACCGATTCCGGTGAGAACTCCCCGCCCCTCTCCCTCTAGATCTTGCTATCGTGTTCGCCACAATCCCTTGCGTCTAACACTGCTTGTGGGCTTCCTTTTCGTGGCTTGTAGTGTCGCCTTCGTCGACGATCGCGCGTGCCTGACGACAAGCTCTACTCCGGCGAGCAAATTCAGTAAACCTAGCCCTCCCCCTTCTCTCTGGTTGACACTAGTACTCTCACCGTCCCCGTGCGCGTCTAACGCTGCCTCTTGCTGTAGGGGTTCGTAGCATGGAAAACAAAAATTTTCTACCGCATGCAAACAAACAAGCCAAGATCTATCTACTATATTGTAGCAACGAGTCGATAGAGGAACTCACCCTCGAAGATTCCAAAGCAGTTAACGAGAGCAGATTCTCGTGGGTGATGTAGTCGTACACTTGCCGATCTCATGATCGCGTAGACGATCCTTCCGGCGCTGCGTTCTGGCAGCACTCCCGCAGTCGGTCACATGTTCGGTACTCGACGAAGACCTTCCTCTCCCTTGTTCCAGCAGGCAGCGGAGGTTGTAGCACTCTCCTCGCAATTCCGGCAGCACGACGACGTGGTACCGGAAGTAGAGGGGAGATCTCGCAGGGCTTTGCCTTAAGCCGGAGCGAGTATGGTGGACTATGAGAGAGCCCTCGACGATCTAGGGTTTAGACATGTCGAAGAAGAGGTGCTAGGGCGGCGGTTAGGGTTTGGGACTTGACCAAGTCGGCGCCAAGGGGAGCCCTAGGAGGTGGCGGCAGCAGCAGGAGGTGGCGGCACCAAATTAGGGTTTAGAGGAGAGGATCTTGTGTGTCTTGGAGGGGCAGCCCTGCCCCTCCCTTTATAGGTGGGAGGTGCGGCCAAGGGGAGGGGAGTCCCTCCCCAACTCGGCTTGGAGGTGGGCCCCCGGTTGGAGGAGGGAACTCCTCCCCAACTCGGTTTCAAACTTCCTCCTCCTCTTTTCCACTTTCCAAATTTAGCCGTTTGACTTTTCAATTTAGCTATTTGACTTTTCAAACTAGGATTCAATTAATCCTTTATTTGGAACAGCGATGACACTTAGTACATGATGCAATCATTCCAACTTGCAATGATACATTCATGTACCCCTTCCCCTCCGGAGTGCCGGACATTTCGGAACCTTCTAGAACATTCCCGATGAAAACACCGGAATCATTCCCAAACTCTGAAACGAGACTTTACTTATATGAATCTTATTCTCCGGACCATTCCGGATCTCCTCGTGATATCCCGGATCCCATCTGAGACTCCGAACAACATTCAGTCTCTTTCTCATCATACCATAACTACTCAAACAACATCGAATCCTTAAGTGTGTCTCCCTATGGTTCGTGAATTATGCGGACATGATCGAGACACTTCTCCGAACAATAACCAATAGAGGAATCTGGAAATTCATATGGCTCCCACATATTTCTACGATTACTTTGCGATCGAATGAACCACTTACATACGATACCAATTTCCCTTTGTCTCACGATAGTTTACTTATCCGAGGTTATGATCATCGGTATCTCTGCATACCTAGTTCAACCTCGTTACCGATAAGTACTCTTTTCTCGTTCATGTGATATGTGATCCCTTGTGAGACAGTCACATGCTTGCAAGCTAATTGGATGACATTCCACCGAGAGGGCCCAGAGTATATCTATCTGTCATATGGATGGACAAATCCCACTCTTGATCCATGTGCGTCAACACATACTTTCCGAACACTCAATGCCACCTTTATAGCCACCCAGTTACGGTGTGGTGTTTGATGTCATCAAAGCATCCTTCCGGTGATGGTGATTAGCATGATCTCATGGTCGAAGGAATTAGGTTACTATGTATCAGAAAGCTTATAGCAAATGAACTATATATATTAAATGACTTGATCTTTATGCTACGCTTAACTATAGGAGTATGTCCATAACATCATTCTCCTAATGATATGACCCTGTTGTTAATAACATCTCTATGTTCATGATCAGGAAACCATGATCATATATTAACCAACAAGCTAGTTTAACAAGAGGCTTTACTAGGGACTATTTTATGTTTACAAATCACACAAGTATTAATGTTTCCTGTTAATACAATTTTAGCATGGTATGTAAACATTTATCATAAGTATGAAGATATGATAATAACCACTTTATTTTTGCCTCTTGGGCATATCTCCAACAGTCTCCCACTTGCACTAGAGTCAATAATCTAGTTTCAAACCTTTGTGTATTCAACACCTATGGCTTTCCGGTGTTGTATGTACACGATTGCTAGTGGTCAACTGATCTCCGGATCTGACACTTCCAGGTCCGTGTGTAATTGCATGTCTTTGCGTCTCTACGCATCACTCATTCTCTAATGAGATGGCTTCGTACTAATTTGGTCCTTTGGTGTGACCTTTAGTTCTTTGGGGTTAAAACATGTTGATAATATTGTCGTACAATATATCTTCATAGTACTATCCCACTGTGAACTACACCTAGTTTGATAACAAACTACTTGACACAAATGCCCTCTTTTGCTGCTATAATTCCAGTCATATACTTAGCCTTTTTTTGTAGTATCTGTCACAATGTCTTAACTTTGGAACCCATCCAAATCCATTATGGAACTTACTTTCCATTATATTGTGCCACCCTTAGTTTAGATTGAGATAAACTTAATTTGTACTTTGTGACAAAACTAGTATCAATGTAGTACTTTTACAATGAACTAACCATCTATTTGTCACTTCTACAAATAATATACTCTTAGTTCTTTCCCAAAGATCATAAGAATATCCTTACTATTGTCTAATGATCATCTTATGAATCATTCTGGTATATGCTCATAACATTTAGAGCATAGGACATATCTGGATTTGTACATATCACAGTATGATTGATATAAATATTCTTTGTGATTTCATACATCAAGTATCAATCTATACTTGAATCTTTGTTTCACTTACCAAGTGTCAATACACTTGAATATATCATCAATATTGAACTCATTCAATCCTTTCTGTGCGACAAGAACCTTTCTTGTAGTTTCTATATTGAACTCATTCAATATCTCATCTATGTACTTCTGACACAACCATATTGGCGTCTATTGATGCCAAACATTTGGGTTTTGTCTAAGTCTTTCATCGGGATGAAATTCTTAATATGTGTTAATAAAAGATACATCATTTCCAATCAACAATATGTCCTCCACATAATGTATTAGAAATATGTCTTAGCGCTCCCACTTAATTTCTTGCAAATGCAAGCATCTTCATTGTCTCCGATGAAATTAAACTCATTTTAACAGTTTCATCATAGTGAAGATTCCAACTCCGCTATGCTTACTTCAACCATTGAAGTTTGCATATGATTTTAGCATCCTTTGAATTAACAAAACCCTATGGACCGTGTTATGCACATGTCCTAGGTAACAATTCTATTAGAATAACTTGTTTTGTTTATTCAACTATCATATAACAAAATTATATGTCGTGGTTGCTACATTAATCCGTCTAGACTAAATATTGCTATGAATGATCAAATCATGTCATATTCAACCTTTGAACATTGTTGTGAACTCTTTCCCAACATGTCGACTATTTCATAGATGTGTAACATCCATGTCTATTTCTTTATAGATCCAAACACAACTGTAAGGTCTTATACCTTTCTCGAGGGTCCTTCAAGTTCAAAACTTGATTTCTCGTGTATGGAACTATCACGTATTTTATGGCTTCAAGCCATTTGACGGAGTCAGGGCCCATCATCGCTTCTTTGCATGTAGTCGGTTCATTATTCTCAAATAATGATTCAACCCTCAAATCTTGGTATTTGATTGTTTACCCGACCTACTTGTTTCAATAGGAACTTAGATCTCCGTGACCACAACCTTTGAGGCACGTGAGCCATGAGCATTGTTGCTGCCTCCGGAACACTTTTCGGCACTGCGCAACTCTGCACATATAGCTAAGGTTCTTTTAACTTTATCAAAGTTCTATTGTCCTCCCACTTTACTTTTCACGAAAAATTCCTTCTCAAAGAAACTTGACGTTCTAAGCAACAAACACTTTTGTCTCTAGTGTTATGGAGGAATATTTAACAGTTATTTGAAATAACATACAAAGACAGGTTCATCCGACTTTGGTTGCAAACATCTTTGTTTATGCATAGCACACCAATGTTTTAAGAAAGGACAACTTGGGTTTAATCCCAAACCATAACTTTATATGGTGTCATCTCAACGGATTATGATGGAGCTCTTTTCAGTGAAAAAACGGTAGTCTCTCAAGCTTTTAATATTTAAAATATAATGGCATTTTATGAATTATACCTTTGATCTCACCATGTCAAACAAGGTTTAATTACACATCTCGAATGCTCCATACTCTTATGGTGTTTCGGGAAAATGAAAATCCACGGAACGATTCCTTAAATCTTAGGTATTATGCTAAACTTGTAACTCAAATATCTTCCTTTATGATCTTATCATAAACTATTTATATTCTTGTTACAATGATTTTGCACTTCATCTTGAAAGTCTTTGAACTTTTCAAATATTTCACACTTCATCCTTATTAAGTAAATATTCATATATTCACTCAAATTTTCGGAGAAAGCATATGAAGTTAAAATCCATCGCTCTTGACTACACATAATGGACTTCGTACAACAATATGTACAAGTTCCAATAAGCTAGTCATTCGTTCCCTTTTGGCCTATGAACGAAGTTTTAATTATCTCTAAGAAATTTTCACAAGCGTCATGTGATCAAAAATCAAAAGACTCCAAAATTCCATCCACATGGAGTTTCTTCATGTTTTCTTTCCAATATAATTTAAACGGCGATGTCACTTCCTAAGTGATCTTTCAATCAATTTGTCTTTCGACATTTTTAGCACTAGTTTTATGGATGTGATTTCTCCAACGAGATTTGTGAATCATCCATCTTTTATGGATTACGGCAATTATTTGAACAATCCTTTTGTTCTCATAATACCTGATATAACAAATCTTGAAGGCAAGCTTTGATGTTTTACGATCAACACAATAACCTTTTATTTGTTCTCGATGAACATCATCATATTCTTTTGCTAGTTACTTAGGCCATTGTAGTTCATGAATTCTGTTGTTTCGTATGACGGTTCACACCAACAAATTCAGTATCAAATACTTAAGAACCACATTGTTTTAAGAAGCAAAGAATATAGCCATAACATGTATATCATCTATATACTTAAACTGAACAATTCTAGTCTTTTCTTTTTCTGCCATATATTTATGAGATTCTCTTTCAGTATTTCCTTTTCTGTTTGAAAGAATCTATCAACATCAACAGTGGAGTCATACATATGACACATAGTCCAAAGCGTGTATAATTAAATACCAATGTCTTTGGACTTGTACTTTGAAGTAGATCACCATCATCAAATTTTTGGTGTGCTTTCAAATTCCATTCTTTAGTAATCTCTTGGTGTGGTAAATATTTTACCTACATCAAATATTCACCCTTATCATGGAATTATTCATGATCAAGCTACTTTTAGCTTATAAAGATGAATCGCGAGTATAATGTTGCTCTCCAAAACCTTTTGGTGGTTTAGGACAACTAGTGTCTCCAACCTTTTGCAACTTCTCATCAAATATGAGAATATGTCTTTTGCCATATTATACTCTATCATGTTGCAACCAAAACTTCGTTTCAGATATCACAATATCTTCCACACATCTGCAATAACTCTTTCAGATCCTAGATAACCTTGATATTAAGACAATCCTTTGAATATCAAGAATCATGGAGACAAACATGATACTCATACACTAACATTTGGAATTGTCACTCTTGATTTAATACCAATTATTAAACTTCATGGAGTAACTGAAACTTACTGAAAGTTTGCAATAGGACTTTTAAACTTTAGATTAACACTTCAAAACAATACGATACCAGTTCGTAAAGTAACTAACCAGAATTCTATAGTTCTATCATCTCAATTATAACTAAGCGCAAGGTGGTAAACGGATGCCAATGACTACAACAACTATGCAAATTCACTTTGATTTAATTTATGATAAATAGTGTTCAACTTTTAATTACATTGTCGTTGAACTCCCACTCAAAACAATATCCCTCACATTGTTTTAGTGATCACACGAACCAAATCCACCACATCAAAACCGATCATTACGAGAGTTGATGCAGCTTCAATGGCGAACAATCAACATGTTCATCATATCTACTATATGACTCATACTTTACCTTTCGGTGATCTGTGTTCCGAGACCATGTCTGTACATGCTAGGATCGTCAAGATCAACCTTAGCTTCTGCATGAGCAAATCTGGCTTGCTCACGTTGTATACACTCGCAGAATCTAACACACCCGATCATCACGTGGTGCTTCGAAACAACGAGCTTTAGCAACGGTGCTTACTAAGGATGAACACTTTAAAACTTGAAATTGTGTGCTTGAGGGATCATCTTATAATGCTACCGTCGTTAACTAAGCAATACAAGATGCATAAAAGGATTAACATCACATGCAATTCATAATATGTGATATGATATGGCCTTTCTTCTTGTGCTTCCGATCTCCATCTTCAAGCACGAACATGATCTCCATCATCACCAGCATGGCGTCAAGGTCAATGGCACCGCTTCATGGTTGTCGTCCACCAGCTTCAACTATTACAACTACTTTGAATAGACACGCGGGTCTTAACAGAATTTAAGCACAACCATATGGCTCCTGCCGGTTGCCAACTTACAATAAGGAACATTGCATACATCATATATAATCACAATCATGGCCATATCACATCACTGCACACCCCTGCAAAACAAAGTTAGACGCCTCTAATTTTCTTTGCATGTTTTACGTGGTTTGGGGCTTTCAATAAGTGTCGTTCTAACTTACGAACATGAACCACAACATTGATACTAGTATTGTTAATCACCCGTTGTAAATTGGATCTTAACTATGCTAGGAAAAGGCACCCATAAAGCCACTTATGCAATACAAGTTGCATGTCAAGCGTGGAGCAAGTCTCATGAACGATGTCATGTAAGGTTAGCCCGGGCCGCTTCATCACAACATACCGCAAGATGCAAAGTACACAAGAAGCAATCGACAATAAAAGCATCAACGCCCACAATGACCATTGTGTTCTACTCGTGCAACAGATCTACATATAGACACGGCTCTGATACCACTGTAGGGGTTCGTAGCATGGAAAACAAAAATTTTCTACCGCATGCAAACAAACAAGCCAAGATCTATCTACTAGATTGTAGCAACGAGTCGATAGAGGAACTCACCCTCGAAGATTCCAAAGCGGTTAACGAGAGCAGATTCTCGTGGGTGATGTAGTCGTACACTTGCCGATCTCAAGATCGCGTAGATGATCCTTCCGGTGCTGCGTTCAGGCGCTCCCTGATCGATCCACACGTTGACTCGACGAAGACCTTCCTCTCCCTTGTTCCAGCAGGCAGCGGAGGTTGTAGCACTCTCCTCGCAATTCCAGCAGCACGACGGCGTGGTACCGGAAGTAGAGGGGAGATCTCGCAGGGCTTCGCCTTAAGCCGGAGCGAGTATGGTGGACTATGAGAGAGCCCTCGACGATCTAGGGTTTAGACACGTCGAAGAAGAGGTGCTAGGGCAGCGGCTAGGGTTTGGGACTTACCCAAGTCGGCGCCAAGGGGAGCCCTAGGAGGTGGCGGCAGCAGCAGGAGGTGGCGGCACCAAATTAGGGTTTAGAGGAGAGGATATTGTGTGTCTTGGAGGGGCAGCCCTGCCCCTCCCTTTATAGGTGGGAGGTGCAGCCAAGGGGAGGGGAGTCCCTCCCCAACTCGGCTTGGAGGTGGGCCGCCGGTTGGAGGAGGGAACTCCTCCCCAACTCGGTTTCAAACTTCCTCCTCCTCTTTTCCACTTTCCAAATTTAGCCGTTTGACTTTTCAATTTAGCTATTTGACTTTTCAAACTAGGATTCAATTAATCCTTTATTTGGAACAGCGATGACACTTAGTACATGATGCAATCATTCCAACTTGCAATGATACATTCATGTACCCCTTCCCCTCCGGAGTGCCGGACATTCCGGAACCTTCTAGAACATTCCTGATGAAAACACCGGAATCATTCCCAATCTCCGAAACGAGACTTTCCTTATATGAATCTTATTCTCCGGACCATTCCGGATCTCCTCGTGACATCCCGGATCCCATCCGAGACTCCGAACAACATTTAGTCTCTTTCTCATCATACCATAACTACTCAAACAACGTCGAATCCTTAAGTGTGTCTCCCTACGGTTCGTGAATTATGCGGACATGATCGAGACACTTCTCCGAACAATAACCAATAGAGGAATCTGGAAATTCATATGGCTCCCACATATTTCTACGATTACTTTGCGATCGAATGAACCACTTACATACGATACCAATTTCCCTTTGTCTCACGATAATTTACTTATCCGAGGTTATGATCATCGGTATCTCTGCATACCTAGTTCAACCTCGTTACCGATAAGTACTCTTTTCTCGTTCCTGTGATATGTGATCCCTTGTGAGCCAGTCACATGCTTCCAAGCTAATTGGATGACATTCCACCGAGAGGGCCCAGAGTATATCTATCCGTCATATGGATGGACAAATCCCACTCTTGATCCATGTGCCTCAACACATACTTTCCGAACACTCAATGCCACCTTTATAGCCACCCAGTTACGGTGTGGTGTTTGATGTCATCAAAGCATCCTTCCAGTGATGGTGATTAGCATGATCTCATGGTCGAAGGAATTAGGTTACTATGTATCAGAAAGCTTATAGCAAATGAACTATATATATTAAATGACTTGATCTTTATGCTACGCTTAACTATAGGAGTATGTCCATCACATCATTCTCCTAATGATATGACCCTGTTGTTAATAACATCTCTATGTTCATGATCAGGAAACCATGATCATATATTAACCAACAAGCTAGTTTAACAAGAGGCTTTACTAGGGACTCTTTTATGTTTACAAATCACACAAGTATTAATGTTTCCTGTTAATACAATTTTAGCATGGTATGTAAACATTTATCATAAGTATGAAGATATGATAATAACCATTTTATTATTGCCTCTTGGGCATATATCCAACACTTGCCTGTCTTACCGTGCCTTGTAGCGTCGCCAACGACAACACCCGAACGTGCCCAACACCGACGCCAACTCCGACGAGAAATCCCTAGGAACCTCGTGCGCCCCTTCGCCAGCTGCGGTCACGTTGAGCTTCCTCATGCTCCCGCGAACCCGGTGAGCCCCTCCTTCCCTCCGCTCGCTTCCTAGAACTGCCGGACCACCGTCGCCTGATCGCCGCCACCGCGCGTCGCCAACCAGCATCGCCAGTTACTGGTTGAGGCGCTGTGAGCCGTTAGATCTAGATCCATTGGATCTAATTAGATCACTTAACGAAGGGGTAAGATTAGATCTAAGCCACATGATCTAACTTAAATCCTACAGCCCACATTGGCCGATCCGCGTGAAGCGGTATGGGCCAATCAGATGCGTCCACGTGTCTGAGTTTTATATTTAAAATCTATTTTTGAATCTATTAGAGATTTAAACTTGTAAAATTCATAACTTTTGTTCTGTTTATCCAAAAAATGAAAATAAGATATCATTGGATTCAGAAAAATAAATCCTGCACTACTTTGGGATTGAATTTGTATTTTTCTTCTGTAAAATTAGGTTTATTTGCACAATAAAATATATGCTTATTTTAGCCATATAAATTATTTAGAAATTATTTTAAAGCAAATTTAAGTTTATTTAAACTATAAATAGGTGGTTTTGTGTTCAGTACTGTTTGGTTTGTTTGGTTTAGTGTAGAAAAATCATTTTATTGCATTTGCATGCATTCATATTTTTTTTTGAATATGTGAATGAGAATTTGGTGCTATCATTTTATGTGTAGATTTTGGTGCTAGTGGTGATTGTGATTGTGAAGATTGTTGCTACTCCCCCAAATACCAAGGCAAGTGGTGCTTCATGTATTTGTCCTATTATTTTTTACTATGCACTAGTGATATTTTGAATAGGGCTTGCATGAAATTTTGCTAAGTATTTATATGCTATGCTTGGGAAAACCTAGTAGTTGTAGTCTTAGTAGAATTTTCTCTAAGTTAAGATACTTGCCACGTTAACATGCTTAGCCTAGCTAGTAGCAAACAGGGGTGGAATATATTCATGCTATGGAAATTTTGTTGTCTTTTGACTTGTGTTTTGCTTAATAAAACAACTAAGTAAATGAATCACCTGGGTGGAATGGTATGATGGTTTATATTGAGTGGTTACACAATGTCGTGGGAATGGCCACGGCAGATGCTGCTATTGGCAGCAAGTAGTAGAACATGGGGCAAGGGCGGCCAGCCATCAGCGGTGCGAGATGAGGGCGGAGACACAAGGGTTTACCCAGGTTCAGCCCCCGGAGGGTAAAGACCTACTCCTGCTAGATTGTATTATGGAGAGAGTACAAGGGCGAGCTCGACGACTAGGCGGCGAGTCGCTGGGGTGTATGATGGAACGTGTCCTCTATGCGTACCCTCGGGAGGTTTATACAGGCTCACCTTGCTAGGGTTTACATATCTACAACCGAATTGGTTAAGGATTCAGAGGGTCTTTGACCTAGTCCGACTGGGCCTAGCTATGCTTCTGGGCCTCCAGCTTCCAGTCGCCTGAGTCCTCGCCAAGTCTCGATCCAGTCGCCGTCCTGCAGGCCCACTCGCTGGCAGCTTGGGCCAATAGGAAACATCCTGCTGGGCATACCCGGGTAGGCATATCCCCATTAGTAGTCCCCGAGGCCGTCGTTGATTCGTTGCACGTGTTCGTTGGCAGTCGGAGTATGTGGGTCCAATTCGGACGCCCAGTCGAATTGGTGGTGGACTCCTGAACAAAGGAAAGAACTAGTCATTTTAGTCGCAATAACGACAATCAATCAGATCGCAGCTTGGCGAACGGGTCGGCGAATAGTCAATTCACTGTTATAGTGACCGGGTCGGCGAATCGTCGAGTCGCTGAAGATAGCGAGTCGAGTGGACGAAGTTGGACCGTCAGCTTGGTCAAACTAGCCATTGGGTAATCCAACAGTAATATCGGCGTAATTACCGCGTGGCAACGGCTCCCCGAAAATGTCGGGTAACAATCACTATATAAGGAGAGTGACGAGTGAGGGGAAAATGCTTCCCTCACTTCCTCCGAACTCGCGCATTCTCGTTCCTCCATTCTGCACAACAACCAGAGCGATCGAGAGCGATTCACAACCCCCGATCCCCCAGCTGATGGCCCCTCCTGCAGAACCATGGGGCAGATCCAAGTGTACGAAGGAGCTGCTGAGATCGTTCGAGGAGGCAGGGATCCTGCGTGATGGGAGATGGCGCATCCCCGCGGTCGGAGAAGTGATTCCAGATCCGCGCAAGGGGGAATTCGTTTGCTTCACTAGCCACCTGGAACAGGGGCTTAGATTCCCCACTTCCCTCTTCTTCCACCGCTTCTGCGCCTACTACGACATCCAGCCATCGGATCTGGGACCGCACAGCATCGAGTAGCTCGCCATCTTTGTGGCGTTCTACGAGTGCTACCTGGGCTGCCGGCCATACTTTCCCCTATGGAAAGATCTGTTCCATGGGAGGATCATCCGCGAAGAGGCGGGCGGCCCAATGTTAGCCGTGGGCGACCTGACCTTCCAGCTGAAGTCGAAGGCGTCGTTCTTCGATCTGATGCTGCCCACCAAGGCAGCGAATGAGTGGAAGAAGATCTGGTTATATGTGACCAAGTCGACGTCGGGCGACACAATGGCGCTTCCAAGGTACTCCGTCGACCGGCCCGAGCCGCGTCGGCTCCAAGTCACCAAGCTTCCGCTGGACCAGCGGATGGTCGTTGACGAGATGCTGCAGACCATCCGCAACTTGAAGAAGAAAGGCCTCCAAACCATCAACCTCTACAATTATTGGCTCGAGCGATGGCTCGTGCCTCTGGCCAGCCGTGCCCACTATATGTACGAGTACACGGGCAAGGACGACCCAATGAAGTCTTGTTACGACGAGTGGAGACTCAATGACTACACCCAGGCCCTAAAGAAGATCATCCAGGTGGTGTATCTTGACGCAAAGGCCGGGGTCGCACCTTATACCGCGAAGCGCCCAGCTCCAACGGTGAGTTTTTATTTCCCTTGCACTCGCAGTCACATTTTGTGCATTCGCGGTTGTGCTAATGTTGTTTGATTGTTGCAATTATTCCAAGTGGTGGAAGGTTGGGTTCCACCCGCAGATGATGAGAACTCAAACTCATCAGCCGAGGACGAGAGCGAGTCATTGCCTGACAAGGGCGATGTCAGGAGTGACGGGGGTGGCGATGGCAATGACGACGATGACGGCGACGAAGCGGTGGAGGTTGCTGCCCCCACGGTCCGCGAGACTCGCGGGCAGCACCAGCGTGAACTCGAGGCCAGCAAAAGCCTGAGGCCCATGACGACGACGACGAGCTCCCCGAGCATACCTCACAGCGTGAGGCCACACCGTCAAAGAAGAAGAAGCCGCCGCCACCCAAGAAGAATACGAAGCCGGCCAAGCCGGCGTCTCTGCCTCGGTCCGCGAGTAGCTCCTATGCTACCAGCGCAGCCGAAGAAACAGCGGCGCACACGGCTACAGCGACCGGGGTGACCATCGTGGAAGACGAGGCGCCACTGGCATCACTGCCTCCGCCGTTCGCCCCAGTCACCGGGTTGGTGGCCGCTCCAGCCGCAGGGGCCTCGCTGCCGAGAGGAGCTCCTGTGGCAATCGCCACTGAGCCTCCTTCCGCGACCTCATCCTCGAAGAAACCGTCGGTGTCTTGGGCACAGAGGTGTTCGAGACGGGCCTCAGTCGAAAACTGGGGCCAGAACTGGAAAAGCCGGCCAACATTTGCACTGGCCTACGATTTATCCTAGTCGCCAAGTGAGTATTCCTCAGCCTTTCATCTGTCTGTTTGATTCGTGTTTCGATTGGCGAGTGTTATTAACGGAGTAATCTCGCAGGACTGGAATAAAGAAGATAGGTCACCTTTCGGTGGCCAAGGTTCCATCGGTCGCCGCGGAGGTGACAGCTGATCCCTCGGAGAATAGGAAGGGCGAAGAGACTGAGGCTCCCGCTGAAGGCACCAAGAGAACCAAAGGCGATGAAGTCGTCACGATCTCGGACGAGCCAGCGGCTGCCCCGAGCGTAGCCCCGGTTGCGGTGGATGTAGCTCTGAAGGCGTCAGAGGACGCGGGGTCACAACAGGCAAGCCCCATGGTTTCGATTGAGGCAACCGGGCCGCCTTCGGGTGGCGCGGGGGCCCCGGTGGCGATGTTCCCTCGCTTTGTAGCGAGGGCCACCACGGCGAGTGCCTCGGTGCCATCGAGCCAATTCCCTAGGGCCGCCGGTATGGAGGTCGAACAGCGTCACGGGCACACTTCGCTCGTACTTTTGTCGGTGGACGCGATGGAGCTTCACGGCATGCTAGGTGCCGCCATCCAGGTATGTCCAGTCCCTGAGGTTCTGGCCACTGAATTTCAGTGGTCGGATACTTACTGTTTTTTCGCTATCCAGTCACCGAGTGTCTAGTCACTGAATTTCAGCGGCTAGGCACTTAGGAATTTTGTCATCCAGTCCCCCAGTGCCTAGTCGCTGAATTTCAGCGGCTGGGCACTTAGCAATTTTGTCATCCAGTCCCTGAGTGCTTAGTCGCTGAATTTCAGCGGCTGGGCACTTAGGAATTTTGTCATCCAGTCCCCGAGTGCCTATTCGCTGAATTTCAGTGGCTAGCACTTAGGAATTTTTGGTTGCTGACGCTGTGATTGTTGCACAGGGCTTGCAGCACGAGTCAGCCGAGCGACTTTCTTCCAAGCGCTGCATGGAGAAGGAGCTTCTCGCTGTTCAGGATACGAACAAGGAGCTTCGAGCGACTACGGGTGAGTGTTTGTCTTGTTTGGCGCTTGTCACGAACTTGTTGCGTTTGTGACCGTTTTGTTTTGGAAGTAGAGAATAGTGCGGCCGCGGTGAAGGAGGCTCGCCAGGGCCTTGTTCCGGCAGGTGAGTTGACGGCGGCTCAGTCTTGAGCGTCGTGGAGAAGCGAATCGAGCGGGCGTGAGCTCAAGGCGGAAGCGAGCTTCAGCGGAAGGATTTACAAAGCGGCCGTCACTTCTACTGCTGAGGAGCGGAAGGTGTCGGGCGCACTCGTCGCCGGCTTGCAAAATGACCTCTCAGCTCTTCAGTATTTCATCACGGACCTCTGCCGCCCGCTGATTGGTGAGTTTTCCTTCAGCCAGTTCCGAGCGCGCGTACCACATTGTGATTTTAACGCTTCGCTCACTGTTTGCTTGTGTGTTGCAGGCCTGATCACTGATAACGCCGAAGAGGCGCAGTCGTACGACACGCGGCAATGTGTGACCACCCTGGTCGATTCAGCCGCGCTGTCAGCGACCTGCCTTCGGGCGTATCTTCAGGAGATCTCGTCCACGGAGGTGATCCCCAGCGACCTCGTCGAAGTATGGCGCTATCTGGAGAAGACCCCATCGGTCATGGAGTTCATGACGCGGTCGGCCTTCTGCCATGGAGCGGCGACTGCGCTGAGCCTTGGGCTCGCACATTTTCCCGACGATTTGGACCTCGACGACGTCACGAGCGGGTACCCCTCGTCGACGGGCTCGGTCGAGATTGCCAAGATGTTGAGGCTGACGGAGCGAGCCGCGATGTACTCCGACCGCATATGGGTGATGGGCGACCTTATTCCTTCTCAGGAAACGGTCGTCGCCCCCAATGACCCCGAACCGGCGCACCGCGACTTCAAGGTGGAGCAACCATTTCGTGCGGCGATGGCGGCTGAGCTCACGACGTACCCGTCGAATCTCTGGGTTCCCTTTATCCGCAACCGCAAGGATGGTGGTGCCTCCTCTTCGAAGCCTGCGAAATAGAATGTTTTTCCATTCGGCGTTAGCGTAAGATAAACATGTAATTCACCTTGTATGCGAACAAATTTTGCTGCTATGAAGGAATGCACGGGCTATATTTTCATTGCTTTTGTGGTTTGAGTGTTGGTTGTACGAGTCCCCGAGCGCGTCCGCCCTTTTTATGGGGTTAACCTCGTTTTTATATGTTGTGTGAACTGTAAATGAGTTAGGGTCGACTCGGCATGGCTCGGGAAGCCAGTCGCATGGCGACTCACAGGGGTGCTATTTATTTGGCCGTTTTCCCGGGCGCGAACGGGGTCGGGTTGCCGAGTCCCCGAGCGTGGTACTTGGCTATTCTAGTCGCATGGAGGTAGGTGAGGACTAGGCGCCTTGTGTTAGGTGCGTCACTCCGCCTGATCCGTAAGACCATTCGCATGGAGAGTCCTGGGCGCGCTCTCTTACTTGGCATTTTTCCCTAGCCGCTCTTGTTTGGGCTGTTGTCAGTCCCCGAGCGTGGTACTTTGCCGTTTGAGTCACTGTGCCGAGGATGTGGAGGACTGGGTCGCTGTGGGAAGCGAATGCAGTCGTCTTGGCTCGGGGAGCCAGTCGAGCTAGGCGACTCCAATGGGGCTCCGGGTTAGCTTTTTTCGTGGACAGTACGAGGCCTGAGTTTTTCCAGTTCCCTCGTACACACTACTTGGTCGTGCCGGTCTCCTTACCAAAGGTTGACTTCTGCATAAAGCGTAACGCTGTTATTACGAGTGCGAATGGCACAAGCCGTGGAGAGTAGACGCAATTTGCACGAATTGATCTTCTATATTTCATAGCGGGTAGGGGGTACATGTCTGGTGTTCTAAGAGTAGAACTTCCGTAGGAGGTTTCATTCCATGGCCGCTTGACGTCGAGTTTTCCGTCACCTCGGACGTCGGTGAGGTAGTAGGCGTCGTTGCCCAGGACTCGCTCGATGGCGAATGGTCCCTCCCAAGGGGGAGAGAGCTTGTGCATGCCTTTCTTGTCCTGGATTAGGCGCAGTACCAAGTCGCCTTCCTGGAAAGTGCGAGTCCGTACTCGCCAGCTGTGGTAGAGGCGAAACCCTTGCTGGTAGATGGCGGTGCGGGAGCAAGCTAGGTCGCGTGCTTCGTCGAGCTGGTCGACTCCATCTTGGCGTGCGAGCTTGTTGTCAGCCTCCGTGTAGTTGACCACCCGAGGTGAGTCGTGATCGAGGACGGTTGGCATGACTGCCTCAGCATCGTACACCATGAAGAAGGGGGTGAACCCCATCGACCTGTTGACGGAGGTGCGGATGCCCCAGATGAAGGAGGTGCGGTGCGCTCGAGTGGGAGTTGTAGCCGTGGCTTCAGGACGTGGAGGATGCTCTGGTTGGCGTGTTCCTCTTGGCCATTGGACTCTGGGTGGGCGACTGAGGCGAGGTCGAGTCGGATGTTGTGCTCCTCGCAGAACTCGGCCATGGATCCCTTGGTGAAGTTGGTGCCATTTTCCGTGATGATGCTGTTTGGGAACCCGTAGCGATAGATGAGTTCGCGTAGGAATTTTGTAGCGGTCTTCCCGTCGCACTTGCGGACTGGCTTGGCCTCCACCCATTTTGTGAATTTATCGACTGCGACTAGGAGGTGGGTGAAGCTGGAGGGGGCCTTCTTTAAGTGGCCTACCAGATCCATGCCCCATATGGCGAACGGCCAGGTGATGGGGATTGTCTTGAGCGCCGAGCTCGGTACGTGAGTCTAGTTGGCGTACTTCTGGCACCCGATGCATCGCTGGACGATGTCGACCGCGTAGGCGTGTGCGGTGAGCTAGTAGAAGCCATGTCGCATGGCCTTGGCTACCAAGGAGCGGGCGCCAGTGTGGTGGCCGCAGTCGCCGGAGTGGATGTCCTGGAGGATCTGGCGTCCTTCAGCGGGTTGTACGCAACATTGGAACACGCCGGTCACGCTGCACTTGTGGAGCTCGCCGTTGATGATGACAAAGGATTTGAAGCGAAATGCTATCATCCGGGCCTCCGTCTCGTCTGCGGGTAGGGTGCCTCCCTCCAGGTAAGTGACGTATGGCGTGGTCCAGTCGCTTGGCTCGACGATTAGTGTGACCAGGGCTGCGTCTGGTTGCAGCGGAATTCCGATGTCGATTTCCCTTGGGGGAGAGACGGAGGGCTTGGTGATGGTGTCGAGGAAGACGCTGACGGGTGGTGCGAGTCGATCCGAGCCGATGCGGGAGAGTGTGTCGGCCTCTTTGTTCTTCCGCCTGTCGATCCACTCGACGGAGTAGCCTGCGAAGTGGCCTCCCAGCTGGTCCACTGCTTTGCGGTATGCCGCCATGGTTGGGAGACTGCATCGCAGGTGCCGGCGACTTGCCCGGCGACGAGGTCGGAGTCTCCATAGCAGTGCAGACGATTGATGTTCATCTCCTTGGCTTCCTGCATGCCTTGGAGTAGCGCCTCGTACTCGGCCATGTTGTTGGTGCAGGGGGTGAAGTCGAGGTAGAGGACATAGCGTAGCTTGTCGCCCTTCGGAGATGTTAGCACGATCCCCTCTCCTGCGCCATCTGCGTTCTTCGAGCCGTCGAAGTGTAGGCTCCAGTAATGGAGGTATGGCAGCTTCTCTGGCTGCAGGGCCTCTTCCCAGTCGGCGAGGAAGTCAGCGAGAGCCTGCGATTTGATTGCTTTGCGCGGCTCGTACCTGATGTTGCGGACGCTGATCTCGATGGCCCACTTGGCGACTTGACCGGTCGCCTCACGGTTGTGGATGATGTCCTGCAATGGTGCTGAGGAGACGACCGTTATTGGGTGCTCCTGGAAGTAGTGCGGCAGTCGCCGCTGTGCTCTGAAGACCGCATATACCAATTTTTGGTACTGCGGGTAGCGCTGGCACGACTCGGTGAGGACTTCGCTGATGTAGTATACGGGTTGCTGCATCGGGCGCTCCTTGCCTTCCTCTGGTTGTTCGACGAACATGACAGCGTTGATGACGCGCTCGGAAGCCGTGACGTAGACGAGCATGGGATCCTTGTCGACGAGGGCGGCAAGTAGCGGTGCTGCGAGTAGCACCTCCTTGAGAGCATGGAGAGCATCTTCTGCCTCCTTGTCCCACTGGAAGGTGGGGTTCTTGTGCATTAGGCGGTAGAGGGGCATCGCCTTCTCGCCTAGCCGGGGGATGAAGCAACTGAGAGCCGCGACTCGCCCGGCCAACTTCTGGACGTCGCGCAGGCACTCGGGTCTGCCAAGCCAGGCGATCGTGTTGATCTTGGCGGGGTTTGCCTCGATCCCTCGCTTGGAGATGACGTATCCTAGCAGCTGTCCAGTGGGTACATCGAAGGTGCACTTTCCTGGGTTTAGCTTTATCTTGTACCTCCGCAGGTTGGCGAAGGTTTCCGCCAGGTCGGAGAGTAGATCGTCCTGGCGAGTGGATTTTACCACCACGTCGTCGATGTAGACGTGGATGTTGCGGCCAATTTGGCTCGCAAGGCACTCCAGCATGCACCTCTGGTAGGTCGTCCCAGCGTTCTTGAGGCCGAAGGTCATGGCGGTGTAGCAGAAGGCGCCGAATGGCGTGATGAAAACCATCTTCTCTTCGTCCTCGACTACCATTTTGATCTGGTTGTACCCAGAGTAGGCGTCGAGGAAGCATAGCGACTCCGAACCCGCGATCGAGTCGATGATTTGGTCGATCCGCGGGAGGACGAACTACTCCTTTGGGCAGGCGCTGTTGAGGTTTGTGTAGTCAATACACATTCTCCAGTTCCCGTTTTTCTTCTCGACTAGGACTGGGTTTGCCAGCCATTTGGAGTATTTGATTGGCCGGATGAAGCTTGCAACGAGTAGACGCTGCACCTCCTTGGCGATTGCTCGGAGGCGCTCTTCATTGAAGGGCCGCAACGACTGCTTGACAGGTCGCACTTTGGGGTCGGCGTTGAGTTTGTGCTCAGCGAGTTCCCCCGGGACACCAGGCATGTCGGATAGCTTCCATACGAAGATGTCGCGATTCTCACGTAGGAACTCGATGAGCGCGCCTTCTTATGCTGGGGTCATGCCCGTCCCGATCATTACCGTCTGGATGGAGTCGCCTGGGACCAGCTCGACGGTGTGAGTGTGCGTCATTGCCTCAAAGGCGGTGGGGCTGCCACCCTCCGAGTTGGGATTCTTGAGTATGGTGGGGCCGTCATTGTTGACCCCGCTCGCGTACTTGGCGAGCTCCTCAGCGTGGTTGGCCTCTGCCGCGATGACGGCGTCAGCGAGTTCAGCGCCTTTGGCCTCGCATTCTACGGCCATGTCAGGATCGCCATGGACAGTGATGATGCCACACGGCCCGGGGAGCTTCATCGCGTTGTATGCGTAGTGGGGCGCTGCCATGAATTTGGCGAACGCCTGGCGCCCCAAGACATAGTGGTAGGGGCTGTTGAACGACACTAGCTCGAAGACGATCCTCTCGGTGCGGAAGTTTGCTGGTGTTCCGAAGGTGACTGGCAGCGTCACCTTGCCGATTGGGTACACCTTCCGACCGGGGACGATGCTATGGAAGGTGGTGTAGGTCGTCTCGATCATCGAGTGCGGGAGCCGCAGTCGCCTGAATGTGTCCGGGTATAGGATGTTGATGGAGCTGCCGCCGTCCATCAGCGTCTTGGGGATACAATAGTACCCCACCTTGGGCTTGACCACCAAGGAGACTCAGCCCGGAAATTCGATCCGTGGCGAGTGGTCCTCGCGGCTCCAGGTGATTGGTTGCTCGGACTAGTTAAGGAACTAGGGGATGTCTATCTAGGACACCGCGCTGATAGCGACGATACGGGCGATGACCTTCTTCTCGCGCTTCGTGTTGAAGCCTCTGAAGGTGTGAAGCGAGCCAGCGATGCTGCCAAATTTTCTGCCATTTGGCGGGTTGTTGTCGGGGTCTTCCCGTGCGCGTCGTGCCTTCTCAATCTCCTTTAGGGAGTGGCAGTCGGCGGTCGTGTGTGTAGCGGGATTCCCTTCCCTGCTGTGGAACACACATGGTTGGTTGAGGAGAGCCGTGGGGTCGAACCTCGGCTTCGCCTTGTAGTTCCCGCCATAGTGGCGCTGTCCTCCGTCATGGAGGAAGCTCTTGGGTTCGCGCGGCGCGTATCTGGCGTTGGCGACGAAGTCGACTCGCCCATCACCGCGGTTTTTGCCGGTGAGGTGAGTGTTGCTGTAGCGTAGCTCGGGTCGCCTCCTGTTGTCATGGCTGCTCGTGCGGCGATTCCCTCCCGACTCATCATTGGTTTCTTGGTTTGGGTCCTCTTCCACGTACCGCTTGGCGATCTCCAGGAGGTCCGGTATGTTGTCGAGTGTTCTGTACACTCGCTTGAGATTGGCGACCAGGGGCTCGTAGCGACACGAGGTCTTGAAACAGTGGATCGCGGTGTCCGGGTGGATTCCGTCCGCGTTATACCACAGGTCTTGCCACTGTTGGACCCAGCTATGGGTCAACTCGCGAGTTCCCTGGACGCATCGCTCCAGGTCCTTGATGGTGGTGGCGCGGGTGTAGGAACCCTCGAAGTGCCTGACGAAGGCGTCGCGCATTTCTTCCCCGGAGTCGATGCTGTCCGCGGGGAGGGTGTTGATCCATTGCCTACACGCTCCCTCCACCATCAGGAGGAGGTAGCGGGCGACGAGTAGGTCGGTGTGGCCAGTAATTCCCATTGCCATGAGGTAGGTATCCAGCCACACGGACGGGTCGTACGAGGGGTCGTACTTCTTGATCTCCTTCGGCGCCTTGAAGTTAGCCGGGTATTTTTCGCCTCGGATCATTGGACCAAAGCACTAGGGTCCGACTCGACTCAGCGATCCCCTTGGTTTGCCATCGCGGTGGTTGGTGAGGGATGCCTTAGGTTATCGGGCTGGCATGCGCGCCAGCTCTGGTTGTTGATGTGGGTGCGAGCGTCGACTTGCTGCCTATTGGCGGCGACGAAGTTGTTCGCCGACCGCGGGTCATTGGTGGAGAGTGCCGCGTGCGCAGGTCTATGTTGGAGCTGCAGGGGCTCGGGTGGTGGACAATTGAGGGTGTTCGCCACCATCGGGCGAGCGCTCGAGGCCGCCCTGCTGCCTAATGAACGCGAGTACATGCGACCCTGTGAGTCGGCACCCGCATTTTGTTGCTCGACTTCCTTGGCAAGTAGAGCCTTGGCGTACTGGATCTGTAGGGCTCCTTCCCCGGTTACGTTTATGTTGTCGACGCTGCTCGGCTCGCGACGACATTGTCCATCGGAGTGGAGAACAGTGGGAGGTTGTTTGCGTCTCGCTCCCGCGAGGAGACCATGATTCTTGGTTGGTCCCTGGGGGCGCGCTGCTGGGTGGTGGTGGTGCGCCGTTGGCCGTCACGCCTGGTGGGGGCCGGGAGCTCCCTCCTGGCAGCGCGTTATCGCAGATCGCGCGCTTGGCTACACGAGTCGGGTCATTCTAGTCGTCGAAGTTCAGGGCGCGTCCCTGAATGGTGGGGTTCAGGCGCGACCTGATTCGGAGTTGGTGGTAACGCGAGAGTTCCTGCGCTATCACTTGCTCGAGGCGAAATTTTTCGCGCTTGACTTGTTCTTTGCGGACCGCCTCCTCCAGCCGCAGGCGGAGTTCCTCGACCTCTGTTGCTGTTGTGTTTGGTGGGATTGGCGTGGAGAAGGGGTCTGGCGGGGGGTCGGCGCCATTCGTCATGTAGGCCGTGACGTGGTGACCAGACCCGTCGTGGAGGTCGGCGGAGTTCTCCGACCCGGAGTCGAAGTCGAAGATCCCAAGGATGGAGGTGTCCTCGAAGTCTCCCATGTTGGAGACCTGGGTGATGGAGCCCTCGGGCGATGCGGCAATGATGGATCCGGTAGCCGACGCCGGGGTCGCCGAGTCGGTGTCGTTGTTGAGGGCCGCTTCGTCCACGACCATGGCGGTTTCAGCCACGTTGCTGTGGGCCGATTCGTACTCAGGGGCGAGGCGGTGGATCGTGCGAACCTGGTTCTCAGAGAGCTGGTCGCGTGGCGGCGACTCGCGGATGCGAGTCGATTCCTCTAAAACGATGACGTCGGTGAAGCCGACGAAGAGGCTAATCGTGTAGACTGGCATGATCACGCTGTGCGTGACGGGGCGTGCCGCCGGGACGTAGCTGCTTGGCAAGATCTGGAGGATCTCGCCGATCGTGATCATGTGGCCGGTGGCGATCGTCTCGTTGATGGGTAGATTGGATCTCGCCGCAAAACACCGGCCTGACTGGCTAGGCCCCACGGCGGGCTCCACTGTCGTGGGAAAGGCCACAGCAGATGCTGCTATTGGCAGCGAGTAGTAGAACATGGGGCAAGGGCGGCCAGCCATCTACGGTGCGAGATGAGGGCGGAGACACAAAGGTTTACCCAGGTTCGGCCCCCCGAAGGGTAAAGACCTACTCCTTCTAGATAGTATTATGGAGAGAGTACATGGGCGAGCTCGATGACTAGGCGGCGAGACGCTGGGGTGTATGATGGAACGTGTCCTCTGTGCGTACCCTAGGGAGGTTTATATAGGCTCACCTTGCTAGGGTTTACAGATCTACAACCGAATTGGTTAAGGATTCAGAGGGTCTTTGATCTAGTCCAACTGGGCCTACCGACGCTTCTAGACCTCCAGCTTCCAGTCGCCTGAGTCCTCGCCAAGTCTCGATCCAGTCGCCGTCCTGCAGGCCCACTCGCTGGCAGCTTGGGCCATAGGAAACGTCCTGCTGGGCATACCCCGGTAGGCATATCCCCATCACACAAGGCCCATGTCTATGGTTTACCTTGTGTATCTCACTTGTGGAAAGCCACCCAAGAACAAAGGGAATTGAGATACTTAGTGTTTAGAAGCTTCCAGTGCAACCACATAGCATATGGGATCTGCCTTGATCATATAGGTTGCAATATCTTAGCCAGATGGATAGTTGGTGGTAGGGTTATAGGATGGAACGCATCCATGGTGGTCTAAGGGAAGGCTTCTGAAAGCTCTCGTCTCGATGCATGTCGAGTCTTCTGGGAAAAGTGCACCACCTCTCGAGAGGGTAAAACCTAAGTACTTAGTCGTGTCCCCGACAACGGACAATTTGAGCATCAAGACATTGAAGCTATCAAGGATCTCCTCATCCCAATTTCTATGTTAAAACTTGTGGTTGAACAAGGGTAAAGGTTCACCAATGTCTATTGGTGGTTCCTTGGGAGTTTTTGTCAAACAAAAACTTAGTGTTTTCAACTGATAGGGAAAAACCTATTTTGAGCAAAGCAAAGCCTAAGCTGCACTTAGCCATATTCATATAGATGTTAGATACTACTATTCTACTATGGTATCACTTGCCAATACAATTATAAATGTATTGACCCACTGTGGTTGTAACTTATGATGTTGCAGGTTACTCTGATGAGGATTAGGGTTATGAGTCTACACTCAACATGCTTGCCTGTGGCACATGAAGATGAAGACTTTACTTTATTTACTTATGAATGAACTCTTGTACTAGCCTTTGGCTACGGAGTTGTAAAATACTATGTTTATCTCTGGAATGATGATGTAATAAAGACCTTTGTATCTGTGTACTTCATCTTAAACTATGGATGCTAGCATTTGATCCAGAGACTAGCATTGCAATCACAGGGACCTTTACCTTATAAAGGTGGGGTCTTACAGATGGTATCAGAGCACTGTGTTACCTGTAGGATTATGACCCTAGGATGGATTAGACTAGGAAAACCACTAAGAAAAATGCAACTCTTTGCAAATTCCACACTTGTCTTTTTCTTCTCGTAAACCCTTCTAATCTTCTTTCTCATCTCAATTTGTAGATGGCCACCATCAACAAAGCTGTCAAGAAGGGACCACTCATGACCATGACTTTAGAATGTGAGACAGAGTTTCCCAAAGCACTCAAAACCCTTATGGTTAGCTTGGGGATACATGGTGAGACCGTGTACAAGGGATTCCTAGTAATGGATGAAGGAGAAGAATATTGGTGGGTACAAATTCACTTGTACAAAAACAAGGGAGACAACCACAAAGAGTCAGGATTCTACATGGGCACCAACTCAGAAATGTATATGACATTCTTTGACTCTGCAAGAAATGCAACTTGGAATGCTATCATGGAGCTTGGTGAAAGACTTAAGTGTAGAATGCTCAACACTAAAAATGACCTTGAGGAGGAGAAGAAGTATACCCAAGACTTAGAGACCGCCATAAAACGTCTAAGGGAAGATATCACAGACTTAGCATATGAGTGAGAATTGTAACAGACTTCGCTAGATGGACCACCACACTTGTCGTTTTCTCGCAAAAAATTGACTAAGTTATGTTTAAACCTTAGTGTTTGTGGTAGACTTTGTATGCCATGACTTGTATGTTTTATGGGTGATGTATGCTTTTGCTGTCTGGTTTTCATATGTTTTAGTGAAACGCCTAGGCCGCTAGCCTAAGCCATGCCTAATGATTGTGGACACTTGTAGCATCACCATAGTGACAAATCTATGAAGCTTTGTTCTTATAAAAATAGAGAGACACATTGAAAAGAGGAAAGAGAGAAAAAATCACCATTTTCCCATGATAAATAAGAAGATTGCTGAGATGCTCATTGTCTGCTTGCCTTGTCATTTTGATTATGGGATAGCTCTTGTATCATGTGCAAGGGGTACCCCGTTGGTGGTTCTCTATGATACGCATGTATTTACGATGACAAGAACTTACAGGTAACTAAATTTGAGTAGCATGAGGAGCGGCCCTCGTACTCAAGGGACATGAGATTTTTAGTTTATGGTTTGTCAAGCATATAACTCATATTGGACCTCACTTTCACCTTAACCATCTAAAGATGCCTATGGCAATGAGAGATCAAGGATAATGAGTACCATACTTTCATCATTTGGAAGCCTTTCAAGCTTTTCAAAACCTTTTCACTTTCGTGTTGAGTCACCACTTATTCTATGGGCACCTTCTTGAGAGCATAGTTGGCATTCTTGTGTTTGTCTCAAAACCTGGTTAATTATGTCATGACTTTGATGCTTGTATCTCTGATGTCTTTACTTCTAGTATTCATGTGAACTTCAGAGGTGCCTTGGCATTTATATTGTGCTCTACAAACAAAGGCAAGCAAGATACCACTCTATCATACCTTCTTATGGGCATTGCAATGTTGCTTATGTTTATGTTTCATGCTACTTATTATTATTGAGTTGGTTTCTCTTCATAGCTTGCAATGACTATTAAGTAGACTTAGTTGCATACTTCTTATTATGAATGGTTTAAGTATCTACTCCTGTGCTGACAATATATACATCATATGAAGCAAACGTATTCATGAAAGTTCTTTTATCGCACTCAGTTTTCAACTGAATTGCTTGAGGACAAGCAATAAGCTAAGCTTGGGGGGAGTTGATACGTCCAAAACGTATCTACTTTCCCAGACACTTTTGCTATTGTTTCTCCTCTAAACTTGTGTGATTTGGATACAGCTAACACGGACTAATGCTGTTTTCAGCAGAATTACTTTGGCGTCTAGTTTTTTTGCAGAAGATCAACTATCAGGAAAAATCCCGGAAAATATGCCAAAATTCCTATTTCACCAGAAGATCCACAGAGCCAGAGTACGAGATGGAGTGGAGGCATGGGGGGCCCACACCCCTGCTAGGCGTGGGCAAGGCCTGGTCGCGCCTAGGGGTGGTGCGGCCACCCTAGGCACCCCCTCAGCCTCCCTCTTCGCCTAGAAGAAGCCTCTTGACCTAAAAACTGAGGGGGGTCGTCGTTTTTCCAGAAAGACTTACGTTGCGTCGCCACCACCAGAAGCCGCGATTCGGATCCAGAAACTCCGTTCTGGCACACTGCCGGGACAGGGAATTTGGTGAGTAATCATCGCCATCGTCATCACCAACCCTCTCCATCAACCATCAATATTTCCCTCATCCATGAGTGAGTAATCCCCAACTGTAGGCTATGGGGATGGTAGGGATTGGATGAGTTCTATCATGTAATTGAATAAGATTGTTAGGGCATCATGCCTAGTATCTCTATTAGTGCTATTTGACTTTGTTGCAACTTGTTGTGCTTAATTCTGGTCACTAGGGCCCGGATGCCATGATCTCAGAACTGAACTTATTATTGAATTATTATGATAGTATTGTTTGTGATCTTATGTGCAAGTTGTGTACACATATCATTGTCCGGATCCAAAGGCCTCGAAGTGACAGAAATTGGGACAACCGGAGGGGATGGCTGTGATGTGAGGATCTCATGTGTTCATAGAGTGTTAATGCTTTTCTCCGGTGCTCTATTAAAAGGAGAACCTTAATTGCCAGTAGTTCACTAGAGGCCCCGCTGCAACGGGCTGGCAGGACAAAAGATGTTGTGCAAGTTCTCATTGTGAGCACGCATGACTATAGATGGAGCACATGCCTATGATTGCTTAGTACTTGGATGCTTATTCTCATTTATTTGCAATTACCCTAGATCTTTAAGTTACATGTTTATACTCGTCCATGCATCGCCAGTCCATCCATCCCTTTTCTACCCCACTCATATCCTACTATTTTCTGCTACTGTTACTATTGCTGTTGTTTTACTGCTGCTGTTGCTACTACAAAATGTTGCTACTGATAAACTTCTGTGAGCAAGAACTATTTCCAGGTGCAGCTGAATTGACAACTCAGTTGTTAAGGCTTGCAAGTATTCTTTGGCTCTCCTTGTGTCGAATCAATAAATTGGGTAATACTACCCGTGAAGACTGTTGCAATCCCCTATACTTGTGGGTCATCACTTTAGAACAACATAACTTTTCACTAAAAACACAAGCTACTGTAGCAATTCCCTCAAAACGCTCAATTTCCCAAAAAGAACCCAAAAAGGAATCAATAAGAAGCAAATGCAAATAATGGCAGAAATCTATCAAAACAGACTAGCAGGTAGAAACCGATTTTTCCGAAGACCTTATGTTGCTCAAATAAAAATGTGTTGAACTAACGAAAGTTATCTAACATACTAGGGGATTTATTCATAAATTTTCAGCTCAATCCGACTTACAGAGACTCCTCAGAAATTTTATGGTGGAGCATAGAAATCTGTTTCGCGACAGCAACTCCCCAAATCTTACTTCCCTCTCATTAGAGATCATTCTTGACACAAAAAGCAAACAAAAAGGATAAGGAGAGGTCATTACTGAAGTAATAACTTCCAAGACTCAAGAAAACTCTTGGGTTATCTCCCAACAAGTACTTTTCTTTAATGCCTTTAAGTTAGGCACAAGAAGCAAGAAAAATCAAGAATTAAGATCAATACTTGCAATCTCTTAAACTAGGAAAGGTATCTCATCCAAATGAGTTTTCGAGGATCCCTTCTCATCTCTCTTTGGTTCACTACTTTCATCAAAAGGATTTTTAGGAACAATCCAATCAAAATTCTTTTCTAAGGCTTCATGCATTCAAACAAGTTAAAAGGGTATGGGTATCTAAATTTCCTCTCTAGGTTTAGTTTTATCTTGAGTACCCATAACATCTACACATGAGCCTAGCATATTAAAATGCTTAAAGACTTTTTTGGCTTCCTTAGCAACATCATTGAACTCTTTTAGTAAAGTTTCAAGAATAAATTCTCTCTTTTGAGCATCCTTTTCTTATTTTAGTTTGACAAACAAAATTTGCATAATGGGTTTAAGGTTAAAAAACCTAGCCTCCAACATATGAATTAAAGAAGCTGCAGCAATTTCATAATTAGGAGCAAGTTCAGCTATAGATCTATCCTCAATATCCTCTTGTTTGCTAACGTGAATGAAGAATTCTTAAATATTTTCTTTCCCAATTATGGAGCCACTTCAAGGTGAACTTGGGGATCAACATTGTGAGCTAGAGCAAGGCGAAAACTAGAGGGGGAACTATTTTTTGTGTTTTTGATAAGAGAAAGCAAACCAAACTAAACTAAATTTTTTTTGGAGTTTTTGATAAAAGAGGCAAACAAAACCAAGCAAAAGAAACTAAGAAAACCAAAAACAAAGTAAAGAGAAAGGTTGTGAAGGACTCCCCTTGTGAAGACATCCTTAGCCTCCCTGGCAACGGCACCAGAAAAAGGCTTGATGCGGCTCAGATCACTGTAGAGCTTCGTTGGGAGACCTCAAGAGGAAGGTATGATGCAGCATAGCAGCAAGTTTTCCCTCCGTAAGAAACTGAGGTTATCGAACCAGTAGGAGGAAGGAAATGTCTCAAAGGTGTTGCAAGCAACTTGGAAACCTGCATAACACAAACTAAAGACTTTGCCCCAACGAACAGTGAGGTTGTCAATCTCACCGGTTGCGGTAACAAAGGATTAACTGTATGGTGTGGAAGGAAATAGTGGTTTGCAGCAAGTAAACGGTAACAGTGGAGGATGTATCAATGGTAAAGACTGGACCGGGGTCCATACTTTATTAGAGGTGTTCTCCTTAGATAAACAAACATGGCATGCAGGGTAAACAAATTACAGCAGGGCAATTGACAGGACTGAGCAAGGCATAACAATGCAATACTAGACATCATGATCCTATGAGATTCGATTGGGAAATACAACAAGATACATAGACCGCCATCCAACTGCATCTATGACTAGAAGTCCACCTTCGGGTTATCATCTGAAACCCCTCTAGTATTAAGTTCCAAGCAACAGACAACTGCTTTAAGCAAAGTGTGTAAGGTAAACAATCCACTTGTTCCATCAACAAGAGACCGTTGTTTTATCTCTAGTAGCAACACCACATCTACCTTAGAGATTTCTGTCACTTCCCTTAGATTAAATAGAGGAATGAACCCACTATCGAGCATAAATACCCCCTCTTGGAGTCACTAGGAACTACTTGGACAATATAGCTACTAACAACAGAGAGCATGCAAGATAACAAACAACACATACATGATAGAATCAATAAGACAAAACCATTAATCAATCTGACATAGTAATCTCAATATCCATCGGATCCCCACAAACACAACAAGCATGATTACAAATAGATGAGATCTTGATCATGAACGGAGCTCACAAGATCTAGACATGAAAGCACAAAGGAGGAGATACAACCATCTAGCTACTATATGGACACGTAGTCCAAGGTGGAACTACTCACGCTTCATACCGGAGGCTGGCATGATGAAGAAGAAGGCCTCCGCGATGATCTCCCCTCTGGAAGGGTGCCGAGAAGAGGTTTAGATCCCCCCGATCTAGGGACGATGGTGGCAGCGGCTACAGATGGTTTCGTGGAATATTGATCGGGTACTTAGGGTTTAGGCATCAGGGGCTTCCTATAGGCGAAGAGGCGAAGTAGGAGGGCGGCCAGGGGGGCCCACACAAGGCCCAGGCGCGGCCTACGGTGGGCCCGTGCCTGGGGGGTGGTGCAGCCGCCTTGTGGCTCCCCTCCATCTCTCCTCTAGACTCAGTGTTCTCCTCAGGGAAAATTGACTTTGGCTTTTGTGCCGTCCAATTCCGTGAATATTTCCTTACTAGCTTTTCTGGAACCAAAAACAGCAGAAAACAGGCAACTGGCACTGTGGTAACTTGTTAATAGGTTAGTACCAGAAAACATATAAAAACACCTCAAAGTGTGGACAAAGCAAAGCAAAGTAGATACTAAACAAGCATGGAACATCGAAAATTATAGATACGTTTCCGACGTATCAGCTGCTGCTGCCAGTGTAGGGTTCGTAACATGGAAAACAAAAAATTTCTATTGTGGAACACACATAATGTTGGGGATATGCTATATGGGTATCCTCATAGCATGTCACTTATCCGGATAACCCGGGTGGCCCATAGTGGGTAGCATGGCTTATGGCCTGCTGGGCAGCCCAGTTAGATGGATCCAGAAGGGAGGCCCATGCCGGATAAAGGAAGGGTACGGTAGAGTCACCAGCGTGCCTGGAGCCTTGGAGTGCAAGATACACAAGACTAGTAATAGACGGTGTAGGACTCTGTAACCTGTCCGGCTAGGACTTTTCCCTGTAACCCTAGGACCTGGCGACTATATAAGTCGGGCCTATGGGAGCCTTTAGGGCACAACTTCAGACAACCTAGCATCGATTCAGACAACCTCGCATAGCGAACCTATCTCTGTAAACCGGCGTATTGCCATTATAGTGATTTATAGCAGGAGTAGGATTCCGCCACCGTCGTGGGATCTGAACCTGGGTAAGCTATGTTACCTCGTACCCGTCAACCGTCCGCCTTACCCCAAGTCTCTAAACACGCACTATGAGGACCCCTCCATGGCGTACTCGTCGGCAATACCATGATAGTTGGCACCCACCGTGGGGCAAGAGGCGCTTCAGGCTCTTCAGCGGGCGAGGACCAAGATCTTCACGGGAATCGGCGAAACCGAAGCCATCGGCCGTGTTCTCTTCTCCGGCAACGTTCCGATCGTCCCTCCTGATGAGTTCTGGATCCCGGCGAAGACGAACCCTACGCGGTGTTCAATCGTTCCTATCGGAGACATCCACCTCTTCATCAGCGAAACCGACTCAGGCACTAGTTCCCTGGGAGTCGGAGGAGCATCAAGGCCCGCACGGACTGCCTACGGGCAGGATACGTTCGCGGAAGGATCGGTGTCGGATCTCTCCTCGGAGTTTTCTGGCAAAGATCGGAAAAATTCAAGGCCCACCCAAACCGCCCTTGTGCAGGACATAAAGGTGGAAGATCACTGCAAATCCGCCGGCTTCGCCCGTGCGTCTGGACAACAGAGATCCAAGTTCGTCGGCGTAGTTACCATCTTCGATCTAGCGCGCTGCATTCAGAGAGAAGGTGAAACCCCCCGCGATTACCTGGCCAGGTGGCTCCGTATACGAGCCGATCTAGCCCACTACCCCGATGATAACGCTTTTTATCACTTCGTGGAAGGACTGGACTGTGGCACGCTTCTCTGACATTCTTTAAGATGGAAGCAGGCAACAGGACGCCTTACCCTCGAATATATGGTGAGCACCATCAACAACTACGCGGAAGCTGACGCAGCAGCCTAGATGGAGCTTGCGCTCAGAGACGGAGAACCTCCGATTCAGTAGCCGCCGCCACCGCCTCCCGCCACCATCGTCGTAGCAGCACCACCACCTCCAGTCATCGTCGAGGCCGTTGAACCTCCACCGCCCATCATCGAGGAAGTCGTGGCACCCTCCGACTCTGTCATTGATGCGCTTTATGCTGATTTCAGTGCAGATTCAGAGGAGATAGACTTTAGTCCAGAAGAGCTAGACTCTGCTATGCAGGAGATGGAGGAGGAGAACTCGCGCGACGAGCAAGCCAACACCGCCGTCACGTCTCGAGGGGTGTTCGTCACCATTGGGACGGCGATGGATGAAGATCAACCCGGATGAGCTCCGCCTACAGCACTGGAATGGGGAAGGGGCTACTTATTTCTACTGACGATGATCGCGCAAAAGTCATGCCTCCTTCGCCTAACCCAGTGCAGCAGTCGCAGGAACTCGGCACCGGCCTGAGTAACAAAAACAACGCAAACTTGCCGCCTGCAGCATCTATGTCTGCAGCAGCCCAAGTTACTCCAGCTGATAGAGTGATGTACGGCAATCTCCTCGTCGAGCCACTGACCGTTGCTCATATCCGGAATGTGACCCAGCTTGACGAGAAGCGCCAGCAACTGCTGGAGGAAGCGCAGGCCATCGCGAAGCAAGGCGCTAAGCTAGATCGACATCTGGTCAACGCGCAGAAATCCATAGAGAAAGCTAGAGCAATGGAGGCTGAGTACAAGACTTTACTGTAGCAGCAGAAGGCTAAGAAAGCTCCGGCTCGCGTCATCAACGCTCCTGGTGTACGGCGCAACCTAGGATGGGCTCCCTCGAAGCCGGCACAGGCCAAGCCATACATTGACAGTGAAGGCAAGAAGGTGATGCCCACCCCACTCCTTAACCTCGCCGTCGCCAAGACCCTTCCGGAACAGGATAGATCGCCTGAGGCAGTGGAACAGGTCTACGACCTAGTGGCCATGACGGTAAAGCAGCGAGAAAAGGCCACCTCTCAGAGGCTTGAGTCTAACCCAGCGCTCTACCAATCTAGCCAGTACAAGTCGCCAAGGGACAGATCTCCTCTTGATGTCGGGTCCCAGACGGGTTCATTAGAACGAAGACGGAGGGATGCACGCAACAGGAAGGATGCTATCCCCATATCCTCCAACCACGGAGAAAAGGCCCGACCTCGTCACCCATCGCCACCGCCCCGCTCCTCCCGACATCGCGAAGATTACAAGACTCACCATCGTGTGGATATGACCCCACCAAAGCAGTGCGGCATCGTTATCCGCGATAACGTGGAGCACACCCGTCATGACGGAGAGCGCAACCAAGGACACAAGAGCAGGTCACGCCATGACCCTCCGCGTCCGACAGGCAACCGTGACAGGCATGAGGCGTCGCAGGAGGGTAACAGCAAGAAGGCTAACCCACCGCCACCTCCTCCTCCATCACCGCCAAGCAGTCACCATGGCGGAGGAGGCCCGCGTCGTTCATGCAGCCCATCCCCTGTTGACAAGAAGAAGAACCCGGAGCCATACGACGCACGATCACGGATCGGCAAGATCCACGAGGCCCGGGAAGGACCATACCTGGGACCATGTTGCTTTGGACCTGCAATACGGTCCACAACTTACCCCAAAGGTTTCCGGATTGACAATACCATCAAGCCCGATGACGGCACCGCCAAGCCAGCCACATGCTTGAAGGACTACGACAACATGGTGGATATTGCCGGAGGCAAACCCAACGTCACCGTCAAGTACCTCCCATTAATGTTGGCGGGCACGACCCATCAATGGATCGACGACTTGCCGGAGAAATCCATCTACAACTGGTTGGACATGCAAGAAGCGTTCACCAAGAACTTTGAGGGTACATACAAGCATCCCTGTACTGTGGGCGATCTATAGCGGTGCGTGCAGGAGAAAGGCAAGACATCTCGCGCCTACCTCTCTCGCTGGCTGGACATGAAGAATTCCTGCGCAGGAGTGCACGCCCAGACCGCCATGGCCGCCTTCATCGACGGGTTGGAAAGAGACACGTTGCTCCGACACAAGCTAAAGCACTTGCAGGATAATCACCAGCTTGAATTGAACCAGATGATTCAGTTGCCTAGTGAGTTCGCAGTTGCCGAAGATGATGCTCGCGGCTCATTGCCGGCAACAGCCGTTCCAACTCAAGCTCGGAGGAACAACAGTACAAAGCGGAAAACCGCTCTAGAAGAAAAGCAATCTACCGACATGGTCGCTATGACTTTTGCAGGACGAGGTCATGGCGGACAACATGGCCGAGGAAGGGGAGCTGGCCGCGGGCAGCAACGAGGAAGTGAAACAACCTCGGCGCCACTCCGCATTCCCCAAACCTTCGAGGAGTACCACGACATGCCGTGCCTTCTACACCTCGACGCCAACGGCAAAGCCACCCATGCCAATCGACACTGCAAGTTTGTCAACGACCTCAAGGAAGACGTGGAGTCCGGCTACAAGCAAAGTCGGAAGAACAGACCGCGAGGCAAGGGCAAGGGGAAGAAGAAGGAGGAGGAGTCCAAGGATTCAAGTGATATGGACGAAGACGTTGACCCCAAGCACGGCGCCAAGAGCGACGTCAAGGGAAACAACCCCTTCGCAAAGAAGGCTCCAGTCTACCACACTTTCCTTGGCACCCCCACCGTCCGACAACAGAAGACCTCTCTAAGGATCCTGATGGCTACTCTCCCCCCAGTTCAAAGACTGCTACCGGTCAAGTTCCAATCACTTGGGACAGGATGGACCACCCAGACCTTATACCTACGGAGAACTAGTACGCCATGGTCATCAACCCCTTGATTGACGGCGTGGAGTTCACCAAGTGTATGGTGGATAGTGGAAGCAGCATCAACATCATGTACCTGGATACACTACAAAAGATGAACTTGACGGAGGCAAACCTAAGACGGACCAACACCATCTTCCACGGTGTAGTTCCTGGTCAGGAGGCTCAGTCCCTTGGGTACATCACACTTCAGGTTGCCTTTGGCGACGTTAACAATTACCGCCAAGAGCGCATGACCTTCGAGGTGGTCCCCTTCAAGAGCGTGTACCACGTCATATTCGGCCGCGACATATTCCACACGTTCATGGCCAAGCCATGCTTCGTCTACAACAAACTCAAGATACCCGGACCAAAAGGTGTCATCATCGTATCTGGAAGCTTTACCAAGGCAAGGGACTGCGAGATCAATGAGGCAGCCGTTGCAGAAGCTGTCCTCTACATCGAAGAATTCAAAGAGATCCAGAGCAAGGTCAATGACTCAGAGATGCCCGCGTCAAAGAAGCGGATCTCTGATTCCGCTCCTTCGTTCAAGGCCACCATCGAGACCAAGCCGGTGGAACTTGTGGTAGGCGGTGCCTCCAAGGTCACCGCCATTGGGACGAACCTGGATCCCAAATAGGAAAGCGTGCTCGTCGAGTTCCTCCGCGAGAATAGGGACATCTTTGCCTGGCAACCTGCCGACATGAAAGGTGTACCTAGGGAACTTGCCGAGCACAGGTTGAACATTGATACAAAATGTAAACCAGTAAAACAACCTCTACGACGCTTTGGAGATGAGAAGAGACGCGCCATTGGCAAAGAGATAGCTAGGTTACTTAAGGCTAGATTTATCCGAGAAGTCCTTCACACCCAATGGGTGGCCAATCCTGTACTTGTCCCCAAAAAGGGAACCAACAAATTAAGAATGTGCGTTGATTACACCGGCTTGAACAAAGCATGTTACAAAGATCCGTTTTCTTTGCCTCGCATTGACCAAGTCATTGACTCGAGGGCTGGCTCGGAGCTTTTGTGTTTTCTCAATGCATACTCAGGATACCACCAGATCAAGATGACGAAGTCGGACCAATTGGCCACTTCGTTCACTACCCCATACGACATGTTTTTCTATGTCACGATGCCCTTTGGGCTGAAAAAAGCAGGTGCTACGTACCAGCGGACAATGCAACGTTGCCTCCACGACCAAATTGGTCGGAACGTTCACGCTTATGTGGAAGATATCGCGGTGATGTCTAAAAAGTCAAATGACTTAATTCCTACTTAAAATAAATCTTTGATAATCTCCGGAAATAAAACATGATGCTTAACACTAAGAAATGCGTCTTCGGGGTTCCAGCCGGCAAATTGTTGGGTTTGATCGTTTCCCAACATGGAATCGAGGTCAACCCGGAGAAAATCAAGGCCATCTTAAACATAAACCGTCCGACATGCCTAAAGTACATTTAACGACTAACAGGTTGTGTTGCAGCAGTTAGTCGGTTCGTCAGCCGACTTGGAGAGAAGGATCTGCCGTTGTACAAGTTGCTAAAGAAGGCGGACAAATTCACGTGGACGGACGAAGCATATGCAACATTGAAGCAGCTCAAGGAGATTCTTTCCTCAGCGCCCATCCTTGCAGCACCCGAGCCTGGAGAGCCCCTGTTAATTTACATGGCGGCAACCAACCGGGTTATCAGCATCGTCGTCGTGGTAGAGCGGAAGGAACCAGGCTATGAGCACGGAGTTCAACGACCAGTTTAATATGTGAGCGATGTCTTGACGGAGTCCAAGCAGCGTTACCCGCACTACCAAAAGATAGCTTATGGAGTATTCCTTGCTTCTCGGAAGATGAGGCATTACTTTCAGGAGCACCCAATCACAGTGGTGAGCAATACTCCACTGTCCGACATTATCAATAACAGCGACGCTACAGGAAGGGCCGTGAAGTGGGGCATTGAACTCGCCGCCTTCGAGATCACCTACAAGAGACGTGATGCTATCAAGTCACAAGACTTGGCGGATTTTGTTGCAGATTGGACGGAGATGCCAGATGCTACTCCGTTGCTAGAACCAGAGTACTGGGTGATGCACTTTGACGGATCAAAGCTGCTCAACGGCTCGGGGGCTGGTGTATTGCTATAGTCACCAACAGGAGACAAGCTACACTACGTTCAGCAGATCCACTTCGAGGCTACAAACAACATGGTGGAGTATGAAGCACTTATTCACGGACTGCGTGTAGCCAAGGATATTGGCATCAAACGCATAGTTTGCTGTGGAGATTCCGACTTGGTTGCCCAGCAGGTGGCTAGCACCTGGAATGCGCGAAACCCTATGATGGCGGCATATCGAGATGAAGTGGACGAGATAGCCATGAGCTTCTTGGGCTACGAAGTCAAGTATGTACCTAGGGAACAAAACGAGGCGGCTGATCTGCTGTCTAAGCTTGGATCAGGGCGCAAGCAAATTCCGCCAGGAGTTTTCCTAGAGCACCTGCGCACACCATCTGTGAAGGGGTCGACATCGACAACCCGGATAGAGCTGACTCTTTCGTCAACATGGTGACTAAAGTCCCTCCGTCTTGGACAAAACCGTTCATGGAATATCTCGAACACAGAACTTTTCCCGACGATGAGGTCGAAAGACGACAAATAGTACGGCGAGCAAAGGGTTATACCATAATCAATGGGCAACTCTACAAAAGAAGCACTACTGGTGTATACCTGAAGTGTGTTTCCCAGCTAGAAGGTATGGAAATCCTACGCGAAATCCATCTCGGAGATTGCGGGCATCACGCCGCTCCCCGATCATTGGTCGCAAAAGCCTTCCGGCACGGATTCTACTGGCTGACCGCGAAGGCGGACGCTGACAAGCTGGTTGAGACATGCATGGGATGCTAGTATTATGCCCGACAACCACATGTTCCTGCTGAAGAACTGCGAACAATACCAATAACTTGGCCGTTTGTAGTCTGGGGGCTAGACATGGTGGGACCGTTACAAACGGCACCCTGTGGGTTTACGCATCTGCTTGTGGCAGTTGATAAATTCACTAAATGGATAGAATCTAAACCCATTAGAAAGCTTGATGGGGCAACTGCCCTCAAGTTTTTCCGGGATCTAGTGGTGAGATTTGGTCTCCCACATAGCATTATCACCAACAACGGCAGCAATTTGTCACTCGGAGAAGTGGAGGCATATTGTTGGGAGAAAGGCATCCGACTTGATCTTGCTTCTATGGCACACCCACAATCCAACGGTCAGGTTGAGAGAGCCAATGGATTAATTCTGCAGGGAATCAAGCCACGTCTTGAGGCACCGCTACATAGAGCAGCTGGAGCGTGGGCGGAAGAATTGCCATCTGTGCTGTGGAGTTTACGAACTACACCCAACAGATCCACCGGCTACACCCCTTATTTCATGGTATATGGAGCAGAAGCCATCCTGCCTTCCGACATTCTTCACGATGCACCAAGAATTGCCGCCTACGGCGAAGATGACGCTGAAGAATGTAGACGCCTAGGTGTGGACCTTCTCGAGGATGAGCGCGTTTTGGCATGCCAAAGATCCGCCATCTACCAGCATAAGCTACACAGCTACCATAGTTGCCACGTTCGGCATCGCTCGTTTAAAGAGGGGGATTTGGTGCTCCGACTTAAGCAGAAGAAGTCGCAAAAACTATCCCCGCCATGGGAAGGACCGTTCATCATAAGCAAGGCGCTACTCAATGGGTCTTACTACCTTGTTGACAATCGTGAACTAAAGGATAGACCCAACGAGGATCATAAGCGTAAGCGACGTGACCCGGATGATGACTACCCGGAGCTCGATCGGCCATGGAACATAGCACAGCTACGTCCTTTTTACACTTAGCATTTTTTATCTAATTGTGTACCTCTTATATGATTAATGAAATAAAGCTCTCTGGTTCACTCATATTTCTGAGTCTTTTACCTCCTTTAGTGTTCATTTTTAGATCATGTAAAACCTTTATGCACAAGCTTTGCGTTTGCACTTGTGAAAATTCCGCCTACGGGCGTTACCTTAAGTTTTCTGGTCTACACGTTCTTTGTCGTTCTTATGTGGATTCTGGAGTAGTGACTTTCGGCACTTATTGTCGGTGATTTTGTGCTCAGGTTATTGACGGTGCCATTGGGCATCATCACCTAAGCGCATGGTTCCGACAACGAGTCTTCCGACTCACGAAAAGTCAAGCATAAGAACCAAATTAATGAATAAGCCAACACTTGCTTAAAAAATATATATAAATGCTGGAAACTAGTTCTTAAGCAGCAGGAAATAAATAACCATTGTTTTCCGCCTTAAGTTACATCAACAAGTTTTTTCCGCGTATACACCAAAGGTGAAACAAATATTACAAAGTTGTTTTTCATTCCTTTGGCGCAGGAGACTTGGAAGCAGCATCGTCACCAGCCGGAGAGTCACCCTCAACGTCGACACTGTGGTGGGACTCGGAGGAATCTTGGTTGCCGCTGTCGATGATGTTCATGGGCACGAAGACGTCGATGTGCACCAACTCGGCAACTCTGGTGTCATAACCCGCGAGTGACAACAAGATGGCTTCATGATCAATCTCTTTGCCGCCATCGTCGACGTCGGGGATACCAGAGGTCACCGTGTCGATGTCGGCACCTTCATAGTGTGCCTTCACCATTGACAGAGCCATCCTTGCGCCAGCCCGTGCACATGAATATTTCTAGCTTGTGATACGCTCGGGGGATCGGCGCAGAATCTCCGAGTACTTCACCATGGAGTCCGATGCCTTGATGTGTATCTGGAGGGGTTTGGAAATCTCCTTGGCTTGGGTGATGGCGGTGTTGATGAATTTGCCGGCAAGAACCATGCATTCCTTGGCTGGAGGTGGCGATCTGGTTAAACCCATAGGAGCTGCAAATTCCGACAAGGAACGCATGAGTTCAACAATTCAAAGTATCCAGACTAAGAAATCCAAGGCGGAGAAAACTTACTGAAGATGCTGGCCTCAGCTTGCTAGAGGGTGTCCGCCAAGGATTGTTTCTCTTGTTGGAGGAGTTGGTACGCCTCACTATGGCGGTAATTCTGCTCATCGGCAGCTCGCTTCTGATCTTTTAAGATCACGATCTCCTCCTTCAAGCGGTTGATTTCCTCGGTGGCGGAGTCCTGCAGGGCCTTCATTGACTCCTCATGCATTTTCAGCATGTCCTTCCTCTCCTGCTTAAGAATCTTGTTTTCGCTATCCAGCTCTTGAATATGCTTGGAGTGCTTGACAATGTTCTTAGCCTTGGCGATGGTTTCTGCAAGTCGGAGAAAGAAAAGTACACAGTGAGTACTCGGAGAATGTGGGCACAAAACCAAGTCGGAATGCGCATTAGAAAATAGACGCTTGCTCTTGGTGATCTTTTCCTTCAAGAAGGCAGTTTTACCCTTTTCAGCTTCAAGATCAGCGCGCATCTTCTGGTACTTGTCATTTGCCATGCCCCTCCGAGCATTCTCGTTCTGTGGAAAAAAGAACAAAGTTAAAACGTTATTTAGTCTGCTTGGAGCGTCTAGTCGGAAAATTTCCACCTAGACGCTCGGGGGCTACAGCGAGAGTTTTTAACTTAGCAATATGCTTAGCTTTTCCTTAAGCATCTAGTCAGAACTAGTTCAGTTCTCGATTAGAAACTTGGGGACTACAGTATAAAGTTTTTTACTCGGATATCTGCTTAGCTTTTCTTTAATCATCTAGTCGGAACTAATTCAGTTCTCAACTAGAGGCTTGGGGGCTACAGTATTGAAATTTATAAACACTACATATGCTACTCTTAAAGCATCTAGTCGGAATAATTCATTCCATCTAAATGCTTGGGGGCTACAGTGAGAGTTTTTTCTAACTTAGTCACTCTTAGAGCATATAGATGCAAAACCTATGGTTTTCCGTCTACATCCTCAAGGGCTACAGTGGGATACTCATATGAAAAGCAAAAGGCAAAATAAAACTTACAAGTGCAATAATCTTGAGGTTTGAAGCACTCTCGGCTAGCAGCTTGCCAAAGGATTCGCTGTTTCCTTGCAAGATTTCTGCTTGATGGAGAAGCTCCTCTAGACCGCATGTCGGAGAGGTCGGCACCGCACAAGGAACCAAAGCATGTAGTGATACCTGGTTTAAGTACCGGATAGACTATCTTCGGATAGACTAAGGTTTTCTGGGATGCGGGGGCGCCGCCAACGGCAGAAGTACCAGCTTCCACCACCGCCTTGCCGCCACCGATGGAATCCTTAGCCGGAGCTTCAACCATTTGTTGAGCGGTGCTCTCCCGCGTTGCCTGCTCGCCGACAACATCGAGTTCAGTAGAGGCGCCAGAATCCACTTCCATGGCGGAAGGGCCTGGTGCCTCCTTAGCTTGTGAGCTTGTCGGGGCAGACGAGGGCTTGACGGCAGGAGTAGTAGGGGCGATGGCGGGGGAGGCGTCGTGATGCAGCATGTCCTTGATATTTCGAGAAGACCCCAATGTTTTGGAGGTCTTCTTGAGGCTGGTCATGGCTTTCTTCCTGAAACGTGCAAAATGCATAAGTAAGGAGCAAGACAGATAAATAGACAATGTCGGAGAATGAGAAGCTTACACTAGTGGGGGTGCTTTGGCAAAGGGGATCCCGGTGCTTCTTCTCTTTTCCGCCTCCAGGGCGGCGCTAGTCTTTTTGGAGGCTCCACCCTCCGTCTTCTTCTTCTTGCCTCCGTCGGCAGCGTCAGAGGTGGAGCTCTTTTGCTTCCGCGCCAACGGAGCTTCGTCGTCGGACACGACAATGACTTCCTTCATCTTTGGATCATAGATTTGGGCAGCCAGGTTGCCCTCCTCTAGATCGCTAAGCTATTAAGTAAGAAATCACCGTGTTAGATAATATGACATTTGCAAGACAGAAGAACTGGTGTATATGTCGTACACGAAAAATAAAAACCTACCTTTGGGCACTTGCCGTCTACGAACATGTCGTAGGTGATGGTGAAGACACGCTTCTTATCCTTCACCTTGACGATGTCCTTAAGATGGAGCTTGACGAAGTCGCTCGAGAAGTTGTCCATGGAGATGCGGAGACTATCCCTTCTATCGCTGGTTTACTCGTGCATGAGCTTCGCGCGGTGCTGCAGAGGTTGGATTCGCCTGATGAACCAGCACATGGCTACGTCCAAGCCGGTCAAACCCGTCTCTACAAACCATTCGATCCGCCTTGTCGCGCGAGAAGCATCGAGGTCGGAGGGAAGGGAGGCCTGGGATCTCCATTACGAGGCTTCAGTGGCGGCTCCGTCAACGAAGTCCGGGTACGTAACTTGTCGGCCAGCCAGCGGGATGTCTGGGCCGTAAAAGTACGTCTGTTGCCAATTCTTGCAGGACTCGTGGCCGACGATGTCGGGGAACCGCCGGCCAGGTCGAATCTTGAAGCTTATGGTGGCACAGTTCCTAAGCTCTTCCTTGCTATGTCCGGCTTCACGTTTGACAGTGAAGAAGTACACAAAAAGGTCTAACCTAGGCATTATCCCTAGGTATCCCTCGCAAAGTGCAGCGTAGTTGCTAAGCACTAAGATGCTATTGGGGGAAAGGTTATGAGGCTGGAACCTATAGTGGTTTAAGACGGAGAGGAAGAAGTTGGAGATGGGCAGGGAGACGCCACGTACCAGTTGAGCTTTTAGGTACACCTTTTCTCCGGCTTGGGGAGAGGGTGTCACCTCGCCGGCCGGCGCTGCCCTCCAGGCAAGTCCCTCCGTCGTGGGGAGGTAGACTTCGGCGACCATCTCTTGGATTTCGCGGTCGGTGATGTCCGAGCCGCGCCAGTCGCCCTTATGCGAGTCTGGTTCCTCCTCCAGTGGCTCTAGCGCCGCCAACTTTAGGTCGCCGCCGGTGGACTCGATCACCGCCGATGCAGGGATGACCAAACCCTCTGGGGGCACGACGACGGAGCTCGCCGGCTTCGCCGCGTCTTTGCTCGGCGCCGCCATTGATGGAGAAGCGCTGCTGCTAGCCATGGAGGAAGATTGGGTGCGACTGGTGCAAATTGGAGCTAGGGTTTTTTCGAGAGTTCTCGCGGAGAGCTCGAGGAGGCACGCGGCTGGAGGAAGAAGATGATGCAAGGAGAATGAGGTATAAAGTGGAAATTTCCCCACAATTACTATTTATCATCCTCGGCATCAAGATTCGTGCAGCTTGATCGGACGATTGCTGCGTAGACGACGTGTTCGCGAACGTGCGCGGAAATTTCGCCACGTCTCCAACCGTCGCCGCCAACGGTTCATATTGCTCGCGCAGGAAAATCGGATATGATTGCGTTCTCTGCATGTGTGAGTTACGAGGCGTCGCTGGCCTAAGCCTACGTTGTCCTAGCTGGCATGGGTAGATGAGCCATCACATCAAATATTCCGACATAGACGGATTCAGTCCAACTATGGAAGAGTACAATGGAAGATTCAGCATTTCTCGGGCTTACAAGTTGAAGACGGAGAAAACTTTGCAGGGTTCTTTGGGAGGACTACAAGATATTGCTTGACGATTTGCCGACATCCAACTAGACGGAGCATTCATCTGAAGAGGCAAGACGGCGCAAGATCTCAGAGTTCTCCGGGGGCTACTGTTGGGGATATGCTATATGGGTATCCTCATAGCATGTCACTTATCCGGATAACCCGGGTGGCCCATAGTCGGTAGCATGGCTTATGGCCTGCTGGGCGGCCCAGTTAGATGGATCCAGAAGGGAGGCCCATGCCGGATAAAGGAAGTCTACGGTAGAGTCACCAGCGTGCCCGGAGCCTTGGAGTGCAAAATACACAAAACTAGTAATAGGCGGTGTAGGACTCTGTAACCTGTCCGGCTAGGAATTTTCCCTATAACCCTAGGACCTGGCGACTATATAAGTCGGGCCTATGAGAGCCTTTAGGGCACAACTTCAGACAACCTAGCATCGATTCAGACAACCTCACACAGCGAACCTATCTCTGTAACCCGTCGTATTGCCATTATAGTGATTTATAGCAGGAGTAGGATTCCGCCACCGTCGTGGGATCTGAACCTTGGTAAGCTGTGTTACCTCGTACCCGTCAACCGTCCGCCTTACCCCACGTCTCTAAACACGCACTGTGAGGACCCCTCCATGGCGTACTCGTCGGCAATACCATGGCACAAAACCCAATATCTAATCTACGAGATCGGTGCAATGAGTTTGTAGAGCACTTACCCTCGTAGATCCAAAGCGTTTAACGAGATCGGATTCTCGTGGTTGATGTAGTCGATCACTTATCGATCTCAAGATCGCAATGATCGTTCCTACGCCATGTTCCAGTAGCGCTTCTGCAGTCGATCACACGTACGGTAGTCGATGAAGACCTTCCACTCCCTTGTTCCAGCAGGGCAGCGGAGGTTGTAGATCTCCTCGGAATCCCAACAACACGACGGTGTGGTGGTGGTGGTAGAGGAGGAGAGAATTTTTTGTAGGGCTTCGCCTAAGCCGGAGCAGGGTGTGGAGGAGAGAGGGGAGGCACCAGTGGCTAGGGTTTGGGGTGAGGGAGTAGGGGGCGCCCCCACCCCTCCTTGTATGGGTGAAGGGGCGGCGGCCAGGGTTCCTAGCCCTGGTCGAGTCCACCCCCAACTCCCCTTGGCCGGCGGTAATGCAGAGGGAAAGGGAAACCTTTTCCCTCAAGGTTTCCTTTCCTTCCTCCACTAGGACTTTGACTTTCAAACTAGGATTTGACTTTTCAAACTAGGATTTGACTATTCAAACTAGAATTTGTTTCTCTCTTCCTTGTCCTTGGCCGACTTGACCTAGGGTTCCATGCGCCTAGCCCATTAGGGTATGGTGCATTCCAAGTACCCCCTCTCGGGGTGGTGGACCTTCCAGAAATTATAGAAGCTTCCGGTTAAAACAACGAAAACATTGGGAACCCCAAAAATGTAATTTCCATATATGGATCTTATTCTACGGACCATTCCGGATCTCCTCGTGATGTCCTGGATCCAACCCGAAACTCCTAACATCATTCGGTCTCCAAATCATATTCCATATCTACTAAACAACATCGAAACCTTATGTGTGTCTCCCTACGGTTCGTGAACTATGAAGACATGATAGAGACACCTCTCGGATAAATAACCATTAGAGGAATCTGGAAATCCATTATGGCTCCCACATATTTCTATGATTACTTCGTGATCCAATGAACCATTTAAATACGATACCGAATCCCTTTGTCTCACGATACTTTACTTATCCGAGGTTTGATCGTCGTTATCTCTATACCTAGTTCAACCTCGTTACCAATAAGTACTCTTTACTCATTCCGTGATATGACATCCTTTGTGACCTATACACATGCTTACAAGCAAATTGGATGACATTCCACCAAGAGGGACTAGAGTATATCTATCTGTCATATGAATGGACAAATACCACTCTTGATCCATGCATTTCAACACATACTTTAAGAATACCCAATGCCACCTTTATAACTACCCAGTTATAGAAGTGGCGTTTGATGTCATCAAAGTACCCATCCGATGAAGGTGATTAACATGATCTCATGGTCAAAGGATTAGGTTACTATGTATCTAAAAGCTTGTAGCAAAACAAACTTAATGACCTGATATAATGCTATGCTTACTATGGGTGTGTGTCCATCACATCATTATCCTAATGATATGACCTTTTTATTAATAACATCCAATGTCCATGATCAGGAAACCATTATCATTAATTAATCAACAAGCTAGCTTAACAAGAGGCTGACTATTTTATGTTTACAAATGACACAAGTATTAATGTTTCCTGTTAATACAATTATAGCATGGGATGTAAACATTTATCATAAATACAAAGTTATAATAATAAACACTTTATTATTACCTCTTGGGAATATCTCCAACATTCTCCCACTTGCACTAGAGTCAATAATCTAGTTTGAAAAAACTTGTGCATTCAACACCTATGGCTTTCTAGTGTTGTATATACACGATTGCTAATGGTAAACATAATCTTCGGATTTGACACTTCTAGGTCCGTGTGCATTTGCATGTCTTTTGCGTCTCTATACATCACTCATTCTCTAATGAGATGGCATTGTATAAATTTGGTCCTTTGGTGAGACTTTTAGTTCCTTGGGATTAAATTATGTCGATACAATTATCATAAAATATATATTCATAGTATTAGCCTGTTGTGAACCACACCTAGTTTGGTAACAAACTACTTGACACAAGTGCCCTCTTTTGCTGCTACAATAGAAGTCATATACTTAGCCCTTTGTTATAGTATCCATCACAATGTCTTAACTTTGAAACTCATCCAAATCCATTATGGAACTTCCTTTCCATTACATTGTGCCACCCATAGTTTAAATTGAGATAAACTAATTTTGTATTTTGTGACAAAACTAGTATCAATGTAACACTTTACAACTATTTAACTATTTGTCACCTCTACATAAATAATATATCCTTAGTTCTTACTAAGATCATAAGAATATCCTTACTATCGTCCAATGGTCATCTTATGAATCATTCTGGTATATGTTCATAACATTTAGAGCATAGGACATATCTGGATGTGCACATATCATAGTATGATAGATCAAAAATACTCTTGTGATTTCATTCACCAAGTGTCAAAACACTTGAATCTCGTTTCACTTACTAAGTGTCAATACACATGAATCTTGATTCAATCCTTCTTGTGCGACAAGTACCTTTCTTGTAGTTTCCATATTGAACTCATTCAATATCTCATCTATGTACATTTGACACAACCATATTAGTGTGTCAATCTATCCATATAGACATTCATATCTAATATTCGGGTTTTGCCTAAGTTTTTCATCAAAATGAAATTCTTAACCTGTGTCAATAAAAGATACATTATTTCCAATCAACAATATGTCTTTCACATAATGTATTAGAAATATGTCTTAGTGCTCCCACTTAATTTCTTGTAAATGCAAGAATCTTCATCGTCTCTGATGAAATTAAACCTTTTAACAGTTTCATCACGGTGAAGATTCCAACTCCGCGATGCTTACTTCAACCATCAAAGTTTGCATGCCCTGTTAGCATCCTTTGAATTAACAAAACCCTTTGGATCATGTCATGCACACGTCCTAGGTAACCATTCTATTATAAGAACTTTGTTTTGTTTTTCAACTACCATATACCAAAATTATATGTAGTGGTTGCTACTTTAATCTGCCTAGACTAAATATCGCTATGAAAGATCAAATCTTGGCATACTCAACTTCTTTGAACAATGTCGTAAACTATTTCCCGACATGTCGACAATTTCATAGATGTGAAACATCCATGTCTATTTCTTTATAGATCCAAATACGACTGTAAGGTCTTACATCTTTCCAGAGGGTCTTCCAAGTTCAAAAACCTGATTTCTCGTGTATGGAACTATCATAGATTTTATGGTTTCAAGCCATCTGACGGGGTCAGGGCCCATCATTGCTTCTTTGCATATAGTCAGTACATCATTGTCAATGATTTACTCTCAAATCTTAGTATTTGATTGTTTGCTTGACCTACTTGGTTCAATAGGAACTTTAGACCTCCATGACCACAACCTTTGAGGAATGTGAGCCATGAGAATTGTTGCCGCCTCTGGGACACTTTCTGGTGCTGCACAAATCCGCACATATAGCTAAAGTTCAATAACCTTATCAAAGTTCTATTGTCCTCCCACTTAACTTTTCACAAAAATTCCTTCTAAGCGACAAACACTTTTGTCTTTGGTCTTATGGAGGAACACCTATCAGTTATTTGAAATAACATACAAATACATGCTCATACAACTTTGGTTGTAAACACTTTACTTATACCTAGTACACCAAAGTTTAAGAAAGAACAACTTGGGTTTTATCCCAGACCATAACTTATATGGTGCCATTTCAACGGATCATGATGGAGCTCTTTTCAGTGTAAAAGCGGTAGTCACTAAAGCTTTAATCTTTAAAACATAATGGCAGTTTTATAACTGACACGTTTGATCTCACCTTGTCAAACAAGGTTTCATTACATATCTCGAACACTCCATACTCATATGGTGTTTCGGGAAATTCAAATTCATGAAACTATTCCTCAAATTTTAGGTGTTATGCTAAACTTGTAAATCAAATATCTTCCTTTATGATCCAATCATAAACTCTTTATTTTCTTGTTACAATGATTTTCCACTTTATCTTAAAAGTCTTTGAATATTTTCAAATATTTCACGCTTCTTCCTCATTAAGTAAATATACACATATATTCACTCAAATTTCTGGAGAAACCATATGAAGTTGAAACCCATTGCTCATGACTACACATAATGGACTACATACATCAATATGTACAAATTCCAATAAGTTGGTCGTTCGTTATTCTTTGGCCTTTGAACAAAGTTTTAATTATCTCTAGGAAAGTCTCGCAAGTGTCATTTGATCAAAATCAAAAGACTCCAAAATTCCATCAACATGGAGTTTCTTCATGTTTTCTTTCCAATATAATTTAAACAGCGATGTCACTTCTTAAGTGATCTTTCAATCATTTGTCTTACGACATCTTTAGCATTTTTAGTTTTATGTATGTGATTTCTCCAACTAGACTTGTAAATCTTACATCTTTTATGGACTATGGTAATTATTTGAGCAACCTTTTGTTCTTATAATACCTAATCAAAAGAAATCTTGAAGGCAAGCTTTGATGTCAACGAGAAACACAACAACACTTTGTTTTTTTCAATGAACATCATCACATATTCTCTTGCTGGTTACTTAGGCCATTGGAGTTCATGAATTGTGTTGTCCTGTATGACAATTCACACCGACCAATTCGGTATCCAATACCCAAGAACCACATTGTTTAACAAGCAAATAATATAGCCAAAACATGTATATCATTTATATGCCTAAATTGGAAATTTCCAATCTTTTATATTTTTCTGCCAAATATTTTTGAGATTCTCGTTCAGCATTTCCTATCCCTTTTAAAAGAATCTATCAACATCAACAGTGGCGCCATACACATGACACATAGTCCAAAGAGTGTATAGTAAAATACTAATACCTTTGGACTTGCACTTTGAAGTAGATCACCATCATCAAATGTTTGGCGTTCTTTTGAATTCCATTCTTTAGTAATATTTTTGTGTAGTAAACATCTTACCTACATCTTATATTCATCCTTATCATGGAAATTTTTATGATCAAGCTACTTTAGCTTATAACGGTGAATTGCGAGTATAATGTTGCTCTCCAAAACCTTTTGGAGGATTAGGACGACTAGCCTCCAACCTTTTGCAAATTCTCATCAAATATGAGAACATAAATTTTGCCATATTATACTCTATCATGTTTTAACCAAAACATTGTTTCAGATATCGCAATATCTTCCACACATGATGGTTTCTGAAACAATTCTTTTGGATCCTAGGTAATCTTGATATTAAAACAATCTTTTAAACATCAAGAATCATGGAGACAATCATGATACTTAGATACTAACACTAGAATTGTTACTCTTGATTTAATACCAATTATTAAACTTCACGAAGTAATACGGAGTTTGCCGAAAGTTTGCAATAGGACTTTAAAACTTTGTATTAACACTCAAAACAATACGATACCAATTCGTAAAGTAACTATCCAGAATTCTATAGTTCTATTATCTCAATTATAACTAAGAGTAAGGTGGTGAACGGATGCTACTGTCTACAACAATTATGCAAATTCACTTTGATTTAATTTATGATAAATTGTGTTAAACTTTAATCATATTAATTTTTAAACTCCCACTCAAAAAAACATCCCTCGAGTCACTTTGGTGATTACACGAACCAAATGCACTACAACAAGTCCGATCATCACGAGAGATGATGTAGTTTCAAGGACAAACAATCAACATGTTCATCATTGATCCGTCATAAACGTATCTATAATTTTTGATGTTCCATTCTTGTTTAGTATCTACTTTGCTTTGCTTGTCTTTACTTTGAGGTATTCTTATATGTTTTCTGGGACTAACCTATTAACAAGATGCCACAGTGTCAGTTGCCTATTTTCTTCTATTTTTGGTTCCAGAAAAGGAAGAAAATCAATATTACCGGAATTGGACGGGACAAAAGCCAAAGTCAATATTTTACTGTGGGGAACACAGAGCTAGAGTACGAGACGGAGGGGAGCCACTAGGGGCACCCACAGGCTGTGACAGACCTGGCCGTGCACAGGCGGGGTGTGGCCATCCCGGGTGCCCCTGCCTCGCCTCTTCGCCTATAAGAAGCCCTGATACCAAAACCGTAAGTACTCGATTAATATTCCACGAAACAGTCCGTAGCCACCGCCACCATCATCCCTAGTTGGGGGGGATCTGAAGCTCTTCCCGACACCCTGCCGGAGGGGAGATCATCCCGGAGGCTTTTTTCATCACCATGCCAGCCTGCGGTATGAAGGGTGAGTAGTTCCACCTTGGACTACGGGTCCATATAGTAGCTAGATGGTTATTTCTCCTCCTTTGTGCTACCATGTTTAGATCTTGTGAGCTCCGTTCATGATCAAGATCATCGATTTGTAATCATGCAGGTTGTGTTTGCGGGGATCCGATGGATATTGAGATTACTATGTAAGATTGGTTAATGGTTCTATCTTATTGATTCTATCATGTATTTGTTTTTTGTTATCTTGCATGCTCTCCGTTTCTAGTAGCTATCTTGGCCAAGTAGATGCTAGTGACTCCAAGAGGGAGTATTTATGCTTGATAGTGGGTTCATGCCTCTATTTAATCAGGGGAAGTGACAGAAATCTGTAAGGTTGTAGAAGTGTTGTTACTACTAGGAAGGTTGTAGACGATCTCTTGTTCATGGAACAAGTGGATTGTTTACCTTACACACTTTTCTTAAAAGAAGTTATGTGTTGTTTGCAACTTAATACTGGAGGGGGTTCGGATGATAACCTGAAGGTGGATTTCTAGTCATAGATGCAGTTGGAAGGAGGTCTATGTATCTTGTTGTATTTCCTAATCAAATCTCATAGGATCATGAATGTCTAGTATTGCATTGTTATGCCTTGCTCCGTCCTGTCAATTGCCCCCGCTGTAAATGTTTACCCAACATGCCATGTTTTTTTATCTTAAGGAGAACACCTCTAGTGAACTATGGACCCCGATACAATCTTTAACATTGATACATCTTCCACTATTACCTTCCACACCATATAGTTAATCCTTTGTTTTCAGCAAACCGGTGAGATTGACAACCTCACTGTTTGTTGGGGCAAAGTCTTGGGTTCGTGTTGTGCAGGTTTCTAGTTGCTAGCAACACCTTTGAGTCGTTTCCTTCCTCCTACCGGTTCGATAACCTTGGTTTCTTACTGAGGAAAAAACTTGCTGCTGTACTCATCATACCTTCCTCTTGGGGTCTTCCAATGAAGCTCTACAGTGATCTGAGCTGCATCAAACTGTTTTCAGGCGTCGTTGCCGGGGAGGCTAAGGACGGCTTCACAAGGGGAGTCATTCACAACCATTCTCTTTACTTTGTTTTTGTTTTGCTTATTTTATTTTGCCTTGTTTTGTTTTCTTATTTTTATCAAAAACTCCAAAAAATTAGTTTCCTTTGTTTTGCTTTGTTTTATCAAAAACACAGAAAAAATTACTTCCTGCTCTAGTAGCTGTTGCTGTTGGTTTGCTCCATCTTTGCAAAAATGCATTCTGCTGAGAACACCAAGTTGTGTGACTTCACTAGCACAAACAACAATGATTTCCTAGGTACACCTATTGCTCCACTTCCTCCTGATGCTACCTTTCATGAAATTAAGCCTGCTTTGTTGAATCTTGTGACGAAAGAGCAATATTCCGGTGCTAGTTCTGATGATGCTGCTGCCCACCTCAATAACTTTGTTGAACTTTGTGACATGCAATAATATAAGGATGTAGATGGATATATTATTAAGCTCAAGTTATTTCCTTTCTCATTGAGAGGAAAAGCTAAAGAATGGTTGATATCCTTGCCTAGAAATAGTATTCATTCTTGGATTAAGTGCAAAGATGCTTTTATTGGAAAATACTATCCTCCTGCTAAGATCATATCTATGAGAAGTGAAATGATGAAATTTAAACAACTCGATAGTGAACATGTTTCTCAAGCTTGGGAAAGAATGAAATGTTTGGTTAAGAATTGTCCCACTCATGGACTTACTTCTTGGATGATTATCCAGACTTGTTATGCAAGTTTAAATTTCTCCTCAAGAAACCTATTGGATTCAGTTGCTGGAGGTACTGTTATGACCATTACCTTGGGTGCTGCAACAAAGCTCCTTGATAATATGATGGTTAATTATTCTGAATGGCACACTGAGAGGGCTCCACATGGTAAGAAGGAAAATTCTGTTGAAGAAACCTCCTCTTTGAGTGAGAAGATTGATGTTATCATGGCTATGCTTGTTAATGGAAAATCTCATACTGATCCAAATAATGTTCCCTTAGCCTCTTTAGTTTTTCAAGAAGATCAAGTTTATGTGAACTTCATTAGAAACAACAATTTCAGTAACAATGCCTATAGGAATAATTTTGGTAGTAACAAAAATTATAGGCCTTATCCCCTTAATAATGGCAATACCTTTGGAAACTCCTACAAAAATACTAGGAGTGCTCCCTCTGAACTTGAAGTCATGATGAAAGACTTTATTAGTAAGGAAACCACTTTCAACAAGACTATGGAGGAAAAACTTTTGAATGTTGAGAAAAATATTTCATCTTTGTCTGAAGCACAGTCCTCTTTGATTAATAAAATGGCTGCTAAACCTGAAACCTTGGAAAGTACCGTTGCTGCTACTCATGCCATACAAGTTACTATTGATGAAAATGTTAGACTGTTAGCTCAACTACATGCTAAGTGGGAAAGAGAAGCTGAAATTGCTAGAAACAATAGTGTGTGCAATATCACGACCACCAATATGGATTCCACTAAACCACAAGAAGTCCCTATTCCTTCTACCAGAATGCCTAAACCCAATGAATCTACTACTAGTGATGCTAAGTTTGATTTTCATCTTGTTGGTTGCAATATCTCTGAAGTGATTATGTTCCTACAAAATCTTGCTAGAAGTCCTTATGCTAGTGATATGAATGTGGATTTCACCAGACACATTACATATTCTCTCATTAAAATTAAGGAAGAAAAGTTGAAACACAAAGACTTTATTCCTAGGAAAGTAGAAGATAGTTGGGAACCCATCATTAGTATGCAAACGAATTTCTTTGATCTCAAAGCTTCATGTGACCTTGGTTCTAGTGTATCTATTATGCCTAGAAAGATTTATGAAATCCTTGATTTGCCACCTTTAAAGATTGCTATTTGGATGTCCCACTTGATGATAATGCTAAAAAGAAACTCATGGGGAGTGTTAATGATGTTCATATTATGGTTAAGAATGCTTATGTCCCTGTTGATTTCTATGCTTTGGATGTTGAATACAATGCTTCTTGTCCTATTACTTTGGGAAGACTTTTTCTTATAACTATTGGTGTTATCATTGATATGAAAGAAGGCACAATTATATATCAATTTCCATTCAAGAAAGGTATTGAAAATTTCCCTACGAGGAGAGAGGAGTTGCTTTTTGCTCCTCCTTTGAAAGCAAGGTTTTATGTTAATGCTTCTTCATTTGAAAATACTTCATTCTTGCTTCTTGTGCATAACATAAAGGCGTTAAAGAAAAATACTTCTTGGGAGATAACCCAATAGTTATCTTGAGTCTTGGAAGTTATTACTTCTGTAATGACCTCTCATTATCCTTTTTATTTGATTTTTGTGCCAAGAATAACCTCTATGAGAGGGAAGTAAGATTTGGGGAGTTGTTGTCCCAAAACAGATTTTTGTGCTCCACTGTAAAAATTCGTGTAAAATCACTGTAGGTCGGGTTGAGCTGTAATTTTCTGAATAAATCCCCTAGGTTGTGTTCTAACTTTTTTTAGTTCAACACTTTTGTATTTGAGCAAAAGAAGGTCTCCTAAAAATCGGTTTCTACCCGCTTGTCTGTTTTGACAGATTTCTCCCAATATTTGCATTTGCTTCTTATTGATTCCTTTTGGGGTTCTTTTTGGGAAATTGAGCTTTTTGAGGGAATTGATTAAGTAGCTTGTGTATTTAGTAAGAGTTTTGATGTTTTAAAACTAAACCCCAAAGGTCTATTATCTTTTGAATACACTAATGTTGCTAATGAGGATTGTGTGAAGTTTTGTATGAAGGAAAATTTGCAGGTGTAGATGAAGAATGATGTAATGCGATGAAGAATGGACAAAAGTTAAAGATTGGGGATGCCACCCCGTGTCACCCTAAGAAATATTCAAGAGGTACAACCATTAAAGCTTGGGGATGCCCAAGGCATCCCCTTCTTCATCAATAAAAATCTCAGGTCTTTCTAGACACTTCGTTTTTATTGTTTCATGCACAAGTTGTGTTGTTCTTGGAGCGTCTTAGTTTTTGATTTTGGTTTTTATTTTCTTAGTTTGCATGAATAGAGTAGTTTGGACCCCCGTTATTGTTGTGTTGTTTCAAATAAGTTTATTGGTGTTGGAGAGGAGTAGAAAGTTCTTGCTTTAGTAGTACAAGAGGAGCTTGCTTTGACAAGTGACTTAAACTTTAGCATGACATGCTAGCTGTTGTTTTGGCCTTATGCTTAGTGATTATTGTTGTTGCATGAGTGTTGGGAATATGCCCTAGAGGCAATCATGTATGATGATATTTCCCATTGTATTCATAAAGATATTAAGTTGTCCTTGTATAAACATCTGATGTGTATCATTGAATATGTTATTCGGTTGTGGAACTATACATTCATGTTGTTTGTACTAAATATCCTTGGTCATCGAGATTGTGCTGGACACACAACTTAGACCAATGTGAAAGTCGGCTTGATGACTTGGTTCCACTTGTCATGGGCACGGAGATGCTATTTCGACTTACACAGATTCGGCTAAAGAGTTTAGCGAGTCGGATTGACCCATATTGAGGTACAACAAACAAGTTGTCATTTGTATATCTCAATCAATGTAATCCTTAGACCTGAGGTTGTTGCATAGTCCGAGTTAAGGATCACCGACTTAGGTTCTGTCAAACGCTAATCCGTAACTGGGCAGTTATAAAGGCAGAGTTCGGGTCGACTGAGAATCAAGCTGCGTGATGTGAATAACCAAGATGGGATTTTGCCCCTCCACTTCGAGAGATATTCTCTGGGCCCTATTGGATGATATGATTCGGAAAGCATGGCCATGCATGACTCGGTTAAGTGTTAACCGAGGCGATCGACTAAGAGTTAGTCGGGTGAATCACTTATCTCGGATTGAGAAGAGAGTCGAACTATTTAAGGGATGACAAATATCCGCCTATAGTCTGACAAGATATATCGTGAGGCAAAAGGGACTCGTACGCAAGTCGCATTGGAAAGGAAATTCGTCATGAATCTTTGGTACTTGGGAGTCGGCACATTCTGCTAGGAGCCGCTACCGACTAATCGATTCAGAGTCGGACTCTAATCGTGTCCAAGTTGCCAAGAGCCTGCAGGGTCACACACTTAAGAGAAGGGGCAAGTTCGGATTGGATCTGAACCGGAAATCTGGTTGGGTTGGACCCGAGCATGATTTTGGACTGAGTCAGTGAGTCGGACTCATAGGGACTAATAGTATATGGGCTTTAGTGAATGGGCCGCGCGAGCAGAGACAACATTCACTCCCTATATATAGTGGAGCACCGTAACCCAGAAAAGGTTAATCGTTGTTCGGTTAGGTCATTCCATGTGTTGGAAACCCTAGATCCACAGCAGTCCTGCCGTCGTATCGAACCTAGCAATTCGCCGCCGGTGCTCCTCCTTGCACGTGTGGATACCAGCAGAGGTGTTGTACGATCAGTACCAGGACGATCGGATCGTGAGGACTGCACTGCATCAACTGACGCGCTTCATTAGTAATCCGCAACTACGCGTCTAGTGGTAAACCTCGTGGCCTTCTACCGCAGCTAGATCTTGGGTTCACCATGTTAGAAGAAAAAGTTTTGTTTTATCTCTACGTGGCCCAATACTGGTATCAGAGCGATATCTTCTGGTTTTAGGCTCGAGATCTCGCATATGTGATATGCGGTTGGCTGTAGATGAGATCTATGTGCTGTTTTGGTGATCGATCTATGAGATAGATCGGTTTTGTACGATGTTGATTGGATCAACTATACTTGGGGAATGGTAGATCTGATTTCCATGATCATACTGCTAAGGTCGCGGAACGACATACCCCTACCGGTCGGCTTCTGCCATCAGGGTAGATTGTGACACGTAAATCCAGAGGAAGTGATTGAAGATTAAAAAGTTTGATCAAATCGGAACAATGGTCGGAATCCATGTCCGGACCGCCGGCTTCGCCCTGTCGTAGAGACTTAGATGTCGTTGCGACTTTCACAACGCCGGTAGATATTGTATCTATGCATAACTTGTTTTTGCAGGAAGTTGTGAATGGCATGGTTCATGTGCATGTGATGTATGTGTGTAATCCAACCGTGATCTGTGAATCACGGTTTTTGTCAGCCGGCTGGAGCCTATGTGCTGTCATTTTATTGTATAACGACCTGCGTGTCGGATTCTCCTTGTAATTTACTTTACTAAGCTAGTGTAGCTGTTTGGAGAGTACGGATGGCAAGCAAGGCGATGTACATGTTGGCGACATGGAGTAAGACGGCAAGTGACAAGAGTTGGCACGAGTCGGATTACAGGCTTTGTGGAGATGGAGATCGCCATGAACAAAGCCATACCATTTCACAATATGATTATTTTATTATGTGTTATTGTTATGTCTCTGTTTTACCTCTATTAGATAGTCGGTAAAATTTAATCCCTCAAAGAAGGTCTAGACGGTTTTCCCTGCCAGTGTTTGCACCATCACAAGTCGGACATTTTTGGTAGTGGGCTCATAAAATTGAGGTGCTGCCAATTATTTCCGACTAGGTGGGTTCGAGTCGGACTCTTACTGCGGAAACACTCGGTAAGCTAGACGGGTCTATCACAACGGTTGTGGGGCTCGGCAAAAAGTCGGATGGGAGCCGGGGCATGTGATGCCACCCGTCCAACAGGAGTCGTATGAGATACGATTGACAAGGAGTTGTCAACCTAAATCACTTGGCGGCTAGCGGTGATGCTAAAGCTCACTAGTCAACTTACTTATTTAGGATCCTGAATCACTAAGTAACCATCGGAGGGGTGTTGGTTCTAGTGGGAGCATAAAATATTAAAGTATTTAATATGCTTGCTCTTTTATGAATACATGTCTTAAGTGTTTTGCATATTTCTGTTGTAGATCGTGGCACCAAGTAGCAGTCACTCTTAGATATCAGGTTTTGCGTTGAGAACCATTCTTGAGAAAGATAAACTGAACGACACTAATTTTACCAACTGGTATCGAAATCTGAGAATTGTGCTCAAACAAGAAAAGAAGGACCATGTCCTAGACAACCCACTTCCAGATGAGCCGAATGAGAATGCGACTGCCGCTGCCACCAATGCCTACCGTCGGGCTAAGGATGAGTCCACGGATATTAGCTGTCTTATGCTTGCTCACATGGAACCGGACTTGCAAAAGCAGTTCGAGAATGTTGAGGCCTATGATATGGTCGAAAGCCTCAAAAGTATGTTCCAGGCTCAGGCGAAGACTGAGAGGTATCAAGTCTCGGTCTTTCTTGAGTTTGCACAAGGATGGTGATCCACTGAGTCCGCATGTGATCAAAATGGTTGGTTATGTGCAGTCTCTGGAGAGGCTTGGCTACCCCATTAGAGAAGAGTTAGCTACAGATATAATTCTGAACTCTCTTCCTAGTGCATATGGGCAGTTCATTTCAAACTACCACATGCATGGTATGCATAAGAAGCTCACTGAATTGCATGGGATGCTCAAGCAGGCAGAGGCGGATCTCAAGAAGGGCGCCAGTCAAGTGTTGATGGTGCAGAATAAGGCTAAGTTCAAGGATAGTTCTTGGACTAAGAAGAAGGATAAGTCGGGAGGAAAGCAGGCTCAGGACCCGGTCCCAAGCGCTTCCTCAGGGACTAAGCTATCTCCTTCGGTCGGATCTACTTGCTTCTACTGCAAGGCGGGTGGCCACTGGAAGAGGAACTGCAGCAAGTATTTGGCTGACAAAGCCAAGAGTGGAGGTATGACTTCCGAGTCAGGTACACTTGTTTGCAATGTTATAGACATATATCTTGCTAATGCACCTAATAGTTCTTGGGTATATGATACCGGATCAGTTATTCACATCTGCAACTCGTTGCAGGGACTGGTAAGAACTAGGAGCGTAGCAAGAGGCGAGGTTGATATTCGAATCGGCAACAAAGAAAAAGTTGTTGCGCTGGAAGTCGTCACGATGCAGCTTCATTTACCTTCCGGATTCATTATGGAACTGAATAATTGTTATTATGTTCCAGTGCTTAGTCAAAACATTATTTCTGCTTCATGTTTGATGAGGCAAGTCTATGAATCGAATATCAAGAATAATGGTGAGTCTCCCTACGGTTCGTGAACTATGAAGACATGATAGAGACACCTCTCGGATCAATAACCATTAAAGGAATCTGGAAATCCATTATGGCTCCCACATATTTCTATGATTACTTCGTGATCCAATGAACCATTTAAATACGATACCGAATCCCTTTGTCTCACGATACTTTACTTATCCGAGGTTTGATCGTCGTTATCTCTATACCTAGTTCAACCTCGTTACCAATAAGTACTCTTTACTCATTCCGTGATATGACATCCTTTGTGACATATACACATGCTTACAAGCAAATTGGATGACATTCCACCGAGAGGGACTAGAGTATATCTATCCGTCATATGGATGGACAAATACCACTCTTGATCCATGCACTTCAACACATACTTTAAGAATACCCAATGCCACCTTTATAACTACCCAGTTATAGAAGTGGCGTTTGATGTCATCAAAGTACCCATCCGATGAAGGTGATTAACACGATCTCATGGTCAAAGGATTAGGTTACTATGTATCTAAAAGCTTGTAGCAAAACAAACTTAATGACCTGATCTAATGATATGCTTACTATGGGTGTGTGTCCATCACATCATTCTCCTAACGATATGACCTTTTTATTAATAACATCCAATGTCCATGATCAGGAAACCATTATCATCTATTAATCAACAAGCTAGCTTAACAAGAGGCTGACTATTTTATGTTTACAAAACACACAAGTATTAATGTTTCCTGTTAATACAATTATAGCATGGGATGTAAACATTTATCATAAATACAAAGTTATAATAATAACCACTTTATTATTACCTCTTGGGAATATCTCCAACAGTCTCCCACTTGCACTAGAGTCAATAATCTAGTTTGAAAAAACTTGTGCATTCAACACCTATGGCTTTCTGGTGTTGTATATACACGATTGCTAATGGTAAACATAATCTTCGGATTTGACACTTCTAGGTCCGTGTGCATTTGCATGTCTTTTGCGTCTCTACACATCACTCATTCTCCAATGAGATGGCATTGTATAAAGTTGGTCCTTTGGTGAGACTTTTAGTTCCTTGGGATTAAATTATGTCGATACAATTATCATAAAATATATATTCATAGTATTAGCCTGTTGTGAACCACACCTAGTTTGGTAACAAACTACTTGACACAAGTGCCCTCTTTTGCTGCTACAATAGAAGTCATATACTTAGCCCTTTGTTATAGTATCCATCACAATGTCTTAACTTTGAAACTCATCCAAATCCATTATGGAACTTCCTTTCCATTACATTGTGCCACCCATAGTTTAAATTGAGATAAACTAATTTTGTATTTTGTGAAAAAACTAGTATCAATGTAACACTTTACAACTATTTAACTATTTGTCACCTCTACATAAATAATATATCCTTAGTTCTTACAAAGATCATAAGAATATCCTTACTATCGTCCAATGGTCATCTTATGAATCATTCTGGTATATGTTCATAACATTTAGAGCATAGGACATATCTGGATGTGCACATATCATAGTATGAAAGATCAAAAATACTCTTGTGATTTCATTCACCAAGTATCAAAACACTTGAATCTCGTTTCACTTACTAAGTGTCAATACACTTGAATCTTGATTCAATCCTTCTTGTGCGACAAGTACCTTTCTTGTAGTTTCCATATTGAACTCATTCAATATCTCATCTATGTACATTTGACACAACCATATTAGTGTGTCAATCTATCCATATAGACATTCATATCTAATATTCGGGTTTTGCCTAAGTTTTTCATCAAAATGAAATTCTTAACCTGTGTCAATAAAAGATACATTATTTCCAATCAACAATATGTCTTTCACATAATGTATTAGAAATATGTCTTAGTGCTCCCACTTAATTTCTTGTAAATGCAAGAATCTTCATCGTCTCTGATGAAATTAAACCTTTTAACAGTTTCATCACGGTGAAGATTCCAACTCCGTGATGCTTACTTCAACCATCAAAGTTTGCATGCCCTGTTAGCATCCTTTGAATTAATAAAACCCTTTGGATCATGTCATGCACACGTCCTAGGTAACCATTCTATTATAAGAACTTTGTTTTGTTTTTTCAACTTCCATATACCAAAATTATATGTAGTGGTTGCTACTTTAATCTACCTAGACTAAATATCGCTATGAAAGATCAAATCTTGGCATACTCAACTTCTTTGAACAATGTCGTAAACTATTTCCCGACATGTCGACAATTTCATAGATGTGAAACATCCATGTCTATTTCTTTATAGATCCAAATACGACTGTAAGGTCTTACATCTTTCCAGAGGGTCTTCCAAGTTCAAAAACCTGATTTCTCGTGTATGGAACTATCATAGATTCTATGGTTTCAAGCCATCTGACGGGGTCAGGGCCCATCATTGCTTCTTTGCATATAGTCAGTACAACATTTTCAATGATTTACTCTCAAATCTTAGTATTTGATTGTTTGCCTGACCTACTTGGTTCAATAGGAACTTTAGACCTCCATGACCACAACCTTTGAGGAATGTGAGCCATGAGAATTATTGCCGCCTCTGGGACACTTTCCGGTGCTGCGCAAATCCGCACATATAGCTAAAGTTAAATAAACTTATCAAAGTTCTATTGTCCTCCCACTTAACTTTTCACAAAAATTCCTTCTAAGCGACAAACACTTTTGTCTTTGGTCTTATGGAGGAACACCTATCGGTTATTTGAAATAACATACAAATACATGCTCATACAACTTTGGTTGTAAACACTTTACTTATACCTAGCACACCAAAGTTTAAGAAAGAACAACTTGGGTTTTATCCCAGACCATAACTTATATGGTGCCATTTCAACGGATCATGATGGAGCTCTTTTCAGTGTAAAAGCGGTAGTCACTAAAGCTTTAATCTTTAAAACATAATGGCAGTTTTATAACTGACACGTTTGATCTTACCTTGTCAAACAAGGTTTCGTTACATATCTCGAACACTCCATACTCATATGGTGTTTCGGGAAATTCAAATTCATGAAACGATTCCTCAAATTTTAGGTGTTATGCTAAACTTGTAAATCAAATATCTTCCTTTATGTTCCAATCATAAACTCTTTATTTTCTTGTTACAATGATTTTCCACTTTATCTTGAAAGTCTTTGAATATTTTCAAATATTTCACGCTTCTTCCTCATTAAGTAAATATACACATATATTCACTCAAATTTCTGGAGAAACCATATGAAGTTGAAACCCATTGCTCATGACTACACATAATGGACTACATACATGTAGAGGGAGTGTCTCAACCTTACAACAATATAAGGTGGAGTCCCCTGTGTTTAAAATGCTAGTCCCTGGATCAATAGCTAGCATCCACAGTTAAGATGTAATATCAAGAAACAAAGGTCATAATATAACTTTATAACCAGGAATAACATAATTTTATTACATCATACATAGCTCATTTGGCTATTACATTACATTGCATCGGAATAACTATAAGTATGGGTCCTTCATCTTCAAAGTGCCACATGCAGATGTTGGTTGTAGACTTTGTAATCATAATCAATCAATCTTCACTAAAATCAATCAAACCTGCAACATTACAAGTTACAGCCACAAGGGTCAATACATTTGAATTGTATTGGCAAGTTTCACTACTATGTGGAATATAAGTGGATCCTATCAATACATGCATATTTGGCTAAGTAGAGTTTTGGGCTTATTTGCATAAAGCAATAATTTATCCTATCTTTTAAAAATGGTTTTGGTCCTTTGTCAAATCTCTTTTTCTAAATCCCTTGAACTCCTTGGTAAAAACTCAAGTGTTCAAGTTTTATCAAAATCTCTTGAGCTCCTTGGTAACCCCAAGTGCATCGAGTTTTCAACAAAATCTCTTGAGTTCCTTGGTACCCCCAAGTACATCAAGTTTTATCAAAGACCCTTGAGCTCCTTGGTAACCCCAAGTGCATCAAGTCCTTAAAAGTTTTCTTTTAGAAATTAGAATGTCGAGATCTCCCATAGCTTCAAACTTTAGTTGCTCAGTATTGTCCATAACCGGGGACACAGCTAAGTACTTAGATTTTATTATCTTCTGCAGAAGGAGTACACTTTACCCACATGTCACAATCCCATCTTGTTGCCACCAGTAGCCACTGGATTAGTGCTCACCAAGATGGAGTACTGGCAGATTGAGAATGTGACGAAGTCTTTCCAGAGAGTCCTCCCATGCATCGTTGCTAGCTTGTCTTCAAGTACCCATGTAGGATTCCAGGTCCTCATGTCCAGTAGCCTGAAGACAATGCATGGGTCTTCCCAATGTAGTTGACTAAGCTAGAGCCATAATAGCATGTGGTTGCACACGAAAGCCACAATTGGAGAAACAGGTTCAATCTCTAAGTTTCCTGGGTGTTTTCCTTTGGAGCACAACACAAAGAGATTGCCATAGACATGGTTCCTTTTGTTGCCACCTTCTCCAATACTCAAAGTATCCTTGGCCACCCAGGTGGTTCATTGAGTCCTTGTTTTATTATATAAAAACACAAGTCCTTTTCTCAACTTCATAAAAATCTCAACATGTATCTCTTTTCAAAATATAGCATGGCTAAGCATGTAACAACTACAATATTTTTACTAAAGGGTGTATAGGGAATCCTATTAGGATTTAGCATAGCATACGTATAGAAATTCTTTTCATGCATGTTTCAAAATCCACTAAGTATAATGAAAATAGTAGGACTTTAGATGATAGTGTAACTTGCCTTTTTGGTAGGGAATGTTGGTTCACTCCTTGATCTTGCTAGTCTCACACTTTTCTAACTTCACTACAATCAATCAAGCAAACACAATATCAACTAGCATTCCAAACCAATTCTCAAACAACAATTTCACACACACAAAACAATGGGATCTAAGTCATGCATGTAAGCATATAAGAGATAGGTTTGTTTGCAAATATGGTATCCACTAGGCTTCTAAACTTTGTAAATTTCAAAATGGTCATTTTCCAAAGTGGCAAAGTCATTTGCAAAAGGGTTTTGTTCATAAACCATTTTTAAATCCATTCATTATTTTATGTGGTGGAAAATATTTTTATCAAAGCAAAAACTTTAGGTTGTTCACCAAATAAGTTGTTGTCTCTCAAAACTTGGTGTTTTGGGTCAGTATGTTTGATCTAAAACATGTTCCCAAAGATTTCTTTCCAAAAACATTTTTAAAACAAAACCATTCTTTTTAATTGGTTAGAAATGGGCTAAATCAATTAATCCAACCTAAACTTCACCAAATCCATTTTCAAAACCATGGGTTGGTTCCTAGGGTCAGTAGGTTCACAACAAACCAATTTGCCAAGATTTCAAACTCAAAAACATTTTTGAATCATTTTTCTAATCTAAACTAGCATACAAAAGTTTCTGCAAAACAACCAATCTAACAGATACTATTTACTAAACAAATTACATGGTTGGCTAGGGATTGTTCCACTGATTCCAACGATATAAAGTTTGTAAAATTTGGACGTGTGGATCAAAAGTTATAGGTTTTTCAAATCTGCATCTAATCTGAATTCAAATCTGTTTTTAAACAGAACTGGTGACACGCGTCGCTGTTCTATTCGCTGGTACCGGTTCGGGTGGATCGCGTGCTACAGGCTGTTAGATCAAGTTGCATCGCACGGCACTGGCTGCGTACCCTTTCGAGGTTAAGTGATCTAATCTCGTCTCTTCGATCTAAATCGAACGGCTGCTAACTCCTAGCCAAGAATCAGCGGCGCTCGACGGTTGTGCGCGACGGCGGCGCTCTGGCTATGGCGTAGCGACGAAAACAGGAAGCGAGAAGAGTAGGGGAGATGCTCACCAGATTCGCGAGGACGTGGTGATGCTCAACGTGTGGTCGACGTGGTAGGGGGCGCACAAGGACAGGAGGAATTTCTCATCGGAGTTAGGTCTGGCGACGGTTGCACGCGGTCGAGGTCGAGGACGATGCTACGGGTCACGAGAAGGCAAACCAGAAGCATGGTTAGACGCGTACGATCAACGAGAAGATGTGTGCGTGAAGGAGAAGAAGAGGGGCGGTCGGATTTCACCTGGGGAACTGGCCAGAGCAGAAGACAGACGCGGCGGCGCTCGGAGGCTTGTCGAAGACGGCTTTCTGGGGAGCCCGCGGTTGAACGGCGGGTACAGGAAGATGTGCCAGGGAGTGGTGAGTGTGCTCGTGTGCTTGTGGAGGCAGGAGGTTGCGAGTACTGGCCAGAATTGGAGGAGGAAGCTTGTCGGAGCAGCGGCGGTTTGGAGATGATTCCGAGCAGCCTGGTGGCGAGGAGGAGTTGGCGTTTGAGGCGAATGACAGAGGGAGGAGAGGTGTTTAAGTGCGTGTGGTCAGGGGCGAGATTAGCGCAGCCATTACTCGTGAATTTACGCGTGGATTGAATGACAGAGAACGACAGCGAGGTTTGGGGAGAAGGAGTCGCACGGGTGAGGAGGATGAATAGGAGAGGTGGGGTCCAGTCGTCAGTGAGGATGCGAGAAGGAAAGGAGGTCCACCAGTCAGTCTCTGCACGGGTTCGAAAATGAGTGTGAATCGTTTTCTTTCTGGGGGAAGCTGGGCTAGTTCTGGGCCTTGTGGGCTTTGTCGACTGGGCTGGTTTAGATTCTATTTTTTTTCTTCCAAATTGTTTTTCCTTTTTCTGTTCTCATTTTCTGTTTTGAAAACAAAACAACAAATCAAACAAACAAAACAAATCAAACAATCATCAACCTTTTCATTTGAATTTGGTTCTGTTTAACACATAAACCAAAGTCCAAAATGAAATAATATTTTAAAACTTTTTAGGTTCCATTCATTAATTAAATAAAATGGACCATGGTTTATTAATCAAATAGGGTTTGATTTATTTAATAAAATCTCTATTTGAAATCTAAATATTTTCAAAACCAAATCAGTAGGTTTTATTTGAAAATACAAAATACTTGGAAAACTTATTTTAAATAAATAAATGAGTTTTGATGTTTTGGAAATAGTAAAACCTTTATTAATAAAACTTGGATATTAAATCCTTATTAATTTATTTTAAATGAACCTTTACTATTTTTATCAAAACAAAATGTTTTATTTCAAAAGCTTGGCCAAGGTTTAATTTGGCTCTATAAAATAATCCTTATTTATAAATCCATCTTTTCTTTTGAAAACCAAATCCTTTTATTTTAAAAGACCCAAAAATAGTAATTCCAAAATATTTTATTTTCCTTTATTAAATATTTAAATTTTTAAATCCCCTGAGGATTTATTTGATCCAAATTGGTTTGAAGATTTCCAATTGAATTTAAAAAGTTTCTTCTCACTCTGAAAATCAAACAAAGTTTTATTTTATTCATTTATTTTTCACATTACAAGATTTGGAAAATCTTGGGATGTGACAGGCTACCACCCTTAAAATAAATCTCGTCCCGAGATTTGGGAAGGCTAGGGTTACAAGTAGGCTCAAAACAACTAGGGTACTACCACCCTTAAAATAATTTCAAACAAAATTACATATTGGCCTTCTTGGGATCCTGAGAAAACTTCTCTGGGCAAATTGTTTCCATACTTGACTCATGGGCCAAGGTTGAGTTTCTCCATAGGCTTGTTCAACTTGTTCTTCATCTTTTCTGGATAGTTGCTTGCATAATGTCCTGGATTGTTGCAATTGAAACAGTTGATGTCTTTGAGTTCTTTACGTGGCTCTTGTGGACAAGTTGCTACAAAGTGGCCTAGCTCTTTATAGTTGTTGCACACCACTTGGCCAATCTCTTTATTCTTCGGGTTCTCTGGGCATTCACCGGAATAGTGTCCCATTTCCTTACATTTATAACATTGCACATGGCTTTTTGTCTATCTTTTTCTTCTTGGGTTTCTTTGATCCTTTGAATTGGGTTGTTTTTTTTGGAGGTATAAGTGGACCTTTTCCTTTGTCATCAACCTTCTTGGTAGACTTGGATCCTTCTTGTTTCCTTTGTTCCACAATGGAATAGATGGGGCATTGGATAGGAACATGGTTGTTTCCTTCACATAGATAGCAAGTAGCTTGAGAAGTGGGACATTGTCCAACCGGATGTTTCTCTTCACAGTTGGGGCATTGATCTCCATGCTCCTTGGAAGTATGGTCCTTGTCTCCACAAATAATGCAAGCTGGGGCTCCATCTAGGATAATATTTCTGTCATCCTTGTTGTTAAAAACTCTTCTGGGATAGCTTTCTTCCATTTTGATCATTTGATCAGTCACCTTAAGCATCAATTGGCCTTGAGTTTCCAAAAATCCTTGCAGGGTTGGATCTTCTCCACTGGTGTTGGCTATGAATTGAGTTGTCACTTGGTTCAACTGGTTCTGGGTTGCTATGAGCTCTTTCATGCTGTCCTCTTGGTTGGTGTTGGTGTCTTCAACCTTGATGTTGGAGTCTTTTGGAGTAGTCATCTGTTTGGGTTTGAAGGGAGATTAGGATAGGCAAGATATTTCTAAGGAATCAATTCTAATCACACACATCACAATTCACTCAAGCAATGTGCAAGCATTCACAAACAACTTTTCACTCAAACAACAAAGTTCAAGCACATACTTAGGCAACAAAATATTTTTGTTACACCACATAAGTTGGTGTGTTTGACTTAACTAAAATATGGTGGTCCACCTATATGGTTCACTTGTGATCTTTCCATCCTTCTTGATTGATTCTTCTTTCTACATGAGATCATGGTTTCCTTGGGAAAAATCTTGGTTGCAATAACTTCTAGTGATGTGGGCTCCTTCTAACTTTTGCATTCCCTCAATCTCTAAATCTTGAGCAGGACTTCCTTGTTTCACTTGTAGTCCTTAGTGGTATCTAAGTTGAAAGTCCTTGGTGAACATGCTGAAGATGTTGAAGTCATTAGAGTTGAAAGTGTTCAAGAAGTCCTTTGCACATGGTGTAGTCCTTGGTCATGGGGTAGGTTTGTCCATCAAGTTGAAATTGAAGAGATGTAGAGTTGAAACCAAAATGGTTGAGGAAAGAGTTTACAAGATTTGTTTGTAAATAAGTTTTTGAACAAAACAACTTCTATTTTTCTAAGGGTTGTTTTCCAATCCTAGGTTTACAAATCCTACAGGCAACACAATGCTCTGATACCATCTGTAGAGGGAGTGTCCCAACCTTACAACAATATAAGGTGGAGTCCCCTGTGTTTACAATGCTAGTCCCTGGATCAATAGCTAGCATCCACAGTTAAGATGTAATATCAAGAAACAAAGGTCATAATATAACTTTATAACCAGGAATAACATAATTTTATTACATCATACATAGCTCATTTGGATATTACATTACATTGCAGCGGAATAACTATAAGTATGGGTCCTTCATCTTCAAAGTGCCACAGGCAGATGTTGGTTGTAGACTTTGTAATCCTAATCAATCAATCTTCACTAAAATAAATCAAACCTGCAACATTACAAGTTACAGCCACAAGGGTTAATACATTTGAATTGTATTCGCAAGTTTCACTACTATGTGGAATATAAGTGGATCCTATCAATACATGCATATTTGGCTAAGTAGAGTTTTGGGCTTATTTGCATAAAGCAATAATTTATCCTATCTTTTAAAAATGGTTTTGGTCCTTTGTCAAATCTCTTTTTCTAAATCCCTTGAACTCCTTGGTAAAAACTCAAGTGTTCAAGTCCTTGTCAAATCCCTTGAGCTACTTGGTAACCCCAAGTGCATCAAATTTTATCAAAATCTCTTGAGCTCCTTGGTAACCCCAAGTGCATCGAGTTTTCAACAAAATATCTTGAGTTCCTTGGTACCCCCAAGCACATCAAGTTTTATCAAAGACCCTTGAGCTCCTTGGTAACCCAGAGTGCATGAAGTCCTTAAAAGTTTTCTTTTAGAAATTAGAATGTCGAGATCTCCCATAGCTTCAAACTTTAGTTGCTCAGAATTGTCCATAACCGGGGACACGACTAAGTACTTAGATTTTATTATCTTCTGCAAAAGGAGTACACTTTACCCACATGTCACAATCCCATCTTGTTGCCACCAGTGGCCACTGGATTAGTGCTCACCAAGATGGAGTACTGGCAGATTGAGAATGTGACGAAGTCTTTCCAGAGAGTCCTCCCATGCATCGTTGCTAGCTTGTCTTCAAGTACCCATGTAGGATTCCAGGTCCTCATGTCCAGTAGCCTGAAGACAATGCATGGGTCTTCCCAATGTAGTTGACTAAGCCAGAGCCATAATAGCATGTGGTTGCACACGAAAGCCACAATTGGAGAAACATGTTCAATCTCTAAGTTTCCTGGGTGTTTTCCTTTGGAGCACAACACAAAGAGATTGCCATAGACATGGTTCCTTTTGTTGCCACCTTCTCCAATACTCAAAGTATCGTTGGCCACCCAGGTGGTTCATTGAGTCCTTGTTTTATTATATAAAAACACAAGTCCTTTTCTCAACTTCATAAAAATCTCAACATGTATCTCTTTTCAAAATATAGCATGGCTAAGCATGTAACAACTACAATATTTTTACTAAGGGGTGTATAGGGAATCCTATTAGGATTTATCATAGCATAAGTATAGAAATTCTTTTCATGCATGTTTCAAAATCCACTAAGTATAATGAAAATAGTAGGACTTTAGATGATAGTGTAACTTGCCTTTTTGGTAGGGAATGTTGGTTCACTCCTTGATCTTGCTAGTCTCACACTTCTCTAACTTCACTACAATCAATCAAGCAAACACAATATCAACTAGCATTCCAGACCAATACTCAAACAACAATTTCACACACACAAAACAATGGGATCTAAGTCATGCATGTAAGCATGTAAGAGATAGGTTTGTTTGCAAATATGGTCTCCACTAGGCTTCTAAACGTTGTAAGTTTCAAAATGGTCATTTTCCAAAGTGGCAAAGTCATTTGCAAAAGGGTTTTGTTCATAAACCATTTTTAAATCCATTCATTATTTTATGTGGTGGAAAATATTTTTATCAAAGCAACAACTTTAGGTTGTTCACCAAATAAGTTGTTGTCTCTCAAAACTTGGTGTTTTGGGTCAGTAGGTTTGATCTAAAACATTTTCCCAAAGTTTTCTTTCCAAAAACATTTTAAAAACAAAACCATTCTTTTTAATTGGCTAGAAATGGGCTAAATCAATTAATCCAACCTAAACTTCACCAAATCCATTTTCAAAACCATGGGTTGGTTCCTAGGGTCAGTAGGTTCACAACAAACCAATTTGCCAAGGTTTCAAACTCAAAAACATTTTTGAATCATTTTTCTAATCTAAACTAGCATACAAAAGTTTCTGCAAAAACAACCAATCTAACAGATACTATTTACTAAACAAATTCCATGGTTGGATAGGGCTTGTTCCACTGATTCCAACGATTTAAAGTTTGTAAAATTTGGACGTGTGGATCAAAAGTTATAGGGTTTTCAAATCTGCATCTAATCTGAATTCAAATCTGTTTTTAAACAGAACTGGTGACACGCGTCGCTGTTCTATTCGCTGGTACCGGTTCGGGTGGATCGTGTGCTGCAGGCCGTTAGATCAAGTTGCATCGCACGGCACTGGCTGCGTACCCTTTCGAGGTTAAGTGATCTAATCTCGTCTCTTCGATCTAAACCGAACGGCTGCTAACGCCTGGCCAAGAATCAGCGGCGCTCGACGGTGGCGCGCGGAGGCGGCGCTCTGGCTATGGCGTAGCGGTGAAAACAGGAAGCGAGAAGAGTAGGGGAGATGCTCACCAGATTCGCGAGGACGTGGTGATGCTCAACGTGTGGTCGACGTGGTAGGGGGCGCACGAGGACAGGAGGAATTTCTCGTCGGAGTTAGGTCTGGCGACGGTTGCACGCAGTCGAGGTCGAGGACGATGCTACGGGTCACGAGAAGGCAAACCAGAAGCATGGTTAGACGCGTACGATCAAGGATATGCTGTGTGCGTGAAGGAGAAGAAGAGGGGCGGACGGATTTCACCTGGGGAACTCGCCAGAGAAGAAGACAGACGCGGCGGCGCTCGGAGGCTTGTCGAAGACGGCTTTCTGGGGCGCCCGCGGTTGAACGGCGGGTACAGGAAGATGTGCCAGGGAGTGGTGAGTGTGCTCGTGTGCTTGTGGAGGCAGGAGGTGGCGAGTACTGGCCGGAATTGGAGGAGGAAGCTCGTCGGAGAAGCGGCGGTTTGGAGATGATTCCGAGCAGCCTGGTGGCGAGGAGGAGTTGGCATTTGAGGCGAATGACAGAGGGAGGAGAGGTGTTTAGGGGCGAGATTAACGCGGCCATTACTCGTGAATTTACGCGCGGATTGAATGACAGAGAACGGCAGCGAGGTTTGGGGAGAAAGAGCCGCGCGGGTGAGGAGGATGAACAGGAGAGGTGGGGTCCAGTCGTCAGTGAGGATGCGAGAAGGAAAGGAGGTCCACCAGTCAGTCTCTGCACGGGTTCGAAAACGAGTGTGAATCGTTTTCTTTCTGGGGGGGAAGCTGGGCTGGTTCTGGGCCTTGTGGGCTTTGTCGACTAGGCTGGTTTAGATTCTATTTTTTTCTTCCAAATTGTTTTTCCTTTTTCTGTTCTCATTTTATGTTTTGAAAACCAAACAACAAATCTGTTAGACCCCTCCTTTATAAGGATAGGATCCCTGTGATTGCAATGCTAGTCCCTGGATCAATGCTAGCATCCACAGTTTAAGATGAAGTACACAGATACAAAGGTCGTTTATTACATTCATTCCAGAGATAACATAGTCTTTTACAACTCAGGGCCAGAGGCCTAATACAAGAGTTTTAAGGAATAAGTAAATAAACACAAGTCTTCATCTTCATGTGCCACAGGCAAGCATGTTGAGTGTAGACTCATGACTCCTAATCATCATCGGAGTAACCTGCAACATCACAAGTTACATCCACAGAGGGTCAATACTTTGGAATAGTATTGGCAAGTGATACCTTAGTATATTTTAAGTGGACTACAATACTATATGCATTTTGGCTAGTGTAGCTTGGCTTGCTTTGCTTAAAAATAAGTTTTTCCTATTAGTTGAAATCACTAAGTTTTTCCTTGTCAAAGACATTCCCAAGGAAACCACCAATAGACATTGGGGTCCTTCACCCTTGTTCACCCACAAATTTTTACTTAGAAGTTGGAGTGATGAGATTCTTGTGGCTTCCATGTCTTGATGCTCAAAAAGTGTCCATTGCCTTGGACAAGGCTAAGTACTTAGGTTTTCCATCTGCAGAGGTTGTGCACTTTTCCCACCAGACTTGGTTTCCCAAGACAGGACCTTTCAGAAGCCTTTCCTTAGTCAAATGGACGCGCTCCATCCTATTATCCCATCTACCACCAACTGTCCAAATGACTAAGTTCTAGCTACCTATGTGATCAAGGCAGAGCCCATATTGCCAAGTGGTTGCACTGTAAGCTTTCTCAACACTTGGCCTCCAAATCCCTTTTGTGCCTGGGTGGCATACCACAAGTGAGATACACAACCCAAGTCCATGGCCTTGTGTAACCACTCAACATAACCCAATCTTGCCATTCCACCCAGGAGGTTCATTTGTCTTAGTTGTTTTATTAAGAAAATATAAGTCTCTTGACTTAGAATAATTTTATCATAAACTATATAGATGTTCACCAACCTTGTTTACTATAAGCTAGGCTAAGCAAAGTATGGTAACTTATCTTAGGAGAATTTCCCTAGCAATTCTACTATTTCACTCTACTTAGGATTTCCCATCATAGTACTAAGCAAAAATATTATGCATATACTTTTAGCAAAAATATCTAATGCTAGTACAAAACTTAGGATAGGAATATTCATGAAAATATCACTTGCCTTGGTAGTGTGGAGAGTAGCACTCTTCACAATCACAATCACTAGCAAAATCTACACATGAAATCAAAACATACAATTACACACACTTTAAATACAATCAAAAATAATATGAATGCATGCATGCAAGAATTTACCAAGTGTTGAATTTTGAAAGTTCTACCAAGTATGTTCTTGCCCACAGAAATTTAACATGCCACAAGATTGTTAACTAAACATATTTGGCTCCATATAATTTACAAGTATAAATCTATATCTAAAATAGCCCTAAACTTTTTCCACAAATAAAATCATTTTTAACTGTTACTATATGCTAAACAAATTGGATATTCAGAAAGGCCTTGTTTCACTGAATCCAACGGTATAAAGTTTGCAAAAATCTAACGTGGCATTTGAAAGTTATGAGCATTTGAAGTTTGAATCTAAATCAGGTTTTAAATTCTGTTTTTAATCTAAACCTTGCCACGCGTCGTGTTTTCATTCGCTTGTACCGTTTCGCATCGGATCAAGATCCACAGCCGTAGGATTTAAATGAAATCAGGCGGCTCAGATCGCGTACCGCATCAGAGTAAGTGATTCTATCCTAGCGCTACGATAAAAATCCGACGGCTGCTATTATCGATTAAGATCTGGCGAGCGGCTACCGCGGCGGAATCGCTGTCGATGACGTTGAAGGCGGCGCTACAGGGGGTAAGGGAGAACGAGGAGTAGCTCACCGTGCTCAGGAGATCTTGGCGAGGCTCGACGTACTCGTGGTTGGTCAGGCGCCGGCACGGCCGTGATTGCTCACCGGAGTTCGTGGCGGCGTCGGGCCGTGGTGGTCGTGGACGCCGTGTGAACCACCTCGAGGCAAAAGAGCGACACGATTAGGTTCACAGGGTCAAGGGTTGTGTGCATGAACGGGAGGCGAGGGCGGTCAGCCTACCGGAAAACTCGTCGGAGTTGATGTCGCCACGATCATGGTGTCTAGTGGAACCGCGACTGGGCAGATAAGACGGGCTAGTGAGGTCGAGATGCGCAAAGATGCACTAAGTCGCAGCAAGAACGATAGGCGAGGGAACGCGAGGCTCACCGAATCGCTCACGGAGAGGGTTCTGTCAGCGGCGATTCGCGGAGGATTGCGGGCAGCCTGGTGGCGGAGTGAGCGAGGTGTTTGGGGGAAAAAGATCGTGGGGCAGAGGGGGTCTTATAGCCGGGGAATCGACAAGAAACGCCGAGGATTATTGCCCATTTACTCCGCGCCATTACCGCCATCACTGCCGCAGCGACGTGGTCGCAGACGCAGTCTGGGGAAGACGAGGACGACGTGGTCTGGTCCCGCTTGTCAGCGAAACGCGCAAAGTGTTGGTGGGGTCAGGTTGTCGGATTTGCGATGTTCTCGCGTGTGAGAAGAAAAGAAGATCCCGGTGGGCTTGTTGGCTTGGTTGGTCATTGCTGGGCGATTTCGCGCTGACCTTTTTCTTTGTTTAAGTCTTTTCTTTTTCTATTTCTATTTCTGAATGATTTTTGATATGAATTCAAATCTTTTTGAATCTAAACTGTTTTGGGAATTTTGTAGGGTTTTGTGGTTTCATAAACAGTCATTTTTAACTAAGTGGTTACTTGGCAAAGCTTGGTCAAGCTTGGGTTTCAAAGTAAACAGAGATTTGCTCTAGTTTGCAAATATTTGAAAAAGGACTTTGAATCCATTTATAAATTTGAAAACTTGGGTTTAAAAGTTTCACCTAATCTTTCCATCAATGGAGGCAAGCAAACAAGTATTTAAACTTTCAAATTTCAAAGGGTGATGGTCATTTGGAATAAATTGTCCACATGAAATCATAGCTCCAACTTCTGTTTCTAGATGATTTTTAAGAAAACCCTAAATGGATGAATGATGCAAAGATGATATGAATGAATTTGAAACTATGATTTTTGGGATGTTACAAATCTAACCCCCTTAAGATGAATCTCGCCCTCGAGATTCGGATTGGCTAGCAAATAGGTGAGGGTGGTCTTTCCGAAGATCATCTTCTCTTTCCCATGTTGCTTCCTCTTCGGAGTTATGGTTCCATTGTACTTTACAAAATTTGATAGTCTTGGTCCTGGTGACTCTTTCTGCGGTCTCTAGAATCTTGACAGGCTTTTCTTCATAAGTGAGATCACTTTCTAGTTGAACTTCTTCCAAAGGTATGGTATCCTTCAAAGAGGACTCTTCCATTTCTGGGTGACATTTCTTAAGCTGACTCACATGAAATACGTTATGGATCACGATAGAGATTCCGCAATTCCACTTCATATGCAACTTCTCCTTTGCGACTTAGAATCTTGAATGGCCCAACATATCTTGGTGCCAACTTTCCTTTGACTCCAAATCTTTTCACTCCACGGAGTGGTGATACCCTGAGATAAGCTCTATCCCCAACTTCGTAGGTGACTTCTCTACGCTTAGAATCCGCGTAACTTTTCTGTCGGGACTGTGCTATCTTCGACCTGTCTTTAACCAATTTGACTTTTTCTTCGGCATCTTTGATAAGATCCGGTCCAAATAAGCTCCTTTCGCCCACACCATTCCATAACAATGGGGTGGTACACTTCCTTCCGTAGAGTAACTCAAACGGTGCCATTCCAATACTAGATTGATGACTATTGTTGTAAGAAAACTCTGCGTAAGGCAAGCTTTCATCCCAACTTGCTCCATAGTCTAAAGCACATGCTCTCAACATGTCTTCCAGAATTTGGTTGGTCCTTTCTGTTCGTCCATCTGTTTGAGGATGAAAGGCGATCTTGAATTCCAATCTGCTCCTAAGGATTCATGAAGTCTCCAAAAGTGAGAAGTGAACTGAGTTCCTCTATCTGACACAATACTCTTGGGCACACCGTGAAGGCATACGATTCTGCTCATGTATATTTTTGCTAACTTGGCACTTGTATACGTTGTCTTCACGGGTATAAAATGAGCCACTTTAGTTAGGCGATCCACTACTACCCATATGGAATCATACCCTGACCTGGTCCTTGGTAATCCGGTAATGAAATCCATACCAATATTTTCCCACTTCCATTCAGGAATAGGCAGTGGTTGAAGCAAACCTGCTGGTTTTTGGTGCTCTGCTTTGACTCTGCTACACACATCACACAAAGCAATATGTTCGGCGATGTCTCTTTTGAGATTGTTCCACCAAAATCTTTCTTTCACATCCATGTACATTTTGGTGTTTCCTGGGTGAATAGAATACGGAGAGTTGTGACCTTCTTGTAAGATCGCTCGAACTCTGGGTCTTGTGGAACACATATACGTTTCCCGTGCCACAAGGTTCCTTGTTCATCAATATGGAAACTCTTAGCCTTCCCTAGACTAATATTTTCCTTGATCTTTTCAATTTCCTTATCGGTCTTCTGAGCTTCTTGGATCTTGTTCAAAAGAGTGGGTTGAACATCTAATGACATGAGATGTCCTTCTGGTACAATCTCCAATCTGAGTTCCTTGAATTGCTTACATAGATCATCTGGCAATTCCCCTTTGGTAAGACCATTTACAAACGTCTTACGACTTAAAGCATCGGCTACTACATTTGCTTTACCGGGGTGGTATTGCAAACTCAAGTCGTAATCCTTGATAAGTTCTAGCCATCTCCTTTGTCTCATGTTGATCTCCTTCTGGGTGAAGATATACTTCAAACTCTTATGATCGGTGAACACTTCACAACGCTTTCCCAAAAGGTAATGTCTCCACGTTTTGAGTGCATGGACGACAGAGGCTAACTCCAAATCATGAGTAGGATAGTTTACTTCATGAGTTTTGAGTTGTCTCGAAGCATAGGCTACGACTTTACCCTCTTGCATAAGTACGGCACCCAAACCTTGATGAGAAGCATCACAATACACTTGGAAATCCTTTTCCAAATCTGGCAAACATAGAACTGGTGCTGTCACAAGTCTCTTCTTCAACTCTTGAAGTCGACTTGCAACCTTCATCCAAGCAAATTTCTTGTCCTTCTTTAGCAATTCATCATAGGCTTAGCAACTTTGAAATTTTCAATGAACCTTCAGAGTAACCTACTAAGCCAAGGAAACTACGTACTTCCTTCACATTCTTGGGTGATTCCCAATCATCACAAATGAAACTTTGGCGGGATCAATCGCCACACCATCCTTTGTCATAACATGACCAAGAAATCCAACTTTCTCTAACCAGAACTCACACTTGCTGAATTTGGCATAAAGTTTATGCTCTCTTAACTTTTCAAGTATCAAGCGCAAGTGTCTTTCATGTTCTTCCTTGCTCTTGGAGTAGACTAGGATATCGTCGATAAAAACGACAACGAACTTGTCAAGGAATTCCATGAACACTTTGTTCATCATATTCATGAAGTATCTTTGGGCGTTGGTTAAACCAAAAGGCATCACAGTGTACTCATACAATCCATAACTTGTGGTGAATGCTGTCTTAGGTATGTCTTGCTCTCTTATCTTAAGTTCAAAATAGCCTGACCGAAGATCAATCTTCGAGAATACACACGCCCCTTCTAATTGATCAAACAAGTCGTTGATTCTTGGCAAAGGATATTTGTTCTTGATAGTAACCTCGTTGAGAGAACGGTAGTCAATACATAATCTTTGTGTTCTATCCTTCTTCTCCACAAACAATACTGGGGCTCCCCAAGATGAAGAACTTGGTTGTATGAACCCTTTCTCAGAATCGTTCTCCTAGTTGTTTCTTGAGTTCTTTCAGTTCATCAACTGACATTTTGTATGGTCTCTTAGCTATTGGTCCAGAACCTGGTACCAAATCTATCAAAAACTCCACATCTCTATCTGGTGGCATTCCTGGTAATTCCTCCGGAAATACATCCGGATACTCACACACAATTGACACACTGTCCATGCTAACCCCCTTAAGAGAATTTAGCTTAGTTCCTTTGGATTCAAAGTTTGACTTAAACTTTATTCTTTTTCCTTCTGGGGTTGTGAGTGTAACTGTACGATTGGCACAATCCAATACTCCTTCATACTTAGCCATCCAATCCATTCCCAAAATTACATCTAGTCCTTGGGAATCTAGGATTATCAGGCTTACTGGAAACTTATGCTTACCAAACTCTATGATGAGATCCCGGCATCGAAGGCTTACTATCATATCTCCCCCTGGAGAACCTACTTTATTGGACACCCAATGTTTTCTGATGCAAACCCATTTCTATCAACAAATGCCTTCGATATGAATGAATGAGATGCACCAGTATCAAAGAGTAGAAATGCTGAAATTGAATTGAGTCTGAACTTACCAGCCACGGCATCAGGCTCCTCATAGACCTCCTCCACATTAATGTGGTTAACCTGTCCTTTCTGGAAAGGATTTGGCTTGTTAGGTCCTTCCACTTTCTTTTCAGGACACTCATTAGCATAATGCCCCAGCTTCTTGCATTTGAAGCACTCAACCTGACTGATGTCCTTTTTAACGTGATGATTTCCACTTCCACTACCATTTCCACTGTGGTGGCTCTTATGTCCACTCTTGTGGTTCTTGTACTTATCATTGTCATGACTACGGTGATGCTTGTTGTCATGACGGTTGTGGTTGTGGTGCTTGTTGAATTTCCCATGTTTATGGGATCGAGCTGCCATCGTCATAATAGTGAGATCGTTTGTGAGACGATCCCGAGCTGTGTTTGTCGGAGTGTTTCCTCTTCCTACTCTCGACTTGCTTCATTTTACTTTCCAAAATAGCAGCCTTGTCACACAAAGACTGATAAGTTGGAACATATGCCACAGATAATTGTAGGTTCAGCTCATCATTCAAGCCTTCCAAGAACTTTTCCTTTCTCTTGGCATCAGTATCAACCTCATCCGGTGCATAGCGCCAGATTGTTGAATTCTTCTCGTATTCTGCACCTTCATGGTGGCGCTTTCAGTTGTGAAACTCCTTCTTTTTCAGACTCATTATCCCGGATGAGATATGAGCGGTGCGAAACCCATCCTCAAATATGTCCCATGTCACTTCATCAATGGGAGTGGTGATTTGGAAGTTATCCCACCATGTGGCGGCTGGTCCTTCCAACAGATGTGCTGCGAATCTGACTTTTTCAGCATCAGTGCAGCCCACTATCACTAAGTCTTTGTTCACAGAACGTAACCAATCATTGGCTGCCATGGAATCAGTTGTCCCCGAAAATTTTGCTGGCCTCAGTCGCAGAAATCTGGTGAGCATATCAAAACCCGGAGGGTTGTTGTTGTTGTTGTTGTTGTTGTTATTGTTGTTGTTGTTGTTGGGGTTGTTGTTGTTATTCTGGTTCTGGATGAATGTTGTCATCATTTGCATAAGCTGTGTTTGCGCATTCATCATTTGTTGCATTTCCGGGGTGATGTTCTTGGGGTTGGGGTTTGCGCGACGGGGAGGCATCTGTGGTTTGTTCAAATAGATAAGAATGAGATACCCATAGATGTTTCATGCACAATACATCACAAGCAACACATAACAAGCAACATAAGAATATAAGTGCAACATCCACATAACAAACTCATGAAATAAAACACACAAGTGGCAAGCCATCCACATGTCGGATGGTCCAATAATAAGTTCGCAACAACAAGTATGAATATGAAGGTTAAAAAAATGAGTAACAAGTCTACTCGTCGGCATCTATCTCCTCCTCGACGAAGGTAAGACCTGCGTTCTCCATCGCGGTCTTGTTCTCCTCTATCGTAGTGGTCAAAGAATCAACCTTGGTCTTGAGATCCCTCTTCTGGGAGCGAAGCCTCTCAATAACCATCTGCTGCTGCTCAAGCTCAAAGTCCTTGGACTTCAGTTCCTCGGTCATGTCCCAGATCCTCTTGTTCCTCTCCTGGACGCGTTTCTCCTGACTCTTGAACTTGCGGTCCTGGGCCTCGAACTTGGTCTCCATTTCCTTGATCATCTCATCCTGCTGCGCAAAAAGCTTGTCCTTTTCGCGAAGCTGCACCTGAAGCTCGTCATTACCTAGCATGACGTTCATCTACGTGCCTGAGAAGAGTCTCTAAGTCCTGAAGATAAAGACGTATCGGCTCCGCAGTGCTCCTCGAGTCGTCCTCAAAGTCGATGGAGTCCCCATCAATATCACGTCTTCCGAAGACGTGAAAGTGAGTACCCCTAACCTGTCGGGAGTGACGGCCTAACAGTCGTCCTATCAGGTCCTGCATGATCACCTCCATGCCTCTCTCCCTGTCATCGTGCATCAACTTGAAGACGATGGCCTCTGTAGTAGGTTCAGTCTGACGTCATGGCTGGGTCACCTTGAAGCCCCAGAGGTCCTTCCTCTCGAACTTGGTGAGTGGGTACACCGTGATGGTAGGAAGAGGGAGATCAAGTAGAGTGGTAAGCTCAATGATACGGGGACCAAAACGAGTAACCCGAAACTCATCAACAAAGTCTTGTGACAGCAGGCATCTATTTATAAGATTGAAAAGTTAGAACATAGCAATTCGAGGTAAATCAAGACTAACATTCATACATATCCATGAAACAGAATCGTCACACAAGTCATGCATACATAAGTTCATTACATCACTCAAGGTCCAAACTTATTTAAAATATCCTTTGAAAATAAGGTGATAAGTGGTGGTCCAACTAACGAAGTGACCTTACAATCCAATCTCGCGGGATCTATTGTTAAACACAATGTTCCTAGAGGCAATCCACCAATCTTGCTCTCTTGACTCTATCACTAAGTCTATAACATCTCCTCTTATTTCTTGGTTGGTGTCTTCCAACTCTTGAGTAAGCTCCTTCTCTTTCTCTAAGTCCTTTTGAAGGTTGAGCATTCTGCACTTAACTCTAGCACTTAGTTCCTTGATAGTCCTCCAAGCTGCATCCCTGGCTGACTCAAAGAATGTGGTGTGCATGGTAGTGTTGGTGTACATGCAGAATCCCCTTTCTTTGTGGTTGTCTTCCTTGTTTTTGTACAAGTGAAGTTGCACCCACCAATACTCCACTCCTTCATCCATCACTGGAAAGCCTTTGTACACGGCTTCACCATGAGCATCCATTGCCTCCATGAGGTCCTTGAGAATATTGGGAAACTCAGTTTCACATTCCAAGGTCATGGTCATGAGTGGTCCCTTTTTCACAGCTTCGTTGATGGAATTCATCTACAAAGGAAGTTGAAAGAGATTAGAAAAGTTTTACGAGAAGAATAGACAAGTGTAGAAGTAGTTGAAAAACTTTTTCCTTAGTGGTTTTCCAATCCTAGGGTCATAATCCTACAGGCAACACAGTGCTCTGATACCATCTGTTAGACCCCTCCTTTATAAGGATAGGATCCCTGTGATTGCAATGCTAGTCCCTGGATCAATGCTAGCATCCACAGTTTAAGATGAAGTACACGGATACAAAGGTCGTTTATTACATTCATTCCAGAGATAACATAGTCTTTTACAACTCAGGGCCAGAGGCCTAATACAAGAGTTTTAAGGAATAAGTAAATAAACACAAGTCTTCATCTTCATGTGCCACAGGCAAGCATGTTGAGTGTAGACTCATGACTCCTAATCATCATCGGAGTAACCTGCAACATCACAAGTTACAGCCACAGAGGGTCAATACTTTGGAATAGTATTGTCAAGTGATACCTTAGTATATTTTAAGTGGACTACAATACTATATGCATTTTGGCTAGTGTAGCTTGGCTTGCTTTGCTTAAAAATAAGTTTTTCCTATTAGTTGAAATCACTAAGTTTTTCTTTGTCAAAAACATTCCCAAGGAAACCACCAATAGACATTGGGGTCCTTCACCCTTGTTCACCCAAAAATTTTTACTTAGAAGTTGGAGTGATGAGATTCTTGTGGCTTCCATGTCTTGATGCTCAAAAGTGTCCATTGCCTTGGACAAGGCTAAGTACTTAGGTTTTCCATCTGCAAAGGTTGTGCACTTTTCCCACCAGACTTGGTTTCCCAAGACAGGACCTTTCGTAAGCCTTTCCTTAGTCAAATGGACGCTCCATCCTATTATCCCATCTACCACCAACTGTCCAAATGACTAAGTTCTAGCTACCTATGTGATCAAGGCAGAGCCCATATTGCCAAGTGGTTGCACTGTAAGCTTTCTCAACACTTGGCCTCCAAATCCCTTTGTGCCTGGGTGGCATACCACAAGTGAGATATACAACCCAAGTCCATGGCCTTGTGTAACCACTCAACATAACCCAATCTTGCCATTCCACCCAGGAGGTTCATTTGTCTTAGTTGTTTTATTAAGAAAATATAAGTCTCTTGACTTAGAATAATTTTATCATAAACTATATAGATGTTCACCAACCTTGTTTACTATAAGCTAGGCTAAGCAAAGTATGGTAACTTATCTTAGGAGAATTTCCCTAGCAATTCTACTATTTCACTCTACTTAGGATTTCCCATCATAGTACTAAGCAAAAATATTATGCATATACTTTTAGCAAAAATATCTAATGCTAGTACAAAACTTAGGATAGGAATATTCATGAAAATATCACTTGCCTTGGTAGTGTGGAGAGTAGCACTCTTCACAATCACAATCACTAGCAAAATCTACACATGAAATCAAAACATACAATTACACACACTTTAAATACAATCAAAAATAATATGAATGCATGCATGCAAGAATTTACCAAGTGTTGAATTTTGAAAGTTCTACCAAGTATGTTCTTGCCCACAGAAATTTAACATGCCACAAGATTGTTAACTAAACATATTTGGCTCCATATAATTTACAAGTATAAATCTATATCTAAAATAGCCCTAAACTTGTTCCACAAATAAAATCATTTTTAACTGTTACTATATGCTAAACAAATTGGATATTCAGAAAGGCCTTGTTTCACTGAATCCAACGGTATAAAGTTTGCAAAAATCTAACGTGGCATTTGAAAGTTATGAGCATTTGAAGTTTGAATCTAAATCAGGTTTTAAATTCTGTTTTTAATCTAAACCTTGCCACGCGTCGTGTTTTCATTCGCTTGTACCGTTTCGCATCGGATCAAGATCCACAGCCGTAGGATTTAAATGAAATCAGGCGGCTCAGATCACGTACCGCTTCAGAGTAAGTGATTCTATCCTAGCGCTACGATAAAAATCCGACGGCTGCTATTGTACTGATTAAGATCTGGCGGCGGAGCGGCGGCTACCGGCGGCGGAACTGTCAGTCGTTGACGGAGGCGGTGCTATAGGGGGTAAGGGAGAACGAGGAGTAGCTCACCGTGCTCAGGAGATCTTGGCGAGGCTCGACGTACTCGTGGTTGGTCAGGGGGCGCTCTGGCACGGCTGTGATTGCTCACCGGAGTTCGTGGCGGCGTCGGGTGCGTCAGGTGGTCGTCGTGGACGTCGCTGTGAACCACCTCGAGGCAAAAGAGCGACACGATTAGGTTCACAGGGTCAAGGGAAAGTTGTGTGCATGAACGGGGAGGCGAGGGGCGGTCTGTACCTACCGGAAAAACTCGTCGGAGTTGATGTCGCCACAATTCGCGTGTCGAGTGGAACCGCGACTGGGCGTACAAGACGGGCTAGTGAGGTCGAGATGCACAAAGATGCACCTGAGTTAGGCAGCAAGAACGAGGCGAGGGGAACGCGAGGCTCACCGAATCGCTTTCCGGAGAGGTTCTCGTGGCGATTCGCGGAGGATTGCGGGCAGCCGGTGGCGGAGTGAGCGAGGTGTTTGGGGAAAAGATCGCGCGAGGGGGTCTTATAGCCGGGAATCGACAAGAAACGCCGAGGATTATTGCCCATTTACTCCGCCATTACGCCATCATCGCCACAACACGCGTGGTCGCAGCGCAATCTGGGACGAGGACGACGTGGTCCGTCCCGCTTGTCGTAAACGCGTAAAGTGTTGGTGGGGTCAGGTTGTCACGATCGCTTATGCGTGTGCTCGCGTGTGAGAAGAAAAGAAGATCCCCGGTGGGCTTGTTGGCTTGGTTGGCTCATTGGGCGGATTCCGCCATGACCTTTTTCTTTTGTTTAAGTCTTTTCTTTTTCTATTTCCTGGAATGATTTTTGATATGAATTCAAATCCTTTTGAATCTAAACTGTTTTGGGAATTTTGTAGGGTTTTGTGGTTTCATAAACAGTCATTTTTAACTAAGTGGTTACTTGGCAAAGCTTGGTCAAGCTTGGGTTTCAAAATGTAGATTTGCTCTAGTTTGCAAATATTTGAAAAAGGACTTTGAATCCATTTCTAAATTTGAAAACTTGGGTTTAAAAATTTCACCTAATCTTTCCATCAATGGAGGCAAGCAAACAAGTATTTAAACTTTCAAATTTAAAAGGGTGATGGTCATTTGGGATAAATTGTCCACATGAAATCATAGCTCCAACTTCTGTTTCTAGATGATTTTTAAGAAAACCCTAAATGGATGAATGATGCAAAGATGATATGAATGAATTTGAAACTATGATTTTTGGGATGTTACAAAATCAAACAAACAAAACAAATCAAACAATCATCAAACTTTTCATTTGAATTTGGTTCTGTTTAACACATAAACCGAAGTCCAAAATGAAATAATATTTTAAAACTTTTTAGGTTCCATTCATTAATTAAATAAAATGGACCATGGTTTATTAATCAAATAGGGTTTGATTTATTTAATAAAATCTCTATTTGAAATCTAAATATTTTCAAAACCAAATCAGTAGGTTTTATTTGAAAATACAAAATACTTGGAAAACTTATTTTAAATAAATAAATGAGTTTTGATGTTTTGGAAATAGTAAAACCTTTATTAATAAAACTTGGATATTAAATCCTTATTAATTTATTTTAAATAAACCTTTACTATTTTTATCAAAACAAAATGTTTTATTTCAAAAGCTTGGCCAAGGTTTAATTTGGCTCTATAAAATAATCCTTATTTATAAATCCATCTTTTCTTTTGAAAACCAAATCCTTTTATTTTAAAAGACCCAAAAATAGTAATTCCAAAATATTTTATTTTTCTTTATTAAATATTTAAATTTTTAAATCCCCTTAGGATTTATTTGATCCAAATTGGTTTGAAGATTTCCAATTGGATTTAAAAAGTTTCTTCTCACTCTGAAAATCAAACAAAGTTTTATTTTATTCATTTATTTTTCACATTACAAGATTTGGAAAATCTTGGGATGTGACAATACATCAATATGTACAAATTCCAATAAGTTGGTCGTTCGTTATTCTTTGGCCTTTGAACAAAGTTTTAATTATCTCTAGGAAAGTCTCGCAAGTGTCATTTGATCAAAATCAAAAGACTCCAAAATTCCATCAACATGGAGTTTCTTCATGTTTTCTTTCCAATATAATTTAAACAACGATGTCACTTCTTAAGTGATCTTTCAATCATTTGTCTTACAACATCTTTAGCATTTTTAGTTTTATGTATGTGATTTCTCCAACTAGACTTGTAAATCTTCCATCTTTTATGGAATATGGTAATTATTTGAACAACCTTTTGTTCTTATAATACCTAATAAAAAGAAATCTTGAAGGCAAGCTTTGATGTCAACGAGAAACACAACAACACTTTGTTTTTTTCAATGAACATCATCACATATTCTCTTGCTGGTTACTTAGGCCATTGCAGTTCATGAATTGTGTTGTCCTGTATGACAATTCACACCGACCAATTCGGTATCCAATACCCAAGAACCACATTGTTTAACAAGCAAATAATATAGCCAAAACATGTATATCATTTATATGCCTAAATTGGAAATTTCCAATCTTTAATATTTTTCTGCCAAATATTTTTGAGATTCTCGTTCAGCATTTCCTATCCCTTTTAAAAGAATCTATCAACATCAACAATGGCGCCATACACATGACATATAGTCCAAAGAGTGTATAGTAAAATACTAATACCTTTGGACTTGCACTTTGAAGTAGATCACCATCATCAAATGTTTGGCGTTCTTTTGAATTCCATTCTTTAGTAATATTTTAGTGTAGTAAACATCTTACCTACATCTTATATTCATCCTTATCATGGAAATTTTTATGATCAAGCTACTTTAGCTTATAACGGTGAATTACGAGTATAATGTTGCTCTCCAAAACCTTTTGGAGGATTAGGACGACTAGCCTCCAACCTTTTGCAAATTCTCATCAAATATGAGAACATAAATTTTGCCATATTATACTCTATCATGTTTTAACCAAAACATTGTTTCAGATATCGCAATATCTTCCACACATGATGGTTCTGAAACAATTCTTTTAGATCCTAGGTAATCTTGATATTAAAACAATCTTTTAAATATCAAGAATCATGGAGACAATCATGATACTTAGATACTAACACTAGAATTGTTACTCTTGATTTAATACCAATTATTAAACTTCACGAAGTAATACGGAGTTTGCCGAAAGTTTGCAATAGGACTTTAAAACTTTGTATTAACACTCAAAACAATACGATACCAATTCGTAAAGTAACTATCTAGAATTCTATAGTTCTATTATCTCAATTATAACTAAGAGTAAGGTGGTGAACGGATGCTACTGTCTACAACAATTATGCAAATTCACTTTGATTTAATTTATGATAAATTGAGTTAAACCTTAATCATATTAATTTTTAAACTCCCACTCAAAAAAACATCCCTCGAGTCACTTTGGGGATTACACGAACCAAATGCACTACAACAAGTCCGATCATCACAAGAGATGATGTAGTTTCAAAGACAAACAATCATCATGTTCATCATTGATCCGTCATAAACGTATCTATAATTTTTGATGTTCCATTCTTGTTTAGTATCTACTTTGCTTTGCTTGTCTTTACTTTGAGGTATTCTTATATGTTTTCTAGGACTAACCTATTAACAAGATGCCACAGTGTCAGTTGCCTGTTTTCTTCTATTTTTGGTTCCAGAAAAGAAAGAAAATCAATATTACCGGAATTGGACGGGACAAAAGCCAAAGTCAATATATTACCGTGGGGAACACAGAGCTAGAGTACGAGACGGAGGGGAGCCACTAGGGGGGCACACCCCTGGCCGCGCGGCCAGACCTGGCCCGTGCCTGGGGGCGGGGGTGTGGCCATCCCGGGTGCCCCTGCCTCGCCTCTTCGCCTATAAGAAGCCCCGATACCAAAACCGTAAGTACTCGATTAATATTCCACGAAACAGTCCGTAGCCACCGCCACCATCATCTCTAGTTGGGGGGGATCTGAAGCTCTTCCAGGCACCCTGCCGGAGGGGAGCTCATCCCGGAGGCTTTCTTCATCACCATGCCAGCCAGCGGTATGAAGCGTGAGTAGTTCCACCTTGGACTACGGGTCCATATAGTAGCTAGATGGTTATTTCTCCTCCTTTGTGCTACCATGTTTAGATCTTGTGAGCTCCGTTCATGATCAAGATCATCGATTTGTAATCATGCATGTTGTGTTTGCGGGGATCCGATGGATATTGAGATTACTATGTAAGATTGGTTATTGGTTTTATCTTATTGATTCTATCATGTCTTTGTTGTTTGTGATCTTGCATGCTCTCCGTTTCTAGTAGCTATCTTGGCCAAGTAGATGCTAGTGACTCCAAGAGGGAGTATTTATGCTTGATAGTGGGTTCATTCCTCTATTTAATTAGGGGAAGTGACAGAAATCTGTAAGGTTGTAGACGTGCTGTTACTACTAGGAAGGTTGTAGACGATCTCTTGTTCATGGAACAAGTGGATTGTTTCCTTACACACTTTTCTTAAAGCAGTTATGTGTTGTTTGCAACTTAATACTGGAGGGGGTTCGGATGATAACCTGAAGGTGGATTTCTAGTCATATATGCAGTTGGATGGCGGTCTATGTATCTTGTTGTATTTCCCAATCAAATCTCATAGGATCATGAATGTCTAGTATTGCATTGTTATGCCTTGCTCCGTCCTATCAATTGCCCCCGCTCTAAATGTTTACCTGACATGCCATGTTTTTTTATCTTAAGGAGAACACCTCTAGTGAAATATGGACCCCGATCCAATCTTTAACATTGATACATCTTCCACTATTACCTTCCACACCATATAGTTTATCCTTTGTTTTCAGCAAACCGGTGAGATTGACAACCTCACTGTTTGTTGGGGCAAAGTCTTGGGTTCGTGTTGTGCAGGTTTCTAGTTGCTAGCAACACCTTTGAGTCGTTTCCTTCCTCCTACCAGTTCGATAACATTGGTTTCTTACTGAGGAAAAAACTTGCTGCTGTACTCATCATACCTTCCTCTTGGGGTCTCCCAATGAATCTCTACAGTGATCTGAGCTGCATCAAACTGTTTTCAGGCGTCGTTGCCGGGGAGGCTAAGGACGGCTTCACAAGGGGAGTCATTCACAACCATTCTCTTTACTTTGTTTTTGTTTTGCTTATTTTCTTTTGCCTTGTTTTGTTTTCTTATTTTTATCAAAAACTCCAAAAAATTAGTTTCCTTTGGTTTGCTTTGTTTTATCAAAAACACACAAAAAATTACTTCCTGCTCTAGTAGCTGCTGCTGTTGGTTTGCTCCACCTTTGCAAAAATGCACTCTGCTGAGAACACCAAGTTGTGTGACTTCACTAGCACAAACAACAATGATTTCCTAGGTACACCTATTGCTCCACTTCCTCCTGATGCTACCTTTCATGAAATTAAGCCTGCTTTGTTGAATCTTGTGACGAAAGAGCAATATTCTGGTGCTAGTTCTGATGATGCTGCTGCCCACCTCAATAACTTTGTTGAACTTTGTGAGATGCAAAAATATAAGGATGTAGATGGATATATTATTAAGCTCAAGTTATTTCCTTTCTCCTTGAGAGGAAAAGCTAAAGAATGGTTGATATCCTTGCCTAGAAATAGTATTCATTCTTGGATTAAGTGCAAAGATGCTTTTATTGGAAAATACTATCCTCCTGCTAAGATCATATCTATGAGAAGTGAAATGATGAAATTTAAACAACTTGATAGTGAACATGTTGCTCAAGCTTGGGAAAGAATGAAATGTTTGGTTAAGAATTGTCCCACTCATGGACTTACTTCTTGGATGATTATCCAGACTTGTTATGCAAGTTTAAACTTCTCCTCAAGAAACCTATTGGATTCTGCTGCTGGAGGTACCGTTATGACCATTACCTTGGGTGCTACAACAAAGCTCCTTGATAATATGATGGTTAATTATTCTGAATGGCACACTGAGAGAGCTCCACATGGTAAGAAGGTAAATTCTGTTGAAGAAACCTCCTCTTTGAGTGATAAGATTGATGTTATCATGGCTATGCTTGTTAATGGAAAATCTCATACTGATCCAAATAATGTTCCCTTAGCCTCTTTAGTTTCTCAAGAAGATCAAGTTTATGTGAACTTCATTAGAAACAACAATTTCAGTAACAATGCCTATAGGAATAATTTTGGTAGTAACAACAATTATAGGCCTTATCCCCTTAATAATGGCAATACCTTTGGAAACTCCTACAAAAATACTAGGAGTGCTCCCTCTGAACTTGAAGTCATGATCAAAGACTTTATTAGTAAGCAAACCGCTTTCAACAAGACTATGGAGGAAAAACTTTTGAATGTTGAGAAAAATATTTCATCTTTGTCTGAAGCAGAGTCCTCTTTGATTAATAAAATGGCTGCTAAACCTGAAACCTTGGAAAGTACCGTTGCTGCTACTCATGCCATACAAGTTACTATTGATGAAAATGTTAGACTGTTAGCTCAACTACATGCTAAGTGGGAAAGAGAAGCTGAAATTGCTAGAAACAATAGTGTGTGCACTATCACCACCACCAATATGGATGCCACTAAACCACAAGAAGTCCCTATTCCTTCTACCAGAATGCCTAAACCCAATGAATCTACTACTAGTGATGCTAAGTTTGATTTTCATCTTGTTGGTTGCAATATCTCTGAAGTGATTATGTTCCTACAAAAGCTTGCTAGAAGTCCTTATGCTAGTGATATGAATGTGGCTTTCACCAGACACATTACAGATGCTCTCATTAAAATTAAGGAAGAAAAGTTGAAACACAAAGACTTTATTCCTAGGAATGTAGAAGATAGTTGGGAACCCATCATTAGTATGCAAGAAATTACTTTGATCTCAAAGCTTCATGTGACCTTGGTTCTAGTGTCTCTATTATGCCTAGAAAGATTTATGAAATCCTTGATTTGCCACCTTTGAAGATTGCTATTTGGATGTCCCACTTGATGATAATGCTAAAAAGAAACTCATGGGGAGTGTTAATGATGTTCATATTATGGTTAAGAATGCTTATGTCCCTGTTGATTTCTATGCTTTGGATGTTGAATACAATGCTTCTTGTCCTATTACTTTGGGAAGACTTTTTCTTATAACTGTTGGTGTTATCATTGATATGGAAGAAGGCACCATTAAATATCAATTTCCATTCAAGAAAGGTATTGAAAATTTCCCTATGAGGAGAGAGGATTTGCTTTTTGCTCCTCCTTTGAAAGCAAGGTTTGATGTTAATGCTTCTTCATTTGAAAATACTTCATTCTTGCTTCTTGTGCATAACATAAAGGCGTTAAAGAAAAATACTTCTTGGGAGATAACCCAATAGTTCTCTTGAGTCTTGGAAGTTATTACTTCTGTAATGACCTCTCATTATCCTTTTTATTTGATTTTTGTACCAAGAATAACCTCTATGAGAGGGAAGTAAGATTTGGGGAGTTGTTGTCCCAAAACATATTTTTGTGCTCCACTGTAAAAATTCGTGTAAAATCACTGTAGGTCGGGGTGAGCTGTACTTTTCTGAATAAATCCCCTAGGTTGTGTGCTAACTTTTTTTAGTTCAACACTTTTTTTATTTGAGCAACAGAAGGTCTCCTAAAAAATCAGTTTCTACCCGCTGGTCTATTTTGACAGATTTCTCCCAATATTTGCATTTGCTTCTTATTGATTCCTTTTGGGGTTCTTTTTGGGAAATTGAGCTTTTTGAGGGAATTGATAAAGTATCTTGTGTCTTTAGTAAGAGTTTTGCTATTTTAAAACTAAACCCCAAAGGTCTATTATCTTTTGAATACACTAATGTTGCTAATGAGGATTGTGTGAAGTTTTGTATGAAGGAAAATTTGCAGGTGTAGAGGAAGAATGATGTAATGCGATGAAGAATGGACAAAAGTTAAAGATTGGGGATGCCACCCCGTGTCACCCTAAGAAATATTCAAGTGGTACAAGCATTAAAGCTTGGGGATGCCCAAGGCATCCCCTTCTTCATAAATAAAAATCTCAGGTCTTTCTAGACACTTCGTTTTTATTGTTTCATGCACAAGTTGTGTTGTTCTTGGAGCGTCTTAGTTTTTGTTTTTGGTTTTTATTTTCTTAGTTTGCATGAATAGAGTAGTTTGGACCCCCGTTATTGTTTTGTTGTTTCAAATAAGTTTATTGGTGTTGGAGAGGAGTAGAAAGTTCTTGCTTTAGTAGTACAAGAGGAGCTTGCTTTGACAAGTGACTTAAACTTTAGCATGACATGCTAGCTGTTGTTTTGGCCTTATGCTTAGTGATTATTGTTGTTGCATGAGTGTTGGGAATATGCCCTAGAGGCAATCATGTATGATGAGATTTCCCATTGTATTCATAAAGATATTAAGTTGTCCTTGTATAAACATCTGATGTGTATCATTGAATATGTGATTCAGTTGTGGAACTATACATTCATGTTGTTTGTACTAAATATCCTTGGTCATCGAGGTTGTGCTGGACACACAACTTAGACCAATGTGAAAGTCGGCTTGATGACTTGGTTCCACTTGTCATGGGCACGGAGATGCTATTTCGACTTACACAGATTCGGCTAAGGAGTTTAGCGAGTCGGATTGACCCATATTGAGGTACAACAAACAAGTTGTCATTTGTATATCTCAATCAATGTAATCCTTAGACCTGAGGTTGTTGCATAGTCCGAGTTAAGGATCACCGACTTAGGTTCTGTCAAACGCTGATCCGTAACTGGGCAGTTATAAAGGCAGAGTTCGGGTCGACTGAGAATCAAGCTGCGTGATGTGAATAACCAAGATGGGATTTTGCCCCTCCACTTCGAGAAATATTCTCTGGGCCCTATTGGATGATATGATTCGGAAAGCATGGCCATGCATGACTCGGTTAAGTGTTAACCGAGGCGATCGACTAAGAGTTAGTCGGGTGAATCACTTATCTCGGATCGAGAAGAGAGTCGAACTATTTATGGGATGACAAATATCCGCCTATAGTCTGACAAGGTATATCGTGAGGTAAAAGGGACTCGTACGCAAGTCGCATTGGAAAGGCAAGTCGTCATGAATCTTTGGTACTTGGGAGTCGGCACATTCTGTTAGGAGCCGCTACCGACTAATCGATTCAGAGTCGGACTCTAATCGTGTCCAAGTTGCCAAGAGCCTGCAGGGTCACACACTTAAGAGCGGGGGCAAGTTCAGATTGGATCTGAACCGGAAATCTGGTTGGGTTGGACCCGAGCATGATTTTGGACTGAGTCAGTGAGTCGGACTCACAGGGACTAATAGTATATGGGCTTTAGTGAATGGGCCGCGCGAGCAGAGCCAACATTCACTCCCTATATATAGTGGAGCACCGTAACCCAGAAAAGGTTAATCGTTGTTCGGTTAGGTCATTCCATGTGTTGGAAACCCTAGCTCCACAGCAGTCCTGCCGTCGTATCGAATCTAGCAATTCGCCGCCGGTGCTCCTCCTTGCACGTGTGGATACCAGCAGAGGTGTTGTACGATCAGTACCAGGACGATCGGATCATGAGGACTACACTGCATCAACTGGCGCGCTTCATCAGTAATCCGCAACTACGCGTCTAGTGGTAAACCTCGTGGCCTTCTACCTCAGCTAGATCTTGGGTTCACCACGTTAGAAGAAAAAGTTTTCTTTTATCTCTACGTGGCCCAATACTGGTATCAGAGCGATAGCTTCTGGTTTTAGGCTCGAGATCTCGCATATGTGATAAGCGGTTGGCTGTAGTTGAGATCTATGTGCTGTTTTGGTGATCGATCTATGAGATAGATCGGTTTTGTACGATGTTGATTGGATCAACTGTACTTGGGGAATGGTAGATCTGATTTCCATGATCATACTGCTGAGGTCGCGGAACGACATACCCCTACCGGTCGGCTTCCGCCATCAGGGTAGACTGTGACACGTAAATCCAGAGGAAGTCATCGAAGATCAAAAAGTTCGATCAAATCGGAACAATGGTCGGAATCCATGTCCGGACCGCCGGCTTCGCTCTGTCGTAGAGCCTTAGATGTCGTTGCGACTTTCACAACGCCGGTAGATATTGTATCTATGCATAACTTATTTTTGCAGGAAGTTGTGAATGGCATGGTTCATGTGCATGTGATGTATGTGTGTAATCCATACGTGATTTGTGAATCACGGTTTTTGTCAGCTGGCTGGAGCCTATGTGCTGTCATTTTATTGTATAACGACCTGCGTGTCGAATTCTCCTTGTAATTTACTTTACTAAGCTAGTGTAGCTGTTTGGAGAGTACGGATGGCAAGCAAGGCGATGTACATGTTGGCGACATGGAGTAAGACGGCAAGTGACAAGAGTTGGCACGAGTCGGATTACAGGCTTTGTGGAGATGGAGATCGCCATGAAGAAAGCCATACCATTTCACAATATGATTATTTTATTATGTGTTATTGTTATGTCTCTGTTTTACCTCTATTAGATAGTCGGTAAAATTTAATCCCTCAAAGAAGGTCTAGACGGTTTTCCCTGCCAGTGTTTGCACCATCACAAGTCGGACATTTTTGGTAGTGGGCTCATAAAATTGAGGTGCTGCCAATTATTTCCGACTAGGTGGGTTCGAGTCGGACTCTTACTGCGGAAACACTCGGTAAGCTAGACGGGTCTATCACAACGGTTGTGGGGCTTGGCAAAAAGTCGGATGGGAGCCGGGGCATGTGATGCCACCCGTCCAACAGGAGTCGTATGAGATACGATTGACAAGGAGTTGTCTACCTAAATCACTTGGCGGCTAGCGGTGATGCTAAAGCTCACTAGTCGACTTACTTATTTAGGATCCTGAATCACTAAGTAACCATCGGAGGGGTGTTGGTTCTAGTAGGAGCATAAAATATTAAAGTATTTAATATGCTTTCTCTTTTATGAATACATGTCTTAAGTGTTTTGCATATTTCTGTTGTAGATCGTGGCACCAAGTAGCAGTCACTCTTAGATATCGGGTTTTGCGTTGAGAACCATTCTTGAGAAAGATAAACTGAACGACACTAATTTTACCAACTAGTATCGAAATCTGAGAATTGTGCTCAAACAAGAAAAGAAGGACCATGTCCTAGACAACCCACTTCCAGATGAGCCGAATGAGAATGCGACTGTCGCTGCCACCAATGCCTACCATCGGGCTAAGGATGAGTCCACGGATATTAGTTGTCTTATGCTTGCTCACATGGAACCGAACTTGCAAAAGTAGTTCGAGAATGTTGAGGCCTATGATATGGTCGAAAGCCTCAAAAGTATGTTCCAGGCTCAGGCGAAGACTGAGAGGTATCAAGTCTCTCAGTCTTTGCTGAGTTGCAAGCTTAAGGATGGTGATCCACTGAGTCCGCATGTGATCAAAATGGTTGGTTATGTGTAGTCTCTGGAGAGGCTTGGCTACCCCATTAGAGAAGAGTTAGATACAGATATAATTCTGAACTCTCTTCCTAGTGCATATGGGCAGTTCATTTCAAACTACCACATGCATGGTATGCATAAGAAGCTCACTGAATTGCATGGGATGCTCAAGAAGGCAGAGGCGGATCTCAAGAAGGGCGCCAGTCAAGTGTTGATGGTGCAGAATAAGGCTAAGTTCAAGGATAGTTCTTGGACTAAGAAGAAGGATAAGTCAGGAGGAAAGCAGGCTCAGGACCCGGTCCCAAGCGCTTCCTCAGGGACTAAGCTATCTCCTTCGGCCGGATCTACTTGCTTCTACTGCAAGGCGGATGGCCACTGGAAGAGGAACTGCAGCAAGTATTTGGCTGACAAAGCCAAGAGTGGAGGTATGACTTCCGACTCAGGTACACTTGTTTGCAATGTTATAGACATATATCTTGCTGATGCACCTAATAGTTCTTGGGTATATGATACCGGATCATTTATTCACATCTGCAACTCGTTGCAGGGACTGGTAAGAACTAGGAGCGTAGCAAGAGGCGAGGTTGATATTTGAATCGGCAACAAAGCAAAAGTTGTTGTGTTGGAAGTCGGCACGATGCAGCTTCATTTACCTTCCGGATTCATTATGGAACTGAATAATTGTTATTATGTTCCAGTGCTTAGTCAAAACATTATTTATGCTTCATGTTTGATGAGGCAAGGCTATGAGTCGAATATCAAGAATAATGGTTGTTCTTTGTATTTGAATGATATGTTTCACGGCTTTGCACCCGTCCAGGACGGGTTATTTATTTTGAATCTTGATGGTGAGTCGGTTTATAACATAAATGTTAAAAGGTTGAAACCAAATGATCTGAATATTACTTACTTTTGGCACTGTCAGCTTGGTCATATAATTTGGAAATGCATGAAGAAGCTCCATGATGATGGACTCCTAACTTCGTTCGACTTGGAGTCGTTCGAGAGATGCAAATCTTGCCTACTCGGGAAAATGACCAAGACACCTTTTGCAAAGAGTTGTGAAAGGGCGTCCGACTTGTTGGGACTAGTACATAGTGATGTATGTGGACCAATGAGCACGATAGCCAGAGGTTTTTATGAGTACTTCATTACCTTCACTGATGGTTTGAGTAGGTATGGATATATCTAGTTGATAAAACATAAGTCGGAAGCCTTTGAAAAGTTCAAAGAATTCCAGAATGAAGCACATAATCAACTCGGCAAGACAATAAAGTTTCTTCGGTCGGACCGAGGAGGTGAGTACATGAGCCATGAGTTTGATGACCATCTAAAAAGATGTGGAATAGTTCCTCAACTTAATCCGCCAGGAACACCACAAAGGAAGGGTGTTTCGGAAAGACGGAATCAGACCTTGTTGGACATGGTACGATCAATGATGAGTCGGACAGATCTGCCTTTATCATTTTGGGGTTATTGTCTAGAAACAGCGGCGTTCACACTAAACAGAGTACCATCAAAGTTGGTAGAGAAGACACCGCATGAGATATGGACAGGCAAAAAGCCGAGTTTGTCTTTTCTTAAGATTTGGGGTTGTGAAGCATTTGTCAAGCGACTTCAGTCAGACAAGCAAGCTCACGGCCAAGTCGGATAAGTGTATTTCCGTGGGGTATCTGAGGGAAACCTTGGGTTACTACTTCTAAAACCGATAAGAGGGCAAAGTGTTTATCGCTCGAAACGGTGTCTTCCTTGAGAAAGAGTTTCTCAGCCGGGGAGTAAGTGGGAGCACGGTGCAGCTCAAAGAAATTCGAGAGGAACCGGCTAGCAGCGAGTCGGCAAAAACCTTGGAAGTTGAGCCGGTCGTGGTAGCTGAGCCGGCAGCAGCACCTGTACTACGAAGATCAGCAATATTACGAAGTGTTCGTGATGTATTACTGTTAGACAGTGATGAGCCGGCAAATTATTCGGAAGGGATGGTGGGATCTGATTCCAAGTCATGGCTTGGAGCCATGAGATCCGAGGTTAAAGTCCATGGATGAAAATCAAGTTTGGAACTTGGTTGATCTGCTAGATGGTGCAAGACCCGTCGAGTGCAAATGGGTCTTTAAGAAGAAAACTGATATGCATGGAAATGTTTCCATCTATAAAGCACGTCTTATCGCGAAGGGGTTCCGACAAGTTCAAGGAGTTGATTACGTCGAGACTTTCTGGCCCGTAGCGATGCTTAAATCAGTCCGGATCATGTTAGCGATAGCAGCCTATTTCTACTATGAGATATGGCAGATGGATGTCAAAACGACTTTCCTTAACGGAAATTTAACCGAGGACGTGTATATGATACAGCCCGAGGGTTCTGTCGATCCGGCTAATGCTGACAAGGTGTGCAAACTTTATAAATCCATTTATGGGTTCAAGCAAGCATCTCGGAGTTGGAATATTCGCTTTGATGAGGTAGTCAAATTGTTCGGCTTCATCAAGAGTGATTATGATTCTTGTTTATACAAGAAGTTTAGTGGGATGAAAGTAAACTTTCTAATCTTATATGTGGATGACATATTATTGATTGGAAATGATGTCCAGATGTTGCAAGAAACCAAGGAATCATTGGAAAGGAGTTTCTCAATGAAAGACTTGGGTGAGGCAACATACATCCTCGAAATCTGGATCTATAGAGATAGATCAAGAAGGCTCATTGGATTGAGTCAGAGTACTTATTTGGAGAAAGTGTTGAAGAAGTTCAACATGGAATCGTCTAAGAAGGGGTTCTTACCGATGACCCATGGTGTAAAACTTAGCAAGACTCAGTGTCCTTCGACAACTGATGAGCGAAGTCGGATGAGTGCGATTCCATATGCTTCTGCAGTCGGATCCATCATGTATGCCATGATTTGTACTAGGCCGAATGTTTCCTATGCTCTAAGTGTTGTGAGCAGATACCAGGCTGATCCTGGAGAGACCGCTGGACAACGGCTAAAAATATCCTAAAGTACTTGAGAAGGACTAAGGATATGTTCTTGGTTTATGGTGGTGAAGATGAAATCAGTGTAAAGGGTTACACGGATGCGAGTTATCTTACCGACTCTGATGATTCTTGTTCGCAATCCGGATACGTGTTTATTACAAACGGAGGTGCTGTGAGCTGGAATAGTTCCAAGCAAGAGACTGTGTCTGCATCTACAACAGATAATGAGTATATTGCCGCCTCGGAGGCAGCAAAGGAAGCTGTTTGGATGAGGAATTTCCTCATGGATCTTGGTGTGGTTCAGGGCTCGTCCAATCCGTTAGACATGTATTGTGACAATAATGGTGCTATTGCACAAGCCAAGGAACCTAGACAACACCAGAAGAACAAACACATACTCATGCGGTACCACCTGATTCGCCAGTTCGTGGATCAGGGTGATATCAAGTTATGCAAGGTACACACGGATGTAAATATTGCGGATCCGTTGACAAATCCGTTACCACAGCCGAAGCATGAGGCGCACCTGAGAGCCATGGGCATTAGATTCCTAGACATGTGATGTCGGAAGATTGACTCTAGTGCAAGTGGGAGACTGTTGGGAATATGCCCTAGAGGCAATCATGTATGATGAGATTTCCCATTGTATTCATAAAGATATTAAGTTGTCCTTGTATAAACATCTGATGTGTATCATTGAATATGTGATTCGGTTGTGGAACTATACATTCATGTTGTTTGTACTAAATATCCTTGGTCATCGAGGTTGTGATGGACACACAACTTAGACCAATGTGAAAGTCGGCTTGATTACTTGGTTCCACTTGTCATGGGCACGGAGATGCTATTTCGACTTACACAGATTCGGCTAAAGAGTTTAGCGAGTCGGATTGACCCATATTGAGGTATAACAAACAAGTTGTCATTTGTATATCTCAATCAATGTAATCCTTAGACCTGAGGTTGTTGCATAGTCCGAGTTAAGGATCACCGACTTAGGTTCTGTCAAACGCTGATCCATAACTAGGCAGTTATAAAGGCAGAGTTCGGGTCGACTGAGAATCAAGCTGCGTGATGTGAATAACCAAGATGGGATTTTGCCCCTCCACTTCGAGAGATATTCTCTGGGCCCTCTCGGATGATATGATTCGGAAAGCATGGCCATGCATTACTCGGTTAAGTGTTAACCGAGGCGATCGACTAAGAGTTAGTCGGGTGAATCCCTTATCACGGATCGAGAAGAGAGTCAGACTATTTAAGGGATGACAAATATTCGCCTATAGTCTGACAAGGTCGTGAGGAAAAAGGGACTCGGATGAAATTCGCATTGGAAAGGCAAGTCGTCATGACTCTTTGGTACTTGGGAGTCGGCACGTTCTTCTAGGAGCCACTACCGACTAATCGATTCAGAGTCGGACTCTAATCGTGTCCAAGTTGCCAAGAGCCTGCAGGGTCACACACTTAAGAGCAGGGGCAAGTTCGGATTGGATCTGAACCGGAAATCTGGTTGGGTTGGACCCGAGCATGATTTTGGACTGAGTCAGTGAGTCGAACTCACAGGGACTAATAGTATATGGGCTTTAGTGAATGGGCCGCACGAGCAGAGCCAACATTCACTCCCTATATATAGTGGAGCACCGTAACCCAGAAAAGGTTAATCGTTGTTCGGTTAGGTCATTCCATGTGTTCGAAACCCTAGCTCCACAACAGTCCTGCCGTCGTATAGAACCTAGCAATTCGCCACCGGTGCTCCTCCTTGCATGTGTGGATACTAGCAGAGGTGTTGTACGATCAGTACCAGGACGATCGGATCGTGAGGACTGCACTGCATCAACTGACGCGCTTCATCAGTAATCCACAACTGCGCGTCTAGTGGTAAACCTCGTGGCCTTCTACCTCAGCTAGATCTTGGGTTCACCACGTTAGAAGAAAAAGTTTTGTTTTATCTCTACGTGGCCCAACAATGACTTGTTCCAAACGATTAGGATTGCTTAATGTGCCTTAAAAGAATCATGCGTTGTTTTAGCATACAAAAGCATAGTATTGTGGTATTCTCCTTTGATGCTTTCTTTTGGGTTGACCTGGCACATGCTCACACCATATTATGACTATGAACTAGTCACCATAGCCTCTATGATCATTTAGTTTTTGACTTGTGGTACCACTTTATGCTTCAATTAGTAATGTTTTGTCGCTCTGCATGATTATGGCCATTATTGCTCTCTTAGTTGGTCGCTCCCAGTCTTTTGCTATCCTCCACTTGTATGAGTAAGCTCTACTCATGCATCCAACTCCCAGGAAACCAAGTTATTCCAAAGTGTCCACTATAAATTCCTATGCATGGTGTGTTACACCATTCCAAGTATATTCTTGTTTCATTTACCTTCCAATTAAAAAGTCACTTTGTTATGTGAAAACTTAGTGATTAAAGCTCTCACAAACTTGATGGCACACTTTGTTTTTCTTGCCCCTAAATAAACTTGAACCATTGTGTCATCTATGTTGTACATGCTTGCACTTATACGTTGGGATTAGTAGAACCATGCTGTCGTGGGGAATGCTTTCAACATTTCACTTGTACATTGTACCAAGTTGATATCATGCTCTTTTGTTTATGGATGTCGTTGGTGTGAAATGAAAGGGGAGCTTGTAAGTCCATGGAATTATGTATATGTGTTAGAGAAACGCCTGGGCCGCTAGCCTAAGCCATGCCTAATCATGGTGGAAACTTGCATTAACACCATAGTGAGCAATCTATGAAGCTTTCTTCATATAAAAAAAGGGAGACATATTGAAAAGAGGAAAGAGAGAAAAAAGCACCTTTTTCCCATGGTAAATAAGAAGATTGATGAGATGCTCATTATCTTCTTGCCTTGTCATTTTGATTATGGGATAGCTCCTATGTCATGTGCTAGGGGTACCCCGTTGGCGGTTCTCTATGATACACATGTACTTACTATGACTAGAACTTACCGGTGACTAAAGTTGAGTAGCATGAGGAGCGGCCCTCGTACTCAAGGGACATGATATTGACAACTTTACTTTGTCAAGCATATAATCCATAGTTTGTTCACTTTAACCTTAATCACTTCAAGATGCTTATGATAGGGGGAAATGAGAGGTGAAAGATAACAAGTACCATAATTTTTGGAAGCTCTTTTTGAGACTTGAAATCCCTTCTTCCCTTTTATGAAGGGCCTTTCTTCCACTATTATATTGAGTCTCCACCTTATATCCTTAGGCACCAATTAAGAGAGCATAGTTGCCATTCTTAGTTCTATGTGCATTGTCCCAAAACTTATTGATTTATGCATATTGTTGATATTGCTTGTTCTTGAACTATTTGTATCTAGTCACCCTTATGAACTTTGAAGGTGTCCTACGCATTTTTTTGCAACTACATTAGGGAAAAGCTAAATTCCACTATGATATGTTTCCTATATGTGAAACAAACAAACGTCTTTCAATGCATTGTTATTCATGATCTTTGTTTGTAATCTTTCATGTTGCATGCATAGTTACTTTGTCTTGCTGTAAGAATTTCATCTTTCATGCTCATGTTTAGAGTTCTTTGTTCCCAGATTTCAATGCTTGCAAGTGGTTTGATCTTGATTTTGATGGTGCATGTGACCTAAAAAATTATTCTTTTTATCACTTACATACTCGAGGACGAGCAAGAGTTAAGCTTGGGGATGGTTGATACGTCGTAAACGTATCTATAATTTTTTATGTTCCATGATTGTTTAGTATCTACTTTGCTTTGCTTTGTCTACACTTCGAGGTGTTTTTTATATGTTTTCTGGTACTACCCTATTAACAAGATGTCGTAGTGCCAGTTGCCTGTTTTCTGCTGTTTTTGGTTCCAGAAAAGCTAGTAAGGAAATATTCTCGGAATTGGATGGGACAAAATCCAAAGTCAATATTGTACCGTGGGGAACACGGAGCTAGAGTACGAGACGAAGGGGAGCCACCAGGGGGCCATACCCCCTGGCCGCGTGGCCAGGCCTGGCCCATGCCTGGGTGGGTGCGTTCACCCCGGGTGCCCCTGCCTCACCTCTTCGCCTATAAGAAGCCCCCCGATACCAAAACTCTAAGTACCCGATCAATATTCCATGAAAAAGTCCATAGCCGCCTCCACCATCGTCCCTAGATCGGGGGGATCTGAAGTTCTTCCCGGCACCCTGCCTGAGGGGAGATCATCCTGGAGGCCTTCTTCATCACCATGCCAGCTTCCGATATGAAGCGTGAGTTGTTCCACCTTGGACTATGGGTCCATGTAGTATCTAGATGGTCGTTTATCCTCCTTTGTGCTACCATGTTTAGATCTTGTGAGCTCCGTTCATGATCAAGGTCATCTATTTGTAATCAGGCATGTTGTGTTTGCGGGAATCCGATGGATATTGAGATTACTATGTCAGATTGGTTAATGGTTCTATCTTATTGATTCTATCATGTCTGTGTTGTTTGTGGTCTATCTTATTGGTTAATGGTTGTATCTTATTGATTCTATCATGTATGTGTTGTTTGTGAGCTCCGTTTCTAGTAGCTATCTTGTCCAAGTAGATGCTAGTGACTCCAAGAGGGAGTATTTATGCTCGATAGTGGGTTCATGCCTCTATTTAATATGGGGAAGTGACAGAAATCTCTAAGGTTGTAGATGTGTTGTTGCTACTTGGGAGAAAACAACGATCTCTTGTTCATGGAACAAGTGGATTGTTTACCTTACACACTTTGCTTAAAGAAGTTATCCGTTGTTTGCAACTTAATACTTGCAAGACCCCACCTTTATAAGGTAAAGGACCCTGTGATTGCAATGCTAGTCCCTAGATCAAATTCTAGCATCCACAGTTTAAGATGAAGTACATATATATAGAGGTCGTTATTACGTTGTCATTCCAGAGATAACATAGTATTTTACAACTCAATAGCCAAAGGCTAGTACAAGAGTTCATAACATAAGTAAATAAAATAAAGTCTTCATCTTCATGTGCCACAGGCAAGCATGTTGAGTGTAGAGTCATAACCCTAATCCTCATCAGAATAACCAACAACATCATAAGTTATAGCCATAGTGGATCAATACATTTGGAATTGTATTGGCAAGTGTTACCATAGTAGAATAGTAGTATCTAATATCTATATGAATTTGGCTAAGTGTAGTTTAGGCTTGCTTTGCTCAAAATAGGTTTTTCCTATCAGTTGAAATCACTAAGTTTTTGTTTGTCAAAATCTCCCAAGGAACCACCAATAGACATTGGTAAACCTTTAAACCTTATTCAACCACAAGTTTTAACTTAGAAATTGTAATGAGGAGATCCTTGATAGCTTCAATGTCTGGATACTCAAATTGTCCATTTCCGGGGACACGGCTAAGTAGTTAGGTTTTACCCTCTCGAGAGGTGGCGCACTTTCCCCACAAGAGCTCGACATGCATTGAGACGAGACCTTTCAGAAGCCTTCCCTTAGACCACCATGGACGCCATCCATCCTATCACCCTACCACCAACTGTCCATCTGGCTAAGTTATTGCAACCTATATGATCAAGGCAGAGCCCATATGCCATGTGGTTGCATTAGAAGCTTCTAAACACTAAGTATCTCAAATCCCCTTGTTCCTGGGTGGCTTTCCACAAGTGTGATACACAAGGTAAACCATAGACACGGGCCTTGTGTAACCACTCAACACAAACCATCATACCATTCCACCCAGGTGATTCATTCACTTAGTTGTTTTATTAAGCAAAAACACAAATCGAAAGACTTAGAAAATTTTTCATAGCATGATTATAATCCACCCTTGTTTGCTACTAGCTAGGCTAAGCATGATAACATAACAAGTAACATAACTTAGAGAAAATTCTACCAAGACTACAACTACTAGGATTTCCCAAGGCATAGCATAGTATATAACTTAGAAAAATTTCCATGTAGCCCTATTCAAAATATCACTAGTGCATAGTCAAAATAATAGTACAAAATATATGAAGCACCACTTGCCTTGGTAGTAGTTGGGGGAGTAGCAACAGTCCTCACACCCACAATCACCACTAGCACCAAAATCTACACACAAAATAATAGCACCAAATTCACATTCAAATAATCAAGATAAAATATATATGAATGCATGAAAATGCAATGTAATGAATTTCTACACTAAACTATTCAAACCAAACAGTACTGAACACAAAACTATCTATTTATAGTCTAAATAAACTTAAATTTGCTTTAAAATCATTTTCTAAATAATTTATAAAGCCAAAATAAGCCTATATGTGATTCTGCCAACAAATCTAATTTTACAGAAGAAAAATACAAATTTAAGCAACAGTAATGTAGGGCTCATTTTTCTGAATCCAATGATATATTATTTGCATTTTTTGGATAAACATATCAAAACATATGCATTTTACAAGTTTGAATTCCTAATAGATTCAAAAACAGTTTCTAAATCTAATTCTCAGACACGTGGATGCATCTGATTGGTCCATACCGGTTTGTTTGGATCGATCAACTAGAGCCGTAGGATTTAAATGAAATCGCACGGGCCAGATTGACTGATAACGATTCGTTAAGTGATCTAATCTGATCCACTAAATCTAGATCTAACGGTGCTGGTCGCTTTGACCAAAGACTGGCGGCACCAATGGTCACTAGCAGCGGAGGCACTACTGGCGAAGGTGCTCCGGCAATTCAAGAGGGGTCTAGGGGTTGTGTAGTGTCTTACCAGCGTTGCAAGGTCGCGAGGAAGCTCAAGGTGGCTTCGGCTTGGACGGGGGCGGGTTGTTGCGGTCGCTGGGGCTCGTCGGAGTTGCGGACAGCGTCGGGCTTGTGCGGACGACGGCGTAGGCAACGACCAGGGTCACCCTAGCACAAACCAGAGGCATCAGTACGTGCACAAGGTTAGGCGAACAAGATGGTTTGATTCAAAGGCCAAGGGGCAGTCGCATCTTACCAGAATTGCTCGCGGGAGACGAGGGCGGTGCCGGGTGCTCATGAGGTTTGATGAAGCCGGCGCTCTGGATCACGAGAAAACGAACACAGTGTATGATAAGGATCACAAGATCAAGGGGAGCACGATAGCATGAACGAGAGGGGGCGGGGTGGACGGAGCTCACCGAAATATCTCGCCGGAGACGCTCGGGCAGCGGAGTTTCGATCTTGATTGCGCACAGCCTGGTGGCATTCTCATGAGGAGAGTTTAGGGGAAATGTCCTTGGTGGTGTGGGTATTAAGTAGGCAGAGGTAGGCCGAGAATTACTCGCCGTATCAATGGAAACTAAGCCGCGAAATCAATGGCAGTGAACGGCAGCGGCGACGGGGTCTGGGCGCGGGATTTGGGGAAGAAGACGCTGAGTTGGCGTGGGTCCACTGGAAGTGTCTGCGGGGTAGAGTGATCACGGTTGAGAGAGAGGGGGAGGAGAAAATGGCTTGGGTGGGCTTTTGGGCATGTTCTGGAGCTGGGCTCAAAGCACAACGCTGGTTTTCTTTTTTTCTTTTTGCCTTTTCTTTTTCTATTTGATTTTCCAGGAATGATTTTCAAACTTGTTTGAATTCAAATCTTTTCTTGATTTTTGTGGTGTGAACCTTGCACTCAAATGTGTGTAAAACTCTACTATTTAATCAACTACACTTTGATCCTTTGAAATTAAAATAAAACCATGCCTTAGTGATATATGAATAATAGGCATTGAATTGGTTTTATTTGGAGTTTAGATTTGAAATTTTTTGTGCAAGTCAAGAATGCTATGAATACATGAATGCAATGCATGCTTTTGTAATTCATGTATTTTGGGATGTTACAAATCTAACCCCCTTAAGATAATCTTGCCCTCGAGATTCGGATTGGCTAGCAAATAGGTGAGGGTGATCCTTCCGAAGTTCATTTTCTCTTTCCCAAGTTGCTTCCTCTTTGGAATGATGGTTCCACTGAACATTGAAAAATTTGATAGTATTGGTACGAGTAACTCTTTCCGCAGTTTCGAGGATTTTGATTAGCTTCTCCTCATAGGTGAGATCACTCTCCAACTGAACCTCTTCCAAAGGTATAATATCCTTCAAAGAAGTTTCTTCCATCTCCGGTTGGAACTTTTTCAACTGATTCACATGAAACACATTGTGAACCGCTGCCAGTGATTCAGGCAATTCAATCTCATAAGCCACTTCTCCTTCGCAACTCAAAATCATGAATGGTCCAACGTATCTTGGTGCCAACTTTCCTTTGACTCCAAATCTCTTCACACCAAGAAGTGGTGAGACTCTAAGATAGGCCCTATCACCTAACTCATAGGTGACTTCTCGATGCTTTGGATCTGCGTAGCTCTTTTGTCGGGACTGGGCTATCTTTAATATGTCCTTTACCAATTTAACTTTCTCTTCAGCCTCCTTAATCAGTTCTGGTCCGAACAAATTTCTTTGTCCAACACCACTCCATAGCAATGGTGTAGTACACATTTTTCCATAAAGAAATTTGAACGGTACCATCTCAATGCTGGCTTGATAGCTGTTATTGTAAGAGAATTCTGCGTAAGGCAGACTTTCATCCCAATTAGCACCATAGTCTAGGGCACATGCCCTCAGCATATCCTCCAAAATCTGATTGGTCCTTTCTTTCTGTCCATCAGTTTGGGGTGATAGCTATGCTGAATTCCAATCTTGTTCCCAATGATTCATGCGTTTGTCGCCAAAAATGCGAAGTGAACTGAGTTCCCCTATCAGAAAAGATACTCTTAGGTACTCCATGCAGACATACAATCCTGGTCATATAGATCTTATCTAACTTAGCACTTGTATAGGTAGTCTTCACGGGTATGAAATGAGCCACTTTAGTTAGGCGATCTACCACAACCCAAATAGAGTCGTATCCGGATCTAGTCCTTGGCAGTCCGGTGATAAAATCCATACCAATCTTATCCCACTTCCAATCAGGAATGGGTAGTGGTTGTAATAACCCTGCAGGTTTCTGATGTTCCGCCTTCACTCGACTACACACATAACGCAAATCAATATGCTCTGCAATATCCTTCTTGAGATTGTTCCACCAAAATCTTTCCTTCACATCCATATACATTTTGGTGTTACCCGAATGAATAGAATATGGTGAATTGTGTGCTTCCTGCAGAATCAGTTTCCAAAGCTCCGGATCTTGCGGAATGCAGATACGTTTTCCATAACATAAAGTACCTTGTTCGTCTTCATGGAATCCTTGAGCTTTCCCTTTGCTAATTTTACCTTTTATCTCTTCAATTTCCTTGTCCAACTTTGGGATTCTTTGATCTTGTCCAACAATGTGGGTTGAACATCCAATGACATGAGATGTCCCTCAGGTACTATCACCAATCTGAGATCTTTGAATTGGGTACACAGATCATCTGGAAATTCTCCCTTAGTAAGGCCATTCACATAAACCTTACGGCTTAAAGCATCTGCTACAACATTTGCTTTACAGGGGTGGTATTGCAAACTCAAGTCATAGTCCTTGATGAGATCAAGCCATCTTCTTTGTCTCATATTGATTTCTTTCTGAGTGAAGATATACTTTAAACTTTTGTGATTTGTGAATACTTCAGAACGCTTTACCAAAAGATAATGTCTCCATGTTTTGAGTGCATGGACAATAGAGGCTAACTCTAAGTCATGCGTAGGATAATTCACTTCATGAGTTTTGAGTTGTCTCGAGGTGTAAGCCACAACTTCCCCTTCTTGCATCAAAACTCCACCTAATCCTTGTGAGATGCATCACAATAAACTTGGAAATCCTTCTCCAACTGGCAGACATAAGACTGGTGCTGTCACTAGTCTCTTCTTCAATTCCTGGAAAGTGACTTCACAACCTTCAGTCTAGTCAATTTTTTTGTCTTTCTTAAGTAATTATGTCATTGGCTTAGCTACCTTTGAGAAATTCTTAATGAATCTTCTACGATATCCTGCCAAACCAAGGAAACTACGAACTTCTTTCACAGACTTGGGATATTCCCACTCAGTTACAGCTGACACCTTTGCGGGATCGACAGCTATACCATCCCCTAACACAATATGTCCAAAAAATCCAACTTCATTCAACCAGACTTCACACTTGCTGAACTTAGCATACAACTTGTGCTCCCTGAGCTTCTCAAGTATCAATCGCAAATGTTCTTCATGCTCATCTTTGCTCTTGGAATAAATCAAAATGTCATCGATGAATACGAAAACAAATTTGTCAAGAAAATCCATGAACACCTTGTTCATCATATTCATGAAATAGGCTGGTGCATTTGTCAAACCAAATGGCATCACAGTGTACTCATACAATCCATACCTAGTGGTGAAAGCAGTCTTAGGTATGTCTTGCTCTCTAATTTTTAGCTGAAAGTAGCCTGATCGGAGATCAATCTTTGAGAACACACGTGCTCCTTCTAGCTGATCAAATAGATCATTGATTCTAGGAAAAGGGTACTTGTTCTTTATAGTCACTTCATTGAGTGAACGGTAATCTATGCATAACCTTTGAATTCTATCCTTTTTCTCAATAAACAGAACTGGTGCACCGCAAGACGAAGAACTTGGTTCGACAAATCATTTCTGCAACTGATCTCCAAGCTATTTCTTGAGTTCTTTCAACTCATCAACTGGCATCTTGTAGGGTCTCTTTGTTATTGGTCCTGATCCTGGAAGTAAGTCAATCAAAAACTCCACATCTCTATCCAGTGGCATTCCTGGCAACTCTTCCGGAAATACGTCTCGATATTCTTTCACAACGGGTACACCATCTATGCTAACCCCCTTAAGAGAATTTAGCTTACTCCCTTTTGATTCAAAGTTAGACTTGAATCTAATCCTTTTCTTATTCGGGGTTGTGAGTGTAATAGTACGATTGGCACAATCTAGTACTCCTTCATACTTAGTCATCCAATCCATACCCAAAATTACATCCAATCCTTGGGAATCTAGGATTATCAGACTAACAGGAAACTTATACTTTCCAAATTCTATCACTAGATCATGACATCCAAAATTCACTATCATCTCTCCACCGGGAGAGCTTACTTTTATAGGACACCCAATAGTTTCAGTTGGAAGTCCATTTTTATCAACAAATTATCTTGATATGAATGAATGCGATGCATCGGTATAAAAAAGAACAAGTGTTGGAAAAGAATTAAGCTTGATCTTACTAGGCACAGCATCAGACTCTTCATAAATTTCTTCCACATTGATGTGGTTCACTTGTACCTTCTGGAAAGGGTTGGGCTTGTTGGCTCCTTCAACTTTATTTTCTGGGCATTCATTTGCATAGTGCCCAGTTTTCTTGCATTTGAAGCACTCAACCTGACTGATGTCTCTTTTTGCAGGCTGACTCCCATTACCATTTCCATTGTGGTGGCTCTTGTGTCCACTCTTGTGGTTCTTATACTTTTCATGGTCATGACTACGATGATGCTTGTTGTCATGGTGATGGTTGTGGTTGTGGTGGCTGTTATACTTCCCATGCTTGTGGAATCCAGAACCTTCACTATCATCCTTATGGGAATGCTTGTGAGACGACCCCGAGCTGTGCTTATCAAAGTTATGCTTCCTCTTCCTGCCCTGAACCTATTTCATCTTGTTTTCCAAGATGGTGGCCTTGTCACAAAGTGATTGATATGTTGGGACATAGGCAACTGATATTTGCAGGTTCAACTCATCATTCGATCCTTCGAGGAACTTCTCCTTCCTCTTGGATTCAGTATCAACCTCATCCGGTGCATAGCGCGCTAGATTGTTGAATTCCTCAATGTATTCAGCCACACTGCGGTGACGCTTTTTCAGATTGTGGAACTCCTTCTTCAAATTCATCACTTCGGATGAGATGTGAGATGTACGAAATCCATCCTCAAAAATAGCCCAAGTCACATCCTCAAGGGGAGTGGTGATCTGAAAGTTATCCACTACTAGAGAAAAGCCTATCCGAGGCGCACCAAAAAGCCTATCCGAGGCGCATATCACATGTGCCTCTATCTTCAAGCCTCGGGTATTTATTATGCGAGGTGCGCCTCCTATACTTCACATATGCGAGGCGCATATCGATATGCGCCTCGCATATGTGAAGTATAGGAGATATGCGCCTCGCATATGTTTCAGAATGCACCTCGGGTATTTATAGTATATGCGCCTTGCATATGTTTCAGAATGCGCCTCGGATATTTATAGTATATGAGCCTCCTATAGTATCCTATATGCGCCTCCGGTAATATTTTCGAAATTCAAGTTTTACAGACCACTATAAATAATAATATACAGATATTCAAATATACAATATAGTCCAGAATACAGTATAAAGAGCACCGAATTTTTTAGAAACTTGCAATTTGCCAAAGCATAATAGAACCAACATGAATACAATACATTACACATCAATCATGACATACAAGTTCATACATCAAGTGTTTGTGCCACAAGTTCACACCTCCGAGTATAAGTTCACAATCACATTACACCTCCGATTACAAGTTCACAACCACATTACAACTCCGACGATGGAGCTCTAGCTAGATGAAGTAGAGCACATAACCTAGCATGAATAGCAACAAGGTGGTGATCACGAGGAAGTTCCTCCACTTCTCTTCCGCCACCTCTCTACTCTCGTAGCCTAGGTGCAACAAGATGTAAGAAAAGGAAAGAAAGGAAAAGAACCTGTATGGTTTGTTCCACATGCAACTTTGACAACAGTTTTCCCAGATAATGTAGCTATTGCTTTGGGGCGAGGCTGAGGATCATATGATAGCTTTACCGATGAAACTTTGGTATTATACTGTAATAACATAAATCAAGTCACAAACATTGATGATAGCAGACTCAGTAGGTGTGTTGTATTACAAAGGAGCAATCAACCTCATTGTCGCTTCCATGACCAAGTTGGCCGTACTGGGGAAGACCTGTTGTGCTGAATAGCACCGAAGAATAAAATATTGCTTCAAAAAACGACACACGAGAACAAAACTACCAACTACAGCTAAAGCATATACTAATCAAATGAGGTTATCATGAAAAGATGATCATTGTTATTCTGAAAGACAAAATAGGTTGCTAATCTGTAAGTTTCATAGTTTCAGCAAGGTCATACAGTATTGAAGATCCCTCAACTGATGACAGACGATAAATTCAGCACATAAGCGGCATTAGTTGCTTCAAGAACAAGATGTGGCTGGCCACACCTCGCCTCTGTAGCAAATTAGGGAGTCAGGGACAACAAATAACATCAGTGTAAGAACCAAATGGGAAAATACCACATGGCCATATTCCCATAGCATTGTCAGAACTATTCCAGCGTCCGGAACAATGAAAAGTTCACTATGCTCAAATATATGGCATAAATATGTTTACTGGTTATCACCCGAACAGGTAAAGAAATGTAAATCGATCAATTTGAAATGTCTGCTATATATTAACATTGATTCTAAGAATAAGTAAACAGCATACATACACAAGATGTAGATTATATAGTACTAATTGGCTAATCAAGCAAATAACACACTAAAATTGTCAAAAAAAAATGCTCCAAGCAGATGTAGACACAATTTATCCAAGCCCAGAATGATACTTCCACACAACAATTGTATGTGGTGCAATAGTACTTATGTCATATCAATCATAAAAAAAATTGAAAAGGGAAGGAAACCAAACCTTTCCTTAGTGAACCCGTCCCTAATTGTCCAAGTTTGTTGTCACCAAATGCGAAGGACTTCCCATCGTCAGTTACGACCACTGTATGATTTCTTCCAACACTTGCTGTAATTATGTTGCATCTGCGCAGAATCGACTACTGCTAATTAGCATTTAGAAACGTGTCAAGGACAGTCGACCTTGGATCAGTCAATTCAACTACTCCTAGATTGGATGGTACATATTCATGAATTCAGCAACACCATACACACCAATTTGAACAGTTAAGATGCAAGAAACATGCTCAGCAATATTGCAGATGATTTTCTTACTTTGATAGTTCAGAAACAACGGTAGGAAGATGTAGCATCCCATTTGTCTAAAAACTGTAATGCTACTTGGTTTAGTAATATAATGGCTACTTCCTACACATAATTGTTGCATCATCATCATATCATGCCCATGTCATCATGCCACCTTGCATTTGAGCATCATATAAAACCCTTTTTGTTTTTGGTTCTTCTCTCATATGCATTGTTAATTGTATTTGCCTCTTGATATTGTATTTGGTTATTGATATATTGTTTAAACGCCCAAGTTGAGTTGGGGAAATATCTCTTTCAACTCCACCACCTTTCTTGTCATCATCCCATCATTCCACCATTCCACCATATATGAGCATTGCAATTTATTTGGTTTTACCTCTAGCTCATGTGGGTTGGGATGGATCCAATTATTGTTCCACATGCTCTCATCTTAGCATCATTTTTTTCACATTATTGATGTATGAGAGCCACATGGCCACCTTTGCATGTCTTGTGAGTGGAGCCCTTTGTCTAGCTTCCATATGTGTTGTTTTGGGGATATTATCATGTTGGAATATTTTTGGGCTTACTCAATACCTAGTGGCACATACACACTAGCAAGTCCCACTTCTATTCAAATGTGATCATTTCCATCTACTCCATCTGGGATTTTCCTTTAAGTTCTTTTGCTTGGCCTTTATTCCAATTTTTGAGAATGCAAACTAGTAATGCCATGCAACAATATTGTTTTCACAAGAATCATCATGGCAATAAATATTTTGCATGGGCCATGCAAGAACCACCTTTTTGCTTGTCATTTGGATTTTATTTGCATTTTGAGTGAATCCAAACCACACACATCTATCCATCTCTCTCTCTTTTCTTCACCTCCCTCTCTTTTTTCTCCACCATCCATGCATGATCTTGTGTATCCTCTCTAAACCCTAAACCTACCTCTCTCTCTCTCGGCCTCTCCCTCCCTCTCACCTAGCTGGCCCCACCGGCCACCCTCTCCCCCTGGCCACCTCACCCCTGCCCTAGCTACCCTCTAACCGAGCCTAGCTCCAACCCTAACCTAGCCCGAGCCTACCCCCTCTCCTTTCTCTAGCTCCCCCTCTGCCAAGAGGACCCCGAGCCTACCCTCCTGCACCACCATGCCCCACACAGAGCCCCCTCCTCTACCTGCCTGCCCGACCCTAGCACGTGAAGGAGGAAGGAGAAAGGGTGGTCGAGCCACCTTTTTCATCTACCCTACCTCCCCACGGCATCTCCCCCCTCTCTGCTACCTACCACCACCCCACCACCTCTCTGCCTCGCCCAGCTACCCCAGATCTACCCCAAGGGCGCCCTGCCCTCTCCTCCCTTCTTCTCCATCGCCACCGTCTACACCATCGCCGGCACCCTCGGCCTCCTCTCGGCTACACCGTACCAGGCGACGAGCGCGACGTGGAGGCGATCGAGGAGTACAAGGAGACCCCCTGCAGCAGCCCCGTACACGGAGCCGCGAAGAGGAAGCCCCAGAACCGCTGCCCCAGCGCGAGCCCGACGCAAATCCTAGATCCTCTGGCCGTCTGCCTCGACGCCGATCCTCTGCGTCTCGAGCCGATCCAACCGCACCGACACACTCTCGGTGAGCTGCCTGACCTCCTGGACATGCTCCGCCGCGATATCGTCGTCTAGGGCCTTGCGTTTCATCGAGCACGCTGCAGGCGCCGGCGAGCGCAGGTCTGCGCTTCGCTTCAAGGCCAAAACCCTACCTAGGCCACGCCCACCTCTCCTGACACCAAGCCCAGGCCCCCGCAGTGGTTCCGCCTCTACGCGCGTGCCCCAGATCGCGCGTTCGAGCCCCGCCGCGGCGCCCTGTCGAGCACTGATCGATCGGCAGAGAGCAGAGGAAGATCCACAGTGCGTGTCGTCCGTTTTGCAGAAAACCCCTCCTCTAGTTTTTGCCTCAACCCGCGGTGCTCGTGGCTCACTAGACAGCCACCCAATCAATCTTGCAAAGAAACCCCCATATAACCCCAGCCGCAACCCGCGCTCCCCTAGCGACGCCACGTGGTCCACCACAGGGCTTCCGCCACGTGGGGCGAAGTTCTGTCGGGCCCGTCACAGCATAGGCTAGGGAGCCCCATGAGAAATGCCTGTCTTTGCACGCTGTGTTCTTGAGTCGACAGCCCCACCACCGTCGGACAGTGGCTTGGTACATTTGGGTATAAAAAGCTTTTCAGTATATCTGTTTAATTCAAATCTTTTCCAAATTAAATCAAATTCAAATTTAATTCTGTTTTTAAATATCTTTTAAAATATAAATCCCAATAATGCAAATAATATATGTTTTCAAATCAGAAAAATATGAGGAATTCAAATATGACCTTCAAAACATATTTTGGACATTTAAAATTCCAAGTTTATTTAAATTACAATAAAATGCCCTTCTCCCTTAATTAATTAATAACTCTTGTATTATAACTCCAAATTTAACAAATGATATGTCTAAAATGGTCAGCTCGACGAGACCTTTCTGTTTATGCATTCCATGTTCTGAATTGCCACATGCATCATATAAATATTAAGTAAACAGAAACTTATTTGAGGATAAAATGTGGCCAAAACTCAATAAAATGATTTATTCTTATATTCCACACCTCACCCATGCCATGCTACTTTAATGCCATGCAAATTGTGCATCATTCATCATGGCATGATTGTTTGCTTGTCGCATTTAATTCATATGCTTGTGCACTATATTTATGTTGGCCCTTGTTTATTTGGTTCTTCTCGAATAGACGCTAAGCAGGGGATATATCAAGAGAACCAGGAGCACTACCCAGATCCTTCTCTCGCTACAACTGAGCTGCCAGGCAAGCACTACCACATGCTTGCATACATATAGTACCTATTGCCTCTATCTTATTCTTGCATCATTGAGTCGCGATTGCATTAAAACGGAATCCCAAGTATTGCATAGCCTTTACTTTTAAACCCCACCAAGCTTGTTCCTCCATCCCATGAGCCATTAATACAGGAGTTGTTTGAGCCATGCGAGTCGTAGAACAGCATGTGTAGGGTATGTGAGTGTCTGATGGATAACGAGGTACCTAAACAACTTAACCTGAGTAGTAATGGGATAACTAATGAAAGTGGCACCGGTGAGCAATATCTGCTATTTGGTTTTTCCTGCTCACTTGTGTCCCGTAGGACCCCGAGTACTTGATTCCTGTTCCTTGAATATTCAAGGCTATCCACATCCGGGAGGATTATGGGACCCCCCTGAGCCAGAGCTTGATTCATTCTTATTTCTTGGGGCCACAAACTAGTTTGAGGTTTTATTTACTATCCTGTACTTATACCATGCTTTACTGCTTTATTTAAATTGTGCGAGGTACTGTACCTGTACTGTTTAGGGAAGCGAAGTGTTTTCGCGGTATCGACAAGCCCAGTCACATTTTCGGGTTCTCATTCGTTTACAGCCATTGACGCAAACCTTGAGTCCGTATCGGAGTCAGCTAACTTCGTTGCGGGTAGCTTAATGGGGTGGCCCCCTGAAATATTTCTGAATCCTGTGATTGCTTTGTCGTGAAAGCCTCGTTGGGTTTTGCTTTGGTTTTTCCGAGGTTGATCGAGTGTGTGTTGCTATTTGTGCACCCTACGTGGTAAAACTTTTGAAAGCCGTGTCATGGTTATGGACGACTTGGAGCACGTTTCTCGATCATAGACAAGTATAACTAAAGTACCGCTTTTAATTTGACTAAATGGCCGACTAGTAAATAGTGCAACACTCATGGAATGGTTAATAAAACTGCCAACGGATGGGGATGTTAAATCGCTTCCTTGTTGGTAAGCGAGGAGGAGGATGGATCGGTGGATATTACTGTTATAACTGTTGTCATTAATTCACGGACATCCGTCTATCATTGGTTAGGCGGATGGTTGCGAGTATCTATAGAATTGTTAGGGTTTATCTTTTGCTGCAATTGCGTAACCCCAGGTTGTGTCCCCTTTAGAGGCATAAAGACTTCTTTGAGTACCCTAGGGTCTCACGATAAATTGTTTGATTCAGATGAACAGTACACTCACGAGATGGATCTTTGGGTGGAAGAGACGGACGATGTGGGCAACGATCATTCGGTGTAGAGATTTCGGGAACGGGGATCCGTGAGATCTGTGGGCGGGATGTGCTTATTTATGGGGCATCTTATGCCGATTTGCTTCTTATCCGTACTCGGATCTTGTTTTCCACTTCCGTCTGATACTCTGATGTTTGATGTATGAGGAGATATCCTAAACTATATATCTATCTAGGACATTTGAATCTTGCCGTATGGCGTTGCTATATTTCCTTTCTTTTTAGATGGTATGGCTCTGATGTACTGTTGTATGGTGGCTTGCATACATACTCATTTGTGTATGTAGTTGATCCCTTCGCCTGCCGATTACGCCGCCCGTTCTTGTCCCGATGTTTGGAAATGGTTGGGACGGCCGAAAGGTCTACCTGTGAGTGGCATTTTGGCCCCATCGTACTATTTCAACCATTTCCGCTCATCCAGGCTTGAAACTAGGAGCGTAATTCACCGAGGTAGTTACAATTGGTATCAGAGCCATCCCGCCCTTCAGGGTCTCAGCCAAATGGTCGTTGTCAGTCTAGCAAAATATTTTTGGTAGTTATGTATACTAGGGAAAAACAAAACGTGAGAGTAGGACTGCTTCCACTTTTCTTCTTACCCACCCACCCACCCTTTTCTGGTAAGGAAGTGTAACGTTTTCAATCCTCTTCTTAAAAGTTCAAACTAGGATTCACGTGTTCTAGGTTTCCGTAGTACCATAGCTTGTGTGTGTGTGTGTGTGTAATTCCTTGTCTATCTGTTGCATCCAAGTTGTTATCACAATCGGTCTTTTGGTTATCAACTGTTGGTACATTCCATACCGACAGGCTTTTGCAAACCGACGCGATCTATCTGATTCGTTGCATACCGCCGCGATCTGTCTTACTCTTTGTTATCCAACATTATCTTGTTTGGGGTGTTCGTTTCCGTAGTTACTAATCTTTAGGTTCGTTGTGAGAAGAAGGGGTTAGGATATGTGTTCTACTTGTTCATGTGCGGAGTAATGATTTGAGTGCGGGATGGAGTCGCGACCATACCACTACTCTTATCATTCGCTTTTGTATATTGAATTGGTAGAGTCACTAATCTTGATTCGTTAAGTGATTTTGCGCATCTATTGGTATTTTAATGCCGAAATTTGTGGAAAAAATTTCTTTGATATATTCAGGTACCACACTCCTTTTCAGTCGTGTGCGATATGCTTAATATCTTCTAGGTGCTTTGAACTTTGTTGATATTGTAATATCATCTTAGTAAATTGTATCCTTTAATCTTGGTTAATTCCATCTTGGTACTATTTTGGATTATTATTATTCTCCATTATAGTACTGACTTGTGTTTTATATCAATCACAGGATGGAACCAACACGCCGCTCGAGGAGGACATACCACCGAATCGGGTCCGCGTTGTCAAACATCGCCAATGCCTTGGCAGAATGCAATACAGAACCGGCGTTTTGAGGAAAGTGTCAGGAGGAATGAGTTTGCTCCACTACCTCCACCTCCCAAGCGAGGAGACATCAAAAGCTTTCTGAAGTTCAACCCACGCCAATTTGATGTTTCTGATCGACCACTTGATGCTGATGATTGGTTGCGTGAGATGTCAAGGCTACTGGAGACTGCTGATGTTCCTGAGCAAGAATGGGTAAAATGTGCTACTCACCTTCTGAAGGGAGATGCAGCTCTCTGGTGGGAGAATTACCTGAAGGCAAACTGCATTGGTTTTCAGCCTACTTGGGAACAGTTCACTGGAGCGTTCAAAGAGCAGTATCTGTCAGAAATTGTCATGGAGAGGATGAAGGAAGCGTTTCTCAACCTCAAGCAGGGAAATGACAATGTCAATACCTACATCAGGAACTTCATGAACCTTTCTCGTTATGGTGGCGATGAGATATCTGATGACAAGAAGAAGCAAAAGAGGTTCCGGCAAGGGCTCAATGCATCGATTAAATATGCAATCACACATGCAAGGCCGGCGTCTTTTCTGGAACTTCAGCATACAGCTCTGCAGGAAGAAGCAAGTAAGCAAGTGTTTGAGGAGTCAAAGAAACACAACCGTGATGCACCAAGCTCTTCAGCTATGTCAGCTCCTTCTAAGCGTCGTGTCTGGGTTCCTAACACCCCACCGTCGCTCCCGGCTTCACCAAGACCTTCAAGCTTCGCGGCAAGGCCAACAAACTTCCTCACTGCTGCTCCCAGGGGCTACAACCACCACTACCCTGGAGCGCCTGGCGGAGTCCCTGGCTACGTTGCTCCACGTCCACCTGGTGCTTGTTACACGTGTGGAGACACTGGGCATCAAGATCTGGGCTCGATGAAAAACAAAGCTCTTCCTCCACCCCCTCCAAGATCTGCGGCAAGCTCTCCTTTGGTTCGTGCACCACCACCTCGGGCTCTCAACATCAACACCAAGCCCGGGTCTACTGTTGCTCGTGCCAACTGTGTCAACGCCGCTCAAGCTGAGCATGCACCTGGAGTTGTGATGGGTATGCTATCCGTTAACTCAGTCCCTGCACGAGTTTTGTTTGATTCTGGTGCATCGCATTCTTTTGTTTCTAACAAGTTTGCAAATGAGAATGGGTTAGCGTTGGATCCTCTCCTTAAGCGGTTAATGGTCCTTTCTCCTGGAGCAACAATGGCAGCTTCTAAAATCAGCCATGGCAATCAAATTGAGATTGGTGGCTCTTCGTTCTCGGCATCCTTAATTGTTCTGGGCAATTCTGACATTGATGTCATCTTGGGCATGGATTGGTTGACAGCAAATGCAGCTGTGATTGATTGTGCTGAACGCTCGGTTTCTCTGAAGATTCCTGAAGGCCATATAGTCTATTCTCCAAGTATGACTCCTGATATCCAGCTTTTCTCTTTGGCGGCTCTGAATGATGATGCTATGGAAGCTATTCAGAGTGTTCCGGTGGTCTGTGAGTTCCCAGATGTCTTTCCTGAAGAGTTGCCGGGTATGCCTCCGGATCGTGAGGTTGAGTTTGTAATTGAGCTTGAACCTGGAACGGCTCCTATCTCCAAGCAGCCTTATAAAATGGGTCCTGCTGAGTTGGCTGAACTCAAACGTCAGCTTGATGAACAAGAGAAGTTGGGTTTCATTCAACACAGTACCTCTTCTTGGGGTAGCCCAACAATCTTTGTGAAGAAGCGGGACAGGACTGATAGACTTTGTGTTGACTATCGGGCTCTCAATGCTAAAACCATCAAGAACAAATATCCCCTTCCGCGGATTAATGATCTCTTCGATCAGCTAGCTGGAGCTGTGGTGTTCTCTAAGCTGGACTTGAGAAGTGGTTATCACCAAATCAAAATTCACAAGGAAGATGTGCCTAAAACAACTTTCACCACCCGCTATGGCCTGTATGAGTACACGGTCATGTCTTTCGGTCTCACCAACGCACCTGCTACCTTCTCGAGGCTTATGAACTCGGTTTTCATGGAGTATCTTGATAAGTTCGTTGTGGTCTATCTGGATGACATCCTAGTCTATTCTAAGTCAAAGGAATAACATGAAGAACACCTTCGGTGTGTCCTAAACAAGCTTCGTGAGAACTGCTTGTATGCAAAGTTCTCAAAGTGTGAGTTTTGGCTGCCTCAAGTAACCTATCTTGGTCATTTCATCTCTGCCAAGGGCATTGCAGTCAACCCGGAAACTGTGAAGACAATTGTTGAATGGCTTCCTCCTGTTAATGTCAAAGAAGTGCGGAGTTTCCTTGGTTTGGCTAGTTATTGCCGTCGCTTCGTTCAGAACTTTTCGAAGATAGCGAAGCCTCTTACCGATCTCCTCAAGAAAGGCAAGAAATACCTTTGGACTCCTGCATGTCAAGCAAGCTTTGAGACACTCAAAGAGAAGCTCACTTCCACACCAGTCTTTGTTCCTCCGGACACCTCTAAGCCTTTCCAGATATTCTGTGACGCCTCTTTGCAAGGATTGGGTGTGGTCCTTATGCAAGAAAAACAAGTTGTTGCTTATGCCTCTCGACAGTTGAAGACGCATGAGATCAACTATCCTACACATGACCTCGAGCTCGCAGCAGTTGTCTTTGCTTTGAAGCTATGGAGGCACTACTTGCTTGGCAACCGTTGTGAAATCTTTTCTGATCACAAGAGTTTGAAGTATATCTTCACTTAGCCTGATCTCAACCTTCGGCAGAGGAGATGGATTGAAGCAATCAATGATTTTGATTTGACCATCAACTACACTCCGGGCAAAGCTAATGTCATGGCCGATGCTCTCAGCCGCAAAGCTTATGTCAATAACCTCATGATGGAAGAACAACAGCCTCTCTTGTGCGAGGAATTCCGTCAGCTCAACCTTGAAATTGTGGAACAAGGGCATCTCCTAAACCTTCTAGCAACCCCTCTCTTGGAAGAAAAGGTTCGCTCTCGTCAGCTTGGTGATCCGCACACCAAAAAGATCATCTCCAAACTTCAGCTTCCGAAGTATGAGTCCTTCCACGTCGATGATCAAGGCACACTTTTCTTTGAACACCAGATGTTTGTTTCAAACTACCCGAGTTTGAGAGAGCAAGTTCTCAAGGAGGCGCATGATTATGTTCTTTCTATCCATCCTGGCAGCACAAAGATGTACATGGACTTGAAAACACAATATTGGTGGCCGGGATTGAAACGATATTGTGCCAAGTATGTCTCGGAGTGTGATGTCTGCCGCAGAGTGAAAGCTGTCCATCAGAAACCTTTCGGTCTTCTACAGCCATTGAAACCCCCGGAATGGAAATGGGAGAAAGTAGATATGGACTTCATCACTGGTTTTCCAAGGTCGCAGAAGCGCAACAATACAATCTTTGTTGTCATCGACAGGCTTTCTAAAGTGGCTCACTTCTTCCCCGTCAAGGAAACAATTTCTGGATTTCAGTTGGCTGAGCTCTATATCAACAGAATTGTCTTTCTGTATGGGGTTCCGCTTGAGATCAATTTAGACCGTGGGATCATCTTCACTTCCAAGTTCTGGGAAAGTTTCCAAAATGCTTTGGGAACAAAGTTGAACTTCAAAGACTTACCACCCTCGATCGCAAGGACAAGTTGAAAGGATCAATCAGATTACGGAGGATATGCTTGTGCTTGCGTCATCTCTTTCGGCATGAAGTGGGAGGAATGTCTTCCTTATGCTGAATTCTCTTACAACAACAAATTTCGTAAAAGTCTGAAGATGGCACCATTTGAGGCTCTCTATGGTCGCAAATGCAGAACTCCGATTGGTTGGTCAGGTGCAGGAGAAAGAATTTGGTTTGGCCCTGACATTGTAACTCAAGCGGAGGAGAAGGTGCACATCATTCTTGAAAATCTGAAGATTACTCAAAGTCGCCAGAAGAGCAATTATGACAGGAAGCACACGGACATAGAGTATGTCCCTGGTGATCTCGTTTACCTTCGTGTCACTCCCATGAAAGGCACGCACCGTTTTGGTATCAAAGGAAAGCTGGCTCCTAGATACATCGGTCCTTTCAAAATTCGTGGTAGAAGAGGAGAAGTTGCTTATGCTCTTGAGCTCCCAGAAAAACTCAAGGTTCATGATGTTTTCCACATCTCTCAACTCAAGAAGTGCTTCAAGGATCCCGGCAGGACCGTGGATCATGAGTTAATCAATCTCCAAGAAGATCTGTCTTATCAAGAACACCCCACAAAAATCCTTGAGACCGCAGAAAGAAGGACTCGCAACAAGTCCATCAAGTTCTGCAAGGTGCAGTGGTCGCACCATTCTGTTGATGAAGCCACTTGGGAGCGTGAAGATGAACTCCGTGCCAACTATCCTACCCTCTTTGAGTCTTCTTCTTCTTCCTAGAATCTCGGGGCGAGATTCCTGTTTAGTGGGGGAGAGTTGTAGCATCCCATTTGTCTAACAACTGTAATGCTACTTGGTTTAGTAATATAATGGCTACTTCCTACACATAATTGTTGCATCGACATCATATCATGTCCATGTCATCATGCCACCTTGCATTTGAGCATCATATAAAACCCTTTTTGTTTTTGGTTCTTCTCTCATATCCATTGTTAATTGTATTTGCCTCTTGATATTGTATTTGGTTATTGATATATTGTTTAAACGCCCAAGTTGAGTTGGGGCATATCTCTTTCAACTCCACCACCTTTCTTGTCATCATCCCATCATTCCACCATTCCACCATATATGAGCATTGCAATTTATTTGGTTTTACCTCTATCTCATGTGGGTTGGGATGGATCCAATTCTTGTTCCACATGCTCTCATCTTAGCATCATGTTGTTTTCACATTATTGATGTATGAGAGCCACATGGCCACCTTTGCATGCCTTGTGAGTGGAGCCCTTTGTCTAGCTTCCATATGTGTTGTTTTGGGGATATTATCATGTTGGAATATTTTTGGGCTTACTCAATACCTAGTGGCACATACACACTAGCAAGTCCCACTTCTATTCAAATGTGATCATTTCCATCTACTCCATCTGGGATTTTCCTTTAAGTTCTTTTGCTTGGCCTTTATTCCAATTTTTGGGAATGCAAACTAGTAATGCCATGCAACAATATTGTTTTCACAAGAATCATCATGGCAATAAATATTCTGCATGGACCATGCAAGAACCACCTTTTTGCTTGTCATTTGGATTTTATTTTCATTTTGAGTGAATCCAAACCACACACATCTATCCATCTCTCTCTCTTTTCTTCACCTCCCTCTCTTTTTTCTCCACCATCCATGCATGATCTTGTGTATCCTCTCTAAACCCTAAACCTACCTCTCTCTCTCTCGGCCTCTCCCTCCCTCTCACCTAGCTGGCCCCACCGGCCACCCTCTCCCCCTGGCCACCTCACCCCTGCCCTAGCTACCCTCTAACCGAGCCTAGCTCCAACCCTAACCTAGCCCGAGCCTACCCCCTCTCCTTTCTCTAGCTCCCCCTCTCTGCCAAGAGGACCCCAGCCCGAGCCTACCCTCCCACACCACCCTGACCCACCCGAGCCCCTCCTCTACCTGCCCTGCCCTGCCGACCCTAGCACGTGAAGGAGGAAGGAGAGAAAAAGGGTGGCCGAGCCACCTTTTTCATCTACCCCACCTCCCCACGGCATCTCCCCCCTCTCTGCTACCTACCACCACCCCACCACCTCTCTGCCTCGCCCAGCTACCCCAGATCTACCCCAAGGGCGCCCTGCCCTCTCCTCCCTTCTTCTCCATCGCCACCGTCTACACCATCGCCGGCACCCTCGGCCTCCTCTCGGCTACACCGTACCAGGCGACGAGCGCGACGTGGAGGCGATCGAGGAGTACAAGGAGACCCCCTGCAGAAGCCCGAGCAGCCAAGAGGAAGCCCCAGAACCGCTGCCCCAGCGCGAGCCCGACGCAAATCCTAGATCCTCTGGCCGTCTGCCTCGACGCCGATCCTCTGCGTCTCGAGCCGATCCAACCGCACCGACACACTCTCGGTGAGCTGCCTGACCTCCTGGACATGCTCCGCCGCGCTATCGTCGTCTAGGGCCGCCTTGCGTTTCATCGAGCACGCTCATGCGCCGGGCGAAGCGGCGTCGCTGCTTCCGCGCCGCGCAAAACCCTACCTAGGCCACGCCCACCTCTCCTGACACCAAGCCCAGGCCCCCGCAGTGGTTCCGCCTCTACGCGCGTGCCCCAGATCACGCGTTCGAGCCCCGCCGTGGCGCCCTGTCGAGCACCGATCGATCGGCAGAGAGCAGAGGAAGATCCACAGTGCGTGTCGTCCGTTTTGCAGAAAACCCCTCCTCTAGTTTTTGCCTCAACCCGCGGTGCTCGTGGCCCACTAGACAGCCACACAATCAATCTTGCAAAGAAACCCCCATATAACCCCAGCCGCAACCCGCGCTCCCCTAGCGACGCCACGTGGTCCACCCTGGGGCTTCACCGTCACGTGGGGCCGAAGTTCTGCCCAGCTGGCGTCGATCGCATAGGCTAGGAGCCCCATGTGAGAAATGCCTGTCTTTGCGCTGTTCTTTGAGTCAGCTTGGCCCCACCCGTCAGCGACAGTGGCTTGGTCTGTCTGGGTATAAAAAGCTTTTCAGTATATCTGTTTAATTCAAATCTTTTCCAAATTAAATCAAATTCAAATTTAATTCTGTTTTTAAATATCTTTTAAAATATAAATCCCAATAATGCAAATAATATATGTTTTCAAATCAGAAAAATATGAGGAATTCAAATATGACCTTCAAAACATATTTTGGACATTTAAAATTCCAAGTTTATTTAAATTACAATAAAATGCCCTTCTCCCTTAATTAATTAATAACTTTTGTATTATAACTCCAAATTTAACAAATGATATGTCTAAAATGGTCAGCTCGACGAGACCTTTCTGTTTATGCATTCCATGTTCTGAATTGCAACATGCATCATATAAATATTAAGTAAACAGCAACTTATTTGAGGATAAAATGTGGCCAAAACTCAATAAAATGATTTATTCTTGTATTCCACACCTCACCCATGCCATGCTACTTTAATGCCATGCAAATTGTGCATCATTCATCATGGCATGATTGTTTGCTTGTCGCATTTAATTCATATGCTTGTGCACTATATTTATGTTGGCCCTTGTTTGTTTGGTTCTTCTTCGAATAGACGCTGAGCAGGGGATATATCAAGAGAACCAGGAGCACTACCCAGATCCTTCTCTCGCTACAACTGAGCTGCCAGGCAAGCACTACCACATGCTTGCATACATATAGTACCTATTGCCTCTATCTTATTCTTGCATCATTGAGTCGCGATTGCATTAAAACGGAATCCCAAGTATTGCATAGCCTTTACTTTTAAACCCCACCAAGCTTGTTCCTCCATCCCATGAGCCATTACTACAGGAGTTGTTTGAGCCATGCGAGTCGTAGAAACGACATGTGTAGGGTATGTGAGTGTCGATGGATAACGAGGTACCTAAACAACTTAACACGAGTAGTAATGGGATAACTAATGAAAGTGGCACGGTGATCAATATCGCTATTTGGTTTTCCTGCTCACTTGTGTCCGTGGGACCCCGAGTACTTGATTCCTGTTCCTTGAATATTCGCGCTATCCACATCCGGGAGGCTTATGGGACCCCCAGCGAGCTTGATTCATTCTTATTTCTTGGGGCCACAAACTAGTTTGAGGTTTTATTTACTATCCTGCTTATGCCATGCTTTTCGCTTTATTTAAATTGTGCGATGCACCTGTCTTTGTTTAGGTAAGCGGAGTGTTTTCATGTATCGACAAGCCAGTCACATTTGGGTTCCCGATCGTTTCTGACCATTGGCGCAAACCTTGAGTCCGTTTGAGTCAACTAACCGTTATGGTAGCTTAATGGGGTGGCCCTCAAATATTTCTGAATCCTGTGATTGCTTTGTCGTGAAGGCCTCGTTGGGTTTTGATTTGGTTTTCGAGGTTGATCGAGTGTGTGTTGATATTTGTGCACCCTGCAGGGTAAAACTTTCTGAAAGCCGTGTCCGCGGTTATGGACGACTTGGAGCACAGTTTCTCGATCATAGACAAGTATAACTAAAGTACCGCTTTTAATTTGACTAAGTAACTGACTAGTAAATAGTGCAACACTCATGGAATGGTTAATAAAACTGCCAACGGATGGGGGATGTTCGTCCGCTTCCTCGTTGGTAAGCGAGGAGGAGGATGGATCGGTGGATATTACTGTTATAACTGTTGTCATTAATTCACGGACATCCGTCTATCATTGGTTAGGCGGATGGTTAGCGAGTATCTATAGAATTGTTAGGGTTTATCTTTCGCTGCAATTGCGTCACCCAGGATGTGTCCCCTTTAGAGGCATAAAGACTTGCTGAGTACCCCTAGGGTCTCACACGATAAATTGTTTGATTCAGATGAACAGGTACACTCACGAGATGGATACTGGGTGGAAGAGACGGACGATGTGGGCAACGATCATTCGGTGTAGAGATTCCAGGAACGGGGATCCGTGAGATCTGTGGGCGGGATGTGCTTATTTATGGGGCATCTTATGCCGATTTGCTTCTTATCCGTACTCGGATCTTGTTTTCCGCTTCCGCCTGATACTCTGATCTTTGATGTATGAGGAGATATCATAAACTATATATCTATCTAGGACATTTGAATCTTGCCGTATGGCGTTGCTATATTTCCTTTCTTTTTAGATGGTATGGCTCTGATGTACTGTTGTATGGTGGCTTGCATACATACTCATTTGTGTATGTAGTTGATCCCTTTGCCTGCCGATTACGCTGCCCGTTCTTGTCCCGATGTTTGGAAATGGTTGGGACGGTCGAAAGGTCTACCTGTGAGTGGCATTTGGGCCCCACCGTACTATTTCAACCATTTCCGCTCATCCAGGCTTGAAACTAGGAGCGTAATTCACCGAGGTAGTTACAGAAGATTACGCAGGAGAGTGTCCCCATGGCCTAGCTGCCCCTTCTGCTAGAAACAATAGCGTTAAGTAAGAAACCTTGAACGAAACTAGCAGCTCCAGAAAGAGAGAATCAGATGACAGGAGTAGTTACCTGCATGACAAAAAAACTGTTTTTCCTCCTCTGCTCTGTTTCTCTCACTCTGCTCAAGTTGCTCTGTTTTTCCTCCTCTGCTCTGCAATGGAAGAGATCGATTTACCAATTATACCAGACAAAAAACTGAACAAAATTCAAAGCGGATTAATAACACAGGAAAATTAACCAACCAAAGAACGGATTTCTCCCCCAATGTTATTTCATCCCCTAATCAGGGAATCAAGGGACGCTGTACGGGAACATTGGCGCCGATGCTGCCGAACGTGATGACCTTCTCGTTGTTGCCGATGGTGCCGAAATTGATGACCTTCTCGCTGGCGGCGCTGGGGGCGGCGGCGGCGAGGTCGGTCTCGAGCTCGAGCTCGAGCCCGAAGAGGACGCCGGCGAAGCCACACACGCTCTGGTTGGGGAAGTAGACCTCGCGGATACGGCGGAACGCGTCCCAGGTGAGCGCGCTGTCGGAGCCGGCCTGGTGTGACCTCCCCGCGGCGCGCTCCACGCCCAGCGACGCCACGCGGTCCAGCCCGCTGCAGCGGGTCATCACGTGCCTGATGTCGTACACGTCCTCGCCGAAGAAGACGCGCACCAGGCCGAGGAAATCGGGGAGGGTGCGCGGCAGCCTGCGCCGATGAGGAGCTTCACGAGGTACCCGAAGTCGTAGGCGGAGTGGAAGGTGACCCAGGTGACGGCGACGGAGGGCATGCGGGACGACGCGTGTTGCAGGGGCGGTCGCGACCATGGCGACGGGGAGCAAGGGAGCTCGAGCTAGCAGGCTCAGCGGGGGGGCACCGGGCTCCGATGGAGGCGCTGACCTGCGGTGAGGCAGAGCGGCGGCGGCGGCCTCGGGATGGGGAGATACAGAGGAGGGAGGCAGCGGGGGTGGACCAAGGAAGAGGTGGGCTTGTCACGCGAGAGGAAGGGGTCGCAGGGATGTGTGTGGTGGGGACGCGGGTGGGTCTATGCGAAAAAGTGGTGCCAGGTTATGCGAGGCGCATATTGCACAATATGCGCCTCCTATAATTCAAACTATAGGAGGCGCATATAGCAATATGCACCTCGCATATGCGGCCACCTACCACCGCCCGGGCCCGCAGGAGTTACTTGAGGCGCATATGGCCATATGCGCCTCGCATATTATCAAATATAGGAGGCGCATATAGCCATATGCGCCTCGCATATTCGTGCACCTACCAACACGCGGGCCCATTAATATATACGAGGCGCATTCTGTCCATATGCGCCTCGCCTATCTGATATATAGGAGGCGCATATGACTAGAATGCGCCTCGCATAATATGGGGCTGCTAGATTCCGTCCGTACAGGGATTATAGGAGGCGCATTCTTATCATATGCGCCTCCCCTATTTTTATACTAGAGGCGCATATCGCAAACTGCGCCTCGCCTATTTTTATAGGAGGCGCATATGTCTAAATGTGCCTCGCATAAGCATGTCGCTGGGGCTCGTCAGAGTTGCGGCAGCGTCGAGCTTGTGCGGACGACGGCGTAGGCGACGACCAGGGTCACCCTAGCACAAACCAGAGGCAGCAGTACGTGCACAAGGTTAGGCGAACAAGATGGTTTGATTCAAAGGCCAAGGGGCAGTCGCATCTTACCAGAATTGCTCATGGGAGACGAGGGCGGTGTCGGGTGCTCACGAGGTTTGATGTAGCCGACGCTCTGGATCACGAGCAAACGAACACAGTGTATGATAAGGAGCACAAGATCAAGGGGAGCACGATAGCATGAACGAGAGGGGGCGGGGTGGACGGAGCTCACCAAAATATCTCGCCGGAGACGCTCGGGCAGCGGAGTTTCGAGCTTGATTGCGCACAGCCTGGTGGCATTCTCATGAGGAGAGTTTAGGGGAAATGTCCTTGGTGGTGTGGGTATTAAGTAGGCAGAGGTAGGCGCGAGAATTACTCGCCGTATCAATGGAAATTAAGCCGCGAAAACAATGGCAGTGAACGGCAGCGGTGACGGGGTCTGGGCGCGGGATTTGGGGAAGAAGACGCTGAGTTGGCGTGGGGCCACTGGCAGTGTCTGCGGGGTAGAGTGATCACGGTTGAGAGAGAGGGGGAGGAGGAAATGGCTCGGGTGGGCTTTTGGGCATGTTCTGGAGCTGGGCTCAAAGCACAACGCTGGTTTTCTTTTTTTCTTTTTGCCTTTTCTTTTTCTATTTGATTTTCTAGGAATGGTTTTCAAACTTGTTTGAATTCAAATCTTTTCTAGATTTTTGTGGTGTGAACCTTGCACTCAAATGTGTGTAAAACTCTACTATTTAATCAACTACACTTTGATCCTTTGAAATTAAAATAAAACCATGCCTTAGTGATATATGAATAATAGGCATTGAATTGGTTTTATTTGGAGTTTAGATTTGAAATTTTTTGTGCAAGTCAAGAATGCTATGAATACATGAATGCAATGCATGCTTTTGTAATTCATGTATTTTGGGATGTTACAAATCTAACCCCCTTAAGATAATCTCGCCCTCGAGATTCGGATTGGCTAGCAAATAGGTGAGGGTGATCCTTCCGAAGTTCATTTTCTCTTTCCCAAGTTGCTTCCTCTTTGGAATGATGGTTCCACTGAACATTGCAAAATTTGATAGTATTGGTACGAGTAACTCTTTCCGCAGTTTCGAGGATTTTGATTAGCTTCTCCTCATAGGTGAGATCACTCTCCAACTGAACCTCTTCCAAAGGTATAATATCCTTCAAAGAAGTTTCTTCCATCTCCGGTTGGAACTTTTTCAACTGACTCACATGAAACACATTGTGAACCGCTGCCAGTGATTCAGGCAATTCAATCTCATAAGCCACTTCTCCTTCGCAACTCAAAATCATGAATGGTCCAACGTATCTTGGTGCCAACTTTCCTTTGACTCCAAATCTCTTCACACCAAGAAGTGGTGAGACTCTAAGATATGCCCTATCACCTAACTCATAGGTGACTTCTCTATGCTTTGGATCTGCATAGCTCTTTTGTCGGGACTGGGCTATCTTTAATATGTCCTTTACCAATTTAACTTTCTCTTCAGCCTCCTTAATCAGTTATGGTCCGAACAAATTTCTTTGTCCAACACCACTCCATAGCAATGGTGTAGTACACATTTTTCCATAAAGAAATTCGAACGGTACCATCTCAATGCTGGCTTGATAGCTGTTATTGTAAGAGAATTCTGCGTAAGGCAGACTTTCATCCCAATTAGCACCATAGTCTAGGGCACATGCCCTCAGCATATCCTCCAAAATCTGATTGGCCCTTTCTTTCTGTCCATCAGTTTGGGGGTGATAGCTATGCTGAATTCCAATCTTGTTCCCAATGATTCATGCGTTTGTCGCCAAAAATGCGAAGTGAACTGAGTTCCCCTATCAGACAAGATACTCTTAGGTACTCCATGCAGACATACAATCCTGGTCATATAGATCTTATCTAACTTAGCACTTGTATAGGTAGTCTTCACGGGTATGAAATGAGCCACTTTAGTTAGGCGATCTACCACAACCCAAATAGAGTCGTATCCGGATCTAGTCCTTGGCAGTCCGGTGATAAAATCCATACCAATCTTATCCCACTTCCAATCAGGAATGGGTAGTGGTTGTAATAACCCTGCAGGTTTCTGATGTTCCGCCTTCACTCGACTACACACATAACACAAAGCAATATGCTCAGCAATATCCTTCTTGAGATTGTTCCACCAAAATCTTTCCTTCACATCCATATACATTTTGGTGTTACCCGAATGAATATAATATGGTGAATTGTGTGCTTCCTGCAGAATCAGTTTCCAAAGCTCCGGATCTTGCGGAATGCAGATACGTTTTCCATAACATAAAGTACCCTGTTCGTCTTCATGGAATCCTTGAGCTTTCCCTTTGAGATGTCCCTCAGGTACTATCACCAATCTGAGATCTTTGAATTGGGTACACAGATCATCTAGAAATTCTCCCTTAGTAAGGCCATTCACATAAACCTTACGGCTTAAAACATCTGCTACAACATTTGCTTTACCGGGGTGGTATTGCAAACTCAAGTCATAGTCCTTGATGAGCTCAAGCCATCTTCTTTGTCTCATATTGATTTCTTTCTAAGTGAAGATATACTTTAAACTTTTGTGATTTGTGAATACTTCAGAACGCTTTACCAAAAGATAATGTCTCCATGTTTTGAGTGCATGGACAATAGAGGCTAACTCTAAGTCATGCGTAGGATAATTCACTTCATGAGTTTTGAGTTGTCTCGAGGCGTAAGCCACAACTTCCCCTTCTTGCATCAAAACTCCACCTAATCCTTGTGAGATGCATCACAATAAACTTGGAAATCCTTCTCCAACTGGCAGACATAAGACTGGTGCTGTCACTAGTCTCTTCTTCAATTCCTGGAAAGTGACTTCACAACCTTCAGTCTAGTCAATTTTTTTGTCTTTCCTAAGTAATTATGTCATTGGCTTAGCTACCTTTGAGAAATTCTTAATGCATCTTCTACAATATCCTGCCAAACCAAGGAAACTACGAACTTCTTTCACAGACTTGGGATATTCCCACTCAGTTACAGCTAACACCTTTGCGGGATCGACAGCTATACCATCCCCTAACACAATATGTCCAAAAAATCCAACTTCATTCAACCAGAATTCACACTTGCTGAACTTAGCATACAACTTGTGCTCCCTGAGCTTCTCAAGTATCAATCGCAAATGTTCTTCATGCTCATCTTTGCTCTTGGAATAAATCAAAATTTCATCGATGAATACGACAACAAATTTGTCAAGAAAATCCATGAACACCTTGTTCATCATATTCATGAAATAGGCTGGTGCATTTGTCAAACCAAATGGCATCACAGTGTACTCATACAATCCATACCTAGTGGTGAAAGCAGTCTTAGGTATGTCTTGCTCTCTAATCTTTAGCTGAAAATAGCCTGATCGGAGATCAATCTTTGAGAACACACGTGCTCCTTCTAGCTGATCAAATAGATCATTGATTCTAGGAAAAGGGTACTTGTTCTTTATAGTCACTTCATTGAGTCAACGGTAATCTATGCATAACCTTTGAATTCTATCCTTTTTCTCAATAAATAGAACTGGTGCACCGCAAGACGAAGAACTTGGTTCAACTGTTCTCCAAGCTATTTCTTGAGTTCTTTCAACTCATCAACTGACATCTTGTAGGGTCTCTTTGCTATTGGTCCTGATCCTGGAAGTAAGTCAATCAAAAACTCCACATCTCTATCCAGTGGCATTCCTGGCAACTCTTCCAGAAATACGTCTCGATATTCTTTCACAACTAGTACACCATCTATGCTAACCCCCTTAAGAGAATTTAGCTTACTCCCTTTTGATTCAAAGTTAGACTTGAATCTAATCCTTTTCTTATTCGGGGTTGTGAGTGTAATAGTACGATTGGCACAATCTAGTACTCCTTCATACTTAGTCATCCAATCCATACCCAAAATTACATCCAATCCTTGGGAATCTAGGATTATCAGACTAACGGGAAACTTATACTTTCCAAATTCTATCACTAGATCATGACATCCAAAATTCACTATCATCTCTCCACCGGGAGAGCTTACTTTTATGGGACACCCAATAGTTTCAGTTGGAAGTCCATTTTTATCAACAAATTATCTTGATATGAATGAATGCGATGCATCGGTATAAAAAAGAACAAGTGTTGGAAAAGAATTAAGATTGAGCTTAATAGGCACAGCATCAGACTCTTCATAAATTTCTTCCACATTGATGTGGTTCACTTGTACCTTCTGGAAAGGGTTGGGCTTGTTGGCTCCTTCAACTTTATTTTCTGGGCATTCATTGCATAGTGCCCATTTTTCTTGCATTTGAAGCACTCGACCTGACTGATGTCTCTTTTTGCAGGCTGACTCCCATTACCATTTCCATTGTGGTGGCTCTTGTGTCCACTCTTGTGGTTCTTATACTTTTCATGGTCATGACTACGATGATGCTTGTTGTCATGGTGATGGTTGTGGTTGTGGTGACTGTTATACTTCCCATGCTTGTGGAATCCAGAACCTTCACTATCATCCTTATGGGAATGCTTGTGAGACGACCCCGAGCTGTGCTTATGAAAGTTATGCTTCCTCTTCCTGCCCTGAACCTATTTCATCTTGTTTTCCAAGATGGTGGCCTTGTCACAAAGTGATTGATATGTTGGGACATAGGCAACTGATATTTGCAGGTTCAACTCATCATTCGATCCTTCGAGGAACTTCTCCTTCCTCTTGGATTCAGTATCAACCTCATCCGGTGCATAGCGCGCTAGATTGTTGAATTCCTCAATGTATTCAGCCACACTGCGGTGACGCTGTTTCAGATTGTGGAACTCCTTCTTCAAATTCATCACTTCGGATGAGATGTGAGATGTACGAAATCCATCCTCAAAAATAGCCCAAGTCACATCCTCAAGGGGAGTGGTGATCTGAAAGTTATCCCACCAGATTGCTGCTGGTCCTTCAAGCAAATGTGCTGTGAACCTGACCTTTTCTTCATCGGTGTAGCCAACAGTGACTAGGTCTTTGTTCACGGAACGTAACCAGTCATTGGCTACCATTGGATTAGTTGTTCCCGAGGACTTGGCTGGCCTCAACCCCAACAAACTTGTAAGCATGTCAAATGCTGGTGGGTTGTTGGGATTGTTGTTGTTGTCGTTGTTGTTGTTGTTGTTGTTGTTGTTGTTGTTGTTGTTGTTGTTGTTGTTGATGTTGTTGTTTTTGTTGTTGTTGTTGTTATTGTTGTTGTTGTTGTTCTTGTTGTTGTTGTTGTTGTGGTTGTTGTTGTTGTTGTTGTTGTTATTCTGATCCTGGTTTTGATTGGCCATGAACTGGGTCATCATCTGCATCAATTGAGTTTGAGCTGTCATCAACTGCCGCATCTCAGGATTGACGTTATTGTTGTTGTTGGTTGGGTTGGGACTGGCACGACGGGGAGGCATCTATGGTTTCAATAAGGATAAGTAATGAGATATAACCCATAGATGCCATGCACAATACATCACATAGCAACAAACACAATAAACAACACTAAATAACAAAGGGTTTAAACAATCGTAAACAACAAGTTTTGGAAAACTAATCATAATAGCAAGCCATCCACATGTTGGATGATCATTGCTACTCAATAAATCAAAGGATGATAGATAAATAGGTTGCCGAATAGTTAACTACTCCTCCATGTCGACCTACACGTCCACAAGAGTAAGTCCGGCTATCTCCATAGCTGACTTGTACTCCTCCACGCTGGTGGTCAAGGCCTCAATTTTTGCGCGGAGAGCTCCCTTCTGCGAGTGAAGCCTCTCTATCACTCCCTGCTGAGTCTCTAACTCGATGTCCTTGGCCTCTATCTCGGCTCTCATGTCCTTGATCTTCTTGTTTCTGTCCTGAACTCTCTTCTTTTGATTCTTGAATTTCTTGTCCTGGCTCTCGAATCTGGCCTCCATCTCCTTGACAATCTTGTCTTTCTCCGCGAACAGCTTTTCCTTCTCCCTAAACTGAACCTGGAGCTCGTCATTGCTAAGCATGACGTTGGTCCTATCTGTGTCGAGGTGTCTAATAAGGCCCTCTAGGTCCTAGAGGTACAGATGAACTGGCTCTATCGTCTCTCTAGCAGCGCTCTTATACACCAATGCCTCTCCCTCCTCGTCACGTCTCCCAAACGGGTGGAAGTAAAGGCCTCTAAGCTCGGTGGCGTGGCGTTCGCAGAGGCCTCAACAAGAATTTGAAGAATATCAAGCTACGTTTTCATGCTATTCAAGAGCATGTCCAAGATGGTGACATAAATATTTGCAAAGTACACATAGATCTGAATGTGGCGGATCCGTTGTCTAAACATCTCCCAAGGGCAAAACATTACCAGCACCAAACCTCCATGGGTGTTTGGTATATTACCATGTAATCTAGATTATTGACTGTAATGCAAGTGGGAGACTGTTGGAGATATGCCCAAGAGGCAATAATAAAAGTAGTTATTACTATATCTTTTTGTTTATGATAAATGTTTACATTCATGCTATAATGATATTAACCGGAAACATTGATACTTGTGTGATTTGTAAACTTGTAAGAGTCCCTAGTAAAGCCTCTTTGTTAAATTGTCTTGTTGGTTAATAGATGATCATGGTTTCCTGATCATGAACATTGAGATGTTGTTAAAAATAAAATCATATCATTAGGAGAATGATGTGATGGACATACTCCTATAGTTAATCGTAGCATAAAGATCAAGTCATTTCAATAGTTCATTTGCTATAAGCTTTCAAATACATAGTAACCTAAATCCTTTGACCATGAGATCATGTTAATCACCATCACTGGATGGATGCTTTGAAGACATCAAACACCACTTCATAACTGGGTGGTTATAAAGGTGGCATTGAGTGTTTGGAAAGTATGTGTTGAGGCACATGGATCAAGAGTGGGATTTGTCCATCCATATGAAGGATAGATATACTTTGGGCACTCTCGGTGGAATGTCATCCAATTGGCTTGCAAGCATGTGACTGGCTCAAAAGTGATCACATATCACAACAACGAGTAAAGAGTACTTATCGTTAACGAGGTTGAACTAGGTATGCGGAGATACCGACGATCAGACCTCGGATAAGTAAAGTATCGCGAGACAAAGGGAAATTGGTATCGTATGTAAATGGTTCATTCGATCACGAATAATCGTAGAAATATGTGGGATCCATATGAATTTATAGATTCCTATATTGGTTATTGATCTGAGAAGGGTCTCGATCATGTCTGCATAATTCACGAACCGTAGGGAGACACACTTAAGGATTCAATATTGTTTAGTAGATATGGAATGTGAGTAAGAGGACTGAATGTTGTTCGGAGTCTCACATTGGATCCGGAATATCACGAGGAGATCCGGAATGGTCCGGAGAATAAGATTCATATAAGGAAAGTCCAATTTCGAAGTTCGGGAATGGTTTCGGTGTTTGCACCGGAATGTTCTAGAAGGGTCTAGGAGGTCCACCGGTCTGGAGTGGGAAGGGTACATGGATGTATCATGACAAAGTGGAATGGTTGCATCATGTACTAGGTTGCTTGGCTGGGCAATGGGAAGAGATAAATCAAACTCTACTTTGAAAAGTCAAACACCAATTTGAAAAAGTAAAATCCCAACATTGGTTGCCTAGTGGAGGGAGGGAAGGAATCCTACCTAGGGAGGACTCCTCCCTCTCCTTGCCGTCGGCCAAGGGGAGTTGGGGGAGAAATCCCCTCCCCTTGTCGCCCCACCCTCTCATAAATAGAGGGGAGGGGGCGCCCCTTTCCCTCCCACACCTCAAACCCTAGACTGTTTGCAGCCTCTAAAGTTGCAGTCGATTTAGAGCCTCTAAAAGTAGCCGCCGTCTAGCACCTCTAATAGCCGCCTGACACCTCTAAACCTCGGCCCTCTAAACCCTAGATCGCCTAGGACCTCTTCTACTCCACCATACCCGCTCCGTCTTAGGAAAAGCCCTATGTGATTTGCCCTCTAAACTCTGACACCATGTCGTCGTGCTACCGAAATCACGAGGAGAGATCTACAACCTCCTCTGCCTGCTAGAACAAGGGAGAGGAAGGTATTCATCACCAAACGTGTGACCGACTGCGGGAGCGCTGCCGGAACACGGCGCCGGAAGGATTGTCTACGCGATCTTGAGATCGGAAAGTGAATGAGTACATCACCCATAAGAATTCGATCTTGTTAACCGATTTGGAATCTTCAAGGGTGGGTAATCTATCGACTCGTTGCTACAATCTAGTAGATAGATCTTGGCTTATATCTGTTCATGCGGTAGAATTTTTTTGTTTTCCATGGTACAAACCCCTACAATGACCGATGGGGCCGTCATGTGGGGCTGGAGAGGGAATTTGCATATTTGTCACGTTTTACTTTGCAACTTGCATATTTGCCATTTTGTGTGTCACTAACATGTGTTCATCATGTGGCAAATATGCAAAAAAAATAAAGAAGTTTGGCAGATATGCAAAAGTGGAAAATATGCAAAAAATTCTAGGGAAGCTACGCCCCCAAACATTGAAAGGTGGGGTCGTGTATGACACGTGAGGTCGGCTCTCTCTCTCTCATCCACTCCCAGCCCCTAGCCCCGAGTAGCTCTTATACCACCGGAGGACAGAGCAGCCATCACCGGCGCGTCTTCGGTTCCGTCCAATGGCGGTGTCGGACAAACTGTCGTGCTGCACCTCAACCACGGCTCTAGCACTTGTTTTGTATGCACACATTGTATGTTAAGGCAGTACCAACCACGGGAAGGTCCACCACCCACGATGACCGAGATTTTTTTCTGTGGCCATAGCTTGACGAACGGTCAGAACAATTGCTAGTAGTGCTTGGTAAGACCTTCACTCCTGCTCCGCCCACCCTAGTCAATTCGGTTTTCGTAATTTTCTCTATATTGCAAGTGAAAATTAGTCCTTAATGTCTAGACGTAGCGGGTACACTGGCGAGGGTTTGGATTCGATCATGTCGTGGCCACATTCTCCTTCTCCTACCACATAGTAAGTGCATGTAGCTCCTTCTCTTTGTACTACCATTGAATTTGAAGTGTCGCCATGGCCTGTTGGACTTATTTCAATTGGGTTTTTTGGGATTGTTACAGTGTGCTATGCAGGACGATGATCCATTATACATTGCATACCAAGATGAATCAACCCAGTTGTCTAGCCAAAGGATGGTTTTGGAGGAGATGTTTCCCAATTTAGGTGATAAATTGGCCCGTAAAAACCTGTTTATATTGAGCTGAAGCATATTGTCGAGGAAGAAAAGAAGAATTCAGAGCTTATTCGCAGGAGAAGTTGACACTTGAGGCTGATGTTGCCATATCTGATCAAGTGGTAGAAAATCTAAAACATGAACTTTAAGTGAATGGGGACGAGAATAGTAGATTCATGTGGGCAGTTTTAGTATTTTTCATCTCTGTTCTAGCAGTTACAGTATGTGGTTGTGGTGAAGGGTGGCATGTGTAATGATTAATTGAATAGATAGCTAATTTAGAGAGTATAATTGTTATTCAATGGACAGTTGTGAGATCCTGCTAAATTTAGTCACTTTTGCAGTCCAAAAGTTATCGAGAGAATGCATTTGGGTACCGAGTTGCTTGCCATTGGATCTAGCTGCCCATAGTTGGCGTGCCAAATGCCTAGAGGGTCAAGTTGGGGCCCTATCAGTTTTGAATGTTCTATCACTACCATCGTGGTTGTCCTGTAGACTTATAGCATTGGTGGCTGCATCCATTCCTTGTTCTTCTTGATGCCGCATTCTTCTTCTCCAGAGAGGCGATTTGTGGTCGTAGCCAGGGCTCGAAGCTAGAATGCCAATTCCTTGGCCTCACGGTTCAAGAGTAAAAATCAATTTTGATTCAAATCATACATATTTCTATCAAATGTATACAAGCCCACTAGAAATTTTCAAAGAAAATATTACTCCCTCCAATCCAAATTAGTTGACTCAAATTCGTCAAGATACAAATGAATCTAATACTAATTTATTTCTAGATACAATCGAATCTTGAAAAATCTAAATCAAATAATTTTGGTTGGAGGGAGTAATACTTATGAATCAGCTTTTGAGCATATCCAGTGTCCTCATAGCTTAAATACATATCAATTTAATTCAAATCATACATATTTTGATTAAATTTATACAAGCCCACCGAAGATTGTCAAAGCAAGTACTACTACTTATGAATCAACTTTATAGCATATCCACCAGTCTCACGGCTCAAATACATATCAAATTTATTCAAATCATACATATATTTTAAGTCATGGAATTTTGGTTCAAATTAGGCTCAAATTTGACCCAATCTCAAATTTGTCCCAATCATAAGTGGATGGTGAGCTAGCCGCCCTCCCTGTCGTATGTGTACTCCAAGAAGTATGGGAAAACTGCTCCCATCCATCGGGCCACGAGGTACATCCGGCCTTCACCATCGAAGTGCTCCTCGATGTGCCAGCCGCGATCGCAGCCTGCCTCCCACAGCTTTGGTTAACGAGGGCTTGGTCTGTGCCGTCCTAGTGATGTTGTGGATGTTGGATCCAATCGTTGTCACAACGATGACCACTATCAACACCACTGCCATCGCATTGATGTTGCAGATGATGGCTTCAATTGTCGTCGCATCATCGATGGCCATTGTCGGCACCACCACCGTCGCAGTAATGTTGCGGATCATGGCTTCAATCGTCATTGCATCAATGACCACTATCAGCACTGCCTTCGCCTTCATGTCTTTCATCAGCAACGGGTCTGAGAAGGTTAATGGAAGTGAGACAAACAGAGACGTTACAGAAATTTCAGATGCTTAGATCCTCGCCTCTGCATGCCGTTCCAGCCGCCATGCTTAGATTCGCTCTGTCGCAAGCCGTTCTGACCCCCACGCTTAGGTCCGTGTTGCAGCACGCTGTTTAGACCGCCACACTTAGATCCGCTCCGCCACACGCCGGTTAGACCGCCACACTTAGATCGGTGCCGCCGCACACCATTCATACTGTCCACCGTCGTACGTCGATAGGAGGAGAGGAATATACAGCTGGTATACGTGGGACAGAGAAAGGAAGGGAGAGACATCTAGCCCGTCAGGCTCTCCTCTCCATATAGGGTACGTGCGGCTATCAGAAGAGAGAGACCTACTGCATGTCAGATCATGATTTATCCAACAGTGGTTGGCCAACACACGTGTGACATACATCTCGACCAATCAGAGCATAGCCAAAGTAAGCGTTAGTTGATGCGATTGGTATACGTGCGACAGGGAAAGGGAGGGAGAGACATCCAGCCTGTCGGGCTCTCCTCTCCTTACAAGGTAGGTGTGTCCATCGGGAGAGAGAGAGACGTCCAGCCCACTGGATCATGATGTATCTAATGGTGGTTGGCCAGATCCGTGTGACATACATCTCAAACAATCAGAGTGCAGCCAAATTGAGCGCAAGTTGAGACGTTGTGAGAGTTTGAGACAGACAAGAGAAAAGTGAGGAAAACTTTAGCGGGAGAGAAAAACTGAGTAGAGCTAAGTAAAACAAGGGCACTCAGATAAAAAAATGAGGAACGGGAATTTAATTTTTGGCATATTTTTTTGGAAAATGTGTTATTTGAACAAAATAATCCATCTTGGACGATATTATATTGTTTACAACTCAAAGATACATAGTGTTCCAAATTTGGCCTCATTTACACAAAGTATGTTTTGGAATGGGTTATTTCGGAGGTCGATTGAGTAGAAAGCCATGCATCTTCATAGCTAGTAGCTCATTCAAAGAAGGGTTTAAGAAATGGTTTAGGGGATAAGTCCATTTCTCTTTATTTTATTTCCCTTTATTATTCATGCTAGGTTGTAGGTAACATAAAAAACTCCATGTGAAGGTGTTTTGACTTTTTTTGAATTAAACTAATCCTACAACTATTTTTTTGAATTTAATCACTTAGAAAAATAAAAATGTGGCTGACTACAAGTAAATCCAAAATTTCCAATATCATATGGTAGATCAATCCAAGATACACAAGTGTGCCAAAATTTGAATCAATTGGTCAATGTTTGCTATGGTTTAAGCCATGAACTAGCTAAACCCCATGTGTTAACCACATGTCAAGGGAAAAACTGAGCAGTCCTAAGCAGCTAGGTGGATGACCAAAGAAACTTGCAGTAACACATACATTATGGGATTATCCAACATACAAACTTGGGAGCATCACACTAGTTTGAATTCAATACAAACATTGACAATATTTCAAATTCATCATACAAATTCAAACTAATAATTAAAATTCATTTTTTTTCTTTCTCCTAGTGTGTAACATCCCTAAAATCATGATTTCAAAGATTACATATCATTCATGCATGCATATAGAATTGAGATCAATTTCAAACTCATTTTCAGAAAAACAGAAGCACATAGTGCTATTATTTTATGTGAGCAAACTTAAATCAAATGGCCACCCCCATTTGAGAGTTTGAATGTCTTAAACCTAGATTGTTTGTCTCCTTTGTTGAATGGATTGAGTGTGGAAATTGAACCAAATTTTACAAAATGGAAATAGTTCAAAAACCATTTTTCAAACATTTGCAAATCAATGCAAAGCTCCTGTTATTTTGTTTCTCCAAAAAGTGACCAAGCCTTTGCAAAGTAACCACATGGTTTAGGCCTATATTTGAGACCATTGCACACTACAAAAATCTCAAATTTATTTGAATTCAAATGAGACTTGAAATCATTTGAAAACCATTTCTGAAAATCAAAAACAGAAAAACAAAAGGGTAAAAGAAAAGAAAAAGGCCAGGCGTTCCTAATCTAGCCCAGCAGCAGACACGGCCCAACTAGCCCACCCGGGCCACCTCTCTCTCTCTCTCTCGCCTTGACACACCCAGTCGTGACACGGACCCCACTCCCCTTCTACTTATTTCGCTGACGAGCGGGCCCTCTCCACGTCAGCGTCGTCCTCCCCAGTTTCTCGCGCGCAGATGCCGCTCCGCCGTTACCACCATGCAGTGACGCCGCGATTAAACTCGCTTAAATTCCATTGATTCAGCGTGTGATCCTCGCCCCGCTTCAGCCTACTTAAACCCCTTGCCGCCGCGGTCGTTTTCCCCCCACTCTCCTCGCTCACTCCGCCACCAGGCTGCGCGCATTTGACCTCGAGACCCCGCAGCACCGACGACCTCCGGCGACCGATTCCGGTGAGCCTCGACCGCCCCCCTCCCTCTGGTTCAAACGATGATGCTCAGCATGATCTCGTGCATCTTCTGACACTAGTCGCATGCCTGTTCGTGACCGAGGACACCGTCCCCGTTAAAGCCCGCAACTGACTGAGCCGCCGCCCAACTCCGGCGACCAATTGTGGTAAGTCCCGAGCGCCCCTTGCCCCCTCTTGCATACTAGGTTGTTCGCCTTCATCTTGCGCGTCTCCTAATCCCTTTGGTGTGTGCTAGGGTGACGCGAAACCTCGGCAACCACATCGCCTGCAACCTCCCGACGCCGTGCGTGACTCCGACGAGCTCCAGCAGCCCCTGCCGTGCGCCCCTGTCCAAGCAAAGACCACGTTTAGCTTCCTCGTGACCGTGCGAGTCTGGTAAGCCATGCCACACACCCCAGCCCTTCCTGTATTCACCGGACCATCGCCGCCAGTAGCGTCGCTGCCGCCAGCAACCATTTGCGCCGCCCGTCCTTGGTCACACGCTCAGCAACCGTAGGATCTAGATCCGGCTCTCCAGATTAGATCTGCATCGAAGGGGTAAGTGACAATCTGAGCCGTGCGCGTTTAGTTAGATCTGACGGTCCATGCTGGTCGATCCACGCGAAGCGTTACCGACGAATCAGAGCACGACGCGTGGCTAGGGTTTGAATTAAAACAGAATTTGAAAACAGATTTAGATCCAATTTTGAAATGGCTATAACTTTTGATTTCCACGTTAGATTTTTGCAAATTTTATGTCGTTGGAATCAGGGAGACAAGATATTTCTGTTTATGCAATGTGTTTAGTAAAAAGTTTATGTTAAAATGACTTTTTATGCAGAAACTTGTTTAGGACTATATTGAGTATAGGATTTGTTTAGGATTCTGTTTTAGAGCAAAATAAACTTGGATTGGCAAGATTTTGACTTAGTTGTGTTTCAGTATCTTGCACTTGCTTGGTTGGACTTTAAAAACATCACTTAGCATTCTTACATGCATGCATACATATTTTTGTTTGTATATGAATTGTATGTGATTGTGGTTATAATCTTTGTGTAGATTTTGGTGCTAGTGATTGTGATTGTGAAGTGCTACTCTCCCCATTACCAAGGCAAGTGGTACTTCATGAATATTTCCATCCATATAATTTGTACAAGCATTAGAAATATTTTGCTAAGTCTTGCATGTTACTATTTTTGCCAAGTGCTATGTTGGGAAATCCTAAGTAGTTGTAGAATTGCTAGGAAATTTCCTAAGATAAGATACTATGCCATGCTTAGCCTAGCTAGTAGCAAACAAGGGTTGGTAAAGTATATACATGCTATGATGAAAATATTTCTAAGTCTTTGGACTTATGTTTTTCTTAATAAAACAACTAAGTCAATGAACCTCCTGGGTGGAATGGGACTTGAATGGTGGTTTTTGGTTGAGTGGTTACACAAGGCCCATGGACATGGTTTACCTTGTGTATCTCACTTGTGGTATGCCACCCAGGCACAAAGGGATTTTGGAGGCCAAGTGTTGAGAAGCTTATAGTGCAGCCACTTGGCAATATGGGCTCTGCCTTGATCATGTAGGTTGCTAGAACTTAGCCATTTGGACAGTGGGTGGTAGTGGGAATGATAGGTTGGAACGCGTCCATTTGGATAAGGGAAGGCTTCTGAAAGGTCCTGTCTTGGGAAACCAAGTCTGGTGGGGAAAGTGCACAACCTCTGCAGATGGAAAATCTAAGTACTTAGCCAAGTCCATGGCAATGGACAACTTGAGCATCAAGACATGGAAGCTATCAAGAATTTCATCACTCCAACTTCTAAGTAAAAACTTGTGGGTGAACAAGGGTGAAGGACCCCAATGTCTATTGGTGGTTTCTTGGGAAAGTTTTTGACAAAGAAAACTTAGTGATTTCAACTAATAGGAAAAACCTATTTTGAGCAAAGCAAGCCAACTACACTTAGCCAAAATGCATATAGTAATATAGTCCACTTAAAATTTACTAAGGTATCACTTGCCAATACTATTCCAAAGTATTGACACACTGTGGCTGTAACTTGTGATGTTGCAGGTTACTCCGATGATGATTAGGTGTCATGAGTCTACACTCAACATGCTTGCCTGTGGCACATGAAGATGAAGACTTATGTTTATTTACTTATTCCAAAACTCTTGTATTAGGCCTGTGGCCTTGAGTTGTAAAAGACTATGTTTTATCTCTGGAATGGATGTAATAAATGACCTTTGTATCTGTGTACTTCATCTTAAACTGTGGATGCTAGCAATGATCCAGGGACAAGCATTGCAATCACAGGGATCCTTTTCCTTTACAAAGGAGGGATCTTACAGATGGTATCAGAGCACTGTGTTGCCTGTAGGATTATGACCCTAGGATTGGAAACCACTAAGGAAAAAAAATTCAACTACTTCTACAGTTGTCTATTCTTCTCGTAAACTTTTCTAATCTTCTCATTCTCATCTCTATTTGTAGATGAACTCCATCAACGAAGCCGTAAAGAAAGGACCACTCATGACCATGACCTTGGAGTGTGAGACTGAGTTTCCTAAAATTCTCAAGGACCTCATGGTGGCGATGGAAATACATGGTGCAGCTGTGTACAAAGGCTTTCTAGTGATGGATGAATGAGTTGAGTACTGGTGGGTGCAACTTCACTTGTACAAAAACAAGGAAGACAACCACAAAGAAAAAGGATTCTGCATGTACACCAACACTGTGGTGCATACCACATTCTTTGAGTCAGCAAGAGAAGCAGCTTGGAGGAGTATCAAAGAACTTAGTGCTAGAGTCAAGTGCAGAATGCTCAACCTCCAAAAAGACTTAGAAAAAGAGAAGGAACATACCCAAGAGTTGGAAGCCACCAACCAAACCTTAAGAGGAGATATTATAGACTTAGTGATGGAATCATGTGAGCAAGATAGGCTGATTGCCTCTAGGAACATTGTGTTAGCCAATGATCCGAGGAGATAGGATTGTAAACGTACTTCGTTAGTTGGACCACCACCTATCACCTTATTTTCCAAAATGATACCTTAAATAAGTTTGGACCTTGGTTGATGTAATGGATTCTTGTATGCATGACTTGTGTGATTTTGTGTTCCAAGGATATGTATGTGATGTTTGTCTTTGTTTTATCTTAAATAGTGTTGTTCTAACTTTTCTATCTTATAAATAGATGCCTATTACCATTAGCACTGTTGAGGAGTTCCAGGTTACCCGCTTTGGTCCTCGTATCGTTGAGCTTACCACTTTGCTCAATCTCCCTCTTCCCACCATCATGGTGCATCCACTCACCAAGTTCGAGAGGAAGGACCTCTGGGGCTTCAAGGTGAACCAGCCCGACGCCTGATGAGCCTACTACGGAGGCCATCGTCTTCAAGCTTATGCACGATGACAGGGAGAGAGGCATGGAGGTAGTCATGCAGGACCTGATAGGACGTCTGCTAGGCCGGCACTCCCGACAGGTTAGAGGCACCCACTTCCACGTCTTCAAAAAACGTGATGAGGATGGAGAGTCCATCGACTTCGAGGACGACTCGAGGGACACAGCAGAGCCGATACGTCTGTATCTCCAGGACTTAGAGTCTCTCATTAGGCACGTGGACACGAACAGGACCAATTTCATGCTCAGTAATGACGAGCTCCAGGTGCAGCTTCGCGAGAAGGACAAGCTTTTCGCACAGCAGGACGAGATAGTCAAGGAAATGGAGGCGAAGTTCGAGACCCAGGACCATAAGTTCAAGAGTCAGGAGAAACGTGTCCAGGATAGGAACAAGAAGATCCGGGACATGACTGAAGAACTGAAGTCCAAGGACTGCGAACTAGAGCAGCAGCAGATGGTGATAGAGAGGCTTCGTTCCCAGAAGAGGGCTCTCAAGGCCAAGATTGAGTCCTTGACCACTACTATTGAGGAGAACAAGACCGCGATGGAGAACGCAGGTCTTACCTTTGTCGAGGAGGAGATTGATGCTGATGAGTAGACTTGACTACTCGTTTATCTTTTATTATCGTACTTGTTATTTGTGAACTTGTTATTGGACCATCCGACATGTGGATGGCTTGCAACTTGTGTGTTTTACTTTGTGAACTTGTTATCTTGGTTGTTGAACTTTTATCTTCTGTTGCATGCTTGTGTTTGCTTATGTGATGTAATGTGCATGAAAACATCTATGGGTATCTCATTCTTATCTCTATTTGAACAAATCACAGATGCCTCCCCGTCGCGCAAACCCCAACCCCAACAACAACAAAAACATCACTCCAGAAATGCAGCAAATGATGAATGCTCAAACACAGCTCATGCAGATGATGACAACATTCATTCAGAACCAAAACAACAACAACAACAACAACAACAACAACAACAAAACCCCAATAACAACAACAACCCTCCGGGCTTTGATATGCTCACCAGATTTCTGCGATTGAGGCCAGCTAAGTTCTCGGGGACAACTGATCCCATGGTGGCCAATGATTGGCTACGTTCTGTAAACAAGGACTTAGTAACCGTGGGCTGCACGGATGCTGAAAAGGTCAGATTTGCAGCACATCTGCTGGAAGGGCCAGCCGCCACTTGGTGGGACAACTTCCAAATCACCACTCCTATAGATGAGGTGACTTGGGCTATCTTTGAGGATGGCTTTCGCACTGCTCATATCTCATCAGGAATAATGAGCCTGAAAAAGAAGGAGTTCCACAATCTGAAGCAGCGCCACCGCAGCGTGGCTGAATACATTGAAGAGTTCAACAATCTGGCGCGTTATGCACCAGATGAGGTTGACACAGATGCCAAGAGAAAGGAAAAATTTCTGGAAGGCTTGACTGGTGAGCTGAATCTGCAGCTGGCTGTGGCATATGTTCCCACTTATCAGTCGCTCTGTGACAAGGCTGCTATATTGGAGAACAAAATGAAGCAAGTCGAGAGTAGAAAGAGAAAGAACTCCGACAAGCACAACTCAGGATCGTCTCACAAACGATCTCACTATGATGACAGTGGAAGCTCAGGATCCCACAAGCATGGGAAATTCAACAAGCACCACAACCACAACCGTCATGACAACAAGCATCATCGCAGTCATGACAATGACAAATACAAGAACCACAAGAGTGGACATAAGAACCACCACAGTGGTAATGGTAGTGGGAGTGGAAGTCAGCCTGCTAAGAGAGACATCAGTCAGGTTGAATGCTTCAAATGCAAGAAGATGGGACACTATGCAAATGAGTGCCCCGAAAAGAAAGTTGAAGGACCTGTCAAGCCCAATCCTTTCCAGAAAGGACATGTGAACCACATCAGTGTGGAGGAGGTCTATGAGGAGCCTGACGCTGTTGCTGGTAAGTTCAGACTCAATTCCATTCCAGCATTTGTACTCTTTGATACTGGTGCATCGTATTCATTCATATCAAGAGAATTTGTTGAAAGAAATGAACTACTGGTAGAAACTATTGGGTGTCCTATAAAAGTAAGTTCTCCTGGTGGAGAAATGATAGTGAATTCAGGATGCCATGATCTAAACATAGAATTTGGGAAGTATAAGTTTCCCGTTAACTTGATAATACTAAACTCCCAAGGATTGGATGTCATTTTGGGAATGGACTGGATGACTAAGTACAAAGGAGTGATAGATTGTGCCAGTCATACTGTCTCACTCACAACTCCGGAAAATAAAAGGATCAGATTCAAGACCAGCTTTGAAGCAAAAAGGAGTATGCTTAATTCTCTTAAGGGGGCTAGCATGGACAGTGTGCCAATTGTGTGTGAGTATCCGGATGTATTTCCGGAAGAATTGCCAGGAATGCCACCGGATAGAGACGTAGAATTTCTGATAGATTTGGTACCAGGTTCTGGACCAATAGCAAAAAGGCCTTATAAAATGTCAGTGGATGAACTGAAGGAGCTCAAGAAGCAACTAGGAGAACAGTTGCAGAAAGGATTTATTCAACCAAGTTCTTCATGTTGGGGAGCCCCAGTCTTGTTTGTGGAGAAGAAAGACAGAAGTCAAAGGTTATGCATAGATTACCGTTCACTCAACGAGGTAACTATCAAGAACAAATATCCTTTGCCTAGAATCAATGACTTATTTGATCAGCTTGAAGGAGCATGTGTGTTCTCAAAGATTGATCTAAGGTCAGGCTATTTTCAGCTTAAGATAAGAGAACAAGACATACCTAAAACAGCATTCACCACAAGGTATGGATTGTATGAGTATACCGTAATGCCTTTTGGCTTGACAAATGCTCCAGCATACTTCATGAATATGATGAACAAGGTGTTCATGGAATTCCTTGACAAGTTTTTTGTCGTTTTCATCGATGACATCTTAGTCTACTCCAAGAGCAAAGAAGAGCATGAAGGACACTTGCGTTTGATACTTGAGAAGTTACGAGAGCATAAACTATATGCCAAATTCAGCAAGTGTGAGTTCTGGTTAGAGGAAGTTGGTTTTCTTGGTCATGTTATGACAAAGGATGGTGTAGCAGTTGATCCTGCTAAAGTTTCAGCTGTGACTGAATGGGAATCTCCTAAGAACATGAAAGAGGTTTGCAGTTTCCTTGGCTTAGCAGGTTACTACAGAAGGTTCATTGAAAATTTCTCAAAGGTTGCTAAGCCAATGGCTGAATTATTAAAGAAAGACAAGAAGTTTTCTCGGTCTGAAGGTTGTGAAGTCAGCTTTCAGGAGTTGAAGAAGAGACTTGTGACAGCACCAGTTCTATGTCTGCCAGATTTGGAAAAGGATTTCCAAGTATATTGTGATGCATCTCATCAAGGTTTGGGTGCAGTACTTATGCAAGACGGTAAAGTTGTAGCTTATGCCTCGAGACAACTCAAAACTCATGAAATAAACTACTCTAGTTAGCCTCTGTCGTCCATGCACTCAAAACATGGAGACATTACCTTTTGGGAAAGCGTTGTGAAGTGTTCACGGATCATAAAAGTTTGAAGTATATTTTCACCCAGAAGGAAATCAATATGAGACAAAGAAGATGGTTAGAACTTATAAAGGATTATGACTTAAGTTTGCAATACCACCCCGGTAAAGCGAATGTTGTAGCAGATGCTCTAAGTCGTAAGGTATTTGTGAATGGCCTTACCAAAGGAGAATTGCCAGATGATTTGTGTACCCAATTTAGAGAACTCAGATTGGAGATTGTGCCTCAAGGACATCTCATGACTTTAGATGTTCAACCCACTTTGTTGGACAAGATTCGGGAAGCTCAGAAAACTGATAAGGAAATTGAAGAGATTAAGGAAAAGATTGGCCAAGGGAAAACTAAAAATTTCCATGAAGATGAACAGGGTACCTTATGGCATGGGAAACGTATCTGTGTTCCACAAGATCCGGAGTTACGGAAACTGATTTTGCAGGAAGCACACAACTCTCCGTATTCTATTCATCCGGGTAACACCAAAATGTACATGGACATGAAAGAAAGATTTTGGTGGAACAATCTCAAGAAGGACATCGCCGAACATATTGCTTTGTGTGATATGTGTAGTAGGGTAAAAGCGGAGCATCAGAAACCAGCAGGTTTGCTTCAACCACTACCTATTCCTGATTGGAAGTGGGACAAGATTGGTATGGATTTCATTACCGGATTACCAAGGACCAGACCAGGATATGATTCCATATGGGTAGTAGTGGATCGCTTAACTAAAGTGGCTCATTTCATACCCGTGAAGACAACTTATACAAGTGCCAAGTTAGCCAAAATCTACATGAGTAGAATTGTGTGTCTACATGGTGTGCCCAAGAGTATTGTGTCTGATAGGGGAACTCAATTCACTTCCCATTTTTGGAGACAGCTACATGAGTCATTGGGAACGAGGTTGGAATTCAGTACTGCTTTTCATCCTCAAACCGATGGACAAACAGAAAAGACTAATCAAATTCTGGAAGACATGTTGAGGGCATGTGCCCTAGACTATGGAGCCAGTTGGGATGAAAGTCTGCCTTACGCAGAATTTTCTTATAACAACAGCTATCAAGCCAGCATTGAGATGGCACCGTTTGAGTTTCTCTACGGAAGAAAGTGTACCACCCCACTGTTATGGAATGGTGTGGGAGAAATAATTTTATTCGGGCCAGATCTTATCAAAGAAGCCGAAGAGAAGGTCAAATTGGTTAAGGACAGGTTGAAGATAGCACAGTCCCGACAGAAAAGCTACGCAAATCCTAAGCGTAGAGAAGTCACATACGAAGTTGGTGATAGAGCTTATCTTAGAGTATCACCACTTCGTGGAGTGAAAAGATTCAGAGTCAAAGGGAAGTTGGCACCAAGATATGTTGGGCCATTCAAAATTCTGAGTCGTAAAGGAGAAGTTGCTTATGAAATTGAACTGCCAGAATCTTTGTCAGCAGTCCATAATGTGTTTCATGTGAGTCAGCTTAAGAAATGTCACCCAGAAATGGAAGAAACTTTTTTGAAGGATACTATACCTTTGGAGGAGGTTCAACTAGAAAGTGATCTCACTTATGAAGAGAAACCTATCAAAATTCTTGAGACTGCAGAAAGAGTTACAAGGACAAATACTATCAAGTTTTGCAAAGTGCAGTGGAATCATCATTCCGAAGAGGAAGCAACATGGGAAAGGGAAGATGATCTTCGGAAAGACCACCCCCACCTATTTGCTAGCCAATCCGAATCTCGAGGGCGAGATTCACCTTAAGGGGGTTAGATTTGTAACATCCCTAAAATCATGATTTCAAAGATTACATATCATTCATGCATGCATATAGAATTGAGATCAATTTCAAACTCATTTTAAGAAAAACAGAAGCACATAGTGCTATTATTTTATGTGAGCAAACTTAAATCAAATGGCCAGCCCCATTTGAGAGTTTGAATGTATTAAACCTAGATTATTTGTCTCCTTTGTTGAATGGATTGAGTGTGGAAATTGAACCAAATTTTACAAAATGGAAATAGTTCAAAAACCATTTTTCAAACATTTGCAAATCAATGCAAAGCTCCTGTTATTTTGTTTCTCCAAAAAGTGACCAAGCCTTTGCAAAGTAACCACATGGTTTAGGCCTATATTTGAGACCATTACACACTGCAAAAATCTCAAATTTATTTGAATTCAAATGAGACTTGAAATCATTTGAAAACCATTTCTGAAAATCAAAAACAGAAAAACAAAAGGGTAAAATAAAAGAAAAAGGCCAGGCGTTCCTAATCTAGCCCAGCAGCAGACACGGCCCAACTAGCCCACCCGGGCCACCTCCCTGTCTCTCGCACGCGCGGACACACCCAATGAGTCGCTGACACCCAGACCCCACTCCCCTTCTACTTATTTCGCTGACGAGCGGGCCCTCTCCACGTCAGCGTCGTCCTCCCCAGTTTCTCGCGCGCAGACGCCGCAATTAAACTCGCTTAAATTCCATTGATTCAGCGCGTGATCCTCGCCCCTCTTCAGCCTACTTAAACCCCTCGCCGCCACGGTCATTTCCCCCACTCTCCTCGCTCACTCCGCCACCAGGATGCGCGCATTTGACCTCGAGACCCCGCAGCACCGACGACCTCCGGCGACCGATTCCGGTGAGCCTCGACCCCCCCCTCTCTCTGGTTCAAACGATGATGCTCAACATGATCTCGTGCATCTTCTGACACTAGTTGCATGCCTGTTCGTGAACCAGGACACCGTCCCCGTTCAAGCCCGCAACCGACTGAGCCGCCGCCCAACTCCGGCGACCAATTGTGGTAAGTCCCGAGCGCCCCTTGCCCCCTCTTGCATACTAGGTTGTTCACCTTCATCTTGTGCGTCTCCTAATCCCTCTGGTGTGTGCTAGGACGACGCGAAAACCTCGGCAACCACATCGCCTGCAACCTCCCGACGCCGTGCGGCGCGACTCGAAGCTCCGAGCTCGCCAGGCGCCTGTCCAAGCAAAGACCACGTTGAGCTTCCTCGTGACCGTGCGAGTCTGGTAAGCCATGCCACACACCCCAGCCCTTCAAGTATTCGCCGGACCATCGCCGCCAGTAGCGCCGCCGCCAGCAACCATTTGCGCCGCCCGTCCTTGGTCACACGCTCAGCAACCGTAGGATCTAGATCCGGCGCTCCAGATTAGATCTGCATCGAAGGGGTAAGTGACAATCTGAGCCGTGCGCGTTTAGTTAGATCTGACGGTCCACGCTGGTCGATCCACGCGAAGCGGTACCGACGAATCAGAGCACGACGCGTGGCTAGGGTTTGAATTAAAACAGAATTTGAAAACAGATTTAGATCCAATTTTGAAATGGCTATAACTTTTGATTTCCACGTTAGATTTTTGCAAATTTTATGTCGTTGGAATCAGGGAGACAAGCTCTTTCTGTTTATGCAATGTGTTTAGTAAAAAGTTTCTGTTAAAATGACTTTTTATGCAGAAACTTGGTTAGGACTATATTGAGTATAGGATTTGTTTAGGATTCTGTTTTAGAGCAAAATAAACTTGGATTGGCAAGATTTTGACTTAGTTGTGTTTCAGTATCTTGCACTTGCTTGGTTGGACTTTAAAAACATCACTTAGCATTCTTACATGCATGCATACATATTTTTGTTTGTATATGAATTGTATGTGATTGTGGTTATAATCTTTGTGTAGATTTTGGTGCTAGTGATTGTGATTGTGAAGAGTGCTACTCTCCCCATTACCAAGGCAAGTGGTACTTCATGAATATTTCCATCCCTATACTTTGTACAAGCATTAGAAATATTTTGCTAAGTCTTGCATGTTACTATTTTTGCCAAGTGCTATGTTGGGAAATCCTAAGTAGTTGTAGAATTGCTAGGAAATTTCCTAAGATAAGATACTATGCCATGCTTAGCCTAGCTAGTAGCAAACAAGGGTTGGTAAAGTATATACTATGATGAAAATATTTCTAAGTCTTTGAACTTATGTTTTTCTTAATAAAACAACTAAGTCAATGAACCTCCTGGGTGGAATGGGACTTGAATGGTGGTTTTTGGTTGAGTGGTTACACAAGGCCCATGGACATGGTTTACCTTATGTATCTCACTTGTGGTATGCCACCCAGGCACAAAGGGATTTTGGAGGCCAAGTGTTGAGAAGCTTATAGTGCAGCCACTTGGCAATATGGGCTCTGCCTTGATCATATAGGTTGCTAGAACTTAGCCATTTGGACAGTGGGTGGTAGTGGGAATGATAGGTTGGAACGCGTCCATTTGGATAAGGGAAGGCTTCTGAAAGGTCCTGTCTTGGGAAACCAAGTCTGGTGGGGAAAGTGCACAACCTCTGCAGATGGAAAATCTAAGTACTTAGCCAAGTCCATGGCAATGGACAACTTGAGCATCAAGACATGGAAGCTATCAAGAATCTCATCACTCCAACTTCTAAGTAAAAACTTGTGGGTGAACAAGGGTGAAGGACCCCAATGTCTATTGGTGGTTTCTTGGGAAAGTTTTTGACAAAGAAAACTTAGTGATTTCAACTAATAGGAAAAACCTATTTTGAGCAAAGCAAGCCAACTACACTTAGCCAAAATGCATATAGTAATATAGTCCACTTAAAATTTACTAAGGTATCACTTGCCAATACTATTCCAAAGTATTGACCCACGTGGTAGAACTTGTGATGTTGCAGGTTACTCCGATGATGATTAGGTGTCATGAGTCTACACTCAACATGCTTGCCTGTGGCACATGAAGATGGAGACTTATGTTTATTTACTTATTCCAAAACTCTTGTATTAGGCATGTGGCCTTGAGTTGTAAAAGACTATGTTTTATCTCTGGAATGGATGTAATAAATGACCTTTGTATCTGTGTACTTCATCTTAAACTATGGATGCTAGCAATGATCCAGGGACTAGCATTGCAATCACAGGGATCCTTTTCCTTTACAAAGGAGGGATCTTACATAGTGTTTTTTGTTGGGTTCACCACCTTGCTCCGAGTGATCCTAGTTGGGATATTCTTGTAGTCCACCACCAGCTTCTTCTGTTTGTTCCCTTTGTTCTTTTTCTCTGCATCCAATGAATCAAGTGCTTCAGTCTGTCATATAATTGGTTCAATCACGTCTCGATTCATTGGTTCATACTGTTCATACTACATTGGCATCATTTCTTCAATATCCTCTCATATAATTCCTTTACTTTTCAACTCTGCTTCCAATGAATCAATTGCTTTATTCTCTGCATCCAGTGAATCAATTGCTTCAATTTCCCATGCATTTGGTTTAACCTCCCTGTATTTGGTTCAGTATCCTCTCGATCTATTGGTTCAATCTCCCATGCATTCTACCCTGCATTTTGTTCAACCTTCTCTGCATTTGGTTCAATCTCCTCTCGATCCATTGGTTCAATCTGCAATGTATCCAAAGCTTCATTCTCTTCTCGTTCAGATACTTCATTCTCATCTGCACTTGCTACTCCCGTATGATCATCAATTCCATAAGTTGGGTCCACTACAATTTTACAAAGCCTAGAAATGTGCCCTAGGATCCCACAATGTTTGCACTTACGTCGTCGAGGTGGTGCACCAACCTCTGCACTAGCTATCATCCTATTCTTCCTCGGCCTACCTGCTGGTATAGTAAAAACTAGAGGGTATAGCTTGAAGCATAAATCCACTTCCATCCATTGGTCTTTTCCCAACAAGGTTGGAACATTCTAAGCATATGCTACCCTAAGTTTGGCAACGGAGAAATACTCTAACACGTACTGATCAACTTCACCCTCTTCACCATCAAGAACACCCATAAAAAACAATGCTTGTATGCAGGGTTTCCTACCGAGTTGCCATTGCGTGCAATGGCATGTTCTATCAACCAAACTCACTAGATACCTCCATTGCCTATCTTTACTGTTAGTATACGTTATCTCAGCCTCCATTCCTCTTCTAATGCATTTCATCTTCAATTGTTTTGCACTGGCATGCAAAGCCTTGATCAAAGATGGGAGGATGAGATGGCGAGCATATATTATTGATGCAGTTCTTCGACGCAAATCGATCTTTATCATGATCATATGTCTGATCTTATCAAATATTTGCCACAGCATAAGCCCTTTCAATGACTTTACTTTTCCATTGAAACTCTCTGCAAGGTTAGTTGTTACATAGTCTACCTTACAAATTTCATTGAATTGGCTTCTTGACCACACCATTCCATGATGTGCATCCAAGTACTCCTTCACCATAGGTTTTTGTTTATACAACACATCCAAATGATACAGATGCTTCCTAAAACTGCATGTGTATGAAGCTGGCCATAGGTTATAATTATAAAATTTACCCTTGAATTTCTTTCTAAAATTTTGCACTAAGTGTCGCATACATTCCCTATGCTCTGCTCTGGGTAATATTACTTCTATAGCTTTCTCCAAACCTTTCCTAGCGTCCGTGCGGATAGTAAGTGTTGGCGGATGACCTATAAGGTCGCGCAAATTCTCCAAAAACAAATTCCAACTTTCCTCTGACTCAATCTCCAAAACTCCATAAGAAACATGGAACATCCAATCGTGGCCATCAACTGCAGTAGCAGCTACTAGCTGTCCTTTAAATCTGCCATGAAGAGTTGTTGCATCGACGGCCAAATAAGGCTTGCAACCATCCAGAAACCCTTGCCAGCAAGCTTTGAAACAAAAAAAATCCCTTCTAAAGCACTCCTTCTCTACTGACGTCCCTCTTATTTTGTACTGAACTTTATGACTGTCCATCTGTACAACACTACCTAGACTAGCCATCTCCACTTCACCTTTGAAGTTGTAAAGCAACTGGAAACTGTCATTCCATGGACCATTGATCCTCTCAAGAGCCATTTCCTTTGCATAGAACATCCTCATGTAAGGTACTGTAATATTGAACTTTTTAAAAACTTCTTTTATGAGCGCTATTGCACCAAGTGATGGGTTCAAACTCATCAAATCCATGATTGCATCTGCCAACCACCTAGTCTTTGCTAGTTTGTTTTGTCATTTGGTTGTCCCCCTTGAGGTGGACAATAATGTTTGAACCGGTTACTTTTTATCTGAAAGATAATGAAACTATCACGTACAGTTAACAAACTCTACACACTGATCTAAAATACACAACTGGTTGTAATACCTGAACGAAACTGCTCCTGAGCATAGTTGATTCATGCATCCTCCACCTACACCTCTTGTATGGGCACTTTACTATGAACCTTGCTGGCTCACTCTTAATAACATCATAATCATTATTGGTGAGAATTCAATATGTTGTAAGGGCATTACGATAGTCCCGCATTGTTTCAAATATGGTGCCTTCTAAAATCTTAGGATCTTCCCTGTCCCACTCAATTACTAGCAAGTCCTCACCATCGCACTCGGCTAAAATGAGGTTGTTATTGTTCTCCTCGTTCTCTTTGTCATCGGTGTCATCACCGTGGGCCATTTCCTCCGTGTATTGATCCTCTAGTGCTTTTTTACTGAATCTATCTAGCAATTCAGGAAACATCAACCCATCCTCATCATCTAGTGGAGGCGCTCCATTGTCAGGCTCTGCTTCATCCTCCACATCGGTCACACGAGTGATTTGGCTTACACTCGCAGTGCAAACAGATGTTACTGTTGTGGACCTACAAGGAGTGTGGGGGCGCACACTATTAATATAGACAACATAGACACGTGATACCCGACCACCTAATAATGCCTAACCAATAGATGATACTTTAACCCTCTTTCCCGTGTGCTCAACTTTAGGTTGCACATGGAGACGAATTCGACCAAAACGTTTGGCACATTCAAAGAGAAAAGCATTACCAGATCAGCTTCGCTAGTTAGTGAGAGCAATCTTTGCTCGCTAATTTTGAAATATTGCAAATCAACTGAATCGCCATTGCTCCAGGGGAATTTAGAATATATTTTATCTTTCAAATCACTATGAGTTATAGAGGTTGCAACCACCGCTCGGAAGTAAAATCTAGAAAGATATTGTTCACAACCACGAATTACGCTAGTATCCAGTTTAACCGCTAGCCGAAATGTCAGCGCTAGATCAATCCTATTCGAATAACAAGGCATTTAGTCGAGCACCAGCAATTCGCGCTCAAATACTGCCTATAATTAATCCACAAAAGGAAACGATGCTTACCCAGATGGAATCCATGCGTTAGATCCCTCCGATTTCACCCAATCTTATATGCGGTCGACAGGAAAGACCGGTACACCAGCCGACATTGCTTACTGTTACATGAAAGGGAAAGATCTAGCGGGGGCGGCAGCGGATACAGAGGTGGAGTGGGCTCTGCGGATCGGGAGAGGGGCGGCTCAGGGGGCCGAGGACGACATAAGGTAGGAGGGCATGACGGTGGGGCAATGGAGGGGCAGTGTGGGAGCTGTTCTAGGCTCGAGGGAAAGTGAATGCTTTGGGTGAGCGAGAATGGCCGGTCCGACGTGTCTCCATGTGGCCCCAATCTTCACCACATGTGCAAGACCAGTCCCAACACGGCCCCACCCTTCAGCAGGTATGCAGGACCCGTCCCAACATGGCTCCACCCTTCAACATGTAACGGTCGAAGACACGTAACGTAACGCTCAACGCACGATCCACCCAAACGTGGTTCCACCAGTCAGCATGTAACGTTTAAGCCTTTGACCTTACAACATCCCTCCATACAAACTCCTGTGAGGGTTTTACAATAGAGGGAGGGGAAAATGAGGAAAAGATAAGAGGGTTAGGAAAAGCGAGTACAACTAACGAACCAAGGCCATGAAAATATAAATGCCTATTACATAATAATAATGACCATATATTTCATATATTATAAGAGAATGGGAAATTATTGACAAACCACCAATAATATGTTTACAAGAGTATGAGTATATTTTTCTTGTATAAGTCAAACAAAACATGGAAGACATAAGCTTGAGCTTAGCACGATGAAATCTAGGAGGGTGCAGTCCGTTTTGCTTTATTTAACTGGATATTTAAACTAAGTTAACCGGTTTTGTTTTAAGTAGAAACATCACCAAGTCTGAGTAGAACACTAGGTGATGAAGCACATAGAAACCTTAGAGAGTTAAAGTTCTTTCATGAGTTGATGATACGAGAAGACATGATATGCAAAATCACTCATCACTAGTAGAAAACAGGCATTTTGTTCGGGAGTGCCCATAGCATTTGTCCCGATCGTGCCACGAATCGGGACTAATGCTCGCATTACGAGCGGCTGAAGCGTCACTCGAGAGCCGAGGGGCATTGGTCCCTGTTTGTAAGGGTCTATTCGTCCTGATTTGTGACACAAACCGAGACTAAAGTTATGCGGCAGGCCATGTGGCATGCCACTACCCTTAGTCCCGGTTTGGGGTTTAGGGTTTAGGGTTTAGGGTTTAGGGTTTAGGGTTTAGGGTTTAGGTGTAGGGTTATGCATCCAGCACTCTCCCTCCCTTCTTTGTTTTTCTTGGTGGAAGGTGTGAGATGTGTGCTGGTTTTTTTCTTGGAGTATGAGAATTTAGATAAATGTCTGGTATGCACTGCATTACGATATAAGATCAGACGTGATGACCCTAGTGATGTTGAGGGCGATGAAGAGCCCCCCAGGAAGATGGTTCCTACTAAGGTTATGTGGTATGATCCTATAATACCACGGTTGAAATATCTGTTCAAAAACAAAGACCATGCCAGGTTGTTGCGATGGCACAAAGAAGACTGTAAGAAAGATGGGAAGTTGAGACACCCCGCTAATGGGTCGCTGTGGAGAAAAATTGAGAGAGACTTCCCGAACTTTATAGGTGACACAAGGAAGTTATGGTTTGGTCTAAGTATGGATGACATGAATCCTTTTGGGGAGCAGAGCTGCAGTCACAGTACCTGGCTTGTGACTCTATGTATCTACAACCTTCCTCCTTGGTTGTGCATGAAGTGTAAGTTCATTCTGATGCCAGTGCTCATCCAAGTCCCAAAACAACCCAAAAACGACATTGATGTGTACTGCAAATTAGTTTAAGAACTCATATAGTTGTGGGGAACACGAGGTGTACATGTGTGGAATGAGCACAAACAGGAGCCATTTGACCTACGAGTGTTGCTTTTTGTAAACATCAATGATTGGCCTTCTCTTAGTAACCTTTCAGGACAGACAAACAAGGGATACAAGACATGCATGCATTGTTTAAATAAGACTGAAAGTACATATTTGCATAAATGCAGGAAGGTTGTGTACATGGGGAATCGTCGATTTCTTCCGACCAATCATCCCATAAGAAATAAAGGTATGCATTTCAAAGGTGAGGCAGACCACCAGAATAAGCCTGGCCTCCCTACTGGTGATGATGTATTTGGTATGGTAAAGTACATAGAAGTAATCTTTGGAAAGGGTCCTGGCAGTCAATATGTTCGGAACAACGTTTCTACCGGACACACTCCAATGTGGAAGAAGAAATCTATATTTTGGGAGATGTCCCATTGGAAATCCCTACGTGTCCGCTCTTCAATGGATGTGATGCACGTGCTGAAGAATTTGCTAGGATTCCTGGGCATGTATGTGAAGACAAAAGGTACACCAGAAGGACGGGAGGAACAACAACGAATGAAAGACCTAGAGCACATGCATCCACAGAACAAGACGGAAAAAGGGCGTCACTTAAGTCCTACCAGCTATGCTCTTACCAAAGCAGAGAAGGAAAACTTTTTTGAAGTCTTTTACAGTATCAATGTATCATCTGGCTTCTTGTCTAATATAAAGGGGATAATAAATATGTCAGAGAAAATATTCCAAAACCTGAAGTCTCATGATTGTCACGTGATTTTGACACAGTTGCTTTCAGTTGCATTGAGGGGGCTTTTACCGAAAAATGTTTGAGTACCCATTGTGAAGCTATGTGAATTCCTCAATGCAATATCCTAGAACGTAATCAATCCAGATATTCTGAAAAGGTTACAAAAGGATGTGGTCTAATGTCTTGTTAGTTTTGAGTTGGTGTTCCCACCATCCTACTTCAATATTATGACGCATCTCCTGGTCCACCTAGTCAAAGAGATTTCCGTTCTCGGTCCTGTATTTCTACACAATATGTTCCCATTTGAGAGGTTCATGGGAGTCTTAAAGAAATATGTTCATAACCGTGCTAGGCCATAGGGAAGCATCTCCAAGGGATATGGAACAAAGGAGGTCATTGAGTTCTGTGTTGACTTTATTCCTGACCTTAAGCCGATTGGTGTTCCTGAATCTCGGCATGAGGGGATTCTGAGTGGAAAGGGCATGATGGGAAACAAGAGAGAATTCCTTATTTGACACTAGTTCTCAATATGATTCCTTATTTGACATTAAATTTTTTTCACTTCCCTATTTGACTCCTAGTGTAAATATTTTGCCTTATATGAGTGCATTTTGAGGCTAACAGTGTTAACTGAGAACCTACAAAGATGCTTTTGCCCTCGGTGCATAATGTGACAAAAAATCACAAAACAAACGTTGTTGTACTGTGATATAGTATCCGCTAATAGTTAATTTACCAAATGAGACCCAAACCAATTTAGTCATGGAACTGATTTTTGCGCGGTAAAAAAAGCAACGTCGTGCTAAAACAGAAGTAACCATAGATCAATCAAATAATTGGTCATTAGTGTTAGAAGAAACGAGTTTAGGCTCTGCCATTCTTGAGCTTGGGCTCCGCACGCACTACTGGCTCCGGCAACGCACGCATGCACCTGCACCAAGTCCACTATGAAGGGCACGTTGTGTGTAGCTATTTCTCTTCCTAAGCTTATGGAGCTCGCATTAGCTGAACAGGCACGGAGTTAGGCCGACTTGGTTATGTCCGGGTCAATCCGACAACACTGGCTGGATCCTTGCTTGGTTTGGCCCTGCTAATAAGCAACGTCGTGTGCATAGCCAGCTCAATCAAATCATCACGACAGCATGAAAAAAGTTGACAGAACCTAGGAGTTTGGCCTTTGACTAACCCAGGGGTATTTTGTCCAGCTAAAAGAAAGTTGACAGAATGATGTAATGGAATTGACGTTAGTGTCATTTAAGGCAAAAAATTTACACTAGGTGTCAAATAGGGAAGTAAAAATATTCCGGTGTCAAATAAGGAATCATATTGAGAACTAGTGTCAAATAAGGAATTCTCTCGGAAAAAAAAACAATGATATGTAGGGACGGGAAATCTTTGAATCAAGCACACTACACAGTTCTATAGAATTCCACCTTGGAAGCTCCATATATCGAGGAACACAAGATATTATACACTCCAACAAACAGGGGAAGCCTGACTCCTGGATTTAGAGATGAACACATGAAGACTTTCGACAGTTGGTTGTGAACACATCTCATGAATGACACCACTATTGGAGATTAGCTCTACTTGTTGGTCGGGTAACCACCTTCTACTATATTGAATTTCCAAAGGTACGAGATAAATGGGAATACAATATACATGATCGCCCAAGATAAAAAGAGCACCAACCAAAACAGTGGTGTACGCTTTGATGCAACAAACAAGAATGGGAAAAAAGACACATACTATGGTTACATAGAGGAGATATAGGAACTTGACTATGGAGTTTCTTTTAAGGTCCCTTTGTTTCGGTGCAAATGGGTCAACCTGAATGGAGAAGGGGTAAAGGTAGACCGGTTGTACGGAATGACAACAGTGGATCTCAACAATCTTGGTTACAGAGACGAACCATTCGTCCTAGCCAATGATGTGGCTCAGGTTTTCTATGTGAAGGACATGTCCTCTAGACCGAAAAAAGGAAAAATAATACATCATACGACGAGCCAAAGTGTCACATAGTTATTTCAGGGAAAAACATTATGGGAGTCGAGTAAAAGACAGACATGTCAGAAGATTATAATAAGTTTGATGAAATTCCGCCCTTCATAGTGAAAACTGACCCAAGCATCCCATTAAATAACAAAGAAGCTCCATGGTTATGCCCGAAGCGATCATAAGCAAGGGACATATGCCAAGAAGGGTTCGTGGCCTCATATTGTGTACCTCTAGTTCAAATCTGGCGCTCCTCATATTCTGAACCTAAATGCAATGAAACCTCGAACATGATAACTCTTTGTGAAGGATATTTTGTGATGTTTGCAATTTCCAAGTTTAATATTTTCCTTATAATTATAACACATAATATGGCACCACACGAAGGGTTAGTATTTTTGATAAATGTGAAACCTTAATTTGGTTGTTGCTTCACAAACTATGCCGCGATTCTAGCCATAACACAGCCATATCACATCGTAAGCCATCCCAAGATATATCCCTATAACCGGGGCTTTTAGTCCCGGTTGGATCCACTAACCAGGACTAAAGATATTTTTCGCCATTTTCCACTGCTTCTTGCCATGTTTTCCCGCCCTTTCCCTCTAACTAGGGCTTTTAGTCCCGGTTGGAGCCACTAACCGGGACTAAAGATATTTCCCACCATTTCCAACCACTTCCCACCATGTTTTCTCGCTCTTTCCCTCTAGATGGGGTTCTTAGTCCCGGTTGGAGCCACTAACTAGGACTAAAGATATTTCCCGCCATTTCCCACTGCTTCCCGCCATGTTTTTCCGCACTTTCACTCTATATCTAGGCTGACCATGCCATGGATATCCACACAACCACACCTTCCTCTCTCACAACAATGGACACCGCATACTAGGCCATTCTGAGTCTCGAGGAAACTGAGGCGTTGTGCGCCTCTAGCTACCTGTAACACCCTTAGAATCGGACCTATGCAAGTTTTAGCGAAACCCGCCAAACCCGCATAGAAACGATTCAAAGGTGCCCACCAGGCACTTTCGTGCGGGTGGAAAACGAAGTAATAACATTACACAACAGTCCTCGATGGGACCCCGCGAGCAGATATATATATAACAGCGACTCAAAGAGTCAAGAATACAGATATAATATACAAAGATCCAAATCACACGAAAATGATAGGCGTCCGACTACGGACAAGATGCAAATGGGGCTAAGAGCCACGAAGAATAACCAATGGCGTCCATAACCCCTGCCAGGACAAGCGGAAGGGTAACCACCTAACGACGTCGATCCCACAACCTGCTTAAACAAAAGGCCGACAAAGGGCAAAGGAAAAATAGGAGCGTCGAAGATCGAGGCCAGATTACGGAGAGGCTAGAATTGGCGGTCCTCACCTACATAGGTATGGTGGATCAAGCGGCAGCAAGATGCACTAAACAACCTATAGAGACTCGATACAACTGGCGGATATCGAGAGAGGGATAAGAATGACCTAACGGATCCAACACAAGCTATCCCCAAACAAACCCATCACAGTGTTTCCCCTCGAGACCAAGCAGGAAGTCAACCGAGGAACTCACACAGTTGGCAGTTTTATTTATTCAGTTATCGTTGCAGTAATTACTAGTCAGATATAGATATTCATCCTGATAAAGTAAGCAGTGGGCACTTTTAGTTAACCATTCCGTGATAGTTGCAACACTTACTAGTCAGATTCAATTAGCATGAGATAAACCCAAACCCAGCAGTTGTTGGTACTTTTATTCAGCCATTCCGTTGTAGTTGCGATAATTACTAGTCAGGTACCATGGTCGCAAGCGACACTCCAAACAAGCAATTGTGGGCAGTATTATTTAGCCATTCCATTATAGTGAAGCTGATTACTAGTCATTATAAAGTCAAATTTACAGCAATAAACTTTAGTTATGCTTGTCTATGATCGAGATACTGTGCTCCAAGTCGTCCATATCCGCGGACACGGCTTTCAGAAAGTTTTACCCGGCCGGGGTGCACAAATAGCAACACACACTCGATCAGCCTCGGAAAAACCAAATCAAAACCCAACGAGGCCTTCACAACAAAGCAATCACAGGATTCAGAAATATTTCAGGGGGCCACCCCATTGAGTAGACCATAGCGGTTAGCTGACTCCGAGACGGACTCAAGGTTTGCGTCAATGGCTGTAAACGACTGGGAACCCGAAAGTGTGGCTGGGCTTGTCGATACCGCGAAAACATTCCGCTTACCTAAACAGTACAGTGTGCTCCTCGCACAATCATAAATAAACAGTAGCATGGCATAAGTACAGGATAGTAAATAAAACCTCAAACTAGTTTGTGGCCCCAAGAAATAAGAATAAATCATGCTCTGGCTCAGGGGGTCCCATAATCCTCCCGGATGTGGATAGCGCGATAAAACAAGGAACAGGTATCAAGTACTCGGGGTCCTACAGGACACAAGTGGGCGTTCGGAAACCAAATATTATCTATCACCCACCGATGCCTCTGCTTACTTCAATTTTAGTTGTTAAAAGGAATTAAAGTGAACGATAAGTAAAACCATGATCATCTCCAACATCAAACATGCGGCCATACACCAACAACTGTGGCACTTGACGACACGCAACAACACTTGAGCAAGCGACTACGACGCGCAAGTCCAACTATCTACCAAACAACAGGTAATAGAATGTGTCCAAGGCAATATAAGGCTGCAGGGGATATCACGAATGAAAAACTAGAGCATCGCCACGTATAGCAATAGATCAACAGGAGGAAATAAATACTATAAAAGTAAGATAGGTAGAAAGGGAGATGCTGAAAACATTGTCGAAGTTTCGTAACCGAAGAACCTGTCGAAGCTCACAACATCTCATCGTCCTATCCGGGAAGAAGCAAAACACTAAAAGAAACAAGCGATGCAACAATTACAACTAATGCGAAAGAATCGGCATGATCATGATATGATGCATGACATGGCAAGTTAACGATGCAAACTATGTCAAAAAGGTCTTAGAGGCATAGCACATTGATGATATAGCATTCACGAGACATTATTAATTAAAAAAAAATTAGTTTCCAATTTTATTTATCATGTTTTCCTTGCATAAACAGTACTGATTATAAAACTGCTCTTAATGCATGATGTAAATGATAATATGGATATCATGGTTGGAGAGGTCTCGTCACGCTGATCGATTTAGACATATCATTTGTTGAATTCGGAGTTACGGATTTAAAGTTATGCAATTATTAAGAAATGGGCATTTATTAGCATTTATTAATTCGAAATTTTAAAATTGCTCAAATGATATTATGAATTGCATAAACAGATTCCTCACATTTTTCTGATTCAAAAACATATATTAATTGTTACATTTGGAATTTCCCAATAAAAGTTATGATTTCCTCAATTTAAAAGCATGTTAAAACATTTCTGAAATTTTAGTATATAGGAAAGTTTTCTGAAACTTTTATACCCAACAAAACTTAGCCAGATACACCAACGAGTGGGACAGTTCTTGTTGGTACCAAAGCTAGGCTGCGGGTTGAAGAGAGAAAAGGCCAGGGGCCTTGCCGCAAGATGGCCATGGACGGCCGGAAGTTCTGAAAAAAATGAACTGTGTTTGATCAGCGTGCGCAGCTAGCTGACCCAAAGTTTGCGAGACGATTACGAGCTCCAGAACAGATGAGGTTGAAGGCGTTGCAAAACTGGATGTTCCGCTAAGGTAAACAAGTGAAGATATGCGTCTAAGAACTACCCTGTACGATGAGATAACGCGGGGAACAGAGGCAGAAAACAGGGTGCAAACTGTCGGACGAACTTCAGTTTCGGTAGGTAGATCGGGCTGACTTTGGCAGATGAGAGCGAGAGATATAGACCATGGTTTTCGAAGACGTCTGCTCCTGAATGTTTCTGGGACATACTTGAAGCGATTCCATGTTTAAAGATTCGTCCGAGATGGTCTGTATCCCGTGGAAAAGATGGAGAACGAAGAGGTGCGGAGCTGCTGCTGGCTGTCTGTCTACACGCTAGGCTGCTGCTGTCTGGGTGGCGAGCGGTTGTTGCGGGTGCGCGACAAGCGGCATAGCGGATGTAGCGGCGTCTGAGCGCGGCGAGATGGAGAAGATGGTGGGGAGGCAGGGAGGAGGGTGCTCACCAGGAGGTGGTCGACGAGGACGAGGATGGCGACGGCGAAGGCAGCGAGCGCGAGCGACGGTGTGGCTCTCTCGGATATGTTCGGTTCGGCGACGGGGAGGCAGAACGCGGCGGCTCTGGCTCCTCCTGCGGCTCCCAAACAGACTGCGGCGGCTCCACGAAGCGATTCCCGGCCTTGGAACGCGCCGGCACGAACCACGGGGACGATTCATACAAGACCAAGCTTCCGCCATGGTGGCTGCTCACGGTAAGGTGGAGGAAGGATGGAAACAAGTGGCGGCGGCGCGATAGAGGAAGGGCGAGGCGGCTAGGGTTCCTGTGGGGCTCGGGGTGGAGAAAAAGGGAGGAGGAGGGGGTGGTTGGCATTGTGGTAGTGGAGGATGACATAGGCAGTGAAGGTCACGGCTCATGCGTGACTGAGCGAAGAAGACGACAACATACAGGTTCAGCGCTTCCTGCTAATCGATCAAAGAAGGGGCTCCAGATGGGCTGTGCAATTTTGCTTGAGATGGAGATGGGCCAGAGAAGAGTCTCGGAGGAAAAAGGAAACTGCCTCGGTTGGTCCTTTTGGACTTGGTCGGCTAGACTGTCTTCCTTAATTTTATAAATCATTTTTATTTTATTTCTTTTATAAAATCTTTTCGTAAATAGATTTAGACAACCAAAATAAATCCGAAAGAGACCAGGGTGTTATAACTTGAAATGAAGGCGGAGATATTTAGGAACAAAGGCAAGCTTTTGGAGAATAGTTTTAGAAAAATTATATACATGCAAAAAAATAAAGATACTCAAATGCAATGTGACATGATGACATGAGCATGCAGTCATGATGCACAACAATGAGCGATTTTCTAGTAGTGTTTTTTACCGGGGTGCTACAATTCGACACCACTAACAATGGATCTCGCCCTCGAGATCCGCCTCATGGTACGGGGAAGAAGGCCGACGATCTGATCCTTCGCGCTTCGTGTAGATCCTTGCGACACCACTAACAAGGTTTCTTTCTCCGTCTTGGAATTAGCGACACCACCAACAAGGGCTCGTTGTTCTCGTTCGTCGAGAGAACACTCCAGATAAACAAAGACGAAGGTAGAGGCATAAAAAGATAAGGCCACCTCTCACTTCCATGGAAAGAGTAAAATTGCATCAATCCGCTATTCCCTGTACAAAAGCGAATGATAAGAGTAGTGGTATGGTCGCGACTCCATCCCGCACTCAAAGCATTACCCTGTACATGAATAGAAGAATTTGCAACTATCCTCGAGATTTAGATTGAAGATCTTAACAAATGATATTCGGAAACAAAGGAGTGATGCAGACTCTATATCGGATCTGGCGTAGATGATGTCGTCGCGTCGGAAAACACCGGAAGGCACGAGAAGGAACAAAGAGAAGTCCATCAGACGAAGGATTCCTCGGATAGCATGAAGACCAAATGTAAGCAACACCGTTACCAAAGGAGGAAGCGAAACCCTGAAGGTACGATGGAATCCAACCACGAGAAATCCTGGACTCGAAGAGAGGGAAGAGAGCGGATTCAAAACACGCAGAGGTGAGAGGAGAGCAGCAGAGGGGGTAAGGAGTAAAATCAGAACTAATCAGAACTATCCAACCGATTTTGCAAAAATAGTTTTGACACTCTACTTCGGCCGTTAGCTAGGTTATCCTATAGGCTAGACTTGTGGGGTATCGCAACTGCTGAGCTCTGATACCACTCTGTAACACCCTCAGAATCGGACCTATGCAAGTTTTAGCGAAACCCGCCAAACCCGCATAGAAACGATTCAAAGGTGCCCACCAGGCACTTTCGTGCGGGTGGAAAACGAAGTAATAACATTACACAACAGTCCTCGATGGGACCCACAGAACAGATATATATAACAGCGACTCAAAGAGTCAAGAATACAGATATAATATACAAAGATCCAAATCACCTGGAAAATGATAGAGCGTCCGACTACGGACAAGATGCAAATGGGGCTAAGAGCCCTGAAGAATAACCAATGGCGTCCATAACCACCTGAGCCAAGCGGAAGGGTAACCACCTAACGACGTCGATCTCACAACCTGCTTAAACAAAAAGGGCGCCGACAAAGGGCAAAGGAAAAAGAGGCGTCGATCTTGAGGCGATGCAGCGAGGCTAGAATTCGGCGGTCCTCACCTACATAGGTATGGTGGACTGAAGCGGCAGCGGCAGCATGCACTAAACAACCTATAGAGACTCGATACAACTGGCGGATATCAGAGAGGGATAAGAATGACCTAACCGGATCCAACCTGAAGCTATCCCCAAACAAACCCATCCTGGTGTTTCCCCCTCGAGACCAAACGAGGAAGTCAACCGAGGAACTCACACAGTTGGCAGTTTTATTTATTCAGTTATCGTTGCAGTAATTACTAGTCAGATATAGATATTCATCCTGATAAAGTAAGCAGTGGGCACTTTTAGTTAACCATTCCGTGATAGTTGCAACACTTACTAGTCAGATTCAATTAGCATGAGATAAACCCAAACCCAGCAGTTGTTGGTACTTTTATTCAGCCATTCCGTTGTAGTTGCGATAATTACTAGTCAGGTACCATGGTCGCAAGCGACACTCCAAACAAGCAATTGTGGGCAGTATTATTTAGCCATTCCATTATAGTGAAGCTGATTACTAGTCATTATAAAGTCAAATTTACAGCAATAAACTTTAGTTATGCTTGTCTATGATCGAGATACTGTGCTCCAAGTCGTCCATATCCGTGGACACGGCTTTCAGAAAGTTTTACCCGGCCGGGGTGCACAAATAGCAACACACACTCGATCAGCCTCGGAAAAACCAAATCAAAACCCAACGAGGCCTTCACGACAAAGCAATCACAGGATTCAGAAATATTTCAGGGGGCCACCCCATTGAGTAGACCATAGCGAAGTTAGCTGACTCCGAGACGGACTCAAGGTTTGCGTCAATGGCTGTAAACGACTGGGAACCCGAAAGTGTGGCTGGGCTTGTCGATACCGCGAAAACATTCCGCTTACCTAAACAGTACAGTGTGCTCCTCGCACAATCATAAATAAACAGTAGCATGACATAAGTACAGGATAGTAAATAAAACCTCAAACTAGTTTGTGGCCCCAAGAAATAAGAATGAATCATGCTCTGGCTCAGGAGGGTCCCATAATCCTCCCGGATGTGGATAGCGCGATAAAACAAGGAACAGGTATCAAGTACTCGGGGTCCTACGGGACACAAGTGGGCGTTCGGAAACCAAATATTATCTATCACCCACCGATGCCTCTGCTTACTTCAATTTTAGTTGTTAAACAGGAATTAAAGTGAACGATAAGTAAAACCATGATCATCTCCAACATAAAACATGCGGCCATACACCAACAACTGTGGCACTTGACGACACGCAACAACACTTGAGCAAGCGACTACGACGCGCAAGTCCAACTATCTACCAAACAACAGGTAATAGGATGTGTCCAAGGCAATATAAGGCTGCAGGGGATATCACGGGTACGAAAAACTAGAGCATCGCAACACAGATAGCAATAGATCAACAGGAGGGAAATAAATACTATAAAAGTAAGATAGGTAGAAAGGGGGAGATGCTCGCCTGAAAACATTGTCGAAGTTTCGTAACCGAAGAACCTGTCGAAGCTCACAACATCTCATCGTCCTATCCGGGAAGAAGCAAAACACTAAAAGAAACAAGCGATGCAACAATTACAACTAATGCGAAAGAATCGGCATGATCATGATATGATGCATGACATGGCAAGTTAACGATGCAAACTATGTCAAAAAGGTCTTAGAGGCATAGCACATTGATGATATAGCATTCACGAGACATTATTAATTAAAAAAAAATTAGTTTCCAATTTTATTTATCATGTTTTCCTTGCATAAACAGTACTGATTATAAAACTGCTCTTAATGCATGATGTAAATGATAATATGGATATCATGGTTGGAGAGGTCTCGTCACGCTGATCGATTTAGACATATCATTTGTTGAATTCGGAGTTACAGATTTAAAGTTATGCAATTATTAAGAAATGGGCATTTATTAGCATTTATTAATTCGAAATTTTAAAATTGCTCAAATGATATTATGAATTGCATAAACAGATTCCTCACATTTTTCTGATTCAAAAACATATATTAATTGTTACATTTGGAATTTCCCAATAAAAGTTATGATTTCCTCAATTTAAAAGCATGTTAAAACATTTCTGAAATTTTAGTATATAGGAAAGTTTTCTGAAACTTTTATACCCAACAAAACTTAGCCAGATACACCAACGAGTGGGACAGTTGCTGACTGGGCGGCTGAGCTGGCTGGGCTACGGGTTGAAGAGAGAAAAGGCCAGGGGCCTTGCCGCAAGATGGCCATGGACGGCTGGAAGTTCTGAAAAAAATGAACTGTGTTTGATCAGCGTGCGCAGCTAGCTGACCCAAAGTTTGCGAGACGATTACGAGCGCATACGAGCTCCAGAACAGATGAGGTTGAAGGCGTTGCAAAACTGGATGTTCCTCTAAGGTAAACAAGTGAAGATATGCGTCTAAGAACTACCCTGTACGATGAGATAACGCAGTGACGAGAAATGTGCAAACTGTCGGACGAACTTCAGTTTCGGTAGGTAGATCGGGCTGACTTTGGCAGATGAGAGCGAGAGATATAGACCATGGTTTTCGAAGACGTCTGCTCCTGAATGTTTCTGGGACATACTTGAAGCGATTCCATGTTTAAAGATTCGTCCGAGATGGTCTGTATCCCGTGGAAAAGATGGAGAACGGAGAGGTGCGGAGCTGCTGCTGGCTGTCTGTCTACACGCTAGGCTGCTGCTGTCTGGGTGGCGAGCGGTTGTTGCGGGTGCGCGACAAGCGACGCAACGGATGTAGCGCGTGCAGGCGATGCAGAGGCGAGCGAGATGGAGAAGATGGTGGGGAGGCAGGGAGGAGGGTGCTCACCAGGAGGTGGTCGACGAGGACGAGGATGGCGACGGTGAAGTCAGCGAGCGCGAGCGACGGTGTGGCGCTCTCGGATATGTTCGGTTCGGCGACGGGGAGGCAGAACGCGGCGGCTCTGGCTCCTCCTGCGGCTCCCAAACAGACTGCGGCGGCTCCACGAAGCGATTCCCGGCCTTGGAACGCGCCGGCACGAACAACGGGGACGATTCATACAAGACCAAGCTTCCGCCATGGTGGCTGCTCACGGTAAGGTGGAGGAAGGATGGAAACAAGTGGCGGCGGCGCGATAGAGGAAGGGCGAGGCGGCTAGGGTTCCTGTGCGGCTCGGGGTGGAGAAAAAGGGAGGAGGAGGGGGTGGTTGGCGTTGTGGTAGTGGAGGATGACATAGGCAGTGAAGGTCACGGCTCATGCGTGACTGAGCGAAGAAGACGACAACATACAGGTTCAGCGCTTCCTGCTAATCGATCAAAGAAGGGGCTCCAGATGGGCTGTGCAATTTTGCTTGAGATGGAGATGGGCCTGAGAAGAGTCTCGGAGGAAAAAGGAAACTGCCTCGGTTGGTCCTTTTGGACTTGGTCGGCTAGACTGTCTTCCTTAATTTTATAAATCATTTTTATTTTATTTCTTTTATAAAATCTTTTCGTAAATAGATTTAGACAACCAAAATAAATCCGAAAGAGACCAGGGTGTTATAACTTGAAATGAAGGCGGAGATATTTAGGAACAAAGGCAAGCTTTTGGAGAATAGTTTTAGAAAAATTATATGCATGCAAAAAAAATAAAGATACTCAAATGCAATGTGACATGATGACATGAGCATGCAGTCATGATGCACAACAATGAGCGATTTTCTAGTAGTGTTTTTTACCGGGGTGCTACACTACCCATGCCCACCGGGCTACCGGCTACCTGCTGACTGGATGCTGAGCACTGGAGGACATCATGAACAACTTCTTCTGCCTCAAGGTTCCTATCCCTTTTGTGCCTCAAGGTTCCGCCCGATAGGCGGACATCATGAACAACTTCTACCTCGAGCTCACGCTGGAGCAGCGGATGGATCCCCATTGGGATCCCAAAAACTACAAGACCTGGAATGCTGTCTTTGCTAACCGGGAGGAAAGGGAGCTCTCCAGGTAGGAGAGTGACGGCCCGCCCCGGATGAACCACAATGAAGCCGGTTGCCACCTATGGTGGGTGAACCGTACTATCATTGGCGTGATGTGCTACATCTTCCAGGGAGATCATCCTCGCCTGTGGTGCCCGCACTTTGACCCTCCATAGAGCCACAAGAAGGGTAGTGGTGGTGAAGGCCGCGGGCGTAGAGGCGTCATCATATAGGAGCCCACTCCCCCGCGCATCGTGAATCCAAGGCCGGAGTGGTAGGTTCCCTCGGAATATGCCATGGCTAGGCTTAGGATCCAGCCATGTGCGCGTAGCAACGAAGATGAAGACGACCCTAAGGCTGTGTACTATAGGGCTAGACATGAGTATGACTAAAGGGGGGCCTTTAGTCCCGATTCCGTAGTCCTAGTTTTTTAATAATAATAAATGTCTTGAGTGTTAGTCCCGGTTTGTGGATGGACGAGGACTAAAGGGGGCCTTTAGTCCCAATTCCATAGTCCAAGTTAGGAAATCGGGACTAATGGACAGTTTCCTACTAGCTAGTGTTGGTCTCTCTACAACTTTCCTGAACTATGAAGAATTTGTTCTATTCTTGTGTCGCGTAGCTAACTAATTTCACATATTAGGAAGTGCCTCTATGGCCAGCTTGTGGAACATGCCGGGGGACTGGGCTCGGCTAGCATATCCCTCAAGCTGGCTGTAGTGGTGCCACTGGTCTCGCACACCATCTTGAAGTTTATAACTTCTATAGCTAGATCAATATGCTGGGGAGCTAACTAATTTCACATATTAGGGAGTGCCTCTATGGCCAGCTTGTGGAAGTTGCCGGAGGACTAGGCTCCGGCGGCATCTCCCTCAAGCGGGTCGTAGTGTTGTCCCTACTCTCGCAAACCTTTTTTTGCAGCTGATAACTTCACAAGGATTCCTATTTATAGATTAAGCATCAAAACATAGTGTGGACACTCATGACATAATGTCAACACTCACCCCTGGCATGGTGTTGTCACCCACCGAAATAGTGTCGTTTTCCATTTGCGCCAAAAATGTGGCATTTTGTGCAGCAACCACCAAAATGCTATTTCAAAATGCTACCACCCCATTTTTCACAAATACTAGACCACCCTACATGTAACATCTCCCAACCGGGAGATCTCAAACCTTTCCGTCCTTCCCGGGTGAAAAATACAAATGTCTGCCGAATCAGTAGGAAGTGGGTCCGGTTTGAACTATAGGTACATGATCTAACGCTTGTGATTTTTCGAAAAAATCATTTTTAGACTCCCAATATGATGTCTCTTCAGATATACAATGCATGTTTTAACGAGGCTCGTCCCCTATCTTCATGCCTGCTGTTTTGACCAAAGTTTGAAACGGGCATAAGAAATTCAAAAACGGTCCAAATAATGTAAATCCTTCTATTGGAGATATGCCCAAGAGGCAATAATAAAATTAGTAATTATTATATATTTGTGTTTATGATGAATGTTTACATCCCATGCTATACTTGTATTAATCGGAAACTTTAATACTTGTGTGATTTGTAAACATAAAAGAGTCCCTAGTAAAGCCTCTTGTTAAACTAGCTTGTTGATTGATTGATGATCATGGTTTCCTGATCAGGAACATCGGATGTTATTAATAACAAGGTCATATCATTAGGAGAATGATGTGATGGACACACTCCTATAGTTAAGTGTAGCATAAGATCAAGTCATTTAAAATAGTTCACTTTCTATAAGATTTCAAATACATAGTAACCTAAATCCTTCGACCATGAGATCATGTTAATCACCATCACCCGATGGATGTGTTGATGACATCAAACACCATTTCATAACTAGGTGGTTATAAAGGTGGCATTGAGTATTCTGAAATTATGTGTTGAGGCACATGGATCAAGAGTGGAATTTATCCATCCATATGACGGATAGATATACTCTGGGCCCTCTCAATGGAATGTCATCCAATTGGCTTGCAAGCATGTGAATGGTTCACAAGGGATCACTTATCATAGGAACGAGTAAAGATTACTTATCAGTAACGAGGTTGAACTAGGTATGCAGAGATACCGATGATCAAACCCCGGATAAGTAAAGTATCGTGAGACAAAGGGAAATTGGTATCATATGTAAATGGTTCATTCGATCACGAATAATCATAGAAATATGTGGGAGCCATATGAATATCTAGATTCCTCTATTGGTTATGGATCGGAGAAGATTCACAATAATGTCTGCATAATTCATGAACTGTAGGGAGACACACTTAAGGATTCGATGTTGTTTAGTAGATATGGAATGTGAGTAAGAGACCAAATGTTGTTTGGAGTCTCGGATAGGATCTAGGACATCACGAGGAGATCTAGAATGGTCCGGGAAATAAGAATCATATAAGGAAAGTCCAATTTCGGGGTTTAAAAATGTTTTCGGTGTTTTCACTCAAAGCTTCTAAAAGGTTCTGGAAGGTCCACCACCCCAGGGGGAATGGGTACTTGGAATGTTCCATCACATTGTATAATGGTTGCATCATACCCTAGGTCACTTGGCTTGGCAATGGGAAGAGAGAAATCAAACTCTAGTTTGATAGTCAAACGCTAGTTTGAAAAAGTCAAATCCCAACATGATTGTCTAGTGGAGGGAGGAGAGGAAACCTAGTGGAGGAAGGTTTTCCCTCCCTCCCTTGCTTCCGGTCATGAATAGGATTTGGGGATGGTCTCCCCTTCCCCAACCGCCTCTCCCCACCTATATAAGGGGGGGGGGGTAGGGCGCCCCCCTACCCCTCACCCCAAAAACCCTAGGACGGCCGCCGCCCCTCCCACCTCCCAAGTTGTCGCCACCTAGAGCTCCTCTAAACCACCGCCTTCTAGCTAAACCCTAGCCGCCAGCCACATCCACCCCTCGGCCTCTAAACCCTAGTTACCGACGCTCTGTCTACTGCACCATACCCGCTCCGTCTTAGGCGAAGCCCTACGGGATTTCCTCTCTACTTCCACCACCACACCGTCGTCCTATTGGAATCGCGAGGAGATATCTACAACCTCCGATGCCTGTTGGAACAAGGGAGAGGAAGGTCTTCATCGAGTACCGAATGTGTGACTGACTGTGGGAGCGCTGCCAGAACACGGCGCCGGAAGGATCGTCTACGAAATCTTGAGATCGGCAAGTGAAGGACTACATCACCCATGAGAGATACTTATCTTGTTAAATACTTTGGATCTTCAAGGGTTAGTACTCTATCAACTCGTTACACCGATCTAGTAGATTAAATCTTGGCTTGTGTGTGTTCATGCGATAATTTTTTTTCCATGCTACGAACCCCTACAGTGGTATCAGAGTCGTGTCTATGCGTAGATCTCTTGCACGAGTAGAACACAATGATTATTGTGGGCGTTGATGCTTTTGTTGTCGATTTCTTTTTGTGTACTTGGCATCATGCAGGATGGTGGGATGAAGCATCCCGGGCTAACCTTACATGAAATCATTCATGAGACTTGCTCCACGCTCAACATGCAACTTGTATTGCATAAGTGGCTTTGTGTGTGTCTGTCTCTCCCACCATAGTGAAGATTCAATTTACAATAGCACTTGACAACACTTGTATCAACGGTGTGGTTCATGTTTGTAAGTTAGAACTGTTCTTATTCAAAAGCCCCAGACCATGTAAAACATGCAAAGAAAATCAGAGGCGTCTAACTTTGTTTTTTAGGGGTGTGTTGTGATGTGATATGACCATGATTTTGATTATATATGATGTATGCAATGATCCTTATTGTAAGTTGGCAACCGGGAGGAGCCTTATGTTTTTCTCTAAATTTTGTTTAGACCTATGTGTCTATTATTCAAAGTAGTTTTAATAGTTAATGCTGGTGGACAACAACCATGGAGCGGTGCCATTGACCTTGATGCCATGCCGATGATGATGGAGATCATGTTAGTTCTTGGAGGTGGAGATCGAAGGCACAAGAAGAAAGGTCATATCATATCACATATTATGAATTACATGTGATGTTAATCCTTTTATGCATCTTGTATTGCTTAGATCGTGACGGTAGCATTATAATATGATCCCTCTCACTAAATATAAATTAATAAAGTGTTCTTCCTTAGTAGGCACCATTGCTAACACTCGTCGTTTCGAAGCACCATGTGATGATCAGGTGTGATAGATTCTACGTGTGCATACAACAGGAGCAAGCCAGATTTTCTCATGCGGATACTAAGGTTAACTTTGAAGAGCCTAGCATGTATAGACATGGTCTCGGAACACGGAATACCGAAAGTTAAAGCATGATTAATATAGATGATATGATGAAGATGTTGATTGTTTGCCTTTGAAACTACATCATCTCTAGTGATGATCGGACTTGATGTAGTGGATTTGGTTCGTGTGATCACTAAACCAATGTGAGGGATATTGTTTTAAGTGGGAGTTCACCTAGTTAATTTAAGTATTAAATATGAACTCAATTTGTCGTAAACTTAGTCTAAACTTTAGTAAATATATTTTAGATCATGGCGGCCCCTACCATCAATTTTAATGCATTCCTATAGAAATAAAAGCTAAAAAACAATGGAAGCAACTTCGCGGATTGGTTCCACAATTTGATGATTGTCCTTAATGCTGGCCAGTTGACCTATGTGTTGGATGCACCGCTAGGTGACCCGCCTGCAGCTGATGCTACCTATGAGATGACTTTTTTTTACCTTGCTCGAAAGAATCAATACTCCATAGTTCAGTGTGCTATCTTGTATGTTTGGAATCGGAGCTTCGGAAAAGGTTTGAGAACTTTGACCCACATGATATTGTCCGTGAACTCAAAATGATATCTAAGGCTCACGCGGCAGTTGAGAGTTATGAAGCTTCTGAAAACTTCTTTAGCTGCAAGATGCTCTGTTAGTGAGCACGTGCTCAAAATGTCTGGGCATGCCAATAAGCCCTAAAGCTTGGGTATAGTGATTCCTAATGCATTGGGGAATAACCGTGTCCTCCAATCACTACCACCTAGTTACAAGAACTTTGTGATGAACTATAACATGCAGGGCATGGATAAGTCGTTACCAGAACTCTTCTCTATGTTGAAGTTTGCGGAAGTGGAGATCAAGAAAGAGCACCAAGTGTTGATGGTCAATAAGACCACCAATTTCAAGAAGCAAGGCAAGCCTAAGAAGAAGGTTAACTTCAAGAAGGCGGCAAGAAAGCTGCCGCACCTACAAATAAGACCAAGGCTGGTCCTAAGGCTGATATTGAGTGCTTTTTCTGCAAGGGTGAAGGTCACTAGAAGTAGAATTGCCCCAAGTACCTGGCAGATCTGAAGAACGGCAACATCAAGAAGAAAGGTATATTCGATATACATGTTATTGATGTGTATCTTACTAGTAATCGTAGTAGTGCCTAGGTATTTAATACTATCTCGGTTGCTCCTATTTGTAACTTGAAATAGGTGCTGTATAATAAACGAAGACTAGTGAGAGACGAGGTGACGATGCGCGTTGGAAATGGCTCCGAGGTTGATGTGATTGATGTCGGCATGCTCCCTCTTCATCTACCATCAGGATTAGTTCTATACTTAAATAATTTTTATTTGGTTCCTGCGTTGAGCATCAACATTATATCAAGATATTTTTATTGCGAGACGGTTACTTGTTTAAGTCCGAGAATAATGGTTGTTCGATTTATATGAGTAATATATTTTATGGTCATGCGCCTATGATAGATGGTTTATTCTTATTGAATCTTGATAGTAGTCATACACATGTTCATAATATAGATGGTAAACATTTGAAATTGAATGATAATTCTACATACATGTGGCATTGTCGTCTTGGTCACATTGGAGTGAAGCGTATGAAGAAACTGCATTCCGATGGACTTCTTGAATCACCTGAAAGATGCAAAGCATGTATGATGGGTAAAATGACTAAGACTCCATTTTCTGGTATGATGGCGCGAGTTATAGACTTATTGGAAATCATAAATACCGATGTGTGTGGCCCGATGAGTGTGGCAGCACGCGGTGGTTATCATTTTTTTCTAAATTTCACGGATGACTTGAGTAGATATGGGTATATCTATTTCATGAAACATAAGTCCAAAACTTTCGAGAAGTTTAAGGAATTTCAAAGTGAAATACAGAATCAACGTAACAAGAAGATTAATTTTCTATGATCTGATCGTGGAGGTTAATATCTAAGTTATGAGTTTGGTGAGCATTTGAGGAAATGCGGAATACTTTCACAATTGACACCGTCGGGAATACCATAACATACTGGTGTGTCTGAATGTCGTAATTAAACTCTCTTAGATATGGTTCGTTATGTGATGTCTCTTATAGATTTACCGTTATAATTTTGGGGTTATGCAATAGAAACAGCCGCATTCACTTTAAATAGAGAACCATCTAAATCTGTTGAAACGACACTGTATGAATTATGGTTTGGTACGAAACCTAAATTTTCGTTCCTTAAAATTTGGGGTTGCAAAGCTTATGTAAAGAATTTACAGCCCAACAAGCTTGAACCCAAAGCGGAAAAATTCATCTTCATAGGATACCCGAAGGAAACTATTGGGTATACCTTCTATCATAGATCCGAAGGAAAAAATTTCGTTGCCAAGAATGGATCCTTTGTCGAGAAGGAGTTTCTCTTGAAAGAAGTGACTAGAAGGAAAATAGAACTCGACAAGGCTATTGAACCTTCTCTCGGATTTGAGAGTAGAGCAGCACCAGAAGATGTTCCTATGGTGCATGCACCAATAAGAGAGGAATATAGTGATAATGATCATGAAACTTCGAATGAAGTTACTACTTAACCTCACAGGTCAACAAAAACTAGTACCACTCCCGATAGGTATGATCCCGTTATGAGTGTCATGTTGGTGGACAACACAGACGATCCTGTGACATCTGAGGAAGCGATGATGAGCCCAAATTCAATCAAATGGAAAGAAGCCATGAAATCCGAGATTGGATACATGTACGAAAACCAAGTATGGACTTTGGTGGACTTACCGGATGGCCGGAAGGCTGTCGAGAACAAATGGATTTTCAAGAAGAAAATAGATGTTGATGGTAATGTAACCGTCTATAAAGCTTGACTTGTCACGAAAGGGTTCATACAAATTCAAGGAGTTGACTACGATGATACTTTCTCACCGGTAGCGAAGCTAAAGTCTGTGAGGATTTTGTTAGGAATCACTGCATATTACGATTATGAGATATGGCAGATGGATGTCAAAACGGCATTCCTCAATGGAGACATTGATGAAGATTTGTATATGGTACAACCCAAAGGTTTTGTTGATGTTAAAGATGCTAACAAGGTATGACATGCATCGGCCATAGGATCTATCATGTATGTCATGTTATGTACAAGACCGGATATTGCATATGATGTTAGTTTAACTAGAAGATATCAAAGTGATCTAGGAGTAGATCACTGGATAGCGGTCAAAACTATCCAAAAGAACTTAAGAAGGACTAAGGATATGGTTCTTTCTTATGGAGGTGATGAACAACTCATTGTAAACGGTTACACCGATGCTAGTTGGAACACCTACCCGGATGATTCTAAATCATAATCTGGATACTTATTTACTTTGAATGGTGGAGCAGTGAGCTAGAGGAGTGCTAAGCAAAGCGTTATGGCGAGATCTTCAACGGAATCGGAATACATAGATGCTTCGGAGACTTCACAAGAGGCGATATGGATGAAGGAGTTCATTATGGAGCTTGGTGTGGTTTCTAGTGCATCGGACCATATGGCCATCTACTATGACAACATGGGTGCCATAGACACTGCACAGGAGCCAAGGTCACACAAGAAGCTGAAGCATATCAGGATACGTTCTCACACTATTCGTGAGCATGTCGAAGATGGTGACATAAAGATTTGCAAAGTACACACAGATCTTAATATGGCAGATCCGTTGACTAAACCTCTCCCTAAGGAAAAACATGACCAACACCAGAACGCCATGGGTGTTAGGTATATTACCATGTAATCTAGATTATTGACTCTAGTGCAAGTGGGAGACTATTGGAGATATGCCCAAGAGGCAATAATAAAAGTAGTTATTATTATATCTTTGTGTTTATGATGAATGTTTACATCCCACGCTATAATTGTATTAATTGGAAACTTTAATACTTGTGTGATTTGTAAGCATAAAAGAGTCCCTAGTAAAGCCTCTTGTTAAACTAGCTTGATGATTAATTGATGATCATGGTTTCCCAATCACAAACATTGGATGTTATTGATAAAAAGGTCATATCATTAGGAGAATGATGTGATGGACACACTCCTATAGTTAAGCGTATCATAAGATCAATTCATTTAAAATAGTTCACTTTCTATAATCTTTCAAATACATAGTAACCTAAATCCTTCAACCATGAGATCATGTTAACCATCACTGGATGGATTCTTTGATGACATCAAACACCATTTCGTAACTGGGTGGTTATAAAGGTGGCATTAGGTATTCTGAAATTATGTGTTGAGGCACATTGATCAAGAGTTGGATTTGTCCATCCATATGACGGATAGATATACTCTGGGCCCTCTCAAAGGAATGTCATCCAATTGTCTTGCAAGCATGTGACTGGTTCACAAGGGATCACATATCATAGGAACGAGTAAAGAGTACTTATCGGTAACGAGGTTGAACTAGGTATGCAGAGATACCGATGATCAAACCTCGGATAAGTAAAGTATCATGAGACAAAGGGAAATTGGTGTCGTATGTAAATGGTTGATTCGATCATGAAGTAATCATAGAAATATGTGGGAGCCAAATGAATTTCTAGATTTCTCTATTGATTATTGATCGAAGAAGAGTCACGATCATGTCTGCATAATTCACGAACCGTAGGGAGACAAACTTAAGGATTCGATGTTGTTTAGTAGATATGGAATGTGAGTAAGATACCGAATGTTGTTCGGAGTCTCGGATAGGATCCGAGACATAACAAGGAGATCCAATTCCTGGGTACAGAAATATTTTCGGTGCTTTCACCGAAAGCTTCTAGAACATTCTAGAAGGTCCACCACCCCATGGGGAATGGGTACTTGGAATCTGCCATGACATTGTATAATGGTTGCATCATACCCTAGGTCACTTGGTTAGGCAATGGGAAGAGAGATATCAAACTCTAGTTTGATAGTCAAACGCCAGTTTGAAAATTTCAAATCCCAACAAGATTGCCTAGTGGAGGGAGGAGAGGAAACCTAGTGGAGGAAGGTTTCCCCTCCCTCCCTTGCCGCCGGCCATGAAGAGGAGTTGGGTAAGGACTCCCCTTCCCCAACCGCCTCTCCCCACCTATATAAGGAGGGGTAGGTCGCCCCTACCCCTCACCCCAAAAACCCTAGGCCGGCTACCGGCCCCCCTCCTAAGTCGCCACCGCCTAGAGCTCCTCTAAACCGCCACCGTCTAGCTAAACCCTAGCTGCCGGCCACCTCCACCCCTCGGCATGTAAACCCTAGTTGTCGAGGCTCTCTCTCTCTACTCCACCATACCCGCTCTGGCTTAGGCGAAGCCCTGCAGGGTCTCCCCTCTACTTCCACCACCACACCGACGTGATGTTGGAATCGCGAGTAGAGATCTACAACCTCCGCTGCCTGCTGGAACAAGGGAGAGGAAGGTCTTCATCGAGTTCCCAATGTGTGACCGACCGCGGGAGCACTACTAGAATGTGGCGCCAGAAGGATCGTCTATGCGACCTTGAGATCAGCAAGTGAACGACTACATCACCCACGAGAGATCTGTATCTCGTTAAATGCTTTGGAACTTCGAGGGTTAGTACTCTATCAACTCGTTGCACCGATCTAGTAGATTAGATCTTGGCTTGTGTATGTTCATGTGAAAGAAATTTTTTGTTTTCCATGCTACGAACCCCTACACCTTCGTGTGGTGTCATATTATGTGACATAGTTCCAAGGAAAATACCAAACTTGGTAAATTGATTATGTCTAAAAAACCTTCACAAAATGACCTATCATGTTCGAGGTTTCATGGCTTTTGGTCCAAATGACCATTGTTATGTGCAGAATCATGTCATAGTTTGTGATACTATGACATTATTGTGCATGCATGTGCATCTTCGGATGGTGAACAATGTTGCGGGAGACAGTTTTCCTTTTCGTCACACGGAAAAGCCATTTTCCATTTTCCGCGCCCCAAAAAGGGGCGTTTTGTGAAGAAACCACCAAAATGCTGTTTCAAAATGCTACCAACCCATTTTAAAAAAATACTATACCACCTTACATGGACGATCTCCCAACTGAAGATCTCAAACCTTTCTCTCCTTCCTAGGTGAAAAAGACAAATGTATGCCGAATCGATAGGAAGTGGGTCCGGTTTGAACTATAGGTACATGATCTAACACTCGTGATTTTTTTTAAAAATCATTTTAGACTCACAATATGATGTTTCTTTAGAGATCCAATGCAAGTTTTAATGAGGATCATCCCCTATCTTCATCCCGCCGTTTTGACCATAGTTTGAAATAGGGAAATTTGAAACGGGCATAAGAAATTCAAAAACGGTCCGAACAATGTAAATCATTCACGTAGTGTCATATTGTATGACATTGTTGCAAGAAAAAAATACCAAACTTGGTATATTGATTATTTCTCAAAAAAACCTTCACAAAATGACCTATAATATTCGAGGTTTCATGGCTTTTGGTCCAAATGACCAATGTTATGTGCAAAATCGCATCATAGTTTGTGATACTACGCCCATATTATGCATACATGTGCATCTTGTGATGGCGAACAATGTTGTAGGAGGAAGCTTTCCTTTTCGTCGCACGGAAAAGCAATTTTCCATTTTATGAGCGCAAAAAAGGGGCACGTTTTGAAGCAACCACTAAAATGCTGTTTCAAAATGCTACCACCCCATTTTTCAAAAATACTAGACCACCTTAATGGACAATCTCCCAACCGGGAGATCTCAAACCTTTCCATCCTTCCCGGGTGAAAAAGAAAATGTCTGACGAATCAGTAGGAAGTGGGTCTGGTTTGAACTATAGGTACATGATCTAACACTCGTGATATTTTGAAAAAAAAATCATTTTTAGACTCACAATATGATGTTTTTTCAAGTTCAAACATTTTTCATTTAGAAAGTTTTTTCAGATTCCAAAATATGCAAAAAATATTAGTTAACGCATTTTAATTAAAATGGCAAAATGGTTAATAATTTGAATAGTTATCATAATTATTTTAGAAAACATAAAATGGTTTTGTATTAGTTATTCAAATTCCAACACTTCTCATGTTGAAATTTTTTTAGATTCCAAAAAATGCAAAAAAAATAGTTAATGCTTTTTTAATTGAAAATGTAAAAATGGTTAATAGTTTGAATAGTTAGAATAATTATCTTAGAAAACAAAAAAAATTGGATTATTTATTCAAATTCAAACACTTATCATGTTGAATTTTTTTTCAGATTCCAAAATATGCAAAAAAAATAGTTAATGCATTTTTACTTGAAAATGGCAAAATGTTAATAGTTTGAATAATTATTTTAGAAAACGGAAAATGATTTTGGATTAGTTATTCAAATTCAAATAATTTTAACGTTGAAAGTTTTTTAAAATTCATAATGATTTACTATTTAAAAACCATTTCAAATTTAAACACCTAAATAAGAAATAAGGCGGGAACCTGGACTGAAATGTTTGAAAAACATTTGAAAAAGGACTTTTAGTCCCGGTTTATACAAATAATCGATACTAAAGGGCCTTTGCGCACGCTGCTTCGGGCCAGCCCAATTAGGATCATACATCCCGGTTTGTAACATCCCAAAATTATCCTAATTTTAGAATGTTAAAAATAAATTAATAAGTTGATTGAATTGTTTGACCTTGTTGAAATTTGATTGAAAAGAAACTTTTCAGGATTTTTTTAAAATTTTCCTAAGCCGTATTAAACAAAGAGTGGATTAACATGACTATGCAATTGGTTTAGAAACTTTCATACAAACCGAAGAAAGTATGGTTTTGCATTTTATTCGTGATTATTTTGATTTTTGTTATACTTGGATATTTTTCAAACACTTGTTTCATTTTCATGAGAGGAAATAATATGACATTTCCGAATATAAGAAACACGTTGGGAGATATTCTAATTGGTGTTGTTTGGATTTTGTTTACATTCTAGGAAATTATTTTAAAAAAAAATTCAATACAAATAAAATCAATCGAGAGAAGATAAAATGACTTCTTCATAATACCATGTCAGATTTTTCTTCTATAATATTCGTGTGCAGTTTTGAAGTTATAAATATTTTCAGAAATATTTGAAATCTTAAATCCATACTTGGAAATTAAACAAAATCATGATATACCCTACAAAATATTATATAACTTATAAAATATAGTTTGAGATGGAAATCCTAGGCTCTACATAAGTATTTTTGATTTTAGATTTTAATTGGATTTTTCTAACCAATTTTAAGGCATATAACTTTCTAGTATAGAAAGAAAAAAAAAGAAATTGGAGTAAAAGAAATAGATGCTCACTGCTGAATCGGCTAGGCTAGGCCACTTCAAGATGCACGCTTAACGAGCCGTCACATGCACCAATCTGGCCCAACCAATCCACCGGAGCAGTTCCTTCTCTTGCTTTTTTTTGGCGGGACCCACCGGTCATCTGGTTCTTCTCGATAGGAGACGCAAATGAACACGACTTTATCCAGTACACGAGAGATCCGGCAAATATCTTGCAAAATCCGTTCGATTCATTGCCCCCTACTCCACATCAAACTCGTCTATGGCCCAATTCTGGTTTAGTTAAACTTGGTTGTTTTCTGTGTTAAGTTGTGTTAATGTGTCTTGTGTGCTTGGTGTGTTTTCATAAGGGTAGGAGTTTACTACTTATTCTTTCTGTCTATTTCTTAACTTTTCTCTCAAACCCCATAGATGACGCCAAGACGTGCGAACACCGAAATTCCTCCAGAAATAGCACAACTTTTGGCCACTCAGAACCAGCTGATCCAACTGCTCACTCAGAACATGCAAAACAATTACAACAACCCGCCACCTCCACCACCACCTCAACAGGATCGCTTGACTCGGTTTTTGAGGTTGAACCCACCTACCTTCACTAGCAGCGTTGAACCAATCATCGCAGATGACTGGCTACGTACAATCAACAAGAAGCTAGACATCGTGCAAGCTGTCGGAGCCGACAGGGTACATTATGCCGCACACCAGCTTGAAGGACCTGCTACAGAATCAGGAACTCCTGGACAGAGCCATTGTGGTTGAATCCAAAAGGAAGAGCATAGAAAACCGCAAGAGGAAGTCTAACCCTCACAAGCACTGTTCGCATCGAAGTAGCGCAATTCCTCACCACCACCTATAACAATAATGGCCACAACCATAACGGTCATCACCATGGCGGCCACAAACACAATTGGCATAAAAACCGCAATAGGAGTGGCGGCAATGGAAAGGATCTCAGTGAGGTGACATGCTTTAAGTGCAACAGGACAGGGCACTATGCAACCTCTTGCCCCGAGAAGAAGAATGGTAATGGCAATGGGAATGGAAATGGACATAATCATGGCAATGGAAACGGGAAGAAGACAAATCCATTTGTCAAAGCCACGGTGAATCATGTCTCTATGGAGGATGCTTGTGATGCACCAGACTCTGTGATTGGTAAGCTCAAGCTCAATTCTATTCCCGCAGTTGTTCTTTTTGATACTGGTGCATCGCATTCATTCATATCAAGGGTATTTGTGGATAGAGGAAAGATACCTACGGAGACTATAAACTTTCCTCTAAGGGTAAGTTCTCCTGGGGGAGAAATAGTGGCAAACTCCGGTTGCGAGGAATTAGAACTAAGGATTGGGACACACATCTTTCCCACAAGTCTAGTAGTTCTAGTATCACGAGGATTAGACATAATCTTGGGCATGAATTGGATGACCGAATATGAAGGAGTCATAGATTGTGCCAAAAGAACTGTCATGCTCACAACACCGGAAAGGAAGAGAATTCGTATCAAGTCAAACTTTGCACTTAAGGAAGCCATGGTGAACTCCCTTAAGGGGATTAGCTTGGAGGAGGTACCTATTGTAAAGGGATACCCAGATGTCTTCCCAGAGGAGCTACCCGGAATGCCTCCCGATCATGATATCGAGTTCCTCATTTACTTGATGCCAGGCACGGGGCCGATAGCTAAGAGACCATACAAGATGGATGTGGACGAGTTAAAAGAACTCAAGAAACAGCCGAGGGAACAATTGGACAAGGGAATTCATCCAACCCAGCGCGTCATCTTGGGGATCACCTGTCCTATTTGTGGAAAAGAAGGATAAATCCCAGAGGCTGGTTGTGGACTACCTCTCGTTGAACGAAGTGACGATTAAGAATAAGTATCCTCTTCCCAACATCAATAACTTGTTTGACCAGTTAAAGGGAGCAAGTGTGTTCTCAAATATCGATCTGCGATCAGGCTACTTTCAGCTAAAGATTCGAGAACAGGATGTACCCAAAACAGCTTTCACCACAAGATACGGATTGTATGAGTACACCGTGATGTCCTTTGGTCTAACCAATGCCCCGGCATACTTCATGACCATGATGAACAAGGTGTTCATGGAATATTTGGATAAGTTTATCGTGGTATTCATAAATGATATACTCATATACTCTAAGGATGAGAAGGAACATGAGAAACATTTGCTCCTTATTATGGAGAAACTAAGAGAACACAAGTTGAATGCCAAATTCAGCAAATGCGAATTCTGGTTAAAGGAAGTGGGATTCCTTGGTCATGTTGTGTCGGCAAAAGGAGTTGTCGTAGATCCTAGTAAGGTAGCTTCCATGACGGAATGGGAGTCACCCAAGAATGTGGGAGATATTAGGAGTTTCTTGGGCCTCGCAGGATATTACTGGAGGTTCATTGAAAACTTTTCCAAAATAGCAAAACCCATGACGGGACTATTGAAGAAGGAAAAGGAATTCCTATGGACCGAGGCATGTGAAGCAAGTTTTCAAGAGTTGAAGAAACGCCTTGTAACGGTGCCGGTTCTGTGTCTGCCTGATATCCAAAAGGATTTTCAAGTCTATTGTGATGCTTCTCGACAAGGACATGGAAGTGTATTGATGCAGGATGGGAAAGTGGTATCCTATGCCTCCCGATAACTTAAGAACCACGAACACAACTACCCCACACATGATTTGGAACTTCAATGCATGGTTCATGCACTCAAGGTATGGAGACACTACCTCATGGGCAAACATTGTGATGTGTTCACAGATCATAAGAGTTTAAAGTACATCTTCATCCAAAAAGGAGGAAGGATCTAAGCAAAGTCCTATGCTTCCAGTATCACAATCATGGGCATTATGCTAATAATTGTCCAAAACATGTGAATAGCTGGAAAGGATAAAAACGACGATGGTAATAGTAATAGAGGTAGTATCGTGAAGAAACCCAAGAAATATTCTAGCCAGGTGACATACTATAAGTGTGGTGAAACAGTGCATTACTCGTTAGATTGTCCTCGAAAAAGGAAGAATGGTTGTGGCAATGGAAATGCCAAAGGAAAGAAGCCCAATCCGTCCATCAAGCTACAATGAATTATGTTAGTGTGAATGGAGCTTACAAATCAACAATCCACACTGGACCCATCAAAAGAACCAAACAAATACAATCTTTTAAGGGTGGTAGGACCCTAATGTGAACCAAACCTATTTCTTGCGAGCTTTCTCGAATCTCGAGGACGAGATTCCTTTTAAGGGTGGTAGTCTGTAACATCCCAAAATTATCCTAATTTTAGAATGTTAAAAATAAATTAATAAGTTGATTGAATTGTTTGACCTTGTTGAAATTTGATTGAAAAGAAACTTTTCAGGATTTGTTTAAAATTTTCCTAAGCCGTATTAAACAAAGAGTGGATTAACATGACTATGCAATTGGTTTAGAAACTTTCATACAAACCGAAGAAAGTATGGTTTTGCATTTTATTCGTGTTTATTTTGATTTTGTTATACTTGGATATTTTTCAAACACTTGTTTCATTTTCATGAGAGGAAATAATATGACATTTCCGAATATAAGAAACACGTTGGGAGATATTCTAATTGGTGTTGTTTGGATTTTGTTTACATTCTAGGAAATTATTTTTAAAAAAATTCAATACAAATAAAATCAATCGAGAGAAGATAAAATGACTTCTTCATAATACCATGTCAGATTTTTCTTATATAATATTCGTGTGCAGTTTTGAAGTTATAAATATTTTCAGAAATATTTGAAATCTTAAATCCATACTTGGAAATTAAACAAAATCATGATATACCCTACAAAATATTATATAACTTATAAAATATAGTTTGAGATGGAAATCCTAGGCTCTACATAAGTATTTTTGATTTTAGCTTTTAATTGGATTTTTCTAACCAATTTTAAGGCATATAACTTTCTAGTATAGAAAGAAAAAAAAGAAATTGGAGTAAAAGAAATAGATGCCTACCTGCGAATCGGCCAGGCTAGGACACTTCGGCGCATGCACGCACACGAGCCGGTCACATGCACCAATCTGGCCCAACCAATCCACCGGAGCAGTTCCTTCTCTTGCTTTTTTTTGGCGGGACCCACCGGTCATCTGGTTCTTCTCGATAGGAGACGCAAATGAACACGACTTTATCCAGTACACGAGAGATCCGGCAAATATCTTGCAAAATCCGTTCGATTCATTGCCCCCTACTCCACGTCAAACTCGTCTATATATACCCTTCCATCGTCTCCATCCAATTTTTCGCAAAAAAACATCTAACCCACTCGAACTCCTGTTCCGATCTCGTCGGAGTTCCTCACATCAAGATTCTATGTCCATGGTTTAGGTGAGCTCCCAGTCTCCCATCCAAAGTTTTCTATACTATCTTTGTTGCATGCTTATGATCTTTTTCTCCGATATAGCAAGAGCTCTAGTTCGAGCGTTACAAGCACGCTGAACACCGCCGCCGACGTATACGACTCCAGCCGATCGTAACAACTAGCAAGCGCAGGACTAGAAGCCGAAGACTACCGCGCAGGCGTGTACACCTTGTTCGCCACGAAGATCACCAGAGCGTCGCCTGTTTTCAAGTTCGAGTTCACCGCCGTCGTCTTCCCGAACCGTCCGCGAGCCTGGTACGTGATGAACAGTTTCGCCCGTCCGGTCTCTAAACAACTGTCTAGGTTAGCTGACTAATCGAACATGTATCCTTCACCCATGTCGTGGCACTTTCTCTATGCACGGTACACGACGCATATGCTGTAGTAACAGATCAGGTCGCATCTAGAAAAAAATCTAGATCGGGTGCACGTGTTAATCAATCCTCGACTTCTAAATTCTGTTTATTTTTATTCTTAGGTTTAAATTAGACGAGTCGAGAGCGGCCGGAGCATCATCGGAGCAATATCCTACAACCACTGTTTAGAACCCATCCAGTCAACGCAAAATCAACATCTCCGCCGAGCTAGAAGACCACGAGGCCGATGATGTTGTCCACGCCGATCGTCGGTATGCATTGAGTGTAGGCTCGTGCGATTTTTTTCTTTTCCAAATTAAATCAGTTGTAAACTAATAATTGATTATGCTATCTTTTCTATTTACACGCGCGTGCGCTGGGCATATTTGTTTAGTTCATATATCAACCTTGATCGGTTCTAAATACGTTGTATATTAATTCACACCATCAGCTTAAAAATTATATATCTTTTGATATAGGGCTTTATTTTGTTTAGTTCTTTTTGCACCATGCTCATAATAAAATTATCTATCTAGTAGTACTAGTTTTTAACAATTTTTAGAATTTTCAAATGCGTCGTGTACAATTTTAGATCTAAAGGTCCGTCAAGTAAAATGTTTTGAGCCATGATTACGGAGACAAGCTCTCTATCCTTTAGACCAAACCGACCTTGTTTTACATGAGATAAATATATAACTTGACATTGTTTTCTGTTTTTGGATTTTGTTTACATGTCATGCATTTAATTTGTTTTTTTTCTATGGTTATTTATTTGTGGTAAATTTTCTACACGGTAGTTTTCGTTTGGAGCGCGAGTGGCGTTCTACGGTGAAGTAATCATCAAATTAATCTAAGGCAAGTTACACCACTTGTTCATAATTTGTCCCAGTTTTGATTCTATGCATGTGATCTTCAAAATTCTGTAGTATGCATGTGTAGGATGATCTAGTAGAATTTTCCTTAAGTGTTATTTTGCAAGTGCGATGATTTTGTAGTATGCCATGAGTAGCTCTATACTTAGGATTTACCTCCCTCCTAATAGGTTACCCTTGTTTTTGCTAAGTATTGCTTGCTATGCTATATATACAAAGTACCGTTGGGGGGTTCGAAAGACAAAGAATTTTTCTAAGAATAAAGTCTCTCTAGAGCAAACTTTCTTCTCAAATCCACTTCAAAATAAAACTAAGTTTTCTTCTGGGCGAAATGGTTGTCGGGTCAACGAGTGTGATTTTGGTGCAGGACGGCCGCCCAGGAATCAAAGAAGTCTGCCATGTTTCAGAAGTCAGAAGCTTTCAGTGCAACCACAATACATTATGGGCTCTGTCTTGGCCTAGTACTTAGTGGGAAACCTCACCTGGGTACCAACATTTGGAGGTTCTTGGCACGGTTGGATCTGGAAGGTAGAGGGGCTACTAAGGGAAAGCCTCGCCATGGTCTTGTCTGTTAAAGGACTTGATCGTGGATTGTGGGTAAAGTGCACAAACTCTCGAGAGTATTGCAATCTGATCGATCAGCCGTGTTCACGGTAACAGAACAACAATGAGCGTCAGAAGGATGGAGCCTCTGAAGGATCTTCCTCTCTCTTTTCTAAAACAAAGTTTTGAAACCCCATGGCGTGCGTAATATCGCTAATGGGTGGGATTTTGGGAACTTGGTGTGTAATATCCAAGTGTCACTTGGTGCGTAATATCCAAGTGATTGGTTGTTTGGACACTTGGTGCGTAATATCCTCGTGTGCCACTCGACCTTATTTTATCTAAGCAAATGTTTACAAAGTAGGACAATCCTCTCTTCTTCTCTCTACTTAAGAAAACTAGCTTTGAGCAAATGAACTCTACAGCCTATACCAGCCTTGCATGTAGAGATAGTCTTTTCTCTCCTTGGTGTAAATTGCCAATACATTCAAAGTATTGACCCAACTTGTTGGCTGCACGTCTTATGTGCAGAATCCAAAGATTGAAAGGTGCGTAGGGATCGCGGGTCTACACTCGACAAGCCTGGGCGTTGATGGACTCATGCTGCTTTTATGTTTCCGCTGTTATTTGAGCTAGCATAATGCTAAGCAATCTTTGTAATAAATTCATACTCTGGATTCTCCGTGTAATAAAGACTTTGTGTTTTACATGATATTTCATCGACTGTGAGTGCTAGCTATTGATCCAGGAACTAGCATGTTAATCACAGGGACTTTGGATCCTTACCGATCCGAGGCCACTACACGGTTAGTGGCTCCAACCGGGACGAATGCGCCGGGACTAAAGACCCTTTAGTCCCGGTTGCTGGCTCCAACCGGGACGTGTGAGCCATTAGTAATTAAACACCGCGGACCTTTCTCCTTCCCCGATCTTATTTCACACTCAACCGAACATATCGCCACCGCCGGCGAGGACAAGCGCTTGGACGTCGTCAGGCTACCCAACCGTCGCCCCGCCACCGGCCTCTACGCACCGCCTCGCTGTGCTGATCCTCCTCGCCAAAGGAATCGAAGCCGCACGAACAAAATTGACCACGTCTTCCCCATCACCGATGAGCTCCTCCATCATCATCAGTATTGCTGTCGACCTCCTTCGTCCTCGCCAAGGCTACACACGTGTCAAGGGTGAGCCTGTGATTGTCCTGCACCCCTTCTTTCCTCCACTCTCGCTCTGGCCTGCTACCGCGTCATGTGCCGCCGGCGCTGCATGTCATTGTGTGCCCTGTTCTAGTGACCTAATCCAGGGGGTGCCACCGTAATTAGGTTTGCTGCTATGCCATCTTTCAAACAAGCCTGCGCATGCCTCCTCCCGAGCCCTCTAGCGACGTCACGGGCCACCGCCTAAGCATGCTCACCGACAAGCCGAGGTGGCGTTGAAGTGGCCCTGGGCCTGATTGTCAGCCTCTGGGCTAGACACAGCCCCAGTGAGAAATGTTCCCAACGTCGTAATGATGTTAGCCTGATACATAAATAGTTTAATAATTCCAGAAACTTTTTAAATATTGTAAAATCAATAACTAATTATCTATAAGTCAGAAAAATATGAATAATATATCAAAATGTTCATAAAAATGACATCTATCTTTTACAGCTATACTCATGCATTATTAAGAAACTTCAATTAACAAGTTTGTTAGAAGAAACAAGTGAACCCTCTCTGATGCATCGGGGATTTCTCCGAATTAGGGTTTATATCCCTCTTACTCTGTTTAAATTGTCAAGCATGTATTAGGGTTACATTTAAGGTGATCTCGTCATCAAACCACGGGACCCTAGCCCCTCAAATATCGCCTACCTAACCTCCTCGCTTAGCCGCTTTGACTCATCCACTTTTCCCCTTTTGCAGAAAATATGGAACCACACGACAAAGACGAAGAAAGGAAGAGTTGATCTAGGGTATGATCCGCGGGGAAGAAATCGATGTCTCGAAGTTTCTGAAAAAATCCGGTGAGAGTGATCCTCTTCTCGCTGGAAGAGACGGCTTTGGTGAGGGAGAATCCAACAATTTTGGTGAGGGAGAAGGCGATGACTTTGCTGAGGGAGAAGGCGACGACTTCGGTGGAATATTAAATATTACAAACTCCACCGAGGTTCATATATATATTAATTAATCCTTTGCTATCTATATACATATATTAACGCTCTTTCTTCTTTTAGCCCTCCGGATCGATAAAATCTTCTGCATCTTGGGTTCGCAGCATAGAAAACAATAAATTTCCTACGATATAAAAAACTAAGCACCAAGATCTATCTCTCTAGATACAAGCAATGGGTTCATATACATCCATAGATAACTTACCCTCGAACACCGACAAAGCGTTACGAGATTGGTTCTCGTGGATGATGTAGTCGTTCACTTGCCGATCTCAAGATCGTGAAGAAGTCTAGCCGGTCCAGCACCACAAAGTAGTGGTGCATCCGTTATCGCATACACGTCTGGTACACCGACAACATCCGAGTACTTGCTCTAGCAAAGCAGCGGAAGCAGCAAATCCTTGCTCCAGAAAAAAGCCACCGAAAACATGTATCTCGCAAAACAGAGACCATGGGGAATATTCTAGAGGGGGAGAGAGATCCTTCGCGAGGAGGTGTGTGATGAGAGGAGGGGAGGGGTGCCTTTTATAGGGAGAGGGGAGGCAGCCAAGGGCCATGGAGTGGTGGCAATGGTGGCTACCCCCACCTCTTCCACATTCATGTGGGTGGAGCTCCCACTCCCATAAAAATCCTCCACTCAAAATTCCACTCACCTCCATTAAATTTCCACCAAATTTAATGCAAGATATCATTTAATAAAACTCTTTTATTTATATTATTCAGAATTTTGTTAATTACATTAATTAACAAACATTCACATCAAAACCTTTACAAAATTTCAATTTCACATGCAGAAACATTTTCAGCAATTTCAACCGAAACAATTATGGTGTCCACTGAAATAATTCCAGCACTTACATATTATTTCTCTGGCATCTTATTTGCTCCAAATAGTGTCGGTATCCTTTAAGTGTGTCACTCTACGGTTCGCGAATAATGCAGACATGATCTAGACCCCTCTCCGATCAATAATCAGTAGCGAGACCTGGAGATTCATACTGACTCCCACACATTCAACGATGACTTCTTGTGATTGTGTGAACCTTTAACATTGTAATTAAATCCTTTGTCTCGCGATATTTTACATGTCCGAGATTCGATCATCGATATCCCCATACCTAGTTTGATCTCGTTACCGACATGTACTCTTTTCTCGTCCCCGTGATATAACATTCTAGTGATCCCCATCACTTGCTTGGAAGCTATATCAATATGACATCACTGAGAGGGCCCAGAGTATATCTCTCCTCATCGGGATGCACAAATCCCACTCTTGATCCATGAGCCTCTATATAACACTATATGAGTATCTGAACCCACCTTTATAGTCAAACTGTTACGGTGTGACGTTTGATGTTATCAAGCTACTATTCCTATATAAGTGATTGACATGATCTCATGGTCTAAGGACTAAAGTTACTTGTAATGATGTTATAGCAATTTAAGCATAATGACTTTGATCATATTACTATACTTTAGATGAATGTTCATCCATTCCACTAATGTCGTGACATTGTTATTAAAAACATCCAATATTCCACTAATTTCCCACCAAGTCTTCCGTTTTACCAAAACTAGACTTTGACTTTTCAAACTAGGATTTGGCTATTCAAATTAGGGTTTGACCATTTTACTAGTGTTGGCTGACTAGACCTTTAGGGTTTGGATTGGCTAGCCCCTAGGGAATGCCAATGTCCAAGTGACCCCCTCCCGGGGTGGTGGAACGATTGGTGGTCCCTCCAGAACATTCTAGAAGTTTCTGGTCAAAACACGAAAACTTTTTCGAACCCCGGAAAAATACTTTCCTTATATGAATCTTATTCTCCGGACCATTACGGATCTCCTCGTGATGTCCTGGATCCAATCCGAGACTCCAAACAACATTCGTTCTCTAACTCATATTACATATCTACTTAAACAACATCGACTCCTTAAGTGTGTCTCCCTACGGTTTGCGAACTATGCAGACATGATCGAGACACTTCTCCAGTCAATAACCAATAGAGGGATCTAGAAATCCATATGTCTCCCACACATTTCAACGATGACTTCATGATCAAATGAACCATTTACATACGATACCAATTCCATTTGTCGCATAATACTTTACTTATCTGAGGTTCGATCATCGATATCTCTATACCTAGTTTAACCTCGTTACCGATAAGTACTCTTTACTCGTACTGTTATGTGACATCCCTTGTGACCGAGTCACATGCTTGCAAGCCAATTGGATGACACTTACCAAGAGGGCCCAGAGTATATCTATCTGTCATATGGATGGACAAATCCCACTCTTGATCCATGCACTTCAATCCATACTTTTAGAATACTAAATGCCACCTTTATAACCACCTAGTGACGGAAGTGGTGTTTGATGTCATCAAAGAACTCATCTAGTGATGGTGATTAACATGATATCATGGTCAAAGGATTAGGTTATTATGTATTTAAAAGCTTTGTAGCAAACGAACTTTAACGACTTGATCTTATGCTATGCTTACTATGGGTGTGTGTCCATCACATCATTCTCCTAATGATATGACATTGTTTTTAATAAAAACATCCAATGTCCATGATCATGAAACCATGATCATCTATTAATCAACAAGCTAGTTTAACAAGAGGCACACTAGGGACTCTTTTGTTGTTTATAAACACACAAGTATTAATGTTTCCGGTTAATACAATTATAGCATGGGATGTAAACATTTATCATAAACATAAAGATATGATAATAACCACTTTATTATTGCCTATTGGACATATATCCAACACCAAGCATGCGCGGTAGGCTGCCGAGCGCTCGTGGCAGGCTACCGCATGCCTGCGGCAGCGAGCGCGGTAGATCTTCCCGTGGTTGGCACGGTGAACAGCGTCGACGACATCGACTGCTTAACCGGCAGAAAATCATAAGTGTGCAGGGAAGGAGTAGAAGACGTGGCAGACATGGTGGTGGCAAAGGGAAAGACAGACTCGTAGAATACAACATGGTGAGAGATGATGATCGTTTGGGTGGAACAATCAAGACACTGATAGTCGTGATGTTGGTATGGATACCCTAAAACACGCAGGGCAAGGAGCTTGTGCGGTGCAATGATACGTCGTAAACGTATCTATAATTTTTGATGTTCCATGCTTGTTTAGTATCTACTTTGATTTTCTTTGTCTACACTTCAGGTATTTTTATATGTTTTCTGGTACTAACCTATTAAAAAGATGCCACAGTGCCAGTTGCATGTTTTCTTCTGTTTTTGGTTCCGGAATTGGACGGGACAAAGCCAAAGTCAGTATTTTACCGTGGGGAACACGGAGCCAGAATACAAGACGGAGGGAGCCACCAGGGGGCCACACCCTAGATGCGCGGCCAGGCCTTGCCTGCGCTTGGGGGGGTGCGTCCACCCCGGGTGCCCCCTGCCTCGCATCTTCGGCTATAAGAAGCCCCCGATACAAAAACCCTAAGTACCCGATCAATCTTCCACAAAACAGTCTGTAGCCGCCGCCACCATCGTCCCTAGATCAGGGGGATCTGAAGCTCTTCCTAGCACCCTGCCGGAAGGGAGGGATCTGTGAGACCCTGGCGCATGGCTCAATAAGATTGATAGGAAACCCATACCAACAAGTTGCAACTTCTTTTCCGGAAGCTCATTCAAAAAGAACTCTAAGGTTAAGCGTGCTTGGCCTAGAGCAATTCTAGGATGGGTGACCGATCGGGAAGTGGAGTGCAGTGCGCAGTGAGGACAAAGTCTTGTGAAAAGACTAGTTTTGGTCTGTGGGGTTAGTCTAGAGATCCAATTGAGCGGCCAGAAGTGACAGCCGTCGGTCCGGAGTGACAGCGGGTGTTACAATTGGTATCAGAGCCGACCCTCGCGGTTACATGGGCGTGTACGGGTCAGTGGCAGACATGTGTAGCATGGCGAGTGTGGCCCGGAGTGGACACGACATAGCAATGTACCGGCACTGGACGCACTTACGTGTGCCAAGTGGGGATGTTCCTGGCTTGTGGTTGATCGACGAGGACGTCGATCTTCTAATGGTGGGTGTATGTGAGACCCTGGCGCATGGCTCAATAGGATTGATAGGAAACCCATACCAACAAGTTGCACCTTATTTTCCCCAAGTTCATTCAAAAAGAACTCTAAGGTTAAGCGTGCTTGGCCTAGAGCAATTCTAGGATGGGTGACCGATTGGGAAGTGGGTACCGAGTGCGCACGAGTGAGGACAAAGTGCGCAGAAAAGACTAGTGTTGGTCTGTGGGCTTAGTCTAGAGATCCTATTGAGCTGCCAGAAGTGACAGCTGTCGGTCCGGAGTGACCGGGGGTGTTACAGGATCATCCTGGAGGCCTTCTTCATCACCATGCCAGCCTCCGGTATGATGCATGAGTAGTTCCACCTTGGACTACGGGTCCATGTAGTATCTATATGGTTGTTTCTCCTCCTTTGTGCTACCATGTTTAGATCTTGTGATCTCCGTTCATGATCAAGATCATCTATTTGTAATCATGCATGTTGTGTTTGCGAGGATCCGATGGATATTGAGATTACTATGTCAGAATGGTTAATGATTCTATCTTATTGATTCTATCATGTCTGTGTTGCTTGTGATCTTGCATGCTCTCCGTTTCTAGTAGCTATCTTGGCCAACTAGATGCTAGTGACTCCAAGAGGGAGTATTTATGCTCGATAGTGGGTTCATGCCTCTATTTAATCTGGGGAAGTGACAGAAATCTCTAAGGTTGTAGAGGTGTTGTTGTTACTAGGGAGAAAACAACGATCTCTTGTTCATGGACCAAGTGGATTGTTTACCTTACACACTTTGCTTAAAGTAGTTATCCATTGCTTGCAACTTAATACTGGAGGGGGTTCGGATGATAACCTGAAGGTGGATTACTAGTCATAGGTGCAGTTGGATGGCGGTCTATGTATCTTGTTGTATTGCCCAATCAAATCTCATAGGATCATGAATGTCTAGTATTGCATTGTTATGCCTTGCTCTGTCCTGTCAATTGCCTTGCTGTAATTTGTTTACCCAGCATGCCATGTTGTTTATCTTAAGGAGAACACCTCTTGTGAACTATGAACCCCGGTCCAATCTTTACCATTGATAGATCTTCCACTGTTACTGTTTACTTTCTGCAAACCACTATTAACTTCCAAAACATACGGTTAATCCTTTGTTTACAACAAACCGGTGAGATTGACAACCTCAATGTTTGTTGGGGCAAAGTCTTGAGTTTGTGTTGTGCAGGTTTCCAGTTTCTAGCAACACCTTTGAGTCGTTTCCTTCCTCCTACTGGTTCGATAACCTTGGTTTCTTATTGAGGGAAAAACTTGCTGATGTACTCATCATAACTTCCTATTGGGGTCTTCCAACGAAGATCTACAGTGATCTGAGCCGCATCAAGCCTTTTTCTGGCGCCGTTGCCGGGGAATTAAAGAAGAAGAAGCTCCCACGCCAACAACACGACATCAAAGCTGCTTTCTGGTGTCGTTGCTAGGGAGGCTAAGGACGGCTTCACAAGGGGAGTTCTTCACAACCTTTCTCTTTACTTTTTTTTCGTTTTTCTTAGTTTCTTTTGATTGGTTTTGTTTGCCTCTTTTTATCAAAAAATCCAAGAAAATTAGTTCCTACTCTAGTTGCTACTGCTGTTGGTTTGCTTCACTTTTGCAAAAATGAACTCTGCTGAGAACACCAAGTTGTGTGACTTCACTAGCACAAACAACAATGATTTCCTAAGTACACCTATGGCTCCACCTGCTCCTGATGCTACCTTTTATGAAATTAAGCCTGCTTTGTTGAATCTTGTGATGAAAGAGCAATTTTCTGGTGCTAGTTCTGATGATGTTGCTGCCCACCTCAATAACTTTGTTGAACTTTGTGAGATGCTAAAATATAAGGATGTAGATGGATATATTATTAAGCTCAAGTTGTTTCCTTTCTCCTTGAGAGGAAAAGCTAAAGAATGGTTACTGTCCTTGCCTAGAAGTAGTATTGATTCTTGGATTAAGTGCAAAGATGCTTTTATTGGAAAATACTATCCTCCTACTAAGATCATATCTATGAGAAGTGAAATAATGAAATATAAACAACTTGATAATGAACATGTTGCTCAAGATTGGGAAAGAATGAAATCTTTGGTTAAGAATTGTCCCACTCATGGACTGACTACATGGATGATTATCTAGAATTTTTATGCAGGTTTAAACTTCTCCTCAAGAAACCTATTGGATTAAGTTGCTGGAGGTACCTTTATGACCATTACCTTGGGTGTTGCAACAAAGCTCCTTGATAATATGATGGTCAACTATTCTGAATGGCACACTAAGAGTGACCCACATGGTAAGAAGGTAAATTCTATTGAAGAAACCTCCTCTTTGAGTGATAAGATTGATGTTATCATGGCCATGCTTGTTAATGGAAAAGCTCATATAGATCCAAATAATGTTCCATTAGCCTCTTTTTTTGCTCAAGAAGAGCAAGTTGATGTGAACTTCATTAGAAACAACAATTTCAGCAACAAAGCCTATAGGAATAATTTTGGTAGTAACAATAATTATAGTCCTTATCCTCCTAATAATGGCAATACCTATGGAAATTGCTACAACAACAATGCTAGAAGTGCTCCCTCTGAACTTGAAGTCATGCTTAAATACTTTATTAGTAAGCAAACCATTTTAAACAAAATGGTGGAGGAAAATCTCATGAATGTGGAGAAAAATATTTCCTCTTTGTTTGTAGCACAGTCCTCTTTGATTAATAAAATGGATGCTAAACCTGAATCCTTGGAAAGTACCTTTGCTGCTACTCATGCCATACAAGTTACTATTGATGAAAATGTTAGACTGTTATCCCAACTCATGCTAGGTGGGAAAGAGAAGCTGAAATTGCTAGAAACAATAGTGTGTGCACTATTACCACCACCAATATGGATACCACCAAACCATAAGTCCCTATTCCTCCTACCATAATGCCTAAACCCAATGAGTCTACTACCGGTGATGCTAAGTTTGATTTTGATCTTGATGGTTGCAATATTTCTGAAGTGATTATGTTCCTGCAAAAGCTTGCTAGAAGTCCTAATGCTAGTGATATGAATGTATCTTTCACCAAACACATTACAGATGCTCTTATTAAAATTAAGGAAGAACAGTTGAAACACAAAGCCTCTATTCCTAGGAAAGTAGAAGATAGTTGGGAACCCATCATTAATATGCAAGTGAATGACTTTGATCTCAAAGGTTCATGTGACCTTGGTTCTAGTGTCTCTATTATGCCTAGAAAGATTTATGAAATGCTTGATTTGAAGATTGCTATTTTGATGTCCCACTTGATGATAATGCTAAAAAAAACTCATGGGGAGTGATGACCCAGAAGTATAGGGGATCGCAACAATCTCCGAGGGTAGTATTACCCAATTTATTGATTCGACACAAGGGGAGCCAAAGAATACTTATAAGCCTTAACAACTGAGTTGTCAATTCAGCTGCACCTGGGAATAGTCTTGCTCAAAGTAGTTTATCAGTAGCAACAGTTTTGTAGTAGCAGCAGCAAAACAAGAGCAATAGTAACAGTAGTAGCAAACAATAGGATATGAGTGCGGTAGGCATAGGGATGGATGGACAGGCGTTGCATGGACGAGACTAAACATGTAACTTTAAGATCTAGGCAATTGTAGATAAATAAGATAAAGCATCCAAGTACTAAACAATCATAGGCATGTTCTCCATATATAGTCATGCGTGCTCGCAATGAGAACTTGCACAACATCTTTTGTCCTGCCTACCCGTTACAGCGAGGCCTCAAGGGAACTGCTGGAAATTAAGGTGCTCCTTTTAATAGATCACAAACAATACTATCATAATGAATCAATAATAAGTTCATATCTGAGATCATGGCACTCGGGCCCTAGTGACAAGCATTAAGCACAACAAGTTGCACCAAAGTCAAATAACACTAATAGAGATACTAGGCACCATGCCCTAACAATATTATTCGATTACATGATAGAACTCATCCAATCCCAACCATCCCCATAGCCTACAGCGGGGGATTACTCACTCATGGATGAGGGAAACATGGATGGTTGATGGAGAGGCGTTGTTGATGATGATGGCGATGAACCTCTCCAAATTCCCCGTCCCTGCAGGGTGCCATAACGGATTTTCTGGTTCCGAATCGCGGTTTCTGGTGGTGGCGGCGCAGCGGAACTCTTTCTGTAAAAATTTCGAACCCCCCTCGGTTTTAGGTCAAAAGGCAACTTATAGGCCAAGAGGGAGGCCGAGGGGGTGCCTGAGGCGGCCACACCCCCTCCAGGCGTGGGGTGGGCCCACCCGCACGGTAGGGGGGAGTGGGCGGGCCCCCCGGGCCCCTTCTCCGTCTCGTATTCTGGATCCGTGGATCTTCTGGTGAAATAGGATTTTTGGCATATTTTCCGAGATTTTTCCTGATAGTTGATTTCCTGCACAAAAAATAGACACCAAGGTAATTCTGCTGAAAACAGCGTCAGACCGTGTTAGTTATATCCAAATCACACAAGTTTAGAGGAGAAACAATAGCAATAGTTTTCGGGAAAGTAGATACGTTTTGGACGTATCAGGGAATGTTAATGATATTCTTATAATGGTTAATAATGCTTATGTCCCTGTTGATTTCTATGTTTTGGATGTTGAATACAATGATTCTTGTCCTTTTACTTTGGGAAGACCTTTTCTTAGAACTGTTGGTTCCATCATTGATATGAAAGAAGGCACCATTAAATATTAATTTCCATTCTAAAAAAGGTATTGAAAACTTCCCTATGAGGAGAGATAAGTTGTCTTTTGCTCCTCCTTTGAAATAAAGGTTTGATGTTAATGCTTCTTCATTTGAAAATACTTAATTCTTGCTTCTCGTGCCTAACTTATAGGCGTTAAAGAAAAGTACTTATTGGGAGATAACCCAATAGTTTTCTTGAGTCTTGGAAGTTATTACTTCTGTAATGACCTCTCCTTATCCTTTTTTTTCCAAGAATAACCTCTAATGAGAGGGAAGTAAAGATTAGGGGATTTGCTGTCTCGAAACAGATTTCTGTGCTCCATTGTAAAAATTCGTGTAAAATCTCTGTAAGTCGAATTGAGCTGTAATTTTTGGAATAAATCCCACAGGTTGTTAGATAACTGTACTTAGTTCAACACTTTTTGATTTGAGCAACATAAGGTCTTCGAAAAAATCGATTTCTACTTGCTAGTATGTTTTGACAGATTTCTGCCATTATTTGCATTTGCTTCTTATTGATTCCTTTTTGGGTTCTTTTTGGGAAACTGAGCTTTTTAAGGGAATTGCTAAAGTAGCTTGTGTCTTTACTGAAATTTTTTATGTTTTGAAACTAAATCAAAGGTCTATTATCTTTTGAATACACTAATGTTGCTAATGAAGATTGTGTGAAGTTTTGTATGAAGGAAAATTTATAGGTGTAGAGAAAGAATGATGTAATGAGCTGAAGAATGGACAAAAGCTCAAGCTTAGGGATGCCACCCCGTGTCACCCCAAGAAATATTCAAGAGGTACAAGCGTCAAAGCTCGGGGATGCCCAAGGCATCCCCTTCTTCATCAATAAAAATCTCAGGTCTTTCTAGACACTTCATTTTTATTGTTTCATGCACTGTTGTGTTGTTCTTGGAGCATCTTAGTTTTCGGTTTTGGTTTTTTTTCCTTAGTTTGCTTTAATAAAGAACTTTGGACCCCCTTTCTCTCTATGTTGTTTTAGATAAGTTGATTGGTGTTGGAAAGGAGTAGGAAGTTCTTGCTTTAATAGTACAAGAGAACACCACACCGAGAAGTACTGATGTAACGCGAGCCAAAGTCGAAGACGAGCACGGGTGGGGCAAGCACAGCGTCGGCGGCCGATGGTGCAGCGAGCGGGAGGACAAGTAGCGGTGTCCGGGGCCACCTCAGGAGACGCACGGTCGGGGACGGGGCGAGTAGCGCCGGGCATGGCTATGCGGAGCTTGGCCGCTGATAGAGAACAACGGCGAGGAGACGCTAGACAGCAACACCGCGAGGCATCGAGGAGGCGAGGGAACAGGGTGGCACGGCGGTTGGTGGAGAAGGTTTGAAGTTGTGGCTAGGAGGAGTCCGCAGCGCTCGACGGGATGGCCTGGGGAGGACGGGGCCGTGACAGAGGGCCTGCGACGCCGGCGGACGGCAGAGATTGGCGAGGAGGGGCGCTCGGGAACGGGCAGAGGTCGCGGAGGACGGGTGGTGGTCGCAGCAGAGGCCTCGCGCGCTAGGGAAGGGCGACGCGGCGATGCAGAGGAGGTAGGCGGTGGCGTGGGCGAGGGGAGGCCCGGGCGGCGGCGGTTGTAGAGAGGCCAGCGAGAGGGGAATCGTGAGGGAGGAGAGAAGGGATCGCGAGGGCGTGCGAGGCGTGCCGCAACGTGGTGGGACCAAGCGCGGGTGGGTCCAGGAGCGTGCGGGGCAGGCGGGTCTATGTGGTGGGTGGCGGCGACGATATTTGGAAGGTGGGGTGCGATGTGTTGGGACTAGGGTTTGGTCAGGGCTAGGCTAGGGTTCTAGGTGGGTTGTAGGTAGCCTTTGACTGGGCCTTGGGCCTGGTCATCTGGCTGCCTCCCCACGAAACATGTTGTTATTTTTATTTGTTTGTTTTAAATTTTTAAAATGTTTTTGAAAATAACTATTAGACAAAAAAATATCTAGAAGTACCGGGGTTTGTAATTGAAATAGAGAGGGGGTTATTTTAGAAAACAAACATAAGCTTCTATAAAATAGTTTTAGTCAAATAATATGCATGCAGTCATGATAATGCACAAAACAAAAACATAGCGTTCTTTTAGTAGTGGTTTTACCCGGGGTGCTACAATTCGACACCACTAACAATGGATCTCGCCATCGAGATCCGCCTCATGGTATAGGGAGGAAGGACGGCAATCTGAATCTTCTCGCTTAGTGCAGATCCTTGCGACACCACTAACAAGGATTCTTTCTTCATCTTGCAATCGGCGACACCACCAACAAGAATGTTGCTTATGTTCATCGAGAGAGCACTCCGGAGAACAAAGTCGAAGGTAAAGGTCTCAAAAGGTAAGGCCACCTCCAACTTCAATGGAAGGAGTATAATTGCATCGATACACCATTCAATGTACAAGAGCGAATGATAAGAGTAGTCGGATGGTGATCAGTCCATCGCGCACCCAAAGCATTACTCCGCACATGAATAGGAGAATTATGCAACCAACTCTCAGAATCAGACTGAAGATCTCGACAATCGAGATTTGGAAACAAAAGAATGATGTAAGTTCTTCATCATACATGATGCATATGAAATCGTCGCATTGAAAAACATCGGAAGATACAAAGAAAAGAAAAAATGTGAATTTTTGGTCCACCGAAAGGTACACAGAGGAAGATTCCTCAGATAACATAAAGACCAGTTGTCGAAGCACCATTAACAAAGGATGGAAGTGAAAACCTGAAGGTACGATGGAAACCCAACCACGAGAATTCCTGGACTCGAAGAAAAGGTGAGAGGGCAGATTCAAAACACGCAGAGGTAAGAGAAGAATAGCAGAGGGGTAAGGAGTAAAAGCAGAACTAATCAGATCTATCCAACCGATTTTATAAAATAGTTTTGACACTCTACAATGTCCGTTAGCTAGGTTATCCTACAGGCTAGACCAGTGGGGTATCGTAATTGTTGAGCTCTGATACCACTCTGTAACACCCTCGGAATCGGCCCTATGCAAGTTTCAGCGATTCCCGCCAAACCCGCATAGAAACGATTCAAAGGTGCCCACCAGGCACTTTCGTGCGGGTGGAAAACGAAGTAATATCACTACACAATAGTCCACGATGGAACCCATAGAACAGATATATACAACAACGACTCCCTAAGTCAAGAATACAGATTTACAATACAAAGATCCAAATCACCTTGAAAACAATACAGCTTCCGACTACGGAAAAGATGCAAATGGGGCTAAGAATCCTGAAGAATAACCAATGGCGTTCATAACCCTGCCCAGGCCAAGCCGGAAGGGTAACCCTGCTAACGACGTCGATCTCAAACCTGCTTAAACAAAAGGGGTGCCAACAAAGGGCAAAGGAAAAAGAGAGCGGTCAGTACTGAGGCCAATACACGGCGAGACTAGAATTTGGCGGTCCTCGCCTACATAGGTATGGTGGACTGAAGCGGCAGAGCAACATGCACTAAACAACCTATAGAGACTCGATTCAACTGGCGTCTATCAGATAGGGATAAGAAAGACCTATTCGGATACAACCTGAAACTATCACCAAGCATACCCATCCTGGTATTTCCCCCTCAACACCAATCGAGGAAGTCAACCGAGAAACTCACACAGTTGGCAGTTTTATTCATTATGTTATAGTTGCGGCAATTACTAGTCAGATATATATAGCATGAGTCATCCTAATATAATAAGCAGTGGGCAGTTTTAGTTAACCATTCCGTTGTAGTTGTAGTACTTACTAGTCAGATACATATAGCATGAGGCATCCCAAAACCCAGCAGTTGTTGGTACTTTTATTTAGCCATTCCGTTGTAGTTGCAATACTTACTAGTCAGATACAATAGTAACAGGTGACAACCCAAACCAGTAGTTGTTGGCACTTTTATTTAGCCATTCCATTATAGTGAAGCTGATTACTAGTCATTATAAAGTCAAATTTATAGCACTACTTTAGTTATAGTTGTCTATGATCGAGATACTGTGCTCCAAGTCGTCCATAACCGCGAACACGGCTTTCAGAAAGTTTTACCCTGCAGGGGGTAGAAATAGCAACACACGCACGATCAACCTCGAGAAAAACCAATAAAAACCCAACGAGGCATCACGACAGAGCAATTGCAAGATTCATATAAATTTCAGGGGGCCACCCCACCAAGCTACCTGCGACGAAGTTGGCCGGCTCCGAGACGGACCCAGAGGTTTGTGTCGACGGCTGTAAACGACTGAGAACCCGAAAGTGTGACTGGGCTTGTCGATACGGCATAAACATATCACAATTCCTAAACAGTACAGGCGCTCCACTTGCAATCGTAAATAAAGCAGTAAAGCATGGCATAAGTACAGGATAGTAATAAAGCCCCAAACTACTTTATGGCCCCAAGAAATAAATATGACTCAAACTCTGGCTAGGGGGATTCATGGTCCCACATGCGGATAGTGCGAATATTCAAAGAACATGTATCAAGTACTCGGGGTCCTACGGGACACAAGTGGACGGTTAAAAACCAAATAACATCTATTGCCCACCTGTGCCTCTTCATTATTTACCTACTCCAATTTTAGTTATTAAACGGTAATTAAAGTTATAATCATATCCAACATTAAACATAAGGCATTACTCCAACAACTGTAGAACATCGACGGCGTTGCAACACCTGCGCAAGCAACTACGACTCGCAAGGCGGAATATCTACCAAACAACATGTAATAGGGTGTGTCCAAGGAAATTTAAGGCTGCAAGGAATATCACGGGTACGAAAACTAGAGCATCGCAACACAGATAGCAATAGATCAACATGAGGGAATAAATACTATGAAAGTAAGATAGGTAGAAAGGGGGAGATTGCTCGCCTAAAAACATTTCCGAAGGTTCATCCGAAGATCGGGTCGACACTCGCATCAACTCATCGGCCTAGCCCGTGAAGAATCAAAACACTAGAAGAAACACCGGATGCACTATTTAATACTACGATAAAAGATCGGGCATGATGCATGTATGATGTATGACATGGCAATGGTGCAATGCAATTAAGCCATATTAAGCGGAACCGGGGTCCCGACAATTAATTGGATGGTTCATGTTGATTAGATACCCCGCAATTTAATTGTTGTCTTAACATGGCAAAACATAGTATCAGTTCGCTACACAAATTTAAATAAAGACAATATAAGGCTAGAAACGCCCGCATATGGTCTCCATATTTAATTTAGGTGAACCATCAAAATACCCCCAAACACCCACAATATGTATGCGAGTATGAATGATTATATGCAACAAGTATATACATAGAAATTTATAAAAATAGAGGCTCGGGAAGGTTCACACATCGGGGTTTAGCGAACTTGATTCTGAGGGTTCGGTTTGGCCTTTGGCGGGATCGGTCTTCAAATCAGGCTTCAGATCCGTGTTGGCGATCTTGGTGTCCGAGAATTCACCGGGTCCATGTGGTAGGGCTTGCGGTGTCGACTTCTAGTGCTTGGATGGAGCGCTGGTGGATAGATGACGTTGTATAGAAGAAATCCAATGCCCAAACTCTTACGGGAATTCTGTCGAACATGTTGCCGACGGAGGAAAACGTGCCACTGAAACGAGGTAGCTCTAGCGGAGCACTACACATTCCGACTTCAGCTGCACACATGCTCCATCACTTCAAAGATCAGGCAGTGTACATAGAACACCACACCGAGAAGTACTGATGCAACGCGAGCCAAAGTCGAAGACGAGTACGGGCTGGCAAGCACAGCGTCGGCGACCGATGGTGCAGCGAGCGGGAGGACAAGCAGCGGTTTCCGGGGCCGCCTCAGGAGACGCACGGTCGGGGACGGGGCGAGCAGCGCCGGGCATGGCTATTCGGAGCTTGGCCGCTGACAGAGAACAACGGCGAGGAGACGCTGGACAGCACCACCGCGAGGCATCGAGGAGGCGAGGGAACGGGGTGGCACAGCGGTTGGTGGAGAAGGTTTGAAGTTGTGGCTAGGAGGAGTCCGCAGAGCTCGACGAGATGGTCTGGGGAGGACGGGGCCGCGACGGAGGGCCTGCGACGCCGGCGGACGGCAGAGATTGGCGAGGAGGGGCGCTCGGGAACGGGAGGAGGTCGCGGAGGACGGGTGGTGGTCGGGAGCAGAGGCCTCGCGCGCTAGGGAAGGGCGACGCGGCGATGCAGAGGAGGCAGGCGGCAATGCGGGCGAGGGGAGGCCCAGGCGGCGGCGGTTGCAGAGAGGCCAACGAGAGGAGAATTGCGAGGGAGGAGAGAAGGGATCGCGGGGGCGTGCGAGGCGTGCCGCAACGTGGTGGGACCAAGCGCGGGTGGGGACAGGAGTGTGCGGGGCAGGCGGGTCTATGTGGTGGGTGGTGGCGGCGATATTTAGAAGGTGGGGTGCAATGTGTTGGGACTAGGGTTTGGTCAGGGCTAGGCTAGGGTTGTAGGTGGGTTGTAGGTAGCCTTTGACTGGGCCTTGGGCCTGGTCATCTGGCTGCCTCCCCACGAAACATGTTGTTATTTTTATTTGTTTGTTTTAAATTTTTAAAATGTTTTTGAAAATAACTATTAGACAAAACAAAATATCTAGAAGTACCGGAGTTTGTAATTGAAATAGAGAGGGGGTTATTTTAGAAAACAAACATAAGCTTTTATAAAATAGTTTTAGTCAAATAATATGCATGCAGTCATGATAATGCACAAAACAAAAACATAGCGTTTTTTTAGTAGTGGTTTTACCCGGGGTGCTACAACCAGCATACGCAGGATCGATGACATGAAGAGCTCGAAAAGGCATACTACGATATGAGATTGCCTTGGAAGGCAGTCGATTATGCAATAATACAGCTATATAAAGAGCCTCGATCCAAAAGCATGGCAGCATACTTGCTTGAGTTTGAAGCGTGCGAGTAATGTCATTGGGTGCGAATAATCCTCTTGGCTTTACCGTTCTGTTGCGAGGTATATGGAGATGAAAAGCGGAGTGCTATTCCATGGTGTTGGGAAAAAGAGTGGAGGAGGAAATTATCGAACTTACGATCATTGTCACACCTAATAGCTTGCAAGTTTGCACAGAACTAAGTACGGGCTAAGGCGTGAAGGGACGATAAGTGCGAGAGAACTTCTGACTTAGCACGTAGAGGATAAACCCAGGAAAACTGAGTGAAATGATCGAGGTAAACAAGATAATACTTAAAGCCAGAAATACTCTCAACCGGTGATGTTCACAAATCACAGTGAATAATTTGAAACGGAGAATGTGTTACACGATTGGTAGAAGAAAAATAAAGATGAATATGACAACCTAATTGACAAGCATGACACAAACTAGATTTATTCTTATCCCTAGGAATAACCAAAGAGCGAGCTAAAGACTCCATGACTGGTCGTCTAGGGTGTCCAAGCCGCCGGTTCCATAGAGCGGGATCGACGACGAGGAAGGCATGTGGGCAACTTGTGGAGGAGGTGCGCACAAGATAGAGAGCTTCGAGGCTACTGCATCTGAGAATCTCGTTCCTGGTTTGAAGATCCTTCACAGAAAAACCAAGAGGGTCAAATTCGACGGAAACACGATTATCAATGGTGAACTGACGGACCAACAAAATATTTTTAACTATGTTAGGAGCAACGAATACATTATGAAGATGAAGGGGACGCTCGAAGGTGGAAATAGGAAAACGTGCATGTCCGGTAGCGGTGATCGGAAGAGTGAAGCCGTTACCGAAAACAACAACAACAACAACAACAACAACAACAACAACAACAACACGAGGAGAAGAGGTAGGTGGAGACACGGAGGTGAGCATACCGGGGTTGGTCGTGAAGTGGGAGGAGACGCTAGTGTCCATTACCCATTCAGTGGGTACTTGTAAGCGCATCGTCTGGAACTGGTGCATGAGCGCGGACTGGTCCCAAGAGGCGGTTGACGGAGCCGGTGATGACGGTGTTGGTGACGAGGGAGCGGTGCCATAGCCATAAGTAGGGGAGGGGGCGCGTAGCCCGAGCCGTATACATAGGAGTGTGGCACTCTATATGGCCCCTGCATGTAGAAGGCATGTGGTGAGGGCGCAGGACGTGACACGCAGCTGTGTGCCTGACCATACGGCCACATATGGATCGCGCCGTTCCATGGGAGTGGCAGCATGGGCCAGGTTGGCAAAGAGACGGTCAGTGGTGCAGCAGGGGCCTGGTGCTGTATGATAGCGCCCTCCTTGGTGGCCTCTGACGCGGCTCAGTTGTAGAGCTTCGTTGGGAGACCCCAAGAGGAAGGTATGATGAGCACAACAGCAAATTTTCCCTCAGTTATGAAACCAAGGTTATCGAACCAGTAAGGGCAAGGAAACAACTCCAAGGTGTTTGCTAGCAACTTGGAATCCTGCACAACACAAACTCAAGACTTTGCCCCAACTTACAGTGAGGTTGTCAATCTCATTGGTTTGCTAAAATCAAAGGATTAAACATATAGTGTGGAAGGTGATGGTTGCTTGCAGAAAGTAAACAATAACAGTAGATGATGTATCAATAGTAAAGATTGGACCAAGGTCCACAGTTCACTAGAGGTGCTCTCCTTAAGATAAATAACATAACATGCTAGGTAAACAAATTAAAGCAGAGCAATTGACAGGACTAAGCAAGGCATAACAATGCAATACTAGACATTCATGATTCCTATGAGATTTGATTGGGCATTACAAAAATATACATACACCGCCATCCAACTACATCTATGACTAATAATCCACCTTCAGATTATCATCCGAACCCCCTCCGGTATTAAGTTACAAGCAACGGATAACTGCATTAAGCAATGTGTGTAAAGTAAACAATACAATTGTTCCATGAACAAAAGATTGTTTTTTTCTCCCTAGTAGCAACAACAGATCTATAACCTTAGAGATTCCTGTCACTTCCCTAGATTCAATAAAGGCATGAACCCACTATCGAGCATAAATACTCCCTCTTGGAGTCACTAGCATCTACTTGGCCAAGATAGCTACTAGAAACGGAGATCATGCAAGATAAAAAAAAACACAGACATGAAAGAATCAATAATCAATAAGACATGATAGAATCAATAATCAGTCTAACATAGTATCTCAATATCCATCGGATCCCTGCAAACACAACATGTATGATTACAAATAGATGATCTTGATCATGAACGGAGCTCACAAGAGCTAAACATGATAGCACAAAGGAGGAGAAACAACCATCTAGCTACTGTATGGACCCATAGTCCAAGGGTGAACTACTCACGCATCATACCGGAGGCTGGCATGGTGATGAAGAAGGCCTCTGGGATGATCTCTCCCCTCCGATAGTGTGCCAGGAAGAGCTTCAGATCCCCCCGATCTAGGGACGATGTTGGCGGTGGATATGGACTGTTTCATGGAGATCTGATCGGGTGTTTAGGGTTTTGGCATCGGGGGCTTATATAGGCGAAGAGGCCAGGAAGTAGGGCGGCCAGGGGGGCCACACCCTGCCCTGGCACGGCCTAGGGCGGGCCCGTGCCTGGGGGTGCGGCCGCCCTGTGGCGCCCCTCCGTCTCTCCTCTGGACTCTGTGTTCTCCTCGGTGAAATATTGAATTCGGATTTTGTCCTGTCCATTTTCGAGAATATTTTCTTACTAGCTTTTCTGAAACCAAAAACAGCAGAAAACAGGCAACTGGCACTATGGCATCTTGTTAATAGGTTAGTCATAGAAAATGTATAAAAATACCTAGAAGTGTAGACAAAACATAGCAAAGTGGATACTAAACAAGCATGCAACATCAAAAATTATAGATACGTTTACGACGTATCAAGCATCCCCAAGCTTAACTCCTCCTCGTCCTCGAGTAGGTAAGTGATAAAAAGAATAATTTTTTAGGTGACATGCACCATCACAATCTTGATCAAACCATTTGCAAGCATTGAAAGATGGGATCAAAGTACTCTAAACATGAGCATGAAAGATGAAGTTCTAACAATAGGACATAGTAACTATGCTGCAACATGAAAGGATGCAAACAAAGATCATGAATAACAATGCATTGAAAGATGTTTTTTTGTTTCACATATAGAAAACATAGCGTAGTGGTATTCATCTTGTCCCTCATGGAGTAGCAAAATATAAATGCATATTACCTTCAAAGTTCATAAGGGTGACTAGATACAAATATTTCAATAACAAGCAATATCAACATGATGAATCAATCAATAAGTTTTGGGACAATGCACATAGAACTAAGAATGACAATGATGCTCTCCTAGTTTGTGCATAAAGGTAGAAGGTGGAGACTCAAAATAAAAGTGGAAAGAAAGGCCCTTCAAAGGGAAGCAGGGATTTCAAGTTTCATAAAGAGCTTCCAAAAATTATGGTACTTGTTAGCTTTCAGCTCTCATTTTCCGTATCATAAGCATCTTGAAGTGATTAAGGTTAAAGTGAACAAAGTATGGAGTATATGCTTGACAAAGTATAAGTTGGCAATCTCATGTCCCTTGAGTACGAGGGCCGTTCCTCATGCTACTCAACTTTAGTTACCGGTAAGTTCTTGTCATTGTAAGTATATGTGTATCATAGAGAACCGCCAATAGGGTACCCCTTGCCCCATGACACAAGAGCTATCCCATATCAAAATGACAAGGAAACAGACAATGAGCATCTCAGCAATCTTCTTATTTTCCAAGGGAAAATGGTGCTTTTTTCTATTCTTTCCTCTTTTTTTATTTTTCTCTTCTCTTTTTTCTATATCTCTCTTTTTTATAAGAAGAATGCTTCATAGATTGCTCACTATGGTGATGTTGCAAGTTTCCACCATGATTAGGCATGGCTTAGGCTAGCGGCCTAGGCGTTTATCTAACACATATACATAACTCCATGGACTTACAAGCTCCCCTTCTATTTCACACCTCCAACATCCATAAACAAAAGAGTATGATATCAACTGGGTAGATATTTACAGGTGTTGAAAGCGTTCCTCATGACAGCAAGGTTCTACTAATTCCCAACTTATAAGTGCAAGCATATACAACATAGATGACACAATGGTTCAAGTTTATTAGGGGCAAGAAAAATAAAGTGTGCCATCAAGTTTGTGAGAGCTTTAATCACTAATTTTCACATAACAAGTTTAATTTAGAAGATAGATAAAACAAGAATATACTTGGAATGGTGTAACACACCATGCATATGAATTTATAGTGGACACGTTGGAATAACTTGGTTTCTTGGGAGTTGGATGCGTGAGTAGATCTTACTCAATACAAGTGGATGCTAGCAAAAGACTGGGAGCGACCAACTAAGAGAGCAATAATGGCCATAATCATGCAGAGCGAAAAAACATTATCAATCAAAGCATAAAGTGGTATCACAAGTCAAAAACTAAATGATCATAGAGGCTAAGGTGACTGGTTCATAGTCATAACATGGTGTGAGCATGTTCCAAGTCAACCCAAACAAAGCATCAAAGCAGAATACCACAATATTATGCTTTTGTATGCTAAAACAACGTATGATTCTTTCAAGGCACATTAAGCAATCCCAATTGTTTGGAACAATTCATGTTCCAGCAATAATCATTAAGCATAAGTTAAAAACAACATCTAGCATGACACGATAAAGTCTAAGCCACAGTCAAAGCAAGCTCTCTTTTGTACCACTATAAGCATGAAACTTTCTACTCTTTTCCAACACAAGTTAACTCATTTGAAACATCACAGCAAAAGCGGGGGTCCAACTATTTTATTCAAGCAAAATAAGAAAACGAAAATCAAAACCGAAAAGTAAGACGCTCCAAAAACAACATAACTTTACATGATACAATAAAAACGAAGTGTCTAGAAGAGACCTGAGATTTTTATTGATGAAGAAGGGGATGGCTTGGGCATCCCCAAGATTTGACGCTTGTACCTCTTGAATATTTCTTGGGGTGACACGGGGTGGCATAGCCAATCTTGAGCTTTTGTCCATTCTTTATCTCATTACATCATTCTTCCCCTACACTTGGAAATTTCCTTTATACAAAACTTCACACAATCTTAATTAGCAACATTAGTGCATTCAAAAGTAATTAACCTTTGGATTTAGTTTCAAAACAGAAAAACTTTCATTAAAAACACAAGATAATGTAGCAATTCCTTAAAAAATCTCAATTCACCAAAAGAAACTAAAAAAGAAATCGATAAGAGGCAAATGCAAATAATAGCAGAAATCTGTCAAAACAGACCAGCAGGTCAAAACCGATTTTTTTGAAGACCTTTTGTTGCTCAAATCAAAAAGTGTTGAACTAACAAAAGTTGGATAACAACCTGGGGATTTACTCAAAAAATTGCAGCTCAATCAAACATATAGAGATTTTTCACGAATTTTTACAATGTGGCACAAAAATTTGTTTCGGGACAGCAACTTCCCCAAATCTTACTTCTCTCTCATTAGAGGTTATTCTTGACACAAAAATCAAACAAAAAGGATAAGGAGAGGTTATTACAGAAGTAATAACTTCCAAGACTCAAGAAAACTATTGGGTTATCTCCCAAGAAGTAATTTTCTTTAACGCCTTTAAGTTAGGCACAAGAAGCAAGAATCAAGTATTTTCAAATTTAGAAGCATTAAGATCAATACTTGAAATTTCTTCAACTAGGAAAGGTATCTCATCTAAATGTGTTCTAGAGGATCCTCTCTCAAAACTCCTGGGTTTACTACTTTCATCAAATGGATTTTCAGGAACAATCCAATCAAAATTCTTTTCTAAGGCTTCATGCACTCCTACAAATTTAAAAGGTATGGGTATTTTGATTTCCTCTCCATTGGGTTTGGTTTTATCCAACTTTTATAATGTACACATAACATCTACACATGAGCCTAGCATATTAAAACGATCAAAGACCTTTTTAGCTTCTTTAGCAACATCATTGAACTCCTTTAGCAAAGTTTCCAGAATAAAATCTCTCTTTTCAGTATCCTCAATTTCTTTAAGTTTAAGAAACATTATTTGCATCATGGGGTTAAGGTTAACAAACCTAGCCTCCAACATGTGAACTAAAGAAGCTGCAGCAATTTCATAATTAGGAGCAAGTTCTGCTAAGGATCTATCCTCAATATTCTCATATTTGCTAATATGATTAAAGAATTCTTGAATATTTTATTTACCAATTATAGGGCCACTACCTATTGAAAGGTCTTTCATGGTGAACTTAGGTATCAACATGGTGAGCTAGAGCAAGGTGACAACTATAGGAAGAACTATTTTTTTGTGTTTTTGATAAGAAAAAGCAAACAAAATGAAACTAATTTTTTTGTAATTTTGATAAAAGGAAGCAAGCAAAACAAATCAAAAGAAACTAAGCAAGAAAAAACAAAGTAAAGAGAATGGTTGTGAAGGACTTCTCTTGTGAAGTTGTCCTTAAATTCCCAGCAACGGCGCCAGAAAATATCTTGACGTGGCTCAGTTGTAGAGCTTCGTTGGGAGACCCCAAGAGGAAGGTATGATGAGCAGAGCGACAAATTTCCCTCAGTTATGAAACCAAGTTTATCGAATCAGTAGGAGCAAGGAAACAACTCCAAGGTGTTGCTAGTAACTTGGAATCCTGCACAACACAAACTCAAGACTTTGCCCCAACTTACAGGGAGGTTGTCAGTCTCACTGGTTTGCTGAAAACAAAAGATTAAATGTATAGTGTGGAAGGTAATGGTTGCTTGCAGAAAGTAAACAGTAACAGATGTATCAATGGTAATTATTGGACCGGGATCCATAGTTCACTAGAGGTGCTATCATTAAGATAAATAACATAACATGCTGGGTAAACAAATTACAGCGGGGCAATTGATAGGACTGAGCAAGGCATAACAATGCAATACTAGAAATTCATGATTCCTATGAGATTTGATTGGGCATTACAACAATATACATAGACCGCCATCCAACTACATCTATGACTAATAATCTACCTTCAGGTTATCATCCTAACCCCCTCTAGTATTAAGTTGCAAGCAACGGATAACTGCATTAAGCAATGCGTGTAAAGTAAACAATACAATTGTTCCATGAACAATAGATTGTTGTTTTCTCCCGAATAGCAACAACACATCTATAACCTTAGAGATTCCTGTCACTTCCCCAGATTCAATAGAGGCACGAACCCACTATCGAGCATAAATACTCCCTCTTGGAGTCACTAGCATCTACTTGGCCAAGATAGCTACTAGAAACGGAGAGCATGCAAGATCACAAACAACACAGACATGATAGAATCAATAATCAATAAGACATAGTATCTCAATATCCATCGGATCCCCACAAACACAACATGTATGATTACAAATAGATGATCTTGATCATGAATGGATCTCACAAGATCTAAACATGATAGCACAAAGGAGGAGAAACAACCATCTAGCTACTGTACGGACCCATAGTCCAAGGATGAACTACTCACACATCATACCGGAGGCTGGCATGGTGATGAAGAAGGCCTTTGGTGTAACACCCTCAGAATCGACCCTATGCAATTTTTAGCGAAAATCGCCAAACCCGCATAGAAACGATTCAAAGGTGCCCACCAGGCACTTTCTTGCGGGTGGAAACGAAGTAATAACATTACACAACAGTCCTCTATGGGACCCACAGAACAGATATATATAACAGCGACTCAATAAGTCAAGAATACAGATATAATATACAAAGATCCAAATCACCTTAAAAATGATAGAGCGTCCGACTACGGACAAGATGCAAATGGGGCTAAGAGCCCTGAAGAATAACCAATGGCGTCCATAACCCTGCCCAGGCCAAGCCGGAAGGGTAACCCTGCTAACGACGTCGAGCTCAAACCTGCTTAAACAAAAGGGGTGCCGACAAAGGGCAAAGGAAAAAGAGGAGCGCCCAACGAGGCCAGTACACGGCGAGGCTAGAATTCGGCGGTCCTCTCCTACATAGGTATGGTGGACTGAAGCGGCAGCGGCGGCATGCACTAAACAACCTATAGAGACTCGATATAACTGTCGGCTACCAGAGGGGGATAAGAAAGACCTATGCGGAACCAACCTGATGCTACCATCAAACAAAGCCCATCCTGGTGTTTCCCCCTCGAGACCAATCGAGGAAGTTAACCGAGGAACTCACACAGTTGGCAGTTTTATTTATTCAGTTATTGTTGCAGCAATTACTTGTTAGGTATAGATAGTCATCCTGATAAAGATAAGCAGTGGGCACTTTTATTTAACCGTTCCGTTATAGTTGCAACACTTACTAATCAGATACAATTAGCATGAGATAACCCAAAACCCAGCAGTTGTTGGTACTTTTATTAGCCATTCCGTTGTAGTTGCAATACTTACTAGTCAGGTACAATGGTCGCAAGCGACAACTCAAACAAGCAATTGTTGGCAGGTTTATTTAGCCATTCCATTATAGTGACGTTGATTACTAGTCATTATAAGGTCAAATTTATAGCACTACTTTAGTTATAGTTGTCTATGATCGATATACTGTGCTCCAAGTCGTCCATAACCGCGGACACGGCTTTCAGAAAGTTTTAACCCGGCCGGGGTGCACAAATAGCAACACACACTCGATCAACCTCGGAAAAACCAAATCAAAACCCAACGAGGCCTTCACGACAAAGCAATCACAGGATTCAGAAATATTTCAGGCCACCCCATTGAGTAGACCAAGAACGAAGCCAGTGACTCGAGACGGACTCAAGGTTTGCGACAATGGTGTAAACGATCGGGAACCCAAACTGGCTTGTCGATACCGAAAACATTCCGCTTACCTAAATAAAGTGTGCTCCTCGCACAATCGTAAATAAAGCAGTAGCATGGCATAAGTACAGGATAGTAAATAAAACCTCAAACTAGTTTGTGGCCCCAAGAAATAAGAATGAATCATGCTCTGGCTCAGGGGGGTCCCATAATCCTCCCGGATGTGGATAGAGCAATAAATCAAGGAACAGGTATCAAGCACTCGGGGTCCTACGGGACACAAGTGGGCGGTCGAAAACCAAATATTATCTATCACCCACCGATGCCTCTGCTTACTTACATCAATTTTAGTTGTTAAACAGGAATTAAAGTGAACGATAAGTAGAGCCATGATCATCTCCAACATCAAACATGCGTCAATCCACCAACAACTGTGGCACTTGACGACACGCAACAGCACTTGAGCAAGCGACTACGAAGCGCAGGTCCAACTATCTACCAAACAACAGGTAATAGGAGGTGTCCAGGCAATATAAGGCTGCAAGGGATATCACGGGTACGAAACTAGAGCATCGCAACACAGATAGCAATAGATCAACAGGAGGGAAATAAATACTATAAAAGTAAGATAGGTAGAAAGGGGAGATGCTCGCCTGAAAACATTGCCGAAGGTTCAACAAGATCGGTAAGCTCACATCAACTCAACGGCCTTATCCGCGAAGAAGCAAAACACTAGAATAAACACCGGATGCACTATTTAATACTCCGGCAGAAGATCGGGCATGATGCATGTATGATGTATGGCATGGCAAAGATGCGATGCAATTAGGCAATATTAAGTGGAACCGGGGTCCCGACAATTATTTAGGTGGTTCATGTTATTTATCTACCCCGCAATTAAATGTTGTCTTAACAAGGCAAGATTATATCATCGGTTCGCTACACAAAGTTAAATGGGACCAATATGTGACTAGATTTGCCCGCATATGGGCCCCATATTTAATTAAGAGGTGAATCGGCCTAAGCCCCCCAAACCACAGACAAGTATGCATGCATGAACGATTAATATGCGACAAGTTGTATTATATTATAAAATAGGGTTTTCAGAAAGGGGTTCACACATTTAGGGTTCGGCAGATCTTGGGGTTCCGGGGTTCGGGGTTCGACAGGGTCCAGGGTTCGACGGGATCGGCGGGAGCGGATACAAGATGGAGAACTTGTCGTGACGTGCCGGAGATCTTGGTTCCAAGCGGTCGATCTTGTCGGGCCCACGGATCGGTCGGTCTTGTCGTTCGGAATTAGAACTTGTCGTACTTGTGGCAATCTTGGCGGTCTTCGGGGCTGGGCCTTGGCGTCCGAGAGGATGTACTTGGCGTTCCGGGGACGATCCTGTCGCATCCGCGGTCGTCGGTTCGTGCCGACGGTCTTGTCGTCTCGGGGCGGAAATCTTGATGTCCGGGGTCTTGGCGCCTTCGGGTCCGAGAGGGAGAACTTGGCGTCCGAGGGTTCGGTTTTCGGGTCCGCCGGATCAGTCCCGTTTTGGTCTTGAACCGATTTGAAGACCTTGGCCGGGTATGGGGTCTTGAGCCTCGGGCATCGGGTACTCGAGTCCGCGTGGTTGATCTTGTTGTTCCATGTTCTCGGCACCGGATCCTTGACGGATGTCATGGCGGTTCTGGGAGGACAACTTGGTGTTCGAGAAGGCGATCATGAGGGTTCCATTCGATGTCGATCTAGTCGGTGTACTTGCCCATGTTGTTGTTCTTGACGACAAAGCCTTGCCGAGCTTTGCTCCTTGAGGTTTCGCGGACGACGCCAAGTGAGGCTGCTGACGGAGGAGGCCGGCGCCGGGCGCGTTGACGAGGCGGCTGCGAGGGGAGAGACGCCGAGGAGGCGATGGAGCTCGAGGCGGACGGGCGCGCCTCGGCTCGAGCGGCCGAGCTGCTGGCGGGACGCGGCACAGGAGGCGGGGGCAAGGGGTCGCTCCCATGCTGGCGACCATGGAGGTGCTCAGGGAGGTGGTCGATGGCGGCGGCGGATGGTGAGACCGAGGGAGGAGGGCCGGCGAGGGGGTGGTTCGTCGGGGAGAGAGAGGGGCAGAGGAGGAAGAGGACCGGTGGCGGTGGTTAGGAGAGGCAGACGGGGGAGGAGGAGGGCGGAGGCCAGCGGGAGGCGCTCGGGAGGGGCCGGTCGCCGGAGGGGAGAAGGGGTGGGCGCGGGAGAGAGGGAGGGAGAGGCGGAGAGGAGAGGGAGCACGCCGGCGAGGAGGAGGGCGCACGCGGAGGAGGTTGGAGGAGGGTGCGGGGCTCGCGGTGGCGCCGAAGGGAGGAGGGCGCTGGGCGGCGGCCGGGGCGAGGCCGCGCGAAGGAGAGGAGAACGGGCGGGAGCGGCGAGCGGTGGAGGAAGGAGGCGAGGTTGGCCGGCGCCGGAGGAGAGAGGAGGGAGGAGCGGCGCCCGCCGGAGCCGTGGAAGAAGGTGGCGGGGAGACGCGATGGGGGAGAGGGGCGCGAGCAGGGGGCTGCGGGGGGAGGAGAGGGAGAGAGAGAAGGCGGGAGGTGGGAGACGGGGTGGGCCAGGCTGGACAGGGTGGGACCAGGCAGGGCCCGGGCGCTGGGCAGAGGGGTGGGGTGGACCGGGTCCAAAGGGTTGAGTGGAGAGGGTGGGGAGGTTGTGGGCCGCGGTTTGGGGTGGGTCCCGCGGGTCAGAGAGAGGGGTAGGGTGGAGCTGGGTGAGAAAGAGGGAGAGGGAAAAGTGGTGGATTGATGAGGTGGCAGGTAGGTAGGAATTGGGTGAGAGGGTGAGGTGGCGAGCTGTGAGAGGTGGGTAGGAATGGATTTGGTGGGACTAGGATTTAGAGTCTAGGTTTTGCAAATATGTGTTTGTTCGGTCTTGTTTATTTTAAAACAAGGCCACTTTGCAATTAGTTTTTAGGGAAATAAAATATCCGATACGCTCGGGGTTTTGCCTTTGAAATAAAGAGGGGTATTTGTACAAAGCAAAACTAGGTTTTTCGAAAAAGTTCAGGCAAACAATGCTTGATGATGACGATGCAATGCACAAAAACAACGCGATTTTCTAGTAGTGGTTTTGCGGGATGCCACAATTCGACACCACTAACAATGGATCTCGCCCTCGAGATCCGCCTCATGGTACCGGAAGGAAGGTCGGCGATCTGCGTCTTCTTGCTTCGTGTATATCCTCGCGACACCACTAACAAGAGGTCGTTGTCCGAGAGGACACTCCGGGAACAAAAAGTCGAAGGTAGAGGTATCAACAAATAGAGCCACCTCTAGCTTCCGTGGACGGAGTAAAATTGCTGGATCCACTGATTCGATGTACAAGAGCGAATGGTAAGAGTAGTCGGATGGTGATCAGTCCATCGCGCACCCAAACCATTACTCTGTACACGAATAGGCGAATTGTGCAACCAACTCTCGGAATTCAGACTGAAGATCTCGACAATCGAGGTTCAGAAACAAAGGAGTGATGCAGACTCTGCATCAGATCTGGCGTAGATGATGTCGTCGCGTCGGAAAACACCGGAAGACACGAACAAGGAACAAAGGATGGTACCACAGATAAAGGATCACTCAGATAGCATGAAGACCGGATGTAGACGCACCGTTATCAAAGGAGGAAGCGAAACCCTGAAGGTACGACGGAAACCCAACCGCGAGAATCCTGGACTCGAAGAGAGAGAAGAGAGAGGATTCAAAACACGTCGAGGTAAGAGGGGAACAGCAGAGGGGTAAGGAATAAAGCAGACCTAACCAGAACTATCCAACCGATTTTTCAAAAATAGTTTTGACACTCTACTTCGGCCGTTAGCTAGGTTATCCTACAGGCTGGACTTGTGGGGTATCGCAACTGCTGGGCTCTGATACCACTCTGTAACACCCTCAGAATCGACCCTATGCAAGTTTTAGCGAAAATCGCCAAACCCGCATAGAAACGATTCAAAGGTGCCCACCAGGCACTTTCGTGCGGGTGGAAACGAAGTAATAACATTACACAACAGTCCTCGATGGGACCCACAGAACAGATATATATAACAGCGACTCAATGAGTCAAGAATACAGATATAATATACAAAGATCCAAATCACCTTAAAAATGATAGAGCGTCCGACTACGGACAAGATGCAAATGGGGCTAAGAGCCTTGAAGAATAACCAATGGCATCCATAACCCTGCCCAGGCCAAGCCGGAAGGGTAACCCTGCTAACGACGTCGAGCTCAAACCTGCTTAAACAAAAGGGGTGCCGACAAAGGGCAAAGGAAAAAGAGGAGCGTCGATCGAGGCCAAGACACGGCGAGGCTAGAATTCGGGTCCTACATAGGTATGGTGGACTGAAGCGGCAGCGGCGGCATGCACTAAACAACCTATAGAGACTCGATATAACTGTCGGCTACCAGAGGGGGATAAGAAAGACCTATGCGGAACCAACCTGATGCTACCATCAAACAAAGCCCATCCTGGTGTTTCCCCCGCGAGACCAATCGAGGAAGTCAACCGAGGAACTCACACAGTTGGCAGTTTTATTTATTCAGTTATTGTTGCAGCAATTAGTAGTCAGGTATAGATAGTCATCCTGATAAAGATAAGCAGTGGGCACTTTTATTTAACCGTTCCGTTATAGTTGCAACACTTACTAATCAGATACAATTAGCATGAGATAACCTAAAACCCAGCAGTTGTTGGTACATTTATTAGCCATTCCGTTGTAGTTGCAATACTTACTAGTCAGGTACAATGGTCGCAAGTGACAACTCAAACAAGCAATTGTTGGCAGGTTTATTTAGCCATTCCATTATAGTGAAGTTGATTACTAGTCATTATAAGGTCAAATTTATAGCACTACTTTAGTTATAGTTGTCTATGATCGAGATATCGGCTCCAAGTCGTCCATAACATGACACGGCTTTCAGAAAGTTTTAACCCGGCGGGTGCACAAATAGCAACACACTCGATCAACCTCGGAAAACCAAATCAAAACCCAACGAGGCCTTCACGACAAAGCAATCACAGGATTCAGAAATATTTCAGGGCCACCCCATTGAGTAGACCAAGAAGCCACCGACGAGACGGACTCAAGGTTTGCGACAATGGTCAGAACGATCGGGAACCCAAAACGGGCTTGTCGATACATGAAAACATTCCTCTTACCTAAAGATAAAGGTGCTCCTCGCACAATCGTAAATAAAGCAGTAGCATGGCATAAGTACAGGATAGTAAATAAAACCTCAAACTAGTTTGTGGCCCCAAGAAATAAGAATGAATCATGCTCGCTCGGGGGTCCCATAATCCTCCGGATGTGGATAGCGCGATAAATCAAGGAACAGTATCAAGCACTCGGGTCCTATGGGACACAAGTGGCGATCGAAACCAAATATTATCTATCACCCACCGATGCCTCTGCTTACTTACTTCAATTTTAGTTGTTAAACAGGAATTAAAGTGAACGATAAGTAGAGCCATGATCATCTCCAACATCAAACATGCGGCAATCCACCAACAACTGTGGCACTTGACGACACGCAACAGCACTTGAGCAAGCGACTACGACGCGCAGGTCCAACTATCTACCAAACAACAGGTAATAGGAGGTGTCCAGGCAATATAAGGCTGCAAGGGATATCACGGGTACGAAACTAGAGCATCGCAACACAGACAGCAATAGATCAACAGGAGGGAAATAAATACTATAAAAGTAAGATAGGTAGAAAGGGGAGATGCTCGCCTGAAAACATTGCCGAAGGTTCAACCGAAGATCGGGGCGAAGCTCACATCAACTCAGCGGCCTTATCCGCGAAGAAGCTAAACACTAGAATAAACACCGGATGCACTATTTAATACTACGGCAGAAGATCGGGCATGATGCATGTATGATGTATGGCATGGCAAAGATGCGATGCAATTAGGCAATATTAAGTGGAACCGGGGTCCCGACAATTATTTAGGTGGTTCATGTTATTTATCTACCCCGCAATTAAATGTTGTCTTAACAAGGCAAGATTATATCATCGGTTCGCTACACAAAGTTAAATGGGACCAATATGAGACTAGATTTGCCCGCATATGGGCCCCATATTTAATTAAGAGGTGAATCGGCCTAAGGCCCCCAAACCACAGACAAGTATGCATGCATGAACAATTAATATGCGACAAGTTGTATTATATTATAAAATAGGGTTTTCGGAAAGGGGTTCACACATTTAGGGTTCGGCAGATCTTAGGGTTCTGGGGTTCGGGGTTCGACAGGGTCCAGGGTTCGACGGGATCGGCGGGAGCGGATACAAGACGGAGAACTTGTCGTGACGTGCCGGAGATCTTGGTTCCAAGCGGTCGATCTTGTCGGGCCCACGGATCGGTCGGTCTTGTCGTTCGGAATTAGAACTTGTCGTACTTGTGGCAATCTTGGCGGTCTTCGGGGCCGGGCCTTGGCGTCCGAGAGGATGTACTTGGCGTTCCGGGGACGATCCTGTCGCATCCGCGGTCGTCGGTTCATGCCGACGGTCTTGTCGTCTCGGGACAGAGATCTTGGGGTCCGGGGTCTTGGCGCCTTCGGGTCCGAGAGGGAGAACTTGGCATCCGAGGGTTCGGTTTTCGGGTCCGGCGCCGGGATTAGTCCCGGTTTTGGTCTTCGGAACCGATTTGAAGACCTTGGCTTCGGGTATGGGGGTCTTCGGAGCCTCGGGGCATCGGGGTACTCGAGTCCGCGTGGTTGATCTTGTTGTTCCGTGTTCTCGGGCACCGGATCCTTGACGGATGTCATGGCGGTTCCTGGGAGGACAACTTGGTGTTCCGAGAAGGCGATCATGAGGGTTCCAGTTCGATGTCGATCTAGTCGGTGTACTTGCCCATGTTGTTGTTCTTGACGACAAAAGCCTTGCCGAGCTTTGCTCCTTCAGGGTTTCGCGGCGGACGACGCCGGCGGAGGCTGCTTGACGGAGGAGGCCGGGCGTCGGGGCGCGGTTGACGAGGGGCCGCGGCGGCGAGGGAGAGACGGCCGAGGAGGCGGTGGAGCTCCGAGGCGGGACGGGCGCGGCCTCGGGCTCGAGCGGCCGGAGCTGCTGGCGGGGACGCGGCACGAGGAGGCGCAGGCGCTGGGGTCGCTCCGGAGCGGCGATCAAGTGGAGGTGCTCAGGAGGTGGTCACGGCGGCCAGTGAGACCGAGGAGGAGGGCGAGGGGTGGTTCGGGAGAGAGGGCAGAGGAAGAGGACCGGTGGCAGTTGGGAGAGGCGGCACGGGAGGAGGAGGGCGGAGGCCGGAGGCGCCGGGAGGGCCGAGGGGAGAAGGGGCGCGGAGGGAGGGAGAGGCGGAGAGGAGAAGGAGCACACCGGCGAGGAGGAGGGCGCACGCGGAGGAGGTTGGAGGGGGGGTGCGGGGCTCGCGGTGGCGCCGGAGGGAGGAGGGCGCTGGGCGGCGGCCGGGGGCGAGGCCGCGCGTCGGAGAGGAGAACGGGCGGGAGCGGCGAGCGGAGGGGGCGGTGGAGGAAGGAGGCGAGGTCGGCCGGCGCCGGAGGGGAGAGGAGGGAGGAGCGGCGCCCGCCGGAGCCGTGGAAGAAGGTGGCGGGGAGACGCGATGGGGGAGAGGGGCGCGAGCAGGGGGCTGCGGGGGGAGGAGAGGGAGAGAGAGAAAGCGGGAGGGTGACGGGGTGGCCAGGCTGGACAGGGTGGGACCAGGCGGGGCCCGGGCGCTGGGTTAGAGGGGTGGGGTGGACCGGGTCCAAAGGGTTGAGTGGAGAGGGTGGGGAGGTTGTGGGCCGCGGTTTGGGGTGGGTCCCGCGGGTCAGAGAGAGGGGTAGGGTGGAGCTGGGTGAGAAAGAGGGAGAGGGAAAAGTGGTGGATTGATGAGGTGGCAGGTGGGTAGGAATTGGGTGAGAGGGTGAGGTGGCGAGCTGTGAGAGGTGGGTAGGAATGGATTTGGTGGGACTAGGATTTAGAGTCTAGGTTTTGCAAATATGTGTTTGTTCGGTCTTGTTTATTTTAAAACAAGGCCACTTTGCAATTAGTTTTTAGGGAAATAAAATATCCGATACGCTCGGGGTTTTGCCTTTGAAATAAAGAGGGGTATTTGTACAAAGCAAAACTAGGTTTTTCGAAAAAGTTCAGGCAAACAATGCTTGATGATGACGATGCAATGCACAAAAACAACGCGATTTTCTAGTAGTGGTTTTGCGGGATGCCACATTTGGGATGATCTCTCCCCTCCGGCAGGGTGTCGGGAAGAACTTCAGATATATTTCCCCCCGATCTAGAGACGAGGGTGGTGGCGGCTACGGACTATTTCGTGGAGATCTGATCGGGTGTTTAGGTTTTTGGCATCGGCGCATAGGTGAAGAGGCGAGGAAGGAGGGCGGCCAGGGGGCCCACACCCTGCCCTGGCACGGCCTAGGGTGGGCCCGTGCCTAGGGGGCGGTGCGGCCACCCTGTGGCGCACCTTCGGTCCCCTACCGTCGCATATGCCTTTAGCTCGTTGTGCCGACAACACCGATGAGCTCAGCCCGCGCCCTTCGGTCCCCTCGCTGCACTATAAATAGAGGCCACCCGCGTTCGAACTCAGCAGACCATCTCACTCCCCTCTCTCTCAAAAGCACCCCACCTCACCCCAGAGCAAGGCGAGCAGCACATCGCCGGAATTTGGCCGGAGTCTACCATGGAGGAGGAAGAAAGGAGCCGTTGATTGGAGTCACTCCAGGAGAAGCCGCCGGTACTAGGAGGTTCGCCGTCATCGACTTCGTCGTTCGCCCCCATCATCGACCCTCGCCTGAGCCCCGGTGAGACCCCGTAGACCCCCCACTGGCTGCACTAGGGTTTAGTCTCGCCGGAGTTGCCCGACGGAGACGATAGGTCATGGCCGTTGGATTAGATTTTGATCGCACGGTTTAGATTGCCCCGTACTGCTTCGCACCCCCCTGTCTCGCTGACTGGTGGGGTCATCCACTTAAACTCACTCGCGCGTGCGCTGTGCACCGTGGGCCGGCCCAGTTAACATCCCGCGCAACCCAGTTAGTTTTAATTTAGATTTTTCAATTTAGTTTCAAACCTAGTTCTGTACCTATATTCAAAAATCAACCCAGGTCGATTCACTAAACCAAAATGCATAAAACCAATTCTGTTAGAAAGGTACTGGAATTCTTAATCCATGTTCGTCTGATTCAATTCATTTGGAATTGTAGATCACCTATAGTAAAAATAACAAAGCAGAAGCTTTTCTGTATTCAAACATTTTTCAAAATTCAACCACAAAAGCTTTTGAGCTGATTGCAACTCTCAAAAATCACATTTAACTAGACATTTCTGAATATGTAAAAATATATAGGTTTACTTGCAGAAATAATAGACAAATAATAAAAGAATGCCTCATAGGCATTTCTAGTTACTTTAATTAATTAAAATAAAAAGGTAAAACCTTATTAAATTGTGACACCACTTTAAATCACATTCCCATGTACTGAAATATATGGTGATGACATGTGTCAACATTATCCCATATTTGGGTTGGAGAATATTAAATCTTAAGTAGTTTTTCAATGAGTAGAAATTACTTTTCTAAAATGAAGGAAATAAAACTATTGCCTTAATCTTTGTGATGTTTGCGATGATCCTAGATCATCTAGTGAGAATTTTGGTGTGATAAATAAAAGTAGTTAAGTATTGTTTGGTGATTGTGTACCTCGTATTTATTTATAGATGCTAGTACCGACCAACGATACGAGGAGGAAGGAGGATACTACAAGGAAGAAGTCGAGGAGAACTTCAACCACTGCTCTACACAAGACAAGCCTATACTTGCAACTTTGCAAGCTAACACTTGCAACTGTGAAAACTATATAATCTATGCAATGCATTAGGCATGCCTTGATTATGCAAATTGATGATACACAATCCTATTTTTACTTGCAAGCTTAGTTATTTTATTTCTTTGTCAAAGATTTCTGTTAGAGTTTACTTAGTGACTTGTAGATTTTGGAAAGATGTTTTAAAGGTAGCATAAAGAATATAAAAATTGGTCTAAGTTAGATAATCTTGATGTCATCCTGAGGCATGAGATTGAACTTAGATAAGTCACACTTGATTACCACCCTTCATTAGTGTTTACCCCACTTGTAGTGGCTAGTGCTAAGCATAAAACTTGATCAACTATAGATGGGAATACTTGGTGAAAATGGTTAAGAAAACCTTAGAATGATGAGTCATTCTATTGAAAAGTTTTGACATGTGTTCTTGAACACCAAATGATTTTTGATGATGAAAATGTTAAGGCATGAGCCTTATCCCTTTATAAAACTGATGTTTGCCTGGATGCGATACCATTCCAATTTTACCGTACAACCACAATACCCAAAATTTGGGTAGGGTTTGACTGGAAGTTTATATACCTTAGTATGGGTTCCCTTGCGGCCAAGGTTTGAGCTAAGGCTACCTTGTGAAGACTGTCCAATTGTGTAGTTCCCAAGATGACAGTTGGTCATGATTGGGAGGCCAAACTCACAGGAGAGGTGCCTATACTAGGGCGTGTAATCGAAAGGTTAGGATTGATTATCCGCATACTGAGTATGGTGAATTCAGGATTGTTCCTGACGGGTTTATCAAATGTTGTGGTGAAAGTGTACCACCTCTACAGAGTGTCAAACTATTCGAATAGCCGCGTCCGCGGTTATGGACAGTTGGAGTGGCCATACTATTCCGTCGTCAGATGTTTTCAAAATGACTTATGAAATGAATCATGACTTTGACTTGACCACAACAGGGTTGTGATATGAAATTCAAGTTCCCACTTAGGTGTTATAAAACTTTCAACTAGCTTTCTTTGCCTCTGAACTCAGTACAGATAAATCTGGATTTTTCCAAAACAACCTAGAGCTTAGTATTTCATACTCAAACCCACTTCACCTGTTAGTATTAGTTTGCGAGTACTTAAAGAGTACTCATGGCTTTGTCACTGGCTATTCCCGTGGCCAGACTATGAAGAGAAGTATCAGGAGGATGGACCGCAGGAAGGTTACGACAACTAGGATCATTTTCCATCGCCAACATTGCCTGTGACCATGAAGATGGATCCTCGCCTACGCTATAGTTATTATTACGTTATTTCGCTGCTTGAATTATATTAAGACAGAATCATGTGATCCTTATTTGTTGAAATACCTTATGTATGGTTTGTAATGGATGATGTACTGTGATATTCAATCTGGTATGTCTCGCAAAAATGGTAATCATGGGATTGCAATGTATGGCATAACAGGCATATGTAATTAAAAATACGGGTGTTGACATCTACTCTCCCACCAATGAAGTGGATGAGGGAGAGAGAGGGACTAGCGGTCTAGCCAACTACGGAGCGGGGAAAGTGGAATTCCTCCATTTGGCCTCTCTTTCACTATAGCAAAAGGGAAGAGACAGAGAACAATGACATCTTGTGTTGTTGGTTTAACCAAAGGGTGAATTTGAAAAAATAAAAGGATGAATTTGGAAAAAACAGCAAGTGAACCATATCGGAGATATTTGACAAATTGAAAGATAAAAATGCACCATTACAATTAAATACCCGTGACAACGCACGGTCATTCAACTAGTTGAAACAGTAACAACATTTATAACATCAAATTAAGATCAATGGATGCCATTTCCTAATATACTAATGTCATCTCGTAGATATTGCTATTTTACAAGTTTTAGAGTGATTGACATTTTTAATAGCCGTTCATAGGACTCGATCTAATGGTGAAAAAAATGGCTGAACAATCCCGACGAAAAGAGAGGAAAAATAGTGTGAAGCCGGAACAATATTAAGGTAGGATCGAAACAAAAAAAGTGTTATTTTGGTTAATTATAGGTTGACGTGGCAAAAGAAAAAGGACGGGAACCTTGTCCTGGCGGACGCTTGAGGAGGATGCTAGGCGTCGTCCAGATGGACCACGCCGTCAATGGCAGCTACGGCGGCCTCCCTGTGCTCGCCGGCGTCAGAGTTTCCATCCACTCCCTGGACGACGAGGTGTGTATGTGATGGATAGATGTTTGTGGTGGGCTGCAGTACTGCAGGATGCTTCTAGTTCTCTGGTTTTCTGATACTCTGCATTCTGCTCTCCAGCTCAAGTTCGGGGTGGATGACTCGTACAAGCTCACCGTGCCTGCCACTAGGAACCCGATGTACGCCCAAATTGAGGATAGTAGTAATAGACTTGTGCTCAATCAATGCCCTTTTATGGATTCTTTGATGCGGATGTTTTCTTCCCCGCGAATGTATGGATATTTTACAGAGAACCCAGAAAAAAATAACGAGGCGGGTCAGCGGCAGCCTAATTCGCGAAAACCTAAAAATGAACCCTAAAGTTAGCCACCGATGAAAAATGAACCCTATCGCAAGCTTAAAAATGGAAAATGGAAACCAATGGAGGACAGATTAGAAAGGAAGTTATCTAATTGAATAGGCAAGTTGCTATCTTATGGTGATAGATTGACACTCATCAACTCAGTTTTAACAAGTCTTTCGATGTTTATGCTTTCGTTCTTTGAAATGCCAAAAGGGGTAAGGAAAATACTAGATTATTTCCGATCATGTTTCTTTTGGCAAAGCGATGGGCATAAAAAAAATACAGACTAACTAAATGGAACATTATTTGTAGGCCAAAAGATCAGGGAGGTCTAGGCATTGAGGAGTTGGAACTAAAGAATAGATGCTTATTAAGCAAGTGGCTTTTTAAGCTTCTAACAGGGGAGGGTGTTTGGCATGAATTAGTGCAAAACAAGTATTTGCACTCAAATTCGTTATCTCAAGTCAAAGCAAAACCATCCGACTCTCCTTTCTGGAGAGGGATTATGAAAGTAAAAGATGATTTTTTTGAGCGTGGTTCTTTTAAGGTTGGTAATGGAACAAGCACTCGATTTTGGGAAGATACTTGGCTAGGGGACAAGCCTTTAGCACATAAATATGCTTCCCTTTATCGCATTGTCCAAAGGAAACAAGTTTTCTGTGGCCAATGTTTTATCACATATTCCTCTAAATATTCAGTTTCGAAGAGCCCTCGTAGGTAATAGATGGAATTTATGGCTTCATTTGGTCAGACACCTCATGGAAGTTCATCTAACTGAACAACCAGATAGTTTTGTTTGGAGATTAATATCATCGGGTGTTTACACAGTCAAATCCTTCTATTTAGATCTTTTAAATGATCACACTAGATTCCTTCGAAAGTATATATGGAAAATGAAAGTACCACTCAAAATTATGATTTTTATGTGGTTCTTACATCGTAGGGTTCTTCTTACAAAAGATAATTTGGCTAAAAGAAATTGACATGGTAGTGAAAGATGTTGTTTTTGTGACAAAGAAGAAAAAATTCAACATCTTTTCTTTGAGTGCCCTCTTGCAAAAATAATATGGAGGATTGTGTATATGAATTTTAACATAGTACTACCATCAGATGTTACAATTTTTTTTTGGAAATTGGCTTAATGGCGTGCCAAAAAAAGATAAAGTGCAAATTCGAGTAGGAGTTTGCGCTTTACTATGGGCCGTATGGAATGTAAGAAATGATTTTATCTTTAACAATGCAAAATCTTCTTCATTCATGCAGGTTATCCCATTGGCAACTCACTGGATCCGTATGTGGTCTTACCTACAACCAGTGGAGATGCGCGACGCTCTGGATACTGGGTGCAGCCGCTAGGAAATGGTAGCATGGGATATATACTGACAGTCCAACTGGCGTTTTGATCTTCGTTTAACATGTTGATGACAAGTCGCTTCATGTTATCATGTATTTTCCTTTGGTTGATTCACGTTGCTACTTTGTGTGATCCATGATGTAATAATTTGTAAGGATGATAATAAAGTAATAATAGTAAGCCGTATGTATCAATTGATACAGAGGCTGGGGTAAGACCCCATTTTGAAAAAAAAAAGTTAGCCGCCGGTGGTACTCACCTAAGGGCCCGGCACGAGTGAGGGAAGAAGCGGAGAGGATTGGCCGGGAGTTTGGACGCAGGGCATCGAAGGTGAGGGGCGCGCGGTGGCGCCGACGGTGAGCGTTGGGTATGATCGTGAAATCAGAGCGCTGGGTATGAGCGTCGGCGGCGAGCAGTTTCTAATGACTTGTAAATTTTTTTAGAATAGGGTTTGTATCTTAACTAGAGGCCAATTGATCCTATGTCAAAGTTTGATAAAACGTAATCAATAGTTTAATCTATGGTTAGAAAAATCAGAGCCAACAGAACGTGACGGAAACTCATAGAACGAAAAGTTCCGCCCCAATCACCGTAAAACAGCTCTTGCTATTTTTCTATAAAACTGGTTCAGCTTAAACTATTTTCTTATCGGGAACTTACACTAATCTGATTTAGAACAAAACCTAAACATACACTTATTTTCAGAGGGATGCACCTTTCACACCATAGGTTTATGTGTTAGCTTGAAAGTGGAATTAACACTTATGCCACCAGTTGTAGGTGTTTCTAATTTGTTTCTTAATTGTCTTTGTTCAAAATATTTTGTGCTAACTTCTAACATGGATAGCTTTGTGGTGCACCGAGGGATTGATAAGAGAAGAGTGCACTAGGGCCACTACAAGGCCCGGTGCATTAGATACACGTAGCTACATGGTCTAAGGGGGTAAGACAAAGGTAGGCATGAACGAAAGCTGAAACTGCAAAGCATTTGGTGGTTGTGTTCAAATGGGTAAAAATCATCTGAAATACTATATGCTACAAAATAAAGAGTCACTCAATAGCACTAGATTGAAATTTTTGTAGCCATCAGCTGGTTGAAAATACAAAAATATAATAATGATAAATAAAAATTGCCCAAAAATGTATGAAAAATATGAATAATTTAGTGCAAAACTATCAGGGAATACTTGTAGTGTACCATTAAATTCTGTATCTTTATGAGTTGATAAATCATAATCAATAACACAAAAAAGTATCTGCACATTAGAAACACAAGTTGCAGTTTCTTTTTATTTTAAAACTCAGCCAGGAAAATTAATTTTTGAGACCAACCTAAATTTTTTAAAACTAGTTTGATCATTATATTTAAAGTACACAAGGCGCACGTTACTTAAACAGAAGCTGCAATAAAATAAAATAAAAGTTGCAGATTATGAAAATGTTAATCTAGTGTAAATTTATCACTGAAAATCGCCAATTGAAGCTTTTTTTACCCCCACCCCCAAATTATCAATACATATTTAGTAGTAGTACAAAAAACTCATTTGCACTCTTTACACATGTTGCAATGTTTGAAAAGTGAGAACCAGTATAAAGTTTGAATAAACAAGATGCACAAGGAAAAACAATTACGGTTGCACATCACATGTAGTACATTGGTTGCATAACTTTGAAATATGTAATAGACATAGATGAGAAGGTGCATATACAGGGGGCGAATATTGATTGGTTTCGGACAAAATCGAAGTCCACCAGAGGAAAGTTAATCAACTCATGTCCCCAGAAAGTTCATTAGTTGGGCTGCTCAAAAATATTAAAATGAGTCAACTAATGAGAAACAAAATAAGAAAATGAACTTAGAATCTGCGCGATTGAAGTAAGGTTACGTGAATTATGCTTTCCATGTGTTTTCTAAACGAAAAAAAAGTGAGAACCAGTATAAAGTTTGAATAAACAAGATGCACAAGGAAAAACAATTACGGTTGCACATCACATGTAGTACATTGGTTGCATAACTTTGAAATATGTAATAGACATAGATGAGAAGGTGCATATGCATGGGGCGAATATTGATTGGTTTCGGAAAAAATCGAAGTCCACCAGAGGAAAGTTAATCAACTCATGTCCCCAGAAAGTTCATTAGATGGGCTGCTCAAAAATATTAAAATGAGTCGACTAATGAGAAACAAAATAAGAAAATGAACTTAGAATCTGCGCGACTGAAGTAAGGTTACGTGAATTATGCTTTCCATGTGTTTTCTAAACGGAAAATGCGTGTGCTACCGAAAAGCTTCTTCGCCCCATTTTTCTCGTCTAGTCCAACAATGCAAATACATGGAACTTCTCTTTGCTATGAAAAAATGGCTAAATTTCCTCTAGAAAGCAGGGCAAAAGAAAACGAAAACCCAAAATAAGCCCCAAATATAGCACGCAGGAGTGCATGAGGCTCCAACGTGGGGCCCATGCAATGGACAAAGAGAACTGCCCTCCTAATTTCCCGCCAAAACAAAAGCCTCCAGCCATCAGACCGCAACGCCACCCCCGCACCCCCCACACACACACACCTCCGGGACACACGCGCCACTGCACAGCCATGCCCTCCGCTCCCTCGCCGACGGCGTCTATATCTCCCCCTCTCCACGCCACAATCCTCCCTCCCCTCCATATAGGCGGCACCATCGTAGGGGGTGGGCCCGCACTACCCCTCCCGTTCTTCTCCCCCGCCATGGAGGCCCGCCTGAGCCTCGCCCTGCTCGTTGTCGCCGTACTGGCGGCGGCGGTATCCGCGCTGTTGGACACCGAGGCATCCTACATCGCCCAGCGCCAGCTCCTAGCCCTCAAGGAAGGCAACGGCGACCTCCCGGAGGACTTCAAGTTCGACATCCATGTCTACGTCACCTTCGCCAACGAGCGCCTCCGCCGCTCATATACGGCGCTCCAGGCATGGCGCAAAGCCATCTACTCCGACCCAAGAACTTCACCGGCGGGTGGGTAGGCCCCGACGTGTGCAACTACTCAGGTGTCACCTGCACGACCGCGCTGGACGACCCCAAGGTCAACGTCGTCGCTGCGGTGGACCTCAACGGCGGCGACATAGCCGGGTACCTCCCGGCCGAGCTCGGCTTGCTCACGGACACTGCGGTATTCCACATTAATTCCAACCGCTTCTGCGGCATCATCCCGGAGAGCTTCTCCCGCCTGACGATCCTCCACGAGTTCGACGTCAGTAACAACCGCTTCGTCGGCGGCTTTCCCACGGCGGTGCTGAAGATCCCCGCGCTCAAATACGTGGACCTCCGGTACAACAACTTCGAGGGACAGCTCCCCCCGGAGCTCTTCGAGAAGGGCTTCGACGCAATCATCGTCAACAACAACCGCTTCGTCGGGTTCATCCCGGAGAACTTTGGCAACTCGACGGCGTCCCTCGTGGTGCTCGCCAACAATGAATTCGTCGGATGCATTCCGCGCAGCGTCGGTCGCATGGCCGACACGCTCGACGAGCTCATGCTCCTCAACAACCGTCTCGATGGCTGCATCCCGCCAGAGATCGGCGAGCTTGTCAACACCACGGTGGTTGACGTCAGCGGCAACGCGCTCGTGGGCACGTTGCCCGACGAGCTCGCCAACATGGGCAGACTGGAGCAGCTTGACGTGTCGAGGAACCTGCTCGCCGGCGCCGTTGCGGAGTCTGTCTGCAAGCTGCCGGCGCTCGCGAACTTCAGGTTCGTGAACAACTACTTCAGAGAGGAGGCCTCGGCGTGTGTGCCGTCCGTGGAAGGGGAGGTGGCGCTCGACGACCTGGGCAACTTCCTCGCGGGCCGGCCCGGGCAGAAGACGGCGCTCGAGTGCGCCCCCGTGCTCGCGCGGCCCGTCGATTGCCGCACCAATGTCTGCTCGGCGCGCCCGTCAAAGCCAACGCCGGTGACTCCCACGCCGGTGCAAAAGCCGCCAAAGCCAATGCTGGTGCTAAAGCCGCCCCCGAAACCAGAGCTTGGACCAATTGTCGGCCCAGATCTACCTCCACCCCCACCACCAGTTCCCGTGAGCTCGCCACCGCCACCAGTGAAATCTCCTCCACCACCGGCACCGGTGAGATCGCCCCCGCCACCCGTGAAATCTCCTCCACCACCGGCACCGGTGAGCTCACCTCCCCCACCAGTCAAATCCCCACCATCACCGGCGCCGGTGAGCTCTCCTCCGCCACCAGTCAAATCCCCTCCACCACCGGCTCCAGTGCGCTCTCCCCCTCCTACTCCAGTGAAATCTCCGCCACCACCGACACCGGTGAGCTCGCCACCTCCACCTGTAAAATCTCCGCCACCACCAGTACCGGTGAGCTCTCCGCCTCCACCAGTGAAATCCCCGCCACCACCGGCTCCAGTGAACTCGCCACCTCCACCAGTAAAATCCCCTCCGCCACCGGCGCCAGTGAGTTCTCCACCTCCACCTGTGAAATCCCCTCCACCGCCCGCACCAGTAAGCTCTCCACCCCCACCGGTGAAGTCCCCTCCTCCGCCAGTCAGCTCTCCTCCTCCTCCAGTACCATCCCCACCACCGCCAGTTCCAGTGAGGTCGCCGCCTCCGCCGGTGTACTCCCCACCTCCTCCTGTATCATCCCCGCCTCCGCCACCAGCGCCATCACTGCCTCCACCAGTCCCACAGGACATCATACTACCGCCAATCGCAGTGCAGAAGTACGCGTCACCGCCGCCGCCTCAATTCCAAGGATACTAAGCGCGAGAGAGCCGGGGAGATACCATGGCAACGACGATGAGGAACGATCACAGCGCACTACGGTGCCAGTCTCTTCTTTATCATGTACATACGCGAAAGCTCCATGAATATGCAGGTCCATCGTCAGACATCGGTCCATGTACGATAAGTGTAAATTTTGTGCACAATTGCACATGTAACTGAACTGGGTGAGCGGAAGAAGAAGAATGGAGTGAAGGGGGAGGAAAACGGAGGGGAATTAATTCATGTGGCCATCACTTGTCACAAATGTATTAACTGTGTATGATCTTGCTGGAATTATGCTGACGAAAAGTTAAGGTGGGTGTATTCTTGCACAATATTTGCAGAGCAGCCGTTTTTTTGCATGGTAATATGTGTCTCATTTATATCATAACTGTCATAATACAAAGCCACGTATACACCGATCTGTAACAGCAAAACGCAAGCCTTTACGCAAAAGACCGCGAGCCAAGAAAGAAAATTACAGAGCAGCAGATATACTCTCGTTGATTTACTTTGTTTTTGTTCAGTTTTATGTAGAGTACTGTGTATGAGTTGGGTTAATGTATGAGTACTGTGTATGATTTACTTTGTTTTTGTTTAGTTTTGTGTAGAGTACTTTGTTAATGTACGAGTGCTACAGAATTTAACTTGCGGCGACATGATAGCAACATGCACGCATAGGTGGAGCTGGCCACATGTGTGGGTGCCTAGAGCAGGCTATTGTGGTATCAGAGGGGAGGAATGCATGTTACCATGCCCGGGTGAGTAGGCAAGCGCCAAACCTGGATCTCGAACCTAGAGCAGCCTCGTTAACATATTTCGGCGTCGTCATCGTGTTGTGATTGTTTGATCCCGATAGATCAATTGAGCGCCTACAACGGTACGACTTAGTTCAGACAACTATATTCTTTTTCTCCAAGGCATAGTCAACTTATAACCACTGGATCTTGGATGGAGATCCGTGCATGCTTTGTGGTTTGAGGCAATAAAAATAACTGGGTGGTACTCATGTTAGTACACTATAAACTACAGAACAGGCATTTTGCATTTATATTTGTAATGGTTTTGAAGATTTATTTTGTTACATTTGTATTTGTTTTTTTATTAGAAAGATGCTCATTTGAAAATTATGTAAAGTTTTGGAAGAAAAATGTGCAGTCAAATTGTTACACCCCATTCAGAAAAAATTCAAATTGTTACACGTCCTTTTTAACACAAGTTGTTGGTTTATAAATGGCCAATCATGTCATTTACATTAGAAAATAAGATTGTTCCTAAATATTTGAAGTGGATACAATAAAGGTCAATTCAGGTTATTCATACGTAGTCCTTGTACTTGTCGGAGGGAACGATCCATAAAGGATTTGGTATGAGTCTTCATGTCAATGGCCCAAAAGACTAATGAATTTATGATCAGCTCAAAATATAAGATACGCTTTATTTTTAACTAGTAAATCATATGGACTGAGAATATATAAACAACATTGATGCATTTCTATTCTAAAATTCTTTCATTCATATATATTTATACTAATTGTGAACATATTATAAGTACAAATTACGATTAAGATTGTAATTTCGTGTCCATCAAACCTAATGGCACCTTAATTACATTTTGGGATGGAGGGAGTATTGATTTGCAAGTCACTTGATGAGACATAACTAGATGTTAAAGATATAAAGAGAGACTAGATCTGGTTGTACTTATGGTTCATATATCATTTAGAAATTTCTGCAAATTTATAACAAAACCATCATGTACTATGAAAATCAATTCTGTGGAACACATTGAAACTTCATTGTGTGAAATACTTAAGAAATAACCTTACAAGCATGCCCCTTTATCCTTATGACTAGACAAGAAGATTGTCTCTACAAGATCTTGGTAGACTGTAGTTTTTGGCAATTATTTTGTTAGAGTCTTTGTAATTCAAATATGTAAAAATAAAAAAATTTATTCAGATTTCCTTCCAATATTTTATCGAATGGAGGTGCTTTTGGGAGACCCTTATTTTTCTTCTCAAGAACACAATTCAACAATCTAGATAATGCTCAAGTTTTCCCCATGTGCCTAAACCTCAATTCGTCTGATTTCCTAAGAGGTGAAGGCGGCATTTACGAAAAAATGAGGGCTCAAAATCTAAGATGAATTAAGCACTACATTCGGTATACTTTGTGTGTCCAGATTAAGGCTTTGACCAATTTCTAATTCATCTTAAATTTCAAGCTTTGTATATGTTTTTCTAGCTTTAGAATTTGCCCAACTTTCTTTGTACCTGAATATCTGTCCATATGCTAGTCTTTGTTGGGAATATGCCCTAGAGGTAATCATGGATGATGATATTTCCCATTGTATTCATAAAGATATTAAATTGTCCTTGTATAAACATCTGATGTGTATAATTAAATATGTGATTCGGTTGTGGAACTATACATTCATGTTGTTTGTACTAAATATCCTTGGTCATTGAGGTTGTGCTGAACACACAACTTAGACCGATGTGAAAGTCGGCTTGATGACTCGGTTCCACTTGTCATGGGCATGGAGATGCTATTCTGACTTACACAGATTCGGCTAAAGAGTTTAACGAGTCGGATTGACCCATATTGAGGTACAACAAACAAGTTATCATTTGTATATCTCAATCAATGTAATCCTTAGACCTAAGATTGTTGAACACTCCGAGTTGAGGATCACCAACTTACGTTCTGTCAAACGTTGATCCGTAACTGGGCAGTTATAAAGGTAGAGTTCGGGTCGACTGAGAATCCAGCTGCGTGATGTTCTCTAGGCCTTCTCGGATGATATGGTTCGCTTCTCGGATGATATGATTCGGAAAGCATGGCCATGCAGGACTCGGTTAAGTGTTAACTGAGGCGATCGACTAAGAGTTAGTCGGATGAATTACTTATCTCGGATCGAGAAGAGAGTCGGACTATTTAAGGGATGACAGTTATTCGTCTATAGTCTGACAAGGTATATCGTGAGGCAAAAGGGACTCGGACACTAGTCACATTGGAAAGGCAAGTCGTCAAGACTCTTTGGTACTTGGGAGTCGGCACGTTCTGCTAGGAGCCACTACCGACTGATCTATTGAGATTCAGACTCCAATCGTGTCCAAGTAGCCATGAGCCTGCGGGGTCACACACTTAAGAGCGGGAGCAAGTTCGGATTAGATCTGAACCGGAAATCTGGTTGGGTTGGACCCGAGCCGGATTTGGACTGAGTCAGTGAGTCGGACTCACAATGACTAATATTATATAGGCTTTAGTGAATGGGCCACGTGTGGAGCCCACGTTCACTCCCTATATATAGTGGGGTGCAGAAACCCAGGAGGGTTGATCGATTAGGTCATTCCATGAGTTGGAAACCCTAACTCCACATAAGTCCTGCCGACGTACCGAACCTAGCAGTTCACTGCCGGCGCTCCTCCTCGTACGTGTGGACACTAGCAGAGGCATTGTACCATCAACGCTTGGACGATTGTTGATTGGATCGAGATCGCAAGGACTACACTGCATCAACTGACGTGCTTTATCAGTAATCCGCAACTGCGCGTCTAGTGGTAATCCTCGTGGCCTTCTATCTCAGTTAGATCTTGGGATCACCATGTTAGAGGAAAAAGTAGATATCGTATCTATGCATAACTTGTTTTTGCAGGGAGTTGTGAATGGTATGGTTCATGTGCATGTGATGTATGTGTGTAATCCATAACGTGATCTGCGAATCACGGTTTTGTCAGCCGGCTAGAGCCTAGATGCTATCATTTTCTTGTATAACGACCTGCGTGTTAGATTCTCTATATAATTTACTTTACTAAGCTAGTGTAGCTGTTTGAAGAATCTGGATGACGTGCAAGTCGATGTACAAGTCTCAGAAATGGTGTAAGACGGCAAGTGACAAGAGTTGGTACGAGTCGGATTACAGGCTTTATGGAGATGGAGATCACCATGAAGAGAACCATACCATTTCACATTTTAATTGATTTATTATGTGTTATTGATATGTCTCTGTTTTACCTCTATTAGATAGTCGGTAAAATTTAATCCCTCAAAGAAGGTCTAGTCGGTTTTCCCGCCAGTGTTTGCACCATCACAAGTCGGACATTTTTAGTAGTGGGCTCATAAAATTAAGGTGTTGCCAATTCTTTCCGACTAGGTGGGTTCGAGTCGGACTCTTACAGCGGAAACACTCGGTAAGCTAGATGGGTCTATCACAATAGTTGTGAGACTCGGGGAAAAGTCGGACGGGAGCCGGGGCATGTGATGCAACCCGTCCAACAGGAGTCGTATGAGATACGATTAACAAGGAGTTGTCTACCTAGATCACTTGATGGCTAGAGGTGATGCTAAAGCTCACTATCCGACTTGCTTATTTAGGATCCTGAATCACTAAGAAACCATTGGAGGGGTGTTGGTTCTAGTGGGAGAAAAAATATTAAAGTGTTTAATATGCTTGCTCTTTTATGAATATATGTCTTAAGTGTTTGCATATTTCTGTTGTAGATCATGGCACCAAGTAGCAGTCACTCTCAAATATCCGGTTTTGCATTGAGAACCATTCTTGAGAAAGATAAACTAAACGACACTAATTTTACCAACTGGTATCGAAATCTGAGAATTGTTCTCAAACAAGAAAAGATGGACCATGTCCTAGACAACCCACTTCCAGATGAGCCGAATGAGAATGCAACTGTCGCTGCCACCAACGCCTACCGTCGGGCTAAGGATGAGTCCACAGATATTAGCTGTATTATGCTTGCTCACATGGAACCGGACTTGCAAAAGCAGTTCGAGAATGTTGAGGCCTACGATATGATTGAAAGCCTCAAAAGTATGTTCCAGGCTCAGGCGAAGACTGAGAGGTATCAAGTCTCTCAGGTTTTGTTGAGTTGCAAGCTTAAGGATAGTGATCCATTGAGTCCGCATGTGATCAAAATGGTTGGTTACATGCAGTCTCTGGAGAGGCTTGGCTACCCCATTAGCGAAGAGTTCGCTACGGATATAATTCCGAACTCTCTTCCTAGTGCGTATGGTTAGTTCATTTCGAACTACCACATGCATGGTATGGATAAGAAGCTCACTGAATTACATGGGATGCTCAAGAAGGCGGAGGCGGATCTCAAGAAGGGCGCCAGTCAAGTGTTGATGGTGCAGAATAAGGCTAAGTTCAAGAAGAGTTCTTGGACTAATAAGAAGGCTAAGTCGGGAGGAAAGCAGACTCAGGACCCGGTCCCAAGCGCTTCCTCAAGGACTAAGCCATCTCCTTCATCCGGATCCACTTGCTTCTACTGCAAGGCGGATGACCACTTGAAGAGGAATTGCAATAAATACTTGGCCGACAAAGCTAAGAGTGGAGGTATGACTTCCGATTCAGGGACACTTGTTTGCAATGTTATAGACATTTATCTTGCTGATGCACCTAATAGTTCTTGGGTATATGATACCGGATCAGTTATTCACATCTGCAACTCGTTGCAGACACTGGTAAGAACTAGGAGCGTAGTAAGAGGCGAAGTTGATATCCGAGTCGGCAACAAAGCAAGAGTTGCTGTGTTGGAAGTCGGCACAATGCAACTTCATTTACCTTCCGGATTCATTATGGAACTAAATAATTGTTATTATGTTCGAGTGCTCAGTCGAAACATTATTTCTGCTTTATATTTGATGAGGCAAGGCTATGAGTCGAATATCAAGAATAATGGTTGTTCTGTATATTTGAATGATATGTTTCACGGCTTTGCACCCGTCTAGGATGGGTTATTTATTTTGAATCTTGATGGTGAGTCGGTTTATAACATAAATGTAAAAAGGTTGAAACCAAATGATCTGAATATGACTTACTTTTGGCACTGCCATCTTGTTTATATAAGTTGGAAACGCATGAAGAAGTTACATGATGATGGACTCCTGATGACCCACAAGTATAGGGGATCGCAACAGTCTTCACGGGTAGTATTACCCAATTTATTGATTCGACACAAGGGGATCCAAAGAATACTTGCAAGCCTTAACAACTGAGTTGTCAATTCAGCTGCACCTGGAAATAGTTCTTGCTCATAGAAGTTTATCAGTAACAACAGTTTGTAGTAGCAACAGCAAAGCAACAACAATAGTGAAACGGGAGCAATAGTAACAGTAGCAGCAAACAGTAGGATATGAGTGTGGTAGGCATAGGGATGGATGGACATGCGTTGCATGGACAAGTCTAAACATGTAACTTCAAGATCTAGGGAAATGCAGATAAATAAGAATAAGCATCCAAGTACTAAACAATCCTAGGCATGTGCTCCATATATAGTCATACGTGCTCGCAATGAGAACTTGCACAACATATTCTGTCCAGCCAGCCCGTGGCAGCGGGGCCTCTAGGGAACTACTGGCAATTAAGGTGCTCCTTTTAATAGAGCACCGGAGCAAAGCATTAATACTCCATGAACACATGTGATCCTCACACCACAGCCATTCCCTCCGGTTGTACCAATTTCTGTCGCTTCAGGGCCTTTGGATCCGGACAATGATATGTGTACACAACTTGTAGATAAGATCACAAAAAATACTATCATAATGATTCAGTAATAAGTTCAGATCTGAGATCATGGCACTCGGGCCCTAGTGACAAGCATTAAGAACAACAAGTTGCAACAAAGTCAAATAGCACTAATAGAGATACTAGGCACTATGCCCTAACAATCTTATTCGATTAAAAGATAGAACTCATCCAATCCCTACCATCCCCATAGCCTACAGCGGGGGATTACTCACTCATGGATGAGGGAAACATTGATGGTTGATGAAGAGCCGTTGGTGATGACGATGGCGATGATCCGTCCCAAATTCCCCATCCCGGCAGGGTGCCAGAATCTTGGTTTCTGGTGGTGGCGGCGTAGCGGAACTCTTTCTGGAAAAATGACGAACCCCCCTCGGTTTTTAGGTCAAGGGGTAACTTATAGGCGCAGAGGGAGCCCGAGGGGGTGCCTGGGGTGGCCGCACCCCCTAGGCGCGGGCTGGGCCCACCCGCGCCTGGCAGGGGTGTGGGCCCCCCAGGCCTCCACTCCGTCTCGTACTCTGGCTCCGTGGATCTTCTGGTGAAATAGGATTTTTGGCATATTTTTCGGGATTTTTCCTGATAGTTGATTTTCTGCACAAAAACTATACACCAAGGTAATTCTGCTGAAAACAACGCCAGTCTGTGTTAGTTGTATCAAAATCACACAAGTTTAGAGGAGAAACAATAGCAAAAGTGTTTGGGAAATAAGATACGTTTTGGACGTATCAACTCCCCCAAGCTTAGCTTATTGCTTGTCCTCAAGCAATTCAGTTGAAAACTGAGTGCGATAAAAGAACTTTCACGAACACATTTGCTTCATATGATGTATATATTCTCAGCACAGGAGTAGATACTTAAACCATTCATAATAAGAAGCATGCAACCAAGTCTACTCAATAGTCATTGCAATCTATGAAGAGAAACAAACTTAATAATAATAAGTAGCATGGAACATAAACATAAGCAACATTGCAATGCTCATAGTAAGGTATGATAGAGTGATATCTCGCTTGCCTTTGTTTGTAGAGCACAATATAAATGCCAAGGCACCTCTGAAGTTCACTTGAAGACTAGAGGTAAAAATATCAGAGATACAAGCATCAAAGTCATGACATAATTAACCAAGTTTTGGAACAAACACAAGAATGACAACTATGCTCTCAAGAAGGTGCTCATAGATTAAGTGGTGACTCAACAAGGAAGTGGAAAAGGTTTTGAAAAGTTTGAAAGGCTTCCAAATGCTGAAAGTAAGGTACTCACTAGCTTTGAGCTCTCATTGCCCCTATCATAAGCATCTTCATATGGTTAAGGTGAAAGTGAGGTCCAATCTGAGTTATATGCTTGACAGACCATAAACTGGAAATCCCATGTCCCTTGAGTACGAGGGCCGCTCCGCATGCTACTCAACTTTGGTTACCTGCAAGTTCTTGTCATTGTATATACATGCATATCATAGAGAACCGCCAACGGGGTACCCCTTGCACATGATACAGGAGCTATCCCATGATCAAAATGACAAGGCAAGAAGACAATGAGCATCTCAGCGATCTTTTTATTTACTATGTGCATAGCTTTTTATTGAGGATGCTTCATAGACGCTCATTATGGTGATGCTGCAAGTTTCCACCATGATTAGGCATGGTTTAGGCTAGCAGCCCAGGCGTTTCTCTAACACATATATATACTCCATGAACTCACAAACTCCCCTTTTATTTCACACCGACGACATCCGCAAACAAAAGAGCAAGGTATCAACTGGATAAAATATCCAAAAAGTGTTGAAAGCATTCCCCGTGACAACACGGTTCTGCTAACTCCTAGCATATAACTTTCATGGACAGGTCACAATGGTTCAAGATTATTAAGTTCAAGAAATAAAGTGTGCCATCAAGTTCGTGAGAGCTTTACTAACTAACTTTCTCAAAACAAACAAACATTTTATTTGGAAGTAAACAAGGCATATAAAATATGCACTGAAATAGCAAGTGTTGCTAATAGGTAGGTATGGTGGACACTGTTGGCAATATTGGTTTTGGGGATTTGGAAGCACAAGTAGAGCTCATACTCAGTGCAAGTGAAGGCTAGCAATAGAGATGGAGCGACAAATAAGAGAGCAATAATTGTTACAATCATGCTTGCAACAAAACAGGACTAATTATGTCATGAAAGTGATACAAGAACTCTGAGGCAAAATAAATCATCGAGGCTTACTGACTATTGTTTAGTCATATGCATGCGTGAGCATGTGCCAAGTCGATTCACATGAAACATTCAGAGGAGGATACACAATACCATACCAAAATATGAATAAAACAGTGCAAGCAAACATTCATATGACATGCTACAAACTATTAGCAAGATGGAGCTAATCACAAACAAGCAAGAATTACTAAGCATACATCAGTAACATACTCCTTACAATGAACAGACTAAGCATGCTCACAATGATGAGTATATGTACAAAAATGAAAACAAATAGAGTTCGTTACCAGCCTCTTACCACACCTCAAGTTGTCTTAATCTTCATTATTGCCCTTCACTTGTGTGACTTGAATAATAACATGAAACCAAAAATCCACTAAGGACAGCTAAACCCTGCAAAGAACCCACAAAACCAAAGAAGAACAACAAATATTTTTGGTGTTTTTGATTTTTCAAACAAGCCAACAAAGCAAAAACAAACCAAACAAATAAAAAATATTTTTGGATTTTTATTTTAAGGAAAACCAAAGCAAAGAAACAAACCAAGAGAAACAACGAAAATATTTGTGGTGTTTATGTGTTTTGAGAAAGCAGAAACAAAAACCAAAAAGAAAGCGAAACAATGGATATACAAAGAACCGACCGAACATGATGTATATATGAGTGTGATGTCGGTATACCTCCCCCCAAGCTTAGGCTTTGGCCTAAGTGGGGCTCAATAGCGCGGGTAGTAACCCCAAGCTGGTGGGTCATCATAGGAATGATAATAGTCAGGCGCTTGCGATGAAGAAGAAGACGCGCTCCAATCAAATGAAGGCTGCTGTTATGAAGACTCTCCCAAGTTAGAGGGCTGAACCGAATCATCTTCGGCATCCTCTCCAACATTCTCCTCTTGCTGGGAGAGCTCCTCCACATATGTGTCAACCTGCTCCTCCGTGAGTGACCATCCTTGCCTGTTATGGAAGTTAAACAAAGCAGGTGCAGGCAAATAAACTATTTTCTCAGTCCTTCCCCCTCTCCAACCTCGCTGGGCAAAAGATAGTTCAAACGGTAAACTTCTCACAATAGCCCCCAAGGAAACAAAACCATGCTGAATCATGGATTCAAGATCAAGCTTCTCTATAGGGAACCGATAATCTGAATGGTGAGGCTCTAAACCATGGAAAGCTAGCAACCTAGAAGCAATGAGACCTCCACAAATTCCACCCTTCTCGCGGTTGGTGGTGTGACGGTAGGCTATCAAAGCACCCAGGTTATAAGATCTATTCCTATTCAAAGCAGCTGCGATAAAAGCTAGATCAAAAGAAGATAACTTCCTAGCAATCTTTCTAGCAAGAACACACTTGATAATGAAATAGGCAAACTATCTAATGGATGAGAACTGAATGTTCCGAGTTTTACCACTTTCCTTTGAGAAATTGAAACCTTGGAAAATCTCAGCATATAAATCCATAAGTGACTTGGGCCTCTCCTTGATCTTCTCACAAGATCCCCACTAAGGTACTCTAATTGCTGCACAGAAATCAGCAAAAGGTAGGTCGAAAGCTATATTGTATATCTTATAATGGACCATGCGATTAGATGAAGACCAAGTAATCCGGAAGTCCTGCACAACAGACATGGTTAGCTTAACATATTGAAATGGTTCACTTTCAACTAAGTGTTCCAACCCTGCATTGTCAATCATAGTTTGGAAATCCTGGAAGATTCCCGCAGTTCTCATAAATTCATGGCATGGATATATGGAAGGAAAAAATCCTTCCTCAAGATGAACTTTCATTGTCTCAGGCACCACCAAGTCATATTGATTTAGTGGTAATGCACTCATCTTATTTTGTGAAATTTTTGAACAAACATCAAACCAAGTGATTTCCAAGTTGATAAATGATGAGAAACTACTATAGGAACTTACTAGAGGGATACACATGCATCAAAATGAAATCTCTAAGCATAGAACAAGCATGCAAGATCACACAACCTGTCACCTATAGCAGCAAAATACTCAAGATACAATCTATCAATCACAAATCTAATTGGATAAGTGGAGGAGGCACATACCAAGGAGTAATCCCTCCAAAAATCAATAGCAAAGATGGGCTGAGCAAGGAGATCGTAACTCATGAGCAAGAATAGCAGGAACTCGAGCTTGAGCAAGTTTTTCGGTGTTTTTCGGGAGAGAGATAGAAGATGGAGGGGAGGAGACACTTTGGAGGGGCCCAGGTGGTCCACACCCCACTTTGGAGGGGTGTGGGTGCCTAGGGTGGCCCCTGGGTCACTCCAGGTGTCCCTCTGCCCCTTTTTTCGAGGAAAAATTTATTTTGAATTTTCTGGGATTTTTCGGGAAACTTTATTTTTGGCCAATTTTCATGGTATGAAAATTGATTTTCTCGCAAAAACAGTTTTTTTAGAAGAGGCAAAAGCAAACCGAAAGCCAAACTTCAGAAGCTCTAAGACACTCTAACAAACAAGCAACTAACAAAACCAAAGCTAGCAAAAGAAAAGGCAAAGACTAGGAAGGAGAAAAGTAAAATAAAGCAACTATAACCATAGTGAAAGCATTATTTTGTTGATTAAAATCCTTTTGTTAACAAGGTTGATCAAGTCTTGTTACCAAAACAATCTTATATGAAACAAAACTTTGCATTCCACAAGGTGATTATGTTACCTCATACTTTATAGAAATGGTCCCAATCATAATAGTTTCAAAATTTTCCTGTGGAATGGGACAATATATTTCTCCAACCTTGATGCTCTCAATATTTTCAATGGAATTCAGGCAATAGCTCTTAACGACCTTCTTGGGGAAATAGATAGTATGCTCTTTGTCATTAATATTGAATGTTACTTTTCCTTGATTACAATTAATGACAGCACCTGCAGTATTAAGAAAATGTCTCCCAAGAATAATGGACATATTATCATCTTCAGGCATCTCAAGCACAACAAAATCAGTCAAAACCAAGCAATTACGAGCTACTTGAACAGGAACATCCTCACATATACCAACAGGAATGGTAGTTGACTTATCAGCCATTTGCAAAGATATATCAGTTGGTATCAACTTTTCTAGCTGGAGTCTCTTGTAAAGAGAAAAAGACATAACATTAACTCCAGCTCCCAAATCACATAAAGCAGTTCTAACATAATTATTCTTAATAGAGCAAGGAATAGTCAGTATACCTGGATCACCAAGTTTCTTTGGAACCTTACCATTGAAGGAATAATTAGCAAGCAAAGTAAAAATCTCCTCATTAGGAATCCTCCTTTTATTAGAGACAATATCCTTCATATACTTTGAATAAGGAGGCAACTTAATAGCATCGGTCAAAGTAATTTGCAAAAATAAAGGTTTCATCCACTCACAAAACTGTTGTAGTGTTCTCCCTCCTTTGACTTGTGTTTCTTACCTGGAAAAGGCATAGGTTTCTACACCCAAGTTTCTCTCTCACTTCCATGTTTCTTAGCAATAAAATCTTCCTTATTGTACCTAGTGTTCTTAGTGTGCTTCTCAGGTTCTTCCTCAACTTCCTCCTTATCAGGAGAATCATTATTACCACTTTCAGTTTTAGCATCAGAGACAGATATACTATTAGGATCTAAAGCAGGTTCAATTGGTTCCTCAACTATTTTATGTTTCTTTTTCTTTCTCTAACGAGGACTACCACTACTCTCACCTCGTTGAGAATCTTGCTCAATTCTTTTAGGGTGTCCTTCAGGATATAAATGATCTTGAGTAGCTATACCACTCCTAGTTCTAATTCCATAAGCATGTTTATCTCCTGAGGCATTAACTAGCATATCCTTTTGTACCTTAGCAAGTTGATCAAGTTGGGTTTGAACCATTTGAAAGTGTTTACAATGCATTTTAATATTATTAGAAGTTCTTTCCACAATATATTTCAACTCTTTGATAGCTCTAGATTTTTCCAATAAATGATTCTGAACTTGTTTATTAAAATTATCTTGTTTAACAATAAATGTGTCAAGTTCCTCTAAGCATTGACCAGGAGGCTTACCATAGGGAATATCACCTTCATTAAAGTGGAGAGAGTGTACCTCAATAGTAGATGAGTGGGGAATTTGCTTACATAATTCTTCTATAGGAGGTAGATTCTTCACATCTTCAGCTCTAATACCTTTCTCCTTTAGATATTTCTTAGCTTCTTTCGTCACTTCATCATTTAATGCAATTACTCCTCTCTTCTTTGCTGTTGGTGTTGGAACTGGTTTAGGTACAACTGGTTCAGGAGTAATAGGCTCAGGTGTATTTAGCTCAGTTGAAGTCCAATTATCATAATTCTTGCTTATTTTAGCCATTAATTCTTCAGCATTTGTAGGAGTTATTTTCCTGAAAACACAATCAGCAAAGCTATCTAGGTATGTCCTCGAATCATTAGTTAGTCCATTATAATAAATATCAAGAAGATCATTTTTAGGTAATGGACATCTAGGATGTGCATGAATCAAGGCACTGATCCTTGTCCATGACTCAGGCAATTTCTCTTCTTTTCCCTGTTTAAAATCAAAAAGTCTCTGCAAAGCAGCATGTCTAGCACTGGGAGGAAAATATTTCTGGAAGAAAGAAGCAATCAAACAATCAGGGCTATGAATGGAACCAGGAGGTAATCTATTAAACCAAGCCCTAGCTTCTCCTTTTAGTGAAAAATGGAATATCTTAGTAACAAACTACTTGCGCATCTTAAAATCATTAGAGAATAAAGCACTCATAGTAGAATGCTCATTCATATGAGCCACAACACTCTCATTTTCAGTCCCACAGAAAGGTTCTTTCTCAACAATGTCCAAATAGGATAAATCAAGAGAGAAATCATAATCTTTCTCTTTAATATCTATGGGAGAGGTGGCAAACTTAGGATCAGCGGACAGTTTAGGGATAATGGTACGTCTAGGAAGGAGACTCTTAATAGCACTAGCACCATGTGTGTTTCAGCACTCTTAAACAAATTCATCAGTGAACTCAATGTAACCATCATTAATATCATAACTCTCTCTATACTCAGGTGAGCTAACAGGTGTAACTGTGTCTTCACTAGGAGTTTCAATATTTCCTAGACTAACCATAGTAGCATCTAGGAAAGGACCTAATGAACCACTCGCATCAAGAACAGTAGAAGTAACATCATGAGCATCAAAAGTAGTTTTAGATTCAGCAGTAGTAGCAGTGTGTGTAGCATGAGTATGTGGTGGTGGTGTAACAAACTTACTTATAACAGACGGTGAATCAAGAGCAAGAGAGGTGTTTAGGATTGTACCTCTTCTTGTAGTGGATGGTAAAATAGGGAACTTTTCATCACGAGACTTCCCCATGATGAAAGGGGTAGCAATGAACAATAGTAGATCCAAGTGAACTTACAAATAAAGCTATGCTCCCCGAAAACGGCGCCAGAAAATAGTCTTGATGACCCACAAGTATAGGGGATCGCAACAGTCTTCACGGGTAGTATTACCCAATTTATTGATTCGACACTAGGGGAGCCAAAAGAATACTTGCAAGCCTTAACAACTGATTTGTCAATTCAGCTGCACCTGGAAATAGTTTTTGCTCACCGAAGTTTATCAGTAGCAACAGTTTGTAGTAGCATCAGCAAAGCAACAACAGCTGTGAAACAGGAGCAATAGTAACAGTAGCAGCAAACAGTAGGATATGAGTGCGGTAGGCATAGGGATGGATGGACGGGCGTTGCATGGACAAGTCTAAACATGTAACTTAAAGATATAGGGCAATGCAGATAAATAATAATAATCATCCAAGTACTAAACAATCCTAGGCATGTGCTCCATATATAATCATACGTGCTCACAATGAGAACTTGCACAACATCTTCTGTCCAACAAGCCCGTGGCAGCGGGGCCTCTAGGGAACTACTGGCAATTAAGGTGCTCCTTTTAATAGAGCACCGGAGCAAATCATTAACACTCCATGAATACATGTGATCCTCACACCACATCCATCCCCTCCGGTTGTCCCAATTTATGTCACTTCGGGGCCTTTGGATCCGGACAATGATATGTGTACACAACTTGCAGATAAGATCACAAACAATACTATCATAATGATTCAATAATAAGTTTAGATCTGAGATCATGGCACTCGGGCCCTAGTGACAAGCATTAAGCACAACAAGTTGCAACAAAGTCAAATAGAACTAATAGACATACTAGGCACTATGCCCTAACAATCTTATTCGATTACAAGATAGAACTCATCCAATCCCTACCATCCACATAGCCTACAACGGGGGATTACTCACACATGGATGAGAGTAACATTGATGGTTGATGGAGAGGCGTTGGTGATGACGATGGCGATGATCCTCCCCAAATAGCCCGTCCCGGCAGGGTGCCAGAACGGAGTTTCTGGATCCGAATCTTGGTTTCTGGTGGTGGCGTCGCAGCGGAACTCTTTCTGGAAAAACAACGAGCCCTCCTCGTTTTTTAGGTCAAGGGGTAACTTATAGGCGCAGAGGGAGCCCGAGGGGGTGCCTGAGGTGGCCGCACCCCCCCTAGGCGTGGGTTGGGCCCACCCGCGCCTGACAGGGGTGTGGGCCCCCAGGCCTCCACTCCATCTCGTACTCTGGCTCCGTGGATCTTCTGGTGAAATAGGATTTTTTGCATATTTTCTGGGATTTTTCCTGATAGTTGATTTTCTACACAAAAACTAGACACCAAGGTAATTCTGCTGAAAATAGCGTTAGTCCGTGTTAGTTGTATCCAAATCACACAAGTTTAGAGGAGAAACAATAGCAAAAGTGTTCGGAAAAGTAGATACGTTTTGGACGTATCAACTCCTAACTTCGTTCGACTTGGAGTTGTTCGAGACATGCCTACTCGGCAAAATGACCAAGACAACTTTTGCAAAGAGTTGCGAAAGGGTGTCTGCCTTGTTGGGACTAGTACATAGTGATGTATGTGGACCAATGAGCACGACAGCTAGGGGTGGTTATGATTACTTGATTACCTTCACTGGTTATTTGAGTCGGTATGGATATATCTACTTGATGAAACATAAGTCGGAAGCCTTTGAAAAGTTCAAAGAATTCTAGAATGAAGTACAGAATCAACTCGGCAAGAAAATAAAGTTTCTTCGGTCGGACCGAGGAGGAGAGTACATGAGCAACGAGTTTGATGACCATCTGAAGAGTTGTGGAATAGTTCCTCAACTTACTCAGCAGGGAACGCCACAGAGGAAACGGTGTTTCAGAAAGGAGAAATCGGACCTTGTTGGACATGGTACGATCAATGATGAGTCGGACAGATCTGCCTTTGTCATTTTGGGTTATTGTCTAGAAATAGTGGCGTTCACACTAAACATAGTACCATCAAAGTCGGTAGAGAAGACACCGCATGAGATGTGGACAGGCAAAAAGCCAAGTATGTCTTTTCTTAAGATTTGGGGTTTTGAAGCATTTTTCAAGCAACTTCAATCGGACAAGCTTACGGCCAAGTCGGATAAATGTATTTTCATATGGTATCTGTAACACCCTCAGAATCGGGCCTATGCAAGTTTAAGCGAAACCCGCCAAACCCGCATAGAAACGATTCGAAGGTGCCCACCAGGCACTTGCGTGCGGGTGGAAAACAAAGTAATAACATTACACAACAGTCCTCGATGGGACCACAGAACAGATATATATACAACAGCGACTCAAAGAGTCAAGATTACAGATATAATGTACAAAGATCCAAATCACCTTGAAAATGATAGAGCGTCCGTCTATGGACAAGATGCAAATGGGGCTAAGAGCCCTGAAGAATAACCAATGGCGTCCATAACCCTGCCCAGGCCAAGCCGGAAGGGTAACCCTGCTAACGGCGTCGATCTCAAAACCTGCTTAAACAAAAGGGGTGCCGACAAAGGGAAAAGGAAAAAGAGGAGCGTCAGTACTGAGGCCAGTACACGGCGAGGCTAGAATTCGGCGGTCCTCGCCTACATAGGTATGGTGGACTGAAGCGGCAGCGGCAGCATGCACTAAACAACCTATAGAGACTCGATACAACATAGCGGCTATCAGAGGGGGGGTAAGAAAGACCTATTCGGGACCAACCTGATGCTAACATCAAACAAACCCATCCTGGCGTTTCCCCCCTCGAGACCAAACGAGGAAGTCAACCGAGGAACTCACACAGTTGGCAGTTTTACTTATTCAGTTATCGTTGCAGCAATTACTAGTCAGGTTTAGATATTCATTCTGATAAAGTAAGCAGTGGGCACTTTTAGTTAGCCATTCCGTTATAGTTGCAACAATTACTAATCAGATACAGATAGCATGAGATAAACCCAAAACCCAGCAGTTGATGGTACTTTTACTTAGCCATTCCGTTGTAGTGAAGCTGGTTACTAATCATATCGGATACGAGTCAATTTAAAACAGTAAACTTTAGTTATAGTTGTCTATGATCAAGCACTATGCTCCAAGTCGTCCATAACCGCGGACACGGCTTCTCGAAAAGATTTAACCCTGTAGGGGTGCACCAAAGTATCCACAGGCACTTCGACCCTTTTTGCCAGATCAGTTAACATACACCCATCGGTATGTCGGCGGGGCCTAAGTCACGACGCTCCTGCACTCCAAAGCAAGCACGGGGTCCACCCCACTAAGTACACCAAGAACGAAGTCGGCCGGTCTCCGAGACGGACTTAGGGTTTGCGCTGGATGTAAACGACAAGAGGTCCCCAATCGGGACTGCTGACATAAAAAACACTCCGCTTCCTAAACAGTACAGCGTGCTCCTCACACAATTTAAATACATAAGTAGCATGTCATAAGTATAGGATAGTAAATAAAACCTCAAACTAGTTTGTGGCCCCCAGTACAATACTTTGAAATCAGGTAATAATCGATGGGGGGCCCATATCTCCCCACCTGTGGTTAGCGCGCTCGATCTCGGAACAGGTGTCAAGAACTCGGGTCCTACGGGACACAAGTGGGCGTTCGGAAAACCAACATTACCTATCACCCACCGATGCCTCTGCTTAATTCAATTTTAGTTGTTAAACAGGAATTAAAGTGAAACAATAATTAAAGCCATGGTCATCTCCAACATCAACATGTGGCAAAACATCAACAACTGAGGCACTTAACGACATGCAACGGCACTTGAGCAAGCGACTACGACGCGCAAGTCCAGCTATCTACCAAACAACCGGTAATAGGAGGTGGCCATGGCAATATATGGCTGCAAGGAATATCACGGGTACGAAACTAGAGCATCGCAACACAGATAGCAAAGATCAACAGGAGGGAATAAATACTAGAAAAGTAAGATAGGTAGAATGGGGGGAGATGCTCGCCTGAAAACATTGACGAAGGGTTCAACCGAAGATCGGTGCGAAGCTCACATCCACTCAACGGCCTTATCCGCGAAGAAGCAAAACACTATAAGAAACACCGGATGCAATATTTAATACAACGGCAGAAGATCGGCATGATGCATGTATGATGCATGACATGGCAAGGTGCGATGCAATTAGGTCATATTAAGCGGAACCGGGGTCCCGACATTTAGTTAGATGGTTCGAGTTATTTAGAACCCCCGCAATTTAAATGTCGTTATAACAAGGCAAGATAAGATACCGGTTCGCTACACAAGTTTAAATGAGGCCGATATGAGACTAGATTTGCCCGCATATGGCCCCATATTTAATTAGAGGTGAATCGGCCTAAGGCCCCCAAACCACAGATATGCATGCGAGATGAATGATTCAATGCAACAAGTTGATATCATTTATAAAAATAGGGTATCGAGGAAAAGGGTCACACATTAGGGTTCGGCGAACTTGGGGTTCCGGGGTTCGGGGTCGGTCTCAGGGTCCAGGGTTCGACGGAAACGTTCTCGGATAACAGAGGTAGGTCTTGGCGCATCCGGGGTCTTCGGTTCATGTCGACGGTCCTGACGTTCGGGATGAAGTACTTGTCGCGTCGGGGTCTCGGTGTCCGTGAAGTAGATCTTGTCGCACGGGCGTCAATGCTTACGGGAAGGAGAACTTGGCGATCCCGAGGGTTCTGGTGTTCGACGGGGTTCGGCGCGCCGGGATCGGGCTTTGGGGTTTGTTCTTCGGATCCTTGAAGAAGGTCATGGTGGTTCCGTTCATCCCATGAAAGAGATCTTGCCGCTCGATGTCCGTTTTCACGAGGTCTTGCGACTTCAATTGCCTGTGTTGATCTTGGGCTTGGCACCGGTGATCTTCAAGTGGTATCATGTATTTCTTCAATCTCCGGAGCGGAAGTGGTCGAGGGTCCAACGCATACTTGGTTCAGCTCGACCATCTTCGAAACACAGGAGCGCACATAGATCACCAAACAACAGCAGGGCTTCACCGGTTGGACACCATCTGGCTAAACCAGCGGAGGGTGCTGCTGGTGCTGCGGTTCGCAGCGGCAAACAGGGAGGCAGACGCGGCCGGCGAGGCGGCTCCGGCGGGGTGAGGTCGAACGGGGCGGTGGCCGCTGGTGCTGCGATTCCTGGGAGGAGGCGGCCGGCGGACCCTGGGCGGCGGCGGACGTCGGGTCGAGGCCGGGCCGGCGGCGGCGGAGGCGCCTCTGGGTGGGGGCGAAGGAGTTTTGGCGGCGGGCGAGGCGGCCGCGGCGGCACGGCGACGAGGGTGGCCGACGGGCCGGCAGGATCGGGAGGCGACGGGAAGCAGCGTGAGGGACGACGGGAGGGCTCGCGACGCGACGGCGGCGAGCAGTACGCAGGCTCGTGGTCGGCGACGACAAGGCCTTGGAGGAGAGGTTGCCGCGCGGGCCGGAGGGCATCGCGTCGAGGGCGGCGGCAGTGAGGCCGAGGCGGAGGTTGTCGGGAAGGTGGGGCGTGGTCTGGAGGCGAGGGCGTCGGGACGAAGACGCCACGGGAGGGCGGCGCAGACGAGTGGGGGCGGCCAGGAGGGGGGCTGGGCACTCTCGGCCAGACGGCGAGGGGCGGCTCGGCCCGGCCACGGCTTGGGGCGAGCTCATGGGGAGGTGGCTTGCCGGGAGGCGGGGTGAGCGGCGCTGGGGAAGAACGCGAGGAGGAAGAGAAGAGAGAGAGAGGCATCGGGGGGGCTGGGCGGTGGGCCAGGGGTCAGGGGTTTGTCACGGCAAGGTGGAGGGAGGGCTGCGCGTGGGACCTGTGGGCAGGACGTGGCCAGGGGGTCACGCGGGGTGTGGGAGGGAGTGGCCGCGGCTGGCGAGCGGGTCCGGGGCAGGGGCGGGCCCGGCTGGCAGGGAGAGGGAACGCGTGTGGCTGTGTGTGCTTAGCCCAGGGAGAGAGAGGGGGAGAGAGAGAGAGGAGGCGTGTGTGGCTGGGTGGAGGGAGTGGGGCCAGGCCGAGGTGGCAGCACTGGATAGGATAGGGGAAGAGGGAAGGTGAGGTGTCAAAAGGGGGTTGGTTGGGGTGAGGTGGAGGCTGGGTGTGGGTAGGTTAGTTGGTAGCCTTAGGATTTGTCTGGTGGACCGATTTAAAAATGGGGGTGGTCGTTCGGGTCGATTCGGCCCGTTGATCGCCCGCTAAAACAATTAAATTTTTATTTGTTTTAAACGGGCGTATGCAAACCGATAGCAAAATAATTAATCCGAGAACCGGCTTATGCTTGAATAAAGATGGGGCGTTTTAGAAAACAAAACGGGCTTGCGAAAATAGTTTTATGCGAACAATGCATGATGATGACGATGCAATGCACAAATTCAACGCGATTTTCTAGTAGTGGTTTTACGGGATGCCACAGTATCCAAGGAAAACCTTGGGTTATTACTTCTACAACCGAGAAGAGGGCAAAGTGTTTGTCGCTCGGAACGGCGTCTTCCTTGAGAAAGAGCTTCTCATTTGGGGAGTCAGTGGGAGTATGGTGCAGCTCAAAGAAATTCAAGAGGACCTGGCTAGTAGCGAGTCGGAAAAAACCTTGGAGGTTGAGCTGGTCGTGGTAGCTAAGCCGGAAGCTGCACCTGTACTACGAAGAAGGGCAAGATTACAAAGTGTTTGTGATATATTACTGTTAGACAGTGATGAGCTGGCAAATTATTCGGAAGCGATGGTGGGATCTTATTCCAAGTCATGGCTTGGAGCCATGAGATCCGAGTTAAAGTCCATGGACGAAAATCAAGTTTGGAACTTGGTTGATCTGCCAGACGGTGCAAGACCCCTTGTGTGCAAATGGGTCTTTAAGAAGAAAACTTATATGGATGGAAATGTTTCCGTCTATAAAGCACGCCTTGTCGCGAAGGGGTTCCGACAAGTTCAAGGAGTTGATTACGATGAGACTTTCTCGCCCGTAGCGATGTTTAAATCAGTTCAGATCATGTTAGCTATAGCAGCCTATTTTGACTATGAGATATGGCAGATGGATGTCAAAACAGCTTTCCTTAACAGAAATTTAATCGAGCACGTGTATATGATACAGCCCGAGGTTTTTTTCGATCCGGCTAATGCTGACAAGGTTTGCAAACTTCAGAAATCCATTTATGGGTTGAAGCAAGCATCTCGGAGTTGGAATATTCTCTTTGATGAGGTAGTCAAATCGTTTGGCTTCATCAAGAGTGATCATGATTCTTTTTTATACAAGAAGTTTAGTGGGAGAAAAGTAAACTTTATAATCTTATATGTGGATGACATATTATTGATTGGAAATGATGTCTAGATGTTGCAAGAAACCAAGGAATCATTGGAAAGGAGTTTCTCAATGAAAGACTTGGGTGAGGCAACATATATTCTTCAAATCTGGATCTATAGAGATAGATCAAGAAGGCTCATTGGATTGAGTCAAAGTACTTATTTGGACAAAGTGTTGAAGAAGTTCAACATGGAATCATCTAAGAAGGGGTTCTTACTGATGTCCCATGGTGTAAAACTTAGCAAGACTCAGTGTCCTTCGACAACTGATGAGCAAAGTCAGATGAGTGCGATTTTGTATGCTTCTGCAGTCGGATCCATCATGTATTCCATGATTTGTACTAGGCCGGATGTTTCCTATGCTCTAAGTATTGTGAGAAGATACCAGGATGATCTTGGAGAAATCCACTGGACAACAGCTAAAAATATATTAAAGTACTTGAGAAGGACTAAGGATATGTTTTTGGTTTATGGAGGTGAAGATGAACTCGGTGTAAAGGGTTACACAGATGCGAGTTATATCACCGACTCTGATGATTCTCGTTCGCAATCCGGATATGTGTTTATTATAAATGGAGGTGCTGTGAGCTGGAAGAGTTCCAAGCAAGAGACTGTGTCTGCATCTACAATAGAGGCTGAGTATATTGCCGCCTCGGAGGAAGCAAAGGAAGCTGTTTGGATGAGGAATTTCCTCATGGATCTTGGTGTGGTTCAGGGCTCGTCCAATCCGTTAGACGTGTATTGTGACAATAATGGTGCTATTGCACAAGCCAAGGAACCTAGACAACACCAGAAGAACAAGCACATACTCATGCGGTACCACATGATTCGCCGGTTCGTGGATCATGGTGATATCAAGTTATGAAAGGTACACATAGATACAAATATTGCGGATCCGTTGACAAAGCCGTTACCACAGCCAAAGCATGAGGCGCACCTAAGAGTTATGGGCATTAGATGCCTAGACATGTGATGTCGGCAGATTGACTCTAGTGCAAGTGGGAGACTGTTGGGAATATGCCCTAGAGGTAATCATGGATGATGATATTTCCCATTGTATTCATAAAGATATTAAGTTGTCCTTGTATAAACATATGATGTGTATCATTGAATACGTGATTCGGTTGTGGAACTATACATTCATGCTGTTTATACTAAATGTCCTTGGTCATTGAGGTTGTGCTGGACACACAACTTAGACCGATGTGAAAGTCGGCTTGATGACTCGGTTCCACTTGTCATGGGCATGGAGATGCTATTCCGACTTACACAGATTTGGCTAAAGAGTTTAACGAGTCAGATTGACCCATATTGTGGTACAACGAACAAGTTGTCATTTGTATATCTCAATCAATGTAATCCTTAGACCTGAGGTTGTTGTACAATCCGAGTTGAGGATCACCGACTTAGGTTCTGTCAAACGCTGATCCATAACTGGGAAGTTATAAAGGCAGAGTTCGAGTCGACTTAGAATCAAGTTGCGTGATGTGAATAACCAAGATGGGATTTTGCCCCTCCATTTGGAGAGATATTCTCTGGTCCCTCTCGGATGAAATGATTCGGAAAGCATGGCCATGCACGACTCAGTTAAGTGTTAACCGAGGCGATCAACTAAGAGTTAGTCGGATGAATCACTTATCTCGGATCGAGAAGAGAGTCGAACTATTTAAGGGATGACAATTATTCTCCTATAGTCTGACAAGATATATCATGAGGCAAAAGGGACTCGGACACTAGTCGCATTGGAAAGGCAAGTCGTCAAGACTCTTCGGTACTTGGAAGTCATCACGTTCTGCTAGGAGCCACTACTGACTGATCGATTGAGAGTCGGACTCCAATCGTGTCCAAGTAGCCATGATCCTGCGGGGTCACACACTTAAGAGCTGGAGCAAGTTCGGATTAGATATGAACCGGAAATCTGGTTGGGTTGGACCCGAGTCGGATTTGAACTGAGTCAGTGAGTCGGACTAACAGTGACTAATATTATATAGGCTTTAGTGAATGGGCCACGTGTGGAGCCCACGTTCACTCCCTATATATAGTGGGGCGCAGAAACCCAGGAGGGATGATCGGTTAGGTCACTCCATGAGTTGGAAACCCTAGCTCCACAACGGTCCTGCCGACGTACTGAACCTAGCAGTTCACCGTCGGCGCTCCTCATCGTACGTGTGGACAACAGTAGAGGCGTTGTACCATCAGCGCTTGGACGATCGTTGATTGGATCGAGATCGCAAGGACTGCGCTGCATCAACTGGCGTGCTTCATCAGTAATCCGCAACTGCGCGTCTAGTGGTAATCCCCGTGGCCTTCTACCTTATCTAGATCTTGGGATCACCACGTTAGAGGGAAAAGTTTTGTTTTGTTTCTGCGTGGCCCAACAGTGTGACACCCCGGTTCTGATAAGACCGTGGCCTCTATGTGACATGCCAATCCCTGGATCGGTTCATTGGCCCACAATAGAGTAAGATAGATAATCATAGCAAAATAACCGTGTATCATGATCTACAAGATCCAGAGTACCATTATTACAATATAAAAGCTTAGCATAAAGCTAGCTCAAATTGTTCAGGTATCAACAAAAGCAAGTAAATCCTCCAATCTTCAAATTGCCCACAAGTGAACAAGTGCCGAGTGGAGTACCGTGGCCTATAACGATCAATCAGAATCGGAATAACCTGCAACATGAAATGTAGCAGCCCCGAAGGGTCAATACATGGAATGTATGGCAAGTAGAGCTAGTAAAGGAGACAATAGTACTAACATCTACATGCATATCTGGCAAGTGGAGCTGTGTCTGGCTTGCATTTGCAAATACATTTGTCCTACTTTCATAAACAGTTTTGATTTTTCTTTGAAAAGATCCCAATTAAGTTAACCCAACAATATTAGAACAATTATGAAATTAGAATGAGCGAGAAACATGTCATGGAATCAATATCTAGCAACTCAGATGTCCATAACCGGGGACACGGCTAATCGATTAGATTACACACTCTGCAGAGGTTAGTACACTTTACCCATGTGACTTGGCCAGCCCAGCTCGTACCATCACTCTCATTTTGGGTGAAGATATGGAGAAGACCAAGAAGAGACTGTTCGGGAAGTAGCTCCTCAATCCCGACGCGCAACGGTCCAGCCTACCAAAATTCTACATCTCTGGATACGCGGGTTCGAGTTACCACAACCTACTAATTCCAACCAACCGCCCATTCCATTATTGGCACATGGTTGTACACGTAAGATACACAATAAAGAAGCCAATCATTCTCTCTTGATACCTGGGTGCCTTTCCGCAATGAAACCACCAAAATTTATCAATACCATCACACCCAGGGGGTTCATTGATTAAGTTGTTTTAGTTTTCACAAACCAATACTTTGAGAAAACAAGTATCAATGATGTAACCCAGCCCTCGTTCAACAAAGCATGGCTAAGCACATCTACCAACGGTGGTTCATCTACAAAGAGGGTCCTACCACATAATAGGACATAGCATAGCGATAGTATCATCCTACACATGGATCTACAAAATACACGACAATGCATTGAAAATAGTAGGACGATATTCATGAACAAATTAGCATCTACTTGCCTTGGTTGTAGCGGTCTGGAGCACAATCCTCACACGAACAAGCATTGCACTCAGCACAATCTACACGCCACAATTGCATTCATAAACAAACAATGCACAAGCATATGCAACAAATATGATGCATGATTGCAAGAACGGCAAGTGAATTGGTGCTAAAACCGCACCACAACATCCTATAACATAACACTACCGATTGCATGCATGGAAAATAGTTTTAGCGCTAGGAAACTATTAACCAAAAGTAGCGCTCACAAATAGAGCTAGAACTTAAATAATTCTCTACCGGTAGTATACTGTTTGTAAAATCTTGGGAAAAATCTACCACATAGGCATCGCTGAATAGGAACAGTACCAATTGAAATTACTCAAAAAGGAGTTATAGAACTTCCCGAGTAATTAAAACACTGCAGAAAGCAATTAGACAAATACTGTAGAAGTTTTTACTGTAAGCCTACCTTTTTAATTCACGATGAGATTCCCCTCGTTCACACGAGTTCAGGGACATATCACACGCGATTTTTGGAGCTACGGATCTTTTTCTACGAATTTATTACTCCGAAAAGGCCACTAACTAGTTTGATTAAACTGTACTAAAACTAACAGTAAAAGTCTGAACCAAAGGTACAACGTTATTCTACACGACTCACTGAACTCGTACATATTTTATTTGCAATTTTTGGCCAAGCGGTTGAATGTCTACACAATTTACAAGATTCTACCGAAATCTGCCAACTAAAGGGATTAACGAAATTGACCCAGTCAACTGTGTCTGTTTGACTGGGCGTCTGACTAGTCAACGCCTGGGATGCTGACCAGTCAACGAACGATATAAGTCGCTGATCTGAGATCTGACGGTGGCTGCTGTCTTACCAGAAACGGATGGCGAATCGGACTCCGGAAGGTGCGGCGAGTTCCGGACGGCGGCGACGATCAAATCCGGTGACGTGGTTCTTCCTGCACGGACGTACACGTCAACGAACGGGTCAAGAAAATCAACGCGGCGCGCGGCCGTGCGTGTATGCGTGCATGCAATAACGCGCGCGTGCGCGTGCGTGTACGTGTGTGCATGCAAGCACGCGAAACGAGGCAGCGGCACGCGGCAGCGGCGGGGCGGTGCGCGGCGCAGGCGGCGGCGCTGGCGGCTTACCGAGGCGGGGCGACGGCGGTGAGAACGGGCGGCGGCGGAGGGCGACGGCGGATGCGGCGGTCTCGGAGGCGCGGTCTCGGAGGCGCCTTGCGGGTGCGGTTCCCGAGGGCGGCGCTCGCCTTTGTGGACCCTTGCTGGTCCTACTCCACCGGGCGCCAAATCGACTCGAATCAGAACTACCTCGCTGAATTACGCCCTAGATACAAGCCTGGATGAACGGTAGTGGTTGAAATAGTACGGTGGGGCCCCAAAGCCACTCACGGGTAGACCTTTCGCCGTCCCAACCACTTCCAATTCATCGGGACCAGACGGGCGCGAATCAGCGCGAAGGGATCAACTACATACACAAATGAGTATGTATGCAAGCCACCATACAAAAGTACATCGAGCCATTCCATCTAGAAAGAAAGGAATATAGCAACGCCATACGGCAAGATTCAAATGACCTAGATAGATATAATATTTTAGGATAATTCCTCATACATCACACATCGTAGTATCAAGCGAAGCAAAACAAAGTCCGAGTACGGATAAGAAGCAAATCGGCATAAGATGCCATAGAAATAAGCACATCCCGCCACAGATCTCACGGATCCCGCTCGGAATCTCTACAACGATCGTTGCCCACATCATCGCCTCTTCCACCCAAAGATCCGTCCTGCGAGTGTACCTGTTCATCTGAACCAATAATTTATCGTGTGAGACCCTAAGGGTACTCAGCAAGTCTTAATGCCTCTAAAGGGGACACAACCTGGGGTGGCGCAATTGCAGCAAAAGATAAACCCTAGCAGTTCTACAGATACTCGCTAACCATCCGCCTAACCAAAGATAGACGGATGTCCGTGAATTAATGACAACAGTTATAACAGTAATTTCATCAGATCCATCCTCCTCCCCGCTTACCAACGAGGAAGCGGACGAACAACCCCCATCCGTTGGCAATTTTATTACCCATTCCATGAACGTTGCACTATTTACTAGTCAATTACTTGGTCAGACTAAAACGGTACTTTAGTTATGCTTGTCTATGATCGAGAAACTGTGCTCCAAGTCGTCCATAACCGCGAACACGGCTTTCAGAAAGTTTTACCCTGCAGGGGTGCACAAATAGCAACACACACTCGATCAACCTCGGAAAAACCAAATCAAAAACCAACGAGGCCTTCACGACAAAGCAATCACAGGATTCAGAATTATTTCAGGGGGCCACCCCTTGGAGTAGACCCGCAACGAAGTTAGCTGACTTCGAGACGGACCCGAGGTTTGTGGGGCCGGTCAGAAGATCGGGAACCCAAAACTGGCTTGTCGATACTGCAAACGGGTCACAATTCCTAACAAGACAGTGTGCTCCTCGCACAATCTTAAATAAACAAAACATGGCATAAGTACAGGATAGTAAATAAAACCTCAAACTAGTTTGTGGCCCCAAGAAATAAGATCGAATCAAGCTCGCTCGGGGTCCCATAAGCCTCCCGGATGTGGATAGCGCGAATATTCTTGGAACAGGAATCAAGTACTCGGGGTCTTATGGGACACAAGTGAGCAGGAAAAACCAAATAACGTATGTTGCTCACCGGTGCCACTTTCATTAGTTATCCCATTACTACTCAGGTTAAGTTGTTTAGGTACCTCGTTATCCATCAGACTCTCACATACCCTACACATGCTATTCTACGACTCGCATGGCTCAAACAACTCCTGTAGTAATGGCTCATGGGATGGAGGAACAAGCTTGGTGGTGTTTGAAAGTAAAGGCTATGCAATACTTGGGATTCAATTTAATGCAATCGCGACTCAATGATGCAAGAATAATATAGAGGCAATAGGTATTGTATGTATGCAAGCATGTGGTAGTGCTTGCCTGGCAACTCAGTTGAAGCGAGAGACGGATCTGGGTAGTGCTCCTGGTTCTCTTGATATATTCCCTGCTCAGAGTCTATCCGAAGAAGAACCAAACAAACAAGGGCCAACATAAATAAAGTGCACAAGCATAGGAATAAAATGCGTCAAGCAAACAATCATGCCATGATGAATGATGCACAAGTTGCATGGCAATAAAGTAGCATGGCATGGGTGAGGTGTAGAACACAAGAAGTAACATTTTTATGGGGTTTTGGTCCCATTTTATTGTCATAATAGTTGCTGTATACTTTATATTTATATGATGCATGCTGCAATTGAAGTCATGGATAGCATAAACAGAAAGGTCTCGTCGAGCTGATCATTTTAGACATATCATTTGTTAAATTCGGAGTTATAAATCAAAAGTTATTAATTTATTAAGTTCCTGTGGCATTTGTTGTAATTTACTCAACTTGAAATTTTAAATGTGCAAAAGGTAATTTGAATAGCATATTTGAAATCCTCACATTTTTCTGATTCAAATTCATATATCATTTGCATTATTTGGATTTATAATTGAAAAGTTATTTGAAATCAGATTTATATTTGAATTTGAATTAATTTGAATCAGTTTTGAATTTAAACAGACAACCAAAAACTTTTGTTACACACCCTGTGCTAACCGCAGTCGCTGACGGGTGGGGGCACGGTAGGCTCGGGGCCACACGCGGGCGCGCCAGCGGGGGCGTGCCACGTGGAGGGGCCGGGACCGCGGGTTGGTTTTGAGAAACGTGGGGAGCCTTTTTATAAAAACGTCACCGACGCTGACTGGTGGGGCTACGGGGACGGCGGGTTTAGGCGGGAGAATCTACAGGGACCTAAACGCAAAACACGCATCGGCTGCTGCTGGACGCGTGCCGCGGCGGATCTGGCCGGAGTTTCGGTCGACGATGGCGACGCCGTCGCCGGCCTAAACGCCACGACCCTAAAACTAAAAACGAAGAGGGGTTCATGGCCTACAACATCTGTTCGGGGTGCTAGAGCGGAGGAGGGTCGCAGCACGCGGGGCAGGGCGAAGAACAGAGGCGGAAAAGAGCTGCTGGTGCTGCCGGTCGTTGCTGGGGCCGCGACACGCAGGCGCTCGAGCGCGGCGGGATACTGGCCATGAGAGGAGAGGCCCTGTCTGGGGAAAGCGGGCTCACCAAAGAGCTGTCGACGAGGTTGGCGAGGCTCGGGAGGTAAGGATATGTCGGCGGCTCGTGGCGAGGAGCTTGATCCCTCCGCCATGGCGGCACGGGCGGTGCTCGGTGGCCTTCCAATCGCCTCCTCTGGTACTAGCCGCCTAAGGAGGTGCAGGGGATCTCGTCGGCGCTTCTGGGGGTCTCGGGGAGCAGTAGGGCGCGCAGATCGCAGCAGGCCGAGGCAGCTAGGGTTTAGGGCCACGGTGGAGAGGGGGTCTGTCGGGGGAGGAAGAAGGGAGGAAGGGGAGGCGAGGCAGGACCTCTGGGGTGGATAGGGAGTAGGGGGGCGCAGAGATGGAGGTGGATAAGAACGGGAGGCGGTGAGGTTTGCGTGGGGAGGGAAGGTGGCTTGGCCACCTTGCTCTCCTCCTCCTCACGTGATCGGCAGGGGAAGGAGAGGGTTAGCTAGGTAGAGCTGGGGGGGCCAGGTGGGCCAAAGTCTGAGGGGCTCGGGGTGGGGCAGACAGAGAGAGAGAGCAAGAGAGGGAGAGGGGTAGGCTGCCTAGGGTGGATGGTTTTGGGGTGGAGAGAGAGAAGAGAAAAGAGAGAAGATGACATGTGGGGCCAGGGAGAGGGGGTATGTGGCCCAAGCATGGAAGAGAGGGAAGGCCGAGAGGAAGGTGGGACATGGTTTAGGGTTTATATTAGGGGGTTTGGTTTAGGGTTTAAGGAAGAGGTGAGATGAGAGGGAAGGAGAGGTACTCATGTTTAAGCACATAAAGGCATCACATGATCAAGCACTAGGAGTGGTAGGGGCTAGTGAGAGGGGGAGGGGTTTAGGGCTTGTACATGCCCACATGATCACATGTGCATGCATGGATGGGGAAAGGTGATTAGGGTATATCTAGAGGGTAAGAGAGAGGGAGAGAGATAGAGGGTTTGGTGGGGTATTATACAAGCCAAAACAAGATCAAGCAAGGAAAGGGGTGATCCATGCAAGCAAAACAAAAATAACATTCAAATGTCAAGTAAAAGGTGGTACTTGCATGGCACTAGCTAGATCAAGCAAAAGAAGGAGAGAGGGAGAGAGTATGACCCACTCCAAGAATTTCAAACAAAAACAGATGACCTAGATGTGGTGGTTTTGCATGGCCCATGCAAATGCATTAAATGCCAGTTTTATCTTGTGAGAACAAAAGAATATCCCATGGCACTTATTTATGTGCATCCCCAAAGATGGAGTAAGGCCAAGCAAAAGATTATGAGTGGAATCCACCCAACCAACATGAGCTAGAGGTAAACTCAAATAAAATGCCAAGCTCATATTAATTGGATGGTGGAATTAAAGTGGTAAAGAAAAGGTGGTGGAGTCAATAAGAGATATGCCCCCAACTCAACTTGGGCACTTAACAATATATCAAGAACCAAATACAATATCAAGAGACAAATACAAATATTAATGCATATGAGATAAGAACCAAAACAAAAGGGTTTTTGTATGATGCTCAAATGCAAGGTGGCATGATGACATGAACATGACATGATGATGATGCAACAATTATTTGTAGGAAGTGGCCCTTTTATTACTAGGTCAAGTAGCATTACAGATGTTAGACAACTGGGATGCTACAATTCTCCCCGACTAAACAGGAATCTCGCCCCGAGATTCTAGGAAGAAGAAGAAGACACAAAGAGGGTAGGATAGTTGGCACGGAGTTCATCTTCACGCTCCCAAGTGGCTTCATCAACAGAATGGTGTGACCACTGCACCTTGCAGAACTTGATGGACTTGTTGCGAGTCCTTCTTTCTGCGGTCTCAAGGATTTTTGTGGGGTGTTCTTGATAAGACAGGTCTTCTTGGAGATCGATTAGCTCATGATCCACGGTCCTGCCGGGATCTTTGAAACACTTCTTGAGCTGAGAGATGTGGAAAACATCATGGACTTTGAGTTTTTCCGGAAGCTCAAGGGCATAAGCAACTTCTCCTCTTCTACCACGAATCTTGAAAGGACCGATGTATCTAGGAGCCAGCTTTCCTTTGATGCCGAAGCGGTGTGTGCCTCTCATGGGAGTGACACGAAGGTAGACGAGATCACCAGGGGCATACACCATGCCCGTGTGCTTCCTGTCATAATTTCTCTTCTGGCGACTTTGAGCAATCTTCAGGTTCTCAAGAATGATATGCACCTTCTCCTCTGCTTGAGTTACAATGTCAGGGCCAAACCAGATTCTTTCTCCTGCACCTGACCAACCAATCGGAGTTCTGCACTTGCGACCATAGAGAGCCTCAAATGGTGCCATCTTCAGACTTTTCTGGAAGCTGTTGTTGTAAGAGAATTTAGCATAAGGAAGACATTCCTCCCACTTCATGCCAAAAGAGATGACGCAAGCACGAAGCATATCCTCCAGAATCTGATTGATCCTTTCAACTTGTCCTTGCGACTGAGGGTGGTAAGCATCTTTGAAGTTCAACTTTGTTCCCAAAGCATTTTGGAAACTTTCCGAACTTGGAAGTGAAGATGCTCCACGGTCCGAACTGATCTCAAGCGGAACCCCATACAGAGAGACAATTGTTGATATAGAGCTCACCAATCAATTCCGTAAATTATTTCCTTGACGGGGAAGAAATGAGCCACTTTAGAAAGCCTGTCGATGACAACAAAGATTGCATTGTTGCCCTTCTGCGACCTTGGAAAGCTAGTGATGAAGTCCATCTCTACTTTCTCCCATTTCCATTCCGAAGGTTTCAATGGCTGTAGAAGACCGAAAGGTTTCTGATGGACAGCTTTCACTCTGCGGCAAACATCACACTCCGAGACATACTTGGCACAATATCGTTTCAAACCAGGCCACCAATATTGTGTTTTCAGGTCCATGTACATCTTTGTGCTGCCAGGATGGATAGAAAGAACCGAATCATGCGCCTCCTTAAGAACTTGCTCTCTCAAACCCGGGTAGTTCGGAACAAACATCCGGTGTTCAAAGAAAAGCGTGCCTTTATCATCAACGTGGAAGGAGTCGTACTTCGGAAGCTCAAGTTTAGAGATGATCTTTTTGGTGTGCGGATCACCAAGCTGACGAGAGTGAATCTTTTCTTCCAAGAGAGGAGTAGCCAAAAGGTTCAGGAGATGCCCTTGTTCCACAATTTCCAGGTTGAGCTGACGGAATTCCTCGCACAAGAGAGGCTATTGTTCTTCCATCATGAGGTTGTTGACATAAGCTTTGCGGCTAAGAGCATCGGCCATGACATTAGCTTTGCCCGGAGTGTAGTTGATGGTCAAATCAAAGTCATTGATTGCTTCAATACATCTCCTCTGCCGAAGGTTGAGATCAGGCTGAGTGAAGATATACTTCAAACTCTTGTGGTCAGAAAAGATCTCACAACGGTTGCCAAGCAGGTAGTGCCTCCATAGCTTCAAAGCAAAGACAACTGCTGCGAGCTCGAGGTCATGTGTGGGATAGTTGATCTCATGCGTCTTCAACTGTCGAGAGGCATAAGCAACCACTTGCTTCTCTTGCATAAGGACCGCACCCAATCCTTGCAAAGAGGCGTCACAGAATATCTGGAAAGGCTTAGATGTATCCGGAGGAACCAAGACTGGTGTGGAAGTGAGCTTCTCTTTGAGTGTCTCAAAACTTTCTTGACATGCAGGAGTCCACAGGTATTTCTTGCCTTTCTTGAGGAGATCGGTAAGAGGCTTCGCTATCTTCGAGAAGTTTTGAACGAAGCGACGGCAATAACTAGCCAAACCAAGGAAACTCCACACTTCTTTGACATTAACAGGAGGAAGCCATTCAACAATTGTCTTCACAGTTTCCGGGTTGACTGCAATGCCCTTGGCAGAGATGACATGACCAAGATAGGTTACTTCAGGCAGCCAAAACTCACACTTTGAGAACTTTGCATACAAGCGGTTCTCACGAAGCTTGCTTAGGACACACCGCAGGTGTTCTTCATGCTCTTCCTTAGACTTGGAATAGACTAGGATGTCATCCAGATAGACCACAACGAACTTATCAAGGTACTCCATGAAAACCGAGTTCATAAGCCTCGAGAAGGTAGCAAAGGTTGGTGAGACCGAAAGACATGACCGTGTACTCATACAGGCCATAGCGGGTGGTGAAAGCTGTTTTGGGCACATCTTCCTTGCGAATCTTGATTTGGTGATAACCACTTCTCAAGTCCAGCTTAGAGAACACCACAGCTCCAGCTAGCTGATCGAAGAGATCATTAATCCGCGGGAGGGGATATTTGTTCTTGATGGTTTTAGCATTGAGAGCCCGGTAGTCAACACAAAGTCTATTAGTCCTGTCACGCTTCTTCACAAAGATTGTTGGGATACCCCAAGAAGAAGTACTGTGTTGAATGAAACCCAACTTCTCTTGTTCATCAAGTTGTCGTTTGAGTTCAGCCAACTCAGAAGGACCCATTTTATAAGGCCGCTTGGAGATAGGAGCCGTTCCAGGTTCAAGCTCAATTACAAACTCAACCTCACGATCCGGAGGCATACCCGGCAACTCTTCAGGAAAGACATCTGAGAACTCACAGACCACCGGTACACTCTGAATAGCTTCCATAGCATCATCATTCAGAGCCGCCAAAGAGAAAAGTCGGACAAAGGAGTCGACTTGGAGAAAAGACTATATGGCCTTCGTGAATCTTCGTAGAAACCGAGCGCTCAAAGACAATCAATCACAGCTGCATTTGCATTAACCAATCCATGCCCAAGATGACATCAATGTCGAATTGCCTGTAAGAATTAAGGACGCCGAGAACGAAGAGCCACCAATCTCAATTTGATTGCCATGTCGATATGAGCAGCCCTCCTGAACCAGAGATAGCACCACCGACGACGTGATAAAGGAACCCTATCCGTGTCATGCTCTTGTGCAAACTTATGCGAAACAAAAGAATGCGATGCACGAATCAAACAAAACTCGTGCGTGGACCGAGTTAACGAAGCATACCCATCACAACTCCGATGCATGCTTGAGCGGCGTTGACACGCTTGGCACGAACAACGCAGACCGGGCTTGGTGTTGATGTTGAGAGCCCGAGGTGGTGGTGCACGAACCGAAGGAGAGCTTGCTGCGAATCTTGGCGGGGTGGAGGAAGAGCTTTGTTTTCAACGGACAGTTCAGTTCAGATGTCCAGATCTCCACACGTGAAGCGTGCACTGTGTGGACGGGAGCAACGTGGCAGCTGTGGACTCCGCCCGCGAGCGCCCAGGTAGTGGTGGTTGTAGCCCCGGAGCCGCAGTGATGGAGTTTAGTGGCCTTGACGTGTAACTTGCAGGTCTTGGTGGAGCCGGAGCGACGGTGGGGTGTTAGGAACCCGCACCGCGCTTAGAAGGAGCTGCCATAGTCAAGAGCTTGATGCATCACGGTTGTGTTTCTTGGACTCCTCAAACACTTGCCTACTTGCTTCCTCTTGCGTAGCTGTGTGTTGGAGTTCCGGAAAGATCCGGCCTTGCATGTGTGATTGCATACTTGATCGATGCATTGAGCCCTTGCGAACCTCTTTGCTTCTTCTTGTCATCGATACCTCATCGCCACCATAACGAGAAAGATTCATGAAGTTCTGATGTAGGTGTTGACGTTATCATTTCCTTGCTTAAGGTTGAGAAATGCTTCCTTCATCCTTTCCATTACAATTTCTGACAGAAACTGCTCTTTGAAAGCTGCAGTGAACCTTTCCCAAGTAGGCTGAAAACCAATGCAGCTTGCCTTCAAGTAATTCTCCCACCGTAGAGCATCTCCCTTGAAGGTGAGTAGCACACTTCACCCACTCCCACCTCGGGAACATCGATCTCGAGCAGCCTTGACATTTCACGCAACCAATCATCCGCATCCAGTGGTCGATCAGAAACATCAAATTGGCGAGGGTTGAATTTCAGGAAGCTTTTGATGTCTCCTCGCTTGGGAGGTGGAGTTAGTGGAGCAAACTCGTTCCTCCTGACACTTTCCTCAAAGCGCTGTTGGTTCTGCTGCATTGCTGCCAAGGCATTGGCGATGTTTGACAGCGTGGATCCCAGTTCAGGTGGTATGTCCTCATCAGAACGGCGTGGTGGAGCCATCCTGTGATTGATATAAAACACAAGTCAGTACTATAATGGAGAATGATAATAATCCAAAATAGTACCAAGATGGAATTAACCAAGATTAAAGGATACAATTTACTAAGATGATATTAAAATATCACAAAGTTCAAAGCACCTAGAAGATATTAAGCATATCGCACACGACTGAAAGGAGTGTGGTACACAAATATATCAAAGAAAAATTTTCCACAAATTTCGGCATTAAAATACCAATAGATGCGCAAAATTACTTAACGAATCAAGATTAGTGACTCTATCGATTCAATATACAAAAGCGAATGATAAGAGTAGTGGTATGGTCGCGACTCCATCCCGCACTCAAATCATTACTCCGCACATGAACAAGTGGAACACATATCCTAACCCCTTCTTCTCACGACGAACCTACAGATTAGTAACTACGGAAACGAACACCCCAAACAAGATAACGTCGGATACAAAGAGTAAGACAGATTGCGTCGGTTTGCAAAAGCCTGTCGGTATGGAATGTACCAACAGTTGATAACCAAAGGCTGATTAGATAACAACTTGGATGCAACAGATAGACAAGGGATTACACACACACACACAACCTATGGTACTTCGGAAACCCAGAACACGTGAATCCTAGTTTGAATTTTAAGAAGAGGATTGAAAACGTTGCACTTCCTTACCAGAAAAGGGGGGGTGGGTGGGTAAGAAGAAAAGTGGAAGCAGTCCTACTCTCGTGTTTTGTTTTCCCTAGTATACATAACTACCAAAATATTTGCTAGACCGACAACGACTGCTTGGTGAGACCACGAAGGTCGGGATGGCTCTGATACCAATTGTAACTACCTCGGTGAATTACGCTCCTAGATACAAGCCTGGATGAGCGGTAGTGGTTGAAATAGTACGGTGGGGCCCAAAAGCCACTCACGGGTAGACCTTTCGGCCGTCCCAACCACTTCCAATTCATCGGGACCTGTACGGGCGGCGTAATCGGCAGGCGAAGGGATCAACTACATACACAAATGAGTATGTATGCAAGCCACCATACAAAAGTACATCAGAGCCATTCCATCTAGAAAGAAAGGAAATATAGCAACGCCATACGGCAAGATTCAAATGACCTAGATAGATATAATATTTTAGGATAATTCCTCATACATCACACATCAGAGTATCAAGCGGAAGCGGCAAAACAAAGTCCGAGTACGGATAAGAAGAAAATCGGCATAAGATGCCATAGAAATAAGCACATCCATACAGATCTCACGGATCCCGTTCGGAATCTCTACACCGAACGATCGTTGCCCACATCATCGCCTCTTCCACCCAAAGATCCGTCCTGCGAGTGTACCTGTTCATCTGAACCAATAATTTATCGTGTGAGACCCTAAGGGTACTCAGCAAGTCTTAATGCCTCTAAAGGGGACACAACCTGGGGTGACGCAATTGCAGCAAAAGATAAACCCTAGCAGTTCTACAGATACTCGCTAACCATCCACCTAACCAAAGATAGACGGATGTCCGTGAATTAATGACAACAGTTATAACAGTAATTTCATCAGATCCATCCTCCTTCCCGCTTACCAACGAGGAAGCGGACGAACAACCCCCATCCGTTGGCAATTTTATTACCCATTCCATGAACGTTGCACTATTTACTAGTCAATTACTTGGTCAGATTAAAACGGTACTTTAGTTATGCTTGTCTATGATCGAGAAACTGTGCTCCAAGTCGTCCATAACCGCGGACACGGCTTTGAAAGTTTTACCTGCAGGGTGCACAAATAGCAACACACACTGATCAACCTCGGAAAACCAAATCAAAACCCAAAGAGGCCTTCACGACAAAGCAATCACAGATTCAGAATTATTTGGGGCCACCCTTGAGTACACCATAGCGAAGTTAGCTGACTTAGAGACGGACCCGAGGTTTGTGGGGCCGGCTGTAAGCGACTGGGAACCCAAAACTGGGCTTGTCGATACCGCGTAAACGGGTCACAATTCCTAAACAGTACAGTGTGCTCCTCACACAATCTTAAATAAACAGTAACATGGCATAAGTATAGGATAGTAAATAAAACCTCAAACTAGTTTGTGGCCCCAAGAAATAAGACTGAATCAAGCTCTGGCTCAGGGGGGTCCCATAAGCCTCCCGGATGTGGATAGCGCGAATATTCTTGGAACAGGAATCAAGTACTCGGGGTCTTACGGGACACAAGTGAGCAGGAAAAACCAAATAGCGTATGTTGCTCACCGGTGCCACTTTCATTAGTTATCCCATTACTACTCAGGTTAAGTTGTTTAGGTACCTCGTTATCCATCAGACTCTCACATACCCTACACATGCTATTCTACGACTCGCATGGCTCAAACAACTCCTCTAGTAATGGCTCATGGGATGGAGGAACAAGCTTGGTGGGGTTTGAAAGTAAAGGCTATGCAATACTTGGGATTCAATTTAATGCAATCGCGACTCAATGATGCAAGAATAAGATAGAGGCAATAGGTACTGTATGTATGCAAGCATGTGGTAGTGCTTGCCTAGCAACTCAGTTGAAGCGAGAGACGGATCTGGGTAGTGCTCCTGGTTCTCTTGATATATCCCCTGCTCAGAGTCTATCCGAAGAAGAACCAAACAAACAAGGGCCAACATAAATAAAGTGCACAAGCATAGGAATAAAATGCGTCAAGCAAAAAATCATGCCATGATGAATGATGCACAAGTTGCATGGCAATAAAGTAGCATGGCATGGGTGAGGTGTAGAACACAAGAAGTAACATTTTTATGGGGTTTTGGTCCCATTTTATTGTCATAATAGTTGATGTATACTTTATATTTATATTATGCATGCTGCAATTGAAGTCATGGATAGCATAAACAGAAAGGTCTCGTCGAGCTGATCATTTTAGACATATCATTTGTTAAATTCGGAGTTATAAATCAAAAGTTATTAATTTATTAAGTTCAAGTGGCATTTGTTGTAATTTACTCAACATGAAATTTTAAATGTGCAAAAGGTAATTTGAATAGCATATTTGAAATCCTCACATTTTTCTGATTCAAATTCATATATCATTTGCATTATTTGGATTTATAATTGAAAAGTTATTTGAAATCAGATTTATATTTGAATTTGAATTAATTTGAATCAGTTTTGAATTTAAACAGACAACCAAAAACTTTTGTTACACACCCTGTGCTAACCGCAGTCGCTGACAGGTGGGGACACGGTAGGCTCGGGGCCACACGCGGGCGCGCCAGCGGGGGCGTGCCACGTGGAGGGGCCGGGACCGCGGGTTGGTTTTGAGAAACGTGGGGAGCCTTTTTATAAAAACGCCACCGACGCTGACTGGTGGGGCTACGGGGACGGCGGGTTTAGGCGGGAGAATCTACAGGGACCTAAACGCAAAACACGCATCGGCTGCTGCTGGACGCGGTGCTGCGGCGTGGATCTGGCCGGAGTTTCGGTCGACGATGGCGACGCCGTCGCCGGCCTAAACGCCACGACCCTAAAACGAAAAACGAAGAGGGGTTCATGGCCTACAACATCTGTTCGGGGTGCTAGCGCGGAGGAGGGCCGCAGCGCGCGGGGCAGGGCGATGAACAGAGGCGGAAAAGAGCTGCTGCGGGTGCTGCTGTCGGCCAGACGCGTCGCGCGGCGTGCACGCAGAGCGCTCGTCGGAGTGCGGCGGGGCTACGGCGCGCGAGAGAGGAGAGGCCCTTGTCTGGGGGAAAGCGGAGCTCACCAGCAGCTTGTCGACGAGGTTGGCGAGGCTCGGGGAGGTAAGGATCTGTCGGCGGGCTCGTGGCGAGGAGCTTCAGATCCCTCCGGCCATGGCGACGGCGGCGGTGCTCGGTGGCCTTCCAGTCGCCTCCTCTGGTACTAGCCGCCTAAGGAGGTGCAGGGGATCTCGTCGGCGCTTCTGGGGGTCTCGGGGAGCAGCAGGGCGCGCAGATCGCAGCAGGCCGAGGCAGCTAGGGTTTAGGGCCACGGTGGAGAGGGTGGTCTGTCGGGGGAGGAAGAAGGGAGGAAGGGGAGGCGAGGCAGGACCTCTGGGGTGGATAGGGAGTAGCTGGGCGAGGCAGAGATGGAGGGGTGGATAAGAACGGGAGGGGGCAGGTGAGGTTTGCGTGGGGGAGGGGAAGGTGGCTTGGCCACCTTTTTGCTCTCCTCCCTCACGTGATCGGCCAGGCAGGGGAAGGGGAGAGGGTTAGCTAGGCAGGTAGAGCTGGGGGGCTGCCAGGTGGGCCAGGTGCGAGGGGCTCGGGGTGGGGCAGGTCAGACAGAGAGAGAGAGAGCAAGAGAGGGGAGAGGGGTAGGCTCGGCTAGGATGGATGGTTTTGGGGTGGAGAGAGAGAAGAGAAAAGAGAGAAGATGACATGTGGGGCCAGGGAGAGGGGGTATGTGGCCCAAGCATGGAAGAGAGGGAAGGCCGAGAGGAAGGTGGGACATGGTTTAGGGTTTATATTAGGGGGTTTGGTTTAGGGTTTAAGGAAGAGGTGAGATGAGAGGGAAGGAGAGGTACTCATGTTTAAGCACATAAAGGCATCACATGATCAAGCACTAGGAGTGGTAGGGGCTAGTGAGAGGGGGAGGGGTTTAGGGCTTGTACATGCCCACATGATCACATGTGCATGCATGGATGGGGAAAGGTGATTAGGGTATAGCTAGAGGGTAAGAGAGAGGGAGAGAGATAGAGGGTTTGGTGGGGTATTATACAAGCCAAAACAAGATCAAGCAAGGAAAGGGGTGATCCATGCAAGCAAAACAAAAATAACATTCAAATGTCAAGTAAAAGGTGGTACTTGCATGGCACTAGCTAGATCAAGCAAAAGAAGGAGAGAGGGAGAGAGTATGACCCACTCCAAGAATTTCAAACAAAAACAGATGACCTAGATGTGGTGGTTTTGCATGGCCCATGCAAATGCATTAAATGCCAGGTTTTATCTTGTGAGAACAAAAGAATATCCCATGGCACTTATTTATGTGCATCCCCAAAGATGGAGTAAGGCCAAGCAAAAGATTATGAGTGGAATCCACCCAACCAACATGAGCTAGAGGTAAACTCAAATAAAATGCCAAGCTCATATTAATTGGATGGTGGAATTAAAGTGGTAAAGAAAAGGTGGTGGAGTCAATAAGAGATATGCCCCCAACTCAACTTGGGCACTTAACAATATATCAAGAACCAAATACAATATCAAGAGACAAATACAAATATTAATGCATATGAGATAAGAACCAAAACAAAAGGGTTTTTGTATGATGCTCAAATGCAAGGTGGCATGATGACATGAACATGACATGATGATGATGCAACAATTATTTGTAGGAAGTGGCCCTTTTATTACTAGGTCAAGTAGCATTACAGATGTTAGACAACTGGGATGCTACACGAACTCGGAAATCGGTCCGGATTTTCGGACCATTTTCCGGCGGTTTACTAAAACGTCCGAGTCTTTTGCATACGAACTCCGATTGGAGCGATTCTCGCGCCTACGGGTTCGTATCGTCGAGAGGAACAACCTTCAGTCAAAGTTTGCGCGAAAACTCGAACCAACAGGGGTGGTTGTTGCAAGTCCCTCTAAAGCTCCCCGCAGGAACCTAGTATCGAAACAAAATAGGGTTTCGAAGATGGCGTTCCGGCGAACCTTTCTACGCGACGGTTTTGCATGAAAAGATATGATGCAATGCTATGAATGATATGCAAGACCAAATCTAAAATTTGGGATGTGACAAGACTAACCCCCTTAAGATGAATCTCGTCCTCGAGATTCGGCGCGGCTAGCAAATAGGTGTGGGTAGTCCTCTCGGATGTCATCTTCACGCTCCCAAGTGGCTTCCTCTTCGGTGTGGTGACTCCACTGTACTTTGCAAAACTTGATTGTCTTGGTACGGGTAGTCCTTTATGCTGTCTCCAGAATCTTGACCAGTTTCTCCTCATAGGTCAAGTCATTCTCCAGCTGAACCTCCTCCAGCGGTACGGTGTCTCTCAACGGTGTATCCACCATCTCTGGATGGCACTTCTTCAGCTGGGATACGTGGAACACGTTATGAACAGCAGACAGAGCCTCTGGCAACTCCAACTGATAAGCAACTTCTCCTTTGCGTGCTAAGACCCGATACGGTCCAATGAATCGAGGTGCCAGTTTACCCTTAATTCCAAATCTCTTGATTCCTCGAAGCGGCGATACTCTGAGGTATGCTCTATCGCCTATCTCGTACACCACTTCCTTGCGCTTGGCGTCAGTGTAGCTCTTCTTCCTTGATTGTGCTACCTTCAGCCTATCTCTAATCAAGGCGACCTTCTCCTCAGCGTCCTTGATCAAATCGGGTCCAAACAACTGACATTCTCCTACTCCATCCCATAGCAATGGTGTTCGGCACCGTTTCCCATACAGCACATCGAACGGTGGTGTCTTGATGCTGGTTTGATAGCTGTTGTTGTAGGAAAACTCCGCATATGGCAAATTCTCATCCCAACTAGAACCATGAGCCAAAGCGCAAGCTCTCAGCATGTCCTCCAAAATCTGATTCACCCTCTCGGTCATCCATCACCAGGTGAAACGCTGTGCTAAACTCAATCTAGTACCAAGTGACTCGTGTAGCTGAGCGAGTGTGAGGTAAATTGGGTGCCTCTATCAGATACAATACTCTTGGGAACTCCGTGTAGGCACACAATCCTGTCCATGTAAATCTTGGCCAACTTTGCACTCGTATAGGTCGTCTTCACCGGTATAAAGTGGGCTACCTTGGTCAAATGGTCGACCACTACCCAAATAGAGTCATATCCTGACCTGGTCCTGGGCAGTCCTATGATAAAATCCATTCCCATTCTATCCCACTTCCAATCTGGCACGGGCAATGGCTGTAGCAATCCTGCTGGCTTCTGCTGTTCTGCCTTCACTTGGCTACATACATCACATAGGGCTATATGCTTGGCGATATCTCCCTTCATGTTGTTCCACCAAAATCTGCTCTTCAAATCCATATACATCTTTGTGTTGCCCGGATGTATGGAGTATGGAGAGTTATGAGCCTCCTGCAAAATCAACTCCCTTATCTCTGGGTCGCTGGGCACACACAAACGATCTCCATACCACAAGGTACCATGCTCGTCCTCGCGAATATCCTTTTCCCGGTTCTCTTTCATCTTTTCCTTTATCTCTTCTATTTCCTTGTCTCCTACCTGAGCCTTTAGATCCTGTCATGTAGCGTCGGTTGGACTTCCATTGTAGCCAAATATCCTTCAGACACTACCTCCAGTCTAAGGTCTCTGAATTGCTTGCACAAATCCTCAGGCAATTCACCAACTGTCAATCCATTGGCATAAAACTTTCGGCTCAGAGCATCAGCTACTACATTAGCCTTTCCTGGGTGGTATTGTAGATTCATATCGTAATCCTTGATAAGTTCCAACCATCTCCTTTGTCTCATGTTCAGTTCCTTCTGGGTGAATATGTACTTCAGGCTCTTGTGGTTGGTGTACACATCACAGTGTTTTCCCATTAAGTAATGCCTCCACACTTTGAGCGCATGAACCACTGATGCTAGCTCCAAGTCGTGTGTGGGGTAATTCCGCTCATGGTGCTTGAGTTGTCGCGAGGCATATGACACTACTCTCCCATCTTGCATCAGCACACTCCCAAGTCCCTGTCGAGAAGCATCGCAGTACACTTGGAAATCCTTCTGAAGATCTGGTAGACGTAGAACCGGCGCGGTCACTAGTCGACGCTTCAGTTCCTGAAAGCTGGCTTCACATACGTCTGACCATTCAAACTTCCTCTCCTTCTTCAGAAGTTCAGTCATCGGCTTAGCAATCTTGGAAAAGTTTTCAATAAACCTCCTGTAATAACCAGCAAGTCCCAAAAAGCTTCGAATCTCTCCAGCATTCTTGGGTGCTTCCCACTCAGTTACTGCAGTCACTTTGTTTGGATCAACAGCAATTCCTTCTCCTGACACTACGTGTCCAAGAAATCCAACAGTGTTAAGCCAGAATTCACACTTACTGAATTTGGCATACAGCTTGTGTTCCCTCAGCTTCTCCATAATCAGTCGCAGATGCTTCTCATGCTCAGCATCATCCTTGGAATATATCAGTATGTCATCAATAAACACCACCACGAACTTGTCCAAATACTCCATGAATACCTTGTTCATCATGGTCATAAAGTATGCAGGGGCATTCGTTAGTCCAAAAGACATAACCGTATACTCATATAAACCATACCTAGTGGTGAAGGCGGTTTTTGGTACGTCCTCTTCTCGGAAGTAGCCTAATCGCAGATCAATCTTGCTGAACACCTTTGCTCCTTCCAGTTGATCAAACAAATCATTTATGTTCGGCAGAGGGTACTTGTTCTTGATGGTTACTTCATTCAGCGAGCGATAGTCTACCACTAATCTCTTGGTGTTGTCTTTCTTCTCCACAAACAGAACAGGTGCTCCCCATGACGATGCACTAGGCTGAATGAATCCCTTTTCCAGTTGTTCCTTCAACTGTTTCTTCAACTCCTTCAGCTCATCCACATCCATCTTATATGTCTTCTTTGCTATAGGTCATGTTCCCGGCATCAGGTCGATAAGGAACTCTACATCCCTGTCAGGTGGCATTCCTGGCAGCTCTTCCGGAAACACGTCGGGGTAATCCCTAATCACTGGCACAGTATCCATGCTAACCCCCTTGAGAGAATTCAACTTACACCTTCTCGGTCTTGCAGCCGACTTGAATCTAATCCTCTTACCATCCGGGGTTTTGAGTGAAACGGCTCGCTGTGCACAATCTATGTGTCCCCCATGCATAGACATCAAATCCATACCCAGAATGACATCTAATCCCTGTGAATCCAGTACTACTAGATGTGCAATGAAGTTGTGTGTTCCAATCCTCACAGTCAAGTCGCGGCATCCCGCGCTAGCTATCATATCTCCTCCAGGTGAACTCACTCTAATAGACCTTTTCATAGACTCAGTAGGTAACTTATACTTATCCACAAATGCCCTTGATATGAATGAATGCGATGCACCAGTATCAAAAAGTATAAGTGCAGGGTAAGTGTTGATTGGGAACTTACCAATCACAAGGTCAGGATCATCTGGAATCTCCTCCACATTCATGTGGTTCACTGTGGCCTTCTCGCCGTTGGTTGGCTTCAGTCCTTTCCTCTCCGGACAGTTGTCAGCATAGTGTCCCTTCTGCTTGCACTTGAAGCACGTCACCTCACTCAGGTCCTTCTTCACGAAGTTGCGATCACGGTTGCGGTCATGTCCACCGTGTCCTCCAGAGTGGTGAGAGTGTCATCCCTTGTGGTTGTGGTGGCTGCTCCTATGGTTATCATGACGATGTCCATCGCGGCGGTCATGGCTCCCATGGTCACTTCCTCCATGCTTGGAGTATCCATCATATGAAGTGTGAGTCTTGTGGTGAGAACCAGAGTGATGAGTATTGCTCTTTCTCTTGCGGTTCTCCACCTGCTTGTGCTTCCCCTCAAAGATCCTAGCCTTGTCCATAAGCTCCTGGAAAGTGGGGCAGTAAATCACAAGTAGCTGTACTGAAAGCTCATCACTGAGGCTATCCAGGAATCTCTCCCTCCTTTTTGCATCAGTGTCAACATCCTCAGGTGCATAACGGGACAGGTTGTTGAACTCCTCAATGTACTTGGCCACGGTGCGATTGGTTTGGCGCAAGTTGCGGAACTCCTTCCTCTTTAGGCTCAGAACTCCTGAAGACACGTGGTTGGTCCTAAATCCTTCCTCAAACATAGCCCAAGTCACAAGATCCGGTGGTGGGTGATGAAATGTGTCCCACCAAGAAGCGGCCGGTCCCTCCAAGAGGTGAGCGGCAAATCTTACCTTCTCAGCATCGTGCATCCGGCGGTTACTAGATCCTTGTTGACCTGACGCAACCAATGAGAGCAACCATTGGTTCCGTTGCGGTAGAGAACTTGGCTGGCCTTAACCTCAGAAATCTGGTGAGAGCATCTCCCTGAGGCTGATTGTTTCCATTGTTGTTGTTCTGATTCGCCATGAACTGGATCATCACTTGGGTCAGCTGTGCCTGAGCTGCCATGAGCTGCTCCATCTCAGTGGGTTGGCGACGGGGAGGCATCTGCGGTTCAGCATAGGTAAGTTTAGAAAGAATCAACTATGACCATAGGATTCTACCCATGCATATGATCAATCAAAAACAAACAATAGCAGACAATCACAAGCAAGCAACACATCAACAAACAAGCGATACAGCAACATCCCAAGTGTTATCCTAGCAGTATATAACTACTGAAATAGTTTTTACAAGAGTTGGCAATGGTTAACTAAACAATAGATCAACTAGTCAACAAAACAACAATTCTGCCAGAACAGTCCAGCAGCATTCAAGAATTTTTCCGCCTGACTTAAACTCGTCAGAAAATTAAGCCAATTTTTGTGCATATGGCACAGAGAGTTTCGCATCAGCCCAATTCTTTTTCAGATTTTTCCGAGTTACCAGAAAAATATGAAAAATCGCTCAGTGCTGCTGTATCAGCAGAAAAACTGCAGCGAAAAACACACAGATGATAACCAAATTGCCATAACTCTTTCATAAAATTCGCACAATGGATATTGGAGTACACAAATAAGCAACTAATCACTCTTAAACTAACACGAATTAAGTTTCACAACGATCGAGACTAATCCTAACGAGTTCTCCAAGCGTGGACTAATTGGTGGACTTCTATCTACTTCTTGAAGAGATTGAGGTAGGTCCTTGCGGTCATGCGTTGGCGCTTCGGCTCGCGGTACAACCATGGCGGAGTGTACACCTCTCTGAACCATCACTTGAGACTTCAAACTCCACCTCTTCCGGATCCTCCTCTTCTTCTTCATCCTCACCGCAACAAAGAATGACTTCATCTCCTCCACCATCATCGTCTCCATCATCATCATTCTCGTCCTCATTATCATCATCATCTCCACTGTCATCATCATCCCCATTGTTTCCATCATCTCCATTGTCATCATCAGAGGGTGGATTCAGCTGTGCTTGGAGAGCGGCAATCTGGGCTGCCATAGCTTCAATGGTTTGGTCCCTTTCCTGGACGGTCCCTTGCAACTGTTGTATGCTCTGGGTATTCTCTTGCACAGTGCCATGAAGATGGGCTATGGTCTCATCTCTGGCTATCAGGGAAGTCTCCAGAACTCCCACAGCTTCATGCAAAGTGTCAATTTCCTGTCCTTGGACCACCATTCCATTGCTAGTGAAGTCTGCAATCTCCTTCAACATCCTCACCTTCTCTGCTAGAGCTCCATTCTCCCTTTCCATGTCCTCTATGTGCCTCCGACGGGGCGGCATGTTGTTCCTGTCGCCCGGGGTAACCACAATGTTCCCATCTTCATCACGCCTTCCATAATCACGGTAGGGTGAATCTGCAGCAGCAGTGTCGGACATAGTGGCCTGGCGAGACAGGCTTCATGTACACCAAGTTGATTCCAAGTCCCCGATTGCGGATATCTTGGTGTAGACCAAGTGCGCGGGTTTGGCAAGGCGGCATCTCTGAATATGAAGGTAGTGATCTCCCATGCATCCTCTCCATATCCATAGGTGTACAGCCTTCTTCCCTTGAACATAGGCGTGGCAATCCCAATGACCGAGAGAGCTGAGCTAATCGCCTTGCAAAGGGCCTTGGTGACTCCATGGTGACATACTCACACGTCTCCCATCTATCAAGTAAAAGAGGAAAGTGTGAGAACAGATATGGTAAGAGTTTACGAGGTGTGGCATAAGGGAAAGACAATGTTAATATAGGCTTAATAATCCTATGGCTTCCTAATCCAATCCTAGGTCACGATCCTCAATGCGACACACGGGCTCGATACCATCCTGTGACACCCGGTTACGATAAGACCGTGGCCTCTATGTGACATGCCAATCCCTAGATCGGTTCATTGGCCCACAATAGAGTAAGATAGATAATCATAGCAAAATAACCGTGTATCATGATCTACAAGATCCAGAGTACCATTATTACAATATAAAAGCTTAGCATAAAGCTAGCTCAAATTGTTCAGGTAGCAACAAAAGAAAGTAAATCCTCCAATCTTCAAATTGCCCATAAGTGAACAAGTGCCGAGTGGAGTACCGTGGCCTATAATGATCAATCAGAATCGGAATAACCTGCAACATGAAACGTAGCAGCCCCGAAGGGTCAATACATGGAATGTATGGCAAGTAGAGCTAGTAAAGGAGACAATAGTACTAACATCTACATGCATATCTGGCAAGTGGAGCTGTGTCTGGCTTGCATTTGCAAATACATTTGTCCTACTTTCATAAACAGTTTTGATTTTTCTTTGAAAAGATCCCAATTAAGTTAACCCAACAATATTAGAACAATTATGAAATTAGAATGAGCGAGAAACATGTCATGGAATCAATATCTAGCAACTCACATGTCCATAACCGGGGACACGGCTAATCGATTAGATTACACACTCTGCAGAGGTTAGTACACTTTACCCATGTGACTTGGCCAGCCCAGCTCGTACCATCACTCTCATTTTGGGTGATGATAGGGAGAAGACCAAGAAGAGACTGTTCGGGAAGTAGCTCCTCAATCCCGACGCGCAACGGTCCAACCTACCAAAATTCTACATCTCTGGATACGCGGGTTCGAGTTACCACAACCTACTAAGTCCAACCAACCGCCCATTCCATTATTGGCACATGGTTGTACACGTAAGCTACACAATAAAGAAGCCAATCATTCTCTCTTGATACCTGGGTGCCTTTCCGCAATGAAACCACCAAAATTTATCAATACCATCACACCCAGGGGGTTCATTGATTAAGTTGTTTTAGTTTTCACAAACCAATACTTTGAGAAAACAAGTATCAATGATGTAACCCAGCCCTCGTTCAACAAAGCATGGCTAAGCACATCTACCAACGGTGGTTCATCTACAAAGAGGGTCCTACCACATAATAGGACATAGCATAGCGATAGTATCATCCTACACATGCATCTACAAAATACACGACAATGCATTGAAAATAGTAGGACGATATTCATGAACAAAGTAGCATCTACTTGCCTTGGTTGTAGCGGTCTGGAGCACAATCCTCACACGAACAAGCGTTGCACTCAGCACAATCTACACGCCACAATTGCATTCATAAACAAACAATGCACAAGCATATGCAACAAATATGATGCATGAATGCAAGAACGGCAAGTGAATTGGTGCTACAACCGCACCACAACATCCTATAACATAACACTACCGATTGCATGCATGGAAAATAGTTTTAGCGCTAGGGAAACTATTAACCAAAAGTAGCGCTCACAAATAGAGATAGAACTTAAATAATTCTTTACCGGTAGTATACTGTTTGTAAAATCTTGGAAAAAATCTACCGCATAGTTATCGCTGAATAGGAACAGTACCAATTGGAATTACTCAAAAAGGAGTTATAGAACTTCCCGAGTAATTAAAACACTGCAGAAAGCCATTAGACAGATACTGCATAAGTTTTTACTATAAGCCTACCTTTTTAATTCACGATGAGATTCCCCTCGTTCACACGAGTTCAGGGACATATCACACGCGATTTTTGGAGCTACGGATCTTTTTCTACGAATTTATTACTCCTAAAAGGCCACTAACTAGTTTGATTAAACTGTACTAAACCTGATAGTAAAAGTCTGAACCAAAGGTACAGAGAGATTTTACACGACTCACTGAACTCGTACATATTTTATTTGCAATTTTTGGCCAAGCGGTTGAATTTCTACGCAATTTACAAGATTCTACCGAAATCTGCCAACTAAAGGGATTAACGAAATTGACCGATCAATCGTATGCATTTGACTGGGCGCTGACTGGGCGTCTGACTAGTCAACGCCTGGGATGCTGACCAGTCAACGAACGATCTAAGCCGCTGATCTGAGATCTGACGGTGGCTGCTGTCTTACCGGAAACGGATGGCGAATCGGACTCCGGAAGGTGCGGCGAGTTCCGGACGGCGGCGACGATCAAATCCGGTGACGTGGTTCTTCCTGCACGGACGTACACGTCAACGAACGGGTCAAGAAAATCAACGCGGCGCGCGGCCGTGCGTGTATGCGTGCATGCAATAACGCGCGCGTGCGCGTGCGTGTACGTGTGTGCATGCAAGCACGCGAAACGAGGCAGCGGCACGCGGCGGTGCGCGGTCTTGGCGGCTTACCGAGGCGGGGCGACGGCGGAGGGCGACGGCGGTCTCGGGAGGCGCGCGGTCTCGGGAGGCGCGCGGGTGCGGGTGCGGTTCCCGAGGGCGGCGGCTCGGCCCTTTAAGTGGGCCCCTTGCGCGGGTCCTACTCCAATTCGGCGCGAAACTGGACTCGAACTCGGAAATCGGTCCGGATTTTCGGACCGTTTTCCGGCGGTTTACTAAAACGTCCGAGTCTTTTGCATACGAACTCCGATTGGAGCGATTCTCGCGCCCACGGGTTCGTATCGTCGAGGGGAACAACCTTCAGTTAAAGTTTGCGCGAAAACTCAAACCTACAGGGGTGGTTTTTGCAAGTCCCTCTAAAGCTCCCCGCAGGAACCTGGTATCGAAACAAAATAGGGTTTCGAAGATGGCGTTCCGGCGAACCTTTCTACGCGACGGTTTTGCATGGAAAGATATGATGCAATGCTATGAATGATATGAAAGACCAAATCTAAAATTTGGGATGTGACAAACAGTCTCTTGAAACGAAAGGATATTATTATGCCTATAATGAAAATATGCTAGTTTATAGTTGTGATTTTGTAACTATTATGTGCTCTTGACTGAGCACACCAACCGGTGATACTGTGGCTCATTGTGTGGCACTGCACAATAAGCAACTCAAAACAATGATTTTGTAACTATTATGCTATAATGCACAAAATAGTTACACTCCAACTTGAATTTGACAAGGAAAATGCGCATTGTTTTCACAAGATTTGTTTATTTGAGCCACAACCAAAACAAAACTTAAGGTGATAAACTTTGTAATCTTAGTTATATTCATGCAATATTTACGTTCATGAAAACTAATGCAATCCTTAAAAAAGAGTTCTATTCGTACAATGTGTGCGTGTTTCGTTTGTGACCAAGGTTGCTCTATAAAAAAACTTAGCCAACCAAAATTATACTTGATGTGTGTGCTTGCCATGAATTGGCCAACATTGGCCAGCAATTAAGTAGAGGTCAAAAGTTCCTCCCCGTGAAACAAAGAACAATATTTTTAGTCATGACCAAAGATCAACTAGGTAGGTAAAATTTTGTCACAATTCAAGCATACTCAATTTTTGAAACACTGTTTCCACTTTCATGGATTAAAATGATAACCAAGTAATTCATCAATCTGCTAACCATGCAAACCAAATATCCATTGACCAATTTTCCCCGAATGCATTATGTTCCAAGTGTATTAAGATACACAGCAAACTTCTTTTGGTTCTGATAACTCCTCTTTTATATATTTTTCATGCCGTCAATTCTATGATTTGTGGTGTTATGACAAACATTGAGAATGGTATAAGAAGTCGCAAACAAGGAGTGCACTTTTTTGAAGAAGTGAAGGTATTGATTAGGTTAATACTTAGTACTTCCTGACTACATGCCTTAGGGCTTGCTAGGGGATTTATTATTGTTTGTCAATATCCTTGTATGTTTAAACCGACACCAGTTGGTGATTTTGTTAGTGGTACATTGTATTCTCAAAAGTTAAGATGCGGAACTATACACAAACATGATATGGTAATGCTCCTCGGTCTTCACGAGAAAACTGTTATGATATAAGTTGGTGACTTTTCTGCTCGCTTTAGGGAGAAGACGAGGTGGTTTTCTAGCCTGCAATTTTTGTGAGGGAGGAGATCGCCTAGAGAGACAAAACGCTTCTTCTTGGGTTAACAAATGAACCACCGAAAAAGAATGGGCTAAAATTTTGAGCCTAGCTCACTTGGTTAGAAAAGTTGATGTACGATCCAGATACCTAGGTTTAAGTCCTCATGGATACATATTTGAGTTCTTATTATTTCAAAAACAAACTCGTTGTAGGGGCTTCTCCTATCGCATTTCCTTTAGAAAAATCACATGAGATTCTTTTGCGACAAAATAATATATGTTCTTTATCAAAGAAGACAATACTAAGAAATGATATCAAGACCTAAGGCTACTGCATTTATTTTACAAGGTGAGCTATGATTCATTATACTCATTATGTGGCGCTACTGCTACCGGTGTGTCCAATCAAAACGGTCCTTATCTCGTCTTTTATAACATACTTACGCGCAAGGTTCATGAATATGAATGTCAACCAATGTGTTATATATAGGTGTATACCTCATGCACATTTTTACCAAAGTACGTACATTGAAGAAGAATCGCTATTCATCGTGTTGAGTTCAAATGGAGAAAAATAGAAGGAAACAAATGTGTCCATCACTTATCACAAATGAATTAATTGTGTGTGATCTTATGGAAGTTCTATTGAGATAACATTTAATTTAGTGCATTTTTTTGGATTAATATGGTTCAAATTTACCGGTTTAGTAAGGTAGTCGTTCGCGAGTTACATGTTTAAAATATGGGGAAAACAGGTGTCTAGATTAAATGGAGAATATCTTATTATACCCTAGTATTACTAAGAATTGGAAGGGAAGGGCTTTATCCTATGGAGAGAATTTATTGTCCTCATCAATGTTGTTCTCACGACTCTCCTAATGTTATTGTTGCCCTTATTTGAGATACCTAAGGGGGTAAATAAGAGATTACACTTTTGTCGTTAGAGATTCTTATGGAAAGTGTTGACCATAAAGGAAAATAACACATGAAAAAACATATCATCATTTGTAGACTGAAGGACTATGGTTGGCAAAGAGTAGAGCACCTTGAAATTGAAAAGGTATATCTTGCAAGAAAGTGGACTTAAAGATACTAAATGGGGATATGATTGTGTGTGGCAAGAATTCCTAAGGAGGTTTTTCAAGGATATGTCCTAGATGACGCATCAATCACGAAGAAGTGGTCAATGGTCTATACAGTGACATAAGACTACAGATCCACGCATCCAACACGATACATTGCCAAGTGGCTTATAAAACACCCTCTATAATGACCCAATTAACGTCGGCTTTCCCAATGCCCTACCACGAGTGGAGAGGAGGTGGACACATGGTTTTCAAGATGCGTCATGAACCAAGCAAAACGCCCCGTAGCACAACCTCAACTCCAAGGCAACCTGGATCAACGTGCCTCCCCTTGTTGTGCATAAAGGAGTCGATGAGAAGAAGTCAGGATCCTGATGAACTTGGCAAGACGTCGACTAAGATGCGTTCGCCATGTCGTACATTGCACCCCAGAAGCCATGCCCTAGGCATGCACCAGCCAACACCGGCAGCGCATTGCACTGCCATAGCCTCCAATTGTTAAATATGCCTCTTCCCATTTAGCATATATGACATATTCAAGAGGCCCATAGAGTAAATGAGTAGCACCAGCCTCACCTTCGAGAGATAAGGGTGTTGACCACCACCAGCTAGCATGCGATCACAGGAGGAGGACTCCATGTTGGCTGACACCATCACCACGGCTCTGGTGCGCGAATGTGGTGTCGACCAAATATCAATGGTGAGGAGGCCAAGTTAAACTATTGGGAATTCCTCATGAATGCACTTAAAGTGATTAGCCCTGCTAAGGAGTAAAAACCTTGACTCCAAAACGCTATCCCAAATTACACTGAGCCCGTGGGTCTCTGCGCCGTCAAGGTCTAAGCGAGTGAAAATTGATTTTTTTTGCGGCGATGTTCCGTAGCTGAAAATAGGAAAATAAATACTTGGTTCTACGAAGATTATTGGCTAGGGAACATGTCAATTTTTTGGGTGTGGCAGGGTGGGAGGGGGTGGGGGACGAACATGCCTATTTGTTAGCCACGTTAGCCTATACAACATCGAGCACAACATTTAAAGTAGCAGACGGCGGACGTCCTTAAGTCTGTTTCATTTAATGTGAGTTTTTCAGGGGATCTCGCTGAGGATATATGATACTATGAATTTCCTTGCTTCACTTATTTCAGCATTTAACCTTAGTTAACTCAACTCAGGAGTCGGATGTATTCTAATAGAAGCTACATAATTTTGGTTCATTTTTGGTAATATCCATGTATGCGTACATGATTAACAAATAACACCTACTTTGGTAGGAAATATGTATGTAAGCTTAAAGTACCTTTAAATGTTAGGACTTTTAGGTGGTAATCTATTTTTGTAAAGGATAAACTCGCTCAAATAAATTGTCATGGAAGCACAGGGTACTGTCACTAATTGAAAACAGGACACTAGTCCCGGTTTGTAAGAGGCTTTAGTCCCGGATTGCAATCCGGGACTAACGTATCGGGACTAAAGGTTAGGCCTTTAGTCCCGGTTCTGTTACAAACCGGGACTAGATTGTCTCCACGTGGCCGCTCTGTGCGCGCTGGGCTGGAGGATATTTAGTCCCGGTTCGTAAAGTTCTTCTGCCGCGGCAGCATTTTGCACCAAACTGCTGCCGCGGCGGGAGGTGGGGTTTTAGGGTTTTCTTTTTTTTTGTGTTTGATTATTTTTCATTTTGTGTTTTTATATACATATTATTCTACGCTACTACATGATGTATACATTGATGCATATATAATATAATTTCACTCACGATAACATAAATACATATAAATATATACACAACCGAGACTCGAGCTCGTCTAATTGATTTACACCAAGATCATCATTACAACAGATACTGTAATTTTGTGTCGATCCACGATTACACGAAGGTCTATCTACGTTGTACTCTCCTTTTGAGTTTATGACGTCCCTGAGCAAAAATTCCGACAACTCCTCTTGAATTGCTAGTAGGCGTTCATGTGGTAGGAGCCTATCCCGCATCGCATCCAACTATATATAAAGAAGTAGATCATTATGAATGGAACTCAACAAAAACTATGGTATAGAATAAATTGCGAATATATTGTTTACGTACTTGAAGAAAGTCTGTGCCCTGCTCCATACACCCACGAATGAACTCACATACTAATATCCACTTAAATTAGTCCCCTGTGGCTGCGTCGCACATTTTTCGATCGAGAATATAATTCAATCAGATAATAATCAAGCATGATAATTGTAAGAATGATAATTGTAATATCCACATAAATTAGTCCCCTGGCTCTCGTACTACTTACCGGGACCGTACGAAAAGTGAGCTACTCACGCCATTCACCCTGAACCTTCTTCGTGAACCTTTTCCAAACCCTGTCCGGCAAAAAAGAAATGAATGAGTTATTAATTAGTTTATATCTCAGAGAATGAACGAAAGAGACAAATATAGTGATTGAAATTACTTTTGGAGGCAAACAATTATGCTGCGGTAGTCTTCCATCGGCTTCTTTAACGAGTCCGAGATTTCAACTTTTGCACGGTCAACGTCAATGTTTAGAAGAATCCAATGAAAGCTGCAATCGTTTATATACACTTAACATCGAGTAAACAAAAATTGAATGTGTACAAGATAGTAAGACTCTTACCCATAGTTGTAAGGAAATAGTATTTGTGTCTTGTAATGTTGCTCCATTAAAAACATTAGCAAGTTATCCTCTGTTTCCTCGAGGTTATTTATTAGCGTATGTCCATTTACTCTGTTTGGGTCAATGAACCCAATGCTGTAGATTGACTTTCTTCTACATTCTTGAATCTTCATTCTTCATATATAATAGCATACAGAAGGAGATATAGTGAGGATAACGACAGGAAATGAATTGAACGAGCTGAGTTAGTGACTTAATTACTTACAGACAATATATGCTGAAGAGGGACTTGTCGAGGGCGTCTAGGTTGAATAACTGAAATAGTTCACAAAGTTCAATGGAGATCTCGTCTGGACGGTCCTCTCCAACTTTACATACGAGAAATTGTCGCCCTTCCTTTGTGACTTTCAAGTACCAGATATGCAACAGTCGCATATGTGTTGGCAGATCATCGAATACCTCATCGCTGACCAGAGGCTCCCCGTAGACAAATTTTCATGCTATTGGTCCCTTGGCGACATTATCTCCGCCGGCTAGAAGTGCTTCGACCGGCACGTTACACTCCTTGGCTAATTTAATAGCTATTTCCATATCTATTCCACCTTGTGTGGGCTGGGGTAACACCTTGAGCGGGGCAATGGATTGTTTTGCCTATTTGCCGAGCTGGGCAACTTCTTTTGATTTTCTCCCACTTGTAGTACTGCTTGATGACTTCTCTTTTAGTGTCTTCGTAAGACAGCGTGTATAGTAATCTTTCCTATTTAACACATGTTGGTGTGGTTGCTCCGGTTTATTAAACGAACCGGGGCTAATGTCTTCTGGTCCCTGCGGCCGTTTCTAGCCGTTGGGACCAGGGCATTAGTCCCGGTTTGTACCAGAACCGGGACTAATGCTCTGGACCAAAGGTCCGTTTTCTACTAGTGTGTTATTGTAATGAAAATGAAACAATACAACATGTGTTCATATCATGTCCCACCGAAGATTTGGAGTGGAGGACAATTGTTGTGGCTTTTAGTCTACCAACACCGACTAGTATCTTGAACATGTTTGAGAATTGGTTGAGTGGGTCAAATACAAAGTTAGAGCCTTAAATTTGCCTCGGGGGTGGGATTCTATGTTTTAATCTACGGAATTGTCGTAATAATCGTATTGTTTCAAAAAAAAAGTGTTTTCGACATCTTTCTTGTTATACATATGATCACCCACCGGCTTCTTAAGTGGTCACTACATCGCATGGAGGCATAGGATACTCTAGACTGTGCAGCCATATGAAGATGGTACTGCAAGCTTATTACAACCAATTTAATGGTAATCTAGTAATGTGATTTTGGGTGTGAGTGTGTTACCATATACTTTTTCCACTTATTTTATTATGTTATGGTAAGGACATAGACTTTACAATAAAAATGGTTGCATGCGTCAATGGATTCAGAAGAAAGGGCACCCCCTTTTCTTAAACATTGTTCATGGACTTAAACTTCCATTCGTTCAATTTTGAATTTGCTAAGGGGAATGGAGAATGGCAAAACTTGTTCGCTGCGGACATATCATAAAACAAATCAAACACTCCATCACTTAATAAATGTAAGGCGGATTTTGAGCGGCCAAAATGACAACATCAAATTAGTTAGGAGTTGTAGCCTCGCGTAGGTCTAACGAGAGTTCTTGATAGAAAGCCTAGCCGCCGCCTCCAACCCTCCTTCTCCACTGGTGGAAATCCCCCCCCCCCCCCCCGTGCCCTCTCCGTTGGCCGACAAGTGTGGGAGGAGGGATCTGATATACCTTCGGACCCATAGTTTGTCTTGTTACCAGTGGTGAGGTGATGATGTCACCGTTGGCATGGAGTAAGTCCTCATCGCCTCACCCTCATTCTACGGGTGCTTTTTGGCATCACTGCGAGGCGTGTGAAGGTTGGTGTGTTCTATTGGAAATATAAGCAATAATTCATATAATTTAATCCAAAAAATAAACCAATAAAACATGATCATACAAACGGTACTAAAACCAATTATGCAGATCAACAAAGTAGATGAACAGATTACATCTATAGGAGATAAACCTATCACATCTACAGCAAACGCTAGAATAGAGAACTCTAGCATAATCCGAAAAAGACAGTTGAGTATCATGTACAGAGTAGGCTGAATAGCAGCCGCAGCAGCGTCGCCCATGTTGAAGTTGTCGAAGAGATTGGTGACGTCCGGGAAGAAGTCGTCGTCAGGGAACTCGTCGTCGGAGGACGTCGTAGTTGCCATTAGTCGCGCTGAGCGCTCTCCAAACACCTGATCGCCCCTCACCCGTACAGGTTGACGAGAAGCGGGGTTCCGGAGGCCTATTGTCCCGATCTGTGGTGCATGCCGCAAGCCAGGATGAGGAAGACGAAAGCGGCGGCGCAAGGTTCTGGAGGTAGGCGCGTGTGTGGATTGATTCTGTGCCGATTAGGTTTAGCCCCGGACGCTTATATAGTGCAGGTTAGGAGGATCGTGGGCTTAGCCCACGTCCGAGTCGGTAACAGCCACGTCCATAAAAACTAGAAACGGCTGTAATTAACGCGTCTGTTAATGACTCATAATCAGTTTTCCCAACAAGCAAAATAAAGCTCGGCTCGGCGAGATTCCCACAACCCGCGGCGCGCGCGCGTCGTGACGAGGCGAGGCGTGGCGAGGCGAGGCGGGCGGCGTCGGAGAAGGAGTGCGCGAGGGCTACTCTTCTTGTCACACCTTAGTGAGTGGTGCAACATTCTACTATATACGGTGGTCCAACTCCCCTTTAACTAGCAATGTGGGACTAAACTTTAGCACCACTACACAGCCATATGCTGCCATATACAAGTGGGCCAAAGAGAATTTTAGAATTTGTCTAATGGGCCAACAGCCCAATACTCACCAAATTCCAACAATCCCACACAAAGTCTCATTGGCACATCACAACACTTTTCTTCCAGAACATTGTTTTATATACCGGTGTGTAGTGGAGACTGTTAAGTTGAACTTCCACGTTAAACTTCATGTTACGCTAGCTAGCAACTTGAATAGTGGACTGTGCCTTGAACTACAAGTTTTCTGCGCGCTAGTTTCACACAAAATCTAGACCGGTACAGGGCTACAGTCGGCTTCCCCGCGGTTTGGAGCTTATGCGTCATACTCCAGGGCCTTTCATGAGTTTATTAGAGAGCACCCAACTCTCACGGACTGCGACGTTTAACAGTCAGACTCATATAGGCGTGTTCCTCAAGAGATGTTCTGCAGGACAACATCTCCGCTTATAAAAAGCCACTTGGAACACATTAAGATAAATATCAACCTGCCATGCAGATTAAGAGAGTATTGCATATTTATGGAGATGTAAATATAATATGGGGATACTCTCCTCTCAGCTGACCAACAACTTGTCTCCCAGCACTAATTCACGGGATCTCCGATCACATAGAGTAGGTTGCCACTGGGATCAACTCATAGCGTGGGTCTCAAACCCATCTCCCTCGATGCATTATCTATCACATTGCGTGATAAACCCTTCGTGAAAGGATCTGCCAGGTTTTTAGATGTTTGGATATAATCCAACGCAATAACTCCAGAGTTTCTCAGTTTCCTGACAGATTTCAACCTCCTCTTCACATTCCTTGATGACTTCATATTATCCTTAGAACTATTTACTTTGACGATCACAGTTTGATTATCATAGTTCATCGGGATGGCGGGTATTGGTTTTTCAACCACAGGTAAGTCCATCAAGAGCTCACGAAGCCACTCTGCTTCAACAGTGGTTGTGTCTAATGCTGTGAGTTCTGCTTCCATTGTTGACCTCGTTAAGATGGTCTGCTTGCAAGACTTCCAGGAAACAGCGCCACCACCAAGTGTAAACAGATAACCACTTGTGGCCTTAATCTCATCAGCATCAGATATCCAATTTGAATCACTATAACCTTCAAGTACCCGAGGATACCCAGTATAGTGAATACCATAACTTGCAGTGCCTTTCAAATAGCGCAAAACTCTTTCAAGAGCATGCCAACGATCATCTCTAGGATTTGACACAAATCGACTCAGTTTGCTTACAGCAAAGGAGATGTCAGGTATAGTAGCGCTGGATAAATACATGAGCGAGCCAATGATTTGAGAATATCTCAATTGATCTTTAGCAGTCCTTCGATTCTTTCGAAGTAGCACACTCGGATCATAGGGCGTTGGAGAAGAATTGCAGTCGCTATACCCGAAGCGACTCAATATCTTTTCCACATAGTGAGACTGAAGCAGTGTAATCCCACCATTGTCATCCTTTAGTAGCTTGATATTTAAAATTACATTAGCCACTCCCAAATCCTTTATCTCAAAGCAGCAAGATAGGAACTCTTTGACCTCCTCGATAACATCAAGGTTGGTCCCGAATATCAATATGTCATCAACATAGAGACACATAATAAATCCCTCGCCCCCACCATGGCGATAGTACACACATTTGTCAGCTTTGTTTACAACAAAGCCTTCAGCAGTTAAAGTTCTTTCAAACTTCTCGTGCCACTGCTTAGGAGCTTGCTTAAGACCATATAAAGACTTCACTAACTTACACACCTTTCCTTCTTGACCATCTACTACAAATCCATCAGGCTGCTCCATATAAATTTCCTCATCTAGCTCTCCATTTAGAAAAGCTATCTTAACGTCCATTTGATGAACGAGAAGACCATGTGAGGTAGCTAAGGAAAGTAGTACTCGAATAGTGGTCAATCTGGCTACAGGTGAGTAGGTATCGAAAAAGTCTTCACCTTCCTTTTGGGTATAACCCTTAGCCACAAGATGTGCCTTGTACTTTTCAATAGTACCATCAGGTCTAAGCTTTTTCTTGAACACCCATTTACATCCTACAGGTTTGCATCCATAAGGACGATCAGTGATTTCCCAAGTACCATTAGCTAAGATGGAGTCCATCTCGCTTCGGACAGCTTCCTTCCAGTAGTCAGCATCTTGAGATGCATAGGCTTCTGAAATAGAAGTGGGAGTATCATCCACAAGGTACACAATGAAATCATCACCAAATGACTTTGCAGTCCTTTGTCTCTTGCTCCTTTTGGGAGCTTCATTGTCATCCTCCACAGGATCATCAGAGTGTTCTATCGGCATAGTGGGTTCAGGAATTATAGAAAATTCCTGACTAGATGAACTAGTCATCTCCTGATTTGATGAGCTGGACATACCTTTCATAGGAAAGATGTCCTCAAAGAAAGTCGCATCATTCCTCCATAATTGTACCAACATGCATGTCGGATACCTCGGATTTTACTATCAAAAATCTATAGCCAATGCTATGAAAAGCATATCCCAGAAAAACACAACCAACAGTTTTTGGTCCAAGCTTTCGCTTCTTGGGTATTGGAATATTGAGTTTCGCCAAACAACCCCCAGTTCGTAAGTAAGAGAGTTTAAGCCTTTTCTTTTCCCATTCCTCAAATGGAGTCATGGTTTTATCCTTTACAGGAACACGGTTAAGGGCATGACACACAATCATTAGCGCCTCCCCCCACCATTCCTTGGAAAGACCCGATGTATCTAACATGGCGTTAACCAAATCAGTTAGAGTGCGGTTCTTTCTTTCGGCCACCCCATTTGACTGAGGTGAGTAGGGAGGCGTCCTCTCATGTATAATACCGTGTTCCATACAGAATAAATCAAATTCGTTTGAAAAGTACTCTCCACCACGATCCGACCTTAGCCTCTTGATTTTAAGATCAAGTTGGTTTTCTGCCTCAGCTTTATAGATTTTGAAGTAGTTCAAAGCTTCATCTTTAGATTTCAGGAGATAAACATAGCAGTATCTAGTGGATTCATCAATCAACGTCATAAAGTATCTTTTTCCACCTTTTTCCAACACACCATTCATCTCACAAAGATCTGAATGTATAAGTTCTAGCGGTGCTAAGTTTCTCGGTTCCGCAGTCGTATGAGACTTGCGGGGTTGCTTTGCTTGCACACAAACTTGGCACTTAGAATCTTTGACAGTGGTAAATTTCGGAATTAAACTCATATTGGCTAGCCGCGTCATGCAACCAAAGTTAATATGACAGAGTCGTGAATGCTAAACATTGGACTCATTATCATTGCACACATGATTAATAACTTTAGTACATGAGTCTGACAAGGACAAGCGGAACAGACCTCCACACTCATAACCCTTTCCAACAAATTGTATATACTTAGAAATTATAACTTTATTGGACTCAAAAACCAACTTAAAGCCATCTCAACATAAAAGCAATCCGCTGACGAGATTCTTATTGATGGAGGGAACGTGTTGCACATTCTTCAGCTGTACGGTCTTCCCCAAAGTAAACTTCAGATTTACCGTACCAACATCATGAACAGAAGCACGTGAGCCGTTTCCCATCAGCACGGAAGAGGTCCTTGAGACCTGATAAGAGGAAAACATGGAAATATCAGAACATACATGTGTATTAGCACCCGTGTCTATCCACCAATCAGGAGAATGACATACTGAAAGGATAGTAGGTAAAATATCGTACCCAGCATCCTTCACCTCAGTATCGCTAATAACGACATTAGCGGCATTGCCGCTGTTCCCATGTTGACGCTTGTCAAAGCGATTAGGGCAGCTAGGAGCCCAATGACCAGGATCACCACAGACGTGGCAAGAGCCTTTCCTCTTATCATTTTTCTTCTTGAAGTTGGTTGAGTGCGTGGCCTTGTTCTTGCCATCGAACTTTCCCTTTCCTTCAGTTTTGTTCTTATTCTTAAACTTGTGGGATTGGAAGTTTTTCCTCTGCACTAAATTGGCAGTAGAACCTCCCTCAAGTCCTCGAGCAGTTTTGTCCTTTGCTCTCTCCTTCTCTTCCACATGAAGAGACACAATGAGATCCGTAATGGAAAACTCTTGTCTCTTATGTTTCAGAGAAGTAGCAAAGTTCCTCCACGAAGGAGGAAGCTTGGCAATAATGCCACCAACCACAAATTTTTCCGGTAAGGAACACTTGAACTGCTCAAGTTCTTTGGCAAGTGATTGTATCTCATGAGCTTGCTCAACGACGGAGCGCTCATGAACCATCCTGTAGTCATAGAATTGCTCCATGACATACAGCTCAGTGCCAGCGTCCGAGACCCCCATCTTGGCCTCGAGCGCTTCCCACGCGTCCTTGCCATTATCAAATGACATATAAGGGTCAACAATGTTGTCCCCAAGAACACTGAACAAAGCCGCCATAAACATGGTATCGGCTTTCTTAAAGTTCGCTCGCCACAGAAGATCTCCTTCAGGCTTGCCAAGAGTGGCGCTATAGCAGTTTAGGTTTTCAAACCAGAGAACTGCTCTCTTGCGCCTTCTCTTATAGTGCATGCCATCAAAAGGAGGCGGCCTAGTAGCCGCGGCTACACCAGTGGAATTCAGTTGCCTATAATCAGGTTTTTGGATTGTTGGAAATATAAGCAATAATCCATATAATTTAATCCGAAAAATAAACTGATAAAACATGATCATACAAACGGTACTAAAACCAATTATGCAGATCAACAAAGTAGATGAACAGATTACATCTATAAGAGATAAACCTATCACATCTACAGCAAACGCTAGAACAGAGAACTCTAGCATAATCCTGTAACATCCCAAAAATACTAAACTTGGATCATCAAACTCTAATCATCAAAATTAGGGTTAACCAAAAACTTTTCTAAATAAAAATATGAAAGCATGCATGGTGTATGCATTTCATTTGGAATTCTTTTGAACCACCTTGTTTGTGTGTTCCTTTGCTTGTAAGTGGATTCTTGGGTGAAATAAACATCATCTAAACAATTCCCAAACTTTTCTCAAAGACAATTAAATCAAAACAAATAAAATAAGGGAATGGTCATTTGGACCAATTTAACTCCCATGCCTACTTTGGCTGTCTCAAACTTTCAGAACCTAACAGAAATTTTTCTGGATCTTTGCACTCCTTGATTGTACTCATAACAAAGTATCAAGGCCCACTTTGTGATCATCCAAAAACATTTAAATGCATAGTTTAAATGACAGTTCAAAATTGAATCTTTATCATATGGGAAGATCCCACTTTTTCAAAAACCACTCAAACAAGCTCAACTTTCAAAACCCAATCATCTGCAGACTCACCAGCACCAACCTAGCACACCCACCAAAAATCTTTTCAAAATTCAAAACTTGAATTCTTGCGGCCATTTCATCAAACACCTTGCAGATACAAATCAAACAAAATCCAAACACTATTGTGAGCAGTGATTGAATCCTAACTTGTTCCCTCTCTGGTTGCAACTAGGCTTTAGTAGATCATCTAGCTCAATTGCACGCCCTTAGCATCACTATAAGCTTGGAAATGCCATCAATGGTGAGCAGGCCGAGTGCACACTTGTCACCCCCATGTCGACAGCAAGCTAGGAGAAGAACCAAGCCTAGCCAACATGTCTGGGAGACAGCCCACCGTCCATCGCCACTCCCTATCCACCGCTTGAACCCTGCCAGCCACTGGACCACACGCACGAACCATGCCAAGCTCGCCAACAACCATGCCGATAGCGCGCCCCGTGCGCCACGCTCGACCGATGCCCACAGACCGTGCGCCGTCCTCGCCGCGTGCATACGTGATCACCACCGTCCCAGCAACCCCGCAGACATGCTCGTTCGCCGCCGCGCGGACCACGCGCGCTATGCGCCATTAAATCTTCCGTCGGGCACACGCAGAGCACCATCGCGTTCCGACCAAACCACACCGCCCCACGTCTCGCCACCGTGTCGTTGAGCATCGCCAGGGAGCACCGCACCACCCTCACGCCGATAGCCGCAGCATGCACTGGCCGACCACGACGAGCTCACCTTGCGCCTCGTCGGTCCCCTCGCTCCACTATAAATAGAGGCCACCCCCATCCGAATTGAGCACACCATCTCACTCCCCTCTCCTCACTGATCGTGCCACCCTGTTCCTGGAGCAAGGCGAGCAGCACTTCGCCGGAATTTCACCGGAGCCCGCCGCTACTGGAGAAGAAGGGAGCCAGCGATTAGAGCCGCCCCAGGAGAAGCTGCCGGTACCAGGAGGTTCGCCGTCGTCGACTTCGTCGTTCGCCCGCATCGCCGGCCCTCGCCTGAACCCCGGTGAGCCCCCAACGACCCCCACTGGCCGTACTAGGTTTCTGTCTCGCCGGCGTTGCCCAACGTCGACGATGAATCTTAGCCATTGGATTAGAACCAGATCGAACGCACCACATCGCCCCATACCGCTTCGCACCCCCTCGTCTCACTAACGCGTGGGGACAGCCACTTAACCAGACCGCGTAAGCGCCGTGCTTAGCAGGCCGGCCTAGTATCGCTTCCCGCGCAGCCCAGCTATTTGAATTTAACCTTTTCCATTTTATTTCAAACACACTTCTGTACCCAGTTTCAAAAATCAACCCAGGTCGATTCAGTGCACCAAATCGAATGAAACTAATTTTGATAGAAAGGTCTGGAAGCGCTGAATCCAAGCCCGTTGGATTCAAGTCATTTGGATCTATAGATCATCCATGGTAAAAATAATAAGGCAAAAGCTTTTCTGCATTCAAACATTTTTCAAATTTAAACCATAATAGCTTTTGAGTTGATTCCAACTCTCAAAAATCACATTTAACCATACCTTTCATAATATATAAAAATATATAGGATTACTTACAGAAATAATGTTCAAGTAATAAAAGAATGCCCCATAGGCATTTCTAGTCACTTTATTTAATTAAAATAAAAGGGTAAAACCTTATTAAATTGTGACACCACTTTAAATCACATTCCCATGGACTAAAATATGTGGTGATGACATGTGTCAACATGATCCCATGTTTGGTTTGGAGAATATTAAATCTTAAGTAGTTTTTCAATGAGTAGAAATTACTTTTCTAAAAATAAAAGGAATTAAACCAAGCTTTAATCTTGTAATGTTAGTGATGATGCTAGATCATCTATTGGACCCTTTTGTGTGATAATTGCAAGTAGTTAAGTATTGGTTGGTGATTGTGTACCTCGTATTTATTCATAGACGCTAGTACCGACCAAGGATACGAGGAGGAAGGAGGATTCTACGAAGAAGAAGTCGAGGAGAACTTCAACCACTGCTCTGCACAAGGCAAGCCAATACTTGCAAGCTATTAACTTAGCAAGATTTACTAATCAAGTTGACCAATGCAAGCTAACACTTGCAAGATACTCTACTAATGCAAGCTTATACTGATACTTATGCAAGCTAATACTTGGTTGTTACCATGACCACTATATGCCTTAAGCATAAGTGATCATATACACTTGATAAACCAATCCTAGTTTTACTTACAAGCTTTATACTTTATTTCTTTATCAAAGCTCGTACTTAGAGCTTACTTAAGTAAATTGTAGATATTAGAAAGATAATTGAAGGTTGCATAAAGAGCATAAAATTTGGCCTAAGCTAGATAATCTTGATGTCATCCTAAGGCATAAGATTAAACTTAGTTAAAGTCCACTAGCTTACCATCCCTCATTAGTGCTTACCCCCACTTGTAGATGCTAGTGCTAAGCTTAAAACTTGATCAACTTTAGATGGGAATACTTGGTGGAAAAATGGTTATGAAAACCTTGGAATGATGGATCATTCTATTGAAATGTTTTGGACATGTGTTTCCGAACACTTGATGATTTTGGTGATGAAAATGATGAGGCATGAGCCTTAGCCCTTTTTAAAACTGATGGTTGTTTGGATGCGATACCATTCCAATTTTATCGTACAACCACAATACACGAAGATTGGGTAGGGCTTGACTAGAAACTTATATACCTTAGTATTAGTTCCCTCACGGCCAAGGTCTGAGCTGAGGCTACCTTGTGAAGATTGTCCACTGCAGACCCAAGATGACAGTTGGTCATGGTTGGGAGGCCAAACTCACAGGAGAGGTGCTTATACTAGGGCGTGTAATTGAAAGGTTAGGATTGATTATCCGCATACTGAGTATGGTGAATTCAGGATTTGTTCCTGACGGATGTATCGAATGTTGTGGTGAAAGTGTACAATCTCTGCAGAGTGTCAAACTATTCGAATAGCCGCGTCCGCGGTTATGGACAGTTGGAGTGGCCATACTGTTCCCCCTTTAGATGTTTAAAAGAACTTGTGAAATGAATTGAGACTTTTACTTGACCACAACAGGGTTGTGATATGAGATACAAGTTCCCACTTAGGTGTTATAAAATTCCAACTAGCATTCATTGCTTCTAAACTTAGTAGAGATAAATTTGGCTTTTGCAAAACAACCCTAGAGACGAGTGTCCTATTATCAAAAACCCCTTTCACTTTTTAGTATTAGTTTGCGAGTACTTAAAGAGTACTCATGGCTTTGTCCCTGGCTATTCCCGTGGCCAGACTATGAAGAGGAGTACCTGGAGGATGGACCCTAGGAAGGTTACGACAACTAGGATCATGTCCCATCGTCAGCATTGCCTGTGACCCCGAAGATGGAGCTTCGCCTACGCCACCGTTATTATTACGTATTCCGCTGCTCGAAGTTGTATTAAGAACTAGATCATGAGATCCCTATTTGTGTAAGAACTTATGTACGGCTTGTAATGGATGATGTACTATGGTATCCAATTCTGTTATGTCTCGCAAAAATGGTAATCCTGAGATTGCGATGTATGGCATAACAGGCATCTGGGATTAAAAATCCGGGTGTTGACAAGTTGGTATCAGAGCCATCCTGACCATAGGAGACCCTAGTTAGACTGGACGTTTGAATCAAAAACTTAGTTTATAAACCAAAGGAAGCAAATATTTACAAAAACTTATTCTTATTCTTACCTCTTGGACTCTTTCATAAAAATTCACGCTAGCAAATATTTACAAAAACTTATTCTCATTCTTACCTCTTGGACTCTTTCATAAAAATTCACGCTACTCCAAAATTATTTCAAAGCTTACATCAAATTTTGCACCCTAGATCACTTTTAGTAAAACTCACAACTACGCTAGTGCACAAACGTAGTGAGTAGTATTCGGTCCCACTTTATCATAGTTTCCAGAATGGTTCTTAAAACCATCTCTTTTTCTTTGTTGTGGTGTGTGTTGTACCGTGTGCTATGAATGAATGAAAAGCAAGTTGCTAGAAAATTTGAGTCAAACTTTAAAAACTTTTCAAAGACCCTGAACCTTAGAAATTTCCCTCTTTTCTCACGATCTATCTCAATCTTCAGATGCCACGCGGAGGAAGTGGTTCATCCCCGGACCCGATGTTGCAGATTCTGCAAATGTTGACTTCTGACCGCGAAGCTGAAAGAGCGGAACATCAAGCCAACCTAGCCACACTGCAACAGATAGCCCAGCTTGCCCACAACAACCAAGGCCACGGAAATCAGGACAACCATGGATCTAATCTCAAGAATTTCCAGAATACCAACCCACCTGTTTTCACTAAGTTAGAAGAACCCCTAGACGCCGATGATTGGCTATAAACCATGGAAAATAACCTAGAAGTCGCCGAAGTGGAAGCCAACGAGAAAGTTCTATTCGCCACCCATTATCTAGACGGAGATGCCAGGGCATGGTGGAACAGTGTTCGCGCAATGACCGGAGGCCAGATGATGACCTGGGAGGAATTCAAGGTCAAGTTTAGCAGAACCCATGTGCCACTGGGTTTGATCAAGAGAATGAGAGAGGAGTTCGGAGAACTGAAGCAAGGACGGATGACTGTAGTGGAATACTGTGACAAATTCTTGTCATTAGCTAGGTATGCCCCCGATGAGATCAACACGAAGCCAAGAAGAAAGAAAGATTCCTGAATGGTCTGCATGATGAGATGCAGACGGTATTAGTCAATATCTCCTTTGCTGATATTGAAGCCCTTGTCGACTCGGCCATCCAAATGGAAGGAAAGATCAACCGAGACAATGAGAACTGCAAGCGTCGCATGATGCATCAACCAGGAACCCATCAGACCCCAAAGTATCTCCCTAACCCATCTCCTGGATTTGCCCCAAGAACCAACAGACCCTTGATGAACCGCCTGACCTATCCCAACCGTGGAAACCCTAGGCCCAGAGGAAATCAAAACAATCCCGGCAACTCTAGCAATTTCAACCGTGCCCCACCCAAGTTCAACAACAACAATGCTACCGCCAACACCAACACTGCCCCGAGAACTGGAAGCAATGGTGTGCCTGTAGCAGCAAAGGACAAGTCGCAAGTGAGTTGTTATGACTGTGGAAATAAAGGCCACTATTCCAACGAGTGCCCCAACAAGAAGAATGCCGCAGCACCCAATGCCAATGCCCCAGCTCAGCAACAGCGTCGTGTTCAGCCAGGAAGGAGATTTGCCCCAGGTAACTCACTCAACCGCAATGGCCGTCTTTTCCTCATGCATGCTAAAGAAGCTCAGGAAGCGCCAGACGTCGTGCTGGGTATCTTTTCTGTTAAGTCAGTATTTGCATGAGTGTTGTTTGATTCTGGTGCATCGCACTCATTTTTCACCAGAGAATTTGCATGCACTAGTAAAATTCAACCAACCAAACTGAAGCATGTTATTATTGTTCAAATTCCCGGATCAACCACCAAGGCTAGGCAAATTTGCAAAGCCGTCCCTATCCGAATCCATGGCATAGATTTTTATGCTAACCTGATAGTACTCTGAACTAAAGGTTTGGAAGTAGTACAAGGAATGGATTGGATGTCCAAACATAAAGGATTGATTGACTGTGCCAAGAAAGCCATAACCATGACCAGTACCGCCGGAATATCAGTCGAGCATATATCTGAAACCTTAACTCGTCAATTCAAATGCAACAAGAGTATATCCCAACCTACCATTGACCAAGTCCGGATAGTCTGTGAATACCCCGATGTATTTCCAGATGTTTTGCCCGGTATGCCCCCAGATCGGGATATCGAGTTTATCATCGAACTAATCCTTGGAACCGGACACATAGCCCAGAGACCCTATAGTATGAACCCATCTGAGCTAGCAGAACTAAAGAAGCAACTGGATGCCATGCTGTAAATTGGATTGATTCAACCAAGTGCGTCACCATGGAGGTCACCTGTCTTGTTTGTGGACAAGAAGGATGGAGGTAACCGTTTGTGTACGGATTATCAGAAATTGAATGATGTCACTATCAAGAACAAATACCCCTTGCCCAAGATAGAATATTTGTTTGATCAGTTGACCGGTGCCAAAGTGTTTTCTAAGATTGATCTTAGGACTGGCTATCATCAACTCAAGATTCGTGCAGAAGATATTCCCAAGACTGCCTTTACCACCCGATATGGATTATACGAGTATACCGTCATGTCTTTTGGATTAACCAATGCCCCCGCTTATTTGATGAATCTCATAAATAAGATTTTTATGGAATTCCTGGATAAGTTTGTCGTTGTTTTCATCGATGACATTCTGATTTATTCCAAATCAGAAGAAGAACATGAGCTACACCTAAGGACCATTCTTGGAACCCTTAGAGAGCATCAGCTGTATGCAAAGTTTAGCAAATGTGAATTCTGGTTACAGGAGGTAGGATTCCTCGGTCACATTGTATCAGCCGGAGGAATTGCCGTTGACCCTGCCAAAGTGAAAGATGTCGAGGATTGGCAAGCCCCAACCACTCAAACCCAAGTTCGTGCATTTCTCGGATTGGCGGGATATTACCGCAAGTTCGTAGAAGGATTATCGAGTATCGCCAGACCCATGACCCAATTGCTGAAGAAGGACAAGAAGTTTGAATGGACCGACAAATGTGAAGCGAGTTTTCAAGAAATCAAGAGGAGATTGATTTCAGCCCCAATCTTGATCATGTCGGATATCACGAAGCCCTTCGATGTGTATTGTGACGCATCCAAGATTGGTCTCGGATGTGTGCTAATGCAAGAAGGCAAAGTTATATCTTATCTATCTCGACAACTGAAGCAACATGAGCAAAATTACCCAACCCATGACCTCGGGCTCGCAGCCGTAGTTCTAGCCCTGAAGACATGGAGGCATTACCTCATGGGAAATCGTTGTGAGATCTATACGGATCACAAGAGTCTGAAGTATATATTCACTCAGAAGGAGCTGAATATGAGACAGAGAAGGTGGATTGAGCTAATCAAGGATTATGATCTGGACATTCACTATCACCCTGGTAAAGCCAATGTGGTGGCCGATGCCCTTAGCAGATTGCCGTGCCGCTTGAACTCCATGATCTTGAAGGATCAACCAAGCTTGCACAAAGAGATGGAAGATTTTCGAATGGAATTAGGAAGTAAAGGATTTTTGGCTAGCATAGAACACCAGCCCACTTTGATCAGTCAGATTAAAGAGGCGCGGAAAGGAAATGCTAGTATTGACGGTATCAAGCGTCGTATCGGTACAGGCAAAGTACCCGGATTCACCGAAGACGAAGAAGGAGTTCTGTGGTACAAAGGACGCCTTTGTGTACTAGCAGATTCTGAGTTGAAAGAAGTTATTCTGAAGGAGGCTCATGATACTCTTTATTCTATCCATCCCGGAGGAACTAAGATGTATCAAGATTTAAAAGAGCAATTTTGGTGGCATAAGATGAAGAGAGAAATCGGAAGCTATATCGCCAAGTGTGAGATATGTCAGCGAGTCAAGGCCGGACATCAAAGACCCGCTGGATTGTTGCAACCATTGCAGATTCCGGAATGGAAATGGGATTCCGTTGGAATGGACTTTATCACTGGACTGCCTACTTCTAGTAGGGGAAATGACTCTATCTGGGTCATAGTGGACAGATTGTCCAAAGTCGCCCATTTCTTGCCCATCAAGACCACATATCAGAGTTTGAAGCTAGCAGAGTTGTACATCGCTAGAATAGTTAGTTTGCATGGAGTCCCCAAGAACATCGTATTGGATCGAGGAACTCAGTTTACCTCGAGATTCTGGAAGAAAGTCCAAGAAGGTTTAGGAACCCGCCTAGATTTCAGTACCGCATATCACCCTCAGACCGATGGACAAACGGAGCGAGTAAACCAAGTACTCGAAGATATGCTGAGAGCATGCGTGTTAAAATGTGGATCCAAGTGGGAAGACTGCCTGCCGTTTGCAGAATTTTCATACAATAACAGTTATCAAGCCATTTGTAAAGGGCCCCCTTTGAATTCATGTACGAAAGAAAGTGTCGCACCCCTTTGAACTGGTCGAAAGTAGGAGAGAGTCAGATTTTCGGACCCGGCATCCTACGAGAAGCAGAAGAGAAGGTTCACAAGATTCGTGAGCACCTTAAGACCGCCTAGTCCAGATAGAAGAGTTACGCTTACAAGAGACATCGAGACCTCGCCTTCAACATAGGAGATTTTGTTTATCTGAAGGTGTCGCCATTGAAGGGAATGCAGTGATTCCAACTGAAAGGAAAGTTAGCCCCCAGATATATCGGACCCTTCAAGATTCTGAACCGTCGAGGAGAAGTGTCGTATCAATTGGAACTGCCCGAAGAGATGTCAGCCGTGCACAATGTGTTCCATCTCTCGTTACTTCGCAAGTGTCTCGAAGTCCCCGAGAAGACCGAAGTGTTTAAAAATATCGATCACCGGACCATAGAGATCAACGATGACCTGACCTATCCCGAAGTACCTATCCGTATTTTGGAAGAAGATTTTCGAACTACCCGAACCCGAAGCATCAAGTTTCTCAAGATTCAGTGGAGCAACCACACAGAAGAGGAAGCTACCTGGGAGAGCGAAGATCACATCAGGACAGAGTTTCCCGATCTCTTCAAATCCTAGGTAATCTTTTTCGTCCTTTTTCAAATCTCGGGACGAGATTTTGTTTAAGGGGGGAAGTTTTGTAACATCCCAAAAATACTAAACTTGGATCATCAAACTCTAATCATCAAAATTAGGGTTAACCAAAAACTTTTCTAAATAAAAATATGAAAGCATGCATGGTGTATGCATTTCATTTGGAATTCTTTTGAACCACCTTGTTTGTGTGTTCCTTTGCTTGTAAATGGACTCTTGGGTGAAATAAACATCATCTAAACAATTCCCAAACTTTTCTCAAAGACAAGTAAATCAAAACAAATAAAATAAGGGAATGGTCATTTGGACCAATTTAACTCCCATGCCTACTTTGGCTGTCTCAAACTTTCAGAACCTAATAGAAACTTTTCTGGATCTTTGCACCCCTTGATTTTACTCATAACAAAGTATCAAGGCCCACTTTGTGATCATCCAAAAACATTTAAATGCATAGTTTAAATGACAGTTCAAAATTGAATCTTTATCATATGGGAAGATCCCACTTTTTCAAAAACCACTCAAACAAGCTCAACTTTCAAAACCCAAGCATCTGCAGACTCACCAGCACCAACCTAGCACACCCACCAAAAATCTTTTCAAAATTCAAAACTTGAATTCTTGCTGCCATTTCATCAAACACCTTGCAGATACAAATCAAACAAAATCCAAACACTATTGTGATCAGTGATTGAAGCCTAACTTGTTCCCTCTCTGGTTGCAACTAGGCTTTAGTAGATCATCTAGCTCAATTGCACACCCTTAGCATCACTGTAAGCTTGGCAATGTCATCAATGGTGAGCAGGCCGAGTGCACACTTGTCACCCCCATGTCGACAGCAAGCTAGGAGAAGAACCAAGCCTAGCCAACATGTATGGGAGACAGCCCACCGTCCACCGCCACTCCCTGTCCACCGCTTGAACCCTACCAGCCACTGGACCACACGCACGAACCATGCCAAGCTCGCCAGCAACCATGCGAGGCGCCTGCGCCACCACGCCGACGCGCCCACGCCAGCGCCGCCCTCGCCGCGTGCATACATGATCACCACCGTCCCAGCAACCCCGCAGACTCGCTCGTTCGCCGTCGCACGGACCACGCGCGTTGTGCGCCATTAAATCTTCCGTCGGGCACGCGCAGAGCATCGTCGCGTTCCGACCAAACCACACCACCCCACGTCTCGCCACCGTGTCGTTGAGCATCGCCAGGGAGCACCGCACCGCCCCCTACCGTCGCCCACGCCGATAGCCGTCTGTACCGTCGACCATGACGAGCTCACCTTGCGCCCCGTCGGTCCCCTCGCTCCACTATAAATAGAGGCCACCCCCAGCCGAATTGAGCACACCATCTCACTCCCCTCTCCTCACTGATCGTGCCACCCCGTTCCCGGAGCAAGGCGAGCAGCACTTCGCCGGAATTTCACCGGAGCCCGCCGCCTCTAGAGAAGAAGGGAGCCAACGATTGGAGCCGCCCCAGGAGAAGCTGCCGGGGCGTTCGCCCGTCTTCGACTTCGTGCTCGTGTCGCCGACCCTTGCACGAACCCGGTGAGCCCCAACGACCCCACCGCGCACTAGGTTTCTGTCTCGCCGGCATTGCCCAACATCGACGATGACTCTCAGCCGTTGGATTAGAACCAGATCGAACGCACCATACGCCATTTCGCCGCACCCCTCGTCTCAGCGACGCATGGGGACAGCCATAACCAGACAGCGTGGCCTTAGTGTAGCAGCCGTCCAGATGTCGCTTCCCGCGCAGCCCAGCTATTTGAATTTAACCTTTTCCATTTTCTTTCAAACATACTTCTGTACCCAGTTTCAAAAATCAACCTAGGTCGATTCAGTGCACCAAATCGAATGAAACTAATTTTTTTAGGAAGGTCTGGTAGTGCTGAATCCAAGCCCGTTGGATTCAAGTCATTTGGATCTATAGATCATCCATGGTAAAAATAACAAGGCAGAAGCTTTTCTGCATTCAAACATTTTTCAAATTTAAACCATAATAGCTTTTGAGTTGATTCCAACTCTCAAAAATCATATTTAACCATACCTTTCATAATATATAAAAATATATAGGATTACTTACAGAAATAATGTTCAAGTAATAAAAGAATGCCCCATAGGCATTTCTAGTCACTTTATTTAATTAAAATAAAAGGGTAAAACCTTATTAAATTGTGGCACCACTTTAAATCACATTCCCATGGACTAAAACATGTGGTGATGACATGTGTCAACATGATCCCATGTTTGGTTTGGAAAATATTAAATCTTAAGTAGTTTTTCAATGAGTAGAAATTACTTTTCTAAAAATAAAAGGAATTAAACCAAGCTTTAATCTTGTAATGTTAGTGATGATGCTAGATCACCTATAGGACCCTTTTGTGTGATGATTGCAAGTAGTTAAGTATTGTTTGGTGATTGTGTACCTCGTATTTATTCATAGACGTTAGTACCGACCAAGGATACGGGGAGGAAGGAGGATTCTACGAAGAAAAAGCCGAGGAGAACTTCAACCACTGCTCTGCACAAGGCAAGCCAATACTTGCAAGCTATTAACTTAGCAAGATTTACTAATCAAGTTGACCAATGCAAGATAACACTTGCAAGATACCCTACTAATGCAAGCTTATACTGATACTTATGCAAGCTAATACTTGCTTGTTACCATGACCACTATATGCCTTAAGCATATGTGATCATATACACTTGATAAACCAATCCTAGTTTTACTTACAAGCTTTATACTTTATTTCTTTATCAAAGCTCGTACTTAGCGCTTACTTAAGTAAATTGTAGATATTAGAAAGATAATTGAAGGTTGCATAAAGAGCATAAAATTTGGCCTAAGCTAGATAATCTTGATGTCATCCTAAGGCATAAGATTAAACTTAGTTAAAGTCCACTAGCTTACCACCCATCATTAGTGCTTACCCCCACTTGTAGATGCTAGTGCTAAGCATAAAACTTGATCAACTTTAGATGGGAATACTTGGTGGAAAAATGGTTATTAAAACCTTAGAATGATGGATCATTCTATTGAAATGTTTTGGACATGTGTTTCCGAACACTTGATGATTTTGGTGATAAAAATGATGAGGCATGACCTTAGCCCTTTTTAAAACTGATGGTTGTCTGGATGCGATAACATTCCAATTTTATCGTACAACCAAAATACCCGAAGATTGGGTAGGGCTTGACTAGAAACTTATATACCTTAGTATTAGTTCCCTCACGGCCAAGGTCTGAGCTGAGGATACCTTGTGAAGATTGTCCACCTGTGCAGTACCCAAGATGACAGTTGGTCATGGTTGGGAGGCCAAACTCACAGGAGAGGTGCTTATACTAGGGCGTGTAATTGAAAGGTTAGGATTGATTATCCGCATACTGAGTATGGTGAATTCAGGATTTGTGCTGACGGATGTATCGAATGTTGTGGTGAAAGTGTACAATCTCTGCAGAGTGTCAAACTATTCGAATAGCCGTGTCCGCGGTTATGGACAGTTGGAGTGGCCATACTGTTCCCCCGTCAGATGTTTTAAAATAACTTGTGAAATGAATTGAGACTTTGACTTGACCACAACAGGGTTGTGACATGAGATACAAGTTCCCACTTAGGTATTTTAAAATTTCAACTAGCATTCATTGCTTCTAAACTTAGTAGAGATAAATCTGGCTTTTGCAAAACAACCCTAGAGCCGAGTGTCCTATTATCAAAAACCCCTTTCACTTGTTAGTATTAGTTTGCGAGTACTTAAAGAGTACTCATGGCTTTGTCCCTGGCTATTCCCGTGGCCAGACTATGAAGAGGAGTACCTGGAGGATGGACCCCAGGAAGGTTACGACAACTAGGATCATCTCCCATCGTGAGCATTGCATGTGACCCCGAAGATGGAGCTTCGCCTACGCCACCGTTATTATTACGTATTCCGCTGCTCGAAGTTGTATTAAGAACTGGATCATGAGATCCCTATTTGTGTAAGAACTTATGTACGGTTTGTAATGGATGATGTACTATGGTATCCAATTCTGTTATGTCTCGCAAAAATGGTAATCCTGGGATTGCGATGTATGGCATAACAGGCATTTAGGATTAAAAATCCGGGTGTTGACAAATCCGAAAAAGACAGTTGAGTATCACGTACAGAGTAGGCTGAATGGCAGCCGCAGCAGCGTCGCCCATGTTGAAGTTGTCGAAGAGATTGGTGACGTCCGGGAAGAAGTCGTCGTCAGGGAATTCGTCGTCGGAGGACGTCGTAGTTGCCAGTAGTCGCGCTGAGCGCTCCCCAAAAACCTTATTGCCCCTCACCCGTACAGGTTCACGAGAGGCGGGGTTCCGGAGGCCTACTGTCCCGATCTGCGGTGCACGCCGCAAGCCGGGATGAGGAAGACGAAAGCGGCGGCGCAAGGTTCTGGAGGTAGGCGCGTGTGTGGATTGATTTCGTGCTGATTAGGTTTAGCCCCAGACGCTTATATAGTGCAGGTTAGGAGGATCGTGGGCTCAGCCCACGTCCGAGTCGGTAACAGACACGTCCATAAAAACTAGAAACGGCTGTAATTAACGCGTCCGTTAATGATTCATAATCAGTTTTCCCAACAAGCAAAATAAAACTCGGCTCGGCGAGATTCCCGCAACCCGCGGCGCGCGCGCGTCGTGACGAGGCGAGGCGAGGCTTGGCGAGGCGGGCGGCATCGGAGGAGTGGTGCGTGAGGGCTACTCTTCTTGTCACACCTTAGTGAGTGGTCCAACTCCCCTTCAACTAGCAATGTGGGACTAAACTTTAGCACCACTACACAACCATATGCATCCATATACATGTGGGCCAAAGAGAATTTCAGAATTTGTCTAATGGGCCAACAACCCAATACTCACCAAATTCCAACATGTTTATGCGTGCAAGACGACGAGATTTGATGTCAGATTCTTCAGATCAGTTCAAGGATTCAATGGCGACGACTTCTGCTTTGGGGTGCTCGTGCTTAGGGGCACGTGCACGGAGAGTTCCCAGTTGTCATCGACAAAGTCAGGCCAGCCCTAGTAAGGGAGCGGCGATAGCGGCGCGTCGATGGCTTGTTCTGGCGGTAGTAGTGGTCGTTCGGTGGTTCATATGTCCTCGATTAAATTTTATTTGTGTTTGGGTGATTTGTACTTCAGGTGTAACTTTATAATCGATCTAGGTATCTTTCGCAAAAAAACTCACACTTTCTACTCCTTCCGTTTCAAAATATAAGATGTTTTAGGTTTGTGAAAAAAATAAATCTAAACTTCTTTTAGTGTGTAGATTCATCCAAAGTTGAGTGAATCTACGTACTAAAATAAGTCTAGATTCATCTTTTTCATAAACCTAAAACATTTTATATGTTGAAACGGAGGGAGTACCAATTAATTATTTCGGCAACTATGCATGTCAAGTGACACAAAATTGACATTGTTCTATTCGTACACAAACCATTCTCTTATGGTTTTGAACTTGACTATTAAAAACTATTGCATGGAATGATTACTGTCAGAATTTAAACAATATTGTCAAACGCGCCATAATATCAAATATTTTATTGTCTCGATGCAATTTTCCTAGTATTAAGAAAAACATTGTTTTTTACTTCTAGGGAGCACTTTGAGAATCTAAAGTACCACAGAAAGCACTCTTTATCGTGGACGCTGATGAAATGAGGACCAATTATCCCCAAATGCATCCTATTCCTACCACAGCAAGATTGAAAACTGAACTCTTTGGGATGTTTCATGTCCTTTCTTCTTTTTCTCCTTCTTGTTTCTTGCTACAGATATATTTTTGGAGATATCACTCGCACATCAGAGTGGTATAAAAAAAGTAGGAGGAATGCATTAATCAAGTAGTAGTTGCTAACATGTTGTTAAAATATTTTGCCTAGTCCTTTCCATCAGTTCGGATTTTTTGTCTAGATGGCTAGTGCATGTAATTCAATATGGTATCAGAGTAGGAGGTCCTAGAATCAAATCCTGGTCAACGCAAAAAAATTAGAAACAAATATTGCGGCTCCTCAAACATGCGTCACAATAGGCCAAAGGGCAAAAACGTAGGGTGAGTGTTGAAAAATATTGCCTAGACCTTTCCATCAGTTCGGACTTTTGGTTGCGTTGGCTAGTGTATGCAATTCAATATGGCATCAGAGCAGGAGGTCCTAGGATCAAATCCTGGCCAACGAAAAATTAAAAATAAATATTGCGGCTCCCCAAATACATAGGCAAAGGACGAAAGACGTAGGATGAGTGTTGAAATAAATTGTCTAGTCCTTTCCATCAGTTCAAACTTTTGGTTGCGTTGGCTAGTGCATGCAATTCAATATGGTATCAGAGCAAGAGGTTTTAGGATCAAATTCTGGCCAACGCAAAAATTAACGTAAAAAAATATGTCCGAACTGCATGCACTAGCCATCTAGACCGAAAGTCCGAACTAATAGAACGGGCTAAACAATATATTTCAACACTCACTCTACGTCTTTTGCCCTTTGGCCTGTTGTGACGTATGTTTTGGAGAGCCACAATATTTGTTTTTAATTCTTGCGATGGTCAGGATTTGATCCAAGGACCTTCTGCTCTGATACCATATTGAATTGCATGCACTAGCCATCTAGACCAAAAGTCTAGACTGGCTAGGCAATTTATTTCAACACTCACCCTACGTCTTTCGCCCTTTGGCCTATTATGACGTATGTTTCGGGAGCCGCAATATTTTTTTCATTAATTTTTGCATTGGTCAGGATTTGATCCTAGGACCTCCTGCTCTGATACCATATTGAATTGCATGCACTAGCCAACGCAACCAAAAGTCCGAACTGATGGAAAGGGCTAGGCAATTTATTTCAACACTCACCCTACGTCTTTCGCCCTTTGGCCTATTGTGACGTGTATTTGGGGAGCCGCAATATTTGTTTTTAATTTTTGCGTTGGCCAGGATTTGATCCTAGGACCTCCTGCTCTGATACCATATTGAATTGCATGCACTAGCCAACACAACCAAAAGTCCAAACTAATGGAAAGGGCTAGGCAATATATTTTAACACTCATGCTACGTCTTTGCCCTTTGGCCTATTGTGACGTATGTTTTGGGGAGCCGTAATATTTGTTTTTACTTCTTGCGTTGGCCAGGATTTGATCCTAGGACCTCCTGTTCTGATACCATATTGAATTGCATGCACAAGCCATCTAGACCAAAAGTCCAAACTGATGGAAAAGGCTAGACAATTTATTTCAACACTCACCCTACGTCTTTCGTCCTTTGGCCTATTATGACGTATGTTTCAGGAGCCGCAATATTTTTTTTGTTAATTTTTGCGTTGGTCAGGATTTGATCATAGGACCTCCTGCTCTGATACCATATTGAATTGCATGCACTAGCCAACGCAACCAAAAGTCTGAACTGATGGAAAAGGCTAGACAATTTATTTCAACACTCACCCTACGTCTTTCGCCTTTTGTCCTATTGTGACGTGTATTTGGGGAGCCGTAATATTTGTTTTTAATTTTTGCGTTGGCCAGAATTTGATCATAGGACCTCCTGCTTTGATACCATATTAAATTATATGCACTAGCCAACGCAACCAAAAGTCCGAACTGATGAAAAGGGCTAGGCAATATATTTCAACACTCACCCTACGTCTTTGCCATTTGGCCTATTGTGACGTATGTTTTGGGGAGCCGCAATATTTGTTTTTAATTCTTGCGTTGGCCAGGATTTGATCTTAGGACTTCCTGCTCTGATACCATATTGAATTGCATGCACTAGTCATCTAGACCAAAAGTCCGAACTGATGGAAAGTGCTAGACAATATATTTCAACACTCACCCTACGTCTTTTGCCCTTTGGCCTTTGTGACGTATATTTTAGGGAGTAACAATATTTGTTTTTAGTTTTTGCGTTGGTCAGGATTTGATCCTAGGACCTCCTGCTCTGATACCTTACTGAATTGCATGCACTAGCCAACCGAACTGATGAAAAGGGCTAAGCAATATATTTCAACACTCACACTACGTATTTGCCCTTTGGCCTATTGTGACGTATGTTTTGGGGAGCCGCAATATTTGTTTTTAATTCTTGCGTTGGCCAGAATTTGATCCTATGACCTCCTGCTCTGATACCATATTGAATTGCATGCACTAGCTATCTAGACCAAAAGTCCGAACTGATGGAAAGGGCTAGGCAATATATTTCAACACATGTCTAGATGGTTTGGTGGTTTTCATTTACATTTCTCGAATTCATAGGTATAGATTTAGCTATAATCATCTGGTAGCTCGTATAATCTTCCCGACTCTGACACTTCAGAAGTTTTTATATATAAACCCATATATGACATGGAGACCGCTAATCATACGTCAATAGATGATGCAGACACGGGTTAATATCCGTGCCAGGCATAAACATGCCATCACCACCACATCTTATTGTGAAGGATATAACTAGGGAGACATAAAGAGCATTTTTCATTTTTGGAGAGGCAGGTGGAGAAGGTACACTAATCACAAGGGGTAGGAGAAGGAGAAAACCCTCTCGGGCCTTGTTCGGTTACATGTGGATCCACCATGTTTGAAGTGTATTGAGAGGGATTAAATCTCAACTAAGTCAAAATCCCTCCTAATACTCTCCAAACCACTCCAATCCACTTGGTTAACAGAACACAGCCTCAAGAGGAGAGATCACACCAAACCATCAAGTCATAATATGGATCGGATGGAGTAATATAATGCATAACTAACAATATATAATAAATCTAATATTAATCGAGTCGTTCATCGGGTTACCCATGGGTGTAAACTCGTACCCATGCCCGCCCCACGACTAATCGGGTCACCCATGGGTCACATCCATGGGCGTGAGTGAGGACCCGTACCCTACCCATTCGGGTCAGGTGTCCATGGGCGCGCGTACCCATGGGTCGAATTGCCGAGCTAACTCATAATATTATGGGATGGATGGAGTATATGTTGGTCTCTTGAAAAAAAAGGGGACATTTTATTCTTAAAAAAACCATGTTGTCTTTGGTTGTGATGTTGTAACTATTGCCCTATTTTGCATAGAATCTTTACACTCTAAACTTGAACCTTGACTGGACAAATGCACCTTATTTTCGCAAGATTTGTATATTCTAAACCATACTCAAAACTTAAACTAAAGGTAGAAAACTCCGTATTCTGAGGTATGTTCATGCAATCTTACAGAATAAGTAATGCAACCCCTAAAAAGAGTTATATCAGTATAACGAGGGTATTTGGTTTTTGCCAAAGGTTGCTCCATCAAAATATTTTGGCTAGACGGATATAGTGTTGAGGTTTTCCTTGCCATGAATTGGCCAACATTGTCTAGAAAAAATTAACTAGAGTTTTTTTGCGAAATTCTACCGATCTATTAACTATCATCAACAGAAGTACAGAGAGTCTTAAAAATAATAAAGATTACAAATAGGTCATTGGACCACCTACCGATGACATGGTTATACCCCACGGGTACACAATATTGGTATACCTGGTCCAACCCAAGGAAAGGCCCACGTCAAGACACACGGCCTGTGAAGATTTCAGGTGGTCCAAGTCCATGATGTCTTCAGATCCTTGGAGAACAAGTCTAGAGTAGATAGAATTTCAAAAGGTACCAACCATAATCTATAACCAACTCGACCTAAGCCCGAGACCTGCCTATCTATATAAAGCCCAGGAGGACACAGCGATAAGGACCCCTTCCACCATCGCATACACACCTCACACCAGATTGCATCTGCGCACACCTGTAACCTTCGGTTCCGCCGTAATCAAGAGCAGACAAGCAGGAGTAGGGTTTTCCCTCTGGGGGCCTGAACCTGGGTAAATCTCGTGTCCCGCGTTGCTTGTCTGTTAACCGTTCCGCGATCTCCAGCATACTCATCTTCTCCAAAATCCAAGTCCATAACAATGAGCATTGACGAGAAAGAACCTCGTCAATTGACGTCGTTTGTGGGACTACTGGGGACGCTGATTGTGCGATCGTGACGGTCCTATCTGGAGCGATCTACAACTCATCAGACGGAGAGTCACCTCCTCTTCGGCGCCTTCGACTTCACGGTCCACTCACCAGCCACCCTGAAGGATTTTGAGTTCGTCGGCGACGGGCTCGAGATACTGTTCGGGAGCTTCTGCTTCCAGGTGGGGCAGACCGGCACTCTCCGCCTCCCACAGCGGGTGCCACCACCATCCATCAGGCCCGCTTCATGGATCCCACACATTAGCGCGTTGCGCGCGTCGATGCTGATGGACGAGTCAGATGATAGCAGCAGCTGCAACTCAGATATGTGCGGCCCTCCCTTAAATGAAGGAACCTACGGTTCCGGATCCGAAAGATGCGGCAGCAGCGATCCAGTACGCGGACGTTACCTATGCGTCGTGGTCATCCATAACGAATCGGAACTGTCACCAGGTTCGAGTGCACCCAACCCGCCTCCCAACCCGCAAGCTGGGAACAAAGGAAACGGGGGAGACCCGCCGCTCAAGCCCAACGAAGGCGACGCTAACGCCTACCAGAAGATCAACCTCGACGAGGGAGGCTAGCGCCAAGCATGCGAAGCCGTGGCAGGCAAGATCATCCTATCCGTGAATGCTTCACGAGATCTATTGATGGCCTACCACCTCCTCCTCATCAACGAGCATAACCGACAGGTGAACCTGATGGAGGAACTCGACAAGCGTAAGCAGGCAGCTTCGGAGTCTAGCGCACGGCGAGCTGCGCTCTTCGCCGCCGGCGACTCCAGCTCGCACGGCAACAACGCCAACAAGCATCGCTCCCGCACAAAGCACATGGACCCTGCCATGCGCCGCGAAGTCACCAGGGCCCTCAACATGTCCTTCATGACGATGGACGTAAACGGCAACGTCATGCCGAAGACACCACAGACTGCGATCATGGCAGCCACTACATACCTCGCATCCCATCCACCTCCGGTGGGTGACCCGAAGAGCGTCATGCACAAGTTCACGCTAGCTGGTCTCTGACTCGTCGGAGTTGCGCTCCACGACGAGGCACCTGCGGAGCCGAAGAAAAAAGCTGCGGTCAAGTTCACCCGCAGCCCTACGCCCTCATCCGACGCGGATGAGGACGATCTGCCTCGATGTCGCAAAAGCCCACGGCGCTGCAGCAGCGACTACGACGCCCGAAACGATCTCACCCAGCGCAAGATCGACAAGGCACGCACTAAACGCGCGTGTTCAACTAAATCTGACGAGGACGACGACGGAGAGCTATGCAGAGCTAGATGCTTCAGCAGACCCGTTCGGCAAACGGGGATGCCGAAAAATTTCAAGCTCCCTTCGGACACTCCGAAGTTCGACGGCACGCAGGACCCGAAGTCCTGGCTCAGCAACCACCTTTCATCTGTCAAGCTACACGGCGGCAACAGGAACACCACCCTGCAATACCTTCAGCTACAGCTGACAGGCGCAGCTAGGATCTGGCTCAGCAGCCTGTCCTCCGGCTCCATCCAAAGCTGGGAGGAGCTGGCATACAGCTTCATCCTCAACTTCAAGGGCACCAGCAAAAGGCCAGCCTCGATTGAGGAACTACGAGCCTACACCCAACATATCAGCGAGTCCATTCGCTCATACATATTACGCTGGTCCCATATGAAGAACTCCGCCGCACATATCTCCGAAGAGAGGGCAATTGACGCCTTCAAGGATGGCGTCAAGCATCCGGACTTCAAGGAAGAACTTGGGCGCGTCAAGCCCAAGACGCTCGACCACCTCATAGACATCGCCAACCAATGGGCGGACGGCGAAGATTTCGTCCACCGAACGCACTCGGATGACGAGGAAGACTATGACCGCAGGCGAGAACGCCGCAGCAAACGAAGATCACGCGTCTATGACGACCGCGACGGAGTCGACATGGTCGCGGCTGGATACGCCGACTGACGCAATGACGACAACCGCAGCCGCGGAAGTAACTTCCACGATGGAGGGCGACCCACGCAGACGTGGCAACGTCGCTGTCGCAATGACGAGCCCTCGGCATACGACAAATTGTCTGGTCCTTGCACCATCCACTTCTACATCGACAAGAAGGATGGCAAGAAGAAGGCTAGCCATATGCTCAAGGACTGACGTGAATTCCAGAAGCTTAGCGAGGGTCTCACCCAAATACGACACCAGATCGTGAACCCTGGATTTGGGCCCGCACCTATACCAGGCGACATCGCCCACGGAGCTCCTCCACCACCACCTGCTGGACCGTCGAATCCAGCGGTCACACCAGCGCCAAATAATGGCACAGGAGGGTACCCTCCACCAAAGGGGCCCTGATGATTCAAAATGGGTGCCCAACAAACAGGGTGCAAAAAAATATCACCCGCCAAGTCAGCCTGGCGGTGACCTCCTCCCAGCCATCCCTGGGTACCTCAGTGGCTCGGAGTCCTGCATCACGTTCGACCGTTCGGATCACCCACGCCAGATCCCTTGCCCAGGTCATGCTGCCCTGGTTCTCGAGGCGCAGATCGGGGGGTTCGAGATGAGCCGCATCTTCATGAACAGTGTAAGTGGCATCAATCTGATGTTCACCAGCACACTCGCGGCAATGCGAATCCCGCTGTGCAGCCTGGAGCAATCAGACACGACGTTTCATGGCATAGTCCCAGGGTAGGGCATATACCCCCTGGGGAAGATATGGCTCGACATCATTGTTGGATATATGCCCAAGAGGCAATAATAAAGTGGTTATTATCATATCTTCACACTTATGATAAATGTTTACATACCATGCTATAATTGTATTAACCGGAAACATTAATACTTGTGTGATTTGTAAACTAAAATAAGAGTCCCTAGTAAAGCCTCTTGTTAAACTAGCTTGTTGGTTAATATATGATCATGGTTTCCTGATCATGAACATAGAGATGTTATTAACAACAGGATCATATCATTAGGAGAATGATGTGATGGACATACTCCTATAGATAAGCGTAGCATAAAGATCAAGTCATTTTAATAGTTCAATTGCTATATGCTTTCTGATACATAGTAACCTAATTCCTTCGACCATGAGATCATGCATATCACCTTTTCCGGATGGATGCTTTCATGTCATCAAACACCACACCGTAACAGGGTGGCTATAAAGGTGGCATTGAGTGTTCAGAAAGTATTGGTTGAAACACATGGATCAAGAGTGGGATTTGTCCATCCATATGACGGATAGATATACTCTGGGCCCTCCTTGGAATGTCATCCAATTAGCTTGCAAGCATGTGACTGGATCACAAGGGATCACATATCATGGGAACGAGAAAAGAGTACTTATCGGTAACGAGGTTGAACTAGGTATGCAGAGATACCGACGATCATAACCTCGGATAAGTAAACTATCGTGAGACAAAGGGAAATTGGTATCGTATGTAAGTGGTTCATTCGATCGCAGAGTAATCGTAGAAATATGTTAGAGCCATATGAATTTCCAGATTCCTCTATTGGTTATTGTTCGGAGAAGTGTCTCGATCATGTCCGCATAATTCACGAACCGTAGGGAGACACACTTAAGGATTCGACGTTGTTTGAGTAGTTATGGTATTATGAGAAAGAGACCGAATGTTGTTCAGAGTCTCGGATGGGATCCGGGATATCACGAGGTGATCCGGAATGGTCCGGAGAATAAGATTCATATAAGGAAAGTCCCGTTTCGGAGTTCGGGAATGATTCCGGTGTTTTCATCGGGAATGTTCTAGAAGGTTCCGGATTGTCCGGCACTACGGGGGGGAGGGTACATTAATGTGTCATTACATATTGAATGATTGCATCATGTACTAAGTGTTCTTTCTGTTCTAAAACTGAAAAGTCAAACTGCCAGTTTGAAAGTCAAACGGCTAAAACAGGAAACTGTGGAAAACAGGAAACTGTGGGAAACAGGAAACTGTGGGAAACAAGCAAGAGGTGGTTGGAACCGACTTGGGGGAGGAGTCCCTCCAAGCCCAACCAAGGCCGACTTGGGGAGGGACTCCCCTCCCCTTGGCCGCCCCTCCCACCTATAAAAGGAGGGGCAGGGCCTCCTCCTCTAGACACACAAGTTCCTATCCTCTAATCTCCGGTTTAGAGTTGTTTTGGTTTAGAGCTTCTAATTGCTCTAGCCTGCGGTTTAGAGCCTTCTAATTGGTGTGTCTAATCTCTAGACCACTAATAGCTCTCTCTCATACTCCACCATACTCGCTCCGGCTTAAAGAAGCTCATGGATCTCCCTCTACTTCCTACCACGCCAGTTGTCTTCTTTGGAATCGCGAGGAGAGTGCTACAACCTCCGCCGCTTTGGAACAAGGGAGAGGAAGGTCTTCGTCGAGTACCGAACGTGTGACCGATCGGAGCGCCGCTGAACGCAGCGCCGGAAGGATCGTCTACGCGATCTTGAGAACGGGAAGAGTACGACTACATCACCCACGAGAATCTGCTCTCGTTAACCGCTTTGGAATCTTGGAGGGAGAGTTATTCCATCGGCTCGTTGCTACAATCTAGTAGATAGATCTTGGCTTGTTTGTTTGTATGCGATAGAAAATTTTGTTTTCCATGCTACGAACCCCTACAGTGGTATCAGAGCCGTGTCTATATGTAGATCTGTTGCACGAGTAGAACACAATGGTTATTGTGGGCGTTAATGCTTTTATTGTCGATTGCTTCTTGTGTACTTTGCATCTTGCGGTATGTTGGGATGAAGCGGCCCGGGCTAACCTTACATGACATCGTTCATGAGACTTGCTCCACGCTTGACATGCAACTTGTATTGCATAAGTGGCTTTGCGGGTGCCTGTTTCTCCTAGCATAGTTAAGATTCAATTTACAACGGGTGATTGACAATACTAGTATCAATGTTGTGGTTCTTGTTCGTAAGTTAGAACGACACTTATTGAAAGCCCCAAACCACGTAAAACATGCAAAGAAAATTAGAGGCGTCTAACTTTGTTTTGCAGGGGTGTGCTGTGATGTGATATGGCCATGATTGTGATTATATATGATGTATGCAATGTTCCTTATTGTAAGACGGCAACCGGCAGGAGCCATATGGTTGTCTTTAATATCTGTTAAAGACCCGCGTGTCTATTCAAAGTAGTTGTAATAGTTGAAGCCGGTGAACGACAACCATGGAGAAGCGTCATTGACCTTGATGCAATGCCGGTGATGATGGAGATCATGTTCGTGCTTGAAGATGGAGATCGGAAGCACAAAGAAGAAAGGCCATATCATATCACATATTATTGAATTGCATGTGATGTTAATCCTTTATGCATCTTGTATTGCTTAGTAGAATTTATAGCATTATAAGATGATCCCTCATGCACATGAATTTCAAGTCATAATGTGTTCACCCTTAGTTAGCACCGTTGCTAAAGCTTGTTGTTTCAAGCACCACGTGATGATCGGGTGTGTTAGATTCGCAAGTGTATACAACGTGAGCAAGCCATTTCCTCATGCGGAAACTAAGGTTTGATCTTGACGAGCCTAGCATGTACGCACATGGCCTCGGGAACACGGATTACGAAAGGTAGAGCATGAGTCATATACTAGATATGATGAACATGTTGATTGTTCGCCATTGAAGCTATATCAACTCTCGTGATGATCGGTTTTGATGTGGTGGATTTGGTTCGTGTGATCACTAAAACAATGTGAGGGATATTGTTTTGAGTGGGAGTTCACCTAGATTAATTTAATTATTAATTAGAACTCAATTTATCATAAACTAAATCAAAGTGAATTTGCATAGTTGTTGTAGTCATTGGCATCCGTTTACCACCTTGCGCTTAGTTATAATTGAGATGATAGAACTATAGAATTCTGGTTAGTTACTTTACGAACTGGTATCGTATTGTTTTGAAGTGTTAATCTAAAGTTTAAAAGTCCTATTGCAAACTTTCAGTAAGTTCCGGTTACTCCATGAAGTTTAATAATTAGTATTAAATCAAGAGTAACAATTCCAAGTGTTAGTACATAAGTATCATGTTTGTCTCCATGATTCTTGATATTCAAAGGATTCTCTTAATATCAAGGTTATCTAGGATCTGAAAGAGTTGTTTCAGAAACCATGATGTGTGGAAGATATTGTGATATCTGAAACGAAGTATTGGTTACAACATGATAGAGTATAATATGGCAAAAGTCATGTTCTCATATTTGATGAGAAATTGCAAAAGGTTGGAGACACTAGATGTCCTAATCGTCCAAAAGGATTTGGAGAGCAACATTATACTCATGTTTCACCGTTATAAGCTAAAAGTAGCTTGATCATGGATAATTCCATGATAAGGGTGAATATTTGATGTAGGTAAAATGTTTACTACACCAAGAGATTACTAAAGAAAGGAATTTGAAAGAACACCAAACATTTGATGATGGTGATCTACTTCAAAGTGCAAGTCCAAAGACATTGGTATTTAACTATACACGCTTTGGACTATATGTCATATGTATGACTCCACTATTGATGTTGATAGATTCTTTCAAATGTAAAAGGAAATATTGAAAGAAAATCTCATAAGTATATGGCAGAAAGGAAAAGACTAGAATTGTTCAGTTTAAGTATATAGATGATATACATGTTATGGCTATATTCTTTGCTTATTAAACAATGTGGTTCTTAAGTATTTAATACTGAATTTGTTGGTATGAATCGTCATACGAAACAACAGAATTCATGAACTACAGTAGTCTAAGTAATTAGAAAAAGAATATGTGATGATGTTCATCGAAAACAAATAAAGGGTTATTGTGTTGCTCGTTAAACATCAAAGCTTGCCTTCAAGATTTGTTTTATCAGGTATTACGAGAACAAAAGGGTTGTTAAAATAATTGCCGTAATCCATAAAAGATGGGTGATTCGCAAATCTCGTTGGAGAAATCACATCCATAAAACTAGTGCTAAAAATGTCGAAAGACAAATTGATTGAAAGATCACTTAGGAAGTGACATCGCCGTTTAAATTATATTGGAAAGAAAACATGAAGAAACTCCATATGGATGGAATTTTAGAGTCTTTTGATTTTTGATCAAATGACGCTTGTGAAACTTTCTTAGAGCTAATTAAAACTTCGTTCATAGGCAAAAAAGGGAACGAATGACTAGCTTATTGGAACTTGTACATATTGTTGTACGAAATCCATTATGTGTAGTCAAGAGCGATGGATTTCAACTTCATATGTTTTCTCCAAAAATTTGAGTGAATATATGAATATTTACTTAATAAGGATGAAGTGTGAAATATTTGAAAGGTTCAAAGATTTTCAAGATGAAGTGCAAAATCATTGTAACAAGAATATAAATAGTTTATGATAAGATCATAAAGGAAGATATTTGAGTTACAAGTTTAGCATAATACCTAAGATTTAAGGAATCGTTCCGTGGATTTTCATTTTCCCGAAACACCATAAGAGTATGGGGCGTTCGAGATATGTAATTAAACCTTGTTTGACATGGTAAGATCAAAGGTGTAATTCATAAAACTGTCATTGTATTTTAAAGATTAAAAGCTTTAGAGATTACCGTTTTCCACTGAAAAGAGCTCCATCATAATCCGTTGAAATGACACCATATAAAGTTATGGTTTGGGATAAAACCCAAGTTGTCCTTTCTTAAACATTGGTATGCTATGCATAAGAAAGATGTTTGCAACCAAAGTCGGATGAACCTGTCTTTGTTAAGTATTCCTCCATAACACCGGAGACAAAAGTGTTTGTCACTTAGAACGTCAAGTTTCTTTTAGAAGGAATTTTTCGTGAAAAGTTAAGTGGGAGGAAAATAGAACATTGATAAGGTTAAAAGAACCTTAGCTATATGTGCAGAGTTGCGCAGCACCGAAAAGTGTTCCGGAGGCAGCAACAATGCTCATGGCTCACATACCTCAAAGGTTGTGGTTATGAAGGTCAAAGTTTCTGTTGAACCAAGTAGGTCGAGTAAACAATCAAATACCAAGATTTGAGGGTTGAATCATTATTTGAGAATAATGAACGTACTACATGCAAAGAAGCGATGATGGGCCCTGACTCAGTAAAATGGCTTGAAGCCATAAAATCCGTGATAGTTCCATATACGAGAGATCAAGATTTGAACTTGAAAGACCCTCTGGGAAGGTACAAGACCTTACAGTCGTATTTGGATCTATAAAGAAATAGACATGGATGTTTCACATCTATAATCTACATATTGGGAAAGAGTTCACAAAATGTTCAAAGGTTGACTATGACAAGATTTGATCTTTCATAGTGATATTTAGTCTAGACGGATTAATGTAGCAACCACTATATATAATTTGTTATATGGTAGTTGAATAAACAGAACAAGTTCTTCTAATAGAATCGTTACCTAGGACATGTGCATAACACGGTCTATAGGGTTTTGTTAATTCAAAAGGATGCTAAAAACATATGCAAACTTCAATGGTTAAAGTGAGCATCGCGGAGTTAGAATCTTCACTGTGATGAAACTGTTAAAGGAGTTTAAAAGTTCATCAGAGACGATGGAGATGCTTGCATTTGCAAGAAATTAAGTGGGAGCGCTAAGTGTTTCTAATACATTATGTGGAAGACATATTGTTGATTGGAAATAATGTATCTTTTATTAACACATATTAAGAATTTCATCCCGATGAAAGACTTAGGCAAAACCCAAATATTTGGCATCAATAGATGCTAATATGGTTGTGCCGTATACATAGACGAGATATTGAATGAGTTCAATATAGAAACTACAAGAAAGGTTCTTGTATACGAAAGGATTGAATGAGTTCAATATTGATGATATATTCAAGTGTATTGACATTTGGTAAGTGAAACAAAGATTCAAGTATAGATTGATACTTGATCTATGAAATCACAAAGAATATTTATATCAATCATACTGTGATATGTACAAATCCAGATATGTCCTATGCTCTAAATGTTATGAGCATATACCAGAATAATTCATAAGATGATCGTTGGACAATAGTAATGATATTCTTATGATCTTTTTGGAAGAACTAGGAGTATATTATTTGTAAAAGTGACAAATAGATGGTTAGTTCATTGTAAAAGTACTACATTGATACTAGCTTTGTCACAAAGTACAAATTAAGTTTATCTCAATCTAAACTAAGGGTGGCACAATATAATGGAAAGTGAGTTCCATAATGGATTTGGATGAGTTCCAAAGTTAAGACATTGTGACAGATACTACAACAAAAGGCTAAGTATATGACTGCTATTATAGCAGCAAAAGAGGGCATTTGTGTCAAGTAGTTTGTTATCAAACTAGGTGTAGTTCACAGAGGGATAATACTATGAAGATATATTGTGCGACAATATTATCAACATGTTTTAACCCCAAAGAACTAAAGGTCACACCGAAAGACCAAATTTATACAAAGCCATCTCATTAGAGAATGAGTGATGCGTAGAGACGCAAAGACATGCAATTACACACGGACCTGGAAGTGTCATATCCAGAGATCAGTTGACCACTAGCAATCGTGTACATACAACACCGGAAAGCCATAGGTGTTATATACACAAAGGTTTGAAACTAGATTATTGACTCTAGTGCAAGTGGGAGACTGTTGGAGATATGCCCAAGAGGCAATAATAAAGTGGTTATTATCATATCTTCACACTTATGATAAATGTTTACATACCATGCTATAATTGTATTAACCGGAAACATTAATACTTGTGTGATTTGTAAACTAAAATAAGAGTCCCTAGTAAAGCCTCTTGTTAAACTAGCTTGTTGGTTAATATATGATCATGAACATAGAGATGTTATTAACAACAGGATCATATCATTAGGAGAATGATGTGATGGACATACTCCTATAGATAAGCGTAGCATAAAGATCAAGTCATTTTAATAGTTCAATTGCTATATGCTTTCTGATACATAGTAACCTAATTCCTTCGACCATGAGATCATGCATATCACCTTTTCCGATGGATGCTTTCATGTCATCAAACACCACACCGTAATGGGTGGCTATAAAGGTGGCATTGAGTGTTCGAAAGTATTGGTTGAAACACATGGATCAAGAGTGGGATTTGTCCATCCATATGACGGATAGATATACTGGGCCCTCTCGGTGGAATGTCATCCAATTAGCTTGCAAGCATGTGACTGGCTCACAAGGGATCACATATCACGAACGAAAAGAGTACTTATCGGTAACGAGGTTGAACTAGGTATGCAGAGATACCGACGATCATAACCTCGGATAAGTAAACTATCGTGAGACAAAGGGAAATTGGTATCGTATGTAAGTGGTTCATTCGATCGCAAAGTAATCGTAGAAATATGTGGGAGCCATATGAATTTCCAGATTCCTCTATTGGTTATTGTTCGGAGAAGTGTCTCGATCATGTCCGCATAATTCACGAACCGTAGGGAGACACACTTAAGGATTCGACGTTGTTTGAGTAGTTATGGTATTATGAGAAAGAGACCGAATGTTGTTCGGAGTCTCGGATGGGATCCGGGATATCACAAGGTGATCCGGAATGGTCCGGAGAATAAGATTCATATAAGGAAAGTCCCGTTTCGGAGTTCGGGAATGATTCCGGTGTTTTCATCGGGAATGTTCTAGAAGGTTCCGGATTGTCCGGCACTCCGGGGGGGAGGGTACATGAATGTGTCATTACATATTGAATGATTGCATCATGTACTAAGTGTTCTTGCTTTTCCAAAATTGAAAAGTCAAACTGCCAGTTTGAAAGTCAAACGGCTAAAACAGGAAACTGTGGAAAACAGGAAACTGTGGGAAATAGGAAACTGTGGGAAACAAGCAAGAGGTGGTTGGAACCGACTTGGGGGAGGAGTCCCTCCAAGCCGGCGCGCCAACCAAGGCCGACTTGGGGAGGGACTCCCCTCCCCTTGGCCGCCCCTCCCACCTATAAAAGGAGGGGCAGGGCCTCCTCCTCTAGACACACAAGTTCCTATCCTCTAATCTCCGGTTTAGAGCCGTTTTGGTTTAGAGCTTCTAATTGCTCTAGCCTGCGGTTTAGAGCCTTCTAATTGGTGTGTCTAATCCCTAGACCACTAATATCTCTCTCTCATACTCCACCATACTCGCCCGGCTTAAGGCGAAGCCTGCGGATCTCCCTCTACTTCAGTACCATGCCGTTGCCGGAATCGCGAGGAGAGTGCTACAACCTCCGCTGCCTGCTGGAACAAGGGAGAGGAAGGTCTTCGTCGAGTACCGAACGTGTGACCGACTGCGGGAGCGCTGCCGGAACGCAGCGCCGGAAGGATCGTCTACGCGATCTTGAGATCGGGAAGAGTACGACTACATCACCCACGAGAATCTGCTCTCGTTAACCGCTTTGGAATCTTCGAGGGTGAGTTATTCCATCGGCTCGTTGCTACAATCTAGTAGATAGATCTTGGCTTGTTTGTTTGTATACGATAGAAAATTTTGTTTTCCATGCTACGAACCCCTACAATCATCTTCGGCCAGCCCAAAAACTTAAAGCGCGAGCGGCTGGAGTTCGAAGTGGTGGACTGGCCATCACAGTACCACGCCATCCTTGGGCGCGTGGCATCCACAAGATTCCTGGCAGTACCGCACTATACGTACCTGCTACTGAAGATGCCAGGACCTAGGGGCGTCATCACCATCCAGGGAAGCTTCACCCGATCCGACCACTGCGACAGAGACTTCAACAGAATCTCCCAGTCGTTCGACATACAGGAGGAGCTCACGAGGCTCAGAGAGGTGACAGACAACGGAGCACCCCCAGTCGCCTTACCTCACGACTTCGTCGACTAAGAATAATGCATACAACCTGAGTAGCTGACCACGTCAGGCTAATGGAAAGGACATGCACATAACAAAGCACAACGTGCTCATACATACTAAAATTTACAAAGGGCATTACGTTCCCCACTCGAATAATTAACAAATTTTACATCATCTATTTTCTCTTTACAGGACCTAATTGTTCTAGAGCATTACATTTGCCCGCAGTTAAACAAATCTACAATTTCCTCTGCGTGTTGCGCCGCAACCGCATAGTGAGGGCGCATATCCCATAAGCTGCCATCAGGCCGCAGGGGCGGACCAGCCGCCACCTCTGCAAGATTGACACCATGCCGATGCAATCGACAAGAGATAAGGCAGCTTTGACCCATGCAACCATTTGATGCCGCACCAACTCCTTGACGTGTCCCACATTCTGAAATTTAGCGAGAAGACCCAAGAAGGTAGAAGGTGTTGCATCCAAGGGGAACATGACGTCCCAGATAGCCGCCAGTGATGACCTTGCCTGCCCTAGCACCCGAAGAACCTGGTTCACGCGATCTTGCACCATCACAAGGACGATGGCTCGATCACGATCCATACAAAAGAAGGCACCAGCCTCGAGGTCTTGATGCGTCAAACAATTCATCCGTATGGCGACATGCTCTTTCTCTTCCTCCGGAATGAGATTCACATCTGCAGACCACACGCAATGAACCAACATACATAACTATGCCTGAAAGAACAGCAGTTTGCGAAGACTCACATTGCAGTTGCTCGCCCATCTGCCGCAACTCCCCCATCAAGAACTCCTCCCGGGTTGTGGCTCGCTCAGCTTTGGACTTCCAAACATCCGCGTGGCCCTGAATGCTACAGATATCCTTCTCCAAGATGCGGACACGATCGCGCAGAAAAACTAACTACATCGCATCATCCAAGGATGGCCGCGGCTCAGGAGAAGTCGGGGTGACAACCGGAATCTCACCCGAAGGACCCTAAAGGAAAATAAATCAAGCATGAACATCACAAGAATTTCTGGCAGCAGCTCGAAAGACAAACTTATATACATAAATAAAGCCACCTCGTGGCATAGTCGGACTTGTTCACCAGCACGATGTTACAAAAGGAAGCAAAAAAAAGCTATTCTAGCTACAACAACATGGGCCTAAGCACCCGCATCCAGAGCAGTCTCGGATCCCGACTACCTGCTCTTGGTCTCATGTTGTTGCTTCGCCGCATACTCAGCCAGAAGATCAATGAGCTTAGGCCCATAGCGCTTACAGCAAGAGGCAAAGAGGGTGAAAGCTACCTCCGAGCTGTCTACAGCCGTCAGCATCTGGGATGTGATGTGCGGCAGGTCAAGCTCAGCTACGGATGCCATCACCATTGCCAACCCCATGGAGGCGCTGATACCCTTCTGCTTGCTCTTATACGCCATCGGAGCTTTCTCTGACAGCGCATCCGCAAGAGCGTCAACATCTTCAAGGGCAACGTCCTTGGGGACGACCTCCCTGTAGAAGCGCGTGAGCACTTCTTTGGCCTTCGCTAAGGAGCCAGCGGCAGCGGTGCAGCAATCTTTGACCGCCATGGTCACATCAGACAACGCATCTCCATGCTCCAGCTCACCACGATCAAACGTGATGCCTGAAGCATCTAAAACAAAGAAGAAAAGCACAAGAATAATAAAAGACAAGATGCAGTCAAAAAGCACAAGACTCACACAAGTCAAGGGAAACTCACCAGAAAAAGCTTTGGCTGCAGCCATAATCTTATCCGTCATCTCCTTCTCACAAGCAACAGCTGCAGCTGCGAGCTGATCCTCGTGATCGGCAACCTCCTTCTGCAAGCGCTCCTTGGCTTTGATACGTATAATTTGCATCACCATTATATATCATAATTTGCCTCTATTCATTGATATATGTCTTATTATGAGGTATTACTTATATCTTTTCCTCTGTTTTTGCATGTTGGATGATTCTTGGAGGATGAACCGCCGGAGCCAGGTTTCTGATGGAAAAAGAGGTGTTTTGATGCAATTGCGCGAAGATCAAAAAATACCAGAAAAATATTGGAAAATTATATTTTCCCAAAAGACGGAGGAAGCCAGAAGGGGGGCGTAGCCGGGCCACAGGTGGCCCACACCCCCTAGGCACGGGCCCACCTTGCCCCGTGCCTAGGACAGGTTTGGCCCACCTGCCCGGATCCCGACTCTGCCCTCTCGCCAATATCTTCCTCACGTTGGATTATTGTTTTGATCTTGCATTAGTTCTTGGATCGTGTTGGATCTTGCATTAGTTCTTAGGGGAAAATTTCCCAGTGTTAATTGCTATTGTAGTTGATGCTTGTGAGTGGAACCATTGGATTATTGTTTATGTTCAGATTGTTATCCATCACCATATCATCTTTGATCTTGATCCATATGATGTCTTGTGAGTAGTTTGTTTATTTCTTGAGGACATGGGAGAAGTCATGTTGTTAGTAGTGGATTTGTGTTGAGTTATTATTCAATGGTTTAGTATTTAAGTTGTGGTGCTATTCTTCTAGTGGTGTCATGTGAACGTCGACTACATGATACTTCACCATTTATGGGACTAGGGAAATGCATTGTGTATTTGTCTACTAATTGCGGGGTTGCCGGAGTGACAGAAACCTGAACCCCTGTTAGGACACCTTTGCATAAGGGAGCATAGGATCTCAGAGTTTAAGGTTGTGGTTAGGTTTATATCTTAATTACTTCCTGTAGTTGCGGATGCTTGCAGGGGGTTTATTCACAAGTATGTATTAGTCCAAGTAAGGTCGGTACATTAGCACAGGTTCACCCACACAATACTTACAACACCAAAGAAGAGTACTCAGCTATTTGAAGCAAAAGCACTTGACAAAATTCCCATGTGTCCTCGAGAACGTTTGGTCCTTATAAGTATTTCCACCCGCTTGTCCTTTGCTAAGAAAGGATTGGGCCACTTGCTGCAGTTGTTCGTTGTCTTCATTACTTGCACTTTGTTTTGTTGCTTTATCAGAAAACCCCTAAAAATTTGTTTGCTAAGTATTTACAGAGATTTCCTGCTCCATACAACTAGTCAACACCTTCTGCTCCTTGTTGGGATCAACACTCCTATTTATCGAAAGTAATACGATACACCCCCTATACTTGTGGGTCATCAGGCCTCCGCAGCATCCGCGGCCTTCTTCTCTGCTCGACCAAGGCTCTTCTCGAGAGCATCAAGTCTTCGAAGAGCCACATTGTTTTCATCTGCAACATGAAGGGCAACCTGATCAATACAAGCAAATACTTGGGACAGATGAACTAAACACAAGGTGAAAAGGTTGTGTACCTTGAAGCTGCTGCAGATTAGCCTCTAGCACCAGGTGCTGATGTATAAGAAGGTTGGCGCCGTGCACAAAGGGCTGGAGAAGAAAAAGAAACAACATATCAAGAAATCATCAGAAAAGGATCGGGGGCTACGCCCCGCACAAAGCAAAATGACCAACATGTCACCCAAAAAAAGGGGCTCGGGGGATCCCCCTAAGGAGTAAAACAGAAAGTACTTACGTGTTCAGGCATGGACTCCGAAGTTCCGCATGCGGTATTCTGAGTTACGACTGTCTGAGCTTCTCGCCTAGAGGAGTTCGGGTCATAGTCCTCAGAGTCGGCCACCACCTGGGGGACAGAAGTCGTCGGCTTCGACTCCCATATAGCCTCCTGGGTGTCCCCATCAAGGGACCCCTCTGAAGAATGGCTGCAAGTAAAGATTTGATTAAAAACAACAACTCACACCACTTAGACAGACGACATGAAAAAGACTCAGGTGAAGTCACTTACGACGCGATGTTAGACAAGTTGAAAACGGGAGCCGCCTTCTCCTTCTTCTTCTTGGCCGGCGGCTGCGGATCCACCGCCCGAAGAGGCACAGCGGGAAAAGGTGCAGATGACGCACCATCATCCTCACCATGCCGTTCAAGGAACGGCGGACCTCTTGGAGTTGGAGGAGTAGACGCATCTGAAGACTCACTCCAGGAGTGCTTTTGGGTCCGCCCTTCACTCGCCTTGGGAGAATCTAAAGTAGGCGACTGCGCCGGAGGAAGCTCGGACTCAGAGTCCACCTCCTCATTGTTCGACGCCTCCGTATACTTCTCAGACAGAGGAGGCATAGACCCTGTTACCTTGAGGCGCTGCAAGCAAAAGAAAAAGGGAAACAAGATAAATAACATCAACAAACATCAAACACTTGGAAAAGGAGCTATACGCATGAACGAGTATCACCTGGGAAACCCCTTTGTCGGCACTAAGAGGAGGGGTCAAAGATTTCCCCGGGAGGTCCTCATCGACATTGGCCTTCAGCAGGGGACGAAGGGCCCTATCTTGGAGTTCTGCTAGGGACGAAGGTCCTCATCGACCTTGGCCTTGGCCTGGGACAATTCTTCGGATGAAACCCTCGTTGGATCATCGGAGCCGGCGTAGAGGAACATCAGATGCACCCTCGCTTGGAGTGGATGCACCCGACGCTTGAGCAAGGTGTGGATGATGTCGACACCATTGATCTCTTTGCCTAGCACCAGCTAAAGAGCCTCCACCCGCTGGAGCCTCTCCACTTCTTCGGATTCACCTTCCAGGATGTGGTTCTTCCCCGATCTCTTTCAGATGATCTGCTAGGAGGAATCGAATGGGGCAAGCCCATATTGCTGACCGTCCAGCTTAGCATCGTGGATGTAGAACCACTTCTAGCGCCATTGCTGGACGGACTCGCAGATAGAAAATGAGAAAAATTGGATGGAAGAGAGGATGGAAATGATGCAGCCGCCGAGCGGATAGACCCCGCCGGCACCGGACTGCCTCTTCACGGAATAGAGCTTCCGGAAGAGGCCAAAGTGCGGCTCAATACCGAGCCAGCACTCGCAAAGAGTGATAAAACAAGCAATGTGGAGAAGAGAATTGGGAGACAGGTGATGCAACTGAATACAGTAGAAGAAGAGGAGTCCACGAAGGAAATCGTGGGCAGGAAGAGAAAGACCACGGATGAAAACGCAAAAAATATCACCCGAAACCCTTCGGGTGGGCGGGGGATTACCTCATCACTAAGGAGGATGGCGTTCTCCTTGTTCTGGGGGATCAACCTAGAATTGCGCAGCTTGCACAGATCCTGTCGCGCATCTTTGTGCGCCGTCACCCGTCGTCCGTGATGCGGGTGGTCGTGGCGGTCGTCTTGCCGCTGGGGGCGGTCGAGCCAGCTCCAGTGGTGGTCTTCTTTAGCTTGCCCATCGCGCGGTGTCGAGTGCGGCGGTGTGCGCGTAGAAAATAAGAGGGAAAAGAAAGAAGAACTTCCAGTGCGCGGTGGAGAGAAGCAGTGCTCGTGAATGGAGGCAATGGCCATGAGTAAATGGCAAAGGGTAAAAGAAATACACTATTTAACCACGGTGAGGAAGACGACGCAGATGATCCATTGATCGAGAAGTCCTAGCGCGCACCCTAGATTCAACCCTACACGTGTGAGCACAGCAACGAACCGTCGCCAGCACGCCATCCACTACGCACAGAAATCAAGGAGACGCCGTAATTTTTGCCACGTATGCGCGTGACTAGTCAACTTCAAGTCAGATGCTGGGACCCACGGTCGTCCCGTCGCGTCATCTTTGCCGTCGCAGACAGTTGAGATCACCAATCGTCAGCACTGATGTCATCAAGGCCAAGACAGCAACGGCTGAAAGTTTTCGGTTGATCAATCAAGTACTTACTCGAATCTACGATTTGTAGAAACTACTCGGGGGCTACTCCTATCAGGAGCGCTGGCCGCGCACCTGAGAAATGACTAAGGTACTACATCTCGCAACTATCTTCGAGTCCTACATCGAGTCTGCGACTCCACTAGGGACTCGGGGACTACTCCCATAGGGAGGATTGGTTGAGTATCCGAAAAAATTGTGTCCTTCGGACCTAAGTTAGAAATAACTGAACTAAAGTCTCTGCTCGAGTCTACGACTCGAACAGACACTCGGGGGCTACTCCCATAGGGAGCGCTGGCCGCGCACCCTACGAATTTTTTGACTACGATCCTTCGGATCAAATACGATAAAAATCTTTTTGGCAAATTTTCCCAAACCAACGCTAAGTGAGATGCAATCTCCTTGGCCACCCGAAACACCTCCGCGGTGATCAAATTTCGGATGTTGTGTCTACGATACAAAGATAAGTCCTGCAGATATCATTTGATGGCCTGGTAACGCACCTGACTACGCTCTACTAGTAAGCTCCCGTGTCAACAGACACGATGAAAATCCCGATGGATGTGTTGGGTACATCACTTGAAAACCACTAGGATTCGACTCCTATAAGACCTCAACGACCTGAGTCGAATTACACCAGCATTCATTCCGGATTCGAGTCTGGGGACTTGGGTCTGAAGAAGATCGTGTTGTTTTGTCCTATGACAGTTAAATGGCCCTGATCCGTTGGGAGAGTCAGGCACACGCATCAACAATCCCTATGAACTAAAACATTTTCTCTTTAAAATAACAGGTTCAACTGCACCCGAAAGATTGAAGAGTCCTCAGCCGAATCTACGATTCGACTAAACACTCGGGGGCTACTGACATGGTTATACCCCACGGGTACACAATATTGGTATACCTGGTCCAACCCAAGGGAAGGCCCACGTCAAGACACACGACCTGTGGAGATTTCGGTGGCCCAAGCCCATGATGTCTTCGGATCCCTGGAAACAAGTCTAGAGTAGATAGAATTTTAAAGGGTACCAACCCTAATCTGTAACCGACTCGACCTAAGCCCGAGACCTGCCTATCTATATAAAGGCCGGGAGGGCACGACGAGAAGGACCCCTTCCACCATCGCATACACACCTCACGCTAGATTACATCTGCGCACCCCTATAACCTTTGGTTCCGTCGTAATCAAGAGCAGAAAAGCAGGAGTAGGGTTTTCCCTCCGGGGGCCTGAACCTGGGTAAATCTCGTGTCTCGTGTTGCTTGTCTGTTAACCGTTCCGCGATCTCCAGCATCCCCATCTTTTCCAAAACCCAAGTCCATAACAATGGGCATTGACGAGATCGAACCTCGTCAACCGAAGACTACAAATACTAGCACGGTCCGAAGGCGCGCCGCCGTCCTCGCCCCTCCATCACCGGAGCCGGCAAAACTTGTCGCAGTAGAGCTTGTTATAGTAGACAGACGGAAAGTCGTTGTGCTAAGACCACAAAAGACTAGCGTACTAGAGCAGCAACCATCGTAATGATGACAATCATAGATCAGAAGATACTGACCTGAAAGCAAACCAACGAAGACCAAACCGAACAGAGCCCCAGGAGAACCACCGGAGAAACGACTCTACGCGCCCTCCGTCGGTGCTAGATGCGCCACCGGATCGAGGATAGAGCGGGGAGGATCTTATTCTGACTTCAAGACATAGCTATTGTAACACCCTCAGAATCGGGCCTATGCAAGTTTGAGCAAAATTCGCCAAACCCGCATAGAAACGATTCAAAGGTGCCCACCAGGCACTTTCGTGCGGGTGGAAACGAAGTAATAACATTACACAACAGTCCTCGATGGGACCCACAAGAGATATATATATAACGACTCAAAGAGTCAAGAATACGATATAATATACAAAGACCCAAATCACCTTGAAAAGCGATAGAGTGTCCGACTACGGACAAGATGCAAATGGGGCTAAGAGCCCGAAGAATAACCAATGGCGTCCATAACCCCGCCAGCCAAGCCGGAAGGGTAACCCGCTAACGACGCCGATCTCAAACCTGCTGAAACAAAAGGGTGCCGACAAAGGGCAAAGGAAAAGAAGGAGGCGTCGATCGAGGCCAAGACAGCGAGGCTAGAATTGCGGTCCTCGCCTACATAGGTATGGTGGATCGGCGTGGCAAGATGCACTAAACAACCTATAGAGACTCGATACAACCGGCGGCATCGAGAGGGGTAAGATAGACCTATCCGGATCCAACCTGAAGCTAACACCAAACAAACCCATCCTGGTGTTTCCCCCTCGAGACCAAACGAGGAAGTCAACCGAGGAACTCACACAGTTGGCAGTTTATTTATTCAGTTATCGTTGCAGTAATTACTAGTCAGGTATAGATAATCATCCTGATAAAGTAAGCAGTGGGCACTTTTAGTTAACCATTCCGTGATAGTTGCAACAATTACTAATCAGGTACAGATAGCATGAGATAAACCCAAAACCCAGCAGTTGTTGGTACTTTTATTCAGCCATTCCGTTGTAGTTGCAGTACTTACTAGTCAGGTACAATGGTCGCAAGCGGCAACTCGTAACCAGCAATTGTGGGCGTATTATTTAGCCATTCCATTATAGTGAAGCTGATTACTAGTCATTATAAAGTCAAATTTATAGCAATAAACTTTAGTTATGCTTGTCTATGGTCGAGATATCGTGCTCCAAGTCGTCCATATCCGCGACACGGCTTCGAGAAAGTTTTACCCGGCGGTGCACCAATAGCAACACACGCTCGATCAACCTCGGAAAACCAAATCAAAACCCAACGAGGCTTTCACGATCGAACAATCACAGATTCGAAATATTTCAGGGCCACCCTTAAGTAGAATCCATAGCAAGCGGTGACTCGAGACGGACTTAAGGTTTGGGTAGACGGGTGACGATCGGGAACCCGAAAGTGCGGCTGGGCTTGTCGACACCGCGGAATCGTGTCCCGATCCTAAACAGTACAGTGTGCTCCTCGCACAATTTAAATACATAAGTAGCATGGCATAAGTACAGGATCGTAAATAAAACCTCAAACTAGTTTGTGGCCCCAAGAAATAAGACTGAATCAAGCTCTGGCTCAGGGGGGTCCCATATACCTCCCGGATGTGGATAGCGCGATAAATCAAGGAACAGGTATCAAGTACTCGGGGTCTTACGGGACACAAGTGGGCGTTCGGAAACCAAATATTTTCTATCACCCACCGATGCCTCTGCTTATTTCAATTTTAGTTGTTAAACAGGAATTTAAAAATGAACGGTAAGTAAAACTAGAATCATCTCCATCATCAACATGCGGCAATTCATCAACAACTGTGGCACTTGACAACACGCAACAGTACTTGGGCAAGCGACTACGACGCGCAAGTCCAACTATCTACCAAACAACAGGTAATAGGATGTGTCCAAGGCAATATAAGGCTGCAGGGGATATCACGGGTACGAAAACTAGAGCATCGCAACACAGATAGCAATAGATCAACAGGAGGGAAGTAAATACTATAAAAGTAAGATAGGTAGAAACGGGGAGATGCTCGCCTGAAAATATTGCCGAGGGTTCATCGGAAGATCGGGTCGACACGCGCATCAACTCATCGGCCTAATCCGTGAAGAAGCAAAACACTAGCACAAACACAGGATGCACTATTTAACACTATGACAGAAGATCGGGCATGATGCATATATGATGTATGGCATGGAAATATGCGGTCCCACTTAGCAATATCCAACAGAACCGGGGTCCTAACTTTTAATTAGGTGGTTTATGTTGTCTAGATACCCCGCAAATTTAATGTTGTATTAACAAGACAAAATTATATGTTCGCCACACAAATTTAAATAGAATATGGTCAATTTATGAACTAATCTCCTACATATTCCATACGTTGTTTAACATGTCTTATGTGAACTACCAACAACCCACATTTTGGAGGATGCAAACGAATATAGGATGCCATATTAATGTTCAGCGCAGTGTTCTCATAAAGATTGGCATATAAGTTATGTTTAGATTTATTGGGAGACATATGGAGTAAGGAAGGTTTGTAACTAACAAAATAAATAAAAGATTTAGACACAGATTGGGATGGGAGGCAACATGAACATGAGCTTGATGGATCAGGTAAAAAGTTTTCATAGAAGAATCGAACACAGTGCTCCCAGGTAGAAGAGCAAGGTTCTAGCCAGTGAATCTGATACATGCTGTTGTATGTGCTCAAATCAAATATTTTTAAAGAGAGTAAACAAGATGATTTGCATAGTAACAGTGAAGCTGCTGGATCATAACTTCATTGCAAAACTAGCTAGCTTAAGATACTAGGCAGGCAGGTCAAATTATTGATCAGCGTTGTGCAAGAGTAGCTAGAAGGACACGCATACTTGCTCACAGTGGTGTACCAACTCGATCGTGGCTCGCGAGTGTGCAGTAGAGCAGCATAAAACTCTGCAGTTCGCGCACATGGTCGGATGGATGGTGGCGGACACGGCTGGCGGCGAGAAAAACGATGTAGATAGGGTGTTCGTCAGAAGGCACAAGCCAGACTAAAGGGAGAACGGAAAAAGGTGCATGCCTGGAAGGAGGAGGGGCTCACCGGGATGGTTCAGAAGACGCCGATGAAGCTCGAGGACGACGGAGCGGAAGCATGGGCGTCGAAATCGTCAACAACATGCGCCGGACGGAGAGGAAGCTGGCAGAGGATTTCACGCCCACCTGAATGTTTCAAAAGGCCAGGGAGGATGAGGATGTCGATGTGCAGCTCCTCGCGGTGGCTTCTCCGATTGACAGAATCAGCGGCACAGCGAGTGTCCAGGCGCGGCGGCCAATTCTGCTCACATGCTGCTCGTCTGCTGGATGTTGGTGTGGATCAAATGGAAATCTAAAATAGAAACAACACGAGCAGGGGACAAGGAAAGAAAATGGCACAACGGATGATATAAGCATGCTCGTACGTAGCTGCTCTGCTCCTGGGAGATAGGACGGGAATTTGGAGATCTCAGATTTGGGGAAAATTAGAGGCTAGGGTTTGGAGAAAGAAGAGGGATGGACTATTTATATAGTCCAAACTAGGCTAGATTGGGCTAATTCTGGGCCAAAACTTTAGACGAGCCTTTAGCCTAATTTTATTTTTAGTTAAATAAGAAAAAAATTTGCGGTCTTATAACTGACAAAATATTGTTTTATTTTTAATTAAAAAATAAGAGAAGATGGACAGGTTTAATAATACCACAGAATATTTAAGAAAAACAAAAATAGTTTTTTTTTAACAAAATAATTTGCGGTCAAAACTACAAATAAAATATGAATGATGATGCCATGATGATGCAATGCACAAAAACAACGCGATTTTCTAGTAGTGGTTTTAGCGGGATGCCACAGCTATACTTCAACATCCTGAAGAAGATGCCAAAAAACAGTCTAAACAAAGAACAGAAAACCCCCGCCAACGATAGGTCGTGGTCCACCACACCTCCAAATCCCTAGGCCACCGGAGACGAAGCGGACCGGCGATGTCACCGACTCTCTCTCTCTCTCTCTCTCTCTCTCTCTCGTGGCTAACACGTACCGGTTCGGTCTGCAAAAGAAAAATAAAATTAACTAGAGTTGGCAAATGAGCATTGTCAAGGAATCTGCATCCCCATTAGAACAAAGACGAATATTTCACAATCCAGACATACTCAATGTCCAAAACCCCGAGTCAAATTTCATCAAATAAAAATAGTGAAGAAATACTTCACCAAGCACCGTCGGATGTGCTAACAGAACATCCAGTGACCGATATTTTCCTGAATGCATTTTATTCCTACCATTGTGAGATAGGCAACATAACTCTTTTGGTTCTTAGAGCATCTTCACTCGCCCCCTCCCAACATACAGGTCCAGCGTTTGGCCTTATTGAGGGGCGCCGGTGGAGGCGCATCCTATCGGGGGCCACCGCCTCCCAACCGACGCCCCCAAACAGTCCCCGAATCGCAATTGCAAATTCAAACGTTCAAAAAGTCGCCTGAAATTAAACATAGTTTTGCCGCCACCTGGCACAACATAGTTCAGGCGATGCAACCGCCGCAATTAACCGGAATACAAGTCCATTGGTCAAAATAAACATGTGAGGAACACGAAAATCAGACGGGGAGATCATCGGCCGCGGTAGGAGGCACCTCCAGAGTTTCCGATGGTGGAACGGTGTTGCTGGTCTGGGTGCCGATCGGGGCAGTCTCATTCGCTGATGTCGGGGTGCTGGCCTGGTTGGTGGCCGCTCGGCTCTCGGAGAGGATCAAGGTGCGCTGATCAACACACCATGCCTTCACCTCGTCGTCCGTGTCCTTCGTGTCGACCAACAAGATCGCCAAGTCATCCCTCCTCTTCTTTGCCACCACATTGGCCTTGATGAGGCCGAGCTTGATGTCATGTCGCTGGATGACCGACGCCCACCTTGCCACATTGATCCCCATCCTGGTGGTCTGCTCTACCCTCACGGCGGCGTGCGCGGCAGTGTAGGCCATGTAGGCCAGGAGGGATGAGTGCAGTTTCTCGATGGCAGGCGTCGCGTCCCTCGGGGACTTGGCCTTCTTGTGGCCAATGGTTCGACACTCTGAGGCCGCCGATGGCGTCGTTCCTAGGTCGTAGGCGATGGCTTGGCCTTGGCGAGAGCAGTCCTCGTCTCCTCCCACTTTTCGCAGCCCTCGATCTGTGCCTTAGACTTGGTGAGAGACGATGTCTTGGCTCCCAAGAATGTGGATCGGGGCCGCCATCGCCGTAGGTCGGGCTGGCTTGATGGTGTTCTAGCCAACGCCATAGATCGGAGCTGCCATTGCCGCTGCCCGCTGCTCTGCATGCGCCTCCGCCGCCCGACGCAGCTTTGAGTTCTTGTCCCTCAGTCGGCGGCTCGCGTTCTCCACCTGCCAGCACTGGATGTCGAATGCACACTATGCGTTGATCATCCCCTCTAGTTGTTGCTTGTCGTCCTTCCCTTTCTTTGCGCGCGCCGACGCGCGGGGAGCTTGGTACCTCTTCGGCGGCATGGTGGCGGAAGCGGTGTAGCAAGGGAGAGGAGAGGTAGGGCGGGGAAATGGCGGGACTGGGAGGCGGCGAGAGGGAGAAATGGCGGGACTGAGGAAGGAAAAGAGAGAAAAAAAGGGGCGAAAGGAAGGAAAGTTTTTGGTGTCCCGCCGACAGGCCTAGCCCGCCAACTTTTTCAAGTGGCGTCGGCGCCCCCGATTGCCCCCTCCCCCCCCCCCTCCCCCCTCCCCCCCTCATGCTGGGTTCGGCCTGTAGGCGCCGGATGTTTAGTTGGGCCACGTCAACGCCATTTCAGTTTTGGGAGGGAGGGTTGGGCGGGTTTTCCAGCGCTAGCGTCCCCATTTCACCCTTATGGGGCCTTTAGAGGGAGGGGGCAAGTGGAGATGTTCTTACATCTTGCCGCTTGCTATGACTTGTGGTGCTATCACGAGCATGAGAATAATATAAGAACGCACGTGGCAGAAATGTATTTTTTTTAGAGAATGGAATGCATTATTTAGGTTAGTACTCCTAGTTGATTTCTCTCCGTTTTAAAATATAAGATGGTTTATATTTGTGAAGAAAATATATTTAGACATCTTTTAGTGTATAAATTCGCTCTAAACCTAAGTGAACCTACACACTAAAGTAATTTAGATACATTTGCTTCATAAAGCTAAAACATCTTATATTTTGAAACGGAGGTAGTAACACTGTACATGCTTTGAAGGCTTGCAAGGGGCTTCATTTTTGTTTCTTAATTCCTCGGGATATTTTATCTGACACCGTTTGGTGAGTTATCTGGTAGTTCATACATTTAGTTCTCAAAATTGACTATAAGTATTCTAGGATGTTGATATCACCTCAGATGTTCGTTTGGTTGCTCTCTGACCAGTGACCAGCAAGTTGCTGCTTGCTCCCTGGTATGCTGCACCACTGTTTGATTCACTTCAATACATTAGCCGCACATGCCCAGCAATGCCAGAACATCGGAATTTACAAGTCATTGGGACAGACTGAGATTGAGCAAATTTCAGTAGCATGTCAAGTTTGGGCTATATATGCTCCGATATTCTGTGAGTCAAACCATTGGTTAAATCGATGACTAAGACACCAACAATCAGCAGAACTTTTTTTTTTTTAAACGGGAGCAAAAGCTTTGCCCCAATCTATTAATTAGAAAGAGTTTGACGAACAGAGCGAAGAAAAGAAAGGTAAATATTACAATAAACCTACTCTTCCGTCATTATTTCGCCCAAATGTTTGGCGCCCGCAATAATCCACAAACGAACCTCATTCTTAATTCTATCTAACACAACAAAAGACGGTGCGTGCTTGTTGCGAAAGACCCGTGCATTCCTCTCGTTCCATAACTCCCACGTGATAAGTAAGGTTAGGGAAGCTAACGCTTTCCGGTTGGGGATTACTCCATCTGTTATCATGCTCCATCAAGTCTTGATTGAGAGGCCCGCACCTTGCCATTGTTGAGGTTCATTGTCGTTTATGCCTATCCAACTCTTCGTGAGGTTCCAAACCCGTATGGTATACCGACAAGATACAAAAAGATGATTAACCGTTTCGATGGTTTGCTTGCAAAGAGGGCACAAGCCACAATTTTGCCACCCCCTCTTCTCCAATCTATCCGCCGTCCAAATCCTATTTTAAGTTGCAAGCCATGCGAAGAACTTGACCTTAGGAGGGGCCCAAGCCTTCTAAACCGTCTTTTCCATGTTGGATAAGGTGGAGCCCAAAAATTGCACCTCATAAGCCGACTTTGCCGAGTACTCACCATCGTCCGTGAGCTTCCATAAGATGTCGTCTTCCACATTGTCATCAAGATGGACATGATTGATTAGCCTCCAAAGCTCCACAAATTGCTCCAAATGTGGAGAGTGAATCGAGGCCCCAGCGCAATTTTTTCTATCCAAGCACCTCCATGTAAGGCTTCGAAAACATTCCAATTCTTTCTCTTGGACAATGCAAAGATGAGGGGGGCAATGTCTATAGGTTTTCTTCCTTGAAGCCATGGAGCATATGCCAAAATGGCGTTTTGCGCCCATTGCCCACCGAAATAGAGGTTGCCGCATAGAAAATATCCATATCCGCCTCATTGCAAGGATTGCCGGTGCCCACCCAAATTTTTCTGGGCTCCTTCCATTCAAGCCAAGGCCACCGAAGCCTAAGCGCCGTCGCGAACTTGTCAAGATTTAGTATTCCCAAGGCCTCCAAGTCTTTTCGGGGGGCAAACTGTTTCCCAATTCACTTTGCATTTGGCCCCGGTGGTCTTGTCCTTCGCGGACCAAAGGAAAGCCCTTTCCAATTTCTTAATGAAGTTGATTGTGCCCGGGGGGACGACAAGGGGCGTTAAGTAGTAGAGGGCTTGCGAAGAGAGGAAATTTTGGATACCAAATTAAAAAGCTCTATCCATGGATGCGACTACACTTTGCATATAATGGTCCAGCGTCCACGTTCAGTCCTCGGGACAGAAATACATCAAGTTTGACTTCAGCTGCTTCATCTATGCTATGCATGTTTGGACCGATCTCCAACAGTATCGCTTCACTCTTGAGCCGCATCACTTCCCTCCTCCAGTGCCTCTTTCTCCTTTTGCTGCTGCACTGCTCAGGGTGGGGTGGTCGAGCATGAGTAAAAATGCACAGTAGGAAAACTGTGCCGAATTGTTGTTGAAAGAATCATCAAATACCATTAATACTCACATGCGATCTCAGCCAGAGCTTTCTGTGTGCGCTTCTCCAGCTTATCGATCCTCTTCTGAACGTCCCGTTTCAGGTCCCAGTTTGGGTTCTTTGGAGCGATATTCCCAAAAGGGTTCTGAAGGTAAATATGGTGAGTTTTGCCTCATCAAAGATGTCACAGTATCGTCACGGTGGGATTTAATTTAATGGATCTGGAATTCTTACCTCGAGCTGCTTTGGCTCGGCAGCATCAGCAGCGATGGGATCCTCAAATTTGGGAAGAGATAGCGGAGCCACCTTGCCACCTCGAAGCTGCTCATCGTGAGGAAGATAGTTTCTGAACTTCAACGGCATCTCGCTGCATCAGAAAGATTGCATACTTGTGAATGAAGATACAGCAACCATCAAAAAGGAATTAAGCATGCTACAGGCAAATCCAGCAGATATTAGGGTCTGCTTTTCAACAAATTACCATGTAGCGTGGAAATAGGGTTTGCATATACTTGCAAACGATCAGGACATCTAACAAGACTCAAATTTATGATCGATGATCCAGTGAATGCTTAACATGATATGCAATGTACTAACCTGTAGTATTAGTTTACCAAGCATATATCATGAGACTATACATGGCAAGGCATTGCTGAAAAGATATAATCAATTCAGCTTTACCAGAATGAAAAGCATGATTAAATTTATAATCTCTAAACCCATTCCAATTTTCAGTCAGGTGCAGATATTGAAATAATATAAAGGGACTCAGCGAATCATTATAAGGGGTTATGTAATGTAAAACACACAAGGCACTCAAACATGCTAATAAGTGAAGCTTGTCTGTTCAATTACATACCCACTGTCTTCAACCTCGTCAGACTCCTTAGTGGGGCTAACATTCTCCTTCAAACCATCCTGGGGTGCATCCATAGGACCTGGTAATTCTGGTTGGTCTACCTGTTCTTTTGTGGTCCCATGTTTACCATTTCTAATGCAGTAGACAAACACAAACAAAAAATCAGTTAGATGAGCTGACACAGACAATACAATTTTTCATTTCCTAAATTCAGCCATCATTCTCATGGTTTAGTCCACTGTCCATTACATCCTAAAGAGTGGCACAACAACACCTTAATCTAATCTCCAAACCCAGATGTCTTAGGAGGACAGATCAAACGGAGTTGCAAGAACATACAAAAGAATATCTTGTATCCTCGTCATATAAATATCAGATGGGTTTGCCACTCATGGGTATGGTTTAATACCTAACACAGGAATATCTATCCAACAAACAAAGACCTTCATCTGGCACATAGAACTGATACCTGAGCAGTACATTCAGAATTTAGACAGCTCGAATTATCTTCAGACAACATGTGTCGAAGCATTTGAATCCTTGTGATATGTACGCCTAATGTGGACAAAGATGGCACTCTGAAACTCAACCATCAATTCTAACTTTGCAGAATGTTTGCTTCGGATTTTATTTTATGAAGTAGCACTTCAGCAATAAGGACGAACCAGGCTGACACGACAGAAAACCCGTAAAGAATTTCATTTAGAAGTTGTTCCCCATAAAGCTTGTGAGACGGCGTCGACAAGATTCGACACCCAATGTTCAGCATTTGCTTCCCTGCTAACGAGGAATCAGAAACCCTCAAGCACAAGGAACACTGAGGAAGAATGTGTCACGTCCTAGAGGATAGCTCCATGTAGAATTCTAAGAGCATCTCCACTCGCTGGAGGCCCCCAGGCCGAAATCCAGCGAATTTTTTTGCCGGATGGATGAAGTTTTCGGCCTGGGGGCCTAAAACTTCCCAGTTACGAGCCCAGGTGACCCTCGCGATTTGAATTTGCGGAGAGTAATCAAATTTAGGTGAAAACAAGAAAATTTGGGCGAAATTCGTACTAATCTGGTGATACATAGCATATAAGGTGCAATTGGTTCATTACATAGGCTATTTAGGCCAAAATCTAACTAGAACATGGTAAAAATAAACTAAAAAGCAGCTCGCCAGCGGCCTAGTTCATGCCGAGGCGCCGGTAGAACTGCGTGTAGTCGCTGTCGTCATCGCTAGGCGGCTGGCCGCTGCTGCCCTGGCGACCCGCCGAATCGTGCAGGCCTGCTGCTCGGCCCGGCTTCGTCGGAGTCGCTGTCGTCCAGACCGACGACGTTGCTGCGGCGGCGCGCCCGGAGATTGGTGCCCTGCAGGAGCGCCCGCTGGCAGGCGGCCTCCTCCCGCTCGTGCCCGCCTTGGATCAGGCGAGAGCGTCAGCAAGCCGCATCGGCGGCATGTCGTTGAGGGAGGCTTCCATCGCCATCTTGAGGACGTAGCTGTCCTGCTCGTCCTCCGGCGTGTCCACCGGCTCCCTCTTCGGCCGGACGAGGCGGAGGCACCCGGAAGGAGGGGAGGTCTAGGGCGGTGGCTAGGCGTGGGAACCGCCGATGGTGATGCCGAAAACGGCGGAGAAGACGGCTCGTGCTTCACTGGCAGAAGCAGCGGTGGCATGTCGCGCCTTGCCGGAGGAGCGGGAGGGTGAGGATGACGAGAAGACTCCCACCCTTCTTGGCAGCCAGGAGCTGCCACGCCGGCGCGAGACGGTCGCCGGCGTCCTTGCCAGGTATGTGAGGCGTGGCGAGTTGCCGGCCTCGATGTGCTCGAGGACGGCGGTAAGCGTGCGCCCAGGCACGCCCCACCATTGGCGCTGGCCCCTTGTAGGCCGCCATCTACCGTTCGTGCCGCTCGCGGAAGTACTCTGTCCATGCAGCGTGGTTGTCAGGGAAGTGTCGCGGATCCGTGCGGTCCTCGTCGAACATCCCGGCGAGGACCGCCTGGATCTCGCCTATCATGGCAATGCCCTGGGGAGGAGGGGATAGGCATGCCCGCCAACGTTCAGCGCCCAGCCTGGCGGCGCGCGGATGTCCGGTGGCGCCGGATAGTTGGCCTAGTACGTGAGGCGACCCTCCCACTCGCTGAGTGAGCGGCAGCCGGAGCGGTTCGCCGCCACGTCGTCGTCGGGATAGCGCTCCGCCATGGTTTCCAAGGTTCTGCCGGTGCTCGAGGAGGAGGGGAGAGGGGCTAGAGATTTTCCGCGATGCAACTGACGGTGAGGAGAGGGGCCTATTTATCGGCGGCGGGAAGACAGGAGGTGTAGCACACGCGGGGAGGAATTGGCGGGAGGGGTGTAGAAGTTGAGGCGCTGGCTCGCCGTAACCGTGCCGCATGGACGGCGATTGTACATCAGCCTGCCGCGCCTGGGGAAAGTCTGACCGCTGGCGGCATTGATTCGCGCGGGAGCCGAGGCGATAAGGACGAACGACCTCACTCACCGACAGCTTGGCCCCATTTGGCGGTTCGGCTGTCTCCCGCCACTTCCTCTCCATCCGGCACTGCCAGTCGAACCAGGGCACTGAGTTCGTCCCGAATTCGCCGGATGGTTTTTGGGCCTAATCCGACGAATTTCGGGCTTGTGGGGGCGTGGCTGGAAGAGTTTTCGCCGAATGGAGCCGAAAATGTGTGTGTGTGGGGGGGTGGGGGGGGGGGGGGGGGGGGGGGGATATGCTCTAAGGCCTAATATAGTTTGCACGGTTAGGTGTAGGCAGCTACTGCAACAACCTCTTATGTACCACCCAATCCTGCCAAAATCGCCAGTGCAAGTTCTTATGTGTGCCAGCAATCCAGCTAAAAGGCCAATGATGAATTTCTATTCGCAGTATGCTAACATACAAAGACAGGAAAGAAGAGTAGTTTTCTTTGTTTCCCTTACAGGATACACATCGAGTAGAGTAGTTCGAGCAAAACAGTACGCTAGCTAGCTAGTCGACAGACAGAATCGTCGCCCCTAGAGCAGTAGCAGGAACGGGGATGAGATGGGCGGAGGAGAAGGGAGGAGGAGGGGAGACCGTACTGCTGCTCGACGGAGCGGGCGTTGGCGGGATCGGAGGAGGCGCCGTCGGGGGTGCAGAGGAGCTCTTTGGCCGCGCGCAGGGCCTTCAGGCGCTCGCGGCGGGCCGTGGCGTCCTCCTCGGCGCCCATGCCCTCCTAGCCTGCTGGTCTGACTGTCTGGCTCCGGCTCCGGCTCCGGGATGGCGCAGGGTTTCGGAGATTTCTCGTCCCCTGTTCCGCCTCGTCGCGGGATTCTCTTCGATTCGGGTTCGTAGGTCGAAGAAGATATATATTTTTTAGCCTGTACGGTGGCCACTTTGTTCAAACGAGCCACCGTTTTCTGGCCGTCCGATCGACCAGATCAAGCCCGACTGGCCCGATGTCCTGACAGCGCACACGGTCCCCGTCTACCTTACATCAATCTCCACCGCGCGCCGCCCGTCACTCCACTTTCTTCGGCACCCAGCAACCCGCACCTTCGGCTCCCTCTCTCCCCAGATCCGCCGACGCTGCTCCTCACCACCCTACCTCGAGCTATACCGGCACTGGCCCTGATTCCCATCGCCAGAGGAGTGCGGAATCGCCGCCGGCAGCACCCTACCTAACCTAGCACCGTCTGGTGCTCCCACCTCCTCCTCGCATCGCCGGGCGCCCCCACCTCCACCTGGCGCCTTCGGAGCACCCCCGCCACCAACCTCCGTCTGCGGCACCCTCCCACCCTCTTCTACACTGATGCGGCCCAAAGCGCCGCCCCATCCTTCTCGCTGGCACCCCTCACCTGCCAAGCTGGCCCACTCCACCCCTGTCTTTACTTGACCACCGCCAATCCATCGCGTCGTCCGGACTATCTCCTCCACCCCGCGCCATGCCGCCCCCGTGGAATCCTACTTGCGGCGCTCTGGACTCCCCCGAGTACTCCTTCCGTCCAAGCCTCTCCGGTGCCCAATACAGTGCTTAGACACCACCAGTAGCTTACTCCGTGTCCATCACCCGTAAGCTTGCGCAGGTGTGGCCTTCCTCTCACCTCATTCCCGATGCTTGATGTATGCGAGGATGAGCAACGTCTAGTCGCTACAGTGACATCGATGGCAGCTATGTGTGCAGAAAGGAGCTACTTCAGCCACTACAGTGACAACCATGGTACTCCCTCCGACCCATATTAGTTGACTCCAATTTGAATGTATCTATCACAAAAACATGTCTAGATACATTCAAATTGAAGTCAACTAATATGGATTGGAGGGAGTAGATGATTTTTGACACACGGATCCATACCCATGCTATGATACAGTGCCTACAGAGATCCATCATGCCTCTTTTCATCTAGATGATCAGTCTGATGATAAGTTACTTTTACCTATATCTAATCAAGTTACTTACCACTTCCTAGGAAGTTGTATTATACCTATGAAGTAGGTTTCTTTTTAAGCCACACGAATTAGTATCTAGTACACCTACCTCTTTTCATCTACCGGAGGTTAAGCTTATGCTTGTTTAGGAAACATATGCTAGTAGTTAGTTACTCTTTGAAGCCATGTTGATCAAGCCGAGAAAACATTTTTCTTGAGAGAAAATACCATTGCGGTTACCCAATTCAAGTTGCCTCGACCCTTTTTTATCCTAGCTAATTGTATCAACTAAGTTGCCTACAATAGATTGGTTCTACCGTTTCCTGCTACATATTATTTACTAAATTTGATTGCGGTATTTTTTTGCCAATTAAAATGTTGATATGCCAAGTTTTAGAGGGATGGGTGGGTTACTGTTTTGCTGTGTAAATAATGATGAAACAAAGTTTAGCAATACATACTACTAACATGTTTTAAGTTACTTTTACACTTCTATAAAAATAGCCTGACAATATTGATAAGTTGCTTTTGCACTTATGTAGAGTTGTATGATAGTGTCTGATTAGTTGCTTTTTCAATCCCTGCAACCAAGTTATTTACATGATTTTTTCTAGTTATTGTTACCCTAGCATAAGGTGCAGTAGGGGTCGTGTAGAGTTGTATGATGGTGTCTAATTAGTTGCTTTTTTGCTGTAACCAAGTAGATCACATGATTTTATTCAGTTGTTTTTACTCAAGCCTAAGTTGTACTAGGGACCATGTATATTCGTATGATGGTCTCTTATTAGTTGCCTTTTGAATCTTTACAACCAAGTTGCCTGCATGATTTTTATCTAGTTGTTCTTACTCAAGCGTAAGTCGCAGTATGGATCGTATAAAGTTGTATGATGGTGTATGATTAGTTGCTTTTTTGAATCACGGCATCCAAGTAGATTACATGATTTTATCCAGTTGTTTTTACTCAATCCTAAGTTGTAGTAGAGACCATGTAGAGTCGTATGATGGTGTCTTATTAGGTGCCTTTTGAATCTCTACAACCAAGTTGTGTACATGATTTTTATCTAGTTGTTCTTACTAAAGTGTAAGCTGCAGTAAGGATCGCGTAGAGTTGTATGGTTAGTTTATTTTTGAATCCCTATAACCAAGTTGATTATATAATTGTATTTAGTTATTTTTTACTCTAGCCTAAGTTGCAATAGGGACCATGCAGAGTTGTATGATGGTGCCTGATTAGTTGCCTTTTGAATCACTGCAACCAAGTTGTTTATATGATTTTTATCTAGTTGTTCTTACTCTAACGTAATTTGTATTTACTCAAGCCTAAGTTGTAGCCGAGATCATGTAGAGTTGTATGGTGTTGTCTGCTTCAGTTGCCTTTAAAAATCCATGCAACCAAGTTTCTTAACAATGCCTTTTAATCCAGTTGTATTTTACTCTAGCCTAACTTGTAGAAAACATCATGTAGTGTTTACTTTAGTTGCTCTTGTAAAACCCATGGAAGCAAGTTTGTTTAGAATGCTTTTTGTATGTGTGTAAGTGTGTTATGCTTCATTATCCTCTCGTTGAAGTTGGTTTTGATAGCACACTCAACTTACTTTGTAACATGCACATAAATTGTTTACATGTTGCACTCTAAGTTGACTTGTTTTATAAGAGATGGCTTATGTATCATGGGATGGTTTTGTTATGCAACAAACTAAGTTAGTTCTCATTTGTTGTGACACCCATCTTAGCAGGAATTTCGTTTTCTTTATTGATTCCCTTATGCACTTAACACCAAACTTGCTAGCAGCAGGCTTATTACTTAGTCCAGCTTCTTCACCTTCCTCGACATGGGGCAAACTTTTTCCAAAATAATCATCATCGCCTTCTCTATTTCTTATTATGTTTTAGGTATTTGATATTATTGCACACAAACTGTTGCTTCTCTAATTTATTAGTGTAAGCTTGACTCTTTGATGTATTCAGCTTTATGGAGAATTCCATTTTGATATCATATGCATTATATGCGTTGTTGCTCCATCGGTCGAATCGAATATCATATCCACAAAAGGTTCCTACAGCTGGGCACAACTTCTTCATACACCCGAACTCCATCAGTAGCATCTTCCGACAAGTTTGGGTCAATAGTTTTTTCCTTAGGAATAGTGTTTGTGGATATGCTTTGGTTGCCAGCATGCCTGAGGATAGGGCCACCTTGAATTAATTGCCTCTGGCACTATGTAGAGCAAGATCTGGGCTTAGATATTCTTCTATATATAGTCTCTGCCTGGTGCGCTTGAGTGCAGAACAACGGCTCAACACCGTTGAATTATGTATCTTCAATGCTAACATCATCTGTTAGCGCATTCAAGTCCAAACCTGACATCTGCAAAAGAAATTAAGTCTGTTTAAGGAATTCATTTCTTTGCCTGTGTGATATGCCATATACATGAAAGTTGTAGTTCTATGCATTTCTTAAAAAAATCATTTAATTTATTTGTTTTCTTTTGCTGCAACTTTTTAGGTACTTCTGTGGCAACAAAACTACTACCCACGGTGTTGTGGTGTCATCAGCAAGTTACGAAGAATGGTCATACTACACTCGTGCTATGTACAGACCAAACAACAACTAGAGTCTTCTTATATCTAGCTAGTTTAAACTGAAGCTAAAACATGTTTGGGAACTGTTCTTACTGGGCTACTAGTTGTTACAGCAAGTGGATACCTTTCTTTTCCCTATATAACCAATACTTTATAATGTGTAGTTTTAGTATGTGTGGAACCTTTATGTGTGACTTGTTTATCATTCCATACATGGTGTGCAATGCATTAGCTAACATGTTAAAAACTAACCAAGTTACTGCAGTTTTTTCGACAATGCTCCATGGATTATATGCTTCCCTCAACTACTAGGGTCTTACTGTTTTTTGCTGCTATGTTGATATAAATTTAGTTAGAGCTACTAATCTAGCTGAAGTTGCAGCCATAGTACCCAAAGTTGTTTCATAGGTCAACCTTTAATTGCACAGTCATATCCCCTAAGTTGATGCAGAGGATGATATATTCAAAAATCCGTTGTTTCAATCTACAATACATGATATTTGTTTACATAGTTTCCTGTGTTTTTTCTGGAACAAAGGTTATTACTCCCTCCGACCCATATTAGTTGACTTGGATTTGTCTAGATTTGGATGAATTATCCAAATCTAGACAAATCCAAGTCAACTAATATGGGTCGGAGGGAGTATTGTTTTTTTGGAACAGAGTGCCTATGGTTTTTTCCAGGACCCTAGAGTAGATAGAGATCTAATTAGACCCATAGTCAGGATTGTATTATCTGATTACCTTTCACTTCCTCTGGATCCAAACTTCTCAACCACAACAAACTAAAAAAAATTGTAGGCTTTACATGGAGATCTGAATGGAGAGGAAGAAGAGACAAGGGGGGGTCACGTGGCCTGGGAAGGGGTGGTTGTGACTTGTGAGTGCTTGGCGCGCGAGCGGCTTGGGAAGCACGTGTCTGGAGGGAACAGGGTTGGCACCTTGGCGGGGCGTTAGTGTTCTTTCTGTTTTTGGGTCGGTGGGTCTGGAGAATCTTTTCCTAATCAGGCGATGGCTGGTTTGGACTAACCAGCCATCGGTTGCTGTCTAGACGCTGCCTTGAGCCCAATTGCTAAAAAGTGCACGGTGGTCAGTTTGTTCAAACGAGCCACCGTTTTCTGGCCGTCCGATCGACCAGATCAAGCCCGACTGGCCCGATGTCCTGACAACGCACATGGTCCCCGTCTACCTTACATCAATCCCCACCGCACGCCGCCCGTCACTCCACTTTCTCCGGCACCCAGCAACCCGCACCTTCGGCTCCCTCTCTCCCCAGATCCGCCGACGCTGCTCCTCACCACCCTACCTCGAGCTATACCGGCACTGGCCCTGCTTCCCCATCGCCAGAGGAGTGCGGAATCGCCGCTGGCATCACCCTACCTAACCTAGCACCGTCTGGTGCTCCCACCTCCTCCTCGCATCGCCGGGCGCCCCCACCTCCACCTGGCGCCTTCGGAGCACCCCCGCCACCAACCTCCGTCCTGCAGCCGGCCCACCCCCTCCCACCCCTCTTGCTACTCGCTGATGCGGTCCAAAGCGCCGCCCCGTCCTTCTCGCTAGCACCCCCCCCCCGCACCCTCGTCCTGCTCGCCGAAGCTGGCCCACTCCACCCCTGTCTTTACTTGACCACCCGCCAGAATCCATCGCGCCGTCGTCCGGACTATCTCCTCCACCCCGCGCCATGCCGCCCCTGTGGAATCCTACTTGCGGCGCTCTGGACTCCCCCGAGTACTCCTTCCGTCCAAGCCTCTCCGGTGCCCAATACAGTGGTTAGACACCACCCGTAGCTTACTCCGTGTCCATCACCCGTAAGCTTGCGCAGGTGTGGCCTTCCTCTCACCTCATTCCCGATGCTTGATGTATGCGAGGATGAGCAACGTCTAGTCGCTGCAGTGACATCGATGGCAGCTATGAGTGCAGGGAGGAGCTGCTTCAGCCACTACAGTGACAACCATGGTACTCCCTCCGACCCATATTAGTTGACTCCAATTTGAATGTATCTATCACAAAAACATGTCTAGATACATCCAAATTGAAGTCAACTAATATGGATCGGAGGGAGTAGATGATTTTTGACACACGGATCCATACCCATGCTATGATACAGTGCCTACAGAGATCCATCATGCCTCTTTTCATCTATATGATCAGTCTGATGATAAGTTACTTTTACCTATATCTAATCAAGTTACTTACCACTTCCTAGGAAGTTGTATTATACCTATGAAGTAGGTTTATTTTTAAGCCACTCGAATTAGTATCTAGTACACCTACCTCTTTTCATCTACCGGAGGTTTGAAGCTTATGCTTGTTTAGGAAACATATGATAGTAGTTAGTTACTCTTTGAAGCCATGTTGATCAAGCCGAGAAAACATTTTTCTTGAGAGAAAATACCATTGTGGTTACCCAATTCAAGTTGCATCGACCCTTTTTTATCCTAGCTAATTGTATCAACTAAGTTGCCTACAATAAATTGGTTCTACCGTTTCCTGCTACATATTATTTACTAAATTTGATTGCGGTATTTTTTTGCCAATTAAAATATTGATATGCCAAGTTTCAGAGGGATGGGTGGGTTACTGTTTTGCTGTGTAAATAATGATGAAACAAAGTTTAGCAATACATACTACTAACATGTTTTAAGTTACTTTTACACTTCTATAAAAATAGCCTGACAATATTGATAAGTTGCTTTTGCACTTATGTAGAGTTGTATGATGGTGTCTGATTAGTTGCTTTTTCAATCCCTGCAACCAAGTTATTTACATGATTTTTTCTAGTTATTGTTACCCTAGCATAAGTTGCAGTAGGGGTCGTGTACAGTTGTATGATGGTGTCTAATTAGTTGCTTTTTTGCTGTAACCAAGTAGATCACATGATTTTATTCAGTTGTTTTTACTCAAGCCTAAGTTGTACTAGGGACCATGTATAGTCGTATGATGGTCTCTTATTAGTTGCCTTTTTAATCTATACAACCAAGTTGCCTGCATGATTTTTATCTAGTTGTTCTTACTCAAGCGTAAGTCGCAGTATGGATCGTATAAAGTTGTATCATGGTGTATGATTAGTTGCTTTTTTGAATCACGACATCCAAGTAGATTACATGATTTTATCCAGTTGTTTTTACTCAAGCCTAAGTTGTAGTAGAGACCATGTAGAGTCGTATGATGGTGTCTTATTAGGTGCCTTTTGAATCTCTACAACCAAGTTGTGTACATGATTTTTATCTAGTTGTTCTTACTAAAGTGTAAGCTGCAGTAAGGATCGCGTAGAGTTGTATGATTAGTTTCTTTTTGAATCCCTATAACCAAGTTGATTATATAATTGTATTTAGTTATTTTTTACTCTAGCCTAAGTTGTAATAGGGACCATGCAGAGTTGTATGATGGTGCCTGATTAGTTGCCTTTTGAATCACTGCAACCAAGTTTTTATATGATTTTTATCTAGTTGTTCTTACTCTAACGTAAGTTGTATTTACTATAGCCTAAGTTGTAGCCGAGATCATGTAGAGTTGTATGGTGTTGTCTGCTTCAGTTGCCTTTAAAAATCCATGCAACCAAGTTTCTTAACAATGCCTTTTAATCCAGTTGTATTTTACTCTAGCCTAACTTGTAGAAAACATCATGTAGTGTTTACTTTAGTTGCTCTTGTAAAACCCATGGAAGCAAGTTTGTTTAGAATGCTTTTTGTATGTGTGTAAGTGTTTTATGCTTAATTATCCTCTCGTTGAAGTTCGTTTTGATAGCACACTCAACTTACTTTGTAACATGCACATAAATTGTTTACATGTTGCACTCTAAGTTGACTTGTTTTATAAGAGATGGCTTATGTATCATGGGATGGTTTTGTTATGTAACAAACTAAGTTAGTTCTCATTTGTTGTGACACCCATCTTAGCAGGAATTTCGTTTTCTTTATTGATTCCCTTATGCACTTAACACCAAACTTGCTAGCAGCAGGCTTATTACTTAGTCCAGCTTCTTCACCTTCCTCGACATGGGGCAAACTTTTTCCAAAACAATCATCATCGCCTTCTCTATTTCTTATTATGTTTTAGGTATTTGATATTATTGCACACAAACTGTTGCTTCTCCAATTTATTAGTGTAAGCTTGACTCTTTGATGTATTCAGCTTTATGAAGAATTCCATTTTGATATCATATGCATTATATGCGTTGTTTCTCCAGCAGTCGAATCGAATATCATATCCACAAAAGGTTCCTACAGCTCGGCACAACTTCTTCATGCACCCGAACTCCATCAGTAGCATCTTCCGACAAGTTTGGGTCAGTAGTTTTTTTCCTTAGGAATAGTGTTTGTGGATATGATTTGGTTTCCAGCATGGCTAACGATAGGGCCACCTTGAATTAATTGCCTCTGGTACTATGTAGAGCAAGATCTGGGCTTAGATATTCTTCTATATATAGTCTCCGCGTGGTGCGCTTGAGTGCAGAACAACGGCTCAACACCGTTGAATTATGTATCTTCAATGCTAACATCATCTGTTAGCGCATTCAAGTCCAAACCTGACATCTGCAAAAGAAATTAAGTCTGTTTAAGGAATTCATTTCTTTGCCTGTGTGATATGCCATATACATGAAAGTTGTAGTTCTATGCATTTCTTAAAAAAAATTATTTAATTTATTTGTTTTCTTTTGCTGCAACTTTTTAGGTACTTCTGTAGCAACAAAACTACTACCCACGGTGTTGTGGTGTCATCAGCAAGTTACGAAGAATGGTCATACTACACTCGTGCTATGTACAGACCAAACAACAACTAGAGTCTTCTTATATCTAGCTAGTTTAAACTGAAGCTAAAACATGTTTGGGAACTGTTCTTGCTGGACTACTAGTTGTTACAGCAAGTGGATACCTTTCTTTTTCCTATATAACCAATACTTTATAATGTGTAGTTTTAGTATGTGTGACTTGTTTATCATTCCATACATGGTATGCAATGCATTAGCTAACATGTCAAAAACTAACCAAGTTACTGCAGTTTTTTCGACAATGCTCCATGGATTATATGCTTCCCTCAACTACTAGGGTCTTACTGTTTTTTGCTGCTATGTTGATATAAATTTAGTTAGAGCTACTAATCTAGCTGAAGTTGCAGCCATAGTACCCAAAGTTGTTTCATAGGTCAACCTTTAATTGCACAGTCATATCCCCTAAGTTGATGCAGAGGATGATATATTGAAAAATCCGTTGTTTCAATCTACAATACATGATATTTGATGACATAGTTTTCTGTGTTTTTTCTGGAACAAATGTTATTACTCTCTCCGGCCCATATTAGTTGACTTGGATTTGTCTAGATTTGGATGTCAACTAATATGGGTCAGAGGGAGTATTGTTTTCTGGAACAGAGTGCCTATGGTTTTTCCCAGGACCCTAGAGTAGATAGAGATCTAATCAGACCCATAGTCAAGATTGTATTATCTGATTACCTTTCACTTCCTCTGGATCCAAACTTCTCAACCACAACAAACTAAAAAAAATTGTAGGCTTTACATGGAGATCTGAATGGAGAGGAATAAGAGACAAGGGGAAGGGGTCACGTGGCCTGGGAAGGGGTGGTTGTGACTTGTGAGTGCTTGGCGCGCGAGCGGCCTGGGAAGCACGTGTCTGGAGGGAACAGGGTTGGCACCTTGGCGGGGGCGTCAGTGTTCTTTCCGTTTTTGGGTCGATGGGTCTGGAGAATCTTTTCCTAATCAGGCGATGGCTGGTTTGGACTAACCAGCCATCGGTTGCTGTCTAGACGCTGCCTTTTTTAGAAAGATCTCGTAGGAGGAAGAAGATGAGAGGATCAGTTGGGTTTCTAGGCTTCAAAGATTTGGGCGGGCTCTGCTTTGTATTAGTCGCAGGCTCCTAGTCGGCCCACGGTCTAATCCTTCCTGCTGGGTCGCAGTGGAGATAGATGAAAGCTCGAATGACCAGCCCAACTACACCCCCAGATGGATTGACGCGCCTCCTAACATGTACATATATACTCCAAAAAAAAAGAATCTGGGGCGATTTTGGTGGAAGCCCATAGTCTTCAGTTGATCCAGTACATGGCATGTATATCCCATTTCGGATGATCTACTTATTAATTCCTCTTATCTAAAAAAACTTATTAATTCCTCTATCTCATTACTATAAAAGACCAGATTGACCCGTTTCACCATACATAAGTACCTCTTTTTTGGCTGAATAGGATTCGGCAATTGTTGCTCAGTCTGAGAATGAGGTCAAATCCATCCCAAATCCAGTTCACACCAAATAATTTTAACCTAACTAACCAACCCAGTCTGACCCAAAAATTATTTCACTAATCCACACCGCACCACCCCGTCTGAGTTTTAAACCCACACCCACACCACACTGCATACAAATTGCGGACTAAACCCGCGGGTCCAGCGTGGTTCATTAGGTTGTACAACACCGCCACACTGCACACGCCAGGGAATCTCGAGTACTGCAGTCGCGGCCCGAACAGCTAGTGCGGGTTCAAACAATGGTTCTGATCCCGTTTCTATGTTTTTTTCGGACCAAATCACACCACCCCACGCCATGATTCTGCTAAACCTGCACCGCTCCAACCCACTCGGCTGTTGCAACCATTTGAGTCCAACCCGATTGAGGCCACATCAGAATCCACACCAAAAAGCCTATTCCAACCCGCACCATTCTCAGCTTGAATTGTTGCATTCCCCAATTACACCGCCAAGCCGCTGGTCCCTGCCTCCTTCGCCGGCCACTCCTACGATGGGAGGGAGTGGGAACCCTGGTGTTTCGGCTCCTGTCTGTAGTTAGGGTTGGTCTAGTGTTCTGTTAGGGTGTTGTTTCTATGGAGAAGAAGCCACATCAGAATAATTTGCTTAGTTTTTTCACCATCTCGGCATCACTCCAACTGATGGCGCCAGGGGACAGGTGATCTAGTCGTCTCGCTGATGTCTGGTGGTCGACGATCGACACTCTCATGGGTGGAGATCATTTTAGTTGTTGTAGTTGTGTTCACTGTCTTGCAGTTGGACGTCTGGATGACAGCATGTGTGGCGTTCCTCTTCTTTGACCGCATCGATGAAGTTGAAAGGCGTCGAGTTCTAGTGACCAGGGAAAAGATTCCTGGCGAACATTGAAAAAAGTCTCGGGCTCATCCCTTGCGACAGTCCGATTCATCGGCTCGAAAAACATCATTTTATGCGAAGATCCTCTTCTAGATCTTGGTATGACAACTGTTCACCTCTTTATTTGGCACTGTCGTGGTGACTGCGGAGGACGATGGTCGATAACGTTCTGGCGAGACATAAATTTCTCTAAGAATGGAATTGTAATTTTTCTACTTGCGGGTACTTTGTGCAAAGTTGTGTGACATGCACGTGTGTCTCTTTTGTTGACCATATGTAATTTTTGTAAATAGATTGTCTAATGGTATTCTCGCGATCTCTAATAATTTTCTTTTTGGAAAAGTCTAGTTAACTCACTCCTAACTCTCCAAGTGTCGCTCTCTCCTTTCTCACGTGGGTGTCTAGACGTGCGCCAACTATGGATGGCACCCGTCGGGTATGGAGGCGGGTATGGCACCTCCATACCCGCATCCACTACCTCTCCCCTCCACCATCACCCGCCTCTATACCCGCCACTGGGTCCATGTATCCACCAGACCCGCCACCCAGGGTACCCCAACCCGATGGGTACTCACCAAGGTGCACAAACCGTCCTCCCTCCTAGTCATCGGCGGCAAATTGGCGTGTTGTTGGCCGCCTCCTTGTGCTCCCCTGCAGCTCGACGGCGAGGGCCGCACACCGAGGAGGAAGCCAAGCCATGCCACACTCCCATGGAGCGGGATCTCCGGGAACTCCTCGATAGGCGGCGGCGGTGTCGAGCCTGTGGGCTATGTGTATGCTTGCTAGCACGTTCCATCTCCGGAGTCGCCGCCCTCTCAACCTCGAGTGCCTCGGCCTCCATGGCTTGGAGCCTTGGCGGTGGTGGCACGGTCTGGGCCTTCAGGGAGCAAGCGAAAGAAGAGGCGGGGCGAGAGGGGCCAGGGGCAAGTGGTGGCGCGAGGTGGGAGTGTTGGTTGGACACGGGGATGGGAAATTGGGATTTAGGTTATCTACTTAGGGTTTCTGCCAGGCACTGACATGCGGGGTACACATGTAATTGCCGGGTCTACAGGCATGGGTTTATCACCTCTAGACCCACACCCGCTAGACCCGACGGGTCTGGATTTTTACCACTAAGCGGATCCGTGGGTTTCTTTTTCAACCAAACCCTTCTCCATTTGATGCGGGTATCCGTCGGGTTAACGGATGAAGGGTATACATCGCCATCCGTAGCGCCAACACCAAGTGTTGCAACTAGATAAAAGTGGGGATGCAGATGAGAGGGAAGGACACGGAAAAGTTTAGAAAATCATATTTCCTTTCTTTTTGAAAAAATAAAATATTTTGTCCACATTATAAACCGGTTTTTTATTTAAGCTCCTCGCATCAAGACTTTAAAACTAGATTCCATGATAGGTTTTACGAGACTTTTTTTGTACTTCCTATACTGTTACGTTACGGTGTACTTGAGTTATGGAGGTAAGTGTACTTGGGTTTGAGTTGTACTTCAGGATTTATGTACTTGTACTTCAGGCGTCTGTGTAATGTATTTAAGGGTATGTGTGTATCTGTATTCCGCACTTCGTGTGTATGTGACTTATATTTTGTTTTTGTTTTTTTGAAAGAAGAGTCCCCGAAGGGACGGGGAGCTTCACATTAATAACACGTAGTGGATGTACAAAAAGTTACAAAGGACACCATAAAAAGAGGAAGAAATACATAGGTCCCTGATATATGTAGAAAAGACCTCGCTAAAAGATAGAATGTAGCAAACCGATTCTTCTCTTTCTCCACCGCCGAGCCGGAGGTCGGTCTCATTGCCGTCAAACTAGGAAGCGGGAACGAAACCACTTACTTCCGCGGAGACGAGGAGTGCGGTTGTGGACCTCGAAAGGGCCTCCCCAAGGAGGTTAAGCAAATGCTAGGACTCTTCACTGGCTTATAGATAGGCCATGTTCTGGCCTCGGATGTCGACTATCACCTGCCGCCGAGGTGATGCTAAAAAAAAATCGCCTCCCAGCTCCACCGCTGCATGACGCCGCTACTCACCCAATCGTCGCCCAGCTCAACTAGGACGTACATCACATAAGACCTAGGCAACGAATTTGGATGTCTAGCGGAGGTGCCAAACCTGGAGGATGGGAAGTAACATGCCCTAGATGGCACTAGAAATGCAATCAACTGAAGAAGAGATCATCCATCGACCGGCCAGAACGAAATCGAAACAGAGGAGGACTAACCTTTTCCGCTTGTTGAGCCTTTTCCACCTGATGAGATTGGTTTCTCCATGGCTACGGGCGTCGCTGCCAGTGGAGAAGAAGACGGGAAGATAGATATGGATAGAAGCCACGAAGCCGTTTTTCGGTTTTAGAGAAAAATATCCGCGGCAGATTTTTCCAAAGCGGAGTAAAAAAGACGTTTTGGAGAATACCATGATATCTTAAACCATAGTTTTCCTTACATCCAAACACCTCAATTTTTTTAATACGACAGTATTCTTTGAAACCACCATATCTCTAAAAACACATAGAAAATACTAAGCTCCCAAATGGGCCCTAGAAGGACGATGTTTTCCAATTTTAGGATCTCATTCTGGAGGGGGGCTTCCAATTTCTGGAGAGGGCCCAGACTACATAAATTTCAAAAGAAACTCTCTAACACACAAAAGGTGTCTAAGGACAAGCTTTTGAAGTGTGCTATAGCAGATAATCTCTGATAGAATGAAACTCACCTACACAAGACCAGAGGAGATGAAGTATCACATCGGATTGGCAAAATCGCAGCCGAGGCTGTAACGCTGGGACCTGTGCTTGATAAATCGTAGCCTTCCTCGATGAGAAACCACTTCCACCCCTGCTAGCACCACAAAATTATTTATTATGTCGGGCTTGAAACAACAACAACAGCCTGGGCAAACCAACCTGTGGTTGGATGGTTAGGAGGGTGGTTGTACCCCCAGTCCACCAGAGTTTAAACCCCAAATTTGACACTGTGTGTTACATAAAAGGCGGAATATTCTTTTAGTGAGAGACGACGTTTTCGTCGACAGCGAGGCGCCTGTGGTGACTTCGTCAATCTCAAGACCAGATCCGTCGGCTCAGTTTCTCGGAGGTGCTCATAGGGGTAGGGTGTGTATGTGTGCGTTCATAGGGGTGGGTGCATGTACGTGTTGTGAGCGTCTTTGATTGTACTGTGTTTAAAAAAAACGATAGCCTGACATGTCCTCCTCTAAAGTTACGAAGAACCTGGCAAAGCAGAGTTTGCCCGAACCAAGCGGGAGGAGGTGCTGGGTGGACTTGAGCTTCCAATGTTTTGGCCAAACTAGATCCCTCTACAGCTTCCGTGGCACCGGTGGCCTCGCCGTCGACATGGCGGCGAGGTCAGACGCGCAGAGGCGCTTGTCGTTGCGAGAGAAGCCGAACCAGAGATTGTGCTCGGGGACATACTCGGCGCGGCCACTGAACGGCAGCGCCCAGTCGCCAGCCTTGCTCCATGCACCGCTCCATGCATCGAAGGAGAACGTGCCGGCACCCACGACAGACACCCAGACCTGTGAATTGCCGACCGCCGTGTAAGCGCTGATATGGAACGGGCGGCCGACGAAGGGAGGCCGCTGGATAGACTGCCAGTACCAGTTGGGCTTGGGCTTGTCTACATGAGCAGAATTGGGGTCGCAGCCGTCCATGAGAGCCACGAACTGGGGATCGACGCCGCTCATGACGAAGAGGCCGTTGTCACCGACGGCGACGGACATGGGCTTCGCCACGCTGTGGGGCATGCTGGGCAGATTGGTGCTGATACAACGCGAGGCGATGTCGTAGAGGAAGGTGCGTCCTACGCTGTCCATGCCGACCATCTTGTCCCGATCGCGGCCGAAAGCCATGAAATCCATTGATCTCTGCTGGCACGGCGTGGAGGGCCACTCGTAGGACAGTTCGGCAGGAGGCAGCGGAACGTCCTCCGTTGCTGCTAATTCGGCCGAACCATGTCTGGGAACTGGCGATCCGGCTGGGTAAAAATATAAAAGAGGTTTGCCGGATTTATACGGTGTATGCTGAAGGGAGCTTGGCGACCGTTCACGTGGTTCATCACGAGATCCACAAACCGCTCCCGCGGCGCCAGTAGGGGCCCAGCCGCCGCCCAAGTTCCCTCCATCTCTCCTCCTTCCGCCATCGCCCGGCAGCGCGGTGGCGGCGGCCCCTGGTGTCGAAGGCGCTAGGAGAGGGGGTGACGAGGACTTCGATGGGCTGCTGGGGCGGCACCAGAGGATGTGCTCGGGCGCGGTGGTCGGACGGCGATCTGGACCAGGCGGCGGCCATTGCCGTCCTTGGCTCGTCCTCTCGGGCGGAGGAGGCTGGTCGTGGATCTCGATTCCCATCTAGATCCGGTGCTTCTGGCCTCGGCCAGTTGCGACGTGGTTGGGAGGTTAGTGCGGAGCCGATCTGCACGAATGAGCGGAGATCCAGCCGGCTGTGGGTGTCGAGAGGCGGGGGATCCGCTGAAAACCGGGCTCTCACTCGTTGACGGCGGGCGATGGCGGCGTTGTTGCGCCGTAAGGCATCGACCTTGCAACCTTCGTCTCTTCGTCGCTCGAGCTGCTCCTGGGGAAACCCTAGATTTGGGCCTTCCCGGATCAGACGATGGCGGCGCGTTCAGCGTCGTCTTCCTCTTGAGAGCATCGTTCTTGGAGCAAGTGTTGGATGCAGAAGGAATAAGGTGGAGCGGTCTTTCATTGGTGGCATTGAAGACGGCGAGTCTCAGCGGCAAGGTGTCGCAGAATCTCGGTGATGGATATGGCCTGTTGGACTCGTGCAGGTCGGTGGAGCTGTCTGACGTCGAGGTGGCATCGATGGTTGGCCTAGCTTGGGCTATGCATTGATCTCTCCTGAAGATGGGATTGCGAAAGATGGCGGCGGCGACTACTGTGGGTCTACCGGACCGGTTTGAGTTCCTTGCGCGTCAATGGACGGCAGTTTGAGCTATCGGTTTCTTAGATGAGGCACGTCGGTGTGATGTTAGGGCAAATGGCCCTGTTCATGGGCATCCCCCTCATATGTTTAGGTGTAGCGATGATCGCTAGGATTGGTGGATTTCGGTTTGATCTTTGTATTTCTCCATGTAAGGTTTAGTGAATAATTAATAAAGCAGGCTGTGTGCATCGCTCGATGCAGAGGCTGGGGGTTTTCACCTCTTTTTCGAAAAGAAAAAAAACGAGATCCACAAACCGGCTAGCCATGCCTGATGCAGCCTCCCCTGCTTCCTCCTGATAATAATCGTCAAAATGGAAGATGCACAAGAGAATCAATAATTCTTCATACTGGAAACCAATATACATAAATAATTCTGGATAATAATTAATAGATTTACTCCACCTCAAAACAAAGGAACGAGAGCGGTGCCGAAGGGATGTCAGATAGATGGAGATGTGAAAAAGAAGAAGGGGCGGCTGGCGGAAGGAGACTGCTTCAGGAAATTCTTGACCGATTAACACGGCGCACGCCACCCGTGCCAGCCTGAACTGACAGCTTCATGGGCTCAGCCCATATTCGTGTACGGGGTAGCTAGTTCTGCAGGTTTTTTGGTTTGTTTTTTCTGTTGGTTTTTCAGATCGTTTTTCTGGTGCTTTCCTTGCCATGTTAAGATGGTGAACTTATCCGTTCGTTCTTCTGGTGGTTTTCTTACTAACGGTCGCTGCTACGAGTCATAGATCGCCAAGTCAATTTCTCAACACCGCAAAGACTTAAACTAGCATCGCTAGCCCTCGTGTCCCTACTTTCATGACACTCGCGAGCTTCGCCTCGCCACCTCCATGGCGTTGTCCCAGAGTGTGGCTGCTGCAATGCATTTGACGGTGATAAACATTTTAACTTTATTTGAATTTTTTACTTGTTTTGTGCCGTGGCGTGTGGTTATTTGGATTAGCTATGCTAATCGGATCTTATAGATTTTATGAGTGAACCATGCAAATTATATTATCTAAATGTTTTGGGTGAACAATGGTGATCATTAGAGGAAAGCAAGCATTTGGTGGTCACATGAATGGAAAGCAAAGTTTATGTGTACACTATCGAAAGGATGGTACACTACACAAGGCAAATAGGATTTTATAGACAGGTAACCCTAATATAAATGATGTAGTAGACTTAGCAATAACAATAATCAGTAAGCATCGGTATGATCATAGCTAATTTAACAACATATTTAGGACACAACAAAGATGGAGTTCAATGTTGTTAGACAGGAATTTAGTACGTCAAGGTTCAGTGCTAGGGTTTAGGGCTGCGGTTCTAGAAAACCAAAGTGTTCACTCTTTAACGGCCATAACTAAGATATGGTTCGGTACATAGAGCGCATCGCTCTGACATACTCCCTCAGTTTTAAAATATAAGATGTTTTAGCTTTGTGAACCAAATGTATCTAGACTTATTTTAGTATGTAGATTCACTCAACTTTGGGGTGAATCTACACACTAAAAGAAGTCTAGATTCATTTTCTTCACAAATCTAAAACATCTTATATTTTGAAACAGAGAGAGTACGTAATCATACAACAGAATATGTCGCAGACAAACACAAAACTGAGACAAAATACAACATCATGGCAATTCTAAGAGGACATGCCCAATCCTTTTAGTTTACATCAAAATATTGTCATTTGGATGCACCTACATGGTGCACGGGTAGCTAAGTAACTATCCTACATGATAGTCTTAGTGGGATGCATTGCAAAACTTGTTCACGGTGCACCTTCTTTGTTTTGTTTCTTATCACCACATGTGCTGATGGTCTGTCATGCATGTCTCCTACTCTAAACAAGCAATTTTATATGGAAAAATAGCACACGCAAATAGGTTACCAAGCATAACTTGTTTTTGTCACCAAAGTACTCCCTCCATTTCCAAAATAAGTACCGTAAAACTATAAGCAAGACACCCTTTTTCTACGAAAATGCAACAGTGTTACATTTCATTTCATTGCATAGGTAGCAGAGTCAGAATACAAACGCCTCCAGAAAAGGAGGTCACAGGGAACTAAACAAAGGTTACAACAATGAACATTCCAGGTTGTTATTTCGAAACGGAGTAGCAAGCAACACTGAGAAGGATTATAAATAGAAAAGAGTCACTCGTTTGGAGTTTCATACATCTATTCTAGACAGGAACAAAATAAGAAAGCAATACAGTTCTTGATTATTCAATTTCTTTGAGGCAGAAGATAACTATGAGAAAGGAGAAAGCCCAAGAAATATCACTTATATGACTGCACAGGGATGGTCATCAAGGCATATTGCCAAGCCCATGGAAGCACAAGGAGAGCAAAACTTAAATACATGAAAATTAGGATCACATAATTCACGCATGTTAATGAAAATCAAAATAAGTAAATTGACCTACTAAGCCAAGATGGAAACACAACAACGCTACATGATCTACTTTTCTATAAGAACACTGCATGATTTACTTTACCGGACATTTAACTTTCTGATATATCGTAGACAACAATCATATAATTAGTGGATATATGTACACATATCAATAAAAAAGATTAACCTTATTCGGCTGCCGATCCGTGGAGTAAGATTATACATTTTAGATAGTACACTTTGGTAACTTGGACTCCAGCTCTAAGACATAGATTTTTGTCCTGGTTTATTTTCTCTTAGATACGTGCAAATAAATTTCAGAGTGAGGTTACATATTTGACCTATAAAGTTATTCCTATCAAGCATACCAAATTCAATGAACACGTGTATGACTCCTTGTTGATGTTGTACCAGAGGGCTATACATCAGAAACCTAATTGATTGGACCATGCCTCATACAACACAACTTATTGACATAACACATGGTGTAATACCAAAAGAATAGGCTAGAACTTTGAAATCTCTGCCATCATGGATGTGAGAGCTAATCATTCCTAATTATTGTGAAGATACGTGGGATATTTCTCAAATTATGGTTTTTCTTAAGATTAACCTATTTATGAAGTAATAAACATAGGACATGCAAACTTTTAGTATTCTGAAATCGACTTCCACATTTTTAGAGGAAATAAATTAACAGCCCGCCAAGCTCGAAAAATGAATGCTATTATAATCACACAATAGACAAAGATTAGTACTATCATAACTATTGGAGCTCTAAGTATGATCGCAATCACATGAGATAGAACTTCTAAGATTCTTATATGCGTCATCAATTTATCAAATATACATAATAATAAACCAGAATTCTGTTCTGTTAAATAGGGACAATGTTAACTATAAGACTTATCAATGCGGAGCAACATCCGATAGAATGCCCTACACCGGTCATAAGATAATTCTTTTGTAATACGCCACCACCATTGACATACTGATATTTAATAGTTCTATCCATTGTACTGTTGTATCGGTATATCCTCCTCCCTGCAGTGGTGAAAAGAAAATAAATTTTTTTAATGCTACCATTGACCATCACAACAATTTTTTTGGAACAAACAGTGAAAAGAATGGACATATCTATCTAGGAACAAAAGCACATCAAGCTGCTAATAATTTAAAATATCTACACAAACAGGACTTGCTGTTATATAAAGGAGGTATACATCATCATTTCTGAGCCATTTACTTAAAAAGTAATGGGAAATACTGAGGGAACACCTTATGACCTTATCTACATCATGTTAAGCTTTATGTTCTCTGTTTCTGAAAATACCAGCTATATTATGAACATGCCTAATTTCAACATTTAATATTTTTTAACCAGACAGTGTTATTATATAAGAGATAAAATCTTTGACATTGAAAGCCACAATAAACAATGAAAGTGAATCTTATGAGATATATTTTCTAACACACTTTATTCCTGGAATGGTCAGCAGGACAATATGATTGACTGCACTTATTTCCTGTCTCCTTTAATTCAAAATTACCAAATGTTAATAACACTGATTTGCTTTTAACAAATGGAGCAAAATCTCAGAACAAAAACTGACCAAAGCAAAAAAATCACGTATATCTATTCGCACTTGCAATATGCTTAGACTACAATAAAACATCTTGCAACCAAAATAGAAATCCTGCATAAAAAGAAATGTTGTAACACATGTCGTTCTGACCAAATCTGAGATGGTCAGAAAATCCCGATCAAGCAAAGAGGCATGCAATAAATACGATCACCTTTAGAATCAATAAATTTGAAGGAATTAGGGATTGATGAATTAAGATAAATCACGATTGGCGAATTTACCTTACCGATAAAAAGGTATAGGCAAATGATAAGAGAAGATGTAGATTGTTGCTCCGTTTGTGGAGGCAAACAGCGGAATAATCTTGGCAAGCTGGTCATGTCGTGGTATTGCCGACGAGTACGCCATGGAGGGTTCCTCATAGTGCGTGTTTAGAGACGGGGGAAGGCAGACAGTTGACGGGTACGAGGTAGCATAGCTTACCCAGGTTCAGATCCCACGACGGCGGAGGAATCCTACTCCTGCTATAAATCACTATAAGGGCAATACGCCGAGTTACAGGGATTGGTTCGCTGTGCGAGATTGTCTGAGATTGTAAGTTATCGTGCCCTAAAGGCTTCCATAGGCCCGACTTATATAGTCGCAAGGTCCTAGGGTTACAGGGAAAAGTCCTAGCCGGACAAGTCACAGAGTCCTACACCGTCTATTACTAGTCTTGTGTATCTTGCACTCCAAGGCTCCGGGTACGTCGGTGACTCCAACCGTAGCCTTCCTTTATCCGTCATGGGCCTCCCTTCAGGATCCATCTAACTGGGGCGCCCAGCAGGCCATAGGCCATGCTACCAACTGTGGGCCACCCGGGTTATCCGGATAGAGACATGCTATGAGGATACCCATATAGCATATCCCCAACAGTAGCCCCCGAAGAACTCCGAGATCTTGTGTCGTCTTGCCTCTTCGTGTGGAATGCTCCGTCTAGATGGATGTCGGCAAATCTTCAAGCAATATCTTGTAATCCTCCCAAAGAACCCTGCAAGGTTTTCTCCGTCTTCAATACATAAGTCGAAGAAATGCTGAATCTTCCACCGTACTCTTCCGTAGCCGGACTGGATCCGTCCATGCCGGAATCTTCTAATGTGACGGCTCATCTGCCTATGTCAGCTAGGACGACATAGGCTTAGGTCAGCGACGCCTCGTAACTCACACATGCAGAGAACGCAATCATGTCCGATTTTCCCGCGCGAGCAATACGAACCGTTGGCGGCGACGGTTGGAGACGTGGCGAAATTTCCGCGCATGTTCGCGAACACGTTGTCTACGCGGCAACCGTCCGATCAAGCTGCACGAATCTTGACGCTGGAGATGATAAATAGTAACCGTGGTGGAATTTCTACCTTTTACCTCATTCTCTCCTCGCGTTGTCTTCTTCCTCCAGTGCATGCCTCCTCGAGCTCTCCGCGCCAAACTCGCGAAAAACCCTAGCCTCAATCCGCACCAGTCACATCCAACCCCTCTCCATGGCCAGCAGCAGCACCTATCCTTCCATGGCGGCTTCAAGCGAAGCTGCGGCGAAGCCGGCGAGATCTATCGTCGTGCCCCCAGAGGGCTTGGTCATCCCCGCCTCGACGGTGATTGAGTCTACCGGCGGCGACCACAACCTGGCGGCGCTGGAGCCGTTGGAGGAGGAACTTGATTCACACAAAGGCGACTGGCGTGGCTCAGATATCATCGACCGTGACATCCAGGAGCTGATCGCCGAGGGCTACCTCCCTGCGACGGAGGGGCTCGCCTGGCGGGCGGCGCCGGCCGGAGAGGTGACACCTTCTCCCCAAGCCGAAGAAAAAGTGTACCTCAAAGCCCAACTGGTACGAGGCGTCTCCCTGCCCATCTCCAACTTCTTCCTCTCTGTCTTAAACCACTACAGAGTCCAGCCCCATAATCTTTCTCCCAATAGTATCTTAGCGCTTAGCAACTACGCGGCGCTCTGCGAGGGTTACTTAGGGATAAAGCCTAGGCTAGACCTCTTCGTGTACTTCTTCACCGTCAAACGTGAAGCCGGAGCTAGTAAGGAAGAACTTAGGAACTGCGGCACCATAAGCTTCAATATTCGACCTGGCTGGCGGTTCCCCGACATCGTCGGCCACGAGTCCTGCAAAAATTGGCAACGAACGTACTTCTACGGCCCAGATATCCCTCTGGCTGGCCGACAAGTAACGTACCCGGACTTCGTTGACGGAGCCGCCGCTGAAGCCTCGTCATGGAGATCCCAGGCCTCCCTTCCCTCTGATCTTGATGCTTCCCGCGCCATAAGGAAGATAGAATGGTTCGTAGAAACGGGTTTGACCGGCTTGGACCTAGCCATGTGCTGGTTCATCAGGCGAATCCAACCTCTGCAGCACCGCGCCAAGCTCATGCACGAGTATACCAGCGATAGAAGGGATAGCCTCCGCATCTCTGTGGACAACTTCTCGAGCGACTCCGTCAAGCTCCGCCTTAAAGACATCGTCAAGGTGAAGGAGAAGAAGCATGGCTTCACCATCACCTATGACATGTTCGTAGACGGCAAGTGCCCAAAGGTAGGTATTTATTTTCTGTGTATGACATATACTCCAGTTCTTCCGTCTTGCAAATGTCATCTCATCTAACACGGTGACTTCTCACTTAACAGCTTAGCAATCTAGAGGAGGACAACCTGGCTGCCCAAATCTACGATCCAAAGATGAAGGAAGTCACGGTCGTGTCCAACGACGCTGCTCCGTTGGCGCGAAAGTGGAAGAGCTCCACCTTTGACGCTGCCGACGGAGGCAAGAAGAAGAAGACAGAGGGTGGAGCCTCCAAGAAGACTACCGCCACCCTGGAGGCGGAAAAGAGAAAAGTTAGCGGGATCCCCTTTGCCAAAGCACCCCCACTTGTGTAAGCTTCTCTTCCTCCGACATTGTCTATTTATCTGTCTTGCTCCTGTACTTATGCATTTTGCACGTTTCAGGAAGAAAGCCACGACCAGCCTCAAGAATACCTCCAAATCATTGGGGGCTTCTAGAAATATTAAGGACATGCTGCATCGTGACACATCTCCCGCCATCGCCCCTACCACTCCCTCCGTCAAACCTTCGTCTGCCCCGACAAGCTCACAAGCTAAGGAGGCATCTGGCCCTTCCGCCATGGAAGTGGACTCAGGTGCCTCTACCGAGGTTGCTATCGTTGGTGAGCAGGCGACGCAGGAGAGTGCCGACCACCAAATGGCTGAAGCTCCGGCTAAGGATGCCATCGATGGCAATAAGGCAATGGTGGAAGCAGGTACCTCCGTCGTTGGCGGCGCCCCCGCACCCAAGAAAACCATAGCCTATCCAAAGATAGTCTATCCGATACTTACACCGGGTAGCACTGCTTTGGTCCCTGGTGCGGCACCAACATCTCCGACGTGCGATCTAGAGGAGCTCCGCCGACAAGCAGAAATCTTGCAAGGAAATAGCGAATCCTTTGGCAAGCTGCTGGCCGAGAGTGCTACAAACCTCAAGATCATTGCACTTGTAAGTTTTATTTGCCATTTGCATTTCATATGAGTATCCCACTGTAGCCCCCGAGGATGTAGACGGAAAACAATAGGTCTTTTCATCTATATGCTCTAAGAGTGACTAAGTTAGAAAAACTCTCACTATAGCCCCCAAGCATGTAGGTGGAATGAATTATTCCGACTAGATGCTTTAAGAGTAGCATACGCAGTGTTTATAAATTTCCATACTATAGCCCCCAAGCCTCTAGTTGTAACTGAATTAGTTCCGACTAGACGCTTAAAGAAAATTTAAGCATATATTCGAGTTAAAAACTTTATACTGTAGCCCCCAAGCCTCTAATAGAAAACTGAATTAGTTCCGACTAGATGCTTAAAGAAAGGATAAGCATAATGCTAAGTCAAAAACTCTCGCTGTAGCCCCCGAGCGTCTAGGTGGAAAATTTCCAGCTAGATGCTCTAAGCAGACCAAACAACGTTTTAAATTTGACCTTTTTTCCATAGAACGAGAGTGCTCGGAGGGGCTTGGCCAATGGCAAGTACCAGAAGATGCGCACAAACCTGGAAGCTGAAAAGGGTAAAACTGCCTTCTTGAAGGAACAGATCACCAAGAGCAAGCGTCTGTTTTCTTTTTCGCATTCCGACTTGATTTTGTGCCCATATTCTCTGAGTACTCACTGTGTACTTTGCTTTCTCCGACTTGCAGAAACTATCGCCAAGGCCAAGAATATTGTCGAGCAATCCAAGCAAATTCAAGAGTTGGATAGCGAGAACAAAATTCTTAAGCAGGAGAGGAAAGACATGCTGAAAATGCATGAGGAGTCGATGAAGGCCCTGCAGGACTCCTCCACCGAGGAAATCAATCGCTTGAAGGAGGAGATTGCGATCTTAAAAGATCAGAAGCAAGATGCCGATGAGTAGAATCAATGCCATAGCGAGGCGTATAAGCTCCTCCAACAAGAGAAAGAATCCTTGGCGGACACCCTCTGGCAAGCTGAGGCCAGCATTTTCAGTAAGTTTTCTCCGTCTTGAATTTTTATAGTCTGGGTACTCTGAATTGTTGGCCTTGTCGGATTTTTCAGCTCCTATGGGTTTAACCCGGTCGCCTCCTTCCGCCAAGGAATGCATGGTTCTTGTCGGCAACTTCATCAACACCGCCATCACGCAAGCCAAGGAGATCGCCAAGCCCCTCCAGATAAATATCAAGGCATCGGACTCCATGGCGAAGTACTCGGAGATTCTGCGCCGAGCCCCCGAGCGTATCACAAGCTGGAAAGCTTCATGTGCACGGGCTGGCGCAAGGATGGCGCTGTCAATGTGAAGGCACACTACGAAGATGCCGACATCGACACGGTGACCTCTGGCATTCCCGACGTAGACGACGATGGCAAAAAGATTAACCATGAATCCATCTTGTCGTCGCTCGCAGGCTATGACACTAGAGTTGCCGAGTTGGTAGACGTCAACGTCTTTGTGCCAATGAACACCATCGACAGCGGCAACCAAGGTTCCTCTGAGTCCCTCCACAACGCCGACTTCAAGGGTGGTTCTCCGGCTGGTGATGACACTGCTTCCAAGTCACCTGCGCCAAAGGAATAAAGAACAACTTTGTAATATTTGTTTCACCTTTGGTGTATATGCGGAAAAAACTTGTTTATGTAACTTAAGGCGGAAAACAATGGTTGTTATTTCCTGCTACTCAAGAACTAGTTTCTAGCACGTATATATTTTTTAAGAAAGTGCTGGCTTATCCATTACTTTGGTTCTTATGCTTGACCTTTTGTGAGTCGGAAGACTCGTTGTCGGAACCATGCGCTTAGGCGATGATGCCCAATGGCACCGTCAATAACCTGAGCACAAAATCGCCGACAATAAATTCCGAAAGTCACTACTCCAGAATCCACATAAAAACAACAAAGAACGTGTAGACCAGAAAACTTAAGCTAACGCCCGCAGGCGGAATTTTCCCAAGTGCAATCGCAAAGCTTGTGCATAAAGGTTTTACATGAACCAAAAATAAACAATAAAGGAGGTAAAAGACTCAAAAATATGAGTGAACCAGAGAGCTTTATTTCATTGATCATATAAGAGGTACACAATTAGATAAAAAATGCTAAGTGTAAAAAGGACGTAGCTGTGCTATGTTTCATGGCCGATCAAGCTCCGGGTAGTCATCATCCGGGTCACGTCGCTTACGCTTATGATCCTCGTTGGATCTATCCTTTAGTTCACGATTTTCAATGAGGTAGTAAGACCCATTGAGTAACACCTTGCTTATGATGAATGGTCCTTCCCATGGCGGGGATAATTTGTGTGACTTCTTCTGCTTAAGTCGGAGCACCAAATCCCCTTCTTTAAATGAGCGATGCCAAACACGATGACTATGGTAGCTGCGTAGCTTCTGCTGGTAGATGGCAGATCTTTGGCATGCCAAAACGCGCTCCTCCTCGAGAAGGTCCACATCTAGACGTCTGGATTCTTCAGCGTCATCTTCGTCGTAGGTGGCGACTCTTGGTGCATCGTGAAGGATGTCGGAAGGTAGGATGGCTTCTGCTTCATATACCATGAAGTAAGGGGTGTAGCCGGTGGATATGTTGGGTGTAGTTCGTAAACTCCACAGCACAGATGGCAATTCTTCCGCCCAGGCTCCAGCTGCTCTATGTAGCGGTGCCTCAAGACGTGGCTTGATTCCCTGCAGAATTAATCCATTGGCTTGCTCAACCTGACCATTGGATTGTGGGTGTGCTACATATGCAAGGTCAAGTCGGATGCCTTTCTCCCAACAATAAGCTTCCACTTCTCCGAGTGACAAATTAATGTCGTTGTCGGTGATAATGCTATGTGGGAGACCAAATCTCACCACTAGATCCCGGACAAACTTGAGGACAGTTGCCCCATCAAGCTTTCTAATGGGTTTAGCTTCTATCCATTTAGCGAATTTATCACCGCCAAGCGATCGTAAACCCACAAGGTTTAAATGCATACGGTCCCACCATGTCTAGTCCCCAGTCTGCAAATGGCCAAGGTATTGGTATTGTTCGCAATTCTTCAGCAGGAACATGTGGTTGTCGGGCATAATACTGGCATCCCATGCATGTCTCAACCAGCTTGTCGACGCGTCATGCCACCAAGAGAATCCTTGCAAAGGCTTTGACCAACGATCGAGGAGCGTGATGCCCGCAATCTGAGATGGATTTCGTGATTTCCATACCTTCTAGCTGGGAAACACACTTTAGGTATACACTAGTAGTGCTTCTTTTGTAGAGTTGCCCATTGATTATGGTATAACCCTTTGCTCGTCGTACTATTTGTCGTCTTTCGACCTCGTCGTCGGGCAAAGTTCCGTGTTCGAGATATTCCATGAACGGTTTTTTCCATGCCGGAGGGACCTTGGTCACCATGTTGACGAAAGAGTCAGCTCTATCCGGGTTGTCGATGTCGGCTCCCTTCACAGATGGTGTGCGCAGGTGCTCTAGGATAACTCCTGGAGGAATTTGCTTGTACCCTGATCCAAGCTTAGACAGCAGATCAGCCGCCTCATTTTGCTCCCTAGGCACATAATTGACTTCGTAGCCCAAGAAGCTCTTGGCTATCTTGTCCACTTCGTCTCGATATGCCACCATCATAGGGTTCCGCGCATTCCAGGTGCCAGCCACCTGCTGGGCAACCAAGTCGGAATCTCCACAGCAAACTATGCGCTTGATGCCAATATCCTTGGCTACACGTAGTCCGTGAATGAGTGCTTCATACTCCGCCATGTTGTTTGTAGTCTCGAAGTGGATCTGCAGAACATAGTATATAGCTTTTCTCCTGTTGGTGACTGTAGCAATACACCAGCCCCCGAGCCGTTGAGCAGCTTTGATCCGTCAAAGTGCATCACCCAGTACTCTGGTTCCGGCAACGTAGTAGCGTCTGGCATCTCCGTCCAATCTGCAACAAAATCCGCCAAGGCTTGTGACTTGATAGCGTCGTGTCTCTTGTAAGTGATCTCGAAGGCGGCAAGTTCAATGCCCCACTTCGCGACCCTTCCTGTAGCGTCGCTGTTGTTGATTATGTCGGACAGTGGAGTCTTGCTCACCACTATGATTGGGTGCTCTTGAAAGTAATGCCTCAACTTCCGAGAAGCAAGGAATACCCCATAAGCTTTCTTCTGGTAGTGCGGGTAACGCTGCTTGGACTCCGTAAGGACCTCGCTCACATTGTAAACTGGTCGTTGAACTCCGTGCTCATTGCCTGGTTCCTTCCGCTCTACCACAACAACGATGCTAATTACCCGGTTGGTTGCCGCCATGTAGATTAACAGGGGCTCTCCAGGCTAGGGTGCTGCAAGGATAAGCGCTGAGGAAAGAATCTCCTTGAGCTGCATCTGCTTCGTCCGTCCACGTGAATTTGTCCGCCTTCTTGAGCAACTTGTACAGCGGCAGAGCCTTCTCTCCAAGTCGGCTGGCGAATCGACTAACTGCTGCAACACAACCTGTTAGTCGTTGAATGTCCTTTAGGCATGTCGGACGGTTTATGTTTAAGATGACCTTGATTTTCTCCGGGTTGACCTTGATTCCACGATGGGAAACGATGAAACCCAACAATTTGCCGGCTGGTACCCCGAAGACGCACTTCTTAGGGTTAAGCATCATGTTGTATTTCTGGAGATTATCAAAGGTTTCTTTTAAGTCGGAGATTAAGTCATTTGACTTTTTAGACATCACCGCGATATCGTCCACATAGGCATGAACATTCCGACCAATTTGGTCGTGAAGGCAACATTGCATTGACTGCTGGTACGTAGCACCTGCATTTTTCAGCCCAAAGGGCATCGTAACATAGCAAAACGTGTCGTGTGGGGTAGTGAATGAAGTGGACAATTGGTACAACTTCCTCATCTTTATCTGGTGGTATCCTGAGTATGCATCGAGAAAACACAAAAGTTCCGAGCCAGCCGTCGAGTCAATGACTTGGTCAATGCGAGGCAAAGAAAACGGATCTTTGGGACATGCTTTGTTCAAGCCGGTGTAATCAACGCACATTCTTAATTCATTGGTTCCCTTTTTGGGGATAAGTACGGGATTGGCCACCCATTGGGTGTGAAGGACTTCTCGGATAAATCTAGCCTTAAGTAACCTAGCTATCTCTTTGCCAATGGCGCGTCTCTTCTCATCTTCAAAGCGTCGTAGAGGTTGTTTCACTGGGTTGGATTTTGGATCAATGTTTAGGCTGTGCTCGGCAAGTTCCCTAGGTACACCTTTCATGTCGGCAGGTTGCCAGGCCAAGATGTCCCTATTCTCACGGAGGAAATCGACGAGCGCGCTTTCCTATTTGGGATCCAGGTTCGTCCCAATGGCGGTGACATTGGAGGCATCGCCTACCACAAGTTCCACCGGCTTGGTCTTGATGGCGGCCTTGAACGCGGGAGCAGAGTCGAAGATCTGCTTCTTCGACGCGGGCATCTCTGAGTCATCGACCTTGCTCTGGATTTCTTTGAATTCTTCGCTGTAGAGGACAGCTTCTGCAACGGCTGCTTCATTGATCTCGCAGTCCCTTGCCTTGGTAAAGCTTCCGGATACGGTGATGACACCGTATGGTCCGAGTATCTTGAGTTTGTTGTATACGAAGAATGGCTTGGCCATGAACGTGTGGAATATGTCGCGGCCGAATATGACGTGGTACACGCTCTTGAAGGGGACCACCTCGAAGGTCATGCGCTCTTGGCAGTAATTGTTAACATCGCCAAAGGCAACCTGAAGTGTAATGCATCCAAGGGACCGAGTCTCTCGACCAGGAAATACGCCGTGGAAGATGGTGTTGGTCCACCTTAGGTTTGCCTCCGTCAAGTTCATCTTCTGCAGTGTATCCAGGTACATGATGTTGATGCTGCTTCCACTATCCACCATACACTTGGTGAACTCCATGCCGTGAATCAAGGCGTTGATGACCATGGCGTACTGGTTCTCCGTAGGTATAAGGTCTGGGTGGTCTGTCCTGTCCCAAGTAATTGGAACCTCCGACCAACGCAGGTATTGGGGAACTGGGGGGAGAGTAGCCATCAGGATCCTCAGAGAGGTCTTCTGTTGTCAGACGGTGGGGGTGCCAAGGAAAGTGTGGTCGACTGGCGCCTTCTTTGCGAAGGGGTTCTTGCCCTTGTCGTCGCTCTTGGCGGCGTGCTTCGGGTCAACATCCTCGTCCATGTCACTTAAATCATTGGACTCCTCCTCCTTCTTCTTACCCTTGCCCTTGCCCCGCGGTCTATTCTTCCAACTTTGCTTGTAGCCGGACTCCGGGTCTTCCTTGAGGTCGTTGACGAACTTGCAGTGTCGATTGGTATGGGTGGCCTTGTCGTTAACGTCGAGGTGTACGAGGCACGGCATATCGCGGTACTCCTTGTAGGTTTAGGGAACGAGGAGCGGCTCCGAGGTAGTTTCACTTCCTCGTTGCTACCCACGACCAGCTCCCCTTCCTCGGCCACGTTGTCCGCCATCACCTCGTCCTGCAAAAGTCATAGCGACCATGTCGGTAGATTGCTTTTCTTCTGGAGCGGTTTTCCGCTTTGTGCCTCTGTTCCTCCGAGCTTGAGTTGGAACGGCCGTTCCCGGCAAAGAGCCGCGAGCATCGTCGTCGGCCGCCGCAAACTCACTAGCCAACTGGATCATCTGATTCAAGTCAAGCTGGTGATTGTCCTGCAAGCGCTTCAGCTTATGTCGGAGCAACGAGCCCCTTTACAACCCATCGATGAAGGCGGCCATGGCGGTCTGAGCGTGCACTCCTGCGCAGGAATTCTTCATGTCCAGCCAGCGGGAGAGGTAGGCGTGAGATGTCTCGTCTTTCTCTTGCACGCACCGTTGTAGATCGCCCACAGTGCAGGGACGCTTGTATGTACCCTCAAAGTTCTTGGTGAACGCTTCTTGCATGTCCAACCAGTTGTAGATAGATTTCTCCGGCAAGTCGTCGATCCATTGATGGGCCATGCCCGCCAACATTAACGGGAGGTACTTGACGGCAACGTTGGGGTTGCCTCCGGCAATCTCCACCACGTTGCCGTAGTCTTGCAACCATGTGGCTGGCTTGGCGGTGCCATCATAGGGCTTGATGGTGTTAGAATACATATCCTAGACGTGTTTGTATAGGTGTAGGATATGTATGCGTGTGTATTCCTTGTGTATAGTCCATGTTGTATGCAACCGGGACTCCTTGTAACCCTCATATTTAATGAGCAATACAAGGCCACCTAACGCGTGGTTTCCCCTATCTTACATGGTATCAGACGCAAACCCTAGCTAGGACCTGCGCCGATGCCGACTTCCGCTGCCTCTCCGAAACCGCCCAACCCTACCCCCTTCTCCCCTACCGTCGACGCCATGACAACCTCCGACGACGAGCGCGACGCCGCTGCTGCCAGACAGCGCGACATCGACGCAGCCAAGGAGCGCGATGATTCCCTAGCGATCTCGTAGGCCGCCGCCAACAAGGAGATCTCCCCCGTCGCCCTATCTTATAGATGGTCTTGTCAATCCGGAAAGCTTTGGGGTAAGTTGCCGACCGTATTGTAGGTCCAAAGCAACGTGGTCCCAGGTATGGTCCTTCCCGGGCCTCGTGGATCTTATCGATCCGCGAACATGCATCGTACGACTCCGAGTTCTTCTTCTTTTTGTCAACAGGGGATGGGCTGCGTGAACGACGCGGGCCTCCTCCGCCATGGTGACTGCTTGGCGGTGCTGGAGGCGGAGGTGGCGGTGGGTTAGCCTTCTTGCTGTTACCCTCCTGCGACGCCTCACGCCTATCATGGTTGCTTGTCGGACGCGGAGGGTCATGGTGTGACCTGCTCCTGTGTCCTTGGTTGCGCTCTCCGTCATGACGGGTCTGCTCCGCGTTGTCGCGGATGACGATGTCGCATTGCTTTTGTGGGGGTATATCCGTACGATGGTGAGCCTTGTAATCTTCGCGATGTCGGGGGGACCGGGGCGGTGGCGATGGGCGACGAGGTCGGGCATTTTCTCCGTGGTTGGAGGGTATGGGGATAACATCCTTCCTGTTGCGCGCATCCCTCCGTTTTCGTTCTGATGAACCCGTCTAGGACCCGACATCAAGAGGAGATCTGTCCCTTGGTGGCTTATACTGGCTAGACTGGCAAAGCGTTGGGTCAGACTCAAGCCTTTGAGAGGTGGCCTTTTCCTGCTGCTTCACCGCCTTGGCCACTAGGTCATAGACCTGTTCTACTGCCTCGGGCGATCTATCCTGCTCTAGAAGGGTCTTGGCGACGACGAGGTTAAGGAGTAGAGTGCGCATCACCTGCTTGACTTCACTGTCAATGTATGGCTTGGCTTGTGCCGGCTTCGAGGGAGCCCATCCTAGGTTGCGCCGTACACCAGGATCGTTGATGACGCGAGCCGGAGCTTTCTTGGCCTTCTGCTGTTGCAGCAAAGTTTTGTACTCGGCCTCCATTGCTCTAGCTTTCTCTATGGACTTCTACGCGTTGACCAGATATCGATCTAGCTTAGCGCCTTGCTCCGCGATGGCCTGCGCTTCCTCCAGCAGCTGCTGGTGCTTCTCGTCAAGCTGGGTCACATTCCGGATATGAGAAACGGTCAGTGGCTCGACGAGGAGATTGCCGTACATCACTCTATCAGCTGGAGTAACTTGGGCTGCTACAGACGTAGATGCCAGAGGCGGCAAGTTTGCGTTGTTGTTGTTGCTCGGGCCGGTGCCGAGTTCCTGCGGCTGCTGCACTGGGTTAGGCGGAGGAGGCATGACCTTTGTGCGATCATCGTCAGCAGCAATAAGTGGCCCCTTCCCCTTCTCCAGTGCTGTAGGCGGAGCTCGTCCGGGTTGATCTTCATCCATCGTCGTCCCAATGGTGACAAACACCCCTCGAGACGTGACGACATTGTTGGCTTGCTCGTCGCGCGTGTACTCCTCCTCCATCTCCTGCATGGCGGAGTCTAGCTCTTCTGGACTGAAATCTATCTCCTCTAAATCTGCACTGAAGTCAGCATAAAGCGCGTCAATAACAGAGTCGAAGGGTGCCAGGACTTCCTCGATGACGGGCGGTGGAGGTGCAACAGCAGCGACAATGACTGGAGGTGGCGGCGTAGCTGCGACGATGGCGGCCGGAGGCGGTGGTGGCGGTGGCTGAATCGGAGGATCTCTGTCAATGAGCGCAAGCGCTTGCTGGGCTGCTGCGTCAGCCTCCGCGTAGTTGTTGACGGTGCTCACCATCTCTTCAAGGGTAAGACGTCCTGTTGCCTGCTGCCGTCTTAGAGAATGCCAGAGAAGCGTGTCATGGTGCAGTCCTTCTACGAAGTGATACATAGCATTATCATCGGGGTAGTGGGCCAGATCGGCTCGTATACGGAGCCACCTGGCAAGGTAATCGCGGGGGTTTTCGCCCTCTCTGAACGCAACGCGCTAGATCGAAGATGGTAACCACTCCGACGAATTTGGATCTCTGCTATCCAGACGCACGGGCGAAGCCCGCGGATTTGCAGTGATCTTACACCTTTATATCCTGCACAGGGGCGGTTTGGGTGGGCCTTGAATTTTTCCGATATTTGCCGACAAACTCCGAAGAGAGATCCGACATCGATCCTTCCGCGACGTATCCTGCCCGTAGGCGGTCCATGCGGGCCTTGATGCTCCTCCGACTCCCAGGGAACTAGTGCCCGAGTCGGTTTCGCCAATGAAGAGGTGGATATCTCCGATAGGAACGATCGAACACCGTGTAGTGTTCGTCTTCGCCGGGATCCAGAACTCGTTGAGAGGGACGATCGAAACGTTGTTGGAGAAGAGAACGCGACCGATGGCTACGGTTTCCCCGATTCCCGCGAACATCTTGGTCCTCGCCCGCTGAAGAGCCTGAAGCGCATCTTGCCCCACGGTGGGCGCCAACTGTCGTGGTATTGCCGACGAGTACACCATGGAGGGTTCCTCAGAGTGCGTGTTTAGAGACGTGGGGGAAGGCGAACGGTTGACGGGTACGAGGTAACACAGCTTACCGAGGTTCGGATCCCACGACGGTGGCGGAATCCTACTCCTGCTATAAATCACTATAAGGGCAATACGCCGAGTTACAGGGATTGGTTCGCTGTGCGAGATTTTCTGAGATTCTAAGTTATCGTGCTCTAAAGGCTCCCATAGGCCCGACTTATATAGTCGTCAGGTCCTAGGGTTACAGGAAAAAGTCCTAGTCGAACAGGTCACAGAGTCCTACACCGTCTATTACTAGTCTTGTGTATCTTGCACTCCAAGGCTCTGGGTATGTCGGTGACTCCAGCCGTAGCCTTCTTTTATCCGGCATATCCTCCCTTCTGGATCCATCTAACTGGGCCTCCCAGCAGGCCATAGGCCATGCTACCAACTGTGGGCCACCCTTGTTATCCGGATAGGAGACATGCTATGAGGATACCCATATAGCATATCCCAACAGGTCATGGAATTTTTTTTGTTGAAATTCTTAGAAAGATACATAATAGCTTTTTAGAGTTCGGTTCCTGATCCGCACACATGAATTTTCATGTAAATGCAAGAGTGTTTTTAGCAAAGTTTAGGCTTTTGTTTCAATTTTTTTAAAACTTATAAATATAGTTTTAAATTTTGTTAAATACGGAGGGGGCACTCGTGCTCCGGAGCCAAAAGCACTTCCCGAGTAAAGACGGGCTATGTCCATATACTACAATCTTAACACACATTTGACTCTCCTATTTTACCAAATATGCAGAAATACCTATGCACAAGAGGATAAAGATAAAGCGGCACTTTCCGAGTAAAGACGGGCTATGTCCATAGACTACAATCTTAGCCCACATTTGACTCTTCTATTTTACCAAATATACAGAAATATGTATGCACAAGAGGGTGAAACTAAATGTAGGTTGTACTGTATGGGTTCCCATGCCAAGGCTCCATGAATTGTTATGTGAGCTTAGAAATTTATAGAATCAACATCATCGGTAGTATTTGAGACTAAATGTCTTGTCTGAATCAAGCTCTAGAACCAACATCAGCCATGGCCTTTAAATCAAGTTATGTGAGATTAATAGAGCATTACGTGAGAGAAACAATAAGAGAAATACTTGCCCCCGCAATTGTCCCTGCAGTCTATAGCTTTCTCACTACTTAGGAATTAGAAAGCAATAATGCAATGAGGGCTAATAAGCATTCATAATGTTGTAGGAAGTTCTTTTTTCCTGTCGAACACAAATACTTCCTGACATTTAGAATTATTAGAAGTGTCTTCTTCGGATGCATAGATGACAAAGTACACAACGAAAAAATTATCAGTGTGAAAAATCAAGTTCAGCTTAGGGTCCTTTTGTTTTTTGGGTTACACATTTGTTCTAAGAAAAAAGTAGTGTTCTTGGAAAGAGAGTAAACAAATCTTAGCCTGGCATTTTATTACAGCCGATTGGTAGGGAAACTCCACACTTTAGTCGTTGGAAAAGAGCACTGGAATCAGGATACCGTCCAGCAGAACCCAACATAGACACTGCTTTTGGAGACTTACGAAAATAAAAAAAATTAGAAGAAACAGAAAAGACGTACTAACAGCCAAAAAATCCGAAATGAAAGACATGCAGATAGAACAAACCTAATACAATTTACAAAGAACTACCCTAAAAAAGGACTGAGCAAACCCAGATGATCCAGCTAAAGAGAACCCAGTTGAAAACATTTAATGTAATGCTCAATGCTCGCAATACATTCAATGATATACATATGTATATGCCTTTATATCACAGAAATTTAGAAAATCAGAACAATAAAATAGGAACTCCGAGGCGCTTTCCTATAGGAGCACATGTCGTAAGTGGTTGAACCTAGAACCAAAATATCCACGTATCTCTGTCCAGGAAGAATGAACTACCCAAACTATCGATAGTATATAGTTGTTTTGATAATTTATTCAGACCAAACAATAGCATATTACATCGTAAAACCTAAACAGAATGCATGTTTTCAATGATAATACAAACATGAAAAATCTCTATAAAGAATTGATGACCTCTCTGAAGGCAATAAAGAACAAATGGCCAATAAACATATATCGTTCAGCAATTAGATTAGACTCTCCAACATGAAATTAGAAGAACCTTGAATATTCGACTAACATGGTGTTGCAGGCAACTACATCACACATCAAGCCATCCACTTCAGGCATGCAATTTAAATGAAACACATTCACTAATCAGAAAGAGGTACTGTAATGAAAACCTAAGAAATACGATCCTTAAATGCAGAGAGCATGATAATTTTACTGGATAAACAAAAAAAGCCCAATGAAAGCAACCACGTAATTCAGCCTAAACAGGGCACACAGAATGGTAAACAAACTGAATGGAAGAGAAGAGGAACACCCACCCCTAGCTGCACAAACCTTTCTTCCTCAATGAATTATGAGGACACCAACTCCTCAAGTAGATGTGATTTTACTTCGTCCGATCCATTTGGCATCAGCAACACTGTACTTTGAAGTATGATTCCTAAACAAAACTTGAAGTGTGTGCAAGAAGGTTGCTTGAATAGAGCACCGATGTTAAGAGCCACTAAAAGGCTAGCAAGAAGATCCATAACAAGAATGAACATTAGAGAAGGTTATGCTTGACCAGAGATTACACAACATGCAATTCTATAAACATATCAGGTAACCGGTCCCCAAATGCCATTGTACTATTAATTCATACTATTTCTCTACCGGGAATTCTTAAACAAAATTATGAACAAATCGATTAGATATATCATATATTGTATAAATACAATTCCTACTGCTGGATTAAAAAGTATTTTGTATGATTAATCTACGTAGTTTTCCTTGATAAACATGCAACTGGAATTTTCCAATTGTTGATCTGAACCTTCCAACATTTGAGTTGCTTGCATTCACGCTAAATAATATTTTGTAATTTAAAAAAAAAACATATTATGTGAAGTACGACATAATTAAAAACACTTGGGAATGACTGATCTAGAAACCTTACCTTCAACAAATCAATCAATTCAGCACGCAGCGACAATTGATAGTCAAACGGTCAGCATATGTAGATAAAAATACTAAACATGCATAAACTGAAACCAGAACTTACAATCACCAACAAAGGTCTACCACATAATCTGGATAGAGATGAACCTCACCGTATACCGAACAGGTGTTGATTAGTCGCAGAAGGAGTGGACTGGTCGAACATGCGGTATAGCCCAACGACGAACCACAAGAAAAGAAGGGGAGGCGACACGCCGATGACTAGAGCCACTTGCAGCATCCATCAGTCAAACCACCAGAGGACGGAGCCTAAGACGAACAACTCAAGAAAGGAGAAATTAAAAATAGCTGCAATAAAATAGCATGGACTAACCAAAAAAGGAAGGAAAATACCTGATAAAAATTAAGGAATGGCAGTCACGGTAGCCACGGAACATAACCAAGCAGGCTAATGGAATCTACAGTATCAAGTATGTTTTTGGATCGATGAGGAAGGACATAGAATTGTTTCTCCAGCAAAAAAAAAGAAGAATCTCAGCCTATACCAAATACAGGACATAGAACATCTAAAGTTTTGGATGGAAGGACGACCTAATAGTGCGCTTGTCACTGAATGGATGAATAAGAATAGCACCGGTTCTATGAAACTATGGTGAAAATCTCCCAGAAAAGGCTGGATTCAGCATTAACCTTGAGTCACAACACCCTTTGATACCTGATCATTGGCAACGGAAACTATTAGATCATCATCAAGAGCAAATATTGAACTGGACGATCGTCGGATTTTGAGTGTGTCTCTGCATAGAAGAACATATGGCTATAACAATTACCACCATCTACCATAAAACACTACAAAGGCAAATAACGATGTGGCTCTACTTCCTTACAGAATTGATGTTCACAGGTCCAGCATCACGTTGGTCTATCGTTCTTTGACCATAATTGATTCTCTAAATTGTCCTAACACAACGATACACATACATAAACACACCAGTTCAGCCCCGACGGCGTTCTAGAATAGAGTTGATTGGTCCTGCTGGATAGTCACACGGCATGGTCGCAGGGTGCGCTAGTACCACGGTCCTTCGCACCCCGCCTTGCCGACAGCGTTGTGGGTGTGCTGGTCGTCGTCTGGGTGGTGTGGACAGCTTCTAGCCGGCAGTGCACTCCCAAATTCAGAGCAAGCGGTGACACTGCTAGTTGTCTAGCGCGTCATCTAGGTGAAGAGTTCTCGCGGAAAAAACAGATCGCGGGACAGAGGGAGATCCCTTCTTGACTGGACCAGTCGTTCCCGTCGGAGGAGAGCAGCAGATGGTTGCCGTCAGAGGAGAGAAACCAGCTCTTCCATGTATCTGCGGCTGTATGGTACCTGTCTTCCGCCAGGTCCGGGAGGGGGCTTCGCCCGCACGCCTAGAATCAAGGTTCTCTGTCCTGCCTTGTCCAGCGCCGAGCAGAGGTTCTTGGCGCCAGTGTATACACTGGGGCGGCGGCGGAGGAGGTCCTTGAAAACTCGGTGTAGACTCTGGGGGCGGTCCTCGATGCCCGTGTAGACGCCAGGAGACGACGGTGGAGTGGCTGTGGTGGGCGTTGAGACGGACAATACGGCGGCGTTGTGGCTGTGAGGAGGCGGCGGCGGCGGTAAGGCTGGGATGGACCGAGATGGAGAGGAGCGCAGGAGAAAAGGGAAGAAATTATAATTGCTTCCCCCGGTCAAAGCGATGGAGGAGACTAGGAAAAACAGCTCTCCACCACGCGTACACCTGCCTCTCGGAGGTCCACACACAGCGACATGGCATAGAGAAGAGCCGCACCGTGCGCGGAAAGTGCCCTGAAAACAGCCACCGATCACCACGCTTAAGCCTTTATAGAATTCTATGCATGTGACTTCACCAAAAATCGTTAAAGACGTGACACATGATGGTAACGGTTAGTAGACCTCGCAACGCTATCTCTGAAACCAAACGATAAAAAAACATGAATGCCTACGGCCGGATTCCTTAATATGCGGGAATATCTAGGCATGGTGCGTCCACGAGAGTTCGCCAGCGGAGCTTGTATCCTGCTACATCTCAATATCTCATATGTAAATATTTATGCAAATCTCAGTTTGTAACAAGTCCTCTTAATTTAATTTAAATGCTAAAAATGTCGCAAGACAAATGATTAAAAGATCACTTAAGAAGTGACATCGCCGTTTAAATTATATTGAAAAGAAAACATGTAGAAACTCCATGTTGTGGAATTTTGAAGTATTTTGATTTTGATCAAATGATGCTTGTGATATTTTTCTGGAGATAATTGAAACTTCGTTCAAAGTCCAAAGAAAAGCGAAAGATTAACTTATTGGAATTTGTACATATTGTTGTATCTAGACCATTATGTGTAGTCGTGAGCAATGGATTTCAATTTCATATGCTTTCTCCGGAATTTTGAGTGAAATCATGTGTATATTTACTTAATGAGGAAGAAGTGCGAATTATTTGAAAATGTTCACAGACTTTCAAGATGAAGTGGAAATTCCTTGTAACAAGAAAATAAAGAATTTATGGTTGGATCATAAAGGAAGATATTTGACTTGCAAGTTTAGCATAACACCTAAAGATTTGAGGAATCATTCCATGAATTTGCATTTTCCGAAACACCATAGGAGTATGGAGTGTTCGAGATATGTAATAAAACCTTGTTTGATATGGTGAAGATCAAAGGTGTCAGTATAAAATTGTTATTGTATTTTAAAGATTAAAGATTTAGTGACTTCCACTTTTACACTAAAAAGAGCACCATCGTGATCCGTTGAAATGACACCATATAAGTTGTGGTTTGGGATAAAACCCAAGTTGTCCTTTCTTGAATTTTGGTATGCTAGGCATAGAAGTAAAATGTTTACAACCAAAGTCGGATGAACATGTCTTTGTATGTTATTTCGAATAACCATTAGGAATTCCTCCATAACACCGAAGAAAAAAGTGTTTGTCGCTTAGAACGTCAAGTTTATTGAGAAGAAATTTTTCGTGAAAAATTAAGTGGGAGGACAATAGAACTTTGATAAGGTTATTGAACCTTAGCTAATATATGCTGAATTGTGCAGCACCGGAAAGTGTCCTGGAGACAACAACAATGCTCATGGCTCACGTGTCTCAAAGGTTTTGGTCACGAATGTCTAAATTCCTATTAAACCAAGTAGGTCGGGTAAACAATTAAATACTAAGATTTGAGAGTAAATTATTGTTGTTTGACAATGATGAACCGACTATATGCAAAGAAGCGATGATAGGTCCTGACTCCGTATAATGACTTGAAGCCATATAATCCGTGATAGTTCCATACACAAGAAATCAAGTTTTCAACTTAGAAGACCCTCTGAAAGGTGTAAAACCTTTCAGTCGTATTTGGATCTATAAAGAAATAGACATGGATGTTTCACATCTATAAAATTTTCGACATGTCGGGAAAGAGTTTACGACAATGTTTAAGGCGTTGATTATGACAAGATTTGATCTTTCATAGCGATATTTAGTCTGGACAGATTAATATAGCAACCACTATATATAATTTTGGTATATGGTAGTTGAACAAACAAAACAAAGTTCTTCTAATAGAATAGCTACCTAGGACGTATACATGACACGATCCAAAGGGTTTTGTTAATTAAAAGAATGCTAAAAGCGCATGCAGACTCCAATGGTTGAAGTAAGTATCGCGGAGTTGGAATCTTCACCGTGATAAAACTATTAAAAGAGTTTAATTTCATCGGAGACGATGAAGATGCTTGCATTTGCAAGAAATTAAGTGGGAACGCTAAGACATATTTCTAATACATTATATGGAGGACATCTTGTTGATAGTAAATGATGTATCTTCTATTGACACAAGTTAAGAATTTCATCTCGATGAAAGACTTAGGTAAAACCTGAATATTAGATATCAATGTCTATATGGATAGATTGATATGCTAATATGGTTGTGCCAAATATACATAGACGATATATGAAATGGAGTTCAATATAGAAACAACAAGAAAGGTTCTTGTCACACGGAAAGTATTGAATAAAGATTCAAGTGTTTTGACACTTGGTGAGTGAAATCACAAAAAATATTTTGATCAATCATACTGTGATATGTACACATCCAGATATGTCTTATGCTCTAAATGTTATGAGAATATACCAGAATGATTCATAATATGATGATTATATGATAGTAAGGATATTATTATGATCTTTGGAAGAACTGAGAACATGTTTTATGTAGAGGTGACAAATAGATAAATATTTCATTATAAAGTGTTACATTGATACTAGTTTTGTCACGAGATACAAATTAAGTTTGTTTCAATCTAAACTAAGGGTGGCACAATGTAATGGAAAGGAAGTTGATGAGTTCCAAAGTTAAGACATTATGACAGATACTACAACAAAAGGCTAAGTATATGACTGCTATTATAGCAGCAAAAGAGGGCATTTGTGTTAAGTAGTTTGTTATCAAACTAGGTGTGGTTCACAGCGGGTACTATGAAGATATATTGTACGACATGGTTTAACCCCAAGGAACTAAAGGTCTTACCAAAGGACCAAAGTTATACAATGCCATCTCATCGGAGAATGAGTGATCCGTAGAGACGTAAAGACATGAAAATACACACAGACCTGAAAGTGTCAGATCCGAAGATTATGTTTACCACTAAAAATCATGTATATACGACACTAGAAAGCCATAGGTATTGAATGCACAACTTTTTCCAAACTAGATTATTGATTCTAGTGCAAGTGGGAGACTGTTGGAGATATTCCCAAGTGGCAATAATAAAGTGTTTATTATTATATATTTGTGTTTATGATAAATGTTTACATCCCCTGCTATAATTGTATTAATAGGAAACATTAATACTTGTGTGTTTTGTAAACATAAAAGAGTCCCTAGTAAGCCTCTTGTTAAACTAGCTTGTTGATCAATAAATGATCATGGTTTCCTGATCATGGACATTGAATGTTATGAATAACAAGGTCATATCATTAGGAGAATGATGTGATGGACACACACCCATAGTAAGCATATCATAAGATCTAGTTATTAAGTTCGTTTTGCCACAAGCTTTCAGCTACATAGTAACCTAATCCTTCGACTATGAGATCATGTTAATCACCATCACCGGATGTGTACTTTGATGACATCAAACGCCACTTCCGTAATTGGGTGGTTAAAAAGGCGGCATTAGGTATTCTGAAAGTATGTGTTGAAGTGCATGGATCAAGAGTGGGATTTGTCCATCCATATGACGAATAGATATACTCTGGGCCCTCTCGGTGGAATGTCATCCAATTAGCTTGCAAGCATGTGAATAGGTCACAAGGGATGTCATATCATGGAACAAGTAAAGAGTACTTATCGCTAACAAGGTTGAACTAGGTATGGAGATACCGACGATCGAACCTCGGATAAGTAAATCATCGCGCGACAAAGGGAATAAGTTTCGTATATTAATGGTTCATTCGATCACGAAGTCATCATTGAATATGTTTGAGTCATTATGGATCTCCAGATCCCGCTATTGGTTATTTACCAGAGAGGTGTCTTGATCAGGTCTGCATATTTCGCGAACTATAGGGTGACACACATAAGGTTCGATGTTGTTTCAGTAGATATGAAATATGAGTTGGAGACCGAATGTTGTTCGGAGTATCGAATTTGATCCAGGACATCACGAGGAGATCCGTAATGGTCCGGAGAATAAGATTCATATAAGGAAAGTCATTTTCCGGGGTTCAGAAATAATTTCGGTGTTTTGACCGGAAGCTTCTAGAAGGTTCTAGAAGGGGCCACCAGTGGGCCCACCACCCCGGGAGGGACCACATGGGTCAAGGGTATGATGCGAGGCCATTGGTCCAGCCACACCATGACCCGAAGGGTCAAACCGGCCAGCTAAACTTGTGTGTGGGGGGGGGGAGTTTCCCCCTCTTCCCCTTGTGGCCGAGTTGGGGGGAACTCGGGAAGAGCTAGGAACCCGTTGTTCGCAGCCCCCCACCTATATAAAGAGGGGTGAGGGCACACCCCCTTGCCCCCTTGTCCCAGGCGCCACCAACCCTAGCCGCCACCTCCTCCCTCCTCCATCTTATTGCTGCGGCTTAGGCAAAGCCCTGCAGGGATTTCTCCTCCACCGCCATCACCATGCCATCGTGATGTGGGATTCTGAGGGGATATACTACCTCCATGATGACCCACAAATATAGGGGGTGTATCGCAGTACTTTCGATAAATAGGAGTGTCGATCCCAACCAGGAGCAGAAGGTGTTGACTAGTGGTATGGAGCAGGAAATATCTGTAAATACTTAGCAAACGGATTTTTAGTGATTTTCTGATAAGGCAACAAAACAAAGAGCAAGTAATAAATATAACGAACAAGTGGTCCAATCCTTTCTTAGAAAAGGACAAGCCGGTGTAAATACTTATAAGGACCAAACATTCTCGAGGACACATGGGAATTCTGTCAAGTGCTTTCGCTTCAGATAGATGAGTACTCTTCTTTGGTGTTGTAAGTGTTGTGTGGGTGAACCTGTGCTAACATACCGACCTTACTTGGACTAATACATACTTGTGATTAAGCCCCCTGTAAACATCCGTAACTACAGGAAAGTAATTAAGATATAAATCTAACCACAGCCTTAAACTCTGAGATCCTACGCTCCCTTGTGCAAAGGTGTCCTAATGGGGGTTCAGGTTTCTGTCACAATGGCAACCCCACAATTAGTAGCCAAATACACAATGCACTCCCCTAGTCCCATAAATGGTGAAGTATCATGTAGTCGACATTCACATGACACCACTAGAAGAATAGCACCACAACTTAAATACTAAACCATTGAATAATATCTCAACACAAATCCACTACTAACAACATGACTTCTCCCACGTCCTCAAGAACTAAAGGAAATACTCACGAGACATCATATGGATCAAGATCAAAGATGATATGGTAATGGATAACAATCTGAACATAAACAATAATCCAATGGTTCCACTCACAAGCATCAATTACAATAGTAATTAACACCGGGAAAGTTTCCCCTAAGAACTAAAGCAATATCCAACACAATTTTTATAGCGGGATGGAGTGGTGATGATGGTGCTAGTGGAGATGATGGTGTGGATGATGATGATGATCCCGATGAAGCCTAGCTTGATGACGGTGTTAATGGCGACGATCTCCCCTCTCCGGGAAGGAATTTCCCCGGCAGAAATCTGTCTACCGGAGAGATCTTTCTCTCTCTCTCGGTGTTTTCCGCCCCGCAGATGCGGCATAAATCTATCTGTGGTCGCCCCCTGGTGTTAAGGTTCCGTAAGGAAGATATATGCGACAGGGCAGAGTCGGAGGTTGAGCAGGTGGGCCACACCTGCCCTAGGAGCGACCCAGGGGGACCCACGCCTAGGGGGGGGGCCCTGTGGCCCTTCTTCGCCTCCCCTTATGGCTTCCTCTATCTTCTAGAAAAATATAATTTTCCCATATTTTTCTGATCTTCGCGAAATTGCATCAAAACACCTCTTTTTCCATCAGAATCCAGACTCCGGTAGTCCATCCTCCAAGTATCATCCAACATGCAAAAATAGATGAAAAGACATAAGTATTACCTCATAATAAATATATCAATGAATAGAGGAAAATTATGATATAGAATGGTGATGCAAATTGGACGTATCGACTCCCCCAAGGTTAGACCTTCGCTTGTCCGCAAGCGAAAACTGAGCTCAGTAAACATGTCCACAGGTTTATGGAGTGAAGTGTCGATAAAATAATACGGACAAGAAGCATCACACTTACCATTACACAACTCATAGAAGAAAGCAACTCACCATTATATAACTTAGATTGCAACAAGTACATGAGTCACAATAGAGATTCATAAAGATAAATCATAATTGGAATTGGCAAACTTTGTTCCTGGTCAGACAACAGCTGGCAAACAGTTTCTCAAAAAGCTTTTGTAGGAGTTTTCAAAACAGGAGCACTCTTTGCTCAAAAAGGTTTTCAATGAAGGATTTCAAAGTAATACTCAATAGATAAGAGTTTTGTGCAAACAAGGAAGATAAATAGCATGATTGAATAAATCATCATATGAATGCTTGAAACACAACAACTCAAATGCTTGCTGGAGATAGAGAGGAAGTAGGTTTACTGACTCAACTTAGAAAATAGGAGGAAGGTCCCTCCATAGAGGATAGCAGGGATTACAAGTCATAAAGAGCTTCCAACATATTATGATACTTACTAGCTTTGAGCCCTCATTGCCGCTATCATAGGCATCTTGATATGATTAAGGTTAAAGTGAACAAGGATGGAGTATATGCTTGACGAAATATAAGTTGGCAATCTCATGTCCCTTGAATATGAGGGCCACTCCTCATGCTACTCAACTTCAGTTACCGGTAAGTTCTTGTCATTGTAAGTACATGCGTATCATAGAGAACCGCCAACGGGGTACCCCTTGCACATGGTACAGGAGCTATCCCATAACCAAAATGACAAGGCAAGCAGACAATCAGCATCTCAGCGATCTTTTTATTTACTACGTGCATAGCTTTTTATTGAGGATGCTTCATAGATAGCTCACTATGGTGATGCTGCAAGTTTCCACCATGATTAGGCATGACTTAGGCTACGGCCCAGGCGTTTCTCTAACACAATATACAGACTCCATGGACTTACAAGTTCCCTCTTTATTTCACACCGTTGACATCCATAGACAAAACATCACGATTGTCAACACCCGGATTTTTAATCCTAGATGCCTGTTATGACATACATCGCAATCCTAGGATTACCATTTTTGCGAGACATAACAGATTGGATATCACAGTACATCATCCATTACAAACCATAAATAAGGTCTTACAACAAATAAAGGATCTCATGATCTAGTCTTAGTACAATCATAGCAGCGGAATAACGTAATAGTAACGATAGCGTAGGCGAGACTCCATCTTCATGGTCACATGCAATGCTGACGATGGGAGATGATCCTAGTTGTCGTAACCTTCCTGCTGTCCATCCTGCTGATAGTCCTCTTCATAGTTTGGCCACGGGAATAGCCAGGGACAAAGCCATGAGTACTCTTTAAGTACTCGCAAACTAATACTAACAAGTGAAGTGGTTTTGAATAGGAAGTACTAGGCTCTAGGTTGTTTTGCGAAAAGCCAGATTTACCTCTACTGAATTCAAAAGCAAAGAAAGCTAGTTGAAAGTTTTACAACACCTAGGGGGGAACTTGAATTTCATATCACAACCCTGTTGTGGTCAAGTCAAAGTCATGAATCATTTCATAAGTCATTTTGAAAACATCTGGGGACGGAACAGTATGGCCACTCCAACTGTCCATAACCGCGGACGCGGCTATTCGAATAGTTTGACACTCCTCAGAGATTATACACTTTCACCACAATATTCAATACATCCATCAGGAACAATCCTGAATTCACCATACTCAGTATGCGGATAATCAATCCTAACCTTTCAATTACACGCCCTAGTATAGGCACCTCTCCTATGAGTTTGGCCTCCCAACCATACCCAACTGTCATCTTGGGAACTGCACAGGTGGACAATCTTCACAAGGTAGCCTCAGCTCAAACCTTGGCTGCAAGGGAACCCATACTAAGGTATATAAATTTCCAGTCAAGCCCTACCCAAATTTCGGGTATTGTGGTTGTACGGTAAAATTGGAATGGTATCGCATCCAGACAACCATCAGTTTTATAAAGGGCTAAGGCTCCTGCCTTAACATTTTCATCATCCAAATCATCTGGTGTTTAAGAACACATGGCAAAACATTTCATTAGAATGACTCATCATTCTAAGGTTTTCATAACCATTTTCACCAAGTATTCCCATCTAAAGTGGATCAAGTTTTATGCTTAGGACTAGCATCTACAAGTGGGGGATAAACACTAATGAGGGGTGGTAAATCAATTGTGAATTGTCTAAGTTCAATCTCATGACTCAGGATGACATCAATATTATCTAACTTAGGTCAAGTTTTATGCTCTTTATGCTACCTTTAAAACATCTTTCTACAATCTACAAGTCACTAGATAGAACAAACTAAGAAGCTTTGATAAAGAGATCAAATACTAAGCTTGTAGGTAAAACTAGGATTATGTGTCATCAAGGGGTATAAGCTTGCCAAGTCAACTGCTAGTATTAGGCTTGCATAATTGCAAGTATAAGCTTGCTCAGTTAATAGCTTGCCTTGTGTAGAGCAGTGGTTGAAGTTCTCCTCGTCTTCTTACTTGTAGTATCCTCCTTCCTCCTCGTATCCTTGGTCGGTACTAGAGTCTATAAATAAATACGAGGTACACGATCAACAAACAATACTTAACTACTTCTATTTATCACACCAAGGTTTTCACTAAATGATCTAGTATCATCACAAACATTACAATCATTAAGGTATTTGTCTTATTTATTTTATTTTGGAGAAGTAATTTCTACTCATATAAAAACTACTTAAGATTTAATATTCTCCAACTAAAACATGGGATCATGTTGACACATGTCATCACCATATATTTCAGTACATGGGAATGTGATTTAAAGTGGTGTCACAATTTAATAAGGTTTAACCCTTTTATTTCAATTAATTAAAGTGACTAGAATGGCCTATGGGGCATTCTTTTATTGCTTGATCATTATTTCTGCAAGTAAACCTAGATATTTTGATATATTCTGAAAGTTCATGTTAAATGTGATTTCTGAGAGTTGGAATCAACTAAAAAGCTTTTGTGGTTGAATTTTGAAAATATTTCAATATAGAAAAGCTTGTGCCTTGTTATTTTTACTATAGGTGATCTACAAGTCTAATTGATTTGAATCCAACTGGCTTGGATTAAGAATTCCATTACCTTCCTAACAAAATTGGTTTCATGTATTTTGGTTCAGTGAATCGAGCTGGGTTGATTTTTGAATCTATTTACAGAACTAGGTTTGAACTAAATTAAAAAATACAAATTCAAACTAACTGGGTCGCGCGGGATGTTAACTGGGCCGGCCTACTACGCACAGCGCGCGCGGGGGATGGTTAAGTGGCTGTCCCCACTCGTCAGTGAGACAGAGAGTGGCAAAGGGGTACGGTGCGATTAGTGCCATAGGATTAGAAGCTAGATCTACTATTGTGGTTCATCGTCCACGCCTGAACAGGACACGGCGAGGTCGAACCCTAGCGCGGACAGTGGGGGTCGACGGGGGCTCACCGGGGCTCAGGCGATGGTCGGCGATGGGGGCGAATGACGAAGTCGATGACGGTGAACCTCATGGTACCTGCAGCTCCTCCTGGGGCGGCTCCAATCGACGGCGCCTCTCCTCCTCTGCAGCGACGGACTCCTGGTGCTCGCCTTGCTCCGGGGATGAGTGGTAGTGATCAGTGAGAGGTGGGTAGTGAGATGGTGTGAACAAATCGAGTGGGGGTGGCCTCCTTTTATAGTGCCAGAAGGGGACCGACGGGCGCAGGTGGAGCGCGTCGTGGTCGTCGGCATAGCAAGATAAAGGCATGGGCGATGATAGGGGGCGGTGCAGTGCTCCCTGGCGAATCTCAAAGGCATGGTCACGCGGCATGGGGCAGTGCAAAATGGTCGGAACGTCGCGGTGCTCTGAGCGGATCCGACGGCTGTTTTAATGGCGCACAACATATACGGTCCACTCCGCGGTGAACGGGCATGTCTGCGGTGTTGCTGGGGTGGTGACGATCATGCTTGCATGCGGTGAGGGCGGCGCGTGGTCTATGGGCGTGTGTCGCGGGTGGCATGCTGGCACGCTCTCGGCACGCTCGTAGAGAGGCTTGGAATGCTCGGGGTGTGTGGTCCAGTGGCTGGCAAGGCTTGGGGCTTGGACAAGGGGTGGCGATGGATGGTGGTGTGTGTCGGAGACAAGGTTGGCGAGGCTAGAGCTGATCCTAGATGGCTGGCGACACTGGGGTGGCAAGGGTGCTCTCGGCATGCTTGCCATTGATGGCATGGTCTGGTTTACAGTGAGCTAGAGGGGTTAAACAAGTTAGATGATCTACTAAGGGTGTAGTGTGAGCTATATAGGGAACAAGTTAGGCACTGATCACTGCTCATAATAGTGTTTATTGTTTGTTTGTTTAGTGCCTGCAAGGTGTTTGATGAAATGGACGAAAGAGATTCAAATTTGAATTTTTGATTCAAACTTGGTGGGTGTACTAGTTACATACTCAATAGTCTCTGGTTAGTTGGAAAGGTCAAGTGGAATTGGTTTGGTTGGTTTCTGAGAAAGGGGTGATCTTCCTATATGAATCAGATTCAATTTTGAAATGTGATTTGAATCAAGTTGCCAAATGTTTCTCTAAGTTTGAAAGGTGGGCTTTGATTCACTTTTACTTGGTCTAGAAAGGGATGAGAAGAAATAGAAATGTTTCTGTTTGAAATCTTGGACTAGAAACACTCAAAGTGGTCAAGTGAGCAAGATCGGCAAAAATGACCATTTGCCTTATTTGATTTGATTTTGATTTTCTCTTGATTTGTATTTGCTTGGAAATGATTTAGATGATGTTGTTTTCACCTTTCAACCATTCCTTGCTATTTAGATCAATCACAAAAATCCATTCATGCATTCATACAATCATCACATACACACATGCATTCATATTGATTTGATTACCAAAAGTTTTTGTTAACCCTAATTTTGGTGATTGGAATTGATAATCATTGTTTAATATATTTGGGATGTTACAAACCTTCCCTCCTTAAACAAAATTTTGTCCCGAGATTTGAGAAAGAAGAAAGAATAAAACTAGGATTTAAAAAGATCGGGAAACTCCGTCTTGATATGATCTTCTCGCTCCAAGGTAGCTTCTTCTTCCATGTGGTTACTCCACTGAATCTTGAGAAACTTGATGCTTCGGGTCCTGGTGTTCCTGAAAGCTTCCTCCAAAATATGGATGGTACTTCGGGATACGTCAGGTCATCGTTGATCTCTATGGTCCGGTGATCAATGTTCTTGAAAACTTCAGTCTTCTCCGGGACTTCAAGGCATTTGCGAAGCAATGATATATGGAACACATTATGCACTGCTGACATCTCCTCTGGCAGTTCTAGTTGATACGATACTTCTCCTCGACGATTTAGAATCTTGAAAGGTCCGATATATCTGGGGGCTAACTTTCCTTTGAGCTGGAAATACTGCATTCCTTTCAAAGGCAACACTTTGAGATACACAAAATCTCCGATATTGAAAGCAAGGTCTCAACGTATCTTGTCGGCATAACTCTTCTGTCTGGACTGGGCGGTCTTGAGGTGCTCACGAATCTTGTGAACTTTCTATTCTGCTTCTCGTAGGATGTCGGGTCCGAAAATCTGACTCTCTCCTACTTCCGACCAATTCAAAGGGGTACGACACTTCCTTCCATACATGAATTCAAATGGGGCATTTGCAAACTAGCTTGATAACAGTTATTGTACGAAAATTCTGTGAAAGGCAGACAGTCTTCCCATTTAGATCCATACTCTAACACACAGACTCTCAACATATCTTCGAGTATTTTATTTACTCGCTCTGTTTGTCCATCTGTCTGAGGGTGATAAGCTGTGCTGAAATCTAGTCTAGTGCCTATTCCTTCTTGGACTTTCTTACAAAACCTCGAGGTAAACTGAGTTCCTCGATCTGACACGATGTTCTTGGGGACTCCGTGCACACTGACGATTCTAGCGATATACAACTCTGCTAGCTTTGAACTCTGGTAGGTGGTCTTGACTGGTAAGAAATGAGCGACTTTGGACAATCTATCAACTATGACCCAAATAGAGTCATTTCCCCTACTAGATGTAGGCAATCCGGTGATAAAGTCCATTCCTACTGAATCCCACTTCCATTCTGGAATCTGCAGTGGTTGCAACAGTCCTGCGGGTCTTTGATGTCCCGCCTTGACTCTCTGGCAAATGTCACACTTGGCGATATAGCTTTCGATTTCTCTCTTCATCTTATGCCACCAAAATTGCTCCTTCAAATCCTGATACATCTTCGTTCCTCTGGGGTGGATATAATAAATAGTATCACGGGCCTCCTTCAAAATAACTTCTTTCAACTCTGAATCTGCTGGTACACAGAGACGTCCTTTGTACCACAGAACTCCTTCTTCATCCTCGGTAAATCCGGGGACTTTTCCTGTACTGATACGACGTTTGATCCCGTCGATACTAGCATTTCCTTTCTGCGCCTCCTTGATCTGACTAATCAAAGTGGGTTGAAGTTCTATGCTAGACAAAAATCCTTTAGATATTAATTCCATTCTAAAATCTTCCATCTCCTTGTGCAGACTTGGTTGGTCCTTCAGGATCATGGAGTTCAAGCGGCACAACAATCTACTAAGGGCATCTGCTACCGCATTGGCTTTACCGGGGTGATAGTGAATGTCCAGATTATAGTCCTTGATTAGCTCTATCCATCTTCCCTGCCTCATATTCAGATCCTTCTGAGTGAATATATACTTTAGGCTCTTGTGATCCGAATAAATATCGCAACGGTTTCCCATCAAATAATGCCTCTATGTCTTCAGGGCTAAAACTACGGCTGCTAGTTCAAGATCACGGGTTGGATAATTCTGTTCATGCTGCTTCAGTTGTCAGGATAGATAAGATTTAACTTCGCCTTCTTGCATTAGCACACATCCGAGACCGATCTTGGATGCGTTAGAATACATATCAAAGGGCTTCGTGATATCCGACATGATCAAGATTGGGACTGAAATCAATCTCCTCTTGAGTTCCTGAAAACTCGCTTCACATTTATCCGTCCATTCAAACTTCTTGTCCTTCTTTAGCAATTGGGTCATGGGTCTCGCGATACTCGAGAATCCTTCTACGAACTTGCGGTAATATCCCGCTAATCCAAGAAATGCACGAACTTGGGTTTGGGTAGTCGGGGCTTGCCAATCTTCAACATCCTTCACCTTTGCAGGGTCAACGGAAATTCCTCCGGCTGATACAATATGTCCGAGGAATCCTACCTCCTGTAACCAGAATTCACATTTTCTAAACTTGGCATACAACTGATGCTCCCTAAGGGCTCTAAGAATGGTCCTCGGGTGTAGCTCATGTTCTTCTTCTGATTTGGAATATATCAGAATGTCATCGATGAAAACAACGACAAACTTATCCAGGAAGTCCATAAAAATCTTATTCCTAAGGTTCATGAAATGAGCGGGTGCATTGGTCAATCCAAAGGACATGACAGTATACTCATACAGTCCATACCTGGTGGTAAAGGCAGTCTTTGGAATATCCTCTGCACGAATCCTTAGTTGATGATAACAAGTTCTAAGATCAATCTTAGAAAACACTTTGGCACCAGTCAACTGATCAAACAGGTCTTCTATCTTTGGCAACAGGTACTTGTTCTTGATGGTGATATCATTCAACTTCCGATAATCTGTACACAAACGGTTACCTCCATCTTTCTTATCCACAAATAAAACAGGGGATCTCCATGGCGACACACTTGGTTGAATCAATCCTATATCCAGCATAGCATCTAGTTGCTTCTTCAGCTCCACTAATTCAGACGGGTTCATACTATATGGTCTCTGAGCTATGGGTCCGGTTCCAGGGATTAGTTCAATGATAAACTCGATATCCCGATCTGGGGGCATACCGGGCAAAACATCTGGAAAAACATCGGGGTATTCACAGACTATCCGGACTTGGTCAATGGTTGGTTGGGCTATACTCTTGTTGCACTTGAATTGGAGGGGCAAGGTTTCAGATACATGCTCTACTGATATTCCGGCTGTACTGGTCATGGTTATGGCTTTCTTGGCACAATCGATTAATCCTTTATGTTTTGACATCCAATCCATTCCTAGTACTACTTCCAAACCTTTAGTTCCGAGTACTATTAGATTAGCATAAAATCTATGCCATGGATTTGGATAGGCACGACCTTGCAAATTTGTCTAGCTTTGGTGGTTGAAGCAGGTATTTGAACTATCATGACATGCTTCAATTTGGTGGGTTGAATCTTACTAGTGCATGCAAATTCTTCAGTAACAAACGAGTGCGATGCTCCAGAATCAAACAACACTATTGCAAGTACTGAGTTAACAGAAAAAATACCCAACACGACATCTGGCGCTTCTTGGGCTTCTTCAGCATGCAAGGAAAATACGACCGTTGCGGTTGAGCGAATTCCCTAAGGAAAACCTCCTTTCGGGCTGAACACGACGCTGTTGCTGGGCTAGGGCATTGGTATTGGGTGCTACGGCAATCTTCTTGGGACACTCATTGGAATAGTGACCCTTGGTTCCACATTCATAACAAGTCACTTATGACTTGTCCTTTGCTGCAATATGCACAACATTACTTCTAGTCCTTGGGGCAGTGTTGGTGTTGGTGGTGATGTTGTTGTTGTTGAACTTGGGTGGTGCATGGTTGAAATTGCTAGGGTTGCCGGGGTTGTTGTGATTTCCTCCGGGCCTTGGGTTTCCACGGTTGGGATAGGTTGGACGGTTCATCGGGGGTCTGTTGGTTCTTGGGGCAAATCCTGGAGATGGGTTGTGGGCGATACTTTGGTGTATGGTGGGTTCCTGGTTGATGCATCATGCGACGCTTCTGGTTCTCATTAGCTTGGTTGATCTTGCCTTCCATCTGAATGGCAGAATCCACTAAGGCTTCAATATCAGCAAATGGGATATTGAATAACACTGTCTGCATCTCATCGTGCAGACCATTCAAGAACCTTTCCTTCTTCTTGGCTTTGATATCTATCTCATCCGGTGCATACGTAGCCAATGACAAAAAATTGTCACGGTACTCCACTACCGTCATTCTCCCTTGCTTCAGTTCCCTAAATTCATCTTTCATCCTCTTGATTAAACCCGGTGGCACATGGGTTCTGATGAACTTGACTTTGAACTCTTCCCAAGTCATCATTTGACCTCCATTCATGGCACGAACGCTGTTCCACCATGCTCTTGAATCTCCTGCCAGATAGTGGGTGGAAAACAATACTTTCTCATTATCTTCCACTCCAGCGACTTCCAAGTTGTTCTCCATGGTTTGCAGCCAATCATTGGCATCTAGGGGCTCTTCAGACTTAGTGAAAAATGGGTGGATTGGTGTTCTCGAAATTCTTGAGCTTAAATCCATGGTTGTCCTGATTTCCATGGCCTTGGTTATGGTTGTTGGCCATCTGAGCTATGTGCTGAAGGGTGGCTAAGTTGGCTTGACGTTCGGCTCTTTCAGCTTCGTGATAAAAAACCAACATTTGCAAGATTTGCAACATCAGGTCTGGGGATGAATTGCTTCCTCCGCGAGGCATCTGAAGATTGAGATAGATCATGAGAAAAGAGGGAAATTTCTAAGGTTCAGGGTTTTGTAAAGTTTTTGAAGTATGACTCAGATTTTTTTAGCAACTTGCTTTTAATTCATTCATTCATAGCACATGATACAACACACACCACAACAAAGGAAAACATATGGTTTTAAGAACCATTCTGGGAAACTACGATACAGTGGGGCCGAATACAACTCACTAACGCTAGTGCTCAAGTGCTACTACTCCTTGGAGTTGGTGGCTTCATCATCATCATCAATGAAGGAGAAATCATCCTCATCAGTGAATAAGTCCATGGCCTGATCCTCCAGAAAGTCATAATCGTCACTGAGATAGGAGTGGGGGTCTCCACGAAGGTCTTCCCCCTACATTCTCCCTCTCCTCCGGTTGCATATCTCTCTTGTGGATGGTCTCTTCCAAATCCATGATCCGGTGATGAAGACGGGCAATGATGCGCTCCTTCTTGTCGAGCTGACGGCGACGAGACTGGCGATCCTTCGCTAGCATGGCAATAGTCTGATCCTTCTTGGCGGCAATGGTGTACTTGTGGTTCGTGTAGGAGCAGGCATTGTCCAACTCCTTCTGACGGTCATACATCATAAAACTGAGGTGGTCCAATTGACTCTTCAGCTCATGGTGATATGGTGCCTCCAGTGGTTGTCCCATAACATCACACCTTGGATAGAACTCAAAGCGGGTATCCTTGATCTGATTGATACTCTGCACACACAGACGAGCGAGAGCTTCCTGCATTGCTCTGGCGAGTCCATCGAGCCAGTTGTTCTCTCTTAAGGTGAACTGAATTCCCTCTCAGGTGGGGGCTTCAGTCTTTCCTCAGAGACTTGCAACAACTAGACATTGCAATTCCTCACCTTCCTGATCGTTGAGCTGAGCTCCGGAGAACTCGGGGTGCGGACGCTCCAGCATTTCCGAAAGCTGGTCCAAGTCACGCACAAAGATGAGGTCTCCTCCATTCCCCAACTGATAGAACTTGCTATACTTCACGGTCCATCTATAAGAATATAGGATGAGTAAGTTAGTAGAGTGATCAAGTGTATCAAATTTTAAGTTAGTTTGCAAGAATTTTTTAGGGACATGAATTTTCATGAAAGAGTCTAAGTGGTAAGAATGAGAATAAGTTTTCATAAATACTCACTTCTATTGGTTTTGAAACTAAGTTTTTGATTCAAACGTCCATTCTAAACTAGGGTCTCGTATGGTCAGGATGGCTCTGATACCGACTTGTCAACACCCGGATTTTTAATCCTAGATGCTTGTTATGCCATACATCGCAATCCCAGGATTACCATTTTTGCGAGACATAACAGATTGGAAATCACATTACATCATCCATTACAAACCATACATAAGGTATTACAAAAAATAAAGGATATCATGATCCAGTCTTAATACAATCATAGCAGTGGAATAACGTAATAGTAACGATAGCGTAGGCGATACTCCATCTTCATGGTCATAGGCAATGCTGACAATGGGAGATGATCCTAGTTGTCGTAACCTTCCTGTTGTCCATCCTCCTGATAGTCTTCTTCATAGTATGGCCACGGGAATAACCAGGGACAAATCCATGAGTACTCTTTAAGTACTCGCAAACTAATACTAACAAGTGAAGTGGTTTTGAATAGGAAGTACTAGGCTCTAGGTTGTTTTGCAAAAAGCCAGATTTACCTCTACTGAGTTCAAAATCAAAGAAAGCTAGTTGAAAGTTTTACAACACCTAAGGGGGAACTTGAATTTCATATCACAACCCTGTTGTGGTCAAGTCAAAGTCATGAATCATTTCATAAGTCATTTTGAAAATATCTGGCGACAGAACAGTATGGCCACTCCAACTGTCCATAACCGCGGACACGGCTATTCGAATAGTTTGACACTCCTCAGAGATTATACACTTTCACCACAATATTTAATACATCCATCAGGAACAATCCTGAATTCACCATACTCAGTATGTGGATAATCAATCCTAACCTTTCAATTACACGCCCTAGTATAGGCACCTCTCCTGTGAGTTTGGCCTCCCAACCATGACCAACTGTCATCTTGGGAACTACACAGGTGGACAATCTTCACAAGGTAGCCTCAGCTGAAACCTTGGCCGCAAGGGAACCCATACTAAGATATATAAATTTCCAGTCAAGCCCTACCCAAATTTCGGGTATTGTGGTTGTACGGTAAAATTGGAATGGTATCGCATCCAGACAACCATCAGTTTTATAAAGGGCTAAGGCTCCTGCCTTAACATTTTCATCATCCAAATCATCTGGTGTTTAAGAACACATGGCAAAACATTTCATTAGAATGACTCATCATTCTAAGGTTTTCATAACCATTTTCACCAAGTATTCCCATCTAAAGTGGATCAAGTTTTATGCTTAGGACTAGCATCTACAAGTGGGGGATAAACACTAATGAGGGGTGGTAAATCAATTGTGAATTGTCTAAGTTCAATCTCATGACTCAGGATGACATCAATATTATCTAACTTAGGTCAAGTTTTATGCTCTTTATGCTACCTTTAAAACATCTTTCTACAATCTACAAGTCACTAGATAGACCAAACTAAGAAGCTTTGATAAAGAGATCAAATACTAAGCTTGTAGGTAAAACTAGGATTATGTGTCATCAAGGGGTATAAGCTTGCCAAGTCAACTGGTAGTATTAGGCTTGCATAATTGCAAGTATAAGCTTGCTCAGTTAATAGCTTGTCTTGTGTAGAGCAGTGGTTGAAGTTCTCCTCGGCTTCTTGCTCGTTGTATCCTCCTTCCTCCTCGTATCCTTGGTTGGTACTAGCGTCTATAAATAAATACGAGGTACACAATCACCAAACAATACTTAACTACTTCTATTTATCACACCAAGGTTTTCACTAGATGATCTAGCATCATCACAAACATTACAATCATTAAGGTATTTGTCTTATTTATTTTATTTTGGAAAAGTATTTTCTACTCATTGAAAAACTACTTAAGATTTAATATTCTCCAACTAAAACATGGGATCATGTTGACACATGTCATCATCACATATTTCAGTACATGGGAATGTGATTTAAAGTGGTGTCACAATTTAATAAGGTTTAACCCTTTTATTTTAATTAATTAAAGTGACTAGAATGGCCTATGGGGCATTCTTTTATTGTTTGATCATTATTTCTGCAACTAAACCTAGATATTTTTTATATATTCTGTAAATGTGATTTTTGAGAGTTGGAATCAACTCAAAAGCTTTTGTGGTTGAATTTTCAAAAAATGTTTGAATGCAGAAAAGCTTATGTCTTGTTATTTTTACTATAGGTGATCTACAAATGTAATTGATTTGAATCCAACGGTCTTGGATTAAGAATTCCAGTACCTTCCTAACAAAATTGGTTTCATGCATCTTGGTTCAGCGAATCGAGCTGGATTGATTTTTGAATCTAGGTACAGAACTAGGTTTGAACTAAATTGAAAATACAAATTCAAACTAACTGGGTCGCGCGGGATGTTAACTGGGCCGGCCCACTATGCACAGCGTGCCCGCGGGCTGGTTAAGTGGCAGTCCCCACTCGTCAGTGAGGCAGAGAGTCGCGAAGGGGTAAGGGTTATTAGGGCCGTAGGATTAGAAGCTAGATCTACGGCTGTGGTTCATCGTCCACGCCTGAACAGGACGCGGCGAGGTCGAACCCTAGCATGGCCAGTGGGTGTCGACGGGGGCTCACCGGGGCTCAGGCGATGATCGGCAATGGGGGTGAACGATGAAGTCGACGACGGCGAACCTCCTGGTACCGGCTCCAATCGACGACGCCTCTCCTCCTCTGCAGCTGCGGACTCCGGTGAAATTCCGGCCACCTGGTGCTCGCCTTGCTCCGGGGATGAGTGGGTGTGATCAATGAGAAGTGGGGAGTGAGATGGTGTGAAGAAACCGAGCGGGGGTGGCCTCCTTTTATAGTACTAGAAGGGGACCGACGGGCGCGGGTGGAGCTCGTCGTGGTTGTCGGCACAACAAGCTAAAGGCATGGACGACGATAGGGTACGGTGCGGTGCTCTCTGGAGAAGCTCAACGACATGGTCACGCGGCGTGGGGCGGTGCAAAACGGTCGGAACGTCGCGGTGCTCTGAGCGGGTCCGACGATAGTTTTAATGGCGTAAAGCGTCTATGGTCCGCGCGGCGGCGAACGGGCATGTCTGCGGTGTTGCTGGGGTGGTAGAGATCATGCTTGAACGCAACAAGGGCGGTGCATGGTCTCTGGGCGTGTGTCGCGGGTGGCACGCTGGCGCGCTCTCGGCATGCTCGCAGAGGGGCTTGGCATGCTCGGGATGTGTGGTCCAGTGGCTAGCAAGGGTCGGGGCTTGGACAAGGGGTGGCGGTGGACGGTGGAGTGTGTCCCAGACAAGGTTGGCGAGGCTAGAGCTGCTCCTAGCTGGCTGGGGACAGTGGGGTGGCAAGGGTGCTCTCGACATGCTTGCCATTGATGGCATGGTCTGGTTTACAGTGAGCTAGAGGGGTTAAACAACTTAGATGATCTACTAAGGGTGTAGTGTGAGCTAGATAGGTAACAAGTTAGGCACTGATCACAGCTCACAATAGTGTTTATTGTTTGTTTGTTTGGTGCCTACAAGGTGTTTGATGAAATGGTCGAAAGAGATTCAAATTTGAGTTTTTGATTCAAACTTGGTGGGTGTACTAGTTACATACTCAGTAGTCTCTAGTTAGTTGGAAAGGTCAAGTAGAATTGGTTTGGTTGGTTTTTGAGAAAGGGGTGATCTTCCCATATGAATCAGATTCAATTTTGAAGTGTGATTTGAATCAAGTTTCAAATGTTTCTGTAAGTTTGAAAGGTGGTCTTTGATTCACTTTTACTTGGTCTAGCAAGGGGTGAAAAGAAATAGAAATGTTTCTGTTTGAAATCTTAGACTAGAAACACTCAAACTGGTCTAGTGAGCAAGATTGGCAAAAATGACCATTTGCCTTATTTGATTTGTTTTTTATTTTCTCTTGATTTGTTTTTTGCTTGTAAATGATTTAGATGATGTTGTTTTCACCTTTCAACCATTCCTTGCTATTTAGATCAATCACACAAGTCCATTCATGCATTCATAAAATCATCACATACACACATGCATTCATATTGATTTTATTAACAAAAGTTTTTGTTAACCCTAATTTTGGTGATTGGAATTGATAATCATTGTTAAATAATTTTGGGATGTTACAATGATATCAAATGTGTACAAGGTACAAGTGCAATGTTGAAAGCGTTCCCCGTGACATCACGGTTCTGCTAATTCCAACGTATAGATGCAAGCATATACAACTTCGATGACACAATGGTTCAAGTATATTATGGGCAAGAAAATAAGGTGTGTTATCAAGTTTGTTAGAGCTTTACTAAATAGTTTTCACATAACAAAATACTTTTTAATTCGAAAGATAAATGAAGCTTGAGAATTTACTTGGAATAGCAATAATGCTAATAGGTAGATATGGTGGACACAAATGGCACAGGTTTTGGTTCAAAGGGTTTGGAAGAATGAGAAGTATGCCTTCTCAAAACATGTTTTTGGCTAGCAAGGCTAGGTACCAAGCAAGAGAGTTGAAAGAAAGAAGCAAACATACAAGTAATAAAGCCAAACATGCAATCTTCCTTCAAGGCACAAAAGAACTTAAATAAAGAATACTAAGCTTATGAGCCACCAAGAAAGAAAATAAATGATACAAAATACCTGGAAGCTTTTTTTTCTCTTTTTCTTTCAAACCTCAGAAAATGTTGCTACTGACCAGAGCTCGGTTTGCCAAAACCTATTTAGAGTTACTTGATGCTCCCAAAGTGATGCCAAATACTGATCAACTAGATCCATCATATAATAGAGATTGCAAACTAAAACAAGAAGTGCAAAAATTAAAAGATGAATCTTCTCATTAATTTTCCATAAAGGCACTCACACCAAGGGATACATAGATAATCAACTAAAAGAGAGATACTTCCACATGCAAACCAAACTATAAGATAACACCTCTACCGACGATATGAATATACTAAAAAGGTAAAAGATAAAAGATAATGATGGCGATATCGCGACACTCCCCCAAGCTTGGAACAAGCCAAGGGGATGCCAAACCTGATGATGAATTACTTCTCCGGTGGTGGTGGTGTTCTATTGATAAGATCTTCAATAAGTTTCTTCAAATCCTTAATCTCAAAGGTTAGAGTACGAATCAACATCAAATTATGCTCAATGCAGCTCATGATCAATTCGGACCGAGGGTCCCAGTCCTTGTTATTCTTCCTCCACTCTTCCTTCTTAGAGTGTTCCTTCCCTGCATGGTTAGAACGAGTGGTACGAGGAGGAAGTGTCCATGGAGAGAGTATATGACGTGGAGGTTTCCCTCCTGTAGACATCCGTGCTGTCCTCTTAAGATTGATAGGGGTTGCCACCACTCCAATGCTTGTGACGGTAGTGCGGGTGTCCAGTTGCTTGTCCTCCTCCATGTGTCCTTCATAACCTACCAAAATCTCCTCCTCCTTGGGTTTCCGAGGGTCGTCTTCCTCGGGCTTCTTGCCTTTGTCGTTGGCGGAGACCATGGTGCTCTAAACTTGAGAAGTTTTCCTGATAGAAACAGATCGAAACGAAAACACGATGAGAACACGATGCACGAACCTCGGGGGATCCGGGGGGTTATATATTATGAAGTTTCAAAGCATAAGGAAGTTTTTGATACGAAAACGAGGCGGAGACGGAGCTCGGGGGAGGCACACCCCCTCCAGGCACGGGGCAAGGTGGGCCCGCGCCTAGGGTGGGTTTGTCCACCCCGAACTCCGATTCCTCCTCTGTTCCGTCGTATAACTTCCCTTATGTATTAAAAAAATCAAAAATATAAAAATATTGGGGTTTCACGAACCTTCTATTTTCACCACTTTTATCTATTCAAAGACGAACTCTGCAGACTCCTTTTCTCCTTCTCCTAGAATTTTCCTTTCCTCACAAGGCAATACACAAACTTCAATGGCAACATTAGTGTAAGAAAAACAACAAACCTTTAGGTTCACACTTCAACTGAAATCTATCAAAACAAAGGCTTCTTTAAGAGGCAAATGCAAATGATAACAGAAATCTGTCAACACAGACCAGCAGGTAAATATTGATTTTTTTGAAACCCTTCTGTTGCTCAAATCAAAAAGTGCAGCACTAATAAAAGTTGGGTACCAACTTGGACAACAAGCTCAGAAAAATACAGCTCCATCCGACGTACTAAGCTCCCTCACAAATTTTTACAATGCAGCACAAAAAACTATCCCAGGACAACCACTTTTCACAACTCCTCTACTTCACAAAAGTAGTTGAACTTGACTCAAAAACCAAAACAAAAAAGTATAAGGAGCAGTTATTACTGAAGTAATAACTTCCAAGACTCGACAAAAACTCTTGGGTTATCTCCCAACAAGTACTTTTCTTTAATGCCTTTAAGTTAGGCTTGAAAGTTTCAAGGATGCTCATAGGAGATAAATATTTGAAGTGAAAAAGAGCATTAAGAAGCAAATAACCAACACATTCAAGTCTAACCCACTTACTATGCATGGGGGTTGTAGGGGTTCGTAACATGGAAAACAAAAAATTTCTATCGCATGCACACAAACAAGCCAAGATCTATCTACTAGATTGTAGCAACGAGTCAATAGAAGCACTCACCCTAGAAGATTCCAAAGCGGTTAACGAGAGCAGATTCTCATGGGTGATGTAGTCGTACACTTGCCGATCTCAAGATCGCGTAGACGATCCTTCTGGCGCTGCGTTCCGGCAGCGCTTACGCAGTCGGTCACACGTTCAGTACTCGATGAAGGAGGTGTCGGTCACACGTTCAGTACACGTTTAGAAGTCCGAGAGGAGGAGGAGGAGGTGTCGGCGGCTAGGGCGGCGGCACGCGACAGCGGCGCTGGCGGCGGCGCGGCGGCGGATCGGGTGGAGAGGGGCTAGGGCTTGTGGTGTGGGGCAGCCCTCCCCCTCTATTTATGAGAGGGAGGGGCAGCCTTGTGAGGGGTGGGTTTGAATCCAAACCCAAACCCAAGTTGGATTGAGAGAAGGACTTGTTTCTTCTCCCACTAGGAAACCATTGTTCCAGTTTGAATTTTCAAACTTCCCGTTTGACTTTCAATTTAGAGCTTTATTTCTCTCTTGAAAATGCCAACACCAAGTGACCTAGGATATGATCCAATCATTACTCATACCCATGACACATTCATAGACCATTCCCCTTCCGGTCCGGTCAACCTTCTATACCCTTCTAGAACCTCTCCGATGAAAACATCGGAAACTTTCCCGAACTCCGAAATAGGTCTTTCCTTATATGAATCTTATTCTCCGGACCATTCCGGATCTCCTCGTGATATCCCGGATCCCATCCGAGACTCCGAACAACATTCAGTATCCCTACTAACATTCCATATCTACTAAACAACATCGAATCCTTAAGTGTGTCTCCCTACGGTTCGTGATTATGCGTACATAACCGAGACACTTCTCTGATCAATAACCAATAGAGGAATCTGGAAATTCATATGGCTCCCACATATTTCTACGATTACTTTGCGATCGAATGAACCACTTACATACGATACCAATTTCCCTTTGTCTCACGATAGTTTACTTATCCGAGGTTTTGATCGTCGGTATCTCTACATACCTAGTTCAATCTCGTTTCTGATAAGTACTCTTTTCTCGTTCCCGTGATATGTGATCCCTTGTGAGCCAGTCACATGATTTTGGATGACATTCCACCGAGAGGGCCCAGAGTATATCTATCCATCATATGGATGGATAAATCCCACTCTTGATCCATGTGCCTCAACCCATACTTTCCGAACACTCAATGCCACCTTTATAGCCACCCAGTTACGGTGTGGTGTTTGATGTCATCAAAGCATCCTTCTGGTGATGGTGATTAGCATGATCTCATGGTCGAAGGAATTAGGTTACTATGTATCAGAAAGCTTATAGAAAACGAACTATTAAAATGACTTGATCTTTATGCTACGCTTATCTATAGGAGCAAGTCCATCACACCATTCTCCTAATGATATGATCTTGTTATTAATAAAATCTCAATGTTCATGATCGAGAAACCACGATCATCTATTAATGTTACCATCTTGGACATGCTCTCGAATAGCGTGAAAACGTAGCTTGATGTGCTTCAACTTCTTGTGTGACCTTGGTTCTTGCGCATTGGCTATGGCGCCCATGTTATCACAGTAGATAGACATTGGGTCCAGCACACTTGGAACCACACCGAGCTCTGTAATGAACTCCTTCATCCATATCGCCTCTTGTGAAGCCTCCGAAGCAGCTATGTATTCTGATTCAGTTGAAGATCTCGCCACAACGCTTTGCTTTGCACTCCTCCAGCTAACTTCTGCACCATTCAAAGTAAATACGTATCCATATTGAGATTTAGAATCATCCGGATCGGTGTTCCAACTAGCATCGGTGTAACCATTAACAACTAGTTGTTCATCATCTCCATAAGAAAGAACCATATCCTTAGTTCTTCTCAAGTACTTAAGGATGTTTTTGACCGCTGTCCAATGATCCACTCCTGGATCACTTTGATATCTGCTAGTCAAAATAACAGCATATGCAATGTCGGGTCTAGTACATAGCATGGCATACATGAGAGATCCTATGGCTGAGGCATACAGAGTCTTACTCATCCGTTCTCTATCTTCTACCGTTGCAGGACTTTGAGTTTTACTCAAGGTCGTATTGGGCAACATGGGCAAGAACCCTTTCTTACTATCTTCCATTCCAAACCTTTTTATAACTTTGTCCAAATATGTACTCTGTGAAAATGATATTAGGCGTCTCGATCTATCTCTATAAATCTTTATGCCTAATATGTAAGCTTCTTCGCCATGATCTTTCATTGAAAAAATATTATTCAAATAATCCTTGACACTATTAAGAAGGTCTACATCATTCCCAATCAACAATATGTCATCTACATATAGTATTAGGAATAATACAGGTCTCCCATTCACTTTCTTGTAAACAAGCTTCTCCATAAGTTTGTATAAAACCAAAGCTTTTGATTACCTTATCAAAATGTTGATTCCAACTTCGGGATGCTTGCTTTAATCCATATATGGACCGTTGAAGTTTGCATACCTTGTTAGCATCTTTAGGATCGACAAAACCTTTGGGTTTCATCATATACAACTTTTCATCAATGTCTCCATTGAGGAACGCTATTTTGACATCCATCTGCTATATCTCATAATCATAATATGCAGCGATTGCTAACATAATCCTCACAGACTTTAGCTTCGCTACTGGTGAGAAAGTCTCATCATAGTCAACTCCTTGAATTTTTAGAAACCCTTTTGCGACAAGTCGAGCTTTATAGACAGTAACATTACCATCATCATCTGTTTTCTTCTTGAAAATCCATTCGTTCTCGACAGCCTTCCGGCCATCCGGTAAGTCCACCAAAGTCCATACCTGGTTTTCGTACATGGTTCCAATCTCGGATTTCATGGCCTCTTGCCATTTATTGGAATCTGGGCTCATCATCGCTTCCTCATATGTCGCAGGGTCATCGGTGTTGTCCACCAACATCACACTCATAACGGGATCATACCAATCAGGAGTGGTATGAGTCCTCGTCGACCTGCGAGGTTCTGTAGTAACTTCAACCGAAGTTTCATGATCAACATCATTAGCTTCCTCTCTTATTGTTGTAAGTGCCACAGGAACTACTTCCGGTGCTGCGCTACTCGCAAGTTCGAGAGAAGGTTACCTCTTCGAGTTCTACTTTCCTTCCAGTCACTTCTTTCGAGAGAAATTCCTTCTCTAGAAAGGATCCATTCTTGGCAATGAAGATCTTGCCCTCGGATCTATGATAGAAGGTATACCCAATAGTTTCCTTCGGGTATCCTATGAAGACACATTTTTCCGCTTTGGGTTCAAGCTTGTCTGGCTGTAACTTCTTTACATAAGCTTCGCAACCCCAAACTTTAAGGAACGACAATTTAGGTTTCTTCCCAAACCATAATTCCTACGGTGTCGTTTCAACGGATTTAGATGGTGCCCTATTTAAAGTGAATGCGGTTGTTTCTAATGCATAACCCCAAAATGATAGCGGTAAATCTATAAGTGACATCATAGAACGAACCATATCTAAGAGAGTTTGATTACGACGTTCGGACACACCATTACGCTGTGGTGTTCCCGACGGTGTCAATTGTGAAAGTATTCCGCATTTCTTCAAATGCTCGACAAACTCGTAACTTATATATTCACCTCCACGATCAGATCGTAGAAATTTATTCTTCTTGTTACGTTGATTCTCTACCTCACTTTGAAATTCCTTAAACTTCTCAAAAGTTTCGGACTTATGTTTCATGAAATAGATATACCCATATCTACTCAAGTCATCCGTGAAGTTAAGAACATAACGATAACCACCGCGCGATGCTACACTCATTGGGCCACACACATCGGTATGTATGATTTCCAACAAGTCCGTAGCTCGCTCCATCATACCAGAAAATGGTGTCTTAGTCTTCTTACCCATTATACATGCTTCGCATCTTTCAAGTGATTCGAAATCAAGTGATTCAAGAAGTCCATCGGAATGGAGTTTCTTCATACGCTTCACTCCAATATGACCAAGATGACAGTGCCACATATAGGTCGAGTTATCGCTCAATTTCAAACGTTTAGCTTCAATGTTATTAATGTGTGTATTACCACAATCGAGATTCAATAAGAATAGACCATCTATCAAAGGTGCATGTGCATAAAACATATTACTCATATAAATCGAACAACCATTATTCTCGGATTTAAACAAGTAACCGTCTCGCAATAAACATGATCCGTATATAATGTTCATGCTCAACGCAAGCACCAAATAACAATTATTTAAGTATAAAACTAATCCCGATGGTAGATGAAGAGGTAGCGTGCCGACCGCGATCACATCAACCTTTGATCCATTTCCAACGCGCATCGTCACCTTGTTATTCTCTAGCTTCCGTTTATTCGGCAGCACCTGTTTCGAGTTACAAATATGAGCAACCGAACCAATATCAAATACCTAGGCACTACTACGAGTACTAGTGAGATACACATCAATAACATGTATATTGGATATACCTTTCTTCTTGATGTTGCCGTTCTTCAAATCCGCCAAGTACTTTGGGCAATTCCGCTTCCAGTGACCCTCTCCCTTGCAGTAAAAGCACTCGGTATCAGCCTTAGGCCCAGCCTTGGTCTTCTTCGCCGGCGCGGTAACTTTCTTATCACCCTTCTTGAAGTTTCCCTTTTTCTTAGACTTGCCTTGCTTCTTGAATTTGGTGGTCTTATTGACCAACAACACTTGGTGCTCTTTCTTGATCTCCACTTCTGCAGACTTTAACATGGAGAAGAGTTCGGGCAACGACTTGTCCATGTTTTGCATATTGTAGTTCATCACAAAGTACTTGTAACTTGGTGGTAGTGATTGGAGGACACGGTGAATCCCCAAAGCATTAGGAATCACTATACCCAAGCTTTGAAGCTTGCTTGTGTGCCCAGACATCTTAAGCACGTGATCACAGATGGAGCTGCCCTCTTCCATCTTGCAGTTAAAGAACTTTTCAGAAGCCTCATAACTGTCAACTGCCGCGTGAGCCTCAAATATCATTTTGAGTTCACGGACAATATCATGTGGGTCATGGTTCTCAAACCTTTTCTGAAGCTCCGATTCCAAACCATACAAGATAGCACACTGAACTGTGGAGTACTAATTCTTCCGACCGAGGAAAACATTTTTTACCTCATCAGTAGTAGTAGCTGCAGGCGGGTCACCCAGATGTGCATCCAACACATAGGTCAAATTACTAGCATTGAGGACAATCCTCAAATTGCGGAACTAATCCGCGAAGTTGCTTCCATTGTTTTTCAACTTTTCTTTCTCTAGGAACGCATTAAAATTGATGGTAGGGGCCGCCATTGATCTACATCATATTTGCAATAGTTTAGACTAAGTTTATGACAAATTGAATTCTAATTAATAGTTAAATTAATCTAGGTGAACTCCCACTCAAAACAATATCCCTCAAATTGTTTTAGTGATCACATGAACCAAATCCACCACATCAAAACCGATCATCACGAGAGTTGATGTAGTTTCAATGGCGAACAATCAACATGTTCATCATATCTACTATATGACTCATGCTTTACCTTTTGGTGACCCGTGTTCCGAGACCATGTCTGTACATGCTAGCCTCGTCAAGATCAAACCTTAGCTTCCGCATGAGAAAATCTGGCTTGCTCACGTTGTATACACTCGCAGAATCTAACACACCCGATCATCATGTGGTGCTTCGAAACAACGAGCTTTAGCAACGGTGCTTACTAAGGATGAACACCTTAAAACTTGAAATTTTGTGCTTGAGGGATCATCTTATAATGCTACCGTCGCGAACTAAGCAATACAAGATGCATAAAAGGATTAACATCACATGCAATTCATAATATGTGATATGATACGGCCTTTCTTCTTGTGCTTCCGATCTCCATCTTCAAGCACGAACATGATATCCATCATCACAGGTATGGCGTCAAGGTCAATGGCGCCGCTTCATGGTTGTCGTCCACCAACATCAACTATTACAACACCTTTGAATAGACAAGCAGGTCTTAACGGAATTAAAAGACAACCATATGGCTCCTGCCGGTTGCCGACTTACAATAAAGAACATTGCATACATCATATATAATCACAATCATGGCCATATCACATGACAGCACACCCCTGCAAAACAAAGTTAGACGCCTCTAATTTTCTTTGCATATTTTACGTGGTTTGGGGCTTTCAATAAGTGTCGTTCTAACTTACGAACAAGAACCACAACGGTGGTGTTTGAACTATCAAGTGCCCGTTATAAATTGAATCTATACTATGATGGGAGAGACAGACACCCGCAAAGCCACTTATGCAATACAAGTTGCATATTGAGCGTGGAGCAAGTCTCATGAACGATGTCATGTAAGGTTAGCCCGGGACGCTTCATCCCATCATACCGCAAGATGCAAAGTACACAAAAATCAATTGATAATAAAAGCAGCACCGCCCATAATGACCATTGTGTTCTACTCGTGCAACAGATCTACATATAGACACGACTCTGATACCACTATAGGGGTTCTTAGCATGGAAAAAAAATTCTACCGCATGCACACAAACAAGCCAAGATATATCTACTAGATTGTAGCAATGAGTCGATAGAAGCACTCACCCTCGAAGATTCCAAAGCGGTTAACGAGAGCAGATTCTCGTGGGTGATGTAGTCGTACACTTGCCGATCTCAAGATCGCGTAGACGATCCTTCTAGCGCTGCGTTCCGGCAGCGCTTCCACGGTCGGTCACATGTTCAGTACTCGATGAAGACCCTCCTCTCCCTTGTTCCAGCAGGCAGCAGAGGTTGTAGTTCTCCCCTCGTGATTCCGGCAGCACGACGACATGGTGTCGGAAGTAGAGGGAAGATCCCACAGGGCGTCGCCTAAGCCGGTGCGAGTTATGGTGGATTAGGGTTTCCCGGAGATCTAGGGTTTAGAATTCCGGGAGGAGGAGGAGGTGTCGGCGGCGGCTAGGGCGGCGGCGCGACGGCGGCGGCGGCGGCTCGGTTGGAGAGGGGCTAGGGCTTGTGGTGTTGGGGCAGCCCTCCCCCTCTATTTATGAGAGGGATGGGCAGCCTTGTGAGGGTGGGTTTGAATCCAAACCCAAACCCATGTTGGATTAAGAGAAGGACTTGTTTCTTCTCCCACTAGGAAACCATTGTTCCAGTTCGACTTTTCAAACTTCCCATTTGACTTTCAATTTAGAGCTTTATTTCTCTCTTGCAAATGACAACACCAAGTGGCCTAGGATATGATCCAATCATTCCTCATATCCATGACACATTCATAGACCATTGCCCTTTCGGTTCGGTCAACCTTCTAGACCCTTCTAGAACCTCTTCGATGAAAACATCGGAAACTTTCCCGAACTCCGAAACACATGAATCTTATTCTCCGGACAATTCCGGATCTCCTCGTGATATCTCGGATCCCATCCGAGACTCCGAACAACATTCAGTATCCCTACTAACATTCCATATCTACTAAACAACATCGAATCCTTAAGTGTGTCTCCGTACGGTTCGTGAATTATGCGGACATGACTAAGACACTTCTCCAATCAATAACCAATAGAGGAATCTGGAAATTCATATGGCTCCCACATATTTCTATGATTACTTTGCGATCAAATGAACCACTTACATACGATACCAATTTCCCTTTGTCTCACGATAGTTTACTTATCCAAGGTTTTTATCGTCGGTATCTCTACATACCTAGTTCAACCTCGTTTCCGATAAGTACTTTTTTCTTGTTCCCGTGATATGTGATCCCTTGTGAGCCAGTCACATGCTTGCAATCCAATTGGATGACATTCCACTAAGAGGGCCCAGAGTATATCTATCTGTCATATGGATGGACAAATCCCACTCTTGATCCATGTGCCTCAACCCATACATTCCAAACACTCAATGCCACCTTTATAGCCACCCAGTTACGGTGTGGTGTTTGATGTCATCAAAGCATCCTTCTGGTGATGGTGATTAGCATGATATCATGGTCGAAGGAATTAGGTTACTATGTATCAGAAAGCTTATAGCAAACGAGCTATTAAAATGACTTGATCTTTATGCTACGCTTATCTATAGGAGCATGTCCATCACACCATTCTCCTAATGATATGATCTTGTTATTAATAACATCTCAATGTTCATGATCGAGAAACCACGATCATCTATTAATCAACAAGCTAGTATTATGAAGAGGCTTTACCAGAGACTCTAATTTAGTTTACAAATCACACAAGTATTAATGTTTCCGGTTAATACTATTATAGCATGAATGTAAACATTTATCATAAACACAAAGATATAATAATAACCACTTTTATTATTGCCTCTAGGGCATATCTCCAACAGGGGTATCATGAGAAAATAAATTGTTGAAACAAAAAGCCACCAGCATAGGAGGACAAAACAGATGCAACTTCAAAGCTTTCAACATAAAACATGGAAACTTAACATTATTGAGATGCATAAAACCATGTTTCCCTCTCTGAAAATAACGTTCAGTAGCACTTTCAATAAAGTTGACAATATAAATGTCACTGGCAACAACTTTATCATCAGAATGAGCATACTTACAGTCACCAAAAAGAGGTCCAAGGTCATAAACTGGATCAATAGAAGCAAGTTGTTCAATCGTGAAATTTTTATTAGGCAAGGAGCTTTAGCAAATTTGGAAAAGTTAAACACATAAGAATCTCCATCAAACTTAGTTAAAACTTTCTCCTTATTACAATCTATAATAGATCCACAAGTGTTCAAGAAAGGTCTACCAAAAATGATAGGACCGGTTTTGCTAGCTGCTGAATTAAGCACTAGAAAATCAGCAGGATATTTAATCTTACCACAAAGAGCCTCCACATATTTTACGATGCAAATTGGGCAAATGGTTTCCTTATTTGCAAGGTGAATAACCACATCATTGTCCCCAAGCTCACAAGGACCAATTTCATGCATAATTTCCCTGTAGATCTCATAGGGAATAGCACTAGAACTAGCACCACTATCACATAAACCATAATAGAAATGATCACCAATTTTAACAGAAAGCACAGGAACACTAGCTTTTCTAGCCTTACTAGGATGAGAGATAATATAAGAAGCGTCTTCACAGAAGACAATTTTCTCATCCTCTATATTTCTAGTGATAAAATCTTCCATAGTAGCTATCATAGGTTCAATATTCAATTGCTCATCAAGCTCCACAGTTTTCTTTGCACTTTTGTTATTTGCACTAATAATCATAGAATACTCCTTTAACTTAGCTGGGAAAGGAACTTTCTCAACATGAGGTTCAGGCACAATATGATTAGTAGTACAAACTTTAGTACTGCTAACAGGAACATGACTAACAACATCTTTATAAGGTGAATGGTACTTATTCCACTTCTTCTTGGGAATTTCTATGTAAGATGCAAAGGCCTTAAAACAGTTGGCAATACTTTGGGAATCAAGACCAAACTCATTGCTAATATCACGGAAGTCATCAGTTCCTGTAGGGGTTCGTAGCATGGACAACAAAAAAATTCTACCGCATGCACACAAACAAGCCAAGATCTATCTACTAGATTGTAGAAACGAGTCGATAGAAGCACTAACCCTCGAAGATTCCAAAGCGGTTAACGAGAGAAGAATCTCGTGGGTGATGTAGTCGTACACTTGCCGATCTCAAGATCGCGTAGACGATCCTTCCGGTATTGCGTTAAAGCGCTTCATGATCGGTCTGCGTTAAATTCGATGAAGACCTTCCTCTCCCTTGTTCCAGTAGGCAGCAGAGGTTGTAGTTCTCCCCTCGTGATTCTGGCAGCACAACGGCGTGGTGTCGGAAGTAGAGGGAAGATCCCCCAGGGCTTCGCCTAAGCCGGTGCGAGTTATGGTGGATTAGGGTTTCCTGGAGATCTAGGGTTTAGAAGTCCGGGATGAGGAGGAGGTGTCGGCGGCGGCGGCTTGGGCGCGGCGGCGGCAGCGCGGTTGTGGGGAGGGCTTAGATCTTGTGTGCTTTGGGGCAGCCCTCCCCCTCTATTTATGAGAGGGGGCAGCCTTGGGAGGGGTGGGTTTGAATCCAAACCCAAACCCAAGTTGGATTGAGAGAAGGACTTGTTTCTTCTCCCACTATGAAACCATTGTTCCAGTTTGACTTTTCAAACTTCCCGTTTGACTTTCAATTTAGAGCTTTAATTCTCTCTTGCAAATGTCCACACCAAATGACCTAGGATATGATCCAATCATTCCACTTACCCATGACACATTCATGGTCCATTCCCCTTCCGGTTCGGTGAACCTTCTAGAACCTCTCCGATGAAAACATCAGAATCTTTCCCGAACTCCGGAATCAGACTTTCCTTGTATGAATCTTATTCTCCAGACCATTCCGGATCTCCTCGTGATATCCCGGATCCCATCCGAGACTCCGAACAACATTCGGTATCCCTAATAACATTCCATATCTACTAAACAACAACGAAACCTTAAGTGGGTCTCCCTACGGTTCGTGAATTATGCGGCCATGACCGAGACACTTCTCCAATTAATAACCAGTAGAGGAATCTAGAAATTCATATGGTTCCCACATATTTCTACGATTACTTCGCGATCGAATGAACCACTTACATACGATACCAATTCCCTTTGTCTCACGATAGTTTACTTATCCGAGGTTTTGATCGTCAGTATCTCTGCATACCTAGTTCAACCTCGTTACCAATAAGTACTCTTTTCTCGTTCCCGTGATATGTGATCCCTTGTGAGCCAGTCACATGCTTGCAAGCCAATTGGATGACATTCCACCGAGAGGGCCCAAAGTATATCTATCCGTCATATGGATGGACAAATCCCACTCTTGATCCATGTGCCTCAACCCATACTTTCCGAACACTCAATGCCACCTTTATAGCCACCCAGTTACGGTTTGGTGTTTGATGTCATCAAAGCATCCTTCCGGTGATGGTGATTAGCATGATCTCATGGTCAAAGGAATTAGGTTACTATGTATCAGAAAGCTTATAGCAAACAAACTATTAAAATGACTTGATCTTTATGCTACGCTTCTCTATAGGAGTATGTCCATCACACCATTTTCCTAATGATATGATCTCGTTGTTAATAACATCTCAATGTTCATGATCGATAAACCACGATCATCTATTAACCAACAAGCTAGTATTATAAAGAGGCTTTACTAGGGACTCTAATTTAGTTTACAAATCACACAAGTATTAATGTTTCCGGTTAATACTGTTATAGCATGAATGTAAACATTTATCATAAACACAAAGATATAATAATAGCCACTTCTATTATTGCCTCTTGGGCATATCTCCAATAGTCTCCCACTTGCACTAGAGTCAACTAATCTAGATTACATGGTAATATACCGAACACCCATGGCGGTTTGGTGCTGGTCATGTTTTGCCCTCGAGAGAGGTTTAGTAAACGGATCCGCCGCATTCAGATCTGTGTGTACTTTGCAAATCTTTATGTCACCATCTTGGACATGCTCTTGAATAGCGTGAAAACGTAGCTTGATGTGCTTCAGCTTCTTGTGTGACCTTGGTTCTTGCGCATTGGCTATGGTGCTCATGTTATCATAGTAGATAGACATTGGGTCTAGCGCACTTGGAACCACATCAAGCTTTGTAATGAACTCCTTCATCCATATCGCCTCTTGTGAAGCCTCCGAAGCAGCTATGTATTCCGATTCAGTTGAAGATCTCGCCACAACGCTTTGCTTTGCACTCCTCTAGCTAACTGCTGCACCATTCAAAGTAAATATGTATCCATATTGTGATTTAGAATCATCCGGATCGGTGTTCCAACTAGCATCGGTGTAACCATTAACAACGAGCTGTTCATCACCTCCATAAGAAAGAACCATATCCTTAGTTCTTCTCAAGTACTTAAGGATGTTTTTGACCTCTGTCCAATGATCCACTCCTGGATCACTTTGATATCTGCTAGTCAAACTAACAACATATGCAATGTCGGGTCTAGTACATAGCATGGCATACATAATAGATCATATGGCTGAGGCATAGGGAGTCTTACTCATCCTTTCTCTATCTTCTGCAGTTGCAGGACTTTGAGTTTTACTCAAGGTCGTATTGGGCAACATGGGAAAGAACCCTTTCTTGCTATCTTCCATTCCAAACCTCTTTAGAACTTTTTCCAAATATGTACTCTGTGACATTGATATTAGGCGCCTCGATCTATCTCTATAAATCTTTATGCCTAATATGTAAGCTGCTTCGCCAAGATCTTTCATTGAAAAACTATTATTCAAATAATCCTTGACACTATTAAAAAGGTCTACATCATTCCCAATCAACAATATGTCATCTACATATAGTATTAAGAATGCTACAGAGCTCCCACTCACTTTCTTGTAAATACAATCTTCTCCATAAGTTTGTATAAAACCAAATCTTTTGATTACCTTATCATAACATTGATTCCAACTTCGGGATGCTTGCTTCAATCCATATATGGACCGTTGAAGTTTGCATACCTTGTTAGCATGTTTAGGATCGACAAAACCTTTGGGTTGCATCATATACAACTCTTCATCAATGTCTCCATTGAGGAATGCCGTTTTGACATCCATCTGCTATATCTCATAATCATAATATGCAGCGATTGCTAACATAATCCTCACAGACTTTAGCTTCGCTACTGGTGAGAAAGTCTCATCGTAGTCAACTCCTTGAATTTGTCGAAACCCTTTTGCGACAAGTCGAGCTTTATAGACAGTAACATTACCATCAGCATTTGTTTTCTTCTTGAAAATCCATTTATTCTCGACAGCCATCCGATAAGTCCACCAAAGTCCATACTTGGTTTTCGTACATGGATCCAATCTCAGATTCATGGCCTCTTGCCATTTATTGGAATCTGGGCTCATCATCGCTTCCTCATATGTCATAGGGTCATCGGTGTTGTCCACCAACATGACACTCATAACAGGATCATACCAATCAGGAGTGGTACGAGTTCTCGTCGATCTGCGAGGTTCTGTAGCACCTTCAACCGAAGTTTCATGATCAACATCATTAGCTTCCTCTCTTATTGGTGTAGGCGCCACAGGAACTACTTCCGGTGCTGCGCTACTCGCAAGTTCGAGAGAAGGTTTAACAACCTCGTCGAGTTCTACTTTCCTTCTAGTCACTTCTTTCGAGAGAAATTCCTTCTCTAGAAAGGATCCATTCTTGGCAACGAAGATCTTGCCTTCGGATCTATGATAGAAGGTATACCCAATAGTTTCCTTCGGCTATCCTATGAAGACACATTTTTCTGCTTTGTGTTCAAGCTTGTCGGGCTGTAACTTCTTTACAAAAGCTTCGCAACACCAAACTTTAAGGAACGACAATATAGGTTTCTTCCCGAACCATAATTCATATGGTGTCGTTTCGACGGATTTAGATGGTGCCCTATTTAAAGTGAATGCGGCTGTTTCTAATGCATAACCCCAAAACGATAGCGGTAAATCTGTAAGTGACATCATAGAATGAACCATATCTAAGAGAGTTCGATTACGAAGTTCGGACACACCATTACGCTGTGGTGTTCCTGGTGGTGTCAATTGTGAAAGTATTCCGCATTTCTTCAAATGCTCGCCAAACTCGTAACTTAGATATTCACCTCCATGATCAGATCATAGAAATTTAATCTTCTTATTACGTTGATTCTCTACCTCACTTTGAAATTCCTTAAACTTCTCGAAAGTTTTGGACTTATGTCTCATGAAATAGATATACCCATATCTACTCAAGTCAACCGTGAAGGTAAGAACATAACGATAACCACCGCGCGATGCTACACTCATTGGGCCACACACATCGGTATGTATGATTTCCAACAAGTCCATAACTCGCTCCATCATACCAAAAAATGGAGTCTTAGTCATTTTACCCATCAGACATGCTTCGCATCTTTCAAGTGATTCGATATCAAGTGATTCAAGAAGTCCACCGGAATGGAGTTTCTTCATACGCTTCACTCCAATATGACCAAGACGACAGTGCCACATATAGGTTGAGTTATCGCTCAATTTCAAACGTTTAGCTTCAATGTTATTAATGTGTGTATTACCACAATCGAGATTCAATAAGAATAGACCATCTATCGAAGGTGCATGTGCATAAAACATATTACTCATATAAATCGAACAACCATTATTCTCGGACTTTAAAAAGTAACCGTCTCGCAATAAAAATGATCCGGATATAATGTTCATGCTCAACGCAGGCACCAAATAACAATTATTTATGTATAAAACTAATCCCGATGGTATATGAAGAGGTAGCGTGCCGACCGCGATCACATCAACCTTTGATCCATTTCCAACGCGCATCGTCACCTCGTTATTCTCTAGCTTTCGTTTATTCGGCAGTACCTGTTTCGAGTTACAAATATGAGCAACCGAACCAGTATCAAATACCCAGGCACTACTACGAGTACTAGTGAGATACACATCAATAACATGTATATCGGATATACCTTTCTTCTTTATGTTGCCATTCTTCAAATCCGCCAAATACTTTGGGCAATTCCTCTTCTAGTGACCTTCTCCCTTGCAGTAAAAGCACTCAGTATCAGCCTTAGGCCCAGCCTTGGTCTTCTTCTCCGGCGCGGTAACTTTCTTACCGCCCTTCTTGAAGTTTCCCTTTTTCTAAGACTTTCCTTGCTTCTTGAATTTGGTGGTCTTATTGACCAACAACACTTGGTGCTCTTTCTTGATCTCCAGTTTTGCAGACTTTAACATGGAGAAGAGTTCGGGTAACGACTTGTCCATGTTTTGCATATTATAGTTCATCACAAAGTTCTTTTAACTTGGTGGTAGTGATTGGAGGACACGGTGAATCCCCAAAGCATTAGGAATAACTATACCCAAGCTTTGGAGTTTACTTGCGTGCCCAGACATCTTAAGCACGTGCTCACCGATGGAGTTGCGCTCTTCCATCTTGCAGTTAAAGAACTTTTCAGAAGCCTCATAACTGTCAACTGCCGCGTGAGCCTCAAATATCATTTTGAGTTCACAGAAAATATCATGTGGGTCATGGTATTCAAACCTTTTCTGAAGCTCCGATTCCAAACCATACAAGATAGCACACTGAACTGTGGAGTACTGATTCTTCCGAGCGAGGAAAACATTCTTTACCTCATCGATAGCATTACCTGCAGGCGGGTCACCCAGCGGTGCATCCATCACATAGGTCAAATTACCAACATTGAGGACAATCCTCAAATTGCGGAACCAATCCGCAAAGTTGCTTCCATTGTTTTTCAACTTTTCTTTCTCTAGGAATGCATCAAAATTGATGGTAGGGGCCGCCATTGATCTACAACATATTTGCAATAGTTTAAACTAAGTTTATGACAAATTGAGTTCTAATTAATAGTTAAATTAATCTAGGTGAACTCCCACTCAAAAAAATATCCCTCAAATTGTTTTAGTGATCACACGAACCAAATCCACCACATCAAAACTGATCATCACAAGAGTTGATGTAGATTCAATGGCGAACAATCAACATGTTCATCATATCTACTATATGACTCATGCTTTACCTTTCGGTGATCCGTGTTCCGAGACCATGTCTGTACATGCTCGTCAAGATCAAACCTTAGCTTCCGCATGAGCAAATCTGGCTTGCTCATGTTGTATACACTCGCAGAATCTAACACACCCGATCATCACGTGGTGCTTCGAAACAACGAGTTTTAGCAACGGTACTTACTAAGGATGAACACTTTAAAACTTGAAATTTTTGTGCTTGAGGGATCATCTTATAATGCTACCGTCGTGAACTAAGCAATACAAGATGCATAAAAGGATTAACATCACATGTAATTCAGAATATGTCATATGATATGGCCTTTCTTCTTATGTTTCTGATCTCCATCTTGAAGCACGAACATGATCTCCATCATCACCGGTATGGCGTCAAGGTCAATGGCGCCGCTTCATGGTTGTCGTCCACCAGCATCAACTATTACAACTACTTTGAATAGACACGTAGGTATTAACGGAATTTAAAAGACAACCATATAGTTCCTGCCGGTTGCCAACTTACAATAAGGAACATTGCATACAACATATATAATCACAATCATGGCGATATCACATCACAGCACACCCCTGCAAAACAAAGTTAGACGGCTCTAATTTTCTTTGCATATTTTACGTGGTTTGGGGCGTTCAATAAGTGTCGTTCTAACTTACGAACAAGGACAACAACGTTGATGTTTGAACTATGATGGGAGAGACAGACACCCGCAAAGCCACTTATGCAATACAAGTTGCATGTTGAGCGTGGAGCAAGTCTCATGAACGATGTCATGTAAGGTTAGCCCGGGCCGCTTCATCCCATCATACCGCAAGATGAAAAGTACACAAAAAACAATTGATAATAAAAGCACCACCGCCCACAATGACCATTGTGTTCTACTCGTGCAACAAATCTACAAATAGACACGGCTTTGATACCACTGTAGGGGTTCGTAGCATGGAAAACAAAAAATTTCTACCGCATGCACAAAAACAAGCCAAGATCTATCTACTAGATTGTAACAACGAGTCGATAGAAGAACTCACCCTCAAAGATTCCAAAGCGGTTAACGAGAGCAGATTCTCATGGGTGATGTAGTCGTACACTTGCCGATCTCAAGATCGTGTAGACGATCCTTCCGGGCCACGCTCGCAGCTCTTCCTTGATCGGTCACGCGTTGACTCGATGAAGACCTTCCTCTCCCTTGTTCCAAAGAAACAGAGGTTGTAGTTCTCCTCGCGATTCCGGCAAGACGACGGGTGGCTCAAGTAGAGGGAAGATCCCGCAGGGCTTCGCCTAAGCCGGTGCGAGTTATGGTGGATTAGGTTTTTCCGGATATCTAGGGTTTAGAAGTCCGGGAGGAGGAGGAGGTGTCAGCGGCTTGGGCACCAGGCGGCAAGAGGCTGACAAGGCGGCAGCCATGTGTGGGAGGGCTTGGATCTTGTGTGCTTTGGGGCAGCCCTTGTTGGAATTAAGCCCTAGAGGCAATAATAAAGATGTTATTATTATAATTCTTGTTCATGATAATGTTTATATTCCATGCTAGAATTGTATTAAGCGGAAACTTTAATACTTGTGTGGTTTGTGAACAACACAGTGTCCCTAGTACGCCTCTATGGACTAGCTCATTGATTAATGATGGTTAAGGTTTCCTAACCATGGACATGAGTTGTCGATTAATAATGATATCATATCATTGGGATAATGATATGATGGGCATACCCAAACTAAGCGAAGCAATTAGATCGTGTTATCGTGTTCGTCTTTGCGAAGCTTTTCTTATGTAAAATATTGTATTCCTTAGACCATGAGATAATACAACTCCCTGGTATCGGAAGAAAGCTTTGAGGTCATCAAACGTCATCTTATGAGAGGGTGATCATAAAGGTGTCTCTCAGGTGATCGGAAAGTATCTGTTGGGTTGTATGTATCGAGATGGAATTTGTCCCTCCCAAGTCGGAGAGATATACTTCGGGCCCACTCGGTAATCGATATCAACACCGCTTGCAAGCATGTGGTTAAGGAGTTAATCACAAAGTGATATCGGATTACGAAACGAGTAAAGTACTTGCTGTGAACGAGATTGAACTAGGTATGACAGTACCAACGATCAAATCTCGGGCAAGTAAAATATCGCGAGACGAAGGGAATATATATGGGATTGATTGAATCCTGGCATCGTGGTTCATCCGATATGATCATTGATGAATGTGTGGGAGTCAATATGGATTTCCAGACCCCGCTGTTGATTATTGATAGAAGATCATGTCTGCATATTCTCGAACCCGCAGGGTCACACACTTAACGTGTCTCGACGCTAGGATAGATTGGATAATTGGTTTATGAGTTTTTGTTCGGAGTCTCGGATGGGATCCGGGACATCACGATAGGTTCCGGAGTGGTCCGGAGAATAAGATTCATATAAGGCAGTGCAGTTTTTGGAGTTCGGAATTGTTCCGGGTTAATCGGTATTGTACCGGAAGCCTCCAGAACCTTCCGGAAGGGGACCAACATGGCCCCACCTTCCGGGAGGGGGCATGGGACTATGAGGGAGTGCCCTGGCCGCATTGGGCCAGGGGCACAATGCCCCATAGGGCCCAGCCGGCCAAGAGGGATAAAACCCTAATCTAGACCTTCTAGAAGGGGGGGGTTCCTTGCCCCCCACTCCTCCTCCTTGTGGCCGCCGGTTTGGGCTTGGGGGAGGGGCTAGGTCAGCCGCCCACCCCTCTATATAAAGAGGGATGGGGGCGCACCACCCCTCCACACCTTCCCCTCCAACCCTAGCCGCCCTGCTGCCCCTCCTCTCTCCCTCCCGACTGTTTGTAGGCAAAGCCCTGCTGTAGAAATTCTCCACCATATACACCACGCCGTCGTGTTGTAGATCCAATCCGTCTCTCCACCATACTTGCTGGACCGAGGAAGGAGGAGACATCGAGGTGCTGCACGTGTGCATCTCACGGAGGCACCACCACTTGTGGTGCTAGATCGGATCGGATCGCGAGGAGGAGAAGCGAGTACGGCTACATCACCCACGTTCCGACGAATGTTCCGCTGTGCGAATATTCAAGGGTATGAAGATCTAATCCAATCTCTCTCGTTTTTTGCATCTCGTAGATTAGATCTTGGCTTTCCCTCTGTTCGCATCCGTAGAAAATTTTTATTTACTATGCCGCGAAACCCTTCAGTGGTATCAGAGCTAGATCTATGCGTAGATGTGTTTCACGAGTAGAACGCAACATGGTTGTTGCGGGCGTTGATGTTTTCTGTTGCAAGCCTCTTGTTTGTGTTGTTCTTATGACGCGGGATAGTGAGATTGAAGCGGTCCAGGCCAACCTTACGCGACGTCGTCATGAGACCGGCTCCGCAGTGACGTGTGGCTTGTTCCACACATGCGGCCGGTGGATGTCGCTTTCTCGCTATAGTTGTCATGGGATTAACACCGGAGTTTGACAACCACAATATCACCGTTGTGGCTTTCCGTAGGTAAGAATCGTTCTTAGCATCTACTCCCATAAGCCACGTAAAACATGCAACAACAAAGTAGAGGCGTCTAACTTGTTTTTGCAGGGAGTGTTTTTTGTGATATGGTATGGCCCAAGATGTGATATGTATAATGTATGCGATGATCATGTTTTGTAATGTTTCACGACTTGCATGTCGATGAGTACACAACCGGCAGGAGCCATATGGTTGTGTTTATAATTGTGTATGACCTGTGTGTCAACTTCTTATGCGCCATGTAATAGTTTCACTTTATCGCTAAGTAGTTAGCAATAGTTGTAGTTGCTATTCGTGGTGGAGGCAATCATGGTGGAGTGATGGAGATCATGCCGGAACGCACAAGATGGAGATCATTGCGCGAAGATTGGCTATACCATGTCACATAAAGTTATATGCATGTGATGTTTATCCTTTTATGTATCTTATTATGCTTAGATTGTGACGGTAGCACTATAAGATGATTCCTCACTTAAAGATCAAGATAAAAACTGTGTTCTCCCCAAGTATGCACCGTTGCGAAAGTTCATCGTGTCCAAGCATCACGTGATGATCGGGTGCTATAGACTCTACGCTCACATACAACGGGTGCAAGCCAGTTTTGCACACGCGGAAATACTTGGGTCTAACTTGACGAGCCTAGCATGTACAGACATGGACTCGGAACACATGAACCGAAAGGTTAAGCATGATTCATATGAATGATATGATCGACACTTCGTTGTCCACCATTGAAACCACATCTCTTCTCGTGAAGATCGGATTAGGTGTGGTGAATTTGGATCGTGTTCACTAAACAACTTGAGGGATGTTGAATTTAGTGGGAGTTCATGTAGTAATTTGATTAAAAGTTGAACTAGTTATCATGAACATAATCTAATTTGTACTTGCAAATATTGTAGATCAAATGGCTAAGTCCAACTTCAACTTCAACGTTTTTGCTGAGAAGGAAAAGCTTAAAAACAATGGGTCTAACTTCACCAATTGGTTCCGCAATCTAAGAATCATTCTCTCTGGCGGTCAAAAGGACTATGTTCTTGGGAAAGCGTTAGGTGACCCCTAACAATCAAGCTACCGATGAGAAAGCTATCTATCAAGCAAAGATGATTATGGTGTGATTAAGGGCACCATGTTGTTTGCTATGGAACCGGAACTTCAAAATCGTTTTGAAGACTATCCCAGGCCCTTTGAGATTCTCGAAGAGCTGAAAACCATGTTTCAGACTTAGGCCCGTTCTGAGAGATATGAGATCTCTGAGAAGTTCTTTAACTGCAAGATGGAGGAAGGGAGTTCCGTTAGTGAGCACGCCATTAAGATGACGGGATACACTCAACGCCTTGAGCAACTGGAATGCACGATTCCAGAGGAGCTCAAGATTGACAGGGTTCTGCAATCACTCCCTCCCAGCTACAAAAGTTTTGTAGTGACACATAATCAGATTGGTTCCACTGATACGATCACCGATCTCTTCGCAAAGCTGAAGGCCGCGGAAGTGGACATAAAAAAGGATAATCATGTGTTGATGGTCAACAAGCCCACCTTTAAGAAAGGTAAGGGTGCAAAGAAGCCCTTCAATAAGGGCGGCGGCAAGCGCACTGCCCCTGCTGAGAAGAAGCTCAAGTCTGGTCCTAAGCCGGACACTGAGTGCTTCTATTGCAAGGACAAGGGTCACTGGAAGCGCAACTGTCAGAAGTACTTAGCGGACAAGAAGGCTGGCACCATCAAAGGTATATTTGATATACATGTTATTGATGTTTTCCTTACTAGCCCTCGTTGTAGTGCACAGGTATTTGATCTTGGTTCATTGCTAATATTTGTAACTCAAACAGAGCTACGGAATAGACGGCTATGAGGGATGAGGTGACGATGCGCGTTGGCAACGGATCAAGAGTTGATGTGATGGCCGTCGGCACGCTCTCCTTAGTTTTATCTTCGGGATTAGTTTTAAACCTTAATAAGTGTTATTATGTACCTGCGTTGAGCATGAACATTATTTCTGGATCTTGTTTATTGCAAGACGGTTATTCATTTAAATCAGAGAATAATGGTTGTTCTATTTATATGAGTAACATCTTTTATGGTCATGCACCTCTTGTGAATGGTTTATTTCTTCTAAATCTCGAAAGGGATGAAACACACATCCATAACATTGAGGCTAAGAGATGTAAAGTAGATAGTGATAATACTACTTATTTGTGGCACTGTCGTCTAGGTCATATTGGTGTAAAGCGCATGAAGAAACTCCATTCTGATGGACTTTTGGAGTCTCTTGATTTTGAATCATTTTGACACATGTGAACCATGCCTCATGGGCAAGATGATCAAAACCCCGTTCTCCGGAATGATGGAGCGAGCAACGGACTTGTTGGAAATCATACATACCGATGTATGCGGACCGATGAGTGTTTCGACGCGCGGTGGATATCGCTATTTTCTAACTTTTACCGATGACTTAAGTAGATATGGGTATATCTATTTAATGAAACATAAATCTGAAACATTTGAAAATTTCAAGGAATTTCAGAATAAAGTGGAGAACCATCGTAACAGAAAGATTAAGTTTCTACGATCCGATCGTGGAGGTGAATATTTGAGTTATGATTTTCTCACGCATCTTAAAGCAAGTGGAATCATTTCACAACTCACGCCACCCGGAACACCACAAATGCAATGGTGTGTCTCGAACCGAACCCTATTAGATATGGTCCGATCGATGACGTCTCTTACTGATTTGCCGTTATCATTTTGGGGTTATGCATTAGAAACCGGTGCATTCACTTTAAATAGGGCTCCATCTAAATCCGTTGAGACGACACTGTATGAACTGTGGTTTGGTGCTAAACCTAAGTTGTCGTTTCTTAAAGTTTGGGGATGCGAAGCTTACGTCAAGAAGTTGATGCCGGACAAGCTCGAACCCAAAGCGGAGAAATGTGTCTTCATAGGATACCCTAAGGAAACTATTGGGTATACCTTCTATCACAGAACCGAAGGCAAAGTGTTTGTCGCAAAGAACGGTTCCTTTCTTGAGAAGGAGTTTCTCTCGAAAGAAGTGAGTGGGAGGAAAGTAGAGCTAGACGAGGTTATTGAACCTTCTCTTGAGTTGGAGAGTAGCGCAGCACCTGAAATTGTTCCAGTGCCGCCTGCACCAACAATAGAGGAAGCTAATTACAAGGATCATGAAGCTTCGGACGATGCTGCTACTAAACGTTGCAGGTCGACAAGGTCGCGTGCCCCTCCTGAGTGGTACGGCAACCCTGTCTTGACTGTCTTGTTAGTAGAAGACAGTGAACCTACGAACTATGAGGAAGCGATGATGAGCCCAGACTCTGAGAAATGGCTATAAGCCATGAAAGCCGAACTAGGATCCATGAGCGAAAACCAAGTATGGACTTTGGTGGACCCTCCTAGCGACCGAAAGGCCGTTGAGTGCAAATGGATCTTCAAGAAGAAAACGGACGCGGATGGTAATGTTACCGTCTATAAAGCACGGCTTGTCGCGAAAGGTTTTCGACAAGTTCAAGGTGTTGACTACGATGAGACTTTCTCTCCCGTAGCGATGTTTAAGTCCATTCGGATTTTATTAGCAATTGCCGCGTTTCATGATTATGAAATATGGCAGATGGATGTCAAGACTGCTTTCCTCAATGGCAACATTGATGAAGAGTTGTATATGATGCAACCCGAAGGTTTTGTCGATCCTAAGGATGCTGATAAAGTATGCAAACTTCAGCGTTCCATTTATGGACTGAAGCAAGCATCTCGGAGTTGGAACCTTCGTTATGATCAAGTGATCAAGAGCTTTGGATTTGTTCCAAATTGCTACGAAGCTTGCATCTACAAGAAAGTGAGTGGGAGCTCGGTGACGTTTCTGGTACTATATGTGGATGACATGTTGATTATTGGAAATGACATCAACATGCTTAACGATGTGAAGAGTTATTTGAACAAGTGTTTTTTAATGAAAGACCTAGGTGAAGCTGCTTATTGTAACACCCTCAGAATCGACCCTATGCAAGTTTCAGCGATTCCCGCCAAACCCGCATAGAAACGATTCAAAGGTGCCCACCAGGCACTTTTGTGCGGGTGGAAAACGAAGTAATAACATTACACAATAGTCCTCGATGGGACCCACAGAACAGATACATATACAACACGACTCCATGAATCAAGAATACAGATATACAGAACAAAGATCCAAATCACCTTGAAACGATAGAGCGCCCAGCTACGGACAAGATGCAAATGGGGCTAAGAGCCCTGAAGAATAACCAATGGCGTCCATAATCCTGCCCAGGCCAAGCCGGAAGGGTAACCCTGCTAACGACGTCGATCTCAAAACCTGCTTAAACAAAAGTGGTGCCGGCAAAGGGCAAAGGAAAAAGAGAGAGCGGTCAAGATCGAGGCCAAGACACGGCGAGGCTAGAATTCAGCGGTCCTCGCCTACATAGGTATGGTGGATCAAGCGGCGTAAAGATGCACTAAACAACCTATAGAGACTCGATACAACTGGCGGCTATTAGAGAGGGGTAAGAAAGACCTATCCGGAACCAACCTGATTCTAACACCAAACAAACCCTTCCTGGTATTCCCCTTCGAGACCAAACGAGGAAGTCAACCGAGGAACTCACACCGTTGGCAGTTTTATTTATTCAGTTATCGTTGCGGCGATTACTAGTTAGGTGTAGATAATCATCCTGATAAAATAAGCAGTGGCCACTTTTAGTTAACCATTCCGTTGTAGTTGCAACACTTACTAGTCAGATACAATTAGCATGAGATATCCCGAAACCCAGCAGTTGTTGGTACTTTTATTTAGCCATTCCGTTATAGTTGCAATACTTACTAGTCAGATACAATGGTCGCAAGTGACAACCCAAGCAAGCAATTGCTGGCCGTTTTATTTAGCCATTCCATTATAGTGAAGCTGATTACTAGTCATTATAAAGTCAAATTTATAGCACTACTTTAGTTATAGTTGTCTATGATCGAGATACTGTGCTCCAAGTCGTCCATAACCGCGGACACGGCTTTCAGAAAGTTTTACCCTGCAGGGGTGCACAAATAGCAACACACACTCGATCAACCTCGGAAAAACCAAATCAAAACCCAACGAGGCCTTCACGACAAAGCAATCACAGGATTCGGAAATATTTTAGGGGGCCACCCGATTGAGTACACCCGCAACGAAGTTAGCTGACTCCGAGACGGACTCAAGGTTTGCGCCAGTGACTGTAAACGACTGGGAACCCAAAACTGGGCTTGTCGATACCGCGAAAACAGTCCGCTTACCTAAACAGTATAGGTGCTCCTCGCACAATCGTAAATAAAGAAGTAAAGCATGGCATAGGTACAGGATAGTAAATAAAACCTCAAACTAGTTTGTGGCCCCAAGAAATAAGACTGAATCAAGCTCTGGCTCAGGGGGGTCCCATAATCCTCCCGGATGTGGATAGCGTGAATATTCAAGGAACAGGTATCAAGTACTCGGGGTCCTACGGGACACAAGTGGACGGTTAACAACCAAATAACATCTATTGCCCACATGTGCCTCTGCTTACCTACTTCAATTTTAGTTGTTAAACAATAATTAAAGTTATGATCAACTCCAACAATAAACACACGGCAATACTCCAACAACTGTGGTACTTGGCGACACGCAACAGCACTTGAGCAAGCGACTACGACGCGCAAGTCCAACTATCTACCAAACGACAGGTAATAGGATGTGTCCAAGGCAATATAAGGCTGCAAGGGATATCACGGGTACGAAAACTAGAGCAACGCAACACAGATAGCAATAGATCAACAGGAGGGAATAAATACTATAAAAGTAAGATAGGTAGAAAGGGGGAGATGCTCGCCTGAAAACATTGTCGAAGGTTCAACCGAAGATCGGGGCGAAGCTCACATCAACTCAACGGCCTTATCCGCGAAGAAGCAAAACACTAGAATAAACACCGGATGCACTATTTAATACTACGGCAAAAGATCGGGCATGATGCATGTATGATGTATGACATGGCAAGGTGCGATGCATTTAGGCAATATTAAACGGAACCGGGGTCCCGACAATTAATCAATATGTTCAAGTTGTTTAGACACCCCGCAATTTAAATGTTGAATTAATAAGGCAAAGCATGGCATCGGTTCGTTACACAAGTTTAAATGAGGTCAATATAAGACTAGATTTGCCCGCATATGGGCCCCATATTTAATTATAAGGTGAATCGGCATAATGCCCCCAAACCACATGAATATGTATGCGACATGAATGATTTAATGCAACAAGTTTATATCATTTATAAAAATAGGGTCTCGAGGAAAGGGGTCACACATTAGGGTTCGACGATCTTGGTTCCAGGGGTTCGGGGTTGGGTCTCAGGGTTCGACGGGAAGGCAAGGTTCGGTTCGATGAGATCGGTCTTGGCATTCGGGAAGAAGAACTTGGCGTCCGAGAGACGATCTTGTAGCATGGTGTCCGGAAGACGAACTTGGCGTATTCGCGTCGGCGATCTTGGCGTTCGGGTTCTCGACGTCGCATCCGGGAAGAAGGTCTTGTTGCATCCGGGGTCGTCGGGTCATGTCGTCGGTTTGTCGTTTCACGGTGGAGATCTTGGCGTCCCGGGTCCCATGTCGGCATTCTCGGTGTCCCGCGGTGAAGTGCCTGTCGTTTTTGTGGCGAGCTTGGCGGTCATCGGGTTCGGTCTTCGGGTCCGGGAAGGAGCAATTGGCGTCCAGGAAGGTCTTGATGTTTCGTCTTCGATCATCGGTGAACTTGGCGACATGGTACATCTGGTCTGGTTAACTTGGCTGCACGTGGTGGACACAACTGATGGACATCCATCGGAGGAAGGGCGGAAAGCCAAAGAGGGGCCCGGCCAGGACCTGCACGAGGTGCAGCGAGGAGGATGGTAGGGCGGCGGCCGGCCGAGAGGAGGTTCCCGACCTCGCCGTGGAGCAGCAACAGCAGAAAGGGGCTTCGGGCGGCAGTGCAAAGGCCGGTCCGGGCACCAGGGAGGGCACCGACGGCGCTGCAGGGTGCTGCGTCGGGGGCCCAGGGGCGAGGACGACGGGGAGCAGAGGCCGGCAGGGGCGGGGATGCGCGGCTGCTGCCCTCCCAGCGCTGGAGAAGGGCACGCACACGGGCGGCCACGGAAGGACGCAGAGAGGGAGAGGGGCCACCGACGCCGGCGAGGTGAGGGCCGGGGAGGCGCAGGGCAGCGGGACGGCCGAGGGCAGCGCCTCGCGAGGCCGGCAGCGGCGGACCTGGCCGGAGGCGGCGGGCGGAGGAGATGGCTCTAGCGACGCGAGTCGCGGGCCGGCGATGACGTGGTGGGGGCGGTGGTGGAGCTCCCAAGCGGTGGCGAGGAACTGCAGCGGGCGCTGGGCTCGCGAGGGAGGCGAGGCGAGGCCGACGCTGGGGAGGGCGCGGTCGTGGAGTCTGTGGCGGGAGGTGGAGCGAGCGAGGCTGGCGGGAGACCGGAGGCGGCCGGAGTTAGGAAGGAGGCGAGCGGCGGCGGGCGGCGGGGTCGAACAGAGGGTGGCGAAGGGGGCCAGGCGGCGCGGCCACGATGGAGAGGGTGGTGGCGAGCGGGCCGACGGGAGGAAGAGGAAGGCGGCGGGGCAGAGCGAGCTCGAGGGAGACGGCGGGGAGGTGAGGCTCGCGGGTGGAGGCGGAGTGGTGGTTGGCGGAGGAGGATGCCGGCGGGGAGGAGGCCCTGGCGGCGCGGGGTGGTCGTCGGGGAGAGGAGGAAGGGAGAGAGCGGGGGTCTGTGGGGGTGGGGGTGGGGTGTGGTGTCAGGTGGTGGGGCCGGGGTCCAGGGAGTGGGACGGGGCGAGCCAGGGGGGGTCCGAGCGCGTGCGTGGTGAGGGAGTGGCTGTGGGCCAGGCGCGGTGGGACCAGGGTGGAAGGGAGAGGGGGTAGGTGGGGGCTATGTGTGAGTACGGGTGTGGCGTGTGTGGGTCAGCTGGTGGTGGTCAGGGCCAAAGTGGAGGGAGTGGAGTGAATGAGAGGGTCCAGCCGCTCAGAGAGGGGGGGTAGGTGGGGGCTGTGTGTGTCGCTGTGTGCGTGCGTGTGTGAGAGAGGGAGTGAGGGACGGTGGGACCGGGGAAGGTGGGGTGGTGGCTGGTGGATTGGTGAGGTGGCGGTGGGTGTGATGAGGTGGAGGGAAAGGTGAGGTGGCGTGCTGTGGTTGGTGGGTAGGCTAGGTTTGGGTAGGAATAGATTAGGGTTTGGGTCTTATTAGTTTGTAAAATATTTATGGTGTTGTCTTGTTTTAAATCTTTTTAGCAAAATAATTTTTAGGCAATTAATTTAACAGATAATTTTAAGACTTGTTTTGAAATAAGAGAAGAGGTATTGTATCAGACAAAATAGTTTTTAGCTACAATATTCTGAGAGCCAAAGATGCATGATGATGTCATGGTGATGCAATGCACAAAAACAACGCGATTTTCTAGTAGTGGTTTTTGCGGGATGCCACAATTCGACACCACTAACAACGGATCTCGCCCTCGAGATCCGCCTCATGGTACCGGAAGGAAGGTCGGCGATCTGCGTCTTCTCGCTTCGTGTAGATCCTCGCGACACAACTAACAAGAGGTCGTTATCCGTGAACGTCGAGAGAAAACTCCGGGAACAAAAGGTCGAAGGTAGAGGTATCAACAAATAAAGCCACCTCTAGCTTCCGTGGACGGAGTAAAATTGCTGGATCCACTGATTCGATGTACAAGAGCGAATGATAAGAGTAGTCGGATGGTGATCAGTCCATCGCGCACCCAAACCATTACTCGGCACACGGATAGGCGAATTATGCAACCAACTCTCGGAATTCAGACTGAATATCTCGACAATCGAGATGCAGAACAAAGGAGTGATGCAGACTCTGCATCGGATCTGGCGTAGATGATGTCGTCGCGTCGGAAAAACACCGGAAGGCACAGACAAGGAACAAAGAATGGTACCACAGTAGACGGATTCCTCAGTCAGCATGAACACCGGATGGTAGAACACCGTTATCAAAGGAGGAAGCGAAACCCTGAAGGTACGACGGAACCCAACCACGAGAAATCCTGGACTCGAAGAGAGAGAAGAGAGCGGATTCAAAACACGCAGAGGTGAGAGGAGAGCAGCAGAGGGGTAAGGAGTAAAATCAGACCTAATCAGAACTATCCAACCGATTTTGCGAAAATAGTTTTGACACTCTACTGGCGTTAGCTAGGTTATCCTACAGTTGGACTTGTGGGGTATCGCAACCGCCGAGCTCGATACCACTCAGAATCGACCCTATGCAAGTTTCAGCGATTCCCGCCAAACCCGCATAGAAACGATTCAAAGTGCCCACCAGCACTTTCGCAAGGGGAAACGGCAATAACATTACACAACAGTCCTCGATGGGACCCACATAACAGATATATATATACAACACGACTCCATGAGTCAAGAATACAGATATACATAACAAAGGTCCAGATCACCTTGAAACTGATAGAGCGTCCGTCTACAGACAAGATGCAAATGGGGCTAAGAGCCCTGAAGAATAACCAATGGCGCCCATAACCGCCTGCCAAGCCGAAGGGTAACCCCGCTAACGACGCCGATCTCAAAACCTGCTTAAACAAAAGGGGTGCCGCAAAGGGCAAAGGAAAAGAGAGAGCGGTCAAGATCGAGGCAAGACACGGCGAGGCTAGAATTTGGCGGTCCTCGCCTACATAGGTATGGTGGACTGAAGCGGCAGCTCAGCATGCACTAAACAACCTATAGAGACTCGATACAACTGGCGGCTATCAGAGAGGGGTAAGAAAGACCTACCCGGAACCAACCTGATTCTAACACCAAACAAACCCTTCCTGGTATTCCCCCTCGAGACCAAACGAGGAAGTCAACCGAGGAACTCACACCGTTGGCAGTTTTATTTATTCAGTTATCGCTATGCGATTACTAGTCGTGTAGATAATCATCCGATAAAATAAGCAGTGGCCACTTTTAGTTAACCATTCCGCTAGAAGCAACACTTACTAGTCGAGATACAATTAGCATGAGATATCCCAAACCCAGCAGCTTGTTGGTACTTTTATTTAGCCATTCCGTTATAGTTGCAATACTTACTAGTCGATACAATGGTCGCAAGACAACCCAAGCAAGCAATTGTTGGCGCTTTATTTAGCCATTCCATTATAGTGAAGCTGATTACTAGTCATTATAAAGTCAAATTTATAGCACTACTTTAGTTATAGTTGTCTATGATCGAGATATCGTGCTCCAAGTCTCGCCCATAACCGCGGACACGGCTTTCAGAAGTTTTACCTGCAGGGTGCACAAATAGCAACACACACTCGATCAACCTCGAAAACCAAATCAAAACCCAACGAGGCCTTCACGACAAAGCAATCACAGGATTCGGAAATATTTCAGGGGCCACCCCATTGAGTACACCAAGAACGGTTAGCCGACTCGAGACGGACTCAAGGTTTGCGCCAATGGTCAGAAACGACCGGAACCCAAATCGGGCTTGTCGATACCAAAACACTCGCTTTTAAATAAAGACAGGTGCTCCTCGCACAATCGTAAATAAATCAGTAAAGCATGGCATAGGTACATGATAGTAAATAAAACCTCAAACTAGTTTGTGGCCCCAAGAAATAAGACTGAATCAAGCTCTGGCTCAGGGGGTCCCATAATCCTCCCGGATGTGGATAGCGCGAATATTCAAGGAACAGGTATCAAGTACTCGGGGTCCTACGGGACACAAGTGGACGTTAACAACCAAATAACATCTATTGCCCACCTGTGTCTCTGCTTACCTACTTCAATTTTAGTTGTTAAACAATAATTAAAGTTATGATCAACTCCAACAATAAACACACGGCAATACTCCAACAACTGTGGTACTTGGCGACACGCAATAGCACTTGAGCAAGCGACTACGACGCGCAAGTCCAACTATCTACCAAACGACAGGTAATAGGATGTGTCCAAGGCAATATAAGGCTGCAAGGGATATCACGGGTACGAAAACTAGAGCAACGCAACACAGATAGCAATAGATCAACATGAGGGAATAAATACTATAAAAGTAAGATAGGTAGAATGGGGGAGATGCTCGCCTGAAAACATTGTCGAAGGTTCAACCGAAGATCGGGGCGAAGCTCACATCAACTCAACGGCCTTATCCGCGAAGAAGCAAAACACTAGAATAAACACCGGATGCACTATTTAATACTACGGCAAAAGATCGGGCATGATGCATGTATGATGTATGACATGGCAAGGTGCGATGCATTTAGGCAATATTAAACGGAACCGGGGTCCCGACAATTAATCAATATGTTCAAGTTGTTTAGACACCCCGCAATTTAAATGTTGAATTAATAAGGCAAAGCATGGCATCGGTTCGTTACACAAGTTTAAATGAGGTCAATATAAGACTAGATTTGCCCGCATATGGGCCCCATATTTAATTATAAGGTGAATCGGCATAATGCCCCCAAACCACATGAATATGTATGCGACATGAATGATTTAATGCAACAAGTTTATATCATTTATAAAAATAGGGTCTCGAGGAAAGGGGTCACACATTAGGGTTCGGCGATCTTGGTTCCGGGGGTTCGGGGTTGGGTCTCAGGGTTCGACGGGAAGGCAAGGTTCAGTTCGATGAGATCGGTCTTGGCATTCGGGAAGAAGAACTTGGCGTTCGAGAGACGATCTTGTCACACGGTGTCCGGAAGACGAACTTGGCGTATTCGCGTCGGAGATCTTGGCGTTCGGGTTCTCGACGTCGCATCCGGGAAGAAGGTCTTGTTGCATCCGGGGTCGTCGGGTCATGTCGTCGGTTTGTCGTTTCACGGTGGAGATCTTGGCGTCCCGGGTCCCATGTCGGCATTCTCGCTGTCCCGCGGTGAAGTGCATGTCGTTTTTGTGGCGAGCTTGGCGGTCATCGGGTTCGGTCTTCGGGTTCGGGAAGGAGCACTTGGCGTCCAGGAAGGTCTTGATGTTTCGTCTTCGATCATCGGTGAACTTGGCGACATGGTACATCTGGTCTGGTTAACTTGGCTGCACGTGGTGGACACAACTGATGGACATCCATCGGAGGAAGGACGGAAAGCCAAAGAGGGGCCCGGCCAGGACCTGCACGAGGTGCAGCGAGGAGGATGGTAGGGCAGCGGCCGGCCGAGAGGAAGTTCCCGACCTCGCCGTGGAGCAGCAACAGCAGAAAGGGGCTTCGGGCGGCAGTGCAAAGGCCGGTCCGGGCACCAGGGAGGGCACCGCGGCTGCAGGTGCTGCCGGGGCCTGTGGGCGAGGACAACGGGGGCAGAGGCCGGCAGGGGCGGGGATGCGCGGCTGCTGCCCTCCCAGCGCTGGAGAAGGGCAGGCACACGGGCGGCCGCGGAAGGACGCAGAGAGGGAGAGGAGCCACCGACGCCGGCGAGGTGAGGGGCCGGGCGCAGGCAGCGGATCCGAGGGCGCCGTCGGCGAGGCCGGAGGCGGGCGGAGGAGATGGCTCGCGACGCGAGTCGCGGGCCGGGCGATGGCGCGCGCGGGGCGTGGTGGAGCTCGGGCGGTGGCGAGGAGGAACTGAGCGGCGCTGGGGCTCTGCGAGGGAGGGAGGCGAGGCCTTGAGGAGGGGCGCGGTCGTGGAGTCTGCGGGCGGGAGGTGGAGCGAGCGAGGCCGCGCCGGAGGAGACCGGAGGCGGCCGGAGTTAGGGAAGAGGAGGCGAGCAGCGGTGGCGGGGCGTCTGACCGTGGCGGCGGGGTCGAACAGAGGGTGGCGAAGGGGGCCAGGCGGCGCGGCCACGGCGGAGAGGGTGGTGGCGAGCGGGCCGACGGGAGGAAGAGGAAGGCGGCGGGGCAGAGCGAGCTCGAGGGAGACGACAGGGAGGTGAGGCTCGCGGGTGGAGGCGGAGTGGTGGTTGGCGGAGGAGGATGCTGGCGGGGAGGAGGCCCTGGCGGCGCGGGGTGGTCGTTGGGGAGAGGAGGAAGACGAGGGAGGGAGGGAGAGAGCGGGGGTCTGTGGGGGTGGGGCCGGGGCGTGGGGTCAGGTGGTGGGGCCGGGGTCCAGGGAGTGGGACGGGGCGAGCCAGGGGGGTCCGAGCGCGTGCGTGGTGAGGGAGTGGCTGTGGGCCAGGCGCGGTGGGACCAGGGTGGAAGGGAGAGGGGGTAGGTGGGGGCTATGTGTGAGTACGGGTGTGGCGTGTGTGGGGTCTGGGGCAGTTGGTGGCTGGTGGGCCAGCAGGGTGGGAGTGGAGGGAGTGGGGCTGAGAGGTGGGTCCAGGCTGTCGGGGAGAGAGAGAGGGGGTAGGTGGGGGTTGTGTGTGTCGCTGTGTGCGTGCGTGTGTGAGAGAGGGAGTGAGGGACGGTGGGACTGGGGAAGGTGGGGTGGTGGCTGGTGGATTGGTGAGGTGGCGGTGGGTGTGATGAGGTGGAGGGAAAGGTGAGGTGGCGTGCTGTGGTTGGTGGGTAGGCTAGGTTTGGGTAGGAATAGATTAGGGTTTGGGTCTTATTAGTTTGTAAAATATTTATGGTGTTGTCTTGTTTTAAATCTTTTTAGCAAAATAATTTTTAGGCAATTAATTTAACAGATAATTTTAAGACTTGTTTTGAAATAAGAGAAGAGGTATTGTATCAGACAAAATAGTTTTTAGCTACAATATTCTGAGAGCCAAAGATGCATGATGATGTCATGGTGATGCAATGCACAAAAACAACGCGATTTTTAGTAGTGGTTTTTGCGGGATGCCACACTTATGTATTGGGCATCAAAATCTATAGAGATAGACAAAGACGCCTGATAGATTTAAGCCAGAGTACATACCTAGACAAAGTTCTGAAAAGGTTCAGAATGGATAAGGCAAAGAAAGGTTCAGTGCCTATGTTGTCAGGTAAGATATTGAGCAAGGCTCGGTGTCCAGCTACGGTAAATGATAGGGAAGCTATGAGCAAAGTGCCTTATGCCTCGGCCATAGGTTCTATCATGTATGCCATGTTGTGTACTAGACCGGATGTGTCCAATGCTCTTAGTTTGACGAGCAGATATCAAAGTGATCCAGGAGTGGAACACTGGACAGCCGTGAAGAACATCCTAAAGTACCTAAATAGAACTAAAGAAATGTTCTTAGTCTATGGGGGTGATGAACATCTCGTCGTAAAAGGTTATGTCGACGCTAGTTTTGACACCGACAAGGATGATTCTAAATCTCAGACAGGATACGTGTCTATTTTGAATGGAGGAGCTATGAGCTGGAGAAGCTGCAAGCAAAGCGTGATCACAGGATCTACAGTAGAAGCGGAATACATGGCTGCTGCAGAAGCGTCAAGTGAAGGAGTTTGGATCAGGAACTTTATCACTGAGCTTGTCGTGGTTCCAAGTGCATTGGACCCACTAGAGATATTGTGTGACAACACTGGCGCCATAGCACTCGCTAAGGAACCAAGATATCATCCAAAGACCAAGCATATCAACCACAAGTTTCATATAATCCGATATTATATAGCAGATGGAGATCTGAAGATCAGCAAAGTACATACAGATCTGAATGTCGCAGATCCATTGACTAAACCTCTTCCACGTGTTAAACATGATCAGCACCTCAGTGCCATGGGTGTGAGATTGTTGCCAGATGTAAACTAGATTATTGACTCTAGTGCAAGTGGGAGACTGGTGGAATTATGCCCTAGAGACAATAATAAAGATGTTATTATTATAATTCTTGTTCATGATAATGTTTATATTCCATGCTAGAATTGTATTAAGCGGAAACTTTAATACTTGTGTGGTTTGTGAACAACACCGTATCCCTAGTACGCCTCTATGGACTAGCTCATTGATTAATGATGGTTAAGGTTTCCTAACCATGGACATGAGTTGTTGATTAATAATGAGATCATATCATTGGGAGAATGATATGATGGGCAGACCCAAACTAAGCGAAGCAATTAGATCGTGTTATCGTGTTCGCTCTTGCGGCTTTTCTTATGTCAAATATTGTATTCCTTAGACCATGAGATAATACAACTCCCTGGTATCGGAAGAAAGCTTTGAGGTCATCAAACGTCATCCTATGAGAGGGTGATCATAAAGGTGTCTCTCAGGTGATCGGAAAGTATCTGTTGGGTTGTATGTATCGAGCCCTCCCAAGTCGGAGAGATATACTTCGTGCCAACTCGGTAATCGATATCAACACCGCTTGCAAGCATGTGGTTAACGAGTTAATCACAAAGTGATATCGGATTACGGAACGAGTAAAGTACTTGCTGTGAACGAGATTGAACTAGGTATGACGGTACCGACGATCAAATCTCGGGCAAGTAAAATATCGCGAGACGAAGGGAATATATATATGGGATTGATTGAATCTTGGCATCGTGGTTCATCCGATATGATCATCGATGAATGTGTGGGAGTCAATATGGATTTCCAGACCCCGCTGTTGATTATTGATAGAAGATCATGTCTGCATATTCTCGAACCCGCAGGGTCACACACTTAACGTGTCTCGACGCTAGGATAGATTGGATAATTGGTTTATGAGTTTTTGTTCGGAGTCTCGGATGGGATCCGGGACATCACGAGAGGTTCCAGAGTGGTCCGGAGAATAAGATTCATATAAGGCAGTGCAGTTTTTGGAGTTCGGAATTGTTCCGTGTTAATCGATATTGTACCGGAAGCTTCTAGAACCTTCCGGAAGGGGACCAACGTGGCGCCACCTTTCGGGAGGGGGCATGGGCCTATGAGGGAGTGCCCTGGCCACATTGGGCCAGGGGCACAAGGCCCCATAGGGCCCAGCCGGCCAAGAGGGATAAAACCCTAATCTAGACCTTCTAGAAGGGGGGGTTTCCTTGCCCCCCACTCCTCCTCCTTGTGGCCGCCGGTTTGGGCTTGGGGGAGGGGCTAGGGCATACGCCCACCCCTCCACACCTTCCCCTCCAACCCTAGCCACCCTTCTGACCCTCCTCTCTCCCTCCCGACTGTTTGTCGGCGAAGCCCTGCTGCAGAAATTCTCCACCATATACACCACGCCGTCGTGTTGTAGATCCAATCCGTCTCTCCACCATACTTGCTAGACCGAGGAAGGAGGAGACGTCGAGGTGCTGCACGTGTGCATCTCACGGAGGCACCGCCACTTGTGGTGCTAGATCGGATCGGATCGCGAGGAGGAGAAGCGAGTACGATTACATCACCCACGTTCCGACGAACGTTCCGCTGTGCGAATCTTCAAGGGTATGAAGATCTAATCCAATCTCTCTCGCTTTTTGCATCTCCTAGATTAGATCTTGGCTTTCCCTCTGTTCGCATCCGTAGAAAATTTTGATTTACTATGCCACGAAACCCTTCAGCCCTACCCCTCTATTTATGAGAGGGGGGGCAGCCTTGGGAGGGGTGGGTTTGAATCCAAACCCAAACCCAAGTTGGATTGAGAGAAGGACTTGTTTCTTCTCCCACTATGAAACCATTGTTCCAGTTTGACTTTTCAAACTTCCCGTTTGACTTTCAATTTAGAGCTTTAATTCTCTCTTGCAAATGTCCACACCAAATGACCTAGGATATGATCCAATCATTCCACTTACCCATGACACATTCATGGGTCCATTCCCCTTCTGGTTCGATGAACCTTCTAGAACCTTCTAGAACCTCTCCAATGAAAACATCGGAATCTTTCCCGAACTCCGGAATCAGACTTTCCTTATATGAATCCTATTCTCCGGACCATTCCGGATCTCCTCGTGATATCCCGGATCCCATCCAAGACTCCGAACAACATTCGGTATCCCTACTAACATTCCATATCTACTAAACAACATCGAATCCTTAAGTGTGTCTCCATACGGTTCGTGAATTATGCGGACATGACTGAGACACTTCTCCGATTAATAACCAATAGAGGAATCTGGAAATTCTTATGGTTCCCACATATTTCTACGATTACTTCGCGATCGATTGAACCACTTACATACGATACCAATTTCCCTTTGTCTCATGATAGTTTACTTATTCGAGGTTTTGATCGTCGGTATCTCTGCATACCTAGTTCAACCTCGTTACCGATAAGTACTATTTTCTTGTTCCCGTGATATGTGATCCCTTGTGAACCAGTCACATGCTTGCAAGCCAATTGGATGACATTCCACCGAGAGGGCCTAGAGTATATCTATCCGTCATATGGATGGACAAATCCCACTCTTGATCCATGTGCCTCAACCCATACTTTCCGAACACTCAATGCCACCTTTATAGCCACCCAGTTACGGTGTGGTGTTTGATGTCATCAAATCATCCTTCCGGTGATGGTGATTAGCATGATCTCATGGTCGAAGGAATTAGGTTACTATGTATCAGAAAGCTTATAGCAAACGAACTATTAAAATGACTTGATCTTATGCTACACTTATCTATAGGAGTATGTCCATCACACCATTCTCCTAGTGATATGATCTCGTTGTTAATAACATCTCAATGTTCATGATCGAGAAACCACGATCATCTATTAACCAACAAGCTAGTATTATAAAGAGGCTTTACTAGGGACTCTAATTTAGTTTACAAATCACACAAGTATTAATGTTTCCGGTTAATACTGTTATAGCATGAATGTAAACATTTATTATAAACACAAAGATATAATAATAACCACTTTTATTATTGCCTCTAGGGCATATCTCCAACAGTTCCCATAAAAGATTTTATGCATTCATAATCATAGTTTATACCTGACTTTCTTCCTTTGTCATTCCTCCAAGCTTCAGTGTTCTCTTGGATACGGTCTAGGAGATCTCATTTAGCCTCTTTCTTCATACGTGTGAATGATCCATCACAATAAGCATCTAGTAAATCTTTATCATGAAGAGAAAGCCTAGCATAAAAGTTATTAATGATAATATTGTTAGGAAGTTCATGAATAGGACATTTAAGCATTAGTAACTCCAATCTCCCCCAAGATTGAGTTGTACTGTCTCCATCACGAGGCCACAAATTATATATCAGATTTCTAGCCTTATGAATCTCACTGCGAGGATAAAATTTAGAATAAAAGAGAGATGCCATCTACTCCCATTCCATGGATTGTCCATTCTTTAGCAGCTTATACCATTCTTCATCTCTCCCTTTCAAGGATATGGAGAGTAACTTCTACTTCACCTGTTCAGTTGTGATACCTACACACTTAAACAACCACATAATTCATGGATAAAAAGCAAATGATCACGAGGGTGGACAGTTCTATCCCCAAAATAATAATTATCCATAACACGATCAACAATACTTGTAGGTATCTTAAAAGGATCTATCTCAACAGGTGGTGGTTCATCTACTACCCTAGCAGTGGTAGTAGTTTTCCCAAACAGAAAACCAAGTGGGTTATCCATGTTGGAAACAAAGCAACAAATAGTAACAAAAGGCAATACTCATAGTAGAAGTTTCCTTTACCAGTTCCACTCTTCAATAGCGCTTCACTCCCCGGCAACGACGCCAGAAAATAGTCTTGATGACCCACAAGTATAAGGGGTGTATCGCAGTACTTTTGATAAATAGGAGTATTGATCCTAATGAGGAGCATAAGGTGTTGACTAGTGGTATGGAGCAGGAAATCTCTGTAAATACTTAGCAAACGGATTTTTAGTGGTTTTATGATAAGGCAACAAAACAAAGAGCAAGTAATAAAGACAAAGAACAAGTGGCCCAATCCTTTCTTAGCAAAGGACAAGGCGGTGGAAATACTTATAAGGACCAAAAGTTCTCGAGGACACATGGGAATTCTGTCAAGTGCTTTCGCTTCAGATAGCTGAGTACTCTTCTTTGGTGTTGTAAGTGTTGTATGGGTGAACCTATTCTAACATTCCGACCTTACTTGGACTAATACATACTTGTGATTAAACCCCCTGCAAACATCCGTAACTACATGAAAGTAATTAAGACATAAATCTAACCACAACCTTAAACTCTGAGATCCTACGCTCCCTTATGCAAAGGTGTCCTAACGGGGGTTCAACTTTCTGTCACTCCGGCAACCCCACAATTAGTAGCCAAATACACAATGCATTCCCCTAGGCCCATAAATGGTGAAGTATCATGTAGTCGACTTTCACATGACACCACTAGAAAGATAGCACCACAACTTAAATACTAAACCATTGAATAATATCTCAACACAACTACTAACAACATGACTTCTCCCACGTCCTCAAGAACTAAATGAACTACTCACGAGACATCATATGGATCAAGATCAAAGATGATATGGTAATGGATAAAAATCTGAACATAAACAATAATCTAATGGTTCCACTCACAAGCATCAACTACAATAGTAATTAACACCGGGAAAGTTTCCCCTAAGAACTAAGGAAATATCCAACACAATTGTTATAGCATGATGGAGTGGTGATGATGGTGCTGGTGGAGATGATGGTGTGGATGATGATGATGATCCCGATGAAGCCTAGCTTGATGACGGTGTTGGTGGCGATGATCTCCCCTCTCCGGGAAGGAATTTCCCTGGCAGAAATCTTTCTGACGGAGAGATTTCTCTCTCTCGGTGTTTTCCGCCCTGCAGAGGCGGCGGAAATCTATCTGTGGTCGCCCCCTGGTGTTAGGGTTCCGTAAGGAAGATATAGGCGAGAGGGCGGAGTCGGAGGCCGAGTAGGTGGGCCACACCTGCCCTAGGCGCGACCCAGGGGGACCCGCGCCTAGGGGGGGGGCCCTGTGGCCCTTCTTCGCCTCCCCTTATGGCTTCCTCTATCTTCTAGAAAAATATAATTTTCCCATATTTTTCTGGTATTTTTCTGTCTTCGCGAAATTGTATCAAAACACCTTTTTTCCATCAGAATCCAGACTCCGGCAGTCCATCATCCAAGAATCATCCAACATGCAAAAACAGATGAAAAGACATAAGTATTACCTCATAATAAGACATATATATCAATGAATAGAGGCAAATTATGATATAAAATGGTGATGCAAATTGGACATATCACTCCGCTGCCCGCTGGAACAGGGATAGGAAGGTCTTTATTGACTTCGTACTTGTGAGTGAGTGCGGAAGCGCTGCCGGAACGCAACATTGGAAGGATCGTCATCATGATCTTGAGATCGGCAAGTGATCGACTATATCAACCACGAGATCCGATCTCGTTAAACGCTTTGAATCTACGAGGGTTAGTTCTCTTCTATGTCGTCGCACTGATATCGTAGATTAGATCTTGGCTTTGTCATAGATTGGATCTTGGTTTTATGTGTTCTTGTGATAGAATTTTTTTGTTTTCCATGCAATGAACCTTACACGCGCCGCCATAGCCGAGCCAGTCGGAGCCAACCGCCACCGCATCTCCATCATGCTAAGAGACGCCATGCCGCTCGCCTTGGCCATTCGGATCCAACCGCCGCCGCTCGCTTTGGCCGGCCTGCGCTGAACCTTGACGACCCGGAGGATAGGAATAGCACCGCCGCCACCAACGCTTACCGGCTTCGCCGTCGGCGCTCCCGGGAGGCCGCGAGGGGAGGGATGGGGCGTGGGGGACTCGCTGGCGACAGTAGGGTTTCCTCCCGGTCACTTGCAAGAGCGACACAGGAGGTTCTCTTACATGTGACTTTGTTGTCATTGTTCTTAGTTTATGTTGTCTGCATGTATGATCGCCGCTGCGTGACCCAGATTAAGAGGGCAGTTAGCCCCCTCTAGCAACTAGATGATACCCCGCACGTGTTGCGAAACATGTTGTTAAAAAGTATTATTTCATTCGTATATGAATTCCCAAAATAAATAGCTAGATAATAAATTAAAATACTCATACAAAATACTAATAACTGTGCCGGTTATCATTGAAAATATAAATCCAAGAGTACTGCTTGAGAAAAGATGAGATGTACTGCTTGAGTGATAAAAATAATCAGGACCTGCATGTCAAAGAAAAGGCCTAAATCATCATCCACTTGATCCGTACCATAGTCTACTTTAGACTCCCATTTATCATAGTAGATAGAAGAGGAATCAGACATGAGACATGCATGCGTTTATAAAGAAGACAGAGAAGCCTTTTGCAGTTAAAGAATAACCCAGATTTCATCATATAGTTATTCCGTTTTGCCCATGAGCCTCCGTTGGACCTGGTGCTGCTCAGTTTTGCCCATGAGCATCCGTGGGCAGAGCTAGAGGCCTTCTACTAACAAACTGAGACAACTAGAGAGAAACTTCCGGCCAATATTCTTGCATCAGTCAGAATGAAAGAACATCAATCGAAGGTGAGGTCCATTTGAAATCTGTTAGAAACTGTTATACGTATTATACTTTGGAGTTGCCAATCCAAAATGAAGGCAAGTTCAAGCGATGACCTTGGAGACGTGTTAAATAATAATGGATCTGAACATGCAAAATTAATCTAATCCTGCCAGAAAAGTGTAGGAAAATCAGTTACCTAAAATGGATATTAGCACTAACTTCCTCAGGTGCCAAAGTAACATCGTTGGTAAAATACATATAGAAAATCTGATTCAGCAATCAACTCATAGCAGAAAGGAACATAGTTTTTCATCTGAACCACTAGATCTCTCCTCATTCTAAGAAATCCTCCATGTAGATGGGGCTTATCATTGCAGCAGACAACTATGCGTATGTCAAGGAACTTGTCAATGCTGCAGTGCTGCATTTCCCGATCACCATGCTGGAGCTTTAGCTATAGGGTGTGATGGCGTATTTAGTAGGTGGAGAGGGAGATGGGAGAGACACGTGATGAAATTGAGAAGATGATCATTAAGGTGGCATGAGGAAATATTGTCCGAAAGGAAGCGGAGAGGATACCACCACCGTTTTTCTACTGAACGACCGAACATGGAGCATCAAAGATGGAGACGGGGGAGAGGAAGAGAGAGCGTCAATGCTGAGTTCATGGGCAGACATCTGCACCCCCAAGAAACTGGGGGGGGGGGGTAGGCATTTTAGCATCACGCCAGTTGAATCTGGCTCTCATGATAAAATGGGTTTGGCATATTCTGACGGGAGATGGAGGTTTTTGGCTTCAACTGCTCGAAGATAAATACCTCCGTGGTCGCCCCCTCCTCGCGTGTGACCGCCGGGATGGCTCGCAATTCTGGCAATCCATTCAGGACATCAAATCGGAGATACGGCGTGGGGTGTCCTTCACCATTAGAAATGGAGAGGGCACACTCTTCTGGCTAGATCCCTGGCTTGATGGTGACCCACTTAGGCTTTTCTACCCCCGCATCTTCGCAATTTGCGTGAACCCGACACTATTTGTTGTTGAGGCCACCTAGGACGGGTCCTGGCCGGTCGCCTTTCGCCGGACCTTCGACCTAGTTGAGGATGGAGAGTGGCTCTCCCTGAAGGCTCGGCTTCCGGCCTCCCTATCCGGGGAGGCGGATGCAGCCTCATGGAGGCTAACCCCGTTAAGGGTTTTCTCGGTGAACTCGGCATACAGGGCCTGCCTTGCCCTGGAACAAGCATCTTTGGAAAGCCCCCTTACCCCTGAAGCCGAAGATCTTCGTGTGGCAACTGCCTTTGGGGACTGAGGTGGCTCTACGCCAGGGGCCGGGGGACGAGCTGTGTCCATTATGTTTGATCCCAGAAATGGGATCACACATATTGTTTACCTTTCCGTAGCCAAATTCATATGGAACTTTGTTCGAGAGGTCCTGGGCTCCGATTGGGAAGCCTAGGAACTTGGACTATTCCTAGAATCTCGTGCAAACAGACTGAATACTCATTTTTGCGGCAATGACGTGGACCGTGTGGACGATTTGCAATAAAATGGTGATCTTCAAACTCCTCGCATTTTTGCAGCAGTGGTACCCGTTTTGTAGACGCCAGGACAAGGAGAAGATGGACGACATCCTTTGGCGTCTGATCGAGGAGCCTCGTCGCATCACACCACCGCCTTCCCGTTCCTGAGCCACTCCTTCTATAGGTCCCCCGCTCGTTTGGCTTTTTTTAGTTGTCGCTTGCTCAGTGTGTTTTGGGGTGTTTGTGCTGTCCCCTAGGCTTTTCTCTTTCGGTGTGCCTGTGTCAGAACTATCTGGAACTCTGTATGGATGGTTGCTTTATTTATAAAGCTGGGTGAAAGCCTATCTATTTCGAGTTCATGGAGAAGAGGAAGAGGAGGCGCTAATGATCCATCGCTACATCACCGATAGAGAAGAACGATGGTAATTAATGGGCCGTTCCTTTTGTTTTGGTGAGAGTAATTAATGTCCGCATAAGGGCGGCTGCATTCATGAGGGCTTGCTTTTGGTGCAATTTGGTTACCACGAAGAAACCATCAACTTGGAGCTGAACGATTTTTTCGAGGGAGAGTTGCAGCGTAACCAGGAAAACAATTACTCCTCCTATGGAAACGAAAGAACATGAACCAATAGTGACTCGTGGAGGATTATTAAGAAAAATTAAGACTCACCATTGAGCAGAAAAATATTTAGTAACATATAGTTTTTGGCTGTTGTGGCAAATTTGGTGGACGTGGCATGATGGAATTGCTTGATGAGGTGGCATAGCTGCATGTTGGAAGAAATACTTTAGTGAAAATGATCTTCTTAGTTATATAGGATATAGGATAGGTTGGTCGATCCGGTGCAACAGTGTGCGGTCCAGTTGTTTCATCATGAAACTTTATTCCATTCCTTCGCGGTCAGTGCTAGGTCTGGCTCCTACGATTTTTCGCTTACATGGAGTTGGCAACGTCTTGCTACCCTCTCGGTTATCGTTTTTCTTTGGCATGTTTTCTAAGAGGGTTTTCTCGCCACATTGTATCGTTTCGACTATGTTTTTTTTATTTATAAAAGAGGACGAAATACTATTTTAAGAGAGTAAATGGGATGACTAGCTTCGATGAATTTTGGGTCATAAATCCTATTTCGTTCCGAAGTTAAGCAGTTTGCAAATTAAAAGTAATATTGATAAATAATTGTTTTTTCTGTTTAAGTTGTCAACGGTAGAGTGATTATGCATTACACGTGCTCTATTATTCAGATCACACAAAGTTCGTTTTATTCTATGAAATTAGAAATATTTATCCTTATAGTCCCATACCCACATGCATGCATACCGGATCGTTCGAACCCAGCGTGTGTTGAATTATTAGGCATAATTTCCACGATTAATTTCAGAATATAAATCATGATAACAGCAGCTACAATCATGTGAACCTTTAAAATACTAGATGTATTGATCAACATGAACAGTAGCAGATTATACACACTAACAGCCATAGTAAAACAACAGATCCGTTGATGGTGTACGTACTGATCGGTTGTCGATGTAGTCGCCGTTGGTGTAGTAGACTGACGAAGAAGTCGGCGTTGAAGACGACGCGCACGAGGTCCGGCTTGACGACCGGGAAGACGCGCCGTGATGACGAACTTGAGCAGTCGCGCAGAGCGCTTCCCAAAAACCTTATTCGCCTTCTCCCGTACAGGATCACAAGGGCGAGTGGTTCAGGAGACCTGCTCTCCAGTCCGCCGGTGCACGCCAGCAAGCGGGATGGAGTAGACCACGGTGGCGGCGCAAGCAGAGAGGATGGCAAAACCCTAGATTGGTTTTCGGTGTCGTACGTTGTGGAAGCCGCACAAGTGTTTATATAGAGCGGCTCGAAAATCCCGTACAGGACACGAAGTGGACCAAGCCCACGCCGCACGCTCGGTCGGTTCTGAGATAGCCCACGATCCGGAGCGACCAATCCGCTTAATCGTTGACACGCCCGTCGACCGCACACATTTTTCGAGCAGCAAAATAAAGCTCGGCTCGGCGAGATTCCGCAACCAGCAGCCGTGACGAGACGAGGCGAAGCGGCATGCAGCGGGGTGTCGGAGGAGGAGCGCGCGTGTAGCTCTCTTATTGTCACTCACTTACAAAGTTGTGCAATACTCCAACTTATAAGGTGGTGCAACTCCCCTTTAACTTCCATGTGGGACTAAACTTTAGCTCCTACAGCTCTTGCCACACACACATATGAGCTGCCACCAACTTGGGCTAAATCACATATGGGCTTCCACATATATGGGCTTTGAGATTTAGGGAAAATCTGAAATCACACATGGGTATAATGATTTAGCCCATTATTTCTAACAATCCCCCACTAGATCTCAAATGCCCATTTGAAGATTTGTCAATCCTTGCTGCTTGTTTATATACCAGTGTTTCAGCAGAGACTGTTAAGTTGAACTTCCGCCTAGAATCTTGAACTACGTCTATCAACAATTTGAACCATGGACGAACCTTGAATTGCAAGTTTGGTGCCAATAGATTTCACTCAAAATCATAACTAGTACATGGCTGCCAGTAGCCTACCCCGCTGGTTGGAGCATATGCGTCATACTCCCTGGTCTCTTCATGAGTTTACTAGAGATCACACAAGTCTCATAGGCCGCAACGTTTACAGTCGAGCTCATATAGGTGTGTTCTTTCAAGAATTCCCTGTAGGACGACATCTTTGCTAGTTAAAGCCAACAGAAACACATTAAGGCGTGTTGCCAACCTGCCTTACAGATTATGAGAGTTATGCATCTTCACATAGAGAGGGTTACAAAATACTCTCCTCAGTCCACCCATTAGCTTGTTCTTCTCAGGTCCTAATTCACGGGATCTCCGATCACATAGGTTGGGTTACCACTAGGCGTGACATCCATGGATCTTAACTCCATCTCTCTCGATGCAATTTCTATCACATTTCGTGATAGTCCCTTTGTAAAGGGATCTGCCAGGTTTTTGTCTGTTTGAATATACGTAACAATTATTACTCCGGAGTTTCTCAATTTCCTGACAGACTTCAAACGTCTCTTCACATGTCTTGATGACTTCACGTTATCCTTAGAATTGTTCACTTTGACAATCACAGTTTGGTTGTCACAATTCAAAAAGATTGGCGGCACAGGTTTCTCAACCACAGGCAAGTCCATCAAGAGCTCACGCAGCCATTCTGACTCAACAGTGGTTGTGTCTAAAGCAGTAAGCTCTGCTTCCATAGTTGACCTCGTCAATATGGTCTGTCTACGGGATATCCATGAAACCGCACCACCTCAAGGGTAAACACATACCCGCTCGTGGCGTAGAGTTCATCAACGTCAGAGATCCAGTTCGAATCACTATATCCTTCAAGCACAGCAAGTGCCCTGAATAGTAAAACTCATAGCTCATTGTACCACATAGATAGCGCATGACCCTTTCAAGTGCATGCCAATGATCAATACCCGGGTTAGACATGAACCTACTCAACTTGCTCACAGCAAAAGAGATATCAGGTCTTGTAGCGCTTGCTAAGTAAATGAGAGAACCAACAACTTGTGAATATTTCAGCTGATCTGTTGGTTCCTTCTTATTCTTCCGTAATGTCAAACTGGGATCATAAGGTGTTGGAGAAGTCTTGCCATCAGCAAAGCCAAATCGGCTCAAGACCTTCTCAATATAATGAGATTGCGTTAAAGTAATCCCATTCTCGTTATTAATAAGCTTGATGTTCAGAATCACATCAGCCTCTCCTAGATCTTTCATATCAAAGCTCTTTGACAGGAAAGACTTGACTTCATTTATCACTATCATGTTTGTACCAAAGATCAGAATGTCATCTACGTACAAACATAATATAACGCTATCGCCCCCACCATGGCGATAGTAAACACACCTATCAGCCTCATTAATGACAAAGCCAGCAGAAAGTAGAGTTCTGTCAAACTTCTCATGCCATTGCTTAGGTACTTGTTTCAGGCCATATAAATATTTTAATAACTTGCACACATTTGTCTCTTCACCTTTTACCACAAACCCATCCGGCTGATCCATGTAGATCTTCTCTTCCAACTCTCCATTAAGGAAAGCTATCTTCACGTCCATTTGATGAACGAGAAGACCATAAGAGGCAGCCAGGGATAGTAGTACTCGAATGGTGGTCAGTCTAGCGACAGGTGAATAGGTGTCAAAGTAATCTTCGCCTTCTTTCTCTGTGTAGCCCTTAGCTACAAGCCGCGCCTTGTACTTCTCAATAGTACCATCAGGCCTTAGCTTCTTCTTAAAAACCCACTTACAGCCCACAGGTTTGCAACCATAGGGTCGTTCTGATAATTCCCAAGTTCCATTAGAAAGAATCGAGTCCATCTCATTTTGGACAGCTTCTTTCCAATCATCTGCATCAGGAGATGCATATGTCTCTACAATGGATCTGGGAGTATCGTCCACAAGGTACACGATGAAATCATTACCAAAGGATTTTGCAATCCTCTGTCTCTTACTCCTCGTGAGAGATTCATCGTCATCCTTCTCAAGGACTTCCTCATGTGGTTGTTCAGAATTCTCAATAGATGCACTAGATTTAGGAAGTATTTTAGAAGAAATTCTACCAATGCTATGCATATCTTTCATAGGAAAAATATTCTCAAAGAATGTTGCATCACGAGATTCCATTATAGTATCAACACGCATATCAGGTACCTCAGATTTAACCACTAGAAATCTATAGCCTACACTCCGTGGAGCATATCCTAGAAAGATACAATCCACTGTCTTAGGTTCCAGCTTGCGTTTCTTGGGAATCGGTATGTTGACCTTTGCCAAACACCCCCAAGTGTGCAAATACGAAAGTGATGGTTTTCTCCCAGCCCACTCCTCATAAGGGGTATTTTCTTTATTCTTGTTAGGAACTCTATTCAGGACATGACATGAAGTCAACAAAGCCTCCCCCACCATGCCTTTGATAAACCGGCAGTGGCTAACATGGAATTCACCAAGTCGGTTAGCGTGCGGTTTTTCCTCTCGGCAACCCCGTTAGATTGGGGTGAGTAGGGAGGCGTCCTCTCATGAATAATTCCGTGTTCCTGACAGAATTCATCAAATATTTTGGGAAAATACACCACGATCCGACCTAAGACGCTTGATCTTTCTCTCTAGTTGATTTTCAACTTTGGCCTTATAGATTTTAAAGTAGTCTAAAGCCTCATCTTTAGTTTGCAACAAGTAAACATAGCAGAATTTAGTAGCATCATCTATCAACGTCATGAAATATCTCTTTTCACCTTTTGTCAACACACCATTCATCTCGCATAGATCAGAATGTATGAGTTCTAGAGGTGGCAAGTTTCTCTCCTCGGCAGCCTTGTGAGGCTTTCGAGGTTGCTTTGATTGCACACAACTATGGCACTTAGAACCTTTGGCAATAGTGAAATTCGGAATTAAACTCATACTATACATCCGAGACATCAAACCAAAATTAATATGACATAAACGAGAATGCCAAACACTGGTATCATCATTAACATCACCACAAATATGATTCACGGATTTATTACAAAAATCTGAAAGTGAAAACCGAAACAAGCCTCCGAACTCATAACCTTTACCAATAAATTGTCCATGTTTCGAAACAACGACTTTATTGGACTCTAACACAACCTTAAACCCATCTCTGCACAGAAGGGAGCCACTAACGAGATTCTTGTTCATAGTGGAGACATGCTGCACGTTCCTCAGCTGCACGATCTTTCCGGAAGTAAACTTCAGATCCACCGTGCCAACACCACGAACAGAAGCATGTGATCCATTTCCCATTAAGACGGCTGAATCCCGAGCGATCTGATAAAAAGTGAACATAGAGATGTCAGCACACACATGAACATTAGCACCCGTATCAATCCACCAACATGGTGATTCAAATACTGAAAGAACAGTAAATAAATTACCGTACCCATCAGTGTTGCTAGCGGTCACGACGTTGACAGTCTTCCCACCTTTCCCTCTGCGATCTGCGCGATCTGGGCAGTCCTTGGAAAAGTGGCCGAGCTCTCCACATGAATAACAATGTAGCTCGGCCTTGTTCAGCTTCTTCTTCTTCTTCTTCTTGAAGGTTGTAGTCTTTTCAGGCTTGTTGAACGAGGGCTTATAGTTCCCTTTGTTCTTGCCGAAGGTCTTCTTCTACGCCATGTAGGCTCTAGACTGACCCTCGCCTCCTCTCTCAGCAGTGTCCTTAGCCCGAGCCTTCTCCTCAACATCAAGAGACGCTATTAGGTTTTCAACCGATATCTCCTGTCTCTTGTGTTTGAGAGTTGTGGCGAAGTTCCTCCACGAAGAAGACAACTTTGCAATAATGCACCCAGCCACAAACTTGTCAGGTTAGATACACTTGAGAATTTTAAGCTCCTTGGCAAAGCATTGTATCTCATGAGCATGCTCAACTACAGAACGGTTGTTAACCATCCTGTAATCATGAAAGCTCTTCATGATGTACAGCTCACTGCCAGCATCTGCTACACCAAACTTAGCGTTCAGTGCCTCCCAGAGCTCTTTTCCATCTTTAATGTGCATATACATATCAAATAGCTTGTTGTCAAGAACACTCAGAACGCATCCCACAAAGGCAAGATTGGTTTCCTTAAACTTGTTTTGAATCTCGTCAGATGTAGTTCCTTCAGGTAAACCCTCACTAGCCTCGAATACTTTCAGAGCTTTCAACCACATAGTGGTCTTATACTGCCATCTCTTAAAATGAATACCGGTAAACTTTTCCGGCTTCATAGCATCGGCCAAGCGTCCCATGATTAATTCAGGAAATTGCCTATAATAAGGTTTTTGGATTGTTGGATTATTAGGCATAATTTCCACGATTAATTCCAGAATATAAATCATGACAACAGCAGCTACAATCATGTGAACGTCTAACATACTAGATGTATTGATCAACATGAACAGTAGCAGATTATACGCACTAACAACCATAGTAAAACAATAGATCTGTTGATGGTGTACGTACTGATCGGTTGTCGATGTAGTCGTCGTTGGTGCAGTAGACTGACGAATAAGTCGGTGTTGAAGACGACGCGCACGAGGTCCGGCTTGATGACCGGGAAGACGTGCCGTGATGACGAACTTAAGCATTCGCGCAGAGCGCTTCCCAAAAACCTTATTCGCCCTCTCCCGTACATGATCACAAGGGAGAGTGGTTCCGGAGACCTGCTCTCCCGTCCGCAGGTGCACGCCAGCAAGCGGGATGGAGTAGACCACGGTGGCACCGCAAGCAGAGAGGATGGCAAAACCCTAGATTGGTTTCGTGTAAATGCGTTGTGGAAGCCGCAAAGCGCGTTTATATAAGCGCTCGGAAATCCGACAGACACGAAGTGGACCAAGCCCACTCGCGACGCTCGGATCGGTTCTGAATAGCCCACGATCCGAAGCGACCCGAATCCGCTTAACCGCTGACACGCCATCTAACCGCACACATTTTTCTCGAAAAGAAATAAAGCTCGGCGAGATTCCGCAACCCGTGGCGTCGTGATTTAGACGAGACGAGGCGAAGGCGTCTGACGGCAAGCGTCGTCGGAGGAGCGCAGTGTAGCTCTTATCATTACCACTTACAAAGTTGTGCAATACTCCAACTTATAAGGTGGTAACTCCCTTTAACTTCCATGGGACTAAACTTAGCCCTACAATTTCGCCACACGCACATATGAGCTGACACCAACTTGGACCAAATCACATATGGGCTTCCACGTACATGTTTTTTGAGATTTAGGAAAAATCTAAAATTACACATGGATCTAATGATTTAGCCTATTATTTCTAACAGCCGCGATGGTAGCCCTTGTAGTAGCCCACCCGCGCGGTCACCTTCGCGGCGTTCTTGCTGTCGTACTCTAGGTCAACATTGATTGATGGTCCTGGTTGTGGTGCTGAAAGCGCGCGTGTGGCAACAACCATGGACCTTGGTCATCCATAACAACTTTGCCGACTTGAACGACACCACAGGTCCCCACGCCATAGTCCGTGGGTTCCTTAGCCTGTCAAAGCCGATGTCGCTCTTCGCCAAACCGTAGTTGTAGTTTCATGATATCTGCAGCGGCCCACGCCCCTAGTAGCCCTGCCCAGGGGGCACGGCCACCGCGTGCTGCTTGGGTCGCTGTAGTTGTTGCTCTCCCCATCGATCTCCTCGATATAGAAATCTGTATATTTCAAAAAGTTATATTTTCCATGGCTAGGGTACGCACTGGAGGCATCAACAAGGGCTGACGCCTACGGAAGCTTGTAGCGGCACACCCATTGTCGGAGTGGACTTGATTCCATTTGAAGGACGACTCAGAGACGTCGCTCTTCACAAACACGCCGCGTCGCCTGCCCCAGTGCACGGGTGGACTGGCACCCTTAGCCACAATATAATATGCATCGGTGGTGCCGCAGTAGCCCGCCTGGCAGCCGCAGTTCTACCGTGGCCGCGGGACTAGCGACGGAGATATGAGTGCTACTGCTATCCCAAGAGCCATGAACCGCCATTAGTGAGTTCACCATGCCGAATACGTTCTAGCTAGGTTGCCATCTACAAGGTTGTTTCTAAGATGAGAAGATCACGGCATGGTTTCGGCGATTTATATAGAGATGTCGTCCATGTTCCCGGACGTCCAGCTTCAACTAGATCATGCGGTCTTTTCACAACTTTGTATCTCTATACTACCTATAGAAGGAACATAAGGTTCCTATTCGTCGGCTATGTCCTCGCGGCGGCAAGGAACCTTTGTGGTTCTCATAAAACACACAGGTACTCGCTACAGCTGGCACCTTCGTTCCCACACCTCTTTGATGTGTAGAGATTGTCGTGATAAACCTTGAATAATGAGAAGGCAAAAACGTTTGTAAACAGTTGATAAGAACTTCTGTTATGCATGTCTTTTTTGTGAAAAACACGCCTCTCACCTAATGACTAGCCTATACTGGTACGGCGACTGGAAATTCTGCCTCATGATATACTCACAAGCCGAGGCAAACAAAAAACATACCGTACAAGTAGGGATCAACTACTTTCCGGGAGCCTGTATCATGCTACATCTCAATATCTCATACTTCCTCCGTCCGGAAATAACTGACTTGCTTTTGTCTAGATTCGAATGTATCTAGACGTATTTTAATATATAGATAAATTTAAATCTAGACAAACTCGAGTCAGTTATTCTTAGATGCAGGGAGTATGTAAATATTTATGCAAATCTCAGTTTGTAACAATCCCTCTTAATTTAATTTTATGCTAAGAATAGGACTCTTGATATATACTTGGAGTCTGCTATTTCAACTTTTAACTCAAAAACCCTAAAATCTTACGATAAAAAGAAACCCTAGAAAACTTTAAACTCAAAACACTAAACAGAAACTAAATGTTGAACAGGAGCGGAACACGCCAAGGTTTTGGATTTCGGTTTTGGTTTTTTACCGGGCCTGAGCGAAATGGCTGAAATTCGGCTATTTCGGTGAATTTCGGCCAAATCTCGGATGAAATGCAGGAATCAAAATTTAAACTTTGAAACGAAATTTGGCTGAAATTATACCAAAATTTAGAGTTTCAAATAAAATTCTACCAAATATAAAATATTTTAGATAATTCAACAAATAATTCCTAAATTAAAAAGTTTTCATTCGGTAAATTCTCTTACCGGTCCTGGCCAAAATGGCTGAATTTCGGTGAAATTTCGGTAATTTCGGCCGAAATTCAAAACCTTGGAACACGCTTAGCGGCGGCGGCAAACGTGATGGCGAGGGCAGGCGAAGAGCGACAGGATCTTGGCACCGTCCACCTGCCCGGCGAATATCACACAGGCGCCGATCTGGTCGTGGTTAGCCGCCGCTGCCACGAACACGGACGCCATCGCCGAGTAGAGCAGCGCGGGCACGAGCAAGTCCACCAGCTCGAGCACGTTATTGGCAACGGTATTGTCTTCAGGGTCATCGGCGAGGTCGAGGCGGATCTGCAGGTAGATGGCCACAGCCTCGAGGATGGCGGCCGTGATGGTGCTGCCAACGAAGAACACGAAGGCCCCGAAGCTCGTGTAGGTGAAGGTGACGACGCCGGAGCTGGGGGTGCAGTCGCCGCAGGCGGCCATGAAGAGGGGCGACGAGAGAGCAATGGCGAGCCCGGAGAGACGGGGAATGATGTTAAGCATGTCCAACCCGTTGGCGGCGGTGGCAGCGTGTTGTGGCGGTATGGAGATGTCCACGACCGAGCTGCAGGTTCGTCGATAAGGTCGGCGCAAGCAAAGGAAGATGTCGATCGATCTCTACCGACGGCGGCAGGCATAGGCGTCTATTTATATCGAGCGGATACGACTGTACATGGAAAGCAAAATCGCGTGATTGATCGTGGAACCATCCTACCTAGCTGGGCATTAATTTTCTTTCCATTTTTGTGCGTACAATTACCATAGTTTTTTCCAGTTTTTGTGGGTAGATCTTCTCTGTGATTCCTCTTCAACACAAAACATCATCGCGTACGTGCTGTTTCTTCCATAGATATGCAGTCTATTATGGACTAGATCAATCGCATCCTACTACAATTGGGCTCATCGGAGGAGTTGCCAACTTCTCGTGCCGTCTTTCCACAAGCTGGCACAACTTTTTACACACTAGTAGAAAACTGGCCTTTGGTCCAGAGGTATAAACCGGGACTAATGTCCTGGTCCTAACGTAGAAGAATTATGGGAGGATGCACAACTTTAATAGAGTTGGCTGTCTCATATATATAGGCAAATACAGGTATAATCCTGAGGGTACAAGGAGACTTATACATAGTATAATATACGCATCTCAACGCTCTCCCCAGTCGAAGTGTCGGTACCGACACATAGACTGGAATGAAACTCGTCGAAGGTCGATGTCGGTAATTCCTTCGTCATGATATCCGCAAATTGTTGAGAGGTCGATACGTGAAGAACTCGAACATTACCGAGGGCAACCTGCTCACGAACGAAATGAATGTCCATCTCGATGTGCTTGGCGCGCCGATGAAAAACGGGGTTAGCGGAGAGGTAGACAGCCGAAACATTGTCACAGAACACCACTGTGTCCTTATCGACGGGACAAGAGAGCTCGGAGAGAAGTTGACGAAGCCATGTGCACTCGGCCACGGTGTTAGCCACGGCCCGGTACTCGTCATCGGCACTCGAGCGAGAGACGGTGGGTTGTCGCTTGGAAGACCAAGAGACAAGCGACGAGCTGGGGTAGACGCGGTAGCCCGAGGTGGACCGCTGCGTGTCAGGGAAGCTAGCCCAATCCGCGTCCGAGTAGGCGACGATGTCTGTCGATGGCGAGGCGTGCAGCGAGTGGCCGAGATTCATAGTGCCGCAGATGTAACGAAGTATCCGCTTCACTGCTGTCCAGTGGGCATCCCGAGGAGCATGTATATGCAAGCACACCTGCTGCACGACATACTGCAACTCCGTACGTGTCAACGTCAAGTACTGCAGAGTGTCAACGTGTCTTAGAACGACACGTCAGAGGCCAGCAACCCATCGCTGGCCAAAAGCTTGGCCTTCGTGTCAACTGGATTAGGCGTGGGGTTGCAGTTAAGCATCCTAGCGCGCTCGAGGAGCTCATGGGCATACTTCCGCTGATGAAGAAAGAACCCATCCGCGCGCCGGACGACCTCGATGCCGAGAAAGTAGTGCATCATGCCAAGGTCCTTAAGTGCAAACTTAGCGCGAAGGCGGTCGGTGAGCTGTCGAAGGAGGCCAGCAGTGCATGCCATCAAGATGATGTCGTCGACATATAGCAGCAGATAGGCGGTGTTCGTGCCTTGGCGATAGACGAACAACGACACATCGGAGCACGTAGAGAGGAACCCGAGCTGATGCAGAAACACGGCGATGCGCTGGTACCAGGCGTGCGGGGCCTGCTTCAGTCCATACAAGGAACGAGAAAGTAGGCACACATGGTCCAGATGCTCGGCGTCGACGAAATCGATGTGTTGCTGACAGTACACCTACTCGACGAGATGGTCGTGGAGGAAGGCATTGGAGACATCCATCTGATGCACCAGCCAGACACGAGAGACGGCGAGGTATAGGACGGTGCAGATCGTGCCCGGCTTGACAACCAGGGCAAACATATCCATGAAGTCGACGTCGGTGCTTTGGCGAAAACCGTGAACCACCCAACACGCCTTATAGCGCTCCAGAGTGGTGTAGACCGGCGTGGTGGTGGGCTGAGGCGACGCGAAGAATGCCTGGTGGGTGGCCGGGCGCGGCCCCAAGATGCTCGGGTGAGGGGCTCGCGACACGGCCATCATATAGGCGTGGACGACCCCGGTCCAGGGGTTGTGACCCGTGATCCACAGCGGTGTCGCGACGGCTTGCTGAGGTGGACGAGGCTGGGGGCGGTGGCGTTGCCACTGTTGCGACGACGACGACGTCGGCCACCACCATTGCCACCGCCGTTGGCAGGAGGCGGAGGCGCGGGCGGTTGGGGAGCATAGAACCCCGGGGGTGGGGCCGGGGCATGAGGTTGGGGGCCGGGGGCACAGGAGCAGGGGCACCCCAGAAGACGCCGACAGCAAAAGCGATGTGATCCGCCCGGTCCCGCAGGTGCTTCAGCAGCCGATCCTCAAGGCGGAGGTATGCCACGGCCTGCTCGAAGGTCGGCGTGGTGAGCAGCGTCAGGTTGGAGGCGGCGTTGCCGAGGTCCTCGCCTAGCCCTACCGTCAGCGTGGAGAGGAGGATCTTGTCGTCGATTGGAAAATCCAAGTCGCGGATCTCGTCGGCGAGGGACTTGAGGCGGAGGCATTAGTCGTCGAGGGAGAGATCAGCCTGGGGAGTGCCGAAGAACTCCTATTGGAGGAACGTGACGCGCTGGATCTTATTGTGAGTGAAGAGACCGGTGATCTTGGTCCATACGGTATGAGCGGTGTCGCTGTCGCGAACGACGGTGCGGAAGATCTCGTTGGAGACGGTCTGGTAGAACCAGCGGATGATGGTGGCGTTGATCATCAACCAGTCAGGGTCGTGCGGCATGGCGAGGAGGTCGATGGTGCCGTCGACGTGATCGAGGAGATCATACTCGCAGAAGAGGAGGCCAAAGTACGTCTTCCACGGGAAGAAATTGGCAGCGGTTTGAGAGATCTTCACCAGCACATGCTCGAGGATGGGGATGTCGTGGATGACGGCGACGGAGGGGCTGGCGAAGGGGTTGCTGATCCCTGAGACGGAGGAGTTGAAGGGGGTGCTGGAGGAGGAGAGATCGGACATGGTGGGGATAGGAGGAGGGAGCGCAAGTGGGGTGTATGTGTGTAGGAGGAGGGGCGGAAGCGACCGGCGGCGCCTAGGAGGCGACGCCTAGGGTGGGAGGTGGAGGAGGGCTGGCAGCGCCTGGGGAGGAGGGAGGCAGTGGCTAGGGTTTGGGGATCGGGGTTAGACTGATACCATGTAGAAGAATTATGGGAGGATGCGCAGCTGCAATAGGGCCGGCTGTCTCATATATATATATGCAAATACAGGTACAATCCTGAGGGTACAAGGAGACCTATACAGAGTACAATATACGTATGTCAACACCAACGGCTAGAAACGGCCGCAGGCCAAGAAGACATTAGTCTCGGTTCGAATGAGACCTTTAGTCCCGGTTCTTTTAACAAACCGGGAGTTAAGGGTCTGGCGCTGGAAAGGGCCTGTCGTGTGGACTATTAGGCCTAGTTTGTAATGTCCCGACTATATCTTCTTCCTCTCCCTGCCTGAGCCATTTCAAACTCACACAAGCATCTCCCGCAAATTTCTTCCCTCAAGCTCAAGTTCATGTCGTTTTTTCTCAAGATTTGTGAAGATTTTTTTGGCTCCACATCTATCTAAGGGTCCTAAGAGGTTAGCAACTTCATCCTTTCATCTTTCATTGCTAGTTTAGCTCATTTCATGCTCTATAAATGGAGGGATTTGTGTGGATTCTATCTCTATATATCTGGTTAATTTGGCACATATAGTCCTCGAAATTCATTTGATTCATCGAAGCAAAGAGATACATGAGTTCATCCTATCTATATAACTTGGTTTCGCACATAGTCTCGAAATTGATTTGATTCATAGATGCATCATGCCACCGTCGAGCAAAAAAATATCCTTCTTCTTCTACATGCCGTCATAAAATCCATTGCAACAAAAATAAGAACCAAAACTATGAAAGCACACATATATAGTGGCGCCCTAGCATTTTAATCATCAGCCGTTGAAGCAAGTAAGAACCAAAAACATGAACACGCCGGGGAGATACCAAATTAAATTAGAGAGTGCCTCTATGTCGAGGGATCCTAAGACATCTTCGAGAAGCTCTGCCGTAGTGGTGTCCCTGCTCTCGCACACCAGTTTTCAGTTTATATCTTCTCTAGCTAGATCTGTATGCTGGTGGAGCTAACTAATTTCACATATTAGGGAGTGCCTCTACGGCGAGCTCCTTGAAGATGTCTGAGGACGAGGTCCTAAGACATCTTCGAGAAGCTCCGCCGTAGTGGTGTCCCTGTTCTTGCACACGATCTCCCTTGAAGTTGATATTCACAAGGAAGCCTATTTATAGATTAAACAACACAACATAGTGTCCACACTCATGACATAATGTCGACACTCACTCCTATCATAGTGTCTCCACCCACCAAAATAGTGTCGCCACTCACTGGCATAGTGTCTCCACTCACGACATATAGTGTCGTCACCCACTTTTAGTCCCGGTTGGAGTCTCCTTTAGTCCCGATTGGAGACACCATCCGGTACTAAATGGGCTCACGTCGGCCCCATCCTGCCGCAACCCCTTTAGTCCTGGTTGGTGTGTCCAACCGGGACTAAAGATGGAGTAGAAAGTTTTTAAATTAGTGCATAATTGTTTGATGTATATGCTCTATGCTTTTATTTTTAGACTAGTACTAATCTTGGCATCGTGATTTTGTTTGATGTACTCATATAATGAAGATGAGATAACAATGGATGTACGCTGACCGAATCTCTGGTGAGTTCATTAAAGGCGTGCGTTCTTTTCTCGTTGTGGCAGAGGCAAACAAGAGGAATGGTTTTATGTGGTGTCCATGTGGTGAGTATCAGAATCAGAAGGAATACTCTTCCTCAAGAGTCCTTCACGGCCATATGTTTTGGTCCGGTTTCATGTCCGGCTATAATTGTTGGACCAATCACGGAGAAAAATGGGTTATAATGGAAGACAACAAAGATGAAGAGAATGATGACAACTATCCTATGTCACCTGAATACGGTGGTTCTACACTGGAAGACAATGATGAAGAAGAAGCAGAAGAACGTGCATCATATGATCTAGATGATGATCTTGGTCGGGCCATTGCTGATGCAAAGGGAGTATGTTATAGATAAAGGGAGAGGTTGAAATTTGAGCAGATGTTAGAGGATCACAACAAATTGTTGTAACCGAATTGCAAAGATGGCCACAAAAAGCTAGGTAGCACACTGGAATTGCTGCAATGGAAGGCATAGTTCGGTGTGCCTGGCAAGGGATTTGAAAAGTTGATGAAGATAATGAAGAAGCTACTTCCAAAGGATAACAAACCGCCCGCCAGTACTTACGAAGCAAAGAAGGTTGTCTGCCATGTAGGATTAGAGGTACAGAAGATACATGCATGCATTAATGACTGCATCCTCTATCGCGGTGAGCAGTACGAGAATTTGAATGCATGCCCGGTATGCACTTCATTGTGGTACAAGATCCGACGAGACGACCCTGGTGATGTTGAGGGGGAGCACCCCAGGAAGAGGGTTCCCGCCAAGGTGATGTGGTATTCTCCTATAATACCACAGTTGAAACGTTTGTTTATAAACGAATAGCATGCCAAGTTGTTGCGATGGCACAAAGAAGACCATAAGAAAGACGAGATGTTGAGACACCCCGCTGATGGGTCGCAGTGGAGTAAAATGGAGAGAAACTATTCGGACTTTGCAGGTGACGCGAGGAACTTATGCTTTGGTCTAAGTATAGATGGCATGAATCCTTTTGGGGAGTAGAGCTGCAGTCATAGCACATAGCATGTGAATCTGTGTATCTATAACTTTCCTCCTTGGTTGTGCATGAAGCGGAAGTTCATTATGATGCAAGTGCTCATCCAAGGCCCGAAGCAACCCGGAAATGACATTGATGTGTACCTAAGGCCATTAGTTGAAGAACTTTTACAGTTGTGGTACGGACAAGGTGTACGTGTGTGGGATGAGCACAAACATGAGGAATTTAACCTACGTGCATTGTTGTTCATAACCATCAATGATTAGCCTACTCTTAGTAACATTTTAGAATAGACAAACAAGGGATACAATGCATGCACACACTATTTAGATGACACTGAAAGTATTTATTTGGATAAGTGTAAGAAGAATGTGTACCTAGGGAATCATCGTTTTCTTTCGCCCACGCATTCCCTAAGAAAGAAAGGCAATCATTTCAAAGGTGAATCACATCACTGGAGTAAGCCTATCCATCGCACTGGTGATGATGTATTTGATATGGTGAAGGATTTAAAAGTAATCTTTGTAAAGGGTCCTGGCGGACAGTCCGTTCCGAAGGACGCTGGCAGACACGCACCCATGTGGATGAAGAAATCTATATTTTGGGAGCTATCCTATTGGAAAGTCTTAGAGGTACGCTCCGCAATCGATTTGATGTACCTGACAAAGAATCTTTGCGTGATACTTCTAGGCTTCTTGGGCGTGCATGGAAAGAATAAATATACACCAGAAGCACGGCAGGACCAACAATGTATGAAAGACTGAGACAGCATGCATCCGGAGCTATTTCAAGGTACTACCATCTACGCTCTTACCAAAGAAGAGAAGGAAATCTTTTTTGAATGCCTGAGTAGTATCAATCCCCTCTCGCTTCTTGTTGAATATAAAGGAAAATTAAATATGGCAGATAAAAAACTCCAGAACCTGAAGTCTCATGACTTCCACGTGCTTATGACGCAGTTTCTTCCAGTTGCATTGAGGGGGCTTCTGTCGGAAAATGTTAGAGTACCCATTGTGAAGCTAGCTATGTGCGTTCTTCAATGCAATTTCTCAGAAGGTAATCAATCCAGAAAGTCTACCAGGGTTACAGAAAGATGCGGTCCAGTGTCTTGTCAGCTTTGAGTTGGTGTTCCCACCATCCTTCTTCAACATAATGACGCACCTCCTAGTTCACCTAGTCGAAGATATTAGCATCCTCGGTCCAGTATTTCTACACAATATGTTCCCCTTTGAGAGATTCATGGGCGTCTTAAAGAAATATGTCCATAAACGTGCTAGGCCAGAAGGAAGCATCTCCAAGGGCTATGGAACATAGGAGGTCATTGAGTTTTGTGTTGACTTTATTCCTGACCTTAAGCCGATCGGTGTACCTGAATCACGACATGAGGGGAGACTTAGTGGAAAAGGCACACTAGAAAAGAAAGCAAAGATATTTATGGACGGGCATTCTTTCACTAAAGCACACTATATAGTTATGCAAAGTTCCACCTTGGTGGCTCCATATATCGAGATACACAAGAATATTGTACGATCCAACTACCCGGGGCAGTCTGACTCTTGGATTAGAGATGAACACATGAAGACTTTCGACGGTTAGTTGCAGATACATCTCATGAATGACACCACTATTGGAGATCAGTTGTACTTGTTGGTCAGGTCTCCATCTTTAACTATATTGACTTTCAAAGGGTATGATATAAAAGGGAATATATTTTACACGCACGCCCAAGATAAAAAGAGCATCAACCAAAACAGCGGTGTCCGATTTGATGCATCAGATGACAATGTGCATAAGGACACATATTATGGTTACATAGAGGACATATGGGAACTTGACTATGGTCCTAATTTTAAGGTTCCATTGTTTCGATGCAAATGGGTCAAGATGACAGGAGGTGGGGTAACAGTAGACCAGCAGTACGAAATGACAATAGTGGATCTCAATAATCTTGCGTACGGAGACGAACCATTCGCCCTTGCCAATGATGTGGCTCGAGTTTTATATGTGAAGGACATGTCTACTAGACCGAGAAAAAGTAAATATAAGCAAAAGAATACAATATCATACGATAAGCCAAACCGCCACATAGTTCTTTCAGGGAAAATAAATATGGTGGGAGTTGAGGACAAGACAGACATATCCGAAGATTATAACATATTTCATGAAATTCCGCCATTCAAAGTGAAAACTGACCCAAGCATACCGTTAAATAAGGAAGATGATCCATGGTTATGGACTAGAAGAGAACCAAAACACTAGATGTGGATGTTAGTGATGTAGTAATGTATTAAACCTTTTGTGAATTAACCCTATTTTTTACAATTTGTGAGATTGCTGAAGGCAGGTAGAAAAAAAGAGCATTTGATCACTTGAGCGAACTCACAAGAATACAAAAACATATTCATATTTAGTCTCAGTCCAGCCAAAACCGGTACTAGCTAACACTCAAGACATTTATTAATATTAAAAAACCAGGACTACAGAATCAGGACTAAAGCCGCCCCCTTTAGTCATAATAATGTCTAGTCCTATAGTATACAGCTTCAGGGTCGTATTCTTCATCGTCATCGTCATTGTTATCGTTGTCCTGGCTAGGCGCACGCGGTTGTATCCTCATCCCAGCCATGGCATATACCAGGGGCACCTGCCACGCCGGCCTCGGATTCACGACGGGCGGGGGAGGGGGCTCCTGGATGACGATGCCGCTAGTGCCATCCTTCTTGTGGCTCTGTGGAGGGTGGAAGTGTGGGCACTACAAGCGAGATGGTCTCCCCCGGTGATGTAGTGCATCACGCCGATGACAGTACGGTTCGCCCACCATAGACGGCGACCGGCTTCGTTGTGGCTCACCGGGGGCGGGTCGTCACCCTCATACCTGGCAAGCTCCCTTTCCCGTCGCTTAGCAAAGAAGGCAATCCAGGTGTCGTAGTTGTCGGGATAGCACTAGGGATCCATCCGCTGCTCCTGCGTGAGATCGAGGTAGAAGTGGTTCATGATGGCCTCCTGTCGGGCGGAACCTTGAGGCACAATAGGGAGAGGAACCCCACAAGCGCTCAGCATCTAGCCGGCAGGCGGCCGGTAGCCCGACGGGCATGGGTAGCTGGAGGAGCACAGCGCCTCGGTCTCCTCGAGGGTCAGAATGGACCAGTAGGCGCTGTCCATTGTTGTGAGAGCGGAAGGTGTGGATGTGTGGATAGCCATGGCACGATCGGCCTATATATAGATGGAAAGGGCGGGAAAACATGGCGATAAGCGGTGGGAAATGGCAGGAAATATATCTAGTCCTGGTTAGTGGCTACAATCGGGATAAAAAGCTCCGTTCAGAGGGAAAGGGCGGGAAAACTTGGCGGGAAGCGGTGGGAAATGGCGGGAAATATCTTTAGTCCCGATTAGTGGCTACAACCAGAACTAAAATCTCTAGTCAGAGGGAAAGGGCCAGAAAACTTGACGGGAAGCGGTGGGAAATGGCGGGAAGCCCACCCTAAACTCTAAACTGGTTGTGAATATTTCCAAGATTAATAGAATATTTCTTAAACAATAAATTATTTTATTTACATATGTATAACATAGTAGGATAATAGCTTTAAATTATATATTTTTTTTGAAAATTTTGATATATAATAATTAATTTTCCTAATTGTCAATATTTTTTTCATATTGGCGCCAAAAATACCACTTTAGTCCTGGTTTTTATTACAAACTGGGACTAAAGGGGTGCGGCTGGCGCACGAAACATGGCGGCCCAAAAACTCTTTAGTCCTGGTTTGTACTACCCACCCCGTCTGCCCCGGTTCGAGCATCGAACCGGAGCACCAATCGTCATCGTCTTCCTCGCACCCGCGCAACTCGCTGCCGTCAGCCGCCCACGCCACCGTCAGCCGCCCCGATGACCCGCCGACCGCGCCATGCCGCCCGCGTCGCCCCGCCCCCCAGGTAAGCTCTGGCCGCCCCTCTATAATTAGTTTTTTTGTTAATGTTTATTTATATTTTACTTGTGTTAATTAGTGTAAATTAGTTAGTATTTTAGGGTTAGTTGATGAATTTTAGGGTTAGTTGATGAATTTTAGGGTTAGTTGATGAATTTTAGTTAGTATTTTAGGGTTAGTTGATGAATTTTAGGGTTAGTTAGTATTTTAGAGTTAGTTGATGAATTTTAGGGTTAGTTGATGAATTTTAGTTAGTTAGTTTATTAGCGATTATTGTTAATGTAATTTTGTTTAGAGATTTTACTATATGAAAAAAATATATGTATTTAGTGCTTATGTTTAGGATTAATTTAGTTTAGAAATTTTAGTTAGTGTTTAATATAGTTTATTTTAGTTGATACTATTTACTGTCGTCATGTTTAAGAAAGTGTATAGGTTAATTTAGTGTTTAGGATTATGCAACGTCCACATCGTTCACTCGACGGGAACAACGGAGGACTACTATTCTCCGTCGCCGGGCATCCACGGGACTGGGCTCCGCCGGGCTGGCACTGGGGTGTGCTACCAGCTGGGAGGCGTAGTTTGGTGAGGTATATGGGTGTCATCGTCGACCCGGATCTTCTGTGGTGGCAGGCGAGAGGTCTAGGGTTGATGCAGAGGGAGCCGACCCCCGACGAGGTGGTACAGCGTCGTGCCAGGGAGGAGGACGAGCACGTCCGATGTTACATGTATATTTTGAAAGTCAGGGTCTCTGATACCTGGCAGGTTCTTCAGGCACCTTACACGAGATATTCTCCGATGATGGTTCCTACTCTTTGGGTGCACACCTCCCGGGGCTCAGTAGTCAGGGGTCGATATCTTGGTTGAGCAAGATCTGTAATAGGCATATACTATCTTTTATTATTGTTGTATTAGCTGGATTTTTCGAGATGTATTATTGTTTAATTGGTACTTTATCTTTCTTCATCGCATTGTTTAATTGGTACTTTAATGTGTAATAGGGTATATTAAGCTGAATTACTTTATCTTTATTTATTTATCGCATTAAGCAAAATGGTTTTATCTTTCTTCTGTATTAGTTAAGGTATGGACGGTAGAGACGATGAAGAGCGCATGTACAAGTTGATAGATGAGGGTACATGAGGTTACAATTACAATGGAGCAGACGGCGGTGGAGATGATGATGGCTCCCAATACCTCAACTTGGATGAAACCGACGGTAGATACGACTTTGATGAAGAATTTGGTGGAGACGATGATGGAGATGATGGAGACGACGGTGGAGACATCATAGCAAAGTTTGGCAAGGTATATAAAACCTCTACTGATCACGAGCTAGTAGATGCATTAGTTGATTCATTTATATATACCAACGACTGTTTCTTCTCTTAGACCTCCGCATCGGGCCAATCTTCTGCAAGGAAATGAGGCCCGACCAGAAAGTTGGCCGATGGTGCGCGTTTCACTATTGATGTAGTCTCTGAGCTGGGTGAACCTTTGGAGCCGACAAAGGCTGCAAGTGCATTTGTATAACAACGCGGAGTGATAGTCAGGGACACCATCCCGATCACCACTCAGAAGTGGAATAAGCTAGGAAAGAAAAGCGATCAAGTTGGAGCAACTTTTGTCGATGACAGAGCCAAAGAGTGTCTTTGGAATACACTCATGACACACTTATCTCTACCTGAATTGTACACTCGTGAACTCAATGAGGCATTGAGGTTGACAGTCAGAAAGTGGGACCTTAAAAAGATGGGCAAACAATTCAAGGACTAGAAGAAAATATTATACAACAACTTTGTCAAGAAGCTGACTCCGCCATTCACTAGCCCACTTGAGAAGCAGCGGGATAAATAGGCCGCATTTGTGACGTACAAGGACTCACAAGAAGCTAAGGCAAAGTTGGAAAAGAATCAGAAAAATGCGGCCAAAAAGAAATATCACCATACTATGGGGACATGTGGCTACAAGACGGCCATGCCTAAGTGGGCAAAAACTAAGAAAGCCATGCGTGTTAAAGGGGTCATTCCAGCTACAAATCAGTGGCACGTGAGGTCAAAAAATTGGTTACTTGGGCATGGGGGATCGTATGACACTGAAATCGGGGATATTATTGTTGCAAAGAAGGCCATTGTTGAACCCAAAGATGCACTTATTAAAGTGATAAAAGAGGCTCAAGAGGGAAAGTTCATTCCCGACAGAGAGAACGATGAGCTGACATATGCCCTCGGGAATCCTGAAAAAGTTGGACGAACACGAGGCTTTGTCCCATTTGTTCCATGGAAGACTGGGTTTCCCCAGGACATTGACACTTATAGAAGCCGATTGAGAAAAACGAACTGGCACTAGGCGGAGAAGGCAGCACAGTTGGAGGCAGTTGAAAAAAGGAATGAGGAATTTCAAGCCATGTTCAAGCTGCAGCAGGAGCAGATTAATGAACTTAGAGTACTGGCCCGACAACAAGATCCTGCATTCGACAATCCGGTGGGACCATCTCAGCGGAGAAGCAGTGTGGCTTCCACAGAGGTACAAGCTAATAATCTACTGCCGATGGAGAATAATGCACCGGTGATATATGATACGGCTGGTGCAATGATGGTTTGCTACCCCGTGGATGAAGTCGAGCCAAGGACAGCTTGTGAGCTACATGTGACACTGAAGAACATTTCTATGAAGGTGGCACTCGGCTTTGCTTTACCTTGTCCACCGGAAGCGACCTACCATGGAAGTCAGATTCCAGCTGGCTATGCTCATGTCGATGTGGATGAAGCTGAACCGATATATCGATTAGTGGAGCTTGACATCCATGCAGGTGAAGGGGAGAAAACACTGGGAGAAGTGGAGGGTGGGATCCTTCTTTGGAAAAAGCAGCACATCGTGTTTCCAAGCTGGGCGCCAAGGCAATCTTCTCCTCTGAGAAAGCAATCCATCACCTCTGAGTCCACCGTCTCCACCGAGAAATAATATTCCACCCTCCCTGAGAGGGACCGCAGCGCGAGTGCATCTCCATCCCGGTGCCTCCACCCCCGCCCACTAAATCAAAGGGAAGAAACCAGAAGAATAGCACCGCTATATCGAGGGATAACCGACGCCTAAAATGACAAGATCCCCTCCCAAGAGTACCGCCGTCTCCTCCCAAGTTAGCTTATCACCAGACTAATGAGGAAAGCATGACGATCTCCCAAGCCGAAGTGAAGGCCCATTTTGCACCAAAACAACCCGAGCCACAGGTGCAAATTGATCCAAAAGTTAAGAAGCACTTCAAGGAATTCCTTGCACAACCACCCCAACATGTGTTACATAGGAAAGATGACTATACACGCTGTCTTACGAAGACACTAAAAGAGAATTCATCAAGCAGTACTGCAAGCGGGAGAAGATCAAAAGAAGTTCCCTAGCTCGGCAAACAGGCAAACCAATCGATCGTCCCGTTCAAGGTGTTACCCAAGCCCACTCAAGGTGCAATAGATAGGGAAGAAGATATTAAATTAGCCAAGGAGTGTAACGTTCCTGTCAAAAAAATTCTAGGCAGTGGATATTTCGCCACGACACCAATAGCACAAAAATTTGTCTACGAGGAGCATCTGGTCAGCGATGAGGTATTCGATGATCTGCCAACACATATGCAACTTTTGCATGCCTGGTACTTAAAAGTCACAAAGGAAGACATACAATTTCTCCGATGTAAAGTTGGAGAGGAGTACTTCCATCCAGACATGATCTCTATTGAACTTTGTGAATTTTTTCAGTTATTCAACCTAGATGCCCTCAACAAGTCCCTCCTCAGCTGCTGTTGTCTATAAGTAATTACGTCTCTAATTCAGCTTGTTCAATTTATTGCATGTAGTTATCCTCACTATATCTCCTTATGTATGCTATTATATATGCAGAATGAAGATTCAGGAATGTATAATAAAGTCAATTTACGGCATTGGGTTCGTTGACCTAAACAGAGTTAATGGACATACGCTAAGAGAGAACCCCGAGGAAACGGAGGATAACTTGCTAATGTTTTTAATGGAGCAAAATTACAAGACGCAAATACTATTTTCTTATAACTATAGGTGAGAGTTTTATTGTCTTGTACACATTCACTTTTTGTTTACTCGATGTTAAGTGTATATAAACGTGCGTAGCTTCCACTAGATTCTTCTAAACATTGACGTTGACCATGCAAAAGTTGATGGAAGACTACTGAACTTGGGTTCCCTGAATTCATCTCTCATCCTCTTGATCAAACCCGGTGGCACATGGGTTCTGCTGAACTTGACTTTGAACTCCTCCCAAGTCATCAGCTGACCTCCTGTCATTGCATGAACGCTGTTCCACCATGCTCTTGCATCTCCGGCCTGATAGTGGGTAGCAAACAACAATTTCTCGTTGGCTTCCACTCCTGCAACTTGTAGGTTGTTCTCCATGGTTTGCAGCCAATCATCTGAATCTAGGGGCTCTTCTGACTTAGTGAAAACGGGTGGATTGGTGTTCTGGAAATTCTTGAGCTTAGATCCATGGTTATCCTGATTTCCATGGCCTTGATTATTGTTGGCCATCTGAGCTATCTGCTGAAGGGTGGCTCAGTTGGCTTGACGTTCGGCTCTTTCATCTTCGTGGTCAGAAACCAACATTTGGAAGAGTTGCAACATCGGGTTCGGGGCTGAGTTGCTTCCTCCGTGAGGCATCTGAAGATGGAGATAGATCATGAGAAAAGAGGGAAATTTCTAAGGTTCAGGGTTTTTGGAAAGTTTTTAAAGTTTGACTCAGATTTTTCTAGCAACTTGCTTTTCATTCATTCATTCATAGCACACGATACAAACACACACCACAACAAAGAAAAACTGATGGTTTTAAGAACTATTCTGTGAACCTACGATACAGTGGGACCGAATGCACTCACTAACGCTAGTGCTCAAGTGCTACTACTCCTCGGAGTCAGTGTCCTCATCATCCTCATCATCATCGATGAAAGCGAAGTCATCCTCATAGGTGAAGAAGTCCATGGCCTGATCTTCCAGAAAGTCATCATCATCCTGAGATAGGAGTAGGGGTCTCCACGAAGGTCTTCCCCTGCATTCTCCCTCTCCTCCAACTGCATGTCTCCCTCGTGGACTGTCTCCTCCAGTTCTGAGATCCTGTGACGAAGACGGGCAATGATGCGCTCCTTCTTGTCGAGCTGACGGTGACGAGACTTGCGATCCCTCACAAGCATGGCGATGGTTCGATCCTTCTTGACAGCGAGGGCATGGTTGTGGTTGGCGTAGGAACGTGCATCGTCCAACTCCTTCTGACCATCATACATCATGAAGCTGAGGTGGTCCAATTGAATCTTCAGCTCGTGGTGGTATGGTGCCTCCAGTGGTTGTCCCATAACATCACGCCTTGGGTAGAACTCAAAACAGGTACCCTTGATCTGGTTGATACTTTGCCCACACAGACGGGCAAGAGCTTCCTGCATGGCCCTGGCAAGTCCATCGAGCCAGTTGTTCTCTCTTAAGGTGAACTGAATTCCTTCTGCAGTGGCGGGTTCAATCTTTTCTTGGAGACTTGCAACAATTATCCACTACAGATCTTCTCCTTCTTGATCATTGAGCCGAGCTCCGAAGAACTCGGGGTGCGGACATCTGGTCCAAGTCACGCTCAAAGATGAGGTCTCCTCCATTCCCTAACTGATAAAAATTGTACTTCACGTCCATCTATAAGAATATAGGATGAGTAAGTTAGTAGAGTGATCAAGTGTGTCAAATTTTATGTAAGTTTGCAAGCATTTTTTAGGAACATGAATTTTCATGAAATAATCCAAGTGATAAGAATAAGAATAAGTTTTCATAAATACTCACTTCCTTTGGTTTTGAAAATAAGTTTTTGATTTAAACGTCCATTCTAACTAGGGTCTCCTATGGTCAGGATGGCTCTGATACCAACTTGTCAACACCCGGATTTTTAATCACAGATGCCTGTTATGCCATACATCACAATCCCAGGATTACCATTTTTGCGAGACATAATAGATTGGATATCACAGTACATCATCCATTACAAACCATACATAAGGTCTTACACGAATAAGGATCTCATGATCCAGTTCTTAATACAATTCAAGCAGCGGAATAGCGTAATAGCAACGATAGCGTAGATGAAGATCCATCTTCAGGGTCACAGGAAATGCTGACGATGGGAGATGATCCTAGTTGTTGTAACCTTTCTGCTGTCCCTCTTCCTGATACTCCTCTTCATAGTCTGGCCACGGGAATATCCAGGGACAAAGCCATGAGTACTCTTAAATACTCGCCAACTAATACTAACAAGTGAACTGGTTTTGAATAGGATATACTAAGCTCTAGGGTTGTTTTGCAAAAAGCTAGATTTACCTCTACTAAGTTCAGAAGCAAAGAAAGCTAGTTGAAAGTTTTATAAAACCTAAGTGGGAACTTGAATTTCATGTCACAACAGTGTTGTGGTCAAGTCAAAGTCACAAATCATTTCACAAGTCCTTTTGAAAAACATTTGACGACGGAACAGTATGGCCACTCCAACTGTCCATAACCGCGCACGCGGCTATTCGAATAGTTTGACACTCTGCAGAGATTGTACACTTTCACCACAATATTCGATACATCCGTCAGGAACAATCCTGAATTCACCATACTCTATATGCGGATAATCAATCGTAACCTTTCAATTACACGCCCTAGTATAGGCACCTTTACTATGAGTTTGGCCTCCCAACCATGACCAACTGCCATCTTGGGTACTGCACAGGTGGACAATCTTCACAAGGTAGCCTCAGCTCAGACCTTGGCCGGAAGGGAACCCATACTAAGGTATATAAATTTCCAGTCAAGCCCTACCCAAATTTTGGGTATTGTGGTTGTACGGTAAAATTGGAATGGTATCGCATCCAGACAACCATCAGTTTTTTAAAGGGCTAAGGCTCATGCCTTAACATTTTCATCATCAAAATCATCTGGTGTTCGAGAACACATGTCAAAACATTTCAGTAGAATGACTCGTCATTCTAAGGTTTTCATAACCATTTTCATCAAGTGTTCCCATCTAAAGTTGATCAAGTTTTATGCTTTATCACTAGCATCTACAGGTGGGGGTACATACCAATGATGGGTAATAAACAGGTGGAAATAGCTAAGTTCAACCTCATGCCTCAGGATGACATCCAGATTATCTAACCTAGGTCAAGTTTTATGCTCTTTATGCTACCTTCAATTATTTTTTTAATATCTAAAAGTCACTAAATAAACTTTTGATAGAAAGCTTTGATAACGAAATAAAAGAATTAAACTTGCAAGTAAAAGTAGGGTTTGGTATCAAGTGGTGTAAGCTTGCAAGTAAGACTTGCATGGTTTAGCTTGCTAAGATGGTAGTATAAGCTTGCTAAGTTGCAAGTGTTAGCTTGCTCAGATAGTAGCTTGCTAATTCAACTAGTAGTATTAGGCTTGCCTTGTGCAGAGCAGTGGTTGAAGTTCTCCTCGGCTTCTTCCTCGTAGTGTCCTCCTTCCTCCTCGTATCCTTGGTCGGTACTATCGTATAAAAATAAATATGAGGTACACAATCACCAAACAATACTTAACTATTTCTAATCATCACGCAAAGGTTCACACTAGATGATCTAGCGTCATCACTAACATTACAAGATTAAATCACTTGTCCCATTTATTTTATTTTAGAAAAGTAATTTCTACTCATTAAAAAAAATACTTAAGATTTAGTATTCTCCAACTCAAACATGGGATCATGTTGAAACATGTCATCACCATATATTTCAGTACATGGGAATGTGATTTAAAGTGGTGTCACAATTTAATAAGGTTTAACCTTTTTATTTTAATTAATTAAAATGACTAGAGATGCCTATGGGGCATTCTTTTATTACTTGAACATTATTTCTGTAAGTAAACCTATATATTTTTATATATTCTGAAAGATATGGTTAAATGTGATTTTGAGAGTTGGAATCAACTCAAAATCTCTTATGGTTGAATTTTGAAAAATGTTTGAATGGAGAAAAGCTTATGCCTTGATATTTTTACCATGGGTGATCTATAGTTCTAAATGGTTTGAATCCAACGCGCTTGGATTAAGAATTTCAGTACTCTTCTAACAAAATTGGTTTCATGCATTTTGGTTCAGTGAATCGAGTTGGGTTGATTTTTGAATCTAGGTACAGAACTAAGTTTAGAACTAAATGAATAAAACTAAATTTGAATTGTTGGGTCGCGCGGGAGGTTTAACTGGGCCAGCTCACTACGCACAGTGCACCCGCGGTATGGTTAAGTGGGTGACCCCACTCGTCAGTGAGACAACGAGTGGCGAAGAAGTACGGGGGGATCTAGGCTGCATGATCTAACTCTAATCGAACGGCTCTGGTTCATCGTCCACGTCGGGCAGCACCGGCGAGACAGAACCCTAGCGCGGTAGGTAGGGGTCGTGGGAGGCTCACCGGGGCTCAGGGGATGGTCGGCGATGGGGGCGAACGGCGAAGTCGACGACAATGGTTCTCCTGGTACCAGCAGCTTCTCCTGGGGCGGCTCCAATCGATGGTGCCTCTCCTCCTCTGTAGCGGCGAACTCCGGTGAAATTCCGACCACCTGGTGCTCGCCTTGCTCCGGGGGTGAGTGGGGGTATCGGTGAGAGGTGGGGAGTGAACTGGTGTGACAAAAACGAGCGGGGGAGGCCTTCTTTTATAGTGGCTGAAGGGGACCGAATGGTGCGGGTGGAGCTCATCGGTGTCGACGGCACAGAGTGCTACTGGCATGGGCGATGATAGGGGACGGTGCGGTGCTCCCTGGTGATGCTCAACGGCATGGTGGCGAGGCGTGGGGTGGTGTGAGCTGGTCAAAACATCGTGGCGCTCTGGGCGGGTCCGATGTTGGGGATATGCTATATGGGTATCCTCATAGCATGTCGCTTATCCGGATAACCCGGGTGGCCCACAGTTGGTAGAACGGCCTATGGCCTGCTGGGCGGCCCAGTTAGATGGATCCAGAAGGGAGGCCCATGCCGGCTAAAGGAAGGCTACGGTGGAGTCACCAGCATAACCGGAGCCTTGGAGTGCAAGATACACAAGACTAGTAATAGATGGTGTAGGACTCTGTAACCTGTCCGGCTAGGACTTTTCCCTGTAACCCTAGGACCTGGCGACTATATAATTCGGGCCCATGGGAGCCTTTAGGGCACAACTTCAGACAACCTCGCACAACGAACCTATCTCTATAACTCGGCGTATTGCCCTTATAGTGATTTATAGCAGGAGTAGGATTCTGCCACCCTAGTTGGATCTGAACCTGGGTAAGCTATGTTACCTCGTACCCGTCAACCGTCCGCCTTACCCCACGTCTCTAAACACACACTGTGAGGACCCCTCCATGGCGTACTCATCAGCAATACCACGACAGTTGGCGTCCACCGTGGGGCAAGAGGCGCTTCATGCTCTTCAGCGGGCGAGGACCAAGATCTTCGCGGGAATCGGCGAAACCGTAGACATCGGTCGCGTTCTCTTCTCCGACAACGTTCCTATCGTCCCTCCTGACGAGTTCTGGATCCCGGCGAAAACAAACCCTACACAGTGTTCGATCGTTCCTACCGGAGACATCCACCTCTTCATCGGCGAAACCGACTCGGGCACTAGTTCCCTGGGAGTCGGAGGAGCATCAAGGCCCGCACGGACCTCCTACGGGCAGGATATGTTCGCGGAAGGATCGATGTCGGATCTCTCTTCGGAGTTTGCCGGCAAAGATCGGAAAAATTCAAGGACCACCCAAACCGCCCCTGTGCAGGATATAAAGGTCGAAGATCACTGCAAATCCGCCGGCTTCGCCCGTGCGTCTGGAAAGCAGAGATCCAAGTTCGTCGGCGTGGTCACCATCTTTGATCTGGCGCGCTGCATTCAGAGAGAAGGTGAAAACACCCGCGATTACCTGGCCATGTGGCTCCGTATACGAGCCGATCTGGCCCACTACCCTGATGATAACACTTTGTATCACTTCGTGGAAGGACTGGACCGTGGCACGCTTCTCCGACATTCTTTAAGACGACAGAAGGCAACAGGATGCCTTACCCTCGAAGAGATGGTGAGAACCATCAACAACTACGCGGAGGCTGACGCGGAAGCCCAGAAAGCACTCGCGCTCATCGACGGAGAACCTCCGATTCAGCCACCGCCACCACCGCCTCCGGCCGCCATCGTCGCAGCAGCACCACCACCTCTAGTCATCATCGTGGCCGTTGCACCTCCACCGCCCGTCATCGAGGAAGTCCTGGCACCCTCCAACTCTGTCATTGAGGCACTTTATGCTGACTTCAGTGCAGATTCTAAGGAGATAGATTTCAGTCCAGAAGAGCTAGACTCCTCTATGCAGGAGATGGAGGAGGAGTACTCGCGTGACGAGCAAGCCAACAACGCCGTCACGTCTCGAGGGGTGTTCGTCACCATTGGGACGGCGATGGATGAAGATCAACCCGGACGAGCTCCGTCTACAGCACTGGAAAAGGGGAAGGGGCCACTTATTGCTGCTGACGATGATCGCGCAAAGGTCATGCCTCCTCCGTCTAACCTAGTGCAGCAGCCGCAGGAACTCGGCACCGGCCCAAGCAACAACAACACCGCAAACTTGCCGCCTCCGGCATCCATGTCTGCAACAGGCCAAGTTACTCCAGCTGATAGAGTGATGTACGACAATTTTCTCGTCGAGCCACTGACCGTTGCTCCTATCCGGAACGTGACCCAGCTTGACGAGAAGCGCCAGCCGCTGCTAGAGGAAGCGCAGGCCATCACGGAGCAAGGCGCTAAACTAGATCGAGATCTGGTCAACGCGTAGAAGTTCATAGAGAAAGCTAGAGCAATGGAGGCCGAGTACAAGACTTTACTGTAGCAGAAGAAGGCTAAGGAAGCTCCGGCTCGCGTCATCAACGATCCTGGTGTATGGCGCAACCTAGGATGGGCTCCCCCGAAGCCGGCACAAGCCAAGCCATACATTGATAGTGAAGGCAAGCAGGTGATGCCCACCCCAATCCTTAACCTCGCCATCGCCAAGACCCTTCTGGAGCAGGATAGATCGCCCGAGGCAGTGGAACAAGTCTATGACCTAGTGGCCAAGGCAGTGAAGCAGCAGGAAAAGGCCACCTCTCAGAGACTCGACTCCGACCCGGTGCTTTGCCAGTCTAGTCAGTACAAACCTCCAAGGGACAGATCTCCTCTTGATGTCGGGTCCCAGACGGGTTCATCAGAACGAAGACGGAGGGACGCACGCAATAGGAAGGATGCCATCCCTATATCCTCCGATCACGGAGAAAAGGCCCGACCTCGTCGCCCATCGCCACCGTCCTGATCCCCCCGACATCACGAAGATTACAAGGCTCACCATCGTACGGATATTCCCCGACCAAAGCAGTGCGGCATCGTCATCCGCGACAACACGGAGCAGACCCATCATGACGGAGAGCGCAACCAAGGGCACAGGAGCAGGTCACACCATGACCCTCCGCGTCTGACAAGCAACCGTGACAGGCGTGAGGCGTCGCGGGAGGGTAATAGCAAGAAGGCTAACCCACCGCCACCTTCGCCTCTGTCACCACCAAGCAGTCACCATGGAGGAGGGGGCCCGCGTCGTTCACGCAGCCCATCCCCTGTTGACAAGAAGAAGAAGAACCCGGAGCCATACGATGCACGTTCGTGGATCGATAAGATCCATGAGGCCCGGGAAGGACCATAACTGGGAAGACGTTGCTTTGGACCTGCAATACGGTCCGCAACTTACCCCAAAGGTTTTCGGATAGACAAGACCATCAAGCCCTATGACGGCACCGCCAAACCAGCCACATGGTTGCAGGACTACAACAACGTGGTGGAGATTATCGGAGGCAACCCCAACGTCGTCGTCAAGTACCTCCCATTAATGTTGGCAGGCACGGCCCGCCAATGGATCGACGACTTGCCAGAGAAATCTATCTACAACTGGTTGGACATGCAAGAAGCATTCACCAAGAACTTTGAGGGTACATACAAGCGTCCCTGCACTATGGGCGATCTACAGCGATGCGTGCAAGAGAAAGACGAGACATCTCGTGCCTACCTCTCCCGCTGGCTGGACATGAAGAATTCCTGCGCAGGAGTACATGCTCAAACCTCCATGGCCGCCTTCATCGACGGGTTGGAAAGGGGCACGTTGCTCTGACATAAGCTGAAGCGCTTGCAGGACAATCACCAGCTTGACTTGAACCAGATGATTCAGTTGGCTAGTGAGTTCGCAGCTGCCGATGATGATGCTCGCGGCTCCTTGCCGCCAACAGCCATTCCAACTCAAGCTCGGAGGAACATCAGTAAAAAGTGGAAAACCGCTGCAGAAGAAAAGCAATCTACCGACATGGTCGCTATGACTTTTGCAGGATGAGGTGAAGGCGGACAACGTGACCGAGGAAGGGGAGCTGGTCATGGGCAGCAACGAGGAAATGAAACCACCTCGGCACCGCTCAGCGTTCCCCAAACCTACGAGGAGTACCACGATATGCCGTGCCTCGTACACCTCGATGACAACGGTAAGGCCACCCATACCAATCGACACTGCAAGTTCGTCAACGACGTCAAGGAAGACCCGGAGTCCGGCTACAAGCGAAGTCGGAAGAACATACCGCGAGGCAAGGGCAAGGGGAAGAAGAAGGAAGAGGAGACCAAGGATTCAAGTGACATGGACGAGGACATTGACCCCAAGCACGCCGACAAGGGCGACGACAAGGGCAAGAACCCCTTCGCAAAGAAGGCGCTAGTCTACCACACTTTCCTTGGCACCCCCACCGTCCGACAACAGAAGACCTCTCTGAGGATCCTGATGGACACTCTCCCCCCAGTTCCCCAGTACCTGCGCTAGTCGGAGGTTCCAATAACTTGGGACAGGACGGACCACCCAGACCTTATACCTACGGAGAACCAGTACTCCATGGTCATCAACCCCTTGATTGACGGCGTGGAGTTCACCAAGTGTATGGTGGATAGTGGAAGCAGCATCAACATCATGTGCCTGGATACGCTGCAGAAGATGAACTTGACGGAGGCAAACCTAAGGCGGACCAACACCATCTTCCACCGCGTAGTTCCTGGTCGGCAGGCTCGGTCCCTTGGGTGCATTACACTTCAGGTTGCCTTTGGTGATGTTAACAATTACCGCCAAGAGCGCATGACCTTTGAGGTGGTCCCCTTCAAGAGTGTGTACCACGTCATATTCGGCCGCGACATATTCCACACGTTCATGGACAAGCCATGCTTCGTCTACAACAAACTCAAGATACCCGGACCAAACGATGTCATCACCGTATCCGCAAGATTTACCAAGGCAAGGGACTGCGAGATTAATGAAGCAGCCGTTGCCGAAGCTGTCCTCTACAACGAAGAATTCAAAGAGATCTAGAGCAAGGTCGATGACTCAGAGATGCCCGCGTCAAAGAAGCAGATCTCCGACTCCGCTTCGGTGTTCAAGTCCGCCATCGAGACCAAGCCGGTGGAACTTGTGGTAGGCGATGCCTCCAAGGTCACCGCCATTGGGACGAACATGGATCCCAAATAGGAAAGCGCGCTCGTCGAGTTCCTCCGTGAGAATAGGGACATCTTTGCCTGGCAACCTGCCGACATGAAAGGTGTACCTAGGGAACTTGTCGAGCACAGCTTAAACATTGATCCAAAATGCAAACCAGTGAAACAACCTCTACGACGCTTTGGAGATGAGAAGAGACGCGCCATTGGCAAAGAGATAGCTAGGTTACTTAAAGCTAGATTTATCCGAGAAGTCCTTCACTCCCGATGGGTGGCCAATCATGTACTTGTCCCCAAAAAGGGAACCAATGAATTAAGAATGTGTGTTGATTACACCGGCTTGAACAAAGCATGTCCCAAAGATCCGTTTGCTTTGCCTCGCATTGACCAAGTCATTGACTCGACGGCTGGCTCGGAGCTTTTGTGTTTTCTCGATGCATACTCAGGATACCACCAGATCAAGATGAGGAAGTCAGACCAATTGGCCACTTCGTTCACTACCCCATATGGCACGTTTTGCTATGTCACAATACCCTTTGGGCTGAAAAACGCAGGTGCTACGTACCAGCGGACAATGCAACGTTGCCTCCATGACCAAATTGGTCGGAACGTTCACGCCCATGTGGACGATATCGCGGTAATGTCTAAAAAGTCAAACGACTTAATCTCCGACTTAAAAGAAATCTTTGATAATCTCTGGAAATACAACATGATGCTTAACCCTAAGAAGTACGTCTTCGGGGTTCTAGCCGACAAATTGTTGGGTTTCATCGTTTCCCAACGCGGAATCGAGGTCAACCTGGAGAAAATCAAGGCCATCTTAAACATAAACCATCCGACATGCCTAAAGGACATTCAACGACTAACAGGTTGTGTTGCAGCAGTTAGTCGGTTCATCAGCCGACTTGGAGAGAAAGCTCTGCCACTGTACAAGTTGCTGAAGAAGGCGGACAAATTCACATGGACAGACGAAGCAGATGCATCATTGAAGCAGCTCAAGGAGATTCTTTCCTCAGCGCCCATCCTTGCAGCACCCGAGCCTGGAGAACCCCTGTTAATCTACATGGCGGCAACCAACCGGGTAATCAGCATCGTCGTCGTGGTAGAGCGGAAAGAACCAGGCTATGAGCATGGATTTCAACGACCAGTATTATGCCCGACAACCACATGTTCCTGCTGAAGAACTGCGAACAATACCAATAACTTGGCCGTTTGCGGTATGGGGCTGGATGGTGGGACCGTTACAAACGGCACCTTGTGGGTTTACGCATCTGCTTGTAGCAGTTGATATATTCGCTAAATGGATAGAAGCTAAATCCATTAGAAAGCTTGATGGGGAAACTGCCCTCAGGTTTGTCTGGGATCTAGTGGTGAGATTTGGTCTCCCACATAGCATTATCACCGACAACGGCAGAAATTTGTCACTCGGAGAAGTGAAGGCTTATTGTTGGGAGAAAGGCATCCAACTTGACCTTGCATCTGTGCCACACCCACAATCCAACGGTCAGGTTGAGCGAGCCAATGGATTAATTCTGTAGGGAATCAAGCCACGTCTGGAGGCACCGCTACATAGAGCAGTTGGAGCCTGGGCGGAAGAATTGTCATCTGTGCTGTGGAGTTTACGAACTACACCCAATAGATCCACCGGCTACACCCCTTACTTCATGGTATATGGAGCAGAAGCCATCCTGCCTTCCGACATCCTTCACGATGCACCAAGAGTTGCCGCCTACGACGAAGATGACGCTGAAGAATCTAGACGCCTAGATGTGGAGCTTCTCGAGGAGGAGCGCGTTTTGGTATGGCAAAGATCCGCCATCTACCACTAGAAGCTACGCAGCTACCATAGTCTCCGCGTTCGGCATCACTCGTTTAAAGAGGGGGATTTGGTGCTCCGACTTAAGCAGAAGAAGTCACACAAACTATCCCCGCCATGGGAAGGACCGTTCATCATAAGCAAGACGCTACTCAATGGGTCTTACTTCCTCGTTGACAATCGTGAACTGAAGGATAGACCCAACGAGGATCATAACCGTAAGCGACATGACCCGGATGATGACTACCCGGAGCTTGATCAGCCATGGAACATAGCACAGCTACGTCCTTTTTACACTTAGCATTTTTATCTAATTGTGTACCTCTTATATGATCAATGAAATAAATCTCTCTGGTTCACTCATATTTCTGAGTCTTTTACCTCCTTTAGTGTTCATTTTTGGATCATGTAAAACCTTTATGCACAAGCTTTGCAATTGCACTTATGAAAATTCCGCCTACGGGCGTTAGCTTAAGTTTTCTGGTCTATACGTTCTTTGTCGTTTTTATGTGGATTCCGGAGTAGTGACTTTCGGCACTTATTGTCGGCGATTTTGTGCTCAGGTTATTGATGGTGCCATTGGGCATCATCACCTAAGTGCATGGTTCCGATAACGAGTCTTCCGACTCACGAAAAGTCAAGCATAACAGCCAAAGTAATGGATAAGCCAACACTTGCTTAAAAAATCTATACATGATGGAAACTAATTCTTGAGTAGCAGGAAATAACAACCATTGTTTTCCTCCTTAAGTTACATAAAAAAAGTTTTTTCCACATGTACACCAAAGGTGAAACAAATATTACAAAGTTGTTCTTCACTCCTTTGGCGCAGGTGACTTGGAGGCATCATCGTCACCAGCCGGAGAGCCACCCTCGAAGTCGGCGCTGTGGTGGGACTCAGAGGAATCTTGGTTGCCGCTGTCGATGATGTTCATGTGCACGAAGAATCCAACATCCACCAACTCGGCCACTCTGGTGTCATAGCCCGCGAGTGACGACAAGATGGCTTCATGGTTAATTTCTTTGCCATCATCGTCGACGTCGGGGATGCCAGAGGTCACCGTGTCGATGTCGGCATCTTCATAGTGTGCCTTCACCATTGACAGCGCCATCCTCGCGCCAGCCCGTGCGCACGAAGCTTTCCAGCTTGTGATACGCTCGGGGGCTCAGCGTAGAATCTCCGAGTACTTCGCCACGGAGTCCGATGCCTTGATGTTTATCTGAAGGGGCTTGGCGATCTCCTTGGCTTGCGTGATGGCGGTGTTGATAAAGTTGCCGGCAAGAACCATGCATTCCTTGGCTGGAGGAGGCGATCGGGTTAAACCCATAGGAGCTGCAAATTCCGACAAGGAATGCATGAGTTCAACAATTCAAAGTATCTAGACTACAGAAATCCAAGACGGAGAAAACTTACTGAAGATGATGGCCTCAGCTTGCCAAAGGGTGTCCGCCAAGGATTCTTTCTCTTGTTGGAGGAGCTTATACGCCTCTCTATGGCGTTGATTTTGCTCATCGGCAGCTTGATTTTGATCTTTTAAGATTGCAATCTCCTCCTTCAAGCGATTGATTTCCTCGGTGGCGGAGTCCTACAGGACCTTCATCGACTCCTCATGCATTTTCAGCATGTCAATACAAGGAATCTGTCTATATATGACCCTCCATTTTTGTCACAAAATCGTCATAGTAGTCCGTTTATGACGATTCTATGACGATTTTGAGATCGTCGAAAGCTGGGCGTCGCAAATGAACTATAACGATGATTTTTGCAAAATCGTCATAAACGTCTATGACGATATTGGATCGTCATAACGTCTATGACGATCTGATATCGTCATGGGAAAACTGGCATGGCCAGGTCAGATCCCACGTGGCTGATCCTACGTGGCATAGATACAGCCCGGTCCATTTTAATGATCTATATAGGCCAAGCCCGAACTGCCTTTTTCTTTTAGGCTTTGGCCTTTTATAGTTCATTTATTTTGGGCCTTGGGCTTGGCGATTGTTTCATTTACGGCCAAAGCCATTTTACAATCCATTACCATGTCGGAGATTGGCATTTTAATAGAACATTTCTTTTAAACCTTTTATTTTGATGGAATACAAAAGTCCGAATCAATTGTTTTGGGGTCGTGGCTATTTAGAGCGAAACTCGATCCGTTTTACCAAAGACAAAGCAAATCAAATATTCTCATATCAAGACTAATATTTGTACATCACGCAGAATTTCATTCGAATATATATATCATATATTTACAAAAGGTGAAATCAAGCTGCCAATTCGACATACATCAAAGAAACTAAAAAACTAAATAAATATTTGATAGGCCACCAATTTCATCGCCTTCCTGTTCCAGCTCAAAAATAAAGCACCTAGCATTGGAAAAAGCACGATCGAAGCATATAGCATCAAACAAAATGCATGGCATAGTCTGATTTGCACTAGAAGCATATAGCATCAAACAAAATGCATGGCATGGTCTGATTTGCACTAGTTTATTTTAGCTTACCGATACGAACATAAATACATAAACTGAAGCAAAAAGGACTACCATGTCAGCCCCAACACATCACAATTGTGCATTTTAACCTTCTACTTGCAATGTTTAATGCTGGAAAGAAATGAGATGATATTAAATGGCATGGAAATCACAAAGTATGAGACCACGGTATTCTCATGAGCTGCTTTCACAAAAAAAACAATGAAATTACATAATTGGCCTTGCCAAATCCAGTCAACAATCACAAAGAGGAGAATGCATACTCAACAACATTGTTGTGCACCTGCATCAACCAGAAGCACTAAACTGAGATTGCATCATGGAAATTAGTACAGGAAGTTGATTGGTCCAGCAATGTAAAATGTAAGCCTAGATGCAATAGATAAACTACATGCCTACAAAAGCTCAAAGTGGCAGTACCTCAAAAATGGAATTGTTCAAAGACAAACATATTAAGGCATACATCCACATGCGTTATTTAATGTTCCAGGACATCCATACATAGATAGAGGTCAATAGAGTATGATCACAGAAGTAAAAACAACTACAGTAATCACCATATAACACACTGTTCTAGTGAAAAATCAAAATAGCATAGCCCATGGTACACTACTAGTGTGAAATACACACTACTACTACACTTAAAACAGTTAACTGCAATCTAGCAAACAAATTTTACATGCTAAGAAGGTATAATCCCAAACACAAACCTAAGGGCGAACAACAGCAACAGGTACAAGCCCACGCCTCCCGTCATGATCCGGTGAAGCACTTGATGATGGCGGTCATTGAGCAACAACGTTACTCAATTTAGTGTGGTGAGGCCAAATCGAGAATCCAAAGTGGCATAGCTGTATCGCTGCAAAACAACCAAGAGGTAGGTGTCAAGAAGCATCAAGGATGTCATTGCGTGGGTCAAACCAACTAAAATAAGGGCCAATTGAATTTTAGCACGAAATAGTTAGATCCTCGATGAAGCATATGGATTCACGCAAACTCGAGTTATATTAGCACACCGTCAATGATCATAACTGGTTCAAATATATTTCAAGCTTTAGAGTAAAACAGAACTAGCCAAATAGGAACAAACTTGGACCAAACCATTCTCGCTGCATTTTTCATACAATGATATAAAGCTACAGATCTCTAAAACTGCAGGAGCAAGTTGCACAAATAAATAACAGATAAGTTGTTTGATGAGTGGGGACTATCAGAGACTTGTAAAAGATATCATCTATGGCTTCCATTCATCAAGAAGGGACCATGAAAAAAAGAGAAAAATCAAACCATGAAAGAAAGGAGGTGCCACAAAGCGCATTATTCCTAGTAGTTCAAGTGCAAAAAGTGGTTATAGAAAGCATTGATGGTATATAGGTTGCAATCTCTTTGGAAGAAACAAACTTTAGAACAACCAAGAACATGCACCCTCTAACATCAATAAATCCATGTATGTATCGACTTCAATTGTACACAAACGAAACCAGCTTCCATGTCCAAAAGTCAATAATATTCTCTACAAATAGTAGAGAGACTGCTGTAGCTCCTAAGCTTATACCAGTCTTCAGGGATACAATACAAACTGATGTGCTATAGACAGGTTGAATATACAGCACTTCTAGAATAAAAACTAAGACTGAGCAAATCATTACATGATAATGATAGTCAACCAAGAATATACCTACTTCTAGATCGTCAACCAAGCAGTTAACTGAAAAAATGAATAAAGTATCAAAATCCAAATAAACTATTAAAGGCCAGACAACTCTATAGATTGATAAACAGATAACTGGATATGATCACATGTATACACTCTTGCGTTTAGATCCAGCACTGATTATCGATGTGCTAGTGTCACGGAGAAATGGCTTGTACCGGTTCGTTGTCATCTTGCCGATAGAGTTCAGCCAACACCATTCTCCAATGACAGGTGTTATGACCAGGCTAGCAACCCAATCTTAGCTATTCTAATGGATCAAGATAGGAAAGAGCAACAACAATGGAGTACATGGAGTACTAAGTGGCACATAAATGTGCTGCTGTTGTGATCGCTGACAGTGTGTTGTGGGGGGCAGAGAGAGAAGATGAGAGGTGTCTCACCCTCTATGCCACAACCGCGAAGGTGAGTGGTGATGCCATCCATAGTAGACACCTCATCCCATCCATGGCCAAGCAGAAGGACACGGGCAACATCAACAGTGTGCTATACTGTGAGATCTCCATCAGCGACCAGCCACAAAAGCCCTTCCTGACGATGAAGGGAGAGTCAGTCACTTCTTTGATATCATTTCAGTAAGTATGAAGACATGAAAAAATCAATTTGAGCGCGTCCAAGTAGGTACCTTCGTGTGCAAGTCGTAGAGACGCACAAAAGAAAAGATCTTGCCTCGGTAATACATTTGCATGCACATGTTCTCGAAATTACAGTCAAGAATCATGTCTGGTACAACTCCAATGCGTCTTTGCGTGTCAGTGCATGCATAAAGCAAGATACTATGAATTAAGAACACAGATTTTAACACAGGTTCTCAACTTTTGACATACAAGCAAAATTTGTTCATTCCGATTACACCATTACAAACTAATAGGGGATAAAGTAGTATCCCAGTTATGAAATTTACGGATCAAATTTTGAAGTGAACATTCCTAGCATGGGTTGTGCTCAAATGACATAAGAATTTTCAATATAAGATCTAGGAGGCTATTGACTAGCATATATGTGTGCTCACCAAAGAAAAAAACAGAGCAGAGGCGGCAATCTTATTACCTCAAGGCACCTCGTCAGGCATCTTACTACCAGAAAACACACATAGCACAACAATAGCGAGACACCACCACAACGGCAAGCGAGACCAGCACCACAATTCTAGGACCATGTCGCTAGCGTGGGAGACATGAAGCATGCTCTAGTGGCGCATCCGATGCAAGGGAAGCTGTCCCAACAGCCGGAGCACCACCAGTCTAGAAACCCCAAGTCTCGGTTCATGAGATGAAGGCACCAGAAAGCCACGGGCACGGATAGCTGCAATATGTTAGCAAGCAAACCTTAGTGAAAATTGGAACAGAAACTACTAGTAAGTAGTAGTATGAAGAAACAAAAAAAGAAGCTTTGCACTATAACCGTACAAATTGATTGCCTATATAACAATCTATGCATAAGCAGAAAAAATCAAAAAACCCGATAGTGTACAAGACTAAGCATTGCCTATGCATAATAGGTAGCAAACAAATAAATAATACGATTGAGCAGCTCCATTTCGTATACATGTACCACATTATGTGACTGGCTTATTTTGTACTAAACAGCCAAATGATTGAGCCCATGGATATAAACTACAGGGCACAACACAACATGGATCTACTACAAGTCTACAACAAAACATGTCTTGTAGCTGAACAATCAAACACTGGAAAAATCACTTACAATAACTTTAGATCTATCACAAACGATTGAGTTCACAGATATATACTACATGGCAAAACTCAACAAGGATCTACTATCATATAATGTTGAGGGAGAGTGAAATAGAATATGTAAGATAAATGAAGCAACCTTGTACTGTCATTCGACTACAATTCCCAGAAGCTTCTTGCTGGTACACTTAACATGAATCAGTACAAAGACTGCTACTCCAGTGTATGCTTAAATTACAGAACTACTACTTGAGCATACCATTCCCTTGCACAATTCACACGTATTGGTTGATTTCCATCAGGAAAAATATAACGAACCATACATATGTATTTGTCTAATCAAGGTGAATGCACGGCTATATAGACAAGTTCATGTCCTAGCTGCTATAATCCACAAGTTCATGTCCTATCTGCTATAATCTACAAGTTCATGTCCTAGCATCCTTCTTGACTGAAAGTTTAAGTGTGAATCGGATTCAAGAATATATGTGTGATAGAAACTACGACAAACATGATAAATCCATACAATATGGTGTTGTTTAGTCAGAAGGAAAACATGAGTAGGTAATACATGTACAGAAATTGTTTCTTTGCATCATTAGAATATGGTGCTGTTTAGTCAAAACACACAACACAGGGCCACCCAATGATTCAATTTGCGGGCAGAAGGAGGACAGGCGGAGGATATATAGCTGTACCTCGTCTGTGAGGCGGTGGAGACGAGCGGCCCTCGGCGTTGAGGTCGCGAGGGTGACGACGGTTGGCGGACGGAATACACGCCCCTAGTTGGAGGCGTGCTCGTTGGCGGCAGCGAGGACATCATGTGGATCAGAGCGGAGGACGACGCATGCCCATGGTGTGAGCCCTACTTGAGCGGAGGGCTTGATGACCTCCATGGTGCGAGCCCTGCTTGAGGCTCGGGGCTGCCAGATCCGAGGAACACAAGGATGGGGACGGCCGGATCAGCCACCGACCTTGGATCCTCTCCTTGCAGGGCTCCATCGGCGGGCTTACACGTGCTCGATGCGGCTCTGGTCAATGGAAGAGGAGGGAGGCGGTGTGAGAAGAGGTGAGGAATATGAAACCGTCGTCGTCCGCCTCGTCCATCATTCGCCTCATCGTCAGTGGATCTCGCTGGAGGGGTTGTGGATCTCGCCGGAGAATGAGGGAAGTGGCTGGAGCGAGCGGGGAAGAAGCTGCCGAACAGAGGGCGGCGGCGGCGCACACGGATCTCGCTGTAGAAGGAAGGGAGAGAAGTTCGCTCGTTTGTGTCTGGCGACGGGCGGTAGAATTAGGGTTGGGGAGCCGAGAAAGGTGGGGACGTGCGTTCGCTGGGAGGGTGGGGACATGGCGATGGGTACCTTGCCAAGTTATCTATCCGTGTCAAATTCCCACGGATCAACATCCTGTCCGTCCATCCTGTTCACATCCAATGGTCCATCTTGCTATCCTCCGCATTTAGACCTTTCTAGCTATTATGACGATTTCACTGGAAGAAATTACGACGTTTTTGAGCGAAATCGTCATATTTTATTGAGGTTTTGGCCCTCCCAAGCAGCTTGAGACCATCCAGTGCGGAATCTTCATAAATCTAAGACGATTTTGTAGATGGTCACTACCAAAACGTCACAAGTTAACACATTTCTTGTAGTGTTTCCTTCCTCTCCTGCTTAAGAATCTTGTTCTCGCTATCCAGCTCTTGAATGTGCTTGGATTGCTCGACAATATTCTTGGCCTTGGCGATGGTTTCTGCAAGTCGGAGAAAGCAAAGTACACAGTGAGTACTCGGAGAATATGGGCACAATACCAATTCGGAATGCGAAAAAGAAAATAGACACTTGCTCTTGGTGATATGTTCCTTCAACAAGGCAGTTTTACCCTTTTCAGCTTCTAGGTCTGAGCGCATCTTCAGGTACTTGTCATTGGCCATGCCCCTCCGAGCACTCTCATTCTGTGGAAAAAAGGACAAAGTTAAAGCGCTGTTTGGTCTGCTTGGAGGACCTAGCCGGAAATTTTCCACCTAGATGCTCGGGGCCTACAACGAGAGTTTTTGACTCAACAATATGCTTAGCTTTCTTTAAGCATCTAGTCGGAACTAGTTTAGTTGCATCTAGAAGTTTGGGGGCTACAGTACTGAAATTTATAAACATTGCGTATGCTACTCTTAAAGCATCTAGTCGGAACATTTCATTCCATCTACATGCTTGGGGGCTACAGTGAGAGTTTTTTCTAAATTAGTCACTCTTAGAGCATATAGACGCAAAAACCTATGGTTTTTCCATCTACATCCTCGGGGGATACAGTGGGATATTCATATGAAATGCAAAAGGCAAAGAAAACTTACAAGTGCGATGATCTTGAGGTTCGTAGCACTCTCGGCCAGCAGCTTGGCAAAGGATTCGCTATTTCCTTGCAATATTTCTGCTTGCCGGCGGAGCTCCTCTAGACCGCACGTCGGAGAGGTCGGCGCCGCACCAGGGACCAAAGCAGTGCTACCCGGTGTAAGTACCGGATAGACTATCTTCGAATAGGCTATGGTTTTCTTGGGTGCGGGGGCGCCGCCAACGGCAGAAGTACTAGCTTCCACCACCGCCTTGCCGCCACCGATGGCATCCTTAGCCGGAGCTTCAGCCACTTGTTGGGCGGTACTCTCCTGCGTTGCCTGCTGCCAACAACAGCAAGCTCGGTAGAGGCGCCAGAATCCACTTCCATGGCGGAAGGGCCTGATGCCTCCTTAGCTTGAGAGCTTGTCGGAGCAGACGAGGGCTTGACGATAGGAGTGGCAGGGGCGATGGCGGGGGAGGCGTCGTGATGCAGCATGTCCTTAATATTTTGAGAAGCCCCCGATGTTTTGGAGGTCTTCTTGAGGCTGGTCGTGGCTTTCTTCCTGAAACGTGCAAAATGCATAAGTACAGGAGCAAGACAGATAAATAGACAATGTCGGAGAATGAGAAGCTTACACAAGTGGGGGTGCTTTGGCAAAGGGGATCCCAATAACTTTTCTCTTTTCTGCCTCCAGGGCGGCGGTAGTCTTCTTGGAGGCTCCACCCTCCGTCTTCTTCTTCTTGCCTCCGTCGGCAGCGTCAGAGGTGGAGCTCTTCCACTTTCCCGCCAATGGAGCCTCTTTGTCGGACACGATCGTGACTTCCTCCATCTTTGGATCGTAGATTTGGGCAGCCAGGTTGCCCTCCTCTGGATCGCTAAGCTGTTAAGTGAGAAATCACCGTGTTAGATAAGGTGACATCTACAAGACGGAAGAACTAGAGTATATGTCGTACACGAAAAATAAAACCTACCTTTGGGCACTTGCCGTCTACGAACATGTCGTAGGTGATGGTCAAGTCACGCTTCTTGTCCTTCACCTTGACGATGTCCTTAAGGCGGAGCTTGGCGGAGTCGCTCGAGAATTTGTCCACGAAGATGCGGAGACTATCCCTTCTGTCACTGGTATACTCGTGCATGAGCTTCGCGCGGTGCTGCAGAGGTTGGATTCGCCTGATGAACCAACACATGGCTAGGTCCAAGCCTGTCAAACCCGTCTCTATGAACCATTCGATCCACCTTATGGCACGAGAAGCGTCGAGGTCGGAGGGAAGGGAGGCCTGGGATCTCCATGATGAGGCTTCAGCGGCGGCTCCGTCAACGAAGTCCAGGTACGTAACTTGTCGGCCAGCCAGAGGAATGTCTGGGCCGTAAAAGTACGTCTGTTGCCAATTTTTGCAGGACTCGTGGCCGACGATGTCGGGGAACTGCCGGCCAGGTCAAATCTTGAAGCTTATGGTGCCACAGTTCCTAAGCTCTTCCTTGCTATGTCCGGCTTCATGTTTGACGGTGAAGAAGTACACAAAAAGGTCTAACCTAGGCCTTATCCCTAAGTATCCCTCGCAGAGCGCCGCGTAGTTGCTAAGCACTAAGATACTATTGGGGGAAAGGTTCTGGGGATGGACCCTACAATGGTTCAAGACGGAGAGGAAGAAGTTGGAGATGGGCAGGGAGACGCCGCGTACCAGTTGGGCTTTGAGGTACACATTTTCTCCGGCTTGGGGAGAAGGTGTCACCTCGCCGGCCGGCGCCGCCCGCCAGGCGAGCCCCTCCGTCGCAGGGAGGTAGACCTCGGCGATCAGCTCTTGGATATCACGGTCTGTGATATCTGAGTCGCGCCAGTCGCCCTTGTGCGAGTCTAGTTTCTCCTCCAACGGCTCCAGCATCGCCAGATTAAGGTCGCCGCCGGTGGACTCGATCATCGCCGATGCGGGGATGACCAAACCCTCTGGGGTCACGACAATGGAGCTCGCTGGCTTCGCCACGGCTTCGCTCGACGCCGCCATCAATGGGGAAGTGCTGCTGCTGTCCATGGAGTGGGTACGGAGGTCACTGGTGTAGATTGGAGCTAGGGTTTTTTCGAGAGTTCTCGCGGAGAGCTCAAGGAGGCACGCGGCTGGAGGAAGAAGATGATGCGAGGAGAATGAGGTAAAAAGTGGAAATTTCCCCACGGTTACTATTTATCATCTCCAAGCGTCAAGATTCGTGCAGCTTGATCGGACGGTTGCCGCATAGACGACGTGTTCGCGAACATGCACGGAAATTTCGCCACGTCTCCAACCGTCGCCGCCAACGGTTCGTATCGCTCGCGCGGGGAAATCGGACATGATTATGTTCTCTGCATGTGTGAGTTATGAGGCATCGCTGACCTAAGCCTACGTCGTCCTAGCTGACATGCGTATATGAGCCGTCACATCGAAGATTCCGACATGGACGGATCCAGTCCGGCTACGGAAGAGTACGATGGAAGATTCAGCATTTCTCTGGCTTACAAGTTGAAGACGTAGAAAGCTTTGGAGGGTTATTTGGGAGGACTACAAGATATTCCTTGACGATTTGCCAACATCCTACTAGACGGAGCATTCATCTGAAGAGGCAAGACGGCGCAAGATCTCGGAGTTCTCCGGGGGCTACTATTGGGGATATGCTATATGGGTATCCTCGTAGAATGTCGCTTATCCGGATAACCCGGGTGGCCTACAGTTGGTAGCACGGCCTATGTCCTGCTGGGCGGCCCAGTTAGATTGATCCAGAAGGGAGGCCCATGCCGGATAAAGGAAGGCTACGGTGGAGTCACCAACGTACCCAGAGCCTTGGAGTGCAAGATACACAAGACTAGTAATATACGGTGTAGGACTCTGTAACTTGTCCGGCTAGGACTTTTCCCTGTAACCCTAGGACCTGGCGACTATATAAGTCGGGCCCATGGGAGCCTTTATGGAACAACTTCAGACAACCTCGCACATCGAACCTATCTCTGTAACTCGGCGTATTGCCCTTATAGTGATTTATAGCAGGAGTAGGATTCCGCCACCATAGTGGGATCTGAACCTGGGTAAGCTGTGTTACCTCATACCCGTCAACCGTCCGCCTTACCCCACGTCTCTAAACACGCACTATGAGGACCCCTCCATGGCATACTCGTCGGCAATACCATGACATCCGACGACAATTTTAATGGTGCACATGCACTCCTGGTCGCGCGGCATTGAGCGAGCATGTCTGGTGGGGTGCTGGTGATCACGTCTGCAAGCGGCAAGGGCGGCGCGTGGTTTGTGCGAGCATGTCGAGTGCGGCGCTCTGGCGCGCTCTCGGCATGGTCGCAGAGAGAATGGTCGCGCGTTCTGGGTGGTCCAGTGGCTGGCTGCACTCGGGGCCTGGACAGGGAGTGGGGGTGGACGGTACGGCATGTCCCAGACAAGGTTGGCGAGGCTAGTTCTTCCTATAGCTCGCTGGCGACATGGGGGTGGCAATGGTTCTCTCGGCATGGTCACCATTAATGGCTAGGCTTGCTCACAGTGGTGCTAAAGATTGTTAAAGAGGCTAGATGATCTACTAAGAGCTTGTTGCAAATAGAGAGGGAACAAGGTTGGCCCAATTCACTGCTGCAAATAGTGTTTAATGTTTTGTTGTTTGCTGATCACAAGGTGTTTGATGAAATGGCCGAAAGAAATTCAAATTTGAATTTTGTATTCAAACTTGGTGGGTTTGCTAGGCACATATTAGGGAGTATCTGGTTAGTTGGATTGGTCAAGGGGCACTGGTTTGGTTGGGTTTTGAAAAGGTGTGATCTTCACATATGTTAAAGATTCAATTTTGAATTGTCCTTTGAATGGGGTTGCTAATTTTTTCTGCAAGTTTGAAAGGTGGGCTTTGATTCACTATTACTTGTTCTAGCAAGAGGTGAGAAGAATTGGAAATGTTTCTGTTTGAAATCTTGGACTAGAAACACTCAAAGTGACCTAGTGAGCAAGATTGGCAAAAATGACCATTTGCTTTATTTGAATTGTTTGTGATTTTCTCTTGATTTGTTTCTGCTTGGAAATGTTTTAGATGATGTTATTTTCATCTTTAAACCATTTCTTTCTATTTAGGTTAATCACACAAGTCCATTCATGCATTCATCAAATCATCACATACACACATGCCTCCATTTGGTTTTTATTTAATCAAAGTTTTTGTTAACACTAATTTTAGTAATTAGAGTTTGATGCTCATTGTTTCATATTTTTGGGATGTTACAATCAACGTGTACATCATGTAGTAGCGTAGAATAATATGTATATGAAAACTTGTTTGAAATGAAAACAAAATATGAAAAATAATTGAACACAAAAAAAGAAAAAAGAAAACCCTAAAACCCCATCTACTGCTGTGGCAGCCGGTTGCCCTAAAACGTTGCCGCGACAGAATACGAACTGGGACTAAAGATCCTCAAGCGCACCCAACGGGGCCACGTGGAGACCATCTAGTCTTGGTTCGTAACAGAACCGGGACTAAAGGTTTAATCCAGGACTAAAGCCCCTTACAAACTGGGACTAGATGTCTGTTTTGTACTAGTGGCACCAAATTGAAATGAACTTGATAAGCCTGTTATGTGTGACGTGAGAGAAGAAGGCGGCGCGCTTGGAGACGACGTCGGTCATGTGGTCTTTGCTGAAACCAAATTTTGATGTATCTAGTACCAGTACATCTAAATCTATATCTATATACCTACTAATAAAGTACGAAGCGTTTTTGCGGTTCGTCCATCTAGAAAAGACTGTTTTACTCCTAGTTTTGATCATAATTACTAAGGCTGCCACCACCAAGTGAACATTCAGTTCTCGTGAGGGATGGGGATAGAGCATCTGTCGTGCGAGGCAACCGACATCTCCCATGTCTCTCCCTCGTGCAATCACCACACCGGCGCCTCCCAAGTCTCTGTGCTTTACATTGCTAGTCCCTGGATCAACACGCTAGCACACACAGTTCAGGATGTAATATCACGAAACAAAGGTCATATTTGTATTACATCAAATGACCTAGAATTTTACAATATAACTTACAAGTTGCATAGCAGAAGGGCTAGCTCCTCTCATATAAAGATCAACAACGGAAGACAAATAACTATAAAGAGCTCCATCAAGAGCCACATGCGAATACTGCTGAGTATAGACTCGAAACCATAACACCGTATCTCACTCAACTTCAGGACAACCTGCAACATGAAAGGTTGCAGCCACGAATGGTCAATACTTTGAATGTATTGGCAAGTTCACCTATTTGGTGGTATATAAATCTCAACCTATAAGTACCTGCATATTTGGCTAGGTGAAGTTTTGGCTGAGTTTGCGTAAAGCGGTGGGTTTTGTCCTATCATTTTGTAAAACAGTTTTCTTTTTGAAGAAAGGGTAACATCGATGGAAATCAGTGAACCCGAGGTACCATTTATAGAAACCAATGAACCCCTAAAACCTTTTAATAGGAAAAATGGTAACACTGATAGAAACCAGTGAAACCTGGTTACCATTGATAGAAACCAATGAACCATCTACCCTTGTTCATCCATCAAATTTTAATTAAAGAAATTGGACATATGAGGTTCTTGAACAACTTCACCATCTAGTCGCTCAAAGTCGTCCGTAACCAGGGATATGGCTAAGTACTTAGATTTGACACTCTCAAGAGGTTTGTATACTTTATTCACAAGACCCGATCAACCCCTGCACACATACGACCCAGATGTGGAATGGCCGGGAGAAGATCGAGACGAGACCTTTCAGAGGTAGTCTCCCCAATCCCCTAATGGACCCATACACCTACCATCACTACATCTGCTAGTCACGTTGGGCCGGGTTTCCACAACTTACTTAGTCAAGACAGAGCTATGTGACATGTGGCTGTACATAGAAGCTTGTAAACAAATAAACGTCTCCAATCTCTTTAAGCCTGGGTGGCTTTCCGCATGCTCACATAAGACAAGAGCAGACATTGAAAGGTCTAACTCCTGATTGGAACCCCAACATAAAATATCAATCCCGTTCATCCATGTGGTTCATTAAGTTATGTTGTTTTCATTACACAAAAATAATTTATTCTCAACAACAACTAACATAATATGAATCCACCCGCATGATCTATAGGAGGGCTAAACATTCAACACCTATTGTTTGCTACTCATCAGTCAGGAGTACATGTGGCTATCCTATCTGGGTTGCATAGCATAGCATAGCATACTACTTTTAGTGACCTAGGATCAATAAAGATCCAAAGTCCCTGTGATTTACATGCTAGTCCTTGGATCAATAGCTAGCACTCACAGTCGATAAATATCATGTAAAACACAAAGTCATTATTACATGGAGAATCCAGAGTATGAATTTATTACAAATTCGCTTAGCATTAAGCTAGCTCAAATCACAGCGGAAACATAAAACAACTTGAGTCCATCAATGCAGGCTTGTCGAGTGTAGACTTGTGATCCCTACGCACCTTACAATCTTCGGACTCTGCACATAACATGTACAGCCAACAAGTTGGGTCAATACTTTGAATGTATTGGCAAATTACACCAAGGAAAGAAAAATACTAACTCTATATGCAAGGCTAGTTTAGGCTGTGGAGTTTATTTGCTCAAAGCCAGTTTTCTTAAGTATGGAGGAGAAGAGAAGATTTCCCTACTTTGTAAACATTTGTTTAAGTAATATATATGGTCGAATGGCACACGAGGATATTACTCACCAAGTGTCCAAACAACCTAACACTTGGATATTACTCATCAAGTTCCCAATACCCTCCCAATAGTGATATGACTCATGCCTTGGGTTTTTAGAATACTTTAAGTTTTCAAAGAGAGAGAGGAAGATCCTTCAGAGGCTCCATCCTTCAGACACTCAAAGTTGTTCTGTTTCCGTGAACACGGCTGATCGATCAGATTGCAATACTCTCGAGATTTTGTGCACTTTACCCACAATCCACGATCAAGTCCTTTTACAGACAAGACCATGGCGAGGCTTTCCCTTAGTATCCCCTCTACCTTCTGGACCCAAGCGTGCCAATAACCTCCAAATGTTGGTACCCAGGTGAGGTTTCCCACTAAGTACTAGGCCAAGACAGAGCCCATAAGTATTGTGGTTGCGCTGGAAGCTTCTGAATTCTAAAACATGGCAGACTTCTTTGATTCCTGGGTGGCCGTCCTCCACCAAAATCTCACTCGTTGACCCGACAACCATTCCGCCCAGAAGAAAACTTAGTTTATTTTGAAGTGGATTTGAGAAGAAAAGTTTGCTCAAGAGAGCCTTTATACTTAGAAGAAATTCTTTGTCTTTCGAACCCCCCAACGGTGCTTTACATATATATAGCATAGCAAGCAATACTTAGCAAAACAGGGGAACCTATTAGGAGGGGAAATCCTAAGTATAGAGATACTCATGGCTTACTACAAAATCATCGCACTTGCAAAATAATACTAAGGAAAAATTCTACTAGAACATCCTACACATGCATACTACAGAATTTTGAAGATCACATGCATAGAATCAAAACTGGGACAAAAGTTATGAACAAGTGGTGTAACTTGCCTTGATCCGAGCAGCACTCTACACAATGGTACTCCTCAGCGCACTCCGAACAATCTAACGAAACACAAACATAGATCCAATCACAACTTGCACAAATTAATGCCACAGAGATAATATGCATGCATGCAACATGGTGATTATGCAAGTTTTTTTCTTTTGGGTTTGCTAATGTGTTGTGTATATTGCTAGTATTAGTCTCCCACGGATCTTAATTAATCTGGATTATAATTTTAATTTTTAGGCTCATAGGGAGATCCAATCATCTAATCAGCCTCGAATCAGATCTAATGATCTTAAGCAAGGTTTTATAATTTTGTTCAGTAGGTATTGTAAAAACAAAGTCAACGCAAAAAGAATCAACTAAAACGGAGTTCCAATTATTCTTGTATGAATTAAATACCCCAATCTAAAGATTAAAATCTATACTACTACAAACTTGCCAGATTATTACAGATCCGTGTTCTACTCAATTTTGTGAATCCAACGGTATATTAAACGCAAATTTTGGCCAAAATGTTGAATTTCTATGAATTTCGCAAGATTTAACTACAATCTGCCAATTTAAATCTAACCCTATTAGAATCGCGACAAGTGGCAGCTCCTTATTGGACCTAGCTAGACGACGCGGCGCTGACAAGGCAACGACGCGGCGCCGACGCGGACTTGCCACGCGGCGTAACGCCACTCTCTGATACCCCTTTGTTTGGGCGTATAATCTGAGCCGTAGACCGTCGATCTAACGGATGGGGGAGGGGTGGAGACTTACCGCGGTGGCGACGATGGCGAGGGGAGGCAGACGGCGGCGGCGCTGTCGGACGGTGGTTCTCGGCGGCGGTACGGTGGATCCTCGAGGCAGTGGAGCAGACGACGGCGCGCGGCTCCTCCTCGCGGTCCCATTCGCGAGATCGGTTTCAAACCTACCTTCCTCGTCCAGCCGCACTGCTCTGCTAGTCCCCGCGAACTCCGGCGATGCGTCGGTGAGAAATTGGCAGCGGTTCGGCGAGTATCACGTTAGGGTTTTTCGAGGGAAAACAGCGATGAGAGGGTCGGCTTTTATAGCCTAGAGACTTGTGGGAGGGGGCGGCCGAAACGGTTAGGATTCGAGGCAATCCGACGCGTCCGTGGCGGTGGGGGTTTGGGTTCACCGCGGACTCCAGGAGGGAGACGACGCGGTGGGGCCCCGGCGTCAGCGTCTGCGCGCCTGGTGGGCTGTGGCAGGGCCGGGAAAATTCGGCCGGCCCACGTGCTGGCGGCGCTGTCTGCCAGGCGCGGCGGTAGACAGATGCGGGCTGGCTTAGCTGGCCCGTTTAGGTTAGTTAGGTTTTTTTATTCTTTTCTTTTATCAATTTTCAGTTTCACTAAAATTTTAATAACTTTGGCATAACAAGCCGAAATTTATTGAAACTAGTTCCTAAATTTTTGTATAAATAAGGTGGTCATCTTAGAGTCAGAGAATATTATTTTTGTATAGTTTTAGAAGGGTCAAAACAAGATTACTTCATTATTGCTCACAAAGAGGGATTATTATTAGGGTTTTTGTTTAGGGTTTAGTGGTGGGGTTTGATGCAATTTTAATTTGTATGCAATTGGTTCAAGGATGATGCATGCTTATAGTAACATCCTATTATAAAATCTGGGATGTTACAAACCTACCCCCCTTAAGAAGAATCTCGTCCTCGAGATTCGGGTTGGCTAGCAAATAGGTGTGGGTGCTCTGCCTTCAAATCTTCTTCATGTTCCCACGTGGCTTCTTCCTCTTAATGGTGGTTCCATTGGACTTTGCAGAATCTAATAGTCTTGGTGCGGGTAATCCTTTTTGCTGTTTCCAGTATTTTGATGGGTTTTTCCTCATAGGTAAGGTCATTCTCCAATTGAACCTCATCCAGGGGAACAGTATCCCTTAGCGGTGTTTCGGCCATTTCTGGGTGGCACTTCTTTAGTTGTGATACATGAAACACATCATGAACAGTCATTCCTTCTGGTAACTCCAACTGATAAGCTACTTCACCTCTACGCGCCAGAACTTTATATGGTCCTATGAATCATGGGGCTAACTTACCCTTGATTCCGAACCTCTTAACTCCTCGTAGTGGTGAAACTCGAAGGTACGCACGGTCCCCTATTTTATAAGCCACATCTCTGCGCTTGGAATCAGCATAACTCTTTTGTCGGGATTGGGGTACCTTTAGCCTATCCTGAATCTGCCGTACCTTTTCCTGGGCATCTTTGATCAATTCAGGTCCAAACAGACTATTTCTCCAACTCCACTCCATAACAGCGGTGTCCTACACTTTCTGCCATATAGAACTTCAAATGGAGCCATCTTGATGCTTGTCTGGTAGCTGTTGTTGTACGAGAACTCAGCATACGGCAAGTTATCATCCCAACTGGACCCATAGTCCAGTGCGCAAGCTCTCAGCATATCTTCCAGAATCTGGTTCACCCTTTCTGTTTGGCCATCTGTTTGGGGGTGGAAAGCAGTACTGAATTCTAGTCTGGTTCCAAGAGACTCATGTAGTTGTCGCCAAAACTTTGAAGTGAACTGGGTGCCTCTATCTGACACAATTCCCTTGGGAACACCACGCAGACTTATAATCCTTGACATGTATATATTGGCAAGCTTAGCACTTGTATATGTGGTCTTCACGGGGATGAAGTGAGCCACTTTGGTAAAGTGGTCCACCACTACTCAGATAGAATCAAATCCTGAACGAGTCTGGGGCAATCCCGTGATAAAATCCATGCCTACCTTGTCCCACTTCCAGTCGGGTATAGGTAGTGGTTGCAGCAATCCGGCCAGTTTCTGATGCTTGGCTTTAACTCTATTGCATACGTCACACAGGGAAATATACTCGGCAATTTCTCTTTTTAAGTTATTCCACCAGAACCTATCCTTCACGTCCATGTACATCTTTGTGTTACCTGGATGAATTGAGTAAGGTGAATCGTGAGCTTCTTGTAAAATCAACTTCCTGATATCGGGGTCATTGGGAACGCACAAACGCTTTCCATACCAAAGGGTTCCTTGTTCGTCCAGACGAAAATCTTTTGCCTTCCCTTCACTTATTTTGACTCTTATTTCTTCCAACTCTTTGTCTCCCTTTTGCGCTTCCTTGATTCTCTCATGAAGAGTCGGCACTATCTCCATAGTCGCTACGTGTCCTTTCGGAACTATTTCTAGCCTGAGATCTTTAAACTGCTTGCATAAATCCTCTGGAAGTTCCCCTGCGGTAAGTCCATTCACATAGGCTTTATGACTTAAGGCATCGACTACCACATTGCCTTTCCGAGGTGGTATCGTAAATCCAAATCGTAATCCTTAATCAGTTCAAGCCATCTCCTTTGCCTCATATTCAACTCTTTTTGGGTGAAGATGTACTTCAGACTCTTATGATCTGTGAACACATCACAATGTTTGCCCATGAGGTAGTGTCTCCATACCTTGAGTGCATGTACCACAGACGCAAGTTCCAAATCATGTGTGGGGTAGTTATGTTCGTGGTTCTTAAGTTGTCGAGAGACATAGGATACCACTTTTCCATCTTGCATAAGTACACTTCCAAGTCCTTGTCGAGAAGCGTCACAATAGACTTGAAAATCCTTTTGGATATCAGGCAGACACAGAACCGGTGCCGTTACAAGGCGTTTCTTAAACTCTTCAAAGCTTGCTTCACATGCCTCTGTCCATAGGAATTTATTTTCCTTCTTCAGCAGTTTTGTCATGAGTTTTTCTATTTTGGAAAAGTTTTCAATGAACCTCCGGTAATATCCCGCGAGGCCCAAGAAACTCCTAATATCTCCCACATTCTTGGGTGACTCCCATTCCATTACGGAAGCTACCTTACTTGGATCTACGGCAACTCATTTTGCCGACACAACATGACCAAGGAAACCCACTTACTTTAACCAGAATTCGCATTTGCTGAATTTGGCATACAACTTGTGTTCTCTTAATTTCTCCATAATTAGGCGCAGATGCTTCTCATTTTCCTTCTCATCCTTGGAGTATATGAGTATATCATCTATGAATACCACAATAAACTTGTCCAAATATTCCATGAACACCTTGTTCATCATGGTCATGAAGTATGTCGGGGCATTGGTTAGGCCAAACGACATCACGGTGTACTCATACAATCTGTATCTTGTGGTGAAGGCTGTTTTGGGCACATCTTGTTCTCGAATCTTTAGCTGAAAGTAGCCAGATCGCAGATCGATCTTTGAGAACACACTGGCTCCCTTTAACTGATCAAACAGGTCATTGATGTTAGGAAGACGGTACTTGTTCTTGATCGTCACTTCATTCAACGAGCGATAGTCCACAACTAGCCTCTTGGTCTTATCCTTCTTTTCCACGAATAGCACAGGTGCTCCCCAGGATGATGCGCTGGGTTGGATGAATCCCTTGTCCAATTGTTCCCTAAGTTGTTTATTGAGTTTCTTCAACTCGTCTACATCCATCTTGTATGGTCTCTTGGCTATCGGTCCTATGCCCGGCATCAAGTCAATGAGAAACTCTATATCACGGTTGGGAGGCATCCCGGGTAACTCTTCCGGAAAGACATCCGGGTATTCCTTCACAATGGGTACATCCTCCAAGATAACCCCCTTAAGAGAGTTCACCATGACTTCCTTAAGTGTGAAATTTGACTTGATACGAATCCTCTTCCCTTCCGGTGTTGTGAGCGTCTCAGTCCTTTTGGCACAATCTTTGACTCCTTCATATTTGGTCATCCAATTCATGCCCAAGATTATGTCTAATCCTTGTGACTCCGGAACTACTAGACTTGTGGGGAAGATGTGTGTCCCAATCCTTAGTTCTAATCCCTGGAAACCGGAGTTTGCCACTATTTCTCCTCCAGGAGAACTTACCCTTAGAGGAGAGTTTATAGTCTCCGTAGGTATCTTGCCTCTATCCACAAATACCCTTGATATGAATGAATGCGATGCACCAGTATCAAAAAGAACAACTGCGGAAGAGGAATTGAGCTTGAACTTACCAATCACGGAGTCCGATGCATCACAAGCATCCTCCATAGAGACATGATTCACCGTGGCTTTGACAAACGGATTTGGCTTCTTCCCGTTTCCATTGCCATGGTTGTGTCCATTTCCATTCCCATTTCCATTGCCATTCTTATTCTCGGGGCAATTGGTTGCGTAGTGCCCTGTCTTGTTGCACTTAAAGCATGTTACCTCACTGAGATCCTTTCCGTTGCTGCTATTCCCATTGTGGTGCTTATGCCCATTGTGTTTGTGACCACCATGGTGATGACTATTATGGTTGTGGCCATTACCGTTATATGGCGGTGGTGAGGAAGTGCGCTGCTTCTGGTACGGAACAGAGTGCTTGTGAGGGTTAGACTTCCTTTTGCGGTTCTCTATGCTCTTCCTCTTGGATTCTACCACAATAGCTCTATCCAAGAGCTCCTGAAAGTTGTCAAACTTCTAAGCCACAAGCTGAATAGATATCTCATCATTGAGTCCTCTTAAGAATTCCTCCTGCCTCTTGGCATTAGTGGAAACATCATCGGGTGCATAACGGGATATCTTGTTGAAAAGGTCACCATACTCGGTGACAGAACGGTGCATCTGGTGTAAGTCGCGAAACTCACGCCTTTTCAGAGTCATGACACCAGCAGCCACATGATGAGTGCAGAAAGCTAACTCGAACTGATCCCAAGTGATAACATCAATATCTGGGTGGGTGACTTGGTAGTTATCCCACCATTCTGCAGCAGGTCCTTCAAGCTGGTGCGCGGCATAACGCACCCTGTCGGCTCCGATGGCTTGCACAGTATCTAACTTCTTGTTAATTGTACGGAGCCAGTCATCTGCGATGATTGGTTCAGCGCTGCTAGTGAAGGTAGGTGGGTTCAACCTCAAAAACCGAGTCAAGCAATCCTGTTGAGGTGGTGGTGGAGGTGGCGGTGGCGGAGGTGGCGCGTTGTTGTTGTTGTTTTGCATGTTCTGAGTGAGCAGTTGGATCAGCTGGTTCTGAGTGGCCAGAAGTTGTGCAATCTCTGGAGGAATTTCGGTGTTCACACGTCTTGGCGGCATCTGTGGGGTTTGTGAAACAAGTTAAGAAATAGACAGAAAGACTAAGTAGTAAACTCCTACCCTTATGAAAAACACACAAGGCACACAAGACACAATAACACAAGTTTAACACAGAAATCATCTAAGTTTAACCAAACCAAATATGTCTTAGTATTTATTACAATCGCGAATAACGTTCTACTATAGAATTTAAAGGTGGTTCAACTACTACACATCTTCCACGCCTTCCTCTTCCTTGTCCTCGAACGAATAGCCTTCCTACTCTAGGGTTGTCTTGTACAGCTCCATCTCCTTTGTGGTGGCTTCAAGCTTCTCTTGGAGGTTCTTTATCTCATCCTGCAGCTTCTTGGTAGTGGCTTCTAGATGCTCCTGAAGTCCCTCCTTCTCGCCTTGTAGTTCCTCCACTAGACTTGACTTCTTTGCGGCTTCAAGTTGCTTTGCCAAGTCCCTCTTGGAAGCACGCACATCATTGATTATCTTGCAAAGGCCTTCAGTTTGCACTTCAGTTCCCTCGATCTCCTGCTTGAGTTCCCTAATCCTCTTGTTTTTATTTATCACCCTCTTCTCTTAGTTAGCGAACTTCTTCTCTTGGTCCTAGAACTTTATCTCTTGGAGCTTCATTGCCTCCTCCCGCTGCTTGATCATTTCCTCCTTCTCCTTGATGAGAGCGCATAGCTCATCATTCCTTAACATCTCGAGGAAGCTACCTTTTTCAAGGTCATGGATGTGGCACTCCAAGTCTTGATATTGGGTCCTTCGGCGCTTGGTAGAAGTCCTTTCCTCAAAGGTTAACTCCATGGTAATTTCTTCCTCATCTCGTCTTCCAAAAAGGCCGCTGTAGTGTCCTTGGAGAACCTCGTGATGGCGTCCACATAGGCGACCAATGAGCTGCTGCAAGCTGATGCTAAGGGCCTTCTCCTTGGAGTCGCTAACGATGTGGATTTCTATGTCTTCCTCCGGGTTCTTGCCTCGCTCTTGTCCTGGTTGGATGACTTTGACTCCCCAGCAGCCGTCCTTGTGGATTTTCTTCATTGTGCTTCCCTGGATTGTTGGCAGGGGAAGGTCCAAACGCGTGGGGAGGTCCATGAGGCATCCACCAAAGAGAAGGGGCTCGATGTCCGCGACGGTGTCGTAGAGGAAGCTTGTCATCTTTAAGTCAGAAGAGTGAAGATTAGATACTTAAACAAGTAGAGGAAGGCAGGTACTAGAAGTGCGAAAAATAACTTAGAAGGAAAAGCAAGTAAGGCACATAAGTTAAAGGTGGTTCCAATCCTAGGGTCACGTCTGCAGGCAACGATGGGCTCTGATACCATCTGTAGTGACCTAGGATCAATAAAGATCCAAAGTCCCTATGATTTACATGCTAGTCCCTGGATCAATAGCTAGCACTCACAGTCGATGAATATCATGTAAAACACAAAGTAATTATTATACAGAGAATCCAGAGTATGAAATTATTACAAATTTGCTTAGCATTAAGCTAGCTCAAATAACAGCGGAAACATAAAACAACTTGAGTCCATCAACGCCCCAGGCTTGTCGAGTGTAGACTCGTGATCCCTACGCACCTTTCAATCTTCGGACTCTGCACATAAGACGTGCAGCCAACAAGTTGGGTCAATACTTTGAATGTATTGGCAAATTACACCAAGGAAAGAAAAAGACTAACTCTACATGCAAGGCTAGTTTAGGCCGTGGAGTTTATTTGCTCAAAGCTAGTTTTTTTAAGTATGGAGGAGAAGAGAAGATTTCCCTACTTTGTAAACATTTGTTTAAGTAATATATATGGTCGAATGGCACACGAGGATATTACTCACCAAGTGTCCAAACAACCTAACACTCGGATATTACTCACCAAGTTCCCAAAACCCTCCCAATAGCGATATGAATCACGCCTTGGGTTTTTAGAAGACTTTAAGTTTTGAAAGAGAGATAGGGAGATCCTTCAGAGGCTCCATCCTTCAGCCGCTCAAAGTTGTTCTATTTCCGTGAACACGGCTGATCGATCAGATTGCAATACTCTCGAGAGTTTGTGCACTTTACCCACAATCCACGATCAAGTCCTTTTACAGACAAGACCATGATGAGGCTTTCCCTTAGTAGCCCCTCTACCTTCTGGACCCAATCGTGCCAATAACATCCAAATGTTGGTACCTAGGTGAGGTTTCCCACTAAGTACTAGGCCAAGACAGAGCCCATATGTATTGTGGTTGCACTGGAAGCTTCTGAATTCTAAAACATGGCAGACTTCTTTGATTCCTGGGCAGCCGTCCTCCACCAAAATCTCACTCGTTGACCCGACAACCAGAAAACTTAGTTTTATTTGAAAGTGGATTTGAGAAGAAAAGTTTGCTCAAGAGAGCCTTTATACTTAGAAGAAATTCTTTGTCTTTCGAACCCCCCAACGATACTTTACATATATATAGCATAGCAAGCAATACTTAGCAAAACAGGGGAACCTATTAGGAGGGGAAATCCTAAGTATAGATCTACTCATGGCTTACTACAAAATCATCGCACTTGCAGAATAATACTAAGGAAAAATTCTACTAGAACATCCTACACATGCATACTACAGAATTTTGAAGATCACATGCATAGAATCAAAACTGGGACAAAAGTTATGAACAAGTGGTGTAACTTGCCTTGATCCGAGCAGCACTCTACACAATGGTACTCCTCAGCGCACTCCGAACAATCTAACGAAACACAAACATAGATCCAATCACAACTTGCACAAATTAATGCCACAGAGATAGTTTGCATGCATGCAACATGGTGATTATGTAAGTTTGTTTCTTTTGGGTTTGCTAATGTTTTGTGGATATTGCTAGTATTAGTCTCCCACAGATCTTAATTAATCTAGATTATAATTTTAATTTTTAGGCTCATAGGGATATCCAATCATCTAATCATCCCCAAATCAGATCTAATGATCTTAAGCAAGGTTTTATAATTTTGTCCAGTAGGTATTGTAAAAACAAAGTCAACGCAACAATAATCAACTAAAACGGAGTTCCAATTATTCTTCTACGAATTAAATACCCCAATCTAAACATTAAAATCTACACCGAAAATACTACTACAAACTTGCCAAATTATTACATATCCGTGTTCTACTCAATTTTGTGAATCCAACGGTATATTAAACACAAATTTTGACCAACCGGTGGAATTTCTATGAATTTCGCAAGATTTAACTACAATCTGCCAATTTAAATCTAACCCTATTAGAATCGCGACAAGTGGCAGCTCCTTATTGGCCCCAGATAGACGACGCAGTGCTGACGCGGCGCCGATGCGGACTTGCCACGCGGCGTAACGCCACTCGCTGATACCCCTTCGTTTGAGCGTCTAATCTAAGTCGTAGACCATCGATCTAACGAACGGGGGGGAGGGGTCGCGACTTACTGCGGTGGAGACGATGGCGAGGGGAGGCAGACGGCGGCGGCGCTGTCGGATGGTGGTCCTCAGCGGCGGTACGGTGGCTCCTCAAGGCAGTGGAGCAGACGATGGCGCGCGTCTCCTCCGCACGGTCCCGTTCGCGAGATCGGTTTCAAACCTCCCTTCCTCCTCCAGCCGCACTGCTCCGCCGGTCCCCGCGAACTCCGGCGATGCGTCAATGAGCAATTGGCAGCGGTTCGACGAGTATCGTGTTAGGGTTTTTTGAGGGAAAACGGCGACGAGAGGGTTAGATTTTATAGCCCAGAGACTTGGGGGAGGGGGCGGCCGAATCGGTTAGGATTCAAGGCAATCCGACGCGTCCGTGGCGGTGGGGGTTTGGGTTTGCCGCAGACTCCAGGAGGGAGATGACGCGGTGGGGCCCCGGCGTCAGCGTCTACGCGCCTCGAGGGCTGCGGGAGGGCCGGGAAAAATCGGTCGGCCCATGTGCTGGCGGCGTTGTCTGCTTGGCGCGGCGGTAGATAGATGCGGGCTGGCTTAGCTGGCCCGTTTAGGTTAGTTAGGTTTTTTTATTCTTTTCTTTTATTAATTTTTTGTTTCACTAAAATTTTAATAACTTTGGCATAACAAGCCCAAATTTAGTGAAACTAGTTCCTAAATTTTTGTAAAAATGAGGTGGTCATCTTAGAGTCTGAGAATATTATTTTTGTATAGTTTTAGAAGGGTCAAAACAAGATTACTTCATTATTGCTCATAGAGAGGGATTATTATTAGGGTTTTTATTTAGCGTTTAGTGGTGGGGTTTGATGCAATTTTAATTTGTATGCAATTGGTGCAAGGATGATGCATGCTTCTAGTAACATCCTATTATAAAATCTGGGATGTTACACTACTTTATGTAGACCTACTCACACAATCTTTGGAAAACAAATAAGTGGATAATAGAAATTAGTAGGGCATTTATTTAATGAACTTGGCTCTTGTTGAAGTTGTCGGACACACTATCTCTTCACAAGATCACGGTTACTCTACGGTCAATCTACACGGTTCACAAACATTGCAACAATAAACAAACTAAACATACACAGCAATCAAGGCAATACAATGAAAGCTAGCAAGTCATGCTAAAGGTTTTTCTTAGGTTGCAATTTTTTTCTAAACTAAGACTTGATTTACTAGACTTAGTTTTGAAATATTTACTTTCATATTGTTGCTTTTAACCACATAGATCTTATAGTAGCACTAGGTCATATGCAACAACTATGTTGTAAAAATGTTTTGAAAATAGTTTTGTTTAGTCCTATTGGACAAATGAATCATTTCTGAACATTTTGGAAAAAGGTTTCATTTTAAAACCATTTTCTTAATTTAATAATGTCCAAAATAGCATTTGAAAGAGGTAAGGCCTTATAAATTAATAACATTATTGTAAACCTTTAAAATAATTTTACCCTCTGGTCATAATGGATAGGGTAATAAAATATGAGCATTTTACAAAAGAAATAAATATTCAAAAATACTTTTAGAATTAAAGTCATTCCCTAAATAGATAAATGTAAAATCTGAAATATTTATCAATTTAAATTATTCAAGTTTGAAAACTAACAGTAGGTTACTATAGTACTATTCACAAGGATTCCAGAAAGTTATTATTTGCAATTTTTCGATATACAGAATAATTACTATGAATTAAATACCCTATTTTAGTATTTAAAAGTTTAAAATAATTTTCTTCAGAAAAGTACAAATTTTAATTCACAAATGTGTAGTTCACATTTTTATGAACCCAATCATATATTATCTACAAATTTTACAAACTAACACAAATTTTTGCCTATTTATTTTATTTAGACAAATACAAAGTGGCACGATCTGCCGACGTATCGGTGACATGGTGGTCACTCGGCATGCTGGCTGTGTCGGCCACATGGCAACATCCCATTCGACGATACCATTCGACCAGGGACCATCGGCAGCCGCACGATTTCGGTAACACGGAGGGCCCACATTTAGCCACATCGGCCAAGGTCTGGTTCGCGTCGCTGGCGAGTTGGGTGCGGCGGCGCGCGCTGGTGGAGCGGCAGGTGGTGTTCCTAGAAGGCGCTACGGGGTCCTGGAAAGCACGGTTTTTACCTGGGGGTTCGGGAGAGGACGACAAGGTCGAGGGTTATCTCTAGGCTGACGGAGGCAGACGGTGGCGAAGGTGATTTGTCGATAGAGCTCGCGGCTGCGGCGGTGTTCTTCGGTTCCTCCTCGTGCGCTTACTATGGGGCTCCCTAGGAAACATGGCTGGCATTAGGAGACACGTTGGAAGAAGGGGAACAGAGAGGTGCAAGCAAGAGGGGAAGTGGTAGTGTGTGCTCACCAGAATTGTCGCCGGAGTGCGGCGGACTGTGGTAGTTGCAGCTCGCGATTTGGTCTGCCTTGCGGCAGAGAGGTGGGCGCGCTAGCTGGGGAAGAAGGAGGAGGCCAGTGGGATTTAAAGCGCGAGGAGTGCCTTTGTGGCTCGAACGGAGTGGGGGAGTGGGGAGCGTGGGCGTGCTGGCGCGGGGTGGTGCGAGCGCGTCGAGCGAGCGGGAGGTTGGAGGCGATGAGGGTGGGTCCAGTGCAACATAGAGGGAGAGAGAGGGAACAGACCAGCGCTGACGGGCTAGGATACCGCGCGGCGCGAATGCGGTAGATAACGGCGCAGAGGGTAGAGAAGGAGAGTGGGCTGGCTCAACTTGGCTGGCCTACCCTTTTTTGCTTAATTCTTTTCTTTTTCTGTTTAATTCTTACTAAAACCAAAATAGTTTAAAATCCATTTTTAAAAATTTCAAAAAAAAATCCCAAATTTTAGAATATGTATATTTTTATATTTTAGTTCACTTTTAAATAATAATAATATTTTAATATACTAGTGTTTTAAAATGGGTATTAAAATTACTATAGGAGTATATTACCCATACAGTTTATATTATCCAAATGTATTTCCTATTTAGAGAATTGATTTTATACTTGTACACATGGGTGTAAGACCTATTCTATCCATTCATGAAACCATCGAGATTCGCACACATCATGTCTCACACATATTCTGAATTTTCGTCCAAATTTTTCCGTCGCGTCGGTTCTGACTTACTCCAGCCTTTACGGCGCGTGACGCAGCATAGAGGTGGTAACCTTTGTCTCGAGTCCTAGTCCCCTAGCTGGTTTTCCCACCCCATTGTCCTAGTCCCCTAGCTGGTTTTCCCACCCCATTGATCGAGGAACAGTAGGCCCCTATCCCTCCCCGTCACGGGCGAAAAATCCTCCCTCACCATTAGGGCATCTCCACCGGACCGACCCATCCGGTCCGAGTGTGTCCGAACTGTCCGCGCGGACGCGTGGGGTATGCACAGTGCCCCAGCCAGCCGACCCATCCGGAAAACACGTCCGGCTCGACCCATCCATGCATCTAATCTGGGACTCGGTTGCATCGGCCCGGACGCGCGGGGACAGTGCAGACGTCGTTTCTGTGCGTGCTACTAGCCCACCCGTCAGCCACCGCTTATCCGCGTCATTGATTCAGACGCGGTCAGCGGCACTGATTCAGACGCAACCGCGGCACTGATTCATAGGGAAGGCTGACCGGCGGCAGCCTGCACCATCAGTGGCGACGAGACGTCACGTTGACCCACTGGGCGGCGCCTCTGTTCCCGCGCCCTCATTGATGGCGAAGGTGCGGGAAGCTGCGCGCGTTCACGGGCGGCTGAGCTATTTAACCCTGCGCCCGTCAGTGCCGCATTCCTCACCTCTCGCCATCGCGAACCCTATCTACCGCCACCACCACCACCGCCGACGATGAAGACACCGTCATGGATGAAGAAGGGGAGGGGCAAAAATGACCACGAGGCGTCTGGCTCTAGCAGCCAGTGCTCCGGCCGGCCGTCGACCTTCCTCTGCGACACATCCCTGCCGCCTCCACCGTGGCCGGAGAATTTCCTGGGCTGCCGCGTGGAGGCTCGCCCGCCACCGTGGCCGGAGGGAGAGTGACGCGAGCGGCGGTACTTCCGCATCACGGAGTGCGAGCATCGCTGGAGGGAGGGCCGGCGCATCAGCCACAACGATGTGTCCCTCCCACCGGCTGGCACCTCAACCGGGACCGCGTCCCGGTGCCGCCCGTGCCCAAGACGGGCAAAGGCTGGAGGAGGAGATCCGATGCCAGATCAGGGGCCCTCCACCAGCCCAACGGTGGGACGCCGTCTTCCAGTCCGAGGCGTACTGGAAGGAGTTCGTCGAGTGGGAGAACAAGGTGCGGCGCGCCACCACCATCCGCCGCGACCTACAGTCGGGGGAGGGATATGTTGAAAACGTATCTATAATTTTTGATGATCCATGCTTGTTTTGTATCAACTTTGCTATGTTTTGTCTACACTTTGAGGTATTTTATACACTTTCTGGAACTAACCTATTGACAAGATGTCATAGTACCAGTTGCCTGTTTTCTGCTGTTTTTGGTTTCAGAAAGCTAAAAAATGAATATTTTCGAAATTGTATGGGAGAAAAGCCAAAGTTCATATTTTCCCTGAACGATAAGGAAAATCGAAGATGAGACGATGGAGGACACCAGGGTGGCCACATCCTAGGTGGGCATGGGGCCCACCCTAGCCGCGCTTACAGGGGGTGTGGGCCCCCTGGCCCTCCACCGATCTTACCTCCTTCGCCAATAAGAAGCCCCCGACTCAAAACCCCTAAAGAATCGACCAAAAAGCCACGAAAAGTTCCGCAGCGCCGCCGCCACCAAAGGGGAGATTCGGGGGACAAAAAGTCTCTGTTCTGGCACCCTGCCGGGAAGGGGAAGTGCCCCTGTAGCCATCTCCATCGATCTCCACCACCATCTCCATCGCCGTTGCTGATTCCCATGATGAGGAGGGAGTAGTTCTTCCTCGAGGCTAAGGGCTCTACCGGTAGCTAGGTGTTCATATCTCTCTCTATGCATAATCATATTGTGGTCATGAGCTTTGTAATCAAGTAGATCTACTCTGCTACTCAAGTGCATTAATAGATCTCTAGCTCTCCCCACATGTGTGTAAGTGACAACGTGCATACCGTAGTGGCACTTAGGCTAGAGGTTACATAAATACTCATCGTGCTCTAATAGATCTATGCTTTTCCCCACGTGTGTGAAAGTGACAGCGTGCACACCGTGTGTTGCATTTAAGCTAGGTTACATATATATTTATCATGAGTATATTTGGAGTTGGATGTCTCTATAAATTTGTGGTGTTTATTGGAACCATCTAGCGCTCTAGGTGACAGTGTGGGGTTATCTAGATGGGGAAGGTAGACTTTGAGGTGTGCTTTTGTAGGCCTACCGTGGATTAGAGTGTCCAACCAGAGAGTAGTTAAGAGTAGTATCATGAAGAGAGGATATTTATATGAGAGAGTGTTCACTAGTGAAAGTATGATTCCTAGGCCTTGTTTCTAAACATTGAAACACCGTTCACAGTTAGATCTGTTGCATGTTTGTTTGCTTCCATCTTTCTTTCAGTTTGCCTTTAGTCTTTACCACGTCAAAAGTCAGAATTTTTTTTTGGCACCGTTACCACTTGTATTTCACTATCTTTTTGCCGAACTAGTGCACCTATACACCTGACAAGTGTATGGGGTGTGTTGGGGATACACGAGACTTTTTGTATCTTGATTGCAGGGTTGCTTGAGAGGGAATACCTTTGACCACTTCCTCCCTGAGTTCGATAAACCTTGGGTAATCCACTTAAGGGAAACTTACTGATGTTCTACAAACCTCTGTACTTAGGGGCCCAACAACTGTCTACAAGAATAGAAGTGCGTAGACATCAGGGAGGTCTACCCTGTCCCTGACATCGACTTGGACGAGGAGGGCGCCGTAACCACTCCGACACCAAGCTCGACAGCGAGTACGTCAATGACGAGGACGACAACGATAACATCGTCGTCAAGCAGGAGGCGATGGACGACGTCACCGCGAACCTGCCCCCGGAGTATCGCGAGGTACTGACGCGGGGCTATGACGAGGACGCCTTCACCGATCAGGCCATCGCGACCAGCGCACATTAGGAGGAAGCCTAGTGGAGCGGCTACGAGGAGGCCCTCGAGCTCACCCGCATGGTGGCTGAGACGAACGCCCAGCTGCCACCGCCGCAGCCGGTTTGGGCGCATCCGATCACGTCGAAGGTGGGGATGGAGCTGACGCACCTCCAGCACGGTCCGTGGCCTGTGCGGACGATTAACCCGCTTGCGCCCGCTGCCGCTCTGGCCCTGCCACCGCCCAACCTCTGGACGCCGTCGGAGTACATCGACCTCGACCCGTAGTTGGACGAAGCGGCACCGGCGCACGAAGATCGGTAGCTAGGGGATTAGTTTGAATTTGTTTTTTATATTTTAAATGTAAATTACGTATAAACTTTGCCAGTTTTTCGCGTATATTGTTTGCGTTTGAATTAAAAAAATTGCCTCGCCTAACACCGATAAATAAGTCGTGCCGCTGGACACGGATGGCCGAACAGACTGAACCCGTTCAGAGATCAACTGCGGTCCGACCTAACGAGCGGTCCGACCTAACGAATAAAAACAGACCGTTTTGGGGTGGGTAATTGGATGGTTCAGGCCGGTGGAGATGTCCTTACTTTCACCTCCGTCGTTCTGGTGAGATCCACGTCGCCATTGCCGCCCACACGTCACCTTTGCCGCAGGTCCGCCCGTCTAGTCCGGCAACCAAAAGTTCCCTCAGAACCTTCTTTTCTCACCGATTTACCGTAGATCTGTAGCCCGTTTCTTATCTCACTCCTACCGATTTTGGGAGCTTTTTTCCAGGGAAAAATGGCGGACGGGACAGGAGGCCCGATTGCAGGAGGTGCATCTCCATTTGTCCACGGTGGGTTTCGTTGTTGAAGTCATAGAGTGCCACTGCGCCGCCGAAGAAGAAAATGGCAGCAGCGGCACCGACGACGGCGAGTTCCTGCGTGCAGTTTCTCCCGCCCAGCCCAGTTAAGGTCTCTCCCTCCCATTATGATTTTTTCCTTGCCGTCGGTCCCTTCTCATCCATCCTCTGCTCTAAGCAGGGGCGAAGGACCCCTTTGGACAAGGTATGCCAGCTGCCTTATCTTGATTTTTACAAAAAGGTATATATGTATGCTTCTCTTTGATATACTTACATGTCTCTGTAAATTACGTTAGTTTTGAAGAAAGACTAAATGAAAGTAAGAAAATGGGCCGCGTTTGAGGGGTTTTGGCCATCTCGGGCCTTTGCTAGGTCGTGCAGCGAGTAGAGAATCATGCCCGAGGCACCATGTGACCCGTGCGTGCAGCGGTCCCCCTTCGCCTTCGATCCTGGAGCCATCGAACCAAACGACGAGTTGACCAAAGAGTCGAGGCGTCGAGCAGGCAGGAGCGCCGCCGTCTTTGAATCCTATCCTCCTGACTCCCGAGCGGGCGAGCGACGACTCCTCCTATCGGCGGAAGGACTGCCCGTTGATCCTCCTCCCCCTGCCCTCTAGTTCTCCTCCTCCCCCTGCCCTCTAGTTCTCCTCCTCCAACCATCTGAATTTTCACTCCTAGTTTCACCTGGCTAGGGATCCTTTCGAGCTCAATTCTGAATTTCTGTTCATCCTTGAATATATAGGTCACTCATTCCCTTTGGTGGCCTCTAGGCTCTGGGAATTTTTGGTAGAGATGGACAAAAGGTGAAAAAACCTACAACTTCAAAGGGGGCAGGTATAATTTTTTATTTTGTGGTCAACCAAACTATTGTATGTTTGACTTTCATTTAAATTTGTTTTAATTACCATTGTATTAAGTGATTATGCTATAACCATAGTGTCATCCAACTCTTTTTTATCAATCTTTTGAACGTTTAGAATTCGCCCGACCTTAAATTTTTTTAGTCCTTCGCCACTGGCTCTAAGCCCTCATCGGTTTTCGGGTAACTGCAGAGGGTCATCTGACGGCAGGAGTGCAGGAGATGCATCACCTCTGGCCAGGAAGGTCGGGCGGGCGGGAGCTTGCTGGGCGGCAGGCCGGACGGCAGGCGGTAGGCCGGCAGGACGGCGAGCAGGCCGGCGGGCAGGCGGGAGCTTGCTGGGCGGCAGTGCCTGGAGCAAGGCAGGGGTAGGTGGCGACGGGGTTCGATCGGGATCAATTGTGCAGCGTGCGTCGTGGGTGGGTGTGGCCACCGCGTTGTGTGCGTGTGTGTTGGACGTGTCGTGTCCACCGAGTGCGCGTGTGTTCAGAAAAAGGCTAGTCTGAGGATATCCCTGCCTCTCTCTCAAACTTTTCCATTTTTTTCTGGGCACGAACCTTGCCTTTGTGCTAATTTTTCCTGGATTATCTCCTCTTTTCGGAAATATAGAAAATAGACAAATTCAGCTTTGACAAACATCTATTTCTGGATCTCAAGGCAACATCCAGCATATAAGCCGTCAGATAGGTCTTGTACCCGCTTATACAGACACAAATGTATTTCCTATTTAGTAAAAATAAAATAGGTGATTTTTATGAAAACCCTAAAATAGATGATTTGGACTTTTAAGAAACCATTCTGAAACAAGATATTAAATTTTATTTAATAATGATTTTCTTTAAATAGGTTCTGTAGGTTTCACCCTATGAAAGCATATGGCAACAAAAGGCAACCACAATAGTTTTAGTAAAATGTTTTATTTATTTATTTTAAAAAACAATAGTGATTTCAAAATGCAAATAGAATTAATATTTTATTATCCAAATGCCATTTTTATGAAACAACTTTTTGTTAACCCATTGCCATTATGGCTTTATGGGAAAGTCTTGAAAGCTAAAATATGATTTTATATTTGGCTCAAAACAAATCATTTAACCAATATGGGAAACAAAGTTAAGCAAGGGATGTTTTATAAATATTTTCATAAGCCAAAATATTTCTATTAGGGTTTATTTTATGCTAGAAGGGTTTTGTAGATAAAACTATTTGGTAAGAAGTTTTATTTATTTATTATTAATGACCATTTTAAAAGCTTTTGTTTTCCCATAAAATAAAATAGCTTTAAAGAGTTTTGAAATATGGGTTTTCCCTATCCACTTGTTCAGAAAATATTTTGTTTGGCAAAAGGGTTTTCTTTATTTTCGTAAACTCTGAAAAGTTTCTTTTCTTTTGAAAATTAAATAAGGGAAAGAATTTTTTTAGCAACTATTTAAATATTTTTTTTTACATTCCAAAATTTGAAAAGTTTTGTGATGTTACACATCGTGTTTCATATTGTTTATCGTCTCGTTGAGCTGGCATTGCTTTTACTGGTGACGACGACAATAATTGAAAGGCCTTTCTCGATGACAAAGATCATCAATAATGTGCAACAATAATTTCATGATGGCTCCTCCATGACTTGATGATGTGCTACAATGAGCAATGGATAAAAATATTCATAGGTGAAATTACGTAATATTTTGACAAAACAATGGTAGAGCTTTTGCCATTTCCTAAGATTTCTATACCCCATTAAAGCTTCATCATTGGTATGTCTTTTGGTGTTTACTCAATATGTCACTATTTCTATTGGAATAAGTGATTACTAGCAAAATATCTGCGTTGCGGCTGAAAAAGTTAGTCTTTGTTGTATTGGTGGCGAGTTTTTTTAAATCAGTGACATGTTGTAGCATAGACATTTTTTTAACTTGCTCGGTGACATCCGCTCCTCAATCAATTGATTGTTCCAATTCGCCAAACCCCCGCTTCCTCTTCCTTGGCGTGTTTCCCTTTCATCTCCTTGTGAAATGCGCCTCGCTGCCGGTTCTGGCTGGCACCATTCCTTTTAATTATCCACGCATTTAGTTTATTATCACCTCACACAATTCCCACAATCAGTCCCCTTCAATTAGGCAGCCCATAACTTTCTTTAAATCAGCCCACAATCCCTCCGTCTGGTTGTTGTTTTGATTTTTTCCTTTAATTTTACTATATAATAATAGACGGAATCTATCTATCTACTAATTTCTCTAGAGGCAGGTTCGTTATCAGGGATTTTCAGTCTGACTTTTTATAGACAATTTTGCCCTCCCAACAACAGGGTAATTACCCCACTGCCATCCCGAAAAAAACGGTTCAAGCAAACCCACCCTCTCCTCCATGTGATCCCGCGAGGTAGCGAGGAAACGGTTCGAGCGAACCCATCGCCCCTTTCCTCTCCTCCATGGGATCCCGCGAGGGAGCGAGGAGTCCCGCCTCCGGCCTCCCTACATCCCTGAACGCCGCCGGCTGCAACTCCCCCAATCTCCGCATGTACGCCGAGCTCCACCAGCCCTGCCCCATCTCTTCTTCGTTAGGATTGGCCCCTTTAATAAAGTGGATATGATCCTATCCCCTCCCATATTGGGTGGAGCAGGGAGGGAGGTGGCCCCCACGGGGTCGACGAGAACATGATGGAGGAGGCTGGAGTGGCGGGAGGATAAGCTGGCCGTTTTCTGTCTCCGGCGGCGGAGCATGGCAAGCGGGAGCCGGGTGGAGTGTGGGCAGGCGGGTGAGCAGCTGTCGGTCGGTGGAGCATGGCGGGGCTGCAGCGGCAGGCCAGCAAGAGAGATGAGAGGGAGGAGAGGGAACGCCAGCGCTAGGGATGTCGCACGAGGGAGGGGGCGGTCTCGGCTCCCTCCGGCACACCGCCGGGCTGGGTACCGCATGCTTTCTGCTTCCCTATCACCGGATGCGGCTGCCAAGCGCCCACCACCTACACGCGCTGCCGCCCGTGGTCCCGCATGCCTCTGCTTCCCGACGCGTGCCTCCACAAGCGCCTACAACCCGCCGGTCCTCCATCTCCCGCCCAATTCCCTGCTCGTGCGCGCCTCCTTCGGATCCCCCCACATCGCGCACGGCCACCACTCCAGAAATCCCTCCTGGCCAGTGAGATCCCAGTCGCTGGATTTGACTAGAATTGAGGCCGTTGCACCTCTGCTGCCCGGTGTGCAGGCACTGTCCTGGGTAATCTTGATGTTGTCGGAGTAGTGGGAGCCCGGCCACACCACCTGATGCACGAGCAGGTGCTCTGGCCCAAGCAGTTGCGGTCAAGGTCCATGATGTGATCGCGTTCGGGAAAGAGCAGTAGAAGGGCGTCGGCGTCAGCGTCCGCGGCTTAGTTCTGGATGTGTCTGCATCGAGTGGCCGTGGCGGCGGCGTAGTTCCAGACGGTCGAGCGGAGTCCAGCTCTTTCTTGTCGATTTGAGCGGCAAGAGGCCTAGGATGTGCATCCACGGCTCCTCCAACAGCAACAAGATCCTCCTCTTACGCCGCAGTGTATCATGCAGCAACGAGATACTCCTCTGCATGCAACCGAGCTCCAGAATCCATCAGCACATGCTACTTACTGTATGTGCGCTAAAAATTATTGGTATATATCTAACGAAGACCAAATGCTCTGTTGATTGCATCTGAAAATTTTATCTATTCAGCCAGAATGCTTTGTTCGTTGAATCTTACAGTTATTCTCACAAATGGAAACATAATTACATTTGGAGAACTGTATAAGAAAATAGAAAATGCAGTGGAAAATTGCATATGGAAGAACGACAAGAAATTGGCAGTGTTTTTGGGAAAATAAACTCATCATGGTAGGACAAGAAAATAAAATTTGGCTTTGATGGAAAGAGACTAAGTATGATTCTCCTGAAAAGGGAAAGTAAGGTACTGATCATTTCCAATTCGAGAAGCACAGGATGAAACTTACAGTTATCCCAAGGTACGTTTGGAAATCTAATATTTTTGTGCATCTTTAAAAAGGGAAATCCCAAGATTCTTAGTCGGACACGTAGACAAAGATTAACGCTGTCATAAATTAATATGTTTTAGTCCCTTGTACATAAAACAAGCTGGTTAGCTGATCTATCCAAATTCAGTGATGCGGAAAAGCGACGACATCTTGATAGAGAAATAAAATTAGGAAGAGCTTCTGATTCCCATGATAAAATCTAAAAAAGTGTAGTGCTTATTTGGGTGTAACGAATCCTTCTGTTTTCTACCAGAAGATGTATGTTTATTCCATTACCGACTGAGCATAGGTTTAGGATTGCTAAGAAATGAAGATTGATTCATATTAGAATGTGATATTAAGAGATTTTACCAAATAATATATAGGCAATGCAGATATATGTAGTGTGCTGATGCATTCTTAATATGATCGAGCATGAGAGCTGAGAAATGAGTGTTCCGGATTTGCATTTTCTTTCTAACGCAGAAATTCTTAGTCTAGGCGTTTCCAGTGTCACTTCTAGATTCCACTAATTTGCATTTATCCTAATTGTTTATCTAAGACATGAAAAAATGTTTTCTGATATCTGACAAGTCATACAATTTAATGTACACATAGCGTTTAGCTATAAATACGATTATAATTGAGGAATTAAGAAGCCGGGAGGATTTAAGCAATGAACTATAGTCATGTGTGTTACTTACAGAAAGAATCCTATTAAACTATTTTACTTATATTTTTAAATTTTTTGTTTATTTGTTTAATATTTTTATTTCCTAAGTAGGACAAGTGAGCAAATAGCTAAGATAGTTCACAAATGGAAAGAAGATGGAAATATAGCATCCTTTGGGGCTTTTAAACTTTTGTGAAAATATTTTGTAAAATTGTTGGATATTTCAATTCTTGAATTGATAATAACCACTATTATTTTTGTCGACACTACTATGAGAATACAATGACTAGGGAGCATAAAAGCTAAAAAGAAAAGGCTAACTTGATGCAACTTTGTCATGTCTTTGTGGTTTACATGTGAAGAAAAAACATAAGATTGCCCGTAGAAACGCACGGGCATTCAACTAGTCTACTATATATAAACGGGTGTTGATCAGCAGGGTAGGACTAAACATCAAGGGTACCAAGATTAATTTACACGATCAAAATAAACCGAGCAATCAAATGAAAATATAATAAGCAACCGCCACGCACACACATGCACCAGCTGCGTTGAGCCCCACGACAAGCCCCTGACCAACTCAACCCACACACACCTACGCGACCTAGCACCACACACACACGCCCCACACACGCAACACACCACGCACGCCAGGCTCCCGCACCCCACCTTGCGTCGCCACCTAATCCGCTCCTTCTCTTTCCCCGCGTCGGTCCTCTCCACCTCGCTCGCCTTCTCCCATCTCCACCAACCGCCGCCGCCAGTAACCGCTCTCGAACGCAGGTGGAAAGCGAGCAGTTGCCGAGATCTTTCAGCTTGGTCGTATATTTTTGGATCCTGGACGAGCTCTCTCGCGAGGCAATCGTGCGGCAGGGCAGGCGTGGGGGGAAGTGCTACGGCGGGTGGCGCCGCCAGAGAGAGAGCCGGGATGTTTTTTAATCATGAACCGATACGTGGGCAGGTGCTTGGTCGCGAGCGGGCGGTGGCAAAGGGGCAGTATATCCGAACTTTACGGATAAAAACGTTTAAAAAAATATAGATACTATAAAAAGCACTTATTTCTTTATTATTAGGTAGTAGCAGAAGTGTTCGTGCGTTGCACCGAAAGATTGATCTAATTCGTATGGACAATTTTTTATATGCTCAAAACTCAGCCTCACGTGGGGGCCGTGTCCCGACCACCTCCAAGCTCGTTGCCGCACCGTGCACATCTAGAGCACTATCGTAGCGCCTCCTCCTCCCCCACACGTGAGCTCAGCGCCGCTTTGCGTGCGGTTCGTCAGCTGCCGTCACCATGCGTTTCCAAGCCAAAGAAAAAACATTTTAAAAAATAAAAAGAAAGTAAGCCTCTAGGCAAGCCAGACCAGGCCAACCCTAGCTTAGCCCATCCCACTGCCTAATAGCTACATGTTTTCCCTGGTTCCCCTCCTTCCATCTGCTGCCCCATAGTCCAATTTAATTACGCACCATGCAGGTAGGTTCCACAATTCTTTTACTCCCTCTGTCTGCCGCCCCATACTATGGGGCCCATAGTCCACTTTATATAGGGCAGCATCCCTCTCTCACACCACAATGGTGTTTGTTCATACCCGACTTATCTGGTTGATACCACGGTCAACATTGAATGTATATAAACCGGTAGTGCTTGGTTTAAGGGAGCAAGGTGGGACTAAACATGAGTGCTGCTAGGTATAGTTCAGCGTTTTGATTTTCGTTTTCAAACGTGCGTAGTTGTAGAAGATAACGTGGCCTACGGTTTTTTTTTCTTTTCATCAAACCATGTTATTTTCTCTAACCGGTGGTACCGGTGGAAAATTATGTTGTTTTGTAAGAGGGTAAATCTATTCAAAAAAATGTTGGACAGAAAGAAACACTTCGTCCTTTATCATTAGGTATAGATATAGATATAGATATAAATATTAAGATCATATGTTGTAGTGTCTCAAGATTATTTTGGTTACATTATTCTGTTTGGAGCTCGCCCTATCTTAGATTTTTTCCGTCCTCCGCGGCTGACCCAGATCGAGGGGACAGTTGGGCCACTCTAGCAATAGCTTGGTCGATGCGGTACAACAGTACATGTCCGGTCCAGTTGTTTCCTCATGAAATCTTATTTCATTCCTTCTTGGTAATCTATGTTGCATAGTGCTAGGTCTGGCTCCTTAGATTTCTTGCTCAACTGGGCGTTGGTGACATACCCTCTCAGTTGTCGTTTTTTCTTTAAAATGCTTCTTAATAGGGTTCTCTGATCACCCTGTATCGATTCAACTATTTTTTTTATTTATAAAACGGAGAGAAGTCCTGTTTGAAGGATGACTAACACCGATGAATTTTGAGTCTGAAATACTATTTTGGTACGAAGTTGAGCAGTTTGCAAAAGAAAAGTAATATTGCTACATAATAATTTTGTATTTAAGTTGTCAACAGTAAAAATGATTCTGTATTACACGTGTTCAATTATTCGGATCACACATAGTTCGTTTTATTCTATGAAAATAGAAACATTTATCCTTACTGTACCACTCCTGCATACATATGCATGCATGATGCATGCATACCGGATCATTCGACCCAGCGCGGCGGTAGCCCCCACGGCGTTCTTGCCATCGTACTCTAGGTCGCCATCGATGGCCCTGGTTGTGTGGCAACACCCATGGACCTTGATCATCCAGAACAACTTCACCGATTTGAACGACACCACAGGGTCCCACGCCATAGTCCCTAGGTTCCTCACCCTGTTGAAGCCGATGTCCCTCGCCGCCGACCCGTAGCTGTAGTTCCACGATATCTGCAGACTCCAGCAGCCCACGCCCGTAGTAGCCCTGCCAGTGGGAGCACGGCCACCGCGTGCTGCTCGGGTCGCAGAAGTGGTTGCTTGCCAGTCGATCTCCTCAATATAGCAGGAATCTGTATATTTCGACCATATTTTCCATTGCTCCATCCATGGAAGCATGGCAAGCCGTCAACTCGTGTGTGACATGGGCAAAAAAGTCAACAATCTCGTTCTTCGAGTCTCGGTCGTGCGGTCTTTCTTGAAGAAAGGGTACAACCAAGAACGGTTGATCTCTACTATTTCTTAAAGGAGAAGACGACATGATGGTGGTACGTCCTCTGAGCCGCACGCACAAGAAAAATCGGAGGAACCGCGTCACGCAAGAAAACGCTAAAAAAAATAAGTCAACCCCTCGTCCAGCCATCCGCCCATCCCACAACGCTGGGAAATAGAGGGGAAAAAAATCAGACCCACATGCCACGATCCCCTGCTGCGCCGCCCAGCTCCCGTCTCAAACCGCCCTGCCGCCATGAAAAATCTCCCGGCTTCCTTCCATATTTCGCCCGATGTTCCCTCTGTCCCGCGCGTCGTGCTACCGACCGCCCGTTCCCGTTCCCCGGGTCTCCTGGCCCATCCCCATCGGCACAACCTCCCCATCTGCCATGGTCAGCTGGAAACCGCCGTTCAGCTTGATCAATGGCGACTGCCGATGCCGATCGTAGATCTCGTGCTGGTTGCCTCCTCTCCCAATACAAAAGGTACGAGCGCTCCTATTCTCCTACTGTTGCACGCCCTTTCCTCATATTCTCCTCCCTCCAGTCCGGAAACAGGATCTCGCCGACGCTCCTTGCCGCGCCGCCGACGCTCCGCCCGGCTCCCGTCCCTCGGTCATCACGTGCTATCTCCTCACCGGTCCTGTGCTCCAAGGCAATGGTTAGAGGAGAAAAAATTGCGCAGAATCTCCTCTCCGTTCCTATGCTCCAGGACAGTTGCTATAGGAGTTCAAATTTGCGCAGAAGGTACTAATGCATATCCTTGTTGTTTCTCAGATGTTGAAGTGGTACAAGCGCAAGCACAAGCTTTTCTCCTTTTTGTTATTCTAGCGATTAACCACTGCGTGTGTAATCTGCATGTCATGATTTAGTAAGAGAAGTCACTGAAGCAGCTGAAGAGGACCTTGGTACCACAAGCACGACCACTTCAAAAGTTCAACAGACCGTTCCGTCTACAAAGGTAAGCAGGAACCACGAAATTGTGTCATCGACATCGCTTAGCTTTCTGAAGTTTTCAGACCTCAGAAGCCTACAACTGATGTTTTTCGTGCAGGTCGACAAATCAGTTTGTTTTCCAGGCCCAAGTCACCAAACCTTCATGTGAATGAAATAGGGGCGAGAAGGCACGTATTTTCATGACATGATCTTAGCCTGAAGCAGGTTACCATATGTTATACCTTTTATTTTCTCATATTTTCTTTTTCCCTGATGCTAAGATCCTTTCCTATCTTGTCGCTGATGCACATCACCAGAATATAGTCATCATTCTTTCAGATTGATATATGGGCCCAAGAATTCCATGGTATATAGTGAGTTCATATAGCTGACTCGGTTGTACAGAAACTAGATAGGGCCATTTAGGATTATGTCACTATCTATGGATCATGTGTGTCTTAATTTTCCGCTGCCGTAACAGGAATATGATTCATCTACTTCATCTTTATAATTGGGCGGTTGACTGTGAAATGTAACTAGAAACTTATGAATTCAAAGCTGAAAATAATCTTTTTGTTTTGTCCATATTCAAGAAAAACACACATAATTTCACAGCTTGCACTTATGTGTACTCATCCACTCATAATGCATAGATGCTAACTCAAATATATTGTGCTCTTTTGTCAGTTAATCTTCTAGGAAATTATTTCCTATTATGTCACATCATCTTGCCGCATCATCATTTCATACAGCTAATTCTGTCCGTGCTATTTTTTGGGTGCCTTAGTGTAATTATGGCTGGCAAGTGCGATCCCACACATCTAGTATTAGATGTTGATCCCTGTTGTTCAGACTTGTGAAAGTACTATCGGCTAATTTGTACACGCTCCCATATCTACTCCATTGATTTTTTGCATAACCAATTATGCTACAGTACAATGGTTTTTAAGAAACCTGAGTTGCCAATGGAAGTCGAGATGATTAATTATTTCATGCTTTGCTTTGCGGCGTTAGTTTCTTGTAGCATATTATGCACCTGGGCTGATTATGCTTATTTTGATATGTATCAATTGTGTGTGAAGTTGCAAGTCAATTAGCCCAGGTCATTTCTCATTGTATTGAAACTAATCCTTTGATGATAGTATACATTTTGCAATTCTACCTCCCTGAAGTTACCTGCTGATATGTAAGCCCATATGTCTCTGTCATAATCAGTCAAGACATAGTTGAACGGGACAAATATATTGAAGAGCTTTTAGATATATTTATGAGGTTTGTTATGTGAAGAACACAAATACGCATCAGAAACAAAAGTAACACGCTGATGCAAGTTGCTTAGCCCATACAAGGACATGATTTCTTCATTTCAGCCATTATGTATTTTAAATTAAACTTGTTTTAAGGAATTAAATGTCCTATATTACCTATATGCTTAGAGGCCTAGCAGCTTTTGCCTCTGAAGTTGGAGCATGAGACAAGTCAGAAATGATATTTTTGTGTGTTTCTGAACAAACTGCAATGATACTTTTTGTGCAAGTTGAGTGCAAGAAGGCAACACTTCCTCTCTGGATACTCACTATTTTTTCTGTTTCTTATCACCATGTTCTTTCTAGGTGCTTCCAACAGGTGACGTGATCCGTGATCTTCGTAACTCAACTACTGATCTTGCAAAGGTACATAGGTAGCTTGCATTGCTATATTTGTTCATAAAATCTGCGCTTCCCATGTGTTGTGGCAAAGATTAGGCTAGACATTCCTCTATTGTAGTCCACGAGAAGTCTCTCATGATATTGCACAAGGATATTCTCTTCTATGTTGCACTATCGATGCATATTGTTCTTTTATTAATCCATGAACTTTTAGTCTAATATTTATCAGTGTTCAGTGAAATAATAAGCCTATTTTTTCTAGGAGATCTTTCGGGGGGTGCTCGAACGCGGGGTCGGGACGAGCGGGAGTGCCGAAGAAATCCCGAAAAAAGGGTCCCGCTCGTTTTCTATTGAGTGGGCAGTGCCGAGAGCACGAACCCGATCTACCAAACAAGTGAATTCCATCCGAGGTGAGAAATTCTGAGTGGAGGCACCTTACCAAACACGCCCTTAGATGTCAACATCATGAATGTATTTTTGTGTGAATTGTAGCTGTTAATTATTTTTGTGATTTGGTGGACAAACTCTGTTACAATTTTCAGATAGGCTTCTGTTTAGGAATCTTTGTATTTATCTTTGGATAGTGATATAGTAACCGTAAAGCATTAATAGTATTATTTACATATTGACTTGGACTTTTTTGCTTGTGATTTCTCCCTCAGAGTTCAAGGTCCCTGAGTCAAGTCAGGTCTTTACTATCAAAAGAAAAAGTTTACTATTAAAGCAAGAGCGGCTCTGATGGTTGGTTAGTATGTTTACAATCTGTTCTACCTTTTATCTTGCTATTGTGTCCACAGGTTGTGATGATAATCTAGCTATTGATGTGTCCGCAGGTTGTATACTTGAGCTTGTAAACTTCTCTCACAACTAGAAATGTTGAACTTACAGCCAAAGTGTGTATAGATGATTCTTTTTGTGAAGAAACCTGTTTTGTGTGAAGTTGTAGTCGATTTGGTCAGACTCGGAAGTGATGGATGCACCAAAAAATGGTCTTTATTTCTGGGAAGACAATTTGCTAAAGGACTGTTTCCCTCACACCCTGGTCACACTTCAGATCTAATGAAGTTTATTCCTATTTTTTGAGGGGACACAGCGGTTGAGACTTTTTTTAAATTTCATACTCTGGCTAGAAGGTGAAGTTTTCTAATTTCATGCTCTAAAAAATTCCTGCCAGCCATCGGTGTAGCGCTATGAATTACACGGAGGAAGCTTGACTCCAACATCCAGCAAAGAGGTAACTTATAAAAATGCTTGAGGTCAAATTTACAGTACAGTTTTAAGATACGTCATTGGTACATGGACATGGTGTAGATAATTTCAATCTGATTACCATGACTAAGTTTGTAGGATGTTTTGAATTTCTATCTCGATTCAAACTACTGCTGCACTTCGCTTGCTAGAGACCCTTTTCTAAACCATGTCTGCTCAATATATCATCTTCATATCTTATCACTTCTGTATCTGTATTTTGATCTCCCAAGTTCACTGTATCACTTGACAGATCCTCTATAGCAGATACCGCAAATTTGGTTTTCTTAGCGGATGCTATTGATTATTGAATCTGTATACTGCTTAAGTAGCATGGCTAATACTAATTTACTTGGGTCAAAGTGATGTTTTTGACATGCTTTTTTTGTGATATTAGGAAATCTCATGCGCTCAGGTGACATCTATCAGCAGTTCAAGCTTGGACACTCTTGCATTTGATTTGTTCGTCCAGGAGGCACAAAGCCTTGTTTGAATTTCTTTAGCCTTGTATCATCAGCAACACTGACGATGATGAGCTATCACTTAGTGATATCGAAGAATGTTTCGAATGGCAGGAAGTCAGCAAACAAGTCGATGAAGACTGCTTGTTTCCCTCCAGCAAAGACGAAGGGGCATTGCAGCTGAGCGCTCCACTCCACTCGATCTTGCGAGGTGAATGATCAAACAAGCAAAATGGAAACGAAAATTAGGACCAAAACTGAAAGAGTTGAGCAGATGCAAACGGAAATTAGGACCAAAACAACAAATGAGGAGGACCTTGCAATGATGCATATTTCACCTCTGGTTATCATCCATGTAATTTCACGCACAATTGTTCTTTCTCCTTGCATGTCGTTCAGTCAGCATAGGGTTTATGAACTTTGTCCCTATAATATTCTTTCCACGTTCTCTCTCGCGCTTGAGCTGTGTAATTGGATACTTGTGCTATTTAATTAAGTTGAAATACATAATTTCAACTCTCTAGCAAGTTGGATCAGTGATAACTATTCTCTCAACAACCAGTCTCTTCTTTTGTAAGTCAGACTACTGTTACCGTCATATTACTATATGAGGTTTATCCTTACACTAATGCCTATGACTGTATGAATGTATCATGTTTGGTTCTTACTCAACCATTCAGGTGTATTTTTCAGAGTTGAGGGGTAGACTTTAAAACTATGCTACTTTGAACAAGGAAAGACTACAGTACGAACTAATGATACTACAGGGTACAGTCACTAAATGATCATAAGGAGCTGATTCTCGTTGCTTACCTGAAACCAATCGAGAACGGTATCCTTTTGTTGTGTCCTGCTTAATAATATCCATGTGAGCCATGTGATCGATTCTGCAGCTTCCGTTCTCCCATGAGATTGATTTTTTCATATACGGTACTACTATGTGTCTATGCAATCAATAAATAAATTTGGAGCTCTAGCCAGTTAACTGTGGGAGATCGATTTTTTCATATACGGTACTACCATGTGTCTATGCAGCATTGCTCACTCCAGTATGCAGTTCCTGTAAAAAGTTTCTGCTCCTTTTCAAGATTTTGCTTCACTCATTTCCCTCCTCTGTAAATGCATAATTTACTCTTTTTCATCTTTGTTGAACGTAGTCACTAAGTTTTGATTAATAACGATGTTACACTACCGACTTATAAGAACTTTCAGGAAAAAAACACGAACAAACTATGCATGATGTACTAGGCTGCTAGCATGATTTGTAGTCATTCTTTTTAGAGTCCGACTTGAATTAGATTTTTCTCTTATTAAATAGGAAGTAGTAGAAATGTCCCTTTAACCATCTTTACTACTTCATGGCCAGCTTCTTAGCTCTCCTGATAGTTTTCTCACTATCTTATTGTCTTGCATTTGAGCAGGTGATGCGGAAATTCAAGAAATCATGTTGACGCTCTCCTCCTGGTTCACATCTTTGGCCATTCTATGCATGCCGAATCTACACAACATCGAGTCGTTGCTTACTTGGACATTTTGATGTATCTGTTTCTTGGCCACTGTCATCTGTTATTGTGAGGTAATGAAACATATATACTCTGGAGAAATATTTCTTCAGGTGAAAATAACTATTCATCATATTGTTGTATTCCAACCAATTATCTGAAAGTTTAGTGATATGGATGTATTTCCTGATCGTCATCTTGTTTCTAGGATGAGTAGAGTGAGCTGATTATCTAGCCTGAAGGAAGCACCATCTCTTCGACAGCCTGACGCTTCTGTTGGTAAGATTAACGAGGAAAGACGATCAAAAAGCCAAAAAGGTAGGCGCAGCCCATTGAGGAGAATGTTACATCCATTACTGACGTCTAGGAAAACGTCCACTTTTGTGCCATTTCAACCTTCATTTGTTCCAAATTTTCATCTGGACTTTGTGCCTCCCGTGGAGCCTGACTAGGTTCTCGTCCAAGTCATTGCCTCCTCTGACCCTCCCGTGTCTAGATAATTACTCGCCTTCAGAGGAGGTCCTTCGCTTTTCTGCAACTCCCCATTGCAGTGCACGTGGACGACGATGCACATGCCGCCATGGAGAAGCACAAGGTCGTTGCCTAGATGTTGTCCAGGTTCTTTGTTCTCTACAAATTTCTTATTGGCACCATTTAAATTTGGTTTAGTCTGATGTCTTCACATGACCAAGATTATTTCATACCAAATCATCTTGTGAAGGGCTTTGTCCAAATTAGATGGAGCACAAGCCATATTTTTTTGCTGCTATTTTATTTGTACTTCTTGCTCTTGCTGTTGTAATTAAGAAGCGGTGAGGGAAAAGATAGAGAATTTTATTGCTTTTCTGGAGAAACCGTTTTTGACACAGGCGGAAGATATATATTGCGGTTGGAAAACAAAGTTGTTGGAATATATGGTGTGCGACTTAGGAGATCAGTTGGGGCCAATGACTTATAGAGGAGATTGCAAGAGTAAGAAATAGGACAGACACAACGGAGAATCCGTTGGAATATAAGGCAATTTTAATGATATATTTATGATATAAATTTGGCAATTTTCTATGGCAATACACAAACAATCCTTTTTATACATGTGAGTATTCATGCATAATATATTGACATATGTTGCGAGAAAGTAATTAACCGTGGCAACGCACGGGTATTCAACTAGTGCGTGTAGAAGCTCGTTAGCTGCGCACCCGTTGCCGGAGTGAACTTGATCCCGTTGAAGAACGACTCGGTGATGTCGCTCTTGTTGCCTGCCCCAGTGCACAGGCGGACTAGCACCCTGCGCCATAGTAGGCATCGGTGGTGCCCTAGTAGCCCGCCTGACAGTCGCGGTTCTGCGTGGCCGCCGGACCAGCGGCGGAGATATGAGTGCTAATAATGCTATCCCCAAGAGCCATGAACGAGAACCCCGCCATTGGTGAGTTCACCATGCCGAATACGTTCTAGGTTGCTAGTAGCTACAAGGTAGTTTATGAGATGAGATGGATGACGGCATGGTTTTGGCGGTTTATTCAGAGATGGCGTCCATGTTCTCGGACGTTCAGCTTCAACTAGATCACGCGGTCTTTGTCCAAGCAGGCACGCATAACTTTGTATCTCTATCTCTATACTACCTATAGAAGAAACATAAGGTTCTTACTCGGCTATGTCCTCCCGGCGGCAGTGGCGGACCTAGCAACTTAAAAGACCATACTTTGGTCTACCAAGAACCATAAATATCATATATTTGGATAAATATCATATGAATATAATCAATATTGTAGCATAGATCACAGATATTAAAAAAACGTAAACTAAGGTATATCCTGCTGAGTATACTAACAATAGAATGTTAAAATAAACTTTTGATGAATTGATGATAAAACTCCAGTGTGCAAATTCCCTTTTTCGACTGCTGTAAGCCTGTAATATATATAGAAAATCTGCTGCAAATTACAAAGAAAATTTTACCTAGTTGTCGTGTACGACCGGTGCTGACCGTCATCCCCGTCGACGGTCCGCTGCTGCTTCCAGCCTCTATGTGCACAGGTCGGAAAATCATCGGTACTGGATGCTCACGCTCGGCAGGCGCCGACGAGCCACCGTCCACGGCCGCCAGATTAGAACTCTGGCCGTTGCTATTGCTGCCTTGCCGCTTGCGCTTCCGCTCGTCCCTGTCTCGCGACGGAGTGGCAGCCTGATGGGAGCCGGGAGGCATCTGTCTTTCCGCGTCTGGGTCTCGTCCGTTGGCGACTCGCTGATCTAGGGCACGCCGGCAGCCGGCAGTCTACTCGCGGCTGTTTCGTGGCGTTAGTTTCGGTTAGAGACTCGCGTCGACTAGATAACCGATCAATTCATTCCCGTAGACTAGCACTTCCTGGACGTGAGAACGTGGCGTGGCTTGCTGGGAATAGTGGAATAGGCCCAAGCTGGCCCAGCTAGCTCTATAGACGTATTTTTAGCAGACATTTCAAGTTTTAGTACATATATCTACCTACCTGCAAGCGCCGACGTCGAGGCCGGGTTCGTGCCCAGGGTGCCTAGACGGTAAGTCCGCCCCTGCCTGGCGGCACGACACCTTTGTGGTTCCCATAAAAACACACATACGGACACCTTCCCACACCTCACTACAGGAATGGGAAGCTACGCCGACGGCCAAACGTCGGGGCCGTCGGCGTAGCCATCGTCCAGACCAGCCTCGCCAAGCAGCCGTTGGCGTAGAATTTCCCTCGGCATATCCTATGCTACGTCGACGGCTTCCCTCGGCATAGCATACGCAGACGGCTGCCCTTGGTGTAGCTATTTTTTATTTTATCTCATTAAACTTTAAAAAATCATAACTAAATCATTCTAATTCGGAAAAATACAAATAATATATCAAAATTTGCAGAAAAATAAGACCTATCTACCTACACTCAAAAATTACACATTTGTAAATAAAAATTAAGTAAAACATAAAACATAATATATAGTTTAAAATGAGCATAAAAAAATCAAAAACAATCGAAACAATGCGAAACCTTCACGTGGCGTTATATTATGTCACATAGTTAGAAGGAGAAATATCAAACTTGGTATATTGATTATGTCTCAAAGAAACCTTTACAAAATGACCTATCTCATTCAAGGTTTCTTGCCTTTCGGGTCAAATGATCAATGTTGTGGCAAGAATCAAGACATAGTTTGTGATAATGTGCCCATATTGTGCATACACATGCATCATGGGATGGCGAACAATGTTGCAGGAGGAAGTTTTCCTTTTCGTCGCACCAAAAAGCAATTTCCCATTTTCCGAGCACAAAAAACGGACGGTTTTGTGAAGCAATCACCAAATAGCTAATTCAAAATGCTACCACCATATTTTACAAAAATACTATACCACCTTATATGGACAACGTCCCAACAGGGGGATCCGAAACCTTTCCGTCCACCTCTGGTGAAAAGACAAATTTCTGCCGAATCGGTAGGATGTGGGTCAGATATGAACTACAGGTACATGATCTGATGCTGATGTTTTTTTTTAAAATCATTTTTAGGTTAACAATATGCTATTTTATTAAAGATCCAATGCAAGTTTAGCGAGGCTCGACCCCGGGCTAAGAATCTCCATGCCCGCCGTTCGACAAAGTTTGGCGATAGTTTAAAACGGGCATAAAAAATTCAAAAACGATCGAAACAATACGAAACCTTCGCGTGGTGTCATATATGTGACATAGTTATAAGGAAAAATACCAAACTTGATATATTGATTATGTCTCAAAAAACCTTCACAAAATGACCTATCTCATTCGAGGTTTCTTGGCTTTCGGGTCAAATGACCAATGTTATGGCTAGAATTAAGGCATAGTTTGTGATAATGTGCCAATATTGTGCATACATATGTATCATGGGATGGCGAACAATGTTGCAAAGGTTTCTTGCCTTTCGGGTTAAATGACCAATGTTATGGCTAGAATCAATACATAGTTTATGATAATGTGCCCATATTGTGCATACACATGCATCATGGGATGGCGAACAATGTTGTTGGAGGAAGTTTTCCTTTTCGTCGCACCAAAAAGCCATTTCCCATTTTCCGAGCATAAAAAACGGACGGTTTTGTGAAGAAACCACCAAATGGCTAATTCAAAATCCTACCACCACATTTTACAAAAATACTATACCACCTTATATGGAAAATGTCCCAACAAGGGGGATCTGAAACCTTTCCGTCCACCTCTGGTGAAAAAGACAAATACCTGCCGAATCGGTAGGAAGTGGGTCAGATATGAACTACAGGTACATGATCCGATGCTCATGTCATTTTTAGGTTCACAATATGCTATTTTATTAAAGATCCAATGCAAGTTTAGCGAGGCTCGGCCCCGAGCTAAGAATCTTCATGCCCGCCGTTCGACAAAGTTTGATGATAGTTTAAAACGGGCATAAAAATTCAAAAACGATCGAAACAATACGAAACCTTCACGTGGTGTCATATTATGTGACATAGTTATAAGGAAAAATATCAAACTTGATATATTGATTATGTCTTAAAAAACCCTTCACAAAATGACCTATCTCATTCGAGGTTTCTTAGCTTTCGGGTCAAATGACCAATGTTATGGCTAGAATCAAGGCATAGTTTGTGATAATGTGCCCATATTGTGCATACACATGTATCATGGGATGGCGAACAATGTTGCAGGAGGAAGTTTTCATTTTCGTCGCACCAAAAAACCATTTCCCATTTTCCAAGCACAAAAAAGGACGGTTTTGTGAAGCAACCACCAAATGGCTAATTCAAAATGCTACCACCACATTTTACAAAAATACTATACCACCTTATATGCACAATATCACAACAGGGGGATCCAAAACATTTTCGTCCACCTTTGGTGAAAAAGACAAATTCATGCCAAATCTGTAGGAAGTGGGTCAGATATGAACTACAGGTACATGATTCGATGCTCATGTTTTTTTATAAAAATCATTTTTAGGTTCACAATATGATATTTTATCAAAGATCCAATGCAATTTTAGCAAGGCTCGGCCCCGATCTAAGAATCTTCATGACCGCCATTCGACAAAGTTTGACGATAGTTTAAAACATGCATAAAAATTTCAAAACGATCGAAACAATGTGAATCCTTCGCCTGGTATCATATTATGTGACATAGTTATAAGGAAAAATATCACACTTGATATATTGATTATGTCTCAAAAAAACTTCCACAAAATGACGTATCTCATTCGAGGTTTTTTGGCTTTCGGATCAAATGACCAATGTTATGGCTAGAATCAAGGCATAGTTTGTGATAATGTGCCCATATTATGCATACACATGCATCATGGGATGGCAAAAAATATTGCAGGAGGAAGTTTTCCTTTTCGTCGCACCAAAAAGCCATTTCCCATTTTCCGAGCACAAAAAACGGACGGTTTTGTGAAGCAACCACTAAATGGCTAATTCAAAATGCTACCACCACATTTTACAAAAATACTATACCACCTTATATGCACAATGTGCCAACAGGAGGATCCAAAACCTTTCCGTCCACCTCTGGCGAAAAAGACAAATTCCAGCCGAATCGATAGGAAGTGGGTCAGATATGAACTACAGGTACATGATCTGATGCTCATATTTTTTTATAAAAATCATTTTTAGGTTCACAATATGCTATTTTATGAAAGATCCAATGCAATTTTAGCAAGGCTCGCCCCCCGAGCTAAGAATCTTCATGCCCACCATTCGACAAAGTTTGACGATATTTTAAAACGGTCATAAAAATTTCAAAAACAATCGAAACAATGTGAAACCTTCGCGTTGTGTCATATTATGTGAGATAGTTATAAGGAAAAATATCAAACTTAATATATTGATTATGTCTCAAAAAACCTTCACAAAATGACCTATCTCATTCGAGGTTTCTTGGCTTTCTGGTCAAATGACCAATGTTATGGCTAGAATCAAGGCATAGTTTGTGATAATATGCCCATATTGTGCATAAACATACATCATGGGATGACGAACAATGTTGCAGGAGGAAGATTTCCTTTTCATCGCACCAACAAGCCATTTCCCATTTTCCGAGCACAAAAAAGGACGGTTTTGTGAAGCAACCACCAAATGGCTAATTCAAAATGCTACCACCAAATAGCTAATTCAAATCGCACTAAAAAGCCATTTTTTTATTATCCGAGCGCAAAAAGGGGATTTTTAAAGAAACCACCAAATAGTTAATTCAAAAACGGAGGGTTTGTGATTAGTTGATATGGATATCATATTTGGATTCCTCTCATTTTTCTGATCAATTTAGATATATTTTTTGTTGAATTCCGATTTACACATTTAAAGATATTAATTATTCCATATTAAATAGAAAAATACAAAAAAGTAAAATTATTATATTTTTATTTGAATTCAATAATATTTTTACTTATTCATTAATGTTTACTTAGATAATTTTTTGTAATTTAAAAAAGTACAAACATGTGACATGATGATATAAGAGTTAATAGGATTGATATCATAGTATTGACAATAATATATGAATTACTTTTGGAAACAGATTCTGAAGGAACGAGGAAGTTAAGCGTGCTGGAGCTGGAGTAGTACTAGGATGGGTGACCGGCCGGGAAGTTTTACTAAGACTGAAATTTAATCAAATATTAAGTATAATTAGTGTTAAAAATTTTCAAAGTGGAAGATTAACGAGTCAAACAATTCAAGGAATAAAAAAATTGAGAAAAAAATATTTTTTTTTTTAAAAATGTTTTTGCAATCGGTCGTCAGGCTATGCTGACGGCCGCTACGCCGAGGGCAAAGCTGTCGGCGTAGCGTACGCCGACGACATTTTGATACGCCGACGGCTTGTGTGTGCTCCGCCGAGGGAGACGTTTGCCGAGGAGGCTAAGCCGAGGACAACCGTCGGTGTACCATACACCGAGGGCATTTTGACCTACGCCAATGGTTTTTTGCCCTCGGCGTAGAGCACGCGTCCTGTAGTGGCTCTCTAATGGTCGTGATAAATCTTGAATAATGAGAAGGCGAAAACGTTTGTAAACTATTCATGAGAACCTATGTTATGCATGTCTTTTGCATAAAAAACACGCTTCTCACAAGGCGAAAAAATACTAGTATCGCGACTGGAAATTCTGCCTCATAATATATTCACAAGCAGGAGTCAAACAGAAAAATACCCTTCATAGCTGCAGGGATCTACTACTTTGAGGGAGCCTGTCACTAGTGGAAACGAGGCCTTTGGTTGAGCCTGGAAATGGGCTTTAACACCGGTTCTTATACGAACCAGTGTTAAAGGGGGGGGCCGTACCAGCATGGCCCGTGCAGCAAAAAGGAGCCCCCCTTTAACACCGGTTCGTGCCACGAACCGGTGTTAAAGGCCCCGATATGGTTCAGCCCCTTTTAACACCGGTTCGTGGCTTGAACCGGTGTTAAAGGGGGGGGGGCTATATAACACACCACAGCCCACACCCCTCTCTTCAATTTTTTCACTCTTTCATTTTGGAGCCTAGCAAGAGGGTGAGAGGTGTGCTAGTTTGTGTTTTTTTCCTATGCACAAGAGGTGTTCGGTGAAATGCCCGAGAGATCAAAATAAGTTTTCTCATTGCTCTTTCCTTCTCAATCGAGGTCGACAACTATCCTTTCATGTGTCATTGATGTACTATATATAAATGGTCATCTCCCTATTAATTTTTGATATATACTATATATTAATGCAGATGAACCGACAATGGATGTACGGTGACCGACACACTTCCGAGTATATTACGGGCCTCCAAAATTTCATCGTTGTGGCTAATGCAAACCGTGGTCACAATGGTTTTATGTGCTATCCGTGTGTTCACTGTCAGAACAAGAAAGACTACTCAAATACCATAACCATTCACGCCCACCTGCTTCGATCCGGTTTTATGCCCAGCTATAATTGTTGGACCAAGCACGGAGAAAAAGGGGTTGTGATGGAAGACAACGAAAAAGAAGAGGATGATGACAACTATCATAATATGTATCCTGAATATGATGATACTGCAACAAGGGTAGATGATGAAGATCAAGAGGCAGCAGATGGGTCCGCTAATGACGATCTTGGTCGGGCCATTACTGATGCAAAGGAAGAATGTGAAACTGAAAAGGAGAAGGAGAAGCTGGAGCAGATGTTAAAGTATCACAAAACATTGTTGTACCCAACTTGCGAAGATGGCCACAAAAAGCTAGGTACCACACTGGATTTGCTGCAATGGAAGGCAGAGAACGGTGTGACTGACATCGCATTTTCAAAGTTGTTGCTAAAAATGAAGAATCTTCTTCCAAGAAATAATGAGTTGCCCGACAGTACATACCAAGCAAAGAAGCTTGTCTGCCCTCTAGGATTAGACGTGTAGAAGATACATGCCTGCATTAATGACTGCATCCTCTACCGCGGTGAGAAGTACGAGAATTTGGATTCATGCCCGGTATGCACGCACTGCGGTATAAGATCAAACGAGACGATCCCGACGATGTTGAGGGCGAGGCCCCTAGGAAGAAGGTTCCTACCAAGGTTATGTGGTATGCTCCTATAATACCACAGTTAAAACGTCTCTTCAAAAATAAAGAGCATGCCAAGTTGTTGCGATGGCACATGGAAGACCGTAAGAAAGACGCGATGTTGAGACACCCCGCTGATGGGTCACAGTGGAGAAAAGTCGAGCGAGAGTACCCGGACTTCGCACGTGACGCAAGGAACTTAAGGTTTGGTCTAAGTACAGATGGCATGAATCCTTTTGGTGAGCAGAGCTGCATTCATAGCACCTGGCCTGTGACTCTATGTATCTATAACCTTCCTCCTTGGTTGTGCATGAAGAGGAAGTTCATTATGATGCCAGTGCTCATCCAAGGCCCGAGGCAACCCGACAAAGACATTGATGTGTATCTAAGACCATTAGTTGAAGAACTTTTACAGCTGTGGGCCAAACCAGGTGTACGTATGTGGGATGAGCACAAAGGGGAGCCATTTGACCTACGAGCATTGCTTTTCGTAACCATTAATGATTGGCCTGCTCTTAGTAACATTTCAGGGCAGACAAACAAGGGATACAATGCATGCACATACTGTTTAGATGAGACTGAAAGTGTATATTTGGATAAATGTAAGAAGGTTGTGTACCTAGGGTATCGTCGATTTCTTCCGAACCTGCATCCAGTAAGAAAGAAAGGCAAGCATTTCAAACGTCTGGCAGAACCCCGGAGGAAGCCTGTCCTCCGTACCGGTGAGGTGGTATTTGGTATGGTCAAGGACCTAGAAGTAATCTTTGGAAAAGGTCCTGGCAGTCTATCTGTTCTGAATGCCGATGCCGGACACGCGCCCATGTGGAAGAAGCAATCTATATTTTGGGACCTACCCTATTGGAAAGTCTTAGAGGTCCGCTCTTCAATCGACGTGATGCACGTGACGAAGAATGTTTGCGTGAACCTGCTAGGCTTCCTAGGAGTGTATGCGAAGACAAAAGATACACCGGAAGCACGGCAAGACCAGCACCGTCTGAAAGACCCCGAAGAGCCTATGCATCCTGAGAACGAGAAGGGTAAACTATGCCACTTAACTCCTGCCAGCTATGCTCTTACCAAAGCAGAGAAGGAAATCTTTTTTGAATGTCTGAGCAGTATCAAGGTCCCGTCTAGCTTCTAGTCGAATATAAAGGGAATAATAAATATGGCAGAGAAAAAATTCCTAAACCTGAAGTCTCATGACTGCCACGTGATTATGACACAATTGCTTCCGATTGCATTTTATAAAAAATCCAATGCAAGTTGAGCGAGGTTTCGTCAGATTCCAAAGTATACAAAAGATGCGGCATTTAAATATCCAAACAATTAAAAAATGTTAATACAAAATAAAATATGATTTTCTCTAATAAAATAGGGTTAGATTTCTTTTTAGATGCTTAATTTTTCTTATGTTCAAAGTTTTAGGGTTTGACTATTTTATTTTTGTTTGAATTGAATAATCAAAATTTATATGTAAGTGTTTTAATTATTTTGAAAATTTTCATCTAAAATAAATATAAAATGTTTTTGTATGAATGGATAGATATTATTTTTCTGAAAATTATGATATATTATTCATATTTTTCTGAGTTGAAATGAAAAAGATATGAATTTTCTAAATTCTATCCTATTTTTTGAATTAAAAATGCCCCCACCCCTTTAATGCACGAAGTAAATGCCCCCCTTTAACACCGGTTCGTGCCATGAACCGGTGTTAAAGGGGGGCGCATTTATTTCGTTTCGTGCGCACACACACTCCCCTTTAACACAGGTTCGTGGCTGGAACCGGTGTTAAAGGGGGGGGGGGTGCGGGCGCGAAACGAATTCGTCCCCCCTTTAACACCGGTTCGTGCCACGAACTGGTGTTAAGGGGGGGGGGGGGGGTTATAACGCGCGCCTGCTTCCTCTTCCTTCTTCCCTCCCAGCCAGATCGAAAAGCAGGGGAAAGCAGAGAGCCACGTCGTCGTCCAACCCTCGTTGTCGCCGCCCTCGCCGTCGCCATCCCGCGGGAGCGCTGTCGCCCCCCTCGCTGCGCGCGAGCCGTCGCCATACGTCCAGCCATCGCCCTCACCGTATGTCTCGTCCACGCCCTATCCGCCCCCTCCCCCCTCGATCTCGCTACTTCCCCTCCTCCATTGGCAGCAGCAGTGCTCCCCCGCAGTCCGCATTCGCCGTCTCCGCTGCCCCCTCGCAGATCGTGCGCGTGCTAACCGCGCTCTCGGAGCTGCTCCACCACCCGCAGGCGCAGGAGCCGCTGCGGCGCCTCGCCACATCATCCTCCCCGCTCGCCCAGCGCCTCCTCGACGACTACCTTCGCCTCGCCGACGCGCACGGGATCTCCAGGGTGAGACGCGGGCCGCCCTACGTCGCGGCAACCCCGCGTGGCGCGACCTCCCCCGCCTCCCCGCCGCAGCCCGCGCCGTGGCGAGCAAGGCCCCTGCGCGCTCCCGGAAGACATCCAACCCGAGACCATGGCCCTCGTCGCAGCGGTCACCGACTCGATCGTCGTCGTGGCCTCCGCCTCCGCGGCCGTCTTCTCAGGCGTCTCCGACCTCTCCAACGTGGCGGCCGCCGCCCGCGTCGAGTTCGCCTCTAGCGCAGCGGGGGCTTCCTAGGATCGGCTTGGAAAGCCCGTACATATTTTAAACAAAAATCGGCCTGGAAACCCTTTTTGAAAATGCTATCGGGGTGTTTTTTTAAATCCCAATAAAAAACGTTGTATAAATGGCCTCCTAGAAATGCTAGTGGCGATGCTCTAAGACCGATCCTCTCGCTCTGTTTGCATGTCTGCTTGTGTAGTGCTGCGCTGGGCCATCTCTCCCCCTTTGTGTCGTCCGGACGGAGGAGGAAATGCGATGCGAGAGACTATCTCTTTTCCTCATCATTCTGGATCTGCGTCCAGGCATCATGTTCGGTGTTAGAGTGACGCCGTGACACAGTGCACACACCAAGTAGACCACGTCTCGCACGGGATTTGGCTCGAGCACCTTGTAGACAGCGTGTAGCAGGAGGACAAAATGGGCTCGGTGCCCACCAGCATCGAGGGAAGGCCGTAGGTGGCTGGAGCATGCGGAAGGCTGGCTCGGGGGCGGTACACGCAAGAAGGCGTGGCTCGGCGATGGCCGACAACGAGACGAGCTAAGTGGCACTCGGGGTCGACGTGCCTGGCGCGGAAGTGCCGGAGACGGGCACGGGGCTGCCATGGCGAGGAGGAAGAAGGGCGGCGACGCTTGGCTGAATGGCGACGCGCGCTCTGCGGCCGGTAGAGGACGCGAGGGGGGCACGACAGAGGCAGGGAGGTGCTCGGGCGGCGAGCGGCGCACGGGGAGGCGGTGGAGGAGGCGGTGGAGAGTCCCGCTGGCGATGGCGGCTACGAGGAGGCGGTGGAGCACCGCGAGAGGGGCGGCCTGAGCGGAGGCAGACGCTCGCGATCGAGAGGAAGATAGGCGAGGTTGGGGATTGCGGGCTCTGGCGGCGGAGGTTAGCGAGAGGGAGGGGATCGTAGGATGGAAGCGAGACGAGAGGTGGGCGACGCGCAGGGTTGGTGGGGTCACGTGGGTCCAGGGCTGGGGAACTTGACGACAAGGATCTGGCGTGTGTGTGTGTGTGTTCTGGGTCGAGTGGGTACATGCATGTGTGGAGTAGGAGGCAGCAGCAAGGGTGGTTCGGGTGAGATGAGTGGGGTGGCGGCGGCAGGGAGGGTTTGGCTAGATTAGGGTTTGGGGGTTTGGTCTAGTGGGGGTAGTAGGTGGTCTGGCCGGTTGGGCCTTTGGGCCGGTCGGCTGGACTGCCTCCAAAAAAATAGTTTTGATATTTCTTTTGTTTTAAAATAAACTTTTGTAAATAGTTTTAGACAAATAAAAGATCCGACTGGACCGATGGTTTTGGTTTGAACAAAGAGGGGAGGATATAAATATAGAAAACAAAGTAGGTCTTTTAGCAAAATAGTTTTAGATTAAAACATGCATGCAGATATCATGATGATGCACGAATGTAAATGCAGGCGATTTTCTAGTAATGGATTTACCCGGGGTGCTACACACAAGAGCATCTAAAGGAATAGCTAATCCAAAAATGTATAAAGATGGCACTGTTCGTTGGTGTTTGTCAGCATCTTCAGAAGAACCAGCTGACTTGTAGACCGCTCTAGCACATGGTGAGTGGAAGAAGGTCATGGATGATGAATATGATGCCCTTATGAAAAATAAAACATGGAGGTTGGTTCCACTTCGGCATGGTTCAAATATCATTGACTGTCGATGGATTTACAAAATTAAAAGGAAGTCAGATGGCTCCATTGACAGGCATAACGCTAGGCTTGTAGCCAAAGGTTTCAAGCAACGATATGGGATAGACTATGAGGACACTTTTAGTCCTGTTGTGAAGATTGCAACTGTTCGTCTTGTTCTGGCAATTTCTGTTTCTAGGGAATGGAGTCTGCGACAGTTAGATGTCAAGAATGCGTTTCTTCATGGTGTTCTGCAAGAGGAGGTTTATATGAAACAACCACCTGGTTATGAAGACAGACAAAGGCCGAACTATGTTTGCAAGTTGGACAAGGCACTTTATGGACTAAAGCAAGCACCTCGAGCATGGTACTCTCGTTTAAGTACTCAACACATCAGATTTGGTTTTATTGCTTTGAAGTCTGATACATCACTGTTTATCTATCACAAGTCCAACATCACAATTTATATGCTTATATATGTTGATGATATCATAGTTTCTAGTTCTTCACAAGCTGCAACAGATGCTCTGTTAAGAGATTTAAGCAAGGATTTTGCTTTGAAGGACCTTGGTGATCTTCACTTCTTTCTAGGGATTGAAGTTCAGAAAGTTAATGACGGACTTATACTGAGCCAAGCCAAGTATGCTCAAGATGTTCTTGCTCGTGTTGGTATGACAAACTGTAAAGGTTCATCTACACCTTTATCATCTTCAGAAAAAATTACAGCACATGAAGGAGAATTATTAGGCACTGGTGATAGCACTAGTTACAGGAGTATGGTAGGTGCTTTACAGTATTTGACTCTCACAAGGACGGATATTTCCTATGCAGTCAATAAGGTTTGTCAATACTTGCATGCTCCCACAACTGTGCATTGGACAGCTGCCAAACGCATCATGAGATACGTCAAGGAAACAATCAGTGTTGGACTCACATTTATGCCATCTGACTCTACACTAGTTAGTGCATTTTCAGATGCAGATTGGGCAGGATGTGTTGATGATCGTCGATCAATTGGAGGATTTGCTGTCTTCTTTGGTCCAAATCTTATCTCATGGAGTGCTAAAAAGCAAGCAACAGTTTCTAGATCAAGTACAGAAGCAGAATATAAATCTGTGGCCAATGCAACTACTGAAATAATTTGAATACAATCATTACTTGTCGAACTTTGAGTCAAGACAAGACAACCACCATGCTATGGTGTGATAATTTAGGAGCAACGTATTTATCAGTCAATCCAGTATTTCATGCACGAGCAAAACATATTGAAATCGATTTTCATTTTGTCAGAGAGAGTTCTGAATAAACAACTTGAAATTCAGTTTATTTCTTCGAAAGATCAAGTTGCCGATGGCTTCACGAAGCCTCTATCAGTTTGTACTTTTGAGGAGTTCAAACATAATCTCAACTTATCGAAGTTGTGACTAAGGGAGGGTGTAAGCGATAATATGTTGAGTCGGTGTTGTACATGTTTTGTATCTAGGTCGGATGTACGTATCGGACTCAGATTCTTATATACTAGAGTCCAATTCTTCCTTGTATAGCTAGCACCGCAAAGTGCCCATATATTAACACGTACCTGGGACCTCGGTTGATATCCGAGTAGTCTCGACAAACTACCTGATCGTAACTTTTATAGTCACGATGAGATGACAGTGGTGACTGCGAGACCGTGGTGATGTGTGCAGGAGGCGAGCTCGGTGTAACCATACGAAGCATCCAGGAGTGTGTTTTTTAGGGATCAAGAAAAATCCTTGTTGTCCAGACACCGATGCGGCGATGCCTGCGGATGTCGCTGTCCTTCCTGAAGGGCGTCGAGAGTATCCCTTCCCCACCTCCTGTAGCGTACCGGGAGAAATCATAGGACCAGTCCAGGTAGCCGTCGTTGCTTCCCTTCTTTGAGGTGCAACTTGGTACGTGGCGTTTCGGAATGCTAGGCGCGCGGTGGTACATCTTTGGAGGGTGCAGTGGTTGCGAGTTATCTTCGATTTCGTCGACCCGCCGGCTTAAGCTTTTTGTTTTATTTTGCTTTCTTTTTGGACTAGTTGTTGTGTTGTCTGCTCCAGCAGTGATCTCACTTTTATATCAATTGGTTGCTATATTAATATAGCCAGACGCAAACCTGTTTTGAATAAGAGAACCGTTGGATCGTAAAGACTTACTAAAACAAAAAATTTCTTTCCTACGAGTAGGGATATCACACAGTGTAAGATCCTTGTTCTCATCTTCAATTGCGTCGCATGATTTTTATAGGTACAAGCTATGTAAGTCCAACGCTTTGAAGACTCTCCGATTTAAGATGAAAGTAGTATTACACCTCTTTGAATAGGTCCACACGAGGGGAAGTGGAAAACTATGATCCATGTGGTTGAAGCGAGATTCATGCGACATTTTGAAATCCATGTCTACCACCCGACCCAGGACCAACAATAGTTACACCTCTTATAGTACCTTATTTCTCTCATTATAAGAGGGTGTGTCTTTGATGTTTCAGCAATGGATCTTCTATGGTGCTACCTAGAGATTAGTCACGAGTATATAATAGATATACATGGGGAGAGAAATTTGGAGTATAAGATGATGTAGAGTTCTAGTCTAATCCACATATGTATTCTGACAATTAGAAGCCCACAATTAATAGAACAAAATTTCGTCGATGATGAGAATGTTGCGACCATAAGAGTACATTTCCATAAGTTAATAGAACAAAAGTTCGTGGGATGGTAAAAATGTTCTTGTTCACTTTTTTTTCTCCGTCAAAAACTACTACTAATATATAGGGATCTCTATTTTCGTGCCATTGGTTCGTTAGTTGTGCTCAGTTTTCCCCATCTGCTTAACGTTTTCTTACTTTTCCCCTCGCTATGTTATGAAACTCTCGCAGACGCTCGGACGGAGGGATGCCGTCAGGTCAAAGTTACATGCTGACTGGTAGGACCGCGTTGGGGTGGATCGTGCGTTGAGCGCTATGTTACGTGGCCTCGACTGTTACATGCTGACGGGTAGGGCCATGTTGGGATGGATCCTGCATACGTGTGAAGGGTGAGGTCGCATAGAGACAGGTCTTGCATACGTGGTGAAGAGTGGGGCTGCATGGAGACAAGTCTGAACCGGCCATTCTCGCTCACCCAAAGCATTCGCTTCACCCCGAGCCTGGAACAACTCCCACACCTCCCCTCCGCTGCCCCGCCGTCGTGTACTCCTACCTTATGTCGTCCTTGTCCCCAGAGCTACCCCCTCCCCCTAGCCACGGAGCCCACTCCACCTCCAAATCCGCTCTTGCCCCCACTAGATCTACCCCTTTTGCGGAACAGTATGCAACGCCGGCTGGTGTACCGGCCATCCGCGTCGAGCACTGAGAATATTGGGTGGAAACGGAGGAATCTAACGCACGGATTCTATCTGGGTAAGCATCGTTTCCCTTTGTGGATTGATTATTGGCAGTATTTGAGCGCGAATCACTGGTGCTCAACTAACTACCTTGCTTTTCCAATAGGATTGATCCAGTGCTGGCATTTCGGCTGGTGGTTAGACTGGATAATAGCATAATTCATGGTTGTGAACAATATCTCTCTAGATTTTACTTCTCAGCGGTGGTTGTAGCCTCCATAACTCTCAGAGATTTGATAGATAAAATCTATTATAAATTCTCCTGGAGCAGAGGCAATTCAGTTGATTTGCAATATTTTAACATTAGCGAGCAAAGATTGCTCCCACTAACTAGCGAAGATGATCTGATAATGCTTTTAATCTTTGAATGCCGACGAACGTTTTGGTCGAATTCGTCTCCATGTGCAACCTAAAGTTGAGCACACAAGAAAGAGTGTTAAATCATCATCTGATGGTCACGAATTATCGGGTGGTCGGGCATCATGTGTCTCTGCTAATAGCGTGCGCCCCGACACTCCTTGTAGGTCCACAATAGTACCATCTGTTTGCACTGCGAGTGTAAGGCAAACTGCTCCTGTGGCCGATGTGGAGGACGAAGCAGAGCCTGACGAGGGAGTGCCTCCACTAGATGATGAGGATGGGTTGATGTTTCCTAAATTGGTAGATAGATTTAGTAAACATGCACTAGAGGATCAATACACGGATGAAATTGCCCCCGATGCCAGATTTGATGACACTGATGACGAAGAGAATGAGGAGAATAATGATAGTCTCGTTTTAGCCGAGTATGATGGTGAGGACTTGCCAGTAATTCAGTGGGACATGGACGATCCTAAGATTTCAGAAATCATCATATTTGAAACGATGCGGGAATCTCGTAATGCCCTTACTACATATTGCATCCGCACTAATAATGATTATGATATTATTAAGTGTGAGCCAGCAAGGTTCACAGTGAAATGCCCATACAAGAGGTGTAGGTGGAGGATGCATGCATCCACTATGATTAGGAGTAGTTGGTTTAGGTATTACAACCAGTTGTGTATTTTAGATCATTGTGTAGAGTTTGTTAGCTATACCTGACATTTCTATTATGTTTCAGATAAAAATTAACCGGTTCGAACATTCTTGTCCACCTCAAGGGGGAAAGCCAAAGGACAAAACAAAACTAGCATAGACTAGGTGGTTGGCAGATGCAATCATGGATTGGATGAGAGCGAACCCATCACTTGGTGCAACAGCGCTCATAAAAGAAGTTTATAAAAAGTTTAATATTATAGTACCTTACATGAGGATGTTCTATGCAAAGTAAATAGATCTTGAGAGGATCAATGGTCCATGGAATGAAAGTTTTTCAGTTGCTTTATAGCTTCAAAGCTAAAAGGGAGATGGCTAGTCCAGGTAGTGTTGTACAGATAGACATGCATAAATTTCAGTACAAAATAAGAGGGAAGACAATGAAGAAGGAGTGCTTTAGAAGGGTTTTTGTTTGTTTCAAAGCTTGCTGGCAAGGTTTCTGGATGGTTGCTGGCCTTATTTGGCCGTGGATGCAACAACTCTTCATGGCATATTTAAAGGACAACTAGTAGCTTCTACTGCAGTTGATGGCCACAATTGGATATTCCCTGTTTCTTATGGAGTTTTGGAGATTGAGTCATAGGAAAGTTGGAATTGGTTTCTAGAGAATTTGCGCGACCTTATAGGTCATCCATCAGGACTTACTATCCACACGAACGCTTGCAAAGGTTTGGAGAAATCTATAGAAGTAGTATTATCCGGAGTGGAGCATAGAGAATGTATGCGACACTTATTGCAGAATTTTACAAAGAAATTTAAGGGTAAAGTTTATACTAACAACCTATGGCCAACTTCATACACATACAATTTGAGGAAGCATATGTATCATTTGGAAGTGTTGTATAAACAAAAACCTGCAGTGAAGGAGTACTTGGATGCACATCATGAAATGGTGTGGTCAAGAAGCCGATTCAATAAAATTTGCAAGATAGACTATGTAACAAGTAACCTTGCAGAGAGTCTCAATGCAAAGGTTAAGTCATTGAAAGGTCTTATGATGTGGCAAATATTTGATAAGATTAGGAAGATGATCATTATAAAGATTGATTTGCGTCAAAGAATTGCATCAATAGTATATGCTGGCCATCTCATCCTCCCATATTTGATTAAGGCTTTGCATGCTAGGGCAAAATAATTAAAGATGAAATGCATTAGAAGAGGAATGGAGGCTGAGGTAACGTACACTGATAGTAAAGATAGGAAATGGAGGTATCCAGTGAGTTTGGTTTATAGGACATGCCATTACAGGCAATGGTAGCTCCGTGGGAAACCCTACATACATGCATTGTTTTTCATGGGCGTTCTAAAAGGTCAAGAGGGTGAAGTTGATCAGTACGTGTCGGAGTATTTCTTCGTTGCCAAATTTAGGGAAGCATATGCTCAGAATGTTCCAGTCTTGTTCGGAAAATACCAATGGATGGAAATGGATCCAGGCTTCAAGCTATACCCTCCAGTTTTTACTAGACCAGCGGGTAGGCCAAGGAAGAATAGGATGAGAGCTAGTGCAGAGGGTGGTGTACCACACCGAAGACATAAGTGCAAATGTTGTGGGATCCTAGGGCACATTTCTAGGCTTTGTAAAAATGTAGTGGACCCAGCTTATGGAATGGCTGATCAGGCGGGAGCAGCAAATGCAGATGGGAATGAAGTGTTTGAACGAGAGGAGAATGAAGCAATGGATACATTATAGATTGAACCAACGGATCGAGAGAATATTGAACCAAATGCAGGGGAGATTGAACCAATGGATGGAACGGAGATTGAACCAAATGCAGAGGAGATTGAACCAAATGTAGGGGAGATTGACCAAATGGATCGGGAGGAGATTCAACCAAATGCATAGGATATTGAACCAAATATAGGGGAGATTGAACCAGTCAATCGAGAGGAGATTGGACCATTGAACAAAGGATTGAGAGGAGATTGAACCAAATGCATAGGAGATTGAACCAAATGCAGGAAAAATTGAACCAGTCGATCGAGAGGAGATTGGACCAAATGCAGGAGACATTACATCAACTGTATGGGAGATTGAAGCAGAGTTCAAACGTAATGGAATTTGTACGACAGACTGACTGAAGCATTTGACAGACTGACTGAAGCACTTGATATTGAAGAAATGGAGGCAAAGATTTTTCAACCGTATGAACCAGAGGATCGAAACGTGATTGAACCAATTGTACGACAGACTGAAGCACTTGACTCATTGGATGCAGAGAAAAAGAACAAAGGGGAAAACGGAAGAAGCTGGTGGTGAACTCCGATAATATTCCATCTAGGATCACTAGGAGCAAGGTGGTGAACCTAGCAAAAAACATTAGGAGCAAGTAAAAATGGATTTGAATTTGTATGATAAATTTGAACTATTTTTAATATTTGTATTGAATTCGAACTAGTGTGACGCTTTCAAGTTTGTATGTTGGATAATTCCATAATGTATGTGTTATTGCAAGTTTCTATGGTCATTCACCTAGTTGCTTAGCACTGCTTAGTTTTGCCCTCGACATGTGGTCAACACATGGGTTTTAGCTAGTTCATGGCTTAAACGTTAATCAATTGATCCAAAATTTGGCACACTTGTGTATCTTGGATTGATTTACCATATGAAATTGGAAATTTTGGATTAACTTGTAATCAGCCACATTTTTCTCTTTCTAATTGATTTAATTCAAAAAAAAGTCAAAACATAGTACAACCTTCAAATAGAGTCTTGTTATGTTTCCTACAATCTAGCATGAATAATAAAGTAAAAGGAAATAAAGAGAAATGTACTTATCCCCTAAACCACTTCTTAAACCCTCCTTGGAATGTGCTACTAGCTGTGAAGATGCATGGATTTCTACTCGATCAACCTCCAAAATAACCCATCCCAAAACATAATTTATCTAAATGAGGCCAAATTTGGAACACTTGTGTATCTTTGAGTTGCAAATAATATAATGTAGGCCAATATGAATTATTTTGTTCAAATAACAAATTTCCATTTTTATGCCAAAATCTTGAATTCCCCTTACTCATTTTTTTATCTGAGTGCCCTTGTTTTTCTTAGTTCTACTAGTTTTCCCCTCCCTCTATAGTTTTCCTCACATTTCCCCTCTCGCTATAGTATTCCTCACTTTTACCCTCTCTCCTGACTCAAACCCTTACAACAGCTCAACTTGCGCTGAGTTTGGCTGCTGCGCTCTGATTGGTCGAGATGTATGTCACACGGATCTTGGCCAACCACCGTTGGATACATCATGATCCGACGGGGGGGGGGGGGGGGGGTCTCTATCTGTCTCGATGGGTGCACCTACCCTATGCGCAGAGGAGAGCCCGACAGGCTGGATGTCTCTCCCTCCCTTTCCCCGTCGCATGTATACTAGCCGCATCTTCCTCTCGTCCTATCGACGTACATCGGCGTGGCAGTCCAAACGGCGTGCGGCGGCGTGGTTCTAAGCGTGGCGGTAGGAACAGCGTCCGGCAGCATGGACCTAAGCCTGGAGGTCGGAAAAGTGTGCGGCTGCGTGGACATAAGCGTGGGGGTCAGAACAGCGTGCGGTGAAGCAGATCTAAGCCTGGCGGTTGGAATGGAGTGCGGCAGCGCGAACCTAAGCGTGGGGGTCGAAACGTCTTGTGGCGGCACAGATCCAAGCGTGGCAGCTGGAACGGCGTGCGGTGGTGAGGATCTAAGCGTCTGAAATTTCTGTCTTTCTCTGTCTAACTCCTGTTCACCTCCTCAGATCTACTGCCAATGAAAGACACCGAGCCGACGGTGGTGCCGATAGTGGTCATCGATGCGACGACGATTGAAGCCATCATCCACAACATCACTGCGACGACGCAGATCAAGCCCTCGTGAACCGATGCTGTGGGAGGTAGGCCATGGCCATAGTTGGCACGTAGAGGTGCACTTCGATAGTAAAGGCCAGATGTACCACATGGCCGGATGGATGGGAGCACTTTGCCCATACTTCTTGGATTACACATGCGGCGGGGAGGGCGGATAGCTCACCGTCCACTTAAATTTGAGCCCAATTTGAACCAAAATTATGTCTTAAAATATATGTATGATTTGAATAAATTTGATACTCCCTCTCACCCATATTAGTTGACTTAGATTCATCTAGATATGAATAGTTGACTTAGATTTATCTAGATATGAACGTATCTAGTCAAGTCTTAGTGCTAATATGGGTCAGAGGGAGTATTTATTTGAGCTGTGAGACCAGTGGATATTCTCTAAAGCCGATTCATAAGTAGCACTACTTGCTTTGACAATCTCTGGTGGGATTGTATAAATTTGATCAAAATATGTATCATTTGAATCAAAATTGATACTCCCTCTGATTCATACTACTTGTCACTGAAATGGATGTATCTATCACTAAAGCATGTCTAGATGTTGGAATTATGCCCTAGAGGCAATAATAAAGATGTTATTATTATAATTCTTGTTTATGATAATATTTATATTCCATGCTAGAATTGTATTAAGCGAAAACTTTAATACTTGTGTGGTTTGTGAACAACACCGTGTCCCTAGTACGCCTCTATGGACTAGCTCATTGATCAATGATGGTTAAGGTTTCCTAACCATAGACATGAGTTGTCAATTGATAATGAGATCATATCATTGGGAGAATGATATGATGAACAGACCCAAACTAAGCGAAGCAATTAGATCGTGTCATCGTGTTCGTCTTTGCGAAGCTTTTCTTATGTCAAATATTGTATTCCTTAGACCATGAGATAATACAACTCCCTGGTATCGGAAGAAAGCTTTGAGGTCATCAAACGTCATCCTATGAGAGGGTGATCATAAAGGTGTCTCTCAGGTTATCGGAAAGTATCTGTTGGGTTGTATGTATCGAGATGGGATTTGTCCCTCCCAAGTCGAAGAGATATACTTTGGGACCACTCGGTAATCGATATCAACACCGCTTGCAAGCATGTGGTTAAGGAGTTAATCACAAAGTGATATCGGATTACGGAACGAGTAAAGTACTTGCTGTGAACGAGATTGAACTAGGTATGACGGTACCGACGATCGAATCTCGGGCAAGTAAAATATCGCGAGACGAAGGGAATATATATATGGGATTGATTGAATCCTGGCATCGTGTTCCATCCGATATGATCATTGATGAATGTGTGGGAGTCAATATGGGTTTCCAGACCCCACTGTTGATTATTGATAGAAGATCATGTCTGCATATTCTCGAACCCGCAGGGTCACACACTTAAGGTGTCTCGACGCTAGGATAGATTGGATAATTGGTTTTTGAGTTTTTGTTCGGAGTCTCGGATGGGATCCGGGACATCACGATAGGTTCCGGAGTGGTCCGGAGAATAAGATTCATATAAGGCAGTGCAGTTTTTGGAGTTCGGAATTGTTCCGGATTAATCGGTATTGTACCGGAAGCTTCTAGAACCTTCCGGAAGGGGACCAACGTGGCCCCACCTTCCGGGAGGGGGCATGGGCCTATGAGGGATTGCCCTGGCCGCATTGGGCCAGGGGCACAAGGCCCCATAGGGCCCAGCCGGCCAAGAGAGGTTTAAACTCGAGATAAACCTTCTAGAAGGGAGGGTTTCCTTGCCCCACACTCCTTATCCTTTGGGGCCGCCGGTTTGGGCTTGGGGGACGGGCTAGGGCTGCGCCCCCCTCTATATAAAGAGGGGTGAGGGCGCACCAACCCCTCACACCTTCCCCTCAAACCCTAGCTGCCCTTCCTCTCTCCCTCCCGACTGTTTGTAGGCGAAGCCCTGCTGCAGAAATTCTCCACCATATACACCACACCGTCGTGTTGTAGATCCAATCAGTCTCTCCACCATACTTGATGGACCAAGGAAGGAGGAGACGTCTAGGTGCTGCACGTGTGCATAGCACGGAGGCACCGCCACTTGTGGTGCTAGATCGGATCGGATCGCGAGGAGGAGAAGCGAGTACGACTACATCACCCACGTTCCGACGAACGTTCCGCTGTGCGAATCTTCAAGGGTATGAAGACCTAATCCAATCTCTCTCGTTGTTTGCATCTCCTAGATTAGATCTTGGCTTTCCCTCTGTTCGCATCCGTAGAAAATTTTGATTTACTATGCCGCGAAACCCTTCAGTGGTATCAGAGCTAGATCTATGCGTAGATGTTTTTCACGAGTAGAACGCAACATGGTTGTTGCGGGCGTTGATGATTTCTATTGCAAGCCTCTTGTTTGTGTTCTTCTTATGACGCGGGATAGTGAGATTGAAGCGGTCCAGGCCAACAACAAAGTAGAGGCGTCTAACTTGTTTTTGCAGGGAGTGTTTTCTGTGATATGGTATGGCCCAAGATGTGATGTGTATAATGTATGCGATGATCATGTTTTGTAATGTTTCACGACTTGCATGTCGATGAGTACACAACCGGCAGGAGCCATATGGTTATCTTTATAATTGTGTATGACCTGTGTGTCAACTTTTTATACGCCATGTAATAGTTTCACTTTATCGCTAAGTAGTTATCAATAGTTGTAGTTGCTATTCGTGGTGGAGGAAATCATGGTGGAGTGATGGAGATCATGCCGGCGCGCACAAGATGGAGATCATTGCGCGAAGATTGGCTATACCATGTCACATTAAAGTTATATGCATGTGATGTTTATCCTTTTATGTATCTTATCATGCTTAGATCGCGACGGTAGCATTATAAGATGATTTATCACTTAAAGATCAAGATAAAACTGTGTTCTCCCCGAGTATGCACCATTGCGAAAGTTCGTCGCGTCCAAGCATCACGTGATGATCGGGTGCTATAGACTCTACGCTCACATACAACGGGTGCAAGCCAGTTTTGCACACGCGGAAATACTTGGGTCTAACTTAACGAGCCTAGCATGTACAGACATGGCCTCAGAACACATGAACCGAAAGGTTAAGCATGAGTCATATGAATGATATGATCGACACTTCGTTGTCCACCATTGAAGCCACATCTCTTCTCGTGATGATCGGATTAGGTGTGGTGAATTTGGATCGTGTTCACTAAACAACTTGAGGGATGTTGAATTTAGTGGGAGTTCATCTAATAATTTGAGTAAGTTGAACTATTTATCATGAACATAGTCTAAATTGTACTTGCAAATACTGTAGATCACATGGCCAAGTCCAACTTCAACTTCAACGTTTTTGCTGAGAAGGAAAAGCTTAGAAACAATGGGTCTAACTTCACCAATTGGTTCCGCAATCTAAGAATCATTCTCTCTGGCGGTCAGAAGGACTATGTCCTTGGGAAAGCGTTAGGTGACCCCCTGCTACTGGCGGTGATGAGAAAGCTGTCTATCATCGCATAAAGATGATTATGGTGTGATTAAGATCACCATGTTGTTTGCTATGGAACCGAACTTCAAAATAGTTTTGAAGACTATCCGCCCTTTGAGATTTTCAAGAGCTGAAAACCATGTTTTGACTCAGGCCCGTTCTGAGAGATATGAGATCTCTGAGAAGTTCTTTAACTGCAAGATGGAGGAAGGGAGTTCCGTTAGTGAGCACGCCATTAAGATGACGGGCTACACTCAACGCCTTGAGCAACTGGAATGCACGATTTCGGAGGAGCTCAAGATTGACAGGGTTCTGCAATCACTCCCTCCCAGCTACAAAAGTTTTGTAGTGACTCATAATCAGATTGGTTCCACTGATACGATCACCGAGCTCTTCGCAAAGCTGAAGGCCATGGAAGTGGACACCAAAAAGGATAATCATGTGTTGATGGTCAAAAAGCCCACCTTCAAGAAAGGTAAGGGTGCAAAGAAGCCCTTCAAGAAAGGCGGCGACAAGCGCGTTGCCCCTGCTGAGAAGAAGCTCAGGTCTGGTCCTAAGCCGGACACTGAGTGCTTCTATTGCAAGGACAAGGGTCACTGGAAGCGCAACTGTCCGAAGTACTTAGCGGACAAGAAGGCTGGCACCATCAAAGGTATATTTGATATACATGTTATTGATGTTTTCCTTACTAGCCCTCGTTGTAGTGCACAGGTATTTGATACGGTTCAATTGCTAATATTTGTAACTCAAAGCAGAGCTACGTAATGACGGCTTACTGCGAGGGATGAGGTGACGATGCGCGTTGGCAACAGATCAAGAGTTGATGTGATGGCCGTCGGTACGCTCTCCTTAGTTTTACCTTTGGGATTAGTTTTAAACCTTAATAAATGTTATTATGTGCCTGCGTTGAGCATGAACATTATTTCTGGATCTTGATTATTGCAAGACGGTTATTCATTTAAATCGGAGAATAATGGTTGTTCTATTTATATGAGTAACATCTTTTATGGTCATGCACCTATTGTGAATGGTTTATTTCTTCTAAATCTCGAAAGGGATGAAACACACATCCACAACATTGAGGCTAAGAGATGCAAAGTAGATAGTGATAATACTACTTATTTGTGGCACTGTCGTCTAGGTCATATTGGTGTAAAGCGTATGAAGAAACTCCATTCTGATGGACTTTTGGAGTCTCTTGATTTTGAATCATTTGACACATGCGAACCATGCCTCATGGGCAAGATGATCAAAACCCCGTTCTCCGGTATGATGGAGCGAGCAACGGACTTGTTGGAAATCATACATACCGATGTATGCGGACCGATGAGTGTTTCGACGCGCGGTGGATATCGCTACTTTCTCACTTTTACCGATGACTTAAGTAGATATGGGTATATCTATTTAATGAAATATAAATCTGAAACGTTTGAAAAGTTCAAAGAATTTCAGAATGAAGTGGAGAACCATCATAACCGAAAGATTAAGTTTCTACGATCCGATTGTGGAGGTGAATATTTGAGTTATGGATTTCTCACGCATCTTAAAGCAAGTTGAATCGTTTCACAACTCACGCCACCCGGAACACCACAACGCAATAGTGTGTCTGAACGCCGGAATCGAACCTTATTAGATATGGTCCGATCAATGATGTCTCTTACTGATTTGCCGTTATCATTTTGGGGTTATGCATTAGAAAGCGCTGCATTCACTTAAAATAGGGCTCCATCTAAATCCATTGAGACGACACCGTATGAACTGTGGTTTGGTGCTAAACCTAAGTTGTTGTTTCTTAAAGTTTGGGGATGCGAAGCTTACGTCAAGAAGTTGATGCCGGACAAGCTCGAACCCAAAGCGGAGAAATGTGTCTTCATAGGATACCTTAAGGAAACTATTGGGTATACCTTCTATCACAGAACCGAAGGCAAAGTGTTTGTCGCAAAGAACGGTTCCTTTCTTGAGAAGGAGTTTCTCTCGAAAGAAGTGAGTGGGAGGAAAGTAGAGCTAGACGAGGTTATTGAACCTTCTCTTGAATTGGAGAGTAGCGCAGCACCTGAAATTGTTCGATCGCTTTGCTGCGATAGAGGAAGCTAATGACAAGGATCATGAAGCTTGGACGATCGCTCTTGAATGTCGCAGTCGACAAGATCGCGTGCCCTCCCGAGTGGTACGGCAACCTGTCTTATTTGTCTTGTTAGTAGAAGACAGTGAACCTACGAACTATGAGGAAGCGATGATGAGTCCAGACTCTGAGAAATGGCTAGAAGCCATGAAATATGAATTGGGATCCATGAGCGAAAACCAAGTATGGACTTGGGTGGACCCTCCTAGCGACCGAAAGGCCGTTGAGTGCAAATGGATCTTCAAGAAGAAAACGGACGCGGATGGTAATGTTACCGTCTATAAAGCACGGCTTGTCGCGAAAGGTTTTCGACAAGTTCAAGGTGTTGACTACGATGAGACTTTCTCTCCCGTAGCGATGTTTAAGTCCATTCGGATTTTATTAGCAATTGCTGTGTTTCATGATTATGAAATATGGTAGATGGATGTCAAGACTGCGTTCCTCAATGGCAACATTGATGCAGAGTTGTATATGATGCAACCCGAAGGTTTTGTCGATCCTAAGGATGCTGATAAAATATGCAAACTCCAGCGTTCCATTTATGGACTGAAGTAAGCATCTCGGAGTTGGAACCTTCGTTTTGATCAAGTGATCAAGAGCTTTGGATTTGTTCCAAATTGCTATGAAGCTTGTATCTACAAGAAAGTGAGTGGGAGCTCGGTGACGTTTCTGGTACTATATGTAGATGACATATTGATTATCGGAAATGACATCAACATGCTTAACGATGTGAAGAGTTATTTGAACAAGTGTTTTTCAATGAAAGACCTAGGTGAAGCTGCTTATATATTGGGCATCAAGATCTATAGAGATAGACAAAGACGCCTGATAGCTTTACGCCAGAGTACATATCTAGACAAAGTTCTGAAAAGGTTCAGAATGGATAAGGCAAAGAAAGGTTCGGTGCCTATGTTGTCAGGTAAGATGTTGAGCAAGGCTCAGTGTCCAGCTACGGTAAATGATAGGGAAGCTATGAGCAAAGTGCCTTATGCCTCGGCCATAGGTTCCATCATGTATGCCATGCTGTGTACTAGACCGGATGTGTCCAATGCTCTTAGTTTAACGAGCAGATATCAAAGTGATCCAGGAGTGAAACACTGGACAACCGTGAAGAACATCCTAAAGTACCTAAATAGGACTAAAGAAATGTTCTTAGTCTATGGGGGTGATGAACAACTTGTCGTAAAAGGTTACGTCGACGCTAGCTTTGACACCGACAAGGATGATTCTAAATCTCAGACAGGATACGTTTATATTTTGAATGGAGGAGCTGTGAGCTGGAGAAGCTGCAAGCAAAGCGTGATCGCGGGATCTACAGTAGAAGCGGAATACATGGCTGCTGCAGAAGCGTCAAGTGAAGGAGTTTGGATCAGAAACTTCATCACTGAGCTTGGCGTGGTTCCAAGTGCATTGGACCCACTAGAGATATTGTGTGACAATACTGGCGCCATAGCACTCGCTAAGGAACCAAGATATCATCCAAAAACCAAGCATATCAACCGCAAGTTTCATATAATCCGAGATTATATAGCAGATGGAGATCTGAAGATTAGCAAAGTACATACAACTCTGAATGTCGCAGATCCATTGACTAAACTTCTTCCACGTGTAAAACATGATCAGCACCTAAGTGCCATGGGTGTGAGATTGTTGCCAGATGTAAACTAGATTATTGACTCTAGTGCAAGTGGGAGACTGTTGGAATTATGCCCTAGAGGCAATAATAAAGATGTTATTATTATAATTCTTGTTCATGATAATGTTTATATTCCATGCTAGAATTGTATTAAGCGGAAACTTTAATACTTGTGTGGTTTGTGAACAACACCGTGTCCCTAGTACGCCTCTATGGACTAGCTCATTTATCAATGATGGTTAAGGTTTCCTAACCATAGACATGAGTTGTCAATTGATAATGAGATCATATCATTGGGAGAATGATATGATGGACAGACCCAAACTAAGCGAAGAAATTAGATCGTGTTATCGTGTTCGTCTTTGCGAAGCTTTTCTTATGTCAAATATTGTATTCCTTAGACCATGAGATAATACAACTCCCTGGTATCGGAAGAAAGCTTTGAGGTCATCAAACGTCATCCTATGAGAGGGTGATCATAAAGGTGTCTCTCAGGTGATCGGAAAGTATCTGTTGGGTTGTATGTATCGAGATGGGATTTGTCCCTCCCAAGTCGGAGAGATATACTTGGGCCCACTCGGTGTCGATATCAACACCGCTTGCAAGCATGTGGTTAAGGAGTTAATCACAAAGTGATATCGGATTACGGACGAGTAAAGTACTTCCTATGAACGAGATTGAACTAGGTATGGACGGTGAGACGATCGAATCTCGGGCAAGTAAAATATCGCGAGACGAAGGGAATATATATATATATGGGATTGATTGAATCCTGGCATCGTGGTTCATCCGATATGATCATCGATGAATGTGTGGGAGTCAATATGGGTTTCCAGACCCCGCTGTTGATTATTGATAGAAGATCATGTCTGCATATTCTCGAACCCGCAGGGTCACACACTTAATGTGTCTCGACGCTAGGATAGATTGGATAATTGGTTTATGAGTTTTTTTTCGGAGTCTCGGATGGGATCCGGGACATCACGAGAGGTTCCGGAGTGGTCCGGAGAATAGGATTCATATAAGGCAGTGCAGTTTTTGGAGTTCGGAATTGTTCCGGATTAATCGGTATTGTACCGAAAGCTTCTAGAACCTTTCGGAAGGGGACCAACGTGGCCCCACCTTCCGGGAGGGGGCATGGGCCTATGAGGGAGTGCCCTGGCCGCATTGGGCCAGGGGCACAAGGCCCCATAGGGCCCAGCCGGCCAAGAGAGGTTTAAACTCGAGATAGACCTTCTAGAAGGAGGGGTTTCCTTGCCCCCCACTCCTTATCCTTTGGGGGTGCCGGTTTGGGCTTGGGGGAGGGGCTAGGGCTGCGCCCCCCTCTATATAAAGAGGGGTGGGGGCGCACCAACCTCTCACACCTTCCCCTCAAACCCTAGCTGCCCTGCTGCCCTTCCTCTCTCCCTCCCGACTGTTTGTAGGCGAAGCCCTGCTGCAGAAATTCTCCACCATATACACCACGTCGTCGTGTTGTAGATCGAATCTGTCTCTCCACCATACTTGCTGGACCAAGGAAGGAGGAGACGTCTAGGTGCTGCACGTGTGCATCTCACGGAGGCACCGCCACTTGTGGTGCTAGATCGGATCGGATCGCGAGGAGGAGAAGCGAGTACGACTACATCACCCACGTTCCGACAAACGTTCCGCTGTGCGAAACTTCAAGGGTATGATGATCTAATCCAATCTCTCTCGTTGTTTGCACCTCCTAGATTAGATCTTGGCTTTCCCTCTGTTCGCATCCGTAGAAAATTTTGATTTACTATGCCGCGAAACCCTTCACTAGATACATCCATTTCAGTGACAAGGAGTAATATGGATTGGAGGGATATGCTCTAAAGCTGATTCATGAGTAGTACGCCCTGTGATCCAAATTAGTTGATTTAGATTTGTCTAGATTTGATTGTATCTAGACATGAATCAGTATTAGATTCATCTATATCTTGACGAATTTGAGTCAACTAATTTGGATAGGAGGGAGTAGTACTTTCTTTGACAGATCACCTCTCTGGAGAAGAGAATGCAGCGTCAAGAAGAACGGGGAATGGATGTTGCCGTCAATACTGAAAGTCTACATGGTATCCACGATGGCAGCAACACAACGGTCATAACTTATAGGCCCCCAACTTGACTCTCTAGGCATTTGGCATGCCAATTATGGGAAGCTAGATCCAATGGCAAACAACTTGGGCCCTGCAATGCATTCTCTTGATAACGTTGGGGCCACAAAGTAACTAAATTAGCAGGAACTCACAACCATCCATTGAATAACAATTCTACTCTGTAAATTAACTATCAATTCAAATAATCATCACATGTGCCACCTTCACCACAACCCCATACTATAACTATTAGGACAGGGATGACAACAACTAAAACTGCCCACATGAATCTACTATTCTCCTCCCCCTTCACTTGAAGTTCATATTTAAGATTTTCTACCACTTGATCAGATACGGCAAGATCAGCCTCAAGTGTTAACTTCTCTTTGCGAATAAGCTCTGAGTTCTTCTTTTCTTCCTCGACGGTACGCTTTAGCTCTAATATCAATAGGTTTTTACAAGAAAATTTATCGCCTAAATTGGAAACCATCTCCTCCAAATCCATCCCGTGGCTAGACCACTGGGTTGATTCATCTTGGTATGCAATATACCATGGATCATCGGCCTGCATAGCATGTTGTAACAATCCCAAAACAAAATCAATTAAAATTAGTCTGATAGGCCATGGCAGCACTTCAAATTCAACGGTAGTACAAAGAGAAGGAGCTACCTGCACTTCTGATGTGGTAGGAGAAGGAGAATGTGGCCATGACATGATCGAATCCACACCCTCGCCGGTGTACCCGATACGAACATACTTTGAAGACTAATTTACCCCTGCAATATCGAGGAAATTAAAGGAACCGAATCGATTAGGGTGGGCTGAGTAGGATCAAAGGTCTTACCAAGCACTACTAGCAATTGATGCGACCGTTCATCGAGCTGTGGTGGCGGAACAAAATCCCGGTCGTCGTGGGAAGTGGACCTGCCTGCGGTCGGTACTTCCTCATGTACAAAGCGTGCAGACGAAACAGGTGTGGAGCCGTGGTTGAGGTGCAGCACGACAGTCCGTCCGACGCCACCGTAGGACGGAGCCGCGGACGTGCCGACAATGGCTGCTCTCTCAGCCGGTGGGATGGGAGCTGCTCGGGGCTGGGGGCTGGGAGAGGATGAGAGAGAGACGACCTCACACGTGTCATACACGACCCCACCTGTCAATGTTTGGGGGAGTAGTTGCTCCGGGATTTTTGCATATTTGCCAATTTTGCATATCTGCCAAACTTTTTCTTTGAAATTTGCATATTTACCACATAACCACCACATATCAGTGACACACAAAATGGCAAATATGCAAGTTGCAACTTAAATCATGGAAAATATGCAAATACCGCCTCCATCCCCACATCACGGACCCATCAGTCATTGGCTTCAACGGTCCCACATGACGGCCCCATCGTTCATTGGCTTCGATGGCCCCACAAAACAGCCCCATTTGTCATTGGCCGCACCGGCCACCCAATCAGGAAAAAATGGCCCACAAGTCAGTGAGAGATGGATGGCGGGTCCGACATGTATCCTGCCCCCATCCGTCAGCACGTAACGGCCATGGAAGGACCCACCCCAACGCGGTCCCACTCGTCAGCATGTAACGATCAAGGCCACGTAATGTAACGCTCAACACATGACCCGCCCAGACGCGGTCCCACCAGTCAGCATGTAACAGTCAAGCCTTTGACCTAACGACATCCCTCCGTGTGAGCGCCTGCGAGGGTTTCACAACATAGCGAGGGAAAAGTGAGGAAAAGTTAAGCGACTAGGGAAAACTGAGTACAGCTAATGAACCAGGGCACGAAAATAGAAATCCCTAATATATAGGGACTATGCTATCACGCAACCGTACACTCCCTATGACACTAGCGCGACGCCGACGTGACCGTTCCGAGCATGAGCACACAGTGGCGCGCGAGCGCGATCCGTGACTCAGCAGCCACGTCAGACGTCGTACGCGCCAAGAAACTACCGCGCGACGCCGCCAGCTATATGTTGTCACGCTAAAGCGATATCGCGCGACCCAACCATACCTGTCGCGCTGAAGCGCTAGCGCGTGACAACCTGCGCAAAAAAATCCTTCCGCCACTCGAATTCGAATCCTAGCCCGGACAGATCCCGAGAGATCTCTACAAAACCCACCTCCACCCCAACCACACCTTCTTCTCCAAGCCCTCCCTACTCCCAACGAGATCTGGCAGGAATTTCCAGCCTCCAGAACACAAAATTCCATCATAGCAAGATCATATCGATGGAGTAGATCATGTTGGAGATATGCCCAGGAGGCAATAAAAAAGTTGTTATTATTATATCTTTGTGTTTATGATGAATATTTACATCCCATGCTATAATTGTATTAACCGGAAACAATAATACTTGTGTTTTTTTGTAAACATAAGAGTCCCTAATAAAGCCTCTTATTAGACTAGCTTGTTGATTAATAGATGATCATGGTTTCCTAATCATGGACATTGGATGTCATTAATAACAAGATCATATCATTAGGAGAATGATGTGATGGACACACCCCTATAGTTTAGCGTAGCATAAGATCAAGACATTTAAAGTTCGTTTGCTATAAGCTTTTAAATACATAGTAACCTAATCCTTCGACCATGAGATGTTAATCACCATCACCGGATGGATACATTGATGACATCAAACACCACTTCGTAACTGGGTGGTTATAAAGTTGGCATTGAGTATTTTGAAATTATGTGTTGAAGCACATGGATTAAGAGTAGGATTTGTCCATCCAAATGAAAGATAGATATACTATGGCCACTCTTGGTGGAATGCCATCCAATTGACTTGCAAGAATGTGACTAGGTCACAAGGGATGTCATATCACGGAACGAGTAAAGAGTACTTATCAGTAACGAGGTTGAACTAGGTATTAGAGATACCAACGAGGTTGAACTAGGTCACAAGGGATGTCATACCCCGAATCTCGAGGGCGAGATTCACCTTAAGGGGGTTAGATTTGTAACATCCCTAAAATCATGTTTTCAAAGATTGCATATCATCCATGCATTGCATATCATTTCGGGATCAAATATCAAACCCATTTCAAGAAAACATAAGCATTAAGTGCTATTATTTTATGTGAGCATGCATTAATCTAATGCCACTCTCAAATGAGAATATAATCGTTTCAAACCAAGCTTTGTTTACTCTCATGTTGTTTTAGTTTAATGTTAGAGTTTAGACAAAATTTACAAAACAAATATGGCTTTAAAACCATCTTCAAAACATATCCAAATCAAGTGTTATGGCTCTGTTTATTTTGATTTTCTCAATAAGACCTAGCAAGCCCAAGGAAACAGCAAGGTTTTGTGTTTAATTTTATGAAGTTTATACTTTACAAAAATCTAGAAAAAGATTTGAATTCATTTGCCTTTAAATTCATTTGAAATGATTCCTGAAAATCAACTCAGAAAAAGAAAAAGAAAAAGAAATTTAAAACCCAATTGGGACTGGCGCCACCATTCCAGCCCAGCAAGCGAATCAGCCCACCGGGTTCCCCCTCTCTCCTCTGTTTCTCACCGCGCTCGCGCACACCCCCTCGCTGACAACTGGGCCCCGCAGCCACGTCACTCCGTCGTCCCCAAATCTACTTTGACCGCCTTGCACGGTCGTTTCCTCCCGAGCAAATGCTCATCAATCCCTTTGATGCCGCGCGTTAATCTCGCCCCCGCTCCAGCTACTTAAACCCCTCCCCCTCGCGGCCATTTCCCCCAACAGAGATAGCCAGAAGCGCCACCAGGCTGCCAGTATTTGCCCTCACACCGCCGCGGTACCGACAAACTCCGGCGTACGATTCCGGTGAGCTCTCGTCGCCCCTTGCCTTATAATCTTGCCAGCGTGATCGCAGCAACCTTGCACATCTTCTAACCCCATTGGTGCATGCTAGGACTATCTGGAGCCACGCCAACGACGACGACCGCAAGTTCCCGATGCAGCCGCAAACTCCGACGAGCTCTCCTGGTTTGTACCGACGGCGCCTCTCTCTCTCACTCATACTCACATGCTCGCCTCGTCTGCACGCGTCTAACGCCACCTCTCTTGTGCCTTAGCGTGAGCCGTAGCGTCGCCACCGTCTCCAGCCGCAAATGCCCGACGACAGCAACGACTCCGGCGAGCAATACCTGTCAACCACGAGCGCCCATTCGCCAACCAAGCCCACCTTGAGTATCAGCAGCGCACGGCGAACTCGGTAAGCCACCTCACCCTCTCCCGCGTGACCTAGATTGTCGGCAAAGACTCTGACAGAGCCGCCGCCCGTCTGTGGTCGTTTGATCCGTGGCCGTAGGATCTAGATCCAACGTGTAGAATTAGATCTGTAGCGAAGAGGTAAGGAGCAGATCTGACCGTGCGATTTAAGTTAGATCTAACGGCCCTCATTGATCGACCCGCACGAAGCGGTATCAACCAATCAAAACACGCCGCGTGTCAGTAGGTTTGATTTAAAATCAGAATTTAGATCTATTAGATGTTTAAACTTGTTAAATTCATACCTTTTGATTCCCACGTCCAAATTTGACAAATTTTATATCATTGGAATCAGGAGAGAAAATCCTTTCCATTTATGCAATGTGTTTAATGTTTTTCCTCTGATAAAATGATTGTTTTTACAGAAACATTTGTAGGCATAATTTGTGTATAGTAATTATTTGAAAAATGCTTTGTTGTTCAAATAAAGTTTATTTGGCAAGTTTTGAACTTGTTTAAGATTCAGTACTATGCACTTGTCTTGTTTGGTGTAGAAAATCATCACATGGCATTTTGCATGCATTCATATATTTTTGTTTGTATAAATTTTGTATGTGATTTGGTGCCGTTATTTTATGTGTAGATTTTGGTGGAAATAGTGATTGTGATTGTGAAGATTGTTGCTACTCCCCAAACTACCAAGGCAAGTGGTGCTTCATGATTTTATTCTTATGTTTTTCAACTATGCACTAGAAATATTTTGCTAGACTTGCATGAATATTTTGATATATGTTCTATGCTTGGGAAATCATAGTAGTTGTAGAATTGCTAGAAATTTCTAAGTTAAGATGCTTATCAATGCCATGCTTAGCCTAGATAGTAGCAACCAAGGGTGGTTATATATTCATGCTATGATAAAATATTTCTAAGTCTTTGGACTTGTGTTTTGCTTAATAAAACAACTAAGTGAATGAATCACCTGGGTGGAATGGAAAGAATGGTTTGTGTTGAGTGGTTACAGAAGGACCATTTCTATGGTTTACCTTGCGTATCTCACTTGTGGAAAGCCACCCAGGAACAAAGGGATTTGAGAGGCCAAATGTTAAGAAGCTTCTAGTGCAGACACATGGCAATATGGGCTCTGCCTGGATCATATAGGTTGAAATAACTTAGCCATTTGGACAGTTGGTGGTAGTGGGATGATAGGTTGGAACACGTCCATTTGGTCTAAGGGAAGGCTTCTGAAAGGTCCTGTCTTGGTGAAAATCAAGTCTTGTGGGGAAAGTGCACAACCTCTGGAGATGGAAGAATCTAAGTACTTAGCCATGTCCCTGGTATTGGACAACTTGAGCATCAAGACATGGAAGCTATCAAGAATCTCCTCATCCCAATTTCTAAGTAAATGCTTGTGGTTGAACCAGGGTGAAGGAACACTAATTTCTATTGGTGTTTCCTTGGGAAAGTTTTGTCAAAGAAAAACTTAGAGTTTTCAACTGATAGGTAAAACCTATTTGAGCAAGCAAGCCTAAGCTACACTTAGCCAAAATGCATATAGTATCTAGACTACTAAAATTTTACTAAGGTATCACTTCCCAATACTATTCCAATGTATTGACCCACTATGGCTGTAACTTGTGATTTTGCTGGTTATTCTGATGATAATTAGGGGTTATGAGTCTACACTCAACATGCTTGCCTATGGCACATGAAGATGAAGACTTATTTATCTTATTATATATTTGAACTCTTGTATTAGGCCTGTGGCCATGGAGTTTGTAAAAGACTATGTTTTTCTCTGGAATGATATGTAATAATGACCTTTGTTTCTGTGTACTTCATCTTAAACTGTGGATGCTAGCATTGATCAAGGGACTAGCATTGCAATCATAGGGATCCTTACCTTTATAAAGGGAGGGATCTTTCAGATGGTATCAGAGCACTGTGTAGCCTGTAGGATTATGACCCTAGGATTGGAAACCACTAAAGAAAAAAATTCAACTACTTCCACACTTGTCTTTTCTTCTCGTAAACTTTTCTAATCTTCTTTCTCATCTCTATTTGTAGATGAACTCCATCAATGAAGCCGTTAGGAAGGGACCACTCATGACTATGACTTTGGAATGTGAGACAGAATTTCCCAAGGCCCTCAAGGACCTCATGGTTGCCATGGGAATACATGGTGCAGCTGTGTACAAAGGTTTTCCTGTGATGGATGAAGGAGTTGAATACTGGTGGGTGCAACTTCACTTGTATAAAAACAAGGAAGACAACCACAAAGAACCAGGATTCTGCATGGTCACCAACTCAGTGATGCACACCACATTCTTTGATTCAGCAAGGGATGCATCTTGGAAGGCCATCAAAGAGCTTGGTGATAGAATCAAGTGCAGAATACATAACACTCAGAATGACCTTAGGGAAGAAAAGAAGCATACCCAGGAGTTAGAGGCTACCAACCAACGTTTAAGAGAGGACATCATAGACTTAGCAATGGAGTCATGTGATCAGGATCGACAGATTGCCTCTAGGGATGCCCTGTTAGCCAACTTGGCAAGTGGGATGGGATTGTAACGTACTTCGTTAGTTGGACCACCACACTTTCATTTTATATTCCAAATGTTGTTTAAAATAAGTTGAACCTTGGATGCTTGTAATGGTTTTATGTATGCCATGACTTGTGTTTTGATTGACAAAGATATGCATGTGATGCCTTGTCTTGTGATGTGTCTCTAATTGTGTTGATTCTAACTTTTTCTATCTTATAAAATAGATGCCTAACGTTACTATCAGCATGGCTGAAGAGTTCAAGGGAACTCGTTTTGGCACTCGACTTATTGAGCTCACTAGTCTGCTCAATCTTCCACTTCCTAGCATTATGGTGCTTCCCCTCACCAAGTTTGAGAGGAAAGACCTTTGGGGCTTCAAGGTTAATCATCCAGGATGCCAGACTGAGCCTACCACGGAGGCAATCATCTTCAAGTTCATGCATGATGACAGGGAGAGAGGCCTAGAGGTAGTCATGCAGGATTTACTTGCGCGTCTGTTAGGGAGACACTCTCAGGAGGTTAGAGGTACTCACTTCCACGCCTTCGGTAGACGTGATGAGGATGGTGAGGCCATTGACTTCGAGGACACTGCTAGAGATACGGCAGAGACGATTCGTCTATACCTCCAGGACTTAGAGGTTCTTCTTAGGCACCTAGATACTGATAGGACCAACGTCATGCTTAGCAATGAAGAGCTCCAGGTGCAACTTCGTGAGAAGGACAAGCTCTTCGCGGAGCAAGATGAGATAGTCAAGGAAATGGAGGACAAGTTTGAGAGTCAAGATAGAAAGTTCAAGAGTCAAGAGAAAAGAGTCAAAGATAGGAACAAGAGGATTCGAGAGATGACTGCAGAACTAGAGACCAAGGACTTCGAGCTCGAGCATCAGCAGACTGTGATTGAGAGACTTCATTCACAGAAGAGGGCTCTCAAGTCCAAGATAGAGGCCTTGACTACCAATGTCGAGGAATACAAGACCGCTATGGAGAATGCAGGTCTTACACTTATTGATGAGGAGGTTGATGCAGAGGAGTAGTGGTGACTACTCATTTACCTTTTATTTACCATGCTTTTGATTATTGAGTCGCAATGACCATCCAACATGTGGATGGCTTGCTATTGGTGTGTTACCTTTCAAAACTTGTTGTTTATGTTGTTGAACTTTTGTTATTTTGATGCATGCTTGGTGATTGTTTATGTGATGTATTGTGCATGTTAAACATATATGGGTATCTCATTATTATCCTTATTGAAAACCATAGATGCCTCCCCGACGTGCTAATCCTAACCCTAACAACAACAATATCACCCCGGAGATGCAGCAGATGATGACAGATCAGATGTAGCTGATGCAGATGACGACCACGTTCATACAGAACCAGAACAACAACAACAACAAAAATAATAATAACAACAACAACAATCAGAACAACCCACCGGGTTTTGACATGCTTACCAGGTTCTTAAGACTGAGGCCAGCAAAGTTCTCAGGAACTACTAATCCCATGGTGGCCAATGATTGGATACGCTCAGTGAACAAGGACTTGGTAACTGTTGGTTGTACTGATGAAGAGAAGGTCAGATTTGCAGCACACTTGTTGGAAGGACCAGCAGCCACTTGGTGGGATAACTTCCAGATCACCACTCCCATTGCGGATGTGACATGGGCTATCTTTGAAGATGGTTTCGGCACTGCTCACATCTCATCCGGAGTGATGAGTTTGAAGAAGAAAGAATTTCATAACTTGAAGCAGCGCCACCGCAGCGTGGCAGAGTATATTGAGGAGTTCAACAATCTGGCGCGTTATGCACCGGATGAGGGTTACACTGATGCTAAGAGGAAGGAGAAGTTCCTCGAAGGATTGAACGATGAACTGAACCTACATCTAGCTGTGGCCTATGTCCCCACTTATCAATCTCTATGTGACAAGGCTGCCATCTTGGAGAGCAAGATGAAACAAGTTGAAAGCAGGAAGAGGAAGCACTCTGACAAGCACAACTCGGGATCATCTCACAAGCGTTCCCATTATGATGATAGTGGGAATTCTGGATCCCACAAGCATGGGAAGTACAACAAACACCACAAACACAACCGTCATCATGACAACAAGCACCACCGTAGTCATGACAATGACAAGTACAAGAATCACAAGAGTGGATATAAGAGCCACCACAATGGAAGTGGAAGTGGTAGTGGAAGCCAGACTGTCAAGAAGGATCTTAGTCAGGTTGAATGTTTTAAGTGCAAGAAGATGGGGCATTATGCAAATGAGTGCCCAGAAAAGAATGTTGAAGGACCCAACAAGCCCAACCCTTTCCAGAAGGGGCAAGTAAACCACATCAATGTGGAAGAAGTCTATGAGGAACCTGATGCTGTTGCTGGTAAGTTCAAACTCAATTACATTCGGATTTGTTCTCTTTGATACTGGTGCATCTCATTCATTCATATCAAGAGCATTTGTTGAAAGAAATGAACTACCGGTAGAAACTATTGGGTGTCCTATAAAGGTAAGTACTCCTGGCGGAGAAATGATAGTGAACTCAGGATGTCATGCTCTAGTCATAGAGTTTGGGAAGTATAAGTTTCCCGTTAATCTGATAATCCTAAACTCCCAAGGATAGGATGTCATTTTGGAAATGGACTGGATGACTAAGCACAAAGGAGTGCTAGATTGTGCCAACCATACTGTCACACTCACAACTCCAGAAAACAAAAGGATTAGATTCAAGACTAACTTTGAATCAAAAGGGAGTAAGCTAAATTCTCTTAAGGGGGTTAGCATAGACAGTGTGCCAATTGTGAGTGAATATCCAGATGTGTTTCCGGAAGAATTACTAGGAATGCCACCAGATAGAGATGTGGAGTTTCTTATTGACTTGCTACCAGGATCTGTACCAATAGCAAAGAGACCTTACAAAATGTCAGTTGATGAGTTGAAAGAACTCAAGAAATAACTTGGAGAACAGTTGCAGAAAGGATTTATTCAACCAAGTTCTTCATCTTGGGGAGCACCAGTTTTGTTTGTAGAAAAGAAGGATAGAAGCCAAAGGTTATGCATAGATTACCGTTCACTCAACGAGGTGACTATCAAGAACAAATACCCTTTGCCTAGAATCAATGACTTGTTTGATCAGCTAGAAGGAGCATGTGTATTCTCAAAGATTGATCTTCGATCAGGTTATTTCCAGCTCAAAATAAGGGAACAAGACATACCTAAGACAGCTTTCACCAATAGGTATGGATTGTATGAGTACACCGTGATGCCATTTGGTTTAACCAATGCACCAGCTTATTTCATGAATATGATGAACAAGGTGTTCATGGAGTTCCTTAATAAGTTTGTTGTCGTTTTCATCGATGACATTTTGATCAACTCTAAGAACAAGGAAGATCATGAAGGACATTTGCGTTTTATACTTGAGAAGCTTAGAGAGCATAAGCTGTATGCCAAATTCAGCAAGTGTGAGTTTTGGTTGAATGAAGTTGGATTTCTTGGACACGTTGTGTCAGGAGATGGTGTAGCAGTTGATCCTGCTAAGGTTTCAGCGGTAACTGAATGGGAATCTCCTAAGTCAGTAAAAGAGGTTCGTAGTTTCCTTGGCTTGGAAGGAGACTACAGAAGGTTCATTGAGAATTTCTCCAAGATAGATAAGCCAATGACAGAGTTACTAAAGAAAGACAAGAAATTTGCTTGGTCTGAGGGATGTGAACTCAGTTTCCATGAGTTGAAGAAGAGACTAGTGACAGCACCAGTCTTATGTCTGCCAGATTTGGAGAAAGATTTCCAAGTGTATTGTGATGCATCTCATCATGGATTTGGTGCAGTACTTATGCAAGAAGGGAAAGTTGTGGCTTATGCCTCGAGACAACTCAAAACTCATGAGGTAAATTACCCTACTCATGATTTAGAGTTAGCCTCTGTTGTCCATGCACTCAAAACATGGAGACACTATCTTTTGGGAAAGCGATGTGAAGTGTTCACAGATCACAAAAGTTTGAAGTACATCTTCACCCAGAAAGAAATTAACATGAGGCAAAGAAGATGGCTAGAACTCATCAAGGACTATGACTTGAGTTTGCAATACCACCCCGGTAAAGGAAATGTTGTAGCGGATGCTCTAAGCCGTAAGGTTTTTGTGAATGGCCTTACTAAGGGAGAATTGCCAAATGATCTGTGTGCCCAATTTAGAGATCTCAGATTGAAGATTGTGCCTGAAGGACATCTCATGTCATTGGATGTTCAACCCACTTTGTTGGACAAAATCAAAGAAGCCCAAAAGACAGATAAGGAAATTGAAGAGATTAAGGAAAAGATTGGCAAGGGAAAAGTCAAAGGATTCCATGAAGATGAACATGGTACTTTATGGCATGGAAAACGTATCTGTGTTCCACAAGACCCGGAACTTCGGAAACTGATTTTGCAAGAAGCACACAACTCACCGCATTCCATTCATCGGGGTAACACCAAAATGTACATGGATATGAAGGAAAGATTTTGGTGGAATAATCTCAACAAGGACATCGCCGAACATATTGCTTTGTGTGATGTATGTAGTAGAGTGAAAGCGTAACATCAGAAACCAGCAGGATTGTTACAACACTACCCATTCCTGATTGGAAGTGGGACAAGATTGGCATGGATTTCATCACCGGATTGCCAAGGACCGGGTCAGGATATGATTCTATTTGGGTAGTAGTGGACCGCTTAACTAAAGTGGCTCATTTCATACCCGTGAAGACAACCTATACAAGTGCTAAGTTAGCAAAGATCTACATGAGCAAGATTGTATGTCTGCATGGAGTACCCAAGAGTATTGTGTCGGGTAGGGGAACACAATTCACTTGTCATTTTTGGAGGCAATTACATGAGTCATTGGGAATGAGGTTGGAATTCAGCACTGCTTTTCATCCTCAGACTGAAGGATAAACAGAAAGGACCAACCAGATTCTTGAAGATATGTTGAGGGCATGTGCCCTAGACTATGGAGCCAGTAGGGATGGAAGTCTACCTTATGCAGAATTCTCTTACAATAACAGCTATCAAGCCAGTATTGAGATGGCACCATTTGAGTTTATCTATGGGAGAAAGTGTACCACCCCATTGCTATGGAATGGTGTGGGAGAAAGAAGTTTGTTCGGACCAGAACTAATCAAAGAGACTGAAGAGAAAGTCAAACTAGTTAAGGACAGATTGAAGTGGAGAGAAGTCACCTATGAAGTGGGTGATAGAGCTTATCTTAGAGTGTCACCACTTCGTGGAGTGAAGAGGTTTGGAGTCAAAGGAAAATTGGCCCCAAGATATGTTGGACCATTCAGGATTCTAAGTCGTAAAGGAGAAGTAGATTATGAGATTGAATTGCCAGAATCATTGTCCGCTGTTCACAATGTGTTTCATGTGAGTCAGCTAAAGAAATGCCATCCAGAAATGGAAGAGACTTCTTCGAAGGATATTATACCATTAGAAGAGGTTCAACTGGAAAGTGATCTCACTTATGAGGAAAAACCTATCAAGATTCGTGAGAATGTAGAAAGAGTTACTCGGACTAAGACTATCAAATTCTGCAAAGTTCAATGGAACCATCATTCAGAAGAAGAAGCCACATGGGAAAGAGAAGATGATCTTCGGAAAGACCACCCTCACCTATTTGCTAGCCAACCCGAATCTCGAGGGCGAGATTCACCTTAAGGGGGTTAGATTTGTAACATCCCTAAAATCATGTTTTCAAAGATTGCATATCATCCATGCATTGCATATCATTTAGGGATCAAATATCAAACCCATTTCAAGAAAACAGAAGCATTAAGTGCTATTATTTTATGTGAGCATGCATTAATCTAATGCCACTCTCAAATGAGAATATAATCGTATCAAACCAAGCTTTGTTTACTCTCATGTTGTTTTAGTTTAATGTTAGAGTTTAGACAAAATTTACAAAACAAATATGGCTTTAAAACCATCTTCAAAACATATCCAAATCAAGTGTTATGGCTCTGTTTATTTTGATTTTCCCAATAAGACCTAGCAAGCCCATGGAAACAGAAAGGTTTTTGTGTTTAATTTTATGAAGTTTATACTTTACAAAAATCCAGAAAAAGATTTGAATTCATTTGCCTTTAAATTCATTTGAAATGATTCCTGAAAATCAACTCAGAAAAAGAAAAAGAAATTTAAAACCCAATTGGGCCTGGCGCCACCATTCCAGCCCAGCAAGCGAATCAGCCCACCCGGGTTCCCCCTCTCTCCTCTGTTTCTCACCGCGCTCGCGCACACCCCCTCGCTGACAACTGGGCCCCGCAGCCACGTCACTCCGTCGTCCCCAAATCTCGCCTGCGACCGACGCCGCCGTGGCCGTTTCCTCCTGAGCACATGCTCATCAATTCCTTTGATGCCGCACGTTAATCTCTTCCCCGCTCCAGCTACTTAAACCCCTCCCCCTCGCGGCCATTCCCCCAACAGAGCTAGCCAGAAGCGCCACCAGGCTGCCAGTATTTGCCCTCACACCGCCGCGGTATCGACAAACTCCGGCGTACGATTCCGGTGAGCTCTCGTCGCCCCTTGCCTTCTAACCTTTCCAGTGTGATCACAGCAACCTTGCTCATCTTCTAACCCCATTGGTGCATGCTAGGACTATCTGGAGCCTCACCAACGACGACGACCGCAAGTTCTCGATGCAGCCGCAAACTCCGACGAGCTCTCCTGGTTTGTACCGAGCGCGCCTCTCTCTCTCACTCATACTCACATGCTCGCCTCGTCTGCACGCGTCTAACGCCACCTCTCTTGTGCCTTAGCGTGAGCCGTAGCGTCGCCACCGTCTCCAGCCGCACACGCCCAACGACAGCAACGACTCCGCCGAGCAATACCTGTCAACCACGAGCGCCCCTTCGCTAACCAAGCCCACCTTGAGTATCAGCAGCGCACCACGAACTCGGTAAGCCACCTCACCCTCTCCCGCGTGACCTAGATCGTCGGCAACGACTTTGACAGAGCCGCCGCCGCCACTCGCCGCTGCTAGCGCCGCCCGTCTGTGGTCATTTGATCCGTGGCCGTAGGATCTAGATCCAACGTGTAGAATTAGATCTGTAGCGAAGAGGTAAGGAGCAGATCTGACCGTGCGATTTAAGTTAGATCTAACTGCCCTCATTGATCGATCTGCACGAAGCGGTATCAACCAATCAGAACACGCCGCATGTCAGTAGGTTTGATTTAAAATCAGAATTTAGATCTATTAGATGTTTAAACTTGTAAAATTCATAACTTTTGATTCCCAAATCCAAATTTGACAAATTTTATATCATTGGAATCAAGATAGAAAATCCTTTCCATTTATGCAATGTGTTTAATGTTTTTCCTCTGATAAAATGATTGTTTTTACAGAAACATTTGTAGGCATAATTTGTGTATAGTAATTATTTGAAAAATGCTTTGTTGTTCAAATAAAGTTTATTTGGCAAGTTTTGAACTTGTTTAAGATTCAGTACTGTGCACTTGTCTTGTTTGGTGTAGAAAATCATCACATGGCATTTTGCATGCATTCATATATTTTTGTTTGTATAAATTTTGTATGTGATTTGGTGCCATTATTCTATGTGTAGATTTTGGTGGAAATAGTGATTGTGATTGTGAAGATTGTTGCTACTCCCCAAACTACCAATGCAAGTGGTGCTTCATGATTTTATTCCTATGTTTTCAACTATGCACTAGAAATATTTTGCTAGACTTGCATGAATATTTTGATATATGTGCTATGCTTGGGAAATCCTAGTAGTTGTAGAATTGCTAGAAATTTCTAAGTTAAGATGCTTATCAATTCCATGCTTAGCCTAGCTAGTAGCAACCAAGGGTGGTTATATATTCATGCTATGATAAAATATTTCTAAGTCTTTGGACTTGTGTTTTGCTTAATAAAACAACTAAGTGAATGAATCACCTGGGTGGAATGGAAAGAATGGTTTGTGTTGAGTGGTTACACAAGGCCCATTTCTATGGTTTACCTTGCGTATCTCACTTGTGGAAAACCACCCAGGAACAAAGGGATTTGAGAGGCCAAATGTTAAGAAGCTTCTAGTGCAGCCACATGGCAATATGGGCTCTGCTGGATCATATAGGTTGCAATAACTTAGCCATTTGGACAGTTGGTGGTAGTGGGATGATAGGTTGGAACGCGTCCATTTGGTCTAAGGGAAGGCTTCTGAAAGGTCCTGTCTTGGTGAAAATCAAGTCTTGTGGGGAAAGTGCACAACCTCTGGAGATGGAAGAATCTAAGTACTTAGCCATGTCCCTGGTATTGGACAACTTGAGCATCAAGACATGGAATCTATCAAGAATCTCCTCATCCCAATTTCTAAGTAAAAGCTTGTGGTTGAAACAGGGTGAAGGAACACTAATTTCTATTGGTGTTTCCTTGGGAAAGTTTTGTCAGAGAAAAACTTAGTGTTTTCAACTGATAGGTAAAACCTATTTTGAGCAAGCAAGCCTAAGCTACACTTAGCCAAAATGCATATAGTATCTAGACTACTAAAATTTTACTAAGGTATCACTTGACAATACTATTCCAATGTATTGACCTACTGTGGTTGTAACTTGTGATGTTGCAGGTTATTTTGATGATGATTAGGGGTGATGAGTCTACACTCAACATGCTTGCCTGTGGCACATGAAGATGAAGACTTATTTATCTTATTATATATTTGAACTCTTGTATTAGGCCTGCGGCCATGGAGTTTGTAAAATACTATGTTTGTCTCTAGAATGATATGTAATAATGACCTTTGTTTATGTGTACTTCATCTTAAACTGTGGATGCTAGCATTGATCCAGGGACTAGCATTGCAATCACAGGGATCCTTACCTTTATAAAGGGAGGGATCTTTCATCCACCCATATAAGGAGGGGTGGGGGCGCCCCCTTAACCCTCACCGAAAACCCTAGCCAGCGACACCTCCCCTCTCCTCCATATAGCTGCTCCGACTAAGGCGAAGCCCTGTAATAATCTCTTCTCCACCACCACCACCACCACACCGTCGTGCTGTTGGGATTCCATGGAGATCTATAACCTCCACTTCCCTATTGGAACAAGGGAGAGGAAGGTCTTCATCGACTATCGTACGTGTGACCGACTGCGGAAGCGCTGCCAGAACGTGGTACCGGAAGGATCGTCTTCACAATCTTGAGATGGCAAGCGATCGACTACATCAACCACGAGAATCTGATCTCGTTAAACGCTTTGGATCTATGAGGTCTAGTACTATACAAACTCGTTGCACCGATCTTGTTAAACGCGTTGGATCTATGAGGGTTACTACTCTACAAACTCGTTGGACCGATCTCATAGATTTGATCTTGGATTTTGTGTGTTCATGCGATAGATTTTTTTTCCATGCTATGAACCCCTACAGTGGTATCAGAGCCGACTCTCTGCGTAGATCTATTGCACGAGTAGAACATAATGGTTTTGTGGGCGTTGATGCTTTTGTTGTTCATTGATTTTTGTGTACTTTGCATCTTGCGGGATGGTGGGATGAAGCGGCCCAGGCTAACCTTATATGTCATCGTACATGAGACTTGCTCCACGCTCAACATGCAACTTGCATCGCACAAGTGGCTTTGCGGGTGTTTATCTCTCCCACCATAGTCAAGATTCAATTTACAATAGACACTTTTCAATACTTGTATCAACATTGTGATTCATGTTTGTAAGTTAGAACGATTCTTATTCGAAAGCCCCAGCCACGTAAAACATGCAAAGTAGATTAGAGACGTATAACTAGTTTTTGCATGGCTTGTGTTGTGATGTGATATGGCCATGATTGTGATTACATATGATGTATGCAATGATCCTTATTGTAAGTTGGCAACCGACATAATCCTTATGGTTGTCTTTAAATTTCATTTAAGACTTGTGTGTCTATTCATCAAAGTAGTTGTAATAGTTGTTGTTGGTGGAGGACAACCATGAAGCGGCGCCATTGACCTTGACGCCACACTAGTAATGATGGAGATCATGTTCGTTCTTGGAGATGGAGATCGAAGGCACAAGAAGAAAGGCCATATCATATCACATATTATGAATTCCATGTGATGTTAATCATTTTTATGCACCTTGTATTGCTTAGATTGAGACGATAGCATTATAAGATGATCCATATCACTACATTTCAAGTAATAAAGTGTTCGTACTTAGTAGGCACAATTGCTAAGACTTGTCGTTTTAAAGCACCACATGATGATCGAGTGTGATAGATTCTACGTGTGCATACAACGGGTGCAAGCCAGATTTGCACATGCGGATACTAAGGTTAACCTTGACGAGCCTAGCATGTACAGACATGGTCTCGGAACACGGAATACCGAAATGTAGAGCATGAGTCATATGATTGATATGATGAACATGTTGATTGTTCGCCTTTGAAACTACATCATCTCTCGTGATGACCGGACTTGGTGTAGTGGATTTGGTTCGTGTGATCACTAAAACAATGTGAGAGATGTTGTTTTGAGTTGGAGTTCACCTAGTTAATTTAAGAATTAAATATGAACTCAATTTATCATAAACTTAGTCTAAACTCTTTGTAAATATGTTGTAGATCATGGAGGCCCCTACCATCAATTTTAATGTGTTCCTAGAGAAATACAAGTTGAAAAACAATGGAAGAAACTTTGCGGATTGGTTCCGAAACTTAAGGATTGTCCTCAATGCTGGTTAGTTGATCTATGTGCTGGATGCACCACTAGGTGACCCGCTTGCAGCTGATGCTACCGATGAGGTGAAAATGTTTACCTCACTCGAAAGAATCAATACTCCACAGTTCAGTGTGCCATGTTATACAGTTTGGAATTGGAGCTTCAGAAACGGTTTGAGAACCATGACCCTCATGATATTGTCTGTGAGCTCAAAATAATATTTGAGACTCATGCGACCGTTGAAAGCTATGAAGCATCTAATAAGTTCTTTAACTGTAAGATGGAAGAGGGCAGCTCCGTTAGTGAACACATGCTCAAAATGTCTGGGCACACCAATAAACTCCAAGATTTGGGAATAACGATTCCTAATGCATTGGTATCGTGTCCTCCAATCACTGCCACCTAGTTACAAGAACTTTGTGATGAACATAAACATGCAACATATGGACACGACGTTACCTGAACTCTTCTCCATGCTGAAATCTGCGGAAGTGGAGATCAAGAAAGAGCACCAAGTGTTGATGGTCAACAAGACCACCAATTTCAAAAAGCAAGGCAAGCCTAAGAAGAAGGGCGAAAAGAAAGTTGTCGCGCTTACAAAGAAAACCAAGGCTGGTCCTAAGGCTGATACTGAGTGCTTTTACTGCAAGGGCTAAGGTCACTGGAAGCGGAATTGCCCCAAGTACCTGGAAGATCTGAAGAATGGCAACATCAAGAAAAAAGGTATATTCGATATACATGTTATTTATGTGTATCTTACTAGTAATCGTAGTAGTGCCTGAGTATTTGATACTGGTTCGGTTGCTCATATTTGTAACTTGAAATAGGTGCTGCAGAATAAACGAAAACTAGCGAAAGACAAGGTGATGATGAGTCTTGGAAATGGCTCCAAGGTTGATGTGATCGCTGTCGGCACGCTCCCTATTAATCTACCATCGAGATTAGTTTTATACTTAAATAATTATTATTTGGTGCCTGCGTTAAGCATGAACATTATGTATGGATCTTGTTTATTGTGAGACGGGTTGCTTGTTTAAGTCCGAGAATAATGATTGTTTGATTTATATGAGTAATATCTTTTATGGTCATGCGCCTATGATAGATGGTCTTTTCTTATGAAATCTCGATAGTAGAGATACACATGTTCATAATATTGATGCTAAACGATTGGAAATTAAATGATAATTTTACATACATGTGGCACTGTCGTCTTGGTCACATTGGAGTGAAGCGTATGAAGAAACTCCATTCCGATGGACTTCTTGAATCACTTGAAAGATGCGAAGCATGTCTGATGGAAAAAATGACTAAGTCTCCATTCTCTGGCATAATGGAGCTACAGACTTATTGCAAATCATACATACCGGTGTGTGTGGCCCAATGAGTGTGGCATTGCGCGGTGATTATCTTTATATTCTTACTTTCACAGATGACTTGAGTAGATATGGGTATATCTATTTCATAACACGTAAGTCTAAAACTTTCAATAAGTTTAAGGAATTTCAAAGTGAAGTAGAGAATCAACATAACAACAAGATTAAATTTATGCGATCTCATCATGGAGGTGAATATCTAAGTTACAAGTTTGGCGAGCATTTAAAGAAATGTGGAATACTTTCACAATTGACACTGCTCGGAACACCACAACATAATGGTGTGTCCGAACATCGTAATCGAACTCTCTTAGATATGGTTCATTCTATGATGTCTCTTACTAATTTACCTTTATAATTAGAAACAGTCGCATTCACTATAAATAGGGCACCATCTAAATACGTTGAAACGACACCGTGTGAATTGTGGTTTGGTAAGAAACCTAAATTGTCGTTCCTTAAAGTTTGGGGTTGCGAAGCTTATATAAAGAAGTTACAGCCTGACAAGCTTGAACCCAAAGCGGAAAAATATGTCTTCATAGGATACTCTATGGAAACTATTAGGTATACCTTTTATCATAGATCCGAAGGAAAAATCTTCATTGCCAAGAATGGATCCTTTCTCGATAAGGAGTTTCTCTCGAAAGAAGTGACTAGAAGGAAAGTAGAACTCGACGAGGTTGTCAAACCTTCTCTCAGATTTGAGAGTAGCGCAACACCGTAAGATGTTCATGTGCCGCCTGCACCAATACGAGAGGAAGCTAATGATAATTATTATGAATCTTCGAGCGAAGTTACTACTGAACCTCGCAGGTCGATGAGGACTCGTACCACTCCTGCTTGGTATGATCCTGTTATGAATGTCATGTTGGTGGACAACACCGACGACTCTGCAACATATGAGGAAGAAATGATGAGCACAGATTCCAACAAATGGCAACAAACCATGAAATCCGAGATTGGATCCATGTACGAAAACCAAGTGTGGACTTTGGTGGACTTACCGGATGGCCAGAAGGCTGTCGAGAACAAATGGATTTTCAAGAAGAAAACATATGCTGATGGTAATGTAACCGTCTATAAAGCTCGACTTGTCGCTAAAGGTTTCCGGCAAATTCAAGGAGTTTACTATGATGATACTTTCTCACCGGTAGCGAAGCTAAAGTCTGTGAGGATTTTGTAGCAATCGCTGCATATTACTATTATGAGATATGGAAGATGGAAGTCAAAACGGCGTTCCTCAATGGTGACATTGATTAAGAGTTGGATATGGTACAACCCAAAGGTTTTGTCGATCCTAAAGATGCTAACAAGGTATGCAAACTTCAACGGTCCATTTATGGATTGAAGCAAGCATCCCGGAGCTGGAATGAATGTTTTGATAAGGTGATCAAAAGCTTTGGATTTATACAAACTTATGGAGAAGCTTGTATTTACAAGAAAGTGAATGGGAGCTCTGTAGCATTCCTAGTACTATATGTAGATGACATATTATTGATTGGTAATGATATAGAACTTATTAAAAGTATCAAAGACTATTTGAATAAGTTTTTCAATGAAGGATCTTGACGAAGCTGCATACATCTTAGGCATCAAGATTTATAGAGATAGATCAAGACGCTTAATAGAGCTTTCACAAAGTACATAATTTGGACAAGGTTCTAAAGAGGATTAGAATGAAAGAAAGCAAGAAAGGATTCTTGCCCATGTTGCCCAATATGAACTTGAGTAAAACTTAAAGTCCAGCTACAACAGAAGATAGAGACAAGATGAACAAAACTTCCTATGCCTCAGCCATAGGATCTATCATGTATGCCATGCTATGTACAAGACCGGATATTGGCTATGCGGTTGGTTTGAGTAGAAGATATCAAAGTGATCTAGGATTAGATCACTGGATAGCGGTCAAAAATATCCTAAAGTACTTAAGAACGACTAAGGATATGGTTCTTTCTTATGTAGGTGACGCAGAGCTCGTTGTAAATGGTTACATCGATGCTAGTTGGAACACCGATCCGGATGACTCTAAGTCACAATCTAGATACATATTTACTTTGAATGGTGTAGTAGTGAGCTGGAGGAGTGCTAAGCAAAGTGTTGTGGCGAGATATTCAACTGAATCAGAATACATAGCCGCTTTTGATGCTTCACAAGAGGCAATATGGATGAAGGAGTTCATTACAGAGCTTGATGTGGTTCCTAGTGCGTTGGACCCAATGGCTATCTACTGTGAAAACATGGGTGCCATAGCCAATGCACAAGAGCCAATGTCACACAAGAAGCTAAAGCATATCAAGCTAAGTTTTCATGCTATTCACAAACATGTCCAAGATGGTGACATAAATATTTGCAACGTACACATAGATCTAAATGTGGTAGATCTGTCGACTAAACCTCTCCCTAGGGAAAAACCACTGTGTTTAGAAACCACTACATCATCCCTCCCTAGATCCCACTACACTACAATAAATGTGTCAGCCTATGACCTTTTGGTAGTGCCCGTGGACACAATCGTCATAGATTTATGACAATTATGCATCACATGGTCATGGACTATTTGGGAGGGTTCAAGCCTAGAAAACTTATGACGATTTTGTACAAAAACGTCGTAATTTTATAAGGCAAAATAGTCATAGTGCTAGGAAGGACAAGATACAAGAGGAGGGAAATATCGGCCATTGGATGTAAACAGGATGGACGGCTGAGATGGTGTTCGGTGGGAACTTGCACTGGATCGATGACCTGGCACACCATACGCGCGTAGACCTAGCGAAATTTGGGCCCAACAGGCGGGATAAGAACCCAAAACCACCAACCCCACCCCTGTAAAAAAAACTATCGTCCTGGCCTCCCAGCGCCGAACTCCCTCCTCCATGGTTCCTCTCCCCCCTCTCCGCCGCCGGCCAAGATCCCGGCCAGTTCCGTCCATCCCCTGCCTCGGCAACAACATCCCCTGAATCCCCCTGCTTCGGCCAAGATCGAGAGGAACATCACCCATACCCTAATCCCCTCCCACCCTGCAACGCTCATCTCCCTTCTCCACCCTCCCATCCGTCGCCGCCGCCACCCCAAATTCACGGCCACGCCCATCCATCTGCCTTCATGACCCGCGGCCGCCCTCTCGCCTCGCCCATTCATCTGCCTTCGCCCGCCTGCGGAGACGGTGGTTCCTCCACGTACTCCCTGGATCCACAAGTTCGATTCACCTCTCAACGCCTTCTCCCTCCTCCCATGTCCTCCTCCGCCGATGGCGGCCTAGATCCCGACCAACTGCGGCCACTCACTGCCCCGCAGACCATCTCCCCGGGCCCCTCCTCTCTCCCTCTTTATTCCACCTCGTGGTACCAGCAAACCGCCCCTACAACAGAAACCCTAGCCCTAGATTCCGGCTGTATAGAGAGGAGCATGCTCTCCATGGCGATGTCGGCGCCCCAGCGGCGGGTGGTGGTGACCAAGGTCAGCTTCCGTCTTCATCGTGCGGAGCAGATGCGGTTGGCCCACATGCCTCGTCCTTCACCGATGCCGATGTTCCCGTGTCTTGCTTCTCTTCCCTCACCATCCGCGACCACGCAGGCGAAGGACAAGCTGGCGGCGCCGTGGCGTCGCCCCAGGAGTGGATGGGGAGAAGGAGGCGGTGGCGCTCTAGGTCCACCACCATCACCAGCGCGACGCGATAGAAAGGCCGTGCTCATCTGCTTCAAGCCCGTCGTCGAGCGCGTGCCGTCTTCCTCGACCCCTAGAACAAGGGATCTACGGTGAGTAATTCTGTCCTGCCTACTAACCTCTCTTCCCACGGAGAGTCACATCACCTTGAACTTTACCATGCAGTTGATGTTTCGAGCTAATAAAAACTACCTCTGTTATACAAGCACTCGGACATGCCAGTTGAACTTTGTTATTGCCCAGGTCATTGCCCAGGTCCAGTACGCAAGGTACTGGCAGGTGCTTGTATCATATAGATCAGCACTTGTGATTTTAAGAAAGGGATACAAGCAACCGTGTTCCTGTTATTACTATTTGTGGATCTGTGATTGCAAAAAAAACTCATATGATTGCCAATTTATGCCTGGCAGCTAGCAATTGGTATATTTAGGAGCTACTAGTACCATAATTTGTAGGAATGGCCGATGAACTCGATTCTAGCACTCTTGTACTGCTAGCTTTAGCTAAGATTTGAGACTGATTAGTTCCTAATTTTGTGTATATCTTGATGCATGTATGTAGATGAACAAATAAGAGAAATGACATCCCCTATTAAGTATGGCCATGGATGCATGTATACTGATTCCTAGTCACATACACCTTGTATAGTCATTGATTTGTTGATGCCCTACTATTTGTTTACTGACATTTGATACTACTGTTAATTTTTGTTTGCTAGATTAGAATTCTGAGATGGTGGGCAGTATGATAATCAAGGCGGATACAACCAAGATGGTGGGTACTATGATAATCAAGGTGGGTATGGTGGATATGGCTATAACCAAGGCTAACAAGGAAACTACCAAGCTATAAGTGTAGCTTGTAAATTTCTGTTGCTGATCTTGCTTATTTACAAACAAGTGATGCTTAGGAATGAATGCAGAATTTGCATTAGCAGTAAAATGGAAGTCATTGATGCATATCTTTTTATTATTGTTGAAGGAACCATAGCTGAAAATGGATCACAACTGTAGTAAATAGAAACTGACATTGCCTGTGAGATCATAGATGTACTAGGTTATGTTTACTTGTAACTAAAACATACATCTACTTGCATTGATATATTGTTGCTTCATTTACTTTAATTTTACATATTTGATTGACAAGGCACTTAACTTGAGATGGTGTAGGAACCTATCTGATTGACAAAGTAGAATATGCTTTGGTTTACTTAATTCATGATCCCTGTCCCATGGATCTACTATTTTCTGTTTACTTGTAACTAAAACTTTTTGGTGTGCTATTCTTTTATGTTGACTATAGGAATAAGGAGAAACAAATAATTACAAACTTGTTTGATCGAAGAATTAAAACGTATTATAACCTGTGGCGGGTGCTCTCCTACGAGGTACCTACTGCTCCCACTCTGACTCAGTGGTACGTATGTTGGATGTCAATTCCAAATCCTGACTAGTTGGTTGATTTTGGTCAGGTGTGGGACAAGTGCCTAACAGAGGCCGACATGAAGTTCCTTGAGACGACAGATTAGAGCAGACATGAAGTCCTACCGTGCCCACCTAAATGAATACCACTCAGTGTATGTCAGTCAAAGTGCAGATCATCCATTTACCTCCATCCTCTCCTATTGCAGTTTTTCTCTACTAACACCCAACTGTGCAGCATCAGCGAGACCTTGACCAAGTGGAAGGACAGATGGTTGACTTATCACAATATAGAAAGTTGGTTCGGGTTACTAAATTCTCACTCCACTCAGATTGATATTTCTGTTTCTACATCATTAGCTCATATAACTTGCCACTCCTGGTTCAAACATACACACCGAATGTCCTGGTGATACATGCTACTAATTGTTCAACTCCTTGTCGGCTTCTATAAAAGGAAAACTCAACTGTTTTGGATTGATCATACGTCAGATCTGCTTTTGCTACTGCATTCCTTTGCATAACATAACCAGTTAGCTTTCAATCGTCTATCATTTTCTGTTTCCAATTCTCTATCAAGCTTTACTTGTATTGTTCACCAACAGTTTATCAGTAATATTCAGATCTTTTTTGCATGGTTGCGCGTCTTGGCTGGGGCCGAGTTGTTCATGTAGATTCTTGTTCATGAGGGAACAAGCAAAAGCTTAATGTAAAACCATCTCCTGGTAGTATTGTCTTGGGACCCTTATGTGATGATAATATGGAACAATAATATGATGGTCTATCTAACATGATGCACCCTGTGTAGTTTGGTTCTCTAGCTAATATGATGCAGTTGCCTTCTTCTCCCATGCACCCTATACACTTTTGGTCATATCTGATGCAGTACTAGTTTGTGTGCTATCTGGTACTTGTATTATCCAAGTCGTGCATTTGATGAACTACATGTGTATATTTGAGTGCCAGTAACGATTAGTTTGTGATCTTCTAGTCCTATGGTACTGTAATTTGTTGATTTAGAGTTTGGTTCTTGTAAATATGTTCTTTATTGTGTTTCTAGTTTTCTATGTTATTGTTAGAAGATATGCTTAATTCTGACTCGATGGCTATCATTTTCTCTCTTATACAGGAGTTCAAGGCTGAAGTTGGGAGAAAGGAAGATTTTGTTACATACTTAGCAAAGTGTAGAGTAGACAGTCCTGTTTTTTAGCTAGTTATTATACATGATCTTGGATGGTCTAAACTATGAATGATTGTAATATACTGCATTTCCCCAACTGTTTTACATTCTAGGTTATGTAATATGGCTTGATTGAGGTGTATGAGAATGAGGAGAGATTTTGGCAGCATAGATCGAGGGACAATTGGTTGCTTAGAGGTGATAATAATACTGAATATTTTCATAGGATTGCTAATGGGGTAAGGAGAAAGAAACTGATTTTTTCAATGAAAGATGGGGAGAATGAGATTCAGGGGACTCATGATCTCTTGCAGCATGCTACTAGTTATTATAAATCACTGTTTGGTCCTGCTGGTGGGTTCTCTATTAGGCTTGCAGATGAAAATTGGCAGGACTGGGAGAAGCTTAATGATGAGGATAGGGAAAAGATGGGGTGCCTTTTACCGAGGAAGAGGTTAAAGAGGTTATTGATCAGATGGAGAAAAATAAAGCTGCTGGTCCTGATGGGATTCCTATTGAATTCTATCAGCATTGTTGGGCGATTATAAAAACAGATGTTATGGATGTGTTTGATGATTTTTTTGCTCATAGGATTGATTTGAGGAGTATTAATTATGGTGTGATTACTTTGCTACCCAAAGGGGATGATGCTGATAGGATCCAGAAGTATAGACATATTTGTCTGCTCTAGGTGCTGTTTAAGATTTTTACTAAGACTCTGACGGTTAGAACTGAGCCTGTAATGGGGAAATTAATTGACACTTCCCAGACTGCTTTTATTAAAGGGAGGTTTATTGCAGATGGGATGACTTTGTTACATGAGATCTTGAAAGAATCGAAAAGCCAGAAGCAGCAGGGTGTGGTTTTAAAAATTGACTTTGAGAAAGCTTATGACAAGGTCAATTGGGATTTTTTGTTTTACTGCTGTAGGCAGAAAGGTTTTAGTGAGGATTGGATGATTTGGTTAAAAAGTGTTGTGACTCAGGGTATTGTCATTGTTAAGGTGAATGGGGAAACTGGTCCTTACTTTGGCAGCTATAAAGGGGTTAGGCAAGGAGACCCCTTTTCTCCTTTTTATTCAATTTGGCAGGGGAATGTTTGGCTAAGATGGTGCTTAATGCACAGGCTGGTGGGTTGTTTACAGGATTGGTTGATAATTTGTTTGATAAAGGGATTGCTATTTTGCAATATGCTGATGATACCATCCTGTTTATTAAAGATGATCCTGAGGGGGCTAGAAACTTGAAACTGCTGCTGTATTTGTTTGAATCCATGTCTGGTCTCAAGATTAACTTTGAGAAGAGTGAGGTGATGATGGTTTTAGATGATGAGGAGAAACTATCCAGTTATGCTGAAATGTTCAATTGTCAGAAAGGTAGTTGGCCAATCAAATATTTGGGGCTGCCGGTTTGTAGCAGGAGATGCTTAGTGGCTGAGATGAGCTTTATTGGTGACAGGTTGAAGAAAAAGTTAGATGGTTGTATGGGGTGGGCTTTATCCCTAGGAGGGAGACATGTTAAAATCACTGCTTGTGTCTCTAGTGTGGCTGTTTACCCCATGACTATGTTTCTTCTGCATAAGTCAAATGTGGAAGAAATTGAGAAAGAGACTAGAGCTTTCTTTTGGTATGGGAAGGTGGGAAAAAAGAAATATCATCTGGTTAAATAGAAGTATGTGTGTAGACCCAGGAAAAAGGGTGGACTGGGGATTAAAAACATTAGGCTTTTTAACATTTGCTTGTTGTGTAAGTGGTGGTGGCGCCTAGAAGCTGAGGAAGGTCCATGGCAAGTTTTTGTGAGAAAGAAATATTTGAAAAAAGGTGGGATCGATCGTGAAACATAGATGAATGATTCTCCATGTTGGCATGATTTGATTAAGATCGGGATCTTTATTTGGTAGGAGAATGAGGATTGGTAATGGGGAGTTGACTGACTTCTGGCATGATGCTTGGTGCCTGGATACACCTTTGAAAGATAGGTTCCCTGATTTATTTGATATCTGCCAGAATCAAATGATCACTGTTGCTGATATGGCAAGAAAAGGGAGATGTTCTTTTAGGAGATGGCTGGATCTTGATGGGTTGAATCATCGAACAAATGAGAAAGTTCTGTCTGGGGTGAATTTGAGTCGGGAAAAGACAGCCAGTGGATGTGGAATAAATCCGCAAGTTCTCCGTTAAGTCAATGTACACACATCTCGAATGTTGGGATTGATAGAAGTTTTAAGCATCTGTGGAAAGCTAAAATTCCCCTGAAGATCAAAATTTGGCTGTGGCTCATCTGGCACAATGCTATTCTCACCAAAGACAACATGAGGAGGAAGAATTGGGTAGGAGATTTCACTTGCAGGTTTTGTAATGAGGATGAGAGAATTGGTCACTTGTTCTTTTCTTGTGTGGCAGCTAGATACGTTTGGGGGGTAGTTGCCAGAGCTATTGGTGCCGCGAATAGGCCTGGGTCCTTTTCTCAATACTTTTGGTGGGCTTCGCAGTATGTGGGTGTTAGCAGGAATGTGCAGATTACGATGGTGGCTGCAATCTGCTGGGTCATTTGGAAGCTCAGGAATAGGGCATGTTTTGAAAAAAAACTCATTAACTCACTTGTCGATTTGATTATATATGCGTGTGTGTTCATTCGTTATTGGGCAGGGCTGCATGGGGAGAATGATCGGGCGGTGCTGCAAGATGGAGCGGATACTTTGCAGCAAAATGCGCTGGCTGATGCGGCAGCTATGGATGTGGCTCCTGTTCCTTTTCTGGGACTACCTGCAATCCCTGGAGGTCATGCTCATGGAGCTCCGGAACTGGAAAGGGGGCGGGAGAAGAGAAGGAGAACTTGAAAAACAAGGACTGGGCTGCGAAGAAGACGGTGGTGGCATCTCATGTGGTCTTTTCTTCGCTTTGGTCTGATAGTTGTTTGCCTGTGTTTGATAGTACTGTTTTCCACTAGCCTGAGGACGGTGTTCTTGTGTCTCCAGCCTCCTTCTTTCTATCTGTTTAGTTTGTTTGGTGTGTAATTTGGACCTCTTGAATCTTGTTTGACCCCCTAGGTGGGTCAGTACTACGTTGATGTGTGTGTGGTTGTTGTTCCGTTGTCTGATGATAATGGAACCCGATCCCTCTTCCTGGGGGATTGTATGGAAAAAAATATGGCTTGATTGAAATATTTATTATAATTTTTGATGTCATTTGCGAAAATTTATTTGATTTGGAATTTATTTGATTTGGGTTCTTGACTGCTCGGTCGTAAGAAATAATCTGAAAGATATTTGGGCTCGTAGGAAATGACCCAAATAATGTTTGGGCTTTAAAATGGCCGTGGCCAAAACAATATTAGATTCCAACAGTGAACAATTGAAAAAAATACAGAATAAACTCATTGTAGAAAAGGCCATATCCTAGAAATAAAAAATCCCATATGATGGGCTCGATCCATGTAGCTAAACGAAATTGATCAGAATTTTTTTTCTGAATTATTGGACTCGGCCCACAAATGACTGAACTGGACTGGGCTGAATTCACATTACGACGATTTCATTTCGTCACAATTTTGCCACGTAGGATTGGCCACGTAGGATCCGAGCTGGCCTGGCTACATGGCCCATGACGATATTGGATCATCATAGACGGTATGACGATCCAATATCGTCATAGATGGTTATGGCGATTTTACTAAAAACGTCGTTATAGTTCATTTGCGATGCCCAGCTTTTGAAGATCTCAAAATCGTCATAGAATCGTCATAAATGGACTATTATGACGATTCTGTGACGAAAATAGAGGGTCATATATAGCCAGATTCCTTGTAGTGCTAGTGCACATTGGCCCCAACTTAAGCCTACCCATGGCATCTGCCATGCCACCACCTTGACAGTTGGCGCCCACCGTGGGGCCAGCAGCGGTGCTAGCTGGAGTCAAGATCCGGACGGGAAACTTCATCGTCTCCGAAGAGCGCATCATCTCTGGGATGATCCAGCAATTCGACTCGCTGGACTACGTCAGCGACAACGCGTGCAACTTTCACACGCAGCCACCTCCGTGCAACAGTGTCTTTGTTAACCTAGGAGCACACAAGATGTACGTTGGTGTCGATGTCTCCTGCGTCTACCCGCTTCGACTCATCCTCGCAGGAGAGCCTCCCCTCAGCGCTGCTAACGGTCCACATATCACTCGCCTCGTAGGCAGTGTTGAGGTGATGATGACTGCACCTGCAGCAGGCGCTAGCGCCGGCACAAGCAGAAACCCGGTGGTAGCAAATTCGGAAGGAGGAGATCCGGTTAATCCGCATGATGTCACTCCAAAGGTGGCACGCACAAGGGGGCCTCCTCTGGAAAAACCATAGAATATACTACATGCTGCAATAGATAGCTTGACAACCCCTGTAGCTCCAATAGTAGACCCGTCTCAGGCATAGGCCAACCTGGAGTTAACCCGGCAGAAAGTGTTAGCCGGAGCCAAAAAAAAGTAGCAGAGCTCCAGAATCACTGAATATTACTCTATGTGAGTATGCAAAACCTAAGAAGCTAAAAACTAGTCCATCTAGAATGGATGGGGTGATATTGAGGGGCAATAACCTTGTTAGTATATAAACAAAGAGCATGTGCCAAGGGTGGGTGACTCGGTTGACCCATGGTTGCCGAGGTACAACACCCCGACAAAAAACTTAAAGACTATAGATGCAGCTGCAACCGAGATACCTGGTCTAACCGGTGAATCCCGGCAGAGGCAACATGACCGAGTGAACGAGCTGGTTCACATAGCAAATCTGCAAAATGAGGAGATAAATAGAAATAACCCGGCCATGCCTAGAGCCTCCAAGGTCGTTCATTCGGCTGGAGGTACTCCTGCAATATCATATATGACAGCATCGTCACCGGGTGATAACCCAAGAAAGGACAAGGCAGTGAGATCTGGAAAAAGAGACAAACAGATGATACTGTATGATACGGGAATAACTAGAAAGAGAAATGTAGACCAAGGCAATGTGAGCCGAGGTAAGAGCGGGAACAGAAATCCCGACCAAGGAAATGGTAGTCAAGGGAATGACGGATAGCGTATCCCATGCCCGCATTATTCGGCTGGAGTAGGACAACATCCCCTGTAGGAGCGCCAGCTGAGGTATGAACCTCGACAGGATCACAATACGGTACCAGTTCCGCATAACCCGGAACCAAACAGGTATAATGATGGTTACTCGGAGATGGAAAACGCAGGATTTGCTAGACCAAGTCACCATGGAGTCGGAGAAAGAGCTGGAAACAGAAACTTGCAGCCGGATGATGCAAGGTTAAAGTTAGACCGAATATACAGGTCTGAGATACTCGAAGAGCAAGGTCCTCCAGGTCCAGCGTGCTTTGGGCCCTGAATCATGAAATAACCACTAGTGCCGAACTTCCATCTACCGAGAGGAACGAAAATGTATGATGGAAGTACTAAGCATCAAGATTGGTTAATTTAATATACAACTGCAGTGAAAATTGCTAAGGGAAACCTCAGATAGGCACTAAGGTATGTGCCTCAGATGTTGGAAGGGCCAGCGAGAGTGTGGTTGAATAATCTGCCAGCAGGAAGTATCAACTTTTGGTTAGATTTTGAGGAAATGTTCGTTAGCAACTTTACTAGCACATATAAGAGGCCAAGTAGGCCTCAACAACTTGCAATGTGCAAGCAGAGACCGAATGAGACCGACATAGAATTCTTGAATCGGTGGTGTAACCTCAGGAACTCCTGTGAAGGGGTGGTCGAGTCACAAGCAATTGCTTGGTTTACACAAGGATACAGATACGCAAGTGTGTTGTGGAAGAGGCTGCAGAGAGATAAGTGAACTACATTGGCCGAGACAATCAGAATAGCTGACTCATATGCTCTGGGTGATCCGACTCAGCCAGAGCTTATGTCGGCAGATCAACATGAGCAGCAAGAGCATTATACCTGAGATGAGGCTGAATCATGGGGAAGCTTTCTCAAGAAGGAGAGGGTGAAACCCGAAGTCAACACTGCACACTGGTCAGAGGGACAGAGGGGAAGAAGAGCGTCATAGAGGTGACAGTCCCAGAGCCCGACGCTCACATGCCGTGGACTCTAGGCCATTGTCGTCGATAGAAGGGAGACACGGAAAGGCTCCTACTGAATGACTATTTTGGGACAAGCATATTCCACGAATATGCTATCCACGTTAGCCCTAGATGTAACCTGCCACCCCTTTATAAGGTGAGCCAGGGCCTCCCAGTAGAGGGATCTATTCATTTACGCTTAGTGGTTACCAGTGAGCCTCTTCTTGCTCTCGCTCATACACCTCGAGGAGCAAGTGTAGACATTGTTGATCAAAGTAAAGTTCGAGTTTATGTCTTCCGCGTGTAGAAACCACTACATCATCCCTCCCTGGATCCCACTAGTGAAGCCTACCCATGGCATCTTCCGTGCCACCACCACTATAATGATCAACACCAGAACGACATGGGTGTTAGATACAACACAATGTGATCTAGATTATTGACTCTAGTGCAAGTGGGAGACTATTGGAGTTACTGAATTTATAAGATTATATTAATTTCCGAAATTATTTAAACCTAAAGGCAATTACTTTTTACACCGGGGCCAACCCTAGCCATAGAGGCTATAAGAGGGGCCCCATGGCCACCTTAGCTGCCATGCGGGCAGGGTGGGACCCGGGCTGGGTTTGATTGGGCCAGACCGTGCGCACTGATGCTGGGGTGACGTCACCGTGACGTCATCGACACCAGTGATCCACAGAACGACAAGGGGACGACGGTGGAGGGCTCGAGGGGAAGCGAGGTTGCACGCGTTTGAACAAGCGGAGAACGGGAAGGCTTACGGTGGCCGCGCCGCCATTTATTGGTCATCAGAGCATCGTCTGCGATGACGTCCGAAGGCGGCGGACGGCCAGCTTCAGCGCAAGCGCGATATAGAGCAAGAGGGAGGGGTTAAAGGGAACTGGGAGGTGCAGGAGCTCACCACGGAGGCAGTGGAGGGGTCAACGAGGACGATCAAGGTCGGAGGGCGCCGGAATCGACGGTGAGGCGACAACCGGTGATGGGGAAGGAGGTTCTGATTGCGGCATTATGGATGTCTCCGGCTTGCGTGAGTCGGGCAAATGAAGTAGTCGAGCATGGCAGTTCTAGCGGTGTGCTCAAGTGGGCGAGGGGTGGCCAGAGACGACGACGATGATCAGCGAGCATCGGCTAGGGTTTCGGGGCTTCTTCGCATGAGCAACGCAGAGAGAGAGAGAGGAAGAGAATAGGGATATAGAGGGAGAGGGGGACGTGGTGGTTCTTATCCTCGCATCCGGGGGCGGCGGCGGGCATCACAAAGCAGCGGCGTGGCGGACGGCATCTGCAGCGCCACCGAGCTGCTTGCCGACGGTGGGGAAGACAACATGAAAGAGCAAAGCAGTACTGGGCCGGGGCTAGGCCGGACTGGGCCGCGCGGGAGCGCGCTGAGCGGCAGGAAGGGTAAGAGGAAATTGGGCCAGGCTAGACTAAGGTGGCCGCAAGTTTTTATTTCAAAATTGTTTTCTTTTTCTGTTTTCTCATTTTTTCTCTTTGTATTTCAAATGCTTTTCTTCTTTATTCATTCCAAAAATACTAGAAACTTTTGTGAAACTATAAAAATATTTTAGAGACCCTTGTAATCAAGTTGGGTTCCATAATTTTTGTAGTTTTCAAAATACAAAACCATTTTGAATGTGTTTCAAATAGGAAGGGGATATAGGTTTTAGGGGTTTTGGTTTCTTTTTCTTGCATTTTATTTAGATAACACTATATGATGCTCATGAATGCACAATCAAACCCTAATTACTATTAGTATAACTAGGGCTGTTACAATTCTATCCCCCTTAAAAGAATCTCGTCCCGAGGTTCTTAGGTAGGAAGATAGAAGGAACAGGGTTACACTAAACTTCGACGATCTTCTCGAAGAGGTTGATCCATTCCACCATTATTGAATGAATGAAGCGCTTCATTTCTTCGAGGTTATTGCCCACACTAAGGAAGAGAGGGAATGACACGAAACCACAAACTTAGTATCTCATGGTCAACTCATGGATAGATGTTTCATGAACATCTCTAGAGATAATGACATGAAACACGTCAAGGTAACAGAGGAAACAAGAGGAGATGGTCTCAAGGTGACAGATAATTGGTCTTCATAAGGATTGAGACCATGGAGCTTGCAGAAGAGTTTTGATTTCTGAGGGAAGAAAACTTCCAATAGAGATAACATGACGATAGACTTCGAGAGGTAAACCTCTACTATACATTGTAAGTAGAGATTTATAGGTGAAAGATATAGATACCAACAAAACAAGGTTGTTGAAGTACTTTTGAAACAGAAGGGTCACTCTTTCATTCAACAGAAGGCCAAGACAGAAAGGTGTTTTGTGGAGAGGACTCATAAGATCCACAAAGAACATGTAACAAAAGAAACTATTAATTACAAAAATCATGGTCGCTCTTTGTACATGTTTAAGAAAGCGGGAAGGAAACTCTTTATTCATCTAGGGCTATCAAAATCTTTACCAAAGATCTGGATATCACTTTACGCCACCAAGATGAATAGTGGAGAAGATTCCCGATGACACGAGAAGAAAGAAACTTCATTCTCATACTCCGATTAGTATGCAAAACAAAACGATTGCCAACATAAAAGGGTCTAGAGGATCGACCGGGAGACATTTAGCAACTCTACTTTAAATGTTCTCCTTGATGTTTGAAATACCAATATCAGACTACTGACAAGATTTTAATCATTCATCAAGGAAAGGTCGGACTTTGGATACAAGGAACCCACTACTAGAGAAAAGGCTATAGGAGACATGCTTATAGGAGGCACATTTAGACCATATGCGCATCCTATAAAATAGGCGAGGCGCACTCCTTCTCCATGCGCCTCTAGTATAAAAATAGGCGAGCCGCATATGATAAGAATGCGCCTCCTATAATCCCTGTACGGACAAAATCTAGTAGCCCCAGATTATGCGAGGCGCATTCTAGTAATATGCGCCTCCTATATATTAGATAGGCGAGGCGCATACGGGCAGAATGCGCCTCGCATAATCTGTGTGGGCCCGCGTGTTGGTAGGTGCACGAATATGCGAGGCACATATGGTTATATGCGCCTCCTATATTTGATAATATGCGAGACGCATATGGTCATATGTGCCTCAAGTAACTCCTGTGGGCCCGGGCGGAGGTTGGTGGCCGCATAGGCGAGGCGCATATTGCTATATGCGCCTCCTATAGTTTGAATTATAGGAGGCACATATTGTGCAATATGCGCCTCCTATAACCTGGCACCACTTTTTTCCAGCTTTTTGCACATGGAGCGAACTACCACCCCACTCACTTGTGTCACTTCTTCCTCCTCCACCAAGACAAATCTGGTCGCCCCCTCCTCCTCCCCACCTCATTTCCCCCATTGATTCACCATAGAAGCTTGCTCAACCTCCATTGATTGACACCCATATGTAAGTGAAGTCTCTTGCTCCTCTAGATCTACAACATGTCCATTTACTTCTCCTCCGGCTCTCTTGTGCAAGTCCTCGTTGGAGGAAGCGTGAAGGTGTTGCTTGCATGTATGCGCGTTGTCGGAGACACCGACTATATGATTGTGTTGTGGTGCTACTTTTTGTGCAGGGATTTCATTTGAGATGCAAATGTTTCGCCGGAATGTCGATTTATTTCTTTTCCGGCGAATTTCTGGAACTCGTGGATGTCCTCTTTTTAGGGGAGGTCATGCCGAATTTTTCCGGCGATCCACGTCCATATATGCTCTAATTATTCTCTTGCTCTTTGTACCGCGCAGGCGGCCATGGTCCGACCACTGATCAACAAAGCCCGCGTGGATAGGTGGATGACATGCGCGAGGGACGACATGGAATGTGCAAACAAGACAGAGATAAGATGTCCATGTCGGTACTGCAAGCTGATGTATCTGATAAGGCACGATTCCGGACTGCTGGAGTCGCACCTGCTTCGACGTGGTTTTATAGATGGCTACACTCGATGGATACGTGATGACGAATATGATGATGATGATGTTAATAATGGTGAAGATCAAGATGCTAGTGATGATCACGAAGATCAAGGCACCAGTCATGATCACGAAGATCCGGGTGGCACTAGACATGGACACGAAGATGATCAAGGTGGCGTCGGGCATGGACACGAAGATGATCAAGGTGGCGCCGGTCATGAACACGAAGATCAAGGTGTCGACCATGATTCGAGCTGGTTGCGAGACCCTCATGTCCAAAATCTGCTCCTCAAGGAGACGAGTAACGCCAGAGCCGCCGGTAGAGAGAAAGTTAAACTGGAGCAAATGGAGAAAGACACGGTCATTCCATTGTTTGACGGTTGCAACGACGGGGATACCCGTCTAAATGTAACACTCAGGGCTCTAGAGATGAAGGCGAAACACAAAATGACCGACGAATGTTTCGATGGCAACATTGGATTCTGGCACGATATTCTTCCCAAGAAGGGGAACACATGTCCGACTAGTATCACTGAGGCGAAGAAATTCGTGTGCCCTCTCAATCTACCGCACGTGAAATACCACGTCTGCATAAATGATTGCATCATCTACCGGGGCGAGGACGCGAAGAAGACCACATGTCCGGTGTGCAAGACCTCTCGATACAAGAGAGGGACCAAGAAAGATCCTAGGAAGGTGGTGTGGTACTTTCCTCTAACTCCTCGTTTGCAGCGGTATTTCGCAGACCCTAAGGAAGCACAGCTCATGCGCTGGCACGCGGAAAGAAAGAGGCCGGAAGACGATGATCCAGAGAAGGAGGAAATGTTGAGGCACCCTTCGGATGCTTGCCAGTGGAAGGCGTTGGACCTCCAATATTACCAACATTTTGGGAAAGAGTCAAGGAACCTCAGGCTGGGCGTGAGCACTGACGGACTCAATCCGTTTGGAAGCCAGAGCAGCACACACAGCACCTGGCCCGTGTTTGTATGGATTTACAACCTCCCCCTGGTTGTGCATGAAGAAGAAGTACGTAACCATGAGTATGCTCGTTCAAGGGCCAAAACAACCTGGTACAGACATCAATCTGTATCTCACATTGTTGAAAGAGGAGTTGGCCACGTTATGGGAAGAAGGAGCCCGTACATGGGACGCCTCGAGACAAGACTACTTTGACATGAGAGCGGCGGTGATCACGACGGTGCAAGACTATCTCGGTTACGGATACTTCTCGGGGCAGGTGGTCCAAGGATTCTATGGGTGCGTTAGGTGCAAGGATAATACAACGTACCGCCAACTACAGAAAGATCCCGGGTCCGGGAAAACCGTGTTCCTTAGGGCTCGGAGGTGGTTTCCCAAGAATCACGCCTGGAGAAAGCTAGGACATCAGTTCGATGGGACGATTGAGCTTCGAGGAATCCCACACCTGAGGAGTGGCGCGGAAATCTACAAGCTGTTGAATAACTGGAAGGAGTGCCCTACGCCAGGAAAGACCCAGAAGAAGCCAGAGCCATTGCTAAAGGTATGGAAGGCGAGGTCTGTTTTCTGGGACTTGCCATACTGGAAGATCCTCCGCGTGCCTCATAGCCTTCATCTCATGCATATCACGAAGAACGTGGGCGAGAGTCTGCTTGCCACCCTCCTTAACACCGACAAGACCAAAGATGGGCCGAAGGCAAGTAACGACTTGAAGCATATGGGCATCAGGGATGAACTTCAACCACCACCTAGCGATGATGAGGAGGAGGACGAGGAGGAGGAGACAGAAACACAGAATAGCCGTCGTTGCAAGGGGAAAAAGGTTAATAAGGGAGAGGTCAAGCTCAAGGCCTCATGCTTCACTCTGAGTAAGAATTTCTGAACGGCTTCGCGGGGAAGATAAGCAGATGGCTAGACGAGGCGAAGCAGCGCTTCAGCGGGATGAAGTCTCACGACGTCGCCGTGCTAATGACGCAGGTACTCCCGGTCGCGATCCGAGGTATAATGGACAAGCACATCCGTGAAACACTGTTTGGCCTCTGCAACTTTTTTGACGTCATCTCTCGGAAGTCGATAGGCATTAAGCAGCTCACGAGGCTACAGGACGAGATCGTGGTGATAATGTGCGAGCTCGAGATCTATTTCCCCCCCGCTTTCTTTGACATCATGCTTCATCTGCTTCTCCATGTCGTGGAGGATATCGTCCAGCTCGGTCCTGCGTTTCTGCGAAGCATGATGCCGTTCGAAAGGCTCAATGGACACATCAAGGGATACATTAAGAACAAGTCCCGTCCAGATGGAAGCATAGCAAACGGCTTCCTAGCCAAAGAGTGCATCTCTTTCTGCTCGAACTTTCTACAAAACGATACCCCTCTTGGTATGCCATTCAACAAGCACCTCGGGAGGCTCGCTGGATGGGTTCACCGCGAGGGTCGGCGTGCAAAGCATGTCGACATGGAGGGCCGAACCAAGGACTTTGAAAGAGCAAACCTGGTCACGCTGCAACACCTGCAGGTGGTTGATCCATACATACATGAGCGCAAAGAGTTTATCAAGAAGAATTACGCTGATCGGGGGCGCCAGGTCCCGAGGGAGGAAGATGTTATCAAGGAGCACAACTCCGGTTTCACGCGGTGGTTCAGGGAGAAGGTCATAGCTCATCCACCGCAGGGCGAGTACTCGGAGGAAGATAAACTCATATTCTCATTGTCACAGGGCGCCTTGCACAACCTCATGACCTATCAGGCTTACGATATCAACGGATACACGTTCTACACAGAGGAAAAAGATAATAACTGCGATTACCAGAACTCAGGGGTAACGGGGATATTCTACACCGGCGACATCCCGGAAAGATACTACGGAAGGATCGAGGAGATTTGGGAGCTCGACTATGTTACGGAGAAGGTGCCGATGTTCCGTGTCAGGTGGGCCAAGAGCGTTGAGAAAGAAGACCGGTATTTCACCACCATGGTTATACCGTCAAAGACCACCAGCGCGAACGCACCCGCAAGAAATGAGCCTTGGGTTTTTCCTAGCAAAGTCGACCAATGCTGGTATATCAAAGACCCGTCAAAGCCTAGCCGGGTTGTCGTCAGGAAAGGCAAAGGGAACATTATCGGAATGGACAGAGTCGCCAACGAGCAAGACTTTGACCAGAACGGCGACCCAAAGATAGAAGACGGGTATGGCAACCAAACACCGGACACCACAACCCTACCTAAGAAAGGACTTCCGTTCAAGAGAAGTAGTGAAGACGTCCCGGACCTAACCTATGCAACCGCGACAAAGAAGGGCAAGAAGACGACCATTGTCAAGAAACGCTAGCGCGCTCCGACCATTGTCAAGAACCTTCGTGTATGTGGCCTACTATTATGTATCAAAACATTCTTAATTTTCATTATGTGTGTGTTATAATAATATTGCATTGAGAATATTATGTATCGACAAGACACATTCATTGAGAATACTCACTTTTGTTGTTTTAGCAATATTTGAATATTTAAAATATTTGTAATATATTTTATAGTTCATATTGTGTTTGGACAATGCTTTTACATGAAAAATGGCCTTTAAAAAAAATTTCCAAAAAATTGTTAACCTTAGGATTAGAACCTGGGTGGCCAGTGAAATAGGACAAGGCATGTTACCACTGGGCTGCTGTGTGTTTCTTGACAAAAACTTGCGCACTGCCCTATTTGTCTAGGACTGCATATTATACGAGGAGCATTCAGACCAGATGCGCCTCGCGTAATATTATACGAGGCACACTTTGCGATATGCGCCTCGCATAATCCGGTATAGATCGAAACACACAGCAAGCTACATGACCTTTCTGCCGCCGTCTCACATCTCACGCACGCGCGCCGTCTCACATCTCACAGATCGAAGCGGTCGCCGCCGCTGCCGCCGTCTGCGCTCGCAGCGCCCTTCCTGCCGCCGGCCATCCGCGCCCGGAGCAGCCCGCCGTCCAATATCATCGAGAGGTGATCCCCGAAACCATTTCTCTCTCCATCCCCTTCCCCCTACCCCTCTTCCATCTCCCTGATATTTCTGCGACCAGCCACAGGAGGAGAACACCTCGCCGGCGATCCGCCCGCCCCGTGGAGGAGGAGCCCGATGCCGCCCTCCCCGTGAAGGAGGAGCTCACTGCCGCCCCGCCTCGTGGAGGACCTGCTGCGCTCTTGGAGGACCTGCTGTTGCTGCTGCGCTCGTGGAGGGCCTGCTGTTGCTGCTGCGCTCGTGGAGGACCTGCAACCTCACCTCCGTCCTCGCCGAGCACCCCCAAGGTGAGCGCCGCTCCCCCTTCTCCCTTACCCCTCGTACTGTAGTAGTAGTAGCAGAAAAGGTGAGCGCCGCTCCCCCTTCTCCCTTCGTCCTCTCTGGCGGTCTGGCCGCAGCTCGCCCGTGTATAGTAACCGCTGTAGGTTAATCTAGGAGTACGGCTGCTGTCTTCTGCTGCTGCGGCCTAGCCCCACCACTTTCCATTGAGACCTATCTGAGCCTGATCAAGCAAGCACGCTCTAGTTTTCAATCGGAGTATCATGGGCGTGGCCATATGCACGAGCAGAGACACGCAGGATGACCACAAGCACTGGCCGCTGCAGATCACATGATTGGGCGTGGATTCTAGACTCGTTTCCTCTATTGCACATAGGAACACAACTGTACCACATGGATTTTCTGGCGAGGAGCTAGTCTTGCAAGATTCCAATACAAATGGAGACACTGTTGTGTCAGGTATGGTGGCCAGCAAAATTAGTTGTTGTCATCCTCAAGTAAGTATTTGCACGCATGTAATTCTGTATGTTAGCATGTAATCAAGGTGAGCGTTTGTGTATGCTGGCAGCAAAATGGCTGTGTTTGTGTCTATTTAGGCTTTTTTGTGCAGGTTTTTCTTTTTGAGTTGCCAATGTTTCGCCGGAATGTTGATTCATTTCCGTTCCGGCGAATTTCTGGCACTCCTAGACATAGAAAATTAGCAAAGTTCATGCCAAAATTTTCTGTGAATTTTTGTGCTTATTAGTTTCATTTATTTGTGTGTTTAGAAATGTCGGCGGAGCCGGGCCCTTCGAGCAAGCCCTTTTGGGAGCAGCAGCGGAGATGGAATCCCTAGAGGACCCGGAATTTGTTCCGCGGGACGACGAGATGGAGGAGGACGAGGATACCTCGTCGGGCGATGAGGAGATGGGGGACGCCGATGGCGACGCCCCTACCACTGATGGCGGCAGTGAAGCTACTACGGACGGTGGTAGCGCATCGAAGAAGTCCCGGAAGGATCGGACCCGGATCGTGGTCGACATCAAAAGGTCCATCATCACAAGCGTGAGCCCTAAAGGTGCGCCTTTGGAGCCAAAAGATTTTGTCGGGGGTTACTCTAACCAGCTCGCGGCAATCCTCCGGAACACCGTCACGATCAACATGGAGAACCTGAAGGCCGAAGAGAACAAGGGTTTCCTCATCCAGCTTTTCCGGAAGCTGCACGCAAGATCTGCCCGGGTGATGAGGAAAACAAGTATAATAATGACAATCTCAAAGGGAATCCGGTGAACAAGTATGCCCTCGGGAGGATGACCAAGGCCTTGTCGAATTGGAAGGCTCGGGTGAAGAATCTGATTTTCGAGGAGAAGCTAAGTTATTTGGAGCTCACCAAGAAGGAGCCTCTGGTCAAGGAAGAAGACTACAATGTGTTCAAGGCAAGATGTAACTCTGCCTTGGGCAAGGCCAGGAGTAAGAAGGGCAAGGATATGAGAGCCCTGAACATTGGTACCCACCATCTCGGCGCCGGCAGTTATAGAGCCACGAGGACCAAATGGGATAAGGAGGACGCCGATGCTCGTGCAAAGGGGTTGGCACCTCCCTTTGACGACATAAAGGAGGAGCAGGCAAAGAACTTCGTCAGGGCCCGGTTTGCCAATCCGAAAGGGAGTTCTGATTATTCTTCAGAGCCCACCGGCCCCTTTGCTCCGAGGGTGACGAACTTCATGCAAAAATATGTAAGTAGTTTGCATCCAAGTTGATTAATTGCATTCATGATTAATCAATGAAGTCCAGTTTTCTGATCAAATGCTTCGCGTTCCTTGTGCGCAGGACGAGGAGTGTAGGAGCTCCTCATCCCAAGGGTCAGCGCCGCCGCCTATCGCCAAGTGGGACACCACTTTTAACAGGGCACTGAACGGGACCAAGAGTGTTGATCCCCTGGCGGCCCCGTCGGCTGGTCGTGTGGTCGGCTTTGGCGGCATACCATCGTCCGAGTACTATGGCACCCCGGAGCGGAAGGGCAAGAAGGCCGTAAGCGCCGAGGTAAAACTCCTAAGGGAACAGGTGGAAGCCTTTCCAAATATAGTCCAAGATGCCGTGAACAAGGTTGTGTGGGCTGCCGAGACAAAGTTCCAAGAACAAGTCCAGACACAAGTCCAGTCACAAGTCCATTCACAACTGAACGAGAAGCTCAACACCATCCTTCCCGTCTACATGGAAAAGTACAACAAGTGGCAGAAGGGTGGTAAACGGGGGCCGCCACCGGTTCCCAACCTCGACAGCGCCCAATCGGACAACGTGGCGTGGCCGGAGGAGTTGGTGAGTCCTTCAGCGGGGCCGGTGGTGCTGGAGACTCCTCTAGCTCCGGAGCTTAACTTGCCCGCTGCGGCGAAGGCGCCGGCCTGCACCACCGTGCCATCAGGCAGCCACTCCGCCACCTGCGCGGTCAAGCCTGTCGGTGTCGGTGCCTCGAAATTGGCCGAGTTTGATGCCCTCAAGGTAACTAACTAATTAAAGCGAGAGTTGGGAGGCTCAACCACACCGATGACTTGATCTCCGTTTTTCTAACGCCCGGCCTACATGTCGATCTTTCGCAGGAAGACACTCCTTGCACTCTAATGCACTGGGTGGGCGGCCAGTTGATGGATGTTGCCAAGGGTACTATTGTTCAACCGGAGAACCGCAAAATGAACAATGTCACAATGCCACCCGACATGATGAGGGTCAAATACAGTATGGTGCTTCCGGGCTAAGAGCAAGTGGAACCTCCCTCTCAACCTCAAGGATGGGATGATGAGGATACGGCAGCGGTCCTCAATACCGGCTTCGGCTACTTGTACCTATGGCCGAAGAACCAGATCCGTTTGGGGATGGAGGACCAGCTCAACATCACCCTAGAGGCAGCACAACCAGCACATGACGAAGACTTCGAGATGGGAGACTTGGACAACATGGCACAGAATCCTGATGATGATGGAGAAATTGAACCGAACTTTCGTGACCAGTTTGTTAACACAAGGTTTTCTGATTTGTATGAGCCGGCACCATTAGGCACACATCAAGTTGCCGAGACCCAACCAGCACCGGCGAAACCCCCATGCAAGGTGCGCCTCTTGCCAACTAGTCAGGAGACGCCGCTACCTGCCCCCTTCACCGAGCCTCCAAGGCCAGTAGTTCCTTTTATCAGCCCTGGCACCCTCCATAAGACGGTTGGTGAGGTGAACGCGGTGGCCGAAGCCATAAAGAGCAAGAAGGGTCGCAAAAGGAAGCCTAAGGGTGATCGGGGCCAGGATCCAAATCCTCTTTTCCGGGACGGCGCTGTGGGGCAAGCCAGGAATCAGCAGCACGTGGCAGGTGTACCGATGATGTGTAAATCGATGCTTGAGGTCGCAGTCTCGCATATGCGTAGTATTCATTATGCCTGTCTCACAATTGAGGAGCACCGCATTCGCAACAACGATCAGTCATACCTCGTTTTCAAGGCTAAGGTGCCTTCTCATATGCCGTGCTTCGTCAGTGTACCCCCCGGGGATATCTTCTACGTGTGGCATACCGACCTCTTTGACATGTTGAACGGGTTTCGGCTGCACAATACCCTGGTCCGGCTGTTCTCCCTCAATATGGCCATGGAGATCACCAGAGACAAGATCCCGGGCATCCAGATAGTGGATCCCTACTTCATGCGTGACGCCGTCCTGAAAGATGCTGAGGCCATAGAGCTGGCGACCGGCTACCTCTCAAACTTCCTGCAAACATACTCGGACAAGGATGTGATTCTCCTTCCCTACCATCCCATAACGTAGGATGATCGGACAGGCTGTGTGCTCATAAGCTTGAATTTCAAACACTCAACAGCCTTGTACCTCGACTCAAACAGTGCGATCCGAAAAAACTACACCAATATCAAGAAAATTCTTGATGGCGCTCTCACCGGCTACGTCGCAGCGGGAGGCATGAAACCGGCAAGGCCACATGTGAAGTTCGGCGCGCACGTGTTCCGCCACACAACAAAGTTCGCCTTCGTCAAGCAGCCGTCTGGCAGCGGGAAGGATGCCTTCTACACCCTTTACCACATGAAGGCGTTCTTCGATGACATGGAGACCAAAACGCTGCCATCTGACCTCGTGAGTTGGGCTGAAAAGCTTACATGCATACAGGCTCGCAACCTCAGGCAGCACTTCTTCAACATCCAGGAGGAGATCGCGGCAATCATGTACCAGGGAGTCATAAAATCCGGGGGCACCTTCTACGGCGGCTATATACCGTCCAACAGGGAGATAGAAGAACGCTTAGCATACCAGGCTAACGGCAGGATGTTCATGCAGATGGCGAAAACTCGGTCGGGCTTCATCAATGCCCCCCCAAAGCCGACTCAAGAGCCAAAGAAGACTTCATGATTGCATTGCCTGGGTACCTAGTTGTTAGTTCCAAACTCGTGTTGTAACCTCTTATCACTATGTTAAACTTGCCTAGCAAAACCTCTAGAGTATGTTTCGTCAACCGTTGAACTTGATTGTGAGAGACACTAGCTAGTTATTTGTGTTACGAACTATTTTAAGTGCTTGTTGCTTTTCATTCGTCATTGCTTCCCTACTTGTGGTTTGCTTTCTTTGTCTTTCCTCGAAATGTCGATGATTAGAACATGTTGTGGCGGATCTGGTGCGCCAAGTAGACTAGTAATTTGGGCATATATTCTACTTGATGCACAACATCTAACAACGAGCATTATTATTTCCGTGCCCAACCTAAGTATGAGGTACTAATCCAAGTCATTCTTGGTTTGCTTTCTTTGGTCTTTCTTTGAAATTCTGATGATTAGAACGTGATTTCTTACATTTTTTTTGCACCCATATATATGCATGATTCTATCTTGTGAACTGCTAGCTATTGCTTTCCACTGACATAAGTAATATCATCTTTATTATGTGTAGGATATGGCGAAGAAGTGTTATGTCGTGTACATCGGTCGGGTTCCAGGTGTGTACGAGGAGTGGAAAGACTGCCAGAAGCAAGTGAACAACTTCTTGGGCAACAACTACCAATGCTATGAGAGTAGAGAGGTGGCGGAAGAGAAGTGGAGGAACTTCCTCGTGATCACCACCTTGTTGCTCTTTATGGTAGGTTATGTGCTCTACTTCATCTAGGTAGAGCTTCGACGTTGGAGTTGTAATGTGATTGTAAACTTGTACTCGGAGGTGTGAACTTGTGGCACAAACACTTGATGTATGAACTTGTATGTCATGATTGATGTGTAATGTATTGTATTCATGTTGGTTCTATTATGCTTTGGCAAATTGCAAGTTTCTGAAAAATTTTGTGTTGTTTATACTGTATTCTAGACTATATTGTATATTTGAATATCTGTATACTGTTATTTATAGTGGTCTGTAAAACTTGAATTTCGAAAATATTATAGGAGGTGCATATAGGACACTATAGGAGGCGCATATACTATAAATATACGAGGCGCATTGTGAAACATATTATAGGAGGCGCATATCGATATGCGCCTCGCATATGTGAAGTATAGGAGGCGCATATCATATGCGCCTCACATAAAAAATAGGCGAGGCTCAAAGTTAGAGGCGCATATGATATGCGCCTTGCATATGCTTTTAGGTGCTCCTCGCATAAGGTTTTCTCTGGTAGTGACCATAATCACAACTCCTATAATAAAATATAGAATAAGCCTCATGAAGAGTGGTTGTTACTGCTGAATCAAGATATTATCGCAATAGGTCTTCCGGCTAGTTGTATCAACCAGTATATCAATCTTACCGGATGTACAGTGAGACCTGTGTCAAACCTTGAAGAACACTAACCATCATATCTGCTTGAGATTCAAATTTGGTTAGGTGGGACAATAATTCAGACTCAACATGTCCAAATAGAATATTTACAACATTTACCACAGAGGTATAGTCACTAGATTCTCAATACATGGAATACAATGTCAAGCTCCAAAAGATGAGCTAAGTTGCAAAACCCATGTACTAAGAAGTTATCAAAATATAATTGCACCTACATGAATTGTTTACAAAAATACAACTGAATCCTTGTTGGGAAACATTTAGGAGGACATTGAAGTTTTTTAGAACTTCTTCTCTTCCATGAAAAAATTAGTCAGTGGCTTGGTGTGCTTGGAGGATCTTCTCGAGACATAAAGGTATAATCCTACCATATCAAGAGTTCTTCGCACATGCTTGACTAACTTAAAATGATTCCCAAGGAAGCAATGATAATCTACTTGAATCCACAGCGACATCTTTCAACAATTGCACATGAACTAGAGAAGGTTATTTATAACATCCAGAACATATACTTCGAGATAACACGAGGATGGTTCTCAAAAGTTTCCAACATTAATGCCAAATGTTCAGTATGAATCTCATATAACATGGAGAAGATAAGGATGTCATCGATGGGCTCAACAACAAACTTATTGAGACACTCCAAGAAGATGGACTCATATGTTGCCTGAACAAAGCATACCTGTTGGTCATACCGAAGACATCAGGATGTACTCAAGTGAAACATCAGCAACACCATCAAGATAGTCCATGGAACTGGGTTTGATTTGACAATAACCCAAGTCAAATCAAAGTTAGGGAAGATAACATATCCACAAAGAACATACTATCTTACTTCAGCACGAGCGGAACTAGACATCCCTTTAAAGAGGAATAGAGTTGGATAGAACTTTTGTCTTACAACTCTCCAAGTTGTTGTTTAAGCTCAACCAACTTGTTTTCAGGGGTATCCAGTACGGCTACTTAGAGAAAAGAGCAGTTCAGAGAACTAGCTTACTCAAGAACTTGACAAAACGGTCATGTGGAAACATGGCGATACTTCTAGCAAGACATCTAGAATATCACGAACCACCGATATGTCACAGAGCTCAAGAGGGAAACTTGCTTGGTAAGGCAAGAAGACATAGTCTCAGAGTTTTGGTACGAACCTAACTCTTTGACCGAAGAGGGTGCACTAGAATAACGGACTTGGTAGCATAATCATTCATGGCTCAGTGATTAGATAGCTAGTCATGCTTAGAATGACATAAATATCCTTGGATTTCAAAGAAATAAGAATTGCTAAGAATCTTAGATGGCCACATCATTACGCATGCACAACACTCATGAGTGAGAACAACTCAGAGGAAAGGTGGGTAAATATGTGTAAGGGCATCACTTCATTAAGAGGGTCATGAAACTGAGCATGACCTCTTAGTATGAAAGAGTGTGTTACTCTGAGGTAGAACAAAGTAGAAGCTAATCAATTCCTCTTGATCTGCAGATTACAACACTTTGACCCTGTCCTAGAAATGACGAGCTACTGGAGTTTGTTTCTCCGGACATCCCAAAATAGTTTGTCATGACGGACCACAAAAGTATATTTCATGAGAATAAACTGATGCACAGTTACTACTTTGCTACCAATTGGTAGACAAAGCTCGGAAAACAACAAGGGAAAAGAAACATGATTAGGATAGAATCTCGAGATGTGGATGCATAAGAAAACAATCTTCCGGAGACCAATGCAGAAAGGGAGGTGTGGCGGAGTCACGAGTATAGATGCGAGACTCTCGAGGAGTACTCTTGGCGCGGTCTATTTGGTTCCATTAAAGAAAATAAGCCATAGCTAGTGGTAAGGAAGTCCTTAGTTGTAACGATTCAATCATGACCATAACCACAAGATTGAAGTCTAGAATTGTAATACCAGCCATTCTAAGGTAATGTATAAACATTAGCAACATGGTTAAATGGACCGGACCTTGGGTTAAAGGTCAGCTTCATGTACAAGATTCACAACACCAGAATCTGGCACAATCGTGGATCTTAGGTCAAGTCCAAGGGTTAAAACCCAAAGAAAGGAGTAACTACTTTCTTAGTAGCATAGAGGGTACCACAAGGTAGCAATCACAAGGTAGCTTCCAAGACAAGAAACGACTTCTGAAGTACCCAAATAGATAAAAAGTAAGAACACAAGGCGAAAGGAAACTTCGAGGCCTAGAACAGAACATTGTGGAACCATCAACACGATGTTGTGGACCCTTAAGGTAGAGGCATCATGATAGAAATAAATATCTCAGGTGAATAGGAGCAAGGGGAACAAGGAATTCACAAGACTCACAACTCTAAAGAACTCAACACTAGGTCATATGGTTGAGAAACGACATGCCAAAGAGGCACCTAAGCTTTGAAAGACAAGACAAGATAGCAAAACTTTTCCAAATCAACACAAGATAAGATGATCCAGAATTAGAGCGAAACTAGATAAGAAGAAATACAAGCATACTAGAGTTTTCGCACATAATTTTCATCTTTGAAATAGTTTTCTCAAACTCTAGACTCATCATCGACCAATATAAAGGGTTTCCTACAGTCGGTACTGCTGTGATACCAAAACTTGTGACACCCCCGGGAATAGGGCTAGACAAATCCTAGACCTCCGTCTGACATAAGCTTAACCTTGAGCTCGAGGATATCCAGTGAAGAATCGATAACACAGCAGTGACCCTACGACACAAAATTTATTACAGCAAGCTCATAAATGAGAAAAGAACCAAAATATTACAAGCAAAGGTCACTGACCACAAACATCAATCAACGGAAGGAAAATTATGCTATTAATTATATCAAACTTAACAAATTGCCTAAGAGTCCTAAAGCATAACGATGACGTCCCATTCCATAGATTCCATGCTGCCGACCAGGAACCCCAAGATACTCGTCGATGTCAATGCCAAAACAAACTCATCTTCTATGGTAACATTTACTCCGCTGCAAAATGATCAACAAAGCAAGGGTGAGTATAGGGTGTACTCGACAAGACTTATGGCTGGTGGAGTTATTTTGCGTAAAGCCATCTTTGTTTATAAAACAGGAGGGAGAAGAATCTCGTCTAATTAGAGTGTTTTAAAAAGGAATAAGAGAGTGACATCTCCAAAGTGTTGATCATCATCTTTGATATCCACCAAGTCATCATCATCAAACCTCAACCAGGATCACCCCCTCATACCATGAGGAAGCATCCTTAGGCACACTTTACTTGCCAAGTTTTACGATTAGGTTATTCTTATTTATGATCCCACGTCCATTCCCAAGTCGTCCATTACCGTGGACACGGATTTTCGAAGAGATTTAACCCTGTAGGGGTGTACAACTTTACCCACACAAGCCGACTGACTCTTAGCATCACTTGACACACTTCCTTGGTGTGCTGATAGAGCGTGATCGACCGAAACCTTTCCCTTACTTTTTCATAATCCATGAGTCACCTGAAGGGCTCCCGGCTGCGGTAGTTGGCCATACTATATGCTTGCACCATTTTCCAAAAACCTTTTCCATGCAGGTGCCGAATAAAACCTCAAACTATGGACTCATGGATCATACTAGGAAAGTTGGGTCAAGGGGGTCCCCAGAAACCCCCGTGTGGTTGCACGCTCATATTGGTTCAACAGGCAAGAACCTCGGGTCCTAAGGGTGGCAAGTATGGGACTGCAAAAACCACAATCCACGTGGCCTCCCGTACAAGCCTTAGCATGTTTACCTCACATCACCTGTCATACCACGTTCTCCTGTCTAACTAGGTTCATTCGGAGCTCGGATCCATCAACCAGGGGAAATTAGCAGAACTACTAAAGTATGGCTAAGCATAACAGATAAAGTAGCTCTAGCAGCGCTCACAAAGCCAAACCCTAGTTATGCTAGGAGTAGTGGATCAGGGATTATAGGTTAAAAGGGAACATGCACCAGATAGGATTACTCTATCTATTGATAAAAGACTTTAGAATCATATGCACATGGCAAGAATTGAAATACTTTGAAAGCATAGGATTCATATGTATGTGTGGGGTTTAGCTTGCCTTTGCCCGTTGATAACCGATAAGCATATCTTCGGACACCTGGTACTTTACTTGGTTATAGTTGGTCAAGTATTGGTCTTCGAGCTTCGATGCTATTGATATCGGTCTTCAATCTCAATCTCGATATCGTATTCTACTGGGGAGAAGCAAAACAACGAAAAGAGAGGAAAACAATCAACACATGAAATCAATGCAATGCTCAAACAAGGATGATGATATGACAATTTGAATTTTATTGAAATTGAAACCCTAAACATGCTTAGTCATTTTAAACGGGGTCCAAACCCTAATTCGGAGAAACCACGGACGTATATGAGAGGGTTCATTTTGTCTTTATAAATAACTTGCAATTTAAGTTGTTTAACAATGCATGATTTTATCTTAAAGAGGCACATATCATTTTTCTAAACATTTAGATATATTATAGACATTTTTCGGACTTATAAATAAAAAGTTATTGAATTTATAAGATTAAATTAATTTCTGAAATTATTTAAACCTAAAGGAAATTACTTTTTACACTAGGGCTAACCCTAGCCATAGAGGTTGATAGAGGGGCCCCATGGCCACCTCAGCTGCCACGCGAGCAGGGTGGGACCTGGGCTAGGTTTGACCGGGTCAGACAGCGTGCGATGATGCCGGGGTGATGTCATCGACGCTGGTGAGCCACATAACGGCAAGGGGACGGTGGTGGAGGGCTCGAGGGGAAGCGAGGTTGCGCGCGTTTGAACGAGCGGAGCACGGGAAGGCTAGCGGTGGTCGTGCCGCCATTTATTGGTCATCGGAGCATCGTCTGCGACGATGTCCGATGGCGGCTGATACGTCTCAAACGTATCTATAATTTTATATGCTCCATGATTGTTTTATATCATTTGTCTGATGCTTTGTCTACACTTTGAGGTATTTTTATACACTTTCTAGAACTAACCTATTAACAAGATGCCACAGTGCCAGTTGCCTGTTTTCTGCTATTTTTGGTTCCAGAAAAGCTAGAAAATAAATATTCTCATAATTGGACAGGATAAAATCCGAAGTCAATATTTTACCGGAGCGAACATGGAGCCAGGAGGACAAAATAAGGGGGGCCAGGAGGTGGCCACACCCTAGGGTGGCGCAGGCCCCCTGCCGCGCCAGCCCTAGGTGTGGGCCCCTCGAGGCTCCACCGACCTTGCCCTTTCGCCTACATATACGTCTCCTCGAGACGTAAACCCTAACGCAGGCAGAATCCACAAAAAGGTCTACATCACCGCCGACACCGAAGGGGAGATTCGGGGGACATAAGTCTCTGTTCTGGCACCCTGCTAGGATGGGGAAGTGCCCCGGAGCCATCCCCAGCGATCTCTGCCACCATCTCCATCACCGTTGCTGATTCCTATGATGATGAGGGAGTAGTTCTTCCTCGAGGCTAAGGGCTCTACCGGTATCTATGTGTTCATCTCTCTCTCTATCCGTGATCATATTGTGATCATGAGCTTTGTAATCAAGTAGATCTACTTTGCTACTCAAGTGCTTTAATAGATCTCCAGCTCTCCCCACATGCATGAAAGTGACAGCATGCATACCATAGTGGAACTTAGGCTAGAGTTTACATAAATACTCAAGTGCTTCAATAGATCTCTGCTCTCCCCATGTATGTGAAAGTGACAACGTGCATGCCGTGGTGGTGCTTAGGCTAGAGTTCATAAATATTTATCATGAGTATATTTTGAGTTGGTTGTCTCTATGAAATTGTGGTGTTTGTTGGAACCATCTAGCGCTCAAGGTGACAGTGTGGGGTTATATAGATGGGGAGGCAGACTTTGAGGAGTGCTGTTATAGCCATACCATGGATTAGAGTGTCCAACCGGAGAGTAGTTCAAGGTAGCATCATGAAGAGAATATATTTATTGAGAGCGTTCACTAGTGAAAGTATGATCCCTAGGCCTTGTTTCTAAGCATTGAAACACCATTCACAACTAGATCTGTTGCATGTTTGCTTGCTTCCATCTTTTTGCCTTTAGTCTTTTCCTCCCCGTCAAAAGCTCTTTTCTGGCATTGTTACCACTTATAATCATCCATATCACTTGTATTTCACTATATCTTTGCCGAACTAGTGCACCTATACACCTTAAAAGTGTATTGGGTATGTTGGGGACACAATATACTTCTTGTATCTTGATTGCAGGGTTGCTTGAGAGGGATACCTTTGACCACTTCCTCCCTGAGTTCGATAAACCTTGGGTAATCCACTTAAGGGAAACTTGCTGCTATTCTACAAACCTCTACACTTGGAGGCCCAACAACTGTCAACAAGAATGGAAGTGTGTAGACATGAAGCTCTTTTCTGGCGCTGTTGCCGGGGAATTAAAGAAGAAGCTCCCACGTCAACAACACGCCATCAAAGTCTTTTCTGGCACGTTGCCGGGGAGGTAAAGTAAAAGGTACTCACATCCTATGGTGTGTGAGTGCTCGAAGTTATTTCCTTTAGATTCTTCAGTTTTGTCTTTTTGTTTCTTGTTTTCACTAGTTAGGCTTAATGGAAAACAACAAAAAATTAGAGAGCTTTATAGTATTTATCTTGAGTTAGGACAAGAAGTGTTTGAAGACAAAATTAAAAAACCTATGGAACTTCATTTGCATGCTAATAGCAATGTTATTAGTATGAATTATTTGAACACCATTATTGCTAATGCTATGAAAAGGTCTAAGCATGGAGGGAAGTTGGTTTTGATGAGTACGATATTTTATTCCCCCAAGCACGAAGGAGAAAATTTACTTTGATGATACTTTACCTCCAATATATTATGATTATAATGATGAATATGATATTTTCAGTCCATCTGCTATTGAGGAGAAAATTAATTATGATTACAATATGCCTCCTATATTTTATGATTATGGTGATGAGAATAATAATGATAGCTATTTTGCTGAATTTGCTCCCACTACAATTAATAAGAATGACTATGCTTATGTGGAGAGTAATAATTATTGTTAATAAGAATGACTATGCTTATGTGGTTCATGATAAGAATGTTTTATGTGATAGTTATATTGTTAATTTTATTCATGATGCTACTGAAAGTTCTTATGACAGAGGGAAACATGGTTTTATACATCTCAATAATATTAAGTTTCGCCTCTTTATGTTGAAATTTTTGAAGTTGCACTTGTTTTGCTTTCCTATGCTTGTTTCTTTGTGCTTTCATGACTTGTTTCTTTACAAGATTCCTATGCATAGGAAGTGGGTTAGACTTAAATATGTTTTATATTTGCTTCTTGATGCTCTCTTTTACTTCAATTCATATTTCTTATGTGAGCATTATCAAAATTTCTATGCCTAACTTAAAGGCGTTAAAGAAAAGTACTTCTTGGGAGATAACCCAATATTTTTGTTGAGTCTTGGAAGTTATTACCTCTGTAATAACCTCCCCTTATTCTTTTTGAGTGGTTTTTGTGCCAAGAATAACCTCTAATGAGAGAGAAGTAAGATTTGGGGAAGTTGTTGTCCCAAAACGGATGTTTATGCTTCACTATAAAAATTCGTGAAAATATCTGTATGTCGGATTGAGCTGTAATTTTCTAAGTAAATCCCCCAGGTTGTTATCTAACTTTTTTTAGTTTAACACTTTTTTATTTGAGAAACATAAGGTCTTTGAAAAAATCGGTTTTTACCTGCTGGTCTGTTTTGACAGATTTCTGCCATTATTTGCATTTGCCTCTTATCGATTTCTTTTTGAGTTCTCTTTGGTAAATTGAGCTTTTTAAAGGAATTGCTACGGTAGCTTGTGTTTTTAATGGAAGTTTTGTTGTGTTGAAACTAAACCCAAAGGCTCATTATCTTGAATGCACTAATGTTGCTAATGAAGATTGTGTTAAGTTTTGTATGAAGGAAATTTTCAAGTGTAGGGGAAGAATGATGTGATGAGATGAAGAATGGACAAAATCTCAAGCTTGGGTATGCCACCCCGTATCACCCCAAGAAATATTCAAGAGGTACAAGCGTCAAAGCTTGGGGATGCCCAAGGCATCCCCATCTTCATCAACAAAAATCTCAGGTCTTCTTTCTAGACACTTCGTTTTTATTGCTTCATGCACTTTTGTGCTGTTCTTGGAGCGTCTTTGTTTTTGTTTTTAGTTTTTTTCCTTTTCTTTGTTTGCTTCAATAAGTTGGTGGATCCTAGCACACTTCTTTTGCAGAGAGACACACTCCATTTCCATTGCCTAGAACACTCTAGTTTTCATTCTTATTGTCTTGTGAGTGTTCTATTTTGCTAGCACTGTGTTTAGCCTTAGTTTTCTTGTGCTTTCAGCTTAGAAATTTTTAGTTCTTCTTTGTGGATTTGTGAGACAAGCTCACTGATCTTTTTTGATTATTATCTTTGTGAGATGTTTCAAATAAGTCGATTGGTGTTGGAAAAGAGTAGGAAGCTTCATGCTTCAGTTGTACAAAAGGGAGCTTGTTTTGACTGTGACTTAGACTTTATCATGTCATGCTAGATGTTGTTTTGACCTTATTCTTAGTGATTATTTCTGTAGCATGACTTGTTCCAAACAATTATGATTGCTTAATGTGCCTTGAAAGAACGATGCGTTGTTTTAGCATACAAAAGCATAGTATTGTGGTATTATCCTTTGATGCTTTGTTTGGGTTGACATGGCACATGCTCACACCATGTTATGACTATGAACCAGTCGCCTTAGCCTCTATGATCATTTAGTTTTTGACTTGGGATACCACTTTATGCTTTGATTAGTAATGTTTTGTCGCTCTACATGATTTTGGCCATTATTGCTCTATTAATTGGTCGCTTCCAGTCTTTTGCTAGCCTCCACTTGTACTGAGTAAGCTCTACTCATGCATCCAACTCCCAAGAAACCAAGTTATTCCAAAGTGTCCACTATAAATTCCTATGCATGGTGTGTTACACTGTTTCAAGTATATTCTTGTTTTATCTACCTTCCATTTAAAAAGTCACTTTGTTATGTCAAAAATTAGTGATTAAAGCTCTCAAAAACTTGATGGCACACTTTATTTTTCTTGCCCCTAATAAACTTGAACCATTGTGTCATCTATGTTGTATATGCTTGCACTTATATATTGGGAATTACCAGAATCGTGCTGTCACGGGAAACACTTTCAACACCTGTAAATATCTACCCATTTGATATCATCCTCTTTTGTTTATGTATGTCGTCGGTGTGAAATAAAAGGGGAGCTTGTAAGTCCATGGAGTTATGTATATGTGTTAGAGAAACGCCTGGGCCGCTAGCCTAAGCCATGCCTAATCATGGTGGAAACTTGCAGCATCACCGTACTGAGAAATGTATGAAGCATTCTTCTTATAAAAAAAGATAGATGGAAAAAAGAGATTGAGAAAAAGAAAAAAAAGAGATGAGAAAATAGGAAAGAAAGAAAAAGCACCATTTTACCATGGTAAATAAGAAGATTACTGAGATGCTCATTGTGTGCTTGCCTTGTCATTTTGATATGGGATAGCTCATGTGTCATGGGGTTGGCGGTTCTCTATGATACACATGTACTTACTATGACAAGAACTTACCGGTAACTAAAGTTGAGTAGCATGAGGAGCGTCCCTCGTACTCAAGGGACATGCGATAGCCAACTTATGATTTGTCAAGCATATACTCCATACTTTTTTCATTTTAACCTTAATCACTTCAACATGCTTATGATAGGGGCAATGAGAGCTGAAAGCTAACAAGTACCATAATTTTTGGAAGCTCTTTATGAAACTTGAAATCCCTTCTTCCCTTTTGAAGGGCCTTTATTCCACTTTTATATTGAGTCTCCACCTTCTATCTTAGGCACCAACTAAGAGAGCATAGTTGTCATTCTTAGTTCTATGTGAATTGTCCCTAAACTTATTTATTTATTCATAATGTTGATATTGCTTGATCTTGAACTATTTGTATCTAGTCACCCTTATGAACTTTGAAGGTGTCCTATGCATTTATGTTTTGCTACTCCATGAGGGAAAAGCTGAATACCACTATGCTATGTTTTCTATATGTGAAACAAAAAAACGTCTTTCAATGCATTGTTATTCGTGATCTTTGTTTGTATCCTTTCATGTTGCAACATAGTTACTATGTCCTATTGTTGGAACTTCATCTTTCATGATCATGTTTAGAGTACTTTGATCCCGGCTTCCAATGCTTGCAAATGGTTGGATCAAGATTGTGATGGTGCATGTCACCTCAAAAATTATTCTTTTTATCACTTACCTACTCGAGGACGAGCAGGAGTTAAGCTTGGGGATGCTTGATACGTCTCAAACATATCTATAATTTTTTATGCTCCATGCTTGTTTTATATCATTTGTATTATGCTTTGTCTACACTTTGAGGTATTTTTATACACTTTCTGGAACTCAACTATTAATAAGACGCCGCAGTGCCAGTTGCCTGTTTTCTGTTGTTTTTTGTTCCAGAAAAGCCAGAAAATAAATATTCTCGGAATTGGACGGGACAAAAGCCGAAGTCAATATTTTACCGGAGCGAACACGGAGCCAGAAGGACAGACGAAGGGGGGTCAAGAGGTGGCCACACCCTAGGGTGGAGCGGGTCCCCCTGGCCGCGCGATCCCTAGGTGTGGGCCCCTCGAGGCTCCACCGATCTTGCCCTTTCGCCTACATATACGTCTCCTCGGGACGTAAACCCTAATACGGGCAGAAATCCACAAAAAGGTCCGCAGCGCCGCCGCCACCGAGGGGAGATTCGGGAGACAGAAGTCTCTCTTCCGGCACCCTGCCGGGACGGGGAAGTGCCACCGGAGCCATCTCCATCGATATCCACCACCATCTCCATCACAGTTGCTGATTCCCATGATGATGAGGGAGTAATTTTTCCTTGAGGCTAGGGGCTCTACCGGTAGCTATGTGTTCATCTCTCTCTATGTGTGATCATATTGTGATCACGAGCTTTGTAATCAAGTAGGTCTACTTTGCTACTCAAGTGCTTTAATAGATGTACGGCTCTCCCCACGTGTATGAAAGTGACAGTGTGCATACCGTGGTGGCACTTAGGCTAGAGTTTACATAAATACTCAAGTTATTGAATAGATCTCTGCTCTCCTCATGTGTGTGAATTGATAGCGTGCACGCCGTGGTGGCACTTAGGCTAGTGTTCATAAATATTTATCATGAGTATATTTTGAGTTGGTTGTCTTTATGAAATTGTGGTGTTTGTTGGAACCATATAGCGCTCAAGGTGACAGTGTGGGGTTATCTAGATGGGGAAGGCGGACTTTGAGGAGTGTTGTTATTGCCCTACCATGGATTAGAGTGTCTAACCGGAGAGTAGTTCAGGGTAGCATCATGAAGAGAATATATTTATTGAGAGTGTTCACTAGTGAAAGTATGATCCATAGGCCTTGTTTATAAGCATTGAAACACCATTCACAACTAGTTCTGTTGCATGTTTGCTTGCTTCCATCTTTTTGCCTTTAGTATTTTCCTCCCTGTCAGAAGCTCTTTTCTGGCACCGTTACCACTTATAATCATCCATATCACTTGTATTTCACTATCTCTTCGCTGAACTAGTGCACCTATACACCTGACAAGTGTATTGGGTGTGTTGGGGACACAAGAGACTTCTTGTCTTGATTGCAGTGTTGCTTGAGAGGGATACCTTTGACCACTTCCTCCCTGAGTTCGATAAACCTTGGGTAATCCACTTAAGAGAAACTTGCTGCTGTTCTACAAACCTCTGCACTTGGAGGCCCAACAACTGTCTACAAGAATAGAAGTGCATAGACATCAGCGATGGACGACGAGCTTTAGTGCAGGCACGACAGAGAGCGAGAGGGATAGGTTGGAGGGCACTGGGAGGTGCATGAGCTCACCACGGAGACGGTGGAGGGGTCAGCGAGGCCGAGCGAGGTTGGAGGGTACCAGAATCGACGGTGAGGCGACGACCAGTGATGGGGAAGGAGGTTCCGATTGTGGCGTTAGGGACGGCTCAGGCTTGGTTAGTCGGGCAGATGAAGTAGTCGAGCACGGTGATTCCAGCGGTGTGCTCAAGTGGGGAGGTGTGGCCGGAGACAACGACGACGATCAGCGAGCGGCGGCTAGGGTTTCGGGGCTGCTGCGCGTGAGCGACACAGAGCGAGAGAGGAAGAGAAATGGTGATAAGGAGGGAGAGGGGGATGTGGCGGTTCTTATCCTTGCATCCCGGGGCGGCGGGCATCGCAACGCAACGGCGTGGTGGACGGCATCGGCAGCGCCACTGAGCTACTTGCCGACGGTGGGGAAGACGACAGTAAAGAGCAAAGCGGTACTGGGCCAGGGCTAGGCCGGACTGGGCCACGCGGGTGCGCTGAGCGGCAAGAAGGGGAAGAGGAAATTGTGCTAGGCTAGAATAGGGTGGCTGCAAGTTTTTATTTCAAAATTCTTTTCTTTTTCTGTTTTCTCATTTTTTCTCTTTGTATTTCAAATGTTTTTCTTTTTGAGTCGTTTCAAAAATACTAGAAACTTTTGTGAAACTATAAAAATATACCAGAGACCCTTGTAATCAAGTTGGGTTCCATAATTTTTGTAGTTTTAAAAATTCAAAACCATTTTGAATGTGTTTCAAATAGGTAGGGGGAAATAGGTTTTAGGGTTTTTGGTTTCTTTTTCTTGCATTTTATTTAGATAACACTATATGATGCTCATGAATGCACAATCAAACCCTAATTACTATTAGTAGAACTAGGGCTGTTACAAAATGCATTCTAGAAAAAATGTCATGAAGTCTACTATGTAAATTCCATGCCAAGCTAACAAAAAATGCCACTAAGCCTATATTGAATTATCCATGAAGTGTCAACAAAAAATGACATGGAGTGCAACTTGAAAAATGCCATGGACTTCCAACTGATAATGCCATGTAGTGTCAAAATATGAAATGCCATGAATTTTAAGATGTAAATGCCATTCTGGTTGCCATTTAGGTAGACCATGCCATGGAGTCTAAAAATGTAACAACCATGTGGTTTTTGTATTGGAAAAACAAGCCAAGCTGAAAAATGCGAGTTAGACTAAAGTGTAGTAGCCATGAAATTTCTAATAAAAATACCAAGGGGTGTAACTTCATATAATGCCATCTAGTAAGCATATAAAATTTGTCAAGCTATAGATAGTGAACAACATGATAAATAAAAGAAGGTATGACATCAAACAGACCACACAAACATATATGTACAATAACAATCATGCACGTAGTCTCTACATCACTGGTGACACAAAATCAAAAAAGTATATGACAACCTATCGCACATAGAACTACAGTTTTTCTACATCACAGAAAAGTAAAAATAGGGTGAGATAGAACAAAGAGTATCTGGAGGGTTGTAGGGGTGATCACGGTCCATATGCATATGCACAGACATGATTTGATTGACCTTTTAAAAGAGAAAGTGATTTCAATCAAACAAACCATCCCCATACATTGTGCATCAGACCTAGACGAAAGAAGAAGAAAAAATTAGTTAGAATATATTAAAGCCAAAACAGAATTAAATTGATGCTAATGTTTTTTGCATTCTTTGCAGGATGGATCCAGGAAGTAGTAACCAGAATCATGATGGAAGTTACAAAGAGGTTGATCAATGGTTTGGTATTATTCTAAACACAGCGGAACAAATTAGGATGGATATTGAGGCAATTAATACATCGTACCCACTGGTGTACCGCAAAAATCCATGCAAGGTAAGAATAATGCATGATGTTAGCAAATAATTGTATGGGTTTATGATTGACTAGGCATGAACACTGAAATTTCCCATGCTAATACACTAAAGAGCCAGTTCATATGTCAATTTAGTACGACATGTTTGGGTATAATGTACAAATGAACCCATAGTGTGGACACATGATATAGATTCCATATTGTTGCCATCAGCAAAACTAAAGTTTTTGGTGGGTTAATTGATCAAATGATGAACAATGAGAATTGTTATGGACAGAAGTTGCCATGCCAATATAGTAGAAAATGCCAAATGTTAATTACAATAAGTTTCAGGGTTCTGACAAAAAAGATATATCAAATCAGAGTTGGTTGCAAAAATAGAAATTGACATATTTGGTGTTGTTAATTTTATAAAATGCAATCTAATAAAAAATGCCATGAACTTTATAATGTAACTACCATGCTGGTTTTGATTGAACTCTATAATCCCATGCTTACAAAATGCCATCATACCATGAGTTTGAAAAGTTTCCATACATGTACATCTAAAAATGCCATTGACTAACACTATGAGTTTGTTTTTAGAAAAATTCGCAGGGGCAATCAACGAGCCGGTTTGTTTTTGGCCAACGTCCATCTACTGGGATCCTATCGATGACCAAGCCAAAGACACAAGCTATTGTCCAGATTAGGACATGTGATGTGGTTCATGGACCTGAACCTACAATAGCACTCTTCTGGTCTTCGGTGAACTTCTTGTATAGCAGGACCAACGAAGCTGGTGATGCCCGGTTCCGCTTCTTATCCTGAAATAAAAAATATGGCAATAATTAGGGTTTGTAATAGTGAATGCAGTATCGAGACGTTAACGGATAGGCTCAACATAAAAATGCCATGGAATACAAACAAAAATTTCCATATGATGTATATAAAAATTAGAGCAAAAACAAAATAAGGTTAATCACGCATGAAGTGGTAAAGGTGATGGATGATTCAACAATACAATGATCACAAAAGAGGTACATATACAAGATACCACAAAAAATTTCTGCTATACACAGTCCATGATAGAAAAGAGAAAACCTGTACAATGTAGGAGAAACAGATAGGATGAAAATAAAAATGCCAAGATCTACAACCACAATTGCCATATGTTGTACATAGAAATTAGAGCAACCAAAATAAATGTTCACTATGCATAAAGTGCAAAAGGTGATGGACGAGTCAACATTTTAAAATGACAAAAAGGTACATATATAAAAATAACACAAAAATATCTGCTACACACATTCCATGATAGAAAGAGTGAAACGACACAACCTAGGAGAACGTTACCGGTACTATTCAAGATAGAATGCCATAGTTGGTAAACATAAAAACAGAGGACATAAACAAAAGTGCAAGGACACAAATAATTACCCCTTCAACATCATTGAGTGATCCATCTTCCGCTTTGCGCTTTCTCGGAGGCATTGATCATAACCTATATAGTTTCACAAAATGGGAGAGAATATTAATTTGAGCAATTGAACTGTGAATGGAAAATTCCAACCATAATATGATATAACAACCATGAAATGCAGACTGCCATCAACATGACACTTTAGTAACCATTTATTGAGGAACTGAAAAAATAACAACAAGCAACACAGAAAATACCAGACACGGTGAAATGAAAAAACCATGGCATGAAATTTAACAAAATAATTATAATGAACACTACAACAACATATAGGGGCAACTACCAAGACATGGCGTCGAACAACAAAAAAAATACCAACCAAAAATATAACCACTACAATATGACAACCTAAAATTATATTGCATAGAGCAACATTTCTAAATGGAAAAATACCCACCTTAACATGAAACAACAACCATGTGAATGAAAAATTCCATCCATGATATATTGTAGTAACCATGGAATAACATAATGAAAATTACAAAAACATACATCAAACAGCTAGATAGGGTATTAAACTAACCTACAAAAATGATGATGATCACAAAATCCCGATGATCGGCCCGAGAAATGCCAACAAAAAGTAGAATAAACCGCCACCTCACACCTACATCAGTTGGGGTGTGACAAAAAACTCCCATACACCAATGCGTTCCTAGTAAAGCCTTTAACAAAATGGAAAAGGAGAGGACGAACTACAGGAAACTACATATGCATTCCATACAAAAAATGGTAGAAGCCTACCAAGAAATCTAACTACACAACCACCTGGTCATTTGAAATCCAATCCTACAACTACCATGCGGCAAGCACAATCCAGAGATCAAGAAATCCGAGGAGGGCACGTGCGTGTAGATACTATTAGACGAAATTCATAACCGCAAATCCGAGCACAACTGAGCGAAATCTAGCCAACACAGAGCACGAATTGTAGCTGGTTATCGCTAGTAACACAAAATACCCACACATTTTATGGGATTTCGCTGATTTTGTCGCCGACTCCATACAGAACGGCGGACTCGAGGGAGCAAAATGGGCAGCATAAGAGAGGTGGAAGTCAATGTACCTCAACTGTGATGAGCGGCGAGCTTCTGCGCGACAAAATGCCGGCCGGAATCACGCCGGCGACCGCTAGAACCGGAGGGGACGGGAGGCGACGAAATCGGTGGAGGGGAAGCACGAGGGAGAGAGAGGGGAAACCGGTTGGGACACATTAAATAACCGTCGCGCACTAAGGTTAATGCGCGCATAATCTGCCTGGACCGCCGGCCACGTCGGCGCAGAGTCCACCGCCACATCGGATCCTATGTGTCAGCGGGGCCGGATAGCACAGCGAGCCATCATCCATGGATGTGTCCAATGACGACTGGACGGCGCAGGGAGTGTCGCGCGCCGAGACTAGAATCCAAACGTTCGCTCAATAGATCTAAGGATATATAAAAGTAATGTACTTGAAATTTTCTAATTCCAACTGATATACTATATATAGAGATTGGGCTACACGCGCTTTTGTTCCAATATTTCGCTCCGCGCGTAAATTGGCTACTGCAGACTTATTTTGGCGGCCCCTCGAGCTGGATGAGCCGATATGTAACACCCTCAGAATCGACCCTATGCAAGTTTTAGCGCTTCCCGCCAAACCCGCATAGAAACGATTCAAAGGTGCCCACCAGGCACTTTCGTGCGGGTGGAAAACGAAGTAATAACATTACACAACAGTCCTTGATGGGACCCACAGAACTGATATATATATACAACACGACTCCTTGAGTCAAGAATACAGATATAATGTACAAAGATCCAAATCACCTTGAAAACGATAGAGCGTCCAGCTACGGAAAAGATGCAAATGGGGCTAAGAGCCCTGAAGAATAACCAATGGCGTCCATAACCCTGCCCAGGCCAAGCCGGAAGGGTAACCCTACTAACGACGTCGATTTCAAAACCTGCTTAAACAAAAGGGGTGCCGACAAAGGGCAAAGGAAAAAAGAGGAGCGTCGATCGAGGCCAAGACAGCGAGGCTAGAATTCGGTCCTCGCCACATAGGTATGGTGGATCAAGCGGCAGCAAGATGCACTAAACAACCTATAGAGACTCGATACAACCGCGGCTATCGAGAGGGTAAGAAAGATCTATTCGAACCGACTGATTCTACCATCGACAAACCCATCCTGGTGTTTCCCTCGAGACCAAACGAGGAAGTCAACCGAGGAACTCACACCGGGCGCTTTATTTATTCGTTATCGCAGCAATTACTAGTCAGGTATAGATAATCGTCCTGATAAAATAAGCAGTGGGCCATTTTAGTTAACCATTCCGTTGTAGTTGCGACACTTACTAGTCAAATACATTTAGCATGAGATAACCCAAAACCCAGCAGTTGTTGGTACTTTTATTTAGCCATTCCGTTGTAGTTGCAGTACTTACTAGTCAGATACAGTTGTCGCAAGCGACAAACCAAACAAGCAATTGTGGGCAGTTTTATTTAGCCATTCCATTATATTGAAGCTGATTACTAGTCATTATAAAGTCAAATTTATAGCACTACTTTAGTTATAGTTGTCTATGATCGAGATACTGTGCTCCAAGTCGTCCATAACCGCGGACACGGCTTTCAGAAAGTTTTACCCTGCAGGGGTGCACAAATAGCAACACACACTCGATCAACCTCGGAAAAACCAAATCAAAACCCAACGAGGCCTTCACGACAAAGCAATCACAGGATTCAGAAATATTTCCGGGGGCCACCCCATTGAGTAGACCCGCAACGAAGTTAGCTGACTCCGAGGCGGACTCAAGGTTTGCGACAATGGCTGTAAACGACTGGGAACCCAAAACTGGGCTTGTCGATACCGCGAAAACACTCCGCTTACCTAAACAGTACAGGTGCTATCCATCGCACAATTTAAATAAAGCAGTAAAGCATGGCATAAGTACAGGATAGTAAATAAAACCTCAAACTAGTTTGTGGCCCCAAGAAATAAGAATGAATCAAGCTCTAGCTCAGGGGGGTCCCATAATCCTCCCGGATGTGGATAGCGCGGAAATTGAAGGAACAGGTATCAAGCACTCGGGGTCCTACGGGACACAAGTGGACGGTTAACAACCAAATAACATCTATTGCCCACCTGTGCCTCTGCTTACTTACTTCAATTTTAGTTGTTAAACGGTAATTAAAGTAAACGATAATTAAAGCCATGATCATCCCCAACATTAAACAAGCGGCAACACTCCAGCAACTGTGGCACTTGACGACACGCAACAACACTTGAGCAAGCGACTACGACGCTCAAGTCCAACTAGCTACCAAACAACAGGTAATAGGATGTGTCCAAGGCAATATAAGGCTGCAAGGGATATCACGGGTACGGAAACTAGAGCAACGCAAAACAGATAGCAATAGATCAACAGGAGGGAGTAAATACTATAAAAGTAAGATAGGTAGAAAGGGGGAGATGCTCGCCTGAAAACATTGTCGAAGGTTCAACCGAAGATCGGGGCGAAGCTCACATCAACTCAACGGCCCAATCCGCGAAGAAGAAAAACACTAGAAGAAACACCGGATGCACTCTTTAATACTACGGCAAAAGATCGGGCATGATGCATGTATGATGCATGGCATGGTAAATATGCGGTGCAATTAGGCCATATTAAGCGGAACCGGGGTCCCGACAATTTAATTAGGTGACTTATGTTGTTTAGAAGCCCCACAATTTAAATGTTGTCTTAACATGGCAAAATATAGCACCGGTTCGCTACACCAATTTAAATGAGGCCAATATACGACTGGATTTGCACGCATAAGGGCCCCATATTTAATTATATGGTGAATCGTCATAAGGCCCCCAAACCACACAAATATGCATGCATGAACAATTTAATATGCAACAATTTGATATTACATTTATAAAATAGGGCTCGAGAAAAGGTTCACACATTAGAGGGTCTCGACGATCTTGGGGTTCCGTGGTTCGGGGTCCGGTCTCAGGGTTCAGGGTTCGACGGGATCGGCCTCGGACGACAGAAGTAGATCTTGTCGCATCCGCGGTAGGCGAACTTGTCGGTTCCGCGGTTTCGGTTGTCGGTGTCAGACTCGGGCCTCGGCACTGGGAGATCTTGGTGTCCTGTGACGGAGAACTTGGTTTTCGGGATAGGCGATCTTGACGCTCGGTGCCCGTGAAGTAGTTCTTGTCGTTCTGTGCGAATCTTGTCGTCACGAAGATCTTGTCGGTTCCCCGAATCAGATCGGTCTTGGCGTCCGGGACGAAGAACTTGTCGTCCTCGTGGCGATCTTGGCGTTCTTCCGGTTCGGGTTTTGGCGTCCGAGGGAAGTACTTGGCGCGGCGCCGGGTTCGGATCGGTCTTCGGACTCCGGGAACAGGGCATCGGATCCGCATCTATGAAGGAGATCTTGGCGTCGGGAGGGTAGCACTTAGAATCGCCACATCATCACCATACCATCATCGTTGCAACAATAACTGTTCTTCATGACCAAACATCTGCACTCCTTCAGTACCACTCCAACACTACACCAAAACGTCTTGCCGCGGGTCGTGCACCACCAGGAACCACCTAGAGCAGGCGACACTGTAGGGGTTCACCAGGTCAGCACGCAAGGATGCAGCGAGACTAAACACGCTCGCACACACAATCTTGCTGGCGACACAGAACTCGCGGGATCGAGCGGCAGAGGGGACAGCCGAGCGATGGAGACGGAGGCAGGACGAGGAGGCGCCAAGGAGGAGGACCCGCGACAGGTGTGGTGGCGTGCTCTGCTGCAGAGGCGCCGAGGAGGGCGGTGGAGGCGAGCCCGCATGCGGCGGGCGAGGCGGGAGGTGCTCGAGGCTCGGCCGGGACGGAGGACGCCAAGGCATGGAGAGGCGAAGGAGGAGGAAGGGCGCCGGGCGCGGAGCTCGGCATGGGACGGCGCTGCGAGGCGGGGGGGTAGCTGGAGGAGAGGCACGGCGGCGCCAGACGAGGAAGAAGGGGACGGCTACCGCGGGGGGCTCGGGAGGCATGCGTCAGACGAGCTCGAGGCGGGGAGAGGCCGGGCGGCACGGGCGACATCTGCAGGCGATGGCGGCGTGGAGAGCAGAGGCGGGGCGACGGTCCCTGGGCGCGGGGAGGTTGGTGAGGAGGGCCACGACCCGGGGAGACAGGCGGCGGGAGCAGCGGCGCGAGATGGGGCCGTCGGCGAGGGAGGAGGAAGAGGGAGGTTGCGGGGGCACGGGTGGGGAAGAGGACAGAGGGGAACGAACGGGAGGAGAGGCAGGTGGGTCCCGGGGTGGGGCCGGCGTGTGAGGGTGTGGACAGGGGTGGGTGTGGCCTGCGTGTGTGCGTTGTGTGTGGGTCGGGGCGTGTGGGGTGGGGTGGGCCCCAGGGGAAGAGAGAGGGGGTAGGAGAGAGAGAGGAGGTGGTCCAGGAGGGTGGATTGATGAGGTGGCAAGGTGGGTAGGGATTGGGTCCAGGGGTGAGGTGGCGAGCTGCGGTTGGTGGGTAGCATAGGATTGGGTGGGAAATAGATTTAGATTTTGGGGTGGACCGTTTTATTCTGGGGGTGGTCGACTGGGTCGAATCGACCCGTTCGACTGTCCCACTAAAAATAATTAAATATTTTATTATTTTCAACAGGGCTTTTGCAAACCGATAGCAGACAAAACAAAATAATCCGGAGACCCGGGTTTTGCGTTTGGAACATAGACGGGGCGTTTAGAAAATAAGAACGGGTTTTTTCGCAAATAGTTTTTATGCAAGCAAATGCAAGATGATGACGATGCTCAATGCAATGTGGCATGATGACATGAGCATGCGGTCATGATGATGCAATGCACAAAAACAACGCGATTTTCTAGTAGTGGTTTTGCGGGATGCCACAATTCGACACCACTAACAATGGATCTCGCCCTCGAGATCCGCCTCATGGTACCGGGAAGAAGGGCGGCGATCTGAATCTTCTCGCATCGTGTAGATCCTCGCGACACCACTAACAAGAGGTCGTTGTCCGTGATCGTCGAGAGAACACTCCGGGAACAAAAGGTCGAAGGTAGAGGTATCATCAAATAAAGCCACCCCTAACTTCCGTGGACGGAGTAAAACTGCTGGATCCACTGATTCGATGCACCAGAGCGAATGTTAAGAGTAGTCGGATGGTGACCAGTCCATCGCGCACCCAAACCATTACTCTGCACACGAATAGGCGAATAGTGCAACCAATTCTCGGAATTAGACTGAAGATCTCGACAAGCGAGGTTCGGAAACAAAGGTGGGATGCAGACTCTGTATCGGATCTGGCGTAAAGGATGTCGTCGCGTCGGAAAACACCGGAAGGCACAAACAAGGAATAAAGAATGGTACCACAGTAGACGGATTCCTCGGATAGCATGAAGACCAGATGTAGCAACACCGTTACCAAAGGAGGAAGCGAAACCCTAAAGGTACGATGGAACCCAACCACGAGAAATCCTGGACTCGAAGAGAGAGAAGAGAGCGGATTCAAAACACGCAGAGGTAAGAGGAGAGCAGCAGAGGGGTAAGGAGTAAAATCAGACCTAATCAGAACTATCCAACCGATTTTTCAAAAATAGTTTTGACACTCTACTTCGGTCGTTATCTTGGTTATCCTACAGGCTGGACTTGTGGGGTATCGCAACCGAGCTCGATACCACTCAGAACACCTCGAATCGACCCTATGCAAGTTTTAGCGCTCCCAAAACCCGCATAGAAACGATTCAAAGGTGCCCACCAGCACTTTTCGGGTGGAAAACGAAGTAATAACATTACACAACAGTCCTCGATGGGACCCACAGAACAGATATATATACAACACGACTCCTTGAGTCAAGAATACAGATATAATGTACAAAGATCCAAATCACCTTGAAAACGATAGAGCGTCCAGCTACGGAAAAGATGCAAATGGGGCTAAGAGCCCTGAAGAATAACCAATGACGTCCATAACCTGCCTGTGCCAAGCGGAAGGGTAACCGCTAACAACGCCGATCTCAAAACCTGCTTAAACAAAAGGTGCCGACAAAGGGCAAAGAAAAGAGGAGCGCCAAGATCGAGGCCAAGACACGCGAGGCTAGAATTCGCGTCCTCGCCTACATAGGTATGGTGGATCAAGCGGCAGCAGATGCACTAAACAACCTATAGAGACTCGATACAATGGCGGCTATCGAGAGGGTAAGAAAGATCTATTCGAACCGACCTGATTCTACCATCGACAAACCCATCCCGGTGTTTCTCGAGACCAAACGAGGAAGTCAACCGAGGAACTCACACCGGCAGTTTTATTTATTCGCTTATCGTTGCAGCAATTACTAGTCGTATAGATAATCGTCCCGATAAAATAAGCAATGGGCCATTTTAGTTAACCATTCCGCTAGAAGTTGCGACACTTACTAGTCAAATACATTTAGCATGAGATAACCCAAAACCCAAAGCTTGTTGGTACTTTTATTTAGCCATTCCGCTAGAAGTTGCAGACTTACTAGTCGATACAGTTGTATGGCGACAAACCAAACAAGCAATTGTGGGCAGTTTTATTTAGCCATTCCATTATATTTAATCTGATTACTATTCATTATAAAGTCAAATTTATAGCACTACTTTAGTTATAGTTGTCTATGATCGAGATACTGTGCTCCAAGTCGTCCATAACCGCGGACACGGCTTTCAGAAAGTTTTACCGCAGGGTGCACAAATAGCAACACACACTCGATCAACCTCGGAAAAACCAAATCAAAACCCAACGAGGCCTTCACGACAAAGCAATCACAGATTCAGAAATATTTCCGGGCCACCCATTGAGTAGACCCATAACGAAGTTAGTGACTCGAGGCGGACTCAAGGTTTATGCGATAATGGTCAGAACGATCGGGAACCCAAAACTGGGCTTGTCGACATAAAACACTCCGCTTACCTAAACAAAGACAGGTGCTATCCATCGTACAATTTAAATAAAGCAAAAGCATGGCATAAGTACAGATAGTAAATAAAACCTCAAACTAGTTTGTGGCCCCAAGAAATAAGAATGAATCAAGCTCTAGCTCGGGGTCCCATAATCCTCCGGATGTGGATAGCGAAAATTCAAGGAACAGTATCAAGCACTCGGGTCCCACGGACACAAGTGGACGGTTAACAACCAAATAACATCTATTGCCCACCTGTGCCTCTGCTTACTTACTTCAATTTTAGTTGTTAAACAGTAATTAAAGTAAACGATAATTAAAGCCATGATCATCCCAACATTAAACATGCGGCAACACTCCAGCAACTGTGGCACTTGACGACACGCAACAACACTTGAGCAAGCGACTACGACGCGCAAGTCCAACTAGCTACCAAACAACAGGTAATAGGATGTGTCCAAGGCAATATAAGGCTGCAAGGGATATCACGGGTACGGAAACTAGAGCAACGCAAAACAGATAGCAATAGATCAACAGAAGGGAGTAAATACTATAAAAGTAAGATAGGTAGAAAGGGGGAGATGCTCGCCTGAAAACATTGTCGAAGGTTCAACCGAAGATCGGGGCGAAGCTCACATCAACTCAACGGCCCAATCCGCGAAGAAGCAAAACACTAGAAGAAACACCGGACGCACTCTTTAATACTACGGCAAAAGATCGGGCATGATGCATGTATGATGCATGGCATGGTAAATATGCGGTGCAATTAGGCCATATTAAGCGGAACCGGGGTCCCGACAATTTAATTAGGTGACTTATGTTGTTTAGAAGCCCCGCAATTTAAATGTTGTCTTAACATGGCAAAATATAGCACCGGTTCGCTACACCAATTTAAATGAGGCCAATATACGACTGGATTTGCACGCATATGGGCCCCATATTTAATTATATGGTGAATCGTCATAAGGCCCCCAAACCACACAAATATGCATGCATGAACAATTTAATATGCAACAATTTGATATTACATTTATAAAATAGGGCTCGAGAAAAGGTTCACACATTAGAGGGTCTCGACGATCTTGGGGTTCCGGGGTTCGGGGACCGGTCTCAGGGTTCAGGGTTCGACGGGATCGGCCTCGGACGACAGAAGTAGATCTTGTCGCATCCGCGGTAGGCGAACTTGTCGGTTCCGCGGTTTCGATTGTCGGTGTCGGACTCGGGCCTCGGCACTGGGAGATCTTGGTGTCCTGTGACGGAGAACTTGGTTTTCGGGATAGGCGATCTTGACGCTCGGTGCCCGTGAAGTAGTTCTTGTCGTTCTGGGCGAATCTTGTCGTCACGAAGATCTTGTCGGTTCCCCGAATCAGATCAGTCTTGGTGTCCGGGACGAAGAACTTGTCGTCCTCGTGGCGATCTTGGCGTTCTTCCGGTTCGGGTTTTGGCGTCCGAGGGAAGTACTTGGCGCGGCGGCCGGTTCGGATCGGTCTTCGGACTCCGGGAACAGGGCATCGGATCCGCATCTATGAAGGAGATCTTGGCGTCGGGAGGGTAGCACTTAGAATCGCCACATCATCACCATACCATCATCGTTGCAACAACAACTGTTCTTCATGACCAAACATTTGCAATCCTTCAGTACCACTCCAACACTACACCAAAACGTCTTGCCGCGGGTCGTGCACCACCAGGAACCACCTAGAGCAGGCGACACTGCAGGGGTTCACCAGGTCAGCACGCAAGGATGCGGCGAGACTAAACACGCTCGCACACACAAGCTTGCTGGCGACACAGAACTCGCGGGATCGAGCGGCAGAGGGGACAGCCGAGCGATGGAGACGGAGGCAGGACACAGGCAGGACGAGGAGGCGCCAAGGAGGAGGACCCGCGACAGGTGTGGTGGCGTGCTCTGCTGCAGAGGCGCCGAGGAGGGCGGTGGAGGCGAGCCCGCATACGGCGGCCGGAGGCGGGAGGTGCTGGCCGGCTCGACGGAGGACGCCAAGGCATGGAGAGGCGAAGGAGGAGGAAGGGCGCCGGGCGCGGAGCTCGGCATGGGACGGGCAGGCGGGGTCACTGGAGGAGAGGCACGCCAGACGAGGAAGAAGGGACGGCCATCATGGGCTCGAGGCGCTGCGACGAGCTCGAGGCGGGAGGCGGGCGACACGGGCGACATCTGCAGCGATGGCGGCGGGAGAGCAGGCGGGCAACGGTCCCCGGGCGCGAGGAGGTGAGGAGGGCCACGACCGGGAGACAAAGGGCGGCACAAGGAGATGGGCCACGGCGAGGGAGGAGGAAGAGGGAGGTCATGGGGCGCAAGGGAAGAGGAGGGAACGAACGGAGGAGAGGTGGGTCCCGGGTGGGGCAGTGAGTGTGAGGGGTGTGGACAGTGTGTGCGTTGTGTGTGGGTCGGGGCGTGTGGGGTGGGGTGGGCCCCAGGGGAAGAGAGAGGGGGTAGGAGAGAGAGAGGAGGTGGGCCAGGAGGGTGGATTGATGAGGTGGCAAGGTGGGTAGGGATTGGGTCCAGGGGTGAGGTGGCGAGCTGCGGTTGGTGGGTAGAATAGGATTGGGTGGGAAATAGATTTAGATTTTGGGGTGGACCGTTTTATTCTGGGGGTGGTCGACTGGGTCGAATCGGCCCGTTCGACTGTCCCACTAAAAATAATTAAATATTTTATTTATTTCCAACAGGGCTTTTGCAAACCGATAGCAGACAAAACAAAATAATCCGGAGACCCGGGTTTTGCGTTTGGAACATAGACGGGGCATTTATAAAACAAGAACGGGTTTTTCCGCAAATAGTTTTATGCAAGCAAATGCAAGATGATGACGATGCTCAATGCAATGTGGCATGATGACATGAGCATGCGGTCATGATGATGCAATGCACAAAAACAACGCGATTTTCTAGTAGTGGTTTTGCGGGATGCCACACGATAGTTGATGGGCCAGAAATGAGTTGCGCCGGCAGATAGCGAGCCGATGTATCTCTCCATCATTACCGACGGATAGATTGCAACTACTTCTCCACCTTTACCGACAACAAATGTGCCATCTGTTATTTGTGTCAGCAGTTAAGTTTTCCTGGCAATCAGATTGCCTTCTTAGGTGGACTTTTTCTGGCAGACCTATGCCCTCTTGTTTGGTCCATGGTGTAGTGATATATGCATGCTGATTAGTGAGAATATATCGTTGGGTTTGTCATAAACTTTTTTATACAGCCTGACCTACGCCCATCGTCACATCTTGTACCTTGCCATAATCTCTAACTTACGCCAAGTTGTCATTGCCTCTAGGGGAAGACCTAGGACAAATTTTTAGAGGGGTTACGAATGTGGTGCAAATATCTTTGCTATGTGGGGCTTTAGCTCAACATAGAACAAAGGTGACTAAAAATTGAGTTGGGGCAGCTGCCCCCATTGACTACATGCTAGATCCACGCCTGATTGACTCTAAAGGTGAATTGCTTCTTCCATGCGAGTCCAATTTCTCTCTTTGTGAATGGTATAGTACTTAATACTTCGTCCTATGATAATGCTAGATTGATGACGAGGAGAGTACATGAGCATAGGAGGAAGGCACAAGCGTACACAGACTTAAGCCTGACAAGGTTGGAGCATATAAGAGAAGAAGGAAGAAGAAAGGAACTAAAACAACTATCTCGGTGCCATGCCTAGTACACCGGCTCATAGACCAATCAACCAAGTCCCCAGCTGGGTACACCTACTCTATATCGGGTCTTGCTAATAAAGCATTCAGGTCCCCAGCCCGGTACACCAACTATATACCATGTCGGGCTACTAAAGCGTTCCGGTCCCTAGCCTGATACACTAGATCTCACATCAACCCATCCGGTCCCCAACCCGGTACACCGGATCCCATGTGCACCGGTCCAATCTAGACTCATTATGGCCGACTTGATACCAGAGTGTAATAGCTATGTTCCTTGTATCTTATCCCCCTTAGCCCTTGGACTATATATAGCCACATATCCCTTCATATGCTATATAGGAAAGATATGAGATAAGATAGAGCTATGTGCTCCTCCTAGCCTTCTCTTACGAAGAAGATTCCCAAGTGGATACGAAGGCCTCTCTAGATTGAATCCATGATTTATTTATACGAGATCTCTTCAAGAACTGGATACCTCTATTGCTACCTAGTCTTTCCCTTTGGATTCTACTTAGAGCAATATCTTCCCCTCCCTAGACTCTATCAATGTCTTGGCAATCTTTCAAAAGGGATTCTACCTTGTCCTTGTCTAGTGATTTTATTGGGTTAGTGGTTCGGGCCAACGAGAACAAACTTTGGAATTGTATCGAGTGTGGTGTGCGTTTGTATCATGTTCTTAATCTCCTCTTTCAAATCTCCCACAAATCCGTGAAGATCGGGCCAAACCTAAGGGTTTCTTTTTTTCTTTGACTTAGAGTTGGTGAAATCTTGCTACCCTCTCGGTTGCTTTTTTTACATACTTTATAAGACGGTTTTATCACCACCTTATCTCGGTTCGATTAATTTTGCTTGATTTATAAATAGAGATGGAATCCTATTTCGAGAGAGTAAACAAGGCCCTAGGAGAAAGAAAAATCCTCGGCCTTAAAACAATAGTCAATATTTGTAATATATAATTAAAGTTAATGCTATTCAACACCCGGGTGCATTATACGTTATTTTGGGCCCAAAATTTTCACATTCTTTCATTCAGAATTTATATCTGAAATACTAATACTTACGTTCATATTGACCTATAATAAGAAACATTAACTTAAATTATTGATAAATATCTATGTGACTCGATCAACTGGTATTTTTTTCGTTGTCATGCATAACTTTTAGATGAAATGACTATTTGATACCACAAGAGAAGTGTTACCGACACCAAAGAATCCGTGATGGCGAGACGTGTGGATGATGTACACAAACCAATGAGTTGTTGTTTTATTATTTGCAGCGATAGAATCAATCGACAATCTTATCCTTCTTAGATCCGGATAGTGTAAAATAAAAGTAAAAAATCATCCATGCATACGTAATTTTACCATTAAACACTTGAAGTGAATATAACAATATTAATTATTTGTAAATGTTTTATTAAATAATTCTTGTATATCATGTGCACTCGTACGAATCCATAACCTCCGTGTGATGTTATTTTTTCCAGTAATAATTCTTGAAAAAAGTTAAATTGCACTAGTTGGAAAACGAGTCCGTCCCGCATGAGTTGCCTCTTGCAACCCTAATTGCCCCCCTACCCCCTAGACTTCACGGCCCGGGCCTGAGAATAAATGGGGATGTCTAACTCCGAATATCAGATTAATTTTGGGTCCAAAGTCCTATTTCGGCTCGAAGTTGAGTTGTTTGCAAAACTAGTAGCTATGCACGTGCAACGCACGTCTCAACCAATAAATTCTTAGCTCTATCCAAATAATCACATAATATGTCAAAAAATAGAGTATTGCAGATTTGTATTAAATAATCGTATATATTATCCATTACATTTGCGGGCAATCTTAACACGTTTTGCTAGTATATCGAGATCTCTATTCCCATGTTAGGAATAAAAATTTGATTTCTCCCATTTCTCTTCATGGCAACAAGCTCCTAAAGGCCATGTGCTCCCGGTGGTGTTGCTGCTGATTTGGGAGCGTAGAGTCCTATCCAAACAATTCAGTGCCTACAAACTCTAAACAAATGTACACAAGATATTATCGCTTTAGAAAATAAACAAAAAATTCAGGTGCGCTATCTTCCATTCTAGATTATGAGAACTCACTGCATCATTCAATTCCGGCACAAGTTGCACATCTGATTGTAAAGCAACCAAAATATAATATTAACTTGAATGTAAACAAAAGAGTGGCAATCAATATACAAGTCGGCACTATGTTTCAAAAGTAAGCAACACATGCTTGGTAAATTGGATACAAACCTGGAAGTCACTGAGATCAGCAACCCATACGGAAGCGATGCGCAACACGACAATGTTTTAACGACAAATGAATTGAAATTTCTAAGATGCCTCAAAAACTAAATAAGAATTAACAAATCCAATACACATACTAAATGAAAAAAATTAACCAAGAATGTTTACCATTGCTAAATTCAGAACTAAGTAACTTTATTTTATTTATGCAACTTCAAGAAATTCAGAATCTTCGTAGTAGATCATAAAATTCAGTTTGCATCCGAGTCGACCATTAAGTCAAATTTCACATTAGTAAGTAGAAACAAGGGAGTGTTCATCAATTGGTGTGTTTTAGTGGCAAAATTTTGGATATGTTGATTCTGGCACTGCTGAAATACTAATATTAAGTGGAAACATGAGAAATACTTGCATCAAAGAAAAATAATGTGTGGCTTCATAATAAAGCGACAATCATGTCCTAAACAAAATTCTTGACAGAAGAAACAAGGATAGAAAATCAATAATTTGATAGAAATGCTATGAATTTTTATTGAAAAACATACAACCCAATCAGAAGTTTTCCCGCGAAATAGGAAAACCAAATGTAGCTCTCTGATGGTTATTCAACAATCAGAACATTCAACAAAAATTTTCAAACTTGAATGCAAAGACAAAAACATAACTAAAAAAAGTTCTACAGCATAAATCGTTCTCCCAAATTAGAGAAACTGTAAACAAAACATGCACATTTTGAAGTTTATGCCTATAAAGTGAAGGAGCTGTATTATGTGCTATAGTCCATGGTACAGAGGTAACAAATGTTTAAGAAAATCACGAGTCATGGCTAAAATAAAACTTACAAACCACCTAGGACCATCTAGGTTACATGCTTGCAATAACTAATGAAATTGTGGCAAGAAATCACCTGGCAAACATATGAACCAACTTGCATCAATGAATCTGGGAGCTCACGCAACGGCCTGACATGTGCACATTTATCTAACAGATGGCTTACACACAATAAAGATACTGCCAAGTTCTGGAGGATGTGTCTGGAAATCTTTCATTGTTTCATAGACTGAGATATAAAAAGATAACTGGTTGCAGGATGTCGGGGACTGGCTCATTAAGTTTGCATATTTAGCGTCTAGGAGGTTCACCTCCTCACTATTGTTGTTGGATCATCCGATAGCATCCTCATGTCCACCTCCATTCATTGCTCAGATGTTTCACTACTCCCGGTGCCACCAATCCAGCTTCTACCTATCTACTTGCTGAACGTACCACCAATTAAACAAATCTTGTAAAATATTATCAGACCTCATACCAAAACCATATACCGAGAGCAGATACTTCCTGTTTTAGCAATTAGGAGTTAGGAATAACAGTTGTCATGGTAGTATACAGAAGAATAGGTTGTACCGATATTTTTCCATATATTGTACAATGAGAGAAAAAAATCCTTGTAGGCTGAATATAGTTTGGGCAGACGACCAGTTTCTTCTGTTCCATGACTTGTACATGTCTTCCCTCTCAAGCAAATCTGAAGAAACATACGGCCAATATTTCTCATTTGATATATGGAAGATGGCAAGTAGATAATCAAGCAAATCCATATACCGAGAGCAGTTACCTCCTATTTTAGAAATTAGGAGTTAGGAATAGCAGTTGTCAGAAGAATAGGCTGTACCGGTATTTTTCCATATATTGTACAATAAGATAAAAAATTCCCTCTAGGCTGAATATAGTATGGGCAGACGACCAGTTCCTACTGTTCCATGACTTGTACATGTCCTTCTCCCTCTCAAGCAAATCTGCAGAAACATACGGCCAACATTTCTCATTTGATATATGGAAGATGGCAAGTAGATAATTATTTTCCTTCTTGTCTACATTTTATGTTAATTAGACAGGAAAAGACAGTGCAACAACGGTAGATATTGTTAAACACAACCTATTATCTGGAGAGGCTTTCTACACACATATCGTCTTTGGGGAAAATGAAACCATGTATCTTCACACATTCAATCATTTAATTTGTGATGTGCATGTGACCACACTGGTGCTGCAAATCGAGGAAATGAGGATTCAGCGCGGAATTATGCATAGATGGACATATGAAGATATATATAGGGCTCCCTGTAACCATATGAGGCAAAATATTCATTATATAAATCAGAAACCATATAATCAAGTGAAGGTTGATAGCAGCGTATTGTTCACTTCATAGTAGATGTAATATAGCTGTCAAGATGTAGACCACTATTATAGAAGATAAATGAAGATAACCTTTTTTGCAGGGTAAATAGAAAGGAAAGGTAATTGTATTGTACCTTCACAGCTTGAATGCTACTATGAGTGATATTTCTATCAGCTATAAACATTATTCAGAGGTTACATTTGCAGAAATAGAAACTATAGGTTCAGACCGACTTATTAAAAATCTTGTAGCGGTAAGGATCAATATTATTTACCTCACCTCTTGGCAATGACGGACTATCCTGACACCAAATGTGCACTACCAATTTCTATGGTATTCTACTTTTGAAGAACAATAAATTGTGGTTCTTTCATACTTGTATTAACCATTTTTTGGACAACTCTTTTAATTCAGAAAAAAATGCATCTAGAATATTCAATTCAACTGACCACTTAATAGGATTTCCAAAGTACCACTTTAGCATCTATTCAGGAAACTCATAGCATATATAAATCATTCGTGTATGAAAGCTGGGATGCTCTTCGTTGTGTTTGGAAAACCTCTTGCCTGATGCAATCATAATACGTGAATACACATATTCAGAACTCTAGTCTATCTATGGAGGGATCTTGTGTCTAGTGAACTCACTATACTATTAACTGGAAACATGTATTTTAATGGATAGATCAATAGAGGTTAGAAATTCAGACCTTGTCTGAGTCTTTTAATCTAATTGGCATGTATAATCCTTTCTGCAAGATGTGAATATCAAGAATAATATGCAACAACAAATATGTGTTAGTTCCATTAAAAAATAAACACGTGCTACCATCCATCCACACCAAGAACTAGACATACATACTGGAGGCACATTGCAGCCACAGTGACCAAGTTTTCTGGATGGGCGCCTCGTTCTTGCTTCATTATGATCAGAAAAATCACCTTGAGCCTCAATAGGGGTGCCCATCAAAAGAGTCTTATTCAATTCCGAAGCATCCGAGAGTGAGAACCATGGCGAACCAGAAGCCGATGAAAAAAAAACCAAAGTGCATGGAAGGGAGACGAACCAAGAAGAATCGGTGGCAGTGCAAGGCTTCTGCAGCCGGCCGAGGTGATGTCAGGTAGTTGAAGGAGGTCGCTGTTAGACTAGACATGTTGAGTCGGTTTTGATTTGTTAAGAGTTTGTTTTATAGTCGGTTTAAGTAATCTTGGCCGACAAGTTTTGTAACTTTATATATACTCTGTACCCCTCAAGCAATATTATTATGCAAGTCAATCAAATTTACATGGTATCAGATAATTAGATCCTAGGGCATGGCGTCGCCACCGATGCCGCCCCCTCCTCCCCCTCCCGACTACTTCACCAAAAAGGCTGCCGCCGCCGCTGCTTCCCTGGGTGACTCCGGCCAAACCTCCAACACCTCCCTTGCTCTACCCTCTCCTACCCTCCCAACTATCCACTATGCCGATACAATCTCAGATGTTAGCCCCTTTATTCCAATCAATTTAGATCTATCAAAGCATAACTACTACCATTGGCGTCATCTCTTTGAGGTTCATCTCGGTCGGTGCAATCTTCTCGACCACGTCGCCGACCACGCCATTCCCCGGCCTACCGATCCTCGCTAGGCCAAGGACGACCTCGCCATCATCCAATGGATCTACCAGCGGGTGTCCACTGAGATCTTCAATCTCGTGTTTCGCGACGCCACCAGCGCAGCCGCCCTCTGGGTGGCCCTCCGACAGCTCTTCCAAGACAACGTCGATGCCCGCGTCAACACCCTCCACACCGAGCTCCGTAACACCATCCAAGGTGACTCTCCCATCGACATCTACTGTCAAAAGCTCAAGAAGATCGCCAATGAACTCCAAGAGCTCGGAGACCCCGTCGACGACCGTCAACTGATTAACATCCTCCTCGTCAGGCTTAGTGACCGCTTCGAAAAGCAGGCCTCCTTTATTCCCATGATGCGGCCCCGTCCTACCTTCGCCGAGGTCCGATCTATGCTGCAGTGGGCCGACCGTGCCCTTGCAAATAAAGAGGTGCGCCATCAAGTTTTTGCCGCGATCCAGCGACCTCCTGCTGCTCCTGCGCCGCCTCCTCCGTCACCGGTGCAGCCACCTCCGGGGTGGCGCCCTAGTCCGAACTACAGGGGAAAGAAACCTACCTTCCGGCCACCTCGACCACCCACGGCTCATCCCAGCGGCCCAACGCCTCCAGCGCTGGCACCTCCTGCGTCTCCTAGCTGGCGCCCGATGCACGACCCGTGGACAGGGCTTGTCCAGGCCTCGTGCCCTCTCCAATTGGTGCTCCCCAGCGTACTCCGACGCCTAGACGCCGGGCATGCGCCCCCACGCCGGCTCTCCGGGCCTCCTCGGCACTCGCCCTCCGCACCAAGCTTACATGACTGCACCGACCTACATGCCTGGTCCGACTTACCAGCAGTACAACGCTCCAGCCCCTTCTCTGATGTCTGCTGGTGCCTACATGCCGATCTAAGCGCCATCACCACCTGCTCCACTGCCTGCACCATCGTCGTCCTCTTCCTCATCACCGAGATGGGACCAAGCAGCGTTTATCCAGGCCATGAACCACTTTGATGCTCAAGGAACCTCAGGTACCGACTGGATTTTTGATTCTGGTGCTTCTAGTCACATGTCTTCTTCGAATAATATGCTGTCAAATTTTTCCTCCACACCTTTTTCCTCTATAACTCTTGGCAATGGTTCTACTATCCCTATCTCCGGTGTTGGTAATGCACAACTTCTCTCACCCACAAAACCTCTCCTCCTTCGCAATATTCTTGTTGCACCTGATCTCATTAAAAATTTAATCTCCGTTCGACAATTCACTCGTGACAATCATGTTTCTCTCGAATTTGACTCCTTTGGTGTTTCTGTGAAGGATTTTCTAACCAAGGCGGAGATAGCTCGCTTCAATAGTGATGGAGATCTCTACTCCCTCCACGGTGTTCCCACGGCCACTCAACCCTCATCTATGGTTGCTTCTGTCGAGCTTTGGTATCAACGTCTAGGCCACCCCAATAAAATCGTCTTAGATTCTCTCCTTAGTGATTTCTCTATTCCTTGTAATCGTGATACTCATAATACTCTAGTTTGTGAATCTTGTCAACAAGGAAAACATGTGCGTCTTCCGTTCAATTCTTCTACTTCTTCTAGTACTTTTTCCTTCGAATTATTACATTGTGATTTATGGACGTCACCTATTGAGAGTATTTCTGGTTTTAAGTACTATCTTGTGATCTTGGATGGTTTCACTCATTATGCATGGACTTTTCCTTTACGCAAAAAAAATCTGATGTGCACACAATCTTTCTCAATTTTCAACGCTATGTTGCAACTCACTTCTTTCTCCCCATTCGGTTCATCCAATGTGATAATGGCAAAGAATTTGACAATAACCAAAATCGTAATTTCTTTATCCACCATGGCATTCTCCTCCGTTTTTCCTGCCACTACACTTCCCCTCAAAACGGCAAAGCTGAGAGATCTCTCTGCACTATCAACGACATAATTAGAACCCATCTTATCCAAGCTTCTATGCCCCCACGTTTTTGGGCCGAAGCTCTCCGCACAGCCACATATCTCCTCAACATTCGTCCCTCCCAACTTATGTAGGGTTTCGTAGCATGGAAAACAAAAAATTTCTACCGCATACAAACAAACAAGCCAAGATCTATCTACTAGATTGTAGCAACGAGTCGATGGAATAACTTACCCTCGAAGATTCCAAAGTTTTTAACGAGAGTGGATTCTCGTGGGTGATGTAGTCGTACTCTTCCTGATCTCAAGATCGCGTAGACGATCCTTCCATTGTGTTCCGGCGCTTCATGATCGTCACGTTCGCATTTTCGGAAGACCTTCCTCTCCCTTGTTCCAAAGGCAGCGGAGGTTGTAGCACTCTCCTCGCTATTCCTACAAGACAACGGCGGGTACCTAAGTAGAGGGAGATCTCATGAGCCTTAAGCCGGAGCGATTATGGTGGACTATCAGAGAGAGCCTCGGCGATCTAGGGTTTAGGCGCACCAAGGAGGGGCAAGGCCGGCAGCTAGGGTTTTCCTAGGCGGCGGCGGCTGCTTGCCCTAGGCGGCGGCAGCAGGAGGTGGCGGCGCCGGCGGCTAGGAGCTAGGGTTTTGGGTGGAGGTGTTGTGTCCTTGGAGGGGCAGCCCTGCCCCTCCTTATATAGGTGGAGGGGGCACGCCAGGGGAGGGGAGTCCCTCCCCAACTCGGATCCCAAGTGGGCCGGCGGTGGAGGGAGGGAACTCCTCCCCAAGTAGGTTTCCTACTTCCCCTCCACCTGACAAAATAGCCATTTGACTTTTCAAATTGGAATTTGACTTTTCAAACTAGGATTTGATTAAACCCTTTATTTTGTTCAGCGATGACACCTAGTACATGATGCAATCATTCCAAATTGTTATGACACATTCATGTACCCTTGCCCTCCGGAGTGCCGGACATTCCGGAACCTTCTAGAACATTCCCGATGAAAACACCGGAACCATTCTCCAACCCCGAAACAGGACTTTCCTTATATGAATCCTATTCTCCGGACCATTCCGGATCTCCTCATGATATCCCGGATCGCATCCGAGACTCCGAACAACATTCAGTCTCTTACTCATCATTCCATAACTACTCAAACAACGTTGAATCCATAAGTGTGTCTCCCTACGGTTCGTGAATTATGCGGACATGATCGAGACACTTCTCCGAACAATAACCAATAGAGGAATATCGAAATTCATATGGCTCCCACATATTTCTACGATTACTTTTCGATCAAATGAACCACTTACATACGATACCAATTTCCCTTTGCCTTACGATAGTTTACTTATCCGAAGTTATGATCGTCGGTATCTCTGCATACCTAGTTCAACATCGTTACTGATAAGTACTCTTTTCTCGTTCCCGTGATATGTGATCCCTTGTGAACCAGTCACATGCTTGCAAGCTAATTGGATGACATTTCACCGAGAGGGGCCAGAGTATATCTATCCGTCATATGGATGGACAAATCCCACTCTTGATCCATGTGTCTCAACCAATACTTTCTGAACACTCGATGCCACCTTTATAGCCACCCAGTCACGGTGTGGTGTTTGTTGTCATCAAAGCATCCTTCCGGTGAAGGTGATATGCATGATCTCATGGTCGAAGGAATTAGGTTACTATGTATCAGAAAGCATATAGCAATTGAACTATTAAAATGACTTGATCTTTATGCTACGCTTATCTATAGGAGTATGTCCACCATATCATTCTCCTAACGATATGATCTTGTTGTTAATAACATCTCAATGTTCATGATAGGGAAACCACAATCATTTATTAACCAACAAGCTAGTATTATAAAGAGGCTTTACTAGGGACTCTATTTTAGTTTACAAATCACACAAGTATTAATGTTTCCTTGTTAATACTGTTATAGCATGAATGTAAACATTTATCATAAACACAAAGATATAATAATAACTACATTTATTATTGCCTCTAGGGCATATCTCCAATAGTCTCCCACTTGCACTAGAGTCATCTAATCTAGATTACATGGTAATATACCGAACACCCATGGCAGTTTGGTGTTGGTCATGTTTTGCCCTCGAGAGAGGTTTAGTCAAAGGATCCACCACATTCAGATATGTGTGTACTTTGCAAATCTTTATGTCCCCATCTTGGACATGTTCTCGAATAGCGTGAAAACGTAGCTTGATGTGCTTCAGCTTCTTGTGTGACCTTGGTTCTTGCGCATTGGCTATGGCGCCCATGTTATCACAGTAGATAGACATTGGGTCCAGCGCACTAGGAACCATACCCAACTCTGTAATGAACTCTTTCATCCATATCGCTTCTTGTGAAGCCTCCGAAGCAGCCATGTATTCCGATTCAGTTGAAGATCTCGCCACAACTCTTTGCTTTGCACTCCTCCAGCTAATTGCTGCACCATTCAAAGTAAATATGTATCCAGATTGTGATTTAGAATCATCCGGATCGGTGTTCCAACTAGCATCGGTGTAACCATTAACAACGAGTTGTTCATCACCTCCATGAGAAAGAACCATATCCTTAGTTCTTCTCAAGTACTTAAGGATGTTTTTGACCGCTGTCCAATGATCCACTCCTGGATCACTTTGATATCTGCTAGTTAAACTAACAGCATATGCAATGTCGGGTCTAGTACATAGCATGGCATACATTAGAGATCCTATGACTGAGGCATAGGGATTTTTACTCATCCTTTCTCTATCTTCTGCCGTTATCAGACTTTGAGTTTTACTCAAGGTCGTATTGGGCAACATGGGCAAGAACCCTTTCTTGCTATCTTCCATTCCAAACCTCTTTAGAACTTTGTCCAAATATGTACTTTGTGACAATGAGATTAGGCGTCTCGATCTACCTCTATAAATCTTTATGCCTAATATGTAAGCTTCTTTGCCAAGATCTTTCATTGAAAAACTATTATTCAAATATTCCTTGACACTATTAAGAAGGTCTACATCATTCCCAATCAACAATATTTCATCTACATACAGTATTAAGAATGCTACAGAGCTCCCACTCACTTTCTTGTAAATACAAGTTTCTCCATAAGTTTGTATAAAACCAAAACTTTTGATTACCTTATCAAAACATTGATTCCAACTTCGGGATGCTTGCTTCAATCCATAGATGGACCGTTGAAGTTTGCATACCTTGTTAGCATCTTTAGGATCGACAAAACCTTTGGGTTGCATCATATACAACTCTTCATCAATGTCTCCATTGAGGAACGCTGTTTTGACATCCATATGTTGGAGATATGCCCTAGAGGCAATAATAAATGTAGTTATTATTTTATCTTTGTGTTTATGATAAATTTTTACATTCATGCTATAATAGTATTAACAAGGAAACATTAATACTTGTGTGATTTGTAAACTTAACTTGAAGTCCCTAGTATAGCCTCTATACATCACTAGCTTGTTGGTTGATAAATGATTGTGGTTTCTCTATCATGAACATTGAGATGTTATCAACAACAAGATCATATCGTTAGGAGAATGATATGGTGGACATACTCCTATAGATAAGCGTAGCATAAAGATCAAGTCATTTCAATAGTTCAGTTGCTATATGCTTTCTGATACATAGTAACCTAAATCCTTCGACCATGAGATCATGCATATCACCTTTACCAGATGAATGCTTTGATGACATCAAACACCACACCGTAACTGGGTGGCTATAAAGATGGCATTGAGTGTTCGGAAAGTATTGGTTGAAAAACATGGATCAAGATTGGGATTTGTCCATCCATATGATGGATAGATATACTCTGGGACCTCTCGGTGGAATGTCATCCAATTAGCTTGCAAGCATGTGACTGGCTCACAAGAGATCACATATCACGGGAACGAGAAAAGAGTACTTATCGGTAACGAGGTTGAACTAGGTATGCAGAGATACCGACGATCATAATCTCGGATAAGTAAACTATCGTGAGACAAAGGGAAATTGGTATCGTATGTAAGTGGTTCATTCGATCGCAAAGTAATCGTAGAAATATGTGGGAGCCATATGAATTTCCAGATTCCTCTATTGGTTATTGTTCGGAGAAGTGTCTCGATCATGTCCGCATAATTCACGAACCGTAGGAAGACACACTTAAGGATTCGACGTTGTTTGAGTAGTTATGGTATTATGAGAAAGAGACCGAATGTTGTTCGAGTCTCGGATGGGATCCGGATATCACGAGGTGATCCGGAATGGTCCGAGAATAAGATTCATATAAGGAAAGTCCCGCTTTGAGTTCGGGAATGATTAGGTGTTTTCATAGGGAATGTTCTAGAAGGTTCCTAATGTCCCAAGACCGGGAGGAAGGGTACATGAATGTGTCATTGCATATTGGAATGATTGCATCATGTACTAAGTGTTCTCGCTGTTCCAAATAAAGGATTAAATTGAATCCTAAATTGAAAAGTCAAATAGCAAGTTTGAAAAGTCAAACGGCTAAAACTGGAAAGAGGGAAAGAGGAAGGAGAGGGAAACCGAGTTGGGGAGGGAAACCCTCCTCCAACCGGCGGCGCCTCCTCCAAGCCGAGTTGGGGAGGGACTCCCCTCCCTCCCCTTGTACGCCGGCCCCTCCACCTATATAAGGAGGGGCAGGGCTCCCTCCTCTAGACACACAAGTTCCTATCCTCTAAATCTAAACCCTAGCCACAGCCTCCGGTTTAGAGCCGTTTTGGTTTAGAGCTTCTAATTGCCCTAGCCTACGGTTTAGAGCCTTCTAATTGGTGTGTCTAAACCCTAGATCGCCAAGGAGATCTCTCATACTCCACCATACTCGCTCCGGCTTAAGGCGAAGCCCTGCGGGATCTCCCCTCTACTTCCGCTACGCCTTTGTCTTTGGGAATCGCGAGGAGAGTGCTACAACCTCCGCTGCCTGCTGGAACAAGGGAGAGGAAGGTCTTCGTCGAGTACCTAACGTGTGACCGATCATGGAGCGCCGCTTTAACGCTTGGAAGGATCGTCTACGCGATCTTGAGATCGGGAAGAGTACGACTACATCACCCACGAGAACCGCTCTCGTTAAACACTTTGGAATCTTCGAGGGTAAGTTATTCCATCGACTCGTTGCTACAATCTAGTAGATAGATCTTGGCTTGTTTGTTTGTATGCGATAGAATTTTTGTTTTCCATGCTACGAAACCTACAAAGGGTATCGAGCCGTGTCTATATCTAGATCATTGCAGACGAGTAGAACACAATGGTCATCAGGGCGTTGATGCTTTTATTGTCGATTGCTTCTTGTGTACTTTGCATCTTGCGGTATGTTGGGATGAAGCGGCCCGGGCTAACCTTACATGACATCGTTCATGAGACCTGCTCCACGCTTGACATGCAACTTGTATTGCATAAGTGGCTTTATGTGCCTGTTTCTCCTAGCATAGTTAAGATCCAATTTACAACGGGTGATCAACAATACTAGTATCAATGTTGTGGTTCTTGTTCATAAGTTAGAACGACACTTATTGAAAGCCCCAAACCACGTAAAATATGCAAAGAAAGTAGAGGCGTCTAACTTTGTTTTGCGGTGGTGTCAAAGGATGTGATATGGCCATGATTGTGATTATATTTGATGTATGCAATGTTCCTTATTGTAAGTTGGCAACCGCAGAGCCATATGGTTGTCTTTAATTTATGTTAAGACCCGCGTGTCTATTCAAAGTAGTTGTAATAGTTGAAGCCGGTGGACGACAACCATGGAGAAGCGTCATTGACCTTGATGCAATGCTGGTGATGATGGAGATCATGTTCGTGCTTGAAAATGGAGATCGGAAGCACAAAGAAGAAAGGCCATATCATATCACATATTTTGAATTGCATGTGATGTTAATCCTTTATGCATCTTGTATTGCTTAGTAGACGACGGTAGCATTATAAGATGATCCCTCATGCACATGAATTTCAAGTCATAAAGTGTTCACCCTTAGTTAGCACCGTTGCTAAAGCTTGTTGTTTCAAAGCACCACGTGATGATCGGGTGTGTTAGATTCCGCAAGTGTATACAACGTGAGCAAGCCAGATTTGGTCATGCAGAAGCTAAGGTTTGATCTTGACGAGCCTAGCATGTACAGACATGGTCTCGGAACACGGATCACCAAAAGGTAAAGCATGAATCATATAGTAGATATGATGAACATGTCGACTGTTCGCCATTGAAACTATATCAACTCTCGTGATGATCGGTGTTGATGTGGTGGATATGGTTCGTGTGATCACTAAAACAATGTGAGGGATATTGTTTTGAGTGGGAGTTCACCTAGATTAATTTTAATATTGATTTGAACTCAATTTGTCATAAACTTAGTCTAAACTATTGCAAATATGTTTTAGATCAATGGCAGCCCCTACCATCAATTTTAATGCGTTCCTAGAGAAAGAAAAGTTGAAAAACAATGGAAGCAACTTCGCGGATTGGTTCCGCAATTTGAGGATTGTCCTCACACACGGTGGTAATTTGACCTATGTCTTTGGATGCACCTTGGGTGACCACTGCAAATGATGCTCCGATGAAGTAAAGAATGTTTACCTCACTCGGAAGACTCGATCTCCAGCTCAAAGGTGCTATCTTGTATGGTTTAGAATCGAGCTTGTAAAAGGTTTGAGAATTCAGACCCACATGATATTGTCGAGGATCTCAAATTGATCTTTGAGACTCATGCGCAATTGAAAGTTATGAGGCTTCAAAAGTTCTTTAACTGCAAGATGGAAGAGGGCAGTCAGTTAGTGAGCATGTGCTTAAGATGTCCAGGCACGCAAACAAACTTCAAAGCTTGGGTATTGTGATTCCCAATACTTTTGGGGATTTACCATGTCCTCCAATCACTACCACCAAGTTACAAGAACTTTGTGATGAACTACAACATGCGTAACATGAACAAGACGTTGTCGAACTCTTTGCCATGTTAAAATCTGCGAAGTGGAGATCAAGAAAGAGCACCAAGTGTTGTTGGTCAATAAGACCACCAAATTCAAGAAAGGCAAGTCTAAGGAAGGGACACTTCAAGAAGGGTGGTAAGAAAGTTACCACGCGAAGAAGACCAAGGCTGACCCAAGCCCGACATCGAGTGCTTTTACCGCAAGGGAGAAGGTCATCGAAGCGGAATTGCCCAAAGTACTTGGCGGATCTCAAGAACGGCAACATCAAGAAGAAAGGTATATCCGATATACATGTTATTGATGTGTATCTCACTAGTACTCGTAGTAGTGCTCGGGTATTTGATACTTGGTTCGGTTGCTCATATTTGTAACTCAAACAAAGTCTTTGAAATAAACGGAAGCTAGCGAAGAACGAGGTGACGATGCGCGTGGGAAACGGATCAAAGGTTGATGTGATCGCGGTCGGCACGCTACCCCTTCATATAGCATCGGGATTAGTTTTATACTTAAATAATTGTTATTTGGTGCCTGCGTTGAGCATGAACATTATATCGGGATCTTGTTTAATGCGAGACGGTTACTTGTTTAAATCCGAGAATAATGGTTGTTCGATTTATATGAGTAATATGTTTTATGCACATGTACCTTTGATAGATGGTCTATTCTTATTGAATCTCGATAGTGGAAATACACATATTAACAACATTGAGGCTAAACGTTTGAAATCAAGCGATAATTCGACCTATATGTGCAATCGTCTTGGTCACATTGGAGTGAAGCGATGAAGAAACTCCATTCCGATGGACTTCTTGAATCACTTGATTTTGAATCACTTGAAAGATGCGAAGCATGTCTGATGGGAAAAATGACTAAGACTCCATTTTCTGGTATGATGGAGCGAGCTACGGACTTATTGGAAATCATACATACCGATGTGTGTGGGCCAATGAGTGTAGCATCGCGCGGTGGTTATCGTTATGTTCTTACCTTCACGGATGACTTGAGTAGATATGTGTATATCTATTTCATGAAACATAAATCTGAAACTTTCGAGAAGTTTAAGGAGTTTCAAAGTGAAGTGGAGAATCAACGTAACAAGAAGATTAAATTTCTACGTTCTGATCGTGGAGGTGAATATCTAAGTTACGAGTTTGGCGAGCATTTGAAGAAATGCGAATATTAGTTGACACCGCCGGGAACACCACAGCGTAATGGTGTGTCCGAACGTCGTAATCGAACTCTCTTAGATATGGTTCGTTCTATGATGTCACTTACAGATTTACCCCTATCATTTTGGGGTTATGCATTAGAAACAGCCGCATTCACTTTAAATAGGGCGCCGTCTAAATCCGTTGAAACGACACCGTATGAATTATGGTTTGGGAAGAAACCTAGATTGTCTTTCCTTAAAGTTTGGGGATGCGAAGCCTATGTAAAGAAGTTACAGCGAGACAAGCTTGAACCCAAAGCGGAAAAATGCGTCTTCATAGGATACCCAAAGGAAACTATTGGGTATACCTTCTATCATAGATCCGAAGGCAAAATCTTCGTTGCCAAGAATGGATCCTTTCTAGAGAAGGAATTTCTCTCGAAAGAAGTGACTGGAAGGAAAGTAGAACTCGACGAGGTTGTCGAACCTTCTCTCGAAATTGCGAGTAGTGCAGCACCGGAAGAAGTTCCTGTGGTGCCTGCACCAATAAGATAGGAAGCTAATGATAATGATCATGAAACTTCGGTTGAAGTTGCTACAGAGCCTCGGAGGTCAACGAGAACTCGTACCACTCCAGATTGGTATGATCCTGTTATGAGTGTCATGTTGGTGGATAACACCGATGACCCCGAGACATATGAGGAAGCGATGATGAGCCCATATTCTAATAAATGGCAAGAAGCCATGAAATCCGAGATTGGATCCATGTACGAAAACCAAGTGTGGACTTTGGTAGACTTACCGGATGGCCGAAAGGCTGTCGAGAACAAATTGATTTTCAAGAAGAAAACAGATGCTGATGGTAATGTTACTGTCTATAAAGCTCGACTTGTCGCAAAAGGGTTTCGACAAATTCAATGAGTTGACTACGATGAGACTTTCTCACCTGTAGCAAAGCTAAAGTCTGTGAGGATTATGTTAGCAATCGCTGCATATTACGATTATGAGATATGGCAGATGGATGTCGAAACAGCATTCCTCAATGGAGATATTGATGAAGAGTTGTATATGATGCAACCCAAAGGTTTTGTCGATCCTAAAGATGCTAACAAGGTATGCAAACTTCAACGGTCCATCTATGGATTGAAGCAAGCATCCCGAAGTTGGAATCAACGTTTTGATAAGGTAATCAAAAGTTTTGGTTTTATACAAACTTATGGAGAAGCTTGTATTTACAAGAAAGTGAGTGGGAGCTCAGAGCATTCTTAATATATGTGGATGACATATTGTTGATTGGGAATGATGTAGACCTTCTTAATAGTGTCAAGGAATATTTGAATAATAGTTTTTCAATGAAGGATCTTGGCGAAGCAGCTTACATATTAGGCATAAAGATTTATAGAGATAGATCGAAACGCCAAATATCATTGTCACAGAGTACATATTTGGACAAAGTTCTAAAGAGGTTTGGAATGGAAGAAAGCAAGAAAGGGTTCTTTCCCATGTTGCTTGTCGACCTTGAGTAAAACTCAAAGTCCGACATCGGCGTAAGATAGAGAAAGGATGAGTAAGACTCCCTATGCCTCGACCATAGGATCTCTAATGTATGCCATGCTATGTACTAGACCCGATATTGCATATGCCGTTAGTTTAACTAGCAGATATCAAAGTGATCCAGAGTGGATCATTGGACAATGATCAAAACATCCTTAAGTACTTGAGAAGAACTAAGGATATGGTTCTTTCTTATGGAGGTGATGAACAACTCGTTGTTAATGGTTACACCGATGCTAGTTGGAACACCGACCCGGATGATTCTAAATCACAATCTAGATACGTATTTATTTTGAATGGTGCAGATTAGTTGGAGGAGTGCAAAGCAAAGCGTTGTGGCGAGATCTTCAACCGAATCGGAATACATGGTCGCTTGTAAGCTTCACAAGAAGCAATATGGATGAAAGAGTTCATTACAGAACTGGGTGTGGTTCCTAGTCTGCTGGACCCAATGTCTATCTCTTGTGATAACATGGGTGCCATAGCCAATGCGCAAGAACCAAGGTCACACAAGAAGTCAAGCACATCAAGCTACGTTTTCACGCTATTCGAGAACATATCCAGATGGGGATATAAAGATTTGCAAAGTACACAGATCTGAATGTGGCGGATCCGTTGACTAAACCTCTCCAGGGCAAAACATGACCAGCACCAAACTGCCATGGGTGTTCGGTATATTACCATGTAATCTAGATTAGATGACTCTAGTGCAAGTGGGAGACTGTTGGAGATATGCCCTAGAGGCAATAATAAATGTAGTTATTATTATATCTTTGTGTTTATGATAAATGTTTACATTCATGCTATAATAGTATTAACAAGGAAACATTAATACTTGTGTGATTTGTAAACTTAACTTGAAGTCCCTAGTATAGCCTCTATACATCACTAGCTTGTTGGTTGATAAATGATTGTGGTTTCCCTATCATGAACATTGAGATGTTATCAACAACAAGATCATATCGTTAGGAGAATGATATGGTGGACATACTCCTATAGATAAGCGTAGCATAAAGATCAAGTCATTTCAATAGTTCAGTTGCTATATGCTTTCTGATACATAGTAACCTAAATCCTTCGACCATGAGATCATGCATATCACCTTTACCGGATGAATGCTTTGATGACATCAAACACCACACCGTAACTGGGTGGCTATAAAGATGGCATTGAGTGTTCGGAAAGTATTGGTTGAAACACATGGATCAAGATTGGGATTTGTCCATCCATATGACAGATAGATATACTCTGGGCCCTCTTGGTGGAATGTCATCCAATTACCTTGCAAGCATGTGACTGGCTCACAAGGGATCACATATCACGGGAACGAGAAAAGAGTACTTATCGGTAACGAGGTTGAACTAGGTATGCAGAGATACCGACGATCATAATCTCGGATAAGTAAACTATCGTGAGACAAAGGGAAATTGGTATGGTATGTAAGTGGTTCATTCGATCGCAAAGTAATCGTAGAAATATGTGGGAGCCATATGAATTTCCAGATCCCTCTATTGGTTATTGTTCGGAGAAGTGTCTCGATCATGTCCGCATAATTCACGAACCGTAGGGAGACACACTTAAGGATTCGACGTTGTTTGAGTAGTTATGGTATTATGAGAAAGAGACCGAATGTTGTTCGGAGTCTCGTATGGGATCCGGGATATCATGAGGTGATCCGGAATGGTCCGGAGAATAAGATTCATATAAGGAAAGTCCCGTTTCGGAGTTCGGGAATGATTCCGGTGTTTTCATCGGGAATGTTCTAGAAGGTTCCGGAATGTCCGGCACTCCGGAGGGGAAGGGGTACATGAATGTGTCCTTGCATATTGGAATGATTGCATCATGTACTAAGTGTTCTCGCTGTTCCAAATAAAGGATTAAATTGAATCCTAAATTGAAAAGTCAAATAGCAAGTTTGAAAAGTCAAACGGCTAAAACTGGAAAGAGGGAAAGAGGAAGGAGAGGGAAACCGAGTTGGGGAGGGAAACCCTCCTCCAACCGGCGGCACCTCCTCCAAGCCGAGTTGGGGAGGGACTCCCCTCCCTCCCCTTGGCCGCCGGCCCCTCCACCTATATAAGGAGGGGCAGGGCTCCCTCCTCTAGACACACAAGTTCCTATCCTCTAAATCTAAACCCTAGCCACAGCCTCCGGTTTAGAGCCGTTTTGGTTTAGAGCTTCTAATTGCCCTAGCCTCCGGTTTAGAGCCTTCTAATTGGTGTGTCTAAACCCTAGATCGCCAAGGATCTCTCTCATACTCCACCATACTCGCTCCGGCTTAAGGCGAAGCCCTGCGGGATCTCCCCTCTACTTCCGGTACCACGCCGTTGTGCTGCCGGAATCGCGAGGAGAGTGCTACAACCTCCGCTGCCTGCTGGAACAAGGGAGAGGAAGGTCTTCGTCGAGTACCAAACGTGTGACCGACTGCGGGAGAGCTGCCGGAACGCAGCGCCGGAAGGATCGTCTACACGATCTTGAGATCGGGAAGAGTACGACTACATCACCCACGAGAACCCGCTCTCGTTAAACACTTTGGAATCTTCGAGGGTAAGTTATTCCATCGACTCGTTGCTACAATCTAGTAGATAGATCTTGGCTTGTTTGTTTGTATGCGATAGAATTTTTTTGTTTTCCATGCTACGAAACCCTACACCATCTGCCATATCTCATAATCATAATAAGCAGCGATTGCTAACATAATCCTCACAGACTTTAGCTTCGCTACAGGTGAGAAAGTCTCATCGTAGTCAACTCCTTGAATTTGTCGAAACCCTTTTACGACAAGTCGAGCTTTATAGACAGTAACATTGCCATCAACATCTGTTTTCTTCTTGAAAATCCATTTGTTCTCGACAGCCTTCCGGCCATCCGGTAAGTCCACCAAAGTCCAAACTTGGTTTTCGTACATGAATCCAATCTCGGATTTCATGGCTTCTTGCCATTTATTGGAATCTGGGCTCATCATCGCTTCCTCATATGTCGCAGGGTCATCGGTGTTGTCCACCAACATGACACTCATAACGGGATCATACCAATCAGGAGTGGTACGAGTTCTCGTTGACCTGCGAGGCTCTGTAGCAACTACAACCAAAGTTTCATGATCATCATCATTAGCTTCCTCTCTTATTAGTCCAGGCACCACAGGAACTTCTTCCGGTGCTGCGCTACTCGCAAGCTCGAGAGAAGGTTCGACAACCTCGTCGAGTTCTACTTTCCTTCCAGTCACTTCTTTCGTGAGAAATTCCTTCTCTAGAAAGGATCCATTCTTGGCAACAAAGATTTTGCCTTCGGATCTATGATAGAAGGTATACCCAATAGTTTCCTTCGGGTATCCTATGAAGACGCATTTTTCCGCTTTGGGTTCAAGCTTGTCCGGCTGTAACTTCTTTACATAGGCTTCACAACCCCAAACTTTAAGGAACGACAATTTAGGTTTCTTCCCAAACCATAATTCATACGGTGTCGTTTCAATGGATTTAGATGGTGCCCTATTTAAAGTGAATGCGGTTGTTTCTAATGCATAACCCCAAAATGATAGCGGTAAATCTATAAGTGACATCATAGAACGAACCATATCTAAGAGAGTTCGATTACGACGTTCGGACACACCATTACGCTGTGGTGTTCCCGGCGGTGTCAATTGTGAAAGTATTCCGTATTTCTTCAAATGCTCGCCAAACTCGTAACTTAGATATTCACCTCCATGATCATAACGTAGAAATTTAATCTTCTTGTTACGTTGATTCTCAACCTCACTTTGAAATTCCTTAAACTACTCGAAAGTTTCGGATTTATGTTTCATGAAATAGATATACCCATATCTACTGAAGTCATCCGTGAAGGTAAGAACATAACTATAACCACCGCGTGATGCTACACTCATTGGACCACACACATCGGTATGTATGATTTCCAATAAGTCCGTAGCTCGCTCCATCATACCAGAAAATGGAGTCTTAGTCATTTTACCCATTAGACATGCTTCGCATCTTTCAAGTGATTCGAAATCAAGTGATTCAAGAAGTCCATCGGAATGGAGTTTCTTCATACACTTCACTCCAATGTGACCAAGACGAAAGTGCCACATATAGGTCGAGTTATCGCTCGATTTCAAACGTTTAGCCTCAATGTTATTAATATGTGTATTTCCACTATCGAGATTCAATAAGAATAGACCATCTATCAAAGGTGCATGTGCATAAAACATATTACTCATATAAATCGAACAACCATTATTCTCGGACTTAAACAAGTAACTGTCTCGCAATAAACAAGATTCCGATATAATGTTCATGCTTAACGCAGGCACCAAATAACAATTATTTAAGTATAAAACTAATCCCGATGGTAGATGAAGGGGTAGCGTGCCGACCGTGATCACATCAACCTTTGATCCGTTTCCCACGCGCATCGTCACCTCGTTCTTCGCTAGCTTCCGTTTATTCTGCAACACCTGTTTCGAGTTACAAATATGAGCAACCGGACCAGTATCAAATACCCAGGCACTACTACGATTACTAGTGAGATACACATCAATAATATGTATATCGGATATACCTTTCTTCTTGATGTTGCCATTCTTCAAATCCGCCAAGTACATTGGGAAATTCCGCTTCTAGTGACCTTCTCCCTTGCAGTAAAAGCACTCAGTATCAGGCTTAGGTCCAGCCTTGGTCTTCTTCGTCGGCGCGGTAACTTTCTTACCACCCTTCTTGAAGTGTCCCTTTTGCTTAGACTTGCCTTTCTTGAATTTGGTGGTCTTATTGACCATCAACACTTGGTGCTCTTTCTTGATCTCCACTTCTGCAGATTTTAACATGGCAAAGAGTTCTGGCAACTGCTTGTTCATGTTTTGCATATTGTAGTTCATCACAAAGTTCTTGTAACTTGGTGGTAGTGATTGGAGGACACGATAAATCCCCAAAGCATTAGGAATCACTATACCCAAGCTTTGAAGTTTTTTTAGCCTGCACATCTTAAGCACATGCTCACTGACGGAGCTGCCCTCTTCCATCTTGCAGTTAAAGAACTTTTCAGAAGCCTCATAGCTCTCAATTGCCGCGTGAGTCTCAAAGATCAATTTGAGATCACGGACAATATCATGTGGGTCTGAATTCTCAAACCTTTTCTGAAGCTCCGATTCTAAACCATACAAGATAGCACACTGAACTGTGGAGTACTGAGTCTTCCGAGCAAGGTAAACATTCTTTACTTCATCGGTAGCAGTAGCTGCAGGTGGGTCACCCAGCGGTGCATCCATCACATAGGTCAAATTATCAGTTGTGAGGACAATCCTCAAATTGCGGAACCAATCCGCGAAGTTGCTTCCATTGTTTTTCAACTTTTCTTTCTCTAGGAACGCATTAAAATTGATGGTAGGGGCCGCCATTGATCTACAACATATTTGCAATAGTTTAGACTAAGTTTATGACAAATTGAGTTCTAATTAATAGTTAAATTAATCTAGGTGAACTCCCACTGAAAACAATATCCCTCACATTGTTTTAGTGATCACACGAACCAAATCCACCACATCAACACCGATCATCACGAGAGTTGATGCAACTTCAATGGCGAACAATCAACATGTTCATCATATATACTATATGATTCATGCTTTACCTTTCGGTGTTCCGTGTTCCGAGACCATGTCTGTACATGCTAGGCTCGTCAAGATCAAACCTTAGCTTCCGCATGAGCAAATCTGGCTTGCTCACGTTGTATACACTTGCGGAATCTAACACACCCGATCATCACGTGGTGCTTCAAAACAACAAGCTTTAGCAACGGTGCTTACTAAGGATGAACACTTTAGAACTTTAAATTCATGTGCATGAGGGATCATCTTATAATGCTACCGTCGTTAACTAAGCAATACAAGATGCATAAAGGATTAACATCACATGCAATTCATAATATGTGATATGATATGGCCTTTCTTCTTTGTGCTTCCGATCTCCATCTTCAAGCACGAACATGATCTCCATCATCACCGGCATTGCATCAAGGTCAATGACGCTGCTCCATGGTTGTCGTCCACCGGCTTCAACTATTACAACTACTTTGAATAGACATGCGGGTCTTAACAGAATTTAAAGACAACCATATGGATCCTGCCGGTTGCCAACTTACAATAAGGAACATTGCATACATCAAATATAATCACAATCATAGCCATATCACATCACAGCACACCCCTGCAAAACAAAGTTAGAGGCCTCTACTTTCTTTGCATGTTTTACGTGGTTTGGGGCTTTCAATAAGTGTCGTTCTAACTTACGAACAAGAACCACAACATTGATACTAGTATTGTCAATCACCCGTTGTAAATTGAATCTTAACTATGTTGGGAGAAACAGGCACCCGCAAAGCCACTTATGCAATACAAGTTGTATGTCAAGCGTGGAGCAAGTCTCATGAACGATGTCATGTAAGGTTAGCCCGGGCCGCTTCATCCCACCATCCCGCAAGATGCAAAGTACACAAGAAGCAATCGACAACAAAAGCATCAACGCCCAAAATGACCATTGTGTTCAACTCGTGCAATAGATCTACATATAGACACGGCTCTGATACCACTGTTGGGTTTCGTAGCATGGAAAACAAAAAATTTCTACCGCATACAAACAAACAAGCCAAGATCTATCTACTAGATTGTAGCAACGAGTCGATGGAGTAACTCACCTCGAAGATTCCAAAGTGTTTAACGAGAGCAGATTCTCGTGGGTGATGTACTCGTACTCTTCCCGATCTCAAGATCGCGTAGACGATCCTTCCGGCGCTGCGTTCCGGCAGCGCTTCCGCAGTCGGTCACACGTTCGGTACTCGATGAAGACCTTCCTCTCCCTTTTTCCAGCAGGCAGCGGAGGTTGTAGCACTCTCCTCGCGATTCCGGCAATACAACGTGGTACCTAAGTAGAGGAGATCTCAGGCTTCGCCTTAAGCCGAAGCGAGTATGGTGGACTATGAGAGAGAGCCTCGGCGATATAGGGTTTAGACGCACCAAGGAGGGGCAAGGCCGGTGGCTAGGGTTTGCCTAGGCGGCGGCGGCTTGCCCTAGGCGGCGGCAGCAGGAGGTGGCGGCGCCGGCGGCTAGGAGCTAGGGTTTTGGGTGGAGGTGTTGTGTCCTTGGAGGGGCAGCCCTGCCCCTCCTTATATAGGTGGAGGGGGCGTGCCAGGGGAGGGGAGTCCCTCCCCAACTCGGATCACAAGTGGGCCGGCAGTGGAGGGAGGGAACTCCTCCCCAAGTAGGTTTCCTACTTCCCCTCCACCTCACAAAATAGCCGTTTGACTTTTCAAATTGGCGTTTGACTTTTCAAACTAGGATTTGATTAAACCCTTTATTTTGTTCAGCGATGACACCTAGTACATGATGCAATCATTCCAACTTGTTATGACACATTCATGTACCCTTCCCCTCCGGAGTGCCGGACATTCCGGAACCTTCTAGAACATTCCCGATGAAAACACCGGAACCATTCTCCAACCCCGAAACAGGACTTTCCTTATATGAATATTATTCCGGACCATTCCGGATCTCCTCGTGATATCCCGGATCCCATCCGAGACTCCGAACAACATTCGGTCTCTTACTCATCATTCCATAACTACTCAAACAACGTCGAATCCTTAAGTGTGTCTCCCTACGGTTCATGAATTATGCGGACATGATCGAGACACTTCTCCGAACAATAACCAATAGAGGAATCTGGAAATTCATATGGCTCCCACATATTTCTAAGATTACTTTGCGATCGAATGAACCACTTACATACGATACCAATTTTCCCTTTATCTTACGATAGTTTACTTATCCGAGGTTATGATCGTCGGTATCTCTGCATACCTAGTTCAACCTCGTTACTGATAAGTACTCTTTTCTTGTTCCCGTGATATGTGATCCCTTGTGAACCAGTCACATGCTTGCAAGCTAATTGGATGACATTTCACCGAGAGGGCCCAGAGTATATCTATCCGTCATATGGATGGACAAATCCCACTCTTGATCCATGTGTCTCAACCAATACTTTCTGAACACTCAATGCCACCTTTATAGCCACCCAGTTACGGTGTTGTGTTTGATGTCATCAAAGCATCCTTCCGGTGAAGGTGATATGAATGATCTCATGGTCGAAGGAATTAGGTTACTATGTATCAGAAAGCATATAGCAATTGAACTATTAAAATGACTTGATCTTTATGCTACGCTTATCTATAGGAGTATGTCCACCATATCATTCTCCTAACGATATGATCTTGTTGTTAATAACATCTCAATGTTCATGATAGGGAAACCACAATCATTTATTAACCAACAAGCTAGTATTATAAAGAGGCTTTACTAGGGACTCTATTTTAGTTTAAAAATCACACAAGTATTAATGTTTCCTTGTTAATACTATTATAGCATGAATGTAAACATTTATCATAAACACAAAGATATAATAATAACTACATTTATTATTGCCTCTAGGGCATATCTCCAACAACTTAATCCACAAACCACACCATATTACTCTCTCTTTCTATGTCATCCCAATTATCCTGAACTTCGAGTATTTGGTTGTCTCTGTTTTCCAAATACCTATGTCACTTCACCTCATAAACTAGCTCCTAGATCTCTACCCTGTGTTTTTCTAGGTTATTCCGATGAGCACAAAGGTTATAGATGTTTGACCCAGTTTCTGGTCGTATTCATATCTCTCGTCACGTTACTTTCGTTGAACACTCTTTTCCTTTTGCCACCCATACATCTCCCCATGATTCCGTCTCCACCGATCCCTCTCCCTTGACTCGTTCAGCTACACCACCTAATCCCCTACACAACCCAATATTCCATACATAACCCCCTACGCCCGAACCTACATCCGTTGAGCCGGGCGTTTCGCTCACTTCTCCTATCGCGCGCTCTACCGAGCCCTCACGGCAGCCTGCCGTCGCACCACCCTCTCCACCCACGGCACATTATCCTGCCATGTCGCAAACCTCATCTGATGCATCTCCCAACTCCACTGTTACGCCTCCCTCTTTGGCACCCACTTCTGAGCATGATCCGTCTCCTTCCCCACAATTACCCTCCTATTCTATTCCTATTCCAGCACCCACCAATGATCATACTATGCGTACCCGCGGCAAATTTGGTTTTTGTCTACCCTCCAAACGTCTTAATTTCTTAGCTCAACCCAACCTTTCTCCCATCCCAAAATCCTACAAATCCGCTCTTCTCGATCCCAACTGGTCCGCTGCTATGAAAGACGAATACCATGCTTTGGTCACCAATGATACTTGGCAGCTAGTTCCTCGTCCTTCTAATTCAAACATTGTTTCTGGTAAATGGGTCTTTCGTCAAAAATTTCACTCCGATGGTACTCTCTCTCTCTACAAAGCCCGCTGGGTATGTCGTGGCTATTCTCAACAACAAGGAATTGACTATGATGAAACCTTTTCACCTGTTGTCAAACCAAGCACAATTCGCACCGTCCTTAGCATTATCGTTTCCTCTTCTTGGCCTATTCATCAACTCGAGGTCAAAAACGCCTTTCTTCATGGTTCTCTTCAAGAAACTGTCTACTGTCAACAACCTTTAGGTTTCGAAGATCCTAGTTCACCCAATCATGTATGTCTTCTCAAAAAGTCTCTCTACGGCCTGAAGCAAGCACCTCGTGCGTGGTTTCAGCGCTTTTCTACATTCATCCAAACTATAGGATTTATTCCCTCTCTCTCCGACACATCTCTCTTTGTCTATCAATCAAATAATAACATTGCATATCTCCTCCTTTACGTTGATAACATTATTCTCACAGCATCCACCCAAACTTTTCTCAACTCTATCATCTCTAGTCTTCAACTCGAATTCTCTATGACTGATCTAGGTATGCTTCATCATTTTTTGGGCATTGCTGTAACTCGTGATTCTACTGGCCTTTTTCTTTCTCAACGGAAATACACTCTCGATCTTCTCTCTTGTGCTGGCATTTTGGACTGCCAACCACCCCGCACCCCCATCGACGCCACTTCTAAATTTTCTTCTACCGGCGAATCCTTCTCCGATCCCACTCTATATCAAAGTCTCGCAGGAGCACTTCAATATCTCACTCTTACACATCCTGAAATTTCCTATGTTGTTCAACAAGCATGCCTTTTCATGCATGATCCACGCCTTCCTCATTATTATCTAGTCAAAAGAATTCTTCGATATTTCAAAGGAACTCTTGATCATTGCCTTCATATTAATTCTTATTCCCCTACAACTTTGACAACATATTCCGATGCAGATTGGGCTGGATGTCCTGAGACTCGTCGGTCCACATCTGGTTACTGTGTTTTTCTTGGCAATAATTTGATTTCTTGGTCTTCTAAGCGTCGATTCGGTTTCTCGTTAAATGCTGAGGCTGAGTACATGTGATTGCATATGCGATTCTGAAACGGTATGGTTGCGTCAACTTATGGCCAAGCTTCATCGCCCAATTCAGCAGGCTACCATTATGTATTGTGATAATATCTCTGCAGTTTATATGGCGGGCAACCCAGTTCAGCATCGGAGGACAAAACATATTAAAATCGACATACATTTTGTTCGCGAGAAGGTTGCTCTTGGACAAGTTCGTGTTCTTCATGTTCCAACCACGGCGCAATTTCCTGACATCTTCACCAAGGGGCTTGCTACTGCACCATTCATTGACATACGATCCAGTCTCAACGTCGTTGCGCTCGCCGATGAGACTGCGAGGATGTTAGACTAGACAATGTTGAGTCGATTTTGATTTGTTAAGAGTTTGTTTTAGAGTCGGTTTAAGTAATCTTGGCCGACAAGTTTTGTAACTCTATATATACTTTGTACCCCTCAAGCAATATTATTATGCAAGTCAATCAAATTTACAGTCGCCATGGTCCATATCTGGTCTACTTCTGCTATCACGTCCTGACAGAGCAGCTGCGGAGGCGGCACAAGGGGACGCGTGGTGGTGGCGGCAGCACGAAGCTCGCGTGAGCAAGCCACGAGGGATGTGCTCTCCCGGCGAGCCGCCTCGAAAACCTCGATAGGATCTGCGATGTACAGGGAGGCTGCGACCGTGGAAATCGCGGCGCGTGCGCAGACCTGGTCGATGCCGGTTATGAGGGAGAGAAGGGAATAGGAGAAAATTACGGAGAAGATAACGGGGAGTTGGTGCAGGATCTTGGGGAGTTAATTATGTCCTTTTCCCTCGGAGGCGTACGACGACGTGCGCGGAAAATTCCTCTGCCGGTGGAACATGGTCAGTCAAAGGTAATTGCTATGTGCACACAAGGCATTAGGTCAGACTAATCTGGCCCGTTAGATCTCACTTAGTGGGCAATCTGGCGGTACAAATCAGACTGGGAATAATCCGGGGACACTTGATGGGTGAGTTTAGGAAAGAAAATGTTTGATTGTTTAATAGTAGTATAGATGAACATAATATTGATAAATAATAATGATGCAGCCCGACCTACGGTCGTTACTACATCAAGGTCTCCAACTTACGCCAAGTCGCCATGTACTCCAAAGGTGAATTCGTTCCTCTATGAAAGCTCACTTCCTACCCTATTGAATGGTATGCTACTTCATACTCCGTCACATATTCATGATAGGTTCACACCGACCAGTACGGAGGCAAGGGAGGAAGCCCGGAGCATCAAGCCCGACAAGACGGAAGCTTGGAAGAGGAGGAGGAAGAAGACAGATCAGCAGCTGCCAGGTTCAAGCGGTACTACCGGTCGGCGGAACCGGTACTACCGGTCAGCGGTACTACCGCCCCCTGCTACCGCCCGGTACTGAAGCCTGCGCCATCGCCACTGGATGCCCCGGTACTGGCTTGCGGTACTACCGCCCGCAAGCGGTACTACCGGTCCCCAAAGCGGTACTACCGGTGATGACCGGTACTACCGGTCCCAAGTCCGGTACTACCGGTCATGTCAGTGCCTGCGCGCACTAGTTGGGCCACAGCCCATGTATCCCCCCCTTTACTTACCTATTCGCCTAGTTTATCCCCAAACTACCCTTGTTAAGTGGTTGGCCTATAAATAGAGCCCCCACCCCTCATGTATCCCTTAGGCATAGATGATAGACTAAAGACAACCCCCATTGTGGAATCTCTAGTTTTGCCTCATCCCCTTTACCAAGGGGACCGACTATCGTCACCAACCTCGATTGGACTTTGCATCACGCATCCATCGTTGAACAAGGCCTTGGGTTCTCGGTTTCTCGCCCCCAAGTCGTCAAGACCCTCCTCAAGGTGTTCTTCCCTCTCCGATGTGGATGTGAGGGAGCACGTTGATCGATCTTTCCTTGCGAGTATTCTATCGGACCGGTGGCCGCCGTTCGGGAGCAATCGGCCTTGTATCGTGTGAGTTTTGCGTGTGTTCATCATGTTCTTCGCGAGGTGTGTGTTCGCTTCCGCTACCTTCTCCCTTTCCCCTCGCTTTCCCATCAATTTGACCACGAGATCCGTGAAGATCGGGCACCCAAGAGGTTAACCCCTCCATCATCTGGTATCAGCAGCTTTTGGTTGCCATGGATTTCTCATCGATTTGGTCTTTCCCACATAAATTCGAAAATTCCACCAAAAACAGCCCCAATTCGTGTTTTGGATCGATCTGTGATTTGAGTGCGTTTTGGTAGGTTTTGATCCGTGGATTGCTTGCTAAACTTGTTGATCTACCTTCCTTTGCGTTCCCATGGCCTAATTCCTTGATTTCCCCCTTCGATTTGGTGCTTTTCTTGAAGATTTTCCGCCCAAATCACCCCAAAATCGCGAAAACGAGTCAAAACTGGGAGTTTCAGGTCCAAGCGGTACTACCGGGTCCAAAAACCGGTACTACCGCACTTAACCGGTACTACCGGGCCCAAACAACCGGTACTACCGCCCCATACAGATCCAAAACAGCAGGTTCCAGATTTCAGCCTCTCACCGTTTTGAGCATAATTTTTGCATACGAACTTGGATTTTGGTGTTCTTTAGCTCGTTTCGAAGAGGAGAAGGAGCCCTACATCACCATCCACATGGTTCATGCTATCTACTCCATCCAAATTCCGTGAGAAAGGCGGAATCCAACAATAAAGGGTGAAGATCGTCGACGAAAGGTATAAACATTCCGCGACTTCTCCCCACTTGCATTCCTTTGTGAACCCCACTATCTTTGCGATCAACAAACACCTATTGAGACTAGTTCCTCTTATGATTGCTTGGGCTATGCACATTTGATACATTGTAGATTCCGAGCAAACATTGTGAGCGCTATCTCATATAGTTATCTTGTATAGTTGTTGGAACAAGGAAGAGGCAAGTGAAAAAGAAATAAAAGAAAAATAGTGATACAAAAAGAAAAAAAATAGAAAAAAGAAAAGAAAAAGAAAGAAATACACATGTGCCTCATAGAATAGGAAGCGCAAGCTCGATGAACATCATATAGGTGGTACTTATTGTGCATATCTTGTAGCCCACCAATTTTGTGCAATCGAACTAGCGTCTCTCCTTGTACTTGTGTGACACGAGCTTATAGTCTTCGCTAGGTAATCATTTGGTTCTTAGCTCACTTTCTCCGTCGCACAAGTCCCATTTATCCCACCGTGTGTGTTTCCTTGTACATATTTCCTATCTTGTGGATTAACTTGTTTGCTTTGTGATCATTGTGGTTCTTTACTTGCCATTACAACATCTTGATTTCGGATTGGTTCTTGACATGCCACTTTCCATACCTATCCACCATAGGCCTTGTGTGTGTGTGTTTTTTGGTTAGTAGTTGGTTTTGGTGTTCCGCGTGAACTTAACTTTGCTTGGTTTATTGCTCTCAAGTGTGGTCACTTGCATGATACGATCTTCCAAGGTAAAGTAAGGTTTGACGTTGTATCCCTAACTCCCACTACCACTTCCATATACACCGCTTGGTCTTGTGCATCATGTCTAGGAACTCCGGAACCGAGGATGATATCTATGAAGAATCCATGATGAGCCACCATGACTACGACTCCCCAAGTATAGAGGACATGACGGAGCACAACACCGACAATGGCTCCGCATGCTTTGAGGACCCGGAGCACTACACTTACGACGACTCCACATGCATGGAAGACATGGAGCTCTACGTCGACAATGGCTCCTCATGCATGGAGCCTATGGAGCACTACGCCGACAATGGCTCCACATGCTTGGGTGATATGGAGTACTACACCAACAACTACTCCCCAAGCATGGAAGACTTCGAGTGCGACATCGATGACGCCTCGCCAAGCATGGAGGACACGGAGAACTTCATCGAATTTGATGGCTCCTCCATGAGCCATGAAGAATTCCTCCACCGTGTGGAGATGGAAGCCTACTACGCCAAGCAAGAGGAGGCGCATCATCAAGATTCCATGACCTTCAAGGCCAAGCGTGCCACACCAAAGGGCACCACCTACTTCGATGATTCACCTCCAAGGCGACATGTGCCACCACCTAGATGGCGTCAAGCGCCACCATCTCCAAGGCACCAAGCTCCATCACCTCCAAGGCATCAAGCTCTACAATCTCCAAGGCGCCAAGATTCATCACCGCCAAGGCGCCAAGCTCCAACTCCTATCCAAACAAGAGTGGCGTCCAAACATCATATGCATCAAGAGGCGCCAAGAAACAAGACTCTTCATCGACAAACATCCTCTCATGAGCATCGCCAACATAAAGAGGATACAAGTCATCGTCAAAGGCATCTTCGCCATAAAGACGAAGAATTCATGATGAGCACCAACCATAATGCTCAAGCAAGCTCAAGAAGGCACCACAAGCACAAGAAGAGTGCCAAGGCAAATGATCATCGTCGCGAGTGTCATGTGGACGACCAAGTGCGCCACCTACATCAACCATCGGCAAGGCACGCCAATGACCTCCGTCGACACCATCATAGGGCACCTTCAACTACTCTTGCCACCACCACTATGGCACCAAGAGCAAGCCTTCCTCCACGCCATCAAGCTTCAATGCCTACGCTTGACTTCCACGACCTCGCCAACGAGGAAAATGTAGACCTCTACTTCGCCAAGTTGGATAGCATGAGCCTACCTCCACCACTACTACGAGATGGCCACAAGAAGGTCGAGCATGGGATTTTCCCTTCGACCATGGAGGAGAGTGATGATGCCCATCTTATGGCATCCAACCTTGGAGGCGACAAGGTCAAGAATGGTGAGCATGGGATTTTCCCTTCACCAAAGGAGGCGCATGGAGTTGAGGAACCCGAGCCTACCCCCATATGCTTGAGTGATGATGTGGTACCAATCCCATGTGAGTATGAGAGCCACTTAGCCCACTTGAGTGAGAACAAGAGTGACATGAGTGACTCCACCTTATGTGAGATTGAGTGCTTCCACTTGGAGGGCATGAGCGATACTCCTAGTGAGTTGAGAGTGGTAGTTGATAGGTCAAGTGAGACCATGTCGAATTCTAACAACTCACCCTCTACCTCTAGTGTGTTCTCTTGTGTTGTGCTAGGTTCCATGGATGAAGACGCGCCAAGCCATGAAGCAATGATGCCTCAATTGGAGAAGATGTACATGGTGCACGAAGATGATGCTACGCCATGGCTACATCAAGAAAACGAAGTCGTCCACAAGGAGGCCACTACTTCCACAACACCCACTTCATATGAGAGGTATGAACAAGGTAACAATAAGGGTGTTGATGATGCCATGATCCCACTAGTGGACATGATGAATTGTGAGGATATGCATGCTATGGATGATACTTGTGACATTACATATGCTTCATCCACTTTCTCATGTGATGATTTGCCTTTGCATAATATTGATCATGTGGAATTGTTTGATTGCGATATCATTGCCATAAACATGCCATGCTATGCATCTTGTGTGTATCCTCCAATTTCTATGGACATGCTTTGTCATGCTACTCATTCAATTTTTCCCGTTGCTTGCCATAAGATGAATGCTTGCAACAATATTGATCATATGCGTTATAATGAGATGGCCCCCATAGCTTTCTCAATTTTTGGAGATTTTGATGATTGCCATGATAAGCATGTTCCCCACTTGCATACTCACCATGCATCACTTTCATACTTGATTGACATTAATGGCGATGTGCACAAGAAGAGATACGTCATGATGGATGATGTGTATCTCTACCATGCACACACATTCTCCCTTTTGTGTATGATGTGTGTAGGTACCCGCATTATCATGTCAACCTCGGTTGAGCACGAGTTGACAAAAAGAGCTCTTGAGAGCATCCCACAAGTGAGTTCAAGATCGAACCCAGCTCTGATACCTTTTGCATGCTTTGCATCTTTCATGTGGACAAATTGTTCTTTCCTATGGTTTGCTTGCAAGCATGTTAATGGTATTATTTTCCCTTGTGACATTCATGCTTCTTCTTTTAGATAATGATGCTTTGTGTGTTGCAACAAAAATGTTGAACATTTTCTCTTTCCGATGTTTTGGGTGCAACCACAATTCCATTAAGAGCATGAATTGTCATGAGAGCTTCCAAGAATCTCGTCTTGTTGTTGCAACAAACATAAGCACCACTTGCTCTTTCATTTGGTTTGTTTGCAAACATAATACTTTTGTTTTGGATATGCTTCATTGTGCGTTTTTGCCAAATTCTCCTATTCTTGCATCAAAGATGTTGTTTGAAATTTGGATCCAATGCTTTGAATGCCCCACTTCTATGTTATATGGAGTTTTTGAGTTTCCACATTTGGATGATGTTCAAACGATTTCCATGCACATTGACCATGCATATGCATTCCGTTTGCTATACTTGAGTTGTGCTAATCGTGTTGTGAACAAGAATGGACATGCCACAAATGACATGCTCCTCTATCACACACAAACATATGTTGCTTGGTATTTGTTGTATGAAGGTACAAATGCATACACGTCAACCTCTATGGACTATATGTTGAAAAGAAGAACCGAAGAGTTACCTATGGCTACCCTTCATCGAGCTATCTCTACAAGCTAAGGTGACTTCCTTCTACTTGAGGACTCATGCTATAATCTTCATGAATTGGCTACGCTTTGAGTGTTGCTTTGCTTTTGTTGTGAGCTTTGTAGGCTTCAAGGAAGGTGAAGGAACAATGAAGTGTTGTCAAGTCAATCTTCCCGAGGACGACTATAAGTTGAACCCCAGGATCAAGAAGGTCTCTCGACCGCTTCTACTTTGTGATGAGCATGTAGAGTCGAGGACGACTCTTTTTGAAGGGGGGGGGAGATGATGCAGCCGACCTACGGTCGTTACTACATCAAGGTCTCCAACTTACGCCAAGTCGCCATGGACTCCAAAGGTGAATCCGTTCCTCTATGAAAGCTCACTTCCTACCCTATTGAATGGTATGCTACTTCATACTCCGTCACATATTCATGATAGGTTCACACCGACCAGTACGGAGGCAAGGCAGAAGCTTGAGCATCAAGCCCGACAAGGCGGAAGCTTGGAAGAGGAGGAAGAAAGATGATCGGCACTGCCAGGTTCAAGCGGTACTACCGTCGGAACGGTACTACCGGTCAGCGGATTACTCGCCTCGCTACCGCCGATGCATCAAGCCCGCCGCCGCCATTGGATGCCCGATGCGGCTTGCGGTACTACCGCCCGCAAGCGGTACTACCGGTCCCCAAAGCGGTACTACCGGTGATGACCGGTACTACCGGTCCCAAGTCCGGTACTACCGGTCATGTCAGTGCCTGCGCGCACTAGTTGGGCCACAGCCCATGTATCCCCCCTTTACTTACCTATTCGCCTAGTTTATCCCCAAACTACCCTTGTTAAGTGGTTGGCCTATAAATAGAGCCCCCACCCCTCATGTATCCCTTAGGCATAGATGATAGACTAAAGACAACCCCCATTGTGGAATCTCTAGTTTTGCCTCATCCCCTTTACCAAGGGGACCGACTATCGTCACCAACCTCGATTGGACTTTGCATCACGCATCCATCGTTGAACAAGGCCTTGGGTTCTCGGTTTCTCGCCCCCAAGTCGTCAAGACCCTTCTCAAGGTGTTCTTCCCTCTCCGATGTGGATGTGAGGGAGCACGTTGACCGATCTTTCCTTGCGAGGATTCTATCGAACCGGTGGCCGCCGTTCGGGAGCAATCGGCCTTGTATCGTGTAAGTTTTGCGTGTGTTCATCGTGTTCTTCGCGAGGTGTGTGTTCGCTTCCTCTACCTTCTCCCTTTCCCCTCGCTTTCCCAACGATTTGACCACGAGATCCGTGAAGATCGGACACCCAAGAGGTTAACCCCTCCATCAAATAATTTTCTATTTAAGGTGTCAACCGTGAAACTGATACTGCATTATACGTGCTCGGTTTTATTCCATGGAAATGGAAATATTTATCCTCCGTGGTCCACATGCATGCATGCATACCGGATCCATCGACGCAGCCGAACAAGTCTAGCAAGTGAGGTGGGCCCCTGGGTCGACGCCGAACTGGCGGCAGTAGGCCTTGTAATAGCCTATCCGTTGTACCACCTCTGCGGCGTTCTTGCCATCGCACTCTTTGGCACCATTGATGGCCCTAGTCGTGGCACCGAAGCCCTGCGGCAACACCTCGTGGACGCTGGTCATCCAATACCACAACGCCGTTTTGAACGACACCAGCGGGTCTCGTGCTACAATCCCCGGGTTCCTCAGCCCGTCGAAGCCGATGTCCCTCCCGGCTGGCCCGTAGTTGTAGTTCCACGAGATCTGCAGCGGCCCTCGTCCATAGTAGCCCCGCCCAGGGGAGCACGGCCACCTGCTGCTCGGGTCGCAGTAGTTGCTGCTCGCCCCGTCGACCTCCTCGATGTAGCAGAAAACTGCATATATATTCGGAAAGTTACATGCATTTTGCATTGCTCCACTAATGGGCATCATGCATGGCAAGCCGGCAACTTACATCCGGTCTCGTGAGTTACGTGGGCGAAGAAGGCGGCGATCTCGCGCTTGGAGTCGTCGGTCGTGCCGTCTGTGCCAAAGCCAGGGTATGCAAGGGCGGCGGTCAAGAACACTTGACGTGTGTAGAAGCTCGTGCCGGGACACCAGCTGCCGGCCTTGGACTTGATCCCGTTGAAGAACGACTCGGTGACGACGCTCTCCACGGACACGCCGCCCCCGCCTCCACCTCCACCTCCACCTCCACCTCCACCAATGCACGGGCCGGACCGGCACCCTGCGCCACAGTACGCACTGGTGGTGCCGCAGTAACCGTACTTGCTGCAGCAGTAGCCCGCCTGGCAGCCGCAGTTCTGCGCCACCGCCGGACCTGTAGCGGTGGAGAGGAGTGCTACTGCTATCCCAAGAGCCATGAACGAGAACACAGCCATGGGTGAGTTCACCATGCTGATCAATTCGTTCTAGGTAGGGTGCTACAAGATTGTTTATGAGATGAGATGGGTCATGGCATGGTTTCGGCGGTTTATATAGCGATGGACGTCGATCCATCTTCAGCTAGATCAATCGCATCGTGTACTACCACTGGCTCGTCGGCGGAATTGACAACTTATTACGTGACGTTGGCGAAAAAGCAGGCGATCGTCGGTCGTGCAGTCTCTCCCTATGCTGGCACAGCTTCATAAACCATAATATTGATACCAATTGATAAGCCAGCCGTGCGTGCTTGGGCCTTGGAGACGTCGGTCGTGTGCTCTTTACTGAGGCCGGCCGGTCAAGCTACACCATGGCTCGTCGATCGGCGGAGTCGGCAACTTATTACGTCCTGTCTGGAGCGTGACGTGGGCAAAGAAGGCGACGATCTCGCCCTTGGAGTCGTCAGTCGTGCAGCTTTCCCCAAGCTGGCACAGCTTTGTATATACCATATTAATACCAATTTGATTAAGCAAGTACACACCAACAACAAGTACACAAACAATGCTACACCTACACGCGGATCGGATGCACTCAGTAAGTCTTGCATTTTTTTACTACTACTATATGCCTCCTCGTTTGAACAAACTTACGGAGAGATCAATAAAATTTGGGGCTAGCAAGATCTCCGTTCGACTGTAGGGGTGTGTGTGCTGGATTATATTAGGAGGAGCTGATCAGCTTTTGTCTGGTGTACAGCCAGGTACGGATTATCGCCGGCCAGGACACGGATCGCGGAAAAAGGACCAGCCCGACTGGATCAGCTCGATCAATCAGCCCGCGTACGTACGTACATCAGCTCCAGTCTAGTCTAGAACTTTTTGTACTACGTATGTCTCCTTGCAAAAATGAACATTTTCAAAACTTGATTACTGCTAGACTGTACGCCTGAGATATGTTTCGTTTGAACTTTGGGAATTTTCCTTTCCCCAAACCACCACAATAGTAAACCATACACATAAAAAGAGTTGGCACCAGTTGCCCAACAAATACATTTTCACTAAGCGCACAAAAAGCGACCAATCATAATGTTCGTAGATCGATCAGAGAGGTCACAAAAAGAGGGGCACCTATAGACATAATCCAGTTCATTCTCTTCTCTGATGCCGCTTTTCCCTTGGACCTTAGGACTAGGACATCAACTACCAGCGATAGTAACATCGAGTTCCTGTCCGCCACTAAGGCCCCGCTTGGATTGTCGTCTAAAATCCTATCGTTTTTATTTTGTGAAGATGCTAAACCTAGAAGCTCCGTGTAATCCGGGGGTTTTGTTTAAAAAACAACATTCCAAGCCGGCTCTAAGGATAGAAATGACTGATCTCAGGACGATGGTGCAGAGGGCTAGGAACGAGGCGGGGTCCTCGTCGGCAGCAACATAGTTAGCAGAGAGGACCGTCGTAACGCGGTGACCTCCACGTCTAGAGAGCGGATGTCCACACCAAGGCTCTAGCAGCGTTAGGCCACGACACAGAGGCACCACACAAGGCCATAGAGCAAGGGCTGCAGCGAGAAGGGCGGGGGAGGATGAAGCTGACTAGGGCCAAGAAGACCATGTAATTTTTATTTTCTATAGCCTAGGCAATCTATCTATAAAATCTGAATTTATTTAAACAGAAATCCATTTGGGGTTCATTGTTGGGTGCGCCAGTGTGGGCAGCCCACCCAAAGATGCCGGCAGTTTGGGCCAGTGCCATGAGGGGTTTCGGTTTGTCCGCCACTTGTGCCCAATGTCATAAGTGTCAGAACCGGATCTTCGATAGTAGCATTTTTGTCCGACTTTCTCTTTGTGAGATTTCTCTTTTTTGACCTCTTTAAGGCCCAGTTCTTTTGGCGGCTTCTCCGAGAAGCCGCCCTATCCCAGCTTCCTAGGGAAGCCGGTTTCAAAATTTTCCGAGGCTTCCAAATTAGTTTAGCCTTAACCACTTTAGAAGCCTCGTAATTTTTTTGAACCGGCTTCCCCAGGAAGCTGGGGGTAGGGTAGCTTCTCGAAGAAGCCGTCAAAAGAACTGGGGGAGGTCTCCCTTCGAGGCCATGGATATGGGGAGTGGTGGCCTTTAAGATTATTTGAAGTTGCCGATTTGCTTGGTTGTGAAGGTTGACGGAAGCAAGACTTTACGTTTTGTGTTTTCCAAAGACGGCGCCAATGTTATTCTAATAAAAACAATAGAAATTGAAATAGCGGTGATGCTTGTAATGTGAAGGTCGCAACCGAACGGCCACGATACTGGGTGTCAGACACTAACATGAGGGACACAAAATTTTATTAACCATGTTCAACCTTGACTTGCATGCGAGAGAGACCTAGCCCTGTTGTCGAAGAATTGCGTCCCGTGAAGGAACAAGGGGTACATCTAGCCCTGAGTCTGAGAGGGGGCTGAACACGCGTTGGTATCTTCTCAACGACGATGGCGACGATAGAACTTGCACACTACAGAGAGTAGACACAGGTTTTTTTTACCCAGGTTCAGGACCCTTATGAGAAGGTAAAGTCACTCCTGCTTTGTTGTATTGCTCGCGGTGTCTCACGAGGGTACAATGGTGGATGGATGTCTAGAGTTTTATATCCCAAGGATCGACCCCTTCTAAGGTATAAATGGCCCTCCTTTTATAGTGGTGTCGGCCTCTTCCCCCAAATCTTGGACGGGAAGGGTCACCATATTGCCGCCCAGAGGTGGCTCGGTCTACAAGACTACTTTACGTAGACTAGGTCCTGGCCGTCTAGAGCCCGTCAGTCCTTTGTAAAAGCTGGTGCTAACGGCGTCGCCTGCTGCTACACGACACCACCCATGCCCTTCTTTGCACCAAAATGGCAAAAGGTGACGCTACGGGCGCCGAGGTCATTCGCCCTTTCTGCACTAAAGATGCCAGACCTCTCCTCTTTACCGAGGCGGTCCGTGTGGTCCATAAAGTTGTGGCGCCGTTCGTCGGGTTTTGTTGTCTATGTCTCCAAGGTATCCGATGCATGTTGGAGGCCAGGAAAGGACATGGGCCTCCCCTCGCGAGACGGTATCTTGAAGGCGACCCGAGCGAGGCCAGGGACCAAGGCTCGTGAGGGGCTAACCTCCCAATACATGACTCATGAGGCAACGTACCAAGGCGTCACGACCCTATATGGGGGCGCCGTCACTTAGAGGTGGGCTCGGCGACCGTCAGATTGAGGTACCCCTGTTACCAGAACTCTGACACCGGTTGAGCGAACCTCGGGCGTTCAAAGAGGACAAGCCAGCGATATGACGTGGCATATCAATTTTCCGTCGTCATTACTCCCGAGGAATATAAGTTCTGAGGGATTCCATTGGAGAAATTGACCTCGAACTCAAAGTCAAAAAGTATCAACTCAATAAGAAGGTCCCACCTTGAGAGAGAGCTCTTACTGCATATTAGAGATGGGTTACAAATGACCTCATGGGGTTCCCCTTATGGATGCCTTTTATAATCTCAAGGTCTTGTGTAAATAACCACCAATATCATTGGTGGAGAGGGAAGTAATGGCAACTTAATCTATTCTAGGGAGATGTCTGAAGAGCCCCTAAGACCAGGAGCAGAGCTAGGCCTAGGGTAACAAGGGCCATGACCCGAGACATAGCAAAAAATTCTACCTACCATCTATGAAACAGTAAATTTGTCCTAGGCGCATCATGAGCCCATGTCTAACCCAACTCGTTGCTCAGCCTCTTGTCGCTTCCTTGCTCGATAGAAAACGAGTCCTTCATTCCAGTTTTGACCTCGCCTCACTAGCAGCACGCCTGTTCAGCTGTTCCCCTCGCCTGGTGCTCATCTAGGTAGGGATCTCCACGCCCACGCCGGCTTGCCGCCCCCAGCCTCCCCGGTCCCCATCCCTTCCCTACATGACCGCCCCTCTGCCCTAATGTGTTTCACCTGCATGCGGCGCCCTATTCGGTTCCTCTGCGTTGTCGCCCGATTGCTTTGGCACTAGCTCCTGACCTCCCCAGTTCCACGTCATAGTGCAAGCGGGAGTGGGCCACCTATGGTGCCGCATACGCCAACCCTCTTAATATCTTATGCGGGTGCCCGCGACTAAGTTCCTTAGATTTGCAGGATTAGTAAACTGCCCCGCAAAGCCCGCATATAACCCACCTTATTTTCACTTCCCCTTTTATGTGAGTTAAGACGAGAAGCTGCCGGGAGCATCGCCGGCAAGCTTCACCATGCAGGAAACGGCCACACATGCCCTAGTTTTTGAGGCATTCTACGGAGGGCAAACAAGCCGGCCTAAACCAATCAAATAAAAAACAAAGTTATAAAGTTTGGTTACAAAGCCATAAGAAAAGAAAAATCCAAGAGACAAAAACTATACAGATTGTTTGTCGACCGATCGAAGTAGCGGCCTAGGAAATATAGGCCAACAAAAGGGAGGGCAAGAGAGAAAAGAACCTAATGAGAGCCTAAATGAGCGAACATCACCTCCCAATCATGCATCAGCTCTTTGTGAGGCTGCTTTTGGCACCTATGATTCCAAAGAAGCAAATATTCCGCACATTCCCTAGTGCCTCCTATATCACAAGATTCACGTCGTCCTCCAGATTAGACGCCGAACTTATCGGATCGAAGCATGCCACTGCCATAAATCCGCATAACACGGTTCGTTGAGGAGCAGGACGCCGCAATGGAGGACTTGTTCGACGGCGTCTACCGGACCAGACGAAGAGGGCGAGAGGAACAACTCGGCTGTTGATACCTTCGATCTAGATTACAGATGTAGTATAGCTTCTTTTTCCCTAGTAGACCTAGGTTTATCGAATCCTCGGGAAGAAGAAAGCAAAGTGGATTTACTTTAACGAACCTTTGAGAGTTTTGGAACTCTTTTTGTGTTTTCACTGGACCAAGAGTTTGTGATCTTTTTGTTGTTGTTGACGATGGAGAGAGAGAGAGGGACTGGGGCTTTCGGTTTCACCAGTATTTGTGCAAAACATCTGATGGGAATAAAAGATAATAGTAAAGTATGCATGTAATTATTAGAGCAAGATAATTATATGTGGGCATTGCATCCATAATTGCTTTTTCCTCAGCAACCACTTATAGCAATAACCTACTAGTCTCATCCATAGAAGAAAGAGAACTAATGATATGCATAATGATGTCATCGTTAATCCCAATTAAATCCCTCAGATACAGTCATACTACCCCTTTTGTCACTGGGGTTTCCAACCTGCAGATCAGTCATTACTCACACTCCCTATACCTGGATCAAACCTTGGGGTCTTGGGACCTGAAAAGCCCTTAGATAGAGGCAAGAGAGGGTACAATAACCATCATGTCATAAAAACTAATACATGATCCCATATATGATAAATAACATGCACAAAAAGCTACATGGCTAGGCTGAATCCCTTAGCCCAAGGAGAATTAGTCGCATATAGAGATGAAATCAACAATTTTAAACATTGTAATAGAGATCATAAGATTGATAGCAAATAGTGAAGGGAATATGCCCGAGAGGCAATAATAAAGTGGTTATTATCTTATTCCTTGTTTATGATAAATGTTTATTTTGCATGCTATAATTGTATTAATACGGAAATGTTAGTACATGTGTGTTTAATAAACAAAAGGAAAGTTCCTAGTTATGCCTATCTTATAAACTAGCTCGTTGATTAACAAGATGATCAAAGGTTTCCTGATCATGGACATTGCATGTTGTTAATAACGAGGTCACAACATTGTTGGAATGATGTGATGAACATTCATCCAAAGTATAGCATTACGATCAAGGTCATTGTATTTATATTGCTATAACATCATACGAAGTAATATCAGTCCTTAGACCATGAGATCATGTCAATCACTAACACCGGAAGAGTATCTTGATAACATCAAACGTCACAACATAACAGGGTGACTATAAAGATGTGTTCAGTGCTATGAAGGTGTTATGTTGAGGCTCATGAATTAAGAGTGGAATTTTTCCATCCCAATGCCGGAGAGATATACTCTAGGCCCTCTTGGTGATATCACATTAGTTAGATTGCAAGCAAGTGATTTGATCACTAGAATGTTATATCACGGGAACGAGAAAAGAGTACATGTGGGTAACGAGATCAAACTAGGTATGGAGATTGATACGTCGTAAACGTATCTATAATTTTTGATGTTCCATGCTTATTTAGTATCAACTTTTCTATGCTTTGTCTACACTTTGAGGTATTTTTATACATTTTCTGGGACTAACCTATTAACAAGATGTCGTAGTGCCAGTTGCCTATTTTCTGTTGTTTTTGGTTTCAGAAAATCTAGTAAGAAAATATTCTCAGAATTGGACGGGACAAAAGCCAAAGTCAATATTTCACCGAGACGAACAAAGAGACCGAAGGGAAGCCGAAGGAGCACCACAGGGCGGCCACACCCTAGGGCCACGTGGGCCTAGCCTAGGGCACGCCGCCCTATGGTGTGCACCCCCTGGCCGCCCTCCTGCCTCGCCTCTTCGCCTATAAAAGCCCCCCGATGCCAAAACCCTAAACACTCGATTAGATCTCCACGAAATAGTCTGTATCCATCGCCACCATCGTCCCTAGATAATGGGGTATCTTAAGCTCTTCCCGGCACCCTGTCGGAGGGGATAGATCATCCCGGAGGCCTTCTTAATCACCATGCTAACCTCCGGTATGATGCGTGTGTAGTTCACCCTTGGACTATGGGTCCATACAGTAGCTAGATGGTTGTTTCTCCTCCTTTGTGCTATCATGTTTAGATCTTGTGAGCTTCGTTCATGATCAAGATCATCTATTTGTACTCATACATGTTGTGTTTGCGAGGATCCGATGGATATTGAGATTGCTATGTTAGATTCATTATTGATTCTATCATGTCTTATTGATTATTGATTCTATTATGTCTTTGTTGTTTGTGATCTTGCATGCTCTCCGTTGCTAGTAGCTATCTTGGCCAAGTATATTCTAGTGAGTCCAAGAGGGAGTATTTATTCTCGATAGTGGGTTCATGCCTCTATTAATCTGGGGAAGTGACAGGAATCTCAAAGGTTGTAGATGTTCTATTGCCACTTGGGAGAAAACAACAATCTTTTGTTCATGGTATAATTGTATTGTTTACTTTACACACATTGCTTAATGCAGTTATCCGTTGCTTGCAACTTAATAATGGAGGGGGTTCAGATGATAACCTGAAGGTGGATTACTAGTCATAGATGTAGTTGGATGGCGGTCTATGTATATTGTTGTAATGCCCAATCAAATCTCATAGGAATCATGATGTCTATTATTTGCATTGTTATGCCTTGCTCATTCCTGTCAATTGCCCCGCTGTAATTTGTTCACCCAGCATGTTATGTTATCTTTCTTAAGGAGAACACCTCTAGTGAACTGTGGACCCCGGTCCAATCTTTACCATTGATACATCATCTACTGTTACCATTAATCTCTACAAGAAACCATTACCTTCAACACTATACGTTTAATCCTTTGTTTTTAGCAAAACAGTGAGATTAACAACCTCACTGTAAGTTGGGAAAAAGTCTTAAGTTTGTGTTGTGCAGGATTCCAAGTTGCTAGAAACACCTTGGAGTTGTATCCTTCCTCCTACTGGTTCGATAATCTTGGTTTCATAACTGAGGGAAAACTTATTGTTGTGCTCATCACACCTTCCTCTTAGGGTTTCCCAATGAAGCTCTACAGTGATCTGAGCTCATCAAGACTTTTTCTGGCGCCGTTGCCGGGGAGTTAAGGACAGTTTTACAAGGGGAGTCTTTCACAACCATTCTCTTTACTTTGTTTTTGTTTTGCTTAGTTTCTTTTGCGTTGTTTTGATTGTTTCTCTTTTTTGAAAATACAAAAAATTAGTTTCGTTTGGTTTGCTTTTTCTTATAAAAAACACACAAAAAAATTAGTTCCTACTATAGTTGTTGGTCTGTTATTGCCTTGCTTTGTCATGCTTTCTATCAATGGTTGGTTTCTTTGAAACTAGTTCTTATTGGCAAGGTGGGTTCATGGAAGAACAAAAGTATTATTATAAGGAACACCGCTTGTCACAAAAAGGGAAACACTTATGGGTACAAATTGATAAATTGAATACCATTGCTAGAAACATGTGCTCTACTTATAATGTTACTTATTTCTGTGATAAATCTTGTTGTTGTAGGAGGTATAAACACCTTCCTTTTCAATGTGAGTATAATGATAATGTTACCACATCTTCTTATGTTTAGGGAAATTATGACTTTTATGATGTAGAACAAACTAAAGAATTTATTGCTTGGAAGGGTGCATTTGAACTTGCTAGTTTGCTTGAAAATACTGATGATTCACCTTATAAATATGAGGTAATGATATACTTAAATTCTATTTCGATAATTACAAGGAATAAAATGGCTATATTCTTGAATATATTAATAGATACTTTCCACGAACGAAAGAGACTAATGCCTTGCAGGAGCTTATGAAAGAAAAAATACTGAACCTGAAAGCTCATTAGATGAAAAAGAGGAGGAGAGTGATGATCAAGAGGAGTAAGAATGGATTAGCTACCCATGCCTACGTTCTAATGAGAGTAACTCTTTATCCCTTACATTATTTGATTGTCCCCCTTGCTTACCAAAGGATGATGAATGTTATGTTCCTGTGGATCCTTTTGAAATATCTACTATGGGTAAAACTTAGGATAATAATTATGCTCCTGTTATCTATGATAATTTTTATTTGTGCCTAACTTCGAAATGCATGGTACTAAAGAGTTTTGCTTAGAAAATGTTTATGATAAAGCTCTGGATGATGTTCCTATACTGGTTGATAATATTAATAGTACTACTATTGAAAATGAGATTGGAGGGGTCTTGACTTTATCTTGGAACCCCATAGCTCTTGAGAAAGATCAGTCATCTTGTTATAAAATTGTTAAAAGTGGGTTTGAAGGTTTTAATCCAACTATTTTTTAGCTTGATAAAAATTATTTGTCTATAGATCATGAAAATCATAATTTATGTGATATTTATATTGTTGAGTTTATTCATGAGGCTACTAAAAATTATTATGAGAGAGGAAAATATGTTTGTAGAAGTTTTCATGGTACTGAAACACCTCTCTATGTGCTGAAAGTTTTGAAGTTGCTCTTGTTTTATCTACCCATTATTGTTACTATGTGCTTCTTTGATTTATTTTATTACAAGATTCTATGCATAGGAAGTGGGTTAGACTTAAATGTGTTTTGATTTTTCTTCTTGATGCTCTCTTTTACTTCAATTCATATTTCTTATGTGAGCATCATTCTTATGCCTAACTTAAAGGCGTTAAAGAAAAGTACTTCTTGTACCCAATAGTTTTCTTGAGTCTTGGAAGTTATTACTTCTGTAATAACCTCTCCTTATCATTTTTGTTTGATTTTTGTGCCAAGAATAACCTCTAATGAGAGGGAAGTAAGATTTGGGGAAGTTGCTGTCCCAAAACAGATTTTTGTGCTTCACTGTAAACATTCCTGAAAAATCTCTGTATGTCGGATTGAGCTTTAATTTTCTTAGTAAATCCCCCAGGTTGTTATCTAACTTTTGTTAGTTCAACACTTTTTGATTTGAGCAATAGAAGGTCTTCTAAAAAATAGGTTTTTAACTGCTGGTCTGTTTTAACAGATTTCTGCCATTATTTGCATTTGCCTCTTTTCGATTTCTTTTTGAGTTCTATTTGGTGAATTGAGATTTTTGAAGGAATTTCTACAGCAGCTTGTGTTTTTAATGAAAGTTTTGTTTTTTTGAAACTAAACCCCCAAAGGTTTATTACTTTTGAATGCACTAATGTTGCTAATGAAGATTGTGTGAAGTTTTGTATGAAGGAAATTTTCAAGTATATGGGAAGAATGATATAATGAGATGAAGAATGGATAAAATCTAAAGATTGGGGATGCCACGCCATGTCACTCTAAGAAATATTCAAGAGGTACAAGCTTCAAAGCTTGAGGATGCCCAAGGCATCCACTTCTTCATCAATAAAAATCTCAGGTCTCTTTCTAAACACTTCATTTTTATTGTTTCATGCACTGTTGTGTTGTTCTTGGAGCGTCTTAGTTTTCTTTTTTGGTTTTTGTTTTCTTAGTTTTCTTGAATAAATTAGTTGGACCCCCACTTTAGTTGTGTTGTTTCAAATAAGTTGATTGGTATTGGAAAAGAGTAGAAAGTTTCATGATTATACTAGTACAAAAGGGAGCTTGTTTTGACCGTGACTTGAACTTTATCATGTCATGCTAGATGTTGTTTTGACCTTATGCTTAGTGATTATTGTTGTAGCATGACTTGTTCCAAACAATTAAGATTGCTTAATGTGACTTGAAAGAATCATGCGTTGTTTTAGCATACAAAAGCATAATATTGTGGTATTCTCCTTTGATGCTTTGTTTGGGTTGACTTGGCACATGATCACACCATGTTATGACTATGAACTAGTCACCTTAGCCTCTATGATCATTTAGTTTTTGACTTGTGATACCACTTTATGCTTTGATTGATAATGTTTTGTCGCTCTGCATGATTATGGCCATTATTGCTCTCTTAGTTTGTCGCTCCCAGTCTTTTGCTAGCCTCCATTTGTATTGAGTAAGCTCTACTCATGCATCCAACTCCCAAGAAACCAATTTATTCCAAAGTATCCACTATAAATTCCTATGCATGGTGTGTTACACCATTCCAAGTATATTCTTGTTTTATCTATCTTCCAAATTAAACTTGTTATGTGAAAAGCAGCGATTAAAGATCTCACAAACTTGATGACACACTTTATTTTCTTTTGCCCCTAATAAACTTGAACCATTGTGTCATCTATGTTGTATATGCTTGCACTTATAAGTTGGGAATTAGCAGAACCATGTTGTCACGGGGAACGCTTTCAACACCTGTAAATATTATCCAGTTGATATCATGCTCTTTTGTTTATGGATGTCGGCAGTGTGAAATAAAAGGGGATCTTGTAAGTCCATGGAGTTATGTATATGTGTTAGAGAAATGCCAAGACCGCTAGCCAAAGCCATGCTAATGATGGTGGAAACTTGCAGCATCACCACAGTGAGCAATCTATGAAGCATTCTTCTTATGAAAAAAGAGTAGAAAAAAAGAGAAGAGAAAAAGAAAAAAATCGGAAAGAAGAGAAAAAAGCACCATTTTCCCATGGTAAATAAGAAGATTGCTGAGATGCTCATTGTCTGTTGCCTTGTCATTTTGACATGGGAAAGCTCCTATGTCATGGGGCAAGGGGTACCCCGTTGGCGGTTCTCTATGATACATATATACTTACAATGACAAGAACTTACCGGTAACTATAGTTGAGTAGCATGAGGAACGACCCTCGTACTCAAGGGACATGAGATTGCCAACTTATACTTTGTCAAGCATATACTCCATACTTTGTGCACTTTAACCTTAATCACTTCAAGATGTTTATGATAGGGGCAATGAGAGATGAAAGCTAACAAGTACCATAATTTTTGGAAGATCTTTATGAAACTTGAAATCCCTGCATCCCTTTGAAGGGCCTTTCTTCCATTTTTATATTGAGTCTTGACCTTCTATTTTTATGCACCAACTAGGAGAGCATAGTTTTCATTCTTAGTTCTATGTGCATTTTCATAAAACTTATTTATTAATTCATAAGGTTGATTTCTTGTTCTTGAACTATTTGTATCTAGTCACCCTTATGAACTTTGAAGGTGTCCTATGCATTTATGTTTTTCTACTCCATGAGGGACAAGCAGAATGCCACTATGCTATGTTTTCTATATGTGAAACAAACAAACGTCTTTCAATGCATTGTTATTCATGATCTTTGTTATATCCTTTCATGTTGCAGCATAGTTACTATGTCCTATTGTTAGAATTTAATCTTTCATGCTCATGTTTAGAGTACTTTGATCCCAGCTTTCAATGCTTGCAAATAGTTTGATCAAGATTGTGATGGTGCATGTCACCTAAAAAATTATTCTTTTTATCACTTACCTACTCGAGGACGAACAGGAGTTAAGCATGGGGATGCTTGATACGTCGAAAACGTATCTATAATTTTTGATGTTCCATGCTTGTTTAGTATCAACTTTGCTACGCTTTATCTACACTTTGAGATATTTTTATAAATATTCTAGGACTAACCTATTAATAAGATGTCACAGTGCCAGTTGCCTGTTTTCTGCTATTTTTGGTTTCAGAAAAGCTAGTAAGGAAATATTCCCGGAATTAGACGGGACAACCAAAGTCAATATTTCACCTAGACGAACACAGAGACCGAAGGGCAGCCAAAGGAGTTCCACAGGGCGGCTACACCCTAGGGCCGCACGGGCCCACCCTAGGGCACGCCGCCCTATGGTGTGCGCCCCTGGACGCCCTCCTGCCTCGCCTCTTCTCCTATAAAATCCACCGATGCCAAAACCCTAAGCACCCGATCAGATCTCCATGAAACAGTCTATAGCCGCCGCCACCATCGTCCCTAGATCTGGGGGGTCTGAAGCTCTTCCCGGCACCTTGCCGGAGGGGGTAGATCATCCCGGAGGCCTTCTTCATCACCATGCGAGCCTCCAGTATAATGCGTGAGTAGTTCACCCTTGGACTATGGGTCCATACAGTAGCTAGATGGTTATTTCTCCTCCTTTGTGCTATCATGTTTAGATCTTGTGAGCTTTGTTCATGATGAAGATCATCTATTTGTAATCATACATGTTGTGTTTGTGAGGATCCGATGGATATTGAGATTGCTATGTCAGATTGATTATTGATTCTATCATGTCTTATTGATTATTGATTCTATCATGTCTTATTGATTATTGATTCTATCATGTCTGTGTTGTTTGTGATCTTGCATTCTCTCCATTTCTAGTAGCTAGCTTGGCCAAGTAGATTCTAGTGACTCCAAGTGGGAGTATTTATGCTCGATAGTGGGTTCATGCCTCTATTAATCTAGGGAAGTGACAGTAATCTCTAAGGTTGTAGATCTGCTGTTGCCACTAGGGAGAAAACAACAATCTTTTGTTCATGGAACAATTGTATTGTTTACTTTACACACATTGCTTAATGCAGTTATCCGTTGCTTGCAACTTAATAATGGATGGGGTTCAGATGATAACCTGAAGGTGGATTACTAGTCATAGATGCATTTGGATGGCGGTCTATGTATATTGTTGTAATGCCCAATCAAATCTCATAGGAATCATGATGTCTAGTATTTGCATTGTTATGCCTTGCTCAGTCCTGTCAATTGCCACGCTGTAATTTGTTCACCCAGCATGTTATGTTATCTTTCTTAAGGAGAACACCTCTAGTGAACTGTGGACCCCGGTCCAATCTTTACCATTGATACATCATCTACACTGTTACCGTTACTCTCTACAAGCAACCATTACCTTCCATCCTATACGTTTAATCCTTTGTTTTCAGCAAACCAGTGAGATTGACAACCTCACTGTAAGTTGGGGAAAAGTCTTGATTTCGCGTTGTGCAGGATTCCAAGTTGCTAGCAACACCTTGGAGTTGTTTCCTTCCTCCTACTGGTTCGATAACCTTGGTTTCACAACTGAGGGAAAACTTATTGTTGTGCTCATCACACCTTCCTCTTGGGGTTTCCCAACGAAGTTTTACAGTGATCTGAGCTCATCAGAGATACCAATGATCGAATCTTGGACATGTAATATATCGCGAGACAAAGGGATTGAGTTACATTCGTATAAGGTTCACACGATCATAGAAGTCATCGTTGAATGTGTGGGAGTCAGTACGGATCTCCAGGTCCCGCTTCTGATTATTGATCGGAGAGGGGTCTCAATCATGTCTACATTATTCACGAACCGTAGGGTGACACACTTCAGGGATATCGACACCATTTTGAGAAAATAAGATGCCAAAGAAATAAAAAGAAAGCGTAGGAATTTATTTCACTAGACACCAGAATTGTTTCGGTTGAAATTGCTGAAACTGGTTCTACATGTGAAATTGAATACTAGCAAGAGGTTTTATGTGAATTTTTGTTAATTAAAGTAATTAACAAAATTATGAATAAATAAATAGAAGATTTTTTATTTAAATGAGAGCTTGCATTAAATTTGGTGGAAATTTAATGCATGTGAGTGGATTTTTGAGTGGAGGCATGTTTATGTGAGTGGAGACTTTTCATTTTGAGTGGGAGCTCCACCCACATGAATGTGGAAGAGGTTGGGGCAACCACCATGGCTGTGGCGCCATGCCCCTTCGGTGTCACCCTCTCCCTATAAAAGGCCCCCCTCTCCTCCTCTCACCTTACACCTCCTCGCGAAGAATCTCTCTTCCTCCTTTAGAATTTCCCCATGGTCTCGGATCAGCGAGATACATGTTCCCAGTGGCTTTTTCTAGAAGGATTTGTTGCTTCCGCTGCTTCGCTAGAGCGAGGGCGTGGAGATTGTCGGGGTACCTGAATGTGTGTGCGATCACGGGTGCACCACTACTTTGCGGTGATGGACTCGATCGTATTGGACCGGATGGACTTCTTCTCGATCTTGAGATCGACAAGCATTCGACTACATCATCCACGAGTACAACCTCGTTAAAGCTTTTCGGTCTTTGAGGATATGTATTCTATGGATGTATATCCACCTGTTGCTTGTATCTAGTAGATAGATCTTGGTACTTAGTTGTTCCCATCGTAGGAAATTATTAGTTTTCTATGCTGCAAACCCTACAAATAGTATTACAATATTGCCAATTGGAGAAGAGATCTAATATTACAAGTGGTGGAATATGGCTATGATGGTGGAGAAGGGTTTGGAGATTAGATCTAATGGAAGGGTGTCGTCGGCGGAGAAGCAGATGGAGTCGGGGGTGAATGGCAGAATGAGGAGAGAGGCCCTTTTCTCATCGCCTGAGGCCTCTTTCACTACTAGGAAAACGCCTGTTCGTGGCGCACCTGAAAAGGCCTTCTATGGCGCACTAGTAGTGCGCCACGGGCCTCGCGCTACGGCTAGGGGTATCTTGTAGCCGTGGCGCACTGCATGGTTGGCCACGGTTGTGTCGAGATAGGCGTGGCACACTACCAGGTGCGCCACGGCTAGGGGTATAGGGTCCGCCACAGATGTGTGTTTCAAAAAACAAAAAAAATGCAAAAAACACCCTCGTTTTGAATTGCAAAAGCAATCGGGTCTATGCGCCGCCATCGTGTCGCCTCGCGGAGCATGGTCGTGGCCACGACCTACAACCGCAGGGAGGTGCGGGAGGCCGTGGCCATGGTAGTCCTTGCCGGCATCGAGGCAGTAGATGGTTGGAGAAGGGGAGGTACGACGAGAGGGAGGAAGAGAAGAAGAGAGGGAGGAAGAGAGGTAGGTGAGGAGAAGGAGGCCGTCGTCGCCCGTCGTCGTTGCGAGGAGGAGGAGAAGGCCGTCGTCGTGCCACCGTCACTTGAAGGAGAGGAAGAGGCCGAAGCAAGGACGCCGGAGCAAGGTGGCCAGAGATAGGTGAAGGGGAAAAATGGGAAGGAGGAGAAGGAGAAGGAGAATAAAGAAGGAGAAGGAAAAGGGGAAGGGAAAGTTGAGGGGTAGGTGGGCGGGGTGGTGATTCAAATTTGAATCCCGCCCAAGCTTATCCGTGGCGCGCTAGGTGGTGGTGCGCTACGGGTAAGTTTTCTCTATTTTTTTTTCTGCAGGAAAAAACGGTCTTTTGACCATAACTTTTTACTTTTTTCGAATTTTGAAAATCTAAAAAATCTCTAAACGACCGGATGCGAAATCTCGTTCTCGTCATTTTGGTATATTATATGAATTTTTTCGACATCGTATGCAAAAGTTACGGCCATTTTACCGTGGCATGACTTTTTTTTTTCAGAAAAAGTGGAACATCATGTTTGTTAATTTTCCTAAAAACTATACCACATTACCTACCTACATATAAAATGATTTTATTTTTTAAAGTGTTTATCATTTTCTTTTATTTTCTAAAAAGCCTAAAAAGGCGATCCGGGGGTGGAGTTGGTGTAGGCCACTTAGCCGTAGGGCACTAGGACAGAGTGCCCTACGGCTAAGTTGACCCAGATGCTGCAACATACAGCTCCATAGCGCACTAGGCCGGAGTGCCCTACGGCTAAGTTTCACATCCATAGCGCACCTTGACCTAGTGCGCTACGGGTATGTGTGCTGCGGCCACACGTGCCCTGGCCCACACATAGGCGTGGCGCATCACCCCCATGTGCGCCATGCTTACGGTAGTTAGCCGTAGGGCACCTGTGGGCAGTGCTCCACGCCTATTTTACCCGTGGGGCACCACTAGCATGTGCGTCACGGATGTGTGGATTACCTATAGCCGTTTTCCTAGTAGTGTTTATATAGTGGTCCCTTCACGGAAGTTGTTCTGTTTGACCTAATGGAGTCGATGGCAACTATACGGCTGGAACTATATGGCCGAAATTTTATTCCCGCCATATAGTTGGTCGTTAAGCCTTCTGGATCCACTTCATGGCTCCTAGTTTCTTTGACATGTTGGAAATCTCGTATCTTTGACTTTTATATTGTGATTAATCATTATACATCATTATCTATGCAGGGAAAAATAGCAAGAAAGGATTGCATACCCCTTTGATCATTAGGCATTAGTGGTAGGGTTTAGAGAGATATTTCATCTAAAGTATGAATAATATCCAGTTTAAATGTAAGTGTGGATGGCTATATTTCACAGCCATCAACCTACCCAAGCTTAAACTTGATCGTCCTCGAGCAAGAAAACCAAAATCAAAAAAGAATTCATCATTTAAACTAAAATAACGAGATGATGATCTTACTCATGATTGGTAGTCTCATGTTTCCTCCACTTTATTCATCTGAAAAACTCCAGCTTAGATAGAGTAATGGCAAGCATATCATACGGGTTTAATGAATCCTTATAGAGAAGGTGATCGGAATACAAAGTTTTTTCAGAATAGAGCTTTGCACAGGCGAAGGAAAAACACGATTCGGTTCCTTGTCGGGAATGATGGTAGTCGGTGCACAAATGTTGATGCGATGAGGGAAGAGGCTAGGAGATTTTACCAGGCCTTATACTGCTCTGAAGGCTCAGCTAACATGGACTGAATTTTAGACAAGATTGGTTGTTTTGTTAATGATGAGATAAATGCTAAACTGTCCATAGTCATCGCTGACTCTGAAATAGAGACAACTCTATTTCAGATGGGCCCGACGAAGGCACCTGGTCCAGATGGGCTTCCGACCCTGTTCTATCTGAAGCACTAGGCAATGTTGAAGCCTGTGATTTTCCAGGCTATCCGGGAAATCTTGGCGGGAGGGGACGCTCCAATGGATTTGAATGAAACCACTACTGTACTCATTCCGAAGGTGCAGTCACCCGATAACCTCTCTCATTTTCACCAGATTAGTTTGTGCAATGTTCTTTATAAAATAGAAACGCATGTGGTTGAAAATCGCCTAAAAAAGAACCTTCCTATTTTAATCTTGGACGAGAAAAGAGCCTTTGTCCAGGAAGGCTGATTACAGATAACGTCTTCATTGCCTACGAGTGTACGCAGACCATCCGTACAATGAAGAGGGAGACCCCGCTGTGTGCTGTCAAGCTTGATATGGTCAATAGCTTGACCTTGATGTTTCTCACTTAGGCCATATGAGTGGAACACCCACTCCAAAATAGTTGTCCTTCAAAGTGATGGCCTCCTTCTCGTCATGATTGGCGTTCTTCCTCCTGGGAAAATGAATAACAAAAGGATCCCGCGAAGGCAATTGAAGCTTCATGTTCCCTTTATGTAGATTAATCAAAGCCTTAATAGTTCTTAAAAATGGACAACCTAATATGATAGGAGTAGTAGCATCTTCAGGCATGTCAACAATAACAAAATCAATGAGAGCAGGATAGACTTTAATGTATACTAAGATATTCTCTTTAATTCCTACTGCTTGTTTGTAGGTAGAGTCTGCTAGATGCAATTTTAACTCAGTGATTTCAAAAGAGCCAAGGTTTAACTTATTAAAAATACTCTTTGGAATTTTTGGAACATTTGCACCTAAATAAAAAAGTGCAGCTATTTCATTTGTCCCAATTTTAATCTTAATAGTAGGCTCAAATATATCATCAAGCTTAATAGGTAATTTTTCAGCAGTTTTCTTAAATTCTTCCTCAAGCTCACGTAACTTTATTACTACTTGATTAACGAAGTGTTGATACATGGCTTCCTCGTTTCTTTCACTTACCAGAATCTTGATATTGATCCTTTTTACAAGATCTTCAACTATGTAATTCGGTGAAGGAGCATTGCTATAGTCATGTTCTTCAGGCTCCTCCCTTTGGATTCTTATCATCTTGAGGTCTTCCACTAGACTGGGCTCAACTTTACCTACAAACTTAGCTAGAATGAGAGTTTCACTCTCGGTTATTGTTGATTGCAGCTCAGGTCACTGTAGAGCTTCGTTGGAAAACCCCAAGAGCAAGGTATGACGAGCACAACAGCAAGTTTTCCCTTAGCAAGAAACCAAGGTTATCGAACCAATAGGAGGAAGGAAACGACTCAAAGGTGTTGCTAGTGTTGGTTGCAGCTCAGATCACTATAGAGCTTCGTTGGGAAACCCCAAGAGCAAGGTATGATGAGTACAGTAGCAAGTTTTCCCTCGGTAAGAAACCAAGTTTATCGAACCAGTAGGAGGAAGGAAATGACTCAAAGGTGTTGCTAGAAACTTGGAAACCTACACAGCACAAACTCAAGACTTTGCCCCAACGAACAGTGAGGTTGTGAATCTCACCGGTTTGTTGAAAACAAAGGATTAATCGTATGGTGTGGAAGGTAATGGTGGCTTGCAGAAAGTAAACAGTAACAATGGAAGATGTATCAATGGTAAAGATTGGACCAGGGTCCATAGTTCACTAGAGGTATTCTCCTTAAGATAAACAACATAACATGCTGGGTAAACAAATTACAGTGGGGCAATTGATAAGACAGAGCAAGGCATAACAATGAAATACTAGACATTCATGATCTTATGATATTTGATTGGTCATTATACATAGACCGCCATCCAACTGCATCTATGACTAGTAATCCACCATCAGGTTATCATCCGAACCCCCTCCAGTATTAAGTTGCAACCAATGGATAACTACTTTAAGAAAGGTGTGTAAAGTAAACAATACAATTGTTCGGTGAACAAGAGATTGTTATTTTCTCCCTTGTAGCAACAACACATCTACAACCTTAGAGATTTCTGTCACTTCCCCAGATTCAATAGAGGCCTGAACCCACTATCGAGCATAAATACTCCCCCTTGGAGTCACTAGCATCTACTTGGCCAAGATAGCTACTAGAAACGGAGAGCATGCAAGATCTCAAACAACACATACATGGTAGAATAAATAAGATAGAATCATTAATCAATCTGACATAGAAATCTCAATATTCATTGGATCCTCGCAAACACAACATGCATGATTACAAATAGATGATCTTGATCATGAACGGAGCTCACAAGATCTAAACATGGTAGCAAAAAGGAGGATAAACAACCATCTAGCTACAACATGGACCCATAGTCCAAGGTGAAACTACTCATGCATCATACCGGAGGCTGGCCGGTGATGAAGAAGGCCTCCGGGATGATCTCTCCCCTACGGCAGGGTGCCGGGAAGTGCTTCAGATCCCCCCGATATAGGGACGATGGTGGCGGCGTCTACAGACTGTTTCGTGGAAGATTGATCGGGTACTCAGGGTTTACGTATCGGGGGCTTCTTATAGGCGAAGAGGGAGGTCGAGGAGGCTGCACCCCCTAGGCATGGGCCAGGCCTAGCCGCGTGGCCAGGGGGTGTTCCCCCTCGAGGCCCTACTCCATCTCGTCTTCTAGCTCCGTGTTCTCCTCGGTGAAATATTGACTTTGGATTTTGTCCCGTCCAGTTCCGAGATTATTCATTTTCTGACTTTTCTGGAACCAAAAACAACAGAAAATAGGCAACTAGTACTGTTGCATCTTGTTAATAGGTTAGTCCCAGAAAACATATAAAAATACCTCAAAGTGTAGACAAAGCAAATCAAAGTAGATACTAAACAAGCATGGAACATCAAAAATTATTGATACGTTTATGACATATCAATCATCCCCAAGCTTAACTCCTGCTCGTCCTTGAGTAGGTAAGTGATAAAAAGAATAATTTTTGATCTGACATGCACCATCAAAATCAAGATCAAACCATTTGCAAGCATTGAAAGCTGGGATCAAAGTACTCTAAACATGAGCATGAAAGAAGAAGTTCTAACAATAAGATAAACTAACTATGCATGCAACATGAAAGGATACAAACAAAGATTCATGAATAACAATGCATTGAAAGACGTTTTTTTGTTTCACATACATAAAACATAGCATAGTGGCATTCGGCTTGTCCCTCATGGAGTAGCAATAAATGCATATGACACCTTCAAAGTTCATAAGGGTGACTAGATACAAATAGTTCATGAGCAAGCAATATCAACAGTATGAATCAATCAATAAGTTTTATGTAAATGCACATAGAACTAAGAATAGCAACTATGCTCTCTTAATTGGTGCCTAAGGATAGAAGGTGGAGACTCAATATTATAGTGGAATAAAGTCCCTTCATAAAGGGAAGCAGGGATTTCAAGTCTCATAAAGAGCTTCCAAAAATTATGGTACTTGTTAGCTTTCAGCTCTCATTGCCCCTATCATAAACATCTTGAAGTGATTAAGGTTAAAGTGAAAAAACTATGGAGTATATGCTTGACAAAGTATAAGTTGGCAATCTCCTGTCCCTTGAATACGAGGGCCGCTCATCATGCTACTCAACTTTAGTCACCGGTAAGTTCTTGTCATAGTAAGTACATGTGTATCATAGAGAACCACCCATGGGGTACCCCTTGCACATGATACATGAGCTATCCCATATCAAAATGACAAGGCAAGCAGAGAATGAGCATCTCATCAATCTTCTTATTTACCATGGGAAAATGGTGCTTTTTTTTCTCTCTTTCCTCTTTTTAATATGTCTCTCTTTTTTATAAGAAGAAAGCTTCATAGATTGCTCACTATGGTGATGATGCAAGTTTCCACCATGATTAAGCATGGCTTAGGCTAGCGGCCCAGGCGTTTCTCTAACACACATACATAACTCCATGGACTAACAAGCTCCCCTTAAATTTCACACCGACGACATCCACAAACAAAAGAGAGTGGTATCAACTAGGTACAATGTACAGGTGCAATGTTGAAAGCGTTCCCCATGACAGCATGGTTCTGCTAATTCCAACGTATAAGTGCAAGCATATACAACATAGATGACACAATGGTTCAAGTTTATTAGGGGCAAGAAAATAAAGTGTGCCATCAAGTTTATGAGAGATTTAATTACTAACTTTCACATAACAAGTTTAATTAGGAAGATAGATAAAACAAGAATATACTTGGAATGGTGTAACACACCATGCATAGGAATTTATAGTGGACACTTTGGAACAACTTGGTTTCTTGGGAGTTGGATGCATGATTAGAGCTTACTCATACAAGTGGAGGCTAGCAAAAGACTGGGAGCGACCAACTAAGAGAGCAATAATGGCCATAATCATACAGAGCGACAAAACATTACTAATCAAAGCATAAAGTGGTACCACAAGTCAAAAACTAAATTATCATAGAGGCTAAGGTGACTTGTTCATAGTCATAACATGGTGTAAGCATGTGCCAAGTCAACCCAAACAAAGCATGAAAGGAGAATACCATAATACTATGCTTTTGTATGCTAAAAGAACGCATGATTCTTTCAAGGCATATTAAGCAATCCTAATTGTTTGGAACAAGTCATGCTACATGAATAATCACTAAGAATAAGGTCAAAACAACATCTAGCATGACATGATAAATTCTAAGTCACAGTCAAAGCAAGCTCCTCTTGTACTACTCAAGCAAGAACTTTCTACTCCTTTCCAACACAGCGAGAACGGGGGTCCAACTACTGTATTCAAGCAAACTAAACAAACCAAAACCAAAAACGAAAACTAAGACTCTGCAAGAACAACACAATTTGTGCATGAAACAATAAAAATGAAGTGTCTAGAAAGACCTGAGATTTTTATTGATGAAGAAGTGGATGCCTTGGGCATCCCCAAGCTTTGATGCTTGTACCTCTTGAATATTTCTTGGGGTGACACGGGGTGGCATCCCCAAGATTGTGATTTTGTCCATTCTTCATCTCATTACATCATTCTTTCCTTACACCTGGAAATTTTCCTTCATACAAAACTTCACACAATCTTCATTAGCAACATTAGTGCATTCAAAAGATAATAGACCTTGGGGTTTAGTTTTAAAACAACAAAACTTTCACTAAAGACACAAGATAATGTAGCAATTCCCTCAAAAAGCTCAATTTCCCAAAAATAACCCAAAAAGGCATCAATAAGAAGCAAATGCAAATAATGGCAGAAATCTGTCAAAACAGACCAACAAGTATAAATCGATTTTTTCGAAGACCTTCTGTTGCTCAAATCAAAAGGTGTTGAACTAACGAAAGTTAGCCCAAAACCTTTTGGATTTATTCAGAAAATTTCAGCTCAATATGACTTACATAGATATTACACGAATTTTTACAATGGAGCACAAAAATCTGTTTCGGGACAACAACACCCCAAATCTTACTTCCATCTCATTAGAGGTTATTCTTGGCACAAAAATCAAAAAAAAGGATAAGGAGAGGTTATTATAGAAGTAATAACTTCCAAGACTCAAAAAAACTATTGGGTTATCTCCCAAGAAGTAGTTTTCTTTAACGCCTTTAAGTTAGGCACAAGAAGGAAGAATCAAGTATTGTCAAATGAAGAAACATTAACATCAAACCTTGATTTCAAAGGAGGATCAAAGGGTAACCTCTCTCTCCTCATATGGAAGTGTTTAATACCTTTCTTGAATGGAAGTCGATATTTAATGGTGCCTTCTTTCATATCAATGATGGCACCAACAGTTCTAAGAAAAGGTCTTCCCAATGTAATATGACAAGAAGCATTGTATTCAACATCCAAAACATAGAAAATCAACAGGGACAAAAGCATTGTTAACCATAATAAGAACATCATTAACACTCCCCATGAGTTTGTTTTTAGCATTATCATCAAGTGGGACATCCAAATAGCAATCTTCCAAATGTGGCAAATCAAGAATTTTATAAATCGTTCTAGGCATAATAGAGACGCTAGAACATAGGTCAAATGAAGATTTGAGATCAAAGTCATTCACTTGCATATTAATAATGGGTTCCCAACTATCTTCTACTTTCATAGGAATAGAGGCTTTGTGTTCCAATTTTTCTTCCTTAATTTTAATGAGAGCATCTGTAATGTTTTTGGTGAAAGCCACATACATATCACTAGCATTAGGACTTCTAGCAAGCTTTTGTAGGAACATAATCACTTCAGAGATATTGCAACCATCAAGATCAAAATCAAACTTAGCATCACTGGTAGTAGACTCATTGTATTTAGGCATTGTGGTAGGAGGAATAGGGACTTGTGGTTTGGTGGCATCCATATCGGTGGTGGTAATAGAACACACACTATTGCTTCTAGCAATTTTAGTTTCTCTTTCCCATTTAGCATGTAGTTTAGCTAACAGTCTAACATTTTCATCAATAGCAATTTCAGTTTCTCTTTCCCATTTAGCATGTAGTTTAGATAACAGTCTAACATTTTCATCAATAGTAATAAGTATTGCATTTGCATAAATTTTTTAGTGGATCTTTCAACTTCTAGAATCCTATCTTCACTAGTCATTCCAGATCTACCATGATAAGTATTGCCATTATTAGGAGGATAAGGCCTATAGTTATTGCTACTACCAAAATTATTCCTATAGGATTTTTTTTGAAATTGTTGTTTCTAAGGAAGTTCACATCAACTTGCTCTTCTTGAGCAACCAAAGAGGCTAAGGGAACATTATTTGGATCTATATGAGCTTTTCCATTAACAAGCATAGCCATGATAACATCAATTTTATCACTGAAAGAGGACTTCAACATAATTTACCTTCTTTCCATGTGGAGCTCTCTCAGTGTGCCATTCAGAATAGTTGACCATCATATTATCAAGGAGCTTTGTTGCAACACCCAAAGTAATGGTCATAAAGGTACCTCTAGCAGCAGAATCCAACAGATTTCTTGAACATAAGTTTAGTCCTGCATAAGAAGTCTGGATAATCATCCAAGTAGTCAGTCGATGAGTGGGACAATTCTTTACCAAAGATTCCATTCTTTCCCAAGCTTGATCAACATGTTCATTATCAAGTTGTTTAAATTTCATTATTTCACTTCTCATAGATATATTCTTAGCAGGAGGATAGTATTTTCCAATAAAAGCATCTTTGCACTTAATCCAAGAATCAATACTATTTCTAGGCAAGGATAGCAACCATTCTTTATCTTTTCCTCTCAAGGAGAAAGGAAACAATTTGAGCTTAATAATATCTACATCTACATCCTTATATTTTTGCATATATCACAAAGTTCAACAAAGTTATTGAGGTGGGCAGCAACACCATCAGAACTAGCACCAGAAAATTGCTCTTTCATCACAAGATTTAACAAAGCAGGCTTAATTTCATAAAAGGTAGCATCAAGAGTAGGTGGAGCAATAGGTGTACTCAGGAAATCATTGTTGTTTGTGCTATTGAAGTCACACAACTTGGTGTTCTCAGCAAAGTTCATTTTTGCAAAAGTGGAGCAAACCAACAGCAGCAACAACTAGAGTAGGAACTAATTTTTTGTGTTTTTAATAAAAGAAAGCAAAACAAAGGAAACTAATTTTTTTTTGTAATTTTTGATAAAAAGAACAAACCAAACAAGGAAAAATAAACTAAGAAAAACCAAAACAAAGTAAAGAGAAAGTTTGTGAAGGACTCCCCTCTTGAAGCCGTCCTTAGCCTCCCCGGCAACGGCGCCAGAAAAGCTTGTTGATTGCAGCACAGATCACCGTAGAGCTTCATTGGGAAACCCCAAGAGCAAGGTATGATGAACACAGCAGCAAGTTTTCCCTTAGTAAGAAACCAAGGTTATCGAACCAGTAGGAGGAAGGAAACGACTCAAAGGTGTTGCTAGCAACTTGGAAACCAGCACAACACAAACTCAAGATTTCCCCCCAACGAATAGTGAGGTTTTCAATCTCACCGGTTTGCTAAAAACAAAGGATTAACCGTATGGTGTGGAAGGTAATGGTGGCTTGCATAAAGTAAACAGTAACAGTGGACGATGTATCAATGGTAAAGATTGGGCTAGGGTCCATAGTTAACTAGACGTGTGCTCCTTAAGATAAATTACAGCGAGGCAATTGACAGGACTGAGCATTCAATAACAATGCAATACTAGACATTCATGATCCTATGAGATTCGATTAGGCAATACAACAATATACATAGATAGCCATCCAACTGCATCTATGACTAGTAATCCACCTTCAGGTTATCATCTGAACCCCCTCTAGTATTAAGTTGCAAGCAACAAATAACTGCTTTAAGCAAGGTGTGTAAAGTAAACAATAGAATTGTTCCATGAACAAAAGATTGTTTTTTGTCCCTAGTAGAAACAACACATATACAACCTTAGAGATTTCTGTCACTTCCCCATATTCAGAGACATGAACCCACTATCGAGTATAAATACTCCCTCTTGTAGTCACTAGCATCTACTTGGCCAAGATAGCTAGTAGAAACGAAGAGCATGCAAGATCTCAAACAACACAGACATGATAGAATCAATAAGATAGAATCATTAACCAATCTGACATAGTAATCTCAATATCCATCAGATACCCGCAAAAACAACATGCATGATTACAAATAGATGATCTTGATCATGAACAGAGCTCACAAGATCTAAACATGGTAGCACAAAGGAGGAGAACAACCATCTAGCTACTATATGGACCCATAGTCCAAGGTGGAACTACTCACGCATCATACAGGAGGCTGGCATAGTGATGAAGAAGGCCTCCAGGATGATATCTCCCTTCTGGCAGGGTGCCAGGAAGAGCTTCAGATGCCCCCGATCTAGGGACGATGGTGGCGGCAGCTACGGACTGTTTCGTGGAAGATTGATCGGGTACTTAGGGTTTATGTATCGGGGGCTTCTTATAGGCGAAGAGGGAGGCCGAGGGGGTGCCCGAGGCGGCTGCACCCCCTAGGCGCGGGCTAGGCCTGGCCGCGAGGCCCGGGGGTGTGCCCCCCTCGAGGCCCTCCTCCGTCTCGTCTTCTGGCTCCGTGTTCCCCTCGGTGAAATATTGACTTTGGCTTTTGTCCCGTCCAATTCCAAGAATATTCATTTTCTAGCTTTTCTAGAACCAAAAACAACACAAAACAGGCAACTGGCACTGTGGCATCTTGTTAATAGGTTAGTCCCAGAAAACATATAAAAGTACCTCAAAGTGTAGACAAAGCAAAGCAAGGTGGATACTAAACAAGCATGGAACATCAAAAATTATCGATACGTTTATGACGTATCAATTATCTTACCTATCTGTGCCTCAACAATCCGTGTCCTTTCTTAGAGGGCCTGCAAATCATTCCTCAAACTAACAACCTAGTTAGATAATTTACCAAGCATAGCATCATGGTTCTTCGTTGTTTTAACTAGGATATTTTGTTGCTCATTTTTTTAGTCCATAAAGGACTTAAGTGTTTCTTGGATACTACTATTACTTAATCCCATATTATTATTAGAGTTACCTGCAGGACTAGAATAATGTTTCTGAAAGTTTGGATTATAGTTTTTCTTCCAAGCAGGGTTATAATCATTACGAGCTATGAAATATATTTCTTCAATATTTGTTTCTAGGATAGCTCTTACAGGGGTTTCCTTACCTTTGACGGCTAATATGAGATCATCCAACTTAGCATTAAGTTCTTCATTTTCTTGAGGTGTGACGGAGTTCACCTTATTCATGTTTGATCTTTCCACACGCCATTGGGCATGGTTGTCTCGCATATTGTCTAGCAGCTGCTTTGCTTCGGTAATTTGTTTACCCATAAATGTTCCTCCATCTGTAGTATCAAGCATAGACTTAGACACAGGGTTAAGAGCATTGTAAAATAAATGGAGAATTAACCAATCTTCCATCCCATGGCTAGGACAGTTCCTCATGCATTCTTTCATTCTCTCCCATGCAAGCGCTAGTGGCTCACACTCTTCATGTCTAAAACCAGTAATATTAGATCTTAGTTTCATAGTGTTTGCAGGTGGAAATAATTTAGTCATAAATAAAGAAGTACATTAGACCCATGATGCAATAGTATTTCTAGGCAAATATAGCAATCATTCTTTTTCTCTTCTCTAAGAGAGAAAGGAAATAAATGCAACTTGACCGCATCGGTTTCAACATATTTAATGTGCATCATATCACATATTTCAGTAAAAGTGTTCAAGTGCATACCTACGTCGTGAAGAGTAGAGCCTCCAAATTGATTCTTTTGAACCAAACTTAAATAGTGGGGCTTCATTTCATAATCTTCAGCATTAATTGATGGCTGAGTAATAGGAGTATGCAAATAATCATTATTGGGAGTTGCAAACTCCCCAAGATTCTTTTCAGCCATATTTCCTATGTTTTTTGGATTTTTCTTAAACTAAAAACTTACCATAGTAAAAACTAGAATTTAAAGACTAGCTAATTTTTTTGGGTTTTCAAATAAAGACTGAAAGCAAACTAACAAAATTAAAACACAAGAATTAAAACAAGCAAGGTTCCTACTAACCGCACCAGGGTAGCTATTGCTTCCCCGGCAACGGCGCCAGAAAAAGGGTTGATACCTTTGATCCGGATTACAGATGTAGTATAGCTTTTTTTCCCTAGTATACCTAGGTTTATCGAATCCTCAGGAAGCATAAAGCAAAGTGAAGTTACTTTAACGGACCTTCGAGAGTTTTGGAATTATTTCTGTGTTTTCACCAGACCAAGAGTTTACGATATTTTTGTTATTGTTGACGATGGAGAGAGAGGGCCTGGGGCTTTTGATTTCACCAGTAGCTATGCAAAACATCTGATGGGAATCAAAGATAATAATAAAGTATGCATGTAATTGTTATAGCAAGATAATTATATGTGTGCAGTTCATCCATAATTAATGATATGCATATTGTTGTCACCGTTAATCCCAAGTAAATCCCTCGCATATAGCCATACTACCCCTTCTATCACTAGGGTTCCCAACCTGTAGATCAATCGTTACTCATACTCCCTATTCCTAGATCAATCCTTGGGGTCTTGGGTACCTGACAAGTCCTAAGATTGTGGAAAGAGAGGGCACAATAATCATCATGTCATACAAACTAATACATGATCCCATCTATGATAAATAACATGCACAAAAAGCTACATGGCTAGGCCGAAGCCCTTAGCCCAAGGAGAATTACTCACACATAGAGATGAAATCAACAATCATAAACATTGTAGTAGACATCATAAGATTGATAGCAAATAGTCTTACAATGTCGCCAATTGGAGAAGAGATCTACTATTAGAAGTAGTGGAATATGGCTATGGTGGTGCAGAAGGGTTTGGAGATTATATCTAATGGAAGGGTGTCAGCGGCAGCGAAGAAGATGAAGTCGGGGGTGAATAGCAGAACAAGGAGAGAGGCCCTTTTGTTGTCGCTTGAGGACTCTTTATATAGGGGTCCCTTTATAAAAGTTGTTATGTTTGACCTAATGGGGTCGATGGAAATTATACGGCCGGAACTATAGGGCCGGGATTTTATTCCTACCGTATAGTTGGTCGTTAAGCCTTCTGTATCCACTTCACGACTCCTGGTTTCTTTGACATGTTGGAAATCTCGTATCTTTAACTTTTATGTTGTGATTCCCATCATTATACGTCATTATCTGCGCGGATAAAAATATCAAGAAAAGATTCCATACCCCTTTGATCATTAGGCATTAGTGGCAGGGTTTAGAGAGATATTTCATCAAAAGTATGAATAATATCCAGTTTAAATGTGAGTGTGGATGGCTATATTTCACAGCTATCAGCTATCGCTTCCTCTGGTGTGTTATTTTCCTAATTCCAGCAACCCGCTTCCAGATTAATCAATGGATGCCATCTCCTTGCTGACTCTAGCGGTCATAGAAGTTCATCATGGTCAGAAGTGGAGTATACAAATCCTTTCGCATCTTAATTCAGACAAGGAACATGGCGTTGAAACATGTAACACCCTCAGATCGACCCTATGCAAGTTTTAGCGATTCCCACCAAACCCGCATAGAAACGATTCAAAGGTGCCCACCAGGTACTTGTGTGCGGGTGGTAAATGAAGTAATATCATTACACAATAGTCCACGATGGAACCCACAGAACAACTATATACAACAATGACTCCCTGAGTCAAAAATACAGATATACAGTACAAAGATCCAAATTACCTTGAAAACGATACAACATCCGAGTATGGATAAGAAGAAAATGGGGCTAAGAGCCCTGAATAATAACAAATGGCGTCCATAACCCTGCCCAGGCCAAGACCGAAGGTTAACCCCGCTAACAACGTCGATCTCAAACCTGCTAAACAGAAGGGGTGCCGGCAAAGGGCAAAGGAAAAATAGAGCAGTCAGTACTAAGGCCAGTACACGACGAGACTAGAATTCGGTGGCTCTCGCCTACATAGGTATGGTGGACTAAAGCGGCAGCGAAGCATGCACCAAACAACCTAAGCTATATAGACTCGATACAACTGTCGTCTATCAGGGAGGGATAGGAAGGACCTATTTGGAACCAAGCTGATACTACCATCAAACATACCCATCCTGGTATTTCCCCCTCAAGACTAAACGATGAAGTCCTGCCAAGGAAACTCACACGGTTGGCAGTTTTATTCATTCTTTCCGTGGTGGTTATCCAAATTACTAGTCATTTCAGATACAAGTCAAATTATAACAGTAAACTTTAGTTATAGTTGTCTATGATCGATAACTGTGCTCCAAGTCGTCCATAACCGCGGACACGGCTTTTCGAAAAGATTTAACCCTGCAGGGGTGCACCAAAGTTTCCACACGCACCTACACCTTTGTTGTTAGATCAGGTAGGTACAAGATCACAAAACATACACCCAACGTTATGTCAACGGGGTTTCATACACAACGTTTCCCAGACCCAAAGCAAGCACATGGGGGCCACCCACGAAGCTACCCGTAACGATGTCGGCCGTTCTCCGAGATGGACCCAGGGTTTGTGCCAATGGCTGTAAATGACTGGGAACCCGAAAGTGTGACTGGGCTTGTCGATACTACAAAAACATTCCACATTTGTTCCTAAACAGTATAGGAACTCCACGTGCAATAGTAAATAAAGTAGTAAAGCATGGCATAAGTATAGGATAGTAATAACACCACAAAGTAGTTTGTGTCCCCTAGTATAGTACTTTGAAATCAGGTACTAAATCGATGGGGGTGCCCACACACCTCACCCGTGGTTAGCGTGCTCGATCTCGAAACAGGTGTCAAGAATCGGGTCCTAGGTGGACACAATTGGGCGGTTAAAAACCAAATATTGTCTATTACCCACCGGTGCCTCTCCATTATTTACATACTTTCAATATTAGTTATTATATGGTAATTAAAGCCATGATCATCTCCACCATTAAGCATGTGCCAACCACCCAACAAAGTTGGAACATCGACGCCATGAAGTAGCACCTGAGCAAGCAAATACGACTCGCAAGGCCGACTGTCTATCAATCAACAGGCAATAGGAGGTGTCCAAGGCAATATAGAGGATGCAAGGAATATAAATGGTGCACGGAAACTAAAGCATCACAACACGCATAGCAATAGATCAACAAGAGGAAGTAAAGACTATAAGAACAAAATAGGTAGAAAGGGGGAGAATGCACGCCTGAAAAACTGTCAAAGGTTCACCGGAGATCTGGTCAACACTCGCATCAACTCATCGGCCTAATCCGTGAAGAAGCAAAGCACTAGAAGAAACACTGGATGCACTATTTAATACTACGGCAGAAGATCGGGCATGATGCATGTATGACATGGCAAAGGTGGGATGCAATTAGGCAATATTAAGTGGAATCGGGGTCCCGACAATTAATTAGTAGGTTCATGTTGTTTAGATACCCCGCATTTTAAATATTGTCTTACAAGGCGAAATATAGCACCGGCTCGCTACACCAATTTAAATAGAGCCAATATAAGACTAGATCAGCCCACATATATCCCTCCATATTTAATTATTAGGTGAACTGATATAATGCCTCAAAACCACAAGATGTATGCAAGTATGAATGGTTATATGTAACAAGGTATTTTATATTCATCAAAAAATAGAATCTCGGAGAGAGGGGTCACACATTGGTGACTCGAAGGTCTTGTAGGCTTGGTTTCGGATCCGTGTTGACGGTCATGGCGTTCCGCGAAGAACTTGTTCACCCTTGTCGGAATCCATCAGCTTCCAGGATCAAGGAAGAAGAACTTGGCGTCCGGCGGCCTTGGAATGTAAGATCTTTCTCAAGGTTCGGTTCCTCATGCTAGGTCTTGACGGTGAACAGGTCGGGTAGATCTTGTCAAAGGATTTGTAGAGGAACCAACATCAACATCCCTATGGCATTGTTGACGGGTTCTAGCGTTGCCGAATATACTTCATCACACATAAAGCCTCGATAACGATAAGGCAGCACCTGAAACCTGAGTCAAAGAAAGCCACTGTGACACCAGATCAACAGAGAGGCTTCAACGCATGGCATAGAACCACCTATAGCTAGTAGATAGCACTACATGGGCTCACCGGTTTAAAAGAAGATGCACGACAGGGATAAACAGGTCCGTGAGCGCGATCATAGAGCTTCGCGCTTCGAGGCAGAGGTGTTCACAGGGTCGAGGCCGAAGCAGGGGTGGCACATGCATAGGGAGGAGGCATACTCCAGGAGAAAGATTGTAACATCCCAAAAATACTAAACTTGGATCATCAAACTCTAATCATCAAATTTAGGGTTAAAAAAACTTTGCTAAAATAAAAAATGAAAGCATGCATGGTGTATGCATTTCATTTGGAATTCTTCTGAACCAACTTGTTTGTGTGTTCCTTTGCTTGTAAATGGATTCTTAGGTGAAATAAACATCATCTAAACAATTCCCAAACTTTTCTGAAAGACAAATAAATCAAAACAAAGATAAATGAGTGAATGGTCATTTTGACCAATTTAACTCCCATGCCTACTTTGGCTGTCTCAAACTTTCAGAACTTAACAGAAACTTTTTTGGATCTTTGCACCCCTTGATTTTACTTATAACAAAGTATCAAGGCCCACTTTGTGATCATCCAGAAACATTCAAATGCATAGTTTAAAGGACAGTTCAAAATTGAATCTTTATCATATGAGAAGATCCCACTTTTTCAAAAACCACTCAAGCAAGCTCAACTTTCAAAACCCAAGCATCTGCAGACTCACCAGCACCAACCTAGCACACCCACCAAAAATCTTTTAAAAATTCAAAACTTGAATTCTTGCGGCCATTTCATCAAACATTTGGCAGAAATAAATCAAACCGGCCTAACTTCACTGTTTGGAGCAGTAATTTGGCTAAGCAATGTTCACCATTGATCACTCTTGTCTCCCCCAGTGCCAACCAGTGCTTGGACAAACCCTAGCCCCTACCCTTTGCCCCATGCCATGCCAACCTGAGCATCACCTTGCCAGCCGACAATGGCTAGCTAGCCAGAGCAAGCACCAAGCCTAAACAACATGTCTAGGAGGCAGCCAACACCCCACCGCCATTCCCTTTCCAGCGCTCGAACCTTGCCAGCCACTCGACCACACGCACGAACCATGCCAACCTCGCCAGCAACCATGCCGAGAGCACGCCCAGAGCGCCACACTCGACCGTCGCCCACAGACCGCACGCCGCCCTCGCCGCGTGCATAAGTGATCACCACCGTCCCAGCAACCTCGCAGACACGCTCGTTCGCCGCCACGCGGACCACGCGCGCTGTGCGCCATTAAATCTTCCGTCGGGCACGCGCAGAGCACCGTCGCGTTCTGACCAAACCACACTGCCCCACGTCTCTCCACCGTGTCGTTGAGCATCGCCAGGGAGCACCGCACCGCCCCCTACCGTCGCCCACGCCGATAGCCTTCTGTACCGTCGACCACGACGAGATCACCTTGCGCCCCGTCGGTCCCCTCTCGCCACTATAAATAGAGGCCACCCCTAGCCGAATTGAGCATACCATATCACTTCCCTCTTCTCACTGATCGTGCCACCCGTTCCCGGAGCAAGGCGAGCAGCAGTTCGCCGGAATTTCACCGGAGTCTGCCGCTGCTGGAGAAGAAGGTGGACAGCGATTGGAGCCGCCCCAGGAGAAGCTACCGGTACCAGGAGGTTCACCGTCGTCGACTTCGTCGTTCGCCTGCCTCGCCGACCCTCGCCTGAACCCCGGTGAGCCCCCAACGACCCCCACTGGTCGCGCTAGGTTTCTGTCTCGCCGGCGTTGCCCAACGTCGACGATGACCCTCAGCCGTTGGATTAGAATCAGATCGAACGCACCACATCGCCCCATACCGCTTCGCACCCCCCGGTCTCACTGACGCGTGGGGACAGCCACTTAACCAGCCCGTGGCCTTAGTGAGCCATCCCGAGATCGCTTCCAGCAGCCCAGTTATTTGAATTTAACCTTTTCCATTTTATTTCAAACACACTTCTGTACCCAGTTTAAAAAATCAACCCAGGTCGATTCAGTGAACCAAATTCAATGAAACCAATTTTGTTAGAAAGGTCTGGGAATGCTGAATCCAAGCCCGTTGGATTCAAGTCATTTGGATCTGTAGATCATCCATGGTAAAAATAACAAGGCAGAAGCTTTTCTGCATTCAAACATTTTTCAAATTTAAACCATAATAGCTTTTGAGTTGATTCCAACTCTCAAAAATACATTTAACCATACCTTTCAGAATATATAGGTTTACTTACAGAAATAATGTTCAAGTAATAAAAGAGTTCTACATAGGCATTTCTAGTCACTTTATTTAATTAAAATAAAAGGGCAAAACCTTATTAAATTGTGACACCACTTTAAATCACATTCCCATGGACTAAAATATGTAGTTATGACATGTGTCGACATGATCCCATTTTTTGTGTGGAGAATATTAAATCTTAAGTAGTTTTTCAATGAGTAGAAATTACTTTTCTAAAAATAAAAGGAATTAAACCAAGCTTTCATCTTGTAATGTTAGTGATGAGGCTAGATCATCTATAGGACCCTTGTGTGTGATGAATACAAGTAGTTAAGTATTGTTTGGTGATTGTGTACCTCGTATTTATTCATAAACGCTAGTACCGACCAAGGATACGAGGAGGAAGGAGGATACTACGAAGAAGAAGTCGAGGAGAACTTCAACCACTTCTCTGCACAAGGCAAGCTTTACTAACCAAGTGGACCAATGCAAGCTGATACTATACCTATGCAAGATAACACTTGAAATTATGAGAGTTAAATAACCTATGCAATGCACTAAGCATGCTTGGTTAGATACATTTGATGACACCCAATCCTAGTTTTACTTGCAAACTTATTACTTTATTTCTTTATCAAAGCTCTTACTTAGAGTTTACTGGAATAAATGGTAGATACTAGAAGGTTGCATAAAGAGCATAAAATTTGGCCTAAGCTAGATAATCTTGATGTCATCCCAAGGCATGAGATTGAACTTAGTTGAAACTCCACTAGTTTAACACCCCTCATTAGTACTTACCCCCAATTGTAGATGCTAGTGCTAAGCATAAAACTTGATCAACTTTAGATGGGAATACTTGGTGAAAATGGTTATGAAAACCTTGGAATGAAGGATCATTCTATTGAAATGTTTTTGACATGTGTTTCCGAGCACCAGATGATTTTGGTGATGAAAATGTTAAGGCATGAGCCTTAGCCCTTTATTAAACTGATGGTTGTCTGGATGCGATACCATTCCAATTTTATCGTACAACCATAATACCCGAAGATTGGGTAGGGCTTGACTGGAAACTTATATACCTTAGTATTAGTTCCCTCACTGCCAAGGTCTAAGCTGAGGCTACCTTGTGAAGATTGTCCACCTGTGCAGTACCCAAGATGACAGTTGGTCATGGTTGGGAGGCCAAACTCACAGGAGAGGTGCTTATACTAGGGCGTGTAATTGAAAGGTTAGGATTGATTATCTGCATACTGAGTATGGTGAATTCAGGATTTGTTCCTGACGGATGTATCGAATGTTGTGATGAAAGTTTACAATCTATGCAGAGTGTCAAACTATTCGAATAGCCGCGTCCGCGGTCATGGACAGTTGGAGTGGCCATACTGTTCCCCCGTCAGATGTTTTCAAAAGACTTGTGAAATGAATTGAGACTTTGACTTGACCACAACAGGGTTGTGATATGAAATACAAGTTCCTACTTAGGAGTTATAAAATTGTGACTAGCTTCTCTTGCTTCTCAGCTTAGTAGAAATAAATCTGGCTTTTGCAAAACAACCCTAGAGCCTAGTGTCCTATTATCAAAAACCCCCTTCACCTGTTAGTATTAGTTTGCGAGTACTTAAAGAGTACTCATGGTTTTGTCCCTGGCTATTCCCGTGGCCAGACTATGAAGAGGAGTACCTGGAGGATGGACCCCAGGAAGGTTACGACAACTAGGATCATCTCCCATCGTCAGCATTGCCTGTGACCCCGAATATGGAGCTTCGCCTACGCTACCGTTATTATTACGTATTCCGCTGCTTGAAGTTGTATTAAGAACTGGATCAATGAGATCCCTATTTGCGTAAGACATTATGAATGGTTTGTAATGGATGATGTACTATGGTATTCAATTCTGTTATGTCTCGCAAAAATGGTAATCCTGGGATTGTGATGTATGGCATAACAGGCATCTGGGATTAAAAATCCGGGTGTTGACAAGTTGGTATCAGAGCCATCCTGACCATAGGATACCCTAGTTAGACTGGACGTTTGAATCAAAAACTTAGTTTCAAAACCAAAGAAAACAAATATTTACAAAAACTTATTCTCATTCTTATCCCTTTGATTCTTTCATGAAAATTCATGTTCCTCTAAAACTCTTGCAAAATACATAAAATTTGACACACTTGATCACTCTACTAACTTACTCATCCTATATTCTTATAGATGGACGTGAAGTACCGCAAGTTTTATCAGTTAGGAAATGGAGGAGACCTTATCTTTGAGAGGGATTTGGACCAGCTTTCGGATCTTCTGGAGCGTCCGCACCCCAAGTTCTTCGGAGCTCAGCTCAATGATCAAGGAGGAGAAGATCTGCAGTGGCTGATTGTTGCAAGTCTCCGAGGAAAGATTGAACCTCCCACTACTGAGGGAATTCAGTTTACCTTAAGAGAGAACAACTGGCTCGATGGACTTGCCAGGGCAATGCAGGAAGCTCTTTCCCGTCTGTGTGGGCAAAGCATCAATCAGATCAAGGGAACCCGCTTTGAGTTCTGCCCAAGGCGTGATGCAAATGGACAACCATTGGAAGCCCCATACCACCCTGAGCTGAAGACCCAATTGGACCACCTTAGATTCATGATGTACGATCGTCAGCAGGAGTTGGATAACTGTCGTGACTACTCCAACCACAAGTCTGCCATCATCAAGACGAAGGACCAAACCATCGCCATGCTAGACAAGGATCGCAAGTGTCGCCGCCGTCAGCTCGACAAGAAGGAGCGCATCATTGCCCGTCTTCGCCACGGTATCTCATCTTTGGAGGAGACCATCCACGAGAGAGACATGTAGTTAGAAGAAAGGGAGAATGCAGGAGAGGATCTTCGTGGAGACCCTTACTCCTATCTCAGCCATGATGATGATTTTATAGAGGATCAGGCTATGGACTTCTTCACCGATGAGGATGATTTCGCCTTCATCGATGATGATGAGGATGAAGAAGCCACCGACTCCGAGGAGTAGTAGCACCTGAGCACTAGCGTAGTGAGTAGTATTCGGTCCCACTATATCGTAGTTTCTAGAATGGTTCTTAAAACCATCTATTTTTGTTTGTTATGGTGTGTCTTGTATCGTGTGCTATGAATGAATGAATGAAAAGCGAGTTGATAGAAAAATATGAGTCAAACTTTAAAAACTTTTCAAAATCCCAGAACCTTAGAAATTTCCCTCTTTTCTCATGATCTATCTCAATCTTCAGATGCCACGCGGAGGAAGTGGTTCATCCCCGGACCCGATGTTGCAGATTCTGCAAATGTTGACTTCTGACCGCGAAGCTGAAAGAGCGGAACGTCAAGCCAAACTAGCCACCCTGCAGCAGATAGCCCAGCTAGCCCACAACAACCAAGGCCACGGAAATCAGGACAACCATGGATCTAAGCTCAGGAATTTCCAGAACACCAACCCACCTGTTTTCACTAAGTCGGAAGAGCCCTTAGACGCCGATGATTGGCTGCAAACCATGGAAAATAACCTAGAAGTCGCAGGAGTGGAAGCCAACGAGAAAGTTCTGTTCGCCACCCACTATCTAGACGGAGATGCCAGGGCATGGTGGAACAGTGTTCGCGCAATGACCGGAGGCCAGATGATGACCTGGGAGGAATTCAAGGTCAAGTTTAGCAGAACCCATGTGCCACCGGGTTTGATCAAGAGAATGAGAGATGAATTCAGAGAGCTGAAGCAAGGAAGGATGACCGTAGTGGAATACCGTGACAAATTCTTGTCATTAGCTAGGTATGCCCCGGATGAGATCGACACCGAAGCCAAGAAGAAAGAAAGATTCCTGAATGGTCTGCACGATGAGATGCAGACAGTGTTAGTCAATATCCCCTTTGCTGATATTGAAGCCCTTGTCGACTCTGCTATCCATATGGAAGGAAAGATCAACCAAGCCAATGAGAACCGTAAGCGTCGCATGTTGCATCAGCCAGGAACCCATCAGACCCCAAAGTATCGCCCTGACCTATCTCCCGTATTTTCCCCAAGAACCAACAGACCCCCGATGAACCGGCCGACCTATCCCAACCGTGGAAACCCTAGGCCCGGATGGAATCACAACAACCCCGACAATGCTAGCAATTTCAACCGTGCCCCACCCAAGTTCAACAAAAACAATGCTACCACCAACACCAACACTGCCCTGAGGACTGGAAGCAATGTTGTGCCTATAGCAACAAAGGACAAGTCGCAGGTGACTTGTTATGACTGTGGAAATAAGGGTCACTACTCCAACGAGTGCCCCAACAAGAAGAATGCCGCAACCCCCAATGCCAATGTCCTAGCTCAGCAACAGCGTCGTGTTTATCCAGGAAGAAGGTTTGCCCCAGGGAATTCACTCAACCGCAATGGCCGTCTTTTTCTCATGCATGATGAAGAAGCTCAGGAAGCGCCAGACGTCGTGCTGGGTATGTTTTCTGTTAATTCAGTACTTGCACGAGTGTTGTTTGATTCTGGTGCATCGCACTCATTTGTCACCGAAGAATTTGCATGCACTAGTAAAATTCAACCAACCAAACTGAAGCATGTTATGATTGTTCAAATTCCCGGATCAACCACCAAGGCTAGGCAAATTTGCAAAGCCGTCCCTATCCAAATCCATGGCATAGATTTTTATGCAAATCTGAAAGTACTCGGAACTAAAGGTTTGGAAGTAGTACTAGGAATGGATTGGATGTACAAACCTAAAGGATTGATTGACTGTGCCATGAAAGCCATAACCATGAGTAGTACCGCCGGAATATCAGTCGAGCATATATCTGAAACCTTGCCTCGCCAATTCAAGTGCAACAAGAGTATAGCCCAACCTACCATTGACTAAGTCCGGATAGTCTGTGAATACCCCGATGTATTTCTAGATATTTTGCCCGGTATGCCCCCAGATCGGGATATCGAGTTTATCATTGAACTAATCCCCGGAACTGGACCCATAGCCTAGAGACCATATAGTATGAACCCGTCTGAGCTCGCAGAACTGAAGAAGCAACTGGATTCCATGTTGGAAATTGGATTGATTCAACCAAGTGTGTCACCTTGGAGGTCACCTGTCTTGTTTGTGGACAAGAAGTATGGAGGTAACCGTTTGTGTACGGATTATCAGAAGTTGAATGATGTCACCATCAAGAAAAAATACCCCTTGCCCAAGATAGAAGATTTGTTTGATCAGGTGAACGGTGCCAAATAGTTTTCTAATATTGATCTTAGAACTGGCTATCATCAACTCAAGATTCGTGCAGAGGATATTCCCAAGACTGCCTTTACCACCAGATATGGATTATACGATTATACCGTCATGTCTTTTGGATTAACCAATGCCCCCGCTTATTTCATGAATATCATGAATAAGATTTTTATGGACTTCCTGGATAAGTTTTTCGTTGTTTTCATCGATGACATTCTGATTTATTCCAAATCAGAAGAAGAACATGAGCTACACCTAAGGACCATTCTTGGAACCCTTAGAGAGGATCAGCTGTATGCAAAGTTTAGCAAATGTGAATTCTGGTTACAGGAGGTAGGATTCCTCGGTCACATTGTATCAGCCGGAGGAATTGTTGTTGACCCTGCAAAAGTAAAAGATGTCGAGGATTGGCAAGCCCCAACCACTCAAACCCAAGTTCGTGCATTTCTCGGATTGGCGGGATATTACCGCAAGTTGTAGAAGGATTCTCGAGTATCGCCAGACCCATGACCCAATTGCTGAAGAAGGACAAGAAGTTTGAATGGACCGACAAATGTGAAGCGAGTTTTCAAGAACTCAAGAGGAGATTGATTTCAGCCCCAATCTTAATCATGCCAGATATCATGAAGCCTTTCGATGTGTATTGTGATGCATCCAAGACCGGTCTCGGATGTGTGCTAATGCAAGAAGGCAAAGTCATATCTTATCTATCTCGACAACTGAAGCAACATGAGAAAAATTACCCAACCCATGACCTAGAACTTGCAGCCGTAGTTCTAGCCTTAAAGACATGGAGGCATTATCTGATGGGAAACCGTTGTGAGATTTATTCGGATCACAAGAGCCTGAAGTATATATTCACTTAGAAGGAGCTGAATATGAGACAGAGAAGATGGATTGAGCTAATCAAGGATTACGATCTGGACATTCACTATCACCCTGGTAAAGCCAATGTGGTAGCCGATGCCCTTAGCAGATTGCCGTGCCGCTTGAACTACATGATTTTGAAGGAGCAACCAAGTTTACACAAAGAGATGGAAGATTTTCGAATGGAATTAGTGAGTGAAGGATTTTTGGCTAGCATAGAACTTCAGCCCACTTTGATCAGTCAGATTAAAGAGGCGCAGAAGGGAAATGCTAGTATTGACGGAATCAGCGTCAGATTCAGTGCAAAGTACCTGGATTCACCGAAGACGAAGAAGGAGTTCTGTGGTACAAAGGACGCCTTTGTGTACCAGCAGATTCTGAGTTAAAAGAAGTGATTCTGAAGGAGGCTCATGATACTCTTTATTCTATCCATCCCGGAGGAACTAAGATGTATCAAGATTTAAAAGAGCAATTTTGGTGGCATAAGATGAAGAGAGAAATCGGAAGCTATATCACCAAGTGTGATATATGTCAGCGAGTCAAGGCAGGACATCAAAGACCCGCTGGATTGTTGCAACCCTTGCAGATTCCGGAATGGAAATGGGATTCCGTTGGAATGGGCTTTATCACTGGACGGCCCACTTCTAGTAGGGTAAATGACTCTAACTGGGTCATAGTGGACCGATTGTCCAAAGTCGCCCATTTCTTGCCCGTCAAGACCACATATCAGAGTTCAAAGCTAGCAGAGTTGTACATCGCTAGAATAGTTAGTTTGCATGGAGTACCCAAGAACATCGTATCGGATCGAGGAACTCAGTTTACCTCGAGATTCTGGAAGAAAGTTCAAGAAGGTTTAGGAACCCGCCTAGATTTCAGCACCGCGTATCACCCTCAGACCGATGGACAAACGGGTAAACCAAATACTCGAAGATATGCTGAGAGAATGTGTGTTAGAATATGGATCTAAGTGGGAAGACTGTCTGCCGTTTGCAGAATTCTCATACAATAACAGTTATCAAGCTAGTTTACAAATGGCCCCATTTGAATTCATGTACGGAAGGAAGTGTCGCACCCCTTTGAACTAGTCGGAAGTAGGAGAAAGTCAGATTTTCGGACCCGACATCCTACGAGAAGCAGAAGAGAAGGTTCACAAGATTCGTGAGCACCTCAAGACAGCCCAGTCAAGACAGAAGAGTTACGCCGACAAGAGACGTAGATACCTCGCCTTCAACATAGGAGATTTTATATATCTGAAAGTGTCGCCATTGAAGGGAATGCAGCGTTTCCAACTCAAGGGAAAGTTAGCCCCCAGATATATCGGACCCTTCAAGATTCTGAACCGTCAAGGAGAAGTGTCGTATCAATTAGAACTACCCGAAGAGATGTCAGCTGTGCACCGTGTGTTCCATATCTCGTTACTTCGCAAGTGTCTCGAAGTCCCAGAGAAGACCGAAGTGTTCAAGAATATCGACCACCGGACCATAGAGATCAACGATGACCTGACCTATCCCGAAGTACCCATCCGTATTTTGGAAGAAGCTTTCAGAACTACCCGAACCCGAAGCATCAAGTTTCTCAAAATTTAGTGGAGCAACCACACAGAAGAGGAAGCTACCCGGGAGCGCGAAGATCACATCAGGACAGCGTTTCCCGATCTCTTCAAATCCTAGGTAATCTTTTTCGTCCTTTTTCAAATCTCGGGACGAGATTTGGTTTAAGGGGGGAAGGTTTGTAACATCCCAAAAATACTAAACTTGGATCATCAAACTCTAATCATCAAATTTAGGGTTAACAAAAACTTGGCTAAAATAAAAAAAATATGAAAGCATGCATGGTGTATGCATTTCATTTGGAATTCTTTTGAACCAACTTGTTTGTGTGTTCCTTTGCTTTTAAATGGATGCTTAGGTGAAATAAACATCATCTAAACAATTCCAAAACTTTTCCCAAAGACAAATAAATCAAAACAAAGATAAATGAGTGAATGGTCATTTTGACCAATTTAACTCCCATGCCTACTTTGGCTGTCTCAAACTTTCAGAACTTAGCAAAAACTTTTCTAGATCTTTGCACCCCTTGATTGTACTCATAAAAAAGTATCAAGGCCCACTTTGTGATCATCCAGAAACATTCAAATGCATAGTTTAAAGGATAGTTCAAAATTTAATCTTTATCATATGAGAAGATCCCACTTTTTCAAAAACCACTCAAACAAGATCAACTTTCAAAACCCAAGCATCTGCAGACTCACCAGCACCAACCTAGCACACCCACCAAAAATCTTTTAAAAATTCAAAACTTGAATTCTTGCGGCCATTTCATCAAACATTTGGCAAAAACAAATCAAACCGGCCTAACTTCACTGTTTGGAGCAGTAATTTTTCTAAGCAATGTTCACCATTGATCACCCTTGTCTCCCCCAGTGCCAAACAGTGCTTGGACAAACCCTAGCCCCTATCCTTTGCCCCATGCCATGCCAACCCGAGCATCACCTTGCCAGCCGACAATGGCTAGCTAGCCAGAGCAAGCACCAAGCCTAAACTACATGTCTAGGAGGCAGCCAACACCCCACCACCACTCTCTGTCCAGCGCTCGAACCCTGCCAGCCACTGGACCACACGCACGAACCATGCCAAGCTCGCCAGCAACCATGCCGACAGCACGCCCAGAGCGCCACACTCGACCGACACCCACAGACCGCACGCCGCCCTCGTCGCGTGCATACGTGATCACCACCGTCCCAGCAACCCCATAGACACGCTCGTTCGCCGCCGCGCGGACCACGCGCGCTGTGCGCCATTAAATCTTCCGTCGGGCACGCGCAGAGCACCGTCGCGTTCCGACCAAACCACACCGCCCCACGTCTCGCCACCGTGTCATTGAGCATCGCCAGGGAGTACCGCACCACCCCCTACCTTCGCCCACGCCGATAGACGTCTGTACCGTCGACCACGGCGAGCTCACCTTGCGCCCCGTCGGTTCCCTCTCGCCACTATAAATAGAGGCCACCCCCAGCCGAATTGATCATACCATCTCACTCCCCTCTCCTCACTCATTGTGCCACCCCGTTCCCGAAACAAGGCGAGCAGCACTTCGCCGGAATTTCACCGGAGTCTGCCGCTGCTGGAGAAGAAGGGGGCCAGCGATTGGAGCCGCCCCAGGAGAAGCTGCCGGTACCAGGAGGTTCGCCGTTGTCGACTTCGTCATTTGACCGCCTCGCCGACCCTCGCCTGAACCCCGGTGAGCCCCCAACGACCCCCACTGGCCGCGCTAGGTTTCTGTCTCGTCGGCGTTGCCCAACGTCGACAATGACCCTCAGCCGTTGGATTAGAATCAGATCGGACGCACCACATCGCCTCATACCGCTTCGCACCCCCCGGTCTCACTGACACGTGGGGACAGCCACTTAACCAGCCCGCGTAAGCGCTGTGCTTAGCAGGTCGTCCCAATATCGCTTCCCGCGCAGCCCAGTTATTTGAATTTAACCTTTTCCATTTTGTTTCAAACACACTTCTGTGCCCAGTTTCAAAAATCAACCCAGGTCGATTCAGTGAACCAAATTGAATGAAACCAATTTTGTTAGAAAGGTCTGGGAATGCTGAATCCAAGCCCGTTGGATTCAAGTCATTTGGATCTGTATATCATCCATGGTAAAAATAACAAGGCAAAAGATTTTCTGCATTCAAACATTTTTCAAATTTAAACCATAATAGCTTTTGAGTTGATTCCAACTCTCAAAAATCACATTTAACCATACCTTTCAGAATATATAAAAATATATAGGTTTACTTACAGAAATAATGTTCAAGTAATAAAAGAGTGCTACATAGGCATTTCTAGTCACTTTATTTAATTAAAATAAAAGGGTAAAACCTTATTAGATTGTGACACCACTTTAAATCACATTCCCATGGACTAAAATATGTAGTTATGACATGTGTCAACATGATCCCATGTTTGGTTTGGGGAATATTAAATCTTAAGTAGTTTTTCAATGAGTAGAAATTAATTTTCTGAAAATAAAAGGAATTAAACCAAGCTTTAATCTTGTAATGTTAGTGATGAGGATAGATCATCTATAGGACCCTTGTGTGTGATGAATGCAAGTAGTTAAGTATTGTTTGGTGATTGTGTACCTCGTATTTATTCATAGACGCTAGTACCGACCAAGGATACGAGGAGGAAGGAGGATACTACGAAGAAGAAGCCGAGGAGAACTTCAACCACTGATCTGCACAAGGCAAGCTTTACTAACCAAGTGGACCAATGCAAGCTGATACTATACCTATGCAAGCTAACACTTGCAATTATGAGAGTTAAATAACCTATGCAATGCACTAAGCATGCTTGGTTAGATACATTTGATGACACCCAATCCTATTTTTACTTGCAAGCTTATTACTTTATTTCTTTATCAAAGCTCTTCCTTAGAGTTTACTGGAATAAATGGTAGATACTAGAAGGATAATTGAAGGTTGCATAAAGAGCATAAAATTTGGCCTAAGCTAGATAATCTTGATGTCATCCTAAGGCATGAGATTGAACTTAGTTGAAACTCCACTAGTTTACCACCCCTCATTAGTACTTAACCCCAATTGTAGATGCTAGTGCTAAGCATAAAACTTGATCAACTTTAGATGGGAATACTTGGTGAAAATGGTTATGAAGACCTTGGAATGATGGATCATTCTATTGAAATGTTTTTGACATGTGTTTCCGAGCACCAGATGATTTTGGTGATGAAAATGTTAAGGCATGAGCCTTAGCCCTTTATAAAACTGATGGTTGTCTGGATGCGATACCATTCCAATTTTATCGTACAACCACAATACCCGAAGATTGGGTAGGGATTAACTGGAAACTTATATACCTTAGTATTAGTTCCCTCACGGCCAAGGTCTGAGCTGAGGCTACCTTGTGAAGATTGTCCACCTGTGCAGTACCCAAGATGACAGTTGGTCATGGTTGGGAGGCCAAACTCACATGAGAGGTGCTTATACTAGGGCGTGTAATTGAAAGGTTAGAATTGATTATGCGCATACTGAGTATGGTTAATTCAGGATTTGTTCCTGACGGATGTATCGAATGTTGTGGTGAAAGTGTACAATCTCTGCAGAGTGTCAAACTATTCGAATAGCCGCTTCCGCGGTTATGGACAGTTGGAGTGGCCATACTGTTCCCCCGTCAGATGTTTTCAAAAGACTTGTGAAATGAATTAGACTTTGACTTGACCACAACAGGGTTGTGATATGAAATACAAGTTCGTACTTAGGAGTTATAAAATTGTGACTAGCTTCTCTTGCTTCTCAGCTTAGTAGAAATAAATCTGGCTTTTGCAAAACAACCCTAGAGCCTAGTGTCCGATTATCAAAAACCCCCTTCACCTGTTAGTATTAGTTTGCGAGTACTTGAAGAGTACTCATGGCTTTGTCCCTGGCTATTCCCGTGGCCAGACTATGAAGAGGAGTACCTGGAGGATGGACCCCTGGAAGGTTAAGACAGCTAGGATCATCTCCCATCGTCAGCATTGACTGTGACCCCGAAGATGGAGCTTCGCCTACGCTACCGTTATTATTACGTATTCCGCTGCTTGAAGTTGTATTAAGAACTGGATCAATGAGATCCCTATTTGTGTAAGACATTATGAATGGTTTGTAATGGATGATGTACTGTGGTATCCAATTCTGTTATGTCTCTCAAAAATGGTAATTCTGGGATTGCGATGTATGGCATAACAGGCATCTGGGATTAAAAATCCGGGTGTTGACAAAGAGAGCGACGCTGGGGCGGCCGATGGAGGCGCAGGAGAAGCGGCTAGGACGCGCGGCCGGGAAGGATGACGAGGTGGGGCGGCGCTCCGGCCAGAGACGGGGCCGGCCCGGCGAGCTCAGGATGAGGCGGTGAGGGCGCATTGCAGACCGTACCGGAGAGGGGGCTGCGGCCGGGAAGAGGCCGGGCGGCTGCTCAGCGGGTCCGCGCGATGGCTCGATGATACGTCGTAAACGTATCTATAATATTTTATGCTCCATGCTTCTTTTGTATTGACTTTTCTTATGTTTTTCCTACACTTTGAGGTATTTTTATACATTTTTTGGAACTAACCTATTGAACAGATGCCGTAGTGCCAGTTGCCTATTTTCTGCTGTTTTTGATTTCATAAAAGCTAGTTAGGAAATATTCTCGGAATTGGACGGGACAAAACCAAAGTTGATATTTTACCAGAAGGAACACGGAGTCCGGAGGGCAGCCGAAGTAGGGCCACGAGGCGGACACACCTGGTGGCGGCACCACTACAAGAGGGACCCCCCTTCGGCAACGCAATGATGCGTTGCTGAATGGCCATATAAGCGTTGGCAACGTCTACACCAACGGATTTAGTATGCGTTGCCGTTTGTGGCGTTGCAAGAGTCTATAGCACCACATATACATGCGTTGGTAATCGACATGAAGAAGCGTTGTAAGATAGCAACGTATATAGTTGAGCCTAACAACAGTTCATATGCGTTGGTGGTTACCCTGCATGAATGGGTTTTGAAATCGACGGGGAAGATCATTGCAAAGGCTTAGAAGAAATGATATATGTTGTTAGCAACAATCACTTGTTCAATGCTGAGTGTACACATGGGCCACAATATAGCAAACAAAAAAGATCTCATATATTGAATCAACTTTTGTAGCTTTACAAGAACATGATCCAATGAATAAGATATCTATATATCTAAAATTGGCATTCTAAAACATAATATATAACTGGTAGTAGCATTATTCTTGAACTTGATCTCAACAGCTCTGCATGCATCATCCATTTAGTTTTGGAATCTACATCACAAACATAATTAATGTACCATTAGTGAGTCAAAAAATATGTTAATAAAATGTTTGCAATCTAGAAAGGTTGAAGGTCCTAAGATAATTAATCTACCTGCATGAACACTTCTCTGAATTGCTCATCTTTTTGAAAGCCAACTTTTTTGTAGAGCCTATTAATCTTCCAAGAAGCCACGCTCGTTGAGGAGAGCTTGCTTGGGAGTGCAATCTGACTTACACGAAGTGGCTTAGTCCCTTCACTCTTTTGACTAAACCTGTTGTGGCTCACGGAGTAAAAGAATAAATGGATACAAAGATAAAATAAGAGATGAAGCGTACTATTTGCACAAGGAATTACTTTTGTCAAACCTGCTATAGTTACCGGCATAAAAGTTTTAAAAGAATATGGAAGATAGGATGATGTAGCATAGTAATTGGCTAAGGATTTCTGTAGTATGCTAACTCAATGTGCGTGCTCCTGGAAGAACTGATAATAAATCTTCATAAAATAAAATATGTCATTATACAAAAGTAAAAAAGTAACTAAATTGAGTTATATTTGCACACTTCAGCATGTATGCTAGTATACGTGAGATGCTTAGACCGGTATATTTGAGACCATAAGAACCTGAGGACCAAAGACGCCACATACTCCGATTACTTTATGAACCCTTCATACAACCCTTGCTTTATATTCTCATAGTTGCATCGCACGAATCCTAAAGATTTACCTGTAGTCTAAAACTATATATAAGCACAAACATGCTGTCATAAGAAACAAACTAAAATTTTAGAACCAGTGTGTGTATCTTCATGTACAGATTACCTTACAAACACAACTATATAAGGGCACGTGTAACAGGGGCGTTAAGATTAAGCGCTAGCCGATTTTTCCTGACCGTACCGGTTGATCTTGGATTGATCCCGAGATCTTGTGAAGCGTCGACGCGGGAGGCTGTTTAACTGCTGCGGCTCTCTATCCCCGGCATCCCGGGCGCTAGATTAGCAGCTAGAATAAGTGCCGATCGTTGCAAAATAAGGACTCTTACCTGATATTTTATTTGTAGTTTTTTTGCATCGCTTAAGCGCCCATATAAACAATGCATATGGTTGGACATGCCCTAATATAGAGAATCTAGGAAGTTAAAGAATTTAAATCTTAGTCATCTCCCTCCTTGAGCAGAAAGGGTGTATTAAAGATATGATCAGAAGTCGGCGCATTTTCCCCTAATTCTGCAGACAAACGGTCATACAATCGACATCCTTACAAAATCATCGAACACAAGATGAATATTTTGAGCTAATAAATTATTTTTTCCACATGTATAGCAAGAGACTTTAAGCTGGTCCGTAAAATAATTCTTATATTGCATATACAGGAATAAACACAACCGTGGCATGCACAAGTAAAATCAAATGATTGTCAGGCAGCTCATAATCACATTATCACTAATATCTACGAATCATTAGAAGAAAACGAGATATACATAACAATTAACGCCAGAGTTTTCAAACTACTGAAACTGAAACCATACAGAAGTTGAAATATAATCACAGTTTGCATATTGCAGGAACACAGATACAGTTACAGAAGCTAGCATGCCGTACATCTAGAACAGATCGTTAGTAAAATTCATAAACAGGAGCGATCACATGTTGGACCTGGTCACCTGATTAAGGGAGACGAAGCAGGGTGTGGGCGGTGGTTGGCAGTGGGCACTCGTAGCAGGGGATCTGGGAGTGAGAGCCAATCGTTGTGGGGGCAGGAACGGCAAGCGGCACAGCACGTATCCACCAAGAACACAACCTAAAATAAGGAAGAACGGATCAAACAAACCAAGGACTCCAGGTACTGAATCGGGTGAATGAGATTGCCTGACCTCCAGCATGGTCTCCGCACACAGTGTTGCCCATCAAAGGTCGGTTATGGATTGATGTATGGCTTGCCGGCCGGACCTCCAGCGTGGTCGCCGCACACAGTGGTGCCCATCGATGGTCGGTTATGGACTGATATATGGCTCGCCGGATCGCTGTTGCACATAATTGACAAATCCCATCTGAATCACATACCATGAGTCTGGAGAACGAAGGTCGACTGGCTGAACTCGAAGACGATGAAATCGACAGGGATCAATAGATAAGGCCGAGGTGGAGATGCTCACACGGGCTTGTTAGGGTGGGTGGCGGCGGCGGCGGCCGGGAGTTGCGGGAGGAGGGGATCGGCCTAGGGCGTGTTACTAGTGGAACTAGGGGATTGGGATCGGGGAAATATTTAGGGAAAGGGATACTCGCGGTAGTTTACAGATTGTATTTTCTCTCTCCCGCTCGCACGGTAAGTGGGGCAGTTGTTGACTAGAAGCGCATGTCTAATCCGTTGGAAGATATGCGTGGCTATACGGTGGTTTGTGGTGTAGTGCACGGCCTAGGGAGGGGGGCACTAGCCCTAGGTGTTGGCCCCTCGGGCGCCCACCGACCTTGCCCCTTCGCCTATAAAAGAACCTCGATGCAGAAACCCTAAGCACCCGATCAGATCTCCGTGGCCGCCGCCATCTCCATCCATAGATGGGGGGGATCCGAAACTCTTCCCAGCACCTTGCCGGAGGGGAGAGATCATCCCGGAGGCCTTCTTTATAACGATGCCAGCCTCCGGAGTGATGTGTGAGTAGTTCACCCTTGGACTATGGGTCCATACAGTAGCTAGATGGTTGTTTATCCTCCTTTGTGCTATCATGTTTAGATCTTGTGAGCTCTGTTCATGATCAAGATTATCTATTTGTAATCATACATGTTGTGTTTGCGGGGATCCGATGGATATTGAGATACTATGTCAGATTGATTATTGATTCTATCATGTCTATGTTATTTGTGATCTTCCATGCTCTCCGTTGTTCGTAGATGCTTTGGCCAAGTAGATGCTTGCAACTCCAAGAGGGAGTATTTATGCTCGATAGTAGGTTCATGCCTCAAGTAATCTGGGAAAGTGACAGAAATCTCTAAGGTTGTAGATGTGCTGTTGCTACTAGGGATAAAACAACAATCCTTTGTCTAAGGTCAATTGTATTGTTTACTTTACACACATTGCTTAATGCAATTATATGTTGCTTGCAACTTAATACTGGAAGGGGTTCGGATGATAACCTGAAGGTGGATTATTAGTCATAGATGCATTTGGATTACGGTCTATGTATTATGTTTTAATGCTCAATCAAATCTCGTAAGAGCCAATATGTCTAGTATATGCATTGTTATGCTTTCTCAATCTATCAATTGCCCCGCTGTAATTTGTTCGCCCAACATGCTATCTATCTTAAGGAGAACACCTCTAGTGAACTGTGGACCACGGTCCATTCCTTTATGATTGATACACCATCTACTATTACTATTTACTTTCTACAAGCAAATCACTATCTTCCACACTATACGTTTAATCCTTTGTTTTCAGCAAACCGGTGAGATTGACAACCTCACTCTAAGTTGGGGAAACGTTATGTGGTTGTGTTGTGCAGGTTCCAAGTTGTTAGCAACACCTTGGAGTTGTTTCCTTACTCCTGCCGGTTTGATAACCTTGGTTTCATAACTAAGGGAAACTTGCTGCTATGCTCATCACACCTTGCTCTTGGGGTCTCCCAACAGGCTCTATGTCAACCGAGCCACCATCACTCGAGCGGGAGGGCGAGGGCGACCGAGGAAGCAGGGGAAGGTGCCAGCAAGGCGATGCCATGCTTTCTCGGGCGACGAAGGGCGACAACGGCTTGGGAGTCGAGCAAGGTGGGGCGCGCGGGCGGCGACCGCGGGAGAGAGGAAGCGGGGGAGACGGTTCTTGTGAGCAGGGCGGCGGAGGTGGTGAGCGAGGGAGGAATATGAGGGAGGGGAGGTGGGGATCGCAGGCAGTTAACGGGGATTGCGGGGAGGGGCCAGGTTCGATCAAGAGAGGCGGAGAAGGGCCCATCGTGCCGCGAGGCTAGCAGCAGGTAGAGGGGAAGCGTGGGTAGGATTGCATGTCGGTTTCGGGTGCGTTGTGTTCGATCGGTTTGTGTATGTGTGTGTTGGGTGCGTGTGTTCCGCTGCGGCCTGCGTGTAGGTGTGCGGTGTGGGTTGGCGGCATGGTGGGGTGCTTCAGGGTGGTGTTAGGGTTAGGGTGGGACTAGGTGTAGATCGGCAGGGTTCAGCCGACTGGGCCTTTTGGGACTGGCCGGTTTAGGTCTAGATTTAGGTTTACTATTTTTATTAAATGTTCTATTTCTTTTGTTTTGTTTTAAATATTTTTAGCAAATAGTTTTTAGGAGACAACTATAGGACTTTGTTTGGAAATAAGAGAAGAGGTTTTGTAGCAAACAAAATAGCTTTAGTTAAAATATTTTGAGAGGCAAAAATGCATGATACCCTGATGATGCAACAAAAATAAAAACAACTGGCAATATTATAATTAGGGTTTATCCATGGTTCTACAAAACACGTGAGGACAGATGGGGCAGGGTGGCAGCTCCGGGAGGGCAAGGACTAGAACATGGCACAACCAAATCGCTGTGGCGAAGGCGAAGGCTTCAAGACGAGAGAGAAGCGAGTGAGAGGTCATCGTGCTCTTCGATTCTTTTGTGCACTCATCGTTCGCACGGTAGGAGCAGTACGGTGCGGGTTGAGGAAAAAAAACACGAGAAGTGGCCCTAGGCCAACCAGTAGATATTTGTATCAGAAGGATTTCAACCACGGGTTAATCGCTAGGACGTTATCTACTGCTTCACCTCTAGAAATAACTGATTTAGGTTTGTCTAGATTCAAATATATCTATACATATTTTAATATATTAGATATATTTAAATTTAAACAAATCCAAATCAGTTATTATTAGACACCGGGGTATGTCAATTTATATGCTTTATCTGAATATCACGTACTCGTATCTTTGTGGGCTAATGCGGCACACAAGCGGGCTCCCACGTTCAGTCCCGCTTGCATCATGAGTTCCACGTCTTCACAGCCCAAATCTTGTTGGCTCCCGCTTCCTCCAGTCCTCCTCGTATGAGATGGGCTCCTCAACTTAGATAATTTCTTGTTTAGCTTTTTGGCCTTTTAGAAATAGAGAATGAATATCTCTCTTTTAACAGTTATTTGTAACGTCTAATCTAATAAACAGCTGACCTCGTTCTGTCTTAACACGAGGCCGCCCTTCTGCGTCCCACGATTTTGATCGAACGGCTCGTCGCAAGCGGCGCGCGAAGGGCCCAGCGTCATTGTCTTTCAGACAGAGCCGTTTCGCGTTGTGTGTGTCCCCCGCATTTTCGCGTCGCTGTCCATTTTCGCTTCCGCACATCGTCGGTCGCTTGGTTGCTCTCCACCGGCGCATCGACGGAGATCTCCAGGAGGAAGTTGTTGTCGCCGGCGGCACTTACACCCGCACGTACATCGCCCGCGGATGCTTGTGTGGCACACGCACTTACGTCGCCGGCGCTGTCAAGAGGTGGGGGAGAGGGGGTTGGTCAGGCCGCCGGTCGATTTGGTCGCCAGCGGCACATCTGGGCTACATCCTCTCTCGCCGCCGGCCACATCGTCGATCTGCGCGATGTTCGCTACTTTCGCTAACACCCTTCAATCCGTGGCTGTACCGTCGAGATTCAAGCCGAATCGTCCAGTGGTTGGCTACATCGTCTAACGGCCGGCCAGGTTCCTGTTCTCTTTGGCTTCATCTCCACTAAATCTGTATGGATCTGTTTTTCTCCACTACATCTCTACTGCATCTTGCTAGATTTCATCTGGTTACTCCCCCACCGCGTATGGCTTTAGACTCGTGTCTTGTTATGTTTAGGGGGAGTTTTTTTCATGTCGATCGATGTTTTAGCTTCTCTGAAGTGAATCAATGGTGGGATGTTAGGTTTAGTCACTGAAATAATCCAGTAGGAACTGACATTGTTTTAGCTTCTTTGGTGGGATGTTAGTGTTTAGCTTTTTTCTGAATCAATGGTGGATGTTAGTTTTAGCTTCTCTGAATCAATGGTGGGATGTTAGTTTTTAGCTTTTTTCTGAATCAATGGTGGATGTTAGTTTTTAGCTTCTCTGAATCAATGGTGGATGTTAGTTTTGCTTGATGATAGTAGTTTCCAGGGATGTTAGTTTTTAGCTTTCTCTGAATCAATGGCGGGATGTTTTATGAGTGTCTAGTTTTTTGCTTGATGATAGTAGTTTCCAGGGATGTTAGTATTTTAGCTTTTTGGTGGGATAGCTTTTTTGTAGAGGAGATGTTTATTTTTTAAGTTAAACTTATGTGTGGATGTTGCCTAGTCCATCTTAAATCAAGGACAAAAACATGGGGATGTTGCCTAGTCCATCATGACAACACCTGTTTTGCGGATGAAACAATGTCAGTTTCTTCTTTTCTTAGTGCTAAGTAGGATCGACTTCCAGGGATGTTGCTTAGTTTTTACTAAATGTTTTTTAGGGATCTTCCAGGGATGTTAGTTTTGAGGGATTTACTTGTATTTTCTCTTTCTCCTATGGCAGTGACTAATGGTATAACTCCTTTTTATTTGTATTTTCCTACATGATTGTAGTTACAAAATGACAAAGTCAAACAGTGCTAAGAAGTCTAGATCTGGGAAGAAGCACTCAAAGCTAAGTTTGATGCGGAAGAAACTTACGCTTAGGAGGAAGATGTCACCAATACATTATGAAGTTCAAGATACTGAAGAAAGAACATCCAATGAGGACATGGCAGAGGGAGATGATGTTGAAGAGGGACATGAAGAACAGGCTATCGTGTTGTCGCAAGTATGATAATGCATTCCAAAGAGAAGCTTTTTTTTGAGTTTGATACATGTTTTTTGCAATAATCGCACCCATAAGCTTTGTTTTCCCTATTTTTCCCTAGGCCAAAACAAAGAAGCTTTTACAGAGGGCATCACCTATGAAGTTGGTCAGTTTATACCCCTACATATCAGAAGATCAGAAAACTATGATTAGGGAGGCAGATTACGGCGGACTGTTAGATATCAAGTGCTCAAAGCTTCAACCAGAACTCTGCAAATTTCTCATGGAAAGCTTCGATCCAGAAACTTGCAGCATGGTATTCCCAGGCCGTGGCGCAATTCCTATCACTGAACTGTCTGTTAAAGAGGTTTTATGAGTTCCGTGCGGAACTCTTGAAATGACTTACGAAGTAGATTCTGAGGCCACCAAGTTCATGCATAGGAAGCTGGGTAATGAGGGTAGAAAACAGCCTACCATCACATTTCTGAAGAAGAAGCTTATGTCTATGAAGAATGCAGATACTTCATAACTTAGGCTTTTCATAACATTAGGTATGGCCTCTGTTCTTGCGCCAACCACAGGCGTAAACATCAGTCCTAGATTATATCCATCAATGGTGAAGATTAAGCAAGCAAAAAAGTTGAATGTTTGCAAATTTGTTATCATGATGATCCGGAAAGCTACCAAATCAAATGCTGAGAAAGCCATTCTAAAATCATGCATGTTATATCTGATGGTATGTACCAAAAATTCTTTTGCTTTTGGCTTTTTAACCATGTTGAACATTTCATGTTCCTTTTTTTTCATAATTTGAAATGGATGTTACTTCTTTTGCTTTTGCAGGTAAAGTACCTGGATTCTTTAGAGTTGAAAGATATGAATATCAGTAAGCAAGGGACGCGAGTTGCAGTATGGACCAACGCAATGGTCAAGAAAGCCATGCAACAAGATATAGATAGCAATGGGTGCTTCGGCATGGCAGCGGTAATTTTCCACAGTCCTATCACGGTTTTAGCAATGGTTTATAGTTTTTTGTGTGTACATTTTTTGTGTTTACATTTTACCTTCTCTTATTATCTCGTGCAGTTGAAAACAGAATTCGCAGAAACTGAAAGGCCAGAATCATCAGTCCAGAAAGAGGCCAGCAAACAGTCAGGAAACGAGGGTGAGCAAGAACTGAGCATCAGTGGCGCTTCCAACACACAATGCAGGGAAGAAAATAGAGATTATGATGAGGGCCAAACCATTCTATTCTCAGACACACAAAAACTTGACAAATTCATCGAAATACATGCACCCCCAGACAGGACACAGGAAGTAAGGTTTTGTATATGAAGTTTCTACTTTTTGTTTTGTTTGTGTTTTAAGCATGCTTGTTCAAAAAATAGCACACTTATACCATAGTTTTTTGCTATTTAGGACACATCTAGGTACAAGCACTCTGTCATGTTTGCCTGCCACAGTTTTGAAGCAAGTTTGCAAATGTTGATGAAGAATCTAGTGCCTAAACCCGTCAAACAGCAACCTACCACAACCAAAAGCAATTATGTCATTTCCAACAACGAGTTGGGAAAAGCTTCCAACAAGGAGGGATGTAACCAAACCCATATGTGTGCTAGCGACAAGGATGAGGACAAAAATCAGGAAGCAGAAGTTGTGGATCAGGGCCAAAACTTTGATGATGGAGGAGACAGTTTGATAGAAACAAATACGGTCAAGCAAACCTGTGACCAAGAGGAAGTGGATGATTTAGAGACTGAAATTGCTAACCCAATTGTCACAAGTATGGATGGTCATGGACAAGGAGTTTCAACACAAGGGAGATTAAAGGATTTGAACACAGAACAAACTTTGTGCAAGGAAGATGATGCAAGTCAGTATGACAAGGATAGGGATGTCACCGATTTAGTCGGAAAAGAACAAGACGGATTGGAGGAGAACAGTAGGAAAGAAGGAGATGCAACAATCTCACATGTTGTGCCAGGGCTCTAGGGGGATGTTGCTGATCCTAGTGTTGCAAAATTAGAGAACAGCAAACCAGACACCGTTGCATCCCTATTGGCATATTTTGCAGAGCAAAAAAGCAAACGTGATGATCTCATAGAGGGAGAACCAGTGCAAATGACCGAGATGAAAACAAAATCTTCACTAGGAATTAAGGATGTAGATTATATCACACCAGAATCAAGCACAAAGATGTTACACACACATGATAGTTCGAGCAGGAATGAAGATCAGGGTGAAGACAACACTGAATATGGGTCAGCACAGTTTATGGAATTCCTGCGGTTCTCCATTGTTCCTAAATTCAAGCATCCTGTATACGAGCCCCATGAGTTCCTTGACATGGAATGGTCAAAGCCAAACAGCACAAATCAGGTTACACAAGATTTGCTTAAAACATTGCCCCGATATAACTTGGAGGAAGCAGCTCAGGGACTTGAAAGTTTCAGTGATGAAACAGCAAGGCTAGAGTCAGCAAAGTTAATTGATGATATTGTACCAAAAGCAGAATTGAAGAAACGGAAGAGAGTAAGTTTCGCTGATCAGACCCCGGAAAAAACAAAAACAACAGCCATTTCTACATCACCAAACAGGTCACCAAGCAGGTATAGAACGAGGTCTGTAGTTCGAGGTGAAGCATCATCTAACCAGAAAGATGGAACCACAGAAATTGGGGATATAGCAGCAATTCCTAATGAGCAGAAACATGCTTCTCCTCGACACTCTATAAGCAAAGAACAAAGCCCATCTGGTAGGACCACCAGCATCATTACAAGGTCAGAGACACGTGTTGTCAAAGGAAATGCAAAAGCTGATCTAGTTGATAGCAAGTTAACATCTAATCCGAGTTCTGCACCACAAACTATAACAAACAGCATACCAAGCTCAGCATTCATTGATTCAATGAATAGGAAATTGGACTTTGACAGTACTGATTCAGAAAGGAAGAAGAGGGAAGCAATAAGGTTAGCACCAGATGCTCCTTTCTTTGACCTCTGTACACCACCAGAAGATGAGTCAACCAAAGAAGAAACAACAGTTGTGGTGCATGCTGGATGTAGCAAGCCACAAGAAGAAGCATCTAGCTTCGCAATAACACAAGTTGGACATGAATACCAGAAGAGAGTATCCAAAGTTGGGAAGTTCGAGAAATCACCTTTTGTGAACTACAAAACACAGAAGAACTACAACGTAACCAAACCAGTGGAGACTGTGTATAACATGGTGTGCCAACACGGTTTCAGGAGTGGGTCCAGAACGAATGATGAAATTATAGTCGATGTAGGTAGATACTACATCACTGTCGGGAATCTAGGCGATTCAATGAAACACAGGAAGAAACTGATGAACATGGTGGCTGAAGTTGGTATTCACATAATAAAAGAAGAGAACACAAACACAGCGAAGTACATCATGCCGCTACGCATAGCTGTAAGCTCAATGTTCAATGTTTTACTTCTTTTATTTTTTAAAAATGTATCTTACTTCTCCATTTGTTTTTGCCTTCTTTGTTCCAAGAAGTTGGAACTAATAAATTCTCGATGTAATGTAACAACCACATCTTTCATGTTGTACAGGAGTACCTAATTGAATCCCGTTTTGATCTAAAAGATGTTACAAGATGCTTCGAGATAACACCTACTAACAAACTAGATGAGAAGGAAGTTGTAAGAATCTCGTACCGGTTTTTTATCTCAAAACTTGGATTATCTTAACTAATATTTTTCTAACAAGAAGCAAATTTACTTATTTGTTATTGCAGGTTTGCTTCCCAACTTTGCAGAAATTGACAAACATTCCTACTGATCAATCAGGACACTACTGGCTGGTTGTTTTAAACATCAAAGCTCAAAGGTTTGAAATCATCGACTCTCTAAGTAAAAATGGCGAAGCATTAATGATGCACAGTTGCCACGTACTAGTGGCTGGTATCAAGATTATGTGGGAAAGGTACTTCAAAGATTCAAAAGTGCAGATTGCAAATTGGCCTATTGAAATTATGGAAAGCCCGAAGCAAACTAACATGTAAGTTACCAACACACTGACATAGTTACTTCTTTGCATGTTTTCTTACTTTTGAATGGTACCTTGTAATAGGTTCGGATGTTTGTTATTACTTCATTTTGCTTTTCCTATAAGATGTAAGTTAACAACACATTGCCATAGTTACTATAAGAATTCAAATTTTTTATATCAGGTATGACTGCGGGTTTTTCACTTTAAAAAACCTGGAAGAAAAACATGGAAGAAAGATGCCAACTTACACACAGAAGGATATGCAAAATATAAGGAAGATATTCACTGACAAAGGGCTTCGCTTTGAGAAGAACAAAGCAACTTGGCAGTTATACATCTAGTTCAACAGTGAGTTTCCCTCTTTTCATTACATTTTATTTCTAGTAACACATTTCTTTCAAGTAGCACATTTTCCTCGATGTTCTTTTACTTGTGACAATACAATAATATACCATTACTGGAGTAAACATTGTTATGCAAATGTAAGAGTTACAATTTGCTTGATGTAACTGAAAATTTAGATCAATAGCTACTTGAAAAGCGAAACGTAGTGTGCTTTCCTAGATCAGCAAGCCTCAATGGACAGTTCTGGCTAGCATGATCTATCTCTTTGCAGAGAGTGCATTTAGTTGGATGAGGCTTCTGAAGTTGTAACCCACTTTTCCTCCTTTTATGAGCCGGTCTCCCCTTAGTGGCCGTGAGAAGAGGGTCTTGCGCTCTTCTGTTGGTAGCAAGGATGGGATCTTCTTCCATAGGGGCTCCATCTGCCATGTCAATGGCACCAGGAACTACTGGAGCTTTCCCCTTCTTCCTTTTCAGCGCATCTGCAGTAGCCTTTTTGAGATCGGCCATTTCTTTCTCCATTGCTTTCATGTGTTTCTCAGCAATCTCTTTTGTTTTTTCTGAGGACGCCAAACTAACTGCAAGCTTAGCAAAATCATTGCATAGGTTCCCATAACGCAACATCCTCATATCTTTCCTTGACAATTTCTTAGCTGGATGAACAACTTATTTTGGCTCAATGGTTTGAACAACTATATCCGGAGGAGGTTTGGACCACCTAGCAAGGATGTAGTGGTCTGGTATTCTATGCACCGCACCCAAATGGGACATGACCTTCATTACATGGCAGCATAGAATACCATCCTTCTTGATCTTACAACATTGGCAGTTGTATATTTCATTCTCTAAATCAACATCAACCATGTAACTTCTTCTGCCATAACCATAGACACCCCCCTGAATTGGAACAATTTCAAATACTCCACCTCCACGATCAAGAGAATTGTAGGAAGTTATCTTACGCAACTCAACCTAAAAACGGTTGTATATCGGGAGAGTGTATGTATCTAAAATCTGCTGCTCCATAGGGAAATCTGACCAAACTCTAACAGTTTTATCTTCGCCAACAAACTCATGTGAATCTTCAGCTACATCAATCTGCTCTTGCAACTTCATGTACTGTTTGAAGAAGCGAAAAAGTCTATCATGGGGACTAACGTACTTCTTAAGTACCGCGTTGAACCCTTCACTTCTTGCTGTAGTCTGCAGGAACGGGAAAAAGCGATGCTGGAAGTAAACTGGAACAAAGTTCTGCCTTAGATCATAGATATCAAGGAAATGAGCATTCTCAACAATATCATGCTTGATTAACATCTCGGACCACTTGTTCTCAAACTCCTCTATACTCAAACTGTAATCAATGACTTCATTGAAATCCTTCCTCAATTCTTCTCTTTCTGCTATGAAAGGACCAAGCTTTTCTTGCACTTTCTGCATTATATGCCATCTGCAATTCCTATGCATAGTGTGCACCAACAAAACAAGGATTGCACTCCTCATAGCACCATCTTGGTCAGTTATGATGTTATCCGGATGCAACCCATCCATTGCATCTAGAAACATCTCAAACAGCCATACAAAATCTGCTATTCTCTCATTCCGGACAAAACCACACCCAAGCTGAATGGATTGCCCATATCTGTTGATACCTATGATCGGCGCACATGGAATCTTATACCTGTTTGTCATGTACGTCGTGTCAAAGGAAATGCAATCATTGTACAGCTTGTAAACATCTCGCGCAGCACCATCTACCCAGAAGATTCTCTCAACTCGAGACAACTCGTCAAGGTAGAACTTGTAGTAAAAACGCGGATCCTGTTTCTTCAACTCTTCAAAATATTCCAACAACTCAGGTATATCTTGGAATTTGTCTTTTTCGCCACTTTTTGCCATGTAGTTACTCACAGTCTTGCTGTCATATGGTACATTCTGCTTGTTTCCATAAAGCTCAGCCATAATCTGCATAATCCTACCAGAACTGACGTTCACCTCATGCAACAAGTCTATAAGTTTTCTCTCCTCTTTTGGTATTTTCTTGTGCGATCTCAAATATTTCTTCAAAGAGAACTTCTGGATAACATCATGAGTGTGCTCCTCAACAAATTGCGTCACTTGCCATCTAGCACCAGTGCGCTTCACCCTCATCTTTGCTTTGCAATCACATAACTTGGTGATAGTACATTTTCTTTGCTTCAACAGCACTTCTTCTACCTCTGGATTTTTTCCTGATTTGTTGCACACAAAAACACTCTTGTCCTTCTCACCATCTTTTGCAGATTTCCTTGATGACTCTATCTTCACTGAGAATCCAACATGCTTAGCATATCTGTTGTAATGAACCAATGCTTCATCAAGTGACGCAAACAACATCCCGATGAATGGGGTTTTTGGAAAAAAACCTTCTGGAGTAGACTGAACCTCATCCTCACCATCACTGTCCTCACTACAAAGCGTCACCCCTGTTTGTGCACGAGAAGTAACATCAGGCCCTGGTTGCACATCTGGCACATCTGTATCACTAGGACCAGCTGATGTTCCAGCACCATCACCCTGAACATCACAGGCAGCCGATGTCCCAGCACCATCACCCCTAACATCAGTTTCTTCGTCTGAATGTAATGGCTGATTCAGATCAATCCCTCCAAACCACCACTCAAAGCCTCTTGGCATTTTATTAACTCCTGAAAATTTTTAGAACATAAATGTTTTTTTATCAAAGAAGTACATTCCTGAAAATTTCAGAACTTCTTACATCTCAAAAAGAGACTACTAACTTTACAGAAAATCCAGAAAACAAAAAGCTACTTCTTACATCTCAAACAAAAAGCTACTAACTGCAGATTCATGTTACATCTAAAAAAAACTACTAACTTTTTTATCTACCTGTGTAACTGCAGATTCATGTTACATCGCAAAAAAAGTGGGAAGTTTTTCATGGCAAAAAGAAGGAAGAATGACACTTCACCAAAGGAGTGCCTAAACTGCAACAAGTTCCCAACTTTTTAAGGATGTTTCAAGCTATCCTTTATTGTTTCTGTTTCCAGGATGTTCACTGTTTTTGCATTTGGTTTTGTGTTTTCCAGCATGCAAACTGCTTGCTTAACTACTATTTTCTACCTTTTTTTACTGAATACTACAACTACTGCTTTTGTGTTTAACTGATTGGTTGTCAAAACTACTGCTAGGTTTGTTTTAAGCATGCTAGGATGTTACCATGGAGCACTGCTATAGATTTTGTCAGAAACAAAAAGAATTTTTCCAGATGTTACAGGATGTTATATTTTTCCTGTAAAAGCTTCCAGGAAGTATCATGAATCACAGATTTGAAGAGGGATTTGGGGGTACTAGTAGTGAAGAGAACAAAGTTGTAACTTACAGATGGAGCAGGCCTTCTTTTTCCCATGGATGTTATTTCAGCAGGTACGATGTAAGCTGCCACCTGGAGCGTAATCTAGGGGAGTTGAGGATCTATGTCTAAGCTCGGGGAAGAAGAACATTAAAAAGGTGTAAGTTCACACCTGAAAGATGTAAGCTGGTGGTGGTGGAGGGGGGATGGGGGAGGGGGAGGGGGGGTGGTGGAGCTGGAGGATGTTTTTCTAGCTTTTCATGGAGCCTGGTGGTGGAACGAGAGGATGTACGAAGGAGATACAGATGTAAGCTGGAAGAGGGGGTTCAGATCGATTTGGGGGGAGAGGGGGGGTGGGAGGAGGGATCAGGTGTAATCTGGAAGGGGGGATCAGATCGATTTTTGAGGGAGGGGGGATCAGGTGTAGGCTGGCAGCGTGTCTCAGCGAGGCAGACCCTTTCTTTCCGGAAACGACAACGAAATCGGGGGCAGGGACCACCTGGTCGGATTGACCTTGCTATAAGTTATATCTAGGTCGACCTCGGTGTAGCCAAACCCGTAATAGGTACTCCTGAGGGAGGAACATAGAGGCGTAAATAAGAGAAGTAATTCTTAGATCATGGATTTTTGAGAGGCAGTTGATGTGTGCAGCCTTACTGACCTTGGATTTACTAGTATCAACTGGACTTTCAAGAAACGAGTGGCTGGTGGCTCTTTTTGTCATGTCCGCTTGGATAGGGCTCTTGCTACTATGGATTGGTGCACAAGGTATCCACTGGCTGAGGTGCATCATCTCTCTGTGGTGGCATGCTCTGATCATATTCCGATTCTCCTTAAACTTGAACCAGGTCAGGGTCAGGCTCCTCGGCAGAAACCGATCTTTAGGTATGAAACTATGTGGGAGAATCATTTGGATTTTGACCCAATGTTAGCACGGGTGTGGACATCAGGGGAACAATGTAGTTCATTGCAGGATAAGCTCGTGTCGGTATCTTGCTCCTTATCACGATGGGGAACTTGCACCTTTGGACATGTCCGACGAGAGATTAAACAACTCAAGGGGGAGTTGGAAAGGCTAAGGTCTGATCTTGCACGTGCTGGCCCTAGCTATGAGGAGATTAAGGTGGTTTCTCAACTAAATGAATTAAATTTCAGAGAATAAACTATGTGGCGTCAATGCTCGCGAGTACAATGGTTATCGGAAGGGGATAGAAATACACACTTCTTGAAGGGAATATGCCCTAGAGAAAAATAATAAAAGGTTTATTATTGTCATATCCCAATAAGTTCATAATAGTTTCATGTTGTGCTATAACTGTATCAAGTGGAAAGATTGATACAGGTGTGTTATGAAACATAAGTCCCTAGTATCATCTATTACTAGTTCGTTGGGCAACATGATGATCATGGTTTCCTGATCATGAAGTGATAGCACTGGTTGATAAAGAGGTCATATCATTGGTGAATGATGTGATGGACATTCCTCAAAGATTGCGACAGGATCAAGTCACAAAGTTCATCATTGCAATAGTTAGAAACAAAGTCTCCTTCTCCTTAGACCATGAGATCATATTAATTAGTGTCTCCGGAGGCTGCTTCGACTGCATCAAATGTCACTTAGTGAAATGGTGATTATAAAGGTGTGCGTGGGGTATCCGGAGGAACATGTTAATGCCTATGCATCAAGACTGGGTTTGTTCACCCAGTGATGGGTAAGATACAGTTAGGCCAACTTGGTGAGATTACATCCATATATGTTGTAACATGTGACCATGTAATGGGGATGTAATATCGCTGTAACAAGTAAATAGTACTTGTCGATAAAGAGATTGAACAAGGTATGTAGATACCTTAACAATCGGATCTCGAACAAGTAGTATCGAATAAACAAAGGGAATTGGACTCGACGTTTACGGTTCAAACGACATCGTCAATCAGGAATGCACATGGATCATTATGGGCATTACGGTCCCGATGTTGATCATTGACACAAGAGAGTCTAGGTCATGTATGTAGCTGTTCCTGACCAATGAGGGGATCCACTTAAGGGTGTGACGAGCTGGATATTATCCATAAGTTGGAATCATAGATGAGAAAGAGAAAGCCGGAATTGTTCCAAGGAGAAAGGTCCGAAGTTGTTCGGATAAAGAAAGGAAACCAGAAAAGTTTCGGTGAGAGGACCAGAATTGTTCCAGGATGTTCCGAAGCTGTTCAGAGGATATAGAAGGGGAACCTATAGGTGTTTCGTGTCGAATCAGATTTGGTAATATGCATTTACATATTAATTAATATTAAATATAATATTAAAATCTAATTTGAAAGGTTATCCCACTAATGGGCCAAATTTCCTAGAGAAAAAGGGCCCATGAGGGAAACCGGAGGAGGGAGAGCCACCCGAATGGGCCTTAAGGGCCCATGTGCCTAGGGGAAACCCTAGGGCGCCTAGGGTTAGGGTTTGGGGCGCCCCAGGGCTGCCACCACCCCTGGCCGCCACCTCCTCCCCCCCTTGGCTGACGTTTGGAAGGCTTGGGGATGGGCAAGGCTGCCCCCTCCCCCCTATATAAGGAGGCCCCCTCTCCCTTTTAGAGGACACACCAATACAACAGATTACATTAGTTGGGATGTCTCGTCCTCCTCCTCTGCAATATCTCTCTCTCCCTCTAGTTGTCTCCACGCGTTGGCATGTCCCAGGATTGTTCGCGCAAGAGATGACGCATCTGCGACATGCCATTAGGCTGCAGGGATTCCATAGCCGAAGATTTACTTCCGCAACATACTCCCGAGGTGACCGGGGAGAAGGAGGTTCTTGTCGTACACCATATGTGTACAAAGCTACGAGGTTCAACACTTGGGGCACTGTGATGTCGTAAGCCAGACTGCTGGATAGTGATGGAGCAAGGGGTGACCTGCGAGGAACTTCGCGACCTAAAGGTCAGCTACGAGCACAACTACATCAACCATGTTCCCCTCGGAACGTTAACCTCTTTCAGACTACAAGGGTATGCATCTGAAACCTTTGGCTATTACTGCATTACTCATAGATAGATCTTGGTCATCGGGGCGATCCATTGTAGTAAAAAATCTGATTTTCTGCCCAGAACCCCAACAGTGGTATCAGAGCCAATCTTTGCGTAGTAGTGTTGTACAGCCAGTACGCACACAGTGTTGTGCGGGCATTGATGCTATATAGTTGTTAACCTCCCATGTGTACTTGTTTATATCACGGGATTGTTTGATGAAGCGGCCCGGACTGACCTTACGTGTAAGCTTACGCGAGACTGGTTCCACACTCAACATATGGCTTGTCCCATACACTAGTAGGAAAAACATATCTGTGGCGCACCTAAAATAGGTTCAGTGGTGCATGTCCCGTGCGCCACTAATATTACGCCACTGATATTTTTTATCTGTGGCGCACCTAGTGGTGCGCCATGGATAAACCCATTTATCCGTGGTGCATGGGGGTATGGTGCGCCACTGATAGCGATTTCAATTTTTTTTAAAGGCGGTATGTGAAAATTATCCGTGGCACATGTAGGCATGGTGCACCATAGATAAAAATTTCAAATTTCAGAAAATAGCTGAATCTAGATCTGACACCGCCGGTGTCTCCTCCAGTTGCCGCCTTTTCGTCGGCATGTCGCGTCGTGTCGTGCTGTGGCCACAGCCTACCACCGTAGGTAGATGTGGGAGGTTGTGGCTGAGCCGGAGGAGGAGAAATAGGAGGGAGGAGAGGAGGAGAGGAGAAGGAACAAGAGAGGAGGAGGAAGAGTGGAGTCAAAGGATGAGAAAGAGAGGAGGAGAGGGAGAGGATGAGGAGGAAGAAGAGAGGATGAGGAGAGGGGAAGGAGGAGGATAGGAGAGGGGAAGGAGGAAGAAGAGAGTAGGAAGAAGAGAGAAGGAGGAGGAGGAAGAGGAAGAAGAGAGGAGAGGATAAGGAGGAAGAAGAGAGGAGGAGGAATAAGAGGAGAGGATAAGGGGGAAGAAGAGAGGAGGAGGAGAGGATAAGGAGAAAGAAGAGAGGAGGAGAGGCCAGCGGGATTCAAATTTGAATCCCGCCCAAACTTATCCGTGGCGCATTACATGGTGGTGCGCCACTGGTAAGTGGTCTCTATTTTTTTCTCCAGGAAAAATGATCTTTTGATTATAATTTTTTACTATTTTCAAATTTTGAAAATCTAAAAAATCGCTAAACAATCGGTGATCGTTGCGAGCAGATGCGAAATCTCGTTCTCGTCATCTTGGTATATTAAACGTATTTTTTCGACATCGTTTGCAAAAGTTATGACTATTTTATTGTGCCATAATTTTTTTTTTGCAAAAAAAGTCGAAATTCATATGCGTTAATTTTTCTACAAACTAGAACACATAACCAACCTATATATGAAAGGATTCTATTTTTTGAATTATTTTTCATTTTCTATAATTATTTGCAAAACAAAAAAAGGCGATCCACGGGTGGGGGGTGAAGGCAGATTTTTGGAAACTTATCTATGGCACACCCCTATTTGGTGCGCCACTGATATTTTAGATCAGTGGCGCACACCTATATGATGTGCCACAGATAAGTTTCCACCTTTTTAGATGCCTGGGTCCACCTACTCTCGTGGCGCACCAGATGGCCATGCGTCACTGATGTCGCTGTTATGCGTGGCGCACACATATCCCGTGCGTCACATATATGCCGTCCATGGACAGGGTTGGCCACCAGTGCTGGGACCCACCTATGTGTGGCGCACCATTCCGAGCATGTGTCACAGAGAAGTGCAGGTCAGTGGCGCATCATTTCCCGCGTGCGTCACAGATAAATATCCGTGGGACACCCTTTAGAGGTGCGCCACTGATATGACCCCTGTGGATAAGTCTTTTCCTACTAGTGGGTGTCTGTCTCTCTTACAGTAGTTGATATGGTATTTATAATGGAGGGCCCCGAAAGGGGTATAGTAGAGACAACTATATGGATCCATGTTGTGGTTAGAAAGTTCGTAGATTAGAAACGGTTCTATTATGAAATCCCAAACAACCACGCAAAACTTGCAATAGATAAAGTAGAGGCGTCTAACTTTATGTTGAAAGAGGGACATGTGATTTTATATGGTCATGGTCGTTACAAAGGTAAAGCAGTTTACTTTTATGTTACTCAGTTGTAGTAATAGTCATCGTTCCGATGGACGACCTACTGGTGTCATCGTCTACTTGGTGTCGAAACCGGTGGCACGATGGAGATCATGCCGGAGCGCTCCATGGAGATCAAGGTGCAAGGACCATATCATATCACAATACGCATATGATGTTGATACTTTTTTGCATCTTATTGTGTGCTAGTATTATATACTCAACGGTAGCATAAATAAGATGATCCCTATTAAAACCAATGTTGAATTAGCAAGCCTAGCATGTGCAGACATGGCCTCGAAATTCCAATGATAGTGTTCCCCTTGTTCGTGCACCACTAAGAAAGTTCTTCGGTATGAAGCCGGCCATGACAATCGGGGGCTATACATACCTACGTTCGCATATAGTGGGTGTAAGAAAGATTACACTACAATACACACAAGTTTGAGTTGGAGAGACTCGCATGTGCAGACATGGCCTCGGAACACATGAGATCAAAAGATAGAGCATGATTCACATGTATGATGTGATTGACATTGGAGAATTTCTAACTTTGAAGCTATGTTTTCAGCCATGACAGTCGGGGGTTACATAGTGGATTGGGATCATGTGATTGCTAAAATGATCCAGGGATGACTATTTCAGTAGGAGCTCAATTATGAATTGAACTCATTATTATGAACTAAGTCTAGATGTCTATCTCATTGAGGTCCATTGCGACCATGAGAAATTTCTTGCTTGAAATGGAACTAGGCAGAAGGGTCCAACTTCATAGATTAATACCCATGCCCAAGGGATATCCTCGTATTAAGCCGATATTCTCTTCTTGATGAAGGGAATATGCCCGAGAGGCAATAATAAAAGTGATTATTATCGTATTCCTTATTTATGATAAATGTTCATATTGCATGCTGTAATTTTATTAATATGGATAAGTTAATACATGTGTGTTTAATAAATAAAAATAAAGTTCCTAGTTATGCCTTTCTTATAAACTAGCTCGTTGATTAACAAGATGATCAAAGGTTTCCTGATCATGGACATTGGATGTTGTTAATAATGAGATCACAACATTGTTGGAATGATGTGATGAATATTCATCCGAAGTATAGCATTACGATCAAGGTCATTGTGTTTATATTGATATAATATCATACGAAGTAATCTTAATCCTTAGACCATGAGATCATGTCAATCACTAACACCGGAAGGGTATCTTGATAACATCAAACATCACATTGTAACAGGGTGACTATAAATATGGGTCCAGTGCTACGAAGGTGTTCTGTTGAGGCCCATGGATCAAGAGTGGAATTTTTCCACCCCGATGACGGATAGATATACTCTGGGGCCTCTCGGTGATATCACATTAGTTAGCGTGCAAGTAAGTGATTTGATCACAATAATGTTATATCACGAGAATGAGAAAAGAGTGCATGTCTGTAACGAGATCAAACTATGTATCGAGATACCGATGATCGAATCTTGGACATGTAATATATCGCGAGACAAAGGGATTGAGTTACATGCGTATAAGGTTCACACGATCAAAGAAGTCATCGTTGAATATGTGGGAGTCAGTACGGATCTCCAGGTCCTGCTACTGATTATTAATCAGAGAGGGGTCTCGATCATGTCTGCATTATTCACGAACCATAGGGTGACACACTTAAGGGATATCGACAATATTTGGAGCAAATAATATGCCAGAGAAAGAATTACAAAGCGCAGGAATTATTTCACTAGACACTGGAACTGTTTCGGTTGAAATTGCTGAAATTGGTTCTGCATATGAAATTGAATACTAGCAAGGGGTTTTATGTGAATGTTTGTTAATTAAAGTAATTAACAAAATTCTAAATAAATAAATAAAAGATTTTTATTTAAATAGAGATTACATTAAATTTGGTGAAAATTTAATGGGAATTTGAGTGGAGAAAATGGAGGGTCATCTTTATGTGAATGGAGCTTCCACCACATGAATGAGGGAGAGGTGGGTGCACCCTCCATGGCCGATGGCCATGCCCCCTTGGGCTGCCTCCCTCCCCTATATAAGGAGCACCTCCTCCTCCTCCACTCTCACACCTCCTCGCGAAGGATCTCTCTCCCCCTTTAGAATTCCCCATGGTCTCGGATCAGCGAGATACATGTTCCCGGTGGATTTTTCTGGAAGGATTTGTTGCTTCCGCTGCTTCGCTGGAGCGAGGGCGCAGAGGTTGTCGGGGTACCCGAACGTGTGTGCGATCACGGATGCACCACTGCTTTGCGGTGCTGGACTAGATGGTGCTGGACCGGGTGGACCGGATGGACTTCTTCTTGATCTTGAGATCGACAAGTGTTCTACTATATCATCCACGAGTACAGCCTCGTTAACGCTATTCGGTCTTCGAGGGTATGTATTCTATGGATGTATATCCACCCGTTGCTTGTATCTAGTAGATAGATCTTGGTACATAGTTGTTCCCATCGTAGGATTTTTTTTGTTTTCTATGCTGCGAACCCTATAGTGGTATCAGAGCCGAATATATGCCTAGATGCTTTGCACGGGTAGTACACATATGTATATGTGGGCGATGATGATCATGTTATTGCTTCTTAGTTGTACTTTGGATATTGGTGGCATAGTGGGATGAAGTAGCCTGGACAAACTTTACATGTCCTCGCACATGAGACCTGTTCCACGCTTGACATGCAACTAGTTTTGCATAAGTGACTAGCGGGTGTCTGTCTCTCCTACTATAGTCAATATCTAATTTACAACGAGTTGTTGATAATTTGGTTATCTTGGTTGTGGTTCCATGTTCGTAGGTAAGAATGGTTCTATCTTTGAAATCCCTAAGCCACGTAAAACTTGCAATGGATAAATTAGAAGCGTCTAGTTTAGATTTTTGCTAGGCTAGTGTCATGATATGGTGATTTTGTAAGTAAAAGTATAAGTAGATACTCTTACAACACATATAACGTGTAATTTCTATAGACCTTGGCCTTACACATAAAGGAATGATGAGGATCATACCATGATGCACATGATAACGATCAAGTGCAAGGACCATATCATTTCACTTTTTCGCATGTGATGTTTTTTGCATCTTATATTGCTAGTTTGGATTTTCATTAGCATAATAAGATGATCCCTCATTTAGATGTCAAGATAAAAATGTGTTCTTCCTTAAGTATGAACCGGCAATGTTTTGCCGCTTCAATACATCACGTGATGATCGGGTGTACTTGAATCCATGAGCATATCTCGGGTGTAAGACAGTTTCACACACGCAAATACTAAGGTTCTTACTTGGCGAGACTAGCATGTGCAGCCATGGCCTTGGAACACAGACCGAAAGGTTAAGCATGAGTCATATGTTTTTATATGATGACCATATGGATGCTCGCCTTTGAAGCTACGCCAACTCACGTGATAATCGGACTTTGTGTAGTGGATCTGGTTCATGTAATCACCAAAAAGACACGGGGGATGTCGTTTTTGAGTAGGAGTTCATTTCTAATTTGGATTAGTAGAACTCAATTTATCATAAATTAAATCAAAATGAATTTTCATAATTTGTTGTAGTCATTGGCGTTCGTTCAACACCTTATGCTTAGTTGTAATTGAGATAATAGAACTATAGAATTCTAGATATTTACTTTACGAACTGGTATCGTATTGTGTTAAGTGTCAATCTAAAGTTTAAAGTACTATTGCAAACTTTCAGCAAACTCTGTTTGCTCCGTAAAATTTGATAATTAGTATTAAATCGAGAGTAACAATTCCAGTATTAGTATCTTAAGTAGCATGTTTTCCTCCATGATTCTTGATTTAAATATCGAGATTATCTAGGAGCTGAAAGAATTGTTTTAGAAAAACCATAATGTGTGGCAGATATAACGATATCTGAAACAATGTTTTAGTTGCAATATGATAGAGTTTAATATATGTTCCCATATTGGATGAGAATTTGCGAAGGTTGGAGATGCTAGACATCCTAATCATCCAAAAGGGTTTTGGAAAGTAATGTTATACTCATGATTCGCCTTTATAAGCTACATTAGCTTGATCATGAAAGTCGTCATGATAAGGATGAATAGAAGATGTATGTAAAGTGTTTACTACACTAAAAGATTACTAAATAATTGTTTTTGAAAGAATGCCAATCATTTGATGATGATGATCTACTTCAAAGTGTAAGTCCAAAGGTTTTAGTATTTGAATATACACACTTTGGACTATGTGTCATGTATATGGATCCAATTTTGATGTTGATAGATTCTTTTAGAAGGAACAAGGATATGCTGAAAGAGAATGTATACAATATATTTGGCAGAAAAGAAAAGACTGGAAATATCTAGTTTAGGTATATAGATGATATACATGTTATGGTTGTATTCTTTGCTTGTTAAACAATGTGGTTCTTAGGTATTGAATACATAATTGGTTGGTATGAAATTTCATACAGAATGACGCAATTCATGAACTACAATGGCCTAATGTAACTACCTCGGTGAATTACGCTCCTAGATACAAGCCTGGATGAGTGGTAGTGGTTGAAATAGTACGGTGGGGCCCCAAAAGCCACTCACTGGTAGTCCTTTCAGACGTCCCAACCACTACCCTCTCAACGGACTGTCAGACGGGCGAATCGGCGGCGGGATCAACTACGTACACAAGTGGGTATGTACGCAAGCCACCATACAAGAGTACATCGAGCCATACCATCTAGAAAGAAAGGAAATATAGCAACGCCATACAAGAAGATTCAAATGACCTAGATAGATCTATATTTTAGGATAACTCCTCATACAACACACATCGTGGTATCATGCGGGCGGCAAACAAAATCTGATACGGATAAGAAGCAAATCGGCATAAGATGCCATAGAAATAAGCACATCCCAACTATAGGTCTCACGGATCCCGTTCCCGAATCTCTACACGAACGATCGTTGCCCACATCTTCGCTTCTTCCACCCAAAGATCCTGCGAAGGTACCTGTACATCTGAACCAATAATTTATCGTGTGAGACCCTAAGGGTACTCAGCAAGACTTAATGCCTCTAAAGGGGACACAACCTGGGGTGACGCAATTGCAGCGAAAGATAAACCCTAACAGTTCTACAGATAAACGCTAACCATCCGCCTAACCAATGATAGACGGATGTCCATGAATTAAGTACAACAGTTATAATGGTAATCTCATCAGATCCATCCTCCTCCCTGCTTACCAACAAGGAAGCGGACGAACAACCCCCCTTCCGTTGGCAATTTTATTAACCATTCCATGAGTGTTACGCTATTTACTAGTCAAATTACTTAGTCAGGTTAGAGCGGTACTTTAGTTATGCTTGTCTATGATCAAGAAACTGTGCTCCAAGTCGTCCATATCCGCGGACACGGCTTTCAGAAAGTTTTACCCGGCCGGGGTGCACCAATAGCAACACACGCTCGATCAACCTCGGAAAAACCAAATCAAAACCCAACGAGGCTTTCACGACCGAACAATCACAAGATTCAGAAATATTTCAGGGCCACCCATTGAGTAGATCCGCAGAGTAAGCAAGCCCAGACGGACTCAAGGTTTGCGACAATGGTCAGTTTAGCGGGAACCCGAAAGTGTGGCTGGGCTTGTTGATACCGCGTAATCAATCCGCTTACCTAAAGACAAAGGTGCTCCTCGCACAATTTAAATACAGAAAGTAGCATGGCATAAGTACAGGATAGTAAATAAAACCTCAAACTAGTTTGTGGCCCCAAGAAATAAGAATGAATCAAGCTCTGGCCCAGGGGGGTCCCATATACCTCCCGGATGTGGATAGCGCGATAAATCAAGGAACAGGAATCAAGTACTCGGGGTCTTACGGGACATAAGTGAGCAGGAAAAACCAAATAGCAGATATTGCTCACCGATGCCACTTTCTTTAGTTATCCCACTACTCAGGTTAAGTTGTTTAGGTACCTCATTATTCAACAGACTCTCACATACCCTACACATGCTGTTCTACGACTCGCATGGCTCAAACAACTCCTATAGTAGTGTCTCATGGGATGGAGGAACAAGCTTGGTGGGGTTTAAAAGTAAAGGCCATGCATACTTGGGATTCAATTTAATGCATTCGCGACTCAATGATGCAAGAATAAGATAGAGGCAATAGGTACTGTATGTATGCAAGCATGTGGAAGTGCTTGCCTGTTAACTCAGTTGAAGCGAGGGACGGATCTGGGTAGTGCTCCTGGTTCTCTTGGTATAACCCCCGCCAGGTCTATCCGAGAAAACCAAACAAACAAGGCCAACATGAATATAGAGCACAAGCATATGAATAAGATGCGTCAAGCAAACAATCATGCCATGATGAATGATGCACAATTTACATGGCAAGAAGGTAGCATGGCATGGTGAGGTGTGGAAAACAAGTAGCAACATTTTAGTGGAGTTTTGGTTCACATTTTGTTGTCATAACATTGCTGTACCCTATATTTTTATATGATGCATGCTGCAATTGAAGTTATGGATAGCATAAACAGAAAGGTCTCGTCGAGCTGATCATTTTAGACATATCATTTGCCAAATTTGGAATTATAAAACAAAAGTTATTGATTATTTAAATTCTAGTGGCAAATAGTGTAATTTAAATAAACTTGGAATTTTAATTGTGCAAAAGGCAAATTGGATGGCATATTTGAAATCCTGGCATTTTTCTGATATCCAAACATATATCATTTGTGTGATTTGGAATTACTATGGAAAAGTTATTTGAAATCTGAATTGAATTTGAATTTGAAAACATTTAAACAAAGTTTGAATTTAAATGCAGTAAAACCTGATCTACTGCACCAACACACCCACAGGCGCTTACAGGTGGGGCCCAGGGCTTATGGTCCACAGCGCCGAGGGAAAGATGGACCGCGGGTTGATGAAGGGTTTCCTGTGGGTTTTGCATAAACGACAAGAGGTCAAGTGGGGTCTGGCAGATCATGGTTTAGGCGGGAGATACTACGAGGTCCTAAATGCAAAAGGCCAATTTCTGTCGGGCGGCAGCGGCGCAGAGCTCTGCCGGCGGCTGCGACTGGCCGGCGTTTGATTGACGATGGCGACGCCGCTGCTGCACAAAACACCATGGCCCCAATACGAAAGTTGTAGAAGGAGCCATGGGCTACCACATTGACTCAGGGTTCCAGCGCGGAGGAGAGCCGTAGCGCGCGGGGCAGTGCGCTGAACATGGCCGGATCTCCTGCAGCCATTGCCGCCAGCCTGGCGCGCAGCAGAAGCGCCGGCATGTACGCGGCGAGACGCAGAGGAGAGGGAGACGTTGTCTGGGGAGGAGGAGCTCACCAGCGGCGACGATGCGTTGGCGCTCGGGAAGGCTCGGGCGAGATCGGAGCGGGGCCTGGTCGAGGCGTCTGGCGGTCACGGGCACGGCGGCGCAGCTTCTCCGCGAGATCCAGCGAGCTCCGGCGTCTACGGCAGGGAGATCGACGCCGCCTCTGGTATCGCTGAGCGTCGGGAACTCTGAGCGAAGGCGAGAGGGTCGCCGCTAGGGTTTAGAAGGACGGGGGGGCATGGCGAGCTGGGGAAGGAAGAAGGAAGAAAGGGGGAGCAGAGAGGCCTGGGGGCTACCTGGGGATCTGGGGGAGGCTGGGGGCGAAGAGGGTCGGATAAGAACGAGAGAGGGGGCAGGAGGTGGCGTGGGGGAGGGGTAGATGGCCAGGGTGGCGTCGGCGTCGCCTTTCCCCTTCACGTGAGCCAGGCAGGGCAGCTGGTGGGTGAGCTGGGCCAGGCGAGGCTGAAGAGGGGGCACGGGGGCTGCAGGTGGGCCAGGGGGAGCTCGAGGCAGGTAGAACTAGAGGGGGGGCCGGTAGGCAGAGAGAGAAAAGAGAGGGAAGAAGTGAGAGGGAGAGGGCCGGCTCGATCTAGGTTAGGTGAGGGGGCCTTTGTTAGAGAGAGAGGGTAGATAGGACATGGGGGTATGGGGCCATGCTAGATAGGTTTAGGGTTGATAGCTAGAGAGGAGAGGGAGAGGGGTGGCTTGGTTTTGTTTAGGGAGGGTGTAGCTTAGGATTTATGTATAGCTAGGATGGGGAGATGGCATGGGTAGGTTTTAGGGTTAGCTAAGAGGGGGAGATAGAGGGAGAGGTACTTACTTGATCATGCATGCTCCAAACAAGCCTCAACAAGATCAAAGCAAGAAAAGAGGAAGAGGGAGAGAGAGATGATCATGTGATGATGGGGTGTTTCTTATGCTCACACATGATCACATGTGTATGCATGGAGATGGGGATAGGGGTTTAGATGATTAGATTTAAAGATTAGCTAGGGAGGTAGAGAGAGAGGGGGAGATAGAGTTTTAAACTACCAAAACAAGATCAAGCAAGGAAGGAGTGATCCACTTAGAATTCAAGTAAAAACCAAATACTAGAAAATGGTGGCACTTGCATGGCCCATGCAAAATAATCAATGCCAAATTTATCCTTGTGAAAACAATAATATTAACAAGGCATTATTCATATGCATTCCCAAAAGGTGGGCAAGGCCAAGCAAAGATCATGGGTGGAATCCAACCAACCAACATGAGCCAGGGATAACCCAAATAAAATGCCAAGCCCATATTAATTGAATGGTGGAATTATAAGGTGGTGAAAGAAAAGGTGGTGGAGTCAATAAGAGAGATGCCCTCAACTCAACTTGGGAATTTAACAATATATTAAGAACCAAATACAATATCAAGAGGCAACTACAATTAATCATGCACATGAGATAAGAACCAAACAAGAAAGGGTTTTATATGATGCTCAAATGCAAGGTGACATGATGACATGAGCATGATATGATGATGGTGCAACAATTATATGTTGGAAGTGGCCCTTTTTATTATTATAACATGTAGCATTACAGGGGTTAGACAACTGGGATGCTACAACTAAGTAACTAGCAAGAGAATATGTGATGATGTTCATCAAAAACAAACAAGCTGCTGTTTGTATTCTCGTTGACATCAAAGCCTTCCTTCAAGATTTGTTTGAATCAGGTAAAGATTGTTCAAATAATTACGGTATTCCATATAAGATGGATGATTTACAAATCTAGTTGGAGAAATCACATCCATAAAAAGTAATGCTAAAATGTCGCAAGACAAATGATTGAAAGATCACTTAAGAAGTGACATCGCTGTTTAAATTATATTGGAAAGAAAACATGAAGAAACTCCATATTCATGGATTTTTGGAGTCTTTGATTTGATCAAGTGATGCTTGTGAGACTTTCCTCGGAATAATTAAAACTTCGTTCAAAGGCCAAAGAAGAATGATCGACTACATTATTGGAATTTATACATATCGATGTATGTAGTCCATTATGTGTAGTCGTAAGCGATGGATTTCAACTTCATATGCTTTCTCCGGAAATTCGAGTGAATATTCACTTAATAAGAAAGAAGTATGAAATATTTGAAAACATTCAAAGACTTTCAAGATGAAGTGGAAAATCATTGTAATAAAGAAAATAAATAATTTATGATTTTATCATAAAGGGATTTATTTGAGTTGCAAGTTTCGCAATTCATCTAGATTTACATCTCCCGAAACACCATAGGAATATGGAGTATTTGAGATTTGTAATGAAACCTTGTTTTACATGGTTGGATCAAAGGTGTTATTTATAAAACTGCCATTATGTTTTAAAAGATTAAAGCTTTAGAGACTACCGCTTTTACATTGAAAAGAGCTCCATCTTGATCCGTTGAAATGACACCATGTAAGTTATGGTTTGGGGTAAAACCCAAGTTGTCGTTTCTTAGATTTTGGTATGCTAAGAATAAATAAGATGTTTACAACCAAAGTCGGATGAGCATGTCTTTGTAGGTTGTTTCGAATAACCATTAGGTATTCCTCCATAACACCGAGGAAAAAAGGGTTTTTCGCTTAAAACGTGAAGTTTCTTGAAAAAGAATTTTTTTGCAAAAGTTAAGTGGGAGGACAATAGAACTTTGATAAAGTTAACGAACCTTAGCTATATATGCTAAGTTGCGCAGCGCCGAAAAACATTCCGGAGGCAACCACAATGCTCATGGATCACGTGCCTCAAAGGTTAGGGTCACGGAGGTCTAAATTCCTATTGAACCAAGTAGGTCGGATAAACAATCAAATGCTAATATTTTAGAGTAAATCATTATTGTTTGACAATGATGAATCGACTACATGAAAAGAAGCGATGATGGGCCCTGACTCTGTCAAATGGCTTGAAGCCATAAAATCCGTGATAGTTCCATACACGAAAAATCAAGTTTTTTGAACTTGGAAGACCCTCGAAAAAGGTGTAAAAACCTGTTGGTCGTATTTGGATCTATAAAGAAACAAACATGGATGTTTCACATCTATGAAATAATCAAAATGTCAATAAAGTTTTTACGATAATGTTTAAGGAGTTTACTATCACAAGATTTGATCTTTCATAGTGATATTTAGTCTGGACGGATTAATGTAGCAACCACTACATATAATTTTGCTATATGGTAGATGAATAAACAAAACAAAGTTCTTCTAATATAATGGTTACCTAGGATGTGTACACGACACGATCCAAAGGGTTTTGTTAATTCAAAGGATGCTAAAAAGGGGCATGCAAACTTCATTGATTAAAGTAAGCATCACGGAGTTGGAATCTTCACCGTGATGAAACTGTTATAGGAGTTTTCATCAGGAGAAGATGAAGATTCTCGCATTTGCAAGAATTTAAGTGGGAGCGCTGAGATATATTTATAATACATTATGTTGAGGACATCTTGTTGATTGAAAATGATGTATCTTTTATTGACAAAGGCTAAGAATTTCATTTTGATGAAAGACTTAGGCAAAACCTGAATATTTAGCATGAATGTCTACATGGATAGACTGTGACGCTAATATGGTCGTGCTAAACATACATATATGAGATATTGAAGGGGTTCAATATAGAAACGATGAGAAAAAGATCTTGTCGCATGGAAAAGAATTGAATCAAGATTCAATTGTATCAACACTTGATAAGTGAAATAAGATTCAAGTGCTTTGACACTTGATGAGTGAAATCACAAGAATATTTTGATCAATCATACCATGATATGTACACATCCAGATATTTCATATGCTCTAAATGATATGAGCATATACCAGAATGAATCACAAGATGATCATTTGACGATAGTAAGGAAATTCTTATGATCTTTTTGGAAGAACTAAGAATATATTTGTGTAGAGGTGACAAACAATTACAAATAGTTCACTGTAAAGCATTACATTGATACTAGTTTTGTCACAAGATACAAAATTAAGTTTATCTCAATTTAAACTATGGGTGGCACAATGAAATGGAAAGAAAGTTTCCATGATGGATTTCGATGAATTCCAAAGTTAAGACATTATGATGGATACTACAATAAAAGGCTAAGTATATGACTGCTATAGTAGCAGCAAAGGAGGGCATTTGTGTCAAGTAGTTTGTTATCAAACTAAGGTGTGATTCTCAATGGACTAACACTAAAGGTATATTGTATGACAATAGTATCGACATGATTTAACCCCAAGGAACTAAAGGTCTCACCAAAATACCAAATTTATACAATGCCATCTCATTGGAGAATGAGTGATGCGTGAAGACACAAAGAAATGCAAATACACATGGACCTGAAAGCGTCAGATCCATAGATTATGTTAACCACTTGCAATCGCGTATTTGGAACACTAGAAAGCCGGTGTTCAATACACAAAGTTTCTAAACTAGATTATTGTCTCTAGTGCAAGTGGGAGACTAAAGGGAATATGCCCGAGAGGCAATAATAAAAGTGGTTAATTATCATATTCCTTATTTATGATAAATGTTTATTTTGCATGCTATAATTGTATTAATATGGAAACGTTAATACATGTGTGTTTAATAAACAAAAATAAAGTTCCTATTTATGCCTCTCTTATAAACTAGCTCGTTGATTAACAACATGATCAAAGGTTTCCTGATCATGTACATTGGATGTTGTCAATAACGAGATCACAACATTGTTGGAATGATGTGATGAACATTCATCCGATGTATAGCATTACAATCATGGTCATTGTGTTTATGTTGCTATAACATCATATAAAGTAATCTTAATCCTTAGACCATGAGATAATGTTAATCACTAACTCCGGAAGAGTATCTTGACAACATCAAATGTCACACCATAACAGGGTGACTATAAAGATGGGTCCAGTGCTACGAAGGTGTTATGTTGAGGCCCATGGATAAAGAGTGGAATTTGTCCATCCCGATGACGGATAGATATACTCTGGGTCCTCTCGGTGATATCACATTAGTTAGCTTGCAAGCAAGGGATTTGATCACTAGAATGTTATATCACGGGAACGAGAAAAGAGTGCATGTCGGTAACGAGATCAAACTAGGTATGGAGATACCGATGATCAAATCTCGGGCATGTAATATATCGCGTGACAAAGGGATTGATTTACATGCGTATAAGGTTCACACGATCACATAAGTCCTCATTGAATATGTGGGAGTCAGTACGGACCTCCAGGTCCCGCTGCTGATTATTGATCGGAGAGGGGTCTCGATCATGTTTGCATTATTCGCGAATCGTAGGGTGACACACTTAAGGAATACCGACACCATTTGGAGCAAATAATATGCCAGAGAAAGGATTACAAAGCGCATGAATTATTTCACTAGACCCCGGACCTGTTTCGGTTGAAATTGCTGAAACTGGTTCTGCATGTGAAATTGAATACTAGCAAGGGGTTTTATGTGAATGTTTGTTAATTAAAGTAATTAACAAAATGCTGAATAAATAAATAAAATATTTTTATTTAAAGTGATATTACATTAAATTTGGTGGAAATTTAATGGGAATTTGAGTGGAGAAAATGGAGGGTCATCTTTATGTGAGTGGAGCTTCCACCACATGAATGAGGGAGAGGTCGGGACACCCTCCATGGCTGGCGTATATGCCCCCTTGGATGCCCCTCCCCTATATAAGGAGCACCTCCTCCTCCTTCACTCTCACACCTCCTCACGAAGGATCTCTCTCCCCCTTTAGAATTCCCCATGGTCTCAGATCAGCGAGATACAGGTTCCCGGTGGCTTTTTCTGGAAGGATTTGTTGCTTCCGCTGCTTCGCTGGAGCGAGGGAGCGGAGGTTTTCGGGGTACCTTAATGTGTGTGCGATCACGGATGCACCACTGCTTTGCGATGCTATACTAGATGTTATTGGACCTGCTGGACCGGATGGACTTCTTCTCGATCTTGAGATCGGCAAGCGTTCGACTATCATCCACGAGTACAACCTCATTAATGCTATTCGGTCTTCGAGGGTATGTATTCTATGGATGTATATACACCCACTGCTTGTATCTAGTAGATATATCTTGGTACATAGTTGTTCCCATCATAGGAAATTTTTTGTTTTCTATGCTGCTGTAACACCCCGGTTCTGAAAAGACCGTGGCCTCTATGTGACATGCCAATCCCTGGATCGGTTCATTGGCCCACAATAGAGTAAGATAGATAATCATAGCAAAATAAACGTGTATCATGATCTACAAAGATCCAGAGTACCATTATTACAATAAAATCTTAGCATAAAGCTAGCTCAAATTATTCAGGTAGCAACAAAACTAAATATATCCTCCAATCTTCAATTTGCCCACAAGTGAACAAGTGCCGAGTGGAGTACCGTGGCCTATAGCGATCAATCAGAATCGGAACCTGCAACATGAAACATAGCAGCCCCGAAGGGTCAATACATGGAATGTATGCCAAGTAGAGCTAGTAATGGAGACAATAGTACTAACATCTACATGCATGTCTGGCAAGTGGAGCTGTGTCTGGCTTGCATTTGCAAATACATTTGTCCTACTTTCATAAACAGTTTTTGATTTTCTTTAAAAAGATCCCAATTAAGTTAATGTCACATCCCAAGATTTTCCAAATCTTGTAATGTGAAAATAAATTAATAAAATAAAACTTTGTTTGATTTTTAGAGCCAGAAGAAACTTTTTGAATTCAATTGGAACTTCAAATCCATTTGAATTAAAATAAACCTAAAGAGATTTAAAAAGATAAACATGTAATAAAAGGAAAATAAAAACATTTGGAAATACTATTTTGAAACAATTAAATGAGAAGATTTGTTTTCAAATGAAATAGAAGTGTTATAAATAAAGATTATTTAATAAAGGCCAATTTAAACCTTGACCAAACTTTGGGAATTAAAACATTTAGTTTGAATAAAAATAACAAAGGTTTATTTAAAATAAAATAATAAGGAATTAATATCAAAATTTATTATGAAAGGTTTTACTATTTTAATTAAAACATCAAGACTTATTAAATTGTTTAAAATAGGTTTTCTAAGTATGTTATATTCTCTAATAAAACCTACTAAAGTGTTTTGGCTTTGTTTTAGATTTCAAAATAAATATCCCAATAAAACAAATCCTATTGGATTTAATAATGAAAGTCTATTATAATAATTAATAATGGATACTAAAATAAAAGGTTATTTTGTTTTAAAACAAATTTCCAAATATTATATATATTTCCCAAATTAAACCTACTAATTTGATTTTGAAAATATTTAGGTTCAAATAAAGATTTTAATAATAAAATCAAACTCTATTTGATTTAATAACTAAGGTCCATTTTATTTAATTATTAATGGACCCTAAGGTAAAAGGAATATATTATTTTAAACAAGTTTTCCAAATATTCTTTATTTCCAAATAACACCTACTGATTGGGTTTTGAAAATATTTGGATTTTAAATGAATATTTTATTAAATAAAACAAACCCTATTTTATTTAACTAATGATCCATTTATTTAATTAATAAATGGAACCTAAAAAGATTTAAAATAATATTTATTTTAGAATGTGAATTATGATGTTAAGCAGAACCAAATTCATATTTGAAAGGCTTGATGATTGTTTGAATCATTTTGAATGTGTTTGGTTGTTTGAATTTCAAACAGGAAAATAGAATTAGAAAAGAAAAGGAATCGCACGAAAAAATAAGAAAACAGACCCAACCCACTACCCCGGCCCAAACAGCCCACCTAGCCCAGCTCCTATTCTTTCCCTCCCCGAACCGTTTTCCCTCACTGCTGAAACAGCCCATGGAGTCAATGACCGGTGGTCCCGTCTTCTCTCTCTCTCCATAACTGACAGAGGACCCCACTCCCCTGTTCTTCTTCTCCACCAAGCAGACCGTTCCTCGCCCGTTCGCTGGTTGATTGCCTCACAATTAAGCTTCAATGCCGATGCGCCGACCACACACATAAACGCCTGACTCCTCTCTCGTTCCCTCTGCTCTTCCCGAGCACGCCTCAGTCCTCTCAATTTCTCGACTACACTGTCTCCGACGACGCCCGACGCCAATCCGCAGCCCCTCGCCTCTTCTCCCGACCAATCTCACGCTTTTCCACTCCGGAGCATCTCCGGCACTTTTAATTACCATGGCGCCCGTAGCTTGAGCTTGGACTAGCCAGCCGCTGTTTTCTTCTCGTGAAGCCCGCAGGTAGCATCTGACCACCCCCTTCTGTCTCGTTGATGCACACACGATCACTGACCCCGTATGCAACTAACGCATTTGTTATCTTGCTTTTCCGTGGCTTGTGTCGACGCCTCCGACGATAAACAGAGAAGCCCGACGCCGAGCGAACTCCGACGAGCAATTGGTACCGCCCCAGTACACCCCTCGCCTCCTCGAAACCACGTCGAGTTTCACCGCGATCCCGCGATTCTGGTGAGCATCTCCTTAATCTACCTCGCTTCCTATTTCACCGGCTCCGCCGCTGACGGACCCCGCCGCCGCCAACTACCGCCGCCAGCGCCGCTGCTGTCTGGCCCAGCGATAGGAACCGTTAGATGAGCATCTGATGGCTTAGATAGGTTCATTAACGCGAAAGGGTATCAAACAATCTGTGCCGCACGATTTGAGTTAGATCCAACGCACCAGAGCGTGATCCGCAGCGAACCGTTTTTGGCCAATTAGAATGCGACGCGTGGCAGGATCTGTTTTAAAAACTGATTTTGAAATCAGATTTAGTTGCAAACTTCAAACCCTTATATCTTTTGAACCACACGTCCAAATTTGGCAAATTTTATATCAATGGATTCAGGAGAACAAGCCCTAGCCAACCATGCCCTTAGTTTGGCAAATAGTAGTTGTTAGCTTGTTTGAATTTGCAGATTCATTTGTATGCTTGTTTAGAGTATAAAAATTGTTTAAAATTTAATTTAAGAATCAAACCTTTGCCAATTGGTTTGTGGTGACCCTACTGACCCTAGGAACCAACCCATAGTGTTAAAAATGATTTTTGTGAGAATTAAGTTGAATTATTTAACTTAGCCATTTTCTAGCCAAATAAACTCACTAATTTTATTATAGAAATGTTTATGGAAGAAAACTTTTGAGTAGATGATTTGGACCAAACCTACTGACCCAAAAACACCAAGTTTTGCAATAGCAACTCATTTGGTGAACCCTATGGGCTAATGCCTTAGTAAAAAAAATAATATATTTCTACACCACATAAAATAACACTTTGTTTTGAAAATGGTTTTAAAGTGAAACCTTTTGCAAATGACTTAGCCACTTTAGGAAAAGTCCATTAGATGTACCCAAATGTCTATAACCCACTAGGAACCACTTTTTCAAACAAAACAAAGTTTGGCATGCTTGCATGCATTTCTTTGACTTTGTTATTTATGTGTGTTGTTTTGCTTGATTGGTAGATTGAGTTTGTGCCTTGCTTGATTGATTTGTAGTGACTTGAAGAGTGTGATTGTTGCAAAGATCAAGAAGTGAACCTATACTCTACCAAAAAGGCAAGTGATGCTACATACTTTCTATCCCAATACTTTTATTATGCATTAGTGATTTTGCTAAGTAAACTTGCATGGATTTTGCTAAGTATAGATCTTACTATAGGAAAACCTTGTAGATGAATCCTTAGTAGGATTTTCCTAAGTTAAGATTCCTACTACTACCAAGCTTAGCCTAGCTAATAGAAAATATGGGTGGAATATATATTCACACTATGGAAAAATATTTTAAGTCTGAGGACTTAAGTTTTGTTTAATAAAACAACTAAATTAATGAATCACCTGGGTGGAATGGGCTTGCTTGGTGGAGAATGGTTGAGTGGTTCACAATGCCATAGGCTTGGATTGTGTATCTCACTTGTGGAATGCCACCCAGGAAACAAAGGGATTTGAGATGTCAAATGTTGAGAAGCTTCAAGTGCAACCACTTGGCAATATGGGCTCTGCCATAATCATATAGGTTGCAAGAACTTAGCCAAATGGACAGTGGGTGGTAGTGTTTGATAGGTTGGAACGCGTCCATTTTGGTCTAAGGGAAGGCTTCTGAAAGATTTTGTCTTGGGAAACCAAGTCTTGTGGGTAAAGTGCACCACCTCTGCAGTGTAAAATCTAAGTACTTAGCCATGTCCCCGTAAAGGACAATTTGAGCATCAAGACATGGAAGCAATCAAGAATCTCATCATTCCAATTTCTAAATTAAAATCTTGTGGTTTGAACAAGGGTTGTTTGAATTCTTCAAACATTGATGGAGAGATGGCTTGGTACAAGGATCTTGAAATCTTTGATTGAGGAAATGATTTTGTCAAGCAAAAACTTAGTATTTTCAAAATGATAAGAAAAATCTATTTTGAGCAATGCAAGCCTCAACTCCACTTAGCCAAATGCATTTAGATGACAGACTCCACTATACTACCATAGTATCACTTGCCAATACAATTCAAATGTATTGACCCTTTGTATGTAACTTGTATGTTGCAGGTTTGATTGAATTTAGTGAAGATTGATTGTTTAGGATTACAAAGTCTACAACCAACATCTGCCTGTGGCACTTTGAAGATGAAGGACCCATGACTATATTTATTCCGCTGCAATGTAATGTAATAGCCATATGAGCTATGTATGATGTAATAAAATTATGTTATTCCTGGTTATAAAGTTATAATATGACCTTTGTATCTTGATATTACATCTTAACTGTGGATGCTAGCTATTGATCCAGGGACTAGCATTGTAAAACACAGGAGGCTCTATCTTATCTAAGATTGGGACCCCTACAGATGGTATCAGAGCATTGTGTTGCCTGTAGGATTTGTAAACCTAGGATTGGACAAAACCCCTTAGAAAAATAGGAGTTATATTTGTTCCAAAAACTTATTTACAAAAGCTTGTAAACTCTTTCCTCCACCATTTTGGTTTCAACTCTACATCTCATCTATTTCAACTTGATGGAAAACCTACCCCATGGCCAAAGACTACACCATGTACAAAGGACTTCTTAAACTTCTTCAACTCTAATGACTTCAACTTCTTCAACTCTAATGACTTCAACATCTTCAGCATATTCACCAAGGACCTCCAACTTGGATATCACTAAGGACTACAAGTGAGACAAGGAAATCTTACTCAAGATTTAGAGACTGAGGGAATGCAAAAGTTAGAAGGAGGCTACATCATTTGAAGTATTATAACCAAGAGTTTTCCTAAAGGAAACCAAGATATCATGTAGGAAGAAGAACCAACCAAGAAAGATGGAAAGATCACAAGTGAACCATATAGATGGACCACCATATTTTAGCTAAGACAAAACACACCAACTTATGTGGTGTAACAAAAATATTTTGTTGCCTAAGTATGTGCTTGAACTTTGTTGTTTGAGTGAAAAGTTGTTTGTGATTGCATGCACATTGTTTGTATGAATTGTGATGTGTGTGATTAGAAATAATTCCTTAGAAATATTTTGCCTATTCTAATCCCTTCAACCCAAACAGATGACTACCCCAAAAGACTCCAAGGTAGATGACATCAACAATAACCAAGAAGACAACATGAGAGAAATTATAGCAACCCAAAACCAGTTGAGCCAAGAGACAACTCAGCTTTTAGCCAACAACAATGGATTAGACCCAGCCATACAAAGTATTTTGAAACTTCAATCCCAATTGTTGCAAGGATTGGTTACTCAAATGATCAACATGGGAGAAAACTTTTCCCAAAGAGCCAATGACAACAAGGATGACAAAGATGTTATTCTAGAAGGAACCCAAGCTAGCAATATTTTTAGATACAAGGATCATGCATCCAAGGAACATGAAGATCAATGCCCCAAGAAGAGAGAAAGATCTCCCACCTATGAAGAACATGAACTAGAAGAACTCCTAGCTTTGGAGAGACCCAAGAAGAAAAAGAAATTCCCCAACACTAGCAAGAAGGATATTACACAGGTGCAATGTTTCAAATGCAAAGAGATGGGACACTATGCCAATGAGTGCCCAGAAAAGAAGAAGAGACAAGAAGACAAACCAAAGCTAGTGAAACCCAAGATAAGGAAGGATTTTAGCCAAGTGATGTGCAAACACTGCAAAGAGTTAGGACATTATGCAAACAACTGTCCAGAAAAGATGAAGTATAAGATATACAAGCCTATGAGAGATATCAGCCTTGTCACATGTTTTAAATGCAAGGAACTAGGCCACTATGTAAACAATTGTCCAGAAAGGATGGAGAACAAGTTAAACAAGTCTATGAAGGATCTCAACCTTGGCCCATGAGTCAAGTATAGAAACCAAGGACACATGCAAAGTTTGCTTAGAAAAAGTATTTCTCATGATTCCAAGAAGGACAATGTGTAATTTTTGTTTGAAAATTTTTAAGGGTGGTAGTACCCTAGTTGTTTTGAACTTGCTTGTAACCCTAGCCTCCCCAAATCTCGGGACGAGATTTATTTTAAGGGTGGTAGCCTGTCACATCCCAAGATTTTCCAAATCTTGTAATGTGAAAATAAATTAATAAAATAAAACTTTGTTTGATTTTTAGAGCCAGAAGAAACTTTTTGAATTCAATTGGAACTTCAAATCCATTTGAATTAAAATAAACCTAAAGAGATTTAAAAAGATAAACATGTAATAAAAGGAAAATAAAAACATTTGGAAATACTATTTTGAAACAATTAAATGAGAAGATTTGTTTTCAAATGAAATAGAAGTGTTATAAATAAAGATTATTTAATAAAGGCCAATTTAAACCTTGACCAAACTTTGGGAATTAAAACATTTAGTTTGAATAAAAATAACAAAGGTTTATTTAAAATAAAATAATAAGGAATTAATATCAAAATTTATTATGAAAGGTTTTACTATTTTAATTAAAACATCAAGACTTATTAAATTGTTTAAAATAGGTTTTCTAAGTATGTTATATTCTCTAATAAAACCTACTAAAGTGTTTTGGCTTTGTTTTAGATTTCAAAATAAATATCCCCTAATAAAACAAATCCTATTGGATTTAATAATGAAAGTCTATTATAATAATTAATAATGGATACTAAAATAAAAGGTTATTTTGTTTTAAAACAAATTTCCAAATATTATATATATTTCCCAAATTAAACCTACTAATTTGATTTTGAAAATATTTAGGTTCAAATAAAGATTTTAATAATAAAATCAAACTCTATTTGATTTAATAACTAAGGTCCATTTTATTTAATTATTAATGGACCCTAAGGTAAAAGGAATATATTATTTTAAACAAGTTTTCCAAATATTCTTTATTTCCAAATAACACCTACTGATTGGGTTTTGAAAATATTTGGATTTTAAATGAATATTTTATTAAATAAAACAAACCCTATTTTATTTAACTAATGATCCATTTATTTAATTAATAAATGGAACCTAAAAAGATTTAAAATAATATTTATTTTAGAATGTGAATTATGATGTTAAGCAGAACCAAATTCATATTTGAAATGCTTGATGATTGTTTGAATCATTTTGAATGTGTTTGGTTGTTTGAATTTCAAAACAGGAAAATAGAATTAGAAAAATAAAAAGGAATCGAATGAGAAAAAAATAAGAAAATGCACCCAACCCACTACCCCGCCCAAACAGCCCACCTAGCTCCTATTCTTTCCTCCCGAACTGCTTTCCCTCATCTGAAACAGCCCATGGAGTCAATGACCGTGGTCCGTCTTCTCTCTCTCACTCACTGACAGAGGACCCCACTCCCCTGTTCTTCTTCTCCACCCGCAGCGACCGTTCCTCGCCGTTTACTGCTGGTTGATTGCCTCGTCAATTCGCTTCAATGCCGTGCGATTAACGCCCCCTGACCACACACACTTAAACGCCAGTGACTCCTCTCTCGTTCCCCTCTGTTCCCTTCCCCGAGCACGCCTCCAGTCCCTCTCAATTTCTCTTCGACTACACTGTCTCCGACGACGCTCCGACGCCAAATCCGGCAGCCCCTCGCCGCCCCTCTTCTCCCCGACCAATCTCACGCCTTTCCCACTCCCAGGAGCATCTCCTGGCACTTTTTAATTACCCGCGGGCGCCCCAGAGCTTGAGCTTGGACTAGCCTGACAGCGCCGCCGCCTGTTTTCTTCTCCGTGGCCCGCAGTAGCATCGACCACCCCTTCGTCGTTGATGCACACACGATCACTGACCCCGTATGCAACTAACGCATTTGTTATCTTGCTTTTCCGTGGCTTGTGTCGACGCCTCCGACGATAAACAGAGAAGCCTGACGCCGAGCGAACTCCGACGAGCAATTGGTACCGCCCCAGTACACCCCTCGCCTCCTCGAAACCACGTCGAGTTTCACCGCGATCCCGCGATTCTGGTGAGCATCTCCTTAATCTACCTCGCTTCCTATTTCACCGGCTCCACCGCTGACGGACCCATTCGCCAACTACCGCCCGGTAGCGGCCATTGTCCGCCCAAAATAGGAACCGTTAGATGAGCATATGATGGCTTAGATAGGTTCATTAACGCGAAAGGGTATCAAACAATCTGTGCCGCACGATTTGAGTTAGATCCAACGCACCAGAGCGTGATCCGCAGCGAACCGTTTTTGGCCAATTAGAATGCGACGCGTGGCAGGATCTGTTTTAAAAACTGATTTTGAAATCAGATTTAGTTGCAAACTTCAAACCCTTATATCTTTTGAACCACACGTCCAAATTTGGCAAATTTTATATCAATGGATTCAGGAGAACAAGCCCTAGCCAACCATGCCCTTAGTTTGGCAAATAGTAGTTGTTAGCTTGTTTGAATTTGCAGATTCATTTGTATGCTTGTTTAGAGTATAAAAATTGTTTAAAATTTAATTTAAGAATCAAACCTTTGCCAATTGGTTTGTGGTGACCCTACTGACCCTAGGAACCAACCCATAGTGTTAAAAATGATTTTTGTGAGAATTAAGTTGAATTATTTAACTTAGCCATTTTCTAGCCAAATAAACTCACTAATTTTATTATAGAAATGTTTATGGAAGAAAACTTTTGAGTAGATGATTTGGACCAAACCTACTGACCCAAAAACACCAATTTTTTCAATAGCAACTCATTTGGTGAACCCTATGGGCTAATGCCTTAGTAAAAAAAAATAATATATTTCTACACCACATAAAATAACACTTTGTTTTGAAAATGGTTTTAAAGTGAAACCTTTTGCAAATGACTTAGCCACTTTAGGAAAAGACCATTAGATGTACCCAAATGTCTATAACCCACTAGGAACCACTTTTTCAAACAAAACAAAGTTTGGCATGCTTGCATGCATTTCTTTGACTTTGTTATTTATGTGTGTTGTTTTGCTTGATTGGTAGATTGAGTTTGTGCCTTGCTTGATTGATTTGTAGTGACTTGAAGAGTGTGATTGTTGCAAAGATCAAGAAGTGAACCTATACTCTACCAAAAAGGCAAGTGATGCTACATACTTTCTATCCCAATACTTTTATTATGCATTAGTGATTTTGCTAAGTAAACTTGCATGGATTTTGCTAAGTATAGATCTTACTATAGGAAAACCTTGTAGATGAATCCTTAGTAGGATTTTCCTAAGTTAAGATTCCTACTACTACCAAGCTTAGCCTAGCTAATAGAAAATATGGGTGGAATATATATTCACACTATGGAAAAATATTTTAAGTCTGAGGACTTAAGTTTTGTTTAATAAAACAACTAAATTAATGAATCACCTGGGTGGAATGGGCTTGCTTGGTGGAGAATGGTTGAGTGGTTCACAATGCCATAGGCTTGGATTGTGTATCTCACTTGTGGAATGCCACCCAGGAAACAAAGGGATTTGAGATGTCAAATGTTGAGAAGCTTCAAGTGCAACCACTTGGCAATATGGGCTCTGCCATAATCATATAGGTTGCAAGAACTTAGCCAAATGGACAGTGGGTGGTAGTGTTTGATAGGTTGGAACGTCCATTTTGGTCTAAGGGAAGGCTTCAAAGATTTTGTCTTGGGAAACCAAGTCTTGTGGGTAAAGTGCACCACCTCTGCAGTGTAAAATCTAAGTACTTAGCCATGTCCCTGGTAAAGGACAATTTGAGCATCAAGACATGGAAGCAATCAAGAATCTCATCATTCCAATTTCTAAATTAAAATCTTGTGGTTTGAACAAGGGTTGTTTGAATTCTTCAAACATTGATGGAGAGATGGCTTGGTACAAGGATCTTGAAATCTTTGATTGAGGAAATGATTTTGTCAAGCAAAAACTTAGTATTTTCAAAATGATAAGAAAAATCTATTTTGAGCAATGCAAGCCTCAACTCCACTTAGCCAAATGCATTTAGATGATAGACTCCACTATACTACCATAGTATCACTTGCCAATACAATTCAAATGTATTGACCCTTTGTGGCTGTAACTTGTATGTTGCAGGTTTGATTGAATTTAGTGAAGATTGATTGTTTAGGATTACAAAGTCTACAACCAACATCTGCCTGTGGCACTTTGAAGATGAAGGACCCATGACTATATTTATTCCACTGCAATGTAATGTAATAGCCATATGAGCTATGTATGATGTAATAAAATTATGTTATTCCTGGTTATAAAGTTATAATATGACCTTTGTATCTTGATATTACATCTTAACTGTGGATGCTAGCTATTGATCCAGGGACTAGCATTGTAAAACACAGGAGGCTCTATCTTATATAAGATTGGGACCCCTACAGTTAACCCAACAATGTTAAAGCAATTCTGAAATTAGAATGAGCGAGAAACATGTCATGGAATCAATATCTAGCAACTCAGATGTCCATAACCAGGGACACGGCTAATCGATTAGATTATACACTCTGCAGAGGTTAGTACACTTTACCCATGTGACTTGGCCAGCCCAGCTCGTACCATCACTCTCATTTTGGGTGATGATAGGGAGAAGACCAAGAAGAGACTGTTCGGGAAGTAGCTCCTCAATCCCGACGCGCACCGGTCCAACCTACCAAAATTCTATATCTCTGGATACGCGGGTTCGAGTTACCACAACCTACTAAGTCCAACCAACCGCCCATTCCATTATTGGCACATGGTTGTACACGTAAGCTACACAATAAAGAACCCAATCATTCTCTCTTGATACCTGGGTGCCTTTCCGCAATGAAACCACCAAAATTTATCAATACCATCAAACCCAGGGGGTTCATTGATTAAGTTGTTTTAGTTTTCACAAACCAATACTTTGAAAAAACAAGTATCAATGATGTAACCCAGCCCTCGTTCAACAAGCATGGCTAAGCACATCTACCAACGGTGGTTCATCTACAAAGAGGGTCCTACCACATAATAGGACATAGCATAGCGATAGTATCATCCTACACATGCATCTACAAAATACACGACAATGCATTGAAAATAGTAGGACGATATCATGAACAAAGTAGCATCTACTTGCCTTGGTTGTAGCGGTCTGGAGCACAATCCTCACACGAGCAAGTGTTGCACTCAGCACAATCTACACGACACAATTGCAATCATAAACAAACAATGCACAAGCATATGCAACAAATATGATCCCTGAATGCAAGAACGGCAAGTGAATTGGTGCTACAGCTGCACCACATAATTCTAATCCATAATACTACCGAATACATGCATGAAAAAATAGATTTGGCGCTAGGAAAACTAATAGACAAAAGTAATGCTCCAAACTAGAGCTAGAACTTAAACAATTCACCACCGGTAGTATACTATTCGTAAAATCTTGGGAAAATTCTACCGCATAGGCATCGCTGAATAGAAACAGTACCAAATGAAATTACTCAAAAAGGAATTATAAAACTCCCCGAATAATTAAAACACTGCAGAAATCCATTAGACAAATACTGCAGAAGTTTTTACTATAAACCTACCTTTTTAATTCACGATGAGATTCCCCTCGTTCATACGAGTTCAGGGACATATCACACGCGATTTTTGGAGCTACGGATCTTTTCCTACGAATTTATTACTCCGAAAAGGCCACTAACTAGTTTGATTAAACTGTACTAAACCTGACAGTAAAATTCTGAACCAAAGCTACAGGGAGATTCTACACGACTCACTGAACTCGTACATATTTTATTTGCAATTGTTTGCCAAGCGGTTGAATTTCTACGCAATTTACAAGATTCTACCGAAATCTGCCAACTAAAGGGATTAACAAAATTGACCCAGTCAACTGTGTATGTTTGACTGGTCAACTCGTCTGCTGACTGGGCGTCTGACTAGTCAACGCCTGGGATGCTGACTAGTCAACGAACGATTTAAGCCGCTGATCTGAGATCTGACGGTGGCTGCTGTCTTACCGGAAACGGATGGCGAAACGGACTTCGGGCGGTGCGGCGAGCTCCGGACGGCGGCGGCAATCACTTCCGGCGACGAGATCCTTCCTGCGCGGTACACACGGTCAACTAACGGTCGAGAAAAATACATCGCGGCGCGCGTACGTGCGCGTATGTGTGCAATACAGCAGCGTGCAGCGTGCGTGTGTGTGCGGCGGCGGCGAAAGCGCAGCGCGCGGCAGCGCAAGCGGCGCTGCGGCGGCGGCCGAGGCGCATGGCGGCGTGAAGGCGCGACGCGGCGCGGGCGATGGCGAGGCTGCCACGGCAGCGAGGCGGCGCGCGTGTCGCACGGGCGGGCGGCGGTGATCCACGGGCGGCGTCTGCGGCCTCGCGCGGCGATAAGCGGGATGGCGGCGGTGTCGGTGGCGAAGCGGAGGTGGCGGCGGCAGGAATAGGGAGGAGGAAGAGGCGAGGCGGTGGCGGCGAACTGGCGGGCGGCGGCCAAGCGGGCGGCGCGATCGGCCAGGAGGCGGCGTGCGCGTGGGAGGAGTGGAGGCGGCGGGGTCGGGGTCGTGTGGGGCACGGAAAACGGGGCCAGGTGGGGCCTTGTTTAAATAGTCCTGCGCGCTGAAATCCTAAACAGAATCGGTCCGCAGTTGGACTCCGATTCGGAAATCGGTCCAGATTTTCGGACTGTTTTCCGGCGGTTTACTAAAACGTCCGAGTCTTTTGCATACGAACTCCGATTGGAGCGATTCTCGCGCCTACGGGTTCGTATCGTCGAGGGGAACAACTTTCAGTCAAAGTTTGAGTGAAAACTCGAACCTACAGGGGTGATTGTTGCAAGTCCCTCTAAATCCTCCCGCAGGAAACTCGTATTGAAACAAAATAGGGTTTTGAAGATAGCGTTTCGTCGAACCTTTCTACTCGACGGTTTTGCATGGAAAGATATGATGCGATGCTATAAATGATATGCAAGACCAAAACTAAAATTTGGGATGTGACAAGACTAACCCCCTTAAGATGAATCTCTTCCTCGAGATTCGGCGCGGCTAGCAAATAGGTGTGGGTAGTCCTCTCGGATGTCATCCTCACGCTCCCAAGTGGCTTCCTCTTCGGTGTGGTGGCTCCACTGTACTTTGCAAAACTTGATTTTCTTGGTACGGGTAGTCCTTTCTGCTGTCTCTAAAACCTTGACCGGTTTCTCCTCATAGGTCAAATCATTCTCCAGCTGAACCTCCTCTAGCGGTACAGTGTCTCTCAATGGTGTGTCCACCATCTCCGGATGGCACTTCTTCGGCTGGGATACGTGGAACACGTTATGAACAGCAGCAGAGCCTCTGGCAACTCCAGCTGATAAGCAACTTCACCTTTGCGTGCTAAGACCCTGTACGGTCCAATGAATCGAGGTGCCGGCTTACCCTTAATCCCAAATCTCTTGATTCCACGAAGTGGCGACACTCTGAGGTATGCTCTATCACATATCTCATACACCACTTCCTTGCGCTTGGCGTCAGCGTAGCTCTTCTGCCTTGATTGCGCTACCTTCAGCCTGTCCCTAATCAAGGTGACCTTCTCCTCAGCGTCCTTGATCAAATCGGGTACAAACAACTGACGTTCTCCTACTCCATCCCATAGCAATGGTGTTCGGCACCGTTTCCCATACAACACATCGAACGGTGACGTCTTGATGCTGGTTTGATAGCTGTTGTTGTAGGAAAACTCCGCATACGGCAAATTCTCATCCCAACTAGAACCATGAGCCAAAGCGCAAGCTCTCAGCATGTCCTCCAAAATCTGATTCACCCTCTCGGTCTGTCCATCGGTCTGTGGGTGAAACGCTGTGCTAAAGTCCAATCTAGTACCAAGCGACTCGTGTAGCTGGCGCCAGAAGTGTGAGGTAAATTGGGTGCCTCTATCAGATACAATACTCTTGGGAACTCCGTGTAGGCACACAATCCTGTCCATGTAAATCTTGGCCAACTTTGCACTCGTATAGGTCGTCTTCACCGGTATAAAGTGGGCTACCTTGGTCAAATGGTCGACCACTACCCAAATAGAGTCATATCCTGACCTGGTCCTGGGCAATCCTGTGATAAAGTCCATTCCCACTCTATCCCACTTCCAATCCGGCACAGGCAATGGCTGTAGCAGTCCTGCTGGCTTCTGGTGTTCCGCCTTTACTCGGCTACATACATCACATAGGGCAATATGCTTGGCGATATCTCCCTTCATGTTGTTCCACCAAAATCTGCTCTTCAAATCCATATACATCTTTGTGTTGCCCGGATGTATGGAGTATGGCGAGTTATGAGCCTCCTGCAAAATCAACTCCCTTATCTCTGGGTCGCTGGGCACACACAAACGATCCCCATACCACAAGGTACCATGTTCATCCTCGCGAATATCCTTTTCCCGGTTCTCCTTCATCTTTTCCTTTATCTCTTCTATTTCCTTGTCTCCTACCTGAGCCTTTATGATCCTGTCCTGTAGCGTCGGTTGGACTTCCATTGTAGCCAGGTATCCTTCAGACACTACTTCCAGTCTAAGGTCCTTGAATTGCTTGCACAAATCCTCAGGCAATTCACCAATTGTCAATCCATTGGCATAAACCTTCCGGCTCAGAGCATCTGCTACTACATTGGCCTTTCCTAGGTGGTATTGTAGATTCATATCATAATCCTTGATAAGTTCCAACCGTCTCCGTTGTCTCATGTTCAGTTCCTTCTGTGTAAATATGTACTTCAGGCTCTTGTGGTCGGTGTACACATCACAGTGTTTTCCCATTAAGTAATGCCTCCACACTTTGAGCGCATGAACCACTGATGCTAACTCCAAGTCGTGTGTGGGGTAATTCCGCTCATGGTGCTTGAGTTGTCGCGAGGAATATGACACCACTCTCCCATCTTGCATCAGCACACTCCTAAGTCCCTGTCGTGAAGCATCACAGTACACTTGGAAATCCTTTAGAAGATCTGGTAAACACAGAACATGCGCGGTCACTAGTCGACGCTTCAGTTCCTGGAAACTAGCTTCACATACGTCTGACCATTCAAACTTCCTCTCCTTCTTCAGAAGTTCAGTCATCGGCTTTGCAATCTTGGAAAAGTTTTCAATGAACCTCCTGTAATATCCAGCAAGTCCCAAAAAGCTTCGAATCTCTCCAGCATTCTTGGGTGCTTCCCACTCAGTTACTGCAGTCACCTTGTTTGGATCAACAGCAATTCCTTCTCCTGACACTACGTGTCCAAGAAACCCAACAGTGTTAAACCAGAATTCACACTTGCTGAATTTGGCATACATCTTGTGTTCCCTCAGCTTCTCCATAATCACTCGCATATGCTTCTCATGCTCAGCATCATCCTTGGAATATATCAGTATGTCATCAATAAACACCACGACGAACTTGTCCAAATACTCCATGAATACCTTGTTCATCATGGTCATGAAATATGCCGGGGCATTCGTTAGTCCAAAAGACATAACCGTATACTCATATAAACCATACCTAGTGGTGAAGGCGGTTTTCGGTACATCCTCTTCTCGGATTTTCAATTGGAAATAGCCTGATCGCAGATCAATCTTTCTGAACACCTTTGCTCCTTCCAGTTGATCAAACAGGTCATTTATGTTCGGCAGAGGGTACTTGTTCTTAATGGTTACTTCATTCAGCGAGCGATTGTCTACCACTAATCTCTTGGTGCTGTCTTTCTTCTCCACAAACAGAACAGGTGCTCCCCATGACGACGCACTAGGCTGAATGAATCCCTTTTCCAGCTGTTCCTTCAACTGTTTCTTCAACTCCTTCAGCTCATCCACATCCATCTTATATGGCTTCTTTGCTATAGGTCCTGTTCCCGGCATCAGGTCGATAAGAAACTCTACATCCCTGTCAGGTGGCATTCCTGGCAGCTCTTCCGGAAACACGTCGGGGTAATCCCTAATCACTGGTACAGTATCCATGCTAACCCCCTTAAGAGAATTCAACTTACACCTTCTCGGTCGTGCAGCCGACTTGAATCTAATCCTCTTACCATCCGGGGTTTTGAGTGAAACAGCTCGCTGTGCACAATCTATGTGTCCCCCATGCATAGACATCCAATCCATACCGAATGACATCTAATCCTGTGAATCCAATACTACTAGATGTGCAATGAAGTTGTGTGTTCCAATCCTCACAGTCAAGACGGCATCCCGCTAGCTATCATATCTCCTCCGGTGAACTCACTCTAATAGACCTTTTCATAGACTCAGTAGGTAACTTATACTTATCCACAAATGCCCTTGATATGAATGAATGCGATGCACCAGTATCAAAAAGTATAAGTGCAGGGTAAGTGTTGATTGGGAACTTACCAATCACAAGGTCAGGCTCATCTGGAATCTCCTCCACATTCATGTGGTTCACTGTGGCCTTCTCACCGTTGGTTGGCTTCAGTCCTTTCCTCTCCGGACAGTTATCAGCATAGTGTCCCTTCTGCTTGCACTTGAAGAACGTCACCTCACTCAGATCCTTCTTCACGAAGTTACGATCACGGTTGCGGTCATGTCCACCGTGTCCTCCAGAGTGGTGAGAGTGTCCTCCCTTGTGGTTGTGGTGGCTGCTCCTATGGTTGTCATGACGATGTCCATCGCGGCGGTCATGGCTCCCATGGTCACTTCCTCCATGCTTGGAGTATCCATCATATGAAGTGCGAGACTTGTGGTGAGAACCAGAGTGATGAGTATTGCTCTTTCTCTTATGGTTCTCCACCTGCTTGTGCTTCCCCTCCAAGATCCTGGCCTTGTCCATAAGCTCCTGGAAAGTGGGGCAATAAACCACAAGTAGTTGTACTGAAATCTCATCACTAAGGCCATCCAGGAATCTCTCCCTCCTTTTGGCATCAGTGTCAACATCCTTAGGTGCATAACGGGACAGGTTGTTGAACTCCTCAATGTACTCAGCCACGGTGCGATTGGTTTGGCGCAAGTTGCAGAACTCTTTCCTCTTCAGGCTCAGAACTCCTGAAGACACGTGGTTGGTCCTAAAACCTTCCTCAAACATAGCCCAAGTCACAGTATCCAGCGGGTGGGTGATCTGAAATGTGTCCCACCAAGAAGCGGCTGGTCCCTCCAGTAGGTGAGCGGCAAACCTCGCCTTCTCAGCATCAGTGCATCCGACAGTTACTAGATCCTTGTTGACTAAACGCAACCAGTCGAGAGCAACCATTGGTTCCGTTGCAGTAGAGAACTTAGCTGGCCTTAACCTCAGAAATCTGGTGAGAGCATCTCCCTGAGGCTGATTGTTTCCATTGTTGTTGTTCTGATTCGCCATGAACTGGGTCATCACTTGGGTCAGCTGTGCCTGAGCTGCCTTGAGCTGCTCCATCTCAGTGGGTTGGCGACGGGGAGGCATCTGCGGTTCAGCATAGGTAAGTTTAGAAAGAAACAACTACGACAATAGGATTCTACCCATGCATATGATCAAGCAACAACACACAATAGTAGACAATCACAAGCAAGCAACACATTAACAAACAAGCGATCCAGCAACATCCCAGGTGTTATCCTAGCAGTATATACCTACTGAAATAGTTTTGCAAGAGTTGGCAATGGTTAACTAAACAGTTGATCAACTAAACAACCAAAACAGCAATCTGCCAGAACAGTCTAGCAGCTTTCTCGAATTTTTCCGCCTGACTTAATCTCGTCAGAAAATTAAGCCAATTTTTGTGCATATAGCACAGAGAGTTTCGCATCAGCCCCATTTTTTCCAGATTTTTACGAGTTACCAGAAAAATATGAAAAATCGCGCAGTACTGCTGTATCAGCAGAAAAACTGCAGCGAAAATAACACAGATGATAACCAAATTGCCATAACTCTTTCATAAAATTAGCACAAATAATTCCTGGGATATTGGAGTACACAAATAAGCAACTAAACACTCTTAAACTATCACGAACTAAGTTTCACAACGATTGAGACTAATCCTAACGAGTTCTCCAAACGTGGACTAATTGGTGGACTTCTATCTATTTCTTGAAGAGATTGAGGTAGGTCCTTGCGGTCATGCGTTGGCGCTTCGGCTCGCGGTACAACCATGGCGGCGGAGTGTACACCTCTCCTGAACCATCACTTGAGACTTCAATCTCCACCTCTTCTGGATCCTCCTCTTCTTCTTCATCCTCAGCTGCAACAGCAACAGCTTCATCTCCTCCACCATCATCGTCTCCATCATCATCATCCTCGTCCTCATCATCATCATCGTCTCCACTGTCATCATCATCCCCATTGTTGCCATCATCTCCATTGTCATCATCAGAGGGTGGATTTAGCTGTGCTTGGAGAGCGGCAATCTGGGCTGTCATAGCTTCAATGGTTTGGTCCCTTTCCTGGACGGTCCCTTGCAACTGTTGTATGCTCTGGGTATTCTCTTGCACAGTGCCATGAAGGTGGGCTATGGTCTCATCTCTGGCTATCAGGGCAGTCTCCAGAACTCCCACAGCTTCATGCAAAGTGTCAATCTCCTGTCCTTGGACCACCATTCCATTGCTAGTAAAGTCTGCAATCTCCTTCAACATCCTCACCTTCTCTGCTAGAGCTCCATTCTCTCTTTCCATGTCCTCTATGTGCCTCCGACGGGGCGGCATGTTGTTCCTGTCGCCCGGGGTAACCACAATGTTCCCATCTTCATCACGCCTTCCATAGTCACGGTAGGGTGAATCTGCAGGCAGTAGGTGTCGGACATAGTGGCACTGGCGAGACAGGGCTTCATGTACGGCCAAGTTGATTCCAAGTCCCCAGTTGCAGTATATCTTGGTGTAGACCAAGTGCGCGGGGTTTGGCAAGTCAGCATCTCTGAATATGAAGGTAGTGATCTCCCATGCATCCTCTCCATATCCATAGGTGTACAGCCTTCTTCCCTTGAACATAGGCAGTGGCAATCCCAATGACTGAGAGAGCTGAGCTAACTGCCTTGCAAAGGGCCTTGGTGACTCCATGGTGACATACTCAGCCCTGACGTCTCCCATCTATCAAGTAAAAGAGGAAAGTGTGAGAATAGCATATGGTAAGAATTTACGAGGGTGAAAGGCATAAGAGGAAAGACAGAGTTAATATAGGCTTAATAATTCTATGGCTTCCTAATTCAATCCTAGGTCACGATCCTACAGTCGACACACGGGATCTGATACCATCCTGTAACACCCCGGTTCTGAAAAGACCGTGGCCTCTATGTGACATGACAATCCCTGGATCGGTTCATTGGCCCACAATAGAGTAAGATAGATAATCATAGCAAAATAACCGTGTATCATGATCTACAAAGATCCAGAGTACCATTATTACAATAAAAGCTTAGCATAAAGCTAGCTCAAATTATTCAGGTAGCAACAAAACTAAATATATCCTCCAATCTTCAATTTGCCCACAAGTGAACAAGTCCCGAGTGGAGTACCGTGGCCTATAGCGATCAATCAGAATCGGAATAACCTGCAACATGAAACGTAGCAGCCCCGAAGGGTCAATACATGGAATGTATGGCAAGTAGAGCTAGTAATGGAGACAATAGTACTAACATCTACATGCATGTCTGGCAAGTGGAGGTGTGTCTGGCTTGCATTTGCAAATACATTTGTCCTACTTTCATAAACAGTTTTTGATTTTCTTTGAAAAGATCCAAATTAAGTTAACCCAACAATGTTAAAGCAATTCTGAAATTAGAATGAGCGAGAAACATGTCATGGAATCAATATCTAGCAACTCAGATGTCCATAACCGAGGACACGGCTAATCGATTAGATTATACACTCTGCAGAGGTTAGTACACTTTACCCATGTGACTTGACCAGCCCAGCTCGTACCATCACTCTCATTTTGGGCGATGATAGGGAGAAGACCAAGAAGAGACTGTTCGGGAAGTAGCTCCTCAATCCCGACGCGCACCGGTCCAACCTACCAAAATTCTACATCTCTGGATACGCGGGTTCGAGTTACCACAACCTACTAAGTCCAACCAACCGCCCATTCCATTATTGGCACATGGTTGTACACGTAAGCTACACAATAAAGAAGCCAATCATTCTCTCTTGATACCTGGGTGCCTTTCCGCAATGAAACCACCAAAATTTATCAATACCATCACACCCAGGGGGTTCATTGATTAAGTTGTTTTAGTTTTCACAAACCAATACTTTGAGAAAACAAGTATCAATGATGTAACCCAGCCCTCGTTCAACAAGCATGGCTAAGCACATCTACCAACGGTGGTTCATCTACAAAGAGGGTCCTACCACATAATAGGACATAGCATAGCGATAGTATCATCCTACACATGCATCTACAAAATACACGACAATGCATTGAAAATAGTAGGACGATATCATGAACAAAGTAGCATCTACTTGCCTTGGTTGTAGCGGTATGGAGCACAATCCTCACATGAGCAAGCGTTGCACTCAGCACAATCTACACGACACAATTGCAATCATAAACAAACAATGCACAAGCATATGCAACAAATATGATGCATGAATGCAAGAACGGCAAGTGAATTGGTGCTACAGCTGCACCACATAATTCTAATCCATAATACTACCGAATACATGCATGGAAAAATAGATTTGGCGCTAGGAAAACTAATAGACAAAAGTAATGCTTCAAACTAGAGCTAGAACTTAAATCTTGGGAAAATTCTACCGCATAGGCATCGCTGAATAGAAACAGTACCAATTGGAATTACTCAAAAAGGAATTATAAAACTTTCCGAGTAATTAAAACACTGCAGAAAGCCATTAGACAAATACTGCAGAAGTTTTTACTGTAAGCCTATCTTTTTAATTCACGATGAGATTCTCCTCGTTTATACGAGTTCAGGGACATATCACACGCGATTTTTGGAGCTACGGATCTTTTCCTACGAATTTATTACTCCGAAAAGGCCACTAACTAGTTTGATTAAACTGTACTAAACCTGACAGTAAAAATCTGAACCAAAGCTACAGCGAGATTCTACACGACTCATTGAACTCGTACATATTTTATTTGCAATTTTTGGCCAAGCGGTTGAATTTCTACGCAATTTACAAGATTCTACCGAAATCTGCCAACTAAAGGGATTAACGAAATTGACCCAGTCAACTGTGTCTGTTTGACTGGTCAACTCGTCTGCTGACTGGGCGCTGACTGGGCGTCTGACTAGTCAACGCCTGGGATGCTGACCAGTCAACAAACGATCTAAGCCGCTGATCTGAGATCTGACGGTGGCTGCTGTCTTACCGGAAACGGATGGCGAAACGGACTCCGGGCGGTGCGGCGAGCTCCGGACGGCGGCGGCGATCACTTCCGGCGACGAGATTCTTCCTGCGCGGTACACACGGTCAACTAACGGTCGAAAAAAATACATCGCGGCGCGCGTACGTGCGCGTATGTGTGCATGCAATAACGCGTGCGGCGTCGCGTGTATGTGTGCGGCGATGCGGCAGCGCAGCGGAATGGCGTGGCGGCGCAAAGCGGCAGCAGCGTGGCTTGCGGCAGCGCTGGCATCAGCGGCGGCGCGGCGGCGATGCATGGCGGCGGTAGGCGCACGCGGGCGCGGCGATGGCGGCGCTGGCAGCGGCGGCGCTAAGCGGCGGTGTCTTGGTCCCGCGGCGGGCAGCGGTGATCCATGGCGGCGTCTTCGCGGGCTCGCGGCGACGGTGGCGGGATGGCGGCGGTGTCGGCGGCGGGGCGCGGAGGCGCGGGCGGCGGAATAGGGAGAGGAGGAAGGCGGCGGTGGCGGGCGAACTGGCGGCGAGGCAGCGATAATGGCGCGGGCGGCAAGGCGGGCGGCGCGATCGGCGAGGCGCGCAGCGTGGGAGGAGGAGTGGGCGGCGGGTCGTGTGGGGCACGGAAAACGGGCCAGGTGGGGCCCTGTTTAAATAGTCCTGCGCGCTGAAATCCTAAACAGAATCGGTCCGCAGTTGGACTCCGATTCGGAAATCGGTCCAGATTTTCGGACCGTTTTCCGGCGGTTTACTAAAACGTCCGAGTCTTTTGCATACGAACTCCGATTGGAGCGATTCTCACGCCTACGGGTTCGTATCGTCGAGGGGAACAACCTTCAGTCAAAGGTTGAGTGAAAACTCGAACCTACAGGGGTGGTTGTTGCAAGTCCCTCTAAAGCCTCCCGCAGGAAACTCGTATGGAAACAAAATAGGGTTTTGAAGATAGCGTTTCGTCGAACCTTTCTACTCGATGGTTTTGCATGGAAAGATATGATGCGATGCTATGAATGATATGCAAGACCAAAACTAAAATTTGGGATGTGACAGCTGCGAACCCTACACTTGATATAATAACAATTAGGAGATAATTAGTTGACTCCACAAAGTTTGTGTTTTCTCCATAAATCATCCAAAAGGGGTCATTCTCCATTCGATGGAGAGTTGGACAGTAATTTTGCATTCTGCAAGATCAGGCACGTAGAGTATGATCCTTTGGATGAGTTTTCTTCCGTGATGGATGAAAATAGAATATTTGGAGAATCACATAGAAATCTTGAATTAGGGTTGACAACTCTTGGAAGGGCTTGATTGTAATGGAGGTCATGGATGAAAAGGGTATATGTTAGATATAAAAAAGTTATAAATGTGATTCTTGCAAAAACTCGTTGTAGTTTATGAAGTAATGGATACTTGTCCTGTTTTTTGAAAAACAGGATGGTCTGTTTGAGAATTGCTCGAATAGAGTCATCGTGTCTTAATGACGGCAAGCAAACTAGTTGAAGGCCGACATCAATCCTTCCCTCGAAGTTTATCATTTGGATTAGTGGACTTGAATATAGTGCTGTAATCCTTGTTTGTGTGTCTTGCTTTTGGCAAGACGATTATTCATATGAATAAGTTACAATCTAGTTGTAATGTTCTTATGAGTAATACCTTTATGGTCACATTATGATTATAAATAAGTTATTCTCATCACTATGTTAATGATAATAGTTTAAGCATTTATAAAGGATTAGAATGCTAAAATATTTCCAAAGTTTAATAATAATGTGACACTATTGTTTAAAGTCAAGGTGGTTATTGCATGTTTTTTACTTAGATGAAAATTGGGGTCTTGGATATTTGATCCTGAGACTATGCAAAACCATGCCTCATTTGGCAAGATGACTAAAACTCTGCATTCTGGTAAAATGATGATATGCGAAGAAATGTTGAAATTTATACATAGTGATGTATCGTATTTTCAATAAATAGTGGAAATCATTATTTCATTGTGGACTTAAGTGAATAGGTGTATTTACTTATTGAAATATAAGTTTTTGAAAGGATTTGAATTGTTTAAATGAGTTCAAAACAAAGTGGGATATGCAATTAACAGGAATACAAAGTCCCTTTGATTTGATCAATATGACTAAAGTATTTTAGTTAAGTATTGGCATAAAAGGTACTTGTGAAATATGTTTCACAAATTATGATAACTGGAGAAGTTCAAGGTGTTGATATATCTAGATATCATAATCATTTTGTATTAGATACATATGGTTAAATATTATCTCTTATCAGGGTTATGGTTATCATTTAGAGTTAAAGATAGAAATAAGAAAGCACTCGTTTGAAATAAAAGGAACATCTAAAGATTCGTGGAAACAACACCATAAGAGTTATGACATGTTCGAGTTTCTAGAGGTTTCGATGATTTAAAATCATGGCGAATAAAGAAGTCTTTGTAGCGTATTCTTAGGCAACTATGAATACATGTTCCATAGAGGGCAAACCTGCTGTTGTCCTAAGTTTATGTGCTTTGATGAAGATATAGGTGGAATAAAGTAAAAGTACAAAACAAGGTATTTGACCTTACCTCCTGATTGTTGAGTAGCGCAGCAAATTTGTTTCGTGAAACCGAACTCTACAAATAGAGGAGAAACTAATGATAATGATTATAAAGTTTCAGCAAATACTTTTATGGAAGAAAATAGGATTCAAGAATATATTCTGCAAGTTATTGGAGTTATATTATTGATTCACTTGTCATGTTTTGAACAAGACATATGTACGAAATACAAAGAACCGTTGATGGACCTAAGTGTGAGAAATGACTAGGAGTCATATAGTCCTATATTAAGTTACATTTAAGATTGGAAAGTAATATGTTACTTGATCTTATTAAGTAAATATTTTTACTTGATATTTCTGATATGACCGCAAAGTCATAAGAAAGAAATGAAACTTAATGGAAAGACATAAAGCTCTATTTGTCACAAAGGATGTTTGGACAAATTCAAGGAGTTCACTACAGATGTAGCGATGCTCGAGTCTATCGGATTTACAATAGCAATATTTGGATATTGGGAACTCGCAGCTGGAATTTTCAATTTGATGGTGATCAAAGAATTTTGTAAAGTCCAAGATTATTGAGAGGATTTTCATTTGAGTGGGAGCATATTGGCTTGGTTTAACATTAATATGTAAGAGACATATTTTGAGTGGGAGCTAAGTGAAATCCCTGGATATCATATATGGATGCCATATTTAAGTGGGAGCGTGTTATCATTCTGAAATATGTGGATGACATATATGAATGATATGACTGGTATTAATAAAATTTGAGCTAGTAAATATGGATGAAGTGGAAGAAGTTATTAAACAATGGAATCTATCAAGATAGATTGGTAAGTTTAATAAACATTATTATAGGATGCCTCATGGACTTGATTCTGAAGATGTTTAGAATGTCCTAGGTAAGATTCTGAAGGAGTTCAGAATGGAACAAGATACGAAAGAGGTTCTTACTTGTATGAAGCATTGAGCTAGTCTTAGTGTTACAATTATGGTTAAAATAAAGAAAGATATGCATTGCATATCCTATGCCTCAGTCATAGGTTCTTCCATGAAACCATAATGTATACTCGACATAATATGACCCAAAAAGGATCTGGTTAATTGAACAAGTCTTGAAGTGATTCCGGAGTTAATTACTGAAGCAGAGTTAAAGTTCGTTCTTGAATGGCAAGAAGTGAAGTAAGGCACATAGTTGCATGTTATGCACTAGGATCTACATAAACATGAAAGTATATTTTGGCTAAAGATGTTCGACTTCTCTAAAGTGTGTTTTCGGGGATTACATGACAACAATAAAGGTTAAATTGACTCAATGACCATCATTGTAAACAATAGAAACAAAGTCTCACATGACACAAGGAATATTTCAAACCATTAAGAGATAATGGAGGGAATGTCAGAATTAGGAAGACATTCATGATTTGCAAAAGACACACTGATCTGGTAAAATAGAACAGGGAGCTGATGTTTCTCATGAGTAGAATGATCAATAAAATGAATATGGGAATATGATTAGATTATTTGTACTCTAGTGCAAGTGGGAGACTGAAGGAAATATTCCCTAGAGCAAAATAATAAAAGGTTTATTATTATCATATCCCAATAAGTTCGTAATAGTTTCATGTTGTGCTATAACTGTATCAAGTGGAAACATTGATACATGTGTGATTTGAAACATAAGTCCCTAGTTTCATCTATTAATAGTTCATTGGGTAACATGATGATCAAGTTTTCCTGATCATGAAGTGATAGCGTTGGTTGACAACGAGGTCATATCACTGGTGAATGATGTGATGGACTCCTCAAATATTGTGATAGGATCAAGTCACAAAGTTCATTGTTGCAATAGTCATAAATGAAGTCTCCTTCTCCTTAGACCGTGAGATCATATTAATCACTGTCTCCCGAGGTTGCTTTGACTGCATCAAACGTCACTCAGTGAAATTGTGATTATAAAGATGTACGTGGGGTATCCTGAGGAATAGGTTGAGGCCTATGCATCAAGACAGGGGTTTGTTCACCCAGTGACAGGTAAGATACAGTTATGCCGACATGGTGAGATTACATACATATATGTTGTAGCATGTGACTATGTCAGGGGGGCGTAATATCGTGGTAACAAGTAAACAGTACTTGTCACTAATGAGATTGGACAAGGTATGGAGATACCTTAACGATCGGATCTTGGACAAGTAGTATAAAAAAACAAAGGAAATTGGACTCGACATTTACGGTGCAAACAACATCGTCAATCTGGAATGCACAAGGATCATTATGGGAATCACGGTCCCAGTGTTGATCATTGACACAAGACAGTCTAGGTCATGTCTATAGCTGTTCTCGAGCCATGGGGGGATCCACTTAAGGGTGCGATGAGCTAGAGATATCCGTAAGTTGGAATCATAGATGAGAAAGAGAAAGCTGGAATTGTTCCGAGGAGAAAGGTCCAAAGCTGTTCGGATAAATAAAGGAAAACGAAAAAGTTCCGGTGAGAGGACTGGAATTGTTTCGGGATGCCCCGAAGCTATTCGGAGGATATAGAAGGGGAACCAAAATGTGTTTCGTGTCGAATCGGATTTTGTAATATGTATTGACATATTCATTAATGTAATTAATATTAAATATAATATTAGAATTTAATTTCAAAGGTTATTCCACTAATGGACCAAATTTCCTAGAGAAAAAGGGCCCATAAGGGAAACCGGAGGAGGGGTGGCCACCCGGATGGGCCCTAAGGTCCCATGCGCCTAGGTTTAGGGTTTGGGGTGCCCCAGGGCTGCCCCCACCCCTGGCCGCCGCCTCCTTCCCCCTTGGCCGCCGGTCGGATGGCTTGGGGGAGGGGCAAGGCTGCCCCCTCCCCCTATATAAATAGGCCCCCTCTTCCCTTTGGAGGAAACACCAATAAGACAGATCCCATGAGTTGGGAGTTTCATCCTCCTCTACAATCTCTATCTCCCTCTAGTTGTCTCCATGCGTTGGCACGGCCTAGGGCTGTTCACGTAAGAGATGACACGTTGATGACCCACAAGTATAGGGGATCACAACAGTCTTCGAGGGTAGTATTACCCAATTTATTGCTTCGACACAAGGGGAGCCAAAGAATACTTGCAAGCCTTAACTACTGAGTTGTCAATTCAGATGCACCCGGAAATAGTTCTTGCTCACAGTAGTTTATCAATAGCAACAGTTTTGTAGTAGCAAAAGCAAAGCAACAGCAACAGTAAAACAAGAGCAATAGTAACAATAGTAGCAAACAGTAGGATATGAGTATGGTAGGCATAGGGATGGATGGACGGGCGTTGCATGGAGAAGTCTAAACATGTAACTTCAAGATCTAGGGAAATTGCATATAAATAAGATAAAGCATCCAAGTACTAAACAATCATAGGCATGTGCTCCATATGTAGTCATACGTGCTCGCAATGAGAACTTGCACAACATCTTTTGTCCTGCCAGCCCATTGCTGCAGGGCCTCAAGGGAACTACTGGAAATTAAGGTGCTCCTTTTAATAGAGCACCGGAGCAAAGCATTAACACTCTATGAACACATGTGATCCTCACATCATAGCCATCCCCTCAGGTTGTCCCAATTTCTGTCACTTCAGGGCTTTTGGATCCGGACAATGATATCTGTACACAACTTGCAAATAAGATCACAAACAATACTATCATAATGATTCAATAATAAGTTCAGATCTGAGATCACGGCACTCGGGTCCTAGTGACAAGCATTAAGCACAACAAGTTGCAACAAAGTCAAATAGCACTAATAGAGATACTAGGCACCATGCCCTAACAATCTTATTCGATTACATGATAGAACTCATCCAATTCCTACCATCCCCATAGCCTACAGTGGGGGATTACACACTCATGGATGAGGGAAACATGGATGGTTGATGGAGAGGCGTTGGTGATGATGATGGCGATGATCCCCTCCAAATTCACCATCCCGGCAGGGTGCTAGAACGGAGTTTCTGGTTCCGAATCATGGTTTCTGGTGGTGGTGGCGCAGAGGAACTCTTTCTGGAAAAACGTCAAACCCTCCTGAGTTTTTAGGTCAAAAGACAACTTATAGGTGAAGAGGGAGGCCGAGGGGGTACCTGGGACGGCCACACCCCCTCCAGGCGCGGCCAGGCCTTGCCCGCGCGACTGGGGGTGTGGGCCCCTCGAGCCTCCACTCCGTCTCGTATTCTGGCTCCGTGAGTCTTCTGGTGAAATAGGATTTTTGGCATATTTTTCGGGATTTTTCCTGATAGTTGATTTTCTGCACAAAAACTAGACACCAAGGTAACTCTGCTGAAAACAGCATTAGTCTGTGTTAGTTATATCCAAATCACACAATTTTAGAGGAGAAACAATAGCAAAAGTGTTCGGGAAATTAGATATGTTTTGGACGTATCACGCATCTGTAGCACGCAGTTAGGCCGCAGGGATTCCATAGCTAGAGATCTACTTTCACAACATACTCTCGGTGTGATCGGGGAGACAGAGGTTCTCGTCGTACACCGTATGTGTACAAATCCATGAGGTGCAACACTTGGGGCACTGTGATATCGTAAGCCGGACTGCTGCATGGTGATGGAACAAGGGGTAACCTGCAAGGAGCTTCACATCCTTGAGGTCGGCTACGAGCACGACTACATCAACCACATTCCCCTCGGAACGTTAACCTCTTTCGGACTACAAGGGTATGCATACGAAACCTTCGGCCGTTACTGCATTACTCGTAGATAGATCTTGGGCATCAGGGAGATCCGTTGTAGTAATTTTTTTGATTTTCTGCCCGGAACCCCAACACTTCTTCCATCAACCAGATTGTAGACGGAGGAAAAAGAACCGAATCTCTACGCTGAAGAGATCGGATGGCTCTGTTACCGAGGATGTGTATGAATTAATGGAATTGTCTAGGAATTTCTATGATAACCTTTAAATGTCTGAAGGGACTAGCGGCATGGTGGAAGTTCTTGATTCGGTTGCTGTCTCATTCACACCTGAGATGAATTCAAAATTGATAGCCCTCTTTGACAGCTCGGAAATCAAGACTGCACTTTTTCATATGTACCCCACTAAGGCACCGGGTCCGGATGTATTTCCGACACACTTTTTCCAGCACCACCAGTATCTATGTGGGGGAGAAGTTACTCGAGCTGTCCTCAAAATTTTAAATGGCGAGGACAGTCCTGAGGTGATAAATAAAACCTTCATTGTGCTCATCCCATAAGTAGGAAAACCAAAGGAATTGGGTCATTTCCGCCCAGTAAGCGTATGTAATGTCATTTACAAAATTGATTCAAAGGTTTTGACGAATAGATTGAAGGTGATTATACCAGAGATCGTTTCAGAAGGACAGTATTCTTGAAGGAAATATGCCCTAGAGGAAATCATAGAGATGATGATATTTCATATGTATCCATGAGTTATTGTAATGTTCCTTGAATATCCATATCAGGTAACTTGTATTGATTGGCAATTACGTGAATTGTTTGTGAAACTCTATACTTGTATGGTTATTTAAGAGTTGTCCCTAGTCGGAGTTCATGTGAGGACACACGTGAGTATTAGACTAGCACATCGATTGGTTGATGACTATGTTTCGCAAGTCATAGACATGGAGATGTCAAACCAGTGACGTGGACACATGTTATGAACATGGGGTTGGACTGACCCAACATGAGACTAGCAATTAGTTGCAGCTCTCTCTCTACACATCGTGTACGTTTTGTCCTTAGACCTGAGATTGTCGCATGTACTTGAGATGTGGATCGACCTACTTTGGGGCTATCAAACGCTGCACCGTAACTGGGTAGTTATAAAGGTAGCTTTCGGGTTTGTCCTGAAGCATGCTACAAGGCATGGTCAATCAAGATGGGATTTGCCCCTCTCTACTTGAGAGAGATATCTCTGGGCCCCTCGAGTGATCGGATCTAGAAATGCATGGCCGTGCTACATATGGTTAAGATTTAACCTAGTAAAGGGATTCCGAATCACGGTATCGAGAAAGGGAGGTCAGCTTGGAGCTAGACCAAATATCGTGAGGCAAAGGGAAAGACATGTACTAAACCTTGTGATGGTTCGTCCGATATGATCTTTGTATGCGTTTAGGAGTTGGCACGTCTTGCTAGAGGCCGCTACCAACTATTGACAGAATAAGTGTATTCGTGTCATGTCTATACGCATATGAACCTATAGGGTCACACACTTAAGGGGCTGGAAGCCTAATGAGGATTGGATCCGAATTAGACCAGGCTTAGGGTACTAATGGGCTGCTAATGTAGAAGCCCACTAGGGACGCCTATATAAGAGAGGGTGGGGCAAGCTGACCAGGGTTAGACCTGAGACCTCAGATCATTCCCAGCCGCTACTCCTCACGCATGTGTCACGCGCGCGGACCCTATACGTGTGGATACCTCAGAGGCGCTGCATCTGTAGTGCTTGGACGAGCCGTGCAAGGGAAGCTTCTCGTAGGACGAGGACAAGGAGGAGACGTGGAACGTCTGCACTGCCTCGACGCACTTCATCGATTCCGCAACTGCGCGTCTAGTGGTAATCCCGTGATCTATGACAACAGTAATCCTGATATACGCAGTAGAAATTTTTTGGTTTGCACTAGTGTAGCCTACCCGTATCCCTTCAGTGGTATCAAAGCTGATGCTGTTCTGTTATAGGTTCGGGATGGTTGCATATGGTGATATGCAGATTGATATGAATGATGTGATCGTTTATATGGCGGTGGTTTAGGATTGATCTATGATCTTGCTTTCCGTGATCGTGATCTGAGGTTGTCGAACGACTTACCCCTACCGGTCGGCTTCCGCCATCAGGGTAGACAGTGACACATAAATCCTACTGAATCATGCGAAGATCAATATGACTGATCGAATCGGAACCTAGATCTAAAATCGATGTACCGTGATCAACGGAGTTTGATTGAATCGGGACAGGAGTCGGTTTATGGCAAATTTGATTTGCCGATCAAAATACTTAAAGAAAATTGTGAAGATACCGCGAGGGGCGCTGCCCCTTCGAACCCCGCAGGGGGAGACCCCCTAGACCCCCCTTAATCGTAGACCCTTTTGTATCTCGTTAAAGTAACTAGGTGCTGCGATGTCACATGATCCGGTAGAATGCGATTCTATGCATAACTTGTTTTTGCAGGATGTATGTGATCAGTATGGCCCATATATGTATGTGATGCATGTATGAAAATTAGCATGACCTACGTGTCGTGAGTAGGGCAACACGGCTGGAGCCATGTGTATTGTCATTTATTGTAATGTCCTGCGTGCCAACTTGTGATGATCCCAATACTATGTAATTTTGATTACTAGCTGTTAGGAGTAATAGCTTGTATTAGTTCTTGGAGGACTCATCACTTGGAGGATGGCTCACATGGAACATGAAGATGGAGATCATCATGGTGGACAGGTTCTATGGCGATGGAGATCACCATGAGAAAATGGGCCATACTATGTCACATCTATGTGAATGTTATTCTTATGAGTTTTACTACTATGCATGCTTAGATGATAGAAGTAGAACGATCCCTCACAAAGTTTAAGTTAAATCATGCCCTCCCAACCAAACCTTGCACCATCCTATGCCCTGTACAATCGTTGGTGGGCCTATGAAATTAGAGTGCCGCGGTTTTCCTTGGCTGGATGGGTTTGTATCGGATACCTACACGCATAAGGGTTGGTGAACTTGACAAGGTCATCTTAACAGTTAAGGACCTTGGGGCATAAAGGTTGGGCGCCTAGTTTTGACATAGAGATGTCACCCAACAACAAGAGTCATATGTGATATGATTAGCAAGTGTTGCTTACCGATTTACCTTGTCTTCTAGCAGTGATGCTAAAGCTCACTAGTCGACTTGTTAATTGTGGATCTTGAATCACTTAGTATCAATAGAGGGATATTTATTTAAGTGGGAGTATATGCTATTAAATTGTTTAATATGTTTTACTCTTTCATGGTTACATGGCTTAGTATTTTGCATGTTTTCATTTGTAGATCAATGGCATCAACACTACATCACCTTTCTCTTTATGCTCGATTCATGACAAATATAAACTAAATGGAACAAACTATTTAGATCGGTCCAGTAATCGAGAATTGTTCTCGTGTCGATAAAAGGAAACGGTTCTGGATACCCCAATCCCCGATGAACCTGCTGATAATGCATCTGCTGCCCTAAAGAACGCCTACAAGAGAGCATGTGATGATTCTCTTGAGGTTAGCTGCCTTATGCTTGCATGCATGGAACCTGAACTCCAAAAGAAGTTTGAGGATCAGGATGCCTACGATATGATCGTTGCGCTTAAGGACATGTTCCAAGATCAGGCAAGGACTGAGAGGTACAATGTTGCCAAGTCCTTTGTCGAATGCAAGCTAGCAGAGGGAGTAGCTGTAGGCCCCCATGTGATCAAAATGGTTGGTTACAGTCAGACTTTGGAAAAGCTTGGTTTTCCACTAGGCCAAGAGTTGGCCACTGACTTCATTTTGGCATCTCTTCCATCCAGCTATGGGCAGTTTATTTCAAACTACCATATGAATGGGGGTGGAGAAGGGCCTTAATGAATTATGTGGGATGCTTAAAACAGCAGAAAGTGACATGAAGAAGTGTGCAGGGCATAGCCATGTGATGGTTGTGCAGAACAAGCCTAGCTTCAAGAAAAAGGGTACTTCTTGGAAGAAGAAGGGCAAGGTTAAGGATACGATCCCTAAGTCTGCACCCAAGCAAAAGGCTGGACCTGTAGAAGACACTGAGTGCTTCTTTTGTCATGAACATGGCCACTGGAAGAGAAACTGCAGCAAGTACCAGGCTTCTTTGAAGAAGAGTGGAAGTAAGAGTACTTCCAACTCAGGTACGCTTGTTGTAAATGTTGTGGACATTCTTCTCGCTGATTCCTATGTTAACTCTTGGGTATTTGATACCGGATCGGTTGCTCATATTTGCAATTCGATGCAGGGGCTAATAAGGACTAGAGAAGTGCAGAAAGGCGAAGTGGATTTTCGCGTCGGAAATAAAGCAAGGGTTGCTGCATTGTTCGTCGGCGTCATGCAACTTCACCTTCCTTCAGGATTTATTATGGAGTTGAATAATTGTTATTACATTCCAAGTATGGGTCGAAACATTTTATCACCTTCATGTTTGATGAGGGATGGTTATTCATTCGCGAGTGCAAACAATGGTTGTGTAATCTCTAAGAATGATATGTTTATGGCTAATGCTCCCATTGTGAATGGGTTATTTATTTTAAATCTTGATGATGCATCTGTTTACAATGTTAGTGCTAAAAGGCTTCGGCCTAATGATTTGAGTCCTACCTATTTATGGCATTGTCGTTTGGGGCATATAAGTGAAAAGCGCATGAAGAAGCTCCATGGTGATGGTCTTCTAACTTCGTTTGATTTTGAATCATACGAGACATGTCAGGCTTGTTTACTTGGAAAGATGACCAAGTCACCTTTTTCGGGTTTACCCGAGAGAGCGACAGACTTGTTGGAACTCATACATACTGATGTATGTGGGCCAATGAGCACGACAGCCAGAGGAGGATATCACTACTTCATTACTTTCACTGATGATTTCAGTAGATATGGTTATGTCTACTTGATGAGGCATAAGTCTGAAACTTTTGAAAAGTTCAAGGAGTTTCAGAGTGAAGTAGAGAATCAACGTGGCAACAAAATAAAGGCCTTGCGATTTGATCGTGGAGGTGAATATTTGAGTCACGAATTTAGCGATCATCTTAAGAGTTGCGGAATTGTTCCACAACTTACGCCGCCCGGAACACCTCAAAGAAACGGGGTCTCCGAACGGCGTAATCGAACTTTGTTGGACATGGTTCGATCTATGATGAGCCAGTCGGATTTACCATTATCATTTTGGGGTTACGCTCTAGAAACGACAGCTTTCACACTTAATAGGGTACCATCTAAATCCGTAGTTAAGACACCATATGAGATGTGGACTGGAAAGAATCCCAGTTTGACTTTTCTAAAGATTTGGGGTTGTGATGCATTTGTCAAGAGACTTCAGTCGGACAAGCTAACACCCAAATCGGATAAGTGCATTTTCGTGAGATATCCGAGGGAAACCTTAGGGTATTACTTCTACAACCGAGAGGAGGGCAAAGTGTTTGTCGCTCGTAGCGGTGTTTTCCTAGAGAAAGAGTTTCTCACAAAGGGAACAAGTGGAAGGTCGATGCGACTTGAAGAAGTTCAAGATGAGCCAGTTGGGGATGCTTCTACGAGTGATGCTATTGTAGCAGAACAAGTTGAGGAACCCGTGGAAACATAAGCACCACAACCACGAAGGTCGGCGAGGCTCCGCGAAGCGCGGGAATTATTATTGTTAGACAATGATGAGCCTGCGACCTATGCAGAAGCGATGGTGGACCCAGACTCTGAGAAATGGCTGATCGCCATGAGATCTGAGATAGAGTCCATGGGAGACAATCAAGTTTGGAACTTGGTTGACCTGCCTGATGGTTTTAAAGCCATCAAGTACAAATGGATCTATAAGAAGAAGATTGATATGGATGGAAATGTTCACATCCATAAATCTCGACTTGTTGCAAAAGGTTTTCGACAAGTTCAAGGAGTTGACTACGAAGAGACTTTCTAGCCCGTAGAGATGCTTAAATCTATACGGATAATTCTAGCTATTGCCGCCCATTTCAAGTATGAAATATGGCAGATGGATGTCAAGACGGCTTTCCTAAATGGAATCCTTATTGAGGACGTGTATATGATGCAGCCCGAAGGTTTTGTCGATCCAAATAATGCTGGAAAGGTATGCAAACTTCTGAAGTCCATTTATGGGCTGAAGCAAGCATCTCGGAGTTGGAACATTCGATTTGATGAAGTTTTAAAGGAGTTTGGCTTCATCAAAAACGAACAAGAACCTTGTGTTTACAAGAAGGAAAGTGGGAGAGCGCTGGTATTTCTAATCTTATATGTAGATGACGTATTGCTGATTGGAAATGAAATTCCTATGCTCGAGTCTGTTAAGACCTTATTAAAAAATAGTTTTTCAATGAAGGACTTAGGAGAAGCGGCATATATTCTGGGCATTAAGATCTATAGATATAGATCAAAGAGGCTAATTGGATTAAGCCAGAGTACATACATTGACAAAGTGTTGAAACGGTTCAGCATGGAAGAGGCTAAGAAGGGGTTCTTGCCCATGTCTCACGGCATAAAACTCAGCAAGACTCAGTGTCCTTCGACTACTGATGAGCGTGAGCGCATGAGTAGGGTTCCATATGTTTCGGCTATTGGATCCATCATGTATGCAAAGATATGTACTCGCCCAGATGTTTCCTATGCTCTAAGTGTTACGAGCAGATATCAGGCTGATCCAGGTGAAGGTCACTAGACAGCGGTAAAGAACATCCTTAAGTACTTGAAAAGGACTAAGGATGTGTTCCTAGTTTATGGAGGTGATGATGAACTCAGTGTAAGGGGTTACACAGATGCGAGTTAACTTAATGACTCAGATGATTCGAAATCGCAATCAGGTTATGTGTTTGTCATGAATGGTGGTGCTGTGAGCTGAAAAAGTTCCAAGCAAGATATGGTGACCTCCTCTTCAATAGAAGCTGGATATATTGCTGCCTCGGAGGCTGTAAAGGAAGCTGTTTGGATTAGGAGTTTCCTGATTGCTCTAGGTGTGGTTCAGGGAGTGTCCATTCCCTTGGACGTTTATTGTGATAACAATGGTGCTATTGCACAAGCCAAGGAACCTAGACAGCACCAGAAGAACAAACATATTCGCATGCGTTACCATCAGATTCGAGAGTTCGTTGAGGATGGTAGTGTCATGATATGCAAAATACATACGGACTCAAATGTTGCTGATCCCTTGACTAAGCCTCTCCCGCAGCCCGCGCATGAAGTGCACACAAGAGCAATTGGTATTAGATACATTTTAGATTGACTCTAGTGCAAGTGGGAGACTGAAGGAAATATGCCCTAGAGGCAATCATAGAGATGATGATATTTCATATGTATCCATGAGTTATTGTAATGTTCCTTGAATATCCATATCGGGCAACTTGTATTGATTGGCAATTATGTGAATTGTTTGTGAAACTCTATACTTGTATGGTTATTTAAAAGTTGTCCCTAGTCGAAGTTCATGTGAGGACACACGTGAGTATTAGACTAGCACATCGATTGGTTGATGACTATGTTTCGCAAGTCATAGACATGGAGATGTCAAACCAATGACGTGGACACATGTTATGAACATGGGGTTGGACTGACCCAACCTGAGACTAGCAATTAGTTGCAGCTCTCTCTCTGCACATCGTGTACGTTTTGTCCTTAGACCTGAGATTGTCGCATGTACTTGAGATGTGGATCGACCTACTTTGGGGCTATCAAACGTTGTACCGTAACTGGGTAGTTATAAAGGTAGCTTTCGGGTTTGTCCTGAAGCATGCTGCAAGGCATGGTCAATCAAGATGGGATTTGCCCCTCTCTACTTGAGAGAGATATCTCTGGGCCCCTCGAGTGATCGGATCTAGAAATGCATGGCCGTGCTACATATGGTTAAGAGTTAACCTAGTAAAGGGATTCCGAATCACGGTATCGAGAAAGGGAGGTCAGCTTGGAGTTAGACCAAATATCATGAGGTAAAGGGAAAGGCATGTACTAAACCTTGTGATGGTTCGTCCGATATGATCTTTGTATGCGTTTAGGAGTTGGCACGTCTTGCTAGAGGCCGCTACCAACTATTGACAGAATAAGTGTATTCGTGTCATGTCTATACGCATATGAACCTATAGGGTCACACACTTAAGGGGCTGGAAGCCTAATGAGGATTGGATCCGAATTAGACCAGGCTTAGGGTACTAATGGGCTGCTAATGTAGAAGCCCACTAGGGACGCCTATATAAGAGAGGGTGGGGCGAGCTGACCAGGGTTAGACCTTAGACCTCAGATCATTCCCAGCCGCCACTCCTCACGCCTGTGTCGCGCGCGCGGACCTAGCAGTCCGGCGTCTGACGCTTCCACCCTGTACGTGTGGATACCTCGGAGGCGCTGCATCTGTAGCGCTTGGACGAGCCGTGCAAGGGAAGCTTCTCGTAGGACGAGGACAAGGAGGAGACGTGGAACGTCTGCACTGCCTCGACGCACTTCATCGATTCCGCAACTGCGCGTCTAGTGGTAATCCCATGATCTATGACAACAGTAATCCTGGTATACGCGGTAGACAATTTTTGGTTTGCGCTAGTGTAGCCTACCCGTATCCCATCAATTCTTTCGTTTCAGGGAGGCTGATTACACACAATATATTCACATCATATGAGGGCTTGCACTTTATGAAGAGGAATGGGGCAGAGAAAAACCAGCATTGTGCTCTTAAGTTGGACATGTGCAAGGCCTATGATCGGGTTGACAGGAACTATCTCCAAGCAATCATGGCGTGTATGGGTTTTTATGACCGATGGATACAGTTAATTATGAAGATGGTTTCATCGGTATCTTTCTCTGTTCTTTTCAATGGGCAACCATTGGAGGAATTCCGTCCATCACGAGGGATCCGACAAGGTGATCCTATCTTCCCCTACTTGTTCTTGATAGCAGCAGAGGGTCTCTCAGTCCTTCTAAAACAGTGTCGTCAGTCATCACACCTCAAGGGGCTTCAGGTGGCCACTTCTGCCCCGACAGTTAACCTCCTCCTCTTCGCGGATGATAGCCTGTTGTTTGTCAACGCAAATTCAGAGGGAGCTCGAGATGTTATGGCTCTTTTGGACAAGTATTGTGCAACATCAGGGCCGCGAGTAAACCTGGATAAATCATCAGTGTTGTTTAGTAAAGGATGTCCAGAGTCTACACGACAAGTGGTGAAGAATATTGTTCAAGTGCCAAATGAGACTTTAAATTTAAAATATTTTGGTATGCCATCTGATGTGGGGAGGTCACTCAATGAGGCTTTCAAGTATCTCAATAATAGAGTCTGTAAACGAGTGCAAGCTTGGCTCGAACAACTTCTATCGATGGGAGGAAAGGAGGTACTGATAAAGTCGGTGATCCAAGCTATTATGACTTTTTCTATGTCTTGTTTCAAGCTACCATGTGGACTATGGCAACATATAAATTCTTTGATAAGAAACTTCTGGTGGGGAAGCAAAGAGGGTAAAAGAATAACACATAGGGTCTCCTGGGAGGTCATGTGATCGCCGAAATGGATGAGAGGTTTGGGTTTCCGTGATATAGATCTTTTCAACTTAGCACTACTAGCCAAGTAGATTTGGCGTATTCTCCAGAACCCAAAGACTCTCAGCGCAAGTTTACTCAAGGTAGTCTATTTTGTAAATACATATATTCTTGAGGACACGATCACATCACACCCATCTCAAGTGTGGAGATCGTTGATTGAAGGAAGGGACGCTTTGATTCAAGGACTGGTACGGAGAATCGGAAAGGGAGAGACAACTCATCCGTGGTACCAAAATTGGTTGCCACGAGATTTTATGTTGCGGCCTTTGGCGTGCAAGAAGAGTGACCCTCCGATACGTGTCAGTGATTACATCGATGCGGCGACTTTCTCGTGGAACAAAGCTAAGCTTGATGAGTGGTTTATTCCAATCGATGTTGAGAAGATATGCAAGATACCGTTAGGCACGTGACGTTTTGATGACAGTTGGGCGTGGCACTATGAGCACTCGGGTGTCCTCTCTGTCCGTTCAGTGTACCGGATGCTGGTGCTTACTTGGCAACGTCATACAGACTGGATGGAGGAGCGGTCCGCTTCTTCTAACAAGGAGGGTGAGGGGAAGCTTTGGAAAAATATGTGGAATACTAAGGTTCCTTCAAAACTCCGGGTTATCCTATGGCGTATCTCGCTCCAATCCTTGCAGGCGGGTGACGTTTGTCATCATCAAAATATGTCGGGTACGAATCAATGTTCGGTTTGTGGTGCGGCGGATTCGTGGAGGCATTCCCTCATTGACTGTACTATGGCGAAATGTGTCGGGCGCTAGTCAGCGAGGATATTACTCAACACATGAGTATGACGATAGAACCGACGGCTAAGCAGTGGATTTTCACTATGATAGAAATTCTGGATCACTCTTCCTTTGTGGAAATGGTCATGACCTTGTGGGCAATCTGTTTTGCAAGGCGAAGATTGATCCATGATGATTGTGAACAACAGAGCCCAGTGTCTACTTTCGCCTTTTTCCGAAGCTTCCTGGATGACCAATCCATGACTTCATCACCTCCAGTACATGGGAAACAAGGTAAAGCAAAGCAGACTATCTCCTGGATAGCCCCACCTACCAAATATACAAAGCTGAATGTTGATGCTGCTATGTCAAGGCCAGGCACCGGTGGAGCGGTTGCAGTTGTTTGCCATAGCGAGGAGGGTCTGTTCCTTGGGGCCTCGGCTCTCACTGTTCAGGACCAGAACAACCCTACCGCTCTTGAGGCAATGGATTGCCGAGAAGCTCTAGTACTCGCTTAAGATCTCCAATTATCCCATCTCTACATCGTGTCAGACTACCTGGAAGTCATCAAAAGCTTGCAGGGCACGTTTATGGGAGTTCATGCAATGATCACAGTGGAGGTGAAGGTTTTCGTCTTCTATTTTCACTAGTGTGGTGTTCAAACACGAGAGTAGAACCTCCAACGGTGAGTGCCATCGCCTAGCTAGGAGTGTTGTTAGTTTAGACATCGGTCGCCAGGTCTGGCTTCTTTAGCCACCGGATGGTTTATGCATTCTTGTAAATTGTCTAAACATTAGTCAATAAAGGGTGACCGAGTTCTAAAAAAACTGTTATTTATAACCAGTTTATTGTCTTAGGAACATGAGACGGTGATATTTTATCCATTGATCGCAACACATGGTTCATACTGACACGTGGTTTTTTCCTATGTTGTATCTCCTCATTGATTTGACGTTATCAAGACGATTTGGGGAATAAAATGACTGAGGATTGAAAGAATTATAGCCGACGGTGCTATAGTGAGCCACATGTATTTCACTCTATCAATTATGATTTTATTTTATATATTTTTTAAGGATGTAAGTCACAAAGGTGAATTTTACCTTGCCGTTTTGGTATGTTCTCATAATGTATCTCTGATCGACTTTTCACTTTCTCTTTGTTTCTAATGACATATTCTTTCTTTCTTGAAGATATTGGTTCTTCTTCTACTTTTTATGAGTTCATGGGAGTCTCGGATGAACTAAATAAGCGATTTGGTAAAACTTAGGTGTTTGCGTACTACTATTTCTAGATTTGAGTCATCTCTTATGTATGTTTTTGGACCGTTAATAATGGGTTTGAAAATATATGATCATCTTTGCATTCCACTGTACCAAAGTTTTTGTGTTATTACAAATAACTAGCACAGTGGCCCGCGCACATGGGCGGGCGACACCTTGATGGTTTATTAAAATTTATTATACAATTCATAAAGGTGAAAATATTATAGACAACCGAATAAAAACATTTAACTAAATCTTATATGATGGCATGTTAGAATTATTGATATTTTTATTCAACTTTATGTTTAACATTATAACTCTTAGAATTTATCTAAGTTATATGTATGCCTGAAATTACTATTGTATTGGTCTATGTTTACATGACATATATATAGTTATTTATATCTACCTAAATTTCATGAAATATTTAAATAATATTCGAAACCTCAAGACCATATGAATATTAAATTTTGGTATTTTAATAATATTACGTATAGTGCATATAACTTATTTCTCACGTATTAGTGCGCTACATAGTCCTGATATGGCCTAGTAAAATTCCTTAGCCAATTGACTTAGTAGCGGTAGGACATGAATTTAAAATTCCTTACCCCAATTGACTTAGCACTGGTAGGGTGTAACAGGCCACCATCCTAATTCACCCAACCACACCCCTTTTTGGAAATAAGTTGAAAAGATATTCCATTTGTTAATTACCCCAGTCCACTTCTACATTTTGTGTCCACCGCTAGTCTCCAATCGGGTTGTCTCAACTCCATGTATCCACCAATTTCAGATCGCCAACATTCTCCGAATGGAGTCTAAAAAAGAGCACCAGGAGGACATTTAGGCCAAAAATGGTCATGCGCCTCCGGTCCGTGCACGTTGGGGCTTATGGTTGATGTCTAACGGTTGTCTACTTGGAGAACATGGACGTCCTAGGGGATGGTGTTCTTTCTTAATCAGCAAGGACACACTTATGAATTGGTACCAACCATTTTTCACTTTTTATTCTGCAATATTTGGTTTTACAATTTAAATATGAAGACAGTGCCATGTGATATAAAATGATGTTCTTTACTTTCTTCTCCCTTTTATCTTTATTTGATTTGTTGTGAGAATGGCCACGACAGATGCTGCAATCGACAGCGACTAGTAGAACGAAGGGAAAGGACGGCTAGCCATCTGCGGTGCAAGATGAGGGCGGAGACACAAGGATTTACCCAGGTTCGGCCCTCCGGAGGGTAAAGACCTACTCCTGCTAGATTGTATTATGGAGAGAGTACAAGGGCGAACTCGACGACTAGGCGGCGAGTCGCTGGGGTGTATGATGGAACGTGTCCTCTATGCGTACCATAGGGAGGTTTATATAGGCTCACCTCGCTACAGATCTACAACCGAATTAGTTAAAGATTCGGAGGGTTCTTGACCTAACCCGACTGGGCCTAGCTACGCTTCTGGGCCTCCAGCTTCTAGTCACCTGGGTCCTTGCCAAGTCTCGATCCAGTCGCCGTCCTGCAGGCCCACTTGCTGGCAGCTTGGGCCAGTAGGAAACGTCCTGCTGGGTAATACCCCGGTCGGCATATCCCCATCAGTAGTCCCCGAGGCCGTCGTTGATTCGTCGCATGTGTTCGTTGGCAGTCGGAGTATGCGGGTCCAATTCGGACGCCCAGTCAAATCGGCGATGGACTCCTGAATAAAGGAAAGAACTAGTCATTTTAGTCGCAACAACGGCGACTAGTCGAATCGCAGCTGGGCGAATAGGTCGGCGAATAATTGAGTCACTGTCATCTGGAGCCGGGAGATGGCGCATCCCCGCGGCTGGAGAGGTGATTCCAGATCCGTGTGAGGGGGAGTTCATCTGCTTCACAAACCATCTGGAGCAGGGGCTCGGATTCCCCACTTCCCTCTTCTTCCGCCGCTTTTTCGCCTATTACGACATACAGCCGTCGGACCTAGGGCCGCATAGCATCGAGCAACTCGCCATCTTTGTGGCGTTTTGCGAGTGCTACCTGGGTTGCCGACCGTATTTTCCCCTATGGCAAGAACTGTTCCACGGGAGGATCGGTCGCGAAGAAGCAGACAACCCGATGTTGGCCGCGGGCGGCCTGACCTTTCAGTTGAAGTCGAAGGCGTCCTTCTTCGATCTGATGCTGCCGAAGAAGGCGGCAAACGAATGGAAGAAGAGTTGGTTCTACGTGACCGAGTCGCATCCGGCCGACGAGGTGGCGCTTCCGATGTACTCCGCCGACCAGCCCGAGCCGCGTCGGCTCCAAGTCACCAAGCTCCCGTTGGACCAGCAGATGGTCATCGACGAGATGTTGCAGACGATCCGCAACCTAAAGAAGAAGGTCCTCCAGACCATCAATTTGTACAATTGCTGGTTTGGGCGACGGATGGTGCCTCTGGCCAGTCGCGCCCACTATATGTACGAATACACGGGCAAGGACGACCCAACGAAGTCCTGTCACGCCGAGTGGAGGCTCCAGGACTACACCTTGTCCTTGAAGAAGATCATCGAGGCAGATTACCTTGACGCGAGGGCCGGTGTCGCCCCTTACACCGCGAAATGCCAAGCTCCAACGGTGAGTCCTTTAACTCTTTGCGCACTTCGCAGTCGCAGTTTTGCATTCGCGGTCGTGCTAACTTCATTTTGTAGTCGCAGTTGTTCCAGGTGGTGGAAGGTTGGCTTCCATCCGCAGACGACGAGAATTCGAAATCGTCCAGCGAGGATGAAAGCGAGTCTTCACCCAACAAGGGTGATGTCAGGAGTGATGGGGGCACTGATGACGATGATGATGCCGATGGTGGCGAGGAGGTCGTGGAGGTCGCCACACCCACGGTTCGCAAAACTCGCGGGCAGCATCAGCGCGAGCTCGAGGCCAGCAAGAGCCTCGAGGCTCACGACGAAGACGAGGATGAACTCCCCGGACACACCTCGCGGCGCGAAGCTACGTTGTCGAAGAAGAAACCACCGCCACCGAAGAAGAAGAAGCCAGCTAAGCCGGTATCACCGCCTCGGTCTGCGAGTAGCTCCGATGCTACCAGTGCAGCTGAGGAAGCTAAAGCCGACGCACCGGTGCATGCGACCGCGGCGGCTGGTGCGGCCGTTGCGGAAGGTTAGATGTCGTTGGTGTCGCTTCCGCCGCCCTTCGTCACCGGGCTTGTGGCCGCTCCAGCCTCAGGGACCTCTCCACCAAGGGAGCTCCCGCAGCGATCGCCACGTAACCTCCTGCCTCGACCTCGGTGTCTTGGGCGCAGAGTGTGTTCGAGACATGCCTCAGTTGGAAACTGGGGCCGGAGTTGTAGAAGCCGGCCAGCATTCGTACTGGCCTACGTTTTATCCCAGTCGCCAAGTGAGTGTTTATTAATCCTTTCGATTGTCTACTTGATTTATGTCCGACTGGCGAGTTTACGAACGGAGTTGTTCTATAGGACTAGAGTGAAGAAGATAGGTCACCCTTCGGTGGCCAAGGTTCCATCGGGTGCCGCGGAGGCACCAGTCGACCCTTCGAAGAAGAGGAAGGGCGACGAGGTCGAGGCGCCTGCTAAAGGCGCAAACAAAGCAAAGGGCGACGAGGTCGTCACGATTTCGGACGAGCCAGCGGTCGCCCCGAGCGAGGCTCCAATTGCAGTGGACGCAGCCCTGAGGGCTATGATGGACACGGAGTCGCACCGGGCGGAGCCTATGGACTCGGTTGGGGCGACAGGCCCACCTTCGAGTGGTGCGGGAGCCGCAGTGGCGACATTCCCTCGCTTTGTAGCGAGGGCCTCCGCGGCGAGTGCGTCGGTGCCGTCGAGCCAATTGCCCGAGGCCACCGGCACGAAAGTCGAGCAACATCGCGGGCGTACTCCATTCGTTCTCCCGTTATGCAATGGAGCTTCACGGCATGCTAGGCACCGTCATCCAGGTATGTATAGTCCCCGAGGATAGGGCCCCTGAATTTCAGTGGTCGGATTCTTATTGTTTTTCGAGTCCAGTGCCCGACTGGCTGGTCACTGAATTTCAGCGGCTAGGCACTTAGGATTTTTGTTGCCTAGACCCCGAGTGGCTAGTCGCTGAATTTCAGCGGCTAGTCACTTAGGATTTTCGTTGTCCAGTCCCCGAGTGGCTAGTCACTAAATTTCAGTGGCTAGGCACTTAGGATTTCCGTTGCCCAGTCCCCGAGTGGCGAGTCGCTGAATTTCAGCGGCTAGGCACTTAGGAATTTTTCGCTGCCCAATCCCCGAGTGGCTAGTCGCTGAATTTTAGCGGCTAGGCACCTAGGATTTTCGTTGCTGACGCTTCCATGGATGCACAGGGTCTGCACCGCGAGTTGGCGGAGCGGCTTGACGCCAAGGAGCGTGTGGAGAGGGAGCTCCTCATTGTCCGGGACACGAAGAGTAGCTTCGAGCGACTACGGGTGAGTGGCCGTCGTGCTTGATGCTGGTCATAGACCGTGTTCTTCTCGTAATCATGGTGTTGTTGATGCAGAGGATAGCACAACCGTGATGGAGAAGGCTTGTCAGGGCCTGGTTCCGGCGAGTGAACTGATGGCTGCACAGTCGTCCTTGAGCGCCGTGGAGAAGCAAATCGCCGACCTGGAGCGCGAGCTCAAGGGGGCGAAGACGGATGCGACCTCGGCGGATGGGAGAGCCAAGGAGGCCGTTTCTTCTGCTGCTGAGGAGCGGAAGATGTCAGACGCGCTCGTCGCCGGGCTGCAGGATGACCTGTCCGGTCTTCAGGATTTCATCACAGAACGCTGTCGCCCGTTGATTTGTGAGTTTTCTTTGGCGAGTCCCCGAGCGTGTGGGTCGCGTTATTTTGCTGGAGCCTCCCTTGTTATTTGCTTGTGTGTTGCAGGCCTGATTACTGATAATGCCGAAGAAGTGCAGTCGTACGATGCGCGGCAATGCGTCACTACTCTGGTTGATTCTGCCGCGCTGTCAGCGACCTGCATCCGGGCATATCTGTAGGAGATCTCACCCACAGAGGTTATTCCTAGCGACCTCGTCGAGGTCTGGGTCTACCTGGAGAAGTCCCCGACTGTTGTAGAATTCATGGCGCGGTCAGCCTTTTGTCATGGTGCGGCGACTGCGCTGAGCCTTGGGCTCGCGCACTTTCCTGACGACTTCGACCTTGATGACGTCACGAGCGGGTACCCTTCATCGACGGGCGCATTGAAATCACCGAAGTGCTGAAGCTGACTGAGCGGGCGGTGGTTTGCCGACCGGGTGTGGGCGATGGGCGACCTCATTCCTTACCAGGAGACGGTCGTTGCCCCGAACGACCCCGATCCGGCGCACCGCGACTTCAAGGTGGAGCAGCCGTTCCATGCAGCTATGGCGGGTGAGCTCACGACGTACCCGTCGAATCCATGGATTCCTTTTATCCGCTGTCGCAAGGGTGGTGGCGCCTCATCGTCGAAGCCTGCGGAGTAGAATAGTTTGTTGATCGGCGTTAGTTAGGATAAGTATGTAACTACCCTTGTAAGCGAAAATGTTTTGCTGCTTTGAAGGAATGCAAGGATTCTTTTGTCAGTGTTTTTCGATTTGGTTGTTGGTTGTGCGAGTCCCCGAGCACGTCCGCCCTTTTATGTGTTGTATGAACTGTTAGTAAGTTAAGGTCCACTCGTCATGGCTCGGAAAGCCAGTCGCATGGCGACTCCAAGGGGTGCTCTGTACTTAGCCGTTTTCCCGGGTGGGAACTGGGTCGGGTGGCCGAGTCCCCGAGCGTGGTACTTGGCGGTTCTAGTCGCATGCCCGAGGTAGGTGAGGACGGGGCGCGTTGTGTTAGGCGCATCATCCCACTTGATCCGTGGGACCAGTCGCGTGGCGAGTCCAGGACGCGCTCTCATACTTGGCGTTTTTCCCTGGTCGCTCCTGTTTGTACTGGCGTCAGCCCCTGAGCGTGGTACTTTGCCGTTCGAGTCGCTGCGCCAAGGATGTGGAGGACTGGGTCGCTGTGGGAAGCGAATGCAGTTGTCTTGGCTCGGAAAGCCAGTCGGGCGAGGCGACTCCGATGGGGCTCCGGTTTGACTTTTTTCATGGACGATACGAGGCCTGTATTTTTTAGTGCCCTCGTATCGCACTACTTGGCCATTCCGGTCACGTCACCAAGGATTGACTTCTGCGAGTAGCATAGAGCTGTTATTACGAGTGCGAGTGGCACAAGATACGGAGAGTGGACACACGTTGTGCGAATCGATCTTCTTTATTTCATAGCGGGTAGGAGGTACATGTCTGGAGTTCTAGGTGTAGAAATTTCTTAGGAGATTTACATTCCATGGCCGCTTGACGTCGAGTTTTCCGTCGCCTCGGACGTCGGTGAGGTAGTAGGCGTCGTTTCCCAGGACGCGCCCGACAGCGAATGGTCCCTCCCATGGGGGAGAGAGCTTGTGCATGCCTTTCTTGTCCTGGATCAGACGCAGTACCAGGTCTCCTTCCTGGAAGGTGCGGGTCCATACTCGCCGGTTGTGGTAGCGGCGAAGCCCTTGCTGGTAGATGGCGGTGTGGGAGCGAGCTAGGTCAAACGCTTTGTCGAGCTGGTCGACTCCGTCTTGGCATGCGAGCTCGTTGTCACTCTCCGCGTAGTTGACTACCCGAGGCGAGTCATGCTCGAGGCCGGTTGGCATGACGGCCTCGGCACCGTAAACCATGAAGAAGGGGGTGATGTTGGAGATATGCCCTAGAGGCAATAATAAATGTAGTTATTATTATATCTTTGTGTTTATGTTAGATGTTTACATTCATGCTATAATAGTATTAACAAGGAAACATTAATACTTGTGTGATTTGTAAACTTAATTTGAAGTCCCTAGTATAGCCTCTATACTTCACTAGCTTGTTGGTTGATTAATGTTTGTGGTTTCCCTATCATGAACATTGAGATGTTATCAACAACAAGATCATATCGTTAGTAGAATGATATGGTGGACATACTCCTATAGATAAGCGTAGCATAAAGATCAAGTCATTTCAATAGTTCAATTGCTATATGCTTTCTGATACATAGTAAACTAATTCCTTCGACCATGAGATCATGCATATCACCTTTACCGGATGGATGCTTTGATGACATCAAACACCATACCGTAACTGGGTGGCTATAAAGGTGGCATTGAGTGTTCGGAAAGTATTGGTTGAAACACATGGATCAAGAGTGGGATTTGTCCATCCATATGACGGATAGATATACTCTGGGCCCTCTCAGTGGAATGTCATCCAAATTAGCTTGCAAGCATGTGACTGGCTCACAAGGGATCACATATCACGGGAACGAGAAAAGAGTACTTATCGGTAACGAGGTTGAACTAGGTATGCAGAGATACCGACGATCATAACCTCGGATAAGTAAACTATCGTGAGACAAAGGGAAATTGGTATCGTATGTAAGTGGTTCATTCGATCGCAAAGTAATCGTAGAAATATGTGGGAGCCATATGAATTTCCAGATTCCTCTATTGGTTATTGTTCGGAGAAGTGTCTCGATCATGTCCGCATAATTCACGAACCATAGGGAGACACACTTAAGGATTCGACGTTGTTTTGAGTAGTTATGGTATTATCAGAAAGAGACCGAATGTTGTTCGGAGTCTCAGATGGGATCCGGGATATCACGAGGTGATCCGGAATGGTCCGAAGAATAAGATTCATATAAGTAAAGTCCCGTTTCGGAGTTTGGGAATGGTTCCTGTGTTTTCATCGGGAATGTTCTAGAAGGTTCCGGAATGTCCGGCACTCCGGGGGGGGGGGGGAGGGGTACATGAATGTGTCATTACATATTGGAATGATTGCATCATGTACTAAGTGTTCTCGCTGTTCCAAATAAAGGATTAAATTGAATCCTAAAACTGAAAAGTCAAATGGCCAGTTTGAAAGTCAAACGGCTAAAACAGGAAAGTGAGGGAAACAAGCAAGAGGAGGTTGAAACCGACTTGGAGAGGAGTCCCTCCTCTCCAAGCCGGCGCGCCACCCTAGGCCGAGTTGGGGAGGGACTCCCCTCCCTCCCCTTGGACGCCGGCCCTCTCCACCCATAAAAGGAGGGGCAGGGCCTCCACCTCTAGACACACAAGTTCCTATCCTATAATCTAAATCCTAGCCCTAGACTCCGGTTTAGAGCCGCTTTGGTTTAGAGCTTCTAATTTCCCTAGCCTTCGGATTAGAGCCTTCTAATTGGTGTGTATAAACCCTAGACCACTAATAGCTCTCTCTCATACTCCACCATACTCGCTCCGGCTTAAGGCGAAGCCCTGCGGGATCTCCCCTCTACTTCCGGTACCACGCCACAGTCTTTGGGAATCGCGAGGAGAGTGCTACAACTTCCGCCTGCTGGAACAAGGGAGAGGAAGGTCTTCGTCGAAATCGAACGCCCGACCGATCATGGAGCTATGAACGCAGCCTTGGGAAGGATCGTCTACACGATCTTGAGATCGGGAAGAGTACGACTACATCACCCACGAGAATCCGCTCTCGTTAAACACTTTGGAATCTTCGAGGGTAAGTTATTCCATCGACTCGTTGCTACAATGTAGTAGATAGATCTTGGCTTGTTTGTTTGTATGCGATAGAAATTTTTTGTTTTCCATGCTACGAAACCCTACAGTGTTATCAGAGCCGTGTCTATATGTAGATCTGTTGCACGAGTAGAACACAATGGTCATTGTGGGCGTTGATGCTTTTATTGTCGATTGCTTTTTGTGTACTTTGCATCTTGCGGTATGTTGGGATGAAGCGGCCCGGGCTAACCTTACATGACATCGTTCATGAGACTTGCTCCACGCTTGACATGCAACTTGTATTGCATAAGTGGCTTTATGGTGCCTGTTTCTCCTAGCATAGTTAAGATCCAATTTACAACGGGTGATCAACAATGCTAGTATCAATGTTGTGGTTCTTGTTCGTAAGTTAGAACGACACTTATTGAAAGCCCCAAACCACGTAAAATATTCAAAGAAAGTAGAGGCGTCTAACTTTGTTTTGCAGGGGTGTGCAGTGATGTGATATGGCCATGATTGTGATTATATTTGATGTATGCAATGTTCCTTATTGTAAGTTGGCAACCGGCTGGAGCCATATGGTTGTCTTTAATTTATGTTAAGACCCGCATGTCTATTCAAAGTAGTTGTAATAGTTGAAGCCGGTGGACGACAACCATGGAGAAGCGTCATTAACCTTGATGCAATGCCGGTGATGATGGAGATCATGTTCGTGCTTGAAGATGGAGATCGGAAGCACAAAGAAGAAAGGCCATATCATATCACATATTATTGAATTGCATGTGATGTTAATCCTTTATGCATCTTGTATTGCTTAGTAGACGACGGTAGCATTATAAGATGATCCCTCATGCACATGAATTTCAAATCATAAAGTGTTCATCCTTAGTTAGCACTGTTGCTAAAGCTTGTTGTTTCGAAGCACCACGTGATGATCGGGTGTGTTAGATTCTGCAAGTGTATACAACGTGAGCAAGCCAGATTTGCTCATGCGGAAACTAAGGTTTGATCTTGACGAGCCTAGCATGTACAGACATGGTCTCGGAACACGGATCACCGAAAGGTAAAGCATGAATGATATAGTAGATATGATGAACATGACGATTGTTCGCCATTGAAACTATATCAACTCTCGTGATGATCGGTATTGATGTAGTGGATTTGGTTCGTGTGATCACTAAAACAATGTGAGGGATGTTGTTTTGAGTGGGAGTTCACCTAGTTTAATTTCATCATTAATTTGAACTCAATTTGTCATAAACTTAGTCTAAACTATTGCAAATATGTTGTAGATCAATGGCAGCCCCTACCATCAATTTTAATGCGTTCCTAGAGAAAGAAAAGTTGAAAAACAATGGAACAAACTTCGCGGATTGGTTCCGCAATTTGAGTATTGTCCTCACAGCTGGTAATTTGACCTATGTGCTGGATGCACCGCTAGGTGACCCACTGCAAATGATGCTCCGATGAAGTAAAGAATGTTTACCTCGCCTAAGAATCAGTACTCCATAGTTCAAGTGTGCTATCTTGTATGGTTTGGAATCGGAGCTTGAAAAGGTTTGAAGAGTCGACCCATATGATATTGTCGAGGATCTCAAATTGATTTTTGAGACTCATGCGGCAATTGAAAGCTATGAGGCTTCGAAAAGTTCTTTAAGCGCAAGATGGAAGAAGGCAGCTCCAAAGATGAGCATGTGCTTAAGATGTCTGGGCACGCAAACAAACTTCAAAGCTTGGGTATAGTGATTCCTAATGCTTTGGGGATTTACCGTGTCCTCCAATCACTACTACCAAGTTACAAGAACTTTGTGATGAACTACAACATGCAGAACATGAACAAGACGTTGCCAGAACTCTTTGCCATGTTGAAATCTGCAGAAGTGGAGATCAAGAAAGAGCACCAAGTGTTGTTGGTCAATAAGACCACCAAATTCAAGAAAGGCAAGTCTAAGAAAAAGGGACACTTCAAGAAGGGTGGTAAGAAAGTTACCACGCCGGCAAAGAAGACCAAGGCTGGACCCAAGCCTGATACTGAGTGCTTTTACTGCAAGGGAGAAGGTCACTGGAAGCGGAATTGCCCAAAGTACTTGGCGGATCTGAAGAACGGCAACATCAAGAAGAAAGGTATATCTGATATACATGTTATTGATGTGTATCTCACTAGTACTTGTAGTAGTTCCTGGGTATTTGATACTGGTTCGGTTGCTCATATTTGTAACTCGAAACAGGTGCTGCAGAATAAACGGAAGCTAGCGAAGAACGAGGTGACGATGCGCGTGGGAAACAGATCAAAGGTTGATGTGATCTCGGTCGGCACGCTACCCCTTCATATACCATCGGGATTAGTTTTATACTTAAATAATTGTTATTTAGTGCCTGTGTTGAGCATGAACATTATATCGGGATCTTGTTTATTGCGAGACGGTTACTTGTTTAAGTCAGAGAATAATGGTTGTTCGATTTATATGAGTAATATGTTTTATGCACATGCACCTTTGATAGATGGTCTATTCTTATTGAATCTCGATAGTGGAAATACACATATCAGAAACATTGAGGCTAAACGTTTGAAATCAAGCGATAATTCGACCTATATGTGGCACTGTCGTCTTGGTCACATTGGAGTGAAGCGTATGAAGAAACTCCATTCCGATGGACTTCTTGAATCACTTGATTTTGAATCACTTGAAAGATGCGAAGCATGTCTGATGGGAAAAATTACTAAGACTCCATTTTCTGGTATGATGGAGCGAGCTACGGACCTATTGGAAATCATACATACCGATGTGTGTGGACCAATGAGTGTAGCATCGCGCGGTGGTTATCGTTATGTTCTTACCTTCACGGATGACTTGAGTAGATATGGGTATATCTATTACATGAAACATAAGTCCGAAACTTTCGAGAAGTTTAAGGAGTTTCAAAGTGAGGTAGAGAATCAACGTAACAAGAAGATTAAATTTCTACGTTCCGATCGTGGAGGTGAATATCTAAGTTACGAGTTTGGCGAGCATTTGAAGAAATGCGAATACTTTCAGATTGACACCGCGGGAACACCACAACGTAATGGTGTGTCCGAACGTCAGAATCGAACTCTCTTAGATATGGTTCGTTCTATGATGTCACTTACAGATTACCGCTATCATTTTGGGGTTATGCATTAGAAACAGCCGCATTCACTTTAAATAGGGCACCGTCTAAATCCGTTGAAACGACACCGTATGAATTATGGTTTGGGAAGAAACCTAAATTGTCGTTCCTTAAAGTTTGGGGATGCGAAGCCTATGTAAAGAAGTTACAGCCGGACAAGCTTGAACCCAAAGCGGAAAAATGCGTCTTCATAGGATACCCGAAGGAAACTATTGGGTATACCTTATATCATAGATCCGAAGGCAAAATCTTCGTTGCCAAGAATGGATCCTTTCTAGAGAAGGAATTTCTCTCGAAAGAAGTGACTAGAAGGAAAGTAGAACTCGACGAGGTTGTCGAACCTTCTCTCGAAATTGCGAGTAGCGCAACACCGAAAGAGGTTCCTGTGGTGCATGCACCAATAAGAGAGGAAGCTAATGATGGTGATCATGAAACTTCGGTTGAAGTTGCTACAGAGCCTCGTAGGTCAACGAGAACTCGTACCACTCCAGATTGGTATGATCCCGATATGAGTGTCATGTTGGTAGACAACACCGATGACCCCAAGACATATGAGGAAGCGATGATGAGCCCAGATTCCAATAAATGGCAAGAAGCCATGAAATCCGAGATTGGATCCATGTACGAAAACCAAGTATGGACTTTGGTGGACTTACCGGATGGCCGAAAGGCTGTCGAGAACAAATGGATTTTCAAGAAGAAAACAGATGCTGATGGTAATGTTACTGTCTATAAAGCTCGACTTGTCGCAAAAGGGTTTCGACAAATTCAAGGAGTTGACTACGATGAGACTTTCTCACCAGTAGCGAAGCTAAAGTCTGTGAGGATTATGTTAGCAATCGCTGCATATTATGATTATGAGAGGATGTCAAAACAACATTCCTCAATGGAGATATTGATGAAGAGTTGTATATGATGCAACCCAAAGGTTTTGTCGATCCTAAAGATGCTAACAAGGTATGCAAACTTCAACAGTCCATCTATGGATTGAAGCAAGCATCCCGAAGTTGGAATCAACGTTTTGATAAGGTGATCAAAAGTTTTGGTTTTATACAAACTTATGGAGAAGCTTGTATTTACAAGAAAGTGAGTGGGATCTCTGTAGCATTCTTAATACTATATGTGGATGACATATTGTTGATTGGGAATGATGTAGACCTTCTTCATAGTGTCAAGGAATATTTGAATAATAGTTTTTCAATGAAGGATCTTGGCGAAGCAGCTTACATATTAGGCATAAAGATTTATAGAGATAGATCGAAACGCCAAATATCATTGTCACAGAGTACATATTTGGACAAAGTTCTAAAGAGGTTTGGAATGGAAGAAAGCAAGAAAGGGTTCTTGCCCATGTTGCCCAATACGACCTTGAGTAAAACTCAAAGTCCGACATCGCGGTAAGATAGAGAAAGGATGAGTAAGACTCATGCCTCAGCCATAGGATCTCTAATGTATGCCATGCTATGTACTAGACCCGACATTGCATATGCCGTTAGTTTAACTAGCAGATATCAAAGTGATCCAGAGTGGATCATTGACAATGATCAAAAACATCCTTAAGTACTTGAGAAGAACTAAGGATATGGTTCTTTCTTATGGAGGTGATGAATAGCTCGTTGTTAACGGTTACACCGATGCTAGTTGGAACACCGATCCGGATGATTCTAAATCACAATCTGGATACGTATTTATTTTGAATGGTGCAGCAGTAATTGGAGGAGTGCAAAGCAAAGCGTTGTGGCGAGATCTTCAATCAATCGGAATACATGGTCGCTTGGAGGCTTCACAAGAAGCGATATGGATGAAAGAGTTCATTACAGAGCTGGGTGTGGTTCCTAGTGCGCTGGACCCAATGTCTATCTACTGTGATAACATGGGCGCCATAGCCAATGCGCAAGAACCAAGGTCACACAAGAAGCTGAAGCATATGAAGCTGCGTTTTCACGCTATTCGAGAACATATCCAGGATGGGGATATAAAGATTTGCAAAGTACACACAGATCTGAATGTGGCGGATCCGTTGACTAAACCTCTCCCGAGGGCAAAACATGACCAACACCAAACTGCCATGGGTGTTCGGTATATTACCATGTAATCTAGATTAGATGACTCTAGTGCAAGTGGGAGACTGTTGGAGATATGCCCTAGAGGCAATAATAAATGTAGTTATTATTATATCTTTGTGTTTATGATAGATGTTTACATTCATGCTATAATAATATTAACAAGGAAACATTAATACTTGTGTGATTTGTAAACTTAATTTGAAGTCCCTAGTATAGCCTCTATACTTCACTAGCTTGTTGGTTGATTAATGATTGTGGTTTCCCTATCATGAACATTGAGATGTTATCAACAACAAGATCATATTGTTAGGATAATGATATGGTGGACATACTCCTATAGATAAGCGTAGCATAAAGATCAAGTCATTTCAATAGTTCAATTGTTATATGCTTTCTGATACATAGTAACCTAATTCCTTCGACCATGAGATCATGCATATCACCTTTACCGGATGGATGCTTTGATGACATCAAACACCACACCGTGAATCGGGTGGCTATAAAGGTGGCATTGAGTGTTCGGAAAGTATTGGTTGAAACACATGGATCAAGAGTGGGATTTGTCCATCCATATGACGGATAGATATACTCTGGGCCCTCTCGGTGGAATGTCATCCAAATTAGCTTGCAAGCATGTGAATGGCTCACAAGGGATCACATATCACGGGAACGAGAAAAGAGTACTTATCGGTAACGAGGTTGAACTAGGTATGCAGAGATACCGACGATCATAACCTCGGATAAGTAAACTATCGTGAGACAAAGGGAAATTGGTATCGTATGTAAGTGGTTCATTCGATCGCAAAGTAATCGAGAAATATGTGGAGCCATATGAATTTCAGTTCCTCTATTGGTTATTGTTGTTCGGAGAAGTGTCTCGATCATGTCCGCATAATTCACGAACCGTAGGGAGACACACTTAAGGATTGACGTTGTTTTAAGTAGTTATGGTATTATGAAAGAGACTGAATGTTGTTGAGTCTCGGATGGGATCCGGATATCACGAGGTGATCCGGAATGGTCGGAGAATAAGATTCATATAAGGAAAGTCCGTTTGGAGTTCGGAATGGTTCGGTGTTTTCACCGAATGTTCTAGAAGGTTCGGAATGTCCGCACTCGGGGAAGGGTACATGAATGTGTCATTACATATTGGAATGATTGCATCATGTACTAAGTGTTCTCGCTGTTCCAAATAAAGGATTAAATTGAATCCTAAAACTGAAAAGTCAAATGGCCAGTTTGAAAGTCAAACGGCTAAAACAGGAAAGTGAGGGAAACAAGCAAGGGGAGGTTGAAACTGACTTGGAGTGGAGTCCCTCCTCTCCAAGCCGGCGCGCCACCCTAGGCCGAGTTAGGGAGGGAATCCCCTACCTCCCCTTGGCCGCCGGCCCTCTCCACCCATAAAAGGAGGGGCAGGGCCTCCTCCTCTAGACACACAAGTTCCTATCCTCTAATCTAAATCCTAGCCCTTGACTCCGGTTTAGAGCCGCTTTGGTTTAGAGCCGCTTTGGTTTAGAGCTTCTAATTGCCCTAGCCTTCGGATTAGAGCCTTCTAATTGGTGTGTCTAAACCCTAGACCACTAATATCTCTCTCTCATACTCCACCATACTCGCTCCGGCTTAAGGCAAAGCCCTGCGGGATCTCCCCTCTACTTCCGGTACCACGTTGTCTTTGCCGGAATCGCGAGGAGAGTGCTACAACCTCCATTTTCTTTGGAACAAGGGAGAAGAAGGTCTTCGTCAGTACCGAACGTGTGACCGATCTGCGGGGCTTGGCCAGCGAAGGATCGCTCTACGATCTTGAGATCGGAAAGAGTACGACTACATCACCCACGAGAATCCGCTCTCGTTAAACACTTTGGAATCTTCGAGGGTAAGTTATTCCATCGACTCGTTGCTACAATCTAGTAGATAGATCTTGGCTTGTTTGTTTGTATGCGATAGAAAATTTTTGTTTTCCATGCTACGAAACCCTACAGGTGAATCATGTCGACCTGTTAACGGAGGTGCGGATGCCCCAGATGACAGAGGGGAGCTCTTCGACCCAGCACCCAGGAGTTCGCTTGAGTGGGACTTGAAGTCGCGGCTTCAGGCCATGGAGGATGCTCTGGTTGGTGCGTTCCGCCTGGCCGTTGGACTCCGGGTGGGCACCTAAGGCGAGGTCGAGTCGAATGTTGTGCTCCTCGTAGAATTCTCCCATGGATCCTTTGGCGAAGTTGGTGCTGTTGTCGGTGATGATGTTGTTCGGGAACCCATAGCAATAGATGAGCTCGCGTAGGAACTTTGTGGCGGTCTTCCCATCGCACTTGCGGACTGGCTTGGCCTCCACCCACTTTGTGAATTTGTCGACCACGACTAGGAGGTGGGTGAAGCCAGAGGGGGCCTTCTTGAAGGGGCCTACCAAGTCCATGCCCCATACGACGAATGGCCAAGTGATGGGGATGATCTTGAGCGCCGAGCTCGGTACGTGAGTCTGACTGCCGTACTTCTGGCACCTGAAGGAGCGTTGGACGATGTCGACCGTGTTGGCGTGTGCGGTGAGCCAGTAGAAGCCATGTCGCATGGACTTGGCGACCAGGGAGCGGGCTCCAGCGTGGTGGCCACAGTCGCCAGCGTGGATGTCCTGGAGGATCTTGCGTCCTTCGGCGGGTTGGACGCAGCGTTGGAACACGTCGTTCACGCTACGCTTGTGGAGCTCGCCGTTGATGATAACGAAGGATTTGTAGCGGCGTGCTATCATCCGGGCCTCCGTCTCGTCAGCGGGTAGCGTGCCTCCCTCAAGGTAGGCGACGTATGGAGCCGTCTAGTCGCTTGGCTCGGCGATAATTGTGACCAGGGTTGTGTCTGGTTGCAGCGGAATTCCGATGTCGATCTCCCTCGAGGGAGAGACAGAAGGCTTGGTGATGGTGTCGAGGAAGACGCCGATGGGCGCTGCGATTCGAGTCAAGCCAATGCGGGAGAGTGCGTCGGCCTCCTTGTTCTTCCGCCTGTCAATCCACTCGACGGAGTAGCCCGCGAAGTGGCCTCCCAACTGGTACACTGCTTAGCGGTATGCCTCCATGGTGGGGGAGACTACATCGCAGGTGCCGGCGACTTGCCCGGCGACGAGGTCGGAGTCGCCGTAGCAGCGCAGACGATTGATGTTCATCTCCTTGGCTGCTCGCATGCCATGGAGTAGCGCCTCGTACTCGGCCATGTTGTTGGTGCAGGGGGTGAATTCGAGGTACATGATATAGTATAACTTGTCGCCCTTTGGAGATGTGAGGACGATCCCTTCCCCTGCACCATCTGCATTCTTGGAGCCGTCGAAGTGTAGGCTCCAGTAATGGAGGTACGGTAGTTTCTCTGTCTGCTGGACCTCCTCCCAGTCGGCGAGAAAATATGCGAGAGCCTGCGACTTGATTGCCTTGCGCGTCTCGTACCTGATGTTGTGGACGCCGATCTTGATGGCCCACTTGGCGACTCGACCGGTCGCCTCACGGTTGCAGATGATGTCCTGCAACGGTGCTGAGGAGACGACCGTTATTGGGTGCTCTTGGAAGTAGTGCGACAGTCGCCGCTGGGCTCTGAAGACCGCATATACCAATTTTTGGTACTGCGGGTAGCGCTAACGCTACTCGGTGAGGACTTCGCTGATGTAGTATACGGGTCGCTGTACCGGGCGCTCCTTTCCCTCTTCTGGTCGTTCGACGACCATGACGGTGCTAATGACTTGCTTGGAGGCCGTGACGTAGACGAGCATGGGCTCCTTGTCGATGGGGGCGGCGAGTAGTGGTGCGGCGAGTAGCACCTCCTTGAGAGTGTGGAGCGCGTTGTCTGCCTCCTTGTCCCACTGGAATGTGGGGTTCTTGCCTTCTCGCCTAACTGGGGGATGAAGCGACTGAGAACCGCGACTCGCCCGGCCAGCTTCTGGACGTCGCGCAGGCACTCGGGTTTGCCGAGCCGGGAGATCGTGTTGATCTTGGTGGGGTTCGCCTCGATCCCGCGCTTGGAGACCACGTACCCAAGCAACTGTCCAGTAGGTACACCGAAGGTGCACTTTCCTTGGTTTAGCTTGATCTTATACCTCCGTAGGTTTACGAAGGTTGCCGCCAGGTCGGCGAGTAGGTCGCCCTGGAAAGTGCATTTCACCACCACGTCGTCGATGTAGAGGTGGATGTTGCGGCCAATTTGGCTCGCAAGGCACTCCTGCATGCACCTATGGTAGGTCGCCCTGGCGTTCTTGAGGCCGAAGGTCATGGCGGTGTAGAAGAAGGCTCTGAATGGCATGATGAACATCGTCTTCTCCTCGTCCTCGACTGCCATTTTGATATGGTTGTAACCAGAGTAGGTGTCAAGGAAGCATAGAGACTCTGAGCCCGCGGTCGAATCGATGATCTGGTTGATCCGCGGGAGGACGAATTGTTCCTTCGGGCAGGCGCTGTTGAGGTTTGTGTAGTCGATACACATTCTCCATGTACCATTTTTCTTCTCGACTAGGACTGGGTGTGCCAGCCACTTGGAGTATTTGATTGGCCGAATGAAGCTGACAAAGAGTAGACGATGCACCTCCTCGGAAATTGCTCGGTGGCGCTCTTCATTGAAGGGCCACAGCGACTGCTTGATGGGTCGTGCTTTGGGGTCAGCGTTGAGTTTGTGCTCAGCGAGTTCCCTTGGGACACCAGGAATGTCGGATGATTTCCATGCGAAGATGTCGCGATTCTCACATAGGAACTCGATGAGCGCGCCTTCCTATTCTGGGCTCATGCCCGTCCCGATCGTCACCGTCTGGCTTGAGTCGCCTGGGACCAGCTTGACGGCGCGAGTGTGCGTCGTCACCTCGAATGCGGTAGAACCGCCGCCCTCCGAGTTGGGCTTCTTGAGTATGGTGGGTTCGTCATTGTTGACCCCGCTCATGTAATTGGCGAGTTCCTCCGCGTGGTTCGCCTCTACTGCTATGACGGTGTCGGAGAGCTCAGCGCCTTTGGCCTTGCATTCTGCGGCCATGTCAGGGTCGCCACGGACAGTGATGATGCCACATGGGCCGGGGAGCTTCATCGTGTTGTACGCGTAGTGGGGCGCTGCCATGAATTTGGCGAACGCCTGACGTCCCAGGACAGTGGTAGGGGCTGTTGAAAGGCACCAGCTCGAAGACGATCCGCTCGGTGCGGAAGTTTGCTGGTGTGTCGAAGGTGACTGACAATGTCACCTTTTCGATCGGATACGCCTTCCGACAGGGGACGGTGCTATGGAAGGTGGTGTAGGTCGTCTCGATCATCGACTGCTGGAGCCGCAGTCGCCTGAATGTGTCCAGGTACAGGATGATGATGGAGCTGCCGCCGTCCATCCGCGTCTTGGGGAGCCAGTAGTCTCCCACCTTGGGCTTGACCACCAGGGCGACTCGACCCGGATATTCGATCCGTGGCGAGTGGTCTTTGCGGCTCCAGGTGATTTGTTGCTCGGACTAGTTGAGGAACTGGGGGATGTCGACCTAGGGCACCGCATTGACAGCGACGACATGGGCGATGACCTTCTTCTCGCGCTTCGTGTTGAAGCCGGTGAAGGTGTGAAGCGAGCGACGTTTGGCGGGTGGTTGTCGGGGTCCTCCCTTGCGCGCTGTGCCTTCTTGATCTCCCTCTAGGAGTGGCAGTCGGCGGTAGTGTGCGTGGCGGGTTTCCCCTCCCTGATGTGGAACACATAGGGCTGGTTAAGGAGAGCCGTGGGGTCGAACCTCGGCTTTGCCTTATAGTTGCCACTGTCGCGGCGTTGGCCTCCGTCAAGGCGAAAGCTCTTGGGCTCGCGTGGAGCATACCCGGCGTTGGTGACGAAGTCGACTCGCCCATCACTGTGGCGCTTGTCGGTGAGGCGAGTGTTGTTGTAGCATAGCTCGGGTCATCTCCCGTTGTCGTGGACGCTCGTGCGGCAATTTCCTCTCGACTCATCATCGGTTTCTTGGTTTGGGTCCCCCTCCGCGTACCGCTTGGCGATCTCGAGGTGGTCCGGTGTGTTGTCGAGTGTTTTGTACACCCGCTTGAGTTTGACGACCAGGGGCTCTGTAACACCCCACTTTTAGATAATCATTATTTAGGGTTTGACTGTGCATTTAATGAGAATCATAACTTAAATTGTGCACTCAAGAAAATAATGAAAACCCTAAAAACCCTAATCTTCCCCCTCTCTTTGCAAGCATTCAAATGGTTTTGAATTTGAAAATCACAAAACAATGGGGGCCCAAATTGAATATAAGGAATCTTGAGTATTTTGTATATTTTATAATGTCCTCTGGTATTTTTGAAATATACCAAAATAGAATTCAAAATGGAACACAAAAGAGAAAATGCAAAACAGAAAAAGGAAAAGGTTTCTAAAAAAACTGGATCCAGAACCTCCCAGACCACGGCCCAGCTTTCCTTCCTCTCCCCTGCATCCTTTGCTGCAACCCACCCCGCAGCCCACCTCGGCCCAAGATGGCCCGTACTGCTTCACCCTTTCTTTCGTCGTCTTCCTCCTCCCAGGCAGGCTGCTCGGTGTCGCCGGCGCCGCCGTTGATCCCCGCCGCCTGCGCTCTGCCGTCTATCGCTCTCCGGGGCGAGGATAAGAACGCCACAATGCTCCTGCCTCAACCCTATCTCCCTTTGCTCTCTCCCTCGACCCCCTTCTCGCGTTCGTCTCTCTCGCCCAAACCCTAACCGCCCCAGTCACCGGCGAGGCCCGCACCCTCTAGCATCCCCTTGATCCGCTAAGGTGCGCTAGAGAACCGTCGTGCTCCCTTCGTCATCCTCCTGTAAGGAATCGAGACGGGAAGATCGCGAACCGCTGGATTCGACTGCATCTTCCCCGAGCCCGACGCTCGCCGCCGTGGCCATTACCGCTGTTCCCGAGCTCCCCCGTCCTCGCCGATGTCACTCACGCATCAAGGGTGAGCTCACGGTCCTCCAGGACCTCTCCAACCCTCCCATCTCTCTCTGGTTTGAGATCGCGCCGAGCGTCGCCCACCGCTGCCGTCGGCCGTCGTCGCACCGCATGCTCTGGTGACCATTTCGAGGTGGCGCCGCCCCTATTAGGTTTGCCCCAGTTCCCCTGGTTCGAACAAGCTAGGTTTCGTAGCCTCACATCGCCTCTGTCGTCGTTCCACGCCGACGTCTGGCCGTTCCCTCAGGCGAGGCGCGCGTGGCGCCTGCGTGGCATGCCAACATGGCCTCGGCCCCACCTGCCAGCCCAGTGGGTAAACTCTGCCTCGGTGAGAATAACCAAACCCCCCCCCCCCCCCTTTCCCACTTTGCGTGTGTGGATGCTGAGGTGGCCAGAGGCCCACCTGTCTGTGACTGTGGCTAGCCCAGCCTGAGTGTAAAAAGTATTTCCAGTTTGATTTAAATTAAGAAAAGGTTTAATAATTTCAGAAAAAGGATAAATCTTATAAATTTAATAAGTAATTATTTATAAGTCAGATAAATACAAATAATATATCAAAATGTTCAGAAAAATGAAACTAGATATTTAAGCTATCATCATGCATTGATCAACAACTAAAATGACAAGTTTAATTAGAAGAACATAGTAACCCCTCTCATATAAATTCGGAGTTTTCCCAAGTTCGGGTTTGTACCCCTCGGAACCCCGTTTAAGTTGTTGAGCAGGTTCTAGGGTTACATCTCAATGCAAATTAACTTGGCATATCATCATACTTTCTTGAGCATTGCATAGATGCCATTTGTTGATTGTTTACCCTTTATTTCTGGTGTTTGGTTATTTCCGATAGAATACGATATCGAGATCGAGATCGAGATTGAAGCCCGGAGAAAACACCATCGAAGTTCGAAGAGCGACGAACAATACTTGACCAACTATAACAAGTCAAGTACAAGGCTCCCCAAGATCTACTTATCGGTTATCATCTGGCAAAGGCAAGCATAGCCCCACCATGATATAATCCTATGATTTCGAAAGCATTTCAATCCTGCCATGATGCATACGATTCTACTGTGGTATTTTATCGATAGATAGAGTATCCTATCTATTGCATACTTCCTTTGAGCTTATATTACCCGATCCACTGCTCCTAGCATAACTAGGTTTGGCTCGCGAGCACTGCTAGAGCTATTATATGTGTCAGCTTAGCCATTCATAGCTGTCAGTTCTGGTCCATCTAGATGATGTATCAGATACAGAGAATCTAGTATGACAGGAGAACGTGATGAGATGAGATCAGTGATATGAGATTAAACATGCTAAGGCTTGTATGGGAGGCCACGGTGGGATGTGGTTTTTCTAGTCCCATGCTCGCCACCACTAGGACCTGAGTTCTTGCCTTTGGAACCGAGATGAGCGTACAGCCACACGGGGCTTGGGAACCCATCGCCTGATTAACTTGCCTAGTATATTCCATGAGTCACATAGTTCGGGCGTTCCATTCGACATATGCATAGAAAACCTTTTGAAAGATTTGCCGGGTGCAGGTGCATTCATAACAGGTAGGTAAGCGTGGCCGAGGTTGCTTGGGGTAGATGGCGCCCCTGGTAAACCAACCTCGCCTCACATCTTTAATCTTGACTTGATTTGACCGTTCTGGAACCATACTTATTGCGTGACTCATGGTCTTGGCGAAAGCAAGGTAAAGGTCGTGGCCAACCACCCTCTGCCGGCCTTCCAAGGAAGAGGGCTAATAACGTTGGCATTAAGAGTCGGTTCGTACGTGTGGGTAAATTTTTACACCCCTGTAGGGTTAAATCTTTTCGAAAAGCCGTGTTCAAGGTTATGAACGCTTGGTGACCAGATTCTAAGATCATAGAGAACTATAACCTAATCTTAAAACTTGGTAGATCAACGTGTGCTTAAGGATTCTTCCTCATGAGTACGAGAGGGTGATCCTAGTTCAAGTGATGATGATGATTCGGTGGATATCAAAAGAGATGATGATAATTATTTTAGAGACGTCGCTCTCTTATCCCCTTTTAAAATACTCTAAATAGACGAGCTTCTTCTCCCTCTCTTGTTTTATAAAGAAAGATGGCTTTTCGCAAAACAACTCCACTAGACAGAAGTCTTGTGGAGTACACCCTATACTCACCCTTGCTTTGTTGATACTTGTGGCAGGGTAAGTGTTAACCCGAAGACGAGTTCAGTACTACATCGACATCGATGAGTAGCTTGGGGTTCCTTGCCGGCAGCCTGGAATATATGGGCTGGGACGTCATCGTTATGCTTCAGGCCTCTTAGGCCATTTGTTAAGTTTGCTATACTTAATAGCATAATTTGCCTTTCGTTGTTTGATGTTTGTGGTCAGTAACCTCTGCTTGTAATAATTTGGTTCTCTGCTCAGTTATGAGCTTGCTGTAATAAATTTTTTTGTCGTAGGGTCACTATCGTGTTACCGATTCTTCACAGGATATTCTCGAGCTCAAGGTTAAGCTTATGTCAGACGAAGGTCTGGGATTTGTTTAGCCCTGATCCTGGGGGTGTCACAGGCTCATAGCGGCACGAGGTCTTGAAGCAGTGGATCGCGGCGTTCGGGTGGATTCCGGACGCGTTGTACCATAGGTCTTGCCATCGTTAGACCCAGCTGTGGGTCGACTCGCGGGGTCCCTGGACCCATCGCTCTAGGTCCTCGATGGTGGTGGCGCGGGTGTAGGAGCCCTCGAAGTGTCTGGCTAAGGCATCGCGCATTTCCTCCCAGGAGTCGATGCTGTCTGCGGGGAGGGTGTTGATCCATTGCCGGCATGCTCCCTCCATCATCAGGGGGAGGTAGCGAGTGGCGAGCAGGTCAGTGTGGCCGGCGATTCCCATCGCCATGAGGTACGTGTCCAGCCACATGGACGGGTCGTACAAGGGGTCGTACTTCTCAATCTCCTTCGGCGCCTTGAAGTTGGCCGGGTATTTTTTGCCTCGGATCATCGGTCCGAAGCACCGGGGTCCGACTCGGCTCATCGATACCCTTGGTTCGCCGTCGCGGCGGTTGGTGAGGGTATGCCTCAAGTCGCCTGGCTAGCGTGCGCGCCAGCTCTGGTTGTTGATGATTTGCGTTCGCGCGTCGACTGGCTGCTCGTTGGCGGCGACGAAGTTGTTCGTCGGTCGCGGGTCGTTGGTGGAGAGTGCCACGTGTGCGTGTCAGTGTTGGAGCTGCAGGGGCTCGGGTGGTGGGCAGTTGAGGGTGTTTGCCACCATCGGGCGACCGCTCGAAGCCGCCCTGCTGCCTGACAAACGCGAGTACATGCGACCATGTGAGTCAGCTCCCGCATTTTGTTTCTCGACGTCCTTGGCGAGTAGAGCCTTGGCGTACTGGATCTGCAGGGCGCTTTCCCCTATCACGTTGATGTTGTCGACCGTGGCTCGGCTCGCGACGACGTTGTCCATCGGGGTGGGGAATAGCAGGAGGCCGTTTGCGCCTCGCTCCTGCGAGGAGACCAGGATTCTTGGCTGATCCCGGGGGGGCGTGCGGCCGGGTGGTGGTGGGGCATCATTGGCCTTCACGCTTGGTGGTGCCCGGGAGCTTCCTCCTGGCGGCGTTTTCTCGCAGATCGCGCGCTCGGCTATGCGGTCCGGGTCGTTTTCATCGTCGAACGTGGCCCTGAACAGTGGGGTTCAGGCGCGACCTGATGTGGAGTTGGTGGTAGCGCGAAAGCACCTTTCATCATCGAACGTGGCCCTGAACAGTGGGGTTCCTTGCTCCTGCGCGTTCTCGTAAAAAATTTCGCGCTCGGCTTGTTCCTTGCGGACCGCCTGCTCCAATCATAGGCGGAGTTCCTCGACCTCCGTCGCCGTCGCGGTCGGCGGTATCGGCGTGGAGAAGGGGTCTGGCGGGGCGTTCGCACCATTCTCCATGTAGGCCGCGAAGTTGCGACCAGATCCGACGTGGAGGTCGCCAGAGTTCTCCGACCCAGAGTCGAAGTCGAAGATCCCAAGAATGAGGGGCCCTTGAAGTCTCCCATGTTGGAGACCTGGGTGATGGAGTCCACGGATGACGTAGTGACGATGGATCCGGCGACCGACGCCGGGGTCACCGAGTCGGCGTCGTCGTTGAGGGCCGCGTCATTCGCGACCGTGGTGGTTTCGGCCACGTTACTGTTGGCCGAGTCGTACTCGGAGGAGAGGCAGTGGATGGTGCGGACCTGACTCTCGGAGAGCCGGTCGCATGGTGGCGACTCGCGAACGCGAGCCGAGTCCTCCGATACGATGACGTTCTTTGAAGCCGACGAAGAGGTTGATCGTGCCGACCGTCATGATCACGCTGTGCGTGACGGGGCGCGCCGCCGGGACATAGCTGCTCGACAAGATCTAGAGGATCTCGCCGATCGTGATCATGCGGCCGGTGGCTATCGTCTCGTTGATGGGCAGATTGGATATCGCCGCAAAACACCGGCCTGACCGGCCAGGCCCCACGGTGGGCGCCACTGTCGTGGGAATGGCCACGACAGATACTGCAATCGGTAGCGAGTAGTAGAACGAAGGGCAAGGGCGGTCAGCCATCTGCGGTGCGAGATGAGGGCGGAGACACAATGATTTACCCAGATTAGCCCCCCCGGAGGGTAAAGACCTACTCCTGCTAGATTGTATTATGGAGAGAGTACAAGGGCGAGCTCGATGACTAGGCGGCGAGTCGCTGGGGTGTATGATGGAACGTGTCCTCTATGCGTACCCTAGGGAGGTTTATATAGGCTCACCTAGCTAGAGTTTACATATCTACAACCGAATTAGTTAAGGATTCGGAGGGTTCTTGACCTAATCCGACTGGGCCTAGCTACGCTTCTGGGCCTCCATCTTCCAGTCGCCTAGGTCCTTGCCAAGTCTCGATCCAGTCGTCGTCCTGCAAGCCCACTCGCTGGCAGCTTGGGCCAGTAGGAAACGTCCTGCTGGGTATACCCCGGTCGGCATATCCCCATCATGATCCATGATTAGTCTCAACTTCAAATAGTGCTCTGGGGTTTAGATTTTTACATCCATAGAATTAGTGGACATTATTTTGGTTGGTCATATCATTTCTAAAGATACCTTTATATGAGTCATGCACAGTGAGTTGTTTGACTGCCTACCTGCAGGATTCCAATATAATAGAGATTTAAGGTTCATATTCCCATAGTTACAAGTTGGGCTTAATTATTACTTCCTTTCAATTAGTTTTGGATTTGGGTTCTTATTATTTCAAAAATAAACTCGCAGTAGGGGATTCCTCATTCCCATTTCTTTCAAAAAAAATAGTTTTGGTTTTATCTACAAGGAAAAGTACACATGTGTAACTAGGTCACATGCCATTGATTTTACATTGAGTAGCATGGAAGTTGTGTTATGCTTTTGTAATGAGCAACCTCATGGTGGTCTGATGAAAATATTTTGCACATATCACACAACATAAATCAGACGACCATCAAATCGGGCAACCATCAGCATGCTCATGTAGTTCAAAAGTTTCAGCGATGGGCCATTTGAATCCCTTTGCAACCTAACTTACTGGCAAAATATTTAATGTATGACTGTGTTCGTTAATTGCAATTATTTTCATACCACTCCACTTTTTCAGTCTTGGGAACGACATCGGCAGTGTTAGGTCCCCTGCCGGCTGCCGCATACAGATCTAAAAATTATTAAGTGTTATTTAAGTTTATTAGTTATTAGCTTTAATTTGTATCATTAAGATGTTATAACTGCTACATGAATATGTATCGGTAAATACTACCTATCGTGGTCCGATCTGAAACGAATATCCGGACTAGCATCGGCTCGTTCGTTTGGAGCAAGGCTTCCAATGAAGAATGGTCCAGCTATATAATGACTCTCCCACACAACCCCAACGAGCCCTAACGTCGCTGTCGCCGCTCCTGTCGATCTCTCCGGTCTCCACTCGTTGTTGCCACCGTCTTCGGCCCTCCCCCAACGCTGCCCAAGTTTCTGATGGCACTCGTCGCTGCCGCATGGATCCATGGTAATGACCTTGAGCAGGGGCTCTCCAACCCGACGAAGAAGAGGAGCGGGGCACCAACCACTGCATTAGGGCACGACTGAAGAGCAGCCCGCCGTGTGTCGCATTATGGCGAGGTTTAGCGCAACAAGGAAGAACTGCAAAGTGCGATTCATGGTTCTCGTGTGCAAGATCATAGGGATCGACCTCGGCGGGCACGAGCGCATGGGATGTGCTTTGTCACCGAGACCGCCGCGTGGTGTGATGCCGACTGCCCTCGTCTCCACCTGGACCACACGATTCTTCGAAATATCAGTGCTTACTAAGCATCACATGTTTGCTTCTTACATCATAGGGAGTGTTTCCGAAATCCTTCACCTCCCATACCATGGTTTCTACTAGCGTCTTATGTGCTTCCTATAACCAATCTAGTTACTCCCAATGCCAAAACTCATTGCTTCATCAAAAATTACAAAGCTACCGATGTAATAATGACATGGTTTTTATAAAGAATTGTGCTTCACACAAAATTTCCATGGAACTCAATCTCATGTTCGTTTTCCCCTTTTCTGGGGAAGAAGCAGCAAACTATCAGGAAGAAAGCAGGAGTGGTTAGCGATATTTTCGGAGGTAAATTACGGAGTATGGGAGAAATTAGTGGGATCAGTTTTTACAAAGGAAGCACACAATCAATTCCTGGAATCACGGAGAAGAGCTGCCTGTGGGCCTGGTTAGAAATCGTACGGTCAAACCTCTTCAATCCTACGGCCAAGCGCTGGTCCGACGAGAAACTAATATCGGACGCCGATTCCTAGCATATGTATCTGTGTACTAGCAAAATCACGTGAATATTAAATAATATGTGTAGATCTATTTTAAATTTTCCATTTGTTCTATTGCAGATAACGCCGATCTCTACAGTTATAATTAGCATGAAAGGTGGATTAATTAAAGAAATAAATATGAGAAACGTTCCCATTCCAATTTAGTACATATTAAGTTTTTTAATATGTGAGTGTTCTCATAATTTAGATGCATGTAGTATTTTACTTCAAATATAACATAGCTGTCTAAAAAAACTTATAATATTGTGATTAGTATTGTGTATTGTGCAAATAGTTTGATGGTATGGTGTATCCAAATAATAATAATTTCGCAAACCTAGATTTTGTATACCTATCATCTAAGAAACTATAAGATTAGCATATCCCATATTTTTCAAAGCATGTAATCATGGATTTAACATTTAGCTAGATAGCTCATTACATCAAATGGTGACACATGTTTATGATAAATTTATAGAGTTGCAAACCATATCCATCTTGCAATATTGTGTATAATAATTTTGGAAGCATAAATTAGTTATTTAATTTAATTTAAAGATATCATAGAAAACCGGAAAATTCTTTGTCTTCGTATTTTTTGATAGGTTAGTAGCATCATCAAGTAAAAAATGTGGTATATAAAAAGTTGTTCTTTTGTCATACGTAACAACCATGTATTTGGTGTCCATGGGATGGTGTGGAAATGGTAGAGAGAGGGATTTAGTCACAACCTTAAGTAGAAATGGTTGGACACAATGATCGGTATGCTAATTTAACCCCATCATAGAAATACCTTGACAAACACAATAAATGTACCTGGTTCCTCGATCGATGTGATTTTTAAAATACATGCCTCCGCTATGATGCAACGATATGCTTTGCCCATACACGATTAAATTTTATGCCTAGGTTTAGTGTTTATGTGCACAAAATGGGTAATGAAAAAGAAAGTTATCTATGTACTATTATGATTTCAAAAGATCAGTCACATAATTTAACCGACACAGAAACGTGACGGGAGTACTATTTCTCCATAAAGTATGTATGATCTACTATCTAACGGAAACGTGACAGAGTTAGATAGTAGATCATACAACAGAAACGTGACGGGTTCTAACTATTTATCTTGCTCCTGATTAACCTTATTTTACTTTTACTTTATTATAACTAGTTGAATGCCCGTGCGTCCACGGGTATTTAAATTTTCATGTCACGCTCTATTTAGTTGTCATGGTGTATTTTAATTTTTCAATTTGTCAAATATCTCCGATATGGTTCACTTGCTTTTTTTTTAAATTCACCCTTTGATTAAACCGACAACACAAGATGTTATCATTATCTGTCTCTTCCCCTTCACTATAGTAAAAGAAAGGCAAAAGGGAGGAACTCCACTTCCCCTGCTCCGTAGCTAGCCAGACCGCCGATACCTCCCTCTCCATCATCCACTTCATTGGTGGGAGAGTAGAGGGACCACATATCGTGTCTCCTGCGTCTAGGTAGTGGTAGGATTAGGGTTTTGGCTGTCATTTTTTGGGTGTTGGTGACAATGACGGTGAGGAATAATCTACTGCAGCTCCAGTCCCACTTTGACGGCTACGTTAAGTACCTGGCAGCAGCGTCTTCATGCTTTCTCTTGGAGGGAGCGAGATTTGGTGCGCTAGGTTTGGGTGTCGCGGTTACGATGTCACCCACAGAATAATTTTTTTCTCCAACTCCGTCATGGTGACGGCGCATCCTCCGGTGTCGTTGAGTGTGTGAGAACTTGTACATGACGTAGTCTCACAAGGCGCCAATTTTGCCTCCTTTCTCTGATGTAGGAGTGGGAGGGGAGGACCTTGGCACTGGTGGTTCTTCAACTTGATGTTGCTTTTTAGTGTTGGTATGGAGATACAGAAGTCGAAAACTTTGTGACAACAGAGATCCCATTTGCAGACACAAAGTTCACGGTTGACTCAGAGTGGGAGTGGCAGCGGCAACGGTAAAGTGGACCTCTACAGATACAAACTTCACGGCGACTCCAGGTGGGAGTGGCAGCGACAGGGCAGCACGGTGGACCCCGTGTTGAGTTGTATCCCAGGGACTTGGGAGTAGTATTATATTTATTAGTGTGGTGTTGTGTACCACTTGTCCTCCTTAATATACCTAGGGTCTAAATCACAAAAAACACACGATCTCCAATAAATTACACTACTTGTAGATGTATAAATTATTTTATAAAACATCTTATTTGAATCACAAATCAACCTTACAAAAAATTGCCTTCACAGTACGGTACATACATTAGAACTTCATGTTGACTTGTTGATATAACAAATCAAGTTAGCACAGACAAAAGCCTATGTGGTTTAGTGTCAGGGGTCTCAGGGAGGTCAAGGATTCATTTTATTTCCAAGATAAAATAGAAAATAAGTATAACTATGAGAAAATCAAGCGCCATTCATAACACTGGGAGATCTTCTCCTTCGGGAATCTAGATGAGAATATGTTTTTTTAGAAATGAGGTCATCAGGCCCAACTTTATTACTCCCTCAGATCCATACTAATGTTCTCAGATTTGTCTAGATTTGGATGTATCTCTACATCCATCCGAATCTAGACAAATATGAGAACATTAATTTGGAACGGAGGGAGTAAGGGTGCGGTGTCAACCACCCTCGTCGGCATTCACCAGAGGCGACGATTGTTGTATCGATCTTGTCGTTGTAAACCTTGGTTCCGCACCTATGGCGTCCGTTTGTAGAGATGATTGCTTCCGACATGACGACCACCACAATGATGGTCTTGATAGAGGCTGCAGCCGGGACAACAAGGGTGTGGATCGCGCCTGCTACACGGGTGAAGCCGAACTCCATTGTTGTGGGGACGGTCGACATCCCAACGATGAAGGGAAACCGGCGCCGATGGAGGGAGAGATCCCCTCTGCGGCGGCATAGGTGGGGAGGAGTGGGTGGTGTGGAAGATCGGGTGAACTGGGCAGGGTGCCTGATGTTGGGCTTAGACATTAGATGCGGGCGGGGTGAGCGGAGCGACCGCGCGGCAAATGAATCGACGTAGTGCGGAACGGCAGAAAACAAAACACCTTTTTTTTAGATAATAGAGATAGATAAGATAAAGTCTGTTAGTCTTGTTAGATAATATTTTTAGTATTTTTATGGAGCTTAGGCAATTTGTTAGCGGTGGCAATTTCTATGATTTTGCATGTGTGACACCAGGCATTCACCAAGTTAAATACCTGGCAGCAGCGTCTTCATTCTTTCTCTTGGAGGAACCGAGATTTGGTGCGCTAGTTGTGGGTGTCGCGGTTACGATGTCACCTACACAACAACTTCTTTCTCCAACTCCGTCGTGGTGACGGTGCATCCTCCGGTGTCATAGTGTGTGAGACCTTGTACATGACATAGTCACAAGGCGCCAATTTTGCCTCCTTTCTATGATGTAGGAGTGGGAGGGTAGGACCTTGGCGTCGGTGGTTCTTCAACTTGATGTTGCTTTTTAGTGTTGGTATGGAAATATAGTAGTCGAAAACTTTGTGACAACGGAGATCCCATCTGCAGACACAAAGTTCACGGTTGACTCAGAGTGGGAGTGGCAGCGGCAACGGTAAAGTGGACCTCTACAGATACAAACTTCACGGCGACTCCAGGTGGGAGTGGCAGCGACAGGGCAGCACGGTGGACCCCGTGTTGAGTTGTATCCCAGGGACTTGGGAGTAGTATTATATTTATTAGTGTGGTGTTGTGTACCACTTGTCCTCCTTAATATACCTAGGGTCTAAATCGCAAAAAAAAACACGATCTCCAATAAATTACACTACTTGCAGACGTATAAATTTATTTTATAAAACACCTTATTTCAATCACAAATCAACCTTACAAAAAAATTCCTTCACAATACGGTGCATACATCAGAACTCCATGTTGACGTGTTGAGATAACAAATCAAGTTAGCATAGACAAAACCTTATGCGGTTTAGTGTCAGCGGTCTCAGGAAGGTCAAGGATTTATTTTATTTCCAAGGTAAAATAGAAAATAAGTATAACTATTAGAAAATCAAGTGCCATTCATAGCACTGGGAGATCTTCTCCTTCGGGAATCCAGATGAGAATATGTTTTTTTTAGAAATGAGGTCATCAGACCCAGCTTTATTACTCCCTCAGATCCATATTAATGTTCTCAGATTTGTCTAGATTCGGATGTATCTCTACATACATCCGAATCTAGACAAATATAAGAACATTAATTTGGATCGGAGGGAGTAAGGGTGCGGTGTCAACCACCCTCATCGGCATTCAGCAGAGGCGACGATTGTTGTATCGATCACGTCGTCGTAAACCTTGGTTGCACACCTATGGCGTCCGTCTGTAGAGATGATTGCCTTCGACACGACGACCACCACAATGATGGTGTTGATAGAGACCGCAGTCGGGACAACAAGGGTGTGGATCGCGCATGCTATGCGGGTGAAGCCGAACTCCATTGTTGTGGAGACGGTCGACATCCCAACGATGAAGGGAAACCGGCATCAACGGAAGAAGAGATCACCTCTGTGGCGGCAGAGGTGGGGAGGAGTGGGTGGGGTGGAATATCGGGTGGACCGGGCAGGGTGCCTGATGTTGGGCTTAGCCATCAGATGCAGGCGGGGTGAGCAGAGCGACGCACAACAAAGGAATCAACGTAGTGTGGAACTGCAGAAAATAAAACACCTTCTTTTTAGATAATAGAGATAGATAAGATAAAGTTTGTTAGTCTTGTTAGATAAGGTTTGTTAGTCTTTTTTATGGAGCTTAGGCAATTTGTTAGCGGTGGCATTTTCTGTAATTTTTGCATGTGTAACACCAGGTATTCACCATGTTTTTGAAATTAATAGTAAAGATAGATTTTAGTAATGTGTTTAATTTTTTTTCTAGGGTTTGCTCCAATCCTAACTCGGCCACTTCCTAAGAGGGAAGAAAAAACAAGATTTTAGACTTACTTGGTCCATACACTTGGCCCGTGTGTAGTTGGGGAACTAATGGACTTAATGGGCTGCAGTTTCTTCTCTTGGACATCTTTTTTTCTATTCTTTTATATTAGTTTGTCCTTTTCTTTTATGCTCGCAAACGTTTTCAGGGTGCCCTTGTATTTTCGATATTTGAGGGATGGTGACCTCATCGAGAGGAGACTCCTTTTGGGGTATCCCAATTTTATCCCCTCCCACAGTCTACATTGGTCACTTGGTAAATCCTGCAATCCATGCACCCTTTGTCTTCGATAGGCACCTCGACGATCCCCTAATTGTTGCAGAATTGACAGCTATGAGCTCCGACGGACAAACGCAAAGGATCACAGCCCCTCTTGGCGGCATGTGAGATATGGTGAGAGAGAAATAGACGAATTTTCCGAAATGATGAGCTAAATGTTGAGGATTTGATTTTGAGAATCAGAGATGAGGCGGTCCTATGGAACATAGCTAGAGCAAAAAAGCCTTCGACCTGGGTTGAGTCCTTTTGGTTGTTTGTTTTTGCCTTTCTTTTCTTTTCATTATTATTTCTTTCGGGGTGACCTGGCCCTTGCCTCATTTTCCACTCCTTGTCCTTTGCAACAAATCTTCTATATCTCTATTATCTAAAAAGGAGCAATTCCCTCTGTTTCCTCCAATATGCAGGAACAATTGATCTCGTCCTTCAAATCACAATGATCTAATGATCCACGGCTTCCCAACGACATCGCACAACTTCCCTGTTAATAGCGGTTATTAATGGCTTGTAAAACTTATGGTCCGTCAATCTCCTGGACATCCAAAAAAAGGTCCACAATCTCCTGGACATCTCATGGCATTACACGACAATTACTACCCAATTACTACTACAGAATAAAAGGGCCACAATTAGTACCTAGATTACATGGCATTACACGGCTGTGCTTCTAAAAATAGGACTACCTGCCAATGCAATTACTACAGAGAAAAAACCAGAGCCGTGAATCTCCTGAACATCACAAAAAAGGTCCCCAATTACTTAAAAAATGCTTCTCAAAATTACTACAGAGAAGAAACCAGAGCCGTGAATCACACTCCTTTCGCGCCCTCGCGTCGACGAGCTCGAGGCGTCGCACCTCTCGCCGTCAACTATAGCACTTTTCGCCAACGTGCCACAAAAATTCACCTTCCCAGCAAGGCTAAAAACGGTGAGTCTTGGCTGCTCCGATTTGGATGCTTTTCACCTTCACTTCTGCCCAATCAACGAACTGGTTGATCTTTTCACCTGGTCACACACATAACTGGTTAGTTTAGCTGGTGCACGTCATAATTATTAGTACAAAACCAGCATATATAGTGTAGAACACCAAAAATAAAGAGGAAAAATAACTATATTTTAGCTCTTTCACATAGGTGATCTCAAAGAGGTCACAGTCAACATCTGTAGGGCGATGAAAGAGCATACACTGGTTCTCAGTGATGTCCCTCTTGCTGCTACCCTTGGCCAGCTACTCATGTGAGAAAACTCAAATGGGGTTGCTATACTAAGCCAACATAACAACGAAATCCTTTGACATGGACCATTATGATTATCTGAAGTAATAAATCGGTAGGCATCTTTCCTTCATATAAGAATATATGTCCGCTTTAGCACCATGCAGCATCAAGGAAAGCTCCACTGCATTTTTTGAATTGAGTCAGTTCATACCAATATACAGAATACAAGGAAAATATCATGAGGGAGCACACCTATAGAATCCTATGAGGCAATTGGTTTACTTTGATCCCATAAAATAACTAGTTATGAGGCAACAGAGAAACCACATATCTAACTTAACCATCACTTGTGGAAATAATTTACTCAATATAAGTATCTAATTCCCCATTAATTTACACGGTTTTCTTTACTGTTAAAATAGAAAAAAAAGTAAAGCTCAATGATACCATTGCATCTAAAAAAGTTCATGAAACAATGGAAAACACATGAATTTGTATAAGTAAAAGTGCATCATCTTACACGAGAAGCTCCTGTTTGAAACATCGTTGTTATAAATGTGCATGTTTGAAACCATCTAACATGAACAGATCCTGAACCTTATAAACCATCTAACATGAGCAGATCCTGTTTGAAACCTTGGTTAGGTACATTGATAAGAAGTGCTGCCAAAGCTAGGTACATGTGATAAATTAGTTTAGACCATTTCAAGCATGTGCCAGGACCACTACAGAAACAATTATCAAAAACAATTCTAACTGAATCTTCCTGCTCTTACCATATGGCCCAACAATTAAGTGGTTTACCGTTTTACCGAGGAAAACGCTTTCTATTTCAAGAAGTAACTAACACGTCGGCTTCAGGTAAAATATATGGACTTACATCACATAATCTGGAGTTTACATGCTGAGTGTTAGATCGTTGAAATAGGCCAGAGCACCAATGAAGATGCAACTCCCTCGAGTGTTGGACATCCTTCGCATCCTGATCAGCCTTGCCATAAAAGAAAGGGGGTCAAGGATGGTATGCCCGAATGACCGAAGAGCAAAGAGCACAATACCTACAAAAACAACGCGAATCCCGACAACGAAAACGAGCGATAGCTGACTCTTTGAAGATTTCTCAAGCATCAGCTACACTTGAGCCACATGGTATTGCAAAACATACTCGCTATAATTTTAGCTGCTAAGAAAAAAATATTTATTACTCTCAATTTCAATTGTTTTATGTGTGATCTCTTGCAGACGTTATTCGAACTCCTCCATCAATACATGAACAAGGTAGTTTAATGCATTATACTCTTGCCACACCCGAAACCATAAACATCAACACCCTGTTGTATCCTTCCACTGTTAGTGGAATTCAAAGTGATAATTATGTCAATCCAAGCTTCCAATCTGGATGTGATAGCCCAGGTAAACACTTCAAATCCTCTATAGTTTAGTTTTCCTATGTTGTTCCATGGTTTTTAACTTCTCAACAGATCAACAATCATCTAGGAGCTCTTTGCTCCAGGATTGTCTTAAAACAAATGTAGCTGAAATCAAAAGGATGCGCGAGGGGAACTGGTACAATTCAATTAGTGTTGATCAACTGGATTCTCTCCGTAAGAAAAAACGTGAATACAATGTGAAGAGGAGAAGCATTATATCATTAAATTGTACCATTGAGATGTCTGTGGGTATATTGCATACAAAATAAGTGAATTGTACATGTAGATTATTATGGTTTACCGTTTCTTATACTTTGATTATACATGAACCAGGAGACACTACCAGGAACAAGGAAAATGTGGTCCCTGGTAAAAAGAACACATACAAAATGCAACCACCTCATATTTCATCTCAGGGGCAAGAAAGCATCCTCAGTGGTATGAAGGCATAAAATTTTCTAATAAAAGTAATGCAACTATCTACTAATTCATGTCTAGTATAGCTACATTTGTTATATTTTTCCTGTGTAGAAACTGTTACTGGAACCACATCAATCAACATTCAGACAACACCCATATGTCCAAGTGAGCTGACGAGACAACAAATTAGGGAACAAAATGAACAGATGGATAGCACGGGAAGAGAAGAATTACTCAAAAGAGAACGTGAGAGGAAACGGAAACAATATGCACAAATGAATACCAATGAGAAAAATGAATTACTAGAAAGAAAACATGCTTCCTATCAACAAAAGATAATGCTAGCGGGTAAGGAAGTACTTTCAGGTATTTGGATACCTTGAAAACTGCATATAAGAAAGTTTTATTCCTCTTGCATCTGGCGCATTGGATTTCTTATTGATGATGTTTTCACAAGTACATGCACAAATTAGTTCTAACCATTATATCATGTCATGTTTTTAGATCAACTTGAAGCAAAGCGTGCAAGGGAAAGGCTCTGTTATGCCGAAATGACTCCTAAGCAAAAGCGTTGTAAGCAGGCTCTCAAAGACTCCCGACGCAACATGCTGAATAAAGAATCCATATCCATGGAGAACCCATGTTGGACCCCTGAGGTTGTTCACACCCCTGGTCCTCAAGGTTCCATACCCACATGTGATTGGCATATCCCTGATTTCGGCGGAACCCCTATTTATATCCAACCTACTATAGAGAAAATGTCAGGGGAGGTGACACCTATGGATGTTAGTAATATATCAGGGAGAAAAATGTAACACCTGGAGAAAGGCATGCGTTTCTAGGTCTCCGAAATGAAGCATTCTATGCAAATTTTAAGAAGCATGCTTTCCAATCTAAGACCATGAAAAATGTTTCTGAGACGCCAACGCAATCAGCCATCATTAACTCAGGTAATTTTCAAGTCTTCATTTTTCTATTGATCTAATTAAGTCGTCAACGGTTGTAATTAACACACTTTCATATGTACGTAGAAACTACGTCTCCAACTCCCGAGTTTGGTCAGAAACATCAAACACACTCACCAGCCAATGATGACGGTAATTATTTACCCCATATTCATTGCATGCCTGTTTGAAACATGTTCTCAAAGTAAACCATGATATACTACAGGCGAGGACGAGGGTGTAACACCCTCAGAATCGACCCTATGCAAGTTTTCGATGCTCGCTAAACCCGCATAGAAACGATTCAAAGGCGCCCATCAGGCACTTGCGTGCGGGTGGAAAACGAAGTAATATCATTACACAATAGTCCTCGATGGAACCCATAAAACATATGTACAACAGCGAATCAATGAGTTAAGAATACAGATATACAGTACAAAGATCCAAATCACCTTGAAAACGATACAGCGTCCGAGTACGGACAAGATGCAAATTGAGCTAAGAGCCCTGAAGAATAACCAATGGCGTCCATAACCCTTCCCAGGCTGAGCCAGAAGGGTAACCCTGCTAACGACGTCGATCTCAAAACCTGCTTAAACAAAAGGGGTGCCGGCAAAGGACAAAGGAAAAAGAGAGCGGTCAAGATCGAGGCCGATTACGCGAGACTAGAATTCGGCGGTCCTCGCCTACATAGGTATGGTGGACTGAAGCGGCAACGCAGCATGCACTAAACAACCTATAGAGACTCGATATAACTGTCGGCTATCAGAGAGGGATAAGAAAGACCTATTCGGAACCAACCTGGTACTACCACCAAACATACCCATCCTGGTATCCCCCCTCGAGACCAAACGAGGAAGTCAACCGAGGAACTCACACAGTTGGCAGTTTTATTTATTTAGTTATCGTTGCAGCAATTACTAGTCAGGTATAGATAGTCATCCTGATATAATAAGAAGTGGGCACTTTTAGTTAACCATTCCGTTGTAGTTGCAACACTTACTAGTCAGATACAATTAGCATGAGATATCCCAAACTCAGTAGTTGTTGGTACTCTTATTTAGCCATTCCGTTGTAGTGAAGCTGATTACTACTCATATCGGATACAAGTCAAATTATAACAGTAAACTTTAGTTGTAGTTGTCTATGATCAAGAACTGTGCTCCAAGTCGTACATAACCGCGGACATGGATTCTCGAAAAGATTTAACCCTGCAGGGGTGCACCAAAGTTTCCACACGCACCTACACCCTTGTTGTCAGATCAGGTAGGTACAAGATCACAAAGCATACACCCAACGGTATGTCGACGGGGTTTCGGACACGACGTTTCCCAGACCCAAAGCAAGCACATGGGGTCCACGCCACTAAGCTACCCGCAACGAAGTCGGGTGATCTCCGAGACGGACCTAGAGGTTTGTGACAATGGCTGTAAACGACTGGGAACCCGAAAGTGTGACTGGTCTTGTTGATACCGCGAAAACATCCCACATTGGTTCCAAAACAGTACAGGCTCTCCACGCGCAATCATAAATAAAGGATTAAAACATGGCATAAGTATAGGATAGTAATAAAGCCCCAAAATACTTTGTGGCCCCCAGTACAGTACTTTGAAATCAGGTACTAATCGATGGGGGTGCCCACACACCCCACCTGTGGTTAGCACGCTCGATCTCGGAACATGTGTCAAAAACTCGGGGTCCTACGGGACACTAGTGAGCGGTTAAAAACCAAATATTGTCTATTACCTACCGATGCCTCTGCATTATTTACCTACTTTCAATTTTAGTTATTAAACAATAACTAAAGTCATGATCATCTCCAACATTAAACATGCGGCATTACTCCAACAACTGTGGTACTTGACGATACGCAACAGCACTTGAGCAAGCGACTACGACACGCAAGTCCAACTATATACCAAACAACAAGTAATGGGATGTGTCCAAGAAAATATAAGGCTGCAAGGGATATCACGGGTACGAAAACTAGAGCATCGCAACACAGATAGCAATAGATCAACAGGAGGAAATAAAGCCTATAAAGTAAAATTGGTAGAAAAGAGGAGAATGCTCGCCTGAAAACATTGCCGAAGGTTCATCCGGAGATCGGGTCGACACTCACATCAACTCATCGGCCTAATCCGTGAAGAAGCAAAACACTAGAAGAAACACCGGATGCACTATTTAATACTACGATAGAAGATCGGCATGATGCCTATATGATGTATGACATGACAAAGATGCGATGCGATTAGGCAAATTAAGCGGAACCAGGGCTCCGACAAATAATGAGGTGGTTCATGTTGTTTAGATACCCCACAATTTAAATATTGTCTTAACAAGGCAAAATATAGCACCGATTCGTTACATAAATTTAAATGAAACCAATATTAGACTAGATTCGCCCACATATGGTCTCCATATTTAATTATGAGGTGAATCGGCATATTGCACCCAAAACCATATGTTAAGAATTCAATCGTGACAATTTAATATGTAAAAATTATATGTCATATATATATTATAAAAATAGGAGAGGTCTCGGAAAAAGGGTCACACATGGATATCGGCGATCTTGGGCTTCCAAAGGGTTCGGGTCTCCGGACGCCGGGAACGGGCTTGATTGTCGGTGTGACCTTGGGTCTTGACATCGGTAGGTCTTGGTGACGATTATGTAAACTTCACGAGCCTTGCAATAGCAGCAGCCATAAAACAGAACAGGATCACAGGACACTGCGAGGAGGCCATGTTCCACTCGGGCATTAACTCAAACATTTTGCAGACAGGGGTTAGGGAGGTGCCTAGCGCATGCGAGCAGGAACAATGGCGACTGAAACAACTTGAAGCAACAGACGCTCGCATGGGAAGCCCAAAGCGGACGGAACCTGCAAGCCCAACAAGGGAGGAGGCCAGCGAATGAGGCGGGCCGTGGCCAGAGTTTGACGGGGAGTTGCTGGTGACTCTGAAGCATGAGAGGAGACGACGGAGGCGCGGGATCTGCACTACATGAGGGGAGGGCAGCAAACACGCAAGGAGGTCTCACCGGCGGCAAGACTCAGGGTAAGGAACCCGCGGCGGCAGTGCAGGGCGATGGGCGGCATAGAAAGATGCAGAAGGGGCGCGGGGCGATGGCGCCAGGGCGTGGAGAGAGGGGGGCGCAGAGGCGGGGTAGGGAAGGTGGCGGCGACCGGAGGGTGCCAGGGAGCGGGGCTGTGTGGCGGCGCTCGCCTGGGATCGCGAGGAAGTGCTTGTCGACGAGATAAGGCGAGCGTGGTGGGGATGGGTTCGGGCGTGCGAAGTAGGGCGTTGTGTGGGGCCAGGGATCGCGAGGTGGGCGGGGGTTGCGTCGCAAGGAAGCAGACCGAGGAGCTGGTGGGGCCAGGGTCCGGCCGGGGTGGTGGGTTGACCAACGGGTGCGTGTGTGTAGTGTAGGCGTGTTGGTGGTGTGCGTGGCCGATGGGTTCCAGGGGTGGTAGCAGTTCATGTGTTGAGTTGGTCGATCGAGTGTGGGGCCAGGGTGAGGAAAATGCAAAGGGAGGGAGCGGGGTCGCGGCAGGGTGAGCGCGCGTGAGCTGTGAGGTTGGCGGCGCTAGGTAGGGTATTGGGTGGGGGGTTGGGGATTAGGTTTAGGGTTAGAGTTTACACTAGAGGGGTGGTAGGTGGTTGCGGGCTGGGCTTTTGGGCCTGGCCTGCGGCTGCCTCCTCCAATAAAAATATTTGTTTTTCTTGTTTAGTTTATTATGTTTAAAATAGATTTTTACAGATAGCTTTTGATAAACAAAATATTCAGAGGGACCTGGGGTTTTTATTTTGAACAGTAGAAGAGTAATATTGTGGAGACAAAATAAGGTTTAGATAAATATTTTTAGAGACAGTATGCATGATGTCATGATGATGCATAAGGATAAACACAGGAGGTTTTCTAGTACCGTATTTACCGGGGTGCTACAGAGGGTGTCATATTGGAAGAAGACTCCGAAGATGAGGAAGGTTACATGTTTGTTGGACAAGGTAATTTGTTCATGTTCTAGACCTATCGTGCACATATTGCATGTGATATTAGGACTAATGTTGTTATCCACCATTTCAGAAAATGATGTCGATGAGGATGTGGAAACAGAGGAGGTTAGTGATGGGTCTGCTTCAGTTTCACAAATTTTGAAATGTGAAAAATAAATAAACAAAAGAAACAATTGTTAAAATTTAGGGTGAAAAGAAACTTTTTGCTTCAAAATGGAAACATCAAGACCCTTCTTGAACAAAATTTGAATGAAAATGACATCCAACAAAATTTCAATCAAGTGAAATGCATTCATCAAATAATGTATCTTTAAATTTAAACACTTGGAAAAGTTAAACCAAAACCCTAAATCTTAATGAAAGAAATCATTTCCAAGATCTCTCTAACACTATGGATTTGATCCATATAAAAATCTATCAACAAACATTTGTAAATGATAAACAAAAATATTATAAAATCATAGAAATTGGTTTCATTTAATTTGGAGCCATGGATAAAAACTTATGAATTTAATAAGATAAAAGGAAAGTAATTTCCAAAGACAATAAAGGTCCTAACAAAAATCAATACTAATTTGTGAGCAAATTAATACTAAAAGTATTTAAAAGGATAAACAAATATTAATTAAAATTATACAAATTGGAACCACCAATTTTGGAACTATAAATAAAAAGATATGGATTTTATAAGGCAAAGCAAGAAAGAAAGAAATAAGGAATATTTAAAAGCCAAATTAAATCTTGGCCAAATCCATAAACAAATGAAAGTTTACTAAATAATAAAAAAGAATAAAATATTATTTAAATAAAATCATATGGATTGAACCATATTCAATTTTATTTCAATAAAGACAAATTGCCTAAAATAAATAAGAAATCCAAGAAAATTATTTAGAAGACAATTTAAAACTTGAATTAAATCCGTAAGCAAATGGAATAAAGATAATCCAAATAAAATAAAGGAATAAAGATTATTTGAATAAAAACTTATATAGACTTGAACCATATTTGTTTTGAATAAAGACAAAATTCCTAATGTAAATGATTAATTAAATCATGAGAAAAATAATTGAATTAGCCAAAGTGGATTAAAAGTTATCTAATTAACTTAAAAAGAATAATTAAATAGAATTATATGGTTTGGAACCATATTCAAATTATGCAAATAAAGACAAAAGGCCTAATTAAAATAAATAATAAATCATGAGAAAATATTTGAATATTTTCCAAAGTGGGCCAACTAATCAACTCCTAAATGATTTAAAACCTACTGAAAAGGTTTGGTGAAATTTGAATTCAAATGGAAGCTTGAATCAAGGGTTTGAATAAAGACACAAGCCTCATTTAAATAAATAATGAACCATAAGAGAATATAAGAAAATATTCTAAAATGGACTTTAAAATACATTGTTAAACAATATAAAAACATACTGGAATTTTGGAAAAGATTTGAAAACAAATGACTATTTGAATCATTTGAATAAAATCAAAACAGAAATCAGAAATGAAAAATGAAAAAGAAATCAGAAAGAAAAAATAGAAAAGGAATCAAACCCAACCTGCCCAGCTAACCTACCCAGACCCCGGCCAAACTTAGGCCCAGTACAGCCCAACCGGGGAACCCATATCTCTTCCCCGCGGCAACCTTTCTCACTCACACCCACAGCCACACAGCCACTGACCGCGAGACCCCACGCGTAACCCCCTCACATCGTTGACTAACCGGTCCCACCGCCAGCTCATCGTCGTCTCCACCCCGCGGTGACCACGCCCCTCACTCCGGTCGTTAATCCTCGCTTAAATTTGCTTAAACGCTGCGTTAATCTCTCCCTGCGACCACACCCTCATAAACGCCTTCCTCCCCTCTCTCTTTTCCCCCACTCGCCCGCGCACGAACGCCACCAGGCTGCTCCAATTGCTGCTCTCAACCCCCTCTGCTCCGACAACCATCCACGGCAAATCCGGCCAACTCCGAACGCCTCCCACCCCTTGGCACCCATGAGCCTGCTCGCCAGCGTCACCCGCACCTGCCAGTAGCCCTAGCTCGCTCGCGCAAGCCACAGAATCTTGGCTTCGTCTTCGACTAAGCGCCACCGCCTACTGCTCCAACCCCGGCGACCTCTCCCCATAAGCCCCGACCGCCCCCTTCTCTCTAGATGATACTCCTGCAGTCACCGTCCCCGTGCGCATCTAACGCCACCATTTTCTTGCCTTAGAGTGGTCTGTAACCTCGCCAACATCGACTACTGTGCGTGCCCGTCGTCAGTAGCATCTCCGGCGAGCAATCGTCGACGCGACCGTGCGCCCCCTGCCATGCGGCGACCACCTCAAGCATTCCCATGCCACGGCGAACTCGGTGAGCATCTCCGTTCTCTTCCTCGCTTCCTATTCTCATTTGAACGCATATCGCTTTGGCCAGCCCGCTTGTCGCAGTGCCGCCACCATGGTCGAGTCTTTGAATACCATTAGATCTAGATCATGTGGACGCGATAGAACCACTTAAGCGAAACAGTATGCTCGATCTGAGACGCACAGATCTACTTAATCCAACACACCGCATAGAGCGATCCCGACGAAGCGGTATCGTCCAATAGAATCATGATGCGTGGCCTGTCCTGTCTGTTTAAAATTCCAGAAATAAATTTTGAATGTTTAAACTTGTAAAATCTATAACTTTTAATCTGCTTGGCCAAAAAATGCAAATTTTATATCATTGGAATCAGGAAATTGTGAACTTTGCAACCTGCCCTTATTTTGGTATTTTTCTTCTATAAAATTTGGTATTTTTGCAGGAACATATGTAAGGCTATTTTGAGTATAAAATTTATTCTAAAAATTATTTTTGAGCAAAATATTTTGTAAATGGTTTGATTTGGACTCTCTGACCCTAAAAACTAACTTTTGGATTTAAAAATATATATATTGTGGCACTAAGGAATTATTCCTTTAAATAAAAGCATTTCTAGTAAAACAAAAATGTTGCTTTGATTTAAAAATGATTTTTGAGTGAAATCTTTTTGCAAATGGATTTTTTTAAACACTTTGAACATAAACACTAACATTTGTGTTTAAAAATTTATTTGGCTAACACTAGAAATTATTCCTTTAATAAAATCATTTATAGCAAAGACAAAAATGATTTAAAATGGCCATTTTCACTAACTTGATTTTAAATGGTTTTGCCACAATTATAAATGACCAGTAGGTGTTTTGAAATGTTTAAAACCTTATTAGAAACCACTTTTCCAAATAAAACAATCTTTTGCATGGTTGCATGCATTGCTTTGGTTTTATTATTTTATGTGATGAATTGTTTGAATGCTAGTTTGAATTTGTGCCTTGCTAGATTGAATTGTAGTGAACCTTGAAGAGTGTGACAATTACAATAAAGGAGTGAACATAGTTTCTCTACTAAAAAGAAAAGTGGTGCTTCATGTATTTGTCCCATTATTTTGACTACGCACTAGTGATATTTTGTATAGGGCTTGCATGAATTTTTTGCTAAGTATCTATATGCTATGCTATGGGAAATCCTAGTAGTTGTAGTGTAACATCCCAAAAATACTAAACTTGGATAATCAAATCCTAATCATCAAAATTAGGGTTAACGAAAACTTTTCTAAATAAAAATATGAAAGCATGCATGTGTGTATGCATCCCATTTTGAATTCTTTTGAATTGCCTTGTTTATGTGTTTCTTTGCTTTTAAACGGATTCTTAGGTGAATTTAAACATCATCTAAACAATTCCCAAACTTATCCCAAAGACAAATAAATCAAAACAAGCCAAATTGAGTGAATGGTCATTTTTACAAATTTAACTCCCATGCCTACTTTGGCTGTCCCAAACTTTCAGAACTTAACAGAAACTTGTTTGGATCTTTGCACCCCTTGATAGTACTCATAACACAGTATCAAGGCCCACCTTGTGATCATCCAGAAACTTTCAAATGCATAGTTTAAAGGACAATTTAAAATTGAATCTATTTCATATGGGAAGATCTCACTTTTTCAAAAACCACTCAAACCAGCTCAACTTTCAAAACCCAAGCATCTGCAGACTCACCAGCACCAACCTAGCACACCCACCAAAAATCTTTTCAAAATTCAAAACTTGAATTCTTGCGGCCATTTCATCAAACACCTTGCTGATTCAAATCAAACAAAATCTAAACACTATAGTGAGCAGTGATTTGAGCCTAACTTGTTCCCTCTCTAGCTCACAGCAACCTTAGTAGATCATCTAGCCAACTTAACTAAGAAATATCCCCACTGTAAGCTTGGCAATGCCATCAATGGTGAACAGCCGAAGCTCACCATGTCACCCCAGTGTGGACAGCAGGCTAGGAGAAGATCTAGGCGTGCCAACCTTGTATGGATTAGAACTAGATCGAACGCACCACATTGCCCCGTACCGCTTCGCACCCCCTGTGTCACTGACGTGTGGGGACAACAACTTAACCAGCCCGCGTAAGCGTTGTGCTTAGCAGGCCGGCCCAGTATCATTTCCCGTGCAGCCCAGTCATTTGAATTTAACTTTTTCCATTTTCATTCAAACACACTTCTGTACCTAGTTTCAAAAATCAACCCAGCTCGATTCAGTAAACCAAATTAAATGAAGCCAGTTTTGTTAGAAAGGTTTAGAAGTGCTGAATCCAAGCCCGTTGGATTCAAATCATTTGGATCTGTAGATCAACCTTGGTAAAAATAACAAGGCAGAAGCTTTTATGCATTCAAACATTTTTCAAATTTAAACCATAATAGCTTTTGAGTTGATTCCAACTCTCAAAAATCACATTTAACCATACCTTTCAGAATATATAAAAATATATAGGTTTACATACAGAAATAATGTTCAAGTAATAAAAGAATGCCACATAGGCATTTCTAGCCACTTTAGTTAAATAAAATAAAAGGGTAAAACCTTATTAAATTGTGACACCATTTTAAATCACATTCCCATGGACTAAAATATGTGGTGATGACATGTGTCAACATGATCCCATGTTTGGTTTGGAGAATATTAAATCTTAAGTAGTTTTTCAATGAGTAGAAATTACTTTTATAAAAATAAAAGGAATTAAACCAAGCTTTAATCTTGTAATGTTAGTGATGATGCTAGATCATCTATAGAACCCTTGTGTGTGATGATTGCAAGTAGCTAAGTATTTTTTGGTGATTGTGTACCTCGTATTTATTCATAGACGCTAGTACCGACCAATGACGAGGTTTGATCTCATCAATGCCCATTGTTATGGACTTGGGTTTTGGAGAAGATGGGGATGCTGGAGATCGTGGAACGATTAGAAAACAAGCAACACGGGGACACAAAGTTTACCCAGGTTCAGGCCCCCGGAGGGAAGACCCTACTCCTTCTTGTCTGCTCTTGATTACGGCGGAACCGAAGGTTATAGGGGTGCGCAGATGCAATCTGGCGTGGAGGTGTGTATGCGAAAGTATGAGTCGAGAGATCTAGGTCGTGCCCTCCTGGCCTTTATATAGACTTAGGCAGGTCCCGGGCATAGACCTAGTCGGTTACAGGTTCTAGGGTTTTACCCCTTTGAATTACCTATCTACTCTAGTCTTGCTCTCCAAGGATCTAAAGGCATCATGGGCCTGGTCCACCCAAAAGTCTTCATGGGCCGGCATACATTTGCCGTGGGCCTTCCTTGGGCTGGACTAGGTATGCTGAGATCATGCACCCGCGGGGTATAACCATGTCAGTAGCCCCCGAGTGATCAGTCGAATCATAGGTTCGGCTGAGGACTCTTCAATCTTTCGGGTGCAACTATGTATTTCAATAGTTCATGTGTAGGGATTGTTGATGCGTGTGCCTGACTCACCCGACGGATCAGGGCCAGTTAACTGTCTTAGGACGAAACAACACGATCTTCCTCAGGTTCGAGTCCCTCAACTTGAAACTGGAACATATGCTGGCGTAATTCGACTCAGGCCGCGGAGGACTTACAGGAGTGGAATTCCAGTGAATTTAATAGATGTACCCAACGCGTCCATCGGGATTTTTCATCGCGCCTGTTGGCACGGGTTCATACTTAGCAGAACGCAGTCGTGTGTGTTGCCAGGCCATCAGATGATATCTGTAGGTCTTATCTTTGTGTCGCAGACACAGCATCCGAATATTTGTCACCGCGGAGGTGTTTCGGGTGGCCAAGGAGATCGTTGCTCACTCAGTGTTTTGTTGGGGAAGAATGGCCAAAAAAAATTTGCATGCGGATCCGAAAGATCGCAGTCAAAGAATTCATAGGATGCGCGACCAGCGCTCCCTATGGGAGTAGCCCCCGAGTGTCTGTTCGAGTCGTAGACTCGAGCGGAGACTTTAGTTCAAACATCGTTCAGTTGTTAAGTCCGTAGGACACAAAAAATTTCGGATGCTTAAATCCGTCCTCCCTATGGGAGTAGCCCCCGAGTCCGTAGTGGAGTCGCAGACTCGACGTAGGACTCGAAGAAACAGGTCGTATTCATCCTTCGGGTGCGCGGCCAGCGCTCCTAATAGGAGTAGCCCCCGAGTATTTAGTCGAATCGTAGATTCGGTGAGTACTCTTAGCTTTGAAGTCAAGAACTTGTAGTTGTTGCTAGTATAGCTTTTGATGACATCGGTCGACGATCAATGACCTCAAGCGTCTGCGCCGTAGATGACTTGATCGATTTAACGTGGGTCCCACTTGCTGACCTTGAATTGACCGGTCATGCGCGGCGTGGAGATAATTACGGCGTCTCCTCGATTTCCATGCGTAGTGGACGGCGTGGTAACGACGGTTCGTTGTGATGCTGAAACTTGTATGGCCAGAACTGCCGTTGGCGTTAGTTCTTCTGGATGGAAGGCTGCCGTGCATCGTCCTCGTCGTTATAATCATCGGGGAAAGTTGCAGTTTGTTTTCACCGCATAAGTTCTTGTTTGCACTGCCTCCTTCTGCTCCATCGATTCTTGCTGCGCACTGGAATTTCCTTCCTCATTTCCATCTTCCCTTCTGCGCTCTCACCGCTGGCGTCGCCGTTGCGCGATGGGGAAATCAAAGAAGTCATCATCTGCGGTTGGTATCAGCGCCGGCGGAGGAAAGAAAAGCGCCACCGCTACCCGTGTCACCGACGGTGGTTGGCGTCGATCAGAGATGCGGGAGAGTGATCTCTGCAAACTTCGCGAGCGGGGCTTGATCCCGCGGGATAGGGAGACCGTCAGACTCCCTGACAACAAGGTAATCCCCCGTCCCCCCGCTGGGTATCGGGTTATGTTTCTCGCCTTCGTTATGCGTGGGTTTTCCTTTCCAGTCCATAACTTCCTCCGTGGACTGCTCTTTCTCTATGGCATCCAGCTTTTCGTTCGAGTGGACTCATGAGGCGCTTCTTGATGCCAGCGCCGATTAGGCCGTTGGCCTTTTCCACTTGCCCGTTCGTTTGCGGGTGTGCCACTGAGGCGTACGTGATGTTGATCCCGAGGCCTTCGCAGAAGTCCTAGAATTCCTTGGAGATAAAGTTCGATCCATTGTCGGTGATGATGCTGTGCGGTACGCCGAACTTGTAGACAATGGATCCGAAGAACTTGCGGCAGTCTTGCCCTTTTGGTTGGTGACCGGCATGGCCTCGACCCACTTGGTGAATTTGTCGACTGCGACTAGGAGGTAAACGTGCCCCACTTTCGAGGACTTCGGCAGTTTGCCGATCATATCGAGGCCCCATTGAGCAAAGGGCCAGGCTATAGGTATGGGTCTGAGCTCTGACCCGGGTGCGTGCAGTTTTTCGGCGAACCGTTGGCACCCGTTGCATCTTCGGACGATGTCCTTTGCATCGCTCATGGCCGTTGGCCAGTAGAATCCGGCTCGTAGAGCTTTGGCGAAAAGGGAGCGGCTACCTGCGTGATGGACGCAGATGCCCTCGTGGATGTCTTGGAGGATGGCTTTCCCATCGCCGATGGTGACGCACCTTTGTAGTACACCCGTAATACTATGCTTGTACAGCTCTCCATTGATGATGGTGAAGGCTTTTGACCGACGAGATATGCGCCGGGCATCTGTCGGGCTGTCAGGCAGTTCTCCGTGTATCAGGAACTGGAGGTACGGTCGCGTCCAAGTTTCTTCGATTGCCATGACCTGCATCAGGTTGACCAAAGCAACCTCTGTGTCCAGTTTCTCGGGTCCTTCGTGTCCTTCGGGCGGCGTAGCCCCCGAGTGTTCTGCTTCTTCGGGTGATCCCTTGGGGAATTTTCGCTTGATGGATGGCACACAGATCTATTCGAGGAACACACCCGGTGGCACCTTGACGCAAGTGGAGCCGATGTTGGCGAGTCTGTCGGCTTCCTCGTTGCTTTCTCTTCCGATGTGCCGAAGCTCGCAGCCACCAAATTCTCCTTCGAGTGCATTGTAGAGCGCGCGGTACGCGATCATGTTTTCGGCGTGTGCGTCGCGCTCGTTCATCGTCTGCTGGACGACGAGGTTGGAGTCACCGTAGATGACCAGGCGTGTTGCGCCGCAGATCTTTGCCATCCTCATCCCGTGGATGAGGGCTTCGTATTCGGCCTCGTTGTTGGAGGCTCGGAATTTCATCCGGAGGATGTACTTCATCTGGTCGCCCTCAGGGAGGTCAAGATGACCCGACTCTGCTCGACTTCGCTTGGAGCCGTCGGCGCATGGTCCATGATGCGACATATGCAGGGTGTCTGGCAGCTGCAGCTCCATCCAATGTACGAGGAAGTCCGGGAGGACTTGAGACTTGATTGCGAGTCGCTTCTCATAGATGATGTCAAGGGGTGACAGCTCGATGCCCCATAGGGCCACGCGTCCTGTGGCTTCTGGGTTATTCAGGATGTTGTTCAGGGGTGCCTCGTTGACGACCATCACCTGGTGCTCCTGGAAGTAATGGCTCAGCCGTCGAGCCGTCATGAACACGCCGTAGGCGAGTTTCTGGTAGTGAGGGTACCTCTGTTTTGTTGGCGTCAGTACCTCGCTGAGGTAGTAGATTGGGCGTTGGACCCCGTGGGTCTTGCCTTCTTCGGGTCGTTCGACCACTAGCACGGTGCTGACCACCTGGTTTGTGGCTGCTATGTACAGCAGCAGAGGCTCGCGCTCCTTTGGCGTGACCAGGACGGGTGAGGTGGAGAGTAGCCGTTTGAGGCTTTCGAACGCGTCGTCGGCTTCGGGCGTCCACTCGAATTTATCTGCCTTGCGTAGCAGCTGGTAGAATGGCAGGGCCTTCTCGCCCATGCGGCCGATGAATCTGCTCAATGCCGCTATTCGTCCTGCGAGCTGCTGGACACCCTTGATGTTTTTCGGCTTCTCCATCGCCATGATGGCTCTGATTTTCTTCGGGTTCGCCTCGATCCCTCGCTGAGAGATGAAGTACCCAAGCAGCTGACCCGATGGGACGCCGAAGGTTGAGTTTAATCCTGTAGCGATCGAGGTTGTCGAACGTCTCGCGGAGATCGTCGATAAGTGTCCTTGCCTCCCTGGTTTTTATGACTATGTCGTCGACATAGACTTGAACGTTGCGACCGATCTGGTCCTTGAGGCATGCCTGCATGCATCGCTGGTACGTGGCACCTGCGTTCTTTAGCCCGAAGGGCATTGTGTTGTAGCAGAACACTTCGAACGGCGTGATGAACGCCGTTTTATCCTGATCTTTGACCTTGAGTCGAATCTGGTTGTAACCTGAGTATGCATCGAGGAAGGAGAGTTTCTCGCAACCTGCAGTCGAATCGATGATCTGATCGATCCGAGGAAGAGGGAAGTGGTCCTTTGGGCAATGCTTGTTTAGCGATGTGAAATCCACGCACATCCGCAGGACGTCCGTGTCCTTCTTTGGGACCATCACTGTATTTGCAAGCCACTCGCTTTCTTTGATTTCCTTGATGAAGTCTGCAGCGAGTAGTCTGTTGATTTCTTTGACGATACCTTCGGCTCGTGGCTCGAACAGTCTTCGGATGGACTGCTTGACGGGCTTGGTGTCTGGAAAGACGTTGAGTGCGTGCTCGGCGAATTCCCTGGGAACTCCTGGCATGTCCGCAGGACACCAGGCGAAGATTTCCCAGCGCTCACGGAGGAATTCGACAAGCGCGCCTTCCTATGCGGTGCTTAGGTCGTTGGCGATCAGCGCCGTCTTGGAGGCATCTGTCAGATGGACTTGCACCTTCTTTGTGTTGACGGTGGAGTCGAAAGACATGTCAGGTGCGTTTTTTCGTGCGACTGGGGGTGCCCCATTATCTGTCACCTCGCGGAGCCTTAGGAGCTCCTCGTGCATGCCGAATGACTGGGAGATTCTGTTAAAATCCCTGTCGCATTGGTCCGATCGGGTGAAGCTCCCTTGGATTGTGATGACGCCCTTTGGTCCTGGCATCTTGAGTAGCAGGTATGCATAGTGTGGGACAGCCAGGAACCTTGTGAATGCTACACGCCCGAGGATGGCGTGGTACTGTGATGGCCAGTCCACCACTTCGAATTCGAGCCGTTCCAGTCGGAAGTTTTCCGGCTTGCCGAAGATGATGTCGAGCCATATTTTGCCTAGGGGGAATATGCCCTTCCCTGGAACGATGTCGTGGAACATTGTGTCTGACTGTTCCAGGCTGCACTGCGGGATCCGCATTGCTGCCAGAGTGCTTGCGAACATCAGGTTGATGCTGCTGCCGCCGTCCATGAAGACGCGACTCATCTCGAAACCTCCGATCTGCGCCTCCAGCACCAGGGCAGCATGACCTAGTCGAGGGATCTGGCAAGGGTGATCCGAACGAGTGAACGTGATGCAGGACTCTGATCCGCTGAGGTACTCAGGGATGGCGGGTGGAGTTGCCACGGCCAGGTTGATCTGTCGGGTGATTTTCTTCTGCACCCTATTCGTAGGGCGCCCCTTCCGGATCATCAGTGCTCCTTTCGGCGGGGGATACCCGTTCCCAGCGTTGTTATGTGCTGGTGCGACCGGTTGGTTCGGGCCTCCTACAGGTGGCGGTGGAGGAGCTCCATGCGCTATCTCACCTGGCGCGGGTGCGTTTCCGAACGCAGGGATTGGAGCTTGTTGCCTCATCTGCACCATGCTTTCGCTGAGCTTCTGGAACTCGCGGCAATCCTTGAGCATGTGGCTCGCCTTCTTTTTGCCATCCTGTTTGTTGATGTAGAAGTGGATGGTGCATTGACCCGAAAGCTTTTCTTATGCTGAGGGTCCGTTATCGCGGTCGCGACGTTGCCACGACTGCGCTGGGCGTCCTCCATCGCGGAAGTTTCCTCCGCGGTATCCTTCGTTGTTGCGGTTGGCGTCGTTGCGGTGATCGGCGTAGCCAGCCGCGACCATGTCGGGTCCGTCGCGATCGTCGTAGACGCGCGATCTTCTCGTGCTACGGCGCTCTCGCCGTCGACCATAGTCGTCCTCTTCTTCCGATTGTGCTCGGTGAATGGAGTCTTCTCTGTCAGCCCACCTGTTGGCGATGTCCATGAGGTGGTCGAGTGTTTTGGGCTTGACGCGCCCAAGTTCCTCCTTGAAGTCTTGGCGTTTGACGCCGTCCCTGAAGGCGTCGATGGCCCTCTCTTCGGAGATGTGTGCTGCGGAGTTCTTTGTGTTGGACCAGCGTAGTATGTACTAGCGAATGGATTCGCCCGTTCGCTGAGTGCAGGCTCGCAATTCTTCGATCGAGGCGGGTCTTTTGCTGGTACCCTTGAAGTTTCGGATGAAGCTGTAAGCTAGCTCATCGCAGCTTCGGATGGACCCAGAGGATAGGCTGAGCGGATCCGGCTACGCTCACACCGGCAATGAAGGCATTGCATGGCGGTCTCCTTGTTTCCACCGTGCAGTTTGTCGGATGATAAGTGATTGCTGAGCCAAGCCTTTGGGTCTTGAGTGCCGTCGAACTTCAGAGTATCCGAAGGAAGCTTGAAATTTCACGGCATCCGTGTCCGCCAGACGGATCTGCTGAAGCATCGGGCTCCACAGAGTTCTCCTTCGTCTTCGTCCATCTCGGATTCAGACGAGCATGCGCGCTTAGCTCGCTCTTTGTCGACTTTGCGCTGTGTGAGCGCATCTCTAGCATCGTAGTCGCGGTCGCGGCGTCGCGAAATCTTCTTCCTTCGGGGAAGGTCATGTTCCTCCTCTTCGGATGAAGGGGTGGGGCTGCGGTCGAACCTGACCGGAGCTTTCTTCTTCGGCTCCTTGGGAGCTTCACAGTGGGCGCGGCTCACGAGTCGAGTCCCGGTAAGTGCTGACTTGTGCATGGCCTCTTCGGGTCCCCTCGGGAGGTGGGTGGGCGCAGGTACGCAGATGGCTGCCATGATCGCAGCTGCGGCGTTTGGGATAGCGTTGCCGTCGGCGTCCATCTCCATGAAGGATGTGTGGAGTTCGCGTCTACTCGCGGCTCCTTGGGATCCATGTTCTCCATTCGAGGCGGTGCTTGTTGCACAGGTTGGCGTTCGAGCTGGAGCCGATGCCCATGGCGGAGAGCGGCTCGTCGCTACTGGACTCTGAGGCTGCTTGCTTGCATTTGTCAAGCACCTCTTGCATCTTGACCTGCTTCTTGTGCTCCTCGATCAGGAGCAGGTGGTAGGCCATCAGCATATCCCGCGAGGCGTCTGCGGGCAGTACTATGTTGCCTGCCACGGCTTCGCGGACCTGGGTCCATCCTTCTTTGCTAAGGCGGATGACGTGGCCGCCGTTGTTTTCCCCTTCGGGTGGGGGGGACTGGCTTCTTCTGTTTCCACCATTTCGTTCTGGCGGGTTAGGCGGCGGGTTGGGTGTTTGCTGATCCACGTCGCTTTGGATGACTGCGGCGCATTGGTAGCGCTCGCAGATTGGTCCGCTGCTGCCGCAGCTTTCAGATCCGGAACCGTAGGTCCCTGCATCCGATGGCGGATCGCACAGATCGGAGTTGCAGCTGCTGCTGTCGTAGGAATCATCTGTTGATGATGTTGTGCGTAGCACGGGGTGTGGGGCCCATGAAGCGGGCCTGATTGATGGTAGGGCCACCCGCTCATGGAGGCGGAGGGTGTCAGTTTGCCCCACCTAGAAGCAGAAACTCCCGAACAGGATTTCGAGTCCGTCGCCTACGGGCTCGAAGTCCTTCATGGTGGCCGGCGAGTGGGCGGTGAAGTCGAAAGAGCCGAAGAGGAGATGATTCTCCATTGCTGCAGAGTTGTAGATCGATCGGGTTGGAACCGTCACGATCGCACAATCAGCGCCCCCAATTCCCACAGACGGCGCCAATTGACGAGGTTTGATCTCATCAATGCCCATTGTTATGGACTTGGGTTTTGGAGAAGATGCGGATGTTGGAGATCGTGGAACGGTTAGCAAACAAGCAACATGGGGACACAAAGTTTACCCAGGTTCAGGCCCCCGGAGGTAAAACCCTACTCCTGCTTGTCTGCTCTTGATTACGGCGGAACCGAAGGTTCTGAGGTCTTGAGATGCAATCTGGCGTGGAGGTGTGTATGCGAAAGTATGAGTCGAGAGATCTAGGTCGTGCCCTCCTGGCCTTTATATAGACTTAGGCAGGTCCCGGGCATAGACCTAGTCAGTTACAGGTTCTAGGGTTTTACCCCTTTGAATTTCCTATCTACACTAGTCTTGCTCTCCAAGGATCCGAAGGCATCATGGGCCTAGTCCACCCGAAAGTCTTCATGGGCCGGCGTACATTTGCCGTGGGCCTTCCTTGGGATGGACTAGGTATGCTGAGATCATGCACCCGCGGGGTATAACCATGTCAACCAAGGATACGAGGAGGAAGGAGGATACTACGAAGAAGAAGCCGAGGAGAACTTCAACCACTGCTCTGCACAAGGCAAGCCAATACCTGCAAGCTAACCCTTGCAAGATACTCTACTTTAGCAAGCCTAATACTACTAGTTGAATATGCAAGATAACACTTGCAATTATGAAAGTTGGATAACCTATGCAATACACTAAGCATGCTTGGTTAGACATATTTGATGATACCCAATCGTAGTTTTACTTGCAAGCTTTCTACTTTATTTCTTTATCAAAGCTATTACTTAGAGTTTACGTAAGTGAATTGTAGATACTAGAAAGATAATTGAAGGTTGCATAAAGAGCATAAAATTTGGCCTAAGCTAGATAATATTTATGTCATCCTAAGGCATGAGATTGAACTTAGTTAAACTCCACTAGTTTACCACCCCTCATTAGTACTCACTCCCACTTGTAGATGCTAGTGCTAAGCATAAAACTTGATCAAATTTAGATGGGAATACTTGGTGGAAAAATGGTTATGAAAACCTTGGAATGATGGATCATTCTATTGAAATGTTTTGGACATGTGTTTCCGAACACCAGATGATTTATGGTGATGAAAATGTTGAGGCATGAGCCTTATCCGTTTATAAAACTGATGGTTGTCTGGATGCGATACCATTCCAATTTTACCGTACAACCACAATACCCGATAATTGGGTAGGGCTTGACTGGAAGCTTATATACCTTAGTATTAGTTCCCTCACGGCCAAGGTCTGAGCTGAGGCTACCTTGTGAAGATTGTCCACCTGTGCAGTACCCAAGATGACAGTTGGTCATGGTTGGGAGGCCAAACTCACAGGAGAGGTGCTTATACTAGGGCGTGTAATTGAAAGGTTAGGATTGATTATCCGCATACTGAGTATGGTGAATTCAGGATTTGTTCCTGACGGATGTATCGAATGTTGTGGTGAAAGTGTACAATTTATGTAGAGTGTCAAACTATTCGAATAGCCGCGTCTGCGGTTATGGACAGTTGGAGTGGCCATACTGTTCCCCCGTCAGATGTTTTCCAAATGACTTGTGAAATGATTTGAGACTTTGACTTGACCACAACAGAGTTGTGATATGAAATACAAGTTCCCACTTAGGTGTTATAAAATTTCAACTAGCTTTTCTTACTTCTGAACTTAGTAGAAGTAAATCTGGCTTCTTGCAAAACAACCCTAGAGCCTAGTGTCCGATTATCAAAAACCCCTCTCACTTGTTAGTATTAGTTTGCGAGTACTTAAAGAGTACTCATGGCTTTGTCCCTAGCTATTCCCATGGCCAGACTATGAAGAGGAGTACCAGGAGGATGGACCCCAGGAAGGTTACGACAACTAGGATCATCTCCCATCGTCAGCATTGCCTGTGACCCCGAAGATGGAGCTTCGCCTACGCTACCATTATTACGTATTTTCGCTGCTTGAGTTGTATTAAGAATTGGATCATGAGATCCATATTTGTGTAAGACCTTATGTATGGTATGCAATGGATGATGTACTGTGGTATCCAATTCTGTTATGTCTCGCAAAAATGGTAATCCTGGGATTGCGATGTATGGCATAGCAGGCATATGGGATTAATAATCCGGGTGTTGACAAGTTGGTATCAGAGCCATCCTGACCATAGGAGACCCTAGTTAGACTGGACGTTTGAATCAAAAACTTAGCTTCCAAAAAACCAAAGAAAGCAAATATTTACAAAACTTATTCCCATTCTTATCACCTTGATTCTTACATAAAAATTCATGTTCCTCAAAAACTCTTTCAAAATACATAAAAATTTGACACACCTGAGCACTCTACTAACTTACTCATCTTATATTCTTTTAGATGGACGTGAAGTACAGCAAGTTTTACCAGTTGGGAAATGGAGGAGACCTTATCTTTGAGAGGGATTTGGACCAGCTTTCGGAACTTCTGGAGCATTCTCACCCCGAGTTCTTCGGAGCTCAGCTCAATGATCAAGGAGGAGAAGATCTGCAGTGGCTAATTGTTGCAAGTCTCCGAGGAAAGATTGTACCTCCCACTGCTGAGGGAATTCAGTTTACCTTAAGAGAGAACAACTGGCTCGATGGACATGCCAGGGCCATGCAGGAAGCTCTTGCCCGTCTGTGTGGGCAGAGTATCAACCATATCAAGGGTAACCACTTTGAGTTTTGCCCAAGGTGTGATGCAAATGGACAACCACTGGAAGCCCCATACCACCATGAGCTGAAGACTCAATTGGACCACCTTAGCTTCATGATGTATGATCGTCAGTAGGAGTTGGATAACTACCGTGACTACTCCAACCACAAGTCCGCCATCATCAAGACGAAGGATCAAACCATCGCCATGCTAGCGAAGGATCACAAGTCTCGTCGCCATCAGCTCGACAAGAAGGAGCGCATCATTTCCCGTCTTTGTCACCGTATCACGTCCTTGGAGGAGACCATCCACGAGAGACACATGCAGTTGGAGGAAAGGGAGAATGCCGGAGAGGATCTTCATGGAGACCCCTACTCCTATCTCAGCGATGATGATTTTCTGGAGGATCAGGCTATGGATTTCTTCACTGATGAGGATGACTACGCCTTCATCGATGACGAGGAGGATGATGAGGATGACGACTACACCGACTCCAAGGAGTAGTAGCACTTGAGCACTAGCATAGTGAGTAGTATTCAGTCCCACTGTATCGTAGTTTCCAGAATGGTTCTTAAAACCATCTGTTTTCCTTTGTTGTGGTGTGTGTTTGTACCGTGTGCTATGAATGAAGGAATGAAAAGCAAGTTGCAAAAAAATAAATTTGAGTCAAGCTTCAAAAACTTTTCAAAGTCCCAAAACCTTAGAAATTTCCCTCTTTTCTCATGATCTATCTCAATCTTCAGATGCCACGCGGAGGAAGTGGTTCATCCCCGGACCCGATGGTGCAGATACTGCAAATGTTGACTTCTGACCGTGAAGATGAAAGAGCGGAACGTCAAGTCAACCTAGCCACCCTGCAACAGATAGCTCAGCTTGCCCACAACAACCAAGGCCACGGAAATCAGGACAACCACGGATCTAAGATAAAGAATTTCCAGAACACCAACCCACCTGTTTTCACGAAGTCAGAAGATCCCCTAGATGCCGACGATTGGCTGCAAACCATGGAAAATAACCTAGAAGTCGCCGGAGTGGAAGCTAACGATAAAGTTCTGTTCGCCACCCACTATCTAGCCGGAGATGCCAGAGCATGGTGGAACAGTGTTCGTGCAATGACCGGAGGACAGATGATGACCTGGGAGGAATTCGAGGTCAAGTTCAGCAGAACCCATGTGCCACCGGATTTGATCAAGAGAATGAGAGACGAGTTCATAGAACTGAAGCAAGGAAGAATGACCGTAGTGGAATACCGTGACAAATTTTGTCATTAGCTAGGTATGCCCCGGATGAGATCGACACTGAAGCCAAGAAAAAGGAAAGATTCCTGAATGGTCTGCATGATGAGATGCAGACTGTGTTGGTCAATATTCCCTTTGCTAATATTGAAGCCCTTGTCGACTCTGCCATCCAGATGGAAGGAAAGATCAACCAAGCCAATGAGAACCGCAAGCATCGCATGATGCATCAGCCAGGAACCCATCAGACCCCAAAGTATCGCCCTAACCCATCTCTAGGATTTGCCCCGAGAACCAACAGACCCCCAATGAACCGTCCGACCTATCCCAACCGTGGAAACCCTAGGCCCGGAGGAAATCACAACAACCCCGGCAACTCTAGCAATTTCAACCGTGCCCCACCTAAGTTCAACAACAACAATGCTACCGCCAACAGCAACACTGCCCCGAGGATTGGAAGCAATGTTGTGCCTGTAGCAGCAAAGGACAAGTCGCAAGTGACTTGTTATGTCTGTGGAAATAAAGGCCACTATTCCAACGAGTGCCCCAACAAGAAGAATGCCGCAGCCCCCAATGCAAATGCCCCAGCTCAGCAGCAGCGTCGTGTTCAGCCAGGAATAAGGTTTGCCCCAGGGAATTCACTCAACCGCAACGGCCGTCTTTTTCTCATGCATGCTGAAGAAGCTCAGGAAGCGCCAGACGTCATGCTGGGTATGTTTTCTGTTAATTCAGTACTCGCTCGAGTGTTGTTTGATTCTGGTGCATCGCACTCATTTGTCACTGAAGAATTTGCATGCACTAGTAAAATTCAACCAACCAAACTGAAGCACGTTATGATCGTTCAAATTCCCGGATCAACCACCAAAGCTAGGCAAATTTGCAAAGCAGTTCCTATCCGAATCCATGGAATAGATTTTTATGCTAATTTGATAGTACTCGGAACTAAAGGTTTGGAAGTAGTACTAGGAATGGATTGGATGTCCAAGCATAAAGGATTGATTGACCGTGCCAAGAAAGCCATCACCATGACCAGTACCGCCGGAATATCAGTCGAGCATATCTCTGAAACCTTACCTCGTCAATTCAAGTGCAACAAGAGTATAGCCCAACCTACCATTGACCAAGTCCGGATAGTCTGCGAATACCCCGATGTATTTCCAGATGTTTTGCCCGATATGCCCCCAGATCGGGATATCGAGTTTATCATCGAACTAATCCCCAGAACCGGACCCATAGCCCAAAGACCATATAGTATGAACCCGTCTGAACTAGCAGAACTGAAGAAGCAACTGGATTCCATGCTAGAAATTGGATTGATTCAACCAAGTGCGTCACCATGGAGATCACCTATCTTGTTTGTGGACAAGAAGGATGGAGGTAACCGTTTGTGTACGGATTACCGGAAGTTGAATGATGTCACCATCAAGAACAAGTACCCATTGCCCAAGATAGAAGATTTGTTTGATCAGTTGACCGGTGCCAAAGTGTTTTCTAAGATTGATCTTAGAACTGGCTATCATCAACTCAAGGTTCGTGCAGAGGATATTCCCAAGACAGCCTTTACCACCCGATATGGATTATACGAGTATACCGTTATGTCCTTTGGATTAACCAATGCCCCCGCTTATTTCATGAATCTCATGAATAAGATTTTTATGGACTTCCTGGATAAGTTTGTCGTTGTTTTCATCGATGACATTCTGATTTATTCCAAATCAGAAGAAGAACATGAGCTACACCTAAGGACCATTCTTGGAACCCTTAGAGAGCATCAGTTGTATGCCAAGTTTAGCAAATGTGAATTCTGGTTACAGGAGGTAGGATTCCTCGGCCACATTGTATCAGCCGGAGGAATTTCTGTTGACCCTGCTAAGGTGAAAGATGTCGAAGATTGGCAACCCCCAACCACCCAAAACCAAGTTCATGCATTTCTCGGATTGGCGGGATATTACTGCAAGTTCGTAGAAGGACTCTCGAGTATCGCTAGACCCATGACCCAATTGCTGAAGAAGGACAAGAAGTTTGAATGGACCGACAAATGTGAAGCGAGTTTTCAAGAACTCAAGAGGATATTGATTTCAGCCCCAATCTTGATCATGCCGGATATCACTAAGCCCTTCGATGTGTATTGTGATGCATCCAAGATCGGTCTCGGATGGGTGCTAATGCAAGAAGGCAAGGTTATATCTTATCTATCTCGACAATTGAAGCAACATGAGAAAAATTACCCAACCCATGACCTCGAACTCGTAGCCGTAGTTTTAGCCCTGAAGACATGGAGACATTACCTAATGGGAAACCGTTGTGAGATTTATTCGGATCACAAGAGCCTGAAATATATATTCACTCAGAAGGAGCTGAATATGAGACAAAGAAGATGGATTGAGCTAATCAAGGATTACGATCTGGACATTCATTATCACCCCGGTAAAGCCAATGTGGTAGCCGATGCCCTTAGTAGATTGCCGTGCCGCTTGAACTCCATGATTTTAAAGGAGCAACCAAGTTTGCACAAAGAGATGGAAGATTTTCGAATGGAATTAGTAAGTGAAGGATTTTTGTCTAGCATAGAACTTCAACCCACTTTGATCAGCCAGATCAAAGAGGCGCAGAAAGGAAATGCTAGTATCGACGGAATCAAGCGTCGTATCAGTACAGGGAAAGTACCCGGATTCACCGAAGACGAAGAAGGAGTTCTGTGGTACAAAGGACGCCTTTGTGTACCCGCAGATTCAGAGTTGAAAGAGGTTATTTTGAAGGAAGCTCACGATACTGTTTATTCTATCCACCCCGGAGGAACTAAGATGTATCAAGATCTGAAAGAGCAATTTTGGTGGCATAAAATGAAGAGAGAAATCGGAAGCTATATCGCCAAGTGTGATATATGTCAGCGAGTCAAGGCAGGACATCAAAGACCCGCTGGATTGTTGCAACCCTTGCAAATTCCGGAATGGAAATGGGATTCCGTTGGAATGGACTTTATCACCGGATTGCCTACTTCTAGTAGGGGAAATGACTCTATCTGGATCATAGTGGACAGATTGTCCAAAGTCGTCCATTTCTTACCCGTCAAGACCACATATCAGAGTTCGAAGCTAGCAGAGTTATACATAGCTAGAATCTTTAGCTTGCATGGAGTCCCCAAGAACATTGTATCGGATCGAGGAACTCAGTTTACCTCGAGATTCTGGAAGAAAGTCCAAGAAGGTTTAGGAACCCGCCTAGATTTCAGCACCGCTTATCAGCCTCAGACCGATAGACAAACGGAGCGAGTAAATCAAATACTCGAAGACATGTTGAGAGCATGTGTGTTAGAATATGGATCTAAGTGGGAAGACTGTCTGCCGTTCGCAGAATTTTCTTACCACAACAGCTATCAGGCTAGTTTGCAAATGGCCCCATTTGAATTCGTTTACGGAAGGAAGTGTCGCACCCCTTTGAACTGGTCGGAAGTAGGAGAGAGTCAGATTTTTGGACCCGATATCCTACGAGAAGCGGAAGAGAAGGTTCACAAGATTCGTGAGCACCTCAAGACATCCCATTCCAGACAGAAGAGTTACGCCGACAAGAGACATCAAGACCTCGCCTTCAACATAGGAGATTTTGTATATCTGAAACTGTCGCCATTGAAGGGAATGCAGCGTTTCCAACTCAAAGGAAAGTTAGCCCCCAGATATATCGGACCCTTCAAGATTCTGAACCGTCGAGGAGAAGTGTCGTATCTATTGGAACTGCCCGAAGAGATGTCAGCCGTGCACAATGTGTTCCATATTTCATTACTTCTCAAGTTCCTCGAAGTTCCCGAAAAGACTGAAGTGTTCAAGAATATTGATCACCGGACCATAGAGATCAATGATGACCTGACCTATCCCGAGGTACCCATCCATATCCTGGCAGAAACTTTCCGAACCACCAGAACCCGAAGCATCAAGTTTCTCAAAATTCAGTGGAGCAACCACACAGAAGAGGAAGCTACCTGGGAGCGCGAAGATCACATCAGGACGGAGTTTCCCGATCTCTTCAAATCCTTGGTAATCTTTTCGTCCTTTTTCAAATCTCGGGACGAGATTTTGTTTAAGGGGGGAAGGTTTGTAACATCCCAAAAATACTAAACTTGTTTCATCAAATCCTAATCATCAAAATTAGGGTTAACAAAAACTTTTCTAAATAAAAATATGAAAGCATGCATGTGTGTACGCATCCCATTTTGAATTATTTTGAATTGCCTTATTTATGTGTTTCTTTGCTTGTAAATGGATTCTTAGGTGAATTTAAACATCATCTAAACAATTCCCAAAGACAAATAAATCAAAACAAGCCAAATTGAGTGAATGGTCATTTTGACCAATTTAACTCCCATGCCTACTTTGGCTGTCCCAAACTTTCAGAACTTAAGAGAAACTTGTTTGGATCTTTGCACCCCTTGATAGTACTCATAACAAAGTATCAAGGCCCACCTTGTGATCATCCAGAAACTTTCAAATGAATAGTTCAAAGGACAGTTTAAAATTGAATCTATTTCATAGGGGAAGATACCACTTTTTCAAAAACCACTCAAACCAGCTCAACTTTCAAAACCCAATAATCTGCAGACTCACCATCACCAACCTAGCACACCCACCAAAAATCTTTTCAAAATTCAAAACTTGAATTCTTGCGGCCATTTCATCAAACACCTTCAAATCAAACAAAATCTAAACACTATAGTGAGCAGTGATTTGAGCCTAACTTGTTCCCTCTCTAGCTCACAGCAACCTCAGTAGATCATCTAGCCACTAGCCCCACTGTAAGCTTGGCAATGCCATCAATGGTGAACAGCCGAAGCTCACCATGTCACCCCAGTATGGACAGTAGGCTAGGAGAAGATCTAGCCGTGCCAACCTTGTCTAGGAGGTAGCCCATGCCTCACCGCCCCCTCTCGACCAGCCCTGCCTCGCAGACAGCGACCAAAACCGCCAGGAACGCCACGCCCGTGCCACTGTCAACCATGCCGAGCATGCGCCAGAGCGCCACCCTCGACACGCGCCCACAGACCGCGCGCCGCCCTCGCCGTGTGCATACACGATCACCATTGTCCCAGGAGACCGCCAGACATCCCCGTTCGCCGCCCCATGCCTCACAGCCACCGCTCGCCGTCGAAGACGCCGCCTCTGCCGCGCAGAGCATTGCACATTCCAGACCATTTGCCACTGCCCCTACATGTGCATTAAAGCCATAGAGCATCGCCAGGAGAGCACCGATCGATCGCCACTGCCCTCCATGCCTCTAGCAGCCCGTAGCCATGTCGCCACCGTCGCCTGCCCATCCCGTCCGGTCTCGTCGTCGAGACTATAAATAGAGGCCACCCCCAGCCTAATTGAGCACACCATATCACTCCCCTCTCCTCACTGATCGTTCCACCCCGTTCCCTAAGCAAGGCGAGTAGCGCTTCGCCGGAATTTCACCGGAGCCCGCCGCTACTGGAGAAGAAGGGAGCCAGCGATTGGAGACGCCCCAGGAGAAGCTGCCGGTACCAGGAGGTTCGCCGTCGTCGACTTCGTCGTTCACCCGCCTCGCCGACCCTCGCCTGAGCCCCGTGAGCCCCCAACGAACTCCACCTGCCGCGTTAGGGTTCAGTCTCGCCGGCGTTGCCCGACGTGGACGATGACCCTCAGCCGTTGGATTAGAACTAGATCGAACACACCACATTGCCCCGTACCGCTTCGCACCCCCCTGTGTCACTAACGCGTGGGGACAACAACTTAACCAGCCCGCGTAAGCGCTGTGCTTAGCAGGCCGGCCCGGTATCGTTTCCCGCGCAGCCCAGTCATTTGACTTTAACTTTTTCCATTTTCATTCAAACAAACTTCTGTACCTAGTTTCAAAAATCATCCCAGCTCGATTCAGTGAACCAAATTGAATGAAACCAATTTTGTTAGAAAGGTCTGGAAGTGCTAAATCCAAGCCCGTTGGATTCAAATCATTTGGATCTGTAGATCAACCTTGGTAAAAATAACAAGGCAGAAGCTTTTCTGCATTCAAACATTTTTCAAATTTAAACCATAATAGCTTTTGAGTTGATTCCAACTCTCAAAAATTACATTCAACCATACCTTTCAGAATATATAAAAATATATAGGTTTACTTACAGAAATAATGTTCAAGTAATAAAAGAATGCCACATAGGCATTTCTAGCCACTTTAGTTAAATAAAATAAAAGGGTAAAACCTTATTAAATTGTGACACCACTTTAAATCACAGTCCCATGGACTAAAATATGTGGTGATGGCATGTGTCAACATGATCCCATGTTTGGTTTGGAGAATATTAAATCTTAAGTAGTTTTTCAATGAGTAGAAATTACTTTTCGAAAAATAAAAGGAATTAAACTAAGCTTTAATCTTGTAATGTTAGTGATGATGCTAGATCATCTATAGAACCCTTGTGTGTGATGATTGCAAGTAGTTAAGTATTGTTTGGTGATTGTGTACCTCGTATTTATTCATAGACGCTAGTACCGACCAAGGATACGAGGAGGAAGGAGGATACTACGAAGAAGAAGCCGAGGAGAACTTCAACCACTGCTCTGCACAAGGCAAGCCAATACCTGCAAGCTAACCCTTGCAAGATACTCTACTTTAGCAAGCCTAATACTACTATTTGAATATGCAAGCTAACACTTGCAATTATGAAAGTTGGATAACCTATGCAATTCACTAAGCATGCTTGGTTAGACATATTTGATGATACCCAATCCTAGTTTTACTTGTAAGATTTCTACTTTATTTCTTTATCAAAGCTATTACTTAGAGTTTATGTAAGTGAATTGTAGATACTAGAAAGATAATTGAAGGTTGCATAAAGAGCATAAAATTTGGCCTAAGCTAGATAATCTTTATGTCATCCTAAGGCATGAGATTGAACTTAGTTAAACTCCACTAGTTTACCACCCCTCATTAGTACTCACTCCCACTTGTAGATGCTAGTGCTAAGCATAAAACTTGATCAAATTTAGATGGGAATACTTGGTGGAAAAATGGTTATGAAAACCTTGGAATGATGGATCATTCTATTGAAATGTTTTGGACACGTGTTTCCGAACACCAGATTATTTATGGTGATGAAAATGTTGAGGCATGAGCCTTAGCCCTTTATAAAACTGATGGTTGTCTGGATGCGATACCATTCCAATTTTACCGTACAACCACAATACCCGATAATTGGTAGGGCTTGACTGGAAGCTTATATACCTTAGTATTAGTTCCCTCACGGCCAAGGTCTGAGATGAGGCTGCCTTGTGAAGATTGTCCACCTGTGCAGTACCCAAGATGACAGTTGGTCATGGTTGGGAGGCCAAACTCACAGGAGAGGTGCTTATACTAGGGCGTGTAATTGAAATGTTAGGATTGATTATCCGCATACTGAGTATGGTGAATTCAGGATTTGTTCCTGACGGATGTATCGAATGTTGTGGTGAAAGTGTATAATTTCTGTAGAGTTTCAAACTATTCGAATAGCCGCGTCTGCGGTTATGGACAGTTGGAGTGGCCATACTGTTACCCCATCAGATGTTTTCCAAATGACTTGTGAAATGATTTGAGACTATGACTTGACCACAACAGAGTTGTGATATGAAATACAAGTTCCCTCTTAGGTGTTATAAAATTTCAAATAGCTTTTCTTACTTCTGAACTTAGTAGAAGTAAATCTGGCTTCTTGCAAAACAACCCTAGAGCCTAGTGTCCGATTATCAAAAACCCCTCTCACTTGTTAGTATTAGTTTGCGAGTACTTAAAGAGTACTCATGGCTTTGTCCCTGGCTATTACCATGGCCAGACTATGACGAGGAGTACCAGGAGGATGGACCCCAGGAAGGTTACGACAACTAGGATCATCTCCCATCGTCAGCATTGCCTGTGACCCCAAAGATGGAGCTTCGCCTACGCTACCGTTATTATTACGTATTTCCGCTGCTTGATTTGTATTAAGAATTGGATCATGAGATCCCTATTTGTGTAAGACCTTATGTATGGTATGTAATGGATGATGTACTGTGGTATCCAATTCTGTTATGTCTCATAAAAATGGTAATCCTGGGATTGCGATGTATGGCATAACAGGCATCTGGTATTAAAAATCTGGGTGTTGACATGTAGTCTTGGTAGAATTATTCTCTAAGTTGAGATACTTGTTGATATCATGCTTAGCCTAGCTAGTAGTAAACAAGGGTGGATTATATACACATGTTATGGAAATTTTACTAAGTCTTTTGAATTATGTTTTTTATTAATAACACAACTATGTGAATGAATCACCTGGGTGGAATGGAAAGAATGGTTTGTGTTGAGTGGTTACCCAGGGGTATACCTCGTGTATCTCACTTGTGGAAATCCACCCAGGAACAAAGAGATTTGAGATACTTAGTGTTTAGAAGCTTCTAGTGCAGCCACATGGCATATGGGCTCTGCCTGGATCATATAGGTTGCAATAACTTAGCCAGATGGACAGAAGGTGGTAGGGGTGATAGGTTGGAACGCGTCCATTTGGTCTAAGGTAAGGCTTCTGAAAGATCTTGTCTCGATGCATGTAGAGTCTTGTGGGGAAAGTGCACCACCTCTCGAGAGAGTAAAATCTAAGTACTTAGCCGTGTCCCCGACAATGGACAATTTGAGCATCAAGACATGGAAGCTATCAAGGATCTCCTCATCCCAATTTCTAAGTTAAAAACTTGTGGTTGAACAAGGGTTAAAGGATCACCAATTTTATTGGTAGATTCCTTGGGTGATTTTGAAAAACAAAAACTTAGTGTTTTCAACAATTAAGGAAAACTTATTTTGAGCAAAGCAAGCCTAATCTCCACTTATCCAAATGCATATAGATCATAGATACCACTATTCTACCATAGTATCACTTGCCAATACAATTCAAATGTATTGACCCTTGCGGCTGTAACTTATTATGTTGCAGGTTTTGTTTGATGTTAGTGAAGTGTGTTGAATAGGATTACAAGTCTACAACCAACATGATTGTCTGTGGCACTTTGAAGATGAAGGACTCCATGCTATATAGATATTTTCGCTGCATTGTAATGAGATAGCCAAATGAGCTATGTAAGATGTAATTAATTATTTTATTCCTGGTTATAAAGTTTTGATATGACCTTTGTTTCTTGATATTACATCTTAAACTATGGATGCTAGCTAATGATCTAGGGACTAGCATTGTAAACACAGAGATCTCTACCTTATCAGGTTGGGACCTTACAATGTTCCCCTTTGAGAGGTTCATGGGAGTCTTAAATAAATATGTTCATAAGTTTGCTAGGCCAAAATGAAGCATCTCCAAGGGCTATTGAACAGAGGAGATCATTGAGTTTTGTCTTGACATTATTCCTGACCTTATGTAGATTGGTGTTCCTGACTCGAAATGTGAGAGGAGACTGAGTGGAAAAGGCATGCTGGGAAAGAAACCAACGATATGTAGGGATGTGTAATATTTCACTCAAGCACACTACACAGTTCTACAGAATTCCACCTTGGCATCTTTGTATATCGAGGAACACAAGAATATTGTAGACTCCAACAAAACAGGGAAGCCTGACTCCTGGATTAGAGATGAACACATGAAGACTTTCGGCAGTTGGTTGCGAACACATCTCATGAATGATACCACTGTTGGAGATCAGCTCTACTTGTTGGCTGGGTCACCATCTTCTAGTATATTGAATTTCCAAGGGTATGAGATAAATGGGAATACATTTTACACAAACACCCAAGATAAAAAGAGCACCAACCAAAACAGTGTTGTGCGCTTTGATGCAATAGATGAGAATGGGCAAAATGACACATACTATGGTTACATAAAGGAGATATGGGAACTTGACTATGGAGTTTTTTAAGGTCCCTTTGTTTCTCTGTAAATGGGTCAACCTGAATGGATAAGGGGTAAAGGTAGACTAGTTGTACGGAATGACAACAGTTAATCTCAACAATCTTGGTTACAGAGATGAACCATTTGTCCTAGCCAATGATGTGGCTCAGGTTTTCTATGTGAAGGACATGTCCCCTAGACCGAAAAAACAAAAAAAAACAAACAAATACATCATATGATAAACCAAGCGTCACATAGTTCTTTTAGGGAAAATAAACATCATGGGAGTCAAGGACAAGACAGACATGTCAGACTATTATAATAAGTTTGATGAAATTCTGCCTTTCATAGTGAAAACGGACCCAAGCATCCCGTTAAATAAAGAAGATGCTCCATGGTCACGGCCGAAGAGATCATAAGCAAGGGACATACGCCAAGAAGTTCATGGCCTCATATTTTGTACCTCTAGTTCAAATATGGCCGGCCACATATTGTGAACCTAAATGCCATGAGACATGACAGCTCATTTTGTGAAGGATATTTTATGATGTTTGCCATTTTCCAAGTTTAATATTTTTCCTGGAAACTATAACACATAACATGACACCACGCGAAGGGTTTAGTATTTTTGATAAATTTGAATCTTTAATTTGGTTGTTGCTTCAAAACTATATATGCTGCGATTCTAGCCATAACACAGCAGTATCACATCGTAATCCATCCCAACATATTTCCCTATAACCGGTGATTTTTGTTCTGGTTGGATCTACTAACCCAGAATAAACATATTTCCTTCCATTTCCCATGCTTCCCGCCAAGTTTTCCCGCCCTTTCCCTCTGACCGGAGCTTTTGGTCCCGGTTGTAGCCACTATCCGGGAATAAAGATATTTCCCGCCATTTCCCACTAGTTCCTGTGATGTTTTCCCGCCTTTTCCTTCTATATATAGGCCGACCACGCCATGACTATCCACACATCCACACCTTCCTCTCTCGCAACAATGGACAATACATACTGGGCCATTTTGCCCCTCGAGGAGACCGAGGCGCTGTGTGCCTCCAGCTACCCATGCCCGACGGGCTAACGGCTGCCCACTGGCTGGATGCTGAGCATTGTAGGGGTTCTTGCCCCTCCTGTGCCTCAAGGTTCCGCCCGCCAGGCGGCTGTCATGAACCACTTCTACCACGAGCTCACGCCGAATCAGCGGATGGATCCCCATTGGGATCCCAACAACTATGACACTTGGAAAGCCTTCTTTGCTAACCAACAGGAAAGGGAGATCGCCAGGTACGAGGGTGACGGTCCTCCCCCGATGAACCACAACGAAGCCGGTCGCCGCCTGTGGTGGGCGACCAAGACTATCATCAGAGTGATACGCTACATCACGCAGGGAGATCATCCTCGCCTGCGGTGCCTTCACCCGCCGCAGAGCCATAAGAATGGTGGCGGTGGTGAAGACCTCGGGCGTAGCAGCATCGTCATCCGGGATCCGCCTCCCCCACGCGTTGGGAATCCAAGGCCGGAGTGACAGGTGCCCCCGGAATATGCTATGGCTGGGCTGAGGATCCAGCCACGTATGCCTAGCGACAATGAAGATGACGAAGACGAAGACGGCCCTGAAGCTGTGTACTATAGGGCTAGATATGAGCATGACTAAAGGGGGGCCTTTAGTCCTCATTACATAGTCCCGGTTTTTTAATATTAATAAATATATTGAGTGTTAGTCCCGGTTTGTGGCTGGATCGGAACTATAGGGGGCCTTTAGTCCCCATTTTGTAGTCCTAGTTAGGAAACCGAGACTAATGGACCATTTCCTACTATGACTTTCCCGAACTATGAAGATGTTGTTTTATTCTTATGCTGGTGAGCTAACTAATTTCACATATTAGGCAGTGCCTCAATGACCATCAATGCGGAGATGCTTGAGGACTGGATCCTTAGGCATCTCCACAGACCTGGCCGTAGTGTTATCCCTGCCCTCGCATACCATCTTGCAGTTTACAACTTCCCTAACTAGATCAATACGCCTGGGAGCTAACTAATTTCACATATTAGGGAGTGCCTCTATGACCAGCAATATGGAGATGACTGAGGACTGGATCCTTAGGCATCTCCACCGAGCTGGTCGTAGTGTTGCCCCTGCTCTCTGATGGTGGCTCAGTTGACTGTAGAGCCTTGTTGGGATTCCCCAAGAGCAAGGTGTGATGAGCACAGTAGCAAGTTTTCCCTCAGTTATGAAACTGATACGTCAGAAACGTATCTATAATTTTGGATGCTCCATGCTTGTTTAGTATCTACTTTGCTTTGCTTTTTCTACGCTTTGAGGTGTTTTTATATCTTTAATAGAACTAACCTATTAACAAGTTGCCAAAGTGCCAGTTGCCTGTTTTCTTCTGTTTTTGGTTCCAGAAAGGCAGAAAATCAATATTCTCGGAATTGGACGGGACAAAAGCCAAAGACAATATTTTACCATGACGGAAACGAATCCAGAAGACGAGACGGAGACGCGAACCAGGGCAGCCAAACCCCCCGTAGGCGTGGCCAGGGGTGGGCCCGCACCTAGGTAGGGTGTGGCCCCCCTGGTCGTCCATCGACCTTGCCTCCTTCGCCTATAAGAAGCCTCCGACCTAAAAAATCTAAATAATCCATCATACTTCCAGAAAAACCTCTGTAGCACCGCCGCCACCAAAAGGGAGATTCGGGGGACATAAAGTCTCTGTTCCGGCACACTGCTGGGACGGGGAAGTGCCACCGGAGCCATCTCCATCGATCTCCATCGCCATCTTCATCACTGTTGTTGATTCCGATGATGAGGAGGGAGTAGTTCTTCCTCGAGGCTAAGGGCTCTACCGGTAGCTATGTGTTCATCTGTCTCTATGTGTGGCCATATTGTGATCATGAGCTTTGTAATCAAGTAGATCTACGTTGCTACTCAAGTTCTTTAATAGATCTCTGCTCTCCCCATGTGTGTGAAAGTGACAGTGTGCACGCCATGGTGGCACTTAGGTTTGAGTATACATAAATACTATTTGTGCTTTAATAGATCTATGATTTTCCCCACGTGTGTGAAAGTGACAGCGTGCATACTGTGTGTGACACTTTGGACAAATTGAATATTTGTTATGAGTTATATTTGGAGTTGGATGTCTCTATAAAATTGTGGTGTTTGTTGGAACCATCTAGCGCTCAAGGTGACAGTGTGGGGTTATCTAGATTGGGGAAGGCGAACTTTGAGGTGTGTTGTGATAGCCCTACCATGGATTAGAGTGTCCAACCGGAGAGTAGTTAAGAGTAGTATCATTAAGAGAGGATATTTATATGAGAGGGTGTTCACTAGTGAAAGTATGATCCCTAGGCCTTGTTTCTAAACACTGAAACACTGTTTGCTACAAGATCTATTGCATGTTTTCTTGCTTTAGTCTTTACCTCACTCACACACATTACCCAACGTCAATAACAAGTCAGAAGATATTTTATGGCACCGTTACCACTTGTATTTCACTATCTCTTCGCCGAACTAGTGCACCTATACACCTGACAATTGTATTGGGTGTGTTGGGGAAACAAGAGACTTCTTGTATCTTGATTGCAGGGTTGCTTGAGAGGGGTACCTTTGACCACTTCCTCCCTGTGTTTGATAAACCTTGGGTGATCCACTTAAGGGAAACTTGCTGCTGTTCTACAAACCTCTACACTTGGAGGCCCAACAACTATCTACAAGAATAGAATTGCGTAGACATCAAGATCTTTTCTAGCGTCGTTGCCGGGGAGGTAAGGTAAAAGGTACTCACATCCTCCAGTGTGAGTGCTCGAAGTTATTTCCTTTAGATTCTGCAATTTTGTCTTTTTGTTTCTTGTTTTCACTAGTTAGGCCTAATGGAAAACAACAACAAAATTAGAGATCTTTATAGTATTTATCTTGAGTTAGGACATGAAGTGTTTGAAGAGAAAATTAAAAAACCTACGGAGATTCCATTGCGCGCTAATAGCAATATTATTAGTATGATTTTTTTAAACACCATTGTTACTAATGGTATGGAAACTTCTAAGCTTGGGGAAGCTAGCTTTTATGAGAAAGATCTTTTTAGTTCCCCAGCTTTAGGGAAGAAAATTTGATTTGATGATACATTATGTCCCATATGTGGTAATTCTAATGATACTTGTGATATTTTAAATCCACATACTGAAAGTGTCCCTTTTAAAATACCTATTGAAATTGTTGAATGTGTTATGAATAACTGCTATTTTGGAGATGGAACTGTCCATCCTAGTGATTATTTACTCTTTATACATGAATTATGCGAGTTGTTCAGGTGTGCAGGTATTTCAATGGACCAATTTAAGAGGAAGCTATTCCCTTTCTCACTTAGGGACAAAGCAAGGGAGTGGTATGAGCTACTAGATGATCCTCATCATTTGGAGTGGAAGGAACTTGAATCTCTCTTTTATTCTAAATTTTATCCTCCTCGTGAAATTCATAAAGATAGGAATTATATTTATAATTTTCATCCTCAAGGGAGAAAGTATTGCCCAAGCTTGGTGGAGATTGAAGTCACTAATTCTCAAATGTCCCATTCATGAGCTCCCCCGTAACGTTGTTATCAATAATTTTTATGCAAGGCTTTCAGTACATTACATGGACTATCTGGATACTTGTTTAGAGGGATCCTTCACAAGTAAGGAGGTCAAGGATAAGTGGGATCTTATTGAAACAATTCAAAGCAATACCAAAGGTTGGGATAACGACAAAGGTAAAAAACCAGGTATAAACTATGAGTATGATTGCATTAAGTCTTTCGCTGAAATTGCTAATTTTCAAGAGCTTAGTGCTAGATATGGTATTGATCCTCAAATTCTTGTTAAATATTATAGAGCCTTTGCTTCCCATATTAATGCTCCTAAAGAAAAGTGGGACATGTATCATGAACCTTTTAAAGACACTTGCATGGAAAATGAAAATGCTATTAATGATTGCAATAAACATGCTCAAACATCTGAAAGTACTATTTCTTATAAGCATGTTAATTTTTGTGGTATGCATAGACCTTGTGACAAGAATCAAATAGAAGAAGAATATTGTATCACACACTGGAATGAAAAAACCAGAATGGGAGGACCGAAACTTAACTTCCAGACCCCCCTGTGTTTATTCGTCAATCCCAAGATCAACATTGACGACACAACGAAATGTATATCATTGTAGACGTACAAAATAGTAATTTATTACAAAGTCTGAATAGCAACAAAGTGAAATATCTAGTGACATTTATAACATCCATAAAACACAACGGAAATATAAAATGCGTAGCGACTCCATCTCAGCCACATGCAGTCGATGTAGTCCACGAGGCATCACTCATCGACGTCATCATAATAGTCATAGTCATCTCCTTCTCCATAGTACTCTGAAGTATCAACAAAAGTATTGCCATGAGTACATGACATACTCAACATACCCCTTATGCAAAACCTATAATATCTACATGTGGCTTCAAGGAAGGTTATATGGTTCTTTTGCATAAAGCCAATTTTATTTGCAATATGGTAATAGTTTTGATGAAAGCATTTTTTGACGAAAACATGTTTATCATCAATGTGGTAATTCTCAATAGTATGATTGTCCATGACAACTCACACGGTTCACAGAATCCGAGATAAGGATAGGGGCAAAGAGGGAAGTAGCAAGACAGGTTCCCGTATGTCAAGAAAGATTCATGTGTCGTCCATGACCCTGGACACGGCTATTCGAATAGTTTAAACTCCGCAGAGGTTGTACACTTTTCCCACACGACCCAATCCCGTCTTGACGCCCACCATCCGTCGCTTGTTTAATACACACCAATTGGTGTACCGGCAGATGGATTGTGACGAGGTCTTTTAGCTAGGTCCCCCAAAGATGTGACATGCCTACCGGGTATGGCGCACGCAACTGAGAGTACGTCCCCAAACCGGTCCCCCCATCTATGCCGAAGGTTCCCCCGTAGGCAGACACCTCATCAGCGGTACAACGACATCAACACCTAAGGCTTGCCCCCTTCATAAGTGGTTGTACGGTTGTGTTGGGCCACGCAGAGATAAAACAAAAAATTTCCTCTAACGTGGTGATCCCAAGACCTAGCTGAGGTAGAAGGCCACGAGGTTTACCACTAGACGCGCGGTTGCGGATTACTGATGAAGCGCGTCAGTTGATGCAGTGCAGTCCTCACGATCCGATCGTCCTGGTGCTGATCGCACAGCACCTCTGCTGGTATCCACACGTACAAGGAGGAGCGCCGGCGGCGAACTGCTAGGTTCGTTACGGCGGCTGGACTGCTGTGGAGCTAGGGTTTCCAACACATGGAATGACCTAACCGAACAACGATTAACCCTTCTGGGTTACTGTGCTCCACTATATATAGGGAGTGAACGTGGGCTCTGCTCGCGCGACCCATTCACTAAAGCCCATATAACACTAGTCACCGTGAGTCCAACTCACTAACTCAGTCCTAATCTGGTTTAGGTCCAACCCAACCAGATTACAGATTCGGATCCAATCCGAACTTGCTCCCGCTCTTAAGTGTGTGACCCCGCAGGCTCATGGTTACTTGGACACGATTAGAGTCCGACTCACAATCGATCAGTCGGCATCAGCTCCTAGCAGAACGTGCCGACTCCCAAGTACCAAAGAGTCATGACGACTTGCCTTTCCAATGCGACTTACGTCTGAGTCCCTTTTGCCTCACGATATACCTTGTCAGACTATAGGCGAATATATGTCATCCCTTAAATAGTCCGACTCTCTTCTCGATCCGAGATAAGTGATTCACCGACTAACTCTTAGTCGATCGCCTCGTTAACACTTAACCGAGTCGTGCATGGCCATGCTTTCGAATCATATCTCACGAGAGGGCCAGAGAATATCTCTCCGAGTGGAGGGCAAAATCCCATCTTGGTTATTCACATCACGCAGCTTGATTCTCGATCGAACCCTCTTTATAACCGCCGATTCACGGATCGGTGTTTGATGTAACCTAAGTCGGTGATCCTCAACTCGGACTATGCAACAACCTCAGGTCTAAGGATTACATTGATTGATATATACAAATGACAGCTTAGTTCGTTGTACCTCAATATGGGTCAATCCGACTCGCTAAACTCTTTAGCCTAGTCTGTGTAAGTTGGAATAGCATCTCCATGCCCATGACAAGTGGAACCGAGTCATCAAGCCAACTTTCACATTGGTCTAAGTTGTGTGTCCAGCACAACCTCAATGACCAATGATATTTAGTACAAACAACATGAATGCATAGTTCCACTACTGAATCACATATTCAATGATACACATCAGATGTTTATACAAGGACTACTTAATAACTTTATGAATACAATGGGAAATATCATCATACATGATTGCCTCTAGGGCATATTCCCAACAGTCTCCCACTTGCACTAGAGTCAATCTTCCGACATCACATGTCTAAGCATCTAATGCCCATGGCTCTTAGGTGTGCCTCATGCTTCGGCTGGGGTAACGGCTTTGTCAACGGATCCGCAATATTTGCATCCGTGTGTACCTTGCATAACTTGATATCACCGATCCACTGGCGAATTAGGTGGTACCGCATGAGTATGTGCTTGTTCTTCTGGTGTTGTCTAGGTTCCTTGGCTTGTGCAATAGCACCATTGTTGTCACAATACACGTCCAACGGATTGGACGAGCCCTGAACCACACCAAGATCCATGAGGAAATTCCTCATCCAAACAGCTTCCCTTTGCGCCTCCGAGGCGGCAATATACTCAACCCTCATTGTAGACGCATACGCCTCTTGCTTGGAACTTTTCCAGCTCACAGCACCTCCGCTTATAATAAACACGATCCGGATTGCGGCGAGAATCATCGTAGTCGGTGAGATAACTCGCATCCGTAACCCTTTACACCGAGTTCATCTTCACCACCATAAACCAAGAACATATCCTTAGTCCTTCTCAAGTACTTTAGGATATTTTTAGCTTGTCGAAGGATCTCTCCAGATCAGCTGTATCGCTCACAACACTTAGAGCATAGGAAACATCCGCCTAGTACAAATCATGGCATACATGATGGATCCGACTGCAGAAGCATATGGAATCGCACTCATCCGACTTCGCTCATCAGTTGTCGAAGGACACTGAGTCTTGCTAAGTTTTACACCATGGGACATCGGTAAGAACCCCTTCTTAGACGATTCCATGTTGAACTTTTCAACACTTTGTCCAAATAAGTACTCGACTCAATCCAATGAGCCTCCTTGATCTATCTCTATAGATCCGGATTCCGAGGATGTATGTTGCCTCACCCAAATCTTTCATTGAGAAACTCCTTTCCAATGAATCCTTGGTTTCTTGCAACATCTGGACATCATTTCCAATCAGTAATATGTCATCCACATATAAGATTAGAAAATTTACTTTGTTCCCACTAAACTTCTTGTATAAACAAGAATCATGATCACTCTTGATGAAGCCAAACGATTTGACTACCTCATCAAAGCGAATATTCCAACTCCGAGATGCTTGCTTCAACCCATAAATGGATTTCTGAAGTTTGCATACCATGTCAGCATTAGCCGGATCGACAAAACCCTCGGGCTGTATCATATACACGTCCTCGGTTAAATTTCCGTTAAGGAAATCCCTTTTGACATCCATCTGCCATATCTCATAGTCGAAATAGGCCGCTATAGCTAACATGATCCAAACTGATTTAAGCATCGCTACGGGCGAGAAAGTCTCGTCGTAATCAACTCCTTGAACTTGTCGGAACCCCTTCGCGACAAGGCGTGCTTTATAGATTGAAACATTTCCATCCATATCAGTTTTCTTCTTAAAGACCCATTTGCACTCGACGGGTCTTGCACCGTCTGGCAGATCAACCAAGTTCCAAACTTGATTTTCATCCATGGACTTTATCTCGGATCTCATGGCTCCAAGCCATGACTCGGAATCAGATCCCACCATCGCTTCCGAATAATTTGCCGGCTCATCACTATCTAACAGTAACACATCACGAACACTTCGTAATCTTGCCGATCTTCGTAGTACAGGTGCTGCTGTCGGCTCAGCTGCCACGATCGGCTCAACCTCCAAGGTTTTTGCCGATTCACTATTAGCCGATTCGCTATTAGCCGATTCCTCTCGAATTTCTTCGAGTTGCACCGTGCTCCCACTTACTCCCCGACTGAGAAACTCTTTCTCAAGGAAGACTCCGTTCCGAGCGACAAACACTTTGCCCTCTTCTCGGTTGTAGAAGTAGTAACCCAAGGTTTCCCTCGGATACCCCAGGAAAATACATTTATCCGACTTGGCCGTAAGCTTGTCTGACTGAAGTCGCTTGACAAAAGCTTCACAACCCCAAATCTTAAGAAAAGAAAAACTCGGCTTCTTGCCTGTCCACATCTCATGCGGTGTCTTCTCTACCGATTTTGATGGTACTTTGTTTAGTGTGAGCCTTGCTTTCTAGACAATAACCCCAAAATGATAAAGGCAGATCTGTCTGACTCATCATTGATCGTACCATGTCCAACAAGGTCCGATTCCGCCTTTCCAAACACCATTCCTTTGTATGCGTTCTGGCGGAGTAAGTTGAGGAACTATTCCACAACTTTTCGATGGTCATCAAACTCATGGCTCATGTACTCGCCTCCTCGGTCCGAATCAAGAAACTTTATTTTCTTGCCGAGTTGATTCTGTGCTTCATTCTCGAATTCTTTGAACTTTTCAAAGGCTTCCGACTTATGTTTCATTAAGTAGATATATCCATACCTACTAAAATCATCGCTGAAGGTAATGAAGTACTCATAACCACCCCTCGGTCGTGCTCATTGGTCCACATACATCACTATGTACTAGTCCCAACAAGTCGGACGCCCTTTCAACTCTTTGCAAAAGGTGTCTTGGTCATTTTGCCGAGTAGGCAAGATTCGCATGTCTCGAACGACTCCAAGTCGAACGGGTTAGGAGTCCATCATCATGGAGCTTCTTCATGCATTTCCAACTTATATGACCAAGCCGATAGTGCCAAAAGTAAGTCATATTCAGATCATTTGGTTTCAACCTTTTAACATTTATGTTATAAAACGACTCACCATCAAGATTCAAAATAAATAACCCGTTACGAGCGGTGCAAAAGTGAAACATATCATTCAAATACAAAGAACAACCATTATTCTTGATATTCGACTCATAGCCTTGCCTCATCAAACATGAAGCAGAAATAATGTTTCGACTAAGCACCGGAACATAATAACAATTATTTAGTTCCATAATGAATCCGGAAGGTAAATGAAGTTGCATCGTGCCGACTTCCAACGCAGCAACTCTTGCTTTGTTGCCGACTCGAATACCAACCTTGCATCTTGCTACGCTCCTAGTTCTTACCAGTCCCTGCAACGAGTTGTAGATGTGAATAACTGATCCGGTATCATATACCCAAGAACTATTAGGTGCATCAGCAAGATATATGTCTATAACATTGCAAACAAGTGTACCTGAGTCGGAAGTCATACCTCCACTCTTGGCTTTGTCGGCCAAGTACTTTGCGATTCCTCTTCCAATGGCCATCCGACTTGCGGTAGAAGCAAGTGGATCCGGTGAAGGAGATGGCTTAGTCCACGAGGAAGCGCTTGGGACAGGTCCCCAGCCTGCTTTCCTCGACTTAGCCTTCTTCTTAGTCCAAGAACTCTTCTTGAACTTAGCCTTATTCTCGCACCATCAACACTTGGTGGTGCCCTTCTTGAGATCCGCCTGCTTGAGCATCCCATGCAATTCGGTGAGCTTCTTATCCATACCATGCATGTGGTAGTTGAAATGAACTGCCCATATGCACTAGGAAGAGAGTTCGATTATATCCGTAGCGAACTCTTCGCTTATGGGGTAGCCAAGCCTCTCCGAGACTGCGTAACCAACCATTTTGATCACATGCGGACTCGGTGGATCACCATCCTTAAGCTTGCAACTCGCCAGAGCACGAGACTTGATACCTCTCGGTCTTCGCTGAGCTCGAACATACTTTTGAGGCTTTCGATCATATCGTAGGCCTCAACATGCTCGAACTGCTTTTGCAAGTCCGGTTCCATGTGAGCAAGCATAAGAGGCGGTGATATCCGTGGACTCATCCTTAGCCCGACGGTAGGCATTGGTGGCTGCGACGATGCATTCTCATTCGGCTCATCCGGAGTGGGTTGTCTAGGACATGGTCCTTCTTTTCTTGTTTGAGAACAATTCTCAGATTTCGATACCAGTTGGTAAAATTAGTGTCGTTCAGTTTATCTTTCTCAAGAATGGTTCTCAACGCAAAACCGGATATCTGAGAGTGACTGCTACTTGGTGCCATGATCTACAACAGAAAATATGCAAAAAAACACTTAAGACATGTATTCATAAAAGAGCAAGAATATTAAACATTTTAATATTTTATGCTCCCACTAGAACCAACATCCCTCCGATGGTTACTTAGTGATTCAGGATCCTAAATAAGCAAGTCGGCTAGTGAGCTTTAGCATCACCGCTAGCCGCCAAGTGATCTAGGTAGACAACTCCTTGTCAATCACATCTCATGCGACTCCTGTTGGACGGGTGGCATCACATGCCCCGGCTCCCATCCGACTTTTCCCCGAGTCCCACAACCGTTGTGATAGACCCGTCTAGCTTACCGAGTGTTTCTGCAGTAAGAGTCCGACTCGAACCCACCTAGTCGGAAAGAATTGGCAGCACCTCAATTTTATGAGCCCACTACCAAAAATGTCCGACTTGTGATGGTGCAAACACTGGCGGGAAAACCGACTAGACCTTCTTTGAGGGATTATATTTTTACCGACTATCTAATAGAGGTAAAACCGAGACATAACAATAACACAAAATAAAGCAATTATAATGTGAAATGGTATGGCTCTCTTCATGGCGATCTCCATCTCCACAAAGCCTGTAATCCGACTCGTGCCAACTCTTGTCACTTGCCGTCTTACTCCATGTCGCCGACATGTACAATGCCTTGCATGCCTTCCGGGTTCTCAAACAGCTACACTAGCTTAGTAAAGTAAATTACATAGAGAATCCGACACGCAGGTCATTATACAATAAAATGACAGCACCTAGGCTCCAGCCGGCTGACAAAAACCGTGATTCGCAGATCACGTATGGATTACACACATACATCACATGCACATGAACCATACCATTCACAACTTCCTGCAAAAACAAGTTATGCATAGATACAATATCTACCGGCGTTGTGAAACTCGCAACGACATCTAAGGCGCTACGACAGGGCGAAGCCGGCGGTCCGATTCGATCAAACCTTTTGATCCGAAAACGTAGATCTCATCTACGATCCAAACATGGATTCCGACCATCGTTCCGATTCGATCAAACCTTTTGATCTTCGATCACCGCTTCTGGATTTACGTGTCACAATCTACCCCGATGGCGGAAGCCGACCGGTAGGGGTATGTCGTTCCACGACCTCAGCAGTATGATCACGGAAATCAGATCTACCATTCCCCGAGTACAGTTGATCCAATCAACTTCATACAAAACCGATCTATCTCATAGATCGACCACCGTAAGCACATAGATCTCATCTATAGCCTACCGCATATCACATATGCGAGATCTCGAGCCTAAAACCAGAAGCTATCGCTCGATACCCTTTGTTGGCCCGCAGAGATAAAACAAAAATTTTCCTCTAACGTGGTGATCCCAAGACCTAGCCGAGGTAGAAGGCCACGAGGTTTACCACTAGACGCAGCGGTTGCGGATTACCGATGAAGCGCGTCGATTGATGCGGTCGATCCTCACGATCCGATCGTCTGGTGCTGATCGCAAAGGCACCTCTGCTGGTATCCACACGCATAAGGAGGAGCGCGGCGAATCGCTAGGTTCGTTCTGGCGGCCGGACTCTTGTGGAGCTAGGGTTTCCAACACATGGAATGACATAACCGAACAACGATTAACCCTTCGGGTTACCGTGCTCCACTATATATAGGAGTGAACGTGGGCTCGCCATGACCCATTCACTAAAGCCCATATAACACTAGTCACCGTGAGTCCAACTCACTAACTCAGTCCTAATCTGGTTTAGGTCCAACCCAACCAGATTACAGATTCGTATCCAATCCGAACTTGCTCCCGCTCTTAAGTGTGTGACCCCGCAGGCTCATGGTTACTTGGACACGATTAGAGTCCGAATCACAACCGATCAGTCGGCATCGGCTCCTAGCAGAACGTGCCGACTCCCAAGTACCAAAGAGTCATGACGACTTGCCTTTCCAATGCGACTTACGTCTGAGTCCCTTTTGCCTCACGATATACCTTGTCAGACTATAGGCGAATATATGTCATCCCTTAAATAGTCCGACTCTCTTCTCGATCCGAGATAAGTGATTCACCCGACTAACTCTTAGTCGATCGCCTCGGTTAACACTTAACCGAGTCGTGCATGTCCATGCTTTCCGAATCATATCTCACGAGAGGGCCCAGAGAATATCTCTCCGAGTGGAGGGGCAAAATCCCATCTTGGTTATTCACATCACGCAGCTTGATTCTCAGTCGACCCGAACCCGCCTTTATAAGCGCCGATTGGATCAGCGTTTGTAACCTAAGTCGGTGATCCTCAACTCGGACTATGCAACAACCTCAGGTCTAAGGATTACATTGATTGAGATATACAAATGACAGCTTAGTTCGTTGTACCTCAATATGGGTCAATCCGACTCGCTAAACTCTTTAGCCTAGTCTGTGTAAGTTGGAATAGCATCTCCATGCCCATGACAAGTGGAACCGAGTCATCAAGCCAACTTTCACATTGGTCTAAGTTGTGTGTCCAGCACAACCTCAGTGACCAATGATATTTAGTACAGACAACATGAATGCATAGTTCCACAACTGAATCACATATTCAATGATACACATCAGATGTTTATACAAGGACTACTTAATAACTTTATGAATACAATGGGAAATATCATCATACATGATTGCCTCTAGGGCATATTCCCAACAGGTTGGTCACAATCTTCAAATCCAAGACTTATTAGGACCTCATGCGGCACGGATGCCCCCTTCATCTAGTGAAGGGCGGCCAATCACTCCTTCCTTTGATCTAGCTGTCGCCCACGCCAGTGTTTAGATGGTAAGTTTCACCCAGAGTAGAATAGAGTAGTGGAAGCAACAACGGCTAGCTCAGCGAGCTCATCAAGTTTCAAAAGGGTATATGTGACCCGAGGGTCATCCAATTCCTCCGAAGAGGGGAGATCAAGTATCCTACTTATTATTGAGCATGGCTAAGCAATTCTACTCTAATAAGACTATTATATAGTATCTACTCAGGGTATTTTATGGCGACAGATGTATCAAGGTATGTGTGTAACCAACATACCATATATTTGTAAAAAAATAAAATATAATGCACTTTATAAAGCTGGGAAAAGACATGGTAAGGGGCATGTTGCAGATATGCAATATGGGTATCTTCATAGCATGTCTCCTATCCGGATAACCCGGGTGGCCCATAGTTGGTAGCATGGCCCATGGCCTGCTGGGCGGCCCAGTTAGATGGATCCAGAAGGGAGGCCCATGCCGGATAAAGGAAGGCTACAGAGGAGTCACCGACATACCCGGAGCCTTGGAGTGCAAGACACGCTAGACTAGTTGTAAGAAGTGTAGGACTCTATAACATGTCCGGCTAGGACTTTTTCCTATAACCTAGGACTTGGCGACTATATGGGCCTATGGGAGCCTTTAGGGAATAACCTTACCAATCAACTCATACCTCCCATAGCGAACCAGTCCCTGTAACTCGGCGTATTGCCCTTATAGTGATTTATAGCAGGAGTAGGATTCCGCCACCGTCGTGGGATCTGAACCTGGGTAAGCTGTGTTACCTTGTACCCGTCCACCGTCCTCCTTCCCCCACGTCTGTAAACATGCACTGTGAGGACCCTTCCATGGGCGTACTCGTCAGCAATACCACGACAGTTGGTGCCCACCGTGGGGCAAGAGGCGCTTCAGGCTCTTTAGCGGGCGAGGACCAAGATCTTCGCGGGAATCGGCGAAACCGTAGCCATCGGTCGTGTTCTCTTCGCCGGCAATATTCTGATCGTCCCTCCCGACGAGTTTTGGATCCCGGCAAAGACAAACCCTACGCGGTGCTCGATCGTCCCCATCGGAGATATCCACCTCTTCATTAGAGAAACCAACTCGGGCACTAGTTCAATGGGAGTCGGAGGAGCATCAAGACCCGCACGGACCGCCTACGGGCAGGATACGTTCGCGGAAGGATCGATGTCGGATCTCTCCTCAGAGTTTGCCGGCAAAGATCGGAAAAATTCAAGGCCCACCCAAATCGCCCCTGTACAGGATATAACGGTGGAAGATCACTGCAAGTCCGCCGGCTTCGTCTGCGCGTCTGGACAGCAGAGATCCAAATTCGTCGGTGTGGTTACCATCTTCGATATGGCGCGTTGCGTTTAGAGAGAGGGCGAAAACCCCCGCGATTACCTTGCCAGGTGGCTCTGTATACGGGCTGATCTGGCGCATTACCCTAATGATGATGCCATGTATCACTTTGTGGAAGGACTCGACCAAAGTACGCTTCTCCGGCATTATCTAAGGAGGCAGCAGGCTTTAGGACGCCTCACTTTTGAAAGCATGGTGAACACCGTCAACAACAACAAGGAGGCCGAGGAGGCAGCTTAGACAGCCCTTGCGCCCATTGACAGAGCCCCTCCGATTCAGCCACCACCACCTCCTGCCGCCATCGCCGCAGCTGCACCACCGCCTCCAGTCATCGTCGTTGTTGTTGCACCTCCACCCCCCGTCATCGAGGAAGCCCCGGCACCCTCCGACTCCATGATTGACGCGCTCTACGCCGACTTCAGCGTAGATTCAGAGGAGATAGATTTCAGTCCAGAGGAGCTAGACTCTGCCATGCAGGAGATGGAGGAGGATTACAAGCGCGACGAGCAGGCCAACAACGCCGTCACGTCCCGAGAGGTGTTCGTCACCATTGGGACGGTGATGGATGAAGATCAACCCGGAAGAGCTCCGCCTATAGCGCTTCACAAGGGGAAGGGACCACCTGTTGCTGCCGACAATGATCGTGCAAAGGACATGCCCCCTCCGCCTAACCCAGTGCAAAGCCGCAGGAACTCGGCACCGGACCGAGAAACAACAACACTGCAAACCCGCTGCCTCCGGCATCTACGTCTATTGCTGCCCAAGTTACTCAAGCTGATAGAGTGATGTACGACAATATCCTCGTCGAGCCTATGACCGTCGCCCATATTTGCAATGTAGTCCAGCTTGACGAGAAGCGCCAACATCTGCTGGAGGAAGCGCAAGCCATGGCAGATCAAGGCGCAAAGCTAGATCGAGATCTGGCCAACGCGCAGAAGTCAATAGAGAAAGCTAGAGCAATGGAGGCCGAGTAAAAGACTCTGCTGCAGCAGCAGAAGGCCAAGAAAGCTCCAGCTCGCATCATCAACGATCCTGGTGTGCGGCGAAACCAAGGATGGGCTCCCTCGAAGATGGCACAGGCCAAGCCATACATTGATAGTGAAGGCAAGCAGGTGATGCCCACTCCTCTCCTCAATCTCACCGTCGCCAAGACCCTTCTGGAGCAGGATAGATCACCGGAAGTGGTGAACTAGGTCTACGACCTAGTGTCCAAGGAGGTGAAACATTAGGAAAAGGCCACCTCTTAGACGCTTGAGTCTGACCCAGCGTTTTTCCAGTCTAGATAGCATAAGCCGCCAAGGGACAGATCTCCTCTTGATGTCGGGTCTCAGACGGGTTCGTCAGAATGAAGACGGAGGGATGTGCGCAACAGGAAGGATGCTATCCCCATATCCTCCGACCATGGGGGTAAGGCCCAACCTCGTCGCCCATCGCCACCGCCCCGCTTCCCTCGACATTGCGAAGACACCAAGGCTCACCGTCATATGGATATGCCTCCGCCAAGGCAGAGCGGCATCATCATCCGCGACAACATGGAACAGACCCGTCATGATGGAGAGCGCAACCAAGGACACAAGAGCAGGTCGCGCCATGACCCACTGCGTCCGACAAGCAACCGCGACAAGCCTGAGGTGTCACATGAGGGTAACAGCAAGAAACCCAACCCACCACCACCTCTGCCTCCATCGCCACCTAGCAGCCACCATGGCGGAGGGGGCCCGCGTCGTTCACGCAGCCCATCCCCTGATGGCAAGAAGAAGAAAAGAAGCCCGGAGCCATACGATGCATGTTCGCGTCTGGACAAGATCCATGAGGCCCGGGAAGTACCATACCTGGGACCACGTTGCTTTGGACCTGTAATACGGTCCGCAACTTACCCCAAAGGTTTTCGGATTGACAAGACCATCAAGCCCTACAACGGCACCGCCAAGCCGGCTACATGGTTGCAGGACTATGGCAACACGATGGAGATCGCCGGGGGTAACCCGAACATTGCCGTCAAGTACCTCCCATTGATGTTGGCGGGCACAACCCGTAAATGGATTGATGACTTGCTGGAAAGATCCATCAGCAATTGGTTGGTCATGCAAGAAGAGTTCACCAAGAACTTCGAGGGTACGTACAAACCTCCCTGCACTGTTGGCGATCTACAGCGGTGTGTGCAAGAGAAAGACGAGACATCTTGCGCCTACCTCTCCTGCTGGCTGGATATGAAGAATTCCTGCGCAGGAGTGCACGCCCAGACCGCCATGGCCGCCTTCATCGATGGGTTGGAAAGGGCATGTTCCTCCGACATAAGATGAAGCACCTGCATGACAATCACCAGCTAGACTTGAACCAGATGATTCAGTTGGCCAGTGAGTTCGCGGCTGCCGACGATGATGCTCGCGACTCTTTGCCGGCAACGGCCATTCCAACTCAAGCTTGGAGGAACAACAGCACAACACGGAAGTCCGCACCAGAAGAAAATCAAACCCTCGACATGGCCGCTATGACTTTTGCAGGACGAGGTGATGGCGGACAGTGTTTCCGAGGGTGGGGAGCTGGTCATGGGCAGCAGCGAGGCAGTGAAACTACCTCGGCAGCGCTCCGCGTTCCCCAAACCTACAAGGAGTACCATGATATGTCGTGCCTCGTACACCTCGACGCCAACGGCAAAGCCACCCACACCAATCGCCATTGCAAGTTCGTCAACAACCTCAAGGAGGACCCAGAGTCCGGCTACAAGCGAAGCTGGTAGAATAGACCGCAAGGAAAGGGCAAGGGGAAGAAGAAGGAGGAGGAGTCCAAGGATTCAAGTGATACGGACGAGGACGTTGAACCCAAGCACGCCGCCAAGAGCGATGGCAAAGGCAAGAACCCCTTCGAGAAGAAGAAGGCAGTTTTCCACACTTTCCTTGGCACCCCCACCGTCCGACAACATAAGACCTCCATGTAGATACTGATGGCCACTCGACCCCCAGTTCCTGCGCTGGTCAGAGATTCCAATTACTTGGGACAGGAAGGATCACCCAGACCTCATCCCTACGGAGAACCAATACGCCATGGTCATCAACCCCCTGATTGACTGCAATGAGTTCACCAAATGTATGGTGGATAGTGGAAGCAACACCAACATCATGTACCTGGATACACTACAGAAGATGAACTTGACGGAGGCAAATCTAAGGCGGACCAACACCATCTTCCACGGCGTAGTTCCTGGTCGGGAGGCTCGGTCCCTTGGGTGCATCACACTTCAGGTCGCTTTTGGTGATGTTAATAATTACCTCCAAGAATGCATGACCTTTGAGGTGGTCCCCTTCAAGAGCGTGTACCACGTCATATTAGTCCGCGACATATTCCACACCTTCAAGGCCAAGCCATGCTTTGTCTACAACAAGCTCAATATACCCGGACCAAACGGTGTCATCACCGTATCCGGAAGCTTTACCAAAGCAAGGGACTGCGAGATTGGAGAAGCGGCCTACACAGAAGTTGTCATCTATAGCGAAGAATTCAAGGAGATCCAGAGCAAGGTCGATGCCTGGGAGATGCCCGCGTCGAATAAACAGATTTCTGACTCCGCCCCAGTATTCATGGCCGCCATCGAGACCAAGCCGGTGGAACTTGTGGTAGGCGATGCCTCCAAGACCACCGCCATTGGGACGAACCTGGACCCTAAATAGGAAAGCGCGCTCGTCGAGTTGCTCCGTGAGAATAGGGACATCTTTGCCTGGCAACCAGAAATCTGTGAGAATATTGATCCAAAATGTAAACCAGTGAAACAACCTCTACGACGATTTGGAGATGACAAGAGATTCGCCATACGCAAAGAGATAGCTAAGTTACTTAAGGCTAGTTTTATCCGAGAAGTCCTTCACACCCAATGGGTGGCCAATCCTGTACTTGTCCCCAAAAAGGGAACCAAAGAATTAAGAATGTGTGTTGATTACACTAGCTTGAACAAGGCATGTGCCAAAGATCTGTTTGCTTTGCCTCGCATTGACCAAGTCATTGACTCGACAGCTGGCTCGGAGCTTTTGTGTTTCCTCGATGCATACTCAGGATACCACCAGATCAAGATGAGGAAGTCGGACCAATTGTCCACTTCGTTCACTGCACCCTATGGCACGTTTTGCTATGTCACGATGCCCTTTGGGCTGAAAAACGCAGGTGCTACCTACCAGCGGACAATGCAACATTGCCTACATGACCAAATTGGTCGGAACGTTCATGCCTATGTGGACGATATAGCGGTGATGTCTAAAAAATCAAACGACTTAATCTCTGACTTAAAAGAAACCTTTGATAATCTCCGGAAATACAACATGATGCTTAACCCTAAGAAGTGTGTCTTCGGGGTTCCAGCCAGCAAATTGTTGGGCTTCATCATTTCCCAGGGTGGAATCAAGGTCAACCCGGAGAAAATCAAGGCCATCTTAAACATAAACCGTCCAACATGCCTAAAGGACATACAACGACTAACAGGTTGTGTTGTAGCAGTTAGTCGGTTCGTCAGCCGACTTGGAGAGAAGGCTCTACCGCTGTACAAGTTGCTGAAGAAGGAGGACAAATTCACGTGGACGGACGAAGCAGATGCAGCATTGAAGCAGCTCAAGGAGATTCTTTCCTCAGCGCCTATCCTTGCAGCACCCGAACCTGGAGATCCCATGTTAATTTACATGGCGGCCACCAACCGGGTAATCAACATCATCGTCGTGGTAGAGCGGAAGGAACCAGGGCATGAGTACGGAGTTCAACGACTAGTTTACTATGTAAGCGAGGTCTTGACGGAGTCCAAGCAGCGTTACCCGCACTACCAAAAGATAGCTTATGGAGTATTCCTTGCTTCTCGGAAGCTAAGGCACTATTTCCAGGAGCACCCTATCACAGTGGTGAGCAAGACTCCACTGTCTGACATTATCAACAACAGTGACGCTACAGGAATGGTCGCGAAGTGGGGCATTGAACTTGCCGCCTTCGAGATCACATACAAGAGACGCGACGCTATCAAGTCACAAGCCTTGAAAGATTTTATCGCAGATTGGACGGATATGCCAGATGCTACCCCATTTCCGGAGCCAGAATACTAGGTGATGCACTTTGACGGATCAAAGCTACTCAACGGATCGGGGGCTGGTGTACTACTACAGTCACCAACTGGGGACAAGCTACACTATGTTCTGTAGATCCACTTCGAGGCTACGAACAACATGGCGGAGTATGAAGCACTCATTCATGGACTACGCGTAGCCAAGGATATTGGCATCAAGTGCATAGTTTGCTGTGGAGATTACGACTTGGTTGCCTAGCAGGTGGCTGGCACCTGGAATGCGCGGAATCCTATGATGGCGGCGTATCGAGACGAAGTGGACGAGATAGCCAAGAGCTTCTTGGGCTACGAGGTCAAGTATGTACCTAGGGAGCAAAACGAGGCGGCTGATTTGCTTTCTACGCTTGGATCAGGGTGCAAACGAATTCCGCCTGGAGTTTTCCTAGAGCATCTACAGACACCATCCGTGAAGGGAGCAGACATCGACAACCCGGACAAAGTTGACTCTTTCGTTCACATAGTGAAAAAGGTACCTCCGGCTTGTACAAAACCGTTCGGAGTATCTCGAACACGGAACTTTGCCCGACGACAAGGTCGAAAGACAGCAAATAGTACGTCGAGCAAAGGGCTATACCATAATCAATGGATAGCTCTAAAAAAATAGCACTGCTGGTGTATACCTTAAGTGTGTTTCCCATCAAGAAGGTATTGAAATCCTATGTGAAATCCATCTCGGAGATTGCGGGCATCACACCGCTCCCCGATCGTTGGTCGCTAAAGCTTTATGGCAAGGATCCTACTGGCTGACCGCGAAGGTGGACTCCGACAAGCTGGTTGAGACATGCATGGGATGCCAGTACTACGCCCGACAATCACATGTTCCTGCTGAAGAATTGCAAACAATACCAATAACTTGGCCGTTTGCAGTCTGGGGGCTAGACATGGTTGGTCTATTGCAAACGACACCATGTGGGTTTACGCATCTTCTAGTAGCAGTTGATAAATTCACCAAATGGATAGAATCTAAACCCATTAGAAAGCTCGATGGGGCAACTTCCCTTAGGATTGTCTGGGATCTAGTGGTGAGATTTGTTCTCCCACATAGCATAATCACCGACAACGGCAGCAAATTGTCACTCGGAGAAGTAGAGGCTTATTGTTGGGACAAAGGCATCCAACTTGACCTTGCATCTGTGGCACACCCACAGTCCAATGGTCAGGTTGAGCGAGCCAATGGATTAATTCTGCAGGGAATCAAGACACGTCTTGAGGCACCGCTACATAGAGCACCTGGGGCCTGGGCGGAAGAATTGCCATTTGTGCTGTGGAGTTTACGAACTACACCCAATAGATCCACCGGCTACACCCCTTACTTCATGGTAAATGGAGCAGAAGCCATCCTTCCTTCCGACATCCTTCACGATTCACCAAGAGTTGCCGCCTACGACGAAGATGACACTGAGGAATCCAGACGCCTAGATGTGGACCTTCTGGGGGAGGAGCACGTATTGGCATGCCAAAGATCCGTCATCTACCAGTAGAAGCTATGCAGCTACCATAGTCGCCGCTTTCGGCATCACTCGTTTAAAGAGGGGGATCTGGTGCTTCAACTTAAGCAGAAGAAGTCACACAAATTATCCCCGCCATGGGAAGAACCATTCATCATAAGAAAAGCGCTGCTCAGTGGGTCTTACTACCTTGTTGACAATCGTGAACTGAAGGATAGACCCAACGAGGATCGTAAGCGTAAGCGACGTGACCCGGATGATGACTACCCGGAGCTTGATCGGCAATGGAACATAGCATAGCTACGTCCTTTATACACTTAGAATTTTTTATCTATTGTGTACCCCTTATATGATAAATGAAATAAATATCTCTGGTTCACTCATATTTCTGAGTATTTTACCTCCTTTAGTGTTTATTTTTGGATCGTATAAAACCTTTATGCACAAGCTTTGCGATTGCACTTGTAATAATTCCGCCTACTTGTAAAAATATTTCTGAGTAGTGACTTTCGACACTTATCGTCGGCGATTTTGTGCTTAGGTTATAGATGGTGTCATTGGGCATCATCGCCTGAGCGCATAGTTCCGACAACGAGTCTTCCGACTCACGAAAAGTCAAGCATAAAAACCAAAGTAATGGATAAGCCAACACTTTCTTAAAAAATATATACATGCTGGAACCAGTTCTTGAGTAGCAGGAGGTAACGACCATTGTCTTCCGCCTTAAGTTAACAATTAGTTTTTTCCGCATACAAATTACAGAGGAAACAAATATTACATATTGTTTTTCATTCCTCTGGCGCAGGCGACTTGGACGAAGCGTCTTCAGCAGCAGGAGAGCCATCCTCCTCGAAGTCGGCAGTGTTGAGGGACTCGGAGGAGCTTTGGTTGCCACCATCAATGGTTTTCATGGGCACAAAGACGTTAGGGTCGACCAACTCGGCGAATCTGGTGTCAAAACCCGCGAGCGACACCAAGATAGCCTCGTGATCTATCTTTTGGCCATTGTCGTCTACATCGGGGATACCAGAGGTCACCGTGTCGATGTCGGCATCTTCGTAGTGCGCCTTGACCATTGACAGTTCCATCCTCGCATCGGCCCGTGTACATGAAGCTTTCCAGCTTACAATACGCTCGGGGGCTCGGCGCAAGATCTTCGAGAACTTCGCCACGTAATTCACCGCTTTGATATTGATCTGGAGGTGCTTGGCTATATCCTTAGCTTGCGTGATGGAAGTGTTGATAAAGTTGCCGGCAAGTACCAGGCATTCTTTTGGCGGAGGAGGCGACTGGGTCAACCCAATAGGAGCTACAAATTTCCGACAAAGGAGCGCATGAGTTCAATAACACAAAAAGTTCAAAGTATCTAGCTTACAAAATTACAAGGCGGAGAATCACTTAATAAAGATGTTAATCTTGGCCTGCTGGAGAGTTTCCACCAAAGAATCCCGTTCTTGTCGAAGGATCTTGTATGCGTCCAGATTGCTCTAATTTTTCACATCGGCAGCTTTTTTCTGCTCTCTCAGCATCGCGATCTCCTCCTTCAAGCGATTCATCTCTTCGTTGGCGGACTCCTGCAGGACTTTCATGGAGTCCTCGTGCATCTTCAGCATATCCTTCCTCTCCTGCTTGAGGATCTTGTTTTCGCTATCCAGCTGCTGAATATGCTTGGATTGCTCAACAATATCCTTGGCCTTGGAAATGGCTTATGCAAGTCGGAGAAAGAACAGTACACAATGATTACTCGGAGAATGTTGGCACAATACCAAGTCGGAATACGAAAAAGAAAGGAAAAACAGACGCTTGCTCTTGATGATTTGTTCCTTCAAGAAGGCAGTTTTACCCTTTTTGGCTTCCAAGTCCGCGCGCATCTTCTGGTACTTCTCGTTGGCCACGCCCCTCCGAGCATTCTCATTCTGTGGAAAGGAAAAGTTTAATGCTGTTTAGTCTACTTGGAGTATCTAGCCGGATAAATATCCACCTAGAGGCTTGGGGGCTACAATGAGAGTTTTTAACTTAGCAATATGCTTGGTCTTTCTTTAAGCATCTAGTCAGAACTGATTCAGTTTTCAACTAGACGCTTGGGGGCTACAGTGTAAAGTTTTATCTCAGTGATATGCTTAGTTTCTCTTTAAGCACCTAGTCAGAACTAATTCAGTTACAACTATGAGCTTGGGGGCTACAGTATTGAAATTTTTAAACACTACGTATGCTACTCTGAAAGCATCTAGTCGGAATAATGCATTCAAACTATATGCTTGGGGGCTACAGTGAGAAGTTTTCTAGCTTAGTCACTCTTAGAGCATTTAGATGCAAAGACCTACGGTTTTCCGTCTAAATCCTCGGGGGCTACAGTGGGATACTCATATGAAATGCAGAAGGTAAATAAAACTTACAAGTGCAATGATCTTGAGGTTTGTAGCACTCTCAGCAAGCAACTTGCCGAAGGATAAACTATTTCCTTGCAATATTTCTGCTTGCCGGAGAAGCTCCTCAAGACCGCATATCGGAGATGTCGTTGTCGCACCAGGAACCAAAGCGGTGCTATCCGGCGTAAGTACCGGGTAGACTATCTTCGGGAACTCTATGGTTTTCTTGGGTGCGGAGGCACCACCTTCGGCAGACGTACCACTTTCCACCACCGCCTTACCACTACCTATGGAATCCTTAGCTAGAGCTTCAGCCATTTGGGTTGCGGTACTCTCTTGCGCTGCCTGTTCGTCGACAACGGCAAGCTCCGTAGAGGCACCTGACTGCACTTCCATGGTGGAAGGGCCAGCTGCATCTCACTACTAGGAAAACAGCTATAGGTAATCAGCACATCCGTGGCTCACATGGTTGAAGTGCCCCACGGCTAAAACAGGCGTGGCTCACCTGTGGGCAGTGCCCTACTAGTAACTAGAACAACCGTGGCGCACGTGACTATAGTGCGCCACAGATGTGTGTGGTCCAGGGCCCTGTTGGATGCTCGCCAAACATCTCAGAAGGCATTATAGTCATGTGCGCCACGGTTGTTAGTGTCATCAGGCGCACATGGGGGTGCGCTACGCCTAAGCACACCCCTCTGGCTGTGAAACAGCCACAAACATCTGGCGCACATGGCATAGTGCGCCACAGATGTATAACTTAGCCGTAGGACACTGCCCTAGTGCCCTACGATAAGTGGCATGCACCAACTCCACTTCGTGGATCGCCTTTTTAGGGTTTGCAAAAATAAACGAAAATGATAAACACTTCAAAAATTAAACCCTTTCATATTTAGGTAGGTAATGTGGTATAGCTTCTAGTAAAATTAATGAAATGAGTTTCGACTTTATTTGCAAAAAAGTCATGCCACGGTAAAAGGTCAGAATTTTGCATACGATATCGAAAAAATCGTATAATATACCAAAATGACCAGAACAAGATTCCAGATCCGCTTGCAACTCCTTTAGGTTGTTTTGCGATTTTTTAGATTTTCAAAATTCGAAAAGAGTAAAAAGTTACAGTCAAAAAACCATTTTTTCCTGCAGAAAAAAAAAACAGGGCGACTTATCCGTAGCGCACCTACACCTAGTGCGCCACGGATAAGCTTGGGCGGGATTCAAATTTGAATCCCCACCCCGCCCTCCTCCCTTTTCCTTTACCCTTTTCCCTCTTCCTCTCCCTTTCCCTTCTCCTTCTTCCTTCTTCCTTCTTCCTTCTTCCTTCTCCCTTCTCCCTTCTCCTTCTTCCTTCTTCCTTCTTCCTTCTTCCTTCTTCCTTCTTCCTTCTTCCTTCTTCCTTCTCCCTTCTCCCTTCTCCCTTCTCCTTCTCCTCTCCTTGCAGTGACGGCGCGGCGTCGACCTCCTTCTCCTCCTCCTCGCAGTGACAACGGGCGACGTCGACCTCCCTTCCTCCATCTCTTCCTACCTCCCTCTCTTCTTCTCCTCCTCCTCTTCTTCTCCTCATCTTCCTCCTCTTCCTCCTCTTCTTCTCCTCCTCTTCCTCCTCTGCCTCCTCTTCTTCTTCTCCTCCTCTTCCTCCTCTTCTTCTCCTCCTCTTCTTCTCCTCCTCTTCCTCCTTTGCCTCCTCTTCTTCTTCTCCTCCTCTTCCTCCTATTCTCCTCCTCCTCCTTGCAGTTCCGACGACGACAACAAGGTGACGACGAGGAGGCGACCCGCACCGACGCGCGACGACACTGACGACGAGATCCAGATCTGCTTTTTTTTGAATTTTGAAATTTATATCCGTGGCGCACAGCACCTAGTGCGCCACGGTTATCGTTTCATACGCGTGGCGCACCTGCCCAAACTTCTGTGGCGCCGGCATGCGCCACGCCTGTATCTAAACTTCTGTGGCGCACTAGGCAGTGCGCTACGGCTGAGAGATAGCCGTAGCGCAAGGCCCGTGGCGCACTGCTAGTGCGCCACAGATGGGCATTTCGGGTGCGCCACTAACAGCCTGTTTCCTAGTAGTGTCTTTGGCTTGTGAGCTTGTCGGAGCAGGCGTAGGCTGGACGCTGGGAGTAACAAGGGCGATGGCGGGAGATGCGTTGGGAGACACGTCATGATGCAACATATCCTTAATGTTTCTAGAAGCCCCCAAATTTTTGGAGGTCTTCTTCAAACTGGTAGTGTCCTTCTTCCTGAAACGTGCAAAAAGTATAAGTACAGGAATAAGACAAGCAATAGACAATGTCAGAGAGAAAGAAGCTTACACAAGAAGGGGTGATTTGGCAAAGGGGATCCCGGTAATCTTTCTTTTCTCCGCCTCTAGGGCGGCGATAGTCTTCTTGGAGGCTCCACCCTCTATCTTCTTCTTCTTGCCTTCGTCGGCAACATCCGAGGTGGAGCTCTTCAGCTTTCGCGCCAGCATGACATCATCGTCGGACACGACGGTGACTTCCTTCATCTTTGGTTCATAGATTTGGACAGCCATGCTATCCTCCTCTAGACTACTAAGCTGTTAAGTGAAATCCCACAAGTGTTACATGAGATGGTAATGGCTAGACGGAAGAACTATAATATATGTCATATACGGAAAATAAACATCATACCTTTGGGCACGTGCCATCAACAAACATGTCATAGGTGATGGTGAAGCCTCGCTTCCTACCCTTCACCTTGACAATGTCCTTGAGTCGAAGCTTGATGGAGTCACTCAAGAAATTGTCCTCGGAGATGCGGAGGCTATCCTTCCTATCCTTGGTGTACACATGCATCAGCTTTGAGCGGTGCTGCACAGGATGGATCCTCCTGACGAACCAGCACATGGCCAGGTCCAATTCGGTCAAACCCGTCTCTACGAACCACTCTATCCACCTTATAGTGCGGGAAGCGTCGATGTCGGAGGGAAGGGAGGCCTGGGATCTCCATGTTGAGGCTTCGGCAGCAGCTCCATCGATGAAGTCCGGATACGTCGCTTCTCGGCCAGCCAGAGGGATATCTGGGCCGTAGAAGTACGTCAGTTGCCAGTTTTTACAGGACTCATGGCCGACGATGTCGGGGAACCGCCGGCCAGGACGGATCTTAAAACTAATCGTGCCAAAGTTCCTGAGCTCATCCTTGCCGGCTCCGGCTTCCCGCTTGATAGTGAAAAAGTAGATAAAGAGATCTAGCCTAGGCCTAATCCCTAAGTAACCCTCGCAAAGCGTCGCATAGTTGCTAAGCGCGAGGATTCTATTGGGGGAGAGGTTCTGAGGTTGTACTCGGTAATGGTTGAAGACAGCTAGGAAGAAATTGGAGATGGGCAGGGAGACGTCGCGTACAATTTGGGCTTTTAGGTACACCTTCTCTCTGGCTTGGGAAGAAGGGGTGACCTCACCGGCCGGCGCCGCCCGCTAGGCGAGCCCCTCCGTCGCTGGAAGGTAGCCCTCGATGATCAGCTCCTTGATGTCGCGGTTCGTGATGTCCGAACCGCGCCAGTCCTCCTTGTGGGAGTCGTTTTCCTCCTCTAGCAGCTCCAGTGCCGTTGGATTGTGGTCGCCACCGATGGATTCGACCACCGTGGATTTGGGGATCACCAAGCCCTCTGGGGGTACGAGGACGGTGCTTGTCGGCTTCGCCGCGGCATCGCCTGATGCCGCCATGGAGGGGGCAGAGCTGCTGCTGGCCATTGGGGAGGTTAAGGTGGTGGCTTAGAAAGGTTGAAAGGATAGGGTTTTTCGCAATCGCGCAGAGAGCTCGAGGAGGCGCTCGTTGGAGGAAGAAGACGATGCAGGAGGAGAATGAGATGAAAAGTAAAAATTCCACCGCTATTACAATTTATAACCTCTGGCACCAAGATTCGTGCAAAACGATCGAATGTTGACGCGTGGACGACGTGTGCAGAAGCATGCGCGGAAATTTTGCCATGTTGCCAAACTTCGCCGTCAACGGTTCGTATCGCTCGCGCGAGAAAAACGGACATGATTGTGTTCTCTGTATCTGTGAGTTACGAGGCGTTGCTGACCTACGTCTACGTCGCCCTAGCTATCACTGGCAGGTGAACCATCACATCGTAATATTCCGGCATGGACGGATCCAGTCCGGCTACTGAAGAGTACGATAGAAGATTCAGCAATTCTCCGACTTACAAATAGAAGACGGAGAAAACCTTGCAGAGTTTTTTGGGAGGACTACAAGACATTGCTTGACGATTTGCCGACATCCATCTAGACGGAGCATTCAACGTGAAGAGGCAAGACGGCGCAAGATCTCAGAGTTGGGGATATGCTATATGGGTATCCTCATAGCATGTCTCCTATCCGGATAACCCGGGTGGCCCACAGTTGGTAGCATGGCCCATGGCCTGCTGGGCGGCCCAGTTAGATGGATCCAGAAGGGAGGCCCATGCCGGATAAAGGAAGGCTACGGAGGAGTCACCGACGTACCCGGAGCCTTGGAGTGCAAGACACGCTAGACTAGTTGTAAGCAGTGTAGGACTCTGTAACCTGTCCGGCTAGGACTTTTCCCTGTAATCCTAGGACTTGGCGACTATATAAGTCGGTCCTATGGGATCCTTTGGGGCATAACCTTACCAATCAACTCATACCTTGCACAGGGAATCAATCTCTGTAACTCGGCGTATTGTCATTATAGTGATTTATAGCAGGAGTAGGATTCTGCCATCGTCGTGGGATATGAACCTGGGTAAGCTGTGTTACCTCGTACCCGTCAACCGTCCGTCTTCCCCCCACGTCTCTAAACACGCACTGTGAGGACACCTCCATGGTGTACTCGTCGGCAATACCACGACAGGGCATGCCTTCATTGTCGTGAAACTGTTCTTCCCCAAAATCTTGATCCTGCTCGAACCCGGCACTCCCGACGCGTCATAACGATGAACCACCGATAAATACACATTTAAAAATAACCACAAATAATATCCAAATATAAAGACCCAATAAAAAGACCCAAATAAGAAGTGTACGTTAGTTGTTCGACAAATATAGCATAAAAGAGAAGAGATCGGGGTTACACGAATTGGGTTTTGGTTACTAAGATATATAACATGGCGATCATTCCGTTTTGTCTAGTAAAATATTTTAGAAAAACATTTGTAGCCAAAGTATATAGATTGTGTAGCCTTGATACGCAATACACAAACAATTTACGTGCTGCTAGTTACCGATATGCATACATAAATACTATAGTGCTATAATATTCAGTACATGCAATAATAATCACTTCTAAAATTCAACGGCAGTAGCAACGCACTATAAAATAATTAGCAGGTTTATGCTAACCAAAGAACTATTTGTTAAATTAATAACCAGCATGAGAAGTAACATGTATGAAACTAAATCCTATCACGACTAGTCTACAAGCATAATGAGCAATAATATAGCTTAAGGATACAAACAAGCTGACATGCTATAATGCTAATACTCGAACCAGCTAATTAACACAATATGACAGATCGTATGGCAGTAATCAAATTAATAGTTAGACATATATTGCTATAGCTAGACATGTGTAAACAGTGCAAGATAATTCAGATAAATTATCATCTAAACTGGCCAAATCAATTTGTAACTGAATATGTGTAGTCTATTTGTAAAAGTAACTATCATATTATATAACTAGCTAGCTAGCAGAAATACACTAGGCAATCTATAACTACACGGACCTGACCATGTGCATGGTATACGTGATGCAATGATTCTAAAAACAAATCAACTAGAAACATGCATGCAACTACAGCGACATGATCATATGCTCACAGCAACGCACCAAATTCAAATCTATCCTCAAAACAGTTTGATAAACATCGAAAATAATCATATCTACAAACACCGGTGGGTTTCTAGAATTAACCGGCACGTTTTCTGTGTGAAGCTTCATCAAATCGGAGGTATAAAAACTGGTCGGCACGTCCATGCCATCGATCGGCATTCGGTTCACCGCCGGCACCACCATAAACTACAAAACTACGGTGGAAAAACATGTCTAGGAGGTAGGCATATGTGCTGATAGGATGTGTGCGTGAAAGGATTGTGCCGAAGCTCACCGAGTGCGACACGATTGTCGGATGATGAACTGAGATGAATGGAGGTGAAGTGCATCTCCGACGATCCGCGTCTCGTCCTTCTAGTCCACGAGTTGGATCTCCACGCCCTCGTGCTTCCGATGGCGCGGCAGCTCATCCCGCTCTCGCCCTCTCCTTGCCGGAAGTGTGGTTGGCGTCTCGTGCGGCGACCAGCGAGCTCTTCGAAATGAACTAGGATAGGAGCCGGCCAATGCTCCGGTGGTGGTGTGGAATGACAGGAGAGAGACACCAGGAAATGTATGGGGCTTGAAATACGGTGATGTAATGGCGATTGTTTCTAGTAATCAAGGCCTTCATTGCTGAGCATTTTTAGTCTGGCTGTTGACGCGTTGTTCGTGCGGGAATAAGAAGAATGGTAAGGTTCTTTGGCTGCTGTATGTGGGCATGGGGAGACGAAGGAGCTTGGGCTATTTGGCTCGCAGCTGAAAAGAAATGTGTCGTTCGGTCTAGCCTAGGTGTACGTGTGGTGTTGATACTCTTCCGTGCGCGCACGTGCATGCGAGTCGATCGGTAGGCCTAGCTCAGCTTGGCTGCTATGCTAGCTAGTTTAGCAAAGACATAATAAGGTGACAGAGAATACTATGAGCATGTACAAGAAAAAAATATAGAAATAAAGGTACGACATGCTGGTGCACCCATGTATGGATGCATGCACGTGCATGTGTTAACACAAAGAACCAAATCCAACGTTATTTTGTAAAGAACCAAATAAGAATAAAATTTGCAATTTAAAAGAAGATTGATAGAAGTAAATTTGAGAAATTAATCTCCTTCTTTTATATGTCAAATGAATTTTCAAAATATTAGGAATTGATTTAAACAGCACCAAAAAAAGTTTTTTTTAATTGACCTTGTTGTAACATTCCTTGTAAAAAATTGACTAGTAAAAAAATTAGGATATTACAGTTCTACCCACCTTATAAGGAATCTCGACCCCGAGATTCGGCCTAAGAGAAAAGATTTGGAAACTCTGCGCGAAGGGCATCCTCTCGTTCCCATGTCGCTTCCTCCTCACTATGGTTACTCCATTGAACCTTGCAAAATTTGATCACGTTTCTTCTAGTGGTCCTTAACTCCTTATCGAGAACTTTAACTGGATATTCCTCATAAGTCAAATCATCCTGAACTTCTATGGCATCCAAAGAAGTTTTCCGAGCCTCTTCTTCTGGTTTATCAAAACATTTCTTCTGTTGAGACACGTGGAACACGTTATGCACCTTGGAAAATTTCTCAGGTAATGCCAACTCATAAGGAGCTTCTCCACGCCTGGCAGTGATTGTAAAGGGTCCAATATATCGGGGTGCCAACTTCCCTTTCAATCCAAAACGTCGCATCCCACGAAGTGTGGATACCTTCAGGTACACATCATCCCCCTTCTTAAATGCTAAATCATGACGACGTCTATCGGCATAGACATTCTGACTAGATTGGGCGGCCCGCAACCTTTCCTGAATCATCTTTACTTGCCTATCTGCCTCCTTAAGAGTGTCGGGTCCAAAAACTTGATTTTCTCCCACTTCATGCCAATTTAGTGGGGTGCAGCACTTTTGTCTATACAAGAATTCAAATGGAGACATTTCTAAGCTTGCCTGAAAGCTATTGTTGTAAGAGAACTCTGCTTATGGCAGACTCTTGTCCCAAGTGCGCTTGCATGTCAAAGCACATGCCCGAAGCATGTCTTCCAATATTTGGTTCACTCGCTCAGTCTGTCCATCAGTCTGTGGATGGTAAGCGGTACTAAAATTCAAATGTGTGCCTAAGACTTCATGGATTTTCTTCCAGAACCTTGACGTGAATTGAGTACCTCGATCATACACAATCTTCTTTGGAACTCCATGTAGGCAAACAATTCTGTCCATATATAACTCAGCCAATTTCTCCCTATTATAAGAAGTCTTCACTGGAATAAAGTGAGCTGACTTGGTCAATCGATCAACGATAACCCAAATAGAGTCATATCCTGATGACGTCCTCGGAAGCCCTGTGATGAAATCCATCCCGATTTCTTCCCATTTCCACTCAGGAACTTTAAGTGGTTGAAGTAGTCCTGTAGGCTTATGACGTTCGGCCTTGACTCTCCGACATACATCACATCGAGATACATAATCTACATTTACATGTTTCATGCTAGACCACCAGAATCTATCTCGAAGATCATGATACATCTTCGTACTTCCCGGGTGTATGGAGTATGATGAGTCATGTGCCTCCTTCATGATTAAATCCTTGAGTTCTTTTTGGTCTGGCACCAATAAACCATCTCGGAACCAAATATTTCCCTTCTCATCCTCCTTATAGTCAGGTGCTTCTCCTAACTTGATCTTTGATCGAATCTCTTCGATTCCCTTGTCGTTCTTCTTAGCTTCTCTTACATGATCCTCTATAGTAAACTTGACTTCTAACATATCTTCCTTCTCAGCAAGACTCATGTTCAAGTTTAATTTTCTGAATTCCTCATGCAGTTCAGGTTGAGCTTCCTGAATCATAAGATTATTGTAGTAAACCTTTCTTCTCAATGCATTAGCTAAGACATTGGCTTTACCTGGGTGATAATTTACGCAAATATTGTAGTCCTTAATTAATTCCAGCCATCTCCTTTGTCTAAGATTCAAATATGATTGGGTGAAAATATACTTCAGGCTCTTATGATCTATATATATCTCACATTGATTACCAATAAGGTAGTGTCTCCAGATCTTCAAAGAATGTACTACGGCAGCCAATTCCAAATCATGTGTGGGATAGTTCACTTCATGTGGACGCAATTGTCTCGATGCATAAGCTACGACCTTGCCTTGTTGCATGAGAACACAACCCAAACCTTGTTTGGAAGCATCACAATAAACTTCAAAATCCTTCTGAATATCTGGCAAAATTAGCACTTGAGCAGAAGTCTGTCTCCTCTTGAGTTCTTGAAAACTGATCTCACACGCTGGTGTCCATTCAAATTTGTTCTCCTTCTTGATCAATTGTGTCATCGGTCTTGCGATTCTTGAGAAATCTTCTATAAAGCGGCGGTAATATCCCGCAAGTCTGAGGAAGCTGTGTATCTCTGACACATTCTTCCAGCTAAATCATCGACTCCACTTTAGATGGATCCACTGCGACTCCTTTGGCTGAAATAACATGACCAAGAAAATCCACTTGCTTCAACCAAAACTCGCACTTGTTAAACTTGGCGTAGAGTTGATGTTCTCTAAGCCTTTCTAGAACAATCCATAGGTGTTTCTCGTGATCTTCCTCATTATGGGAGTAGATCAACACATCATCAATGAATACCATGACGAATTTATCCAAGCAATCCATGAAAAATTTATTCATGAGATTCATGAAGTAAGCTGGTGCATTCGTGAGTCCAAATGACATCACTAGAAACTCATACAGGCCATAACGAGTGAAAAAAAATGTTTTGGGTATATCTTCAGGTCGAATCTTTAACTGATGGTATCCTGACCTGAGATCTATCTTTGAGAAAATAGAAGCTCCTTTCAACTGATCAAACAAATCATCGATCCTCGGCAAAGGGTATTTGTTTTTTATGGTTACTTCATTCAGGGCACGATAGTCCACACACATACGCATGGAACCATCCTTCTTCTTTACAAACAACACCGGTGCTCCCCAAGGCGAGGTTCTCGGTCTAATGTATCCCTTATCGATAAGTTACTGGATATGCTTCATCTCAGCTAGCTCATTTGCTGACATTCTATATGGTCTCTTTGCAGTAGGGGTAGTGCCTGGCACTAATTCAATGGCAAACTCTATCTCACGATCTGGTGGAAGACCTAGCAACTCCTCTGGAAAGACATCTGGGTATTCCTTAACCACCCTAACATCTGTCACAACCATCTCCTTCAAGCTATTCAACAAACTGGTTACTGCAGTTTCTGATGTTACCTCGGGCTTGTAATTCACCACAATTCCTTCAAGATCTTGGTTAATGATTGCCAAGAATGCGATCGTTATGATCACTTTAGGGCATTTTAAACCCGGCAAAAGAATTCCCCCAGGTGATTGTACTGCCATTGACTGACTCATACCCTCAGTTTTAAAATGGTGTTTTTTAGCAAATTGCTTGGAAACAAATGAATGAGAAGCTCCAGAATCAAGAAGTACTGAACCATAACATGAGTTGATTGGGAACATACCAAAAACAACATCTGAGGCTTCATTGTCTTGTTCGGCTGTGATATGGTTAACTTGACCATGGCTCGGCTGTCCTAAGGTATTAGATGCGCCTCCTGGTGTAGGCAGTATGCCTTGCCCACATCCCACTGTTGGTGTCTTGGGAGCAGACCCTAAATTGAACTTCACTGGTGTTCTCCCTGTGTTCTTCTTGTTCGGGCATGCAGCAGAAAAGTGTCCCTCTATGCCACAGTTGTAGAACGCCTTTCTAGCTGTGTTGGCATGGTTTGCTCCAACTTCGGCTCTCGGATATGGTAGGCATTGTGCTGAAAGTTATGACTAGGCTTTGCTGACTTGGCAGCTATTCCACGGTAACCAGAGTGGTTATTATTCTTCTGGCGTGAGCTTCCAGCTCCATGCTGACCCTGTGGTGCTTTGCGCTTTCGGTGTTCCTCTAACTCTCTCTTTGATTTCTCTTGCAGGATAGCCTTGTTTACCAGGGTCTGGAAATTTGGAAAATCATGGGATACCAATCTATCCTTCAGACCTGGGTTTAAACCCCTCGGGAATATAGCAGTCTTGTCTGCCTCAGTAGGAATAATTTCTTTCCCATAGCATGATAACTGAGTAAACGGTCCCAATACTCAGAGACTGACATCTTTCCTTGGACAAGAGCTCGAAATTCATCCCTCTTCAGCTCCATGAGACCAGCAGGAATGTATAGTGCGAAAAGCTTATAAAAATTCATTCCAGATGATTGCATCAGCATCATCATGTGCATCATAAAAACTCTACCACCAATCTGCAGCTATACCTTGGAGTTGGTGTGCCGCAAACTTCACACGGTCTTGTGCATCAACATTGACCAAATTGAGCTTCCTGTGAATGTTCTTCAGCCAATCATCAGCTTCAATAGGGTCCGCTGATCCTGCGAAAGTAGGTGGCTTTGTCCTCATGAACTATGCTATCTTGGACTCTGGTGGAGGATGATGACCTTGATTCTAATTCGGGTTTTGGTTTTTGTTCTGATTCACCATGTTGGCATCCATCTGCTGCAGTAACAGTGTTTGCATCAACATTATTTGTTCCATATCGAGTGGCGGTGGTGGTGGTGGTGGCTGCTGTCCCTCATCCTCAGTATCGGTATCGGTGTCATGGACTTCACCCTCAGCGAAGTTCTCCTCGAACGCTGGTCCATGACCGCGTCCACGTCCGCGTCCGCGTCCACCGCGACCACGACCTCGGTTGGCGTTCATCCTGTTGTCGCTCAAGATTAGAATAGACAAGAGGGAAATAAACTACCCCAAAACCAAACTTGCACGGACAAACAGTTGGAACATCAAAGAAATCCAAACGAGAACCAAATTTGTCTTAAAATCTCACACACAAAAAGATTCAAGATAGAGTTGTAGCTATACCACATATAGATCGGTATAGTCTACTCGACACACATGCAAATTTTTTAAATAACTAACGTCTCACATATTATTAAATAAAGTCTCTCTCATGGCTTGGTGTAGTCTACTCCTCTAGGTACCCATGCGATCCTGCATTCAGCTGATCAGGTGTGAAGCTAGACTCCGCTTCATCCGAGCTTGCCGGAATCCTTTCCTCAGGCTCTGTTTCTTCTCCCTGAGACTGATCAACAGGCTACTGCTGTACTGGTGGTGGCACCGGACGTGCGAGCATCGATGCAATGGTCTAGAGAGAAATACGATGCTTCGCTGCACGCTGACACTTCTTCTTCCTTGTGACCCGTACACGCGCATGGTACCGGATGCCGCATGCATTGTTGTAAAATGTCATGCGACGCTGTGCATCGGGTGCAGGTTGCGGTAGCTCCGTTCCCTGTCCTTCACCGCCACCATTGACTGCCAGTGCGGTCTCCGTAGCAACCTTGGCCATATGCACCGTTTGCGATGGCATCTTCAGCAGTAGCTTCAGCAGCTTCACGTGCAGCATTTACGGAAGCTAAAGTTGTGTTAGTTTCCACCAATATCTCCTCCAAAGTCTGTGCTCGATCCTGATAGTGATGGATAAGATGGCGTGCATCCTCCAGCATACCGGTGACTGCAACCAAGCGATTCTCTAGTCCGAAGTTGAGTGATGCCATGCGAGTGAGTGTGGGATCATCCTCATTCTGGTACCTCATGTTCTAACGGAGCGCACCTCCCTCATCTCGGTAGGCAAAGTAACGGAACTGTGTGTTGCGTAAGTCATCTTGGTACATACCGGCCATCCTCTACATTGCCTGGTGAATGGTATGGATAGTAGTATCCACAAAGTGCTCTCCATCAGCGGTGACTTGGTGCCCTCTTGTTCCCGCGCCTTCCACGCGGTGATAGGTTCGGAAACACCACCAAGGTAACTCTCACAGTCTCCTCATCCCAGACATTCCGAAAGGTGTATCCAGTCGCTTCAGGGTCACGGTCGTAACCCAACCTCGTCATCATGTCACGAAACTCTCGACCAAGGTTCCCAAACTCCTCGATCCGGTGGGTCGCAGGTATGGCCATCTACGCACATTTGAATAAGAGGAGAATATCAGTAACACATTTTTGTAAAAGCTAGACGAGCAACAATAAGGAATCCCTTTTTTCTAACATATTTTTTAAATATACACGTACTAAGGCTTTCCATTCTATCTAAGGCCACGTGACTAGGTCGACGTCGGCTCTGATACCACTTCTGTGAGGACGGGAACTTAACTTCCAGACCCCCCTGTATTTATTCGTCAATCCCAAGATCAACGTTGATGACACATCAAAATGTATATCATTGCAGACGTACAAAATAGTAATTTATTACAAAGTCTGAATAACAACATAGTGAAATGTCTAGTGACATTTATTACATCCAGAAAACACAGCGGAAATATAAAATGCGTAGAGACTCCATCTCAGCCACAGGCAGTCGATGTAGTCCACGAGGCCTCACTCATCGGCGTCATCATAATAGTCATAGTCATCTCCTTCTCTATAGTACTCTGAAGTATCAACAAAAGTATTGCCATGAGTACATGACATACTCAACATACCCCTTATGTAAAACCTATAATATCTGCATGTGGCTTCAAGGAAGGTTATATTGTTCTTTTGCATAAAGCAAATTTTATTTGCAATATGGTAATAGTTTTGATGAAAGCAGTTTTTGACGAAAACATGTTTATCATCAATGTGGTAATTCTCAATAGTATGATTGTCCATGACAACTCACACGGTTCACAGAATCCGAGATAAGGATAGGGGCAAAGAGGGAAGTAGCAAGACAGGTTCCCGTATGTCAAGAAAGATTCATGTGTCGTCCATGATCGTGGACACGGCTATTCGAATAGTTTAAACTCCACAGAGGTTGTACACTTTTCCCACACGACACAATCCCTTCTTGATGCCCACCTGTTGTCGCTGGTTTAATACACACCAATTGGTGTACCGGCAGATGGATTGTGACGAGGTCTTTTACCTAGGTCCCCCAAAGATATGACATGCCCACCGGGTATGGCGCACGGAACTGCGAGTACGTCGCCAAACCGGTCCCCCCATCTATGCCAAAGGTTCCCCCGCAGGAAGACACCTCATCAGCGGTACAGCGATCGACATCAACACCTAAGGCTGACTAACTTACTTGACCAAGCCAGTGCCCATTATAGCATGTAGTTGTACGGTTGGTCACAATCTTCAAATCCAAGACTTATTAGGACCTCATGCGGCAGGGACGACGGATTGCCCCCTTCATCTAGTGAAGGGCGGCCAATTGCTCCTTCCTTTTGATCCAGCTGTCGCCCGTGCCAGTGTTTAGATGGTAAGTTTCACCTAGAGTAGAATAGAGTAGTGGAAGCAACAACGGCTAGCTCAGCGAGCTCATCAAGTTTCAAAAGGGTATATGTGACCTGAGGTTCATCCAATTCCTACGAAGAGGGGAGATCAAGGATCCTACTTATTATTGAGCATGGCTAAGCAATTCTACTCTAATAAGACTACTAGATAGTATCTACTCAGGGTATTGTATGGCGACAGGTGTATCAAGGTATGTGTGTAACCAAATAAAATATAATGCACTTTATAAAGCTGGGATAAGACATGGTAAGGGGCATGCCTTTATTGTCGTAAAAATGTTCGTCCCCAAAATCTTGATCCTCCTCGAACCCGTCACTCTCTACGCGTCATAACGATGAACCACCGATAAATACACATTTCAAAATAACCACAAATAATATCCAAATATAAAGACCCAATAAAAGACCCAAATAAGAAGTATACGTTAGTTGTTCGACAAATATAGCATAAAACAAAAGATATCAGGGTTATACGAATGGGGTTTTGGTTACTAAGATATATAACATGGTGATCGTTCCGTTTTGTCTAGTAAAATATTTTAGAAAAACATTTTTAGCCAAAGTATATAGATTGCATAGCCTTGATAGGCAATACATAAACAATTTACGTGCTACTAGTTACCGATATGCATACATAAATACATGTGACCTGAGGGTCATCCAATTTGTAACTGAATATGTGTAGTCTATTTTTAAAAGTAACTATCAGATTATATAACTAGCTAGCTAGCAGGAAACTGAATACAGTAGGAAATCTATAACTACACGGACCTGACCATGTGTATGGTGTACGTGATATTCTAAGAATTTTAAGAATTGGTAGACAGAATTGTGTGATATTCTAAGAATTGGTGTACGTGATATTCTAAGAATTGGTGTACGTGATATTCTAAAAACTTCTTTGGTATACATGAGTGCTTTTGGTATGAATTGTGTCCTGCATGTGTGTCATCTTTATTGTGTTGATAATTGTCACGCGAATACTTATATACAAAATCTTATAAAAGATGATATTTTACCAAAATATGACAGGACTGATATGAGTTTTGTTCTTATTAATAAAAAGGAGAAATCCTCCAAAGTTTCTTCTATTGTCTCTAACAATAAACCAGGGTATGTGGAGAAGCTTCCTTTCAACCATATTCCTCCTAAAGAGGAGAAGAAGAAGAAGAAGAAGAAGAGGAGTAGAAGGAGAGAGGAAATGGTATCTTCCCCTAAGCATGTTGCTCCTATCATAGTTTTTGCTGATGAGTCTGAACTAGATGATGTTCCTATGCCTGTTACCTATATTACTGATCATGATTGGGAAAAGCACACTACTTTTGATATTGAAAATCTCTTTGGCACTAATTTCGAAAATGATAATATTAATAACTGTTGTGTTATTAGTGCTATCCATGTTCCTTCCAATGATGATATGTTTCCAAATGAACACACTTGGGAAGATAGCTATTTTGTTAAATTTGCTCCCACTATAATTAATAAGAATGGATATTCTTATGTGGAGAGTAATAATCATTTTATGCATGTGGCTCATGATAAGAATGTTTTATGTGATAGTTATATTGTTAATTTTATTCGTGTTGCTACTGAAACTTATTATGAGAGAGGGAAACATGGTTTTATGCATCTCAATAATATTAAGTTTCCCCTCTTTATGTTGAAAGTCTTGAAGTTGCACTTGTTTTGCTTTCCTATGCTTGGTGCTTTGTGCTTTCATAACTTGTTTCTTTACAAGATTCCTATGCATAGGAAGTGGGTTAGAATTAAATGTGTTTTGAATTTGGTTCTTAATGCTCTCTTTTACTTCAATTCATATTTCTTATGTGAGCATCTTCTCAAACTATCAAGCCTAACTTAAAGGCGTTATAGAAAAGTACTTGTTAGGAGATAACCCAAGATTTTTCTTGAGTCTTGGAAGTTATTAATTCTGTAATGACCTCACCTTATAGTTTTTGTTTGTTTTTTGTGCCAAGAATGACCTCTAATGAGAGGGAAGTAAGATTTGGGGAGTTGCTGTCCCAAAACAGATTTCTGTCCTCCACCATAAAAATTCGTGAGGAGTCTCTGTAACTCGGTTTGAGCTTAAAATTTACGAATAAACCCCCAGTATGTTAGCTAACTTTCGTTAGTTCAACACTTTTAAATTTGAGCAACAAAAGGTCTTCGAAAAAATTGGTTCCTACCTGATGGTCTGTTTTGACAGATTTCTGCCATTATTTGCATTTGCTTCTTATTAATCCATTTTTGAGTTCTCTTTTGGAGAATTGAGCTTTTTGAAGGAGTTGCTACAGTAGCATGTGTTTTTAGTGAAAAGTTTTTGCCGTTCCAAAGCTTTACCGAAGGGTCTATTATCTTTTGAATGCACTAATGTTGCTAATGAAGATTGTGTGAAGTTCTGTATGAAGGAAAATTTTCAGGTGTATAGAAAGAATGATGTAATGAGATGAAGAATGGACAAAAGCTCAAGCTTGGGGATGCCACCCCGGTGTCACCCCAAGAACTATCCAAGAGGTACAAGCGTCAAATCTTGGGGATGCACAAGGCATCCCCTTCTTCATCAATAAAAATCTCAGGTCTTTCTAGACACTTCGTTTTTATTGTTTCATGCATTGTTGTGTTGTTCTTGGAGCGTCTTAGTTTTCGCTTTTGGTTTTAGTTTTCTTAGTTTGCTTGAGTAAGTTGGTTGGTTACACCACACTTCTTTTGGAGAGAGACACACTCTATTTCCATTGCATGGAACACTCTAGTTTTCACTCTTATTGTTTTGTGAGTGTTCACTTTTGCTAGCACTGCGTTCAGCCTTAGTTTTCTTGTGCTTTCAGCTTAGAACTTTTTAGTTCTTCTCTGTGGATTTGTGAGACAATCTCACTGATCTTTATTGATTATTATCTTTGTGAGTTGTTTCAAATATGTTGTTTGGTGTTGGAAAAGAGTAGAAAGTTTCATGCTAATAGTGGTACAGAAGGGAGCTTGTTTTGACTATGGGTTAGACTTTATCATGTCATGCTAGATCTTGTTTTGACCTTATGCTTAGTGATTATTTCTGTAGCATGACTTTTTGCAAACAATTAGTATTGCGTAATGTGCCTTGAAGTAATCATCCGTTGTTTTAGCATACAAAAGCATAGTATTGCAGTATTATCCTTTGATGCTTTGTTTGGGTTGACTTGGCACATGCTCACACCATGTTATGACTATGAACAAGTCACCATAGCCTCTATGATCATTTAGTCCTTGACTTGTAGTACCACTTTATGCTTTCATTAGTAATGTTTTGTTTCTCTGCATGATTATGGCCATTATTGCTCTCTTAGTTGGTTGCTCCCAGTCTTTTGCTAGCCTCCACTTGTATGAGTAAGTTCTGATCATGCTTCCAACTCCCAAGAAACCAAGTTATTCCAAAGTGTTCACTATAAACTCCTATGCATGGTGTGTTACACCATTCCAAGTATATTCTTGTTTTCAACTATCTTCCAATTAAAAACTATTTTTTATGTGAAAACTTAGTGATTAAAGCTCTCACAAACTTGATGGCACACTTTATATTCTTTGCCCCTAATAAATTTGAACCATTGTGTCATCTATGTTATATATGCTTGCACTTATACGTTGGAATTAGCAGAACCGTGCTGTCACGGGGAACGTTTTCAACATTGCACTTGTACTTTGTACCCAGTTGATATCATGCTCTTTTTTTCTACGGATGTCACCGGTGTGAAATAAAGAGGGAACTTGTAAGTCCATGGAGTATGTATTTTGTGTTAGAGAAACGCCTGGGCCGCTAGCCTAAGCCATGCCTAATCATGGTGGAAACTTGCAGCATCACCATAGTGGGATATCTATGAAGCATCCTCAATAAAAAGCTATACATATAGTAAATAAAAAGATCGCTGAGATGCTCATTGTCTGCTTGCCTTGTCATTTTGGTTATGGAATAGCTCCTGTACCATGTGCAAGGGGTACCCCGTTGGCGGTTCTCTATGATACGCATGTACTTACAATGGAAAGAACTTACAGGTGACTGAAGTTGAGTATCATGAGGTGTGTCCCTTGTATTCAAGGGACTTGATATTGCCAACTTATACTTTGTCAAGAATATACCATAGTTTGTTTACTTTAACCTTAATCACTTCAAGATGCTTATGATAGAGGGAATGAGGGCTGAAAGTTAATAAGTACCATAATTTTTGGAAGATCTTTCTGAAACTTGAAATCCCTGCTTCCTTTATGAAAGGCCTTTCTTCCACCATTATTTGAGTCTCCACCTTCTACCTTTAGGCACCATTGAGAGAGCATAGTTGTCATTCTGTGTGCAGTGTCCCAAAGCTTATTGGTTGATGCATATTGTGATATTACTTGTTCTTGTGCTATTTGTTTCTAGTCACCCTTGTGAACTTTGAAGGTGTCTTATGCATCTATTTGCTACTCTATGAGGGACAAGCTGATTGCCACTATGCTATGTTTTCTGTATGTGAAACAAACAAACGTTTTTCAATGCATGTTATTCATGATCTTTGTTTGTAGCCTGTCATGTTGCATTCATAGTTACTTTGTCTTATTGTTAGAACTCCATCTTTCATGCACATGTTTAGAGTTCTTTGTTCCCAGCTTTCAAAAATTATTATTTTTATCACTTACCTACTCGAGGACGAGCAGGAGTTAAGCTTGGGGAGGCTTGATACGTCGGAAACGTATCTATAATTTTTGATCCTCCATGCTTGTTTAGTATGTACTTTTCTTTGCTTTGTCTACACTTTGATGTATTTTTATATCTTTTCTAGAACTAACCTATTAACAAGTCGCCACAGTGCTAGTTGCCTGTTTTCTTCTGTTTTTGGTTCCAGAAAGGCAGAAAATCAATATTCTCGGAATTGGACGGGACAAAAGCCAAAGTCAATATTTTACCGTGAGGGACACGAATCCAGAAGACGAGACGGAGACGCGAACCAGGGCGGCCAAACCCCCCTAGGCGCGGCCAGGGGTGGGCCCGTGCCTGGGCAGGGTGTGGCCCCCCTGGTCGTCCACCGACCTTGCCTCCTTCGCCTATAAGAAGCCTCCGACCAAAAAACCCTAAATAATCCATCATACTTCTAGAAAAACCTCTGTAGCACCGCTGGCACCGACAGGGAGATTCGGGGGACAGAAAGTCTCTGTTCCGGCACCCTGCCGGTACGGGGAAGTGCCACCAGATCCATCTCCATCGATCTCCATCGCCATCTTCATTACTATTGTTGATTCCCATGATGAGGAGGGAGTAGTTCTTCCTCGAGGCTAAGGGTTGTACCGGTAGCTATGTGTTCATATCTCTCTCTATGCATGGTCATATTGTGATCATGAGCTTTGTAATCAAGTAGATCTACCTTGCTACTCAAGTGCTTTAATAGATCTCTGCTCTCCCCATGTGTGTGAAAGTGATAGTGTGCACGCCATGGTGGCACTTAGGTTTGAGTCTACATAAATACTCTTTGTGCTTTAATAGATCTATGCTTTTCCCCACGTGTGTGAAAGTGACAGCGTGCATACCGTGTGTGGCACTTTGGCTAGATTGAATATTTGTTATGAGTTATATTTGGAGTTGGATGTCTCTATGAAATTGTGGTGTTTGTTGGAACCATCTAGCGCTCAAGGTGACAGTGTGGGGTTATCTAGATTGGGGAAGGCGGACTTTGAGGTGTGTTGTTATAGCCCTACCATGGATTAGAGTGTCCAACCGGAGAGTAGTTAAGAGTAGTATCATGAAGAGAGGATATTTATATGAGAGAGTGTTCACTAGTGAAAGTATGATCCCTAGGCCTTGTTTCTAAACATTGAAACACCGTTTGCTACTAGATCTGTTGCATGTTTTCTTGCTTTAGTCTTTACCTCACTCACACACATTACCCCACGTCAACAACAAGCCAGAAGCTATTTTCTAGCACCGTTAGCTGAACTAGTGCACCTATACACCTGACAAGTGTATTGGGTGTGTTGGGGACACAATAGAATTCTTGTATCTTGATTTCAGGGTTGCTTGAGAGGGATACCTTTGACCACTTCCTCCCTGAGTTCGATAAACCTTGGGTGATCCACTTAAGGGAAACTTGTTGTTGTTCTACAAACCTCTGCACTTGGAGGCCCAACAACTGTCTACAAGAATAGCAGTGCTTAGACATCAGAAACCAAGGTTATCGAATCATTAGGAGCAAGGAAAAAACTCCAAGGTGTTGCTAACAACTTGGAATCCTGCAAAACACAAACTCAAGACTTTGCCCCAACTTACAGTGAGGTTGTCAATCTCACTAGTTTGCTGAAATAAAGGATTAAACGTATAGTGTGGAAGGTAATAGTTGCTTGTAGAAAGTAAATGGTAACAGTAGTCCCTCAGTATGAAACCAAGGTTATCGAACCATCAGGAGGAAGGAAACGACTCAAAGGTGTTGCTAGCAACTTGGAAACCTGCACAACACAAACTCAAGACTTTGCCCCAACGAACAGTGAGGTTGTCAATCTCACCGGTTTCCTAAAAACAAAGGATTAAACGTATGGTGTGGAAGGTAATGGTGGCTTGCAGAAATTAAACAGTAACAATGGAAGATATATCAATGGTAAATATTGGACCGGGGTCCACAGTTCACTAGAGGTGTTCTCCTTAAGATAAACAACATAACATGTTGGGTAAATAAATTATAGCAGGGCAATTGACAGGACTGAGCAAGGCATAACAATGCAATACTAGATATTCATGATCCTATGAGATTCGATTGGGCATTACAACAATATACATAGACCGCCATGCAACTGCATTTATGACTAGTAATCCACCTTCAGGTTATCATCCGAACCCCCTCCAGTATTAAGTTGCAAGAAACGGATAACTGCTTTAAGCAAAGTGTGTAAAGTAAACAGTACAATTGTTCCATGAACAAAAGATCGTTGTTTTCTCCCTAGTAGCAATAGCACATCTACAACCTTAGAGATTTCTGTCACTTCTCCAGATTCAATACAGGCATGAACCCACTATCGAGCATAAATACTCCCTCTTGGAGTCACTAGCATCTACTTGGCCAAGATAGCTACTACAAACGGAGAGATTGCAAGATCTCAACAACACAGACATGATAGAATCAATAAGATAAAACCATTAACCAATCTGACATAGTAATCTTAATATCCATCAGATCCCCGCAAACACAACATGCAAGATTAGAAATATGATCTTGATCATGAACGGAGCTCACAAGATCTAAACATGGTAGCACAAAGGAGGAGAAACAACCATCTAGCTACTGTATGGACCCATAGTCCAAGGTGGAACTGCTCACGCATCATACCGGAGGCTGGCACGGTGATGAAGAAGGCCTCCGGGATGATCTTTCCCCTTCTGCAGGGTGCTGGGAAGAGCTTCAGACCCCCTGATCTAGGGATGATGGTGGAGGCAGCTATGGAATTTTTTGTGGAGATCTAATTGGGTACTTAGGGTTTAGGTATCGGGGGCTTCTAATGGGCGAAGGGGGAGACCGAGGTGCCTGAGGCGTGCACTCTGTGCGCGGCCAGCCCGGCCGCTGACAGGGGTGTGGGCCCCTCGTGGCCCTCCTCCGTCTCGTCTTCTCGCTCCATGTTCCCCTCGGTGAAATATTAACTTTGGGTTTTGTCCCGTCCAATTCCGAGAATATTCATTTTCTGGCTTTTCTGGAACCAATAACAGCAGAAAATAGGCAACTGGCACTGTGGCATCTTGTAAATAGGTTAGTCCTAGAAAACATATAAAAATACCTTAAAGTGTAGACAAAGCAAAGCAAAGTGGATACTAAACAAGCATGGAACATCAAAAATTATAGATACGTTTACGACATATCAAGCATCCCCAAGCTTAACTCCTGCTCGTCCTCGAGTAGGTAAGTGATAAAAATAATAATAATTTTTGAGGTGACATGCACTATCACAATCAAGATCAAACCATTTGCAAGCATTGAAAGCTGGGATCAAAGAACTCTAAACATGAGCATGAAAGATGAAGTTCTAACAATAAGACAAAGTAACTATGCATGCAACATGAAAGGATACAAACAAAGATTCATGAATAACAATGCATTGAAAGACGTTTGTTTGTTTCACATATAGAAAACATAGCATAGTGGCATTCATCTTGTCCCTCATGGAGTAGCATAAATGCATAGGACACCTTCAAAGTTCATAAGAGTGACTAGATACAAATAGTTCAAGAGCAAGCAATATCATCAATATGAATCAATCAATAAGTTTTGGGATAATGCACATAGAACTAAGAATGACAACTATGCTCTCTTAATTTGTGCATAAAGATAGAAGGTGGAGACTCAATATAAAAGTAGGAAGAAAGGACCTTCATAAAGGGAAGCAGTGATTTCAAGTCTCATAAAGAGCTTCCAAAAATTATGGTACTTGTTAGCTTTCAGCTATCATTGCCCCTATCATAAGCATCTTGAAGTGATTAAGGTTAAAGTGAACAAAATATGGAGTATATGCTTGACAAAGTATAAGTTGGCAATCTCATGTCCCTTGAGTACGAGGGCCGCTCCTCATTCTACTCAACTTTATTCACCGGTAAGTTCTTGTCATAGTAAGTAATGTGTATCATAAAGAACTGCCAACGGGGTACCCCTTGCCCAATGATACAGGAGCTATCCCATAACAAAATGACAAGGCAAGCAGACAATGAGCATCTCAGCAATCTTCTTATTTACCATGGGAAAATGGTGCCTTTTCTCTCTTTGCTCTTTTCTCATCATTTTTTCCTTTTTCTCAATCTCTTTTTTCTATCTCTCTTTTTTTATAAGAAGAATGCTTTATAGATTGATCACAATTGTCATGCTGCAAGTTTCCACCATGATTAGGCATGGCTTTGGCTAGCGGCCCAGGCATTTCTCTAACACACATACATAACTCCATGGACTTACACGCTCCTATTTCATTTCACACCGACGACATCCATAAACAAAAGAGCATGATATCAACTGGGTACAATGTACATGTGCAATGTTGAAAGCGTTCCCCATGACAGCATGGTTCTGCTAATTCGAACGTATAAGTGCAAGAACATACAACATAGATGACACAATGGTTCAAGTTTATTAGGAGCAAGAAAATAAAGTGTGCCATCAAGTTTGTGAGAGCTTTAATCACTAATTTTTCACATAACAAAGTGACTTTTTAATTGGAAGGTAGATAAAACAAGAATATACTTGGAATGGTGTAACACACCATGCATGGGATTTTATAGTGGACACTTTGGAATAACTTGGTTTCTTGGGAGTTGTATGCATGAGTAGAGCTTACTCAATACAAGTGGAGGCTAGCAAAATACTAGGAGCGACCAACTAAGAGAACAATAATGGACATAATCATGAAGAGCGACAAAACATTACTAATCAAAGCATAAAGTGGTACCACAAGTCAAAAACTAAATGATCATAGAGGCCAAGGTGACTTGTTCATAGTCATAACATGGTGTGAGCATGTGCCATGTCAACCAAAACAAATCATCAAAGGAGAATACCACAATACTATGCCTTTGTATGCTAAAACAACGCATGATTCTATCAAGACACATTAAGAAATCCTAATTGTTTTGAAAAAGTCATGCTACAGCAATAATCACTAAGAATAAGGTCAAAACAACATCTAGCATGACATGATAAAGTCTAAGACACAGTCAAAGCAAGCTCCTTCTTGTACTACTAAAGCAAGAACTTCCTACTCCTTTCCAACCCCAATCAACTTATTTGAAGCAACACGGCGAACACAGGGGTGATGATCCACAAGTATAGGGGATCGCAACAGTCTTCGAGGGTAGTATTACCCAATTTATTGATTCAACCCAAGGGGAGCCAAAAAATACTTATAAGCCTTAACAACTGAGTTGTCAATTCAGCTGCACCTGGAAATAGTCTTGCTCACAGCAGTTTATCAGTAGCAATAGTTTTGTAGTAGCAATCGCAAAGTAACAGCAGCAGTAAAACGAATGCAGTAGTAACAATAGTAGGATATGAGTGCGGTAGGCATAGGGATGGATGGACGGGCGTTGCATGGACAAGTCTAAACATGTAACTTCAAGATCTAGGGCAATTGCAGATAAATAAGATAAAGTATCCAAGTACTAAACAATCATAGGCATGTGTTCCATATATAGTCATACGTGCTCGCAATGAGAACTTGCACAACATCTTTTGTCTTACCAGCCTGTTGCAGCAGGGCCTCAAGGGAATCTACTAGCAATTAAGGTACTCCTTTTAATAGAGCACCGGAGCAAAGCATTAACACTCCGTGAACACATGTGATCCTCATAACACAGCCATCCCCTCCGGCTGTCCCAATTTCTGTCACTTCAGGGCCTTTGGATTCGGACAATGATATGTGTACACAACTTGCAGATAAGATCAAAAACAATACTATCATCATGAATCAATAATAAGTTCATATCTGAGATCATGACACTCGGGCCCTAGTGACAAGCATTAAGCACAACAAGTTGCAACGAAGTCAAATTTCACTAATTGAGATACTAGGCACCATGCCCTAACAATCTTATTCGATTACAAGATAGATCTGATCCAATCCCTACCATCACCATAGCCTACAGCGGGGGATTACTCACTCATGGATGGGGGAAACATGGATGGTTGATGGAGAGGCATTTTTGATGATGATGGCGATGATCCTCTCCAAATTCCCCGTCCTGGCATGGTGCCAGAATAGACTTTCTGGTTCCGAATCGCGGTTTCTGGTGGTGGCGGTGCAGCGGAACTCTTTCTGGAAAAACGTTGAACCACCCCCCCTGAGTTTTTAGGTCAAGAGGAATTTATAGGCGAAGAGGGAGGTCGAGGGGGTGCCCGAGGCAGCCACACCCCTCTCAGGCGTGGCCAGGGGGTGTGGGCCCCTCGTGGCCCTCCTCTGTATCGTCTTCTGGCTCCATGAGTCTTCTGGTGAAATAGGATTTTTGGCATATTTTCCGGGATTTTTCTTGATAGTTGATTTTCTGCACAAAAACTAGACACCAAGGTAATTTTGCTGAAAACAACGTCAGTCCGTGTTAGTTGTATCCAAATCACACAAGTTTAGAGGAGAAACAACAACAAAAGTGTTATGGAAAGTAGGTATGTTTTGGATGTATCAGGGGGTCCAAATACTTTATTCAAGCAAACTAAGAGAACAAAAACCAAAAACGAAAACTAAGACGCTCCAAGAACAACACAACTTTGCATGAAATAATAAAAACAAAGTGTCTAGAAAGACCTGAGATTTTTATTGATGAAGAAGGGGATGCCTTGGGCATCTCCAAGCTTTGACGCTTGTACCTCTTGAATATTTATTGGGGTGACACGGGGTGGCATCCCCAAGCTTGAGTTTTTGTCCATTCTTCTTCTCATTACATCATTCTTCCCTCACACCTGAAAATTTTCCTTCATATAAAACTTCACACAATCTTCATTAGCAACATTGGTGCATTCAAAAGATAATAGACCTTTGGGTTTTGTTTCAAAACAGAAAAACTTTAAATAAAGACACAAGATACTGTAGCAATTCCTTCAAAAATCTCAATTTACCAAAAAGAACCGAAAAGAAATCAATAAAGAAGCAAATGCAAATAATGGCAGAAATCTGTCAAAACAGACCAGCAGGTAGAAACCGATTTTTTCGAAGACCTTGTGTTGCTCAAATTTAAAAGTGTTGAACTAACGAAAGTTAGCTAACATACTGGGGGTTTATTCGTAAATCTTAAGCTCAAACCGAGTTACAGAGACTCCTCACGAATTTTTATGGTGGAGGACAGAAATCTGTTTCGGGACAGCAACTCCCCAAATCTTACTTCCCTCTCATTAGAGGTCATTCTTGGCACAAAAAACAAACAAAAACTATAAGGTGAGGTCATTACAGAATTAATAACTTCCAAGACTCAAGAAAAATCTTGGGTTATCTCCCAACAAGTACTTTTCTTTAACGCCTTTATGTTAGGCTTGATAGTTTGAGAAGATGCTCACATAAGAAATATGAATTGAAGTAAAAGAGAGTATCAAGAAGCAAATTCAAAACACATTTAAGTCTAACTCACTTCTTATGCATAGGAATCTTGTAATATAATAAATCAAACAAGCACATAGTAACAAGAATGGTTAGATAAAACAAGAGCAAAACTTTCAGCACATAGAGAGGTGTTTCAGTACCATGAAAACTTCTACAACCATATTTTCCTGTCTGATAATAATTTTCAGTAGCCTCATGAATAAACTCAACAATATAACTATAACATAAAGTATGCTTTTCATGATCGACAAACACATAATTTTTATCAAACTCAAAAATAGTGGGATTAAAACCTTCAAACCCACTTTTAACTATTTTATAACAAGATGACTGATCATTCTCAAGAGGTATGGGGCTCCAAGATAAATTCAAGACCCCTCCAATATCATTTTCAATAGTAGTACTATTAATATTATCAACCAATATAGTGCCATCATCTAGAGCTTTATCATAAACATTTTCTAAGCAAAACTCTTTAGTACTATGCATTTCGAAATTAGGCGCAAACAAAGGATTATCATAGATAACTGGATCACAATTATTATCACATGTTTTACCCAAAGTAGATATTTCAAAAGGCACCACAGGAACATAACATTCATCCTCCTTTGGTAATCAAGGGGGACAATCAAATAATGTAAGGAATAAAGAGTTACTCTCATTAGAAGGTAGGCATGGGTAGCTAATCCATTCTCCCTCCTCTTGATCATCACTCTCCTCCTCTTTTTCATCTAATGAGCTTTCAGGTTCAGTAATTTCTTCTTCCATAAGCTCGTGCAAGGCATTAGTATCTTCCATTTGTGGAAAGTATCTATTAATATATTCAAGAATATAGCCATTTTCTTCCTTGTAATTATCAAAGAAAAATTTAAGTATATCATAAGCCTCATATTTATAAGGTGAATCATCAGTATTTTCAAGCAAACTAGCAAGTTAAAATGCACCCTTCCAAGCAATAAATTCTTCAATTTGTTCCACATCATAAAAGTCATACTTTCCCTTAATATAAGAAGATATGGTTACATTATCATTATACTCACATTGAAAAGGGAGGTGTTTATACCCCCTACAACAATAAGATTTATCAAGGCATTAAGTAACATTATAAGTAGAGCACACTTCCCTAGAAATGGTATTCAATTTATCAATTTGTTACCATAAGTGTTTCCATTTTTGTGACAACTATAGGAAAAACTATTTTTTTGTGTTTTTGATAAGAGAAAGCAAAACAAAGGAAACTATTTTTTTTGTAAATTTTGATAAAAAGAGGCAAAAAAACAAGGAAAAAGAAACTAAGAAAAACAAAAACAAAGTAAAGAGAAAGGTTGTGAAGGACTCCCCTTGTGAAGTCATCCTTAGCCTCCCCGGTAACGACGCCAGAAAACTCGTTGATGCGTCTCGGATCACTGTAGAGCTTCGTTGGGCAACCCCAAGAGCAAGGTATGATGAGCACAACAGTAAGTCTTACCTCAGTATGAAACCAAGGTTATCGAACCAATAGGAGGAAGGAAACGACTCAAAGGTGTTGCTAGCAACTTGGAAACCTGCACAACACAAACTCAAGACTTTGTCCCAACGAACAATGAGGTTGTCAGTCTCACCGGTTTGCTGAAATCAAAGGATTAAATGTACGGTGTGGAAGGTAATGGTGGCTTGCAGAAAGTAAACAGTACCAGTGTAAGATGTATCAATGGTAAAAATTGGACCGGGGTCCACAGTTCACTAGAGGTGTTCTCCTTAAGATAAACAACATAACATGCTGGGTAAATAAATTAAAGCAAGGCAATTGACATGACTGAGCACGGCATAACAATGCAATACTAGACATTGATGATCCTATAAGATTCGATTGGGCATTACAACAATATACATAGACCGCCATCCAACTACATATATGACTTGTAATCCACCTTAAGGTTATCATCTTCACCCCCTCCAGTATTAATTTGCAAGCAACGGATAACTGCTTAAGAAAAGTGTGTAAAGTAAACAATACAATTTTTCCATGAACAAAAGATCGTTGTTTTCGCCCTATTAGCAACAGCACATCTACAACCTTAGAGATTTTTGTCACTTCCCTAGATTCAATAGAGGCATGAACCCACTATCGAGCATAATACTCCCTCTTGGATTCACTAGCATCTACTTGGCCAAGATAGCTACTAGAAACGGAGAGCATGCAAGATCTCAAACAACACAGACATGATAGAATCAATAAGACAAAACCATTAATCAATCTAACATAGTAATCTCAATATCCATCGGATCCTCGCAAACACAACATGCATGATTACAAATAGATGATCTTGATCATGAATGGAGCTCACAAGATCTAAACATGGTAGCACAAAGCATGAGAAACAACCATCTAGCTACTGTATGGACCCATAGTCCAAGGTGGAACTACTCACGCATCATACCGGAGGCTGTCATGGTGATGAAGAAGGCCCCCGGGTTGATCTCTCCCCTTCGGCAGGGTGCCTGGAAGAGCTTCAGATCCCCCCCCCCCAGATCTAGGGACGATGGTGGCTGCGGCTACGGACTTTTTTGTGGAGATCTGATCGGGTACTTAGGGTTTAGGTATCGAGGGATTCTTATGGGCGAAGGGGGAGACCGAGGGTGTGCCCGAGGTGGCCACATGTCCCCCAGGCGCGGGCCAGGCCTGACCGCGCGTCCAGGGGGTGTGGGCCCCTCGTGGCCCTCCTCCGTCTCGTCTTCTAGCTCTGTGTTCCCCTCGGTGAAATATTGACTTTGGCTTTTGTCCCGTCCAATTCCGAGAATATTCATTTTCTGGCTTTTCTGGAACCGAAAACAGCAGAAAATAGGCAACTGGCACTGTGGTATCTTGTTAATAGGTTAGTCCCAGAAAACGTATAAAAATACCTCAAAGTGTAGACAAAGCAAAGCAAAGTGGATACTAAACAAGCATGGAATATCAAAAATTATAGATACATTTACAACGTATCATGTATCAATGGTAAAGATTGGACCGGGGTCCACAGTTCACTAGAGGTGTTCTCCTTAAGATAGATAACATCTTGGGTGAACAAATTACAGTGGGGCAATTGATAGGTTGAGAAAGTATAACAATGCAAATACTAGACATCATGACTCCTATGAGATTTTATTGGGCATTAGAACAATATACATAGACCATAATCCAACTACATCTTTGACTAATAATCCACCTTCAGGTTATCATCCGAACCCCTTCCAGTATTAAGTTGCAAGCAATGGATAATTGCATTAAGCAATGTGTGTAAATTAAACAATACAATTTTTCCATGAACAAAAGATTGTTCTTTTCTCCCTAGTAGAAACAACACATCTAAAACATTAGAGATTTCTGTCACTTCCCTAGATTACTAGAGGCATGAACCTACTATCGAGCATAAATACTCCCTCTTGGAGTCACAAGCATCTACTTGGCCAAGATAGCTACTAGCAACGGAGAGCATGCAAGATCACAAACAACACAGACATGATACAGTCAATAATCAATCTGACATAGTATCTCAATATCCATCGGATCCCTGCAAACACAACATGTATGACAAATAGATGATCTTGATCATGAACAGAGCTCATATGATCTAAACATGATAGCACAAAGGAAGAGAAACAACCATCTAGATACTATATGGACCCATAGTCCAAGGGTGAACTACTCGCGCATCACACCGGAGGCTGGCATGGTGATGAAGAAGGCCTCTGGGACAATCTCTCCCCTCTGGCAGGGTGCCGGGAAGTGCTTCAGATCCCCCCGATCTAGGGACGATGGTGGCGGCGGCTACGGACTGTTTCATGGAGATCTGATTGGGTGCTTAGGGTTTCTGCATCGGGGTGACTTTATAGGAGAAGAGGCGAGGCAGCCTGAGGCCCACACTGTGGCGGTGGGCCCCACAGGTGGGTTCTAGAGTGTGGCCACCTCGTGGCCCCCCTTCGGCTGCCCTTCGGTCTCCGTGTTCTCTTCGGTAAAATACTGACTTTCTCTTTTGTCCCGTCCAATTCCAAGAATATTTCCTTACTAGCTTTTCTGAAACCAAAAAGCAATGAGAAAATAGGCAATCGCATCATGACATCTTGTTAATAGGTTAGTCCCAAAAAATGTATAAAAAATACCTCAAAGTGTAGACAAAGCATAGCAAATTTGATACTAAAAAAGCATGGAACATCAAAAATTATAGATATGTTTACGACGTATCAAGCATCCCCAAGCTTAACTCCTGCTCGTCCTCGAGTAAGTAAGTGATAAAAAGAATAATTTTTGAGGTGACATGCACCATCACAATCTTGATCAAACCATTTGCAAAGCATTGAAATCTGGGATCAAAGTACTCTAAACATGAGCATGAAAGATGTAGTTCTAACAATAAGACATAGCAACTATGTTGCAACATGAAAAGGTATAAACAAACATCATGAATAACAATGCATTGAAAGACGTTTGTTTATTTCGCATATAGAAAACATAGCATAGTGGTATTAAGCATGTCCCTCATGGAGTAGAAAAACATAAATGCATACCTTCAAAGTTCATAAGGGTGACTAGATACAAATAGTTCAAGAATAAGCAATATCAATATTATGAATCAATCAATAAGTTTTGGGACAATGCTCATAAAACTAAGAATGACAACTATGCTCTCTTAATTGGTGCATAAAGATAGAAGGTGGAGACTCAATATAAAAGTAGGAAGAAAGGACCTTCATAAAGGGAAGCAGGAATTTCAAGTTTCATAAAGAGCTTCCAAAAATTATGGTACTTATTAGCTTTCAGCTCTCATTGCCCCTATCATAAGCATCTTTGAAGTGATTAAGGTTAAAGTGAAACAAATATGGAGTATATGAATCATAAGTTGGCAATCTATGTCCCTTGATTACAAGGGTCGTTCCTCGTGCTACTCAACTTTAGCCACAAGCAAGTTCTTGTCATTGTAAGTATATGTGTATCATAGAGAACCTCCAACGAGATACCCCTTGCCCCATGACACAGGACCTATCCCATATCAAAATGACAAGGCAACAGACAGTGAGCATCTCAGCGATCCTTTTATTTACCATGAGAATGGTGCATATATTTTTTTTCTTTTTCACTTTTTTTTCTATATTTTTTCTGAGGATGCTTCATCGATTGCTCACTATGGTGATGCTACAAGTTTCCACCATGATTAGGCATGGCTTAGGCAATCCACCCAGGAGTTTCTCTAACACATATATAATACTCCATGGACTTAGAGGCTCCCATTTTATTTCACACCGCCGACATCCATAAACAAAAGATCATGATATCAACTGGGTAATATGTCAAGGTGTTGAAAACATTCCCCATGAAAGCATGGTTCTTCTAATTCCCAACTTATAAGTGAAAGTATATACAACATAGATGACATAGTGGTTCAAGTTTATTAGGGGAAAGAAAAATAAAGTGTGCCATCAAGTTTGTGAGAGATTTAGTCTCTAATTTTCACATAACAAGTTTAATTTGGAAGATAGATAAAACAAGAATATACTTGGAATGGTGTAACACACCATGAATAGGAATTTATAGTGGACTCTTTGGAATAACTTGGTTTCTTGGGAGTTGGATGCATGAGTAGAGCATACTCAATACAAGTGGAGGCTAGCAAAAGACTGGGAGCGACCAACTAAGAGAGCAATAATGGCCATAATCATGTAGAGTGACAAAACATTATCAATCAAAGCATAAAGTGGTATCACAAGTCAAAAACTAAATGATCATAGAGGCTGAGGTGACTGGTTCATAGACATAACATGGTGTGATCATGTGCAAAGTCAGCCCAAACAAAGCATCAAAGGAGAATACCACAATATTATGATTTTTATGCTAAAACAACGCATGATTCTTTAAAGGCACATTAAGCAATCTCAATTGTTTGGAACAATTCATGCTACAGTAATAATCAATAAGCATAAGGTCAAAGAAACATCTAGCATGACATGATAAAGTCTAAGTCACAGTCAAAACAAGCTCCCTTTTGTACCACTTAAGCATGAAACTTTCTACTCTTTTCCAACACCAATCAACTTATTCGAAACAACAGAGCGAATGCGGGGGTTGGTGACCCACAAGTATAGGGGGTGTATCGTAGTACTTTCGATAAATAGGAGTGTCGATCCCAACGTGGAACAGAAGGTGTTGACTAGTGGTTTGGAGCAGGAGCTCTCTGTAAATACTTACCAAACGGATTTTTAGGGGGTTTTGATAATAAAAAGAAATAAAGTGCAAGTAAATAATGATAACAATAATAATTGCAGCAAGAGGCCCAGTCCTTTATTAGCAAAGGACAAGACGGTTGTATTACTTATGAGGACCAAACGTTCTCGAGGACACATGGGAATACTGTCAAGTGCTTTCGCTTCATATGGTTGATTAATCTTCTTTGGTTGGATAAGTGTTGTGTGGGTGAACCTATGCTAATGTACCAACCTTACTTAGACTAATACATACTTGTGATTAAACCCCTTGCAATCATCCGCAACTACAAGAAAGTAATTAAGATAAAAACCTAACCACAGCATTAAACTGTGAGATCCTACACTCCCTTGTGCAAAGGTTTCCTAACGGGGGTTTAGGTTTCTATCACTCCGGAAACCCCAAAATTAGTAGCCAAATACACAATGCATTCCCCTAGGCACATAAATGGTGAAGTATCATGTGGTCGACGTTCACATGACACCACTAGAATAATAGCACCACAACTTAAATATCAACATGACTTCTCCCATGTCCTCACGAACTAAACGAACTACTCACGAGACATCATATGAATCAAGATCAGAGATGATATGATGATGAATAACAATCTGAACATAGATAATAATTCAATGATTCCACTCAATAGCATCAACTACAAAAGTAATCAACATCGTGAAATTTCCCCCTAAGAACTATGCAAGATTCAACCCAATTGTTACATTGAGATGGAGTGGTGATGATGGTCCTGGTGGAGATGGTGGTGAGGATGATGATCCCGATGAAGTCTAGCTTGATGATGGTGTTGATGGCGACGATCTCCCCTCTCCGGGAAGGAATTTCCCCAGCAGAAATCTGCCTGCGGGAGAGCTCTTTCTCTCTCTGTAGTTTCCGCCCCGCAGAGGCGGCAAAATCTTTCTATGGTCGCTCCCCCGACTATTACGGTTTCGGGAAGAAGATATTGGGAAAGGGGTAAAGCAGGAGATGGGACAGGGTGGCCACACCCCCTGATGGCGTGGCCTAGGGTGGGCCCACGCCAGGGAGTGGTGTGGGCCCCCTGTGGCCCATCTTCTCCTCCCCTTCTGGCTTCCTTCGTCTTCTAGAAAAATAGGATTTTCCGTATATTATCTGGAATTTTTTGATCTTCGCGAATATTGCATCTGGACACCGCTTTTTCTATCAGAATCCTGACTCTGGCAGTTCATCCTCCAAAAGTCATCCAACATGCAAAAATAGATGAAATAACATAATTATCACCTCTTAGTATGAAATATATCAATGAATAGCAATAAGTTATGATATATAATAGTGATGCAAAATGGACGTATCAACTCCCCCCGAGCTTAGACTTCGCTTGTCCCCAAGCAAAAACTGAGCTCAATAAACATGACCACAAGTTGATGGAGTGAAGTGTCAATAAAAAGAATACAGACAATAAGCATCACACTTACCAATACACAACTAATAATAGAAAGAAACTCACCATTATATAACTTAACTTGCAACGAGTATTTGAGTCACAATAGAGATGCATAAAGACAAATCATAATTGGTAATGGCAAACTTTGTTCTTGGTCAGAGAACAGTTAAAAAATCATACTTAGTTTTCAAGCAAGGCTTTTTAATGAAGTTTATAACATGATTCCTTTTGCTCAAACATAAAAGGCTTTTCACAATGACAGCTTTCAAAGTAATATTCATACAGATAAGAGTTTTGTGCAAAACAAGGAAGATAAGAAACATGATTGAATAAATCATCATATGAATGAATGAAACACAACAACTCAAATGCTTGTTGGAGATAGAAATAAATGGGTTTAATGACTCAACTAAGAAGTAAACGAAAGGCCCTTCGCAGAGGGAAGCAGGGATTTCAAGTTTCATAAAGAGCTTCCAAAAGATTATGGTACTTACTAGCTTTGAGCTCTCATTTCAAGTTTCAAGTTTCATAAAGAGCTTCCAAAAGAGCATCTTGAGGTGATTAAGGTTAAAGTGAACAAATATGGAGTATATGCTTGACAAAATATAACTTGGCAATCTCATGTCCCTTGAGTATGAGGGTCGTTCCTCATGCTACTCAACTTTAGTTACTAGTAAGTTCTTGTCATTGTAAGTATATGTGTATCATACAGAACCGCCAACGGGGTACCCCTTGCCCCATCACACAGGAGCTATACCATATCAAAATGATATGGCAACAGCCAGTGAGCATCTCAGCGGTCCTTTATTTACCATGGGAATGGTACATATATTTTTTTCTTTCTTTTTTTTGCATATTTTTTCTATGGATGCTTCATCGAATGCTCACTATGGTGATGCTGCAAGTTTCCACCATGATTAGGCATGGCTTAGGCTAGCGGCCCAGGAGTTTCTCTAACACATATACATAACTACATGGACTTAAAAGCTCCCCTTTTATTTCACATCGCCGACATCCGTAAACAAAAGATCGTGATATCAACTGGGTAGATATTTACAGGTGTTGAAAGCGTTCCCTATGACAGCACGGTTCTGCTAATTTCCAACTTATCAGTGCAAGCATATACAACATAGATGACACAATGGTTCAAGTTTATTAAGGGCAGGAAAAATAAGGCGTGCCATCAAGTTCGTGAGAGATTTACTAACTAGTTTTCACATAACAAAACAAATTCTAATTTGAAAGGTAGATGAAACTCGAGAATTTACTTGGAATAGCAATGATGCTAATAGGTAGATATGGTGGACACAAATGGCATAGGTTTAAGTTCAAGGATTGGATGCACGAGAAGTGTTCCCTCTCAATACAAGTTTTTGGCTAGCAAGGCTCGGTACCAAACAAAAGAGTTGAAGGAAACAAGCAAACAAGCAAGTGATAGAGAAAAACATGCAATATTCCTTGAAAACACAAAAGATCTTAACTAAAGAATACTAAGATTATGAGCAAATCAAGAAAGAAAATGTTATAAAATACCTGTAAGCGCTTTTTCTTTTCCTTCCAAACCTTAATAAGTGTTGCTATTGACCAGAGCTTGGTTTGCCGAAACCAATTTAGATTTACTTGATGCTCCCAAAGTGATACCAATACTAATCAACAAGATCAATCATATAACAGAAGTTGCAAACTAAAAGAAGATGTGCAAAAAGTAAATGACGAAACTTCTCACTAATATTCATGAAGGCACTCACACCAAGGGATACATAGATAACCAACTAGAGGAGGGATACTTCCACAATGCAAACCATCCTATATGATAACTTATATATTCAAGATATGACTCTACTAAAAAATACGAAAGATAATGGTGTGATACCGCGGCACTCCCACAAGCTTGGAACAAACCAAGGGGATGCCAAAACCTGATGACAAATTACTCCTTCAGTGGTGGCGGTGTTCGCTTGTCATCATCAGACTTCCAAGGTAAAGGCTCCCCATCCACAAAGGATGTCTTGGTTTCCAATATATTGAAACTAGCAGCAGAACTTATGCATTTAAACCTAGCCTCATACTCATAGTTTTGATTTTGCACGTCGTAGAGCTGTGCTTTTAATGGGTTGGTGGTATGATGGAGCGAGAGGATATCATCTCAAAGCTTGGTAGTCTCCTTCTTGTGCTCTTTGACGAGTTCTGAACTTATCTTATGGATGACGTCCACTTCACGTTCCGCCATCTTCTTGTTCCTAAAAATTTCTTGCTCCAATGCTTCCATCATATCCTCTAGACTGCCTTCTCTTTTAGGCCCCTGAACCTCCTTTATCTATACCTTCATGTCCTTGAGTAACAACTACTTGGGGTGAATCTTGAACTCATACATGTACGGATTAATGACGTCTGCGGAGGAATCCTCCATGGGTGATCCAGAGGAAGACATTGTGGCTCCAAAACTGCGAATCTGCCCGACAGAAACAGATCGGAACAAAAACATGACGAGAAGACGATATACGGACCTCGGTGGTCCGGGTGATTATATATTACGAAGTTTTACGACATAAGGAAGGTACTGGGTGGAAACGGGACAAAGACGAGCTCCGGAGTGGTCACACCCCCTGGTGGCGTGGCTAGGGGGTCCTGCGCCACTGGGTGGTGTGGGACACCCGAGCTCCGTTTCCTTCCCTCTTTCGTCTTGTTACTTTCCGTGAATAAAAACTACAAAAATATAAAAAGAAATTTTTTTTGTGAACATTTAATTTCCAGCTCTTTTACCTATTCGAAAAAGGACTCTACAGGTTCCGGAGTTTGGTCTCTAATAAATTCTTCCGGAGTCACCATCTGAATAATATCAACATCTTCATTATAAGAATCTCCAGAAATATAACGTTTGAGCCTTTGACCATTCACCACTTGTGTACTGTTGTCCCTCGAAGAAGAAATTTGTATAGCTCCTAAACGATACACCTCCTCAATAACAAAAGGTCCTTCCCATTTTGATAGTAATTTTCCTGCAAAAAATCTGAGATGAGATGTATACAATATAACTTTATCACCAACATGAAACTCTCTCTTAAGGATCCTTCCATCATGCCATCTTTTAACTTTTTCTTTAAAGAGTCTAGCATTTTCATAAGCTTAAGTTCTCCACTCATCTAAGGAACTTAAGTAAAGCAATCTTTTCTCACCAGCAAGTTTAAAATTTCTATTCAGTTCTTTCACTGCCCAATGAGATTTGTGTTCTTATTCTAAAGGAAAGTGACAAGCTTTACCATAAACCATTTTGTAAGGAGACATTCCCATAAGATTTTTATAAGCAGTTATATAAGCCCATAAAGCATCATTCAACTTTTTATCCCAATTTTTGCTAGTTCTATTAACAGTATTTTGCAAGATATATTTAATTTTTCTATTCGAAAGTTCTACTTGCCCACTGGTTTGAGGGTGATAAGATGAAGCAATTCTATGATTAACATCATACTTAGCAAGGGTTTTCCTAAAACCACCATGAATAAAAATGAGAACCTCCATCAGTCATGAGATATCTAGGCACACCAAACCTAGGAAAAATAACATCTTTAAGTATTTTTAAAGAGTTCTTACCATCAGCACTATTTGTAGGTATGGCTTCTACCCACTTTGTAACATAATCAACAGCAACAAGAATATGAGTATACCGTTTTGAAGGAGGAAAAGGACCCATAAAGTTGAATCCCCAACAATCAAATGGTTCAATAACAAGAGAATAATTCATAGGCATTTCATTACGTCTAGAAATGTTACCAACTCTTTGACATTCATCACATGATAAAATAAACTTTCTTGCATCTTTAAAAAGAGTAGGCCAATAAAAACCTAATTGTAAAACCTTTTGTGTGGTTCTATCTCCAGCATGATGTCGTCCATAAGCACTTCCATGACATTTTCTCAATATCTCTTGTTGTTCATATTCTGTAACACATCTTCACATAATACCATCCACTCCTTCTTTATATAGATGTGGGTCATCCCAAAATAAATGCCTCAGATCATAAAAGAATTTTCTTCTTTGCTAGGCTGTAAACGTTGGAGGCAAATACTTGGAAACAATAAAGTTAGCATAATCAGCATACCAAGGACTCTCTCGTGGGCTTACCTTTATTGCAGCCAACTGTTCATTTAGAAAACTATCATTAACAGGCATAGGATCAAAAGAAATATTTGCCAAACAAGATAAATTATCAGCAACAGGATTTTCAGCACCTTTTCTATCTACAATATGTAGACCGAACTCTTCTAAAAGCAACACCCATCTGATAAGCCTAGGATTAGAATATTTCTTTGTCATAAGGTACTTAATAGAAGCATGATCAATATGAATTGTAACCTTTGAATCAACAATATAGGGTCTAAACTTACCACAAGAAAAAATTACAGCTAAGAACTCTTTTTCAGTAGTATCAGAATTCTTTTGAGCAGCATCAAGAGTCTTACTAGCATAATGGATGACATTCAATTTATTATCTATTTTTGCCCAAGAACAGCACCTACAGCAAAATCACTAGCATCACACATAATTTCAAAGGGTAAATTCCAATCAGGCGGTTGGACAATAGGAGCAGTAGTTAAAGCTTTCTTTAAAGTTTCAAAAGCTTCCTTACAATCATCATCAAACACAAAAGGTACATCTTTTTGGAGAAGATTAGTAAGGGGTTTTGAAATTTTGGAGAAATCTTTAATAAACCTTCTATAGAAACCAACATGACCAAGGATACTACATATACCTTTAACATCCCTAGGACAAGACATTTTCTCAATTGCTTCAACTTTGGCTCTGTCAACTTCAATGCCTCTTTCAGAAATTTTGTGTCTAAGAATAATCCCTTCATTAACCATGAAGTGACATTTCTCCCAATTTAGAACAAGATTAGTTTCTTCACATATCTGCAAAACTTTATCAAGGTTTTGCAAACAATTATCAAAGGAAGTTCCATAGACGGAGAAATCGTCCATCAATACTTCCACAATTTCTTCACAAAAACCATGAAAAATAGCAGACATACATCTCTGAAAAGTAGCAGGAGCATTACATAAACCAAAAGGCATATGCCTATAAGCATAAGTTCCATAGGTACATGTAAAAGTTCTTTTCTCTTGGTCTTATGCTTTCACGGCAATTTGAGAAAATCCAGAATAACCATCAAGAAAACAAAAGTGAGTCTTCTTCGACAATCTTTCTAGCATTTGATCAATAAAAGGTGGAGGATAATGATCTTTCTTAGTGACTTTATTCACCTTTCTAAAATCAATGCACATCCTATAACCAACTACTACTCTTTGAGGTATAAGCTCATTATTTTCATTAGGCACAATAGTTATTCCTCCTTTCTTAGGGACACAATGAACATGACTAACCCAATTACCATCAGCAATAGGAAAAATAATACCAACATCAAGAAGTTTTAATACCTCATTTCTTACCACTTCCTTCATCTTAGGATTTAGACGGCGTTGATGTTCAACAAATGGCTTTGTATCAGGCTCTATATTAATAGCATGCTGGCATATAGTACGAGAAATCCCTTTTAAATCATCAAGAGTATAACCCATAGCTCCTCGGTGTTTCTTCAATACTTCCAATAACCTTTCCTCTTCCTTTTCTGAAAATTTAGAACTAATAATAACAGGATATATTTTCTTATCATCTAGATAAGCATATTTAAGATCATATGGCAGAGGTTTTAAATCGAAGACAGGATCCCTTTAGGTGGTAATGTGGTACCCAAATCTTCCATAGGTAGGTTATGCTAAGCATCTCAGGTTGACAAAGAAAAATCTCAGCAATCTCATTTCTTTCTCCCATGAAGACCTCACTCTCATGATCTTCCATATATTGCTACAAAACATTGTTAGGAGCAAGAGAAATAGAAGAAAGTTGTTCAACTCTGAAATCCTCATTAGGCAATTCATTTTCATAAGGAGTTTTAGCAAATTTGGAAAAATTAAACACATAAGATCCTCCATCAAATTTAATTAAAATTTTCTCCTTCTTACAATCTATAATAGCTCCACAAGTGTTTAAGAAAGGTATACAAAAAATGATAGGACAAGTTTTACTAGCTTCCTTACCAAGTACTAGAAAATCAGAAGGATATTTAATCTTACCACAAAGAACTTCCACATCTCTTACAATACCAATTGGACAGACTGTCTCTCTATTAGAAAGGTGAATAACCACATCAATGTCCTCAAGTTCACAAGGACCAATTTCATGCATAATTTCTCTATAAATATCATAAGGAATAGCACTAGAACTTGCACCAATATCACATAAACCATAATAGCAATGATCACCAATCCTAACAGAAAGCACATGTACACTAGATTTCCTAGCTTTACTAGGATGAAAGACAATATTGGAAGCATCTTCACAAAAGATAATGTGCCCATCTTCTACATTTTTAGTGACAAGGTCTTTCATAATGGCTACTACTAGTTCAATATTTATTTGTTCATTAGGTTCTACAGCTTTCTTTGTACTTTTGCTAACTACATTAGCTATAATAGAATGTTCCTTTACCTTAGACGGAAAAGGTATTTCTGAATATAGGGTTCAGGCAAAATATGATCAATAGTAAAAACTTCAGTGTTTCTAGCAGGAACATTATTAACAACATCTTTATAAGGTGCATGGTACTTGTTCCACTCCTTTTTGGTAATTTCAGTATAAGAGGCAAAGGCCTTAAAACAATTTTCAAGAACTTGAGAATCAAGACCATACTCAGTACTAATATCATGAAAGTCATTAGTTCTCATAAAATATTTAATGCATTCATAATCATAATTTATACCTGACTTTATTCCTTTGTCACTCTCCCATGCTTCAATATTTTCTTGAATATGGTCTAGAAGATCCCATTTATCTTCTTCCTTTATACATGTGAACGATCCAGCATAAGAAGCATCTAATAAATCTTTATCATGAAGACAAAGCCTTGCATAAAAGTTATTGATAATAATATTATTAGGGAGTTCATGAATAGGACATTTAAGCATTAGTAACTTCAATCTCCGCCAAGCTTGGGTTGTACTCTCTCCATCACGAGGCCAAAACTTATATATAAGGTTCCTATCCTTATGAATCTCACTGGGAGGATAGAATTTAGAATAAAAGAGAGGTACAATTTCCTCCCATTCCATAGATTGTCCATTCTTCAGCAGCTTATACCATTCTTCAGCTCTTCCTTTCAATGATATAGAGAGTGACTTTTTCTTAACTTATTCTGTTGTGATACCTGCACACTTAAACAACCCGCATAATTCATGGATAAAAATCAAGTGATCACTAGGATGGACAGTTCCATCTCCAAAATACTAATTATCCATAACACGATCAACAATTCTTGTAGGTATCTTAAAAGGATCTAACTCAGCAGGTGGTGGTTCATCTACTACCCTAGCAGTGGTAGTATCTTTACCAAATAGGAAACCAAGTGGGTTATCCATATTGGAAACAAAGTAACAAACAAAAATAAAAAACAATACTCACAATAGAAGTTTCCTTTACCAGTTCCACTCTTTAATAGCGCTTCACTCCCAGGCAACGGCGCCAGAAAATAGTCTTTATGACCCACAAGTATAGGGGGTGTATAGTAGTACTTTCGTCAAATAGGAGTGTCGATCCCAACAAGGAGCAGAAGGTGTTGACTAGTGGTTTTGAGCAGGAGTTCTCTGTAAATACCTAGCAAACGGATTTTTAGGGTTTTTTGATAATGCAAAGAAATAAAGTGCTTGTAAATAAAGATAACAATAATAATTGTAGAAAGTGTCCCAATCCTTTATTAGCAAAGTGCAAGCCGGTTGTATTACTTATGAGGACCAAACGTTCTTGAGGACACATGGGAATACTATCAAGTGCTTTCGCTTCATATAGTTGATTAATCTTCTTTGGTTGGATAAGTGTTGTGTGGGGTGAACCTGTGCTAATGTACCAACCTTACTTGGACTAATACATACTTGTGATTAAACCCCTTGCAAGCATCCGCAACTACAAGAAAGTAATTAAGATAAAAACCTAACCACGGCATTAAACTCTGAGATCCTACACTCCCTTGTGCAAAGGTTTCCTAATGGGGGTTCAGGTTTCTGTCACTCCGGAAACCCCACAATTAGTAGCCAAATACACAATGCATTCCCCTAGGCACATAAATGGTGAAGTATCATGTAGTCGATGTTCACATGACACCACTAGAAGAATAGGACCACAACTTAAATATCAAACCATTGAATATTACTTCAACACAATTCCACTACTAACAACATGACTTCTCCCATGTCCTCAATAATTAAACGAACTACTCATGAGACATCATATGGATCAAGATTAGAGATGATATTATGATGAATAACAATCTGAACATAGAAAATAATTCAACGGTTCCACTCAATAGCATCAACTACAAAAGTAATCAACATCGTGAAATTTCCCCCTAAGAACTATGCAAGATTCAACCCAATTGTTACATCGGGATGGAGTGGTGATGATGGTGTTGGTGGAGATGGTGGTGAGGATGATGATGATCCCAATGAAGTCTAGCTTGATGACGGTGTTGATGGCGAAGACCCCCTCTCCGGGAAGGAATTTCCCCAGCAGAAATCTGCCTGCTGGAGAGCTCTTTCTCTCTCTGTAGTTTCCGCTCCGCAGAGGCGGCGGAATATCTCTGTGGTTTCTCCCCTGAGTATTAGGGTTTTGGAGGAACATATAGGCGAAGGGGCGAAGCAGGAGATGGGCCAGGTTGGCCACACCCCCTGCTGGCACGGCCCAGGGTGGGCCCGCGCCAGGGGGTGGTGTGGGCCTCCTATGGCCCATCTTCGCCTCCCCTTCTAGCTTCCTTCGTCTTCTGGAAAAATAGGATTTCCGTATATTTTCTGGAATTTTTTGATCTTCACGAATATTGCATCTGGACACCGCTTATTCCATCAGAATCCTGACTACAGCAATTCATCCTCCACAAGTCATCCAACATGCAAAAATAGATGAAATAACATAAGTATCACCTCTTAATATGAAATGTATCAATGAATAACAGTAAATTATGATATAGAATAGTGATGCAAAATGGACGTATCAAGGGTCCAACTAATTTATTCAAGCAAACTAAGCAAACGAAAACCAAAAGCTAAAACTAAGACGCTCCAAGAACAACACAATTGTGCATGAAACAATAAAAATGAAGTGTCTAGAAAGAGACATGAGATATTTGTAAATGAAGAAGGGGATGCTTTGGGCATCCCCAAGCTTTGACGCTTGTACCTCTTGAATATTTCTTGGGGTGACACGGGGTGGCATCTCTAAGCTTGAGCTTTTGTCCATTCTTCATCTCATCACATCATTCTTCCCCTAGACTTGAAAATTTCCTTCATACAAAACTTCACACAATCTTCATTAGCAACATTAGTGTATTCAAAATAATAGGCCTTTGGTTTAGTTTAAATACAAGTAAAACTTTCATTAAAACACAAGCTACTATAGCAATTCCTTTAAAAATCTCAAGTGATCAAGAAGAACTAAAAAAGAAACTGATTAAGAGGCAAATGCAAATAATGGCAGAAATCTGTCAAAACAGACCACCAGGTAAAAAACAGATTTTTTCAAAGACCTTCTATTGCTCAAATAGAAAAATGTTGAACTAACAAAAGTTATAAAACAACCTCGGGCATTTACTCAGAAAATTTCAGCTCAATCCGACATACAGATATATTTCACAAATTTTTACAGTGAAGCACAAAAATCTGTTTCGAGACAGCAACTTTCCCAAATCCAACTTCTCTCTCATTAGAGGTTATTCTTGGCACAAAATCACACAAAAAGGATAAGGAGAGGTTATTATAGAAGTAATAACTTCCAAGACTCAATAAAACTATTGGGTTATCTCCCAAGAAGTACTTTTCTTTAACGCCTTCAAGTTAGGCATAAGAAGCAAGAATCAAGTATTTTCAAACAAAGACACATTAAGATATACTCAAAATTTCTTCAACCAGGCATCAAAATGAGTTCTAGAGGATCCTCTCTCAACACTCTTGGGTTCACTGCTTTCATCAAACGGTTTTTCAGGAACAATCCAATTAAAATTCTTTTCTAAGGCTTCATGCATTCCTACAAGTTTAAAAGGTATGTGTAATTTAATTTCCTCTCCATTGGGTTTGGTTTTATCCAACTTTTCTAATGTATCCACGACATCTACACATGAGCCTAGCATATTAAAACGCTCAAAGACCTTTTTAGCTTATTTAGAAACATCATTGAACTCCTTTAGCAAAGTTTCTAGAATAAAATCTCTCTTTTCAGTATCCTCAATATCTTTAAGTTTAAGAAACATTACTTGCATCATGGGGTTAAGGTTGACAAATCCAGCCTCCAACATGTGAACTAAAGAAGCAGCAGAAATTTCATAATTTGGAGCAAGTTCTGCTAAGGATCTATCCTCAATGTCCTCATGCTTGCTAACATGATTAAAGAATTCTTCAATATTTTCTTTCCCAATTATAGAGCCACTAACTATTGAAAGGTCTTTCAGGGTGAACTTAGGGATCAACATGGTGAGCTAGAACAAGGTGACGACTATAGGAAAAACTAATTTTTTGTGTTTTTTATAAGAAAGAAAGAAACCAAACAAAACTATTTTTTGTATTTTTGAAAAAAGAGAAACAAGCAAAAGAAACTAAGGAAAACAAAAATATAGTAAAGAGAATGGTTGTGAAAGACTCCCCTTGCAAAGTTGACCTTAACTCCCCGGCAACAGCGCTAGAAAATCTTGATGGTGGCTCAGTTGACTGTAGAGCCTCGTTCGGAGACCGCAAGAGCAAGGTGTGATGAGCACAGCGGCAAGTGTTCCCTCAATTATGAAATCAAGGTTATCAAACCAGTAGGAGCAAGGAAACAACTCCAAGGTGCTGATAACAACTTAGAATCCTGCACAACACAAACTCAAGACTTTGTCCCAACTTATAGTGAGGTTGTCAATCTCACTGGTTTGCTGAAAACAAAGGATTGAACGTATAGTGTGGAAGGTAATAGTTGCTTGTAGAAAGAAAATGGTAACAATAGATGATGTATCAATGGTAAAGATTGGACCGGGCTCCACAGTTCACTAGAGGTGTTCTCCTTAAGATAGATAACATGTTGGGTGAACAAATTACAGCGGGGAAATTGACAGGTTGAGAAAGCATAACAATTCAAATACTAGACATCATGACTCCTATGAGATTTGATTGGGCATTACAACAATGTACATAGACCGTAATCCAACTGCATGTATGAGTAGTAATCCACCTTTAGGTTATCATTCGAACCCCTTCTAGTATTAATTTGCAAGCAACAGATAATTACATTAAGCAATGTGTGTAAAGTAAACTATACAATTGTTCCATGAACAAAAGATTGTTGTTTTCTCCCTAGTAGCAACATTTATCTACAACCTTAGAGATTTCTGTCACTTCCCCAGATTACTAGAGGCATGAACCTACTATCGAGCATAAATACTCCCCCTCTTGGAGTCACAAGCATCTACTTGGCCAAGATAGCTACTAGCAACGGAGAGCATGCAAGATCACAAACACCACAGACATGATAGAATCAACAATAAATCTGACATAGTATCTTAGTATCCATCGGATCCCCGCAAACACAACATGTATGATTACAAATAAATGATCTTGATCATGAACGGAGATCACAAGATCTAAACATGATAGCACAAAGGAGGAGAAACAAGCATCTAGATACTGTATGGACCCATAGTCCAAGGGTGAACTACTCACGCAGCATACCGGATGCTGGCATGGTCATGAAGAAGTCCTCCAGGGTGATCTCGCCCCTCCGGCAGGGTGCCGGGAAGAGCTTCAGATCCCCCGATCTAGGTACTATGGTGGCGGCGGCTACGGACAGTTTCATGGAGATCTTATCGGGTGCTTAGGGTTTCTGCATCGGGTGACTTTATAGGTGAAGAGGCGAGGCAGGGGGCACTCGAAGGGACTACACTAGGTGGCGGAGCCCCCGCTAGGCCACGTGGCCCTAGGGTGTGGCCACCTCGTGGCCCCCTTCGGCTGCCCTTCGGTCTTTGTATTCTCTTCGGTAAATATTGACTTTGGATTTAGTCTCGTCCAATTCCGAGAATATTTCCTTACTAGCTTTTGTGAAACCAAAAACAACAGAAAACATGCAACTGGCACTGCGGCATCTTGTTAATAGGTTAGTCCCAGAAAATGTATAAAAAATACCTCAAAGCGTAGACAAAACATATCAAAGTTGATATTAAACAAACATGGAACATCACAAATTATAGATACGTTTATGACGCATCACTCTCGCACACCATGTTGCAGTTTATAACTTCTCTAACTAGATCAATACGCCTGGGAGCAAACTAATTTCACATATTAGGGAGTGCCTCTATGACCATCAATGTGGAGATGCCTGAGGACTGGATCCTTAGCCATCTCCACGGAGCTGGCCATAGTGCTGTCCCTGCTCTCGCACACCATCTTGGAGTCTGAAGAATCACAAGGATGTCTATTTATAGATTAAGCAACACAACATAATGAAACACTCACGATATAATGTCGACACTCACTCTGTCATTAGTGCTGCCACCCACCGAAATAGTGTCGTAACTCACTGAAATAGTGTGGCCACCCACCAGCATAGTGTCGCCACTCACTGGCATAGTTTCGCCACTCATGTTTTGTCCCGGTTGGTGTCTCAAACCGGGACTAAAGGTTCATCTTTAGTCTCGGCTGAAGACACCATCCGGGACTAAATATGATCGCGCTGGCCTCAGCCTACTGCAACCCCTTAAGTCCCGATTAGTTTCTCTTGGGATGGCGGCATAGTTTGTGATACTGTTCCCATATTTTGCATGCATGTGTATCTTGGGATGGCGAACAATGTTGCACGATAAAGTTTTCCTTTTCGTCGCACAAAAAAACCATTTTCCATTTTCCGAGCATAAAAAATGAGGCGTTTTGTGAAGCAACCACCAAAATATTGTTTCAAAATTCTACCATCCCATTTTTTTAAATACTAGACCATGTTACATGGACGATCCTCCAACTGGGAGATCTCAAATCTTTATGTTCTTCTCGGATAAAAAAGTCAAATGTCTGCCGAATCGGCAGGAAGTGGGTCTGGTTTGCACTACAGGTACATGATCTATTAGACTCACGATATGTTGTTTTTTCAGAGATCCAATGAAAGTTCTAACGAGGCTCATCCCCTATCGTCATGCCCGTAGTTTTTTAAGATTCCAAAATATGCAAAAAAATTAGTTAATTCATTTTAATTGAAAATGATTAATATTTTAAATATTTACAACAATTATTTTAGAAAACGGAAAATGGTTTTGAATTAGTTATTCAAATTCAAACACTTTTCATGTTGAAAGTTCTTTAAGATTCCAAAATATGAAAAATATTAGTTAATTCATTTTGAATTGAAAATGGTTAATAGTTTGAATAGTTACAATAAATATTTTATAAAAAAATGGTTTTTAATTATTTATTCAAATTCAAACACTTTTCATGTTGAAAGTTTTTTAAGATTCCAAAACATGAAAAAAAATTAGCTAATTCATTTTTAATTGAAAAATGGTTAATAGTTTGAATAGTTACAATAATTATTTTAAAAAATAGAAAATATTTTAGTATTAGTTATTAAAATTCAAACACTTTTTATATTAAAAGTTTTTAAGATTCGAAAATATGCAAAAAATATTAGTTAATTCATTTTTAGTTGAAATGGTTAATAGTTTAAATAGTTACAATAATTATTTTAGAAAATAGGAAATGATTTTGAATTACTTATTCAAATTCAAATAATTTTTATGTTGAAAGTTTTTTAAGATGCCAAATAATATACCATTGAAAAATCATTAAAAATTTAAACGCCTAAATAAAAAATAAGGCGGGAACCTAAACTGAAAAGTTGAAAAACATTTGAAAACATGCCCTTTAGTCTGGTTGATGGTTCCAATCGGGACTAAAGGGCCTTTGTGTGCGCTGCTTAGGGTCAGCCAAAAATAGGACATATGTCTTGGTTGGTGGTTCCATCCGTGACGAAAAGGGTGGAGCATTCGTCTCCCTGTTGGAGCCACCAACCCATACGTATAATCCTTTAGTCCTGGTTGGTGGTTTCAATCGGGACGAAGGGGCCTCCCTTTATAACTCGCGTGGCTCTTCTTCTTCCCTATCTTTCACATTTCTACTAACTGTTTCTTCGCACAGGGAGGCGCCACCCTGATCTGCAGCGACGCCGGCAGGTTTCCCCGCGTGCCCAACCGAACCGCCACCGTCGTCCGCGCCACGGTCGCAACACACCAGAGCGCCACAGCCGTCGTTTTTCCAGAGCCGCGTGTGCCTCGTTGCCCGCGGAACGCACGCCGGCGAGCCTCGCACCGCCCGTCGTCGTCACCCGCCACGCTCAAGGTGCGCACATGCTCGTTCCCCCTCTCGGTTATTTTTTTAGTTAGTAGGTTAATTAGTTAGGAATTTACTTAGGTTAGTTAGTTAGGATTAATTAGTTAGAAATTTAGTTAATTAGTATTATTAGCTATGTTAATTAGTTAGGGATATTTGTTAGCTAGGTTAATTAATTAGGAATTTAGTTAGGATTATTATCTAGGAATATTTGTTAGTTAGGTTAATCAGTTAGGGATATTTGTTACCTAGGTTAATCCTTTTGGAATTTAGTTAGGATTATTAGCTAAGTTAATCAGTTAGGGATATTTGTTAGCTAGGTTAATTAGTTAGGATTATTAGCTAGTTTAATTAGTTAGGGATTATTATTAGCTAGGGATTATTTAGGGATCAATTAGTTAGGGAATATTAGCTAGGTTAATTAGTTAGGGATAATTGTTAGGGATTATTTAGGGATTAATTAGTTATAGGTTATTAGCTAGGTTAATTAGTTAGGGATATTTTTTTGGGATTATTAGCTTGGGATTATTAGTTAGGGATTAATTAGTTAGGGATTATTAGCTAGCAGGTTTAGTATTTAGAATTAGGATTGTGAACAATTGATGAGCATTTGTATTTTATGAGCATTTGTATTTCATGAGAAATTGTCAATTGATGAGCATTTGTACTTGAATTCTAGTAAGGATTATGAACAAAAAAGGATTATTATTGTGTATGTATATATTTTTATTATTTAGTGTATGTATACATTTGGATTATTATGTGAAATGTGAGCACAAATCCAACCCCTTCACATTTGTTCGTGGGAGTAATGCCTTTGGGTCTGGCGCGGCAATGCGCGCCATATAGGGACGATGGACGGCTGCGGCAACGCACACCATATATTAGGGTTTATATCCCTTAGACCCATTTAAAATGTCAAGCATGTATTAGGGTTACATTTAAGGTGATCTTGTCGTCAAACCACGACACCCTAGACCCTCAAATCTCGCCTACCTAACCTCCTCGATTAGCCGCTTTGACTCATCCGTTTTTTCTCTTTTGCAGAAAATATGGAACTACACGGCAGAGACAAAGAAAAGGAAGAGTTGATCCAGGGTATGATCTATGGGGAAGAAATCGATGTCTCGATGTTTCTGAACAACTCCGGTGAGGGTGATCCTCTTCTCGCCGGAAGAGACGGCTTCGGTGAGGAAGAAGCCGACGACTTCAGTGAGGGAGAAGGCGATAGCTCCGGTGGAACATTAAATATTACAAACTCTGGCGAGGTGCATATAAGTATTAATTAATTAATCCTCCGTTCTCTAGATACATATATTAACGCTCTTTCTTCTTTTAGTCCTCCGGATCGATCAAATCTTCTGCAAAGAGCAAACGAGGCACAACCAAAAAGTTGGAAGACCATGAAAGGTACAGAATCGAAGAAGTCGCTGAAGACGACCGACGACTCCCATTCACGTTAAAAACAAATTTGTAGCGCAACGCGGAGTTATTGTTAGGGACTTTATCCCGATCGCCGTTCGAGAATGGCATAAGCCAAATGTAGGAGTTAAATATGTCAACGACAAAGTCAAAGATTTACTTTGGAGGAGGCTCATGATTAATTTCACCCTACCGATGGTTATGGTGGATCCAAATATGAAGAATCCAGATGAGAAGTCCCAACAATATGCTGATGCCATGAAGGAAAAGGTCAAAGAGTGGGATCTTAAGAATATGGCCTAGCAATTCACCAACTGGAAGAAAAGATTGCACCTAGACTTTATCGTGAAAAAGAAGAATCTGAATTTCAAGGGAGCGTATGAGAAGATAAAAGACCATTGGGATGAGTTTGTGTTGTACAAGCAATCGAAGGTAGCTCAGAAAAGGTCTAAAACAAATAAGAAAAATGCTGCTAACAAGAAGTATCACCATACTATGGGGAAAGGTGGGTACATGGCTAGCATTCCTAAGTAAAAGAAACTTGAGCACGACCTACGTGCTAAAGGGGTCACTCTAGAGACAGCTGATTGACTCGAATAGGTAAAGAATTGGTTTTACGGGCATGGGGGAATGTTGAACTATAAAGGGAAGTGCATATATAACAAAAAGACATAAAGAAAATCCCATACCCATCGAAGACATTAGAAATGCAATAAAGGCTATTGAAGAGGGGAGGTTCATTCCCGATAGAGAGAATGACGAGCTCACACTCGCCCTTGGGAATGAGGAACACACAGGACGAACACGGGGCACAATAGGCTCCAAACCATGGATAATTGGGTTTCCCGTAGGCAGGAAGAAATATCCTGATAGAAGCCATAAGAGGAGAAAGGAAAAGAAGGAAATTGAAGCAAGGTTTGAGGCAGACCAGATGCATAACATAGAAGAACAATTAAAGCGGCAGCAGGATCAAATTGATGCACTTAGCTAGCAAGGTACTACCGACCCATCTTAGTGGCACATGGTAGAACCTGCATTCGATTCTACCGACCTTTCTAATAATCAGAGAAGCAGTGTGGCTTCCACGAAGGTCTCAGGTGATGATGATGATGCACCAGCAATGGCTCCTCTTGGCTACCCAGTGGATGATATCACAGAGGTGACACATTGTGAGCTACATGTGAAAGTTGTGAATATAACAATGAAGGTGGCGGTCGTATATGCCTTACCAATTGGACCTGAACCAACTTACCATTATCGTCTGGTTCCACAGGGTGCTATTATCGGGGTGGATGGAGTTATACATGGATTTCACCAGCTGAAGCTTGACTACCCTATAGGTCAAGGGGATGTGACTGAACTAGGAGATGCCAAAAACGTCACCATTCTATGGCGAAAGGAATACATCGTGCTTCCAAATTGGACGCCTAGGCCATCGACTTCTCAAAGCACTCCATCTTCGTCGCCACCTCACCCATATACAGCGCAACAGTCATCTCCGCTGCCTCACCCGTCTCCAGCGCAGCCGTCGCCACCACGTCAGCTGTAACATCCCCGCATTAGAGCTTAGAAATAAGCTGAACCCAGATGTGTGCATTGCATTCATGCATAAAAAATCCGAACAATTTTCGCGCTTTTGAATAAAACTTGTCAATGTGATTGAAGCTTCACTCAACTTGATGGAATTGAAGTAAATCATCAAGTTGACTGCGATAAGTTTCAATATGACCTTTGCTAAAACCTTATTTTGGGTAAGGATGATTTGGTCTAAGGGTAGATCAAATGTAATAAAATTAAACCCAAATATATTACTTAATAATTAATACTTGATCCTTATGTGATCATATCACGGTATTCATTACCATAACTCCTGAATACCAAGATATGAATATAACCCAAGTAACAAGAATTCAATCACTAAATCTTAACCCATATCATTTTTACCAATTCCTACCATGAGCATCATGGTGTTTCTTAACATTAATTCTTGATCACTTATTGAGTAGAAAGGAAATCAAGTCAAGATCATTCATCATGTATCTTTCTATACATATCAAACTTTGCCATTCCTATTGGATCATATTTTAATATCTATTGTTCATCAATGTTGAGTAATCAACTATTGATTCACCAATTGTTAACCTATCAATTCTTCATCTATCAACTCTTGTCCATATCATAGCATTCACTTAGGCTCTTAAGAGAAAGAAGTAAAAAGAGGTAAGTGGTAATGCTAGTTTTAGATATCATCTATAGGATGGGAGTGTTGGAAGAGAATAAGGTCAAAATGATAATTGATGGAGTTAACTCACTTCTGAAATGAAGGAAGACTTATATGCAATATATAATTATATGGTGATAAACAAGGTGATTTGAATACAATTGTAATGTTGCATGGATGAAAGCCTTGATTAGCCAACTGGATACCTAAACCATAAAGGATCAAAGGATTATAATGAACATGATTTAGCCACCAAGATTGAATGCTTATATCATGTATAAGTGACATTGGTCGATAGAACATGATTGAACCCTAGTATAGATATGTTAATCTAGGTTAGCCATGATAAGTCCCCATGATAGGATGTAAAGTTTGTATATAAGATACTGGAGTAAAGTAGATATAAGACAGTGTAATTAAGCTGGAGCTAGAGTAGCATGGAGTTATTGAAGTAGTGTTATTTCTCTTAAAAGATAGTAAGCTTTTGAGGAAAGTAGAATTTGATAATTACATCTATTGGAGTAATATTAAGGATAGCTGATTAAGGAAGATTATGAATGGAATCAGAAGTAGCTACTAGTTGGATGGGATGTTATCAGCAGTAGAGTAGTTGATATAACCAAGTATGGATATGAGAAGATTATGAAAACTTTAGTGATAAGATCATGGGATTTATAAATGGATTTATAAGAATAAAAGGTGGGTAAGAATATTTTTGTAAAGAAAAGCTCATCATGTTAGCACATGATGATGGATATGAAGAAGTAGTATATCTAGGATAGAAATTCCTCAAGTAGAAAACAATAATTATAAAGTGTGGAGGATAGGAACTCTTGATAAACACTAAACCTTCATTCTATAATCAACTTAACAACCATTTCATATGTTGATTTATCATCCTTTTTCTCAATGGTTTATAGGAATATCTTCCTATAGCAAATCACTTAAGCACATCTTTGACATTTCCAATTATCATAACCATATGTGCTTAGGAGTTATCTTTATCAAATCTTTTCCATAAGAATGTAAGTATAATAAGTACCCTAAACGATAGGATAAGCATTCACAATTCAAATCCTAACCCTTATATTAGTTATAATAAAATATTTATATTGTTATTTCCTAAATTCATGAGAATAATATTAATCATATTGATTCCCTAAAACACATGTATTATATAAAAATGAAAGATCATCATATAAAAATTCATTTAATAATATAAGTTAATAAGAATCAAATCCCTTGAGTTAATAGTAATGCATTCTTTAATAAGTTTGTGGATATTAGGAAAATGAAAATTCATATCATAAGCCCTTACAAAAAATAAATGGAAAGGTGTATAGATATATCAAGAAAATAAAGAAAATATATATCAAAAAGGTCACAAAATAAATCTCAATAAATATCAATTGCTGCTATAAGTATTTGATGCATGCACCCAGTGTTGACGTGGGATACTTTGTTGGAACTCCAAGAGCAAGGTGTGATGAGAACATCAGCAAGTTTCCCTCAGTAGAGACCGAGGTTATCGAACCTGAAGGAGGAAGGAAACCTCTCAAAGGTGTTGAAAGCAACGTGGAGACCTGCACAACACACACTTAAGACTTTGCCCCAATGAATCAGTGAGGTTGTCAAGCTCACCGGTTTGCTGTAACAAAGGATTAAACTTATGGTGTGGAAGGTAATGGTTTGCAGCAAGTAAACAAGTAATAGTGGAAGATGTACCAATGGTATAGATTGGACCGGGGTCCATAGTTCACTAGAGGTGCTCTCCTTAGATAAATAACATGGCATGAAGGGTAAACAAATTACAGCGGGGCAATTGACAGGAACTGAGCAAGGCATAATAATGCAATTACTAGCCAGAAGATCCTAAGAGGTTGATTGGGCAATACAACAATATACATAGACTGTCATCCAACTGCATCTATGACTAGAAGTACACCTTCAGGTTATCATCCGAACCCCCTCCAATATTAAGTTGCAAGCAACAGACAACTGCTTTAAGCAAAGTGTGTAAGGTAAACAGTCCACATATTCCATGAATAAGAGACCGTTATTTTCTCCCTAGTAGCAACAACACATATACAACTGAAGATATTATTGTCACTTCCCTTGGAAACTAGAGGCATGAACCCACTATCGAGCTTAAATACTCCCTCTTGGAGTCACTAGCAACTACTTAGCGGAGATAACCACTAGCAATGGAGAGCATGCAAGATCACAAACAACACAGACATGATAGAATCATAAAGATAAAACCATTAATCAAACCAACATAATAATCTCAGTATCCATCTGATCCATGCAAACACAACATGCATGATTACAAATAGATTAGATCTTGATCATGAACGGAGGTCACAAGATCTATACATGAAAGCACAAAGGAGGAGATACAACCATCGAGCTACTACATGGACCCATAGTCCAAGGTGGAACTACTCACGAATCATACCGGAGAGAAGGCCTCCGGGATGATCTCCCCTCCGGCAGGGTGGCGGGAAGAACTTCAGATCCCCCCGTTCTAGGGACGATGGTGGCAGCGGCTATACACGGTTTCGAGGAATATTGATCGGGTACTCAGGGTTTCTGCATCGGGAACTTCTTATAGGTGAAGGGGGAGACCGAGGCGGCGGCCAGAGGGGGCAAACCCTACCCAAGCGTGGGATAGGGCCCACCCGCGCCTAGGGGGTTTAGCCGCCCTCGCACGCCTCTCCGTCTCTCCTCTAGACTTCTTGTTCCCCACGGAAAGTTATTCACTTTGACGTTTATCCCGTCCAATTCCGAGAATATTTCTTTGCTAACTTTTCTGAAACCAAAAACAGCAGAAAACAGGCATCTGGCACTGTTGCAACTTGCTAATAGGTTAGTACCAGAAAACATGTAAAAAGCACCTCAAAGTGTGGACAAGTATAGCGAAGTAGATACTAAACAAGCATGGATCATCAAAAATTATAGATACGTTTCCAACATATCAGCATCCCCAAGCTTAACTCCTGATCGTCCTTGAGTAGGTAAGTGATAAAAGAATAATTTTTGAGGTGACATGCACCCTCACAATAAATATCCAACCATTTGCAAGCATTTAAAGTTGGGATCAAAGAACTCTAAACATGTGCATGAAAAATGGAGTTCTAACAATAGGACATAGTAACTATGCATGCAACAAGGCAAGCTACAAACAAAGATCATGAATAATATGCATTGAATTTTTTTTGTTTGTTTCACATGCAGAAAACATAGCATAGTGGCAATCAACTTGTCCCTCATAGAGTAGAAATATAATGCATAGGACACCTGCAAAGTTCACAAGGGTGACTAGAAACAAATATCACAAGAACAAGTAATAACACAATATGTATCAATTAATAAGCTTTGGAACACTGCACACAGAATGACAACTATGCTCTCTTGATGGTGCCTAAAGGTAGAAGCTGGAGACTCAAATAATGGTGGAAGAAAGGCCTTTTTGTAAAGGAAGCAGGGATTACAAGTTTCAAAAAGAGCTTCCAAAAATTATGGTACTTGTTAGCTTTCAGCCCTCATTGCCCCTATCATAAGCATCTTGAAGTGGTTAAGGTTAAAGTGGCAAAGCTGGAGTATATGCTTGACGAAGTATAAGTTGGCAATCTCATGCCCCTTGAATACGAGGGCCACACCTCATGCATACTCAACTTTGGGTCCAGGTAAGTTCTTGTCACTGTAAGTATTTGCATATCATTGAGAACCGCCAACGGGGTACCCCTTGCACATGGTACAGGAGTTTTCCCATAACCAAAATGACAAGGCAAGCAGACAATGAGCATCTCAGCAATTCTTCTTATGTACCATGGGAATATGGTGTTTTTTTCTCAATGTGTCTCTTTTTTTATAAGAAGAATGCTTCATAGATGTCACTATGGTGATGCTGCAAGTTTCCACCATGACTAGTCATGGCTTAGGCTTTTGGCCCACGCGTTTCTCTAACACAGGATACAAACTCCATGGACTTACAAGTTCCCTCTTTATTTCACACCGGTGACATCCATAGACAAAAGAACATGATATCAACTGAGTACAACAAGGTACAAGCGCAATGTTGAAAATGTTCCTCGTGACAGCACGATTGTGCTAATTCCAACTTATAAGTGCAAGCATAAACAACAAAGTTGTCACAATGGTTCAAGTTTATTAGGGGCAAAGAATAAAGTGTGCCATCAAGTTCGTGAGGGCTTTAATCACTAACTTTTAACAAAAAAATAGTTTTTAATTGGAAGATAGATGAAAACAAGAATATACTTTGGAATGGTGTAACACACCATGCATAGGATTTTATAGTGTACACTTTGGAATAACTTGGTTTCTTGAGAGTTGGAAGCATGAGTAGAACTTACTCATACAAGTGGAGGCTAGCAAAAGACTGGAAGCAACCAACTAAGAGAGCAATAATAGCCAAAATTATGCAATGTAACAAAGCAAACTAATCAAAGCAAAGAGTGGTACTACAAGTCAAGGACTAGATGATCATAGAGGCTAATGGTGACTTGTCATAGTCATAACATGGTGTGATCATGTGCCAAGTCAACCCAAGCAAAGCATCAAAGGAGAATACCACAATACTATGCTTTTGCATGCTAAAACAACTCATAATTTCTTCAAGGCACACTAAGAAATCCCAATTGTTTGGAACAATACATGCTACAACAATAATCACTAAGCATAATGCTAAAACAGCACCTAGCATGTCATGCTAAAATCTAAGTCACAGTCAATGCAAGCTCCTCTAGCACTTCAAGCAAGAACTTACTACTCCTTTCCAATCACCAAGAAAACTTATTTGCAAAACAACACAGCGAGAGCGGGGGTCCAAACTACTAAAGCAAACTAAACAAACTAAGCAAAGCAAACGAAAACTAAGATGCTCGAAGAACAACACAATTGTGCATGAAACAATAAAAACGAAGTGTCTAGACAGACCTGAGCTTTTTATTGATAAAGAAGGGGATGCTTGGGCATCCCCAAGTTTTGACGCTTGTACCTCTTGGATATTTCTTGGGGTTACACCATGGTGACATCTCCAAGCTTGAGCTTTTGTCTATTCTTCATCTTATTGCATAATTCTCTTTCTACAACTAAAATTTTTCCTTCATACAAAACTTCACACAATCTTCATTAGCAACATTAGCTTATTCCAAAGATATTTGACCCCTGGAAAAGCTTTGGAACAGAAAGGGTTTTCACTAAAAACAAAAGCTACTATAGTAACTCCTTCAAAAAGCTCAATTTACCTAAAGAGAACTCAAAAAGGAATCAATAAGAAGCAAATGCAAATAATGACAGAAATCTGTCAAAACAGACCAGAAGGTAGAAACGAATTTTTTCTAACATCTTCTATTGCTCAAATCAAAAAGTGTTGAACTAACTAAAGTTATCTAACATACTGGGGGATTTATTCGTAAATTTTGAGCTCAATCCGAATTACAGAGCCTCCTCACGAATGTTTTTGGTGGAGGATAGAAATCTGTTTCGGGACAGCAACTCGCCAAATCTTATTTACCTCTCATTAGAGGTCATTCTTGGCACAAAAAACAAACAAAAAAGATAAGGATAGGTCATTACAGAAGTAATAACTTCCAATACTCAAGGAAACTCTAAGTTTATCTTCCGACAAGTACTTTTCTTTAACTCCTTTAAGTTAGGCATGATAGCTTGAGAAGATGCTCACATAAGAATTATGAATTGAAGTCAAAGAGAGCATCAAGAAGAAAATTCAAAACACCTTTAAGTCTAACCCACTTCCTATGCATAGGAATCTTGTACACAAATAATCTCACCAATAACAAAGTGATATGCATAGGAAGAGAAAACAAGAGTAACTTCAAAACTTTCAGTGCAAAGAGAGGTGTTTCAATAGCATCAAAACTTCTACAACCATATTTTCCTCTCTCATAATAATTTTCAGTAGCCTCATGAATAAACTCAACAATATAACTATCACATAAATCAAGCTTTTCATGATCTACAAACACGTAATTTCTACCAAGCTCAAAAATAGTAGGATTAAAACCTTCACGGTTTTTACCCAAAGTAGATATTTCAAAAGGATCCACAGGAACATAACATTCATCCCCCTTTGGTAAGCATGGGGGACAATCAAATAATATAAGAGGTAAAGAGTTACTCTCATTAAAAGGTAGGCATGGGTATATCCATTCTTCCTCCTTTTGTTCATCACTCTCCTCCTCTTTTTCATCTAATGAGCTTCCAGTTTCAACAATTTCTTCTTCCATAGGCTCCTGCAAGGCATTAGTCTCTTCCATTTGTGGAAAACACTTATTAAGATATTCAAGAATATAGCCATTGTCTTCCTTGTAATTATCAAAGAAAAATTTAAGTATCTCATAAACCTCACATTCATAAGGTGCATCATCAGTATTTTCAAGCAAACTAGCAAGTTCAAATGCACTCCTGAAAGCAATAAATTCTTCAATTTGTTCCACATCATAAAAGTCATAATTTAGTTTAACATAAGAAGATATGGTAACATTATCATTATACTCACATTGAAAAGGCAGGTGTTTATACCTCCTACAGCAACAAGACTTATTAAAGCAATAAGTAACATTATAAGTAGAGCACACGTCTTTAGCAATAGTATTCAACTTATCAATTTCTGCCCATAAGTGTTTCCCTTTTTGTGACGACCGGTGTTCCTTATAATAATACTTTTGTTCTTCCGTGAACCCACCTTGCCAATAAGAACTAGTTTAAAAGAAACCATCCATTGATAGAAAGCATGACCAAGCAAGGCAACAATAGACCATCAACTAGAGCAGGAACTAATTTTTTTGTGTTTTTGAATAAGGCAAGAAAACCAAACTAGACTAATTTTTTTGGATTTTTTGAAAAGAGGCAAACAAAACCAAGAAAAAGAAACAAAGAAAACTAAAAACATAGTAAAGAGAAAGGAAGTGAAGGACTCCCCTTGTGAAGACGTCCTTAGCCTCCCTGGCAACGGCGCCAGAAATCTTGATGTGTGCACCCAGTGTTGACGTGGGACACTTTGTTGGAACCCCAAAAGCAAGGTGTGATGAGCACAGCAACAGGTTTCCCTCAGTAGAGACCGAGGTTATCGAACCTAAAGGAGGAAGGAAACGTCTCAAAGGTGTTGAAAGCAACGTGGAGACCTGCACAACACAAACTCAAGACTTTGCCTCAACGAATCAGTAAGGTTGTCAAGCTCACCAGTTTGCTGTAACAAAGGATTAAACATATGGTGTGGAAGATAATGGTTTGCAGCAAGTAAACAAGTAACAGTGGAAGACGTATCAATGGTAAAGATTGGACCGGGGTCCATAGTTCACTAGAGGTGCTCTCCTTAGATAAACAACATGTCATGAAGGGTAAACAAATTACAGTGGGGCAATTGATAGGAACTGAGCAAGGCCTAACAATGCAATTACTAGCCAGAAAGATCCAATGAGGTTGATTGGGCAATACAACAATATACATAGACCATCATCCAAGTGCATCTATGACTAGAAGTCCACCTTCAAGTTATCATACGAACCCCCTCCAGTATTAAGTTGCAAGCAACAGACAACTGCTTTAAGCAAAGTGTGTAAGGTAAACAGTCCACATGTTCCATGAACAAGAGACCGTTGTTTTCTCCCTAGTAGCAATAGCACATATACAACCGAAGAGATTATTGTCACTTCCCTTGGAAACTAGAGGCATGAACCCACTATCGAGCTTAAATACTCCCTCTTGGAGTCACTAGCAACTACTTAGCCAAGATAACCACTAGCAATGGAGAGCATGCAAGATCACAAACAACACAGACATGATAGAATCATAAGGATAAAACCATTAATCAAACCAACATAATAACCTCAATATCTATCGGATCCCCGCAAACACAACATGCATGATTACAAATAGATTAGATCTTGATCATGAACGGAGCTCACAAGATCTATACATGAAAGCACAAAGGAGGAGATACAACCATAGAGCTACTACATGGATCCATAGTCCAAGGTGGAACTACTCACGAATCATACTGGAGAGAAGGCCTCTGGGATGATCTCCCCTCCGACAGGGTGGCGGGAAGAACTTCAGATCCCCCCGATCTAGGGACGATGGTGGCAGCGGCTATACACGGTTTCGAGGAATATTGATCGGGTACTCAGGGTTTCTGCATCGGGGGCTTCTTATAGGCGAAGGGGGAGACCAAGGCGGTGGCCAGAGGGGGCAAACCCTACCCAGGCGTGGGGTAGGGCCCACCCGTGCCTAGGGGGGTTTAGCCGCCCTGGCATGCCTCCTCGTCTCTCCTATGGACTTCTTGTTCCCCACAGAAAGTTATTGACTTTGATGTTTGTCCCGTCCAATTCCGAGAATATTTCTTTACTAAATTTTCTGAAACCAAAACAGCAGAAAACAAGCATCTGGCACTGTTGAACCTTGTTAATAAGTTAGTACTAGAAAACATGTAAAAAGCACCTGAAAGTGTGGACAAGTAAAGCAAAGTAGATACTAAACAAGCATGGAGCATCAAAAATTATAGATACGTTTCCAACGTATCAGTATTCAGCAAATAAATCTTATAAAGAAAATAACAATCAAATGTGTAAATAGAAAACTAAAAACAAAACAGAAATAAAAAACAATATAAAAATAAAAATAATTTCTGGCAAAGCCCGGTATTGCTTTTCCCATTATCTACTGCCCATGTGCAGGCCATTTCGGCCCATTAGCAAGCCCATCTTGTCCGCACAGTGACTAACGAGTGGGCCAGTGGGAAGGACTGCGGATCGAGACAGGAAAATTTCTAGGGGGTTATCCGCAAATGTCGTATCGTCGTGTTCCTCGCCTACTGGAAGCAGCTCGCTGGTCGGAGCTCTGTCGTCGATCGACCGTCGCACTGCGATGCGTGTAGCCATTCCTGGAGGAGGGGATTAGAACGCCACGATGTCGTCTGGTCATCCTCATCCTCGCACTCGCTCAACCTCACTCCTTATCCTCTCTGTTTAGCAAAGGGCCGAAACCCTAGCTCACCGGAGGCACACCTTGTCGCCGGTAGAAACTACCCTAGAGGCCATGGGTTAGTCGGGGAGAAGTGTCTCGCCGTCCTCGGCACGTGAGTAGTAGTTGTGAAGCAAGGGGCATTCGGAATCGGGGAAATTTCACCGTTCCCTTTTGCCGGTGATCGTCGGAGTTCAGAGAAATCAAGCCGCATCAGAGCGCCATCCTCATCATCAACCACCTCAACAACAACTGGGTGAGCTCCTGGATATTCCAGTACCCTCCAATTGTTTTATATCACCGTAAATCTCCGTCGCACCGTCCACCATCGTCGGCCGCCGCAGTAGGTGATCGTCGGAGTAGCTCAGGTGACCAAAAGTGGGCGGCTCAACCATAGTCAGGATCCTCGCGACGCCCTCTTTCACACAAAACTAACCACAACCTCGCACAAGCACCCTAGCGAGCGATCGATCTTCGATCTGAGAGATTGTTCTATGATGACTTCATCATGAGGTCATGCTCACGTCATCCCTCGCCACGTCGGCATTTTAACCTTGTTCAATGTTGACTAGTCTTCTACTTAGGTGGCCGATGATGTGGTACTGACCCCACTAGTCAGTGTCTCTGTTTAGAGTTAGTCTGGGTATAAAAAGTAAAATGATTACTTAGAAAATAATTTAGAAAATAATTAAATCCTAGAAATTCAATAACTTCAGTTTCGTAATTCAGAAAAATATTTATAATATATGAAAATTTTCAGAAAAATACAAATTGTAACCTAAAACAATTATCAAAATTATTATATTAATCATTTAAATAAAATTATTTAATAAAGATTTTATAAGTTTTAAAACCTTGAAAATCATATTTTGATATTAATAAATGTTAAAAATATAAATAAAATACCAAAAATCTCAGAAAAATAAGAACTATAATTTAAAATTATAATCATGTATTATTATTTCACTTAATTAAATATCTACTATTTATTAAGTGTTTATAAAGTAATAAATCTTATAAAAATCATATCTTATTATTTATAAATCACAAAAATAAATGTAATATACCAAAATGATCGCAAGAATAATACCTACATGTTAAAAATATAACATTCCACTTTTAAGGTAAATAAAAATTTACAACACTTTAATAACTTGAATTTAATCTATTTCCTTAGTTGATAATTTATTTAAGGGTAAATAAAACTTGCTAATAATTCTAAAAATTAGCTAATGTAGACTAATAAATAGTATTACTCTTCAGTGCTGATAATATGAGGTCAAAATGGTTCAATACATTTTAAATACAATCTTAGTGAATTATCATTCAACCATAAGTAATTAAGTAATGTTATTTCCTTGTTTACAAACTATAACCACTCATATATAAAAGGGTAAATGACTCTATTCCATTATAATATTGGAAAAACCACTACTCAAAGAATAGTAGTACCATTCCTAGTTAACTCTAAAGGAACCCTTATAAGATGAACAAGGTACAATTAGCATAAGCATTGTATCTTGAAATCTTATATGTTCTTAAAGTTACCTTTAGTCTATAAGACTTTAGGTATAATGCAAAAAACCTTGTTATATGTTTTATATTTAACTTTGGTATTTTATAATAAATTCATAGAACATCTCAAGTCCAGACCAGTTAAGCAAGTATAAACAACATCAACCATATTCCAAAAGCTATCAGGATTATTTACACCTTCATAAAGGAATCTTTTCTTCAAAAGTTATTCGTTTTGCCACTTCAATCAACAAATATTATAATAATATTTCCAACTCTTAACAAATAAAATTCAAGGACTCTTATCATAATCAACAGATGACAATTAATCACAATCACATTGCTTCAAACTTTACTTGTATACTTAGGATTGTAAACACTTAAGTTCCTTATTAATGCCATTACTTGTAAAGTAAAATTTAAGATAAACAATTATAATGTAAGCAATCTTCAGTAACATTTCACATTGGTGTGTATCTCATTGTTTTATGTTATTATAATTACATGTTGTTTCACACACACCCACAAGCCTTAATAAGAAGCATAAGTGTGAAACTTATCTAAAAGGACAACACATTCTAAAGAAACCATTTCCAGTTTCCAAACCTTAGATCAACGTTATCCTCGGGATTCGAGTTTATCAAATGCATTACATTACTTATTCATAATAGAATCTTGCTTCTTTAAACATTAGTCCTTACCAGACCAATGATGCCGATTTCAGATATTGGATCTTTTATATTAATCCCGAAGACCGTGAGTGCATAATCTTGCAATCACAAAAGGCAAGTTCACACTTGCTCATGTCCTTTGATTATTTTCTGTAAGTATTTTGCAAATCTAGTGTTGTCATCACATGCATTTCAAAAAGGTCAGAAAACACTATTTTCATAATAATATGATTGCAGGTTATTTACCATGAGGTAATAACCTACTATGGAAGTTCCGGTGGTAAAGGAACATATTATCTAGGACTTAACAACCAATGTCGCCAGTGATTCTTGCGTCGTATATTACGCGTTGACCACGATATTTGGAATAGGACAGAGAAGTCAGCTGTATCTTTTCCCTCTCGTATGGAGTCGGATGTGCGGGTCATGGCTGTTATCCTCGTAGCGTGCATTGAATTGGTAATTCGTAGAGGATATGCAGCATAAGGGTCGGAACCCTCAACGTACCACGATAGTTCCGGCATCTGAACGCTATGTACTGCCAATTGCTGTAATTCAATAGGTGGGCTGGCGTACACCAAGGAGACATGCGGGGTCGAGGAGAAGGCAGTGATTGGCTTGGATCTTAGTCTGGGCCTCACACCAAGGAAGTGTGAATGGGTTCGCGCGGATGTGAAACAAACTAGGATCTCTCATGGGTAAAGTAATGCACCTCTGTAGAGTGTAAGAATTGTAACTTGTTACTCCCTGTTCCGGGAAGGAGCTGCGAACGCGACGGCAAAGGAACTCCATGAAAGTTCTGGTAAACCCGTGAAGGCTGACGGACATAGCTTTTCAGAATAAAATCAACCTTTGAAGAAATGTTTACAAAAGCTTGCATTGCCTACGACCTCTGGTCTGTGGTTGTAGTTATAGTGCATCAAACACTTTTTTTAGTGAACTTGCTGAGTACGCTCGTACTCAACGTATCTTCTTAACTCTTGCTAGATTCTGAAGCCAATACGGACGACGTCTACATCAACTTCTACTCGAGGAAGTCTTCATCAATAGCTCAAGTCTTCAATAAAGTCAAGAAAGTCAACATATACATCAACTGAAGTGAAGACGAAGTTACTGATTAGTTAGGATTAAAATAGCTAGCCATCGAACCTATTTCTGTAGTGTATTGCAATAGCACCAATGCCAGACCAATAGTGAAGATACTAGTCTGATTAGTATGATAGTTTTGAGTTGTTTATTTTCTGATTCTTCTTTGGAAGAAGTTTCTTTCTCTCTCTTTAACCTAAAATGTTCTTTGGATCTTATGTAAATAGTTGAATTGTAACCTTTAGCCATGTCTTGGACCTGCTGTATTTCTGTTGTACCACATTGAGGGATGTAATACTAGTGAACGGTGTTTCATCGTTGTTATGTCTATGACTATAGTATACTACATCATGCAGTGGTAAGCTGGGTCACCGCAGTTGGCATCAGAGCATATGCTTTGACCTTAGGTTGGAAACCTAGTAAATGGGTAGAACCTGTAGGACAAAGATCTGCAATAATAAAGACTTCTCTAGTGATATGATGGATATTCAACTAAGAATAATCCTGTCATGTTGCTAGTGTGATAATTCTTTAGTAGAATTGCAAATCCGAACAATACCACGAGTTTTAACTCTATGTGACTGATGATAATTTTTATCTACAGTTCCATATGGCACCTCAATATCCACCCCGGAATGTTCAAGTGATGAACAGGACGCTAAATGACTACGGAGGGGATTAGATGGATAATATCCGACAACTTCTATGGAAATTTGGATTGTGAATCAAGACTTTTGGTCAAGATTTACAGTTACTATGATGGGCAGGTATTAGCTAAATACCATGTCATGATCATGTTACCCAAGAAGTTAGGACTTAAGGGAGAAATGACATCAGGAGAGGCAAGGTGCATGGCATCAGCATATCAGATTGCCGTAGCAGCAGCGATAACCATGATCCGAGAACAGAAATCCCAAGCTCTAGAAGGTAGTACCCACACTGTTATACCCCATGAAACCTCAAATCCGAAGCATGAGTTAGATCACTCTACTCTAGTCCAAACTGAACCCACTCTAGCCGTAGAGTATATGGATCGTTATCAGTCTTTGCTAAACACTCACCAAGTCTTAGTTCAGGAACTGGATACGGTCATTGAGGATTTTACTGATCCTGATAAAGCAATGGCATGTAGGAAGAAGTTAGATAAAGAAGCCAGGCATCCCAAACACATCTCTTCAGGAGAAGTGTATGAGGAAACCGAGTTTGATGATCCCCAATCAGAAAACTATGCCTACTACCAAAATAAACCCCAGCCACTTGAAGATCTATGGACCAAGTATATCTCCGAACAAAAGGAATGGGCCGGAGCTATTCCAAGTCACCCTGAGCAAAACTAGTATGAATGGGGAGTAGAATATCAAGGTGGATCTATAGGAAATCCTATACCTTGTGATACAGGTACCAAAGAAGAGACCAACTATAACCATAGAGAGCCCTAGGGACCATATGGGGGTAATAACAATCCAATCAACTTAGAAGAGTATTTAGGTAGCTACTATACCAATATGTACGAATGGATCCAAGAAAAGGCGAAAGAACGCTCTTACTTTGAGGAAGCGTTGCCAGAAACGCAGGTACATCCTATAGAAGACTACGCCAACTCTAGTCATTTTTCAATGACTAATCTCAGTCTAGGTACTTCTACTCAAGAATACGCACCTCCTGGATGCTCTTACGCTCGAGAAGGCAGTCGTAGGACTTCACGTCATCATGGACGGAACTCCAGGAAGCACTAGAGGAAGTGAAAGTAAGTATGGAAAAAAATCCTAAGGGATGAGTTCTTGAATAATGTACATAGAAGGTAATGCGTATTGTAGTTTGAAGGGTTTGTTGAAATAAGTGAGGATATACTCACAAGAACAAGAAGTTCTTGTAAGATAGTTGTGTAATGTATATGAGAGGCAAACCGTTGGAGCGGTCAGTCATCTGTAAATTATCTAAAACCTATGTATAATACATGGTATATGTTTTGTTGTTTGTCAACTTTTGGATTTTTTTGAATCTTCTTGATTGAATAGATCTATACATGAAGTTTGACTTGGTGTGCAAATGCATGATGTAACACCTAGTCATTACTTGATGCTATAGACATAGATAGGAATGGGAACCCGTGTAAGGGAGTGACGAGTTCCGTATACCAAGAAGGAGGTTTACATGAAGAATAAAGCAACAAGCAGTAGTGAAATTTAGCTCGCCTGAAATTGTAAATGTTGCTCAAAAGTTAATAGAGTGGCTATACCATATTCATGGAAGTATCATGAATAAGTATAACTAAAAAGGTTTTAGAACATGATGGTAATCCATCTAAGATAATTCAAAGTGAATATCATTATTAACTTATAAACCGTAGGGTGGAACCTATAACCTAGAATGATCCTCAGCTGGTATTTGAACCACAGTTGGTATTTTGATGGCAGCAGGTATCGGTTAAAATAGTTAATCAGATCATTTTAAAAGTTGCATAAAGAGCATAAAACTTGGCCTAAGTTAAGAAAGACATGAAGGAGTATAAACATTAAAGAGACTGTCCTTCGAGAATCTTCGTGAAAACAAGCCTACCAAAGCGAAAATCTCCCGAAAAATAAGTAAGGCAAACAATTTTGGAAGAGCTATTTCGTAGATCCACAATTGTGTGGATATACCGTAGGTTCTTTCATGAGTTTTAAAAAACGAAAGGTTGTTATATAGGCAGTCTAGAGACCATTAGTCAACCCTAAGGGGGAGAGTAAACAGTAAATGAAAATACTGTTATCTGAATTCCAGGGCAAAGGTGGAAGAAGAAGTACTAACCTATGACAGCATTAAGCTTTATTATCATAAGGTTAAAAAGAAAGTCATTATTATAAAAGTGTTTAAAGTAATAATAAAAGATTATCTAAAACTTGATAAGATAAAAGCTTTAAGGTGATCAAATAGATTAATCCTAATAGACTAATTCTAGTGGACACAACTCTTAAGTGATTCTTAAGAGAGATTAAAGCACATCCACTTGGACATTTGTAGTGAAACAAGAAATTCTGTTGGTATGGACTAAACATGTTCAAAACTAATCTTCGGAAGAAATACCAGTATAAACCAATCCATGGCAAACCAAAAAGGTAGTCTTTTGGTCACAACTAGTGTCTAATAGAAATTGAAAACTCTGTTTAGTGAGACTTCCTAGGTTTTACAGAATCTAAGAAGGGAATTTGATGATCAAGTAAGTGAGTAGATTAGGATATGCAATCAAGGAAATGAATTAAATGAGAGCCTCCAATTTAGGGATTTCTTAATAAGGACATATCCCTAAGGGACTGGTAAAAAGGAATTTTTGGAGGATTGAGACAACAAATTGGAGATTCCAAGTACGATGAGAATACAAGGAAACTATGTGGATATGGAATACTACAATTATTCCCATTAAGGTTTACATGGAGTTGAGCAATGCTGTAACCAATACAATGGCAAGTCCTCATTCCGAAACGTGAGAGTATGCGAACTTCGAGGACGGAGTTTATTTTAAGGGGGAGAGTCTGTAACATCCCAGCATTAGAGCTTAGAAATAAGCTGAACCCATATGTGTGCATTGCATACATGCATAGAAAATCCAAATAATTTTTGCACTTTTGAATAAAACTTTTCAAGGTGATTGAAGCTTCTCTCAACTTGATGGAATTGAAGTAAATCATCAAGTTGACTGCGATAAGTTTCAATATGACCTTTGCTAAAACCTTATTTTGGGTAAGGATGATTTGGTCAAAGGGTAGATCAAATGTAATAAAACTAAACCCAAATATATTACTTAATGATTAATACTTGATCCTTATGTGATCATATCATGGTATTCATTACCATAACTCCTGAATACCAAGCTATGAATATAACCCAAGTAACAAGAATTCAATCACTAAATCTTAACCCATATCATTTTTACCAATTGCTACCATGAGCATCATGGTGTTTCTTAACCTTAATTCTTGATCACTTATTGAGTAGAAAGGAAATCAAGTCAAGATCATTCATCATGTATCCTTCTATCCATATCAAACTTTGCCATTCCTATTGGATCATATTTCAATATCTACTGTTCATCAATATTTAGTAATCAACTATTGATTCACCAATTCTTAACCTATCAATTCTTGATCTATCAACTCTTGTCCATATTATAGCATTCACTTAGGATCTTAAGAGAAAAAAGTAAAAAGAGGTAAGTGGTAATGCTAGTTTTAGATATCATCTATAGGATGGGAGTATTGGAAGAGAATAAGATAAAAATGATAATTGATGGAGTTAACTCACTCCTGAAATGAAGGAAGAGTTATATGCAATATATAATTATATGGTGATAAAGAAGGTGATTTGAATAAAACTGTAATATTGCATGGATGAAATCCTTGATTAGCCAACTTGAAACATAAACCATAAAGGATCAAAGGATTATAATGAACATTCTTTAGCCACCAAGATTGAATGCTTATATCATGTATAAGTGACATTAGTAGATAGAACATGATTGAACCCTAGTATAGATATGTTAATCTAGGTTAGCCATGATAAGTCCCCATGATAGGATGTAAAGTTTGTATATAAGATACTGGAGTAAAGTAGATATAAGACAGTGTAATTAAGCTGGAGCTATAGTAACATGGAGTTATTGAAGTAGTGTTATTTCTCTTAAAAGATAGTTTGCTTTTGAGGAAAGTAGAATTTGATAATTACATCTATTGGAGTAATATTAAGGATACCCGATTAAGGAAGATTATGAATGGAGTCAGAAGTATCTACTGTTTGGATGGGATGTTATCAGCAGTAGAGTAGTTGATATAACCAAGTATGGATATGAGAAGATTATGAAAGCTTTAGTGATAAGATCATGGGATTTATAAATGTATTTAAAAGAATAAAAGGTGGATAAGAATATTTTTGTAAAGCAAAGCTCATCATGTTAGCACATGATGATGGATATGAAGAAGTAGTATATCTAGGAAAGGAATTCCTCAAGTAGAAAACAATAATTATAAAGTGTGGAGGATAGGAACTCTTGATAAACACTAAACCTTCATTCTATAATCAACTTAATAACTATTTCATCTGTTGATTTATCATCCTTTTTCTCAATGGTTTATAGGAATATTTTCCTATAGCAAATCACTTAAGCACATCTTTGAAATTTCCAATTATCATAACTATATGTGCTTAGGAGTTATCTTTATCAAATCTTTTCCATAAGAATGTAAGTATAATAAGTACCCTAAACCATAGGGTAAGCATTCATAATTCAAATCCTTAACCCTTATGTTAGTTATAATAAAATATTTACACTGCTATTTCCTAAATTCATGAGAATAATATTAATCATATTAATTCCCTATAACTTTATGTGTGATATAAAAATGAAAGTTCATCATATAAAAATTCATTTAATAAAATAAGTTAATAAGAATCAAATCCCTTGAGTTAATAGTAATGCATTCTTTAATAAGTTTATCGATATTAGGTAAATTAAAATTCATATCATAAGCCCTTACAAATAATAAATGGAAAGGTGTATAGATATATCAAGAAAATAAAGAAAATATACCAAAAGGTTCACAAAAAAATCTCAATAAATATCAATTGCTGCTATAAGTATTCAGCAAATAAATCTTATAAAGAAAATTCCAATCAAATGTGTAAATAGAAAACTAAAAACAAAACAGAAATAGAAAAGAATATAAAAAAGAAAAACAGTTTCTGGCCAAGCCCAGTATTCCTTTTCCCATTATCTACTGCCCATGTGCAGGCCATTTCAGCCCATTAGCAAGCCCAGCTTGTCCCCACAGTGACTGACGAGTGGGCCAGCTGGAAGGACCGCGGATCGAGACAGGAGAAGTTCCAGGGGGTTATCCGCAAATGTCGCATCATCGTCTTCCTCGCCTATTAGAAGCAGCTCGCTGGCCGGAGCTCTATCGTCGGTCGACCGTCATGCTGCGGTGCGTGTACCCGCTCCTGGAGGAGGGGATAAGAACGCCATGACGTTGTCTGCTCGTCCTCATCCTCGCACTCGCTCAACCTCACTCCTCCTTATCCTCTCTGTTTAGCAAAGGGCCGAAACCCTTGCTCACTGGAGCCACACCTTGTTGCCAGTAGAAACCATCCCAGAGGCCATGGGGTAGTCGGGGAGAAGTGTCTCGCCGTCCTCATCACGTGAGTAGTAGACGTGAAGCAAGGGGCGTTCGGAATCGGGGAAATTTCACCGTTCCCTTTCGCCGGTGATCGTCGTAGTTTAGAGAAATCAAGCCACATCATAGAACAACCACCTCAACAGCATCAGGGTGAGCTCCTGGATCTTCCGGTGCCCTCCAATTCTTTTATCTCACAGTAAATCGCCATCGCACCGTGCACCATTGTCGGCCGCCGCAGTAGGTGATCGCCGGAGTAGCTCTGATGAACAAAAGCGGTCGGCGCAACCACAGCCAGGATCCTAGCGACGTCCTCTTTCCCACAAAACTAACCATAGCCTCGCTCAAGCACCCTAGCGAGTGATCGATCTTCGATCTGAGAGATTGTTCTATGATGACGTCATCATGAGGTCATTCTCACGTCACCCTCGCCACGTCGGAATTTTGACCTGGTCCAATGTTGACTAGTCTTCTGCTTAGGTGGCTGATGACGTGGTACTGAAACCACTAGTCATTGTTTGTGTCTCGAGTTAGTCCGGGTATAAAAAGTAAAATGATTATTTAAAAATAATTTAGAGAATAATTAAATCTTAGAAATTCAATAACTTTAGTTTTGTAATTCAGAAAAATATTTATAATATATGAAAATTTTCAGAAAAATAAAAATTATAACTAAAACTGTTATCAACATTATTATATTAATCATTTAAATAAATACTATTTAATAAATATTTTATAAGTTTGAAAACCTTGAAAATTCATATTTTAATATTAATAAATGTTAAAAATATAAATAAAATACCAAAAATCTCATAAAAATAAGAACTATAATTTAAAATTATAATCATGTATTATTATTTTAATATCTATGATTTATTAAGTGTTTATAAAGGAATAAATCTTATAAAAATCATATCTTATTATTTATAAATCACTAAAATAAATGTAATATACCAAAATGATCACAAGAATAATACCTACATGTTAAAAATATAACATTCCACTTTTAAGGTAAATAAAAATTTACAACACTTTAATAACTTGAATTTAATCTATTTCCTTAGTTGATAATTTATATAAGAGTAAATAAAACTTGCTAATAATTCTAAAAATTAGCTAATGTAGACTAATAAATAGTATTAGTCTTAAATGTTGATAATATGAAGTCAAAATGGTTTAATACATTTTAAATACAATCTTAGTGAATTATCATTCAAACATAAGTAATTAAGTAATGTTATTTCCTTGTTTACAAACTATAACCACTCATATAAAAGGGTAAATGACTCTATTCCATTATAATATTGGAAAAACCGCTACTCAATATTCGTGACGCGAGAGAATGGGGTAAAAAGTGGCAAGTATCCCACGGTCGCTATTTATCTTCCTCTGCGTCAAGATTCGTGCAGCTAATCGGACGGTTGCCGCGTAGACGACGTGTTCGTGAACGTGCGCGGTAATTTCACCACGTCTCCAACCGCCGCCGCCAACGGTTCGTATCGCTCGCGCGGGAAAAACGGATATGATTACGTTCTCTGCATGTGTGAGTTACGAGGCGTCGCTGGCCTACATCCTACGTCGTCATAACTGACATGGTAGATGAGCCGTCCCATCGAAGATTCCGGCATGGATGGATTTAATCCGACAATGGGAGCGTACGATGGAAGATTCAGCGTTTCTCCGACTTACTCATAGAAGATGGAGAAAACTTTTGCAGGGCTCTTTGGAAGGACTACAAACTGTTGCTTGACGATTTGCCGACATCCATCTAGACGGAGCATTCCACGGGAAGAGGCAAGACGATGCAAGATCTCGGAGTTCTCCGGGGGCTACTGTTGGGGATATGCTATATGGGTATCCTCATAGCATGTCTCTTATCCGACTAACCCGGGTGGCCCATAGTCGGTAGCATGGCCTATGGCCTGCTGGGCGGCCCAGTTAGGTGGATCCAGAAGGGAGGCCCATGCCGGATAAAGGAAGGCTATGGTGGAGTCACCAGCATACCCGGAGCCTTGGAGTACAAGATACACAAGGTTAGTAATAGACGGTGTAGAACTCTGTAACCTGTCCGGCTAGGACTTTTCCCTGTAACCATAGGACCTGACGACTATATAAGCCGGGCCTATGGGATCCTTTAGGGCATCATTTTTACATACACCTCGCACAGCGAACCTATCTCTGTAACTCGGCGTATTACCATTATAGTGATTTATAGCAGGAGTAGGATTCTGCCACCGTTGTGGGACCTGAACCTGGGTAAGCTGTGTTACCTCGTACCCATCAACCGTCCGCCTTACCCCACGTCTCTAAACACGCACTGTGAGGACCCCTCCATGGCGTACTCGTCGGCAATACCACGATAGTTGGCGCCCACCGTGGGGCAAGAGGCGCTTCAGGATCTTCAGCAGGCGAGGACCAAGATCTTCGCGGGAATCGACGAAACTGTAGCCATCGATCACGTTCTCTTCTCTGGCAATGTTCCAATCGTCCCCCCCGACAAGTTCTGGATCCCGGCAAAGACGAACCCTAAGCGTTGTTTGATCGTTTCTATCAGAGACATCCACCTCTTCATTGGCGAAACCGACTCGGGCACTAGTTCCCTGGGAGTCGGAGGAGCATCAAGACCCGCACGGACCGCCTACGGGCAGGATACATTCGCGGAAGGATCGATGTCGGATCTCTCCTCGGAGTTTTCCAGCAAAGATCGGAAAAATTCAAGCCCACCCAAACTGCCCCTGTGCAGGATATAAAGGTGGAAGATCACTGCAAATCCGTCGGCTTTGTCCGTGCGTCTGGACAACAGTGATCCAAGTTCGTCGGCGTGGTTACCATCTTCGATCTGGCGCGCTGCGTTCAGAGAGAGGGCGAAAACCCCCGCGATTACCTGGCCAGGTGGATCCGTATATGAGCCGATCTGGCAAACTACCCCAATGATGATGCCATCTATCACTTTGTGGAAGGACTGGACCATGGCACGCTTCTCCGACATTCTCTAAGACGGCAACAGGCGTCAGGACGCCTCACCTTCGAAGGCATGGTGAACACCATCAACAACTACGCGGAGGCTGAAGCAGCAGCTCAGACAGCGCTTGTGCTCATTGACGGAGCCCCTCCGATTCAGCCACCGCCACCACCGCCTCCGACCGCCATCGTCGCAGCAGCACCACCACTTCCAGTCATCGTCGAGGCCGTTGCACCTCCACCGCCCGTCATCGACGAAGTCCTGGAACCCTCCGACTCTGTCATTGACGCGCTTTATGCTGATTTCAGTGCAGATTCAGAGGAGATAGACTTTAGTCCAGAAGAGCTAGACTCCGCCATGCAGGAGATGGAGGAGGAGTACTCGCGCGACGAGCAAGCTAATAACACCGTCATGTCTCGAGGGGTGTTCGTCACCATTGGGACAGCGATGGACGAAGACCAGCCCGGGCAAGCTCCGCCTACGGCACTGGATAAGGGGAAGGGGCCACTAATTGCTGACGACATTGATCGCGCAAAGGTCATGCCGCCTCCGCCTAACCCAGTGCAGCAGCCGCAGGAACTCGGCACCGGTCCGAGCAACAACAACACCGCGAACTTGCCGCCTCCAGCATCCACGTCGGCAGCAGCCCATGTTACTCCAGCTGATAGAGTGATGTACGGCAATCTCCTCGTTGAGCCTCTAACTGTTGATCATATCCGGAACGTGACTCAGCTTGACGAGAAGCGCCAGCAGCTGCTGGAGGAGGCGCAAGCCATCGCGGAGCAAGGCGCTAAACTAGATCGAGATCTGGTCAACGCGCAGAAGTCCATAGAGAAAGCAAGAGCAATGGAGGCCGAGTACAAGAATCTGCTGTAGCAGCAGAAGGCTAAGAAAGCTCCGGCTCGCGTCATCAACGATCCTGGTGTACGGCACAACCTAGGATGGGCTCCCTCGAAGCCATCACAGGCCAAGCCATACATCGATAGTGAAGGCAAGCAGGTGATGCCCACCCCACTCCTTAACCTCGCCGTCGCCAAGACCCTTCTAGAGCAGGATAGATCGCCCGAGGCAGTCGAGCAGGTCTATGACCTAGTGGCCAAGGCGGTAAAGCAGCAGGAAAAGGCCACCTCTCAGAGGCTTGAGTCTGACCCAGTGCTCTGCCGATCTAGCTAGTACAAACCGCCAAGGGACAGATCTCCTCAGGATGTCGGATCATGGACGGGTTCATCAGAACGAAGACGGAGGGATGCGCGCAATAGGAAGGATGCTATCCACATATCCTCCAACCACGGAAAAAGAGCCCAACCTCGCCGCCCATCGCCACCGCCCCGATCCCCCCGACGTCAGGAAGACACTACTGCAGAAAGGCTTATAGCCTCCAGGTGATTAGTGACAGACAATATTGTGCCTGTCACTACTAAGCTCTTCTAGTGACAGGCAAAGATAAGCATGTCACTAGTACAAAATAGTAGTGGCGGGCATACAAATGTGGCTGTCACTAGCATTATTTTTTTGAGTTCATCCGAACGAAAATTTACCTAATGACAGGCGTATATAAATGCCTGTCACTGAATAGATCTTTATAGTGACAGGCTAAATTTGTGCCTGTCGTTGGTACTTTTTATGTACATGTTCCTTATATAATATTAGGTGTATAGTTTTCTATAATTTTTTCAGAATATAAGGTGTATTGTTGGGCTAGCCAAATTTACCTCTCTTCGCTAATACTCCTACATGTAATCACACGTGGAAATCCCTAATATCGTGGAGTTTTTTTATGGCTAAGGTCTCCCGGCCAAGGACCTTATGCGATCTTGAAAAAAATGTTGTATGCGCAGGCTCCCTCTATTCCATAAAACAAGAAACAAAATTGTCTAGTTGTTCATACTTCTATGTTATTATTTTACTTTTTGATTTATGGTTGCACGTGCTTGAACTCGTGTCTTGTACGTGAGGAGACGAATTTGGTTTTTCTTTTCTCTATCTATGTCACGATCAAATCTTCTGTTTTTCTTTATCTCGCGGTAAACTGCGAGGGTCGAGCGATAGGATACTGATCTAGAAGAGTAAAACAGAGAGAGAATTGTAGAATTGATGAAGCTTATTTAGGAAATAAATCGGATGAGAAAAGAGAATAATGTCCAGGTTTCTCTATTTTCTCTCAAGATACACGTCTACGTATCACCTAGGATATTAACATCTAAAAGCAACGACATTTGCCCTCTGAGTGTGTGCGTTAATATTTATGCAAAAAAACTAGGAAATACAAATACTTACTGACAGGCATTATAAACGACTGTCACTGGTTTAAGTATTTTTTTCTGCCCAACCGCACGGACAGTTTTTTTTAACGTAAACGGCAAGACCAGATTGGTGCCATCTCGTGCCTGTGGGCCGGATCTTCGGCTCCGCTGGGCGGCCCACCCGCCTGCATCCTTCTCTGGGCCGGCCCATCCGAGCGTCCTTGCCCCAGCGGTCGGTGGAGCTGGACGGATCGATCCGATTCCCAATCTGTTCGTTCATAACCAATTTTCGATACCAGCACTGATTCAAACTCATGTATCTATGGCTAGGAGTGTCCGAATTCGATTCCGTTAGTTCCTACTCATTGGATACTGTAACACCCTCAGAATCGGCCCTATGCAAGTTTTAGCGAAATTCGCCAAACCCGCATAGAAACGATTCGAAGGTGCCCACCAGGCACTTTCGTGCGGGTGGAAAGCAAAGTAATAACATTACACAACAGTCCTCGATGGGACCCACAGAACAGATATATATACAACAGCGACTCAAAGAGTCAAGAATACAAATATGCGGTACAAAGATCCAAATCACCTTGAAAACGATAGAGCGTCCGTCTACGGACAAGAAGCAAATGGGCTAAGAGCCATGAAGAATAACCAATGGCGTCCATAACCCTGCCCAGGCCAAGCCGGAAGGGTAACCCTGCTAACGGCGTCGATCTCAAAACCTGCTTCAACAAAAGGGGTGCCGACAAAGGGCAAAGGAAAAAGAAGGAGCGTCGATCGAGGCCAAGACAGCGAGGCTAGAATTCGGCGGTCCTCGCCTACATAGGTATGGTGGACTGAGCGGCAGCGGCAGCGAGCACCAAACAACCTATAGAGACTCGATTTAACTGGCGGCTATCAGAGAGGGGTGAGAAAGACCTATTCGGATCCAACCTGATACTAGCACCAAACAAACCCATCCTGGCGTTTCCCCCCTCGAGACCACCGAGGAAGTCAACCGAGGAACTCACACAGTTGGCAGTTTTATTTATTCAGTGATAGTTGCAGCATTTACTAGTCAGGTTTAGATAATCGTCCTGATAAAGTAAGCAGTGGGCACTTTTAGTTAGTCATTCCGTTATAGTGGCATCACTTACTAGTCAGATACATTTAGCATGAGATAAACCCAAAACCCAGCAGTAGTTGGTACTTTTACTTAGCCATTCCGTTGTAGTGAAGCTGATTACTAGTCAAATCGGATACAAGTCATTTTAAAACAGTAAACTTTAGTTATAGTTGTCTATGATCAGACACTGTGCTCCAAGTCGTCCATAACCGCGGACACGGCTTCTTGAAAAGATTAAACCCTGCAGGGGTGCACCAAAGTATCCACAGGCACTTCGACCCTTTTTGCCAGATCAGTTAACATACACCTATCGGTATGTCGGCGGGGCCTAAGTCACGACGTTCCCAGACCCAAAGCAAGCACGGGGGGCCACCCCACTAAGTACACCCGCAACGAAGTCGGCCGGTCTCCGAGACGGACTCAGGGTTTGCGACAATGGTCAGAACGGCAGCAGTCCCCAATCGGGACCGTCTGACAGAGAAAACATTCCGCTTCCAAAAATAAAGCAGTGTACTGCACAATCGTAAATAAAGCGGTAAAGCATGGCATAAGTACAGGATAGTAATAAAGCCCCAAACTACTTGTGGCCCCAAGACAATACTTTGAAATCAGGTAATTATCAATGGGGGCCCATATCTCCCCACCGTGGTTAGCGCTCGATCTCGAACAGTGTCAAGAACTCGGTCCTACGGGACACAAGTGGTGATCGGAAACCAAATCTTACCTATCACCCACCGATGCCTCTGCTTAATTCAATTTTAGTTGTTAAACAGGAATTAAAGTGATACAATAATTAAAGCCATGATCATCTCCAACGTCAACATGCGGCAATTCTCCAACAAAGGTGGTACTTGACGACAAGCAAAACACTTGAGCAAGCGACTACGACACGCGGGTCCCACTATCTACCAAACAACAGGTAATAGGATGTGTCCAGGGCTATATCGGGCTGCAAGGGATATCACGGGTACGAAAACTAGAGAATCGCAACACAGATAGCAAAGATCAACTGGAGGGAAGTAAATACTATAAAGTAAGATAGGTAGAAAGAGGGAGATGCTCGCCTGAAAACATTGTCGAAGGGTTCGACCGAAGATCGGGGCGAAGCTCACATCAACTCATCGGCCTTATCCGCGAAGAAGCAAAACACTAGAAGAAGCACCGAATGCAATATTTAATACACGGCAGAAGATCGGCATGATGCATGCATGATGTATGGCATGGCAAGGTGCGATGCAATTAGGTCAAATTAAGCGGAACCGGGGTTCCGACAATTAGTTAGATGGTTCCAGTTATTTAGAAGCCCCGCAATTTAAATGTGGTTTAAACAAGGCAAGATAAGATACCGGTTCGCTACACAAGTTAAAATGAGGCCGACATGAGACTAGATTTGCCCGCATCTGGGCCCCATATTTAGTTATTAGGTGAATCGGCATAAGGCCCCCAAACCACAGATATGCATGCGAGATGAAAATTAAATATGCAACAATTGTTATTATGTTGTAAAATAGGGTTCGAGGAAAAGGGTCACACATTGGAGGGGGGGCTCGACGATCTTGGGTTCCGGGGTTCGGGGTCGGTCTCAGGGTTTCGGGTCCGGGCTCGGGATCCAGGGTACGACGGAAGCGTTCTCGGTCACGGGGCAGATCTTGTCGCATCGGGGTCTCGATGTCCGGGGAGCAGAACTAGGTTCGGTGTCGGGGCGCATCGGCTTCTTCCGGGTCGGTGCCGTCCTCAGTCATCGCGAAGGTCTTGCCGGGTCCACGGTGTCGGTCTTGCTGCTATAGGGTCTTGTCGGGTCCGCGCCATTGAGGCGGTCTTGGTATCCGGGAGGGAGGACTTGGCGTTCCGCGGCGAAGTGCTTGTTGAACCGGTGGCGTTCTTGGCGGTCATCGGGTCCGGACTTGGTGCTCGGGTTCAGTCTTCGGATCCTGATAGGAGGTCTTGGCGTTGGCGGGTTTCGCCGAATCCGTGGCGCGTCCGTGCCGTAGATCTTGTCGGTTCCCTGTCGGAGGCCTGCGGGGTTCGACGGCGTCTCGGCGACTTGGCGCTTCGACTCCGAGAGGGTGTGCCGGGTTCGGTTACGGGGTCCGGTCTTCTTATCCATGACGAAGCACTTGGTGGTCTTGTGCGATCTGGCGACCGGGGGATCGGAGGGCCGCCGGAGAGGTGCATCGCGAGGGGTTGCGCACGGGGCGACCGCGGCCTGAACGCATGCAGCAGGAGAGGGCCCGACGAGCTTGCGACGAACGGAGGCGGGGTCCAGCGGACTGGCGAGCGAGGTCGCAGGGAGATGGGGCAGAGGGCGCTGGGCTCCGGCGAGGCGAGCTCGGGCGAGGTGCGGGCCTGCAGCGAGGCAGGGCCTGCGGGTCGGAGGTGGCCGGTGGCGAGCTGGAGAGGGCGGCCCGACGGATCTCGTGGCGTGTGCCGCCGGCGACGAGGCGGCCTGCACGCGAGGAGGCGGACGCTGGAAGGCGCGTGGCCGGGATGGCGGGCGGGCGGGCGAGCGTCTTGGGACGCTGGGACGCCGGCGCCACGCTGGGAGGTGCGGCCGACGCTGGCGGAGCGGCGCCGCTGCGAGGGAGAGGGAGGAGCGCGGGGCGTGGCGGACTCGTCGGCCACGACGGCGAGGAGGGAGGGTGCGCGGGGCGAGGCGGAGGCAGGAGGAACGCCGGAGGAGGAGGCGCGGGGGCCCGCTGCGGCGAGAGGGGAGCAGGCGGAGGAAGGTGGGTCGCGGGGATGAAGCAGAGGGAGGAGGAAGAAGGACGCGGGGTCGGGCAGGGGTTGGTGGACCGGAGCGGAACAGGTGGTGGTGAGGTGGGGAGTGGGTGCGCGGCGGGCCAGGCGTGTGGGGCCCAGGCGGCAGGGGCGCTGGGTGGCCTGGGTGCTGCGCGCGCGTGTGTTTGTGTGGGTGCAGGAGAGAGAGTGGGGGGGAAAAGGGAGAGAGGGTTGAGCCAAGTGGCGGCTCCTGGTTGGCTAGGGGGAAGGGGTGTGCTGAGGTGGCGTGTTCTGATAGGTAGGAGTGATGTGGCTGGGAGGGGTGGGTAGAGTTTTAGGTGGGAATAGGATTTAGGTAGGGTAGGCAGGTTGGGCCGATTTAAAATCCTGGGGGTGGTCGTTCGGGTCGATCTGGCCCGTTCGACTGCCCCCACTAAAAACAACTAAACTTTTTATTTGATTTAAACGGGCCGTGTGCAAACCGATAGCGGCCAAAACAAAATATTCCGGGGACCCGGTTTTGATAGTTGAATTAAGAGGAGGCGTTTGGAAAACAAATCGGGCGTTGCGAAAAATAGTTTTGACAAACAATGCATGATGATGACGATGCAATGCACAAATTCAACGCGATTTTCTAGTAGTGGTTTTTGCGGGATGCCACAGATACGTAACGTGCAACATATAAACCGACCTAAACCCCTATTTATACCCCAGTACCGTACCCTCTGGTCCTTCAAAATCGAAACCATAGTTTCAGCTTCACTTTTTAAAGACTTGTCTGTGCTGCTGCGAGAGTTTGTCCTCTGCCCCGGAGCTCTACAACAAACTTCGAGAACTCGTCAAGGTTGTTCCATTCCGACAAACCTCATCTATTTTGATCCACGGTAGCTAGAGAATTTCGATTTGCAAGCTTGTAGATCTGACGGAGTAAAACTTCGATTACTTCATGATCGTTTCACCAAATTCATCTATCTTGAGTTCCTCTTGCCAATTAACTTGTATTTACATGTATTTGTAGGGATGGATCGAAATTGGATGTACACGGAGGACCGCATGACACAAAGTTTTCATGATCATGTGAACGAGTTTCTTGATGCGGCGGATCGAGATATGTTTCGAAGGGGTGGCACAAAGATATGTTGTCCATGCAGCTCTTGTCAAAACCTAACATTGTTTGAAAGGAAATCCGGGTCCTTGCACATGCACCTACTACGTTGGGGTTTCATGGAAGGTTATACAAGGTGGACAAGTCACGGGGAGGAGCCTGAGGTTGTTGACGATGACGAAGGATTAGATGAAGATGCGCATCATAAAGAGTCGGCCGAAGAAGATATGCAGAAACCTGATGATTTTGTACATGATATGGAGGACACCACAGTGGATTCAGATGATTTGGTCAAAATGGTCAACGACCCTCATGTGCAAGAGCAGATTCTGAAAGACAAGGAGAATGTTAGAGCATCTGACAAAGAGTTGGAGAAGTTGCAGACACTGGTGAAAGACTCAGAAACTCCCTTGTATCCTGGTTGCGATCCGGAGTACACCCGCCTATCGGTGACACTCGAACTTCTAAGGCTGAAGGAAATTCACAACGACACAGATGGAAGCCTCGATGATACATTGGAGTATCTTATAAAGGTCTTGCCGAAGGGGAATGTGTTGCCTAGAAGTTGCAATGAGGCCAAGAAAATTGTGTGCCCTCTTGGATTGGAGGTGATTATATACCATGCTTGTACAAACGATTGCATCATTTATCGTGGGGAGTATGAGAAGCTAAAGAAGTGTCCAGAGTGCAATGCATCCCGGTTCAAGCGGGGAAAGAGCCCACAAGCGGAAACCTTGGAAATATTGATGAGCAGTGCTCCTGCAAAGGTTGTATGGTACCTTCCAGTCATTCCCCGTTTGAAGCGTCTATTCGCAAACAAGAATGAGGCAAAACTATTGCGTTGGCACGAGGAGGGATAAGGAGAACCTTAGAGAAATGCTCTTCAACAGGCTCTTCAACCGGTATATTTTTGAAAATGCTGAAATGCAAAAAAAGTTCGACATAAAGCACTAGGCACGATGACCAAAGCCTTGAATACATGGCGAAACACGGCGAATAAGATGAAGGACAAAGATTTTGAGGAAGTGATCAAGAAGAAATGGCCAAAAATAGAAGAGGATGATTGGAAACAGTTCCTTGGAAGTCATTCGGGTGATGATTTCACGAAGAAGAGTTCTAAGGGGAAGAAAATGCGGAAGTTGAACACACTGAACCAAAAACTTGGCAGTCGTGGTTATTTAGGGAAGAAGGGAAAATGGGACGAGGACGCAGCTGCAGTAGCAGTTGGGAAAGAACCCCCATTCTCCTACATCGAGGCAGGACGAGGAAGGGATTTTGTGAGGGCCCGTGCATCTTATGAACCGGTGACGGGGGAACCGGTCTTCAAATCCATTAAAATCGTCGAAGTGCATGATAAACTCATGGTAAAGTTAGAACCATTCTTATATGATTACAGTTCCAAGCTCAACTTACATAAATTTGCATAATTTTTAGCATATTTGACCACTCTTACATGAAACTGATCAGTTGATTGTTTCTAAATCAAACTTGGTGCAGAAAGAGTCTCAAACTGAGAGCTCCCTAGATTCGGTTGACTGCGAGAGGTGGGAGGATCCTCTCGCAAAAGCTCTTGGTGGGAAGAAGCAGCGAGGCAGTGTGAGAGGCATGGGGAATGGGGCTTCTTGGAAGGAATATATATTTTCCTGAAGATAAGGAGGTTGGCCGCGATAGGAGGAGAGCCAGATCCGCTGCCCGTCTGCAGGTTAATTTCGACCAGCGGGTGGCGGCAGTTGCAGAGGTTGTTGCCGCGGAGACGGTGAGGCGTATATTGGCGGAACAAGGACGTCAACCCCTGCATATGAATACCAATATTTTGACCCCCAGTGACACGCATACACAGTCAAATTCCAATCAGTTGATCCCTCGTGATGCGCATACACAGTCACCCAGTATTGGTGGACGAATCAGTAGCAACTCGGTTGTCTCTCGCATCCCAACTGGGACGCTGAATCAATTAGAAGACATCACTGTAAGGATATAGATATCAATAAAATTATGTTGAACAACAATATTTTAATCCTTTGTAACATTCACCATTGCAACTTATTCCTCGCAGGACCTTACTCCCTGCCATCTGTTGGCACCCATGATGGACGGGAAGATGGTGACGGTTGCACACAGACGAGTGCATCCACTGACCAAGGATAACAAAATGCACTGTGTGGATTTACCACCAGACATGGCAAAGGTTGAGGTGAAAAGGGTGCTTGACCCGTTTGATGATTTGGATGTTGATGTCCGCCACCCTGAGCCTGGTTGCAACAAACTAGGACAATGCAAGGGATATATCATGAAGTGGCCAAAGGATGCAATAAAGTTGGTGGGAAAATCCACTCGCACAACTCTGCAGAACTCGAGCAAGACAACCAACCCAGCAAATGAAGTGGGTATTTGTGCCCCTCTAACATATGACGACCTGGATGGAGCTCAACGCGAGGAGGATGACATGGACAAATACCAAGGGGTTGCGTCCAATTCGTATGTGGGCCCCAAGCATGGTGCCACCAAAAAAAGGAACTCTCCTGATGAGGCGACATCTCCAGAACCACAACATGTAAAAAGGAAGAAGAAAGACAAGGTGGATAAAAAGGAGAAAAGGTTAAAAAAATCATTGTCCTACGGATCAATGAATGCAAAAGGAGAGCGAGAAAGTGGTCAATGGCGAAAACATCATATCCGCAGCGAGCGCTTGGTACCAATGGATGAGTTCGAGAGTCTTTCTGTCGATATGAAGGCTCTACATCGTAATATTACAGATCTAGAAAGTCTTGAAGGTCATGCCTCACATTACACGGCTAGAGTTCCAATGGATTACCACCACTTCGTGACCAAATATCCGGCAGACAAGTTCTATCTAGAGTTTCCGGAGATCTTTAGAATGTTCAACATAGACTTGCTGTAGTCCTCCCTTGTTAGGCTATGGGCATTATACCTAGTCAGAGAGACTAGACAGAATAAAGAACTTGCCAATGTCGGACTTGTTGATCCTTATCACATGCACGACAACAACCTAAGCTCCAAAGAAGGTGCGGAGATTATTTTGAGAGAGTGCATCTTACCAGCATTGCAAAATAACAAGGAGAAGAAGTACATACTAGTGCCCTACAATCCAACGTAAGTCCTACTCGCTCTTAATTGCTTTTCTAAATGTAGAGATACTGATTTTATCCCCTGGATTGGTGATTGTTGTATATTTCTTTCTGTTCATTATTCGGTTTCAACTTTGGTTTGCACTGAACTTGGGCTGTTTATTATTCACGAAGGATTAATTTACTTGGATTGTTCACATGTTTGTGCAGAGGTCATTGGGTTCTTATTATCCTCATGGTGAAGGAATGTAAGGCTTTTTACTTGGATTCGCTTAAAAACACGTCGAAAAGGGATTATAGTGTGCTCTCAAAGATTCTGGATGATGCTCTCATTGAACATAGTTTTAGAGGTGGCACTGTGCCAAGAAAAGGTGAAGGTCCTGTACGCTTTAAGCATTATAAAGATGTTAGTTGTATACAGCAACAGGATAGCGTGTCATGTGGATACCATCTCTGCTATCAAATGGACATATTTGTGAGGTCACAAAAGAGTTTAAACAAAGGTGTAGACATTCAATTGTTTGGTACTCATATCGATTCCAATCCATTTGACCAAAAGAAAGAGTTTACACGCATCCAAGGCATTTTCGCACAGATCATCAACACAGAGGTCGCCTTGGAATCTGGGGTTTTCTATGGTTGTGATGACTCGCCGGAGGTTCAAGATTCACGCGCAAAGGCAGCCGCAACCCAATTGATCAAGCATTCATGATCCCAGAATAAGGTATGTGGCATTTTATTCTTTTTATTTGGTTTCTTTGTCTCTGCAAATTTTTAATCTGAGTATCCGAGAAAACAAGTAAACAAGAACCAGAGCAACCGTGCTAAACATTGGGACCTTACCTGTAGTGAAAATAAACCCGGGAGAGTCATAAACAACCTGTAAGATATAACTCCCTTGTATTGACTATCTACCTTGTAGTTTGTCTTGTAAGATCTCTTCTTTTCTAGAAATACTATTGATAATGTACAGCTTCAGATATCGATTCCTAAGCTTCTGTAACAATAATTATTCATCAAGAAATATTACTCTATCTAGAAATACAATCAATTTAGTCATCTGTACATGTTTTGCCAGGCCACGAAGCACGTACTATCATTTCAAGGTTAACTCCACACGCTACCTACCTAGCACATGCTGACAGGCGGCTCTTTGTTTCTTGGCACAACGTTGATTTTAGTTAGTGACAATTTAAGTTTGCCTTTTCGATAAAAAAATTAAATGTGTGCTGCTAACAATCAGATGTGGCCTTTGGATAAAAAAATCTTTGCACAATTGTCTTATAGGAAATTTTTGGCAAGAACAAAATAAACTGATAATTTGCACATACATAATATTTCAGAGAAATGGTTTAAATAACTTAGAAGGAAATAATTCAAATTCTTCTTCTCTAGACATAAATTTGAATCAAGTCATTAATTTATAACCACACTAATCTGTCCTCAGATACTTGCTATTTTCCATTCAAAAGAGGAAGCAAGAACAGTTATCTAATTATTCATCTAGAAATACTAATCCATCTAGAAATACAATCAATTTAGAATCTGAACTACTCCATCTGTACATGTTATGTTGAATTATCATCAATCATTAGATTAACACGAAGCAATGCTTTCATTTGACAACACCACCACAAGCAAGGCTACATGCACTTGCAATATTAACTGCCAATAGATTTATAACCTATACATAAAGTAGTCTGCAAAGTAATTAAGACCGGTGTTGAATGTTCACTTTCACTAGATCAAAATATTGTTCATCCTCTTTCCGATACTAATAAACTTCAACAACTTGCAGGTTTTTGATCTTAAGATCCTTAGAAATTTCAACGAGGAGGAGATGGATCCACGTATTGCAACATCAGTCTAGCTACTTGTTTTCTTCTGCACGTCGAGTGTGCGGCCTTTTTTAATATAGATAGACTGTGTTTTGATTGTTTAGGGGTTACATGATGTGAAACTGTTTTTTATAGAGATTGTACATGTGTGTAATATGCACAAATATTATGTCATATTCGGTTCAAACGTATCATTGGGTACATATTTAATGATACATCTTATTGTGCTATCTGAAATATTAGTGGAAAATGTATTTTTTATAATATCTTATATATTGTGCTATCTGGAATATTCATGAAAAATAAATTTAATTTTTTTATTACCGAAATTTAAACCAGTGACAGGCAAGATAACGGGCATGTCACTAAAAAACCCCAACGGTTTGCGGCTGTTGATCGCAACCAGTGACATGCAACTTTTTAGCATGTCACTAGTACACACAAACTGGTGACAGGCTCCTGTTAATGCCTGTCACTGGTACACATACTAGTGACAGGCACTTGTATCAGTGACTAGTTATCAGTGACAGGCGCCTTGTCTGTCACTAATGGGCTATTTGATCCTGTCACTAATGGTCTATTCTGCAGTAGTGAGACTACAAGACTCACCATCGTACGGATATGCCCCTCCAAAGCAGTACGGCATCGTCATCCGCGACAACGCGGCACAGACCCGTCATGATGGAGAGCGCCACCAAGAACATAAGAGCAGGTCACACCATGACCCTCCGCGTCCGGCAAGCAACCGTGACAGGCGTGGGGCGTCGCAGGAGGGTAACAGCAAGAAGGTTAACCCACCGCCACCTCCGCCTCCGTCACCGCCAACCAGTCACCATGACGGAAGAGGCCCGTGTCGTTCACGCAGCCCATCCCCTGTTGACAAAAAGAAGAAGAACCCGGAGCCATACGATGCACGTTCACGGATCGATAAGATCCACGAGGCCCGGGAAGGACCATACCTGGGACCACGTTGCTTTGGACCTGCAATACGGTCCGAAACTTACCCCAAAGGTTTCCGGATTGACAAGAACATCAAGCCCTATGACGGCACCGCCAAGCCTGCCACATGGTTGCAGGACTACGGCAACGCGGTGGAGATTGTCGGAGGCAACCCCAACGTCACCGTCAAGTACCTCCCGTTAATGTTGGAGGGCACGGCCCGTCAATGGATCGACGACTTGCCGGAGAAATCTATCTACAACTGGCTGGGCATGCAAGAAGCGTTCACCAAGAACTTTGAGGGTACATACAAGCGTCCCTGCACTGTCGGCGATCTACAGCGGTGCGTGCAAGAGAAAGACGAGACATCTCGCGCCTACCTCTCCCGCTGGCTGGATATGAAGAATTCCTGCGCAGGAGTGCAAGCCCAGACCGCCATGGCCGCCTTCATCGATGGGTTGGAAAGAGGCACGTTGCTCCGACATAAGCTGAAGCTCTTGCAGGACAATCATCAGCTTGACTTGAATCAGATGATTCAGCTAGCTAGTGAGTTCGCAGCTGCCGACGACGATGCTCGTGGCTCTCTGCTGGCAACGGCCGTTCCAACCCAAGCTCGGAGGAACAGCAGTACAAAGCGGAAAACCGCTCCAGAAGAAAAGCAATCTACCGACATGGTCGCCATGACTTTTGCAGGACGAGGAGAAGGCGAACAACATGGCCGAGGAAGGGGAGCAGGCCGTGGCCAGCAACGAGGAAGTGAAACCAACTCGGCGCCGCTCCGCATCCCCCAAACGTACGAAGAGTACCGCGATATGACGTGCCTCGTACACCTCGATGTCAACGGCAAGTCCACCATACCAATCGACACTGTAAGTTCATCAACGACCTCAAGGAAGACCCGGAGTCCGGCTACAAGCAAAGTCGGAAGAACAGACCGCGAGGCAAGGGCAAGGGGAATAAGAAGGAGGAGGAGTCCAAGGATTCAAGTGACATGGACGAGGACGTTGACCCCAAGCACGCTGCCAAGAGCGACGACAAGGGAAAGAACCCCTTCGCAAAGAAGGCCCAGTCTACCACACTTTCCTTGGCACCCCCACCGTCCGACAACAGAAGACCTCTCTAAGGATCCTGATGGCCACTCTCCTCCCAGTCCCCCAATACCTGCGCTGGTCGGAGGTTCCAATCACTTGGGACAGGACGGACCACCCAGACCTTGTGCCCACGGAGAACCAATACGCCATGGTCATCAACCCATTGATTGACGGCGTGGAGTTCACCAAGTGCATGGTGGATAGTGGAAGCAGCATCAACATCATGTACCTGGATACACTTCAGAAGATGAACTTGACGGAGGCAAACCTAAGGCGGACCAACACCGTGTTCCATGGCATAGTTCCTGGACGGGAGGCTCGGTCCCTTGGGTGCATTACACTTCAGGTAGCCTTTGGCGACGTTAATAATTACCGCCAAGAGCGCATGACCTTTGAGATGGTCCCCTTCAAGAGCGTGTACCACGTCATATTCGGCCGCGACATATTCCACACGTTCATGGCCACGCCATGCTTCGTATACAACAAACTCAAGATACCCGGACCAAACGGTGTCACCACTGTATCCGGAAGCTTTACCAAGGCAAGGGACTGCAAGATCAATGAAGCAGCCGTTGCAGAAGTTGTCCTCTACAGCGAAGAATTCAAGGAGATCCAGAGCAAGGTCAATGACTCAGAGATGCCCGCGTCGAAGAAGCAGATCTCTCCGACCTCCCCCGTTCAAGGCCGCCATCGAGACCAAGCCGGTGGAACTTGTGGTAGGCGATGCCTCCAAGACCGTCGCCATTGGGACGAACCTGGATCCCAGATAGGAAAGCGCGCTCGTCGAGTTCCTCCGTGAGAATAGGGACATCTTTTCCTAGCAACCTGCCGACATGAAAGGTGTACCTAGGGAACTTGCCGAGCACACCTTAAACATAGATCCAAAATGTAAACCAGTGAAACAACCTCTACAACGCTTCGGAGATGAGAAGAGACGCACCATTGGCAAAGAGATAGCTCGGTTACTTAAGGCTGAGTTTATCCGAGAAGTCCTTCACACCCGATGGGTGGCCAATCCTGTACTTGTCCCCAAAAAGGGAACCAATGAATTAAGAATGTGCGTTGATTACACCGGCTTGAACAAAGCATGCCCCAAAGATCCGTTTGCTTTGCCTCGCATTGACCAAGTCATTGACTCGACAGCTGGCTCGGAACTTTTGTGTTTTCTCGATGCATACTCAGGATACCACTAGATCAAGATGAGGAAGTCGGACCAATTGGCCACTTCATTCACTACCCCGTACGGCACGTTTTGCTATGTCACGATGCCCTTGGGCTGAAAAACGCAGGTGCTACCTACCAGCGGACAATGCAACATTGCCTTCACGACCAAATTGGTCGGAACGTTCACGCCTATGTGGAAAAAATAGCGGTGATGTCTAAAAAGTCAAATGACTTAATCTCCGACTTAAAAGAAACCTTTGATAATCTCCAGAAATACAACATGATGCTCAACCCTAAGAAGTGCGTCTTCGGGGTTCCAGCCGGCAAACTGTTGGGCTTCATCGTCTCCCAGCGCGGAATCGAGGTCACCCGGAGAAAATCAAGGCCATCTTAAACATAAACCGTCCGACATGCCTAAAGGACATCCAACGACTAACAGGTTGTGTTGTAGCAGTTAGTCGGTTCATCAGCCGACTTGGAGAGAAGGCTCTGCATTGTACAAGTTGCTGAAGAAGGCGGACAAATTCACGTGGACGGACGAGGCAGATGCAGCATTGAATCAGCTCAAGGAGATTCTTTCCTCAGCGCCCATCCTTGCAGCGCCCGAGCCTGGGGAGCCCCTGTTAATTTACATGGCGGCAACCAACCGGGTTATCAGCATCGTCGTCGTGGTAGAGCGGAAGGAACCAGGCTATGAGCATGGAGTTCAACGACCAGTTTACTATGTAAGCGAGGTCTTGACGGAGTCCAAGCAGCGTTACCCACACTACCAAAAGATAGCTTATGGAGTATTCCTTGCTTCACGGAAGCTGAGGCATTACTTTCAGGAGAACCCAATCACAGTAGTTAGCAAGACTCCACTGTCCGACATTATCAACAACAGCGATGCTACAGGAAGGATCGCGAAGTGGGGCATTGAACTTACCGCCTTCGAGATCACCTACAAAAGACGCGATGCTATCAAGTCACAAGCCTTGGCGGATTTTATTGCAGATTGGACGGAGATGACGGATTCCACTCCATTGCCGGAACCAGAGTACTGGGTGATGCACTTTGAAGGATCAAAGCTGCTCAACGGCTCGGGGGCTGGTGTATTTCTACAGTCACCAAAAGGAGAAAAGCTACACTACGTTCTGCAGATCCACTTCGAGGCTACAAACAACATGGCGGAGTATGAAGCACTCATTCACGGACTGCGTGTAGCCAAGGATATTGGCATCAAGCGCATAGTTTGCTGTGGAGATTCCGACTTGGTTGCCCAGCAGGTGGCTGGCACCTGGAATGCGCGGAACCCTATGATGGCGGCATATCGCGACGAAGTGGACGAGATAGCCAAGAGCTTCTTGGGCTACGAAGTCAAGTATGTGCCTAGGGAGCAAAACGAGGCGGCTGATCTACTGTCTAAACTTGGATCAGGGCGCAAGCAAATTCCGCCAGGAGTTTTCCTAGAGCATCTACGCACACCATCCGTGAAGGGCACCGACATCGACAACCCGGATAGAGCTGATTCTTTTGTCAACATGGTGACAAAGACCCCTCCGGCTTGGACAAAACCGTTCATGGAATATCTCGAACACGGAACTTTTCCCGATGACGAGGTCGAAGATAGTCTGACGAGCAAAGGGTTATACCATAATCAATGGGCAACTCTACAAAAGGAGCACTACTGGTGTATACCTAAAGTGTGTTTCCCAGCTAGAAGGTATGGAAATCCTACGCGAAATCCATCTCGGAGATTGCGGGCATCACGCCGCTCCTCGATCGTTGGTCGCGAAAGCCTTCCGGCAAGGATTCTACTGGCTGACCGCGAAGGAGGACGCCGACAAGCTGGTTGAAACATGCACGGGATGCCAGTACTATGCCCAACAACCACATGTCCTTGTTGAAGAATTGCGAACAATACCTATAACTTGGCCATTTGCAGTCTGGGGCTAGACATGGTGGGACCGTTGCAAACGGCACCGTGTGGATTTACGCATCTGCTTGTAGCAGTTGACAAATTCACCAAATGGATAGAAGCTAAACCCATTAGAAAGCTTGATAGGGCAACTGCCCTCAGGTTTGTCCGGGATCTAGTGGTGAGATTTTGTCTCCCACATAGCATCATCACCGACAACGGTAGCAACTTTTCACTCGGAGAAGTGGAGGCCTATTGCTGGGACAAAGGCATCCGACTTGACCTTGCGTCTGTGGCACACCCATAATCTAATGGTCAAGTTGAGCAAGCCAATGGATTAATTCTACAGGGAATCAAGCCACGTCTTGAGGCACCGCTACATAGAGCAGCCGGAGCCTGGGCGGAAGAATTACCATCTGTGCTGTGGAGTTTACGAACTACACCCAACAGATCCACCGGCTACACCCCTTACTTCATGGTATATGGAGCAGAAGCCATCCTACCCTCCGACATCCTCCACGATGCACCAAGAGTTGCCGCCTATGAAGAAGATGACGCTGAAGAATCTAGACGCATTGATGTGGAGCTTCTCGAGGAGGAGCGCGTTTTGGCATGCCAAAGATCCGCCATCTACCAGCAGAAGCTACGCAGCTACCATAGTCGCCGCATCCGGCATCGCTCGTTTAAAGAGGGGGATTTAGTACTCCGGCTTAAGCAGAAGAAGTCACACAAATTATCCCCGCCATGGGAAGGACCGTTCATCATAAGCAAGGCGCTGCTCAATGGGTCTTACTACCTTGTCGAGAATCGTGAGCTCTAGGATAGACCCAACGAGGATCATAAGCGTAAGCGACGTGACCCGGATGATGACTACCCAGAGCTTGATCGGCCATGGAACATAGCACAACTATGTCCTTTCTACACTTAGCATTTTTTATCTAATCGTGTACCTCTTATATGATCAATGAAATAAAGCTCTTTGGTTCACTCATATTGCTGAGTCTTTTACCTCCTTTAGTGTTTATTTTTGGATCATATAAACCTTTATGCACAAGCTTTGCAATTGCACTTGTGAGAATTCTGCCTATGGGCGTTAGCTTAAGTTTTCTGGTCTACACGTTCTTTGTTGTTTTTATGTGGATTCTGGAGTAGTGACTTTTGGCACTTATTGTCGGCGATTTTGTGCTCAGGTTATTGACGGTGCCATTGGGCATCATCACCTAAGCGCATGGTTCCGACAACGAGTCTTCCGACTAACGAAAAGTCAAGCATAAGAACCAGAGTAATGGATAAGCCAGCACTTACTTAAAAAATATATACATACTGGGCATTAATTCTTAAGTAGCAGGATACGACAACCATTGTTTTCCGCCTTAAGATTACATCACCAAGTTTTTTCAATGCACACTCCAGAGGTGAAACAATAATTACAAAGTGTTTTTCACTCCTTGGGTGCAGGGGACTTGGAGGCCGCATCATCACCAGCCGGAGATTCACCTTCAACGTCACCACTGTGAGGAGACTCGGAGGATTCAGGGTCGGCGTTGTCAAGAAAGTTCCTGGGCACGAAGACGTCGACGTCCACCAACTCGGAAATGCTGGTGTCATAGCCCGCGAGTGATGACAGGATGGCTTCGTGATCGATCTCCTTGCCGTCATCATCCACGTCGGGGATAACAGATGTCACCGTGTCGATGTCGGCACCTTCATAATGCTCCTTCACCATGGACAACACCATCCTAGCGCCAGCCCGGGCACATGAAGCTTTCCAGCTCGCGACACGCTCGGGGGCTCGTCGCAGAATCTCCGAGTACTTCACCACGGAGTTAGAGGCCTTGATATAAATTTGGAGGGGCTTGGCAATCTCCTTGGCTTGGGTGATCGCGGTATTAATGAAGTTGCCGGCAAGAATCATGCATTCCTTGTCCGAAGGAGGCGAGCGCGTTAAGCCCATAGGCGCTGAAAATTCCGTCAAGAATTGCATGAGTTCAATAAATTATAAGTATCCAGACTCCAGAGCTACAAGGCGGAGGACACTTACCGAAGATGCTGGCCTTAGCCTTCCAGACGACATCCGCCAAAGATTCCTTCTCTTGTTGGAGGAGCTTAAACGCCTCGCTATGGCGAAGGTTTTGCTCATCGGCAACTTGCTTCTGATCCGTTAGGATCGCAAGCTCCTCCTTCAAGCGATTGATCTCCGCGGAGGCGGAGTCCTGCAGGGCTTTCATGGAATCCTCGTGCATCTTCAGCATTTCTTCCCTCTCCTTCTTAAGGATCTTATTCTCGTTGTCCAGCTGCTGGATGTGCTTGGACTGCTCGAAAATATCCTTGGCCTTGGCGACATCCTCTGCAAGTCGGAGAAAACAAAGTACACAGTGAGTACTTGAAGAAGGAAGGCACAAAAGTAAGACGGAAGTGCGCAAAAAGAAAACAGACTCTTGTTTTTGATGATATGTTCCTTCAAGATGGCGGTTTTACCCATTTCAGCTTCAAGGTCCGCGCGCATTTTCTGGTACTTATCGTTGGCCATGCCCCTCCGAGCATTCTCGTTCTGTGGAAACAAACACAAAGTCAAGCCGTTGTTTAGTCCGCTTAGAGCCTCTAGTCGAAAATTTCCCACTTAGATGCTCGGGGGCTACAGCGAGAGTTTTTAACTTAGCAATATGCTTAGCTTTTCTTTAAGCATCTAGTCGGAGCTAATTCAGTTCTCAACTAGAAGCTTGGAGGATACAGTATAAAGTTTTAACTCGGAAAATGCTTAGCTTTTCTTTAAGTATCTAGTCGGAACTAATTCAGTTACAACTAGAGGCTTGGGGGCTACAGCACTTAAAATTATGAAAACTGTGTATGCTACTCTTAAAGCATCTAGTCGGAATAATTCATTCCATCTAAATGCTTGGGGGCTACAGTGAGAGTTTTTTCTAACTTAGTCACTCTTAGAGCATATAGATGTAAAACCAATGGTTTTCCGTCTACATCCTCGGGGGCTACAGTGGGATACTCATATGAAATGCAAAAGGTAAAATAAAACTTACAAGTGCGATGATCTTGAGGTTTGTAGCACTCTCAGCCATCAGCTTGCCAAAAGAAACGCTGTTACTTTGCAAGATGTCTGCTTGACGGAGTAGCTCCTCAAGACCGCACGTCGGAGATGACAACACTCCTCCAGGAACCATAGTTGTGCTACCCGACGTAAGCACCGGGAAAATAATCTTCGGCAACTCGAAGGGTTTCAGGGAGTAGAGGCGCCGCCTTCGGCAGAAGTACCAGCACCCATCACCGCCTTGCCGCTACCGATGGCATCCTTAGCCGGAGCTTCAGCCATTTGAAGAGCAGCGCTCTCCTGCGTCGCCTGCTCGCCGATAATTGCGAGTTCGGTAGAGGCGCCAGAATCCACTTCCATGGCGGAAGGGCCTGGTGCCTCCTGGACTTGGGAGCTTTTCGGAGCGGAGGAGGGCTTGACGGCAGGAGTAGCAGGGGCGATGGCGGGGGAAGAGTCACGATGCAGCATATCTTTAATATTTCTAGAAGCCCCAAGAGTCTTGGAGGACTTCTTGAGGCTGGTTGTGGCTTTCTTCCTGAAACATGCAAAATGCATAAGTACAGGAATAAGACAGATAAATAAGACAATGTCGGAGAATAAGAAGCTTACACTAGGGGGGAGCTTTGGCAAACATCCCGGTGGCTTTCTTATTTTCCGCCTCCAGGGCGGCAGTACACTTTTTGGAGGCTCCACCCTCCGTCTTCTTCTTCTTTCCTCCGTCGGCAGCGTCAGAGGTGGAGCTCTTCCGCTTTCGTGCCAACGGGGCATCATCGTCGGACACGACCGTGACTTCCTTCATCTTGGGATCGTAGATTTGGGAGGCCAATTTGCCCTCCTCTAGATCGCTAAGCTGTTAAGTGAGAAATTATCGTGTTAGACAAGATGATATTGGCAAGACGGAAAAACTGGAGCAATGTCATACACGGAAAATAAATACCTGCCTTTGGGCACTTTCCGTCTATGAACATGTCGTAGGTGAGGGTGAAGCCACGCTTCTTGTCCTTCACCTTGACGATGTCCTTAAGGCGGAACTTGACGGAGTCGCTCGAGAAGTTGTCCTCGGAGATCCGGAGGGTATCCCTTCGGTCGCCGGTGTACTCGTGCATAAGCTTCATACGGTGCTACAGAGGTTGGATCCGCCTGATGAACCAGCACATGGCTAGGTCCAAGCCGGTTAGACCCGTCTCTACAAACCACTCTATCCGCCTTATTGCGCGAGAAGCGTTGAGGTCGGAGGGAAGGGAGGCATGGGATCGCCATGTGGGGACTTCGGTGGCGGCTCTGTCCACAAAGTCCGGGTACGTTACTTCTCGGCCCGCCAAAGGAATGTCGGGGTCGTAGAAGTACGTCCGCTGCCAATTTTTGCATGACTCGTGGCCGACGATGTCGGGGAACCGCCGGCCAGGACGGATCTTGAAGCTTATGGTGCCGCAGTTTCTAAGCTCCTCCCTACTGTGTCCGGCTTCACGTTTGACGGTAAAAAAGTAGACAAACAAGTCTAACCTAGGCCTAATCCCTAGGTAACCCTCGCAAAGTGCCGCGAAGTTGCTAAGCACTAGGATACTATTGGGGGAAAGGTTGTGGGGTTGGACCTTGAAGTGATTCAAGACGGACAGGAAGAAGTGGGATATGGGCAGAGAAACACCGCGTACCAATGGCGCCTTGAGGTATACTTTCTCTCCGGCTTGGGGAGAGGGGGTCACCTCGCCGGCCGGCGCCGCCCGCTAGGCGATCCCCTCCGTCGTAGGGAGGTAACCCTCAGCGACCATCTCTTGAATGTCGCGGCCAGTGATGTCTGAGCCGCGCCAGTCGCCTTTGTGCGAGTCTGGCTCCTCTTCCAGGGGCTCCAGCACCGCCAAATTGTGGTCGCCGCCGGTGGTTTCTATCACCGCCGATGCGGGGATGACCAGACCCTCCGGGGGCACGACGACGGAGCTCGCCGGCTTTGCCACGGCTTCGGTCGACGCCGCCATTGACTGGGATGAGCTGCTTCTGGCCATGGAGGAAGGAAAGAACACAACTGGTGCAAGCAAGAGGCTAGGGTTTTTCGAGGTTTTCGCGGAGAGCTCGAGGAGGCGCGCGACTGGAGGAAGAAGACGATGACGCGAGAGAATGGGGTGAAAAAGTGGCAAGTGTCCCACAGTCGTTATTTATCTTCCTCTGCGTCAAGATTCGTGCAGCTAATCGGACGGTTGCCGCGTAGACGACGTGTTCGTGAACGTGCGCGGTAATTTCGCCACTTCTCCAACCGCCGCCGCCAACGGTTCGTATCGCTCGCGCGGGAAAAACGGATATGATTACGTTCTCTGCATGTGTGAGTTACGAGGCGTCGCTGACCTACAGCCTACGTCGTCATAACTGACATGGTAGATGAGTCGTCCCATGGAAGATTCCGGCATGGATGGATTTAATCCGACAATGGGAGCGTACGATGGAAGATTCAGCGTTTCTCCGACTTAATCATAGAAGACGGAGAAAACTTTTGCAGGGTTCTTTGGGAGGACTACAAAATGTTGCTTGACGATTTGCGGACATCCATCTAGACGGAGCATTCCACGGGAAGAGACAAGACAGTGCAAGATCTCGGAGTTCTCCGGGGGCTACTGTTGGGGATATGCTATATGGGTATCCTCATAGCATGTCTCTTATCCGACTAACCCCGGTGGCCCATAGTCGGTAGCATGGCCTATGGCCTGCTGGGTGGCCCAGTTAGGTGGATCCAGAAGGGAGGCCCATGCCAGATAAAGGAAGGCTACGGTGGAGTCACAAGCGTACCCGGAGCCTTGGAGTACAAGATACACAAGACTAGTAAGACGTGTAGAACTCAGAACTGTCCGGCTAGGACTTTTTCCTGTAACCCTAGGACACGACTATATAAGCCGGGCCTATGGGAGCCTTTAGGCATCGTTTACATACACCTCGCAAATAACCTATATCTCAGAATCTCGTATTGCCATTATAGTGATTTATAGCAGAGTAGGATTTCGCCACCGCTGGGATCCGAACTGGTAAGTCAGTATTACCTTGTACCCGTCAACCATCCTCCTTACCCCACGTCTCTAAACACGCACTGTGAGGACCCCTCCATGGCGTACTCGTCGGCAATACCACGACAGTAAGCGATCTTGAGTAACATTTCACATTTGTGTGTGTCTCATTGTTTTATGTTATTATAATTGCATGTTGTTTCACACACACCCACAAGCCTTAATAAGAAACATAAGTGTGAAACTTATCTAAAAAGACAACACATTCTAAAGAAACCATTTCCAGTTTCCAAACCTTAGATCAACGTTATCTTCGGTATTCGATTTTATCAAATGCATTACATTACTTATGCATAATAGCATCTTGCTTCTTTAAACATTAGTCCTTACCGGACCAATGATGCTAATTTTAGATATTGGATCTTTTATATTAATCCCGAAGACCGTGAGTGCATAATATTGCAATAACAAAAGGCAAGTTCACACTTGCTCATGTCCTTTGATTATTTTCTGTAAAGTATTTTGCAAATCCAGTGGTGTCATCACATGCATTTCAAAAAGGTCAGAAAACACTATTTTCATAATAATATGATTATAGGTTATTTACCATGAGGTAATAACCTACTATGAAAGTTCCGGTGGTAAAGTAACATATTATCTATGACTTAATAACCAATATCTTCAGTGATTCTTGCGCCGTATATCACGCATTGACCATGAGATTTAGAATGGGACGGAGAAGTCAACTGTATCTTTTCCCTCTCGCATGGAGCCAGATGTGCGGGTCATGGCTGTTATCGTCGTAGCGTGCATTGAATTGGTAATTCGTAGAGGATATGCAACATAAGGGTGGGAACCCTCAACGTCCCACGATAGTTCCGGCATCTGAACGGTCTGTACTGCCAATTGTCGTAATTCAATAGGTGGGCTGACGTACACCAAGGAGACATGCGGGGTCACGGAGAAGGCAGTGATTGGCTTGGATCTCAGTCTGGGCCTCACACCAAGGAAATGTGAACGGGTTCGCGGCCCGGATGTGCAACAAAGCTAAGATCTCTCATGCGTAAAGTAACGCACCTCTGCAGAGTATAAGAACTGTAACTTGTTACTCCCTGTTTCGGGAAGGAGCTGCGAATGCGGCGGGAAAGGAACTCCATGAAAGTTTTGGTAAACCCGTGAAGGCTGATGGACATAGCTTTTCAGAATAAAAGCAACCTTTGAAGAAATGTTTACAAAAGCTTGCAGTGCCTACGACCTCTGGTCTGTGGCTGTAGTTATAGTGCATCAAACACTCATTTTTAGTGAACTTTCTGAGTATGCTTGTACTCAATGTATCTTCTTAACCCTTGCTAGATTCTGAAGCCAATACAAACGACGTCTACATCAACTTCTACTCGAGGAAGTCTTCATCAACAGCTTAAGTCTTCAATAAAGTCAAGAAAGTCAACATATACATCAACTCAAGTGAAGACGAAGTTATTGATTAGTTAGGATTAAAATCTCTAGCCATCGAACCTATTTCTGTAGTGTATTGCAATAGCGGCAATGCCAGACCAATAGTGCAGATACTAGTCTGATTAGTATGATAGTTTTGAGTTGTTTATTTCTAATTCTTCTTTGTAAGAAGTTTCTTTCTCTCTCTTTAACCTAAAATGTTCTTTGGATCTTATGTAAATAGTTGAGTTGTAACCTTTAGCCATGTCTTGGACCCGCTGTGTTTCTGTTGTACCACTCTGAGGTATATAATACTAGTGAAGGGTGTTTCATTGGTGTTATGTCTATAACTATAGTATACTAAATCATGTAGTGGTATGCTGGGTCACCGCATCAGCCGTATCCAATGCAACCGTCTTCTCCTCCACGCCAGCCATCTCCAGCGCGGCCATCTTTGCCGCCGCGGCAGCCATCTCATCCCACTATTTCTTAGGGCCAAAAGCGGAAGAGTACCACCGCTACTATGGGGCATGGTAACCGATCACCGAGACGTCAACAAGATCCCCTCCCAAAAGTACCTAAGGTTCCTCCCAAGAGACCTTACGGCTATACTCCAGAGGAGACTATGGTGATCGCAAAGGAGCAAACGACAGAGTTTTTGCTAAGCTAAAGCTGCCGAAAGAGCCAAAGTTCCCCAGCACCGAAGAAGATAGAGACTAAGTGCAAAAAATTCTAAAGAACCTTCGTCAACCTGAGCCAAGGCTGTCATCAGACTATGAGCGCTCTATTCTCATGTCACATGCGGCAAAGAAACGGTCAAAGAGTACTAGTGCAAGCGGGAAATCAGTTCCCTAGCTCGGAGAATAAAAAAATCATGCCCCCGCTCAAGGTGATTTCCCATACCAATGTGGGGTCAAACAAATGTGTGGTCGAAGAGCAGTATGATCCGGAGGTAGTTGAACTCTATGGAAAAGTGGCCTCTTCTCAAGGTATGACTATTGCTCAGTGCTTAGCCCAATTATAGTACTTCTCCGAGGCTGATGTAGCATAAAAATACCGACACAAGAAGCCTCTCGTCAAACCTGAGGAGGTCAAGAATCTACCAACAAAATTGCGAAGATTGCATAACTGGTACATGGATGCCTCAAAGGATGGGACAAACTGGATAATTCTGGGAGTGAGGAAAGAGCATTACGGGAAAGGAGATGATGAGGTAATGTTTGAATTTGATGAAGTATTTCAGTTATTCAATCAAGACACCATCGACAAATCGATCGTCGGTGCCTATTATCTGTAAGTACTATTTTTGTAATTAAATCTCTAGCTAGCTCACCTCGTTTACTGCATGTATAAGCATACTAACTATATTATGAAGAATTAAGATTCTCGAATGCAAAATAGGACGCATCTATGACATTGGGTTCATTGACCCATATTTTGTCCATGAATGTGATCTCAAAAAAACCCCAAGGAGTAGTACAAGTCATGGACTCAAAACATAAACCTCTTGAGCAGTGGGTGGACATGCAGATGATGCTCCAGCGGTAATTTCAATCATTATGGCATTATATCGGCAACTTTGATGAATTTCTAGATATCAAGTAATTAATAACTCATTTTTTCATTTTCTTTGTTGGGTAGTGCTTGGAAACGGTTCACCAACAAGGCTAAGGGTGAATGGAAGAGGATCTTACATTTCAACTACTAGATGTAAGTACTACTAGCTAGATCCGCGCATCTCTTTGGTTCTAGTTTCGATACCATTATCATGCTTGATTATTATTTTGATTGAACTTTGTTCTCGTAAAGTGCCCGACGCAGGGAACAGGGAATAATTTATGTGGATACTATATTTGCGAGTTCATTCATCAGACGTGCTGTGAGAAGGGCAGAAATTTAAAGAAACTTCACGTACACAAACAACATTCATAGATTTTTATTACCATCAATTGTGTTCAGTTTCATTCATATATGTTGACTCCTTATTTAAATCAAATCGAACGGCTGCGGGACGATATTCTACTAAAGAATCGCGTACAAGCAATTCAAAAGGAATTGGCGGGATTCTTAGATGCAGAAATACTACCGAGAGTTCTATATAAGGCAATAGGGGCCGTAAAAAGAGATTATTATATATATATATATATATATATATATATATATATATATATATATATATATATATATATATATATATATATAGAAACCCTTTTCGACTCCCAGGGTGCAGAATAGTTATTTTGCACCCCACATAACTTTATGTTGTCACGTTTTGAAATTTATGTTTTGTATACAAATAATTATGTTCATATTCATCCACAACGAAAAAAAATTGATATAAAAATAGTTTATGAGTAATTATAGTGTAAAACACACTAGATATATGCATTTTACGTCGTATTTTTATACGGCATGTAAACAAAAAAGATTATGACATATCTATATTTTCTTACGTTCTTCTCACCTCTCGAGGTAAGACAAAATTTACGTGACGTAAAAATAATATACAGTTCTAATGATAGAGGGTGGGTGTAGAATAACTATTGTACACCCTGGGGGTCAAATAGCGCTACCCTATATATATATATATATATATATATATATATATGCATGAAGCTCGTGTATCGAATGTAATATGGTCGACACTACGATCTCTATATTCATAATCATATTGTGTAATATAATGGTTCCTTCATTGCTGAGTGCAAAACATAAAATAAAAAGGAAAACAATAAATGAAAAATACAAAATAAATTTTCTGCTGCGAAACAAAAAATGCTCAAAATGCTGTCACGGCACAAAAAGTGCCCAAAATACTGTCGCGGCACAAAAAGTGGCCAAAATGAATTCTCTGTTGCGGCACACTAAAGTGCCAAATTGCTGTCGGGACAGAGAAACATCTATCCCGGTTAGTAATACAAACTAGGACGAATAGTCAACCCCATCGCGCTAGACAGCGATCACATAGACTCAACCAAGACTAAAGGGTGGGGGGTTTTAGTCCCGATTATCCCGTTCAGATTGATCAACCGGGAACCAGGACTAAAACCTCTTACCAATCGGGACAAGAGGGCCAGTTTTCACTAGTGCGCTCTGCCAACTACCCGCTCCCGCACCGCATGTATCCTCTCCTACCTACCGCATCCGTCGGAAGCAAGCACCAGCCATCGCCATGGACCAGGCTCGCCTGAGTAGGCAGCCGCCGTCTTCGCCGAACTGGATCCCTGACCATGCCCGTTCCCCATGTCCTTCCCATCCTCAAAATCGAGACCTTGCCGAGAGCTCCCTTCGGCCGGAGAAGGCACCCGTCACCGTCGGACCATGCTTGTCGTGGCTCTTTTGTGCGTGGCCGCCATCCTGGATGCGTTGTCGATGTTCCGCTGCAGCCTCCGCAAGAGCTGCTGCCTAGTCATCCTGGAGTAACACATTAGAGGCCAAATGCACTAAATGTATCACTTTACATTTCTATAGCCTAAATCTATCATCCCAGCTGTAATTCTTTGCAATTCACGCAAGTGACGGGCTAAGAGGGAATTGACACCACAGGTGGGGCCCATTTGTCAGCGCTGAGGGGTAAAAACTAGAGCAGTTCGATAAGATGGAATGGGTCCCACATGTCAGCCCAATTTAATAAACCTAAATATGTAAAAAAATAGAAGGAGGTGGACAGCCACCCCAAGCGAGCAACGGGGCACTAGAGCGGCGGCCATTGACCTGCCCATGAGCAGGTGGTGCTAGGCGTCGACCATGACCCGGCTTTGATTTTTCTCTACCCGATCTGATTTCCCCACCTCGCTCAATCTCTCTCATATATGTTGTCATTTTGTCGTTGTCAAAACCACCGCCGTCGTCTTCGATCTGCCCCATTGTCCCGAGCCTCCCCTAGCTCCTTCGAGCATCTTCGAAGGTCTGCACCCTCTTTGTAGAAGAATGCTTGCTTGGATGCCCTAAATCGAAGGTCGGCTTCCTCAACTCCGGTTGCTGGCTGCCGCGCTTGATTCATCGTTATCCGATCTCCTCCGACTTCCCCGAAATCTCTGAAGTGCTCCTCGTGAGCTATTGGTTCTCCCGAGCTGCTCCTTTTGTCTCCCTCTCACTCTCTATCGTCCTCACGCCGTGCGCCACCGCCGTCTTCCGCATGGCCATGTCTTCGTCGTTTTACGATGACCTTAAACCGGTGCGCCACCCTCAAATTGTCTGTCTTAGTCTCCCGCGTCAAAGGCACCTCGCCTAGCATCCTAGCATGCCCTCCTGCCCGCGTCTATCGGTGACCCATGGCAGCCATTGGTAAAGATTTGTTAGGATATTTTAACCTAGTAATTAGTAAAACGTCTTTATCCTAACAATTTTTTATATTTTTTTGGAATAGAGCCAACATACCAACCATCGGTAAGTTGTTTTAGTCTTTTTTTGAAAAGGATGTGTCTAGATACCTTTTATTGTAGGTTAAAAACAAAATAAGTTAACCTACACACAAAAAACGTTTAGATACATATGTTTCAGAAAAAAGACTAACCATCTTATATTTTGGAAGGGAGAGCAAGTTAAAATGAGTAATAACTCTACATTTTCTCAATGGGCGGTATGCTGGCTCTTGTCTAAAAAAACGCTTCAAAGGTAAATGGCGGAGGACAAGTTGACACAGGGAGCGTTGCATGTTGAGTCGACTACTCCATTCATTCAAAATTACCTCGTATCCTAGGTTTAGTTAAAGTTAAATTTTATAAACTTTGATCATATATTTAGAAATAAATATCAATATCAATAATATAAAATATATTATATTATAATTGTTATGTACTATATTTTTATATTATATTCATTTGGAATTATAGATCCTTGTATTTTTTTTCTTAAATTCTTGTTCAAAATTTGTAAAATTTGACTTCAAATGAACCCAAAACGCGAATAATTGTGAATGGAGGGGGTAGAAAATGAGCGGAGTATCTTATAATGGAGCACATATTATAGGCGTTCCTTAATTCAGATACTTCGAAAATTATGGGTGTTCCTTAATTTAGGAGAAAATTACCATAACACCAAGCTTTGGTGCCAATTGCACAGAACACAGAAACAAAAGACTTGTTGCAGTTGACCCTAGCTTTTGGTCTAATCGTTGCATCTAGTCCAAATATAGTTCAAATAGAGATTATAGTGCCTTAAAAATATATCTAGCATGTATGCTCTCATATTTCTATTCGGTAATCACTCGTGTGGGCTAGTATTTCTATATTTATATCCTCTAGCGCACAAAGCTCGATTCAATGTATCTGACGTTGCAATCAAACTCGGCCTGATACCACTATTGTAGAGTCTATACGCCTACGTGTACACTAGAAAAAATTGACCGAAGACAATGCACAAAAGAATTCAGAAAAATAACCTTGATATGGTCAAATATGCAGATTTTTAATGTAAATTTTTAATAACCTTGACGTTACAAGCATGCGAATTTTTAATGTAAAGTACCTTGTATTTTAGACTCAGCAAAAAAGACAAATTGAATAAATTATAGAAGTTGTGTCAAAAAAAAATTATAGAAGATTTAAAAGTTATATTGTCATGCTCCGAGATCTCCACAAGAAGGTAGAATAAATCATTAGCTACGTTCTGATATTCGTTTGAAATTTTCAAATCTAAAAAAATGATTTTTTTTAAAGAGCTCACTGGACATGCACTCATCTGTCAAATTGACACTCTCGTGTTTTCTACCACTATGATCTCTATTTTTTAATTTACATAAAATTGTGGTATACGGTATAGAAATACATGCCCACGTGTTAGATATACTGTTAATAGGCACTATATACTCGATTTGGGCTAGCTAAAATTGATTAGACAACAAATCAGGCTAGCTGCCACAAATGTTTTGTTTGTTTTGAACAACTTTAGCAACCAAATACTGGTGTTACATGCAATTTTCTCTTAATTCAAATACGCTGTGGTACAGATGGGGGAGTACTAGTGTGTCACAAATTTTTAAAGTAAAGTACGTTGTATTTTAGACTCGGCAAAAAAGACAAATTTAATAAATTATAGAAGATTTAAAAGTTATATTGTCATGCTCCGAGATCTCCACAAGAAGGTAGAATAAATCATTAGCTACGTTCTAATATTCGTTTGAAATTTTCAAATCTAAAAAATTGATTTTTTTTAAAGAGCTCACTGGACATGCACTGATCTGTCAAATTGACACTCTCGTATTTTCTACCACTATGATCTTTATTTTTTAATTTACATAAAATTGTGGTATACGGTATAGAAATACGCGCCCACGTGTTAGATATACTGTTAATAGGCACTATATACTCGATTTAGGCTAGCTGAAATTGATTAGACAACAAATCGGGCTAGCTGCCACAAATGTTTTGTTTGTTTTGAACAACTTTAGCAACCAAAGACTGATGTTACATGCAATTTTCTCTTAATTCAAATACGCTGTGGTACAGATGGGGGAGTACTAGTATGTCACAAATTATGGGTGTTCCTTGATACTCCGGAAATAAGAACAGTAAGTTATTCCTCTGAAAACAACAGGACCAATACGTGGGATGTGTAGGTCGATGGATCGGTGTCTAGCAGGTGAGGTTGCCCCCGGGGTCGACGCCCAGCTGGCGGCAGTAGTCCTTGTACACTACAGGAAAAAAGATCTTTGCCATGTGGTAAATCCACACGGTAAAATAGATAATTCACATGGCAAAGGCTTTGCCATGTGCCAACACACGGCAAACGTCGCACGGCAAAGAAATGCATGGCAAAGAATATTTGCCGTGTGCTTTCCGGAAAACGCACGGCAAAGGTCTTTGCCGTGTGTTTTTTCAAATACACGGTAAAGTAAAGTGCTTGACGGCTACAGCGGACGTAACGGCGCCTCGCCGTTCGCCGTGTGGCATCGCTTTGCCGCAGTGCTCTCCTCCTCTTTGCCGTGTGCTGTAGTGAAACGCATGGCAAAATGTTCTTCTTCTGCTGTGTGTCCTGGCTTTGCCGTGCGCCTTTCCTGTCTCTTTGCCATGTGTTTTCTTTCAACGCACGGCAAAATAATGTCCTGACTTGGTCCGGGGGCTTTTCCGTGTGCATACCTGAAGTCCTTTGCCGTGCGTTTTTCTCAAAAACGCACGGAAAAGATCCTTTTGCCATGTGGGTTGCTGAGTAAACACACGGCAAAGGCCCAACATTTTCACATTTTATTTATTTTTGTTTCATCCACAGTTTAAACACAAAATATACATATATGATTACATAACAGCATATCTAGCACCACCAGATCAATATCCATGAAAACAAATACCATCATAAACAAGGATCTAGCACAAGATCCATAACAACATGAGTCCATGGTTCATACATAGCAACATAGAGTCAATAGTTCCATACATACAAGTTCCAAAATATAATCCATACAACATAGAGTCAATAGTTCCATACATGAAGTTCCAAAACACAATCCATACAACATAGAAATATAGAGTTCACATTGAGTCGGCAAAAGGTGAAGATCTCCGTCCTTCATGCATATCCTACACATTTGAAAGTAAGGACATGAGAATCACAAGAAACATGGTATAAAATTGCATAACTAAAGGAAACTAGACAACATAAGCTATGTAGCAATATGGAAAACATGTACGATGTAGAATTCTATAAGTGAATCATATGAGAGTAAATTCTACAAGTTCAAAAACAAAGACATGAGATTCTTGAAAAGTAAAGAAGCTATGTATGGAGACCTATGTTCGGAGTGATTCTACAAGTCATATAGTAAATTTTGGCAAGTTCATGAAACATAGCAAGTAAATTTTGCCAAGTAAAGGAACATAGCAAACCACAATTCATAGTTTTTAAACTTTGAGTAGATTTCCACACATGTGCTAGCTATGTATGGAGACCTATGCTCTATGGCTAGATTTCCAACGTGTGCTAGATATAAGGATCATAGAGCCCTAACCTAGAGTCCAAGCCGACGGATGACATGTTGGTTGTTGACGGTAGGCTGACTCGTCGCAGGAGTCATCATCAGGGTGTCATCCTTACTTGCCGACCCACCGAGCTCCGCATTGTTGGATGCAGCTGATGGTTGTCCCTACAAGATGGTTTTGATTCTTAGTCAATAAGAAGTAGACGTAGATATGTAGAGATTGACACTTAATACGCAAGACAACTTACCCATGTGGGGAAGGTGAAAGGAGGAGCACCAAGATCTAGAAGAGTCACGCCACTTGGCTGAGAGGCCTGGAAATCAAGCATGCACAAAGGTGAATGGAGTTCGGATTCTCTTAGGTTCTATGAGCAAGAACTCACCATAAAGGCTGACATGTTATGTGCCATCCACTCCATCATCTTCTCATTCTTAGCCATCTGCTGTTGCTGCTGAGTCAGCATCTCCTTTTGTTGTCTTATCTGCTCCTCCATCCGCCGAGAGTTGGTCTCGGCCTCCTCCTTTGTCTCCTCTCAAGCCACCTCAGCCACGCTTTGTCATCGTAATGTCATAAATGTTGCAATGGAAAGCATGTAATGAAGTGTGGATGACCGAGGAAGAAGAATATACCCAATTTGGTCAATAGTGGACGTAACCGTCGGGCGGGTCTCTACTTGAGGCATGTCGTCATCTCCGCCACGACGGACTGTCTCATAGATGGGACGATCAAAGGATCGACGGAGCCTCCAATCCACAAGCGGCCGTGCTTCTTGCCTTGTCCCGCTAGCATGGCCACCTCGGGGTCAAAGGGAGCGGTGAGAGGTCCACGCCCTTGCCATTTACCTCGGCATACTTGTACGGTACCCTTATCCCGGATCTCGGCAAGAACTCACCCACTTCTTTGTCCCATCCTCTTTGTCCGTCACCATACGCTTATCGGTCCAAACATCGAACAAGCTGGGCTCCACGCCTCTCTTTTCGCAAAAGAGAGCATGGAGATACATGCAGAGGAACACGGAGTAAGGAACCACATGATGACCAAGTTTAGAGAATGCATTTTTTCACCTTCTTCGGATGCAGCGTAGGGTGACGCGTTTTTGCGGTGTGTTCCACCTTTCAACGCGGCTCGCTTTAGCACTCCAAGATCGTGCTTCTTCTTGAACCCGGTGCTAGTCCAATATCTTACCATGGCCCGAAGACTTCCGGCTAGCCTGACCTACGTCTTGAGGAGGGCACGCGAGACAAAATACACATATTAGTGAAAACACATCCGACGGTCAACAAGTCGATAGTACGAAAATAAAACTACCTGCATCGCCACGGCTCCATAAATATCTCCCGAGCTTTGGCCTTTGTCATCCTAATCTTGCGTTTCTCGGCGTACCAATTGCGGACGCAAGCCACACGCGCCTCGTAGTGCATGTCTCGAATTTGCCTAGACGCACATCTGCTAGCCACGAGTACACAATCCCTTTGACGCACGTCCGGGTCCATGGTAAAGTATGTCTACAAGGACGCACATAGGTACTAAGACATTTGTTCAAATATTGTCAACCTAGGAGTTACTGAATGATGAGAAGTCAAAAAATCTTACCCAAAAATCGGACATCAGCCTCGCCTGGAGATTCGGGAGGGAAAACTCACTCGTGCCTTCAGGATCATCGGCGTACCTGTAGTGTCTCCAACTCCAAGCTACCTCTTTGTGACCAGAAGGCATGGTCACAATCCCAGGGAAGTGTTTTCGAATGAGGCATCCAAGGATGCTCGAGTAGGCGCGTAGCTCCTTGGCCTCATCCTTATAAATGAAAGACCTGCACAATTAAAAGACAACATTAGAATGATGATGAAAAGATCAACAATAAAATATCAAAAACTGATAAGTACACTCACTTATCCCCATAGGGTGTGAGCACTCTAACCCCACCCGACGAGATCCACACGTCGATATCCGGGAGGTGTGCGTACCCACGCTGGTACGGAGGAACGACCCCAGGCTCAAGAGGCATCCCCGGCTGAGTCTCAACATACTCGTCCGGAGGATCCCAGATCCTCGTCCGGAGGATCCCAGATCCTTGTGTGAGCACAGGAGGCCCCTATATTTGTTCTCGTTTCCATGCGTCTGTGGCTGTTAGCCTGTTACATGACTGAACCAAAAGAAAAGTTTGTCGACAAGAGATTCTTGTCGATGCCTACTTCACAGTTTCAGATGGTATACAAATGTACAATAAAGGCAGGACTGTTTCCTGGGTTATTGATTCAGAAGAATATGCACTCACTGAGTGTCGGTATGCTGCTGAAATGTTTCAGTTAATTTGCTAAATGCATGCTTAAATTGACGCTTCTGTATGTCCAGATACTGAACTATTACCTGATGCCCACGAATCGTCGACCGGAGCCGAGGCCTGAAGCGCCTGACAGCCGAGGGCGCCGTTGGGCAGTGGAGGTCGGAGCAGGGGGCGGCGCGGTTGGGCAACTCCGGGAGGGGGCGACGGTGGGCGGAGGCGGGGGAAACGCGGGTGGAGGGAGGCGACGGCGGCGAGTAGCCGGGCGAGTGGGGATAGCTCGCAGGCGGCCGGAGAATCGGGCAGGCGGCGGCCGGAGAGGCTGGGCAGGCGGCGGCCGGAGAGGCTGGGCAGGCGGCGGCCGGAGATGCTGGGCGAGGCGGCGGCTAGAGCAGCTGGGCAAGGCGGCGGCGTGTGTGGTTGGTGTGGAGAAATATGGCCTGTCGTGGTATTGCACGGCAGATGCTACTGGGGGTAGCTTACGTAGAGGGAGCAAGGCGACGTAGGAGAATCCGGGAGCGAGATTGGCACACGATGTACCCAGGTTCACGTCCCCTCGGTGGAGGATCGCTACGTCCTGCTATCAATCCAGTATATGATCATAGATTGGTTTACATGGGAGCCGCCGGAGGCGGAGGGAGACTAGATCTCGTATGACGTACCCCTTGGGGGTGCCCTTGGTGGCTTTATATATGCAGTCACCTAGGGTTTACAAGTGCACTAATGGGCTTTGCATTGGAGTCGCCGTCTTGGGCCTCCAGTCGGCGCCGCTTGTCCGGGTCCAGCGTGCGCCGGTCGCCGTATTAGGAAGTCGACCCTTCTGGTCTCGCTTCGGCCGGCTCGATCCGGTGGCGAATCCGCTCGGGTATACCGATTGGTATTCCCCCATCAGTAGTCCCCGAGCGCGTTGTCGATTCGACGCGGGCTTGAGGCAGAGCACAGAGAGTCTTGACGATGGGTCGTGGCGAATCGGCGACGAGCTCCTGAATAAAGAAAAGAACTGTGAAGTGGGAGGCGGTCGGCGTGAGCCAGTCGGTGATGGCCAGTTGGCGAAAGACGCAGGGCGTCGATGAAGCTGCCCGTTGCGGCGAGTCCTCGAACGTGGAGCCTGCCGAGTCCCCGAGCGCGGCGAGTGGCAAGGTCGAGCGACCGGCGAGTCCTCGAACGTGGAGCCTGCCGAGTCCTCGAGCGCGGCGAGTGGCAAGGTCGAGCGACCGGCGAGTCCTCGAACGTGGAGCCTGCCGAGTCCCCGAGCGTGTGGCGTACGCGAGGGCGAGTCCGCGGTGGCGAGTCCCCGAGAGTGTCGAGTACGCGAGGGCGAGACCGCGGTGGCGAGTCCCCGAGCGTGTTGAGTACGCGAGGGCGAATCCGCGATGATGGCGAGTCGACGAGCGCGTTGAGCACGTGAGTACCGAGTCTATGGTGGCGAGTCGATGAGCGTGTTGAGTACGCGAGGGCGAATCCACGGCAGCGAGTCGACGAGCGCGTTGAGCACGCGAGGGCGAATGTCCGCGGCGGCGAGTCCCCGAGCGTGTTGAGTACGCGAGGGCGAGTGTCCGCGGCGGCGAGTCCCCGAGCGTGTTGAGTACGCGAGGGCGAATCCACGGCGGCGAGTCGACGAGCGCGTTGAGCACGCGAGGGCGAATGCACGATTGTGAGTCTACGAGGGCGAGACGCGGTCGTGGAACCACGCATACACACTGCATGCCTAGGAGTAGTCCCCGAGGCTCGAGTTGGCTTGTAGAGGCGACTTGAGGCTCTTTAGAGATGCGTATTTTGAAAATATTAGTGGTTGCTGCTGAGCGCGGCGAGTGGCGAGGTCGGGCGACCGGTGAGCGCCGAGTCCCCGAGCGTGGCGAGCGGCGAGGCCGAGCGACCGGTGAGCGCCGAGTCCCCGAGCGCGGCGAGGGGCGAGGTCGAGCGACCGGTGAGCAAGGCGACGGGCCCCGAGGGGAGAGTCCCCGAGCGTGGCGAGTCCATGATGACTGCGAATCCGCGAGGGGAGAGTCCCCGAGCACGGCGAGTCTGCGATGATTGCGAGTCCGCGAGGGGAGAGTCCCCGAGTGTGGCGAGTCCGCGATGATTGCGAGTCCGCGAGGGGAGAGTCCCCGAGTGTGGCGAGTCTGCGATGATTGCGAGTCCGCGAGGGGAGAGTCCCCGAGTGTGGCGAGTCCGCGATGATTGCGAGTCCGCGAGGGGAGAGTCCCCGAGTGTGGCGAGTCCGCGATGATTGCGAGTCCGCGATGATATTGATTGCGCTGTTTTGTTAGCGAGTCTCTCGTCTTGGCCCGGGGGGCCAGTCGCATGGCGACTCCAAAGATGGCTCTCGACTTGGCGTTCTTCCTAGACGATCCGAGGCTCGGTTTGCCAGTCCTCGTCCGCAGTACTTGGCCGTGCGAGTCGCACTGTCTAAGGTTGAGGAGGATATGGTGCTGTTTGTGTAGCACTACCATTTGTCTTGACCCGGGAGGCCAGTCGAGCAAGGCGACTCCAATGATGGCTCTCGGTTAGCGTTTTTCGTGGACGATCCGAGGCTCGGTTTGCGAGTCCTCGTCCGCACTACTTGGCCATTGCGAGTCGCTCTTTCAAAGGTTGACAAAGGCGAATAGATTTGTTCCGAGGGAAAGAGACGCCCAGTGGTGAGTCCATGCAGCGTGGCAAGCGACCCTCTCTGGCGACTCGGACGATGAAGGTCCCTTAGCAGGTGCGGCGTACACATTTGTCATAGCGGGCAGGGTCGCACGACGTTTAGCCGGAAAAAGTCGACGCGGCGGACACGGAGTCGACGCGGCGGACGGAGGTCGCGCTATGGCGAAGTCGACGCGGCGGACGGAGGTCGCGCTATGGCGAAGTCGACGCGGCGGACACGGGGTCGACGCGGCGGACGGAGGTCGCGCTATGGCGAAGTCGACGCGGCGGACACGGAGTCGACGCGGCGGACGGAGGTCGCGCTATCGCGAAGTCGACGCGGCGGAGCCGCGAGGGCGAGGTCGCGATGGCGATCCCGAGGAAGGCGAGACCGCGTTGGGTGAGTCCCGACAGATGAGTCCCCAAGCCTAACGAGTCCGCGTTTAAGCGTGTCCGCGTTTAGGTGAGTTCCGGAGCATGGCGAGTCCGCGATGGACGGGTCGCCGGACGTGGCGAGTCCGTGGCGGGAGGATCGACGAGCGTGGCGAGTCCGCGAAGGGAAGATCCACGAGTGTGGCGAGTCCACAGGGGCGAATCGCGAGAGGCGAGGCGAGTCTCCCGAGCTGGGTCGGACCATTGGTCGGACGGAGTCAGTCCAGCCTGCTTTATCGGTGTGTTTCCACCGAGGTGCTCGTGTGCGCGCTTTAGTCGCCGAGCCTGAATTTTTGTACCGTCTCAAACGGACATGCAGTGTCGATTGATTTGTTCCTCGTACATAGGCCAAATAAAGCAAAAGATTAGTACATATGCTTACTTATACGATCTCAGTGAGTGCAAAGTTTGATCATGCAAACGGGGATACATAGTAGACAAATGTATAACTGATCTAAGCACGTTATACGTGTACTGTTTTCCATTGATCTAGTCACTGCACCAGACCCAATCGTACCTCATATACATATTAATACTTAGAAGGGGAAAAGACGTCATCGATGACGAGTTGGATAGATTGATTTTATCCCTTGACTGTGATAGCTTGCCGCTTGATCGCCGGCCAACAAAACAAACTGTAGCAATTAAGGCTACTCTGGTTTTGTCCTGCGTCTGGGATTAGTCTTACAAGCCAGATCGTACAATCATGTACGCAATATGAAACCAAATAGAGTAATCAATTGGTAGGGCAAAGACAAGAATAATGAAACAGAATCGGAAACTCATCTGGGCGTATGAAGCGATCTCGCGTGTGTGCGTGTTTGAAATCTTGAAGTTGACTGGCCGTGTTGGTCGCGTTGGCAGGCAACTGGGCCACTTAATCGGCATCCTTGGACAGAAATCCAGATACGATCGGCGGTGGGCGATGGCGAAGGATCCCGCCCGGATTATCACCCTCCAAGCGCCGCTAGCCCCACGGTGGGCGCCAACTGTCGTGGTATTGCACGGCAGATGCTACCGGGGGTAGCTTACGTAGAGGGAGCAAGGCGACGTAGGAGAATCCGGGAGCGAGATTGGCACACGATGTACCCAGGTTCACGTCCCCTCGGTGGAGGATCGCTACGTCCTGCTATCAATCCAGTATATGATCATAGATTGGTTTACATGGGAGCCGCCGGAGGCGGAGGGAGACTAGATCTCGTATGACGTACCCCTTGGGGGTGCCCTTGGTGGCTTTATATATGCAGTCACCTAGGGTTTACAAGTGCACTAATGGGCTTTGCATTGGAGTCGCCGTCTTGGGCCTCCAGTCGGCGCCGCTTGTCCGGGTCCAGCGGCGCCGGCCGCCCGTAGTCGACCCGCCGTCTCGCTTCAGTCGGCTCGATCCGGCTGGCGAATCCGCTTCGTGGGTATACCCCGATTGGTATTCCCCCATCATGGCCTGAAAAATATCGGCCACAGGCCTGGGTCACGCGTGGCTGGGATAGGGTCCGTGTTTGCCGTGCGTTTTTTATCCGGCCAGTTTGCCGTGCGGCCCAGGGAGACCGTGTGTTCTCAGATTTGCCGTGCGTTTTAATATATAACACATGGCAAATGACTTAGTTTTGTCTAAATTTGCATATATCTAGTTGAATCTAGAAAACAACAAGTCAACTAATTTCGATGGATTATGTTTTTCTAAATTTCCTTTATATTTATTTATATTTTTTCCCTAAATACTATGTCACATACAATAACACAATTGACTATCGCGCTAGTATTTGGCGACGGTGAGGAGCAAAAGTCTGAGTTGATGCATCACGGAAGAGATTCAATCGGTTAATATTAATCTTACTTATTAAACGGAGATTCAAAAGATGAATTCTCATACAATGTGTCAACATGATGGCCACTACTTCTAGAGATAGACTCAATTCGATCGATAACACCGCCTCATGCGGTCCCGGGAAGGTCTACCCCCTAGCTTTTGCCGCACGAGGTTCCACCGATGTAATTTTTTATTGGTTAAGTTTTCTTTAGGACATATATACAAGGAAAACCAAGTTTGGGACCATGTGGCACATTCTAACCCCCGGTATACCTGCAGCGGGACATTTCCCCCTATAGGTCAAGGAATCTGCTAAGTGTTATCACCTAAACGTGAAGAAGCTCACGCCGGGGAGATATGTCTTGCATATATGGGACTTCTACAACACTTTTACATGTATTCTAGGTCCACATGCAAGTATCCTAGCTCCACATGAAAGTTTGGGTGGGTTCCCGTGTCTCCGGGGGTCATTCTGCATCGATAACACCCGTCTACGGGCCGCGGGAAGGTCTACCCCCTAGATTTCTCCGCACGAGGTTCCACCAATGAACTTTTTTGTTGGTTAAGTTTTGTTTAGGCCATAGATACAATGAAAACCAAGTTTGGGACCATGTGGCACATTCTATCCCCTAATATACCCGCAGCGGGACATTTCCCCCTATAGTTCTAGGAATCTGCTAAGTGTTATCGCATAAATGTGAAGGACCTCACATCTGGAAGCTATGTCTTGCATATATGTGACTTCTACAACACTTTTACATGTATCCTAGGTCCACATGCAAGTTTGGGTGGGTTCCCGGGTCTTCGGGGGTAATTCTGCATTGAAAACACCCGTCCGCGGGCCCCGGGAAGGTCTACCCCCTAGCTTTTGCCGCACGAGGTTCCACCGATGTACTTTTTTGTTGGTTAAGTTTTGTTTAGGCCATATATACAAGGAAAACCAAGTTTGGGACCATATGGCACATTCTATCCCCCGGTATACCCGCAGCGGGACATTTCCCCCTATAGGTCAAGGAATCTGCTAAGTGTTATCGCCTAAACGTGAAGAAGCTCAAGCCGGGGAGATATGTCTTGCATATATGGGACTTCTACAACACTTTTGCATGTATTCTAGGTCCACATACAAGTATCCTAGCTCCACATGAAAGTTTGGGTGGGTTCCCGGGTCTTCGGGGGTCATTCTGCATCGATAACACCCGTCTACGGGCCGCGGGAAGGTCTACCCCCTAGATTTCTCCGCACGAGGTTCCACCAATGAACTTTTTTGTTGGTTAAGTTTTGTTTAGGCCATAGATACAATGAAAACTAAGTTTGGTACCATGTGGCACATTCTATCCCCTAATATACCCGCAGCGGGACATTTCCCCCTATAGTTCTAGGAATCTGCTAAGTGTTATCGCATGAATGTGAAGGAGCTCACATATGGAAGCTATGTATTGCATCTATGTGACTTCTACAACACTTTTACATGTATCCTAGGTCCACATGCAAGTTTGGGTGGGGTCCCGGGTCTCCGGGGGTCATTCTGCATCGAAAACACCCGTCCGCGGGCCCCGGGAAGGTCTACCCCCTAGCTTTTTCCGCACGAGGTTCCACCAATGTACTTTTTTGTTGGTTAAGTTTTGTTTAGGACATATATACAAGGAAAACCAAGTTTGGGACCATGTGGCACATTCTAGCCCCCGGTATACCCGCAGCGGGACATTTCCCCCTATAGGTCAAGGAATCTGCTAAGTGTTATCGCCTGAACGTGAAGAATATCACGCCGGAGAGAGATGTCTTGCATATATGGGACTTCTACAAAAAATTTACATGTATTCTAGGTCCACATGCAAGTATCCTAGCTCCACATGAAAGTGTGGGTGGGTTCCCGGGTCTTCGGGGGTTATTCTGCATCGAAAACACCTGTGTCCGCAGGCCCCGGGAAGGTCTACCCCCTAGCTTTCACCGCACGAGGTTCCACCGATGTACTTTTTTGTTGGTTAAGTTTTCTTTAGGCCATATATACAAGGAAAACAAAGTTTGGGACCATGTGGCACATTCTAACCCCCGGTATACCTGCAGCGGGACATTTCCCCCTATAGGTCGAGGAATCTGCTAAGTGTTATCACCTAAACGTGAAGAAGCTCACGCCGGGGAGATATGTCTTGCATATATGGGACTTCTACAACACTTTTACATGTATTCTAGGTCCACATGCAAGTATCCTAGCTCCACATGAAAGTTTGGGTGGGTTCCCGTGTCTCCGGGGGTCATTCTGCATCGATAACACCCGTCTACGGGCCGCGGGAAGGTCTACCCCCTAGATTTCTCCGCACGAGGTTCCACCAATGAACTTTTTTGTTGGTTAAGTTTTGTTTAGGCCATAGATACAATGAAAACCAAGTTTGGGACCATGTGGCACATTCTATCCCCTAATATAGCCGCAGCGGGACATTTCCCCCTATAGTTCTAGGAATCTGCTAAGTGTTATCGCATAAATGTGAAGGAGCTCACATCTGGAAGCTATGTCTTGCATCTATGTGACTTCTACAACACTTTTACATGTATCCTAGGTCCACATGCAAGTTTGGGTGGGTTCCCGGGTCTTCGGGGGTAATTCTGCATTGAAAACACCCGTCCGCGGGCCCCGGAAAGGTCTACCCCCTAGCTTTTGCCGCACGAGGTTCCACAGATGTACTTTTTTGTTGGTTAAGTTTTGTTTAGGCCATATATACAAGGAAAACCAAGTTTGGGACCATGTGGCACATTCTATCCCCCGGTATACCCGCAGCGGGACATTTCCCCCTATAGGTCAAGGAATCTGCTAAGTGTTATCGCCTAAACGTGAAGAAGCTCAAGCCGGGGAGATATGTCTTGCATATATGGGACTTCTACAACACTTTTGCATGTATTCTAGGTCCACATGCAAGTATCCTAGCTCCACATGAAAGTCTGGGTGGGTTCCCGGGTCTTCGGGGGTCATTCTGCATCGATAACACCCGTCTACGGGTCGCGGGAAGGTCTACCCCCTAGATTTCTCCGCACGAGGTTCCACCAATGAACTTTTTTGTTGGTTAAGTTTTGTTTAGGCCATAGATACAATGAAAACTAAGTTTGGTACCATGTGGCACATTCTATCCCCTAATATACCCGCAGCGGGACATTTCCCCCTATAGTTCTAGGAATCTGCTAAGTGTTATCGCATGAATGTGAAGGAGCTCACATCTGGAAGCTATGTCTTGCATCTATGTGACTTCTACAACACTTTTACATGTATCCTAGGTCCACATGCAAGTTTGGGTGGGGTCCCGGGTCTCCGGGGGTCATTCTGCATCGAAAACACCCGTCCGCGGGCCCCGGGAAGGTCTACCCCCTAGCTTTTTCCGCACGAGGTTCCACCAATGTACTTTTTTGTTGGTTAAGTTTTGTTTAGGCCATATATACAAGGAAAACCAAGTTTGGGACCATGTGGCACATTCTAGCCCCCGGTATACCCGCAGCGGGACATTTCCCCCTATAGGTCAAGGAATCTGCTAAGTGTTATCGCCTGAACGTGAAGAAGCTCACGCCAGAGAGATATGTCTTGCATATATGGGACTTCTACAAAAAATTTACATGTATTCTAGGTCCACATGCAAGTATCCTATCTCCACATGAAAGTGTGGGTGGGTTCCCGGGTCTCCGGGGGTCATTCTGCATCGAAAACACCTGTGTCCGCAGGCCCCGGGAAGGTCTACCCCCTAGCGTTTACCGCACGAGGTTCCACCAATGTACTTTTTTGTTGGTTAAGTTTTGTTTAGGCCATATATACAATGAAAACCAAGTTTGGGACCACGGCACATTCTAGCCCCTAATATACCCGCAATGGACATTTCCCCGTAGTTCCGGTGAATCGCAAAGTGTTATCGCATGAATGTGAAGAAGCTCACATCAGGAAGCTATGTCTTGCATCTATGTGACTTCTACAACACTTTTACATGTATCCTAGGTCCACATGCAAGTATCCTAGCTCCACATGAAAGTTTGGGTGGGTTTCCGGGTCATTCTGCATCGAAAACACCCGTCCGCGGGCCCCGGGAAGGTCTACCCCTAGCTTTTTCCGCACGAGGTTGCACCAATGTACTTTTTTGTTGGTTAAGTTTTGTTTAGGCCATATATACAAGGAAAACCAAGGTTGTGACCATGTGGCACATTTTAGCCCCTAATATACCCGCAGCGTGATCTTTCCCCCTATAGTTCGAGGAATCTGCTAAGTGTTATCGCATGAATGTGAAGAAGCTCATACCGGGGAGCTATGTTTTGCATCTATGGGACTTGCACAACACTTTTGTAAGCGTAAAAATGTTTTTTGTAAAAAAATCATGAGCATCAGATAATGTACCTATAGTTTAAATTGGTCCCACTTTCTACCGATTCGGCGGGAACTTGTCTTTTCACCAAGGGTGGACGAAAATCTTTAAGATCTTTTGGTTGGGAATTTTATATGTAAGGCGGTCAAGTATTTTTGAATAATGTGATGAAAGCATTTTCAATGAGCCCTTTGATGGTTGGTCCGGAAAATGGACAAAAATAAAAAATGGCCTTTGCCATGTGACTATCCAGAACACATGACAAATCTTTTTTCTTTGCCGTGTGCGTAGCCTGAATGCATGGCAAAGGTCTTTGCCGTGTGGTCTTGGCATCAAACACACGGCAAAGATATTTAAAATTTCGCGCTAAATAAATTCGCGCGCCCAAAGATCTACACGGTGCGAAAAACGCGCGGGCAAGCAAAATAAAAAATCGAAAATTTACCGTGCGCCTAACGGCGGTACACGGCAAAGGCCTGCCGTCAGGTCGGCAGCGTTAGCTTGGCGGAAATGTGGGCTCTCCTTGTCTATTTGCCGTGCGTTTATTTGCTGGTTTACCGTGCGCCGTTCTTTGCCGTGTACATTTCGCTATATTTGCCATGTGTTTTTTATCTACCGTGCGCCCCGCGCAGTTTTGCCATGCATTTTGTCTTCGCCGGGTGTTTTCCGTAAGCACGCACGGCAAACATTTCTTTGCCGTGTGCATACACACGGCAAAGGTGTGAGGCACGTCTTGTTTTCCCGTAGTGGTAGTATCCCACCCTAGCATTCATCTGCGCAGTGTTCTTGCCGTCGCACTCCACGGCGCCATTGATGGCCCTAGTGGTGGCGCCGAACCCCTGCGGCAGCACCCCGTGCACGTTGGTCATCCAGTACCACAGCGCCGTCTTAAAGGCCACCACATTGTCCTGTGACACCTTCTGTGGGTTGTTAAACCCGTCGAAGCCGATGCTCTGCCCTGCTGCCCCGTAGTTGTAGTTCCATGTGATCTGCAGCGGCCCGCGCCCGTAGTAGGTGGCCCCCGACTTGCAGGGCCACTGCGTGAACGACGGGTCGCAGTAGTTGTGGCTGGCGCCGTTGATCTCCTCAATGTAGCAGAAGTCTGCACATATTGTTAATATATGCAATAATGTGTTCCAACTAATTTGTTATATGCTGGATGATGAGAAGTAGCTTACGTCCAGTCTCGTGCGTGACATGGGCAAAGAAGGCGGCAATCTCGCGCTTGGCGGCGTCAGAGCTTCCCGACGCGAACTCGGAATATTTTCCGGAGCCGGCGGCGTTCAGAAACGCCTGGCGGGTGTAGAAGTTGGTGCCTGCACAGCCGGAGCCTGCCTGGGACTTGATCCCGTTGAAGAAAGCATCGGTGACGATGCTGCCCACACCTCCGCTTCCGGTACCGCTTCCGCTTCCGCTTCCGCTTCCGCTGCCGGTGCATGGTCCGGACCGGCACCCGTCGCCGCAGTAACCGTATTTGCTGCAGCAGAAGCCCGACTGGCAGCCGCAGTTCTGCGCCGCCGCGGGGCCAGCGGCGGAGAGAAGTGCTGCTGCTAGCCCAAGAACCACGAACGTGAACACCGCCACCGGTGAGTTCGCCATACCCAACTAATGAAGTCTCACTAGCTAGCTAGCCAAGTGTTGTGTTTGCAGGCTTGAAGCTTGCTACGAGGTGGTGGTGTGATTGAAATGCCATGGCAGTGGCGCGGTTTATATAGTAGACGAAAGGCCTACGTACACGTGGGGGCTGCTAGAAGGTCGTATTTGTACTACTACTGCCTAGTATTCTAGTATTTTAAACGAATATATAAGCGGTTCGTCACTCAACGCTTCCAGCCGACTGGAGCGTGGAATTCCAACGGAATTAATGGGACTGTGCAAAGTCGTTGCTTCCAGCTGCTTTCTTGTCTGTATACATGTGACAGGTGCCATCACAGGGCGGGGGCGGCTACGGGTATGTCCACAGACCAGCATTGCATGTGCGAACTAATTCGAAAAAAAAAAGCTTACAAATTTCATGGTCAAGTTCTTTTGGCCGCTTGTCCAGAAGCTGTCCTTCCCAGCTTCCTGAGAAAGCCGATTCAAAATTTTGCGGGCTTACAAATTTGTTTAGACTTAACTATTTTGAAAGTCTCGCAAATTTTTTAGACCGGCTTCTCTAGGAAGCTGGGGGTGGCTTCTCGGAGAAGCCCAAAAAGAATTGGGACATATCAAGGTCCTATCTGTAGTTCATCATTAATAATGCTTTGCTCATGAGTATCTAGGAAGAGGCCTTCACAGATAAATTATCATTATTTTTAGCATTATAAGAATCATCACTAAAGAGAGAGGAATCATTAACAAATTGAGTGTTTATAACATACTAAAGAGAGAGGCATCATTTTCATCTTGTTGATTTCTGCAAATGATTATCTTTGGAAACTACGGATTTACACCGCGCCTTACTTTTTGCCACAAGTGCATTCTCACTAATATGTCCTTGACAATGCTCAACAATATGTTGCAAGGTTCCGTAAGCCATTTGTTAAAAATCATTATCACTACAAAAAACATAATGTGTGAGCATAACAGATAATACATATTGTATATCTTCATATCATTAGTAGTTATGAGTTCTTTGTTGTCCGCACCGTCTTCTTCTTTGACAACCATGCATAAGGATCTTGTGCGTCTCTTCTCCTCCTTTGCAAGTTGAATATGTTCTAGGATAGTAATCTCGAAAGACATGATTAGTAGTAAAAGTTTTTATGGTTTTTTGTTTTATAATTTTTTTGTTCTTTTCAATATAAATAAAAACAACACAATAGTAACAAACGGAAATAAACTATGTGCGAGTGGGTAGAAAATAACCAAGCGCTATGCTCCCCGGCAAAGACACCATTTTTATGACTAGGTTTCTTGCCCAACTAGGGTTATTGCAGTACTTGTAGCAACAAATATTATTTATATAAAGTTCATCCCTTGAAAGATTTTGGATGGAAATAACACAACTATGCAACTGTATTGTCACATGCGCAACCATGTTCGCACCCAAACCTTGGTTTAGAAATAGCCTATTTTATAAGTTACTAGAATAGCAATAACTTGAGAGAGATTTAATGTAACTAGGAACAGGTAAACAAGAACATAGTAAACTAACACAGAAAGTAAACAAGGGAGATTGTAATTGTAGGATTGAATAGAATAAAAAGCGGTGTCTAGGCTTTCGGTCTCACTAGTACTAGAGGGGAAACTGTGTAAAGGATTGCACGAGATGCATCTTTAGATGAATAAACGATCCCTTATAATTACTGTTTTTTCACAAGGCGTGTACTACCTTCAACCTCGTGTTGTCACTACGCAAGTCAAATAATACACTCCGGTATGAAGGATCACATATATATCCTCTTTGTCACTAGAAGAGAGCAATACATATAATAGATAAAACCACATAGTCTAGGATTGCATACAAGATCATACCTCAACCTAGAACTGGATCAATTATTCAAACATAGATGAATAGAAATAAAAATAGTAGATCATTGAGATCATCATGTTCAATCTTACAAATACAATATCTAAAACAACAGAGAGAGATGGAGACGCCGTTGGAGATGACGATAACGAACAGTGCACGTGGTGAAGGTGCAGGCGCCTCCTTCTCCTCCTATTGCTGGATAGTGTGGAGATGTGAATGAAGACATTGACCTTGGATGTGTGGCGGATATGGAGGCGACGGAGCGATAGTTATAGTGCTCCATCCCTCGGGCATGTGTGGATGTATGTGGAGGCGGCTAGGGTTCCCCTCCTTAAATAGGCGTTCTAGAGGTATGTTTCGCGATCCTAAGGAGCTCCATAGAGAATTTGCCCATCGGGCCTTCACAAATGTTGTTCCATTTGAATAAATAGAGTCAACGGAGAGTGGTACGGGTGGAAGGTACATGCAGGTCCTGAGGGACAGACCCGTACCGATGGTCGTTATCTCCTGAGAACTTGTTTTGACCTCCATTTCTTCATACGGACTCCGATTGAGGTGTTCTTTAGTTCGTTGGACTCGTATGGACGAGGGATAAAACACCATTTCCTTGGATAAGTAATAGGAGATGATGGAAAAATATGACTTTTCCACGTCTCATATGGATAAGTCTGGTGCCTGTAACCTCTCCATATTACATCTTGCCTTACTTTTAGCCATAATTGCCCATAGCACCTACACACATGTAAAAGACAAGGAAAACATGATAGAATCCTAATAAAACTACTAGTTGTGCAAAGCCCATATGAAAATGAATAAGAACTAGTAATCATACATAATAGGTATAGTTGTAGCTAGATATAGCATGATATGAGTGACAGTATGAGTAATTTGTATGCTTAAAAATGCATCATAATTGCACTCATCAAGGCCCCGGAATCAACTATCACAAAAGTGAAGTGATTGTTATGGGTGTGTCAATGGAGGAACAAGCCAGGGTGGTAATATTTTGAACTATCAATAAGGAGCCCTTCCTTTCAAGTATCTAGGCTTCCCCTTTAGTGATAAGAAGCTCACTATTGCAGATATATGGAGCCTCTAGTGGACACGTTCGATAAAAGCGTGGAGTCCTAGCAAGGACAGTTTATGTCGTCGGTCGCAAGGCTAATCCTAACCAACGCATGCTTGTCTAGTCTCCTCGTGTTCATGAAGGATGTGATGAACACCGAGGAAGATTCTTCTAGGAAGGGACCTCAGATAAAAGGAAGCATCACTTGGTTAACTGTCCTGAGGTGTGCATGCCTTTAGACTAGGGTTGTCTCGACATCATGAAGTCCAAGTTTATGAGTATTTCTCTCATGGTGAAATGGATATGACGGTTGTTTACTGAACCCTCACAGACAAACATTTGGCTAAAGATCATTAGACCTAAATAGCCGAGGCCGCAGACATTTCCAACTCTACTCCAGCAGGCGGCCATTACCACAAGTTGAAGGATAATTTCACATTGCCATCAATCCACAAGTTGAAGGATAATTTCAAGTTGGGGGCTCGTTACCACAAGGTTTGGTCGGGTTGGTGGGTGAGGAAGGTCCGTTGTGTGCTACTTACCCCAGGCTCTATCATATTGCCATCAATCCTAGTTTGTTGGTGTGCCAGGATTTCCAGGGCAGAAACTGACACATCAACTTCAGCAGATCCTTCCGAGATGAGGAGGCTGCCATGTTTGTGCTGCTGAGGAAGGAGCTCCCGGCTGCACTCGCCTCAACGGAAGAGGATTGGCTTTCTTGTGATCTGGAACCTTTGGTGAAGTTCTCAACTTAGTCCTTGTACCTGAAGATTAGCCAGGGTGCAGTGGTGGACCATGCTAAGCAAATCTAGAAGATTCCAATCCCACTCAAGTTTAGAATTTTTCTGTGGCAATTGGCCAAAAAAAGACTGTCGTATTTAGAAGTTCAACATGTCGTTAAATGGGCAGTGTGCCCTTTACGTCCTACCTGAGAATTTCAATCATATCTTATTCCGATGTGCTTTGGCCCAGTTCATGTGGAGTGTGGTCAGATCAATCCTTTCAGTTGATTGGAACCCCTCGAACTTTGCTGATATTTTTGCCATGCTTCTTAATTTTTATGATTTTTCTCGCTGCACGCTCTGGTTGTTGTTCGCTACCATAAGCTGGGTGCTTTGGACAACTAGGAATAAATTCACTATTTAGTCAAAAAAATCCTTGGCAGCTGATGGTCTATATTTACTGTGTGCTCATCCTGTTGTAGCATTAGCGACCAAGCCTGAAGTTTATATGATCTGGACAAGATGATCTTAAAGCTGAAAGCATCCCATGCTGATTCGTCTACACCAGCACCTTCGTCTTTGGATCAAGAACCTCCATGAGATCCATGACCCTTCTGATGCGTTCCCTCTGTCTGTTTTTATTATGAACTTGTGGTGTTGGAAAAACTACCAGTTTGGTTAAGTCATATTGACTACGGGCGTAGTTTGTAAAACTTAAATCCGGGACCCCCATTAGTGTTACCGTTCTAGCCGTGGGAATTTATTAAGTTAAATCTAGGCATAATCGATGCATGTTATATAAAAAACTTGCTTATTGGATTAAAATCATAGTGACACCAACTAAACAGAGTGGAGGATGTATACCAAACCAAGGAATGCAGGGAGTTCGACTTCCAGGTTCCCTTGGCGGTGCAGTAGATATTTGATGTTGGTACCTCCTCCATAGTAGGAGATAGGGGCTCCACCTTATTCTGTACAGACATGTGGATATCGGGTGGACACACCAGGGACATTTCACCGGCTCTCTTCGCGATGATTCCCAAGAGAGCGGCCAAAACACGTTAGGTTCACAACAACCTTGCCGGTGGATGGCTAGATGATGTCACCCAGGATCTCAATACACAAGCGATCTTCGAGCTCTTGGACATTGTTGATCGTCTTAAAGGATTCACCTTGAGGAAATGTGTTGACGACATCTTCAAGTGGAACCGGGAGGCTGGAGGGGCCTACTCAGCGAGAGGCGGCGCATTGCAAATTTCGCGATCCCAAGGCGTCGACAAAGTGCAAGTTTTTTCCTTACGTTTGCGGTGCAGAACAAATATTAGGAAGCCGATAAGCTTAGTTAGCGCCAACTACCACAATGAGTAGCACACACATTGTTTGACCAACAGGAAGAAACCATCAACCAGTTGTTGTTGGGAATGCGTCCTTTGCAGTGATGGTGGGTTAAGGAAAATCACTTACCAGCGCAGGACCTTGGCTTGGTTGATTATATGTGAAAATGAAGAGGTCGGAGAGAAGAGACACGTGACTTGCAGACACATGTCACACTAGTTGCTTGGTTCCTATCGTGGTATGAAATTGTGTTTGAATGATCCACTCCCTCGCTAGTTGCGGTTCATAGTAGTAGGATCTCGGGAGAGGTAGGCCTTTGGAAATTGATAAGTTTTTTAGGTCTAGGCTTGCGCTGCTGGATAGGTGGAGAGTTAGCGAGTAGTAGACCTAGTGTTATTGTTGTCATTGTGGTAGCGTGGAGCTTGTTCTTGGCATTTTTTCTATCGCGATTTGACGGTCGATTGACCTCTTGATACATCTCCTATGACATATCCTTGAAACAAAATACCCACAAAGACGTTGGTCCACTCTAGCTCCGGTGGATTTGTGGCCACGGAGATATGGAGGACCATGGCCCCTCTCTCCTTGGAGTGTCTTCATTCTTTGTTTATTTTGCTTTTTGTGTCTTATACAGTATGCTGATGTGCTGACTACATTTTAAAGTTAAAATAATATCCTCCCTACCCTATCCTCGCTCCAGTGGTGCGCTTAGCATCGGTGAAGCACGCTTGGAGTCATGTTTCGGCGGATCTCTTGGATTTCGGTAGGTTTCGTTTTAGTTTGTGTGGTTTCAGGTCAGTCTCTTGTAATCTACGTTTGTCATCGTTTGCAATGGTTGTTGTTCTGCTGTGTTGGTACTTTGGGGGCAGGGGCAGAGCTCCCAGTAGGGAAAGGTAGGGTAGCTGCCCTATCTTGATTTTTGGAAAAAAAATTGATGCCTATGTTTTGTATGATCAATTTGAGTGGTCATACGCCCAAAAATGGACCCCGTACGATAAAGCTATGCTTGTTTTAGTGAATACTTTTCCTAACTGATTCTGGAGTGAAGGATGGAATAGGCGTAGTCTAGTTCTAAACCATCCTTTTTTGCAACAGCTAATTCTCAATCTAATAAAACATTACTCTAAACAATATCTTAGATGAGGTATCTAAGGAGAAACTTAGTGTATTTTGGCCACCTTATGGCATGTGGCCAAAACAAATTCTAATTATGTGATAGTTTATCTTTTATGGTTCTACTATGGCTTTGTATATACTATTGATCTAAAATTCTAATTATATTAGTTTAGTTAATATCTTTGGTTACCGGTGGCGGCGACAAAAGTTGAAAGGGCTTTCTCGATGGCTAAAATCATCAAGAGCGAGGGTTGAAACAAGATTTCCATGATTTCTTCTTCATGCCTTGATGATATGCTACATCGATCAAGGGATAAATGTCTTCATCAATAAAATTACAAAAGATTTTAACAAGAAAATGCTAGAGATTTTGCCATTCCCTAGGACTCATATACATCATTAAAGCTCTATAATTGGTATATTTTTTGGGTTTACTTATAATCAAATAGAGTACTATTTCTATTACATTAAGTGATTATGTTGGGTCATACGTAGTAGTGTCTCGAGATTATTTTGCCATTTACAAAAATATTGGAGTTCGCCCTACCTTAGATTATTTTTCATCCTTCTCCGCAGCTTTGGGGTCTTAGAACTTTCTCTTTGTCTATTTCAACATCTAGTACGATAAATTTTGCACATCTTTAGTGATGGAGGGTAAGGATGGAGGCACGCCTTCGACTCACACTAGTGTTTGTAGTCATCGCTAGGTGATTTAATGATCTATTTATAATTTTTATTACTCTTAGCTACTTATACTATTGTTGATCATTATTAATAGATTGGTGGAGTTTAAAACAAAACTACATTAATAGGTCCTCTTGCTAGATAAATATGTCATTATAATTAAATACTTCATCCACCATAAAATATAAGGCATCTAAGGATGAGTCAAAACTCAAATCTAACTAACTTTAACCAAATGGACACATTAATAAAATATACTTTATGGTGAATCTATTGATATTGATTCAATATTATAAATATTCACATTTCTATGTATAATTTTTATCAAACTTAGAAAACATTGACTTTTAACTAATTCTTTGGGTGCCTTATATTTTGGTAGATAGAATAGTTTATTCAGTATAAAATTAACATAGTTTTAAATGTCAAATAAAACTTCATGATCTAATTCATTTAGATCATGTCTATATTTTCCAACTTCGATAACTGGGATCACATGACTTCGAGAGCCGGCGTGCGTAGGGAGGGCGCCGATACAGATGACGCCCGGGGGGAATCGAACGACCCGACACATGGTGGGGCCAGCCCCGAGATGCGTGTGTGTGCATCGTCAATGGTTTCGTGTGTCCTTGAATATCGTCTCCTCTTACTTGCATCGATATTTGAAAGTTTGAATATTGGGAAGTATAAATATCGGCTCCTCTTACTTGCATCGATATTTGAAAGTATTTCACGATGGGTGTTTCTTAGCATGATATACTAGATACTCCCTCCTTCTCAGTTTATTAGGCTTACTAAAAATTAGAAAAAATCTCAAGAGTTTGGCTTATATCTAGAAATAATTAATACCCACTATAGCATGCAACCAAATAGCTGGTCTCCTAAAACGCTCCCACCAATCCTTGAAGTTGGCATGCAGCCAATTTGTAATCACCTGAATCATAGCGTTGTTTCTGTTAAGCCTAATTAACTAAGAAGGAGGGAGTAATTTTCATATGTGGCATGTTGATGCATGTAAAATTCATAAGGCTACTTTGTACTTTATTGACACATATTTCTATATATTTATGATATTTATAATGTAATAACCATGTATTATATTGATTTTTGGGGATTTACCAACGATTTTCTTTATTTTGGTTATAACTCTGTAGAACAGAAAAAAAACCCGTTTTGTGTATTTGATCTTTCAGGAACCTAAATGATGTCCAATGGAGATAAAATTCGAGGAAAGCCAATATTTTGGGAAGACGATGATGTGGAGTGTTTGTAAATCACGAGAGGTGCCAGGAGGCCCGAAAGAGGCTAGGTGGCGCGGTCTACCCTACTACACGCGCCACCACACCTCTTTCGTCCCTCGGTCGTCCGATGCGCTTCAATCTTTCGCCCGCCAATTTGGTTTGACCTAAAAACTACTATAAAAGGTCCCCTAGGGCATCCTTGAGGGGAGCGCTGCAGAAACACAGAAACACCAAAAAGAAGTCTGAACTAGGGAAGATTGTAGGGGGAAACTCCGTCGGATCCATCGTCCGAGAGATCTCTTGATAGGGTTCGTTGTATAGAAAACAAAAAAATTCCTACGATTGCAATTGCCAAGATCGAACCTAGGAGACACTTGTAACAGTTTCAGAAGGACTCACCCTTGAAGACCGTAAGCAGGATAACCTTCCTGCAAACAAACGTGGTTGTTTTAGATGTACACGACCATCCTCATGGATGTGTAGATGATCATCACCAGAAAGGGGCAACGCCTCCATAATTTGTCACACGTTCGGTATGGCGATGTAACATCATAAAAATATTAATCAAGGTTATCAAATTCCAATCACCCAAAATTAGGGTTAACAAAAACTTTTGTTAATTAAAATCCATATGAATGCATGTGTGTATGTGATGAATACATGAATGCTTGAATGGACTTGTGTGATTGTCGTGAATAGCAAGGAATGGTTTAAAGATGAAAACAACATCATATAAATCATTTCCAAGCAGAATCAAATCAAGAGAAATTCAAAAACAAACTATATGAGCTAATGATCATTTTTGCCAATCTTGCTCACTAGACCACTTTGAGTGTTTCTAGTCCAAGATTTCAAAAATAAACAAATCCCTTTCTTTTCATCCCTTGTTAGACTAAGTAAAAGTGAACCCAAGACCACCTTGAAAACCCACAGAAACATTTGGCAACCCTATTCAAATAACAACTCAAAATTGAATCTAGTTCATATGGTAAGATCACCATTTATCAAAACCCAACCAAACCAGTACACCTTGACAAATCCAATCAACCAGAGACTAGCTACTGTGTGACCATTGAACCCACCAAGTTTCAACCAAAAATTCAAATATAAAATTTGGCCATTTCATCAAACACTTGGAGATAGAAAACAAATTTCGCCAAACTTCACTGTTTGAGCAGTGATCACCCCGAACATTGTTCCCCATTGATCGCACTTGTCTCCCCCAGTGCCAACCAGTGCATTGAACCAACCTAGACCCTACCCAATGCACCATGCCGTGCATGCCTGAGCCAACCCCGGCCAGTCGACCATGGCTAGCTAGCAGGAGCAAGCGCTGCGCCTATCCACCATGTCCAGGAAGCACACCATCGTCCACTGCCACTCCCTGTCCAGCCCTCGAGCCTTGCCAAGCCGTGGACCACCGAGAACGCATGCGCCTAGTTTGTCTCTGCCATGCCGAGAGCGCGCCAGAGCGCTGCACTCGACACGCTCGCACATACCACGCCCCGTCTTCGCCGCCCGTGCATGCGATCACCACCGTTCCAGGAACCTCCCAGACAACCCCGTTCCCCGCCGCACGACCAGGAGCGCCCGTGCATCGTCAAAAATGCTGTCGGTTCCGCTCAGAGCACCAATGCATTCCGACCGAACTGCACCGTCTCTTGTCGCGCCATTACCTCCTTGAGCACCTCCAGGGAACCGCGCACCGTCCCCTACCTTCAGCCATGCCCGTATCTCGCTTTAACGCCGACCTCGATGAGCACTGTCCATGCCGCTCGGCCTTGTTGGCGATATGCCCTAGAGGCAATAATAAATGTAGTTATTATTATATCTTTGTGTTTATGATAAATGTTTACATTCATGCTATAATAGTATTAACGAGGAAACATTAATACTTGTGTGATTTGTAAACTTAAATAGAAGTCCCTAGTAAAGCCTCTATATAATACTAGCTTGTTGGTTAATAAATGATTGTGGTTTCCCTATCATGAACATTGAGATGTTATTAACAACAAGGTCATATCGTTAGGAGAATGATATGATGGACATACTCCTATAGATAAGCGTAGCATAAAGATCAAGTCATTTTAATAGTTCAATTGCTATATGCTTTCTGATACATAGTAACCTAATTCCTTTGACCATGAGATCATGCATATCACCTTCACCGGAAGGATGCTTTGATGACATCAAACACCACATCGTAACTGGGTGGATATAAAGGTGGCATTGAGTGTTCGGAAAGTATTGGTTGAGACACATGGATCAAGCACTACTAGGAAACAGGCTGTTAGTGGCGCACCCGAAATGCCCATCCGTGGCGCACTAGCAGTGCGCCACGGGCCTTGCGCTATGGCTATCTCTCAGCCGTGGCGCACTGCCTAGTGCGCCATAGAAGTTTAGATACAGGCGTGGCGCACATGCCAAGCGCCACGTGTTTGGGCAGGTGCGCCACGCGTATGAAACGATAACCGTGGCGCACTAGGTGCTGTGCGCCACGGATATAAATTTCAAAATTCAAAAAAAAGCAGCAGATCTGGATCTCGTCGTCAGTGTCGTCGCGCGTCGGTGCAGGTCGCCGTCGTCGCCTCCTCGTCGTCACCTTGTTGTCGTCGTCGGAACTGCAAGGAGGAGGAGGAGAATAGGAGGAAGAGGAGGAGAAGAGGAGGAGAAGAAGAAGAGGAGGCAAAGGAGGAAGAGGAGGAGAAGAAGAGGAGGAGAAGAAGAGGAGGAGAAGAAGAAGAGGAGGCAGAGGAGGAAGAGGAGGAGAAGAAGAGGAGGCAGAGGAGGAAGATGAGGAGAAGAAGAGGAGGAGGAGAAGACGAGAGGGAGGTAGGAAGAGATGGAGGAAGGGATGTCGACGTCGCCCGTTGTCACTGCGAGGAGGAGGATAAGGAGGTCGACGTCGCGCCGTCACTGCAAGGAGAGGAGAAGGAGAAGGAAGAAGGGAGAAGGAAGAAGGAAGAAGGAAGAAGGAGAAGGGAAAGGGAGAGGAAGAGGGAAAAGGGGAAAGGAAAAGGGGAAAGGAAAAGGGAGGAGGGCGGGGTGGGGATTCAAATTTGAATCCCGCCCAAGCTTATCCGTGGCGCTCTAGGTGTAGGTGCGCTACGGATAAGTCGCCCTGTTTTTTTTCTGCAGGAAAAAATGGTTTTCTGACCGTAAATTTTTACTCTTTTCGAATTTTGAAAATCTAAAAAATCGCTAAACGACCTAAAGGGGTTGCAAGCGGATCTGGAATCTCGTTCTGGTCATTTTGGTATACTATACGATTTTTTTCGATATCGTATGGCATGACTTTTTTTGCAAATAAAGTCGAAACTCATTTCTGTTAATTTTACTAGAAGCTATACCACATTACCTACCTAAATATGAAAGGATTTAATTTTTTGAAGTGTTTATCATTTTCGTTTATTTTTTGCAAACCCTAAAAAGGCGATCCACGGGGGGGTGGAGTTGGTGCACGCCACTTAGGCGTAGGGCACTAGGGCAGAGTGCCCTACGGCTAAGTTTATACATCTGTGGCGCACTATGCCATGTACGCCACAGATGTTTGTGGCCGTTTCACAGCAGAGGGGGCGTGCGCTTAGGCGTAGCGCACCCCCCCCCCCATGTGCGCCACAGATGACACTAACAACCGTGGCGCACATGACTATACTGCGCATCAGATGTTTGGCGAGCGTCCAACAGGGCCCTGGACCACACACATCTGTTGCGCACTATAGTCACGTGCGCCACGGTTGTTCTAGTTACTAGTAGGGCACTGCCCACAGGTGAGCCACGCCTGTTTTAGCCGTGGGGCACTTCAACCATGTGAGCCACGGATGTGCTGATTACCTATAGCTGTTTTCCTAGTAGTGAAGAGTGGGATTTTTCCATCCATATGATGGATAGATATACTCTGGGCCCTCTCGGTGGAATGTCATCCAATTAGCTTGCAAGCATGTGACTGGATCACAAGGGATCACATATCACAGGAACGAGAAAAGAGTACTTATCAGTAACGAGGTTGAACTAGGTATGCAGAGATACCGACGATCATAACCTCGGATAAGTAAACTATCGTGAGACAAAGGGAAATTGGTATCATATGTAAGTGGTTCATTCGATCGCAAAGTAATCGTATAAATATGTGGGAGCCATATGAATTTCCAGATTCCTCTATTGGTTATTGTTCGGAGAAGTGTCTCGATCATGTCCGCATAATTCACGAACCGTAGGGAGACATACTTAAGGATTCGACGTTGTTTGAGTAGTTATGGAATGATGAGTAAGAGACCGAATGTTGTTCGGAGTCTCGGATGGGATCCGGGATATCACGAGGAGATCCAGAATGGTCCGGAGAATAAGATTCATATAAGGAAAGTCCTGTTTCTGGGTTGGAGAATGGTTCCGGTGTTTTCATCGGGATGTTCTAGAAGGTTCCGGAATGTCCGGCACTCCGGGGGGAAGGGTACATGAATGTGTCATAACAAGTTGGAATGATTGCATCATGTACTAGGTGTCATCGCTGAACAAAATAAAAGGTTTAATCAAATCCTAGTTTGAAAAGTCAAACACCAATTTGAAAAGTCAAACGGCTATTTTGTGAGGTGGAGGGAGAGTAGGAAACCTACATGGGGAGGAGTTCCCTCCCTCCACCGCCAGCCCACTTGGAGACCGAGTTGGGAGGACTCCCTCCCTTGGCGCCCCTCCACCTATATAAGGAGGGCTGCGCCCGCCTCCAAGCACAACACCACGCCCTAAACCTAACCCTAGCCGCCTAGGGCAAAACCTAGCCGCCGGCCTAGCCCCCTCCTTGGTGCGTTTAAACCCTAGATCGCCGAGGCTCTCTCTCCTAGTCCCCCCTACTCGCTCCGGCGAAGCCTGCGAGATCTCCCTCTACTTAGGTACCATGCCGTTGTCTTTCGGAATCACGAGAGTGCTACAACCTCCATTTGCTGGAAAAGGAGAGGAAGGTCTTCGTCGAAATCGAACGTGTGACCGATCAAGCGCTGCGAGCGCTTGGCGTCGGAAGGGTCGTCTACACGATCTTGAGATCGGCAAGAGTACGACTACATCACCCACGAGAATCCGCTCTCGTTAAACACTTTGGAATCTTTGAGGGTGAGTTATTACATCGACTCGTTGCTACAATCTAGTAGATAGATCTTGGCTTGTTTGTTTGTATGCGGTAGAAAATTTTTGTTTTCCATGCTACGAACCCCTACAGTGGTATCAGAGCCGTGTCTATATGTAGATCTGTTGCACGATAAGAACACAATGGTCATTGTGGGCGTTGATGTTTTTGTTGTTGATTGCTTCTTGTGTACTTTGCATCTTGCGGGATGGTGGGATGAAGCGGCCCGGGCTAACCTTACATGACATCGTTCATGAGACTTGCTCCACGCTTGACATGGAACTTGTATTGCATAAGTGGCTTTGCGGGTGCCTGTTTCTCCCAACATAGTTAAGAATCAATTTACAACGGGTGATTGACAATACTAGTATCAATGTTGTGGTTCTTGTTCGTAAGTTAGAACGACACTTATTGAAATCCCCAAACCACGTAAAACATGCAAAGAAAGTAGAGGCGTCTAACTTTGTTTTGCAGGGGTGTGCTATGATGTGATATGGCCATGATTGTGATTATATTTGATGTATGCAATGTTCCTTATTGTAAGTTGGCAACCAGCAGGAGCCATATGGTTGTCTTTAATTTCTGTTAAGACCCGCATGTCTATTCAAAGTAGTTGTAATAGTTGAAGCTGGTGGACGACAACCATGGAGCGGCATCATTGACCTTGATGCAATGCCGGCGATGATGGAGATCATGTTCGTGCTTGAAGATGGAGATCGGAAGCACAAATAAGAAAGGCCATATCATATCACATATTATGAATTGCATGTGATGTTAATCCTTTATGCATCTTGTATTGCTTAGTTAACGACGGTAGCATTATAAGATGATCCCTCATGCACATGAATATCAAGTTCTAAAGTGTTCACCCTTAGTAAGCACCGTTGCTAAAGCTTGTTGTTTCGAAGCACCACGTGATGATCGGGTGTGTTAGATTCCGCAAGTGTATACAACGTGAGCAAGCCAGATTTGCTCATACAGAAGCTAAGGTTTGATCTTGACGAGCCTAGCATGTACAGACATGGTCTCGGAACACGGATCACCGAAAGGTAAAGCATGAATCATATAGTAGATATGATGAACATGTCGATTGTTCGCGATTGAAGCTACATCAACTCTCGTGATGATCGGTGTTGATGTGGTGGGTTTGGTTCGTGTGATCACTAAAACAATGTGAGGGATATTGTTTTGAGTGGGAGTTCACCTAGATTAATTTAACTATTAATTAGAACTCAATTTGTCATAAACTTAGTCTAAACTATTGCAAATATGTTGTAGATCAATGGCGGCCCCTACCATCACTTTTAATGCGTTCCTAGAGAAAGAAAAGTTGAAAAACAATGGAAGCAACTTCGCAGATTGGTTCCGCAATTTGAGGATTGTCCTCATTGCTGGTAATTTGACCTATGTGCTGGATGCACCGCTAGGTGACCCACCTGCAGCTACTGCTACCGATGAAGTAAAGAATGTTTACCTTGCTCGGAAGACTCAGTACTCCAAAGTTCAGTGTGCTATCTTGTATGGTTTAGAATCGGAGCTTCAGAAAAGGTTTGATAATTCAGACCCACATGATATTGTCCGTGATCTCAAATTGATCTTTGAGACTCACGCGGCAATTGAGAGCTATGAGGCTTCTAAAAAGTTCTTTAACTGCAAGATGGAAGAGGGCAGATCCATCAGTGAGCATGTGCTTAAGATGTCTGGGCACGCAAACAAACTTCAAAGCTTGGGTATAGTGATTCCTAATGCTTTGGAGATTTATCGTGTCCTCCAATCACTACCACCAAGTTACAAGAACTTTGTGATGAACTACAATATGCAAAACATGAACAAGCAGTTGCGTAACTCGCCATGTTAAAATGCGAAGTGGAGATCAAGAAAGAGCACCAAGTGTTGATGGTCAATAAGACCACCAAATTCAAGAAAGGCAAGTCTAAGCAAAAGGGACACTTCAAGAAGGGTGGTAAGAAAGTTACCGCGCCGACGAAGTAGACCAAGGCTGGACCTAAGCCTGATACTGAGTGCTTTTACTGCAAGGGAGAAGGTCACTAGAAGCGGAATTGCCCAAAGTACTTGGCGGATTTGAAGAATGGCAACATCAATAAGAAAGGTATATCTGATATACATGTTATTTATGTGTATCTCACTAGTACTCGTAGTAGTGCCTGGGTATTTGATACTGGTTCGGTTGCTCATATATGTAACTCGAAACAGGTGCTGTAGAATAAACGGAAGCTAGCGAAGAATGAGGTGACGATGCGCGTGGGAAACGGATCAAAGGTTTATGTGATCGCGGTCGGCACGCTACCTCTTCATCTACCATCAGTATTAGTTTTATACTTAAATAATTGTTATTTGGTGCCTGCGTTAAGCATGAACATTATATCGGGATCTTGTTTATTGCGAGATGGTTACTTGTTTAAGTCCGAGAATAATGGTTGTTCGATTTATATGAGTAATATGTTTTATGCACATGCACCTTTGATAGATGGTCTATTCTTATTGAATCTCGATAGTGGAAATACACATATTAATAACATTGAAGCTAAGCGTTTGAAATCGAGCGATAACTCGACCTATATGTGGCACTGTCGTCTTGGTCACATTGGATTGAAGTGTATGAAGAAACTCCATTCCGATGGACTTCTTGAATCACTTGATTTTGAATCACTTGAAAGATGCGAAGCATGTCTGGTGGGTAAAATGACTAAGACTCCATTTTCTGGTATGATGGAGCGAGCTACGGACTTACTGGAAATCATACATACCGATGTATGTGGTCCAATAAGTGTAGAATCCGCGGTGGTTATCGTTATGTTCTTACCTTCACGGATGACTTGAGTAGATATGGGTATATCTATTTCATGAAACATAAGTCCGAAACTTTCGAGAAGTTTAAGGAATTTCAAAGTGAGGTTGAGAATCAACGTAACAAGAAGATTAAATTTCTATGTTCTGATCGTGGAGGTGGATATCTAAGTTACGAGTTTGGCGAGCATTTGAAGAAATGCGAAATACTTTCACAATTGACACCGCCGGGCATTGGCGGAGGGCCTTGGAGATGAAACTGGGCTATGACCCCCCCCTCCCCTTCTAAATGTGCAACTATATTTCTAGGCATACTTTGCCTCGGTTATCTTCTGTTTTTCCTAGTGGTTTAATCTAGCACAAGGGAGCTGTGTAAAAAAAGGCCTCTGTTGGCTGGCTGGTCTGAGATAGTTCGTTGACTATGTGATAAGATGGGCTGCTGGACTATGTAGAAATAGATTGGTTTTTTTACCTTGGGCCATCGACTCAATGTTTTCTTCTTGATGGCCATCAGCGGATCAAATAGAAATAGAAGTTGCAAAGTATTGCCAATTCGAATGTAAATTAAAAAATCTACACTGGCCATCGGTGGTAAAAACAATTCCTCTCTTGCAACGTCAATTTCTATGTAAATCAAGAAATTAAGTGCATGTTTATTCTTGAAAATCATCTCTTGTTGTTACGCGAAACTTGAATTAGAGCATAATTAGCGGTGAAGAGTTGAATTTTTCCCCTGCTCTGCATTTGGTCACGCTCCGCCACTGCCGCCGGGAACACCACAGCGTAATGGTGTGTCCGAATGTTGTAATCGAACTCTCTTAGATATGGTTTGTTCTATGATGTCACTTACAGATTTACCGCTATCATTTTGGGGTTATGCATTAGAAACATCCGCATTCACTTTAAATAGGGCACCATCGAAATCCATTGAAACGACACCGTATGAATTATGGTTTGGGAAGATACCAAAATTGTCGTTCCTAAAAGTTTGGGGTTGCGAAGCCTATGTAAAGAAGTTACAGCCGGACAAGCTTGAACCCAAAGCGGAAAAATGCGTCTTCATAGGATATCCAAAGGAAACTATTGGGTATACCTTCTATCATAGATCCGAAGGCAAAATCTTAGTTGCCAAGAATGGATCCTTTCTAGAGAAGGAATTTCTCTCGAAAGAAGTTACGGGAAGGAAAGTAGAACTCGACGAGGTTGTCGAACCTGCTCTCGAACTTGCGAGTAGCGCAACACCAGAAGAAGTTCATGTGGTGCCTACACCAATAAGAGAGGAAGCTAATGATGATGATCATGAAACTTCGGTTGTAGTTGCTACAGAGCCTCGCAGGTCAACGAGAACTCATTACCCTGATTGGTATGATCCCGTTATGAGTGTCATGTTGGTGGACAACACCGATGACCCTGTGACATATGAGGAAGCGATGATGAGCCCAGATTCCAATAAATGGCAAGAAGCCATGAAATCCGAGATTGGATCCATGTACGAAAACCAAGTATGGACTTTGGTTGACTTACCGGATGGCCGGAAGGCTGTCGAGAACAAATGGATTTTCAAGAAGAAAACATATGCTGATGGTAATGTTACTGTCTATAAAGCTCAACTTGTCGCAAAAGGGTTTCGACAAATTCAAGGGGTTGACTATGATGAGACTTTCTCACATGTAGCAAAGCTAAAGTCTGTGAGGATTATGTTAGCAATCGCTGCATATTATGATTATGAGATATGGCAGATGGATGTCAAAACAGCATTCCTCAATGGAGACATTGATGAAGAGTTGTATATGATGCAACCCAAAGGTTTTGTCGATCCTAAAGATGCTAACAAGGTATGCAAACTTCAACGGTCCATCTATGGATTGAAGCAAGCATCCCGAAGTTGGAATCAACGTTTTGATAAGGTAATCAAAAGTTTTGGTTTTATACAAACTTATGGAGAAGCTTGTATTTATAAGAAAGTGAGTGGGAGCTCTGTAGCATTATAAATACTATATGTAGATGACATATTGTTGATTGGGAATGATGTACACCTTCTCGTCAATGCCCATTGTTATGGACTTGGGTTTTGGAGAAGATGGGGATGCTGGAGATCGTGGCACGGTTAACAGACAAGCAACTAGGGGACACGAGATTTACCCAGGTTCAGGCCCCCGGAGGGAAAAACCTACTCCTGCTTGTCTGCTCTTTGATTACGGCGGATCCGAAGGTTACAGGGTGCGCAGATTCGATCTGGCGTGGATGCGTGTGCGAAAGTATGAGTTGAGTTTCCCTAGGACGCGCCCTCCTGGCCTTTATATAGACTTTAGGCAGGTCCCGGGCGTAGTCCTAGTCGGTTACAAGTTCTAGGGTTTTACCCTTTTGAATTTCCTATCTCCTCTAGTCTTCTCTCCAAGGATCCGAAGACGTCATGGGCCTTGGCCACCCGAAAATCTTCATGGGCCAGCATATGTCTGCCGTGGGCCTTCCTTGGGCTGGACCAGGTATGCTGAAGTTACGTACCCGTAGGGTATAACCATGTCAGTAGCCCCCGATTGATCAGTCGAATCGTAGATTTGGCTGAGGACTCTTCCATCCTTAGGGAGCAGCTATATGTTAATAGTATATGTGTGCAGGGATTGTTGATGCGTGTGCCTGACTCACCCGATGGATCAGGGTCAGTTAACTGTCTTAGGAAGAAACAACACGATCTTCTTCAGGTTCGGGTCCCTTAACCCAAGCCTGGAACATATGCTGGTGTAATTCAACTCAGGCCGCGGAGGACTTATAGGAGTGGAATTCTAGTGATTTTAATTGGTGTACCCAACGCGTCCGTCAGGATTTTTCATCGTACCTGCTGGTACGGATTCATACTAGCAGAGCGTAGTCAAGTGTGTTGCCAGGCCATCAGATGATATCTGTAGGTCTTATCTTTGCGTCGCAGACGCAGCATTCGAACATTTTATCACCTCGGAGGTGTTTCGGGTGGCCAAGGAGATTGTTGCTCACTTAGCGTTTTGTTGGGGCAGAGTTGCCGAAAAAGTTTTTGCATGCGGATCCGGAAGATCGCAGTCGAAGAATTCATAGGGTGCGCGACCAGCGCTCCCTATGGGAGTTGCCCCCAGGTGTCTGTTCGAGTCGTAGACTCGAACGGAGACTTTCAGTTCAAGCATTGTTTTAATCATTAGGTCCGCAGGACTCGAAAATTTTCGGATGCTTAAATCCATCCTCCCTATGGGAGTAGCCCCCGAGTCCGTAGTGGAGTCGTAGACTCGACGTAGGACTCAGAGAAGTAATTTTGTCTTCATTTGTCTGTTGGGTGCGCCGGTATCGATAGGAGTAGCCCGGTATTTAGTCGAATCGAAGATTCGGTGAGTACTCTTAATCGTGGAGCCAGTGGTGCTAGTATAGCTTTTGATGACGTCGGTGCTTACGATTGATGACCTCAAGCGTCGCTACGCCGAAGATGACTTGACCGACGAACATGGGTCCCACTTGCGACTTTGAATTGACCGTCGCGGGCGTGGAGATAATCTGGCGTCTCCTCGATTTCCGCGTAGTGGACGGCGAGGTAACGACGGTTCGTTGTGGTGTTGACACGTGTACGGCCAGATCTACCGTTGGCGTTAGGTCTTCTCGATGGACGGCCAGCGTGCGTCGTCTTCGCTGTTATAATCCTGGGTGAAATCGTGGTTTGTTTTTCACCGCACCATTTCATCTGTTCACTGCCTCCTTGTTCTTGAGCGATTCTTGCTGCGCGCTGAGCTTTCCTTCCACATTTCCTTCGTTCTTTCTGCGTTGTCATCGCCACCACCACTGCAGCGCCATGGGGAAAACAAAGAAGTCCTCATCTGTGGTTGGGACCAGCGCCGCCGGAGGCAAGAAGGGCACCACCGCTGCTCACGTCACCGATGGTGGCTGGCGGCGATCAGAAACGCGGGAGAGCGATCTCTGCAAACTGCGCGAGCGGAGCCTGATCCCGCAAGACACGACGGCCGTGAGACTTCCCGGCAATGAGGTAATCCCCCGTCCCCCATCTGGGTATCGGGTTATGTTTGTTGCCTTCATGATTCGCGGTTTTTCTTTTCCGGTCCATGATTCCTTCGTGGACTGCTCTTTTTCTATGGGGTTCAACTCCATCATCTGTCTCCCAACTCCCTTCTCCACATTGCGTGTTTTATCACGCTTTGCGAGTGTTGGCTTGGCATTGAGCCACACTTTGGCCTCTTCCGGAAGCTTTATTCCGTGAAGAGGCAGTCTGGTTCGGATGGTGTGTATCCCATTGGGGGTTTCATCATCTCCCTTAGTCCCAATGTGCAATTCTTTTCCTTTTCCATGTCCGAATCTGTCCAGTACTGGCGGAGGAAATGGTTTTACATCCGTGACTCCGTACTGCCTGGGCAAGATTTTGGTCTCGTTCCTTTTGACCCCTCCCAATTGATTGAGAAGAAAAGATCCTGGAAAAACCAAATCTTAGACGGTGAGGTGGCGGAGATAGAGGCCCTGTACCGTCGGGTGGAGGATCTCCAATTGATTCCTGAGAAGGAGGTGAACGGTGTCGACATCATCCGGACGTTTCTTGAGCGTCGGGTGCAGCCTCTCCAAGCGAGGGCGCACCCGATGTTTCTTTACTCTGGGCGCCGTGATCCGACGAGGGTTTCGAGTGAGAAAATCTCCGAGGTGGAACTTGACAAGGCTCTTCGCGCGCTGTTGAAGTTCAAGGCCGACGAAGAAATCCCGGGGAAGTCGCAGACTCCTCCCTTTTCTTCGACGTTGGTCGTACCGAAGGTGTAGATTTGCGCACGTAGTGCTCCCTTTTTGTTTTTGTCAGCTGTGTGCTTTTTCCTTTGTTTGCTAACAAAGTTCCTTTTCCTTTTGCAGAGCTTCAAAGTGCCGGGCATGGCACCACCGTTGCCCGAAAGGTATCCGAATGCCCCGGATAATGAAGTGGTGGATTCCGTGTCCGAGCTACCGTCAGCGCGATCCCCAGCGGAGGATGCCGACGAATCGAGTGAGGACCATTCGCGCAAGCGATCACGGAGCTCTAGCGAGTCGTCAGATGCCTCGACTCCTCCGACTCCCAGAAATCCTCTGGGCCTTGAGCGTCATGATGATGTTCATGGGGGTTCTTCCTCTCCCCTTCCTGCCATTCCTGTGCGGGCTGTTGCTCCGCACCCGCCAGCAAAGCGGAAGAAGGAAGAAAAGAAGGAGGAGAAGAAGGAAGAGAAGAGGGCCCGAAGGGCTTCTCCTATCTTCGACCTGAGCGCGTTGGGCTCGTAAGTTTTCTTGTTGCCACTGTTGTCCTTTGTTCCCTTGTTATTTTTGCACCTGTGTTGATTGGTTCGTATGCAGGCAATCCTCCGACGGCTCTAGTGATGGTGCCCGCGAGATGATGGGGGAGTCGAACATTGTGTCGCCTCCTCCTCAGACGGTGGCGACTTCTGGTGACGCTGCGCCAGTTCCTCCTGTGCAGGAGAGGCTGGTGGTTGCGCCTCAGAATTTTGCAAGCGGGCCTGCAGGTTCGCCTTCGGAGCACGTAAGTTTTTCTGCTTGATGTTATGGGGGGAGCCCCCGAGTGTCTTCGTATGCTGACGTTGTTTTTGCTTCTTTGTGTTGGGAGTAGCCCCCAAGTCCTGTTCTTACTGCTATTGCCTTTTTCTGCAGCCTTTTGTCCAAGAGGCCAAGCGGCTGGTGGAGGAGCGCCTGACGCTGGAGGAGAAACTGCGGCAGCTTCAAGGTATTCGTCTGCCTTGTAGTACTTCTCTTGCTTATCCCGGTCCTGTTCTTTGACACTTGCTTGATGTAAATGTAGAGGAGCATAACGAATCTCTCCGTGAGGTCGATGCTCTAAAGAAGAGCCTTGGCCAATCGGAGCAGAAGGCCGAAGCTGCCGCTGGTGCGAGAGAGCGCCTTGAGCTGGAGCTGACGAAGGCAGCCGAAGCGAAAGATCGTCTGCAGCGGGAAGCCGCAGATCGTGAGGAGCAGCTGGCCACCGTTGCGGCTGCTCGTGAAAAAGGGGTGGCGGATAAGCTCATGGCTGCTGCCAAGGCTATTTAGGGTGAGTACAAGCTTTTGGACTTGTTTCTTCTTCTACGGATCTTCTTCTATGCTGACTTTCTTCATGATTTCTTCTTTTTTGTCTCAGATGCCGCATGCATCGAGTTCGACCACGGTGCTCTGGAGCACGGGAGTGCTCTAGATGATTCCACTGTAGCGGTCGAAGACCGCTGCAGCACCGTCGTCAACTCCCTTGCCAAGGCGAAAGAGGTCCTTGGTCGCTTCTATCAGGAGCTCTTCCCGAAGGGCGCACCCCTTGAAGATGTGGATGCCCTGGCAGAGGCTTTGTCACCGGCGCTGCAGCGTATAAGCATAAGCGAAGGGCATCGGCGTCCGTCGGGCTGGCGATGGCCATGGCGGTGGGCGGAGTTGGACCTTCCCAGTTACTTCTCGGATGCCTACGGCTGCGGATGGATCCGAGGTAGCCTTCGCCGCCTACTCCGCTCGCTGCAGACGATATGGGCCCAAGCTCATTGACTTGCTGTCTGAGTATGCATTGCGGCAGCAGGGCGAGGCCAAAGCTAGGCAGTCTGGTTCTGAGGCGACTCAGTGTCCTCCGCCTTAGGCATAGCAGACGTAGGGTAGTTTGTAGTCTACTTTTGTTGTAAATATCTGTTGTAGTACCATCCTTATTCCACGTAGTGGCCTTATATATTTTGATGAATTCCTCCGAGTTGTGCTCTATCCTTGGCTGAATGTTTGTGTGCCTTCTTTTTCTGCTGCTATAGGTTCCTTCGGGTGCTGACCAGTGGACACTTCATCCGAAAGGCCCCTGCAAGCATCATTGGATGATTCCTCGCAGCTCGCTTTTCTTCGATATCGCGTGCGCAGCTTGGAGAGAGATTTGCTTGGGTTACGCGGTCGCGCTGACGTTTGGAAATCAAAAGCAGACCGTGGTGCAGCCAGAGAGGAGTATTTGATGGCGGAGCTGGGTCGGCTGTCCGAGCAGCTGCAATGTAAGTTGATCCTTCTTTCGGGTTGTAGCTCAGTTCTTCGGGTGAGCCTGCTGGCTTTACTCTTGTTGTGTGTGGTTGTCGCAGGTGCCAATCTTGCTCCGAGGGAAGAAAAGGAGCGTATTGCTGTTCGAGTCAATTGCTTGACTCAACAGGACATGGAGGCCGGCGGCTTCTTCTGGATGGATCGTGATCGCGCCATAGTTCTGGCGACGGTGCAGGATCGTGTCTACCAGGTTCCGCGGGTGCTCCGCCAGGTGCAGACATCACTTTCCTCGGTGCTGCACGTCATGTTTCCGTTGGATGCCGTGCCAACTACCCTTGCAGGTCTTCTGACGAAGTTTCGGAGTGCCGGCAATGTCAAGGAGCTGGTGCGGCAGCAGCTCATCGCAAGGGTGAAGGCTGCCTTGTCTCTTGTGAGGGTGCATCTTCCTGACGTAGATTTGGCTGCTGTGGCGACTGGGCCACCTCCTCGACCAGATGGTGGCGAGTGGAATATGCGTCTGCATTACGCGGCTGTAAGGCAGTATGCCGAACAGATTGTAGATTTGTTTGAGCAGCGTGCTCAGGTTATTTTTCAGAATAGGTAGGACCTGAAAATAAACAGATAGATGTAAAATTTGTATATTGCGGCTGGGCGTGTATGTGCCCTTTGTTGTAAAGGTTTGCTTGTTTGCGAGCACGCAATGCTTTGATTTAGTACGTGCCCTTTTCGTTTGCCTGACGTGGTCAGCTACTCAGGTGTACACGTTTTGTCCTCAGTCGATGAAATCGTGAGGTGGGGGGAGCCCCCGAGTGCGTATGTAGGATGTAGTAAAGTTGGAGAAGATAGTCAACCGAAGGTTGGGGGCGAGGTACTTAGCTTTATTTATATCATAATGGAGGAGTTACATGGTTCGGCTGAGTAGCCTTGGCTGAAAGCCTTATTGAAAGTAAAAAGGGGGGTAGGTTGCTACGGGTAGAATCGTCGCAGGTGCGAGACGTTCCACGGGTTGGAGTATGCGACTCCAGACTCCACGTGCTTGAGGCGATAGGCGCCACCTGGGATGACCTCGGTGATGGCGTAGGGTCCTTCCCATGGTGAATCGAGTTTGTTCGGTCGCTTTTGCTTGAGTCGCAAGACGAGGTCTCCTTCGATGAAGGACCTTGGCGCAATGCCGGGCTGTGGTAGTTCGGAGACTTTCTTTGGTACACCGCTGATCTAACCGCTGCTATATCCGTGCTTCGTCGAGTGTGTCGGGCATCTTCGAGTGCAGCGTGGATTAAACGCATTTATGTGACGACTCGTGGAGCTGGTGGCGTGCTTGCTGGTAGCACGCCTCCGTGCACCATGAAGAACGGTGTGTAGCCGGTGGAGCTGTTTGGCGTAGTCCGTAAGCTCCATAGGACAGACGGTAGCTCTTTCGTCCAGTTTCCGGCTTTGTGCTCGAGTGAGCTCATGAGGCGTTTCTTGATCCCGGCGGCGATTAGGACGTTGGCCTTTTCCACTTGCCCGTTTGTTTGCGGGTGTGCCACTGAGGCATACGTGATATTGATCACGAGGCCTTCGCAGAAGTCCTGGAATTCTTCGGAGATGAAGTTCGATCCGTTGTCGGATGATGATCATGCGATGCCAAACCTGTAGACAATGGATTCGAAGAACTTGACGGCGGTTTTGCCCTTCTGGTTGGTGACTGGAATGGCTTCGATCCACTTGGTGAATTTGTCGACTGCGACTAGGAGGAAGACGTGTCCTCCCTTCGAGGATTTTGGCAGTTTGTCGATCATGTCGAGGCCCCATTGGGCAAAAGGCCAGGCTATGGGTACGGGTCGAAGTTCGGACCCAGGTGCGTGCGGTTTGTCGGCGAACCGTTGGCACCCGTTGCATCTTTGGACGATGTCTTTCGCGTCGCTCATGGCCGTTGGCCAGTAGAATCCTACTCGCAGAGCTTTGGCGACGAGGGAGCGGCTACCTACGTGGTGGCCGCAGATGCCCTCGTGGATATCTTGGAGTATGGCCTTGCCGTCGTTGATGGTGACGCACCGTTGTAGTACGCCCGTAATGCTGCGTTTGTACAGCTCGCCGTTGATGATGGTGAAGGCTTTTGACCGACGAGATACGCGCCGGGCATCTGTCGGGCTGTCTGGCAATTCTCCGTTTATCAGGAACTGGAGGTATGGACGTGTCCAAGTTTCTTCGACTGCCATGACCTGCATCAGGTTGACCATGGCAACTTCGGTATCCAACTTTTCGGGTCCTTCATGACCTTCGGGTAGCGTAGCCCCCGAGTGTTCTGCTTCTTTGGGTGATCCCTTGGGGAATTTCCGCTTGATGGATGGCACGCAGATCTGTTCGAGAAACACGCCTGGCGGTACCTTTGCACAAGTGGAGCCGATGTTGGCGATTCTATCGGCCTCCTCGTTGCTCTCTCTTCCAACGTGCCGAAGTTTGCAGCCGTCAAATTCTCCTTGGAGTGCGTTGTATAGCGCGCGGTACGCGATCATGTTTTTGGCGTGTGCGTCACACTCATTCATCGTCTGCTGTACGACAAGGTTGGAGTCACCGTAGATGACCAGGCGCGTTGCGCCGCATATTTTTGCCATCTTCATGCCGTGGATGAGGGCTTCGTATTCGGCCTCGTTGTTGGAGGCTCTGAATTTCATCTGAAGGACGTACTTCATCTTGTCACCTTGCGGGGAGGTCAGTATGACTCATGCCCTGCTCGGCGCTTGGAGCCGTCAAAATGCATTGTCCAGACTACGACATGTGGGGTGTCGAGCATGCAGCTCCATCCAGTGCACCAGGAAGTCCGGAAGGACTTGAGATTTGATTGCGTGTCGCTTCTCGTAGATGATGTCCAGGGGTGATAGTTCAATGCCCCACAGGGCCACGCGTCCTATGGCCTCTGGGTTATTCAGGATGTTGTTTAGGGGTGCCTCGTTGAAGACCATCACCTGATGCTCCTGGAAGTAGTGGCTCAGTCGTCGATCCGTCATGAACACGTCGTAGGCCAGCTTCTGGTAGTGCGGGTACCGATGTTTTTTTGGAGTGAGAACCTTGCTGAGGTAGTAAATTGGGCGTTGTACCCCGTGGGTCTTGCCTTCTTCGGGTCGTTCGACCACGAGTACTGTGCTGACCACCTGGTGTGTGGCTGCTATGTACAGCAACAGGGGCTCGCGCTCTTTTGGCGTGACCAAAACGGGCGAGGTGGAGAGGATCCGCTTGAGGCTTTCGAATGCGTCGTTGGCTTCTGGTGTCCACTCGAACTTGTCTGCCTTACGCAACAGCTGGTAAAATGGTAGGGCCTTCTCGCCCATGCGGCTGATGAACCTGCTTAGTGCCGCTACTCGCCCTGCTGCTGAGCATTGAGGTTTTTCGCTTCTCCATTGTCATGATAGCTTTGATTTTCTTCGGTTCGCTTGATCCCTCGTTGAGAGATGAAGTACGAGCGGTGACGACCAGGACGCCGAAGGCGCACTTTTCTGGATTGAGCTTGATCCTGTAGCGGTCAAGGTTGTCGAACGTCTCGCGGAGATCGTCGTTAAGTGTTCTTGCCTCCTTGGTTTTTATGACTATGTCATCGACATAGACTTGGACGTTGCGACCGATCTGGTCCTTGAGGCAGTTGCATGCATCGGCCGTACGTGGCACCCGCGTTCTTTAGCCGAAGGGCATTGTGTTATAGCGAATACTCGAGCGGTGTGATGAACGCCATTTTCTCTTGATCTTCGACCTTGAGTCGAATATGGTTATAGCCTGAGTAGGCGTCGAGGAGAGCTTCTCACAACTGCGGTCGAATCGATGATCTGGTCGATCCGGTGTAGGGAAGTGGTCCTTTGGGCGGTGTTTATTTAGTGGCGTGAAGTCCACGCATCCGCAGGATGTCCGTGTCCTTCTTGGGACCATCACCGTGTTGCCGACCACTCGCTTTCCTTGATTTCCCGGATGAAGTCTGCTGCGGTAATCTGTTGATCTCCTTGCCGATAGCTTGGCTCGTGGCTCAACGGTCTTGGATAGACCGCTTGGCGGCTTGGTGTGCAGGAAGACATTGAGTGCGTGCTCGGCGAATTCACAGGAACTCTGGCATGTCCGCAGGACACCAGCGAATATTTCCAGCGCTCACGGAGGAATTGACGGCGCGCCTTCTTGATCTTGAGGTCGTTGGCGATCAGCGCTGTCTTGGGCGTCTGTCGGATGGACCTGCACTTTCTTGGTGTTGACGGTGGAGTCGAAGGACATGTCGGGTGCGTTACGCCTTGTGGCGGGGTAGCCCATTGTCCGTCACCTCGCGGAGCCTTACGAGCTCGTCTTGCATGCCAAAGGACTGGGAGATTTTGTTGAAATCCCTGTCGCATTGGTCCGATCGGGTGAAGCTCCCGTGGACTGTGATGACGCCCCTTGGTCCTGGCATCTTGAGTAGTAGGTATGCGTAGTGTGGGACGGCCAGGAACCTTGCGAATGCTACACGTCCCAGGATGGCATGGTATTGCGACGGCCAGTCCACCACTTCGAATTCTAGGCGCTCCTGCCGAAAGTTGTCCGGCTTCCCGAAGATGACGTCGAGCCCTATTTTGCCCAGGGGGAAGATGCCCTTCCCTGGGACAATGCCGTGGAACGTTGTGTCTGATTGTTCCAGGCTGCATTGCGGGATCCGCATAGCTGCTAGAGTGCTTGCGAACATTAGGTTGATGCCGCTGCCGTCCATGAAGCGACTCATCTCGAAGCCTCCGATCTGCGCCTCCGGCACCGAGGCAGCATGACTGGGCGAGGATCTGGCAAGGTGATCATGCAGTGAATGTGATGCAGGACTCCGATCCGCTGAGGTACTCGAGGATTGCGGCGGAGTTGCCACGGCCAAGTTGATTTGTCGGGTGATTTTCTTACGCACCCTATTTGTGGGCGTCCCTTCATATCATATTGAGTGCTCCTTTTGGTGGGGGTATGGGACCACTGGCGTTGTTTCTTGTTGTGCGACTGGTTGATTTGGGCCTCAATAGGCGGTGGAGGAGCTCCGTGTGCTATTTCACTGGCGCAGTGTGTTTCGACGCAGGATTGGAGCTTGTTGCTTCATCGCATCATGCCTTCGCTTAGTTTTTGGAACTCATGGCGGTCCTTGAGCATGTGGCTAGCTTTCTTTTGCCATCTTGTTTGTCGATGTAGAAGTGGATGGTGCATGGACCCGAAAGTTTGTCGAATCTTTGAGGGTCCGTTCTCATGATCATGGCGTTGCCACCCATGTTGTTGGTCGTCATTGTCGGAAGTTTCCGCTACGGTATCCTCCGCTATTGCGGCTGTTGTCATTACGGGTCGGCGTGGCCGCGACCATGTCGGGTCCGTCGCGGTCCTCGTATACGCGATCTCCTCTTCTTCGGCGTTCGTCTTGACCATAGTCGTCCTCTTCATCGATTGTGCCCGCTGGATGCAATCTTCGCCCGTCTTACTGTTGGCGATTTCCATGAGGTGGTCGAGTGTCTTGGGCTTTACACGCCCAAGTTCCTCCTTGAAGTCTGGGCGTTTGACGCCGTCCCTGAAGGCGTCGATGGCCCGCTCTTCGGAGATGTGTGCTGCGGAGTTCTTGGTTGTAGACCAGCGTAGTATGTATGAGCGAATAGATTCACCCGTTCTCTGGGTACAGGCTCGCAACTCTTCGATTGAGGCGGGCCTCTTGCTGGTGCCTTTGAAGTTTCGGATGAAGCTGTAAGCGAGCTCCTCCCAGCTTCATATGGATCCTGATGATAGGCTGCTAAGCCAAACCAGCTGCGCTTTGTTGCGGTGAAGGCATTGCATGGCGGTTTGTTTGTTGCCTCCGTGAAGCTTGGCGGATGTGAGATGGGCAGAGCCAGACTTTGGATCTTGCGTGCGTTGAACTTGAGTATCCGAAGGAAGCTTGAAGTTGCGTGGCATCTGTGTTGGCGGACGGATCTGCTGAAGCATAGAGCCCCGCAGAGTTCTCCTTCGTCTTCATCCATCTCAGATTCAGACGAGCATGCGCGTTTAGCGCGTGCCTTGTCGATCTTGCGCTGTGTAAGCTTGTCTCTGGCTTCGTAGTCGCGTTTATGGCGGTGCGAGCTCTTCTTTCTTCGAGGGAGATCGTGCTCCTCTTCCTCTTCGGATGAGGGGGTGGGGCTCCGGTCGCGCCTGGACGGAGCTTTCTTCTTCGGCTCCGCAGGAGCGTCTTCGTGGAGCGCAGCTCCGATTAGTCCTAGTCCGGTGAGTGCGGACCTATGCCCTTTTCGGGTCCCCCTCCGGAGGTGGGTGAGCCGCGAGATACGCAGTGGCTGCCATGATCGCAGCTTGTGGCGTCTTCGGGATGATGTTGCCGTCAGCGTCCATATCCATAAACGATGTATGGAGAGTTCGGGTCACGTCACGCCGCTCCTTGGGGTCCATGTTTTCCACCCGAGAGCGGTGCTTGTTTCCCTGATTTCCGTTTGTGCTAGAGCCGGGTCCCATGGCGGAGAGCGCAGCTCGTCAGACCGGACTCGAGGCTGCTTGTGTTTGTCGAGCGTCTCCTGCATCTTGACTTGCTTCTTGTGCTCCTCGATGAGGAGGTAGTGGTATGCCCTCAGCAGATCACGTGGGGAGTCCAGAGGTAGAACTATTTCGCCTGCGACGGCGCGGCGTGCTTCGACCCATCCTTCTTTGCTAAGTTGAATGAGGTGGCCTCTGTTTTCCCCATTTTCGCCGTTTCCACCATTTTCGCCGTTTCTGTCCTGCGGGTTGGGGTTGGGAGGCGGGTTAGGCGTTTCCTCGTAGGTTTGGATGACTGCGGCGCAGAATGGCGCTTCAGATTGGTTGTACGCAGCTTTCGGATCCGGAACCGTAGGTCCCTTCATCCGAAGGTGGATCGCACAGATCGGAGTTGCAGCTGCTGCTGCTGTAGAACTCATCTGTTGATAGTGACGTGCGTAGCACGGGGTGTGGAGCCCATGAAGCGGGCCTGATTGACGGCACGGGCACCCACTCAGGGAGGCGGAGGGTGCCAGTTTGTCCCACCTGGAAGCAAAAGCTCCCGAACAAGATTTCGAGTCCGTCGCCTACGGGCTCGAAATCCTTCATGGTATCCGGCGAGTGGGCGGTGAAGTCGAAAGAGCCGAAGAGGAGGTGATTCTCCGTCGCCGCGGAGTTGTAGATCGATCGGGTCGGAACCGTCACGACCGCACAATCAGCAGCCCCAGTTCCCACAGACGGCGCCAATTGACGAGGTTTAATCTCGTCAATGCCCATTGTTATGGACTTGGGTTTTGGAGAAGATGGGGATGCTGGAGATCGTGGCACGGTTAACAGACAAGCAACCAGGGGACACGAGATTTACCTGAGTTCAGGCCCGGAGAAAACCCTACTCCGCTATGCTCTTTGATTACGACGGAACCGAAGGTTACAGGGTGCGCAGATTCGATCTGGCATGGATGCGTGTGCGAAAGTATGAGTTGAGTTGCCCTAGGACGCGCCTTCCTGGCCTTTATATATACTTTAGGCAGGTCCCGGGTGTAGTCCTAGTCGGTTACAAGTTCTAGGGTTTTACCCTTTTGAATTTCCTATCTCCTCTAGTCTTGCTCTCCAAGGATCCGAAGACGTCATGGGCCTTGGCCACCCGAAAATCTTCATGGGCCAGCGTATGTGCCGTGGGCCTTCCTTGGGCTGGACCAGGTATGCTGAAGTTACGTACCCGTAGGGTATAACCATGTCAGCGAGATCTTCAACTGAATCGGAATACATGGCTGCTTCGGAGGCTTCACAAGAAGCGATATGGATGAAAGAGTTCATTACAGAGCTCGGTGTGGTTCCTAATGCGTTGGACCCAATGTCTATCTACTGTGATAACATGGGCTCCGTAGCCAATGCGCAAGAACCAAGGTCACACAAGAAGCTGAAGCACATCAAGCTACGTTTTCACGCTATTCGAGAACATGTCCAAGATGGGGACATAAAGATTTGCAAAGTACACACAGATCTGAATGTGGCGGATTGGTTGACTAAACCTCTCCCGAGGGCAAAACATGACCAACACCAAACTGCCATGGGTGTTCGGTATATTACCATATAATCTAGATTAGTTGACTCTAGTGCAAGTGGGAGACTGTTGGAGATATGCCCTAGAGGCAATAATAAATGTAGTTATTATTATATCTTTGTGTTTATGATAAATGTTTACATTCATGCTATAATAGTATTAACGAGGAAACATTAATACTTGTGTGATTTTTAAACTTAAATTGAAGTCCCTAGTAAAGCAGAGGTATAATACTAGCTTGTTGGTTAATAAATGATTGTGGTTTCCCTATCATGAACATTTAGATGTTACTAACAACAAGATCATATCGTTAGGAGAATGATATGATGGACATACTCCTATAGATAAGCGTAGCATAAAGATCAAGTCATTTTAATAGTTCAATTGCTATATGCTTTCTGATACATAGTAACCTAATTCCTTCGACCATGAGATCATGCATATCACCTTCACCGGAAGGATGCTTTGATGACATCAAACACCACACCGTAACTGGGTGGCTATAAAGGTGGCATTGAGTGTTCGGAAAGTATTGGTTGAGACACATGGATCAAGAGTGGGATTTTTCCATCCATATGACGGATAGATATACTCTGGGCCCTCTCGGTGGAATGTCATCCAATTAGCTTGCAAGCATGTGGTATCACAAGGGATCACATATCACGGGAACGAGAAAAGAGTACTTATCAGTAACGAGGTTGAACTAGGTATGCAGAGATACCGACGATCATAACCTCGGATAAGTAAACTATCATGAGACAAAGGGAAATTGGTATCGTATGTAAGTGGTTCATTCGATCGCAAAGTAATCATAGAAATATGTGCGAGCCATATGAATTTCCAGATTCCTCTATTGGTTATTGCTCGGAGAAGTGTCTCGATCATGTCCGCATAATTCACGAACCGTGGGGAGACAGACTTAAGGATTCGACGTTGTTTGAGTAGTTATGGAATGATGAGTAAGAGACCGAATGTTGTTCGGAGTCTTGGATGGGATCTGGGATATCACGAGGATATCCGGAATGGTCCGGAGAATAAGATTCATATAAGGAAAGTCCTGTTTCGGGGTTGGAGAATGGTTCCGGTGTTTTCATCGGGAATGTTCTAGAAGGTTCCGGAATGTCCGGCACTCCGGAGGGGAAGGGTACATGAATGTGTCATAACAAGTTGGAATGATTGCATCATGTACTAGGTGTCATCGCTGAACAAAATAAAGGGTTTAATCAAATCCTTGTTTGAAAAGTCAAACGGCTATTTTGTGAGGTGGAGGGAGAGTAGGAAAGCTACTTGGGGAGGAGTTACCTCCCTCCACCGCCGGCCCACTTGGAGACCGAGTTGGGGAGGTACTCCCCTCCCCTTGGCGCGCCCCCTCCACCTATATAAGGAGGGGCAGGGCTTCCTCAGCGAACATAACACCACGCCCTCTAAACCCTAACCCTAGCCGCCGCCGCCCTCCATAGCCGCCGCTAAGAGCACCAACGCGTTCCGACCGAACCGCACCGCCCCTTGCCGCGCCATTACCTTCTTGAGCACCGCTAGGGAACCGCGTACCATCCCCTACCTTCAGCCATGCCCGTAGCTCACTATAACGCCGACCCTGATGAGCACTGCTGTAACATCCCAAAAACATTAAACATGGATCATCAAACTCTAATCATCAAAATTAGGGTTAACAAAAACTTTTCCAACTAAAAATATGAAAGCATTCATATGTTTGTGTATTAAAATTTGGATTCTTTTGAATTGCCATGGTTATGTGTTTCTTTGCTTGTAAAATGATTCTTAGGTGAAATAAACATCATCTAAACAATTCCCAAACTTTTCCCAAAGACAAACAACTCAAAATAAACAAATGAAGTGAATGGTCACTTTGGCCAAATTAACTCTCATGCCTACTTTGGCTATCCGTAACTTTCAGAACTGAACAGAAACATCTGGATCTTTGCACCCCTTGTTAGTACTCATAATGAGGTACCAAGGCCCGCTTTGTGATCATCCAAAAACATTTAAATACCAAGTTTAAATGGCAGTTTAAATTTGAATCTATCTCATATGGGAAGATCCCACTATTTCAAAAACCACTCAAACAAGTTCAATTTTCAAAACCCAAGCACCCACAGAATCCTCAACACATGCCTAGCACACCCACCAAAAATCTTTTCAAAATTCAAAAGAAAGTTTCTTGCGGCCATTTCATCAAAAACTTGGCAGGCAAATTTAAACCAAATCAAATTCACTGTTTTTTTATAGTGTTTTGGGCCTAACTTGTTCCCTCTCTGGTTGCAACTAGTCCTTATTAGATCATCTAGATCCTTTAACTATCCTTAGCATCACTATAAGCAAGCCTAGCCATCAATGGTGAGCAGGCCGAGAGCAAACTTGCCACCCCGTTGTCGCCGGCGAGCTAGAGGCCACACTAGCCTCGCCAACCTTGTCTGGGAGCTAGCCAGCACCCCACCGCCACTCCCTGTCCCAGCCTCGAGCAATGCCAGCCACGGGACCACACGCCCAGGCCATGCCAAACCTCTCTGCGACCATGCCGAGGGTGTGCCCCGTACGCCACACTCGACCAGCACCCCCAGACCGCGCGCTGCCCTCGCCGCGTGCGTAAGTGATCGTCAACACCCCAGCACCCTGCCAGACATGCCCGTTCGCCGCCGCGTGGACCACGCTCGCTGTGCGCCATCAAAACCCCCGTCGGACCCGCCCAGAGCGTCAAAGCGTTCCGACCGATCAGCACCGCCCCACGCCTCGCCACCACGTCGTTGAGCTTCACCAGGGAACATAGAACCGCCCCTAATGTCGCGCACGCCGATAGCTGCATGTGCCGTCGACCACAACGAGCTCAGCTCGCGCTCGTCGGTCCCCTCTCGCCACTATAAATAGAGGCCTCCCCCGCTTGATTTCTTCACACTAGTTCTCTCCCCACCTCTCACTGATCACCCTCACTCACCCCCGAAGCAAGGCGAGCACCAGGTGGCCGGAATTGCACCGGAGTTCGCCGCTGCAGAGAAGGAGAGGCGCCATCGATTGGAGCCGCCCCAGGAGGAGATGCCGGTGCCAGGAGAATCGTCGTCGTCGACTTCGTCGTTTTCCCCCATCGCCGACCCTCGCCTGAGCCCCGGTAAGCCTCCCACGACCCCCACCTACCGCGTTAGGGTTCTGTCTCACCGGCGCTGCCCGACGTGGACGATGAACCGTAGCCGTTCGATTAGATTTAGATCGTGCGGCCGAGATTGCCCCGTACCGCTTCGCGTGTTATGAGCCACTGACGATTGGAACCACCTGTCAGCTGAGCCTCGCGCTGCGGAGTGACACTCGGCCGGCCCATTGACCTTTCCCGCGCAGCCCAAGCGTTTGAATTTAGATTTTTCTATTTTAATTCAAACTCAGTCTATACCTAGTTTCAAAAATTAACCCAGCTCGATTCAGTGAACCAAATTGCATGAAACCAATTTTTCTAGAAAGGTACTAAAATGCTTAATACAAGCCCGTTGGATTCAAGTCATTTGGATCTGTAGATCAACCTTGGTAAAAATAACAAGTCAGAAGCTTTTCTGCATTCAAACATTTTTCAAATTTCAATCATAATAGCTTTTGAGTTAATTCCAACTCTCAAAAATCACATTTTATCATACCTTTCAGAATATATAAAAACATATGGGTTTCCTTACAGAAATAATGTTCAAGTAATAAAAGAATGCCACATAGGAATTTCTAGTCACTTTAATTATTTAAAATAAAAAGGTTAAACCTTATTAAATTGTGACACCACTTTAAATCACATTCCCATGTACTGAAAGATGTGGTGATGACATGTGTCAACATGATCCCATGTTTGAGTTGGAGAATATTAAATCTTAAGTAGTTTTTTAATGAGTAGAAATCACTTTTCTCAAATTAAAATAAATAAGTCAAATGCTTTCATCTTGTAATGATAGGTGATGATGCTAGATCATCTATAGAACACCTTTGTGTGATGATTGAAAATAGTTAAGTATTGTTTGGTGATTGTGTACCTCGTATTTATTTATAGACGCTAGTACCGACCAAGGATACGAGATGGAAGGAGGATACTACGAAGAAGAAGTCGAGGAGAACATCAACCACTGCTCTGCACAAGGAAAGCCTTACTAACCAAGTTGACCTATGCAAGCTAACACTTGCAATTATGAAAGTTAGATAACCTATGCAATGCACTAAGCATGCTTGGTTAGACACATTTGATGATACCCAATCCTAGTTTTACTTGCAAGCGTTATACTTTATATCTTTATCAAAGCTTTCTCTTAGAGTTTACTTAAGTGACTTGTAGATTCTAGGAAGATAATTGAAGGTTGCATAAAGAGCATTAAATTTGACCTAAGCTAGATAATCTTGATGTCATCCTAAGGCATGAGATTGAACTTAATTAATCTCCACTTGTTTACCACCCCTCATTAGTACTTACCCCACTTGTAGATGCTAGTGCTAAGCATAAAACTTGATCAACTTTAGATGGGAATACTTGGTGAAAATGGTTATGAAAACCTTGGAATGATGAGGCATTCTACTGAAATGTTTTGACATGTGTTTCCGAACACCAGATGATTTTGATGATGAAAATGTTGAGGCAGGAGCCTTATCCCCTTTATAAAACTGATGGTTGTCTGGATGCGATATCATTCCAATTTTACGGTACAACCACAATACCCAGAAATTGGGTAGGGCTTGACTGGAAACTTATATACCTTAGTATGGGTTCCCTCACGGCCAAGGTCTGAGCTGAGGCTACCTTGTGAAGATTGTCCACATGCGATGCAAGATGACAGTTGGTCATGGTTGGGAGGCCAAACTCACAGGAGAGGTGCCTATACTAGGGCGTGTAATTGAAAGGTTAGGATTGATTATCCGCATACTGAGTATGGTGAATTCAGGATTTGTTCCTGACGGATGTATCGAATGTTGTGGTGAAAGTGTACAATCTCTGCAGAGTATCAAACTATTCTAATAGCCGCGTCCGCAGTTATGGACAGTTGGAGTGGCCATACTGTTCCCCCGTCAGATGTTTTCAAAATGACTTGTGAAATGAATTGAGATTTTGACTTGACCACAACAGAGTTGTGATATGAAATTCAAGCTCCCACTTAGGTGTTATAAAACTTCAACTAGTTTTTCTTGCTTCTGATCTTAGTAGAGGTAAATCTGGCTTTTTGCAAAACAACCCTAGAGCTTAGTGTCCTACTACAAAAAACCCCATAACTTGTTAGTATTAGTTTGCGAGTACTTATAGAGCACTCATGGCTTTGTCCCTGGATATTCCCGTGGCCATACTATGTAGAAGAGTACCAGGAGGATGGACCGCATGAAGGTTACAACAACTAGGATCATCTCCCATCATCAGCATTGCATGTGACTCCGAAGATGGAGCTTCGCCTATGCTACCTTTATTATTATGATATTCCGCTGCTTGAGTTGTATTAAGAACTGGATCATGAGATCCTTATTTGTGTAAGACCTTATGTATGGTTTGTAATGGATGATGTACTGTGATATCCAAATCTTGTATGTCTCGCAAAAATGGTAATCCTGGGATTGCGATGTATGGCATAACAGGCATCTAGGATTAAAAATCCGGGTGTTGACAAGTTGGTATCAGATCCATCCTGACCATAGGAGACCCTAGTTTAGAATTGATGTTCGGATCAAAAACTTAGTTTTAAAACCAAAGGAAGTGAGTATTTACAAAAACTTATTCTCATTCTTATCACTTGGAATCTTTCATGAAAATACATGTCCTCAAAAATTCTTACGAACTTATTTAAAATTTGACACACTTAATCACTCTACTAACTTACTCATCCTATATTCTTATAGATGGACGTGAAGTACACCAAGTTTTATCAGCTGGGGAATGGAGGAGACCTCATCTTTGAGCAGGATTTGGACTAGCTTTCGGAACTTCTGGAGCGTCCACACCCCGAGTTCTTCGGAGCTCCGCTCAATGATCAGGAAGGAGAAGATCGGCAATGGCTAGTTGTTGCAAGTCTCCGAGGAAAGATTGAACCTCCCACTGCCGAGGGAATTCAGTTCAGTTTAAGAGAGAACAACTGGCTCGATTGCCTTGCCAGGGCGATGCAGGAAGCTCTTGCCCGTCTGTGTGGGCAGAGTATCAACCAGATCAAGGGTACCCGCTTTGAGTTTTGTCCAAGGCGTGATGCTATAGGACAGCCACTGGAAGCCCCATACCACCACGAGCTGAAGACTCAGTTGGACCACCTTAGCTTCATGATGTATGATCGTCCGCAAGAACTGGACAATGCCCGTGACTAATCCAACCACAAGTCTGCCATCATCAGGACGAAGGATCAGACCATCGCCATGCTAGAGAAGGATCGCAAGTCTCGCTGCCGTCAGCTCGACAAGAAGGAGAGCATCATTTCTCGTCTTCGCCACCGTATCTCGGATTTGGAGGAGACCATCCACGAGAGAGACATGCAGTTGGAGGAAAGGGAGAATACCTTCGTGGAGACCCCTACTCCTATCTCAGCGATGATGATGATTTTCTGGAGGATCAGGCCATGGACTTCTTCACCGATGAGGAGGATTTTGCCTTCATCGATGACAATGAGGATGATGAGGATGACAATTACACCGACTCCGAGGAGTAGTAGCACTTGAGCACTAGTGTAGTGACTTGTATTCGGTCCCACTGTATCGTAGTTTCCATAATGGTTCTTAAAACCATCTGTTTTTCCTTTGTTGTGGTGTGTGTTGTATCGTGTGCTATGAATGAAAATCAAGTTGCTAAAAAAATCTGAGTCAAGCTTTAAAAACTTTTCAAAGTCCCTGAACCTTAGAAATTTCCCTCTTTTCTCATGATCTATCTCAATCTTCAGATGCCTCGTGGAGGAAGTGGTTCATCCCCGGACCCGATGTTGCAGATCCTGCAAATGTTGGTTTCTGACCGCGAAGCTGAAAGAGCCGAACGTCAAGCCAACTTAGCCACCCTTCAGCAGATAGCTCAGCTGGCCCACAACAATCAAGGCCAAGGAAATCAGGACAACCATGGATCTAAGCTCAAGAATTTCCAGAACACCAACCCACCTGTTTTCACTAAGTCGGAAGAGCCCTTAGACGTAGATGATTGGCTGCAAACCATGGAGACCAACCTGGAAGTCGCCGGAGTGGAAGCTAATGAGAAATTTCTGTTCGCCACCCACTATCTAGCCGGAGATGCAAGAGCATGGTGGAACAGCGTTCGTGCAATGACCGGAGGACAAATGATGGCCTGGGAGGAATTCAAGGTCAAGTTCAACAGAACCCATGTGCCACCGGGTTTGATCAAGAGGATGAGAGATGAATTCAGAGAACTCAAGCAAGGAAGGATGACTGTAGTGGAATACCGTGACAAATTCTTGTCATTAGCTAGGTATGCCCCGGATGAGATCGACACTGAATCCAAGAAGAAAGAAAGATTCCTGAATGGTCTACACGATGAGATGCAGACGGTGTTGGTCAATATCCTCTTTGGTGATATTGAAGCCCTAGTCGACTCTGCCATCTAGATGGAAGGAAAGATCAACCAAGCTAATGAGAACCGCAAGCGCCGCATGATGCATCAGCCAGGAACCCATCATACTCCAAAGTATCGCCCTAACCCATCTCCAGGATTTGCCCCGAGAACCAACAGACCCCCGATGAACCGTCCGACCTATCCCAACTATAGAAACCCAAGGCCCGGAGGAAATCATAACAACCCTGGCAACCCTAACAATTTCAACCATGCACCACCCAAGTTCAACAACAACAATGCTGCCGCCAACACCAACACTGCCCCTAGGACTGGAAGCAATGTTGTGCCTGTTGCAGCAAAGGACAAGTCGCAAGTGACTTGTTATGACTATGGAAATAAGGGTCACTACTCCAATGAGTGCCCCAAGAATAATTCCGCAGCCCCCAATGCAAATGCCCCAGCTCAGCAGCAGCGTCGTGTTCAGCCCGGAAGAAGGTTTGCCCCAGGGAATTCGCTCAACCGCAATGGCCGTCTTTTTCTCATGCATGCTGAAGAAGCCCAGGAAGCGCCCGATGTCGTGCTAGGTATGTTTTCTGTTAATTCAGTACTTGCTAGAGTGTTGTTTGATTCTGGTGCATCGCACTCGTTTGTCACCGAAGAATTTTCATGCACTAGTAAGATTCCACCAACCAAACTGAAGCATGTTATGATTGTTGAAATTCCTGGTTCAACCACCAAAGCTAGGCAAATTTGCAAAGCCGTCCCTATCCGAATCCATGGCATAGATTTTTATGCTAATATGATAGTACTCGGAACTAAAGGTTTGGAAGTAGTACTAGGAATGGATTGGATGTCCAAACATAAAGGATTAATTGACTGTGCCAAGAAAGCCATAACCATGACCAGTCCAGCCGGACTATCAGTCGAGCATGTATCTGAAACCCTACCTCGTCAATTCAAGTGCAACAAGAGTATAGCCCAACCTACCATTGACCAAGTCCAGATAGTCTGTGAATACCCCGATGTATTCCCAGATGTTTTGCCCGGTATGCCCCCAGATCGGGATATCGAGTGTATCATTGAACTAATCCCCGGAACAGGACCCATAGCCTAGAGACCATATAGTATGAACCCGTCGAACTAATGAATCGAACAAGCAATCGGATGCCATGTTCGAAATTGGATTGATTCAACCAAGTGCGTCACCATGGAGATCACCTGTCTTGTTTGTGGACAAGAAAGATGGAGGTAACCATTTGTGTACAGATTATCGGAAGTTGAATGATGTCACTATCAAGAACAAATACCCATTGCCCAAGATAGAATATTTGTTTGACCAGTTGACCGGTTCCAAAGTGTTATCTAAGATTGATCTTAGAACTGGCTATCATCAACTCAAGATTCGCGCAGAGGATATTCCCAAGACTGCCTTTACCACCAGATATGGATTATACGAGTATACTGTCATGTCTTTTGGATTAACCAATGCCCCCGCTTATTTCATGAATCTCATGAATAAGATTTTTATGGACTTCCTGGATAAGTTTGTCGTTGTTTTCATCGATGACATTCTGATTTATTCCAAATCAGAAGAAGAACATGAGCTACACCTAAGGACCATTCTTGGAACCCTTAGAGAGCATCAGTTGTATGCCAAGTTTAGCAAATGTGAATTCTGGTTATAGGAGGTAGGATTCCTCGGTCACATTGTATCAGCCGGAGGAATTGTCGTTGACCCTGCAAAGGTGAAAGATGTCGAACATTGGCAAGCCCCAACAACTCAAACCCAAGTTCGTGCCTTTCTCGGATTGGCGGGATACTACTGCAAGTTCGTAGAAGGATTCTCGAGTATCGCCAGACCCATGACCCAATTGCTGAAGAAGGACAAGAAGTTTGAATGGACGGACAAATGTGAAGCGTGTTTTCAAGAACTCAAGAGAAGATTGATTTCAGCCCCAATCTTAATCATGTCAGACATCACGAAGCCCTTTGACGTGTATTGTGATGCATCCAAGATCGGTCTCCGATGTGTGCTAATGCAAGAAGGCAAAGTTATATCTTATCTATCCCGACAACTGAAACAACATGAGCAAAATTACCCAACCCATGACCTCGAGCTCACAGCCGTAGTTCTAGCCCTGAAGACATGGAGGCATTGCCTGATGGGAAACCGTTGTGAGATCTATTCGGATCACAAGAGCCTGAAGTATATATTCACTCAAAAGGAGATGAATATGAGACATAGAAGATGGATTGAGCTAATCAAGGATTACGACCTGGACATTCACTGTCACCCCGGTAAAGCCAATGTGGTAGCAGATGCCTTTAACAGATTGCCGTGCTGCTTAAACTCCATGATTTTAAAGGAGCAACCAAGCTTGCACAAAGATATGGAAGATTTTCAAATGGAATTAGTGAGTGAAGGATTTTTGGCTAGCATAGAACTTCAACCCACTGTGATCAGCCAGATCAAGGAGGCGCATAAAGGAAATGCTAGTATCGACGGAATCAAGCTTCATATCGGTACAGGCAAAGTACCCGGATTTACCGAAGACAAAGAAGGAGTTCTGTGGTACAAAGGACGCCTTTGTGTACCAGCAGATTCAGAGTTGAAAGAAGTTATTCTGAAGGAAGCTCATGATACTCTTTATTCTATCCACCCCGGAGGAACAAAGATGTATCAAGATTTGAAAGAGAAATTTTGGTGGCATAAGATGAAGAGAGAAATCGGAAGCTATATCGCCAAGTGTGATATATGTCAGAGAGTCAAGGCGGGACATCAAAGACTCGCTGGATTGTTGCAACCGCTACAGATTCTAGAATGGAAGTGGGATTCTGTTGGAATGGACTTTATCACTGGATTGCCTACTTCTAGTAGGGGAAATGACTCTATCTAGGTCATAGTGGACAGACTATCCAAAGTCGCCCATTTCTTACCAGTCAAGACCACGTATCAGAGTTCGAAGCTAGCGGAGTTATACATCGCTAGAATCGTCAGTTTGCATGGAGTCCCCAAGAACATCATATCTGATCGAGGAACTCAGTTTACCTCGAGATTCAAAGTCCAGGAAGTTTTAGGAACCCGACTAGATTTCAGCACAGCTTATCACCCTCAGACCGACGGACAAACAGAGCGAGTAAATCAAATACTCAAAGACATGTTGAGAGCCTGTGTGTTAGAATATGGATCTAAATGGGAAGACTATCTGCCGTTTGCAGAATTTTCATACAACAACAGTTATCAAGCTAGTTTGCAAATGGCCCCATTTGAACTCATGAATGGAAGGAAGTGTCGCACCCTTTGAACAGGTCGGAAGTAGGAGAGAGTCATATTCTCGGACCCGACATCCTACGAGAAGCAGAAGAGAAGGTTCACAAGATTCGTGAAAACCTCAAGACCGCTCAGTCAAGACAGAAGAGTTACGCCGACAAGAGACGTCGAGACCTCGCTTTCAATATCGGATATTTTGTGTATCTAAAAGTGTCGTCGTTAAAGGGAATGCAGCGTTTCCAACTGAAAGCAAAGTTAGCCCCCAGATATATCGGTCCCTTCGAGATTCTGAACCGTCGAGGATAACTGTCGTATCAATTGGAACTACCCGAAGAGATGTCAGCCGTGCACAATGTGTTCCATATCTCATTACTTCGCAAATGCCTCGAAGTTCCGGAGAAGACGGAAGTGTTCAAGAATATTTATCAGCGGACCATAGAAATCAACGATGACCTGACCTATCCCGAAGTACCCATCCGTATTTTGGAAGAAGCTTTCAGAACTACCAGAACCCAAAGCATCAAGTTTCTCAAGATCCAGTGGAGCAACCACATAGAAGAGGAAGCTACCTGGGAGCGCGAAGATCACATCAGGACAGAATTTCCCGATCTCTTCAAATCCTAGGTAATCTTTTTCGTCCTTTTTAAATCTCGGGACGAGATTTTGTTTAAGGGGAGAAGGTTTGTAACATCCCAAAAATATTAAACATGGATCATCAAACTCTAATCATCAAAATTAGGGTTAACAAAAACTTTTCCAACTAAAAATATGAAAGCATTCATATGTGTGTGTATTAAAATTTGGATTCTTTTGAATTGCCATGGTTCTGTGTTTCTTTTCTTGTACAATGATTCTTAGGTGAAATAAACATCATCTAAACAATCCCCAAACTTCTCCCAAAGACAAACAACTCAAAATAAACAAATGAAGTGAATGGTCACTTTGGCCAAATTAACTCCCATGCCTACTTTGGCTATCCCTAACTTTCAGAAATTAACAGAAACATCTGTGGATCTTTGCGCCCCTTGTTAGTAATCATAATGAGGTACCAAGGCCCACTTTGTGATCATCCAAAAACATTCAAATACCAAGTTTAAATGATAGTTTAAATTTGAATCTATCTCATATGGGAAGATCCCACTATTTCAAAAACCACTCAAACAAGTTCAATTTTCAAACCCCAAGCACCCACAAAATCCTCAACACATGCCTAGCACACCCACCAAAAATCTTTTCAAAATTCAAAAGAAAGTTTCTTGCGGCCATTTCATCAAACACTTGGCAGGCAAATTTAAACCAAATCAAATTCACTGTTTTTAATAGTGTTTTGGGCCTAACTTGTTCCCTCTCTGGTTGCAACTAGTCCTTAGTAGATCATCTAGCTCTTTTAACTATCCTTAGCATCACTGTAAGCAAGCCTATCCATCAATGGTGAGCAGGCTGAGAGCAAACTTGCCACCCCGTTGTCGCCGGCGAGCTAGAGGCCACAATAGCCTCGCCAACCTTGTCTGGGATCTAGCCAGCACCCCACTGCCACTCCATGTCCCAGCCTCGAGCAATGCCAGCCACTGGACCACACGCCCAGGCCATTCCAAACCTCTCTGCGACCATGCCGAGCGCGTGCCCCGTGCGCCATGCTCGACCAGCACCCCCAGACCACGTGTTGCCCTCGCCGCGTGCGTAAGTGATCGCCAGCACCCCAGCACCCTGCCAGACATGCCCGTTCGCCGCCGCGTGGACCATGCTCATTGCGCGCCATCAAAACCCCTATCGGACCCGCCTAGAGCGTCGAAGCGTTCCGACCGATCAGCACCGCCCCACGCCTCGCGACCACGTCGTTGAGCTTCGCCAGGGAACATAGAACCGCCCCCTACCGTCTCCCACGCCGATAGCTGCATGTGCCGTCGACCACGACGAGCTCAGCTCGCGCTCGTCGATCCCCTCTCGCCACTATAAATAGAGGCCTCCCCCGCTCGATTTCTTCACACATGTTCGCTCCCCACCTCTCACTGATCACCCTCACTCACCCCCAGAGCAAGGCGAGCACCAGGTGGCCGGAATTTTTGTTAGAAAGGTACTGAAATGCTTAATCCAAACCCGTTGGATTCAAGTCATTTGGATCTATAGATCAACCTTGGTAAAAATAACAAGTCAGAAGCTTTTCCGCATTCAAACATTTGTCAAATTTCAATCATAATAGCTTTTGAGTTAATTCCAACTCTCAAAAATTACATTTGATCATACCTTTCAGAATATATAAAAACATATGGGTTTACTTACAGAAATAATGTTCAAGTAATAAAAGAATGCCACATAGGCATTTCTAGTCACTTTAATTATTTAAAATAAAAAGGTTAAACCTTATTAAATTGTGACACCACTTTAAATCACATTCCCATGTACTGAAATATGTGGTGATGACATGTGTCAACATGATCCCATGTTTGAGTTGGAGAATATTAAATCTTAAGTAGCTTTTCAATGAGTAGAAATTACATTTCTCAAATTAAAATAAATAAGACAAATGCTTTCATCTTGTAATGATAGGTGATGATGCTAGATCATCTATAGAACACCTTTGTCTGATGATTGAAAATAGTTAAGTATTGTTTGGTGATTGTGTACCTCGTATTTATTTATAGATGCTAGTACCTACCAAGGATACGAGGAGGAAGGAGGATACTACGAAGAAGAATCCGAGGAGAACTTCAACCACTGCTCTGCACAAGGCAAGCCTTACTAACCAAGTTGACCTATGCAAGCTAACACTTGCAATTATGAAAGTTAGATAACCTATGCAATGCACTAAGCATGCTTGGTTAGACACATTTGATGATACCCAATCCTAGTTTTACTTGCAAGCGTTATACTTTATTTCTTTATCAAAGCTTTCTCTTAGAGTTTACTTGAGTTACTTGTAGATTCTAGGAAGATAATTGAAGGTTGCATAAAGAGCATTAAATTTGGCCTAAGCTAGATAATCTTGATGTCATCCTAAGGCATGAGATTGAACTTAATTAATCTCCACTTGTTTACCACCCCTCATTAGTACTTACCCCTCTTGTAGATGCTAGTGCTAAGCATAAAACTTGATCAACTTTAGATGGGAATACTTGGTGAAAATGGTTATGAAAACCTTGGAATGATGAGTCATTCTACTGAAATGTTTTGACATGTGTTTCCGAACACCAGATGATTTGGATGATGAAAATGTTGAGGCAGGAGCCTTAGCCCCTTTATAAAACTGATGGTTGTCTGGATGCGATATCATTCCAATTTTACCGTACCACCACAATACCCGAAAATTGGGTAGGGCTTGACTGGAAACTTATATACCTTAGTATGGGTTCCCTCACGGCCAAGGTCTGAGCTGAGGCTACCTTGTGAAGATTGTCCACCTGTGCAGTACCCAAGATGATAGTTGATCATGGTTGGGAGGCCAAACTCACAGGAGAGGTGCCTATACTAGGGCGTGTAATTGAAAGGTTAGGATTGATTATCCGCATACTGAGTATGGTGAATTCAGGATTTGTTCCTGTCGGATGTATTGAATGTTGTGGTGAAAGTGTACAATCTCTGCAGAGTGTCAAACTATTTGAATAGCCGCGTCCGCGGTTATGGACAGTTGGAGTGGCCATACTGTTGCCCTGTCAAATGTTTTCAAAATGACTTGTGGAATGAATTGAGATTTTGACTTGACCACAACAGAGTTGTGATATGAAATTCAAGCTCCCACTTAGGTGTTATAAAACTTCAACTAGTTTTTCTTGCTTCTGAACTTAGTGGAGGTAAATCTGGCTTTTCGTAAAACAACCCTAGAGCTTAGTGTCCTACTGCAAAAACCCCCATAACTTGTTAGTATAGTTTGCGAGTACTTAAAGAGTACTCATGGCTTTGTCCCTGGCTATTCCCGTGGCCAGACTATGAAGAATAGTACCAGGAGGATGGACCGCAGGAAGGTTACGACAACTAGGATCATCTCCCATCGTCAGCATTGCCTGTGACCCCGAAGATGGAGCTTCTCCTACGCTACCTTTATTATTACGTTATTCCGCTGCTTGAGTTGTATTAAGAACTGGATCATGAGATCCTTATTTGTGTAAGACCTTATGTATGGTTTGTAATGGATGATGTACTCTGATATCCAAATATGTTATGTCTCACAAAAATGGTAATCCTGGGATTGCGATGTATGGCATAATAGGCATCTGGGATTAAAAATCTGGGTGTTGACAACTGCCCATGCCGCTCGGCCTCTCTCGGTCGGCTATAAAAAGAGGCCTTCCCCGTTAATTTTCTTAACACCATCACACTCCCCACCTCTCACTGATCCTTCCCACCTCTTCCCAGAGCAAGGCGAGTGCAGCATCGCTGGAATTTCACCGAAGCCTACCGCTGCTGGAAGAGAAGGGCGTCGTCGATTCGAGTCATCCCAGGAGGAGCCGCCAATACCATGTGAACCGCCGTCGTCAACTTGGTCGTTCGCCCCCATCGCCGACCATCGCCTGAGCCCCTGTGAGCCGCCACAGACCCCCACTAGCCGCGCTAGGGTTCGATCCCGTCGTGTTCTGTTTGACGAGGACGATGGCCGTGAGCCGTTGATCCTCGATCTAATCCTATGGTCGTAGTTAGTCCGTACCCCTTCACACCCCCTGTGTCACTGACGCGTGGGGACAACCACTTAACCAGCCCGCGCGCGTGCGCAGTGGGCCGGCCCAGTTAGAATTCATGCGCGACCCAATTAGTTTGGAATTAGATTTACCTATTTAGTTTCAAACCTAGTTCTGGCAGTAGATTCAAAATTCAATTCAGAGCGTTTCACTAGACCAAATTGCATGAAACTAATTTTTTAGAAAGGTATGGAAATTCTTAATCCAAGCCCGTTGGATTGAAACCATTTGAAATTATAGATCACCTATAGTAAAAATAACAAGGCAGAGACTTTTTTGCATTCAAACATTTTTCAAAATTCAACCATAAATGCTTTTGAGTTGATTCCAACTCTCAAAAATCACATTTGAAAAGACCTTTCTTAATATATAAAAATATCTAGGTTTACTTACAGTAATAGTGGACAAGTAATAAAAGAACGCCCCATATGCATTTCTAGTCACTTTAATTAATAATAATAAAAAGGTTAAACCTTATTAAATTGTGACACCACTTTAAATCACATTCCCAAGTATTGAAATATGTGGTGATGACATGTGTCAACATGATCCCATATTTTAATTGGAGAATATTAAATCTTAAGTAGTTTTCAATGAGTCGAAATTACTTTTCTAAAATAAAATAAATAAAACTATTGCTTTAATCCTTGTGATGATTGTGATGATGATAGATCATCTAGTGTGAGCCTTTGTGTGTTAAATAGAAGTAGTTATGTATTGTTTGGTGATTGTGTACTTCGTATTTATTACAGACGCTAGTATAGACCAAGGATACGAAGAGGAAGGAGACTACTACGAAGAGGAAGCAGAGGAGAACTTCAACCACTGCAATGCACAAGGCAAGCTACCACTTGCATGTTAGTTATTCAAGCTATCTAATGCAAGCTACTAACTAAGCAAGCCATCCTAGCAAGCTAACACTTGCAACTGTGAAAGCTAGATAACCTATGCAGTGCATTAGGCATGTTTTGATTTGAAAATCTTGAGTCTCCTAAATCCCAGTTTTACCAAGCTTGATTCTTTTATTTCTTTATCAAGGCTTTTTATTTGTGTTTACTTAGTGACTTGTGAAGTTTTGAAAGGATATTAGAGGTAGCATAAAGAGCATAAAACTTGGCCTAAGTTAGGTAGATCTTGATGTCATCCTGAGGCATGAGATTGGACTTAGATAAGTCACACTTGATTACCACCCCTCATTAGTGTTTACCCCCAACTTTAGTGGCTAGTGCTAAGCATAAAACTTGATCACTTTAGATGGGAATACTTGGTGAAAATGATTATGAAAACCTTAGAATGATGAGTCATTCTAATGAAATGTTTTGACAGGTGTTAGTGGACACAAGGTGAATTTGATGATGAAAATGTTTAGGCATGAGCCTTAGCCCTTTATAAAACTGATGGTTGTGTCTGGATGCGATACCATTCTAATTTTATCGTACAACCACAATACTCTAATTTGGGTAGGGCTTGACTAGAAGTTTATATATATCTTAGTATGGGTTCACTGGCGGCCGAGGTTTGAGCTGAGGCTACCTCGTGATGATTGTACACCTGTGCAGTTCCCAAGATGACAGATGGTCATGATTGGGAGTCCAAATTCATAGGAGAGGTGCCTATACTAGGGTGTGTAATTGAAAGGTTAGGATTGATTATCCGCATACTGAGTATGGTGAATTCAGGATTGTTCCTGACGGATGTATCGAATATTGTGGTGAGAGTGTACCACCTCTACAGAGCGTCAAACTATTCGAATAGCCGTGTCCGCGGTTATGGACAGTTGGAGTGGCCATACTGTTCCGTCATCAGATGTTTTCAAAATGACTTGTAAAATGAATCATGACTTTGACTTGACCACAACCGGGTTGTGAAAGTGAAACTTAAGTTCCCACTTAGGTGTTATAAAACCTTAAACTAGCTTTCTTTACTTCTGAACTCAGCTAGAGATAAACCTAGCTTTTTGAAAAACAACCTAGAGCTTAGGATTCCTGCTTGAACCACTTTACTTGTTAGTAATAGTTTGCGAGTACTTAAAGACTACTCATGGCTTTGTCCCTGGCTATTCTTGTGGCCATACTATGAAGAGGACTATCAGGAAGATGGACCGCAGGAAGGTTACGACAACTAGAATCATCTCCCATCGTCAGCATTGCCTGTGACAATGAAGATGGAGCCTTCCCCACACTATCGTTATTATATTATTCCACTGCTTTGATTGTATTAAGACTGTATCATGAGATCCTTTATTTGTTGTAAGACCTTATTTATTGTTTGTAATGGATGATGAACTATGGTACCAATTTGTTATTTCTCGCAAAAATGGTAATCCTGGGATTGCGATGTATGGCATAACAGGCATCATGGATTAAAAATTCGGGTGTTGACAGCCGACGACTTCAGTCCCTCGCTCTAGTTGGGCAGCGGAAGTAGGGGATCCTCGGGAACTCCATCAATACTACAATATGGTAGTGGTGGTGGTGGATAAGATCTTGAGGAGGGCTTCTCCTAAGCATCGTGATCGTGGCAATGGAAAAGTTAGCAAGGGGAGAAAGATGCCAACCAAAAGGCATATGAGAGGAGATGGATAAGTGAGAGGAGATGAGCTTTACCCCTCCTTTTATAAGGGGGCAGCCCCGATGGGGCATGGAGTGCCCCCACCTCTCCCCTCTTGATTGCTAGTGTACTCTCCACTCACAAAAATCAAAAGCCACTCTCTTCCATTTAATTTCCACTAAAAAATCCAAGGTCTTTTTATTAAAGCACTTTAATGCAATTGGTTTAATACTACTCAATTTAATGAACACTTCATTTAATGAACACATTAACATTTTATCCTCTTGAAATATTTTGATACACCAAAACTATTTCGACAGTTTTGTTAGAACAATTCCTGCATTGTCCAGTATTTTCTCTGGTGTTCCGAATCCACTCAAATGCGTCGACTACCCTTAAGTGTGTCTCCCTATGGGTTCATGAATAAAGTGGACATGATCGAGACTCTCCAATCAATAATCATTAGTGGGACCCATAGATCCATAATGACTCTTAGATATTCAACGATGAACTAGTGAACACGTGAGCCTTTTTTGTAGTAACCAATTCCTTTTGTCTCGTGATATTTTACTTCTCCGAGATCCGATCATTTGGTATCATCCATACCTAGTTCGATATCGTTACCGAAAAATACTCTTTTCTTGTTCCCGTGATATAACATTCTTAGTGATCAAATCACTTGCTTGCAAGCTATGTTAATGTGATATCACTGAGAGGGCCCAGAGTATATCTCTCCCTCATCGGGATGGAAAATTCCCATTCTTGATCCACGAACCTCAACTAACACTTTCTAAGTACTCGACGATATCTTTATAATCACCCTGTTATGGTGTGACGTTTGATGAAATCAAAGTACTCTTCCAGTGTTAGTGATTGACGTGATCTCATGGTCTAAGGATTAGAGTTACTTCGCCTGATGTTATAGCAATATAAATATAATGACATGATCGTATTACTATACTTTGGGAGAATGTTCATCACATCATTCCACCAATGTTGTGACCTCGTTACTAACAACATTCAATGTCATGATCAGGAAACCTTGATCATCTGTAATCAACAAGGTAGTGTAATGAGAGGCATTACTAGGAAATTTTTATTTGTTTATTAAACACACATTTATTAATGTTTCCGGTTAACACAATTATAGCATGAGAAATAAAAATTTATCATAAACATGGAACAAGATAATAACCACTTTATTTTTGCCTCTCGGGCATATTCCTTTCATCTCTACCTTCTCTAACATATCCAATTTCATCACCATGTTGAAGAGAGAGTAGTATACCTATGGACTATGGGTTTGTGGCAGTAGCTTGATCTATCTCGCTCTTGTTTTTCGTATATCTAGTACCATATGAGCTGTCCAACATGATTATGGTCATATATGTAGTTCCTATGTGGTGGATCTTTATTCTACGATTTGATATATGATTGGAATCTATCTATGTGTAAGATGTATTGATAGATGCATATGATGTACCCCATTCGTAATTTCTTGTTTTGATCCAACTTGTATGCAAGAGCATGCGTGGGGGAAGTGTGTATTAGATGGAGTAATATGATGGTGGTGATTGAATAGTGACAACAAATTCAAGATCTACTATGTTTTTTACCTTTTTTTGTTACTTCACTAGGTTTTAAGTGAATTCATGTGCTATAATTATCTTGTGATAGCTTGATAATCTTGTATGGTTAAGGTAGCATATTTGTTATTCAAACATTATGTCAAAATACTTAAGGCTAATGCTCTGTTAATACTTAATTCTAGATTTCTTGGAGTTTTCCTTTTCTAGAGGGAGTATAAGAGAGATGTGTTGCACCGCCTCTATGTTAGGACGTGATGCCCATATGGATGCTTATCAAACACGTAGTGATGTTCCTTGATGATAAATTGTTTTATGTCCGCTGCAACTTAAAAGAGTGTAGATAAGTGAACCCATGAACCCGGTCCAATTTTTATCATAAGAAACAACCTTCCAACACCACTACTATCATTTCCTTTACTGCAATTTTATATCTTAAAAACACAAAATACTTTCTTTCTTGCAAACACCAAAAAAACACAAAAGAACTTTTATTATTGCATTTACTTTACTTGCATATTTTATTACTGTTTTTACTTTACTTGTTATTATTATTATTATTATTTCATATTAGTAATATGAAACTTTGTGCTTGACAACCACGTGGTGGAGTTGGGGACACAAGACAAAAAAATTGTTTTGTATATTGCTTGAGAAGAGAAGAAAAAGATACTTGCCAATTTCCAGAGAGTTCGATATAAATCCTCGAGTCACCATTGTGGGAAAAAAGACACTTACTACAACATTCTGCACTTAGAGTCCCAACGAGTTGGTACACACGAAATTATTGCCATCACATGCCAAAGACTACACGATGGCAAGAGGGCATGGCGATGTGAGCTAGAGACCCGGTGATCAGGGTGCATGGTGATGCTCTAGCTGCTAAAAATATATTTTAGGGATGACACACATGGTAAAAATTGCTATTTTATAGAGGATTTTGTTTTCACCGGGTGTCCGATGCACCCAAGCACACCCTTGTATACTGGCCCAGCACTACGGAGCCTGCATGGCATTGCTTCTGCGCCTACTTCTTGGATGTGTGGCTGCCTCATACGGTATGGCGACGGTGGCTGTTATCGCCATATTTTGGCCAAAGGAGGAGATGGGCCGTAATCAAGATGGGCTTGGAAGATACATATATGCAACGTGTTGTTGAATCGGCCTTGTACGTGGATTTGGGCTAAATTGCCCGTGTATCTGTATATTGTAGTAGGTTCCGTTTCGGTTTAGGTAAGAGATAGAAAGTCTCCGGACTATAAATATGTACCTAAGGTTATTGAGAAAAGGAGGACAATCACGTTCACAACAAACACAATCTCGGCGCATCGCCACCCCTTGTCTCTAGGGTTTCTTTCGGGTAAAAGTCATGCTGCCTAGATCGCATCTTGCGATCTAGGCAGTATCTTCTTATGCGTTATTTGGTGTTACTCGTACTGAAGCCTTGTTGATGGCGAGTAATACTATTATCATAGATTTGTTGAGGCTAGCATCGGTACTTTTCGCTATTGTTTGTTTGGTTATGCTGCCTCTAGTTACTTCGCTACCTTTGCACCTTTTCCCGGGTGTAAGGGTAGCATCTTGCTTGATCTTTATCCAGTTGATTCGATCTGTTATAGTTGTGCCTTGTTTTCCAAGGTTTAGTTTGATATCCACGTAGTCAGGCCTTGCAAACGGGTTGAACGATCTAGTAGTACGTAAGGATATGGTTTGCTAGTTCGAGAGGAGTTGTTCCGGTAATTGACTTTACGTCGGTTGATTAGGCCTCCTCTAGGGTTAGTTTTCTATCATATTTTGTATCTACCAGGCTCAATTACGTGTAGGACGTTCCAATTACGCGGTGAAAACGTTAAACTGTCGTAGATCGATTTAACTTGTAATGATGAAGCAAAACCCCATGTTATCGTAGATCTAATGCAGAACCATGGGATAATCGGCTCTAGGAGCCGATTCACGAGAAACACAGGAGCGATTCTGGCTCGAATTTTACGATACTTGTTTACCATGCAGAAACTGATCGAAGCAATCCATCACCTTCTGACCGGTATAGGTCAGGTGCACGCCTGAACCAAGCCGGGGCGTGTGCGGAGTTTTGCGGCGTTGCGAGGACCGAGGCCCACCAGCAGTTACGGAGCCTCCGGCTCTTCGTGTTGCTCGTCGCTGCTTTCGGTGGGTTTTGACAGGCAACACATTCTGGCACGCCCGGTGGGACATTCAACAGCGTCTGCATCAACATCCGACGCTGAGATGGGGGACAGACCAGTCACGTACGACGAGCTGCCTGAGGAGCACAAGGCGAAGTATGATGACATCAAAGCTCTCTTCGAAGACGATCTCATCGGCTCTTTTGAGAGGACTCGTAAGCATGGCATCAGGTGGAAAGGGTTCTCACCCGAGGGTGCTCTTGATGAGGTGGATCTGTCTGTTCCTTCAGAGGAGCGCACCAGAGCTCTGCGACAGGAAGTCAACTATATGGTGGATCATTCTCTTCACCGCCATTCTGAGAGCCTGGTGAACGCTTTCGAGCGCATCGCGGTTCGCGTAGTCCAGGAGATCATGAAACATCAGTAATCTCCGTCGGGGCCTGCTCTAGGGACTCACCAGGGACAGAGAGCGCTCCAGACCAGGCCACAGCTGCCATTCGCACTTGCAGCTCCGGAGCCACCAGGGGCAGCGGCGTACGTCGTCTACAAGGTCGGAGGTGACCCAGGCGATTGCCAGTTCCTGTTTGAACCACCTAAAGAAATCCCACATGGATACGTGTGCACCTACGTGCCGGACTGCAACAGCCTGACACGCACGAACCAGATTGCAACCGCAGGGATTTCTGCGGCAGGAGTTCTGGGCGGGCTTGGAGCAGGAGTGCTTTGGAGCGAGGATGTCAGGATGGACGCCGACAAACAGGCGTGGCTAGCCAAGTATGCCACTGGAACGAGTCATGAGAATCTAGCCCCTGCAGCTCAAACAGTGGAGCAAATCCGTACCATCTTGAGAGACTAGTTCGGCTTTGTGCCGAAGAGAAGGACAATCGGCTATTCAAAGCCGTACTTCGAAGTTTGATCGATTCCGCTGCCACCCAAGTATCGGCTCCACGAGTTCTCAAGGTTTAGCGGATCGGAAGGTCGAGCTCGATCGAGCACGTGAGCCGATACAGCACGCGATTAGGCATGATTTCAGCATCGGATCGATTCTGCGTAAGGTTCTTTGCGCAATCTCGACAGACCAGCTTTTGGGTGGTACACCTCGTTGCCACGATTCGATTCAGACTGAAGCAACCGGAAGAGCGTTCACATTCAAGATCATTCACAAGCTACCGAGGCTGGCATTGCGGATCTAGCACAGTGCGGCAAAAGCGGGAGAAAGCGATAGCGAGTACATCCGTGGTTTCAGACTGTCGAGAACGATGTTACTCAGCTCGTTTAATCGAAAAAAAAGCGATCAGCTGGCGTGTTGGGTCTCTCGGCACCCATCAAGGATCTGGCTTTCCAAGTAGAGTACAACTCATTGGCGCACATGGCCCGGCCCGACAATGTATGAACAGTGCCACCACGAGTTGTACCAAGACAAGTTCAAGCGTCCGATAGGCCTGGTCGTCTGAAGAAGATGATCCTACACAAGACCGAGGTGGCCGTGGCTGAATGGGCTCGGGCGATCAGTGTCCTGCAAATGGGTGAAGCGACAGGGCCTGCAAAGGGTTCGACTTGATGTGAGCAAAGCTGGCAGATATTCGATTTCTCACGAAAGAAAAGCGGTGAAGTTACCCGAAGGCCACAAAATCCCTACGGCTCAGGAGATGAACGGGAGACCATACTGCAAGTGGCATCACTCGTTCACCCACACCACCAATGATTGCAAAGAGCTACGTCGCCAGATCCAAACAGCGATAGAACAAGGCTGTCTGATCCTTGGGCAGTTCGCCATGAAAGTGGACACAAACCCATTTCCCGGCATCAACATGGTAGAACACAGTCACTCCACGAGGCGTCAGCTGGATTTCTCGTTCGATGTTAATATGGCAGGATCTGTGTACCACCATGGCACATACAAGGAGGAAGGCGGTCGCTCTCGGGGCAAAGAAAGAGAGGAGGCTGGTCCACGCGACCGGCCCAGCCACGATGACAGGCGGTATTTAACTAAGCAACAGGTCAGAAGCGTGCGATATCAGAAGCCACACTCCACGCATCTCCTTAACAAGTATGAGTGTCAGTATGACCGACGTCGCCGGCGCGATAGAGACGATGGAGGATATGAACACCTCGCTAGGGGACCATCAAAAGAAAAGGAAGGCGTAGACAAACATTGGGATTGTCCTTTCTTCAAGTATTGCTGGGATGCGGGAATGAGCCGATTGCCTACAATCGATAACTGCCCGGAATGTGGACAGCAGATGGAGGACACGGGGCCAGTTTCAGTGTTCAAGCGTCTAGGGCCTCTCCCACCTCAGAGCCGACACAGGGAGTCCGCTCGAGCAAAAGATCTCGAGGAGCCAATGGATGACAGAGAAGAAGACAGATATCACCGTCCAAGGTGGTGTCCCGATGGACTCAGACACACCCAAAAGCGTAGAGTTCAGCGACTGCGTAACTTGGAGGAAGCCGAAGCGCAGTACCTCCACGCTTTAAGGAAAGCACGGCCCGATCTAGCCGCGAAAATTCGGCAGACCTTGGAAACGGAAGATCGCCCGAAAAAGAAAGAGTGGCGCCCCAAACCGGTAAAAGCCGATGCAAAGACATCGGCTGGCACAAACATGGTGTTCATACTTCCGTCAGAGTTCTGCACTCCAAGAACCAACGAGCTACCAGTGGCACAGTTTGACTGCGGCCCACGGCCGGTTATCTTTGAGAAGCCACGTGAGAAGGGCTACAAACATCTGAAAGCCCTGTGCCTACGAGGTTACATCAATGGGCAGCCTGTAAGCAAGATGTTGGTAGACACCGGAGCGGCAGTCAATATAATGCCATACTCCATGCTACGGCGTTTGGGACGCTCCACTGCATATCTGATCAAAACCAACGTCACGTTAAGCGACTTCAATGGCCAAACTTGAAGCAAGGCGTCTTGAACGTGGATCGGCGTGGGCGAAAAACCATCCCGTCATTCTTCGTCATGGACAGCAAAAGTACCTCTGCTGTCTTGCTAGGAGAGATTGGATTCACGCTAATCGCTGCATTCCATCCACGATGCACGATTACTGTCTGATGGGATGGAGATGAAGTGGAGGTCATTCATGCAGATGATTCGATCGAGATCTCCATAGCTGGCATGAACATCGGGAAGCGAAGACCAAGAGCCGATCTCGGAATCAGTCTAGACGGCTGTGGCGCATTGAAGCTACAAAAAGCGGGTGCGGCTGGTCTTATCCATCGGCCGACAGAGTAGCAAAGTCCACGATCATAAATGTACGGCCGATCCTGCGATCGCCACAAAAATAAAAGCAAATCTTCGACAAGCGGGTCATGCGATCGTAGGGAGATTCCTACCATTGTAAAGCACAAATAAGGTGTAAACCGTCCTTGACTAATGCAATCAAAAAGGGGGCCGATTCGGGCAATCGGCCCAAATTATTTTTGTTGTCCTCACCAACTGCTTGCCCCTGTTGTCAGATCGATTTAACGGTGACGGAAAGCTAGGGTATGGGTTTACATCCGCCGATGAGCTAGAGGAGATCGACATCGGTCCGGGATAAGCCACGACCAACATTTATCGCCAGAAGTTAGATCCGAGTCTGCGGGTCCGATGATAGCTCTGTTGAAAGAATATCCGCATCGCTTTGCACAGGACTATCTGAGATGCCGGGTTAGACAGAGCATCATTGAGCATCGACTCCGCTTAAAAAGGATTTCGCCATTCCAGCGAGCACGACGGATGAAGGCGAAATTTTGGAAGAAGTCAAGAAGGAGGTCGAGAAAATGTTGTGACCAAGTTAATCAGCCATGCGGTATCTTTGAGTGGATTTCTAGTATCGCATGTAGAGAAAAAGGATGATACTGGCGTGTTGCCATAGATTTTCGGATCTCAATAGAGCTACTCCAAAGGATGAGTATCCGATGCCTAGGTAAAAGCGTTAATCAACGCAGCGGCTGGTCATAAGATCTTGAGCTTCATGGATGGCAATGCCGGTTACAACCAAATTTTAATGGCTCCGGAAGATATACACAAGACTGCATTCAGAGTCCCAGGTTCGGTGGGGTTGTTTGAATATGTAGTCATGACGTTTGGACTAAAGAATGCCGGCGCCACGTACCAAAGAGCCATGAATTACATTTTCCATGATCTGATCGGCAAGCTGGTGGAAATTTACATCGATGACGTGGTGGTCAAGTCTGCTTCAAGATACAAGGACACTTGGACGATCTCAGCAGCGTCTTGGACCGAACAAGAAAATTCGACTCTGGATGAATCCAAAGAAGTGTGCCTTGAGTAACGGCGGTCAGTTCTTGGGGTTCTTGGTCCATGAACGCGAATTGAGATCGGCTGAAAAGTCGAGGAGGCGTCGAACAATGAAGCCCCTACCACGAAGAAAGAACTGCAGTCTCATCGGCAAGATCAACCCGTCGGAAGATTCATCTCAATCTGTCGGGAAGAATAGAGCCGTTCATGGGATGGTGAAAATTAATCGACGAGGAATTCTCTTTGGCGAGAACAACAACGAGCCGACGAGATCAAAGAATATCCGAAGCCGCGGTGTTGGTTCCGCCCGGATAAACGTTCTACATTTACTTGTCAGTAGCTGACACGTTCATCGCCTCGGTGGTGGTGCAAGTTTATGATGGTCTGGAGCGAGTCGTGTTTTACATAAGCAGAAGGATGCTGGATGCGGAGACAAGGTATCCTGATATCGATAAGTTGTGCCTCTGCCTGTTTTTCACCTGCACCAAGCTGCGCCACATCTTGCTCTCAGCGGAGATTATCATCATATGCAAATCAGATGTCATAAAGCACATGCTTTCGGCCCCTATGTTGAAGGGCCGACTCGGCAAATGGATGTTTGCGTTATCGGAATTTGACATCCGGTATCAACCCGCGAAAGCGGTTAAGGGTCAGGCATTGGCCGACCTTATCGCTGAAAGGATCAACACTAATATAGCAGCACCTTGTCTACGGCGTGGGCTATGTTTTCGATGGATCGGTTTGTGACGATGGGTGCGGCATCGGCATGCTACTCGTGTCGCCTGGGGCAACATTTTCCTTCTCCATCAGTTATCTACCCTCGCACCAACAACGTCGCCGAGTATGAGGCGATCGCAAGGAATGGAGTTGCTCATCGGTGAGCGAAGCGTGGAAATTTTGGAGACTCCAAGTTGGTGATTTCCCAACTCACGGAGGAATACAAGTGTGAGAGCGAGTCGCTCTTCCCATTATGGCTGCAATGCCGCGAGCTGATGGCAGTTCGGTACATAAACTTCACGATCGCGATCGCAGAATACCGAGGCGAATGATCTTGCACAAATGGCTTCAGGCTACAAGGATGTAGCAGAGGGAGCCGATGTTCAGGTACAGTTCCTGGAAGCAGACGACTGGAGAGCCGATATCGGCTCGGGGGGCACCTAAACGGATAAGGTACAAGGCCATGAAGTATGTGCTTATCGGGGACGACATGTTTTACAGAACTCTGGAGGGGTTGCTGCTCAAATGTCTGGGGCCAACCGAAGCCAATCGGCTCCTACACGAAGGCGCTGTGGAACTCACCAATCGGCTCACAAGATGAAATGGTTGATCGGCGATCGTGGTTTTATTGGCCCACCATGCTTGAGGACTGTTTCAAGTACTACAAAGGGTGTCAAGCATGTCGAAATTTGGGAAAATTCAGATGGTACCGTCGAGAATGAACCCCATCATCAAACCTTGGCCATTCCGAGGTTGGGGCATGGATATGATTGGAAAGATCAATCCTCCATCAAGCAAAGGCCACATGTGGATTTTGGCCATTCGATTATTTCACTAAATGGGTGGAGGCTGTCCCGATGAAGTCAGTGAACTCAAAGGATGTTATCAATTTTGTGAAATAACATGTCATTCATAGATTCGGGATTCCCCAAACTATCACGACCGATGGAGGTTCGGTCTTCATTTCTCACGAGTTTAGAAAATTCTGTGAGGACACGGGGATTAAGCTGATTCGATCATCTCCATACTATGCTCAAGCAAATGGGCAAGCTGAAGCGTCCAACCAGAGCCTTATCAAGCTGATCAAGAGGAAAGTCGACGAGCACCCTAGGCGTTGGCACGAGGTTTTGTCAGAGGCTTTATGGGCTTATCGCATGTCATGCCATGGAGCGATAAAAACCTCGCCATACCATCTAGTCTATGGACAAGAAGCCGTATTGCCTTGGGAAATTACGGCTGGATCGAGACGTGTCACTTTTCAGAACAATCTAACAACTGAAGAATATGCAACCCTGATGAGTGACAGTGTTGAGTATTTAACTGAGCTCAGGCTGTGGTCGCTTGAGAAAATCAAAGAGAACAAGGCCAAGGTAGCTCGTGCATATAACAAGAAAGTGAGACCAAAGGAGTTCCACGTTGGCGATCTGGTATGGGAAGTTATGTTGCCATTAGGGACTAAGGATGCAGCATATGGTAAATGGTCTCCAAATTGGCACGGACCATACAGGGTCGATCAGGTTTTAAGAGGGACGCGTACATGCTTGAGGAGCTGGACGGCGTAAAATTCCCAGTGGCTGTCAACGGCCAACATCTCAAGAAATATTTCCCAAGCATGTGGGATGATGGACAGTGAAATGTGGGGGCCGGTACATGAAATCGGCCAAATAAAAAAAAATATAGCCGATGCACAGTCATCGACTCTAGAGGTTCAAACTGTTACAAGCAGATGCCAGTTTACATAAACGAGCTACTGAAAAATAAAAAAAATAAAAAAAATATATAGCCGATGCACAGTCATCGACTCTAGAGGTTCAAACTGTTACAAGCAGATGCCGGTTTACATAAACGAGCTACTGAAGAAATGCTTCGAAGGCGTGGAGGGCGTCAGCACGGACACGATCCACCTCGGCGATCTCGGCTTCGTCATCTTCGTCCTTGCCCGTCACTAGCTGCTTGTTCAGGGCACGTATTTCTGCCAGATCGGTCTTCAGTTGAGCTTTGAGGCTTTCTGCTTCGTCTTGGGAGCAGGCGATGGATTCTTCCTTGTCGTGAATGAGCTGTTTAGTCGCCCGGACCTTCTCTTCAAGATCTTCCAACTCCCTTTTCAAGGATGCGAGCTCGTGATCGACAGAGGTGTCGGTTTGGCATCGAGACGCCTTTTCTCGTTGAGCTGACATCCGGCTGCGATATTGGCCTTCGGTGGAAGTTGGGCGCAGACTGATCCTCTCACGAGCTAACTTCACCCTCGACCGTAGAAAGACAGAGTTACAACCGCCGAGCTTCACCGCAATGCTACGGGAGTTGGTCTTTGATTTCAGCAGAACGCACTTCACCTCCTCGTAACCCTCGATCAACTCTTCGATCGGGGAGGACAGGGCTTTAAGACGCTGGAATTGAGGTGGAACAGCCCTGGCTCGTGGTTCATCGTTGGCAAGAGGGAGTTGGTTCGATGGATTCGGTCGAACGTCGCAAAGCCTGAAATATCACAACCCTGGCAGCCCGGAAAGGCGTCAGTATGCGTCCAACATGCAAGGATGAGCCGAAAAAGCTAACGTACCTCTCCTAAGGTCGAGGGGATAGCAGATGACGAGACAATCGGCTTGTGTGTGGTTGCTGGGGGCTTGGCCAAAGTGGTAGCCGTTTCATCTGCACCTTCGGGGATTGCTAGATCCGGCTTGGCTAAAGGCATCGGCACTGCCCCGGCTTTCCCACTAGAAGCATCAGTCGTCTGCATGGAAGGTGTTTAGCCGATGTAAATAATGATGAATCGGCAGATAAAAAGAAGCAAGTGGTAAGAGCATGAAGGGTGATGATTTTCGAAACCTCCTGGCTCGACGAAGAAGCTTGCAGTCCTTTGCGAGCCCTCTTGGGACCCACAGCTGGCCCCGCCTCGACTGGTGCTCGGGGGGCAGTAGGTTCAGGAACCGACCTTTTCCTGGAAGCCGATGGTGGTGAATCTGGCTGGCTCGGTGTGATGGTCCTCTCAGAATCTGTTGGGCCCAGTTCTCCTCGATTGGTCTGAGTGTCCTCGCTGGAGGTGTCTTCGACGGAAGCCTGTAAAAAAGGAGAACCAGTAAGCACGAGCATGTCTGCAAGAATGGAAGAATGAGAAGGATCGACCAAGGCATGGATCAGCCTACATGCGAGCTTTCTGGAGAAGGGCTCCGGCGCCTCAAGGTCTTCCTGGCAGCTACCTTCCTCACCATCGTTCTTGTTTTAGTTGGAACTCGAGGGGCAGCTGACTTAGGAGTTGCTTGGTTCTTGGAAGCCGATTGTGGTGTTATCGGCTGGTTCTGCATCATGACCTTTTTCAAAGGTGGCGAGTTTTTGCAGAAAAGAACCACAGGAGCTGGCGGAAAGAACTCGAAGGGGGAGCCATCACTGTGCGTAGGTTCAGGGCCATCTTGTTGCTGCAAAGAGAAAGAGTGGGTTAGTAGAAGAATCATTTGTGAGCTGCATCAAGAAAATTTACAAGTAGTGGTACCTGTTCCACGGGGATGTCATAGTCAGCATCGAGCTATTTCAGCAACGGTCCTAGAGCTCTCCTGAAGGCGTGAGTCTTCCACATCAACCACCAGTCTTCAAAGCCATCGGTTGATGAGGCGAAGGTGAGGTCGTTAGGAATTGGGATGGTCAGAGCGTCGAAGAAGGAATAACACCTTTGGCTGGTGAGAGGATCGGTGTCGGCTCGCTCTCAGAAGATGGTGGAGAAAGAAATGGGGAGGTACTTGTCCAAGGCCAAATTGCCGAGCCACTACGACCGGCTGGTAGAATTCATACCCAGGCTTGATTATTCTGTTGGATGTACTCATGCCAACTGGAAGGAAACAGGGACGGATCACAGTGGAAAAGAGCTGCCGAGTGCTGGTGTCATCGGCAAAATTGTCTAGCCTGAAGGAGAGTGGATTTTCAAAATGTTCCGATTCTTCCATGTAAGGAAAGAAGATAGGATTGTCCAGGCCTTGAAAGAAAGTGCTGAACCACTTGGATGCTTCCTGAGGGATCAGTTTACTACCTGGCAGTCTATACAAGGCTTGGCCGTAGCTGGTGCATCTGATCTGCTTCCCTTTGACATCTGGAAAGGTGCAACTCGCCAAAAGGGGGAAGTTTGGGACGTGGTTTTGGAAATACAGCTGAGCCCATAGCTGAATGAACCACCAAGGACCTCCTGTTTTGACTGCTATACCAGAGAATAGTTTGACAGACGTCAACTGGAGATATCGATAGACCTCTCCAAGGAACAGTTTGCCGATGCCAAGTTGAGTGCCTTTGGCAAGTTCGTAGGCCAAGGAGAGATAATTCTTGGTTGGAGCAAGGGAAGGGCCACAGAATATGAAATGTTCCAGCCAGAAGTTGAGAAAGGCTGTGTGTTCTTTCTCTGTGACAGGGCCTTTAGTTTTCATATGGCGTTGGAGGTAGGCACCCCAGTTCGTGCAGTCTGTTTTGGAAGACAGCTTGTAGGGGACCTTGGTCAGCTTAAAAGCAGAAGGGCTGGGTGATGTAACATCCAGACCAGTAATCATCACCACGTCTAACAAAGTTGGTGACATGGGGCCATGACCGAACATGAAGCAGTTCAGAGCGTCAGACCAGAAGTAGCCGATGGTTTTTAGAAGATTCTCATGTTTTTCAAGGGGAGACAATGACAAATGCAAGGCATCGGCTATTCCCGTGGTTTCCCATTGGGATTGGTAAGCTCTAGCTACCCTGCTGAACCAAGAGACCCAATGTTCAGGGGGATTAGGCTGGCTGCAAGCGATCGCCCAAGAGTTCAAATCTAGATCTTGGCTTACGAAGGGGATTCTGTTTGCTTCGCAAGAGATCAGATGGGCAGGACTAGACTCTATACGGGGGCCAAGACAGAGAGAATTTGGGAGAGAAGGATGCGGCAGCAGAATATCTGAAACCTAAAAAAAATTTAATGGTGGAATAAAGCATTAATTCAGGTGTTCGCCATTAATTCTAATCGTGTTCAGACTGCGAGGAGTAGGCGTACCTTCAGACCGGAGACCTCTGGGTTGGTGTTGGACGATTCCGCCATCTAGTTTGCCGGCGGAGATGGATCTATGCAGTTGGGGATCAAGGGTTCTTATCGCTGTGAGCTCGATCTGGTCGGTGAGCGATTAGAGATCTGGGTCGCCCTTTTTTGAAGAGGGTCGCAGGCTACCGTTTGAAACTGGGAAGTGGCCGCTCAGATTTGTCTAAGTATGCGACCAAAATTGACCTTGTCAACGTTTTTTTTTTGAAAGCCGATGTTTTACCATCGGCTCTTTGAGCTTTGACTTGTTTGACTGTATGAGCGCAGTGTGGTGAAAGCCGATACGATTATCGGCTGGAGCATCGACCTATTTTGACTATCGGCGAAATTGGGTCGGAAAAGCAATTTTCGAGTTGGAAAAGCAATCTTCGTTCATTCAAAAGACGATTATTTACAGTGGAGCTGATTGCTTACAAAAGGAAACCTACTACTACTACTACTACTACTACTACTACTACTACTACTAGTAGTTCCTAATCTAGAGGCCGATGTCGTCGCCGCTGTCTTCGCCGTCGTCTTGTTCGCTGTCATCAGCCGCCAAGGCCGTCGTCTTTCTTCTTCTTTGAAGATGCCAGCGGGGGCCTCCTCGTCCTCGTCGTCATCTTCGGTGTCCTCGCTGGACCCAGCGCGGAAGCGCTTCACCGGTGGATACTCGTCGGAGGAGGTGTCCTCCTCCGATTCCTCCTCCTCGTCGGAGGACTCGACGCCATCCTGTGACCAGGCCGTCGGAGAGCTCTCCATCTCCGGGCCTCGCCGACAAGGAATCGGAGGCCTTCCTCGCCGTCGATCGGATGCGCTGTCCTCCCACCAGCGGCGAAATCCCAATCCTCTCATCCCACCATTGTGGGCGAGGTCTCAGACGCCGCCAGGCGGTACTCGGCGTCGGCTCCCGGTCGCTAATACTGTTGGAAGACTGGGAGGAGCGGGCGGAAGAAGAGGAGGCCATGGCGAAGAAGAGGGGTTTTTCGGCGGAGGAAGATGGTTTTTTGGATACTGGAGGAAGATGGGGACTGCAAACTGCTTAGATGAATTTAAATAAGGGGAATAGTGGGAGGCGGTTCAATGCCGTAGCGGTTTCCCAGAATGTGCTGCCAAAATCGTCAAATCATGCACTGCGAAGGAGTTGAGAAGACAGGGCATCATGATGAGGGGGTGGCGTGACGATTCTGCTCTGCAACGCGTAACCCGATGTAAAAAAAAGGGGGGGGGGGACATCAACAGAGTGGTTTTGGAATTATTATTGCCAAAACCAGGGGGGCATGTGTTATCGCCATATTTTGGCCAAAGGAGGAGATGGGCCGTAATCAAGATGGGCTTGGAAGATACATATATGCAACGTGTTGTTGAATCGGCCTTGTACGTGGATTTGGGCTAAATTGCCCGTGTATCTGTATATTGTAGTAGGTTCCGTTTCGGTTTAGGTAAGAGATAGAAAGTCTCCGGACTATAAATATGTACCTAAGGTTATTGAGAAAAGGAGGACAATCACATTCACAACAAACACAATCTCGGCGCATCGCCACCCCTTGTTTCTAGGGTTTCTTTCGGGTAAGTGTCATGCTGCCTAGATCGCATCTTGCGATCTAGGCGATTCGCTATGCTATTTGGTGTTACTCGTACTGAAGCCTTGTTGATGGCGAGTAATACTATTATCATAGATTTGTTGAGGCTAGCATCGGTACTTTTCGCTATTGTTTGTTTGGTTATGCTGCCTCTAGTTACCTCGCTACCTTTGCACCTTTTCCCGGGTGTAAGGGTAGCATCTTGCTTGATCTTTATCCAGTTGATTCGATCTGTTATAGTTGTGCCTTGTTTTCCAAGGTTTAGTTTGATATCCACGTAGTCAGGCCTTGCAAACGGGTTGAACGATCCAGTAGTACGTAAGGATATGGTTTGCTAGTTCGAGAGGAGTTGTTCCGGTAATTGACTTTACGTCGGTTGATTAGGCCTCCTCTAGGGTTAGTTTTCTATCATCTTTTGTATCTACCAGGCTCAATTACGTGTAGGACGTTTCAATTACGCGGTGAAAACGTTAAACTGTCGTAGATCAATTTAACTTGTAATGATGAAGAAAAACCCCATGTTATCGTAGATCTAATGCAGAACCATGGGATAATCGGCTCTAGGAGCCGATTCACAGGGAAACCTGGGAGCCGGTTACGGCTCGAATTTTACGTATACTTGTTTACCATGCAGGAAACTGATCGAAGCAATCCATCACCTTCCTGACCAGGTATAGGTCAGGTGGCATGCCCTTGGACCAAGCCAGGACGTGTGCCGGAGTTTTGCGGGCCGTTGCCCGAGGGACCAGGGCCCACCAGCAGTTCTGGGAGCCTCCCGGCTCTTCGTGTTGCTCGTCGCTGCTCGCCGGTGGGTTTTGATAGGAAACAGTGGCCAAGGGCATACTCTGCCAAGGCTAACCCCTCGCGAACCCCCACAATGCCCGCATTCACATTGCCTTGGTGTGGCTATGCCAGTGGTGTCATGTGGCTCGCATCTCTGCAGTGTGTCGGCGTCGCCGCTAGACTTTCAAATATTCAGATCGTGTTAACTGTGCCACCAAAGCGCCAACTAGAATGGAAACCCTCTAACTGATTGAGACCGTTTAAATTTGTGCCCGGAATAGGCCCAACGGTGCATAGCAAATGGAACGTGTGGCGCGGATCGGTCCATTTCGACGCATTTACAGTCTAATTTTGGACTGACTTTGTGATTCAACGGACAACGTCTGGGTCCTGTCGCGTGTCCCCTTCTCCGACCGGGCACTCTCGTCAGTGATACATCAGCTAGACCAGCCCCTCCATGCACACACACACCTGATTCATATCTCACCCTCCGCCGTCACGCTTCCACATGTGCCTGCCACAGCCGACTCCGCCATTCGTTCAAGCTGTTGGTAGTTGTACGCGCCCATGCCCCTCGCTGCCGTTGTTTGGTCATCTTGTCACCATCAAGGTAGCGAAGGCCTGCACATTTGCTGTCGTCCTTGCATGCCTTCTTCCCGGTTGCCGCCACCTTTTCATTGGACAACATTGACCTTCCAGCACCTGACACTGGCATTTGCGCTAATCGAACTCACCGGGACCGGAAGTTCTCTCCGGCACTAGATCGTACGTTCCCGCGGTCTGCGCTGCCCACAATCTGTTTGACCATTTATCGGCCCTGTTTTAGGTAACTTGCGTAGATCTTCATAGTCCCTTTTTCATTGCATACACATGAAAATGATTTGTGTGCTCATAATGTGTTGTAATTTGCGCAGATCATGATGGATTGTTCATACGAGTTTTTGTTCAACCATATCACCAAAACATCCTCAGGCTAACTGATAGGTCGAGTGGAGTCGTGCCAAAGCTTTAAAATGACTCGTGCCTATCCAATTCTTTGATTTTTCTTTGTGTTTTTATTCGGCACCCTATTAGACATTGAGCATGAGCAGATATGGAAGGTCATGATTACATGTGTGATTAGACACAGTTCATTGAGGACGAGGATAATGACAACATATATGAGCAAGGATGGGAATTTTAGGGCGAATTGTTTGCACTCGAGTCTGGACAACCGGCACCCTCTAACATTTTCTGCACATGCATCATGAAATCAGAGACCCGACAACTCCAACTTTAAAAATATTTGGTAGACTATATATGGAATTATGTGGAAACCACTAGTAATTTTCCCTTTTCTTTCATTCTATGGACTACGATGTTTAACATTATTGCCGACTACTTCCTTCGTTTTAAAATATAAGATATTTTAGATTTTTAAAGAAAATATATCTAGACACTTTTAGTGTGTAGATTCACTCCAAATCTAAATCCATATACTAAAAGAAGTCCAGATATATTTGTTTTACAAATTAAAATATTTTATATTTTGAAACGGATGGACTATTTATGTATGCATACATGGCTGGAATGACCAATCAATTGTGTGCGTAGATAAAATATGGCCTGTGACGGACCAAATGGCACTACCTACCGCAAACGGACTGACCATGGAGATGAGCCGGGCCTCTCCGCGGGTTTCTGAAATAAGGACGTTGTATGATTTTCCTTAAAAGCAAAAAGGAGCGAGAAGAATTCGATAGAGCATTGCGTGTTGAGTTGACTAGCAAATGTGCTTTATTATTCAGATACTGGTATGTCATAAACATTATTGGCGCTCCATTATTCAGATACTCCGGGAATAAGTAAGTAAGTTATTCCTCAGGATCGAGGTATGCGTAGGCGTTTGTACGCGTCTAGCAGGTGAGGTTGCTCCCGGGGTCGACGCCGAGCTGGCGGCAGTAGTCTTGGTAGTATCCCACCCTAGCGTTCATCCGCGCGGTGTTCTTGCCATCGCACTCCACGGCGCCGTTGATGGCCCTGGTGGTGGCGCCGAACCCCTGCGACATCACGCCGTGCACGTTTGTCATCCAGTACCACAGCGCCGTCTTGAAGGCCACCTCGGCGTCCTGCGCCACCTTTCGCGGGTTGTTCAGCCCGTCGAAGCCGATGCTCTGCCCCGCCGCCCTGTAGTTGTAGTTCCACGCACTATGTCACGTTTAAGAATCAGAGGCACTTTTATTAGAGACACGTTTTATAACTGCCTTTAATTATAGTTATTAGTGGCATTTTAAATAATAGTGCCTCAAAATATGAGATTTTGGAGGTAGTTTTTAAAATATCATTAATAGTTTAGCCTTTTGAGGCACTATTGATAGTGCCTCTAATGTTTTGAAAAATAGTGCCTCTATGTTAAATTATTTATGGCACTTTAATTGTGCCTCAAAAAATATATCGTTTAGAGGCACTATTTGTCAAAATGCCACTAAAAGTATATCATTTAAGGCATACATAAAAGTGCCACAAATGATTTGCCTTTAGCGGCACTCAAATGTGCCTCTAATAGTTGACCGATTTGGCACCATTAGTTGTGCCTCAAATGGATAGTTTTTTGAGGCACACATGTTAATGCCTCTAATGTTTCGAAAAATAAAAACACTGTCTAGTGCCTCAATATTGAACTATTTGTGTCTTTTTTTTATGCCTCTTTAGAGGCACTATTTATCAAAGTGCCACTAAATATATCATTTGCGCACAAATGAAAATAACACAAATAGTTTTCATTTAGGGGCACTCAAATATAACTCTAATGGTTGACTATAAACAAACGGTGCCGACTATAACGACTCAGTTTTTGGAACGCAAATCTCCTTTTCTAGTTTTTAGGGGGGAAATCATTTCCTAGTTTTTTAGATTAAACCTTCGCTATTTTTTTTTTCTATAACCGCCTTTCCTAGTTGTTGAAGTGTCCTTCTAGTACACCTGTTTCTCGGTGTATCGTATACGTATATAACATATATGTGTGTCACGACTTGTTTTTTCTAATCGTACTCGGTCTTGTGATTGAATTCATTCTGTTTATGACTCTTTCGCACGTGTTTTTTTTTTGTCACGATCGGATTATCGGTCTTGGCTAGGCAGGTTATTTTCTTGCGGGCGTATGTTCTCCTTCAATCTAAGTCTAACGTGACACTTTTGATAGGTCTAAAATCAGTCGTGAGCCTAGGATTTTATCGATCGGTATGCCAATAAAAAATTGACGATAAATTTAATAAAATAATATTTTCTATAAATAAATAATTGTATATTTTTTATTGTAAAGAAACAATAAATAATATGCTTTCAAAGATTAACTTACATTATGATGTTACTCTATTAAGATTGATTGATAGGCTTGCCGATTAATTGTTGTATTGCTTAGAGCATCTCCACTCGGGTTACAGGACTCCGATCTTAGGGCGATTTTTGGTTTGGACGTCGAAAATTGGCCTAATCACGTTCCTAAGACCCCGGTTCGTCCGGATTTGGGTCAACTTTGTCCGGGCTTTCCAGGTCATTCTTGGTTGCTGAAAACGCCCTAAAAATGCTGGACAAAGTGAAAACAGGCGTGGGCCAACCTTGTCGATGAGACAATTTCATTTCCCTACACTCACTCGCCTAAACTGCGGTGAAGAGCACTCCAGCTTCCTCTGTCGCCATGACATCACTGGCGAACTCCACCACGTCGAGTCGTATCCATGCCTCTAGATAGGCTCGCTGCAGTCGACGCCCCCTTTTATCGTCGCCGCCCAAAATTTGTCGTAGCTCGGCTTCGCTGCAGATCCATAAACTCCGACGATGAGGAGATGTTCGTCGTGTTGCTGGAGGAGGAGAACGCCGCTTTCACCAAAGATGCAGAGCATATACAGATCCTCGCCTCCCTAGCCCGACTGATCCGAAGCGTGGAGGTTCGACGAACGGTCGCCGGAAGTGCAAGGCAAGGCAGAGGATGGAGGGCTACTGCATCTTGTACGCCGACTACTTCGCCGATGAGCCGCTGCATGAAGAGGCCGTTTTTCGACGTTGTTTCAGGATGAGCCGAAAGCTCTTCCTCTAGATCGTGTGTGCCATCCGTGAATTCAACCCCTATTTCGTGTGTAAAAATGACTGCACCTGTATGGTTAGGTTTTCCTCACAACATAACAGTTGCAGGATGATTTGGTTAAACACCTATGGATATACAGGGGCAACAGGTAGATACCGAGCATAAACTGGTCGAACTAGACCGAAATAGTTATACTATTACTAGGAAATTGCCTATGCGTTGCTACGGGTAAATATCTTTATTTTATACTATATCGATCTCAAAACTTAAGGCGGCCTATAACTTTTTTCAAAAGTCAAATTATCTAAAGATAAAATATTAATATTTACATTACGTAATTCATACCCTTTCAAACATGATAAAACATATTTTCACATGATATATATATATATAATATAATAGTTTTTTCTAAAATTTTGATCAAACTTTATATGACTTGACTTTTAAAAAAAATTATAGGCCTTTAGCTTTGGGATGGAAGGAGTATTTTAGAAATATGCATCAAGCTGAATTTGTTGTTTCTACCATCCACGCCCACTCAATAACGACATAGAAAGTGTAATTTCCTTCAAAATGGTTGTGCTTTACTACATGGTACGTTTAGACACGACTTCGTCTTGCTCCATGAGACATCGAAAATATATTTTTCTTTGGTGGAAATTGTCGATAACAATTTCTTTAATAGCAATTGTTGTCAGAGACCTTTTTTATAGTCGCACATAGTTTGAGTACAAACTGAGGTATGTATAGAAGGAGATACGAAAAGACAAAAAAACTCCAAAATGGATCAAAACAAAGAGTAGAAGAAAATAAAAAAAATGGCACAATGGAGTAACTAATTTTATTTCACACGTCCTCATTCCTGGGCCTATCTTTGTTCAAACATAGGAAGCTTGCAGGCTCCATAGCATCAGTTTGTCACTATCCGCTATGAGCCAATTAGTAAAAACATGATAATAATCCATAGAGATGTTCTCTATTTATGTTTCTTTTTATATTCCATAGTTATAAATTTGCTAACAGTACAAAGAAAAACACCAGGCGTCTTCTTTTGTACTCCCTCCATATTAGTACGATCCATGTTAGTTGTCGTTGATTCACTATGAAAATTGCAAGATAATGGTATAGCATGAAAGGTAAACCTAATGCTTGCTCTCATCCTTAAATAAGTACTCGCCACCTGACGAGATTTGGACTCATCAATGCTCATTATTATGGACTTGTGTTTCGGAGAAGGAGGGAAACCTGGAGATCGCGAAACGGATCCTACCAAAATCAACCCCACATAAAAATCGAAGTTGTTTTTTGAGATAAAGTAGAAAACTCACTATAACTCACCATGAGGATAAAACACATTTTAAATAGTATAGACACTAGAGGAAAAAGGGCCATCCGTTCGCGACCCCTCGGAGCATTAGTCCCGGTTGCGCCACCAACCGGGACTAATGCTGGCACGCGTCCCGGTTGGAGCGGGCACGGGGCTAGGGGGCATGGGTCCCGGTTGGTAAGGGGGAATGCGTCCCGGTTGGAGCCACCAACTGGGACTAAAGGTTTGGCCACAGCCACGTGGCCTGGCACGCACCTTTAGTCCCGGTTGCTGGCTTCAACCGGGACTAAAGACCCCTTGCCCTCTATAAATGCACGCCCCCCTCTGCCTCCACTCTGTTTTTTGAATGGTGTAAGGTGTGAGGTGTGTGCTAGTTTTTTCATGCATGCATTGAAGGTGTTTGTTGAAATGTTTGAGTGAAAATCCGTTGAATTTCTCATAGAACAAAAATATAGAAGGTGTCCGAGACGCACTTGAGCTTTCTCCTCTTTATTTCCCTCGATCGAGGTTAGCAATCTTATCTTTTCTAGGTCATTGATACAATTCATGTGTCGGTGTGAATTGGTTATTTCACTATTTATGATGTCCTGTTTTTGATAAACTTACTTATATGATGCAGATGAACGGTCGGGAATGGATGTACGGTGACCGGCGGGTAGCCGGGTATATCAAAGGCGTGGATAAATTTATCAATGTGGCTACGGCAAACAAAGAGAATGGATTTATACGTTGTCCATGTGTTAAATGTCGGAACAACAAGGAGTACTCTTCCTCGAAAATCATTCGCGGCCACCTGATTATGAAAGGTTTCATGCCCAACTATAATTGCTGGACCAAGCACGGGGAAAGAGGGGTTATGATGGAAGATGGTGAAGAAGAAGATGATGATAACAACTATCATCATATGTTTCCTGAATACAGTGATACTGCAATGCAAGATAATGGAGAGGAAAAAGGTGAAGAACGGGCATCAGATGAGCCGGCTGATGAACTTGGTAGGGTCATTTCGATGCAAAGCGAGACCGGAAATGTAAAATGAGAAGTTGAAGTTAGAGGGCATGTTAGAAGATCACAAGAAATTGTTGTACCCAAATTGTGAAGATGGCAGCACAAAGCTCGAAGACCTTTGGAATTGTTGCGATGGAAGGCGGTGTGGTCTAACTGACTCCTCATTTGAAAAGATGCTGAAAATAATGAAGCCAAGTTTCCAAAACATAACGAACTTCCCGAGAGTACCTACGGCAAAGAAGACTCTCCGTCCTCCGGGATTAGATGTGCAAAAGATACATGCATGCATTAATGATCGCATCCTCTACCGGTAAGGAGTATGAGAATTTAGATAAATGCCCGGTATGCAACGCGCTATGTATAAGATCGACGAGATGACCTGGTGATGTTGAGGGAGAGCCCTCCTAAGAGGGTTCCTGCTAAGGTTATGTGGTATGCTCCTATAATACCAAGGTTGAAACGCATGTTCGAAACAAAGAGCATGCCAGTTGTTGCGATGGCACAAAAAAGACTGTAAGAAAGACGGGAGTTGAGACACCTCATGATGGGTCACAAAGAGAAAATCGAGAGACTTCCCGCACTTTGGTGTGACGCAAGGAACTTATGGTTTGGTCTAAGTACGGATGGCATGAATCCTTTTGGGGAGCAGAGCTGCACACAAAGACCTGGCCCGTGACTCTATGTATCTACAACCTGCCTCCTTGGTTGTGCATGAAGCGTAAGTTCATTATGATGCCAAGGCTCATCCAAGGCCCAAGCAACCGAAACGACATTGATGTGTACCTTAGGCCATTAGTTGAAGAACTCTTACAGTTGTGGAGCAAACCAGGTGTACGTCGTGGGATGAGAACAAACAGAGCCATTTAATCTACGAGGGTTGTTATTCAGAACCATCAATGATTGGCCTGCTCTTAGTAACCTTTCGTGATGACAAACAAAGGATATAAGGCATGCACCCACTGTTTAGATAAGACCGAAGGTACATATTTGCATAAATGCAAGAAGGTTGTGTACCTAGCGAATCGACGATTTCTTTCGACCAATCATCCCGTAAGAAAGAAAGGCAAGCATTTCAAAGGTGAGGCAGATCACCGGAAGAATCCTGAACTCCCAGCTGGTGATGATGTATTTGGTATGGTCAAGGACATAGAAGTAATCTTTTGAAAGGGTCCCGGCGGTCAATAAGTTCCGAACGACGTCGCTACAGGACACGCACCCATGTGGAAGAAGAAATCTATATTTTGGGAGCTTCCATATTGGAAAGTCCTGCGTGTCCGCTCTTCAATCGACGTGATGCACGTGACGAAGAATCTCTGCGTGAACCTGCTAGGATTCCTAGGCGTGTATGGGAAGACAAAAGATACACCTAAAGCACGGGAGGACCAACAAATTATGAAAGACCCAAAGAACATGCATCTGAGATAACAAGGCGGATAAAGGGCGTCACTTAAGTCGTGCAGCTATGCTCTTACCAAAGCAGAGAAGGAAATCTTTTTGAAGTCCTTTACAGATCAAGGTGCCGGGCTTCTCATCTAATATAAAGGGATAATAAATATGGCGGAGAAAAAGTTCCAAAACCTGAAGTCTCATGATCACACGTGATTATGACGCAGCTTGCTTCCGATTGCATTGAGGGGCTTCTACCGAAAATGTTCGAGTACCCATTGTGAAGCTGTGCATTCCTCAATGCAATATCTCGTAAGGTAATCAATCCGGATATTCTGCCAAGGTTACGGAAGGATGTGGTACAATGTCTTGTTAGTTTTGAATTGGTGTTCCCACCATCCTTCTTCAATATTATGACGCATCTCCGGTTCATCTAGCGGAAGAGATTGCCATTCTCGGTCCGTATTTCTGCACAATATGTTCCCTTTGAGAGGTTCATGGAGTCTTAAAGAAATATGTTCATAACCGTTAGACTGTAAGGAAGCATCTCCAAGGGATATGGAACAGAGGAGGTCACCGAGTTTTGTGTTGACTTTATTCTGACCTTAAGTCGATTGGTGTTTCGACTCGCGGCATGAGGGAAGACTAAGTGGAAAAGGCACTGGGAAAGAAAGCAATGATATGTAGGGACGGGATTCTTTCACTAAAGCACACTACAGTTCTACATAATTCCACCTTGGCAGCTCAGATATGGAGGAACACAAGAATATTGTACGCCCAAAACCCGGGAAGCTGAATCATGGATTACGATGAACACATGAAGTCTTTCGGTGGTTGGATGCGGACACATCTCTTGAATGACACCACTTGGAGATCAGCTATACTTGTTGGCGCGTCACCATCTTCTATCGTATTGAATTTCCAAGGGTACGAAATAAATGGGAATACATTCTACACGATCGCCAAGATAAAAAGAGCACCAACCAAAATAGTGGTGTCCGCTTTGATGCAATAGACGAGAATGGACAAAGGGACACATATTATGGTTACATAGAGGAGATATGGGAACTAGACTATGGAGTCTCTTTTAAGGTCCCTTTGTTTCATTGCAAATGGGTCAACCTGAATGGGGAAGGGTAAAGATAGACCAGTTGTGCAATGACAACAAAGGATCTCAACAATCTTGGTTATAGAGATGAACAATTCCCTAGCCAATGATGTGTCTCAGGTTTTCTATGTGAAGGACATGTCCTCCGCATCAAAAAAAGAAAAAATATGCAAACGAATACATCATATGATGAGCCAAAGCGTCACATAGTTCTTTCAGGAAAAGAAACATCGTGGAAATCGAGGACAAGATGCACATGTCGGAAGATTATAATAAGTTTGATGAAATTCCGCCTTCACAAAGGAAAACTGACGCAAGCATTCCGTTAAGTAAAGAAGATGCTCCATGGTTACGTCTGAAGCGGTCATAAGGAATGACATATGCCAAGAAGTTCATGCTCATATTATGTAACTCTAGTTCATGTCTTTCGCGGTTTGTGGCTTGACCGAAGGATATCTTTCGCTGTTTGTGGCCTTTAGTCCCGGTTTTGTAGTCTCAGTTTTTAATATTAATAAATGTCTTGAGTGTTAGTCCCATTTTGTGGCTGGACCGGGAGTGCCTCTATGACCAGTTTCTCGGAGATGCCGGAGGACTGGGCTCCATCGGCATCTCCCTGAAACTGGCCGCAGTGGTGTCCCTGCTCTCGAAAACCATCTTGCAGCTTGTAACTTCACTAACTAGATCAATACGCCTCGGAGCTAACTAATTTCACATATTAGGGAGTGCCTCTATGACCAGCTTTCGGAGATGCCGAGGACCGGCTCGTCGGCATCTCCCCGAAACTGGCCGCAGTGGTGTCCCGCCTCGAAAACCATCTTGCAGCTTGTAACTTCACTAACTAGATCAATACGCCTCGAGCTAACTAATTTCACATATTAGAGTGCCTCTATGACCAGTTTCTCGGAGATGCCGGAGGACTGGGCTCCGTCGGCATCTCCCTGAAACTGGCCGCAGTGGTGTCCCTGCTCTCGAAACCATCTTGCAGCTTGTAACTTCACTAACTAGATCAATACGCCTCGGAGCTAACTAATTTCACATATTAGGGAGTGCCTCTATGACCAGCTTTCGGAGATGCCGGAGGACCGGCTCAGCATCTCCCGAACTGGCCGTAGTGGTGTCCTCGCTTCTAAAACCATCTTGGAGATGCCTCAAACTGGCTGGAGGACTGGACTCAAGGATGCATATTTATAGTACAAGCTCGGCATAATGTCGACACTCACGACATAATGTCGACACTCACCCCTATTATTAGTGCCGATTCTTTAGTCGGTTGGTGTCTCCAACCGACTAAAGGTTCATCTTTAGTCCCTTGGTGACACCATCCGGGACAAGGTATGCCGCACGACATAATGTCGACACTCACCCCTATTATTAGTGTTGTCCGCCCACTGCCAATCCCTTGATCGCGGTTGGTTTCTCCAACCGAGACTAAATATGAACCTCTCTTTATATAGGCATTTCCCTCTATTTATTAGGTAACACTTAAGACATTTATTAATATTAAAACCGGGACAAATCGGGACTAGCTAACACTCGTGCCTAAAGCCGCCCTTTAGTCATAATCATGTCTAGTCCTATAGCACGCAGCTGTGGTCTTCATCATCGCCGCCATCATCATCGCCATCGCCACCGCCACTCGGGATCCTCAGCCCATCCATGGCATATACCAGGGCCATTCCAGCCTCGGGTTCACGGGCGGTGGGAGAGGGGTCTCTGAAGACGATGCCGCCACTCACAGTGTGGGACTGTGGCGGGTGGACTCGTGGGCACCGTGGCGAGGATGGTCTCCCCGCGATGTAGCGCATCACTGATGATAGTACGGTTCTCCCACCACGACGGCCGACTTGTGGTTCACCGTGGCGCCATCACCCTCGTACTGGCGAGCTCCCTTTCACGCCTATTAGCGAAGAAGGCATTCCAGTGTCATAGTTGTCGGGATCCCACTAGGGATCCATCCGCTGCTCGGCGTGAGCTCGTGGTAGAAGTGGTTTGTGATGGCCACTGACGCGGAACCTTGAGGGACAGAACCCTCCAGGCCAAAGATCCAGCCCATGGCGGGCGGTACCCGTGGACAAGGGTAGTTGGAGGCGCCTTCGGTCTCCTCGAGGGTCGAATGGCCCAGAGGGCGTTGTCCATTGTTCTAAGAGAGGAAGGTGTGGATGTGTGGGTAGCCATGACACGATCACCCTAAATATAGAGGAAAGGGCGGAAAACTTGGCGTGAAGCTTTGGGAAATGGCGGAAATATCTTTAGTCCCTTAGTGACTACATCCGGACTAAAAGCTCTAGTAGAAAGGAAAGGGCGGAAAACTTGGCGGTAAGAGGTGGAAATGGCGGAAAATATTTTTAGTCCCGGTTCGAATACATCCGGGACTAAATTTATTTGTGCCGAACAATGATCATGTTTCAAAAAACCTTTTCCATTTTCCGAGCAAAAAAACGGGTCGCTGTGAAGTAACCATCAAAATGCCGTTTCACAATGCTATCGTCCCATTTTCCTAAAATACTAGACCACCTTACATGGACTATCTCCCAACCGTACATCTCAAACCTTTTCGTCCATCCCGGTAAAGGACAAATGTCTGCGAATCGGGAAGTGGGTCCGTTTGTACTATGTACATGATATATCGCCTGTGATTTTTTGAAAAATCATTTGTAGACTCGCAATATGTGGTTTCTTCAGAGATCCAATGCAAGTTCTAACGATGCCCGCCCCTATCTTCATGCACACCCGGTTCGACCATAGTTAGAAATTCGATAATTCAAAACGGGCATAATAAATTCAAAAAATCCGAACAATGAAAATCCTTCACGTGGTGTCATATTATGTTACATAGTTGAAAGGAAAAATACCAGACTTGGTATATTGATCATGTTTCGAAAAAACCTTCACAAAATGACCTATCATGTTCGAGGTTTCATGGCTTTCGGTCCAAATGACCGATGTTATGTGCTGAATCACGGCATAGTTTGTGATGTTGTGCCCATATTATGCATGTGTGTGGACATTGGTATGGAGAACAATGTTGCAGGAGGAAGTTTTCCTTTTTGTCGCACGGAAAAGCCCTTTTCCATTTTCCGAGCGTAAAAAACGGGTCGTTTTGTGAAGTAACCACCAAAATGCCGTTTCACAATGCTACCGTCCCATTTTCCTAAAATACTAGACCACCTTACATGGACTATCTCCCAACCGGTACATCTCAAACCTTTCCGTCCATCCCGTAAAAGGACAAATGTCTCCGAATCGGCAGGAAGTGGGTCCGTTTGTACTACAGTACATGATCTATCGCCTGTGATTTTTGAAAAATCATTTTAGACTCGCAATATGTGGTTTCTTCAGAGATCCAATGCAAGTTCTAACGATGCCGTCCCCTATCTTCATGCACACCGTTCGACCATAGTTAGAATTTCAGATAATTCAAAACGGGCATAATAAATTCAAAAAAATCCGAACAATGAAAATCCTTCGCGTGGTGTCATATTATGTTACATAGTTGAAAGGAAAAATACCAGACTTGGTATATTGATCATGTTTCGAAAAAACCTTCACAAAATGACCTATCATGTTCGAGGTTTCATGGCTTTCGGTCCAAATGACCGATGTTATGTGCTGAATCACGGCATAGTTTGTGATGTTGTGCCCATATTATGCATGTGTGTGGACATTGGTATGGAGAACAATGTTGCAGGAGGAAGTTTTCCTTTTTTTATCGCACGGAAAAGCCCTTTTCCATTTTTCGAGCGTAAAAAACGGGTCATTTTGTGAAGTAACCACCAAAATGCCGTTTCAGAATGCTACCGTCCTATTTTCCTAAAATACTAGACCACCTTACATGGACTATCTCCCAACCGGTACATCTCAAACCTTTTCGTCCATCCCGGGTAAAAAGGACAAATGTCTAGAATCCAGGAAGTGGGTCCGGTTTGTACTACAGTACATGATCTATCGCCCGTGATTTTTTGAAAAAATCATTTTTAGACTCGCAATATGTGGTTTCTTCAGAGATCCAATGCAAGTTCTAACGATGCCCGTCCCCTATCTTCATGCACACCGGTTCGACCATAGTTAGAAATTCAGATAATTCAAAACGGGCATAATAAATTCAGAAAAATTCCGAACAATGAAAATCCTTCGCGTGGTGTCATATTATGTTACATAGTTAAAAGGAAAAATACCAGACTTGGTATATTGATCATGTTTCGAAAAAACCTTCACAAAATGACCTATCATGTTCGAGGTTTCATGGCTTTCGGTCCAAATGACCGATGTTATGTGCTGAATCACGGCATAGTTTGTGATGTTGTGCCCATATTATGCATGTGTGTGGACATTGGTATGGAGAACAATGTTGCAGGAGGAAGTTTTCCTTTTTGTCGCACGGAAAAGCCCTTTTCCATTTTCCGAGCGCAATACGGGTCGTTTTGTGAAGTAACCACCAAAATGCCGTTTCACAATGCTACCGTCCCATTTTCCTAAAATACTAGACCACCTTACATGGACTATCTCCCAACCGGTACATCTCAAACCTTTTCGTCCATCCCGGGTAAAAAGGACAAATGTCTGCCGAATCGCAGGAAGTGGGTCCGGTTTACTACAGTACATGATCTATCGCGTGATTTTTGAAAAATCATTTTAGACTCGCAATATGTGGTTTCTTCATATTCAATGCAAGTTCTAACGATGCTCCCCTATCTTCATGCACACCGTTCGACCATAGTTAGAAATTCGATAATTCAAAACGGGCATAATAAATTCAAAAAATCCGAACAATGAAAATCCTTCGCGTGGTGTCATATTATGTTACATAGTTGAAAGGAAAAATACCAGACTTGGTATATTGATCATGTTTCGAAAAAACCTTCACAAAATGACCTATCATGTTCGAGGTTTCATGGCTTTCGGTCCAAATGACCGATGTTATGTGCTGAATCACGGCATAGTTTGTGATGTTGTGCCCATATTATGCATGTGTGTGGACATTGGTATGGAGAACAATGTTGCAGGAGGAAGTTTTCCTTTTTGTCGCACGGAAAAGCCCTTTTCCATTTTCCAAACAGAAAATGTTTTTGAATTATTTATTTAAATCCAAACCTTTTTATGTTTAAATTTTTTCTAAATTCCAAATTAATATTAAAAAATATAAGTTAATTCATTTTAAAAGGTTACATTAATTATTTTTTAAAAATAGAATATGTTTTTGAATTATTTATTCAAATCCATACACTTCTTATGTTTAAAGTTTTTCTAAATTCCAAATTGATATTAAAAAATATAAGTTAATTCATTTTTAATTGTAAATGGTTCATATTTTAAATGGTTACATTAATTATTTTTTAAAACAGAAAATGTTTTTGAATTATTTATTTAAATCCAAACACTTTTTATGTTTAAATTTTTTCTAAATTCCAAATTGATATTAAAAAAATATAAGTTAATTCATTTTTAATTGTAAATGGTTCATATTTTAAATGGTTACATTAATTATTTTTTAAAACAGAAAATGTTTTTGAATTATTTATTTAAATCCAAACACTTTTTATGTTTAAAATTTTTCTAAATTCCAAATTAATATTCAAAAATATAAGTTAATTCATTTTAAAAGGTGACATTAATTATTTTTTAAAAATAGAATATGTTTTTGAATTATTTATTCAAATCCAAACACTTCTTATGTTTAAAGTTTTTCTAAATTCCAAATTGATATTAAAAAATATAAGTTAATTCATTTTTAATTGTAAATGGTTCATATTTTAAATGGTTACATTAATTATTTTTAAAACAGAAAATGTTTTTGAATTATTTATTCAAATCCAAACACTTCTTATGTTTAAAGTTTTTCTAAATTCCAAATTAATTATCATTTAAAAAACAATACAAATTTAAACCCCAAAATAAAAAATAAGGCGGGAACAGAGAGAAAATACCTGAAAAAATTTGAAATCAGGGGAATATGTCCCGGTTGGAGCCACCAACCGGGACTAAAGACCCCCTGCGCGCCAACCCTTGGTCTGCTGAAAATATTGGACTATACGTCCCGGTTGGTGGCTCCAACCGGGACGTATGCCCCTTTAGTCCCGGTTGGAGCCACCAACCGGGACTAAAGGCCCTTCGTTTATAACTGACGCGCCTCCTCTTCTTCTTCCCCATCTCACTTCTCGCTTCTCGACACGCCGCACTTCGACGCCGGGCTCCCCGAGCTCGCCGCCACTGCGCGTCCCGCCACCGCCACTGCCTCCCACGCGCTCGCTACTTTTCCTCGCGTGACCTCAATCGCTGGATTGGAAGCTCCGTCGCCTTGATTCCGCCTCCCGAGCTCGCCTGACCTCGCCACCACCTCCGCTGTTCTGGTGAGCCGATCCTCACGGTGTTCTTCTTTCTCCTCTCCTCTGTACTACTCTCCTGCGTGTGCCGACGACGCTTCGAGCTCGGAGGCGACGCCCGGTGACCAACAAGGAGCGCCGCCACTCCCTTTCTCCTGCATCGCGCTCTCTAACGCGCCCATCCGCGTCGAGGTGCTATCGCTGGCCACGCGCTGCTGAAGCTCACGCCAGTGACGTCGTCTTGGCGTCACTCGTGCTTTCGCGTGGCAGCCGATGTTTAGGCCCATCACCAGCCTCGGGTAGGCTTCTCGTGGTAGGAAAATGATCTGCACGCGTGAGGCTGAGTTGGCACTGGGGCCTTCTGCCGCCTCACCGGCTAGGGGCGCCAGTGTAAAAACTATTTGCCTTTTTTAATTCCAAAATGACTTAATATTGTAAAATCAATAACTTATTGTTTATAAGTCGAAAATACAAATAATATATCAAATTGTTCGTAAAATGAAACCTATCTATCTAAACTATAATCATGCATTGTTCAACAACTTAAATGACAAGTATAATTAGAAGAACAAATTCACCCTCTCATATGTTCCGGAGTTTCCCGAGTTAGATTTTCACCCCTAACCCCGATTAAATCGTCGAGCATGTCTTAGGGTTACATTCAATGCAAATTAACTTGTCATATCATCATACTTGCTTGAGCATTGCATCGATGCCATGTGTTGATTGTTTCCTTCTTTTCGGTGTTTCGATTATTAGGTTTATTATTAGTTAGGTATTATTAGGTTTATTAATTACTTTGGTATTATTGGTCTTCGCCCCATTTGGTCACTTGTGGGTAGCCCTGCACCGATTCACATTGTCAAGCAACTTAGGTGCATGTGGGTTCGACGATGTGCCTATCTACTACACGGTTTCCTTTCTCTTCATTTTTATTATTGTGTATGTATATATTAGGGTTTCTCAATTAGGGTTTATATCTCTCAACACCGCATTTAACTTTCTCCTTTAGCCTCTTTGACTTATTCGTTTTTCCACCTATGCGTAAAATATGGACCCACACGAGACGAAGAAAAGGAAGAGTTGATCCAAGGTGTGATCCGTGGGGAAGATAATTTAGACGTATCAACGTTACGAACAACTCCGTGAGGGTGATCCTCTTTACCGGAGTAGACAACTTGTTTGAGGTTGAAGGTGTTGCCTTCATGAGGGAGAAGGCGATGCCTTGTGTAATCGAGAAGACGACGCTCCGCAAGGTGCATGTAATATAAATCAATTCATTAATTAATCATCTGCTATCTATATAGAAATAGTAACGGCGATCTTTCTTCTTTTAGCCCTCCTGATCGAAGGAATCTACGAAAAGAGTATTTAGGCCCAACCAAAAAGTTGCAAGACCATGAGAGGTTCAGATCGAAGATGTCATTGTAGACGGCAACGACTCCGAGTTGTCGCAACCAAATTTGTGGCACAATGCGAGTAATCGTTAGGGACTTAATCCCGATCACCATTAGAAATTGGAATAGGCCTGCTAATGCGGATGAAGAGGAACATGTTTATTTGTCCCTAACCACGCCAAAGATTTACCGTGGAAGAGGCTCATGGTTAATTTCAAACTACCGATAGATCTGGATCCAAATGCGGAGGATCCAGCTTGAGGACGCCTTACAACATGGGAGAGCCATGGAGGCTAAGGTCGTGAGTGGGCTTTGAAGAAGATGGCCCAGTGTTTCACCAACTGGAAGAAAAGATTGCACCTTGACTATGTCGTGAAAAGAAGACTCGATTTCAAGAATATTCAGTTTGAGAAGATAAAACCATTCGGATGAGTTTGTGGAATACAAGAAATCGTAAAAAGCTAAGAAAATGTCTCAAACGAATAAGCTGAATGTCGCTAACAAGAAGTATCACCATACTATGGGGCAAGGTGGCTACAGGCTAGCATTCCTAAGTGGGAGAAACTTGAGCAGGAATCGTGATAAAAATATCACCCAGACAGATGATTGGGTAGAACGTGCAAGGAATTGGTTTTACGGGCATGGGGCACGTTGGACTCGGAAGGAGGTGTATATATACCATACGACAAAGAAGACCCCTTGCCAATCGAGAGGATGAGAAAAGCAATAAAGGTCGTTAAAGATGGGGACTTCATTCCCGATAGAGAGAATGATGAGCTCACACTCGCCTTGGAAATAAGGAACATGATGGACGAACACGAGGCACAATAGGCTCCCAATCATGGAGGACTGGTTTCAAGAGAGGAAGAAATATCCGATAGAAGCCGGAGGAGTAAGGACAGGCGGCTGAAGCGAAAAGTCGAAGAGCGAATGCGTTTAATTGAAGAACGATTAAAGCAACAACAAGATGAAATTAACTCACTTAAAGAGCAAAGTACTACGCGCCCCATCTCAGAAGACACTGCATTCGATGCTACCGCCTATCGAATAATCGAAAAAGCAGTGGCTTCCACCGAGGTCCCGGTGATGACAATGGCGATGCCGATGATGCACCGACGATGGCTCCTGGGCTACCCAAAGGATGATATCACGAGATGACACATCGCGAGCTACATGTCAAAGTTGTGAACATATCAATGAAGGTGGCGGCTATGCCTTACCAATTGGACCCACACCAACTTACCACAACACCGGCCTGTGAGGGCTACTGTTGTCGGCGTGGATGAAATCATGCCCACCTTTGAGGTTTTGGATCTTCACCACGATGGTGAAGGGATGTGATCGCTGGGTGGCGAAAAACGCCACCATTCTATGGCGGTCAAGGATTGTATCGTGCTTCAAATCACACGCCAAGGCCATCTTCGCCACCCGCCTCTCCGAGGTCGCCTCACCGGCCGTCGCCTCACCAATCTCCGGCAGCCATCGCTGCGGGAGCCATCGCCGCGCCAGATAAAAAGCGAAGCGCATCGCCATCTTGTGCCGTAAGCAATCGCCAACGTAAACAAGAGCCTCTTCCAAAAGTACCAACGGTTCCTCCCAAGAGAGCTTATGACTGATCAAGAGGAGATCATGGCGATCGTTGATGCGAACGACAAATTTTGCTAAGCCGAGGCGGAAAGAGCCAGAGTTCCCCAGCACCAAAGAAGAAAAAGCCAAAGTGTTGAAAATGCTAAAGACTCTTCATCAACCCGAGCCAAAGCTGTCATCAGACTATGAGCGTTCTATTCTCAAGTCACATGCAGCACAAAAAGCCTCGAAGAGAAGTACTGATGCAAGCGGGAAATCTGTTGCCATGCTCGGAGAACAAGCAAAACAGACTTGCGCCCCTCTCAAGGTGATTTCTCAAACCAATGAGGGGTCGAGCAAATATGGGGCAAGAGAGCAGATGATCCGAGGTAGTTGCACACGGAGAAGCTGCTCAAGGTATGAGTATTGCCAGATTTATCCCGATTAGAGTTCTTCCCGTGAGTGAAGTAGCATACCAATACCAAGACGGAAAACCTCTCACAAACCTGAGGAGGTAAACAATCTTCCAACAAAATGCTAAGATTGCATAATCGGTACATGCATGCCACAAGGGCCGGGCTAATCGGATAGTGCCGAGGGTTACAAAAAGCATCATGGGAAAGAAAACGATGACATGGTATCCATTGAATTTGATGAACTATTTCAATTATTCAATCAAGACGCCTTGGACAAATCGATCATGAGTGCCTATTGTCTAAGTACTAATTCTGTAATTAATTTAGTCTCCATCTATAATATTTTGTTTATTGCATGTATATAATCATACTTTAATATGCGTAATGAAGATTCTCGAATGCAGCAGAGGACAAATCTATGACATTGGCTTCATTGACCCATATTGGGTTCATGAAGCTAATCTCAAAATAAGCCCCAGGATACGGAGGATAATATAGTACACGTTAAAGTTTCAAGAAACCAAAAGGGAAATACTATTTCCTTACAACTTCCAAAGGAGTGTTATTGTCTTGTATACACTTTCTATTTCGCTTACTCGATGTTAAGTATATAATTGATTAGTTCTGCATTCGCAGGTACCACTATATTCTGTTAATCATTCAACTTGACAAAGGGCGTGTACTAGTCATGGACTCGAAACATAAACCCCTTGAGACGTGGAAGGACATGCAGATACTTATCCAGCGGTAATTCTAATCATTACGACACTATATCGGCAACGTTCGTGAATTTTATGATATCAAGTACTTAAAAACTTATTTTATTCGTTTTCTACGCCGGGCAGCGCTTGAAAACGGTTCACCAAGAAGGCTAGGGGTGTTTGGAATGAGGAGCTTACATTTCAACCACTAGATGTAAGCATCACTAGCTATATCCGCGCATCTCTTTGATTCTAGTTTTGATACAGTTATTATCATGCTTGATTATTATTTTGATTGAACTCTGTTGTCGTAAAGTGCCTGACGCAGGGACCAGGTAACAATCTATGTGGATACTATGTATGCGAGTTCATCCGCAGACGCAAGCGAGAAGGGCAGGAATTTAGAGCAACTCCACGACGTAAACAATTTCTATAGTTTTTAATTACAATCAAATTGTGTTTAGTTTCATATTCATATAGGCTGACTCCTTTTTAAATCAGATCGAACGCTCACGGACGGTCTTACATCAAAGGATCGCATACGAGCAATACAGGAGGAATTGGCGGGATTCTTGGATGCAAGTCCTAAACACAAAGGGGAATACTACTCGGCTGTGTATAGACAATAGGAATTGTAAAATAGCAACTTTCAAGAAATTGGCGGTAGCATCGAATAGCAACTTTTGTATGTAGTGCATGAACTCGATCTGTGTATTGAATGTAATGTTGTCATGATGATCTTGTGTAATATAAGGTTCCTTCATTGATAAGTGCAAAACACTAAATAAACAATAAAACAACCTAAATGAATTCTCTGCGCGGCACAAAAGTGGCGAAAATGCTGCCAAGCAACAAAATGTGCCAAATGAATTCTTCGCCGCAGAGAATGGGCAAATCTACGCCAGCAGCAGAAGTTAGTCCCGGTTCGTGTTACGAACCGACTAATGCTCCACCTCAAGGCCTGATGTCGCCATCGTGCCCCCATTTGTCCCGGTTGGTGGGGCAACCGGGACTAATGGTTGGAGCTTTAGTCCCGATTGCCCCGCCCCGGTTGGGCAACCGGGACTAATGACCCTTACCAACTGGGACGCATGGGCCCTTTTCTACCAGTGAGAGAAGAGATTGTATGCCGAACTATTTTTAATTTTACGCGGAACTATATTTAAATTTATACAGAACTTGGCCAAACATTGCTTTGTATTTATATTATGCCGAACTATGCTGAAAGCTGGTCTATTTTGAGCTAAATTTGAGCCAAACTTAGACGGAAAAGACGTCCTAAAAACACGGCCTGGGAAGACGAGTAAAAATTTTTGTGTTCCTAAACCGAAAACGTGTTTCGTCCGACCATATTTAGGTCTGGATTTCAGACTGAAAACGGCATGCTCTTAGGAAGAATTAAAATATGATCATATCATACGTTAGCGAAAGTACCGTATAAGAATTATTGTTTTCCCGGAAGAAAAACTACATGTATAGGCCCGTTCAGAAGAAAAACTACACGTATAGGGCCCAGCCCAAGCACACGGACACAACACACGCTCGCACGCACGGCTCGATCGATCAATCCCCTCTTGGCTCTCTCCTCGACGCGATGCCGCGCCACTGCCCGGCGATCCGGCCACGGCCGGCCAAGTCTGCCGCCGCCGCTAGCCTGCTCGGCTTCGCTCCATTCTCCTCCACCTTTTCCCCGTATCTACGGTGCTGCTTGGCGCCTCCACGCGGCCCCGCAGCAAACCCTAACTCTGCTCGCCTCCGGCTGCCGCCGTACCGTCAACAACCACTGCTCCGGCTGCTATCCGTCGACGACTTCCTCACCGATCTCAAGCCCCAGCTCGAACATAGGCGGGGTGCTGCTGCTACTGCCTCTAGGGTTTGGTCGTGGCCTCCTGCACCATGGCGTGGTGGTAGGCTGCGGCTACTTCCCAATCTTCCTCTACTGCGTCTACGTCAACTACTGCTCGGCTACGCTTCAAAGGTATACTCCAGACCTCCCCTGCTCCACACCATGTGCCTGCTTCTAGGGCCTTCCCGTTGCTTGCAGCAACATTGAGTGGTGTGTGAGCACTCTTGTCCTTACCTAGCAGACGACCAAGGATGCTAGCTGCTTCTCCATGTTATTCATGTGAGAAAGTTTTTCTACCAATAGTACTAGATGCTAGTATAGCTTTTGATTGCTAACTGAAAAAATTTCAATCGTTCATATTTGAAAGTATGGTAGCTCATGCTCGGAAAGTTGGCTCTGCTATAGCATTTTTCTGTTTATGATCATCTGACTATGTGCTTGTCTAAATAAGGATATAAATGGAGGAATGTTGTTGGCAGGCTAGGAAGTAGACATGTGTTTGATTTTTATTATTGTTGGGTGCCAGCAATAAATGTCTTGTCCTTGTATGTGTGCAAACCAGAGTCGTTTACCTATGTTTTTGCCTCACCTGCTACTCCATTGTTCCTAAAATCAGCTAAAAGGATTTCTGAAGCAAGCAAAAAATAGCATTACTTCAGAAGCACTAATTTGTAGCCTTATTTCTCATCCTAACATAACATGATTCAGTTTTTTCTCCTCACTACAACCTATTTACCCATGCAAGCAGTAGAGATATTCCCAGAGCAAATATCTAAAAAGTGAAAACTCTTCTCTTCATAATCAGAATGAAAACAATGTGCTGCATGTGATTGTTGATGCATCTAGGGGAAGCTAATTTCTCCTGGCTGTGTGCGTTGATTCCCTAACCTTTGTACTATACATGAAATAAAAAATATCAGATAAATACCATGCATTTTAGGCAGGAAAGTTTAAGAAATTCTGAGAGAATGAGAGGGGGTCGCTCACATTGTTTCTCTAAAGTCAAAAGTTTAATGGCATTTATATCCATTTGTATGCAATCAAAAAAATGATGACTCTGTGGGGTAGCTTTTATATCCATTTGTATCCCATCTAAAAAATGGTTATTTGTAAGACGAATAGACATTGTGTGACACAAAAGCTCATGGTATATATGATTGTAACCCGTAGCAACGCACGGACAATTTGCTAGTATACTAAAAATAGTATAGATGATGTTGAAACAGCGATCTGAAAGTGTTGTTGTGTTTTTACTAACAAACAATGGTGGTTCATTGCAGGCAGGAAATTATTGAACTGGTGTGCTCTCCATCTGGACAGGTAGTTCTTCTCATGGTCCTGCTATTCACTACTTTATTTAGATTTTGGTCAACCAGCTGAAAGCACAATCCGCTGCCTGTTTTAGGCTTATGGTTTTTATTACTGAAATCACTACAATATCATGATTAGCATATTGGTTCCCATTGGTCACCTAAAGTAACCATGTCCATATTTACTTCCATTCTTTCCATCTAAAACAACCTCTAATGAAATGTCTGAGTAAGGTGGTTGATGTTTTGTCTGCCTTCTGAGTAAGGTGGCCTGATCTATCATTGTAAATCCATATATGTTAGTCTTATTGAGATGCTTTTCTTCCCATTAGTTTAGCTTTGAATTTACTGGTCATTCTTATATACAGTATATTACTCGAAATTTGTTCATTGTATACTAGATAGTGACTTGTGAGCTAAGTTGTTTTATGTATGGGACCAGTGGTTTTGTAGGTACATATGATGTTCCCCACTTCATCAAGACATTGAAATATGATGTTCGAATTGTTTGAAATATAGTTTCAATTCAAGAAGTCAGTTTGAAATATAGTTGTTTCTCCAAGATACCTACTTACTGTATATGCAATGTTTGATATCCACACATTCATATTGAATGATGTTCTCAGCTTAACCTAATGTTCCCAGCTTATCCTGTTTGGTACTCTTGCTCTTTTGCAGGGGTTGGGGTTTGTGCTACTTCAGCCGAATTCCGGAGGCTTTATCCCTGGGGTAGCTGAATCGGGTTCTGCAGTTTCGTGTGTCATGTAGCCAGTGGATGCTTCATCTCTAGATTTTCGGCGGCATTCCCTTCTGTTTGTAGCTGTCCTGGTATGTCCTATACCCCTTCCCTCACTTTTCCTCCATACCAACCCCTTATGCTACCATCTAGCCTGGTTCAAATCCAGTTGAATTGGTGTTGATTGGGAGAACAGTCATCATGTTGGTTGGTTTGGATCATTTCAAAGGTCAAGGTCCAGATCATGTTATGTTGTTGTTTGGATAATTTCACGTGTTCATCATAGAAGACATTATTCTGTTTTTGTGATAGTTATAGAGTTCCTTGTTAGATTAGGTGTGTAATTGCAGATACACTATACTAGTGTCCTGAACATAGAGATGTAACTTTGGAACCTTTAGGTGTGTAACCTTGTTAGTGAATGGATTGACTTATCATCCTAAATTTTACCCTTGTGCTATTGGCTAGATACAAGAAAATCTTTTAACAGACGAATATGACCAAGTCTGAACAGTAATTCTCTGTACACCTCATATAGTTGCTTCCCATGCCCTTCTTTTGCAGCCAGTGAATGGATCGATTTTTTTTAAAAAGAACCCTTTCATTCCAGCAGCTAGTGAATGGATTGACATCAGCCGTCGGCTCAAGACCTGTCAAGTGTGCCCTCTAGGTTTGTGGCACTGTCGACTCCCACAGTATCGTTGATACTTGATACTTGCTACTAGTATCTTTGTTACTTGATACTTGCTAGTATCTTTGTTACTTGATACTTCTTGATGTATTCTTCTGACGTTCCAATTTGCATTGCAGACAACAAGTGAGAGTTCCAGAATTATGGTAACAAGCAAAGTGACTTCATCGTTTTTGTACTTCAATGCTAGTAGTAATAGATAGCGAGAATCCATTTGTAATTTCTCTCATTTAATTGTGATTCATTGGTGTCATAGTTGCCGGTTCATTTGATCATTGCGCCGTTGGGAATTTATTGTGATATTAATTGGTGTATTATTTGAATCGCCGAATTACTGTAGTAAGATGGTGTGTTTGCAGTTCCTTTTGAGATATGTCACTGTAATAATAATTACTGCCATTTTAACCTGAATATTATTGTGAGATGTGCCTTAAAAAGTCAACCATGAGTCATAGTGCCTCAAATGGTTGGTTTTTAGAGGCACTAGTCATAGTGTCTCAAATGGTTGGTTTTTAGAGGCACTAGTCATAGTGCCTCAAAAAGTTGGTTTTAGAGGCACTAGTGATAGTGCCTCAAATGGTTGGTTTTTAGAGGCACTAGTCATAATGACTCAAATGGTTGAGTTTTAGAGGCACTCTAATTTATGCCTTAAGTTGGTTTTTGAGGCACTAGTCATAGTGCCTCAAATGGTTAAGATTTAGAGGCACTAGTCATACTGCCTCAAATGACTATGATTTAGAGGTAACTTTTAAAACTGCCTTAAATAACTTTTACCTACACGACCGTCCTCGGCGTGTTTTTTAGTGCCTTAAAAACTTAATTGTGGCACTAATTTGACTATTGGAGGCACTCTAAAGTGCCTCTGAATGTTGTACCTGCCATAGTGACGTGAGCTGCGGCGGCCCGCGCCCATAGTAGGTCGCCCCCGAGGCGCACGGCCACTGCGTGAACGATGGGTCGCAGTAGTTGTGGCTCGCGCCGTTGATCTCCTCGATGTAGCACAAGTCTGCACATATTTTTACAGTAATATAAGTTAATATATACAATAATGTGTTCCAACTAATTTGTCATCTGGATGATGAGAAGTAGCTTACGTCCGGTCTCGTGCGTGACATGGGCGAAGAAGGCGGCGATCTCGCGCTTGGCGGCGTCAGAGCTACCCGACGCAAACTCGGAGTACTTGCCGGAGCCGACAGCATTCAGGAACGCCTGTCGGGTGTAGAAGTTGGTGCCTGCACAGCCGGAGCCGGACTGAGACTTGATTCCGTTGAAGAAAGCATCGGTGACGATGCTGCCCACACCTCCGCTTCCGGTACCGCTTCCGCTTCCGCTGCCGGTGCATGGTCCGGACCGGCACCCATCGCCGCAGTACTCGGCGGTGGTGCCGCAGTAACCGTATTTGCTGCAGCAGAAGCCCGACTGGCAGCCGCAGTTCTGCGCCGCCGCGGGGCCAGCGGCGGAGAGAAGTGCTGCTGCTAGCCCAAGAACCACGAACGTGAACACCGCCACCGGTGAGTTCGCCATACCCAACTAATGAAGTCTCACTAGCTAGCTAGCCAAGTGTTGTGTTTGCAGGCTTGAAGCTTGCTACTAGGTGGTGGTGTGATTGAAATGCCATGGCAGTGGCGCGGTTTATATAGTAGACGAAAGGCCTACGTACACGTGGGGGCTGCTAGAAGGTCGTATTTGTACTACTACTGCCTAGTATTCTAGTATTTTAAACGAATATATAAGCGGTTCGTCACTCAACGCTTCCAGCCGACTGGAGCGTGGAATTCCAACGGAATTAATGGGACTGTGCAAAGTCGTTGCTTCCAGCTGCTTTCTTGTCTGTATACATATGACAGGTGCCATCACAGGGCGGGGGCGGCTACGGGTATGTCCACAGACCAGCATTGCATGTGCGAACTAATTCGAAAAAAAAAAGCTTACAAATTTCATGGTCAAGTTCTTTTGGCCGCTTGTCCAGAAGCTGTCCTACCCAGCTTCCTGAGAAAGCCGATTTAAAATTTTGCGGGCTTATAAATTTGTTTAGACTTAACTATTTTGAAAGCCTCGCAAATTTTTTAGACCGGCTTCTCTAGGAAGCTGGGGGAGGGTGGCTTCTTGGAGAAGCCCCAAAAGAATTGGGACATATCAAGGTCCTATATGTAGTTCATCATTAATAATGCTTTGCTCATGAGTATCTAGGAACAGGCCTTCACGGATAAATTATCATTATTTTTAGCATTATAAGAATCATCACTAAAGAGAGAGGAATCATTAACAAATTGAGTGTTTATAACATACTAAAGAGAGAGGCATCATTTTCATCTTGTTGATTTCTGCAAATGATTATCTTTGGAAACTACGGATTTACACCGCGCCTTACTTTTTGCCACAAGTGCATTCTCACTAATATGTCCTTGACAATACTCAACAATATGTTGCAAGGTTCCGTAAGCCATTTGTTAAAAATCATTATCACTACAAAAAACATAATGTGTGAGCATAACAGATAATACATATTATATATCTTCATATCATTAGTAGTTATGAGTTCTTTGTTGTCCGCACCGTCTTCTTCTTTGATAACCATGCATAAGGATCTTGTGCGTCTCTTCTCCTCCTTTGCAAGTTGAATATGTTCTAGGATAGTAATCTCGAAAGACATGATTAGTAGTAAAAGTTTTTATGATTTTTTGTATTACAATTTTTTTGTTCTTTTTAATATAAATAAAAACAATAAAATAGTAACAAACGGAAATAAACTATGTGCGAGTGGGTAGAAAATAACCAAGCGCTATGCTCCCCGGCAAAGACACCATTTTTATGACTAGGTTTCTTGCCCAACTAGGGTTATTGCAGTACTTGTAGCAACAAATATTATTCATATAAAGTTCATCCCTTGAAAGATTTTGGATGGAAATAACACAACTACGCAACTGTATTGTCACATGCGCAACCATGTTCGCACCCAAACCTTGGTTTAGAAATAGCCTATTTTATAAGTTACTAGAATAGCAATAACTTGAGAGAGGTTTAATGTAACTAGGAACAGGTAAACAAGAACATAGTAAACTAACATGGAAAGTAAACAAGGGAGGTTGTAATTGTAGGATTGAATAGAATAAAAAGCGGTGTCTAGGCTTTCGGTCTCACTAGTACTAGAGTGGAAACTGTGTAAAGGATTACACGAGATGCATCTTTAGATGAATAAACGATCCCTTATAATTACTGTTTTTTCACAAGGCGTGTACTACCTTCAACCTCGTGTTGTCACTACGCAAGTCAAATAATACACTCCGGTATGAAGGATCACATATATATCCTCTTTGTCACTAGAAGAGAGCAATACATATAATAGATAAAACCACATAGTCTAGGATTGCATACAAGATCATACCTCAACCTAGAACTGGATCAATTATTCAAACATAGATGAATAAAAATAAAAATAGTAGATCATTGAGATCATCATGTTCAATATTATAAATACAATATCTAAAACAACAGAGAGAGATGGAGACGCCGTTGGAGATGACGATAACGAACAGTGCACGTGGTGAAGGTGCAGGCGCCTCCTTCTCCTCCTATTGCTTGATAGTGTGGAGATGTGAATGAAGACATTGACCTTGGATGTGTGACGGATATGGAGGCGACGGAGCGATAGTTATAGTGCTCCATCCCTCGGGCATGTGTGGATGTATGGGGAGGCGGCTAGGGTTCCCCTCCTTAAATAGGCGTTCTAGAGGTATGTTTCGCGATCCTAAGGAGCTCCATAGAGAATTTGCCCATCGGGCCTTCACAAATGTTGTTCCGTTTGAAGAAAAAGAGTCAACGGAGAGTGGTACGGGTGGACGGTACATGCAGGTCCTGGGGGACAGACCCGTACCGATGGTCGTTATCTCCTGAGAACTTGTTTTGACCTCCATTTCTTCATACGGACTCCGATTGAGGTGTTCTTTAGTTCGTTGGACTCGTATGGACGAGGGATAAAACACCATTTCCTTGGATAAGTAATAGGAGATGATGGAAAAATATGACTTTTCCACGTCTCATATGGATAAGTCTGGTGCCTGTAACCTCTCCATATTACATCTTGCCTTACTTTTAGCCATAATTGCCCATAGCACCTACACACATGTAAAAGACAAGGAAAACATGATAGAATCCTAATAAAACTACTAGTTGTGCAAAGCCCATATGAAAATGAATAAGAACTAGTAATCATACATAATAGGTATAGTTGTAGCTAGATATAGCATGATATGAGTGACAATATGAGTAATTTGTATGCTTAAAAATGCATCATAATTGCACTCATCAAGGCCCCGGAATCAACTATCACAAAAGTGAAGTGATTGTTATGGGTGTGTCAATGGAGGAACAAGCCAGGGTGGTAATATTTTGAACTATCAATAAGGAGCCCTTCCTTTCAAGTATCTAGGCTTCCCCTTTAGTGATAAGAAGCTCACTATTGCAGATATATGGAGCCTCTAGTGGACACGTTCGATAAAAGCGTGGAGTCCTAGCAAGGACATTTTATGTCATCGGTCGCAAGACTAATCCTAACCAACGCATGCCTGTCTAGTCTCCTCGTGTTCATGAAGGATGTGATGAACACCGAGGAAGATTCTTCTAGGAAGGGACCTCAGATAAAAGGAAGCATCACTTGGTTAACTGTCCTGAGGTGTGCATGCCTTTAGACTAGGGTTGTCTCGACATCATGAAGTCCAAGTTTATGAGTATTTCTCTCATGGTGAAATGGATATGACGGTTGTTTACTGAACCCTCACAGACCAACATTTGGCTAAAGATCATTAGACCTAAATAGCCGAGGCCGCAGACATTTTCAACTCTACTCCAGCAGGCGGCCGTTACCACAAGTTGAAGGATAATTTCACATTGCCATCAATCCACAAGTTGAAGGATAATTTCAAGTTAGGGGCTCATTACCACAAGGTTTGGTCGGGTTGGTGGGTGGGGAAGGTCCGTTGTGTGCTACTTACCCCAGGCTCTATCATATTGCCATCAATCCTAGTTTGTTGGTGTGCCAGGATTTCCAGGGCAGAAACTGACACATCAACTTCAGCAGATCCTTCCGAGATGAGGAGGCTGCCATGTTTGTGCTGCTGAGGAAGGAGCTCCCGGCTGCACTCGCCTCAACGGAAGAGGATTGGCTTTCTTGTGATCTGGAACCTTTGGTGAAGTTCTCAACTTAGTCCTTGTACCTGAAGATTAGCCAGGGTGCAGTGGTGGACCATGCTAAGCAAATCTAGAAGATTCCAATCCCACTCAAGTTTAGAATTTTTCTGTGGCAATTGGACAAAGAAAGACTGTCGTATTTAGAAGTTCAACATGTCGTTAAATGGGCAGTGTGCCCTTTACGTCCTACCTAAGAATTTCAATCATATCTTATTCCGATGTGCTTTGGCCCAGTTTATGTGGAGTGTGGTCAGATCAATCCTTTCAGTTGATTGGAACCCCTCCAACTTTGCTGATATTTTTGCCATGCTTCTCAATTTTTATGATTTTTCTCGCTGCACGCTCTGGTTGTTGTTCGCTACCATAAGCTGGGTGCTTTGGACAACTAGGAATAAATTCACTATTTAGTCAAAAAAATCCTTGGCAGCTGATGGTCTATATTTACTGTGTGCTCATCCTGTTGTAGCAGTAGCGGCCAAACCTGAAGTTTATATGATCTGGACAAGATGATCTTAAAGCTGAAACCATCCCATGCTGATTCTTCTACACCAGCACCTTCGTCTTTGGATCAAGCACCTCCATGAGTTCCATGACCCTTCTGATGCGTTCCCTCTGTCTGTTTTTATTATAAACTTGTGGTGTTGGAAAAACTACCAGTTTGGTTAAGTCATATTGACTACGGGCGTGGTTTGTAAAACTTAAATCTGGGACCCCATTAGTGTTACCGTTCTAGCCGTGGGAATTTATTAAGTTAAATCTAGGCATAATCGATGCATGTTATATAAAAAACTTGCTTATTGGATTAAAATCATAGTGACACCAACTAAACAGAGTGGAGGATGTATACCAAACCAAGGAATGCAGGGAGTTCGACTTCCAGGTTCCCTTGGCGGTGCAGTAGATATTTGATGTTGGTACCTCCTCCATAGTAGGAGATAGGGGCTCCACCTTATTCTGTACAGACATGTGGATATCGGGTGGACACACCAGGGACATTTCACCGGCTCTCTTCGCGATGATTCCCAAGAGAGCAGCCAAAACACGTAAGGTTCACAACAACCTTGCCGGTGGATGGCTAGATGATGTCACCCAGGATCTCAATACACAAGCGATCTTCGAGCTCTTGGACATTGTTGATCGTCTTAAAGGATTCACCTTGAGGAAATGTGTTGATGACATTTTCAAGTGGAACCGGGAGGCTGGAGGGGCCTACTCAGCGAGAGGCGGCGCATTGCAAATTTCGCGATCCCAAGGCATCGACAAAGTGCAAGTTTTTTCCTTACGTTTGCGGTGCAGAACAAATATGAGGAAGCCGATAAGCTTAGTTAGCGCCAACTACCACACTGAGTAGCACACACATTGTTTGACCAACAGGAAGAAACCATCAACCAGTTGTTGTTGGGAATGCGTCCTTTGCAGTGATGGTGGGTTAAGGAAAATCACTTACCAGCGCAGGACCTTGGCTTGGTTGATTATATGTGAAAATGAAGAGGTTGGAGAGAAGAGACACGTGACTTGCAGACACATGTCACACTAGTTGCTTGGTTCCTATCGTGGTATGAAATTGTGTTTGAATGATCCACTCCCTCGCTAGTTGCGGTTCATAGTAGTAGGATCTCGGGAGAGGTAGGCCTTTGGAAATTGATAAGTTTTTTAGGTCTAGGCTTGCGCTGCTGGATAGGTGGAGAGTTAGCGAGTAGTAGACCTAGTGTTATTGTTGTCATTGTGGTAGCGTGGAGTTTGTTCTTGGCTTTTTTTCTATCGCGATTTGACGGTCGATTGACCTCTTGATACATCTCCTATGACATATCCTTGAAACAAAATACCCACAAAGACGTTGGTCCACTCTAGCTCCGGTGGATTTGTGGCCACGGAGATATGGAGGACCATGTCCCCTCTCTCCTTGGAGTGTCTTCGTTCTTTGTTTATTTTGCTTTTTTGTGTCTTATACAGTATGCTGATGTGCTGACTACATTTTAAAGTTAAAATAATATCCTCCCTACCCTATCCTCGCTCCAGTGGTGCGCTTAGCGTCGGTGAAGCACGCTTGGAGTCATGTTTCGGCGGATCTCTTGGATTTCGGTAGGTTTCGTTTTAGTTCGTGTGGTTTCAGGTCAGTCTCTTCTAATCTACGTTTGTCATCGTTTGCAATGGTTGTTGTTCTGCTGTGTTGGTACTTTGGGGGCAGGGGCAGAGCTCCCAGTAGGGAAAGGTAGGGTAGCTGCCCTATCTTGATTTTTGGAAAAAAAAATTGATGCCTATGTTTTGTATGATCAATTTGAGTGGTCATACGCCCAAAAATGGACCCCGTACGATAAAGCTATGCTTGTTTTAGTGAATACTTTGCCTAACTGATTCTGGAGTCAAGGATGGAATAGGCGTAGTCTAGTTCTAAACCATCCTTTTTTGCAACAGCTAATTCTCAATCTAATAAAACATTACTCTAAACAATATCTTAGATGAGGTATCTAAGGAGAAACTTAGTGTATTTTGGCCACCTTATGGCATGTGGCCAAAACAAATTCTAATTATGTGATAGTTTATCTTTTATGGTTCTACTATGGCTTTGTATATACTATTGATCTAAAATTCTAATTATATTAGTTTAGTTAATATCTTTGGTTAAGGATGTGAGGATATTCTTGCTCAATTAATTGGAGAAATGATGGTTTAGAGTCCTCCTGAAGGATGTGAATTCGTGAACAAAATGATATCCCAATCCTAAGCATGGATGAAATTGTAATAAAAAGAGTGAAAATGTTAAAATGGAGAATGCATCAATTATTCTTGGTTATTTTAGAGTGTGAACTATTTAACTATAGACTAGTAGAATCGATTTTGACTTACTCTTTCATGACCTCTCGTTAGAGTTGCTTCAGAACTTGTTGCCTTGACTCAAGTGACTCCTTTTATAGGTTCAATGTAAATAAGATTTCTCGGTTCACAGAGATTTATCATGGATATTTATCTTATCATAAGCATGTTCCTATATAAGATAACCTTGAGATATTTATTATTCATATGCGGAGAACTCAAAACTTCGAAGATTATCTTAATGTTTGAACGAGACGTCAAGTGTCATAGGGTCTCTCGTCTTGTTGAGCTAACTTGCTTTTACCGGTGGCGACGACAAAAGTTGAAAGGGCTTTCTCGATGGCTAAAATCATCAAGAGCGAGGGTTGAAACAAGATTTCCATGATTTCTTCTTCATGCCTTGATGATATGCTACATCGATCAAGGGATAAAAGTCTTCATCAATAAAATTACAAAAGATTTTAACAAGAAAATGCTAGAGATTTTGCCATTCCCTAGGACTCATATACATCATTAAAGCTCTATAATTGGTATATTTTTTGGGTTTACTTATAATCAAATAGAGTACTATTTCTATTACATTAAGTGATTATGTTGGGTCATACGTAGTAGTGTCTCGAGATTATTTTGGCATTTACAAAAATATTGGAGTTCGCCCTACCTTAGATTATTTTTCATCCTTCTCCGCAGCTTTGGGGTCTTAGAACTTCCTCTTTGTCTATTTCAACATCTAGTACGATAAATTTTGCACATCTTTAGTGATGGAGGGAAAGGATGGAGGCACGCCTTCGACTCACACTAGTGTTTGTAGTCATCGCTAGGTGATTTAATGATCTATTTATAATTTTTATTACTCTTAGGCTACTTATACTATTGTTGATCATTATTAATAGATTGGTGGAGTTTAAAAAAAAACTACATTAATAGGCCCTCTTGCTAGATAAATATGTCATTATAATTAAATACTTCATCCACCATAAAATATAAGGCGTCTAAGGATGAGTCAAAACTCAAATCTAACTAACTTTAACCAAATGGACACATTAATAAAATATACTTTATGGTGAATCTATTGATATTGATTCAATATTATAAATATTCACATTTCTATGTATAATTTTTATCAAACTTAGAAAACATTGACTTTTAACTAATTCTTTGGGTGCCTTATATTTTGGTAGATAGAATAGTTTATTTAGTATAAAATTAACATAGTTTTAAATGTTAAATAAAACTTCATGATCTAATTCATTTAGATCATGTCTATATTTTCCAACTTCGATAACTGGGATCACATGACATCGAGAGCCGGCGTGTGTAGGGAGGGCGCCGATACAGATGACGCCCGGAGGGAATCGAACAACCCGACACATGGTGGGGCCAGCCCCGAGATGCGTGTGTGTGCATCGTCAATGGTTTCGTGTGTCCTTGAATATCGTCTCCTCTTACTTGCATCGATATTTGAAAGTTTGAATATTGGGAAGTATAAATATCAGCTCCTCTTACTTGCATCGATATTTGAAAGTATTTCACGATGGGTGTTTCTTAGCATGATATACTAGATACTCCCTCCTTCTCAGTTTATTAGGCTTACTAAAAATTAGAAAAATCTCAAGAGTTTGGCTTATATCTAGAAATAATTAATACCCACTATAGCATGCAACCAAATAGCTGGTCTCCTAAAACGCTCCCACCAATCCTTGAAGTTGGCATGCAGCCAATTTGTAATCACCTGAATCATAGCGTTGTTTCTGTTAAGCCTAATTAACTAAGAAGGAGGGAGTAATTTTCATATGTGGCATGTTGATGCATGTAAAATTCATAAGGTTACTTTGTACTTTATTGACACATATTTCTATATATTTATGATATTTATAATGTAATAACCATGTATTATATTGATTTTTGGGGATTTACCAACGATTTTCTTTATTTTGGTTATAAGTCTATAGAACAGAAAAAACCCGTTTTGTGTATTTGATCTTTCAGGAACCTAAATGAAGTCCAATGGAGATAAAATTCGAGGAAAGCCAATATTTTGGGAAGACGATGATGTGGAGTGTTTGGAAATCACGATAGGTTCCAGGAGGCCCGAAAGAGGCTAGGTGGCGTGGCCTACCCTACTACACGCGCCACCACACCTCTTTCATCCCTCGGTCATCCGATGCGCTTCAATCTTTCGCCCGCCAATTTGGTTTGACCTAAAAACTACTATAAAAGGTCCCCTAGGGCATCCTTGAGGGGAGCGCTGCAGAAACACAGAAACACCAAAAAGAAGTCTGAACTAGGGAAGATTGGAGGGGGAAACTCCGTCGGATCCATCGTCCGAGAGATCTCTTGATAGGGTTCGTTGTATAGAAAACAAAAAAATTCCTACGATTGCAATTGCCAAGATCGAACCTAGGAGACACTTGTAACAGTTTTAGAAGGACTCACCTTGAAGACCGTAAGCAGGATAACATTCCTGCAAACAAACGTGGTTGTTTTAGATGTACACGACCATCCTCATGGATGTGAAGATGATCATCACCAGAAAGGGGCAACGCCTCCATAATTTGTCACACGTTCGGTATGGCGATGTAACATCCCAAAAATATTAATCAAGGTTATCAAATTCCAATCACCCAAAATTAGGGTTAACAAAAACTTTTGTTAATTAAAATCCATATGAATGCATGTGTGTATGTGATGAATACATGAATGCTTGAATGGACTTGTGTGATTGTCGTGAATAGCAAGGAATGGTTTAAAGATGAAAACAACATCATATAAATAATTTCCAAGCAGAATCAAATCAAGAGAAATTCAAAAACAAACTATATGAGCTAATGATCATTTTTGCCAATCTTGCTCACTAGACCACTTTGAGTGTTTCTAGTCCAAGATTTCAAAAAGAAACAAATCCCTTTCTTTTCATCCCGTGTTAGACTAAGTAAAAGTGAACCCAAGACCACCTTGAAAACCCACAGAAACATTTGGCAACCCTATTCAAATAACAACTCAAAATTGAATCTAGTTCATATGGTAAGATCACCATGTATCAAAACCCAACCAAACCAGTGCACCTTGACAAATCCAATCAACCAGAGACTAGCTACTGTGTGACCATTGAACCCACGAAGTTTCAACCAAAAATTCAATATAAAATTTGGCCATTTCATCAAACACTTGGATATAGAAAACAAATTTCGCCAAACTTCACTGTTTGAGCAGTGATCACCCCGAACATTGTTCCCCATTGATCGCACTTGTCTCCCCCAGTGCCAACCAGTGCATTGAACCAACCTAGACCCTACCCAATGCACCATGCCGTGCATGCCCGAGCCAACCCCGGCCAGTCGACCATGGCTAGCTAGCAGGAGCAAGTTCTGCACCTAGCCACCGTGTCTAGGAAGCACACCATCGTCCACTGCCACTCCCTGTCCATCCCTCAAGCCTTGCCAAGCCGTGGACCACCGAGAACGCATGCGCCTAGTTTGTCTCTGCCATGCCGAGAGCGCGCCAGAGCGCTGCACTCGACACGCTCGCACATACCACTCCCCGTCTTCGCCGCCCGTGCATGCGATCACCACCGTCCCAGGAACCTCCCAGACAACCCCGTTCCCGCCAAGACGACCGGAGCGCGCGTCAAAAATGCTGTCGGTTCCGCTCAGAGCACCAATGCATTCCGACCGAACTGCACCGTCTCTTGTCGCGCCATTACCTCCTTGAGCACCTCCAGGGAACCGCGCACCGTCCCCTACCTTCAGCCATGCCTGTATCTCGCTTTAACGCCGACCTCGACGAGCACTGCCCATGCCGCTCGGCCTTGTTGGAGATATGCCCTAGAGGCAATAATAAATGTAGTTATTATTATATCTTTGTGTTTATGATAAATGTTTACATTCATGCTATAATAGTATTAACGAGGAAACATTAATACTTGTGTGATTTGTAAACTTAAATTGAAGTCCCTAGTAAAGCCTCTATAAAATACTAGCTTGTTGGTTAATAAATGATTGTGGTTTCCCTATCATGAACATTGAGATATTATTAACAACAAGGTCATATCGTTAGGAGAATGATATGATGGACATACTGTTGGAATTATGCCCTAGAGGCAATAATAAAGATGTTATTATTATAATTCTTGTTCATGATAAAGTTTATATTCCATGCTGGAATTGTATTAAGCGGAAACTTTAATACTTGTGTGGTTTGTGAACAACACCGTGTCCCTAGTACGCCTCTATGGACTAGCTCATTGATCAATGATGGTTAAGGTTTCCTAACCATAGACATGAGTTGTCAATTGATAATGAGATCATATCATTGGGAGAATGATATGATGGATAGACCCAAACTAAGCGAAGCAATTAGATCGTTTCATCGTGTTCATCTTTGCGAAGCTTTTCCTATGTCAAATATTGTATTCCTTAGACCATGAGATAATGCAACTCCCTGGTACCGGAAGAAAGCTTTGAGGTCATCAAACGTCATCCTATGAGAGGGTGATCATAAAGGTGTCTCTCAGGTGATCGGAAAGTATCTGTTGGGTTGTATGTATCGAGATGGGATTTGTCCCTCCCAAGTCGGAGAGATATACTTCGGGCCCACTCGTGTCGATATCAACACCGCTTGCAAGCATGTGGTTAAGGAGTTAATCACAAAGTGATATCGGATTACGGAACGAGTAAAGTACTTGCTGTGAACGAGATTGAACTAGGTATGAAGGTACCGACGATCGAATCTCGGGCAAGTAAAATATCGCGAGACGAAGGGAATATATATATGGGATTGATTGAATCCTGGCATCGTGGTTCATCCGATATGATCATCGATGAATGTGTGGGAGTCAATATGGGTGCCCAGACCCGGTTGATTATTGATAGAAGATCATGTCCGCATATTCTCGAAACCGCCGCAGGTCACACTTAACGTATCTCGACGCTAGGATAGATTGGATAATTGGTTTATGAATTTTTGTTGAGTCTCGGATGGGATCCGGGATATCACGAGAGGTTCGGAATGGTCGAGAATAAGATTCATATAAAGGCAGTTTTGGAGTTCGGAATTGTTCCGGGTTAATCGGTATTGTCGGAAGCTTCTAGAACCTTCGGAAGGGACCAACGTGGCCCCACCTTCCGGGAGGGCATGGGCCTATGAGGGAGTGTCCTGGCCGCATTGGGGGCACAAGGCCCCATAGGGCCCAGCCGATCTGGATAAGTTTAAACTCGTTTAAACTAGAGATAGGATTTCTAGATAAGGGAGAGTTTAAATCGTTTAAACTAGAGATAGGATTTCTAGATAAGGAGAGTTTAAATTGTTTAAACTAGAGATAGGCTTGGAGGAGGGGCAGGGCTGGCGCCCCCTCTATATATAGAGGTGGTGCGCCTCCCCACACACCTTCCTCCAAGCCCTAGCTGCCTTGCTACCTTCCTCTCTCCTCCCGATTTGTAGGCGAAGCCTGCAGAAATTCTCCACCATATACACCACGCCGTGTTGTAGATCCAATCTATCTCTCCACCATACTCGCTGGTCCGAGGAAGGAGGAGACGCCGAGGTGCTGCGTGTGCATCTCACGGAGGCACCGCCACTTGTGGTGCTAGATCGGATCGGATCGCGAGGAGGAGAAGCGAGTACAACATCACCCACGTTCGAGCAGGCGTTCGGTCTTGAATCTTCAAGGGTATGAAGATCTAATCCAATCTCTCTCGTTGTTTGCATCTCCTAGATTAGATCTTGGCTTTCCCTCTGTTCACTCAGAGAAAATTTTGATTTACTATGCGCCAAACCCTTGATGGTATCGAGCTAGATCTATGCGTAGATGTGTTTCACGAGTAGAACGCAACATGGTTGTTGCGGGCGTTGATGTTTTCTGTTGCAAGCCTCTTGTTTGTGTTCTTCTTATGACGCGGGATAGTGAGATTGAAGCGGTCCAGGCCAACCTTACGCGACGTCGTTCGCGATACCGGCTCCGCACTTGACGTGTGGCTTGTTCCACACATGCGGCTGGTGGATGTCAGTTTCTCTCACTATAGTTGTCATGGGATTAACACCGGAGTTTGGCAACCATAATATCACCGTTGTGGCTTTCCGTAGTAAGAATCGTTCTTAGCATCTACTCCCATAAGCCACGTAAAACATGCAACAACAAAGTAGAGGCGTCTAACTTGTTTTTGCAGGGAGTGTTTTCTGTGATATGGTATGGCCCAAGATGTGATGTGTATATTGTATGCGATGATCATGTTTTGTAATGTTTCACGACTTGCATGTCGATGAGTACACAACCGGCAGGAGCCATATGGTTGTCTTTATAATTGTGTATGACCAGCGAGTCAACTTCTTATACGCCATGTAATAGCTTTACTTTATCGCTAAGTAGTTAGCAATAGTTGTAGTTGCTATTCGTGGTGGAGGCAATCATGGTGGAGTGATGGAGATCATGCCGGAACGCACAAGATGGAGATCATTGCGCGAGGATTGGCTATACCATGTCACATAAAGTTATATGCATGTGATGTTTATCCCTTTATGTATCTTATTATGCTTAGATCGCGACGGTAGCATTATAAGATGATTCCTCACTTAAAGATCAAGATAAAAACTGTGTTCTCCCCAAGTATGCACTGTTGCGAAAGTTCGTCGTGTCCAAGCATCACGTGATGATCGTGTGATATAGACTCTACGCTCACATACAATGGGTGCAAGCCAGTTTTGCACACGCAGAAATACTTGGGTCTAGCTTGACGAGCCTAGCATGTACAGACATGGCCTCGGAACACAAGAACCGAAAGGTTAAGCATGAGTCATATGAGTGATATGATCGACACTTTGTTGTCCACAATTGAAACCACATCTCTTCTCGTGATGATCGGATTAGGTGTGGTGAATTTGGATCGTGTTCACTAAACAACTTGAGGGATGTTGAATTTAGTGGGAGTTCATCTAGTAATTTGATTAAGTTGAACTATTTATCATGAACATAGTCTAAATTGTACTTGCAAATACTGTAGATCACATGGCCAAATCCAACTTCAACTTCAACGTGTTTGTTGAGAAGGAAAAGCTTAGAAACAATGGGTCTAACTTCACCAATTGGTTCCGCAATCTAAGAATCATTCTATCTGGCGGAAAAAAGGACTATGTCCTTGGTAAAGCGTTAGGTGACCCCCTACTTAAGCTGGCGGTGATGAGAAAGCTGTCGATCGGCAAGAAAGATGATTATGGTGTTATTAAGAGCACCATGTTGTTTGCTATGGAACCGAGCTTCAAAATCGTTTTGAAACCTATCCCGGGCCCTTCGAGATTCTCGAGGAGCTGAAACCATGTTTCAGACTCAGGCCCGTTCTGAGAGATATGAGATCTCCGAGAAGTTCTTTAACTGCAAGATGGAGGAAGGGAGTTCCGTTAGTGAGCACGCCATAAAGATGTCGGGCTACACTCAACGCCTTGAGCAACTGGAATGCACGATTCCAGAGGAGCTCAAGATTGTGGTTCTGCAATCACTCCTCCCAGCTACAAAAGTTTTGTAGTGACTCATAATCAGATTGGTTCCACTCATACGATCACCGAGCTCTTCGCAAAGCTGAAGGCTGCGGAAGTGGACATCAAGAAGGATAATCATGTGTTGATGGTCAACAAGACCTCCTTTAAGAAAGGTAAGAAAGAAGCCCTTCAAGAAGGGCGGCGGCAAGCGCAATGCCCCTGCTGAGAAGAAGCTCAGGTCTGGTCCTAAGCGGACACAGTGCTTCTATTGCAAGGACAGGGTCACTTTAAGCATAATCGTCCGAAGTACTTAGCGGACAAGAAGGCTGGCACCATCAAAGGTATATTTGATATACATGTTATTGATGTTTTCCTTACTAGCCCTCGTTGTAGTGCACAGGTATTTGATACGGTTCATTGCTAATATTTGTAACTCAAGCAGAGCTACGGAATAGACGGAGGCTTGCGAGGATGAGGTGACGATCTTGGCGTTGGCAACGGATCAAGAGTTGATGTGATGGCCGTCGGCCGCTTCTCCTTAGTTTTACCTTCGGGATTAGTTTTAAACCTTAATAAATGTTATTATGTACTGCGTTGAGCATGAACATTATTTCGGATCATGTTTATTGCAAGACGGTTATTCATTTAAATCGGAGAATAATGGTTGTTCTATTTATATGAGTAACATCTTTTATGGTCATGCACCTCTTGTGAATGGTTTATTTCTTCTAAATCTCTAAAGGGATGAAACACACATCCATAACATTGAGTCTAAGAGATGCAAAGTAGATAGTGATAATACTACTTATTTGTGGCAATCGTCTAGGTCATATTGGTGTAAAGCGCATGAAGAAACTCCATTCTGATGGACTTTTGGAGTCTCTTGATTTTGAATCATTTGACACATGCGAACCATGCCTCATGGGCAAGATGATCAAAACCCCATTCTCCGGTATGATGGAGCGAGCAACGGACTTGTTGGAAATCATACATACTACCGATGTATGCGGATGATGAGTGTTTCGACGCGCGGTGGATATCGCTATTTTCTCACTTTTACCGATGACTTAAGTAGATATGGGTATATCTATTTAATGAAACATAAATCTGAAACATTTGAAAAGTTCAAGGAATTTCAGAATGAAGTGGAGAACCATCGTAACAGAAAGATTAAGTTTCTACGATACGATCGTGGAGGTGAATATTTGAGTTATGATTTTCTCACGCATCTTAAAGCAAGTGGAATCGTTTCACAACTCACGCCACCCGGAACACCACAGCGCAATGGTGTGTCTGAACGCCGGAATCGAACCCTATTAGATATGGTCCGATCAATGATGTCTCTTACTGATTTGCCATTATCATTTTGGGGTTATGCATTAGAAACCTGCATTCACTTTAAATAGGGCTCCATCTAAATCCGTTGAGACGACACCGTATGAACTGTGGTTTGGTGCTAAACCTAAGTTGTCGTTTCTTAAAGTTTGGGGATCTGAAGCTTCGTCAAGAAGGTGATGCGGACAAGCTCGAACCCAAAGCGGAGAAATGCGTCTTCATAGGATACCCTAAGGAAACCATTGGGTATACCTTCTATCACGTAACCGAAGGCAAAGTGTTTTGTCGAAGAACGGTTCCTTTCTTGAGAAGGAGTTTCTCTCGAAAGAAGTGAGTGGAGGAAAGTAGAGCTTGACGAGGTTATTGAACCTTCTCTTGAATTGGAGAGTAGCGCAAGACTGAAATTGTTCCGGTCACCGCACCAACAATAGAGGAAGCTAATGACAAGGATCATGAAGCTTGGACGATCTTTCGAACATCGCAGGTCAACAAGGTCGCGTGCCCCTCCTGAGTGGTACAGCAACCCTGTCTTGACTGTCTTGTTGGTAGAAGACAGTGAACCTACGAACTATGAGGAAGCGATGATGAGCCCAGACTCTGAGAAATGGCTGGAAGCCATGAAATCCGAATTGGGATCCATGAGCGAAAACCAAGTATGGACTTTGGTGGATCCTCCTAGCGACCGAAAGGCCGTTGAGTGCAAATGGATATTCAAGAAGAAAACGGACGCGGATGGTAATGTTACCGTCTATAAAGCACGACTTGTCGCAAAAGGTTTTCGACAAGTTCAAGGTGTTGACTACGATGAGACTTTCTCTCCCGTAGCGATGTTTAAGTCCATTCAGATTTTATTAGCAATTGCTGCGTTTCATGATTATGAAATATGGCAGATGGATGTCAAGACTGCTTTCCTCAATGGGAACATTGATGAAGAGTTGTATATAATGCAACCCGAAGGTTTTGTCGATCCTAAGGATGCTAGTAAAGTATGCAAACTTCAGCGTTCCATTTATGGACTGAAGCAAGCATCTCGGAGTTGGAACCTTCGTTTTGATCAAGTGATCAAGAGCTTTGGATTTGTTCCAAATTACTACGAAGCTTGTATCTACAAGAAAGTGAGTGGGAGCTCGGTGACGTTTCTGGTACTATATGTGGATGACATATTGATTATTGGAAATGACATCAACATGCTTAACGATGTGAAGAGTTATTTGAACAAGTGTTTTTCAATGAAAGACCAAGGTGAAGCTGCTTATATATTGGGCATCAAAATCTATAGAGATAGACAAAAGGCTGATAGCTTTAAGCGGTACATACCTAGAAAAAGTTCGAAAAGGTTCGAATGGATAAGGCAAAGAAAGGTTCAAGGCCTATGTTGTCGTAAGATATTGAGCAAGGCTCGGTGTCCACTACGGTAAATGATAGGAAGCTATGAGCAAAGTGCCTCATGCCTCGGCCATAGGTTCCATCATGTATGCCATCTTGTGTACTAGACCGGATGTGTCCAATGCTCTTAGTTTGACGGCAGATATCAAAGTGATCCAGAGTGGAACATGGACAGCCGTGAAGAACATCCTAAAGTACCTAAATAGAACTAAAGAAATGTTCTTAGTCTATGGGGTGATGAACGACTTCGTAAAAGGTTACGTCGATGCTAGTTTCGACACCGACAAGGATGATTCCAAATCTCGGGCAGATACGTTTATATTTTGAATGGAGGAGCTGTGAGCTGGAGAAGCTGCAAGCAAAGCGTGATCGCGGGATCTACAGTGGAAGCGGAATACATGGCTGCTGCAGAAGCGTCAAGTGAAGGAGTTTGGATCAGAAACTTCATCATCGAAGCTTGGTGTGGTTCAAGTGCATTGGACCCACTGGAGATATTGTGTGACAACACTGACGCCATAGCACTCGCTAAGGAACCAAGATATCATCCAAAGACCAAGCATATCAACCGCAAGTTTCATATAATCCGAGATTATATAGCAGATGGAGATCTGAAGATTAGCAAAGTACATACGGATCTGAATGTCGCAGATCCACTGACTAAACCTCTTCCACGTGTAAAACATGATCAACACCTCAGTGCCATGGGTGTGATATTGTTGCCAAATTTAAACTAGATTATTGACTCTAGTGCAAGTGGGAGACTGTTGGAATTATGCCCTAGATGCAATAATAAAGATGTTATTATTATAATTCTTGTTCATGATAAAGTTTATATTCCATGCTGGAATTGTATTAAGCGGAAACTTTAATACTTGTGTGGTTTGTGAACAACACCGTGTCCCTAGTACGCCTCTATGGACTAGCTCATTGATCAATGATGGTTAAGGTTTCCTAACCATAGACATGAGTTGTCAATTGATAATGAGATCATATCATTGGGAGAATGATATGATGGACAGACCCAAACTAAGCGAAGCAATTAGATCGTTTCATCGTGTTCATCTTTGCGAAGCTTTTCCTATGTCAAATATTGTATTCCTTAGACCATGAGATAATGCAACTCCACAGTACGGAAGAAAGCTTTGAGGTCATCAAATGTCATCCTATGAGAGGGTGATCATAAAGGTGTCTCTCGGTGATCGGAAAGTATCATTGGGTTGTATGTATCGAGATGGGATTTGTCCCTCCCAAGTCGGAGAGATATACTTGGGCCCACTCGGTAATCGATATCAACACCGCTTGCAAGCATGTGGTTAAGGAGTTAATCACAAAGTGATATCGGATTACGGACGAGTAAAGTACTTCGTGAACGAGATTGAACTAGGTATGAAGGTACCGACGATCGAATCTCGTGCAAGTAAAATATCGCGAGACGAAGGAATATATATATGGGATTGATTGAATCTCGGCATCGTGGTTCATCCGATATGATCATCGATGAATGTGTGGAGTCAATATGGGTGCCTGCACCCATTTGATTATTGATAGAAGATCATGTCTGCATATTCTCGAAACCGCAGGGTCACACACTTAACGTATCTCGACGCTAGGATAGATTGGATAATTGGTTTATGAATTTTTGTTCGGAGTCTCGGATGGGATCCGGGATATCACGAGAGGTTCCGGAATGGTCCGGAGAATAAGATTCATATAAGGCAGTGCAGTTTTTGGAGTTCGGAATTGTTCCGGGTTAATCGGTATTGTACCGGAAGCTTCTAGAACATTCCGGAAGGGTACCAACGTGGCCCCACCTTCCGGGAGGGGTCATGGGCCTATGAGGGAGTGTCCTGGCCGCATTGGGCCAGGGGCACAAGGCCCCATAGGGCCCAGCCGATCCTGGATAAGTTTAAACTCGTTTAAACTAGAGATAGGATTTCTAGATAAGGGAGAGTTTAAATCGTTTAAACTAGAGATAGGATTTCTAGATAAGGGAGAGTTTAAATTGTTTAAACTAGAGATAGGCTTGGAGGAGGGCAGGCTGGCCGCCCCTCTATATATAGAGGGTGGTGCGCCTCCCCACACACCTTCCTCCAAGCCCTAGCCTTGCTACCTTCCTCTCTCCCTCCCGACTGTTTGTAGGCGAAGCCTGCAGTGAAATTCTCCACCATATACACCACGCCGTCGTGTTGTAGATCCAATCTATCTCTCCACCATACTCGCTGGTCCGAGGAAGGAGGAGACGTCGAGGTGCTGCACGTGTGCATCTCACGGAGGCACCGCCACTTGTGGTGCTAGATCGGATCGGATCGCGAGGAGGAGAAGCGAGTACGACTACATCACCCACGTTCCGACGAACGTTCCGCTGTGCGAATCTTCAAGGGTATGAAGATCTAATCCAATCTCTCTCGTTGTTTGCATCTCCTAGATTAGATCTTGGCTTTCCCTCTGTTCGCTCCGTAGAAAATTTTGGTTTACTATGCCGCGAAACCCTTCACATACTCCTATAGATAAGCGTAGCATAAAGATCAAGTCATTTTAATAGTTCAATTGCTATATTCTTTCTGATACATAGTAACCTAATTCCTTCGACCATGAGATCATGCATACCACCTTCACCGGAAGGATGCTTTGATGACATCAAACACCACATCGTAACTGGGTGGCTATAAAGGTGGCATTGAGTGTTCGGAAAGTATTGGTTGAGACACATGGATCAAGAGTGGGATTTTTCCATCCATATGACGGATAGATATCTCTGGGCCCTCTCGGTGGAATGTCATCTAATTAGCTTGAAAGCATGTGACTGGCTCACAAGGGATCACATATCACAGGAACGAGAAAAGAGTACTTATCAGTAACGAGGTTGAACTAGGTATGCAGAGATACCGACGATCATAACCTCGGATAAGTAAACTATCGTGAGACAAAGGGAAATTGGTATCGTATGTAAGTGGTTCATTCGATCGCAAAGTAATCGTATAAATATGTGGGAGCCATATGAATTTCCAGATTCCTCTATTGGTTATTGTTCGGAGAAGTGTCTCGATCATGTCCGCATAATTCACGAACCGTAGGGAGACATACTTAAGGATTCGACGTTGTTTGAGTAGTTATGGAATGATGAGTAAGAGACCGAATGTTGTTCGGAGTCTCGGATGGGATCCAGGATATCACGAGGAGATCCGTAATGGTCCGGAGAATAAGATTCATATAAGGAAAGTCCTGTTTCTGGGTTGGAGAATGGTTCCGGTGTTTTCATCGGGAATGTTCTAGAAGATTCCGGAATGTCCGGCACTCCGGTGGGGAAGGGTACATGAATGTGTCATAACAAGTTAGAATGATTGCATCATGTACTTGGTGTCATCGCTGAACAAAATAAAAGGTTTAATCAAATCCTAGTTTGAAAAGTTAAACGCCAATTTGAAAAGTCAAACGGCTATTTTGTGAGGTGGAGGGAGAGTAGGAAACCTACATGGGGAGGAGTTCCCTCCCTCCACCGCCGGCCCACTTGGAGACCGAGTTGGGGAGGGACTCCCCTCCCCTTGGCGCGCCCCCTCCACCTATATAAGGAGCGGCATGGCTTCCCCTCCAAGCAGACAACACCACGCCCTCTAAACCCTAACCCTAGCTGCCGCCCTCCATAGCCGCCTAGAACTCGCCGCCTAGGCTAAACCCAGCCTCGGCCTTGCTCCTCCTTGGTGCGTCTAAACCCTAGATCGCCGAGGCTCTCTCTCATAGTCCACCATACTCGCTCTGGCTTAAGGCGAAGCCCTGCGAGATCTCCCCTCTACTTCCGGTACCACGCTGTTGTGCTGCCCCAATCGCGAGGAGAGTGCTACAACCTCCGCTGCCTGCTGGAACATTTGAGAGGAAGGTCTTCGTCAAGTACCGAACGTGACCGATCAAGGAAGCGCCTTGGCCGGAAGGATCGCTCATACGATCTTGAGATCGGCAAGAGTACGACTACATCACCCACGAGAATCCGCTCTCGTTAAACACTTTGGAATCTTTGAGGGTGAGTTATTACATCGACTCGTTGCTACAATCTAGTAGATATATCTTGGCTTGTTTGTTTGTATGCGGTAGAAATTTTTTGTTTTCCATGCTACGAACCCCTGAAAGGTATCGAGCCGTGTCTATATGTAGATCTGCTGACGAGAAGAACACAATGGTCATTGTGCGTTGATGTTTTTGTTGTTGATTGCTTCTTGTGTACTTTGCATCTTGCGGATGGTGGGATGAAGCGGCTAACCTTACATGACATCGTTCATGAGACTTGCTCCACGCTTGACATGGAACTTGTATTGCATAAGTGGCTTTGCGGGTGCCTGTTTCTCCCAACATAGTTAAGATTCAATTTACAACGGGTGATTGACAATACTAGTATCAATGTTGTGGTTCTTGTTCGTAAGTTAGAACGACACTTATTGAAAGCCCCAACCACGTAAAACATGCAAAGAAAGTAGAGGCGTCTAACTTTGTTTTGCAGGGGTGTGCTATGATGTGATATGGCCATGATTGTGATTGTATTTGATGTATGCAATGTTCCTTATTGTAAGTTGGCAACCAGCAGGAGCCATATGGTTGTCTTTAATTTCTGTTAAGACCCGCATGTCTATTCAAAGTAGTTGTAATAGTTGAAGCTGGTGGACGACAACCATGGAGCGACATCATTGACCTTGATGCAATGCCGGTGATGATGGAGATCATGTTCGTGCTTGAAGATGGAGATCGGAAGCACAAATAAGAAAGGACATATCATATCACATATTATTTATTGCATGTGATGTTAATCCTTTATGCATCTTGTATTGCTTAGTTAACGACGGTAGCATTATAAGATGATCGCTCATGCACATGAATATCAAGTTCTAAAGTGTTCACCCTTAGTAAGCACCGTTGCTAAAGCTTGTTGTTTCGAAGCACCACGTGATGATCGGGTGTGTTAGATTCCGCAAGTGTATACAACGTGAGCAAGCCAGATTTGCTCATACAGAAGCTAAGGTTTGATCTTGACAAGCCTAGCATGTACAAACATGGTCTCGGAACACGGATCACCGAAAGGTAAAGCATGAATCATATAGTAGATATGATGAACATGTCGATTGTTCGCCATTGAAGCTACATCAACTCTCGTGATGATCGGTGTTGATGTGGTGGATTTGGTTCGTGTGATCACTAAAACAATGTGTGGGATATTGTTTTGAGTGGGAGTTCACCTAGATTAATTTAACTATTAATTAGAACTCAATTTGTCATAAACTTAGTCTAAACTATTGCAAATATGTTGTAGATCAATGGCAGCCCCTACCATCACTTTTAATGCGTTCCTAGAGAAAGAAAAGTTGAAAAACAATGGAAGCAACTTCGCGGATTGGTTCCGCAATTTGAGGATTGTCCTCACTGCTGGTAATTTGACCTATGTGCTGGATGCACCGCTGGGTGACCCACCTGCAGCTACTGCTACCGATGAAGTAAAGAATGTTTACCTCGCTCGGAAGACTCAGTACTCCACAGTTCAGTGTGCTATCTTGTATGGTTTAGAATCGGAGCTTCAGAAAAGGTTTGATAATTCAAACCCACATGATATTGTCCGTGATCTCAAATTGATCTTTGAGACTCACGCGGCAGTTGATAGCTATGAGGCTTCTGAAAAGTTCTTTAACTGCAAAATGGAAGAGGGCAGCTCCGTCATTGAGCATGTGCTTAAGATGTCTGGGCACGCAAACAAACTTCAAAGCTTGGGTATAGTGATTCCTAATGCTTTGGGGAGCTATCGTGTCCTCCAATCACTACCACCAAGTTACAAGAACTTTGTGATGAACTACAATATGCAAAACATGAACAAGCAGTTGCCAGAACTCTTCGCCATGTTAAAATCTGCAGAAGTGGAGATCAAGAAAGAGCACCAAGTGTTGATGGTCAATAAGACCACCAAATTCAAGAAAGGCAAGTCTAAGCAAAAGGGACACTTCAAGAAGGGTGGTAAGAAAGTTACCGTGCTGACGAAGAAGACCAAGGCTGGACCTAAGCCTGAAACTGAGTGCTTTTACTGCAAGGGAGAAGGTCACTAGAAGCGGAATTGCCCAAAGTACTTGGCGGATTTGAAGAACGGAAACATCAAGAAGAAAGGTATATCTGATATACATGTTATTGATGTGTATCTCACTAGTACTGAGTAGTGCCAGGTATTTGATCTTGGTTCGGTTGCTCATATCCGTAACTCAAACAGTCTTTGCAGAATAAACGAAGCTAGCGAAGAACGAGGTGACGATGCGGCGTGGGAAAGCGGATCAAAGGTTGATGTGATCGCGGTTGCACGCTACCTCTTCATCTACCATCGGGATTAGTTTTATACTTAAATAATTGTTATTTGGTGCCTGCGTTAAGCATGAACATTATATCGGGATCTTGTTTATTGCGAGACGGTTACTTGTTTAAGTCCGAGAATAATGGTTGTTCGATTTATATGAGTAATATGTTTTATGCACATGCACCTTTGATAGATGGTTTATTCTTATTGAATCTCGATAGTGGAAATACACATATTAATAACATTGAAGCTAAGCGTTTGAAATCGAGCGATAACTCGACCTATATGTGGCACTGTCGTCTTGGTCACATTGGATTGAAGTGTATGAAGAAACTCCATTCCGATGGACTTCTTGAATCACTTGATTTTGAATCACTTGAAAGATGCGAAGCATGTCTGATGGGTAAAATGACTAAGACTCCATTTTCTGGTATGATGGAGCGAGCTACGGACTTACTGGAAATCATACATACCGATGTATGTGGTCCAATAAGTGTAGCATCGCGCGGTGGTTATCGTTATTTTCTTACCTTCACGGATGACTTGAGTAGATATGGGTATATCTATTTCATGAAACATAAGTCCGAAACTTTCGAGAAGTTTAAGGAATTTCAAAGTGAGGTTGAGAATCAACGTAACAAGAAGATTAAATTTCTACGTTCTGATCGTGGAGGTGGATATCTAAGTTACGAGTTTGGCGAGCATTTGAAGAAATGCGGAATACTTTCACAATTGACACCGCCGGGAACACCACAGCGTAATGGTGTGTCCGAACGTTGTAATCGAACTCTCTTAGATATGGTTCGTTCTATGATGTCACTTACAGATTTACCGCTATCATTTTGGGGTTATGCATTAGAAACAGCCGCATTCACTTTAAATAGGGCACCATCTAAATCCATTGAAACGACACCGTATGAATTATGGTTTGGGAAGAAACCTAAATTGTGGTTCCTAAAAGTTTGGGGTTGCGAAGGCTATGTAAAGAAGTTACAGCCGGACAAGCTTGAACCCAAAGCGGAAAAATGCGTCTTCATAGGATATCCAAAGGAAACTATTGTTGGAATTATGCCCTAGAGGCAATAATAAAGATGTTATTATTATAATTCTTGTTCATGATAAAGTTTATGTTCCATGCTAGAATTGTATTAAGCGGAAACTTTAATACTTGTGTGGTTTGTAAACAACACCGTGTCCCTAGTACGCCTCTATGGACTAGCTCATTGATCAATGATCGTTAAGGTTTCCTAACCATAGACATGAGTTGTCAATTGATAATGAGATCATATCATTGGGAGAATGATATGATGGACATACCCAAACTAAGCGAAGCAATTATATCGTTTCATCGTGTTCATCTTTGCGAAGCTTTTCCTATGTCAAATATTGTATTCCTTAGACCATGAGATAATGCAACTCCCTGGTACCGGAAGAAAGCTTTGAGGTCATCAAACGTCATCCTATGAGAGGGTGATCATAAAGGTGTCTCTCAGGTGATCGGAAAGTATCTGTTGGGTTGTATGTATCGAGATGGAATTTGTCCTCCCAAGTCGGAGAGATATACTTGGGCCCACTCGGTGTCGATATCAACTCTGCTTGCAAGGATGTTGTTAAGGAGTTAATCACAAAGTGATATCGTATTACGGAACGAGTAAAGTACTTGCCGTGAACGAGATTGAACTAGGTATGACTGCAAACGATCGAATCTCGGGAAGTAAAATATCGCGAGACGAAGGGAATATATATGGGATTGATTGAATCCGGCATCGTGGTTCATCCGATATGATCATCGATGAATGTGTGGGAGTCAATATGGGTGCCTGCACCCGCTGTTGATTATTGATAGAAGATCATGTCGCATATTCTCGAACCCGCAGGTCACACACTTAACGTGTCTCGGCTAGGATAGATTGGATAATTGGTTTATGAATTTTGTTCGAGTCTCGGATGGGATCCGGGATATCACGAGAGGTTCGGAATGGTCCGAGAATAAGATTCATATAAGGCAAAGGCAGTTTTGGAGTTCGGAATTGTTCCGGGTTAATCGGTATTGTACCGAAGCTTCTAGAACCTTCGGAAGGGTACCAACGTGGCCCCACCTTCCGGGAGGGGCATGGGCCTATGAGGGAGTGTCCTGGCGCATTGGGCCAGGGCACAAGGCCCCATAGGGCCCAGCCGATCTGGATAAGTTTAAACTCGTTTAAACTAGAGATAGGATTTCTAGATAAGGAGAGTTTAAATCGTTTAAACTAGAGATAGGATTTCTTGATAAGGAGAGTTTAAATTGTTTAAACTAGAGATAGGCTTGGAGGAGGGCAGGGCTGGCCGCCTCTATATATAGAGGGGTGGTGCGCCCCCTCCCCACTACTACACACCTTCCTCCAAGCCCTAGCAGCCTTGCTACCTTCCTCTCTCCCTCCCGACTGTTTGTAGGCGAAGCCCTGCAGCAGAAATTCTCCACCATATACACCACGCCGTCGTGTTGTAGATCCAATCTATCTCTCCACCATACTCGCTGGTCCGAGGAAGGAGGAGACGTCGAGGTGCTGCACGTGTGCATCTCACGGAGGCACCGCCACTTGTGGTGCTAGATCGGATCGGATCGCGAGGAGGAGAAGCGAGTACGACTACATCACCACGTTCCGACGAACGTTCCACTGTGTGAATCTTCAAGGGTATGAAGATCTAATCCAATCTATCTCGTTGATTGCATCTCCTAGATTAGATCTTGGCTTTCCCTCTGTTCGCATCCGTAGAAAATTTTGATTTACTATGCCGCGAAACCCTTCAGTGGTATCAGAGCTAGATCTATGCGTAGATGTGTTTCACGAGTAGAACGCAACATGGTTGTTGCGGGCGTTGATGTTTTCTATTGCAAGCCTCTTGTTTATGTTCTTCTTATGACGCAGGATAGTGAGATTGAAGAGGTCCAGGCCAACCTTACGCGACGTCGTTCGCGAGACCGGCTCCGCACTTGACGTCTGGCTTGTACCACACATGCGGCTGGTGGATGTCAGTTTCTCTCACTATAGTTGTCATGGGATTAACACCGGAGTTTGGCAACCATAATATCACCGTTGTGGCTTTCCGTAGTAAGAATCGTTCTTAGCATCTACTCCCATAAGCCACGTAAAACATGCAACAACAAAGTAGAGGCGTCTAACTTGTTTTTGCAGGGAGTGTTTTCTGTGATATGGTATGGCCCAAGATGTGATGTGTATATTGTATGCGATGATCATGTTTTGTAATGTTTCACGACTTGCATGTCGATGAGTACACAACCGGCAGGAGCCATATGGTTGTCTTTATAATTGTGTATGACCTGCGAGTCAACTTCTTATACGCCATGTAATAGCTTTACTTTATCGCTAAGTAGTTAGAAATAGTTGTAGTTGCTATTCGTGGTGGAGGCAATCATGGTGGAGTGATGGAGATCATGCCGGAACGCACAAGATGGAGATCATTGCGCAAGGATTGGCTATACCATGTCACATAAAGTTATATGCATGTGATGTTTATCCATTTATGTATCTTATTATGCTTAGATCGCGACGGTAGCATTATAAGATGATTCCTCACTTAAAGATCAAGATAAAAACTGTGTTCTCCCCAAGTATGCACCGTTTCGAAAGTTCGTCGTGTCCAAGCATCACGTGATGATCGGGTGCTATAGACTCTACGCTCACATACAACGGGTGCAAGCCAGTTTTTGCACACGCGGAAATACTTGGGTCTAACTTGACGAGCCTAGCATGTACATGGCCTCGGAACACAAGAACCGAAAGGTTAAGCATGAGTCATATGAATGATATGATCGACACTTCGTTGTCCACCATTGAAACCACATCTCTTCTCGTGATGATCGGATTAGGTGTGGTGAATTTGGATCGTGTTCACTAAACAACTTGAGGGATGTTGAATTTAGTGGGAGTTCATCTAGTAATTTGATTAAGTTGAACTATTTATCATGAACATAGTCTAAATTGTACTTGCAAATACTGTAGATCCAATGGCCAAGTCCAACTTCAACTTCAACGTTTTTGCTGAGAAAGAAAAGCTTAGAAACAATGGGTCTAACTTCACCAACTGGTTCTGCAATCTAAGAATCATTCTGTCTGGCGGACAAAAGGACTATGTCCTTGAGAAAGCGTTAGGTAACCCCCTAGAGCTGGCTGATGAGAAAGCTGTCTATCAGTCGCGCAAAGATGATTATGGTGTGATTAAGAGCACCATGTTGTTTGCTATGGAACCGGAGCTTCAAAATCGTTTTGAAACCTATCCCGGGCCCTTTGAGATTCTCGAGGAGCTGAAAACCATGTTTCGCACTCAAGCCCGCTCGAGAGATATGAGATCTCCGAGAAGTTCTTTAACGCAAGATGGAGGAAGGGAGTTCCGTTAGTGAGCACGCCATAAAGATGTCGGGCTACACTCAGCATTGAGCAACTGGAATGCACGATTCGGAGGAGCTCAAGATTGACAGGTTGCAATCACTCCTCCCGGCTACAAAAGTTTTGTAGTGACTCATAATCAGATTGGTTCCATCGATCCGAGCTCTTCGCAAAGTCAAGGCTGCGGAAGTGGACATCAAGAAGGATAATCATGTGTTGATGGTCAACAAGCCCTCCTTTAAGAAAGGTAAGGGAGCAAAGAATCCCTTCAAGAAGGGCGGCGCAATGCCCTCGCGCCGAAGAAGCTCAGTCTGGTCCTAAGCGGACCGAAGTGCTTCTATTGCAAGGACAGGGTCACCGCAAGCGCTAATCGTCTGAAGTACTTAGCGGACAAGAAGGTGACACCATCAAAGGTATATTTGATATACATGTTATTGATGTTTTCCTTACTAGTCCTCGTTGTAGTGCCCGGGTATTTGATACGGTTCGTTGCTAATATTTGTAACTCGAAGCAGAGCTACGGAATGACGGCGGCTTGCGAGGATGAGGTGACGATGCACTTGGCAACGGATCAAGAGTTGATGTGATGGTCGCACGCTCTCCTTAGTTTTACCTTCGGGATTAGTTTTAAACCTTAATAAATGTTATTATGTGCCTGCGTTGAGCATGAACATTATTTCCGGATCATGTTTATTGCAAGACGGTTATTCATTTAAATCGGAGAATAATGGTTGTTCTATTTATATGAGTAACATCGTTTATGGTCATGCACCTCTAGTGAATGGTTTATTTCTTCTAAATCTCGAAAGGGATGAAACACACATCCATAACATTGAGGCTAAGAGATGCAAAGTAGATAGTGATAATACTACTTATTTGTGGCACTATCGTCTAGGTCATATTGGTGTAAAGCGCATGAAGAAACTCCATTCTGATGGACTTTTGGAGTCTCTTGATTTTGAATCATTTGACACATGCGAACTATGCCTCATGGGCAAGATGATCAAAACCCCGTTCTCCGGTATGATGGAGCGAGCAACGGACTTGTTGGAAATCATACATACCGATGTATGCGGACCGATGAGTGTTTCGACGCACGGTGGATATCGCTATTTCCTCACTTTTACCGATGACTTAAGTAGATATGGGTATATCTATTTGATGAAACATAAATCTGAAACGTTTGAAAAGTTCAAAGAATTTCAGAATGAAGTGGAGAACCATCGTAACAGAAAGATTAAGTTTCTACGATCCGATCGTGGAGGTGAATATTTGAGTTATGATTTTCTCACGCATCTTAAAGCAAGTGGAATCGTTTCACAACTCACGCCACCCGGAACACCACAGCGCAATGGTGTGTCTGAACGCCGGAATCGAACCATATTAGATATGGTCCGATCAATGATGTCTCTTACTGATTTGCCGTTATCATTTTGGGGTTATGCATTAGAAACCGCTGCATTCACTTTAAATAGGGCTCCATCTAAATCCGTTGAGACGACACCGTATGAACTGTGGTTTGGTGCTAAACCTAAGTTGTCGTTTTTTAAAGTTTGGGGATGCAAAGCTTACATCAAGAAGTTGATGCCGGACAAGCTCGAACCCAAAGCGGAGAAATGTGTCTTCATAGGATACCCTAAGGAAACTATTGGGTATACCTTCTATCACAGAACCGAATGCAAAGTGTTTGTCGCAAAGAACGGTTCCTTTCTTGAGAAGGAGTTTCTATCGAAAGAAGTGAGTGGGAGGAAATTAGAGCTTGACGAGGTTATTGAACCTTCTCTTGAATTGGAGAGTAGCGCAGCACCTGAAATTGTTCCAGTGCCGCCTGCACCAACGATAGAGGAAGCTAATGACAAGGATCATGAAGCTTCGGACGATGCTGCTACTGAACATCGCAGGTCGACAAGGTCGCGTGCCCCTCCTGAGTGGTACGGCAACCCTGTCTTTACTGTCTTGCTTGTAGAAGACAGTGAACCTACGAACTATGAGGAAGCGATGATGAGCCCAGACTCTGAGAAATGGCTGGAAGCCATGAAATCCGAATTGGGATCCATGAGCGAAAACCAAGTATGGACTTTGGTGGATCCTCCTAGCGACCGAAAGGCCGTTGAGTGCAAATGGATATTCAAGAAGAAAACGGACGCGGATGGTAATGTTACCGTCTATAAAGCACGGCTTGTCGCAAAAGGTTTTCGACAAGTTCAAGGTGTTGACTACGATGAAACTTTCTCTCCCGTAGCGATGTTTAAGTCCATTCGGATTTTATTAGCAATTTCTGCGTTTCATGATTATGAAATATGGCAGATGGATGTCAAGACTGCTTTCCTCAATGGGAACATTGATGAAGAGTTGTATATGATGCAACCCGAAGGTTTTGTCGATCCTAAGGATGCTAGTAAAGTATGCAAACTTGACAGTTCCATTTATGGACTGAAGCAAGCATCTCGGAGTTGGAACCTTCGTTTTGATCAAGTGATCAAGAGCTTTGGATTTGTTCCAAATTGCTCTGAAGCTTGTATCTACAAGAAAGTGAGTGGGAGCTCGGTGACGCTTACGGTACTATATGTGGATGACATATTGATTATTGGAAATGACATCAACATGCTTAACGATGTGAAGAGTTATTTGAACAAGTGTTTTTCAATGAAAGACCTAGGTGAAGCTACTTATATATTGGGCATCAAGATCTATAGAGATGACAAAGACGCTGATAGCTTTAAGCGGTACATACCTAGACAAAGTTCTGAAAAGGTTCGTAATGGATAAGGCAAAGAAAGGTTCAAAGGCCTATGTTGTCGTAAGATATTGAGCAAGGCTCGTGTCCAGCCACGGTAAATGATAGGGAAGCTATGAGCAAAGTGCCTTATGCCTCGGCCATAGGTTCCATCATGTATGCCATCTGTGTACTAGACCGGATGTGTCCAATGCTCTTAGTTTGACGAAAGCAGATATCAAAGTGATCCAGAGTGGAACATCGACAGCCGTGAAGAACATCCTAAAGTACCTAAATAGAACTAAAGAAATGTTCTTAGTCTATGGGGTGATGAACAACTTGTCGTAAAGGTTACGTCGACGCTAGTTTCGACACCGACAAGGATGATTCCAAATCTCGACGTGATACGTTTATATTTTGAATGGAGGAGCTGTGAGCTAGAAGCTGCAAGCAAAGCGTGATCGCGGATCTACAGAGAAGCGGAATACATGGGCTGCGCAGCGTCAAGTGAAGGAGTTTGGATCAGAAACTTCATCACTGAGCTTGGCGTGGTTCCAAGTGCATTGGACCCACTAGAGATATTGTGTGACAACACTGGCGGCATAGCACTCGCTAAGGAACCAAGATATCATCCAAAGACCAAGCATATCAACCGCAAGTTTCATATAATCCGAGATTATATAGCAGATGGAGATCTTAAGATTAGCAAAGTACATACGGATCTGAATGTCGCAGATCCATTGACTAAACCTCTTCCACGTGTAAAACATGATCAACACCTCAGTGCCATGGGTGTGATATTGTTGCCAAATGTAAACTAGATTATTGACTCTAGTGCAAGTGGGAGACTGTTGGAATTATGCCCTAGAGGCAATAATAAAGATGTTATTATTATAATTCTTGTTCATGATAAAGTTTATGTTCCATGCTGGAATTGTATTAAGCGGAAACTTTAATACTTGTGTGGTTTGTGAACAACACCGTGTCCCTAGTACGCCTCTATGGACTAGCTCATTGATCAATGATGGTTAAGGTTTCCTAACCATAGACATGAGTTGTCAATTGATAATGAGATCATATCATTGGGAGAATGATATGATGGATAGACCCAAACTAAGCGAAGCAATTAGATCGTTTCATCGTGTTCATCTTTGCGAAGCTTTTCCTATGTCAAATATTGTATTCCTTAGACCATGAGATAATGCAACTCCACTACCGAAGAAAGCTTTGAGGTCATCAAATGTCATCCTATGAGAGGGTGATCATAAAGGTGTCTCTCGGTGATCGGAAAGTATCATTGGGTTGTATGTATCGAGATGGGATTTGTCCCTCCCAAGTCGGAGAGATATACTTGGGCCCACTCGTGTCGATATCAACACCGCTTGCAAGCATGTGGTTAAGGAGTTAATCACAAAGTGATATCGGATTACGGAACGAGTAAAGTACTTGCTGTGAACGAGATTGAACTAGGTATGATGGTACCGACGATCGAATCTCGTGCAAGTAAAATATCGCGAGACGAAGGAATATATATATGGGATTGATTGAATCCTGGCATCGTGGTTCATCCGATATGATCATCGATGAATGTGTGGGAGTCAATATGGGTGCACTCACCATTGATTATTGATAGAAGATCATGTCTGCATATTCTCGAAACCGCAGGTCACACATAACGATCTCGACGCTAGGATAGATTGGATAATTGGTTTATGAATTTTTGTTCGAGTCTCGGATGGGATCCGGATATCACGAGAGGTTCGAAATGGTCCGGAGAATAAGATTCATATAAGGCGAGGCAGTTTTGGAGTTCGAATTGTTCCGGTTAATCGGTATTGTAGGAAGCTTCTAGAACCTTCCGGAAGGGTACCAACGTGGCCCCACCTTCCGGGAGGGGTCATGGGCCTATGAGGGAGTGTCCTGCGCATTGGGGGGCACAAGGCCCAATAGGGCCCAGCCGATCCTGGATAAGTTTAAACTCGTTTAAACTAGAGATAGGATTTCTAGATAAGGGAGAGTTTAAATCGTTTAAACTAGAGATAGGATTTCTAGATAAGAGAGAGTTTAAATTGTTTAAACTAGAGATAGGCTTGGAGGAGGGGCAAGGGCTGGCCGCCCCCCCCTCTAGATATAGAGGGGTGGTGCGCCTCCACACACCTTCCTCCAAGCCCCTAGCAGCCTTGCTACCTTCCTCTCTCCTCCCGATCGTTTGTAGGCTAAGCCTGCAGAAATTCTCCACCATATACACCACGCCGTCGTGTTGTAGATCCAATCTATCTCTCCACCATACTCGCTGGTCCGAGGAAGGAGGAGACGCCGAGTCTTTGCGTGTGCATCTCACGGAGGCACCGCCACTTGTGGTGCTAGATCGGATCGGATCGCGAGGAGGAGAAGCGAGTACGACTACATCACCCACGTTCAAACGAGCGTTCATGCGAATCTTCAAGGGTATGAAGATCTAATCCAATCTCTCTCGTTGATTGCATCTCCTAGATTAGATCTTGGCTTTCCCTCTGTTCGCATCCGTAGAAAATTTTGATTTACTATGCCGCGAAACCCTTCAACTATTGGGTATACCTTCTATCATAGATCCGAAGGCAAAATCTTCGTTGCCAAGAATGGATCCTTTCTAGAGAAGGAATTTCTCTCGAAAGAAGTGACGGGAAGGAAAGTAGAACTCGACGAGGTTGTCGAACCTGCTCTCGAACTTGCGAGTAGCGCAGCACCAGAAGAAGTTCATGTGGCGCCTACACCAATAAGAGAGGAAGCTAATGATGATGATCATGAAACTTCGGTTGTAGTTGCTACAGAGCCTCGCAGGTCAACGAGAACTCGTACCACTCCTGATTGGTATGATCCCGTTATGAGTGTCATGTTGGTGGACAACACCGATGACCCTGCGACATATGAGGAAGCGATGATGAGCCCAGATTCCAATAAATGGCAAGAAGCCATGAAATCCGAGATTGGATCCATGTACGAAAACCAAGTATGGACTTTGGTGGACTTACTGGATGGCCGGAAGGCTGTCGAGAACAAATGGATTTTCAAGAAGAAAACATATGCTGATGGTAATGTTACTGTCTATAAAGCTCGACTTGTCGCAAAAGGGTTTCGACAAATTCAAGGAGTTGACTATGATGAGACTTTCTCACCTGTAGCAAAGCTAAAGTCTGTGAGGATTATGTTAGCAATCGCTGCATATTATGATTATGAGATATGGCAGATGGATGTCAAAAGAGCATTCCTCAATGGAGACATTGATGAAGAGTTGTATATGATGCAACCCAAAGGTTTTGTCGATCCTAAAGATGCTAATAAGGTATGCAAACTTCAACGGTCCATATATGGATTGAAGCAAGAATCCCGAAGTTGGAATCAACGTTTTGATAAGGTAATCAAAAGTTTTGGTTTTATACAAACTTATGGAGAAGCTTGTATTTACAAGAAAGTGAGTGGGATCTCTGTAGCATTCTTAATACTATATGTAGATGACATATTGTTGATTGAGAATGATGTAGACCTTCTTAATAGTGTCAAGGAATATTTGAATAATATTTTTCAATGAAGGATCTTGGCGAAGCAACTTACATATTAGGCATAAAGATTTATAGAGATAGATCGAGACGCCTAATATCATTGTCACAAAGTACATATTTGGACAAAGTTCTAAAGAGGTTTGGAATGGAAGATAGCAAGAACGGGTTCTTGCCCATGTTGCCCAATACGACCTTGAGTAAAACTCAAAGTCTGACAACGGCAGAAGATAGAGAAAGGATGAGTAAAACTCCCTATGCCTCAGCCATAGGATCTCTAATGTATGCCATGCTATGTACTAGAACCGACATTGCATATGCTATTAGTTTAACTAGCAGATATCAAAGTGATCTAGGAGTGGATCATTGGACAATGGTCAAAAACATCCTTAAGTACTTGAGAAGAACTAAGGATATGGTTCTTTCTTATGGAGGTGATGAACAACTCGTTGTTAATGGTTACACCGATGCTAGTTGGAACACCGATCCGGATGATTCTAAATCACAATATGGATACATATTTACTTTGAATGGTGCAGCAGTTAGCTGGAGGAGTGCAAAGCAAAGCGTTGTGGCGAGATCTTCAACTGAATCGGAATACATGGCTGCATCGGAGGCTTCACAAGAAGCGATATGGATGGAAGAGTTCATTACAGAGCTCGGTGTGGTTCCTAGTGCGCTGGACCCAATGTCTATCTACTGTGATAACATGGGCTCCGTAGCCAATGCGCAAGAACCAAGTGAAGGGAATATGCCCTGAGAGGCAATAATAAAGTGTTTATTATGTGTATTCCAAGTATATGATAGATGTTTATTTTGCATGCTATAATTGTATTAATACGGAAACGTTAATACATGTGTGTTTAATAAACAAACAGATAGTTCCTAGTTATGCCTCTCTCATAAACTAGCTCGTTGATTAACAAGATGATCAAGGTTTCCTGATCATGGACATTGGATGTTGTTAATAACGGGATCACAACATTAGTGTAATGGTGTGATGAACATTCATCCGAAGTATAGCATTACGATCAAAGTCATTGAGTTTATATTGCTATAACAACTTACAGTGATCCTAATCCTTAGACCATGAGATCATGTCAATCACTAACACCGAAGAGTTTCTTGATAACATCAAACGTCACACGTTACTGGGTGATTATAAAGATGGATTCGAACTAATAAAGTGTTATGTTGAGGCTCATGGATCGAGTGGAATTTGTTCATCCGATGACGGATAGATATACTCGGGCCCTCTCGGTGATATCACATTGATTAGCTTGCAAGCAAGTGATTTGATCACTAGAATGTTATATCACAGAACGAGAAAAGAGCGCATGTCGGTAATGAGATCAAACTAGGTATGGAGACACCGATGATCGAATCTCGGACATGTAATATATCGTGAAACAAAGGGATTAAGATACTAGCGTAAAAGGTTCCGACGATCACAAGAAAGTCATCGTTGAATGTGTGGGAGTCAGTATGGGTCTCGGATCCGCTTCGATTATTGATCCGAGAGGGGTCTCGATCATGTCCGCATTATTCACGAACTGTAGGGTGACACACTTAAGAGACACCGACATCCAATTGGAGCAAATGTTTCATGCCGAAAGAATGAACAAGCGCAGGAATTTATTTCACTAGATACCGAAACAGGTTTTCGGGTGAAATTGCATAAAGTGGTTATGCATGTGAAATAGAATTCTAGCAAGGGGTTATTTGTGAATGTTTGTCATTAAAGTAATTGACAAAATTCTGAATAAAATAAAAGATTTTTATTTAATGAGAGTTTGCATTCAATTTGGTGGAAATTTAATGGGAATTTGAGTGGACATTTGAGTGGAGGGATTTTAAAGGGAATTTTGTGAGTGGAGTGTCCACCCACATGAATGAAGGAGGGGAGGGGGCAGCCCCCATGGCCGGCGGACACCCCCTTGGGTGCCCCCCTCCTCCTATAAAAGGAGCCCCCCTCCTCACTTGTCTCTCACACCTCCTCGTGAAGGATCTCTCTCCCCCTCTAGAATTTATCCCCCATGGTCTCGGACTAGCGAGATACATGTTCCCGGTGGCTATTCGGCAAGAAATAGTTGTGCTTCTGCTGCATCGCTGGAGCGAGGAGGCGGAGGTTGCTCGGTGCCTCGAACGTGTGTGCGAGCACGGATGCGCTGCTGATTTGCGGCGCTAGGACTTCCTCTCGATCTTGAGGTCGGCAAGAGATCATATACATCAACCACGAGTTGAACTCGTTAAGCTTTGTCGGTCTTCAAGGGTATGTTCTCTACGGATATACATCCGCCTGTTGTTTGTATCTAGTAGATAGATCTTGGTATATAGTTCACATCGTAGGAAAAATTTTGTTTTCTATGTTGCGAACCCTACAGTGGTATCAGAGCCGGATCTATGCGTAGATACTTTACACGGGTAGTACAAATATGAGTATGTGGGCGATGATGATCATGTTGTTGCTCCTTTGTTGTAATTTTGGATATTGGTGGCATAGTGGGATGAAGCGTCCCGGACAAACTTTACATGTCCTCGCACATGAGACCTGTTCCACGCTTGACATGCAACTAGTTTGCATAAGTGGCTAGCGGGTGTCTGTCTCTCCTACTATAGTCAATATCTATTTTGCAAGCGAGTTGTCAACAATTTGATTATCCTCGTTGTGGTTCATGTTCGTAGGTAAGAACGGTTCTATCTCGAAAGCCCTAAGCCACGTAAAACTTGCAATGGATAAATTAGAGGCGTCTAGTTTAGATTGTTCTTTGGGCTAGTGTTATGATATGGTAGTGTTGTAAGTAGAAGTATGAGATGATACTCTTACAACACACATAGCGTGTAAAATCCATAGACCTTGGATTTACACATATAGGTATGATAGTGATCATACCACGATGCACATGATAGAGATCATCTGCGGGAACCATATCATTTCACTAATAAACATATGATGTTTGATAGCATCTTATATTGCTTGTTTAGCACTTTGTTAGCATAATAAGATGATCCCTCATTTAAATATCAAGATAAGAATGTGTTCTTCCTTTAGTATGCACCGATTATGTTTTCGTTTCTCCAAGACATCACGTGATGATCGGGTGTTCTTGGATCCACGACCATATTTCGGGTGTAAAACAGTTACACACGCGAATACTAAGGTTCTAACTTGGCGAGCCTAGCATGTACAGACATGGCCTCGGAACACGGACCGAAAGGTTAAGCATGAGTCATATAGTTGATATGATGCCCATTTGATGCTCGCCTTTGAAGCTATACCGACTCACGTGATGATCGGACTTGGTGTAGTGGATTTGGTTCATGTAATCACCAAAAAGGCACGAGGGATGTCGTTTTTGAGTGGGAGTTCATTCGTAATATAGATTAGTTGAACTCAATCTTTCATACACTTAGTCTAAACTTTACAAATTCTTTTGTAGATGGCACCACCTGGTTTTAATTTCAATGTGTTCATGGATAAAGAGAAACTAGCAACGAACGGTAGCAACTTTACCGAATGGGCCATGAATTTGAGGATTCTCCTCTCTGCTGCACAAAAGCAATATGTGCTAGAAGCGCCGTTAGGCCCCACCTTTAGCCGATGCCCGACAAGGAGAAGAATGTCTATCGACTCGTCGGAGGACCACAACTTAGTTCATTGCGGCATATTGTATGGGCTAGAGCCGAACTTCAAAGCGTTTGAAAACGGCAATGCATTTGATACAATGGGTGAGTTGAAAATGATTTTCGACACACATGTCAGAGAGAGCTACAACGCTCGTAAAAGTTCTTTAGCTGCATGATGGAAGAGCACAGCTCCGTTAGTGAGCATGTACTCAAGATGTCGGATTACGCCGATAAGCTTGTGTCCTTGGGAATATCGATTCCCATTGACTTAGGCATCCATCGTGTTCTGCAGTCTCTTCCACCTATCTATAAGAGCTTCGTGATGAACTATAATATGCAAGGCATGAAGAAGTCTCTCCCCTGTCAATGCTTAAAACTGCAGAAGTGGAGATAAAAAAGGAACATCAAGTGTTGATGATCAATAGGAACACTGGTTTCAAGAAAGACAAGAAGGGAAAACGGAAGGGAAGTAAGGGCGGCAAGCCTGTTGCCGCGCCTGAAAAGAAACCCCGAGTTGGACCTAAGTCTGATTCCGAGTGCTACTATTGTAAGGGGACCATCGAAGCATAATCGCCCCAAGTATCTCGCGACAAGAAGGCCGCAAGGCAAACAAAGGTATATATGATATACATGTTATTGATGTGTACTTGACTAGTGCTCGCAGTAGCACCTAGGTATTTGATACGGATCGATTGCTAATATATGTAACTCGAATCGTGGGCTCGGAACAAGCGACCGCTAGCAAGGGGTGAGGTCAAGATGCGTGTCGGCAATGGATCAAGTGTTGATGTTATCGCCCGTAACGCTGCCTCTCCACTTCGTCGGGATTAGTTATAAACTTGAATAAATGTTATCCGGTGCCCGACCGAGCATGAACATTGTATCTGGATCGTGTTTGATGCGAAGTGGTTATTCATTTAAATCCGAGAACAATGGTTGTTCCATTTATATGAATGAAATCTTTTATGGTCATGCACCGATGATGAATGGTTTATTTCTATTAGATCTCGATGATAATGTTACACATATTCATAATGTTGATGCTAAAAGGATTAAACTTAATGATGATATATCCGCATATATGTGGCAATCGCCGTCTAGGTCATATTGGCGTTAAACGCATGAAGAAGCTCCATTCGGATGGACTTTTGGAATCACTTGATTATGAATCATTTGATACATGTGAGCCATGCCTTATGGGCAAGATGACTAGAACGCCGTTTTCCGGTTCAATGGAACGGGCGACAGATTTATTGGAAATCATACATTCTGATGTATGTGGTCCAATGAGTGTGTCGGCGCGAGGTGGATATCGTTATTTTGTTACTTTCACGGATGATTTGAGTAGATACTGTTATATCTACTTGATGAAACAAAAGTTTGAAACCTTTGAAAAGTTCAAGGAATTTCAGAATGAAGTGGAAAATCATCGTAATAGAAAGATCAAATTTCTACGGTCCGACCGTGGAGGTGAGTATCTAAGTTACGAGTTTAGCACTCACATGAAAGAGTGTGGAATTGTTTCACAACTCACACTGCGGAACACCACAGTGAAATGGTGTGTCGTGTAATCGTACTTTATTAGATATTGTTCGATCTATGATGTCTCTGACGGACTTGCCGTTGTCATTTTGGGGTTATGCACTAGAAACTGCTGCATTCACTTTAAATCGGGCACCATCTAAATCCGTTGAAAAGACACCGTATGAATTGTGGTTTGGAAACAAACCTAAGCTGCCATTTCTTAAAGTTTGGGATGCGATGTTTATGTGAAGAAACTTCAATGGATAAACTCGAACCCAAAGCGGAAAATGCGTCTTCATAGGATACCCTAAAGAAACTATTGGGTATTCCTTCTATCACAGATCCGAGGGCAAGGTTTTTGTTGTTAAGAATGGATCCTTTCTAGAGAAAGAGTTTCGCGAAGGTGTGAGTAGTCGGAAGGTAGAACTCAAGAGGTTGTGGAACCTTCTCTTCAAAGTATGGCGAGTAGCGCAGCGGGAAGTTGTTCGAGTTGGCTCCACTGTTGAAGAGGGAACTAATGATAATGATCATGAAACTCCGAAGAGTACTACCGAACCTCGCAGTCAAGCAGACGCGTGCAGCTCCGAGTCACGGAAATCCTTTCATGAATTTCATGGTTGATGAAAATGATGACCCTGCGACGTATGAAGAAGCGATGATGAGCCCGGATTCCAACAAATGGTTAGAAGCCATGAAATCCGAGATGGAATCCATGTATGAAAATCAAGTTTGGAACTTGGTGGAATTACCTCACGACCGAAAGGCCGTGGAGAACAAATGGATTTTCAAAAGGAAAACTGATGCTGATGGTAATGCGACCGTCTATAAAGCTCGACTTGTCGCAAAGGGGTTTCGACAAATTCAAGGAGTTGACTACGATGAGACTTTCTCTACCGTAGCGATTCTAAAGTCAGTTAGGATTATGTTAGCAATTGCTGCATATTTCGATTATGAGATATGGCAGATGGATGTCAAAACCGCGTTTCTCAATGGTAATATTGAAGAAGAGTTGTATATGATACAACCAAAGGGTTTTGTCGATCCTAAGGATGCTAACAAGGTGTGCAAGCTTCAGCGATCCATCTATGGATTGAAGCAAGCATCACGAAGTTGGAATCTCCGCTTTGATGAGGTGATCAAAGAGTTTGGATTTGTCCAAACTTATGGAGAAGCTTGTATTTACAAGAAAGTGAGTGGGAGCAATGTGGAATTTCTGATATTATATGTGGATGACATATTATTGATCGGAAATGATATAGATCTTTTAAACAGTGTTAAAAGTTATCTAAACAGCAAATTTTCAATGAAGGACCTAGGTGAAGCGTCATACATATTAGGCATAAAGATCTATAGAGATAGATCTAGGCGCCTAATAGGGCTATCACAAAGTACATACCTTGATAAGATTTTAAAGAAGTTTAAAATGGACGGAAGTAAGAAGGGGTTCTTACCTATGTTGCAAGGCAAGACATTGAGTAAGACTCAAAGTCCGGCGGAAGAAAGAGATAATGGACAAAGTCCCTATGCTTTAGCCATAGGCTCTATAATGTCGCCATGCTATGTAGAAGACGGATGTGGCACATGCTATTAGTTTGACTAGTAGGTACCAATCGGATCCGTGTTCGTAACATCGATAGCGGTCAAGAATATCCTTAAGTACTTACGAATAACTAAGGATATGTTTCTTGTATACGGAGGTGAAGAAGAGCTCGTCGCTAAGTGTTATGTCGACGCTAGCTTTGACACCGATCTGGATGACTCTAAGTCTCAATCCGGATACGTATTTCTCACGAATGGCGGAGCGGTTAGTTGGAGGAGCTCCAAACAACCTGTGGTAGCGGGATCAACAACGGAGGCCGAATATGTTGCTGCTTCAGAAGCGGCTCGGGAAGCAGTTTGGATGAATGAGTTCATATCCGAACTAGGAGTGGTGGCAAACGCGTTGGACCCAATGGTGATCTATTGTGACAACAATGGTGCCATTGCCAATGCCAAAGAGCCAAGGTCTCACAAGCATTCCAAGCATATTAAGCGCCGGTTTCACTCCATCCGCGAGCATGTCAAGGATGGAGATATAAAGATTTGTAAAGTACATACGGATCTCAATGTAGCAGATCCGTTGACTAAAACTCTCCCTAGAGCAAAACATGACCAACACCAGAACTCAATGGGTGTTAGATTTATCACTATGTAACTAGATTATTGTCTCTAGTGCAAGTGGGAGACTCAAGGGAATATGCCCTGAGAGGCAATAATAAAGTGTTTATTATGTGTATTCCAAGTATATGATAGATGTTTATTTTGCATGCTATAATTGTATTAATACGGAAACGTTAATACATGTGTGTTTAATAAACAAACAGAAAGTTCCTAGTTATGCCTCTCTCATAAACTAGCTCGTTGATTAACAAGATGATCAAGGTTTCCTGATCATGGACATTGGATGTTGTTAATAACGGGATCACAACATTAGTGTAATGGTGTGATGAACATTCATCCGAAGTATAGCATTACGATCAAAGTCATTGAGTTTATATTGCTATAACAACTTACGAAGTGATCCTAATCCTTAGACCATGAGATCATGTCAATCACTAACACCGGAAGAGTTTCTTGATAACATCAAACGTCACACCGTAACAGGGTGATTATAAAGATGGATTCAGAACTAATAAAGTACCGTAGGGTGACACACTTAAGAGACACCGACATCCAATTGGAGCAAATGTTTCATGCCGAAAGAATGAACAAGCGCAGGAATTTATTTCACTAGATACCGAAACAGGTTTTCGGGTGAAATTGCATAAAGTGGTTATGCATGTGAAATAGAATTCTAGCAAGGTTATTGTGAATGTTTGTCATTAAAGTAATTGACAAAATTCTGAATAAAATAAAAGAGTTTTATTTAATGAGAGTTTGCATTCAATTTGGTGGAAATTTAATGGGAATTTGAGTGGACTTTTGAGTGGAGGGATTTTAAAGGGCATTTTGTGAGTGGAGTGTCCACCCACATGAATGAAGGAGGGGAGGGGGTAGCCCCCATGGCCACCACCCCCTGGGTGCCCCCCTCCTCCTATAAAAGGATCCCCCTCCTCACTTGTCTCTCACACCTCCTCGTGAAGGATCTCTCTCCCCCTCTAGAATTTATCCCCCATGGTCTCGGACTAGAGAGATACATGTCCCCGGTGGCTATTCGGCAAGAAAGAGTTGTGCTTCCGCTGCATCGCTGGAGCGAGGAGGCGGAGGTTGCTCGGTGCCTCGAACGTGTGTGCGAGCACGGATGCGCTGCTGATTTGCGGCGCTAGGACTTCCTCTCGATCTTGAGATCGGCAAGAGATTGTCTACATCAACCACAAGTTGAACTCGTTAAGCTTTGTCGGTCTTCAAGGGTATGTTCTCTACGGATATACATCCGCCCGTTGTTTGTATCTAGTAGATAGATCTTGGTATATAGTTCACATCGTAGGAAAAATTTTGTTTTCTATGCTGCGAACCCTACACCAAGGTCACACAAGAAGCTGAAGCACATCAAGCTACGTTTTCATGCTATTCGAGAACATGTCCAAGATGGGGACATAAAGATTTGCAAAGTACACACAGATCTCCCGAGGGAAAAACATGACCAACACCAAACTGCCATGGGTGTTCGGTATATTACCATATAATCTAGATTAGTTGACTCTAGTGCAAGTGGGAGACTGTTGGAGATATGCCCTAGAGGCAATAATAAATGTAGTTATTATTATATCTTTGTGTTTATGATAAATGTTTACATTCATGCTATAATAGTATTAACGAGGAAACATTAATACTCGTGTGATTTGTAAACTTAAATTGAAGTCCCTAGTAAAGCAGAGGTATAATACTAGCTTGTTGGTTAATAAATGATTGTGGTTTCCCTATCATGAACATTGATATGTTATTAACAACAAGATCATATCGTTAGGAGAATGATATGATGGACATACTCCTATAGATAAGCGTAGCATAAAGATCAAGTCATTTTAATAGTTCAATTGCTATATGCTTTCTGATACATAGTAACCTAATTCCTTCGACCATGAGATCATGCATATCACCTTCACCGGAAGGATGCTTTGATGACATCAAACACCACACCATAACTGGGTGGCTATAAAGGTGGCATTGAGTGTTCGGAAAGTATTGGTTGAGACACATGGATCAAGAGTGGGATTTTTCCATCCATATGACGGATAGATATACTCTGGGCCCTCTCGGTGGAATGTCATCCAATTATCTTGCAAGCATGTGACTGGCTCATAAGGGATCACATATCACGGGAACGAGAAAAGAGTACTTATCAGTATCGAGGTTGAACTAGGTATGCAGAGATACCGACGATCATAACCTCGGATAAGTAAACTATCGTGAGACAAAGGGAAATTGGTATCATATGTAAGTGGTTCATTCGATCGCAAAGTAATCATAGAAATATGTGCGAGCCATATGAATTTCCAGATTCCTCTATTGGTTATTGTTCGGAGAAGTGTCTCGATCATGTCCGCATAATTCACGAACCGTAGGGAGTCACACTTAAGGATTCGACGTTGTTTGAGTAGTTATGGAATGATGAGTAAGAGACCGAATGTTGTTCGGAGTCTTGGATGGGATCTGGGATATCACGAGGATATCCGGAATGGTCTGGAGAATAAGATTCATATAAGGAAAGTCCTGTTTCGGGGTTGGAGAATGGTTCCGGTGTTTTCATCAGGAATGTTCTAGAAGGTTCCGGAATGTCCGGCACTCTGGAGAGGAAGGGTACATGAATGTTTCATAACAAGTTGGAATGATTGCATCATGTACTAGGTGTCATCGCTAAACAAAATAAAGGGTTTAATCAAATCCTAGTTTGAAAAGTCAAACGCCAATTTGAAAAGTCAAACGGCTATTTTGTGAGGTGGAGGGAGAGTAGGAAACCTACTTGGGGAGGAGTTACCTCCCTCCACCGCCGGCCCACTTGGAGACCGAGTTGGGGAGGGACTCCCCTCCCCTTGGTGCGCCCCCTCCACCTATATAAGGAGGGGCAGGGCTTCCCCTCCAAGCAGACAACACCACGCCCTCTAAACCCTAACCCTAGCCGCCGCCGCCCTCCATAGCCGCCGCTAAGAGCACCAACGCGTTCCGACCGAACCGCACCGCCCCTTGCCGCGCCATTACCTCTTTGAGCACCGCCAGGGAACCGCGTACCATCCCCTACCTTCAGCCATGCCCGTAGCTCACTATAACGCTGACCCTGATGAGCACTGATGTAACATCCCAAAAATATTAAACATGGATCATCAAACTCTAATCATCAAAATTAGGGTTAACAAAAACTTTTCCAACTAAAAATATGAAAGCATTCATATGTTTGTGTATTAAAATTTGGATTCTTTTGAATTGCCATGGTTCTGTGTTTCTTTGCTTGTAAAATGATTCTTAGGTGAAATAAACATCATCTAAACAATTCCCAAACTTTTCCCAAAGACAAACAACTCAAAATAAACAAATGAAGTGAATGGTCACTTTGGCCTAATTAACTCTCATGCCTACTTTGGCTATCCCTAACTTTCAGAACTGAACAGAAACATCTGTGGATCTTTGCCCCCCTTGTTAGTACCCATAATGAGGTACCAAGGCCCGCTTTGTGATCATCCAAAAACATTTAAATACCAAGTTTAAATGGCAGTTTAAATTTGAATATATCTCATATGGGAAGATCCCACTATTTCAAAAACCACTCAAACAAGTTCAATTTTCAAAACCCAAGCACCCACAGAATCCTCAACACATGCCTAGCACACCCACCAAAAATCTTTTCAAAATTCAAAAGAAAGTTTCTTGCGGCCATTTCATCAAAAACTTGGCAGGCAAATTTAAACCAAATCGAATTCACTATTTTTTATAGTGTTTTGGGCCTAACCTGTTCCCTCTCTAGTTGCAACTAGTCCTTATTAGATCATCTAGATCCTTTAACTATCCTTAGCATCACTGTAAGCAAGCCTAGCCATCAATGGTGAGCAGGCCGAGAGAAAACTTGCCACCCCGTTGTCGCCGGTGAGCTAAAGGCCACACTAGCCTCGCCAAACTTGTCTGGGAGCTAGCCAGCACCCCACCGCCACTCCCTGTCCCAGCCTCGAGCAATGCCAGCCACGGGACCACATGCCCAGGCCATGCCAAACCTCTCTGCGACCATGCCGAGAGCGCGCACCGTACGCCACACTCGACCAGCACCCCTAGACCGCGCGCTTCCCTCGCCGCGTGCGTAAGTGATCGCCAAAGACCCGGCACCCGGACATGCCGTTCGTCGCGCGTGGACCACGCCGTCAGGCGCCATCAAAACCCCCGTCGGACCCGCCCAGAGCGTCAAAGCGTTCCGACCGATCAGCACCGCCCCACGCCTTGCCACCACGTCGTTGAGCTTCGCCAGGGAACATAGAACCGCCCCTACCGTCGCGCACACCGATAGCTGCATGTGCCGTCGACCACGATGAGCTCAGCTCGCGCTCGTCGGTCCCCTCTCGCCACTATAAATAGAGGCCTCCCCCGCTTGATTTCTTCACACCAGTTCTCTCCCCACCTCTCACTGATCACCCTCACTCACCCCCGAAGCAAGATGAGCCCCAGGTGGCCGGAATTGCACCGGAGTTCGCCGCTGCAGAGAAGGAGAGGCGCCATCGATTGGAGCCGCCCCAGGAGGAGCTTCCGGTGCCAGGAGAATCGCCGTCGTCGACTTCGTCGTTTTCCCCCATCGCCGACCCTCGCCTGAGCCCCGGTGAGCCTCCCACGACCCCCACCTACCGCGTTAGGGTTCTGTCTCGCCGGCGCTGCCCGACGTGGACGATGAACCGTAGTCGTTCGATTAGATTTAGATCGTGCGACCGAGATCGCCCCGTACCGCTTCGCGTGTTATGAGCCACTGACGGGTGGAACCACCTGTCAGCTGAGCCTCGCGCTGCGGAGTGACACTGGGCCGGCCCATTAACCTTTCCCGCGCAGCCCAAGCGTTTGAATTTAGATTTTTCTATTTTAATTCAAACTCAGTCTATACCTAGCTTCAAAAATTAACCCAGCTCGATTCAGTGAACCAAATTGCATGAAACCAATTTTTCTAGAAAGGTACTAACATGCTTAATACAAGCCCGTTGGATTCAAGTCATTTGGATCTATAGATCAACCTTGGTAAAAATAACAAGTCAGAAGCTTTTATGCATTCAAACATTTTTCAAATTTCAATCATAATAGCTTTTGAGTTAATTCCAACTCTCAAAAATCACATTTTATCATACCTTTCAGAATATATAAAAACATATGGGTTTCCTTACAGAAATAATGTTCAAGTAATAAAAGAATGCCACATAAGAATTTCTAGTCACTTTAATTATTTAAAATAAAAAGGCTAAACCTTATTAAATTGTGACACCACTTTAAATCACATTCCCATGTACTGAAATATGTGGTGATGACATGTGTCAACATGATCTCATGTTTGAGTTGGAGAATATTAAATCTTAAGTAGTTTTTTAATGAGTAGAAATTACTTTTCTCAAATTAAAATAAATAAGTCAAATGCTTTCATCTTGTAATGATAGGTGATGATGCTAGATCATCTATAGAACACCTTTGTGTGATGATTGAAAATAGTTAAGTATTGTTTGGTGATTGTGTACCTCGTATTTATTTATAGATTCTAGTACCGACCAAGGATACGAGGAGGAAGGAGGATACTACGAAGAAGAAGCCGAGGAGAACATCAACCACTGCTCTGCACAAGGCAAGCCTTACTAACCAAGTTGACCTATGCAAGCTAACACTTGCAATTATGAAAGTTAGATAACCTATGCAATGCACTAAGCATGCTTGGTTAGACACATTTGATGATACCCAATCCTAGTTTTACTTGCAAGTGTTATACTTTAAATCTTTATCAAAGCTTTCTCTTAGAGTTTACTTAAGTGACCTGTAGATTCTAGGAAGATAATTGAAGGTTGCATAGAGAGCATTAAATTTGGCCTAAGCTAGATAATCTTGATGTCATCCTAAGGCATGAGAGTGAACTTAATTAATCTCCACTTGTTTACCACCCCTCATTAGTACTTACCCCACTTGTAGATGCTAGTGCTAAGCATAAAACTTGATCAAATTTAGATGGGAATACTTGGTGAAAATGGTTATGAAAACCTTGGAATGATGAGGCATTCTACTGAAATGTTTTGACATGTGTTTCCGAACACCAGATGATTTTGATGATGAAAATGTTGTGGCAGGAGCCTTAGCCCCTTTATAAAACTGATGGTTGTCTGGATGCGATATCATTCCAATTTTACGGTACAACCACAATACCCAGAAATTGGGTAGGGCTTGACTGGAAACTTATATACCTTAGTATGGGTTCCCTCACGGCCAAGGTCTGAGCTGAGGCTACCTTGTGAAGATTGTCCACCTGTGCAGTACCCAAGATGACAGTTGGTCATGGTTGGGAGGCCAAACTCACAGGATAGGTGCCTATCCTAGGGCGTGTAATTGAAAGGTTAGGATTGATTATCCGCATACTGAGTATGGTGAATTCAGGATTTGTTCCTGACGGATGTATCGAATGTTGTGGTGAAAGTGTACAATCTCTGCAGAGTGTCAAACTATTCGAATAGCCGCGTCCGCAGTTATGGACAGTTGGAGTGGCCATACTGTTCCCCCGTCAGATGTTTTGAAAATGACTTGTGAAATGAATTGAGATTTTGACTTGACCACAACAGAGTTGTGATATGAAATTCAAGCTCCCACTTAGGTGTTATAAAACTTCAACTAGTTTTTCTTGCTTCTGATCTTAGTAGAGGTAAATCTGGCTTTTTGCAAAACAACCCTAGAGCTTAGTGTCCTACTACAAAAACCCCCATAACTTGTTAGTATTAGTTTGCGAGTACTTATAGAGCACTCATGCCTTTGTCCCTGGATATTCCCGTGGCCATACTATGAAGAAGAGTACCAGGAGGATGGACCGCATGAAGGTTACAACAACTAGGATCATCTCTCATCGTCTGCATTGCATGTGACCCCGAAGATGGAGCTTCGCCTACGCTACCTTTATTATTATGATATTCCGCTGCTTGAGTTGTATTAAGAACTGGATCATGAGATCCTTATTTGTGTAAGACCTTATGTGTGGTTTGTAATGGATGATGTACTATGATATCCAAATCTTTTATGTCTCGCAAAAATGGTAATCATGGGATTGCGATGTATGGCATAACAGGCATCTAGGATTGAAAATCCGGGTGTTGACAAGTTGGTATCAGAGCCATCCTGACCATAGGAGACCCTAGTTTAGAATTGACGTTCGGATAAAAAACTTAGTTTTAAAACCAAAGGAAGTGAGAATTTACAAAAACTTATTCTCATTCTTATCACTTGGATTCTTTCATGAAAATACATGTCCTCAAAAATTCTTACAAACTTATTTAAAATTTGACACACTTAATCACTCTACTAACTTACTCATCCTATATTCTTATAGATGGACGTGAAGTACAACAAGTTTTATCAGCTGGGGAATGGAGGAGACCTCATCTTTGAGCAGGATTTGGACCAGCTTTCGGAACTTCTGGAGCGTCCACACCCCGAGTTCTTCGGAGCTCAGCTCAATGATCAGGAAGGAGAAGATCGGCAATGGCTAGTTGTTGCAAGTCTCCGAGGAAAGATTGAACCTCCCACTGCTGAGGGAATTCAGTTCAGCTTAAGAGAGAACAACTGGCTCGATTGACTTGCCAGGGCGATGCAGGAAGCTCTTGCCCGTCTGTGTGGGCAGAGTATCAACCAGATCAAGGGTACCCGCTTTGAGTTTTGTCCAAGGCATGATGCTATGGGACAGCCACTGGAAGCCCCATACCACCACGAGCTGAAGACTCAGTTGGACCACCTTAGCTTCATGATGTATGATCGTCCGCAAGAACTGGACAATGCCCATGACTACTCCAACCACAAGTCCGCCATCATCAGGACGAAGGATCAGACCATCGCCATGCTAGAGAAGGATCGCAAGTCTCGCTGCCGTCAGCTCGACAAGAAGGAGAGCATCATTTCTCGTCTTCGCCACCGTATCTCAGATTTGGAGGAGACCATCCACGAGAGAGACATGCAGTTGGAGGAAAGGGAGAATGCCGGAGAATACCTTCGTGGAGACCCCTACTCCTATCTCAGCGATGATGATGATTTTCTGGAGGATCAGGCCATGGACTTCTTCACCGATGAGGAGGATTTTGCCTTCATCGATGACGATGAGGATGACAATTACACCGACTCCGAGGAGTAGTAGCACTTGAGCACTAACGTAGTGAGTTGTATTCGGTCCCACTGTATCGTAGTTTCCAGAATGGTTCTTAAAACCATCTGTTTTTCCTTTGTTGTGGTGTGTGTTGTATCGTGTGCTATGAATGAAAATCAAGTTGCTAAAAAAATCTGAGTCAAGCTTTAAAAACTTTTCAAAGTCCCTGAACCTTAGAAATTTCCCTCTTTTCTCATGATCTATCTCAATCTTCAGATGCCTCGTGGAGGAAGTGGTTCATCCCCGGACCCGATGTTGCGAGATCCGCAAATGTTGGTTTCGACCGCTGAAAATGAAAGAGCGAACGTCAAGCCAACTTAGCCACCCTTCAAAGAGATAGCTCGGTGGCCCACAACAATCAAGGCCAAGGAAATCAGGACAACCATGGATCTAAGCTCAAGAATTTCCAGAACACCAACCCACCTGTTTTCACTAAGTCGGAAGAGCCCTTTGACGTAGATGATTGGCTGCAAACCATGGAGAACAACCTGGAAGTCGCCGGAGTGGAAGATAACGAGAAATTTCTGTTCGCCACCCACTATCTAGCTGGAGATGCAAGAGCATGGTGGAACAGCGTTCGTGCAATGACCGGAGGACAGATGATGACCTGGGAGGAATTCAAGGTCAAGTTCAACAGAACCCATGTGCCACCGGGTTTGATCAAGAGGATGAGAGATGAATTCAGATAACTCAAGCAAGGAAGGATGACTGTAGTGGAATACCGTGACAAATTCTTTTCATTAGCTAGGTATGCCCCGGATGAGATCGACACTGAATCCAAGAAGAAAGAAAGATTCCTGAATGGTCTACACGATGAGATGCAGACGGTGTTGGTCAATATCCTCTTTTCTGATATTGAAGCCCTAGTCGACTCTGCCATCCAGATGGAAGGAAAGATCAACCAAGCCAATGAGAACCGCAAGCGCCGCATGATGCATCAGCCAGGAACCCATCATACTCCAAAGTATCGCCCCAACCCATCTCTAGGATTTGCCCCGAGAACCAACAGACCCCCGATGAACCGTCCGACCTATCCCAACTATGGAAACCCAAGGCCCGGAGGAAATCATAACAACCCTGGAAACCCTAACAATTTCAACCATGCACCACCCAAGTTCAACAACAACAATGCTGCCGCCAACACCAACACTGCCCCTAGGACTGGAAGCAATGCTGTGCCTGTTGCAGCAAAGGACAAGTCGCAAGTGACTTGTTATGACTGTGGAAATAAGGGTCACTACTCCAATGAGTGCCCCAAGAATAATTCCGCAGCCCCCAATGCAAATGCCCCAGCTCAGCAGCAGCGTCGTGTTCAGCCCGGAAGAAGGTTTGCCCCAGGGAATTCGCTCAACCGCAATGGCCGTCTTTTTCTCATGCATGCTGAAGAAGCCCAGGAAGCGCCCGATGTCGTGCTGGGTATGTTTTCTGTTAATTCAGTACTTTCTAGAGTGTTGTTTGATTCTGGTGCTTCGCACTCGTTTGTCACCGAAGAATTTTCCTGCACTAGTAAGATTCCACCAACCAAACTGAAGCATGTTATGAATGTTGAAATTCCTGGTTCAACCACCAAAGCTAGGCAAATTTGCAAAGCCATACCTATCTGAATCCATGGCATAGATTTTTATGCTAATATGATAGTACTCGGAACTAAAGGTTTGGAAGTAGTACTAGGAATGGATTGGATGTCCAAACATAAAGGATTAATTGACTGTGCCAAGAAAGCCATAACCATGACCAGTACAGCCGGACTATCAGTCGAGCATGTATCTGAAACCCTACCTCGTCAATTCAAGTGCAACAAGAGTATAGCCCAACCTACCATTGACCAAGTCCGGATAGTCTGTGAATACCCCGATGTATTCCCAGATGTTTTGTCCGGTATGCCCCCAGATCGGGATATCGAGTGTATCATTGAACTAATCCCCGGAACAGGACCCATAGCCTAGAGACCATATAGTATGAACCCGTCTGAACTAACAGAACTGAAGAAGCAACTGGATGCCATGTTGGAAATTGGATTGATTCAACCAAGTGCGTCACCATGGAGATCACCTGTCTTGTTTGTGGACAAGAAAGATGGAGGTAACCATTTGTGTACAGATTATCGGAAGTTGAATGATGTCACTATCAAGAACAAATACCCATTGCCCAAGATAGAAGATTTGTTTGACCAGTTGACCGGTTCCAAAGTGTTATCTAAGATTGATCTTAGAACTGGCTATCATCAACTCAAGATTCGCGCAGAGGATATTCCCAAGACTGCCTTTACCACCAGATATGGATTATACGAGTATACTGTCATGTCTTTTGGATTAACCAATGCCCCTGCTTATTTTATGAATCTCATGAATAAGATTTTTATGGACTTCCTGGATAAGTTTGTCGTTGTTTTCATCGATGACATTCTGATTTATTCCAAATCAGAAGAAGAACATGAGCTACACCTAAGGACCATTCTTGGAACCCTTAGAGAGCACCAGTTGTATGCCAAGTTTAGCAAATGTGAATTCTGGTTACAGGAGGTAGGATTCCTCGGTCACATTGTATCAGCCGGAGGAATTGTCGTTGACCCTGCAAAGGTGAAAGATGTCGAACATTGGCAAGCCCCAACCACTCAAACCCAAGTTCGTGCCTTTCTCGGATTGGCGGGATACTACCGCAAGTTCGTAGAATGATTCTCGAGTATCGCCAGACCCATGACCCAATTGCTGAAGAAGGACAAGAAGTTTGAATGGATGGACAAATGTGAAGCGTGTTTTCAAGAACTCAAGAGAAGATTGATTTCAGCCCCAATCTTAATCATGCCAGACATCACGAAGCCCTTTGACGTGTATTGTGATGCATCCAAGATCGGTCTCCGATGTGTGCTAATGCAAGAAGGCAAAGTTATATTTTATCTATCCCAACAACGGAAACAACATGAGAAAAATTACCCAACCCATGACCTCGAGCTCACAGCCGTAGTTCTAGCCCTGAAGACATGGAGGCATTGCCTGATGGGAAACCGTTGTGAGATCTATTCGGATCACAAGAGCCTGAAGTATATATTCACTCAAAAGGAGCTGAATATGAGACAGAGAAGATGGATTGAGCTAATCAAGGATTACAACCTGGACATTCACTGTCACCCCGGTAAAGCCAATGTGGTAGAAGATGCCTTTAACAGATTGCCGTGCTGCTTGAACTCCATGATTTTAAATGAGTAACCAAGCTTGCACAAAGAGATGGAAGATTTTCAAATGGAATTAGTGAGTGAAGGATTTTTGGCTAGCATAGAACTTCAACCCACTGTGATCAGCCAGATCAAGGAGGCGCAGAAAGGAATGCTAGTATCGACGGAATCAAGCGTCATATCGGTACAGGCAAAGTACCCGGATTTACCGAAGACAAAGAAGGAGTTCTGTGGTACAAAGGACGCCTTTGTGTACCAGCAGATTCAGAGTTGAAAGAAGTTATTCTGAAGGAAGCTCATGATACTCTTTATTCTATCCACCCCGGAGGAACAAAGATGTATCAAGATTTGAAAGATAAATTTTGGTGGCATAAGATGAAGAGAGAAATCGGAAGCTATATCGCCAAGTGTGATATATGTCAGAGAGTCAAGGCGGGACATCAAAGACTCGCTGGATTGTTGCAACCGCTATAGATTCCAGAATGGAAGTGGGATTCTGTTAGAATGGACTTTATCACTGGATTGCCTACTTCTAGTAGGGGAAATGACTCTATCTAGGTCATAGTGGACAGACTGTCCAAATTCGCCCATTTCTTACCAATCAAGACCACGTATCAGAGTTTGAAGCTAGCGGAGTTATACATCGCTAGAATCGTCTGTTTGCATGGAGTCCCCAAGAACATCGTATCTGATCGAGGAACTCAGTTTACCTCGAGATTCTGGAAGAAAGTCCAGGAAGTTTTAGGAACCCGACTAGATTTCAGCACAGCTTATCACCCTCAGACCGACGGACAAACAGAGCGAGTAAATCAAATACTCAAAGACATGTTGAGAGCCTGTGTGTTAGAATATGGATCTAAATGGGAAGACTGTCTGCCGTTTGCAGAATTTTCATACAACAACAGTTATCAAGCTAGTTTGCAAATGGCCCCATTTGAACTCATGTATGGAAGGAAGTGTCGCACCCCTTTGAACAGGTCGGAAGTAGGAGAGAGTCATATTCTCGGACCCGACATCCTACGAGAAGCAGAAGAGAAGGTTCACAAGATTCGTGAAAACCTTAAGACCGCTCAGTCAAGACAGAAGAGTTACGCCGACAAGAGACGTCGAGACCTCGCTTTCAATATCGGATATTTTGTGTATCTAAAAGTGTCGTCGTTAAAGGGAATGCAACGTTTCCAACTGAAAGGAAAGTTAGCCCCCAGATATATCGGTCCCTTCGAGATTCTGAACCGTCGAGGATAAGTGTCGTATCAATTGGAACTACCCGAAGAGATGTCAGCCGTGCACAATGTGTTCCATATCTCATTACTTCGCAAATGCCTCGAAGTTCCGGAGAAGACGGAAGTGTTCAAGAATATTGATCAGCGGACCATAGAAATCAACGATGACCTGACCTATCCCGAAGTACCCATCCGTATTTTGGAAGAATCTTTTAGAACTACCAGAACCCAAAGCATCAAGTTTCTCAAGATCCAGTGGAGCAACCACACAGAAGAGGATGCTATCTGGGAGCGCGAAGATCACATCAGGACAGAATTTCCCGATCTCTTCAAATCCTAGGTAATCTTTTTCGTACTTTTTTAAATCTCGGGACGAGATTTTGTTTAAGGGGAGAAGGTTTGTAACATCCCAAAAATATTAAACATGGATCATCAAAATCTAATCATCAAAATTAGGGTTAACAAAAACTTTTCCAACTAAAAATATGAAAGCATTCATATGTGTGTGTATTAAAATTTGGATTCTTTTGAATTGCCATGGTTCTGTGTTTCTTTTCTTGTACAATGATTCTTAGGTGAAATAAACATCATCTAAACAATCCCCAAACTTTTCCCAAAGAAAAACAACTCAAAATAAACAAATGAAGTGAATGGTCACTTTGGACAAATTAACTCACATGCCTACTTTGGCTATCCCTAACTTTCAGAACTTAACAGAAACATCTGTGGATCTTTGCGCCCCTTGTTATTACTCATAATGAGGTACCAAGGCCCACTTTGTGATCATCCAAAATCATTCAAATACCAAGTTTAAATGACAGTTTAAATTTGAATCTATCTCATATGGGAAGATCCCACTATTTCAAAAACCACTCAAACAAGTTCAATTTTCAAACCCCAAGCACCCACAAAATCCTCAACACATGCCTAGCACACCCACCAAAAATCTTTTCAAAATTCAAAAGAAAGTTTCTTGCGGCCATTTCGTCAAACACTTGGCAGGCAAATTTAAACCAAATCAAATTCACTGTTTTTAATAGTGTTTTGGGCCTAACTTGTTCCCTCTCTGGTTGCAACTAGTCCTTAGTAGATCATCTAACTCATTTAACTATCCTTAGCATCACTGTAAGCAAGCCTAGCCATCAATGGTGAGCAGGCTGAGAGCAAACTTGCCACCCCGTTGTCGCCGGCGAGCTAGAGGCCACACTAGCCTCGCCAACCTTGTCTGGGAGCTAGCCAGCACCCCACCGCCACTCCATGTCCCAGCCTCGAGCAATGCCAGCCACTGGACCACACGCCCAGGCCATGCCAAACCTCTCTGCGACCATGCCGAGCGCGTGCCCCGTGCGCCATGCTCGACCAGCACCCCCAGACCGCATGCTGCCCTCGCCGCGTGCGTAAGTGATCGCCAGCACCCCAGCACCCTGCCAGACATGCCCGTTCGCCGCCGCGTGGACCACGCTCGTTGCGCGCCATCAAAACCCCTATCGGACCCGCCTAGAGCGTCGAAGCGTTACGACCGATCAGCACCGCCCCACGCCTCGCGACCACGTCGTTGAGTTTCGCCAGGGAACATAGAACCGCCCCCTACCATCTCCAACGCCGATAGCTGCATGTGCCGTCGACCACGACGAGCTCAGCTCGCGCTCGTCGGTCCCCTATCAACACTATAAATAGAGGCCTCCCCCGCTCGATTTCTTCACACATGTTCGCTCCCCATCTCTCATTGATCACCCTCACTCACCCCTAGATCAAGGCAAGCACCAGGTGGCCGGAATTGCACCGGAGTTCGCCGCTGCAGAGAAGGAGAGGCGCCGTCGATTGGAGCCGCCCCAGGAGGAGCTGCCGATGCCAGGAGAATCGCCGTCGTCAACTTTGTCATTTGCCCCCATCGCCGACCCTCGCCTGAGCCCTAGTGAGCCTCCCACGACCCCACCTGCCGCGTTAGGGTTTTGTCTCGCCGGCGCTGCACGACGTGGACGCGAACCGTAGCCGTTCGATTAGATTTGGATCGTGCATGAAACCATTTTTGTTAGAAAGATACTGAAATGCTTAATCCAAACCCGTTGGATTCAAGTCATTTGGATCTGTAGATCCACCTTGGTAAAAATAACAAGTCAGAAGCTTTTCCGCATTCAAACATTTGTCAAATTTCAATCATAATAGCTTTTGAGTTAATTCCAACTCTCAAAAATTACATTTGATCATACCTTTCAGAATATATAAAAACATATGGGTTTACTTACAGAAATAATGTTCAAGTAATAAAAGAATGCCACATAGGCATTTCTAGTCACTTTAATTATTTAAAATAAAAAGGTTAAACCTTATTAAATTGTGACACCACTTTAAATCACATTCCCATGTACTGAAATATGTGGTGATGACATGTGTCAACATGATCCCATGTTTGAGTTGGAGAATATTAAATCTTAAGTAGCTTTTCAATGAGTAGAAATTACATTTCTCAAATTAAAATAAATAAGATAAATGCTTTCATCTTGTAATGATAGGTGATGATGCTAGATCATCTATAGAACACCTTTGTCTGATGATTGAAAATAGTTAAGTATTGTTTGGTGATTGTGTACCTCGTATTTATTTATAGATGCTAGTACCGACCAAGGATACGAGGAGGAAGGAGGATACTACGAAGAAGAAGCCGAGGAGAACTTCAACCACTGCTCTGCACAAGGCAAGCCTTACTAACTAAGTTTACCTATGCAAGCTAACACTTGCAATTATGAAAGTTAGATAACCTATGCAATGCACTAAGCATGCTTGGTTAGACACATTTGATGATACCCAATCCTAGTTTTACTTGCAAGCGTTATACTTTATTTCTTTATCAAAGCTTTCTCTTAGAGTTTACTTAAGTTACTTGTAGATTCTAGGAAGATAATTGAAGGTTGCATAAAGAGCATTAAATTTGGCCTAAGCTAGATAATATTGATGTCATCCTAAGGCATGAGATTGAACTTAATTAATCTCCACTTGTTTACCACCCCTCATTAGTACTTACCCCACTTGTAGATGCTAGTGCTAAGCATAAAACTTGATCAACTTTAGATGGGAATACTTGGTGAAAATGGTTATGAAAACCTTGGAATGATGAGTCATTCTACTGAAATGTTTTGACATGTGTTTCCGAACACCAGATGATTTGGATGATGAAAATGTTGAGGCAGGAGCCTTAGCCCCTTTATAAAACTGATGGTTGTCTGGATGCGATATCATTCCAATTTTACCGTACCACCACAATACCCGAAAATTGGGTAGGGCTTGACTGGAAACTTATATACCTTAGTATGGGTTCCCTCATGGCCAAGGTCTGAGCTGAGGCTACCTTGTGAAGATTGTCCACCTGTGCAGTAGCCAAGATGATAGTTGATCATGGTTGGGAGGCCAAACTCACAGGAGAGGTGCCTATACTAGGGCGTGTAATTGAAAGGTTAGGATTGATTATCCGCATACTGAGTATGGTGAATTCAGGATTTGTTCCTGGCGGATGTATCGAATGTTGTGGTGAAAGTGTACAATCTCTGCAGAGTGTCAAACTATTCGAACAGCCGCGTCCGCGGTTATGGATAGTTGGAGTGGCCATACTGTTGCCCTGTCAGATGTTTTCAAAATGACTTGTGAAATGAATTGAGATTTTGACTTGATCACAACAGAGTTGTGATATGAAATTCAAGCTCCCACTTAGGTGTTATAAAACTTCAACTAGTTTTTCTTGCTTCTGAACTTAGTAGAGGTAAATCTGGCTTTTTGTAAAACAACCCTAGAGCTTAGTGTCCTACTACAAAAACCCCCATAACTTGTTAGTATAGTTTGCGAGTACTTAAAGAGTACTCATGGCTTTGTCCCTGGCTATTCCCGTGGCCAGACTATGAAGAAAAGTACCAGGAGGATGGACCGCAGGAAGGTTACGACAACTAGGATCATCTCCCATCGTCAGCATTGCCTGTGACCCCGAAGATGGAGCTTCTCCTACGCTACCTTTATTATTACGTTATTCCGTTGCTTGAGTGTATTAAGAACTGGATCATGAGATCCTTATTTGTGTAAGACCTTATGTATGGTTTGTAATGGATGATGTACTCTGATATCCAAATATGTTATGTCTCACAAAAATGGTAATCCTGGGATTGCGATGTATGGCATAATAGGCATCTGGGATTAAAAATCCGGGTGTTGACAACTGCCCATGCCGCTCGGCCTCTCTCGCTCGGCTATAAAAAGAGTCCTTCCCCGTTCATTTTCTTAACACCATCACACTCCCCACCTCTCACTGATCCTTCCCACCTCTTCCCAGAGCAAGGAGAGTGCAGCATCGCTGGAATTTCACCGAAGCCTACCGCTGCTGGAAGAGAAGGGCGTCGTCGATTCGAGTCATCCCAGGAGGAGCCGCCAATACCATGTGAACCGCCGTCGTCAACTTGGTCGTTCGCCCCCATCGCCGACCATCGCCTGAGCCCCTGTGAGCCGCCACAGACCCCCACTAGCCGCGCTAGGGTTCGATCCCATCGTGTTCTGTTTGACGAGGACGATGGCCGTGAGCCGTTGATCCTCGATCTAATCCTACGGTCGTAGTTAGTCCGTACCCCTTCACACCCCCTGTCTCACTGACGCGTGGGGACAACCACTTAACCAGCCCGCGCGCGTGCGCAGTGGGCCGACCCAGTTAGAATTCATGCGCGGCCCAATTAGTTTGGAATTAGATTTACCTATTTAGTTTCAAACCTAGTTCTGGTAGTAGATTCAAAATTCAATTCAAAGAGTTTCACTAGACCAAATTGCATGAAACTAATTTTTTAGAAAGGTATGGAAATTCTTAATCCAAGCCCGTTGGATTGAAACCATTTGAAATTATAGATCACCTATAGTAAAAATAACAAGGCAGAGACTTTTCAGCATTCAAACATTTTTCAAAATTCAACCATAAATGCTTTTGAGTTGATTCCAACTCTCAAAAATCACATTTGATAAGATCTTGCTTAATATATAAAAATATCTAGGTTTACTTACAGTAATAGTGGACAAGTAATAAAATAACGCCCCATATGCATTTCTAGTCACTTTAATTAATAATAATAAAAAGGTTAAACCTTATTAAATTGTGACACCACTTTAAATCACATTCCCAAGTATTGAAATATGTGGTGATGACATGTGTCAACATGATCCCATATTTTAATTGGAGAATATTAAATCTTAAGTAGTTTTCAATGAGTCGAAATTAATTTTCTAAAATAAAATAAATAAAACTATTGCTTTAATCCTTGTGATGATTGTGATGATGATAGATCATCTAGTGTGAGCCTTTGTGTGTTAAATAGAAGTAGTTGTGTATTGTTTGGTGATTGTGTACTTCGTATTTATTACAGACGCTAGTACCGACCAAGGATACGAAGAGGAAGGAGACTACTACGAAGAGGAAGCAGAGGAGAACTTCAACCACTGCAATGCACAAGGCAAGCTACCACTTGCATGTTAGTTATGCAAGCTATCTAATGCAAGCTACTAACTAAGCAAGCCATCCTAGCAAGCTAACACTTGCAACTGTGAAAGCTAGATAACCTATGCAATGCATTAGGCATGCTTTGATTTGAAAATCTTGAGTCTCCTAAATCCCAGTTTTACTTGCAAGCTTGATTCTTTTATTTCTTTATCAAGGCTTTTTATTTGTGTTTACTTAGTGACTTGTGAAGTTTTGAAAGGATATTAGAGGTATCATAAAGAGCATAAAACTTGGCCTAAGTTAGGTAGATCTTGATGTCATCCTGAGGCATGAGATTGGACTTAGATAAGTCACACTTGATTACCACCCCTCATTAGTGTTTACCCCCAACTTTAGTGGCTAGTGCTAAGCATAAAACTTGATCACTTTACATGGGAATACTTGGTGAAAATGATTATGAAAACCTTAGAATGATGAGTCATTCTAATGAAATGTTTTGACAGGTGTTAGTGGACACAAGGTGAATTTGATGATGAAAATGTTTAGGCATGAGCCTTAGCCCTTTATAAAACTGATGGTTGTGTCTGGATGCGATACCATTCCAATTTTACCGTACAACCACAATACTCTAATTTGGGTAGGGCTTGACTAGAAGTTTATATATATCTTAGTATGGGTTCACTGGCGGCCGAGGTTTGAGCTGAGGCTACCTCGTGATGATTGTCCACCTGTGTAGTTCCCAAGATGACAGATGGTCATGATTGGGAGTCCAAATTCATAGGAGAGGTGCCTATACTAGGGTGTGTAATTGAAAGGTTAGGATTGATTATCCGCATACTGAGTATGGTGAATTCGGGATTGTTCCTGACGGATGTATCGAATATTGTGGTGAGAGTGTACCACCTCTACAGAGCGTCAAACTATTCGAATAGCCGTGTCCGCGGTTATGGACAGTTGGAGTGGCCATACTGTTCCGTCATCAGATGTTTTCAAAATGACTTGTAAAATGAATCATGACTTTGACTTGACCACAACCGGGTTGTGAAAGTGAAACTTAAGTTCCCACTTAGGTGTTATAAAACCTTAAACTAGCTTTCTTTACTTCTGAACTCAGCTAGAGATAAACCTAGCTTTTTGAAAAACAACCTAGAGCTTAGGATTCCTGCTTGAACCACTTTACTCGTTAGTAATAGTTTGCGAGTACTTAAAGACTACTCATGGCTTTGTCCCTGGCTATTCCTGTGGCCATACTATGAAGAGGACTATCAGGAAGATGGACCGCAGGAAGGTTACAACAACTAGAATCATCTCCCATCGTCAGCATTGCCTGTGACAATGAAGATGGAGCCTTGCCCACACTATCGTTATTATATTATTCTGCTGCTTTGATTGTATTAATACTGGATCATGAGATCCTTTATTTGTTGTAAGACCTTATTTATTGTTTGTAATGGATGATGAACTATGGTACCAATTTGTTATTTCTCGCAAAAATGGTAATCCTGGGATTGCGATGTATGGCATAACAGGCATCATGGATTAAAAATTCGGGTGTTGACAGCCGACGACTTCAGTCCCTCGCTCTAGTTGGGCAGCGGAAGTAGGGGATCCTCGAGAACTCCATCAATACTACAATATGGTAGTGGTGGTGGTGGATAAGATCTTGAGGAGGGCTTCTCCTAAGCATCGTGCTCGTGGCAATGGACAAGTTAGCAAGGGGAGAAAGATGCCAACCAAAAGGCATATGAGAGGAGATGGATAAGTGAGAGGAGATGAGCTTTACCCCTCCTTTTATAAGGGGGCAGCCCCGATGGGGCATGGAGTGCCCCCACCTCTCCCCTCTTGATTGCTAGTGTACTCTCCACTCACAAAAATCAAAAGACACTCTCTTCCATTTAATTTCCACTAAAAAATCCAAGGTATTTTTATTAAAGCACTTTAATGCAATTGGTTTAATACTACTCAATTTAATGAACACATTAACATTTTATCCTCTTGAAATATTTTGATACACCAAAACTATTTCGACAGTTTTGTTAGAACAATTCCTGCATTGTCCAGTATTTTCTCTGGTGTTCCGAATCCACTCAAATGCGTCGACTACCCTTAAGTGTGTCTCCCTATGGGTTCATGAATAAAGTGGACATGATCGAGACTCTCCAATCAATAATCATTAGTGGGACCCATAGATCCATAATGACTCTTAGATATTCAACGATGAACTAGTGAACACGTGAGCCTTTTTCATAGTAACTAATTCCTTTTGTCTCGTGATATTTTACTTCTCCGAGATCCGATCATTTGGTATCATCCATACCTAGTTCGATATCGTTACCGACAAATACTCTTTTCTTGTTCCCGTGATATAACATTCTTAGTGATCAAATCACTTGCTTGCAATCTATGTTAATGTGATATCACTGAGAGGGCCCAGAGTATATCTCTCCCTCATCGGGATGGAAAATTCCCATTCTTGATCCACGAACCTCAACTAACACTTTCTAAGTACTCGACGATATCTTTATAATCACCCTGTTATGGTGTGACGTTTGATGAAATCAAAGTACTCTTCCAGTGTTAGTGATTGACGTGATCTCATGGTCTAAGGATTAGAGTTACTTCGCCTGATGTTATAGCAATATAAATATAATGACATGATCGTATTACTATACTTTGGGAGAATGTTCATCACATCATTCCACCAATGATGTGACCTCGTTACTAACAACATCCAATGTCATGATCAGGAAACCTTGATCATCTGTAATCAACAAGGTAGTGTAATGAGAGGCATTACTAGGAAATTTTTATTTGTTTATTAAACACACATTTATTAATGTTTCCGGTTAACACAATTATAGCATGAGAAATAAAAATTTATCATAAACATGGAACAAGATAATAACCACTTTATTTTTGCCTCTCGGGCATATTCCTTTCATCTCTACCTTCTCTAACATATCCAATTTCATCACCATGTTGAAGAGAGAGTAGTATACCTATGGACTATGGGTTTGTGGCAGTAGCTTGATCTATCTCGCTCTTGTTTTTCGTATATCTAGTACCATATGAGCTGTCCAACATGATTATGGTCATATATGTAGTTCCTATGTGGTGGATCTTTATTCTACGATTTGATATATGATTGGAATCTATCTACGTGTAAGATGTATTGATAGATGCATATGATGTACCCCGTTCGTAATTTCTTGTTTTGATCCAACTTGTATGCAAGAGCGTGCGTGGGGGAAGTATGTATTAGATGGAGTAACATGATGGTGGTGATTGAATAGTGACAACAAATTCAAGATCTACTATGTTTTTTACCTTTTTTGTTACTTCACTAGGTTTTAAGTGAATTCATGTGCTATAATTATCTTGTGATAGCTTGATAATCTTGTATGGTTAAGGTAGCATATTTGTTATTCAAACATTATGTCAAAATACTTAAGGCTAATGCTCTGTTAATACTTAATTCTAGATTTCTTGGAGTTTTACTTTTCTAGAGGGAGTATAAGAGAGATGTGTTGCACCGCCTCTATGTTAGGACGTGATGCCCATATGAATGCTTATCAAACACGTAGTGATGTTCCTTGATGATAAATTTTTTTATGTCCGCTGCAACTTAAAAGAGTGTAGATAAGTGAACCCATGAACCCGGTCCAATTTTTATCATAAGAAACAACCTTCCAACACCACTACTATCATTTCCTTTACTGCAATTTTATATCTTAAAAACACAAAATACTTTCTTTCTTGCAAACACCAACAAAACATAAAAGAACTTTTATTATTGCATTTACTTTACTTGCATATTTTATTACTGTTTTTACTTTACTTGTTATTATTATTATTATTATTTCATATTGGTAATATGAAACTTTGTGCTTGACAACCACGTGGTGGAGTTGGGGACACAAGACAAAAAAAATGTTTTGTATATTGCTTGAGAAGAGAAGAAAAAGATACTTGCCAATTTCCAGAGAGTTCGATATAAATCCTCGAGTCACCCTTGTGGGAAAAAAGACACTTACTACAACATTCTGCACTTAGAGTCCCAACGAGTTGGTACACACGAAATTATTGCCATCACATGCAAGCACTACACCAGTAGGCAGCATGGCCAGTGGCGGAGCTAGAGACCCGGTGATCAGGGTGCATGGTGATGCTCCAGCTGCTAAAAATATATTTTAGGGATGACACACATGGTAAAAATTGCTATTTTATAGAGGATTTTGTTTTCACCGGGTGTCCGATGCACCCAAGCACACCCTTGTATACGAAACTGAGCACTACGGGAGCCCTGCGCAAGCAGCTGCAGCAGCGCTCTGCGCCCTGCGCGGCTTCTTGGATGTGTGGCTGCCTCATACGGTATGGCGACGGTGGCCAAGGGCATACTCTGCCAAGGCTAACCCCTCGCGAACCCCCACAATGCCCGCATTCACATTGCCTTGGTGTGGCTATGCCAGTGGTGTCATGTGGCTCGCATCTCTGCAGTGTGTCGGCGTCGCCGCTAGACTTTCAAATATTTAGATCGTGTTAACTGTGCCACGGAAATGCTAACTGTGCCACCAAAGCGCCAACTAGAATGGAAACCCTCTAACTGATTGAGACCGTCTAAATTTGTGCCCGGAACAGGCCCAACGGTGCATAGCAAATGGAACGTGTGGCGCGGATCGGTCCATTTCGGCGCATTTACAGTCTAATTTTGGACTGACTTTGTGATTCAACGGACAACGTCTGGGTCCTGTCGCGTGTCCCCTTCTCCGACCGGGCACTCTCGTCAGTGATACATCAGCTACACCAGCCCCTCCATGCACACACACACATGATTCATATCTCACCCTCCGCCGTCACGCTTCCACATGTGCCTGCCACAGCCGACTCCGCCATTCGTTCAAGCTGTTGGTAGTTGTACGCGCCCATGCCCCTCGCCGCCGTTGTTTGGTCATCTTGTCACCATCAAGGTAGCGAAGGCCTGCAGCTTTGCCGTCGTCCTTGCATGCCTTCTTCCCGGTTGCCGCCACCTTTTCATTGGACAACATTGACCTTCCAGCACCTGACACTGGCATTTGCGCTAATCGAACTCACCGGGACCGGAAGTTCTCTTCGGGCACTAGATCGTACGTTCCCGCGGTGTGTGCTGCCCACAATCTGTTTGACCATTTGTCGGCCCTGTTTTAGGTAATTTGCGTAGATCTTCATAGTCCCGTTTTTCATTGCATACACATGAAAATGATTTGTGTGCTCATAATGTGTTGTAATTTGCGCAGATCATGATGGATTGTTCATAAGAGTTTTTGTTCAACCATATCACCAAAACATTCTCAGGCTAACTGATAGGTCGAGTGGAGTCGTGCCAAAGCTTTAAAATGGCTCGTGCCTATCCAATTCTTTGATTTTTCTTTGTGTTTTTATTCGGCACCCTACTAGACATTGAGCATGAGCAGATATGGAAGGTCATGATTACATGTGTGATTAGACACAGTTCATTGAGGACGAGGATAATGACAACATATATGAGCAAGGATGGGAAATTTAGGGCGAATTGTTTGCACTCGAGTCTGGACAACCGGCACCCTCTAACATTTTCTGCACATGCATCATGAAATCAGAGACCCGACAACTCATAACCAACTTCAAAAATATTTGGTAGACTATATATGGAATTATGTGGAAACCACTAGTAATTTTCCCTTTTCTTTCATTCTATGGACTACGATGTTTAACATTATTGCCGACTACTTTCTCCGTTTTAAAATATAAGATATTTTAGATTTGTAAAGAAAATATATCTAGACACTTTTAGTGTGTAGATTCACTCCAAATCTAAATCCATATACTAAAAGAAGTCCAGATATATTTGTTTTATAAATCTAAAATATTTTATATTTTAAAGCGGATGGACTATTTATGTATGCATACATGGCTGGAATGACCTATCAATTGTGTGCGTAGATAAAATATGGCCTGTGACGGACCAAATGGCACTACCTACCGCAAACGGACTGACCATGGAGATGAGCCGGGCCTCTCCGCGGGTTTCTGAAATAAGGACGTTGCATGATTTTCCTTAAAAGCAAAAAGGAGCGAGAAGAATTCGATAGAGCATTGCGTGTTGAGTTGACTAGCAAATGTGCTTTATTATTCAGATACTGGTATGTCATAAACATTATTGGCGCTCCATTACTCCGGGAATAAGTAAGTAAGTTATTCCTCAGGATCGAGGTATGCGTAGGCGTTTGTACGCGTCTAGCAGGTGAGGTTGCTCCCGGGGTTGACGCCGAGCTGTTGGCAGTAGTCTTGGTAGTATCCCACCCTAGCGTTCATCTGCGCGGTGTTCTTGCCATCGCACTCCACGGCGCCGTTGATGGCCCTGGTGGTGGCGCCGAACCCCTGCGACATCACGCCGTGCACGTTTGTCATCCAGTACCACAGCGCCGTCTTGAAGGCCACCTCGGCGTCCTGCGCCACCTTTTGCGGGTTGTTCAGCCCGTCGAAGCCGATGCTCTGCCCCGCCGCCCCGTAGTTGTAGTTCCACGTGAGCTGCAGCGGCCCGCGCCCATAGTAGGTCGCCCCCGAGGCGCACGGCCACTGCGTGAACGATGGGTCGCAGTAGTTGTGGCTCGCGCCGTTGATCTCCTCGATGTAGCACAAGTCTGCACATATTGTTACAGTAATATAAGTTAATATATACAATAATGTGTTCCAACTAATTTGTCATCTGGATGATGAGAAGTAGCTTACGTCCGGTCTCGTGCGTGACATGGGCGAAGAAGGCGGCGATCTCGCGCTTGGCGGCGTCAGAGCTACCCGACGCAAACTCGGAGTACTTACCGGAACCGACAGCATTCAGGAACGCCTGTCGGGTGTAGAAGTTGGTGCCTGCACAGCCGGAGCCGGACTGAGACTTGATTCCGTTGAAGAAAGCATCGGTGACGATGCTGCCCACATCTCCGCCTCCGCTTCCGCTTCCGCTTCCGCTTCCGGTGCATGGTCCGGACTGGCACCCATCGCCACAGTAGTCGTCACCGGTGCCGCAGTAACCGTATTTGCTGCAACACAAGCCCGACTGGCAGCCGCAGTTCTGCGCGGCCGCGGGGCCAGCGGCGGAGAGGAGTGCTGCTGCTAGCCCAAGAGCCACGAACGTGAACACCGCCATCGGTGAGTTCGCCATACCCAACTAATGAAGTCACACTAGCTATAGCCAAGTGTCGTGTTGCAGGCTTCAAGCTTGCTATGAGGTGGTGGTGTGATTGAAATGCCATAGAGTGGTTCGGTTTATATAGGGTAGATAAAAGGCGTACGTGGAAGTTGGACTTGGACTCCTAGAATAATTCTAGGTCGTATTTGTACAACGGCGTCGCTTAGTCGCGCACAAGCAAGTGGAATTCCAACGGAATCGGGGCGTGCAAGTCGTTGCTTCATGACAATGAGAGTGCCATCACACGCCCGATACCTACGTGTGTCCACACGCGAGCATGCATGTGCGAATTTTCTTGACACATTCCACAAGTAACATCAGTGGAGAACCTAGAAAGGGAGACTCGGTCGTTAACTTGTGTGGAAGAGCTTTCACATTTTCAGAACAAATATCGCCGCAGATTGCGGATAGAACTGAACACGGAGATTGGGCTAGAAGATAACAATGGTTCAGCCCTCCATCTACACTTGATCTTGATGGCGCGTTGCGCTTGTCCATTAAGGCTATAGATTGTTAGGTACTGATAACGTATTTGGATTGTCGGTACTACTAGAGAAACGACGTTTTGTTCGTTTTTTGCAGCTTCAGCCTCTAGTGCCGACCTTGTCTTAAACCGGGACTAGTGTTAACACTAGTCCCGGTCTGTAAATTTTGCAACGGCGTGATAGCCCCACATGACTAGTCCCGGTCTGTGGGCAACCTCTAGTCCCGGTTGGTAATACAAACCGGGACTAGAGCACCTGTGGGATCCATGGCTATATTTAGTATGGATTCTTGTTACCGGCCGGGACTAGAGATCAACCTCTAGTCTGGGTTCGTTTTATCACCCGGGACAATTTATTACCACTATATATTCCTCTTCGATCCAGCCCAAAAGCATGGCCGTTTCCTCCAAGGAACAGCTCAAGTTTATCCTTATTTTTTGTCCAATTTGGTAGCAACTTTCAATCCAAGATTTGATGGCATCATCTATCAATCAAAGCTTCTAAAATGGTTAGCAACTTCAATCATTCATCTCTTATTGTTATAGTTTAGCTCAATGCTCTAGAACTAGAATGAGGGATTTTATGCTTAGAAGTGTAGAGGCAATTTTAGATGTGTAATTTTAAGCATAGTTTGATTATACAAAAACCTACTGAAAGTTGAGATGTACATTTTAAGAGTTTCGGATCTCAGAATTGAATAAGGTTTTCACTGCTAGAGCAATAATTAAATAGTCAACATTTTTATGTTAACAGTTTTTTCCAATTCAAAAATTAGTGCATGTAAAATTTTAATATGATAGAAAATCTTAATTCAAAAATTAGTGCATGTAAAAGTAATTGTAGTAAAAATGATCCAAACTTTTTATATGATAGAAAAATTTAATTATACTGCAGATGAGCCGAGAATGGATGTACGAAGCTCCCCGAATACCTGACGCGTTCATTAAAGGCGTGCATTCTTTCCTCGAGTTGGCTGAGGCAAACAAGCGAAATGGTTTTATGTGTTGTCCGTGTCATGTCTGTCGGAATGAGAAGGATTACTCTTCATCCAAAACCATTCACATCCATCTGATTCAATCAGGTTTCATGTCCGGCTATATTTGTTGGATAAAGCATGGAGAAAGCGGGGTTATGATGGAAGACAACAAAAAAGAAGAGAACGATGACAACTATTCAATGTTTCCTGAATATGGTGGCACTGCACTAGAAGACAATGAACAAGAAGAAGGTGAAGAACGGGCATTACATGAGAATGTTGATGATCTTCATCAGGCCATTCTTGATGAACGGAGCGAATGCGAAAATGAAAACGAGAAGAAGAAGTTGGAGCGCATGTTAGAGGATCACAAAAAATTGTTATACCCAAATTGCAAACATGGCAACACAAAGCTCGGTACCACACTGGAATTGCTGCAATGGAAAGCAAAGAATGGTTTATCTGACAAGGGATTTGAGAAGCTACTGAAAATTTGGAAGAAGAAGCTTCCAAAGGATAATGAATTGCCTGTCAGTACATACTAGGCAAAGAAGGTCATCTGCCCTCTAGGACTAGAGGTGCAGAAGATACATGCATGCATTAATGGCTGCATACTATATCGCGGTGAGGAGTACAGAAATTTGGATGCATGCCCGGTATGCGGCGCATTGCGTTATAAGATCAGACGAGATGACCCTGGTGATGTTGCGGGCGATCAGCGCCCCAGGAAGAGGGTTCCTGCAAAGGTTATGTGGTATGCTCCTATAATACCACGGTTGAAACATTTATTTAGAAACAAAGAGCATGCCAAGTTGTTGTGATGGCACAAAGAAGAGCGCAGGAAAGACTCGATGTTGAGACACCCCGATGATGGGTCGCAATGGAGAAAAATCGATAGAGAGTACCCGAGCTTTGTAGATGACGCAAGGAACTTAAGGTTTGGTCTAAGTACAGATGTCATGAATATTTTTGGAGAGCAGAGCTGCAGTCATAGCACCTGGCATATAACTCTATGTATATATAACATGTCTCCTTGTTGTGCATGAAGCGGAAGTTCATTATGATGCCAGTGCTCATCCAAGGCCCGAAGCAACCCGACAATGACATTGATGTCTATCTAAGGCCATTAGTTGAAGAACTACTACAGTTGTGGCACGACGAAGGTGTTCGTATGTGGGATGAGCACAAACAGGAGCCATTTGACCTACGGGCGTTGTTGTTCGTAACCATCAATGATTGGCCTGCTCTTAGTAACCTTTCAGGACAGTCAAACAAGGGATACAATGCATGCACGCATTGTTTAGATGATACTGAAAGTATATATTTGGATAAAGCTAAGAAGAATGTGTACCTGGGGAATCGTCGATTTCTTTTGGCCAGGCACCCCGCAAGAAAGAAAGGAAAGCATTTCAATGGTGAGGCAGATCACCGGAAGAAGCCTATCCGCCGTACTGGTGATGATATATTTGGTATGGTCAAGGATCTAGAAGTAATATTTGGAAAGGGCCCTGGCGGTCAATCTGTTCCAAATGACGCTGACGGACATGTGTCCATGTGGAAAAAGAAATCCATATTTTGGGAGCTACCCTATTGGAAAGTTCTAGAGGTCCGCTCTGCAATCGATGTGATGCACGTGACGAAGAATCTTTGCGTGAACGTGCTAGGCTTTATGGGCGTGTATGGAAAGACAAAAGATACGCCAGAAGCACCACAGGACCAGCAAGGTATGAAAGACCGAGACGGCATGCATCCAGTAAAAACAGATAAAGGACGTCTAAGTGCTGCCAGCTATGCTCTTACCAAAGAAGAGAAGGAATTTTTTTTGAAGTCTTAAGAAGTATGAAGGTCCCCTCTGGCTTCTCGTCGAATATAAAGGGGATAATAAATATGGCAGAGAAACTGCTGGAGTCGGGACTAGAGGCCCCCCTTCTAGTCCCGGCTGGAGACTGGAACCAGGACTAGAGGTGGTGGGTATAAATACCCACCTCCCTCCTCCCGGCCCGAGCAACTTCCCGAGACGCCTCCTTTCTCCAAATCGACGCCGCATGTGCCCGTCGCGAGCTCGTGCCGCCAGGACACCGCCCGTCGCCGTAGCTGCTCTCCGCCCCGCCACGGTGTCCCTGCGCCCGCCCGCTGTCGTCGCCCGCTCGCCAGCGTCCGTCCGGAATCGCGTCGCGGTGCCCCTCATCGGCCCCGACGTCGCCGCCCCTCGCACGACACCCATCCCCACGCCTCCATCGGCGCCTCCTCCGCGCCGCCCCTCACCGGCCCATCCCCGCGCCGCCCCACCGGTAAGTTTTTTTTTCTGTTTTTTCATAGTGTGTATTTAGTATTTAGGATATATTAGTTAGTATTTAGTGTATTTTTTTAGGATTTAGTATTTAGTTAGTATTTAATTAGTATTTAGTGTATTTTTTCAATATATAGTGTGTATTGTTTAGTATTTAGGATATTAGGTAGTATTTAGTGTATAGTGTATTTTTTCCTAAATAGTGTATTTTTCAATGTATAGTGTATATTGTTTAGTATTTAGGATATTAGTTAGTATTTAGTGTATATATAGTGTATTTTTTTCTAAATAGTGTATTTTTTCCTAAGTAGTGTATATTGTTTAGTCTTTAGGATATTAGTTAGTATTTATTGTATACATAGTGTATTTTTTTCCTAAATAGTGTATTTTTTTCCTAAGTAGTGTATATTGTTTAGTATTTAATTAGGATATTAGTTAGTATTCAGTGTATATATAGTATATTTTGTCCTAAATAGTGTATTTTTCCTATGTAGTGTATATTGTTTAGTATTTAGGCTATTAGTTAGTATTTAGTGTATATATAGTGTATTTTTTCCTAAATAGTGTATTTTTCGGTCAAATACATACCTACTTTAGGATATGCCCGGGCATCCTCGTAGCCAACTTGGCCAGAGCGAGGGAGTACTACGCTCTAGTGGTGTTGTACGAGACTGAGCTCCGCCAGGCTGGCACTGGGAGGTGCTACTGTCAGGGACGCGTAGTTTGGTGAGGAATCCGGGTGTCGTCGTCGACCCGGATCTTATTTGGTGGAGGTCACGTGGCCCAGGTAGTGTTTAGAGGGAGCCGGCCCCCGAGGAGGTGGTACGACGTTGCGTCAGGGAGGAGGACGAGCATGTCCGTCGCTATATGGTGATGTTGGACGCCAGGGTGGCCCCCATACCTGGCAGGTTATTCAGGGATCTCACCCTAGTTATACTCCGGTGATGGTTCCGACTATTTGGTTGGTCACATCCCGCGGCTCAGGAGCCGGGAGTCGACGTTGAGTTTGAGCGATGTTAGCAGACCAGATGTTGTTCTTTATATGATATTACTACTTTGTCGTTATTCGAGATGTATTATGACTCTTTATTGTTTTCTGAGATGTTATTCGAGATGTCATATGATATTAATAACTTTGTTGTCATTCGAGATGTTATATAATTTTATTACAAATATATGCACATTATGTCATAGCAGTTATTCTATGGATCACTTCAACAGTAGAGAAGGTGAAGAGCCTTTATTCGATATGATACTAGGTGAAGGAGGACCGCTCCCCTATCAGGATGGAGCGCTCCCTTATCATGAAGGAGCGCTCGTCGATCAGGGTGGAGAAGAAGATTGTGGAGCAAAAGATGGCTCACAGTTTCTGAATGAGTCCGGTGAGGGAATAGAGATAGAACCTCAAGTCAAAGCGCATACTAGTTTGAATTTCTATGATGGCTTGGAAAATGATGGAACAGCCTTGACAAAGTCTGGCGAGGTATATTATTAAGCCTCTTGATCACGAGATAGATGCATTAATTGATTTGTGTATATATATATTAACGAATGTTGTTACTTATTTTAGACATCCACATCGACCAAGTCAGTTAAAAATAGTAAACGAGGACCGGCCAAAGGGATGCCCGATGATGCACATCTTACAATTGTTGAGGTCTCTCTAGTGGGCGTCCAGTTGCTTCCCATAAAGAACGCAAACACATTTATTCATCTTTGTGGATTTGTTGTTAGGGACAACGTCCCGATCAGTATTATCAACTGGAATAAGCCAGCAAAGGAAGATGAATATTCTATGAGTTATGTCGAGGACAGATACAAAGACATACTATGGGATAAGCTCATTCGCCATTTCACCCTACCGGTCTTAGAGACTAAGGAGGCCACATATGATATGAGGTCCAAAGTTAAGCATTTCTCTCTTAAGAAGATGGCCCAACAGTTCAATAACTACAAGAAACGATTGTACAATGAATATCTCGAGGAAGAAAAAGTTCCAGAATTTGCGGACTCACTAGAGAAGCAGCGCCTCACTGGGAAAGATTTCCAGACTACAAGAAATCAGCAATAGCAAAAAAAAGGTCCGCAAAGAATAAAGAAAATGCTGCAAAAAAGAAATATCACCATACGATGGGGACAGGTCGCTACAGGACTTCCGTTCCTAAGTGGGAGGAAGCCGAGAAAGCCTTGCATGCCCAAAGGCTCACTCCAGCTACAGAGGACTGGCCCATCAGAGTAAGGAATTGGTTACTTGCCCATGGGGCAAAGTATGATATGGAAACAGGGGAGTTAATATTCGATAAAAAGTCCAATGTTACTACACCCCATGGAGAAATTGTTAAAACAATTGAGGAGGTTAAAAAGGGTGACTTCAAACCCGATAGAGAGAACCACAAGCTGACAAAGGCCCTCGGGGATCCTGAAAAACCAGCACGAGCACGAGGCTTTGGACCTTCTGTGTCGTGGAAGACTGGGTTTCCTAAGGACACTGAATCCTATAGAAGCCGAGCGTGGGAAAAGAAGCATAAGGAGATAGCGGTGGCAGATCGGTTGCATAGCGTGGAAAGAAAGAACGAGGAAATATATGCCATGCTAAAGGAGCAACAGAAGCAGCTGGACGAAATGCGCCAGCAAGGGCCAACTCATCAGCGGCTAGAAGAAAGTGCTGGTGTCCCATCTCAGCGGAGAAGCAGTATCGCTTCCACGGCGGCCGATCCGATAGTTCGCTATCCCGTGGACAATATCACTCAGAAGACAAGCTGCGAGCTGCATGTGGGAGTGATGAACTTATCCTTCAAGGCGGCTCTCGGCTATGCTTTATCTTGTAAACCTGAAGCACGCTGGCATTGCAAAGAGATTCCAGATGGCTATGCTCGTGTCGGGGTGGATGAGATTCTACCTCAATATGAATCACTACAACTTGACATCCCTGGACCTGAAGATGAGAGTACGCTAGGAGAAGTCAGGGGCTCTATCATTCTATGGCGCAAGAAATACATCATGTTTCCAGGCTCTTCACCCAAGACACCACCGTCTCCTCCGCGTCAGCCGATTCTGCCGCCTCCAGCAAGTCCACATGAGGAGTGGGACGACCACCATAGAGCGAGTCCACCGCCACATCATCCCACTCTCCCGCCGCGTCAGCCCACTCCGCCGTCGTGTCAGACGAAGAAGGCGGTCTCTCAGTCAACTAGTATAAATACTAGTCAGAAGAAATACAAAGGTAAAAAGGTGAAGAAAATCCTGCCGCCTCCTCCCAAGTTACCTTACGAGATGACTGATGATGAAACCAAAGCGATCAGTGATGCCCAAGGGAAAGCCTTCTTTGCACCCAAAGCTCCCGAGCCAAAACAAATATTTGATCCGAAAGCCAAAAAGTGGGCTAAGGGGTTTCTTGAGCAACCATCACAATATGAGATAAATAAGGCTGATGACTACAAACGTTGTCTGGTAGGAAGAATCCAGGAAATACTACTTCAAGCAGCGGTAATACTCCAGGAAATACTACTGCAAGCAGCGGGAAAAGAGATGTTCCACAACTCGGAATGCAGGCAAACAAATCGATCGCCCCGCTCAAGGTGTTATCCAATACTGATCATCATAATATTATAGCAATGGAATTTGCCAAAGGTGCTAATATTACAGTTGATCAAGATCTAGGCGGGCATATCCCCATACAAGAGGAATTTGCATGGAGATATGAATACAAGAAGACTCTAATCAGACCTGATAAGGTCAAATTTCTACCAACTCAAATGCGAAGACTGCATGAGTGGTATGAGAAAGTATCTACATGCGATGAAGAAGATCAATTGTCAGCGCTGCTTGTGAGAATTACAAGTGAGCATTTTAATGGTGAAGACTAGTTGCAAATTTATTTTGAGGAATTCTATATGTTATTCAAACAAGATTCCCTTGACTTGAGTCTCCTCGCTACCTATTGTCTGTAAGTGGTTCATTTATTTCTATGATAAAGTCTCTAACCCAGCTATTTTATTGCATTTAGTTATCTTCACTATATGCTATTATGCAGAATGAAGAGCGATGAATGTGACCGGAAGAAAATCTTTGACACTGGGTTCATCGACCCACACCGGTTTAATCAAAGATTACTAAAGGAATACCCCAAGGAAACGAAGCATAACTTGCTAAGGGTCTTATTGAGGCAACATTACAAATGAAGAATATTGTTTCCCTACAACTACAAGTAAGAGTGTCACTATCTTGTATAGATCACTTGATTTTGCTAAGTGTAATTGATGAGTTACTGACTTATATAAACATGCACAGCTATCACTGGATTATGCTAACCATTAAAGTTGACTTGGAAGAGTTGAAATCAAGGACTCGCTAATGAGAGACGAATCAGAGTACGCATTCATTAAAGATGCGCTCCAGAGGTAATTTCAGTCATTATCGCACTATATCGGTCTCTTTCGTTCATATATATATCCTGAGATATCAAGTAACTAATAACTCATTTATTCTTCTTTTGGCCGGGCAGGGTTTGGAAAGCTTTCACCAATGCTGCAGTTGGTGAATTTAAAGACGAGCTTAGTTTTCATTGGATCGATGTAAGTAGTATGAGCTAGATCCGCGCATCTCTTCAATTCTAGTTTTAATACCATTATGTCATGCTTGATTATTATTTGATTGAAACCTTTTGTCGTAAAGTGCGAGAGGCAGCCACCAGGTACTAATCTATGTGGATACTTCATGTGCGAGTACATTTGCTCCGAGGTCAGTGAGCGGGACGGAGGGGCATTTTTAGAAGTACGTGAACAATATATTCACAAGTTTTGTTGAGTGTCATTCATAATATTTGTTATGACTATTGATATTCATATTGACCTCCTTCTTTTATATATAGTTGAAAAGATTGCGGGAGAATCTCGATCCAAGGAAGCGTCTGGTAGCAATTCAAAAGGAATTGGCGAGATTTCTTGTTGACCATGTCATACACTCAGAAAGAAAATACCATACCTCCGGCTACCCGTGATTTAATGAACTTGTAACCGAATAGACGGGTTGTGATCTCTATTTATGTATATATTTATGTAATATAGAATTATATGTAATGTAGAATTATATCTATATAATTATGACGATGTTGTGTGTAATGGGTTTCTTTGTTGCATGTCACTTTACGCCAAACGCAACCCTCCTCTACCTATCCTCCTGCCGCGGCAGAACCCCGCATTCGGCTACCGCCGCATAAATAGGCTGCAAAATTCTGCCACGGCAAAACCCGCATCGATTGTCGCGGTAGAAAACGGCCGCAAAACTCTTCCGCGGCAGAAACCCCCATCGGCTGCCGCGGCAGAAAACGGCCCTAAAACTCTGCCGCGGCAGAAACCCCATCGGCTGCCGCGACAGCCGGATTGGTAAAATGCTGCCGTGGTAGAAAGAAACTAGTCCTGTCCCGTAATACGGACCGGGACTAAAGACCACCCCCCTCTCACTGCTACGCTGTCACGTGCAGAGCCTTTAGTTCCGGCCCGTAACTAGACCGGGACTAAAGGCTAGAACCTCTAGTCCCGTTTCCGTAGTCCCGGCTGGCAATCCGGGACTAGAGGCCCTCTAGGACCGAGACTAGTGCCCCGTTCTCCACTAGTGGTGGAGTAACAAATTTGTACCGTATTTTTACATATCCAAAGTTTTTGGAAATAAATAATACCATGGAGAACGATCCAAGGTATCGTTCAACAAGAGTACCAAGAACCACTCTTACGGAAACACTACCGCAACCTCATTTTAGACATGTTTTTAATCAACAGAAGCCTTATTCTTTGATGGTACACACGGTATACACCATGCTATACGTAACTTTTGCCCCAACATGCATGTTTGAAGAAGAATCAAGTAAGAAGCACCAATACCTAAATAAAACATTTTATCTAAAAAATAACTAAATAAAACAAGGCTATATTGCAGTTGCATACATGTAAAACAAAGCTAGTAGTCAACTACTAACAAACATATGGAATGAAACTATATAAAAATTGAAACAAGATAACTCACGAAAATATATATATCAAAAATAATGGTATAACATGGCGACTACCTGCACACATGCATCCAACCATTCACTAGTGCAAAACGCCCCATTGGTCCCGGTTGGTAAGGGGCATTAGTCCTGGTTACCCAACCGGGACGGGGCAATCGGGACTAAAACCGCAACCTTTTAGTCCCGGTTGCCCCACCAACCGGGATAAATGAGGGTACACGTGGCGGCGTCAGAGGGCGAGGGGGTGGAGCAACCGTCCCGGTTCGTGTACAAACCAGGACAAATAACCTTGTGCCGCGACAGAGATTTGGCACATTTCTCTGCCGCGGCAGAGAATTCATTTTGGCACATTTTGTTGTCGCGACAGCATTTTCGCCACTTTTTGTGCCGCGGTAGAGAATTCATTAGGTTATTTTATTGTTTATTTAGTGTTTTGCACTCATTAATGAAGGAACCATTATATTACACAAGATCATCATGACAATATTACAGTCGATACACGTATCGAGTTCATGCACTACATACAAAAGTTTCTCTTTTTACAATCCCTATTGTCTATACACAGCCGAATAGTATTCCCCTTTTGGGTTTAGGACTTCTGCATCCAAAAATCCCGCCAATTCCTCCTGAATTGCTCGTACGCAATCCTTTGGCAGAAGACCGTCCCGTAGACGTTCGATCTGATTTAAAAAAGGAGTCAGCCTATATGAATGAAACTAAACACAATTTGATTGTAATTAAAATCTATAGAAAATGTTTACGTACGTGGAGTTGCTCTAAATTTCTGTCCTTCTCATCGCATGTCTGCCGGATGAACTCGCAAACATAGTATCCACATAGATTGTTACCCGGTCCCTGTGTCAGGCACTTTACGAGAACATAGTTCAATCAAAATAATAATCAAGCATGATAATAACTGTATCAAAACTAGAATCAAAGAGATGCGTGGATATAGCTAGTGGTGCTTACATCTAGTGCTTCAAATGTAAGCTCCGCTTTTCAAACACCCCTAGCCTTGTTGGTGAACCGTTTCCAAGCGCTGCCCGGCTAAGAAAACAAACAAAATAAGTTATTAATTACTTGATATCATAAAATTCACGAACGTTGCCGATATAGTGTCGTAATGATTAGAATTACCGCTGGAGAAGCATCTGCATGTCCTTCCACTGCTCAAGGGGTTTATGTTTCGAGTCCATGACTAGTACACACCCTTTGTCAAGTTGAATGATTAACAGAATATAGTAGAAGCTGCGAATGCATAACTAATCAATTATATACTTAACATCGAGTAAGCGAAATAAAAAGTGTATAGAAGACAATAACACTCACTCGAAGTTGTAAGGAAAAATTATTTCCCTTCTGGTTTCTTGAAACCTTAACGCGTGTACTATATTATCCTCCGTATCCTGGGGGCTTGTTTTGAGATTAGCTTCATAAACCCAATATGGGTCAATGAAGCCAATGTCATAGATTTGTCCTCTGCTGCATTCGAGAATCTTCATTCTGCATATTACAGTATGATTATATATATGCAATAAACAAGGTGAGATAGCTGGAGACTAAATTAATTACAGAATTAGTACTTACAGACAATAGGCACTGATGATCGATTTGTTCAAGGCGTCTTGATTGAATAATTGAAATAGTTCATCAAATTCAATGGATATCATGTCATCCTTTTCTTTCCCATGATGCTTTTTTGTAACCCTCAGCACTATCCAGTTAGCCCCGGCCTTTGTGGCATGCATGTACCAGTTATGCAATCTTCGCATTTTTGTTGGAAGATTATTTACCTCCTCAGGTTTGACAAGAGGTTTGCCGTACTGGTATTTGTATGCTACTTCACTCACAGGGAAGTACTCTAACTGGGATAAGTACTGGGCAATACTCATACCTTGAGCAGCGGCAGCTTCTCCGTATGTAAGTACCTGGATCATACCGCTCTTCGCCCCATATTTGCTCGACCCACATTGGTTTGGGAAATCACCTTGAGAGGGGCGCAAGACTGTTTGCTTGTTCTCCTGGGCAACAGATTTCTCGCTTGCATCGATCGGCTCTTGAGGCTTTTGTGCCGCATGTGACTTGAGAATAGAACGCTCATAGTCTGATGACAGCTTTGGCTCGGGTTGATGAAGAGTCTTTAACATTTTCAACACTTTGGCTTTTTCTTCTTTGGTGCTGGGGAACTCTGGCTCTTTCGGCCGCCTCAGCTTAGCGAAAAATGCTGTCGTTTCCGCATCAACGATCGCCGCAGTCTCCTCTTCAGTACAGTCATAAGCTCTCTTGGGAGGAACCTTTGGTACTTTTGGAAGAGGCTCTTGTTTATGTTTCGGCGATCTCTTACCACGACGCAGAGTAGCGGTACGCTTACGCTTTTTATCCTGAGGCGCCGGCGATGGCTCCCGCGGCGATGGCTGCGCCGGAGATTGGTGAGGCAACGGAGCCGGGTGAGGCGACGAAGACGGCTGCGGCGGTGGCGACGACCTCGCTGGAGACGGGGTGAGGCGGCGGCGAAGATGGCCTTGGCGTGTGATTTCGAAGCACGATACATTCCTTCGGCCATAGAATGGTGACGTTTGTTGCGTCTCCCAGTACAGTCACATCCCCTTCACCTGCAGGGTAGTGAAGATCCAAAACTTCAAAGGTGGGCATGATTTCATCCACCCCGACAACAGCGTAGCCCTCTAGAATCGGACGACAGTGGTAAGTTGGTGTGGGTCCAACTGGTAAGGCATAGATGACCGCCACCTTCATTGATATGTTCACAACTTTGACATGTAGCTCGCAGTGTGTCATCTCTGTGATATCATCCACTGGGTAGCCAACAGGAGCCATCGTAGGTGCACCATCGTCATCGCCATTATCATCATCCGGGACCTCGGTGGAATCCACACTGCTTTTTCGATTATTCGATAGGCCGGTACATCGAATGCAGTGTGCTGCTGAGATGGGCCGGTAGTACTTTGCTCTTTAAGTGCGTAATTTCATCTTGTTGTTGCTTTATCTGTTCTTCAATTATACGCATTCGCTCTTTCTGAATATCTGCTTCAACTTCCGCCTTTTCTCCTCGGACTTCTATCAGGATATTTCTTCCTCTCTTCGGGAAACCCAGTCCTCCATGGTTGGGAGCCTCTTGTGCCTCGTGTTCGTCCATCATGTTCCTTATTTCCAAGGGCGAGTGTGAGCTCATCATTCTCTCTATCGGGAATGAAGTCCCCATCTTTAACAGCCTTTACTGCTTTTCTCACCCTCTGGATTGGCAAGGGGTCTTCTTTATGTCGTATGTTATATATACACATCCCTTCCGAGTCCAACGTGCCCCCATGCCCGTAAAACCAATTCCTTGCACGTTCTACCCAATCATCTGTCTCTGGGGTGATCTTTTTAGCACGCAGTTCATTCTCAAGTTTCTCCCACTTAGGAATGCCAGCCCTGTAGCCACCTTGCCCCATAGTATGGTGATACTTCTTATTAGCAGCATTCAGCTTATTCGTTTCAGACATTTTCTTAGATTTTTCTGATGTCTTGTACTTTACAAACTCATCCCAGAATGGTTTTATCTTCTCAAACTGAATCTTCTTGAAATTCGGAGTCTTCTCTTTCACGACTTAGTCAAGGTGCGATCTTTTCTTCCAGTTGGTGAAACACTAGGCCATCTTCTTCATAGCCCACTCCCTGACCTTAGTCTCCATGGTGGATCTTATTTGGTGGAGGTCACATGGCCCAGGTAGTGTGCAGAGGGAGCCGGCCCCCGAGGAGGTGGTATGACGTCGCGTCAGGGAGGAGGACGAGCATGTCCGTCGCTATATGGTGATGTTGGACGCCAGGGTGGCCCCCATACCTGGCAGGTTATTCAGGGATCTCACCCTAGTTATACTCCGGTGATGGTTCCGACTATTTGGTTGGTCACATCCCGCGGCTCAGGAGCCGGGAGTCGACGTTGAGTTTGAGCGATGTTAGCAGACCATATGTTGTTCTTTATATGATATTACTACTTTGTCGTTATTCGAGATGTATTATGACTTCTTTATTGTTTTCTGAGATGTTATTCGAGATGTCATATGATATTAATAACTTTGTTGTCATTCGAGATGTTATATAATTTTATTACTCATATATGCACATTATGTCATAGCAGTTATTCTATGGATCACTTCAACAGTAGAGAAGGTGAAGAGCCTTTATTCGATATGATACTAGGTGAAGGAGGACCGCTCCCCTATCAGGATGGAGCGCTCCCTTATCATGAAGGAGCGCTCGTCGATCAGGGTGGAGAAGAAGATTGTGGAGCAAAAGATGGCTCACAGTTTCTGAATGAGTCCGGTGAGGGAATAGAGATAGAACCTCAAGTCAAAGCGCATACTAGTTTGAATTTCTATGATGGCTTGGAAAATGATGGAACAGCCTTGACAAAGTCTGGCGAGGTATATTATTAAGCCTCTTGATCACGAGATAGATGCATTAATTGATTTGTATATAAATATATTAACGAATGTTGTTTCTTATTTTAGACATCCACATCGACCAAGTCAGTTAAAAATAGTAAACGAGGACCGGCCAAAGGGATGCCCGATGATGCACATCTTACAATTGTTGAGGTCTCTCTAGTGGGCGTCCAGTTACTTCCCATAAAGAACGCAAACACATTTATTCATCTTTGTGGATTTGTTGTTAGGGACAACGTCCCGATCAGTATTATCAACTGGAATAAGCCAGCAAAGGAAGATGAATATTCTATGAGTTATGTCGAGGACAGATACAAAGACATACTATGGGATAAGCTCATTCGCCATTTCACCCTACCGGTCTTAGAGACTAAGGAGGCCACATATGATATGAGGTCCAAAGTTAAGCATTTCGCTCTTAAGAAGATGGCCCAACAATTCAATAACTACAAGAAACGATTGTACAATGAATATCTCCAGGAAGAAAAAGTTCCGAGTCATGGACTCACTAGAGAAGCAGCGCCTCACTGGGAAAGATTTCCAGACTACAAGAAATCAGCAATAGCAAAAAAAAGGTCCGCAAAGAATAAAGAAAATGCTGCAAAAAAGAAATATCACCATACGATGGGGACAGGTCGCTACAGGACTTCCGTTCCTAAGTGGGAGGAAGCCGAGAAAGCCTTGCATGCCCAAAGGCTCACTCCAGCTACAGAGGACTGGCCCATCAGAGTAAGGAATTGGTTACTTGCCCATGGGGCAAAGTATGATATGGAAACAGGGGAGTTAATATTCGATAAAAAGTCCAATGTTACTACACCCCATGGAGAAATTGTTAAAACAATTGAGGAGGTTAAAAAGGGTGACTTCAAACCCGATAGAGAGAACCACAAGCTGACAAAGGCCCTCGGGGATCCTGAAAAACCAGCACGAGCACGAGGCTTTGGACCTTCTGTGTCGTGGAAGACTGGGTTTCCTAAGGACACTGAATCCTATAGAAGCCGAGCGTGGGAAAAGAAGCATAAGGAGATAGCGGTGGCAGATCGGTTGCATAGCGTGGAAAGAAAGAACGAGGAAATATATGCCATGCTAAAGGAGCAACATAAGCAGCTGGACAAAATGCGCCAGCAAGGGCCAACTCATCAGCATCTAGAAGAAAGTGCTGGTGTCCCATCTCAGCGGAGAAGTAGTATCGCTTCCACGGCGGCCGATCCGATAGTTCGCTATCCCGTGGACAATATCACTCAGAAGACAAGCTGCGAGCTGCATGTGGGAGTGATGAACTTATCCTTCAAGGCGGCTCTCGGCTATGCTTTATCTTGTAAACCTGAAGCACGCTGGCATTGCAAAGAGATTCCAGATGGCTATGCTCGTGTCGGGGTGGATAAGATTCTACCTCAATATGAATCACTACAACTTGACATCCCTGGACCTGAAGATGAGAGTACGCTAGGAGAAGTCAGGGGCTCTATCATTCTATGGCGCAAGAAATACATCATGTTTCCAGGCTCTGCACCCAAGAAACCACCGTCTCCTCCGCGTCAGCCGAGTCTGCCGCCTCCAGCAAGTCCACATGAGGAGTGGGACGACCACCATAGAGCGAGTCCACCGCCACATCAGCCCACTCTCCCACCGCGTCAGCCCACTCCGCCGTCGTGTCAGACGAAGAAGGCGGTCTCTCAGTCAACTAGTATAAATACTAGTCAGAAGAAATACAAAGGTAAAAAGGTGAAGAAAATCCTGCCGCCTCCTCCCAAGTTACCTTACGAGATGACTGATGATGAAACCAAAGCGATCAGTGATGCCCAAATGAAAGCCTTCTTTGCACCCAAAGCTCCCGAGCCAAAACAAATATTTGATCCGAAAGCCAAAAAGTGGGCTAAGGGGTTTCTTGAGCAACCATCACAATATGAGATAAATAAGGCTGATGACTACAAACGTTGTCTGCTGAGAACTGGTAGGAAGAATCCAGGAAATACTACTTCAAGCAGCGGTAATACTCCAGGAAATACTACTGCAAGCAGCGGGAAAAGAGATGTTCCACAACTCGGAATGCAGGCAAACAAATCGATCGCCCCGCTCAAGGTGTTATCCAATACTGATCATCATAATATTATAGCAATGGAATTTGCCAAAGGTGCTAATATTACAGTTGATCAAGCTCTAGGCGGGCATATCCCCATACAAGAGGAATTTGCATGGAGATATTAATACAAGAAGACTCTGATCAGACCTGATAAGGTCAAATTTCTACCAACTCAAATGCGAAGACTGCATGAGTGGTATGAGAAAGTCTCTACATGCGATGAAGAAGATCAATTGTCAGCACTGCTTGTGAGAATTACAAGTGAGCATTTTAATGGTGAAGACTAGTTGCAAATTTATTTTAAGGAATTCTATATGTTATTCAAACAAGATTCCCTTGACTTGAGTCTCCTCGCTACCTATTGTCTGTAAGTGGTTTATTTTTTTCTATGATAAAGTCTCTAACCCATCTCTTTTATTGCATTTAGTTATCTTCACTATATGCTATTATGCAGAATGAAGAGCGATGAATGTGACCGGAAGAAAATCTTTGACACTGGGTTCATCGACCCACACCGGTTTAATCAAAGATTACTAAAGGAATACCCCAAGGAAACGAAGCATAACTTGCTAAGGGTCTTATTGAGGCAACATTACAAATGAAGAATATTGTTTCCCTACAACTACAAGTAAGAGTGTCACTATCTTGTATAGATCACTTGATTTTGCTAAGTGTAATTGATGAGTTACTGACTTATATAAACATGCACAGCTATCACTGGATTCTGCTAACCATTAAAGTTGACGTTGGAAGAGTTGAAATCAAGGACTCGCTAATGAGATACGAATCAGAGTACGCATTCATTAAAGATGCGCTCTAGAGGTAATTTCAGTCATTATCGCACTATATCGGTCTCTTTCGTTCATATATATATCCTGAGATATCAAGTAACTAATAACTCATTTATTCTTCTTTTGGCCGGGCAGGTTTTGGAAAGCTTTCACCAATGCTGCAGTTGGTGAATTTAAAGACGAGCTTAGTTTTCATTGGATCGATGTAAGTAGTATGAGCTAGATCCGCGCATCTCTTCAATTCTAGTTTTAATACCATTATGTCATGCTTGATTATTATTTGATTGAAACCTTTTGTCGTAAAGTGCGAGAGGCAGCCACCAGGTACTAATCTATGTGGATACTTCATGTGCGAGTACATTTGCTCCGAGGTCAGTGAGCGGGACAGAGGGGCATTTTTAGAAGTACGTGAACAATATATTCACAATTTTTGTTGAGTGTCATTCATAATATTTGTTATGACTATTGATATTCATATTGACCTCCTTCTTTTATATATAGTTGAAAAGATTGCGGGAGAATCTCGATCCAAGGAAGCGTCTGGTAGCAATTCAAAAGGAATTGGGGAGATTTCTTGTTGACCATGTCATACACTCAGAAGGAAAATACCATACCTCCGGCTACCCGTGATTTAATGAACTTGTAACCGAATAGACGGGTTGTGATCTCTATTTATGTATATATTTATGTAATATAGAATTATATGTAATGTAGAATTATATCTATATAATTATGACAATGTTGTGTGTAATGGGTTTCTTTGTTGCATGTCACTTTACGCCAAACACAACCCTCCTCTACCTATCCTCCTGCCGCGGCAGAACCCCGCATTCGGCTACCGCCGCATAAATAGGCCGCAAAATTCTGCCACGGCAAAACCCGCATCGATTGTCGCGGTAGAAAACGGCCCCAAAACTCTTCCGCGGCAGAAACCCCCATCGGCTGCCGCGGCAGAAAACGGCCCTAAAACTCTACCGCGGCAGAAACCCTATCGGCTGCCGCGACAGCCGAATTGGTAAAATGCTGCCGTGGTAGAAAGAAACTAGTCCTGTCCCGTAATACGGACCGGGACTAAAGACCACCCCCCTCTCACTGCTACGCTGTCACGTGCAGAGCCTTTAGTTCCGGCCCGTAACTAGACAGGGACTAAAGGATAGAACCTCTAGTCCCGTTTCCGTAGTCCCGGCTGGCAATCCGGGACTAGAGGCCCTCTAGGACCGAGACTAGTGCCCCGTTTTCCACTAGTGGTGGAGTAACAAATTTGTACCGTATTTTTACATATCCAAAGTTTTTGGAAATAAATAATACCATGGAGAACGATCCAAGGTATCGTTCAACAAGAGTACCAAGAACCACTCTTACGGAAACACTACCACAACCTCATTTTAGACATGTTTTTAATCAACAGAAGCCTTATTCTTTGATGGTACACACGGTATACACCATGCTATACGTAACTTTTTCCCCAACATGCATGTTTGAAGAATAATCAATTAAGAAGCACCAATACCTAAATAAAACATTTTATCTAAAAAATAACTAAATAAAACAAGGCTATATTGCAGTTGCATACATGTAAAACAAATCTATTAGTCAACTACTAACAAACATATGAAATGAAACTATATAAAAATTGAAACAAGATAACTCACGAAAATATATATATCAAAAATAATGGTATAACATGGCGACTACCTGCGCACATGCATCCAGCCATTCAGTAGTGCAAAACGCCCCATTGGTCCCGGTTGGTAAGGGGCATTAGTCCTGGTTACCCAACCGGGACGGGGCAATCGGGACTAAAACCCCAACCTTTAGTCCCGGTTGCCCCACCAACCGGGATAAATGAGGGTAGACGTGGCGGCGTCAGAGGGCGAGGGGGTGGAGCAACCGTCCCGGTTCGTGTATAAACCAGGACAAATAACCTTCTGCCATGGCGAGATTTGCTTCATTCTGGCATGAGAATTCATTGGCACATTTTGTTGTCGCGACATTTTCGCCACTTTTGTGCGCATGTAGAGAATTCATTAGGTTGTTTTATTGTTTATTTAGTGTTTTGCACTCATTAATGAAGGAACCATTATATTACACAAGATCATCATGACAATATTACAGTCGATACACGGATCGAGTTCATGCACTACATACAAAAGTTGCTCTTTTTACAATCCCTATTGTCTATACACAGCCGAATAGTATTCCCCTTTTGGGTTTAGGACTTCTGCATCCAAGAATCCCGCCAATTCCTCCTGAATTGCTCGTACGCAATCCTTTGGCAGAAGACCGTCCCGTAGACGTTCGATCTGATTTAAAAAAGGAGTCAGCCTATATGAATGAAACTAAACACAATTTGATTGTAATTAAAATCTATAGAAAATGTTTACGTACGTGGAGTTGCTCTAAATTTCTGTCCTTCTCATCGCACGTCTGCCGGATGAACTCGCAAACATAGTATCCACATAGATTGTTACCCGGTCCCTGTGTCAGGCACTTTACGAGAACATAGTTCAATCAAAATAATAATCAAGCATGATAATAACTGTATCAAAACTAGAATCAAAGAGATGCGTGGATATAGCTAGTGGTGCTTACATCTAGTGCTTCAAATGTAAGCTCCGCTTTTCAAACACCCCTAGCCTTGTTGGTGAACCGTTTCCAAGCGCTGCCCGGCTAAGAAAACAAATAAAATAAGTTATTAATTACTTGATATCATAAAATTCACGAACGTTGCCGATATAGTGTCGTAATGATTAGAATTACCGCTGGAGAATCATCTGCATGTCCTTCCACTGCTCAAGGGGTTTATGTTTCGAGTCCATGACTAGTACACACCCTTTGTCAAGTTGAATGATTAACAGAATATAGTAGAAGCTGCGAATGCATAACTAATCAATTATATACTTAACATCGAGTAAGCAAAATAAAAAGTGTATAGAAGACGATAACACTCACTCGAAGTTGTAAGAAAAAATTATTTCCCTTATGGTTTCTTGAAACCTTAACGCGTGTACTATATTATCCTCCGTATCCTGGGGGCTTGTTTTGAGGTTAGCTTCATAAACCCAATATGGGTCAATGAAGCCAATGTCATAGATTTGTCCTCTGCGGCATTCGAGAATCTTCATTCTGCATATTACAGTATGATTATATACATGCAATAAACAAGGTGAGATAGCTGGAGACTAAATTAATTACAGAATTAGTACTTACAGACAATAGGCACTGATGATCGATTTGTTCAAGGCGTCTTGATTGAATAATTGAAATAGTTCATCAAATTCAATGGATATCATGTCATCCTTTTCTTTCCCATGATGCTTTTTTGTAACCCTCAGCACTATCCAGTTAGCCCCGGCCTTTGTGGCATGCATGTACCAGTTATGCAATCTTCGCATTTTTGTTGGAAGATTATTTACCTCCTCAGGTTTGACGAGAGGTTTGCCGTACTGGTATTTGTATGCTACTTCACTCACAGGGAAGTACTCTAACTGGGATAAGTACTGGGCAATACTTATACCTTGAGCAGCAGCAGCTTCTCCGTGTTGTGCAAGTACCTCTGGATCATACTGCTCTTCGGCCCCATATTTGCTCGACCCCACATTGGTTTGGGAAATCACCTTGAGAGGGGCGCAAGACTGTTTTGCTTGTTCTCCGAGCTGGGCAACAGATTTCTCGCTTGCATCAGTACTGCTCTTCGAGGTTTTTTGTGCCGCGTGTGACTTGAGAATAGAACGCTCATAGTAGTCGATGACCTTTGGCTCGGGTTGATGAAGAGTCTTTAACATTTTCAACACTTTGGCTTTTTCTTCTTTGGTCTTTGGGAACTCTGGCTCTTTCGGCCGCCTCGACTTAGCGAAAAAATCTGTCGTTTCGCATCAACGATCGCATGATCTCCTCTTGATCTGATCATAAGCTCTCTTGGGAGGAACCTTTGGTACTTTTGGAAGAGGCTCTTGTTTATGTTTGGCGATCTCTTACCACGGCCTTGAGTAGCGATGCGCTTCGCTTTTATCCCGAGGCGCGGCGATGGCTCCTTGGCGATGGCTGCCGGAGATTGGTGAGGCAGCGGGCGGGTGGCGGCGAAGGCGGCTGCGGCGGTGGCGACTTCGCTGGAGGCGGGGAGGCGGCGAAGATGGCCTTGGCGTGTGATTTGAAGCACGATACATTCCTTGACCATAGAATGGTGACGTTTGTTGCGTCTCCCGATGCGATCACATCCCCTTCACCTGCAGGGTAGTGAAGATCCAAAACTTCAAAGGTGGGCATGATTTCATCCACCCCGACAACAGCGTAGCCCTCTGGAATCGGACGACAGTGGTAAGTTGGTGTGGGTCCAACTGGTAAGGCATAGATGACCGCCACCTTCATTGATATGTTCACAACTTTGACATGTAGCTCGCAGTGTGTCATCTCTGTGATATCATCCACTGGGTAGCCAACAGGAGCCATCGTAGGTGCACCATCGTCATCGCCATTATCATCATCCGGGACCTCGGTGGAATCCACACTGCTTTTTCGATTATTCGATAGGCCGGTACATCGAATGCAGTGTGCTGCTGAGATGGGCCGGTAGTACTTTGCTCTTTAAGTGCGTTAATTTCATCTTGTTGTTGCTTTATCCGTTCTTCAATTATACGCATTCGCTCTTTCTAAATATCTGCTTCAACTTCCATCTCCTTTCTCCTCGTGGCTTCTATCAGGATATTTCTTCCTCTCTTCGGGAAACCCAGTCCTCCATGGTTGGGAGCCTCTTGTGCCTCGTGTTCGTCCATCATGTTCCTTATTTCCAAGGGCGAGTGTGAGCTCATCATTCTCTCTATCGGGAATGAAGTCCCCATCTTTAACAACCTTTACTGCTTTTCTCACCCTCTAGATTGGCAAGGGGTCTTCTTTATGTCATATGTTATATATACACATCCCTTCCGAGTCCAACGTGCCCCCATGCCCGTAAAACCAATTCCTTGCACGTTCTACCCAATCATCTGTCTCTGGGGTGATCTTTTTAGCACGCAGTTCATTCTCAAGTTTCTCCCACTTAGGAATGCCAGCCCTGTAGCCACCTTGCCCCATAGTATGGTGATACTTCTTATTAGCAGCATTCAGCTTATTCGTTGCAGACATTTTCTTAGATTTTTCTGATGTCTTGTACTTTACAAACTCATCCCAGAATGGTTTTATCTTCTCAAACTGAATCTTCTTGAAATCCGGAGTCTTCTCTTTCACGACATAGTCAAGGTGCGATATTTTCTTCCAGTTGGTGAAACACTAGGCCATCTTCTTCATAGCCCACTCCCTGACCTTAGCCTCCATGGCTCTCCCATGTTGTAAGGCGTCCTCAACTGGATCCTCTGCATTTGGATCCAGCTCTATCTTCGGTAGTTTGAAATTAACCATGAGCCTCTTCTACAGTAAATCTTTGGCCTTGTTAGGGACAAACAAACATGTTACCTCTTCTTCCGCATCAGCAGGCCTATTCCAATTTTGAATGGTGATCGGGATTAAGTCCCTAACGATTACTCCGCATTGTGCCACAAATTTGATTGCGACAACTTCGGGAGCCGTCGGTTTGCCGTCTTCAGCGATATCTTCGATCCTGAACCTCTCATGGTCTTCCAACTTTTTGGTTGGGCCTCGTCCGCTCTTTTCAGTAGATTTGTTCGATCCAGAGGGCTAAAAGAAGAAAGAGCGTCGTTACTATTTCTATATAGATAGCATATGATTAATTAATGAATTAATTATATTACATGCACCTCGCCAGAGCGGTCGTCTTCTCGATTACACAAGGCATCGCCTTCTCCCTCGCGGAAGGCAGCGCCTTCAACCTCAAACAAGTCGTCTATTCCGGCAAAAAGAGGATCACCCTCACCGGAGTTGTTCAGAAACGTCGATACATCTAAATTTTCTTCCCCGCGGATCACACCTTGGATCAACTCTTCCTTTTCTTCGTCTCTGACGTGTGGGTCCATATTTTCTTCATATGTGGAAAAACGGATAAGTCAAATCGGATAAACCCTAATTCATAGAAACCCTAATATATACATACACAATAATAAAAATATATACATACACACTATATATACATACACAATATATACATACACACTAAAAGGGAAGGGGCGCCTGGAGCGCGTGGCGATGGATGGAGACGGAGGCGCTGTGGCGGTCGGGGAGGAGGGATAGGCCGAATGCTCAAACAAGGATGATGATATGACAAGTTGAATTGCATTGAAATGAAACCCTAAAACTTGCTCGGCAATTTAAACGGGGTTCCGAGGGTTGAAAACCCTAACTCGGGAAACTCCGGAAACACATGAGAGGGGTTGATTTAGTTCTCTAATTAAACTTGTCATTAAAGTTGATTAGCAATGCATGATTATAGCTTAAAAAGGTAGAACTCATTTTTCTGAACATTTTGATATATTATTTGTTATTTTCTGACTTATAAATAATAAGATATGAAATTTACAATATTTAATCATTTTCTGGAATTATAAAGCAATTTATTACATCAGGCGCGTCGTGTATAAAGCGAAGAACCAATATCGAAAAGAAAGGCGGCAATCAATCAACCCTCGGGTTCGGGATGCCCTGGCGAGGACACACCGGCTAACCCTAGGTGCAACATCGATTCAAATAGGGTCTATGACAACTAATATCATATACAAATACAAAATATGATAATATACATATACATATACATATACATATACATATACATATACATATACAAATACATATACATATACAAATACAAAATATGATAATATATAGGACACTCTATCTATCGATAAAAGACCACATTAGAATGGTATGCATCATGGCAATAATTGAAATGCTTTCGAAATCATAGGATTATATCATGGTAGGGCTATGCTTGCCTTTGCCTGTTGATAGCCGAAAGCAGAGGTACATGATCCTTGTACTTGACTTGATTACAGTTGGTTAAGTATTTGTCTTTGAGCTTCGACGGTGTTGATCTCTGTCTTTGATCTCGATCTTGATATCGTATTCTACCGAGAAGAACCAAACACCGGAAAGAAAGGGAAACAATCAACACATGGCATCGATGCAATGCTCAAGCAAGTATGATGATATGACAAGTTGAATTGCATTGAAATGTAACCCTAAAGCATGCTCTACAATTAATCGGGGTTCCGAGGGGTGAAAACCCTAACTCGGGGAAACTCCGGATGTATATGAGAGGGGTTGAATTGTTCTAATTAAACTTGTATTGAAAGTTGTTGAACAATGCATGATTATAGCTTAAATAGGTAGTTCTCATTTTTCTGAACATTTTGATATATTACTTGTATTTTTATGACTTATAAATAAAAAGATATTGAATTTACAAGTTTATATCAATTTCTGGAATTATTAAATCATTTAAAATTGAATTACTATGTCAATATGACATTAGCAAAGGGTTGGGTTTATTTTTACCGAGACAGAACCTAGCCACTGTGACTGACTGCTGGGCCCTAGGCCACATCAGCAAGCCACCGTGGTGGTCAAAGGTCAGCGGGCCCGTGGGCCACGTCAGCGTGACGCCGGGGTGACATCATCTCGGCGGCCACCGTCGGGTGGTCACCGGCAACGACGATGTGAGGCGTGCGGGGCGACGGGGCTAGGCTTGATCGAAGCAGCGCTTCGAGGTAAGCAATAAAGTGGCAGCGCCGCTCGAAGAAGGCCACGGGAGCTGGGCGCACGGCGGGCAGCGGCGGCGGTGCTTGTAGGGACATGACGCGTGGCGGCTACAACAACCAAGCAGGCAAACAGAGGGCACTGGGAGGTGCAGAGGCTCACAACGAGTTAGAGAGAAGGCGATGCAGGGAGCAAGATAGTGGCGGCGCCGCTCCTTCTTGGTCACCGGAGCGTCGCCTCCGTCGAGCTCGAGCGGCGGCGGCGTCGGGCGGGGGAGTAGGCGGGCGCGGACGAATCTTGCGGTGGTGGCGGTCGGAACGCAGGCGGTGGCGAAGCTCGGGAAGCTTTGCGGCATCGGGCGATTCTTGTCGCTTGGTGAGAAAGCAGAAGTGAGATGGGGAAGAAGAAGAGAGGCGTCGATTATAACCAAAGGACCTTTAGTCGGTTGGTGGCTCCAACCGGACTAAAGGTCATCGTCCAGTTGGAGCCACCAACCGGACGATATCTCAACTTTTCAGCAGACCAAGGGTTGGTGCGCGCAGGGTCTTTAGTCCTGGTTGGTGGCTCCAACCGGGACATATAACCCTGTTTTCAAAAAAATTCAGGAATTTTCTCTCTATTCCTGCCTTATTTTTTATTTAGGGGTTTAAATTTGTAATGTTTTTAAAATGATAATTACTTTGGAATTTACAAAAACTTTAAACATAGAAAGTGTTTGAATTTGAATAACTAATTCAAAACCATTTTCTGTTTTTAAAAATAATTAATGTAACCATTTAAACTATGAACCATTTAAAATTAAAAATGAATTAACTTATATTTTTTGAATATTAATTTGGAATTTAGAAAAACTTTAAACATAAAAAGTGTTTAAATTTGAATAACTAATTAAAAACCATTTTCTATTGTTAAAAAATAATTAATGTAACCATTTAAAATATGAACCATTTAAAATTAAAAATGAATTAACTTATATTTTTTGAATATTAATTTGGAATTTAGAAAAACTTTAAACATAAAAGTGTTTGAATTTGAATAACTAATTCAAAACCATTTTCTTTTTTTAAAAATAATTAATGTAACCATTTAAACTATGAACCATTTAAAATAAAAAATGAATTAACTTATATTTTTTGAATATTAATTTGGAATTTATAAAAACTTTAAACATAAAAAGTGTTTGAATTTGAATAAATAATTCAAAACCATTTTCTATTTTTTAAAAATAATTCATGTAACCATTTAAAATTAAAAATTAATTAACTTATATTTTTTGAATATTTATTTGGAATTTAGAAAAAATTTAAACATAAAAAGTGTTTGAATTTGAATAACTAATTCAAAACCATTTTATGTTTTTAAAAATAATTAATGTAACCATTTAAACTATGAACCATTTAAAATTAAGAATGAATTAACTTATATTTTTTGAATATTATTTGGAATTTAGAAAAACTTTAAACATAAAAAGTGTCTGGATTTGAATAAATAATTCAAAGATATTTTCTGTGTTTTAATTTGGATTTGAATTAACTTATATTTTTTATATATTAATGGGCGGGAAAAAAGGACGGGAAATAATGGGTGGAAAGAAAATTTTATTAGGATAGAACTGGAATTAAAGTACATAACGCAACTAACACAAAGTTACATAGAAGAACTGGAAATTAAGATACATGGCCAGATTAAGCCACAATCGGCCGAACTTGTTTTGCAATGTTGGAGTGATTCAGTCATGCTCCTGCCTACACCTGTAATACTACGCCCTTTGTGGTAAATTGCGACCGTCATCGCTGTCATCGTCGGGGTCGCCGTAGTTGAACCTTGAAGGCTGAGTACGAGTGGGATGGACTTGAGGGTAGCGCAGGCGGGGGCTAGAGTCGGCGGCCGTGTCATAGGCCATGACGGTCTAGAGAGTCCGACCGCGCCACCACAACCGATGACCGGCCTCGTTGAAGTTCGGAGGAGGTGGGCCATCCTCCTCGTGCTTGGCGAGCGCCCTCTCACGCCAATCCACGAAGAAGGCTTCCCAAGTCGGGAAATAGTCGGGATGCCATCTGGGATTCCTCCGCTGCTCCGGCGTGAGCTCGAAGTAGTAGTGGTTCGTGATGGCCATCCGACGCGCCACACCTAGAGGGACAGGAGGAACTGGCACGCCTCCGGTGCTCAGCATCTAACCGACGGGGACCCAGTAGCCCGGCGGGTAGGGGTAGTTCGAGGCGCAAAGCGCCTCCGCCTCCCTGGGAGTTAGTTCTAAAGTGGAAGTCATGGGAAAGAGTGATGAGGTTGCAGATATGAGTCTAGAGATGTGCAATGACAATGGAGGCTAACCCTACATATATAGTGAGAAATGGCAGGAAGATAACTGAAGGGAAAAACTGGCCGGAAGAAATGGCGGGAGAAATGCCGGGAAAAAATGGCGGGAAGAAAAATGGCAGGAAGAATAATGGCTCATTTAGAACTTGCATTGGATCTCTGAAGAAACCACATATTGCGAGTCTAAAAATGATTTTTTCAAAAAATCACGGGCGATAGATCATGTAACTGTAGTACAAACCGGACCCACTTCATGCCGATTCGGAGATCCATGTAAGGTGGTATAGTATTTTAGGAAAATGGGACGGTAGCATTCTGAAACGGCAGTTTGGTGGTTACTTCACAAACGGAAGTTCAGAAAATGGAAAAGGGCTTTTCTGTGCGACAAAAAGGAAAACTTCCTCCTGCAACATTGTTCTCCATACCAATGTCAACATGCATGCATAATATGGGCACAACATCACAAACCATGCCGTGATTCAGCACATAACATCGGTCATTTGGACCGAAAGCCATGAAACCTCGAACATGATAGGTCATTTTGTGAAGGTTTTTTCGAGACATGATCAATATACCAAGTTTGGTATTTTTCCTTTCAACTATGTCACATAATATGACACCATGCGAAGGATTTTCATTGTTCGGATTTTTTTGAATTTATTATGCCCGTTTTGAATATTCTGAATTTCTAACTATGGTCGAACCGGCGTGCATGAAGATAGGGGACGAGCATCGTTAGAAATTGCATTGGATCTCTGAAGAAACCACATATTGCGAGTCTAAAAAAGATTTTTTTCAAAAAATCACGGGCGATAGATCATGTACCTGTAGTACATACCGGACCCACTTCCTACCGATTCGGCAGACATTTGTCCTTTTTACCCGGGATGGACGAAAAGGTTTGAGATGTCCCGGTTGGGAGATAGTCCATGTAAGGTGGTCTCGTATTTTAGGAAAATGGGACGGTAGCATTCTGAAACGACATTCTGGTGGTTACTTCACAAAACGACCCGTTTTTTGCGCTTGGAAAATGGAAAAGGGCTTTTCCGTGCGACAAAAATGAAAACTTCCTCCTGCAACATTGTTCTCCATACCAATGTCCACATGCATGCATAATATGGGCACAACATCATAAACTAAGCCGTGATTCAGCACATAACATCGGTCATTTGGACCGAAAGCCATGAAACCTCGAACATGATAGGTCATTTTGTGAAGGTTTTTTTGAGACATGATCAATATACCAAGTCTGGTATTTTTGCTTTCAACTATGTCACATAATATGATACCACACGAAGGATTTTTATTGTTCGAATTTTTTTTGAATTTATTATGCCCGTTTTGAATTTTCTGAATTTCGAACTATGGTCGAACCGGCGTCCATGAAGATAGGGGACGAGCATCGTTAGATCTTGCATTGGATCTCTGAAGAAACCACATATTGCGAGTCTAAAAATGATTTTTTTCAAAAAATCACGGGCGATAGATCATGTACCTGTAGTACAAACCGGACCGACTTCCTGCCGATTCGGCAGACATTTGTCCTTTTTACCCGGGATGGACGAAAAGGTTTGAGATGTCCCGGTTGGGAGATAGTCCATGTAAGGTGGTCTAGTATTTTAGGAAAATGGGACGTTAGCATTCTGAAATGGTATTTTGGTGGTTACTTCACAAAACGACCTGTTTTTTGCGCTCGGAAAATGGAAAAGGGCTTTTCCGTGCGAAAAAAGGAAAACTTCCTCCCGCAACATTATTCTCCATACCAATGTCCACACGCATGCATAATATGGGCACAACATCACAAACTATGCCGTGATTCAGCACATAACATCGGTCATTTGGACCGAAAGCCATGAAACCTCGAATATGATAGGTCATTTTGTGAAGGTTTTTTCGAGACATGATCAATATACCAAGTCTAGTATTTTTCCTTTCAACTATGTAACATAATATGACACCACACGAAGAATTTTCATTGTTCGGATTTTCAATATACTAAAGGTTCATCTTTAGTCCCGGTTGGAGGGATTTCGGGTGGGCGAGCACTAATGATAGGGGTGAGTGTCGACATTATGTCGTATGGCGTGTACCTTGTCCGGATGGTGTCACCAACCGACTAAAGATGAACCCGGTCGGTTGGAGACACCAACCGGGACAAAACATGAGTCAGCACTAATAATAGGGGTGCGTGTCGACATTATTTCGTAAGTGTCGACACTATGCCGAGCTGCTTGTACTATAAATAGGCATCCTTGTGAGTCCATTCCTCCAGCCAGTTTGAGGCATCTCCAAGATGGTTTTCGAGAGCAGGGACACCACTACGGCCAGTTTCAGGGAGATGCCGACGGAGCCCAGTCCTCCGGCATCTCCGAGAAACTGGTCATAGAGGCACTCCCTAATATGTGAAATTAGTTAGCTCCCAGGCATATTGATCTAGTTAGAGAAGTTACAAGCTGCAAGATAGTTTTCGAGAGTAGGGACACCACTACGGCCAGTTTCAGGGAGATGCCGCCGGATCCCAGTCCTCCGGCATCTCCGAGAAACTGGTCATAGAGGCACTCCCTAATATGTGAAATTAGTTAGCTCCAAGGTGTATTGATCTAGTTAGAGAAGTTACAAGATGCAAGATGGTTTTCGAGAGTAGGGACACCACTACGACCAGTTTCAGGGAGATGCCGCCGGATCCTAGTCCTCCGGCATCTCCAAGAAACTGGTCATAGAGGCACTCCCTAATATGTGACCGCGCGTGTTTGGAGATCAGATCTTAATGGTAAGTACGAATCGGGAAAACTTCTTCATAGTCCCGGTCCATCCACAAAACGGGACTAACACTCAAGACATTTATTAATATTAAAAACTGAGACTACAAAATCGGGACTAAAGGCCCCCCCTATATATAGTCCCAGTCAAGCCAAAAACCGCGAAAGACATGAACTAGAGTTACATAATATGAGCATGAACTTTTTGGCATATGTCCTTCCTTATGATCGCTTCAGACATAACCATGGAGCATCTTCTTTACTTAACGGAATGCTTGGGTCAGTTTTCACTGTGAAGGGCGGAATTTCATCAAACTTATTATAATCTTCTGACATGTCTGTCTTGTCCTCGATTCCCACGATGTTTCTTTTCCCTGAAAGAACTATGTGACGCTTTGGCTCATCATATGATGTATTCGTTTGCATATTTTTTATTTTTTTCGGTCTGGAGGACATGTCCTTCACATAGAAAACCTGAGACACATCATTGGCTAGGACGAATGGTTCATCTCTATAACCAAGATTGTTGAGATCCACTGTTGTCATTGCGTACAACTGGTCTATCTTTACCCCTTCCCCATTCAGGTTGACCCATTTGCAGTGAAACAAATGGACCTTAAAAGAGACTCCATAGTCTAGTTCCAATATCTCCTCTATGTAACCATAATATGTGTCCTTTTGTCCATTCTCGTCTATTGCATCAAAGCGGACACCACTATTTTGGTTGGTTCTCTTTTTATCTTGGACGATCGTGTAGAATGTATTCCCATTTATTTCGTACCCTTGGAAATTCAATACAGTAGAAGATGGTGACGCGGCCAACAAGTATAGATGATATCCAACAGTGGTGTCATTCAAGATATGTGTCCGCATCCAACCACCGAAAGACTTCATGTGTTCACCTGTAATCCATGATTCGGGCTTCCCCGGGTTTTTGGAGCATACAATATTCTTGTGTTCCTCGATATACAGGAGATGCCAAGGTGGAATTATGTAGAACTGTGTAGTGTGCTTTAGTGAAAGAATCCCCGTCCCTACATATCATTGCTTTCTTTCCCAGCGTGCCTTTTCCACTTAGTCTTCCCTCATGCCGCGAGTCAGAAACACCAATCAAATTAAGGTCAGGAATAAAGTCAACACAAAACTCAATGACCTCCTCTGTTCCATATCCCTTGGAGATGCTTCCTTCTGGTCTAGCACGATTATGAACATATTTCTTTAAGACTCCCATGAACCTCTCAAAGGGGAACATATTGTGTAGAAATACCGGACCGAGAATGGCAATCTCTTCCACTAGGTGAACCAGGAGATGCGTCATAATATTGAAGAAGGATGGTGGGAACACCAATTCAAAACTAACAAGACATTGTACCACATCCTTCTGTAACCTTGGAAGAATATCTGGATTGATTACCTTCTGAGATATTGCATTGAGGAATGCACACAACTTCACAATGGGTACTCGAACATTTTCCGGTAGAAGCCCCCTCAATGCAATCGGAAGCAACTACGTCATAATCACGTGACAGTCATGAGACTTCAGGTTTTGGAACTTTTTCCCTGCCATATTTATTATCCCCTTTATATTAGATGAGAAGCCCGACGACACCTTGGTACTGTAAAGGACTTCAAAAAAGATTTCCTTCTCTGCTTTGGTAAGAGCATAGCTGGCACGACTTAAGTGACACCCTTTATCTTTCTTGTTCTGTGTATGCATGTTCTTTGGGTATTTCATAATTTGTTGGTCCTCCCGTGCTTCTGGTGTATCTTTTGTCTTCCCATACACGCCTAGGAATCCTAGAAGGTTCACGCAAAGATTCTTCGTCACGTGCATCATGTCGATTGAAGAGCGGACATGCAGGACTTTCCAATATGGCAGCTCCAAAAATATAGATTTCTTCTTCCACATGGGTGCGTGTCCTGTATCGACATCGTTTGGAACTGATTGACCGCCGGGACCCTTTCCAAAGATTACTTCTATGTCCTTGACCATACCAAATACATCATCACCAGCAGGGAGTTCAGGCTTCTTCCGGTGATCTGCCTCACATTTGAAATGCTTGCCTTTCTTTCTTACGGGATGATTGGTCGGAAGAAATCGTCGATTCGCCAGGTACACAACCTTCTTGCATTTATGCAAATATGTACCTTCAGTCTTATCTAAACAGTGTGTGCATGCCTTATATCCCTTGTTTGTACATCACGAAAGGGTACTAAGAGCAGGCCAATCATTGATGGTTACGAATAACAACCCTCGTAGATCAAATGGCTCCTGTTTGTTCTCATCCCACGCACGTACACCTGGTTTGCCCCACAACTGTAAGAGTTCTTCAACTAATGGACTAAGGTACACATCAATGTCATTGCCTGGTTGCTTCGGGCCTTGGATGAGCACTGGCATCATAATGAACTTACGCTTCATGCACAACAAAGGAGGCAGGTTGTAGATACATAGAGTCACGAGTCAGGTGATGTGACTGCAGATCTGCTCCCCAAAAGGATTCATGCCATCCGTACTTAGACCAAACCATAAGTTCCTTGCGTCACCTGCAAAGTCTGGGAAGTCTCTCTTGATTTTTCTCCACTGTGACCCATCAGCAGGGTGTCTCAACTTCCCGTCTTTCTTACGGTCTTCTTTGTGCCATCGCAACAACCTGGAATGCTCTTTGTTTCTGAACATGCATTTCAACCTTGGTATTATAGGAGCATACCACATAACCTTAGCAGGAACCCTCTTCCGGAGGGGCTCTCCCTCAACATCACCAGGGTCATCTCGTCTGATTTTATACCGCAATGCATTGCATACCGGGCATTTATCTAAATTCCCATACTCCTTACCGCGATAGAGGATGCAGTCATTAATCCATGCATGTATCTTTTGCACATCTAATCCTAGAGGACAAAGAGTCTTATTTTCTTCGTAGGTACTCTCGGGAAGTTCATTATGTTTTGGAAACTTCGGCTTCATTATTTTCAGCATCTTTTCAAATGAGGAGTCAGTTAGACCACACTCTGCCTTCCATCGCAACAATTCCAGTGTGGTACCGAGCTTTGTGCTGCCATATTCACAATTTGGGTACAACAATTTCTTGTGATCTTCTAACATGCCCTCTAACTTCAACTTCTCATTTTCTGTTTCACAGTCTCGCTTTGCATCAGAAATGACCCTACCAAGTTCATCAGCCGGCTCATCTGATGCCCGTTCTTAACCTCCTTCCTCTCCATTATCTTCCATTGCAGTATCACTGTATTCAGGAAACATATGATGATAGTTGTTATCATCATCTTCTTCTTCACCATCTTCCATCATAACCCCTCTTTCCCCGTGCTTGGTCCAGCAATTATAGTTGGGCATGAAACCTTTCATAATCAGGTGGCCGCGAATGATTTTTGAGGAAGAGTACTCCTTGTTGTTCCGACATTGAACACATGGATAACGTATAAAACCATTCTCTTTGTTTGCCGTAGCCACATCGATAAATTTATCCACGCCTTTCATATACCCGGCTACGCGCCGGTCACCGTACATCCATTCCTGACCGTTCATCTGCATCATATAATTAAGTTTATCAAAAAACAGGACATCATAAATAGTGAAATGACCAATTCACATCGACACATGCATTGTATCAATGACAGAGAAAAGATAATATTGCTAACCTCGATCGAGGGAAATAAAGAGGAGAAAGATCAAGTGCGTCTCGGACACCTTCTATATTTTTTTTCTATGAGAAATTGAATGGGATTATTCACTCAAACATTTCATCAAACACCTTGAATGCATGCATAGGGGAAAAAAACTAGCACACCCCTTACACCTTCCACCAAGAGAAAAAACAGAGTGGAGGTAAAGGCTGGGGCGTTGTATTTATAGAGGGCGGGAGCATACGTCCCGGTTTGTAACACAAACCGGGACTACAGGTGTGTGCCACGCCATGTGGCTGATTCCCAACCTTTAGTCCCGGTTTGTATGCCCCCTTACCAACTGGGACACAAAACAGAGTGTAACACAAAACAGAGTGTAACACAAACCGAGACGTATGCCCCCTTACCAACTGGGACGCATGCCTCCGGGCCCCGTGCCCGCTCGAACCGGGACGCATGCCAGCATTAGTCCCGGTTCGTGGCGCAACCGGGACTAATGCTCTGAGGGGGCGCGAACGAATGGCATGTTTTCTACTAGTGATTAGATCATCCATAGAGAACACATGATATGGACTCGAGAGAACAAAATCCTAGTACGAAAAATGTCACACAGGGAGTAGCATCCATAACTTTCTATCACCACACATTCCATCTAAAAAAACAGTTTGCCACTTTCAATCAACACACATCCCATAAAACCCAGTTTGCCACTTTCAATCACCACACATTATATCCACAGAAGCAGTTTGCCACTTTCAATCACCACATATTCCATCCACAAAAATAGTTTGCCACTTTCAATCACCACACATTCCATCGACAAAAACAGTTTTGAACTTTCAATCACAACATGCACCGTGAGGGGTGTTGTGCACTCCCTTCGCTGCATGGAGATCGAAGAACCACCATGCTCACCATATCCAACCATCCAGACTGTGTGCGGAGGTAGCCACCATGTTAGCAAATCTGTGTCCATCATGCATACCCAAATACTATGATTATCTTCATCATCAGGAGCAATCTTGTAATCGGGGGCATGCAACTGTTTTGGAGTTCATCATAGGATTTCAATATCATCATAAATGTTAAAGCAATAAAATCTTACCATAGCATACAGATCTCCATATCATCATAAATATTTCTACCTTTTGAATTTTTGAGTCTACCTTTTTTATGGTGTGGCACCGCCAACTAGGCATGTAAAGCTCAGTTTTTTTATGATGTTGCAGTGCCCCATAGACATGACATCCTTAGAAAAGTGGGCCCTAAAATTTAAAACTGAAATAGTTTGCTACATGGGTAAAATTTGGCACAAAAATTGAAAGTTGGGGGTAAAAAGTGGTAAGATTTGTATAAGGGGTAAAAAGTGTAATAACCCAATTCTTAGGTGGAAAATGGAATCATCTATTAATATTATAATAGAGGTAGATTTTAGATTCTCAGCCATATGTTAATATTTATAAAATTCTAAACACAATGTAATTTCTATTGCTTTGACAATATCATTTGTGGATGACGTGCACAGTCTGCATACTTACATTCAATATAACATCTTGTAAGTTGTAACCCCTCCATTGTTGTGTGTAAGGCTACTATCTCAATTTTTGGATAACAAAAAAACAATGTCAACTAAAAACCAAGATAAAAAATTTCTCATGTTCCAGGCTTAAATATGATTAAATATGATGTATATGGTGTCTATTTTTTTAAGCCTGAGTGCAAATTTCTTGTTAATAAGTATCATTGTATGAGCTAGAAATCTAATAAATTGTTCTCGGTAAGAGATATTGACTTTGTATAGTTGTAAATTATATTTGTTGAGTTTGTGTCGATTATTTTGTAGGAGTTGGGTTTGGCTCGGACTTGTTGTAATGTGGATAGGATACGTATCACTAGTGGAGAACGACACTCTAGTTCCGGTTTCAAACAGGCTTTAGTCCCGGTTTTGCAACCGGAACTACGGAATAGGGACTAGAGGGACTAAAGTCTCTGCACGTGGTCACGCAGGGGAGAGGGGTGTGGAGGACATTTAGTCCCGGTTCGTAGAACGAGCCAGGACTAGACGTTCTCTGCCGCGGTAGCATTTTACAAATTCGGCTACCGTGGCAGCCGATACCGGTTTCTGCCGCACCAAAATTTTGGGGGCGATTTCTGCCGTGGAAGAATTATTTTTGGGATGGGGGGCGGAGGTTCTGTCGCGGCATGAGGATCGGTAGATAAGGAAGAGTTTTGGCAACATGCAAAGAAGAATCCCATTACATAGAGCATCGTCATGGTTATATAGATACAATTCGATTACATATATATATATACAATTTGATTACATGGAGATCACAACCTGTCTATTCGATTACATGGAAATCATTAAAGCACTACAATCTCTTGGTATGAAATTTTCCATTTGGGTCTATGACATGGTCAACCAAAAATCTCGCCAATTCCTCTTGAATTGCTACTAGGTGCTCCTTTGGTTGGAGATTCTCCCGCAATATTTCCAGCTATATAAAAAAAGGAGATCAATATGAATATCAATCGTCAAAACAAATATTATGAATGACACTCAACACAATTGATGGTAATAAAATCAAATTGTAAATATATTGTTCACATACATCTATTAATTTCGCTCTGTCCCGCTCACTGACCTCCGAGCGAATAAACTCGCACACGAAGTATCCACACAAATTAGTCCCTGGTGGCTGAATCTCGCACTTTACGAGAATAGAATTCAATCAAATAATAATCAAGCATGATATAATGGTATTGAAACTAGAATTGAAGAGATGCACGGACCTAGCTCGTACTACTTACCTCGACCCGATCAAAACTAATCTCATCTTCAAATTCACTAACCATAATCTTGGTGAAATCTTGCCAAACCCTGTCCGACAAAAGATAAAGAATAAATGAGTTATTAGTTACTTGATATCTCAGGATGTATATGTACAAAAGAGACTGATATAATGTGATAATGACTTAAATTACGTCTGGAGCGCATCTTTAACGATTGCATACTCCGATCGTCTTTCCTTAGTGAGTCCTTGATTTTAACTCTTTCAGCATCAACTTCAATGATTAGCTGAATCCAGTGAAAGTTACGCACGTTTATATACGTCAGTAACTCATCAATTACACTTAACATTGAGTAAGCAAAAGTGAATGTGTACACGAAAGTAACACTCTCACCCATAGTTATAGGGAAACAATATTCTCTTTTTGTAATGTTGCCTCTTTATGAACCTTATCAAGTTACGCTCCGTATCCTTGGAGTATTATTTTAGCAATCGTTCATGAACTCGGCGTGGGTCAATGAACCCAGTGTCAAAGATTTTCTCCAGGTCACATTCCTCGCTCTTCATTCTGCATAATAGAGTAGTGAGTATAATTACAGGCAATGAACGAGCTGAGTTAGAGACTTTATCATAGAAATAAATGAACCACTTGTAGACAATAGGAACTGACGAGACTCAAATCGAGGGCATATTGTTTGAATAACATATATAATTCCTCAAAATAATTTTAAATCTGGTCTTCACCAATGAAATTCTCATTTGTAACTCTCACAAGCAGAGCTGATAATCGATCTTCTTCCTCGCATGTAGAAACTTTCTTGTACAACTCATGCAGTCTTCGCATTTGGGTTGGTAGAAGGTCGACCTCATCAGGTCTGACCAGAGGCTTACCGTTTTCATATCTCCATGCTATTTTTTTGTACATGGGGACATGTCCGCCTAGTGCTTGATCAACATTAATACCAGCACCTCTAGCAAAATCCGCCACTTAATCGATGAGGAAACCCCGATCATGATCAAAATTGGGTAACACCTTGAGCGGGGAGATTGATTGTTTTGTTTGCTCTCCGAGTTAGGCTACGTCTCTTTTCCCTCTGCTTGCAGTATTACTTCTTGTCTTATTGCTACAAATTCTCATTAAATATTGTTTGTAGTCATCAGCCTTATTTATCTCATGTAGCGATGGCTGCTCAATAAAACTCTTAGCCTACTTTTTGGCTTTCAGATCAAATATTTGCTTTGGATCAGGCTCTTTGGGTGCAAAAAAGGATTTCACTTGGGCATCACTGATCCCTTTGCTTTCCTCATTAGTCTTCTCGTAAGGTAACTTGGGAGGAGGCAGCGGGGTTTTCTTCACCCTACTACCTTTCTTTTGAGTAGTAGTACTACTAGTCGACTGAGCGGCCGCCTTCGGCTGACGCGGCGGCGAAATCGTGCTATGGTGGTCATCCCACTCCTCATCATGTGGACTTACTGGAGGCGGCTGACTCTGAGGAGACGGTGGTGGCTTGGGCACCGAGCCTGAAAACACGATGTATTTCTTGTGCCATAGAATGATATCAACCCTGACTTCTCCTAGTGTCCTCTCATATTCAGCTCCTAGGATGTCATGTTCCAGTGACTCATATTATGTAATACTTCATCCACCCCGACACGAGCATAGCCACCTGGAATCTCATTGCAATGACAGTGTGCTCCAGGTTCACAGGAGAAAGCATAGCCGAGAGCCGCCTTGAAGGATAAGTTCATCACTCCCACATGTAGCTCACAACTTGTCTTCTTAGTGATATTATCCACGGGGTAGCTATCTATTAGATTGGACGTCATGGAAGCCATGATTCTTTTCCACTGAGATGGGCCACCGACACTTTCATGCAGCAGCTGATGAGTTGGCCCTTGCTGGCGCATTTCGTCCAGTTGCTTCTATTGGTCCTTTAGCATGGCATATATTTCCTCGTTCTTTATTTCTATGCTATGCAACCAATCTGCCTCCTCATTCTCCTTCCGCTAGTTTGCTCTTGCTCGGCTTCTATAATATTTATTGTCCTAAAGAAACCCAGTCTTCCACGACATAGAAGGCCAGCTCGTCGTTCTCTCTGTCGGGTTTGAACTTACCATCTCAAACCTCCCCGATTGTTTTAACAATTGCTTTATGGGGTGTAGCAATTTCTGTCTTTTAATCCAATATTAACTCCCATGTTTCCATGTCATACTTTGCTCCATGTGCCAGTAACCAATTCCTTACCATGATGGGCCAGTGCTCTATAGCTAGAGTGATCCTTTGGTCATGCAAGGCTTGCTCGGCTTCCTCCCACTTAGGCACAGAAGTCTTAGCCACATGTACCCATCTTATGGTGATATTTATTTTTTGCAGCATTTTCTTTATTCTTTTCAGACCTTTTTTTGCTACTTCTGATTTCTTGTAGTCTAGAAAGCTTTCCCAGTGAGCCCGCTGCTTCTATAGTGTGCTAGTGAATTCTGGAACTTCTTTTTCCTCGAGATATTCATTGTATAATGTTTTCTTGTAGTTATTGAACTGTTCGACCATCTTATTAAGAGCAAAATGCTTGACTTTGGACCTCGTAGCATTTGTGGCATGCTCAGACTCCAAGACCGGTAGGGTGAAATTGAAGGGAATATGCCCGAGAGGCAATAATAAAGTGGTTATTATCTTATTCTTTGTTTATGATAAATGTTTATTTCTCATGATATAATTGTATTAATTGGAAACATTAATATATGTGTGTTTAATAAATAAATAAGAGTTCCTAGTTATGCCTCTCATATAAACTAGCTCGTTGACTAACAAGATGATCAAAGTTTCCTGATCATGGACATTCGATGTTGTTAATAACAAGTTCACAACATTGGTGGAATGATGTGATGAACATTCATCTGAAGTATAGTAATACTATCAAATTCATTATGTTTATATTACTATAACATCATTACAAATTAACTTTAGTCCTTAGACCATGCGATCATGTCAATCACTAATACGTCAGAAACGTATCTATAATTTATGATGTTCCATGCTTTTTTAGTATCTACTTTGCTTTGCTTTGTCTTTCTTTGAGGTGTTTTTATATCTTTTCTGGAACTAACCTATTAACAAGTTGCCACAGTGCCAGTTGCCTGTTTTCTTCTGTTTTTGGTTCCAGAAAGGCAGAAAATCAATATTCTAGGAATTGGACGGGACAAAAGCCAAAGTCAATAACTTTCTGTGGGGAACACGAAGTCCAGAGGGGAGACGGAGAGGCAAGCCAGGGCGACCACACCCCCTAGGCGCGGCTAGGGTGGGCTCGTGCCTAGGGAGGGTGTGGCCCTCCTCGGCCCCCCCTTCGCCTATAAGAAGCCCCCGATGCAGAAATCCTAAGTACCCGATCAAATCTCCATCAAACCGTCTGTAGCCGCCGCCACCATCGTCCCTAGATCGGGGGTATCTGAAGTTCTTCCCGGCACCCTGCTGGAGGGAAGATAATCCCGGAGGCCTTCTTCTCCGGTATGATGCGTTAGTAGTTCCACCTTGGACTATGGGTCCATGTACTAGCTAGATGGTTGTATCTCCTCCTTGTGCTTTCATGTATAGATCTTGTGAGCTCCGTTCATGATCAAGATCTAATCTATTTGTAATCATGTCTGTTGTATTTGTGGGGATCCGATGGATATTGAGATTATTATGTTGGATTGATTAATGGTTTTGTCTTTATGATTCTATCATGTCTGTGTTGTTTGTGATCTTGCATGCTCTCCGTTGTTAGTAGCTATTTTGGCCAAGTAGTTGCTAGTGACTCCAAGAGGGGGTATTTATGCTCGATAGTGGGTTAATGCCTCTAGTTTCCAAGGGAAGTGACATAAATATCTTAGGTTGTAGATGTGCTGTTGCCACTAGGGAGAAAACAACGGTCTCTTGTTCATGGAACATGTGGACTGTTTCCCTTACACACTTTGCTTAAAGTTTGTCTGTTTGCAACTTAATCTTTGGAGGGGTTCGGATGATAACCTGAAGGTGGACTTCTAGTCATAAATGAAGTTGGATGGTGGTATATGTATCTTGTTGTATTGCCCAATCGAATCTCATAGGATCTTTCTGATTAGTATTGCATTGATATGTCTTGCTCAGTTCCTGTCAATTGCCCTGCTGTAATTTGTTTACCCTTCATGCCATGTTGTTTATCTAAGGAGAGCACCTCTAGTGAACTATGGACCTCGGTCCAATCTTTACCATTGATACATCTTCCACTCTTACCTGTTTACTTGCTGCAAACCACCATTACCTTCCACACCATACGTTTAATCCTTTGTTATAGCAAACCGGGGAGATTGACAACCTCACTGTCTAGTTGGGGCAAAGTCTTGAGTTTGTGTTGTGTAGGTCTCCGCGTTGCTTGCAACACCTGTGTGACGTTTCCTTCCTCCCACTGGTTCGATAACCTTGGTTTCTTATTGAGGGAAAACTTCTGTTGTGCTGCTTCACACCTTCCTCTTGGGGTTCCCAACGAAGTGCTAATCAGCACCATCAAGCCATTTTCCGGTGCCGTTGCCGAGTAGGCTAAGGACGTCTTCACAAGGAGAGTCCTCCACGTCCTTTCTCTTTACTTTGTTTTTAGTTTGCTTAGTTTCTTTTGCTTGGTTTTGTTTGCTTCTTTCCAAAAAACCAAAAAAAATAGTTTAGTTTGGTTTGCTTTCTTTATTCAAAAACACAAAAAAATTAGTTCCTGCTCTAGCTACTGCTATTTTTGGCTTGCCCACCTTTGCCAAAAAGAACTCTGCTGAGAACACCAAGTTGTGTGACTTCACTAGCACCAATAACAATGATTTCCTAAGCACTTCTATTGCTCCACCTTCTCCTGATGCTACCTTTTATGAAATTAAGCCTACTTTGTTGAATCTTGTGATGAGAGAGAAATTTTCTGGTGCTAGTTCTGATGATCCTGCTGCCCATCTCAATAGCTTTGTTGAACTTTGTGAGATGAAAAAGTATAAGGATGTAGATGGAGACATTATTAAGCTCAAGCTTTTTCCTTTCTTCTTGAGAGGAAAAGCTAAAGACTGGTTGCTATCCTTGCCTAAAAATAGTATTGATTCTTGGACTAAGTGCAAAGATGCTTTTATTGGGAAGTACTATCCTCCTGCTAAGATTATATCTATGAGAAGTGACATTATGAAATTTAAACAACTTGATAATGAACATGTTGCTCAGGCTTGGGAAAGAATGAAATCTTTGGTTAAGAATTGTCCCGCTCATGGATTCACTACTTGGATGATTGTCCAGACTTTCTATGCAGGTTTGAACTTCTCCTCAAGAAACCTGTTGGATTCAGCTGCTGGAGGGACCTTTATGGGCCTCACTTTGGGTGCTGCAACAAATCTCATTGATAATATGGTGGTTAACTACTCTGAATGGCACACTGAGAGAGATCTACATGGTAAGAAGGTAATTCTGTCGAGGAAACTTCCTCTTTGAGTGATAAGATTAATGTTATTATGGCTATGCTTGTTAATGGGAAAGCTCCTTTAGATCCTAATAGTGTTCCTTTAGCCTCTTTGGTTGCTCAAGAAGAGCAAGTCGATGTGAACTTCATTAGAAACAACAATTTTGGCAACAATACTTATGGTAATTATAGGCCTTATCCTCCTAGTGGAAGTGCTTATCATGGTAGATCTGGAATGCCTAGTGAAAAAAGGATTCTAGAAGTAGAGAGATCCACTAAGAATTTTATGCAGATGCAATATGAGCAAAATAAGATTTTCACTAAAACTATGGAGGAACAATCTATTATCTTGAAAAACATTAGTCATCAGCTTGAGAATCTGAATAGAGAAATTCCTAGTTTACAGTCAAAAATTTTGAGTGCTGAGAAAAATATATCCTCTTTCTCTGAAGCTCGGTCCTCCTTGATTAATAGAATGGCTGCTAAACCTAAAACCATGGAAAGTACCTTTGCTTCTACTCATGCCATACAAGTTACTATTGATGAAAATGTTAGGTTGTTAGCTCAACTTCATGCTAGGTGGGAAAGGGGAGCTGAAATTGATAGAAACAATAATGTGTGAACCATCACCACTAAACCACAAGTAGTCCCTATTCCTCCTCCTACTATGCCTAAGCCTATTGAGCCTACTGCTAGTGATGCTAAATTTGATTTTGATATTGATGGTTGCAATATTTCTGAAGTGATTACGTTCGTACAAAAGCTTTCTAGAAGTCATGATGCTAGTGATATGCATGTTGCTTTCACTAAATACGTTACTGATGCTCTTGTTAAGATTAAGGAAGAGAAGCTAAAACACAAATCTTCTATTCCTAGGAAAGTATAAGATAGTTGGGAACCCATTATTAATATGCAAGTGAATGACTTTGATCTCAAAGCTTCATGTGATCTTGGTTCTAGTGTCTCTATTATGCCTAGGAAGATATGCTTGATTTGCCACTTTGGAAGATTATTATTTGGATGTCCCACTTAATGATAATGCTAAGAAGAAACTCATGGGGAGTGTTAATGATGTTCTCATTATGGTTAACAATGCTTATGTCCCTGTGGATTTCTATGTTTTGGATGTTGAATACAATGCTTCTTGTCCTATTACTTTGGGGAGACCTTTTCTTAGAATAGTTGGTGCCATCATTGATATGAAAGAAGGCACCATCAAATATCATTTTCCATTCAAGAAAGGTATTGAACACTTCCCTATGAGGAGAGAGAAGTTTCTTTTTTCTCCTCCTTTGAAAACAAGGTTTGATGTTAATGCTTCCTCATTTGAAAATACTTGATTCTTCTTGCTTCTTGTGCCTAACTTAAAGGCGTTAAAGAAAAGTACTTGTTGGGAGATAACCCAAGAGTTTCCTTAAGTCTTGGAAGTTATTACTTCAGTAATGACCTCTCCTTATCCTTTTTGTTTGATTTTTGTGCCAAGAATAACCTCTAAGAGAGGGAAGTAAGATTTGGGGAGTTGCTGTCCCTAAACAGATTTCTGTCCTCTACCATAAAAATTCGGGAAGATTCTATGTAACTCGGATTGACCTGAAAATTTACAAATAAATCTCCCAGTATGTTATCTAACTTTCGTTAGTTCAAAAGTTTTTGATTTGAGCAACAGAAGATTTTCGAAAAATATGTTTCCGCCTGTTGGTCTGTTTTGACAGATTTCTGCCATTATTTGCATTTGCTTCTTATTGATTCCTTTTTGAGTTCTCTTTTGGGGCATTGATCTTTTTGAAGGAGTTACTAAAGTAGCTTGTGTTTTTAGTGAAAATTCTTGCTGTTCTAAAGCTTTGCCAGAGGTCTAATATCTTTTGAATACACTAATGTTGCTAATTAAGATTGTGTGAAGTTTTGTATGAAGGAAAAAATTCAGGTGTAGAGAGAGAATGATGCAATGTGATGAAGAATGGACAAAAGCTCAATCTTGGGGATGCCATAATGGTGTCACCCCAAGAAATATCCAATACGTACAAGCGTCAAAGCTTGTGGATGCCCAAGGCATCCCCTTCTTCATCAATAAAAAGCTCAGGTATGTCTAGACACTTCGTTTTTATTGTTTCATGCACAGTTGTCTTGTTCTTGGAGCGTCTTAGTTTTCGTTTTCTTTTCTTAGGTTGTTTAGTTTGCTTGAATAAAGTAGTTTGGACCCCCATTCTCGCTGTGTTTTGTTGCAAATAAGTTGCTTGGTGTTGGAAAGGAGTAGGAAGTTCCTGCTTGAAAGTGCAAGAGGAGCTTGCATTGACTATGACTTAGACTTTATCATGCCATGCTAGGTGTTGTTTTGACTTTATGCTTAGTAATTATTGATGTAGCATGGCTTGCTAGAGGTCATTGGGATTTCTTAATGTGCCTTAAAGAAATTATGTGTTGTTTTAGCATGCAAACGCATAGTATTGCGGTTTTCTCCTTTGAGGTTTGTTTGGGTTGACTTGGCACATGATCACACCATGTTATGACTATGAATAAGTCACCATAGAATCTGTGATCATTTAGTCCTTGACTTGTAGTACCACTCTATGCTTTGGTTAGTAATGTTTTGTCGCTCTGCATGATTATGGCCACTATTTCTATCTTATTTGGTTGCTCCCAGTCTTTTGCTAGCCTCCACTTATATGAGTAACCTCTAATCATGCTTCCAACTCCCAAGAAACCAATTTTCCCCAAATTGTCCACTATAAACTCCTATGCATGGTGTGTTACACCATTCCAAGTATATTCTTGTTTTTAGCTATCTTCCAATTAAAAACTATTTTGTTATGTGAAAACTTAGTGATTAAAGCCCTCACGAACTTGATGGCACACTTTATATTATTTGCCCCTAGTAAACTTGAACCATTGTGTCGCCTATGTTGTATATGCTTGCACTTATACGTTGGAATTAGCAGAACCATGCTGTCATGGGGAACGTTTTCAATATTGCACTTGTACTTTGTACTCAGTTGATATCATGCTCTTTTGTCTATGGATGTCACCGGTGTGACATAAAGAGGGAGCTTGTAAGTCCCTAGCCTAAGCCATGCCTAATCATGGTGGAAACTTGCAACATCACCATAGTGAGCTATCTATGAAGCATCCACAATAAAAATCTATGCATATAGTTAATAAAAAGATCGCTGAGATGCTCATTGTCGGCTTGCCTTGTCATTTTGGTTATGGGAAAGCTCCTGTACCATGTGCAAGGGGTGCCCTGTTGGTGGTTCTCTATGATATGCAAATACTTACAATGACAATAACTTACAGGTGACTGAAGTTTAGTAACATGAGGTGTGGCCCTCGTATTCAAGGGACTTGAGATTTCCAACTTATACTTTGTCAAGCATATACTATATAGTTTGTTCACTTTAACCTTAATCACTTCAAGATGCTTATGATAGGGGCAATGAAGGCTGAAAGCTAACAAGTACCATATTTTTTGGAAGCTCTTTTTGAAACTTGAAATCCCTGCTTCCTTTATAAAAGGCCTTTCTTCCACTACTATTGAGTCTCCACCTTCTACCTTTAGGCACCATTAACATAGCATAATTGTCATTCTTAGTTTTATGTGCAGTGTCCCAAAGACTATTGATTGATGCATATTGTGATATTACTTGTTCTTGTGCTATTTGTTTCTAGTCACCCTTGTGAACTTTGAAGGTGTCCTATGCATCTATTTGCTACTCTATGAGGGACAACCTGATTGCCACTATGCTATGTTTTTTGTATGTGAAACAAACAAACGTTTTTCATGATCTTTATTTGTATCTTGTCATGGTCCATGCATAGTTACTATATCCTATTGTTAGAACTCCATCTTTCATGTTCATGTTTTGAGTTCTTTGATCCCAGCTTTCAATGCTTGCAATTGGTTAGATCTTCATTGTGAAGGTGCATGTCACCTCAAAAATTATTCTTTTTATCACTTACCTACTCGGGGACGAGCAAGAGTTAAGCTTGGGTATGCTTGATACGTCGGAAACGTATCTATAATTTTTTATGTTCCATGCTTGTTTAGTATCTACTTTGATTTTCTTTGTCTTTCTTTGAGGTGTTTTTATATCTTTTCTAGAACTAACCTATTAACAAGTTGCCATAGTGCCAGTTGCCTGTTTTCTTCTATTTTTGGTTCTAGGAAGGCAGAAAATCAATATTCTTGGAATTGGACGGGACAAAAGCCAAAGTCAATAACTTTCCGTGGGGAACACGAAGTACAGAAGGGAGACGGAAAGGCAAGCCAGGGCAGCCACACACCCCCTAGGCGCGGCCAGGGCTAGGCCCGCGCCTAGGCAGGGTGTGGGCCCCCTGGCCGCCTGATACGTTGGAAACATATCTATAATTTTTTATGCTCCATGCTTGTTTAGTATCTACTTTGCTTTGCTTGTATACACTTTGAGGTGCTTTTTACATGTTTTCTGGTACTAACCTATTAACAAGTTTTCATAGTGCGAGTTGCCTGTTTTCTGCTGTTTTTGGTTCCAGAAAAGCTAGTAAGGAAATATTCTCGGAATTGGACGAGACAAAAGCCAAAGTCAATAACTTTCCGTGGGGAACAAGAAGTCCAGAGGGGAGACGGAGAGGCGTGCTAGGGCAGCCAAACCCCCCTAGGCACGACCAGGGGTGGGCCCATGCCTGGGAGGGGTGTGGCCCCTCTGGCTGCCTCCTCGGCCTCCCCCTTCGCCTATAAGAAGCCCCCGATGCAGAAACCCTAAGCATCCGATCAAATCTCCACGAATCTGTCTGTAGCCGCCGCCAACATCGTCCCTAGATCGGGGGGATCTGAAGTTCTTCCCGGCACCCTGCCGGAGGGGAGATCATCCCGGAGGCCTTCTCTCTAGTATGATGCGTGAGTAGTTCCACCTTGAACTATGGATCCATGTATTAGCTAGATGGTTGTATCTCCTCCTTTGTGCTTTCATGTATAGATCTTGTGTGCTCCGTTCATGATCAAGATCTAATCTATTTGTAATCATGCATGTTGTGTTTGCGGGGATCCAATGGATATTGAGATTATTATGTTGGTTTGATTAATGGTTTTGTCTTTATGATTCTATCATGTCTGTGTTGTTTGTGATCTTGCATGCTCTCCGTTGTTAGTAGCTATCTTGGCCGAGTATTTGCTAGTGACTCCAAGAGGGGGTATTTATGCTCGATAGTGGGTTCATGCCTCTAGTTTCCAAGGGAAGTGACAGAGATCTCTTCGGTTGTAGATGTGATGTTGCCACTGGGGAGAAAACAACGGTCTCTTGTTCATGGAACATGTGGACTGTTTACCTTACACACTTTGCTTAAAGCAGTTGTCTGTTGCTTGCAACTTAATACTGGAGGGGTTTCGGATGATAACCTGAAGGTGGACTTTTAGTCATAGATGCAGTTGGATGGTGGTCTATGTATCTTGTTGTATTGCCCAATCTAATCTCATAGGATCTTTATGATTAGTATTGCATTGTTATGCCTTGCTCAGTTCCTGTCAATTGCCCTGTTGTAATTTTTTTACCCTTCATGCCATGTTGTTTATCTAAGGAGAGCACCTCTAGTGAACTATGTGTTGGGAATATGCTATATGGGTATCCTTATAGCATGTCTCTTATATGGCTAACCCGGGTGGCCCATAGTCGGTAGCATGGCCTATGGCCTGCTGGGCGGCCCAATTAGATGGATCCAGAAGGGAGGCCCATGCCGGATAGAGGAAGGCTACGGTGGAGTCACCAACGTACCCGGAGCCTTGGAGCGCAAGATACACAAGACTAGTGATAGACGGTGTAGGAATCTGTAACCTGTCTGGCTAGGACTTTTCCCTATAACCCTAGGACCTAGCGACTATATAAGTCGGGCCTATGGGAGCCTTTAGGGCACGTTCATAGATCAACTTCAGGCAACCTTGCACAGCGAACCAATCCCTGTAACTCGGCGTATTGCCCTTATAGTGATTTATAGCAGGAATAGGATTCCGCCACCGTCGTGGGATCTGAACCTGGGTAAGCTGTGTTACCTCGTACCAATCAACCGTCCGCCTTCCCCCACGTCTCTAAACACGCACTGTGAGTACCCCTCCATGGCGTACTCGTCGGAAATACCACGACAGTTGGCGCCCACCATGGGGCAAGAGGTGCTTCAGGCTCTTCAACGGGCAAGGACCAAGATCTTCGCGGGAATCGGTGAAACCGTAGCCATCGGTCGCGTTCTCTTCTCCGGCAACGTTCCGATCGTCCCTCCCGACGAGTCCTGGATCCCGGCGAAGACGAACCCTACGCGGTACTCCCTATCGGAGACATCCACCTCTTCATAGGAGAAACCGACTCGGGCACTATTTCCCTAGGATTCGGGGAGCATCAAGGCCCGCACGGACCGCCTACGGGCAGGATACGTTCGCGGAAGGATCAATGTCGGATCTCTCCTCGGAGTTTGCCGGTAAAGATCGGAAATCACCAAGGCCCGCACGGACTGCCTACGTGCAGGATACGTTCGCGGAAGGATCAATGTCGCATCTCTCCTCGGAGTTTGCCGGAAAAGATTAGAAAAATTCAAGGCCCACCCAAACCGCCCTTGTGCAGGATATAAAGGCGGAAGATCACTGCAAATCCGTCGGCTTCGTCCGTGCGTCTGGACAACAGAGATCCAAGTTCGTCGGCGTGGTTACCATCTTTGATCTGGCGTATACGCTCGTAGAGAGAGGCGAAACCCCGATTACATTCGGCGGTGGCTCGTGATATTGCCGATCCGCCCACTACCCCAATGAAGATGCTATGTATCACTTTGTGGAAGGACTGGACCATGGCATGCTTCTCCGACATTCTCTAAGACGACAGCAGGCGTCAGGACGCCTTACCTTCGAAGGCATGGTGAACACCGTCAACAACTACGCAAAGGCCGAAGCAGTAGCTCAGACAGCGCTTGCGCTCATTGACGGAGCCCCTCCGATTCAGCCACCGCCGCCACCGCCTCCTGCCGCCATCGTCGCAGCAGCACCACCACCTCCAGTCATCATCGAGGCCGTTGCACCTCCACTGCCCATCATCGAGGAAGTCCTGGCACCCTCCGACTCTGTCATCGACGCGCTTTATGCTGATTTCAGTGCAAATTCAGAGGATATAGACTTCAATCCAGAAGAGCTAGACTCCGCCATGCAGGAGATGGAGGAGCAGTACACGCGCGACGAGCAAGCCAACAATGCAGTCACGTCCCGAGAGGTGTTCGTCACCATCGGGACGGCGATGGATGAAGATCAACCCGGACAAGCTCCGCCTACGGTGCTGGAAAAGGGGAAGGGACCTGACGATGATCGCGCAAAAGTCATGCCTCCTCCGCCTAACACAGTGCAACAGCCGCAGGAACTCGGCACCGGCCCGAGCAACAACAACGCCGCAAACTTGCCGCCTCCAGCATCTACGTCTGCAGCAGCCCAAGTTACTCCAGCTGATAGAGTGATGTACGGCAATCTCCTCGTCGAGCCACTGACCATTGCTCATATCCGAAACGTGACCCATCTTGATGAGAAGCGCCAACAGCTGCTGGTGGAAGCGCAAGCCATCGCGGAGCAAGGCGCTAAACTAGATCGAGATCTGGTCAACGTGCAGAAGTCCCGAGAAAGCTAGAGCAATGGAGGCCGAGTACAAGACCTTACTGCAGCAGCAGAAGGCTAAGAAAGCTCCGTCTCGCGTCATCAACGATCCTGGTGTACGGCACAACCTAGGATGGGCTCCCTCGAAGCCGGCACAGGCCAAACCATACATTGACAGTGAAGTCAAGCAGGTGATGCCCACCCCACTCCTTAACCTCACCATCGCCAAGACCCTTCTAGAGCAGGATAGATCGCCTGAGGCAGTGGAACAGGTCTATGACCTAGTGGCCAAGGCGGTGAAGCAGCAGGAAAAGGCCACCTCTCAGAGGCTTGAGTCTGAACCAGCGCTCTGCCAATCTAGACAGTACAAGCCGCCAAGGGACAGATCTCCTCTTGATGTCGGGTCCCAGACGGGTTCATCAGAACAAAGACGGAGGGATGTGCGCAACAGGAAGGATGCCATCCCCATATCCTCCGACCACGGAGAAAAGGCCCGACCTCGTCGCCCATCGCCACCGCCCCGATCTCCCCGACATCACGAATATTACAAGGCTCACCATCGTACGGATATGTCCCCACCAAAGCAGTGCGACATCGTCATCCGCGACAACGCGGAGCAGACCCGTCATGACGGAGAACGCAACCAAGGACACAAGAGCAGGTCACACCATGACCCTCCGCGTCCGACAAGCAACCGTGATAGGCGTGAGGCATCGCAGGAGGGTAACATCAAGAAGGCTAACCCACCGCCACCTCTGCCTCCGTCACCACCAAGTAGTCACCATGGCGGAGGAGGCCCGCGTCGTTCACGCAGCCCATCCCCTGTTGGCAAAAAGAAGAAGAACTCGGAGCCATACGATGCATGTTCATGGATCGATAAGATCCACGAGGCCCGGGAAGGACCTTACCTGGGACCATGTTGCTTTGGACCTGCAATACAGTCCGCAACTTACCCCAAAGGTTTCCGGATTGACAAGACCATCAAGCCCTATGACGGCACCGCCAAACCAGCCACATGGTTGCAGGACTACGGCAACGCGGTGGAGATTGCCGGAGGCAACCCCAACGTCGCCGTCAAGTACCTCCCATTAATGTTGGCGGGCACGGCCCGTCAATGGATCGACGACTTGCCGGAGAAATCTATCTACAACTGGCTAGACATGCAAGAAGCATTCACCAAGAACTTTGAGGGTACATACAAGCGTCCCTGCACCGTAGGCGATCTATAGAGGTGCGTGCAAGAGAAAGAAGAGACATCTCGCGCCTACCTCTCCCGCTGGCTGGACATGAAGAATTCCTGTGCAGGAGTGCACGCTCAAACCGCCATGGCCGCCTTCATCGATGGGTTGGAAAGGGGCACGCTGCTCCGACATAAACTGAAGCGCTTGCAGGACAATCACCAGCTTGACTTGAACCAGATGATTCAGTTGGCTAGTGAGTTCGCAGCTGCTGACGGCGATGCTTGTGGCTCCTTGACGGCAACGGCCATTCCAACTCAAGCTCGGAGGAACAGCAGTACAAAGCGGAAAACCGCTCCAGAAGAAAAGCAATCTACCGACATGGTTGCGATGACTTTTGCAGGACGAGGAGAAGGCGGACAACGTGGCCGAGGAAGGGGAGCTGGTCGTGGGCAGCAGCGAGGAAGTGAAACCACCTCGGTGCCGCTCCGCGTTCCCCAAACCTACAAGGAGTACCGCGATATGCCGTGCCTCGTACACCTCGACGCCAATGGCAAGGCCACCCGTACCAATTGACACTGCAAGTTTGTCAATGACCTCAAGGAAGACCCGGAGTCTGGCTACAAGCAAAGTTGGAAGAACAGACCGCGCAGCAAGGGCAAGGGGAAGTAGAAGGAGGAGGAGTCCAAGGATTCAAGTGACATGGACGAGGACGTTGACCCCAAGCACGCCGCCAAGAGCGACGACAAGGGCAAGAACCCCTTCACAAAGAAGGCACCAGTCTACCACACTTTCCTTGGCACCCCCACCGTCCGACAACAGAAAACCTCTCTAAGGATCCTAATGGCTACTCTCCCCCCAGTTCCCCAGTACCTGCGCTGGTCGGAGGTTCCAATAACTTGGGACAGGACGGACCACCCAGACCTTATACCCATGGAGAACCAATACGCCATGGTCATCAACCCTTTGATTGACGGCGTGGAGTTCACCAAGTGTATGGTGGATAGTAGAAGCAGCATCAACATCATGTACCTGGATACATTGCGGAAGATGAACTTGACGGAGGAAAACCTAAGGCGGACCAACACCATCTTCCACGGCGTAGTTCCTGGTCAGGAGGCTCAGTCCCTTGGGTGCATTACACTTCAGGTTGCCTTTGGCGATGTTAATAATTACCGCCAAGAGCGCATGACCTTCGAGGTGGTCCCCTTCAAGAGCGTGTACCACGTCATATTCGGCTGCGACATATTCCACACGTTCATGGCCAAGCCATGCTTCATCTACAACAAGCTCAAGATACCTGGACCAAACGACATCATCACCGTATCCGGAAGCTTTACCAAGGCAAGGGACTGCGAGATCAACGAAGCAGCCATTGCAGAAGTTGTCCTCTATAGCGAAGAATTCAAGGAGATCCAGAGCAAGGACGATGACTCAGAGATGCCCGCGTCGAAGAAGCAGATCTCTGACTCCGATCCTGCGTTCAAGGCCGCCATCGAGACCAAGCCGGTGGAACTTATGGCAGACGATGCCTCCAAGGTCACCGCCATTGGGACGAACCTGGATCCCAAATAGGAAAGCGCGCTCGTCGAGTTCCTCCATGAGAATAGGGACATCTTTGCCTGGCAACCTACCGACATGAAAGGTGTACCTAGGGAACTTGCCGAGCACAGCTTAAACATTTACCCAAAATGTAAACCAGTGAAACAACCTCTACGATGCTTTGGAGATGAGAAGAGACGCGCCATTGGCAAAGAGATAGCTAGGTTACTTAGAGCTAGATTTATCCGAGAAGTCCTTCACACTCGATGGGTGGCCAATCCTGAACTTGTCCCCAAAAAGGGAAACAATGAATTAAGAATGTGCGTTGATTGCACCGGCTTGAACAAAGCATGTCCCAAAGATCCGTTTGCTTTGCCTTGCATTGACCAAGTCATTGACACGACGGCTGGCTCGGAACTTTTGTGTTTTCTCAATGCATACTCAGGATACCACCAGATCAAGATGAGGAAGTCGGACCAATTGGCCACTTCGTTGACTACCCCATACGGCACGTTTTGCTATGTCACGATGCCCTTTGGCTGAAAAATGCAGGTGCTACCTACCAGGGGACAATGCAATGTTGCCTCCACGACCAAATTGGTCGGAACGTTCACGCTTATGTGGAAGATGTCGCGGTGATGTCTAAAAGGTCAAACGACTTAATCTCTGACTTAAAAGAAACCTTTGATAATCTCCGGAAATACAACATGATGCTTAACCCTAAGAAGTGCGTCTTCGGGGTTCCAGCCGAAAAATTGTTGGGCTTCATTGTTTCCCAACGTGGAATCGAGGTCAACCCGGAGAAAATCAAGGCCATCTTAAACATAAACCGTCCGACATGCCTAAAGGACATTCAACGACTAACAGGTTGCGTTGTAGCAGTTAGTCGGTTCGTCAACCGACTTGGAGAGAAGGCTCTGCCGCTGTACAAGTTGCTGAAGAAGGCAGACAAATTCACGTGGACAGACGAAGAAGATGCAGCATTGAAGCATCTCAAGGAGATTCTTTCCTCAGCGCCCATCCTTCCAGCACCCGAGCCTGGTGAGCCCCTGTAAATTTACATGGCGGCAACCAACCAGGTTATCAACATCGTCGTCGTGGTAGAGCGGAAGGAACCAGGCTACGAGCACGGAGTTCAACTACCAGTTTACTATGTGAGCGAGGTCTTGACGGAGTCCAAGCAGCGTTACCCACACTACCAAAAGATACCTTATGGAGTATTCCTTGCTTCTCGGAAGCTGAGGCATTACTTTCAGGAGCACCCAATCACAGTGGTGAGCAAGACTCCACTGTCCGACATCATCAATAACAGCGACGCTACAGGAAGGGTCGCGAAGTGGGGCATTGAACTTGCCGCCTTCGAGATCACCTACAAGAGACGCGACGCTATCAATTCACGAGCCTTGGCGGATTTTGTTGCAGATTGGACGGAGATGCCAGACGCTACTCCGTTGCCAGAACCAGAGTACTGGGTGATGCACTTTGACGGATCAAAGCTGCTCAACGGCTCAGGGGCTGGTGTATTGCTACAGTCACCAACAGGAGACAAGCTACACTACGTTCTGCAGATCCACTATGAGGCTACAAACAACATGGCGGAGTATGAAGCACTCATTCACGGACTACGTGTAGCCAAGGATATTGGCATCAAGCGCATAGTTTGCTATGGAGATTCCGACTTGGTTGCCCAGCAGGTGGCTGGCACCTGGAATGCGCGGAACCCTATGATGGCGGCATATAGAGACGAAGTGGACGAGATAGCCAAGAGCTTCTTGGGCTACGAAGTCAAGTACATGCCTAGGGAACAAAACGAGGCGGCTGATCTGCTCTCTAAGATAGGATCAGGGAGCAAGCGAATTCCGCCAGGAGTTTTCCTAGAGCACCTGCGCACACCATCCGTGAAGGGAGCTGACATCGATAACCCGGATAGAGCTGACTCTTTCGTCAACATGGTGACCATAGTCCCTATGGCTTGGACAAAACCATTCATGGAATACCTCGAACACGGAACTTTTCCCGACGACAAAGTCGAAAGACGACAAATAGTATGACGAGCAAAGGGTTATACCATAATCAATGGGCAACTCTATAAAAGGAGCACTACTGGTGTATACATAAAGTGTGTTTCCCAGCTAGAAGGTATGGAAATCCTACGCGAAATCCATCTTGGAGATTGCGGGCATCACGCCGCTCCTCGATCGTTGGTCGCAAAAGCCTTCCGGCAAGGATTCTACTGGCTGACCGTGAAGGCGGACGCCGACAAGATGGTTGAGACATGCATGGTGAAAGGATACGGATGTCGCCTAGAGGGAGGGGTGAATAGGCGATTAAAACTTTTCCTAGAGTGGCTCAACAAAGGAGGAATAGAACTAGTGTTTACTTTATAAAGCACAACCTAGAACAACTAAGGTTCACCTATGTGCACCAACAACTTATGCTAAGCAATACAAGCAACAAAGTGATAGCAAGATATATATTACTTCAAGCGAAGGCTATCACAATGTAAAGTGCATAAGTAAAGAGCTCGGGTATAGAGATAACCGAGGCACGCGGGGACAACGATATTTTACCGAGTTCCTCCCTACATGGAGTACGTCTCATTTGGAGAGGGGGTGGTATCAAACCACCAACGCCACAAAAGGCCTCCCTTATTCTCCTGTGAATCTCACCCCAACGGGATCGATCCACGCTTCCACTATCGGTGCACTTATCGGTGGCAAACCGGAACCTCTCACAAGGTTGGGGCACTTCTCCACAACTTAATTGGAGGCTCCCAACAAACGCCACAAAAGGCCTCAACAAATGCCACCAAGGCCACAAAACCGTCTAGGGTTCCAAGAACCCAAGAGGGACAAGCTCCAATGAGCAACTGAAACCAAATCCTCCGAGGAGAACTCAAACCGATGCACCAAATGCAAATGGCAAGAACACCACAAAGATGCTCAAATCCCTCACTCTCAAGTTCCAACAAAGCTACTAAAGCTATTGGGGGAACAAGAGAGGAGGAATCAAAGAGAGACACAAAATCCCCCAAAATCTAGATCCTCAAAGATACACTCACAAAGAGATGTTTTGGTTTGGTCAAAACGTAGATCTAGATCTCCTCTATATTTATCTCAAATATTGGCATGAATTATTGGAGAGAAATCATAGAATCAAGCTCAAGAGGGAATAAGAATATGGGGCCAAGCTTGAGCAAGAATAGAGAGAGAAGAAGCAACCCTAAAAGACAAAGGGGCAAAGATATTTAAAGGGCTAGGCAAAATCTGCCCGTTGGGGCATTTTTTCTGAACTGCCTGGTAGTACCGGAATTAACCGGTAGTACCGCATGCTTCAGGAAATCGAAACAGCAGCAAGTCAACGGAGCAAAGCGACAACAAGCGAGGAAAAACGGGGCCAATACATGCTAGACGCTGGGAAGGGCTAGAAGAAGAAGAATGAGCGCAAGACAAGATGCGAAGCGAGTTAGCAAGCAGAAGTAAGCAATGGCAAGAAGTGGGGCAGCAACGACGCATGCAGCAGAGGGCCAGGCAGGCGTAGCATGCGCAAGAAGAAGCAGCGCGTGACCGCAGCAGCTTCATGAGCGGGCCCATCGGTAGTGACGCGGGGTGGCAAGCGCGTGTGTGGAAACGAGCGACAGCAGCAGAGCGAGATCTGGATCTGGGAAAGGTCGGCCGGTAGTACCGGATTTAGGTACCCACCGAGGCAGAAAGAAAACAGGCCGTTCTCAGGGGCGGGCGGTAGTACCGGCCCGCCCGGGCGGTACTACCGCTCGGCCCAGAAAACAGATTGACGGGCAAATATTCAAACAACAATAACTTTTGAATGGAAGCATTGATTGACCCAATTCCAATTGCGTTGGATAGAGGACGACAAGGGCTTCCCAATAAAGTATCAAGTTACAATTGCGTTGGAAGTATTGATTATCACCAAGTGAGAAAGTATCAAGTAGAATAATGTGAGATACCTCACTTGGTGAGAAACCGAAAAGCCGCATAAATCAAAATCGCAACAAGATACATATGGGAGATCCGATTTTGATGAACAAGATCTTGTTATGGAGATGACCACAAGCTCTATATCCTCACATGGATAATACCAAATAACACCCAAATATGATGATGCAAGTATGCACAGGTTTGATCTCTCTCCGAACGTTGTGACCGAATTACTCATTCGAGAGCCCATCTTGATAGTACGGTTATCTATCCTAAACCCGGTCTCCTACACACAACAAGAGACCGACAAAAGGGAAAACCTGTCAAGATTATACCTTTGCCTTGAGCATTCCACTTGAGCTCGATGTAGACGATCTTGCCCTTCTCAAGATGGAATGCCTTTCTTAATTCCTCATCATCGATCCATGATCACTGAGAATGGCAATCATCAAACATGAGATCTTCTATAGATGGTGCATTTTGAGCTTGTGCAATGCATCTTCTTCTCATTTCATCGACCTTGAAGCCACCACATGCTCCAAGTGATGCCACAAATCCTACAAGTATAACTTAATACACACATTATTCCATAAAGATTGTCGTTAATTACCAAAACCACACATGGGGGCCCAACATGTTCTTTCACATGGGATGCCAGTATTATGCCCGACAACCACATGTTCCTACTGAAGAACTTCAAACAATACCAATAACTTGGCCGTTTGCGGTCTTGGGGCTGGACATGGTGGGACCGTTACAGACGACACCTTGTGGGTTTATGCATCTTCTTGTAGCAGTGGACAAATTCACTAAATGGATAGAAGCTAAACCCATTAGAAAGCTTGATGGGGCAACTGCCCTCAGGTTTGTCCGAGATCTAGTGGTGAGATTTGGTCTCCCACATAGCATTATCACCGACAACAGCATCAATTTATCACTCGGAGAAGTGGAGGCATTTTGCTGGGAGAAAGGCATCCGACTTGACCTTGCATCTGTGGCACACCCACAATCCAATGGTCAGGTTGAGCGAGCCAATGGATTAATTCTGCAGGGAATCAAGCCACGTCTTGAGGCACCGCTACATAGAGTAGCTGGAGCCTGGGCGGGAGAATTGCCATCTGTGCTATGGAGTTTGCGAACAACACCCAACAGATCCACCGGCTACACCCCTTATTTCATGGTATATGGAGCAGAAGCAATCCTGCCTTCCGACATTCTTCATGATGCACCAAGAGTTGCCGCCTATGACGAGGATGACGCTGAAGAATCCAGACGCCTAGATGTGGACCTTCTCGAGGAGGAGCGCGTTTTGGCATGCCAGCAGAAGCTACGCATCTACCATAGTCGCCGCGTTCGACATCGCTCGTTTAAAGAGGGGGATTTGGTGCTCCGACTTAAGCAGAAGAGGTCACACAAATTATCCTCGCCATGGGAAGGACCGTTCATCATAAGCAAGGCGCTGCTCAATGGGTCTTACTACCTTGTTGACAATCGTGAAATAAAGGATAGACCCAATGAGGATCATAAGCGTAAGCGACATGACCCGGATGATGATTACCCGGAGCTTGATCGGCCATGGAACATAGCACAGCTACGTCCTTTCTATACTTAGCATTTTTTATCTAATTGTGTATCTCTTATATGATCAATGAAATAAAGCTCTCTGGTTCACTCATATTTCTGAGTCTTTTACCTCCTTTGGTGTTCATTTTTGGATCATATAAAACCTTTATGCACAAGTCTTGCATTTGCACTTGTGAAAATTCCGCCTACGGGCGTTAGCTTAAGTTTTCTGGTCTACACGTTCTTTGTTGTTTTTATGTGGATTCTGGAGTAGTGACTTTTGGCACTTATTGTTAGTGATTTTGTGCTCAGATTATTGATGGTGCCATTGGGCATCATCACCTAAGCGCATGGTTCCGACAACGAGTCTTCCGACTCATGAAAAGTCAAGCATAAGAACCAAAGTAATGGATAATCCAGCACTTGCTTAAAAAATATATACATGCTAGAAATTAGTTCTTAAGTAGCAGGAAATAACAGCCATTGTTTTCCGCCTTAAGTTACATAATCAAGTTTTTTCTGCGCATACACCAAAGATGAACCAAGTATTACAAAGTTGCTTTTCATTCCTTTGGCGCAGGAGACTTGGAAGCAGCATCATCACCAGCCGGAGAATCACCCTCAACGTCGGCACTGTGGTGGGACTCGGAGGAGTCTTGGTTGACGCTGTCGATGGTGTTCATGGGCACGAAGACGTTGATGTCCACCAACTCGGCAACTCTGGTGTCATGACCCGCGAGTGACGACAAGATGGCTTCATGATCAATCTCTTTGTCGTCATCGTCAATGTCGGGCATACCAGAGGTCACCGTATCGATGTCGGCACCTTCATAGTGTGCCTTCACCAGTGACAGCGCCATCCTTGCGCCAACCCGTGCACATGAAGCTTTCCAGCTTGTGATATGCTCGGGGGCTCGGCGTAGAATCTCCGAGTACTTCGCCACGGAGTCCGAGGCCTTGATGTGTATCTGGAGGGGCTTGGAAATCTCTTTGGCTTGGGTGATGGTGGTGTTGATGAAGTTGCCGGTCAGAACCATGCATTCTTGTCCGAAGGAGACGATCGGGTTAAACCCATAGGAGCTGCAATTTCCGACAAGGAAGCGCATGAGTTCAATAAATTCTAAGTATCCAGACTACAGAAATACAAGGCGGAGGAAACTTACTGAAGATGCTGGCCTTAGCCTGCGAGAGGGTATCCGCCAGGGATTCTTTCTCTTGTTGGAGGAGCTTAAACGCCTCGCTTTGGCGTTGGTTCTGCTCATCAGCAGCTCGCTTCTGATCTTTTAAGATCGCAAGCTCCTCCTTCAAGCGATTGATTTCCGCGGAGGCGGAGTCCTGCAGGTCCTTCATGGAATCCTCATGCATTTTCATCATTTCTTTCCTCTCCTCCTTAAGGATCTTGTTCTCGCTGTCCAGCTGCTGGATGTCCTTGGACTGCTCGACAATGTCCTTGGCCTTGGCGACATGTTCTGCAAAGTCGGAGAAAACAAAGTACATAGTGAGTACTCGGAGAATGTAGGCACAAAACCAAGACAGAATGCGCAAAAAATAAAATAGACTCTTGTTTTTGATGATCTGTTCCTTCAAGATGGCAGTTTTACCCTTTTCGGCTTCAAGATCTGCGCGCATCTTCTGGTACTTGTCGTTGGCCATTCCCCTCCGAGCATTCTCGTTCTGTGGAAAAAAAGAAAAAAGTTAAAACGTTGTTTAGTCTACTTGGAGCATCTAGTCAGAAAATTTCCACTTAGACGCTCGAGTGATACAGCGAGAGTTTTTTACTTAGCAATATGATTAGCTTTTCTTTAAGCATCTAGTCGGAGCTAATTCAGTTCTCGCTTAGAAGCTTGGGGGCTACAGTATAAAGTTTTTAACTCGGAATTTGCTTAGCTTTTCTTACAACTAGAGGCTTGGGGGCTACAGTATTGAAATTTATAAACACTGTGTATGCTACTCTTAAAGCACCTAGTCGGAATAGTTCATTCCATCTAAATGCTTGGGGGCTACAGTGAGAGTTTTTTCTAACTTAGTCACTCTTAGAGCATATGGATGCAAAACCTATGGTTTTCCGTCTATATCCTCGGGGGCTACAGTGGGATACTCATATGAAATGCAAAAGGCAAAGTAAACTTCCAAGTGCGATGATCTTGAGGTTTGTAGTGCTCTCGGCTAGCAGCTTGCCAAAGGAAATGCTATTTCCTCGCAATACTTCTGCTTGTCGGAGGAGCTCCTCAAGACCGCATGTCGGAGATGTCGGTACTCCTCCAGGAACCAGAGTTGTGTTACTCGGCTGAGTGCCGGGTAGACTATCTTTGGAAACTCAAAGGGTTTCTGGGGAGCAAGGGCGCCGCCTTCGGCAGAAGTACCAGCTTCCACCACCGCCTTGCCGCCACCGATGGAATCCTTAGCCGGAGCTTTAGACATTCTTTGAGCGGTGCTCTCCTGTGTCGCCTGCTCGCCGACAACAGCAAGTTCGGTAGAGGTGCCAGAATACACTTCCATGGCGGAAGGGCCTGGTGCCTCCTTAGCTTGTGAGCTTGTCGGGGCAGACGAGGGCTTGATGGCAGGGGTAGCAGGGGTGATGGCGAGGGAGGCGTCGCGATGCAGTATGTCTTTGATATTTCGAGAAGCCCCCAAAGTTTTGGAGGTCTTCTTGAGGCTGGTCGTGGCTTTGTTCCTGAAACCTGGAAAATGCGTACAGGAGCAAGACAGATAAATAGACAATGTCGGAGAATGAAAAGCTTACACTAATGGGGGTGCTTTGGCAAAATTCCCGGTGGTTCTTCTCTTTTCCGCATCCAGGGCGGCGGTAGTCTTTTTGGAGGCTCCACCCTCCGTCTTCTTCTTCTTGCCTCCGTCGGCAGCGTCAGAGGTGGAGCTCTTCTGCTTTCGCGCCAACGGGACCTCGTCATCGGACACGACCGTGACTTCCTTCATCTTTGGATCATAGATTTGGGCAGCCAGGTTTCCCTCCTCTAAATCGCTAAGCTATTAAGTAAGAAGTCACCGTGTTAGACAAAATGACATTTGCAAGACAGAAGAGCTGGAGTATATGTCATGCACGGAAAATAAAAACCTACCTTTGGGCACGTGCCGTCTACGAACATGTCGTAGGTGATGGTGAAGCCACACTTCTTATCCTTCACCTTGACGATGTCCTTAAGGTGGAGCTTGACGGAGTCGCTCGAGAGTTATCCACGGAGATGCGGAGGCTATCCCTTTTGTCGCTGGTATACTCGTGCATGTACTTCGCGCGGTGCTGCAGAGGTTGGATTCGCCTGATGAACCAGCACATGGCTAGGTCCAAGCCGGTCAAACCCGTCTCTACAAACCATTCGATCCACCTTATAGCGCGAGAAGCGTCGAGGTCAAAGGGAAGGGAGGCTTGGGATCTCCATGTGGAAACCTCAGCGGCGGCTCCGTACACAAAGTCCGGGTACGTTACTTCTCGGCCCGCCAGAGGAATGTCTGGGCCGTAAAAGTACGTCCGCTGTCAATTCTTGCAGGACTCGTGGCCGACGATGTCGGGGAACCACCGGCCAGGTCGAATATTGAAGCTTATGGTGCCGCAGTTCCTAAGCTCCTCCTTACTATGTCCGGCTTCACATTTGACGGTGAAGAAGTACACAAAAAGGTCTAACCTAGGCCTTATCCCTAGATATCCCTCGCAAAGTGCCGCGAAGTTTCTAAGCACTAAGATACTATTGGGGGAAAGGTTATGGGGTTGTACCCTATAGTGGTTTAAGACGGAGAGGAAGAAGTGGGAGATAGGCAGGGAAACGCCGCGTACCAGCTAAGCTTTTAGGTACACCTTTTCTCCGGCTTGGGTAGAAGGTGTCACCTCGCTGGCAGGTGCCGCCCGCCAGGCAAGCCCCTCCGTCGCGGGGAGGTAGCCTTCGGCGACCATCTCTTGGATATCGCAGTTGGTGATGTCCGATCCGCGCCAGTCGCCCTTGTGCGAATCTGGCTCCTCCAGTGGCTCTAGCGCCGCCAAATTTTGGTCGCCGCCGGTGGATTCTATCACCGCCGATGCGGGGATGACCAGGCCCTCTGGGGGCACGACGACGGGGCTCGCCGGATTCGCCGTGGCTTCGCTCGACGCCGCCATTGATGGGGAGGTGCTGCTGCTAGCCATGGGGTGAAGATTGGGTGCGACTGATGCAGATGGGAGCTAGGGTTTTTTCGAGGTTTCTTGCGGAGAGATCGAGGAGACGCGCGGCTGAAGGAAGAAGATGATGCGAGAAGAATGAGGTAAAAAGTGGAGATTTCCCCACGGTTACTTTTTATCATCCTCGGTGTCAAGATTCGTGCAGCTTGATCGGACGGTTGCCGCGTAGACGACGTGTTCGCGAACGTGCGTGGAAATTTCGCCACGTCTCTAACCGTCGCCGCCAACGATTCGTATCGCTCACACGGGAAAATCGGATATGATTGCGTTCTCTGCATGTGTGAGTTACGAGGCATCGCTGACCTAAGCCTACGTCGTCCTAGCTTACATGGGTAGATGAGCCGTCACATCGAAGATTCCGACATAGACGGATTCAATCCGACTACGGAGGAGTACAATGGAAGATTCAGCATTTCTCCGGCTTACAAGTCAAAGACGGAGAAAGCCTTGCAGGGTTCTTTGGGAGGACTACAAGATGTTGCTTGATGATTTGCCAACATCCATCTAGACGGAGCATTCCACGTGAAGAGGCAAGACGGCGCAAGATCTCGGAGTTCTCCGGGGGCTACTGTTCCGGATATGCTATATGGGTATCCTTATAGCATGTCTCTTATCCGGCTAACCCGGGTGGCCCATAGTCGGTAGCATGGCCTATGGCCTGCTGGGCAGCCCAGTTAGATGGATCCAGAAGGAAGGCCCATGCCGGATAAAGGAAGGCTATGGTGGAGTCACCAACGTACCCGGAGCCTTGGAGTGCAAGATACACAAGACTAGTGATAGACGGTGTAGGACTCTGTAACCTGTCCGGCTAGGACTTTTCCCTATAACCCTAGGACCTGGCGACTATATAAGTCGGGCCTATGGGAGACTTTAGGGAACGTTCATAGATCAACTTCAGACAACCTCGCACAGCGAACCAATCCCTGTAACTCGGCGTATTGCCCTTATAGTGATTTATAGCAGGAATAGGATACCGCCACCGTCGTGGGATCTGAACCTGGGTAAGCTGTGTTACCTCGTACCCGTCAACTGTCCACCTTCCCCCACGTCTCTAAACACACACCGTGAGGACCCCTCCATGGCGTACTCGTCGGCAATACCACGACACTATGGACCCCGGTCCAATCTTTACCATTGATACATATTCCACTGTTACCTGTTTACTTGTTGCAAACCACCATTACCTTCCACACCGTACGTTTAATCCTTTGTTACAGCAAACCAGTGAGATTGACAACCTCACTGTCTAGTTGGGGCAAAGTCTTGAGTTTGTGTTGTGCAGGTCTTCGCGTTGCTAGCAACACTTGTGTGACGTTTCCTTCCTCCTTCTGGTTCAATAACCTCGGTCTCTACTGAGGGAAGACTTGCTGTTGTGCTCATCACACCTTGCTCTTGGGGTTTCCAACGAAGTCCTCTCTGTCAGACAACAATTTTCTGGCGCCGTTTCCGGGGAACGAAGAAGAAGAAAATCTCACGTCAATGAGGCACCATCAACAAGTTTTATGGCGCCGTTGCCGGGGAACAAAGAAGAAGAAACTACCATGTCATCGAGGCGCCATCACAAGTTTTCTGGCACCGTTGTCGGGGAACAAAGAAGAAGAAACTCCCACGTCAATGAGGCGCCATCAACAAGTTTTCTGGCGCCATTACCGGGAGGCTAAGGATGTCTTCACTAGGGGAGTCCTTCACTTCCTTTCTCTTTACTTTGTTTTTAGTTTGCTTTGTTTCTTTTTCTTGGTTTTGTTTGCCTCTTTTCAAAAAACCCAAAAAATTAGTCTAGTTTGGTTTGCTTGCTTTATTCAAAAACACAAAAAATTAGTTCCTGCTCTAGTTGCTATTCTGTTATTGCCTTGCTTGGTCATGCTTTATATCAATGGATGGTTTCTTTGAAACTAGTTCTTACTGGCAAGGTGGGTTCATGGAAGAACAAAAGTATTATTATAAGGAACAAAGGGTGTCGCAAAAAGGGAAACACATATGGGAACAAACTGATAAGTTGAATACTATTGCTAGAGAGGTGTGCTCTACTTATAATGTTACTTATTTCTTTGATAAGGCTTGTTGCTGTAGGAGGTATAAACACCTGCCTTTTTAACGTGAGTATAATGATAATGTTACCATATCTTCTTATGTTAAAGGAAGTTGTGACTTTTATGATGTGGAACAAATTGAAGAATTTATTGCTTTCAAGGGTGCATTTGAACTTGCTAGTTTGCTTGAAAATACTGATGATGCACCTTATGAACATGAGGTTTATGAGATACTTAAATTTTGCTTTGATAATTACAAGGAAGAAAATGGCTATATTATTGAATATTTTAATAGGCGCTTTCCACAAATGGAAGAGACTAATGCCTTACAGGAGCCTATGGAAGAAGAAATTGCTAAAACTAAAGCTCATTAGATGAAAAAGAGGAGGAGAGTGATGGTCAAGAGGAGGAAGAATGGATCTAACCATGCATACCTTCTAATGAGAGTAACTCTTTACCTCTTACATTATTTGATTGTCCCCCTTGCTTACCAAAGTAGGATGAATGTTATGTTCGTGTGGATCCTTTTGAAATATCTACTTTGGGTAAAACCTGTGAAGGTTTTAATCCCACTATTTTTGAGCTTAATAGAAATTATGTGTTTGTAGATCATGAAAAGTCTGCTTTATGTGATAGTTATATTGTTGAGTTTATTCATGTGGCTACTGAAAATTATTATTAGAGAGGAAAATATGGTTTTAGAAGTTTTCATGGTACCGAAACACCTCTGTATGTGCTGAAAGTTTTGAAGCTACTCTTGTTTTATCTTCCTATGCATGTCACTTTGTTCTTTGTGAATTTATTTTATTACAAGATTCCTATGCATAGGAAGTGGGTTAGACTTAAATGTGTTTTTAATTTGCTTCTTGATGCTATCTTTGACTTAAATTCATAATTCTTAAGAGAGCATCTTCTCAAACTTTCTGTGCCTAACTTAAAGGCATTAAAGAAAAGTACTTGTTGGGAGATAACCCAAGAGTTTCCTTAAGTATTGGAAGTTATTACTTCAGTAATTAACTCTCCTTATCCTTTTTGTTTGTTTTTTGTGCCAAGAATGACCTCTAATGAGAGGGAAGTAAGATTTAGGGAGTTGTTGTCCCAAAACAGATTTCTGTCCTCCACCATAAAAATTCGTGAGGAGTCTATGTAACTCGGATTAAGCTCAAAATTTAATAAATCCCCCAGTATGTTAGATAACTTTAGTTTGTTCAACACTTTTTGATTTGAGCAACAGAAGATGTTCGAAAAAATCGGTTTCTACCTACTGGTCTGTTTTGACAGATTTCTGCCATTATTTGCATTTACTTCTTATTGATTCCTTTTTGAGTTCTCTTTTGGGGAATTGAGATTTTTGAAGGAGTTGATACAATAGCTTGTGTTTTTAGTGAAAAGCCTTGCTGTTCCAAAGCTTTGCCAGAGGTCTAATATCTTTTGAATAAACTAATGTTGCTAATGAAGATTGTGTGAAGTTTTGTATGAAGGAAAAATTTCAGGTGTAGAGAGAGAATGATGCAATGAGATGAAGAATGGACAAAAGCTCAAGCTTGGGGGATGCCACCATGGTGTCACCCCAAGAAATATCCAAGAGGTACAAGCGTCAAAGCTTGGGGTGCCCAAGGCATCCCCTTCTTCATCAATAAAAAGCTCAGGTCTGTCTAGTGTGGCAACCCGTAAAAACCACTACTAGAAAATCGCGTTGATTTTGTGCATTTCATCATCATGACCGCATGCTCATGTCATCATGCCACATTGCATTTGAACATCGCCATCATCTTGCATTTGTTCGCATAAAACTATTTTCGAAAAGACTGGTTTTGTTTTCTAAACACCCCGTCTTTAATTCAAATCCAAAACAGGTCTCCTAATATTTCGTTTTGTCTACCCACGGTTTGCAAAAGCCCCGTTTTAAATAAATAAAATGTTTAATTATTTTTAGGGGGCAGCCGTACCGGGCCGATCCGACCCAGTCGGCCACCCCCAATGCTAAAACCAGAGCTACCCCAAACCCTTTTCTACCCAGTCCTATTCTACCCAGCCTCCCTCCACCTCACCCTGACCAATCCCCTCCCTCCACCTCACCTCTCCCTTTCCCTCCAGCCAACCACCATCTGCCACCTCATCCTTTCTCTCCCCCATCCTGCCACCTCACCAACCCCCTCCCTCATCCCCACTCCCTCACCCACGCACACACGCAACCCCCACTCACCACGCCTGGCCCACTCCCCACCGCCTGCACCCTGGCCCCACCTCCTGCCCCACCCGACCGCGTCCTCCCCCTCCTGCCCCGCGTCTCTCTCCTCCCTTCTTCCCCGCTCGCTCCTCTCCCCTCTGCCCGTATATGCCGCCTCGCCGTCTCTCCCCAAGCTCCTCTGCCCACTGCACTCGGACCTCCTTCCTCTCCGCTGCCAGAAGCTCCTTGCCGCCTCATGTCGTCTCCCTCTATCCCCTTTCCCGAGCGCCGCCGCCAGGATCCCCTTTCGCCGCCTCCTCTGCCGCTCGTCCACCGCCGACCGCCAAGGTCCTCCTCCATCGAGCTCCCTCCGCCGCCAGCGCACGTCCCTCCTCCAGCCGCCACCACGGGCCTGCGCTCCGGCCAGGCCAAACCGCCTCCGCCGCTCTAGCCCCTTCCATCGCCCGCCGCGTGCGCCTCCCCTCGCCAGGGAGCCCTCCCCCTTCCTCAACCGCTCCTCACCTACCCCGCGTCGGGCCCCCGACCCTGTCGCCTCAGGTCCTTCTCGCTGTCGTCTGTCGCCTCCCTTTTCCCTGGAGCATCACCTCTAGCCGCCCTCGATCTCCCCCGGCGTCCTGGTGCCATGGCCGCGACCGCACGCTCGCCGGGCTTTCGACCTCCTCATCGCCAAGGCCGTGGCCTCCCCGCCTTCTCCTCTGCAACTCCTCGCGAGCACCACCCTCCTTGTGGCGCCTCTCGCTGCCGATGGGTGCTATCTTCTCTCTCCCTGTCGTCTTTCTCCTCTAGCTCCGTCGAGCCACGCCTCTATAGTTGCTGCACCGCGTCGTCACATCATCGGACTGCGACCGCCCGCCTTCGAGTCCCCTTCGCTGGGCCCTGCGTTCCTCGAGTTCTTCTCCATCGTGGACGTCTGCCCTGCTCGCCCTTCGGCCGTGCGAGCCTGCAGGCGCCTCTTCCTGACTCTGGCATGCGTTGGCCATGACGTCCCTTCAACCATGCCGCCGCTGCCCAATATCTCCTGTTAAGTGATGCCAATGTGTTGCCTGTGAGTTCGGGTGTCCCCAATGTTGTCGTGAAGACACAAGGTGTTGCTGCTACACCATTCAAGGCAGTTGTGTTTGGACAAACATTGTGACAATGGTGTGTCAATTGTTTGGTGATGTCGCTACCACTCCTGCCAAGGCCTGCTCGGCTCGCCTTGATCTGAGTTTTTGATATCATGATCCTAAGGCCATTTGGAAGACCCTGTCTCTGGTCGTGTCAAGATTGTGTGGCCTTGTTGATGTGATGCGGGAGCCACACTCCTAGTGAAAGGATCGACATTAGCCCGACCGCGATGAACCACCCTCACCGAAAACCAAGCACTCCGTTCACACAGCGACAAGATCTCCTTCACGGACGCCAAGACACCCGTCGAACCCCGAAGACCGAACCCCGTGGACCGACATGATCTTCCTCACGGATACGACAAGTACTTCCTCGAGGATGCCAAGTTCTTCACCCCGAATGCCAAGACCGACCCGATACGAGGTCCCGACAAGATCTTCGTGACGACAAGATCGGCACCGACCAAGGTGGATCCGATGCGCCCCTGACGCCGAACCAAGTCCTGCTTCCCGGTTGCGACAAGACCTCCTTCCCGTACCGATCCCGATCTCGTCGAGCCGTTCTACCGTCAAACCCTGAGACCGGACCCCGAACCACATCGAACCCCAAGATCTTCCGAACCCAGATGTGTGAACCTTTTTCCGAGCCCTCTTTTATAAATGCTATATATAAATATCTTGTTGCATATGAATTGCGCATCCTTGCATACATATTGTGGTTTGGGGGCGTTATGCCGATTCACCTAAATTAAATATGGAGGCTATATGCGGGCTATTCTAGTCTTATTTTGTCTCCATTTAAATTTGTGTAGCGAACCGGTGATATATTTTTGCCATGTTAAGACAACATTTCAATTGTGGGGTATCTAAACAACTTGAACCACTTAAATATTTGTCGGGACCCCGGTTTCGCTTAATCTTGCCTAATAACATCGCACCTTTGCCATGTCATACATCATACATGCATCATGCCCGATCTTTTGCCGTAGTATTAAATAGTGCATCCGGTGTTTCTTCTAGTGTTTTGCTTCTTCGCGGATAAGGCCGTTGAGTTGATGCGAGTGTCGACCCGATCTTAGGATGAACCTTCGGAAATGTTTTCAGGCGAGCATCCCTTCCCCTTCTACCTATTTTGCATTTATAGTCTTTATTTCCTCCTGTTGATCTATTGCTATCTATGTTGCGATGCTCTAGTTTCCGTACCCGGAACATCCCTTGCAGCCTTATGTTGCCTTGGGCACATCCTATTACCTGTTGTTTGGTAGATAGTTGGACTTGCGCGTCGTAGTCGCTTGCTCAAGTGTTGTTGCGTGTCGTCCAGTACCTCAGTTGTTGGAGGATTGCCGCATGTTTAAGGTTGGAGTTGATCATGGCTTTAATTATCGTTTAATTCAATTATTGTTTAATAACTAAAATGGAAGTAGGTAAATGCAGAGGCACATGTGGGCAATTGATGTTATTTGGTTGTTAACCGCCCACTTGTGTCCCGTAGGACCCCGAGTTCTTGACACCTGTTCCGAGATCGAGCGCGCTAACCACAGGTGGGGTGTATGGGCACCCCCATCGATTTAGTACCTGATTCCAAGTACTGTACTGGGGGCCACAATTAGTTTGGGGCTTTATTACTATTCTGTACTTATGCCATGCTTTACTGCTTAATTTAAATTGTGCGAAGTACTGCACTTGTACTGTTTAGGATCGTGACCCGTTTTCGCTGTATCGACAAGCCCGAGAGTTTCGGGTTCCCAATCGTTTACAGCCGGCTCCACAAACCCTGAGTCCGTCTCGGAGACCGGCCGAATTCGTTGCGGGTAGACTTGGTGGAGTGGCCCCCCGTGCTTGCTTTGGGTCTGGGAAACGTCGTGTCCGAAACCCCGTCGACATACCGTTGGGTGTATGTTTTGTGATCTTGTACCTACCTGATCCGACAACAAGGGTGTATGTGCGTGTGGAAACTTTGGTGCACCCCTGCAGGGTTAAATCTTTTCGAGAAGCCGTGTCCGCGGTTATGGACGACTTGGAGCACAGTTCTCGATCATAGACAACTATAACTAAAGTTTACTGCTATAATTTGACTTGTATCCGATATGACTAGTAATCAGCTTCACTACAACAGAATGGCTAAATAAAAGTACCAACAACTGCTGGGTTTGGGGATATATCATGCTAATTGTATCTGACTAGTAAGTGTTGCAACTACAACGTAATGGTTAAATAAAACTGCCCACTGCTTTTCATATCAGGATGACTATCTATACCTGACTAGTAATTGCTGCAACGATAACTGAATAAATAAAACTGCCAACTGTGTGAGTTCGGTTGACTTCCTCGATTGGTCTCGAGGGGGAAATACCAAGAGGGGTTTGTTTGGTGGTAGAATCAGGTTGGTTCCGAATAGGTCCTTCTTATCCCTCTCTGATAGCCGCCAGTTATATCGAGTCTCTATAGGTTGTTTAGTGCTTGCTGCGCTGCCGCTTCAGTCCACCATACCTATGTAGGCGAGGACCGCCGAATTCTAGCCTCGCCATGTACTGGCCTCAGTACTGACCGCTCTCTCTTTTTCCTTTGCCCTTCGTCGGCACCCCTTTTGTTTAAGTAGGTTTTGAGATCGACGTCGTTAGCAGGGTTACCCTTCCGGCTTGGCCTGGGCAGGGTTATGGACGCCATTGGTTATTCTTCAGGGCTCTTAGCTCAATTTGCATCTTGTCCGTACTCGGACGCTATATCGTTTTAAAGGTGATTTGGATCTTTGTACTGTAAATCTGTATTCTTGACTCTTTGAGTCGCCGTTGTATATATCTGTTCTGTGGGTTCCATCGTGGACTATTGTGTAATGATATTACTTCGTTTTCCACCCGCACGAAAGTGCCTGGTGGGCACCTTTGAATCGTTTCTATGCGGGTTTGGCGGGTTTCGCTAAAACTTGCATAGGGCCGATTCTGAGGGTGTTACAGTGGTATCGAGCTCAGCGTGCGATACCCCACAAGTCCAGCCTATAGGATAACCTAGCTAACGACCGAAGTAGAGTGTCAAAACTATTTTTGAAAAATCGGTTGGATAGTTCTGATTAGGTCTGATTTTACTCCTTACCCCTCTGCTGCTCTCCTCTCATCTCTGCGTGTTTTGAATCCGCTCTCTTCTCTCTCTTCGAGTCCAGGATTTCTCGTGGTTGGGTTCCATCGTACCTTCAGGGTTTCGCTTCCTCCTTTGGTAACGGTGTTGCTACATCTGGTCTTCATGCTATCCGAGGAATCCTTCGTCTGGTGGACTTCTCTTTGTTCCGTCTCGTGCTTTCCAGTGTTTTCTGACGCGACTACATCATCTACGCCAGATCTGATGCAGAGTCTGCATCACTCCTTTGTTTCTAGACCTTGATTGTCGAGATCTTCAGTCTGATTCCGAGAATGGTTGCACGCTTTTCTACTGATTGTGCAGAGTAATAGTTTGGGTGCGTGATGGATTGGCCCCCATGCCGACTACTCCCTCTATTCGCTTGTGTACATTGAAGTGGATGAGAATGCATCGATTCTCTCTTTCTATCGAAGTTAGAGGTGGATTGATTGGTTGATACCTCTACCTTCGCCTTTGTTTCCCGGAGTGTTCTCTCGTCGATCACGGACAACGACCTCTTGTTAGTGGTGTCGTGAGGATCTACACGATGCGAGAAGATTCACGTCGCCGCCCTTCTTCCCGGTACCATGAGGCGGATCTCGAGGGCGAGATCCATTGTTAGTGGTGTCGAATTGTGGCAACCCGCAAAAACCACTACTAGAAAATCGCGTTGATTTTGTGCATTGCATCATCATGACCGCATGCTCATGTCATCATGCCACATTGCATTTGAACATCGCCATCATCTTGCATTTGTTCGCATAAAACTATTTTCGAAAAGACTGGTTTTGTTTTCTAAACACCCCGTCTTTAATTCAAATCCAAAACCTGGGTCTCCGGAATATTTCGTTTTGTCTACCCACGGTTTGCAAAAGCCCCGTTTTAAATAAATAAAATGTTTAATTATTTTTAGGGGGCAGCCGTACCGGGCCGATCCGACCCAGTCGGCCACCCCCAGTGCTAAAACCAGAGCTACCCCAAACCCTTTTCTACCCAGTCCTATTCTACCCAGCCTCCCTCCACCTCACCCTGACCAATCCCCTCCCTCCACCTCACCTCTCCCTTTCCCTCCAGCCAACCACCATCTGCCACCTCATCCTTTCTCTCCCCACCCTGCCACCTCACCAACCCCCTCCCTCATCCCCACTCCCTCACCCACGCACACACGCAACCCCCACTCACCCGCTGCCACCACGGGCCCACTCCCCACCGCCTGCACCCTGGCCCCACCTCCTGCCCCACCCGACCGCGTCCTCCCCCTCCTGCCCCGCGTCTCTCTCTCCTCCCTTCTTCCCCGCTCGCTCCTCTCCCCTCTGCCCGTATCTGCCGCCCTCGCCGTCTCTCCCCAAGCTCCTCTGCCCCGCTGGCACTCCGGACCTCCCTTCCTCTCCGCCAGCGCTGTAGCAGAGCTCCGCCGGCCGCCTCATGTCGTCTCCCTCTATCCCCTTTCCCGAGCGCCGCCGCCAGGAACCCCTTTCGCCGCCTCCTCTACCGCTCGTCCACCGCCGACCGCCAAGGTCCTCCTTCGTCGAGCTCCCTCCGCCGCCAGCGCACGTCCCTCCTCCAGCCGCCACCACGGGCCTGCGCTCCGGCCAGGCCAAACCGCCTCCGCCGCTCTAGCCCCTTCCATCGCCCGCCGCATGCGCCTCCCCTCGCCAGGGAGCCCTCCCCCGTCCTCAACCGCTCCTCACCTACCCCGCGTCGGGCCCCCGACCCTGTCGCCTCAGGTCCTTCTCGCTGTCGTCTGTCGCCTCTCTTTTCCCTGGAGCATCACCTCTGGCCGCCCTCGGTCTCCCCCGGCGTCCTGGTGCCATGGCCGCGACCGCACGCTCGCCGGGCTTTCGACCTCCTCATCGCCAAGGCCGTGGCCTCCCCGCCTTCTCCTCTGCAACTCCTCGCGAGCACCACCCTCCTTGTGGCGCCTCTCGCTGCCGATGGGTGCTGTCTTCTCTCTCCCTGTCGTCTTTCTCCTCTAGCTCCGTCGAGCCACGCCTCTATAGTCGCTGCACCGCGTCGTCACATCATCGGACTGCGACCTGCTTCGGCCTTCGTTCGAGTCCCCTTCGCTGGGCCCTGCGTTCCTCGAGTTCTTCTCCATCGTGGACGTCTGCCCTGCTCGCCCTTCGGCCGTGCGAGCCTGCAGGCGCCTCTTCCTGACTCTGGCATGCGCTGGCCATGACGTCCCTTCAACCATGCCGCCGCTGCCCAATATCTCCTGTTAAGTGATGCCAATGTGTTGCCTGTGAGTTCGAGTGTCCCCAATGTTGACGTGAAGACACAAGGTGCTGCTGCTACACCATTCAAGGCAGTTGTGTTTGGCCAAACATTGTGATAATGGTGTGTCAATTGTTTGGTGATGTCGCTACCACTCCTGCCAAGGCCTGCTCGGCTCGCCTTGATCTGAGTTTTTGATATCATGATCCTAAGGCCATTTGGAAGACCCTGTCTCTGGTCGTGTCAAGATTGTGTGGCCTTGTTGATGTGATGCGGGAGCCACACTCCTAGTGAAAGGATCGACATTAGCCCGACCGCGATGAACCACCCTCACCGAAAACCAAGCACTCCGTTCACACAGCGACAAGATCTCCTTCACGGACGCCAAGACACCCGTCGAACCACGAAGACCGAACCCCGTGGACCGACATGATCTTCTTCATGGATACGACAAGTACTTCCTCGAGGATGCCAAGTTCTTCACCCCGAATGCCAAGACCGACCCGATACGAGGACCCGACAAGATCTTCGTGACGACAAGATCGGCACCGACCAGGGTGGATCCGATGCGCCCCTGACGCCGAACCAAGTCCTACTTCCCGGTTGCGACAAGACCTCCTTCCCGTACCGATCCCGATCTCGTCGAGTCGTTCTCCCGTCAAACCCTGAGACCGGACCCCGAACCACATCGAACCCCAAGATCTTTCGAACCCAGATGTGTGAACCTTTTTCCGAGCCCTATTTTATAAATGCTATATATAAATATCTTGTTGCATATGAATTGTGCATCCTTGCATACATATTGTGGTTTGGGGGCGTTATGCCGATTCACCTAAATTAAATATGGAGGCTATATGCGGGCTATTCTAGTCTTATTTTGTCTCCATTTAAATTTGTGTAGCGAACCGGTGATATATTTTTGCCATGTTAAGACAACATTTAAATTGTGGGGTATCTAAACAACTTGAACCACTTAAATATTTGTCGGGACCCCGGTTCCGCTTAATCTTGCCTAATAGCATCGCACCTTTTCCATGTCATACATCATACATGCATCATGCCCGATCTTTTGCCGTAGTATTAAATAGTGCATCCGGTGTTTCTTCTAGTGTTTTGCTTCTTCGCGGATAAGGCCGTTGAGTTGATGCGAGTGTCGACCCGATCTTCGGATGAACCTTCGGCAATGTTTTTAGGCGAGCATCCCTTCCCCTTCTACCTATTTTGCATTTATAGTCTTTATTTCCTCATGTTGATCTATTGCTATCTGTGTTGCGATGCTCTAGTTTTCGTACCCGGAACATCCCTTGCAGCCTTATGGTGCCTTGGGCACATCCTATTACCTGTTGTTTGGTAGATAGTTGGACTTGCGCGTCGTAGTCTCTTGCTCAAGTGCCGTTGCGTGTCGTCCAGTACCTCAGTTGTTGGAGGATTGCCGCATGTTTAAGGTTGGAGTTGATCATGGCTTTAATTATCGTTTAATTCAATTATTGTTTAATAACTAAAATTGAAGTAGGTAAATGCAGAGGCACAGGTGGGCAATAGATGTTATTTGGTTGTTAACCGCCCACTTGTGTCCCGTAGGACCCCGAGTTCTTGACACCTGTTCCGAGATCGAGCGCGCTAACCACAGGTGGGGTGTATGGTCACCCCCATCGATTTAGTACCTGATTCCAAGTACTATACTGGGGACCACAATTAGTTTGGGGCTTTATTACTATTCTGTACTTATGCCATGCTTTACTGCTTAATTTAAATTGTGCGAAGTACTGCACTTGTACTGTTTAGGATCGTGACCCGTTTTCGCTGTATCGACAAGCCCGAGAGTTTCGTGTTCCCAGTCGTTTACAGTCGGCTCCACAAACCCTGAGTCCGTCTTGGAGACCGGCCGACTTCGTTGCGGGTAGACTTGGTGGGGTAGCCCCCCGTGCTTGCTTTGGGTCTGGGAAACGTCGTGTCCGAAACCCCGTCGACATACCGTTGGGTGTATGTTTTGTGATCTTGTACCTACCTGATCCGACAACAAGGGTGTAGGTGCGTGTGGAAACTTTGGTGCACCCCTGCAGGGTTAAATCTTTTCGAGAAGCCGTGTCCGCGGTTATGGACGACTTGGAGCACAGTTCTCGATCATAGACAACTATAACTAAAGTTTACTGCTATAATTTGACTTGTATCCGATATGACTAGTAATCAGCTTCACTACAACGGAATGGCTAAATAAAAGTACCAACAACTGCTGGGTTTGGGGATATCTCATGCTAATTGTATCTGACTAGTATGTGTTGCAACTACAACGGAATGGTTAAATAAAACTGCCCACTGCTTTTCATATCAAGATGACTATCTATACCTGACTAGTAATTGCTGCAACGATAACTGAATAAATAAAACTGCCAACTGTGTGAGTTCCTCGGTTGACTTCCTCGATTGGTCTCGAGGGGGAAATACCAGGAGGGGTTTTTTTGGTGGTAGAATCAGGTTGGTTCCGAATAGGTCCTTCTTATCCCTCTCTGATAGCCGCCAGTTATATCGAGTCTCTATAGGTTGTTTAGTGCTTGCTGCGCTGCCGCTTCAGTCCACCATACCTATGTAGGCGAGGACCGCCGAATTCTAGCCTCGCTGTCTTGGCCTCGATCGACCGCTCTCTCTTTTTCGTTTGCCCTTCGTCGGCACCCCTTTTGTTTAAGCAGGTTTTGAGATCGACGTCGTTAGCAGGGTTACCCTTCCGGCTTGGCCTGGGTAGGGTTATGGACGCCATTGGTTATTCTTCAGGGCTCTTAGCTCAATTTGCATCTTGTCCGTACTCGGACGCTATATCGTTTTAAAGGTGATTTGGATCTTTGTACTGTAAATATGTATTCTTGACTCTTTGAGTCGCCGTTGTATATATCTGTTCTGTGGGGTCCATCGTGGACTATTGTGTAATGATATTACTTCGTGTTCCACCTGCACGAAAGTGCCTGGTGGGCACCTTTGAATCGTTTCTATGCGGGTTTGGCGGGTTTCGCTAAAACTTGCATAGGGCCAATTCTGAGGGTGTTACATCTAGACATTGCGTTTTTATTTTTTCATGCACAATTGTGTTGTTCTTGGAGCGTCTTAGTTTTCATTTGCTTTTTTTTTGGTTGTTTAGTTTTCTTGAATAAAGAAGTTTCGACCCCTATTCTCGTTGTGTTGTTTTGCAAATAAGTTTGCTTGGTGTTGGAAAGGAGTAGTAAGTTCTTGCTTGTGGTGCAAGAGGAGCTTGCATTGACTGTGACTTAGAATTTAGCATGACATGCTAGGTGTTGTTTTGACCTTATGCTTAGTGATTATTGATGTAGCATGTCTTGTTCCAAACAATTGGGATTGCTTAGTGTGCTTTGAATAAATTGTGCGTTGTTTTAGCATGCAAAAGCATAGTGTTATGGTATTCTCCTTTGATGCTTTATTTGGGTTGACTTGGCACATGCTCACACCATGTTATGACTATGATAAGTCACCATTAGCCTCTATGATAATTTAGTCCTTAACTTGTAGTACCACTCTATGGATTAGTAATGCTTTGTTGCTCTACATGATTATGGCCATTATGCTCTCTTAGTTGGTTGCTCCCAGTCTTTTGCTAGCCTCCACTTGTATGAGTAAGCTCTACTCATGCTTCCAACTCCCAAGAAACCAAGTTATTCCAAAGTGTCCACTATAAACTCATATGTATGGTGTGTTACACCCTTCCAAGTATATTCTTGTTTTCAGCTATCTTCCAATTAAAAACTATTTTTTTATGTGAAAACTTAGTGATTAAAGCCCTCACAAACTTGATGGCACACTTTATATTCTTTGCCCCTAATAAACGTGAACCATTGTGTCATCTATGTTGTCTATGCTCGCACTTATACGTTGTAATTAGCAGAACTGTGCTATCACGGGGAGCGTTTTCAACATTGCACTTGTACTTTGTACTTAGTTGATATCATGCTCTTTTGTCTATGGATGTCATCGGTGTGAAATAAAGAGGAAACCTGTAAGTCCATGGAGTAAGTATTCTGTGTTAGAGAAACGCCTGGGTCGCTAGCCTAAGCCATGCCTAATCATGGTGGAAACTTGCAGCATCACCATAATGAGCTATCTATGAAGCATCCTCAATAAAAAGCTATACATATAGTAAATAAAAAGATCACTGAGATGCTCATTGTCTGCTTGCCTTGTCATTTTGGTTATGCAAAAGCTCCTGTACCATGTTCAAGGGGTACCCTGTTGGCGGTTCTCTATGATATGCAAATATTTACAATGACAAGAACTTACCTGTGACTGAAGTTGAGTAGCATGAGGTGTGGCCCTCGTATTCAAGGGACTTGAGATTGCCAACTTATACTTCGTCAAGCATATGCTCCATCTTTGTTCACTTTAACCTTAATCACTTCAAGATTCTTATGATAGGGGAAATGAGGGCTGAAAGCTAACAAGTACCATAATTTTTGAAAGCTCTTTTTGAAACTTGAAATCTCTGCTTCCTTTACAAAAAGGCCTTTCTTACACCATTATTGAGTCTCCACCTTCTACCTTTAAGCACCATTAAGAGAGCATAGTTGTCATTTTGTGTGCACTGTTCCAAAGCTTATTGATTGATGCATATTGTGATATTATTTGTTCTTGTGCTATTTGTTTCTAGTCACCCTTGTGAACTTTGAAGGTGTCCTATGCATCTATATTGCTACTCTATGAGGGACAAGATGATTGCCACTATACTATGTTTTATGTATGTGAAACAAACAAACGTTTTTCAGTGCATGTTATTCATGATCTTTGTTTGTAGCCTTTCATGTTGCATGCATAGTTACTATGTCCTATTGTTAGAACTCCATCTTTCATGCACATGTTTAGAGTTCTTTGATCCTAGATTTCAATGCTTGCAAATGGTTGGATCTTCACTGTGAGGGTGCATGTCACCTCAAAAATTATTCTTTTATCACTTTCCTACTTGAGGACGAGCAGGAGTTAAGCTTGGGGATGCTTGATACGTTGGAAATGTATCTATAATTTTTGATGCTCCATGCTTGTTTAGTATCTACTTTGCTTTACGTGTCTACACTTTGAGGTGCTTTTTACATGCTTTCTGGTACTAACCTATTAACTTGTTGCCACAGTGCCAGTTAACAAACCGTCCCTAGGCACGGCCAGGGGTGGGCCCATGCCTGGGAGGGGTGTGGCCCCTCTGGCCTCCTCCTCGGCCTCCCCCTTCGCCTATAAGAAGCCCCCAATGCAGAAACCCTAAGCACCCAATAAAATATCCACTAAACCGTCTGTAGCCGCCTCCATCATCCCTAGATCATGGGGGATCTGAAGTTCTTCCCGGCACCCTGTCGGAGGGGAGATCATCCCGGAGGCCTTCTCTCCGGTATGATGCGTGAGTAGTTCCACCTTGGACAATGGGTCCATGTAGTAGCTAGATGGTTGTATCTCCTCCTTTGTGTTTTCATGTATAGATCTTGTGAGCTCCGTTCATGATCAAGATCTAATCTATTTGTAATCATGCATGTTGTGTTTGCGGGGATCCGATGGATATTGAGATTATTATGTTGGTTTGATTAATGGTTTTGTCTTTATGATTCTATCATGTCTGTATTGTTTGTGATCTTGCATGCTCTCCGTTGTTAGTAGCTATCTTGGCCGAGTAGTTGCTAGTGACTCCAAGAGGGGTATTTATGCTCGATAGTGGGTTCATGCCTCTAGTTTCCAAAGGAAGTGACAGAGATATCTTCAGTTGTAGATGTGTTGTTGGCACTAGGGAGAAAACAACGGTCTCTTGTTCATGGAACATGTGGACTGTTTACCTTACATACTTTGCTTAAAGCAGTTGTCTGTTGCTTGCAACTTAATACTGGAGGGGGTTCGGATGATAACCTGAAGGTGGACTTCTAGTCATAGGTGCAGTTGGATGGTGGTCTATGTATATTGTTGTATTGCCCAATTGAATCTCATAGGATCTTTCTGATTAGTAATTGTGTTGTTATGCCTTGCTCAGTTCCTGTCAATTGCCCTGCTGTAATTTGTTTACCCTTCATGCCATGTTGTTTATCTAAGGAGACCACCTCTAGTGAACTATGGACCCTGGTCCAATCTTTACAATTGATACATCTTCCACTGTTACTTATTTACTTGATCCAAACCATTACCTTCCACACCATACGTTTAATCCTTTGTTATAGCAAACCGGTGAGCTTGACAACCTCACTGATTCATTGGGGCAAAGTCTTGAGTTTGTGTTGTACAGGTCTTCGCGTTGCTAGCAACAATTGTGTGACGTTTCCTTCCTTCTTCCGGTTCGATAACCTCGGTCTCTACTAAGGGAAGACTTGCTTCTGTGATCATCACACCTTGCTCTTGGGGTTTCCAACGAAGTCCTCTCTGTCAGGCAACAAGTTTTCTGGCGCCGTTGCCGGGGAACGAAGAAGAAGAAACTCCCACATCAATGAGGTGCCATCAACAAGTTTTCTGGCGCCGTTGCTGGGAATAAAGAAGAAGAAACTCCCACGTCAACGAGGCACCATCACCGCCTCCTCGGCCTCCCCCTTCGCCTATAAGAAGCCCCCGATGCAGAAACCCTAAGTACCCGATCAAATATCCACGAGATCATCTTTATCCGACACCACCATCGTCCCTAGATGGGGGGGATCTGAAGTTCTTCCCGACACCCTACCAGAGGGGAGATCATCCTGGAGGCCTTCTTCTCCGGTATGATGCGCGAGTAGTTCCACCTTGGACTATGGGTCCATGTAGTAGCTAGATGGTTGTATCTCCACCTTGTGATTTCATGTATAGATCTTGTGAGCTCCATTCATGATCAAGATATAATCTATTTGTAATCATGCATGTTGTGTTTGTGGGGATCCGATGGATATTGAGATTATTATGTTGGATTGATTAATGGTTTTGTCTTTATGATTCTATCATGTCTTTGTTGTTTGTGATCTTGCATGCTCTCCGTTGTTAGTAGCTATCTTGGCCAAGTAGTTGCTAGTGACTCCAAGAGGGGGTATTTATGCTCGATAGTGGGTTCATGCCTCTAGTTTCCAAGGGAAGTGACAGAAATCTCTTCGGTTGTAGATGTGTTGTTGCCACTAGGGAGGAAACAACGGTCTCTTGTTCATGGAACATGTGGACTGTTTACCTTACACACTTTGCTTAAAGAAGTTGTCTGTTGGATGCAACTTAATACTGGAGGGGGTTCAGATGATAACCTGAAGGTGGACTTTTAGTCATAGATGCAATTGGATGGCGGTCTATGTATCTTGTTGTATTGCCCAATCGAATCTCATAGGATCTTTCTGATTAGTATTGCATTGTTATGCCTTGCTCAGTTCCTGTCAATTGCCCTGCTGTAATTTGTTTACCCTTCATGCCTTGTTGTTTATCTAAGGAGAGCACCTCTAGCGAACTATGGACCCCGGTCCAATCTTTACCATTGATACATCTTCCACTATTACCTGTTTACTTGTTGCAAACCACCATTACCTTCCACACCGTATGTTTAATCCTTTGTTACAGCAAACTGGTGAGATTGACAACCTCACTGTCTAGTTGGGGCAAAGTCTTGAGTTTGTGTTGTGCAGGTCTCTACGTTACTTGCAACGCCTGTGTGACGTTTTCTTCCTCCTACTGGATCTATAACCTTGGTTTCTTACTAAGGGAAAACTGTTGTTGTGCTGCTTCACACCTTCCTCTTGGGGTTCCCAACGAAGTGCTAATCAGCACTATCAATCACTAACACCGGAAGAGTAGCTTGATAACATCAAACGTCACACCATAACAAGGTGACTATAATGGTGGGTTTAGATACTTTGATAGTGTTACGTAGAGTCTCATGGATCAAGAGTAGGATTTGTCCATCCCGATGATGGAGAGATATACTCTCGGTCCTCTCGGTGATATCACATTGATATAGCTTGCAAGTAAATGATGGGGATCACTACAATGTTATATCACGGGAACAAGAAAAGAGTACATGTTGGTAACGAGATCAAACTAGGTATGGTGATACCGATGATCAAATCTCAGAGATGTAAAATATCGTGAGACAACGGGATATAGTTACTATGTTAACGGTTCACACGATCACAAGAAGTCGTTGTTGAATGTGTGGGAGTCAGTACGGATCTCCAGGTCCCGCTGCTGATTATTGATCTAAGAGGGGTCTCGATCATGTCTGCATTATTCACGAACTGTAGGGTGACACACTTATGGGATACCGACACCATTTGGAGCAAATGAAATGTAAGAGAAATAATATGAAAGCGCTAGAATTATTTCAATGGACACCAGAATTGTTTCAGGTGAAATTGTTGAAATTGGTTCTGCATGTGAAACTGAAATGTAACAAGAGGATTTATGTCAATGTTTGTTAATTAATGTTATTAACAAACTTCTGAATAAATAAATAAAAGGAGTTTTATTAACTAAGAGATTACATTAAATTTGGTGGAAATTTAATGGATTTTGAGCGGGGTTTTGAGTGGAGAAAATGGAGGTGCACTTTGTGTGAGTGGGAGATTCACTCACATGAATGGAGGAACAGGTGGGGGCACCCACCTTGGCCACCGGCCATGGCCCTTGGCTGCCCCCCTCCTCCTGTAAAAGGAACCCCTCATCTCACATCTCACTCACACCTCCTCACGAAGGATCTCTCCCCCCTCTACAATATCCCCATGGTCTCGGATCAGCGAGATACATGTTCCTGGTGGCTTTTTCTAGAGCAAGGATTTGCTGCTTCCGCTGCTTTGCTGTAACAAGGACTCAGAGGTTATCGGGGAACCGGACATGTGTGCGATCAAGGATGCACCACTGCTTTGTGGTTCTAGACTTGCTGGTGCTGGACCGGCTGGAGTTCATCATGATCTTAAGATCGGCAAGTGAACGAATACATCATCCACGAGAACCAATCTCATAACGCTTTGTCGGTCTTCGAGGGTAAGTTCTCTATGGATGTATATCCACCTGTTGCTTTTATCTAGATAGATAGATCTTGGTGCTCAGTTGTTCATATCGTAGGAAGATTTCTGTTTTCTATGTTGCAAACCCAACAGTTGTATTTGAGCAAGATCTATGTGTAGATGATACACATATGATTATGTGGGATGATGGTCACGTTATTGCTTCTTATGTGTATTTTGGATATTGGTGGCATAGTGGGATGAAGTGGCCCGGACAAACTTTACATGTCCTTGCACATGAGACTTGTTCCACGCTTGACATGTAACTAGTTTTGCATAAGTGGCTTGCGGGTGTCTGTCTCTCCTACTATAGTCAATATCTGATTTACAACAAGTTGCAAATAATTTGATTATTATTGTTGTGGTTCCATGTTCGTAGGTAAAAATGGTTCTAACTCCGAAAGCCCTCAGCCACGTAAAACATGCAATGGATAAATTAGAGGCATCTAGTTTTTGGTTTTGTCAGGAAAGTCCTATGATATGGTAGTATTATAATTTATAGTATGAATTGATACAATTTAAAATTATAATATGACAAAGTGTATGTCGTGGTGGTGGCATGGCAGATGCCATGGGTAGGCTAAAGTATGGGGCCAATGGATGCTAGAGGGATCTGGGGAGGGAAGATGTAGTTGATTCTACACACAAAAGACTAAGGTAAAGATGTTTATTTCTCCTTCTTTGGGCTACAAGTGCTCCTTGAGCTGTGTACAAGAAGAAAAGGAGAACTTTACCAGCCTAACGGTACTAAATGAGCCGATTCCCTCCTCAGGGTCCAAGCCTCCCCTTATAAAGGAGAGCCATGGGTTCCTCTAGGGCTGACGTGGCAAGCATATTCGAGGAATATGCTTGTCCCAATATAGTAACTCGGCGGCCTCCTTTCCGTGTCGCCCTTCTAATGACGGCAAGATTCCAGAGGGCCCCTCCTGCGTGCCTCGGGCTTCAGTACTGTCACCTCCGTGACCTCCTTCTGCCCCTCTGTCGCTCTGCGCCTTTGTCCTTTGTGCTTGGCTTTGCTCAGATTCTCCCTAGCCTGCGACTAGAGTTTTACTTTAGGCTTCTCCTTCTCCTGCAAACTTCATATCATTTGTCCCTGCCTCGCATAACTCGGCTCGTCCTTCACCTGCATAAGACTACTCGGGCTAACCCAGCCGACTTACGCAGTATCCCGGCCGGGTAATGCCTGGCTATCATCATAAGGGTCCTGCTCTTTTATATATCGTCCGACCTCTACAGGATTCGGCCGACTTAGACTGTAACTCGGAAACTGGACGGGGAACATCCTTTCGTCTTTCCCTGTCTTTACCCTATCCAAGGTCACCTCCCCAACATTAGTCCCCGAAGCTGGTATGGCCCCGCTGATAACTTCGGCCGGGCCGTATCAGTTTCATGATATTCGTTTCCCAATGTTTCCGAGTTATCTTTTTCTCGTTCGAGGTATCTGCATATCTTCTCGCGTACGCCTCGTCCTACGTGTCATACTCATCATTGTTTGTCTAGTTTTTTGTTCCTCTCATGTTCTTGACAAAGCTGATTATTCTTTGCACATCAGCGTCAAGCTGCGACGCCTCGCGTGTCGTTCCCGTCAGGGATCTTGGCCTTCTCTTTCATTGTGTGGTCGCCTGTGTGGTTCCACTTAGTGGTGTGCGGTCGTGCGACATACACGATCTACACAGATAACCGCGACACCCACGATCCCACTACCTCTCAGGCGGCGTCGTTATAAAGAGGGGCACGGGGCTGGGGGACTCACTTTCCCCCTCCGCTTACCTGCGCCCTTCTCCTTCCTCTCGCCTCTGCCCCTGTTCGTGCTTCCGCCGCCGTGCGCTCATCTGGGTCTCCGACGGCAGGGATCCCACTACACTGCTCCGTCGGCCTCGTCTCCGTTTGCTTGCTCCGGCGTCGTCGCCGGTGAGTCCCTCTGGTCCTATCGCCTAGGCTCTCCTCTAGACATCTCTGCTTTTCTTTTGTTCTTGCGTGGCAGTTCCTTCTCCGCTCCGCCGTCGTTTTCGCGTAGAACCATGATGGGGCCTTGCAATTCTAGGTTTTCCTCCGCCGCTATTTCTCCCTCCGTAAGTTTCTCCGGCGACCCCATGTCGAGCTCCGTCAGCGGTGTGCTTATTGAGGATGACGACGCCGCATCTGGGCCCGAGCGGGGCTCGTGGCAGGGCTCTTCCGTCACCCGCCGTGAGGTTGAGTGGCTAATCCGGACTCGACGGATTCCCACCAAGGTAGCTTATCGCTTACCCGACAGTGAATCCTCTCCAGATCTCAGGGAGGGCGAGTACGTAGTCTTCATGTCCCATTTTGCTAGCGGGTTTGGTCTCCCTCTCAGCGATTTCGCCAGGGAGTTCCTTGATTACTTCGGCCTTCAGCCGCATCATCTTCCGGCTAACGCCATTGCCTCTCTTTCTGCCTTCATCTCTGCCTCAGAGGGGTACTTCGGCCTATGGCCGTCTGTCCATGTTTGGTCAAAGTTTTTCCAGATTCGATCCAACGTCGTCCCAGACAAATCTCTGCAACCCTTCGAGAAGTTGCTCACCCAATGTGGAGCCGCATCCATCACACCTCGGAGGAAATCCGAATTCCCTCGCGTTGCAGGCCTAGAATCATGCAAGAAGTGGCATAAGTCGTTCTTTTATGTCAAGAACTCTGGGAATGAGGATAGGATTCGGCTCCCTGCTTTTTCCATTGGCATTCCTTCCAAGAAGAACTGGACCTATAATCCGAGGAAGAGTCATGCTCTGGCCGAGGCTTTTGAGATTCGGCTGAAGGAACTGATCTGCTAAGGGCTATGCAGCGAGGATCTGATGACTACCTTCGTCAGCAGCCGGATCTGCCCATTCCAGAAACGCACACACAAACTCTGCTACATGAGCGGTCCTCTTGATCCCAACCGAGTCTCGACGGTGGAGCTGGACAATTACCTTATCTTCAAGCGCGTCCGGGCTATCTTTAAGACGGAGATGCCAGAGGACTGGGCCTGGGGATTGAAACCGTTCACCCGCGAGAACCCCCCTCCCAGAGTAAGTTCTTGCAGTCATGTTTTATCTTTTAATCACATCTATGATTTCTTAATTTTTTCTCTTTCTTGTCCTGCAGAGGTTTGAGGAGCAGAAGGTCGAGGATGCCGAGGTTTTGTCCCTCCCATGGCCCGCGGACCGGAATACTCCGGACAGCTGGGAGCCAGACTCGGAGGAGTTTGTCCCCAAGTCGGATATTGCTCCGGCTCGCGCCCGTGGCAAGACCATGGCCCACGAGGAGGAAGGTGATTCGGACGAGGTCCAAGTTCTAGAGGTAGTTGCCGCAATGCCAATTTCTTATGCATTTCCGGCTTCTACTTTCTCAGCTAATCCGGCAGGTCAGGTTCACAACGCCGAGCCTCTTGCCTCCCGGCCTCCTGTTACCTCGGGGAAGCGTAGCGCTCCAGTCGGTGCCTCAGAAGCGGCTCCCAGAAAACGAATAAAGAAGTCAGCCCAGCACCCTCCGAAGCGCAAAACTATGCCCGGGGTTACTGGGTGAGTTGCTTTTGTTTGTATTTCTTGTTTCTCTCTTTCTGCTTTTTGACCTGAACTTCTTGTCTTTGTAGGGCTCCTTTTTCTGTTAAGACCAGCGGTCCTAGCATGACGAGTCGTACTACTCGGCCGCCTTCTCCTCCGCCTCCTGAGGATACCAGAGTTCCGAGTCCTGCTCGCGCTGGTTCTCCTCCTACTCCGAATTAGACGCCACCTCACCACCATGCGCTTGAGATTTCTGTTGTTGATGTCGATACAACTCGGCCAGTAGATATTTCTACTGAGCCTGCTGCCTCCTGCGTGAACCCTGAAGTTTCGCCTGAGGTCCCTTTGACCCCCACAACCCTTGCTGCTACTCCGATTTCGGCCGCGGACATCAATATCTCGGCGCCCTCAGACACCGTAATCCCTCCGGCTCCTAAAGACTTCATTCCAAGTGCCGAGGTAACGGCGCCTGCCAACGCCTCTCCTAAGGTAAGAAAGGTCGTTGTTACCAAGCCTTCATCCTCTTAGAAAGGACTTGCCAGCTCATCTCATCCTACAATTGCTGATGCGCTGCGCAAGGGGGCTTCCTCTGCCAAGAGCACTGTTACCCCGGCTGCTGATAGACAGCTTGCTCTCCACAAGAGTCCGACGGCGGCGGTTGTTACCCAACATGTCCGAGGTAAAGTTCTGACTCGCACGGAGAGTGGGAACAGTCTCGGCTCGTTGGTCGAGTATGCCAACAATTGGAACACTGCCGATCAGCTCGAGGGTAATCCAAGCAGACAGCCGTTTCAACTCTCCGATATCGGCAGCCGCCTACATCAGGCTGCCAAGATCGTTCTTGAAAGTGACAAGATGAATGAGGTAATTGTTTTTATGGAGTTTCGATTAGTCCTCCGGATGCTATTATATATACTCTAGTCCCCGAAGCTTGCAACCGAATAACTTGTTATTTGTTTGGAAGTTTCATAATGCTTTACTTAGTTCAGTTTTTGTTAGGGTTCGAATATCCAGCCACCTAGATCCGAATTGAGCTTTGCTTGACTCGGATCTGCTTGAGCTTCGAATATCCAGCCACCTAGATTCGAATTGAGCCTTGCTTGATTTGGATCTGCCTAAACTTCGAATATCCAGCCACCTAGATCTGAATTAAGATTTGCTTGATTCGGATCTGTCTGAGCTTTGAATATCCAGCCACCTAGATTCGAATTGAGCCTTGCTTGATTCGGATCTGCCTGAGCTTCGAATATCCAGCCACCTAGATCTGAATTAAGCTTTGCTTGATTCGGATCTGTCTAAGATTTGAATATCCAGCCACTTAGGTCCGAATTAAGCTTTGCTTGATTCGGATTTGTCTGATCTTCGAATATCCAGCCACCTAGATCCAAATTAAGCTTTGCCTGATTCGGATCTGTCTGAGCTTTGAATATCCAGCCACCTAGATTCGATTTGAGCCTTGCTTGATTCAGATCTGCCTGAGCTTCGAATATCCAGCCACCTAGATCTGAATTAAGCTTTGCTTGATTCGGATCTGTCTGAGCTTTGAATATCCAGCCACTTAGGTCTGAATTAAGCTTTGCTTGATTCGGATTTGTCTTACACTACAAGAAATGTGTTAACTTGTGACGTTTTGGTAGTGACCATCTACAAAATCGTCTTAGATTTATGAAGATTCCGCACTGGATGGTCTCAAGCTGCTTGGGAGGGCCAAAACCTCAATAAAATATGACGATTTCTCTCAAAAACATCGTAATTTCTTCCAGTGAAATCGTCATAATAGCTAGAAAGGTCTAAATGCGGAGGATAGCAAGATGGACCATTGGATGTGAACAGGATGGACGGACAGGATGTTGATCCGTGGGAATTTGACACGGATAGATAACGTGGTAAGGTACCCATCGCCACGTCCCCACCCTCCCAGCGAACGCACGTCCCCACCTTTCTCGGCTCCCCAACCCTAATTCTACCGCCCGCCGCCAGACACAAACGAGTGAACTTCTCTCCCTTCCTTCTACAGCGAGATCCGTGTGCGCCGCCGCCCTCTGTTCGGGAGCTTCTTCCCCGCTCGCTCCAGCCACTTCCCTCATTCTCCGGCGAGATCCACAACCCCTCCAGCGAGATCCACCGATGATGAGGCGAATGATGGACGAGGCGGACGGCGACGGTTTCATATTCCTCACCTCTTCTCACACCGCCTCCCTCCTCTTCCATTGACCAGAGCCGCATCGAGCACGTGTAAGCCCGCCGATGGAGCCACCAGAGAGGATCCAAGGTCGGTGGCTGATCCGGCCGTCCCCATTCTTGTGTTCCTCGGATCTGGCAGCCCCGAGCCTCAAGCAGGGCTCGCACCATGGAGGTCATCAAGCCCTCCGCTCAAGTAGGGCTCGCACCATGGGCATGCGTCGTCCTCCGCTCTGATCCACATGATGTCTTCGCTGCCGCCAACGAGCACGCCTCCAACTAGGGGCGTGTATTCCGCGTCGCCAACCGTGTCGTCGTCACCCTCGCGACCTCAACGCCGAGGGCCGCTCGTCTCCACCGCCTCACAGACGAGGTACAGTATATCCTCACTTTGTCCTCCTTCTCGCATAAATTGAATCATTGGGTGGCCCTGTGTTGTGTGTTTTGACTAAACACCATATTCTAATGATGCAAAGAAACAATTTACATACATGTATTACCTACTCATGTTTTCCTTCTGACTAAACAACACCATATTGTATGGATTTATCATGTTTGTCGTAGTTTCTATCACACATATATTCTTGAATCCGATTCACACTTAAACTTTCAGTTAAGAAGGATGCTAGGACATGAACTTGTAGATTATAGCAGATAGGACATGAACTTGTGGATTATAGCAGCTAGGACATGAACTTGTCTATATAGCCGTGCATTCACCTTGATTAGACAAATACATATGTATGGTTCGTTATATTTTTCCTGATGGAAATCAACCAATACGTGTGAATTGTGCAAGGGAATGGTATGCTCAAGTAGTAGTTCTGTAATTTAAGCATACACTGGAGTAGCAGTCTTTGTACTGATTCATGTTAAGTGTACCAGCAAGAAGCTTCTGGGAATTGTAGTCGAATGACAGTACAAGGTTTCTTCATTTATCTTACATATTCTATTTCACTCTCCCTCAACATTATATGATAGTAGATCCTTGTTGAGTTTTGCCATGTAGTATATATCTGTGAACTCAATCGTTTGTGATAGATCTAAAGTTATTGTAAGTGATTTTTCCAGTGTTTGATTGTTCAGCTACAAGACATGTTTTGTTGTAGACTTGTAGTAGATCCATGTTGTGTTGTGCCCTGTAGTTTATATCCATGGGCTCAATCATTTGGCTGTTTAGTACAAAATAAGGTCACATAATGTGGTACATGTATCTGAAATGGAGCCTCAATCGTATTATTTATTTGTTTGCTACCTATTATGCATAGGCAATGCTTAGTCTTGTACACTATCGGGTTTTTTGATTTTTTCTGCTTATGCATAGATTGTTATATAGGCAATCAATTTGTACGGTTATAGTGCAAAGCTTCTTTTTTTGTTTCTTCATACTACTACTTACTAGTAGTTTCTGTTCCAATTTTCACTAAGGTTTGCTTGCTAACATATTGCAGCTATCCGTGCCCGTGGCTTTCTGGTGCCTTCATGATGCGAACCGAGACTTGGGGTTTCTAGACTGGTGGTGCTCCGGCTGTTGGGACAGCTTCCCTTGCATCGGATGTGCCACTAGAGCATGCTTCATGTCTCCCACGCTAGCGACATGGTCCTAGAATTGTGGTGCTGGTCTCGCTTGCCGTTGTGGTGGTGTCTCACTATTGTTGTGCTATGTGTGTTTGTTTTCCTGGTAGTAAGATGCCTGCGACAGAGGTGCCTTGAGGTAATAAGATTGCGCCGCCTCTGATCTGTTTTTTATTTGGTGAGCACACATATATGCTAGTCAATAGCCTCCTAGATCTTATATTGAGAATTCTTATGTCATTTGAGCACAACCCATGCTAGGAATGTTCACTTCAAAATTTGATCCGTAAATTTCATAACTGGGATACTACTTTATCCCCTATTAGTTTGTAATGGTGTAATCGAAATGAACAAATTTTGCTTGTATGTCAAAAGTTGAGAACCTGTGTTAAAATCTGTGTTCTTAATTCATAGTATCTTGCTTTATGCATGCACTGACACGCAAAGACGCATTGGAGCTGTACCAGACATGATTCTTGACTGTAATTTTGAGAACATGTGCATGCAAATGTATTACCGAGGCAAGATCTTTTCTTTTGTGCGTCTCTACGACTTGCACACGAAGGTACCTACTTGGACGCGCTCAAATTGATTTTGTCATGTCTTCATACTTACTGAAATGATATCAAAGAAGTGACTGACTCTCCCTTCATCGTCAGGAAGGGCTTTTGTGGCTGGTCGCTGATGGAGATCTCACAGTATAGCACACTGTTGATGTTGCCCATGTCCTTCTGCTTGGCCATGGATGTGATGAGGTGTCTACTATGGATGGCATCACCACTCACCTTCGCGGTTGTGGCACAGAGGGTGAGACACCTCTCATCTTCTCTCTCTGCCCCCCACAACACACTGTCAGCGATCACAACAGCAGCACATTTATGTGCCACTTAGTACTCCATGTACTCCATTGTTGTTGCTCTTTCCTATCTTGATCCATTAGAATAGCTAAGATTGGGTTGCTAGCCTGGTCATAACACCTTTCATTGGAGAATGGTGTTGGCTGAACTCTATCGGCAAGATGACAACGAACCGGTACAAGCCATTTCTCCGTGACACTAGCACATCGATAATCAGTGCTGGATCTAAACGCAAGAGTGTATACCTGTGATCATATCCAGTTATCTGTTTATCAATCTGTAGAGTTGTCTGGCCTTTAATAGTTTATTTGGATTTTGCTACTTTATTCATTTTTTGAGTTAACTGCTTGGTTGACGATCTAGAAGTAGGTATATTCTTGGTTGACTATCATTATCATGTAATGATTTGCTCAGTCTTAGTTTTTATTCTAGAAGTGCTGTATATTCAACCTGTCTATAGCACATCAGTTTGTGTACAATTGAAGTCGATACATACATGGATTTATTGATGTTAGAGGGTGCATGTTCTTGGTTGTTCTAAAGTTTGTTTCTTCCAAAGAGATTGCAACCTATATACCATCAATGCTTTCTATAACCACTTTTTGCACTTGAACTACTAGGAATAATGCGCTTTGTGGCACCTCCTTTCTTTCATGGTTTGATTTTTCTCTTTTTTTCATGGTCCCTTCTTGATGAATGGAAGCCATAGATGATATCTTTTACAAGTCTCTGATAGTCCCCACTCATCAAACAACTTGTCTGTTATTTATTTGTGCAACTTGCTCCTGCAGTTTTAGAGATCTGTAGCTTTATATCATTGTATGGAAAATGCAGCGAGAATGGTTTGGTCCAAGTTTGTTCCTATTTGGCTAGTTCTGTTTTACTCTAAAGCTTGAAATATATTTGAACCAGTTATGATCATTGACAGCAGTGTGCTAATATAACTCAGTAGTTTGCGTGAATCCATATGCTTCATCAGGATCTAACTATTTCGTGCTAAAATTCAATTGGCCCTTATTTTAGTTGGTTTGACCCACAGCAGCAGCATCCTTGATGCTTACTGACACCTACCTCTTGGTTGTTTTGCAGGCAGCCCTGGCTATGCCACTGGATTCTCAGTTTTGGCCTCACCACACTAAATTCAGAGTAACGTTGTTGCTCAGCGACCGCCATCATCAAGTGCTTCACCGGATCTGTACGGGAGGAGGCGTGGGCTTGTACCTGTTGCTGTTGTTCGCCCTTAGGTTTGTGTTTGGGATTATACCTTCTTAGCATGTAAAATTTGTTTGCTAGATTGCAGTTAACTGTTTTAAGTGTAGTAGTAGTGTGTATTTCACACTAGTAGTGTACCATGGGCTATGCTATTTTGATTTTCACTAGAACGAGGTGTTATATGGTGATTACTGTAGTTGTTTTTACTTCTGTGATCATACTCTATTGACCTCTATCTATGTATGGATGTCCTGGAACATTAAATAACGCATGTGGATGTATGCCTTAATATGTTTGTCTTTGAACAATTCCTGTTTTTGAGGTACTGCCACTTTGAGCTTTTGTAGGCATGTAGTTTATCTATTGCATCTAGGCTTACATTTTACATTGCTGGACCAATCAACTTCCTGTACTAGTTTCCATGATGCAATCTCAGTTTAGTGCTTCTGGTTGATGCAGGTGCACAACAATGTTGTTGAGTATGCATTCTCCTCTTTGACAGTTGTTGACTGGATTTGGCAAGGCCAATTATGTAATTTCATTGTTTTTTTTGTGAAAGCAGCTCATGAGAATACCGTGGTCTCATATTTTGTGATTTCCATGCCATTTAATATCATCTCATTTCTTTCCAGCATTAAACATTGCAAGTAGAAGGTTAAAATGCACAATTGTGATGTGTTGGGGCTGACATGGTAGTCCTTTTTGCTTCAGTTTATGTATTTATGTTCGTATCGGTAAGCTAAAATAAACTAGTGCAAATCAGACCATGCCATGCATTTTGTTTGATGCTATATGCTTCTAGTGCAAATCAGACTATGCCATGCATTTTGTTTTATGCTATATGCTTCTGATACGTGCTTTTTCCAATGCTAGGTGCTTTATTTTTTCGAAACTGGAACAGGAAGACGATGAAATTGGTGGCCTATCAAATATTTATTTAGTTTTTTTAGTTTCTTTGATGTATGTCTGAATTGGCAGCTTGATTTCACCTTTTGTAAATATATGATATATATATTCTGGAATGAAATTCTGCCTGTGATGTACAAATATTAGTGCTGATATGAGAATATTTGATTTGCTTGTCTGTTGTACTGGTAAAAACGGATCGAGTTTCTGCTCTAAATAGCCACGACCCCAAAACAATTGATTCAGACTTTTGTATTCCATCAAAATAAAAAGGTTTAAAAGAAATGTTCTATTAAAATGCCAATCTCCGACATGGTAATGGATTGTAAAATGGCTTTGGCCCAGAAATGAAACAGACTGCCAAGCCCAAGGCCCAAAATAAACTGAACTATAAAAAGGCCAAAGCCTAAAAAAGAAAAAGGCCAGAATTACTGGGCTTGGCCTATATAGATCATTAAAATGGACCGGGTTGTATCTATGCCACGTAGGATCAGCCACGTGGGATCTGACCTGGCCATGCCAGTTTTCCCATGACGATATCAGATCGTCATAGACGTTATGACGATCCAATATCGTCATAGACGTTTATGACGATTTTGCAAAAATCGTCGTTATAGTTCATTTGCGACGCCCAGCTTTCGACGATCTCAAAATCGTCATAGAATCGTCATAAACGGACTACTATGACGATTTTGTGACAAAAATGGAGGGTCATATATAGACAGATTCCTTGTAGTGTGAGCTTCGAATATCCAGCCACCTATATCCGAATTAAGCTTTGCCTGATTCGGATCTGTCGTATGTTCGAATATCTTATCGCTATTTGTTCTGTTGCTTAGGTTGCGCATGATCGGCATACCGCCGAATTCCAAAGGCTGCTCTTCGCCCATAAAAAGTTGCAAGAGAAGTACGAGAAGGTCATTCCCGTGGTGAAGAAAGATGGTAAGTTAACGAGTTTTTGCATTATTCTTAAAATTCTTATTGCTTTGGAAGTGGGGTGTTAGCTGACTTTGTTGGTGAATAGGTAATATCACAATCTTAATATCCGTCTTGAAAAGAAAGTCAAGGCCCTGGAAGGTTAGTTACTCTTGTTCTTTTACGCATATCTATGTGAATTATGCGCCGGGTTTCTCTTAACCCCTCTGGCTTCGGTATAGCCGAGTTACAAACTTTTGCAGTGTCACACCAAGAATGCATACCCATGCCTGATATGATGCTGCATTTTTTAGAACAAGACGCCACTCACTCGGCGCAGCTGAAAGACAAAGATGACAAGATAACTCGCTTGCGCGCCGAGGTGGAGTCACTCAAGCTTTCTCAGAAGTCTGAGTTTGAAAAAGTCAACCAGGAGTTCTCCGAGGAGAAGAATCGGCTAGCTCTACAATTGCAGAAAAATAAAGAGCTCCTCGAGGCTGCCGAACTGAAGACACGGGGGATGAGCGAGGAGATCACTCGTTTTGAGAAAAGCAAGAGTGACTGGGCTAAAGATCTTCAGATAATGCTGAGCTATATTCACCGTAAGCTTCTGACCGCGGCCGAGTTATCTTTTTCCCTTTCTTACTACTGACCAACGCACTTGTGTTTTGCGCAGACCATTTTCCAGAAGCTAAGCCCGTGAGCTCTAAAGTGGTGATTAATGCTCGTGCGCGCCGAGGCGTTCCTGCTGATGCAAACTCAGAATACTTGATGGAAGATTTCGTGGTCGCTGTTGGCGCTGCTGTTGGTCCGATGAAGATTATGGGCAGGGATTTGGTGCAGGCAGCTATCCGGGCCTACCATGTTCTCTGGCCGAATACTTCTGGGACTCCTGACATTGATGAGGTCAAAGTATTGGTGGAAAGATTAATGGCATCTGAGAGACAGCTAAGTCTTTGGAGGGAATCCGCCGGACGAGCTGGTGTTGATATGGCTCTCACAGTTATTATGTCATGGTATGAGGATATCTCCCTTGATACCCTGATAAATTTGCGCACTGGTTCCTGTTGGGTTGAGGACCCAGACTTCGCTCGCTCCGTGAGCTCGTGCCTTCCAAATCGAGTATGCGACGCGGCATACCTGGAATGAAGGGCCGAGTTTCCTTCCTAACCCGGAAGACGAGGTCGAAGTTGAGGATGCCTCTGATGATAACTCATCCGAACAGGGCGAAGATGAGGGTGACTCGGCTACTTCTGGTGATTCCAATTCGAGCTCGGATGGTAACGGAGACGCGCGATCCTCCTCCAAAGGGACTGGGCATTCCACAGCGCAAGCTGACGTTTCTCAACAACCTCGGGCTTCCCCCGAAGTCGCTCCTGGATCTGTGGAGGGCGAGGCAACTTCGGCCGAAGTGCCACCTACCTCGGAGTGCCCAGCTCCTGACCAAGTCACTGCCTCTCCAGTTTAAAAAACTCTAAGTCATTTCTTATCCCTGGTGTGCCGGGCGTATGATGTACGTCAAACATTTGTCCGTCTTTTGTGCGGTATGAAACTCTTTTGCCTTTTGCCGCTGAGACACATGCGGTTGTAATCGTTATCACTTTGTTTAAACTGGTCGTGTTTGTCCGAATCCTTGCTATGGCAGCTTTCAATTTCTTGAGTTTGGAGTGTATATTTGTCTTTGCTCTACCGTAGTTCGTCATTCAATATTGCCTGACTTTCGATAAGCTCCGTAGAGTGACCGTTGTGTTTTGGACTGTTAATCTGGGTGTAGATCTCGAAGGCCGTATTTGGGGAAAGTGAAATAGCATCATTCTGGGTGCCGAAGTTTGGTACTCACTCTTGTAACACGGGATACCCATACTTAGAAATAATATAGGGTAGTCCCCGAGCCATTGCTTAAGGCATCGAGTTTTAATGCATAAACCAAGCTTAGAAACAATATAGGGCAGTCCATGAGTCACTGCTCAAGACGCCGAGGTTTAATAAAACAAAATTAAAAACAATATATGGCAGTCACCGAGTCACTGCTCAAGGTGCCGAGGTTTGATACATAGCACAAAATCAAAAACAACATATGGCAAGCCCCGAGCCACTGTTCAAGGTACCAAGGTTTAATACATAAACCAAACTTAGAAACAATACAGGGCAGTCCCCGAGTCACTACTCAAGGTGCCGAGGTTTAACACATAACACAAAATCAAAAAATAACATATGGCAGTCCCCGAGCCACTGCCAAGGTTCAATACACAGCTGATGCTCCGTCCTGAAGCGCCACTTTACGATGTGCGGTAGATGACTCCTATGAGTAAAATGGACCAAGTAAAGCTATGTTCCATGGCCTTTTCGATTCTTCGCCGGCTTTGTCTGACTTGTTCTTTCCTGGTGACTGAGCGTCGATTAGGTAATACGCATCATTGTGCAATGCCTTGCTCACGATGAATGGTCCTTCCCATGGGGGCGACAGTTTGTGCATGCCGGCCGTGCGTTGCACCAGCCGGAGAACCAAATATCCTTCTTTAAACACTCTTGGATTCACCCTCTTGTTGTGATATCGTCGCAAAGTCTTGCTAATAGATAGCTGATCTTGATAGCGCCAGCTCTCTGGCTTCTTCTAGCAGCTCGACATCATCTTGCCGAGCTACTTCATTTACTTCAGCGGTTGTATACTGGGTAACCCTTGGCGAGTCATGTATTATGTCGGCTGGAAGCATAGCTTCTGCCCCATACACTAGAAAAAATGGTGTATAACCTGTTGATCTGTTTGGGGTAGTCCTGAGGCTCCATAGTACTACTGGTAGTTCCTCAATCCAACATCCTGCCAACCTTTGCAGCGGTTCGACGAGTCGTGGTTTTATTCCGGACAATACTAGTCCATTAGATCTTTCTACTTGCCCATTGGATGCTGGGTGAGACATAGAGGCGACATCTAGTCTTATGTGCTTTTCTTGACAGAATCTGGTGAAAGCTCCTTCTGCAAAGTTTGTACCATTGTCTGTAATAACACTGTGTGGGTTGCCATATCTCAAGATAATATCTTTGAGGAATTTCACTGCTGTTGGCCCATCACACCTCTTTATTGGTTTTACTTCAATCCATTTTGTGAATTTGTCCACTATGACTAAGATGTGGGTCATCCCGCCTCGGGCCGGCTTAAATGGTCCCACCATATCTAAGCACCATACAGAGAATGGCCAAGTAATTGGTATCGTTTTTAACTCGGATGATGGCATATGTATCTTGCTGGCATATCTCTGGCAACCATTACATTTTTCGACCAATTCTTTGGCCTCTTTCAATGCTGTTGGCCAATAAAACTCATGCCTGAATGCTTTGGCCACTAAAGCTCTAGATGAGGCATGATGACCGCATTCTCCTTGATGTATATCTAGGAGGATCTCCTGGCCTTCCGCCGAGCTCACACATTTTTGCAATACGCTTGTGACGCTCCTTTTATACAGCTCATTGTTTATGATTGTATAAGCTTTAGCTCTTCTCAGTGTCTGTCTTGCCAGTACCCCGTCATTCGGCAAAATCACGTCTCTGAGGAAAGAAAATATGGGTTGCGCCCATGTTGGTATGATTTTTTCTGGGGTAATCTCGCTATCTATTTCCATATCTTCCACTAACATAATTACCTCGGTTTTCCCCATATCCGTCCTTGCATCGGCTGGGTTCATTTTTGGAAATTCCGGGTTATATTCCTTGTCAACTTCCATCGGCACACTATCTTCGCTTGATTTTGCCGGAATAAAAATAGATTCGGATTCTGGTGATGGTGTTATTGATGGTTTCCTCAGGTGCTCTAGGGCGATACCTGGGGGAATCGATTGTCTGGTTGATCCGAGTTTTGACAATGTGTCTGCGGCGTCGTTTTCCACCCGAGGTACATGATGAAATTCACATCCATCGAAGTATCCACTGAGTTTTTGCACATGAAATCTATATAAGGCCATATTGGCATCTAACGCATCCCAATTGCCTGAGACTTGTTGTACTACTAGATCTGAGTCTCCGTAGAACAAGATTCGGCGTATGCCAATCTCTTTTGCCACCTTTAATCCATGGACGAGTGCTTCATATTCGGTGACATTGTTTGACGCGGAAAAATGTATCTGCAACACATATCTCAGCTGGTCTCTTTTTGGCGAGGTTAACACTATTCCTGCCCCCAAACCATTTCTTAGTTTGGAACCGTCGAAGTGCATCGTCCAATAATTCGGATCTAGTAATGGTGGCTCATATTGTACCTCGGCCCAATCCACGAAGAAGTCGGCCACAGCCTGAGATTTGATTGCATCTCGCCTATCGAATTGCGAAGCATCAGGTGACAATTCAATTGCCCATTTTGCTATTCGGCCACTTGCATCTTTGTTGCTCAATATGTCGGCTATGGGTGCTTCACAAATCACCTTGATGGGGTGCTCTTCGAAGTAATGTTTAAGTTTCTTTGCTGACATGTAGACCCCATATGCCATCTTCTGATAATGTGGGTAATTTTGTTTTGAGGCTGATAGTACCTCGCTTAGGTAATACACCGGCCTTTGTACAGAGTTATCATCTTCAATTCGTTCTACCACGATCACAACGCTCACTACTCTGTTCGTGGCTGCTATGTAAAGTAACATAGGCTATTTCGACAATGGAGAAGCCAAGACTGGCGTGACCAACATCTTTTTCAATTCATGGAACGCATTGTCTGCTTGTGGTGTCCAAATGAACCTATCAGATTTTGTCATCAATTGATAAAGTGGTAGTGCTTTCTCTCCCAGCCGACATACAAATCGGTTGAGCGAGGCTAAGCAACCTGTGAACTTTTGTACGTCGTTTAGACATCTCGGCAATTCCATCCTTTCCACTGCTTTTATCTTAGTTGGGTTGGCCTCTATACCTCGGCTAGATACGAGAAAACCGAGCAGTTTTCCCGCAGGCACACCAAAAGTGCATTTTTCCAGGTTAAGTTTCATTCGGAACCTTCTCAGGTTCGCGAAAGTCTACCGTATATCATCCAGTAGCGTTTTGCTTTCTTTGGTTTTGATAACCACATCATCTACATACACTTGTACATTCTTTCCTATCTGGTCATGTAGACATTTTTGCATACATCTCTGATACGTTGCCCCCGCGTTACGCAGGCCGAATGGCATGGTGCGATAGCAATAAGCCCCGTACGGGGTAATAAACGCAGTCTTTATTTGATCGGCTGGATTTAACGGTATCTGGTGGAAACCAGAATACGCGTCTACAAATGACAATAGCTCACAACCAGCGGTTGAATCAATGACTTGGTCTATCCTAGGTAAAGGAAAAGGATCTTTTGGACACGCCTTGTTCAGGTTCGTGTAATCGATACACATTCGCCATACAATGGCTACATTCGGATCATCCTTCTTCTTTTCCACTAGCACCGGGTTTGATAGCCAATCCGGATACAGCACCTCCATGATGAACCCGGCCGTAAGGAGCCGAGCTATTTCATCCCCTATTATTTTTCTCCTGTCCTCGGCGAAGCGGCGGAGAGGTTGCTTCACCGGCCTTGCTCCTGGCCTTACATTCAGAGAGTTCTTCCAACTCCCTCGGCACACCTTGCAGATCCTGAGTTGACCATGCAAAGATATCCCGATTCGCACGGAGGAAGTTGGTGAGCTCGCTTTCCTATTTAGCATCTAGGACGGCACCAATGGTGACGGTGCGCTCTGGGAACTGCTCACCTATCTAGAACTTTTTTGTTTCTTTAGTCGGCTGAAATGAGACACTTCCATGCGGGTTGGCTAATGCTGGCATATTCAGTTGTGCCGACTGAGCGAGGGCCGCTACCTCCTGAATCCTTCTTTTTTCTCTTGCTATTACCAATGATTCGGCCAGATTTGATCCGGCTGAAGCACATTCCATTGACTTCCTGTAATCTCCTGCTACTGTTATCACCCCTTGTGGTCCAGGTAACTTCATTTTCAGGTAACTTATGTGGCAGCTGCCCATGAATTTGGCCAGTGCTGGCCGTCCGAGTAGAGCATGATAGCAACTCTCTAGATCCACCACTTCAAACTCTAAATTTTCTGCTCTGCAGTTATCTCTTGTGCCGAATAACACATCCACTCGAACCTTTCCAATGGGTTCGCACGAAAGCCCTGGTACTATCCCATGGAATGTGGTCCTCATGGATTGCAGCATGTTCTGCGATATTCCGAGCTTATGCATTGTATCTTTGTACATGATATTGATACTGCTCCCATTGTCAATGAGTACCTTTGAAAATTTCACATTAATGCTTGGTCCGACAAACGTCGGATCTAACACGAGTGCATATGACCCCGGACTCGGCATTATCTTGGGGTGATCCTTTATGCTCCAAGTTATTTCTTGATCCGACCAAGGCACATATCTTGGTACTGCCGGCATAACTGCATTCACTTCCATATGCCGGCGCTGTACACTCTGCTTATCTTGCTGTTCTGTTGTGAAAACGCAATATGATTGATGATGTTCTCTGTAATCATTGCGTCCATTACTTCCTGGATTTTCCCTTCCATCCGGACCTTGGTTTATCACTTGATGCACCGCATCTCTCCGGTCCGAGTTTTCATACCTCGGGGGAGGAGGTGGTAACATCAGTTGCTGTGCGTTTTCTCTAGTCAACTGTGGCTGATGCTGCTGATGTGCCTGGAGAGGCGCTGTCTGTATGCCCGCGGGGTTACCCATTGCATTTTTCATCCATGCACATTGGCGGGTTGTATGGTTGGCCGGCCTGGCCGGGTTTGACGTGTGAAATTTACACGGCTGATCTAACATAGATTCAAACGTGTACTTTGGCCTCTCCTTCCATTGCTTCTTTTGCTCTGGTGTCCACTGTCTTTTCCCTTCATTCCTTGGTGTCCATTGCTGAGGACCATTCTTTTGCCGCTGACTATTTCCATGACTCGGCTGATCTTGCACTACTGCTGCCACCTGAGTTGAACCATATCTATAATCCGGTCTTTCTTCTCTCCTTCTTCCTCTGAAGTCATTGCGCCTGGATGACCCGGCCACATCTCTTGCATATTGATCTTGATGTTCCCGATGATCTGCCAACATTAATTCTGGTTGCGTCGGATCCCCCAATGCATAGGAATCCGCTATTCTGATGGTTTCTGCCAATATGGTTGGCATATCTCTTTGCAGTCGCTGCCATAGTACACTGGCATAGCGGCATCCTTGAGCGAACCAAGCTATTTCTTGTGATTCTATAACTCCCTCACACGAATTTCTCAGGTTACACCACCGAGTTAAAAACTCTCTATCTGTCTCATTCGGCCTTTGCTTGCACATGGCTAGCTGCTGCGGCCTGTTTGGCCTCTTGTAAGTACTAGTGAAGTTGCTAACAAACATTTCTTCAAAATCCAACCAACAGTTGATGCTGCCTGTCGGCAGATTATTCATCCATAGTCTAGCTGGTCCTTCCAACATTTGCGGAACATATCGCACTGCCCATCGTAAGTTTCCGCCAGCTATTTTTACTGCAGTGGCATAATCAATCAACCAATCCTGCGGTTTGGTGCTCCCATTATATGTTTTTGTGCCCCTTGCCAGCTGAAAGTTTGGCACGGGCGGCTCGCCCATGATCCGTGGTCCGAAGCATGCCGGACCTGGTGGACCCTGTTCTTCTAACAGCTCGGATCGGTATAGCCGGTCCAGCTTTACTCTGGCATCTCCTGACGGCAAATCTCTGTACAGAATTCTTTCCTGCATTCCATAGTGGTTATTTCCTCCATGAACCGCATATTCCATTTCGGAATAACCATCATTGTACCTTTCATTCACCTGATTGTGGCGAGCTGGTCTTGCTTCTCTTTCCTGCCGAGGTTCATGTCTCGGCTGCGGGTTGGGCGGTGGTTCTCTCTTTCCTTCGATTGGGATATTGTTCTCATGATTCCCTCTTCCGAGTTCTCCTCGTCCGAGATCTCCATTGCCTCGGCTTCCATTGCCTTTCTCAGCACGGCCGGGGTTTCTCTCGCCACTGTTACCTCGGATTCCATTGCCTCTGTTCTCATTTGCTTTTCTGGCTATCGCTGGATCATATGGAACAATTTGCTTATTTCTCTTTCCCAAAGTTACTGCTCTGTCCTTTCGTGCATTATTTCCGGGCGAAGATGCTGCTGCCACAGATAAGGCGGTCTTTGCACCAAATGAGTGAACCATTTACGAGGCACTGCCTCCGGTCTGCTCTGAGCATTTCTTCATTCTGCTGGTTCGCAATGTGCACTAGCTCATTCACTCTTTCTTGCTGTTTCTGCCGGGCTTCGCCGGTCAATCCTTCTAACTCTAATGCTGCGGCATTTGCCGCTCTCAGGTTCTTTGCCGGGGTACTGTACCTCGGCAAGCCTAGATCAACTGACTCTGCCTTATGAGCATCATGTTCCTTATTGATATCGTCTATGAGGTTTTTTCCTCTTACTCTCAACTCGTCAACCCGCTCGGGGGCGACGTCAAGTTGTTTGCCCTGGCATATTCTCGCAGGGTCCTGTATAAGGACTCCCGCAAGGCCGACACGTTTTTTGCCTCTACCAGCACTTTCTGCCTGGTCTCTTCTAACTCTGCCTGAGCATTAGCCGGATCAAGTATCAGCGCTACAGGTGTAGTCAGATTATCTATAGTTGCCTGAAGAATGTTTTCTGGTCTTTCCAGAGGTGGCCCTCTTACCCTTGGTGCCTTAGGGGTTGTCTCCTGCACCTCGGCCTGGTTGGCCGTTGAAGGAATTACCTCGGTGGGTATGGAGTTGTCTGCTTGGGAGCCACCTGCAGACCCGTCGTCGGATCCCTGCTTGATCCGGCGCCCGCTGCTCCTGCCTGCACCCCAGCTGCGACCATCACCTCAACGCTGCTGACTGGGCGCACTCCGCGCGTACTATTTTTGGCGCTGAGGGGAGGTTCTCCTGCAACAACAACCTGGTGAGGATAAACGGCGGAGACGTCGACGCCGACGTTGATCTGATGCATGCCCAAGTTGATGAAGACGCCGTTGCGCGGAGGAGTTTTTCCCTTGTAGTTGCCTGCGTTGTCGCTGACGTAGTCACGGATATCAAATCTCCGGACTAAGCCAGAGACAATGCGCTCGCCAGTGTTGATGAAGTTTCCCGTCCGGATCATGACTCCAGCTAGCACCACTGCTGGCCCCACGGTGGGCGCCAACTGTCATGGTGGTGGCACGGCAGATGCCATGGGTAGGCTAAAGTATGGGGCCAATGGATGCTAGAGGGATCTGGGGAGGGAAGATGTAGTTGATTCTACACACAAAAGACTAAGGTAAAGATCTTTATTTCTCCTTCTTTGGGCTATAAGTGCTCCTTGAGCTGTGTACAAGAAGAAAAAGAGAACTTTACCAGCCTAACGGTACTAAATGAGCCGATGCCCTCCTCAGGGTCCAAGCCTCCCCTTATAAAGGAGAGCCATGGGTTCCTCTAGGGCTGACGTGGCAAGCATATTCGAGGAATATGCTTGTCCCAATATACTAACTCGGCGGCCTCCTTTCCGTGTCTCCCTTCTAATGACGGCAAGATTCCAGAAGGCCCCTCCTGCGTGCCTCGGGCTTCAGGACTGTCACCTCCGTTACCTCCTTCTGCCCCTCTGTCGTTCTGCGCCATTGTCCTTTGTGCTTGGCTCTGCTCAGATTCTCCCTAGCATGTTACTAGAGTTTGACTTTAGGCTTCTCCTTATCCTGCAAGCTTCGTATCATTCGGCCCTGCCTCGCATAACTCGGCTCGTCCTTCACCTGCATAAGACTACTAGGGATAACCCAGCCGACTTACGCAGTATCCCGGCCGGGTAATGCCTGGCTATCATCATAAGGGTCCTGCTCTTTTATATATCGTCCGACCTCTACAGGATTCGGCCGACTTAGTTTGTAACTCGGAAACTGGACGGGGAACATCCTTTCGTCTTTCCCCGTCTTTACCCTATCCGAGTTCACCTCCCCAACAGTGTAAGTTCCATAGACCTTGGCCTTACACATATATGAATGATAATTATCATACCACGATCCACAAGATAGTGATCAAGTGCAAGAACCATATCATATCACTTTTTGCATATGATGTTTGTTTGCATATTATTTTCCGTGTATGGCGCTTTAGTAGCATTATAAGATGATCCATCATTTAAATATCAAGAAAAAAATGTGTTCTTACTTTATTATGCACCGTTAAGAAAGTTCGTCGTTTAGGGACACCACGTGATGAACGGCTATGATAGATTCTATGTTCGCATACAGCGGGTGTAAGCCAGTTTTACACATGCGGGTACTAAGGTTCTTACTTGGCGAGCCTAGCATGTATAGACATGGCCGTGCAACATAAACCGAAAGGTAAAGCATGAGTCATATAGTTGATATGATGCCCATATTGATGCTCGCCTTTGAAGTTGTGCCAATTCACGTGATGATTGGTATTGGTATAGTGGATTTGGTTCATGTAATCACCAAAACAACTCATGGGTTGTTTGTTTTTGAGTGGTAGTTCAAGTAGTAATATTATTAAAGTTGAAATCAATTTTATCATCAAGTAAAGAAAAGTGAATTTGCATAATTTGTTGTAGTTATTGGCATCCGTTCACTACCTTATGCTTAGTTATAATTGAGATAATTGAACTATAGATTTCTGGATAATTACTTTATGAGCTGGTATCGTATTGCTTTGAGTTTCAATCTAAAGTTTAAAGTCCTATTGCAAACTTTCAGCAAACTCCATTTACTCCATGAAGTTTAATAATTAGTATTAAATCAAGAGTAATAATTCTAGTGTTAGTATCTAAAGTATCATGTTTGCCTCCATGATTCTTGATATTCAAAAGATTGTTTTAATATCAAGGTTATCTATGAGCTGAAAGGATTGTTTTAGAAACCATTATGTGTAGAAGATATTGTGTTATCTGAAACGTTGTTTTGGTTGCAATATGATAGAGTATAATTTAGCAAAATATATGTTCTCGTATTGGATGAGAATTTGCGAAGGTTAGAGATGCTAGACGTCAAATCCCAAAAAGGTTTTGGAAAGTAACATTATACTCGTGATTCGCCTTTATAAGCTATAGTAGGTTAATCATGAAAATTTTCATGATAAGGATGAATAAAAGATGTAGGTAAAATGTTTACTACACTAAAATACTACTAAAGAATGGTTTTTGAAAGTGTTGGAGGTATGCCCAAGAGGCAATAATAAAAGTAGTTATTATTATATCTTTGTGTTTATGATAAATGTTTACATTCATGCTATAATTGTATTAACTAGAAACATTAATACTTGTGTGGTTTGTAAACATGTAAGAGTCCCTAGTAAAGCCTCTTTGTAAAACTAGCTTGTTGATTAATAGATGATTATGGTTTCCTAATCATGAACATTGGATGTTGTTAATAACAATATCATATCATTACGAGAATGGTGTGATGGAAATACTCCTATAGTTAAGCATAGCATAATATCAAGTCATTTCAATAGTTCATTTGATATAAGCTTTCAGATACATAGTAACCTAAATCCTTCGACCATGAAATCATGTTAATCACCATTACCGTATGGATGCTTTGATGACATATGTTGGGAATATGCCCTAGAGGCAATCATGTATGATGATATTTACCATTGTATTCATAAAGTTATTAAGTTGTCCCTGTATAAACATCTGATGTGTATCATTGAATATGTGATTCGATTGTGGAACAATATTGTAGCGGTCCCAACCTTTAATAAGGTAGAAATCCCTGTGTTTACAATGCTAGTCCCTGGATCAATAGCTAGCATCCACAGTTAATATGTAATATCAAGAAACAAAGGTCATAATACAATTTTATAACCAGGAATAAAATAATTCATTACATCTTACATAACTCATTTGTCTATCTCATTACAATGCAGCAGAAATAACTATAGCATGGAGTCCTTCATCTTCAAAGTGCCACAGGCAATCATGTTGGTTGTAGACTTGTAATCCTATTCAACACACTTCACTAACATCAAACAAACCTGCAACATAATAAGTTGCAGCCACAAGGGTCAATACATTTGAATTGTATTGGCAAGTGTCACTACTATGTAGAAATAAGTGGATCCTATCCTTACATGCATATTTGGCTAAGTAGAGTTTAGGCTCATTTGCAGAAAGCAGTATAGTTTTATCCTAACTTTTCAAAAATAGTTTTGATCTTTTGAATATCTTTCTGAACTCCTTGGAAAACTCCAAGTTCTTCTAATACCTTGTTGTCACCATCAAGTTTTACTTTGAGAAATTGGAATGTCGAAATCTTCCATAGCTTCAGGCCTTAGTTGCTCAGAGTTGTCCATAACCGGGGACACGGCTAAGTACTTAGAATTTTGATCTTCTGCAGAAGTTGTACACTTTAACCACATGACACAATCTCTTCTTGACGCCACCAGTGGCCGCTGGATAAGTACTCACCAATTGGAGTACCGGCAGATCAAGAATGTGACAAAGTCTTTCCATAGAAGTCCTCCCAATACACAATGCTAGCTTGTCTACCAGGCACCAACGTAGGGATATAATTTCATATACAATTCTAGTTAACCTGAAGATGTCAATGCATGGGTCTTCCACTATGTAGTTGACTAAGACAGAGCCCATTTAGCATGTGGCTATACACGGAAGCCACTGTATGAGAAACATGTTCAATCTCTAAGTCCCTGGGTGGTTTCCTTCTAGTGCACATACAAAAAGATAGCCATATAAACATGGTTCCCTTTGTTGCCACCTTGTCCAAAACTTGAGTATCCTCCTTCCACCCAGGTGGTTCATTTAGTACTTGTTTTATTATATAAAACATACATTTTTCAAACACTTCATATAACCACATTATGTATCCCATCCCAAATATATAGCAGCGCTAAGCATACTACAACTACAATGTTTTCACTAAGGAAGATATAAGGATATCCTAATAGGATATAGCATAACATAGAAATATAGTAGTCCTATCATGCATGTTACAAAAATCTACTAAGTGTAATGAAAATAGTAGGACATGGATGACAGTTTCACTTGCCTTTTTAGTAGAGAATATTTGTTCACTCCTTGATTTTGGAAATATCACACTCTTCTAACTTCACTACAATTCAATCAAGCGAACACATATTCAACTAGCATTCAAACAATTTACCACATAAAATAACAAAAACAAGGCCATGCATGCAAGCATGCAAAATATAGTTTTATTTGGATAAGTGGTTTCTATTAGCTCTAAACATTTTAAAGCTTATATTGGTCATTTACAAAAGTGGTAAAACCATTTAAATTCAAGTTGGTGAAAATGGCCACTTTAAGTCATTTTTGTTTTGCTAGGGATGATTTTAATCAGAATGACAATCCCTAGTGTTTGTAAAATATTTTTAAACATAACATGTTAGTGTTTTAAGGTCAAGTGTTTAATATTAAAACCATTTGCAAAAGGTTTCACCCCATAAACCAATTTTGTACCAAAGTGATATTTTATGTTGTTGGAAATGCCTTTTAGCAAAGTAATAATTTTATAGGGTTCATCAAATATATTTTTAAATCTCAAACATGGTGTTTAGGGTCAGAGAGTTTAATTCAAATCATTTTCCAAACATTTTACTCGAAAAGTATTTTTAACACATAAACAATATTTTATTTGACTAGAAATGCTCTTATTCAAAGATTTATTCTTTAACTTCACAAAATACATTTTTAAATCCACAAGTTGATTTCTATGGTCAGTAGGTTCAAAACAATCCATTTTCCAAAGATTTTATCCTAAAAACATTTCTAGAATAATTTTTATATTCAAATTATGCCTATACAAGTTTCTGCAAAAACAACTAAGTTTCCAGAAGCAATTCATTAAAAAAAGTGCATGGTTGGAAAGTACTTGTTCTGCTGATTCCATTGATATAAAATTTGCAAAATTTGGACGTGTGGATTAAAAGTTATGAATTTTGCAAGTTTGCATATCTAATAGATCAAAATTTCTGTTTTAAACAAACTCTGAACACGTGGCGCTTTCTTACAGGACGATACCGCTTCAGGTGGATCTAGCTATACTAGCCGCGGGATCCCATTTAAATCGCATGGCACAGATCGATGCATGCCCCTTCGATTAAAATCTAATCCTATTCCTTCGATCCAGATCCAACGGACCACAATAGCTTGACCATGGACTGGCGGCGGCGGATGGCGGCGCACGCTCAGACGGGGAGGTTTCCGAGGAACTAGGTCACACGGGAGATGGACAGGATGCTCACCAGACTCGCAGGAGTGCGGCGAAGCTCAAGGTGGGGTCAGTTCGTCGAGGGGCGCTCGGGGGTAGCGGGGATTGCTCACCGGAGTTCGCGGCGGCGCCAGGTGCTTCTGTTCGTCGTCGGGGGCGAGCTTGTAGGCCACTAGAAGGAGAAATAAACGGTGCATTAGACGCGTGTGAGTGTGGCGGTCACGAAGGCATCAATAGGAGGGACAGGGGCGGACGGTACTTACGGGAAGGGGTCGTCGGGAGAAGTGGCAGACGACGGTGGCGCTCGGGTGATGTCCTTGCCGAAGCTCTGGTGCACGCGCGGCCAAGCGAGCGACACTGGGAGATGCAGGGGGCGATAGGGAGCATGCACGTGTGGACTGGGAGGCAAGGGGTGGTCGGACGACGCCGGAGTAGCTCGTCGGGGCAGGGGTTTCGAGTTAGCGATTCGGGCAGCCTGGTGGCCGAGAGAAGGCGATGTTTGGGGGAATGGAAGAGGGGGCGTAGGCGTTTATGTACGCGTGATTACTGGCGAGAATTGATCGCTCATTGACGCGAATTCATTAGGGTTTAACTGCGGCTGTAAACGGCCACGAACGATGGGAAACGGTCGACGCGGGTGGGAGAGAAGACTGACAGCGTGGAGCCTGGCTGTCTGCGAGAGAGAGGGAGTGGGTATGGGGTCCACCGATCAGCGACTTTGCGGGTGTGGTTTCTGGTGAAAAACGATTTGGGGGGAGGGAAAGAAGATGGTTGCGCTGCTGGGCTAGACTGGGCCTGCTAGTGGGTTGGGTTCGTTTCCATTTTTTTGTACATAATTTTTTTCTTTTTCCTTTTCTATTTATCTGATTTGGTTTTTATTCAAACAATTCAAACACTATTTGAATTCAAACTTCTACCAAACTTTGTGTAGATTTTAATATTGTTATTTAACATATTCTAAAGTCAAAATTTAGAATAATTCTTTTATTCTTTTTAGGGTCTATTATTTATTTTAAAATAGACATTTGTCTTTATTTCAAATAGGATTTAAATATGTTTTAAAACTCTATTTGAAATATAAATTTTTACCAAACCTTTTTTAGTAGGTTTTATTTTAAAATAAACCACTTTGAATTATTATTTAAAATACTTTATTATGTTTTTAATGTTCATTTAAAATGGGAAATGTCTTTACCTAAATGAAATTTGGATAATAATAAATCCTCATGATTTTATTTAAATAACTCTTTTTATTAAACAAAAATATTTTATTTTATTTGCTTGGCCAAATTTTAATTTGGCTCTTTAAAATAGTCCTTATTTATTTATTTCTTCTTTTGCTTATAAAATCCATATATTTTATTTAAAGATCCAAAAATGGTGATTCCAACTTTTATAACTTTATTTATTATTTGTTTATCTTTTTAAATCCCTCTAGGATTCTATTTGATCAAAATAGGTTTTGATGTTTCCATTTGGAATCAAAAAGTTTCTTTTCACCCTAAATTTCAACAATCATTTATTTTGTTTATTTATTTTTCACATTTCAAAATTTGGAAAATTTTGGGATGTGAAAAATACATTCATGTTGTTTGTACTAAATATACTTGGTCATTGAGGTTGTGCTGGACACACAACTTAGACCAATGTGGAAGTTGGCTTGCTGACTCGTTCCACTTGTCATGGGCATGGTAATGTTATTCCGACTTACACAGATTAGGCTAAAGAGTTTAGCGAGTCGGATTGACCCATATTGAGGTACAACGAACAAGTTTTCATTTGTATATCTCAATCAATGTAATCCTTAGACCTGAGGTTATTGCATAGTCCGAGTTGAGGATCACCGACTTAGGTTCTGTCAAACACTAGTCCGTAACTGGGCAGTTATGAAGGCAGAGTTCGGGTCGACTAAGAATCAAGCTGCGTGATATGAATAACCAAGATGGGATTTTGCCCCTCCACTCGGAGAGATATTCTATGGTCCCTCTCAGATGATATGATTCGGAAAGCATGGCCATGCACGACTCGGTTAAGTGTTAACCGAGGCAATCAACTAAGAGTTAGTCAGGTGAATCACTTATCTCGGATCGAGAAAAGAGTCGAACTATTTAAGGGATGACAATTATTCGCCTATAGTCTGACAAGGTATATCGTGAGGCAAAAGGGGCTCGGACACAAGTCGCATTGGAAAGGCAAGTCGTCATAACTCTATGGTACTTGGGAGTCGGCATTTTCTGCTAGGAGCCGCTACCGACTGATCGATTGTGAGTCGAACTCCAATCATGTCGAATTAGCCATGAGCCTGCGGGGTCACACACTTAAGAGCGGGAGCATGTTCGGATTGGATCTGAACCGGAAATCTGGTTGGGTTGGACCCAAGCTAGATTAGGACTGAGTCAGTGAGTCAGACTCACGGTGACTAGTGTTATATGGGCTTTAGTGAATGGGCCACGAGAGTGGAGCCCATGTTCACTCCCTATATATAGTGCAGCACAGTAACCCAGAAGGGTAAATCATTGATCGGTTAGGTTATTCCATGTGTTGGAAACCCTAGATCCACAGCAGTCCTGCCGCCGTATCGAACCTAGCAGTTCACCACCGGTGCTCCTCCTTGTACGTGTGGATACCAGCAGAGGTGTTGTATGATCAGCACCAGGACGATCGGATCGCAAAGGACTGCACTGCATCAACTGGCGCGCTACATCAGTAATCCACAACTGCGCTTCTAGTGGTAAAATCGTGGCCTTCCACCTCAGCTAGATCTTGGGATCACCACGTTAGAGGAAAAGTTTTTGTTTTATCTCTACGTGGCTCAACAGTGGTATCAGAGAGATAGCTTCTGGTTTTAGGCTCGAGATCTCGCATATGTGATATGCAGTAGGCTGTAGATGAGATCTATATGCTGTTTTGGTGGTCGATCTATGAGATAGATCGGTTTTGTATGAGGTTTATTGGATCAACTGTACTCGGGGAATGGTAGATCTGATTTCCGTGATCATACTACTGAGGTCGTGGAACGACATACCCCTACCGTTCGTCTTCCGCCATTGGGGTAGACTGTGACACGTAAATCCAGAGGCAGTGATCGAAGATCAAAAAGTTTGATCGAATCAGAACAATGGCCGGAATCCATGTCGGGACCGCCGGCTTCGCCCTGTCGTAGCGCCTTAGATGTCGTTGCGAGTTTCACAACGCCGGTAGATAGCGTATCTATGCATAACTTGTTTTTGCAGGAAGTTGTGAATGGTATGGTTCATGTGCATGTGATGTATGTGTGTAATCCATACGTGATCTGCGAATCACGGTTTTGTCAACCAGATAGAGCCTAGGTGCTTTCATATTATTGTATAATGATCTGCGTGTTGGATTCTCCTTGTAATTTACTTTACTAAGCTGGTGTAGCTGTTTGGAGAACCCGGATGGCGTGCAAGGCGTTGTACATGTCGGCAACATGGACTAAGATGGCAAGTCACAAGAGTTGGCACGAGTCGGATTACAGGCTTTGTGGAGATGGAGATCGCCATGAAGAGAGCCATACCATTTCACATTATAATTGCTTTATTTTGTGTTATTGTTATGTCTCTGTTTTACCTCTATTAGATAGTCGGTAAAATTTAATCCCTCAAAGAAGGTCTAGTCGGTCTTCCCGCCAGTGTTTACACCATCACAAGTCGGACATTTTTGGTAGTGGGCTCATAAAATTGAGGTGCTGCCAATTCTTTCCAACTAGGTGGGTTCGAGTCGGACTCTTACTGCGGAAACACTCGGTAAGCTAGACGGGTCTATCACAACGGTTGTGGGGCTCGAGGAAAAGTCTGATGGGAGCCGGGACATGTGATTCTACCCGTCCAACAGGAGTCGTAAGAGATGCGATTGACAAGGAGTTGTCTACCTAGATCACTTGGCGGCTAGCGGTGATGCTAAAGCTCACTAGACGACTTGCTTATTTAGGATCCTAAATCACTAAGTAATCATCCGAGGGGTGTTGGTTCTAGTGGGAGCATAAAATATTAAAGTGTTTAATATGATTTCTCTTTTATGAATACATGTCTTAAGTGTTTTGCATATTTCTGTTGTAGATCATGGCACCAAGTAGTAGTCACTCTCAGATATCCGATTTTGCGTTGAGAACCATTCTTGAGAAAGATAAACTGAACGACACTAATTTTACCAACTGGTATCGAAATCTGAGAATTGTTCTCAAACAAGAAAAGAAGGACCATGTCCGAGACAACCCACTTCCAGATAAGCCGAATGAGAATGCAACTGTCGCTGCCACCAATGCCTACCGTCGGGCTAAGGATGAGTCTACGGATATTAGCTGTCTTATACTTGCTCACATGGAACCGGACTTGCAAAAGCAGTTCGAGAATGTTGAGGCCTACGATATGATCAAAAGCCTCAAAAGTATGTTCCAGGCTTAGGCGAAAAGTGAGAGGTATCAAGTATCTCATGCTTTGCTGAGTTGCAAGCTTAAGGATGGTGATCCACTGAGTCCGCATGTGATAAAAATGGTTGGTTACGTGCAGTCTCTGGAAAGGCTTGGCTACCCCATTAGCGAAGAGTTCTCTACGGATATAATTCTGAACTCTCTTCCTAGTGCATATGGGCAGTTCATTTCGAACTACCACATGCATGGTATGGATAAGAAGATCACTGAATTACATGGGATGCTCAAGCAGGCATAGGCGGATCTCAAGAAGGGCGCCAGTCAAGTGTTGATGCTGCAGAATAAGGCTAAGTTCAAGAAGAGTTCTTGGACTAAGAAGAAGGCTAAGTCGGGAGGAAAGAAGGCTTAGGACCCAGTCCTAGGCGCTTCCTCAAGGACTAAGCCATCTCCTTCAGCCGGATCCACTTGCTTCTATTGCAAGGTAGATGGACACTGGAAGAGGAATTGCAGCAAGTACTTGGCCGACAAAGCCAAGAGTGGAGGTATGACTTCTGACTCAGGTACACTTCTTTGCAATGTTATAGACATATATCTTGCTGATGCACCTAATAGTTCTTGGGTATATGATACCAGATCAGTTATTCACATCTACAACTCGTTGTAGGGACTGGTAAGAACTAGGAGCATAGCAAGAGGCGAGGTTGATATTCGAGTCGGCAACAAAGCAAGAGTTTCTATGTTGGAAGTCGGCACGATGCAACTTCATTTACCTTCCGGATTCATTATGGAACTGAATAATTGTTATTATGTTTTAGTGCTTAGTCGAAACATCATTTCCGCTTCATGTTTGATGAGGCAAGGCTATGAGTCGAATATCAAGAATAATGGTTGTTCTTTATATTTGAATGATATGTTTCACGTCTTTGCACCCGTCCAGGACGGGTTATTTATTTTGAATCTTGATGGTTAGTTCGTTTATAACATAAATGTTAAAAGGTTGAAACCAAATGATCTGAATATGACTTACTTTTGGCACTGATGGCTTGGTCATATAAGTTGGAAGCGCATGAAGAAGCTCCATGATGATGGACTCTGAACTTCGTTCGACTTGGAGTCGTTTGAGACATGTGAATCTTGCCTACTCGGCAAAATGACCAAGACACCTTTTGCAAAGAGTTGCAAAAGGGCGTCCGACTTGTTGGGACTAGTACATAGTGATGTATGTGGAACAATGAGCACGAAATCCAGAGGTGGTTACGAGTACTTCATTACCTTCACTGATTATTTGAGTAGGTATGGATATATCTACTTGATGAAATATAAGTCGGAAGCCTTTGAAAAGTTCAGAAAATTCCAGAATGAAGCACATAATCAACTCGGCAAAAAAATAAAGTTTCTTCGGTCGGACCGATAAGGCGAGTACATGAGCCATGAGTTTGATGACCATCTGAAAAGTTGTGCAATAGTTCCTCAACTTACTCTGCCAGGAATGCCACAAAGGAACGGTGTTTCGGAAAGGCAGAATCGGACCTTGTTGGACATGGTACGATCAATGATGAGTCGAACAGATCCGCCTTTATCATTTTGGGGTTATTGTCTAGAAACAGAGGCGTTCACACTAAACAAAGTACCATCAAAGTCGGTAGAGAAGACATCGCATGAGATGTGGACAGGCAAAAGGCCGAGTTTGTCTTTTCTTAAGATTTGGGGTTGTGAAGCATATTTCAAGCGACTTCAGTCAGACAAGCTCACGTCCAATTCGGATAAGTGTATTTTCATGGGGTATCCGAGGGAAACCTTGGGTTACTACTTCTACAACCGAGAAGAGGGCAAAGTGTTTGTTGCTCGGAATGGTGTCTTCCTTAAGAAAGAGTTTCTCAGTCGGGGAGTCAGTGGGAGCACGGTGCAGCTCGAAGTAATTAAAGAGCAACCGGCTAGTAGCGAGTCGGCAAAAACCTTGGAGGTTGCGTCGGTCATGGCGGCTGAGCCGGCAGCAGCACCTATACTATGAAGATCGGCAAGATTACGAAGTGTTCGTGATGTATTACTGTTAGACAGTGATGAGCCGGCAAATTATTCGGAAGCGATGGTGGGATCTGATTCCGAGTCATGGCTTGGAGCCATGAGATCCGAGTTAAAGTCCATGGATGAAAATCAAGTTTGGAACTTGGTTGATCTGCCAGACGGTGCAAGACCCGTCGAGTGCAAATGGGTCTTTAAGAAGAAAACTGACATGGATGGAAATGTTTCTGTCTATAAAGAACGTCTTGTCGCGAAGGGGTTCCGACAAGTTCAAGGAGTTGATTACGACGAGACTTTCTCGCTTGTAGCGATGCTTAAATCAGTTCGGATCATGTTAGATATAGCAGCCTATTTCGACTATGAGATATGGCAGATGGATGTCAAAACGGCTTTCCTTAAAGGAAATTGAACCGAGGAAGTGTATATGATACAACCCGAGGGTTTTGTCAATCCGGCTAATGCTGACAAAGTGTGCAAACTTCAGAAATCCATTTATGGGTTGAAGCAAGCATCTCGGAGTTGGAATATTTGCTTTGATGAGGTAGTCAAATCGTTTGGCTTCATCAAGAGTGATCATGATTCTTGTTTACACAAGAAGTTTAATGGGAGCAAAGTAAACTTTCTAATATTATATGTGGATGACATATTACTGATTGGAAATGATGTCCAGATGTTGCAAGAAACCAAGGAATCATTGGAAAAGAGTTTCTCAATGAAAGACTTGGGTGAGGCAACATACATCCTCGGAATCCGGATCTATAGAGATAGATCAAGGAGGCTCATTGGATTGAGTCAGAGTACTTATTTGGACAAAGTGTTGAAGAAGTTCAACATGGAATCATCTAAGAAGGGGTTCTTACCGATGTCCCATGGTGTAAAACTTAGCAAGACTCGGTGTCCTTCGACAACTGATGAGCAAAGTCGGATGAGTGTGATTCAGTATGCTTCTGCAGTCAGATCCATCATGTATGCCATGATTTGTACTAGGTCGGATGTTTCATATGCGCTAAGTGTTGTGAGCAGATACAAGTCTAATCCTGGAGAAATCCACTGGACAGCGGCTAAAAGTATCCTAAAGTACTTGAGAAGGACCAAGGATATGTTTTTGGTTTATGGTGGTGAAGATGAACTCAGTGTAAAGGGTTACACAGATGCGAGTTATCTTACCGACTCTGATGATTCTCGTTCACAGTCCATATACATGTTTATTATAAACGGAGGTGTTGTGAGCTGGAAGAGTTCCAAGGAAGAGACTGTGTCTGCATCTACAACAGAGGCTGAGTATATTGCCGCCTCGGAGGCAGCAAAGGAAGCTGTTTGGATGAGGAATTTCCTCATGGATCTTGGTGTGGTTCAGGGATCGTCCAATCCATTAGACATGTATTGTGACAACAATGGTGCTATTGCACAAGCGAAGGAACCTGGACAACACCAGAAGAACAAGCACATACTCATGCGGTACCACCTGATTCGCCAGTTCGTGGATCAGTGTGGCATCCCGCAAAACCACTACTAGAAAATCGCGTTGAATTTGTGCATTGCATCGTCATCTTCGTACATTGCTTGACTGCATTATTTGAAAAGCCCAATTTTGATTATACAAATAACCCTCTTTATTATAAAAGGCAAAACCCCGATCGCATCGGAGTATTTTTATTTGTCTAAAAACTGTTTGCAAATGGCCTTGTTTTGATTTAATCACGAACAAACAAACACAAAAACTAAAACTGCCCAACCCTAAATCCTAGTCCCACCAAAATCTACCCTACCCACCAACCGTAGACCGCCACCTCACCCTCTCCCCTTTTTCCTACCCACCCTGCCACCTCACCAATCCCTCTCCTTTTCCCCCTCTCTCTCTTTTCTCACCCCAGCCTTTACCCTCTCTCTATGCCCCGGTCCCACCCCAACCCCTCAGTGGCCCACAGGCTGCAGACCGACCCCAGGCCTCCCCACAGCCACCCGCCCCACCCATGGCCCACGCTGCACCACGCGCCACACTTGGCGAGTCTTGCAGCAGCTCGGCCAGCGCCGCCACCACCTTCCCACCTTTCCTCCCGACCCTCGGCCCCACCGCGGGCCCCAACCGCCAGCCACCGCGCTGGTCACCCAGCCTGCCCGCCATGGTCCCACCCGGCCACGCTGGACCCGTTCCCCACGCCTCTCCTCCTCCCTCACGCCGCGACCCTCCTCCCGGTCCTCTCCCTCCTGGCGCTCAGCTCGCCGTCCCGCCCTTCGCCAGACACCTCTCGCTCCCGCCCTCCAGCAAGCTTGCTCACGGCCCGGTTCCGCTCACCTCATGGCGCCGCCGCACCCTCAAGCTCCCTGGCCGCCTCGCCATCCACCTCCGGTCGCGCCACCTCACGCCCGTCCGGCGTCGCCCGGCCGCGCCATGACCGCCCTTCCTTCCGCTACCGCCCGGCGCCGCCGCCTCGCTCGCCCAGGCTCGCCCCTCCAAAGATGGCCGTCGCGCCACCCTTCCTCTTTCGCTCCACCGACCCCGCGATACCCCCTCCGCCGGCGACCACCGCCACCTACCTCCGCTCCCCTAGCCCGCCTAGCTCGCCGCCAGACCCGGAACGCGCCGCCCTCGCCCGGTGCTCCTCCGCCGCGCCTGCCGTCGCCTCACCAACCGCCAAGCCGCGGTCTACCGCCGCCGTGCTCCTCCGTCCTCCATCGGCCCGGGCCACCTCCGTGCGCGCGTCATGCCACGGTGCCTGGCCCAACCTCGTGCGCACCTCCTGCGGCGACCGTGTAACCCCAGCCGCGTGTGTGTTTTGGAGGCCGTGTCAAGATCTTTGCGACGTTTTGGCGTGCCCGTAAGACCGATCCGAGGCGCCTGGGCCCGAACCGGGAGTACTCCAAGTTCCCCGAAGACCGTGTAGGAGCAGATCCCGAGCTCGACGCCGAACCGACGAACCACCGGAGCTGGAACCTCATGATCTCCTCCCCGGAAGCTTTGACGTCGCGCGACAAGATCTTCGTCACGGAAAAACCCGACGCGCCAAGTTCTTCCTCCCGGAACCCGAGTCCGACACCGACAACTAAGACCGTGGAACCGACAGGATCGTCCTCACCGACGCCATGATCTCCCTCACGGAATCCGAAGCGCGGACCCGCCAAGACCCTCGCAACGGCAAGATCGACCCCGTGGACCCGACAAGACCTACGCGACGACAAGAACGGCACCAACCAGAACGAACCCGACGAGCCCCGACACCAAGTCCAAGTCCGGAACAACAAGAACTACCCGATATCCGAGAACGTCCCATGAGACCGAACCGAACCACGGACCCCGAGACCACGAACCCGGAACCCCCAAGATCGTGAGAACCCTAATGTGAACCCTTTCCAAACCTTATTTTATAACATGATAACAACTTGATGCATATTGAATTGGCATACTTTCATGCATCTTGTCATGTGGTTTGGGGGCCTTCCGCCGATTCAACTAATAATTAAATATGGGGCCCATATGCGGGCAAATCTAGTCTCATATCGGCCTCATTTAAATCTTGTGTAGCGAACCGGTGCTATCTTTTGCCATGTTAAAACAACATTTAAATTGCGGGGGTTCTAAACAACTTGAACCATCTAAATGATGTCGGGACCCCGGTTCCGCTTAATATGACCTATTTGCATCGCACCTTTGCCATGCCATGCATCATACATGCATCATGCCGATCTTCTGCCGTGTATTAAATATTGCATCCGGTGTTTATTCTAGTGTTTTGCTTCTTCATGATAAGGCCGTTGAGTTGATGTGAGCTTACCGATCTTGGATGAACCTTTCGACAATGTTTTCAAAGAGCATCTCCTCTTTCTACCTATCTTACTTTTATAGTATTTACTTCCCTCCTGTTGATCTATTGCTATCGTGTTGCGATGCTTTAGTTTCCGTACTGTGATATCCCTAGCCCTATATTGCCTTAGACACACCCTATTACCATTGTTTGGTAGATAGTTGGACTTAGCGTCGTAGTCGCTTGCTCAAGTCTTTGTTCTTGTCGTCATATGCCACGATTCTTGATGTATTGCCGCTTCGATGTTGGAGATGATCCTATTTTTACTTATCGTTCACTTTATTTTCTTTAACAACTAAAATTGAAATAAGCGAGGCATCGGTGGGTGATAGATAATATTTGGTTTCGACGCCCACTTGTGTCCGTAAGACCCCTAGTACTTGATACTGTTCCTTGATTTTTTGCGCTATCCACATCCGGGAGGTATATGGGACCCCAGAGCGAGCTTGATTCATCTTATTTCTTGGGGCCACAAACTAGTTTGAGGTTTTATTTACGATCCTGTACTTATGCCATGTTTCTTGCTTTATTTACGATTGTGCAGTCTGCACCTTTGTCTTGTTAGGAAGCGGAGTGATTACGGTATCGACACCCCGAGTTTTCGGGTTCCCGATCGCTTCACCATTGGCGCTAACCTTGAGGCCGTCTCGAAGCTAGCTTACTTGCGGGTTCTACTCAAAGGTGGCCCCTGAAATATTTCTGAATCTGTGATTGTTCAATGTGAAAGCCTCGTTGGGTTTTGATTTGGTTTTCGAGGTTGATCGAGCGTGTGTTGCTATTGGTGCACCCGGCGGTAAAACTTCTGAAAGCCGTGTCATGGATATGGACGACTTGGAGCACAGTATCTCGATCATAGACAAGCATAACTAAAGTTTACTGCTATAAATTTGACTTATAATGACTAGTAATCAGCTTCACTATAATGGCATGGCTAATTAATACTGCCCACAATTGCTTGTTTGGTTGTAAACTGCGCTTACAATTGTATCTGACTAGTAAGTATTGCAACTACAACGGAATGGCTGAATAAAAGTACCAACAACTGCTGGGTTTTGGGTTTATCTCATGCTATCTGTACCTGATTAGTAAGTGTTGCAACTATAACGGAATGGTTAACTAAAAGTGCCTACTGCTTACTTTATCAGGACGATTATCTAAACCTGACTAGTAAAGTGCCGCAACTATAACTAAATAAGTAAAACTGCAAACCGTGTGAGTTCCTCGGTTGACTTCCTCGTTTGGTCTCGAGGGGGAAACACCAGGATGGGTTCGTCTGGTGTTAGCTTCAGGTTGAATCCGGATAGGTCATTCTTACCCCTCTCTGATAATCGCCAGTTGTATCGAGTCTCTATAGGTTGTTTAGTGCATGCTGCCGCTGCCGCTTCAGTCCACCATACCTATGTAGGCGAGGACCGCCGAATTCTAGCCTCGCCGTGTACTGGCCTCAGTACTGACGCTCCTTCTTTGTTTTCTGCTTTGCCCTTTGTGGCACCCTTTTGTTAGCAGGTTTTGAGATCGGCGTCGTTAGCGTGGTTACCCTTCCGCTTGGCTGGGGTTATGGACGCCATTGGTTATTCTTGGGGCTCTTAGCCCCATCTGCATCTTGTCCGTAGTCGGACGCCCCATCGTTTTCAAGGTGATTTGGATCTTTGTATATTATATCTGTATTCTTGACTCTTTGAGTCGCTGTTATATATATCTGTTCTGTGGGTCCCATCGAGGACTGTTGTGTAATGTTATTACTTCGTTTTCCACCCGCACGAAAGTGCCTGGTGGGCACCTTTGAATCGATTCTATGCGGGTTTGGCGAATTTTGCTCAAACTTGCATAGGTCCGATTCGAGGGTGTTCTGAGTGGTATCGAGCTCAGCGGTTGCGATACCCACAAGTCCAGCCTGTAGGATAACCTAGCTAACGGCGGTAGTGTGTCCAAAACTATTTTGCAAAATCGGTTGGATAGTTCTGATTAGGTCTGATTTTACTCCTTACCCCTCTGCTATTCCCCTCTCATCTCGACGTGTTTTGAATCTGCTCTCTCCTTCCTCTTCGAGTCCAGGATTTCTCGTGGTTGGGTTCCGTCGTACCTTCAGGGTTTCGCTTCCTCCTTTGATAACGGTGTTCTACCATCCGATGTTCATGCTATCCGAGGAATCCGTCTTCCGTGGAACCATTCTTTGTTCCTTGTTTGTTCCTTCCGGTGTTTTCCGACGCGACGACATCCTCAACGCCAGCTCCGATGCAGAGTCTGCATCAATCCTTTGTTTCCGAACCTCGCTTGTCGAGATCTTCAGTCTGAATCCGAGGGTTGATTGCATAATCTATCTATTCGTGTACAGGGTAATGCTTTGAGTGCGGGATGGAGTCGCGACCATACCACTACTCTTATCATTCGCTTATGTACATTGAATAGTGGATCGATGCAATTTACTCCTTCCATGGAAGTTAGAGGTGGCCGTGCCTTTCACTTCGTCCGTTGTTTATCCGGAGTGTTCTCTTGACGATCAGGAACAACGACCCTTTGTTGGTGGTGTCGCCGTTTTCAAGATGGAGGATGAACCCTCGTTAGTGATGTCGCGAGGATCTACATGAAGCGAGAAGATTCAGGTCGCCGACCTTCCTTCCGGTACCATGAGGCGGATCTCGAGGGCGAGATCCATTGTTAGTGGTGTCGAATTGTGGCATCCCGCAAAACCACTACTAGAAAATCGCGTTGAATTTGTGCATTGCATCGTCATCTTCGTACATTGCTTGACTGCATTATTTGAAAAGCCCAATTTTGATTATACAAATAACCCTCTTTATTATAAAAGGCAAAACCCCGATCGCATCGGAGTATTTTTATTTGTCTAAAAACTGTTTGCAAATGGCCTTGTTTTGATTTAATCACGAACAAACAAACACAAAAACTAAACTGCCCAACCCTAAATCCTAGTCCCACCAAAATCTACCCTACCCACCAATGAGCCGCCACCTCACCCTCTCCCTTTTCCTACCCACCCTGCCACCTCACCAATCCTCTCCTTTTCCCCTCTCTCTCTTTCTCACCCCAGCCTTTACCCTCTCTCTCTATGCCCGGGTCCCACCCCAACCCCTCAGCTGGCAGACAGGCCCCTGTGCCCACCGACCCCGCCTTCTGCAGCCTGGCAGAACCGCCACCGGCCCCACCTTCCCGCGGGCCTCCACCCTCACCCCTCGGCCCCAACCGCCCCACCGCTGGTCACCCTGCCACCACCCGCCCCACACGCGGACCCGTTCTGCCACGCCTCTCCCTCCTCCCTCACGCACGCGACCCTCCTCCTCGTCCTCTCCCTCCTGGCTGCTCGCTCGGTCTGCCGCGCCCTCCGCCCTTCGCAGCACCTCTCGCTCGCGCCCTCCCAGAAGCTTGCTCGGCCGCCGGTTCCGCTCACCTCAGCGCCCGCGCCCTCAAGCTCCCGCCGCCTCGCCATCCACCTCCGGTCGCGCCACCTCCGCATGCCCGTCTGCGTCGCTGAGGCCATGCAGCTTCGCGACCTTCCTTCCCGCGCTTCCGCCCGGCCAGACGCCGCCTCGCTTCGAGCTCCCTCCGGTAGCGCCGTCGCCACCCTTCCTCTTCCGCTCCACCGACCCGCGATATTCCCCTCATGGCGACCACCGCCACCTACCTCCGCTCCCCTAGCTCGCCTAGCTTCGCCGCCAACACCTGGAACGCCACGCCTCCGCCTCTGGTGCTCCTCCGCCGCGCCGCCTCGCCGTCAACCGCCAAGCCCGCCGGGTCTACCGCGCCGTGCTCCCTCCGTCCTCCATCGGCCCACCCGCCCTCGTCGTGCGCCACGGTGCCTGGCGGGCCCAACCTCGTCGCCTCTGCGGCGACCGTGTAACCCCAGCGTGTGTGTTTTGGGCCGTGTCAAGATCTTTGACGTTTTGGCGTGCCGTAAGACCGATCCGAGGCGCTGGGCAACCGAGTACTCCAAGTTCCCCGAAGACCGTGTAGGAGCAGATCCCGAGCTCGACGCCGACTCGATCGAACCCGACGAACCACCGGAGCTGGAACCTCATGATCTCCTCCCCGGAAGCTTTGACGTCGCGTGACAAGATCTTCGTCACGGAAAAACCCGACGCGCCAAGTTCTTCCTCCCGGAACCCGAGTCCGACACCGACAACTAAGACCGTGGAACCGACAGGATCGTCCTCACCGACGCCATGATCTCCCTCACGGAATCCGAAGCGCGGACCCGCCAAGACCCTCGCAACGGCAAGATCGACCCCGTGGACCCGACAAGACCTACGCGACGACAAGAACGGCACCAACCAGAACGAACCCGACGAGCCCCCGACACCGAACCAAGTCCGGCTTCCCGGAACAACAAGAACTACCCCGATATCCGAGAACGTCCCCGCGAGACCGAACCGTCGAACCCTGGACCCCGAGACCGACCCTGAACCCCGGAACCCCCCAAGATCGTCGAGAACCCTAATGTGTGAACCCTTTCCGAAACCTTATTTTATAACATGATAACAACTTGATGCATATTGAATTGGCATACTTTCATGCATCTTGTCATGTGGTTTGGGGGCCTTCCGCCGATTCAACTAATAATTAAATATGGGGCCCATATGCGGGCAAATCTAGTCTCATATCGGCCTCATTTAAATCTTGTGTAGAGAACCGGTGCTATCTTTTGCCATGTTAAAACAACATTTAAATTGCGGGGGTTCTAAACAACTTGAACCATCTAAATGATGTCGGGACCCCGGTTCCGCTTAATATGACCTATTTGCATCGCACCTTTGCCATGCCATGCATCATACATGCATCATGCCGATCTTCTGCCGTGTATTAAATATTGCATCCGGTGTTTATTCTAGTGTTTTGCTTCTTCGCGGATAAGGCCGTTGAGTTGATGTGAGCTTACGATCTTGGATGAACCTTTCGACAATGTTTTCAAAGTAGCATCTCCTCTTTCTACCTATCTTACTTTTATAGTATTTACTTCCCTCTGTTGATCTATTGCTATACGTGTTGCGATGCTTTAGTTTCCGTCTGTGATATCCCCTGCAGCCCTATATTGCCTTGGACACACCCTATTACATTGTTTGGTAGATAGTTGGACTTGCCGTCGTGATCGCTTGCTCAAGTCTTGTTTCTTGTCGTCATATGCCACGATTCTTGGATGTATTGCCGCTTCTTGATGTTGGAGATGATCCTAGTTTTACTTACTTCACTTTACTTTCTGCTTAACAACTAAAATTGAAATAAGCAGAGGCATCGGTGGGTGATAGATAATATTTGGTTTCGAGCCCACTTGTGTCCGTAAGACCCTAGTACTTGATACATTCCTTGATTTTTGCGCTATCCACATCCGGAGGTATATGGGACCCCCGAGCGAGCTTGATTCAGTCTTATTTCTTGGGGCCACAAACTAGTTTGAGGTTTTATTTACGATCTGTACTTATGCCATGTTTTTCGCTTTATTTACGATTGTCGAGTCTTGCACTTTGTCTTTGTTAGGAAGCGGAGTGATTCTGGTATCGACACCCAGTTTTTGGGTTCCCGCCATTACAGACCATTGGCGCTAACCTTGAGGCCGTCTCGAAGCTAGCTTACTATGGTTCTACTCAAAGGTGGCCTGAAATATTTCTGAATCTGTGATTGTTTAGTCGTGAAAGCCTCGTTGGGTTTTGATTTGGTTTTCCGAGGTTGATCGAGCGTGTGTTGCTATTGGTGCACCCGGGGTAAAACTTTCAAAGCCGTGTCCGCGGATATGGACGACTTGGAGCACAGATCTCGATCATAGACAAGCATAACTAAAGTTCTTGCTATAAATTTGACTTATAATGACTAGTAATCAGCTTCACTATAATGGAATGGCTAATTAATACTGCCCACAATTGCTTGTTTGGTTGTCGCTTGCGACAATTGTATCTGACTAGTAAGTATTGCAACTACAACGGAATGGCTGAATAAAAGTACCAACAACTGCTGGGTTTTGGGTTTATCTCATGCTATCTGTACCTGATTAGTAAGTGTTGCAACTATAACGGAATGGTTAACTAAAAGTGCCTACTGCTTACTTTATCAGGACGATTATCTAAACCTGACTAGTAAAGTGCCGCAACTATAACTAAATAAGTAAAACTGCCAACCGTGTGAGTTCCTCGGTTGACTTCCTCGTTTGGTCTCGAGGGGGAAACACCAGGATGGGTTCGTCTGGTGTTAGCTTCAGGTTGGATCCGGATAGGTCATTCTTACCCCTCTCTGATAATCGCCAGTTGTATCGAGTCTCTATAGGTTGTTTAGTGCATGCTGCCGCTTGATCCACCATACCTATGTAGGCGAGGACCGCCGATTCTAGCCTCGCCGTGTCGCCTCAAGATCGACGCTCCTTCTTTGTTTTTCGCTTTGCCCTTTGTCGGCACCCCTTTTGTTAAGCAGGTTTTGAGATCGACGTCGTTAGCGTGGTTACCCTTCCGCTTGGCTGGGCAGGGTTATGGACACCATTGGTTATTCTTGGGCTCTTAGCCCCATCGCATCTTGTCCGTAGTCGGACGCCCATCGCTTTTCAAGGTGATTTGGATCTTTGTATATTATATCTGTATTCTTGACTCTTTGAGTCATTGTTATATATCGTTACGTGGGTCCCATCGAGGACTGTTGTGTAATGTTATTACTTCGTTTTCCACCCGCACGAAAGTGCCTGGTGGGCACCTTTGAATCGATTCTATGCGGGTTTGGCGAATTTTGCTCAAACTTGCATAGGTCCGATTCTGAGGGTGTTACAATCAGGGTGATATCAAGTTATGCAAGGTACATACAGATGCAAATATTGCGGATCCATTGACAGAGTCGTTACCACAGCCGAAGCATGAGGCGCACCTAAGAGCCATGGGCATTAGATGCTTAGACATGTGATGTCGGAAGATTGACTCTAGTACAAGTGGGAGACTGTTGGTAATATGCCCTAGAGGCAATCATGTATGATGATATTTCCCATTGTACTCATAAAGTTTTTAAGTTGTCCTTGTATAAACATCTGATGTGTATCATTGAATATGTAATTCGGTTGTGGAACTATACATTCATGTTGTTTGTACTAAATATCCTTGGTCATTGAGGTTGTGCTAGACACACAACTTAGACCAATGTGAAAGTTGGCTTGATGACTCGGTTCCACTTGTCATGGGCATGTTGATGCTATTCTAACTTACACAGATTCGGCTAGAGAGTTTAGCGAGTCGGATTGACCCATATGGAGGTACAACGAACAAGTTGTCATTTGTATATCTCAATCAATGTAATCCTTAGACCCGAGGTTATTGCATAGTCCGAGTTGAGGATCACCGACTTAGGTTCTACAAACACCGATCCGTGAATCGGGCGCTTATAAAGGCAGAGTTCGGGTCGACTGAGAATCAAGCTGCGTGATATGAATAACCAAGATGGGATTTTGCCCCTCCACTCGGAGAGATATTCTCTGGGCCCTCTTGGATGATATGATTCGGAAAGCATGGCCATGCATGACTCGGTTAAGTGTCAACCGAGGTGATCCACTAAGAGTTAGTCGGGTGAATCACTTATCTCGGATCGAGAAGAGAGTCGTACTATTTAAGGGATGACAATTATTCGCCTATAGTCTGACAAGGTATATCGCGAGGCAAAAGGGACTCGGACACAAGTCGCACTGGAAAGGCAAGTCGTCATGACTCTATGGTACTTGGGAGTCGGCATGTTCTGCTAGGAGCCGCTACCGACTGATCGATTGAGAGTCGGACTCCAATCGTGTCCAAGTAGCCATGAGCCTGCGGGGTCACACACTTAAGAGCGGGAGCAATTTCGGATTGGATCTAAACCGGAAATCTGGTTGGGTTGGACCCAAGCTGGATTAGGACTAAGTCAGTGAGTTGGACTCACGGTGACTAGTGTTATATGGGCTTTATGAAGGGTTTCGCAGCATAGTAAATAAAAAAAAATCTACGGATGCGAACCGGAAAGCCAAGATCTAATCTAGGAGATGCAAACAACGAGAGAGATTAGATGAGATCTTCATACCCTTGAAGATTCGCACAGAGGAACGTTCGCCGGAACGTGGGTGATGTAGTCGTACTCGCTTCTCCTCCTCGCGATCCGATCCGATCTAGCACCGCAAGTGGCGATGCCTCCGAGAGATGCACACATGCAGCACCTCGACATCTCCTCCTTCCTCGGTCCAGAAAGTTTGGTGGAGAGACGGATTGGATCTACAACGCGATGACGCGGTGCAAGTGGTGGAGAGTTTTTCTGGCAGGCTTCGCACGCAATGGGAGAGAGAGAGAGGAGGGCAACAGGGCGGATAGGCTTAAGGGGAAGGTGTGGGGGGTGGTGCGCCCCCAGCCCTCTTTATATAGAGGGGTGGGCACCAACCCTAGCCCTTCCACCAAGCCTAGGCCGGCGGCCAAGGAGGGAAGAGTGGGGGGCAAGTTTCCCCCCCTCCTTCTAGAAGCTCTAATTAGGGTTTCCCCTTGTTTGGCCGGCTGGGCCCTATGGGGCCTTGTGCCCCTGGCCCAATGCGGCCAGGGCACTCCCTCATAGGCCCATGCCCCCTCCCGGCAGGTGGGGCCACGTTGGTCCCCTTCCGGAAGGTTCTAGAAGCTTCCGGTACAATACCGATTAACCCGAAACAATTCCGAACTCCAAAAACTGCATTGCCTTATATGAATCTTATTCTCCGGACCATTCCGGAACCTCTCGTGATGTCCCGGATCCCATCCGAGACTCCGAACAAAAACTCATAAACCAATTATCCAATCTATCCTAGCGTCGAGACACGTTAAGTGTGTGACCCTTCGGGTTCGAGAACATGCAGACATGATCTTCTATCAATAATCAACAGCGGGGTCTGGAAACCCATATTGACTCCCACACATTCATTGATGATCATATCGGATGAACCACGATGCCAGGATTCAATAAATCCCATATACATATTCCCTTCGTCTCACGATATTTTACTTGCCCGAGATTTGATCATCGGTACCGTCATACCTAGTTCAATCTCGTTCACAGCAAGTACTTTACTCGTTCTGTAATCCGATATCACTTTGTGATTAACTCCTTAACCACATGATTGCAAGCGGTGTTGATATCGATTACCGAGTGGGCCCGAAGTATATCTCTCCGACTTGGGAGGGACAAATCCCATCTCAATACATACAACCTAACAGGTACTTTCCGATCACCTGAGAGACACCTTTGTGATCACCCTCTCATAGGATGGCGTTTGATGACCTCAAAGCTTTCTTCCTATACCAGGGAGTTGTATTATCTCATGGTCTAAGGAATACAATATTTGACATAAGAAAAGCTTCGCAAAGATGAACACGATGACACGATCTAATTTCTCCGCTTAGTTTGGGTCTGTCCATCATATCATTCTCCCAATGATATGATCTCATTATTAATCGACAACTCATGTCCATGGTCAGGAAACCTTAACCATCATTAATCAATGAACTAGTCCATAGAGGCGTACTAGGGACACGGTGTTATTCACAAACCACACAAGTATTAAAGTTTCTGCTTATTACAATTCTAGCATGGAATATAAACATTATCATGAACAAGAATTATAATAATAACATCTTTATTATTGCCTCTAGGGCATAATTCCAACAGTCTCCCACTTGCACTAGAGTCAATAATCTAGTTTACATTTGGCAACAATCTCACACCCATGGCACTAAGGTGCTGATCATGTTTTACACGTGGAAGAGGTTTAGTCAATGGATCTGCGACATTCAGATCTGTATGTACTTTGCTAATCTTCAGATCTCCATCTGCTATATAATCTCGGATGATATGAAACTTGCGGTTGATATGCTTGGTCTTTGGATAATATCTTGGTTCCTTAGCGAGTGCTATGGCACCAGTGTTGTCACACAATACCTCCAGTGGGTCCAATGCACTTGGAACCACACCAAGCTCAGTGACGAAGTTCCTGATCCAAACTCCTTCACTTGACGCTTCTGCAGCAGCCATGTATTCCGCTGCGTCATCGTAGATCCGCGATCACGCTTTTGCAGCTTCTCCAAATTCCTCCTCCATTCAAAATATAAACGTATCCCGTCTCGAGATTTAGAATCATCCTTGTCGATTGTCGAAACTAGCATCGACGTAACCCTTTACGACGAGTTGTTCATCACCTCCATAGACTAAGAACATTTCTTTAGTCCTATTTAGGTACTTTAGGATGTTCTTCACGGCTGTCCAGTGTTCCACTCCTGGATCACTTTGGTATCTGCTCGTCAAACTAAGAGCATTGGACACATCCGGTCTAGTACACAGCATGGCATACATGATAGAACCTATGGCCGAGGCATAAGGAACTTTTCTCATATCTTCCCTATCATTTATCGTAGCTGGACACTGAGCCTTGCTCAATATCTTACCTGACAACATAGGCACTGAACCTTTCTTTGCCTTATCCATTCTGAACCTTTTCAGAACTTTTTCTAGATATGTACTCTGGCTTAAAGCTATCAGGCGTCTTTGTCTATCTCTATAGATTTTGATGCCCAATATATAAGCAGCTTCACCTAAGTCTTTCATCGAAAAACACTTGTTCAAATAACTCTTCACATTGTTAAGCATGTTAATGTCATTTCCAATAATCAATATGTCATCCACATATAGTACCAAAAATGTCACCGAGCTCCCACTCACTTTCTTGTAGATACAAGCTTCGTAGCAATTTGGAACAAATCCAAAGCTCTTGATCACTTGATCAAAACGAAGGTTCCAACTCCGAGATGCTTGCTTCAGTCCATAAATGGAACGCTGAAGTTTGCATACTTTATCAGCATCCTTAGGATCGACAAAACCTTCGGGTTGCATCATATACAACTCTTCATCAATGTTGCCATTGAGGAAAGCAGTCTTGACATCCATCTGCCATATTTCATAATCATGAAATGCAGCAATTGCTAATAAAATCCGAATGGACTTAAACATCGCTATGGGAGAGAAAGTCTCATCGTAGTCAACACCTTGAACTTGTCTAAAATCTTTTGCGACAAGTCGTGCTTTATAGACGGTAACATTACCATCCGTGTCCGTTTTCTTCTTGAAGATCCATTTGCACTCAACGGCCTTTCGGTCGCTAGGAGGGTCCACCAAAGTTCATACTTGGTTTTCGCTCATGGATCCCAATTCTGATTTCATGGCTTCTAGCCATTTCTCAAAGTCTGGGCTCATCATTGCTTCCTCATAATTCGTAGGTTCACTGTCTTCTACCAACAAGACAGTCAAGACAGGGTTGCCGTACCACTCAGGAGGGGAACGCGACCTTGTCGACCTACGACGTTCAGTAGCATCATCGTCTGAAGCTTCATGATCCTTGTCATTAGCTTCCTCTATTGTTGGTTCAGGCGGCACTGGAATAATTTCAGGTGTTGTGCTACTCTCCAATTCAAGAGAAGGTTCAAAAACCTCGTCTAGCTCTACTTTCCTCCCACTCACTTCTTTCGAGAGAAACTCCTTCTCAAGAAAGGAACTGTTCTTTGCGACAAACACTTTGCCTTCGGTTCTGTGATAGAAGGTAAACCCAATAGTTTCCTTAGGGTATCCTATGAAGACGCATTTCTCCGCTTTGGGTTCGAGCTTGTCCGTGTAACATCCCGGATTCTGTGTTTGGATGTTATTAGTGTCATGCATCATCCTTGCATCTCACTTTTCAAACATTGCAACTACAAAAAAATCATAACACATAAAACCTATTCATTATTCCCACAAGTGAGCACCCCTGATGTAATTGATTGACCCCTTTCAAAACCCTTGAAAAACATTAAACTATGGCCTAAGTTGACCACCTGGTTTTTATAAAAATTTAGAGGCAAGGTTCAGCACTTTTGGACTTATTTTGCAAAGGCTAGAAAAGATTTACTAAATCAGAAAAGGGGAAATTGTTAAACAAAAAAAAAGAGGAGGGCCACAGCCACCCTAGCGGCCGGCCGCCAGCCACCACCGCCCAGTTGTGGAACCAACCCGCGCACGACGGCCCGCTTCTCCCTCCCTCCACCACTGACGCGGGGGCCCCACCCCGTCATCTCCTCCCTGAGACAAGTGGCGACACGGCTGCCGGCCGCCCCCGGACTCGTATCCGCGCCGGACTCGACCGCCCCCTCGTCCACGTCTCCGCCCCATATAAGCCGCAACCCACTGCCTCGAAAACCCTAAGGTTTGGTTCCGCCAACGCCGCCGATCAAGGCCACGGATCTCGCCGGAGTCGAGCTCGGGCAGACTCGAGCCAGAGGTTCCGAGCCTCGCCTCCACCTCTTCTTCCCCTCCGCGCGACCCCCACCCTCGACTCTCTCTCCTCGCGTTAACCTCCCCCTCTCTCTCGCAGCGACGCGCTTGCGATTGCTCGCCGGAGCTCCGCCGGGGACGGAGAAGAACGGTAGGACCCTGCCGCCAGACGAGAAAGCAAGGAGGCTCGAAGAGGCCGCGAACGCGACCGCGAGGACCAGGCGCTCCCAATCGACCATGCCACCACCGCGGGGAGCCACCGGAGCATCGCCGGCCATCATCGCCGACGACATCGCCGCGCCACGACACGCCAGAAGTCGCCGCGCCTCCGACCGGCCGGATTTAGATTGGACGCGCACGATTAGAGCAAACGCCGAAGGGGTATCGTCGAATAACGACGTGCCACGTGGCTACGCGCGTCAGCACGCATGCGCCAGCGCCGCGTCACCCCCCCGTTGCCAGCTGGGCCAATCAGACAGTGACACCTGGCTAGGGTTTAAGCAGAATTTAGATCTGATTGCAGATTAGATTTAAAACTTACGAAAATCATATAAAATCAAATATTTGTCCAAATCTGGCTTGTAATATACCGTTGGATTCCTAATTTTATGTAGAATCCAAATCTGTAATAATATTGCAGGGTTGCATAAATGTTTTAGGTGTAGTTTTTAATCTTTGGATTAGAGGGTTTTTAATCTATATAAAAATAATTGAAATTCCTTTTTGTTTGAATCTTGCTGCAATAATTTTGTTTCCACAATACCTACTGATACAAATCATCAAGCTTTGCTTAGGGTTACTAGATCTAACTTGGGGCTATTTAGAGGGTTTGATCTCCTATAATCTTCGGAATTGTTTTAGTGATTCAAATTAGATCTAAACCCTTGGAAAAATAAGTCCTAGTGACACCCTTACACTATCACAAACCACAAACTTGCTACCTCGATCAATTCAACCAACCTTGCATAAACTACCATGTTGCATGCATGCATGTTTTCTTTTGTGTATGCTTTGAGCAAGTCGTGATCAATTTTATGTTTGTGACTCGTTAGATTGCTCGGAGTGCGCTAAGGAGTGCTATTGTGTAGAGTGCTGCTCGGATCAAGGAAAGTTACACCACTTGTTCATAATTTGTCCCAGTTTTGATTCTATGCATGTGATCTTCAAAATTCTGTAGTATGCATGTGTAGGATGATCTAGTAGAATTTTCCTTAAGTATTATTTTGCAAGTGCGATGATTTTGTAGTATGCCATGAGTAGCTCTATACTTAGGATTTACCTCCCTCCTAATAGGTTACCCTTGTTTTTGCTAAGTATTGCTTGCTATGCTATATATACAAAGTACCGTTGGGGGGTTCGAAAGACAAATAATTTTTCTAAGTATTAAGGCTCTCTAGAGCAAACTTTCTTCTCAAATCCACTTCAAAATAAAACTAAGTTTTCTTCTGGGCGGAATGGTTGTCGGGTCAACGAGTGTGATTTTGGTGGAGGACGGCGCCAGAATCAAAGAAGTCTGCCATGTTTCAGAATTCAGAAGCTTCTAGTGCAACCACAATACAATATGGGCTCTGTCTTGGCCTAGTACTTAGTGGGAAACCTCACCTGGGTACCAACATTTGGAGGTTCTTGGCACGGTTGGATCCGGAAGGTAGAGGGGCTACTAAGGGAAAGCCTCGCCATGGTCTTGTGCATTAAAGGACTTGATCGTGGATTGTGGGTAAAGTGCACAAACTCTCGAGAGTATTGCAATCTGATCGGTCAGCCGTGTTCACGGAAACAGAACAACATTGAGCATCTGAAGGATGGAGCCTCTGAAGGATCTTCCTCTCTCTTTTCTAAAAACAAAGTTTTGAAACCCCATGGCGTGCGTAATATCGCTAATGGGTGGGAATTTTGGGAACTTGGTGTGTAATATCCAAGTGTTTGGTTGTTGGACACTTGGTGCGTAATATCCTTGTGTGCCACTCGACCTTATTTTATCTAAGCAAATGTTTACAAAGTAGGACAATCCTCTATTTCTCTCCCTACTTAAGAAAACTAGCTTTGAGCAAATGAACTCTACAGCCTATACCAGCCTTGCATGTAGATATAGTTTTTTCTCTCCTTGGTGTAATTTGCCAATACATTCAAAGTATTGACCCAACTCGTTGGCTGCACGTCTTATGTGCAGAATCTGAAGATTGAAAGGTGCGTAGGGATCGCGGGTCTACACTCGACAAGCCTGGGCGTTGATGGACTCATGCTGCTTTTATGTTTCCGCTGTTACTTGAGATAGCATAATGCTAAGAAACTTTTGTAATAATTCATACTCTGGATTCTCCGTGTAATAAAGACTTTGTGTTTTACATGATACTTCATCGACTGTGAGTGCTAGCTATTGATCCAGGGACTAGCATGTTAATCACAGGGACTTAGGATCCTTACCGATCCGAAGGTCATTACAGTCTGGCATCAATTTCTTGACGTAAGATTCGCATCCCCAAACTTTAAGAAACGACAACTTAGGTTTAGCACCAAACCACAGTTCATACGGTGTCGTCTCAACGGATTTAGATGGTGCCCTATTTAAAGTGAATGCAGCGGTTTCTAATGCATAACCCCAAAATGATAACGGAAAATCAGTAAGAGACATCATCGATCGGACCATATCTAATAGGGTTCGATTCCGGCGTTCAGACACACCATTACGCTGTGGTGTTCCGGGTGGCGTGAGTTGCGGAATGATTCCGCTTGCTTTAAGATGCGTGAGAAAATCATAACTCAAATATTCACCTCCACGATCGGATCGTAGAAACTTAATCTTTCTGTTACGATGGTTCTCCACTTCATTCTGAAATTCCTTGAACTTTTCAAATGTTTCAGATTTATGTTTCATTAAATAGATATACCCATATCTACTTAAGTCATCGGTAAAAGTGAGAAAATAGCGATATCCACCGCACGTCGAAACACTCATCGGTCCGCATACATCGGTATGTATGATTTCCAACAAGTCCGTTGCTCGCTCCATCATAGCAGAGAACGGGGTTTTGATCATCTTGCCCATGAGGCATGGTTCGCATGTGTCAAATGATTCAAAATCAAGAGACTCAAAAGTCCATCGAATGGAGTTTCTTCATGCGCTTTACCCCAATATGACCTAGACAGCGATTACACAAATAAGTAGTATTAGCACTATCTACTTTGCATCTCTTAGCCTCAATGTTATGGATGTGTGTTTCATCCCTTCGAGATTCGTAAGAAATAAACCATTCACAAAGGTGCATGACCATAAAAGATGTTACTCATATAAATAGAACAACCATTATTCTCGATTTAAATGAATAACCGTCTTGCAATAAACACGATCCGAAATAATGTTCATGCTCAACGCAGGCACATAATAACACTTATTAAGGTTTAAAACTAATCCGAAGGTAAAACTAGGAGCGTGTCGACGGCCATCACATCAACTCTTGAGCCGTTGCCAGCCAAGATCGTCATCTCATCCCTACAAGTCGAATATTTCATAGCTCCTGTTTGAGTTACAAATATTAGCAACCGAACCGAAGATCAAATACCCGCACTACAACGAGGGCTAGTAAGGAAAACATCAATAACATGTATATCAAATATACCTTTGATGGTGCCAGCCTTCTTGTCCGCTAAGTACTTGGACGATTCTGCCTAGTGACCCTTGTCCTTGCAATAGAAGCACTCAGTGTCCGGCTTGGGTCCAGACTTGAGCTTCTTCTCAGCAGGGGCAACGCGCTTGCCGCCGCCTTTATTGAAGGGCTTCTTTGCACCCTTACCTTTCTTGAAGGTGGGGGGCTTGTTGACCATCAACACATGATTATCCTTTTTGATGTACACCTCCGCAGCCTTCAGCTTTGCGAAGAGCTCGGTGATCGTATCAGTGGAACCAATCTGATTATGAGTCACTACAAAACTTTTGTAGCTGGGAGGGAGTGATTGCAGAACCCTGTCAATCTTGAGCTCCTCTGGAATCTTGCAGTCCAGTTGCTCAAGGCGTTGCGTGTAGCCCAACATCTTTATGGCGTGCTCACTAACGGAACTCCCTTCCTCCATATTGCAGTTAAATAATTTCTCAGAGATCTCATATCTCTCAGAACGGGCCTGAGTCTGAAACATAGTTTTCAGCTCCTCAAGAATCTCAAAGGGCCCGGGATAGTCTTCAAAACGATTTTGAAGGTCCGATTCCATAGCAAACAACATGGTGCTCTTAATCACACCATAATCATCTTTGCTTGCCGATAGACAGCTTTCTCATCGGTACCAAGCATCTACAGCAGGGGCGTCACCTAACGCATTCTCAAGGACATAGTCCTTTTGACCGCCAGAGAGAATGATTCTCAGATGGCAGAACCAGTTGGTGAAGTTAGACCCATTGTTTTTAAGCTTTTCCTTCTCAGCAAAAACGTTGAAGTTGAAGTTGGACTTAGCCATTTGATCTACAATATTTGCAAGTACAAATTAGACTATGTTCATGATAACTAGTTCAACTTTTAATCAAATTACTAGATGAACTCCCACTAAATTCAACATCCCTCAAGTTGTTTAGTGAACACGATCCAAATTCACCACACCTAATCCGATCTTATCGAGAAGAGATGTGGCTTCAATGGTGGACAACAAAGTGTCGATCATATCATTCATATGACTCATGCTTAACCTTTCGGTTCATGTGTTCCGAGGCCATGTCTGTACATGCTAGGCTCGTCAAGTCAAACCCAAGTATTTCCGCGTGTGCAAAAACTGGCTTGCACATGTTGTATGAGAACGTAGAGTCTATAGCACCCGATCATCACGTGATGCTTGGACACGACGAACTTTCGCAACGATGCATACATGGGGAGAACACAGTTTTATCTTGATCTTTAAGTGAGGAATCATCTTATAATGCTACTGTCGCGATCTAAGCATAATAAGATACATAAAAGGATAAACATCACATGCATATAACTTTATGTGACATGGTATAGCCAATCTTCAAGAATGATATCCATCTTGTGCGTGCCGGCATGATCTCCATCACTCCACCATGATTGCCTCCACCACGAATAGCAACTACAACTATTGCTAACTACTTAGCGATAAAGTGAAACTATTACATGGCGTATAAGAAGTTGACACACAGGTCATACACAATTATAAAGACAACCATATGGCTCCTGCCGGTTGTGTACTCATCGACATGCAAGTCATGAAACATTACAAAACATGATCATCGCATACAATATACACATCACATCTTGGGCCATACCATATCACAGAAAACACTCCCTGCAAAAACAAGTTAGACGCCTCTACTTTGTTGTTGCATGTTTTACGTGGCTTATGGGAGTAGCAAGCTAAGAACGATTCTTACCTACGGAAAGCCAGAACGGTGATATTATGGTTGCCAAACTCCGGTGTAAATATCATGACAACTATAGTGAGAAAGCGGCATCCACCGCATGTGTGGAACAAGCCACACGTCAAGTCGGAGCGGTCTCATGACGACGTCGCGTAAGTTTGGCCTGGACCGCTTCAATCTCACTATCCCGCGTCATAAGAAGAACACAAAAAAGAGGCTTGCAACAGAAAACATCAACGCCGGCAACAACCATGTTGCGTTCTACTCGTGAAACACATGTATGCATAGATCTAGCTCTGATACCACTGAAGGGTTTCGCAGCATAGTAAATCAAAAAAATTCTACAGATGCGAACGGGAAAGCCAAGATCTAATCTAGGAGATGCAAACAACGAGAGAGATTAGATGAGATCTTCATACCCTTGAAGATTCGCCTGTGAGCGTTAAATCGGAACGTGGGTGATGTAGTCGTACTCGCTTCTCCTCCTCGCGATCCGATCCGATCTAGCACCGCAAGTGGCGATGCCTCCGAGAGATGCACACATGCAGCACCTCGACGTCTCCTCCTTCCTCGGTCCAGCAAGTATGGTGGAGAGACAGATTGGATCTACAACACGACGGTGCGGTGTAAGTGGTGGAGAGTTTCTGCAGCAGTGCTTCGCCTACACGCAGTCGGGAGGGAGAGAGAGAGGAGGGCAGCAGGGCGGCTAGGCTTGAGGGGAAGGTGTGGGGGGGTGGTGCACCCCCAGCCCTCTTTATATAGAGGGGTGGGAGCCAACCCTAGCCCCTCCCCCAAGCCTAGGCCGGCGGCCAAGGAGGGAAGAGTGGGGGGCAAGTTTCCCCCCTCCTTCTAGAAGCTCCAATTAGGGTTTCCCCTTGTTTGGTCGGCTGGGCCCTATGGGGCCTTGTGCCCCTGGCCCAATGCGGCCAGGGCACTCCCTCATAGTCCCATGCCCCCTCCCGGCAGGTGGGGCCACGTTGGTCCCCTTCCGGAAGGTTCTAGAAGCTTCCGGTACAATACCGATTAACCCGAAACAATTCCGAACTCCAAAAACTGCATTGCCTTATATGAATCTTATTCTCCGGACCACTCCAGAACCTCTCGTGATGTCCCGGATCACATCCGAGACTCCGAAAAAAAACTCATAATCCAATTATCCAATCTATCCTAGCGTCGAGACACGTTAAGTGTGTGACCCTTCGGGTTCGAGAACATGCAGACATGATCTTCTATCAATAATCAACAGCGGGGCCTGGAAACCCATATTGACTCCCACACATTCATAGATGATCATATCGGATGAACCACGATGCCAGGATTCAATCAATCCCATATACATATTCCCTTCGTCTCGCGATATTTTACTTGCCCGAGATTTGTTCGTCGGTACCGTCATACCTAGTTCAATCTCATTCACAGCAAGTACTTTACTCGTTCCGTAATCCGATATCACTTTGTGATTAACTCCTTAACCACATGCTTGCAAGCGGTGTTGATATCGATTACCGAGTGGGCCCGAAGTATATCTCTCCGACTTGGGAGGGACAAATCCCATCTCAATACATACAACCCAACAGATACTTTCCGATCACCTGAGAGACACCTTTATGATCACCCTCTCATAGGATGACGTTTGATGACCTCAAAGCTTTCTTCCGATACCAGGGAGTTGTATTATCTCATGGTCTAAGGAATACAATATTTGACATAAGAAAAGCTTCGCAAAGATGAACACGATGACACGGTCTAATTGCTCCGCTTAGTTTGGGTCTGTCCATCATATCATTCTCCCAATGATATGATCTCATTATTAATCGACAACTCATGTCCATGGTCAGGAAGCCTTAACCATCATTAATAAATGAGCTAGTCCATAGAGGCATACTAGGGACACGGTGTTGTTCACAAACCACACAAGTATTAAAGTTTCCGCTTAATACAATTCTAGCATGGAATATAAACATTATCATGAACAAGAATTATAATAATAACATCTTTATTATTGCCTCTAGGGAATAATTCCAACACTTTAGTGAATGGGCCACGAGAGTGGAGCCCATGTTCACTCCCTATATATAGTGGATCATAGGAACCTAGAAGGGTAAATCGTTGATCGGTTAGGTCATTCCATGTGTTGGAAACCCTAGCTCCACAGCAGTCCTGCCATCGTATCGAACCTAGCAGTTCGCCGCCAGTGCTCCTCCTTGTATGTGTGGATACCAGCAGAGGTGTTGTACGATCAGCACCAGGACGATCGGATCGCAAAGGACTACACTGCATCAACTGGCGCACTACATCAGTAATCCGCAACTGCGCGTCTAGTGGTAAAACTCGTGGCCTTCTACCTCCACTAGATCTTGGGATCACCACGTTAGAGGGAAAGTTTTTGTTTTATCTCTATGTGGCCGAACAACATCAAACACCACTTCGTAACTGGGTGGTTATAAAGGTGGCATTGAGTGCTCGGAAAGTATGTGTTGAGGCACATGAATCAAGAGTGGGATTTCATCCAATTGCCTTGCAAGCATGTGACTGGCTCACAACGGATCACATATCACAGGAACGAGTAAAGAGTACATATCGGTAATAAGGTTGAACTAGGTTGTATCCTGTCACATCCCAAGATTTTCCAAAACTTGTAATGTGAAAAATAAATAAACAAAATAAATAATTGTTGAAATTTAGGGTGAGAAGAAACTTTTGTTCTAAATGAAAACTTAAAATCCCATCTTGAACAAACTTTGGTTAACATTTGAATCCAACTAAATTCAAATCAAGTGGAATGCATTCTTCATAAATGCATCTGGAAATTTAAACACTTGAGAAATAAACCAAAACCCTAAAACCCTAATGGAAGAAAATCATTTTCAAGTTATCTCTAAGACCATAGATTTGATCCATATAAAAAAATTGGTCAAAAAAACATTTCAAAATGATCAAGAATGACAAAGGTAAATATTATAAAACCATATAAATTGATTTCATTCAATTTGAAGGCATTAATAAAAATCTTATGAATTTAATAATATAAGGAAATTTAATTTCCAAAGCTAATAAAGCATCTATCTATAAATCCATACCAAATGGTGAGCAAATAATGCTAAATATATTTAAAAGGATAAATAAATATTAAATAAGATTTTACAAATTGGAATCACCAAGTTTGGATCTATAAATAAAAAGATATGGATTTTATAAGATAAAGACAGAAATATTAAATAAGAAATATTTAAAGACCAAATTAAATCTTGGCCTAAACCATTAAGCAAATGAAATGAATATAATACAAATCCAAATAAAATAATGGATAAGGAATTTTCAAGTTAATTAAGAAGACATTAACCAAATCCTATTCTATTTGAATAAAGACAAAATTCCTACTAGAAATGATTAGTTAAATCATGGGATAATAATATTTGGAATTTACCCAAGTGGAATAAAAGTTGTTTGATTAACCTAAATAAGATCAAAGAAAACTTCCAAATAGAATTTATGGAATTGAAACTATATTTAATTTCATGAGAATGAAGGACAAATACCCAAATTAAAAATGATTAATAAATCATTTTCCAAATAAGTCAAGGTGAATTATTTGACACCCTATTAAATAAATAAACCTACTGAAAAGGTTTTGTGGAAAAATGAAATTTAAATAAGGATTAAAAATATATTTTATCTTATTTGAATAAATGCATGGGCCTATTTTTAAATAATTAAAAAGACCCTAAAAGAATAAAAGAAATATTCAAATTTTGACTTTAAAATGTATTATTAATCAGTATTTGATTGCACACAAAGTTTGAGAGAAGTTTGAATTCAAATGAATGTTTGAAATGTTAAAACAAAATCAAAACAGAAAATCAAATGGGAAAAAGAAAAAGAAACAGGAACAAAAAAATAATAATAAAAGGACCCAGCCCAGTCCAGGCCCAGCAACCCACTCTCACCCCCTTCCCCGAAACGTCTTTCTCACCGCGGATCGAACCCACTCGGTCGCTGAACGCCCGGACCCACCCTTCCTCTCTCCCTTTCGCTGACGCCCAGACCCCACTACCAGGTCATCGTCTCCCTCACCCACGCGATGACCACGCCCACCTCCCCGGCTGTCTGTCATCGTTTCTTCGATTAAATTCGCAGTAACGACGCCATTTAATCACCCCCTGACCATGCCTTGTTAACCGCCTCTCCCTCCTCTCCGTTTCCCCCCAGGAACCACCCACTCTCTGCCCCCAGGCCGCTCCCATTTTTGCTCGCACTACCGCGGACTCTGACGAGCCTCTTCTCCAATTCCGGCAGCTCCTCGTCGCCCCTTGCCCCCTCGACCACTCGAGCTTGCTCGCCATCACCGTACGCGTCTCCCAGTACCCCCAACCTGCCCGCGCTTGTTCCAGAACGTCGGCAAGGACGACCACTGCACATCGCCACCGTCTGCCTCCGCTCCGACGAGCACTACTAGTGAGACCAGACCTCCCCTTCCCCTCTCCTGGATGCTCACATGTTCGTGACTCTCATACAAACCTAACGGTACCCTCCATTTGTCTTAGCATGCCATAAATCGTTGCCCCCATCGACGAACAGATGAGCCCGAGGCGCAGCTCAACTCCTGCGAGGAATCCACGTCACCACCGTGCGCCCCTCGACAAGCTATCACCACGTTGAGCAGCATCACGATCCCCTGAACCCGGTGAGATACCTCTCTCTCTCTCTAACCCCCTGTATCGCCGGCAACCTCACTTGCCGAGGGCGCGCCGCCACCTGCCGCCGCCAGTGCCGCCACTCGTTGGCAAGCGTGATGTGCACCGTTCGATTTTGATCTAGTGGCTAGGATAGAAATTAACCGAAGGGGTACGAGAGCCTCTGAGCCATGCGATGTCACTTATATCCAATGCCTCGCAACGTCGATCCGCACGAAGCGGTACAGACGAATAGAAACAAGACACGTGGCCCTGTCTGTTTGAATAAAACCAGAAATGATCTATTTGATGTTCTAATTTGAAAAATTCATAACTTTCAAACCACGCGTCCAAATTTTGGAAATTTTATATCAATGGAATCATCAAGACAAGTGCTTTCTGACCATGCACTTTGTTTAGTAAAATGCTTCTGTTAAATTGATTGATTTTGCAGAAACTTGTGTATGCATGTTTAGAATATAAAAAATGTTCTAAAATGATTTTTGAGATAAAACCTTTGCCAAATGGATTGTTTTGAATCTAATGACCTTAGAAACCAACTCATGGATTTGAAAATGTGTTTGGTAAAGCTAAAGAGTAAATCTTTGATTTAAAGCATTTCTAGTCAAATAAAAATAATGTTTATTTACAAAAAATGCTTTTGGAGAAAAACCTTTGGGAAATGTTTTGATTTAAAATATCTGACCCTAAACACAAATATTTATGTTTTGAAAACATATTTTGATGAACCCTATAGATTGTTGCCTTATTAAAAGAATTTCTCAACCACATAAAATAATACTTTGGTTTAAAAATGGTTTATAGGTAGAATCTTTTGCAAATAGTTTTGCCACTTTATAAAATGACCAATAAGTGTTTTAGAATGTTTATAACCTATTATAAACCACTTTTGTAAATAAAACAAAGTTTGGCATGCTTGCATGCATTGTTTTGTTTCTATTATTTTATGTGATGTTGCTTGAATGGTAGATTGAAATATTGCTTGCTTGATTGAATTGTAGTGATTTGAAGAGTATGAACATTGCAAAGATCAAGGAGTGAACTTATATTCTCTACCAAAAAGGCAAGTGATGCTTCATACTTTTGTCCCATTATTTTCACTATGCATTAGTGATATTTCTAAGTAGGACTTGCATGGAATTTTTTTAAGTGTAAACTATGCCATGGGAAATCCTAGTAGATGAAACCTTAGTATAATTCTCCTAAGTTAAGATTCCTACTACTATCATGCTTAGATTAGCTAGTATAAAACAAGGGTGGATTATATTCATACTATGGAATATTTCTAAGTCAAGGACTTGTGTTTTGTTTAATAAAACAACTAAGTGAATGAATCACCTGGGTGGAATGGAAGGAATGGTTTGTGTTGAGTGGTTACACAATGCCCATTTCTATTGTCACATCCCAAGATTTTCAAAATCTTGTTATGTGAAAAATAAATGAATAAAATAAAACTTTGTTGATTTTCAGGGTGAGAAGAAACTTTTGATTCCAATTGGAAACTTTCAAACCTATTTGGATCAAATAAAATCCTAAAGGGATTTAAAAAGATAAATAAACAATAAAGTTAAAAATATTTGTAATTAATATTTTGGATCTTTTAATAAAAAGATTTGGTTTTCAAAAGAAAATGTAGATTTATAAATAAGGATTATTTTATAGAGCCAAATTAAACCTTGGACAAGATTTTGAAATAAAATGTTTTGTTTTGATTAAAAGAGTAAAGGTTTATTTAAATAAAAATAAGGAGAGTTTATTATTAAATCAATTTTATGAAAGTAAAGGCTTTGCCATTTTAATTAAACCTCAAAACTTGTTAAAAAAAATTTAAACAAGTTTTCCAAGTATTTTATATTTTCAAATAAAACCTACTGATTTGGTTTTGATAATATTTAGATTTCAAATGGAGGTTTTAAATAAATAAATCAAAACCTATTTCAATTAATAAATAAAGTCTATTTTATTTAATTATTAAATAGATCATAAAAAGAATAAAAATATTATTTTGTTTTGGACTTTCATTTATGTTGTTAAACCGAACCAAAATTCAAGGCAAAGTTTGGAGGAGTTTTGAATTGATTTGAATTAGTGTTTGAATTGTTTGATTGATTTTCAAATAGAAAAAAAAGATAAAGCATTCAGAAAGAAAAAAAATAGAATCAGACAGCAGCCCAGTCGGCCAGCCCAACTAGGCCCAGCAGCCCATTTCCCTCTCTCCCCCGAAGAGTTTTCTTTCACTCACGAATTAACCCGCCCAGCGAATGACAACTGGACCCCACCCCACACTCCCTCACTCGCTGACTAACCAGGCCCACGGCCACGTTGTCATCGTCCTCACCCGCCGCTGACCACGCCCTCCCTGACCGTTGCCGCCATTACTCCGGCGATCAATCCGCGTTAACAGCGGCCGTTCCTCCACCCCGCGACCACACTGTCTTAATCTCCTCGCCCTCCTCCTCATTTCCCCTCAGACTCCACGCCCTGAGCTCCACCAGGCTGCTGCTATTGCATGCTTGAACCTATTCTGCCCGACGATACTCCGGCAACAATTTCCGGCCATCCTCCACCGCGCCTTGCCCCCTCGACCACGCTAGATTGTTCCCCATCACCCACTACATCTCCCAGTAGTCTCTTCTTGCTCGCGCGTGCCCCCCATCATCGGCAACTACTTCGACTGAGAACCGTCGCTCTCTTCTCCAACTCCGGCGAACTCTACTGGTAATATCCAACCGCGCCGCCCTCTCTCTTTGATGTTCCGATACTTCCCACTCTTCTGTGCATCTAACGGTGTTATTTTCTTGCTCTCTCGCGCTCAGTAACCTCGCCACCAACGGAACCCGTGCGTGTCCGACGACGCCGAGAACTACGGCGAGGAATTCCGGCCGACTCTGTGCGCCCCTTCAGCAACGACAACCGCCTTGAGATTCCCCACGACGCCACGAACACTGTGAGCATATCCCCAGCCACTCTCGCTTCCTGCATCGCCAGCACCACCACCATCTGGCCGCTCCGCCGCCAGTTCTTAGCTGATACGCTGTGAGCCGTTAGATCACGATCGTATGCACACGATAGATCCACTTAACGAAGGGGTACGAGCTAATCTGCACCGTTCAGTCTCACTTATATCCAACGCACCCCGTAGCCGATCCAAGCGAAACGGTATGGACGAATCAGAAACAGCCGCGTGGCAATAGTTTGGTTTAAACAGAATTTTGAATCTGGTTAGAATGTGATTTTGAAAAATCCATAACTTTAGTTCTACACGTCCAAAATTTGCAAAATTTATATCAATGGAATCAGTGGAACAAGCCCTAGCCAACCATGCCATTTGTTTAGTAAAAAGTTTCTGTTAAATTGTTTGTTTTTGCAGAAACATAAGTATGCTTGTTTAGGATGTAAAAATTATTCCAAAATGATTTTTGGGATAAAATCTTTGGCAAATGGTATGTTTTGAACCTACTGACCCTAGGAATCACTTTGTGGTTCCAAAAATATATTTGGTGAAGAAAAGAATGATCCTTTGATTTAAAACCAATTCTAGTCAAATAAAAATATGGTTTATTTATTACAAATAGTTTTGGAAGAAAACCTTTGGGAAATGTTTTGTTTTAAACTCTCTAACCCTAAACACAAAGTTTTATGGTTTGAAAACATATTTTGTGAACCCTATAGATTAATGCCTTAGTAAAAACATTTCTACACCACATAAAATGATACCTTGTTTTGAAAATGGTTTATGAAGTGAAATCTTTTGCAAATGACTTTGACACTTTACAAAATGACCATTAGGTGTTTTCAAATGTTTATGACCCATTAGGAACCACATTTTCAAATAAAACAAAGCTTGGCATGCTTGCATGCATTACTTTGACTTTATCATTTTATGTGATGTTTTGCTTGATTGGTAGATTGAAATGTTGTTTGCTTGATTGAATTGTAGTGACTTGAAGATTGTGATTGTTGCAAATACAAGGAGTGAACTTATACTCTCTACCAAAAAGGCAAGTGATGCTTCATACTTTTGTCCCATTACTTTCACTATGCATTAGTGATTTTTCTAAGTAAAACTTGCATGGAATTTTTGCTAAGTATAAACCATGCTATGGGAAAACCTAGTAGATGAAACCTTAGTAGAAATTTTCCTAAGTTAAGATTCCTACTACTATCAAGCTTAGCTTAGCTAATAGAAAACAAGGGTGGAATATACATTCATACTATGGAAAAATTTCTAAGTCTAAGGACTTGTGTTTTTGTTTAATAAAACAACTAAGTTAATGAATCACCTGGGTGGAATGGTAATTGCTTGGTGGTTTTTGGTTGAGTGGTTACACAAGGCCCATGGCTATGGTTTACCTTGTGTATCTCACTTGTGGATGGCCACCCAGGAACAAAGAGATTTGAGATGTCAAATGTTGAGAAGCTTCAAGTGCAACCACTTGGCATTATGGGCTCTGCCTGGATCATATTGGTTTCTAGAACTTAGCCATTTGGACAGTTGGTGGTAGTGGGAATGATAGGTTGGAGAGCGTCCATTTGGTCTAAGGAAAAGCTTCTGAAAGATCTTGTCTTGGTGAAACCAAGTCTTGTGGGGAAAGTGCACCACCTCTGCAGAGTGTAAAATCTAAGTACTTAGCCATGTCCCTGGTAAAGGACAATTTGAGCATCAAGATATGGAAGCTATCAAGAATCTCATCATCCAAATTTCTAAGTTAAAAGCTTGTGGGTGAACAAGGGTTGAAAGGATCACCAATTTTTATTGGGATATTCCTTGGGAAAAGATTTTGTCAAAGCAAAAACTTAGTGTTTTCAAATGATAAGGAAAATCTATTTTGAGAAAAGCAAGCCTAAGCTCCACTTAGCCAAATGCATATAGATGATAGACTCCACTATACTACCATAGTATCACTTGCCAATACAATTCAAATGTATTGACCCTTGTGGCTGTAACTTGTTATGTTGCAGGTTTGTTTGATTTAGTGAAGTGTGTTGATTAGGATTACAAAGTCTACAACCAACATGTCTGCCTGTGGCACTTTGAAGATGAAGGACCCCATGCTTATAGATATTCTGCTGCAATGTAATGTAATAGCCAAATGAGCTATGAAAGATGTAATAAAATTATGTTATTCCTGGTTATAAAGTTGTATTATGACCTTTGTTTCTTGATATTACATCTTAACTGTGGATGCTAGCTATTGATCCAGGGACTAGCATTGTAAACACAGGGATCTCTACCTTATTAAAGGTTGGGAACCTTACAGATGGTATCAGAGCATTGTGTTTCCTGTAGGTTTGTATGATGTTAGTGAGATGTGTTGATTCGGATTACAAGTCTACAACCAACATGTTTGCCTGTGGCACTTTGAAGATGAAGGACCCCATGCTATTGTTATATTCTGCTGCATTGTAATGAGATAGCCAAATGAGCTATGTAAGATATAATAAATTATTTTATTCCTGGTTATAAAGTTGTATTATGACCTTTGTTTATTGATATTACATCTTAACTATGGATGCTAGCTATTGATCCAGGGACTAGCATTGCAATCACATGGATCCTTTCCTTTACAAAGGAGGGATCTTACAGATGGTATCAGAGCATTGTGTTGCTTGTAGGATTTGTAACCCTAGGATTGGACAAAACCCCTTAGAAAATAGGAGTTGTATTTTTTCCAGAACTTATTTACAGACAATCTTGTAAACTCTTCCCTCAATCATTTTTGGTTTTGATTCTACATCTCTTCTATTTCAAACTTGATGGACAAAGCCTACCCCATGGCCAAAGACTTCACCATGTGCAAAGGACGTTATCAACTCAAATGACTTCAACATCTTCAAGTGATTTCAACTTTATTTTCACCAAGGACTTCAACTTGGTCATCACTAAGGACTACAAGTGAGACAAGAATATTACTCAAGACCTGAAGACTAAGGAAACACAACTTAGAAGGAACCATCATCACCTTTGAAGTTTTGTGACCAGGCTGCAAGGAATTTTCCAAGGATACAAAGATCTTGATCATGAAGAAGCAACCAAGAAGGATGGAAAGATCCCAAATGAACCATATAGTTGGACCACAATATTAAGTATAGATCAAACACACCAACTTATGTGGTGTAACAAAAATATTTTATTGCCTAAAGATGTACTTGAGCTTGTTGTTTGAGTGGAGTGTTTGTTTGTGATTGCTTGCACATTGCTTGAGTGAATTGTGATGTGTGATTAGAATTTATTTCCTTAGAAATCTTTTGCCTATTCTAATCCCAACCCAACCCAAACAGATGACTACTCCAAGGAACTCCAACATCAAGGATGGTGACAACAACAACAACCAAGAGATCAACATGAGGGAACTCATAGTAACCCAAACCCAGTTGAACCAAGTGACACCTCAATTTTTGGCCAACACCAGTGAGGTAGATCCAACCATGCAAAGGTTTTTGGAAACCCAAACCCAATTGTTGCATAAGGTGACAGATCAAATGATCAACATGGGAGACAACTCTTCCCAAGGAGTATATGATAACAAGGATGTCAAGGATGAAGTACTAGAGGGAACCCAAGCTTGCAATGTTTGTGGAAACAAGGATCACACTTCCAAAGAGCATGAAGATCAATGCCCCAATTGTGAAGAGAAACATCCAAATAATCAATGCCTCACATCTCAAGATACTTGTTTCCTATGTGAAGGAAATAATCATGTCCCTATCTAATGCCCCATCTATTCCATAGTTCAACAAAGGAAACAAGGTGGAGTGCAACAACTGATTGTAGACTACCATGAGAGAACAAGGTCTACCAAGAAGGATGAAGATAAAGGAAAATCTCAGCTTGCACCTCCATGCAATATGACTCAATTTAAAGGACCAAAGAGAAGACATATGTATTACCTAAGTAAAAGATCAAGGAGACCAGGAAACTTTCCTACCTTTGAGATAAGATATGAAGAGCATGAACTAGAAGCACTCCTAGCTTTGGAGAAACCCAAGAAGAAGAAGGAAAAAAGCTAAGTGCAATGTTGCCATTGCAAAGAGATGCGACACTATGCCAATGAATGTCCAGAGAAGAAGAAAAATTATAAGGACATTAGCCAAGTATGGTGCAACAACTGCAAAGAGTTAGGCCATTATGTGTCTACTTGTCCACAAAAGATACGAGAAGAACTCAATCTTATCACATGTTACAATTGTGGTAACCAAGGACATTATGCAAGCAATTGTCCAGAAAAGATGAAGCACAAGATAAAGCCTATGAAGGATCTCAGCCTGGTCACATGTTTCAAGTGTGGAAACAAAGGACACTATGCAGATGTTTGCCCAGACAGATTTCAACAAGATCCCAAGAAAGCCAAGATGTAATCTAGTTGGAAAATTTTTAAGGGTGGTAGTACCCTAGTTGTTTTGAGCCAGCTTGTAACCCCTAGCCTCCCCAAATCTCGGGACGAGATGTATTTTAAGGGTGGTAGCCTGTCACATCCCAAGATTTTCCAAATCTTGTAATGTGAAAAATAAATAAATAAACAAAATAAATAATTGTTGAAATTTAGGGTGAGAAGAAACTTTTGTTCTAAATGAAAACTTAAAATCCCATCTTGAACAAACTTTGGTTAACATTTGAATCCAAATAAATTCAAATCAAGTGGAATGCATTCTTCATAAATCCATTTGGAAATTTAAACACTTGAGAAATAAACCAAACCCCAAAACCCTAATGGAAGAAAATCATTTTCAAGTTATCTCTAAGACCATGGATTTGATCCATATAAAAAAATTGGTCAAACAAACATTTCAAAATGATCAAGAATGACAAAGGGAAATATTATAAAACCATATAAATTCACGAACCGTAGGGAGACACACTTAAGGATTCGATGTTGTTTAGTAGATATGGAATATTAATAGGGATACCGAATGTTTTTCGGGGTCTCGACTGTGATCCGGGATATCACGAGGAGATCCGGAATGGTCCGTAGAATACGATTCATATAACGAAAGTCCTATTTCGGAGTTCAGGAAAGTTTCCGATGTTTTCATCAGAGAGTTTCTAGAAGGGTCTAGAAGGTTCACCGATCCGGAAGGGGAATGGTCCATGAATGTTTCATGGATATGTGGAATGATTGGATCATATCCTAGGTCACTTGGCGTTGACATTTCCAAGAGAGAAATAAAGCGCTAAATTAAAAGTCAAACGGGAAGTTTGAAAAGTCAAACTGGAACAATGGTTTCCTAGTGGGAGAAGAAACAAGTCCTTCGCTCAATCCAACTTGGGTTTGGGTTGGGATTCAAACCCACCCCTCCCAAGGCTGCCCCTCCCTCTCATAAATAGAGGGGGAGGGCTTCCCCAACACCACAAGAGCCAAGCCCTCCCCACAAACCCAAGTCGCCGTCGCCGCCAGTTCGTCACCGCCGCCCTAGCCGCCGCTGACACCTCCTCCTCCTCCCGGTCATCTAAACCCTAGATCTCTGGGAAACCCTAAATCCACCATAACTCGCATCCAGCTTAGGGGAAGCCCTGCGGGATCTTCCCTCTACTTCCGACACCACGCCGTCGTGCTGTCGGAATCACGAGGGGAGAACTACAACCTCCTCTTCCCACTGGAACAAGGGAGAGGAAGGTCTTCATCGAGTACCGAACATGTGACCGACTGCGGAAACGCTGCCGGAACGCAGCGCCGGAAGGATCGTCTACGCGATCTTGAGATCGGCAAGTGTACGACTATATCACCCACGAGAATCTGCTCTCGTTAACTGCTTTAGAATCTTCGAGGGTGAGTACTTCTATCGACTCGTTGCTAAAATCTAGTAGATAGATCTTGGCTTGTTTGTGTGCATGCGGTAGAAATTTTTTGTTTTCCATGCTACGAACCCCTACAGTGGTATCAGAGTCGTGTCTATATGTAGATCTGTTGCACAAGTAGAACACAATGGTCATTGTGGGCGTGGTGCTTTTATTATCAATTGCTTTTTGTGTACTTTGCATCTTGCGGTATGATGGGATGAAGCGGCCCGGGCTAACCTTGCATGACATCGTTCATGAGACTTGCTCCACGCTCAAAATGCAACTTGTATTGCATAAGTGGCTTTGCGGGTATCTGTCTCTCCCATCATAGTATAGATTCAATTTACAACAGGCACTTGATAGTTCAAGCATCAACGTTGTGGTTCTTGTTCGTAAGTTAGAACGACACTTATTGAAAGACCCAAACCACGTAAAATATGCAAAGAAAATTGGAGGCGTCTAACTTTGTTTTGCAGGGGTGTGCTGTGATGTGATATGGCCACGATTGTGATTATATATGATGTATGCAATGTTCCTTATTGTAAGTTGGAAACCGGAAGGAGCCATATGGTTGTCTTTTAAATTCCGTTAAGACCTGCGTGTCTATTCAAAGTAGTTGTAATAGTTGAAGCTGGTGAACGAAAACAATGAAACTTCGACATTGACCTTGACGCCATACCGGTGATGATGGAGATCATGTTCGTTCTTGAAGATGGAGATCGGAAGCACAAGAAGAAAGGCCATATCATATCACATATTATGAATTGCATGTGATGTTAATCCTTTATGCATCTTGTATTGCTTAGTTTTCGACGGTAGCATTATAAGATGATCCCTCATGCACAAAATTTCAAGTTTTAAAGTGTTCATCCTTAGTAAGCACCGTTGCTAAAGCTCGTTGTTTCGAAGCACCACGTGATGATCGGGTGTGTTAGATTCTGCGAGTGTATACAACGTGAGTAAGCCAGATTTTCTCATGCGGAAGCTAAGGTTTGATCTTGACGAGCCTAGAATGTACAGACATGGTCTCGGAACACGGATCACCGAAAGGTAAGGCATGAGTCATATAGTAGATATGATGAACATGTTGATTGTTCGCCATTTAAGCTACATCAACTCTCGTGATGATCGGTTTTGATGTGGTGGATTTGGTTCATGTGATCACTAAAACAATTTGAGGGATATTGTTTTGAGTGGGAGTTCACCTAGATTAATTTAATTATTAATTAGAACTCAATTTGTCCTAAACTTAGTCTAAACTATTGCAAATATGTTGTAGATCAATGGCGGCCCCTACCATCAATTTTAATGCGTTCCTAGAGAAAGAAAACTTGAAAACAATGGAAGCAACTTCGCGGATTGGTTCCGCAATTTGAGGATTGTCCTCAATGCTGGTAATTTGACCTATGTGCTAGATGCACCGCTGGGTGGCCCACCTGCAGCTACTGCTACCGATGAGGTAAAGAATGTTTTCTTCGCTCGGAAGAATCAGTACTCCACAATTCAGTGTGTTATCTTGTATGGTTTAGAATCGGAGCTTCAGAAAAGGTTTGAGAACCATGACCCACATGATATTGTCCGTGAACTCAAAATGATATTTGAGGCTCACGCGGCAGTTGAGAGTTATGAAGCTTCTGAAAAGTTCTTTAGCTGCAAGATGGAACAGGGCAGCTCCGTCAGTGTGAACGTGCTTAAGATGTCTGGGCACGCAAGCAAGCTTCAAACTTGGGAATAGTGATTCCTAATGCTTTGGGGATTCACCGTGTCCTCCAATCACTACCACCAAGTTACAAGAACTTTGTGATGAACTACAATATGCAAAACATGGACAAGTCATTGCCAGAACTCTTCAACATGTTGAAATCTGCAGAAGTGGAGATCAAGAAAGAGCACCAAGTGTTTTGGTCAATAAGACCACCAAATTCAAGAAGCAAGGCAAGTCAAAGAAAAAGGGAAATTTCAAGAAGGGCGGTAAGAAAGTTACTGCACCGGCGAAGAAGACCAAGGCTGGGCCTAAGCCTGATACTGAGTGCTTTTACTACAAGGGAGAAGGTCACTGGAAGCGGAATTGCCCAAAGTACTTGGCGGATTTGAAGAACGGCAACATCAAGAAGAAAGATATATCCGATATACATGTTATTGATGTGTATCTCACTAGTACTCGTAGTAGTGCCTGGGTATTTGAAACTGGTTCGGTTGCTCATATTTGTAACTCGAAGCGAGTCTTTGCGAATAAACGGAAGCTAGCGAAGAACGAGGTGACGATGCGCGTAGGAAATGGATCAAAGGTTGATGTGATCGTGGTCGGCACGCTACCTCTTCATCTACCATCGGGATTAGTTTTATACTTAAATAATTGTTATTTGGTGCCTGTGTTGAGCATGAACATTATATCTGGATCATGTTTATTGCGAGACGGTTACTTGTTTATGTTGGAGATATGCCCAAGAGGCAATAATAAAGTGGTTATTATCATATCTTCACACTTATGATAAATGTTTACATACCATGCTATAATTGTATTAACCGGAAACATTAATACTTGTGTGATTTGTAAACTAAAATAAGAGTCCCTAGTAAAGCCTCTTGTTAAACTAGCTTGTTGGTTAATATATGATCATGGTTTCCTGATCATGAACATAGAGATGTTATTAACAACAGGATCATATCATTAGGAGAATGATATGGTGGACATACTCCTATAGATAAGCGTAGCATAAAGATCAAGTCATTTTAATAGTTCAATTGCTATATGCTTTCTGATACATAGTAACCTAATTCCTTCGACCATGAGATCATGCATATCACCTTTACCGGATGGATGCTTTGATGACATCAAACACCACACCGTAACTGGGTGGCTATAAAGGTGGCATTGAGTGTTCGGAAAGTATTGGTTGAAACACATGGATCAAGAGTGGGATTTGTCCATCCATATGACGAATAGATATACTCTGGGCCCTCTCGGTGAAATGTCATCCAATTAGCTTGCAAGCATGTGACTGGCTCACAAGGTATCACATATCACGGGAACAAGAAAAGAGTACTTGTCGGTAACGAGGTTGAACTAGGTATGTAGAGATACCGACGATCATAACCTTGGATAAGTAAACTATCGTGAGACAAAGGGAAATTGGTATCGTATGTAAGTGGTTCATTCGATCGCAAAGTAATCATAGAAATATGTGGGAGCCATATGAATTTCCAGATTCCTCTATTGGTTATTGTTCGGAGAAGTTTCTCGATCATGTCCGCATAATTCACGAACCGTAGGGAGACACACTTAAGGATTCGACGTTGTTTGAGTAGTTATGGTATTATGAGAAAGAGACTGAATGTTGTTCGAAGTCTCGGATGGGATCCGGGATATCACGAGGTGATCCGGAATAGTCCGGAGAATAAGATTCATATAAGGAAAGTCCCGTTTCGGAGTTCGGGAATGATTCCGGTGTTTTCATCGGGAATGTTCTAGAAGGTTTCGGATTGTCCGGACCCCCGGGGGGGGGGGGTACATGAATGTGTCATTACATATTGAATGATTGCATCATGTACTAAGTGTTCTTGATGTTCCAAATAAAGGATTAAATTGAATCCTTAAACAGAAAAGTCAAATGGCCAGTTTAAAAGTCAAACGGCTAAAACAGGAAACTGTGGGAAACAAGCAAGAGGTGGTTGGAACCGACTTGGGGGAGGAGTCCCTCCAAGCCAGGCCACCAAAAGGCCGACTTGGGAGGGACTCCCTCCCTTGGCCGCCCTCCCACCTATAAAAGGAGGCAGGCCTCCTCTCTGACACACAAGTTCCTATCCTCTAATCTCCGGTTTAGAGCCGTTTTGGTTTAGAGCTTCTAATTGCTCTAGCCTGCGGTTTTAGAGCCTTCTAATTGGTGTGTCTAATCCTAGACCACTAATAGCTCTCTCTCATACTCCACCATACTCGCTCGGCTTAAAGGCGAAGCCTGGATCTCCCTCTACTTAGGTACCACGTTGTCTTCTTGGAATCGCGAGGAGAGTGCTACAACCTCCGGCTCTTTGGAACAAGGGAGAGGAAGGTCTTCGTCGAAGTACGAACGTGTGACCAATCATGGAAGCTAACGAGCAGCCTGGAAGGATCGTCTACACGATCTTGAGATCGGAAAGAGTACGACTACATCACCCACGAGAATCCGCTCTCGTTAAACACTTTGGAATCTTCGAGGGTAAGTTATTCCATCGACTCGTTGCTACAATCTAGTAGATAGATCTTGGCTTGTTTGTTTGTATGCGATAGAAATTTTTTGTTTTCCATGCTACGAACCCCTACAGTGGTATCAGAGCCGTGTCTATATGTAGATCTGTTGCACGAGTAGAACACAATGGTCATTGTGGGCGTTGATGCTTTTATTGTTGATTGCTTCTTGTGTACTTTGCATCTTGCGGTATGTTGGGATGAAGCGGCCCGGGCTAACCTTACATGACATCGTTCATGAGACTTGCTCCACGCTTGACATGCAACTTGTATTGCATAAGTGGCTTTGCGGGTGCCTGTTTCTCCTAGCATAGTTAAGATTCAATTTACAACGGGTGATTGACAATACTAGTATCAATGTTGTGGTTCTTGTTCGTAAGTTAGAACGACACTTATTGAAAGCCCCAAACCACGTAAAACATGCAAAGAAAATTAGAGGCGTCTAACTTTGTTTTGCAAGGGTGTGTTAATGATGTGATATGGCCATGATTGTGATTATATATGATGTATGCAATGTTCCTTATTGTAAGTTGGCAACGGCGGGAAATATGGTTGTCTTTAAATTCTATTAAGACCGTGTCTATTCAAAGTAGTTGTAATAGTTGAAGCTGGTGGGCGACAACCATGGAGCAGCGTCATTGACCTTGATGCAATCTTTGGTGATGATGGAGATCATGTTCGTGCTTGAAGATGGAGATCGGAAGCACAAAGAAGAAAGGCCATATCATATCACTTATTATGAATTGCATGTGATGTTAATCCTTTATGCATCTTGTATTGCTTAGTAGACGACGGTAGCATTATAAGATGATCCCTCATGCACATGAATTTCAAGTCATAAAGTGCTCACCCTTAGTTAGCACCGTTGCTAAAGCTTGTTGTTTTGAAGCACCACGTGATGATCGGGTGTGTTAGATTCTACAATTGTATACAACGTGAGCAAGCCAGATTTGCTCATGCGGAAACTAAGGTTTGATCTTGACGAGCCTAGCATGTACAGACATGGCCTCAGGAACACGGATTACCGAAAGGTAGAGCATGAGTCATATAGTAGATATGATGAACATGTTGATTGTTCGCCATTGAAGCTATATCAACTCTCGTGATGATCGGTTTTGATGTGGTGGATTTGGTTCGTGTGATCACTAAAACAATGTGAGGGATATTGTTTTGAGTGGGAGTTCACCTAGATTAATTTAATCATTAATTAGAACTCAATTTATCATAAACTAAATCAAAGTGAAATTGCATAGTTGTTGTAGTCATTGGCATCCGTTTACCACCTTGCGCTTAGTTATAATTGAGATAATAGAACTATAGAATTCTGGTTAGTTACTTTCTGTTGGTATCGTATTGTTTTGAAGTGTTAATCTAAAGTTTAAAAGTCCTATTGCAAACTTTCAGTAAGTTCCGGTTACTCCATGAAGTTTAATAATTAGTATTAAATCAAGAGTAACAATTCCAAGTGTTAGTATATAAGTATCATGTTTGTTTCCATGATTCTTGATATCCAAAGGATTGTCTTAATATCAAGGTTATCTAGGATCTGAAAGAGTTGTTTCAGAAACCATGATGTGTGGAAGATATTGTGATATCTGAAACGAAGTTTTGGTTGCAACATGATAGAGTATAATATGGCTAAAGTCATGTTCTCATATTTGATGAGAATTTGCAAAAGGTTGGAGACACTAGTTGTCCTAATCGTCCAAAAGGATTTGGAGAGCAACATTATACTCATGATTCAGCGTTATAAGCTAAAAGTAGCTTAATCATGGATAATTCCATGATAAGGGTGAATATTTGATGTAGGTAAAATGTTTACTACACCAAGAGATTACTAAAGAAAGGAATTTGAAAGAACACCAAACACTTGATAATGGTGATCTACTTCAAAGTGCAAGTCCAAAGACATTGGTATTTAACTATACACGCTTTGGACTATGTGTCATATGTATGACTCCACTATTGATGTTGATAGATTCTTTCAAACAGAAAAGAAAATACTGAAAGAGAATCTCATAAATATATGGCAGAAAAGAAAGGACTAGAATTGTTCAGTTTAAGTATATAGATGATATACATGTTATGGCTATATTCTTTGCTTATTAAACAATGTGGTTCTTAAGTATTTGATACTGAATTTGTTGGTATGAATCGTCATACGAAACAACAGAATTCATGAACTACAGTGGCCTAAGTAATTAGCAAAAGAATAAGTGATGATGTTCATCGAGAACAAATAAAGGGTTATTATGTTGCTCGTTAAACATCAAAGCTTGCCTTCAGGATTTGTTTTATCAGGTATTATGAGAACAAAAGGGTTGTTCAAATAATTTCTGTAATCCATAAAAGATGTATGATTCACAAATCTCGTTGGAGAAATCACATCCATAAAACTAGTGCTAAAAATGTCGAAAGACAAATTGATTGAAAGATAACTTAGGAAGTGACATCGCCGTTTAAATTATATTGGAAAGAAAACATGAAGAAACTCCATGTGGATGGAATTTTGGAGTCTTTTGATTTTTTGATCAAATGACGCTCATGAAACTTTCCTAGAGATAATTAAAACTTCGTTCATAGGCAAAAAAGGAACGAATGACTAGCTTACTGGAACTTATGCATATTGTTGTATGAAGTCCATTATGTGTAGTCAAGAGAGATGGATTTCAACTTCATATGCTTTCTCCGAAAATTTGAGTAAATATATGAATATTTACTTAATAAGGATAAAGTATGAAACATTTGAAAAGTTCAAAGACTTTCAAGATGAAGTGCAAAATCATTGTAACAAGAATATGAATAGTTTATGATAAGATCATAAAGGAAGATATTTGAGTTACAAGTTTAGCATAATATCTAAGATTTAAGGAATCGTTCCGTGGATTTGCATTTTCCGAAACACCATAAGAGTATGGAGCGTTCGAGATATGTAATTAAACCTTGTTTGACATGGTAAGATCAAAGGTATAATTCATAAACTTGCCATTATATTTTAAAGATTAAAAGCTTTAGAGATTACCGTTTTTCCACTGAAAAGAGCTCCATCATAATCCGTTGAAATGACACCATATAAAGTTATGGTTTGGGATAAAACCCAAGTTGTCCTTTCTTAAACATTGGTTTGCTATGCATAAGAAAGATGTTTGCAACCAAAGTCGGATGAACCTGTCTTTGTATAAGTTGAGTATTCCTCCATAACACCGAGACAAAAGTGTTTGTTGCTTAGAGCGTCAAGTTTCTTTGAGAAGGAATTTTTGTGAAAAGTTAAGTGGGAGGACAATAGAACTTTGATAAGGTTAAAGAACCTTAGCTATATGTGCAAAGTTACTTGCGCTTGAAAAGTGTTTCGGAGGCAGCAACAATGCTCATGGCTCACGTGCCTCAAGGGTTGTGGTCACGGAGATCTAAGTTCCTATTGAAACAAGTAGATCGGGTAAACAATCAAATACCAAGATTTGAGGGTTGAATCATTATTTGAGAATAATGAACCGACTACATGCAAAGAAGCGATGATGGGCCCTGACTCCGTCAAATGGCTTGAAGCCATAAAATCCGTGATAGTTCCATACACGAGAAATCAAGTTTTGAACTTGAAGGACCCTCGAGAAAGGTGTAAGACCTTACAGTTGTGTTTGGATCTATAAATAAATAGACATGGATGTTGCACATCTATGAAATAGTCGACATGTTGGGAAAGAGTTCACAACAATGTTCAAAGGTTGACTATGACAAGATCTGATCTTTCATAGCGATATTTAGTTTAGACGGATTAGTGTAGCAACCACTACATATAATTTTATTATATGGTAGTTGAATAAACAAAACAAGTTCTTCTAATAGAAGGGTTACCTAGGACGTGTGCATGACACAGTCCAAAGGGTTTTTGTTAAAATTCAAGGGATGCTAAAACATATGCAAACTTCAATGGTTGAAGTAAGCATAGCGGAGTTGGAATCTTCACTATGATGAAACTGTTAAAAGAGTTTAATTTCATCAAAGACAATGAAGATGCTTACATTTGCAAGAAATTAAGTGGGAGCGCTAAGACATGTTTCTAATACATTATGTGGAAGACATATTGTTGATTGGAAATAATGTATCTTTTATTAACACATATTAAGAATTTCATCCCGATGAAAGACTTAGGCAAAACCCAAATATTTGGCATCAATAGACGCTAATATGGTTGTGCCAGAAGTACATAGACAAGATATTGAATGAGTTCAATATAGAAACTACAAGAGAGGTTCTTATGTACGAGAAAAGGATTGAATGAGTTCAATGTTGATGATATATTCAAGTGTATTGACATTTGGTAAAGTGAAACAAATAATCAAGTATAGATTGATACTTGATGTATGAAATCATAAAGAGTATTTATATCAATCATACTGTGATATGTACAAATCCAGATATGTCCTATGCTCTAAATGTTGTGATCATATACCAGAATGATTCATAAGATGATCATTGGACAATAGTAAGGATATTCTTATGATCTTTTGGAAGAACTAAGAGTATAATATTTTTAGAAGTGAAAAATAGATGGTTAGTTCATTGTAAAAGTACTACATTGATACTATCTTTGTCACAAAGTACAAATTAAGTTTATCTCAATCTAAAACTAAGGGTGGCACAATATAATGGAAAGTGAGTTCCATAATGGATTTGGATGAGTTCAAAAGTTAAGACATTGTGACAGATACTACAATAAAAGGCTAAGTATATGACTGCTATTTTAGTAGCAAAAGAGGGCATTTGTGTCAAGTCGTTTGTTATCAAACTAGGTGTAGTTCACAGTGGGATAATACTATGAAGATATATTGTGCGACAATATTATCAACATGTTTTAACCCCAAAGAGCTAAAGGTCACACCGAAAGACCAAATTTATACAAAGCCATCTCATTAGAGAATGAGTGATGCGTAGAGACGCAAAGACATGCAATTACACACGGACCTGGAAGTGTCAGATCCGGAGATCAGTTGACCACTAGCAATAGTGTACATACAACACCAGAAAGCCATAGGTGTTGAATACACAAAGTTTTGAAACTAGATTATTGACTCTAGTGCAAGTGGGAGACTGTTGGAGATATGCCCAAGAGGCAATAATAAAGTGGTTATTATCATATCTTCACACTTATTATAAATGTTTACATACCATGCTATAATTATATTAACTGGAAACATTAATACTTGTGTGATTTGTAAACTAAAATAAGAGTCCCTAGTAAAGCCTCTTGTTAAACTAGCTTGTTGGTTAATATATGATCATGGTTTCCTGATCATGAACATAGTGATGTTATTAACAACAGGATCATATCATTAGGAGAATGATATGGTGGACATACTCCTATAGATAAGCGTAGCATAAAGATCAAGTCATTTTAATAGTTCAATTGCTATATGCTTTCTGATACATAGTAACCTAATTCCTTCGACCATGAGATCATGCATATCACCTTTACCGGATGGATGCTTTGATGACATCAAACACCACACCGTAACTGGGTGGCTATAAAGGTGGCATTGAGTGTTCGGAAAGTATTGGTTGAAACACATGGATCAAGAGTGGGATTTGTCCATCCATATGACGGATAGATATACTCTGGGCCCTCTCGGTGAAATGTCATCCAATTAGCTTGCAAGCATGTGAATGGCTCACAAGGGATCACATATCACGGGAACGAAAAGAGTACTTGTCGTACGAGGTTGAACTAGGTATGTAGAGATGAACGATCATAACCTCGGATAAGTAAACTATCGTGAGACAAAGGAAATTGGTATCGTATGTAAGTGGTTCATTCGATCAAAGTAATCGTAGAAATATGTAGAGCCATATGAATTTCAGATTCCTCTATTGGTTATTGTTAGGAGAAGTGTCTCGATCATGTCCGCATAATTCACGAACCGTAGGGAGACACACTTAAGGATTCGACGTTGTTTGAGTAGTTATGGTATTATGAGAAAGAGACCGAATGTTGTTGAGTCTCGGATGGGATCCGGATATCACGAGGTGATCCGGAATAGTCCGGAGAATAAGATTCATATAAGGAAAGTCCCGTTTCGGAGTTCGGGAATGATTACGGTGTTTTCATCGGGAATGTTCTAGAAGGTTCCGGATTGTCCGGCACTCGGGGGGGTACATGAATGTGTGATTACATATTGAATGATTGCATCATGTACTAAGTGTTCTTGTTCCAAATAAAGGATTAAATTGAATCCTAAAACAGAAAAGTCAAATGGCCAGTTTAAAGTCAAGCGGCTAAAACAGAAATTGTGGGAAACAAGCAAGAGGTGGTTGGAACCGACTTGGGGAGGAGTCCTCCCTCAAGCCGTGGGCCAACCAAGGCCGACTTGGGGAGGGACTCCCTCCCCTTGGCCGCCCCTCCCACCTATAAAAGGAGGGGCAGGGCCTCCTCCTCTAGACACACAAGTTCCTATCCTCTAATCTCCGGTTTAGAGCCGTTTTGGTTTAGAGCTTCTAATTGCTCTAGCCTGCGGTTTAGAGCCTTCTAATTGGTGTGTCTAATCCCTAGACCACTAATAGCTCTCTCTCATACTCCACCATACTCGCTCCGGCTTAAGCGAAGCCTCGGGATCTCCCTCTACTTAGGTACCACGCCAGTTGTCTTTGGAATCGCGAGAGAGTGCTACAACCTCCATTTTCTTTGGAACAAGGGAGAGGAAGGTCTCCGTCGAGTACGAGCGATGTGACCGGCTGAGCGCCTTGGGAGCAGCCGGAAGGATCGTCTACGATCTTGAGATCGGAAAGAGTACGACTACATCACCCACGAGAATCCGCTCTCGTTAAACACTTTGGAATCTTCGAGGGTAAGTTATTCCATCGACTCGTTGCTACAATCTAGTAGATAGATCTTGGCTTGTTTGTTTGTATGCGATAGAAAATTTTTGTTTTCCATGCTACGAACCCCTATAGTTTAAGTCCGAGAATAATGGTTGTTCGATGTATATGAGTAATATGTTTTATGCACATGCACCTTTGATAGATGGTCTATTTTTATTGAATCTTGATAGTGGAAATACACACATTAATAACATTGAAGCTAAACGTTTGAAATTGAGCTATAACTCGACCTATATATGGCACTGTCGTCTTGGTCATATTGGAGTGAAGCGTATGAAGAAACTCCATTCCGATGGACTTCTTGAATCACTTGATTTCGAATCACTTGAGAGATGCGAAGCATGTCTGATGGGTAAAATGACTACGACTCCATTTTTTGGTATGATGGAGCGAGCTACGAACTTGTTGGAAATCATACATACCGATGTGTGTGGCCCAATGAGTGTAGCATTGCGCGGTGGTTATCATTATGTTCTTACCTTCACGGATGACTTGAGTAGATATGGGTATATCTATTTCATGAAACATAAGTCCGAAACTTTCGAGAAGTTTAAGGAATTTCAAAGTGAGGTAGAGAATCAGCGTAACAAGAAGATTAAATTTCTACGATCTAATCGTGGAGGTGAATATCTAAGTTACGAGTTTGCCGAGCATTAGAAGAAATGCGGAATACTTTCACAATTGACACGCCGTGAAAACCACAGCGTAATGGTGTGTCCGAACGTCGTATTTGAACTCTCTTAGCTATGGTTCGTTTTATGATCTCACTTACAGATTTACCGCTATCATTTTGGGGTTATGCATTAGAAACAGCCGCATTCTCTTTAAATAGGGCACCATCTAAATCCGTTGAAATGACACCGTATGAATTATGGTTAGGGAAGAAACCTAAATTGTCGTTCCTTAAAGTTTGGGGTTGTGAAGCTTATGTAAAGAAGTTACAGCCCGACAAGCTTGAACCCAAAGCGGAAAAATGCGTCTTCATAGGATACCCGAAGGAAACTATTGGGTATATCTTCTATCATAGATCCGAAGGCAAAATCTTTGTTGCCAAGAATGGATCCCTTCTAGAGAAGGAATTTCTCTCGAAAGAAGTGACTGGAAGGAAAGTAGAACTCGACGAGGTTGTAAAACCTTCTCTCGAACTTGCGAGTAGCGCAGCACCGGAAGTAGTTCCTGTGGAGCCTACAACAATAAGAGAGGAAGCTAATGATGTTGATCATGAAACTTTGGTTGAAGTTACTACAGAACCTCGCAGGTCGTCAAGAACTCGTACCACTCCTGATTGGTATGATCGCGTTATGAGTGTCATGTTGGTGGACAACACCGATGACCCTGCGACATATGAGGAAGCGATGATGAGCCCAGATTCCAATAAATGGCAAGAAGCCATGAAATCCGAGATTAGATCCATGTACGAAAACCACGTATGGACTTTGGTGGACTTACCGGATGGCCGGAAGGCTGTCGAGAAGAAATGGATTTTCAAGAAGAAAACAGATTCTGATGGTAATGTAACTGTCTATAAAGCTCGACTTGTTGTGAAGGGGTTCCGAAAAATTCAAGGAGTTGACTATGATGAGACTTTCCCACCGGTAGCGAAGCTAAAGTCTGTGAGGATTATGTTAGCAATCGCTGCATATTATGATTATGAGATATGGCAGATGGATGTCAAAACGGCGTTCCTCAATGGAGACATTGATGAAGAGTTGTATATGGTACAACCCAAAAGTTTTGTCGATCCTAAAGATGCTAACAAGGTATGCAAAATTCAATGGTCAATTTATGGATTGAAGCAAGCATCCCGAAGTTGGAATCAACGTTTTGATAAGGTGATCAAAAGTTTTGGATTTATACAAACTGATGGAGAAGCTTGTATTTACAAGAAAGCGAGTGGGAGCTCTGTAGCATTCCTAGTACTATATGTAGATGACATATTGTTGATTGGGAATGATGTAGACCTTCTTAATAGTGTCAAGGATTATTTGAATAATAGTTTTTCAATGAAAGATCTTGGCGAAGCAGCTTACATATTAGGCATAAAGATTTATAGAGATAGATCGAGACGCCTAATATCATTGTCACAGGGTACATATTTGGACAAAGTTCTAAAGAGGTTTGGAATGGAAGATAGCAAGAAAGGGTTCTTGCCCATGTTGCCCAATTAGACCTTGAGTAAAACTCAAAGTCCTGCAACGGCAGAAGATAGAGAAAGGATGAGTAAGACTCCCTATGCCTCATCCATAGGATCTATTATGTATGTCATGCTATGTACTAGACCCGACATTGCATATGCTGTTAGTTTGACTAGCAGATATCAAAGTGATCCAGGAGTGGATCATTGGACAGCGGTCAAAAACATCCTTAAGTACTTGAGAAGAACTAAGGATATGGTTCTTTCTTATGGAGGTGATGAACAACTCGTTGTTAATGGTTACACCGATGCTAGTTGGAACACTGATCTGGATGAATCTAAATCTCAATCTGGATATGTATTTACTTTTAATGGTGCAGCAGTTAGCTAGAGGAGTGCAAAGCAAAGCGTTGTGGCGAGATCTTCAACTGAATCGGAATACATAGCTGCTTCGGAGGCTTCACAAGAGGCGATATGGATGAAGGAGTTCATTACAGAGCTCGGTGTGGTTCCAAGTGCGTTGGACCCAATGTCTATCTATTGTGATAACATGGGTGCCATAGCCAATGCGCAAGAACCAAGGTCACACAAGAAGCTGAAGCACATCAAGCTACATTTTCATGCTATTCGAGAGCATGTCCAAGATGGTGACATAAAGATTTGCAAAGTACACACAGATCTGAATGTGGCGGATCCATTGACTAAACCTCTCCCGAGGGCAAAACATGACCAGCACCAAACCGCCATGGGTGTTCGGTATATTACCATGTAATCTAGATTAGTTGACTCTAGTGCAAGTGGGAGACTGTTAGAGATATGCCCTAGAGGAAATAATAAAAGTGGTTGTTGTTATATCTTTGTGTTTATGATAAATGTTTACATTCATGCCATAATAGTATTAACCAGAAACATTAATACTTGTCTGATTTGTAAACTAAATTAGAGTCCCTAGTAAAGCCTCTTTATAATACTAGCTTGTTGGTTAATAGATGATCGTGGTTTCTCGATCATGAACATTGAGATGTTATTAACAACAAGATCATATCATTAGGAGAATGGTGTGATGGACATACTCCTATAGATAAGCGTAGCATAAAGATCAAGTCATTTTAATAGTTCGTTTGCTATAAGCTTTCTGATACATAGTAACCTAATTCCTTCGACCATGAGATCATGCTAATCACCATCACCGGAAGGATACTTTGATGACATCAAACACCACACCGTAACTGGGTGGCTATAAAGGTGGCATTGAGTGTTCGGAAAGTATGGGTTGAGGCACATGGATCAAGAGTGGGATTTGTCCATCCATATGACGGATAGATATACTCTGGGCCCTCTCGGTGGAATGTCATCCAATTAGCTTGCAAGCATGTGACTGGCTCACAAGGGATCACATATCACGGGAACGATAAAATAGTACTTATCGGTAACGAGGTTGAACTAGGTATCCAGAGATACCGACGATCAAAACCTCGGATGAGTAAACTATCGTGAGACAAAGGGAAATTGGTATCGTATGTAAGTGGTTCATTCGATCGCAAAGTAATCGTAGAAATATGTGGGAGCCATATGAATTTCCAGAGAGGTTCTAGAAGGGTCTAGAAGGTTCACCGATCCGGAAGGGGAATGGTCCATGAATGTGTCATGGATATGTGGAATGATTGGATCATATCCTAGGTCACTGGGTGTTGACATTTGCAAGAGAGAAATAAAGATCTAAATTAAAAGTCAAACTGGAAGTTTGAAAAGTCAAACTGGAACGATGGTTTCCTAGTGGGAGAAGAAACAAGTCCTTCTCTCAATCCAACTTGGGTTGGGTTTGGATTCAAACCCACCCCTCCCAAGGTTGCCCCTCCCTCTCATAAATAGAGGGGGAGGGCTGCCCCAACACCACAAGAGCCAAGCCCTCCTCACACACCCGCACAGCCCTAGCCGCCAACACCTCCTCCTCCTCCCGGTCATCTAAACCCTAGATCTCCGGTAAACCCTAAATCCACCATAACTCGCATCCGGCTTAGGCGAAGCCCTGCAGGATCTTCCCTCTACTTCCGACACCACGTCGTCGTGCTCCCGGAATCACGAGGGGAGAACTACAACCTCCGCTGCCTGCTGGAACAAGGGAGAGGAAGGTCTTCATCGAGTACCCAACGTGTGACCATTGAAGCGCTAACGCAGCCTTGGAAGGATCGTCTACGCGATCTTGAGATCGGAAAGTGTACGACTACATCACCCACGATAATCTGCTCTCGTTAACCGCTTTGGAATCTTCGAGGGTGAGTACTTCTATCGACTCGTTGCTACAATCTAGTAGATAGATCTTGGCTTGTTTGTGTGCGTGCGGTAGAAAATTTCTGTTTTCCATGCTACGAACCCCTACAGTAGGGCGTCCCCCTACCGCTCACACCCAAATCCTAGACAGCCGCCACCCCCTCTCTAGTTGCCGTCTCCTAGGCCCTGCCATAGCCACCGTACACCACCACCCCTCGGCCCTATAAACCCTAGATCACCGAAGTTCTCTTCTACTCCACCATACTGATGACCCACAAGTATAGGGGGTGTATCGTAGTACTTTCGATAAATAGGAGTGTCGATCCCAACGAGGAGCAGAAGGTGTTGACTAGTAGTTTGGAGCAGGAAATCTCTGTAAATACTTAGTAAATAGATTTTTAGGGTTTTTTGATAATGCAAGGAAATAAAGTGCAAGTAAATAAAGACAACAAGTAAATGCAGCAAGTGTCCCAATCCTTTCTTAGCAAAGTACAAGCCGGTGGTAATAATTATGAGGACCAAACGTTCTCGAGGACACATGGGAATACTATCAAGTGCTTTTGTTTCATATAGCTGATTAATCTTCTCTGGTTTGATGAGTGTTGCATGGGTGAACCTATGCTAATGTACTAACCTTACTAGGACTAATACATACTTTTGATTAAACCCCTTGCAAGCATCCGCAACTACAAGAAAGTAATTAATATAAAAACCTAACCATAGCCTTAAACTCTAAGATCATACACTCCCTTACGCAAAGGTTTCCTAACGGGGGTTTAGGTTTCTGTCACTCCGGCAACCCCAAAATTAGTAGCCAAGTACACAATGAATTCCCCTAGGCCCATAAATGGTGAAGTATCATGTAGTCGACGTTCAAATGACACCACTAGAAGAATAGCACCACAACTTAAATATTAACCATTGAATAATACCTCAACACAATTCCACTACTAACAACATGACTTCAACCATGTCCTCAAGAACTAAACGAACTACTCACGAGATATCATCTGGATCAAGATCAGAGATGATATGATGATGAATAAAAATCATAACATAAAAAATAATTCAATGGTTCCACTCACAAGCATCAACTACTAAAGTAATCAACACCGGGAAAGTTTCCCCTAGGAACTATGCCAGATTCAACACAATTGTTACAGCGGGATGGAGTGGTGATGATGGTGCTGGTAGAGATGGTGGTGTGGATGATGATGATGATCCCGATGAAGTCTAGCTTGATAATGGTGTTGATGGCGACGATCTCCCCTCTCCGGGAAGGAATTTCCCCGATAGAAATCTGTCTGCTGGAGAGCTATTTCTCTCTCTGTAGTTTCCGCCCCCACAGAGGCGGCGGAATCTTTCTCTGGCCACTCCCCATACTTTAAGGTTTCGAGGAGAAGATATAGGTGAAAGGGCGGAGCCAGAGGTGGGCCAGGGTGGCCACACCCCCTGGTGGTGCGGCCTAGGGTGGCCCGCGCCTGGGGGGTGTGGGCCCCCTTTGGCCCAACTCCGCCTCCCCTTCTGGCATTCTTCATCTTCTGGAAAACTATAATTTTCCATATATTTTCTGGTATTTTTCTGATTTTCGCGAAAATTGCATCTAGACACTGCTTTTTTCCATCAGAATCCTAACTCCGGCAGTTCATCTTCATAATCATCCAACATGCAAAAATAGATGAAATGAAATAAGTAACACCTCTTAATATGAAATATATCAATGAATAACAGCAAATTATGATATATAATAGTGATGCAAATTGGATCTATCAACTCCCCTCCAAGAGAGAACTGAGCTCAGTAAACATGCCCACAGGTTTATGGAGTGAAATGTCGATAAAAAGAATACGGACAAGAAGCATCACATTTACCAATACACAACTCATAATAGAAAGCAACTCACCATTATATAACTTAACTTGCAACGAGTATGGGAGTCACAATAAAGATACATAAAGAGAAATCATAACTGGAAATGGCAAACTTTGTTCTTGGTCAAAGAACGGTTGACAAATTTTCAAGCAAAGCTTTTGTAAAGAAGTTTATAACAGGAGTACTCTTTGCTCAAACATAAAAGGCTTTTCACAATGATGGCTTTCAAATTAATACCCATTCAGATAAGAGTTTTGTGCAAAACAAAGATAAGGAACATGATTGAATAAATCATCATATGAATGATAGAAACACAACAACTCAAATGCTTGCTGGAGATAGAGAGAAATAGATTTACTGACACAACTTAGAAGTAAAAAGTCCCTTTGCAGAGGGAAGCAGGAATTTCAAGTTCATAAAGAGCTTCCAAAAGATTATGGTACTTACTAGCTTTGAGCTCTCATTGCCCCTGTCATAAGCATCTTGAGGTGGTTAAGGTTAAAGTGAACAAATATGGAGTATATTCTTAACGAAGTACAAGTTGGCAATCTCATGTCCCTTGAGTACGAGGGCCGCTCCTCTTGCTACTCAACTTTAGTTATCGGTAAGTTCTTGTCATAGTAAGTACATGTGTATCATAGAGAACCGCCAACGGGGTACCCCTTACCCCATGATACAGGAGCTATCCCATATCAAAATGACAAGGCAAGCAGACAATGAGCATCTCAGCAATCTTCTTATTTACCATGGGAAAATGGTGCTTTTTCTCTCTTTCCTATTTTCTCATCATTTTTTCTCAATCTCTTTTTCTATCGCTCTTTTTTTATAAGAAGAATGCTTCATAGATTGCTCACTATGGTTATGCTGCAAGTTTCCATCATGATTAGGCATGGCTTAGGTTAGTGGCCCACGCGTTTCTCTAACACATATACATAACTCCATGGACTTACAAGCTCTCCTTTTATTTCACACCGACGACATCCATAAATAAAAGAGCATGATATCAACTGGGTAGTTATTTACAGGTGTTGAAAGCATTCCCCGTGACAAAACGGTTCTGCTAATCCCAACTTATAAGTGCAAGCATATACAACATAGATTACACAATGGTTCAAGTTAATTAAGGGCAGGAAAAATAAGGTGTGCCATCAAGTTTGTGAGAGCTTTACTAACCAGTTTTCTCATAACAAAAGAATTTTTAATTTGAAAGATAGATGAAACTTGAGAATTTACTTGGAATATAAATGATGCTAATAGGTAGATATGGTGGACACAAATGGCAAAATTGTTGGTTTAAAGGATTGGAGACACGAGAAGTATTCCCTCTCAGTACAGGTTTTTGGCTAGCAAGGCTAGGTAGAAAGCAAAAGAGTTGAAGGAAACAAGCAAACATACAAGTGATAAATTCAAACATGCAATTTTACTTGAAAACACAAAAGATCTTAAATAAAGAATACTAAGCTTATGAGCCAATCAAGAAAGAAGGAAAACAATATAAAATACCTGTAAACTCTTTTCTCTTTTCCTTTCAAACCTCAAAAAGTGTTTCTACTGACCAGAGCTCAGTTTGCCAAAACCAATTTATATTTACTTGATGTTCCCAAAGTGATACCAATACTAATCAACAAGATCAATAATATAATAGAGATTGCAAACTAAAAATAAGAAGTGCAAAAAGTAAAAGATGAAGCTTCTTATTAATATTCCATAAAGGCACTCACACCAAGGCATAAATAGATAACCAACTAAAGGAGAGATACTTCCACAATGCAAACCATCCTATATGATAACTTCTCTAAGCAAGATATAACTCTACTAAAAAGGTAAAAAGATAACGATAATGATGTGATACCGCGGCACTCCCCCAAGCTTGGAACAAACCAAGGGGATGCCAAAACCTGATGATGAATTACTCCCTCGGTGGTGGCGGTGTTCCCTTGTTCAGGGTGACAAAACCCTCTAGCATCTTACGAAGCATGTTATTCTCCCCTTGAAGTATATCTACCTTCCTCCTTAGAGCTCGGTACTTATCACAAAAATCATCAGTGGTTCGAAGGGCTTCCACTACCTCAGGGCAGGAACTAAAGTCTGGAACGGGGGTCATCATTCCCTGCATATTACCAGAAAAAGCACATCTAGTGTTAATTGCCCCTACAAAAGTAGGTTTCCTTGCCCTTGATCATGTGGCAGTTTGTCCCTTAATGTCTGCTGACATGTTCTTTACTTCCTCCTCGATGCACCAATCCATGTCTTCACTCCTAGCAGCGATCCTTTCTTCTTCCATGGGCTCCTTGCCCTTGTCATTGGCAGAGACCATGGTGCCTCTAAACTTTAGAATATTTCCTGACAAAAAAAGATCAAAACGAAAACACGACGAGAAAACGATATACGAACCTCGGGGGATCTAGGGGTTATATATTACGATTTTTTATGACATAAGGAAGGTATAGGGCTAAAACGGGACGGAGACGGGCTCCGGGGTGATCACACCCCCTGGTGGCGCGGCTAGGGAGGGCCCACGCCACTGGGAGGTGTGGCCCACCCGGGCTCCATTTCCTCCTCTTTTTCGTCTCGTAACCTTCCATATGGAATTAAAACAGCAAAAATATAAAGAGATAAGTTTTTCACGAACCTTCTATTTTCAACACTTTTACCTATTCAAAGACGGACTCTGCAGATTCCTTCTCTCTAACACTTGAAAGTTCCTTTCATACAAAGCCTCGCACAAACTTCATTAGCAACATTAGTTCATGCAAAAACAAATAACCTTTGGGTTCACATTTCAAATGAAATCCAACAAAACAAAAGCTACTGAAACAACTCCTTTCAAAGGCCCAAAAAGAATTTAAAAGGAAGTTGATTTAAAAGGCAGATGCAAATGATGGCAGAAATCTGTCAAAACAGACCAACAGGTAAAGATTGATTTTTTTCAAAAATCTTATGTTGCTCAAATCAAAAAGTGCAAAAATAACGAAAGTTGGATAACAACTTGGGGCACAAGCACAGACAATTACATCTCCATCCGAAGTACTGAGATCTTTCATGAATTTTTACAATGCAGCACAAAAATCTTTACCAGGACAACAACTTTTCACAACTCCTCTACTTCTAAAAAGAGGTAGATCTTGACTCAAAAACCAAACAAAAAGGATAAGACTCAAAGAAACAAATACCCAAGACAAACTAAAATGGGTTGTCTCCAAAAAGCTCTTTCTTTATAGCCATTAAGATGGGCATGATAATTTCAATGATGCTCACATAGGAGATATGAATTTGAAGTGAAAGAGAGCATCAAGAATCAGATATCCAACACATTTAAGTCTACCCCACTTCCTATGCAAGGGAGTTTTGTAAGAAAACAAATTATTGTAACAAAAGGCTATAAGCATAGGAAGAGAAAACAAGTGCAACTTCAAAGCTTTTAACATAAAGCGGGGAAACTTAATATTATTGAGATGCATAAAACCATGTTTCCCTCTCTCATAATAACTTTCAGTAGCACTTTGAATAAAGTTGACAATATAATTGTCACAAGAAAAATTCTTATCATCAGAATGAGCATACTTGGAATCATCAGAAAGAGGTCTAAGGTCATAAACCGGATCAAGAGAAGCAGGTTGTTCAACTCTAAAATCTTCATTAGGCAATTCATTTTCATAAGGGGCTTTAGAAAATTTGGAAAATTTAAACTCATAAGATTCTCCATCAAACTTTGTTAAAAATTTCTCCTTCTTACAGTCTATAATAGCTCCACAAGTGTTCATAAAAGGTCTACCAAAAATGATAGGACAAGTTTTACTAGCTGCTGAACCAAGTACTAGAAAATATGCAGGATATTTAATATTACCACAAAGAACTTACACATCTCTTACAATACCAATGGGACAGATGGTTTCTTTATTAGTAAGGTGAATAACCACATCAATGTCTTCAAGTTCACAAGGACCAATTTCATGCATAATTTACTTGTAAAGCTCATAAGGAATAGCACTAGAACTAGCACCAATGTCACATAAACCATAATAGCAATGATCACCAATTCTAAAAAAAATCACAAGGACACTAGCTTTCCTAGCTTTAATAGGATGAGAGACAATATTAGAAGCATCTTCACAAAAGATAATGTGCCCATCTTCTACATTTTCAGTGACAAGGTCTTTCACAATGGCTACTACAGGTTCAATATTTATTTATCAGGTTCCACAGCTTTCTTTGTACTTCTGCTAACCACATTAGCCATAATATAATGTTCCTTTACCTTGGTAGGGAAAGGTATTTTCTCAATATAGGGTTCAGGCAAAATAGGATCAACAGTACAAAGCTCAGTGTTTCTAACAGGAACATGGTTAACAATATCTTTATAAGGTGCATGGTACTTGTCCCACTTCTTTTTAGGAATTTCTATATAAGAGGAAAAGCCTAAAAACAATTGGAAATACTTTGAGAATCAAGACCATACTCAGTACTAATATCATGGAAGTCATCAGTTCACATAAAATATTTAATGCATCCATAATCATAATTTATACCTGACTTTCTTCCTTTGTCATTCTCCCATGCTTCGGTGTTTTCTTGAATACGGTCTAGAAGATCCCACTTAGCTTCATCCTTCATACGTGTGAATTATCCAGCACAAAGAAGCATCTAATAAATCTTTATCATGAAGAGAAAGCTTGGCATAAAAGTTATTGATAATAATATTATTAGGGAGTTCATGAATAGGACATTTAAGCATTAGTAACTTTAATCTCCATCAAGCTTGGGATGTACTCTCTCCATCACGAGGCCAAAAGTTATAAATTTGATTCCTATCCTTATGAATCTCACTAGGAGGATAGAATTTAGAATAAAAGAGAGGTACTATTTCCTCCCATTCCATAGATTGTCCATTCTTCAGCAGCTTATACCATTCTTCAGCTCTTCCTTTCAATGATATAGAGAGTAACTTCTCTTAACTTGTTCAGTTATGATACCTACACACTTAAACAACCCGCATAATTCATGGATAAAAAGCAAGTGATCACCAGGATGGACAGTTCCATCTCCAAAATAATAATTATCCATAACACGATCAACAATTCTTGTAGGTATGTTAAAAGGATCTATCTCAACAAGTGGTGGTTCATCTACTACCCTAGTAGTGGTAGTAGCTTTCCCAAATAGGAAACCAAGTGGGTTATCCATATTGGACACAAAGTAACAAACATAAATAAAAAAGCAATACTCACAGTAGAAGTTTCATTTACTAGTTCCACTCTTCAATAGCGCTTCACTCCCCGGCAAAGGCGCCAGAAAATAGTCTTGATGACCCACAAGTATATAGGGTGTATCATAGTACTTTCGATAAATAGGAGTGTCGATCCCAATGAGGAGCATAAGGTGTTGACTTGTGGTTTGGAGCAGGAAATCTCTGTAAATACTTAGCAAACGGAATTTTAGGGGGTTTTGATAATGCCAGGAAATAAAGTACAAGTAAATAAAGACAACAAGCAAATGCAGCAAGTTGCCCAATCCTTTCTTAGCAAAGGGCAAGATGGTGGTAATACTTATGAGGACCAAACATTCTCGAGGACACAATGAATACTGTCAAGTGCTTTCGTTTCATATAGCTGATTAATCTTCTCTGGTTTGATAAGTGTTGTGTGGGTGAACCTGTGCTAAAGTACTAACCTTACTTGGACTATACATACTTGTGATTAAACCCCTTGCAAGCATCCGCAACTACAAGAAAGTAATTAAGATAAAAACCTAACCACAGCCTTAAACTCTAAGATCCTACACTCCCTTGTGCAAAGGTTTCCTAACGGGGGTTCAGGTTTCTGTCCCTCTGACAACCCCACAATTAGTATCCAAATACACAATGCATTCCCCTAGACCCATAAATGGTGAAGTATCATGTAGTCGACGTTCACATGACACCACTAGAAGAATAGCACCACAACTTAAATATTAACCATTGAATAATACCTCAACACAATTCCACTACTAACAACATGACTTCTCCCATGTCCTCAAGAACTAAACAAACTACTCAAGAGACATCATATGGATCAAGATCAGAGATGATATGATGATGAATAACAATCTGAACATAAACAATAATTCAATGGTTCCACTCACAAGCATCAACTACTAAAGTAATCAACACCGAGAAAGTTTCCCCTAAGGATTATGCAAGATTCAACACAATTGTTACAGCGGGATGGAGTGGTGATGATGGTGCTGGTGGAGATGGTGGTGTGGATGATGATGATGATCCCGATGAAGTCTAGCTTGATGACGGTGTTGATGGCGATGATCTCCCCTCTCCGGGAAGGAATTTCCCTGGCAGAAATCAATCTTCCGAGGAGCTCTTTCTCTCTCTGTATTTCCGCACGCAGAGGCAGCGGAATCTTTCTATGGTTTCTCCCCGTACTTTAGGGTTTCGAGGAGAAGATATAGGCGAAAGGGTGGAGCCAGAGGTGGGCTAGGGTGGCCACACCCACTGGTGGCGCGTCCTAGGGTGGCCCGCACCTAGGGAGTGTGGGCCCCCAGTGGCCCAAATTCGCCTCCCCTTCGGCATTCTTCGTCTTCTGGAAAAATATAATTTTCCATATATTTTATGGTATTTTTCTGATCTTCGCGAAAATTGCATCTAGACACCGCTTTTTCCATCAGAATCCTGACTCCGGTAGTTCATCCTCCAAGAATCATCCAACATGAAAAAATAGATAAAATGACATAAGTAACACCTCTTAATATGAAATATTTCAATGAATAATAGAAAATTATTATATAGAATAGTGATGCAAATTGGACGTATCACATACCCGCTTTGGCTTAGGTGAAGCCCTGCGGGATTTCCCCTCTACTTCCACCACCACGCCGTCGTGCAGCTGGACTCACGAGGACATATCTACAACCTTCGCTGTCTGCTGGAACAAGGGGGAGGAAGGTCTTCATCGAGTACCGAACGTGTGACTGACTGCAGAAGCGCTGCCAGAACACGGCGTCGGAAGGATCGTCTTCGCGATCTTGAGATCGCTAAGTGAACGACTACATCAACCACGAGAATCCGATCTCGTTAACCACTTTGGAATCTTTAGGGTTAATACTCTATAAACTCATTGCACCAATCTAGTAGATTTGATCTTGGCTTGTGTGTGTTCATGCGATATACAATTTTTGTTTTCCATGCTACGAACTTGTAAGGTTACCAACCTTTAATAAGGTAGAGATCCCTGTGTTTACAATGCTAGTCCCTGGATCAATAGCTAGCATCCACAGTTAATATGTAATATCAAGAAACAAAGGTCATAATACAACTTTATAACCAGGAATAATATAATTTATTACATCTTACATAGATCATTTGGCTATCTCATTACAAAGCAGCAGAATATAACAATAGCATGGGGTCCTTCATCTTCAAAGTGCCACAGGCAGACATGTTGGTTGTAGACTTGTAATCCTAATCATTAAATTTCACTAATATCAAACAAACCTGCAACATAACAAGTTACGCCCACAAGGGTTAATACATTTGAATTGTATTGGCAAGTGATACTATGGTAGTATAGTGGAGTCTATCATCTATATGCATTTGGCTAAGTGGAGCTTAGGCTTGCTTTGCTCAAAATAGATTTTCCTTATCATTTGAAAACACTAAGTTTTTGTTTGACAAAATCTTTCCCAAGGCATCTCCCAATAGAAATTGGTGATCCTTCAATCCCTTGTTCACCCACAAGTTTTAACTTAGAAATTGGGATGAGGAGATTCTTGATAGCTTCCATGTCTTGATGCTCAAATTGTCCTTTGCCAGGGACATGGCTAAGTACTTAGATTTTACACTCTACAGAGGTGGTGCACTTTCCCCACAAGACTTGGTTTCACCAAGACAAGATCTTTCAGAAGCCTTCCCTTAGACCAGAATGGACGCGTTCCAACCTATCAATCCCCTACCACCAACTGTCCATTTGGCTAAGTTATTGCAACCTATATGATTTAGGCAGAGCCCATAATGCCAAGTGGCTGCACTTGAAGCTTCTCAACATTTGATATCTCAAATCTCTTTGTTCCTGGGTGGCATTCCATAAGTGTGATACACAAGGTTCACCAGTCCCCTGGCCTTGTATAACCACTCAAAATAAACCATTCCTTCCATTCCACCCAGGTGATTCATTCACTTAGTTGTTTTATTAAACAAAACACAAGTCCTTGACTTGGAAATATTCCATAGTATGAATATATATTCCACCCTTGTTTTCTATTAGCTAAGCTAAACATGATAGTAGTAGGAGTCTTATCTTAGGAAATTTCTACTAAGGTTTCATCTACTAGGATTTCCAATGGCATAGTTTATACTTAGCAAAAATTCCATGCAAGTCCTACTTAGAAATATCACTAATGCATAGTGAAAATAATGGGACAAAAGTATGAAGCATCACTTGCCTTTTTGGTAGAGAGTGTAAGTTCACTCCTTGAACTTTGCAATGTTCACACACTTAAAATCACTACAATTCAATCAAGTAAACAATATTTCAATCTACCATTCAAGCAATTTCATCACATAAAATGATAGAAACAAAACAATGCATGCAAGCATGCCAAACTTTGTTTTATTTACAAAAGTGGTTTATAACAGGTTATAAACATTCTAAAACACTTATTGGTCATTTTATAAAGTGGAAAAACTATTTGCAAAATATTTTACCTATAAACCATTTTCAAACCAAATCATCATTTTATGTGGTTGAAAATGCCTTTATCAAAGTAGCAATCTTTATAGGGTTTACCAATTATATTTTTAAGTCATAAAACTTGGGGTTTAGGGTCAGAGAGTTTAAATCAAAACATTTCCCAAAGGTCTTCCTCCAAAATCATTTTTAACAATTAAACCATATTTTTATTTGGCTAGAAATGTTTTAATTCAAGGTTTTATTCTTTTGCTTCACCAAATACATTTTTGAAACCACAAATTGATTCCTATGGTCAGTAGGTTCAAAACAATCCATTTTCCAAAGATTTTATCTCAAAAATCATTTTAGAACAATTTTTATATTCTAAACATGCTCACATAAGTTTCTGCAAAAACAAACAATTTAACAGAAGCATTTTACTAAACAAACTGCATTGTCAGAAAGTACTTGTCTTGCTGATTCCATTGATATAAAATTTGCAAAATTTGGACGTGTGGTTTGAAAGTTATGAATTTTACAAAATTGAACATCTAATAGGAAAGTTTCTGGTTTTTAAAACAGACTCTGGCCACGTGGCGTGTTCTTATTCGCCTGTACCGTTTCGGTTGGATTAGCAACGTGGACCGTAGGATTTAAGTGGGATTGTGTGGTGCAGATCAAGCGTAACGGTTCAGTTTAAGTGATCTATCGTATCCCTACGATCTCCATCTAACGGCTATCAACACTGTGACCGAGGCTGGCGGTCTTTGGCGTGGCGGCGGTGCTTGGCTAGCGGCGGAGCCGGCGAAATAGGAAGCAAGGGGACAAGGGGAATGGCTCACCAGATTCTCCTTGACGTACTGATTCTCAACGTGGCCTTCGTCAGTCAAGGGGCACACGAGTGTAGTCGGAATTCCTCGCCGGAGATGCTCCTGGCGTCAGCACGTTCGGGAGTCGCCGGAGTCGAGGCTGCAGTCCACCGGAAAGCAAGAAAAAGGTAGGGTTATATGCGGGCGAGTTCACTGGACACAGGCGTATCATCGGAAGGACAAGGGGTGGCCAGTTACTACCTGGAGGCTTCGTCGGAGAAAAAGCGGATAAGCGGCGTCAGTCGTAAATGCTCGTTACCTGGGGCACCTACAGTGAGCTGAGGCCACAGAGAGGTGCGCCAGGGCCTGGGGGTCACGTTCATGTGCTCAAGGAGGCGAGGGGCGGAGGAGTCTGGCCGGAATCGCTGGTGGAGCTCGCCGGAGCAGAGGGCGGTGTAGGGGGAAATTGTGCAGCCTGGGGGCGCGCTAGGGTGGGGGAATGAGGGGGAAACGGAGAGGTGATGCTGGCGCTTAAGATAGCATGGTCGCGAGGTGGAGTAACGCAGGCAGCAAAGAGTATTGACGCCGGCTTCAACGGCTAGAAACGGCGAGGAGGAAAGAGGGGCGCGGTCAGCGGCGGGTGAAGACGATGGTGAGGTGGCGGTGGGGTCGTCTGGCAGCGAGAGAGAGTGTGGGGGTCGGGTCCATCGGTCAGTATCCTCGCGAGTGTGTGTTTGAGTGAGAAAATGTTTCGGGGAGAGAGGGGTGAGGTGGGCTGCGAGTTGGGCTTAGTGGGCTAGTTGGCTGGGCTGCTCCTTTTCACATTTTTTTTGTTCAGATTGTTTCTCTTTCTCCTTTTCTAATATTCTGTTTTGATTTTATTTAATCAATTCAAACACTCATTTGAATTCAAACCTTTGCCATATTTTGTGAATAATTAAACACTGTTTATTACCATATTCAGATGTCAAATTTAGAAAAAAACTTTTATTCCTTTAGTGCCTTTTTAATTATTTAAAGTAGGTCCTAGTATTAATTCATTCAAGATTTAATAATGTTTTTAATTTCCATTTGAATTCTAAATCCTTCCAAAACCTTTCAGTAAGTCTTATTTACTTAATAGGGTGTCAAAATATTCACCTTGAATTTAATTGGAAAATATTTAATATGATTCATAAATCATTTGAATTGGGTATTTGTTTTAATTCCAATGGAATTTAATATAGTTTTAATTCCCTAAATTTTATTTGGAAGTTTTCTTTGATCTTATTTAGGTCAATTGATTCACTTTTATTCCACTTGGGTAACTTCCAAAATACTATTTTCCCATGATTTAATCAATTATTTCTAATAGGGATTTTTATTTTTACTCCAATAAAATAGGATTTGGTCAAAGTCATTTTTATTTTATTTGGGGTATTCCTTATCCCTTTATTTTATTTGGATTGGGATTATATTCATTCTATTTGCTTATGAATTAGGCCAAGATTTAGTTTGGTCTTTGAATATTCCTTATTTAATATTTCTTTCTTCATCTTATAAAATCCATATCTTTTTATTTAGAGATCCAAACTTGTTGATTCCAATTTGTAAAATCTTGTTTAATATTTGTTTATCCTTTTAAATATCTTTAGTATTATTTTCTCACCATTTGGTATGGATTTATTGATAGATGCTTTATTAACTTTGGAAATTTAATTCCCTTATCTTATTAAATTCATAAGATTTTATTTATGGCTCCTAATTGAATGAAATCAATTTATATGGTTTTATAATATTTCCATTTGTCATTCTTCCTCATTTTGAAATGTTTGTTTGACCAATTTTTATATGGATCAAATCCATAGGCTTGGAGATAACTTGGAAATGATTTTATTCTATTAGGGTTTAGGGTTTGGATTTATTTTCCAAGTGTTTAAATTTCCAGATGCATTTTATGAGGAATGCATTTCTCTTGATTTGGATTTAGTTGGGTTCAAATGTTAACCAAAGTTTGTTCAAGATGGGATTTTAAGTTTCCATTTAGAAACAAAAGTTTCTTTTCACCCTGATTTTTAACAATAATTTATTTAGTTTATTTATTTTTTTCACATTACAAGATTTGGAAAATCTTGGGATGTGACAGAACCCCTATAGTGGTATCAGAGCCGTGTCTATGTGTAGATCTATTGCACGAGTAGAACACAATGTTTATTTTGGGTGTTGATGCTTTTGTTGTCGATTGTTTCTTGTGTACTTTGCATCTTGCGGGATGGTGGGATGAAGCGGCCTGGGCTAACCTTACATGACATCGTTCATGAGACTTGCTCAACGCTCGACATGCAACTTGTATTGCATAAGTGGCTTTGTGGGTGTCTTTCTCTCCCACCATAGTGAAGATTCAATTTACAACAGACACTTGACAATACTTGTATCAATGATGTGGTTCTTGTTTGTAAGTTAGAACGGTTCTTATTCGAAATCCCCAAACCACATAAAACATGCAAAGAAAATTAGAGGAATCTAACTTTGTTTTGCAGGGGTGTGCTGTGATGTGATATGGCCATGATTGTGATTCTATATGATGTATGCAATGATCATTATTGTAAGTTGGCAACCGATAGGATCCTTATGGTTGTTTTTTAATTTTTTTAAGACCTGCGTGTCTATTATTCAAAGTAGTTGTAATAGTTGATGCTAGTGGACGACAACCATGGAGAGACGCCATTGACCTTGACGCCACGCCAATGATGATGGAGATCATGTTCATGCTTGGAGATGGAGATCGAAGGCACAAGAAGAAAGGCCATATCATATCACATATTATGAATTGCATGTGATGTTAATCCTTTTATGCATCTTGTATTGCTTAGATCGCGAAGGTAGCATTATAAGATGATCCCTCCCACAAAATATCAAGTAATAAAGTGTTCGTCCTTATTAGGCACCGTTGCTAAGACTCGTCGTTTCGAAGCACCACGTGATGATCGGGTGTGATAGATTCTACGTGTGCATACAACCGGAGCAAGCCATATTTTCTCATGCGGATACTACGGTTAACCTTGACGAGCCTAGAATGTACAGACATGGTATCGAAACACGGAATACCGAAAGGTAAAGCATGAGTCATATATTAGATATGATGAACATGTTGATTGTTCGCCTTTGAAACTACATCATCTCTCGTGATGATCGGACTTGATGTAGTGGATTTGGTTCGTGTGATCACTAAAATAATGTGAGGGATAATTTTTTGAGTGGGAGTTCACCTAGTTAATTTAAGTATTAATTGAACTCAATTTATCAAAAACTTAGTCAAAACTATTGCAAATATGTTTTAGATCATGGTGGCCCCTACCATCAATTTTAATGCGTTCCTAGAGAAAGAAAAGTTGAAAAACAATGGAAGCAACTTTGCGGATTGGTTCCGCAATTTGAGGATTATCCTTAATGCTGGTTAGTTAACCTATGTGCTGGATGCACCGCTCGGTGACCCACCTGCAGCTGATGCTACCGATGAGGTGAAGAATGTTTTCCTCACTCGGAAGAATCAGTACTCCACGGTTCAGTGTGCTATCTTGTATGGTTTGGAATTGAAGCTTCAGAAAATGTTTGAGAACTTTGACCCACATGGTATTGTCCGTGAACTCAAAATGATATTTGAGGCACACGCGATAGTTGAGAGTTATGAGGCTTCTAAAAAGTTCTTTAACTGCAAGATGGAAGAGGGCAGCTCCGTCAGTGAGCATGTGCTTAATATATTTGGGCATGCCAATAAGCTCCAAAGTTTCGGTATAGTGATTCCTAATGCATTGGGGATTCATCGTGTCCTCCAATCACTTTCACCTAGTTACAAGAACTTTGTCATGAACTACAACAAGAAGCGCATGGGTAAGTCGTTACTAGAACTCTTCTCCATGTTGAAGTCTGCGAAAGTGGAGATCAAGAAAGAGAACCAAGTGTTGATGGTCAATATGACCACCAATTTCAAGAATCAAGGCAAGCCTAAGAAAAAGGGTAACTTCAAGAAGGGCGGCAAGAAAGCTATCGCGCCTTCAAAGAAGACCAACGTTGGGCCTAAGCCTGATACTAAGTGCTTTTACTGCAAGGGAGAAGGTCACTAGAAGAGGAAATGCCCCAAGTACCTGGCAGATCTGAAGAACGGCAACATCAAGAAGAAAGGTATATTTGATATACATGTTATTGATATGTATTTTACTAGTGATCATAGTAGTGCCTGGGTATTTGATACTGGTTCGGTTGCTCATATTTGTAACTCGAAAGAGGTGCTACAGAATAAATGGAGACTAGCAAAAGACAAGGTGACGATGTGCGTTGGAAATGGCTCAAAGGTTGATGTGATCGCGGTCGGCATGCTCCCTCTTCATCTACCATCGGGATTAGTTTTATACTTAAATAATTGTTATTTGGTGCCTGCATTGAGCATGAACATTATATCAGGATCTTGTTTATTGAGATAAAGTTACTTGTTTCAGTCCGAGCATAATGGTTGTTCGATTTATATGAGTAATATCTTTTATGGTCATGCACCTTTGATAGATGGTCTATTCTTATTGAATTTCGATAGTAGTGATACACATGTTCATAATATAGATGCCAAATGTTTGAAATTGAATGATAATTCTACATACATGTGGCACTGTCGTCTTGGTCACATTGGAGTGAAGCGTATGAAGAAAATCCATTCCAATGGACTTCTTGAATCACTTGAAAGATGCGAAGCATGTCTGATGGGAAAAATGACTAAGACTCCATTCTCTAGTATGATGGAGCAAGCTACAGACTTATTGGAAATCATACATACCGATGTGTGTGGCCCGATGAGTGTGGCATCACGCAGTGGTTATCATTATGTTCTTACTTTCATGGATGACTTGAGTAGATATGGGTATATCTATTTCATGAAACATAAGTCTAAAACTTTCGAGAAGTTTAAGGAATTTCAAAGTGAAGTAGAGAATCAACGTAACAAGAAGATTAAATTTCTATGATCTAATCGTGGAGGTGAATATCTAAGTTACGATTTTGGCGAGCATTTGAATAAATGTTGGAATACTTTCACAATTGACACCACTAGGAATACCACAACGTAATGGTGTGTCTGAACATTGTAATTGAACTCTCTTAGATATGGTTCGTTCTATGATGTCACTTACAGATTTACCGTTATCATTTTGGGGTTATGCATTAGAAATAGCCGCATTCACTTTAAATAGGCACCATTGAAATCCATTGAAACGGCACCGCATGAATTATGGTTTGGGAAGAAACCTAAATTGTCGTTCCTTAAAGTTTGGGGTTGCGAAGCTTATGTAAAGAAGTTACAGCCCGACAAGCTTGAACCCAAAGAGAAAAAATGCGTCTTCATAGGATACCCGTAGGAAAGTATTGGGTATACCTTCTATCATAGATCCGAAGGCAAAATCTTCATTGCCAAGAATGGATCCTTTCTCAGGAAGGAGTTTCTCTCGAAAGAAGTGACTGGAAGGAAAGTAGAACTCGACAAGGTTGTCGAACCTCCTCTCGGATTTGAGAGTAGTGCAGCATCGGAAGAGGTTCCTATGGTGCTCGCACCAATAAGAGAGGAAGCTAATGATAATGATCTCGAAACTTCGAACGAAGTTAGTATGGAATCTCGCAGGTCGATAAGGACTCGTACCACTCTCGATTGGTATGATACCGTTATAAGTGTCATGTTGGTGGACAACACCAACGACCCTGCGACATATGAGGAAGCAATGATGAGCCCAGATTCCAATAAATGGAAGGAAGCCATGAAATCTGAGATTGGATCCATGTATGAAAACCAAGTATGGACTTTGGTGGACTTATCGGATGGCCGTAAGGTTGTCGAGAAGAAATGGATTTTCAAGAAGAAAACAGATTCTGATGGTAATGTAACTGTCTATAAAGCTCGACTTGTTGCGAAAGGGTTCCAACAAATTCAAGGAGTTGACTATGATGAGACTTTCTCACCGGTAGCGAAGCTAAAGTCTGTGAGGATTTTGTTAGCAATCGCTGTATATTATGATTATGAGATATGGCAGATAGATGTCAAAACTGTAGGGGTTCGTAGCATGGAAAAGAAAAAATTTCTATCGCATACAAACAAACAAGCCAAGATCTATCTACTAGATTGTAGCAACGAGTCGATGGAATAACTCACCCTCGAAGATTCCAAAGTGTTTAACGAGAGCGGATTCTCGTGGGTGATGTAGTCGTACTCTTCCCGATCTCAAGATCGCGTAGACGATCCTTCCCTGCGTTCGGCGGTGCTTCCATGATCACACGTTCGATACTCAACGAGACCTTCCTCCCTTGTTCCAGCGGATGGAGGTTGTAGCACTCTCCTCACAATTCCGGCAGCACGACGGCGTGGTACCGGAAGTAGAGGGGAGATCTCGCAGGTCTTCGCCTTAAGCCGGAGCGAGTATGGTGGACTATGAGAGAGCCCTCCGTGATCTAGGGTTTAGACACACCAAGGAGAGGGGGCTAGGCCGGAGGCTAGGACTTGGGGAAGCCCAAGTCGGTGGCTAGAGTTTGCCCCAGGCGGCGGCGGCAGCAGCAGGAGGTGGTGGCGCCGGTGGCTTGGGGCTAGGGTTAGGAGAGGTGGAGTTGTGTGTTGGGAGGGGCAGCCCTGTCCCTGAAGGGATTCGCGGCATAGTAAATCAAAATTTTCTACGGATGCGAACAGAGGGAAATCCAAGATCTAATCTAGGAGATGCAAACAACGAGAGATATTGGATTAGATCTTCATACCCTTGAAGATTCAAGACAATGAGCGTTAAATCGGAACGTGGGTGATGTAGTCGTACTCGCTTCTCCTCCTCGCGATCCGATCCGATCTAGCACCGCAAGTGGCGGTGCCTCCGTGAGATGCACACGTGCAGCACCTCGACGTCTCCTCCTTCCTCGGACCAGCAAGTATGGTGGAGAGACGGATTGGATCTACAACACGGCGTGGTGTATATGGTGGAGAATTTCTGCAGCAGGCTTCGCCTATCGGGAGGGAGAGAGGAGGCAGCAGGCGGTTAGGGTTGGAGGAAGGTGTGAGGGGTTGGTGCGCCCCCCCCTCTTTATATAGAGGGCGCAGCCCTAGCCCTCCCCAAGCCCAAACCGGCCCCAAAGGATAAGGAGTGGGGGCAAGAAACCCCCTTCTAGAAGGTCTATCGAGTTTAAACCTCTCTTGGGCTGGGCCCTATGGGGCCTTGTGCCCCTGCCCAATGCAGCCAGGGCACTCCCTCATAGGCCCATGCCCCTCCCGCAAGGTGGGGCCACGTTGGTCCCTTCGGAAGGTTCTAGAAGCTTAGACAATACCGATTAACCCGGAACAATTCCGAACTCCAAAAACTGCACTGCCTTATATGAATCTTATTCTCCGGACCACTCCGGAACCTCTCGTGATGTCCCGGATCCCATCCGAGACTCCGAACAAAAACTCATAAACCAATTATCTGTAGCATCCCAATTGTCTAACAATTGTAATGCTACTTGGTCTAGTAATATAATGGCTACTTCCTATATATAATTGTTGCATCATAATTATATCATGCTCATGTCATCATGCCACCTTGAATTTGAGCATCATATAAAACCCTTTTCATTTTGGATCTCCTCTCATAGGCATCATTAATTGTATTTGCCTCTTGATATTGTATTTGGTTATTGATATATTGTTTAAATGCCCAAGTTGAGTTGGGGGCATATCTTTTATTCCACTCCACTACCCTTTATTTCACCACCTTACAATTCCACCATCCCATTATCCATGAGCTTGTAATTATTTTTCTTTTGGTATTTAATCTAGCTCATGGGAGATAGGGTGGGTCCAATTCTACAAATCCTTTTGCTTGGCCTTATTCCACTTTTGGAAATGCATAAGAATAATGCCATGTTAATAATATTGTTTTCACAAGAATTTAATCATGACAATTATCATTTTTGCATGGGCCATGCAAGAGTATTCCTCACCTTTAACCATTTGTTTTTCTTGGGTTTAGTGATCCATTCTTTGTGGGATCATCTACATATCTCTCCACCATCTCCATAGCTATCTCTGTTCTATATCAAAATTTTGCAAAAAGCTTCCAAAAAGAGGTATTTCTTAGGTTTGTTCAAACCTGCAACAAAACAAAACAAATCAAAACAGTTTTTGTTAAAATAAAAAGAGTTAAAGAGAGGAAAAACCTTACCTGCAGCCCAGTAGCAGTACCAGAGCAGCAGCCCACCGACGTAGCCTTCCCCTGTCGCGGCCCATCTCCCGGCCCACTTCCCCAGCCGGCCTTTTCCAGCCCGTACCGCTTCAGCCCCGTCGCCTCGCTCTGTTCCTCTTCCCCTCCGTCTGTCGCCGTTTCGCCCTCCTCTCTCCTCTGCTCTGACGGAGAGGAGCAGGTGGCCGTCTCCCCCGCCGTCATCCGCGTCAGCAGGCACGCCGAGCACGTGATCCGCCCGCCTTTATCCCCTCGCGCTGTGTTGCGAACCCTAGTTGCCGTCCTCGTTCTCCCTTCCCCTTCTCCACCGAGCCGCGCCGCCGCCAGACCGAGCGCCGTGACGATGTTGCCGCCCGCCGGAGACCGAGCACTCGCCGGGGTGCTTCGCCGTGGACCGTGGAGTCGATCCTGCCGCTGGGAGACGCCAAGCATGCCCGGAGCCTCCCCCTCGACAGATAGCCGCCAACACCACCGCTACGACCTCACCGTCTCCGCCGCTCCGACCACCTCCTGCCTCGATTCCGGTGGAAATCGATCGAGGTGAGCTCCCCCCCGACCCTCTTCCGTTTTACCCCTTCTGCGTGTCTAGCGCCGCCCGTTTGTGACCCCGCGGCGAGTCACCACGCGGCAGACCCTAGCGCTCCCCCTCTTCCCGGCGTGCCCGTCCAGCCTGAAGCCGCCGACCTTCCTAAACGAGATCGGTAGCCGTAATCTTCCTCTTCGTTTTCCGTTTTGTCAGCCAGAGCTATCTCGCCGCGAAGGCGACGCCACCCTCGCCGGAAGATCTCGCCGTCGCCAGTCGTCATCGAGATTCAGAGAACGGCCGATTTCATCAAAGCTCATGGGGCGTTTTGCAAAAAGAACCCCCGCGCTTTGGTCGATCACGCCAGTCCCTAGCGCAGTGCCCTTTTGTCGCCCGACTTTTGGCAGAAAAACCACCAGCATCCTAGGCCCTCACCCCGCACTCCTTCCCCGCTGCGCGCCGTGGTTCACCCGTGCCCCCTCGCTGTCACGTGGGACCGCTTCACCATCGGGCCCGCATGTCGGCCTGGTAACTAAGCATGATAGCGAAGTTCAGATTACTTCCAAGCGTGGCCCCATGATGGCCACCCGTCAGTGACCGTGGCTAGTTTTGCCTGAGTAGCAAAAGTTTATCCTGTTGTCTGTTTTATCTAAACCTTTTCAAAACTAATTTAAATTCAAAATTCAAATCTGTTTTAAAATAACTTTTCCAATATTATGCCAAATAATACAAATAATATATGTTTTGAAATCAGAAAAATGTGAGGAATTCAAATCTGCCATCCAAAATAATATTTGACTAATTTAAATTTTCGAAATTGTTAAATTGTAATAAAATGCCCTTTTCCTTAATTAATTAATAACTTTTGTTTTATAACTCCAAATTTGACAAATAATATGTCTAAAATGATTAGCTCGACGAGACCTTTCTGTTTATGCATTCCATGTTCTGAATTGCAGCATGCATCATATAAATATAAAGTATACAGCAACTTATTTGAGTATAAAATATGACTAAAACTCCATAAATGTTTATTTCTTGTATTCTACACCTCACCCATGCCATGCTACTTTATTGCCATGCAAACTGTGCATCATTCATCATGGCATGATTGTTTGCTTGTCGCATTTTATTCATATGCTTGTGCACTTTATTTATGTTGGCCCTTGTTTGTTTGGTTCTTCTTCGAATAGACGCTGAGCAGGGGAGATATCAAGAAACCCAGGAGCACTACCCAGATCCTTCTCTCGCTTCAACTGAGCTGCCAGGCAAGCACTACCACATGCTTGCATACATACAGTACCTATTGCCTCTATCTTATTCTTGCATCATCGAGTCGCGATTGCATTAAACTGAATCCCAAGTACTGCATAGCCTTTACTTTTAAACCCCACCGAAGCTTGTTCCTCCATCCCATGAGCCATTACTACAGGAGTTGTTTGAGCCATGCGAGTCGTAGAACAGCATGTGTAGGGTATGTGAGTGTCTGATGGATAACGAGGTACCTAAACAACTTAACCTGAGTAGTAATGGGATAACTAATGAAAGTGGCACCGGTGAGCAATATCTGCTATTTGGTTTTTCATGCTCACTTGTGTCCCGTAGGACCCCGAGTACTTGATTCCTGTTCCTTGAATATTCGTGCTATCCACATCCGGGAGGCTTATGGTACCCCCCTGAGCAAGAGCTTGATTCATTCTTATTTCTTGGGGCCACAAACTAGTTTGAGGTTTTATTTACTATCCTGTACTTATGCCATGCTTTACTGCTTTATTTAAAATTGTGCGAGGTACTGCACCTGTACTGTTTAGGATCGGGACACGATTTTGCGGTATCGACAAGCCCAGTCACACTTTCGGGTTCCCATCGTTCTGATGTCCACCCAAACCTTGAGTCCGTCTCGGCCACCGTTCTTGGTATACTTAATGGGGTGGCCCCTGAAATATTTGAATCTTGTGATTGCTTTGTCGTGAATGCCTCGTTGGGTTTTGATTTGGTTTTTCGAGGTTGATCGAGTGTGTGTTGCTATTTGTGCACCCTAGGGTAAAACTTTCGAAAAAGTGTCCGCGGTTATGGACGACTTGGAGCACAGTTTCTCGATCATAGACAAGTATAACTAAAGTACCGCTTTTAATTTGACTAAGTAACTGACTAGTAAATAGTGCAACACTCATGGAATGGATAATAAAACTGCCAACGGATGGGGGGTTGTTCGTCCGCTTCCTCATTGGTAAGAGAGGAGGAGGATGGATCTGTTAATATTACTGTTATAATTGTTGTTATTAATTCACGGACATCCGTCTATCTATGGTTAGGCGGATGGATAGCGAGTATCTATAGAATTGTTAGGTATTATCTTTTGCTGCAATTGCGTCACCCTAGGTTGTGTCCCCTTTAGAGGCATAAAGACTTGCTGAGTACCCCTAGGGTCTCACACGATAAATTATTTGATTCAGATGAACAGGTACACTCACAAGATGGATCTTTGGGTTGAGGAGGCAGACGATGTGGGCAACGATCATTCGGTGTAGAGATTCCGGAGCGGGATCCGTGAGATCTGTAGGCGGGATGTGTTTATTTATGGGGCATCTTATGCCGATTTGCTTCTTATCCGTACTCGGATCTTGTTTTCCTTCACTAACACTCGATGTTTGTATGAGGAGATATCCTAAACTATATATCTATCTAGGATATTTTGATCTTGCCGTATGGCGTTGCAATATTTCTATTTCTTTTAGATGGAATGGCTCTGAGGACTGTTGTATGGTGGCTTGCATACATACTCATTTGTGTATGTAGTTGATCCTTCGCTTGGATTCGCCGTTCTTGTCCCGATGCTTGGAAATGGTTAGGATGGCCGAAAGGTCTACCTGTGAGTGGCATTTGGGCCCCACCGTACTATTTTAACCATTTCCGCTCATCCAGGCTTGTAACTAGGAGCGTAATTCACCGAGGTAGTTACAATTGGTATCAGAGCCATCCCGCCCTTCAGGGTCTCAGCCAAATGGTCGTTGTCAGTCTAGCAAATATTTTTGGTAGCTATGTATACTAGGGAAAAACAAAACGCGAGAGTAGGACTGCTTCCACTTTTCTTCTTACCCACCCACCCACCCTTTTCTGGTAAGGAAGTGTAACGTTTTCAATCCTCCTCTTAGAAGTTCAAACTAGGATTCACGTGTTCTGGGTTTCCGTAGTACCATAGGTTGAGTGTGTGTGTGTGTGTGTGTAATTCCTTGTCTATCTGTTGCATCCAACATGTTATCACAATCGGCCATTTGGTTATCAACTGTTGGTACATTCCATACCGACAGGCTTTTGCAAACCGACGCGATCTATCTGATTTGTTGTATACCGCCGCGATCTGTCTTACTCTTTGTTATCCGACGTTATCTTGTTTGGGGTGTTCGTTTCCGTAGTTACTAATCTTTAGGTTCATCGTGAGAAGAAGGGGTTAGAATATGTGTTCTACTTAATCATGTACGGAGAAATGATTTGAGTGCGGGATGGAGTCGCGACCATACCACTACTCTTATCATTCGCTCTTGTATATTGAATTGGTAGAGTCACTAATCTTGATTCGTTAAGTGATTTTGCGCATCTACTGGTATTTTAATGCCGAAATTTGCGGAAAATTTTTCTTTGATAGTTGTGTACCACACTCCTTTTCAGTCGTGTGCGATATTCTTAATATATTCTAGGTGCTTTGAACTTTGCTGATATTTTAATATCATCTTAGTAAATTGTATCCTTTAATATTGGTTAATTCCATCTTGGTACTATTTTGGATTATTATTATTCTCCATTATAGTACTGACTTGTGTTTTATATCAATCATAGGATGGCACCACCACGCCGTTCTGATGAGGACATACAACCTGAACTGGGGGCCGCGTTGTCAAGCATCGCCAATGCCTTGGCAGCAATGCAGCAGAACCAGCAGCGTTTTGAAGAAAGTGTTAGGAGGAATGATTTTGCTCCGCTACCTCCACCTCCCAAGCGAGGAGACATCAAAAGCTTCCTGAAGTTCAACCCGCGCCAATTTGATGTGTCCGATCAACCACTTGATGCTGATGATTGGTTGCGTGAGATGTCAAGGCTACTGACGACTGCTGATGTTCCTGAGCAAGAATGGGTAAACTGTGCCACTCACCTTCTGAAGGGAGATGCATCTCTCTGGTGGGAGAATTACCTGAAGGCAAACTGCATTGGTTTTCAGCCGACTTGGGGACAGTTCACTGGAGCCTTCAAAGAGCAGTACCTGTCAGAAATTGTCATGGAGAGGATGAAGGAAGTGTTTCTCAACCTCAAGCAGGGCAATGATAATGTCAATACATACATCAGGAACTTCATGAACCTTTCTCGTTATGGTGGCGATGAGATCTTTGATGACAAGAAGAAGCAAAAGAGGTTCCGGCAAGGGCTCAATGCATCGATTAAATATGCAATCACACATGTAAGGCCGGCGTCTTTTCTGGAACTTGACATCTGACTCGGCAGGAAGAAGCAAGTAGGCAAGTGTTTGAGGAGTCAAAGAAACACAACCGTGATGCAGCAAGCTCTTCAGCTATGTCAACTCCTTCTAAGCGTCGTGCCTGGGTTCCTAACACCCCACCGTCGCTCCCGGCTCCACCAAGACCTGCAAGCTACGCGGCAAGGCCACCAAACTTCCTCACTGCTGCTCCCAGGGGCTACAACCACCACTACCCTGGAGCGCCTGGCGGAGTCCCTGGCTACGTTTCTCCACGTCCACCTGGTGCTTGTTTCACTTGTGGAGACACTGGGCATCGGTACTGGAACTGTCCGATGAAAAACAAAGCTCTTCCTCCACCACCTCCAAGACCTGCGGCAAGCTCTCCTTTGGTTCGTGCACCACCACCTCGACCTCTCAACATCAACACCAAGCCCGGGTCTACTATTGCTCGTGCCAACTGTGTCAACGCCGCTCAAGCTGAGCATACACCTGGAGTTGTGATGGGTATGCTATCCGTTAACTCAGTCCCTGCACGAGTTTTGTTTGATTCTGGTGCATCGCATTCTTTTGTTTCTCACAAGTTTGCAAATGAGAATGAGTTAGCGTTGTATCCTCTCCTCAAGCGGTTAATGGTCCTTTCTCCTGGAGCAAACATGAGGGCTGCTCATATCAGCCATGGCAATCAAATTGATATTGGTGGCTCTTCGTTCTCGGCGTCCTTAATTGTTCTGGGCAATTCTGACATTGATGTCATATTGGGCATGGATTGGTTGACAGCAAATGCAGTTGTGATTGATTGTGCTGAACGCTCGGTTTCTCTGAAGATTCCTGAAGGCCATATAGTCTATTCTCTGAGTCTGACTCCTGCTATCCAGCTTTTCTCTTTGGCGACTCTGAATGATGATGCTATGGAAGCTATTCAGAGTGTTCCGGTGGTCTGTGAGTTCCCAGATGTCTTTCCTGAAGAGTTGCCAGGTATGCCTCCAGATCGTGAGGTTGAGTTTGTAATTGAGCTTGAACCTGGAACGGCTCCTATCTCCAAGCGGCCTTATAAAATGGGTCCTGCTGAGTTGGCTGAACTCAAAGCGACTTGATGAACAAGAGAAGTTGGGTTTCATTCAACACAGTACTTCTTCTTGGGGTAGCCCAACAATCTTTGTGAAGAAGCGGGACAGGACTGATAGACTTTGTGTTGACTATCGGGCTCTCAATGCTAAAACCATCAAGAATAAATATCCCCTTCCGCGGATTAATGATCTCTTCGATCAGCTAGCTGGAGCTGTGGTATTCTCTAAGCTTGACTTGAGAAGTGGTTATCATCAAATCAAGATTCGCAAGGAATATGTTCCTAAAAAAGCTTTCACCACCCGTTATGGCCTGTATGAGTACACGGTCATGTCTTTCGGTCTCACCAATGCACCTGCCACCTTCTCGAGGCTCATGAACTCGGTTTTCATGGAGTATCTTGATAAGTTCGTTGTGGTCTATCTGGATGACATCCTAGTCTATTCTAAGTCAAAGGAAGAACATGAAGAACAACTTCGGTGTGTCCTAAACAAGCTTCGTGAGAACCGCCTGTATGCAAAGTTCTCCAAGTGTGAGTTTTGGCTGCCTCAAGTAACCTATCTTGGTCACGTCATCTCTGCCAAGGGCATTGCAGTCAACCCGGAAACTGTGAAGACAATTGTTGAATGGCTTCCTCCTGTAAATGTCAAAGAAGTGCGGAGCTTCCTTGGTTTGGCTAGTTATTGTCGTCGCTTTGTTCAGAACTTTTCGAAGATAGCGAAGCCTCTTACCGATCTCCTCAAGAAAGGCAAGAAATACCTTTGGACTCCTGCATGTCAAACAAGCTTTGAGACACTCAAAGAGAAGCTCACTTTCACACCAGTCTTGGTTCCTCCGGATACATCTAAGCCTTTCTAGATATTCTGTGACGCCTCTTTGCAAGGATTGGGTGCGGTCCTTATGCAAGAAAAACAAGTTGTTGCTTATGCCTCTCGACAGTTGAAGACGCATGAGATCAACTATCCTACACATGACCTCGAACTCGCAGCAGTTGTTTTTGCTTTGAAACTATGGAGGCACTACTTGCTGGGCAACCGTTGTGAAATCTTTTCTGATCACAAGAGTCTGAAGTATATCTTCACTCAGCCTGATCTCAACCTTCGGCAGAGGAGGTGGATTGAAGCAATCAATGATTTTGATTTGACCATCAACTACACTCCGGGCAAAGCTAATGTCATGGCCGATGCTCTCAGCCGCAAAGCTTATGTCAACAACCTCATGATGGAAGAACAACAACCTCTCTTGTGCGAGGAATTCCATCAGCTCAACCTTGAAATTGTGGAACAAGGGTATCTCCTGAACCTTCTGGCTACTCCTCTCTTGGAAGAAAAGGTTCGCTCCTTTCAGCTTGGTGATCCGCACCAAAAGATCATCTCGGACTTCACTTCCAGTATGAGTCCTTCCACGTTGATGATCAAGGCACACTTTTCTTTGAACATCGGATGTTTGTTCCGAACTACCGGGTTTGAGAGAGCAAGTTCTCAAGGAGCGCGATTCATTCTTTCTATCCACCACTGGCAGCACAAAGATGTACATGGACTTGAAAAACAATATTGGTGGCGGGTTTGAAGCGATATTGTGCCAAGTATGTCTCGGTGTGATGTCTGCGCAGAGTGAAAGTCCATCGAAACCTTCGGTCTTCTCTGACCATTGAAACCCCGGAATGGAAATGGGAGAAAGTAGAGATGGACTTCATCACTGGTTTTCCAAGGTCAGAAGGGCAACAATGCAATCTTTGTTGTCATTGACAGCTTTCTAAAGTGGCCCACTTCTTCCCGTCAAGGAAACAATTTACGCAATTCGTTGGTGAGCTCTATATCAACAGAATTGTCTCTCTGTATGGGGTTCCGCTTGAGATCAGTTCAGACCGTGGAAGCATCTTCACTTCCAAGATCTGGGAAAGTTTCCAAAATGCTTTGGGAACAAAGTTGAACTTCAGCACAGCTTACCACCCTCAGTCGCAAGGACAAGTTGAAAGGATCAATCAGATTCTGGAGGATATGCTCCGTGCTTGCGTCATCTCTTTTGGCATGAAGTGGGAAGAATGTCTTCCTTATGCTGAATTCTCTTACAACAACAGCTTCCAGAAAAGCCTAAATATGGCACCATTTGAGGCTCTCTATGGCCGCAAATGCAGAACTCCGATTGGTTGGTCGGGTGCAGGAGAAAGAATATGGTTTGGCCCTGACATTGTAACACAAGCGGAGGAGAAGGTGCACATCATTCTTGAAAATCTGAAGATTGCTCAAAGTCGCCAGAAGAGCAATTATGACAGAAAGCACACGGACATGGAGTATGTCCCTGGTGATCTCGTTTACCTTCGTGTCACTCCCATGAAAGGCACGCACCGTTTTGGTATCAAAGGAAAGCTGGCTCCTAGATACATCGGTCCTTTCAAAATTCGTGGAAGAAGAGGAGAAGTTGCTTATGCTCCCGGAAAAACTCAAGGTCCATGATGTTTTCCACATCTCTCAACTCAAGAAGTGCTTCAAGGATCCCGGTAGGACCGTGGACCATGAGCTTATCAATCTCCAAGAAGACCTGTCTTATCAAGAACACCCCACAAAAATCCTTGAAGTCGCAGAAAGAAGGACTCGCAACAAGTCCATCAAGTTCTGCAAGGTGCAGTGGTCGCACCATTCTGTTGATGAAGCCACTTGGGAACGTGAAGATGAGCTCCGTGCCAAGTATCCTACCCTCTTTGTGTCTTCTTCTTCTTCCTAGAATCTCGGGGCGAGATTCCTGTTTAGTGGGGGAAAGTTGTAGCATCCCAATTGTCTAACAATTGTAATGCTACTTGGTCTAGTAATATAATGGCTACTTCCTATATATAATTGTTGCATCATAATTATATCATGCTCATGTCATCATGCCACCTTGCATTTGAGCATCATATAAAACCCTTTCATTTTGGATCTCCTCTCATAGGCATCATTAATTGTATTTGCCACTTGATATTGTATTTGGTTATTGATATATTGTTTAAATGCCCAAGTTGAGTTGGGGGCATATCTTTTATTCCACTCCACTACCCTTTATTTCACCACCTTACAATTCCACCATCCCATTATCCATGAGCTTGTAATTATTTTTCTTTTGGTATTTAATCTAGCTCATGGGAGATAGGGTGGGTCCAATTCTACAAATCCTTTTGCTTGTCCTTATTCCACTTTTGGAAATGCATAAGAATAATGCCATGTTAATAATATTGTTTTCACAAGAATTTAATCATGACAATTATCATTTTTGCATGGGCCATGCAAGAGTATTCCTCACCTTTAACCATTTGTTTTCTTGGGTTTAGTGATCCATTCTTTGTGGGATCATCTACATATCTCTCCACCATCTCCATAGCTATCTCTGTTCTATATCAAAATTTTGCAAAAAGCTTCCAAAAAGAGGTATTTCTTAGGTTTGTTCAAACCTGCAACAAAACAAAACAAATCAAAACAGTTTTGTTAAAATAAAAGAGTTAAAGAGAGGAAAAACCTTACTCAGCCCGATGGCAGTTTCGAGCAGCAGCCCACCGACGTAGCCTTCCCCTGTCGCGGCCCATCTCCCGGCCCACTTCCCCAGCCGGCCTTTTCCAGCCCGTACCGCTTCAGCCCCGTCGCCTCGCTCTGTTCCTCTTCCCCTCCGTCTGTCGTCGTTTCGCCCTCCTCTCTCCTCTGCTCTGACGGAGAGGAGCAGGTGGCCGTTCCCCCGCCGTCATCCGCGTCAGCAGGCACGCCGAGCACGTGATCCGCCCGCCTTTATCCCCTCGCGCTGTGCTGCGAACCCTAGCTGCCGTCCTCGTTCTCCCTTCCCCTTCTCCACCGAGCCGCGCCGCCGCCAGACCGAGCGCCGCGACGACGTTGCCGCCCGCCGGAGACCGAGCACTCGCCGGGGTGCTTCGCCGTGGACCGTGGAGTCGATCCTGCCGCTGGGAGACGCCAAGCACGCCCGGAGCCTCCCCCTCGACAGAGAGCCGCCAACACCACCGCTACGACCTCACCGTCCCCGCCGCTCCGACCACCTCCTGCCTCGATTCCGGTGGAAATCGATCGAGGTGAGCTCCCCCCCGACCCTCTTCCGTTTTACCCCTTCTGCGTGTCTAGCGCCGCCCGTTTGTGACCCCGCCGACGCGCAGACCCAGCCTAGCGCTCCCCCCTCTGTTCCCCGGCGTGCCCCGTCCAGCACAGCCCGCCGCCGCCGACCTTCCTAAACGAGATCGGTAGCCGTAATCTTCCTCTGCGTTTTCCGTTTTGTTAGCCAGAGCTATCCCGCCGCGAAGGCGACGCCACCCTCGCCGGAAGATCTCGCCATCGCCAGTCGTCATCGAGATTCAGAGAAACGGCGCCTTCGATCGAGATCGCGAGGCCGTTTTGCAAAAAGAACCCCCGCGCTTTGGTCGATCACGCCCAGGTCCCTAGCGGCGGTGCCCCCGCTTTGAATTTTGGCAGAAAAACCCCCAGCATCCTAGGCCCTCACCCCGCACTCCTTCCCCGCTGCGCGTCGTGGTTCACTCGTGCCCCCTCGCTGTCACGTGGGACCGCTTCACCATCGGGCCCGCATGTCGGCCTGGCTAAGCAGCGATGGCAGTTCGTACTTTGGCGTGGCCCCATGATGGCCACCGTCGATGGCGTGGCTAGTTTTGCCTGAGTAGCAAAAGTTTATCCTGTTGTCTGTTTTATCTAAACCTTTTCAAAACTAATTTAAATTCAAAATTCAAATCTGTTTTAAAATAAATTTTCCAATATTATGCCAAATAATACAAATAATATATGTTTTGAAATCAGAAAAATGTGAGGAATTCAAATCTGCCATCCAAAATAATATTTGACTAATTTAAATTTTTGAAATTGTTAAATTGTAATAAAATGCCCTTTTCCTTAATTAATTAATAACTTTTGTTTTATAACTCCAAATTTGACAAATAATATGTCTAAAATGATTAGCTCGACGAGACCTTTCTGTTTATGCATTCCATGTTCTGAATTGCAGCATGCATCATATAAATATAAAGTATACAGCAACTTATTTGAGTATAAAATATGACTAAAACTCCATAAATGTTTATTTCTTGTATTCTACACCTCACCCATGCCATGCTACTTTATTGCCATGCAAACTGTGCATCATTCATCATGGCATGATTGTTTGCTTGTCGCATTTTATTCATATGATTGTGCACTTTATTTATGTTGGCCCTTGTTTGTTTGGTTCTTCTTCGAATAGACGCTGAGCAGGGGAGATATCAAGAAACCCAGGAGCACTACCGGATCCTTCTCTCGCTTCAAGGAGCTGCCGGGCAAGCACTACCACATGCTTGCATACATACATTACCTATTGCCTCTATCTTATTCTTGCATCATCGAGTCGCGATTGCATTAAACTGAATCCCAAGTATCTTGCATAGCCTTTACTTTTAAACCCCGAAGCTTGTTCCTCCATCCCATGAGCCATTACTACAAGAGTTGTTTGAGCCATGCGAGTCGTAGAAACGACATGTGTAGGGTATGTGAGTGTCGATGGATAACGAGGTACCTAAACAACTTAACACAGTAGTAATGGGATAACTAATGAAAGTGGCACCGCGAGCAATATCTGCTATTTGGTTTTCATGCTCACTTGTGTCCCGTGGGACCGCGAGTACTTGATTCTGTTCCTTGAATATTCGCTATCCACATCCGGAGGCTTATGGGACCCCCAGAGCGAGCTTGATTCATTCTTATTTCTTGGGGCCACAAACTAGTTTGAGGTTTTATTTACTATCCTGTACTTATGTCATGCTTTCTTTGCTTTATTTAAAATTGTGCGAGTCTTGCACTTTGTCTGTTAGGATCGGGACATGATTTCGCGGTATCGACAAGCCTGTCACACTTCGGGTTCCCGATCGTTCTGACCCCACCCAAACCTTGAGTCCGTCTCGGAGCCGGCCAGCTTCGTTGCGGGTATACTTAATGGGGTGGCCCCCTAAAATATTTCTGAATCCTGTGATTGCTTTGTCGTGAATGCCTCGTTGGGTTTTGATTTGGTTTTTCTGAGGTTGATCGAGTGTGTGTTGCTATTTGTGCACCCCTGCAGGGTAAAACTTTATGAAAGCCGCGGTTATGGACGACTTGGAGCACAGTTTCTCGATCATAGACAAGTATAAATAAAGTACCGCTTTTAATTTGAGTAAGTAACTGACTAGTAAATAGTGCAACACTCATGGAATGGATAATAAAACTGCCAACGGATGGGGGGTTGTTCGTCCGCTTCCTCGTTGGTAAGCGAGGAGGAGGATGGATCTGTTAATATTACTGTTATAACTGTTGTTATTAATTCACGGACATCCGTCTATCTATGGTTAGGCGGATGGATAGCGAGTATCTATAAAATTGTTAGGTATTATCTTTTGCTGCAATTGCATCACCCCAGGTTGTGTCCCCTTTAGAGGCATAAAGACTTGCTGAGTACCCCTAGGGTCTCACACGATAAATTATTTGATTCAGATGAACAGGTACACTCACAAGATGGATACTGGGTGGAGGAGACGATGTGGGCAGCGATCATTCGGTGTAGAGATTCCGGAGCGGGATCCGTGAGATCTGTGGGCGGGATGTGTTTATTTATGGGGCATCTTATGATTTGCTTCTTATCCGTACTCGGATCTTGTTTCCTTCCGCTGACACTCGATGTTTCTTTGTGAGGAGATATCCTAAACTATATATCTATCTAGGATATTTGGATCTTGCCGTATGGCGTTGCAATATTTCTATTTCTTTTAGATGGAATGGCTCTGAGGACTTTTGTATGGTGGCTTGCATACATACTCATTTGTGTATGTAGTTGATCCCTTCGCCTGCCGATTACGCCGCCCGTTCTTGTCCCGATGCTTGGAAATGGTTAGGACGGCCGAAAGGTCTACCTGTGAGTGGCATTTGGGCCCCACCGTACTATTTTAACCATTTCCGCTCATCCAGGCTTGTAACTAGGAGCGTAATTCACCGAGGTAGTTACATTATCCAATCTATCCTAGCGTCGAGACACGTTAAGTGTGTGACCCTGCGGGTTCGAGAATATGCAAACATGATCTTCTATCAATAATCAATAGCGGGGTCTGGAAACCCATATTGACTCCCACACATTCATCGATGATCATATCGGATGAACCACGATGCCAGGATTCAATCAATCCCATATATATATTCCCTTCGTCTCGCGATATTTTACTTGCCCGAGATTCGATCGTCGGTACCGTCATACCTAGTTCAATCTCGTTCACAGCAAGTACTTTACTCGTTTCGTAATCCGATATCACTTTGTGATTAACTCCTTAATCACATTCTTGCAAGCGGTGTTGATATCGATTACCGAGTGGGCCCGAAGTATATCTCTCCGACTTGGGAGGGACAAATCCCATCTCGATACATACAACCCAATGTTTCCGATCACCTGAGAGACACCTTTATGATCACCCTCTCATAGGATGACGTTTGATGACCTCAAAGCTTTCTTCCGATACCAGGGAGTTGTATTATCTCATGGTCTAAGGAATACAATATTTGACATAAGAAAAAGCTTCGCAAAGAAGAACACGATGACACGATCTAATTGCTTCGCTTAGTTTGGGTCTGTTCACCATATCATTCTCCCAATGATATGATCTCATTATCAATTGACACCTCATGTCTATGGTTAGGAAACCTTAACCATCATTGATCAATGAGCTAGTCCATAGAGGCGTACTAGGGACACGGTGTTGTTCACAAACCACACAAGTATTAAAGTTTCCGCTTAATACAATTCTAGCATGGAATATAAACATTATCATGAACAAGAATTATAATAATAACATATTTATTATTTCCTCTAGGGCATAATTCCAACAGTCTCCCACTTGCACTAGAGTCAATAATCTAGTTTACATTTGGCAACAATCTCACACCCATGGCACTGAGGTGCTGATCATGTTTTACACGTGGAAGAGTTTTAGTCAATGGATCTGCGACATTCAGAATTATAATAATAACATATTTATTATTTCCTCTAGGGCATAATTCCAACAGTCTCCCACTTGCACTAGAGTCAATAATCTAGTTTACATTTGGCAACAATCTCACACCCATGGCACTGAGGTGCTGATCATGTTTTACACGTGGAAGAGTTTTAGTCAATGGATCTGCGACATTCAGATCTATATGTACTTTGCTAATCTTCAGATCTCCATCTGCTATATAATCTCGGATTATATGAAACTTGCGGTTGATATGCTTGGTCTTTGTATGATATCTTGGTTCCTTAGCGAGTGCTATGGCGCCAGTGTTGTCACACAATATCTCCAGTGGGACCAATGCACTTGGAACCACGCCAAGCTCAGTGATGAAGTTCCTGATCCAAACTCCTTCACTTGACGCTTCTGCAGCAGCCATGTATTCCGCTTCTACTGTAGATCCCGCGATCACGCTTTGCTTGCAGCTTCTCCAGCTCACAGCTCCTCCATTCAAAATATACACGTATCCTGTCTGAGATTTAGAATCATCCTTGTCGGTGTAGAAACTAGCGTCGACGTAACCTTTTACGACGAGCTGTTCATCACCCCCATAGACTAAGAACATTTATTTAGTCCTACTTAGGTACTTTAGGATGTTCTTCACGGCTATCCAGTGTTCCACTCCTGGATCACTTTGATATCTGCTCGTCAAACTAAGAGCATTGGACACATCCGGTCTAGTACACAGCATGGCATACATGATGGAACCTATGGCCGAGGCATAAGGCACTTTGCTCATAGTTTCCCTATCATTTACCGTAGCTGGACACTGAGCCTTGCTCAATATCTTACCTGACAACATAGGCACTAAACCTTTCTTTGCCTTATCCATTCTGAACCTTTTCAGAACTTTGTCTAGGTATGTACTCTGGCTTAAAGCTATCAGGCGTCTTTGTCTATCTCTATAGATTTTGATGCCCAATATATAAGCAGCTTCACCTAGGTCTTTCATTGAAAAACACTTTTTCAAATAACTCTTCACATCGTTAAGCATGTTGATGTCATTTCCAATAATCAATATGTCATCCACATATAGTACCAGAAACTTCACCGAGCTCCCACTCACTTTCTTGTAGATACAAGCTTTGTAGCAATTTGGAACAAATCCAAAGCTCTTGATCACTTGATCAAAACGAAGGTTCCAACTCCGAGATGCTTGCTTCAGTCCATAAATGGAACGCTGAAGTTTGCATACTTTACTAGCATCCTTAGGATCGACAAAACCTTCGGGTTGCATCATATACAACTCTTCATCAATGTTGCCATTGAGGAAAGCAGTCTTGACATCCATCTGCCATATTTCATAATCATGAAACGCAGCAATTGCTAATAAAATCCGAATGGACTTAAACATCGCTACGGGAGAGAAAGTCTCATCGTAGTCAACACCTTGAACTTGTCGAAAACCTTTCGCGACAAGCCGTGCTTTATAGACGGTAACATTACCATCCGCGTCCGTTTTCTTCTTGAAGATCCATTTGCACTCAATGGCCTTTCGGTCGCTAGGAGGGTCCACGAAAGTCCATACTTGGTTTTCGCTCATGGATCCCAATTCGGATTTCATGGCTTCTAGCCATTTCTCAGAGTCTGGGCTCATCATCGCTTCCTCATAGTTCGTAGGTTCACTGTCTTCTACTAACAAGATAGTCAAGACAGGTTTGCCGTACCACTCAGGAGGGGCACGCGACCTTGTCGACCTGCGACGTTCAGTAGCAGCATCGTCTGAAGCTTCATGATCCTTGTCATTAGCTTCCTCTATTGTTGGTGCAGACGACACTGGAACAATTTCAGGTGCTGCGCTACTCTCCAACTCAAGAGAAGGTTCAATAACCTCGTCTAGCTCTACTTTCCTCCCACTCACTTCTTTCGAGAGAAACTCCTTCTCAAGAAAGGAACCGTTCTTTGCGACAAACACTTTGCCTTCGGTTCTGTGATAGAAGGTATACCCAATAGTTTCCTTAGGGTATCCTATGAAGACGCATTTCTCCGCTTTGGGTTCGAGCTTGTCCGGCATCAAATTCTTGACGTAAGCTTCGCATCCCCAAACTTTAAGAAACGACAACTTAGGTTTAGCACCAAACCACAGTTCATACGGTGTCATCTCAACGGATTTAGATGGTGCCCTATTTAAAGTGAATGCAGCGGTTTCTAATGCATAACCCCAAAATGATAACGGCAAATCAGTAAGAGACATCATCGATCAGACCATATCTAATAGGGTTCGGTTCCGGCGTTCAGACACACCATTACGCTGTGGTGTTCCGGGTGGCGTGAGTTGTGAAACGATTCCACTTGCTTTAAGATGCGTGAGAAAATCACAACTCAAATATTCACCTCCACGATCGGATCATAGAAACTTAATCTTTCTGTTACGATGGTTCCCCACTTCATTCTAAAATTCTTTGAACTTTTCAAACGTTTCAGATTTATGTTTCATTAAATAGATATACCCATATCTACTTAAGTCATCGGTAAAAGTGAGAAAATAGCGATATCCACCGCGAGTTGAAACACTCATCGGTCCGCATACATCGGTATGTATGATTTCCAACAAGTCCATTGCTCGCTCCATCATACCGGAGAACGGGGTTTTGATCATCTTGCCCATGAGGCATGGTTCGCATGTGTCAAATGATTCAAAATCAAGAGACTCCAAAAGTCCATCAGAAAGGAGTTTCTTCATGCGTTTTACACCAATATGACCTAGACGATAGTGCCACAAATAAGTAGTATTATCACTATCTACTTTGCATCTCTTAGCCTCAATGTTATGGATGTGTGTTTCATCCCTTTCGAGATTTAGAAGAAATAAACCATTCACAATAGGTGCATGACCATAAAAGATGTTACTCATATAAATAGAACAACCATTATTCTCCGATTTAAATGAATAACCGTCTTGCAATAAACAAGATCCAGAAATAATGTTCATGCTCAACGCAGGCACATAATAACACTTATTAAGGTTTAAAACTAATCCCGAAGGTAAAACTAAGGAGAGCGTGCCGATGGCCATCACATCAACTCTTGATCTGTTGCCAACGCGCATCGACACCTCATCCCTCACAAGCCGTCGTCTATTCTGTAGCTCCTGTTTCGAGTTACAAATATTAGCAACTAAACCGGTATCAAATACCCAGGCACTACAACGAGGGATAGTAAGGAAAACATCAATAACATGTATATCAAATATACCTTTGATGGTGCCAGCCTTCTTGTCCTCTAAGTACTTCGGACAATTGCGCTTCCAGTGACCCTTGTCCTTGCAATAGAAGCACTCAGTGTCCGGCTTAGGACCGCACTGAGCTTCTTCTCGAGGGTAAACGCTTGTCGCCGCCCTTCTTGAAGGGCTTCTTTGCACCCTTACCTTTCTTAAAGGTGGGCTTGTTGACCATCAACACATGATTATCCTTTTGATGTCCACTTGGCCTTGACTTCAGCGAAGAGCTCGGTGATCGTATCAGTGGAACCAATCTGATTATGAGTCACTACAAAACTTTTGTAGCGGGAGGAGTGATTGCGAACCCTGTCAATCTTGAGCTCCTCTGGAATCGTGCATTCCAGGTTGCTCAAGCGTTGAGTGTAGCCCGTCATCTTAATGGCGTGCTCACTAACGGAACTCCCTTCCTCCATCTTGCGTTAAAGAACTTCGGAGATCTCATATCTCTCGAACGGCCTGAGTCCAAACATGGTTTTCAGCTTCGAGAATCTCAAAGGGCCCGGGATAGTCTTCAAAACGATTTTGAAGTTTTGGTTCCATAGCAAACAACATGGTGCTCTTAATCACACCATAATCATCTTTGCGGATCGATGACAGCTTTCTCATCGGTAGTAGCGATAAGCAGGGGGGTCACCTAACGCTTTCCCAAGGACATAGTCATTTTGACCGCCAGAGAGAATGATTCTTAGATTGCGGAACCAATTGGTGAAGTTAGACCCATTGTTTCTAAGCTTTTCCTTCTCAGCAAAAACGTTGAAGTTGAAGTTGGACTTAGCCATTTGATCTACAATATTTGCAGGTACAAATTAGACTATGTTCATGATAACTAGTTCAACTTAATCAAATTACTAGATGAACTCCCACTAAATTCAACATCCCTCAAGTTGTTTAGTGAACATGATCCAAATTCACCAAACCTAATCCGATCATCACGAGAAGAGATGTGGTTCCAATGGTGGACAACGAAGTGTCGATCATATCATTCATATGACACATGCTTCACCTTTCGGTTCATGTGTTCCGAGGCCATGTCTGTACATGCTAGGCTCGTCAAGTTAGACCCAAGTATTTCCGCGTGTGCAAAACTGGCTTGCACCCGTTGTATGTGAGCGTAGAGTCTATAGCACCCGATCATCATGTGATGCTTGGAAACGTTGAACTTTCGCAACGGTGCATACTTGGGGAGAACACAGTTTTTATCTTGATCTTTAAGTGAGGAATCATCTTATAATGCTACCGTCGTGATCTAAGCAAAATAAGATACATAAAAGGATAAACATCACATGCATATAACTTTATGTGACATGGTATAGCCAATCTTCGCGCAATGATCTCCATCTTGTGCGTTCCGGCATGATCTCCATCACTCCACCATGATTGCCTCCACCACGAATAGCAACTACAACTATTGCTAACTACTTAGCGATAAAGTGAAACTATTACATGGCGTATAAGAAGTTGACACACAGGTCATACACAATTATAAAGACAACCATGTGGCTCCTGCCGGTTGTGTACTCATCGACATGCATGTTGTGAAACATTACAAAACATGATCATCGCATACATTATACACATCACATCTTGGATCATACCATATCACAGAAAACACTCCCTGCAAAAACAAGTTAGACGCCTCTACTTTGTTGTTGCATGTTTTACGTGGCTTATGGGAGTAGATGCTAAGAACGATTCTTACCTACGGAAAGCCACAACGGTGATATTATGGTTGCCAAACTCCGGTGTTAATCCCATGACAACTATAGTGAGAGAAACTGACATCCACCAGCCGCATGTGTGGAACAAGCCACACGTCAAGTGCGGAGCCGGTCTCGCGAACGACGTCGCGTAAGGTTGGCCTGGACCGCTTCAATCTCACTATCCCGCGTTATAAGAAGAACACAAACAAGAGGCTTGCAACAGAAAACATCAACGCCCGCAACAACCATGTTGCGTTCTACTCGTGAAACACATCTACACATAGATCTAGCTGTGATACCATTGAAGGGATTCGCGGCATAGTAAATCAAAATTTTCTACGGATGCGAACAGAGGGAAAGCCAAGATCTAATCTAGGAGATTCAAACAACTAGAGATATTGGATTAGATCTTCATACCCTTGAATATTCGCACAGCGGAACGTTCGTCGGAACGTGGGTGATGTAGTCGTACTCGCTTCTCCTCCTCGCGATCCGATCCGATCTAGCACCACAAGTGGCGGTGCCTCCGTGAGATGCACACGTACAGCACCTCGACGTCTCCTCCTTCCTCGGACCAGCAAGTATGGTGGAGAGACGGATTGGATCTACAACACGACGGCGTGGTGTATATGGTGGAGAATTTCTGCAGTAGGGCTTCGCCACAAGCGATGGGAGGGAGAGAGGAGGGCAGCAGGGCGGCTAGGGTTGGAGGGGAAGGTGTGAGGTGTTGGTGAGCCCCCACCCCTCTTTATATAGAGGGGGGCGCAGCCCTAGCCCCTCCCCCAAGCCCAAACCGGCGGCCCCAAAGGATAAGGAGTGGGGGGCAAGGAAACCCCCCCCCTTCTAGAAGGTCTATCTCGAGTTTAAACCTCTCTTGGCCGGCTGGGCCCTATGGGGCCTTGTGCCACTGGCCCAATGCGTCCAGGGCACTCCCTCAGAGGCCCATGCCCCCTCCCGGAAGGTGGGGCCACGTTGGTCCCCTTCCGGAAGGTTCTAGAAGCTTCCGGTACAATACCGATTAACCCGGAACAATTCCGAACTCCAAAAACTACACTGCCTTATATGAATCTTATTCTCCGGACCACTCCGGAACCTCTCGTGATGTCCCGGATCCCATCCGAGACTTCGAAAAAAACTCATAAACCAATTGTCCAATCTATCCTAGCATCGAGACACGTTAAGTGTGTGACCCTGCGGGTTCGAGAATATGCAGACATGATCTTCTATCAATAATCAATAGCGGGGTCTGGAAACCCATATTGACTCCCACACATTCATCGATGATCATATCGGATGAACCACGATGCCAGGATTCAATCAATCCCATATATATATATTCCCTTCGTCTAGCGATATTTTACTTGCCCGAGATTCGATCGTCGGTACCGTCATAACTAGTTCAATCTCGTTCACAGCAAGTACTTTACTCGTTCCGTAATCCGATATCACTTTGTGATTAACTCCTTAACCACATGCTTGCAAGCGGTGTTGATATCGATTACCGAGTGGGCCCGAAGTATATCTCTCCGACTTGGGAGGGACAAATCCCATCTCGATACATACAACCCAACAGATACTTTCCGATCACCTGAGAGACACCTTTATGATCACCCTCTCATAGGATGACGTTTGATGACCTCAAAGCTTTCTTCCGATACCAGGGAGTTGTATTATCTCATGGTCTAAGGAATACAATATTTTACATAAGAAAAAGCTTCGCAAAGACGAACACGATGACACGATATAATTGCTTCGCTTAGTTTGGGTCTGTCCACCATATCATTCTCCCAATGATATGATCTCATTATCAATTGACAACTCATGTCTATGGTTAGGAAACCTTAACCATCATTGATCAATGAGCAAGTCCATAGAGGCGTACTAGGGACACGGTGTTATTCACAAACCACACAAGTATTAAAGTTTCCGCTTAATACAATTCTAGCATGGAATATAAACATTATCATGAACAAGAATTATAATAATAACATCTTTATTATTGCCTCTAGGGCATAATTCCAACAGCCCCTCCTTATATAGGTGGAGGGCGGCGGCCAAGGGGAGGGGAGTCCCTCCCCAACTCGGCTTCCAAGGCCGGCGGTGGAGGGAGAGGGACTTCCTCCCCAAGTAGGTTTCCTACTCTCCCTCCACCAAGCAAAATAGCCGTTTGACTTTTCAAATTGGCGTTTGACTTTTCAAACTAGGATTTGATTTATCCATTTATTTCGCTCAGCGATGACACCTAGTACATGATGCAACCATTCCAACTTGTTATGACACATTCATGTACCCTTCCCCTCCGGAGTGCCGGACATTCCAGAACCTTCTAGAACTTTCCCGATGAAAACACCGGAACCATTCTCCAACCCCGAAACAGGACTTTCCTTATATGAATCTTATTCTCCGGACCATTCCGGATCTCCTCGTGATATCCCGGATCCCATCCGAGACTCCGAACAACATTCGGTCTCTTACTCATCATTCCATAACTACTCAACAACGTCGAATCCTTAAGTGTGTCTCCCTACGGTTCGTGAATTATGCGGACATGATCGAGACACTTCTCCGAACAATAATCAATAGAGGAATCTGTAAATTCATATGGCTCCCACATATTTCTACGATTACTTTGCGATCGAATGAACCACTTACATGCGATACCAATTTCCCTTTGTCTCGCGATAATTTACTTATCCGAGGTTTTGATCGTCGGTATCTCTGCATACCTAGTTCAACCTCGTTACCGATAAGTACTCTTTTCTCATTCCCGTGATATGTGATCCCTTGTGAGCCAGTCACATGCTTGCAAGCTAATTGGATGACATTCCACCGAGAGGGCCTAGAGTATATCTATCCGTCATATGGATGGACAAATCCCACTCTTGGTCCATGTGTCTCAACCAATACTTTACGAACACTCAATGCCACCTTTATAGCCACCCAGTTACGGTGTGGTGTTTGATGTCATCAAAGCATCCTTCCGGTGATGGTGATAAGCATGATCTCATGGTCGAAGGAATTAGGTTACTATGTATCAGAAAGCATATAGCAATTGAACTATTAAAATGACTTGATCTTTATGCTACGCTTATCTATAGGAGTATGTCCATCATATCATTCTCCTAACGATATGATCCTGTTGTTAATAACATCTCAATGTTCATGATAGGGAAACAACAATCATTTATTAACCAACAAGCTAGTATTATGAAGAGGCTTCACTAGGGACTTCAATTTAAGTTTACAAATCACACAAGTATTAATGTTTCCTTGTTAATACTATTATAGCATGAATTTAAACATTTATCATAAACACAAAGATATAATAATAACTACATTTATTATTGCCTCTAGGGCATATCTCCAACAGTATCCCACTTGCACTAGAGTCAACTAATCTAGATTACATGGTAATATACCGAACACCCATGGAAGTTTGGTGTTGGTCATGTTTTGCCCTCGGGAGAGGTTTAGCCAACGGATCCGCCACATTCAGATATGTGTGTACTTTGCAAATCTTTATGTCACCATCTTGGAGATGTTCTCGAATAGCGTGGAAACGTAGCTTGATGTGCTTCAGCTTCTTGTGTGACCTTGGTTCCTGCGCATTGGCTATGGCGCCCATGTTATCACAGTAGATAGACATTGGGTCCAGCGCACTAGGAACCACACCGATCTCTATAATGAACTCTTTCATCCATATCGCTTCTTGTGAAGCTTCCGAAGCAGCCATGTATTCCGATTCAGTTGAAGATCTCGCCACAACGCTTTGCTTTGCACTCCTCCAGCTAACTGCTGCACCATTCAAAGTAAATACGTATCCAGATTGTGATTTAGAATCATCCGGATCGGTGTTCCAACTAGCATCGGTGTAACCATTAACAACGAGTTGTTCATCACCTCCATAAGAAAGAACCATATCCTTAGTTCTTCTCAAGTACTTAAGGATGTTTTTGACCGCTGTCCAATGATCCACTCCTGGATCACTTTGATAGCTGCTAGTCAAACTAACAGCATATGCAATGTCGGGTCTAGTACATAGCATGGCATACATTAGAGATCCTATGGCTGAGGCATAGGGAGTTTTACTCATCATTTCTCTATCTTCTGGCGTTGTTGGACTTTGAGTTTTACTCAACGTCGTATTGGGCAACATGGGCAAGAACCCTTTCTTTCTATCTTCCATTCCAAACCTCTTTAGAACTTTGTCCAAATATGTACTTTGTGACAATGATATTAGGCGTCTCGATCTATCTCTATAAATCTTTATGCCTAATATGTAAGCTGCTTCGCCAAGATCTTTCATTGAAAAACTATTATTCAAATATTCCTTGACACTATTAAGAAGGTCTACATCATTCCCAATCAACAATATGTCATCTACATATAGTATTAAGAATGCTACAGAGCTCCCACTCACTTTCTTATAAATACAAGCTTCTCCATAAGTTTGTATAAAACCAAAACTTTTGATCACCTTATCAAACGTTGATTCCAACTACGGATGCTTGCTTCAATCCATATATGGACCGTTGAAGTTTGCATACCTTGTTAGCATCTTTAGGATCGACAAAACCTTTGGGTTGCATCATATACAACTCTTCATCAATGTCTCCATTGAGGAACGCTTTTGACATCCATCATCATATCTCATAATCATAATATGCGCGATTGCTAACATAATCCTCACAGACTTTAGCTTCGCTTCTGGTGAGAAAGTCTCATCGTAGTCAACTCCTTGAATTTGTCGAAACCCTTTTGCGACAAGTCGAGCTTTATAGACGATAACATTACCATCGATCTGTTTTCTTCTTGAAAATCCATTTGTTCTCGACAGCCTTCCGGCCATCCGGTAAGTCCACCAAAGTCCATTCTTGGTTTTCGTACATGGATCCAATCTCGGATTTCATGGCTTCTTGCCATTTATTGGAATCTAGGCTCATCATCGCTTCCTCATATGTCGCAGGGTCATCGGTGTTGTCCACCAACATGACACTCATAACGGGATCATACCAATCAGGAGTGGTACGAGTTCTCGTTGACCTGCGAGTCTCTGTAGCAACTACAACCGAAGTTTCATGATCATCATTATTAGCTTCCTCTCTTATTGGTGCAGGCACCACAGGAACTTCTTCCGGTGATGCGCTACTCGCAAGTTTGTGTAAGATCCCTCCTTTATAAAGGAAAAGGATCCCTGTGATTGCAATGCTAGTCCCTAGATCAATAGCTAGCATCCACAGTTAAGATGTAATATCAAGAAACAAAGGTCATAATACAACTTTATAACCAGGAATAAAGTAATTTATTACATCTTACATAGCTCATTTGGCTATCTCATTACAATGCAGCAGAATATAACAATAGCATGGGGTCCTTCATCTTCAAAGTGCCACAGGCAGACATGTTGGTTGTAGACTGTAACACCCCGGTTCTGAAAAGACCGTGGCCTCTATGTGACATGCCAATCCCTGGATCGGTTCATTGGCCCACAATAGAGTAAGATAGATAACATAGCAAAATAACCGTGTATCATGGACTACAAAGATCCAGAGTACCATTATTACAATAAAAGCTTAGCATAAATCTAGCTCAAATTATTCAGGTAGCAACATAAACATGTAAATCCTCCATTCTTCAAATTGCCCACAAGTGAACAAGTGCTGAGTGGAGTACCGTGGCCTATAACGATCAATCAGAATCGGAATAACCTGCAACATGAAACGTAGCAGCCCCGAAGGGTCAATACATGGAATGTATGGCAAGTAGAGCTAGTAATGGAGACAATAGTACTAACATCTACATGCTTATTTGGCAAGTGGAGCTGTGTCTGGCTTGCATTTGCAAATACATTTGTCCTACTTTCATAAACAGTTTTGATTTTCTTTGAAAAGATCCCAATTAAGTTAACCCAACAAGATTAAAACAATTATGAAATTAGAATGAGCGAGAAACATGTCATGGGATCAATATCTAGCAACTCAGATGTCCATAACCGGGGACACGGCTAATCGATTAGATTATACACTCTGCAGAGGTTAGTACACTTTACCCATGTGACTTGGCCAGCCCAGCTCGTACCATCGCTCTCATTTTGGGCGATGATAGGGAGAAGACCAAGAAGAGACTGTTCGGGAAGTAGCTCCTCAATCCCGACGCGCACCGGTCCAACCTACCAAAATTCTACATCTCTGGATACGCGGGTTCGAGTTACCACAACCTACTAAGTCCAACCAACCCCATTTCATTATTGGCACATGGTTGTACACGTAAGTTACACAATAAAGAAGCCAATCATTCTCTTGATACCAGGTGCCTTTCCGCAATGAAACCACCAAAAATTATCAATACCATCACACCCAGGGGGTTCATTGATTTAGTTGTTTTAGTTTTCACAAACCAATACTTTGAGAAAACAAGTATCATTGATGTAACCCAGCCCTCGTTCAACAAGCATGGCTAAGCACATCTACCAACGGTGGTTCATCTACGAAGAGGGTCCTACCACATAATAGGACATAGCATAGCGATAGTATCATCCTACACATGCATCTACAAAATACACGATAATGCATTGAAAATAGTAGGACGATATCATGAACAAAGTAGCATCTACTTGCCTTGGTTGTAGCGGTCGGAAGCACAATCCTCACACGAGCAAGCGTTGCACTCGACACAATCTACAGGATACAATTGCAATCATAAACAAACAATACACAAGCATATGCAACAAAGATGATGCATGAATGCAAGAACGACAAGTGAATTGGTGCTATAGCTGCACCACAACATCCTATACCACAATACTACCGATTGCGTGCATGGAAAATAGTTTTAGCGCTAGGAAAACTATTAAGTAAAAGTAAAGCTCACAACTAGAGCTAGAACTTAAATAATTCACTACCGGTAGTATACTGTTTGTAAAATCTTGGAAAAATTCTACCGCATAGGCATCGCTGATTAGAAACAGTACCAACTGGAATTACTCAAAAAGGAATTATAAAACTCCCTGAGTAATTAAAACACTGCAGAAAGCCAATGGACAGTTTCTGCAGAAGTTTTTACTGTAAGCCTACCTTTTTAATTCACGATTGGATTCCCCTCGTTCACACGAGTTCAGGGACATATCATACGCGATTTTTGGAGCTACGGATCCTTTTCTACGAATGGCCACTAACTAGTTTGATTAAACTGTACTAAACCTGGCAGTAAAAGTCTGAACCAAAGGTACAGCGAGATTCTACACGACTCACTGAACCCGTACATATTTTATTTGCAATTTTTGGCCAAGCAGTTGAATTTATACGCAATTTACAAGATTCTACCGAAATCTGCCAACTAAAGGATCAACGAAATTGACCCAGTCAACTGTGTCTGTTGACTGGTCAAAGCGTCTGCTGACTGGGCGATGACTGGGTGTCTGACTAGTCAATGCCTGAGTGCTGACCAGTCAACTAACGATCTAGGCCGCTGACCTGAGATCTGACGGTGGCTGTTGTCTTACCGGAAACGGACGACGAAACGGACTCCGGAAGGTGCGGTGAGCTCCGGACGGTGGTGGCGATCACTTCCGGCGACGAGATCCTTCCTGCGCGGATACACAAGGTCAACTACGGGTCCGAGAAAAATATATTGCGCGTGCGAAACGGCGCGTACGTGCGTGTATGCGTGCATGCATGTGCGCATGCGATGACGCGCACGTGCACGTGCGTGTGGCGCAGCGAGGCGGCAAGCGGCGCGCGGGCGGGTGGCGAGGCGACGGCGGGCGGCGGGCGGCGGCGGAGGCTGGCCGAGGCGGCGCGCTGGCGGCAAGGCGGCGATGCGGGAGGCGGCATGCGCAGCGCGAGGTGGAGTCGGCTGCGGGCGCGGCGATGGCGGTGATGGTGGCGTGGATGGCGGCGGTGACGGCGGCCATTGGCGGTGAAGGGCGGAACGGAGAGAGGCGGCGAGACGGACTGGCGGCGGCGACAGAGGCGACGGCGGCGGCGGCCGAGCGGCGGCGGAGGCTCTTGGGAGTCAGGCGGATCGAGGTCGGCGGGGTCGGCGCGTGGGGAAGGTGTCGGGCACGGAAAACGAGGCTAGGTGGTTCCTTTAAGTGGGCCTGCTGCGCGGGTCCTACTCCAATTCGGTCCAGAAGTTGACTCCAACTCGGAAATCGGTCCGGATTTTCGGACCGTTTTCCGGCGGATTACTAAAACGTCCGAGGCTTTTGCATACGAACTCCGATTGGAGCGATTCTCGTGCCTACGGGTTCGTATCATCGAGGGGAACAACCTTTCGTCAAGGTTTTCGCGAAAACTCGAACCTACAGGGGTGGTTGTCGCAAGTCTTACTAAAGCTTCGAACAGGAAACTCGTAGCGAAGTAAAATAGGGTTTTGCAAAAGGCGTTTCGCCGAACCTTTCTACTCAACGGTTTTGCATGGAAAGATATGATGCAATGACATGAATGATATGCAAGACCAAATCTAAAATTTGGGATGTCACAAGACTAACCCCCTTAAGATGAATCTCGTCCTCGAGATTCGGCGCGGCTAGCAAATTGGTGTGGGTAGTCCTCTCGGATGTCATCCTCACGCTCCCAAGTGGCTTCCTCTTCGGTGTGGTGACTCCACTGTACTTTGCAAAACTTGATTGTCTTGGTACGGGTAGTCCTCTCTGCTGTTTCCAGAATCTTGACCGGTTTCTCCTCATAGGTCAAATCATTCTCAAGCTGAACCTCCTCTAGCGGTACAGTGTCTCTCAATGGTGTATCCACCATCTCCGGATGGCACTTCTTCAGCTGGGACACGTGGAACACGTTGTGAATAGCAGACAGAGCCTCTGGCAACTCCAACTGATAGGCAACTTCTCCTTTGCGTTCTAAGACCCGATATGGTCCAATAAATCGAGGTGCCAGCTTACCCTTAATTCCAAATCTCTTGATTCCGCGAAGCGGAGATACTCTGAGGTATGCTCTATCACCTATCTCATACACCACTTCCTTGCGCTTGGCGTCAGCATAGCTCTTCTGCCTTGATTGTGCTACCTTCAGCCTGTCCCTAATCAAGGCGACCTTCTCCTCAGCATCCTTGATCAAATCAGGTCCAAACAGCTGACGTTCTCCTACTCCATCCCATAGCAATGGTGTTCGGCACCGTTTCCCATATAGCACATCGAACGGTGACGTCTTGATGCTTGTCTGATAGCTGTTGTTGTAGGAAAACTCCGCATACGGCAAATTCTCATCCCAACTAGAACCATGAGCCAAGGCGCAAGCTCTCAGCATGTCCTCCAAAATATGATTCACTCTCTCGGTCTGTCCATCAGTCTGTGGGTGAAACGATGTGCTAAATTCCAACCTAGTACCAAGTGACTCGTGCAGCTGGCGCCAGAAGTGTGAGGTAAATTGGGTGCCTCTGTCAGATACAATACTCTTGGTAACTCCATGTAGGCACACAATCTTGTCCATGTAAATCTTGGCCAACTTTGCACTCGTATAGGTCGTCTTTACCGGTATGAAGTGGGCTACCTTGGTTAAATGGTCGACCACTACCCAAATAGAGTCATAACCTGACCTGGTCCTGGGCAATCCAGTGATAAAGTCCATTCCCACTCTATCCCACTTCCATTCCGGCACAGGCAATGGCTGTAGCAGTCCTGCTGGCTTCTGGTGTTCTGCCTTTACTCGGCTACATACATCACATAGGTCAATATGCTCTGCGATGTCTCCCTTCATGTTGTTCCACCAAAATCTGTCCTTTAGGTCCATATACATCTTCGTATTGCCCGGATGTATGGAATATGGCGAGTCATGAGCCTCCTGCAGAATCAACTTCCTTATCTCGGGATCGTTGGGAACGCACAAACGATCTCCGTACCATAGGGTTCCTTGCTCATCCTCGCGGAATTCCCTTGCTCGACCTTCCTTCATCTTTTCCTTAACTTCATCTATCTCTTTGTCTCCTATCTGAGCTTTCCTGATTCTATCCTGTAGCTTTGGTTGGACTTCCATTGTTGCCAAGTATCCTTCAGACACTACCTCCAGTCTAAGGTCCTTGAATTGCTTGCACAAGTCCTCAGGCAATTCACCAATTGTCAATCCATTGGCATAAACCTTCCGGCTCAGAGCATCTACTACTACATTGGCCTTTCCTGGGTGGTATTGTAGATTCATATCATAGTCCTTGATAAGCTCCAACCATCTTCTTTGTCTCATGTTCAATTCCTTCTGTGTAAATATGTATTTCAGGCTCTTGTGGTCGGTGTATACATCACAGTGTTTTCCCATTAAGTAATGCCTCCATACCTTGAGCGCATGAACCACTGACGCTAACTCCAAGTCGTGTGTGGGGTAGTTCCGCTCATGGTGCTTGAGTTGTCGCGGGGCATATGACACTACTCTCCCACCTTGCATCAGCACACTCCCAAGTCACTGTCGTGAAGCATCACAGTACACTTGGAAATCCTTCTAAAGATCTGGTAAACACGTAATGCAGCGGTCACCCGACGCCCAGCCTCGAAGCTGGCTTCACATACGTCTGACCATTCAAACTTCCTCTCCTTCTTCAGAAGTTCAGTCATCGGCTTTGCAATCTTGGAAAAGTTTTCAATGAACCTCCTGTAATATCCAGCAAGTCCCAAAAAGCTTAGAATCTCTCCCGCATTCTTGGGTGCTTCCCACTCAGTTACTGCAGTCACTTTGCTTGGATCAACAGCGACTCCTTCTCCTGACACTACGTGTCCAAGAAACCCAACGGTGTTAAGCCAGAATTCACACTTGCTGAATTTGGCATACAGCTGGTGTTCTCTCAGTTTCTCCATAATCATTCGCAGATGCTTCTCATGCTCGGCATCATCCTTGGAATATATCAGTATGTCATCAATAAACACCACCATGAACTTGTCCAAATACTCCATAAATACCTTGTTCATCATGGTCATGAAGTATGCCGGGGCATTCGTTAGTCCAAAAGACATAACTGTATACTCATATAAACCATACCTAGTGGTGAAGGAGGTTTTTGGTACGTCCTCCTCTCGGATCTTCAATTGAATGTAGCCAGATCGCAGATCAATCTTGCTGAACACCTTTGCTCCTTCCAGTTGATCAAACAGATCATTTATGTTCGGCAGAGGGTACTTGTTCTTGATGGTTACTTCATTCAGCGAGCGATAGTCTACCACTAATCTCTTGCTGCTATCTTTCTTCTCCACAAACAGAACAGGCGCTCCCCATGACGACGAACTAGGCTGAATGAATCCCTTTTCCAGCTGCTCCTTCAACTGCTTCTTCAATTCCTTCAGCTCATCCACATCCATCTTATATGGTTTCTTTGCTATAGGTCCTGTACCCGGCATCAGGTCGATAAGAAACTCTACATCTCTGTCAGGTGGCATCCCTGGCAGCTCTTCCGGAAACACGTCGGGGTAATCCCTAATCACTGGCACAGTATCCATGCTAACCCCCTTAAGAGAATTCAACTTATACCTTCTCGGTCGTGCAGCCGACTTGAATCTAATCCTCTTACCGTCCGGGGTTTTGAGTGAAACAGCTCGCTGTGCACAATCTATGTGTCCCCCATGCATAGACATCCAATCCATACCCAGAATAACGTCTAATCCCTGTGAATCCAACACTACCAAATGTGCAATGAAGTTGTGTGTTCCAATCCTCACAGTTAAATCGCGGCATCCCGCGCTAGCTATCATATCTCCTCCAGGTGAACTCACTCTAATAGACCTTTTCATAGACTCAGTAGGTAACTTATACTTATCCACAAATGCCCTTGATATGAATGAATGCGATGCACCAGTATCGAAAAGTATAAGTGCAGGGTAAGTGTTGATTGGGAACTTACCAATCACAAGGTCAGGCTCATCTGGAATCTCCTCCACATTCATGTGGTTCACTGTGGCCTTCTCGCCGTTGGTTGGCTTGAGTCCCTTCCTCTCCGGACAGTTGTCCGCATAGTGTCCCTTCTGTTTACACTTGAAGCATGTCACCTCACTCAGATCCTTCTTCACAAAGCTGCGATCACGGTTGCGGTCATGTCCACCGTGTCCTCCAGAGTGGTGAGAGTGTCCTCCCTTGTGGCTGTGGTGGTTGCTTCTATGGTTGTCATGGCGATGTCCATCGCGGCGGTCATGGCTCCCATGGTCACTTCCTCCATGCTTGGAGTATCCATCATATGAAGTGCGAGACTTGTGGTGTGAACCAGAGTGATGAGTATTGCTCTTTCTCTTGCGGTTCTCCACCTGCTTGTGCTTCCCCTCCAAGATCCTAGCCTTGTCCATAAGCTCCTGTAAAGTGGGGCAGTAAAACACAAGTAGTCTGTCGAAAGCTCATCACCGAGGCCATCCAGAATCTCCCTCCTTTTGGCATCAGTGTCAACATCCTCAGGTGCATAACGGGACAGGTTGTTGAACTCCTCAATATACTCGGCCATGGTGCGATTGGTTTGGCGCAAGTTGCGGAACTCCTTCCTCTTCAGGCTCAGAACTCCTGAAGACACATGGTTGGTCCTGAAACCTTCCTCGAATATAGCCCAAGTCCCGGTATCCAGCGAGTGGGTGATCTGAAATGTGTCCCACCAAGAAGCGGCTGGTCCTTCCAGTAGGTGAGCGGCAAACCTCACCTTCTCAGCATCAGTGCATCCGACAGTTACTAGATCCTTGTTGACTGAACGCAACCAGTCGAGAGAAACCATTGGTTCCATTGCAGTAGAGAACTTAGCTGGCCTTAACCTCAGAAATCTGGTGAGAGCATCTCCCTGAGGCTGATTGTTTCCATTGTTGTTGTTCTGGTTTGCCATAAACTGGGTCATCACTTGGGTCAGCTGTGCCTGAGCTGCCATGAGCTGCTCCAACTCAGTGAGTTGGCGGCGGGGAGGCATCTGCGGTTCAGCACAGGTAAGTTTAGAAAGAATCAACTACGGCAACAGGATTCTACCCATGCATATGACCAAACAACATCAAACAATAGCAGACAATCACAAGCAAGCAACACATCAACAAACAAGCGATCCAGCAACATCCCAGGTGTTATCCTAGCAGTATATACATACTAAAATAGTTTTGCAAGAGTTGGCAATGGTTAACTAAACAATAGATCAACTAAACAACCAAAACAGCAATCTGCCAGAACAGTCCAGCAGCGTTCACGAATTTTTCCGCCTGACTTAAACTCGTCAGAAAATTTAGCTGATTTGTGCATATAGCACAGAGAGTTTCGCATAAGCCCAATTTCTTTCAGATTTTTCCGAGTTACCAGAAAAATATGAAAAATCGCGCAGTACTGCTGTATCAGCAGAAAACTACAGCGAAAATAACACAGATAGTAACCAAATTGCCATAACTCTTTCATTAAAATTCGCACAAATAATTTCTGGGATATTGGAGTACACAAATAAGCAACTAATCACTCTTAAACTAACACGAACTAAGCTTCACAACGATCGAGACTAATCCTAACGAATTCACCTAACGTGGACTAATTGGTGGACTTCTATCTATTTCTTGAAGAGATTGAGGTAGGTCCTTGCGGTCATGCGTTGGCGCTTCGGCTCGCGGTACAACCATGGCGGCGGAGTGTACACCTCTCCTGAACCATCACTTGAGACCTCAAACTCCACCTCTTCTGGATCCTCCTCTTCTTCTTCGTTCTCAGCTGCAACAGCAACAGCTTCATCTCCTCCACCATCATCGTCTCCATCATCATCATCCTCGTCCTCATCATCATCGTCGTCTCCACTGTCATCATCATCCCCATTGTTGCCATCATCTCCATTGCCATCATCAGAGGGTGGATTCAGCTGTGCTTGGAGAGCGGCAATCTGGGCTGTCATAGCTTCAATGGTTTGGTCCCTTTCCTGGTCGGTCCCTTGCAACTGTTGTATGTTCTGGGTGTTCTCTTGCACAGTACCATGAAGATGTGCTATGGTTGCATCTCTGGCTATCGGGGCATTCTCCAGAACTCCCACAGCTTCATGCAAAGTGTCTATCTCCTGTCCTTGGACCACCATACCATTGCTTGTAAAATCTGCAATATCATTTATCATCCTCACCTTCTCTGCTAGAGCTCCATTCTCCCTTTCCATGTCCTCTATGTGCCTCCGACGGGGCGGCATGTTGTTCCTGTCGCCCGGGGTAACCACAATGTTCCCATCCTCATCACGCCTTCCATAGTCACGGTAGGGTGAATCTGCGGGCAGTAGGTGTCGGACATAGTGGCACTGGCGAGACAGGGCTTCATGTACGGCCAAGTTGATTCCAAGTCCCCAGTTGCAGTATGTCTTGGTGTAAACCAAGTGCGTGGGGTTTGGCAAGGCGGCATCTCTGAATATGAAGGTAGTGATCTCCCATGCATCCTCTCCATATCCATAGGTGTACAGCCTTCTTCCCTTGAACATAAGCAGTGGCAATCCCAATGACTGAGAGAGCTGAGCTAACTACCTTGCAAAGGGCCTTGGTGACTCCATGGTGACATACTCAGTCCGGACGTCTCCCATCTATCAAGTAAAAGAGGAAAGTGTGATAATAGCATATGGTAAGAATTTACGAGGGTGAAAGGCATAAGAGGAAAGACAGAGTTAATATAGGCTTAATAATTCTATGGCTTTCTAATCCAATCCTAGGTCACGATCCTACAGTCGACACACGGGCTCTGATACCATCCTGTAACACCCCGGTTCTGAAAAGACCGTGGCCTCTATGTGACATGTCAATCCCTGTATCGGTTCATTGGCCCACAATAGAGTAAGATAGATAACATAGCAAAACAACCGTGTATCATGAACTACAAAGATCCAGAGTACCATTATTACAATAAAAGCTTAGCATAAAGCTAGCTCAAATTATTCAGGTAGCAACATAAACATGTAAATCCTCCATTCTTCAAATTGCCCACAAGTGAACAAGTGCCGAGTGGAGTACCGTGGCCTATAACGATCAATCAGAATCGGAATAACCTGCAACATGAAACGCAGCCCGAAGGGTCAATACATGGAATGTATGGCAAGTAGAGCTAGTAATGGAGACAATAGTACTAACATCTACATGCTTATTTGGCAAGTGGAGCTGTGTCTGGCTTGCATTTGCAAATACATTTGTCCTACTTTCATAAACAGTTTTGATTTTCTTTGAAAAGATCCCAATTAAGTTAACCCAATAAGATTAAAACAATTATGAAATTAGAATGAGCGAGAAACATGTCATGGGATCAATATCTAGCAACTCAGATGTCCATAACCGGGGACACGGCTAATCGATTAGATTATACACTCTGCAGAGGTTAGTACACTTTACCCATGTGACTTGGCCAGACCAGCTTGTACCATCGCTCTCATTTTGGGCGATGATAGGGAGAATACCAAGAAGAGACTGTTCGGGAAGTAGCTCCTCAATCCCGACGCGCACCGGTCCAACCTACCAAAATTCTACATCTCTGGATACGCGGGTTCGAGTTACCACAACCTACTAAGTCCAACCAACCGCCCATTTCATTATTGGCACATGGTTGTACACGTAAGCTACACAATAAAGAAGCCAATCATTCTCTCTTGATACCTGGGTGCCTTTCCGCAATGAAACCACCAAAAATTATCAATACCATCACACCCAGGGGGTTCATTGATTAAGTTGTTTTAGTTTTCACAAACCAATACTTTGAGAAAACAAGTATCATTGATGTAACCCATCCCTCGTTCAACAAGCATGGCTAAGCACATCTACCAACGGTGGTTCATCTACGAAGAGGGTCCTACCATATAATAGGACATAGCATAGCGATAGTATCATCCTACACATGCATCTACAAAATACACGACAATGCATTGAAAATAGTAGGACGATATCATGAACAAAGTAGCATCTACTTGCCTTGGTTGTAGCGGTCGGAAGCACAATCCTCACACGAGCAAGCGTTGCACTCGACACAATCTACACGATACAATTGCAATCATAAACAAACAATGCACAAGCATATGCAACAAAGATGATGCACGAATGCAATAACGACAAGTGAATTGGTGCTACAGCTGCACCACAACATCCTATACCACAATACTACCGATTGCATGCATGGAAAATAGTTTTAGCGCTAGGAAAACTATTAAGTAAAAGTAAAGCTCACAACTAGAGCTAGAACTTAAATAATTCACTACCGGTAGTATACTGTTTGTAAAATTTTGGAAAAATTCTAACGCATAGGCATCGCTGATTAGAAACAGTACCAACTGGAATTACTCAAAAAGGAATTATAAAACTCCCCGAGTAATTAAAACACTGCAGAAAGACAATGGACAGTTTCTGCAGAAGTTTTTACTGCAAGCCTACCTTTTTAATTCACGATTGGATTCCCCTCGTTCACACGAGTTCAGGGACATATCATACGCGATTTTTGGAGCTACGGATCCTTTTCTACGAATTTATTACTCCAAAAAGGCCACTAACTAGTTTGATTAAACTGTACTAAACCTGGCAGTAAAAGTCTGAACCAAAGGTACAGCGAGATTCTACACGACTCACTGAACCCGTACATATTTTATTTGCAATTTTTGGCCAAGCGGTTGAATTTCTACGCAATTTACAAGATTCTACCGAAATCTGCCAACTAAAGGATCAACGAAATTGACCCAGTCAACTGTGTCTGTTGACTGGTCAAAGCGTCTACTGACTGGACGATGACTGGGCGTCTGACTAGTCAACGCCTGAGTGCTGACCAGTCAACTAACGATCTAGGCCGCTGATCTGAGATCTGACGGTGGCTGTTGTCTTACCGGAAACGGACGGCGAAACGGATCCGGAAGGTGCGGCGAGCTCCGGACGACGGTGGCGATCACTTCCGGCGACGAGATCCTTCCTGCGCGGATACACAAGGTCAACTATGGGTCCGAGAAAAATATATTGCGCGCGTCGCAGCAGCGTGCGTATGCGCATGCGTGCATGCATGCGCGATAGCAGCGCGCGCACGCGTGTGGCGCAGCGAGGCGGCAAGCGCGCGCGAAGCGGGTGGCGTGGCGAAGCGGGCGACGGGCGGCGGCGGGCGGGCGGGCGGCTGGCCGAGGCGGCGGCGGCGCTGGCGGCAAAGCGGCGTGCGGGAGGCGGCGTGGCGCGCGAGTGGAGGCGGCGGGCGGCGGCGATGGCGGCGGTGATGGCGGCGTGGATGGCGGCGGTGACGACGGCCATCGGCAATCGGGCGGAATGGAGAGAGGCGGCGAGACGGACCTGGCGGCAGACGGAGGCGACGGCGGGCGGCTCCTCGGGAGTCGCGCCGCACGCGGATCGAGGCGGGATGCGGCGGGTCGGTAGCGTGTCGGCACGGAAAACGAGGCCAGGTGGTTCCTTTAAGTGGGCCTCCTGCGGGTCCTACTCCAATTCGGTCCAGTTGACTCCAACTCGGAAATCGGTCCGGATTTTCGGACCGTTTTCCGGCGGATTACTAAAACGTCCGAGGCTTTTGCATACGAACTCCGATTGGAGCGATTCTCGCGCCTACGGGTTCGTATCGTCGAGGGGAACAACCTTTCGTCAAGGTTTGCGCGAAAACTCGAACCTACAGGGGTGGTTGTCGCAAGTCTTACTAAAGCTTCGAACAGGAAACTCGTAGCGAAGTAAAATAGGGTTTTGCAAAAGGCGTTTCGCCGAACCTTTCTACTCGACGGTTTTGCATGGAAAGATATGATGCAATGACATGAATGATATGCAAGACCAAATCTAAAATTTGGGATGTGACATAGACTTGGAATCCTAATCATTAAACTTCACTAATATCAAAAAAAACCTGCAACATAACAAGTTACAGCCACAAGGGTCAATACATTTGAATTGTATTGGCAAGTGATACTATGGTAGTATAGTGGAGTCTATCATCTATATGCTTTTGGCTAAGTGGAGCTTTAGGCTTGCATTTCTCAAAATAGGTTTTCCTTATTATTTGAAAACACTAAGTTTTTACTTTGACAAAATCACCCAAGGAACCACCAATAGAAATTGGTGAACCTTAAACCCTTGTTCAACCACAAATTTTTAACTTAGAAATTTGGATGATGATATTCTTTATAGCTTCCATGTATTGATGCTCAAATTGTCCTTTGCCAGGGACATGGCTAAGTACTTAGATTTTACACTCTGCAGAGGTGGTGCACTTTCCCCACAAGACTTGGTTTCATCAAGACAAGATCTTTCAGAAGCCTTCCCTTAGACCAGAATGGACGCGTTCCAACCTATCATTCCCCTACCACCAACTGTCCATTTGGCTAAGTTCTTGCAACCTATATGATCCAGACAGAGCCCATAATGCCAAGTGGCTGCACTTGAAGCTTCTCAACATTTGACATCTCAAATCTATTTGTTCCTGGGTGGCCATCCACAAGTGAGATACACAAGGTTAACCAGTCCCCTGGCCTTGTGTAACCACTCAACATAAACCATTCCTTCCATTCTATCCAGGTGATTCATTCACTTAGTTGTTTTATTAAACAAAACACAAGTCCTCAGACTTAGAAATTTTCCATAGCATGAATATATATATTCCACCCTTGTTTCCTATTAGCTAAGCTAAGCATGATAGTAATATGAATCTTAACTTAGGAAATTTCTACTAAGGTTTCATCTACTAGGATTTCCCATAGCATAGTTTATACTTAGGAAAAATTCTATGCAAGTCTTACTTAGAAATATCACTAATGCATAGTGAAAATAATGGGACAAAAGTATGAAGCATCACTTGCCTTTTTGGTAGAGAGTATAAGTTCACTTCCTTGTTCTTTGCAATGTTCACTCACTTCAAATCACTACAATTCAATCAAGCAAACAATATTGCAATCTACCATTCAAGCAATTCATCACATAAAATAATAGAAACAAAACAATGCATGCAAGCATGCCAAACTTTGTTTTATTTTAAAAAGTGGTTTATAATAGGTTATAAACATTCTAAAACACTTATTAGTCATTTTATAAAGTGTCACAATCATTTGTAAAAGATTTCATTTCATAAACCATTTTTAAACCAAGTCATTATTTTATGTGGTGAAGAAATACTTTTAATAAGGCAAAATTCTATAGGTTTCACAAAATATGTTTTCAAACAATATAACCTTGTGTTTAGGGTCAGAGAGTTTATTTCCAAAACATTTCTCAAAGATTTTCTACCAAAAGCATTTTTAATAAATAAACATTACTTTTTTTGACTAGAAATGGTTTAAATCCAAAGTTTACTCTTTTGTTTCACCAAATACATTTTTGAAACCACAATTTGTTTCCTATGGTCAGTAGGTTCAAAACACACCATTTGCCAAAGGTTTCATTTCAAAAATCTTTTTAGAACAATTTTTATATTCTTAACATGCATACACAAGTTTCTGCAAAAACCAACAATTTAACAGAAGCATTTTACTAAACAAAGGGCATGGTTGGCTAGGGATTGTATTGCTGAATCCATTGATATAAAATTTGCAAAATTTGGACGTGTATATTAAAAGTTATAGATTTTACAAAATCTAGCATCTAATAGATCAAATCTGTTTTAAATCAAACGAGCTGGGGCACGTGTCTTGATTCTATTCGCTGGTACCGGTTCGTCTGGATCACGCGCTGTAGGCTGTTGGATCTAAGTAGAATCATGCGGCACAGATGCAAACTTACCCCTTTGCTTAAGTTCTAATCTCACGCCTTTGATCAGGATCTAACGGTTTGCATCTACTGGTCAAATACTGGCGGCGCTGGCGGTGGTGAACGGCGGCGGCGCGCTCTGGCAGTGACCTTGCCGGCGATACAGGAAGCTAGGGAGAGAGTGGAAGGGCTCACCGAGTTCGCCGAAGCTTTCTGATGCTCAACGTGCCCTTGGTTGGCGAAGGGGCGCACGGGGACGATGACAATTTCTCGCTGAAGTTTCTCACTGGCTCAGGCACGTGTTGTCGTTGTCGGGGACGAGCTCCTAGGGCGTAAGAAAACAAGGCAGCATGTCAGGGAGGTGCGCACGGTCTCGAGGGTTGCAGGATACTCACCAGAACACGAGGGGCGCTCGGGGTTGGTGTCAGTAACTCGCCGGAGAGGTAGCAGGCGGCGGCGCTTGCTCAGTGATGACGTTGTCGACGATTTACAGCACGCGCGGATGAACAGGCGACACTGGGAGGTGCGCCATGAGGTGGGAAGTATGTGAGATTGGTCGAGGAGGCAAGGGGCGGCGAGGGGCTTCTGGAATCTTCCAGGAAAGTCGTCGGAGACAGAGGTGATGTCGCAAGAAATTGGCGCAGCCTGGGGACTCCGGTGGGGTGTCGTCTGGGGGAGAAGGGAGAGGGAAGCCTGGCGTTTATTACTGCATGGTCACGGCGAGGGATTAACGCGCCATTAAGGCATATTGACGTCGGCGTTTAACGGCAGAAATGGCGAGGAGGAAAGGGGGGCGTGGTCACCGCGGGGAGGAAGAAGGTGAGGTGGCAGTGGGGTCGTCTCGTCAGCGATAGAGGGGAAGGGGGAATGGGTCCAGGCTATCAGTGAGGGCGTGGGTTAAGTCTGCGGTGAGAAAACGTCTCGCTCGTGAGAGGGAGAGGTGGGCTGGACTGGGCCAGGTGGGCTGGGTTGTTCCTTTCACTTTTTTTTGTTCTGTTTGTTTTCTCTTTTTCTCATTTGATTTTTCTGTTTTGATTTTGAATAAGCAATTCAAACATTCATTTGAATTCAATCCTTTGCCAAAATTTGTGTAGATTTAAATATTGATTAGTAGCACATTCTAAAGTCAAATTTGGAATAAAATATTATTCTTTTTGGGGTCTTTTAATTATTCAAAATAGGTTCTAGTTTTAAATCATATAAGATCTAATAATATTTCTAAACACCATTTGATTTTCCAAAACCTTCCAAATCTTTTCAGTATGTTTTTATTTGATTATTTGGGTTCAAATAACTCATCTTGAATTATTTGGAAAGTATTTAATTTGATTCATAATTCATTTGAATTGGGTATTTGTTTTAATTCCAATGGAATTAAATATTGTTTTAATTCCAATGGAATTAAATATAGTTTCATAGTTTTATTTGGAAGGTTCCTTTAATCTTAATTAGGTTGAATTAAACAACTTTTATTTCACTTGGGTAAATTCCAAAATACTATTTTCTCATGATTTATATCATTATTCTTATTAGAGATTTGTCTTTATTCTAATACGATTTGTTTTTATGCCATTTTATTTTATTTTGGAAAATTCTTTATCCTTTTATTTTTATTTTTATTTGGATTCCATTCATTCCATTTACTTAATGGATTATGCCAAGATTTAATTTGGTCTTTAAATATTCCTTATTTAATATTCCTTTCTTCTTCTTATAAAATTCATATCTTTTTATTTATAGATCCAAACTTGGTGGTTCCAATTTGTAAAATATTATTTAATATTTGTTTATCTTTTTAAATGTCTTTATGATTATTTGATCACCATTTGGTATAGATTTGTAGATAGGTTCTTTATTAGCTTTGGAAATTTAATTTTCTTATATTATTATATTCATAAGATTTTATTTATGGTTCCAATTTAAGTGAAACCAGTTTATATGGTTTTATAATATTTCTATTGATCATTCTTGATCATTTGTAAATTTTTGTTGTCAAGATTTTATATGTATCAAATCCATAGGCTTGGAGATACTTGGAATTGATTTTATTCCATTAGGGTTTTAGGGTTTGGATTTATTTCCCAAGTGTTTAAATTTCCAGATGCATTTTATGAGGGATGCATTCTCTTGATTTGGATTTTGTTAAATCCAAACTTTAATTAAAGTTTGTTCAAGATGGGATTTTAAGTTTCCATTTAGAAACAAAAGTTTCTTTTCACCCTGATTTTCAACAATAATTTATTTTGTTTATTTTATTTTTCACATTACAAGATTTGGAAAATCTTGGGATGTGACAGTTTGAGAGAAGGTTCGACAACCTCGTCGAGTTCTACTTTCCTTCCAGTCACTTCTTTCGAGAGAAATTCCTTCTCTAGAAAGGATCCATTCTTGGCAACGAAGATTTTTCCTTCGGATCTATGATAGAAGGTATACCCAATAGTTTCCTTTGGGTATCCTATGAAGACGCATTTTTCCGCTTTGGGTTCAAGCTTGTCCGGCTGTAACTTCTTTACATAGGCTTCGCAACCCCAAACTTTAAGGAACGACAATTTAGGTTTCTTCCCAAACCATAATTCATATGGTGTCGTTTCAACGGATTTAGATGGTGCCCTATTTAAAGTGAATGCGACTGTTTCTAATGCATAACCCCAAAATGATAGCGGTAAATCTGTAAGTGACATCATAGAACGAACCATATCTAAGAGAGTTCGATTACGACGTTCAGACACACCATTACGTTGTGGTGTTCCCGGCGGTGTCAATTGTGAAAGTATTCTACATTTCTTCAAATGCTCGCCAAACTCGTAACTTAGATATTCACCTCCACGATCAGAACGTAGAAATTTAATCTTCTTGTTACGTTGATTCTCAACCTCACTTTGAAATTCCTTAAACTTCTCGAAAGTTTTGGACTTATGTTTCATGAAATAGATATACCCATATCTACTCAAGTCATCCGTGAAGGTAAGAACATAACGATAACCACATGATGCTACACTCATTGGACCACACACATCGGTATGTATGATTTCCAATAAGTCCAGCTCGCTCCATCATACCGAAAATGGAGTCTTAGTCATTTTACCCATCGGACATGCTTCGCATCTTTCAAGTGATTCAAATCAAGTGATTCAAGAAGTCCATCGAATGGAGTTTCTTCATACGCTTCACTCCAATGTGACCAAGACGATGCCACGTATAGGTCGAGTTATCGCCGATTTCAAGCGTTTAACTTCAATGTTATTAATATGTGTATTTCCACTCGAGATTCAATAAAATAGACCATCTATCAAAGGTGCATGTGCATAAAACATATTACTCATATAAATCGAACAACCATTATTCTCGGACTTAAACAAGTAACCGTCTACAATAAACAAGATCCCGATATAATGTTCATGCTTAACGCAGCACCAAATAACAATTATTTAAGTATAAAACTAATCCCGATGGTAGATGAAGAGGTAGCGTCGACGATCACATCAACCTTTGATCCGTTTCCCACGCATCGTCACCTTGTTTTTCGCTAGCTTCCGCTTATTCTCAAAGACTGTTTGAGTTACACATATGAGCAACCAAACCAAGATCAAATACCCGGCACTACTACAGTACTAGTGAGATACACATCAATAACATGTATATCGGATATACCTTTCTTCTTGATGTTGTCGTTCTTCAAATCCGCCAAGTACTTTGGGCAATTCCGCTTTCAGTGACCTTCTCCCTTGCAGTAAAGCACTCGATCGTGCTTAGGTCTAGCCTTGGTCTTCTTCGGTAGCGGTAACTTTCTTACCACCCTTCTTGAAGTGTCCCTTTTGCTTAGACTTGCCTTTCTTGAATTTGGTGGTCTTATTGACCATCAACACTTGGTGCTCTTTCTTGATCTCCACTTCTGCAGATTTTAACATGGAGAAGAGTTCTGGCAACTACTTGTTCATGCTTTGCATAATGTAGTTCATCACAAAGTTCTTGTAACTTGGTGGTAGTGATTGGAGGACACGGTAAATCCCCAAAGCATTAGGAATCACTATACCCAAGCTTTGAAGTTTGTTTGCGTGCCTAGACATATTAAGCACGTGCTCACTGACGGAGCTGCCCTCTTCCATCTTGCAGTTAAAGAACTTTTCAGAAGCCTCATAGCTCTCAACTGCCGCGTGATTCTCAAAAATCAATTTGAGTTCACGGAAAGTATCATGTGGGTCTGAATTCTCAAACCTTTTCTGAAGCTCCGATTCTAAACCATACAAGATAGCACACTGAACTGTGGAGTACTGAGTCTTCCGAGCGAGGTAAACATTCTTTACTTCATCGGTAGCAGTAGCTGCAGGCGGGTCAACTAGCGGTGCATCCAGCACATAGGTCAAATTACCAGCTGTGAGGACAATCCTCAAATTGTGGAACCAATCCGCGAAGTTGCTTCCATTCTTTTTCAACTTTTCTTTCTCTAGGAACGCATTAAAATTGATGGTAGGGTCCGCCATTGATCTACAACATATTTGCAATAGTTAAGACTAAGTTTATGACAAATTGAGTTCTAATTAATAGTTAAATTAATCTAGGTGAACTCCCACTCAAAACAATATCCCTCACATTGTTTTAGTGATCACACGAACCAAATCCACCACATCAACACCGATCATCACGAGAGTTGATGTAGCTGCAATGGCGAACAATCGACATGTTCATCATATCTACTATATGATTCATGCTTTACCTTTCGGTGATCCGTGTTCTGAGACCATGTCTATACATGATAGGCTCGTCAATATCAAACCTTAGCTTCCGCATGAGCAAATATGGCTTGCTCACGTTGTATACACTTGCAGAATCTAACACACCCGATCATCACGTGGTGCTTCGAAACAACAAGCTTTAGCAACGGTGCTCACTAAGGATGAACACTTTAGAACTTGAAATTTATGTGCATGAGGGATCGTCTTATAATGCTATCGTCGATAACTAAGCAATACAAGATGCATAAAGGATTAACATCACATGCAATTCATAATATGTGATATGATATGGCCTTTCTTCTTTGTGCTTCCGATTTCCATCTTCAAGCACGAACATGATCTCCATCATCACCGGCACTGCATCAAGGTCAATGATGCTGCTCCATGGTTGTCGTCCACCATCTTCAACTATTACAACTACTTTGAATAGACACGCGGGTCTTAACAGAATTTAAAGACAACCATATGGCTCCTGCCGGTTGCCAACTTACAATAAGGAACATTGCATACATCAAATATAATCACAATCATGTCCATATCACATCACAGCACACCCCTGCAAAACAAAGTTAGACGCCTCTAATTTCTTTGCATGCTTTACGTGGTTTGGGGCTTTCAATAAGTGTCGATCTAACTTACGAACAAGAACCACAATGTTGATGTTTGAACTATCAAGTGCCTATTGTAAATTGGATCTATACTATAATGGGAGAGACAGACACCCGCAAAGCCACTTATGCAATACAAGTTGCATGTTGAGCGTGGAGCAAGTCTCATGAACGATGTCATGTAAGGTTAGCCCGGGCCGCTTCATACCATCATACCGTAAGATGCAAAGTACACAAGAATCAATTGATAATAAAAGCACCACCGCCCACAATGACCATTGTGTTCTACTCGTGCAACAGATCTACATATAGACACGGCTCTGATACCACTGTAGGGGTTCGTAGCATGGAAAACAAAAAAATTCTACCGCATACAAACAAACAAGCCAAGATCTATCTACTAGATTATAGCAACGAGTCGATGGAATAAATCACCCTCAAAGATTCCAAAGTGTTTAACGAGAGCGGATTCTCGTGGGTGATGTAGTCGTACTCTTCCCGATCTCAAGATCGCGTAGACGATCCTTCCGGTATTGCGTTAAGCGCTCATTCATCGGTCACATCGTTCGATTCGACGAAGACCTTCCTCTCCCTTGTTACAGCGTGAAGGTTGTAGCACTCTCGCGATTCCTAAGACGACGCGTGGTACCGGAAGTAGAGGGGAGATATCGCAGGGCTTCGCCTTAAGCCGGAGCGAGTATGGTGGACTATGAGAGAGCCCTCGGTGATCTAGGGTTTAGACACACCAAGGAGAGGTGGCTAGGCCGGCGGCTAGGGCTTGGGGAAGCCCAAGTCAGCGGCTAGGGTTTGCCCCAGGCGGCGGCGGCGGCAGCAGCAGGAGGAGGTGGTGGCGCCGGCGGCTTGGGGCTAGGGTTAGGAGAGGTGGAGTTGTGTGTTAGGAGGGGCAGCCCTGCCCCTCCTTATATAGGTGGAGGGCGGCGGCCAAGGGGAGGGGAGTTCCTCCCCAACTCGGCTTCCAAGGCCGGGCGGTGGAGGGAGAGGGACTTCCTCCCCAAGTAGGTTTCCTACTCTCCCTCCACCAAGCAAAATAGCCGTTTGACTTTTCAAATTGGCGTTTGACTTTTCAAACTAGGATTTGATTTATCCCTTTATTTCGCTCAGCGATGACACCTAGTACATGATGCAACCATTCCAACTTGTTATGACACATTCATGTATCCTTCCTCCGAGTCTGGGACATTCCGGAACCTTCTAGAACATTCCCGATGAAAACACCGGAACCATTCTCCAACCCCGAAACAGGACTTTCCTTATATGAATCTTATTCTCCAGACCATTCCGGATCTCCTCGTGATATCCCGGATCCCATCCGAGACTCCAAACAACATTCGGTCTCTTACTCATCATTCCATAACTACTCAACAACGTCGAATCCTTAAGTGTGTGTCCCTATGGTTCGTGAATTATGCGGACATGATCGAGACACTTCTCCGAACAATAACCAATAGAGGAATCTGGAAATTCATATGGATCCCACATATTTCTACGATTACTTTGCGATCGAATGAACCACTTACATATGATACCAATTTCCCTTTGTCTCACGATAGTTTACTTATCCGAGGTTTTGATCGTCGGTATCTCTGCATACCTAGTTCAACCTCGTTACCGATAAGTACTCTTTTCTCGTTGCCGTGATATGTGATCAATTGTGATCACATGCTTGCAAGCTAATTGGATGACATTCCACCCGGAGGGGCCCAGTATATCTATCCGTCATATGGATGGACAAATCCCACTCTTGATCCATGTGTCTCAACCAATACTTTCCGAACACTCAATTCCACCTTTATAGCCACCCAGTTACGGCGTGGTGTTTGATGTCATCAAAGCATCCTTCCGGTGATGGTGATAAGCATGATCTCATGGTCGAAGGAATTAGGTTACTATGTATCAGAAAGCATATAGCAATTGAACTATTAAAATGACTTGATCTTTATGCTACGCTTATCTATAGGAGTATGTCCATCATATCATTCTCCTAACGATATGATCTTGTTGTTAATAACATCTCAATGTTCATGATAGGGAAACCACAATCATTTATTAACCAACAAGCTAGTATTATGAAGAGGCTTCACTAGGGACTTCAATTTAAGTTTACAAATCACACAAGTATTAATGTTTCCTTGTTAATACTATTATAGCATGAATGTAAACATTTATCATAAACACAAAGATATAATAATAACTACATTTATTATTGCTTCTAGGGCATGTCTCCAACAAAAACGGCGTTCCTCAATGGAGACATTGATGAAGAGTTGTATATGGTACAACCCAAAAGTTTTGTCGATCCTAAAGATGCTAACAAGGTATGCAAAATTCAATGGTCAATTTATGGATTGAAGCAAGCATCCCGAAGTTGGAATCAATGTTTTGATAAGGTGATCAAAAGTTTTGGATTTATACAAACTTATGGAGAAGCTTGTATTTACAAGAAAGTGAGTGGGAGCTCTCTAGCATTCCTAGTACTATATGTAGATGACATATTGTTGATTGGGAATGATATAGACCTTCTTAAAAGTACCGGGGGTACCTGCCACTCCGGCCTCAGATTTACGACATCATCGTCATCGTCGCTAGGCGCACGTGGATGGATCCTAAGACCAGCCATGGCATGTACCAGGGGCACCTTCCACTCCGTCCTTAGATTTACTACGCGTGGGGGAGGGGCTCCCAGATGAGATGCCGCTATGCTCGCGGACTTCACCACCGCCACCCTTCTTGTGGCTCTGTGGTGGGTACGGGTACTGTAGGCGAGGATGATCTCCCTCGGCGATGTAGCGCATCACGCTAGTGATAGTCTGATTTTTCCACCACAGGCGGCGGCTGGCTTTGTTGAGGTTCACCGAGGACGGTCTGTCACCCTCGTACCTGGCGAGCTTCCTTTGCCGTCGGTTAGCGAAGAAGGCATTCCAGGTGTTGTAGTTGTCGGGATCCCAATGGGGATCCATCTAAAGCTCCGGCATGATCTCGAGGTAGAAGTGGTTCGTCATGGCCGCTTGGCGGCGAAACCTTGAGGCACAAGACGGACATGAACCCCTCCAGCACTCAGCATATAGTTGGCAGGCAGCCGATAGCCCGGCGGGCATGGGTAGCTGGAGGCACACAACGCCTCGGTCTCCTCGAGAGTCAGAATGGCCTAGTGTGCGGTGTCCATTGTTGTGAGAGAGAAAGGTGTTGATGTGTGTATGGCCATGAAGGTAGGCCTAGATATAGAGGTAAAGGGCGGGAAAACATGGCAATAAGTGAAGGGAAATAGCGGGAAAGCATGGCGCGTGGCTTGACGGCTCTGAGAATGGCAAGAAGTATCTTTAGTCCTGGTTAGTGGCTCGAACTGGGGCTAAAGGCTCCCAAAATATCTTTAGTCCCAGTTACTGGTCAATCAAATTCATACACTTTTCTATTGAAAGTTTTATCAGATTTGAAAGTATGCAAAATATATGATTTAATGCATTTTCAATTTAAAATATGCAAAAAAACAATAGTTGTATAACAGAGTATGATAATAGATTTAAATTATAGATCTTATTTTTCAAAAAAAATGATATATAATACAAAATTTTCTTCATTATAGAATGATAGATATTGGGTTTATAATATTTACTAATTTTGTTTTTTTATTGCAAAATACACCTTTAGTGCCGGCTCGAGCCTAGAACTGGGACTAAAGGGTTATGGCGCCAACCAAAACGTCGAGGCCGAAAAACACCTCTAGTCCCGGCTGGAGCCACCAACTAGGACTATAGGGCACCCTTTAGTCCCAGTTGGTGGCTCCAACCGGGACCAGAGGTGGTGGGGTATAAATACCCACCCCTCTGCCTCCCGGTTAGAACCACGAACCGGAATGCTCAAAACACTCCGATGCCGATGATGCCGCCAGGATGCCTCTACCCAAAGATCTCACCATCGCCCGTGGAGCCAGTGCCCGTGTCGTCCCCGTCGCCATCCTCGGTGACCGCCCCGCACATCCCCGCGACGTCCATCCCTGTCGCCGGTCTCCGTGTCGCTTCTCCCCATCGCCAACCGTCCCAACGCGACCTTTCCCTGCTCCATCTGTTTCCGCGCTGCCCCTCACCGGAGCCCCTCGTCGGAGTAAGTTCCAATCCGGCCGTCGATTTGTTTTTCTGTTTTTTTAGTTTCATTAGATATTGTTTAGTTTAGTTAGATATTGTTTAGTTTAGTTAGATATTATTTAATTAGTTTAGTTAGATATTTTTAGTGTATTTATATATTGTTTAGTTTAATTAGATATTTTTAGTTTAGTTTGATATTGTTTAGTTTAATTTAGATATTGTTTAGTTTAATTATATATTGTTTAGTTTAGTTAGATATTGTTTAGTTAGATATTATTTATTTTAATTAGATATTGTTTAGTTTAATTAGATATTGTTTATTAATTAGTTTATATTTAAATTAGTTTAATTAGATTTAGGATTATTAGTCTACACTTGTTACAATTTTACGATAGATGAAATAAAATCTTGTTACAATTTCACATTTCACCCTACCGGTCTTGGAGTCTTATAAGGACACAAATGATATGAGGTCCAAAGCCAAGCATTTCGCTCTTAATAAGATGGCTGGACAGTTTAATAACTACAAGGAAAGATTATATAATGAATATCTCAAGGAAGAACAAGTGTCAGAATTCACTGGAACACTAGAGAAGCAGCGGCATCACTGGGAAAGCTTTCTGGACTATAAGAAATCAGAAGTAGAAAAAAAAGGTCTGAAAAGAATAAGCAAAATGCTGCAAAAAGGAATATCACCATAAGATGGGGACAGGTAGCTACAGGACTTCCGTTCCTAAGTGTGAGGATGTCGAGGCCACCTTGTGTGAACAAGGGATCACTACAACTACACATGACTAGCCCATCAGGGTAAGAAATTGGTTACTTGCGCATGGGGCGAAGTATGACATGGAAACAGGGGAGTTAATATTGGATGAAAAGACAAAAATTGCAACACCCCATGAAGAAATTATTAAAACAATCGGGGAGGTTCGAGCGGGTAAGTTCAAACCCGATAGAGAGAACAACAATCTGACAAAGGCCCTCGGAAATCCTGAAAAAACAGGATGAAGACAAGGCTTTGGACCTTCTGTGTCGTGTAAGACTGGGTTTCCCGAGGATAGTGAATCTTATAGAAGCCGAGCGAGAGCAAGGAAGCGAAATGAGGATGAGGAGGCAGACTGGTTGTGTACCTTACAAATAAAGAACGATGAAATATATGCCATGGTAAAGGAGCAAGAGAAGCAACTAGACGAAATGCTCCAGCAAAGGCCAACTCATCAGCCGCAGGAAGAAAGTGTCGGTGGCCCATCTCAGCGGAGAAGCAGCGTGGATTCCACGACAGCCGATCCGATGGATCACTACCTCGTGGATAATATCACTGAGAAGACAAGTTGTGTGCTACATGTGGGAGTGATCAACTTATCCTTCAAGGCGTCTCTCGGCTATGCTTTAACCTGTGAACCTGGAGCACGCTGGCATGGAAAAGAGATTCCAGATGGCTATGCTTGTGTCGGGTTGGATGAAGTTCTACCACAATATCAATCACTGTATCTTGACATCCATGGAGCTGAAGATGAGAGGACACTAGGAGAAGTCGTGGGTGGTATCATTCTTTGGCGCAAGAAATACATCGTGTTTCCAGGCTCGGCACCCAGGCCACCACCTTCTCCTTCGACTCTGCCGACTCTTCCGCCTCCAAGTCCACATGGTGAGGAGTGGGATGACCACCATAGCACGAGTGTGCCACCGCGCCAGCCGAGTCGACCGCTGCGCCAGTCGACTCCGCCAATGCGTCAGTTGAAGGCGGCCGCTCGATCAACTAACAGTAATACTATTCAGAAGAAAGGTAGTAGGGCAAAGAAAGCCCTGCCGCCTGCTCCCAAGTTACCTTATGAGATGACTGATGAGGAAATCAAAGCAATCAGCGATGCCCAAGTGAAAGCCTTTTTTCACCCAAAGAGCCCGATCCAAAGCAAATATTTGATCTGAAAGCCAAAAAGTGGGCTAAGAGTTTTATTGAGTAACCATCGCAATATGATATAAATAAGGCTGATGGCTACAAACGATGTCTGATGAGAATTCGTAGGAAGAAGACAAGAAGTAGTAGTGCAAGCAGCGGGAAAAGAGACGTTGCCCAACTCGGAGAACAGGCAAAACAATCAATCTCCATGCTCAAGGTGTTACCCAATTTTGACCATGATCAGGGTTTTCTCATGGATCAAGTGGCGGAGTTTGCTAGACGTGATTGTATTAATGTTGATCAAGCGCTAGGCGGACATATCCCCATGCACATGGAAATAGCATGGAAATATGAATAAGGGAAGTCTTTGGTCAGACCTGATAAGGTCGAGCTTCTACCAACACAAATGCAAAGACTGGATGAGTGGTACAAACATGTAACTAACTGCGAGGTAAGAGATCGGTTAATAATGATCCTTGTGAAAGTTACAAATGAGCATTTCATAGGTGAAGACGAGATCCAAATATATTATGAGTATTTCTATATGTTATTCAAACTCGATGCCCTCGACTTGAGTCTCTTCGGTTCCTATTGTCTGTATGTGATTCATTTATTTCTATGATAAAGTCTCTAACTCAGCTTGTTCATTGCCGATAATTATCCTCACTATGCTATTATGCAGAATACAGAGCGAGGAATGTGACCGAAGGGGAATCTTTGACACTGGGTTCATCAACCCATGCCGAGTTAATGAACCATTGCTATGGGAGTACCCCAAGGACACGGAGCATAACTTGCTAAGGTTCATAAAGAGGCAACACTACAAAAAGAGAATACTATTTCCTTACAACTTTAGGTGAGAGTGTTACTGTCTTGTACACATTCACTTTTTCTTAATCTATGTTAAGTATAATTGATGAGTTACTAACGAATATAAACGTGTGCAGCTTTCATTACATTCTGCTAATCATTAAAGTTGATGCTGGAAGAGTTAAAATCAAGGACCCACTAAAGAAAAACGAAGCGGAGTATGCAAGCATTAAAGATGTGCTCGAGAGGTAATTTCAGTCTATCGGTATCTTTTGTTCATTTCCTGAGATATCAAGTAACTACTAACTCATTTTTTTGCCAGACAGGGTTTGGAAAGAATTCACCAGGAGCACGATAGGTAAATTTAAAGATGAGCTTAGTTTTCATCCGGTCAAGGTAAGTAGTATGAGCAACATCCGCGCATCTCTTCAATTCTAGTTTCAATACCATTATATCATGCTTGATTATTATTTTATTTAATTCTATTCTCGTAAAGTGCGATCGACAGCCATGAGGGACTAATTGGTGTGGATACTTCATGTGCGAGTACATTCGCTCGAAGGTCGGTGAGTGGGATGGAGTGACACTTCTAGATGTACGTGAACAATATATTCATAATTGTTACCATAAATTGTGTTGAGTTTCATTCATAATATTTGTTATAATGATCGATATTCATATTGATATCCTTCTTTTATATATAGTTGTTAACATTACAGGATAATATCCAACTGAAGGAGTGCCTGGTAGCAATTCAAGAGGAATTGGCGGGATTTTTGGTTGACCATGTCATAGAATCAAGGGGAAAATTCCATACCACGGGACTCCCGTGATTTAATGATATCCATGTAGTCGAATAGACGGGCTCTAGCCCCGGTTGTGATCTCCATGTAATTGTATATATATGTATCAACATGTAATATTTGAACAAGCACGAAGATATAGGTCACTGCAATCTATATAATCATGACGATATTGTGTGTAATGGGATCCTTCATTGCACGTCACTTATGCCAAACCTCTCCCTCCTCTATCGATCCTCCTTCCACGGCAGAAATTCCTCCCAAAACTCTACCGCGACAGAACCTGCTGCCTCACCGCCACCGGCTGCTGCGGCAGCCAAATCGCTAAAGTGCTGCCACAGTAGATCTCGTGTAGTCCTGGCTCATAGAACGAACCGGGACTAAAGATTCCCCACCCCCCGCTCTCCACCGCTGCCACGTGGTCCTACTTTAGTCCCGGATCGTAAGTGGTCCTGGACTAAAGGGGGACTCTAGTCCCAATTCTATAGTCCCAGCTGCATAACCGGGACTAGAGGTTGTCTAGAATCGAGACTAGAGCCCCGTTCTCCAAACATGTCCAATATTTCCTTACTCCACTAGCGTAATTCGAGCATGATATTCCTCATTGAGTCGGACATTGTACCAAGATCACCGATGGGTATAGCATGATCCCACACTTGCTCCACCACCTCACGCAAAGATAGCTCAAGCTTCCACAAGATTCCATGGCGAGAAGCTAAGCATCTTCGATGATCCACTATAGGTTCCTCTCCATCTTCACAAATTAAAATTGGACAATGATTTGACCTTGGTGAAGTTAGATCCTTCACAAGGGCATCCAGAAACATACCTTGTCATTCTAAATTAGCAAAAGCATGATCCAATATCACAGGAACATTCTACATATCCACCCTCTTATTATCATATGTGAAGGACGCACCCAGGAACCAAAGAACCATTAATTTGAAAGCATCCAGTGTCCCTAAAACCTTCCATTTGTGCTTCTCCCTGCAGGCTATTGTAAAAATGTTTGTGTTTCCACATGGTCTCATTAAATTCACCATAAAAAACCATGGGAGTTGGGATTGGATCCTTAATATAGAAAAGTAGCTTCTCCACATATATTCCTATTTTCTACACTTAGTTCACCATACACAAAAGTTACTCTGTAATTATATCCTTCTAATGGATCAACAAGTGTTGCATCAACAAAACTATCATTAGATTCTAGGATTGTTTGTGTAAGAGACTTGTCCTAGAACAACGCTAAATCACCATTGAGTCCATCACTACTAACACCACAAAACCCCCTTAGAGTCAAACTTTCTATCAATGTCCTAGCTCTGTCTTTAGCTCGTCTAGTTTCTCAAAGGAAATCCAACTTGGGTAAATTAGCCTTGCTTAAGTCTATAAGCTCTTGAACTTTCTAGGGGTGCCTCCCTATGCGGTACTTTCAGCATATAAAATTCACTGGGATGGGAGGCTCCATCTTCTCAGCTACATAGTTAGTCATTACCTTCTTAATTCCTTGGCTATCCACTGATCTACCTTCATTTGTCGATATGTTATTAGCCGCATGCTCCCCATCACGATTAAATGGTACCATAGCATCCAAATTAGTTCCCAAAATCATTTTCCTCCTCACCGTTCATGTCCAACCTCTTTTGTGCACCTTTATTATTTTCTACCATATGAGTATCCACGGTCTTTAGAGGACTCGAGACAGTGGTTTTGATGTGATCATCCTCACCAAAATCACCAGAAGTAGTAAGAAATTGATCATCATGCGAACCCCTAAAAGTACCGGGATGACGACCCCTAGTATGCCCACCAAAACTCTGAGATGGTTCTGGTTCGCTCAGTCCCCTATTAGGAGGGGTCAGAAAAAAGACATTTTACAAACTTTCTGTCCATTTCTACATGTAATCTAGTACCACACTCTTCTATTCATGGCCCATTAACCCAAACACATCACAATATCGGGCAAGTTTTTATATATGTACAAGAAAAGTACATATTCTCCTTTCCTTATAATTGAAACGCACCTCAGCTGAGGTTCTCTTACATCACGACAAACACGAAGGCGCATGCAGTCGCCATATATACTAGATCCCATCATACTGAATCTCCATGATCTCTCCTCCTTGAAACAGGCGTTTGCCTTGCTTTATAAATAAAGCTACCACGTCCATACAACAGTCACGAACAAGTGCAGCCTAAAGGCAAAGAACAAAAAACAGCTAGGCACCAGCACAAGCATGCCCAAATATAGAAAAGAAAAAAATGCAAGTAGAGATACAACTCCCAAGGTAGTGAGACACATGATCCAGGTGGTGTAGATAAGCGGCATGTAGCCACTAGTAGATCCCCTAGCATATCAACTAGTCGATCCCTATCGTTCTGCCTACATAGCAAGCACCACTATTGTAAGAAAGCCAGATATTTGAACACCGAGTAAGAGGAATGCCGTAGGAAAACACGCTCAATAACCATGCTATTACAGATATTCTATAGGGTCGAGGTCATCGTCGCATACATCAACCATAAGAGGCATCTCCTCCTACTGGTATGGTTTGCGTTAGCTTCTAGGAACCCAGCAAAGTTTAGGGGCTTCCACTAGGCCCTAGGGTCTCATGCACAATGATCCAAAGAAAGTGTGTCACGTGTGGGTCCTTGTCTTGGTAACCACACATAGGGGACACAAGCCATCCCTAGGCCATGACATTTAACTACCTCAACGCTCAAGGGTAAGAGGTCGCAAAGAAACTTCCACACAAGGATCTTAATCTTTAGAGGCAGTGGAGCCTTCCACAACGGATTGGTCTAGGGTAAGGAGGACCCTCTAAATAGGGAATGATATATATATATATATATATATATATATATATATATAACTAATCGTAAAAACCCCGAGAGGGACAACTGCCACGACACAAAATTTGGGGCTTCCAAGAGCGTGGGGTAAGGTTAGACCGTAGCTCATTCCTTGCCATGGCCTCCTTCGGACCAAAGGTCCATCATAATTGGATGTTCCAAGTCCCGTTTGAGCCGCCGTAGAAAGTAATAACATCGGGTCTAAACAGAACGCAAAAGGGCAGGGTACTCAAACCTATGGAAACGGTAACCCCATCACTAGGAGTCCAACCAGAAAATAATACGCTCTCCATTGCTTATGGAAACGGTAACCCCCAGTCTGATCTCCTGCTTGATGTCCTAGAGGGACCTCCAAAACGGAGATCCCTCCCAACACTCACACGCCATGAGGGAGCGGCCTCATAGGTATTTATCTTTAATCAGTTGTAGCCAAAGGCCCCCATCCCTTATGAGGATCCACTAAACCCATCTCAGCATCAGTGCCACATGCATATACCTAGATGACAAGATACCTATGCCCCCAAGCTCCTTGGGGGTGCAAATGTCAGCCCAACGTACCATATGGTACTTTTGGCATCTAGCGGGCGCCTGCTAGAAGAAGCGCGAAAATATTTTTGAAAATTTCCATACACCCCTTCCTGAAGGATATAGAGACCCGTGATGTACATGGGAAGACAGGATAGGCACAAGTCGATGAGGATGATCTTACTCCAAGCACAAGTAGATGGGGATGATCTTACTCCCTTTGGACGTAAACCTCTCATGCCACAGCTTAGACCTCGTCTTTTCCCTTCCCATCATGGACTCTAGGTCCTTGATAAGGATCCTTGTATCTGGAGGCATCCCAAGGCAGTTCAAAGGGAACTTAGACATCTTATAGTTTAGGTTATCTGCTATCGGTTGCTGATCCTTAGGGGAGTACCCCAATAACAATGACTTCACGTTTGTCGAAGTTGATTTTGAGGCCCAACATGGCGTCAAAGCAAAGGAGGAGGAACTTGAGGTTTATGATGTCAAGTTTTAACCCCTCTACCATGATCATGGTACCGTCTGCATATTGGAGATGCGTAATCCCTCTTCTAGGGATGAGATGCCCTACCACACCAAATATGTGGTCAAATTTTTTAGCCTTCTCTAACATTTCCGCTAGGGAATCAACTGTGGAATTGAATAGAACGGGGAAATTAAATAGGTTCGCCCTACCTCACTCCACATGAGGATCTAAAATAGGGACCCACTTACCCATTAATGTTAATGGTTTTTTCCACTTGTTACTATTTGCATGATCCATCCAATCATCTGGTCGTCCACCCCTCTTTGTATAAGCACATGACGGAGGAAGTACCAATCCAAATGGTCATGTGTCTTTTGGAAATCTAGCTTAAGAGGGACGCCCTTCTACCATTTAATCTTAACCTTATGAATAACCTCATGAAGTGCTAGAATCCCATCATGGATATACCCGCCTTTAAAAAAAGACAAATTGGTATGGATGTGTAATTGGAGCAAAACGGGTTGCACATACCTTTGAGAAGATCTGTTGGATGACATGAATCTGCGTGATCTTACCTTCACTAGTTCTCAATGGTTTATTTTTTAGATAGCCCTCTGACAACTCATGAATCTGCATCAATATCTTCATAAATTCAAGCTCAACGGTTTCAACCTTTTTGATTCGGTCATAGGGCTCAATCATCAAGGCATTCTAACGAAACAACCATGGACCTTGTTCTATCATATGTTTCCAATCATCTAAGCACAAGACTTGCGAAACAAATAGATTTGCGCCTAGATTCCTAAACCTAACATCCTAGACAGGTTCCATGCTCCTCTCATCTGGGACTATAAAGCAGATTGGCTCGAGCTCCTTCCAACTTGTACTCGCATAATGGCCATCCAGCGCGTACCCTCCATAATCACATCTTCCACATCATCGACTTTCACACCGTCGAAGTAACCATCCCGAAGTCTAGCCCTCCAACAGCCGATCAATATCTATGATCTTTGGTTGTTGCAATCCGTGCAACGTTGCCAAAGACTCATCCGCGGTCGTAGTAACCGATTGCAACGCCACTGATGTTGGAGTTTCCAGCGGCATAGTCGTAGATGATGGAGCAGACACCATCGTATTCACGCCAAAACCATAGGATGTAGCGACATGAGAGAAGACACGAGAACATACATTGGCCAGAAACCTCCGCAAGGTCTATTGCATTTGGGTTGGACGAACATGATCAATCCAATATCGAAGAAGGGCCAGTGCATTTGGGTTAGACAAACGGGGTTGATCCAATATTCGAAAAGGACTTCCTGTCGCACGCGCTGCCAGGGAGGATAGAGAACCCTAATCCCTGCCTAGGGGAAGTCGTATCACTTTTTAGGTTTTAATTACTTATTTGACCATGGATTTAACACACAAAATAAGAATTATATGTCATAAAAGTATATGGTTCATATTTGAAAGAAGTTTTCAATTCTATAATATTTGTAACAAATAAATCATATTTTTTTATTAATTTTATGGTCAAAGTTAGATTTAATAAATCCCAGGTGGGCCTTGCAAACCCAAACAAAGGAGAGGGAGTACTATCGACGGGCCTGAATAAGATACGGAAAACCGGGCAGTGCCCTAATAAGCAAAGGAAGATGGCCTAAATTGCCTTCACTCGTTTTCTAGCAAAGGAAGATGGCCTAAATTGCCATAACTCGTTTTCTCATCATCATTTATAAAAAGGAAGAATATTTTGCCATCTTGGAATATAGCACGGCACCGACCGTCGAATAGAGTATAGTACTCACTGTTTAGGATTATAAGTTCCGCACGGATAACTAAGTTGTTAATTTGAAAACATAATATAAATAGTATAACATAAAAATTATACCATTAAAAACTTTAGAGGTTATATTTTTAATGGTATAACTTTTGTGATATACTCCTTCTATTTAAAAATATAAAATGTTTTAGGTTTGTGAAGGAGATGTATCTAAACACTCTTTAGTGTATAGAAAGTATAAGTTATATTTTATTGGTCAAATTAACAATTTAGGTATGGAGGTGGAACATGTAATCCTAAACCGAGTAAGTACTTGTTATAAGAATCTGAGGCTTTGATTGCGGGTAATTTTCGCAGACAAGCTGGCCACCATTTATTCCCTGGATAAACAACAATCCGTGGTACACGCTGCCCGACAAACGAATCTCCAACTCATCGCCAAGGACACGGCATTTATTCCTCTCAACAAACCCGCGAGAACCGATTCCTGTATAATCTTTCACTTGAATAATGAAGCCAGCTCAATGGCCCGAAATCCACTTTGGCTTCGTGTAGATATAGTTAAAAAGACATACTTTAAAATGTTAAAAAGTTTGAAAAAAAATATAAATAATGAAGCCAGCTCAATGGCCTGAAATCCACTTTGGCTTCGTGTAGATATAGTTAAAAAGACATACTTTAAAATGTTAAAAAGTTTGAAAAAAAATATACAGATATGCAGATGTTGACATTATATGTTTGTACACCAAGTTTTATATAAAAAAAGACATTTTATATTGATTGTGTAAAAAGACAATTTTTGGTTTTGTAAAATAGTTTTTCACAAGATATTATTTTATCTTCCTGTATAGACAAAAAAAATATTCTAACTGCAAAACTTTGTGTGAGGACGTACCATGTCGGAATGCATACCCGGGATTTTGTTTCAGAATTTTTTAATATTTTGAATTTTCATATAAAATGCATTTTTTATAATAGGTGCATTTAGAGATGGGAGCCAAATCGCCATGCCCACTCAATGGCAGTCATTTCCCAATGACCAAAACCAAAACCGACGGAATGGAACCATCATAAAAATAACTCCCATCCCATCTTCTCCAGTTTACCTTCATCGCCAAATGACACTTCACTGTACCATCTTAACACGGAAATGCGAAGATTAATCTCTGCAAATCAACGGCTGACTAAGTATGACCACTGATAGTGATACCTTTATGGTTTGCATGCATTGGCTTGAAGACGCCCAACTAACCAGCCAAGGAGGAACAAGCAAGGCAGTGAGCAACATGGCCTCCACTAACTGCTGTCTGTTGCTCAACCAACAACCTCCACAGCCCTTTGAAAAAACCAGCAGTAAAAATATGCGGAGCAATTCCAGCAAAAATAGAAAAATGTTCTTGTTTCCTCCATGGCAAGATCTAAAGGTTCAACGAACACCGAGTAGCATTTCTTCAAGGATTATGGTTCGATACTGTAGATGTTGTTGCAAGATTTACAAATTTAACGAACACCGAGTAGCATTTCTTCAAGGCTGGTGGTTCTATGGTCTAGATCCATCTGAATGCTAAGCGAAACCAGATTTTTATTTCCTAGCTCCCAGCAACAGTTCATAATCATGTCCATTTCACCAGAGCGAGGCAGAACAAACAGCAGATTAATTGAACAAGAGAACATCAACTTATAGCAAGAACATGCTGTCGGGGAACAAGACGAACATGCACAAGATACAATCTTGAAAGAATAACAAATATCTCTTCTTCATATTAAGGTACAAATCTCTTTTTTACTTTACAACACCGATAGATCCCAACGGGCAGGGCCGGGGCAACACAACAGCGGCGGCAGCGGCAGCAGCAGCAGCAACCAAAGCGATTAATAACTAACAAATATAGCATCAGCAACCAAAGCAGTAGTGGTATAGCATCTGTACCGCCTGAACTGAAGAAGAACACAAGAGAAGCAGCAGCTTATTTCGAACTCTGACGGATCCGTGGCAGCAGCAGGGGCAGCTGCAGCTTCAGCTTAGCCGCGGCAGCGCGTGATGCGGGAGCACCCGCGGTGGTAGGGGTTGGCCTGTGCGCCCGGGCGGCAGTTGTAGTAGCTGGCGCCGCGGCGGTTGCAGGGAACCTGGTTCCTCCGCAGCGCGCCGTAGCTGATGTAGCTGCTGCGGCCCTGCAGGAAGCGGCGGTGCGCCTCGGCCGACGCCGACCCGAGCTCCCCCTCCGCGTCGTCGGCGTCGTCGCCGTCCGCCTCGCCGCCGCACTCGCCAACGGTGCCGATGCACTGCCCGCGGCTGGAGAGGAGGCCATGGAGCTGCATGTGGTGGTCGGCGCCGGCGATGGACGTCGCGGAGGCGGCGACTGCGAGCGCGAGGAGGAGGAGCAGGACGAGGCTCTTGACGCCGGCCATGGGGCGGCGGTGGCGAGGGGGGAAAGGGAAAGGGGAATGAATGCGCGTGGGGGAGCGTACAGCGAGGCCTTAGCTGTCCTGGTGTGACGAGAGGAGGAGCTGGGGGTGGAGAGAGAGATAAGTGAGTGTGGGAAGCAGAGGTGTTGAAGAGGCGAGGTGGGACTAAATACAAAGCGGTCCCTCCAGCCGGCCAGCCCGAACCAAAAACAAGGACGGACGCGTTTCGGCGCGGCGCGGTTCGGCGGCCCGGCCGCGTGCGCTGAGCTGCGAGCTGCGGTGCGCAACAACTGGACACAACTCACCTAGTCTCACGCGGAGGCGGAGAGGCGTGTAGCCAAAGACAATGGCCATGTGCGAGCCATGGAGGAGCCGTTGAGATTGATAGTAGTAGACCGTAATACAAGGCGGCATAATCTCCTGCTAATCATTTCCGCTGCAAAGCTGTAATGGGACACGAGTCACGGGAACATGGAGGATCGTGGGGTGGACGGTGGTGCCACCTTTTCTTTTATCAGGTGGGTTTCCTTGTCGAATTTGGGCATTGTCTCTTGGTTCGCTCAACATGTAAAGTGTTTTTGTCTTTTTATATATTGATGACGGTTTGAACCAGATACTAGTGACCATTTTGGCTTTTGAAAAAAAATAGCTATTCGAGCTACATAAATACGGAGTTAAATACATGGTTATTTGTTGTACTTGCTTAACAAGTTTAATACGGTCATTCTACAATGGCAATACATGTTTATGGTAACGAGCGCCACGCACAGTCACTAAGCGATATGACACGATGTATTGCACGACGTGGCGGTTAGTGGAATCCGCTTGTATTCTTGCAAGTGCATTTAGTGGGATCCGCTTGTATTCTTACAAATGCATTGATGGTGTCTGGAGCAGCGACGATTAATTAGCTCATAGGTCCCCAGACAACGCAAGAATTTTTAGACAGCTCGTCCCCCTCCTCTTTTACTTTGTTCTAGAGCTCTCGAGGTGAAGGGGATAGGAGAGCAGAAAGGGCATGAGGCCACTGTGAAGGGGGGAGAGCAATCGAGGTCAACGGCGATCAAGGTTGTCGTGGTTTGTCATCAACAACGGCGGGTTGAGGGAGGGTGATGTGGTGACGCTCTGATGCTGTTGCGGCGAGGAGCCATGGCCAAAAGGCACTCCCCCTCCCGTCTACGGTAATCGCTCAACCGTCGACACGGATTTTTAGCAGATTTTTAGTTCAGGAGTTGCGTAGTTTAGTTTTGATAGGTTTTCAAAGATGATTTGGATGCGGTTGGGGCTTAGGGTTTAACACATTTACGATTTTTGGTACAAGAAGTTGTTCATAGTGTAGGGGTTGATGATGGCATGCGTTAGTAGGTTGATTTCTTCATAGTATAGGTTGCAAAAATAATGTATTATGTTCAATAGTAAAGCTTGTGGTAGTTAATTAACTAGTTCAGTGATCATAGGTTTAACTAATGATAATTTGCAGGAGCAAGTAGTGCATACTTTAATCATGGTAGTTTTTTTGTGTGCACTCGTAACAACAGAAGTTATATTGATGTGCACATCATCTACTATGATGAAGTTGATACTCTAAGTTGGTCAGCAGTGATGCTTGAAAAGGTCATTGAAGAAATTAGCTATGAGATGGCACATAGAATGAAGATACACTACTGTATTCCAATGCTTACAATTGCCAATAATGATCCGAGGGAGCTAAATGATGATCATTCATTCATGTTTATGGTTACTTTAGTTGACATATGCCAACATTTCTTTAGTGTATATTTGGATCATGATTATAGCTTGAGCTTCGAAGGTTGGGATGATATAGTACATTTTCTATTTGCTCCTTTGCCTTCTGTTATCATCCTTGTTAAGCCAAGAAGAAGGACCTAACCTAGAGATCCAAGTGAAGAGGGACCTCCAGTAAAAATTCAAGTTGTCTATCCTACAAGTTCAGTACAAGATTCATATTAGGGACACAATGAAGAACATGTTGCTAGTAGATTAAGGCCAAGGAAGAGGAATAGAAGAATTAGTGCAGATGCAGATAATGAAGAAACTGATGAAGCAAGTGAAGGAGAACACAATGATGCATTGTGTGATAGTAAGGATGTTGCAGATTTAGAGTTTGAGTTGCAGGACTCTGATTTTTCTCTAAGTGAAGGGGATATGATGCAGCCCACCCTACGGACGTCACTACATCCTCACCACATAGTCCCCCAAGTGGACTGATGACGCACGCTCGAGCCAAGCTCCTACAAGCTAAGGTTAACTCGCTCCTTTCATCATGTGATTTCTAGTTCATCCTTTTCCTCTCTCCCTTCGAATCCACTGCGAATCCCCGTGAGATCGTGAAAGATCGGGCCACCCAAGGGTCACCCCCTAACATATTGGTATCAAGATCCTCGTTCATCACGATTTTCACCACAATTTTTTTATTCTATCCACCATAAATTCAAAAGTTTCTTCAGAAAATAGCCTAGATACCCTTTCGGATTGATCTCTTGATTTGGTGTGTTTTGAGTGGTTCTAATCATAGAAACTTTGACTTGGGTGTTGATCCTGCTTTCCACAAATTTTCCTAGCCAAATTTGGTAAAAATATGTTGGATTTGAGGTTTGGAGGAGCGGATTTCAGCCCAAGAAGACGAACAGGCTCGTGGTCGACCCTGACATCGGAGTCGCTGGCCCTCCTTGCCAGTTTTTGCCTCTCCTCCATTCGACTAACTTTCCTATTATTGTTTGCATTTCTTGAGTGTGTCTTTATCAACAGCAAGCTTCCGCAACATCCTTAGCGCTCTTCGACACCACAGAACCCAATATCCTCCCCACTCCATCGACACAAGCTCATCATCATCAACTAAGGTATAACTTGTGTCACCCCTTGTTAACCAACTATCTTCCTTTGTGTGTACCCACAGCATCGAGAGTGGGTCATTTTGTGTTTTCTCAAGCATTGTGCACTTGTCCTTGGGTAGTGAGAGTGTGAGAGCAAAAGCAAAGTAGGTTGGTGCCACCAAGGGAGAGAAAAAAAAGGGAAAAACAAAATAAAAATAAAGAATACATAGCAAACGATACATAGTCTCCCATAGCATCGAGAGAGCTTCACGCTTGTAAGCAAGAGAGATAAGGGCGCCCAAGGCAAGTGCACAAATTCGTTGCTTATCCTCTTTTTGTAAACGAGCTACCGTCTCTTCTAGCATTGGCATGACAACCGAGCGTAGTCTTTGTTAGGACATTTTGTTGCTTATTTTCATAGTCGTGATAATCCTATTAATCTCCGCGTGTGTGTGTGTTAGTATAGGTTTCCGTCAATTTTGTGGATCTTTTCCTTTGTCTTGGTTATTTTGGATTTAACCCACTTTTGACAACATCCTTCTCTTTTGGTCTTTCTGTTTCGTTTTCCACATTCCTAACCTACCACCATAGCCCTTTTCAGAGTCTTAGTTGCTTTTAGTGTGAGGTTGCTTTTCATATTCGCTTTGCACATTGTTGGTATTTCGAGTGTGGCTACTTGTCCAATCCATTTCCAAATGTGAGGTAAAGGGCTAACCCCTCCACATATTTCATTTCCACATATCCTCCTCCTTTTGGTGAATCATGGATAGGAACGGCGAGACAAGACAAGACAAGACACGACACAAGATGGCGAAGGACCATACATGACGCGAGCTAACCACTTCATCATTCGTGATGAGTTTCGTGGTCGGTGCGATGCCTAGAGACACGTCAAGATGAAAAATTTAGCGAAACTTGCAACGATTTCAAGCGAATGTACGCTCGCTTCGACGGCCTTGAGAGCCACATGAACGCAATGCATCACAACTTAACACACCAAAATGAAGCTCTACAATGCTCAATGGCCGAGATCATGCGCAACACAAGGCCATGTTCTTGTGCATCAAGCGCTTCAAGGCACCACTCTAGTGGTTCAAGCTCTATGCGCCATCGATCGCCTTGACATCACGATCATGATACTCGGGCTCCTAGACGCAATGAGCGCCCTGTGGATGATCATGAGAGTTCTTCACGACATGTGCCAACTCCAAGACACGTCGCTACATCAAGCTATGATGGTGATTCTTCGTCATGACCTCCATCAAGGCGTGAAGAACATCGTCATCAGAGAAGGGCGCGAAGGGAATTCATCATCCATGAGGACATGCCACTCCAAGCTTCTCCTCCGCGTAATGAGCATCCATAATATCTTCATTCAACAACAAGCGATGACTCCAACTTGGATGAACAAGCACGCCGTCGACATGAAGAACTTGAAGATCCACCACGATGTCATCGCCAACATGACCGTCACCACCGACACCATGAGCATCAACGTGCAGACGACGAGCAACCTCAACCTCATCAACAAACTAGGAATGAGCCTCAAGTTCCACAACCACGCCACGATGCTCACAATCGCCATCACAATCACACTGCGATGCTCACAATCATCGTGAGGACCAAGTTCCTCCACCACCAAATGTGGCACAACCTCCACCACAAAAGGATTCTCAATCGCGGCAAGATAAGAAACAAGATCCTCCTCCACAAAATGTGGCTCAACCACCACAACAACAATAAGTTTCTCCACCGCGGAAAGACGACCCGCAAGCTCCTCGTCCTCAACCATGGAAACACTGAAACAACCACCACCATGATAGCTCGGATGATGAGGATCACCAACGCCATCACCATAATGGCAACCATCACCAACGACAAGATGAAGAGACACTCGGCAATCTCAAGTTCACCATGCCCAAGTTTACCGGTTCCAACAACCCCAAAGAATATCTCTCATGGGCACTCAAGGTGGATAAGATCTTTCGAATGCACAACTATAGCAATGTGAAGATGGTGGCTGTGACATCCGTCGAGTTTGATGATTGTAACATCCCAGGATTAGCACCTAGAATTAGAGAGGACACATGTGTGTGTATTGCATTCATGCATCAGAAAATCCGGGGAATTTTCGCGCAAAACTAAAGAAGCTATAGAGGGATCGGGATCTCTTTTGTTCTAATGGAAACGTTAGCACAATTGCGATAGATTTCGACATGACCTTTGTAGAATTCTTTACTAAGGGGGGAAAGATGTTCAAGCATGAATTTGAATTCAAATGAATTTAGAAAAATCCACAAACTGAATTATAGAATATTTAAGTACTAAAGAGAAATGGAATGTTACTTCTCAAATAAATTAATATGATAAAGTTATTGGAACACATATTATATTTACAGTTATTTTAAAAGAAAAGAAAATTTAAATACAAAAGGAAAAGAATTACAACAATAAATAAGAATTGAATTCATATTTATAAACAAGATATAAATATTACAAGATTCAAATCACATATAGAAAGAAAACTTAATTTTATTAAAATTATACAATATTACATTGTCAATTACATTATTCAAGGTAAAGAGAATTGCAAGAATAAAAAAAGAAGGCCTAAACTAAATCTTCATCTTTTGATGGTCTTCCTCTTGATCATGTTCCCTCCAAAAATAAAAGAATGGAAAACAAGTAATAAAAAGGGGGTTAGTTTGGTTTAGTGCTCTCAGTTCAATAGTGGAATAAACTGATCAGTACATCACTGAGAAGTTAATTAGGGGCAAGTTTCACCAAATAAAATAATATCAGTTCTTATCATATTAAGCCTCAGAGCACCATCATTGGCCAGGGGCAATTTTTACCAAAGTCAAATAAAAAGGCAAATGGTAAAACATCAGGTTTTCACTTGATCTGATCCACAATCGATAAGTTACAGTTCTTGTAACTTGAACCAGAGAAGGGCCACAAGTAAGAATCTTACACATATGCATGCAGGAGGTGTGCTGTCAACACAGCAATACATCACCAAGAAGAGAAAAGGATGAGAGCAGTCACAGCTTAGTATCTAAGCACCAGTGCATATCCATAGCACTCACCATCACCAAGATCTATATAGTTCATCTCAGTTCATCACAATTTTATTCCTTTCACACCCACATCCATTCTTTCTATTTCCCTGCTAAGGGAACACATTTTTTTAGATCAATACACCATATCATCTGCTCTAGTTGCTTAGACCAGCCATCCAAGAGCAGATTAAGTATGAACCAGGTAATAGTACCAGGAGGAAGAGGTTCCATCAAGAACTGAACCAGATCAGCAACAAGCCAAGAAAGGAGGAGCAAGATCCACCCAAGCAACCACAACTCTTACACAACAATAGGCTGCCACCATAAGATCCAACAGCAGTAGATCAAGAGCAGCTACAGCTTATCCACAACCTCACCAATTTGAGATGATCTACTTTGCATATCAGGTTGACAACTTATAACAGTAATAGCATATGCTCTTTTCACTTATTCTTAGAGCATAATTCTTTGTGGGGGAAAATTGAGGGCTCTCAGACTGGGTAGAAGTGTTACACCAGTATCATCCTTGAGCTAGGAAAACCATTCGAGTATTCATTCTTATATACAAAAATAAATGAGGCCTTAGCCTTTGCATCATAGGCTGGAACATATTGCACACAACAATCATCAAGGGCTAGTGATCCTTGACCATGTAGATTAATCAACATAGCAGCAAATCCTACTCACTATGAATATGTTACTGTGCACCCTTCAATTGGGTTCCATAGTAATAATCTCACAACAGAGAAAGCCACTAAAATTAATAAATCACCACATCCTCAAAGAGATAGCTTTTAAGATCATATACAATCAAGTAGGATTGACATATCAATCATCTTCCTAGTCAGGTAGCCTAGGAATCATTATAAGGTCATCTTAAACTAGCACATGCTTCTAAACCTCAGCTCTGCATCATTGGTTAAGATAAGATGACAAGCACAATATATGTGTTTATCACAGTGTTATTCAGCATTGGATATGTCTTAGAGATAACATTTCCACTTTGTACTCAACACTCACAATAGATGAATCAGATCCTATAAGTACATGAATCAATGATCAACCATAGTAGTTCATGCATAGATGGCCCTGTTGCTGTGCACACTCTAAAACAAGACACCACAATAGCAAAGACATTTAACAGAAGCCATTATTTAGAATGAGATGAAATGCCAATATAGAAATCATCAAGTTCCCTACCAGCAATCAAATGATGTGTCTAAATCATTTCCTAGTTTAAATAACCAGGAATCATTCGAATCTTCCATTGTCATGTTGATAGTGTCATATTGTACACAAATCTGAATAAAAAGATCTAGTAAAGCATACGTAGTGTATCAAATACCCGCCAAAACTGTTTATACAGTCCATATCTATGTTCCCAAATTATTACCTTAAATAATTGTACAAATACATCACTGAAGCAAAGCTTCAGTTAAGCTAAAATCCATCCAATATATTAATCAAAGCTATAGCCACCAATAACAATCATTTCCCTAACTCAACAACTTAGGAATCATTTTTAATCCAAATATCACCATATCCATTTCCTTATTCAAAATCATAAGTAATGAAGCAAGCCACTAGACTATAATCAGTCAAACTCAACACAATATGGAACCATCCACTAACATATGTTGGGGGATGAATATTCATCCAAACTGAAGCCTGGCACTTAGGAGAATCTCACTTAAATCTCAAGAATATTAATAACAACCTCGCTGTGTCTTCACCACTACATGTCTACACCTAACACCATATAATGGCTCCACAGATCACCAAGAAGTTCATTGACTCGATGGCCGGTCACAAAGAGGAACTCACTGTGCCCATATGAGGGTGTAGTGAAGAGCCGATGCCAGAAGTTGCGTCCATAGCACCATTCCACCGACATCGGAATCGAAAGAGAGGTTGCCTAGGTTGCGCTACAGCACTATCCCACTGGCGTAGTGGTGGATGAACCGCATCATCATCACAGCAGAAACAACACCACCATTACACAACCACCAAAACATCACCATCGTGATACCACAACCAATCCTTGGCGGTAGCAGCGTATGGGGGTTGAGAACAAAGTGGGCGCAGCAGGAGTACTAGGTGTTTGAGCATGGAAGAGGAGGCATAGGAGCTGGAGGGAAGCAGCCATGGCGCAGGGGCACTACTGCGTCGGCGACCAACCGTACCTCATGGCTAGGGTTAGACGGAACAGGGGTCCGTGCGGGAGGACGTCAAGGCGGCAGGAAACAGAGGAAGGAAATTGGGCGAGGCAGCGCCAGGAAGCGCTGATGGTGGGCGCTGGCAGCGATGGCCGGAGAGGAGGCAGATGGCGGCGCGCCGTGCGCATGTAAGATCCCTCCTTTATAAAGGAAACGGATCCCTGTGATTGCAATGCTAGTCCATGGATCATTGCTAGCATCCACAGTTTAAGATGAAGTACACAGATACAAAGGTCATTATTACAGGCATTCCAAAGACAAACATAGTCTTTACAACTCCAAGGCCACAGGCCTAATACAAGAGTTTGAATAAGTAAATAAATAAAAGTCTTCATCTTCATGTGCCACAGGCAAACATGTTGAGTGTAGACTCATGACACCTAATCCTCATCAGAGTAACCTGCAACATCACAAGTTACAGCCACAGTGGGTCAATACTTTGGAATAGTATTGGCAAGTGATACCTTAGTAAAATTTTAAGTGGACTAGATACTATATGCAATTTGGCTAAGTGTAGCTTGGCTTGCTTTGCTCAAAATAGGTTTTCCTATTAGTTGAAATCACTAAGTTTTTCTTCGTCAAAACTTTTCCCAAGGAACCACCAATAGACATTGAGGTCCTTCACCCTTGTTCACCCACAAATTTTACTTAGAAATTGGGATGAGGAGATTCTTGATAGCTTCCATGTCTTGATGCTCAAGTTGTCCATTACCAAGGACTTGGCTAAGTACTTAGATTTTTTCATCTGCAGAGGTTGTGCACTTTCCCCACCAGACTTGGTTTCACCAAGACAGGACCTTTCAGAAGCCTTCCCTTAGACCAAATGGACGCGTTCCAACCTATCATCTCACTACGACCATCTGTCCAAATGGCTAAGTTCTAGCAACCTATGTGATCCAGGCAGAGCCCATATTGCCAAGTGGCTGCACTAGAAGCTTCTTAACACTTGGCCTCTAAAATCTCTTTGTTCCTGGGTGTCTTACCACAAGTGAGATACACAAGGTAAACCATAGAAATGGGCCTTGTGTAACCACTCAACATAAACCTTTCCTTCCATTCCACCCAGGTGTTTTATTAGGCAAAACACAAGTCCAAAGGACTTAGAAATATTTTCATCATAGCATGTACATATTTCACCAACCCTTGGTTTCTACTAGCTAGGCTAAGCATGGCATAGATAGTACCTTAACTTAGAAATTTTCTAGCAATTCTACAACTACTAGGATTTCCCAACATGGCATATAAGCAAAATATAGCATGCAAGTCTAACAAAATATTTCTAATGCTTAGTAGAAAACATAGGAATGATAATATTCATGAAGTACCACTTGCCTTGGTAGTTTGGAGTAGTTACACTCTTCACAATCACAATCACTAGCACCAAAATCTACACAAAGAATTATAGCAACAAATCGCATACAAAACATATACAACCAAAAATATATGCATGCATGCAAAATGGTATGTGATGATTTTTAAAACTCAACCAAACAAGTAAACAGTACTGATTCATAAACAAGTCAAATGCTTGCTAAACAACAATTATTTAAACCCTAAATCATTTCCTAAACATTTCATAAACTCTAATTAGTCCTACACAAGTTTCTGCAAATAAAACCCTTTTAACAGTATCAAAACCTTAAACACATTGCATAATCAGAAAGAGCTTGCTCTCCTGATTCCAACGGTATAAAATTTGTCAAATTCTAACGTGGGTATCAAAAGTTATAGCCCAATCAAATTTGAATAACAATCAGATTCAAACCCAGTTTTAAATCTAAACCACTGCCACGCGGCGCTATTCTATTAGTCGGTACCGTTTCGTGCGGATCGGTCTCTGCGAGCCGTAGGATTTAAGTTATATCTAGTGGCTCAGATGCGCTCATACCTCTTCATTTAAGTTCTAATCTTAGCTGTAAGATCTACATCTAACGGTGCATACTGACTTGACCTAACTCGAGCGGCGCTGGCGCGGCGGCGAGCGGCGGAGCGCTCTGTCAGTGGCGGAGCCGGCGAACTAGGTCGTTCGGAGAGGTGGGAGGATGCTCACCAGAACCGCAGTGACGAGGTGAAGCTCAACGTGTCCCTGGTTGGCGAAGGGGCGCTCGGAGTCGTCGCGGATTGCTCGTCGGAGTTGTCCCTGGCGGCTGTGGCTTCTGCTCGCCGACGTTGGCGATGTTCTGAGCCGCGCTAAGACAAGGGGAGGGTACCATTAGATGCATAGGACGCTGGGGATCTTACGCGTATCAAACAGAGGGCAAGGGAAGGCTGGAACTTACGGTGAAAGGTCGCCGGAGTTCGAGCAGAGAGCGGTGGAGCTCAGTTGTTGTCGTTGCCGAGGCTACAGGCCATGCGCGAGCAAACGGGAAGTGTCAGTAGATGCGCACAGAGATGTAGAGAAAGATAGCATGAACCACGGGCAAAGGGGAATGCGGTGCTCACCGGAATTCGTCGGCGAGGTCGTCGGAACAGCGGGGTTGCGGCGAGGAATTCTCGCAGCCTGGGGGCGCTCTGCGTTTGGGGTTTGGGGGAAAATGGAGAGGAGGTAGAGGGGGTTTTAAGTAGCCTGGTCGCGAGCGAGATTTACTCCGACATTCATCGTGAATTGACTCCGCGAATCAATACTGGGAACGGCCGGCGTGATTTGGGGATTGAGCTGTCTGCCGGTGGAGACGACGACATCGTGTGGGCCGCGACTGTCAGCGAGAGAGAAGGAGAGGGAGTGGGTCCTGCCTGTCAGCGAGCTAGTGGGTGCGGGGGCGACTAAAGAAAACGGTTCGCGGGGGTGGGGGTGCTGGGCTTAGCTGGACCAGATTCGGCTGGGTGGTATTTTTTTCTCTCTTTAGGCTTTTTCTTTTTCTGTTTGTTTTTCTAAAATGGTTTTCAAACATCAATTCAGATCTGTTTGAATCCAAAGCTTTTCAGGACTTTTGTACCATCAAACTTGTACTCAAATAAGTGTCAAACACATGTGTTCACTCAAACACACTTGGGTCTTTTGAAAATAAAAAATAAAACCATGCCTTTATGAGGTGTGTTAATAGGCATAGATTTGGTTTTATTTCATATTTTGCTTTGAGACTTTGCTCAAGTTTTTGAAATCACTTGTGTTTGGATTATAAACATTATTGAAAGATAAATAGTACTTTTCTCAACATCAAGTAGCACAAAGGTTTGAGTAATTTGCATAAAATAATAAGCACAAATGCTTCTGTTTTGAATTGATTTGTTTGAAATGAAAATCATATGCTCATGGATGCATGGATGCTATGCATAAGTTTAAAACATGATTTTAGGGATGTTACAGCGCAGGAGGAGAACAAAGGCGATGTTTCCCTTGTATCTGTGAGCAATGCGTGAGGGAGAGAAGGGGCCAGAGGTGGAGATTTGACCCCAAGTCAATTTGGGCCGGTCTATTGGGCCAATTCCACTTGGTCCGGTTAGACCAAATAAGGATTTAATCAACCGGGCCACAACCCAACTAATTTCCCTCCAAAAAACTCAATTTTTGCCATTTAAGATGTCCTATAAAATGCTTTCAAACTAATAAAAATGTATAAAAAATCCTAAATATATATATATATATAATATCAGAATGATCACAAAAACTCAATCACATAAAAATACAAGTTTCCTTGTTTGAGACACATAAAATACCAATAAATACAAACACCATTAATCCTAAGTGAAATTTCATAAAAGAAGGAAAAGTCCTAAAAATCAATAAAAATAATTTTTATGTATAAAAATAAATCTACTATTTTATAAAAATACTAATTTATTTTTTTATAAATAAAATTTGAAGTAAGTATTCAAAGACATTTGATCCTTTATGAAATTTTATAAACATAGGAACAATAAATAAACATAAATAAAAATTATTTTTAAGATCTTGAATAAATATATTATAATAGAAAACATTAAATATATCATTAGAAAGGTTTTTAAGATTTTAAAGTAATAAATCCTTATCTATTACCTATTTTGTAAATTCTTTAAAAACATTTCTTAAGTACGAAATAATCACATTTTTTTATAAAACCTTAAATATTTTATATCTAAATACTAATTCCAAAACCATGATTTGAATTCATAATCAAGCTTATGTATCACTATTAAGATTTAAAATACTATTTAAAACCCTTTATAAATAAATATAGTGTATCACTCATATATAATATGGTGAATAATCTTTATCTCTTAATCATTATTACGATGATCTCAAATCCTAACAAAGTACTAAGACCATCTAGTTATGCTATCATTAATAAGTTGCAAGTTATTTTCATAATAACACATCAAGTCTTAAACTCATCATTCACTTTAACTGAAGGTGAATGATCCCACATTCATAAATATACTTGTCAAAATCCTAAAAGTTGATAATACTCTAAACACATTACACCTTAAAGTTCACATCTAGTTTTACAGTTAACTTTTGTCTAAACAATCATAAACATCTTATTTGAAGTTTATTCATGTTTTTATATTTAACTTTGGTCACCTATACAACCAATTAAAGTATAATAACGCAACATCATTTGTTACCATCAAACAGACCTAATGCAAACCCTAGTAACCTTCAAGATTGGTTAACCTAACCTAAACACTAGTTTCTTCAAATGTTATTCTTTTTGCCACTTCAAACAACAACTATATGATAGTACTTTCAACCCTTAACAACTTAACACATGGACTTTCATCCTAGCTACCAAATGGTAGTTAACCTCAATTATAAATTAATCTGTACTCTGTTTTTATACCTTGCATGCTAAGACTTAAGTTTCTTATAAATGCATTTGCTTGCGAAGTAAAAATTGATGATAAATCAACTCTTAAACAATTCACCTAAGTTCAACTCACCTATATTATTGGGTATTCATTTTGGGAATGTTATAAAATGCAAAGCATTACTTATGCATAATAGCATGTTGCTTCTTTAAACATTGGTCCTTACCGGACCAATGATGTTATTTGCAGATATTGGATCTTTTATTGTCTCGAAGACTGCGAGTGCATGATCTTGCAATCACAAAAGGAAAGTTCACACTTGCTGATGTCCTTTGATTATTTTCTGTAAAGTATTTTGAAAATCCAGTGTTGTCATCACCTGCATTTCAAAAAGGTCAGAAAACACTATTTTCATAATAATATGATTATAGGTTATTTACCATGAGGTAATAACGTACTATGAAAGTTCCGGTGGTAAAGAAACATATTATCTAGGACTTCACAACCAATGTCGCCAGTGATTCTTGCGCCGTATATTACGCGTTAACCATGAGATTTGGAATGGGACGGAGAAGTCAACAGGATCTTCTTCCTTTCACATGAATGGATGACCATCTCGTGACGTTGTTGTACCTTACGAGGCTCAGCATGGGTGGGACCCCTTAGTTCCTCGCGATATTGGTGTCTAGACTATCCCCGAGATACGGTCGTAGGTATGTACTCATATTAATGGGGGCGACCAGGTTCTTGTCTGCTCAGTGGAGTCCTCAATGAGTCAACCATAGTTATATCTGCTATGCAGAATAACAGAGGTCGTTCTACTTGGGGGGTCGTGTTCTATGTGGAGTCGTGGAGAAGGGCGGTGATTGGCTTGAATCATCTACTGGGCCCCACACCATAGGAAGTGTGGAAGGGAAAGATCGCCCGGTTTTGGAACAAGGATTTGATCTCTCATGGGAAAGTAATGCACCTCTGCAGAGTGTAAGAACTGTAACTTATTACTCTCTGTTTTGGAAAGGAGCTGCGAACGCTGCAGGAAAGGAACTCCACGAAAGTTCTAGTAAACCTGTGAAGGCTGACAGACATAGCTTTTTAGAATAAAAGCAACTTTTGAAGAAATGTTTACGAAAACTTGCATTGCCTATGACCCACGGTCTGTGGTTGTAGATATAGTGCATCAAACACTCCTTTTTAGTGAACTTGTTGAGTACGCCCGTACTCAACGTATCTTCTTAACCCTTGATAGATTCTTAAGCCAATACAGACGACGTCTACATCAACTTATGCTCAAGGGAATCGTCATCAACAGCTCAAGTTCTTCAATGAAGTCAATGAAGTCAACATATATATCAACTAAAGTGAAGTCGAAGTTGCCGATTAGATAGGAATATAATCTCTAGCCGTAGAACCTACTTGTGTAGAGTATTGCAATAGCAGCAATACAAGCTCCATAGTTAGATGTTAATCTTATTAGCTTGAAAGTTATTAATTGATTATTTTTTATTCTTCTTTTTAAAGAAGTTTCTTTCTCTCTCTTTAACCTAGAGTGTTCACTGGATCTTTTGTAAAGAGTCGAGTTGTAACCTATAGTCATGTCTTAGACATGTTGTGTTTCTATTGTACCACTCCGAGGGATGTAATACTAGTGAACGGTGTTTCATTGGTGTTATGTCAACGACTATAGTGTACTACAAAATGCAGTGGTATGCTGGGTCACCGCAATGATTATGCCAACCTTTGGTGGGAACAAGTCCAATTTGCTACATGGCAAGCGATGAAGGATCACATGCATTCCCGCTTTGTTCCATCGGATTACACTCGGGACCTCTTCAACAAGCTTCAAAAGATTAATCAAGGTACCAAGAGTATGGAAGAGTACTTCAATGAAATGGAACTTCAAATGATCTGTGCTAACATAGAAGAACGAGAGGAGCAAACCATGGCTCATTTACTTATGGGCTTGAATCACCCTACCAAGTGCATCGCGGAGTTCCAAGCCTATCACAACATGGTTGAGATTCTGCATATTGCCACCAAGGACAAGCGTCAAGTTAAAGAGGACCTCAAATATAGCAAGCCAAATATCTATTTCACCTACAGGTCCTCTACTCTCGTTCCTACACCAAGACCCAAAATGAGCACTCAGAGTAGCTTCAAGCCTCCTTCAAGTCAACAACGTCTCAAGGAAAACCACCCCCAAGTGGCAAGAAACCTATGGAATCCAACTCCGTGCCTCAAGTATAATTCTACAAGTGTGGAGGAAAAGGACATAAGTGTTACCAATGTGGTAACACCAAAGTCCTGTTTGTCAATGACAATGTAGAAGAACAATACTTGAGTGAAGAAGAGTTTGAAGCAAGAGTCAAGGAGGCAATGACACAACAACAAGTGAACACCAATGATCAAGATCTTCTCTTGTGTGAGCATGACGCAAGTCCATCACTTATCGTCACAAGAGTGCTAACTACATAAGCACAAGAGCATGAAGATCAAAGGTGCAACATCTTTCAAACCCGTGCCAACATCAATGGAAAATCCATCAAAGTTTTCATTGACGGAGGGATTTGTCACAATCTAGCAAGCATGGAACTATGTGAGAAACTCAACCTTCCCCTTCGTCCTCACAAGCACGCCTACCATGTTCAATGGTTAAGAGATAATGGATCCGTCAAGATTAAACACATGTCTCTGGCACATTTGCTATTGGACCATACAAAGACACGGTGGAGTTTGATGTTGTTCCAATGACGGTGTGCCATATGTTGCTTGGACGCCCTTGTCAATTTGATAAGGGAGCCACCCATGATGGCCCCGCAAACATATATACCTTCAAGTGGCTCAATAAGATATGTGTTTTTCAACCGATGACTCCTATCCAAATAATTGCGAACAATGCAAAGGCTTTAGCGAGGGTGCAAACCAAAAAAAACTAGTCATAAAAGTGGTGAGCGAGAGAACCACAAAAAGGTAGCAAGTGCCACAAGCCAAATATGAGTGACAAACACAAGAGAGTTCTCCTTGCCACCAAAAGTGATATGAGAGAAGTGAAGGATAACCCAACCATTTTGCACTATGTCCTAGTATGAAAGGGCTTGGCACAAGGAACTAACGACTTGAAAATCCTTCATCCGTATTTGTTGTCTATGTTGTAGGATTCGATGATGTGTTTACCGATGAGCTTCCTCATGGACTACCTCATCTTCATGGAATAGACCACTGCATCGATCTTATACCCGGGGCTCCACTACCAAACCACGCCACCTACCGCACGAACCCATAGGAGACAAAGGAGATAGAACGCCAAATCCACCACCTCATCTCAAAAGGTTTTATTCAAGAAAGCCTTAGTCCTAGTGCGGTCCCTGTGATTCTTGTGCGAAAAACGGATGATACATTACAGTTGTGCATGGATTGTCATCCTATAAATGTCATTACCGTACTTTATATATATCCTATACCTCGCCTTTATGACATGCTTGATGAATTGAGTGGAGCCACGATTTTCTCAAAGATTGATCTTCGTAGTTGCTACCACAAAATACGTATGGCCGAAGCTTATGAGTGGAAAACTGCCTTCAAGACAAAACTTGGTCTCTATGAATGGTTGGTCATGCCATTTGGATTATCTAATGCCCCATCTACCTTGATTGCCTCATGAATCATATTTTGCCAGTGAGCGCGGCTCGTGGGAGGGCTCGGGAGTCTCAGTGGAGGAAATCAAGTGGCTTATTGCCTCTCGAAGAATCCCTCTGTCAGTTGAATGTCGCCTCCCCGTCGGTGAGTTGGATCCTAAGACCTTTCCCGGAGAGTGCGTCGTGTTCATGTCTCACTTCGAGCGCGTCTTTGCTCTTCCCATCAGTGTTTTCGCCAAGTCTTTTCTCGAGACTTTCCATTTGCAAATTCATCACTTGCGTTCCAATGCAATTGGATCCCTCTCTTGTTTCATTTTCGCCACCGAGGACTATCTTGGCCTCTAGCCCACAGTTATGCTCTAGGCCAAGTACTTCCAATTCCGTATCTAAGTGATCCTTGAGCTGGGTGTTCCTTCGGATCAGAAGCAACCCCACTCAATGCGGGGCTACCGGCATCACGCCCAGGAGGGGTTGCATCTTCCCACGAGTCCAAGGTTTGCACTCGTGCAAAAAGTGGCAGAGGACGTTCTTTTATGTCAAGAATTCTACCCAAATCGACATGATTCGGCTGCCTCCCTTCAAGGGCGTGGTGCCGGATAAGTCTTTCTAGAAGCTTGACCTGAAAGACTAGAACCCCGCAGTCAATGAAGCCCACGCCGTTTTGAAGAGGTTACTTGACCCGTAGGAGGGGAAAGCTGACGGGAGAGGACCTGATGCGCACTTTCATTAGTCACTGAGTCAGTCCATTTTAGCTTCGCCCGCACAAGATCTGCTTCATGAGTGGTCCTCTCGATCCCACTCGCCACTCAACTCTCGAGCTTCCCAAGAACTCCATTGCTCGCCGAGTTAGCTTGATCTTCAAACTAACTAAGCCGACTAAATGGGCGTGGGGCATTCCCCCGTTCGACCGTGAGAATCTTGTTCCTTGGGTAAGCTTCAAGATTACTCGGCTGCCTTGTACTCGGCTGCCACTTACTCGGCTGCCATTTACTCGGCTGCCATTTGTTAACTTTGTTCCTTCGCTTTTTGCAGAACTTCCTCGCGCAAGGGGACAACAACACTTGCCCGCCCCCGTCTTACCATTCAGATCGCCAAACTCCCGATGACGAGGAATTTTACTTGGAAGCCTTCATGTTTGTTCCTCATATTGCCGCTGGTCCTTATCTAGGTAATACTTCTACCCGAGCAGCTTTGCAGGATTGGCCGAATGATGATGATGATGATTTTCAGATGTTAGAGGTATACGACCCTCACCTTGTATCTTTCACTTATTCTGTTGGGTTTTCATTTGTTGATGTAGCCGTCCAGGTGTATGAGGGTCCTCCTCTGGCTATGGGCAGCCGAGTCAAGGTGAAGCCTCCCAGGTCGACCAAGAAACGTGATGATGCAGTTGGTGGCGCTTAGCCGGCCAAGTCCTCCAAGAAGAAAGGAGCTGCCTGATGACCCACAAGTATAGGGGGTGTATCGTAGTACTTTCGATAAATAGGAGTGTCGATCCCAACGAGGAGCAGAAGGTGTTGACTAGTGGTTTGGAGCAGGAATTCTCTATAAATACTTGGCAAACGGATTTTTAGGCATTTTTGATAATGCAAAGAAATAAAGTGCAAGTAAATAAAGACAACAAATAATTGCAGCAAGTGGATCAATTCTTTCTTAGCAAAGGACAAGCCAGTTGTATTACTTATGAGGACCAAACGTTCTCGAGGACACATGGGAATACTATTAAGTGCTTTCATTAATATTCTTTGGTTTGATAAGTGTTGTGTGGGTGAACCTGTGCTAATGTACCGACCTTACTTGGACTAATACATACTTGTGATTAAACCCCTTTCAAGAATATCAAACTACAAGAAAGTAATTAAGATAAAAACCTAACCACAACATTAAACTCTGAGATCCTACACTCCCTTGTGCAAAGGTTTCCTAACGGGGTTTTAGGTTTCTGTCACGCCGGCAACCCCACAATTAGTAGCCAAATACACAATGCATTCCCCTAGGCCCATAAATGGTGAAGTATCATGTAGTCGACGCTCACATGACACCACTAGAAGAATATCACCACAACTTAAATGTCAAACCATCGAATATTACTTCAACACAATTCCACTACTAACAACATGACTTATCCCATATCCTCAAGAACTAAACGAACTACTCATGAGACATCATATGGATCAAGATCAGAGATGATATGATGATGAATAAAAATCTTAACATAGAAAATAATTCAATGGTTCCACTCACAAGCATCAACTACAAAAGTAATCAACATCGGGAAAGTTTCCCCTAAGAACTATGCAAGATTCAACCCAATTGTTACAGCGGGATGGGGTGGTGATGATGGTGCTGTTGGATATGGTGGTGAGGATGATGATGATCCCGATGAAGTCTAGCTTGATGACGGTGTTGATGGCGAAGATCTCCCCTCTTCGGAAAGGAGTTTCCCCAGCAGAAATCTGCCTCCTAGAGAGCTCTTTCTCTCTCTATAGTTTTCGCCCCGTAGAGGCGGTGGAATCTTTCTATGGTCACTCCGCCTTGTATTAGGGTTCCGAGGAGAAGATATAGGCAAAGGGGCGAAGCAGGAGGTGGGCCAGGGTGGCCACACCACCTGCTGGCGTGGCCCAGCGTGGGCTGCGCCAGGGGGTTGTGTGGGCCCCCTGTGGCCCATCTTCGCCTCCCCTTCTGGCTTCCTTCGTCTTCTGGAAAAATAGGATTTTTCGTGTATTTTCTTGAATTTTCTGATCTTCGCGAATATTGCATCTGGACACCGCTTTTTCCATCAGAATCCTAACTCCGGCAGTTCATCCTCCAAAAGTCATCCAACATGCAAAAATAGATGAAATAAAATAAGTATCACCTCTTAATATGAAATATATCAATGAATAGCAGTAAATTATGATATAGAATAGTGATGCAAAATGGACATATCAACTTCCCCCAAGCTTAGACCTTACTTGTCCCCAAGCGAAAATTGAGCTCAGTAAACATGACCACAGGTTTATGGAGTGAAGTGTCGATAAAAAGAATATGGAAAAGAAGCATCACATTCACCAATACACAACTCATAATAGAAAGCAACTCACCATTATATAACTTAACTTGCAATGAGTATGGGAGTCATAATAAAGATGCATAAAGACAAATCATAATTGGTAATGGCAAACTTTGTTCTTGGTCAGAGAATAGTTGACAAATCATACTTAGTTTTCAAGCAAAGCTTTTGTAATGAAGTTTATAACAGGAGTCCGTTTTTCTCAAACATAAAAGGCTTTTCACAATGATGGCTTTCAAAGTAATATTCATTCATATGAGAGCAATGTGCAAAACAAGGAAGATAAGAAACATGATTGAATAAATCATCATATGAATGATTGCAACACAATAACTCAAATGCTTGCTGGAGATAGAAAGGAATAGGTTTACTGACTCAACTAAGAAGTAAAAGAAAGGACCTTCGCAGAGGGAAGCAGGTATTTCAAGTTTCATAAAGATCTTCCAAAATATTATGGTTCTTACTATCTTTGAGCTCTCATTGCCCCTATCATAAACATCTTGAGGTGATTAAGGTTACAGTGAAAAAAGATGGAGTATATGCTTGACAAAATATAAGTTGGCAATCTCATGTCCCTTGAGTATGAGATTCGTTCCTCATGCTACTCAACTTTAGTTACCGGTAAGTTCTTGTCATTGTAAATATATGTGTATCATAGAGAACCGCCAACGGGGTACCCCTTGCCGCATGACACATGAGCTATCCCATATCAAAATGACAAGGCAACAGTGAGCATCTTAGCGATCCTTTATTTACCATAAGAATGGTGCATATTTTTTTTCTTCTTTTTTTCAGTATTTTTTTTCTAGGATGCTTCATAGATTGCTCACTATGGTGATGCTGCAAGTTTCCACCATGATTAGGCATGGCTTAGTCTAGAGGCCCAGGCGTTTCTCTAACACATATACATAAAATCCATGGACTTACAAGCTCCCTTTTTATTTCACACCACCGACATCCATAAACAAAAGATCATGATATCAACGGGTTAGATATTTAAAGGTGTTGAAAGCGTTTCCCGTGATAGCACGTTTCTCCTAATTCCCAACTTATCAGTGCAAGCATATACAACATAGATGACACAATGATTCAAGTTTATTAAGGGCCGGAAAAATAAGGTGTGTCATCAAGTTTGTGAGAGCTTTACTAACTAGTTTTCACATAACAAAAGAATTTTTAATTTGAAAGGTAGATGAAACTCGAGAATTTACTTGGAATAGCAATGATTCTAATAGGTAGATACGGTGGACATAAATGGCATAGGTTTAAGTTCAAGGATTGGATGCACGAGAAGTATTCCCTCTCAGTACATGTTTTTGCTAGCAAGGCTAGGTAGCAAGCAAAAGAGTTGAAGGAAACAAGCAAACATACAAGTGATAAAAACAAACATGCAATATTCCTTGAAAACACAAAAGATCTTAACTAAAGAATACTAAGCTTATGAGCCAATCAAGAAAGAAGGAAAATAGTATAAAATACATGTAAGTGCTTTTCTCTTTTCCTTTCAAACCTCAAAAAGTGTTGCTACTGACCAGAGCTCGGTTTTCCAAAACCAAGTTAGATTTACTTGATGCTCCCAAAGTGATACCAATACTAATCAACAAGATCAATCATATAACAGAAGTTGCAAACTAAAAGAAGACGTGCAAAAAGTAAATGATGAAACTTCTCATTAATATTCCATAAAGGCACTCACACCAAGGGATACATAGATAACCAATTAGAGGAGAGATACTTCCACAATGAAAACAATCCTATATGATAACTTCTCTATTCAAGATATGACTCTACTAAAAAGGTAAAAAGAATGAAAGATAATGATGTAATACCATGACACTCCCCCAAGCTTGGAACAAACCAAGGGGATGCCAAAACCTGATGAAGAATTACTCCTTCGATGGTGGTGGTGTTCTCTCGATAAGCTTTTCAATCAGCTTCCTCAAATCCTCAATCTCGAAGGTTAGAGTATGAATCAACTCCGAATTATCTCAATGCGGTTCATGATCATGTCGGACCGAGAATCCCAGTCCTTGTGATTCTTTCCCCACTCTTCCTCCATAGAGTGTCATTTCCCTGCATCGTTAGAACTAGGCGTATCCCAACTAGAGGGCAACTTCCCTTTGGGCAACTTTTGGAATTGCTGCTAATGTATAAGAGTATGGAAGGGGTTCTTGGTGCGTGGAGGAAGCGACCGTGGAGCTAGGCATTTTCCTCCTGTAGACATCTGTGCCGTCCTCTTGAGATTGATAGGATTTGTCACTGATGACCCACAAGTATAGGGGATCGCAATAGTCTTCGCGGGTAGTATTACCCAATTTATGATTCGACACAAGGGGAGCCAAAGAATACTTGCAAGCCTTAACAACTGAGTTGTCAGTTCAGCTGCACCTGGAAATAGTTCTTGCTCACAGAAGTTTATTAGTAGCAATAGTTTGGTAGTAGCAACAACAAAGCAACAACAACAGTAGAACAAGAGCAATAGTAACAGTAACAGTAAACAATGGGATTCAAGTGCAGTAGGCATAGGGATGGATGGACGGGCGTTGCACGGACAAGTCTAAACATGTAACTTCAAGATCTAGGGCATTGTAGATAAATACTAACAAGCATCCAAGTACTAAACAATCATAGGCATGTGCTCCATATATATTCATACGTGCTCGCAATGAGAACTTGCACAACATCTTCTGTCCAGCCAGCCCGTGGCAGCGGGGCCTCTAGGGAACTACTGGCAATTAAGGTGCTCCTTTTAATAGAGCACCGGAGCAAAGAATTAACACTCTGTGAACACATGTGATCCTCACACCACAGACATCCCCTCCGGTTGTCCCAATTATTGTCACTTTGGGGCCTTTGGATCCGGACAATGATATGTGTACACAACTTGCAGATAAGATCACAAACAATACTATCATAATGATTCAATAATAAGTTCAGATCTGAGGTCATGGCACTCGGGCCCTAGTGACAATAATTAAGCACAATAAGTTGCAACAAAGTTAAATAGCACTAATATAGATACTAGGCACTATTCCCTAACAATCTTATTCGATTACATGATAGAACTCATCCAATCCCTATCATCCCCAAGCCTACAGCGGGGGATTACTCACTCATGGATGAGGGAAACATGGCTGGTTGATGGAGATGAATTGGTGATGACGATGGCGATGATCCTCTCCAAATTACCCGTCCCGGCAGGGTGCCAGGACGTAGTTTCTGGATCCGGATCTTGGTTTCTGGTGACGGCGACGTGGCAGAACTCTTTCTAGAAAACTATCGAACCCCCCTCGGTTTTTAGGTCAATAGGCAACTTATAGGCGCAGAGGGAGGTCGAGGAGGTGCCTGGGGTGGCTGCACCCCCTAGGCGCGGCTAGTGGTGGGACCGCGCCTGGCAGGGGTGTGGGCCTCCCAGACCCCTTCTCCGTCTCGTCTTCTGGCTCCGTGGATCTTCTGGTGAAATATAATTTTTGGCATATTTTCCGGGATTTTTCCTGATAGTTCATTTTCTGCACAAAAACTAGACACCAAGGTAATTCTGCTGAAAACAACGTCAGTCCGTGTTAGTTGTATCCAAATCACACAAGTTTATAGGAGAAACAATAGCAAAAGTGTTCGGGAAAGTAGATACGTTTTGGACGTATCAACTCCCCCCAAGCTTAGCTTATTGCTCATCCTCAAGCAATTCAGTTGAAAACTGAGTGCGATAAAAGAACTTTCACGGACACATTTGCTTCATATGATGTATATATTCTCAGCACAAAACTAAATGCTTAGACAATTCATAATAAAGAGTATGCAACTAAGTATACTCAATAGTCGTTGCAAGCTATGAAGAGAAACCAACTCAATAATAATAAGTAGCATGAAACATAAACATAAGCAACATTGCAATGCTCATAATAAGGTATGATAGAGTGGTATCTCGCTTGCCTTTGTTTGTAGAGCACAATATAAATGCCAAGGCACCTCTGAAGTTCAAGTGAAGACTAGAGATAAAGATATTAGAGATACAAGCATCAAATTCATGACATAATTAACCAAGTTTTGAAACAAACACAAGAATGACAACTATGCTCTCGAGAGGGTGCTCATAGAATAAGTGGTGACTCAACAAGGTTGCGAAAAGGTTTTGAAAAGTTTGAAAGGCTTCCAAATGCTGAAAGGAAGGTCTCATTAGCTTTGAGCTCTCATTGCCCCTATCATAGGCATCTTCATATGGTTAAGGTGAAAGTGAGGTCCACTCTGAATCATATGCTTGACAGACCATAAACTGGAAATCCCAAGTCCCTTGAGTACAAGGACCGCTCCTCATGCTACTCAACTTTGGTTACCTGTAAGTTCTTGTCATTGTAAATACATGCATATCATAGAGAACCGCCAACGGGGTACCCCTTGCACATGATACAGGAGCTATCACGTGATCAAAATGACAATACAAGCAGACAATGAGCATCTCAGCGATCTTTTTATTTACTAAGTGCATAGCTTTTTATTGAGGATGCTTCATAAATGCTCATTATGGTGATGCTGCAAGTTTCCACCATGATTACACATGGCTTAGGCGGGCGTTTTCTAACACAATGTATAGACTCCATGAACTCACAAGCTCCCCTTTTATTTCACATCGTCAACATCCGCAAAACAAAAGAGCAAGGTATCAACTGGATGAGATATCCAAAAAGTGTTGAAAGTGTTCCCCGTGACAGCACGGTTCTGCTGACTCCCGGCATATAATTTGCAAGCATATAACTTTCATGGACAGGTCACAATGGTTCGGGATTATTAAGCGCAAGGAATAAAGTGTGCCATCAAGTTCGTGAGAGCTTTACTAACTAACTTTCTCAAAATAGACAAACATTTTATTTCGAAGAAAACACGACATATAAAATATGCACTGAAATAGCAAATGATGCTAATAGGTAGTTATGGTGGACACTGTTGGCAATATTGGTTTTGGGAGTTGGAAGCACAGGTAGAGCTCATACTCAGTGCAAGTGAAGGCTAGCAATAGAGAGGGAGCGACAAATGAGAGAGCAATAACTGTCATAATCATGCTTGCAACAAAACAGGACTAATTATGGCATGAAAGTGATACAAGAACTATGAGGCAAAATAAATCATCGAGGCTTACTGACTATTGTTTAGTTATGTGCATGCGTGAGCATGTGCCAAGTCGATTCATATGAACAGTTAGAGGAGGATACCACAATATCATACCGAAGTATGAATAAAACAATGCAAGCAAACATTCATATGACATGCTACAAACTATTAGAAAGCTGGAGCTAATCACAAGCAAGCAAGAACTACTAAGCATCCATAATGACATACACCTTACACAAACAGGCTAAGCATGCTCACAATGATGAGTATATGTACAAAAATGAAAACAAATAGAGATCGTTACCAGCCTCTTACCACATCTCAAGTTGTCTTAATCTTCATTATTTCCCTTCACTTGTGTGACTTGAATAATAACATGGAACCAAAATCCACTAAGGACGGCTGAACCCTGAAAAGAACTCACAAAACCAAAGAAGAACAAATTTTTTTTGGTGTTTTCGATTTTTTAAAGAAAGCAAACAAAGCAAAACCAAACAAAGAAAAGGCAAACCAAACAATAAGCAAACAATGCAAAATCTTTTTGGATTTTTTTCTTTTAAGGGCAAACCAAAACCAAAAAGCAAAGAAACAAACCAAGAGAAACAACAAAAATATTTTTGGTATTTTTGTGTTTTTGAGAAAGAAGCAACAAATACCAAAAAGAAAGCGAAACAATGGATATACAAAGAACCGACCGAACATGATATATAAATGAGTTGTGATGTCGGTATACCTCCCCCCAAGCTTAGGCTTTTGGCCTAAGTGGGGCTCCATCCCATGGTGCCCAAGTATATGCACCTCCTTAGTATGACGAGGAGGCTCCCTCATCGTGGTAAGATCTTGAGGACTCCCCTGTGTAGTGTACAACGGGGTCATATGAGGGCGCTTCCTCCTGATAGTGCCCATGGAAGTTAAAGGAGTGCAGCAACTCATCCATCTCCTCCTTGGAGAGTGACAAAGGTCCCTGAGAAATACTGAACAAGGTGGTTTGGGGGATAGGGATCTCTCTCTCTTCCCCGTCAATAAACAACATTCTATAAACCAAATTCTCAAGGGTAGAGCTAGTGGTGACAAAGTGATGCGCCTTCATGGCAACAAGAGAAATCCTCTCAGGAGCCAAGACTGTATCATTTGGATCAACAGCAATGTCCAAGGCAACAGCAACACGTGGAGAAATTTCCCCCATAAATGGGTCCCTTAGCAGTTAAGCGACTAGCAATGAGAGAACCAAGATTGTACTTGGTTTCATTAATGAGCGCAGGAGCTAAGAAAGCCAAATGATAGCTGGAAATATTACTAGTGTTCTCCCTACCAAGAACACTAGTGGCAAGATAGTAAGCGAAGTACCTGATGGCTGGAAGCAGAATGTTTCTTATCTTTCCCCGTTGGGCTCTACGGTTATCATCATTGGTTATTCCTCGGTAAAGCTCCAACAAATCAGCGGGTTGAGATGGAATATTCTTTGCTGACCCATCTGTACCATGTCCAAGAGCCCCACAAAGTTGTAGGGTTCGCAACATAGAAAACAAAAAAAATACTACGATAGGAACAACTATGTACCAAGATCTATCTACTAGATACAAGCAACGGGCGGATATACATCCGTAGAGAACATACCCTTGAAGACCGACAAAGCTTAACGAGTCCAAACTCGTGGTTGATGTAGACGATCGCTTGCCGATCTCAAGATCGAGAGGAAGTCCTAGCACCACAAAATAGCAACGAATCCGTGCTCGCACACACGTACGAGGCACCGAGCAACCTCCGCCTCCTCGCTCCAGCGATGCAGCGAAAGCACAACTCTTTCTTGCTGAATAGCCACCGGGAACATGTATCTTGCTAGTCCGAGACCATGGGGGATAAATTCTAGAGGGGGAGAGAGATCCTTCACGAGGAGGTGTGCTTTGAGAGGATGAGAGGGGGCCTTTTATAGGGGAGAGGGGGGCACCCAAGGGGCATGGCGCCCAGCCATGGAGGCTGCCCCCACCTCTTCCACATTCATGTGGGTGGACACTCCACTCACTCAAATGCCTTTCAATTCCCTGCACTCAAAAACCCACTCAAATTCCCATTAAATTTCCACCAAATTTAATGCAAACTCTCATTAAATAAAACTCCTTTTATTTAATCAGAATTTTTTCAATTACTTTAATGACAAACATTCTCATATAGCCCCTTGCTAGTATTTCATTTCACATGCAAAAACACTTTCTGCAATTTCACCCGAAAACCCGTTTCGGTATCTAGTGAAATAAATTCCTGCGCTTGTTATTCTTTTCGGCATGAAAATTTTCCTCCAAATGGATGTCGGTGTCTCTTAAGTGTGGCACCCTACGGTTCACGAATAATGCGGACATGATCGAGACCCCTCTCGGATCAATAATCAGAAGCGGTATCTGGAGACCCATACCGACTCCCACACAATCAGCGATGACTTTCTTGTGATCGCGAGAACCTTTTACGCTAGTATCTTAATCCTTTTGTTTCGCGATATATTACATGTCCGAGATTCGATCATCGGTATCTCCATACTTAATTTGATATTGTTACTGACATGCACTCTTTTCTTGTTCCCGTGATATAACATTCTAGTGATCAAATCACTTGCTTGCGAGCTAATTAATGTGATATCACCGAGAGGGCCCAGAGCATATCTATCCGTCATCGGGCTGAACAAATTCCATTCTAGATCCATGGGCCTCAATATAACACTTTAGTAGTTCTGAACCCATCTTTATAATCACCCAGTTATGGTGTGACGTTTGATGTTATCAAGAAACTCTTCTAGTGTTAGTGATTGACATGATCTCATGGTCTAAGGATTAGAATCACTTCGTAAGTTGTTATAGCAATATAAACTCAACGAATTTGATCGTAATGCTATACTTCGGATGAATTTTCATCACACCATTACACTAATGTTGTGACCTTGTTATTAACAACATCCAATGTCCATGATCAGGAAACTTTGATCATCTTGTTAATCAACGAGCTAGTTTATAAGAGAGGCATAACTAGGAACTTCCTTTTTGTTTATTAAACACACATGTACTAAAGTTTCCATACTAATACAATTATAGCATGCAAAATAAACATTTATCATAAATAGGGAATACGATAATAACCACTTTATTATTGCCTCTCGGGCATATTCCCTTTAGTCTCCCACTTGCACTAGGGACAATAATCTAGTTTGAAAACTTTGCGTATTAAACACCTATGGCTTTCCGGTGTTCCATATACGCAATTGCAAGTGGTTAACATAATCTAGGGATCTGACTCTTTCAGGTCCGTGTGTATTTGCATGTCTTTGCGTCTTCACGCATCACTCATTCTCCAATGAGATGGCATTGTATATATTTGGTCTTTTGGTGAGACCTTTAGTTTCTTGGGGTTAAATCATGTCGATACTATTGTCGTACAATATATCTTTAGTGTTAGCCCGTTGCGAATCACACCCTTAGTTTGATAACAAACTACTTGACACAAATGCCCTCCTTTGCTGCTACTATAGCAGCCATATACTTATCCTTTTGTTGTAGTATTCGTCACAATGTCTTAACTTTGGAATTCATCCAAATCCATCATGGAATCTCCTTTCCATTACATTGTGCCACCCATAGTTTAAATTGAGATAAACTTAATTTGTATCTTATGACAAAACTAGTATCAATGTAACGCTTTACAATGAACTATTTGTAAATTGTTTGTCACCTCTACACAAATATATTCTTAGTTCTTCCAATAGATCATAAGAATATCCTCACTATCGTCCAATGATCATTTTATGATTCATTATGGTATATGCTCATAACACTTAGAGCATAGGACATATCTGGATGTGTACATATTATGGTATGATTTATCAAAACATTCTTGTGATTTCACTCATCAAGTGTCAAAGCACTTGAATCTTGTTTCACTTATCAAGTGTCAATACACTTGAATCTTGATTCAATTCCTTTCCATGCGACAAGAACCGCTTCTTGTTGTTTCTATATTGAACTCCTTCAATATCTCATATATGTACTTTTGGCACAACCATATTAGCGTTACAGTCTATCCGCTATATACATTTATGCTAAATATTCAGGTTTTTCCTAAGTCTTTCATTGAAATGAAATTCTTAACCTTTTTCAATAAAAGATGCATCATTTCCAATCAACAATATGTCCTCCACATAATGTATTAGAAATATGTATTAGCGCTCCCACTTAATTTCTTGCAAATGCAAGCATCTTCATCGTCTCCAGATGAAAACTCCTTTTTCATCACGGTGAAGATTCCAACTCCACGATGCTTACTTCAAGCACTGAAGTTTGCATGCCCCTTTTAGCATCCTTTGAATTAACAAAAACCCTTTGGACCGTGTCATGTACACGTCCTAGATGACCATTCTATTAGAAGAACTTTGTTTTGTTTATTCATCTACCATATACCAAATTATATGTAGTGGTTGCTACTTTAATCCGTTCAGACTAAATATCGCTATGAAAGATCAAATCTTGTCATAGTCAACTCCTTGAATATTGTCGTAAAATACTTTACCGACATGTCGACTATTTCATAGATGTGAAACATCCATGTCTGTTTCTCTATAGATCCAAATACGACCGATAGGTTTTTACACCTTTCCGGAGGGTCTTCCAAGTTCAAAACTTGATTTTTCGTGTATGGAACTATCACGGATTTTATGGCTTCAAGCCATTTGACGGAGTTAGGGCCGATCATCGCTTCTTTGCATGTAGTCGGTTCATCATTGTCAAACAATAATGATTTACTCTCAAATCTCAACATTTGATTGTTTATCCAACCGACTTGGTTCAATATGAACTTAGACCTCTGTGACCGCAACCTTTGAGGCACGTGAGCCATGAGCATTCTGGCTGCCTTCGGAACATTTTCCGGCGCTGCGCAACTCAACACATATATCTAAGGTTTGTTAACCTTATCAATGTTATATTGTCATCCCACTTAACTTTTACAAAAAATTCCTTTTTCAAGAAACTTCACGTTTCAAGCGACAAACCCTTTTGTCCTTGGTGTTATGGAGGAATAACCAATTGTTATTCTAAATAACCTACAAATACATGCTCATCCGACTTTGGTTGTAAACATCTTACTTATGCTTAGCATACCAAAATTTAAGAAAGGACGACTTGGGTTTTACTCGAAACCGGGTGTCATTTCAATGGATCAAGATGGAGCTCTTTTCAGTCCAAAAGCGGTAGTCTCTAAAGCTTTAATCTGTTAAAACATAATGGCAGTTTTATAAATAACACCTTTGATCCAACCATGTCAAACAAGGTTTCATTACAAATCCCAAACACTCCATACTCCTATGGTGTTTCGAGAGATGTAAATCTAGGTGTTTTGCTAAATTTGCAACTCAAATAAATCCCTTTATGATAAAATCATAATTTATTTATTTTCTTGTTACACTTGTAACTCAAATAAATCCCTTTATGATAAAATCATAAATCATTTATTTTCTTGTTACAATGATTTTACACTTCATCTTGAAAGTCTTTGAAACGTTTTCAAATATTTCATACTTATTTCTCATTAAGTGAATATTCACTCAAATTTCTGGAGAAAGCATATGAAGTTGAAGTCCATCGCTTACGACAACACATAATGGACTACATACATCGATATGTATAAATTCCAATATTTTAGTCGTTCGTTCTTCTTTGGCCTTTGAAAGAAGTTTTAATTATCCCGAGGAAAGTCTCACAAGAGTCATTTGATCAAATCAAAGACTCCAAAAATCTATGAAAATGGAGTTTATTCAGGTTTTCTTTCCAATATAATTTAAACGGCGATGTCACTTCGTAAGTGATCTTCCAATCATCTGTCTTGCCACATTTTAGCATTAGCTTTATGGATGTGATTTCTTTAACTATATTTGTAAATCATCCATCTTATATGGAATATGGTAATTATTTGAACAACCTTTGTTCTCATAATACCTGATTTAAATAACAATTATTAAAACAAATCTTGAAGTCAAACTTTGATGTCAACGAGAAAAACAAACAACGGTTTGTTTGTTTGTGATGAACATCATCACATATTCTCTTTCTAGTTACTTGGGCCATTGTGGTTCATGAATTGCGTCGTTCCGTATGAAATTTCATACCAACCAATTCGGTATCCAATACCCAAGAACCACATTGTTTAACAAGCAAAGAATACAACCATAACATGTATATCATCTATATACCTAAACTGGATATTTCCAGTCTTTTCTATTCTACCAAATATATTTTATAGATTCTCTTTCAGCATTTACTTTTCCTTTTTAAAAGAATCTATCAACATCAACAGTGGCGCCATATACATGACACATAGTCCGAAGCGTGTATATTCAAATAATAATACCTTTGGACTTGCACTTTGAAGTAGATCACCATCATCAAATGACCGACATTCTTTCAAAATCCATTCTTTAGTAATCTTTTAGTGTAGTAAACACTTTACATACATCTTCTATTCATCCTTATCATGACGAATTTCATGATCAAGCTAATGTAGCTTATAAATACGAATCGTGAGTATAACGTTACTTTCCAAAACCCTTTTGGAAGATTAGGATGTCTAGCATCTCCAACCTTTGCAAATTCTCATCAAATATGAGAACATACATTATACTCTATCATATTGCAACCAAAACATTGTTTCAGATATTGTTATATCTGCCACACATGATGGTTTCTGAAACAATTCTTTCAGCTCCTAGATAATCTCGATATTTAAATCAAGAATCATGGAGGCAAACATGATACTTAAGATACTAACACTGGAATTGTTTCTCTCAATTTAATACTAATTATCAAATTTCATGGAGTAAACAGAGTTTGCTGAAAGTTTGCAATAGAACTTTAAACTTTAGATTGACACTCAACACAATATGATAGCAGTTCGTAAAGTAAATATCCATAATTCTATAGTTCTATTATCTCAATTACAACTATGCATAAGGTGGTGAACGAATGCCAATGACTACAACAAATTATGCAAATTCACTTTGATTTAATTTATGATAAATTGAGTTCTACTAATCCAAATTAGAAATGAACTCCCACTCAAAAACGACATCGCTCGTGCCTTTTTGGTGATTACATGAACCAAATCCACCACACCAAGTCCGATCATCACGTGAGTCGGTGTAGCTTCAAAGGCGAGCATCAAATGGGCATCATATCTTCTATATGACTCATGCTTAACCTTTCGGTCCATGTTCCGAGGCCATGTATGTACATGCTAGGCTCGCCAAGTAAGAACCATAATATTCGCGTGTGTAACTCTCTTACACCCATAATATGGTCGTGGATCCAAGAACACCCGATAATCACGTGATGTCTTGGAGCGACGAAACATAATTGGTGCATACTTAAGGAAGAACACATTCTTATCTTGATATTTAAATGAGGGATCATCTTATTATGCTAATAAAACGCCAAACTAGCAATATAAGATGCAATCAAACATCACATGTTTGTAAGTGAAATTATATGGTTCCCGCATATGATCTCCATCATGTGCTCCTTGGTATGATCACTATCATACCTCTATGTGTAAGGCCAAGGTCTATGGAACTTACACGTTATGTGTGTTGTAAGAGTATCGTATCATACTTCTACTTACAACATCACCATACATAACACTAGCCCAGCAACAATCTTAACTAGACGCCTCTAATTTATCCATTGCAAGTTTTACGTGGCTTAGGGCTTTCGAAGATAGAACCGTTCTTACCTACGAATATGAACCACAACGAGGATAACCAAATTATTGACAACTCGTTGCAAATTAGATATTGACTATAGTAGGAGAGACAGACACCTGCTAGCCACTGATACAAAACTAGTTGCATGTCAAGCGTGGAACAGGTCTCATGTGCGAGGACATGTAAAGTTTGTCCGGGCCGCTTCATATCACTATGCCACCAATATCCAAAGTACAACTAAGAAGCAATAAAATGATCATCATCGCCCACATACTCATATGTGTACTACCCGTGCAAAGCATCTACGCATAGATCCGTCTCTGATACCACTGTAGGGTTTGCAGCATAGAAAACAAAAAATTCCTACGATGGGAACAACTATGTACCAAGATATATCTACTGGATACAAGCAATGGGCGGATATACATCCGTAGAGAACATACCCTTGAAGACCAACAAAGCTTAAAGAGTCCAAATTTGTGGTTGATGTAGACGATCTCTTGCCGATCTCAAGATCGAGAGGAAGTCCTAGCGCCGCAAAACAGCAGCGTATCCGTGCTCGCACACACGTACGAGGAACCGAGCAACCTCCGCCTCCTCGCTCCAGCGATGTAGCGGAAGCACAACTCTTTCTTGATGAATAGCCACCGGGAACATGTATCTCGCTAGTCCGAGACCATGGGGGATAAATTCTAGAGGGGGAAAGAGATACTTCACGAGGAGGTGTGCTTTGAGAGGATGAGAGGGGGGGCCTTTTATAGCGGAGAGGGGGGCACCCAAGGGGCATGGCGCCCAGCCATGGGGGCTGTCCCCACCTCTTCCACATTCATGTGGGTGGACACTCCACTCACTCAAATGCCTTTCAATTCCCTCCACTCAAAAACCCACTCAAATTCCCATTAAATTTCCACCAAATTTAATGCAAACTCTCATTAAATAAAACTCCTTTTATTTATTCAGAATTTTGTCAATTACTTTAATGACAAACATTCTCATATAACCCCTTGCTAGTATTTCATTTCGCATGCAAAAACACTTTCTGCAATTTCACCCGAAAACCTGTTTCGGTATCTACCTGCGCTTGTTATTCTTTCCGGCATGAAACTTTTGCTCCAAATGGATGTCGGTGTCTCTTAAGTGTGCCACACTACTGTTTGCGAATAATGTGGACATGATCGAGACCCCTCTCGGATCAATAATAAGAAGCGGGATCTAGAGACCCATACCGACTCCCACACATTCAACGATGACTTTCTTGTGATCGCGAGAACCTTTTACGCTTATATCTTAATCCTTTTGTTTCGCGATATATTACATGTCTGAGATTCGATCATCGGTATCTCCATACCTAGTTTGATCTCGTTACTGACATGCACTCTTTTCTTGTTCCCGTGATATAACATTCTAGTGATCAAATCACTTGATTGCAAGCTAATCAATGTGACCGAGAGGGCCCAGAGCATATCTATCCGTCATGAGGATGAAAAAATTCCATTCTCGATCCATGGGCCTCGACATAACACTTTAGTAGTTCTGAACCCATCTTTATAATCACCCAGTTACGGTGTGATGTTTGATGTTATCAAGAAACTCTTCTGGTGTTAGTGATTGACATGATCTCATGGTCTAAGGATTAGAATCACTTCGTAAGTTGTTATAGCAATATAAACTCAATGACTTTGATCGTAATGCTATACTTCGGATGAATGTTCATCACACCATTACACTAATGTTGTGACCTCGTTATTAACAACATCCAATGTCCATGATAAGGAAACTTTGATCATCTTGTTAATCAACGAGCTAGTTTATAAGAGAGGCATAACTCAGAACTTCCTTTTTGTTTATTAAACACACATGTATTAATGTTTCCGTATTAATACAATTATAGCATGCAAAATAAACATTTATCATAAATAGGGAATACGATAATAACCACTTTATTATTGCCTCTCGGGCATATTCCCTTCAAAAGTTTCTTCAATGTCATATGGTAAGACCTTCCATAAACTTTGAAAGAAATATCTGGATGGAACACACTGTTAGTAAAGGAGAAGCTCTCCACAAATGTTTTAGTGAGCGTAGCATATTGCACGCTCTCATCCTGCATAAGGCTTGTTAGTCCAGCCCTCCAAACCAAGGTCATAAAATCATCAAGAATCCCAGCAGCCCGCAAGAAGGTTCGGCAAGGAAAGGTGGAGGGATGCGCATCACCCTCATCTCCCTCGTCACCAAATCACAGAGTAATGAGATCCTCATTGTATGAGGGCCTGACACTAGTGGATGATCTTGGCAGCCTTGCCCTTCTAGGTGTATCACCCTCAAATATTTCACCCAATGTGTGGTGGTCCATGACCTCCCTTTTTTGAAATTTGTAGACAAACATCAAACCAAGTGATTTCCAAGTTGATAAATAATGAGCAACTACTATAGGAACTTGCTAGAGGGATACACATGCATCAAAATGAAATTTCTAAGCATGCAAGCTCACACAACCTGACACCTATAGCAGCAAAATACTCAAGATACAATCTACCAATCTCAAATCTAATTGGACAAGTGGAGGAAGCACATACCAAGGAGCAATCCCTCCAAAATCAGCACTTGAGATGGGATGAACAAGGAGATCGAAAATAGCGAGCAAGAACAACAAGAACTCGAGCTAGAGGAAGTTTTTTGGCGTTTTTCGGAGAGAGAAAGAAGATGGCTTTGAGGAGGCAGCCTAGAGGAGCCCAGGTGGGCCAACCCCCCTCCTAGGCGCCACCCCTAGGTAGGCCGCGCCTACCATGGGTGTGGTGGCCTGGGGTGGCCCCCTGGGTCACTCCAGGTGTCCCTCTTCCCCTTTTTTCGTGGAAAAATTTATTTTAAATTTTCTGGGATTTTTCGGGAAACTTTATTTTTGGCCAATTTTCAGGGTATGAAAATTGATTTTCTCACAGAAACAATTTTTTCAGAAGAAGCAAAAGCAAACAAAAGCCAAACTACAAAAGTTCTAAGACACTCTAACAAGCAAACAACTAACAAAACCAAAGCTAGCAAAAGAAAAGGCAAAGACTAGGAAGGAGAAAAGTAAAATAAAGCAAGTATAATCACAGTGGAAACATTATTTTGTTCATTAAAATCCTTTTGTTAACAAGGTTGATCAAGTCTTGTTACCAAAACAATCTTATATGAAACAAAACTTTGCATTCCACAAGGTGATTATGTTACCTCATACTTGATAGCAATGGTCCCAATCATAATAATTTCAAAATTTTCTTGTGGAATGGGACAATATATTTATCCAACCTTGATGCTCTCAATATTTTCAATGGAATTCAAGCAATAGCTCTTAGCAACTATCTTGGGGAAATAGACAGTATGCTCTTTGTCATTAATATTGAATGTTACTTTTCCTTGATTACAATTGATGACATCACCTGCAATGTTAAGAAAAGGTCTCCTAAGAACAATAGACATATTATCATCTTTAGGCATTTCAAGCACAACAAAATCAGTTAAAACCATGCAATTATGAGGTACTTGAACAGGAACATCCTCACATATACCAACAGGAATAGTAGTTGACTTATCAGCCATTTGCAAAGATATATCAGTTGGTATCAACTTTTCTAGCTGGAGTCTCTTGTAGAGAGAAAAAAACATAACACTAACTCTAGCTCCCAAATCACATAAAGAAATTCTAACATAATTATTCTTAATAGATCAAGGAATAGTTGGTATACCTGGATCACCAAGTTTCTTTGGAACCATACCATTGAAGGAGTAATTATCAAGAAAAGTAGAAATCTCCTCATTAGGAATCTTCCTTTTATTAGAGACAATATCCTTGACATATTTTGAATAAGGAGGCAACTTAATAGCATCAGTCAAAGGAATTTGCAAAATAAAGGCTTCATCCACTCACAAAACTTGTTGTAGTGTTCTTCCTCCTTTGACTTATGTTTCTTACCTGGAAAAGGCATAGATTTCTGCAACCAAGGTTCTCTCTCTTTACCATGTTTATTAGCAATAAAATCTTCCTTTGTGTACCTAGTGTTCTTAGTGTGCTTCTCAGGTTCTTCCTTAACTTCCTCCTTATCAGGAGCATCATTTTTATCATTACCACTCTCAGTTTTAGCATCAGAGACAGATATACTATTAGGATCTACAACAGGTTCAAGTGGTTCCTCAACTATTTTATGTTTCTTTTTCTTTATCTTACGAGGACTACCACTACTCTCACCTTGTTGAGAATCCTGCTCAATTCTTTTAGGGTGTCCTTCAGGATATAAAGGATCTTGAGTAGCTATACCACTCCTAGTTCTAATTCCATAAGCATGTTTATCTCCTGAGGCATTAACTAACATATCCTTTTGTACCTTAGAAAGTTGATCAAGTTGGGTTTGGACCATTTGAAAGTGTTTACAAAGCATTTTAATATCATTTGAAGTTCTTTCCACAGTATATTTCAACTCATTGATAGCTCTAGAGTTTTCCAATAAATGATTCTGAACTTGTTTATTAAAATTACCTTTCTTAACAATAAAAACGTCAAGTTCCTCTAAGCATTGATCAGGAGGCTTACCATAAGGAATATCACCTTCATCAAAGTGTTGGAGAGTGTGTACCTCAATAGTAGATGAGTGGGGAATTGGCTTACATAATTCTTCTATAGGAGGTAGATTCTTCACATCTTCAGCTCTAATACCTCTCTCCTTTAGACATTTCTTAGCTTCCTTCATCACTTCATCATTTAATGCAATAACTCCCCTCTTGTTTGGTGTTGGTGTTGGAACTGGTTCAGGAACATCTGGTTCAGGAACATCTGGTTCAGGAACATCTGGTTTAGGAATAATAGGCTCAGGTGTATTTAGCTCAGTTGAAGTCCAATCATCATAATTCTTGCTTATTTTAGCCATTAATTCTTCAGCATTTGTAGGAGTTCTTTTCCTAAAAACACAATCAGCAAAGCTATCTAGGTATGTCCTAGAATCATTAGTTAGTCCATTATAATAAATATCAAGAAGCTCATTCTTAGGTAATGGACATCCAGGATGTGCATGAATCAAGGCACAAAACAATCAGGGCTATCAATGGAACCAGGAGGTAATCTACTAAACCAAGCCCTAGCTTCTCCTTTTAGTGAAAAAGGGAAGATCTTAGTAATAAAGTACTTGCGCATCTTAAAATCATTAGAGAATAAAGCACTCACAGTACAAAGCTCATTCATATGAGCCACAACACTCTCATTTTCAGTCCCACAAAAAGGTTCTTTCTCAACAATGTCTAAATAAGATAAATCATAATCTTTATCTTTAATATCTATGGGAGAGGTGGAAAACTTAGGATCAAAGGACAATTTAGGCATAATGGTGCGTCTAGCAAGGAGACTCTTAATAGCACTAGTACCATGTGTGTTTCGGCACTCTTCAACAAATTCACCAGTGAACTCGATGTAACCATCATTAATATCATAACTCTCACTAGACTCAGATGAGCTAACAGGTGTAATAGTGTCTTCACTAGGAGTTTCGGTATTTCCTAGACTAGCCATAGTAGCATCTAGAAAAGGACCTAATGAACCACTCACATCAAGCATAGTAGAAGTAACATCATGAGTATCAAAAGAAGTTTCAGACTCAACAGTAGTAGAAGTGTGTGTAGCATGAGTATGTGGTGGTGGTGTAACAAGCTTACTTATAACAGACGGTGAATCAAGAGCAGCAGAGGTGTTTAGGACTGTACCTCTTCTTGTAGTGGATGGTAAAATAGGAAACTTTCCATCACGAGACTTCCCCATGATGAAAGGAGTAGCAGTGAACAATAATAGATCCAAGTGAACTTACAAATAAAGTTGTGCTCCCCGGCAACGAAGCCAGAAAATAGTCTTGATGACCCACAAGTATAGGGGATCGCAACATTATTCGCAGGTAGTATTACCCAATTTATTGATTCAACACAAGGGGATCCAAAGAATACTTGCAAGCCTTAACAATTGAGTTATTAGTTCAGCTGCACCTGGAAATAGTTCTTGCTCATAGAAGTTTATCAGTAGCAACATTTTGGTAGTAGCAATAGCAAAGCAACAACAACAGTAGAACAAGAGCAATAGTAACAGTAAACAGTAGGATTCGAGTGCGGTAGGCATAGGGATGGATGGACGGGCGTTGCATGGACAATTCTAAACATGTAACTTCAAGATCTAGGGCATTGCAGATAAATAATAACAAACATCCAAGTACTAAACAATCCTAGGCATGTGCTCCATATATAGTCATACGTTCTCGCAATGAGAACTTGCACAACATCTTCTATCCAGCCAGCCCGTCGCAGCGGGGCCTCTAGGGAACTACTTGAAATTAAGGTGCTCCTTTTAATAGAGCACCGGAGCAAAGCATTAACACTCCGTGAACACATGTGATCCTCACACCACATCCATCCCCTCCGGTTGTCCCAATTATTGTCACTTTTGGGCCTTTGGATCCGGACAATGATATGTGTACACAACTTGCAGATAAGATCACAAACAATACTATCATAATGATTCAATAATAAGTTCAGATCTGAGATCATGGCACTCGGGCCCTAGTGACAAGCATTAAGCACAACAAGTTGCAACAAAGTCAAATAGCACTAATAGAGATACTAGGCACTATGCCCTAACAATCTTATTCGATTACATGATAGAACTCATCCAATCCCTACCATCCCCAAGCCTACAGTAGGGGATTACTCACTCATGGATGAGGGAAACATGGATGGTTGATGGAGATGCGTTGGTGATGACGATGGCGATGATCCTCTCCAAATTCCCCTTCCCGGCAGGGTGCCCGGACGGAGTTTCTGGATTTGAATCTTGGTTTCTGGTGGCGGCGGCGTGGCGGAACTCTTTCTGGAAAACTATCAAACCCCCTCGGCTTTTAGGTCAATAGGCAACTTATAGGTGCAGAGGGAGGCCGAGGGGGTGTCTGGGGTGGCTGCACCCCCCTAGGCGCGACCAGTGGTGGGCCCGTGCCTGGCAGGGGTGTGGGCCCCCCCAGGCCCCTTCTTCGTCTCGTCTTCTGGCTCCGTGGATCTTCTGGTGAAATATAATTTTTGGCATATTTTCCAGGATTTTTCATGATAGTTCATTTTCTGCACAAAAACTAGACACCAAGGTAATTCTGCTGAAAACAGCGTCAGTCCGTGTTAGCTGTATCCAAATCACACAAGTTTAGAGGAGAAACAATAGCAAAAGTGTTCGGGAAAGTAGATACGTTTTGGTCGTATCAGTCACCACTCCAATGCTCGCAACGGTAGCACGGGTGTGTAGATGCTTGTCTTCTCCCACTTCTTCTTCATCCTCAATCAAGATCTCCTCCTCCATCTTGGGGTCTTGAAGATCATCTTCCACGGTCTTCTTGCCTTGTCGTTGGTGGAGACCATGGTGCCTCTAAACTTAAGAATAATTCCTGATAGAAACAGATCGAAACGAAAACATGACGAGAACACGATATACGGACCTCGGGGGATTCGGGGGGTCATATATTACAAAGTTTTACGACATACAGAAGGTACTGAGCGAAAACGGGACAGAGACGGGCTCCGGGGTGGTCTCACCCCCTGGTGGCGCGGCCAGGTGGGGCTCGCGCCACTAGGTGGTTTGGGCCACCCGGGCTCCGTTTCCTTCCCTATTTCACCTTGTTATCTTCCATATGTAATAAATACTTCAAAAATATAAAAAGAAAAGTTTTTCACGCACCTTTTATTTCCAACACTTTTACCTATTCGGAAACGGACTCTGCAGATTCCTTCTCTCCAACACTTGAGAGTTCCTAGCATACAAAGCTTCACACAATCCTCATTAGCAACATTAGTGTATGCAAAGAAAATAAACCTTTGGATTCAAATTCAACTGAAGTCCATCAAAACATAAGCTACTGTAGCAACTCCTTTCAAAAACCCAAAAATAATTTAAAAGGAAATCGATTTAAGAGGCAAATGCAAATAATGGCAGAAATCTATCAAAACAGACCAGCAGGTAAAGATTGTTTTTTTAGAAAATCTTCTGTTGCTCAAATAAAAAAGTGCAAAACAAAAGAAAGTTGGATAACAACTTGGGGCACAAGCACAGAAAATTACAGCTCCATCCGACGTACTAGGATTTTTTTACGAAGTTTTACAGTGAAGCACAAAAATCTATTCCGAGACAACAACTTCCCACAACTCACCTACTTCTCAAAAGAGTCTAATCTTGACACAAAAACCAAACAAAAAGGATAAGGAGACGTTATTATAGAGGTAATAACTTCCAAGACTCAAAGAAACAAAACCGGAAGCAAACTAAAATGGGTTGTCTCCCAAAACCTCTTTCTTTATAGCCATTAAGATGGACATGATAATTTCAATGATGCTCCCATAGGAGATGTGAATTTGAAGTGAAAGAGAGCATCAAGAAGCAAATATCCAACATATTTGAGTCTAACCCACTTCCTATGCAAGGGAGTTTTGTAAGAAAACAAATTATTGAAACAGTAGGCTACTAGCATAGGAAGACAAAACAAGTGCAACTTCAAAGCTTTCAACATAAAGCGGGGAAACTTAATATTATTGAGATGCATAAAACCATGTTTCCCTCTCTCATAATAACTTTCAGTAGCACTATGAATAAAGTTAACAATATAACTATCACAAGAATTATCATTAGAATGAGCATATTTAAAATCATCAAAAAGAGGTTTAAGGTCATAAACTTGATAAATAGAAGCAAGTTGTTCAACTCTAAAATCCTCATTAGGTAAATAATTTTCAAAAGGATCTTTAGAAAACTTGGAAAAATTAAACTCAAAAGATTCTCCATCAAACTTAGTTAAAATTTCCTCCTTCCTACAATCTATAATAGCTCCACAAGTGTTCAGAAAAGGTCTACCAAAAATGATAGGACAAGTTTTACTATTTCCTTACCAAGCCCTAGAAAATCAGCAGGGTATTTAATCTTACCACAAAGAACTTCCACATCTCTTACTATACCAATTGGACAAATGGTTTCTATATTAGCAAGGTGAATAACCACATCAATGTCCTCAAGTTCACAAGAACTAATTTTATGCATAATTTCTCTGTAAATCTCATAAGGAATAACACTAGAACTTGCACCAATATCACATAAACCATAATAGAAATGATCACCAATCCTAACAGAAAGCACAGGGACACTAGCTTTCCTAGCTTTACTAGGATGAGAGACAATATTAGAAGCATATTCACAAAGGATAATGTGCCCGTCTTCCACATTTTTAGTGACCAGGTCTTTCACAATGGCTTACTAGAGGTTCAATATTTATTTGTTCATCAGGTTCTACAGATTTCTTTGTACTTTTGCTAACCACATTATCTATAATAGAATGTTCCTTTACCTTAGCAAGGAAAGGTATTTTATCAATATAAGGTTCAGACAAAATATGATCAACGGTATAAACTTCAGTGTTCCTAGCAGGAGCATGATCGACAATATCTTTATAAGGTGCATGGTACTTGTCCCACTTGTTTTTAGGAATTTCAATATAAGAGGCAAAGGCCTTAATTTTTTTTGCAATACTTTGAGAATCAATACCATACTTAGTACTAATATCATGAAAGTCATCAGTTCCCATAAAAGATTTAATGCATTCATAATCATAATTTATACCTGACTTTCTTCCTTTGTCATTCTACCATGCTTCAGTATTTTCTTGAATACGGTCTAGAAGATCCCATTTAGCTTCTTCCTTCATACGTGTGAATGATATAGCACAAGAAGCATCTAATAAATCTTTATCATGAAGAGAAAGCCTTGCATAAAAGTTATTGATAATAATATTATTAGGGAGTTCATGAATAGGACATTTAAGCATTAGTAACTTCAATCTCCCCCAAGCTTGGGTTGTACTCTCTCCATCACGAGGCCAAAAGTTATATATTTGATTCCTATCCTTATGATCTTACTGGGAGGATAGAATTTAGAATAAAAGAGAGATACAATTTCCTCCCATTCCATAGATTGTCCATTCTTCAATAGCTTATACCATTCTTCAGCTCTTCCTTTCAATGATATAGAGAGTAACTTTTTCTGAACTTGTTCCGTTGTGATACCTGCACACTTAAAAAATCCGCATAATTTATGGATAAAAATCAAGTGATCACCAGGATGGACAGTTCCATCCCAAAAATAATAGTTATCCATAACACGATCAACAATTTTTGTAGGTATCTTAAAAGGATCTATCTCAGCACGTGGTGGTTCATCTACTACCCTACCAGTGGTAGTAGATTTCCCAAATAGGAAACCAAGTGGGTTATCCATATTGGAAACAAAGTAACAAACAGAAATAAAAGCAATACTCACAGTAGAAGATTCCTTTACTAGTTGTACTCTTCAATAGCGCTTCACTCCCCGGCAACGGTGCCAAAAAATAGTCTTGATGCCCCACAAGTATAGGGGGTATATCGTAGTACTTTCTATAAATAGGAGTGTCAATCCCAATGAGGAGCAGAAGGTGTTGACTAGTGGTTTGGAGCAGGAATTCTTTGTAAATACTTGGCAAACGGATTTTTAGGGGTTTTTGATAATGCAAAGAAATAAAGTGCAAGTAAATAAAGACAAAAAATAATTGGAGCAAGTGGCCCAATCCTTTGTTAGCAAAGGACAAAACGGTTGTATTACTTATGAGGACCAAACGTTCTCGAGGACACATGGAAATACTGTCAAGTGCTTTCTCTTCCTATAGTTGTTTAATCTTCTTTGGTTTGATAAGTGTTGTGTGGGTGAACCTATGCTTATGTATCGACCTTACATGGACTAATACATACTTTTGATTAAACCCCTTACAACCATCCGCAACTACAATAAAGTAATTAAGATAAAAACCTAACCACAACATTAAACTCTGAGATCCTACACTCCCTTGTACAAAGTTTCCCTAACGGGGGTTCAGGTTTCTGTCACTCCGGCAACCCCACAATTAGTAGCCAAATGCACAATGCATTCCCCTAGGCCCATAAATGGTGAAGTATCATGTAGTCTACGTTCACATGACACCACTAGAATAATAGCACCACAACTTAAATGTCAAACCACCGAATATTACTTCAACACAATTCCACTACTAACAACATGACTTCTCCCATGTCCTCAATAACTAAACGAACTACTCACGAGACATCATATGGATCAAGATCAGAGATGATATGATGAATAACAATATGATCATAGACAATAATTCAATGGTTCCACTCACAAGCATCAACTACATAAGTAATCAACACCAGGAAACTTTCCTCTAAGAACTATGCAAGATTCAACCCAAATGTTACAGCGGGATGGAGTGGTGATGATGGTGCTGGTGGTGCTGGTGGAGATGGTGGTGAGGATGATGATGATCCCGATGAAGTCTAGCTTGATGACGGTGTTGATGGCGACGATATACCCTCTCCGGGAAGAAATTTCCCCGGCAGAAATCTGCCTTCCGGAGAGCTCTTTCTCTCTCTGTAGTTTCCGCCCCGCAGAGGCGGCGGAATCTTTCTGTGGTCGCTCCCCCTTGTATTAGGGTTCCGAGGAGAAGATATAGGCGAAGGGGCGAAGCATGAGGTGGGCCAGGGTGGCCACACCACCTGCTGGCGTGGCCTAGGGTGGGCCCGCTCTAGGGATGGTGTGGGCCCCCTGTGTCCCATCTTCGCCTTCCCTTCTGGCTTCCTTCGTCTTTTGGAAAAATAGGATTTTCCGTGTATTTTCTCGAATTTTCTGATCTTCGCGAATATTGCATCTGGATACCGCTTTTTTTCCATCAGAATCCTGACTCTGGCTGTTCATCATCCAAAAGTCATCCAACATGCAAAAATAGATGAAATAACATAAGTATCACCTCTTAATATGAAATATATCAATGCATAGCAGTAAATTATGATATAGAATAGTGTTGCAAAATGGACGTATCACTACCACAGTAGCAGCTTCCGACACTAAGCCGGCCAAGCCCTCCAAAGCCCGCAAGTTTATGCTGAGAGTTTACCGCAATCCCGTCGTTGCGATGTAAGTTCTTTTTTCTGACATACTTATCTACCCTATTTCCTTTGTATTCCTTATGCAAACTTATCGCCTCTTATTTCCATTCCTGCCATAGTTGTACCGCAAACCGCCAGTTGTATTGCTTCACCAGTTGCCACTCCTTCCTCTCTGGCTCACACCGAGACTCAGATTCCCAGTATGGCCCAGGCCTCTCCCTCTATGCCAGATGTCTCTGAATCCCAGCTAGAGGAAAGCCCAGTAAATAAGCGGGAGGAGGAGGCACAATAAGAACAACCAGTTTCCGTTGAAGACGTAGAGCAGAGAACTTGCGCCAACAACATTGGTGTCGAGTCTATAGAGAACATTTCTGTTCCCCCCGAAGTTGATTGGTCGAAGAAGAAGAGACCTCCGCAAGCTTCATAGCCAGCTCAGCCGTCTCACTCGGTGTCATCCCAGCAGCAAAGGAGAAGGCCAACCCTGCCGCCTCCAGCTAGCAAGGGTCAGACCCAACCGGCTCTGGCGGGTCAAAGCAAAATCCCCCTGCCAAGTTAGCCGCGCCCAGGCAGCAGAAGCTCAGCTTTGTCCAAGGCACCGTACCACAACCACCAAAACATCCATCAACAACAACAATAAAGACACATGTTTCGACGGGTTCGTTGGAGCAAGTTGTGGCTGCGTCTGAGCCGAGTGATGTTGTGGGGCACACGCCACTCCACCAAAGCCCTGCTGCAGCCAGAAGAGCTGCTAGAGTTGCCGGGAACAAGGGTCTTGTTTTGACCCGAACAGTTAGCGGTCAGAGCCTTGGCTCGGCAGAGCCCTTTGCCTTGGAGTGGAATGCAACTGCCAATCACCTGGCCATTCGCCGTGTGGGGCATGGACATGGTAGGCCCCTTCAAGAAGGCCCCCTCCAGCTACACCCACCTCCTGGTTGCAGTTGACAAATTCACCAAGTGGGTGGAGGCCAAGCCAGTCCACAAGTGCGACGGGAAAACCGCCGCCAAATTCCTATGCAAGGTCATCTACCGCTACGGATTGCCGCATAGCATCATCACGGACAACGACAACTACTTAGCCAAGGGCGCCATGGACGAGTACTGTGAGGAGCAGAAAATACGGCTCGACATTGACTCATTCGCCCACCCGGAGAAAATTTTGAAACTACTATGATTGGGACCATTGCTATCAAGTATGAGGTAACGTAATCACCTTGTGGAATGCAAAGTTTTGTTTCATATAAGATTGTTTTGGTAACAAGACTTGATCAACCTTGTTAACAAAAGGATTTTAAAGAACAAAATAATGCTTTCACTATGGTTATACTTGCTCACTTTTATTTCTTCTCCTTTACATTTTTTGCTCTTCGTCGTGCCTAACTTAAAGGCGTTAAAGAAAAGTACTTGTTGGAAGATAACCCAAGAGTTTCCTTGATTATTGGAAGTTATTACTTCAGTAATGAACTCTCCTTATCCTTTTTGTTTGCTTTTTATGCCAAGAATGCCCTCTAATAAGAGGGAAGTAAGATTTGGGGAGTTGCTGTCCCGAAACAGATTTCTATCCTCCACCATAAAATTTCGTGAGGAGTCTCTGTAAGTCAGATTGAGCTGAAAATTTACGAATGAATCCCACAGTATGTTAGCTAACTTTCGTTAGTTCAACACTTTTTTATTTGAGCAACTAAAGATTTTCTAAAAAAATCGGTTTTTACGTGTTGGTCTGTTTTGACAGATTTCTGCCATTATTTGCATTTGCTTCTTATTGGTTCCTTTTTGAGTTCTCTTTTGGGGAACTGAGCTTTTTGAAGGAGTTGTAGCTTGTGTTTTTAGTGAAAAGTTTTGTTGTTCCAAAGTTAAACCCGAAGGTCTATTATCTTTTGAATACACTAATGTTGCTAATGAAGATTGTGTGAAGTTTTGTATGAAGGAAAGATTTCAGGTGTAGAGAGAGAATGATGTAATGAGATGAAGAATGGATAAAAGCTCAAGCTTGGGGGGGGTCACCCCGTGTCACCCCAAGAAATATTTAAGAGGTACAAGCGTCAAAGCTTGGGGGTGCCCAAGGCATCCCCTTCTTCATCAATAAAAATCTCAGGTCTTTCTAGACACTTCATTTTTATCGTTTCATGCACAGTTGTGTTGTTCTTGGAGCGTCTTAGTTTTTGTTTTTGGTTTTATTTTGCTTCGTTTGGTTTTGCGTTGTTTTCCTTATAGAAAAAATCAAAAATACCAAAAATATTTGTTGTTCTTCTTTGGTTTTGTGAGTTCTTTGCAAGGTTTAGCCGTCCTCAGTGGATTTTGGTTTCATGTATTATTCAAGTCACACAAGTGAAGGCAATAATGAAGATTAAGACAACTTGAGGTGTGGTAAGAAACTGGTAACGAACTCAATTTGTTTCATTTTGTACATATACTCATCATTGTGAGCATGCTTAGCCTGTCTGTGTAAGGTGTATGTCATTATGGATGCTTAGTAGTTCTTGCTTGTCTATGATTCGCTCCCGCTTGGTAATAGTTTGTAGCATGTCGTATGAATGTTTACTTGCATTGTTTTATTCATACTTTGGTATGTTATTTTGGTATCCTCCTCTGACTGTTCATGTGAATCGACTTGGCACATGCTCACGCATGCATATGACTAATCAATAGTCAGTAAGCCTCGATGATTTATTTTGCCTCATAGTTCTTGTATCACTTTTATGCCATAATTAGTCCTGTTTTGTTGCAAGCATGATTATGATCGCTATTGCTCTCTCGTTTGTCGCTCCCTCTCTATTGTTAGCCTTCACTTGCACTGAGTATGTTCTCTACCTGTGCTTCCAACTCCCCAAAACCAATATTGCCAGATGTTTCCACCATACCTACCTATTAGCATCATTTGCTATTTCAGTGCATATTCCATATGTCGTGTTTTCTTCCAAATAAAATGTTTGTCTGTTTTGAGAAAGTTAGTTAGTAAAGCTCTCACGAACTTGATGGCACACTTTATTCCTTGCGCTTAATAATTCTGAACCATTGTGACCTTTCCATGAAAGTTATATGCTTGCAAATTATATGTTGGGAGTCAGCAGAACCGTGCTGTCACGAGGAACGCTTTCAACACTTCTTGGATATCCAATCCAGTTGATTCCTTGCTCTTTTGTTTGCGGATGTCGATGATGTAAAATAAAAGGGGAGGTTGCGAGTTCATGGAGTCTATACATTGTGTTAGAGAAACGCCTGGGCCGCTAGCCTAAGCCATGCCTAATCATGGTGGAAACTTGCAACATCACCATAATGAGCATTTATGAAGCATACTCAATAAAAATCTATACACATAGTAAATAAAAAGATCGCTGAGATGCTCATTGTCTGTTTGCCTTGTCATTTTGATCATGGGATAGCTCCTGTATCATGTGCAAGGGGTACCCCGTTGGCGGTTCTCTATGACATGCATGTATTTACAATGATAAGAACTTTTAGGTGACCAAAGTTGAGTAGCATGCGGAGCGGTCTATGGTCTGTCAAGCATATGATTCAGAGTGGACCTCACTTTCACCTTAACCACATGAAGATGCCTATGATAGGGGCAATGAGAGCTTAAAGCTAATGAGTACCTTCCATTCAGCATTTGGAAGCCGTTCAAACCTTTCAAAACCATTTTCACAACTTTGTTGAGTAACCACTTATTCTATGAGCACCTTCTTGAGAGCATAGTTGTCATTCTTGTGTTTGTTCCAAAATTTGGTTAATTATGTCATGATTTTGATGCTTGTATCTCTGATATCTTTATCTCTAGTCTTCACTTGAACTTCAGAGGTGACTTGGCATTTATATTGTGCTCTTCAAACAAAGTCAAGCGAGATACCACTCTATCATACCTTATTATGAGCATTGCAATGTTGCTTATGATTATGTTTCATGCTACTTATTATTATTGAGTTGGTTTCTGTTCATAGCTTGCAATGACTATTGAGTAGACTTAGTTGCATACTCTTTATTATGAATTTTCTAAGCATCTACTCATGTGCTGAGAATATATACATCATATGAAGCAAAGTGTTCGTGAAAGTTCTTTTATCGCACTCAGTTTTCAACTAAATTGCTTGAGGACAAGCAATAAGCTAAGCTTGGGGGAGTTGATACGTCCAAAATGTATCTACTTTCTCGAACACTTTGCTATTGTTTCTCCTCTAAACTTGCGTGATTTAGATACAACTAACACGGACTGATGTTGTTTTCAGCATAATTACCTTGGTGTCTTGTTTTTGTGCAGAAAATGTACTATCAGGAAAAATCCTGGAAAATATGCCAAAAATTATATTTCACCAGAAGATGAGACGGAGAAGGTGCCTAGGAGGGCCACACCCATGCCAGGCGCGGGCCCACCACTGGCCGCGCCTAGGGGGTGCAGCCACCCCAGGCACCCCCTCGGCCTCCCTCTGCACCTATAAGTTTCCTTTCGACCTAAAAATCAGGGGGGTCGATAGTTTTTCTAGAAAGAGTTCTGCTCCATCGCCGCCACCAGAAACCAAGATTTGGATCCAGAAATTCTGTTCTGGCACCCTGCCGGGACGGGGAATTTGGAGAGGATCATCACCATCATCATCACCAACGCATCTCCATCAACCACCGATGTTTTCCTCATCCATGAGTGAGTAATCCCCCGCTGTAGGCTTGGGGATGGTAGGGATTGGATGAGTTCTATCATATAATCGAATAAGATTGTTAGGGCATAGTGCCTAGTATCTCTATTGTTTTATTTGACTTTCTTGCAACTTGTTGTGCTTAATGCTTGTCACTAGGGCCCGAGTGCCATGATCTCATATCTGAACTTATTATTGAATCATTAAGATAGTATTGTTTATGATCATATCTGCAAGTTGTGTACACATATCATTGTCCGGACCCAAAGTGACAATAATTGGGACAACCGGAGGGGATGACTGTGGTGTGAGGATCACATGTGTTCACGGAGTGTTAATGCTTTGCTCCGGTGCTCTATTAAAATGAGCACCTTAATTGCCAGTAGTTCCCTAGAGGCCCCGCTGCTACGGGCTGGCTGGACAGAAGATGTTGTGCAAATTCTCATTGCGAGCACGTATGACTATATATGGAGCACATGCCTAGGATTGTTTAGTACTTAGATGCTTGTTATTATTTATCTGCAATGCCCTAGATCTTGAAGATACATGTTTAGACTCGTCCATGCAACGCCCGTTCATCCATCCCTATGCCTACCGCACTCGAATCCCACTGTTACCGTTACTGTTACTATTGCTCTTGTTCTACTGTTGCTGTTGCTTTGCTGTTTCTACTACAAACTATTGCTACTGATAAACTTTTGTGAGCAAGAACTATTTCCAGGTGCAGCTAAATTGACAACTCAGTTGTTAAGGCTTCAAGTATTCTTTGGCTCCTCTTGTGTCGAATCAATAAATTGGGTAATACTACCCGCGAAGACTGTTGCGATCCCCTATACTTGTGGGTCATCACCGTGCAGCTCGACCGCGTCCACCGACGGCAACACAAGAGGTGTGCGCCCACGACGCTGCTCAACCTCCGAGCCCAAAACTTTGACTGCTTGGGTCGATTGCACCGAGACACTCGCAGCAGAGGCCCTCGCCATGAAGCGAGGAAAGGTCGCCACCGCCGCTCCCGCAGCACTCATCGTGGGACCAGATGCCCCGACCAGCGCCGCAGGTTCCACCTGCTGTGACCCCGCGTCCACGACGGCCTTCGTGGTCGCTTCCACTCCCGTCGGAGCTCCACTCGGCTCGTCCGAGATTATGACGACTTCGTCGCCCTTCATCTTCTTCGCCCTCGGTGGACGCCTCGACGTCGTCACCCTTCCTCTTCTTCGAGGGATCACCCCCCCCCCCCCCCCCCCCCCGAGGAGCTTACTGGAACCTTGGCCACCGAAGGGTGACCAATCTTCTTCACTCCAGTCCTGCAAGGAAATATCCAACAATTCAGACAAAATCTACTAACTATTAATCTGAGTCGACACGACAAATCACTCACCTAGCGACTAGGATGTGGTGCAGGACGGTACGGATGTGTGCAAGCTTTTCCAGTTATGGGCCCAGCTTGCGGCTGATGCCCATCTCAAACAAGGCTGAATCCCAAGACACGGAGGCCTTCTTTGTTGAAGAGGCTGCAGCGGCAGGTAGCTCCTCCGGTCGATGCGGGCTCCTCCTTCAACGGTGATGCCTCCGCGGCCGGAGCGGCCCCGAGGCCCGTGACCGCCGAGAATGGTGGCGAAACCGATGCTAGCGGCACCTCGTCCTCCACCACGGCCGTACTGGCCGCCTCAGGCGCCCTTCCTGATGCTTCATCCCCAGCATCATCGGTGGAACTAGTGTCTTCGGAGCTAGTTGCTGACTGAGGCGGTGACACTGCACTGGGAACCTCCTTCTTCTTCTTCGACGATTTATTTTTCAACGGCGTCGCCACTCATGGTTAACTATGCTCGGGGGTTTCGCCTTCGCCCCCATCGTGGCCCTCGAGGCTCTTGCTGGCCTCGAGCCCGCGTTGTCGTTGCCCGCGAGTTTTCCAAACTGCGGATGTGGCGACCTCCACGGCCTCGTTGTCATCATCATCGTCGTTGTTGTCATCCCCTTCATTCTCCTCGTTGGAGGAGGACTCTCTTTCGTCCCCCGCGGGCTCGTGCAAGCTTTCATCGTCAGCGGGAGGGATCCAACCTTCCACAACTTGGAACAACTAGACAAACAACACATTATCAGAAAACCGCGACTGCATCTCTGCGACTGCGAAATATACAAGGAAAAGAGACTTACTGTTGGCGCCTTGCGCTTCATGGTATATGGAGCGATCCTGGCCTTTGTATCACGGTACTCCGCGTTGGTGATCTTACTTAGCGCGGAGGCATAATCACCAGCCTTCCACTTGGTGGTGTAGGCTTTGGTCCCGTCGTCTTTACCGGTGTACTCATACATCCAGTGGGAACGATTGGCCAGGGGCACCAGTTGCCGCCCGAGCCAGCAGTTGTATAATTTGATGGTCTCCATCCTGTTTTTCTTCAGCTGACGAATCGTCGTCAGCATATCGTCTACCACCATCTGCTGGTCATGCGGAAGCTTGGCAACCTAGAGCCAGCGCGGCTCGGCCCGCTCGACAGAGTATATTGGGAGTGGCACCTCGCCATCCGGAGTCGACTCGCTGACGTAAATCCAGTGCTTCTTCCACTCCTTCGCCGCCTTCTTTGGAAGCATGAGGTCGAGGAAGGAGGCCTTGGACTTCAATTGAAAGGTAAGGCTGCCCGCTGCCAGCATCGGGCCGCCTGCCCCTTCGCGACCAATCCGCCCGTGGAACAACTCCTACCACAGGGGAAAGTATGGGCGGCATCCCAGATAACACTCGCAGAACGCCACAAAGATGGCGAGCTGCTCGATGCTATGCGGCCCTATATCCGACGGCTGGATGTTGTAGTACACGCAGAAACGGCGGAAGAAGAGCGAGGTGGGGAAGCCGAGCCCCCTCTTGAGATGGCTGGTGAAGTAGATGAATTCGCCGGCGCGCGGATCTTGCTCCACCTCCCCGGCCGCGGGAATTCGCCATCTCCCGGCGCAAAGAATTCCCGCGTCCTCGAAGGACTTCAGCAGCGTCCTGGTACACTTGGACTTCCCCATGATTCCTTTGGAGGAGCCATCGGGTCGTGGATCTGGGCTTGCTGGTTCGCTCTGGAGATTCTGGAGGGAATGGAAGTTTGGAGGATGCGCGGAGTCGGAGGAAATGTGAGGAATGACTCGCAACTCACCCGTCACTCTCCTTATGTAGCGTTTGGTTCCCGCCAATTACGGGAGCCGTTACCACACGGTGATTACGTCGATATTACCTTTGGATTACTCAACGGCTAGTTTGACCAGGCTGATGGTCCAACTTTGTCTACTCGACTCGCCGACTCATTCGCCATAGAAGAGATTCGACTACTTGTCAAATTGGCGATTCCACTGGTCGCCGATATTGCGACTAAGGATGCATGCTGAGGATTGTTTCTCTCATTGAACAAGTCCATCACCGATTCGACTGGGCGTCCAAATTGGACCTGAATACTCCAACTGCCAAAGAACACCTTCGACAAATCAACGACGGCCTCGAGGACTACTAATGGGGATATGCCGAGTGGGGTATACCCAGCAGGACGTTTCCTACTGGATCATACTTCCAGCGAGTGGGCCTGGAGGACGGCGACTGGATCAGAACCCAAGGAGGAACTAGGCGACTGGAATCTGGAGGCCCAGAAGCATAGTTAGGCCCAGTCGGATTAGGTCAAAACCCTCTGAGTCCTTATCCAACTCGATTGTAGATCTGTAAACCCTAGCGAGGTGACTCTATATAAACCTCCCTAGGGACACGCATAGAACTTATGTTCCATCATACACCCCCTTCGACTCGCCGCCTAGCCGCCGAGCTCGCCCATTGTACTCCTTCATCAATACAATCTAGCAGGAGTAGGTCTTTACCCTCCGGGGGCGAACCAGGGTAAATCCCTGTGTCTTTGCCCTCATCTCGCACCGTAGATGGCTGGCCGCCCTTTCCCCTCGTTCTACTACTCGTTGCCAATCGCAGCATCTGCCGTGGTCATTCCCATGACAAAAACCTAAATCTTAACAATCATGTTGGTCACAACCATGAAGATCTACTTATGAACAACTTGATGGAGCAGCTATAGCTTCTTCTCCGTATTTCTGATTTTTTGTCAAACAATAAGTGTCTACTAAAGAAAATGTTCTCTGAATTTCTGTATGTAGAGATCCAGTATAGAGGCATTTGGAGATAAGGACAATTCTAGAGTATACCTTCATCACAGAAGCACAGATCTTGATAAACCAACCAAGTGGTGCTAGCACAATTAGGTAAGGTGAACTTGCTCAAAAGTTGTTACATATGCATCAAAAGTAGAATGAAGCCAATGAATAAAGAAAACTAGTTGTACTTGAGGCCAAGTATCAAGTTGAGGTCAAGAAAGCACAGATGAAATCTAGGAAGAAGCTGGAGCAAGAAAAGATGATGGCTCAACTTACAGAAGCCAAAACAAGAATTGTTGTAGAGAAAAGAGAGAAGAGAAAGTAAGAAGCCGAGCTTATGAAGAAAGATAAGGAAGAGACCAATAGAATCATAATAGAGGTCAAGAAATAGGCAGCTGAGAAGAAAAAGAAAGAAGCTGCATAGAAGGCACATGACAAGATAATTGCAGCTGAACAAAAGAGAAAGGCACAGAGAGATCGTCACCTTGCAACACAAACAACACAAAGTGAATCTCATCAAGCTGAAATGCTAGTTCACAGAGCTCATATGGCATTCAATGCTTTAGGTGAAGAAGGTTAAATGTAAGATGCTCATGTTCCAGTTGCCCCTCGGCTTACTTTACCAAGAAGTCAAACCATTATCATGTCCCAGGTAGTTATAAAACCATTACCAAATTCTAGGAGAATGGAGTGGTATCTAGGTGTAATTAAAGAATGGCGGGGAAGGAGAAGTCCAATAAAATGAGATGTAGTTTCTTGTTTAACTGAATTTTTGTGTTGCAAAAACTCTATAAATATGTTAGATACCTATGTACTTTTGGTTTGTTGCCTTTTGACAACTCTTGCGTGAGTCCATCTAGATACCATTATGTCCTTGTTTCACTAAATCATGTCCTTTTGGTGTCCTAGAATGTGCCAACTTCAAGTTGTCCAAATTATGTCCTTTTGGTCACGTGAAATATGCAAATGATTGTTTCTATTTACTCTGAAAAAATTGTTCTATTAACCTAAACTATTTGCTTTCCACTTGTTGTAACAATGCCACATAAATGCATTTCATTTGACTCAAATACAAATTTAGACTCAAGTATGGGAAAAAGGCAATACATTTCACTACATTGCATCGGGTTCACATACATAATGGCCAAAAGGCATTACAAGGTTCATTCACTACTAAGCATCACTATATCAACTCGTAGATGAACAAAAAATCATCACTCTATCGTAAACTAGCTAGAACATCACTCTCACTTGCACACATTGCACATATAACACTCACTCTCACTTCAACACCTCGCTCTCACTTATTCACCAGTAGAAAAACACACATTGCACATAGCACACACAACACATCCACTGCAACCTTGCCAAGAACTACTATCTGCCTCACTTCCTCCAAAATCATCATCAGGTGTTGCTCATGTCCTTGCGCCCTTGTCACCTGGGCCTCCTGCTTCCTGAGCTCAAGTTCTTCTCTCCTATCTTCTGCCCAACCAAGAGCATCAACAACATAATTCCCCTGAATGTAGGTGTTCTCAATCAGATAGCCAATATACTCCAGCTCCCAATGCCAAAAATTGCAGCCACACTCTGCAAAATCAAAAAAAAAAATCAATCTGAGCTCCCAAATACAGTGTATTATATCAAAACGAGGGAGGAAATTAATAACTTGAGAAAAATGCAAAGCACAGAGACTTATATTACCCCATGATTTTTACACTTGCAGTACATCCATCCAGGGTGCTCCGGCATCCCCAAGCAGCACTACTTCAAAGAGTGGAAGCAATCGGGGCAGAAGATGAGTAGAAATGAAGGGGTTCGGCAGTGGAGTAGACACCGGGACGAGCTAGTTCTGGAGATGGCGGCCCAACAGCCATAATCCGATGGCACCTCACAAATTCCAGTCACTCTCCTATGCCAGTGACGAGGTTTAATCTCGTCAATGCCCATTGTTATGAGCTTGGGTTTTGGAGAAGATGGGGTCTTTGGAGATCGTGAGCAGTTAACGACAAGCAACGAGGACACGATATTTACCAGTTCGAGGCCCCGGAGGAAAACCCTACTCACATACATTCTTGATTACTGAACCGAAGGTTATAGAATGAGATGCAATCTGGCATGGAGGTGTGTATGCGGTGTAAAAGATTGGCCCTCATCGTCGTGCCCTCCTAGCCTTTATATAGAGTTAGGCAGGTCTCGGGCACAGATTGAGTTGGTTACAAGCTTAGGGTTTGCCCCCTTTGAATATTTTATTTGTTCTAGTCTTGCTCTCCAAGGATCCGAAGATGTCATGGGCTTGGGCCACCCGAAAATCTCCACGGGCCGCGTATATTCTTGTGGGACTTTCTTGGGCTAGACCAGGTATGCTAATGTCGTGTACCCGCAGGGTATAACCACTCGAAGAATCAATGCCTTAATCATACCTCAGGTGCGCGGCCAACACTCCTGATAGGGAGCGCTGGTCGCGCACCCTATGAATTTGGGGGCTACTCCGACATGGTTATACCCTGCGGGTACACGACATTAGAATACCTGGTCTATCCCAAGGAAGGCCCACAAGAATATACGCAGCCCATGGAGATTTTTGGGTGGCCCAAGCCCAATCTTCCACCTCCATGCAACAGAACTGATCTTCTTCTCCAAAACCCAAGCTCATAACAATGGGAATTGACGAGATTAAACCTCGTCAGTCTGCGCCATGATTTAGGGTTAACCGGTTGAGCAGAGGAGGGGAACGCGCGGGCCAGGATGAATGGGTCCAGTGCATCGCGGGGGGTTAGTAATCATTGGAATTTTTCAAACAAACCCCTCCCAAACTTCTTCATTCGCTAATTTACCCGTCTAGTCATCTACCGGTGGGACCCACTCCTCCAATACACCGGGTTGTATCGCTCACACTGTCATGCAAGTTTAATGATATTAAACGTGTATTTCCATTGTATAATGATCACAGAAAGTTGAATGACTAATCATGGATTTAACTCATAAATACGGCATGAAGTAGTATTTCCTTTCAATCCAAACAATTCGATACTGAGCGCATCTCCACCAGCAGCCCCCGCTATGGCTATTGGGACACTAGCCACAAATTGGGATCATACTTGCACCTCATAGGTTGTCTATACTGGGAGCGAGTCCAATAATTTGTTTCGCACTCTCACTCAGGTCCCAAACCACAGGGGTCGTCTTGCTAGTGCCGACATAGTACGCAACTCGAAATTTTTTTGCGGGCCACTCTTGGCAGCCACACAACCATTTCGCTTCGCCCTAGCATCTCTCATGTGCTCTCCTCCCGTCACCCCGTATTAACACTAAGAGTTCGGCTACTGTCTACCTATGAGCAATGCACATCCACCCCGCATTCATGGTGGTTCAGATGGAGCCGTCGCTTCTTGCTGTTTCCCAAATCTGACGATGCTACTACGGGTTGCCGCCGAGTGTTGCACCTTCTGTCTCTGCCACTACATGTTGTTTCTCCTCCTCTTCTTTCCAGCATGTGCCAGTCAACATGTCATCTTCAACCGCTTCTCATAGATTTGCCGACACACAGCAGTGGCTGACACCACCGTTTGCCCGCCTCGCATAAAAAATGTTTGACCGTTTGCCTAGGTACATTTTATACATACTTTGCCACTTAAAATTTGGTGTGTTGTTGTTGTTGTTTGATTTCTTTGTTGCTTAATCCATATACTGTGGATAGCGATCATGAGATGATTATCCAATTGTTGATGCAAGACGAAGTTGATGCCGTTATCGAAGAGGAATAGCGGTTGTTGATCTTGATCACCAGGTGTCAGCCTATTTTGTTGCTTTCCTGGAATGCATCAAGAAAAGAAACATGTTCTCAACTAAAAATGAATCTAATGGTGCATTTGTAGGTGCTTAAAGAAAATATCATGTGAGTCTTGATCTAGTTGAACTTATAGATTGCTTAAATGCAATTTATTTGAATTGGTATATGGTTAATTTTATTTGTATGTTTAGATTATTATTAAACTATTTATTTGTTTAAAATTATGTGATATGGTTTGAATTATTGTAAAACTATTAATTAAAGCTACGCTATATGTTGGTATTTAAAAAAATGACCTGATCTTGGGATCTGTCATATTATGTGCACCAGTATGGTCAGCCCCTATTAATGTGTCGGGCAACTGCCCCCTATAACGTTGTTGGCGAACACGTTTCTAAGGCTACCTGTGAAGATGTTCCGATATCTCTAAGGGAATGCAATTGGCAAAGTGTTAGAGCACCTCCACTCGTTGGGCGTCCAAGCCGAAATCTGGGGCTATTTAGCGCTGGACGGATGTAACTTTTGGCCTCAGTTTTCCACTCACGTTTCCATGTCGAGATCTCAGGCGATGCAAAAACTGCGAGGTTTCATCCAAATTCAGCACAAAATCAAACAGAGTTTGCCATAGTTCGGCATAAATATGAATATAAAGCAATGCTCGGCATAGTTCGGCATGAAATTAAACACGGTTCCGCATGAAATTAAACATAGTTTGGCATAGACTGAAAATACAACATAGTTCGACCAGATCATGCTCGGCATCTACATGTTTCCCTTGCGTATCCATATGTGCTCAACCAGGTCATCTTGTAGCTGTTGATGGACTACCGGGTCTCGGATATCCTGACGCATGGCGATGAAGGCAACCTAGGTTGGCGACACCTGATAATCAGGCTCTATAAGAGGTCCCTGTCTGTAGTATGGCTCGTCCTGCATGACCAAATCCACCGGGGACTTCCTCTCATCCTCGATAATCATGTTGTGCAAGGTCACACAATAGTTCATCACCTCCCACATCTGATCTTTTGACCAGGTCATAGCAGGGAACCGGACAACTGCAAACATCTATTGGAGCACACCAAATGCCCGCTCCATGTACTTCCTGCAAGCTTCTTGTTGCTTGGGAAACTAAGCATGCCTGGGAAGTCAGGTTTGAGATAGTCTTCACAAATGTTGACCATCTTGGATAGATGTCATTTACAAGATAATATCCCTTGTTATAGTGGTGACCGTTGATCTCAAAGTCCATAGGAGGATCATGACCCTAAACAAGCTTGGCAAAGACATTTGAGTACTGGAGGATGTTGATGCATTGTTCGATCCTGCCATGCCAAAGAAAGAGTGCCAGATCCAAAGATCATGTGTAGAAACTACCTCGAGTATCACACTGCAACCTCCTTTATGGCATGTGTACATTTCCTACCATGCAAATAGACAGTTCTTCCAGTGCCAATGCATGTAGTCTATGCTTCCAAGCATCTTAGGAAATCCTCTACTTTCGTTGACTGCAAGGATCCGAGCAGTGTCTTCAGCAGTGGGTGATCTCAAGTATTGTGGCCCAAACACCGCAATCACTGCCATGTAGAACCTATACAAGCAATAAATGGTGGTGGACTCGGCCATGCGGAGATAGTCATCGGCACTGTCACCCGGATCTCAGTATGCAAGCAACCGCATCACCACTATGCATTTCTGTAGTGAGGATAACCCAACCATGCCGGTGTAGTCCTTTTTGAACACGAAATAGGGGTCGAACTCCCGGATGGCATGCATGATCTCGAGGACGATATTTCGGCTCATCCTAAAACGGCGCCGAAACACGGCCTCTTTGTGCAGGGGCTCATCGGCAAAGTAGTCAGTGTACAACATGTAGTAGCCCTCGAGACGCTACCTTGTTTTGCCCCTCCGGCGACCCTTCTCCGAGCATCCACGCTTCAGTGATGCAATCTACATGTACAGACGGGCGAGAGAGGTGAGGATCTGCATGTGCTTTGCATCTTCGGCAACTGCAGCTGTCTCTTCCTCGATTAACAGGGAGAACATGTCCTCGTCGTCGGAGTCGATGGCTGAACATGCAAAATGCTGAACACTTGGCGGGCGAGGTGGCGGGAGCTCGGAGCGAAGCCGAGCTGCAGCAAAGGAAGGACGGTGAAACGAGGCCTAGAACCTAGGAGGAAGGATGCTGCGATGGCGGCGGACCTATCTACAGGCTTGGATTCAGCTTGGCGGTGTTGGGCTTCACGTGCGATGACATGGCGGCGGGGGCAGCTGCGTGAAAGCTCTCTACCGCGGGAGAGCCGAGTGGGGGTGGGGAATGGCCTCTAGTCGCTCACAGGGTTAGCCCACCCTTTTTTTGCTGCATCCGACATTTCCAGGCGGTTCCCAGCGCCCCGGTTTCGGCCTGGGAACGCCAGACGAAAGTTGGGCCAAATCTAGCGTTATTCGGCATCCTAAGAACGCAGCTAGGCAAAATTTCGCCGCCTGAAAAAAAACGCCCTAGGAACGCGGGTGGAAATGCTCTTAGGTGCTAGAATGCGGGTGGTGTTTTGGCTTCCATGTACAAATGAATCCATTATAAAAAAAGTACATATATAATAAAATTTAAATTGTCAAAAGAATCTGAGTGAAAATTTCGCATGTATATCCGGATATTGTATATCCATACACAAGTTTTCACCTAAAAGCAATATTTATGTGGCTTGTGTAAAAAGACAAAAAATGTTTGTGAATAGAACATTGGAGCACTGAAATTTGTCTTTTTACATAAGACACCTAAAATCTTCTTTTCCAATAAAAAACTTGTGCACAAACATTAGTGTCTGGACGTACATGCACTTTTTTTAAAAAAAATATATTAAAATATATTTTCATGGTTCGTTTGCACCAATAAGCCGAATTAGATTTCCACTACTATGTTAGAATAGGGGCTATATTAGTATGCGTGCAAGTTGTGCATCTCCTTCCTTCCAAAGCACGTTGCATAGCCATCCATTCCGGCCTCTTTGTCAGCAAGCAACTCTTTGCAACGCTACGTGGTCTTTTCTTGCCAACTCTGACGTATCAGCAATTCAACAGCAAGCAACTATTTGCAACGCTACGATTGTTTTTCCTCGCCAACTCTGAAATATCAACAATTCAACATACGAATATTTATATGTGTTCTCCTAATCTAAGCTATCCTCCACGACGTGCTAAGCGGTACTTGTCAGATTCAGTTTTTTACGTGGCTGACCATCATATTTCTTAAATTCCCGAATGTTCTCTTTTCGCTTTTTTGTTTTTTGTGAAAGAGCTTACCTTCACTAATTTTATTATCACCAGACTGATCCTACACTAATACTCGGGCATCACAAATTTCATGTTATTGTCTCTGTTTACATTATGCTCTTGAAATAGATCGTGCACAAGGGCGCTCTGTCTTGAAATAGATTGTGCACAAGGGCGCTCTTTCGAGTCCGGAAGCATCGAGGTGGGATGAGCAGGGAATACCATGTTATATTTACGGTAGTGAATAATACACGTGGAGATACATAAGCAATCGCGTGAATATAAAATAATGTCTAAAAGAACCGAGTAAATGTCTCCATTCTCTTTCTTCTTCTATGATATAATCTTGCACTATTCTGAAGTTAACCGAACGAAACTGATATAGAAGCCAAACCACGGGCCTGTAAATACTAATGAGGGTTCTTTCATAATTTTAATTTAAGCCGCAATGTCAAGTTCACGTGCATGTGTGTAACCATTGAAGTAATAAATCAACCAGCAAAAGTATGAACACAAGTATTTCAGGAAAAAGCATCCGAACATTCCGGTCAACACCGCTAGAAGATAAGAGTATGAATCATTATTGTCGAGGACATAGAAGCCAGAAAAATTATTGCGAGGATAAGCCTCTTCGTGGCGTTCATGAGACAAAAATCCAAAATAGATCGGGCGAAACAAGATCTGAAGGCCCATACCTAGAGAATTTGAATCTTTTCAACACTACCATCGAAGTCGGGAAGCAGATCCCGTCATCGAACAAAGGGCCTAAATTTACTTATTTATAGACGATGACATCTCCACTGACGCAAAGACCAATTAGAAGATGGCTAGCAAAACCCTAACATAATCTATTGGAATCACTACTTTTATTAAAAAAACTCCACTTGTAGATTGTAACACTCCATATTTTTTTTAATCAAGACTATGTGTTGGTTATGCAAATTTTAGGAGGGAACAAAAACTTTTTATGCTTCTTTGACTTGTGCTTTGTCATATGATCTCTTGTGTGAACACCTAATGTATGTCTAGGTGTGTACCTTGTGGTAATACCATCGCCTAAGGCTCTGAAATGATTACAACAAAACAATGCACCTCATAAAAGTTCAGATAGAGTTTCCCTCCTTCACTTAAATTCCGTTTACACTATTTTTTCCTTCAAACCATTCTCCTTTGGTTTAGCAAATATTTTCAAACAAATAGTTTGGAAAACCTTGGTAAATGTGACATGCAAGTGATATCACTCTTTTTCCATATAAATATTTTTATAAAACTATTTCTCTAAAATCCCTTTTCTTATTTAACCAAAAATCATGGAAATGGTAATATATCATTTCTTGTCATATAAACCACCAAATTAAATTCAGGAAATGGTGGGCAATGTCTAGGCCACATCCATCTACATCCCCATCTCATTGATATACCATAACATGGACGAGATCGAGACCATTTCCATCTTTCCAATTCAAATTGACATTTCACATGCATTCATCTACATATCCTTCTTGAGATCTCTAAAGAAATTTGGATCGGAACCAAACCCGACCCTTTACCACCCCTACATCTCTCTCACTCTCTCTAGTCATGGACTATAGCATTGTCCACACTTGTTGTGTGAATGGAGGAAAGGAGGAGAGGCCGAGGCAATCTTGGAAAAGATCATGTGCAACAATGCAAACCCATCCACCTCCCTCTCAGCCACTCTCCTAGTGTGTGCCACCATCCCACCACCCCACCTAACCCCTCTACCCCACATGGCGGTGGCACTAGCTTGCCCTAGCCCTTTCTCTCTCATTTCTTTCTCGGGGATCAAAGCTAGGGAGAGACATCACCATCTCTTCTCTCAGTCCCTAGAGCTCAACTAGTGAGCGTTGACCGTGTTAATATTCTATTTCGGCTAAGATTTTGGTATATTATTGTGTTGTCAATTTTGATTATAGTATCATATTATTTGGTATTATTGAAATTACATTAGTGGTGTGGCATGATAGAAACACACCACTAGTGTGTGAATTACTAGTGGTGTGTCCACGACACACCACAGATATCCACTACCAGTAGTGTAACAACGGCGGTGTGTCAAATACATGCCATTATAGGGTGATTCTCCATGCCTCTGGTAGCCTATTATGTACTAGTGGCCCTACGCACATCCATCATCACGTGCCCGCCGCCGAGACCCCGCTGCACCATGCCGCCGAGACCCGCTGTCATCGACACGGTAGATAAAACACATCATCACCAGCAGAATCTTCCAGGCATCATGTGCTGCAAACTAATGCCCTCTACAGAGAGAGCGACACAAAATATGTTGTCATCATCAGATCTAAGAGACCTAGATCTAGGGTTTTTGCCTAGAACCAATAGGCATGAAGCCGGAGATTCACATCGACGACACCTTCAACAAGGTAAAGATGCCCGAAGACGTTTCCATCGTCAACTCTGACCGCATTGGAGCCCAGCTCTCACCGGTCGCCTGCTTCACCACCAACCCGTGCACTATAGTCCAAGGGGCCGAGCCACGAGAGGGGAAGGCCACCTCCAAGCCATGTGATGTCGATCTACCTGGAGAAGGCCTCGACACCATGCGCCGTGTTGAACAACACCATGACGCCGGCGGCCGCGCCACATTCGGACTCAAGGGAGTCGTCTCGTGCTGCCCCATCAGGCAAGGAGGCGACCCCCCCCCCCCCCCCCCCCCCTTCCTTCCTGACGGTGTCTGCCGGGTTTTTCCTGGACATGCCTTACATCTATAGTGGAGGAGGAGGAGGCGAAGGGGTTTGGAGGGCTGGCGCGGCGGCGACTTCTTTAGGATTCCCCCGGTCGCCCCATGTGAGCGCGCGAGGGTACAGTCAAGACGCGAAAAGGCTTCTCAACAATATGGAGAAGCCTAGTGTTGTCCTGGAGGAGGTCACCATTGTGTGAGCTATCAAATATCTCGAGGGGCAAATACGAGTATAGGGAATTATTATTTTTGAAATTTGAGTATAGGGAAATTGGCGAAGGATCAGCTGGTAGAATGCTGTACTGGTTCTATGCAAAAAAAAATGCTGTCTGGTTCTCGGCAAACAAAAAGAGTATGTTGTACTGATTAACTGATATGCGTGCAATTTTGCGTGTCCCATTCCTTTCATACCACGTGGTTTTCCCTTTCCAACTTTGACAAATCAATAATCCAACATGCGTATTTATATGTGTTCTTTTATCTATTATCTATACTACTATTCTCGGCTACGTGCTAAGCGCTACATCGCACTTAATTCAGTCTCCTGTGACATTCATTTTCTATGTGGCTGACCATCCTTTCGCTTATTTTTTCTTCAATTCTTTTTCAGGGGATATTCTTTCTTAAATCCTCTAATCTTGTTCTTTCATTTTTGTTGTTGTGGAAGAGCTCCATGCTTCCCAACTTTCATTATCACGTAACGATACTACAACAATATTTGGGTACCACAAATTTTCTCTTAGAACATCTCCAGCCATCCTCTCAATAGCTCTCCCGATAAGGCTATTTGGGTCTCATACACCGAAAACTTCACTCAGCCGCGGAGAAGGTCGTTGTAACTTGTAAACGGTCTGGCACTTCCACGCCTTTCTTGACGCATAGGGACCGACCTGGGAGTGGCAGACACGCGTGATAAACCACACTACATAGGATACCGAGAGGTGGGTACCACATGGAAGCCTTCTATTCTCTCCACCCTACCTCGCATCTTCCATGCTCACCTCATGACCAACTCTCCACCGAATCACCACCGCCGTGTTTCGATGCGTACCCAAGACCCAAGCATAGCCCTCCCCTGCTTGGGAACCATCGTTACTTGCTCGATCTGGCAGTTGATAGCACTGCTGCCACCGATTCTGCCACTATCAACCACCTACCTCCATCTCGTCTTGGCTGACACAACAACTCTTCTTGTGTACCGCCGTCGCTCGCCGACTATGAGACCGCCTCGTGCCCGCGTCACCCACAAGTTGTCCGTCCGTTTTCCTAGGTGCTTTTCTTCTAGATTGTTGACTCGCATACATAGGGTGTTCAGTTGTTTAATTGCTTCGTTGTTTGATTCATAGATGAATAACGACAATGAGTTGATGATCCAACAATTGATGGAAACCTAAGTCAGTGCCTATGCCAATGATGATGGGCACTTGATCATCTCTTGTCTTCTACGTTTACAGGCGCACATTAATGTCCCTTCCCCACGTGGAGGTTCAAAGTTTGGAGAAAAAAGACCAAGCCTCCTTTTCGAATGGAGGGTCATGTGATGCTCGTTTTGCTATTGGCTGGTACCCTGTTCCTCCCTGCTCTGTTTGATCAGATGATGGAGGTCTGTTATCGTGCATAACATGATCATTAAGAGTGAGTGTGCTGCTCCAATCATTGATGATCAGCTGTGTGACCATCCTCTTGTCAATGTTGATCACTAGGTGCTGGCCGAGTTAGCTGCTTTCCTCGCCATTGCTGCAGTAATATATGATGAAGATGTCTATTGCCAACTATAGGATGGTATAGTTGAGCATTTATGCGTGCTTAAAACAAACCAAGCCTTAGTCTTGATCTAATTGAACTTGTCGAATTTCATTTTATTTGAATTATATAAATTTATTTCATTCATAAGTTTCAATTATTGTTGAAATAATTTATATGTTAAAAATTATACAATATTATTACAAATGTGGTTGTATTTGCAAAATAAATGAAAACAAAACTACTAGGAGAGCCATATTAGAAACGCCACTGGGTACAATCGCTCCCGTACACCGCCAATAGCTTCCCTTGTGTGCTTTTGTCCGGAAGTACCAGGTGACATACATGTGCATGGTTCGTGAGTTCTTTCCGGTCCTGAGGTCCCATCCTAGCGAAAGGTGAGCTTTTTTTTTTTTGAACGCGGAGTGTCCCGGAAGGGGCTAGAACCTTTCATTAATATAGCAGTGGAGGTACAAAATTATTACAAAGGATCCCATAGAATAAGAAAATAACACATGGATTCCTGGTATTTGTAGAAAGGACCTTGCTAAAAGATTGGGAATTACAATTTAGCCCTTCCTCTTCCCCACTGTGGAGCAGAGAGACCAGCGTGCTGCAACAATGGAAGGCACGGGGCGCTACCACTTGCCTTGGCCCGGTAAAGCTCCAGCACTTGAGCTCGAAGAGGGCCTCCCAATGGAGGTTGAGGGATTGTCGGAGCATACCGACAAGACAGATGCCATCTTGGCAAAGGATTCTGGCGTCTTCTTGGACGCAGAGGATGAGCTCCCAGATGAAAAGGTTCTTTGACCCCAACTCCACCCTAGCTGAGTCTCGTCTCTGTGAACAACTTCCCCTATCCCCACCATGGAGCTCGAGAAGAAGTAGAAAGACAGAGAGGAAGGCAGAGCGAGAGCAGAAAAAACACGCCAACACCACACAGTAGGAAGCGGCTCACCGTCAGACCGAAGAACACCCACGGACTCGGGGAGGCGAGCGTAGAGGATGGCGATGTTGACGAGCCAAAGCAACCACGGTCCACTTATTGAAGAAGTCCTCACCGGGTTCACCGTCGCCGCCCAGATCCCACCATGGAAACTTCGGCGGGCGTCGCCGCCTGGCCGTGGAGGAACGCCAGATCGGAGGACCTCCAGAGAAAGGGGAAGACGGCCTTATTCTTGGAGATGCCGAGCTTCAGGCTCCGATCTTGCCATCGCCCTTGCCACCGGAGCGGCGTCTCGAGGGAGGGGGAGCAACGGGCGCGCCAGACCCGGCCGATGAGATCTGGTGTCCTACTCCAAATCGCCACAAGGGGACAACATCTACCAAATCTAAACCTAAGACCTAGACTACTGAAGCCGGCGCCTCTCCTTAGCTTCCTCCGAGCGGCATCGCCGTCGAGAGGAGCCTCAGATTGGCCCGGGGCGGAGTGGACGACTCTCAACGGGGGGAGGGAGGTGGGGGAACGGAGATGGTTTGTGGCGAGGTCGGAAGGCACGTACACGGGAAAGCTGAGCTGAAAGAACATGTTTTAGCTACGCCTTCATGCTTCTCTGTTATGGCAGGAGCTTTGTTATTGCTTCGCCCCAATGCTCCTCTTGGATGAATCCCCAAACCTAGGCTCACAAAGGGTCCAAGCATCAGGTATCTTAACGCCGTAGTTATGAATCGCATTGGAAGATCAGGGCACCTCCGCAAATTGCCAACAAATAGAGACTAGGCAGAGAAAACATACAAATGACGAGTAGAGATTTGGTGCACATGGACGCCGGTGGTCCTGTTTTTTAAAAGATCAAAAATCGTATTTTCAAGTTCTAAAAAATTCTGAAAATAAAATCAGGTTGTAACCCATGATGTATTCCAAAAACGTGTAAAATATCAATTAGAAATTATTTGTATTTTAAGCTACAAAAAAATGACAATATTGTAGATGTGAGTAAAGCGATGTCCGAACTTTGTCATTTTTGTAGAGCTCGGAATACAAAATATTTTGAATTAATATTTTGCACATTTGTGGGATACAACATTAGCTACCTTTAAGATTTTGGTTCACAATTTTTAAAACTTATAAATATAGTTCTAAATTCTTTTAATATAGAGGAGGCACTTGAACTCGGTAGTCAAAAGGACTTCCTGTACAAATAACTTACTATATTCCCTTTGTCCGAAATTTACTAACTCACGTCCATGTATCTTGCTTCTAGATATATGCAAACTTAGACAAAAATGAGTCCGTTAATTTTGAACCGAGTGAATACCCACTAAAACATGAAAATGAACAAAGTACGTCCTTATCGTTAATGTCTATGAGCCCTACTAAAATAACTTTCCACCACCCGTCCACAGAAACTCCATCAGCATCGGGCTCAAGGTGTGCACACCGCTGCGTTAGGGATGCACGTAAGCCAACCCTTCCTGTCCGCTATTTCTAATCTAGGGAGATGCACCAACGTACTTAAGGGCATCTCCACCCACTCACTCAACGTCTCTCGTCCGAGTGTATCCGAACTTGTCCCCACGGATATGGGGGGCGTGCGCGGCGTCTTAGTGGTCTGACCCATTTAGATAAATGTGTTCGGCTCGATTACTCCGTGCATCTTATCTAAGCATCAGTTGCGTCGGCCCGGACGCGAGCGGACAGAGGTCATGTCCTGCCCGTCGTAACGTATCTATAATTTTTATATTCCATGCTTGTTTAGTATCCACTTTGCTATGCTTTATCTATACTTTGAGGTATTTTTATACATTTTTTGGAACTAACCTATTAACAAGATGTCATAGTGCAAGTTGCCTGTTTTCTGCTATTTTTTGTTTTTAGAAAAGTTATTAAGGAAATATTTTCGGAATTGGACGGGACAAAAGCCAAAGTCAATACACCGGAATGAACACAAAGACCGAAGGGCGACCGAAGGAGGGCCACGAGGCGGCCACACACTAGAGTGGCGCGGTCCCTCCCTAGGGCGCACCGTCATCTAGTGTGGGCGCCTCGGATGCCCTCCCGCCTTGCCTCTTTGCCTATAAAAGTCCCCCGATGCCAAAACCCTAAGGACCCGATCAGATCTCCATGAAACAGTATGTAGCCACCGCCACCATCGTCCCTAGATCAGGGGATCTGAAGCTCTTGCCGACACCCTGCCGGAGGAAAGAGATCATCCCGGAGGCCTTCTTCATCACCATGCCAGCCTCTTGTATGATGTGTGAGTAGTTTACTCTTGGACTATGAGTCCATACAGTAGCTAGATGATTGTTTCTCCTCCTTTGTGCTATCATGTTTAGATCTTATGAGATCTGTTCATGATCAAGATCATCTATTTGTAATCATACATATTGTGTTTGCGGGGATCCGATGGATATTGAGATTGCTATGTCAGATTGATTATTAATTCTATCATGTCTTATTGATCATTGATTCTATCATGTCTGTGTTGTTTGTGATCTTGCATGCTCTCCGTTGCTAGTAGCTATCTTGGCCACGTAGATTCTAGTGACTCCAAGAGGGGGTATTTATACTCGATAGTGGGTTCATGTCTCTAGTAATCTGGGGAAGTGACAGGAATCTCTAAGGTTGTAGATGTGCTGGTGCCACTAGGGAGAAAACAATAATTTTTTGTTCATGGAACAATTGTATTGTTTACTTTACACACATTGCTTAATGCAGTTATCCGTTTGCTGCAACTTAATACTGGAGGGGGTTCGGATGATAACCTGAAGGTGGATTACTAGTCATAGATGTAGTTAGATGACGGTCTATATATATTATTGTAATTCCCAATTAAATTTCATAGGAATCATGAAGTCTAGTATTTGCATTGTTATGCCTTGCTCGGTCCTGTCAATTGTCCCACTGTAATTTGTTTATCCAGCATGTTATGTTATTTATCATAAGGACAACACCTCTAGTAAACTTTGGACCCCGGTCCAATCTTTACCGTTGTTACATCATCTACTGTTACCATTTACTTTCTACAAGCAACCATTATCTTCCATATTATACGTTTAATCCTTTGTTTCAGCAAACCAGTGAGATTGACAACGTCACTGTAAGTTGGGGCAAAGTCTTGAGTTTGTGCTGTGCGGGATTCCAAGTTGTTAGCAACATCTTGGAGTTGTTTCCTTGCTCTACTGGTTCGATAACCTTGGTTTCATAACTGAGGGAAAGCTTGCTGCCGTGCTCATCATACCTTACTCTCAGGGTCTCCCAACGAAGCTCTACTATTGAGCCATGTCACCCGCCGCCTTTCTACGGTCCTCCGTCGCCCGGTGCGCTAGGGCCTTATCCATCTCGGCGGCCTAGTGGTCCCTCGCCTCCTGATCGGCGAGCTCCTTCGCCTCAGCCGCGAGCAACTCCGCCGGAGAAGGATCCGGAGCCGGAATCATAGCACCATTGGGGACGAAGCCCAGCATTTGCGCTATCTGCACGGGGATGGCGATCAGCGCCTCCAGCTGGTCCACCTCCTCCCCCTCCTCGTCGTCGTCCTTCGCCACGGACGTGTCGTCGTCAACGAGACCCCATGCGATCGCCGCCTCAGCGGCCAGAGCCACGCGCTCCTCCTCCGCCGCCAAGTTGGCGACATGTTCACGACGCGGAAGACCTTGGACACCTCCTCCAGCGTGGTCATGGCTGCCTCGTGGCATACCTCGTGAAAAAACGCCGATGCGGCACCGCCTCCTTGGCGGCGACGTGGTGTATGTCGTTCACCGCCCATGCGGCGGCCACCATGGCCGCCGCCCCCACAACCCGTTGCAGCACCTGCTCTGTGACATGGCCTTCCTTCTTGAAGGCCAGCACCTGCGCATCGCTCATGTGCCGAGCCAACAACGTGGTCTCGAGGTGGACCTCGTCGACCTCCACGTCTGGGTAGCAGGTGGGGCACATCTCCCGGATCTTCGTCCAGTTGACGATCTTGCGGCGAGGCATGGCTGCTGGTGGCTGACGCTTTTTCAGGCTGATGGTTTTCTCTTGCTTTGGGGCTTGTTGTCTCCGCCGTGATGGCGGCTGTCTTTTATAGACTCGACGGAGGCGGAAAACGGCCTGGGATGCACGGGAAGTTTTCTCGCTGCAGGAAGCGAGGCGCATGCGGGAAATAATGGCGGGAAAAGCCGGTCGCGCGGGAAGGCGTCGGCGCTGATCGTGTCTCCATTAACGTCCAATCGCGAGGGTGTCAACCGGTGACAGCGAGAGGAAGACGGACATATGGGTCGGGCCGCTAGACGCGGTCGTCCGGACCACGACCCCAAATCAACCACGACCTGACTCAAACGGACAGAAACGGATCGTTTGAAGCCGACCGGTTGGCCCAGTGGAGATGCCCTAACCAATGAGTCTTAAAAAAATTTGCAGGCACTAAAATTCAGCGGACTGTCCACCTTGTACGCCGTACGGGTGGCCGGCATCCCTACCGTTGTAAGGAGAAGAACGATGTAGATGCATCACTGAAATGGCTGGCACGATAAATAATCTGGGACAGAAGGATGCACACAACTCCACTGACTAACCCAAACAACAAATGTGGATATCTCAGACGACAGATGCGCCGCTCCAGGCTTGCCGCATGCTTTCATCCCAAAAACACTGCGATATATCCTGCAACCAGTAGAGGGCTTTGTACGGTTTCACAAATTTAAATCCACTAGTGGATTTGACCCCACTGGGTGATCCCGGGTGGTCACTTCAATCCCGACTACCCCTCTCCCACATTCACTATTAATCCTTGTTGTCCATTACCATTCGGTTAACAGCAAGTACCATCGTCACAGAAGGAAGCAAGCAACACACAACATACAAAAAAAAGATGGCACCTTTAAATCCAAACTAGGTGGATATGCGCGCTTCGCCGCGCCGCCTACAGTCTATTTGGCAGAGTGTGGTAGGTTTATTGTACTCATTGCTGGTAACATATTTTGTTTTGTTTGTGTTACCATAAATTAAATATATGAGCAAGTGAGGTTGAGTGTTTTAATCGATAGATAAATGTGTCATCTACGTGTCAGACATATCTAAAACAGAGAACTGATCTTAAATCGCAAGAAGCGGGTCCTTATTTCATATTGAAGATCATAAGCAACAGAGGGGTACCGGTGTTTCTTCAAATAAAAAAATGTACATCGAGCAAACTTCAAACGAAAATACATCGAGCAATAGACCAAGTTCAGTACCACAAAAAACTGGCATATTACATGATCAAGATAAAAAAACTAATGATGTCAAAACAAGCTAACTTATAAAGTGTAGGGGTTCGTAGCATGGAAAACAAAAAATTTCTACCGCATACAAACAAACAAGCCAAAATCTATCTACTAGATTGTAGCAACGAGTCAATGGAATAACTCACCCTCGAAGATTTCAAAGTGTTTAACAAGAGCGGATTCTCGTGGGTGATGTAGTCGTACTCTTGCCGATCTCAAGATCGTGTAGACGATCCTTCCGCGCCAAGTGCTCGCAGCGCTTCGCAGTCACACGCTGCGTTACTGATGAAGACCTTTCTCTCCCTTGTTCCAGCAGGCGGCGGAGGTTGTAGCACTCTCCTCGCGATTCCGGCAACACGACGGCGTGGTACCGGAAGTAGAGGTGAGATCTCGCAGGGCTTCGCCTCAAGCCGGAGCGAGTATGGTGGACTATGAGAGAGTCCTTGGTGATCTAGGGTTTAGACACACCAAGGATAGAGGGCTAGGGGGGTGGCTAGGGCTTGGGGAAAGCCCCAAGTCGGCGGCTAGGGTTTGCCCTAGGGCGGCAGCGACTGCAGGAGGGCCGGCGGCTAGGGCTAGGGTTTTGGGTGGTGGAGTTGTGTGTCTAGAGGGGCAGCCCTGCCCCTCCTTTTATAGGTGGAGGGCGCCGGCCAAGGGGGAGGGAGTCCTCCCCCAACTCGGCCTCCAAGACCGGCGGTGGAGGGAGAGGAACTCCTCCCCAAGTAGGTTTCCTACTCTCCCTCCACCAAGCAAACTTGCCGTTTGACTTTTCAAATTGGTGTTTGACTTTTCAAACTAGGATTTAATTTATCCCTTTATTTTTCTCAGCGATGACACCTAGTACATGATGCAACCATTCCAACTTGTTATGACACATTCATGTACCCTTCCCCTCCGGAGTGTCGAACCTTCCAGAACCTTCTAGAACATTCCCGATGAAAACACCGGAACCATTCTCCAACCCCGAAACATGACTTTCCTTATATGAATCTTATTCTCCGGACCATTCCGGATCTCCTCGTGATATCCCGAATCCCATCCGAGACTCCGAACAACATTCGGTCTCTTACTCATCATCCCATAACTACTCAACAACATCGAAACCTTAAGTGTGTCTCCCTACGGTTCGTGAATTATGCGGACATGATCGAGACACTTCTCCGAACAATAACCAATAGAGGAATCTATAAATTCATATGGTTCCCACATATTTCTACGATTACTTTGCGATCGAATGAACCACTTACATACGATACCAATTTCCCTTTGTCTCACGATAGTTTATTTATCCGACGTTTTGATCGTCGGTATCTCTGCATACCTAATTCAACCTCTCTTACTGATAAGTACTCTTTTCTCGTTCCCGTGATATGTGATCCCTTGTGAGCCAGTCACATGCTTGCAAGCCAATTGGATGACATTCCACCGAGAGGGCCCAGAGTATATCTATCTGTCATATGGATGGACAAATCCCACTCTTGATCCATGTGTCTCAATCAATACTTTCTGAACACTCAATGCCACCTTTATAACCACCCAGTTACGGTGTGGTGTTTGATGTCATCAAAGCATCCTTCCGGTGATGGTGATATGCATGATCTCATGGTCGAAGGAATTAGGTTACTATGTATCAGAAATCATATAGCAATTGAACTATTAAAATGACTTGATCTTTATGCTACACTTATCTATAGGAGTATGTCCATCATACCATTCTCCTAACGATATGATCTTGTTGTTTAATAACATCTCAATGTTCATGATATGGAAACCATAATCACTTATTAACCAACAAGCTAGTATTATGAAGAGGCTTTACTAAGGACTCTAATTTAGTTTACAAATCACACAAGTATTAATGTTTCCTCGTTAATACTGTTATAGCATGAATGTAAAAATTTATCATAAACACAAAGATATAATAATAACTACATTTATTATTGCCTCTAGGGCATATCTCCAACAGTCTCCCACTTGCACTAGAGTCAACTAATCTAGATTACATGGTAATATACCGAACACCCATGGCAGTTTGGTGTTGGTCATGTTTTGCCCTCGGGAGAGGTTTAGTCAACGGATCCGCCACATTCAGATCTGTGTGTACTTTGCAAATATTTATGTCACCATCTTGGACATGTTCTAAAATAGCGTGAAAACGTAGCTTGATGTGCTTTAGCTTCTTGTGTGACCTTGGTTCTTGCGCATTGGCTATGGCGCCCATGTTATCACAGTAGATAGACATTGGGTCCAGCGCACTTGGAACCACACCGAGCTCTGTAATGAACTCCTTCATCCTTCTTGTGAAGCCTCCGAAGCATCTATGTATTCCGATTCAGTTGAAGATCTCGTCACAACGCTTTGCTTTGCACTCCTCCAGCTAACCGATGCACCATTCAAAGTAAATACGTATCCAGATTGAGATTTAGAATCATCCGGATCGGTGTTCCAACTAGCATTGGTGTAACCATTAACAACGAGTTGTTCATCACCTCCATAAGAAAGAACCATATCCTTAGTTCTTATCAAGTACTTAAGGATGTTTTTGATCATTCAATGATCCACTCCTGGATCACTTTGATATCTGCTAGTTAAACTAACAGCATATGCAATGTCGGGTCTAGTACATAGCATGGCATACATTAGAGATCCTATGGCTGAGGCATAGCGAGTCTTACTCATCCTTTCTCTATCTTCTCGTTCTTTGGACTTTGAGTTTTACTCAAGGTCGTATTGGGCAACATGGGCAAGAACCCTTTCTTGCTATCTTCCATTCCAAACCTCTTTAGAACTTTGTCCAAATATGTACTTTGTGACAATGATATTAGGCGTCTCGATCTATCTATATAAATCTTTATGCCTAATATGTAAGCTGCTTCGCCAAGATCTTTCATTGAAAAACTATTATTCAAATATTCCTTGGCACTATTAAGAAGGTCTACATCATTCTCAATCAACAATATGTCATCTACATATAGTATTAAGAATGCTACAGAACTCCCACTCACTTTCTTGTAGATACAAGCTTCTCCATAAGTTTGTATAAAACCAAAACTTTTGATTACCTTATCAAAACGTTGATTCCAACTTCGGGATGCTTGCTTCAATCCATATATGGACCGTTGAAGTTTGCATACCTTGTTAGCATCTTTAGGATCGACAAAACCTTTGGGTTGCATCATATACAACTCTTCATGAATGTCTCCATTGAGGAACATTGTTTTGACATCCATCTGCAATATCTCATAATCATAATATGCAGCGATTGCTAACAAAATCCTCATAGACTTTAGCTTCGTTACTAGTGAGAAAGTCTCATCGTTGTCAACTCCTTGAATTTGTCGAAACCCTTTTGTGACAATTCGAGCTTTATAGACAGTAACATTACCATCAGCATTTGTTTTCTTCTTGAAAATCCATTTGTTCTCGACAGCCTTCCGGCCATCCGGTAAGTCCACCAAAGTCCATACTTGGTTTTCGTACATGGATCCAATCTCGGATTTCATGGCTTCTTGCCATTTATTGGAATCTGGGCTCATCATCGCTTCCTCATATGTCACAGGGTCATCGGTGTTGTCCACCAACATGACACTCATAACAGGATCATACCAATCAGGAGTGGTACGAGTTCTTGTTGACCAGCGAGGTTCTGTAGCAACTACAACCGAAGTTTCATGATCATCATCATTAGCTTCCTCTCTTATTGGTGCAGGCACCACAGGAACTTCTTCCGGTGCTGCAATACTTGCAAGTTCGAGAGAAGGTTCGACACCCTCGTCGAGTTCTACTTTCCTTCCAGTCACTTCTTTCGAGAGAAATTCTTTCTCTAGAAAGGATCCATTCTTGGCAACGAAGATTTTGCCTTCGGATCTATGATAGAAGGTATACCCAATAGTTTCCTTCGGGTATCCTATGAAGACGCATTTTTCCGCTTTGGGTTCAAGCTTGTCCGGCTGTAAATTCTTTACATAGGCTTCGCAACCCCAAACTTTAAGGAACAATAATTTAGGTTTCTTCCCAAACCATAATTCATACGGTGTCGTTTCAACGGATTTAGATGGTGCCCTAATTAAAGTGAATGCGGCTGTTTCTAATGCATAACCCCAAAATGATAGCGGTAAATCTGTAAGTGACATCATAGAACGAACCATATCTAAGAGAGTTCGATTACGACGTTCGGACACACCATTACGCTGTGGTGTTCCCGGCGGTGTCAATTGTGAAAGTATTCTGCATTTCTTCAAATGCTCGCCAAACTCGTAACTTAGATATTCACCTCCACGATCAGAACGTAGAAATTTAATCTTCTTGTTACGTTGATTCTCCACCTCACTTTGAAATTCCTTAAACTTCTCGAAAGTTTCGGACTTATGTTTCATGAAATAGATATACCCATATCTACTCAAGTCATCCGTGAAGGTAAGAACATAACGATAACCACCGATGATGCTACACTCATTGGACCACACACATCGGTATGTATGATTTCCAAAAGTCCGTAGCTCGCTCCATCATACCGTAAAATGGAGTCTTAGTCATTTTACCCATCGACATGCTTCAGATCTTTCAAGTGATTCAAATCAAGTGATTCAAGAAGTCCATCGAATGGAGTTTCTTCACGCTTCACTCCAATGTGACCAAGGCAGCGATTACATATAAGTCGAGTTATCACTCGATTTCAAACATTTAGCTTCATTGTTATTAATATGTGTATTTCCACTATCGAGATTCAATAAAAAATAGACCATCTATCAAAGGTGCATGTGCATAAAACATATTACTCATATAAATCGAACAACCATTATTATCGGACTTAAACAAGTAACCGTCTCGCAACAAACAAGATCCCGATATAATGTTCATGCTTAACGCAGGCACCAAATAACAATTATTTAAGTATAAAACTAATCCCGATGGTAGATGAAGAGGTAGCGTGCCGACCGCGATCACATCAACCTTTGATCCATTTCCTACGCGCATCGTCACCTCGTTCTTTGCTAGCTTCCGTTTATTCTGCAGCACCTGTTTCAAGTTACAAATATGAGCAACCGAACCAGTATCAAATACCCAGGCACTACTACGAGTACTAGTGAGATACACATCAATAACATGTATATCGGATATACCTTTCTTCTTGATGTTGCCGTTCTTCAAATCCGCCAAGTACTTTGGGCAATTCCGCTTCCAGTGACCTTCTCTCTTGCAGTAAAAGCACTCAGTATCAGGCTTAGGTCCATCCTTGGTCTTCTTCGTCGGTGCGATAACTTTCTTACCACCCTTCTTGAATTGTCCCTTTTGCTTAGACCTGCCTTTCTTGAATTTGGTGGTCTTATTGACCATCAACACTTGGTGCTCTTTCTTGATCTCCACTTCTGCAGATTTTAACATGGAGAATATTTCTAGCAACTGCTTGTTCATGCTTTGCATATTGTAGTTCATCACAAAGTTCTTGTAACTTGGTGGTAGTGATTGGAGGACATGGTAAATCCCCAAAGCATTAGGAATCACTATACCCAAGCTTTGAAGTTTGTTTGCGTGCCCAGACATCTTAAGCACATGATCACTGACGGAGCTGCCCTCTTCCATCTTGCAGTTAAAGAACTTTTTAGAAGCCTCATAGCTCTCAAATGCCGCGTGAGTCTCAAAAATCAATTTGAGTTCACGGACAATATCATGTGGGTCTGAATTCTCAAACCTTTTCTAAAGCTCCGATTCTAAACCATACAAGATAGCACACTGAACTGTGGAGTACTGAGTCTTCCGAGCGAGGTAAACATTCTTTACTTCATCGGTAGCAGTAGCTGCAGGCGGGTCACCCAGCCGTGCATCCAGCACATAGGTCAAATTACCAGCATTGAGGACAATCCTCAAATTGTGGAACCAATCCGCGAAGTTGCTTCCATTGTTTTTCAACTTTTCTTTCTCTAGGAACGCATTAAAATTGATGGTAGGGGCCGCCATTGATCTACAACATATTTGCAATAGTTTAGACTAAGTTATGACAAATTGAGTTCTAATTAATAGTTAAATTAATCTAGGTGAACTCCCACTCAAAACAATATCGCTCACATTGTTTTAGTGATCACACGAACCAAATCCACCACATCAACACCGATCATCACAAGAGTTGATGTAGCTTCAATGGCGAACAATCGACATGTTCATCATATCTACTATATGATTCATGCTTTACCTTTCGGTGATCCGTGTTCCGAGACCATGTCTATACATGCTAGGCTCGTCAATATCAAACCTTAGCTTCCGCATGAGAAAATCTGGCTTGCTCACGTTGTATACACTTGCAGAATCTAACACACCCGATCATCATTTGCTGCTTCGAAACAACAAGCTTTAGCAACGGTGCTTACTAAGGATGAACACTTTTGAACTTGAAATTCATGTGCATGAGGGATCATCTTATAATGCTACCGTAGTTAACTAAGCAATACAAGATGCATAAAGGATTAACATCACATGCAATTCATAATATGTGATATGATATGGCCTTTCTTCTTTGTGCTTTCGATTTCCATCTTCAAGCACGAACATGATCTCCATCATCACCGGCACTGCATCAAGGTCAATGATGCTGCTCCATGGTTGTCGTCCACCAGCTTCAACTATTACAACTACTTTGAATAGACACGCGGGTCTTAACAGAATTTAAAGACAACCATATGGCTCCTGCCGGTTGCCAACTTACAATAAGGAACATTGCATACATCAAATATAATCACAATCATGGCCATATCACATCACAGCACACCCCTACAAAACAAAGTTAGATGCCTCTAATTTCTTTGCATATTTTACGTGGTTTGGGGCTTTCAATAAGTGTCGATCTAACTTACGAACAAGAACCACAACGTTGATGTTTGAACTATCAAGTGCCCGTTGTAAATTGGATCTATACTATAATGGGAGAGACAGACACCCGCAAAGCCACTTATGCAATACAAGTTGCATGTTGAGCGTGGAGCAAGTCTCATGAACGATGTCATGTAAGTTTAGCCCGGACCGCTTCATCCCATCATACCGCAAGATGCAAAGTACACAAGAAGCAATTGATAATAAAAGCACCACCGCCCACAATGACCATTTTGTTCTACTCGTGCAACAGATCTACATATAGACACGGCTCTGATACCACTGTAGGCGCTCGTAGCATGGAAAACAAAAAATTTATACCACATACAAACAAACAATCCAAGATCTATCTACTAGATTGTAGCAACGAGTCGATGGAATAACTCACCCTCTAAGATTCCAAAGTGTTTAACGAGAGCGGATTCTCGAGGGTGATGTAGTCGTACTCTTGCCGATCTCAATATCATGTAGACGATCCTTCCGGCGCTGCGTTCCGGCAGCGCTTCCGCAGTCGGTCACACGTTCGGTACTCGATGAAGACCTTCCTCTCCCTTGTTCCAAAGAATGGAGGTTGTAGCACTCTCGCGATTCCAAGACAAGACGTGGGTACCTAAGTAGAGGTGAGATCTCGCAGGGCTTCACCTCAAGCCGGAGCGAGTATGGTGGACTATGAGAGAGGCCTTGGTGATCTAGGGTTTAGACACACCAAGGAGAGAGGGCTAGGCCGGCGGCTAGGGCTTGGGGAAAGCCCCAAGTCGGCGGCTAGGGTTTGCCCTAGGGCGGCGGCGGTTGCAGGAGGGCCGGCGGCTAGGGCTAGGGTTTTGGGTGGTGGAGTTGTGTGTCTAGAGGGGCAGCCCTGCCCCTCCTTTTATAGGTGGAGGGCGCCGGCCAAGGGGGAGGGAGTCCTCCCCCAATTAGGCCTCTAAGGCCGGCGGTGGAGGGAGAGGAACTCCTCCCCAAGTAGGTTTCCTACTCTCCCTCCACCAAGCAAACTTGTCGTTTGACTTTTCAATTTGGCGTTTGACTTTTCAAACTAGGATTTGATTTATCCCTTTATTTTGCTCATCGATGACACCTAGTACATGATGCAACCATTCCAACTTGTTATGACACATTCATGTACCCTTCCCCTCCGGAGTGCCGGACCTTCCGGAACCTTCTAGAACATTCCCGATGAAAACACCGGAACCATTCTCCAACCCCGAAACAGGAATTTCCTTATATGAATCTTATTCTCCGGACCATTCCGGATCTCCTCGTGATATCCCGAATCCCATCCGAGACTCTGAACAACATTCGGTCTCTTACTCATCATTCCATAACTACTCAACAACATCGAAACCTTAAGTGTGTCTCCCTACGGTTCATGAATTATGCGGAAATGATTGAGACACTTCTCCGAACAATAACCAATAGAGGAATCTGGAAATTCATATGGTTCCCACATATTTCTACGATTACTTTGCGATCGAATGAACCACTTACATACGATACCAATTTCCCTTTGTCTCATGATAGTTTACTTATCCGAGGTTTTGATCGTCGGTATCTCTGCATACCTAGTTCAACCTCATTACTGATAAGTACTCTTTTCTCGTTCCCGTGATATGTGATCCCTTGTGAGCCAGTCACATGCTTGCAAGCCAATTGGATGACATTCCACCGAGAGGCCCCAGAGTATATATATCTGTCATATGGATGGACAAATCCCACTCTTGATCCATGTGTCTCAACCAATACTTTCTGAACACTCAATGCCACCTTTATAACCACCCAGTTATGGTGTGGTGTTTGATGTCATCAAAGCATCCTTCCGGTGATGGTGATATGCATGATCTCGTGGTCGAAGGAATTAGGTTACTATGTATCAGAAAGCATATAGCAATTGAACTATTAAAATGACTTGATCTTTATGCTACGCTTATCTATAGGAGTATGTCCATCATACCATTCTCCTAACGATATGATCTTGTTGTTTAATAACATCTCAATGTTCATGATAGGGAAACCATAATCATTTATTAACCAACAAGCTAGTATTATGAAGAGGCTTTACTAGGGACTCTAATTTAGTTTACAAATCACACAAGTATTAATGTTTCCTCGTTAATACTGTTATAGCATGAATGTAAACATTTATCATAAACACAAAGATATAATAATAACTACATTTATTATTGCCTCTAGGGCATATCTCCAACATAAAGATCACACGGTAACCTTGTTTGACTGCCTCAAAATCTATTTGGATTACAGAGTTCCAAGAGAAGTTACAATTTTGTATTCAACACTTATAAGTGGTTGAATTATTAAATGATTAGTTTAGTTAATATAGACAATCAGATTACATATATACTAATTCTATGTTGGATTTATACTTGATATATTCCAAATTATTCACTGGTTCAATAAAATTTAGAAAAGAAGGTATGGCTGGAAGTTGCCACAAATCTTTACGTAAAAGCATGATATAATATGTAATCAAGTTTGATAATTTATGTACATCAAAATGAAAAATAAAAGTTATGACATTTCTTTCGGACCCACTTAGTCGATGGAATCCGCTTGTTTATTAATCCTAGAGCATGCTCCAAGTCAAGGGCACTAAAATTTTTGTTAACTCGCTTAGAAATTGTAGAACAACGTTGAACATGTATAAATTTACATAAGCATCTAATGTATTCTCTGAGATATGCTAATATATTCAAAATCAAATTCAGTTGCAGAGCCTACGAGTTGTTTTAGGAAGACATACATGTTAATTATCGAAGTGACATGAAACGTGACAGTTTCTCGCAAGACGCGACCATTTCTCACCCTGTTAACGCTCCATGTTTCTCGCAAGATTGAGATAAACTTAATTTGTACTTTGTGACAAAACTAGTATCAATGTAATTCATTTACAATGAACTAACCATCTATTTGTCACTTCTACAAAATAATATATTCTTAGTTCTTTTACAAGATCATAAGAATATCTTTACTATCGTCCAATAATCATCTTATGAATCATTCTGGTATATGCTCATAACATTTAGAGCATAGGACATATCTGGATTTGTACATATCATAGTATGATTGATATAAATACTCTTTGTGATTTCATACATCAAGTATCAATCTATACTTGAATCTTTGTTTCACTTACCAAGTGTCAATACACTTGAATATATTATCAATATTGAACTCATTCAATCCTTTCTGTGCGACAAGAACCTTTCTTGTAGTTTCTATATTGAATTCATTCAATACATCATCTATGTACTTTCGGCACAACCATATTAGCGTCTATTGATGCCAAATATTTGGTTTTTGCCTAAGTCTTTCATCGGGATGAAATTATTAATATGTATTAATAAAAGATACATCATTTCAAATTAACAATATGTCTTCCACATAATGTATTACAAACATGTCTTAGCGCTCCCACTTAATTTCTTGCAAATGCAAGCATTTTCATCGTCTCCGACGAATTTAAACTCCTTTAACAGTTTCATCATCGTGAAGATTCCAACTCCGCGATGCTTACTTCAACCATTGAAGTTTGCATATGCTTTTAGCATCCTTTGAATTAACAAAACCCTATGGACCGCGTTATGCACATGTCCTAGGTAACAATTCTATTATAAGAACTTTTTTTGTTTATTCAACTACCACATAACAAAATTATATGTAGTGGTTGCTACATTAATCCGTCTAGACTAAATATCGCTATGAAAGATCAAATCTTGTCATGGTCAACCTTTGAACATTGTTGTGAACTCTTTCCCAACATGTCGACTATTTCATAGATGTGAAACATCCATGTCTATTTTATAGATCCAAACACAACTGTAAGGTCTTACACCTTTCTCGAGGGTCATTCAAGTTCAAAACTTGATTTCTCGTGTATGGAACTATCATGGATTTTATGGCTTCAAGCCATTTTATGGAGTCAGGTCCCATCATTGCTTCTTTGCATGTAGTCTGTTCATTATTTTCAAATAATGATTCAACCCTCAAATCTTGGTATTTGATTGTTTACCCGACCTACTTGGTTCAATAGAAACTTTGACCTCCGTAACCACAAATTTTGAGGCACGTGAGTCATGAGCATTGTTGCTGCCTCCGAAACACTTTTTGGCGCTGCGCAACTTTGCACATATAGCTAAGGTTCTTTTAACCTTATCAAAGTTCTATTGTCCTCCCACTTATCTTTTCATGAAAAATTCCTTCTCAAAGAAACTTGACGTTCTAAGCGACAAACATTTTTGTCTCTGATGTTATGGAGGAATACTTAACAGTTATTCGAAATAACATACAAACACGGGTTCATCCGAATTTGGTTGCAAACATCTTTCTTATGCATAGCATACCAATGTTTAAGAAAGGACAACTTGGGTTTTATCCCAAACCATAACTTTATATGGTGTCATTTCAACGGATTATGATGGAGCTCTTTTCAGTGGAAAACGGTAGTCTCTAAAGCTTTTAATCTTTAATATATAATGGCAGTTTTATGAATTACACCTTTGATCTTGCCATGTCAAACAAGGTTTAATTACATATCTCGAACACTCCATACTCTTATGGTGTTTCGAGAAATGCAAATCCACGGAACGATTCCTTAAATTTTAGGTATTATGCTAAACTTGTAAATCAAATATCTTCCTTTATGATCTTATCATAAACTATTTATATTCTTGTTACAATGATTTTGCACTTCATCTTGAAAAACTTTGAACTTTTCAAATGTTTCATACTTCATCCTTATTAAGTAAATATTCATATATTCACTCAAATTTTCGGAGAAAGCATATGAAGTTGAAATCCATCGCTCTTGACTACACATAATGGACTTCATACAACAATATGTACAAGTTCCAATAAGCTAGTCATTCGTTCCCTTTTGGCCTATGAACGAAGTTTTAATTATCTCTAGGAAAGTTTCACAAGCGTCATTTGATCAAAAATCAAAAGACTCCAAAATTCCATCAGCATGGAGTTTCTTCATGTTTTCTTTCCATTATAATTTAAACGGCGATGTCACTTCCTAAGTGATCTTTTAATCGATTTGAATTTCGACATTTTAACACTAGTTTTATGGATGTGATTTCTACAACGAGATTTGTAAATCATCCATCTTTATGGATTACGGCAATTATTTGAACAACCCTTTTGTTCTCATAACACCTGATAAAACAAATCTTGAAGGCAAGCTTTGATGTTTAACGAGCAACACAATAACCCTTTATTTGTTCTCGATGAACATCATCACATATTCTTTTGCTAGTTACTTAGGACATTGTAGTTTATGAATTCTGTTGTTTCGTATGACGATTCATACCAACAAATTCAGTATCCAATACTTAAGAACCACATTATTTAACAAGCAAAGAATACAGCCATAACGCGTATATCTTCTATATACCTAAGCTGAACAATCCTAGTCTTTTTCTTTTCTGCCATATATTTATGAGATTCTCTTTCAGTATTTCTTTTTTCTGTTTGAAAGAATCTATCAACATCAATAGTGGATTCATATACATGACACATAGTCCAAAGCATGTATAGTTAAATACCAATGTCTTTGGACTTGCACTTTGAAGTAGATCATCATCATCAAATGTTTGGTGTTCTTTCAAATTCCTTTCTTTAGTGATCTCTTGGTGTAGTAAACATTTTACCTACATCAGATATTCACCCTTATCATGGAATTATCCATGATCAAGCTACTTTTAGCTTATAACGGTGAATCGCGAGTATAATGTTGCTCTCCAAAACCTTTTGGAGGATTAGGACAACTAGTGTCTCCAACCTTTTGTAAATTCTCATCAAATATGAGAACATTAACTTTGTCATATTATACTCTATCATGTTGTAACCAAAACATCATTTCAGATATCGCAATATCTTCCATACATGATGGTTTCTGAACCAACTCTTTCAACTCCTATATTACCTTGATATTGAAACTATCTTTCGAATATCAAGAATCATGAAGATAAACATGATACTTATATACTAACACTGGAATTGTTACTCTTGCTTTAATACCAACTATTAAACTTCACGGAGTAATCGAAACTTACTAAAAGTTTGCAATGGGACTTTTAAACTTTAGATTAACACTTCAAAACAATACGATACCAATTCGTAAAGTAACTAACCAGAATTCTATAGTTCTATCATCTCAATTAAAACTAAGCGCAAGGTGGTAAACGGATGCCAATGACTACAACAACTATGCAAATTCACTTTGATTTCATTTATGATAAATAGTGTTCAACTTTTAATCATATTGCTATTGAACTCCCACTCAAAACAATATCTCTCACATTGTTTTAGTGATCACACGAACCAAATCCACCACATCAAAACCGATCATCACGAGAGTTGATGTAGCTTCAATGGCGAACAATCAACATGTTCATCATATCTACTATATGACTCATGCTTTACCTTTCGGTGATCCGTGTTCCGAGACCATGTCTGTACATGCTAGGCTCGTCAAGATCAAACCTTAGCTTCCGCATAAACAAATCTGTCTTGCTCACGTTGTATACACTCACAGAATCTAACACACCCGATCATCACGTGATGCTTCGAAACAACGAGCTTTAGCAATAGTGCTTACTAAGGATAAACACTTTAAAACTTGAAATTGTATGCTTGAGGGATCATCTTATAATGCTACCGTCGTGAACTAAGCAATACAAGATGCATAAAAGGATTAACATCACATGCAATTCATAATATGTGATATGATATGGCCATTCTTCTTGTGCTTCCGATCTCCATCTTCAAGCACGAACATGATCTCCATCATCACCGGTGTGGCGTCAAGGTCAATGGCGCCGCTTCATGGTTGTCGTCCACTAGCATCAACTATTACAACTTCTTTGAATAGACATGCAGGTCTTAACGGAATTTAAAAAAACATATGGCTCCTGCCGGTTGCCAACTTACAATAAGGTACATTGCATACATCATATATAATCACAATCATGGCCATATCACATCACAGCACACCCCTGCAAAACAAAGTTTGACGCCTCTAATTTTCTTTGCATGTTTTACGTGGTTTGGGGCTTTCAATAAGTGTCGTTCTAACTTACGAACAAGAACCACAACATTGATACTAGTATTGTCAATCACCCGTTGTAAATTGAATCTTAACTATGTTGGGAGAAACAGGCACCCGCAAAGCCACTTATGCAATACAAGTTGCATGTCAAGCGTGGAGCAAGTCTCATGAACTATGTCATGTAAAGTTAGCCCGGGCCGCTTCATCCCACCATCCCGCAAGATGCAAAGTACACAAGAAGCAATAGACAACAAAAGCATCAGCTCCCATAATGACCATTGTGTTCTACTCGTGCAACAGATCTACATATAGACACGGCTTTGATACCAATGTAGGGGTTCGTAGCATGGAAAACAAAAAAATTCTACCGCATGAACACACAATCAAGATTTAATCTATGATCAAGCCAAGATCTATCTACTAGATTGTAGCAACGAGTCAATAGAATACTAACCCTCGAAGATCCAAAGCGGTTAACGAGAGCAGATTCTCGTGGGTGATGTAGTCGTACACTTGCCGATCTCAAGATCGCGTAGACGATCATTTCGGCTGCCATGTCTGGCGGCGCTTCATGATCGGTCACTGCGTTAAATACTCGATGAAGACCTTCCTCTCCCTTGTTCCAAAGAAAATGGAGGTTGTAGCACTCTCCTCGTGATTCCGGCAGCACGACGGCGTGGTACCAGAAGTAGAGGGGAGATCTCGCAGGGCTTCGCCTTAAGCCGGAGCGAGTATGGTGGAGTATGAGAGAGGCCTTGGCGATCTACGGTTTAGAGGGCACCAAGGGGCGGAGATTGGCCGGCATCCTAGGGCTTGGGTAAGCCCCAAGTCGGTGGCTAGGAAAAACCCTAGGGCGGCGGCGACTTGCAGGAGGCCGGCGGCTAGGGTTAGGGTTTGGGTGGTGTTGGGTGTAGGGAAGAGGCGGCACCCCTGCCCCTTCTTTTATAGGTGGGAGGGCGCCGGTTGGGAGGAGGGAGTCCTCCCCCTCCTTGGCCGGTGGGTGGAGGGAGGAGGACTTCCTCCCCAAGTAGGTTTCCTACTCTCCCTCCACCAAGCAAACTTGCCGTTTGACTTTTCAAATTGGCGTTTGACTTTTCAAACTAGGATTTGATTTCTTCCTTTATTTTGCCCAGCCATGATACCTAGTACATGATGCAACCATTCCACATTGTCATGACACATTCATGTACCCTTCCCCTCCGGAGTGCCGGACCTTCCGGAACCTTCTGGAACATTCCCGATGAAAACACCGGAATCATTCCCCAACTCCGAAACGGGACTTTCCTTATATGAATCTTATTCTCCGGACCATTCTGGATCTCCTCGTGATATCCCGGATCCCATCCGAAACTCTGAACAACATTCGGTCTCTTTACTCATCATTCCATAACTACTCAACAACATCGAATCCTTAAGTGTGTCTCCCTACGGTTCGTGAATTATGCGGACATGATCGAGACACTTCTCCGATCAATAACCAATAGAGGAATCTGTAAATTCATATGGCTCCCACATATTTCTACGATTACTTTGCAATCGAATGAACCACTTACATACGATACCAATTTTCCTTTGTCTCACGATATTTTACTTATCCGAGGTTTTGATCGTCGGTATCTCTGCATACCTAGTTCAACCTCGTTACCGATAAGTACTATTTTATCGTTCCCGTGATATGTGATCCCTTGTGAGCCAGTCACATGCTTGCAAGCTAATTGGATGACATTCCACCGAGAGGTCCCAGAGTATATCTATCCGTCATATGGATGGACAAATCCCACTCTTGATCCATGTGCCTCAACCCATACTTTCCAAACACTCAATGCCACCTTTATAGCCGCCCAGTTACGGTGTGGTGTTTGATGTCATCAAAGCATCCTTCCGGTGATGGTGATTAACATGATCTCATGGTCGAAGGAATTATGTTACTATGTATCAAAAAGCTTATAGCAAATGAACTATATTAAATGACTTGATCTTTATGCTACGCTTAACTATAGGAGTATGTCCATCACATCATTCTCCTAATGATATGACCCTGTTGTTTGTTGGAATTATGCCCTAGAGGCAATAATAAAGATGTTATTATTATAATTCTTGTTCATGATAAAGTTTATATTCCATGCTAGAATTGTATTAAGCGGAAACTTTAATACTTGTGTGGTTTGTGAACAACACCGTGTCCCTAGTACGCCTCTATGGACTTGCTCATTGATCAATGATGGTTAAGGTTTCCTAACTGTTAGAGCCCTCCTTTATAAAGGAAAGGATCCCTGTGATTGCAATGCTAGTCCCTGGATCAATGCTAGCATCCACAGTTTAAGATGAAGTACACAGATACAAAGGTCGTTTATTACATTCATTCCAGAGATAAAACATAGTCTTTTACAACTCAAGGCCAAAGGCCTAATACAAGAGTTTAAGGAATAAGTAAATAAACATAAGTCTTCATCTTCATGTGCCACAGGCAAGCATGTTGAGTGTAGACTCATGACTCCTACTCATCATCGGATTAACCTGCAACATCACAAGTTACAGCCACAGAGGGTCAATACTTTGGAATAGTATTGGCAAGTGATACCTTAGTATATTTTAAGTGGACTATATTACTATATGCATTTTGGCTAAGTGTAGCTTGGCTTGCTTTGCTTGAAAACAGTTTTTACCTATTAGTTGAAATCACTAAGTTTTTCTTTGTCAAAACATTCCCCAAGAAACCACCAATAGACATTGGGGTCCTTCACCCTTGTTCACCCACCAAATTTTACTTGGAAGTTGGAGTGATGAGATTCTTGTAGCTTCCATGTCTTGATGCTCAAATTGTCCATTGCCTTGGACTAGGCTAAGTACTTAGGTTTTCCATCTGCAGAGGTTGTGCACTTTCCCCACCGGACTTGGTTTCCCAACTGCAGAGGTTTTGCATCTGTTTTGAAAATGTTTGGAAAAGGGATTTTGAATTTCTTTCTAAATTTGAAACTTTGGTTAACCCTTCTCTCCTAAACTTTTCCAACAATGGGGCAAGCAAACAAATTCCTAAACATTCAAATTTCAAATGGTGTTGGTCTTTTGAATTAAATCTGTCCACATAAAATCATAACCTCAAAGCATCTGTTTTTCTGAAATGATTTTGAGAAAATCCCTAAATGATGATGAATGCAAGGATGATATGGTTGAGTTTTGGAATATGAATTTAGGGATGTTACAAATATAACCCCCTTAGGATGAATCTCGCCCTCGAGATTCGGATTGGCTAGCAAATAGGTGAGGGTGGTCTTTTCGAAGATCATCTTCTCTTTCCCATGTTGCTTCCTCTTCGGAATGATGATTCCATTGCACTTTGCAAAACTTGATAGTCTTAGTCCTTGTGACCCTTTTCATGTCTCAAGAATCTTGTGAGCTTTTCCTCATAGGTGAGATCACTTTCTAGCTGGACCTCTTCCAATGGTATGGTATCCTTCAGAGAAGTTTCTTCCATTTCTGGGTGACATTTCTTAAGCTGACTCACATGAAACACATTATGGACAGCTGACAGAGACTCTGGCAATTCAACTTCATAAGCAACTTCTCCTTTGCGACTTAGAATCTTGAATGGCCCGACATATCTTGGTGCCAACTTTCCTTTGACTCCAAATCTTTTCACTCCTCGAAGTGGTGATACTCTAAGGTAAGCCCTATCCCCAACTTCATAGATGACTTCTCTACGCTTAGAATCTGCGTAGCTTTTCTGTCGGGACTGTGCTACCTTCAACCTGTCCTTAACCAATTTGACCTTCTCTTCGGCGTCTTTGATAAGATCAGGTCCAAATAAACTTCTTTCTCCCACACCATTCCACAGTAATGGGGTGGTACATTTTCTTCCGTAGAGAAACTCAAATGGTGCCATCCCAATACTAGATTGGTAACTGTTATTGTAAGAAAACTCTGCGTAAGGCAGACTTTCATCCCAACTTGCTCCATAGTCTAAGGCACATGCCCTCAACATGTCTTCAAGAATTTGGTTAGTCCTTTCCGTTTGTCCATCAGTTTGATGATGAAAGGCGATCAATTCCAACCTCGTTCCTAAGGACTCATGAAGCTGTCTCCAAAAGTGAGAAGTGAACTGAGTTCCTCTATCTGACACAATACTCTTAGGCACACCGTGAAGGCATACAATTCTGCTCATGTAGATTTTAGATAACTTGGCACTTGTATAAGTTGTCTTCACGGGTATAAAATGAGCCACTTTAGTTAGGCGATACACTACCACCCGTATGGAATCATACCCTGACCTGGTCCTTGGTAATCCGGTAATGAAATCCATACCAATATTTTCCCACTTCCATTCAGGAATAGGCAGTGGTTGAAGCAAACCCGCTGGTTTCTGATGCTCCGCTTTTACTCTGCTACACACATCACACAAAGCAATGTGTTCGGCGATGTCCATCTTGAGATTATTCCACCAAAATCTTTCATGTCCATGTACATCTTGGTGTTTCCCGGGTGAATAGAATACGGTGAGTTGTGGCCTTCCTGTAAAATCAGTTTCCGCAACTCCGGGTCTTGTGGAACGCATATACGTTTTTCGTGCCATAAAGTACCTTGTTCGTCTATCTGGAAACTCTTAGCTTTCCCTAGACTTATATTTTCCTTAATCTTTTCAATTTCCTTATCAATCTTCTGAGCCTCTCGGATCTTGTCCAATAAAGTGGGTTGAACATCTAAGGACATGAGATGTCCTTCAGGCACAATCTCCAATCTGAGTTCTTTGAATTGCTTACACAAGTCATCTGGCAATTCTCCTTTGGTAAGGCCATTTACAAACGTCTTACGACTTAGAGCATCTGCTACTACATTTTCTTTACCGGGGTGGTACTGCAAACTTAAGTCGTAATCCTTGATAAGTTCTAGCCATCTCCTTTGTCTCATGTTGATTTCCTTCTGGGTGAAGATATACTTCAAGCTCTTATGATCGGTGAACACTTCACATCGCTTTCCCAAAAGGTAATGTCTTCATGTTTTGAGTGCATGGACGACAGAGGCTAACTCCAAATCATGAGTAGGATAGTTTACTTCATGAGTTTTGAGTTGTCTCGAGGCATAAGCTACGACTTTACCGTCTTGCATAAGTACGGCGCCCAACCCTAGATGAGACGCATCACAATATACTTGGAAATCCTTTTCCAATCTGCGGAACATAGAATTGTCATTACAAGTCTCTTCTTCAATTCTTGAAGTGACTTCACAACCTTCGCACCAAGTAAATTTCTTGTCCTTCTTTAACAATTCTATCATTGGCTTAGCAACTTTAGAAATTTTCAATGAACCTTCAGAGTAACCTGCTAAGCCGAGAAACTGAACTTCTTTCACATTCTTGGGAGATTCCCATTACATCACAGCTGAAACTTTGGCGGGATCTACTGCCACACCATCCTTTGTCATAACATGACCAAGAAAACCAACTTCCTCTAACCAAAACTCACACTTGCTGAATTTGGCATAAAGTTTATGCTCTCTTAACTTTTCAAGTATCAAGCGTAAGTGTCTTTCGTGTTCTTCCTTGCTCTTGGAGTAGACTAAGATGTCATCGATGAAAACGACCACAAACTTGTCAAGAAATTCCATGAACACCTTGTTCATCATATTCATGAAGTATGCTGGAGCGTTGGTTAAACCAAAAGGCATCACAGTCTACTCATACAATCCATACCTTGTGGTGAATGTTGTTTTAGGTATGTCTTGCTCTCTTATCTTGAGTTGAAAATAACCTAACCGGAGATCAATCTTTGAGAACACACATGCTCCTTCTAGCTGGTCAAACAAGTCGTTGATTCTTGGCAAAGGATATTTGTTCTTGATGGTTACCTCGTTGAGAGAACGGTAGTCAATACATAATCTTTGTGTTCTATCCTTCTTCTCCACAAACAATACTGGGGCTCCCCAAGATGAAGAACTTGGCTGAATAAACCCTTTCTGCAACTGTTCTCCTAGATGCTTCTTGAGCTCTTTCAGTTCATCAACTGACATTTTGTACGGTCTCTTAGCTATTGGTCCAGAACCTGGTACCAAATCTATCGGAAACTCTACATCTCTATCTGGTGGCATTCCTGGTAATTCTTCCGGAAATACATCCGGATACTCACACACAATTGGCACACTGTCCATGCTAACCCCCTTAAGAGAATTCAGCTTACTTCCTTTGGATTCAAAGTTTGACTTGAATTTTATTCTTTTTCCTTCTGGGGTTGTGAGTGTAACTGTACGATTGGCACAATCTAGTACTCCCTCATACTTATCCATCCAATCCATTCCCAAAATCACATCCAATCCTTGGGAATTCAGAATTATTAGGTTCACTGGAAACTTATGTTTTCCAAACTCTATGACTAAGTCATGACATCCAGAGTTTACTATCATTTCTCCACCCGGAGAACTTACTCTTATAGGACACCCAATGGTTTCTACCGGTAGTTCATTTCTTTCAACAAATGCTTTTGATATGAATGAATGAGATGCACCGGTATCAAAGAGTACAAATGCTGAAATTGAATTGAGTCTGAACTTACCAGCAACGGCATCAGGCTCCTCATAGACCTCCTCCACATTGATGTGGTTAACCTGTCCTTTCTGAAAAGGATTTGGCTTGATAGGTCCTTCGACTTTCTTCTCAGGGCACTCATTAGCATAATGCCCCAGCTTCTTGCACTTGAAGCACTCAACTTGACTGATGTCCTTTTTAACATGCTGACTTCCACTTCCACTACCATTCCCACTGTGGTGGCTCTTATGTCCACTCTTGTGGTTCTTATACTTGTCATTGTCATGACTGCGATGATGCTTGTTGTCATGACGGTTGTGGTTGTGGTGCTTGTTGAATTTCCCATGCTTATGGGATCCTGAGCTGCCACTGTCATCATAGTGAGATCGTTTGTGAGACGATCCCGAGCTGTGCTTGTCGGAGTGTTTCCTCTTTCTACTCTCGACTTGCTTCATTTTACTCTCCAAAATAGCAGCCTTGTCACACAAAGACTGATAAGTTGGAACATATGCCACAGACAACTGTAGGTTCAGTTCATCATTCAAGCCCTCCAGAAACTTTTCCTTTCTTTTTGCATCTGTGTCAACCTCATCCGGTGCATAGCGCGCCAGATTGTTGAACTCTTCTATGTATTCTACCACGCTACGGTGGCGCTGCTTCAGGTTGTGAAACTCCTTCTTTTTCAGACTCATCATTCCTGATGAGATATGAGCAGTGCGAAAGCCATCCTCAAAGATAGCCCAAGTCACCTCATCAATAGGAGTGGTGATTTGGAAGTTGTCCCACCATGTGGCGGTTGGTCCTTCCAACAGATGTGCTGCGAACCTGACTTTTTCAGCATCCGTGCAACCCACGGTCACTAAGTCCTTGTTCACAGAACGTAGCCAGTCATTGGCTACCATGGGATCAGTTGTTCTCGAAAACTTAGCTGGCCTCAGACGCAGAAACCTAGTGAGCATATCAAAACCCGGAGGGTTGTTGTTGTTGTTGGGGTTGTTGTTGTTATTGGGGTTGTTGTTGTTGTTGTTCTGGTTTTGAATGAATGTTGTCATCATTTGCATAAGTTGTGTTTGTGCATTCATCATTTGTTGCATTTCCGGGGTGATGTTGTTGGGGTTGGGGTTTGCGCGACGGGGAGGCATCTGTGGTTTGTTCAAATAGATAAGAATGAGATACCCATATGTGTTTTATGCACAATACATCATAAGCAAACACATAGCAAGCAACATAAGGGTAAAAGTTCAACAACCACATAATAAGTTCGTGAAATAAAACACACAAGTGGCAAGCCATCCACATGTCGGATGGTCCAATAATAAGTTCACAATAACAAGTACGAATATGAATGATAAACAAGTAGTCAAGTCTACTCATCAGCATCAATCTCCTCCTCGACGAAAGTAAGACCTGCGTTCTCCATCGCGGTCTTGTTCTCCTCAATCGTAGTGGTAAAGGAATCGACCTTGGCCTTGAGAGCCCTCTTCTGGGAGCGAAGCCTCTCAATAACCATCTGCTGCTGCTCAAGCTCGAAATCCTTGGACTTCAGTTCCTCGGTCATGTCCCGGATCTTCTTGTTCCTATCCACGGGCTGCTTTCTCGACTCTTGAACTTGCGGTCCCGGCCTCGAACTTTGTCTCCATTTCCTTGATCATCTCATCCTGCATGCGAAAAGCTTGTCCTTCTCGCGTAGCACCTAAAGCGTCATTGCCAAGCATGACGTTCGTCCTATCCGTGTCCACATGCACGAGGAGAGTCTCTAAGTCACGGAGATAGAGACGTATCGGCTGCCGCGTCCTCGAGTCGTCCTCAAAGTCAATGGACTCTCCATCAACATCACGCCTTCCAAGGCGTGGAAGTGAGTGTCCCTAACCTGTCGGGGTGACGGCCTAACAAACGTCCTATCGGTCTGCATGACTACATCCATGCCTCTCTCCCGTCATGCGTGCATCGGCTTGAAGACGATGGCCTCTGTAGTAGGCTCGGTCGGGCGTCTGCTGGTTCACCTTGAAGCCCCAGAGGTCCTTCCTCTCGAACTTGGTGAGTGGGTATACCGTGATGGTGGGAAGAGGGAGATCGAGCAAAGTGGTAAGCTTAATGATACGGGGTCCGAAACGGGTAACCTGGAGCTCCTCGACGGTGCTGATGGTAATAGGCATCTATTTATAAGATTGAAAAGTTAGAACAACACAATTTAAGATAAATACAAGACAACCATCTCATACATAACCATGGAACACAAATATCACACAAGTCATGCATACGTAAATCCATTACATCAATCAAGGTCCAAACTTATTTAAGGTATCATTTGGAAAATAAGGTGATAGATGGTGGTCCACTAGCAAGGTGTGCTCATAGGCCTATCTCACTGGATCTGGTGGCTATCACAATGTTCCTAGAGGCAATCCACCTATCTTGTTCACATGATTCCATCACTAAGTCTATTATATCCCCTTAACTCTTGGTTGGTGGTTTCCAACTCTTGGGTAAGTTCCTTCTCTTTCTCTAAGTCTTTTTGGAGGTAGAGCATTCTGCACTTGACTCTAGCACTTAGTTCTTTGATAGTCCTCCAAGCTGCATCTCTGGCTGACTCAAAGAATGTGCTGTGCATTATAGTGTTGGTGTAAATGCAGAATCCCCTTTCTTTGTGGTTGTCTTCCTGGTTTTTGTACAAGTGAAGTTGCACCCACCAATACTCCACTCCTTCATCCATCACTGGAAAGCCCTTGTACACAGCTGCACCATGTGCTTCCATTGCCACCATGAGGTCCTTGAGAATATTGGGAAACTCAGTTTCACACTCCAAGGTCATGGTCATGAGTGGTCCTTTCTTCACGGCTTCGTTGATGGAGTTCATCTACAAATGGAGTTGAGAATGAAAAGATTAGAAAAGTTTCTGAGAAGAATAGACAAGTGTAGAAGTAGTTGAAAATTTTCCTTAGTGGTTTTCAAATCCTAGGGTCATAATCCTACAGCAACCTGGCTCGATACCATCTGTTAGACCCTCCTTTATAAAGGAAAGGATCCTGTGATTGCAATGCTAGTCCTCGTATCAATGCTAGCATCCACAGTTTAAGATGAAGTACAGATACAAAGGTCGTTTATTACATTCATTCCAGATAAAACATAGTCTTTTACAACTCAGGGCCAAGGCCTAATACAAGAGTTTAAGGAATAAGTAAATAAACATAAGTCTTCATCTTCATGTGCCACGAGCAAGCATGTTGAGTGTATACTCATGACTCCTACTCATCATCGGAGTAACGCAACATCACAAGTTACGATACGGAGGGTCAATACTTTGGAATAGTATTGGCAAGTGATACCTTAGTATATTTTAAGTGGACTATATTACTATATGCATTTTGGCTAAGTGTAGCTTGGCTTGCTTTGCTTGAAAACAGGTTTTACCTATTAGTTGAAATCACTAAGTTTTTCTTTGTCAAAACATTCCCCAAGAAACCACCAATAGACATTGGGGTCCTTCACCCTTGTTCACCCACCAAATTTTACTTGGAAGTTGGAGTGATGAGATTCTTGTAGCTTCCATGTCTTGATGCTCAAATTGTCCATTGCCTTGGACTAGGCTAAGTACTTAGGTTTTCCATCTCCAGAGGTTGTGCACTTTCCCCACCAGACTTGGTTTCCCAACTGCAGAGGTTTTGCATCTGTTTTGAAAATGTTTGGAAAAGGGATTTTGAATTTCTTTCTAAATTTGAAACTTTGGTTAACTCTTCTCTCCTAAACTTTTCCAACAATGGGGCAAGCAAACAAATTCCTAAACATTCAAATTTCAAATGGTGTTGGTCTTTTGAATTAAATCTGTCCACATAAAATCATAACCTCAAAGCATCTGTTTTTCTGAAATGATTTTGAGAAAATCCCTAAATGATGATGAATGCAAGGATGATATGGTTGAGTTTTGGAATATGAATTTAGGGATGTTACACTAACCATAGACATGAGTTGTCAATTGATGATGAGATCATATCATTGGAGAATGATATGGTGGACAGACCCAAACTAAGCGAAGCAATTAGATCGTATCATCGTGTTCATCTTTGCGAAGCTTTTCCTATGTCAAATATTGTATTCCTTAGACCATGAGATAATACAACTCCCTGGTATCGGAAGAAAGCTTTGAGGTCATCAAACGTCATCCTATGAAAGGGAGATCATAAAGGTGTCTCTCAGGTGATCGGAAAGTATCTGTTGGGTTGTATGTATCGAGATGGAATTTGTCCCTCCCAAGTCGGAGAGATATACTTCGGGCCCACTCGGTAATCGATATCAACACCGCTTGCAAGCATGTGGTTAAGGAGTTAATCACAAAGTGATATCGGATTACGGAACGAGTAAAGTACTAACGTGAACGAGATTGAACTAGGTATGGCATGCAAGCGATCGAATCTCGCAAGTAAAATATCGCGAGACGAAGGAATATATATATGGGATTGATTGAATCCTAGCATCATGGTTCATCCGATATGATCATCGATGAATGTGTGGAGTCAATATGGGTTTCAGACCCAGTTGATTATTGATAGAAGATCATGTCGCATATTCTCGAACCGCAGGTCACACATAACGTGTCTCGACGCTAGGATAGATTGGATAATTGGTTTATGAGTTTTTGTTCGAGTCTCGGATGGGATCCGGGACATCACGAGAGGTTCCGGAGTGGTCCGAGAATAAGATTCATATAAGGCAAAGGCAGTTTTTGGAGTTGAATTGTTCCGGGTTAATCGGTATTGTGCGAGCTTCTAGAACCTGCCGGAAGGGGACCAACGTGGCCCCACCTTCCGGGAGGGGGCATGGGCCTATGAGGGAGTGTCCTGGCCGCATTGGTCCAGGGGCACAAGGCCCCATAGGGCCCAGCCGATCCTAGAGAGTTTAAACTCGTTTAAACTAGAGATAGGGTTTCTAGAAGGGGAGTCCTTGCCCACTTCTCCCTCCTTGGCCGCGCCCAAGGCTTGGAGGAGGGGCAAGGGCTGGACGCCCTCTATATATAGAGGGCTGGTGCGCCCCCTCCCCCCTACACCTTGCCTCCAAACCCTAGTTGCCATGCTGCCCTTCCTCTCTCCCTCCCGACTGTTTGTAGGCGAAGCCCTGCTGCAGAAATTCTCCACCATATACACCACGCCGTCGTGTTGTAGATCCAATCTATCTCTCCACCATACTTGCTGCTCCGAGGAAGGAGGAGACGCCGAGTCTTTGCGTGTGCATCTCACGGAGGCACCGCCACTTGTGGTGCTAGATCGGATCGGATCGCGAGGAGGAGAAGCGAGTACGACTACATCACCCACGTTCCGACGAACGTTCAACAGTCGAATCTTCATGGGTATGAAGATCTAATCCAATCTCTCGTTGATTGCATCTCCTAGATTAGATCTTGGCTTTCCCTCTCGCATCCGTAGAAAATTTTGATTTACTATGCCGCCAAACCCTTGATGGTATCGAGCTAGATCTATGCGTAGATGTGTTTCACGAGTAGAGCATAACATGGTTGTTGCGGGCGTTGATGTTTTCTGTTGCAAGCCTCTTGTTTGTGTTCTTCTTATGATGCGGGATAGTGAGATTGAAGCGGTCCAGGCCAACCTTACGCGACGTCGTTCACGAGACCGGCTCCGCACTTGACGTATGGCTTGTTCCACACATGCGGCTGGTGGATGTCAGTTTCTCTCACTATAGTTGTCATGGGATTAACACCGGAGTTTGGCAACCATAATATCACCGTTGTGGCTTTCCGTAGGTAAGAATCGTTCTTAGCATCTACTCCCATAAGCCACGTAAAACATGCAACAACAAAGTAGAGGCGTCTAACTTGTTTTGCAGGAGTGTTTCGTGATATGGTATGGCCCAAGATGTGATGTGTATATTTTATGCGATGATCATGTTTTGTAATCTTTCACGACTTGCATGTCGATGAGTACACAACCGGCGAGCCATATGGTTGTCTTTATAATTGTGTATGACCCGAGTCAACTTCTTATACGCCATGTAATAGCTTTACTTTATCGCTAAGTAGTTAGCAATAGTTGTAGTTGCTATTCGTGGTGGAGGCAATCATGGTGGAGTGATGGAGATCATCTTTGGAACACACAAGATGGAGATCATTGCAAAGATTGGCTATACCATGTCACATAAAGTTATATGCATGTGATGTTTATCCTTTTATGTATCTTATTATGCTTAGATCATGACGGTAGCATTATAAGATGATTCCTCACTTAAAGATCAAGATAAAAACTGTGTTCTCCCCAAGTATGCACCGTTGAAAGTTAAATGTGTCCAAGCATCACGTGATGATCGGGTGCTATAGACTCTCGCTCACATACAACGGGTGCAAGCCAGTTTTGCACACGCTGAAATACTTGGGTCTATCTTGACGAGCCTAGCATGTCTGCACATGGCCTCGGAACACAAGAACCGAAAGGTTAAGCATGAGTCATATGAATGATATGATCGACACTTTGTTGTCCACCATTGAAACCACATCTCTTCTCGTGATGATCGTATTAGGTGTGGTGAATTTGGATCGTGTTCACTAAACAACTTGAGGGATGTTGAATTTAGTGGGAGTTCATCTAGTAATTTGATTAAGTTGAACTATTTATCATGAACATAGTCTAAATTGTACTTGCAAATACAGTAGATCACATGGCCAAGTCCAACTTCAACTTCAACGTTTTTGCTGAGAAGGAAAAGCTTAGAAACAATGGGTCTAACTTCACCAATTGGTTCCGCAATCTAAGAATCATTCTGTCTGGCGGACAAAAGGACTATGTCCTTGGGAAAGCGTTAGGTGACCCCCCTGCTGCAACTGCGTCGGCTGATGAGAAAGCTGTCTATCAGTCGCGCAAAGATGATTATGGTGTGATTAAGAGCACCATGTTGTTTGCTATGGAACCGGAACTTCAAAATCGTTTTTAAGAGTATCCCGGGCCCTTTGAGATTCTCGAGGAGTTGAAAACCATGTTTCAGACTCAGGCCCGTTCTGAGAGATATGAGATCTCCGAGAAGTTCTTTAACTGCAAGATGGAGGAAGGGAGTTCCGTTAGTGAGCACGCCATAAAGATGACGGGCTACACTCAACGCCTTGAGCAACTGGAATGCACGATTCCAGAGGAGCTCAAGATTGACAGGTTCGCAATCACTCCTCCCTACAAAAGTTTTGTAGTGACTCATAATCGATTGGTTCCATCGATACGATCACCGAGCTCTTCGCAGTCAAGGCTGCGGAGGTGGACATCAAGAAGGATAATCATGTGTTGATGGTCAACAAACCCTCCTTTAAGAAAGGTAAGGGTGCAAAGAAGTCCTTCAAGAAAGGCGTGAAGCGCAATGCCCTGCGAGAAGAAGCTCAAGTCTGGTCCTAAGCGGACCTTTGAGTGCTTCTATTGCAAGGACAAGGGTCACTTTGGGCATATCGTCAGAAGTACTTAGCGGACAAGAAGGCTGGCACCATCAAAGGTATATTTGATATACATGTTATTGATGTTTTCCTTACTAGCCCTCGTTGTACTGCCTGGGTATTTGATACTGGTTCAATTGCTAATATTTGTAACTCGAAACAGGAGCTACGGAATAGACAGCGGCTAGCGAGGGATGAGGTGACGATGCGGCGTTGCAGCGGATCAAGAGTTGATGTGATGGTCGTCGACGCTCTCCTTAGTTTTACCTTGGGATTAGTTTTAAACCTTAATAAATGTTATTATGTACTGCGTTGAGCATGAACATTATTTCGGATCGTGTTTATTGCAAGACGGTTATTCATTTAAATAGGAGAATAATGGTTGTTCTATTTATATGAGTAACATCTTTATGGTCATGCACCTCTTGTGAATGGTTTATTTCTTCTAAATCTCGAAAGGGATGAAACACACATCCATAACATTGAGGCTAAGAGATGCAAAGTAGATAGTGATAATACTACTTATTTGTGGCTAATCGTCTAGGTCATATTGGTGTAAAGCGCATGAAGAAACTCCATTCGATGGACTTTTGGAGTATCTTGATTTTGAATCATTTGACACATGCGAACCATGCCTCATGGGCAAGATGATCAAAACCCGTTCTCGGTATGATGGAGCGAGCAACGGACTTGTTGGAAATCATACATACCGATGTATGCGGACCGATGAGTGTTTCGACGCGCGGTGGATATCGCTATTTCCTCACTTTTACCGATGACTTAAGTAGATATGGGTATATCTATTTAATGAAACATAAATCTGAAACATTTGAAAAGTTCAAGGAATTTCAGAATGAAGTGGAGAACCATCGTAACAGAAAGATTAAGTTTCTACGATCCGATCGTGGAGATGAATATTTGAGTTATGATTTTCTCACGCATCTTAAAGCAAGTGGAATCGTTTCACAACTCACGCCACCCGGAACACCACAGCGCAATGGTGTGTCTGAACGCCGGAATCGAACCCTATTAGATATGGTCCGATCAATGATGTCTCTTACTGATTTGTCGTTATCATTTTGGGGTTATGCATTAGAAACCGTTGCATTCACTTCAAATAGGGCTCCATCTAAATCCGTTGAGACGACACCGTATGAACTGTGGTTTGGTGCTAAACCTAAGTTGTCGTTTCTTAAAGTTTGGGGATGCGAAGCTTACGTCAAGAAGTTGATGTCGGACAAGCTCGAACCCAAAGCGGAGAAATGCGTCTTCATAGGATACCCTAAGGAAACTATTGGGTATACCTTCTATCGCAGAACCGAAGGCAAAGTGTTTGTCGCAAAGAACGGTTCCTTTCTTGAGAAGGAGTTTCTCTCGAAAGAAGTGAGTGGGAGGAAAGTAGAGCTTGACGAGGTTACTTAACCTTCTCTTGAATTGGAGAGTAGCGCAGCACCTGAAATTGTTCCAATGCCGCCTGCACCAACAATAGAGGAAGCTAATGACAAGGATCATGAAGCTTCGGACGATGCTGCTACTGAACGTCGCAGGTCGACAAGGTCGCGTGCCCCTCCTAAGTGGTACGGCAACCCTGTCTTGACTGTCTTGTTAGTAGAAGACAGTGAACCTACGAACTATGAGGAAGCGATGATGAGCCCAGACTCTGAGAAATGGCTGGAAGCCATGAAATCCGAATTGGGATCCATGAGCGAAAACCAAGTATGGACTTTGGTGGACCCTCCTAGCGACCGAAAGGCCGTTGAGTGCAAATGGATATTCAATAAGAAAACGGACGCGGATGGTAATGTTACCGTCTATAAAGCACGGCTTGTCGCAAAAGGTTTTCAACAAGTTCAAGGTGTTGACTACGATGAGACTTTCTCTCCCGTAGCGATGTTTAAGTCCATTCGGATTTTACTAGCAATTGTTGCGTTTCATGATTATGAAATATGGCAGATGGATGTCAAGACTGCGTTCCTCAATGGCAACATTGATGAAGAGTTGTATATGATGCAACCCGAAGGTTTTGTCGATCCTAAGGATGCTGATAAAGTATGCAAACTCCAGCGTTCCATTTATGGACTGAAGCAAGCATCTCGGAGTTGGAACCTTCGTTTTGATCAAGTGATCAAGAGCTTTGGATTTGTTCCAAACTGCTACGAAGCTTGCATCTACAAGAAAGTGAGTGGGAGCTCGGTGACGTTTCTGGTACTATATGTGGATGACATATTGATTATTGGAAATGACATCAACATGCTTAACGATGTGAAGAGTTATTTGAACAAGTGTTTTTCAATGAAAGACCTAGGTGAAGCTGCTTATATATTGGGCATCAAAATCTATAGAGATAGACAAAGACGCTGATAGCTTTAAGCGGTACATACCTAGACAAAGTTCGAAAAGGTTCGAATGGATAAGGCAAAGAAAGGTTCGGTGCCTATGTTGTCGTAAGATATTGAGCAAGGCTCGGTGTCGATTCTGATGAAATGATAGGAAAGCTATGAGCAAAGTGCCTTATGCCTCGGCCATAGGTTCCATCATGTATGCCATCTTGTGTACTAGACGGATGTGTCCAATGCTCTTAGTTTGACGAGCAAATATCAAAGTGATCCGAGTGGAACATGGACAGCCGTGAAGAACATCCTAAAGTACCTAAATAGGACTAAAGAAATGTTCTTAGTCTATGGGGTGATGAGCGACATGTCGTAAAGGTTACATCGACGCTAGTTTTAACACCGACAAGGATGATTCCAAATCTCGGACGGATACGTTTATATTTTGAATGGAGGAGCTGTGGAGAAGTCGCAAGCAAAGCGTGATCGCGGGATCTACAATGGAAGCGGAATACATGGTCTGCTGAAGCGTCAAGTGAAGGAGTTTGGATCGAAACTTCATCATCGAGCTTGGCGTGGTTTCAAGTGCATTGGACCACTGGATATTGTGTGACAACATGGCGCCATAGCACTTGCTAAGGAACCAAGATATCATCCAAAGACCAAGCATATCAACACAAGTTTCATATAATCCGAGATTATATTGCAGATGGAGATCTGAAGATTAGCAAAGTACATACAGATCTGAATGTCGCAGATCCATTGACTAAACCTCTTCCACGTGTAAAACATGATCAACACCTCAGTGTCATGGGTGTGAGATTGTTGCCAAATGTAAACTAGATTATTGACTCTAGTGCAAGTGGAGGACCTTGGAATTATGCCCTAGAGGCAATAATAAAGATGTTATTATTATAATTCTTGTTCATGATAAAGTTTATATTCCATGCTAGAATTGTATTAAGCGGAAACTTTAATACTTGTGTGGTTTGTGAACAACACCGTGTCCCTAGTACGCCTCTATGGACTAGCTCATTGATCAATGATGGTTAAGGTTTCCTAACCATAGACATGAGTTGTCATTTGATGATGAGATCATATCATTGGAGAATGATATGGTGGACAGACCCAAACTAAGCGAAGCAAATAGATCGTATCATCGTGTTCATCTTTGTGAAGCTTTTCCTATGTCAAATATTGTATTCCTTAGACCATGAGATAATACAACTCCCTGGTATCGGAAGAAAGCTTTGAGGTCATCAAACGTCATCCTATGAAAGGGTGATCATAAAGGTGTCTCTCAGGTGATCGAAAAGTATCTGTTGGGTTGTATGTATCGAGATGGAATTTGTCCCTCCCAAGTCGGAGAGATATACTTGGGCCCTCGTGTCGATATCAACACCTCTTGCAAGCATGTGGTTAAGGAGTTAATCACAAAGTGATATCGGATTAAACGAGTAAAGTACTTGCCGTGAACGAGATTGAACTAGGTATGATGATGCGACGATCGAATCTCGTGCAAGTAAAATATCGCGAGACGAAGGAATATATATGGGATTGATTGAATCACGGCATCGTGGTTCATCCGATATGATCATCGATGAATGTGGGAGTCAATATGGGTTTCAGACCCGTTGATTATTGATAGAAGATCATGTTCCGCATATTCTCGAACCCGCAGGTCACACATAACGTGTCTCGATGCTAGGATAGATTGGATAATTGGTTTATGAGTTTTTGTTCGAGTCTCGGATGGGATCCGGGACATCACGAGAGGTTCGGAGTGGTCGAGAATAAGATTCATATAAAGGCGGTGCAGTTTTGGAGTTGAATTGTTCGGGTTAATCGGTATTGTCTGGAAGCTTCTAGAACCTTCCGGAAGGGACCAACATGGCCCCACCTTCGGGAGGGGCATGGGCCTATGAGGGAGTGTCCTGGCGCATTGGGCCAGGGGCACAAGGCCCCATAGGGCCAATCCTAGAGAGTTTAAACTCGTTTAAACTAGAGATAGGGTTTCTAGAAGGGAGAGTCCTTGCCCACTTCTCCCTCCCTTGGCCGCCGCCCAAGGCTTGGAGGAGGACAAGGTCCAGCTGCCCCTCTATATAGAGGGCTGGTGCGCCTCCCCCACACCTTGCCTCCAAACCCTAGTTGCCCCGCCGCCCTTCCTCTCTCCCTCCCGATGTTTGTAGGCGAAGCCTGCTGTAAATTCTCCACCATATACACCGCCGTCGTGTTGTAGATCCAATCTATCTCTCCACCATACTTGCTGGTCCGAGAAGGAGGAGACGTCGAGGTCTTTGCGTGTGCATCTCACGGAGGCACCGCCACTTGTGGTGCTAGATCGGACCGGATCGCGAGGAGAAGCGAGTACGACTACATCACCCACGTTAAACGAGCGTTCAAGCGTAATCTTCAAGGATATGAAGATCTAATCCAATCTCTCTCGTTGATTGCATCTCCTAGATTAGATCTTGGCTTTCCCTCTGTTCGCATCCGTAGAAAATTTTGATTTACTATGTCGCGAAACCCTTCATTGTTAATAACATATCTATGTTCATGATGAGGAAACCATGATCATATATTAACCAACAAGCTAGTTTAACAAGAGGCTTTACTAGGGACTCTTTTATGTTTACAAATCACACAAGTATTAATGTTTCCAGTTAATACAATTATAGCATGGTATGTAAACATTTATCATAAGTGTGAAGATATGATAATAACCACTTTATTATTGCCTCTTGGGCATATCTCCAATAGAGATTGCAAGAGATTTAATGCTCACATAAGAGGCAAAATAAGTTCATATGGGCTACTTTATTACATCACATAAGAAGAAAAATAAGTTCACATGACACTAGTTTATTACATCATACAAGAAGCAAAATAAGTTCACATGTCACTACTTTATTACATCACATATGGCTTGCATTCCCACTAACTAATGTCGGTAATTCGCCCACATCTGATTCACAATCATGTCTCTAAGATTCTTGCCTTCATTGTTGACTTGATGATTTTGTGGAATATCACCATCGAGAAGGTCCACATAGTTTGCTAGAGGTATTAAGTTGGTTTGGTTATCCAACCAACCCTCATCTACCTTACGCAAATGGATGATGTTATGTAATATTGCAGAAGCCGCCGGTAACTTTATTTGATTCTCTAATGTGTGATGTGTTCCCACTTTGAGAATGGGAAAGTGTTTCTTCAAGACTCCTAATGCTTGCTCAATATGATACTGTAATATGGCATGGCGGAGATTGAACTTGCCATGAGGCACCTTAAAGTTTGGGGTGCATAGGGACCATGCCCAAACTCCTTCAAATGGTACCGAACACCATGGTATGGTGCAATACAAAATGGAGTATTTGCATAGCCACCATCTACAACATAGAACTTGCCATGAGGCACCTTAAACCCTTTGAGAAGTGCTGACCTAAGAACCTTAGCGTCAGTCGAAGATCCCTCCCAACCACAGGAGATGAAGGTGAAGTTTAGGTCGAAGTCACACGTGACCATAAAATTCTAGCCGTGTGTCTTCTTCATATTTCTAAAGGGCGCATCTTTGTCACTTGAAATGGTCATGGGAATATGTGTACCATCAATGGCTCCAATACAATTTTACAAAGAAAACATAAAGTTATTATTTGGCCCATGAAAAGGAAGATAATGTCATGGGGATATGATTTAGATTGAATTTAGAAAAACTTTAAAATGGGGGAAGAATCTTAGGTTTGTTCATTTAGCAAAAACCTTAAAATAGGGGTGGGGCAACAACACCTTCCCACAACACCGGGACACCAACAACAACAAAAGAGGAAATGAATCAACGGCCTGCGAAGATGAAAGGTTCAAAATGGAGAATCCAAATTTGGGGACATGCGCATTATAGATAGCCCTCCAAACCGATAGGCCAAATCTGCAAAAACACGAACATGTCATCCTCTCCACCTATGCCATGTGCTTTCCCATCAATACATCAAACAGACAGTGAGAACAAGAATCACACCGACACATCCCACGGATAGGTCAACGAGGTTGCCCACTCATCAGCACGTATACTCCAAAGTATAAGGCTACTCATAGTGAGCTCATGAGTCAAATTGGCACTCACTAGTGGAGCCGTAGTTTAGGAGAGAATGAAAAACCTACGGTCTTTTAGAGAGTACTTACTGGTTACCGAGTAAATTAAAGATGAACAAAATAAAAGTCAAAAAATGTTCTGGGCTCAAATCCAAAGTATCAAACAAATTAAAAAGGGACCAAAACCTGGATAAACCAAATGAGCTAAGCCTCAAATAGTCATATAATAGTTCTAAGACACAATCTCGATAAACAAAGATCAAACAATTCCATCAAATTATGACTGTATGTGTGATAGCATCAACTATACCAGGAATATCAATGAACCCTATTCTTGCAATTGCTCAAGATACCCTCTTTTAGCTGCTAGGTCTTAGTTCAAGATCCCTCTTACTAACTGAAATAGAAGAATTAGTAGATCTATTCCACCCAAAATGGGAATGCACACTAGGGTTATGAACTAATAATCATGGAGTCGACTCTTATTTATACATTTGAGAGGTCCACTTAGACTATTATTATTTTCTCTTAAGCTATGTAGGTTATATAAGATTCAATTCAATCTAACAAGCGGACTGGACTACTTTTGGCTACTTAACTAATTTATATGCGGCGATACAACACTATGACACCACCTGAAACAATATCTTAACCAAAAAAAAAACTTATGGCACGAAAGGCATTCAACTGCCAACATGAAGAGATAGGGAGAGATTGGATCACCCTGGTGCCCTGGATGGCTTAAAACTGTCCAGGGGCCACCACTAAACAGAATTGAGAAAGAGATTGCTCTATTGAAATGTTAATGTGGCAAGAAACTATAAAGTCTATACTTCTGAATTCAAATCAAAAGACACAACTGTTAAGAAAACACCTTGTGTTAGTAATTGTTGGTTGAACCCTTATCTTAAGGAAGCATAATACGCCGTGTGTTATAAAAACACCTTGTATTGCCTTCAATGTACAGAAGTAATACAACTACAAATACGATCGTTCAAACATTGATTGTATCTAGGGGCAAATATGTACGCATCAAAACTATTCCTCTGCCCCTTCCAGCAATTCAGTTGTATAATATGTACAGATCTGCACAGTTAACACCTAGTATTTTTTATGTACAACAACAAACCAAAAATGAGTATACGCAGAAAACAAACACTGGACATGAGGGTGCCTAAGCCACGGGGAGCAAAGCTTTGCTGCACCACAGCCAAGTCAGGATCAACGGGAATGGAGCCCCAACTAGGTTTCAGTGGGTGGCCTCATCCCTAACATAGGAGGTTTCCCAAGATGGGAAGCCCTTTCTTGCGCATCGATTCCGCTCTCTCAGATTTCCCAGCAAACTAGATGCCATACACTTCCAATAATGTGTCCTCTTGCCGCTGAGAACCTCTGAATGGGTAAATGACAGGATAATCACCTTCATAGGGCAATCACCGTCTGATCTGACAACCAGAAAGCATGACCTGTTTCAATTCAAGTTTCAGAGACACCCTAACGAGATAAAAGGCGAATAATTTCATCAAAACAAATAGGAAAGGTATGCAGTAAGGCACGTGTTTTTATGCGAAGCCCATAGCCAAAGTAGCGTTATTGGTAGATCAACATTGCTTTAGAGAAGTCAGAACTTACAAGTTAATCAGAACTTCATGGGTAATCGGAGTGGCATCTATCATATCATCAAGGCTCTGGGTGGAACGGCTGAAGAGAACCCCATGTTTTCCCGACCTTTATTTTAGTACGTAAGGGTACTAGAACAAGAAACAAACAGTAATTCAGTTTTTAGCTTTAAAAATGAAAATCATCCGATAACATACAGTTTGCCCAGAAAATGATACCCAAGAGTGAAGCTGCAGTTTCCATGCTTATCTGTAGTAGCTTTCCAGCCTCTGCTACCATAGACGGGTCAACTTCAAGCACAAGTTCATCATGCACCTACAAAATGCAAAAACACGATTTGAAACTATCTATATTTAAAAAATAAATAGACAGAAATCCAGGAAAATGGGTGATAATCATACCTGCAAAAGAAGGTGACAGTGCCCTCTGATTCCTGAAAAGTTCTGCATAAGCCCATCCATGGAATCAACTGTGCTACTCCCACTGGTAATTACAGAATGAAGCTTAAGCATAGCCACCTTGATAATATCAGCAGCAGAACCCTGCACATGATAGTGTGTTAATACAATGAACCTAGAAACTAAAGCAAGACAGCACATGATAGTGTGCTAACCTGGCAAATAGAATTAACTGCTTGTCTCTGTGCTTTAGCTTTTTCTCGGCTATTTCCAGCAGTAATTTTGGAAAGAAAACGTCTCCGTCCCATCAAAGTCTCCACATATCTGGAAGATATTATAATTCTGAAGTTACCCTGAGTAAACTTTGATGCGCAGGTACGAAAAGGAAGTGGAGTGGAGAATCCATATTCCATAACAAGGTGATGCATGTGAATAAGAAAGATGTTGAGAAAGCACATATATCACTGATTTTGGATAGAACCAGGGGTCAGAAAACCAGTGGCCAGAACCGCTGGTTTTTGCCGAAAACAGTCGGCCCTTCCTTCAAAATGCTCAAAAACGCCTCTAGTATCTACTCCAAGTTTCAAATTACTAAGTTTAGAACATTCTCAACGAAAAGAGATAACTAGGAAAAGAAGCAGTTTCTTGAACCCTGGATAGAACTACATTATTGTACAGTATTTAGGTAGACTACCTCATCTTTGGAGATAAGAAATGGCATTCCTAAGACAAGATAGGCACTGATGTTACATAAGAACATGCAAGATCAGATGACTTCATAGGAAACTTTGAAGTTATATTTAGAACACCAACCAAAGTTATCATGGACAATTCTCAATTTCCCTTGAAAGTTGCCAAAGAAGGCAGTTGTATCCTAATGTTGGAAAAGCAATCAGGAGATACATGTGAATGCTTAATAAACATGTTTGGAGCAATATTATTTTTTATTGACCTAATGATCAATTCTGAACTAGTATCAACAAAGAGAACAGGTACCAGATACTAAAAGCAGAAATTCTACTGAAAACCAAGCTCACCCTTTTTGGCGACATGATGCCACAGCTTCTTGTAGCCACGAAGAAACGCCGGGAAAGAATCTCTTAAAACTTTGAATTTTTTGCGCAGCTTCCTCTGGGCTACATTCAAGTTGTTCTGCAAGGGAGTTGGCACCCATTCCATAGAGAATGCCATAAATAAATCTTTTTGTGCTTTCTCGGTCCTTTGACGAGATCAAGGACTCTTCTTTGCCAATCCATCTTGAAGCAATCATAGTGAACACATCAACATCTGGTTTACTTAGAAGCTCGATCAATACAGGATCCTTGGAAAAATGTGCCATAAAGCGCAGCTCAATCTGAGAGTAATCAGCTGTTACCAACAACCAGTTATCCTGTTAAAAGAGAGGCCACGAAATTATAATTATGTCTGTTTTAGGAGTATTCAACAAGAAAAGAATGGTTGAATTGAGCAATACTTGAGTGGGAACAAAAAATTCGCGGGCATTGATTTCATGATGATCAACCATTGACATGCTTGTGAAATCTTTATCATTCTTTCCTGTTGTGAAATCCACCACATGCTCAACACACTACAAATGATAATTCAAACAGTTCAGTTATTGGTAGATATAAAAGAAAATTAAACCAAACAAAACAAAACAGGTAAGTAACCTGGAGATTAGGTTCTTCCATCGATAGACGGCCTGTAGCAGTTGACGTTTGCAGCCAATTTCCATGTATGATGTACCTTTGGGATTGACTGCACAACTGAGCCCGTGAACAGATGGACCCCAATGTGCCATTCAACAGTTTGGCCAATGTTCTATGTTCCTTAATTACTGAGATAATTGGGTGTAAATCCCTGGAAAAGAAGATGCTCTCTATCAAAAAACGAACTAAATAAGGTGTTCACATATACTGAATCCCACCTCAACAAATATACTGGTATAACAGACGAGTTCAACTAGAGCTACTCTTGTCTACTTTGCCAAGACATTGTTGTAGCTCCCTCTATTCCAAAATATATTGTATACAGATTTTGTCCTAAGTCAGACTTAAAGTTCACAAAGTTTATGGAAAAAATCAACGTCTACATACTAAGTAAATACAATATGAAAATAGATTTCTGATGCATCTAATCAAAATATGATTTTGATTTGGTATTATACATGTTGATTTTTTTATAAACTTGGGCAAAGTTTGACTTAGGACAAAATTATGTGCACTATATTTTGGAACACAGGGAATATTGAGTAGCTGCAGGTTGAAAAAAAACCAAGGAAACAATCACATGACCCCTCTCCGCACCCAGAGGGTGGTTCATCTCTCAGCTCGATGTAAAAAATGCATTTCTTCACAATCAGTTGCATGATGATGTGAGGTGTATATGTCGCCATCACCCATGTATTGAATTTCTCAAGGCATCCAGTATAGCAAGTGTGGCTGGCTGCAACGACCAAACTAACAAAGTCAGACACTTGACTTGCGTGATAGAAGGAGACTTGCTCCGACTAGTAGCAACTAGGAATGTCAAGCCACGCGGGTGCGTGATAGAAGGACCATCCCCAAGCCCTCCATCGCGATTGGCTTGCCTTCCATCCCTCCGTACTGCGTGTGGAAGTGCCGTCGTGGCCCGCAAACTCCAACGGATGGCATGGCGACTCAGGAGATGCCTACATCGCTGTCGCCGCTTCACTTTGGAAGAGCAATAGAAGCAAAAGAAAAGAGAAATGGAAACAAGCCCTTCACTTTGATGCATTTTTACATGGTTCTCAAAGGAAGTGAGAAGACTAGAGCCTTGTGGTAGTGATAGTAGCGGCTTTTGATTTTTTTGATCTGAAAACTGTAGGGGAGGCCCCGACAGTAAAAAAAATTATATTAAAGAGAAAAGAATATTTACAAGAAGGGGGATGTACAAGAGGGCTTAGCCCAGGGCATAGCCCAAAGAGAGTTACAAAGCGTCTAGCCAGGCTACAAGATATGATTTCATATCATCCTTCATTCTGTAAGAGAGAAGGAAGAGGTCTCTTTTAAAAGAAAAGGACCAAGCGCTAATAGAGGGAGTGACATTATCAAGAATAAGGGCATTCCTTTGCTTCCATAAATTCCAGGAGGCGGTTGCAAAGACCTCAAAGAAGAACGGCCTTCAAAAGTTGGATTTAGCAGTGGCCATCAACTGAGAGAGTTCGAGATTGTCTTCAAGCCTGAAGTTGATGGAAAGCCAACATTGCTTGTTGAAGCTGCAGCACCAAAAAAGATGGTCTCTGGTTTCAAGATGTCCCTCGTCACAGAGGCTGCAAATGCCATTATCGTCAAGAGAAAAAGATTTCCTTAGCAGCATCTCCTTTGTGTTCAGACGGTCATTGGCGAGGAGCCAGAAGAAAGATCTAATTTTGGGAGTACATTCCATATCCAGGAGGAAAAGATGGGGGCTTGAAGGTGTTCAAAGTTTAGATGATATATCTTGTTTGCAGAGAAGTGTGCACCCCAGCTATATGACCATAAGTCATTATCATTATTCATTAACATTCCGGGTGGATCTTGTTTGGTTAACAAGGTGGTTGAGCTCATGGAGTTCCTCAAACGCTTGTGTAGATAGAGGGAGGTGAAAAGCATCAATGGGATCATCCAGGTCAAGGATATCCTTAACCGAGGCTAGTTTATCAATAGCAAAAGAGTGGAGCCTAGGAAACTTTGTCATTAGGAGATCCGCGCTCCAATTGTCACTCCAGAAAAGAGCGGTGTCGCCCGCAGCAATCGAACAAGATGCAATCCTTTTGTACTTTGAGCAAAGTTTCATAATGTCCTTCCACCAAAAGGAGCTTTGGATATTTGTAGCCTGCGGCGTAGAATTATTACAGTTTCTCCAAAGCAAGTGGACCCAAGGGATGTTCTCCTTGTTGAAAAACTTGTGCAAGAACTTCAAAAGAAGGGCCTCGTTTTGGACCGAGAGATTGGTAATGCCAAGACCTCCCTTGGATTTCGGCCTGCATACTAAGTCCCAAGCCGCTAAAGATTTGGTCTACTAGAGTTGTTCATTTTACCCCACACACCAATTCTTCTGGATTTATCCACAATTTCGATGGCTCCATCTGCAAGTTTAAAGGTCCAGAGGTAGAAAGTGGGTAGGGAGCTAAGAACAGCCTTAGTCACCATGATTCTTCCATCAAGAGAGAGGAAGGAGGCGGTGGCAGCGAGGCGGTGATTGATTCTTGAATATAAAGGTCCAAGGTCGCGAATGCGAGGTCTGCTCAGGCCAAGAGGGAGGCCAAGATAGGTGAAGGGGAACGTTTCTAGCTTGCATCCAAAAAGGCCCGCCAGGAGAGTCGCTTTCTCATTAGGAATATTAATGGGAAGAAGGCAGGACTTGGAAAAATTCACCCTCAAACCAGTGGATTGTGCAAAGGTTTCTAGAATCCCTTTAAGAAAGAGGAGTTGTCGAGGGCAGGCTTGCATAATTAACAAGGTATCATCCGCATACTGGATTATCGGGAAATCTCCATTAACCGAAATGGGGTGATGGAGGAGGTTACTCTGGCAAGCTTTGTTGATAACACTTTGAAGGAGGTCCGCCGTAGAGACATAGAGGAGGGGCGAGAGAGGGTCACCTTGCCTCAGCCCCCTACGACAATGGAAAGTTTTCCCAGGAACTCCATTCAGGAGGACCAAAGAAGTGCCAGACGCAAGGATAGATTTAATCCATCCAAGGAAGCGATCATCCAAGCCATAATGTTTTACCATGGATAAGATCGCGTCATGTTCGATCATGTCAAAAGCTTTGGCAAAATCTAGTTTGAGGATTATGATTTCTCTTTTAGACTGATGGCATTGGTGAAGAAATTCAAAACTCCAAGCAAGACCATGGTTTTTAAGGCGTTAAGTCGTCTTAAAGCGACCTAGGGGCACTTTGGCGCCTAGGTACGCCTAGGCGACGCCTAGGCGGGCGCTTTGGACGCCTAGGCGCCTAAAGCGGTCGTTTTTGCAAAGCGGAGGGGGGGCGCTTTGACGCTTAGGCGTCGCCTAGGCGTCCTAAAGCGGATGCTTTAAAAACCATGAGCAAGACAATCTTGAATCGTCCTGCCCTTGATGAAACCGTATTGGTTTTGATGGATGATTTTGAGGATTACCCTTTGGAGGCGGTCCATATGTTGCTTTAGTTAGCATTTTGATAAATTTATGCACTTTGATGTCCTATGTTATTGATTTGGATACTATGTTGTGTCTGAATTAGAATTTTTAAATGTGAAAACAATGGATTTGAAATGATGGTGAAATGTGTGCATTCAAAATATCAAGGTTTGAATTGATATGTTGGACAAATGTAGTTTATGTATGAAAAAGGACGAGAAAATACCAACGGAAATCTTATTGGGAGTTAAGTCTAGGGGAGGACTAGGACTGCAAGCCTCCCAAACCCTCAACTTATTGGGAGTTATGTTTAGGGAGGTGGTATAGGGAGTTAAGTTTTGCGGGAAGGGCTAGAGATGCTCTTATGCACTGATTAGAGAGAGGTCAGTATGCTCCGTAACAATCGGCTCGTGCGCAATTTAAAGTGAATAATATAGTGTAGATGTAAATCCTCTGAGACTGACTAGTGTCTTAGCCTGATGCGATTCACAAACTCACTTCAGATTGACAAAACAATCATCAGAATAACAGTTACTAAGCATGAAAAAAATGTTTATCTTGCGACAATGAGGAAAAGAAAAATATATACCTTAGATGGTCTAGACACTGCTTGTCAGTGCTAGGATGCAACTTCCCTTTCTCACAACCTTTTGGGACTGGCAGTTTTAAGTGTGTAAAAAGAATGTCAGCTATGTCAGCATTTGCATTTAGCGAGAAACTCTTGCCCACTAATTTGTATGCTTCTTTCTCTAGCTCCTTCAGTTTTTTTATTATAATATGCCTCGCACGGAGACATGCATCCATGTCAGCACCAATTCCCCAGAGTTCCATATCAGCAAGAACATTTACCTGTCCAAACAAATGTATTAGTAGGGAATTAGAGCATTCTGTAATAATTTTCATTAGGCAAAGGTACAGAATATACCAATGGACCCTCGACTGTTTCCACCAAATCATTGAGCTTTTCAGAAACAAGTAACTTCCTCAAAGCAGAACTAAGTGCTCTTGTCTGCGCAGCACGCCTACAGCAACCATTGTGAGCTGCTTTGTGCATCTGATTTCTCCATCTGCCATCCCTATTTGCTGCTGCTATGGCCTCACTATGTAGCCGTTTCTTCACCAACTGTTTACCAGAAATAGGTTAAATGGCAGAAAAACGTTTGAAATAAGTCACAATTAGAATAAGAAACTGTTAAAAGAAATCAGTTCAAAACCAATTGGAAGAATGATGCATTATAAAAGGAACTGCGAATCACAACATAAATAGTATACCTTCTCAAGGTTTGGCGCTGTTTTGCTCTCCTCATCTGGCCAGAGAATCCATGCCACCAAACATATGTCTAATCCATTATAGACAGAGATTGGTGGTAGTAACACATATGTGCTGTCAAGGACATCAATGTTGTTTAATGATTTATGGTCAAGGTGAAGTCTAGACAGTCGTTGACCAGAAACACAGGGCGATTTCAGTGCCTGGATCTGGATTTTCAAATTCCATGTCATTTTCTTGACACTCTTTGCCTGCATGATGCCAGTTATTCTACTCCATCTTCTCTTAAATTCTTCCCACATTTCAATTGACTCCTTATTACCAGATGGGGTTAGGTCTTTCGGGAAATTGCAGTAGTAGATGGGTGAATTTTCCCAACAAACAGCCAACCCAAGAATTTCAAAAACGTTCAAAGATAATTTAGTTGATCTTCTAACAAAATGCAGATCAAAAGAAAAATCATTAACAGATGACCATTGATCGAGGAAACTATCAAACCCTCCAGGGAAGTTACATGCATTGACAGGACCTTTGTCGGACGCATTTCTGCTTTGTGACTTATCAACTGTCGATAAAGGCGATGCTCCTTCTTGCATAGTAGCAATGTTGACACTGTCAGCTATTCCTTCGCTTTCTTTTATTTGAATGGAAAAAACAGGGTGCATATCCGCCCGTACAATCTCTGTAGAAGCCCTTTGAGCAACATAATTAGAGCAGATGTTCCTTCCATCACCAATATGTGTCCCTAAAGCCGACTTGTGGCACTTAGCATGATCTCCAACGGAAGATACCATGACATCTCGAGGTGGAGAGTCCTCACTAGCTGGAAGTAGAGGTGTGGTAAACTGAGGAACTTCTACCCCAAGTGATCTGAAAGCTGAGAATGCTGCTACTCTGGCTGCTTCTGCCTCCTCAAGAACAATTCTGCGAGCTCCATTTTTTATTTTCTTGGCTATACCAAATTGCACTCGCCGTAAACCATGATCATCTAGTCAATAGAAAAATGACATCAGGCAAATGCACAAAATAGCCAAATGATTGACATAGTAGCTTCACCAACAACAGATCAAAACTGATTATGTACCAAAAGAAGATGAAGTGAATACTACTATAGAAGTACACTTGAACTATATGCAGGCCATCTCCAAAACGCAGAAGGTCCTATGTTCCACAGTAATTTGTGAGTTCAACTACTACTGCCACTGCTGATTTAATGCTACTGCTACTGGCACACCACCACTTACCAGTACTACTCCCTCCGATCCATAATAAGTGCCGCTTGTCTAGTGCAAAGTTTGTACTAGCTTAGTACAAAATGAGCGACACTTATTATGAATCAGAGGGAGTACTGTTTACATAACACTCGGCAAGTAACATGAAAAGGTGGACCAAAAATATTAGAAGACAAAAGCTAAGTATAGATGGAGCACCAACCTTGACCCGACCAAGTAGATTCAAAAATAGCTTTTGCGATTTCAGGAATAGATGCTTCAGCAATGGTAACCGGGGTACGGAGACCAGAGTTATAAAGAGCCCTTGCACGTGAGCCCTACATCCATGTTACAATATAAGGTAAGAATATACAGTGGGAAGTGGCAACACTTGGATAAGTCATCTATGCATAGTGACACCACAAACCTTGACGAATGGAATTGATGTAAGTTCTGCGATCTCTGCCCTAACTCCAAAGGAGACACGGTTTTGAAACTTGGCAACAAGGCCTTCTAAATCATGCCAACCAAGTCTCTGACAAAAGGCAGAAACCATTGAAGCAAACCTGCCAGCATTTTCCTGCAAGCCTTGAATCGTACCTCTGGCAACTTTAAATGATTCACAAACATCAGTGACAGGAACCTCCTGAAAAATTCACAACTTAAATGCATTAAAACTTCATATATTAATCCTGTATATGTGATGCAAAAGGACTCTGAAACATTAAAGTCATATCACTTGGCCAGTACAATATATAAATTTCGGGAATAGTAAGCTAACTGATAAATAATCAACTAGAAGTTGAATTATACCTGAGCAAGCCTGGATATCATCAACGCCACATAAAAGCGCTTAGATACTCTAAGCGACTGATCATTAATAAGAGTATTTCCACCAGAACCTCCACTGGTGTTTCTCTTAGGCCTTCCACGAATAGGCATTGCTCCTCCATGAGCCATGTGCATCAAGAAAGGTTCTATTACTCCAACTCTATTGCCAACTGACTGCATTTAGAATTACAAAGAAAAATCAACAATCCAGAAATTAAAATAGAAAAGCACTATATGAAAATAAATTGCTATGTATGCAAATGTTTGATTTGACGTAGTATGCCCCAATCGTCTTTGTTAATATGAAGCTGCTATTCAATGCTGCCGCCAAGATAACACCACCTAATAAACCGAATCACACTAGTTTTCCTCCTTTTAATGGACAAAAAATGATATCATATGACTTGGAAAAACAATCTGGATACAAAGAAAAAAAGCTCCCTCCAATATTTCCTAATTGATTGAAGAGATTAATGTAAAAGCTCTCAGTACCCGCCATACTGAATCCTGACCCTAACTAATACAGAAAACCGTAACATGAGTCTTGGGAAAAGATAGCAAATTTGTGATAAGCTGTCAGTTAGATTAGATAGCTGATGTGCAGCAAGCTTAACTGTCTGCTAGCTTGTCCAACAGCCTTAACTTTACAAGAGAGCACTTAATCCAGAAAGGGACCAAAAGGTAACCTGATCTTTCAGACTCGGTTAATGTACTGACCTAACTGGAGCAATACCTTTGAGGGATAATACAAGTTATAATAATGTCTTAGAGTGGCATGAACAGGATTATCCAAATCCTCAAGGCAGCAAACTGAACATTATTCCACTAAGCTTTTTCATTTACATTAGTACCAATGATAATTTAAAGCCAAGGTTGTTAAGTTTTCCTAGTAGAGTCACAGTAATCAGTTTTTTTACTCCTGTAGATACTACAGTTGACAGTGATGGTATGTTTGCATTCCACCTCCGATCCACCAAAAGTAATTACCTGACAGGCAGGTTGGTCTCTCAACCATTCCACCTTAGGGTTTGAAAATATGTAATATAATTAAATTTACAGTTTTGCCATTTGTAAATTTTCTGATTATTTTATGGTCCAAGTCAAATGTTCTGAACATCTGTATGGAGGTTGATGTGCCACATGAATGGAATCGTTTAATTACTTCAGAGGTAGTGTGTAAGCATTCAGCATTTCAGGTAGTAGACATAGAAAAATTATCTTGGCATCTGTCCAAGGAAAACAAGTACAATTCAAAAACAGTACAGAAGACCAAACCAAATGTCAGATAACATATTTTGCAGATGCAACAGAACACATGTTGTGTACCTGCTCAAGAGTAGACAATTGCATGAACCTCTCATAATATAATTCCCAATCAGGTTCAACTTCTACATTTATCGGGGTTACCAAGTAGACTAAATGCAAATCAGATGCTAGAACAAAACCTTCTCTTGCCCTTGAAAGATCATCAAGCACAACCTGTAGTGAGAAAGAATGATTAGTAACATGTAATGAAAAATAAAGAAAATATTATAACAAGAAAAGGTAACCTACCAGTGATTCCTCGGGATTAAGAGAACTGCCAAAAGATGCTCGCCCAAGTGGAGTGGCCGAGTATATTTTGGTTTCATTATTCCACTCAACAAACCTTTTATGGCATAACCAACGAAGGGAGTCTTGAGCCGACTTCACGACATCGTCAAAAGGTTTGGTAGAGTTAAGCAACGTACATCTCACATATCGGTGGATATCACTTGCAGTCTGCACGATCCCACCAGCAACAACCTCCATGATTGCATGAGTCATTCCGTTTTTGTCTTCCGAGAGGCATGACTGCAAGGCAGGGCAATCACTTTTAACAATACCTGTTATCCTCTTTACCTCTTCAGGCCTACATACAAGTATCTGTATTTCAAACGTATGCATCAGAACGAACCTTGTAATGTGTCCACAGATTAAAAAAAAAGAAATATTTCCTAGTACATAAATGAATAGTTACAATATTAAAATACCAATGTAAGTTCTATAGCTTACACTCTCTCCTTTTGTGTCTATTCCAGTTCGACCAGCGCGGCCAGCCATCTGTCTATAGCGAGTCCCATCGATGAAATCACGACCTATCTTAGGTTGCCTGAATATAACTCGTCTGGCAGGCAAGTTTACTCCAGCAGCTAAAGTTGATGTGGCAGTCAAAACTCGGACAAGACCTTTACGGTAGCATGTTTCCACAATGTCTCTCTCCTCAACCTGACAAAAGAGCAAGATGTAACATTCACTAAAGACAGAAACAGACATAGATTGAACTCGGTTATCTGGTGGTGCATTCTCATCATGATCATAGAAAAATATGTATTTGCATTTGCACTGAAAGCTAAAAGAGAAAAGTTGCATGAAGTCAAAAGGGCAACGTTCTCAACAGCAGTAAAAAATGGCATGCAAATGTCAGCAGCAGTGATAACAGCAAATACAATATCAAACTAAACATTAACCCGTAAGTTATATTGTTGTTGTAGACGATGGAGATAAAATATTCATGTAAAAATAAGTACCATGAGACCAGCATGGTGGTATATGATGGAAATAAAATGTTAGTGCAAAAAGAAGTACCGTGAGACCAGCATGGTGGTATGCAACACCAAATGGAATGGTTTCTTCCAATACAGGATCTAATCCAGCAGGACACCTCTTCAAGGCTTCAACTGCAGATGCAGCATCTCGAAACTCTGAGCCAACTTCTTTCGAGCAACCAGAAGCTACTTTCAGGTACTTCGCAATATGTCTTGCAGTTGATTCACAGCCTTTTCTGCTGGAGCAAAACAAAAGAACAGAATGGCCGTCCAACACAACCTGAAGGGGTGAAACGAGTCGGTTATGATCTATAGTAGGAAACTGAGAATGACTAGAGAGTGCCCATTGAATTTACCTCATTACATAACTCAACAATATGGTCTGGATCCTTACCACCAAGATCAGCTACTTTTGGAAGAACGCGAACAACATTCATGTCCTTATCAAATATTTGATTACCAACTTTGATAAATTCCTCCAGTGGCACAGGTCGAAAGGTGGTTTGATAAAGTGCGGCCTGGTGTGTTGACAAGAGACATCAATTATCGAGAAGTTTGCAATGACGTATAATACCACTTCATACAGACACTAACTTTCTATGACCTCGCAACAAACATTCCTTATCGATCGTCATAAATTGGGTTTTGGATTCTGGGAACTAGATTATATAGTGAATAAACTATACTGACCAAGTCCCATAGTGCATCAAGTTAGAGTGAAGTTGATCACAGGCTAGGCTTCACCAGAAAAAAATATCACTACATAACATCACTCATTGTTTGGTTACTAAAAATGTGTCTTGAACAATAGTTTCAAGGTAATAGACCATCACATAGTAGACACTCAATAAATTTAAGTTTACTACCGGTTAAAATAATGTATGCAGCAACTTGATTTGTAGAATTTCTGCCCTTTTATTATATTTGTGCTGCAATATGCACTGCATATCCACTGTCTGCTGGGCCTCTGCCTAGGCACTAGCTCCCATCTACCTAGCACTGAGTAGAGCAATTAAGCATATGAGCAAATTCCTCTGGTAATATGGTGAATGAAATCCAACTGTAGGATTGAACATCTCTGGATTATTACACTGCATGTCTGTTTAAGGTAGACAAAACATTGACTAAAAAGTATATATGTATGAAAGCAACAATAGAGTTCTCACTTGAAGCCAATCAGCTACGGCTCCAACGTTGGGCATAGTAGCACTCATACCAATAATCTGCAATCCATGAGCAGCACCTGTCTTCCCACTGCTAGAACCTGAAGTTTCTCCACTAGATGACTCTGAATTTCCTTCACCAGCCGCATACCGAAGCTTTGTCAGCATCAGCTCCAAAAGGTACCCTCTGTGCTGATCACCAACCTATAACACGGTTTGCATATTAGAGAAACTTTATATGTGTAAAAAGGGAAAAGTTTACATGTTCTTCAACAATGAGGAAGTCAAAGGAGAAAAGAGGATAGGACTACTTCAGATGACAAGAGGGGTCTGGATGTAATAGATAAATATGATCATCACATTTTTTTTCAGGAACGCACGAGAATGCGCGCCTTTTTCTTTACAGATAGGAGAAGAACCAAAAAATACAGAATCCACTACAAACCGCTCAAGAAATGAGCAAAGCATAACAAGGCTCACTACTCACAAAAAACCCAAGAGTTTCCACCTCTCTGCCTCCTCAACTATTCCATCTAAGACAAAAGCCTCCGGTTTGGTTTGGTTTTTAAAGATCCGGTTGTTCCTCTCTACCCAAATCAATCACAGCACCAGCAGGAAGAGGGAGCACACTTGTGTAGCCTGCTTCGCCAACCAGGTGCCTAAGACCCGTGGCCACCACTCCAAGAGGGAGTCCGAAGCGGAAGGAGACAGGGATGGCCTCCCCAAGCTAGTCATCACATTATAATGGCTGCTTGAAAGGCAGTTGTATTTTAAGATTACTGGGGTGCAGCCATGTACAGCACCTCGTCCTCCTCCTTGTTCATGGCGCATCGAAACAACCTAAGCCACGAAACATGCACTTCCGCTCCATGTCATGAACCCTAACTGATGGTTTGGGATCAATCAGAGAAGGATGCAGAGAGAACGAGATAAGGCAGCGGAGCGAACGACTCCGCAGCCAGCGCAGGTACTTCATAGGGGGTGGCTATCAGAATTAGACGGGGCAAGCAGAGGAAAAGATGGAGGTGAGTATGCGGCACTTACCTAAACGGAGGAGATTGAGAAGGAATTTGAAGACAAAGACATGAGAGGGATGTGAAGTCAAGAAAGACAGAACTAGAAGGTAGGAGGGATAGATCTGCCTCCTTCCCATGCTTCGCCTGGAGTGGGTTGGAACGAAGTGAAGGAATATGGAAGATAAACTGGAACTAAGAAAACAAACAGGTCAAAAGAGGGGGAATTCTGTCATTCTCGAAAAGTCTGACAAGATCCAACCAAGCAAACTAACGGATGCTCACAGCAGGGGATGAAAAATGTATTGGTGCCTTTGCAATGGCATAGAAAATAAGTGTCTCTTTCTGAGTGGCACAAGAAACATCAGGTAATTATGCAATGCCATGGAAAGATATGTCTCTTTTACTGCCAACTTGTGAAGGGAGAGAAAAGCTAGGGCATATTTGCAGAAAGTATTACTGGTCATGTCAACCGACTAGAAGTTTTGATTGTACAAATAATGTATGATTAGCACTACTGTAGCAACAAAAATAATGAAGGACCATCTAGGAGGAACATGTTTCATTAACAGAGATGAAATCAGAGCCCAGATTCGAGTACACGGGTACTTGAATCTGCGTGGTGGCACTGTACACTACCCCATTCAGGCTCACTTCCCACAGCTGAAAAAGAAGACAATAGAGCATATTCCATGCCCTTATCTTACCATTGAATCACAGAATTACTTAGATATGATAACATGCCTATCTTTGATGGTGCTAGTGTATTATTACTTCTAAGCGTACAATTGTACATCACTTTTAATGTATAAGTCGAAACCCAGGAATACTGGATGTAAAAAAAGAATCGGGAAAACGCAATGACATTGCGTTTCTTTTCATTGCAAAGAAGAGTTTAAGTTTACAAGCCACCAAGTTGGCGGGTTTACAGATTATTGGTTACATCTAATCAGTGTACATCCCAGTTTACATCCCAGGAATACTGGATGTAATTTTGTCACGTGAGTAAACATAAAGAACAAAAGGGTGAACCAAAAGAACAGATCTTAAGAAGCATACTGGTTTAGATGAAACTTACCATATGAAGCTCATCTATTACAATTATACCAAGTTCAGAAAGACGACCATCCTCCAACAATTTGTTTACCAAAGAATTCGCCTTCTCTATGGTACATACAGCAACTGATGTATCTTTAGGAAGTGACCCTCCCCCCTGATTTCCATAATAGCTACGGACATGCCTACCCAGTGGCACAAGAAGTTGCTCGAGATGTTCAGCCTGTAAAAAAAGTTGAATAGTCAATTGATCATAAGAGTCCAACACACAAAGTAATCAGTACAAACATCACGAAGCTCAGTACAAATATTTACCTTTTCAGCGCATAATGAAACATAGGGAAGGACTAAAATTGCTATCTTTTGACTGGACAATATCCGTCTCAACATCAGAACTTCAGCAACAAAACTTTTACCAGCGCTGCAAAACATAAGAACAGCAGAATGCACACCAGTAGATATAAAAATTAAATTGAATAGGAGCTGTACTGGCTTAACATTATTCATGAAGAGTGTGAAGTACATATTTAAAAAATAATCAAATCAAACATCTAAGAAAAGCAACAAAATAAGGTTCAATCATTGGGTACTGAGATTAATCAACAGAAAGAAAGCACATAAACATCCAAGTACCTCGTTGATGCACAGTATACAAGATTGCGTTTCTCCAAGACACCATCCACAAGTAAACATTCCACCTGCAATAGACATGGAATGTACATGAATAAGAGAAAAGTAATACAGTAAAAAAAGTATGCAACTAATAATCAGTGAGCAACAGTATCTTGTGTACATTAACCCAACAAAACACAATATAAGCAAATTAGCACATGCAACAGTAACATTGATTAGGGATTATGATAGTTTTCATATTATATATTTCTTCTTGGATCTGCCATTTAGATATCTGTTTAAACAGTTCAATCTTTCAGGTTCTAGAACCACTATAAAGGAGGTCAAAATGGTCAATAGTTGCTTATGATGGTACATTATACTTCATAAGAAAAGTGCATCAATTGACAAGCATAAAATCGGTAGTTTCAGTTGAATCATTTGTTCCCCGTTAGTGGACAACAATTGGTTTTGGCACAAGATAACCATAATATATCAACCCGCTGAAAATGCATAGTTGTTAGAGTGCACAAACACACAAATACAAAAGAAAAGGAAAAAAACATGCATAACTAGTACTATGCCCCCGATAAAGTGTGAATCTCAGAAAGTGGAAATACTAAACAGGAACGTCAGTTTCGTACATTGTGAAATAAATAAATCGTGGTGGTACCATGGTAGTAAATAGAAAGCTTCTCTATATGAATCATTTGCATAGAGTAGAGAAGTAGCTCATGGCATGTGCACCACTCAGTATACAGAATGTTTAGGAAATAGGTAGTTTGCATGTAACACGAAGAGCATAAGTTATGAGTTACGACATAAGTTCCCAAGATAATTTTTACTAACATGATTGAACTAACAGTATAGTACACAATTTTAGTAACTAAGAGCGGAGTAGTGGACATCATTGGTTAGTGTAGAAAACATTGCTTGATAGAGGCTGCAATTTTATGTTGACCTCCTTGCTGGAGAATGTATCTGACATTCAATAGAAGAGAAAAATAGTAGAAACTGACCTGCCATGGATATAGCCCCGAAATGCCCTTTTTCATGTATATAGCACAAAGCTGAGGCGGGAGCCAACTTGAGATCTTGGAGTGGTCCTTTGGAGGAACAGAGCTAGTAGGAGTGCTAGATTCCACTCTTTGAGAAGCAAACATACTCTTGGAATCTCTGTTAGGCTTGCTTGCGTCGATCGATTTAGTCTCACCATGGGTCAGTTGATTGAGGTTACTCCCTGCAGTTTTTGACTTGAACAACCCTTCACCATGAATCATGACCGGAGAATCGGTGTCTGGATCAGAAGTGACTCTCTTCATGTCATCTACACAATGCATGAGGTTTTCCGTCCTATGAAAGCTACTCTCCATCAGTCGACCCTGGTTCACTTGTACACTTCCAGGAACAGTGCCAACTTTTGCTTTACCTTCCAACCCTGAAACTTGAATCTCGTCCTCATGAAAGAAGTTCAAATGTTTCACAGGCAAAGGAGAATTGTTTTCATGCTGCCTATTTGCTGATGCTAATTCTACTGTATTTGAGAACTTGTCTATCTCCTTCATAGGATTGCTGCCTACTGTATTTTCACAGTTAAATCCATCCTCGTTTCCTGATCTCGGAAGAGTCTTAGAACCCAGTGCAACTGGACAAGATGACTTGTCCTCAGCCACGATACAGTGTGCCCTTTTAGGATCCTTATCAGCCATAGCAGAGACACCATCAGCAAATTCCATTGCAGCGTTCCAGAAGTCCTCCCCAGGTGATACCAGCGAGGATGCAGATTTTGGGGTCTCGCCAGAAAATCCAACCTTTTTCTGCGCGGTGTTTGGGGTAAAGCTACATCTTTGCACGGCCGCAAGCCCCTCACCGCTGGCCTTTGCCCCTTGGCCTAATTCCTGTTAGAATCACCAAAAGCTATTAAAAAAAAGGATTCTTAATCCAGATGTGATGATATTTTGTATCCAACCATACCTGGAGAGACTCTGAACCACCGTGATTAGCGACAGGCATGTTATCGACCAAATCCTGCAGTGCATCAAACAGTCATCTACATACAGTTCCTGCATCACCAACTTCAGAGGATAATCTTTCGTCTTACCTTGACCTTGGGAACGCACTGCTTCTTGACAGATCTGTCGTCGCAAGGAACCAAGAACAAGTGGTCTGCACTCCTCTTGTGCTGCTTCTTGTCTGGTTCGGCCTTGGCAGAATCAGGCACAACAGGCGGGATAGCACTGCGGCAACAAGAAAGATTACATACGACCTGAAATTTTTCACGCAAGACTGATTCTTGGCAGCACCAAAATTAAGCTCAAAAATGAACGAATAGCTCACCTGCAGTAATGGGACAAGAACTCCATCGTGAACCTCTTCATTTCCGCGTCGTCCCCACGGCCCGCGGAATTGTCGACATCAAGATTCATCGCCGTCGCGGAATTGTCGGCATTCATCGCCGCCGAGAGGCTCCTCCGGGCGCCTGCGTCCCCAACCCCCGGAGAGCGAGCCGGGGCTACAGACGACGCCGCCGCCGCGGCAGGAGGGGACCGGACGAGGTACCCCGCCAGGGACCCCTTGGCGGCCCCGGGACTTCCATTGGACGAGGAGGGCTCGTCCTTGCGCGAAGAGGGCCTCCGCTTCTTGGCCGCGAAGAACTGGGCAAGGGACGGATCCGATAGATGGTTAGGGTTTGTAGGAGGAGATGGTGGGGAAGAACTAGGGTTAGGGCATTACCTGGTCGACGTGACCTCGGGACGAGCCCGACGCCATTGCGAATGGGGACGGCAGCCGCAGAGGCGGTGTGCGGCGGTTTTCGTTTGAAATTTTGGGGGAGGACTCTCAAGGATAGTTGAGGAGCGAACTACTGTGCGGCGGCTGGTCCGTCCTTCCAAAACGCGGGTGCGCCCCGACCTTCTTTTGCAGCTGGTCAGGCAACCCGGCCTTCTTTTGCAGCTGGTCAGGCAAAGCTAAAAATGGCAACAAAAAAAAAACGTGAAAATGGGGGAAAATTGACTATCGGATGGAAAACTTCAAACGAAAATGACCCCTTAAATCTGACTTATTTGTTCAACCCATATATCTTTCTTTTTTTAACCAGGAAAGGTCCTGAAGGACCCAGATGCTGCGTTTAGTCAATGCGTACAAATTACAACAAGGGCCAGAAAAGAAAACAAAGTTACAACTTAGCCCCTCAAATTTACACATTGCACCCTGCAGGAAAGCTCCGAAAGCAATCGAGTCATGCATGCCGCTTGAAGCTCGCCTCCAGCCACGGTCGCCGTCGTCGGAATCAGGGACAAACCACTTGGCCCAACGTCAACGCTGGGAGCCGCGAGGAGGGAGAGAAAAGGCCGCCGGGGGTGGTTTAAGTAGCTCAGGCACAGAGGCCTCTCGAGCTCGGTGCAGCCATCATCTTGGCCAGGGATAGCGGTTGGCATATTGCTTCCGCTTGGAGATCGCCGGAGAAGACGCAGCATTGCCGCTGAGCAGTGCCCGTCCTCGCAAGCATCGCCGACACCAAGCCCACCCTCCTTCCTTCCCTCGCCACCACGGTAGGCCGAGATCTGGAGAGGCAGCTAGTCGTCGTCGACACCGCGAAGACACATCCGAGATTTATGGTCGAGCCACTGATCCTGCACCATCCGCCGGCAACTGCAACCACTATAGCGACACTGAGAGGGAAACCCAGCGACCTCCTGGTGCCGCTTGAAAACGCCAGAGAGTAGCTTGAAGATGCAGAAAAGCGTGGCCGCCGCCCACAACCGGCCGTCCCCCCCCCCCTCCCCCGCCGCCACGGCCGGCCAGAGAGGGCCCCAAATCTGGGCACAACCGCTCAACTCCCGCATCCAAAACAGCTTTATTTTGGAGCGCGGTGTTCGTCGCCATCTTCATCCCTCCACCATGGACAGGGAGAAAAGCAACAGGGAACCCTAAAAAGCTAAGGATCTGGCTGCACAGAGCCTTAGCGCCGCCTCCAACTACGGGCATCATGCCCAAGACGGGCACTGGACCAAGCCACCTACAGCTACAGCTATACAACGGCCAGCCTCGCCCACCCCATCCTCTCTAGTCGGAGCCAAAGAAGAAGAAGGGAAGGGGGGCTGGTGGCGCTGGAGCGACTCTCAAGGAAGAAAGGGGGAGGGGAGGAGGGGGAGCGAGAGAGGGAGTGTGTGGCCTCCTCAACTCATATATCTTAGCGTTGAGATTACACATCTCAGCGTCCGAAATATTTCCCGGCACAGCTCGACACCATCCTACCCTCTATGTTGACCACCAAATCTAGTTTACCTAAGAGCATCTCTAGCGGACACCGTAAAAGGATGGAACCGAGAAAATAACCGCCACTTTTCGATTTCGCGTAAGAAAAGTGGCCAGAACAGACACCTCAAAATCGATCGAACCAAAAAAAATTTAGGGCCCCCGAGAAAACCCCCCCCCCCCCCCGGATCTGAGAAAACCCATCTTTCGACCCGACCTGGACGCGAACCATATCCCCAGTTTTTGCTGGCGAGAGGGAAGTTTTAGCCACGCCATTCCTGCTGCCGCCACGCTCGATCTGTCGTCCCCGTCCCTCCTACCTCCGTCGAGCCTCACGAAAGGTCGCCATGGACGTCCAGCAGCCGCCGCTGAGCTCCGGCGAGGTCGCGCTGACGCAGGCGACCCCTCCGACAGGTCTGCCAGATTTGGTAGCCACCACCGTCGTCTCCGTCCTCGTCGCCGGTCCCCCAGCCAGGTTTGTTGCTGCTGCGCGGAAGCGGCAGGGCTCCGTCCTCATCCAGGATGGCAGCGTGGCGCTCCCACCGGTCACGCTGCTCCCCACGCTCAAGTGAGTGTCGTCGCCGCCTCCAAGTCAAAGTCGGCGCCGGGCAAGGTGAAGAGGACGGTCGTGAAGCGGAAGGTAGCCCCCGGGAAACAATCCGTCGCCGCAAAATTCGCCAAAATGGCCTTGGCTAGCCGACCTATATGAACAATTCCCCTCCCCCTTCTGTCGTCGCCGCCGACCTAGGTATGAACAATTGATTCGAATTGGCGCTTTATACACAGCGATTTGTGATACGTCGGAAACGTATCTATAATTTTTGATGCTCCATGCTTTTTAGTATCTACTTTGCTTTGCTTTGTCTACACTTTGAGGTGTTTTTATATCTTTTCTAGAACTAACCTATTAACAAGTTGCCACAGTGCCAGTTGCATGTTTTATTTTGTTTTTGGTTTCAGAAAGGCGGAAAATCAATATTCTCGGAATTGGACGGGACAAAAGCCAAAGTCAATATTTTATTGTGGGCGTCAGGAAGTCCAGAGGGGAGACGGAGAGGTGCCACAGGGCCACCACCCCCCAGGCGCAGGCTAGGGTGGACCCGCACCCGGGCAGGGTGTGGGTCCCATGGCCGCCTCCCAGCCTCACCTCTTCGCCTATAAGAAGCCCCCGATGCAGAAACCCTAAGTACCCGATCAATATTCCACGAAACCTTCTGTAGCCGCCATCATCGTCGTACCTAGATCGGGGGGATCTGAAGTTCTTCCCGGCACCCTGCTGGAGGGGAGATCATCCCGGAGGCCTTCTCTCCGGTATGATGTGTGAGTAGTTCCACCTTGGACTATGGGTCCATGTAGTAGCTAGATGGTTGTATCTCCTCCTTTGTGTTTTCGTGTATAAATCTTGTGAGCTTCGTTCATGATTAGATCTAATCTATTTGTAATCATGCATGTTGTGTTTGCGGGGATCCGATGGATATTGAGATTATTATGTCAGATTGATTAATGGTTTTGTCTATTTAATTCTATCATGTCTGTGTTGTTTGTGATCTTGCATGCTCTCCGTTGTTAGTAGCTATCTTGGCCAAGTAGTTGCTAGTGACTCCAAGAGGGGGTATTTATGCTCGATAGTGGGTTCATGCCTCTAGTTTCCAAGGGAAGTGAAGGAAATCTCTTCGGTTGTAGTTGTGCTGTTGCCACTAGGGAGAAAACAACGGTCTCTTGTTCATGGAACAAGTGGATTGTTTACCTTACACACTTTGCTTAAAGTAGTTGTTTGTTGCTTGCAACTTAATACTGGAGGGGGTTCGGGTGATAACCTAAAGGTGGACTTCTAGTCATAGATACAGTTGGATGGCGGTCTATGTATATTTTTGTATTGCCCAATCGAATCTCATATGATATTTTTGACTAGTATTGCATTGTTATGCCTTGCTCAGTTCATGTCAATTGCCCTATTGTAATTTGTTTACCCTTCATGCCATGTTGTTTATCTAAGGAGAGCACCTCTAGTGAACTATGGACCTCGGTCCAATCTTTACCATTGATACATCTTCCACTGTTACTTGTTTACTTGCTGCAAACCATTACCTTCCACACCATGTGTTTAATCCTTTGTTACAGCAAACCGGTGAGCTTGACAACCTCACTGATTCATTGGGGCAAAGTCTTGAGTTTGTGTTGTGCAGGTATCCGTGTTGCTTGCAACACCTGTGTAACGTTTCCTTCCTCCTACTGGTTCGATAACCTCGGTTTCTTACTGAGGGAAAACTTGTTGTTGTGCTCATCACACCTTGCTCTTGGGTGTTGGGGGGATAACCCCGGATAGGGTAAAGACGGGAGAGAGACGGAAGGATGTTCCCCGTCTAGTTTCCGAGTTACGGTCTGAGCCGGCCGAATCATGTAGAGGTAGGCCGTGATGGGAAAGGGCAGGACCCTCATGATAATGGCAAGACATTACCCGGCCGAGATACTTCGTAACTCGGCTGGGTCAGCCCGAATAACCTTAATGCAGATAGAGGACGAGCCGAGCTACGGGAGGCAAGGCCGAATGATACAAAGCTTGCAGGAGAAGGAGAAGCCTGAAGTCAAACCCTAGCCGCAGGATAGGGAGAATCTGAGCCAAGCCAAGTACTACAGACAAAGACGCAGAGCGCAGAGAGGCAGAAGGAGGTCACGGGGTGGCAGTCCACGAAGCCCGAGGAGAGGGCCCTGGAACCTTGCCGTAGTAGGAGGAGCGACAGGGAAAGGGGGGCGCCGAACTACTATATTGGGACAAGCATATTCCTCGAATATGCTTGCCACATCAGCCCTAAAGGAGCCCAATACTCTCCTTTATAAGGAGAGGCTTGGACCCTGAGCAAGGCATCGACTCATTTTCTCAGTACCGTTAGGCTGGTAAAGTTCTTCTCTTCACCCTATATACAGCTCAAGGAGCACTTGTAGCCCAAGGAAGGAGAAATAAAGATCTTTGCCTTAGTTTGTTGTGTGTAGAATCAACTACATATTCCCTCCCCAGATCCCACTAGCATCCATTGGCCCCAAACTTTAGCCTACCCATGGCATCTGTCGTGCCACCACCACGACAGTTGGCGCCCACCGTGGGGCCAGCAGCGGTGCTAGCTGGAGTTATGATCCGAACGGGAAACTTCATCAACACGGGCGAGCACGTTGTTTCTGGCTTGGTCCAGAGGTTTGATCTCTGTGACTACGTCAGCGACAATGCAGGCAGCTTCAGGGGAAAAAATCCCCCTCGCAACGGTGTCTTCATCAACCTGGGCGGGCACAAGGTCTACGTCGGCATCGACATCTTCGGCATTTATCCTCACCGAGTTGTTGTTGCAGGAGAGCCACCTCTTAACATTGCGAGCCGTCCGCGCGGAGCGCATCCCGAAGGCAGCGTCGAGGTGATGGTCGCGGCCGGAGTGCAAGCTGGAGCAGCGGCTGCCGGATCAACTAGAGAACCTGCCACCGGCGTACAGGGCGCACCCAGGCAACAGCACCACTACCCACCGAGGTAATCCCACCAGCGACCAACCCGATCGAGGTGCAGGACACTACCCCAAAGGCACCAAGAGTAAGAGGGCCACCTCTGGAAAGACCAGAGAACATTCTTCAGGCAACCATAGAGAACTTGACTACACCTGTAGCGCCGATACTTGATCCGGCAAATGCTCAGGCAGAATTAGAAGAAACCAGGCAAAAGGTGCTGGTAGAGGCCAAAAAGGTGTCGGCCTTGCGAGAGTCCTTAAATAGGACCTGGCGAATATGCCAAAGCTAATAAGCAGCGTCGCAACGGGTGGACGAATTAAGATTGAGGGGAAAACCTCATAGATGATATCAACAAAGAGCATGATGCTCATAAGCGGAATCGATTGATTTGGGCTTGCCGAGGTACAAGACCAAAAGAACACGAGAGCAAATCTTTGCGGCATTGGAATTAGAAGGGTTGACCGGTGAATCCCGGCAGAAACAGCAAGAAAGAGTGAACGAGCTGGTGCGCATCGCGAACCAGCAAAACGAAGAAATGCTCAGGTGTGGCATCCCGCAAAACCACTACTAGAAAATCGCGTTGAATTTGTGCATTGCATCGTCATCATCATGCATTGTTTGCTAAAAATATGTTTGCCAAGCCCGTGTTGTTTTCAAAACGCCCCATCTTGTTCAAACTCCAAAACCCGGTCTCCGGAATATTTTGTTTTGGCCGCTATCGGTTTGCACGCGGCCCGTTTAAATCAAATAAAAGTTTAATTGTTTTGGCGGAGGCGATGAGCGGCCAACCGACCAACGACCGCCCATTTTCTAAATCGGTCCAACTGCCCGCCTCTAATCCTAGGCTCACCACCCAACCACCCTCCACCTCCTCCTCCCTCGCCACCTCACCTTTTCCTAGCCCCGCCCCAACCATGCCCCCGCCCCCTCCTCTCCTCCCTCTCCTCTTCCTCTCTCTCCCTCAAACAGTAACCCCCACACCCGTCACTTGCTCTCGCCCACCTGCCTCAAACCTCCACCACCTGACCGACCCTGGCCTCCCCATGCCCCACCTCCTCGAGCCACCACCGGTCAACAACCCCACCAGACCCAGCCTTCCACGCTGGGCCCACCTGCCCACCTACCGCCCTCCCTTCTTCCTCCTCCCAAGGCCCCACGCCTCGCCTCCACCCACGCAGCGCCGCTCGCCGCCCCTCTCGGCCTCCGTGCTCCGCCCTCTCGGTGACCGCCCGCCAAGCGCTCGCCGACAACCGCTCTTCCAGCGCTGCTGCCGGCCGCGCCTGCAGCCGCCGCTCACCGCCTCGCTCCCGCCCAAGCGCGCCGCCGCGCTGCTGCTGCCGCCCGCCCGCCGCGCGGATGCGCGTCTGACGCGCCTCTCCTCGCCGCCGCCTCCGCGTCGGTGGCGCGCCCGCGCATGGCCAGCCGTCATGGAAATCCCTCGGCCTCGCCTCCTTACCGCGCGCTGCCGCCGCCGCTGTGACAGCTCGCGCCTGCAAGCCCCGGTCCGCCCAACCTCCGCACGAGCCCACCCTCGACGACCTCCCCACCGCGCCTCGCCGCGCCCCAAGTCCCGCGTCTGCCTCCGAGCGCCGGCCGTGTCTCCCCTCCTCGCCGGCGACCCCGAGCTCGGCCCCCACGCCACGCTGCTCGCAGCGCCGCGCCGCCCTCTCAGAGCTCGATGCATCGTAGCGTGCGTTTGAGTACCGACATCCGGCCACGCCCGCTTCGTGCCAAGATCCCAACACGTGAACTCCGTTAGCAAGCGTCAAGAATCGCAACTACCCTGAACCGACAGATCAAGTTCGTCCGCAGACTAGACCGACAAGACCGGCGTGATGCCGAAGAAGATACAAGGTGCTCCCCGAAGTCCACGACACCATACCGCAAGATCGTCCCGGGAACCGAAGACCGCTCCGGGATGTCAAGGTCTTCGTCACGGATGCGAGCCCGGACAGAACCCCCAAGATCGTCCCTCGGCACGCCAAGACCCCGACACGACAAGAACTCCCTCCCGGAACGCCAAGGACCCCGCGGGAGACGACATGACCGTCGACATGACCCGAAGACCTCGGAACACCGAGAACTACTTCCCGACGCCAAGATCGCCCCGGAGGCCGAACCCCGTGGACCGACATGCTCTTCTTCACGGATATGACAAGCACTTCGCCCGGACACCAAGTTCTTCACCCCGAAGCCGACCCCGGCGCCCGGAGCCGAGAACCCCGACAAGGACCACGCCAGGGATACGCCGAGATCGCCGACGCGGAGACGCCGAGTACTTCATCCCGGACATCGAGACCCCGGATGCGCAAGAACTACCCCCGATATCCGATAACGCTTCATGAACCCCGAACCCCAGATCCATCGAACTGGACCCCGAGACCGGACCACGACCTCGAACCCGAACCGGAACCCAAGATCGCGAACCTTAATGTGTGACCTTTTCCTCGCTACCCTATTTTATAACATAATAACAACTTGTTGCATATTGAATTGTCATTCATCTCGCATGCATATTTGTGGTTTGGGGTTCTTCAGCCGATTCACCTAATAACTAAATATGAGGCCCATATGCGGGCAAACCTAGTCTCATATCGGCCTCATTTAAATTTGTGTAGCGAACCCGATGCTATCTTTTGCCATGCTAAAACAACATTTAATATGCGGGGTTTAAACAACTTGAACCATTTAATTAATTGTCGGGACCCGGTTCCACTTAATGTGACCTAATTGCATCGCCTCTTTGCCATGCCATGCATCATACATGCATCATGCCGTTCTTCCGCTTAGTATTAAATATTGCATCCGTGTTCCTTCTAGTGTTTTGCTTCTTGGATAAGGCCGTTGAGTTGATGTGAGCTCCGCCCGATCTTGGAAAACCTTCGACAATGTTTTCGTAGCATCTCCTTTCTACCTATCTTACTTTTATAGTATTTATTTCCCTCCTGTTGATCTTTTCTTTACGTATTGCGATGCTTTAGTTTGCACTGTGATTCCCTTGCAGCCCTATATTGCCTTGGACACACCTATTGCCATTGTTTGGTAGCTAGTTGGTCTTAGCGTCGCCGTCGCTTGCTATATTCTTTGTTGGATGTCGTCATGTGCCACGATTGATGTATTGCCGCATGTTGATGTTGGATATGATGCTAGTTTTACTTATCGTCACTTTAAATTTCCGTTTAATAACTAAAATTGAATAAGCGAGGCATCGGTGGGTGATAGATAATATTTGGTTTCGAGCCCACTTGTGTCCGTAAGACCCCGAGTACTTGATTCCTGTTCCTTGTTTTTGCGCTATCCACATCCGGAGGTATATGGGACCCCCAGCGAGCTTGATTCATTCTTATTTCTTGGGGCCACAAACTAGTTTGAGGTTTTATTTACGATCTGTACTTATGCCATGCTTACCGCTTTATTTACGATTGTCAACGCACTTTATCTTGCTTAGGAGTGGGACACGTTTCAGGTGTCGACAAGCCCAGCCACACTTTGGGTTCCCGATCGTTCATGTACCCCACCCAAACCTTGAGGCCGTCTCGAGCTTGTCTACTCCGTTCTTGATTCTACTTAAGGTGGCCCTGAAATATTCTGAATCATCTGTGATTGTTGATCGTGAAAGCCTCGTTGGGTTTTGATTTGGTTTTTCCAGGTTGATCGGCGTGTGTTGCTATTGGTGCACCCGGGGGTTAAAACTTTCTCGGCCGCGTGTCGGATATGGACGACTTGGAGCACAGTTTCTTGATCATAGACAAGCATAACTAAAGTTTACTGCTATAAATTTGACTTATAATGACTAGTAATCAGCTTCACTATAATGGAATGGCTAATTAATACTGCCCACAATTGCTTGTTTGGTTGTCGCTCGCGACAAGTGTATCTGACTAGTAAGTATTGCAACTACAACGAAATGGCTGAATAAAAGTACCAACAACTGCTGGGTTTTGGGATATCTCATGCTATTCATATCTGATTAGTAATTGTTGCAACTACAACGGAATGATTAAATAAAAGTGCCCACTGTTTATTTTATCAGGACGACTATCTAAACTTGACTAGTAAAGTGCCGCAACTATAACTGAATAAGTAAAACTGCCAACTGTGTGAGTTCCTCGGTTGACTTCCTCGTTTGGTCTCGAGGGGGAAACATCAGGATGGGTTTGTTTGATGCTAGCCTCAGGTTGGATCCGATTAGGTCATTCTTACCCCTCTCTGATAACCGCCAGTTGTATCGAGTCTCTATAGGTTGTTTAGTGCATGCTGCCGCTGCCGCTTCAGTCCACCATACCTATGTAGGCGAGGACCGCCGAATTCTAGCCTCGCAGGTCTTGGCCTCGATCTTGGCCTCCTTCTTTGTTTTACGCTTTGCCCTTTGTGGCACCCTTTTTGTTAAGCAGGTTTTGAGATCGACGCCGTTAGCGAGGTTACCCTTCCGGCTTGGCACAGGCAGGGTTATGGACGCAATTGGTTATTCTTCAGGGCTCTTAGCCCCATTTGCTTCTTGTCCGTAGTCGGACGCTCTACCGTTTTCAAGGTGATTTGGATCTTGTATATTATATCTGTATTCTTGACTCTTTGAGTCGCTGTTTTATATATCTGTTCTGTGGGTCCCATCGAGGACTGTTGTGTAATGTTATTACTTCGTTTCCACCCGCACGAAAGTGCCTGGTGGGCACCTTTGAATCGTTTCTGCGGGTTTGGCGAATTTTGCTCAAACTTGCATAGGTCCGATTCTGAGGGTGTTACAGGTATCGAGCTCAGCGGTTTGCGATACCCCACAAGTCCAAATGTGGGATAACCTAGCTAACGGCAAGTAGAGTGTCAAAACTATTTTGAAAATCGGTTGGATAGTTACGACTAGGTCTGAATTTATTCCTTACCCTCTCGCTATTCTCCTCTTACCCTGCGTGATTTGAACCTACCTCTTACCTTTTCTTGAGTCCGGATTTTCTCGTGGTTGGGTTTCCGTCGTACCTTGTGGTTTCGCTTCCTCTTGGATAACGGTGTTGCTACATCCGGTCTTCTTCATGCTGCCAAGGAATCCTTCGTCTGTGGTACCCTCCTTTGTTCCTTGTATGCGTTTCCGTGTTTTCCGACGCCGACATCCTCACGCCAGATCCGATGATGCCGAGTCCGCATCACCCGTTGTTTCGAACCTCGCTTGTCGAGATCTTGATCGATTCGAGAATGGTTGCACGCTTTTCCACTGATTGTGCGGAGTAATAGTTTGGGTGCGTGATGGATTGGCCCCCATGCCGACTACCCTTTCTATTCGCTTTTGTACATTGAAGTGGATGAGAATGCATCGGTTCCCTCCTTCCATCGAAGTTAGAGGTGGCCTTATTGTGGATACCTCTACCTTTGATCTTTTGTTTTCCGGAGTGTTTCCCCCCCCCCCGACGATCACGGACAACGATCTCTTGTTAGTGGTGTCGGGAGGATCTACACGAAGCGCGCAGGATCAGATCGCCGACCTTCCTTCGGGTACCATGAGGCGGATCTCGAGGGCGAGATCCATTGTTAGTGGTGTCGAATTGTGGCATCCCGCAAAACCACTACTAGAAAATCGCGTTGAATTTGTGCATTGCATCGTCATCATCATGCATTGTTTGCTAAAAATATGTTTGCCAAGCCCGTGTTGTTTTCAAAACGCCCCATCTTGTTCAAACTCCAAAACCCGGTCTCCGGAATATTTTGTTTTGGCCGCTATCGGTTTGCACGCGGCCCGTTTAAATCAAATAAAAGTTTAATTGTTTTGGCGGAGGCGATCGAGGCAGGCCAACCGACGCCCAGCTTAAATCGGTCCAACCTGCCCGCCCTCTAATCCTAGGCCTACCCAGTTTTCTACCCAACCACCCCTCCACCTCACTCCCTCCAATAATATCCTGCCACCTCACCTTTTCCTAGCCCCCACCCAACCGCATGCTGCCACGTGGCCTCCTCCACCTCCCTCTCCCTCTCTTTCCTCTCTCTCTCCCTCAAACAGGCAACCCACCTCACACCACTCCCGCACGTCGCCCGCCCACCTGCCTCAAACCTCCACCACCCCTGGCCTCCCTCATGCCCCACCTCCTCGAGCCACGCCGGTCAACAACCCCACAGACCAGCCCACGCCTGGCACTGGGCCCACCGCCCACCTACCGCGCCTCCCTTCTTCCTCCTCCCAAGACCCGCGACGCCTGCTCACCTCAGCGCTGTCCGCCCGCCTCACCCCGCCTCTTTCCAGCCTCCCAGCAACCGCTCTCGGCTCCTTCTCATTTCACGCTCCCCGCGGCCCGCCCCAGCGCCGCCGCAGCCGCTCGCTTCCGCCTCCATACGGATGCGCGTCTGGCCAAGCTCCCCTCTCTCCGCCGCCTCGCGTCGGTGGCCTTAGCGCCCGCCAGCCGGCAGCCCGTCCGCGGAAATCCCTCGCCTCGCCTCCTCGGCCACCTTCGCCCGTCACCGCTGCCTCGCCCTCGCCGGTGACGAGCTCGCCGCAAGCCCCTCCGCCCAACCTCCACGAGCCCACCGACGACCTCTCCACCGCGCCGCGCCCCAAGTCCTGCGCCTCCGGCCGGCGCCCAGTGTCTCCCCTCCTCGCCGGCGACCCCGAGCTCGGCCCCAACGCCACGCCGGCCTCTGCAACGCGTCGCCGCGGCCGCCCTCTGTTCCAGGAGCTCGATGCATCGCGCGTGCGTTTGAGTACCGACATCTGGGCCACGCCTGCTTCGTGCCAAGATCCCAACACGTGAACTCCGGTTAACCGACGTCAAGAATCGCAACTACCCTGAACCGACAGATCAAGTTCGTCCGCAGACTAGACCGACAAGACCGGCGTGATGCCGAAGAAGATACAAGGTGCTCCCCGAAGTCCACGACACCATACCGCAAGATCGTCCCGGGAACCGAAGACCGCTCCGGGATGTCGGTGTCTTCGCCACGGATGCGAGCCGGACAGAATCCAAGATCGTCTCGACGCCAAGACCCCGACACGACAAGAACTCCTCCGGGGCCAAGGACCGCGGAGACATGACCGTCGACATGACCCGAAGACCTCGGAACACCGAGAACTACTTCCCGACGCCAAGATCGCCCCGGAGGCCGAACCCCGTGGACCGACATGCTCTTCTTCACGGATATGACAAGCACTTCGCCCGGACACCAAGTTCTTCACCCCGAAGCCGACCCCGGCGCCCGGAGCCGAGAACCCCGACAAGGACCACGCCAGGGATACGCCGAGATCGCCGACGCGGAGACGCCGAGTACTTCATCCCGGACATCGAGACCCCGGATGCGCAAGAACTACCCCCGATATCCGATAACGCTTCCGCCGAACCCCCCCGAACCCCAGATCCATCGAACCCTGGACCCCGAGACCGGACCCTGGACCCTGTCGAACCCCGAACCCCGGAACCCAAGATCGCCGAACCTTAATGTGTGACCCTTTTCCTCGCTACCCTATTTTATAACATAATAACAACTTGTTGCATATTGAATTGTCATTCATCTCGCATGCATATTTGTGGTTTGGGGTTCTTCAGCCGATTCACCTAATAACTAAATATGAGGCCCATATGCGGGCAAACCTAGTCTCATATCGGCCTCATTTAAATTTGTGTAGCGAACCCGATGCTATCTTTTGCCATGCTAAAACAACATTTAATATGCGGGGGTTTAAACAACTTGAACCATTTAATTAATTGTCGGGACCCCGGTTCCACTTAATGTGACCTAATTGCATCGCCTCTTTGCCATGCCATGCATCATACATGCATCATGCCGTTCTTCTGCCTTAGTATTAAATATTGCATCCGGTGTTCCTTCTAGTGTTTTGCTTCTTCGCGGATAAGGCCGTTGAGTTGATGTGAGCTCCGCCCCGATCTTCGGGGAAAACCTTCGACAATGTTTTCAGGCGAGCATCTCCCTCTTTCTACCTATCTTACTTTTATAGTATTTATTTCCCTCCTGTTGATCTTTTGCTGTCTGTGTTGCGATGCTTTAGTTTCCGTACCTGTGATTCCCTTGCAGCCCTATATTGCCTTGGACACACCCTATTGCCTGTTGTTTGGTAGCTAGTTGGTCTTGCGCGTCATTGCTTGCTATATATTGTTGGATGTCGTCATGTGCCACGATTGTGATGTATTGCCGCATGTTGATGTTGGATATGATGCTAGTTTTACTTATCGTCACTTTAAATTTCCGTTTAATAACTAAAATTGAATAAGCGAGGCATCGGTGGGTGATAGATAATATTTGGTTTCGACGCCCACTTGTGTCCCGTAAGACCCAGTACTTGATTCCTGTTCCTTGTTTTTTCGCGCTATCCACATCCGGGAGGTATATGGGACCCCAGCCGCGAGCTTGATTCATTCTTATTTCTTGGGGCCACAAACTAGTTTGAGGTTTTATTTACGATCCTGTACTTATGCCATGCTTTACCGCTTTATTTACGATTGTGCGAGGTCGCACTGCATCGTTAGGAGTGGGACACGTTTCAGCGGTGTCGACAAGCCCAGCCACACTTTCGGGTTCCCGATCGTTCACCGTCCACCCAAACCTTGAGGCCGTCTCGAGCTTGTCTACTCCGTTATGGATTCTACTTAAGGGTGGCCCCTGAAATATTTCTGAATCCTGTGATTGTTCAATCGTGAAAGCCTCGTTGGGTTTTGATTTGGTTTTTCCGAGGTTGATCGGCGTGTGTTGCTATTGGTGCACCCGGCCGGGTTAAAACTTTCTGAAAGCCGTGTCCGCGGATATGGACGACTTGGAGCACAGTTTCTTGATCATAGACAAGCATAACTAAAGTTTACTGCTATAAATTTGACTTATAATGACTAGTAATCAGCTTCACTATAATGGAATGGCTAATTAACGCCCACAATTGCTTGTTTGGTTGTCGCGACAAGTGTATCGACTAGTAAGTATTGCAACTTCTAGCGAAATGGCTGAATAAAAGTACCAACAACTGCTGGGTTTTGGGATATCTCATGCTATTCATATCTGATTAGTAATTGTTGCAACTACAACGGAATGATTAAATAAAAGTGCCCACTGTTTATTTTATCAGGACGACTATCTAAACTTGACTAGTAAAGTGCCGCAACTATAACTGAATAAGTAAAACTGCCAACTGTGTGAGTTCCTCGGTTGACTTCCTCGTTTGGTCTCGAGGGGGAAACATCAGGATGGGTTTGTTTGATGCTAGCCTCAGGTTGGATCCGATTAGGTCATTCTTACCCCTCTCTGATAACCGCCGCCATTGTATCGAGTCTCTATAGGTTGTTTAGTGCATGCCGCTGCCGCTTGATCCACCATACCTATGTAGGCGAGGACCGCCAATTCTAGCCTCGCCGTGTCTTGGCCTCGATCGACGCTCCTTCTTTGTTTCGCTTTGCCCTTTGTCGGCACCCTTTTTGTTAAGCGGGTTTTGAGATCGACGCCGTTAGCGAGGTTACCCTTCCGGCTTGGCACAGGCAGGTTATGGACGCCATTGGTTATTCTTGGGGCTCTTAGCCCCATTTGCTTCTTGTCCGTAGTCGGACGCTCTACCGTTTTCAAGGTGATTTGGATCTTGTATATTATATTTGTATTCTTGACTCTTTGAGTCGCTTATATATATATCTGTTCTGTGGGTCCCATCGAGGACTGTTGTGTAATGTTATTACTTCGTTTTCCACCCGCACGAAAGTGCCTGGTGGGCACCTTTGAATCGTTTCTATGCGGGTTTGGCGAATTTTGCTCAAACTTGCATAGGTCCGATTCTGAGGGTGTTACATCAGGGCAGACCCGGCGAGGACGGGGGCCTCACGAATGGTTCACTCAGCAGGAGCAGCGCCTGCCTTGTCCGTGGCAGCAGCATCCTCACCCGGAAATAATGCACGGAAGGACAGAGCAGTAACCTCAGGAAAGAGAAATAAACAAATTGTTCCGTATGATCCGGCAATAGCCGGGAAGGAAAATGAGAACAGAGGCAATGGAAGCCGAGGTAACAGTGGTGAGAGAAATCCCGGCCGTATAGAGAAAGACGGCGGAAGCCGAGGCAATGGAGACCTCGGCAGAAGAGAGCTCGGAAGAGGCAATCATGAAAACAATACCCCGGCATAAGTAAGAAGAGAACTGCCACTCAACCCGCAGCCAAGGCATGAACCCCGGCAGGAAAGAGAAACGAGGCCAGCTCGCCACAATCAAGTGAATGAAAGATACAATGATGGTTATTCCGAGATGGAATATGCGATCCGTGGTGGAAATAACCACTATGGAATACAAGACAGAGTTCTGTACAGAGATTTGCCATCGAATGATGCAAGAGTGAAGCTGGACCGGCTATACCGGTCCGAGTTGTTGGAAGAACAGGGCCCACCAGGTCCAACATGCTTTGGACCACGGATCATGGGCGAACCACCTGCGCCGAACTTTCAGCTAGCAAGAGGCACGAAAACATATAATGGGAGTACCAAACCACAAGACTCGTTGATTGACTATGCCACTGCTGTGAAAATAGCGGGTGGAAACTTACGATGGGTAGTGCAGTATGTCCCGCAAATGCTTGAAGGACCAGCTAGGGTATGGCTGAATAATCTACCAGCGGGCAGTATCAATTGTTGGTTGGATTTTGAAGAAATGTTTGTCAGCAACTTCACCAGCACATACAAGAGGCCAAACAGGCCACAACAATTAGCTATGTGCAAGCAAAGGCCGAATGAAACAGATAGAGAGTTTTTAACTCGATGGTGTAACCTGAGAAACTCATGTGAGGGAGTTATAGAGTCGCAAGCAATAGCTTGGTTTGCACAAGGATGCCGTTATGCCAGCGTGTTGTGGCAACGTCTGCAAAGAGATATGCTGACCACATTGGCAGAAACTATCAGAATTGCGGACTCCTACGCATTAGGAGATCCAACGCAACCAGAATTAATGTCGGCGGATCATCGGGAGCAACAAGACCATTATGCAAGAGATTTGGCCGGGTCATCCAGGCGCAGTGATTTCAGAGGAAGAAGAAGAGAAGAAAGGCCGGATTATAGATATAGTTCGGCCCAAGTGGCGGCAGTAGCGCAAGATCAGCCGATTCACGGAGCAACTCAATGGCAAAAGAATGGTCTTCAGCAGTGAACACCAAGGAATGAAGGAAAAAGACAGTGGACCCAAGAGCAAAAGAAACAGTGGCAGGAGAGGCCGAAGTACACGTTCGAATCTATGTTAGATCAGCCGTGCAAATTTCACACGTCAAACCCATCCAGGCCGGCCAACCATACGACTCGCCAATGTGCATGGATGAAAAATGCAATGGGAAACCCCGTAGGCATTCAAGCAGCACCCCATCAAGTACATCGGAGATCAACCACGTTGATCGGAGCAAATGCGACAAGAATCGATGTTACCGCCTCCTCCCCCGAGGTACGATAACTCGGATCGGAGAGATGCGGTACATCAGATGATGAACCAAGTCCAGGATGGAAGGGCAAATCCAGCGAGTACTAGACGCAATGATTACAGAGAACATCATCAGTCTTATTGTGTGTTTACAATGGAACAGCAAGACAAGCAGAGTGTGCAGCGCCGGCATATGGAAGTAAACGCAGTTATGCCTGTAGTACCAAGATATGTCCCTTGGTCAGATCGGGAGGTAACTTGGAGCATAAAGGATCACCCCAAGATAATGCCGAATACCGGATCATACGCACTTGTGTTGGACCCGACATTCGTTGGACCAAGCATCAATGTGAAATTCTCAAAAGTACTCATTGACAATGGAAGCAGTATCAACATCATGTACAAAGATACCATGCATAAACTCGGAACATCGCAGAACATGTTGCAATCCACGAGGACCACTTTCCATGGGATAGTGCCGGGGCTTTCATGTGAACCCATTGGTAAGGTCCGAGTGGATGTGTTATTCGGCACAAGAGATAACTGCAGAGCAGAAAACTTGGAGTTTGAGGTGGTGAATCTAGAGAGTTGTTATCATGCTTTACTCGGACGGCCAGCGTTGGCGAAATTCATGGGCAGCTGTCATATAAGCTATCTGAAAATGAAGCTACCCGGACCACAAGGAGTGATAACAGTAACAGGGGATCACAAGAAGTCAATGGAGTGTGCTTCAGCCGGGTCAAATTTGGCCGAGTCATTGGTTATAGCAAGAGAAAAAAGAAGGATTATGGAGGTAGCAACCCTCGCTCAGTCGGCACAGCTGAATATGCCGGCACTAGCCAATCCGCATGGAAGTGTCTCCTTTCAGCCAACAAAGGAAACGAAGAAGTTTCAGATAGATGAGCAATTCCCAGAGCGTACTGTTACAATTGGTGCAGGCCTAGATGCTAAATAGGAAAGCGAGCTCACCAACTTCCTCCGTGAGAATCGAGACATATTTGCATGGTCAACTCAGGACCTGCAAGGTGTTCCGAGGGAGTTGGCTGAGCACTCTTTGAATGTAAGGCCAGGAGCAAGGCCGGTGAAGCAACCTCTTCGCCGCTTCGCCGAAGACAGGAGAAAAATAATAGGGGATGGGATAGCTCGGCTCCTCGCAGCCGGGTTCATCATGGAGGTGTTGTATCCAGATTGGTTGTCGAATCCACTGCTAGTAGAAAAGAAGAAAGATGATCCGAATGTAGCCATTGTATGGCGAATGTGTATCGATTACACGAACCTGAACAAGGCGTGTCCAAAAGATCCTTTTCCATTACCTAGAATAGACCAAGTCATTGATTCGACCGCTGGTTGTGAGTTATTGTCATTTGTAGACGCGTATTCTGGTTTTCACCAGATACCGTTAAATCCGGCCGATCAAATAAAGACTGCGTTTATTACCCCGTACGGGGCTTATTGCTATCGCACAATGCCATTCGGCCTGCGAAACGCATGAGAAATGTATCAGAGATGCATGCAAAAATGTCTACATGATCAGATAGGAAAAAATGTACAAGTATACGTAGATGATGTGGTCATCAAAACCAAGGAAAGCAAAACGCTACTGGATGATATACGACAGACGTTCGCGAACCTGAGAAGGTTCCGAATGAAGCTTAATCCGAAAAAATGCACATTTGGCGTGCCGGCAGGAAAATTACTCGGTTTTCTCGTATCCAGCCGAGGTATAGAGGCCAATCCAACAAAGATAAAGGCAGTAGAAAGAATGGAGTTGCCAAGGTGTCTAAATGACGTACAAAAGTTCACGGGATGTCTAGCCTCGCTCAGACGGTTTGTATGTCGGCTGGGAGAGAAGGCACTACCACTCTATCAACTAATGAAGAAATCAGATAAGTTCATCTGGACTCCACAAGCGGACAGTGCATTTCATGAGTTGAAAAAGATGTTGGTCACAACACCCATTTTGTCTTCTCCATTATCAAAAGATCCAATGTTACTCTATATAGCGGCTACCAACAGAGTAGTGAGTGACGTAGTCGTCGTAGAGCGACTCAAAGATGATAAGTCGGTACAGAGGCCGGTGTACTATTTGAGCGAGGTGTTATCCGCTTCAAAACAGAATTACCCGCATTATCAGAAGATGGCTTATGGAGTGTACATATCGGCAAAGAAGCTTAAACACTACTTCGAAGAGCATCCCATCAAAGTGATCTGTGAAGCACCCATAGCCGACATATTGAGCAACAAGGATGCAAGTGGCCGAATAGCAAAATGGGCAATTGAGTTGTCACCGTACGCTCCACAATTTGATAGGAGGGATGCAATCAAATCTCAGGCGGTCGCCGACTTCTTCGTAGATTGGGCCGAGGTGCAGTATGAGCCGCCACTACCAGACCCAAATTATTGGACGATGCATTTCGATGGTTCCAAATTAAGAAATGGTTTAGGGGCAGGAATAGTGTTAACCTCACCCAAAAGGGACCGGCTGAAGTATGTACTACAAATACATTTTGCTGCATCAAACAACGTAGCCGAATATGAAGCACTGGTACATGGGTTGAAAGTAGCGAAAGAGATTGGCATACGCCGGATCTTATGCTATGGAGACTCGGATTTAGTAGTACAGCAAGTCTCAGGCAATTGGGATGCGTTAGATGATAATATGGCTTTATATAGATTTCATGTGCAAAAGATCAGTGGATACTTTGAAGGGTATGGATTTCACCACATACCTCGGGCAGAAAATGATACTGCGGACACGTTGTCAAAACTGGGATCGACCAGGCAATCAATTCCACCGGGTATTGCCCTGGAACACCTCAGAAAACCATCGATAACCCCATCACCAGAATCCGAATCTATCTTTATTCCGGCGAGTTCAGCAAAAGATAATGTGCCGATGGAGGTAGATCAGCAATATAACTCGGAACCATCCAAGAAAAGGACAACAGAGGTAAGCATAATTGTGAAGGAAGCCGAGGTATCTATGTCGGAGGAAAACATGGAGATATAAAGTGAGACCGCACCAGAAAAAATCACACCGATATGGGCGCAACCCATATTCTCTTTCCTTAAGTATGCAATGTTACCGAATAATGAAGTGTTAGCAATACAGATTGTAAGGAGAGCAAAAGCTTATACAATCATAAACAATGAGCTATATAAAAGAAGTGTCACAAGTGTATTGCAAAGGTTTATAATTTCGGCAGAAGGCCAGGAGATCCTCTTAGGTATACATCAAGGAGAATGTGGACACCATGCCTCATCTCGTGTCTTGGTAGCCAAAGCATTCAGGCATGGGTTTTATTGGCCAACGGCATTGAAGGAAGCCAAAGAGCTGGTTGAAAAATGCAATGGTTGTCAGAGATATGCAACCAAGATACACATGTCGTCGTCCGAGTTAAAAACGATACCCATTACTTGGCCATTTTCGGTGTGGTGCCTGGATATGGTGGGACCGTTTAAGCCGGCACGAGGGGGGATGACCCACATATTGGTCATGGTGGACAAATTCACAAAATGGATTGAAGTCAAACCAATAAAAAATGTGACGGGCTCACATCAGTGAAATTCCTCAAAGATATTATCTTAAGATATGGGTACCCACACAGTGTTATTACAGACAATGGCACAAACTTTTCAGAAGGAGCTTTCGCTAGGTTTTGCCGAGAAAAACAAATAAGATTAGACGTTGCTTCTGTTGCTCATCCAACATCTAATGGGCAAGTTGAAAGGTCTAATGGATTAGTGTTGTCCGGGATAAAACCGCGACTCATTGAACCATTACAAAGGTCGGCAGGATGTTGGATTGAGGAATTACCAGAAGTATTGTGGAGCCTCAGGACTACTACGAATAGATCAACAGGTTATACACCATTCTTTCTGGTATATGGGGCGGAGGCTGTGCTTCCAGCCGACATACTACATGACTCGCCAAGAGTTACTCAATATACAACTTCAGAGATAAATGAAGTAGCTCGGCAAGATACTGTTGACCTATTAGAAGAAGCCAGAGAACTGGCGCTATCACGATCAGCTATTTATCAGCAGAACTTGCGACTATATCACATCAAGAAGGTGAATCCAAGAGTATTCATAGAAGGAGATTTAGTCCTCCGACTGGTGCAACGCACGGCCGGTATGCACAAGCTATCATCTCCATGGGAAGTACCATTCATCGTGAGAAAAGCACTGCATAATGATGCCTATTACCTAATCGACGCTCAATCCCCTGGAAGGAACAAGGCAGACAAAGCCGGCGAAGAAACGAAGCGGCCATGGAATGTAGCTTTACTTCGTCCATTTTACTCATAGCATAGTATCTCAAGGTCAAGAACCAATGATGTATTAAACCTCGGCATCCAGAGCAGTGACTCGGGGACTGCCATATGTTATTTCAATTTCATCTTATGTATTGAACCTCGGCATCCAGAGCAGTGACTCGGGGACTGCCATATGTTATTTCAATTTCATCTTATGTATTGAACCTCGGCATCCAAAGCAGTGACTCGGGGACTGCCATATGCTATTTCAATTTCATCTTATGTATTGAACCTCAGCATCCAGAGAAGTGACTCGGGGACTGCCATATGTTATTTCAATTTCATCTTATGTATTGAACCTCGGCATCCAGAGTAGTGACTCGGGGACTGCCATATGTTATTTCAATTTCATCTTATGTATTGAACCTCGGCATCCAAAGCAGTGACTCGGGGACTGCCATATGCTATTTCAATTTCATCTTATGTATTGAACCTCGGCATCCAGAGCAGTGACTCGGGGACTGCCATATATTATTTCAATTTCATCTTATGTATTGAACCTCGGCATCCAAAGCAGTGACTCGGGGACTGCCATATGTTATTTCAATTTCATCTTACGTATTCAACCTCGGCACCATGGGCAGCTCCTCGGCAACGGTCTTATATTATTTCTGAAATTTGGTTTACACACTAGACTTCGGCGCAATAGGCCATGACTTGGGGACTGCCATATATTGTTCCCAAGTAGTAGTCAACCTTTGGTACAAGGAAGGTATCACACTTCGATACTCAGAATAAGAGCAGCTCAGTCTCGTGTGATATTCGAGGCTCACACCCAGATTAATTGGTTAAACCACGAGAATACAAAGACAAAGATACATCCTAAAATCAGGAAATCGCAGATCATCAAAGCAAGAATTCGAACGAAAACCCACTGAAACAAAGTTATAACAACTACAAACATATATGTCAGAGCAGTACACGACAAAAGAAATTCAGGTCATACAGAAGACAGACAAAGGTTCCACGTACATCGTACGCCCGACATACCAGGGACAAGGAATAACTCAAAGATTTTCAGCTGGAGAGGCAGTAGTTGGGTCAAGGGCTGGATGCTCTAAGATAGGCGGAGCCTCGGCTGAGGTTGCCTTGCCTTCCACAGACCCAGGGGCGACTTCGGCCGAAGCTTGAGGCTGCTGAGGAACATCAGTTTGCGCAGTTGAATGCCCAGTACCTTTGGAGGAGGATCGCGCGTCACCGTTTTCATCCGAGCTTGAACTGGAGTCATCAGAAGAAGCCGAATCATCTTCACCTTCACCTTGTTCAGCCGAGTTATTGTCTGATGCATCCTCGACTACGACCTCATCGTCCGAGTTCGGGAGGAAGCTCGGACCTTCATTCCAGGTATGCACGTCGGCATACTCAACGAGCTGAAAGGCGCGAGCTTGACGAAGAGCAACAAAAGTGGGGTCCTCAACCCAACGGGAACCTGTGCGCAAATTTCTCAGGATATCAAGAGAAATGTCTTCATACCATGACATGATAACAGTAAGGGTCATATCAGCGCTAGCTCGCCCGGCTGATTCCCTCCAGAGACTCAGTTGCTTCTTAGATGCCATCAATCTTTTCACCAGCAATTCAACCTCATTGATATCAGGAGTCCCAGAGGTATTCGGCCAGAGAACATGGTAGGATCGGATAGCTGCCTGCACCAAGTCCCTGCCCATAATCTTCATCGGACCAACTGCAGCGCCGACAGCGACTAGGAAATCCTCCATCGAGTACTCCGAGTCAACGTCAACAGGGATACCTCGGCGCGCACGAGCTGCAAGAACCGCTTTAGAACTCACAGGCTTAGCTTCTGGAAAATGACCTGCGCAAAACACAAATGCGACAGGAGGCAACAGCGACAAAGAGAAAAACATAATCCGGCCATGCTAAGAAACTTACAATGAATATAACTCATCATTATCTGAAGGTCTTTAGCCCAGATGCTCTTGCTCTTTTCAAAGCAAGCGATCTCCTCGCTCATTCCACGAGTTTTCAGTTCGGTAGCCTCGAGGAGTTCTTTATTCTTCTGCAGCTCCAGAGCTAGCTGATTCTTCTCCTCGGAGAATTCCTGGTCGACCTTTTCTAGTTCGGATTTCTGAGAAAGATTAAGGGCCTCCACCTCGGTGCGCAGGCGAGCTATTTCATCATCCTTTTCTTTCAGTTGCGCCGAATGAGTAGCGCTTTGTTCTAAAAAATGCAGCATCACGTCAGGCATGGGCGTGCAATCTTGATGAGATGCTGCAAAGGTTTGTAACTCGTATTTACCAAAGCCAAAAGAGATAAAAGAAGCTTAGCTCACATTTTAAAAAGCGGAAGGTGTAAAGTAAAAGGGAAACTAACCTTCCAGGCTCTTGACTTTCTTCGCAAGACGAATGTTGAGATTATTGATATTCCCTGTTCACCAAAAAAGTGAGCCGACATCTCGCATACAAAACAATAAGAATGTCGAAAATGACAAAAAGAATTATAGACTTACCAGTCTTTTTCACCACAGGGAGAACTTTCTCATATTTTTCTTCCAACTTTCGGTGCGAAAAAAGCAATCTCTGAAATTCGGCAGTCCGCCGGTCATGTGCAACCTAAACAATGGGGTAAACAATTATTGGATATTCGAAGCTAAAGCAGACCCGAGTTAAGTGAAACTTACCCCGGATCTAGGTGGCTGGATATTCGAAGCTGAAACAGATCCGAGTTAAGTGAAACTCAACCCGGATCTAGGTGGCTGGATATTCGAAGCTAAAGCAGATCCGAGTTAAGCGAAACTTAACCCGGATCTAGGTGGCTGGATATTCGAAGCTGAAACAGATCCGAGTTAAGTGAAACCCAACCCGGATCTAGGTGGTTGGATATTCGAAGCTAAAGCAGATCCAAGTTAAGCAAAACTTAACCCGGATCTAGGTGGCTGGATATTCGAAGCTGAAACAGATCCGAGTTAAGTGAAACTCAACCCGGATCTAGGTGGCTGGATATTCGAAGCTAAAACAGATCCGAGTTAAGCAAAACTCAACCCGGATCCAGGTGGCTGGATACTCCAAGATCAACTAAACGAAAGTCAATCAAGGTTTAAGGCAGATCTAGTCGAATGAAGATTCGAACCCTAAATTTGAAATCAAACTATGTAGAGCATTATTAAACTTCCAAGCAAATAACAAGTTAGTTTCCTGCAAGTTTCGGGGACTAGGATGTATAGTAACATATGGAGAATTAATCAAAACTCCGCAAAACGGCAGTTACCTCGTTCATCTTGTTGGTATCAAGGATGATCTTGGCAGCTTGATCCAAGCGGCCGCCAATGTCGGAAAGCTGAAATGGCTGATTGATTGGATTACCCACGAATTGATCGGCAGCATTCCAATTATTCGCATATTCCACCAGCGAGCCGAGGCTGTTCCCACTAGCTGTCCGAGTTAGGACTTTACACCGGACCTGCTGCGTAACCACCACGGCCGCAGGGCTTTTATGAAGAGCAAGCTGGGTACCGCCGGCCGGAGTAACGGAAGTTTTGGTGGAAGCAGTTCTTTTGCGCAGCACATCGGCGATACTCGGCTGAGAAGAGCCAACAAGACCTTTCTGAGAAGTGGGGGCTTTGGCGGCGACCGCTTTACTTGCTTTAGAGACATCAGCAGGAACTGATACCTCGGCAATGGGAACAGTGTCTTTGGGATCCGGAGAGATCACGGTCGCAGAAGGCGCCGGGATATTAACGTCCCCGGCCGGGGCGGGAGCTACTATAGAAACTGCGGGGGTAGAATAAGGCTCGGTAGAAACACTCGGATTCATAGAGGAGACAACTGGTTCCATGTAAACTTCGGAGGGCCGAGTGGAGTCAACGTCAACAAGAGAAGTCTCAGGCACATCATGATGAGGGGGTGATCGATTCGGAACTGGAGGATATGCTGCACGAGCAGGACTCGGAACCCTGGTGTCTTCGCAGGCGGAGGAGACGGCCGCCGAGTCACACGGCTAGTCATACTAGGACCGCCGGGCTTAACGGAAAGTGGAGCACTGTGGAAATAGAGAGCGACATCAGATTAAAAAACAGAAAGAGAGAAACAAGAAATACGAGCGAAGGGAGCTTACCCTGCAACTCCAGGCATGATCTTGCGCCGGGGAGGATTCGGTGCGGATTTCTTCGTTCGTTTCTTGGGAACCGCCTCTGAGGCATCACAGGAGCCCCACGTTTCCCCGAGGTAACAGGAGGCCGGGAAGCAATAGGCTCGGCGTCGTGAACCTGACCGACCGGATTAGCTGGGAAAGTAGAAGCCGGAAATGCATAAGAAATAGGCATTGCGGCAACTACCTCGAGAACTTGGACCTCGTCCGAATCACCTTCCTCCTTGTGGGCCGAGGCCTTGCCACGAGCGCGAGCCGGGGCAGGATCCGACTTAGGGACGAACTCTTCTGAGTCCGGCTCACCAGTGTCCGGGGTATTCCGGTCCGCGGGCCACGGAAGCAACAAAACTTCGGCATCCTCATTCTTCTGCTCTGCGAACCTCTGAAAGACAAGAAAAAGGAAATTAGCGAAAACTATTACGAAAGCAATTGGAAAACATAGCGTTATTGATTAAGTTTACCTCGGGAGGAGGACGCTCGCGTGTAAACGGTTTCAACCCCCAAGTCCAATCCTCAGGCATCTCCGTCTTGAAGATGGCTCGGACGCGCTTAAAGATGAGATAATTGTCCAGCTCCACGGTCGAGACTCGGTTGGGGTCGAGAGGACCGCTCATGTAGCAGAGCTTGTGTGTCCGTTTCTGGAAGGGACAGATTCGGCTACTGATAAACGTAGCCATCAGATCTTCGCCGCGTAACCCGACGCGGATTAGCTCTTTGAGCCGAATCTCAAAAGCCTCGGCCAAGGCGTGACTCTTCTTCGGATTATAAGTCCAATTCACCTTGGAGGGCGTACCTATGGAGAATTCAGGGAGCCGAATCTTGTCTTCCGTTCCTGTGTTCTTGACATAAAAGAAGGACTTGTGCCACTTCTTGCAGGACTCTAGCCCAGTAACACGAGGAAATACGGATTTCCTCCGAGGTGTAATGGACGCTGCTCCACATTGAGTAAGTAGTTTCTCGGAAGGATGCAGAGACTTGTCAGGGATTACGTTAGACCGAATCTGGAAGAACTTCGACCAGACATGCACAGACGGCCATAGGCCGAAGTACCCCTCCGAGGCAGAGATAAAAGCAGAAAGAGAAGCGATGGCATTTGCAGGAAGATGATGCGGCTGAAGGCCGAAGTAGTCGATAAATTCTCTAGCAAAGTCGCTAAGAGGGAGACCAAAGCCGCGCGAGAAATGCGACATAAAGACTACATACTCTCCCTCCTAAAGATCCGGAGAGGACTCGCTGCCGGGTAAGCGACAGGAGACCTCGGCGGGAATCCTCCGAGTTCGAATAAGCCACTCGATCTCGCGGCGAGTAACGGAGGAGCTCTGCCACGATCCTCGCTCAGGCCCAGAGCCAGCATCGTCATCCTCTATCAGGGCACCGCTAAAAGAACTAGACATGAGCTCGCCGGAGAAATCGGCGGAGGAAGAACTAGCGGCGGAGGAAAGCTTAGAGCTACAGGGCCCCGTCGTGATTTTGCACAGGAACAGCGGCGGAGGAGCAGAGGAACCACAACACGAATACAAAATCGAGACAGAGAAATCTAGGGAAAAGCCTAGGGGATGCGGCCGGAAAGAACTCACCGGCGACAACGCCAAAGCTAGCGAACGCAGACGAGGCAGACGGAGCAAAGCGGCGAAGTCCTCACCGTCGGAGGTTCTGAAGAACGCGCGGCGGCGGAGCTGCGAGCGGGCGCGGAAGCGAGAGGAAGAAGAACGGCGCTGGCGAATGAAAGGGGGAAAGTGAATCCTCAGGCGCTGCGCCCCTCTTTATAACCTAGCCGCAAGCAAGGTAGTGGGATCGTGGGTGTGGCGGTTGGCAGCGTAGATCGTGTGCGCAGCACAACCGCACGTCGCTGAGCGGAACCACACCAAGGGCCACACGGTAGCAGAGAAGATCACGATCCCCAACGGAAGCAAGACGAGGCGTCAGCGCTTGGCGCGACAAAGTAGAGTAATCAGAAGTGTCAGTGAATACTGTAGAGGAACAAAAAACTAGAGAAATAATGAAGGGGATGACACGTAGGACGAGGCGTACACGAGAAGATACGGTAATACCTCGAACAAGCAAAGAATAACTCGGAAACAATACAGGATGTGTGTAGTGAAACTGATACGACCCAACCGAGGTTATCGGCGAGGCCATACCAGCTTCGGAGACTAATGTTGGGGGGATAACCCCAGATAGGGTAAAGACGGGGAGAGACGGAAGGATGTTCCCCGTCTAGTTTCTGAGTTACGATCTGAGCCGGCCGAATCATGTAGAGGTCGACCGTGATGGGAAAGGGCAGGACCCTCATGATAATGGCAAGACATTACCCGGCCGAGATACTTCGTAACTCGGCTGGGTCAGCCTGAATAACCTTAATGCAGATAGAGGACGAGCCGAGCTACAGGAGGCAAGGCCAAATGATACGAAGCTTGCAGGAGAAGGAGAAGCCTAAAGTCAAACCCTAGCCACAGGATAGGGAGAATCTGAGCCAAGCCAAGTACTACAGACAAAGACGCAGAGCGACAGAGAGGCAGAAGGAGGTCACGGGGGTGACAGTCCTGAAGCCCGAGGCGTGCAGGAGGGGCCCTCTGGAACCTTGCCGTAGTAGGAGGAGCGACAGGGAAAGGGGGCGCCAAACTACTATATCGGGACAAGCATATTCCTCGAATATGCTTGCCACATCAGACCTAAAGGAGCCCAAGACTCTCCTTTATAAGGAGAGTCTTGGACCCTGAGCAAGGCATCGACTCATTTTCTCAGTACCGTTAGGCTGGTAAAGTTCTTCTCTTCACCATGTATACAGCTCAAGGAGCACTTGTAGCCCAAGGAAGGAGAAATAAAGATCTTTGCCTTAGTCTGTTGTGTGTAGAATCAACTACATCTTCCCTCCCCAGATCCCACTAGCATCCATTTGCCCCAATCTTTAGCCTACCCATGACATCTGCCGTGCCACCACCACGACATTGGTGTTTCCAACGAAGCATCCCACAACAGTGCTGGGCGTCATCAATTTGCACAAGGTTCCGACCTCCTACGTCGATTTTTTGAATGAAAATGCGATGGACATTGACAAGGCTCCGCTCGACGGCTATGGGGATGAGTTGGATGGGCCACAAATTTACAACGAGACGGATGGTGGTGTCGATGATGCAGGTGAAGACGAGGAGGTGGAGGTGAAGGAGGTCGATGGATCTCAAGTGCCTATCTACACCCGAGCAAAGTATTTCACGCAAGTTGAAGACATGACTTTGATCAAGACTTGGGAGGCTGTCTCCCTCGATGCCATGACCGGCACCAACCAAACGGGGAAGCGTTATTGGCAGAGGATCGATGATACCAATGCTTGCCTCCCTTCTAAGGATGATTGCACGAACTTACCGATCACTCCAAGGCCGTTGGGACTACATCAAAAACATGTGTGGTCGCTATAGTGGATGCTTGGAGCGAGTTCGAGTAGCACCACCAAGTGGTTCGGTTGAGGGTGACTATGTGAGTGCTAGCATAATGTCCAATTGTTTGTTTGCACCACCAAGTGCTAGCATTTGTTGCAACTCATTTTTTGTTTGCATTTTGTAGGAGAAAATTGCAAAAGAGAGGTTCTTGGAGATGGAGGCTTCGTAGGGCAAGGCATTCAAACTCGAGCATTGTTGGCTTTTGCTCCAAAGAAGTGAGAAATGGAAGCTGAGGGAGCAAGAAGCACCACCTAAAAGAGGCTCACTCATCCAATTGGATGAGGAAGAGGACGATGATCTTCCACCGGGAGGGAGGAACAAGAACAAGCCCGATGGCAACAAGATGGCAAAGGAGAAACTTAAGAAGCTAGCCGAGAATTCAAGCTCGAGAGAGAATATTGATCTCATGGTGATCTGAGATGAGAAAATGGTGGCCAAGACTTTGGAAGCAAAAGTTGCTTTGGCCGAGAAGAAAAATTGAGAAGCAAGCAAGGTGGCAAGCACTCCGGCAATATGGTTTGTGCAAGATAGTCGTGGAGGACAGGAAGGCGGCAGCCGAGGAAACCAAGGCCATGGTAAAGCTTTATGACAAAGAAAACACCATCATGACCATGGACCGGAGCAACATGGACGAGCTCACCTTGGCGTGGCATGATCAAGCAAGGCAGGACATCTTGGAGATAAGGAGATCAATGACACTGGCAAGAGGCAATGCTCGGGCTAGGGATGGTGGTGGACATGGTGCTCCGGCAAGTGATTGTGGCCATGGTGGTGCTTCGGTAAGTGGTGGTTCTTGGCTTCGATGCTTGATCATCATCGTGGTTTGTGGTGATGATTCATATTTTGGATGATGTTCTGCGACATGGTAGCGAGATACTTTGTTAAATTTGGTTAAAACTTGATGATTTTCACGGTTGAACGGTCGAATTTGTTTAAATTCTGTCATTTATGGTTTAGTTTTATGGTTTCGTGTCGTTTTTTCCCTAGCAGAAACCGTATGCGCGAAACTGTAAAAAGGGAATATTCCCTTTTCTGGTTCAGTTTTGAGGAGTTGTTCCGCCCCGTCGCTCACGGCCTGCAAAAACCCGCAAAACGTGACCTGGAAACGCGTTTTCCGGTTCGACCTTTTACGGTGTCTGCTAGAGATGCTCTAAGGTCATCTCGAGCGGACCAATCCAAATTGACGATACAACTATCCAATTTTGTACGGATGGGTCTGACTCAGAGAAATTTTGATCGCGAACCGGCTTGTGTGATCGGTGTGTCAATGGTGTGACCCAACTTGTCCGTCCTGGCCTTTCCCGCCATGGATTTCCGTCGTTTCTAGTGACTTCTCACCTTTCTTGGCGATTTCCCACCGCTTCTGGTGAGTTTTCACCGTCGACTATAAAGGACGATGCGGTAGACTCATACCACGACACAACACCCACCATGCCTGGCCGCCGCATTACCACCACCCATGCACGCAACCCCAGCGCATAAGCTCCAACGAATACTCGTCGCGCTCGCGTCATCGCCCGGGGGCAGTTGGGCTACATCCCCGACAATGACCAGTCGACAGAGCCGCCAATCGAGCAGCGCAGGACTCCCGGAGAATTGAGGCTGGTGCCTTTGGCGAATGGCGGTCAACCGCACGACCGACCAAACCTTCAGTTGGGGTGTCCTCAAAGATGTGTTCTTGTCGCAGCACCTCCAACGACAAGAACTGGACTTAGTGAAAGGGCATGTATGCCCCCATGTGTGGTTTTGGTAATTAATGACAATCTCTATGGACTAATGTGTAAATTGAGTTTCACGTGTAGGTTTGTCCATTGGCATCGCTTGGGCCATGTGTTGGTCTCAAGGTTGGAAGATGAAGAAATGTCCAAGGGCTTTGTGCCCATTGGAATCATGAAGAAAGAAGGATCTTGAAGGTTGATCAAGGCATGTGCAACAAGTTGCATCAAGATGGATAAACCTCAAGAAGGGATGAAGAAGGGCGAGCTCAATATGCGCCATCTCTAGAAGATCTCATGCTTGAAGCTTGCCATCCTCGTGCTCATGGAGTGATGAAGACAAGTTCAAAGAAGAGGTTTCCCCATGGAGTATGGGGGAGCAATTTGCAAGTCTTCATCTTCATCAAGCAAGAGCATCCAAGAAAGGTGTTCCCACTATAGAAGAACAAGACGGTCTACATCAAGTTCAAGTTGGATGCTCAAGGCAAAGGTATGTTCTTGATAGGGCTTTTCTTTTGCCGGTCTCGTGTTGTTAGTTGGAAGACCGGGTTCAGGATAGATAGCCGTTCTATCAAGAGGGGCTCTCAAGCGGGTGTCTCGATCGCATCGTTTAGAGAGAGCTCAAACCTTTGCATTCATAGAATCATATTTATTGGTTGTTATTTGGTTCTTCTCCATGAGAGGATCTATATATTGTGGTTATCATCATAACAATCTCTAGATCATCAAATAAGGATTTTCCTTGCATATCTTATTGCATTCTTGATTGTGCGGGTTTTTCCGGCTCCACACCTTAGGTGATATCTCACATATATATACCTTATATTTTCTCCCTTGGTGGTATCCAATATTTAACATTTTGTTAGGTTCTACTTGGTTTTATCTTCCCAACAAAATTGGTTTCATCCCAATCAGAGTTTCCAAGCTCAACTTCTTGTGTTTGGGGTTTTGGAGGTTTTACCGGTTCATCGCTTCTAGAGAGGTCATACCTTTCTCAATTTGGTTTTACCCTTCCATGCTGGACTATGATGTTTCTTTGCATAATCTTGTAGAGCTTTTTGTTCTCTTTAAAACGAGCCGAAGATCATCAAAAACGGAGTCCGGAATCAAAAGTTATTGAAGTTTTCATACAATGCCATCCTGCATTTTTGCTTAGCGGAAGTTCCGGCCCAAGTTCCGACCCAAGTTCCGGTCAGGTTCAGTAACTTGTGTTTCTATTTTATGGAAGTTCCGGTGGGGGGGCCGGAAGTTCCGGTGGTGCGCGAATCTGGCCCAAACAGTCAGTTTTTCCTTGTCCTATTTAAGGGGGGCTTCTTCCCCAATGGTTCCCCATCCTTTGAGCTCGTTTTTACCCACCATTGTTGACCTATTTGAGCTTTCTTACTCCCTCTCCCTCCCATGATTCTTACATCTTTTTTAGGGAAAAGTGAGAGGAGATCTAGATCTACAATCCCCCCAAGTCAAATCCCTTCTTTGTGAAGGAATCATTGGGATCTAGATCTTGGAGAGTTTTGTGTTCTCCTCTTGTGTTCTTCCTCCCTTATTCCCCCAATAGCTTTTGTAGCTTTGTTGGAATTTGGGAGAGAAGGACTTGCCCTTGCATTTGGTGCATAGGTTTGAGTTCTCCTCAGAGATTCGGTGATTTCAAGCTTGTGGGCTTGTTTCTCTTGGGTTCTTGGAACCCTAGACAGTTGCGTGGTTGGATTGTTGACATTTTGTGGTCTTGTAGCCTTTTGTGGCTTTGTTGGCCTTTTGTGGCATTGTAGCCTTTTGTGGCTTTGTTTTTGGGAGCCTCCAATTTAATTGTGGAGATAGCCCGAATCTTGTACGGGTTCGGTGACCGCCCTCAAGCGTCCCATAGTGGAGAGAGTGCCCGCCTTTTGTGGTGCGCACTCGGGAGAATAGGGTGAACCTTTTGTGGCGTCGGTGAGTTGCGTGCTTCCGCATCCGGGGTGAGGCATTGTGTGGAGTTGGGTGAGCATCGAGCCACCACACCTCGAGGTGAGCCATTTGTGGCATTCGGAGAGCATTGCGCCATCGCACCTCTCCAACGGAGACGTAGCTTCTTTGGAAGTGAACTTCGGGAAACAAATCTTTGTCTTCACGTCCATCGGTTATCTCTCAACCGAGCCCTTTACTTATGCACTTTACTTTGTGATAGCCATCGTGCTTGAAGTATTTATATCTTGCTATCACCTTGTTTCTTGTATTTCTTAGCATAGGTTGTTGGTGCACTCAGGTGAACCTAGTGGTTAGGTTTTGTGGTTAATAAATTAAATGTTAGTTTTATTCCGCATTTACTTGAGCCTAAACCATAATATTTTAAGAGTCTATTCACCCCTCCTCTAGGCGACATCCATTGCACTTTCACTTAGCGTACATGGAGATACTCAAGGTTATGCAAGCCCGGCCTTGCGACGAGGCCTTGCGTGTCGGCCTCGACCTAGCAAAGGAGGAGTTAGACAGACGGGAGGGTGATCTATCCCTCTCTTGAAGAGGAGTGGGGTCTCGTTTACCCGTCGTGCTTGGGCCACATAGAAGCTTTCATGCGGTGCCATGGCCTATGAGGATTGTTGTCTTCGTCGCTACACCGCGCATGTAGTTTAGCTTGTTGTTTTCGTTCAAAACTTTCTAAAACCTTCTAAATTTGAATGAAAACTTGTATCCCGTTGTTTTGTGGCGAACGTTCATGCACTTCTGGGATGGATATGCCACCGGAGGGAACTGTCTAAGCGGTACTGATGTAGACAACGAAGCGGTGTTGCAGGCGGCCGAGCTTTTCGTGCCGCTTACATACGGCCCCACTCCCCGATGCTCGGACATGCATTTTAAATTTGCAATACAAGAGTTGTGTAAAATGGTGAGTTGAAGCTAATCCTTAAATGGATTCAAACGGTCAATCGCGGTCAATTTGACAAAATTCGTTCAAAAAACTCCAAACTTGAACATGAAATTCAAAAATTACAACCATTTAAACTCAGGACCGATTATCGAAATGAAATCACATCATTGTTCTGATCTTTTTTGTGTAGAGCGTATCTTTAATTCAAACATAGTTGTGTTAATTAGAAGGGAGTTACTAAACTAGATTAAGGAAGGTGAGCACAAAAACTATTGTGCATGCTAAAGTAGGCTAGCTGAATACCTGGAGCCATCCATGTGGGCTCTGTGCGCTCTCACTAGTCTAGCCTTGAAAAAGTTGTCGATTCGAGCATCCCGAGTTGGTCTAGCCAAGAAATGTTTTGGTGCATGTGCTGACCACAACACGGAGGGAACCCAATCATCCAATCAGCCATTTTGTTACTCTCGTGGCCCTGGTTGGACTTCATATGTGCAACCACTTTCTTCTTCTTCTTCATCGACAATGAAGCACGACAACACCGATGAGAGATGTCTAGCTCCACTTTGGTTTTCCACCCATCTTGATTGTGCTATGGTGCAGTGTTATTGACAAGATGCCCTGATTGTCCACACTTGAGCCTCTAAAGTGCTTGACCTATGGGAAGGATGAAAATTGCAAACATGGACGTGAGTTCATAAAATACGAGATCAGACCACATGAGGGGGAGGTTAAATCTGAGTTATGCCATAGATGGTTGCTCTAAATTCCCCGTGTTTCTTTTTTTTTGTTAAATGTGGGATCTAGGGTTCATGTTGTCTATTTCAGACCGTGAGGAAATATAGGCATTTCAAGTGGATGGATCCAAAGAGGCTTCAGTTGAAGGGCTCAATTGATTTGGTGAGGGGCACAACTCAAGAGGTTAATGTGTCGCTTATTCTAGAGAATTTGGTGGATATAGCCATTTCGATGATAGGGAATGCGGAACTGAAGGGAGAATAGAAGAAATTTAACAAGCGGTTAATACAGCTGATCAATTTTAAGAAGAAAGAAAATATGATGGATGAATGATTTTATTGTTGTATAATTGTTATGGATTTTTTTACTTGTTGTTTATGAGTCATTAGAGACTTTAGAGTTTTAGATAGTGCGTTTAGCTAGTAGTTATAGTTTTAGTTAGTGTGTCTATCTAGAGTGGTGATTGGGTCATGTATTCGTGTATTTGATTAAATTTTCTGATTGTACATATCATTTGTGTATGCATTTGGTTTGTGTATTCATGTGTGATTCTCACAAAAAAATCGGTTAAATTCTCTTTTTATGCATTTGGGAGTATGGACTTTTGTTGTTTGATTTTTTAAGCTAGTTGCAACGCACACCGTCATATCTAAATATAGAGGCCACGGGTGTTTCACTTAAAAGAACCGGTAACTTACCTTTGTTTTGTGATGGACTTTGCACAAGAGGCCACGACATTGCTAACCGACGATGACCATTCAAACGACGCTAAAATAGTAGACCAGCGGCAACCACAGTTGGAAAGAACAAGTCTATGTATTAGTTAATCAATAGTGTAAGGTGTCGTGGTATTGCCGATGATTACGCCATGGAGGGGTCCTCATAGTGCGTGTTTAGAGACGTGGGGTAAGGCGGACGGTTAACGGGTACGAGGTAACACAGCTTACCCAGGTTCAGATCCCACGACGGTGGTGGAATCCTACTCCTGCTATAAATCATTATAATCGCAATACGCCGAGTTACAGGGATCGTTCGCTGTGCGAGATATGAGTTAATTGGTGCCCTAAAGGCTCTCATAGGTCCGGCTTATATAGTCGCCAAGGCCTAGGGTTATAGTGAAAGTCCTAGCCGGATAGGTTATAGAGTCCTACATTGCATACAACTAGTCTAGCGTGTCTTGCACTCCAAGGCTCCGGGTACATCGGTGACTCCCTCGTAGCCTTCCTTTATCTGGCATGGGCCTCCCTTCTGGATCCATATAACTGAGCCGCCCAGCAGGCCATGGGCCATGCTACCAACTGTGGGCCATACGGGTTATCCGGATAAGAGACATGCTATGAGGATACCCATATAGCATATCCCCAACAGTAGCCCCCGGAGAACTCCAAGATCTTGCGTCGTCTTGCCTCTTCAGGTTGAATGATCCGTCTAGATGGATGTCGGCAAATCGTCAAGCAATATCTTGTAGTCCTCCCAAGAACCCTGCAATGTTCTCCGTCTTCAATTTGTAAGTCGGAGAAATGCTGAATCTTCCATCATACTCTTCTCGTAGCCGGACTGGATCCGTCCATGCCGGAATATTCCGATGTGATGGTTCACCTGCCCGTGTCAGCTAGAGCAACGTAGACCATAGGTCATCGGCGCCTAGTAACTCACACATGTAGAGAACGCAACCATGTCCGTTTTTTCCTGCGCGAAGGATACGAACCGTTGGCGGTAGCGGTTGGGAAAGTGGCAAAATTTTGATGCTGGGGGTTATAAATTTCAACTGTGGTAGATTTTTATCTTTTCACCTCATTCTTCCCCCGTGTCATCATCTTCCTCCTATGAGCATCTCCTCGAGCCCTCTGCACGTACGTGAAAAACCCTAAATTCCCCAATCTCCTAGTCACCTCTCTCCCCTCCCAATGGCGAGCAGCAGCTCAAACCCATCCATGGCGGCAACGGCTGATGCTGCGGCGAAGCCGGCGAGCTCTGTCCAGGTGCCCCAAGAGGGCCTGGTGCTGCCACGGTCCGTGGTGGTGGAGTCCACCGGCGATGACCATATTCCAGCGGCACTAGAGCCGCTAGAGGAGGAGGGTGACTCCCATAAAGGGAGTGGCGTGGCTCTGATATCACCAACAGTGATATCAAAGAGTTGCTCGTCGAAGGTTACCTCCCCGCGATAGAGGGGCTTGTCTGGCGGGCAGTGCCGGCCGGCAAGGTCACCCCTTCCCCCCAAGCCGGAGAGAAGGTGTACCTCAAAGCACAATTGGTACGCGGCGTCTCCCTCTCGATCTCCGACTTCTTCCTTTCTGTCCTTAGCCATTACCGGGTTCAACCTCAGAACCTATCCCCAACAGCATCCCCGCGCTTAGCAACTACGCGGCGCTTTGTGAGGGTTACCTAGGGATTAGGCCTAGGTTAGACTTGTTCATCTACTTCTTTACTGTCAAGATAGAAGCCGGAGCGAGCAAGGACGAGCTTAGGAATTGCGGAACGATTAGCTTCAAGATCCACCCTGGCCGACGGTTCCCCGACATCGTCGGCCATGAGTCCTGCAATAACTGGCAGTGGACGTACTTCTACGGCCCAGATATCCCTCTGGCCAGCCGATAAGGAACGTATCCGAACTTCGTCGATGGGGCCACCGCTGAAGCCCCGACATGGAGATCCGAGGGCACCCTTCCCTCCGACAATGATGCTTCCCACGCCATAAGGAGGATAGAGTGGTTTGTAGAGATGGGTCTGACCGGGTTGGACCTAGCCATGTGCTGGTTCGTCAGACGGATCCAGCCTCTACAACACTGCGAGAAGCTGATGCACCAGTACACCAAGGATCGGAAGGATAGCCTCCGCATCTCCGAGGACAACTTCTCGAGTGACTCCATCAAGCTCTGCCTCAAGGACATCGTCAAGGTGAAGGATAGGAAGTGTGGCTTCACCATCACCTACGACATGTTCGAGGAGGGCAAGTGACCAGAGGTACCTATTTTTTCTGTGTACGAAATATACTCAAGTTCTTCCGTCTAGTCATTATCATCTCATCTAACACTTTGGGATTTCACTTAAGAGCTCCAAAGTCTAGAGGAGGACGACATGGCTGTCCAAATCTATGACCCAAGATGAAGGAAGTCACTATCGTGTCCGACGACGATGTCGTGTTGGTGCGTAAGCGGAAGAGCTCCACCTCTGACGCTGCCGACGGAGGCAAGAAGAAGAAGACGGAGGGTGGAGCCTCCAAGAAGACTACCGCCGCCCTGGATGCGGAGAAAGGAAAGATTATCGGGATCCCTTTTATCAAAGCACCCACTGTTGTGTAAGCTTCTCATCCTCCGACATTGTCCACTGCTTATCTTATTCCTGTACTTATACTTTTACACGTTTCAGGAAGAAGGATAGTATAAGTTTGAACAAGACCTCCAAATCATCCGGGGCTTCTAAAAATATTAGAGATATGTTGCACCGAGATGTGTCACACCAAGCATTTACCGCCATTGCCCCTACCACTCCCAGCGTCTAGCCTGCCGCCGCTCCGACAAGCTCTCCAGCCAAGGATGCATCTGGCCCTTCCGCCATGGAAGTGGACCCAGGTGTCTCCGCGGATCTTGTCCTAGTCGACGAGCAGGCGACACAAGAAAGTACTGCTTCCAAAATGGTTGAAGCTCCGACTAAGGATGCCATTAGTAGCAGTAAGGCGATGGTGGTAGGAGGTACGTCTGTCGAAGGCGGCGCCTCTGCACCCAGGACGTCCACAGAGCTTCCGAAGATAGTCTACCCGGCACTCACGCCGAGTAGCTCAACTTTGGCTCCTGGTGCAGCGCCAACTTCTCCGACTTGTGGCCTTGAGGAGCTTCTCCGCCAAGCAGATATCTTGCAATGAAATAGCCTTTCCTTCAGCAAGTTATTTGCTAAGAGCACCACCAATCTCAAGATCATCGCTCTTGTAAGTTTTACTTGCCTTTTGCATTTCATATGAGTATCCCACTGTAGCCCCCGAGGATTTAGACGGAAAACCATAGGTCTTTGCGTCTGAATGCTCTAAGAGTGACTAAGCTAGAAAACTTCTCACTGTAGCCCCCAAGTAGGTAGTTTGAATGAATTATTCTCACTAGATACTTTTAGAGTAGCATACGCAGTGTTTGTAAAATTCAATACTGTAGCCCCCAAGCCTCTAGTTGAAACTGAACTAGTTCTGACTAGATACTTAAAGAAAGACTAAGCATATTGCTGAGCTAAAAACTCGTACTGTATCCCCCAAGCTTCTAGGTGAAAACTAAATTAGTTCCGACTAGATGCTTAAAGAAAGACTAAGCATTATGCCGAGTTAAAAACTCTCACTGTAGCCCCCAAGCCTCTGACTAGGTGGATATTTATCCGGCTAGATGCTCCAAGTATACTAAGTGACTTTGATCTTCTTTCCACAGAATGAGAATGCTCGGAGAGGCGTATCCAACGAGAAGTTCCACAAGATGCACACAGAGCTGGAAGCCGAAAAGGGTAAAACTACCTTCTTGAAGGAACAAATCATCAAGAGCAAGAGTCTATTTTTTACTTTTGTTTTCATACTCAAACTTGGTATTGTTCCATCACTCTCCGACTACTCATCGTGTGTTGTTCTTTATCCAACTTACAGAAACCATCGCCAAGGCCAAGGACATTGTTGAGAAATCCAAGCACATTGAGTTGCTGGATAGCGAAAACAAGATCCTTAAGCAGGAGAGGACTGATACCTTGAAGGTGCATGAAGAGTCCATGGCGGCCTTGCAGGAGTCTGCCAACACAGAGATAAACCGCTTGAAGGAGGAAATTGCGATGCTCAAGGAGTAGAAGAGAGCTGCCGATGAACAAAATTAGCGCAATCTTGAAGCATACAAGATCCTTCGACAAGAATGGTACTCTATGGTGGAGACGCTCCAACAATCCGAGGCGAGCATCTTTGGTAAGCGATTCTCCGTCTTGTGCTTCTGTAAGCCAGGTACTTTGGACTTTGTGTTACTGAAATCATGTGCTCCTTTGTCGGAAATGCAGCTCCTATTGGTTTGACTAAGTCGCCTCCTCCGCTAAAGGAATGCATGGTCCTCGCCGGCAACTTCATCAGCACTGCCGTCACGCAAGCCAAGGAGATCGCCAAGCCCCTCAATATCAATATCAAGGCGGTGGACTCCGTGATGAAGTACTCAGAAATCTTGCGTCAAGCCCCCGAGCGTATCGTAAGCTGGAAAGCTTCATGTACCCGGGCTGGCGCAAGGATGTCTCTGGCGGTGGTCAAGGCGAACTACGAAAATGCCGACCTCGACACAGTGACCTCGGGTGTTCCCGACGTAGACGATGAAGGCCAGAAGATTGACCATAAAGATATCTGGGCATCGCTCGCGGGTTTTAACACCAGGGATGCCGAGTTGGTCGATCACAATGTCTTCGTGCCGCTCGAGGTCATTGACGGCAAATACCAGAGCTCCTCCGAGTCCCTCAAGACCACCGACTTCGAAGATGATGGCTCTCCTGCTGCCGACGATGCTGCCTCGAAGTCTCCTGCGCCAGAGGAATAAAAAACACTTTGTAATATTTGTTTCCTCTGGATTGGTGTATGCGGAAAAACTACTATGTTAACTTAAGGTGGAAAAACAACAGTTGTAATTTCCTTCTACTCAAGTACTGGTTCCAGCATGTAAATATTTTTTAAGCAAGTGCTGGCTTGTCCATTACTTTGGTTTTTATGCTTGACCTTTCATGAGTCGGAAGACTCGTAGTCGGAACCATGCGCTCAGGTGATGATGCCCAATGGCACCGTCAAAATCCTAAGCACAAAATCGCCGACAACAAGTGCCAAAAGTCACTACTCCAGAATCCACATAAAAACAACAAAGAACGTGTAGAACAGAAAACTTAAGCTAACGCCCGTAGGCGGAATTTTCACAAGTGCAAATGCAAAGCTTGCGCATAAAAGTTTTATACGATCCAAAAATGAACACTAAAGGAGGTAAAAGACTCAAGGATATGAGTGAACCAGAGAGCTTTATTTCATTGATCATATAAGAGGTACATAGTATATAAAGAATATGCTAAGTGTAAAAAGGACATAGCTGTGCTATGTTCCATGGCCGATCAAGCTCCGGGTAGTCATCATCCGGGTCACGTCGCTTACGCTTATGATCATCCTTGGGTCTATCCTCAAGTTCACGATTGTCAACGAGGTAGTAAGACCCATTGAGCAGCGCCTTGCCTATGATGAACGGTCCTTCCCATGGCGTGGATAACTTGTGTGACTTCTTCTGCTTAAGTCGGAGCACCAGATCCCCCTCTTTAAACGAGCGATGCCGAACGCGGCGACTATGGTAGCTGCGTAGCTTTTGCTGGTAGATGGCAGATCTTTGGTATGCCAAAACACGCTCTTTCTCGGGAAGTTACACATCTAGGCGTCTAGATTCTTCAGCGTCATTTTCGTCGTAGGCGGCAACTCTTGGTGAATCGTGAAGGCGGAAGGCAGGATTGCTTCTGATCCATATACCATGAAATAAGGGGTGTAGCCGGTAGATCTGTTGGGTGTAGTTCGTAAACTCCACAACACAGATGGTAATTCCTCCGCCCAGGCTCCAGCTGCTCTATGTAGCGGTTCCTCAAAACGTGGCTTTATTCCCTGCATAATTAATCCATTGGCTCGCTCAACTTGGCCATTAGACTGTGGATGTGCCACAGATGCTAGGTCAAGTCGGATGCCCTTCTCCCAACAATAAGCTTCCACTTCTGTGAGTGACAAGTTGTTGTCGTTGTCGGTGATAATGCTATATGGGAGACCAAATCTCACCACTATATACCTGACAAACCTAAGGGCATTTGCCCCATCAAGATTTCTAATGGGTTTAGCTTCTATCCATTTGGTGAATTTGTCAACTGCTACTAGCAGATGCGTAAACCCACATTGTGCCGTCTGTAATGGACCAACCATGTCTAGCCCGCAGACTGCAAACAACCAAGTTATTGGTATTGTTCGCAATTCTTCAGCTGGAACATGGGGTTGTCGGGCATAATACTGGCATCCCATGCATGTCTCAACCAGCTTGTCGGCGTCCACCTTCGCGGTCAGCCAGTAGAATCCTTGCCGGAAGGCTTTGGAGACCAACGATCGAGGAGCGGCGTGATGCCCGCAATATCCGAGATGGGTCTCAGAAGGATATCAATACCTTCTTGCTGGAAAACACACTTAAGGTATACACAGTGGTGCTTCTTTTGTAGAGATGTCCATTTATTATGGTATAGCCCTTTGCTCAACGTACTATTTGCTAACTTTCGACCTCGTCGATGGGCGAAGTTTCGTGTACGAGATATTCCATTAACGGTTTTGTCCAAGCCGGAGGGACCTTTGTCACCATGTGAATGAAAGAGTAAACTCTATCTAGGTTCTCGGTGTCTTATCCCTTCACGGATGGTTGTGGTGTCGTTTGCTTGCATGTTTGCTCAATAACGGTGATAGTTGTGATTGTGTGACGCCGAGAAGAAGGAAGCATTAGATCTTTCTTATTATTATTGTCATTGGTATTCTGGTATTCTAATGAAGTCACGGGACATCTCGCTGGTCATAGGCAAGCCACCTTCTTGCTCATAAGCCCTTCCACTACTGTTTTACTTATGCATGTTTTATATACTGTTTACGAAACTGCATTGTTTTACTACATGCTGAGTTATATCTGGTAGTGGTTTGGCTCCTCCAAACTATTACGCATTTGTACTACTAAGTACAATCCCCTTGTCGACACCTAATTTACCCTAGTCCGGTAGATGGTGTACAACACCATGCCCCTTTGGAGACCCCATTTTAGCCAAAGTAAAACTATAGGATGGGAAGACCCTAGAAAGGTTTACAAAAACATTTATGATAAAACCTTGGTGAGGTTTGGCCCGCCAAGTGAGTTTGAGAAATAAAAAGGTTTTGGTTTTACAAATGATGAAATAAAGAGGAGGAAAAATGTTTACAAAAACACACCCTGTTCTTTGCAGCTTTAGCTATAACAACTTAACTCGTGCAACCACATTACTCTAGAATGGGACGGGGCTGGATTTGAAGTTTGCTACTCTGGTATCGGAATTCTCATGACTACATATAAGGGACCATCTCCCTCGAATGTCGCGGTTCCTTTACATAAAGGGTCAACTATGCGACAACCACCTGGAGGTATTGCAAACTGCCCTCAGGAGCAGTCGGGCGATACTATGAGCCCCTCATTGAAAGTGCCCCTTCTCGCGGAGTTGGAAGCACTCCGGTTGGTCCGTGGATCCAGACGTCCCAGTGTTTAGGGGAACAACTCATAGGGTAGGGCCTATACTAGAGTGGCATCCGGAGAGTCTTGACCGGTTACTTGACCCATGATCGGTGTAGATCAGGGCAGGGTACCCGGATGGGTGGGTAGAGTATACAACCTCTGCAGAGTGTAAATCTATTCGAATAGCCGTGTCCATGGTTATGGACGGGTTGGACAAACTACTATAGAGTGGTGTTGGTTTTGATTTAAAAAATGACTTCGGAAAAGTAATGACTTGAAAATGTTTTGCCCATGGGATGGCCTGAAAAGGAGGAAGGGAGTTTGGTCATGCGATAACCGGAAGGAAAAGCAAATGGGTGACCCAATCCTAGTGTTTTCTAAAACATTTCAAAAAGGTTTCCAAAATGTTTTACAAAAGTTTTCAACAAAGATATAGACATGATATATCTACAAGAGAAACTGTTTCATAAAAGAACCTCTTATGGATCCCTACTACTACCACAACCATATTGCATATCCTTTATAATTATCTCTTAAGGTGGTTTGCGAGTACATTCAAAGTACTCACTGTCATTGTCCCTGGATATTTACTTGGCTAGACTTTCAGAGGATCAAGAGAAGCGATGGAGTCGCTGACGTCTATGCGAGCTAGGCCGTCTTCCCAGTCAGTCGCCTATAGGTTAAGGCATGACATGGGCTCTACGCTTGAAGACTTCTGCTATTGATGTTGTAATCGCCACAATGGCAAAATATGTAAGTGTTGTACTCGTTACTTTCTGGATGTTGTGATGGTACTTGTCGGTTATGCTCACGGCTCACTGATCATGGGAACGTGAATTACATGCATAATGGGGATTCTTGGACCATAAATTCAGGGTCCCACCGGCTAAAAAGGACAAGATTGAGTTTAGTGTTGTCCATGAAAAACTTGCCGAGGACTTTAGGAAGTTTGACAAGGCTCACAATACCTTGGAGAGTGAACTCTTGCTACTCACAAAGTCTCGTGAAAAACATCAAAATCAATTTACTAATATTGCTTCACCTAGTACTTTAATTCCTTCTAGTAGTACAAATACACTTGAAGAAAATGCTAGGTTGAAGGGGGGAGCTTGCTAATGTCACCTTTCCCATAGGAAACAAGTGCATTTATGACCTTTTGAGTAAGCAAAGGCCAAATGGTGTGAAAGGGGGCATTGGCTTTGTCTCCAAATCCAAGAAGAAGACCAACAAGAAGAAGGCCAAGCCCGCACAAGCAAAAGACAAGGCCATTGTGGGTAATAAGACCACAAGTGGCAAAACTATGTCTCATGATGACTTCGCGGGAAGTGCTAACCCTCACTATGTCTTAATGCGTGATTATTATGGTGATGTTTATGCAAAATATGTTGGCCCATTTGATGGTTATATTGCTTGGTCTATTTGGGTTCCCAAGACCCTTGTTGCTAACAAAAGAGGACCCATTGAAAAATGGGTACCTAAAAACTAGTTTGATCTCTTATAGACCTATGATTACGGAGGGTCAAAGTGGGTGATTGATAGTGGATGCACGAGTCATATGACCGGAATCAAATCTATTGTCAAGGATATAAGACCAAATGACTATCAAATATCCGTGACATATGCCGACAAGTCAAAGTCTAAGGTAATGGGTTTTGGCAAAGTTGTGGTTGCCCAAAATATTACCCTCGTGGACGTCATGCTTGTTGAGACCCTTGGTTATAATTTAATTCCAGTCTATGCTATTGGAAAGATGGGCTTTGCCATCTTTATAATGATATTGTGGTCCTCATGTGGAGCAAGTCTCTAAAGTTCGCTTTTGTTGGGTACATCAAAAATGACTTGTATGTGGTGGAATTTTCGGGGAAAACCACTACAAGTGCGATGTGCTTATTCGGAAAGGCCAATGTGAGTTGGCTATGGCATCGCCGTCTAGCCCATGTCAACATCAGAACTTTTCAAAGTCTCCACAAAGATGGCCATATTGTTGGACTAAAAGAAAATGTTTGTTTTTCCAAAGATCGTGTATGCAGGTCCTGTGTTGAAGGAAATATGCATGATTCTCCCCACAAGCCAAAGAACTACATCAAGTCCAAGAGGATCCTGGAGCTCATCTCTTTGGTCCTCCATCTCATGCAAGTCTTGGTGGGAAGAAATATTGTTTGGTGATTGTTGATGACAACTCAATATACATGGGTATATTTCTTTAGGCTAAAAAGTGAGACCCAAGCAAACTTCATCGACTTCATCAACATGGCACATCGTCAACACAATTTACCTGTGTTGGTAATAAGGAGTGGCAACGACACCGAGTTCAAAAACTACACCTTGAATGGATTTCTTAGTGATGAGGGGATAAAACACAAATATTCCGCTGCATATACCCCTCAACAAAATGGTCTAGCTGAGAGGAAGAACCAGAATCTTATTGATATGGCTAGGACCATGTTGGCGGAGTTTAAATCTCCATACAATTTTTGGCTGGAGCAATCTCCACCGCATTCCATGCATCAAACCGGCTCTACCTATGCAAAGAATTGATCAAGACTCCATATGAAATTCTTACCGGTAACAAGCCCAATATTTCATACTTTTGAGTGTTCGGTTTTAAGTATTTCCGTCACATAAAGGGTATTCGTTTGTCCAAATTTGATTCCAAATCATTAGAGGGTATTTTTGTTGGCTATGGTCTCAAATCCCACACTTATAGAATCTATGACAAACTTTCTGGAACTGTCATAAAATCTTGTAGTGTGGTTTTCAAAGAATATGATGGTCCCCAAGGGGGCGTGTTGATGTTTGTGATGTAGATGATGAAATGCCTAAAGATTCCATAGGAGGAATGGATGCGGGATTCATCTACCCCATTGAGGAACCCCTTGTAGCGGATCGTGAAGAACTATGCTCTACTCATGTGAAGCCCCCATCTTCACAAAATCAACAAGCTCATGTTGTTGAGGAGGACAATGACCCAAGCCAAAGACAAGCTAAGGACCCTCAACAAGTTGATCAGGCAGAAACCTCTAGCCAGGAGGAACATGAGTCTCCATTTACCAGATTGTCCAGCGCTGCTCAGTTTATTGTTAAAGGAAGATCTATAGAATTATCCATAAGATCAGCTCAACTCTTGTCTAGAAGTGTGCCTGAGCAAGACCAAGGTCAATCATTGCCTCTTTATGAAGAGAACTATTCCAATGATGATCAAGTTCAAGTTAATGGTCAAGACGAGGACCAAAATGATGAAGATATCCCCACAAGAAACAACAAGGAGATCAAAAATCGTCGCCAAGCTAGAGTGGATAGAATGTTGGAATTAAGAGACCACACTCTTGAGAATGTGGTTGGTGATATAAGAAGAGGCATGTCAACTCGAGATCAATTGAAGAGTTTTGGTGAAAACCAAGCACACATTTCCATGGTGGAGCCAAATAAAATTTGGGAAGCTCTTGAAGATTCGGATTGATTGGAAGCAATGCATAAAGAACTCAACAACTTTGAGAGAAACAAAGTATGGAAGTTAATTGAAAAACCCAAAGACTACCGCAATGTTATTGGTACCAAGTGGATATTCAAGAACAAGCAAGATGAGCATGAAATTGTTGTGAGGAACAAGGCAAGATTGGTTGCACAAGGCTTCTCCCAAATTGAAGGCATTAATTATGGAGATACATATGCACTCGTGGCTCGCCTTGAGTCCATCTGTATCCTTCTTACTTATGCAACACATCATAACTTTAAATTGCAACAAATGGATGTTGAAAATGGCTTTCTTAATGGTCCATTGCATGAGTTGGTATATGTAAAGAAACCCCCAGGGTTCGAGGATGCCATCTTACCAAACCATGTCTACAAACTTGATAAGGCGCTCTATGGGCTCAAACAAGCCCCACGATCGTGGTATGAGCATCTTAGAGAGTTATTGTTAGACCGTGGGTTTGAGGTTGGGAAAATTTATCCCACTCTTTTTACTAAGAAGGTCAATGGGGAGCTTTTGATATTCCAAATATATGTTGATGATATTATCTTTGGCTCATCTAACAAAGCTTTTAATGATGAATTCTCAGAGCTTATGACTACTAGGTTCCGGATGTCTATGATGGGAGAATTGAGAGTATTTCTTGGTTTTGAGATCAAGCAAGTAAGAGGACGAACCTTCTTCAATCGAACCAAGTATACTCAAGACATGCCCAAGAGATTAAACATGAAAGATCTAAATGGAGATCCTACTCCCATGGCAACCAAGACTCATCTTGAACTAAATCCAAATGGTAAAGATGTGGATCAAAAGGTGTATCGGTCGATGATTGGTTTTTTGCTTTACCTTTGTGCATCTGGACCCGATATTGTGTTGAGTGCAGGATTGTGTGCAAGATATCAAGCGGCTCCTAAAGAAATCCATTTGATGGTGGTCAAAAGAATCTTTCGATATTTGGTTCATACCCCAAACTATAGTATTTGGTATCCTAGGGGCTCAACATTCTCTCTTTGTGGATACACGGATTCGGATTGGTCTGGTGATAAGGATGATAGAAAATCAACCTATGGGGCTTGCCAATTCCTCGGTAGGTCCCTGGTGTGTTGGTCTCCTAAGAATAAAAATTGTATATCTCTCTCCACCGTCGAAGCCGAATACGTGGTATCTACTAGTGATTTCATTCAATTGCTATGGATGAGGCAAACTTTAAAGGAATACGGTGTCCATTGTGACAAAGTGCCTCTTCTATGTGACAATGAAAGTGCTATCAATATTGCCTACAACCCGGTGGATCATACAAGGACAAAGCATATTGAGATTCGTCATCACTTCATTAGAGATCATGTTGCTCGAGGTGATATTGAGCTATCCTATGTGTCAACCAAAGATAAACTTGCCGACATATTCATGAAGCTACTTCATGAAGCAAGGTTTTGATATTTGAGGAGTGAACTAAATATCATAGATTCAAGGAGCTTGAATTGATTACCTTGTAAACGCACCTATGTCTTGACTCTTATTTGGTTTAGGTGTTGATACGTCGGAAACGTATCTATAATTTTTGATGCTCCATTCTTGTTTACTATCTACTTTGCTTTGCTTTGTCCACACTTTGAGGTGTTTTTATTTGTTTTCTGGTACTAACCTATTAACAAGTTGCCACAGTGCGAGTTGCCTGTTTTCTTTTGTTTTTGGTTGTAGAAAGGCAGAAAAACAATATTCTCGGAATTGGACAGGACAAAAGCCAAAGTCAATATTTTACCGTGAGCAACACGAAGCCAGAATACGAGACGAAGGAGGATCACCAGGGGGCCACACCCCCTGGCCGCATGGGTGGGCACACCCCATGCCTGGGGGGTGCAGCCGCCCTGGCGGCCCCTGCCTCGCCTCTTCGCCTATAAAGGCTCCCCGATGCAGAAACCCTAAACACCCGATCAATATTCCACGAAACCGTCTGTAGCCGCCGCCACCATCGTCCCTAGATCGGGGGGATCTAAAGCTATTCCCGGCACCCTGCCAGAGGGGAGATCATCCCAGAGGCCTTCTTCTTCATCATGCCAGCCTCCGGTATGAAGCGTGAGTAGTTCCACCTTGGACTACGGGTCCATGTAGTAGCTAGATGGTTGTATCTCCTCCTTGTGATTTCATGTATAGATCTTGTGAGCTTCGTTCATGATCAAGATCTCATCTATTTGTAATCATGCATGTTGTCTTTGCGGGGATCCAATGGATATTGATATTACTTTGTCAGATTGATTAATGGTTTTGTCTTATTGATTCTATCACGCCTGTGTTGTTTGTGATCTTGCATGCTCTCAGTTGTTAGTAGCTATCTTGGTCAAGTAGTTGCTAGTGACTCCAAGAGGGGGTATTTATGCTCGATAGTGGGTTCATGCCTCTAGTTTCCAAGGGAAGTGACATAAATCTCTTTGGTTGTAGATGTGTTGTTGCCACTAGGGAGAAAACAACGGTCTCTTGTTCATGGAACAAGTGGATTGTTTACTTTACACACTTTGCTTCAAGTAGTTGTCTGTTGCTTGCAACTTAATACTGGAAGGGGTTCGGATGATAACCTGAAGGTGGACTTCTAGTCATAGATGCAGTTGGATGGCGGTCTATGTATATTGTTGTATTGCCCAATCAAATCTCATAGGATCTTTGTGTCTAGTATTGCATTGTTATGCCTTGCTCAGTCCTATCAATTGCCCTGCTGTAATTTGTTTACCCTTCATGCCATGTTTGTTTATCTAAGGAGAACACCTCTAGTGAACTATGGACCCTGGTCCAATCTTTACCATTGATACATCTTCCACTGTTACTGTTTACTTGCTGCAAACTATCATCGCCTTCCACACCATACAGTTGATCCTTTGTTACAGCAACCGGTGATTGACAACCTCATTGTTCGTTGGGGCAAAGTCTTGAGTTTGTGTTGTGCAGGTTTCCATGTTGCTTGCAACACCTTTGAGACGTTTCCTTCCTCCTACTGGTTCGATAACCTTGGTTTCTTACTGAGGGAAAACTTGCTGCTGTGCTGCTTCACACCTTGCTCTTGGGGTTTCCCGATGAAGTGTCTTCCCAGCACCATCAAGCTTTTTTGGCGCCGTTGCCGGGGAGGCTAAGTACGTCTTCACAAGGGGAGTCCTCCTCAACCTTCCTCTTTACTTTATTTTTAGTTTGGTTAGTTTCTTTTGCTTGGTTTTGTTTTCCTATTTTTTATCAAAAACTCCAAAAAAATTAGTCTAGTTTGGTTTGCTTTCTCTTATGAAAAATACAAAAAAAGTAGTTCCTACTCTAGTTGCCACCTTGCTCTAGCTCACCATGTTGTTCCCCAAGTTCGCCCTGAAGGACCTTTCGATAGGTAGTGGCTCTATAATTGGGAAAGAAAATATTGAAGAATTATTCAATCATGTTAGCAAACATGAGGATACTGAGGATAGATCTATAGCAGAACCTGCTCCTGATTATGAAATTGTTGCAGATTCTTTAGTTCATATGTTGTAGTCTAGGTTTGTTAGCCTTAACCCCATGATGCAATTTTTTTCCTAAAACTAAAAGAATAAAAGAATGCTGAAAAGAGAGAGTTTATTCTTGAAACTTTGCTCAAAGAGTTCCAGGATGATGCTAAGGAAGCCAAAAAGGTCTTTGAGCGTTTTGATACGCTAGGCTCATGTGTAGATGTTGTGGGTACTTCTGATAAAACTAAGCCTAGATAGGAATTTAAGATACCTATACCCTTTAAGCTTGTTGGGATGCATGAGGCCTTTGCAAAGAATTTTGATTGGATTGTTCCTGAAAATCATTTTGATGAAAGTAGTAAACCAAAGAGGGATGAGGAGGGATCCTCCAAAACTCATTTAGATGAGATACCTTTCATAGTTGAAGATTTTGCAAGTATTGATTTTAATGCTTCCTCATTTGAAAATACTTGATTTCTTGTTTCTTGTGCCTAACTTAAAGGCGTTAAAGAAAAGTACTTGTTGGGAGATAACCCAAGAGTTTCCTTGAGTCTTGGAAGTTATTACTTCAGTAATGACCTCTCCTTATCCTTTTTGTTTGCTTTTTGTGCCAAGAATGACCTCTAATGAGAGGGAAGTGAGATTTGGGGAGTTGTTGTTGTCCCGAAACAGATTTCTGTCCTCCACCATAAAATTCGTGAGGAGTCTATGTAAGTCGTATTGAGCTGAAAATTTACAAATAAATCCCCCAGTATGTTATCTAACTTTCATTAGTTCAACACTTTTTTATTTGAGCAATAGAAGATTTTCGAAAATATCGATTTATACCTAGTGGTCTGTTTTGACAGATTTCTGCCATTATTTGCATTTGCTTCTTATTGATTCCTTTTTGAGTTCTCTTTTGGGGGAATTGAGCTTTTTGAAGGAGTTTATACAATATCTTGTGTTTTTAGTGATTTTTTTTGCTGTTCTAAAGCTAAACCCAAAGGTCTATTATCTTTTGAATACACTAATGTTGCTAATGAAAATTGTGTGAAGTTTTGTATGAAGGAAAAAATTTAGGTGCCGAGAAAGAATGATGTATGAGATGAATAATTGACAAAAGCTCAAGCTTGGGGATTCCACCCCGGTGTCACCCCAAGAAATATCCAAGAGGTACAAGTGTCAAAGCTTGGGGATGCCCAAGGCATCCCCTTCTTCATCAATAAAAAGCTAAGGTCTTTCTAGACACTTCGTTTTTATTGTTTCATGCACTGTTGTGTTGTTCTTGGAGCGTATTAGTTTTCGTTTGCTTTGCTTAGTTTGTGTAGTTTGATTGAATAAAGTATTTTGGACCCCCGTTCTCGCTATGTTGTTTCAAATAAGTCGATTGGTGTTGGAAAGGAGTAGAAAGTTCTTGCTTGAGAAGTGCAAGAGGAGCTTGCATTGACTGTGACTTAGACTTTAGTATGACATGCTAGGTGTTGTTTTGACCTTATGCTTAGTGATTATTTCTATAGCATGAATTGTTCCAAACAATTGGGATTGCTTAGTGTGCCTTGAAAGAATCATGTGTTGTTTTAGCATACAAAAGCATAATATTGCGGTATTCTCCTTTGATGCTTTGTTTGGGTTGACTTGGCACATGCTCACACCATGTTATGACTATGAACAAGTCACCATAGCCTCTATGATTATTTAGTCCTTGACTTGTAGTACCACTCTATGTTTTGATTAGTAATGTTTTGTCGCTCTGCATGATTATGGCCATTATTGCTCTCTTAGTTTGTTGCTCCTAGTCTTTTGCTAGCCTCCACTTGTATGAGTAAGCTCTACTCTTGCTTCCAACTCTCAATAAACCAAGTTATTCCAAAGTGTCCACTATAAACTCCAATGCATGGTGTGTTACACCATTCCAAGTATATTCTTGTTTTCAGCTATCTTCCATTTAAAAAGTATTTTTTTATGTGAAAACTGTAGGGGTTCGTAGCATGGAAAACAAAAAATTTCTACCGCATGCAAACAAACAAGCCAAGATCTATCTACTAGATTGTAGCAACGAGTCAATAGAGGAACTCACCCTCAAAGATTCCAAAGCGGTTAACGAGAGCAGATTCTCGTGGGTGATGTAGTCGTACTCTTGCCGATCTCAAGATCGCGTAGACGATCCTTCCGGCGCTGCGGCAGCGGTTCATGATCGGTCACATGTTCAAGATTCGATGAAGACCTTCTCCCTTGTTCCAAAGAAAATGGAGGTTGTAGCACTCTCCTCGTGATTCCGGCAGCACGACGGCGTGGTACCGAAAGTAGAGGGGAGATCTCGTAAGGCTTCGCCTTAAGCCGGAGCGAGTATGGTGGACTATGAGAGAGGCCTTGGCGATCTAGGGTTTAGAGGGCACCAAGGGGCGGAGCTTGGCCGGCGGATAGGGCTTGGGGAAGCCCCAAGTCGGCGGCTAGGATAAACCCTAGGGGCGACGACGACTTGCAGGAGGCCGGCGGCTAGGGTTAGGGTTTGGGTGGTGTTGGGTGTAGGGAAGAGCGGCACCCCTGCCCCTTCTTTTATAGGTGGGAGGGCGCCGGTTGGGAGGAGGGAGTCCTCCCCCAACTCGGCCTCCTTGGCCGGAGGGTGGAGGGAGGAGGACTTCCTCCCCAAGTAGGTTTCCTACTCTCCCTCCACCAAGCAAACTTGTCGTTTGACTTTTCAAATTGGCGTTTGACTTTTCAACCTAGGATTTGATTTCTCCCTTTATTTTGACCAGCCATGATACCTAGTACATGATGCAACTATTCCACATTGTCATGACACATTCATGTACCCTTCCCCTCCGGAGTGCCGGACCTTCCGGAACCTTCTAGAACATTCCCGATGAAAACACCAGAATCATTCCCCAACTCCGAAACAGGACTTTCCTTATATGAATCTTATTCTCCGGACCATTTCGGATCTCCTCGTGATATCCCGGATCCCATCCGAGACTCCGAACAACATTCGGTCTCTTACTCATCATTCCATAACTACTCAACAACATCGAATCCTTAAGTGTGTTTCCCTATGGTTCGTGAATTATGCGGACATGATCGAGACACTTCTCCGATCAATAACCAATAGAGGAATCTGGAAATTCATATGGCTCCCACATATTTCTACGATTACTTTGCGATCGAATGAACCACTTACATACGATACCAATTTCCCTTTGTCTCACGATAGTTTACTTATCTGAGGTTTTGATCGTCGGTATCTCTGCATACCTAGTTCAACCTCTTTACTGATAAGTACTATTTTCTCGTTCCCGTGATATGTGATCCCTTGTGAGCTAGTAACATGCTTGCAAGCTAATTGGATGACATTCCACCGAGAGGGCCTAGAGTATATATATCCGTCATATGGATGGACAAATCCCACTCTTGATCCATGTGTCTCAACCCATACTTTCCGAACACTCAATGCCACCTTTATAGCCACCCTGTTACGGTGTGGTGTTTGATGTCATAAAATCATCCTTCCGGTGATGGCAATAAGCATGATCTCATGGTCGAAGGAATTAGGTTACTATGTATCAGAAAGCTTATAGCAATTGAACTATTGAAATGACTTGATCTTTATGCTACGCTTATCTATAGGAGTATGTCCATCATATCATTATCCTAATGATATGACCTTGTTATTAACAACATCTAAAATTTTCATGATCAAGAAACCATGATCATCTATTAATCAACAAGCTAGTATTATAAAGAGGCTTTTACTAGGGACTCTAATTTAGTTTACAAATCACACAAGTATTAATGTTTCTGGTTAATACTGTTATAACATGAATGTAAACATTTATCATGAACACAAAGATATAATAATAACTACATTTATTATTGCCTCTAGGGCATATCTCCAACAGTCTCCCACTTGCACTAGAGTCAACTAATCTAGATTACATGATAATATACCGAACAACCATGGCAGTTTGGTGTTTGTCATGTTTTGCCCTCGGGAGAGGTTTAGTCAACGGATCCGCCACATTCAGATCTGTGTGTACTTTGCAAATCTTTATGTCTCCAACTTGGACATGTTCTCGAATAGCGTGAAAACGCAGCTTGATGTGCTTCAGCTTCTTGTGTGACCTTGGTTCTTGCGCATTGGCTATGTCGCCCATGTTATCACAGTAGATAGACATTGGGTCCAGCGCACTTGGAACCACACCGAGCTCTGTAATGAACTCCTTCATACATATCGCTTCTTGTGAAGCCTCCAAGCGACTATGTATTCAGTTGAAGATCTCACCACAACGCTTTGCTTTGCACTCCTCCAGCTAACTGCTGCACCATTCAAAGTAAATACATATCCAGATTGATATTTAGAATCATCCGGATCAGTGTTCCAACTAGCATCGGTGTAACCATTAACAACGAGCTGTTCATCACCTCCATAAGAAAGAACCATATCCTTAGTTCTTCTCAAGTACTTAAGGATGTTTTTGACCGTTGTCCAATGATCCACTCCTGGATCACTTTGATATCTGCTAGTTAATACATTAGAGATCCTATGGCAGAGGCATAGGGAGTCTTACTCATTCTTTCTCTATCTTCTGCCGTTGCTGGACTTTGAGTTTTACTCAACGTCGTATTGGGCAACATGGGCAAGAACCCTTTCTTGCTATCTTCCATTCCAAACCTCTTTAGAACTTTGTCAAAATATGTACTTTGTGACAATGATATTAGGCGTCTCGATCTATCTCTATAAATCTTTATGCCTAATATGTAAGCTGCTTTGCCAAGATCTTTCATTGAAAAACTATTATTCAAATATTCTTTGACACTATTAAGAAGGTCTATATCATTCCCAATCAACAATATGTCATCTACATATAGTATTAAGAATGCTACAGAGCTCCCACTCACTTTCTTGTAAATACAAGCTTCTCCATAAGTTTGTATAAAACCAAAACTTTTGATTACCTTATCAAAACGTTGATTCCAACTTCGGGACGCTTGCTTCAACCCATATATGGACCGTTGAAGTTTGCATACCTTGTTAGCATCTTTAGGATCGACAAAACCTTTGGGTTGCATCATATACAACTCTTCATCAATGTATCCATTGAGGAACGTTGTTTTGACATCCATCTGCCATATCTCATAATCATAATATGCAGCGATTGCTAACATAATCCTCACAAACTTTAGCTTCACTACTGGTGAGAAAGTCTCATCGTAGTCAACTCCTTGAATTTGTCGAAACCCTTTAGTGACAATTCGAGCTTTATAGACACTAACATTACCATCAACATCTGTTTTCTTCTTGAAAATCCATTTGTTCTCGACAGCCTTCCGGCCATCTGGTAAGTCCACCAAAGTCCATACTTGGTTTTCGTACATGGATCCAATCTCGGATTTCATGGCATCTTGCCATTTATTGTAATGTAGGCTCATCGTCGCTTCCTCATACGTCGCAGGGTCATCGGTGTTGTCCACCAACATGACACTCATAACGGGATCATATCAATCAGGAGTGCTACGAGTTCTTGTTGACATGCGAGGTTCTGTAGCAACTTCAACCGAAGTTTCATGATCATCATCATTAGCTTCCTCTCTTATTGGTGTAGGCGCCACATGAACTACTTCCGGTGCTGCGCTACTCGCAAGTTCGAGAGAAGGTTCAACAACCTCGTCGAGTTCTACTTTCCTTCCAGTCACTTCTTTCGAGAGAAATTCTTTCTCTAGAAAGGATCCATTCTTGGCAACAAATATTTTGCCCTCGGATCTATAATAGAAGGTATACCCAATAGTTTCCTTCGGGTATCCTATGAAGACGCATTTTTCCGCTTTGGGTTCAAGCTTGTCCGGTTGTAACTTCTTTACAAAGGCGTCGCAACCCCAAACTTTAAGGAACGATAATCTAGGTTTCTTCCCAATCCATAATTCAAACGGTGTCGTTTCAACGGATTTAGATGGCACCCTATTTAAAGTGAATGCGGCTATTTCTAATGCATAACCCCAAAACGATAGCAGTAAATCTGTAAGTGACATCATAGAACGAACCATATCTAAGAGAGTTCGATTACGACGTTCGAACACACCATTACGCTGTGGTGTTCCCGGCGGTGTCAATTGTGAAAGTATTCCGCATTTCTTTAAATGCTCGCCAAACTTGTAACTTAGATATTCACCTCCACGATCAGAATGTAGAAATTTAATCTTCTTGTTACGTTGATTCTCCACCTCACTTTGAAATTCCTTAAACTTCTCGAAAGTTTCGGACTTATGTTTCATGAAATAGATATACCCATATCTACTCAAGTCATCTGTGAAGGTAAGAACATAACAATAACCACCGCGTGATGCTACACTCATTGGGCCACACACATCAGTATGTATGATTTCCAATAAGTCCGTAGCTCACTCCATCATACCAGAAAATGGAGTCTTAGTCATTTTACCCATCAGACATGCTTCGCATCTTTCAAGTGATTCAAAATGAAGTGATTCAAGAAGTCCATCGGAATGGAGTTTCTTCATACGCTTCACTCCAATATGACCAAGATGACAATGCCACATATAGGTCGAGTTATCGCTCAATTTCAAACGTTTAGCTTCAATGTTATTAATATGTGTACTTCCACTATCGAGATTCAATATGAATAGACCATCTATCAAAGGTGAATGTGCATAAAACATATTACTCATATAAATCGAAGAACCATTATTCTCGGACTTAAACAAGTAACCGTCTCGCAATAAACATGATCCCGATATAATGTCCATGCTCAATGCAGGCACCAACTAACAATTATTTAAGTATAAAACTAATACCGATGGTAGATGAAGAGGTAGCGTGCCGACCGCGATCACATCAACCTTTGATCCATTTCCAATGCGCATCGTCACCTCATTCTTCGCTAGCTTCCGTTTATTCTCAAGACCGCTTTGAGTTACAAATATGAGCAACCAACCAATTATCAAATACCCAGGCACTACTACGAGTACTAGTGAGATACACATCAATAACATGTATATCGGATATACCTTTCTTCTTGATGTTGCCGTTCTTCGAATCCGCCAAGTACTTTGGGCAATTCCGCTTCCAGTGACCCTCTTGATTGCAGTAAAAGCACTAAGTATCAGGATTAGGTCCAGCCTTGGTCTTCTTCGTCGGTGCGGCAACTTTCTTACCACCCTTCTTGAAGTTTCCCTTTTGCTTAGACTTGCCTTTCTTGAATTTGGTGGTGTTATTGACCAACAACACTTGATGCTTGTCAACACCCGGATTTTTAATCCCAGATGCCTGTTATGCCATACATCGCAATCCCAGGATTACCATTTTTGCGAGACATAACAGAATTGCATACCATAGTACATCATCCATTACAAACCGTACATAAGTTCTTACACAAATAGGGATCTCATGATCCAGTTCTTAATACAACTTCAAGCAGCGGAATACGTAATAATAACGGTGGCGTAGGCGAAGCTCCATCTTCGGGGTCACAGGCAATGCTGACGATGGGAGATGATCCTAGTTGTCGTAACCTTTCTGGGGTCCATCCTCCAGGTACTCCTCTTCATAGTCTGGCCACGGGAATAGCTAGGGACAAAGCCATGAGTACTCTTTAAGTACTCGCAAACTAATACTAACAAGTGAAAGGGGTTTTTGGTAATAGGACACTAGGCTCTAGGGTTATTTTGCAAAATCCAGATTTATCTCTACTAAGTTTAGAAGCAACGAATGCTAGTTGAAATTTTATAACACCTAAGTGGGAACTTGATGTGGACATCCCTTCTATTGATACAACCGTTGTACCTACAACTACACACATACAAGGACCCATCACAAGATCTCGTGCCAAACAACTTAACTATCAGGTACTTTCGTTTCTTGGAACTATTCCTCACATAAATGAGAATATGATGCTGCCTAAATCAGATGTATTTCTTACTCTTAGGAATGATGGACCAAGCATGGATGAGAGGGACAAGCATTGGAGCATGGCCATGCATGGAGATGGCAGCAAGCGTGTGATGATCCAAGAGAAGGCCATGGATGAAGATTTCCGAACTTTGAGGCCACCATAATGAAAAAGGAAGGCTTGGACGAAATATTCAAGATCAATACTTCACGAATTCGTCCATATCTTAATATGGTGCTGCGACACCTTTATTTTGGTCCAGGCCCATGTAATTTTCGCAGGATTTTAATTAGCCACTTTTTAGAGTCCGTATTTGAGGGGAAAAGGACTTCTAGGGTTGGATTCGGCCACCACTTCCATGGCTGGCCGAAACCCCACCTTTTCGCCCTTAAATACTCCCCATAGCCGCCCCCCTAGACTCGGATTTTGTTTAGACATTAAGTTAGCCATCATAGCAACTTCGCCAAGGCTCGAGCGTCGCAGAGGCCTCTTGTACTTCGCACCTATTCAGGATCCCACCTTTTCAATAAAGCTTTACTCTTAATCCACAATATCTTGATTGCAATATTAGTTCTTACTTGTTCTCGATTTCAGGTAGGAATTAAGACCCTCGCTGGTCAGGCTGATCGTGTTCACGCAGGATCGGTAACCTCCAGGAGATTGGCCTAGCGATTGCATTGGCGCTCGTGCTCGCACGTGTAGTCGGATCGTCAAGCCCGAACTCCACCAAATCGATTATCGCCATCTCATCGAAAGATCGGACACCTTTGCCCTATCAAGTGGTATCAGATTTCAGGTTGCTCGGTGAGATTTTACTGTTTTCGTAGATTAGATCTGTTTTACCTATAACCCACGAAAAAGACAAAAACATAGTTAGAGTTTAGATCCATCCCATAACCAATCTCGCCTCGCATTATCTTTTCGGTTTTGCATTGTTGAATTTGTGTCTACATCGTCGCGTCGAGTTCTTTGGTCTTAGTGTCTCGTCCCTTAGAGTTTCGCGTTCTGATCATAGTAGTAACCGCCACACTCACCGATCATCGCCACCATATTCCGCCGCCATATACCTGCCACCATAAACCCTAATACTCCGCCACCTTCCTCTGCGACCACGGATCCGATCAGTTTCCTGCCGTGGTACGAGTCCGAGTAGAGTTATTGTTTCCTAGTTATTTCTTTTTACTTTCCTTCTTTGTTGTTCCGTGTTAAGCTAAAGTCCGTGTCGAGCTAAGAGTCTGGTCGTAAGTCCAGAAGGAGAGCAAAAAAAAAAAGTCTAGAATCGCCTCCGAATTTTTATTCTGGCTATACTAGGTTTCGGCTTTGGGGATCACTTTTCTCCATCGGCCGTTATAGCGATATTTTTTTGGCGCCTGCGCGCTTTCCGGAGCAAAATAACAAAATTCGATTTTTTTGGGGCTAACCTATTTTTAGACCCCGTAGATCAGTTCTAGACACTCGCCATCATAGTGATTTTCCACCTCTCGGTTCGCTTTTCAGGGTTCCATATCATCATACATTGCTTGTTGTGTCGCGTCGTGACATCGTTGGTGATCTAGGCTCGCGTCTCTAGTACGGCCTAGCCTAGGACCAGCACAGTACCGTCGTTGAGCATTCTTTCAACTTTTGCATTGTTGTTTTGATAATTGCTAATCCCCTTTGCTAAGCCTTCCCAGAGCTCCACAGATACTCTCCACGTGTGGTGTTTCGACTCCTGGTAATCGCTTGGTTCAATCTCTGGACCCACTGATCCTCGCGGTTGCACATCGCCTTTTCCTGCTGTTTGGTAAGAACTTGTAAGAGCTTTGTATATTGCTTGACGGATTACGCGTGCCTCCCACCATATTTCCGTAGTATATACCTGTGCTTTTTAAGGACTAACCATGACAGATACTTCGTGGAACCCTGCCACAATGACGAACGAAGAACTACATGCCCACTTCTCCGCGCTCTTGGTCGGTCAAGGCGAACGTGGATCTGGCGCCTAGGGGATTTTGACACCAAGCTCACCAACGCCGTGGACAAGATCGATGGACTCGAGAAATCCTTCAATGCCAAGCTTGACGTTCGGTTCAAGGAGCTTTTGAACAGATTGCCCACACCCACACATGGCGCACGGCGCATTCCGATCACGGGTCGGACTGTTGGTTCGGCTGCCGCCGCACCCCCGGCAGCTACCGCTGCGGCTGACGCACCTCAAACTTCCGCCGCGGCTGCTGCTGCGACATTGGGGACAGACGACGGGTACTACTATGACCCCGACAACGACGATCTGTTTGACGAGGAGGTTGAATAACCTCCACAGGTACCTGTTGGAGATATGCCTAAGAGGCAATAATAAAGTGGTTATTATCATATCTTCACACTTATGATAAATGTTTACATGCCATGCTTAATTGTATTAACCGGAAACATTAATACTTGTGTGATTTGTAAACTAAAATAAGAGTCCCTAGTAAAGCCTCTTGTTAAACTAGCTTGTTGGTTAATATATGATCATGGTTTCCTGATCATGAACATAAGGATGTTATTAACAACAGGATCATATCATTAGGAGAATGATGTGATGGACATACTCCTATAGATAAGCGTAGCATAAAGATCAAGTCATTTCAATAGTTCAATTGCTATATGCTTTCTGATACATGGTAACCTAATTCCTTCGACCATGAGATCATGCATATCACCTTTTCCGGATGGATGCTTTGATGTCATCAAACACCACACCGTAACAGGGTGGCTATAAAGGTGGCATTGAGTGTTCAGAAAGTATTGGTTGAAACACATGGATCAAGAGTGGGATTTGTCCATCCATATGATGGATAGATATACTCTGGGCCCTCTCGGTGAAATGTCATCCAATTAGCTTGCAAGCATGTGGTGGCTCACAAGGGATCACATATCACGGAACGAGAAAAGAGTACTTATCGATGCGAGGTTGAAGTAGGTATGCAGAGATACCGAGCGATCATAACCTCGGATAAGTAAACTATCGTGAGACAAAGGGAAATTGGTATCGTATGTAAGTGGTTCATTCGATCGCAAAGTAATCGTAGAAATATGTGGGAGCCATATGAATTTCCATTCCTCTATTGGTTATTGTTGAGAAGTGTCTCGATCATGTCGCATAATTCACGAACCGTAGGGAGACACACTTAAGGATTCGACGTTGTTTGAGTAGTTATGGTATTATGAGAAAGAGACCGAATGTTGTTGAGTCTCGGATGGGATCCGGATATCACGAGGTGATCCGGAATGGTCCGGAGAATAAGATTCATATAAGGAAAGTCCCATTTGAGTTCGGAAATGATTAGGTGTTTTCATCGGGAATGTTCTAGAAGGTTCGAATGTCCGGCACTCGGGGAGGAGGGTACATGAATGTGTCATTAAATATTGGAATGATTGCATCATGTACTAAGTGTTCTCATTGTTCCAAATAAAGGATTAAATTGAATCCTAAAACTGAAAAGTCAAATGGCCGGTTTGAAAGTCAAACGGCTAAACAGAAACCGAGGGAAACAAGCAAGAGGAGGCTGAAACCGACTTGGGAGGAGTCCCTCCTCTCCAAGCCGTAGCCACCAAGGCCGACTTGGGAGGACTCCTCCCTGGCCCCTCCCACCTATAAAAGGAGGCGGGGCCTCCTCCTCTAGACACACAAGTTCCTATCCTCTAATCTAAATCCTAGCCCTAGACTCCGGTTTAGAGCCGCTTTGGTTTAGAGCTTCTAATTGCCCTAGCCTTGGATTAGAGCCTTCTAATTGGTGTGTCTAAACCCTAGACCACTAATAGCTCTCTCATACTCCACCATACTCGCTCGGCTTAAGAAGCCTGCGGGATCTCCCTCTACTTAGGTACCACGTTGTCTTCTTGGAATCGCGAGAGAGTGCTACAACCTCCATTTGCTTTGGAACAAGGAGAGGAAGGTCTTCGTACCGAGTGACGTGTGACCGAAGCGCTGCCGAGCAGCGCCGGAAGGATCGTCTCACGCGATCTTGAGATCGGAAGAGTACGACTACATCACCCACGAATCGCTCTCGTTAACCGCTTTGGAATCTTCGAGGTAAGTTATTCCATCGACTCGTTGCTACAATCTAGTAGATAGATCTTGGCTTGTTTGTTTGTATGCGATAGAAAATTTTTGTTTTCCATGCTACGAACCCCTCGAAGTGGTATCGAGCCGTGTCTATATGTAGATCTGTTGCGAGTAGAACACAATGGTCATTGTGGGCGTTGATGCTTTTATTGTCGATTGCTTCTTGTGTACTTTGCATCTTGCGGTATGTTGGGATGAAGCGGCGGGCTAACCTTACATGACATCGTTCATGAGACTTGCTCCACGCTTGACATGCAACTTGTATTGCATAAGTGGCTTTATGGTGCTGTTTCTCCTAGCATAGTTAAGATCCATTTACAACGGGTGATTAACAATACTAGTATCAATGTTGTGGTTCTTGTTCGTAAGTTAGAACGACACTTATTGAAAGCCCCAAACCACGTAAAACATGCAAATAAAATTAGGCGTCTAACTTTGTTTTGTGGGTGTCTTGTGATGTGATATGGCCATGATTGTGATTATATATGATGTATGCAATGTTCCTTATTGTAAGTTGGCAACCGCGGAGCCATATGGTTGTCTTTAAATTATTAAGACCAGCGTGTCTATTCAAAGTAGTTGTAATAGTTGAAGCTGGTGGGCAACCATGGAGCGTCATTGACCTTGATGCAATGTCGGTGATGATGGAGATCATGTTCGTGCTAGAAGATGGAGATCGGAAGCACAAAGAAGAAAGGCCATATCATATCACATATTATGAATTGCATGTGATGTTAATGCTTTATGCATCTTGTATTGCTTAGTAGACGACGGTAGCATTATAAGATGATCCCTCATGCACATGAATTTCATGTCATAAAGTGTTCACCCTTAGTTAGCACCGTTGCTAAAGCTTGTTGTTTCGAAGCACCACGTGATGATCTGGTGTGTTAGATTCTACAAGTGTATACAACGTGAGCAAGCCAGATTTGCTCATGCGGAAACTAAGGTTTGATATTGACGAGCCTAGCATGTACAGACATGGCCTCAGGAACACGGATTACCGAAAGGTAGAGCATGAGTCATATAGTAGATATGATGAACATGTTGATTGTTCGCCATTGAAGCTATATCAACTCTCGTGATGATCGGTTTTGATGTGGTGGATTTGGTTCGTGTGATCACTAAAACAATGTGAGGGATGTTGTTTTGAGTGGGAGTTCACCTAGATTAATTTAATTATTAATTAGAACTCAATTTATCATAAACTAAATCAAAGTGAATTTGCATAGTTGTTGTAGTCATTGGCATCCGTTTACCACCTTGCGCTTAGTTATAATTGAGATGATAGAACTATAGAATTCTGGTTAGTTACTTTACGAACTGGTATCGTATTTTTTTGAAGTGTTAATCTAAAGTTTAAAAGTCCTATTGCAAACTTTCAGTAGAGTTCCGGTTACTCTGTGAAGTTTAATAATTGGTATTAAAACAAGAGTGACAATTCCAAGTGTTAGTGTATAAGTATCATGTTTGTCTCCATGATTCTTGATATTCAAAGGATTGTCTTAATATCAAGGTTATCTAGGAGCTGAAAGAGTTGTTTCAGAAACCATGATGTGTGGAAGATATTGTGATATCTGAAACGAAGTTTTGGTTGCAACATGATAGAGTATAATATGGCAAAAGTCATGTTCTCATATTTGATGAGAATTTGCAAAGGGTTGGAGACACTAGTTGTCCTAAATCCACCAAAAGGTTTTGGATAGCAACATTATACTTACGATTCATCTTTATAAGCTAAAAGTAGCTTGATCATGGATAATTCCATGATAAGGGTGAATATTTGATGTAGGTAAAATATTTACTGCACGAAGAGATTACTAAACAAAGGAATTTGAAAGAACACCAAACATTTGATGATGGTGATCTACTTCAAAGTGCAAGTCCAAAGACATTGGTATTTAATTATACACGCTTTGGATTATGTGTCATATGTATGACTCCACTATTGATGTTGATAGATTCTTTCAAACAGAAAAGGAAATACTGAAAGAGAATCTCATAAATATATGGCAGAAAAGAAAAGACTAGAATTGTTCAGTTTAAGTATATAGATGATATACATGTTATGGCTATATTCTTTGCTTATTAAACAATGTAGTTCTTAAGTATTTGGTACTGAATTTGTTGGTATGAATTGTCATACGAAACAACAGAATTCATGAACTACAGTGGCCTATGTAAATAGCAAAAGAATATGTGATGATGTTCATCGAGAACAAATAAAGGGTTATTGTGTTGCTCGTTAAACATCAAAGCTTGCCTTCAAAGATTTTTTTATCAGGTATTATGAGAACAAAAGGGTTGTTCAAATAATTGCCGTAATCTATAAAAGATGGATGATTCACAAATCTCGTTGGATAAAATCACATCCATAAAACTAGTGCTAAAGATGTCGAAAGACAAATTGATTGAAAGATCACTTAGGAAGTGGCATCGCCGTTTAAATTATATTGGAACGAAAACATGAAGAAACTCCATGTGGATGGAATTTTAGAGTCTTTTTGATTTTGATCAAATGACGCTAGTGAAACTTTCCTAGAGATAATTAAAACTTCGTTCATAGGCCAAAAGGGAACGAAAGACTAGCTTATTGGAACTTGTGCATATTGTTGTACAAAGTCCATTATGTGTAGTCAAGAGCGATGGATTTCAACTTCATATGCTTTCTCCGAAAATTTGAGTGAATATATGAATATTTACTTAATAAGGATGAAGTGTGAAATATTTGAAAAGTTCAAATACTTTCAAGATGAAGTGCAAAATCATTGTAATAAGAATATAAACAGTTTATGATAAAGATCATAAAGGAATATATTTGAGTTACAAGTTTAGCATAATACCTAAGATTTAAGGAATCGTTCCGTGGATTTGCATTTTCCCGAAACACCATAAGAGTATGGAGCGTTCGAGATATGTAATTAAACCTTGTTTGACATGGTAAGATTGAAGGTGTAATTCATAAAACTGCCATTGTATTTTAAAGATTAAAAGCTTTAGAGATTACCGTTTTTCCACTGAAAAGAGCTTCATCATAATCCGTTGAAATGACACCATATAAAGATATGGTTTGGGATAAAACCCAAGTAGTCCTTTCTTAAACATTGGTATGCTATACATAAGAAAGATGTTTGCAACCAAAGTCGGATGAACCTGTCTTTGTTCCTCCATAACACCGGAGACAAAAGTGTTTGTCGCTTAGAACGTCAAGTTTCTTTGAGAAGGATTTTTTCGTGAAAAGTTAAGTGGGAGGACAATAGAACTTTGATAAGGTTAAAAGAACCTTAGCTATATGTGCAGAGTTGCGCAGCACCGAAAAGTGTTCCGGAGGCAGCAACAATGCTCATGGCTCACGTGCCTCAAAGGTTGTGGTCACGGAGATCTAAGTTCCTATTGAAACAAGTAGGTCGGATGAACAATCAAATACCAAGATTTGAGAGTTAAATCATTAATTGACAATAATGATCCGACTACGTGCAAAGAAGCGATGATGAGCCCTGACTCCGTCAAATGGCTTGAAGCCATAAAATCCGTGATAGTTCCATACACGAGAAATCAAGTTTTGAACTTGAAGGACCCTCGAGAAAGGTGTAAAACCTTACAGTTGTGTCTGGATCTATAAAGAAATAGACATGGATGTTTTACATCTATGAAATAGTCGACATGTTGGGAAAGAGTTCACAAAATGTTCAAAGGTTGACTATGACAAGATTTGATCTTTCATAGTGATATTTAGTCTAGACGGATTAATGTAGCAACCACTACATATAATTTGGTTATATGATAGTTGAATGAACAAAACAAGTTCTTCTAATAGAATTGTTACCTCGGACATGTGCATAACATGGTCCAGAGGGTTTTGTAAATTCAGAGGATGCTAAAAGCATATGCAAACTTCAATGGTTAAAGTGAGCATCGCGGAGTTGGAATCTTCACTGTGATGAAACTGTTAAAGGAGTTTAAAAGTTCATTAGAGATGATGAAGATGCTTGCGTTTGCAAGAAATTAAGTGGGAGCGCTAAGACATGTTTCTAATACATTATGTGGAAGACATATTGTTGATTGGAAATAATGTATCTTTTATTAACACATATTAAGAATTTCATCCCGATGAAAGACTTAGGCAAAACCCAAATATTTGGCATCAATAGATGCTAATATGGTTGTGCCAGAAGTACATAGACGAGATATTGAATGAGTTCAATATAGAAACTACAAGAAAGGTTCTTGTCGCACAGAAAGGATTGAATGAGTTCAATATTGATGATATATTCAAGTGTATTGACACAAGATTCAAGTATAGATTGATATTTGATGTATGAAATCACAAAGAATATTTATATCAATCATACTGTGATATGTACAAATCCAGATATGTCCTATGCTCTAAATATTGTGAGTATATACCAGAATGATTCGTAAGATGATCATTGGACAATAGTAAGGATATTCTTATGATCTTTTGGAAGAACTAAGAGTATATTATTTGTATAAGTGACAAATAGATGGTTAGTTCATTGTAAAAGTACTACATTGATACTAGTTTTGTCACAAAGTGCAAATTAAGTTTATCTCAATCTAAACTAAGGGTGGCACAATATAATGGAAAGTGAGTTCCATAATGGATTTGGATGAGTTCCAAAGTTAAGACATTGTGACAGATACTACAACAAAAGGCTAAGTATATGACTGCTATTATAGCGACAAAGAGGGCATTTGTGTCAAGTAGTTTGTTATCAAACTAGGTGTAGTTCACAATGGATAATACTATGAAGATATATTATGCGACAATATTATCAACATGTTTTAACCCCAAAGAACTAAAGGTCACACCAAAGGACCAAATTTATACAAGCCATCTCATTAGAGAATGAGTGATGCGTAGAGACGCAAAGACATGCAATTACACACGGACACAGAAGTGTCGATCCGGAGATCGGTTGACCACTAGCAATAGTGTACATACAACACCGGAAAGCCATAGGTGTTGAATACACAAAGGTTTGAAACTAGATTATTGACTCTAGTGCAAGTGGGAGACTGTTGGAGATATGCCCAAGAGGCAATAATAAAGTGGTTATTATCATATCTTCACACTTATGATAAATGTTTACATACCATGCTTAATTGTATTAACCGGAAACATTAATACTTGTGTGATTTGTAAACTAAAATAAGAGTCCCTAGTAAAGCCTCTTGTTAAACTAGCTTGTTGGTTAATATATGATCATGGTTTCCTGATCATGAACATAAAGATGTTATTAACAACAGGATCATATCATTAGGAGAATGATGTGATGGACATACTCCTATATATAAGCGTAGCATAAAGATCAAGTCATTTCAATAGTTCAATTGCTATATGCTTTCTGATACATGGTAACCTAATTCCTTCGACCATGAGATCATGCATATCACCTTTTCCGGATGGATGCTTTGATGTCATCAAACACCACACCGTAACAGGGTGGCTATAAAGGTGGCATTGAGTGTTCGGAAAGTATTGGTTGAAACACATGGATCAAGAGTGGGATTTGTCCATCCATATGACGGATAGATATACTCTGGGCCCTCTCGGTGAAATGTCATCCAATTAGCTTGCAAGCATGTGACTGGCTCACAAGGGATCACATATCACGGAACGAGAAAAGAGTACTTATCAGTAACGAGGTTGAACTAGGTATGCAGAGATACCGACGATCATAACCTCGGATAAGTAAACTATCGTGAGACAAAGGGAAATTGGTATCGTATGTAAGTGGTTCATTCGATCGCAAAGTAATCGTAGAAATATGTGGGAGCCATATGAATTTCAGATTCCTCTATTGGTTATTGTTCGAGAAGTGTCTCGATCATGTCGCATAATTCACGAACCGTAGGGAGACACACTTAAGGATTTGGCGTTGTTTGAGTAGTTATGGTATTATGAGAAAGAGACCGAATATTGTTCGGAGTCTCGGATGGGATCCGGATATCACGAGGTGATCCGGAATGGTCCGAGAATAAGATTCATATAAGGAAAGTCCCATTTCGAGTTCGGAAATGATTAGGTGTTTTCATCGGGAATGTTCTAGAAGGTTCCGGAATGTCCGGCACTCCGGGGGAGGGTACATGAATGTGTCATTACATATTGGAATGATTGCATCATGTACTAAGTGTTATCGCTGTTCCAAATAAAGGATTAAATTGAATCCTAAAACTGAAAAGTCAAATGGCCTTTGAAAGTCAAACGGCTAAAAGCAGAAAGAGGGAAACAAGCAAGAGGAGGTCGAAACCGACTTGGGAGGAGTCCCTCCTCCAAGCCCACGCCACCAAAACGACTTGGGAGGGACTCCTCCCTTGGCCCCCTCCCACCTATAAAAGGAGGCGGGGCCTCCTCCTAGACACACAAGTTCCTATCCTCTAATCTAAATCCTAGCCCTAGACTCCGGTTTAGAGCCGCTTTGGTTTAGAGCTTCTAATTGCCCTAGCCTTGGATTAGAGCCTTCTAATTGGTGTGTCTAAACCCTAGACCACTAATAGCTCTCTCATACTCCACCATACTCGCTCCGGCTTAAGGCGAAGCCTGCGGGATCTCCCTCTACTTGGTACCACGTTGTCTTCTTGGAATCGAGGAGAGTGCTACAACCTCCATTGCCTTTGGAACAAGGAGAGGAAGGTCTTCGTCAGTACCGACGTGTGACCGATTGCGGAAGCGCTGCCGAACGCCTTGGAAGGATCGTCTACGCGATCTTGAGATCGGAAAGAGTACGACTACATCACCCACGAGAATCTGCTCTCGTTAACCGCTTTGGAATCTTCGAGGGTAAGTTATTCCATCGACTCGTTGCTACAATCTAGTAGATAGATCTTGGCTTGTTTGTTTGTTTGTATGTGATAGAATTTTTTTGTTTTCCATGCTACGAACCCCTACAGTACCTGCTGGCCGTCCCCGACATTACTACCACAACGCTCGACCACCGGTACGTGATGATGATCATGTTGCAAAGATTAAATTAAATATTCCATCTTTTGAGGGTAAATATAATCCTGATGCATATCTTACATGGGAGATGGAAGTAGAACAATGATTTGCATGCTTAAAATATCCTGAGAATATGCGTGTTAGTGCTGCTACATGTGAATTTACTAAATTTGCCTCCCTTTGGTGGTCTGAGTATTGTCGTTTAAATCCTACTACTATTCCTAGTACTTGGACTGCTTTAAAAACTGCTATGCGTGTTCGTTTCGTACCTCCCACTTATCAACGTGATTTACTAAAGAATCTGACACGTTTAGAGCAAGGAAAAAATTATGTAGAAGATTATTATCAGGAATTGCAAACGGGGATGGTTCGGTGTGGTCTTGTTGAATCTAATGAACAAATGCTTGCACGTTTCTTTGGTGGATTAAACAAGGACATTCAGCACATTTTAGATTATAAGGAATATAATTCTATCACTCGTTTGTTTCATCTTGCTTGCAAAGCTGAACGTGAAGTGCAGGATCGCCAAACACCATGGAGGAGGACTAATAATTCTGCAGGTCGCACGTCCACTTGGACATACCGACAATCAGCGCCTCCTCGTGATTCGCCACCAGCTACTACCACATCCAAGGCCACCACAAGATTTCCAGCTGCTCTTCCACCAACATCCAATGCTCCTGCTCGTAGTGCATCTTCTATGGCTTACACGGGTAAGACAAAGGATATACAATGCCGCAAGTGCTGGGGTTTTGATCATATTGAGAGACAGTGCACAACACAACGTGTGATGATGGTGCAGGAAAATGGTCAATACGATTCATCGAGTGACTTTGATGAAGATACACTAGCCCTTATTTCTGCTCGAGATGGAGACAATTCTAATGCTGATGAAGAGACAGAGGTAATGGGAGCTGAAGTTGCTGATAAATACCAGAGCTTAATTACACAACGTGTGTTGAGTGTGCAATTGAGAAAATCTGAGCAAGATCAACGCCACAACCTTTTCCAAACACGTGGTGTTGTCAAGGAAAGAGCTATACGGATCATCATTGATGGAGGGAGTTGTAATAATCTGTCTAGTATTGACATGGTAGAGAAGCTTGCGCTTCCAACAAGACAACGCCCACATTCATATTACATCCAATGGTTTGAGAGTTCTTGCAAGATCAAGGTAACAAGAACGGTACGCGTGCATTTTACTATTGGTACATATTCTGATTTTGTTGATTGTGATGTTGACCTATGCAAGCTTGTTCTTTGTTTCTTGGTAGACCATGGCAATTTGATAGAGAATCTGTTCATAATGGCAAAACTAATCTCTATTCTCTTATGCATGATGGAAAGAAAATTGGTCTAAAACCTATGACTCCTGAACAAATTTTAAAAGATGATCTTGCTAGAGCTAGTAGAGCTAAAACTGAGGAGAAAAATAAAAGTGAGAATCAGATTGTTGCTGCAGATTTTATACCACCAAAGAACACTAAATCTGATTCTACACATGCTACTGAAATTCGTTTGAAGAGTCCATGTATGCTTGCAAATAAAATTGATATTGATGAACTAGATGTAAACAATACTCAATTTTATGCAATTGTCTGCAAAGAGGTTTTGTTTTCATTTGAGGATATGCCTCCTTCTTTGCCACCCGCTATTGCTAACCTTTTGCAGGAATATGAGGACGTCTTTCCCGCTGAGCTGCCACCAGGAATACCTCCTATTAGAGGAATTGAACACCAAATTAATCTAATTCCTGGTGCCACGTTGCCCAACCGCGCGCCATATAGAACCAATCCAGAGGAGACAAAGGAGATACAACGCCAAATTCAGGAACTACTCGATAGAGATCATATTCGTGAGTCCCTTAGCCCCTGTGTTGTTCCTATTATTTTGGTACCTAAGAAAGATGGTTCTTCGCGCATGTGTACTGATTATAGAGCTATCAATAATATTACTATTCGATATCGTCATCCTATTCCACGTTTAGATGACATGCTTGATGAATTGAGTGGCTCTACCATGTTTTCTAAAGTTGATTTGCGTAGTGGTTACCACCAGATTCGTATGAAATTAGGAGATGAGCGGAAAACAGCATTTAAAACTAAGTTCGGTTTATATGAGTGGTTAGTAATGCTGTTTGGTTTAACTAATGCACCTAGCACTTTCATGAGATTAATGAACAAAGTTTTACGTGCTTTCATTGGATGTTTTGTGGTAGTCTACTTTGATGATATTCCGATTTATAGCAAATCTTTAGAGGATCATTTGGACCATTTACGTGCTGTTTTCAATGCTTTACGTGATGCACATTTGTTTGGTAACCTTGAGAAGTGCACCTTTTGCACCAATCGACTTGCGTTTCTTGGCTATGTTGTTACATCACAGGGTATTGAAGTGGATCCAGCCAAGATTGAAGCTATTGAGAATTGGCCGCAGCCCAAGACGGTCACACAAGTGAGAAGTTTTCTTGGCCTCGCTGGTTTTTATAGGCGCTTTGTCAAAGACTTTGGATCAATTGCCGCGCCGCTGAATGAGCTTACCAAGAAGGATGTGCCCTTTGTTTGGGGCGATGCACAACAACAGGCCTTCGTCATATTTAAATATAAGCTAACACATGCTCCCTTACTCCAACTTCCTGATTTTACTAAGACTTTTGAGCTTGAATGTGATGCTAGTGGAATTGGTTTGGGAGGGGTGTTATTACAAGAGGGCAAACCTGTTGCATATTTTAGTGAGAAATTGAGTGGGGCTAGTCTGAACTATTCTACTTATGATAAAGAATCATATGCGTTGGTTCGGACATTAGAAACTTGGCAACATTATCTATGGCCTAAAGAATTTGTTATACATTCTGATCATGAATCTTTGAAGCATATTCGTAGTCAAGCTAAGTTGAATCGTCGTCATGCAAAGTGGGTTGAATTTATTGAGTTTTTTCCTTATGTTATCAAACACAAAAAGAGTAAATATAATATTATTGATGATGCTTTGTCGCGCCATTATACTTTGTTATCTTAACTTGACTTCAAAATATTTGGATTAGAAACTATTAAGGAACAATATGTGCATGATGCTGAATTTAAATATGTGTTGCAGAATTGTAGAGATGGTAGAACATGGAACAAGTTCGTCTTCAATGATGGATTTGTGTCCCGTGCTAACAAACTATGCATTCCGGATAGTTCTATTCGTCTTTTGTTGTTACATGAGGCGCATGGAGGAGGATTGATGGGACACTTTGGTGTCAAGAAGACGGAGGATGTTCTTGCTGCACACTTCTTTTGGCCACGTATGCGTCGAGATGTTGAGCGATTTGTGGCAGGGTGCACTACTCGTCAAAAAGCTAAGTCTCGCCTTAATTGTAACATCCCAAAAATACTAAGCTTGGATCATCAAATTCTAATCATCAAAATTAGGGTTAACAAAAACTTTTCTAAATAACATTATGAATGCATGCATATGTGTATGCATTGATTTTGAATTCTTTTAAAACCACCTTGTTTGTTTGTTTCATTGCTTGTAAAATGTTTCTTAGGTGAAATAAACATCATCTAAAACATTTCCCACACTTTTCCTAAAGACAAGTAAATCAAAACACATATATGAAATGAATGGTCATTTTGGCCAATTTAACTCCCATGCCTACTTTGGCTGTCTCAAACTTTCAAAACCTAACAGAAACTTTTCTGGATCTTTGCACCCCTTGATTGTACTCATAACGTATCAAGGCCCACTTTGTGATCATCCACAAACTTTCAAATGCATAGTTTAAATGACATTTCAAAATTGATTCTTTATCATATGGGAAGATCCCACTTTTTCAAAAACCACTCAAACAAGCTCAACTTTCAAAACCCAAGCATCTGCAGACTCACCAACACCAATCTAGCAAACCCACCAAAATTCATTTCAAAATTCAAAACTTGATTTCATGCGGCCATTTCATCAAACAGGTTGCAGACACAAATCAAACAAACATCAAACACTATAGTGTGCAGTAAAATTGGCCTAACTTGTTTCCTAGTTAGCTCACACACAGCTCAGTAGATCATCTAGAAAGATTAGCCCAACACTAGCACCCCTGTGAGCTTGCCATTGCCATCAATGGTGAACAGCCGAAGCCAACCTTGCCACCCCATTGTGGATAGCAGGCTAGAGGAAGAACTAGCCGTGCCAACCTTGTCTGGGAGGCAGCCCCACCGCCACTACTACTGTCCCAGCGGCGTTGCTAGCCTCGACCACGCGCACAAGCCGCGCCCAGACCATGCCGAGCATGCGCCAGAGCGCCACCCTCGACCAGCGTCCACAGACCGCGCGCCGTCCTCACCGCGTGCACACACGATCGCCATCAACCCAGGAGACCGCCAGACATCCCTGTTTGCCGCCCCGTGCCATACAGCCACCGCCCGCCGTCGAAGACGCCGCCTCTGCCGTGCAGAGCACCGCCCGTTCTAGACCAAACCGCACCGCCCCACGCCTCGAGACCATGTCGTTGAGCATCGCCAGGAGACACCGCACCGTCCCCTACCCTTGCCCATGCCTTTAGCCGCCTGTAACCTCGCCCCCGACAAGCTTACTGTGCGCCCCGACGGTCCCCTCGCTCGACTATAAATAGAGGCCACACCCGCACGATTTCTTCACACCATCTCACTCCCCTCTCCTCACTGACCGTGCCACACCGTTCTCAGAGCAAGGCGAGCACCACCCCGCCGGAATTTCACCGGAGCCCGCCGCCTCTGGAGAAGAAGGGAGCCAGCGATTGGAGCCGCCCCAGTAGCTGCCGCGACCACCCCTGAGTTCGCCGTCGTCGACTTCGTCGTTCGCCCGCCTCGCCGACCCTCGCCCGTACCCCGGTGAGCCCCCAGCACCCCTCACTGGCCGCGCTAGGTTTCGTTCTCGCCGGAGTTGTCTCGCGTCGACGATGACTCCCAGCCGTTAGATTAGAACTAGATCGAACGATCCACGTTGCCCCATACCGCTTCGCCCAACCCCGTGTCACTGACGAGTGGGGACACCCACTTAAGCAGCCCGCGGGAGCACTGCGCTTAGCAGGCCAGCCCAGTAACTTTTCCCGCGCAGCCCAGTTATTCAAATTAAACCTTTTTCTTTTTAAATTCAAACACACTTCTGTACCCAACTTCAAAAATCAACCCAGATCGATTCCGTGCACCAAATTGAATGAAACCAATTTTGTTGGAAAGGTCTGGGAATGCTGAATCCAAGCCCGTTGGATTCAAGTCATTTGGATCTGTAGATCACCCATAGTAAAAATAACAAGGCAGAAGCTTTTCTGCATTCAAACATTTTTCAAATTTAAACCATAAAAGATTTTGAGTTGATTCCAACTCTCAAAAATCACATTTAACCATACCTTTCAGAATATATAAAAATATATAGGTTTACTTGCAGAAATAATGTTCAATTAATAAAAGAATGCTACATAAGCATTTCTAGCCACTTTAATTAATTAAAATAAAAGGGTAAAACCTTATTAAATTGTGACACAACTTTAAATCACATTCCCATGGACTACAATATGTGGTGATGACATGTGTCAACATGATCCCATATTTGGTTTGTAGAATATTAAATCTTAAGTAGTTTTTCAATGAGTATAAATTACTTTTCTAAAAATAAAAAGAATTAAAGCAAGCCTTAACCTTGTAAGGTTAGAGATGATGCTAGATCATCTATAGGACCCTTGTGTGTGATGATTGCAAGTAGTTAAGTATTGTTTGGTGATTGTGTACCTCGTATTTATTCATAGACGCTAGTATCGACCAAGGATACGAGGAGGAAGGAGGATACTACGAAGAAGAAGCCGAGGAGAACTTCAACCACTGCTCTGCACAAGGCAAGCTAGTAACTATGCAATCTTATACTGATATTGTGCAAGCTGATACTATACCTATGCAAGCTAACCCTTGCAAGATACCCTACTGATGCAACAAACCCATACTTGTTCTATGACCACTATATGCCTTAAGCATATGTGATCATACCCGTTTGATAAACTAATCCTAGTTTTACTTGCAAGCTTCTTACTTTATTTCTTTATCAAAGCTCAGTTAGAGTTTACTTAAGTGACTGGTAGATTTTGGAAAGATGCTGAAGGTTGCATAAAGAGCATAAAATTTGGCCTAAGCTAGAAACCTTGATATCATCCTAAGATATAAGGTTAGACTTAGTTGAAACTCCACTAGTTACTACCCCATCATTAATACTACCCCCTACCTTAGATGCTAGTGCTAAGCATAAAATTTGATCAACTCTAGATGGGAATACTTGGTGGAAAAATGGTTATGAAAACCTTGGAATGATGGATCATTCTATTGAAATGTTTTGGACATGTGTTTCCGAACACTTGATGATTCTGGTGATAAAAATGTTGAGGCATGAGCCTTAGCCCTTTATAAAACTGATGGTTGTCTGGATGCGATACCATTCCAATTTTATCATACAACCACAATACCCGAATATTGGGTAGGGATTGACTGGAAACTTATATTCCTTAGTATTAGTTCCCTCACGACCAAGGTTTGAGCTGAGTCTACCTTGTGAAGATTGTCCACCTGTGCAGTACCCAAGATGACAGCTGGTCATGGTATGGAGGCCAAACTCACAGGAGAGGTGCTTATACTAGGGCGTGTAATGGAAAGGTTAGGATTGATTATCCGCATACTAAGTATGGTGAATTCAGGATTTGTTCCTGACGGATGTATCGAATGTTGTGGTGAAAGTGTACAATCTCTGCAGAGTGTCAAACTATTCGAATAGTAGCGTCATGATTATGGACAGATTGGAGTACATCTTGTTCCCGTCAGACTTTTCAAAATGACCTGTGAAATGAATTGAGACTTTGACTTGACCACAACAGAGTTGTGATATGAAATACAAGTTCCCACTCAGGATTTATAAAATTGTGACCAGCTTTAGAACTTAGTAGAGATAAATCTGGCTTTTGCAAAACAACCCTAGAGCCTAGTGTCCTATTATACAAAAACTCCTTTACCTGTTAGTATTAGTTTGCGAGTACTTAAAGAGTACTCATGGCTTTGTCCCCTGCTATTCCATGGCGGACTATGAAGAGGAGTACCGGAAGATGGACCCCGGAAGGTTCGACAACTAGGATCATCTCCCATCGTCGGCATTGCTGTGACCCGAAGATGGAGCTTACGCCTACCGTTATTATTACGTATTCCTGCTTGATGTTGTACTAAGAACTAGATCATGAGATCCCTATTTGTGTAAGAACTTATGTATCGTTTGTAATGGATGAAGTACTATGGTATCCAATTACATTATGTCTCGCAAAATGGTAATCACAGGATTGCGATGTATGGCATAACGGGCATCTAGGATTGAAAATCCGGGTGTTGACAAGTTGGTATCAGAGCCATCCTGACCATAGGAGACCCTAGTTAGATTGGACGTTGAACCAAAAACTTAGTTTCAAAACCAAAGAAAACAAATATTTACGAAAACTTATTCTCATTCTTACCTCTTTAATTCTTTCATAAAAATTCATGTTCCTCAAAAACTCTTGCAAAATAGATAAAATTTTGACACACTTGATCACTCTGCTAATCTACTCATCCTCTATTTTTATAGATGGACATGAAGTACAACAAGTTTTACCAACTGGGGAATGGTGGAGACCTTATCTTTGAGAGGGATCTGGATCAGCTTTCGAACTTCGAGCGTCACTTTGAGTTCTTGAGCTCAGCTCAATGATCAAGGAGGAGAAGATGCGGTGGCTAATTGTTGCAAGTCTCCGAGGAAAGATTGAACCTCCCATTGCAGAGGGAATTCGGTTTACCTTGAGGAAAACAAGCGGCTCGATGGACTTGCCAGAGCAATGCAGAAGCTCTTTCCCGTGCGGTGGGCAGAGCATCAATCAGATCAAGGGTACTCGCTTTGAGTTTTGCCCAAGACGTGATGCAAATGGACAACCACTGGAAGCCCCATAACACCCCGAGCTGAAGACTCAACTGGACCACCTTAGCTTCATGATGTATGATCGTCAGCAGGAATTGGACAACTGCCGTGACTATTGCAATCACAAGTCTGCCATCATCAAGACGAAGGACCAGACCATCGCCATGCTAGCAAAGGATCGCAAGTCTCGCCGCCATCAGCTCGACAAGAAGGAGCGCATCATTGCCCGTCTTCGCCACCGCATCTCATCTCTGGAGGAGACCATCCACGAGAGAGACATGCAGTTGGAGGAAAGGGAGAATGTCGGAGAGGATCTTCATGGAGACCCTTACTCCTATCTCAGCGATGACGATGATTTTCTGGAGGATCAGGACATGGACTTCTTCACCGATGAGGATGATTTCGCCTTCATCGATGATGATGAAGATGATGAAGCCACAGATTTCGAGGAGTAGTAGCACTTGAGCACTAGCGTAGTGAGTAGTAGTCGGTCCCACTGTATCGTAGATTCCAGAATGGTTCTTAAAACCATCTGTTTTTCCTTGTTGTGGTGTGCGTTGTATCCTGTGAATGAATGAATGAAAAAGCAAGTTGCTAGAAAAATCTGAATCAAACATTTAAAACTTTTCAAAGACCCAGAACCTTAGAAATTCCCTCTTTTCTCATGATCTATCTCAACCTTCAGATGCCACGTGGAGGAAGTGGTTCAGCCCCGGACCCGATGTTGCAGATCCTGCAAATGTTGACTTCTGACCGCAAAGCTAAAAGAGTGGAACGTCAAGCCAACCTAGCCACTCTGCAACAGATAGCCCAACTAGCCCACAACAACCAAGGCCACGGAAATCAGGACAACCATGGATCTAAGCTCAAGAATTTCCAGAATACCAACCCACCCGTTTTCACCAAGTCAGAAGAACCCCTAGATGCTGATGACTGGCTGCAAACCATGGAAAACAACCTAGAAGTCGCCGGAGTAGAAGCCAACGAGAAAGTCCTGTTCGCCACCCACTATCTAGCCGGAGATGCTAGGGCATGGTGGAACAGTGTTCATGCCATGACCGGAGGCCAAATGATGACCTGGGAGGAATTCAAGGTCAAGTTCAGCAGAACCCATGTGCCACCAGGTTTGATCAAGAGAATGAGAGAAGAGTTCAGAGAGCTGAAGCAAGGAAGGATGACTGTAGTGGAATACCGTGATTTTTTTTTGTCATTATCTAGGTATGCCCCGGACGAGATAGACACCGAAGCCAAGAAGAAAGAAAGATTCCTGAATGGTCTGCATGACGAGATGCAGACGGTGTTAGTCAATATCCCCTTTGCCGATATTGAAGCCCTTGTCGACTCTGCTATCCAGATGGAAGGAAAGATCAACCAGGCCAATGAGAACCGCAAACATCGTATGATGCATCAACCAGGAACCCATCAGACCCCAAAGTATCGCCCCAACCCATCTCCCGGATTTGCCCCAAGAACCAACAGACCCCCTATGACCCGTCTGACCTATCCCAACCGTGGAAACCCTAGACCCGGAGGAAATCACAACAACCCCGACAACTCTAGCAATTTCACCCATGCCCCACCCAAGTTCAACACCAACAATGCTACCGCCAACCCCAACACTGCCCCGAGGACTGGAAGCAATGTTGTGCTGTGACCAAGGACAAGTCGCAAGTGACCTGTTATGACTGTGGAAATAAAGGCCACTATTCCAACGAGTGCCCCAACAAGAAGAATGCTACAGCCCCCAACGCCAATGTCCCAGCTCAGCAGCAGCGTCATGTTCAGCCCGGAAGAAGATTTGCCCCAGGGAATTCATTCAACCGCAATGGCCGTATTTTTATCATGCATGCTGAAGAAGCTCAGGAAGCTCCAGACGTCGTGCTGGGTATATTTTCTGTTAATTCAGTACTTGCAAGAGTGTTGTTGACTCTGGTGCATCGCATTCATTTGTCACCGAAGAATTTGCCTGCACTAGTAAAATTCAACCAACCAAATTGAAGCATGTGATGATTATACAAATTCCCGGATCAACCACCAAGGCTAGGCAAATTTGCAAGGCCGTCCCTATCCGAATCCATGGCATAGATTTTTATGCTAATTTAATAGTACTCGGAACTAAAGGTTTGGAAGTAGTACTAGGAATGGATTGGATGTCCAAACATAAAGGATTGATTGACCGTGCCAAGAAAGACATCACTATGACCAGTACCGCCGGAATATCAGTCGAACATCTATCTGAAACCGTACCTCGCCAATTCAAATGCAACAAGAGTATAGCCCAACCTACCATTAACCAAGTCCGGATAGTCTGCGAATACCCCGATGTATTTCCAGATGTTTTGCCCGGTATGCCCCCAGATCGGGATATCGAGTTTATCATTGAACTAATCCCCGGAACCGGACCCATAGCCCAGAGACCCTATAGTATGAACCCGTCAGAACTAGAAGAACTGAAGAAGCAACTGGATTCCATGCTGGAAATCGGATTGATTCAACCAAGTGCGTCCCCATGGAGATCACCTGTCTTGTAAGTGGACAAGAAGGATGGAGGTAACCATTTGTGTACGGATTATCGGAAATTGAATGATGTCACCATCAAGAACAAGTACCCCTTACCCAAGATAGAAGATTTGTTTGATCAGTTGACCGGTGCCAAAGTGTTTTCTAAGATTGATCTTAGGACTGGCTATCATCAACTCAAAATTCGTGCAGAGGATATTCCAAAGACCGCCTTTACCACCAGATATGGATTGTATGAGTATACAGTCATGTCTTTCGGATTAACCAATGCCCCCGCTTATTTCATGAACCTCATGAATAAGATTTTTATGGACTTCCTGGATAAGTTTGTCGTTGTTTTCATCGATGGCATTCTGATTTATTCCAAATCAGAAGAAGAACATGAGCTACACCTAAGGACTATTCTTGGAACCCTTAGAGAGCATCAGCTGTATGCAAAGTTTAGCAAATGTGAATTCTGGTTACAGGAAGTAGGATTCCTCGGTCACATTGTATCAGCCGGAGGAATTGCCGTTGACCCTGCCAAAGTGAAAGATGTAGAAGATTGGCAAGCCCAACCACTCAAACCCAAGTTCGTGCTTTTCTCGGATTGGCGGGATATTACCGCAAATTTGTAGAAGGATTCTCTAGTATCGCCAGACCCATGACCCAATTGCTGAAGAAGGACAAGAAGTTTGAATGGACCGACAAATGTGAAGCGAGTTTTCAAGAACTCAAGAGAAGATTGATTTTATCCCCAATCTTGATCATGCCGGATATCACGAAGCCCTTCGATGTGTATTGTGACGCATCCAAGATTGGTCTCGCATGTGTGCTAATGCAAGAAGGCAAAGTTATATCTTATCTATCTAGACAATTGAAGCAACACGAGCAAAACTATCCAACCCATGACCTCGAACTCGCAGCCGTAGTTCTAGCCCTGAAGACCTGTAGACATTACCTGATGGGAAACCGTTGTGAGATTTATTCGGATCACAAGAGCCTAAAGTATATATTCACTCAGAAGGAGCTGAATATGAGGCAGAGAAGATGGATTGAGATAATCAAGGATTACGACCTGGACATTCACTATCACCCTGGTAAAGCCAACGTGGTAGCCGATGCCCTTAGAAGATTGCCGTGCCGCTTGAACTCCATGATTTTGAAGGAGCAACCAAGTTTGCACAAAGAGATGGAAGATTTTCGAATGGAATTAGTAAGTGAAGGATTTTTGGCTAGCATAGAACTTCAGCCCACTTTGATCAGTCAGATTAAAGAGGCGCAGAAGGGAAATGCAAGATGTCGGAATCAAGCGTCGTATCGGTACATGCAAAGTACCCGGATTCACCGAGGACGAAGAAGGAGTTTTGTGGTACAAAGGACGCCTTTGTGTACCATTAGATTCTGAGTTAAAAGAAGTTATCTTGAAGGAGGCTCATGATACTCTTTATTCTATCCATCCCGGAGGAACTAAGATGTATCAAGATTTGGAAGAGCAATTTTGGTGGCATAAGATGAAGAGAGAAATCGAAAGCTATATCACCAAGTGTGATATATGTCAGCGAGTCAAGGCAGGACATCAAAGACCCGCTGGATTGTTGCAACCATTGCGGATTCCGGAATGGAAATGGGATTCGGTAGGAATGGACTTTATCACTGGACTACCTACTTATAGTAGGGGAAATGACTCTATTTGGGTCATAGTGGACAGATTGTCCAAAGTCGCCCATTTCTTGCCCGTCAAAACCACCTATCAGAGTTCGAAGCTAGTAGAGTTGTACATCGCTAGAATCGTTAGTTTACATGGAGTCCCCAAGAACATCGTATCGGATCGAGGAACTCAGTTTACCTCTAGATTCTGGAAGAAAGTCCAAGAAGGTTTAGGAACCCGCCTAGATTTCAGTACCGCGTATCACCCTCAGACCGATGGACAAACGGAGCGAGTAAATCAAATACTCGAAGATATGCTGAGAGCATGTGTGTTAGAATATGGATCCAAATGGGAAGACTGTCTGCCGTTTGCAGAATTTTCATACAACAACAGTTACCAAGCCAGTTTGCAAATGGACCCATTTGAATTTATGTACGGAAGGAAGTGTCGCACCCCCTTGAACTGGTCAAGTAGGAGAGTCGATTTTGGACCCGACATCCCTAGAAGCAGAAGAGAAGGTTCACAAGATTCGTGAGCACCTCAAGACAGCCCAATCCCGACAGAAGAGTTACGCCGACAAGAGACGTAGAGACCTCGCCTTCAACATAGGAGATTTTGTTTATCTGAAAGTGTCGCCATTGAAGGGAATGCAACGTTTCCAACTCAAGGGAAAGTTAGCCCCCAGTTATATCGGACCTTTCAAAATTCTGAACCATCGAGGAGAAGTATCGTATCAATTGGAACTACCAGAAGAGATGTAAGCTATGCATAATGTGTTCCATATCTCGTTACTTCGCAAGTGTCTCGAAGTCCCCGAGAAGACCGAAGTGTTCAAAAATATCGATCACCGGACCATAGAGATCAACGATGACCTGACCTATCCCGAAGTATCCATCCGTATTTTGGAAGAAGCTTTTCGAACTACCCGAACCCGAAGCATCAAGTTTCTCAAGATTCAATGGAGCAACCACACAGAAGAGGAAGCTACCTGGGAACGCGAAGATCACATCAGGACGGAGTTTCCCGATCTCTTCAAATCCTAGGTAATCTTTTCGTCCTTTTTCAAATCTCAGGACGAGATTTTGTTTAAGGGGGGAAGGTTTGTAACATCCCAAAAATACTAAGCTTGGATCATCAAATTCTAATCATCAAAATTATGGTTAACAAAAACTTTTCTAAATAACATTATGAATGCATGCATATGTGTATGCATTGATTTTGAATTGTTTTAAAACCACCTTGTTTGTTTGTTTCATTGCTTGTAAAATGTTTCTTAGGTGAAATAAACATCATCTAAAACATTTCCCACACTTTTCCTAAAGACAAGTAAATCAAAACACATATATGAAATGAATGGTCATTTTGGCCAATTTAACTCCCATGCCTACTTTGGCTGTCTCAAACTTTCAAAACCTAACAGAAACTTTTCTGGATCTTTGCACCCCTTGATTGTACTCATAACAAGGTATCAAGGCCCACTTTGTGATCATCCAGAAACTTTCAAATGCATAGTTTAAATGGCATTTCAAAATTGAATCTTTATCATATGGGAAGATCCCACTTTTTCAAAAACCACTCAAACAAGCTCAACTTTCAAAACCCAAGCATCTGCAGACTCACCAACACCAATATATCAAACCCACCAAAATTCATTTCAAAATTCAAAACTTGATTTCATGCGGCCATTTCATCAAACAGGTTGCAGACACAAATCAAACAAACATCAAACACTATAGTGTGCAGTAAAATTGGCCTAACTTGTTCCTTAGTTAGCTCACACACAGCTCAGTAGATCATCTAGAAAGATTAGCCCAACACTAGCACCCCTGTGAGCTTGCCATTGCCATCAATGGTGAACAGCCGAAGCCAACCTTGCCACCCCATTGTGGACAGCAGGCTAGAGGAAGAACTAGCCGTGCGAACCTTGTCTGGGAGGCAGCCCACCGTCCACCGCCACTACCTGTCCCAGCCGCGAGCGTTGCCAAGCCCTGGACCACGCGCACAAGCCGCGCCCAGACCATGCCGAGCATGCGCCAGAGCGCCACCCTCGACCAGCGTCCACAGACCGCGCGCCGCCATCACCGCGTGCACACACGATCACCATTAACCCAGGAGACCGCCAGACATCCCTGTTTGCCGCCCCGTGCCATACAGACACCGCCCGCCGCCGAAGACGCCGCCTCTGCCGTGCAGAGCACCGCCCGTTCTAGACCAAACCGCACCGCCCCACGCCTTGAGACCATGTCGTTGAGCATCGCCAGGAGACACCGCACCGTCCCCTACCCTTGCCCATGCCTTTAGACGCCTGTAACCTCGCCCCCGACGAGCTCACCGTGCGCCCCGACGGTCCCCTCGCTCGACTATAAATAGAGGCCACACCCGCACGATTTCTTCACACCTTCTCACTCCCTCTCACCGACCGTGCCACACCGTTCTCGAGCAAGGCGAGCACCACCCGCCGAATTTCACGAGCCGCCCTCTGGAGAAGAAGGAGCCAGCGATTGAGCCGCCCAAGAGCTGCCATGACCACCCTCGAAGTTCGTCGTCATCGACTGCCGTCGCTCGCCTCGACCCTCGCCGTGCACGGTGAGCCCCAAAGACCCCTCAGCGCGCTAGGTTAGACTTAGATGCTAGTGCTAAGCTAGAAACCTTGATATCATCCTAAGATATAAGGTTAGACTTAGTTGAAACTCCACTAGTTACTACCCCATCATTAATACTACCCCCTACCTTAGATGCTAGTGCTAAGCATAAAATTTGATCAACTCTAGATGGGAATACTTGGTGGAAAAATGGTTATGAAAACCTTGGAATGATGGATCATTCTATTGAAATGTTTTGGACATGTGTTTCCGAACACTTGATGATTCTGGTGATAAAAATGTTGAGGCATGAGCCTTAGCCCTTTATAAAACTGATGGTTGTCTGGATGCGATACCATTCCAATTTTATCATACAACCACAATACCCGAATATTGGGTAGGGCTTGACTGGAAACTTATATTCCTTAGTATTAGTTCCCTCACGACCAAGGTTTGAGCTGAGGCTACCTTGTGAAGATTTTCCACCTGTGCAGTACCCAAGATGACAGCTGGTCATGGTTGGGAGGCCAAACTCACAGGAGAGGTGCTTATACTAGGGCGTGTAATGGAAAGGTTAGGATTGATTATCCGCATACTGAGTATGGTGAATTCAGGATTTGTTCCTGACGGATGTATCGAATGTTGTGGTGAAAGTGTACAATCTCTGCAGAGTGTCAAACTATTCGAATAGCTGTGTCCGCGGTTATGGACAGTTGGAGTGGCCATACTGTTCCCCCGTCAGACTTTTCAAAATGATCTGTGAAATGAATTGAGACTTTGACTTGACCACAACAGAGTTGTGATATGAAATACAAGTTCCCACTTAGGATTTATAAAATTGTGACCAGCTTTAGAACTTAGTAGAGATAAATCTGGCTTTTGCAAAACAACCCTAGAGCCTAGTGTCCTATTATACAAAAAACCCTTTACCTGTTAGTATTAGTTTGCGAGTACTTAAAGAGTACTCATGGCTTTGTCCCTCGCTATTCCCATGGCCAGACTATGAAGAGGAGTACCTGGAAGATGGACCCCAGGAAGGTTACGACAACTAGGATCATCTCCCATCGTCAGCATTGCCTGTGACCCCGAAGATGGAGCTTACGCCACGCTATTATTATTACGTATTCCACTGCTTGATGTTGTACTAAGAACTGGATCATGAGATCCCTATTTGTGTAAGAACTTATGTATCGTTTGTAATGGATGAAGTACTATGGTATCCAATTCTGTTATGTCTCGCAAAAATGGTAATCCTGGGATTGCGATGTATGGCATAACAGGCATCTAGGATTGAAAAATCTGGGTGTTGACATTAATCCACATGGTTTATATATGCCTCTTCCTGTTCCTAGTGTTCCTTGGGAGGATATTTCTATGGACTTTGTTTTGGGATTGCCACGAACACAGAAGGGGAGGGATAGTATTTTTTGTTGTTGTGGATCGGTTTTCTAAGATGACACACTTTATTCCTTGTCATAAAACGGATGATGCTGCTCATATTGCTGATTTGTTCTTTCGTGAAATTGTTCGTTTGCATGGTGTGCCAAATACTATTGTTTCTGATCGTGATACTAAATTTCTTAGCCACTTTTGGAGATGTTTATGGGCTAAGTTGGGGACTAAATTGCTGTTTAGTACTACATGTGATCCCCAAACTGATGGACAAACTGAAGTAGCAAATAGAACTTTGTCTACTATGTTGCGGGCTATTTTAAAGAACTTAAAATTGTGGGAAGAGTGTTTACCTCATGTAGAATTTGCTTATAATCGTTCGCTGCATTCTACCACAAAGATGTGCCCGTTTGAGATCGTCTATGGTTTTGTTCCTCGTGCACCTATTGATTTATTGCCTTTACCTACTTCGGTGCAACATAATTTGGATGCTACACAACGCGCTGAAATGATATTAAACTTGCATAAGACTACTAAAGATAACATCGAACATATGAATGCTAAGTATAAACTTGCTGGGGATAAAGGGAGAAAACATGTTGTGTTTGATGTTGGAGATCTTGTTTGGTTACATTTGCGTAAGGATCGCTTTCCTGATTTACGCAAGTCTAAGTTAATGCCGCGTGCTGCTGGTCCCTTTAAGGTGTTAGAGAAAATAAATGATAATGCATATAAACTTGAGTTGCCTGCAGACTTTGGTACGGTTAGTCCTACGTTTAACATTGCAGATTTGAAGCCTTACTTTGGTGAGGAAGATGAGATTGCGTCGAGGACGACTTCAATTCAAGAAGGGGAGCATGATGTGGACATCCCTTCTATTGATACAACCGTTGTACCTACAGCTACACACATACAAGGACCCATCACAAGATCTCGTGCCAAACAACTTAACTATCAGGTACTTTCGTTTCTTGGAACTATTCCTCACATACATGAGAATATGATGCTGCCTAAATCAGATGTATTTCTTACTCTTAGGAATGATGGACCAAGCATGGATGAGAGGGACAAGCATTGGAGCATGGCCATGCATGGAGATGGCAGCAAGCGTGTGATGATCCAAGAGAAGGCCACGGATGAAGATTTCCGAACGTTGAGGCCACCATAATGAAAAAGGAAGGCTTGGACGAAATATTCAAGATCAATACTTCACGAATTCGTCCATAGCTTAATATGGTGCTGCGACACCTTTATTTTGGGCCAGGCCCATGTAATTTTCGCAGAATTTTAATTAGCCACTTTTTAGAGTCCGTATTTGAGGGGAAAAGGACTTCTAGGGTTGGATTCGGCCACCACTTCCATGGCTGGCCGAAACCCCACCTTTTCGCCCTTAAATACTCCCCATAGCTGTCCCCCTAGACTCGGATTTTGTTTAGACATTAAGTTAGCCATCATAGCAACTTCGCCAAGGCTCGAGCGTCGTAGAGGCCTCTTGTACTTCGCACCTATTCAGGATCCCACCTTTTCAATAAAGCTTTCCTCTTAATCCGCAATATCTTGATTGCAATATTAGTTCTTACTTGTTCTCGATTTCAGGTAGGAATTAAGACCCTCGCTGGTCAGGCTGATCGTGTTCACGCAGGATCGGTAACCTCCAGGAGATTGGCCTAGCGATTGCATTGGCGCTCGTGCTCGCACGTGTAGTCGGATCGTCAAGCCCGAACTCCACCAAATCGATTATCACCATCTCATCGAAAGATCGGACACCTTTGCCCTATCATCGCTGGTTAGGCTGATCGTGTTCACGCAGGATCGGTAACCTCCAGGATATTGGCCTAGCGATTGCATTGGCGCTCGTGCTCGCATGTGTAGTCGGATCGTCGAGCCCGAACTCCACCAAATCGATTATCGCCATCTCATCGAAAGATCGGACACCTTTGCCCTATCAGAACTTGTATCTCATATCACAACCCTGTTGTGGTCAAGTCAAAGTCTCAATTCATTTCACAAGTTCTTTTAAAACATCTAACGGGGGAACAGTATGGCCACTCCAACTGTCCATAACCGCAGACGCGGCTATTCGAATAGTTTGACACTCTGCAGAGATTGTACACTTTCACCACAACATTCGATACATCCGTCAGGAACAAATCCCGAATTCACCATACTCAGTATGCGGATAATCAATCCTAACCTTTCAATTACACGCCCTAGTATAAGCACCTCTCCTGTGAGTTTGGCCTCCCAACCATGACCAACTGTCATCTTGGGTACTGCACAGGTGGACTATCTTCACAAGGTAGCCTCAGCTCAGACCTTGGCCATGAGGGAACTAATACTAAGGTATATAAGTTTCCAGTCAAGCCCTACCCAATCTTCGGGTATTGTGGTTGTACGATAAAATTGGAATGGTATCGCATCCAGACAACCATCAGTTTTATAAAGGGCTAAGGCTCATGCCTCATCATTTTCATCACAAAAATCATCAAGTGTTCTGAAACACATGTCCAAAAAATTTCAATAGAATGATCCATCATTCCAAGGTTTTCATAACCATTTTTCCACCAAGTATTCCCATCTAAAGTTGATCAAGTTTTATGCTTAGCACTAGCATCAACAAGTGGGGGTAAGCACTAATGAGGGGTGGTAAGCTAGTGGAGTTTAACTAAGTTTAATCTTATGCCTTAGGATGACATCAAGATTATCTAGCTTAGGCAAAATTTTATGCTCTTTATGCAACCTTCAATTATCTTTCTAATATCTACAATTTACTTAAGTAAGCTCTAAGTACTAGCTTTGATAAAGAAATAAAGTATAAAGCTTGTAAGTAAAACTGGGATTGGTTTATCAAGTGCATATGATCACATATGCTTAAGGCATATAGTGGTCATGGTAACAAGCAAGTATTAGCTTTCATAAGTATCAGTATAAGCTTGCATTAGTAGGGTATCTTGAAAGTGTTAGCTTGCATTGTTCAACTTGATTAGTAAAGCTTGCCTTGTGCAGAGCAGTGGTTGAAGTTCTCCTTGGCTTCTTCTTCGTAGAATCCTCCTTCCTCCTCATATCCTTGGTCGGTACTAGCGTCTATGAATAAATACGAGGTACACAATCACCAAACAATACTTAACTACTTGCAATCATCACAAAAAAGGGTCCTATAGATGATCTAACATCATCTCTAACATTACAAGATTAAGGCTTGGTTTAATTCCTTTTATTTTTAGAAAAGTAATTTCTACTCATTGAAAAACTACTTAAGATTTAATATTCTCCAAACCAAACATGGGATCATGTTGACACATGTCATCACCACATATTTTAGTCCATGGGAATGTGATTTAAAGTGGTGTCACAATTTAATAAGGTTTTACCCTTTTATTTTAATTAAATAAAGTGACTAGAAATGCCTATGGGGCATTCTTTTATTACTTGAACATTATTTCTATAAGTAATCCTATATATTTTTGTATATTATGAAAGGTATGGTTAAATGTGATTTTTGAGAGTTGGAATCAACTCAAAAGCTATTATGGTTTAAATTTGAAAAATGTTTGAATGCGAAAGCTTACTTGTTATTTTTACCATGGATGATCTATAGATCCAAATGACTTGAATCCAACGGGCTTGGATTCAGCACTTCCAGACCTTTCTAAAAAAATTAGTTTCATTCTATTTGGTGCACTGAATCGACCTGGGTTGATTTTTGAAACTGGGTACAGAAGTGTGTTTGAAATAAAATGGAAAAGGTTAAATTCAAATAGATGGGTCACGGAAGCGACATCGGGCGACTGCTAAGCACAGCGCTTACGCGGACTGGTTAAGTGGCTGTCCCCACGCGTCAGTGAGACGAGGGGGTGCGAAGCGGTATGGGGCGATGTGGTGCGTTCGATCTGGTTCTAATCCAACGACTGAGAGTCATCGTCGACGTTGGGCAACGCCGGCGAGACAGAAACCTAGCGCGGCCAGTGGGGGTCGTTGGGGGCTCACTGGGGTTCAGGAGAGGGTCGGCAATGCGGGCGAATGACGAGGTCGACGACGGCAAACCTCCTGGTACCGATAGCTTCTCCTGGGGCGGCTCCAATCGCTGGCTCCCTTCTTCTCCGATGGCGGCGGCTCGGTGAAATTCGGCGTGTCGCCGCCTTGCTCCGGAAACGGGGTGGCACGATCAGTGAGGAGAGGGGAGTGAGATGGTGTGCTCAATTCGGCGGGGGGTGGCCTCTATTTATAGTTGAGCGAGGGGACCGACGGGGCGCAAGGTGAGCTCGTAATGGTCGACGATACAGACGTCTATCGGCGTGGGCGACGGTAGGGGCGGTGCGGTGCTCCCTGGCGATGCTCAATGACACGGTGGCGAGACGTGGGGTGGTGTGGTTTGGTCGGAACGCGACGTTGCTCTGCGCGTGCCCGACGGAAGATTTAATGGCGCACAGCGCGCGTGGTCCGCGCGGCGGAGAACGAGCGTGTCTGCGGGGTTGCTGGGACGGTGGTGATCACGTATGCACGCGGCGAGGGCGGCACACGGTCTGTGGGCGTCAGTCGAGCGTGGCGCACGGGGCGCGCTCTCGGCATGGTTGCTGGCAAGCTTGGCATGGTCCGTGCGTGTGGTCCAGTGGCTGGCAGGGTTTGAGCGGTGGACAGGGAGTGGCGATGGACGGTGGGCTGTCTCCCAGACATGTTGGCTAGGCTTGGTTCTTCTCCTAGCTTGCTATCGACATGGGGGTGACAAGTGTGCACTCGGCTTGCTCACCATTGATGGCATTGCCAAGCTTACAGTGATGCTAAGGGTGTGCAATTGAGCTAGATGATCTACTAAAGCCTACTCCCTCCGTTTAGAAATATAAGATGTTTTAGGTTAGTGAAGGAGATGTATTTAGACACCTTTTAGTGTATAGGTTCAAATGAATCTAGACACTAAAAGATGTCTATATACATCCCATTCACAAACCTAAAACATCTTATATTTCCAAACGGAGGGAGTAGTTGCAACCAGAGAGGGAACAAGTTAGGCTTCAATCACTGCTCACAATAGTGTTTGGATTTTGTTTGATTTGTATCTACAAGGTGTTTGATGAAATAGCCGCAAGAATTCAAGTTTTGAATTTTGAAAAGATTTTTGGTGGGTGTGCTAGGTTGGTGCTGGTGAGTCTGCAGATGCTTGGGTTTTGAAAGTTGAGCTTGTTTGAGTAGTTTTTGAAAAAGTGGGATCTTCCCATATGATAAAGATTTAATTTTGGACTGTCATTTAAACTATGCATTTAAATGTTTTTGGATGATCACAAAGTGGGCCTTGATACTTTGTTATGAGTACAATCAAGGGGTGCAAAGATCCAGAAAAGTTTCTGTTAGGTTCTGAAAGTTTGAGACAACCAAAGTAGGCATGGGAGTTAAATTGGTCAAAATGACCATTCACTCATTTAGCTTTGTTTTGATTTATTTGTCTTTGAGAAAAGTTTGGGAATTGTTTAGATGATGTTATTTCACCCAAGAATCCATTTACAAGCAAAGGAACACACAAACAAGGTGGTTCAAAAGAATTCCAACTGAAATGCATACACCATGCATGCTTTCATATTTTTATTTAGAAACGTTTTTGTTAACCCTAATTTTGATGATTAGAGTTTGATGATCCAAGTTTAGTATTTTTGGGATGTTACAAACCTTCCCCCCTTAAACAAAATCTTGTCCTGAGATTTGAAAAAGGACGAAAAAGATTACATAGGATTTGAAGAGATCGGGAAACTCTGTCCTGATGTGATCTTCGCGCTCCCAGGTAGCTTCCTCTTTTGTGTGGTTGCTCCACTGAATCTTGGGAAACTTGATGCTTCGGGTTCGGGTAGTTCGAAAAGCTTCTTCCAAAATACGGATAGGTACTTCGGGATAGGTCAGGTCAGGTCATCGTTGATCTCTATGGTCCGGTGATCGATATTTTTGAACACTTCGGTCTTCTCGGGGACTTCGAGACACTTGCGAAGTAACAAGATATGGAACACATTGTGCACGGCTGACATCTCTTCGGGCAGTTCCAATTGATATGACACTTCTCCTCGACGGTTCAGAATCTTGAAGGGTCCGATATATCTGGGGGCTAACTTTCCTTTCAGTTGGAAACGCTACATTCCCTTCAATGATGACACCTTCAGATAAACAAAATCTCCTATGTTGAAGGCGAGGTCTCGACGTCTCTTGTCGGCGTAACTCTTCTGTCTGGACTGGGCGGTCTTAAGGTGCTCACGAATCTTGTGAACCTTCTCTTCTGCTTCTCGTAGGATGTCGGGTCCGAAAATCTGACTCTCTGCTACTTCCGACCAGTTCAAAGGGGTGCGACACTTTCTTCCATACATGAATTCAAATGGGGCCATTTGCAAACTGGCTAGATAACTGTTATTGTATGAACATTCTGCAAACGGCAGTCAGTCTTCCCACTTGGATCCATATTCTAACACACATGCTCTCAGCATTCTTCGAGTATTTGGTTTACTCGCTTCGTTTGTCCATCGGTCTGAGGGTGATAAGCGGTACTGAAATCTAGGCGGGTTCCTAAACCTTCTTGGACTTTCTTCCAGAATCTCGAGGTAAACTAAGTTCCTTGATCCGATACGATGTTCTTGGGGACTCCATGCAAACTAACTATTCTAGCGATGTACAACTCTGCTATCTTCGAACACTGATATGTGGTCTTGACGGGCAAGAAATGGGCGACTTTGGACAATCTGTCCACTATGACCCAGATAGAGTCATTTCCCCTACTAGAAGTAGGCAGTCCAGTGATAAAGTCCATTCCAACGGAATCCCATTTCCATTCCAGAATCTGCAATGGTTGCAACAATCCAGCAGGTCTTTGATGTCCAGCCTTGACTCGCTGACATATATCACACTTGGCGATATAGCTTCTGATTTCTCTCTTCATCTTACGCCACCAAAATTGCTCTTTTAAATCTTGATACATCTTAATTCCTCCGGGATGGATAGAATAAAGAGTATCATGAGCCTCCTTCAGAATAACTTCTTTCAACTCAGAATCTGCTGGTACACAAAGGCGTCCTTTGTACCACAGAACTCCTTCTTCGTCTTCGGTGAATCCGGGTACTTTGCTTGTACCGATACGACACTTGATACCGTCAATACTAGCATTTACTTTCTGCGCCTCTTTAATATGACTGATCAAAGTGGGCTGGAGTTCTATGCTAGCCAAAAATCCTTTACTTACTAATTCCATTCGAAAATCTTCCATCTCTTTGTGCAAGCTTGGTTGCTCCTTCAAGATCATGGAGTTCAAACGGCACGGCAATCTGCTAAGGGCATCGGCCACCACATTGGCTTTACCAGGGTGATAGTGAATGTCCAGATCGTAATCCTTGATTAGCTCAATCCATCTTCTCTGTCTCATATTCAGCTCCTTCTGAGTGAATATATACTTCAGACTCTTGTGATCCGTATAGATCTTACAACGGTTTCCCATCAGGTAATGTCTCCATGTCTTCAGGGCTAGAACTACGACTGCGAGCTCGAGGTCATGGGTTGGGTAATTTTGCTCATGTTGCTTCAGTTGTCGAGATAGATAAGATATAACTTTGCCTTCTTGCATTAGCACACATCCGAGACCGATCTTGGATGCATCACAATACATATCAAAGGGCTTCGTGATATCCGACATGATTAAGATTGGGGCGGAAATCAATCTCCTCTTGAGTTCTTGAAAACTCGCTTCACATTTGTCAGTCCATTCAAACTTCTTGTCCTTCTTCAGCAATTGGGTCATGGGTCTGGCGATACTCGAGAATCCTTCTACGAACTTGCGGTAATATCCCGCCAATCCGAGAAATGCACGAACATGGGTTTGAGTGGTTGGGGCTTGCCAATCCTCGACATATTTCACTTTGGCAGGGTCAACGGCAATTCCTCCGGCTGATACAATGTGACCGAGGAATCCTACCTCCTGTAACCAGAATTCACATTTGCTAAACTTTGCATACAGCTGATGCTCTCTAAGGGTTCCAAGAATGGTCCTTAGGTGTAGCTCATGTTCTTCTTCTGATTTGGAATAAATCAGAATGTCATCGATGAAAACAATGACAAACTTATCCAGGAAGTCCATAAAAATCTTATTCATGAGATTCATGAAATAAGCGGGGGCATTGGTTAATCCAAAAGACATGATCAGATACTGCATAATCCATATCTGGTGGTAAAGGCAGTCTTGGGAATATCTTCTGCACGAATCTTTAGTTGATGATAGCCAGTCCTAAGATCAATCTTAGAAAACACTTTGGCACCGGTCAACTAATCACACAAATCTTCTATCTTGGGCAAGGGGTATTTGTTCTTGATAGTGACATCATTCAATTTCCGATAATCCGTACACAAACGGTTATCTCCATCCTTCTTGTCCACAAACAAGACAGGTGACCTCCATGGTGACGCACTTGGTTGAATCAATCCAATTTCCAGCATGGCATCCAGTTGCTTCTTCAGTTCTGCTAGCTCAGACGGGTTCATACTATAGGGTCTCTAGGCTATGGGTCCGGTTCCGGGGATTAGTTCGATGATAAACTCGATATCCCGATCTGGGGGCATACCGGGCAAAACATCTGGAAATACATCGGGGTATTCACAGACTATCCGGACTTGGTCAATGGTAGGTTGGGCTATACTCTTGTTGCATTTGAATTGACGAGGTAAGGTTTCAGATATATGCTCGACTGATATTCCGGCGGTACTGGTCATGGTTATGGCTTTCTTGGCACAGTCAATCAATCCTTTATGTTTGTACATCCAATCCATTCCTAGTACTACTTCCAAACCTTTAGTTCCGAGTACTATTAGGTTAGCATAAAATCTATGCCATCAATTCGGATAGGGACGGCTTGCAAATTTGCCTAGCCTTGGTGGTTGATCCGGGAATTTGAATAATCATAACATGCTTCAGTTTGGTTGGTTGAATTTTACTAGTGCATGCAAATTCTTCGGTGACAAATGAGTGCGATGCACCAGAATCAAACAACACTCGTGCAAGTACTGAATTAACAGAAAACATACCCAGCACGACGTCTGGCGCTTCCTGAGCTTCTTCAGCATGCATGAGGAAAAGACGGCCATTGCGGTTGAGCGAGTTCCCTGGGGCGAATATCCTTCCTGGCTGAACACGACGTTGTTGCTGAGCTAGGGCATTGGCATTGGGTGCTGCGGCATTCTTCTTGTTGGGGCACTCGTTGGAATAGTGGCCTTTATTTCCACAGTCATAACAAGTCACTTGTGACTTGTCCTTTGCTGCTACAGGCACAACATTGCTTCCAGTTCTCGGGGCAGTGTTGGTGTTGGCGGTAGCATTATTGTTGTTGAACTTGGGTGGGGCACGGTTGAAATTGCTAGAGTTGCCGGGATTGTTGTGATTTCCTCCGGGCCTAGGGTTTCCACGGTTGGGATAGGTCGGACGGTTCATCGGGGGTTATTTGGTTCTTGGGGCAAATCCGGGAGATGGGTTAGGGCGATACTTTGGGGTCTGATGGGTTCCTGGTTGATGCATCATGCGACGCTTGCGGTTCTCATTGGCTTGGTTGATCTTTCCTTCCATTTGGATGGACGAGTCGACAAGGGCTTCAATATCAGCAAAGGGGATATTGACTAATACCGTCTGCATCTCATCATGCAGACCATCCATGAATCTTTCTTTCCTCTTGGCTTCGGTGTCGATCTCATCTGGGGCATACCTAGCTAATGACAAGATTTGTCACGGTATTCCACTACAGTCATCCGTCCTTGTTTCAGTTTTCTGAACTCGTCTCTCATTCTCTTGATCAAACCCGGTGGCACATGGGTTCTGCTAAACTTGACCTTGAATTCCTCCCAGGTCATCATCTGGCCTCCGGTCATTGCGCGAACACTGTTCCACCATGCCCTGGCATCTCCGGCTAGATAGTGGGTGGCGAACAGAACTTTCTCGTTGGCTTCCACTCCGGTGACTTCTAGGTTATTTTACATGGTTTGCAGCCAATCATCTGCGTCTAGGGGTTCTTCTGACTTAGTGAAAACAGGTGGGTTGGTATTCTGGAAATTCTTGAGCTTAGATCCATGGTTGTCCTGATTTCTGTGGCCTTGGTTGTTGTGGGCAAGCTGGTCTATCTGTTGTAGTGTGGATAGGTTGGCTTGACGTTCCGCTCTTTCAGCTTCGCGGTCAGAAGTCAACATTTGCAGAATCTGCAACATCGGGTCCGGGGATGAACCACTTCCTCCGCGTGGCATCTGAAGATTGAGATAGATCGTGAGAAAATAGGGAAATTTCTAAGGTTCAGGGTCTTTGAAAAGTTTTTAAAGTTTGACTCAGATTTTCTAGCAACTTGCTTTTCATTCATTCATTCATAGCACATGGTACAACACACACCACAACAAAGAAAAACAGATGGTTTTAAGAACCATTCTGGAAACTACAATACAGTGGGACCGAATACTACTCACTACGCTAGTGCTCAAGTGCTACTACTCCTCGGAATCTGTGGCTTCATCATCCTCATCGTCATCGATGAAGGCGAAATCATAGTTTCAAAACCAAATAAAACAAATATTTACAAAAACTTATTCTCATTCTTATCCCTTTGATTCTTTCATGAAAATTCATGTTCCTCAAAAACTCTTGCAAAATACATAAAATTTTGACACACTTGATCATTCTACTAACTTACTCATCCTATATTCTTATAGATGGACGTGAAGTACATCAAGTTTTATCAGTTGGGGAATGGAGGAGACCTTATCTTTGAGAGGGATTTGGACCAGCTTTCGGAACTTCTGGAGCGTCCGCACCCCGAGTTCTTCGGAGCTTAGCTCAATGATCAAGGAGGAGAAGATCTGCAGTGGCTAATTGTTGCAAGTCTCCGAGGAAAGATTGAACCTCCCACTGCGAAAGGAATTCAGTTTACCTTAAGAGAGAACAACTGGCTCGATGGACTTGCCAGGGCCATGCAGGAAGCTCTTTCCTATCTGTGTGGGCAGAGTATCAACCAGATCAAGGGTACTCGCTTTGAGTTTTGCCCAAGGCATGATGCAAATGGACAACCACTGGAAGCCCCATATCACCCTGAGCTGAAGACCCAAGTGGACCACCTTAGCTTCATGATGTACGGTCGTCAGCAGGAGCTGGATAACTGCCGTGACTACTCCAACCACAAGTCTGCCATCATCAAGACGAAGGACCAAACCATCGCCATGCTTGCAAAGGATCGCAAGTCTCGCCGCCGTCAGCTCGACAAGAAGGAGCGCATTATTGCCCGTCTTCGCCATCGTATCTCGTCTTTGGAGGAGACCATCCACGAGAGAGACAAACAGTTAGAGGAAAGGGAGAATGCCGGAGAGGATCTTCGTGGAGACCCCTACTCCTACCTCAGCGATGATGATGATTTTCTGGAGGATCAGGCCATGGATTTCTTCACCGATGAGGATATAAAGTTTTTGATTCAAACGTCCAGTCTAACTAGGGTCTCCTATGGTCAGGATGGCTCTGATACCAACTTGTCAACACCCGGATTTTTAATCCCAGATGCCTGTTATGCCATACATCGCAATCCCAGGATTACCATTTTTGCGAGACATAACAGAATTGGATACCATAGTACATCATCCATTACAAACCGTACATAAGTTCTTACACAAATAGGGATCTCATGATCCAGTTCTTAATACAACTTCAAGCAGCGGAATACGTAATAATAACGGTGGCGTAGGCGAAGCTCCATCTTCGGGGTCACAGGCAATGCTGACGATGGGAGATGATCCTAGTTGTCGTAACCTTCCTGGGGTCCTCCAGGTACTCCTCTTCATAGTCTGGCCACGGGAATAGCTAGGGACAAAGCCATGAGTATTCTTTAAGTACTCGCAAACTAATACTAACAAGTGAAATGGGTTTTTGGTAATAGGACACTAGGCTCTAGGGTTATTTTGCAAAATCCAGATTTATCTCTACTAAGTTTAGAAGCAACGAATTCTAGTTGAAATTTTATAACACCTAAGTGGGAACTTGTATCTCATATCACAACCCTGTTGTGGTCAAGTCAAAGTCTCAATTCATTTCACAAGTTCTTTTAAAACATCTAACGGGGGAACAGTATGGCCACTCCAACTGTCCATAACCGCGGACGCGGCTATTCGAATAGTTTGACACTCTGCAGAGATTGTACACTTTCACCACAACATTCGATACATCCGTAAGGAACAAATCCCAAATTCACCATAATTAGTATGCGGATAATCAATCCTAACCTTTCAATTACACGCCCTAGTATAAGCACCTCTCCTGTGAGTTTGTCCTCCCAACCATGACCAACTGTCATCTTGGGTACTGCACAGGTGGACAATCTTCACAAGGTAGCCTCAGCTCAGACCTTGGCCGTGAGGGAACTAATACTAAGGTATATAAGTTTCCAGTCGCCCTACCCAATCTTCGGGTATTGTGGTTTTACGATAAAATTGGAATGGCATCGCATCCAGACAACCATCAGTTTTATAAAGGGCTAAGGCTCATGCTCATCATTTTCATCACCAAAATCATCAAGTGTTCAGAAACACATGTCCAAAACATTTCAATAGAATGATCCATCATTCCAAGGTTTTCATAACCATTTTTCCACCAAGTATTCCCATCTAAAGTTGATCAAGTTTTATGCTTAGCACTAGCATCTACAAGTGGGGGTAAGCACTAATGAGGGGTGGTAAGCTAGTGGAGTTTAACTAATTTTAATCTTATGCCTTAGGATGACATCAAGATTATCTAGCTTAGGCCAAATTTTATGCTCTTTATGCAACCTTCAATTATCTTTCTAATATCTACAATTTACTTAAGTAAGCTCTAGGTACTAGCTTTGATAAAGAAATAAAGTATAAAGCTTGTAAGTAAAACTAGGATTGGTTTATCAAGTGTATATGATCACATATGCTTAAGGCATATAGTGGTCATGGTAACAAGCAAGTATTATCTTGCATAAGTATCAGTATAAGCTTGCATTAGTAGGGTATCTTGCAAGTGTTAGCTTGCATTGGTCAACTTGATTAGTAAAGCTTGCCTTGTGCAGAGCAGTGGTTGAAGTTCTCCTTGGCTTCTTCTTCGTAGAATCCTCCTTCCTCCTCGTATCCTTGGTCGGTACTAGCGTCTATGAATAAATACGAGGTATACAATCACCAAACAATACTTAACTACTTGCAATCATCACACAAAAAGGGTCCTATAGATGATCTAACATCATCTCTAACATTACAAGATTAAGGCTTGGTTTAATTCCTTTTATTTTTAGAAAAGTAATTTCTACTCATTGAAAAACTACTTAAGATTTAATATTCTCCAAACCAAACATGGGATCATGTTGACACATGTCATCACCACATATTTTAGTCCATGGGAATGTGATTTAAAGTGGTGTCACAATTTAATAAGGTTTTACCCTTTTATTTTAATTAAATAAAGTGACAAGAAATGCCTATGGGGCATTCTTTTATTACTTGAACATTATTTCTGTAAGTAATCCTATATATTTTTCATATTATGAAAGGTATGGTTAAATGTGATTTTTGAGAGTTGGAATCAACTCAAAAGCTATTATGGTTTAAATTTGAAAAATGTTTGAATTCAGAAAAGTTTCTGCCTTGTTATTTTTACCATGGATGATCTATAGATCCAAATGACTTGAATCCAACGGGCTTGGATTCAGCACTTCCAGACCTTTCTAACAAAATTAGTTTCATTCGATTTGGTGCACTGAATCGACCTGGGTTGATTTTTGAAACTGGGTACAGAAGTGTGTTTGAAATAAAATGGAAAAGGTTAAATTCAAATAGCTGGGCTGCGCGAGAAGCGATCTTGGGCGACTGCTAAGCACAACGCTTCTGGCTGGTTAAGTGGTCATCCCCACGCCGCTGAGACGAGGGTGCGAAGCGGTATGGAAGCGTGGTGCGTTCGATCTGGTTCTAATCCAACGTGAGAGTCATCACGACATTGGGCAACGCCACGAGAAGCCTAAGCGCCGATGGGGGTCGTTGGGGGCTCACCGGGGTTCAGGCGAGGGTCGGCAATGCGGGAAACTGACGAATTCTACAACGGCAAACCTCCTGGTACCGGCAGTTTCTCCTGGGGCGGCTCCAATCGCTAGCTCCCTTCTTCTCCAGTAGCGGAGGGCTCCAGTGAAATTCCAGCAAAGTGCTGCTCGCCTTGCACCGGGATGAAGGGAATATGCCCTGAGAGGCAATAATAAATTGTTTATTATGTGTATTCCAAGTATATGATAGATGTTTATTTTGCATGCTATAATTGTATTAATACGGAAACGTTAATACATGTGTGTTTAATAAACAAACAGAAAGTTCCTAGTTAAGCCTCTCTCATAAACTAGCTCGTTGATTAACAAGATGATCAAGGTTTCCTGATCATGGACATTGGATGTTGTTAATAACGGGATCACAACATTAGTGTAATGATGTGATGAACATTCATCCGAAGTATAGCATTACTATCAAAGTCATTGAGTTTATATTGCTATAACAACTTACGGTGATCCTAATCCTTAGACCATGAGATCATGTCAATCACTAACACCTAAGAGTTTCTTGATAACATCAAACGTCACACCGTAATGGGGTGATTATAAAGATGGGTTCGTAACTAATAAAGTGTTATGTTGAGGCTCATGGATCGAGAGTGGAATTTGTTCATCCGATGACGGATAGATATACTGGGCCCTCTCGGTGATATCACATTGATTAGCTTGCAAGCAAGTGATTTGATCACTAGAATGTTATATCACGGAACGAGAAAAGAGTGCATGTCGATGCGAGATCAAACTAGGTATGGAGATACCGATGATCGAATCTCGGACATGTAATATATCGTGAGACAAAGGGATTAAGATACTAGCGTAAAAGGTTCCGCGATCACAAGAAAGTCATCGTTGAATGTGTGGAGTCAAGATGGGTCTCCGGATCCGCTTCGATTATTGATCGAGAGGGTCTCGATCATGTCCGCATTATTCACGAACCGTAGGGTGACACACTTAAGAGACACCGACATCCAATTGGAGCAAAAGTTTCATGCCGAAAGAATAAACAAGCGCAGGAATTTATTTCACTAGATACCGAAACAGGTTTTCGGGTGAAATTGCATAAAGTGGTTATGCATGTGAAATAGAATTCTAGCAAGGGGTTATTTGTGAATGTTTGTCATTAAAGTAATTGACAAAATTCTGAATAAAATAAAAAGTTTTATTTAATGAGAGTTTGCATTAAATTTGGTGGAAATTTAATGGGATTTTTGAGTGGGTTTTTGAGTGGAGATTTTTGAAGGGCCATTTTGTGAGTGGAGTGTCCACCCACATGAATGAGGGAGAGGTGGGGGCACCCTCCATGGCGGCCATGCCCCTTGGGTTGCCCCCTCCCCTATAAAAGGAGCCCTCCTCTCACTTCTCACTCACACCTCCTCGTGAAGGATCTCTCTCCCCTCTAGAATTTATTCCCATGGTCTCGGACTAGCGAGATACATGTTCCGGTGGCTATTCGGCAAGAAAGAGTTGTGCTTCATGCATCGCTGGGCGAGGAGGCGGAGGTTGCTCAGTGCCTCGAGCGTGTGTGCGAGCACGGATGCGGCTGATTTGCGGCGCTAGGACTTCCTCTCGATCTTGAGATCGGCAAGAGATCGTCTACATCAACCACGAGTTTGGACTCGTTAAGCTTTGTCGGTCTTCAAGGGTATGTTCTCTACGGATATACATCCGCCCGTTGTTTGTATCTAGTATAAATAGATCTTGGTATATAGTTCACATCGTAGGAAAATTTTTGTTTTCTATGCTGCGAACCCTACAGTGGTATCAGAGCCGGATCTATGCGTAGATACTTTACACGGGTAGTAATCATATGAGTATGTGGGCGATGATGATCATGTTGTTGCTCCTTTCTTGTGATTTTGGATATTGGTGGCATAGTGGGATGAAGCGGCCCGGACAAACTTTACATGTCCTCGCACATGAGACCTGTTCCACGCTTGACATGCAACTAGTTTGCATAAGTGGCTAGCGTGTGTCTCGCTCTCCTACTATAGTCAATATCTATTTTGCAAGCGAGTTGTCAACAATTTGATTATCCTCGTTGTGGTTCATGTTCGTAGGTAAGAACGGTTCTATCTCGAAAGCCCTAAGCCACGTAAAACTTGCAATGGATAAATTAGAGGCGTCTAGTTTAGATTGTTGCTGGGCTAGTGTTATGATATGGTAGTGTTGTAAGTAGAAGTATGAGATGATACTCTTACAACACACATAGCGTGTAAAATCCATAGACTGTGGATTTACACATGTAGGTATGATAGTGATCATACCACGATGCACATGATAGAGATCATCTGTGGGAACCATATAATTTCACTAATAAACATATGATGTTTGATTACATCTTATATTGCTTGTTTAGCGCTTTGTTAAGCATAATAAGATGATCCCTCATTTAAATATCAAGATAAGAATGTGTTCTTCCTTTAGTATGCACCGATTATGTTTTCGTCGCTCCAAGACATCACGTGATGATCGGGTGTTCTTGGATCCTCGACCATACTTCGGGTGTAAAACAGTTACACACGCAAATACTAAGGTTCTAACTTGGCGAGCCTAGCATGTGAGACATGGCCTCGAACACGTAATCAAAGGTTAAGCATGAGTCATATAGTTGATATGATGCCCATTTGATGCTCGCTTTGAAGCTATACCGACTCACGTGATGATCGGACTTGGTGTAGTGGATTTGGTTCATGTAATCACCAAAAGGACACGAGGGATGTCGCTTTTGAGTGGGAGTTCATTCGTAATATAGATTAGTTGAACTCAATATATCATACACTTAGTCTAAACTTTACAAATTCTGTTGTAGATGGCACCACCTGCTTTTAATTTCAATGCGTTCATGGAGAAAGAGAAACTAGCAACGACGGTAGCAACTTTCTTGAATGGGCCATGAATTTGAGGATTCTCTCTTACACAAAAGCAATATGTGCTAGAAGCGTTAGGCCCCACCTTTGATGATGCCCATGACGAGGAGAAGAATGTCTATCGACTCGTCAGAGGACCACAACTTAGTTCATTGCGGCATATTGTATGGGCTAGAGCCGAACTTGAAAGCGTTTGAAACGGCAATGCTTTTGATACAATGGGTGAGTTGAAAATGATTTTCGACACACATCTTTCAGTAGAAAGCTACAATGCTTGAAAAGTTCTTTAGCTGCATGATGGAAGAGAACAACTCCGTTAGTGAGCATGTACTCAAGATGTCGGGTTCTGCCGATAAGCTTGTGTCCTTGGGAATAACGATTCCCATTGACTTAGGCATCCATCGTGTTCGGTCTCGCCACCTAGCTATAAGAGCTTCGTGATGAACTATAATATGCAAGGCATGAAGAAGTCTCCCGAGCTTCACAATGCTTAAAAGCTGAGTGGAGATCAAAAAGGAACATCAAGTGTTGATGATCAATAGGAACACTGGTTTCAAGAAAGACAAGAAGGAAAAGCGGAAGGAAGTAAGGCGGCAAGCACTTTGAAAAAACCCGAGTTGGACCCAAGTCCGATACCAGTGCTACTATTGTAAGGGGATCAGCCATCGAAGCATAATCGCCCCAAGTATCTGGCGCACAAGAAGGCGGCAAGGCAAACAAAGGTATATATGATATACATGTTATTGATGTGTACTTGACTAGTGCTCGCAGAGCACCGGGTATTTGATACGGTTCGTTGCTAATATTTGTAACTCGAATCGAGATTGCGAACAGGCGACCGCTAGCAAGGGGTGAGGTCAAGATGTGTGTCGGCAATGGATCAAACGTTGATGTGATCGCCGTCGGAACGCTACCTCTCCACTTACCGTCGGGATTAGTTATAAACTTAAATAAATGTTATCTGGTGCCTGCACTGAGCATGAACATTGTATCTGGATCATGTTTGATGCAAAGTGGTTATTCATTTAAATCTGAGAACAATGGTTGTTCCATTTATATGAATGAAATCTTTTATGGTCATGCACCGATGATGAATGGTTTATTTTTGTTAGATCTCGATGATAATGTTACACATATTCATAATGTTGATGCTAAAAGGATTAAACTTAATGATGATATATCCGCATATATGTGGTAATCGCTAGGTCATATTGGCATTAAACGCATGAAGAAGCTCCATTCGGATGGACTTTTGGAATCACTTGATTATGAATCATTTGATACATGTGAGCCATGCCTTATGGGCAAGATAACTAGAACGCCGCTTTTCGGTTCAATGGAACAGGCGAATTTATTGGAAATCATACATTCGATGTATGTGGTCCAATGAGTGTGTCGGCCTTGAGGTGGATATCGTTATTTTGTTACTTTCACGGATGATTTGAGTAGATATGGTTATATCTACTTGATGAAACACAAGTCTGAAACCTTTGAAAAGTTCAAGGAATTTCGTAATGAAGTGGAAAATCATCGTAATAGAAAGATCAAATTTCTACGATCGACCGTGGAGGTGAGTATCTAAGTTACGAGTTTAGCACTCACATGAAAGAGTGTGGAATTGTTTCACAACTCACACTGCGGAACACCACAATGAAATGGTGTGTCGGAACGTCGTGTCGTACTTTATTAGATATGGTTCGATCTATGATGTCTCCAGCGGACTTGCCGTTGTCATTTTGGGGTTATGCACTAGAAAGCTGCATTCACTTTAAATCGGGCACCATCTAAATCCGTTGAAAAGACACCGTATGAATTGTGGTTTGAAACAAACCTAAGCTGTCATTTCTTAAAGTTTGGGGTTGCGATGTTTATGTGAAGAAACTTCAACCGGATAAACTCGAACCCAAAGCGGAAAATGCGTCTTCATAGGATACCCTAAAGAAACTATTGGGTATTCCTTCTATCACAGATCCGAGGGCAAGGTTTTTGTTGCCAGAATGGATCCTTTCTAGAGAAAGAGTTTCTCATGAAGGTGTGAGTAGTCGGAAGGTAGAACTCGAAGGTTGTGGAACCTTCTCTTCAAAGTATGGCGAGTAGCGCTTGGCGGAAGTTGTTCGGAGTTGGCTCCACATTGAAGGGAACTAATGATAATGATCATGAAACTCGAAAGAGAGTACTACCGAACCTCGCAGGTCAAAGCAGACGCTGCAGCTCCCTGTCACGGAAATCTGTCATAAATTTCATGGTTGATGAAAATAATGACCTGCGACGTATGAAGAAGCGATGATGAGCCCGGATTCCAACAAATGGTTAGAAGCCATGAAATCGAGATGGAATCCATGTATGAAAATCAAGTTTGGAACTTGGTGGAATTACCTCACGGCCGAAGGCCGTGGAGAACAAATGGATTTTCAAAAGGAAAGCGTCGATGGTAATGTGACCATCTATAAAGCTCGACTTGTCGCAAAGGGGTTTCGACAAATTCAAGGAGTTGACTATGATGAGACTTTCTCTCCGTGGCGATGCTAAAGTCGATTAGGATTATGTTAGCAATTGCTGCATATTTCGATTATGAAATATGGATGGATGTCAAAACCGTTTCTCAATGGTAATATTGAAGAAGAGTTGTATATGATACAACCAAAGGGTTTTGTCGATCCTAAGGATGCTAACAAGGTGTGCAAGCTTCAGCGATCCATCTATGGATTGAAGCAAGCATCACGGTTGGAATCTCCGCTTTGATGAGGTGATCAAAGAGTTTGGATTTGTCCAAACTTATGGAGAAGCTTGTATTTACAAGAAAGTGAGTGGGAGCAATGTGGCATTTCGATATTATATGTGGATGACATATTATTGATGAAATGATATAGAACTTTAAACAGTGTTAAAAGTTATCTAAACGACAAATTTTCAATGAAGGACCTAGGTGAGCGTCATACATATTAGGCATAAAGATCTATAGAGATAGATCTAGGCGCCTAATAGGGCTATCGCAGTACATACCTTGATAAGATTTTAAAGAAGTTTAAAATGGACGGAAGTAAGAAGGGTTCTTACCTATGTTGCAAGGCAAGACATTGAGTAAGACTCAAAGTCCGGCTTCGGAAGAAAGAGAGATAATGGACAAAGTCCCTATGCTTCAGACCATAGGCTCTATAATGTACGCCATGCTATGTACAAGACCGGATGTGGCACGCTATTAGTTTGACTAGTAGGTACCAATCGAATCCAGGTTCGAACATGGATAGCGGTCAAGAATATCCTTAAGTACTTAAGAAGAACTAAGGATATGTTTCTTGTATCTGGAGGTGAAGAAGAGCTCGTCGCTAAGTGTTATGTCGACGCTAGCTTTGACACCGATCCGGATGACTCTAAGTCTCAATCCGGATCGTATTTCTCATGAATGGCGGAGCAGCGATTAGTTGGAGGAGCTCCAAACAACCTGTGGTAGCGGGATCAACAATGGAGGCGAATATGTTGCTTTGCTTGAGCGGCTCAGAAGCGCTTTGGATGAAGGAGTTCATATCCGAACTAGGAGTTGTGGCAACGCGTTGGACCCAATGGTGATCTATTGTGACAACAATGGTGCCATTGCCAATGCCAAAGAGCCAAGGTCTCACAAGCATTCCAAGCATATTAAGCGCGGTTTCACTCCATCGCGAGCATGTCAAGGATGGAGATATAAAGATTTAAAGTACATACGGATCTCAATGTAGCGATCCGTTGACTAAAACTCTCCCTAGAGCAAAACATGATCAACACCGAACTCAATGGGTGTTAGATATATCACTATGTAACTAGATTATTGTCTCTAGTGCAAGTGGGAGGCAAGGAATATGCCCTGAGAGGCAATAATAAATTGTTTATTATGTGTATTCCAAGTATATGATAGATGTTTATTTTGCATGCTATAATTGTATTAATACGGAAACGTTAATACATGTGTGTTTAATAAACAAACAGAAAGTTCCTAGTTAAGCCTCTCTCATAAACTAGCTCGTTGATTAACAAGATGATCAAGGTTTCCTGATCATGGACATTGGATGTTGTTAATACTGGGATCACAACATTAGTGTAATGATGTGATGAACATTCATCCGAAGTATAGCATTACGATCAAAGTCATTGAGTTTATATTGCTATAACAACTTACGAAGTGATCCTAATCCTTAGACCATGAGATCATGTCAATCACTAACACCGGAAGAGTTTCTTGATAACATCAAACGTCACACCGTAACAGGTGATTATAAAGATGGGTTCGTAACTAATAAAGTGTTATGTTGAGGCTCATGGATCGAGAGTGGAATTTGTTCATCCGATGATGGATAGATATACTGGGCCCTCTCGGTGATATCACATTGATTAGCTTGCAAGCAAGTGATTTGATCACTAGAATGTTATATCACGGAACGAGAAAAGAGTGCATGTCGAACGAGATCAAACTAGGTATGGAGATACCGATGATCGAATCTCGGACATGTAATATATCGTGAGACAAAGGGATTAAGATACTAGCGTAAAAGGTTCCGACGATCACAAGAAAGTCATCGTTGAATGTGTGGGAGTCAGTATGGGTCTCCAGATCCCGCTTCTGATTATTGATCGAGAGGGTCTCGATCATGTCCGCATTATTCACGAACCGTAGGGTGACACACTTAAGAGACACCGACATCCAATTGGAGCAAAAGTTTCATGCCGAAAAGAATAAACAAGCGCGAATTTATTTCACTAGATACCAAAGCGGGTTTTGGTGAAATTGCATAAAGTGGTTATGCATGTGAAATAGAATTCTAGCAAGGGTTATTGTGAATGTTTGTCATTAAAGTAATTGACAAAATTCTGAATAAAATAAAGAGTTTTATTTAATGAGAGTTTGCATTAAATTTGGTGGAAATTTAATGGGATTTTGAGTGGGTTTTGAGTGGAGAATTTTGAAGGGCCATTTTGTGAGTGGAGTGTCCACCCACATGAATGAGGGAGAGGTGGGGCACCCTCCATGGCCGGCCATGCCCCTTGGGTTGCCCCTCCCCTATAAAAGGAGCCCTCCTCTCACTTCTCCTCACACACCTCCTCGTGAAGGATCTCTCTCCCTCTAGAATTTATTCCCATGGTCTCGGACTAGCGGGATACATGTTCCGGTGGCTATTCGGCAAGAAAGAGTTGTGCTTCCTGCATCGCTGGGCGAGGCGGAGGTTGCTTGGTGCCTCGAACGTGTGTGCGAGCACGGATGCGCTGCTGATTTGCGGCGCTAGGACTTCCTCTCGATCTTGAGATCGGCAAGAGATCGTCTACATCAACCACGAGTTTGGACTCGTTAAGCTTTGTCGGTCTTCAAGGGTATGTTCTCTACGGATATACATCCGCCCGTTGTTTGTATCTAGTATAAATAGATCTTGGTATATAGTTCACATCGTAGGAAAATTTTTGTTTTCTATGTTGCGAACCCTACACGGGAACGGGGTGGCACGATCAGTGAGGAGAGGGGAGTGATATGGTGTGCTCAATTCGGCTGGGGGTGGACTCTATTTATAGTGGAGCGAGGGGACTGACGGGGCGCAAGGTGAGCTCGTCATGGTCGACGGTACAATTGGCTATCGGCGTGGGCGACGGTAGAGGGCGGTGCGGTGCTCCCTGGCGATGCTCAACGACACGGTGGCGAGACGTGGGGCGGTGTGGTTTGGTCGGAACGCGACGGTGCTCTGCGCGTGCCCGACGGAAGATTTAATGGCGCATGCGCGTGGCGAACGGCGACAGCGTGTCTGCGGGGTTGCTGGGACGGTGGTGATCACGTATGCACGCGGCAAGGGCGGAGCGCGGTCTGTGGGCGTCGGTCGAGCGTGGCGCATGTTGGGGATATGCTATATGGGTATCCTCATAGCATGTCTCTTATCCGACTAACCCGGGTGGCCCATAGTCGGTAGCATGGCTCGTTTCTGGGCGTCGATTAGGTGGATCGGAAGAGGCCCATGTCGGATAAAGGAAGGCTACGGTGGAGTCACTAGCGTACCCGAAGCCTTGGAGTACAAGATACACAAGACTAGTAATAGATGGTGTAGAACTCTGTAACCTGTCCAGCTAGGGATTTTCCCTGTAACCCTAGGATCTGATGACTATATAAGTCGGGCCTATTGGAGCCTTTAGGGCATCGTTTTACATACACCTCGCACAGCGAACCTAATCTTTGTAACTCGGCGTATTGCCATTATAGTGATTTATAGCAGGAGTAGGATTCCGCCACCGTTGTGGGATCTGAACCTGGGTAAGCTGTGTTACCTCGTGCATCACAACCGTCCGCCTTACCCCACGTCTCTAAACACGCATTGTGAGGACCCCTCCATGGCGTACTCGTCGGCAATACCACGACAGTTGGCGCCCACCGTGGGGCAAGAGGCGCTTCAGGCTCTTCAGCGGGCGAGGACCATCGGTCGCGTTCTCTTCTCCGGCAATGTTCCGATCATCCCCCGACGAGTTCTGGATCCCGGCGAAGACGAACCCTACGCGGTGTTCGATCGTTCCTATCGGAGACATCCACCTCTTCATCGGCGAAACCGACTCGGGCACTAGTTCCCTGGGAGTCGGAGGAGCATCAAGACCCGCACGGACCGCCTACGGGCAGGATACGTTCGCGGAAGGATCGTTGTCGGATCTCTCCTCGGAGTTTGCCGGCAAAGATTGGAAAAATTCAGGACCCACACGGACCGCCTACGGGCAGGATACGTTCGCGGAAGGATCAATGTTGGATCTCTCCTCAGAGTTTGCCGGCAAAGATCAAAAAAAATTCAAGACCCACCCAAACCGCCCCTGTGCAGGATATAAAGGTGGAAGATCACTGCAAGTCCGCCGGCTTTGTCCGTGCGTCTGGACCGCAGAGATCCAAGTTCGTCGGCGTGGTTACCATCTTCGATCTGGCGCGCTGCATTCAGAGAGAGGGCGAAAAACCCCGCGACTACCTCGCCCAGTGGCTCGTATCTGAGCGACGGCCAACTACCCCAATAATGATGCCATCTATCACTTTGTGGAAGGACTGGACCATGGAACGCTTCTCCGACATTCTCTAAGACGGCAACAGCGCCAGGGGCCTCACCTTCAAGGCATGGTGAACACCGTCAACAACTACGCGGCGGCTGACAAGGGCAGCGCTTAGGCTCATTGACGGAGCCCCTCGATGAAGCCACGCCACCACCGCCTCCGGCCGCCATCGTCGCAGCAGCACCACCACTTCCAGTCATCGTCGAGGCCGTTGCACCTCCACCGCCCGTCATCGAGGAAGTCCTGGCACCCTCTGACTCTGTCATTGACGCGCTTTATGCTGATTTTAGTGCAAATTCAGAGGAAATAGACTTCAGTCCAGAAGAGCTAGACTCCGCTATGCAGGAGATGGAGGAGGAGTACTCGCGCGACGAGCAAGCTAATAACACCGTCATGTCTTGAGGGGTGTTTGTCACCATTGGGACAGCGATGGACGAAGACCAGCCCGGGCAAGCTCCGCCTACAACACTGGATAAGGGGAAGGGGCCACTAATTGCTGACGACATTGATCGCACAAAGATCATGCCGCCTCCGCCTAAACCAGTACAACAGCCGCAGGAACTCGGCACCGGTCCGAGCAACAACAACACCGCGAACTTGTCGCCTCCAGCATCCACGTCGGCAGCAGCCCATGTTACTCCAGCTGATAGAGTGATGTACGGCAATCTCCTCGTTGAGCCTCTAACCGTTTATCATATCCGGAACGTGACTCAGCTTGACGAGAAGCGCCAGCAGCTGCTGGAGGAGGCGCAAGCCATCGCGGATCAAGGTGCTAAACTAGATCGAGATCTGGTCAACACGCAGAAGTCCATAGAGAAAGCAAGAGCAATGGAGGCCGAGTACAAGACTCTGCTGCAACAGCAGAAGGCTAAGAAAGCTCCGGCTCGCGTCATCAACGATCCTAGTGTACGGCACAACCTAGGATGGGCTCCCTCGAAGCCGGCACAGGACAAGCCATACATTGATAGTGAAGGCAAACAGGTAATGCCCACCCCACTCCTTAACCTCGCCGTCGCCAAGACCCTTCTGGAGCAGGATAGATCGCCTGAGGCAGTGGAACAGGTCTATGACCTAGTGTCCAAGGCGGTAAAGCAGCAGGAAAAGGCCACCTCTCAGAGGCTTGAGTCTGACCCAGCGCTCTGCCGATCTAGCCAGTACAAACCGCCAAGGTACATATCTCCTCAGGATGTCGGATCACGAACGGGTTCATCAGAACGAAGACGGAAGGATGCGCACAACAGGAAGGATGCTATCCCCATATCCTCCGACCACGGAGAAAGAGCCCAACCTCGCCGCCCATCGCCACCGCCCCGATCCCCCCGACGTCAGGAAGATTGCAAGACTCACCATCGTACGGATATGCCCCCTCCAAAGCAGTACGGCATCGTCATCCGCGATAACGCGGCACAGACCCGTCATGATGGAGAGCGCCACCAAGGACATAAGAGCAGGTCACACCATGACCCTCCGCGTCCGGCAAGCAACCGTGACAGGCGTGGGGCGTCGCAGGAGGGTAACAGCAAGAAGGCTAACCCACCGCCACCTCCGCCTCCGTCACCGCCAAGCAGTCACCATGACGGAAGAGGCCCGCGTCGTTCACGCAGCCCATCCCCTGTTGACAACAAGAAGAAGAACCCGGAGCCATACGATGCACGTTCACGGATCGATAAGATCCACGAGGCCCGGGAAGGACCATACCTGGGACCACGTTGCTTTGGACCTGCAATACGGTCCGCGACTTACCCCAAAGGTTTCCGGATAGACAAGACCATCAAGCCCTATGACGGCACCGCCAAACCTGCCACATGGTTGCAGGACTACGGCAACGCGGTGGAGATTGCCGGAGGCAACGTCGCCGTTAAGTACCTCCGTTAATGTTGGCGGGCACGCGACGTTAGTGGATCGACGACTTGCGGAGAAATCTATCTACAACTGGTTGGACATGCAAGCGTTCACCAAAACTTTGAGGGTACATACAAGCGTCCCTGACTGTGGGCGATCTACGGTGCGTGCAAGAGAAAGACGAGACATCTCGCGCATACCTCTCCGCTGGTGGACATGAAGAATTCTCGCGCGAGTGCGCCCGCACCACCATGGCCGTCTTCATCGATGGATTGGAAAGGGGCACGTTACTCCGACATAAGCTAAAGCGCTTGCAGGACAATCATCATCTTGACTTGAATCAGATGATTCAGTTAGCTAGTGAGTTCGCAACTGCCGAAGATGATGCTCGTGGCTCTTTGCCGGCAATGGCCGTTCCAACCCAAGCTCGGAGGAACAACAGTACAAAGCGGAAAACCGCTCCAGAAGAAAAGCAATCTACCGACATGGTCGCCATGACTTTTGTAGGACGAGGAGAAGGCGGACAACATGGCCGAGGAAGGGGAGCAGGCCGTGGGCAGCAACGAGGAAGTGAAACCAACTCGGCGCCGTTCCGCGTTCCCCAAACCTACGAAGAGTACCGCGATATGCCGTCCCTCGTACACCTCGACGCCAACGGCAAGGCCACCCATACCAATCGACACTGCAAGTTCATCAACGACCTCAAGGAAGACCCGGAGTCCGGCTATAAGCGAAGTCGGAAGAACAGACCGCGAGGCAAGGGCAATGGGAAGAAGAAGGAGGAGGAGTCCAAGGATTCAAGTGACATGGACGAGGACGTTGACCCCAAGCACGCCGCCAAGAGCGACGACAAGGGCAAGAACCCCTTCACAAAGAAGGCCCCAGTATACCACACTTTCCTTGGCACCCCCACCGTCCGACAACAGAAGACATCTCTAAGGATCCTGATGGCCACTCTCCCCCCAGTCCCCCAATACATGCGCTGGTCGGAGGTTCCAATCACTTGGGACAGGACGGGCCACCCAGACCTTGTGCCCACGGAGAACCAATACGCCATGGTCATCAACCCATTGATTGACGGCGTGGAGTTCACCAAGTGCATGGTGGATAGTGGAAGCAGCATCAACATCATGTACCTGGATACACTGCAGAAGATGAACTTGACGGAGGCAAACCTAAGGCGGACCAACACCGTGTTCCATGGCGTAGTTCCTGGACGGGAGGCTCGGTCCCTTGGGTGCATTACACGTCAGGTAGCCTTTGGCAACGTTAATAATTACCGCCAAGAGCGCATGACCTTTGAGGTGGTCCCCTTCAAGAGCGTGTACCACGTCATATTCGGCCGCGACATATTCCACACGTTCATGGCCAAGCCATGCTTCGTCTACACAAAACTCAAGATACCCGGACCAAACGGTGTCATCATCGTATCCGGAAGCTTTACCAAGGCAAGGGACTGCGAGATCAATGAAGCAGCCATTGCAGAAGCTGTCCTCTACAGCAAAGAATTCAAGGAGATCCAGAGCAAGGTCAATGACTCAGAGATGCCCGCGTCGAAGAAGCAGATCTCCGACTCCGCTCCTGCGTTCAAGGCCGCCATCGAGACCAAGCCGGTGGAACTTGTGGTAGGCGATGCCTCCAAGACCGTCGCCATTGGGACGAACCTGGATCCCAAATAGGAAAGTGTGTTCGTCGAGTTCCTCCGTGAGAATAGGGACATCTTTGCCTGGCAACCTGCCGACATGAAAGGTGTACCTAGGGAACTTGCCGAGCACAGCTTAAATATAGATCCAAAATGTAAACCAGTGAAACAACCTCTACGACGCTTCGGAGATGAGAAGATACGCGCCATTGGCAAAGAGATAGCTAGGTTACTTAAGGCTGAGTTTATCCGAGAAGTCCTTCACACCCGATGGGTGGCCAATCCTGTACTTGTCCCCAAAAAGGGAACCAATGAATTAAGAATGTGTGTTGATTACACCGGCTTGAACAAAGCATGTCCCAAAGATCCGTTTGCTTTGCCTCGCATTGACCAAGTCATTGACTCGATGGCTGGCTCGGAACTTTTGTGTTTTCTCGATGCATATTCAGGATACCACCAGATCAAGATGAGGAAGTCAGACCAATTGGCCACTTCGTTCACTACCCCATACGGCACATTTTGCTATGTCACGATGCCCTTTGGGTTGAAAAACGCAGGTGCTACCTACCAGCGGACAATGCAACGTTGCCTTCAAGACCAAATTGGTGGGAACGTTCACGCCTATGTGGACGATATCGCGGTGATGTCTAAAAAGTCAAACGACTTAATCTCCGACTTAAAAGAAACCTTTGATAATATCCGGAAATACAACATGATGCTCAACCCTAAGAAGTGCGTCTTCGGGGTTCCAGTCGGCAAACTGTTGGGCTTCATCGTTTCCCAGCGCGGAATCGAGGTCAACCCGGAGAAAATCAAGGCCATCTTAAACATAAACCGTCTGACATGCCTAATGGACATCCAACGACTAACTGGTTGTGTTGCAGCAGTTAGTCGGTTCATCAGCCGACTTGGAGAGAAGGCTCTGCCGCTGTACAAGTTGCTAAAGAAGGCGGACAAATTCACATGGACGAACGAGGCAGATGCAACATTGAAGCAGCTCAAGGAGATTCTTTCCTCAGCTCCCATCCTTGCAGCACCCGAGCCTGGCGAGCCCCTGTTAATTTACATGGCGACAACCAACCGGGTTATTAGCATCATCGTCGTGGTAGAGCGGAAGGAACCAGGCTATGAGCACGAAGTGCAACGACCAGTTTACTATGTAAGCGAGGTCTTGACGGAGTCCAAGCAGCATTACCCGCACTACCAAAAGATAGCTTACGGAGTATTCCTCGCTTCGCGGAAGCTGAGGCATTACTTTCAGGAGCACCCAATCACAGTAGTGAGCAAGACTCCACTGTCCGACATTATCAACAACGGCCTTCTGAGGAAGGGTCGCAGTGGGGCATCGAACTTGCCGCCGAGATCACCTACAAAAGACGCGACGCTATCAAGTCACAAGCCTTGGCGGATTTTATTGCATATTGGACGGAGATGCGGATGCCACTCCGCTGCGAACCGTAATCTTGGGTGATGCACTTTGACGGATCAAAGCTGCTCAACGGCTCGGGGCTGGTGTATTGGTCTGATCACCAAAGGAGACAAGCTACACTACGCTCGCAGATCCACTTCGAGGCTACAAACAACATGGCGGAGTATGAAGCACTCATTCACAATCGCGTGTAGCCAAGGATATTGGCATCAAGCGCATAGTTTCTGTGGAGATTCCGACTTGGTTGCCCAAACAGTGGCACACCGAATGCACGGAACCCTATGATGGCGGCATATCGCGACGAAGTGGACGAGATAGCCAAGAGCTTCTTGGGCTACGAAGTCAAGTATGTACCTAGGGAGCGAAACGAGGCGGCTGATCTATTGTCTAAACTTGGATCAGGGCGCAAGCAAATTCCGCCAGGAGTTTTCCTAGAGCATCTACGCACACCATCCGTGAAGGGCGCCGACATCGACAACCCGGATAGAGCTGATTCTTTCATCAACATGGTGACAAAGATCCCTCCGGCTTGGACAAAACCGTTCATGGAATATCTCGAACACGAAACTTTGCCCGACGACGAGGTCGAAAGACGGCAGATAGTACGACGAGCAAAGGGTTATACCATAATCAATGGGCAACTCTACAAAAGGAGCACTACTGGTGTATACCTAAAGTGTGTTTCCCAGCTAGAAGGTATGGAAATCCTACACGAAATCCATCTCGAAGATTGCGGGCATCACACCACTCCTCGATCATTGGTCCCGAAAGCCTTCCGGCAAGGATTCTACTGGCTGACCGCGAAGGCGTACGCCGACAAGCTGGTTGAAACATGCAGAGGATGCCAGTATTATGCCCGACAACCACATGTTCCTGCTGAAGAATTGCAAACAATACCAATAACTTGGCCGTTTGCAGTCTGGGGGCTAGACATGGTGGGGCCGTTACAAACGTCACCGTGTGGGTTTACGCATCTACTTGTAGCAGTTGACAAATTCACCAAATGGATAGAAGCTAAACCCATTAGAAAGCTTGATGGGGCAACTGCCCTCAGGTTTGTCCAGGATCTAGTGGTGAGATTTGGTCTCCCACATAGCATCATCACCGACAACGGTAGCAACTTGTCACTCGGAGAAGTGGAGGCCTATTGTTGGGACAAAGGCATCTGACTTGACCTTGCGTCTGTGGCACACCCACAATCTAATGGTCAAGTTGAGCGAGCCAATGGATTAATTCTGCAGGGAATCAAGCCACGTCTTGAGGCACCGCTACATAGAGCAGTCGGAGCCTGGGCGGAAGAATTACCATCTGTGCTGTGGAGTTTACGAACTACACCCAACAGATCCACCGGCTACACCCCTTACTTCATGGTATATGGAGCAGAAGCTATCCTACCTTCCGACATCCTCCACGATGCACCAAGAGTTGTCGCCTATGACGAAGAGGACGCTGAAGAATCCAGACACCTAGATGTGGACCTTCTCGAGGAGGAGCGCGTTTTGGCATGCCAAAGATCTGCCATCTACCAGCAGAAGCTACGCAGCTACCATAGTCGCCGCGTCCGGCATCGTTCGTTTAAAGAGGGGGATTTAGTACTCCGACTTAAGCAGAAGAAGTCACACAAATTATCCCCGCCATGGGAAGGACCGTTCATCATAAGCAAGGCGCTGCTCAATGGGTCTTACTACCTTGTCGGCAATCGTGAGCTCAAGGATAGACCCAACGAGGATCATAAGCGTAAGCGACGTGACCCGGACGATGACTACCCGGAGCTTGATCGGCCATGGAACATAGCACAGCTATGTCCTTTCTACACTTAGCATTTTTTATCTAATCGTGTACCTCTTATATGATCAATGAAATAAAGCTCTTTGGTTCACTCATATTACTGAGTCTTTTACCTCCTTTAGTGTTCATTTTTGGATCATATAAACCTTTATGCACAAGTTTTGCGATTGCACTTGTGAAAATTCCGCCTACGGGCGTTAGCTTAAGTTTTCTAGTCTACACATTCTTTGTTGTTTCTATGTGGATTCTGGAGTAGTGACTTTTGGCACTTATTGTCGGCGATTTTGTGCTCAGGTTATAGACGGTGCCATTGGGCATCATCACCTAAGCGCATGGTTCCGACAACGAGTCTTCCGACTCACGAAAAATCAAGCATAAAAACCAAAGTAATGGATAAGCCAGCACTTGCTTAAAAAATATATACATACTGGGCATTAATTCTTAAGTAGCAGGATATGACAACCACTGTTTTCCGCCTTAAGATTACATCACCAAGTTTTTTCAATGCACACTCTAGAGGTGAAACAAGAATTACAAAGTGTTTTTCACTCCTTGGGTGCATGGGACTTGGAGGCCGCATCATCACCAGCAGGAGATTCACCTTCAGCGTCACCACTGTGAGGAGACTCGGAGGATTCAGGGTCGGTGTTGTCAAGGAATTTCCTGGGCACGAAGACGTCGACATCCACCAACTCGGCAACCCTGGTGTCATAGCCCGCGAGTGATGACAGGATGGCTTCGTGATCGATTTCCTTGCCGTCATCATCCACGTCGGGGATACCAGATGTCACCGTGTCGATGTCGGCACCTTCATAGTGTGCCTTCACCATGGACAACTCCATCCTTGCGCCAGCCCGTTCACATGAAGCTTTCCAGCTTGCGACACGCTCGGGGGCTCAGCGCAGAATCTCCGAGTACTTCACCACGGAGTCAGAGGCCTTGATGTAAATTTGGAGGGGCTTGGCGATCTCCTTGGCTTGGGTGATGGCGGTGTTGATGAAGTTGCCGGCAATAATCATGCATTCCTTGTCCGAAGGAGGCGAGCGGGTTAAGCCCATAGGCGCTGAAAATTCCGACAAATAATTGCATGAGTTCAATAAATTCTAAGTATCTAGACTACAGAGCCACAAGGTGGAGGACACTTACTGAAGATGCTGGCCTTAGCCTGCCAGACGACGTCCGCCAAAGATTCCTTCTCTTGTTGGAGGAGCTTAAACGCCTCGCTATGGCGAAGGTTTTGCTCATCGGCAGCTTGCTTCTGATCCTTTAGGATCGCAAGCTCCTCCTTCAAGCGATTGATCTCAGCGGAGGTGGAGTCCTGCAGGGCTTTCATGGAATCCTCGTGCATCTTCAGCATTTCTTCCCTCTCCTTCTTAAGGATCTTGTTCTCGCTGTCCAGCTGCTAGATGTGCTTGGATTGCTCGACAATATCCTTGGCCTTGGCTACATGCTCTGCAAGTCGGAGAAAACAAAGTACATAGTGAGTACTTGAAGAAGGAAGGCACAAAAGTAAGACGGAAGTGCGCAAAAAGAAAACAGACTCTTGTTTTTGATGATCTGTTCCTTCAAGATGGCGGTTTTACCCTTTTCAGCTTCAAGGTCCGCACGCATCTTCTGATACTTATCATTGGCCATGCCCCTCCGAGCATTCTCGTTCTATGGAAACAAACACAAAGTCAAGCCGTTGTTTAGTCCGCTTAGAGACTCCAGTCGGAAATTTTCCACTTAGATGCTCGGGGGCTACAGCGAGAGTTTTTAACTTAGCAATATGCTTAGCTTTTCTTTAAAGCATCTAGTCGGAGCTAATTCAGTTCTCAACTAGAAGCTTGGGGGCTATAGTATAAAGTTTTAAACTCGGAAAATGCTTAGCTTTTCTTTAAGTATCTAGTCGGAACTAATTTAGTTACAACTAGAGGCTTGGGGGCTACAGCACTTAAAATTATGAATACTGTGTATGCTACTCTTAAAGCATCTAGTCGAAATAATTCATTCCATATAAATGCTTGAGGGCTACAGTGAGAGTTTTTTCTAACTTAGTCACTCTTAGAGCATATAGATGCAAAGCCAATGGTTTTTCGCCTACATCCTCGGGTGCTACAGTGGGATACTCATATGAAATTCAAAAGGTAAAGTAAAACTTACAAGTGCGATGATCTTGAGGTTTGTAGCACTCTCGGCCAGCAACTTGCCAAAAGAAACGTTGTTACTTTGCAAGATGTCTGCTTGACGGAGTAGCTCATCAAGACCGCACGTCGGAGATGATGGCACTCCTCCAGGAACCATAGTTGTGCTACCCGGTGTAAGCACCGGGAAAATAATCTTCAGCAATTCGAAGGGTTTCTGGGGAGTAGAGGCGCCGCCTTCGGCAGAAGTACCACCACCCATCATCGCCTTGCCGCTACCGATGGCAACCTTAGCCGGAGCTTCAGCCATTTGAAGAGCAGCGCTCTCCTGCGTCGCCTGCTCGCCGACAATTGCGAGTTCGGTAGAGGCGCCAGAATCCACTTCCATGGCGGAAGGGCCTGGTGCCTCCTGGACTTGGGAGCTTGTTGGGGCGGAGGAGGGCTTGACGGCAGGAGTAGCAGGGGCGATGGCGGGGGAAGAGTCGCGATGCAGCATATCTTTAATGTTTCTAGAAGCCCCAAGAGTCTTGGATGACTTCTTGAGGCTGGTTGTGGCTTTCTTCCTGAAACGTGCAAAATGCATAAGTACAGGAATAAGACAGATAAATAAGACAATGTCGGAGAATAAGAAGCTTACACTAGGGGGGCGCTTTGGCAAACATCCCGGTGGCTTTCTTATTTTCCGCCTCCAGGACGGCAGTACTCTTTTTGGAGGCTCCACCCTCCATCTTCTTCTTCTTTTTGGCGGCCAAGTTTCCCTCTTCTAGATCGCTAAGCTGTTAAGTGAGAAATCATCGTGTTAGACAAGATGATATTGGCAAGACGGAAAAACTGGAGCAATGTCATACACGGAAAATAAATACCTACCTTTGGGAACTTTCCGTCTACAAACATGTCGTAGGTGAGGGTGAAGCCATGCTTCTTGTCCATCACCTTGACGATGTCCTTAAGGCGGAACTTGACGGAGTCGCTCGAGAAGTTGTCCTCGGAGATCCGGAGGGTATCCCTTCGGTCGCCGGTGTACTCGTGCATAAGCTTTGTACGGTGCTGCAGAGGTTGGATCCGCCTGATGAACCAGCACAGGGCTAGGTCCAAGCCAATTAGACCCGTCTCTACAAACCACTCTATCCGCCTTATTGCGCGAGAAGCGTTGAGGTCAGAGGGAAGGGAGGCATGGGACCGCCATGTGGGGACTTCGGCGGCGTCTCCGTCCACAAAGTCCGGGTACGTTACTTCTCGGCCCGTCAAAGGAATGTCGGGGTCGTAGAAGTACGTCCGCTGCCAATTTTTGCATGACTCATGGCTGACGATGTCGGGGAACCGCCGGCCAGGTCGGATCTTGAAGCTTATGGTGCCGCAGTTTCTAAGCTCCTCCCTACTATGTCCGGCTTCACGTTTGACGGTGAAGAAGTAGACAAACAAGTCTAACCTAGGCCTAATCCCTAGGTAACACTCGCAAAGTCCCGCGAAGTTGCTAAGCACTAGGATACTATTGGGGGAGAGGTTATGGGGTTGGACCTTGAAGTGATTCAAGACGGACAGGAAGAAGTGAGAGATGGGCAGAGAAACGCCGCGTACCAATTGCGCCTTGAGGTATACTTTCTCTCCGGCTTGGGGAGAGGGGGTCACCTCTCGCCCGGCGGCGCCAAAGCGAGCCCCTGTCACGGGAGGTAACCCTCAAAGACCATCTCTTGGATGTCGCGCGGTGATGTCCGAGCGCGATCGCCTTTGTGATCGGCTCCTCTTCCAGGGGCTCCAGCGCCGCCAGATTGTGGTCGCCGCCGGTGGTTTCTATCACCGCCGATGCGGGGATGACCAGACCCTCTGGGGGCACGACGATGGAGCTCGCCGGCTTCGCCACAGATTCGTTCGACGCCGCCATTGACGGGGATGAGCTGCTGCTGGCCATGGAGGAAGGAAAGAACGCGACTGGTGCAGGCAAGAGGCTAGGGTTTCTCGAGGTTTTCGCGGAGATCTCGAGGAGGCGCGCGGCTGGAGGAAGAAGACGATGACGCGAGAGAATGGGGTGAAAAAGTGGCAAGTGTCCCACGGTTACTATTTATCTTACTCTGCGTCAAGATTCGTGCAGCTAATCGAACGGTTGCCGCGTAGACGACATGTTCGTGAACGTGCGCGGTAATTTCGCCACGTCTCCAACCGCCGCCGCCAATGGTTCGTATCGCTCGCGCGAGAAAAATGGATATGATTACGTTCTCTGCGTGTGTGAGTTACGAGGCGTCGCTGACCTACAGCCTACATCGTCATAATTGACATGGTAGATGAGCCGTCCCATCAAAGATTTCGGCATGCATGGATTTAATCCGACAACGGGAGCGTACGATGGAAGATTCAGCGTTTCTCCGACTTACTTATAGAAGACGGAGAAAACTTTTGCAGGGTTCTTTGGGAGGACTACACGATATTGCTTGACGATTTGCCGACATCCATCTAGACGGAGCATTCCACAGGAAGAGGCAAGACGGCGCAAGATCTCGGAGTTCTCCGGGGGCTACTGTTGGGGATATGCTATATGGGTATCCTCATAGCATGTCTCTTATCCGACTAACCCGGGTGGCCCATAGTCGGTAGCATGGCCTATGGCCTGCTGGGCGGCCCAGTTAGGTGGATCCATAAGGGAGTCCCATGCCGGATAAAGGAAGGCTACGGTGGAGTCACCAGCGTACCCGGAGCCTTGGAGTACAAGATACACAAGACTAGTAATAGACGGTGTAGAACTCTGTAACCTATCCGGCTAGGACTTTTCCCTGTAACCCTAGGATCTGACGACTATATAAGTCGGGCCTATGGGAGCCTTTAGGGCATCGTTTTACATACACCTCGCACAGCGAACCTAATCTCTGTAACTCGGCGTATTGCCATTATAGTGATTTATAGCAGGAGTAGGATTCCGCCACCGTTGTGGTATCTAAACCTGGGTAAGCTGTGTTACCTCGTACCCGTCAATTGTCCGCCTTACCCCACGTCTCTAAATATGCACTGTGAGGACCCCTCCATGGCGTACTCGTCGGCAATACCACGACAGCGCACGGGGCGCGCTCTTGGCATGGTTGCTGGCGAGCTTGGCATGGTCCGTGCGTGTGGTCCAGTGGCTGGCAGGGTTCGAGCGGTGGACAGGGAGTGGCGATGGACGGTGGGCTGTCTCCCAGACATGTTGGCTAGGCTTGGTTCTTCTCCTAGCTTGCTGTCGACATGGGGGTGACAAGTGTGCACTCGGCCTGCTCACCATTGATGGCATTGCCAAGCTTACAGTGATGCTAAGGGTGTGCAATTGAGCTAGATGATCTACTAAAGACTAGTTGCAACCAGAGAGGGAACAAGTTAGGCTTCAATCACTGCTCACAATAGTGTTTGGATTTTGTTTGATTTGTATCTGCAAGGTGTTTGATGAAATGGCCGCAAGAATTCAAGTTTTGAATTTTGAAAAGATTTTTGGTGGGTGTGCTAGGTTGGTGCTGGTGAGTCTGCAGATGCTTGGGTTTTGAAATTTGAGCTTGTTTGAGTGGTTTTTGAAAAAGTGGGATCTTCCCATATGATAAAGATTCAATTTTGAACTGTCATTTAAACTATGCATTTAAATGTTTTTGGATGATCACAAAGTGGGCCTTGATACTTTGTTATGAGTACAATCAAGGGGTGCAAAGATCCAGAAAAGTTTCTGTTAGGTTCTGAAAGTTTGAGACTGTTATCGCCATATTTTGGCCAAAGAAGGAGATGGGCCGTGATCAAGATGGGCTTGGAAGATACGTATATTCAACGTGTTGTTGAATCGGCCTTGTACGTGAATTTGGGCTAAATTGCCCGTGTATCTTGTATTATAGTAGGTTCCGTTTCAGTTTAGGTAAAGATAGAGTTGTAGAGTTATTCCAAAGATAGAAAGTCTCCGGACTATAAATATGTACCTAAGGTTATCGAGAAAAAGAGGACAATCACGTTCACAACAAACATAATCTCGGCGCATCGCCACCCCTTGTTTCTAGGGTTTCTTTCGGGTTGCGATCTAGGCAGTATTTTTACTTATGCGTTATTTGGTGTTACTCGTACTGAAGCCTTGTTGATGGCGAGTAACACTACTATTATAGATCTGTTGAGGCTAGCATTGGTGCTGTTCGTTATAATTGTTTGAGTTATGCTGCCTCTAGTTACCTCGCTACCTTTGCACTTTTTCCCAAGTGCGAGGGTAGCATCTTGCTTGATCTTTATTTAGTTGATTCGATCTGTTATGGTTATGCCTTGTTCACCAAGGTTTAGTTTGATATCTACGTAGTCAGGCCTTGCAAACGGGTTGAACGATCCGAAGAGTACGTAAGGACGTGGTTTACTAGTTCTAGAGAAGTTGTTCCGTAATTGACTTTACGTCGGTTGTTAGGCCTCCTCTAGGGTTAGTTTCTATCATCTTTTATATCTACCGTGCTCGATTACGTAGGACGTTCCAGTTACGTGGTGAAAACGTTAAACTATCGTAGATCGATTTAACTTGTAATGATAAAGCAAAACCCCATGTTATCGTAAATCTAACGCAGAACCATGGGATAATCGGCTCTAGGAGCCGATTCACAGGGAAACCTGGGAGCCGGTCGCGGCTCGAATTTTACGTATACTTGTTTACCATGCAGGAAATCAATCGGAGCAATCCTTCACCTTCTGACCAGGTATAGGTCGGTGGCATCTCGAACCAAGCGTGACGTGTGCGGAGTTTTGCGGCCGTTGCTCGAGGGACCAGGCCCACCAAGCAGTTCGGGAGCCTCCGGCTCTTCGTGTTGCTCGTCGCTGCTCGGTGGGTTTTGACAGCAACACATTCGCACGCCCGTGGGACATTCAACAACATGCATCAACATCCGACGCCGAGATGGGGGCAGACCGATCCGCGTGACCGAAGAGCACAAGGCGGTATGACGAGATCGAGCTCTCTTGAAGCCGATCTCATCGGCTCTTTTGAGAGGACTCGTAAGCATGGCATCAAGTGGAGGGTTCTCACCGAGGGTGCTCTTGATGAGGTGGATCTGTCGTTCCTTCGAGGAGCGCACTGAGCTCGCGACAGAAGTCAACTACATGGTGGCTCATTCTCTTCACCGCCATTCCGAGAGCCCGTGAACGCTTTGAGTGGATCGCAGTCGCGTAGTTCGTGAGATCATGAAACATCAAGACTCTCCATCGGGGCCTACTCTGGGACTCACCAGGATAAAGACCGCTCCGTGCCAGGCCCGCCATTCACACTTGTAGCTCGGGCCACGGGGGCAGCGTGTCGCCGTCTACAAGGTCGAAGGCGACCCAGGCGATTGCCGCCTCTGTTTGAACCACCTAAAGAAATCCCACATGGATATGTGTGCACTTACGTGCGGATGCAACAACGACACGCACCAACAGTTGCAACCGCGAGATTCTGCGGCGGGAGTTCTGGGCGGGAGTTCCAGCAGCGCTCGAGCAGCGATGTCTGGGATGGACGCCGACAAACAGGCGTGGCTAGCCAAGTATGCCACTGGAATGAGTCATGAGAATCTAGCCCCTGCAGCTCAAACAGTGGAGCAAATCCGTACCATCTTGAGAGACCAGTTCGGCTTCGTGCCGAAGAGAAGAACAATCGGCTATTCAAAGCCATACCCTAACGAGTTTGATCTGATTCCGCTGCCACCCAAGTATCGGCTCCCTGAGTTCTCAAGGTTTAGCGGATCAGAAGGGTCGAGCTCGATCGAGCACGTGAGCCGATACTTGGCACAGTTAGGCATGATTTCAGCATCGGATCAGTTGCGTGTAAGGTTCTTTGCGCAATCGCTGACAGGACCAGCTTTTGGGTGGTACACCTCGTTGACACCTGATTCGATTCAGACCTGGAAGCAACTGGAAGAGCAGTTCCACATCCAGTATCATTCAGAGGATAGGAGGTGGCATTGCGCACTGCACAAGTGCGGCGAGCGAGAGCGTAGCAGTACATCCGGTAGCGGGGACCGTCAAGAACCGATGTTACTCACCGTTTAATCGAGAAAGAAGCGATCGAGCTAGCAGTGTTGGGTCTCTCAACACCATCAAGGATCGGCTTTCCAAGTAGAGTACAACTCATTGGCGCACATGGCCCGTGGTTTACAATGTATGAACAGCGCCACCACAGTTGTACCAAGACAAGTTCAAACGTCCGATAGGCCTGGTCGTCTGAAGAAGAAGATCCTACACAAGACCAGGAGGTGGCCGTGGCTGAATGGGCTCGGGGCGATCTGTATCCCGCAAATGGGTGAAACAAGAAGGGCTGCAAAAGGGTTCGACTTGATGTGAGCAAAGCGAGCGGATATTCGATTCTTCATGAAGGAGAAGCAATTACCGAGGTTACCGAAGGCCACAAAATCCCTACGGCTCAGGAAATGAACGGGAGACCATACTGCAAGTGGCATCACTCGTTCACCCACACCACCAATGATTGCAGAGAGCTACGTCGCCAGATCCAAACAGCGATAGAACAAGGCCGTCTGATCCTTGGGCAGTTCGCCATGAAAGTTGACACAAACCCATTTCCCGGCGTCAACATGGTAGAACAGCCACTCCATGGCGTCTGGAGTTCTCGCTCGATGTTAACATGGCAGGATCTGGGTACCACCATGGCACATACAAGGAGGAAGGCGCTCTCGGGCAAAGAAAGAGAGGAGGCTGGTCCACGACCGCCCAGCCACAATGACAAAGGTACTTAATCGCGAAAGCAGTCGAGAAGCGATATCAGAAGCCACACTCCACACATCTCCTGAATAAGTATGAGCGTCAGTATGACCAACGTCGCCGGCGCAATGGAGACGATGAAGGATATGAGCACCTCGCTAGGGGACCGTCAAAGGAAAAGGAAGGCGCAGACAAACATTGGGATTGTCCTTTCTTCAAGTATTGCTGGGATGCGGGAATGAGCCGATTGCCTACAGTCGACAACTGCCCGGAATGTGGACAGCAGAGGGAGGACACGGGGTCAGTTTCAGTGTTCAAACGTCTAGGGCCTCTCCCGCCTCGGAGCCGTTACAGGGAGTCCGCTCGAGCAAAAGACCTCGAGAAGCCAAGGGATGACAAAGAAGAAGACAGATATCACCGTCCAAGGTGGTGTCCCGACGGACTCAGACACACCCAAAAGCGTAGAGTGCAGCGGCTGCGTAACTTGGAGGAAGCCGAGCGCGATATCTCCACGCTTTAGAAAGCGCCCGATCTGGCCGTTAAAATTAGCGAACCTTGGAAAGCGGAGGACCGCCGAAAAGGAAAGAGTGGCGCCCCAAACCGGTAAAAGCCGATGCAAAGACATCGGTGGCACAAACATGGTGTTCATACTTCCGTCGAGTTCTCGCGCCAAGAACCAATGAGCTATGGCCGCGATTCGATCGCGCCCACGGCGGTTATCTTTGAAGCCACGTGAGAAGGGTTACAAACATCGAAAGCCCTGCACTCTACGAGGTTACATCAATGGGCAACTGTCGGCAAGATGTTGGTGGACACCGAGCGGCGGTCAATATAATGCCATACTCCATGCTACGGCGTTTGGGGCGCTCCGCAGATCGATCAAAACTAACGTCACGTTAAGCGACTTCAACGGCCAGACTTGAACGCAAGGCGTCGAACGTGGATCCGACTGGGCGGAAAACAATACCCACGTCATTTTTCGTGGACGACAAAAGCACCTACGCTGTCTTGCTAGGAGAGATTGATTCACGCTAATTGCTGCATTACATCCACGATGCACGAAGCCTATCTGATGGGATGGAGATGAAGTGGAGGTCATCCATGCAGATGATTCTATCGAGATCTCCATAGCTGGCATGAACGTCGGGAAGCGAAGACCAAGAGCCGATCTCGAATCAGTCTACGGCTGTGAGCGCATTGAAGCTACAAAAAGCGGGTGAGGCTGGTCTTATCCACGGCGACAGAGTAGCAAAGTCCACGATCATGCGTGTACGGCCCGATCCCTGCGATCGGCCACAAAAATAAAAGCAGCAATCATACGACAAGCGGATCATGTAGTCGTGGCGGAGAGATGCCCGCCATTGTAAAACAATAAGGTGTAAACCGTCCTTGACTAATGCAATCAAAAGGGGCTGATTCAGCAATCGCCCAAATTATTTTTGTTATCCTCACCTACCGCTTGCCTGTGTTTAGCATCGATTTGACAGTGACGAAAAGCTAGGGTATGGGTTTACATCCGATGAACTAGAAGAGATCGACATTGGTCACGGGGATAAGCCACGACCAACATTTATCGACAAAAAGTTAGATCCGAGCTGCGGGGTCCGATGATAGCCTGTTGAAAAAATATCGCTGCCGCTGGGACTACGAGATGCAGGTTAGACAGAGCATCATTGAGCATCGACTCCGCTTAAAAAGGATTTCGCCATTCCAAGGCGAGCACGACGGATGAAGGCCGAAATTGGAAGAAGTCAAGAAGGAGGTCGAAAATGTTGACACCAAGTTAATCGGGCCATGCGGTATCTTTGAGTGGATTTCTAGTATTGTACTGTAGAGAAAAGGATGGCCGTTGGCGTGTTGCCATAGATTTTCGGGATCTCAGAGCTACCCCAAAGGATGAGTATCCGATGCCGTGGCGAGACGTTAATCAACGCAGCGGTGGCTGGTCATAAGATCTTGAGCTTCATGGATGGCAATGCGGTTACAACCAAATTTTTATGGCTCCGAAGACATACACAAGACTGCATTGAGTCCGGTCGGTGGGGTTGTTTGAGTATGTAGTCATGACGTTTGGATCAAGAATGCGGCGCCACGTACCAAAGAGCCATGAATTATATTTTCCATGATCTGATCGGCAAGCTGGTGAAATTTACATCGATGACGTGGTGGTCAAGTCGCTTGATGCAAGGACACTTGGACGATGCACGCGTCTGGACCGCACAAGAAAATTCGCCTACGGATGAATCCAAAGAAGTGTGCCTTCGGGTGACGGCGGTCGGTTCTTGGGTTTTTGGTCCATGAACGAAGAATTGAGATCGGCGAAAAGTCGAGGCGGTCACGAACAATGAAGCCACCTACCACAAAGAAAGAACTGCAGTCTCTCATCGGCAAGATCAACTTCGTCGGAAGATTCATCTCAATCTGTCGGGAAGAATAGAGCCGTTCATGGACCGGTGAAAATTAAATCGACGAGGAATTCCGGGGGCGAACAACAACGAGCCTTCGACGAGATCAAAGAATATCGGAAGCCACGGTGTTGGTTCCGCCCCAGCCGGACAGACCTTTCTACATTTACTTGTCAGTAGCTGACACGTCCATCGCCTCGGTGGTGGTGCAAGTTTATGATGGGCTGGAGCGAGTCGTATTTTACATAAGCAGAAGGATCTTTGGGCCGAGATAAGGTATCCGATATCGATAAGTTGTGCCTCTGCTTTTTCACCGCACTAAAGCGCCACATTTTGCTATCAGCGGAGATCATCATCATATGCAAATCAGATGTCATAAAGCACATGCTATCGGCTCCTATGTTGAAAGGCCGACTGGGCAAATGGATGTTTGCATTATCAGAGTTTGACATCCGGTACCAACCAGCAGCGATTAAGGTAGGCGTTGGCCGACCTTATCGCTGAAAGGATCAACACTAACATAGCAGCACTGTCTATAAGAGCGTGGGCTATGTTTTTCGATGGATCGGTTTGTGACGATGGTTGCGGCATCGGCATTTTACTCGTGTCGCCCCGAGGGGCAACATTTTCCTTCTCCATCAGATTATCTACCTCTCGCACCAACAACGTCGCTGATGCGGCGATACGCAAGGGAATGGAGTTGCTCATCGAAGCCGGAGCAGAAGTAGTGGAAATTTTTGGAGACTCCAAGTTGGTGATTTCCCAACTCACGGAGGAATACAAGTGTGAGAGCGAGTCCCTCTTCCCATTATGGCTGCCCGCCGTGAGCGATGGCGCAGTTCGGTACATAAACTTCACCGGATCGCGGTCGCGAATACCGAGGCGAATGATCTTGCACAAATGGCTTCAGGCTACAAGGATGTAGCAGAGGGAGCCGATGTTCAGGTACAGTTCCTGGAAGCTGACGACTGGAGAGCCGATATCTTCAATTACTTGAAGGATTCGGCTCGGGGGCACCTAAACGGATAAGGTACAAAGCCATGAAGTATGTGCTTATTGGGGATGACATGTTTTACAGGACTCAGGAAGGGTTATTGCTCAAATTCCTGGGGACAGCCGAGGCCAATCGGCTCCTACACGAGGTACACGAAGGCGCCTGTGGGACTCGCCAATCAGCTCACAAGATGAAATGGTTGATCAGGCGATCGGGGTTTTATTGGCCCACCATGCTTGAGGACTGTTTCAAGTACTACAAAGGGTGTCAAGCATGTCAGAAATTTGGGAAAATTCAGATGGTACCCGCGTCAGCAATGAACCCCATCATCAAGCCTTGGCCATTCCGAGGTTGGGGCATGGATATGATCGGCAAAATCAATCCTCCATCAAGCAAAGGCCACATGTGGATTTTGGCCATCACTGATTATTTCACTAAATGGGTGGAGGCTGTCCCGATGAAATCAGTAAACTCAAAGGATGTTATCAACTTTGTGAAAGAACATGTCATCCATAGATTCAGGATTCCCCAAACTATCACGACCGATGGAGGTTCGGTCTTTATTTCTCACGAGTTTAGAAAGTTCTGCGAGGACACGGGGATTAAGCTGATCAGATCATCTCCATACTATGCTCAGGCAAATGGGCAAGCTGAAGCATCCAACCAGAGCCTCATCAAGCTGATCAAGAGAAAAGTCGATGAGCACCCTAGGCGTTGTACGAGGTTTTGTCGAGGCGTTGTGGGCTTATCGCATGTCATGCCACGGGCGATAAAAACCTCGCCATACCATCTAGTATATGGACAAGAAGTCGTATTGCCACAGGAAATTACGGCTGGATCGAGACGTGTCACTTTTCGTGACAATCTAACAATCGAAGAATATGCAACCACGATGAGTGACGGTGTTGAGGATTTAAGCGAGCTCAGGCTGTGGTCGCTGAGAAAATCAAAGAGAACAAGGCCAAGGTAGCTCGTGCATATAACAAGAAAGTGAGGCCAAAGGAGTTCCACGTTGGTGATCTGGTATGGGAATCTGTGTTGCCATTAGGGACTAAGGATGCAACATATGGTAAATGGTCTCCAAATTGGCACGGGCCGTACAGGGTCGATCAAGTTTTAAGAGGAAACGCATACATGCTTGAGGAGCTGGACGGCGTAAAATTCCCAGTGGCGGTCAACGGTCAAAATCTCAAGAAATATTTCCCAAGCATGTGGGATGATGGACGATAAAATATGGGGGCGATACATGAAATCGTCAAGTAAAAAGCACGAGACGCTTTTGGACAAAAAGGTGGGGGGGCGATACATGAAATCGGCCAAATAAAAGCAAAAAATATATAGCCGATGCACGGTCATCGACTCTAGAGGTTCACATATGTTACAAACAGGTGCCAGTGTACACATACGAGCTACTGAAGAAATGCTTCGAAGGCGTGGAGGGCGTCAGCACGGACACGATCCACCTCGGCGATCTCGGCTTCGTCATCTTCATCCTTGCCCGTCACTAGCTGCTTGTTCAGGGCACGTATTTCTGCCAGATCGGTCTTCAGTTGGGCTTTGAGGCTTTCCGCCTCGTCTTGGGAACGGGCGATGGATTCTTCCTTGTCGCGAATGAGCTGTTTGGTCGCCCGGACCTTCTCTTCAAGATCTTCCAGCTCTCTTTTCAAGGATGCGAGCTCGGCGGTACTGACAGAGGTGTCAGTTTTGGCATCCAGAGACGCCTTTTTCTCGTTGAGCTGTTGGCATCTGTCTGCGATATTGGCCTTCAGTGGAAGTTGGGCGGCGTGGCAGATCGACCCTCTCACGAGCTAACTTCACCCTTGACCCGTGAAAGACAGGGTCACAACCGCCAAAGCTTCACCGCAATGCTACCGAGCTGGTCTTTTATTTCAGAACGCTCTTCACCTCCTCAGAACCCTCGATCAACTCTTCGATTGGGGAGGATAGCAGGGCTTTAAGACGCTGGAATTGAGGTGGAACAGCCCTGGCTTGTGGCTCATCATCAGCAACAGAGGGAGTTGGTTCGATGGATTCAGGGTCGAGCGTCGAAACCTGAAATATCACAACTCGCAGCCGAAAAGGCCAAGATGCATCCAAACATGTAAGGATGAGCCGAAAGAAGCTAACGTACCTCTCCTAAGATCGGGGGGAGAGCCGATGAGGAGACGATCGGCTTGTGTGTGGTTGCTGGGGGCTTGGCCGGAGTGGTAGCCGTTTCATCTGCACCTTCGGGGATTGCTAGGTCCGGTTTGGCTAAAGGCATCGGCACTGCCCCAGCTTTCCCACTAGAAACATCAGTCGTCTGCATGGAAGGTGTTTAGCCGATGTAAATAATGATTAATCGGCAAGCAAGTGGTAAGAGCGTAAAGGGTGATGATTTTCGAAACCTCCTGGCTCGACGAAGAAGCTTGCAGTCCTTTGCGAGCTCTCTTGGGACCCGCAGCTGGCCCCGCCTCCACTGGTGCTCGGGGGGCAGTAGGTTCAGGAAAAGACCTTTTCCTGGAAGCCGATGGTGATGAATCTGGCTGGCTCGGTGTGATGGTCCTCTCAGAATCTGTTGGGTCCAGTTCTCCTCGATTGGTCTGAGTGTTCTCGCTGGAGGTGTCTTCGACGGAAGCCTGTAAAAAAGGAGAACCAGTGAGCACAAGCATGTCTGCAAGGATGGAGGAATTAGAAGGATCGACCAAGGCATAGATCACCCTACGTGCGAGCTTTCTGGAGAAGGGCTCCGGCGCCTCAAGGTCTTCCTGGCAGCTACCTTCCTCGTCGTCGTTCTTGTTTTAGTTGGAACTCGAGGGCAAATGGCTTAGAGGTTCTTTGGGTTCTTAGAAGCCGATTGTGGTGATATCGGCGTTTCGCATTATGACCTTTTTAGAGGTGGCGAGTTTTTGCGTAAAAGAACCACGGGAGTCAAGGAAAGAACTCAAAGGGGAGCCATCATCTGCGTGGGTTCAGGCCATCTTGTTGCTGCAAAGAGAAAGAATGGATTAATAGAAGAATCATTTGTAAGTCGCATCAAGAGAAAATTTGCAGTGGTGGTACCTGCTCCACGGGATGTCATAGTCGATCGATGTTTCAAAGAACGGTCCCAGAGCTCTCCTGAAGACGTGAGTCTTCCACATTGACCACCAGTCTTCAAAGCCATCGGTTGATGAGGCAAAGGTGAGGTCGTTGGGAATTGGGATGGTCAGAGCATCAAAGAAGGAATAACACCTTTGGCTGGTGAGAGGATCAGGCAGGTCGGCTCTACTCTCCGTAAGGTGGTGAAGAAAGAAATGGGGAGGTACTTGTCCAAGGCCAAATTGGCGAGCCACTACGACTGGCTGGTAGAATTCATACCCAGGTTTGATTATTCTGTTGGACGTACTCATGCCAACTGGAAGGAAACAGGGACGAATCACGGTGGAAAAGAGCTGCCGAGTGCTAGTGTCATCGGCAAAATTGTCCAGCCTGAAGGAGAGTGGATTTTCAAAGTGTTCCGATTCCTCCATGTAAGGGAAGAAGGTAGGGTTGTCCAGGCCTTGGAAGAAAGTGCTGAACCACTTGGATGCCTCCTGAGGGGTCAGCTTACTGCCTGGCAGTCTATACAAAGCTTGGCCATAGCTGGTGCATCGGATCTGCTTCCCTTTTACATCTGGAAAGGTGCAGCTCGCCAAAAGGGGGAAGTTTGGGATGTGATTTTGAAAATACAGCTGAGCCCATAGCTGAATAAACCACCAAGGACCACCTGTTTTGACTGCTATGCCAGAGAACAGCTTGACAGACATCAACTGGAGGTATCGATAGACTTCTCCAAGGAACAGTTTGCCGAGGCCAAGTTGAGTACCTTTGGCCAGTGGGCTAAGGAGAGATAGTTTTGGTTGGAGCAAGGAAGGGCCACAATATGAAGTGCTCACCGGAAGTTGAGAAAGGTATGTTCTTTCTCCGATACAGGCCCTTTGTTTTCATATGGCGTTGGAGGTAGGCACCCGATTAAATGCGATTGCTTTTAGAAGACAGTTTGTAGGGGACCTTGGTCAGTTTAAAAGCAGAGGGGCTGGGTGATGTAACATCCAGACCAGTAATCATCACCACGTCTAACAGAGTTGGTGACATAGGGCCATGACCGAACATGAAGCAGTTCAGAGCGTCAGACCAGAAATAGCCGATGGTTTTGAGGAGATTCTCGTGTTTCTCAAGAGGAGACAATGATAGATGCAAGGCATCGGCTATTCCCGTAGTTTCCCATTGGGATTGGTAATCTCTAGCTACCCTACTGAACCAAGAGACCCAATGTTCAGGGGGATTAGGCCAGGCTCGCAAGCAGTCGGCCCAAGAGTTCAGATCTAGGTCTTATTTAAGGATTCTATTTGCTTCGCAAGAAATCAGATGGGCAGGACTAGATTTTGTATGAGGGCCAAGACAGAGGTAATTTGGGAGAGAAGGATGCGGCAGCAGAATGTCTGAAACCTAGAAAGTTTAATGGTGGAATAAAGGCATTAATTCAGGTGTTCGCCATTAAATTCTAACATCGCGTTCAGACTGCGAGGAGTAGACGTACCTTCAGACCGGAGACCTCTGGATTGGTGTTGGACGATTCCGCCATCTAGTTTGCCGGCGGAGATGGATCTATGCAGTTGAGGATTGAGGGTTCTTATCGCTGTGAGCTCAATCTGGTCGGTGGGTAATTGGAGATCTAGGTCGCCCTTTTTGAAGAGAGTCGCAGGTTACCGTTTGAAACTGAAAAGTAGTCGCCTAGATTTGCCTAAATATGCGGCCAAGTTTTGACCTTGTCAACGTTTTTGGAAAGCCGATGTGCATCGGCTCTTTGAGCTTTGATTTGGTTGACGGAATAAGTGCAGTATGGTGAAAGCCGATACAACGTTATCGGCTTCTGGAGCCTCGACCTATTGTGGCTATCGGCAAAATTGGGGCGAAAAAGGCAATCTTCGAGAAACAGATTTTCATTCATTCATTCAAAAGATGATTGCTTACAAAAGGATGATTGATTACAAAAGGGAGCTTACTACTACTACTACTACTACTACTACTGGTTCCTAATCTAGAGGCCGAGGTCGTCGCCGCTGTCGTCGCCGCCGTCTTGTTCGCTGTCCTCGGCCAAGGCTGCCCCGCTGGCCGCCGCTTCTTCTTGAAGAAGCCAGGGGCCTCCTCGTCCTCGTCGTCGTCTTGGTGTCCTCATTGGACCCGCGCGAAGCGCTTCACCGCGGTACTGCCGGAGGAGGTGTCCTCCTCGATTCCTCCTCCTCGTCGGAGGACTCGACGCCGCCCCAAGACCAGCCGTCGCTGCCGCCTCCCAGCCTCAACGAGGAACTGTAGGCCCTCCGCTGTCGGGCCAGGGCGCATTGTCCTCCGACCAGGCGAAATCCCAATCCTTTCGTCCCACCATCGTGGGCGAAAAGTACGCCACCGTGGGCGGGTTTCGCGTCCCTCCGCTAATGCTGTTGGAAGACTGGGAGGAACAGGCGAAGAGGAAGAGGCCATGGCGGAGGAAGAGGGTTTTTTCAAGGAGGAAGAGGGTTTTTGGCTCTTGGAGGAAGATGGGACTGCGAACTGCTCGGATGAATTTAAATAAGGGAATAGTGGAGGTTCAATGCCATAGCGGTTTCCCGAATGTGCCAAAATCGTCAAATCATGCACTGCGAAGGAGTTGAGAAGACAGGCATCATGATGAGGAGGTGGCGTGGCGATTCTACTCGCAACGCCAGAACCATGTAAAAAAAGAGGGGAAGAAAACATCAGCAGAGTGGTTTCGGAATTATTATTGCCAAAACCAGGGGGGCATGTGTTATCGCCATATTTTGGCCAAAGAAGGAGATGGGCCGTGATCAAGATGGGCTTGGAAGATACGTATATTCAACGTGTTGTTGAATCGGCCTTGTACGTGAATTTGGGCTAAATTGCCCGTGTATCTTGTATTATAGTAGGTTCCGTTTCAGTTTAGGTAAAGATAGAGTTGTAGAGTTATTCCAAAGATAGAAAGTCTCCGGACTATAAATATGTACCTAAGGTTATCGAGAAAAAGAGGACAATCACGTTCACAACAAACATAATCTCGGCGCATCGCCACCCCTTGTTTCTAGGGTTTCTTTCGGGTAAGTGTCATGCTGCTTAGATCGCATCTTGCGATCTAGGCAGTATTTTTACTTATGCGTTATTTGGTGTTACTCGTACTGAAGCCTTGTTGATGGCGAGTAACACTACTATTATAGATCTGTTGAGGCTAGCATTGGTGTTGTTCGTTATAATTGTTTGAGTTATGCTGCCTCTAGTTACCTCGCTACCTTTGCACTTTTTCCCAAGTGCGAGGGTAGCATCTTGCTTGATCTTTATTTAGTTGATTCGATCTGTTATGGTTATGCCTTGTTCACCAAGGTTTAGTTTGATATCTACGTAGTCAGGCCTTGCAAACGGGTTGAACGATCCAGTAGTACGTAAGGACGTGGTTTACTAGTTCTAGAGAAGTTGTTCCGGTAATTGACTTTACGTCGGTTGTTAGGCCTCCTCTAGGGTTAGTTTTCTATCATCTTTTATATCTACCAGGCTCAATTACGTGTAGGACGTTCCAGTTACGTGGTGAAAACGTTAAACTATCGTAGATCGATTTAACTTGTAATGATAAAGCAAAACCCCATGTTATCGTAAATCTAACGCAGAACCATGGGATAATCGGCTCTAGGAGCCGATTCACAGGGAAACCTGGGAGCCGGTCACGGCTCGAATTTTACGTATACTTGTTTACCATGCAGGAAATCAATCGGAGCAATCCTTCACCTTCCTGACCAGGTATAGGTCAGGTGGCACGCCCTCGAACCAAGCCAGGACGTGTGCCGGAGTTTTGCGGGCCGTTGCCCGAGGGACCAGGGCCCACCAGCAGTTCTGGGAGCCTCCCGGCTCTTCGTGTTGCTCGTCGCTGCTCGCCGGTGGGTTTTGACAGGCAACAGAGACAACCAAAGTAGGCATGGGAGTTAAATTGGTCAAAATAACCATTCACTCATTTAGCTTTGTTTTGATTTATTTGTCTTTGAGAAAAGTTTGGGAATTGTTTAGATGATGTTTATTTCACCCAAGAATCCATTTACAAGCAAAGGAACACACAAATAAGGTGGTTTAAAAGAATTCCAAATGAAATGCATACACCATGCATGCTTTCATGTTTTTATTTAAAAAAGTTTTTGTTAACCCTAATTTTCATGATTAGAGTTTGATGATCCAAGTTTAGTATTTTTGGGATGTTACAATGCTCTTTCTTGATCTCCACTTCTGCAGATTTCAACATGGAGAAGAGTTCTGGCAACGTCTTGTTCATGTTTTGCATATTGTAGTTCATCACAAAGTTCTTGTAACTTGGTGGCAGTGATTGGAGGACACGGTAAATCCCCAAAGCATTAGGAATCACTATACCCAAGCTTTGGAGTTTGTTTGCATGCCCAGACATCTTAAGCACGTGCTCATTGATGGAGCTGCCCTCTTCCATCTTGTAGTTAAAGAACTTTTCAGAAGCCTCATAACTCTCAACTGCCGCGTGAGCCTCAAATATCATTTTGAGTTCATGGACAATATCATGTCGGTCATGGTTCTCAAACATTTTCTGAAGCTCCAATTCCAAACCATACAAGATAGCACACTGAACTGTGGAGTACTAATTCTTCCGAGTGAGGTAAACGTTCTTTACTTCATCGGTAGCATCGATTCTTTGCGGGTAACCCAAATGTGCATCCAAAGACATAGGTCAAATTACCAGCATTAAGGACAATCCTCAAATTGCGGAACCAATCCGCGAAGTTGCTTCCATTGTTTTTCAACTTTTCTTTCTCTAGGAACGCATTAAAATTGATGGTAGGGGCCGCATTAATCTACAACATATTTGCAATAGTTTAGACTACGTTTATGACAAATTGCGTTCTAATTAATAGTTAAATTAATCTAGGTGAACTCCCACTCAAAACAATATCCCTCACATTGTTGTAGTGATCACACGAACCAAATCCACCACATCAAAACCGATCATCACGAGAGTTGATGTAGCTTAAATGGCGAACAATCGACATGTTCATCATATCTACTATATGATTCATGCTTTACCTTTCGGTGATCCGTGTTCTGAGACCATGTCTGTACATGCTAGGCTCGTCAAGATCAAACCTTAGCTTCCGCATGAGCAAATCTGGCTTGCTCACGTTGTATAAACTTGCAGAATCTAACACACCCGATCATCACGTGGTGCTTCGAAACAACAAGCTTTAGCAACGGTGCTTACTAAGGATGAACACTTTAAAACTTGAAATTTCTGTGCTACCGTTGTTAACTAAGCAATACAAGATGCATAAAGGATTAACATCACATGCAATTCATAATATGTGATATGATATGACCTTTCTTCTTGTGCTTCCGATCTCCATCTTCAAGCACGAACATGATATCCATCATCACCGGTATAGCGTCAAGGTCAATGGCGCCGTTTCATGGTTGTCGTCCACCAGCTCCAACTATTACAACTACTTTGAATAGACACGCGGGTCTTAACAGAAATTAAAGACAACCATATGGCTCCCGCCGGTTGCCAACTTACAATAAAGAACATTGCATACATCAAATATAATCACAATCATGGCCATAATCACAATCAAGGCCATATCACCCCTGCAAAACAAAGTTAGACGCCTCTAATTTTCTTTGCATAATTTACGTGGTTTGCGGCTTTCAATAAGTGTCGATCTAACTTACGAACAAGAACCACAACGTTGATGTTTGAACTATCAAGTGCCTGTTGTAAATTGGATCTATACTATAATGGGAGAGACAGACACCCGCAAAGCCACTTATGCAATACAAGTTGCATGTTAAGCGTGGAGCAAGTCCCATGAAGGATGTCATGTAAGGTTATCCCGGGCCACTTCATCCCATCATACCGCAAGATGAAAAGTACACAAGAAGCAATTGATAATAAAAGCACCACCTGTGGCATCCCGCAAAACCACTACTAGAAAATCGCGTTGAATTTGTGCATTGCATCGTCATCATCATGCATTGTTTGCTAAAACTATTTTCGCAAAGCCGTTTTGTTTTCTAAACGCCCCACCTTTGTTCTAATGCAAACCCGGGTCGCCGGATTATTTTGTTTTGGCCGCGAGCGGTTTGCAAACGGTCCAATTAAACAAATAAAAATTTATTTTATTTTTAGCGGGGGCAGTCGAACGGGCCGTCCCGACCCGAACGACCACCCCCAGTTTAAAAATCGGTCCACCTAACCACCCTGCTAATCCTATAGCTACCCAGAAATCTACCCAACCCACACCCTCCACCTCACCCCCTCCACTAGCGTGCCGCCCCCTCAGCGCCTCTCTCCCCTCCAACCAACCCCACCCTGCCCCGTGGCCTCTCCCTCTCTCCTCCTTTCTCTCCCTCTCCGCAACCCACACCCTCTCTACTCTACACACACACACGCACCGCGCACACGGCCACCAACCCTGTCCCTCTGCCACGCGGGCCCCGCCCCTGGCCACTCCTCCACGCACCCACACACGCGCCCCACGCAACCCTCCTTCCTCCACCTCTCGCTCGCACCAACCCGTCGGTCCCCCGCGCGCGTCCCGCGCGCCGCCCACCACCATCACCGCCCGCCGCTGTCACCATGCCGCCCGAGCCTGCCCTCGCTCCGCCTGAGTCGCCCGCCGTGCACCTCCTTCCTCGCCGTTCCCCTCGCTGCCTCGCCTACCACTGCAGCTGGCCTCAGAACCCGCCGACCAGCCCGCTGCCCCGAGCACCCTTCCGTCACGCGCCTGCGCCGTCCCCGCCTTCCGCACCTCCTCCAGCCCATGACGCGCCGCAGCCCTCCCGGCGGTCCCCAGCCCCTGACGCCTCCCCTCCCGCGGCAGCCTCTTCTCCCGTCGGTGCCGCGCCAGACCCGACCTCGCCGCCCGCCTGCTGCCGCCCTCTTCCTCACCTCCGGCCGTCTACCTCCAGCGCCTGCCCCTGGGCCTCGCGACCCGCCTCCGGCCCCGCTCGCCAAGGCCGCCCCGCCGCCGGGCTCCACCGTCTCCGCATCCTCCGCCGTCCACCTCTCCGCCGTCGACCTCGGCTCGAGCTCCCGCGCCAACGTTCCCTCGCAGGCGCCCGCTTCCCGCCGCCGCGCCTCCGGCCTCACCTGCCGTCGTCCTCGACCCTCCCCGTCGGAGCCACCTCGCCGGACCGCCCCTTCGAGCCCCTCCGCCGCCATGCCCTCCGACCGTCGCCTCCCGCCACCGGGCAGACCCGCGCCGGCCGTCCGCGCCGTTGTCTGTGCTTCCTGCGTGTTCGAGTGCTGTGGGCCTCCTGGAGCCAATAGATGGATGGGCAAGTTGTGCCGACCGTCTACACCCTCGACAAGAACGACAACGAGGCCAAGCAACCGCCAAGATCGCCACCCCGACCCGAAGACCGACCCTGTTTTGGGTGTGACCCGAGGACCATCGACCAAGTTCGCCCCTATCGCCAAGACCGTCACACGGACGCCGACCCTGAACCCCGAGTTCCCCAAGACCGTAGGGCAGATCCAGATCGACGCCGACTAGATCAAACCCGATGGACCCCGAGCGGAACCTCACGATCTCCTTCCGGAAGCATTGACGCCATGACAAGATCTTCGTCACGGAAACCCCGACGCCAAGATCTCCCTCTCGGACCCAAGCCGTCAAGACCCTGGAGACCACGACATCGGACGACAGGATCATCGACACGGAACCGAAGACACATGAACGGAAAGTACTTCCTCGAGGACGTCAATACTTCACTCCTGACGCGAGAACCCTGAAGCCGAGAACCCCGACCCGGACACCCCAAGTTCTCCATCGAGGAAACCAAGGCCGTCGACGTGGAACCGTAGAACGCCGAGTGCTTCACCCGGACACCGAGAACATCCCCCCTGAACGCCATGACCGTCGACATGACCCCAAGTCCCGCACCCGGATGCGCCAAGAACTACCCCGTTACCGAGAACGACCCCGGAGCCGAGAACGGACCGTCGAACCCTGGACCCCGAGCCCGACCCCGAACCCCGGAACCCCAAGATCGTCGAGACCCCTCAATGTGTGAACCTCTTATCCGAGAACCCTTTATTATAATGTAATAACAACTTGATGCATAACAATTGTCATACTTGCATGCATATCATGTGGTTCGGGGGCCTTATGCCGATTCACCTTATAATTAAATATGGGGTCCATATGCGGGCAAATTTAGTATCACATCGGCCTCATTTAAACATGTGTAGCGAACCGGTTCCACCTGTTGCATTGGTAAACAACATTTGAAATGCGGGGTTTCCAAATAACATGAACCAACTAATTAAATGTCGGGACCCCGGTTCCACTTAATATGACCTAACTGCATCGCACCTTTGCCATGCCATACATCATACATGCATCATGCCGATTTTCTGCCGTTGTATTAAATATTGCATCCGGTGTTTCTTCTAGTGTTTTGCTTCTTCGCGGATAAGGCCGTTGAGTTGATGTGAGCTTCGTCCCGATCTTCGGTTGACCCTTCGGCAATGTTTTCAGGCGAGCATCTCCCCCTTTCTACCTATCTTACTTTTATAGTCTTTATTCCCTCCTGTTGATCTATTGCTATCTGTGTTGCGATGCTTTAGTTTCCGTACCTGTGATGTTCCTTGCAGCCTTATATTGCCTTGGACACATCCTATTACCTGTTGTTTGGTAGATACTTGGACTTGCGCGTCGTAGTTGCTTGCTCAAGTGCTGATGTGTGTCGTCAAATGCCACAGTTGCTGATGTATTGCCGCATGATGTTGATGTTGGAGATGATTCTAGTTTTACTTATCGTCACTTTACTTTCTGTTTAACAACTAAAATTGAAATAAGCAGAGGCATCGGTGGGTGATAGATAATATTTGGTTTCCGAACGCCCACTTGTGTCCCGTAAGACCCCGAGTACTTGATACCTGTTCCTTGATTTTGCGCGCTATCCACATCCGGGAGGTATATGGGACCCCCCTGAGCCAGAGCTTGATTCATTCTTATTTCTTGGGGCCACAAACTAGTTTGAGGTTTTATTTACGATCCTGTACTTATGCCATGTTTTACCGCTTTATTTACGATTGTGCGAGGTACTGCACACTGTACTGTTTAGGATCGGACCACGATTTCGCGGTGTCGACAAGCCCCGTTTGGGGTTCCCAGTCGTTCACAGCCGTCCCGCCAAACCTTGAGGCCGTCTCGGAGCTTGCTTACTCCGTTGCGGGTTCTACTTAAGGGGTGGCCCCCTGAAATATTTCTGAATCCTGTGATTGTTCAGTCGTGAAAGCCTCGTTGGGTTTTGATTTGGTTTTTCCGAGGTTGATCGAGCGTGTGTTGCTATTGGTGCACCCCGGCCGGGTAAAACTTTCTGAAAGCCGTGTCCGCGGATATGGACGACTTGGAGCACAGTATCTCGATCATAGACAAGCATAACTAAAGTTTATTTGCTATAAATTTGACTTATAAAGACTAGTAATCAGCTTCACTATAATGGAATGGCTAATTAATACTGCCCACAATTGCTTGTTTGGTTGTCGCTTGCGACAAATGTATCTAACTAGTAAGTATTGCAACTACAACGAATTGGCTGAATAAAAGTGCCAACAACTGCTGGGTTTTGGGTTTATCTCATGCTATCTGTATCTGATTAGTAATTGTTGTAACTATAACGGAATGGTTAACTAAAAGTGCCCACTGCTTACTTTATCGTGACGATTATCTCAACTTGACTAGTAAAGTGCGCAACTATAATCGAATAAGTAAACTGCCAACTGGTGAGTTCTCGGTTGCCTTCCTCGTTTGGTCTCGAGGGGAAACACGGATGGGTTTGTTTGGTGATAGCTTCGTTGGATCCGGTTAGGTCATTCTTACCCTCTCGATAACCGCCATTGTATCGAGTCTCTATAGGTTGTTTAGTGCATGCCGCCGCCGCTGATCCACCATACCTATGTAGGCGAGGACCGAATTCTAGCCTCGCCTGTCTTGGCCTCGATCTTGACGCTCCTTCTTTGTTTTCTTTTCCTTTGTCGGCACCCCTTTGTTAAGCAGGTTTTGAGATCGACACCGTTAGCCGGGTTACCCTTCCGGCTTGGCCTGGGCAGGGTTATGGATGCCATTGGTTATTCTCCAGGGCTCTCAGCCCCATTTGCTTCTTGTCCGTAGTCGGACGCTCTACCATTTTCAAGGTGCTTTGGATCTTGTATCTTATATCGTATTCTTGACTCTCCGATTATTGTTATATATATATCTGCTCAGGGTCCCATCGAGGACTGTTGTGTAATGTTATTACTTCGTTTTCCACCCGCACGAAAGTGCCTGGTGGGCACCTTTGAATCGTTTCTATGCGGGTTTGGCGAATTTTGCTCAAACTTGCATAGGTCCGATTCTGAGGGTGTTACAGAGTGGTATCAGAGCTCAGCAGTTACGATACCCCACAAGTCCAGCCTGTAGGATAACCTAGCTAACGGCCGAAGTAGAGTGTCAAAACTATTTTGCAAAATCGGTTGGATAGTTCTGAATAGGTCTGATTTTACTCCTTACCCCTTTGCTATTCCTCTCTTACCTCTACGTGTTTTGAATCCGCTCTCGTCTCTTCGAGTCCAGGAATTCTCGTGGTTGGGTTTCCGTCGTACCTTCAGGGTTTCGCTTCCTCCTTTGTTAACGGCGATCTATCATCCGGTGTTTAAGCTGCTTGAGTAATCCGTCTGCTGTGGTACGATCCTTTGTTCCTTGTTTGTGCTTCCGGTGTTTTCCGACGCGACGACATCCTCTACGCAAGATCCGATGCAGAGTCAGCATCACCCCTTTGTTTCCGAACCTCGCTTGTCGAGATCTTCAGTCTGAATCCAAGAATGGTTGCACTCTCGTCTACTGATTGTGCGGAGTAATAGTTTGGGTGCGTGATGGATTGGCCCCCATGCCGACTACCCTTTCTATTCGCTTTTGTACATTGAAGTTGATGAGAATGCATCGGTTCCCTCTTTCCAACGAAGTTAGAGGTGGCTTTATTTGTTGATACCTCTACCTTCGATCTTTCGTTACCGGAGAGTTCTCTCGACGATCAGGAGCAACGACCTCTTTGTTGGTGGTGTCTCCGTTCTCCAGATGAAGAAGGAACCCTCGTTAGTGGTGTCGCGAGGATCTACACGAAGCGCGAAGGATCAGACCGCCGACCTTCTTTCCGGTAGCATGAGGCGGATCTCGAGGGCGAGATCCATTGTTAGTGGTGTCGAATTGTGGCATCCCGCAAAACCACTACTAGAAAATCGCGTTGAATTTGTGCATTGCATCGTCATCATCATGCATTGTTTGCTAAAACTATTTTCGCAAAGCCGTTTTGTTTTCTAAACGCCCCACCTTTGTTCTAATGCAAACCCGGGTCGCCGGATTATTTTGTTTTGGCCGCGAGCGGTTTGCAAACGGTCCAATTAAACAAATAAAAATTTATTTTATTTTTAGCGGGGGCAGTCGAACGGGCCGTCCCGACCCGAACGACCACCCCCCAGTTTAAAAATCGGTCCACCTAACCACCCTGCTAATCCTATGGCTACCCAGAAATCTACCCAACCCACACCCTCCACCTCACCCCCTCCACTAGCGTGCCGCCACCTCAGCGCCTCTCTCCCCTCCAACCAACCCCACCCTGCCACGTGGCCTCTCCCTCTCTCCTCCTTTCTCTCCCTCTCAGCAACCCACACCCTCTCTACTCTACACACACACACCGCAGCGCACACGGCCACCAACCCTGTCCCTCTGCCACGCGGGCCCCGCCCCTGGCCACTCCTCCACGCACCCACACACGCGCCCCACGCAACCCTCCTTCCTCCACCTCTCGCTCGCACCAACCCGTCGGTCCCCCGCGCGCGTCCCGCGCGCCGCCCACCACCATCACCGCCCGTCACTGGCCGCCCCGAGCCTGCCCTCCTCCTCGAGTCGCCGCCACGCGCACCTCCTTCGCCGCTGCCTCGCCGCTCCGCCCTACCACTGCAGCCGCCCGACGGCCGCAACCCGCCGTCGACCCGAGCCCGCCGGCCCCCGAGCACCCTTCCGTCGCCGCGCCCTGTCCCGCCGCCTTCCGCACCTCCTCCAGCCCATGAAGCCGCCCGCCGCCGCCTCCGCCTCGCCTCCCCCACGCGGCGACCTCTTCTCCCCGCCGGTGCGCGCCAGACCCGACCTCGCCGTCGCCCGCTCTGGCCGCCGCCCTCTTCCTCACCTCCGGCCGTCTACCTCGCGCGCCCGCGTCCCCTGCCCACGCGACTCCCGCCCGGCCGCCGGCTGCTCCCGCCGCCGCCGCCTGGCTCCACTGCGTCTCCGCATCCTCCGCCCCCGTCCACCTCTCCGCCGTCGACCTCCGGGCCTCGAGCTCACAACGTTCCCCTGCAGCCCGCCCGCCAGCCCGCGCTGGCCGCCCAAGGCCCGCCTCACTGCCGTCGTCCTCGACCTCCCGTCGAGCCACCGCCGACCGCCTTGAGCCCTCCGCCGCCATGCCCTCCGGCTGCCGCCTCCGCCACCGGGCACCAGCGCCCGTCCGCCGCCGCCGCTGCTTCCTGCGTGTTCGAGTGCTGTGGGCCTCCTGGAGCCAATAGATGGATGGGCAAGTTGTGCCGACCGTCTACACCCTCGACAAGAACGACAACGAGGCCAAGCAACCGCCAAGATCGCCACCCCGACCCGAAGACCGACCCTGTTTTGGGTGTGACCCGAGGACCATCGACCAAGTTCGCCCCTATCGCCAAGACCGTCACACGGACGCCGGACCCCTGAACCCTGAGTTCCCCGAAGACCGTGTAGGGGCAGATCCCGAGATCGACGCCGACTAGATCGAACCCGATGGACCCCAGAGCCGGAACCTCACGATCTCCTTCCCGGAAGCATTGACGCCGCGCGACAAGATCTTCGTCACGGAAACCCCGACGCCAAGATCTCCCTCTCGGACCCAAGCCGTCAAGACCCTGGAGACCACGACATCGGACGACAGGATCATCGACACGGAACCGAAGACACATGTACGGAAAGTACTTCCTCGAGGACGTCAATACTTCACTCCTGACGCGAGAACCCTGAAGCCGAGAACCCCGACCCGGACACCCCAAGTTCTCCATCGAGGAAACCAAGGCCGTCGACGTGGAACCGTAGAACGCCGAGTGCTTCACCCGGACACCGAGAACATCCCCCCTGAACGCCATGACCGTCGACATGACCCCAAGTCCCGCACCCGGATGCGCCAAGAACTACCCCGTTACCGAGAACGACCCCGGAGCCGAGAACGGACCGTCAACTCGGACCCCGAGCCGACCAACCCGAACCCCAAGATCGTCGAGACCCCTCAATGTGTGAACCTCTTATCCGAGAACCCTTTATTATAATGTAATAACAACTTGATGCATAACAATTGTCATACTTGCATGCATATCATGTGGTTCGGGGGCCTTATGCCGATTCACCTTATAATTAAATATGGGGTCCATATGCGGGCAAATTTAGTATCACATCGGCCTCATTTAAACATGTGTAGCGAACCGGTTCCACCTGTTGCATTGGTAAACAACATTTGAAATGCGGGGTTTCCAAATAACATGAACCAACTAATTAAATGTCGGGACCCCGGTTCCACTTAATATGACCTAACTGCATCGCACCTTTGCCATGCCATACATCATACATGCATCATGCCGATTTTCTGCCGTTGTATTAAATATTGCATCCGGTGTTTCTTCTAGTGTTTTGCTTCTTCGCGGATAAGGCCGTTGAGTTGATGTGAGCTTCGTCCCGATCTTCGGTTGACCCTTCGGCAATGTTTTCAGGCGAGCATCTCCCCCTTTCTACCTATCTTACTTTTATAGTCTTTATTCCCTCCTGTTGATCTATTGCTATCTGTGTTGCGATGCTTTAGTTTCCGTACCTGTGATGTTCCTTGCAGCCTTATATTGCCTTGGACACATCCTATTACCTGTTGTTTGGTAGATACTTGGACTTGCGCGTCGTAGTTGCTTGCTCAAGTGCTGATGTGTCGTCAAATGCCACGATTCTTGATGTATTGCCGCATGATGTTGATGTTGGAGATGATTCTAGTTTTACTTATCGTCACTTTACTTTCTGTTTAACAACTAAAATTGAAATAAGCAGAGGCATCGGTGGGTGATAGATAATATTTGGTTTCCGAACGCCCACTTGTGTCCCGTAAGACCCCGAGTACTTGATACATGTTCCTTGATTTTGCGCGCTATCCACATCCGGGAGGTATATGGGACCCCCCTGAGCCAGAGCTTGATTCATTCTTATTTCTTGGGGCCACAAACTAGTTTGAGGTTTTATTTACGATCCTGTACTTATGCCATGTTTTACCGCTTTATTTACGATTGTGCGAGGTACTGCACACTGTACTGTTTAGGATCGGACCACGATTTCGCGGTGTCGACAAGCCCCGTTTGGGGTTCCCAGTCGTTCACAGCCGTCCCGCCAAACCTTGAGGCCGTCTCGGAGCTTGCTTACTCCGTTGCGGATTCTACTTAAGGGGTGGCCCCCTGAAATATTTCTGAATCCTGTGATTGTTCAGTCGTGAAAGCCTCGTTGGGTTTTGATTTGGTTTTTCCGAGGTTGATCGAGCGTGTGTTGCTATTGGTGCACCCCGGCCGGGTAAAACTTTCTGAAAGCCGTGTCCACGGATATGGACGACTTGGAGCACAGTATCTCGATCATAGACAAGCATAACTAAAGTTTATTTGCTATAAATTTGACTTATAAAGACTAGTAATCAGCTTCACTATAATGGAATGGCTAATTAATACTGCCCACAATTGCTTGTTTGGTTGTCGCTTGCGACAAATGTATCTGACTAGTAAGTATTGCAACTACAACGAATTGGCTGAATAAAAGTGCCAACAACTGCTGGGTTTTGGGTTTATCTCATGCTATCTGTATCTGATTAGTAATTGTTGTAACTATAACGGAATGGTTAACTAAAAGTGCCCACTGCTTACTTTATCAGGACGATTATCTCAACTTGACTAGTAAAGTGCCGCAACTATAACTGAATAAGTAAAACTGCCAACTGTGTGAGTTCCTCGGTTGCCTTCCTCGTTTGGTCTCGAGGGGTAAACACCAGGATGGGTTTGTTTGGTGATAGCTTCAGGTTGGATCCGGTTAGGTCATTCTTACCCCTCTCTGATAACCGCCAGTTGTATCGAGTCTCTATAGGTTGTTTAGTGCATCTTTGCCGCCGCTTGATCCACCATACCTATGTAGGCGAGGATCGAATTCTAGCCTCGCCTGTCTTGCCTCGATCGACGCTCCTTCTTTGTTTTCGCTTTGCCCTTTGTCGGCACCCCTTTGTTAAGCAGGTTTTGAGATCGACGCCGTTAGCGTGGTTACCCTTCCGGCTTGGCAAGGGTTATGGACGCCATTGGTTATTCTTCGTGGCTCTTAGCCCCATTTGCTTCTTGTCCGTAGTCGGACGCCTACCATTTTCAAGGTGATTTGGATCTTGTATCTTATATCCGTATTCTTGACTCTCTCGATTCATTGTTATATATATATCTGCTCAGGTCCCATCGAGGACTGTTGTGTAATGTTATTACTTCGTTTTCCACCCGCACGAAAGTGCCTGGTGGGCACCTTTGAATCGTTTCTATGCGGGTTTGGCGAATTTTGCTCAAACTTGCATAGGTCCGATTCTGAGGGTTTCTATGCGGGTTTGGCGAATTTTGCTCAAACTTGCATAGGTCCGATTCTGAGGGTGTTACACCACCGCCCACAATGACCATTGTGTTCTACTCGTGCAACAGATCTACATATAGACACAGCTCTGATACAACTGTAGGGGTTCGTAACATGGAAAACAAAAAAATTCTACCGCATGCAAACAAACAAGCCAAGATCTATCTACTAGATTGTAGCAACGAGTCGATAGAGGAACTCACCCTCGAAGATTCCAAAGAGGTTAACGAGAGCAGATTCTCGTGGGTGATGTAGTCGTACACTTGCCGATCTCAAGATCGCGTAGACGATCATTCCGATGCTGCGCTTCCGCAGTCGGTCACATGTTCGGTACTCGATGAAGACCTTCCTCTCCCTTGTTCCAGCAGGCAACGGAGGTTGTATCACTCTCCTCGTGATTCCGTCAGCATGACAGCGTGGTACCGGAAGTAGAGGGGAGATCTCGCAGGGCTTCTCCTTAAGCCGAAGCGAGTATGGTGGACTATGAGAGAGGCCTTGGCGATCTATGGTTTAGAGGGCACCAAGGGGCAGAGCTTGGCCGACGGCTAGGGCTTGGGGAAGCCCCAAGTCGGCGGCTAGGAGAAACCCTAGGGGCGGCGGCGACTTGCAGGAGGCCGGCGGCTAGGGTTAGGGTTTGGGTGGTGTTGGGTGTAGGGAAGAGGGGCACCCCGCCTTCTTTATAGGTGGAGGGCGCGGTTGGGAGGAGGATTCCTCCCAACTCGGCCTCCTTGGCCATGGTGGAGGAGGAGGACTTCCTCCCCAAGTAGGTTTCCTACTCTCCCTCCACCAAGCAAACTTGCCGTTTGACTTTTCAAATTGGCGTTTGACTTTTCAAACTAGGATTTGATTTCTCCCTTTATTTTGCCCAGCCATGATACCTAGTACATTATGCAACCATTCCACATTGTCATGACACATTCATGTACCCTTCCCCTCCGGAGTGCCGGACCTTCCGGAACCTTCTAGAACATTCCCGATGAAAACACCGGAATCATTCCCCAACTCCGAAACAGGACTTTCCTTATATGAATCTTATTCTTCGGACCATTCCGGATCTCCTCGTGATATCCTGGATCCCAACCGAGACTCCGAACAACATTCAGTCTCTTACTCATCATTCCATAACTACTCAACAACATCGAATCCTTAAGTGTGTCTCCCTACGGTTCGTGAATTATGCGAACATGATCGAGACACTTCTCCGATCAATAACCAATAGAGGAATCTGGAAATTCATATGGCTCCCATATATTTCTACGATTACTTTGCGATCGAATGAACCACTTACATACGATACAATTTCCCATTGTCTCACGATAGTTTACTTATCCGAGGTTTTGATCGTCGGTATCTCTGCATACCTAGTTCAACCTTGTTACTGATAAGTACTCTTTTCTCGTTCCCGTGATATGTGATCCCTTGTGAGCTAGTCACATGCTTGCAAGATAATTGGATGACATTCCACCGAGAGGGCCCAGAGTATATCTATCCGTCATATGGATGGACAAATCCCACTCTTGATCCATGTGTCTCAACCCATACTTTCCGAACACTCAATGCCACCTTTATAGCCACCCAGTTATGGTGTGGTGTTTGATGTCATCAAAGCATCCTTCCGGTGATGTTGATAAGCATGACCTCATGGTCGAAGGAATTAGGTTACTATGTATCAGAAAGCTTATAGCAATTGAACTATTGAAATGACTTGATCTTTATGCTACGCTTATCTATAGGAGTATGTACATCATATCATTCTCCTAATGATATGACCTTGTTATTAACAACATCTCAAATGTTCATGATCAAGAAACCATGATCATTTATTAATCAACAAGCTAGTATTATAAAGAGGCTTTTACTAGGGACTCTAATTTAGTTTACAAATCACACAAGTATTAATGTTTCTGGTTAATACTGTTATAGCATGAATGTAAACATTTATCATAAACACAAAGATATAATAATAACTACATTTATTATTGCCTCTAGGGCATATCTCCAACAAAAACATTGCACTTGTACTTTGTACACAGTTGATATCATGCTCTTTTGTCTATGGATATTGACGGTGTGAAATAAAGAGGGAGCTTATAAGTCCATGGAGTTATGTATTTTGTGTTAGAGAAACGCCTGGGCTGCTAGCCTAAGCCATGCCTAATCATGGTGGAAACTTGCAGCATCACCATAATGAGCAATCTGAAGCATCCTCAATAAAAAGCTATGCACATAGTAAATAAAAAGATCGCTGAGATGCTCATTGTCTTCTTGCCTTGTCATTTTGGTTATGGGATAGCTCATGTACCATGTGCAAGGGGTACCCCGTTGGAGGTTCTCTATGATACACATGTACTTACTATGACAAGAACTTACAGGTGACCAAATTTGAGTAGCATGCGGTGCGACCCTCGTATTCAAGGGACATGAGATTGCCAGCTTATATTTTGTCAAACATATACTCCATATTTTGTTCACTTTAACCTTAATCACTTCAAGATGCTTATGATAGGGGCAATGAGGGGCTGAAAGCTAACAAGTACCATAATTTTTGGAAGCTCTTTTTGAAACTTAAAATCCCTGCTTACCTTTATGAAGGACCCTTCTTCAACTACTATATTGAGTCTCCACCTTCTACCTTTAGGCACCATTAAGAGAGCATAGTTGTCATTCTTAGTTCTTTGTGCAGTGTCCCAAAACTTATTGATTGATGCATATTGATGATATTGCTTGTTCTTGTGCTACTTGTATCTAGTCACTCTTATGAACTTAGAAGGTGTCATATGCATCTATTTTCTACTCTATGGGGGACAAGCTGAATTCCACTATGCCATGTTTTCTATATGTGAAACAAACAAACATTTTTCAATGCATGTTAGTCATGGTCTTTGTTTGTATCCTTTCATGTTTCATGCATAGTTACTTTGTTCTATTGTTAGAACTCCATCTTTCATGCACATGTTTAGAGTTCTTTGATCCCAACTTTCAATGCTAGCAAATGGTTTGATGTTGGTTTTGATGGTGCATGTCACCTCAAAAATTATTCTTTTATCACTTACCTACTCGAGGATGAGCAGGAGTTAAGCTTGGGGATGCTTGATACGTCGGAAACGTATCTATAATTTTTGATGCTCCATGCTTGTTTACTATCCACTTTGCTTTGTCCACACTTTGAGGTGTTTTTATTTGTTTTCTGGTACTAACCTATTAACAAGTTGCCACAGTGCCAGTTGCCTATTTTCTTCTGTTTTTGGTTCCAGAAAGGCAGAAAATCAATATTCTCGAAATCGGACGGGACAAAAGCCAAAGTCAATATTTTACCGTGAGCAACACGAGTCCAGAATACGAGACGAAGGAGGCTCACCAGGGGGCCACACCCCCTGGCCGCACGGGTGGGCCCCCTGCCTCTCCTCTTCACCTATAAAGTCCCCCCGATGCAGAAACCCTAAACACCCGATCAATATTCCACGAAACCGTCTGTAGCCGCCGCCACCATCGTCCCTAGATCGGGGGGATCTGAAGCTCTTCCTGGCACCCTACCGGAGGGGAGATCATCCCGGAGGCCTTCTTCTTCATCATGCCAACCTCCGGTATGAAGCATGAGTAGTTCCACCTTGGACTACGGGTCCATGTAGTATCTAGATGGTTGTATCTCCTCCTTATGCTTTCATGTATAGATCTTGTGAGCTCCGTTCATGATCAAGATCTCATCTATTTGTAATCATGCATGTTGTGTTTGCGGGGATCCGATGGATATTGAGATTACTTTGTTAGATTGATTAATGGTTTTGTCTTATTGATTCTATCATGTATGTGTTGTTTGTGATCTTGCATGCTCTCCGTTGTTAGTAGCTATCTTGGCCAAGTAGTTGCTAGTGACTCCAAGAGGGGGTATTTATGCTCGATAGTGGGTTCATGCCTCTAGTTTCCAAGGGAAGTGACAGAAATCTCTTCGGTTGTAGTTGTGTTGTTGCCACTAGGGAGAAAACAACGTTCTCTTGTTCATGGAACAAGTGGATTGTTTACCTTACACACTTTGCTTAAAGCAGTTGTCTGTTGCTTGCAACTTAATACTGGAGGGGGTTTGGATGATAACCTAAAGGTGGACTTCTAGTCATAGATGAATTTGGATGGCGTTCTATGTATATTGTTGTATTGCCCAATCGAATCTCATAGGATCTTTGTGTCTAGTATTGCATTGTTTTGCCTTGCGCAGTCCTATCAATTGCCCTGCTGTAATTTGTTTACCCTGCATGCCATATTTGTTTATCTAAGGAGAACACCTCTAGTGAAATATGGACCCTAGTCCAATCTTTACCATTGATACATCTTCCACTGTTACTGTTTACTTGCTGCAAACCATCATCACCTTCCACACCATACAGTTAATCCTTTGTTATAGCAACCGGTGAGATTGACAACCTCACTATTCATTGGGGAAAAGTCTTGAGTTTGTGTTGTGTAGGTTTCTACGTTGCTTGCAACACCTTTGAGACGCTTCCTTCCTCCTACTGGTTCGATAACCTTGGTTTCTTACTGAGGGAAAACTTGCTGATGTGCTGCTTCACACCTTGCTCTTGGGGTTTCCCGACGAAGTGCTTCCCAGCACCATCAGGTATAGGCATGGAAATAGGGGAGTGCGGTCCTAATTCATTGGGATATCCCTCCCCCCATAATGCCCAAAGTAATAAAAATCATTCCTCTTAATATCATTTTGTGATATGTGAGCTCAAATGATGAGTTTTGGTAATGGATCCAAGACATATCTTCGTGGTGCCAAGCCAAGTATACTCAAATATGGTGGCCTAAGCCACCACCCTCTCCATGAGAGGTTGGTTTTCCTAATGTTTGTCATTTTTGTTGCTTCTTGATGGATTGTCTCTTCATTGGATTTTCAATTGGTTCTTTGATTCTTCACTTGGATATTTGCAGTCTTTTCCATGTATTTTGCATGTCCTGTTTGTCACTGGCGTTTTCTGGCAGTGGAGGCCAGAGACTCCAGGGTCTGACCCCTGAGACTCTAGCCCTTGGGTCTGGAGACTTCGGCCTAGTGGTTTCCTAAGGGGTTTGAGAAGAGAGTCGGGGTTGGGGTAACTCCCAGTTACTCCTCTCCACCCCGACCCCCTTCTCTCCTCACCCTCTCTCTTCCTCCATCGCCCGATGCTGTCGGGGCTTCCTCCACCCCGGATCTGCCGCCACCGCTGGCAATCTTCCTCCCCTGGTAGGACCCTCCTCCCATGGATCAAGGTGCCCTATCCCTCTCTCTTTCAAGGTTCTAGGGTTTCCCTAGGTGTCTTTTGAGGATTGGGCCTCTAGATTTCCATGGTTCACTCCGTTTGTGTCAATGCCTTATTTCTGAGTAATTTGAGAACCCGATATACCGCTAGGAGGAGTTCCCCCGCAGTTCCCATCTCTCGCCAAGTTTCTAGGTTGGAGACTCTGGTCACCACGACCGGAGACTCTGGTGGCCCGGAGACTCCGGCCCTGGCTGGAAACTCCAGGGCTAGAGGATGGAGACTCTGGGGATCCTCCTCTGCGTTTGGTATGATTCTCACACTACTTCCACCATATCTTCTAGGACATGCAAAACTCATTCCATGTTGTGTTTTCGTGATTTCTTGCGGGTTTTTCAGGTGGTTCTGGTAGCTCTCATCCTCGTTGCACCAAGTCCAAGGCCCCGAACCATGGGGGCAATCCTCGCAAGATTTCAGGCCAGCACCCATTTGACAGTCGTGAGGAGCATGCTGAGATGATCAAGGGAAAGAAAGCTATGTCTTGCAGCGGCAAGAGGAAGATCGTCTTCGTCGTGAGGAACTGGCAAAGAAAATTAAATATGACAACCTCACCACTCTCTCAAGGCTGAACAATGATGAGTTCCAGGTCATGAGGAGGCAGCTTTCCTATGATATTGCAAATAACGGCCCAGATGCTCGTTTCTAGAGGCGTGAGCAGTATCTGATCATGACTTAGATCTATGCCCACTTGTCTGAGAAGAAGCCAGTCTGCCTGTAGCGTCCTTTGGACTTTGACTACATGAACAACATGACATATTTATCTGAGGCTCTCTGGATCACCGAGAAGCTTGGATTGCACCAACTCATGGCGTTTCGGCAAGATTACAATGTCCATATTGTGCACCAGTTCTTTTCCACTCTTGTGTTTGGAGACTGGGACGATATTCCCATGACTTGGATGACTGGTGACGTTCGTTGTTAGTCCAATATAAATGAGCTTTATGCTCTCTTGGAGTATCCTTTTGAGGGCAGGCATACCCCGGTTGGTCAACACATTCATGAAACTTCTGGGCTTGAGTACAAGAAGAAGCCCCTTGCTCCTCTTTACAGCAAGAATGGTGTCATTGGAGAAGCAAAGAACCTCAGGCCACCTTTCCACATTGTGATCCGCTTGTTTCGTGAGAACATTTATCCTCAAGCTGGCAATCTTGACACTATTCGGTCTGCCCTGGTTCCTCTCATGGTTCCGGCTCACTCCATATACATCAATGGTCCTAATGCTCCTGTCGTTCCTCTCTATGTCATGTATTTTCTCTTCATGGAGTTGGGAATCAACATTTCTGAGAAGAAGACTCTCACCTATGCTCCCTATGTCATGAGGCTTGTGCTATCCACATTTGCCAAGATGCACCTGCCTTCCCCTCTTGTGGGCCTGCCGATTGTTGCCCATGCCCCTCTCCAGATGCAGCGTAAGGCTCCTACCACCACTGCGGATCCTCATGGGTATTCTTCCCCCGTGCCAGCTGATGAGATTAGATACAATGAGAAGGAAAGCCCTCTGACTTCCAGCCCTGTCCATGCCAGGAGGAAGAATGCCAGCAATTCCCGTATACCCCCTCTTTCTCGTGACTATGTTAAGGGGCAAATGAAGAAGGCCATTTTTTGGGAAAGTATGCTGACGAGGTTTAATATCGTCAATGCCCATTGTTATGAGCTTGGGTTTTGGAGAAGGTGGGGATGCTGGAGATCACGAAACAGTTAGCAAACAAGCAATGCGGGGACACGAAGTTTACCTAGGTTCAGGCCCTCGAAGGGAAAAAACCTACTCCTGCTTGTCTGCTCTTGATTACGGCGGAACCGAAAGTTACAGGGGTGCGCAGATGCAATCTGTAGGGTTCGCAACACAGAAAACAAAAAATTCATATGATGGGAACAACTATGTACCAAGATCTATCTACTAGATACAAGCAACGGGCGGATGTATATCCGTAGAGAACATACCCTTGAAGACCGACAAAGCTTAACGAGTTCAAACTCATGGTTGATGTAGACGATCTATTGTCGTTCTCAAGATCGAGAGGAAGTCCTAGCGCCGCAAAATAGCGGCGCATCCGTGCTCGCACACACGTACAAGGCACCGAGCAACCTCCGCCTCCTCGCTCCAGCGATGCAGCGGAAGCACAACTCTTTCTTGCCAAATAGCCACCGGGAACATGTATCTCGCTAGTCCGAGGCCATGGGGGATAAATACTAGAGGGGGGAGAGAGATCCTTCACAAGGAGGTGTGCTTTGAGAGGATGAGAGGGAGGCCTTTTATAGGGGAGAGGGGGCACCCAAGGGGCATGGCGCCCAGCCATGGGGCTGTCCCCACCTCTTCCTCATTCATGTGGGTGGACACTCCACTCACTCAAATGCCTTTCAATTTCCTCCACTCAAATTCCCATTAAATTTCCACCAAATTTAATGCAAACTCTCATTAAATAAAACTCCTTTTATTTATTCAGAATTTTGTCAATTACTTTAATGAAAAACATTCACATATAACCCCTTGCTAGTATTTCATTTCACATGCAGAAACACTTTCTGCAATTTTACCCGAAAACCCCTTTTGGTATCTAGTGAAATAAATTCATGCGCTTGTTATTCTTTCCGGCATGAAACTTTTGCTCCAATTGGATGTCGTTGTCTCTTAAGTGTCTCACCCTAAGGTTCGCGAATAATGCGGACATGATCGAGACCCCTCTCGGGTCAATAATCAGAAGCGGGATCTGGAGACCCATACTAACTCCCACACATTCAGCGATGACTTTCTTGTGATCGCGAGAACGTTTTACGCTAGTATCTTAATCCCTTTGTTTTGCGATATATTACATGTCCGAGATTCGATCATCGCTATCTCCATACCTAGTTTGATCTCGTTACTGACATGCACTCTTTTCTCGTTCCCGTGATATAACATTCTAGTGATCAAATCACTTGCTTGCAAGCTAATCAATGTGATATCACCGAGAGGGCCCAGAGCATATCTATCTGTCATCGGGATGAAAAAATTCCACTCTCGATCCATGGGCCTCAACATAACAATTTAGTAGTACTGAACCCATATTTATAATCACCCTGTTACGGTGTGACGTTTGATGTTATCAAGATACTCTTCCGGTGTTAGTGATTGACATGATCTCATGGTGTAAGGATTAGGATCACTTCGTATGATTTTATAGCAATATAAACTCAATGACTTTGATTGTAATGCTATACTTCGGATGAATGTTCATCACACCATTACACTAATGTTGTGACCTCGTTATTAACAACATCCAATGTCCATGATCAGGAAACCTTTGATCATCTTGTTAATCAACGAGCTAGTTTATAAGAGAGGCATAACTAGGAACTTCCTTTTGTTTATTAAACACACATGTATTAACATTTCCATATTAATACAATTATAGCATGCAAAATAAATATTTATCATAAACAAGGAATACGATAATAACCACTTTATTATTGCCTCTCGGGCATATTCCCTTCAGTCTCCCACTTGCACTAGAGACAATAATCTAGTTTGAAACCTTTGCGTATTGAACACCTATGGCTTTCCGGTGTTCCATATACGCGATTGCAAGTGGTCAACATAATCTACGGATCTGACGCTTCAGGTCCGTGTGTATTTGCATGTCTTTGTGTTTTCACGCATCACTCATTCTCCAATGAGATGGCATTGTATAAATTTGGTATTTTGGTGAGACCTTTAGTTCCTTGGGGTTAAATCATGTCGATACTATTGTCGTACAATATATATTTAGTGTTAGACCGTTGCGAACCACACCTTAGTTTGATAACAAACTACTTGACACAAATTCCCTCCTTTGCTGCTACTATAGCAGTTATATACTTAGCCTTTTGTTGTAGTATTCGTCACAATGTCTTAACTATGGATTTCATCCAAATCCATCATGGAATATCCTTTCCATTACATTGTGCCACCCATAGTTTAAATTGATATAAACATAATTTGTATCTTGTGACAAAACTAGTATCAATGTAACGCTTTACAATGAACTATTTGTAATTGTTTGTCACCTCTACACAAATATATCCTTAGTTCTTCCAAAAGATCATAAGAATATCCTCACTATCGTCCAATGATCATTTTATGATTCATTCTGGTATATGTTAATAACACTTAGAGCATAGGACATATCTAGATGTGTACATATCATGGCATGATTGATCAAAATATTCTTGTGATTTCACTCATCAAGTGTCAAAGCACTTGAATCTTGTTTCACCTATCAAGTGTCGATACACTTGAATCTTGATTCAATTCTTTCCATGCGACAAGAACCATTTCTTGTCGTTTCTATATTGAACTCCTTCAATATCTCATATATGTATGTTTGGCACAACCATATTAGCTTCACAGTCTATCCACTATAGACATTCATGCTAAATATTCGGTTTTTGCCTAAGTCTTTCATTGAAATGAAATTTTTAACCTTTGTCAATAAAAGATACATCATTTCCAATCAACAAGAAGTCCTCCATATAATGTATTAGATATATGTCTCAACGCTCCCACTTAATTTCTTGCAAATGCAAGCATCTTCATCGTCTCCAGATGAAAACTCCTTTTCCATCACGGTGAAGATTCCAACTCCGTGATGCTTACTTCAACCATTGAAGTTTGCATGCCCTTTTAGCATAATTTGAATTTAACAAAACCCTTTGGACCGTGTCTTGTACATGTCCTAGGTAACCATTCTATTAGAAGAATTTTGTTTTGTTTATTCATCTACCATATACCAAATTATATGTAGTGATTGCTACTTTAATCCGTCCAGACTAAATATCGCTATGAAAGATCCAATCTTGTCATAGTCAACTCCTTGAACATTGTCATAAAATACTTTACGACATGTCGACTATTTCATAGATGTGAGACATCCATGTCTGTTTCTTTATAGATCCAAATACGACCGATAGGTTTTTACACCTTTCCAGAGGGTCTTCCAAGTTCAAAAAACTTGATTTCTCGTGTATGGAACTATCACGAATTTTATGGCTTCAAGCCATTTGACGGAGTCAGGGCCCATCATCGCTTCTTTGCATGTAGTCGGTTCATCATTGTCAAACAATAATGATTTAGTCTCAAATCTTAGCATTTGATTGTTTATCCGACCGACTTGGTTCAATAAGAACTTAGATCTCCATGACCACAACCTTTGAGGAACATAAGCTATGAGCATTATGGCATCCTCTGGAACGATTTCCGGCACTGTGCAACTCATCACATTTAGCTAAGGTTCATTAACCTTATCAAAGTTCTATTGTCCTCCCACTTAACTTTTGCGAAAAATTCCTTTTTCAAGAAACTTCACATTTCAAGCGACAAACCCTTTTGTCCTCGGTGTTATGGAGGAATATCCAATGGTTATTCGAAATAACCTACAAAGACATGCTCATCCGACTTAGGTTGTAAACATCTTACTTATGCTTAGCATAACAAGATTTAAGAAATGACAATTTTGGTTTTACCCCAAACCATAACTTCCATGGTGTCATTTCAACGGATCAAGATGGATCTCTTTTCAGTGTAAAAGCGGTAGTCTCTAAAGCTTTTAATATTTTAAAACATAATGGCAGTTTTATAAATAACACCTTTGATCCAACCATGTCAAACAAGGTTTCATTACAAATCTCAAACACTCCATACTCCTATGGTGTTTCAGGGGATGTAAATCTAGGTGTTTTGCTAAACTTGCAACTCAAATAAATCCCTTTATGATAAAATCATAATTCATTTATTTCCTGTTGCACTTGTAACTCAAATAAATCCCTTTATGATAAAATCATAAATAATTTATTTTCTTGTTACAATGATTTTCCACTTCATCTTGAAAGTCTTTGAACGTTTTCAAATATTTCACACTTCTTTCTCATTAAGTGAACATTCACTCAAATTTTCGGAGAAAGCATTTAAAGTTGAAATCCATCGCTTACGACTATACATAATGGACTACATACATTGATTTGTATAAATTCCAATAATTTAGTCGATCGTTCTTCTTTGGCCTTTGAATGAAGTTTTAATTATCCCGAGGAAAGTCTCAAAAGTGTCACTTGATTAAATCAAAGAATACAAAAATCCATGAATATGGAGATTCTTCATTGTTTTTTTCCAATATAATTTAAACGGCGATGTCACTTCGTAAGTGATCTTCCAATCATTTGTCTTGCGACATTTTAGCATTAGCTTTATGGATGTGATTTCTCCAACTAGATTTGTAAATCATCCATCTTATATGGAATACCGTAATTATTTGAACAGTCTTTGTTCTCATAATACCTGATTTAAATAACAATTATTAAAACAAATCTTGAAAGCAAGCTTTGATGTCAATGATAAATACAAACAACGGTTTGTTTGTTTTTGTTTAACATCATCGCATATTCTCTTGCTAGTTACTTAGGCCATTGTGGTTCATGAATTGCGTTGTTCCGTATGAAATTTCATACCAACCAATTCGATATCCAATACCCAAGAACCACATTGTTTAACAAGCAAAGAATACAACCATAACATGTATATCATATATATACCTAAATTGGATATTTCCAATCTTTTCTTTTCTGCCAAATATATTTTATAGATTCTCTTTCAGCATTTTATTTTTCTTATAAAATAATCTATCAACATCAATAGTGGCGCCGTATACATGACACATAGTCCAAAGCGTGTATATTCAAATAATAATACCTTTGGACTCGCACTTTGAAGTAGATCACCATCATCAAATGATCGACGTTCTTTCAAAATCCATTCTTTAGTAATCTTTTAGTGTAGTAAACACTTTACATACATCTTATACTCATCCTTATCATGACGACTTTCATGATCAAGCAACTGTAGCTTATAAAGGCGAATCGTGAGTATAACATTACTTTCCAAAACCCTTTTGGATGATTAGGATGTCTAGCATCTCCAACCTTTGCAAATTCTCATCCAATATGAGAACATATATTATACTCTATCATATTGCAACCAAAACATTGTTTCAGATATCGTTATATCTAGCACACATGATGGTTTCTGAAATAATTCTTTTAGCTCCTAGATAAACTTGATATTAAAACAATCAAGAACCATGGAGGCAAACATGATACTTAAGATACTAACACTGGAATTGTTACTCTCGATTTAATACCAATTATTAAATTTCACGGAGTAAATAGAGTTTGCTGAAAGTTTGCAATAGGACTCTAAACTTTATATTGACCCTCAACACAATACGATACTAGTTCGTAAAGTAAATATCCAGAATTCTATAGTTCTATTATCTCAATTACAACTAAGCATAAGGTGGTGAACGAATGCCAATGACTACAACAAATTATGCAAATTCACTTTGATTTAATTTATGATAAATTGAGTTCTACTAATCCAAATTAGAAATAAACTCCCACTCAAAAACGACATCCCTCGTGCCTTTTTGGTGATTACATAAACCAAATCCACTACACCAAGTCCGATCATCACGTGAGTCGGTGTAGCTTTAAAGGCGAGCATCCATATGCTCATCATATCAAAACATATGACTCATGCTTAACCTTTCGGTCCGTGTTCCGAGGCCATGTCTGTACATGCTAGGCTCGCCAAGTAAGAACCTTAGTATTCGCGTGTGTAACTGTCTTACACCCGAGATATGCTCGTGGATTCAAGTACACTGATCATCACGTGATGTCTTGAAGCGACGAAACATTGTCGGTGCATACTTAACGAAGAACACATTTTTATCTTGATATCTAAATGAGGGATCATCTTATTATGCTAATAAAACGCCAAACAAGGAATATAAGATGCAACAAACATCTCATGTTAATAAGTGAAATGATATGGGTTTTGCACTTGATCTCCATCATGTGCATCATGGTATGATCACTATCATACCTCTATATGTAAGGCCAAGGTCTATGGAACTTACACGTTATGTGTGTTGTAATAGTATCGACTTATACTTCTACTTACAACATCACCATATCATGACACTAGCCCAACAACAATCTAGACTAGACGCCTCTAATTTATCCATTGCAAGTTTTACGTGGCTTAGGGTTTTCGAAGATAGAAACGTTCTTACCTACGAACATGAACCACAACGAGGATAACCAAATTGTTGACAACTCGTTGCAAATTATATATTGACTATAGTAGGAGAGACAAGACACCCGCTAGCCACTTATGTAAAACTAGTTGCATGTCAAGCGTGGAACAGGTCTCATGTGCGAGGACATGTAAAGTTTGCCCGGGCCGCTTCATCCCACTATGCCACCAATATCCAAAGTACAACTAAGAAGCAATAAAACAATCATCATCATCCACATACTCATATGTGTACTACCCGTGCAAAGCATCTATGCACAGATTCGGCTCTGATACCACTGTAGGGTTCGCAGCATAGAAAACAAAAATTTTCCTACGATGGGAACAACTATGTATCAAGATCTATCTACTAGATACAAGCAACTGGCAGATGTATATCCGTAGAGAACATACTCTTGAAGACCGACAAATCTTAATGAGTTCAAACTCGTGGTTGATGTAGACGATCCCTTGCCGATATCAAGATCGAGAGGAAGTCCTAGCGCCGCAAAACCGCGGCGCATCCGTGCTCGCAAACACGTACAGGGCACCAAGCAACCTCCGCCTCCTCGCTCCAGCTATGCAGCGGAAGCACAACTCTTTCTTGCCGAATAGCCACTGGGAACATATATCTCGCTAGTCCGAGACCATGGGGGATAAATACTAGAGGGGGAGAGAGATCCTTCACAAGGAGGTGTGCTTTGAGACGATGAGAGGGGGGACTTTTATACGGGAGAGGGGGCACCCAAGGGGCATGGCGCCCAGCCATGGGGCTGCCCCCACCTCTTCCTCATTCATGTGGGTGGACACTCCACTCACTCAAATGCCTTTCAATTTCCTCCACTCAAAACCCACTCAAATTCCCATTAAATTTCCACCAAATTTAATGCAAACTCTCATTAAATAAAACTCCTTTTATTTATTCAGAATTTTGTCAATTACTTTAATGACAAACATTCACATATAACCCCTTGCTAGTATTTCATTTCACATGCAGAAACACTTTCTGCAATTTCACCCGAAAACCCATTTCGGTATCTAGTGAAATAAATTCATGCGCTTGTTATTCTTTCCGGCAAGAATTTGCTCCAATTAGATGTCGGTGTCTCTTAAGTGTGCCACCGTACGGTTCTTGAATAATGCGGACATGATCGAGACCCCTCTCGGATCAATAATCAGAAGCGGGATCTGGAGACCCATATTGACTCCCACACATTCAGCGATGACTTTCTTGTGATCGCGAGAACCTTTTACGCTAGTATAATAATCCTTTTGTTTAGCGATATATTACATGTCCGAGATTCGATCATCGGTATCTCCATACCTAGTTTGATCTCGTTACTTGCACTCTTTTCTCGTTCCCGTGATATAACATTCTAGTGATCAAATCACTTGCTTGCAAGCTAATCAATGTGATATCACCGAGAGGGCCTAGAGCATATCTATCCGTCATCAGGATGAACAAATTCCACTCTCGATCCATGGGCCTCAACATAACACTTTAGTAGTACTGAACCCATCTTTATAATCACCCTGTTACGGCGTGACATTTGATGTTATCAAGATACTCTTCCGGTGTTAGTGATTGAAATGATCTCATGGTCTAAGGATTAGGATCACTTCGTATGTTTTTATAGCAATATAAACTCAATGACTTTGATCGTAATGCTATACTTCGAATGAATGTTCATCACACCGTTACACTAATGTTGTGACCTTGTTATTAACAACATCCAATGTCCATGATTAGGAAACCTTTGATCATCTTGTTAATCAACGAGCTAGTTTATAAGAGAGACATAACTAGCAACTTCCTTTTGTTTATTAAACACACATGTATTAACGTTTCCGTATTAATACAATTATAGCATGTAAAATGAACATTTATCATAAACAAGGAATACGATAATAACCACTTTATTATTGCCTCTCGGGTATATTCCCTTCACAATCTGGCGCAGAGATGTGTATGCGGTGAGAGGTGGATCTGTAGATCTATTATGGTCTAGTCTATTGTATCGTGTGTCGTGCCCTCCTCGTTGGACCCTCCTAGCCTTTATATATGGGGAGGTTAGGTCTCGGGTGCCAATACGAGTTGGTTACAAGTTGTATTCAAACTCTAATCTTGATATTTCCTTGTCTTGTGCGCTTGGGAGTCCGTGTCCATATGGGCTTCATAGCAGCCGAAACGTCATAGGCGTCATGGACCCTGGCAGGTCGTCGAGTGGGCCTTCCGTCGGGCTGGACAAGGTAGGCTAACATCAGGTACCCGTAGGGCATATCCATATCAGTAGCCCCCGAGTGTCCATCCAAAACATAGATTCGGGTGGAGACTTAGTTGTCTTGAACCTTGCATTTAGATATCGGAGTCTAAAGTTGTGTTGAGTGTGAAGCACTTTACCAGAAAGTTCATAGGGTGCGCGACCAGCGCTCCCAATGGAAGTATCCCCTGAGTGTATGTTCGAGTCATAGACTCGAGCAGAGACTCATAGTCGTCAGTTATGGGTTATGGCGATCCGAAGTTCTTCGGATGACCTTGAGATGCCCTGAATGCCTTCATTTTTTTCGAGTGCGCGACCAGCGCTCCCTATGGGAGTAGCCCCTGAGTCCTTAGTCGAATCGTTGATTCGAGTGAGGAATCGAAGCATTCCACTCAAAGATCTTGTATGTGCGCGACCAACGCTCCAGTTCAGAGTAGCCCCCGAGTGTATGGCGGAGTTGGAGACTCACACAGAGACTCGAGTCTTATATCGTATAGCTGTAGTCGACAATCTCGTGGTCGTACCGCTGACCCGGAAGTACATTGGGTGCGCTACTAGCGCTCCTGATAGGAGTAGCCCCCGAGTGTCTAGTCGAGTTGCAGACTCGAGTGGAGACTCATGCGAAGAGAAACCACTGACCCGGAAGTGCATTGAGTCAGCGTCTCACGCATAAGGAGCCAGGAGTCAACGATGTCATCGGAGTCGACGTAGCAGAGTCATGCGGCATTTAGCCGGGTGAGTCGACGATGCGGATGAAGTAGACGTAGTCGCTTCCGTCGGGTGCGCGACCAGCATCGCGTCTATCGGGTACGTGGACAGCGTCACGTCTTTGTAGCATCAAGATATGCAACCATCCGAGGAGTGACTCGACTCGGGTATTAAGCTTTATGGCGTAGCCAGTTATTTTGTCGACTCCTATTGGAGGACCCGATAGAATAGTTTGAGGCAGTCGACGACCTTGTAGGCTGCAAAAAAAACATAAATAATTGTGAAGTACTTGTATCTTGTAAAGAATATTTGCCTTTCAGCTTGTACAGTAAGATTCTGGTGCCGATCGAGTCGACACTTTTGCACTGTATGCTAGGCCTTTTCGTTAGCCTGATTACCCTTAGTCTCAGTACCTTGCCGATGCACTTGGAGTTCAAGTATTCGACGGTCAGACAGAATCAGCTACTCGGGCTGTCGCGTATGAGGTGCTCGAGTGCGTGGAGCCGATGGCATATTAGGTTACTCGAAGAGGGCACGGCCCCTGAGTGTTTCGAGTGCGAGTTAAAAAAGAATCAGCTCTAAGTAGAGGGAAACTTAGCTTTATTGATAGATGTCGTGGCGAAGTTGATGCGGCAGCGGACGTAGTCGATGTGATAGCAGGTCATTGCGGTCGAAGAAGACCCCGGGCCGCTGGAGCCGAATATCGCGGAGGATCGCCAAAGCGGAGGAAGCCCCCGAGTCATTGGAGCCGAAGATCACATCAAGTCGCCGCATCCGAAGATGAGTCGGGTCACCGCAGCCGAAGGCCGCAACGGGGCGCACGGTAGGGCCGATGGCAGTAGCGAGTTGACGGGTGAAATCGATAACACTTGTGGTAGTCAGTCGTGTCGAAGGCATGCATTGACGTCCCGGCGGAGACCAGTACGAAGTCGCCTGCCGTCCGGCTAAACTTGATTAAGCCAGAGCCGGTCTTTAATTTCTTTTAGAACCCCGAATTAATCTATTCACATGATTTCTTTGTCCTTGTAATGTACGAACGTGAAAAAGTGCCCTTATACTATCTTGGGAACTGATCCTTCAGATTTGCCTCCTCACGTAGTGCACAGCATAGCTGAACACGACACTTGCACCACGTGCAGAGGCCCTGCGATCAAAGTAGTGTACGCTGGTCCTCTATACCACTATTAACATGATGATCCGATCTGTGTAGTTTGTTGTTTTTTCCCTTTCATTTTTCTGTGTCTGCCTCGGCTTGTGACCAATCCAGAGAACACGCATGCAACTGCATGTACGACATACAACGAAGTTGCTGCAAACCTGTTTTCCGCTTGCGATCGTGTCAATGCATGGATTGCTCTCCTCCCGCTGATCTATGCGGCTACCAATGCTGCCGCCGCTGAGTTCCGTCTCCACGGGAGATAGCCGAGTGGCCGGCCTACGTGCGTTGTGACCGTGTGGTGCGCGCTCGTATATTGGTTTGCCATGTCATCTTCAGCACTGATTCATAGTATTTTCGCTGGAATTTGAGGGTCCTTCTGGTACGGGGACTCGATTGCTTTATTTCTGACGGTGATCTCTTGTTGTACGTATGAAACATGTCTCGGTTGATAATCTTGCATTAGGAGACATATCTGTATTGATTCAATCTGACCCTCCTTAGATCGAGCGGTACTCGATCTCCTTGGTAGTTCAGAGCATGCAACCCTTTGTTGACTTCAGAAGGCTCCCGACAGAGAGTCGGCCGCACGTCGGCAGCCAAGACGATGTGCTCTGGCAGCGGACATGTTGATGATGAACTTGGGCACGCCGAAGCAGATCTGCTCCTTTGAAACTTAAATCGTAGATCGCTTTGGATGAGACCTTCACGACCGCACAATCAACGCCCCCAGTCCCCACAAACGACGCCAATTGACGATGTTTAATCTCGTCAATACCCATTATTATGAGCTTGGATTTTGAAGAAGGTGGAGATGTTGGAGATCACGAAACGGTTAGCAAACAAGCAATGCGGGGACATGAAGTTTACCCAGGTTCAGGCCCCCGGAGGGAAAACCCTACTCCTGCTTGTCTGCTCTTGATTACGGCGGAACCGAAAGTTACAGGGGTGCGCGGATACAATCTAGCATGGAGATGTGTATGCGGTGAGAGGTGGATCTGTAGATCTGTTGTGGTCTAGTTTATTGTATCATGTGTCGTGCCCTCCTCGTTGGACCCTCCAAGCCTTTATATATGGGGAGGCTAGCTGTCGTGGTGTGGAACACGGGAGTGCCATCGGGGATGGCAAAGAAGGGACACACGGATGCATTCGGTGGCTCACGCAATGGGTTGGGCATGGTGAACTGCAAACACAGCGATGTACCCAGGTTCGGGGCCCTCTTGGCGAGGTAACACCCTACTCCTGCAAGATGAACTATATGTGGGAGCTGATACTCAGTACAGATGCTCCTTGAGTTGTTTCCTTAGCGACTATTCAAAGCTAGAGGAAGATGGGAACTTGATGCTAGCACTTCTATCCTTCTATCGTTGCCTCTCTAGAACCCTAGCTCTGCTCTCCCTTATATACTGGTCTGGGGGGCAGATCACAGATCGGGTCCTAGGGTTTACTGTTTGGATATGGGTTTATAGGACAGGGCCAGATGCAGGGCCCAGCCGGTGGGCCAGGACCCAGTCCGCCCTTCTTTTAGCGTCACCCTTCTCTTTAGTGGTCACCCGGGCTTCCTTTGGGGTGTCATCCTTGCTTTAACGGTCACCCGAACTGCTTTCACCAGTCCAGCCGACCATCTTGCTTTATCTTCGTCGGGTAGCGCTGACCATGACGGCATGCCAGCTAGCCCGATGATGAGGGAGAGACAGAGGCGTACCCCGCATGGAGCGTCAGCCCTTCCGTGCTCTCCATCAAATCCGAGGTGAGCCGGGTGGAAACGGCCACCCGACCGGTTCTTCTGGCCACCGCCTAGACGGGCCAACCGGGAAGGTTATAAGCCCAGCTGGGTGTGTTCGCCAGTTAGCTAGAGTTGTCCTTCCTGGAGGCCAGGCGGCCTGCATCTTCTGGAGTCGGCTTACTTGTGCCTGGCTTTCCCCACATGGGGGTTATCCCCCCGACACTAGTACCCGAGCACGTATTGGCTTGGCCGGTGGGCAAGATCTTCCGTGCTCCTTCTTGTCCTGAGAGAGTTGTTTTGTTGCGTCTGGCTGCGGCTTTTGCTTTTGCTTTCCGGCTGGATTTAATCGGCTGCGGAATCGATGGCCGTCCACTGGGTGTAAACAGCGAAGGCAGGTACCGGCTAGCGTAGCTGAAGATGAAACGTTTAGCTTGATGATGTCGTTGATCTCGTCACCCACGACTGCGGCTCTGGCGCACGCCGCGTTAGTTTGACTTCCGCGTCGCTGCGTCAGTTTTTGGCAACTGCGCATGCAACTTGCCGCAGCGGTTTCTCGGGGCGAGCGCGCACGCCTCGTCTCCTGGTAACGCCCGTGGATCTTCTGTGGCGATTATGACAGCGCAGAGGATCTAGAGCCAAAGCATCGTGTGGCTGTGGTTCCGCGACGCCACGCGTCACGCAGAAGCCAAAGAGGCGACGATGCCGTCCACGGGGATAAATAGAGCTCCGAGGGGGATCAGTTCCCACACTTATCCATCCTCCGGCTCATCTTCCCCTCGTACTCCAGCGCCCTTTGCTCTTGTACGCCTTCTCCTTGTCGTCGCCGGCCACTTCTTACCCGTCCACCACGGCCACCTCCTCTGTTGAGATGCTGCCGGAGCAGCGCGGCGGCTGGTACGGGTCCTTTGTGACCGACGAGCTTGTCAAGAAGTACCGGCGGGGGAGGTTTCTTCCCTTGTCTATGCTCGTGAAGCACCAGCTCGCGCCAGAGGGGGAGAGGGTGCTAGATCCTCAGCCGGGGGAGCGCGTCGTCTTCCTTGCACACTTTGCCCGCGGCTTCGGCCTTCCCGTCAGCCCCTTCCTCCTCCAGCTCTTTCTCTTCTTCGATCTCTAGCTTCATCACTTGGGCACCAATGCCATTGTGCAGCTGTTGCATCATGCGGCCTGCTGCGAATCATATCTTGGGGTGTGGCCCGAGGTGGCGAACTTTCTCAAGTTCTTCCACTTCAAGGCCCAGAACACCTCCAAGGGTGGTTCGCTGATGCAGACGGGCTGCTGCACCATCTACCCGCGGTCCTCCTCGCTGATGCCGCGGTTCGAGCTCCCCGACACTGTCAAGCTGTGGCAGCGCTCATATTTTTATGTGAGCAATGCCACAGAGATTGACTGGATCTGCCGTTCGCCTTTCGCCAACTTTCCCTCGATGCAGAAGGGCTGGGCGACGAAGGGCATGGGCACGACGGCGGACCTCGACCGGATGGCCACCCGACTGGAGACGATGGTGCAGACGGAGAGGCTCACCGCCCAGGACATCACCTTGTCGTGGATGGTGCGTCGCGTGCTTTCGCTGTAGAAACGGTCGCACAAGATGTGCCACATATCGACCGCCAACAATCCGACGAGGACGTCGCGGAAGAATGTGCCCTACCAGGACCTGTGGAACTAGGTCTTCATGATCTCCAAGTTCCACATGGAGGCCACCTGGGCGTATTCCTGCCCTCCGTATCATCGCGGTCGCCTGCCGTCTCGACCGCCCTCCGTATCTTGCGTCTCGCTCCTTGTCATCGCTAGCTTCCTTGGGTGCCTTATGCTCCCCTTTTTGATTAGTTGTTCACGACACATCTAGCCGAGGACGGTATGGGTGACTTCCCGCTTCCGTCCTTCTTGGAGGACAGGAAGCCGAAGAAGTACCCCCAGACGGAGCCCGAAGGGTTTCCCATCCGGGTGGATGATGGCCCCTCGGGTCCTCATGGTAAGTTGCTGACCGCAGCTCTTTCCTTCATCTTTGTTCTTGAGGTTGTGGTTTTGATTCCTTGCTTGTGTCGCAGTCGATGTCACCGACGAGGAGGGTGGCCAAGAGAAACCCGTGGCGAGAGCCCGGGGAAAGAGGGCGGCACCTGTTGCCGCTCCCGTTCCAGTTGAAACGAAAAAGATGCGCCGAGGGCGTCAAGTCATTGATCCACCGTCCGTCGCTGGGTTAGTATCTCCCTTGCCCTTGCTTTCCGCTCTGTGGTTCTGCTGGTACCTCCTTTGACTCTTCACTCTGCATAGCGAGGCGATGCTGCTTAGGGATGGTGGTGCCACCGTTATTGCTCCTCCCCCTCCTCCGTCGGTTGGAGAGGTGGCGAGGTCGCGTGCGCGCCGCTGCGCCGCGCCACCATTGCCTCCGCCAGTGGCCCCTCGGGCTCCTCGACCACGGCTTGCACTGACCAGCGCTGCGTCTTCGCGGTTGGGGCAGCTGCTTATGCGACAGACCAAGACCCCTTCGCTTGGGGCTGGCGTGAACTCGGCCTGGAGCGATGCTCCAAGCAGCTCTGCCAGGCCCGTGATTACAGAGGTGACATAGGAGGCTGGGGCTGCAGCGATCAAGCGGATGACACCGGTGCTTCGCTACCGGGATGGAGTTGGTGGTGGCTGCGCCTTCGGGTGTGGCTGCCGATGATGATGAGGTTATCATCACCAGCTCGAGGCCAGCTCCGGCTGTACTGACGCCGGGTGCGATCCTTTCCTAGCTCTCGGGCGCGGCACCCGTTGCACTCAGCCAGGTTCGCCACCTGGTTGAGGGAATGGAAAAAGGCCTTGGCGAGGCCAAAAATTTATCTGTCGTGATGGAGGTAGGTCGTTGCCCTTCACACCTTTCTGTTCTTCCAGCCGCTTTGATTCTCTGTTGCTCATTTGTTTTATTGCTGCAGAGAGCTTTTGCGAAGTCTGTGAAGAACACCCAGGATCTTGGCTGTATGATTGCTTCTTTAGATCTGTCTTGGTGATTGGCTCCCTTTTCCCATTTTTTGTTGACCATCATGTATCCTCCTACAGCCATGATCCAGGACAAGGAGAGGGAGGTGGAGCGCCTCAAATCTAAGGTTGCCCGACTGGAAGAATCGAACAAGGCTCGACAGGCGCAGTTCGATCAACTTGCCGTGGCCAAGCATCAACTTGAGGTTAGCGTGGAACGGGGCAAGAAGGTAGCTGACATCCGGGCGGAGGCGCTGAAGAATTTTGAGACGATCTCCACCCAACAGGAGGAAACAATCAAGATTCTTCGTGCCCGGAAGGGGGAGCTTACTCAGCACCTCCAGAACATCTCGGAGATGGTCATCAGTAAGTTCTTCAGTTCCCTTCTTCCGTTGTGTCATGACTTGCTTGATCTTGTCTGATTATTCTGCTTTGTGCTTGGCTGCAGCTCATTATCCTGAGGCGACCGAGGTTGGACGCGACCTGACTGCCCTCGATCTGGTCAAGGTGCTGGCGGAGGAGAGCAATGGCCTGCGCGCTGTTGGCAACGATCTCTTCCACTACATCTGGCCGGACGCGGGCGAGGTGCACGACATTGACAGCCTGGCTATGGCTCTGTCTAGAGGCATCTACGTGCTGGACATTCATAAGGAGTGGGCTGCTCGAGGCGGAGTGGAGATGGCTCTAACCCTGGTGAAGTCGTGGTATCCGGGTGCCGGCCTGAGCGTGCTTACTCGTGGCTTCCGTCTTGGGATGAGCTACGAGGGCCTTTGCGCCAGCACTCCGGCGCTCCAGTCCTGTGGGGTGAAGATTGGCACCTATGTGGACTTGGAGCGTGACTTCAGTGCCCCCGGAGAGACACAGCCGTTCCACTGGGCCCCGGCGCCTTGGAATCCCATTGACGTCCCTCCAGCAGCCAACCTACTTCAACTGATGCTGGCGCCGCCCCTGCAGATCCAGCTCCTGCTCCTTCCACTGCTTCAGTCCCAGAGTCTTGATCCCCGGAATGCCGGATGTACTTGTGAAACTTATTGTTTTGTTGTTGCCACATTTTGGCTAACTTTTGTCGCCAAATTCTGAATCTGCGTGGAGCCTTTGTGCTCCGCTTCATGGCTTGGTGCCTTTTTGCTTATCTTTGGTGCTTCTTTGTCTACACCTCTGTCATTTGCGGTCTTTGATGTTCGGGCCGGCTGGGATAGCCAGCCGGGTTGAAGCTCTTTTGTCATCCCGACTTGAGTGTGTGAGTGCGTGAGAGCGCGTCCACTGGGTGTAATCGCCGAGGTTCGGGCCGGCTGGGGTAACCAGCCGGGTCGAAGCTCTTTTGGCTACCTTGACTTGAGTTTGTGGGTGCGCGGGAGCGCGTCCACTGGGTGTAGTCCCTGAGGTTCGGGCCGACTAGGGTAGCCAGCCAGGTCGAAGCTCTTTTGGCTACCTTGACTTGAGTTTGTGGGTGCGCGGGAGCGCATCCACTAGGTGTAGTCCCTGAGGTTCGGGCCGACTGGGGTAGCCAGCCGGGTCGAAGCTCTTTTGGCTACTTTGACTTAAGTTTTTGGGTGCGCGGGAGCGCGTCCACTGGGTGTAGTCCCTGAGGTTCAGGCCGGATGGGGTAGCCAGCCGGGTCGAAGCTCTTTTGGCTACCTTGACTTGAGTTTGTGGATGCGCGGGAGCGCGTCCACTGGATGTAGTCCCCGAGGTTCGGGCCGGCTGGGGTAGCCAGTTGGGTCGAAGCTCTTTTGGCTACCTTGACTTGAGTTTGTGGGTGCACGGGAGCGCGTCCACTGGGTGTAGTCCCCGAGGTCGGGCCGGCTGGGATAGCCAGCCGGGTCGAAGCTCTTTTGGCTACCTTGACTTGAGCTTGTGGGTGCGCGGGAGCGCGTCCACTGGGTGTAGTCCCCGAGGTTCGGGCCGGCTGGGGTAGCCAGCCGGGTCGAAGCTCTTTTGCCACCTTGTTTCCTGCCAAGTTGTGGCTCGGGTCGTGCGAGACATAGCGTTGCTTTGGGTTAGTTTTCTTGTGCATATGCTCATTCATTAGTTGGTACTTATCGTAAAAGGAAAATAGAGGCGCGCCCCTTTGAGTTAAGCCGTTAGCAGCTCCCCTTTTCTCAGTGAGTATTGGCCCTTCGAGCATTTTTCCTTGCCGGCTGGCAGCCAGGTTGCGGTCTGCAGCCGGAACTAAAGGAGTGGCTACGCTGGCGTGCCTCGCGATACTTCGGTTCGCTGTTGTTGGCTTAGCTCATGCGGGGCACGACCGGTTTGCCTAGACGCCCTTGCTTTCTACGTTGGCATTTTCTTGTAGCGTGCGCTTTGAGTTTTTTCTCTTGCCGGGTCGACAGCCGGCGTGCGTACTGAATCCGGAACCGAAGAGGTTACTCTAGGCGCTGTGTGCAATATTATGCCGCATGTAGAAATCACGGGGCCTAGGCCAGCCGGTACGAAAATGCAGATGGTGTGCGGAATTGGGACAAAGTCCTCAGCACCATGCAAGGCTTTCAATCTTGTTCACTTGTTACATGAAAAGGGAAGATACATACACTTTTCTTTGCCTAAGTGTAAAATGGCCAGAGTAGGCTTGCGTTCCATGGGCGTTCTATCTCCTCGTCTGAGCGATCTGCCTTGTTCTTCATCGGCTGTTGTGCATCGATCAGATAGTATGAATTATTGTGGAGCGCTCGGTTGACGATGAATGGGCCTTCCCATGGTGGGGAAAGCTTGTGCATTCCTTTGGTGATTTGGACCAGGCGCAGCACCAGGTCTCCCTCGCGGAAGGTGGGCCAGATCCGGCTGGCGTGGTATCGGCGCAGGTCTTGCTGGTAGATTGCTGATCTGGACAGAGCCAACTCGTGTGCCTCCTCGAGCAAGTCCACACTGTCCTCTCTTTCCTCCTTGGCTTCCTAATCCGTGTAGAGCTGCTTGCGAGGTGCGTCGAACTGGATGTCTGTGGGGAGAATGGCCTCTTCCCCATAGACGAGGAAGAACGGTGTGAAGCCGGTTGAGAGATTGGGTGTGGTGCGCAGGCTCCAAAGTACTGCTGGCAGCTCCTCTATCCAGCATCCGGGTGATCCGACGAGCGGTTTGATGATCCTTGGCTTGATTCCGGCTAGAACCAAACCGTTAGCGCGCTCACACGGTCCATTGGACTATGGGTGTGCGACTGACGCCAGGTCCAGGCGGATCCCTTTTCCCCGCAGAAGCGAGCGAAGACTCCTTTCGCGAAGTTGGTTCCATTGTCAGTGATGATGCTATGCGAGTATCCGAACCAGATGATGATGTCTGTGAAGAACTTGATCACCATCGCTCTGTCCAACTTCTTGATTAGTTTCGCCTTGATCCACTTGGTGAACTTGTCCACGGCTACGAGTAGGTGTGTCATACTGGATCGATCTATCTTGAATGGCCCAACCATGTCCAGGCCCCAGACCGCGAACGGCCAGGTGATTGGTATTGTCTTGAGTGCCACAGATGGTGTGTGATTCAGCTGGCTGAATCGCTGGCAGCCGTTGCATGTCTTGACTATTTCTTCGACGTCCTTCAGCGTCGTCGGCCAGTAGAAACCATGTCGAAGGGCCTTGGCTGCTATTGCCCTTGACGAGGCATGGTGGCCACACTCGCCCTGGTGTATGTCCATTAGAAGCTTGGTTCCTTCCTCCTGACTGACGCATCGTTGATAGATACCCCCGACGTTGCGCTTGTACAGCTCGTTGTTGATGATGGTGTAGGCGCTTGCCCTTCGCCGCACTTGTCGTGTTGCCACCTCTTCTGTCGGGAGTTCGCCCTTGGCCAGGAAATCCATGTACCGCTTTGCCCAGTTGGGCGCTTCTCGTATGGTGTGCACTGTCTATATGATGAGCTTGATCTCCTCACTGTCGGCCGGCTCCGGAACGTCGGGAGGCCTGCCGGGTGGAAGCGTGCTGATGTCGACCATGGGCCGCGTCGCGGTAGCGCCTGTATGAAGCAGGTGAGGGCAGCAATCCAGAGTGCGGCGAAGGCACCGGCCTCGGGTCCGCTACGAGCATGTTGGAGTCGGACTCTGGTGAGGGGGTGATGGAGGGCTTGCGCAAGTGCTCGAGGGAGACCCTAGGCGGTATGGCTTGTCTTGTTGACCCGACCCTGGCCAAGGCGTCGGCAGCCTCTTTGTTGGCTCTGGGCACATGGTGAAACTTGCATCCTTCAAAACAGGCACACAACTGCTGGATGAAGGAGCAGTAAAGGTCCATGTTTGCGTCCTTGGCGCCCCACTTGCCAGATACTTGTTGCACCACCAAATCCGAATCTCCGAAGCATAGCACCCTCTGGATGCCTATCTGCTTGGCCATCTTGAGTCCATGGATGAGTGCTTCGTACTCGGCGACGTTGTTGGAAGCTTTGAAGTGGATCTGGAGGACGTACTCCAGCCGGTCGCCTTTGGGCGAGGTTATCACGATTCCGGCTCCGAGTCCTCCTCGCATATGTTGAGATTTCCTTGTCTTGTTACAAGTTGGTTACAAGTTGTATTCAAACTCTAATCTTGAGATTTCCTTGTCTTGTGCGCTTGGGAGTCCGTGTCCATAAGGGCTTCATAGCAGCCGAAACTTCATAGGCGTCATGGACCCTGGCAGGTCGTCGAGTGGGCCTTCCGTTGGGCTGGACCAGGTATGCTAACATTAGGTACCCGTAGGTCATATCCATGTCAGATGCTGCTATGTATGAACATCGATATTCGCAAGGGTCAATATGATGCTTACAAGAGGGACAAGAAGATCATGAAGAAGTTTCATCAATGGGACACATATAGTGATGATGAAGTTCCTACTCAACCTCAACCCTCTTGCACTCTCTCATACGGCTAGTGGGCGCAAGGCACCGTTGATTACGTTTGTTTGAGGACGATGTATCCTCTTCTCTCCATCGCCAAGGCCCCGATGATGATGATGATCAAGGTTTCGAGGAGAGCTATGATGATTATGAGGAGGACGAGGATGATGAGTGATCCGGTTGGGGTGTGTAGTCTAGCTATTGTCCCCTTTTGGTGTCTCGATGCCAAAGGGGGAGAAGGTGCTATTAGGTGAGCGTGGGATTTGCATGGGAAGGCACAAGCTCGCTCTTCATTTGACTCTTTCGCTGCTTGTGACTTGTTTTTATTCGCCTTGCTTTATTTGTGGACCAATTTGTGTTTTATTTGTGGATTTTGGTGAATGTCGATGTAACGTAAAGACTATGTGGTAACATATCGTATGGATAATTATCTTATTGTGTGATGAAGACCTCTATTATTGGATACACCCTATATATCACTTCTCCAGCCGTGTTGGGTCAAAGGTACGAGTATCTCTTCAAACATATTGTCGTCTTGCATCTAGGTAGGTTTGTAATATCTAGGGAGGTGTTTATCCTTTGTTTTGTGCACCTATTTTCATATGCAAATTTCAGTGTGCTCACTTCGAGGGGGAGCCTCTCTACTTTTTGTACCTTGTGCGGATATATTATGGTGCAAATCTTTGTGTTGTCATCAAACACCAAAAATGGGGAGATTGAAAGGGCATTTCCTGCCTTAATGATGTTTTGAGGTTTGTTGTCAGCACATGTGAGTTTTACCGTGTGCTAAGTGCTGCAGGTTCATCTGTGAAAAAGCTAGATACGATGCTCTATTTTCCAATCATGAAGAGCTCGAAGTTTATCAAGAAAAAGGGCCTGCTGGGGATTTCCTTTCTGCTGCCTCCCCTGAGTCCGGAGACTCCGGGGTCCAGGCCCGGAGACTCCGACCTTGTTTCCAGGGTAGTCTCTGGCCCTCCTAGGAAAACCTTCTATATACTCCCCCGGAGTTAGGCCCGGAGTCTTGCGCAGCACCGGAGTCTCCGAGGCTGAGGCCCGAAGTCTCCGGCCCTGTCTCCGGGGTCAGTCGAAAAGCTTGCAATATACCCCTCCGGAGTGTTTACCAGAGTCCATCATCAGCACCGGAGTCTCCGCCCCCCCAGAGACTCCGGCCCTGGAGACCGGAGACTATGGGGTTAGTGACCTCCAACGGCTACAAATTCCAGGGGGCCTATAAAAGGGCCCCTTCTTCCTTGAGAGGTTGCTCGTCCCAGTCAAGAACACCACCTCCATTTAAGCCACCAAATCCTCAAGATCACTTCATTCAACCATCCAAAGTGATTGATCTTTGGTGAATCAAAGGAGGAGGCCTTGATCTATAGCTTTACCAAGAGAGATTTTCATTTCCCCTCATTCACTTGAGGCCCCCTTGCTCTAGTGTTTCTTTGGAAACCCTAGCTCTTGATTTAGTTTTTACAAGCTTGTATTTGATTGTTTGATAGCTTGCTTGTATTCGGGAGCCTCCAATTAAGTTGTGGATGTGTGCCTCAAACTTGTTGTAAAGGTGCCGGCTTTCACCTCGAAGGTTTCCGATATAATGGAAGAGGTGAATCGAACCCTTTGGGGTGAGTTTCATCGGAGAACAAGGGAGGCCTCTCGTGGCGTTGGTGGTTTGTAACCACCCCCTCTCCAAACGTAGACGTACTTCCCCTCAAAAGGAAGGAACTGCGGGAAACAAATCCTTGTGTCTCCGCATGCTCCACTTTGGTTACTTCTATCATTTACCGCACTTTACTTATCTTGTTCTTACTTAGTGTTGTGCTAGGTTGACATATAGGTAAATTCACCTTAGTTGCATAATCTAGAGAATTTACCTTTTGTGTCAAACCCTAATTTGAAAATAAGTAAAATTTGAAGTAGCACATATTCACCCCCTCTAGGTGCCCATACGATCCTTTCAGAATACAATACAGGATATTGCTCTCGGAGTCCTAGCCACTTATCATCCTAAAACATGAGACCCGTCCTTAAGAGCATCTCCACTCGGGTTCCCAGGAAGCCGTTCCCAGGGCAGAATTTTCATCCGGACGCCGAAATATGGCCCAGTCGCGTTCCTAGGACGCCGATTTCTTCTGGATTTGGGCCAACTTTCGTCCGGGGTTCCCAGGCCGATCCCAGGGCACCGGGAATGCCGGACAAAGCGAAAACGCGGGTGGGCCAACCCTATCGGCAAGACAACCCATTTTCCACTACCACTCGTCTCCCCGTGGCGAAGAGATTTCCCCAACTACCCCCTGTATCCATGCCTCCGCTGGCAAAGCTCCACCGGGCCAAGCCGAGCTCACGCCTGTAGATAGGTCCACCACCTTCGCCGCACCCTTTCCCCTCGGCCTAGGCCTCCTTTCGCCGCACCTCTTACGTCGTAGCTCGGCTTCGCTCCGAGCACCCGCCACCCGTCCACCAAGTGTTCGGTGTTTTGCCCGTTTGGCCATGGATTCCGACGACGAGGAGCTATTCGCCGTGTTGCTGGGGAAGAGACCGCCGCAGTCGCCATTTTGCTGGGGATGATCTGGTTGAGCATCTATGGATACGCAGGGGCAACACGTAAATGCCGAGCATGAACTGGCCAAACTAGACCAAAATATGTTGTATTTTCATTATATGTCGAACTATGTTTAATTTCATGCCGAACTATGCCGAACATTGGTCTGTATTCATATTACGCCGAACTATACCAAAAACTGGTCGAAATCGAGCCGAATTTGGATGAAAACACGCTGACCTGGAAACTCGGCCTGGAAACGCGAATGAGAAAGCGAGCGTTATCAAGTCAAAAATATATCTGTCCGACGCTAAATAGAGTCGGATTTCGGCCTGGAAACACCTAATGAGTGGAGGTGCTCTAATAGAAAATAAAATAAACTATAAGCCGGAAATAAAAACAATTGAAGCAACGGAATAAATAAAAACAACTTGATTTAGAAAACGGTTAAACCTAAACTATGCTTTCCAACTCCTATTCCAACCGTGCTACTACCACGATTTCCGTTTCAGCTCTCCGAATTTGCAGTTTGCGGAAACGCGCTCCGAATTTGTTATATTTACACCTACCTTTTTGACAAAGGTGACCTCCAAAAACAACGAGGAAATCCCACGACCACGACGCGTTCTCCTCTCGCTCCTCTGCCCCCCCTCGCCATGGCCGGCCGCCTCCTCGCCCCTCTCCTCCTCGTTATGCTACTCCAGCTCCCCGCGCCGTCCCAGGCGCACGCGTCCCCTGGCACGGCTGCGGCAGCGCACTCTGGTCGGTGCCCGAGGCTGGAGGAGGCGCTGCCGCCGTTCGTCGCGGGTCTCCGGCGAACCTGCCGCGCCTCGACGGAGGGACACCCGGCCGAGGAGGTGCGTGTCTCCAACCCGTAGCTCCGGGCTGGCGGCAGCCTGGGATTGTTGCTTGGCCATAAATTGTTTGCTTTTTTGGGTGTGCGTGCGCATTTATTGTGTGAATGAATAGGGCGATTCGTCCACACAGTTCTTTTGTGGATCTCGCTTCTCTCTCACTGTCGTGAATTCCTGTTTCTCCATGGATTTTTCTGTGGCCTGCTCGCATAATTTGATACCCAATTCCTGAATCCTGATGCTAATCTGGTGTCAGCAGATTAGCTCGTGATGGGACTCTGTTCTATCCTTTTGATTTGGTTAGTAGCTGATTCTCTGTCAATTTCATTTTGGGGAGAAGAAAACCGTTTTTTTTTTGTGCAAGCTGGTTAGTAGCATTAGTCAACGCAGGAGTACCGAGGTTCAGTTGGTGGGTAGCTTAGGTCTTAGCCCTTAGGCTCGTACCCTACGTCAAATCAGCTTCTGTACTCACAAATATTGCGCTCGAAATAAAGGTTGTTTCGAATTCGTTGGCATCTTTCAACAGTTCAGGCCTTCAAGGTGACAATTTCCAGTCAATTCTGCTAGATTTCGTGTGTTTTTTTGTATCATTGAGTGGATTTGTGTCCTCTTTTCTCATTCAGTAGCGACTTAAACGTCATGTAGCTGTAAATCAGAACGTACAAGATATCATTGGGAGTTTGATTAGCTCTGATTTCATGATTTCTAAACAGGGAGATATTTATTTATTGCTACTGAACTTGATTACTACTTAAAATTAGACAGCGCTAAGATTTGCTTTTAGGTCCGGGCTAAGAGCTTAAATGTCTCAAGGGACTAGCCCGATAGGACCCGGGAGTGTTAAGCTTACTCATGAAGGAGGATGCAAATGATATGCCAATATGATCGATAGGTCATAGACTTATAGCAGTTCAGCTTAGTCTCTACTCGCTAGTCATTCTTCTGTACTACAGGATAATTAGAAATGTATACTGCCAAAATCACGTGCTTACGAAGCTGGGTCCGTTTGGCTGTGTGGTGCTTACTATGAACCTCATCTTAAAAAACTTTGCAGGTTAATGGGGAGGAACTTATCAAAGAATTGGGTGGAAAGGAGTACATTGCCGTCCTCTTCTATGCATCATGGTGCCCTTTCTCCCAGAGAATGAGACCGGTCTTTGATGATCTTAGCTCAATGTATCCACAGATTAAGCACTTGGCTGTAGAACAGTCAAACGTCATGCCAGCGTAAGACCCTTATGCGTAGTGGTGTTCCTGGTATCCTTCTTAACAATCAATATGACCGGCGGCCTTAACTAATACCTCCTTGGTTACATGATTTGCAGTGTTTTATCAAGATATGGTGTCCGTAGCCTTCCCTCTATACTAATAGCTCATGAGTCATATGCGTTTTGGCCTCTTGTTGCTAAAGATCTTGACTCACTGGTCAACTTCTACACTGCTGTTAATGGTAGGCTTCTGCAATCTTTAACGTAGATTTATATCTGAGTTGTAGCCCTGATATCCTCAAGTGATAAGCCAATGATGGATAGTTTGATACCCACTGTTGTACTAGTATGAAATATTAACCATAGAAGCAACCTGTGAGCTCTAATGTCACAGCTCAAAAGACATGAATAATAGTTCAGATAAAAGCTGGGCATAGTAATTGTATGTATAAAATATGGCAACAATAGTTCTATGGAGGAAAGATGGCAATAACGATTCTGTGGATGTAAAATATCCACATATGGTGTTACCATCAATTTGCGGTAACCTAAATAGTATGATTGTTAGATCAGATAATGCAGTCGGTAGTTGTTCACAGTTTGATAACTTACCATATCTACAAAAAAATGGAAAGTGTGTGATGGTACACTTATTCTATCTTAACATAGACTTTTTACGACGCAGGACAAGAACCACTTGCATATCTTGGTCCACGTAAGTGGAACACGACTGGAGGAAGCACACAGTATGCGAAGCTTTGGAATGGCTCAGTTAGCGAATCTGTGAAGAGCGAGCCCTACCTAGCATTCAGCATTCTCTTTATTTGCCTAAGGATATTCTTGTTCTTCTTTACGAAATGCTTCGCCTGCATCAAAGGCTTGTGGACCCAATACTTCCGGCACGCCAACCTTGGAGTCCTTGCCAAATTGGCCCAGCTGCTCGAATGTGTGCCTCATGCTGTGGATGTAAGGAAGATGTGGAGCAAATGGAGGCTCATGGTTGGAGCCATGAATACCAGGGTCTGGGCATCATCTCTAGCTTCAGTTTCTCTTGGTGGGCAATCTTCTCCCCGAGCTGCTGGGTTGGATTGACATTTCCGTATTTTTAACGTTGATCGAAGAGCACACAGACTGTTTGAATTGGGCTGGATGTAGAAGCTCCTGTAACTCACATGAACATGTAGTGATACATCTTGTCTGTAGCATGTAAATCTTAGGGATACTGTTGAGCCTTTGTAGATCACGCTGTAACATTAGTCACGAGTACCCATTGTCCTAGTTTTGAGCAAACTGGACACAGCATAAGCCCTTGCACTATTTTTAAACATGTAACCTGCTACTGAAGCGTGTTCGTCTGCCCTTGCACTGTTTCAACATCTTTTTCCCTATAGTACCACCAGGTATAAAAAGTGTAAAAAACGATACTGATGGTTTCAGCAAGAACTATGAATCTGAACATGTAGCGAGATACCAATTTAATTTGCTGTAAGCCTTTCATGGACAATATATTGATCTCTTCTGTCATCTACATTCAGGGGCGCGGAAAAATGTGTTGTTTGGAGCCAGGAACAATAATAACAGGTGATACAAACTTATACATGGAACTGAGTACAAACTAGCAACAACTATGCACCATGATGAATCAAAATGTGCCCATCTCCTGATGTCAAGGATTGTGACCGGAGATCACTGTCTCAACTATCAGTTTTCGCCGAGGGTGTACCTCACAAACCTCCTTACCTTGATGTTCTCCCCTAGGCCAGCAATTGTCTCCTTCACAAGATCCTTCACGGTCTTGCTGTCATCCTTGATGAAGGGCTGCTCCAGGAGGGCCATCACTCCGAGCCTCTTTGCTATCCGCCCTTCAACAATCTTCTCCCTGATGTTTTCAGGTTTTGACTGCAGGTCCTCCCTCTGCATCTCAATCTCCTTCTCCTTGCTGACAATACTCTCTGGTATGTCCTCCACTGAGACATATTCGACCTGCGGGCATGCCACCACTTGCATTGCAAGGTCATTCACCATCTCCTTAAACTTCTCATTGCGAGCCACAAAGTCGGTCTCAGAGTTTATTTCAATCATGCATCCTATGCGGTTGTCGTGAATGTATGAGCCAATCAGGCCTTCCGCGGTTAGGCGAGACGACTTCTTATCTGCGGATGAGAGGCCCTTTTTCCTGAGGAACTCCTGAGCACCCTGAAGGTCACCACCAGTCTCAGCGAGCGCTTTCTTGCAGTCCATCATACCAGCACCGGTTTCATCTCGGAGTTGCTTCACCAATGCAGCTGAAATTGCCACAGCTGGTTTCCTGGAAACATAGGCATGTCAAATATAGATTGAATGCTGACTTGAAGAGGGAATTGATCAATCCAGTTTAAAGTTAGAAAAGCCTACGAAGTAAACACATTCTGATGGACATATTATGCACACCCGAAGAAACATAAGCACCACATATAAGTAACATGAGGTTCTGGGAGGAAAATTACTTCTCTGCAGTTTCTGCTGATTCCTCAGGCTTGTCATCCTTCTGAGGAGCAGCTGGTGGTGGCTTCGCAGCTGTCTGGGCTGCAACTTCGGCAGCAAAATCCTGGCTCTTTTTCTCCAGCCCTTCGCCCAGGTTGTACCGAACAAACCTCCTGACCTTCATGTTCTCTCCAATTGTAGCAATAGTTTGCTTCAACCATTCACCAACTGTGACCTTGTCACTCTTGATGAATGGTTGTTCAAGCAATGCAAATTCTCCAAGCCTCTTCTTTACTCTGCCCTCAACAATCTTAGCGCGGATCTGCTCAGGCTTTGACAGCAAATCCTCCCTCTGCATCTCCAACACCGTCTCCCTCTTCACAACCTCCTCAGGGACGTCGTCAATAGAAATGTATGTAACTTGAGGGCAAGCAGCGACTTGCATGGCAAGATCATCGAGCAACTCCTTAAAGATGTCACCTCGTGATACAAAGTCAGTCTCACAGTTTAATTCAATAAGGATACCGATTCTGCTGTCATGTATGTAAGAACCAATTCTTCCCTCCGCAGTGGCTCTTCCAGCCCTCTTGTCAGCAGCTGCCAGCCCTTTCTTCCTGAGGAATTCTTGAGCTTTATCAATGTCACCACTTGATTCGGCAAGAGCCTTTTTGCAGTCCATCATGCCTGCTCCAGTTGCATCACGCAACTGCTTGACAAGAGCAGGAGAAATAGTTTCTGCACAGATGCAGAAAAGAACCATCAATATCTTTCTTCTGCTGCTCTAACAACAGTTCATCAACAAAGTACAATATGTAGTGACTGTGCTATGGAAAATGTGGGGAAGAGTAGGAAAAACATGGAAATGGTAGATATTGGAAGTGTTAATTAGAAGAATTAGTGCACCTGTTAACTTACACAGCATCCACAAAGCTTTAGGATCATGTTCCAGTGTCTCATTTTAGAACAAATTCTGATTGATATTTGGAAAAGATTTAGATCAGGAAACACATTCTAAATGCATTTACTAGCCACACTTACAAGTCAGCAGGAAGTCTCTTGTGTCATCTTGAAATTAGTAGACAAAAAAACTTAAAATCTCCACTGCCGTCGAACAAATTTGTAGGGAAATATGTAGTTGCCACTTCATACAACATGATAATCAGATCGAAACTATGCAAACGCAAAAGAGCAAGAAAAGCTCCTAATGTGTCCCAAAACTGAAGACAAACCAAAGTATCATGTTGAGGCTTATCCTTGATAGTTCAAAACTGTACAGTGGGAGATGAGGTGATATCTGGAGTGTACATTAATTCTCTAGAGCCAAAACATGTCGACCAATTGAACCCTTTGAGCTAGCAAGGACAAAACTTAAGCACATTGATTCTTGGGTCATTTAACAAAGTACGGAACAGTAGCACAAGAAAAACTGTAAAAAGAACTGGAAAAAAAAGTTGCTTGAACAGTTTACATGCAATCTATCCTAAATACTCTTCCTAGTTAGGTAGAGTTGCTTGAAGAGCCTTTGCAGACAGGATATGACTGATCAAATTACTACATATCAGGGCCTTTGCAGATAAGATCTGGTCGACAAAATTACTGCTGACCTGTGGTTGTGCTTGCTTCTCCAGCTCCAGCAGCAGCAACCTCTGTGGTTTTCTCGCTTGAGGCTGCTACTTCCCCAGTTTCCAGAGCCGCTTCTTTATCGACAGACTCGGTACTTGCAGTTGCAGGAACCTCTTCTACTGATGCTTCTGGCTCCTCAGCAACAGGAGTTATTTCCTCAATGGCACCGGTGACAGCTTCTCCTGAAGAGCTATCCTCCTCTTTGCTTTCAACTTCAGTAGGAGAAACTGCAGGAGGCTGAACAAGCTTGTCAACAACTTTGCTATCAACCTCAGAAATTGCAACGGGACTCTCAGTCTCAACTTCTGCTTGTACTTCTGGAACTGTAATCTTTTCCCTCTGGTCCAAGAATGCAGAGATTTCCTTGCTCCTACGGAAAGCTAACTCGAATGCGTTAGTTCCTCTGGACCATCCCTGCTTCAGGTTTGTGTTCAACGATGCCAACTCGTCTTCATCATCGTCCCCCCCCTTCATTGTCAAGTTGACCTGCCCTCGTGATACATTCAATACTTTCACCGTTATCTCTTGACCAACTTCCAGCACGGAATGCCCGATAAGGGTAAACAGTGCCGCTGCTTCCTCTTCCCTTGGGAGGAATCCTTCATCTCCATCAGGCAGTGTCACGAATGAGCCTGTTCTGTTCGTATTTTTGACAATGCCAGTCAGAGATTTTCCTCGTGTATACTTCGCCTCATCTATTTTCTTGAAATCCTTTGTTTGCCTTGGTGAGCTCCTGGGCGCAGCAGAAGTTGGACTCTTTCCATCGCTTGCGGCATTAGGTGCTTCCTTGACATAATCTCCACCTGTCCGCATTGTCAAGGAGATGCGCCTTGTTTCTTTATTTGCTTCCACTAATCTCACTGACACCTCTTGCCCAACAGTGAACAGGGTAGATATATCTTCAACAAAACCGTCACTTACTCGGGAGATATGGACAAGGCCTTCAGTGAATGCCCCGATGTCAACAAAGACTCCAAATGGCTTGATAGACCTCACTTTCCCAGTAAAAGATGCACCAGGAACTAGATCCTCCTCCTTCAACGGCGGCATCTCGCTCTTCCGTACGTTGCGTCCTACCTTGGGAGCAGAAGAAGCTGGGCGGGTGCCAGCCTCAGCCTGCTCGGTAGTTTCGGCAGTGCCAGGTGTGGCCTCAGAGTTTTCACTGGAAGTTTCTCCTGATGGAGATGATGAGCCCTCCACCGCAACATCAGTCTCAACAGCTGCTGCTGACAAGGTCCTTAGCCTGTTGGCAGAGGACCAGCTTGTTTTGTAGACGCTGATTAAGCGGAATGCTGTCTGTGGCTGCAGCAGCCCATGATGCGATGGCGATGCCACTCTCGAATACCTCTCCGAGCCACGGAACCGTCTAATCTGGATTTCTCGGCTGGGCCTGAAACTGCCTATGTGGAACAGGCTGACACTGCCAACAGAGCAATGAACCACTGGCGTCATACTGAATTTAGGGTGGGGTGGGGGGGGGGGGGGACTATATCAGAATCTTGAATCCTTCACAACCCTGTACAAACAGCAGAAACTCGTTCAGTACGGAGCAAGAAGAGTTAGATATGCCGATGAATGAATCTGATGAACAAAGAGCAATACATGGCAGAGATGCTAAACTAGAGTGCTTCCCAAAATAAAATAAACAGAGTGATCGATTAAAAAACATCAGTGAGCTCCAAACATTCATAGGCCGTTTGTTTCAGGCAAACTAGACGTTGCGGAAACTAATTATTGCACTGGAGCGTCTAATCCAGCATTCCAGTGCCTATGTGTGCAAAAATGAGGACACAAAATTTCAATTCCGGAACCCTACAAGTCATCGCTTCTCCTGGCAGAGCAGATTGAAGTGTTCCCAGACAGCACGACCGTCCGCACCCCCGCGCAGGCATACCCACAAACACGTTCCGCGCAAGCAATAGCGAACCTAGATGCTGGAGTAGAGAGAGCAGGAAGCAAAGGGAAGGAGAGAGGAGGGGATGAGAGACATAGACGACGGCTCGGGCTTTCCCTAGCCGACGGCGCTGGCCGCATTAGTATCTCTGACGAGCTAGATACGCAGCGTAGGGTCTCAGGCAGTATGCAGACTTTGGCGAGACGACTCGGAAGACGGTCGTTACCTCGTCGGGAGACGCCGGCGAGGTCCCGCGGTAGCCGTGGTGAGGAGACGGGGGCGCGGGAGGCTAAGGAGGAGCTGGAGATATATAGCCTTATCTCGAAATGGAGTAAGAGCAGAGAGGCGCGCGTCTTGTGATAGACTGACGGTACTAGTGGATGATGCGACGCTATGGCCGGGTCGGGACTCGGGACGGGAGAGGCGGTTTTGCCTTAGAGTCCTAAAAACGCAAAGTCCTCAAAATTTTGGTCCTTTTTTTTTAGTTTGGGAGCAAATTTTGCATCCGAACAGAAACCGGACTTCGGACCGGACCTATAAAAAAAGTTCGGTGCACCGCAGATCGACCCGCGCACGCGCTATATCTACCATGCGAGGGGGCGGATAGGGGTCCAAATTCGGTCGGAACCCTCACCCTCTCCGCCCCCTCTTCCCTTCCTTGCCGGCGTCAAATCCATCGTGCTCTGGCGACCTAATTAAAGCCGCCGCTGGCCGTAGATAGTTCCAATCGGTGAAGTGGATGCGACGCCAATCGGTCAAGGCGACGGTGGGCGATAGGCACCCGACGGACCGCAGAATCACACCGCTATGAGCTCACGAGGCGAAGCAATGGCTCACATGGCGTTAGCGCGGCGAAGAACGAACATGGGCGCGATGTCCTCAGCCTCTCTCCGGTGGTGAAACTCCATCGACGCCGATAAGGAGGCGGGGAGCTCACGGAATGGAACTCAGGAGGAGGAGGAGTCGTGAACGAAGGGGGACGCCACAGAGGAGGAATAGGAGGAAGAGGCCCGCGCCAAGCGTGTCGTGGTTCGGGCCGACTTCGTGATGACCACAGCTCGCTGGAGGCTGCCACGAGCATCATGCTCAAGGCGTCGGCCTCGGAGATGAAGAAGGCGACCAAGCGTGAGACTGAAGGGACGCGGGCAACCATCGAAGCGGTAGCAACGCTGCAGGAGACGGAGGGGAGGCGGTGATGCACCGTGTCAAGGTCGAGCTCGTCGAACGGGAGGTCATCATCCTCAACTCTGACGAGTAGTGAGTACCTCGTCGATCTGGGCCGATTTTGGTTCTTTTAGGGTTACGGTTAGTGGCAGATGTTCTTGTGTATGATCCAATATACAGAGACCTCAAAATGATCCTATGTATAATTAGTTCATCATCTAAATTTTGCCGTGAAGGCATTGTTTGAGTTATTTTAAAAATTTCAGTTTATATTTACGATTTCTATTCTATCTAGGCAAGTTTTGAACTAAAAATGGAAGTTCAGCGCATTGAAATTCCGTTTTTATAGTTTCAGTTATACATGATGTGTTAGAATTGCTCTTAGCTCGGTCGTGTTCCTCTGTGCAACAATTGCGACTCCACCTTGGCCATCTCATCTAAAAAATAGAGAAGAATATTAAGAGCATAATAATAGAAAAGAAACTGCTTCATGTGGGATTATTTTTGTACGATCTGTGTACGACGATTCGCTGGAAGTCCTTTCAGCCCAGGTTCAGGCCCAAACTTAAGCATTTTCACGCCTTCTCCAACTTTCTCTGTTTCCTTTTTGCCTTCTTACAAAATTCCGAGTTAATCACAAGTCCCACATAAAGTCCATAAACGACGATTGATGGAGTACGGAGAACATTTTCTTTATCAGATCGGCAAACAACAGAAAAACAATGTGCGTTTTGGTCTTAGGCTTGGAGGTTGGTTGAAGCCGGGCTTGGATTTTTTTTTTTCAGAGTGCTTGGCTTGGATTTTGGCTAGCAAAGGCAAACGTTGCACAAACCAGTGACTTAAAACTTTATTGCTCAAACCAGCAACTTCATAAGTAATCGTTTGCAGAGAGCTCTAATGACTTGATTCAGGTGTAACAACCTACATACCTGGCAGCCACCGTGGCCCTAGTGGCAGCACCATGCCAAGCCAGCGCTAACCCTAATTATTATCAGTAAAAGGAAAAGAAATATAGCTTGATTCTGAAACGAAATGGAGTATACTTTAGAAAAATAAATGCAATATTTGAGCATCTATTATATGCTAAAACCGATATAACAGGTTGTTTTGAGACACCATGTTAGCCCTTATTAGAATTGTTTTAGCCATTAGATCTAAAATTTATAGATGCTCATGCAACATGTTAGCTAAAATATTCATAGACACCGGGTGGTACCGACCCATATTTTTTTAAAGTATACTTTATTTTTGTTTCAGAATCAAGCCATATTTCTTTTTTGGGCACCCTTTCCGTCCCGCGGGGATTGATTGTTTTCATCCTCCGGGTCTCCAGCCAACCACGTGTCCTTTTTTTCTGGCTTAAGCCCGTTTTTGCTATAAAACACCCGATTTTGCGACAAAATAACCCGCTTTTGCTACATGTAGCAAAAAACGGTTCGGTCCCCAAAATAGAAAAATAAACTAGACCTTGCCGGAGATTTCGTCGGAGATCTCGTCGGCGATCGTGTAGCAAAAAAAATTTTCCTAGTGTAGCAAAACCGACTTCACCGAAGACATCGCCAGAGACTCTCGCCGGGAAAAAAGTTGTCGAAGACCTCGTAGCAAAAAAATTACGCTATTATAGCAAAATCATAAAACGTATGTAGCAACGCTTTATGGTTTCCATAAGATATAGCTGGAGATCTCGCCGGAGACATTGTAGCAAACCCCAAGATACGTTTGTACCACCGTCGTCGTTCGCACGTAGCAACGCCGTCAACCCCATGTAGCAAATCTCGACGTCGTAGGTAGCAACAACGATGGCAGTAGGTAGCAGCGCCGCCGACACCATGTAGCAAACCTTGACGTTGTAGGTAGCATGGTCGGTAGCAGCGTCGGTGGCCTTCGGTAGCAACGCAGGTGGTCTTCGTGTAGCTCTAGCTAGATGCAGTCAGTCGGTGCTCCGGCGAAGGGCAAGGAGGCGACGCTCCGACGAGACGCAGCTCCGGAGAGGGCAGGGAGGCAGCACTCCGGCGAGGCGTAGCTCCGGCGAGGAGTAGGGATTCGTAGCCAAGGGCTGAGACCGAGGGTACGCGGTGGCGCATGGTCGGCAGCATGGCTGAACGGCGAGGACGCGAAGGTGTGGGGCGGCGTCGCGAGCAGCGTGGCTGGGCGGCACGCGCGGCTGGACGGCAAGGACGCAAGGGCGCAGAGCGTCGTCACGGCTGGGCTATGGTGGCGGCGCAGAAAGACAGAGTACAGGAAATAGAGGAAAAAGAGAAAACGGAAAGGAAGGGACGTACATGGTGAGCCACATACGCGTGGCGCAACTATCATGGTGATAGAAGGCGAGCGCAACGTCGATTCCCGGGTGATCTGTATCGTTTTCTTTCTTTTCCTTCTACTGATAGTAGTTACAGTTAGAGCTGGCTTGGCATGGTGCTGCCACAAGCGCCACGGTGGCTGCCAGGTACGTAGATTGTTACACCTTAATCAAGTCACTGGAGCTCTCCGCAAACGATTAATTGTGGAGTTGCTGGTTTGTGCAATAAAATTTTAAAGTCATTGGTTAGGCAATCGCTGCTAGGCTGCCATGTACCATCGGATGAGTGTCTTACGTATTCTAAATGCATCGTAGCAAAAATAACCCGAAAATGTACTTTTTGATTAAGAGCAAACTGTCCATAACATCGAGATGATGTAACGTGCTACTTCACTCTAGAGTGAAGAATTGTTATTCTACATCCGCCTTGTTTTTGCAAGAATGTAAAGAATATAGACATGAGTACATGACTTTTTTTTCGTGTGACGGTACAAAGATACTATGTAAAATACGCAATATTTGTGTTTTTCTAGTTGCTATGACTCATATGTTGTGTTTCTTGTGTCAATTTTCTATCGAGAATGGGAATGATTATATTTGTCCATAAATCACGTCTAGGAAATCGACCACTTGTCTCTCCAAAGAAAAAAAATATTTGGTTAGGCTCTCTTCTACCTCCTGCGACAATCCAACCAATCCCCATGGACCCATCTCCTCAAATGTGTCCACGGTGTAACCTATAGGCTTGTCCTCCTAATCTGCACTAATCACCCTCCTTCGTTGGCCATGTGAGAGCTGCCATACATGGACCTCGTAGTGGAGCTCAAGTTCACGGCATTGAGCTATGAAGTCTGAAGTATCTCGAGATCTGTGGGAAATATAGTGTGGTCACCCGTTCTTGCTGTGACAACCTTTGACAAGCCAGATTCATCGTCCGCGAGTTCGGGGTGGCAAGCTTGGTACTCCAAATTGAGGTTAGGGGTTTCACAAATTTTGCTCTTGCAAATTTGTGTGTGATGATGTGATGACTTTGAGTGTCTTTTTTTTTGAACGGAAAGGTCCCGAAGGACCAGAAGCTTCATTTCATCGGCGGTGGATGAACATTTACAGAAAGGTCCCAACCAAAGTTACAGAAAACAACCAGGACCCGCACTTTTACACAGAACACCCTAGAAGGAAATGCAAAAACGCGATCAAGTACAAACACGCCGGCGACGAACGACCTGCAGCCGCGACCACCGCATTCCAGGCCGGGGACGACACCACTTGGCTGAGATGCGGCACGAAAAGCCCCGGTGAGGTCGGAGAAGGGCCTCCGAAGGAGGTAGATTAAGCACCGGCAGACTGCTCTGCTGCCGGGCTTGGCGGGGGCCGATCTTGACCAAGAATAGCGGCGGCGACGCTTGGGATCCGCCACGGGGAGAAGAAGCTTCAAGATCTCCCCAGCGTCTCTCCACGTAGAGAGGAACTTCAAGAAGCCCACGTCCTCTCCCACGCCACCATGGCCGGTACAGAGGAAGGAGAGCTGACGAAGGCCACCTGCACGGAGAAGACGAAGAGCGCAAGGGATAAGGGAGCCGTCCTCTCGCCGAAGCCTGTCCTCCTCTATCCCCTTGCCACCACGGCCGGACGGAAGAGGAGAAACGAGCAGCACCAGCCAGACCGACAGCCACCCGGCGGCGCGCACACCCGCCCGAGTGGGGAACCTCCCGCCGCCACCACCTTCTCTTGCCTGGGCGCCCACCATCTCAGACCCCTCGCAACCGCTGCTGGCCAGAGAGAGATGAGAGAGCCCAAAGACAAAGAGGAGGAAGAAGTAGAGCGTGACCTTCTTATTTGAGGAAGTGGTGGACGCCACCACCGCACCGTACTCCATCCGGAGAAGATCGGGTGCCATGGGGACGAACCCTAAAATCTGGATATGGTCACCAAGATCCAGATCTCCACAACCGGGCACAAGGCCCACTACCGGCAAGAAGCCAAACAAACCTACCCTAGCAACTACTGTGCCGCCCCAGACCTGCTCCAACCGGCTATTCCGGCGGAGAGGCACCGGGGGAGGACCGGCGGCCGGCAAAGCGAGCTCAGCTATAGGAGGGCGGAGTGTGTAAATCCTGCATTAAGGGTTGGACACGCTTGCTATGACTTTGAGTGTCACATGAAGATTTTCCGATTATGTTGCAAGTGTTCTGTTTTTGCGCTTGGTAGAGGTGTTGTTTCTATTTTACGGGCTACGTTTGGACGATTTGCTACCAGCAATGTTTGCTGCACGCATGTGTTTAAAATGCTGTGGCATTTATTTGTATGTTTCGACACATCATCATAAGTGTTGCAACAATGTGAGGAAAAGTGTAAAAAACATTGCACCTGTCAGAGGGAACAGATCGAACGGCAGGGTAGGCAGACAGTGCCAACATGACAGCCATCTATTCGCACAGGATTGCGCCACATCTCAAATCTCCCTCATCTTTTGAGCGTTCGGTCTAACACCAGCAGAAAAAGACAGCAAATGAAAAACCTGAAATAGTGTTGTGAAGTCCAACATTTCTACATGGATATATGTTCCCAACATACTAAAGCGAATCACCAAGTATCAATCTCCACAAATTGCATACGCTGGGAAGAACCTTTCTATCTGCACGCTGTACTTCACAGTTCGGTTTGGAAGCTAAAAAGGGTAGATTTTCAACATCTTGAGGATAAGTGCGCCGGGAAGCTCCAAACTTGGAATGGCAAGTTCATCACTATGGCCGGGCGCAATGAGCTCGTCAAGTCGGTGCTTACATCACAATCAACTTACTACCTCACATCTCTCATTGTCCCTCCCGAAACTCTGAAGTCCATCAACAAAATTGAAAGGGCCTTCCTTTGGGAGGCTAAAGACAAGACCACCGGGGCTAAGTGCAAGGTCAATTGGGAGACTGTTTGTAGGCCAAAGAGGCTCGGTGGGCTTGGGATTAAAAACTTGGACAAATTTGCGGTGGCGCTTCGCTTGAGATGGCCTTGGCTTGAATGGAAGAATCCCGATAAAATTTGGATTGGGTCCGGCAACCCTTGCTCCGACAAGGATATGTCCATATTCTATGCCGCCACGACCATCACCATTGGTAATGGCCATAAAACTCCTTTTTGGCATGCACCATGGCTGCTTGGGAGGAAGCCTATGGACATTGCGCCCCTCATCTTCGGTATCTCCACGAGAAAGAAGTGGAAGGTGCACCAAGCCATGCACGATAATGCATGGGTGCGTAACATAAAATTGGGAAATGACTTCTCTATCGAACACCTAGCACAATGCGCTGAACTTTGGTCTCTACTTCAAGAGGTACAACTACTTACAGATAATGGTGAATATACGGCCAAGTCGGCCTACGAGGTGCAATTCTTGGGTTCCACCGCCTCCAGCATGCACAAACTAGTTTGGAAGGCTTGGGCACCGCCGAAGGTGAAGTTCTTTGCTTGGCTTCTTACCCAAAATAGGATTTGGACCGCGGATCGTTTGGCCAAGAGGGGATGGCAAAACTGCGGTGCTTGTCCGCTTTGTAAGCAAACAACGGAGACGATTGCCCATCTTTTCGTGGAATGCCGGTTCACTAAACGAGTCTGGGCATCCATCAAAGATTGGATTGGCATTCCTGAATTAGACCAAACGCAATGGATGGGCCTCTCCACAAAGAATTGGTGGGAGATGATGACGGAGGGTCAGATCCCGAACCACAAAGTTATGGCGTCCATCATCCTACTCGTCACTTGGGAGATTTGGAATGAGCGGAATGACAGGGTCTTCCGCAAAAAGCTTGTGCCACCGCTTATAGTGCTAGATAGGATTAAGCGCGAAGCCCGCTTGTGGGTGTGTGCGGGTGCAAAGCAGTTGGATGAATTCATGCCGCGAGAGTAATTGTATTTTGTTAGTAGCCTCGAAACTTCTTCCTGTAAAACTCCTCCTTAATTAATCGATTGGGGCAAAGCTTTTGCCCCCTTTTCGAAAAAAACCAGTTCTAACCAATTTCATCCCTCATCTAAAAAAATCACCTCAAATTCAACAAATTCACTGTCAAAATGGCCCATGAAAAAAATCCAGCTGCTTGCAAAGACATGCATTATTACAGGACTAGATGGATATGCGCGCTTTGCCGCGCCGCCTACAATCCGTCTGGCCAAGTGTTGTACCGACTGATGTTAAACCGTTTGTTTTGGGTTTTTTGTTTTTGTGTCACCCATAAATTAAATATATTAGCACAATTAAATATATGAGCACATGCAAATCGATGGAACTGAAGTGCCATCATGAGTTTTCAGCGATAGACCAATGTGTTATTTATCGTGTCAGACATGTCTGAAATTGAGAGGTCTGGCCTTAGATACAATAAGCGGGCCCTTATTTTCATACTGAAGCTCATAAGAAACATAGGGTACCAATGGTTCTTCAAGTAAATAAAACTGTGCATCAAGCAAACTTCAAAAAAGAAACACATCGAGCAATAGACCGAGTTCAATACCACAAGAAATTGGCATGTAAGTGATCATGGTAAAAAACTAATAATGTTAAAAACAGCAGTGCAGTAAGCTTGTTGGACTACCCCAAAATTAGTTGGTTGCAATTATTTGGATTGCAGAGCTCAAAGGGAAGGCACAACCTTGTATTCAACAATTATAAGAGGCTGGATTGTCAAATGATTAGTTGAGTCAATATAGGCAAACCAAATTATACATACATACTAATTCTATGCAAGAGTTATACCTGACACATTTCAAATTATTCAATGGATCAATAAAATGTAAAAGAAAAGGTATGGCTGAGAGTTGCGTCCACCATAGTTACATAAAAGGAAGATCTATTACGTAATCAAGTTTGATAAATTTTGTACGTCAAAAAATGAAAAATAGAGGCACACATCCAAGTCAAGGGCACTGATTTTTTTGTTAACTCGATATAGAACATGTATCAATTCACAAGAGCATATTGTGTATTCTCGAGATATGATAATATATTCAAAAGCAAATTCAGTTGCAGATCTTACGAGGGAACAAAATCAACTTATTTTGCTCTGCTTCAGCAATACATACATCTTAATTGTTGAAGTGACATGAAATCACCAGCTCTATATTGTTCTTGATGTCCTCATCCATGAAAAACACTTGTCTTAGCGTAAGAAGGGTCGGGTACTATAAGTCCTAGAACACACATAATTTGTGTGAATTAGTAAACCATATATTATTTTCACAATGGTTAATAATTTTATCATAAACAAAAATAACCGTCAATGGCATGGTATGGATCATTCACAAAGCTAGTAGCACCAAACTTAATAAATCGTAGGCACATCTACATGGATAATAAAATGAGATATGAGAGTACATGTAAGCTAACCAAGCCGGCAGCCATTGCAAATCATGAGCTTCAGGATTGGCCACATCAAACCACCAGAAAGAATGTCCATTCTCCAATACCTTGAACCTACGGCAAATGAAAAAAAAAGTTTGAACATAGTAGAACACAGTTGGAACACGTGAATTTTAGGGTTTCTCGAAGTAACACACAAACCATTGTGTAGTATTAGAGCTAACAGCACATGCAACAAATCGGTACAAACAATACTATCAATCCGAAAAAATCTGAACCCAGATATTTATGTAACAGACGTCCGTGTGAGACCATTTCCTTGCATCTACAATACCAATGATCAGGGATAAATTCAGATGCAGAGACTTTTTTCATGCTAAGACAATTGTATCATGTTGCGTACCTGTTCAAGCAACAAAAATGATTTCACAGCAGCCAACAAGCATATGAACTATGAAAAAACAGAGATATATTTTTGCATGCCAAGGTAATCAAGTATGGTTGAACACGAGTTATTACTTATTACAACAATTGATTTTTCAGAGAAACCGTGTAAGCAATCTGGTAAGTTTCTGCAGTAAAAAGAGTAAGCTATCGTTATAGTATATGTTAAAACCACCCTAACTTAGCTCCCTCCACGGTTGCACCATTTCATCATAGATTACATAATCGCAGACTGACTAACTATTGCCTAATCATCCTCCGAGACCATCTCACAGTGGAGTTCTACTTATTTTTATGACTTATTTGTGGTTCATGGTGAAAACAATCGAGGACCGGATTAATTACTCTGTTGCGAACAGGGCATGCTGAAATCGGGGTTACCAACAACAGATGGATTTTCTCACCCCATGTCTTCCAGCAAGAAAATACTATCAAAGTATGACTTCCAAGCAACTCACAGATAAGTAAATATATACGAAAGAAAAAAATCAAGCCGAGAATAATACATGATTTGTAGGTGTAAATATTGAGGAACCATAAAAAGGACAATGTTTTTCATGCAAAAAATGACATCATTGGTCTATGATTTGTTGCTTGTTTACAAAATCTTCTGGCTCTTATGTAGTAAAGGCATTGTTGAACTAACTATAAGAAGATTTTAGCCCATCTGAGGTCAGCCCTACTGATGTACATGCGATGAATTTAAGTAGGGGACATTATGTGTGGATAAATTATTACTTGGTACTTAGATAACCTTCTTCTAAACCTGATGATTTTAAGTGTATAAACATAAAATCGACAATTGCCAATTGGGCCCTCTGTTTTCTTCAAACCATAATTCATTAGGTGTTGCCTGCTTCTTCTCATAGTACCGACTACTGTTTTTTAAACTGAATTGCAGTGTAATATTGTTTTTCGAAACAGATATAATATATTATGTACTAAGCAACACCCTAAAATCATGGAAGGATAAGTAGAAAGGCATACATGATTGTTCTCACTAACCACAGTAATAATTTCAAGTAGCCTACTTCTACATCAGCTCATAAAATAGCCGCATATTAATTTATGACGACAGTTGACCACCACAAAAGAAATAGGGAGTTAAACACCAATATAATGTCTCGTAGAGCCTGCAAGGCTGCAATATCAGTGAGATGGACAAACCTTGAATGCTCCAGCTATGTGGAGAATCAACAAAACTTCTGCCAGGAACTCTCATCAATCTTCACGTTGCTGGGTGTGTGCGACATGTTTGGCAAGCATTCTATGATAGCTAGACCCTGTAGTAGATGCATCAGCTCCCCACTCAAACGCACCGTGCATATCAACCTGCGCTAACCCAGGTCTGATAATAAAAATCTACTGCAGAATTAGCAATAGAATAAACCTTATCATGCAAATATGTCCAATTATCTCTTTGATGTTTCCGTTCAGTGGCAAAATTGCAATAGCATGAATAAAATTAGATGAGATCAAGATTATTAGAGAGAAGGAAGTAACAACCGAGGCAAGATTTCTGGGCACCATTCTTGACAAAATATCCAACTAAATGTGTCAAATATAACAATTATCTTTGTGTGGGCATAGAATACGCAATGTTATTTCTGCGACAAAATTAATAGTCTGCTACTAAGTACTAACAACAACATTAGCTCTTATGCAGAAAAATCTTCACTTAACTGAACTGACCATAAGAAGATTTACCCCAACCCTAGACCCTACTTCAGCTTAACAGATACAGGACTTTGAGTAGACAAAAATTTGTGAATCAACCAAAGTTACTAAAGATCTTCCAGTGCACCTGATGAACCCCACCTCTAAATTATCCCACAAAATAGTGCATGTTTATTATGACCGTTGTTAAACACTGAATTTGTTTTATGCATGGACAAGAGAAATTGGTACATTTAATTCGTTCAGGTATATTTTAACCAGCTGTCACACGATACATCATAAAATAAAATTAATAACATTATCTCGATGCTACAGCTACATGTACAATACCATTTCACCAAATCAAATGAATGACAATGCTACCACAACCGTGAAATATAATGCCATGAATTTAGGACGTTGTGACATACCAAGCTTTCGATTGAAACTCCTAGGACCTGAGTGTTTTATCTTCTCAAATTACTCATGTCTATAGCTGAAAGCAGTAATCTCTGAAAAAACCAGGCACACACATTTATCAGAGACTTCTCGCAGATCGACGCTTGTTCTCATCCAATGCGGAACTTCGAACTCACTTGTTGGGAAGACGCAGGTGGAATCCAAAGGGTAGAAGAAGAGAATCTCATACTTCTTGCTGATGTACAGATAGCTTCACCTGCAAAGACGCAGGATATATAGCAACAGCATGAGAAATAGTTAGAGCCTTGGAATTCGGGACATATAGAGTCAACGCACTACGGCTACAGGAAGATGCAAGCGAGCGCTTACATTGATGAACTCCTGGTCGAACACGGCCTCAATGTCGAAGTCGGCGCCTTGTTCCCGACCAATGGAAAATCGTCCTACAATGCACAAAACATCATGGCCGGTGAGAAGGAGGTGAATCCAAATCCGATACAGGGTCGTGGGGCTATGAAGGTTACCATTCCCCCGGCGTCGTCCTGCAACGCTGCGCCATTTAGAAGAGGGGAACATGGAAGAGCTGGTCATCGCCAGCCGCTAGGGCGGCGCATGAGGAGGCAAATGGACCGCTGAAAGACGGATCTTCGGAGTCGACCTGGGTGGACCGTCGGCGGGGCGACCACAGCTTGTGTGGCTCTCGATCTTGACGGGAAGAGAGGGGTGGCCTTCACGGGAGCGGCGATGGGTAGGGAAGAGAAAGCGTGGAGAAGCGGTGGTGCCAACACGAACCTTCCAGGACCTGTTCACCTGTGGACCGGTGGAGCAAACGCCTGTCCAGTTCAATGGTTTTTTTATTTACTGTTTGATGTAGATAAACCGGTGCTCAATGATCAAGGTTTCTACCAGGCGTAAGCCATTAAATAATTACCTTACGACCTACCCAATACAAAAATACGCACAGTGCCCCTTGTAGCCGTTTGATAATTCATCAAGATTAATTCAGCCTGACGGCTAAGAGAGACCTCTGCCTAGAAGTTTCTTCCATGCAACTCTGGTTCCCACGAGATGTCTTGTTAGTAAAATAGCCCAGCTAGAGCGAAAATGTTAAACTTTCGAAGGTACACTGATAATTCAGGTAGTTAAACAGGTTGAAACAGTTAACTAAGTGCTGGAGTCCACTCGCCGCACAGCGTTCGAGAAAGACCGCTACACGATCACGTGATCACAGAGCACATGTCATTCCTTGTACAGAAGCCAATCTACCGCGGCTCTTTAAATCTCTACAGCGGGGGCACCAAAGAAGTGACACCATTTCTAGTTTCCTTTCATGCACTAATTCATTCATCGCTTGAACTCTCCTTGGTAGCTTCGCCCACCGTGCTATCTTCAGGGGTCTCCTGCAGCCAACAGGAATGGAAAAGGTCAAGTAAAATATTATGGAATTATATAGTAAGCATATGTGGTACACATTGGAGAATAAGACCATCACCAGATCATGTAAAACTGCATCATACCAGTTACTTATTCACCAACATGTTTTTCAGGCACCAGTGTTAGCATACATGTGTAGCACTCTCAATGATCCAGAAAAAGAAACAAGTGTTGAGTCCTTCGTTTCATCGAAGCATAACTCATAGTTACTTATTTACCTACTTATTCTACAGGTAGCACTGTTAGCATGATCGAAAAGAACTACAGATGTTGTATCTACATCGCATGGATAATTGGACGGGGTGTTATTATGTCCCTCTTCAAGAAAAAAAATGAAGTCTCTGTACTTTAGCTCCTCTAAACAGGAAAGTGCGGAACAGATTTAATTGTTCATTTAAATCTTACACATAACTTTAGAAAAGAAAGACAACCAAGTAATATGCAGATATACATCTTTAAGATAGGATCGTGCTACATTAGGAGAAGATGCCATACTAGATTTCAGAATTTGAATTTAAACATTCTCGAATTATCCAGGAATAAGAACAGTGATTGAGTTGTGGAATTCCAAAAGAGATATAAATCAATCATTGCAATCTGCTCTAGACACTAGAGGTGGAATAAACAAATACTCACATTCTTTTCCTCTTCAACACCGCTGCTTTCGTCATGATTTTCTGGATTACCATCCAACTGAAAAAAGAGGGGAAGGCAAAGGTTAAGAAAACATTGCCCATTTAAATAAATGCAAACAAAACCATTAATCGGATACAAGCAATTTGACTATCATATGGTTGCAACTAGCTATATAGCCATAAATTGTGAAGATCACAACCATTATTAGAACAAAAGTAACTGGCTATCGTAGGGTTGCAGCAAGTTATACATCCGAAAATTATGTGACAAGCCAGTTAATCTTGGAGCAGATAAACTAAGCAAAAATACTTACTTTCAGGTTGCCCAAGTCAGGTAGTGCACCCTCGCTTATGTTGTCCTCCCCACTTACTTTGCACCCATCATTTTCTGTAGCATCTTCAAGCTGAAAGAAGAATCATTTGCAGTTGAATATACAAAGGTACTGTATACAGCAATGATTTGCCATAAAAGCTACACCATTATGAATGTAGAAGGGTAATTACCCCCAAATTCTTCAAGCTAACTGAGACATCTTCCTGTTGCTTCTTAAGGGTGGTCCTCAGTTCTTGGAAATCCTAGAAATGGCAAAGAAGATAAAACAGTTTGCAAAAGGTACACAAACCAGATATGAACCTTTTACAGAATATTTGGACATAGCCTTACTGTTTTTAGCTGATCTATTTCACTATTGAGTGCAGTTTTGATATCGGAGATTTCCTGCAAGACATATAGAATCATAATAAGCTGGTATATGAAAGCAAGGAGTGCACCGGCACGAATGCCATCTTATTGCTCAAGGTAGGTCGTGTTGTGAGGAACAAATGTAGCATCATTCTGAAAAAAGGAATCATCATCCTACATTATCTGCTAGCATACCTTATGGTACTAACAAATATTTTTCAAGATTTTATTCGACACTAGAAGAATCATCTAGAAAACCCAAACACGACAACAAAACAAACTGCCTTCTGAAAATAAAGTGGCAACACTATAATCCTAGCGATACAAGAAAGAATATATGTACAATTCATATTTCTTTTTAACAATATAAGACATAGCATCAAGTGAAGTGCTCAAAAACTCACAGTTTTGTATTTCTTCACTTGAGTGTCCAAATTGTTTCTCCAACTCTGCAAATCCTGAATACAACAACAGGATAATTATAAGAACAATGCAGTTAAGGTCTACAGTTCCAAGTAAAACAGTGAAACATTGTGTAAAATTTTAATAAAAATGTAGACGCACCATTATGCATTTGCAGGCTCTGCTATAAAGCATCACAATATTGATATTATTTCAAGATATAGATATTACAAGTAAAGAACACAAATAAGTAAATTATTTTCTATTATGATGGCCCACCCTTATTGAGTGCCCTTCAAATGGAAAGATAAAACTTGTGCATACAAAATTACAAATAACTCACACTATTACACTAATGTGAAACAAATGTAGACTTCTAGCAAAGCTCAACATTCATGAAATAAATAAACAAAGATTCATAAAAGAAGAATAAAGATAACTGCTTCCAGAATATTTCAGCATACCTCCTTCAGTCCTCGAAGTCTGCCCAAAAGCTCAGACTGTGATTCATTTAGTTCCTGTTATTAAAAAAAAATACACTGTTGACTTCTTCAATTCTCTTAGGATACAAAGATTATAGCTAAAAAATCAACACAAAATGAAAACACTGAATCAAAGAGTAAGGGTAGATATAAGTGCCTGGTAACAACTTTCTTACTGGACGATATTGTGATCAGTATACAGTATGCAGTTGGCAAAGTGCTGTGTACGATATATCAGACATATAACTATACACCCATAAATCCTAAAATTGGAAGGACAAGGATTAATAGTTCATTCCAGCAATGCTGCTCATAGACGGAAAGTTTATCATCATTCACCACACAGTAGTTCAGTGAACACATGATCTTCTGATCCCGATCGCTGAAGTCTAAATTTTCTATATTCTAGAAGCACGATATGCAATTTTGATGATGCAACCATAGTTGAGTTTGTACCAGCATATATAATTTGGGTTGTGCAATAATGAGGAGGACAGTATGGGAGCAATTCTCAAGTGCTGGGCTTTGGGAGAGTTCAGGAAAACATTTTATGAAGTAATGGAATAACTATGGTATGTCAATGATGACTTGTCAAACATGACCGCAAGGCACCAATGCGTCAGTGTAAGGATGCTTGCTGGTGCAAGCATTTACAGTAATTATAATTACGATTGCAATACTGGATCTATGACCAGTAACACCTAATTACCAGGCCTTCTAGTTGCATTTAGTATTATTTTTATCCTCGTTTTCATGCTCGCAATTTTCACAAATATAAACCCAAAATGGGTGCGGCTGAGGGAATCTACAATTCATCATAGCGTAAAAAAGATGCTAAAATAAGAAAGTTTCAGCAACAAAATTACTACTTCTACGGGAGGGGATCCTCACCGAGATCTTCTCCCCCACCGGCAGCAACTCCTCACTCCTCTGCAAAACGAGGCAAACGATCAGAAACCAGGCGGCGGCAACTAAGATCGCAGGACAGGCTGGCCGATGCTCACCGCCGGAGACGGGGAGATCTCGCTGGCCGGCGCCTCCGCCGGCGGTGCAACCGCGGGCGCGGGGGATGCTTCGGAGTCCGACATGGGGTGTGAGGGTGGCTAGGGTTAGGGTTTCGTCGGGAGGGAGCGGGCGGCAGTAACGGTGCGCGTGAGAGAGAGATTTGAAATCGAAATCGAAATGGGGAAAGGGGTGGTGCGGAGAGAGGGGATCAGGGGAGGTAGGGGTGGGAGAAAATATTTTTATGGGACTGGTCTACGAGTCGACCAAGTTGTATGTTTGACATGTAACAATTTAGATTAAAAAATAGTTGTTAATCTTGTTTTTTTTACTGTTTTGAACATGTGTTGTATTTTAAAGTTGGTCAACACCTTCAAGTCCGTGTGGACCGGTCCTATAAAAATATTTTCCAGATGGGACCAAAGTAAAGCTTTGGCAACCGTTGAACCGCTATGTCCTGTCCGTGCCTGCACAGTCCCATGGGTTTTTAAAATGCACAATTTGTAGAGCGTATGCTCCTTTTATTTGCAATAAATTTGAAATGCATTTTTAAATATTAAAAAATATGGAAAAAAAATCATGTGTTACCTCCAAGTCCTATACATCCATAAAGTTGTTCTACGAAAAACTCGACTTTTGTTTTTGCTGTTGTAAAGAGACAAAAATATGGTGCTGAAAAAAGCTCATATGAGACATTTTCTTTGTCTTTTCCACACATGCTACAGAAAATATAGTTTTTAGTGAAACTTCACATGTGTAGATAGAACGTGACAGAAGGGTACCGAAGGGGACTGGAAGGTTTTTAATACGGCGGCTTGCTAGCTGGTTATATATATATATATATATATTGCTTTCAAAAAAAAGATAGAACGTGACAGAAATTTTGTTTCTTCTTTCTTTGACAACTCAAAATATGTAAAGGGAGCATATGCTCCTAGGATCAAAAGTGAAATTCTACAATTTGTACATTTACTTTGAACCATGTAAGCTCCATGGCTTTTTCCTCATGGGCGCTGCACTCATATCATATCCTTAAGTTATAAATTTGCATGCATGCTTTCTTTACACAGAGATCACATACATATGTAAGATCTTTATTTCTCTAATGTTACCTAGAGAAGAATCTTGTTTTTATCCCGTATTTGTAAAAAGTGGAAAAAAGGATGATTCGACCCCGTAGACCCTCCTACACACACACACGCACGCACGCACGCACATGCACGCACGCACCCCCCCTCCCCCCCCACACACACACAATAATAAGTTGGCATCTCTATGTTGATGCATTGTTTGGGGGGAGCACCTAATACTACTACATGTTTGATACCACCAACTAGTACTTATAGTAATAGTATTCTGAGATACTTATTCTAGGTTTAGAGTGAACCGGTTCATATAATATATGTATGTTGATGCATATGTTTACTTTAATGATGAACAAAGATTGTTGAGTTAGTATGCAATTGATACTGAAGGTATACTTTATTTCAATATAGTTTTCAGTTTGAGTTTTCAGACCATGTTAAGTGTGTTCTTTATTCCAAAGAAAACAACACTTGAATTACCAGTAAACTAATGAGTTAATCGATGAAGGTATTCTGGTGATTCTCATGAGTTTGTACTTACTAGCCATTCAATACATTTACCACATCGATCCTAGCTATTCGATTCCATCGGTGGTGGTCCAAACCCTAGCCGTAAACATTCAATCCATTTTAGCTTTCTAAAATCAATGTACATTGTATAACCAGTAACAATGTGTTGGACTATTAATTCATTATCATCATTTACAACTACATTAATTCCTCCTTTCTTAGGAACACAATGAACATGGCTAACTCATTTTCTATCAGCTATAGTGTCAGGGTTTTGATTTTTCGGTCGTAAATTTGTATATAGGTGGGGGCTTGTGACCACACCCGATGTGGTAACAACCTTGGGCACACAATATTTATACAAGTTAGGACCCCGGCGACGTGTTTGCCGGTAAAACCCTACTTCATGTATTCTTTATATTGATATGTATGTGAGGTGCTGGTGATTTGCGTAGGGTGCCGGCTTCTGGAGGGAAGACGGATAGGTTTTGAAGGGGTTCATAGCAGAAAACAATTTTTTTATAACTATCGCAACACCAAATTGCTAAAGTCTATCTATGAGTAATGCATAAATAGAGAGATGTTTAAGTGACATACCCTTGTAGACCGAAGGCGTTTAACATTCACGAGAAACGTGGATGATGTAGTCGTACTCGTAGCCGACCTCAAGGTCGCATTGCTCCTCGCACGACAATCCAGGGTCCACAACTGGCAGCACCCCATGGTTTCGCACATGTATGGTGCTCCATGACAACTCCCGTTCTCCTCGATCGAGCCAAGATTGCGGAACAAGATCTTCTGAAACAGGGATCCAGCAGCACGACGGCATGCCAAAGAAACTAACATCTCCCACACACGCAGTTCTTCTTTGAACCGCATACACGAGAGCCAAAGAGAGAGAGAGAGGGATTCCCTAAGAAAAATGGCTTAGAAAATATCAACTATTAATTGTGTTCTTTTTCCTCCTATATACCCCTTCTTATATAGGGTAAAAGGAGGGATTCCCTGTGCCAAGCTGGCAATGTGGGACTAAAGGAAGGAGGAGGCACCAACGAGTGGGGCCTACACCTGCGCGTGGCCTATGGCCGACCGGTAGGCCATGCTCTAGGGCGGTCGTCCCTCCCTCATGGGCCTCTCCCTTTGGGAGTTGGCCCATTAGGGAGCTTTTTCCAAATTATATTTAAATTAGATTTTCAAACATTAATTCCACCAATTAATATCAAAATCAAATTTAACAATTTCTCATTTTGAATCACTTCGCACTACTTTGGATCCTTCCGAAACAATTCCAGATCTCTCAGAAAGCACTTTAGGCTTTCTCTTCTCTTTCTTTTAGTGATCTCGATGATTTCAAAATGATCTCCAAGCATCGTAGATTGATACATCCAAAACGTATCTACTTTCATGAACACTTTTGCTATTGTTTCTTCTCTAATTTGTGTGATTTGGATACAAGTAACACGGACTAACGCTGTTTTCAGCAGAATTGCATTGGTGTCTCGTTTTTATGCAGAAAATCAAATTTTAGGAGAAATCCTAGAAAATATGCCAAAAATCCTATTTTCCCAGAAGACTCACAGAGCTAGAAGACGGAGGGGAGGAAAGGCCAGAGGGGCCCACGCCACCCCTAGGCGCGGGCCAGGCCTAGCCGCGCCTGGGCATGGTGTGGCCGCCTCGGACTCCGCCTCGACCTCTCCTTTCGCCTACATATACCCTCTGAACTAAAAACACTTGGGGGCGACGTTTTTCCAGATAGAGTTCCGTTGCGCCACCATCACCAAAAACCGTGATTTGGAACCAGAAACTCCGTTCTGGCACCCTGCCGGGATGGGGAATTGGAGGAGATCATCGCCATCATCATCACCAACACCTCCATCAACCATCCATGATTCACCCATCCATGTGTGATTAATCCCCCGCTGTAGGCTATGGGGATGGTAGAGATTGGATGAGATCTATCAGATAATTGCATAAGATTGTTAGGGCATAGTGCCTAGTATCTATTGTTAGTGCTTTTGACATTGTTGTAACTTGTTGTGCTTAATGCTTGTCACTAGGGCCCGAGTGCCATGATCTCAGATCTGAACATGTTATTGATTTATGATGATAATATTGTTTATGATCTTACCTAGAAGTTGTGTACACATATCATTGTCCGGAACCCGAGGCCCCGAAGTGACAAAAATTGGGATAGCCAGAGGGGGTGGCTGTAATGTGAGGATCACATGTGTTCACGGAGTGTTAATGCTTTGCTCCGGTGCTCTATTAAAAGGAGCACCTTAACTGCCAGTAGATTCTCTTGAGACCCCGCTGCAAACGGGCTAGCAGGACAAAATATGTTGTCCAAGTTCTCATTGCGAGCACGTATGACTATGTACGAAACACATGCCTATGGTTATTTAGTACTTAGATGCTTTATCTTTATTTATCTGCAGTGCACATGTCTTGATCATTACATGAATTATATTATCCATGCAACGCCCGTCCATCCATCCCTATGCCTACCGCACTTTAATCATGTTGTTTATTATAATTGTTACTACTGCTGTTATTTTGCTACTCTTACTACAAAACTGTTGCTACCGATAAACCATTGCGAACAAGACTGTTTCCAGGTGCAGTTGAATTGACAACTCATCTGTTAAGGCTTATAAATATTTTTTGGCTCCCCTTGTGTCGAATCAATAAATTTGGGCTTTACTTCCCTCGAAGACTGTTGCGATCCCCTATACTTGTCGGTCATGAAGACTATTTTATGGCGCCGGTGCCGGGGAGCATAGATTTATTTATAAGTTCACTTGGAATTCTTATTGTTCGCTGCTATTCATTCATCATGGGTAAAACTCGTGATGGAAAAGTTCCTATTTTGCCATCCACTACAAGAAGAGGTACAATTCTGAACACCTCTATTGCTCTTGATTCACCATCTGTGATGAGTAAGCTCCTTATACCACCACATGCACATGCTACACATACTGCTCCTTCTGCTGAATCTGAAAATGTTTCTGATATTTATGATGTTACTTCTACTGTGCTTGATGAGAGTGGTTCATCAGGTCCTTTCCTAGATGCTACAATTGCTAGTACTATAATTGGAAACACTAGAACTCCTACTAATGAAAATATTGCTACACCTGTTAGTTCACCTGAGTCTAGAGAGTATCCTAGATATGATCTTGATGACGGTTATATTGAAATGACTGATGAATTTATTGAGGAATGTCAAAACACTCATGGTGCAAGTGCTATTAAGAGTCTTCTTGAGAGACATACTGTTAGACATAATTATCTCCTGATGCTAAGTTTACCACATCTCCCATACACATTAAAGATAAGGATTATGATTTATCTCTTGGTTTATCTTATATAACCATTATGGAGAAAGAACCTTTTCGTGGGACTGAAAATGAAAGTGTTGTGGCACATATGCAAGAGATCTCTATTTTGAGTGGCTTATTTTCTGATGATGTTAAGAATTGCACCTACTTTGTTGTTAAAATTTTCCCTTTTTATTAAAAGGTGAAGCTAAAGCTTGGTATAATAATTTACCTCCTGGATCTGTTGATAGTCATGTTGGCGTGGTTAATACTTTCTTTCAGAAATATTTCCCTGCTAGTGCTCAACATGCTATTCTGCAGGAACTCTTTGATTTTAAGAAGGGAGAAGAAGAGAAATTGCCTGAATCATGGACAAGGTTTTGTGCTTTAATTAAAGCACGACCTTAATATCCAATACCTAAAAATGAACTTCTTGATATATATTATAATGGACTAACTGATGAATCTAGGACATACCTAGATAGTTGTGCTGGTTGTGTTTTCAGGAAAAGAACTCCCGATGAAGCTGAGGAATTAATGACTAAAATAAGCAAGAATTATGATGATTGGACTACACCTGAGCCAATTACACTTGAGCCAACCCCAGCACCAACACCAAAGAAGAGGGGAATGATTGAATTAAATGATGAAGTGATGAAGGAAGCTAAGAAATGTCTTAAGGAGAAGGGCATTAAATCTGAAGATGTGAAGGATTTACCTCCTATGGAAGAATTATGTAATCCAACCTCTCACTCATCCACTATTGAGGTACACTCTCTCCAACATTTTGATGATGGTGATATTCCTTACTCTAAACCTCCTGATCAAGGCTTAGAAGAATTTGATATTTATGTTGTTAAGCAAGATAATTTTAATAAGAGAGTGTAGAATCATCTAATGGAAAATTCTAGATCTATTGATAAGTTGCATGATATTGTGGAGAGAACCTCCAACGATGTTAAAATGCTTGTTAAACATTTCCAAATGGTTCAAACTCAAATTGATCAGCTTACTAAGGTGCAAAACGATTTGCTATTTAATGCTTCTAGAGAAAAACATGCTTATAAAATTAGAACTAGAAGTGGTGCTTCTACTCAGGATCCTTTATATCCTGAGGGACATCCTAAAAGAATTGAGCAAGATTCTCGATAAGATAAAAATAGTGGTACTCCTTCTAAGAAAAATAAAAATAAATATAAAACAGTTGTAGAATCTTCTGAACCTGCTAAAGATCCTAATAGTATATCTGTCTCTGATGCTGAAACTAAAAGTGATAATGATAAGAATGATGCTCTTGATAAAGAAGAAATTGAAGAAGAACCTGAAAGGCACACTAAGAATACTAAGTACACTAAGGAAGATTTTGTTGCTAATAAACATGGTAGTGAAAGAGAGCCTTGGGTGCAAAAACCAATGCCTTTTCCTGATAAGAAACACAAGTCAAAGGAAGAAGAACACTATAACAAGTTTTGTGAGTGGATGAAACCTTTGTTTTTGCAAATTCCTTTGACTGATGCTATTAAATTGCCTCCTTATTCAAAGTATACGAAGGATATTGTCTCTAATAAAAGGAAGATTCCTAATGAGAAAATTTCCACTTTGCTTGCTAATTATTCCTTTAATGGTAAGGTTCCAAAGAAACTTGGAGATTCAGGTATTCCAACTATTCATTTCTCTTTAAAAAAATAATTATGTTAGAACTGCTTTGTGTGATTTGGGAGCAGGAGTTAGTGTTATGCCTTTTTCCCTGTACAAGAGACTTAACCTGGAAAAATTGATACCAACTGATATATCTTTGCAAATGGCTGATAAGTCTACTATTATTCCTGTTGGTATATGTGAGGATGTACCTGTTCAAGTATCTCATAATTGTTTGATATTAATCGATTTTGTTGTGCTTGAAATGCCTGAAGATGATAATATGTCCATTATTCTTGGGAGGCCTTTTCTTAATACTGCAGGTGCTGTCATTGATTGTAATCAAGGAAAAGTAACTTTTAATGTTAATGACAAGGAACACAATGTTTATTTCCCTAAGAAGATTGATAAGAAATATGGCCTAAATTCAATTGAAAATATTGAGGGCATCAAAGTTGGAGAAATATATTGTCCCATACCATAAGAGGATTATGAAATTATTATGATTGGAACTATTGCTATCAAGGGTGAGGTAACATAATCATTTAGTGAAATGCAATTTTTTCTTCATATAAAATTGTTTTGGTAACAAGACCTGATCAACCTTGTTAACAAAGGGATTTTGATGAACAAAACAATGTTTTCACCATGATTATCTTTGTTTACTCTTATTTTCTTTATTCCAATTTTTGCTTTCACCTTGCTCATCTTTGTATTGCTAGTTGGTTGCATATTTGAGTATATTATAACTTATGTAATTTTAGTTTTGATTTGGTTTTCCATTGTTCCAAAATCATTTTTCTGCGGGAAATTCATTTATCAAGTCCTAAAAACTACTCAAAAAATAAAGTTTCTCGAAAAATTTCAAAAAATTCATATTAAATTTTTAGATCAAAAAAAGGACAGAGAGGCACCTGGAGTGACCCAGGGGGGCCCACCAGGCAGACACACTACCTGGTGGCGCGGCCACCCCAGGGGCGCGTAAAAGGGCATGTATTCCCCCATGTGTGGTTTTGGTAATTAATGACAATCTCTATGGACTAATGTGTAAATTGAGTTTCACTTGTAGGTTTGTCCATTGGCATCGCTTGGGCTATGTGTTGGTCTCAAGGCTGAAAGATGAAGAACTGTCAAAGGGCTTTGTGCCATTGGAATCATGAAGAAATAAGGATCTTGAAGTTTGATCAAGACAAGTGCAAAGAGTTGCATCAAGATGGATCAACCTCAAGAAGGGATGAAGAAGGGAAAGCTCAAGATGCGCCATCTCTAGAAGACCTCATGCTTGAAGCTTGCCATCCTCGTGATCATGGAGTGAGGAAGACAAGTTCAAAGAAGAAGTTTCCCCATGGAGTATGGGGGAGAAATTTGCAAGTCCTCATCTTCATCAAGCAAGAGCAATCAAGAAAGATGTTCCCACTTGAGAAGAACAAGAAGGTCTACATCAAGTTCAAGTGGATTGCTCAAGGCAAAGGTATGATCTTGATAGGTCTTCTCTTTTGCCGGTCTCGTGTTGTTGGGAGACCGGGTTTAGGATAGATAGCCGTACTACCAAGAGGGGCTCTCAAGCGGGTGTCTCGATCACATCGTTCGGAGAGAGCTCAAACCTTTGCATTCATAGCATCATATTTCTTGGTTGTTATTTGGTTCTTCTCCATGAGAGGATCTAGAGATTTTGGTTATCATCATAACAATCTCTAGTTCATCAAATAAGGATTTTCCTTGCATATCTTATTACATTCTTGATCGTGCGGGTTTTTCTTGCTCCACACCTTAGGAGATATCTCACATATATATACTTGATATTTTATCCCTTGGTGGTATCCAATATTTAACATTTTTTGGGTTCTACTTGGTTTTATGTTCCCAACAAAATTGGTTTCAGCCTAATCGGAGTTTCCAAGCTCAACTTCTTGTGTTTTGGGTTTTGGAGGTTTTACCAGTTCATCGCTTCTAGAGAGGTCATACCTTTATCAATTTGGTTTTATCCTTCCATGTTGTACTATGATGTTTCTTTGCATAATCTTGTAGATCTTTTCGTTCTCTTCAAAACGAGCCCAAGATCATCAAAAACGGAGTCTGGAATCAAAAGTTATTGAAGTTTTTATGCAATGCTATCCTGCGTTTTTGCTTGAGCGGAAGTTCCGGCCCAAGTTCTGACCCAAGTCTAGGTTCAGTAACCTATGTTTCTATTTGCCGGAAGTTCCGGTGGGGGCCAGAAGTTCTGGTGGTGCGCGAATCTGGCCCAAACGGTCAGTTTTTCTTTGTCCTATTTAAGGGGGGCTTCTTCCCCAATGGTTCACCATCTTTTGAGCTTGTTTTTTCCCACTATTGTTGACCTATTTGAGCTTTATTACTCCCTCTCCCTCCCATGATTCTTACATCTTTTGGGGGGAAAAGTGAGAGGAGATCTAGATCTACAATCCCCCCAAGTCAAATCCCTTCTTTGTGAAGGAATCATTAGGATCTAGATCTCAGAGAGTTTTGTGTTCTCCTCTTGTGTTCTTCCTCCCTTATTCCCCCAATAGCTTTTGTAGCTTTGCTAAAATTTGGGAGAGAAGGACTTGCCCTTGCATTTGGTGCATAGGTTTAAGTTCTCCTCGAAGATTCGGTGAGTTCAAGCTTGTGGGATTGTTTCTCTTGGATTCTTGGAACCCTAGACGGTTGTGTGGTTGGGTTGTTGTTGACCTTTTGTGGTCTTCTAGCCTTTTGTGGCTCTATTTGCCTTTTGTGGCGTTGTAGCCTTTTGTGTCTTTGTTGTTGGGAGCCTCCAATTGAGTTGTGGAGATAGACCCAATCTTTTACGGTTTTGGTGACCGCCCTCAAGAGTCCCATAGTGGAGCGAGTGGCCTCCTTTTGTGGTGCGCACTCAGGAGAATAGGGTGAGCCTTTTGTGGCGTCGGTGAGTTGCGTGCTTCCGCATCCGGGGTGAGGCCTTGTGTGGCGTTAGGTGAGCAACGGGCCACACACCTCGAGGTGAGCCATTTGTGGCGTTCGGAGCGCATTGCGCCATCGCACCTCTCCAACAGAGACGTAGCTTCTTTGGAAGTGAACTTCGGGGAAAAAATCTTCGTCTCCGCGTCCATCGGTTATCTCTCAACCGAGCCCTTTACTTATGCACTTTACTTTGTGATAGCCATCGTGATTGAAGTATTTATATTGCTATCACCTTGTTGCTTGTATTGCTTAGCATAGGTTGTTGGTGCACTTAGGTGAACCTACTAGTTATGTTTTGTGCTCAATAAATTAAATGTTAGTGTTATTCCACATTTATTTGAGCCTAAACTGTAATAATTTTAAAAAGCCTATTCACCCCCCTCTAGGCGACGTCCTTTGCACTTTCAATTGGTATAAGAGCGAGGTCTCTTGATTTTAGTCTTCACCGCCTCGAGAGTAAAGATGTATCCTAGGGGTTTAGTGCACTCTCACACATTTACATTTGTTGGCACTCATTATGATGTTTTGTGTACTCGCATGCTTAGTCATTTCCGAGCCATTGACCCAAATATTGAGAGAATTCTAGATATGGGCTTGTCTCCTCCTAAGGATCCCCAAAATCTATCTTTGGAGGAGGAGACAAACTCTTATCTCGAAGCTCAAGCATCTAATGTGCTTGTTAATGTTGTGAGCTTTGTAGTTCTTTCGTCAATCATGCCTTTTCGGAACGCTCATGATATATGGACCAAGGTTCAAGCAAAATATGATGTGTCCAAGCTTAGTGAGGATGATTGTGTTTCCTCCACCTCCGGCCGCGATGAGTTCTCATCTTCTTCCACTACACTAGCATGTGAGTTGTCACAAGGTAATGATATGGTGAGTGGTGATAAAACTTGCAATGTAGATAGTGAGATTTCCATTCATGATCCTTTGTCTCTATCTCATTGCAATGTTGTATCTTTGGGCATGAACACGTGTAGGACCATATGTGATTCACATCCTAGTGTTGATTGCCCTTGCATATCATGTAGAAATGTCTTGAATATGTCTCATGATGATATGCTTGCTTTGCCTTGTTGCCATGATAAATGTGCTTCTATTTCCTCTAGTACTTGTGTTTCTAACCATGTAGAGGAAATTGAAGAATGTGTGTGCCAAGGCAAGGTTGCGATTGGAGCTTCATGTGTTCCCCCATCATCACATTCTCCCAATGTTCACTTGTGCCTCATGGCTAAGGGTTCAAAGGTAACCTCTCCTTTGGATCCTAATATATCTCATGATGATGTGAATGTTGATCATGTATAAGTAGATGATGATGTTTATTATTTAAAAGAGAAGGGGGGATAGTCCTTTGTGCTCTTCATCCAAATAAAAATGCTTGCTATACTTTCATTAAAATCTTGACTTGTGCTATTGAAAGTAAGCAACTAATATATGAGCATGAGGACACAATAGATAAAATAAGTAGTCTTGAGCGTGAGTATGCTAATGAAATTGGAAATCTAAATGAAGCTATTGAAGAGGAACAAACCACTAAGGAATCTCTTGAGGAGACCTTTGCTCTAGAACTATCTAGAGTAAACAAATCTCATGATAGAGAGTTTGAGGTGGCAAGTGCCCTTCAAATTAAAAATGATGAACTTGAAGTTGCTTATGCTAAACTCCTTGAGGATTTTGAGAACCTCAACAATGGCTCTAGGGTCATCAATGTGGAGCTCATCAAACTCACTGAGTCACATGAGCAACTTAAAGCTTCATATTCTAAAGAGCTTTCCAAGTTTCCCTCACCTCTTGCATTAAATGATGATGCTTGTGCTACTAACTCTATTTCTTGTGAAGCATCTATCTTGAAGGATAATGTTGAGCTAAAGGCTCAACTTGCTTTGCTAACTAGAAACTATGGGAAATTAGAAGAAAGTCATGCCAAGCTCTCAAGCTCGCATGAGGATCTTCTAGTCTCCCATGGTAGGCTAAGGTTAGCTCATGAGGCCATTGTGTCAAAGGTAACATTTAGTGGGCCTCATGTGGACATTAGCACTATATCTACTCCAAATGCTATATTGTCATGTGCTAGTCCTTGTAATTCATCCTCTCACAACCATGCTATATCTTGTGATAAATTGCATTCCTTGCCTTGTTGCTCTAACAATGAAGCATCTACTTCCTCTAGTATTGTTGTTAATACTAACCATGTAGAGGAAATCAAAGAGCTCAAGGCTCAAGTCACTTCTTTGAAGAATGACTTGAAAAGGTGTCATGAAGGGAAGACCACACTCAAGAACATGTTGAGTGTGCGACACCCCCACGTGACAAGAGTGGGCTTGGATTGAACTCCAACATCAAGAACAAGCCCACTAACGTGTTGACGCACAAGGGCAACAAGAAGAAGGGCCAATGTGATACGTCAGAAACATATCTACAATTTTTGATGCTTCATGCTTGTTTACTATCTACTTTGCTTTGTCCATACTTTGAGGTGTTTTTATATGTTTTCTGGTACTAACCTATTAACAAGTTGTCACAGTGCCAGTTGCCCGTTTTCTTCTGTTTTTGGTTCGAGAAAGGCAGAAAATCAATATTCTCGAAATTGGACGGGACAAAAGCCAAAGTCAATATTTTATCGTGGGCAACACGAGCCGATCTGAGGCGGAGGAGGCTCACCGAGGCACACCCCAGCCTTGGTGGGCCCACCCCGCTGGGAGGGGTGCGGCCGCCACGCCTCGCCTCTTCGCCTATAAAGTCCCCCCGATGCCAAAACCCTAAAGACCCGATCAATATTCCACAAAACCATCTATAGCCGCCGCCACCATCGTCCCTAGATTGGGGGGATCTGAAGCTCTTCTCGGCACCCTGCCGGAGGGGAGATCATCCCGGAGGCCTTCTTCTTCATCATGCCAGCCTCCGATATGAAGTGTGAGTAGTTCCACCTTGGACTACGGGTCCATGTAGTAGCTAGATGGTTGTATCTCCTCCTTGTGATTTCATGTTTATATCTTGTGAGCTCCGTTCATGATCAAGATCTAATCTATTTGTAATCATGCATGTTGTGTTTGCGGGGATCCGATGGATATTGAGATTACTATGTCAGATTGATTAATGGTTTTGTCTTGTTGATTCTATCATGTTCGTGTTGTTTGTGATCTTGCATGTTCTCCGTTGTTAGTAGCTATCTTGTCCAAGTAGTTTCTAGTGACTCCAAGAGGGTGTATTTATGATCGATAGTGGGTTCATGCCTCTAGTTTCCAAGGGAAATGACAGAAATCTCTTTGGTTGTAGATGTGCCGTTGCCACTAGGGAGAAAACAACAGTCTCTTGTTCATGGAACAATTGTATTTCTTACCTTACACACTTTGCTTAAAGCGGTTATTTATTGCTTGCAACTTAATACCTGAGGGGGGTTGGATGATAACCTGAAGGTGGACTTCTAGTCATAGATGCATTTGGATGGCGGTCTATGTATATTGTTGTATTTTCCAATCGAATCTCATAGGATCTTTGTGTGTAGTATTACATTGTTATGCCTTGCTCAGTCCTGTCAATTGCCCTGCTGTAATTTGTTTACCCAGCATGCCATGTTTGTTTATCTAAGGAGAACACCTCTAGTGAACTATGGACCCTGGTCCAATATTTACCATTGATACATCTTCCACTGTTACTGTTTACTTGCTGCAAACCATCATCACCTTCCACACCATACAGTTAATCTTTTGTTACAGCAACCAGTGAGATTGACAACCTCACTGTTCGTTGGGGAAAAGTCTTGAGTTTGTCTTGTGCAGGTTTCCACGTTGCTTGCAACACCTTTGAGACGTTTCCTTCCTCCTACTGGTTTGATAACCTTGGTTTATTACTGAGGGAAAACTTGCTGCTATGCTGCTTCACACCTTGCTCTTGGGGTTTCCCGACGAAGCGCTTCTGAAAGGATACGGATGTCGCCTAGAGGGGGGGTGAATAGGCGATTAAAACTTTTCCTAGAGTGGCTCAACAAAGGCGGAATAAAACTAGTGTTTACTTTGTAAAGCACAACCTAGAAACAACTAAGGTTTACCTATGTGCACCAACAACTTATGCTAAGCAATACAAGCAACAAAGTGATAGCAAGATATATATTACTTCAAGCACGAAGGCTATCACAATGTAAAGTGCATAAGTAAAGAGCTCGGGTATAGAGATAACCGAGGCACCCGGGACACCGATATTTTACCGAGTTCCTCCCAACATGGAGTACGTCTCGTTTGGAGAGGGGGTGGTATCAAACCACCAACGCCACAAAAGGCCTCCCTTATTCTCCGGTGAATCTCACCCCAATGGGATCGATCCACGCTTCCACTATCGGTGCACTTGTCGGTGGCAACCGGAACCTCTCACAAGGTTGGGGCACAACTCCACAACTTAATTGGAGGCTCCCAACAAATGCCACAAAAGGCCACAATGCCACCAAGGCCACAAACCGTCTAGGGTTCCAAGAACCCAAGAGGGACAAGCTCCAATGAGTAAATCAAATCAAATTCTCCGAGGAGAACTCAAATCGATGCACCAAATGCAAATGGCAAGAACACCACAAAGATGCTCAAATCTCTCTCTCCCAAATTCCACCAAAGCTACAAAAGCTTATGGAGGAATAAGAGAGGAAGAACAATGGAGGAAATCCACAAAAGACTCCAAGATCTAGATCCCAATATGTTCCCCTCACTTAGAGGAGAGATTGATTGGTGGGATTGTAGATCTAGATCTCCTCTTTCAAATCCCTCAAGAATATGCAAGAATCATTGGAGGGATTGAGAGAAAGCAAGCTTAAGAAGGTCAACAATGGAGGGGAAAACTTGCAAGAATGGTTAGGGAACCATTGGGGAAGAAGGCCCCTTAAATAGGTTCCCCAAAAATCCAACCGTTGAAGCCAAAAAAACGCGAATCCCGGTACTACCGGACAATCCCTGGGGATCCCAGGTCGCCAAACGCACCTTTTTCAGTACCGACCGGTACTACGGTGATACTACGGACCTCTGGGACCCTGGTCCGTACTACCGTCATCCTGACAACGGCCATAACTTTTGCATCCGGACTCCGATTTTGATGATCTTGGGCTTGTTTCGAAGAGGACAACAAGCTCTAAAAGATAAAGCAAAGAAACATTATAGTCCAGCAAGGAGGATAGATCCAAATGACGAAAGGTTTAACCTCTATCAAAAGATGAACCGATAAAACCTCCAACATAAAAAACGTAATAGAAAATGCATATGAAATCCGTTTTCGATGAACGAGAGCTTGTCATGGAGATTAACACAAGCTCTAAATCCTCACATGAGTAAGAACCAAATAATGGAAGGTTTTACCTATCTCTAAAATACAAACCGGTAAAACCTCCAAGATCAAAACGCAATAAGATATAAAAGGAAAATCCGTTTTTGATGGACTAGAGCTTGTTATGGAGATTACCACAAGCTCTATATCCTCACATGGATAAGACCAAATAACAACCAAATATGATGATGCAAGTATGCAAAGGTTTGATCTCTCTCCGAACGATGTGACCGAATTACTCATACGAGAGCCCCTCTTGATAGTACGGTTATCTATCCTAAACCCGGTCTCCTACACACAACAAGAGACCGGCAAAAGGGAAAACCTATCAAGATTATACCTTTGCCTTGAGCATTCCACTAGAGCTCGATGTAGACGGTCTTGCCCTTCTCAAGATGGAACACCTTTCTTAATTCCTCATCATCGACCTCGCATATTGAGCTTGCACAACATATCTTCTTTGCATTTCATCGACCTTGAAGCCAACACATGCTCCAAGCGATGCCAATGGACAAATCCTACAAGTATAACTTAATACACACATTAGTCCATAAAGATTGTCATTAATTACCAAAACCACACATGGGGGTCCAACATGTTCTTTCAATCTCCCCCATTTTGGTGATTGATGACAATCCCTTTAAGAGTGTTTATATAAGGAATATTAATGAATAAAATGGTAATACCAATATCAAATACTACAAAAGTATGTGATATTGGTACCACCACCATATATAGAGAAAACTCCCCCACAATCTATGCATGTGTGATGAACTTGAATTTCATTGCATATATTGCCAATCATTATCATTGGTGGAGTTTCCTCTATATATACCACATGCTAAGCAACAACAAAGATGCAAGAGCATGAGAAGCAAATGCACAAGAACAAACTCAATGCATAAACCAACTTCACTTAAACCCTCTAAAACTTCTCCCCCATTGGCATCGATTGCCGAAATGGGTGACAAGTTCTAGAAGGCAAATATAGTAATAATTCCTCCAAAGGTGTGCCTTCGCACATATCCAATGATGAATACTTGGGAGGGAGTAGAACTATATCGAGGACCCGAAGATTGCAAAATTAAATTCAAATGATGCAAGCAACTACAAGGTCCGACAAACCAATTGAAAACAACAAATGAGTTCAAATGGAACCTACAAGATATTATGATATCAGCAAGAGAGTGCTTTAAATAACAAATAGAGAAGCTCCCCAAGATTTGTGCACTATTCAACATAAATGCATTAGAATACATATTGCACAAATATGGAATCCTCGCTCCCCCATAAGTATTTAAAACACAAAAAATGAGAAAGAAGACAAATGTGCATTATTAGATGAATTAGATGAGCTCCCCAAAGATAATGCACCAATTATGATAATTGTATTTGGGATCAAGGTGCATAATCATGGAATCCTCACTCATCCAAGTTCATTTAACAATACAAGGCATGAGAGAATAAATATGAGTGCCCAAAGATGCAAACAGGAGGAACAAGCACTCATAGGCAATTAAATTTGGAAGCCACCGAAGAATCAAAAGGAATAGAAAGGTGGTCTCCAAGGATTTTAAAAATCAACTAAAATTATCTTCTCATATGTGTATATGTCTCTAAGTGGATGACATCACAAAGACATATGACCATAAAGAAACAATCACATACAAGGAAGATATACAATAAAGCACATGGAAGCAAAAATGAAGTCACAACATATACCAATAAGATTTTTGCTTCAAAGCATGGCCAAAGGCTCACATAGATCTTATAGTACATAATGGACTTCAAACACAAACACACTACATATATTACAACTATCACCAAGGGAAAAGGAGAAAGTTGAAATATATGAAGAAAGGCAACAAGTATCATAATAGAAAATAGACTAGCAAAATCTCACTATTGCATATGAGAGAAGTTGAGGAAATGATAGGCAATAAAATTGCTAGATTGACATATTTGGGATTGGAGGATCATGTGCATGATTTTGTATAGTCCCAACTACATGTACTCATCTCAACTTATACACATATACAATATAGAGTCCTCTTAATACCATGGCTAGAGATACAACAATAAATACAATAACAAAAATTCATGCCAAGATGCAACCTACAAAAGGTTGGAAGCAATATAAATATGCATGAGCAAGAGATACTTGTTACCGAGATATAATTGGTAGGATGTAGAGGATATGAATTCGTTGATCATCCTATAGCTTGCCTCAAATTTTCTTCTAAGCATCACTTCTTCAAAATTGAGAGACAAGTATCCAATATATCTCCAATGTACCTAAGACACATTTAAGTACAAAATGGTCCCCAAACTTATTGGGTCCAAAGTAGTTAGAGAAACTACAATACATAGGAGAGACTCCACATAATTATGTGCACATTGATATGAAATTGAATTTCATGCACAACATAGCCGATGGGAATTGGTGGAGTTTCCCCTATATATTGGATCAAAGAAAGCAAGCATGCCATAATATAATCATATAGTAAATATGCATGCATAAAGCTTTCAAGAACCAAAAGGAAATACAATTTGAACAAAACACCAAGTAAATCGAGATTGCACACACAAGAGTGTGACATGACAAACGATGTCCAAATTGTATCAAAGAACCAATTCAACACATGAAAGATCACAAGTTCAACAAATGAACTAGGCTAAAACCAAAAGGAGCAAAAGATAGATAGAAATAAAAATGCTCAAGGATTTATCTCATTCTAAAATGGTCAAATCATAAAACAAGGAATGAGACAAAACCAACTCCCAACAACAAGCAAGGTTCCAACAAGAAACCAAACTCCCCAAACTTCTCATGATGGCACAAAATACCAAAACGAAAGGATTGGGCTTCCAAGCACATAAAACCCGATATAGATCAAACAATGAAGCATAAATATGAGTGTTCTAAATAATATAGGAGAGCTCCCCCATAGATAGTGCATTATGTAGGATTTTATTTTTAAATTCAAAATGCACACAAATGGGATCATCACTTGCACCTACAATAAGTAAAACACAAGAGGATACCAATAAAATAAGAAGATCCACAAGAAGCAAGGAAGTCCTGGGAGACAACACAAAACATTTTCTTGGCCAAAGATAGGATAATATTAAGCAAGGGCCAAAGTGAATATGATCAACAAATTCTACCATAAATTACTCATTGTCCAAGGACAAGAAATATTGGGAATAATTTCCCAAAGGTAGCTTGCATAGATATCCAAGATCATAGTCACAACAAGAAGCATATAACTAAATATAAGAATTGAGCATGATACTTCGAACACGATTCTTGGTAGCTTCCAATAGTCACACAATCACTAGTGATTAGAGTAACTTGAAGCAAATGGTTTCCATGAGGATATATATATCTAAATATGAGGAAACACATACCAAGAACCACTCTCATATATAAGATCCAACATAAGATCAATAAAGGCATTCAAGCAAATTGGAACTTGTATGAGCAAATGTGTCACATAGGTGCTAGATAATTATCAATATCAATTCTAAGTGACACAACCTCGAATATTCACATTTTCTAGGATTGTAATATGCACTAAGCATATGACTCCCCCATAATGTGACACTACCATAAAACCAACACGAGGCAAAATAAATACAAATAGAGATAATTAATGGACATTATAAAACTTAAATTTATCATGAGAATTGTACCACATAGAGACTAGACAATAATCCAATATAAATACTAGGTGCTATTTCTCATGTACACACAATTTTAGGATTGTGGAATGCCCAAGCATAACACTCCCCCAAAATGGGATAATCCATTAATCTCTCACAAGATCCAAATAAGATACCAAATATAACCAATCAAGGCTCAAACATAATAAACACACATACATGGTGTGCCACCTAATCATACACAAATATTCTTGATATCTTAAGATAATTAAGTGGATAGCACAACATGTACAAAGGCATGGAAGATACAAAACCAACACATGCATAAGGGGGCGAGTAACTTTCAATGTAATGAGTTAAGCATATGTTACCGCAAGGAGGAACATTGGAAATATAATAGGAGCAATATAATCCACATGACTTGGCTTGACAAAATTAATAATGAAGATCCCTTAATTCTTCATGATGTAGCCAAGACTCGAATGCCCTCCAACAATACCTATTGATCAAGTTTTGGCTTGTTGGTCCCCAACCAAGTTGGGTCCTAAGAGGTTAGTCACAATAGGCTTGGCAACCCAAATGGTTCTTTTCTTGAACCCACATTGAGCACCAAAAAATTTGGCAAACACATTGCCAACCTCATCCTTACAAAGAGAATAGGCATCATCAATCAAGATAGGATGGGATGAGGAGATACCAATAGTGCATGAGGAAGAAATGTGCCCCTTCTTGCGGCATATGTAGCAAGTTCTACTCTTGCCATCTTTCTTTTTGGATGAAGTAACAACTTGAGGAAGAGCTTGAGTCTTCTTGGGAGGAGGCCCATCTCTAACAAGATGTAGAGCATGAGGCCGCTTCCCTTGATGCTTCTTGCCAAGGGACTTCTTCTTTAATGGGCAATGTTTGACATGATGCCCTTCTTCCTTGCACTTGAAGCAAACAATGTTGGCCGGATATTTGTTTTGATCTTGGCCATTCTTCTTGTTGTCCTTGTGCTTCAACTTGATAGTGGACTTGTTCTTGACATTGGAGTTGAATCCAAGTCCACTCTTGTCATTGGGGGATTTTTGCACACTCAAGATTTTGTTGAGTGCGGCCTTCCCTTGATGACCCTTTTTCAAGTCATTCTTCAAAGAAGTGACTTGAGCCTTGAGCTCTTTTATTTCCTCTACATGGTTAGTTTCAACAAAAAACACTAGAGGAAGTAGATGCTACATTGTTAGAGCAATAAGGCATGGAATGTAATTCATCACAAGATATATCATGGTTGTGAGAGGATGAACTACAAGGACTAGCACATGGCAATATAACATTTGGAGTAGATGTAGTGCTAATGTCCACATGAGGCCCGCTAGATGTTACCTTTGAAACGATGGCCTCATGAGCTAACTTTAGCCTACCATGGGAGACTAGAAGATCCTCATGCGAGCTTGAGAGCTTAACTGACTTTCTTCTAATTTCCCATAGTTGCTAGTTAGCAACGCAAGTGGAGCCTTTAGCTCAACATTCTCCTCCAAAATAGATGCTTCACAAGAAATAGAGTTAGTAGCACAAGCATCATCATTATTAGCGAGAGGTGAGGGCAACTTGGCAAGCTCTTTTGAATATGAGGCTTTAAGTTGCTCATGTGACTCGGTGAGTTTGATGAGCTCACCCTTTATGACCCTAGAGCCATTTTTGAGGTGCTCAAAATCCTCAACAAGTTTAGCATAAGCAACTTCAAGTTCATCATTTTTAATCTTGAAGGAGTTAGCCACCGCAAGTTCTCTATCATGGTATTCCTTTACTCTAGATAATTCTAGAGTAAAAGTCTCCTCAAGAGATTGTTTGGTGGTTTGTTCTTCTTCAAGGGAGTCCTTTACTTGAGCAATTTCATTAGAATATTCACGCTCAAGTGCAAACTTTTCATCAATTATGTTTTCTTGCTCCTCAATAAGATCATTGCCTTCTATAGCATAATTCAAGATTTCAAGAAGGTTGGAGGAAGCAAGTTTATTTTTGTAGAGAGCACTATAGACAACCTCTCCCATTTTCTTAATAGAGGTAATATCATACTTACCTCTATAATCATCATTATCATTCTCAACCTCATCATCATCATCATGAGATACAATGGGATTCAAAGAGGTTACCTTTGTTCCCTTAGCCATAAGGCACATGTGAGAGCCGAAGGAAGGTGATGATGAGATTGCACTTGAAGCTCTCTTCAAGACCTTGTTTTGGCCCATAGAATCTTCAATTTCCTCTACATGGTTAGCAACACAAGCACTAGAGGAAATAGAAGCATTTTTATCATGGCAACAAGAAAACATGAGCATATCATCATGAGATTTGTTCAAGTCATTTCTACATGATATGCACGGACTATTAACACAAGCATGTAAGGAGTTTGTAGTGCTAGAAGTGTTAAAGTCCAAAGATAGATCATTGCAACTAGATAGAGATGAGGGATTACACATAGTAAGCACACTATCCAAATTGCAATTTCTATCACCACTCACCATATCATTACCTTGTGAAAAGTCAAATGTTGGTGAAGTGGTAGAGGATGAGAACTCATCTCGACCAGAAGTGGAAGCAACACAATCATCCTCAATAATGTTGGACACAACATATTTATCTTGAAGTTTTGTCCATAACTCATGAGCGCTCCAAAAAGGAATGATTGAGGAGGTAACTACATAGCTCAAAGCATTAACAAGCACATTAGAAGCTTGAGCGTCGAGATATAAGTTTTTCTCATCCTCACAAGATAGATTTTTGAAATCCATAGGAGGAGAAAAACCCATATCTACAATACACTCCAAATTTGGGTCCATGTCCCAAAAATGAATGAGCATGCGATTTTTCCATATATCATAATTTGTGCCATCGAATATAAACATGTCATTGTGCACTAATCCTCTAGCCGACATCTTTACTCTCAAGGCGGTGAAGCCTAAAATGAGAGACCGGGCTCTGATACCAATTGAAAGGATACAGATGTCGCCTAGAGGGGGGGGGTGAATAGGCGATTAAAACTTTTCCTAGAGTGGCTCAACAAAGGCGGAATAAAACTAGTGTTTACTTTGTAAAGCACAACCTAGAAACAACTAAGGTTTACCTGTGTGCACCAACAACTTATGCTAAGCAATACAAGCAACAAAGTGATAGCAAGATATATATTACTTCAAGCACGAAGGCTATCACAATGTAAAGTGCATAAGTAAAGAGCTCAGGTATAGAGATAACCGAGGCACGCAGGGACACCGATATTTTACCGAGTTCCTCCCAACATGGAGTACGTCTTGTTTGGAGAGGGGGTGGTATGAAACCACCAACGCCACAAAAGGCCTCCCTTATTCTCCGGTGAATCTCACCCCAATGGGATCGATCCACGCTTCCACTATCGGTGCACTTGTCGGTGGCAACTGGAACCTCTCACAAGGTTGGGGCACAACTCCACAACTTAATTGGAGGCTCCCAACAAATGCCACAAAAGGCCACAATGCCACCAAGGCCACAAACCGTCTAGGGTTCCAAGAACCCAAGAGGGACAAGCTCCAATGAGTAAATCAAATCAAATTCTCCGAGGAGAACTCAAACCGATGCACCAAATGCAAATGGCAAGAACACCACAAAGATGCTCAAATCTCTCTCTCCCAAATTCCACCAAAGCTACAAAAGCTTATGGGGGAATAAGAGAGGAAGAAAAATGGAGGAAATCCACAAAAGACTCCAAGATCTAGATCCCAATATGTTCCCCTCACTTAGAGGAGAGATTGATTGGTGGGATTGTAGATCTAGATCTCCTCTTTCAAATCCCTCAAGAATATGCAAGAATCATTGGAGGGGTTGAGATAAAGCAAGCTTAAGAAGGTAAACAATGGAGGGGAAAACTTGCAAGAATGGTTAGGGAACCATTGGGGAAGAAGGCCCCTTAAATAGGTTCCCCGAAAATCCAACCGTTGAAGCAAAAAAAAACGCGATTCCCGGTACTACCAGACATTCCCGGTACTACCGGACATTCCCGGTACTACCGGACAATCCCTGGGGATCCCAGGTCGCCAAACACACCCTTTTCAGTACCGACCGGTACTACGGGGCGGTACTACCGGACCTCCGGTACTACCGGACCTTGGTCCGGTACTATCGGTCATCCCTGAACGAAAACGGCCATAACTTTTGCATCCGGACTCCGATTTTGATGATCTTGGGCTCGTTTCGAAGAGGAAAACAAGATCTAAAAGATAATGCAAAGAAACATTATAGTACAGCAAGGGAGGATAGATCCAAATGACGAAAGGTTTAACCTTTATCAAAAATATGAACCGATAAAACCTCCAACATCAAAAACGTAATAGAAAATGCATATGAAATCCGTTTTCGATGAACGAGAGCTTGTCATGGAGATTAACACAAGCTCTAAATCCTCATATGAGTAAGAACTAAATAATAGAAGGTTTTACCTATCTCTAAAATACAAACCGGTAAAACCTCCAAGATCAAAACGCAATAAGATATAAAAGGGAAATCCGTTTTTGATGGACTAGAGCTTGTTATGGAGATTACCACAAGCTCTATATCCTCACATGGATAAGACCAAATAACAACCAAATATGATGATGCAAGTATGCAAAGGTTTGAGCTCTCTCCGAACGATGTGACCGAATTACTCATACGAGAGCCCCTCTTGATAGTACGGTTATCTATCCTAAATCCGGTCTCCTACACACAACAAGAGACTGGCAAAAGGGAAAACCTATCAAGATTATACCTTTGCCTTGAGCATTCCACTAGAGCTCGATGTAGACGGTCTTGCCCTTCTCAAGATGGAACACCTTTCTTAATTCCTCATCATCGACCTCGCATATTGAGCTTGCACAACATATCTTCTTTGCATTTCATCGACCTTGAAGCCAACACATGCTCCAAGCGATGCCAATGGACAAATCCTACAAGTATAACTTAATACACACATTAGTCCATAAAGATTGTCATTAATTACCAAAACCACACATGGGGGCCCAACATGTTCTTTCAGCTTCACAGCACCATCAAGCTTTTCTGGCGCCGTTGCCGGGGAGGGTAAGGACGTCTTCACAAGGGGAGTCCTCTTCAACCTCTCTCTTTACTTTTTTTAGTTTGCTTAGTTTCTTTTGCTTGGTTTTGTTTGCCTCTTTTTATCAAAAACTCAAAAAATATAGTCTAGTTTGGTTTGCTTTCTCGTATAATAAACACAAAAAATTAGTTCCTACTCTAGTTGCTGGTCTGTTATTGCCTTGCTTGGTCATGCTTTCTGTCAATGGATGGTTTCTTTGAAACTAGTTCTTATTGGTAAGGTGGGTTCACAAAAGAACACAAGTATTATTATAAGGAACACTGTTTGTCACAAAAAGGGAAACACTTATGGGAACTAATTGATAAATTGAATACTATTGCTAGAGAGGTGTGCTCTACTTATAATGTTACTTATTGATTTGATAAATCTTGTTGTTGTAGGAGGTATAAACACCTACCTTTTCAATGTGAGTATAATGATAATTTTACCATATCTTCTTATGTTAATGGAAATTATGACTTTTATGATGTGGAACAAATTGAAGAATTCATTGCCTTCAAGGGTGCATTTGAACTTGCTAGTTTGCTGGAATATACTGATGATGCACCTTATGAATATGAGGTTTATGAGATACTTAAATTTTGCTTTGATAACTACAAGGAAGAAAATGGCTATATTCTTGAATATTTTAATAGGTGTTTTCCACAAACGGAAGACTAATGCCTTGCAGGAGCCTATGGAAGACGAAATTGCTGAAACTGGAAGCTCATTAGATGAAAGGAGGAGAGTGAAGAACAAAAGGAGTAAGAATGGATTATCTACCCATGCCTATCTTATAATGAGAATAACTCTTTATCCCTTACATTATTTGAATGTCCCCCATGCTTACCAAAGGAGGATGAATGTTATGTTCCTATGGATCCTTTTGAAATATCTACTTTGGGTAAAACCTGTGAAGGTTTTAATCCCACTATTTTTGAGCTTGATAGAAATTATGTGTTTGTAGATCATGAAAAGAATGCTTTATGTGATAGCTATATTGTTGAGTTTATTCATGAGGCTACTAAAAATTATTATGAGAGAGGAAAATATGGCTGTAGAAGTTTTCATGGTACTAAAACACCTCTGAAGTTACTCTTGTTTCATCTTCCTATGCCTGTCACTTTGTTCTTTGTGAATTTATTTGCATACAAGATTCCTATGCATAGGAAGTGGGTTAGATTTAAATGTGTTTTGAATTTGCTTCTTGATGCTCTCTTTTACTTCAATTTATATTTCTTACGTGAGCATCTTCTCAAGCTATCAAGCCTAACTTAAAGGCATTAAAGAAAAATACTTGTTGGGAGATAACCCAAGAGTTTTCTTGAGTATTGGAAGTTGTTACTTGAGTAATGACCTCTCCTTATCCTTTTTGTTTGCCTTTTGTACCAAGAATGCCTCTAATGAGAGGGAAGTAAGATTTGTGGAGTTGCTGTCCCGAAACAGATTTATGTCCTCCACCATAAAAATTCGTGAGGAGTCTTTGTAAGTCGGATTGAGCTGAAAATTTACGAATAAATCCCCCAGTATGTTAGATAGCTTTCGTTAGTTCAACACTTTTTGATTTGATCAAAGAAGATTTTTGAAAAAATCAGTTTATACCTGCTGGTTTGTTTTGACAGATTTCTGCAATTATTTGCATTTGCTTATTATTGATTCCTTTTTGAGTTCTTTTGGGGGAATTGATACGTCCGAAATGTATCTATTTTCTCGAACACTTTGCTATTGTTTTTCCTCTATACTTGTGTGATTTGGATACAACTAACACAGACTGACGCTGTTTTCAGCAGAATTACCTTGGTGTCTTGTTTTTGTGCAGAAAATGAACTATCAGGAAAAATCCCGGAAAATATGCCAAAAACTATTTCTCACCAGAAGATCCACAGAGCCAGAAGGAGAGATAGAGAGGAGGCCCGGGGGCCCCAGACCCACCCAGGCGCGAAAACCTGACCCCGCGCCTAGGGGAGGTTTGGCCACCCCAGACAGCTCCTCGGCCTCCCTCTGCGCCTATAAGTTGCCTCTCGACCTAAAAACCAAGGGGGTTCGATAGTTTTCCAGAAAGAGTTCTGCTCCGCCGCCGCCACCAGAAACCAAGATTCGGATCCAAAAACTCCGTTCTGGCACCCTGCCGAGACGGGGAATTTGGAGAGGATCATCGCCATCGTCATCACCAACGCATCTCCATCAACCACCGATGTTTCCCTCATCCATGAGTGAGTAATCCCCCGCTATAGGCTTGGGGATGGTAGGTATTGGATGAGTTCTATCATGTAATCGAATAAGATCTGTTAGGGGCATAGTGCCTAGTATCTCTATTAGTGCTATTTGACTTTGTTGCAACTTGTTCTGCTTAATGCTTGTCACTAGGGCCCGAGTGCCGTGATCTCAGATCTGAACTTATTATTGAATCATTATGATAGTATTTTTGTGATCTTATCTGCAAGTTGTGTACACATATCATTGTCCGGATCCAAAGGCCCCAAAGTGACAATAATTGGGACAACCGGAGGGGATGGCTGTGGTGTGAGGATCACATGTGTTCATGGAGTGTTGATGCTTTCCTCCGGTGCTCTATTAAAAGGAGCACCTTAATTGCTAGTAGTTCCCTAGAGGTCCCGCTGCCACGGGCTGGCTGGACAGAAGATGTTGTGCAAGTTCTCATTGCGAGCACTTATTGTTGGGGATATGCTATATGGGTATCCTCATATAGCATGTCTCCTATCCGGATAACCCGGGTGGCCCATAGTTGGTAGCATGGCCCATGGCCTGCTGGGCGGCCCAGTTAGATGGATCCATAAGGGAGGCCCATGCCGGATAAAGGAAGGCTACGGAGGAGTCACCGACGTACCCGGAGCCTTGGAGTGCAAAGACATGCTAGACTAGTTGTAAGCAGTGTAGGACTCTATAACCTGTCCGACTAGGACTTTTCCCTGTAACCCTAGGACCTGGCGACTATATAAGTCAGGCCTATGGGAGCCTTTAGGGCAGACTATAACTTAGACTTTCTAGTCACCTCGCAAAACGAACCAATCCCTATAACTCGGCGTATTGCCCTTATAGTGATTTATAGCAGGAGTAGGATTTCGCATCTGTTGTGGGATCTGGACCTGGGTAAGCTGTGTTACCTCGTACCCGTCAACTATCCGCCTTCCCCCACGTCTCTAAACACGCACTGTGAGGACCCCTCCATGGCGTACTCGTCGGCAATACCATGACAGTTGGCGCCCACCGTGGGGCAAGAGGGGCTTCAGGCTCTTCAGCGGGCGAGGACCAAGATCTTCGCGGGAACCAGCAAAACTATAGCCATCAGTCGTGTTCTCTTCTCCGGCAACGTTTCGATCGTCCCTCCCGACAAGTTCTGGATCCCGGCGAAGACGAACCCTACGCGGTGCTCGATCGTCCCCATCGGAGACATCCATATCTTCATCGGTGAAACCGACTCGGGCACTAGTTCCCTAGGAGTCGGAGGAGCATCAATACCCGAACGGACCGCCTATGGGCAGGATACGTTCGCGAAAGGATCGATGTGGGATCTCTCTTCGGAGTTTGCTGGCAAATATCGGAGAAATTCAAGTCCCACCCAAACCGCGCCTGTGCAGGATATAACAGTGGAAGATCACTTCAAGTCTGTCGGCTTCGTCCGTGCGTCTGGACAACAGAGATCCAAGTTCGTCGGAGTGGTTACCATCTTCGATCCGGCGCGTTGCGTTCAGAGAGAGGGTGAAAACCTCCACGATTACCTTGCCAGGTGGCTCCGTATACAGGCCGATCTGGCGCATTACCCCAATGATGATGCCATGTATCACTTTGTGGAAGGACTGGACCAGGGTACGCTTCTCCGACATTCTTTAAGGCGGCAGCAGGATTCGGGACGTCTCATCTTCGAAAGCATGGTGAACACCATCAACAACTATGCGGAGGCCGAGGAGGCAGCTCAGACAGCGCTTGCGCTCATTGACGGAGCCCCTCCGATTCAACCACCTCCAGCACCCCTCCCACCGCCATCGCCACGGCTGCACCACCGCCTCCAGTCATCGTCGTTGCTGCTGCACCACCACCACCTGTCATCGAGGAAGCCCCGGCACCCTTCGACTCTATGATTGACGCGCTCTACGCCGACTTCAGTGCAAATTTGGAGGAGATAGATTTCAGCCCGGAGGAGCTAGACTCTGCCATGCAGGAGATGGAGGAGGAGTACACGCGCGACGAGCAAGCCAACAACGTTGTCACGTCCCGAGAGGTGTTCGTCACCATTAGGACGGCGATGGATGAAGATCAACCTGAAGAGCTCCGCCTACAGCGCTGGACAAGGGGAAGGGACCACCTGTTGCTGCCGACAATGATCGCGCAAAGGATATGACCCCTCCGACTACCCAGTGCAACAGCCGCAGGAACCCGGCACCGGACCGAGCAACAACAACACCGTAAACCCGCCGCCTACGGCATCTACGTCTGCTGCTGCCCAAGTTACTCCAGCTGGTAGAGTGATGTACGGCAATCTCCTCGTCAAGCCTATGACCTTGGCTCATAGTCGCAGTGTAGTCCAGCTTGACGAGAAGCGCCAGCAGCTGCGGGAGGAAGCGCAGGCCATCGCGGAGCAAGGTGCAAAGCTAGATCGAGATCTGGCCAATGCGCAGAAGTCCATATAGAAAGCTAGAGCAATGGAGGTCGAGTACATGACTCTGTTGCAACAGCAGAAGGCCAAGAAAGCTCCGGCTCGCGTCATCAACGATCCTGGTGTGCGGTGAAACCTAGGATGGGCTCCCCCGAAGCCGGCACAAGCCAAGCCATACATTGACAGTAAAGGCAGGCAGGTGATGCCCACTCCTCTCCTCAATTTCGCCGTCGCCAAGACCCTTCTGGAGCAGGATAGATCACCTGAAGCGGTGGACCAGGTCTATGACCTAGTGTCCAAGGCGGTGAAACAACAGGAAAAGGCCACCTCTCAGAGGCTCAAGTCTGAACCAGCGTTTTGCCAGTCTAGCCAAAACAAGCCGCCAAGGGACAGATCTCCTCTTGATGTCGGGTCTCAGACGGGTTCGTCAGAATGAAGACGGAGGGATGCGTGCAACTGGAAGGATGCTATCCCCATATCCTCCGACCACGGAGGTAAGGCCTAACCTCGTCGCCCATCGCCACCACCCCGCTCACCCTGACATCGCGAAGACACCAAGGCTCACCGTCGTACGGATATGCCTCCGCTAAGGCAGAGCGGCATCGTCATCCGCGACAACACGGAGCAGACCCGTCATGACAGAAAGCGCAACCAAGGACACAAGAGCAGGTCGATCCATGAACCTCCGCGTCTGACAAGCAACCGTCAAGTTCATGGAGCGACCTGCTCTTGTGGAAAGACGAGACATCTCGCGCCTACCTCTCCTGCTATCTGGATATGAAGAATTCCTGCAACGCCGTGGCCGCCTTCATCGATGGTTTGGAAAGGGGCACGTTGCTACGACATAAGCTGAAGCGCTTGCAGGACAATCACCAGCTAGACTTGAACCAGATGATTTAGTTGGCCAGTGAGTTCGCAGCTGCCGACGACGATGCTCGTGGCTCTCTGCCGGCAACGGCCGTTTCAACTCAAGCTCGGAGTAACAACAGCACAAAGCGGAAGACCCCGCCTGAAGAAAAGAAAACTTCCGACATGGTCGCTATGAATTTTGCAGGACGAGGTGATGGCGGACAACGTGGCCGAGGCGGCGGGCGTGAAGTGCAGCCGGCGAAGTGAAACTACCTCGGCAGCGCTCCATGTTCCCCAAACCTACAAGGAGTACCGCGATATGCCGTGCCTCGTACACCTCGACGCCAACGGCAAGGCCACCCACACCAATCGCCACTGCAAGTTCGTCAACAACCTCAAGGAGGACCCAGAGTCCGTCTACAAGCGAAGTCGGATGAATAGACCGCGAGGAAAGGGCAAAGGGAAGAAGAAGGAGGAGGAGTCCAAGGATTCAAGTGATATGGACAAGGATGTTGACCCCAAGCACGCCTCCAAGAGCGACGACAAGGGAAAGAACCCCTTCGAGAAGAAGGCGACAGTTTTCCACACTTTCCTTGGCACCCCCACCGTCCGACAACACAAGACCTCCATGAGGATACTGATGGCCACTCTACCCCCAGTTCCCCAATTCCTGCGCTGGTCGGAGATTCCAATTACTTGGGACAGGAAGGATCACCCAGACCTCATCCCTACGGAGAACCAATACGCCATGGTCATCAACCCACTGATTGACGGCAATGAGTTCACCAAATGCATGGTGTATAGTGGAAGCGGCATCAACATCATGTACCTGGATACACTGCAGAAGATGAACTTGACGGTGTTGGAATTATGCCCTAGAGGCAATAATAAAGATGTTATTATTATAATTCTTGTTCATGATAATGTTTATATTCCATGCTAGAATTGTATTAAGCGGAAACTTTAATACTTGTGTGGTTTGTGAACAACACCGTGTCCCTAGTACGCCTCTAAGGACTAGCTCATTGATTAATGATGGTTAAGGTTTCCTAACCATGGACATGAGTTGTCAATTAATAATGAGATCATATCATTGGGATAATGATATGATGGACAGACCCAAACTAAGCGAAGCAATTAGATCGTGTCATCGTGTTCGTCTTTGCGAAGCTTTTCTTATGTCAAATATTGTATTCCTTAGACCATGAGATAATATAACTCCCTGGTATCGGAAGAAAGCTTTGAGGTCATCAAACGTCATCCTATGAGAGGGTGATCATAAAGGTGTCTCTCAGGTGATCGGAAAGTATCTGTTGGGTTGTATGTATCGAGATGGGATTTGTCCCTCCCAAGTCGGAGAGATATACTTCGGGCCCACTCGGTAATCGATATCAACAACGCTTGCAAGCATGTGGTTAAGGAGTTAATCACAAAGTGATATCGGATTACGGAACAAGTAAAGTACTTGCTGTGAACGAGATTGAACTAGGTATGGCGATGCAAGCGATCAAATCTCGGGCAAGTAAAATATCGCGAGACGAAGGGAATATATATATGGGATTGATTGAATCCTGGCATCGTGGTTCATCCGATATGATCATCGATGAATGTGTAGAGTCAATATGGGTTTCGGACCCGCTATTGATTATTGATAGAAGATCATGTCGCATATTCTCGAACCAGCGGGTCACACACTTAACGTGTCTCGGCTAGGATAGATTGGATAATTGGTTTATGAGTTTTTGTTGAGTCTCGGATGGGATCCGGGACATCACGAGAGGTTCCGAGTGGTCCAAGAATAAGATTCATATAAGGCGGTGCAGTTTTGGAGTTCGAATTGTTAAGGTTAATCGGTATTGTACCGGAAGCTTCTAGAACCTTCCGGAAGGGGACCAACGTAGCCCCACCTTCTGGGAGGGGGCATGGGCCTATGAGGGAGTGCCCTGTCCGCTTTGGGCCAGGGGCACAAGGCCCCATAGGGCCCAGCCGGCCAAGAGGGGTAAAACCCTAGATAGAGCTTCTAGAAGGGAGGGGGGGTTTCCTTGCCCCCCACTCCTCCTCCTTGGCCGCTGGCCTTGGCTTGGGGGAGGGGGATAGGGTTGCCGCCCCACCCCTCTATATAAAGAGGGCTGGGGGCGCACCCCCCCACACCTTCCCCTCCAACCCTAGCCGCCCTGCTGCCCTCCTCTCTCCCTCCCGACTGTTTGTAAGGCGAAGCCCTACTGCAGAAATTCTCCACCATATACACCACGCCGTCGTGTTGTAGATCCAATCCGTCTCTCCACCATACTTGCTGGACCGAGGAAGGAGGAGACGTCGAGGTGCTGCACGTGTGCATCTCACGGAGGCACCGCCACTTGTGGTGATAGATCGTATCGGATCGCGAGGAGGAGAAGCGAGTACGACTACATCACCCACGATCCGACGAACATTCCATTGCGAATCTTCAAGGGTATGAAGATCTAATCAATCTCTCTCGTTGTTTGCATCTCCTAGATTATATCTTGGCTTTCCTCTATTCGCATCTGAGAAAATTTTGATTTACTATGCCGCGAAACCCTTGATGGTATCGAGCTAGATCTATGCGTAGATATGTTTCACGAGTAGAACGCAACATGGTTGTTGCGGGCGTTGATGTTTTCTGTTGCAAGCCTCTTGTTTGTGTTCTTATTATGAAGCGGGATAGTGAGATTGAAGTGGTCAAGGCCAACCTTACGCTGCGTCGTTATCGCGAGACCCGACTCACTTGACGTGTGGCTTGTTCCACACATGCGGCTGGTGGATGTCAGTTTCTCTCACTATAGTTGTCATGGGATTAACACCGGAGTTTGGCAACCATAATATCACCGTTGTGGCTTTCCGAAGGTAAGAATTGTTCTTAGCATCTACTTGTTGGAATTATGCCCTAGAGGCAATAATAAAGATGTTATTATTATAATCCTTATTCATGATAAAGTTTATGTTCCATGCTAGAATTGTATTAAGCGGAAACTTTAATACTTGTGTGGTTTGTAAACAACACCGTGTCCCTAGTACGCCTCTATGGACTAGCTCATTGATCAATGATGGTTAAGGCTTCCTAACCATAGACATGAGTTGTCAATTGATAATGAGATCATATCATTGGGAGAATTATATGATGGACAGACCCAAACTATCTTGCAATTAGATCGTTCATCGTGTTCATCTTTGCGAAGCTTTTCCTATGTCAAATATTGTATTCCTTAGACCATGAGATAATGCAACTCCTGGTGCGGAAGAAAGCTTTGAGGTCATCAAACGTCATCCTATGAGAGGGTGATCATAAAGGTGTCTCTCGGTGATCGGAAAGTATCTGGGTTGTATGTATCGAGATGGAATTTGTCCCTCCCAAGTCGGAGATATACTTCAGGCCCACTCGTGTCGATATCAACACCGCTTGCAAGCATGTGGTTAAGGAGTTAATCACAAAGTGATATCGGATTACGGAACGAGTAAAGTACTTGCGTGAGCGAGATTGAACTAGGTATGAAGGCAAGCGATCGAATCTCGGCAAGTAAAATATCGCGAGACGAAGGAATATATATATGGGATTGATTGAATCCACGGCATCGTGGTTCATCCGATATGATCATCGATGAATGTGTGGGAGTCAATATGGGTGCCTGCACTCGCTGTTGATTATTGATAGAAGATCATGTGCGCATATTCTCGAACCGCGGTCACACACTTAACGATCTCGACGCTAGGATAGATTGGATAATTGGTTTATGAATTTTTGTTCGAGTCTCGAATGGGATCCGGATATCACGAGAGGTTCGAATGGTCCGGAGAATAAGATTCATATAAGGCAAGGCAGTTTTGGAGTTGAATTGTTCCGGGTTAATCGGTATTGTACGGAAGCTTCTAGAACCTTCCGAAGGGGACCAACGTGGCCCCACCTTCCGGGAGGGGCATGGGCCTATGAGGGAGTGTCCTGGCCGCATTGGGCCAGGGCACATAGGGCCCAGCCGATCTAGATAAGTTTAAACTCGTTTAAACTAGAGATAGGATTTCTAGATAAGGAGAGTTTAAATCGTTTAAACTAGAGATAGGATTTCTAGATAAGGGAGAGTTTAAATTGTTTAAACTAGAGATAGGCTTGGAGGAGGGCAGGGCTGGCGCCCCTCTATATATAGAGGGGTGGTCGCCTCCCCCCTACACACCTTCCTCCAAGCCCTAGCAGCCTTGCTACCTTCCTCTCCCTCCCATTTGTTTGTGGCGAAGCCTGCAGCAGAAATTCTCCACCATATACACCACGCCGTCGTGTTGTAGATCCAATATATCTCTCCACCATACTCGCTGGTCCGAGGAAGGAGGAGGCGTCGAGTGCTGCGTGTGCATCTCACGGAGGCACCGCCACTTGTGGTGCTAGATCGGATTGGATCGCGAGGAGAAGCGAGTACGACTACATCACCCACGTTCCGGCGAGCGTTCCACTGTCGCGAATCTTCAAGGGTATGAAGATCTAATCCAATCTCTCTCGTTGTTTGCATCTACTAGATTAGATCTTGGCTTTCCCTCTGTTGCTCGTAGAAAATTTTGATTTACTATGCCGAAACCCTTTAGTGGTATCGAGCTAGATCTATGCGTAGATGTGTTTCACGAGTAGAACGCAACATGGTTATTCGGGTGTTGATGTTTTCTGTTGCAAGCCTCTTGTTTGTGTTCTTCTTATGGCCGGGATAGTGAGATTGAAGCGGTCCGAGCCAACCTTACGCCGACGTTTCATGAGACCGGCTCTGCACTTGACGTGTGGCTTGTACCACACATGCGGCTGGTGGATGTCAGTTTCTCTCACTATAGTTGTCATGGGATTAACACCGAAGTTTGGCAACCATAATATCACCGTTGTGGCTTTCCGTAGGTAAGAATCGTTCTTAGCATCTACTCCCATAAGCCACGTAAAACATGCAACAACAAAGTAGAGGCGTCTAACTTGTTCTTGCAGAGTGTTTTCGTGATATGGTATGGCCCAAGATGTGATGTGTATATTGTATGCGATGATCATGTTTTGTAATGTTTCACGACTTGCATGTCGATGAGTTCACAACCCGTGAATATATGGTTGTCTTTATAATTGTATATGACCGCGAGTCAACTTCTTATACGCCATGTAATAGCTTTACTTTATCGCTAAGTAGTTAGCAATAGTTGTAGTTGCTATTCGTGGTGGAGGCAATCATGGTGGAGTGATGGAGATCATGCCTTACGCACAAGATGGAGATCATTCTTGCGAAGATTGGCTATACCATGTCACATAAAGTTATATGCATGTGATGTTTATCCCTTTTATGTATCTTATTATGCTTAGATCGCGACGGTAGCATTATAAGATGATTCCTCACTTAAAGATCAAGATAAAAACTGTGTTCTCCCCAAGTATGCATCGTTGCGAAAGTTCGTCGTGTCCAAGCATCACGTGATGATCGGGTGCTATAGACTCTACGCTCACATACAACGGGTGCAAGCCAGTTTTGCACACGCGGAAATACTTGGGTCTAACTTGACGAGCCTAGCATGTACAGACATGGCCTCGGAACACAAGAACCGAAAGGTTAAGCATGAGTCATATGAATGATATGATCAACACTTCGTTGTCCACCATTGAAACCACATCTCTTCTCGTGATGATCGGATTAGGTGTGGTGAATTTGGATCGTGTTCACTAAACAACTTGAGGGATGTTGAATTTAGTGGGAGTTCATCTAGTAATTTGATTAAGTTGAACTATTTATCATGAACATAGTCTAAATTGTACTTGCAAATACTGTAGATCCAATGGCCAAATCCAACTTCAACTTCAACGTTTTTGCTGAGAAAGAAAATCTTAGAAACAATGGGTCTAACTTCACCAACTGGTTCCGCAATCTAAGAATCATTACATGCTGGCGGACAAAGGACTATGTCCTTGAGAAAGCGTTAGGTAACCCCCTAAGCAATCGCTGGTGATGAGAAAAGCTGTCGATCGCGCAAAGATGATTATGGTGTGATTAAGAGCACCATGTTGTTTGCTATGGAACCGAGCTTCAAAATCGTTTTGAAACCTATCCGGGCCCTTTGAGATTCTCGAGGAGCTGAAAACCATGTTTCAAACTCAGGCCCGTTACGAGAGATATGAGATCTCCGAGAAGTTCTTTAAGCGCAAGATGGAGGAAGGAGTTACTTAGTGAGCACGCCATAAAGATGTCGGGCTACACTCAGCCTTGAGCAACTGGAATGCGATTCGGAGGAGCTCAAGATTGACAGGTTCTGCAATCACTCCTCCCGGCTACAAAAGTTTTGTAGTGACTCATAATCAGATTGGTTCCGATCGATCACCGAGCTCTTCGCAAAGTCAAGGCTGCAAGTGGACATCAAGAAGGATAATCATGTGTTGATGGTCAACAAGCCCTCCTTTAAGAAAGGTAAGGAGCAAAGAAGCCCTTCAAGAAGGGCGGTGGCAGCGCAATGCCCTGGCTGAGAAGAAGCTCGGTCGGTCCTAAGCGGACGAGTGCTTCTATTGCAAGGACAGGGTCACTGAAGCGCATATTGTCCAAATACTTAGCGGACAAGAAGGCTGGAACCATCAAAGGTATATTTGATATACATGTTATTGATGTTTTCCTTACTAGCCCTCGTTGTAGTGCACGGGTATTTGATACGGTTCAATTGCTAATATTTGTAACTCGAAGCAGAGCTACGGAATAGGCGGCTTGCAAGGGATGAGGTGACGATCTTGGCGTTGGCAACGGATCAAGAGTTGATGTGATGGCCGTCGGCACGCTCTCCTTAGTTTTACCTTCGGGATTAGTTTTAAACCTTAATAAATGTTATTATGTGCCTGCGTTGAGCATGAACATTATTTCCGGATCATGTTTATTGCAAGACGGTTATTCATTTAAATCGGAGAATAATGGTTGTTCTATTTATATGAGTAACATCTTTTATGGTCATGCACCTCTTGTGAATGGTTTATTACTTCTAAATCTCGAAAGGGATGAAACACACATCCATAACATTGAGGCTAAGAGATGCAAAGTAGATAGTGATAACACTACTTATTTGTGGCACTGTCGTCTAGGTCATATTGGTGTAAAGCGCATGAAGAAACTCCATTCTGATGGACTTTTGGAGTCTCTTGATTTTGAATCATTTGACACATGCGAACCATGCCTCATGGGCAAGATGATCAAAACCCCGTTCTCCGGTATGATGGAGCGAGCAACGGACTTGTTGGAAATCATACATACCGATGTATGCGGACCGATGAGTATTTCGACGCGCGGTGGATATCGCTATTTTCTCACTTTTACCGATGACTTAAGTAAATATGGGTATATCTATTTAATGAAACATAAATCTGAAACATTTGAAAAGTTCAAGGAATTTCAGAATGAACTGGAGAACCATCGTAATAGAAAGATTAAGTTTCTACGATCCGATCGTGGAGGTGAATATTTGAGTTATGATTTTCTCACGCATCTTAAAGCAAGTGGAATCGTTTCACAACTCACGCCACCCGGAACACCACAGCGCAATGGTGTGTCTGAGCAGCGAATCGAACCCTATTAGATATGGTCCGATCAATGATGTCTCTTCTTGATTTGCCGTTATCATTTTGGTGTTATGCATTAGAAACCTGCATTCACTTTAAATAGGGCTCCATCTAAATCTGTTGAGGCGACACCGTATGAACTGTGGTTTGGTGCTAAACCTAAGTTGTCGTTTCTTAAAGTTTGGGGATCTGAAGCTTCGTCAAGAAGTTGATGCGGACAAGCTCGAACCCAAAGCGGAGAAATGCGTCTTCATAGGATACCCTAAGGAAACTATTGGGTATACCTTCTATCCGCAGAAGAAGGCAAAGTGTTTGTCAAAGAACGGTTCCTTTCTTGAGAAGGAGTTTCTCTCGAAAGAAGTGAGTAGGAGGAAAGTAGAGCTTGCGAGGTTATTTAACCTTCTCTTGAATTGGAGAGTAGCGCACACTGAAATTGTTCCGGTCACCGCACCAACAATAGAGGAAGCTAATGACAAGGATCATGAAGCTTGGACGATCTTGCTCTTGAGCGTCGCGGTCGACAAGGTCGCGTGCCCTCCCGAGTGGTAATGCGGCAGCCTGTCTTGACTGTCTTGTTGGTAGAAGACGGTGAACCTACGAACTATGAGGAAGCGATGATGAGCCGGACTACGAGAAATGGTGGAAGCCATGAAATCCAATTGGGATCCATGAGCGAAAACCAAGTATGGACTTTGGTGGATCCTCCTAGCGACCGAAAGGCCGTTGAGTGCAAATGGATATTCAAGAAGAAAGCGGACGCGGATGGTAATGTTACGTCTATAAAGCACGACTTGTCGCAAAAGGTTTTCGACAAGTTCAAGGTGTTGACTACGATGAGACTTTCTCTCCCGTAGCGATGTTTAAGTCCATTTGGATTTTATTAGCAATTGCTGCGTTTCATGATTATGAAATATGGCAGATGGATGTTAAGACTGCTTTCCTCAATGGGAACATTGATGAAGAGTTGTATATGATGCAACCCGAAGGTTTTGTCGATCCTAAGGATGCTGATAAAGTATGCAAACTTCAGCGTTCCATTTATGGACTGAAGCAAGCATCTCGGAGTTGGAACCTTCGTTTTGATCAAGTGATCAAGAGCTTTGGATTTGTTCCAAATTGCTACGAAGCTTGTATCTACAAGAAAGTGAGTGTGAGCTCGGTGACGTTTCCGGTACTATATGTGGATGACATATTGATTATTGGAAATGACATCAACATGCTTAACGATGTGAAGAGTTATTTGAACAAGTGTTTTTCAATGAAAGACCTAGGTGAAGCTGCTTATATATTGGGCATCAAAATCTATAGAGATAGACAAAGACGCCTGATAGCTTTAAGCCAGAGTACATACCTAGGCAAAGTTCTGAAAAGGTTCAGAATGGATAAGGCAAAGAAAGGTTTAGTGCCTATGTTGTCAGGTAAGATATTGAGCAAGGCTCAATGTACAGCTATGGTAAATGATAGGGAAGCTATGAGCAAAGTGCCTTATGCCTCGGCCATAGGTTCTATCATGTATGCCATGCTGTGTACTAGACCAGATGTGTCCAATGCTCTTAGTTTGACGAGCATATATCAAAGTGATCCAGGAGTGGAACACTGGACAGCCGTGAAGAACATCCTAAAGTACCTAAATAGAACTAAAGAAATGTTCTTAGTCTATGGGGTGATGAGCGACTGTCGTAAAAGGTTACGTCGATGCTAGTTTCGACACCGACAAGGATGATTCTAAATCTCATACAGGATACGTGTATATTTTGAATGGAGGAGCTGTGAGCTGGAGAAGCTGCAAGCAAAGCGTGATCGCAGGATCTACAGTAGAAGCGGAATATATGGCTGCTGCAGAAGCGTCTAGTGAAGGAGTTTGGATCAGGAACTTCATCACTGAGCTTGGCGTGGTTCCAAGTGCATTGGACCCACTGGAGATATTGTGTGACAACACTGGCGCCATAGCACTCGCTAAGGAACCAAGATATCATCCAAAGACCAAGCATATCAACCGCAAGTTTCATATAATCCGAGATTATATAGCATATGGAGATCTGAAGATTAGCAAAGTACATACAGATCTGAATGTCACAGATCCATTGACTAAACCTCTTCCACATGTAAAACATGATCAGCACCTCAGTGCCATGGGTGTGAGATTGTTGCCAAATGTAAACTAGATTATTGACTCTAGTGCAAGTGGGAGACTGTTGGAATTATGCCCTAGAGGCAATAATAAAGATGTTATTATTATAATTCTTGTTCATGATAATGTGTTGTAGCATCCCAATTGTCTAACATTTGTAATGCTACTTGATCTAGTAATAAAATGGCCACTTCCTACATATAATTGTTGCATCATCATCATATCATGCTCATGTCATCATGCCACCTTGCATTTGAGCATCATCCAAAAACCCTTGAGCTTTGGTTCTTATCTCATATGCATTATTATTTATATTTGCCTCTTGATATTGTATTTGGTTCTTGATATATTGGTAAATGCCCAAGGTGAGCTGGGGGCATATCTTTTATTCCATTCCAACACCTTTTTCTTTGTCACCACCTTACACTTCCACCATACCATAACCTATGAGCTTGTAATTTTCTTTGGATTTTATTTCTAGCTCATGTGGGTTGGATGGATCCAATTCTAAATCCTTTTGCTTGGCTTGTTCCATATTTCTGGAATGCATATGTATGAATGCCCTGAATAATTGTTTGTTTTCACAAGATTGAAATATGGCATTTAATGCTTATGCATGGCCCATGCAAGCTTGCACCAATCTCTTAGGGAGTGCATTAAATGTAATGCATGTCCCATGCAACTACCACCAATTTTGGTCATCTTTTAGTTTTATTTGAATCCTTGAGTGTGTCATCTCTATTTCTACCCCATCACCACCTTTGCTTATTTTTCTCTTTTGGCTATCTTGCTTGAGCTTGTTGATCTTGCTTGTGTTGCCCAAACACTCAACCTCTCCCTCATCTCTCTTAGTCCTCTCCTAAACCCTACCCCTCTAAACACCATCCCCCATCCATGCATGATCATGTGGGCATGCCAAGCCCTAAACCTCCCCTCTCTCTTTTCATCTCAAAACCCAAACCCAACCACCCCTTCTAGCCCTAGCTCGACCCATCTGATCTACCCCATCTACTCCCCTTCCTCTCACCTAGCTGGCCCCACCGGCCACCCTCTCCCATGGTCACCCCCTGCCCTAGCTAACCTAGCCCGAGTCTACCCCCTCTCTTTTCCCCTCTCTTCTCTCCCTGCCCTGTGGCCCTAGCCCGAGCCTGCCTGCCCCTGGCCTCGCCGTGACCCACCTGGCAGCCCCCCCACCGTCCTTGCACCACCTCCCTGGTCCCATGCCGAGCACGTGAGGGAAGGTGGCAAGGTGGCCACCGCCACCTCCCCACGCCATCCACCCCCTCTCCCCATCCTTATCTACCCCCCACATCCCCCTCTGCCGTCCCCAGATCCGCCCAGGGCCCTGCCCTCTTCCCTCTCCCTCCGTCACCGTTGCACCCCTCGGCCCGGCCACCGTCGGCCTCTTCCTCCCCATACTCTACCAGCCGGTGGCGTGGCGAGCAAGGTTGCCGAGGAAGCCCGTAGCGTCCCTCTGCTTCGCCCTGCATGCCCCAGCGCAGAGGAGAAGTCCCAGGAACGCTGGACACCGACGCGAGCCGACGCAAACCCTAGATTCGCCGGCGTCTGCCTCGCCGCCGATCCGCTGCTCGCCGACCCGATCCAACCATGCCGACGACACCGCTGTGAGTCCCTGCAGCTCCTAGACACCCCTTCTCCTCTCTAGTTCGCCGTAGCCCCGCCGCCTTCCGACGAACGCTCTGCGCGCGCCCGTGTCATGCTCTGGCGGCCGGCTCGGCGGTCGATTCGCCTCGTATCTCGCTTGTGACCCTTCCCGTAGTTGCTCTCTGAACGGAATTTGTAGAGCTAGGTTTCCTCTCCATATTTTATTCTTGCACCATCGCCCGATTCGTAGCGGCGGCGTCGCCATCGTCGTCCAAAACCCCGGCCAGATCCACCGCCGCGGCACCGCGTCAGTGCCAAAGCAGCTGTCGATTTGCAAACACACCCCTGGGCTTTTTCCCGCCTCAACCCGCAGCCCCCACGACCCCAACTGCCAGCGCCTGCGGAAACTTTGCAAAAAGGGTCCTCGGGTTCCGCCGTTTTCCACCCGCGCGCCCTGGATCGCACACGTGTCACGCCTCGGCTAGCGACGCGTGCGTGCGTGGCCCGCTCTGCCCTAGCCCGCCTGTCATTCGCTGTGGCTAGCCAGAGCCCGGTGTGAAAAGTTTCTGTGCGCGCATGTCAACCCAGTCAGCGCCGACCCCACCTGTCACTGCCTTGGGTAGATTCTGGCAGAGTACCAAAAGTCCAGGAGCTATTCTTTTTCCAAATTCAAAATCTTTTCAAATTCAAAATCAATTTCAAATCTGTTTAAACCTAAATGAATTCATAATTTTCAAATGGTCTAGAATTTGAATTCAAACTTAATATGAAAAATGTTTTATTTTTGAATGTGAATTCAAATCTTTAATCAAATATTTTCAGAATTAATTTAAATAGTCAACCTTTGACTTTGACCCTATTTAATAACTTTGACTTTTAAATAAATTTAAATTCACAATTCCAAATAATACAAATAATATATGTTTTTGAATCAGAAAAATGTGAGGATTTCAAATATGCCATTCAAAATATTATTTGAACAATTTAAATTTCAAGTTGAATTAAATTACAATAAAATGCCCTTCACCTTAATTAATTAATAACTTTTGTTTTATAACTCCAAATTAAACAAATGATATGTCTAAAATGATCAGCTCGAAGAGACCTTTCTGTTTATGCTATCCATGACTTAAATTGCAGCATGCATCATATAAATATATAGTATACAGCAACTAATATGACAATAAAATGTGACCAAAACTCAATAAAAATGTTAATTCTTGAATTCCACACCTCACCCATGCCATGCTACTTCATTGCCATGTAAATTGTGCATCATTCATCATGGCATGATTGTTTGCTTGACGCATTTTATTCATATGCTTGTGCACTTTATTTATGTTGGCCCTTGTTTGTTTGGTTCTTCTTCGAATAGACACTGAGCAGGGGATATATCAAGAGAACCAGGAGCACTACCCAGATCCGTCTCTCGCTTCAACTGAGTTGCCAGGCAAGCACTACCACATGCTTGAATTCATACAATACCTATTGCCTCTATCTTATTCCTGCATCATTGAGTCGCGATTGCATTAAACTGAATCCCAAGTATTGCATAGCCTTTACTTTTAAACCCCACCAAGCTTGTTCCTCCATCCAATGAGCCATTACTACAGGAGTTGTTTGAGCCATGCGAGTCGTAGAACAGCATGTGTAGGGTATGTGAGTGTCTGTTGGATAACGAGGCACTTAAACAACTTAACCTGAGTAGTAATGGGATAACTAATGAAAGTGGCACCGGTGGGCAACATCTGCTATTTGGTTTTTCCTGCTCACTTGTGTCCCGTAGGACCCCGAGTACTTGATTCCTGTTCCTTGATTATTCGCGCTATCCACATCCGGGGGGCTTATGGGACCCCAGGCGAGCTTGATTCAGTCTTATTTCTTGGGGCCACAAACTAGTTTGAGGTTTTATTTACTATCCTGTACTTATGCCATGCCTTACTGCTTTATTACGATTGTGCGAGGAGCACCTGTACTGTTTAGGATCGGGACACGTTTTCGCGGTGTCGACAAGCCCAGTTTTGGGTTCCCAGTCGTTCATAGCCGTCCACCCAAACCTCGGGTCCGTCTCGGAGTCAGCTAACTTCGTTGCGGGTGTACTCCAAGGGGTGGCCCCCTGAAATATTTCTGAATCCTGTGATTGCTTTGTCGTGAAGGCCTCGTTGGGTTTTGATTTGGTTTTTCCGAGGTTGATCGAGTGTGTGTTGCTATTTGTGCACCCCTGCAGGGTAAAACTTTCTGAAAGCCGTGTCCGCGGTTATGGACGACTTGGAGCACAGTTTCTTGATCATAGACAAGCATAACTAAAGTACCGCTTTTAATTCGTCTAAGTAACTGACTAGTAAATAGTGCAACACTCATGGAATGGTTAATAAAATTGCCAACGGATGGGGGTTGTTCGTCCGCTTCCTCGTTCGTAAGCGAGGAGGAGGATGGATCTGTGGATATTACTGTTATAACTGTTGTCATCAATTCACGGACATCCGTCTATCTTTGGTTAGGCGGATGGTTAGCGAGTATCTATAGAACTGTTAGGGTTTATCTTTTGCTACAATTGCGTCACCCGTGTTGTGTCCTTTAGAGGCATAAAGACTTGCTGAGTACCCCTAGGGTCTCACACGATAAATTATTGGTTTAGATGAACAGGTACACTCGCAAGATGGATACTGGGTGGAGGAGGCTGATGATGTGGGCAACGATCGTTCGGTGTAGAGATTCCGGGAACGGGGATCCGTGAGATCTGTGGGCGGGATGTGCTTATTTCTGTGGCATCTTATGCCGATTTGCTTCTTAGCCGTACTCGGATCTTGTTTGCCGCTTCCGCCTGATACTCTGATGTGTGATGTATGAGGAAGTATCCTAAACTATTATATCTATCTAGGACATTTGAATCTTGCCGTATGGCGTTGCTATATTTCCTTTCTTTTAGATGGAATGGCTCTGATGTACTATTGTATGGTGGCTTGCATACATACTCATTTGTGTATGTAGTTGATCCCTTCGCCTGCCGATTACGCCGCCCGTACTTGTACCGATGACTGGAAATGGTTGGGACGGCCGAAAGGTCTACCCATGAGTGGCATTTGGGCCCCACCGTACTATTTCAACCATTTCCGCTCATCCAGGCTTGTATCTAGGAGCGTAATTCACCGAGTTAGTTACAATTGGTATCAGAGCCATCCGCCCTTCGTGGTCTCAACAGCAGTCGTTGTCAGTCTAGCAAATATTTTTGGTAGTTATGTATACTAGGGAAAAACAAAACGCGAGAGTAGGACTGCTTCCACTTTTCTTCTTACCCACCCACCCACCCTTTTCTGGTAAGGAAGTGTAACGTTTTCAATCCTCTTCTTAAAAGTTCAAACTAGGATTCACGTGTTCTGGGTTTCCGTAGTACCATAGGTTGTGTGTGTGTGTGTGTGTGTGTAATTCCTTGTCTATCTGTTGCATCCAAGTTGTTATCTAATCAGCCTTTGGTTATCAACTGTTGGTACATTCCATACCGACAGGCTTTTGCAAACCGACGCAATCTATCGATTCGATTGTATACCGACGCGATCTGTCTTACTCTTTGTTATCCGACGTTATCTTGTTTGGGGTGTTCGTTTCCGTAGTTACCAATCTTTAGGTTCAACGTGAGAAGAAGGGGTTAGGATATGTGTTCCACTTATTCATGTGCGGAGTAATGATTTGAGTGCGGGATGGAGTCGCGACCATACCACTACTCTTATCATTCGCTTTTGTATATTGAATTGGTAGAGTCACTAATCTTGATTCATTAAGTAATTTTGCGCATCTATTGGTATTTTAATGCCGAAATTTGTGGAAAAATTTTCTTTGATATATCTGTGTACCACACTCCTTTTCAGTCGTGTGCGATATGCTTAATATCTTCTAGGTGCTTTGAACTTTGTTGATATTTTAATATCATCTTAGTAATTTTTATCCTTTAATCTTGGTTAATTACATCTTGGTACTATTTTGGATTATTATTATTCTCCATTATAGTACTGACTTGTGTTTTATATCAATCACAGGATGGCTCCACCACGCCGTTCTGATGAGGACATACCACCTGAACTGGACAATGCCTTGGCAGCAATGCAGCAGAACCAGCAGCGCTTTGAGGAAAGTGTTCGGAGGAATGAGTTTTCTCCACTACCTCCACCTCCCAAGCGAGGAGACATCAAAAGCTTCCTGAAGTTCAACCCTCGCCAATTTGATGTTTCTGATCGACCCTTTGGATGCGGATGATTGGTTGCGTGAGATGTCAAGGCTACTCGAGACTGCTGATGTTCCTGAGCAAGAGTGGGTAAAGTGTGCTACTCACCTTCTGAAGGGGGATGCAGCTCTCTGGTGGGAGAATTACCTGAAGGCAAACTGTGCTGGTTTTCAGCCTACTTGGGAACGGTTCACTGGAGCGTTCAAAGAGCAGTATCTATCATAAATTGTCATGGAGAGGATGAAGGAAGCTTTTCTCAACCTTAAGCAGGGAAATGATAATGTCAACACCTACATCAGGAACTTCATGAATCTTTCTCGTTATGGTGGCGATGAGATATCTGATGACAAGAAGAAGCAGAAGAGGTTCAGGCAAGGGCTCAATGCATCGATCAAATATGCAATCACACATGAAAGGCCGGCGTCTTTTCTGGAACTTCAGCACATAGCTCTGCAAGAGGAAGCAAGTAGGCAAGTGTTTGAGGAGTCAAAGAAACACAACCGTGATGCACCAAGCTCTTCAGCTATGTCAGCTCCTTCTAAGCGGCGTGTCTGGGTTCCTAACACCCCACCGTCGCTCCCGGCTCCAACAAGACCTGCAAGCTACGCGTCAAGGCCACCAAACTTCCTCACTGCTGCTCCCAGGGGCTACAACCACCACTACCCTGGAGCGCCTGGCGGAGTCCCTGGCTAAGTTTCTCTACGTCCACCTGGTGCTTGTTTCATGTGTGGAGACCCTGGGCATCTGAACTGGAACTGTCCGTTGAAAAACAAAGCTCTTCCTCCACCCCCTCCAAGATCTGCGGCAAGCTCTCCTTTGGTCCGTGCACCACCACCTCGGGCTCTCAACATCAACACCAAGCCGGGTCTCTTGTTGCTCGTGCCAAGCTGTGTCAACGCTCAAGTGAGCATGCACACAGGTTGTGATGGGTATGCTTTCCGTTAACTCGATCCTGCACGAGTTTTGTTTGATTCTGGTGCATCGCATTCATTTGTTTCTCACAAGTTTGCAAATGAGAATGAGTTAGTCTTGGTTCCTCTCCTTAAGCGGTTGGTGGTACAATCTCCTGGTTCAAACATGAGGGTTGTTCATATCAGCCATGGCAATCAAATTGAGATTGGTGGCTCGTCGTTCGCGGCTTCCTTAATTGTTCTGGGCAATTCTGACATTGATGTCATCTTGGGCATGGATTGGCTGACAGCAAATGCAGCTGTGATTGATTGTGCTGAACGCTCGGTTTCTCTGAAGATTCCTAAAGGCCATATAGTCTATTCTCCAAGTTTGACTCCTGCTATCCAGCTTTTCTCTTTGGCGGCTCTGAATGATGATGCTATGGAAGCTATTCAGAGTGTACCGGTGGTCTGTGAGTTCCCAGATGTCTTTCCTGAAGAGTTGCCGGGTATGCCTCCGGATCGTGAGGTTGAGTTTGTAATTGAGCTTGAACCTGGAACGGCTCCTATCTCCAAGCGGCCTTATAAAATGGGTCCTGCTGAGTTGGCTGAACTCAAACGTCAACTTGATGAACAAGAGAAGTTGGGTTTCATTCAACACAGTACTTCTTCTTGGGGCAGCCCAACAATCTTTGTGAAGAAGCGTGACAGGACTGATAGACTTTGTGTTGACTATCGGGCTCTCAATGCTAAAACCATCAAGAACAAATATCCCCTTCCGCGGATTAATGATATTTTCGATCAGCTAGCTGGAGCTGTGGTGTTCTCTAAGCTTGACTTGAGAAGTGGTTATCACCAAATCAAGATTCGCAAGGAAGATGTGCCTAAAACAACTTTCACCACCCGCTATGGCCTGTATGAGTACACGGTCATGTCTTTCGGTCTCACAAACGCACCTGCTACCTTCTCGAGGCTTATGAACTCGGTTTTCATGGAGTATTCGATAAGTTCGTTGTGGTCTATCTGGACGACATCCTAGTCTATTCTAAGTCAAAGGAAGAACATGAAGAACACCTTCGGTGTGTCCTAAACAAGCTTCGTGAGAACCGCTTGTATGCAAATTTCTCAAAGTGTGAGTTTTGGCTGCCTCAGGTAACCTATCTTGGTCATGTCATCTCTGCCAAGGGCATTGCAGTCAACCCGGAAACTGTGAAGACAATTGTTGAATGGCTTCCTCCTGTTAATGTCAAAGAAGTGCGGAGTTTCCTTGGTTTGGCTAGTTATTGCCGTCGCTTCGTTCATAACTTTTTGAAGATAGCGAAGCCTCTTACCGATCTCCTCAAGAAAGGCAAGAAATACCTTTGGACTCCTGCATGTCAAGTAAGCTTTGAGACACTCAAAGAGAAGCTCACTTCCACACCAGTCTTGGTTCCTCCGGATACATCTAAGCCCTTCCAGATATTCTGTGACGCCTCTTTGCAAGGATTGGGTGCGGTCCTTATGCAAGAAAAACAAGTGGTTGCTTATGCCTCTCGACAGTTGAAGACGCATGAGATCAACTATCCCACACATGACCTCGAGCTCGCAGCAGTTGTCTTTGCTTTGAAGCTATGGAGGCACTACTTGCTTGGCAACCATTGTGAGATCTTTTCTAACCACAAGAGTTTGAAGTATATCTTCACTCAGCCTGATCTCAACCTTCGGCAGAGGAGATGGATTGAAGCAATCAATGATTTTGATTTGACCATCAACTACACTCCGGGCAAAGCTAATGTCATGGCCGATGCTCTCAGCCGCAAAGCTTATGTTAACAACCTCATGATGGAAGAACAACAGCCTCTCTTGTGCGAGGAATTCCGTCAGCTCAACCTGGAAATTGTGGAACAAGGGCATCTCCTGAACCTTCTGGCTACTCCTCTCTTGGAAGAAAAGATTCGCTCTCGTCAGCTTGGCGATCCGCACAACAAAAAGATCATCTCCAAACTTCAGCTCCCGAAGTATGAGTCCTTCCACGTCGATGATCAAGGCACGCTCTTCTTTGAACACCGGATGTTTGTTCCGAACTATCCGGGTTTGAGAGAGCAAGTTCTCAAGGAGGCGCATGATTCTGTTCTTTCTATCCATCCTGGCAGCACAAAGATGTACATGGACTTGAAAACACAATATTGGTGGCCTGGTTTGAAACGCTATTGTGCCAAGTATGTCTCGGAGTGTGATATCTGCCGCAGAGTAAAAGCTGTTCATCAGAAACCTTTCGGTCTTCTACAGCCATTGAAACCCCCGGAATGGAAATGGGAGAAAGTAGAGATGGACTTCATCACTGGTTTTCCAAGGTCGCAGAAGGGTAACAATGCAATCTTTGTTGTCATCGACAGGCTCTCTAAAGTGGCTCACTTCTTCCCCGTCAAGGAAACAATTTCTGGAATTCAGTTGGCTGAGCTCTATATCAACAGAATTGTCTCTCTGTATGGGGTTCCGCTTGAGATCAGTTCAGACCGTGGAAGCATCTTCACTTCCAAGTTCTGGGAAAGTTTCAAAAATGCTTTGGGAACAAAGTTGAACTTCAGCACAGCTTACCACCCTCAGTCGCAAGGACAAGTTGAAAGGATCAATCAGATTCTAGAGGATATGCTTCGTGCTTGCGTCATCTATTTTGGCATGAAGTGGGAGGAATGTCTTCCTTATGCTGAATTCTCTTACAACAACAGCTTCCAGAAAAGTCCGAAGATGGCACCATTTGAGGCTCTCTATGGTCGCAAATGCAGAACTCCGATTGGTTGGTCAGGTGCAGGAGAAAGAATTTGGTTTGGCCCTGACATTGTGACTCAAGCGGAGGAGAAGGTGCATATCATCCTTGAAAACCTGAAGATTGCTCAAAGTCGCCAGAAGAGCAATTATGACAGGAAGCACACGGACATGGTGTATGCCCCTGGTGATCTCGTTTACCTTCGTGTCACTCCCATGAGAGGCACACACCGCTTTGGTATCAAAGGAAAGCTGGCTCCTAGATACATCGGTCCTTTCAAAATTCGTGGTAGAAGAGGATAAGTTGCTTATGCTCTTGAGCTCCCGGAAAAACTCAAAGTCCATGATGTTTTCCACATCTCTCAACTCAAGAAGTGCTTCAAAGATCCCGGCAGGACCGTGGATCATGAGCTTATCGATCTCAAAGAAGACCTGTCTTATCAAGAACACCCCACAAAAATCCTTGAGACCGCAGAAAGAAGGACTCGCAACAAGTCCATCAAGTTCTGCAAGGTGCAGTGGTCGCACCATTCTGTTGATGAAGCCACTTGGGAGCGTGAAGATGAGCTCCGTGCCAACTATCCTACCCTCTTTGTGTCTTCTTCTTCTTCCTAGAATCTCGGGGCGAGATTCCTGTTTAGTGGGGGAGAGTTGTAGCATCCCAATTGTCTAACATTTGTAATGCTACTTGATCTAGTAATAAAATGGACACTTCCTACATATAAGTGTTGCATCATCATCATATCATGCTCATGTCATCATGCCACCTTGCATTTGAGCATCATACAAAAACCCTTGAGCTTTGGTTCTTATCTCATATGCATTATTATTTATATTTGCCTCTTGATATTGTATTTGGTTCTTGATATATTGGTAAATGCCCAAGTTGAGCTGGGGGCATATCTTTTATTCCATTCCACCACCTTTTTCTTTGTCACCACCTTACACTTCCACCATACCATAACCTATGAGCTTGTAATTTTCTTTGGATTTTATTTCTAGCTCATGTGGGTTGGATGGATCCAATTCTAAATCCTTTTGCTTGGCTTGTTCCATATTTCTGGAATGCATATGTATGAATGCCCTGAATAATTGTTTGTTTTCACAAGATTGAAATATGGCATTTAATGCTTATGCATGGCCCATGCAAGCTTGCACCAATCTCTTAGGGAGTGCATTAAATGTAATGCATGTCCCATGCAACTACCACCAATTTTGGTCATCTTTTAGTTTTATTTGAATCCTTGAGTGTGTCATCTCTATTTCTACCCCATCACCACCTTTGCTTATTTTCTCTCTTTTGGCTATCTTGCTTGAGCTTGTTGATCTTGCTTGTGTTGCCCAAACACTCAACCTCTCCCCTCATCTCTCTTAGTCCTCTCCCTAAACCCTACCCCCTCTAAACACCATCCCCCATCCATGCATGATCATGTGGGCATGCCAAGCCCTAAACCTCCCCTCTCTCTTTTCATCTCAAAACCCAAACCCAACCACCCCTTCTAGCCCTAGCTCGACCCATCTGATCTACCCCATCTACTCCCCTTCCTCTCACCTAGCTGGCCCCACCGACCACCCTCTCCCATGGTCACCCCCTGCCCTAGCTAACCTAGCCCGAGTCTACCCCCTCTCTTTTCCCCTCTCTTCTCTCCCTACCCTGTGGCCCTAGCCCGAGCCTGCCTGCCCCTGGCCTCGCCGTGACCCACCTGGCAGCCCCCCCACCGTCCTTGCACCACCTCCCTGGTCCCATGCCGAGCACGTGAGGGAGAAGGTGGCAAGGTGACGCCACCTTCCCTCCCCACGCCATCCACCCCTCTCCCATCCTTATCTACCCCCACATCCCCTCTCGTCCCCAGATCCGCCTGTGGCCCGCCTCTTCCCTCTCCTCCCCGTCACCGTCACACCCCTCGACGTCCACCGCGGCCTCTTCCTCCCATACTCTACCAGGGTGGCGTGGCAAGCAAGGTTGCCGAGGAAGCCAGAAGGCGTCCTCTCGCCAGACGCCCCATGGAGGAGAAGGCCAGAACGCTGGACACCGGACGAGCCGACGCAAACCCTAGCTGGCGCGTCTGCCTCCCGATCCACGACCCGATCCAACCACGCCGACGACACCGCTGTGAGTCCCTGCAGCTCCTAGACACCCCCTTCTCCTCTCTAGTTCGCCGTAGCCGCTTCGACGAACGCTCTGCGCCTGGCTGCTGTCAAGGCTCTGGCAGCAGCATTGCAGGCAGTTCGCCTCTTTCGCCCGTGCCCAGCGCTACAGCCCTTCCCCGTAGTTGCTCTCTGAACGGAATTTGTAGAGCTAGGTTTCCTCTCCATCTTTTATTCTTGCACCATCGCCCGATTCGTAGCGGCGGCGTCGCCATCGTCGTCCAAAACCCCGGCCAGATCCACCGCCGCGGCACCGCGGCCGTCAGCAGACAGCAGCAGCCGCTGTCGATTTGCAAACACACCCCTGGGCTTTTTCCCGCCTCAACCCGCAGCCCCCACGACCCCACCTGCCAGCGCCTGCGGAAACTTTGCAAAAAGGGTCCTCGGGTTCCGCCGTTTTCCACCCGCGCGCCCTGGATCGCACACGTGTCACGCCTCGGCTGGCGACGCGTGCGTCTGGCCTGCCCGCACTTTGTCATTCGCTGTGTCTAGCCAGAGCCCGGTGTGAAAAGTTTCTGTGCGCGCGTGTCAACCCAGTCAGCGTCGACCCCACCTGTCACTGCCTTGGGTAGATTCTGGCAGAGTTCCAAAAGTCCAGGAGCTATTCTTTTTCCAAATTCAAAATCTTTTCAAATTCAAAATCAATTTCAAATCTGTTTAAACCTAAATGAATTCATAATTTTCAAATGGTCTAGAATTTGAATTCAAACTTAATATGAAAAATGTTTTATTTTTGAATGTGAATTCAAATCTTTAATCAAATATTTTCAGAATTAATTTAAATAGTCAACCTTTGACTTTGACCCTATTTAATAACTTTGACTTTTAAATAAATTTAAATTCACAATTCCAAATAATACAAATAATATATGTTTTTGAATCAGAAAAATGTGAGGATTTCAAATATGCCATTCAAAATATTATTTGAACACTTTAAATTTCAAGTTGAATTAAATTACAATAAAATGCCCTTCACCTTAATTAATTAATAACTTTTGTTTTATAACTCCAAATTAAACAAATGATATGTCTAAAATGATCAGCTCGACGAGACCTTTCTGTTTATGCTATCCATGACTTCAATTGCAGCATGCATCATATAAATATATAGTATACAACAACTAATATGACAATAAAATGTGACCAAAACTCAATAAAAATGTTAATTCTTGAATTCCACACCTCACCCATGCCATGCTACTTCATTGCCATGTAAATTGTGCATCATTCATCATGGCATGATTGTTTGCTTGACGCATTTTATTCATATGCTTGTGCACTTTATTTATGTTGGCCCTTGTTTGTTTGGTTCTTCTTCGAATAGACCTTTGAGTGGGATATATCAAGAGAACCAGGAGCACTACCCAGATCCGTCTCTCGCTTCAACTGAGTTGCCAGGAAAGCACTACCACATGCTTGCATTCATACAGTACCTATTGCCTCTATCTTATTCTTGCATCATTGAGTCGCGATTGCATTAAACTGAATCCCAAGTATTGCATAGCCTTTACTTTTAAACCCCACCAAGCTTGTTCCTCCATCCAATGAGCCATTACTACAGGAGTTGTTTGAGCCATGCGAGTCGTAGAACAGCATGTGTAGGGTATGTGAGTGTCTGTTGGATAACGAGGTACTTAAACAACTTAACCTGAGTAGTAATGGGATAACTAATGAAAGTGGCACCGGTGGGCAACATCTGCTATTTGGTTTTTCCTGCTCACTTGTGTCCCGTAGGACCCCGAGTACTTGATTCCTGTTCCTTGATTATTCGCGCTATCCACATCCAGGAGGCTTATGGGACCCCCCCCTGAGCCAGAGCTTGATTCAGTCTTACTTCCTGGGGCCACAAACTAGTTTGAGGTTTTATTTACTATCCTGTACTTATGCCATGCCTTACTGCTTTATTACGATTGTGCGAGGAGCACCTGTACTGTTTAGGATCGGGACACGTTTTCGCGGTGTCGACAAGCCCAGTTTTGGGTTCCCGATGCTCACCGTCCACCCAAACCTCGGGTCCGTCTCGAGTCAGCTAACCGTTATGGGTGTACTCAAGGGTGGCCCCCTGAAATATTTCTGAATCCTGTGATTGCTTTGTCGTGAAGGCCTCGTTGAGTTTTGATTTGGTTTTTCCGAGGTTGATCGAGTGTGTGTTGCTATTTGTGCACCCCTGCAGGGTAAAACTTTCTGAAAGCCGTGTCCGCGGTTATGGACGACTTGGAGCACAGTTTCTTGATCATAGACAAGCATAACTAAAGTACCGCTTTTAATTCGACTAAGTAACTGACTAGTAAATAGTGCAACACTCATGGAATGGTTAATAAAATTGCCAACGGATGGGGGTTGTTCGTCCGCTTCCTCGTTGGTAAGCGAGGAGGAGGATGGATCTGTGGATATTACTGTTATAACCGTTGTCATCAATTCACGCACATCCGTCTATCTTTGGTTAGGCGGATGGTTAGCGAGTATCTATAGAACTGTTAGGGTTTATCTTTTGCTGCAATTGCGTCACCCCAGGTTGTGTCCCCTTTAGAGGCATAAAGACTTGCTGAGTACCCCTAGGGTCTCACACGGTAAATTATTGGTTTAGATGAACAGGTACACTCGCAAGATGGATCTTTGGGTGGAGGAGGCGATGATGTGGGCAACGATCGTCGGTAGAGATCCCGGGAACGGGGATCCGTGAGATCTGTGGGCGGGATGTGCTTATTTCTGTGGCATCTTATGCCGATTTGCTTCTTATCCGTACTCGGATCTTGTTTGCCGCTTCCGCCTGATACTCTGATGTGTGATGTATGAGGAAGTATCCTAAACTATTATATCTATCTAGGACATTTGAATCTTGCCGTATGGCGTTGCTATATTTCCTTTCTTTTAGATGGAATGGCTCTGATGTACTATTGTATGGTGGCTTGCATACATACTCATTTGTGTATGTAGTTGATCCTTCGCCGGCCGACACGCTACCAGATTTGTACCGATGACTGGAAATGGTTGGGACGGCCGAAAGGTCTACCCATGAGTGGCATTTGGGCCCCACCGTACTATTTCAACCATTTCCGCTCATCCAGGCTTGTATCTAGGAGCGTAATTCACCGAGTTAGTTACATGTGTATATTCCATGCTAGAATTGTATTAAGCGGAAACTTTAATACTTGTGTGGTTTGTGAACAACACCGTGTCCCTAGTACGCCTCTAAGGACTAGCTCATTGATTAATGATGGTTAAGGTTTCCTAACCATGGACATGAGTTGTCAATTAATAATGAGATCATACCATTGGGAGAATGATATGATGGACATACCCAAACTAAGCGAAGCAATTAGATCGTGTCATCGTGTTCGTCTTTGCGAAGCTTTTTCTTATGTCAAATATTGTATTCCTTAGACCATGAGATAATACAACTCCCTGGTATCGGAAGAAAGCTTTGAGGTCATCAAACGTCATCCTATGAGAGGGTGATCATAAAGGTGTCTCTCAGGTGATCGGAAAGTATCTGTTGGGTTGTATGTATCGAGATGGGATTTGTCCCTCCCAAGTCGGAGAGATATACTTCGGGCCCACTCGGTAATCGATATCAACAACGCTTGCAAGCATGTGGTTAAGGAGTTAATCACAAAGTGATATCGGATTACGGAATGAGTAAAGTACTTGTTGTGAACGAGATTGAACTAGGTATGACGGTACCGACGATCAAATCTCGGGCAAGTAAAATATCGCGAGACGAAGGGAATATATATGGGATTGATTGAATCTTGGCATCGTGTTTCATCCAATATGATCATCGATGAATGTGTGGGAGTCAATATGGGTTTCCAGACCCCGCTATTAATTATTGATAGAAGATCATGTCTGCATATTCTCGAACCCGCAGGGTCACACACTTAACGTGTCTCGACGCTAGGATAGATTGGATAATTGGTTTATGAGTTTTTGTTCAGAGTCTCGGATGGGATCCGGGACATCACGAGAGGTTCCGGAGTGGTCCGGCGAATAAGATTCATATAAGGCAGTGTAGTTTTTGGAGTTCGGAATTGTTCTGGGTTAATCGGTATTGTACCGGAAGCTTCTAGAACCTTCCGAAAGGGGACCAACGTGGCCCCACCTTCCGGGAGGGGGCATGGGCCTATGAGGGAGTGCCCTGGCCGCTTTGGGCCAGGGGCACAAGGCCCCATAGGGCCCAGCCGGCCAAGAGGGGTAAAACCCTAGATAGAGCTTCTAGAAGGGGGGTTTCCTTGCCCCCCACTCCTCCTCCTTGGCCGCCGGCCTTGGCTTGGGGGAGGGGGCTAGGGTTGCCGCCCCACCCCTCTATATAAAGAGGGCTGGGGGCGCACCACCCCCCACACCTTCCCCTCCAATCCTAGCCGCCCTGCTGCCCTCCTCTCTCCCTCCCGACTGTTTGTAAGGCGAAGCCCTGCTGCAGAAATTCTCCACCATATACACCACGCCGTTGTGTTGTAGATCCAATCCGTCTCTCCACCATACTTGCTGGACCGAGGAAGGAGGAGACGTCGAGGTGCTGCACGTGTGCATCTCACGGAGGCACCGCCACTTGTGGTGCTAGATCAGATCGGATCGTGAGGAGGAGAAGCGAGTACGACTACATCACCCACGTTCCAACGAACGTTCCGCTGTGCGAATCTTCAAGGGTATGAAGATCTAATCCAATCTCTCTCGTTGTTTGCATCTCCTAGATTAGATCTTGGCTTTCCCTTTGTTCGCATCCGTAGAAAATTTTGATTTACTATGCCGCGAAACCCTTCAGACGGAGGCAAACCTAAGGCGGACCAGCACCATCTTCCACGGCGTAGTTCCTGGCCGGGAGGCTCGGTCCCTTGGGTGCATCACACTTCGGGTCACTTTTGGTGATGTTAATAATTACCGCCAAGAACGCATGACCTTTGAGGTCCCCTTCAAGAGCACGTACCACGTCATATTTGGCCGCGACATATTCCACACCTTCATGGCCAAGCCATGCTTCGTCTACAACAAACTCAAGATATCCGGACCAAACGGTATCATCACCGTATCTGGAAGCTTTACCAAAGCAAGGGACTATGAGATTGGAGAAGCAGCCTACGCGGAAGCTGTCCTCTACAGCGAAGAATTCAAGGAGATCCAGAGCAAGGTCGATGCCTCGGAAATGCCCGCGTTAGATTTCTGACTCCGCCCCAGCATTCAAGGCCTCCATCGAGACCAAGCCGGTGGAACTTGTGGTAGGCGATGCCTCCAAGACCACCGCCATTGGGACGGACCTAGACCCTAAATAGGAAAGCGCGCTCGTCGAGTTCCTCCATGAGAATAGGGACATCTTTGCGTGGCAACCTGCCGACATGAAAGGTGTACCTAGGGAACTTGCCGAGCACAATTTGAATATTGATCCAAAATATAAACCAGTGAAACAACCTCTACGACGCTTTGGAGATGAGAAGAGATGCGCCATAGGCAAAGAGATAGCTAGGTTACTTAAGGATAGTTTTATCCGAGAAGTCCTTCACACCCATGGGTGGCCAATACTGTACTTGTCCCCAAAAAGGGAACGAAAGAATTAAGAATGTGCGTTGATTACACTGGCTTAAACAAAGCATGTCCCAAAGATCCGTTTGATTTGCCTCGCATTGACCAAGTCATTGACTCAATGGCTGGCTCAGATCTTTTGTGTTTTCTTGATGCATACTCAGGATACCACCAGATAAAGATGAGGAAGTCGGACCAATTGGCCACTTCGTTCACTACACCCTACGGCATGTTTTGCTATGTCACGATGACCTTTGGGATGAAAAACCAGGTGCTACGTACCAGCGGATAATGCAACATTGCCTACACGATCAAATTGGTCGGAACGTTCATGCCTATGTAGACGATATAGCGGTGATGTCTAAAAAGTCAAATGACTTAATCTCCGACTTAAAAGAAACCTTTGATAATCTCCAGAAATACAACATGATGCTTAACCCTAAAAAGTGCGTCTTCGGGGTTCCAGCCGACAAATTGTTGGGCTTCATCATTTCCCAACGCAGAATCGAGGTCAACCCGGAGAAAATCAAGGCCATCTTAAACATAAACCGTCCGACATGCCTAAAGTACATACAACGGCTAACAGGTTGTGTTGCAGGAGTTAGTTGGTTCGTCAGCCAACTTGGAGAGAAGGCTTTGCCGCTGTACAAGTTTCTGAAGAAGGCGGACAAATTCACGTGGAAGGACGAAGCAGATGCAACATTGAAGCAGCTCAAGGAGATTCTTTCCTCAGCGCCTATCCTTGTAGCGCCCGAGCCTGGAGAGCCCATGTTAATTTACATGGCGGCCACCAACCGGGTAACCAGCATCGTCATCGTGGTAGAGCGGAAGGAACCAGACTATGAGAACGGAGTTCAACGACCAGTTTACTATGTAAGCAAGGTCTTGACGGAGTCCAAGCAGCGTTACCCGCACTACCAAAAGATAGCTTATGGAGTATTCCTTGCTTCTCGGAAGCTGAGGCACTATTTCCAGGAGCACCCCATCACAGTGGTGAGCAAGACTCCACTATCCGACATTATCAACAATAGCGACGCTACAGGAAGTTTCGCGAAGTGGGGCATTGAACTTGCCGCCTTCGAGATCACCTATAAGATACGCGACGCTATCAAGTCACAATCCTTGGAGGATTTTATCGCAGATTGGACGGAGATGCTAGATGCTACCCCATTGCCGGAGCCAGAATACTGGGTGATGCACTTTGACGGATCAAAGCTGCTCAACGGCTCGGGTCCGTGTATCGCTTCTGCCAATGGCGGAGACAAGCTACACTATGTTCTGCAGATCCACTTTGAGGCTATAAACAACATGTCGGAGTATGAAGCACTCATTCACGGATTACGCATAACCAAGGATATTGGCATCAAGCGCATAGTTTGCTGTGTTGATTTCGACTTAGTTGCCCAGCAGGTGGCTGGCACCTGGAACTTGCGGAACCCTATGATGGCGGCATATCGAGACAAAGTGGACGAGATAGCCAAGAGCTTCTTGGGCTACGAGGTCATGTATGTACCTAGGGAGCAAAACGAGGAGGCTGATCTGCTGTCTAAGCTTGGATCAGGGCGCAAACGAATTCCGCCTGGAGTTTTCCTGGAGCATCTATGGACACCATCTTTGAAGGGAGCAGACATCGTCAACCCAGACAGAGTTGACTCTTTCGTTCACATGGTGACAAAGGTCCCTCCGGTTGGACAAAACCGTTCATGGAGTATCTGGAACACGAAACTTTGCCCGACGACGAAGTCGAAAGATGACAAATAGTACGTCGAGCAAAGGGCTATACCATAATCAATGGACAGCTCTACAAAAGAAGCACTACTGGTGTATACCTTAAGTGTGTTTCCCAGCAGGAAGTTATTGAAATCCTATGCGAAATCCACGTCGGAGATTGCGGGCATCACGCTGCTCCTCGATCGTTGGTCGCTAAAGCCTTCCCGCAAGGATTCTACTGGCTGACCGCGAAGGCGGACGCCGACAATCTAGTTGAGACATGCATGGGATGCCAGTACTATGCCCGATAACCACATGTTCCTGCTAAAGAATTGCGAACAATACCAATAACTTGGCCATTTGCAGTCTGGGGGCTGGAAATGGTTGGTCCGTTGCAGACAACACCATGTGGGTTTACGCATCTGCTAGTAGAAGTTGATAAATTCACCAAATGGATAGAAGCTAAATCCATTAGAAAGCTCGATGGGGCAACTGCCCTTAGGTTTGTCCGGGATCTAGTGGTGAGATTTGGTCTCCCACATAGCATTATCACCGACAATGGTAGCAACTTGTCACTCGGAGAAGTGGAAGCTTATTGTTGGGAGAAGGGCATCCGACTTGATCTTGCATCTGTGGCACATCTATAGTCCAATGGTCAGGTTGAGCGAGCCAATGGATTAATTCTGCAGGGAATCAAGCCACGTCTTGAGGCACCGCTACATAGAGCAGCTGGAGCCTAGGCGGAAGAATTGCCATCTGTGCTGTGGAGTTTACGAAATACACCCAACAGATCCACCAGATACACCCCTTACTTCATGGTATATGGAGCATAAGCCATCCTGCCTTCCGACATCCTTCACGATTAACCAAGAGTTGCCGCCTACAATGAAGATGACGCTGCGCCTAGATGTGGACCTTCTCGAGGAGGAGCGCGTTTTGGCATGCCAAAGATCCGCCATCTACTAGCAGAAGCTACACAGCTACCATAGTCGCCGCATCCAGCATCGCTCGTTTAAAGAGGGGGATTTGGTGCTCCGACTTAAGCAGAAGAAGTCACACAAATTATCCCCGCCATGGGAAGGACCGTTCATCATAAGCAAGGCGCTACTCAATGGGTCTTACTACCTTGTTGATAATCGTGAACTTAAGGATAGACCCAATGAGGATCATAAGCGTAAGCGACATGACCCGGATGATGACTACCCAGAGCTTGATCGGCCATGGAACATAGCACAGCTACGTCCTTTCTACACTTAGCATTTTTTATCTATTGTGTACCTCTTATATGATCAATGAAATAAAGCTCTCTGGTTCACTCATATTTCTGAGTCTTTTACCTCCTTTAGTGTTCATTTTTGGATCGTATAAAACCTTTATGCATAAGCTTTGCGATTGCACTTGTGAAAATTCCGCCTACGGGCATTAGCTTAAGTTTTCTGGTCTACATGTTCTTTGTTGTTTTTATGTGGATTCTGGAGTAGTGACTTTTGGCACTTATTGCCGGTGATTTTGTGCTTAGGTTCTTGACGGTGCCATTAGGCATCATCGCCTGAGCACGTAGTTCCGATAACGAGTCTTCCGACTAACGAAAGGTCAAGCATAAAAGCCAAAGTAATGGATAAGCCAGCACTTGCTTAAAAAAATATACATGCTGGAACCAGTTCTTAAGTAGCAGGAAATAACAAGAATTATTTTCCGCCTTAAGTCAACACGTAGTTTTTTCTGCATACACATTATAGAGGAAACAAAATATTACATAACTGTTTTTCATTCCTCTGGCGCAGGATACTTGGACGCAACATCGTCAGCAGCATGGGAGTCACCTTCCTCGAAGTCGGCAGTGTTGAGGGACTCGGAGGAGCTTTGGTTGCCACTCTCAATGGTTTTCATGGGCACAAAGATGTTAGGGTCAACCAACTCGGCGACTCTGGTGTCAAAACCCACGAGTGACGCCAAGATAGCCTCGTGATCTATCTTTTGGCCTTCGTCATCTATGTTGGGGATACCGGAGGTCATCGTGTTGATGTCAGCATTTTTGTAGTGTGCCTTGACCATTGATAGTGCCATCCTTGCACCGGCCCGTGTACACGAAGCTTTCCAGCTTGAGATACGCTCGGGGGCTCGGCGCAGGATCTCCGAGAACTTCGCCACAGAGTCCACCACCTTGATGTTAATATGGAGGGGCTTGGCTATCTCCTTGGTCTGCTTGATGGCGGTGTTGATAAAGTTGCCGGCAAGGACCATGCATTCCTTTGACGGAGGAGGCGACCAGGTTAACCCCATAGGAGCTGCAAATTTCCGACAAAGGATCACATGAGTTCAATAACACAAAAAGTTTAGAGTATCTAGTTTACAGAAGTACAAGACGGAGAATCACTTACTGAAGATGCTTATCTCATCCTGCTGGAGAGTTTCCGCCATGGAGTCCCGTTCTTGTCGGAGGATCCTGTACGCGTCCAGATGGCGCTGATTTTTCTCATCGGCGGCTTTCTTCTGATCTTTCAGGATCGAGATTTCCTCCTTCAAGCGGTTCATCTCCTCGTTGGCGGAGTCTTGCAGGACTTTCGTTGAGTCTTCATGCATCTTCAGCATGTCCTTTCTCTCCTGCTTAAGGATCTTGTTTTTGCTATCCAGCTGGTGAATATGCTTGGATTGCTCAACAATATCCTTAGCCTTGGAAATGTCTTCTGCAAGTCGGAGAAAGAACAGTACATAGTGTGTTCTCGGAGAATATTGGCACAAGACCAAGTCGGAATACGAAAAAGAAAGGAAAAATAGACGCTTGCTCTTGATGATTTGTTCCTTTAAGAAGGCAGTTTTACCCTTTTCGGCTTCCAAGTCAGAGCGCATCTTCTGGTACTTCTCGTTGGCAACGCCCCTCCGAGCATTCTCATTCTATGGAAGAAAAAGTTTAACGCTGTTTAGTCTACTTGGAGCATCTAGCCGGATAAATATCCACCTAGAGGCTTGGGGGGCTACAGTGAGAGTTTTTAACTTAGAAATATGCTTGGTCTTTCTTTAAGCATCTAGTCGGAACTAATTCAGTTTTTAACTAGAAGCTTGGGGGCTACAGTATAAAGTTTTAACTCAGATATATACTTAGTTTCTCTTTAAGCACCTAGTCGGAACTAATTCAGTTACAACTGGGGGATTAGGGGCTACAGTGTTGAAATTTATAAACACTGCGTATGCTACTATGAAAGCATCTAGTCAGAATAATTTATTCAAACTATATGCTTGGGGGCTACAGTGAGAAGTTTTCTAGCTTAGTCACTCTTAGAGCATTCAGATGCAAAGACCTATGGTTTTCCGTCTAAATCCTCGGGGGCTACAGTGGGATACTCATATGAAATGCAAAAGGAAAATAAAACTTACAAGTGCGATGATCTTAAGGTTTTTAGCACTCTAAGCAAGCAACTTGCCGGAGGATAAACTGTTTCCTTGCAAGATTTATGCTTGCCGGAGAAGCTCCTCAAGACCGCATGTTGGAGATGTCGGTGTCGCACCAGGAACCAGAGCGGAGCTACCCGGCGTAAGCACCGAGTAGACTATCTTCGGGAACTCTATGGCTTTCTTGGGTGCGGAGGCGCCGCCTTCGGCAGACGTACCACTCTCCACCACCGCTTTACCGCTACCGATGGCATCCTTAGACGGAGCTTCAGCCATTTGGGTTGCGACACTCTCTTGCGTCGCCTGTTTGCCAACAACGGCAAGCTCCGTGGAGGCACTTGAGTCCACTTACATGGCGGAAGGGCCAGCTGCATCTTTGGCCTGTGAGCTTGTCGGAGCAGACATAGGATAGACGCTAGGAGTGACAGGGGCGATGGCGGGAGATGCGTAGGGAGACACATCACGATGCAACATATCCTTGATGTTCCTAGAAGCCCCCAAAGTTTTGGAGGTCTTCGTCAAACTGGTAGTGGCCTTCTTCCTGAAACATGCGAAGAGTATAAGTACAGGAATAAGACAAGCAATGGACAATGTGGGAGAGCAAGAATCTTATACAAGAGGGGGTGCTTTGGCAAAAGGGATCCCGATAACCTTTCTTTTCTCTGCCTCCAGGGTGGCGGTAGTATTCTTGAAGGATCCACCCTCCGTCTTCTTCTTCTTGCCTCCGTCGGCAGCGTCAGAGGTGGAGCTCTTCCGCTTTCGCGCCAACGGGACCTCGTCGTCGGACACGAACGTGACTTCCTTCATCTTTGGATCATAGATTTGGACAACCATGCTATCCTCTTCTAGATCGCTGAGCTGTTAAGTGAAAACCCACAGTGTTAGATGAGATGTTAATGGCTAGACGGAAGAACTGGAGTATATGTCATACACAGAAAATAAACAGGTACCTTTGGGCACTTGCTCTCTATGAACATGTCATAGGTGATGGTGAATCCACGCTTCTTATCCTTCACCTTGACGATGTCCTTGAGACGGAGCTTGATGGAGTCGCTCGAGAAGTTTTCCTCGGAGATGCGAAGGCTATCCTTCCTCTCGTTGGTATACTCGTGCATCAACTTCAAGCGGTGTTGCAGAGGCTGGATCCGCCCGACGAACCAGCACATGGCCAGGTCCAATCCAGTCAGACCCGTCTCTACAAACCACTCTATCCGCCTTATAGCACGAGAAGCGTCGATGTCGGAGGGAAGGGAGGCCTGGGATCTCCATGTCGAGGCTTCAGCGGCATCTCCATTGAAGAAGTCTGGGTACGTCACTTCTCGGCCAGCCAGAGGGATATCTGGACCGTAGAAGTACGTCTGTTGCCAGTTCTTGTAGGACTCATGGCCGACGATGTCGGGGAAGAGCCGACCAGGCCGGATCTTAAAACTAATGGTGCCACAGTTCCTAAGCTCGTCCTTACCGGCTCCAGCTTCCCGCTTGACGGTAAAGAAGTACATAAAGAGATCTAGCCTAGGCCTAATCCCTAAGTAACCCTCACAAAGTGCCACGTAGTTGCTAAGCGCGAGGATGCTATTGGGGGAGAGGTTCTGAGGCTGTACTTGGTAATGGTTGAGGACAGCTAGGAAGAAATTAGAGATGGGCATGGAGACACCGCGTACCAGTTGGGCTTTGAGGTACACCTTTTCTCTGGCTTGGGGAGAAGGAGTGACCTTGCCGGCCGGCGCCACCCGCCAGGCGAGACCCTCCGTTGCAGGGAGATAGCCTTCGATGATTAGCTCCTTGATGTCGCGGTCTGTAATATCCGAACCGCTCCAGTCGCCCTTGTGGGTGTCATATTCCTCCTCTAGCAGCTCCAGCGCCGCTGAGTTATGGTCGCCGCCGGTGGTTTCGACCACCGCGGATTTGGGGATCACCAGGCCCTCTGGGGGAACGATGACGGTGCTCGCCGGCTTCGCTGCAGCATCGCCTGACTCCACCATGGAAGGGGTGTAACTGCTGCTGGCCATTGGAGAGGTTAGTGTGGTGACTGAGTAAGGTTGAAAAGCTAGGGTTTTTTGCAATGGCGTAGAGAGCTCGAGGAGGCGCTCGCTGGAGGAAGAAGACGATGCAGAGGAGAATGAGGTGAAAAGTAAAATTTTCACCGTTGTTACAATTTATAACCTCCGACATCAAGATTCGTGCAAAATGATCGAATGGTTGACGCGTGGACGACGTGTGCGGAAGCGTGCGCGGAAATTTCGCCATGTTGCCAACTATCGCCGCCAACGGTTCATATCGCTCGCGCGGGAAAAACGGACATGATTGCGTTCTATCCATGTGTGAGTTATGAGGCATTGATGACCTATGTCTACATCGCCCTAGCTGTCACTGGCAGATAAACCATCACATCGGAAGATTTCGGCATGGACGGATCTAGTCCGGCTATGGAAGAGTATGATGGAAGATTCAACAATTCTCCGACTTACAAGTTGAAGACGGAGAAAACCTTGCGGGGTTCTTTGGGAGGACTACAAGATGTTGCTTGACGATTTGCCGACATCCATCTAGACAGAGCATTCAACGTGAAGAGACAAGACGACGCAAGATCTCGGAGTTCTCCGGGGGCTACTGTTGGGGATATGCTATAGGGGTATCCTCATATAGCATGTTTCCTATCCGGATAACCCGGGTGGCCCACAGTTGGTAGCATGGACCATGGCCTGCTGGGCGGCCCAGTTAGATGGATCCAAAGGGAGGCCCATGCCAGATAAAGGAAGGCTACGAAGGAGTCACCAAAATACCCGGAGCCTTGGAGTGCAAGACACGCTAGACTAGTTGTAAGCAGTGTAGGACTCTATAACCTGTCCGGCTAGGACTTTTCCCTGTAACCCTAGGACCTGACGACTATATAAGTCTGGCCTATGGGAGCCTTTAGGGCAGACGATAACTTAGACTTTCTAGTCACCTCGCACAGTGAACCAATCCATGTAACTCGGCGTATTGCCCTTATAGTGATTTATAGCAGGAGTAGGATTCCGCCACCGTTGTGGGATCTGAACCTGGGTAAATTGTGTTACCTTGTACCCGTCAACCGTCCGCCTTCCCCCACGTCTCTAAACACTGTGTGGACCCCTCCATGGCGTACTCATCGGCAATACCACGACACGTATGACTATATTTGGAGCACATGCCTAGGATTGTTTAGTACTTGTATGCTTGTTATTATTTATCTGCAATGCCCTAGATCTTAAAGCTACATGTTTAGACTCGTCCATGCAACGCCCGTCCAGCCATCCCTATGCCTACCGCACTCGAATCCTACTGTTATCGTTACTGTTACTATTGCTACTGTTTTACTGTTGCTGTTGCTACTACAAAACTGTTGCTACTGATAAATTTATGTGAGCAAAAACTATTTCCAGGTGCAGATGAACTGACAACTCAGTTGTTAAGGCTAGAAAGTATTCTTTGGCTCCCCTTGTGTCGAATCAATAAATTGGGTAATACTAACCGCGAAGACTGATGCGATCCCCTACACTTGTGGGTCATCAAGAATATTTTCTGGCGCCGTTGCCGGGGAGCATAGCTTTATTTGTGAGTTCACTTGGATCTATTATTGTTCACTGCTACTCCTTTCATCACGGGGAAGTCTCGTGATGTAAAGTTCCCTATTTTACCATCCACTACAAGAAGAGGTACAGTCCTAAACACCTCTGCTGCTCTTGATTCACCGTCTGTTATAAGTAAGCTTGTCACACCACCACCACATACTCATGCTACACACACTGCTACTATTGCTGAATCTGAAACTTCTTTTGATGCTCATGATGTTACTTCTACTGTTCTTGATGCGAGTGGTTCATTAGGTCCTTTTCTAGAAGCTACTATGGCTAGTCTAGGAAATACCGAAACTCCTAGTGAAGACACTGTTACACCTGTTAGCTCACCTGCTAGTGAGAGTTATGGTACTAAAGATGGTTACATTGAGCTCACTGATGAATTTGTTGAAGAGTGCCGAAACACACATGGTTCTAGTGCTATTAAGAGTCTCCTTGCTAGACGTACTTTAATGCCCAGAAGTCCTATGATCCTAAGTTTGCCACCTCTCCCATAGATATTAAAGATAAAGATTATGATTTCTCTCTTCATTTATCTTATTTAGACATTGTTGAGAAAGAACCTTTTTGTGTTACTAAAAATGAGAGTGTTGTGGCTCATATGAATGAGCTTTCTACTATGAGTGCTTTTTTCTCTGATGATTTTAAAATGCGCAAGTACTTTGTTGCTAAGATCTTCCCTTTTTCGCTAAAAGGAGAAGCTAGGGCTTGGTTTAATAGATTACCTCCTGGTTCCATTGATAGCCCTGATTGCTTGATTGCTTCTTTCTTCCATAAATATTTTCATCCCAGTGCTAGACATGCTGCTTTGCAGAGACTTTTGGATTTTAAACAGGGAGAAGAAGAGAAATTGTTGGAGTCATGGAAAAGATTTTGTTCCTTGATTCATGCATATCCTGGATGTCCATTACCTCAGAATGAGCTTCTTGATATTTATTATAATGGACTAACTGATGATTCTAGGACCTACCTAGATAGCTTTGCTGATTGTGTTTTCAAGAAAAGGATGTTGGAATTATGCCCTAGAGGCAATAATAAAGATGTTATTATTATAATTCTTTTTCATGATAAAGTTTATATTCCATGCTAGAATTGTATTAAGCAGAAACTTTAATACTTGTGTGGTTTGTGAACAACATCGTGTCCCTAGTACGCGTCTATGGACTAGCTCATTGATTAATGATGGTTAAGGTTTCCTAACCATGGAAATGAGTTGTCGATTAATAATGAGATCATATCATTGGGAGAATGATATGATGGACATACCCAAACTAAGCGGAGCAATTAGATCGTGTCATCGTGTTCATATTTGCGAAGCTTTTCTTATGTCAAATATTGTATTACTTAGACCATGAGATAGTACAACTCCCTGGTATCGGAAGAAAGCTTTGAGGTCATCAAACGTCATCCTATGAGAGGGTGATCATAAAGGTGTCTCTCAGGTGATCGGAAAGTACCTGTTGGGTTGTATGTATCGAGATGGGATTTGTCCCTCCCAAGTCGGAGAGATATACTTCGGGCCCACTCGTGTCGATATCAACACGCTTGCAAGCATGTGGTTAAGGAGTTAACCACAAAGTGATATCGGATTACGAACGAGTAAAGTACTTGTTGTGAGCGAGATTAAACTAGGTATGACTGCAAGACGATCAAATCTCGGGCAAGTAAAATATCGCGAGATGAAGGGAATATATATATGGGATTGATTGAATCACATCGTGGTTCATCCGATATGATCATCGATGAATGTGTGGGAGTCAATATGGGTTTCCAGACCCCGCTGTTGATTATTGATAGAAGATCATGTCTGCATATTCTCGAACCCGAAGGGTCACACACTTAACGTGTCTCGAAGCTAGGATAGATTGGATAATTAGTTTATGAATTTTTGTTCGGAGTCTCGGATGGGATCCGGGACATCACGAGAGGTTCCGGAATGGTCCGGAGAATAATATTCATATAAGGCAATGCAGTTTTTGGAGTTCGGAATTGTTTCGGGTTAATCGGTATTGTACCGGAAGCTTCTAGAACCTTACGGAGGGGGACCAACGTGGCCCCACCTGCTAGTAGGGGGCATGGGCCTATGAGGGATTGCCCTGGCCGCATTGGGCCAGGGGCACAAGGCCCCATAGGGCCCAGCCGGCCAAACAAGGGGAAACCCTAAAAGGGGCTTCTAGAAGGAGGGGGGGAAGACTTGCCCCCCACTCTTCCCTCCTTGGCCGCCGGCCTAGGCTTGGGGGAGGGGCTAGGGTTGCTGCCCACCCCTCTATATAGAGAGGGCTGGGGGCGCACCACCCCCCTACACCTTCCCCTCAAGCCTAGCCGCCCTGCTGCCCCTCCTCTCTCTCTCTCTTGTTACACCCTCAGAATCGGCCCTATGCAAGTTTTAGCGAAACCCGCCAAACCCGCATAGAAACGATTCAAAGGTGCCCACCAGGCACTTTCGTGCGGGTGGAAAACGAAGTAATATCATTACACAATAGTCCTCGATGGAACCCACAGAACAGATATATACAACGGCGACTCAAAGAGTCAAGAATACGGATGTACAATACAAAGATCCAAATCACCTGGAAAACAATATAGCGGCCGAGTACGGACAAGATGCAAATTGAGCTAAGATCCCTGAAGAATAACCAATGGCGTCCATAACCCTGCCCAGGCCAAGCCGGAAGGGTAACCCTGCCAACGACGTCGATCTCAAAACCTGCTTAAACAAAAGGGGTGCCGACAAAGGGCAAAGGAAAAAGAGAGAGCGGTCGATCTTGAGGCCAAGACACGGCGAGACTAGAATTCGCGGTCCTCGCCTACACATGTATGGTGGATCAAGCGGCGTGCATGCACTAAACAACCTATAGAGACTCGATATAACTGACGTCTATCAAAGAGGGGTAAGAAAGACCTATCCGGAACCAACCTGATACTACCATCAGACAAAACCATCCTGGTGTTTCCCCCTCGAGACCAAACGAGGAAGTCAACCGAGGAACTCACCACGGTTGGCGCTTTATTTATTCGTTATCGTTGCACCAATTACTAGTCAGGTATAGATAGTCATCCTGATATAATAAGCAGTGGGCACTTTTAGTCAACCATTCCGTTGTAGTTGCGACACTTACTAGTCAGATACAATTAGCATGAGATATCCTAAAAACCCAGCAGTTGTTGGTACTTTTATTTAGCCATTCCGTTATAGTTGCAATACTTACTAGTCGTGTACAATGGTAGGCGACAACCCAAACAAGCAATTGTTGGCAATTTTATTTAGCCATTCCATTATAGTGAAGCTGATTACTAGTCATTATAAAGTCAAATTTATAGCACTACTTTAGTTATAGTTGTCTATGATCGAGAATCGTGCTCCAAGTCGTCCATAACGCGGACACGGCTTTGAAAGTTTTACCTAGGGTGCACAAATAGCAACACACACTCGATCATCCTCGGAAAAACCAAATCAAAACCCAACGAGGCCTTCACGACAAAGCAATTACCAGATTCAGAAATATTTCAGGGGGCCACCCCATTAAGCTACCCACAACGAAGTTATCTAACTCCGAAACGGACTCAAGGTTTGGGTGGACGGCTGTAAACGACTGGGAACCCGAAAGTGTGACTGGGCTTGTCGATACCGCGAAAACGTGTCCCGATCCTAAACAGTACAGGTGCTCCTCGCACAATTTAAATAAAGCAGTAAAGCATGGCATAAGTACAGGATAGTAAATAAAACCTCAAACTAGTTTGTGGCCCCAAGAAATAAGAATGAATCAAGCTCTGGCTCAGGGGGGTCCCATAATCCTCCCGGATGTGGCAAGCGAATATTCAAGGAACAGGTATCAAGTACTCGGGGTCCTACGGGACACAAGTGGACGGTTAAAAACCAAATAACATCTATTGCCCACCTGTGCCTCTGCATTTACCTACTTCAATTTTAGTTATTAAACAGTAATTAAAGTCTTGATCATCTCCAACAATAAACACACGGCAATACTCCAACAACTGTGGTACTTGACGACACGCAACAACACTTGAGCAAGCGACTACGACGCGCAGGTCCAACTATCTACCAAACAACAGGTAATAGGAGGTGTCCAAGGCAATATAAGGTTGCAAGGGATATCACGGGTATGAAAACTAGAGCATCGCAACACAGATAGCAATAGATCAACAGGAGGGAATAAATACTATAAAAGTAAGATAGGTAGAAAGGGGGATATGCTCGCCTGAAAACATTGCTGAAGGTTCATCCGAAGATCGGGTCGACACTCGCATCAACTCATCGGCCTAGTCCGTGAAGGAGCAAAGCACTATCAAAAATACCGGGTGCAATATTTAATACTACGGCAGAAGATCGGGCATGATGCATGTATGATGCATGACATGGCAAAGATGCGATGCAATTGGGCAATATTAAGTGGAACCGGGGTCCCGACAATTAAGTAAACGGTTCAAGTTATTTATCTACCCCGCAAATTAAATGTTGTATTAATAGGGCAAGATAAGTTACCGGTTCGCTACACAAATTTAAATGGAGTCAATATAAGACTAGAAAAGTCCGCATATGGACCCCATATTTAGTTATGAAGTGAATCGGCATAAGGCCCCCAACCCACATGATATGCATGCGAGATGAACAATTAATATGCAACAAGTTTTATATAAAGCATTTATAAAATAGGGGCTCGGGAAAAGATTCGCACATCTGGTTCGGCGAACTTGATGTCTCCGAGGGTCCGAGGGATCGGTCTCGCCGGGATCGGTCTTTGGGGTCTTCAGGGTCTCGGCCATCGGACCCGTGACGAAGGTCATGGCGGTTCCGGGGAGGAGAACTTGGCGTGTTGTCACGGAAAACTTGATGTTCTAGACTAAGATCTTGTAGACGGGAAATGAGCTAGATCGGCGATGACATGATCTTGTTGGTGGCAAGGTCAAACGACAAGAAGAACCCGATGAAACGAACATAGCCACTATGGTGAAGACAACATCGATGAGGGTCAAGTTGGTGTCCTTGCCGCATCCACATGAGCTAGTGCAAACGGAAGAAAACACACCAATTGGATTACAAGCTAGGAGCACAAGTCACAGCTCACTAGCAGAAGCACCACACTGATGTGGCACCTACCAACACAGCAGAGCAGAAAAGTGATAAGGCCATACCAAACAGTCATCGTCACGTAAGAATCATGCGGGGACGAAAGTGAGCATGGGGTGCTTGGGCTTGTTGCAACCATGGATGGCGAGGGCGCCAGGGACCTGACCGTCAAGGAGCGTGTCCAAGCGGCTGGTCAGGCAGGCGGCCGAGGACGAGCGTCAGGCCGACGGAGAGGTGGAATTGCAGAGGGGTGGCATGCCTGTGCAGGGGCGAGGAGGAGCTTCGGGGAGGGTGCGCGACGCTGCTGAGCAGAGGGTTCCCGGCGGCGATGTGCTGCAGCCTAGGGGGACAGATGCTGGCCGGGGATGCGCGGCGGCAGGCCGGCGAGGAGGCCGATGGCGGCGTCCTGCGGCGCAGATCGACGGAGAGACAGGCTCGGGCGGAGGAGAAGGACCAGGGACGACGGGGCTCGGGTCGGGCGGCAGGGAGGCGGGCTCGGGACGGAGAGGAACTCGAGAGGCGGCGGCGGGACGTGAGGGACAAGAGGGAGGGCGAGGTCGCGGGGTGCCCGGGCTCCAGCGGCGGCCTGTGGAGGGAGGCGCCGGCGGAAGGGTGGTGGTGGAGCTCGCACGGCCTGCGGCGGCGCGGGATCTGGGGAGGAGCGGGGTAGGTGGGGAGCGACGAGGCGATGGGGTGGGGATCGCGAGGTGGAAGGAGGAAGCCGGGCGAGGTGAGGCACCGGAGGCGGCGCTGGCGGGATTGAGGGAGGAAGGTGGGGTTCGCTCAGGGAGGGCGGGCTCGAGCGAGGCAGGGCGACGGGGTGGGGCCGGGGGATGCGGGGCAGGTGGAGTGGGTCGGGGCGGTATGCGGCTGGGATTGGGTGGACCGGAGGGGAGTGGGGCCGGAGGGAGTGGGGGCTGTGGCCAGGGCGGGACCAGGGGTGCTGGGGCGCGCGCCCAGGTGGTGGGCTAGGTGGGGAGGTGGCAGGCGGCTGAGGGAGTGGGGAGTGGGGTGAGAGAGGTGGGGTTAGGTGAGGTGGCAGCGGTTGATTGGGTGGGGGAGAGATGAGAGATGACGTGGCGATAGGGGATTGGTCAGGGTGAGGTGGAAGGCTGGGTAGGAGAAGGGTGGGTAGAGTTTTTGGTAGAAAAGGGTTAGGGTAGATTCTGGGGTAGGTAGGGTTTTATAATTTATTTTAAAAGCCTTTTGTAAATTTTTTTTAGACAAACTGAGATATCCGGAAGCACCGGTGTTTTGATTTAAAGTAATAGGGAGGAATTAATATAGAAAACAAAATAGGGCTTTTAGCAAAATAGTTTTAGACAAATAGATGTATGATGATGTCATGATGATGCAATGCACAAAAACAACGCGATTTTCTAGTAGTGGTTTTGCGGGATGCCACAATTCGACACCACTAACAATGGATCTCGCCCTCGAGATCCGCCTCATGGTACCGGAAAGAAGGTCGGTGATCTGATCCTTCGCGCTTTGTGTAGATCCTCGCGACACCACTAACAAGGGTTCTTTCTCAGCTGGAAAAATGGCGACACCACCAACAAGGATTGTTCCCCATTCGTCGAGAGAACACTCCGGAGAAACAAAGATGAAGGTAAAGGTCTCAAAAGGGTAAAGCCACCTCTAACTTTCGCGGAAGGAGTATAACTGCAATGATTCACCATTAAATGTGCAAGAGCGAATGATAAGAGTAGTCGGATGGTGATCAGTCCATCACGCACCCAAAGCATTGCTCTGCACATGAATAGGAAATTATGCAACCAACTGTCGGAATTCAGACTGAAGATCTCGACAAACAAGGTTCGGAAACAAAGGAGGGATGGACATTCTCATCAGGTCTGATGTAGATGACTTCGTCGCATCGGAAAACACCGGAAGGCACGAGAAGGAACAAAGAGAAGTCCACCAGACGAAGGATTCCTCGGATAGCATGAAGACCAAATGTAGCAACACCATTACCAAAGGAGGAAGCGAAACCCTGAAGGTACGATGGAACCCAACCACGAGAAATCCTGGACTCGAAGAGAGAGAAGAGAGCGGATTCAAAACACGCAGAGGTGAGAGGAGAGCAGCAGAGGGGTAAGGAGTAAAATTAGACCTAATCAGAACTATCCAACCGATTTTTCAAAAATAGTTTTGACACTCTACTTCGGCCGTTAGCTAGGTTATCCTACAGGCTGGACTTGTGGGGTATCGCAACTGCTGAGCTCTGATACCACTCTGTAACACCCTCAGAATCGGCCCTATGCAAGTTTTAGCGAAACCCGCCAAACCCGCATAGAAATGATTCAAAGGTGCCCACCAGGCACTTTCGTGCGGGTGGAAAACGAAGTAATATCATTACAGAATATTCCTCGATGGAACCCACAGAACAGATATATACAACGGCGACTCAAAGAGTCAAGAATACGGATGTACAATACAAAGATCCAAATCACCTAGAAAACAATACAGCGTCCGAGTACGGACAAGATGCAAATTGAGCTAAGAGCCCTGAAGAATAACCAATGGCGTCCATAACCCTGCCCAGGCCAAGCCGGAAGGGTAACCCTGCCAACGACGTCGATCTCAAAACCTGCTTAAACAAAAGGGGTGCCGACAAAGGGCAAAGGAAAAAGAGAGAGCGGTCAGTACTGAGGCCAGTACACGGCGAGACTAGAATTCGGCGGTCCTCGCCTACACATGTATGGTGGACTGAAGCGGCAGCGCAGCATGCACTAAACAACCTATAGAGACTCGATATAACTGACGTCTATCAAAGAGGGGTAAGAAAGACCTATCCGGAACCAACCTGATACTACCATCAGACAAAACCATCCTGATGTTTCCCCCTCGAGACCAAACGAGGAAGTCAACCGAGGAACTCACACAGTTGGCAGTTTTATTTATTCGGTTATCGTTGCACCAATTACTAGTCAGGTATAGATAGTCATCCTGATATAATAAGCAGTGGGCACTTTTAGTCAACCATTCCGTTGTAGTTGCGACACTTACTAGTCAGATACAATTAGCATGAGATATCCTAAAAACCCAGCAGTTGTTGGTACTTTTATTTAGCCATTCCGTTATAGTTGCAATACTTACTAGTCAGGTACAATGGTAGCAAGCGACAACCCAAACAAGCAATTGTTGGCAATTTTATTTAGCCATTCCATTATAGTGAAGCTGATTACTAGTCATTATAAAGTCAAATTTATAGCACTACTTTAGTTATAGTTGTCTATGATCGAGATCATGCTCCAAGTCGTCCATAACCGCGGACACGGCTTTCAGAAAGTTTTACCCTACAGGGGTGCACAAATAGCAACACACACTCGATCAACCTCGGAAAAACCAAATCAAAACCCAACGAGGCCTTCACGACAAAACAATCACCAGATTCAGAAATATTTCAGGGGGCCACCCCATTAAGCTACCCGCAACGAAGTTAGCTGACTCCTAAACGGACTCAAGGTTTGGGTGGGGTCTTGGAAACGAAAGGGAACCCGAAGTGTGACTGGCTTGTCGATACAGCCAAAACGTGTCCCGATCCTAACAGTACAGTGCTCCTCGCACAATTTAAATAAAGCGATAAAGCATGGCATAAGTACAGGATAGTAAATAAAACCTCAAACTAGTTTGTGGCCCCAAGAAATAAGAATGAATCAAGCTCGCTCAGGGGTCCCATAATCCTCCCGGATGTGGATAGCGCGAATATTCAAGGAACAGGTATCAAGTACTCGGGGTCCTACGGGACACAAGTGGACGGTTAAAAACCAAATAACATCTATTGCCCACCTGTGCCTCTGCATTTACCTACTTCAATTTTAGTTATTAAACAGTAATTAAAGTCTCGATCATCTCCAACAATAAACACACGGCAATACTCCAACAACTGTGGTACTTGACGACACGCAACAACACTTGAGCAAGCGACTACGACGCGCAGGTCCAACTATCTACCAAACAACAGGTAATAGGAGGTGTCCAAGGCAATATAAGGCTGTAAGGTATATCACGGGTATGAAAACTAGAGCATCGCAACACAGATAGCAATAGATCAACAGGAGGGAATAAATACTTTAAAAGTAAGATAGGTAGAAAGGGGGAGATGCTCGCCTGAAAACATTGCCGAAGGTTCATCCAAAGATCGGGTCGACACTCGCATCAACTCATCGGCCTAGTCCGTGAAGGAGCAAAGCACTAGCAAAAATACCGGGTGCAATATTTAATACTACGGCAGAAGATCGGGCATGATGCATGACATGGCAAAGATGCGATGCAATTGGGCAATATTAAGTGGAACCGGGGTCCCGACAATTAAGTAAACGGTTCAAGTTATTTATCTACCCCGCAAATTAAATGTTGTAATAACAGGGCAAGATAAGTTACCGGTTCGCTACACAAATTTAAATGGAGTCAATATAAGACTAGAAAAGTCCGCATATGGACCCCATATTTAATTATGAAGTGAATCGGCATAAGGCCCCCAACCCACATGATATGCATGCGAGATGAAAAATTAATATGCAACAAGTTTTATATAAAGAATTTATAAAATAGGGGCTCGGGAAAAGATTCGCACATCTGGTTCGGCGAACTTGATGTCTCCGAGGGTCCGAGGGATCGGTCTCGCTGGGATCGGTCTTTGGGGTCTTGAGGGTCTCGGCCATCGGACCCGTGACGAAGGTCATGGCGGTTCCGGGGAGGATACCTTGGCGTGTTGTCACGGAGAACTTGATGTTCTAGACTAAGATCTTGTAGACGGGAAATGAGCTAGATCGGCGATGACATGATCTTGTTGGTGGCAAGGTCAAACGACAAGAAGAACCCGATGAAACGAACATAGCCACTATGGTGAAGACAACATCGATGAGGGTCAAGTTGGTGTCCTTGCCGCATCCACATGAGCAAGTGCAAACGGAAGAAAACACACCAATTGGATTACAAGCTAGGAGCACAAGTCACAGCTCACTAGCAGAAGCACCACACTGATGTGGCACCTACCAACACAGCAGAGCAGAAAAGTGACAAGGCCATACCAAACATTCATCGTCACGTAAGAATCATACGGGGACGGAAGTGAGCATGGGGTACTTGGGCTTGTTGCAACCATGGATGGCGAGGGCGCCAGGGACCTGACCGTCAAGGAGCGTGTCCAAGGCGAGCGCAGGACGGGCCGAGGGCGGCAGCGTCGAGCCGACGGAGAGGTGGAATTGCGAGGGGTGGCAGGCTGTGCGAGGCGGAGGAGCTTGGGGAGGCAGCTGAGCGAGGGTTCCCATGGCGATGTGCTGCAGCCTAGGGGAATGCTGGCGAGATCTTGGCCAGGCAGCGAGGGCGATGGCGGCGTCCTGCGGCGCAGCTCGATGGAGAGATGGGCTCGGGCGGAGGAGAAGGACCAGGGACGGCGGGGCTCGGGTCGGGCGGCAGGAAGGCGGGCTCGGGACGGAGAGGAACTCGAGAGGCGGCGGCGAGACGTGAGGGACAAGAGGGAGGGCGAGGTCACGGGGTGCCCGGGCTCCAGCGGCGGCCTGCAGAGGGAGGCGCCGGCGGAAGGGTGGTGGTGGAGCTCGCGCGGCCTGCGGCGGCGCGGGATCTGGGGAGGAGCGGGGTAGGTGGGGAGCGACGAGACGATGGGGTGGGGATCGCGAGGTGGAAGGAGGAAGCCGGACGAGGTGAGGCACCGGAGGCGGCGCCGGCGGGATTGAGGGAGGAAGGTGGGGTTCGCTCGGGGAGGGCGGGCTCGAGCGAGGCAGGGCGACGGGGTGGGGCCGGGGAGCGGGGGATGCGGGGCAGGTGGAGTGGGTCGGGGCGGTAGGCGGCTAGGATTGGGTGGACCGGAGGGGGCCGGAGGAGTGGGGCTGTGGCGGGCGGGACCAGGTGTTGGGCGCGCCCAGTGGTGGGCAGTGGGGAGGTGGCGGGCGGTGAGGAGTGGGGAGTGGGGTGAGAGGTGGGGTTAGGTGAGGTGGCGGTTGATTGGGTGGGAGAGATGAGAGATGGCGAGGGGATTGGTCAGGGTGAGGTGGAAGGCTGGGTAGGATAAGGGTGGGTAGAGTTTTTGGTAGAAAAGGGTTAGGGTAGATTCTGGGGTAGGTAGGGTTTTATAATTTATTTTAAAAGCCTTTTGTAAATTGTTTTTAGACAAACTGAGATATCCGAAAGCACCGGTGTTTTGATTTAAAGTAATAGGGAGGAATTAATATAGAAAACAAAATAGGGCTTTTAGCAAAATAGTTTTAGACAGATAGATGTATGATGATGTCATGATGATGCAATGCACAAAAATAACGCGATTTTCTAGTAGTGGTTTTGCGGGATGCCACATCTCTCCCTCCCGACTGCGTGTAGGCGAATCCCTGCTGCAGAAACTCTCCACCACTTGCACCGCGCCGTCGCGTTGTAGATCCAATCCGTCTCTCCACCATACTTGCTGGACCGAGGAAGGAGGAGACTTCGAGGTGCTGCACGTGTGCATCTCCCGGAGGCATCGCCACTTGCGGTGCTAGATCGAATCGGATCGCGAGGAGGAGAAGCGAGTACGACTACATCACCCACGTTCCGACGAACGTTCCACTGTGCGAATCTTCAAGGGTATGAAGATCTCATCTAATCTCTCTCGTTGTTTGCATCTCCTAGATTAGATCTTGGCTTTCTCGTTCGCATCCGTAGGAATTTTTTTGATTTAATATGCTGCGAAACCCTTCAAAGGACTCCTATAGATGCTGAAGAATTAATGAACAATATAAGCAAGAATTATGATGATTAGACTTCAACTAAGCTGAATACACCTGAGCATATTACTCCTGAACCAGTTGTTCCTGAACCAGTTCTAACACCAACAACAAAGTAGAGGGGAGTTATTGCATTAAATGATGAAGTGATGAAGGAAGCTAAAAAGTGTCTAAAGGAGAAAGGTATTAGAGCTAAAGATGTGAAGAATCTACCTCCGATAGAAGAATTATGTAAGCCAATTCCCCACTCATCTACTATTGAGGTACAGTCTCTCCAATTTAATGAAGGTGATATTCCTTATGGTAAGCCTCCTGATCAATGCTTAGAGGAACTTGACACATTTATTGTTAAACAAGGTAATTTTAATAAACAAGTTCAGAATCATTTATTGGAAAACTCTAGAGCTATCCATGAGTTGAAAGATATTGTGGAAAGAACTTCTAATGATATTAAAATGCTTTGTAAACACTTTCAAATGGTTCAAACCCAACTTGATCAACTTGCTAAGGTGCAAAAGGATATGCTAGTTAATGCTTCAGGAAATAAACATGCTTATGGAATTAGAACTAGGAGTGGTGCAGCTACTCAAGATCCTTTATATCCTGAAGGACACCCTAAAAGAATAGAGCAGGATTCCCAACAAGGTGAGGATAGTGGTAGTCCTCGTAAGAGGAAGAAAAAGAAACATAAGAAAGTTGAGGAACCACTTGAACCTGCTGTAGATCCTAATAGTATATCTGTTTCTGATGCTGAAACTGAGAGTGGTAATATTGACGAGTCTCCTGATAAGGAGGAAGTTGAGGAAGAACTTGAGAAACACACTAAGAACACTAGGTACACAAAGGAATATTTTATTGCTAATAAACATGGTAAAGAGAGAGAACCTTGGGTGCAGAAACCTATGCCTTTTCCAGGTAAGAAACACAAGTCAAAGGAGGAAAAACACTACAACAAGTTTTGTGAGTGGATTAAGCCTTTATTTCTGCAAATTCCTTTGACTGATGCTATTAAATTGCCTCCTTATTCAAAGTATATGAAGGATATCGTCTCTAATAAAAGGAAGATTCCTAATGAGGAGATTTCTACTTTGCTTGCTAATTACTCCTTCAATGGTAAGGTTCCAAAGAAACTTGGTGATCCAGAAATATGTAGGGGTTCGTAGCATGGAAAACAAAAAATTTCTACCGCATGCACACAAACAAGCCAAGATCTATCTACTAGATTGTAGCAACGAGTCGATTAGAGTACTCACCCTCGAAGATTCCAAAGCGGTTAACGAGAGCAGATTCTCGTGGGTGATGTAGTCATACACTTGCCGATCTCAAGATCGCGTTGACGATCCTTCCGGCGCTGCGTTCCGGCAGCGCTTCCGCAGTCGATCACACGTTCGGTACTCGATGAAGACCTTCCTTTCCCTTGTTCCAGCAGGCAACGGAGGTTGTAGTTCTCCCCTCGCGATTCCGGCAGCACGACGGCGTGGTGTCAGAAGTAGAGGGAAGATCCCGCAGGGCTTTGCCTAAGCCGGTGCGGGTTATGGTGGATCTAGGGTTTCTGACAATCTAGGTTTAGAGGGACGGAGAGGAGTAGGAGGTGTCGGCGGCGTCTAGGGCAACGATGATGTACCGGCGGCGGCGCGAGGTGGCGATGGCGACTTGGGCGGCGGCGGCGGCGCAAGGTGGGGAGGGCTGGTTGTAGTTCTTTGGGGCAGCCCCTCCCCTCTATTTATGAGAGGGAGATCAGCTTGGAAGAGGGGAGTTTGAATCCTTCCCCAAACCCAAGTTGGAGAGAAGGAAGGACTCTTTCCTTCTTCCACTAGGAAACTATTGTTCCAGTTTGACTTTTCAAACCTCCCTTTTGACTTTCAGTTTGGAGCTTTATTTCTCTCTCGCAAATGCCCAACCAAGTGACCTAGGACATGATCTAATCATTCCACTTAACCATGACACATTCCCCTTTCGGTCCGGTGAACCTTCTAGACCCTTCTAGAACCTCTCCGATGAAAACATCAAAATCATTCCCGAACTCCGGAATCAGACTTTCCTTATATGAATCTTATTCTCCGGACCATTCCGGATCTCCTCGTGATATCCCGTATCCCATCCGAGAATCCGAACAACATTCGGTCACCCTACTTACATTCCATATCTACTAAACAACATCGAATCCTTAAGTGTGTCTCCCTACGGTTCGTGAATTATGCAGACATGACCAAGACACTTCTCCGATCAATAACCAATAGAGAAATCTATAAATTCATATGCCTCCCACATATTTCTACGATTACTTTGTGTTCGAATGACGATACCAATTTCCCTTTGTCTCGCGATAGTTTACTTATCCGAGGTTTGATCGTCGGTATCTCTGCATACCTAGTTCAACCTTGTTACGGATAAGTACTCTTTTCTCGTTCCTGTGATATGTGATCCCTTATGATCCAGTCACATGCTTGCAAGCTAATTGGATGACATTCCACCGAGAGGGCCCAGAGTATATCTATCGTCATATGGATGGACAAATCCCACTCCTGATCCATGTGCGTCAACACATACTTTCCGAACACTCAATGCCACCTTTATAGCTACCCAATTACGATGTTGTGTTTGATGTCATCAAAGTATCCTTCCGGTGATGGCGATTAGCATGATCTCATGGTCGAAGGAATTAGGTTACTATGTATCAGAAAGCTTATAGCAAATGAACTATTGAAATGACTTGATCTTTATGCTACGCTTATCTATAGGAGTATGTCCATCTTACCATTCTCCTAATGATATGATCTTGTTGTTAATAACAGCTCAATGTTCATGATCGGGAAACCACAATCATCTTATTAACCAACAGACTAGTATTATAAAGAGGCTTTACCAGGGACTCTAATTTAGTTTACAAATCACACAAGTATTAATGTTTCTGGTTAATACTATTATAGCATGAATGTAAACATTTATCATAAACACAAAGATATAATAATAACCATTTTTATTAATGCCTCTAGGGCATATCTCCAACAGTCTCCCACTTGCACTAGAGTCAACTAATCTAGATTACATGGTAATATACCGAACACCCATGGCGGGTTTGGTGCTGGTCATGTTTTGCCCTCGGGAGAGGTTTAGTCAACGGATCCGCCACATTCAGATCTATGTGTACTTTGCAAATATTTATGTCACCATCTTGGACATGCTCTCGAATAGCGTGAAAACGCAGCTTGATATGTTTCAACTTCTTGTGTGACCTTGGTTCTTGCGCATTGGCTATGACGCCCATGTTATCACAGTAGATATACATTGGGTCCAGCGCACTTGGAACCACACCGAGCTTTGTAATGAACTCCTTCATCCATATCCCCTCTTGTGAAGCCTCCGAAGCAGCTATGTATTCCGACTCAATTGAAGATCTCGCCACAACGCTTTGCTTTGCACTCCTCCAGCTAACTGCTGCACCATTCAAAGTAAATACGTATCCAGATTGAGATTTAGAATCATCCGGATCGATGTTCCAACTAGCACCGATGTAACCATTAACAACAAGCTATTCATCACCTCCATAAGAAAGAACCATATCCTTAGTCCTTCTCAAGTACTTAAGGATGTTTTTGACCGCTGTCCAATGATCCACTCCTGGATCACTTTGATATCTGCTAGTCAAACTAACAACATATGCAATTTTGGGTCTAGTACATAGCATGGCATACACGAGAGATCCTATGGCTGAGGCATAGGGAGTCTTACTCATCCTTTCTCTATCTTCTGCCGTTGCAGGAGTTTTAGTGTTACTCAAGGTCGTATTGGGCAACATGGGCAAGAACCCTTTCTTGCTATCTTCCATTCCAAATATGTACCCTGTGACAATGATATTAGGCATCTTGATCTATCTCTATAAATCTTTATGCCTAATATGTAAGCTGCTTCGCCAAGATCTTTCATTGAAAAACTATTATTCAAATAATCCTTGACACTATTAAGAAGGTCTACATCATTCCCAATCAACAATATGTCATCTACATATAGTATTAGGAATGCTACAGAGCTCCCATTCACTTTATTGTAAATACAAGCTTCTCCATAAGTTTGTCTAAAACCAAAGCTTTTGATTACCTTATCAAAATGTTCATTCCAACTTCGGGATGCTTGCTTCAATCCATAAATGGACCATTGAAGTTTGCATATCTTGTTAGCATCTTTCGGATCGACAAAACCTTTGGGTTGTACCATATACAACTCTTCATCAATGTCTCCATTGAGGAACGCCGTTTTGACATCCATCCGCCATATCTCATAATCATAATATGCTGCGATTGCTAACAAAATCCTCACATACTTTAGCTTCGCTACCGGTGAGAAAGTCTCATCATAGTCAACTCCTTGAATTTGCCGAAACACTTTTGCGACAAGTAGAGCTTTATAGAAAGTAACATTACCATCAGCATCTGTTTTCTTCTTGAAAATCCATATGTTCTCGACAGCCTTCCGGCCATCCGGTAAGTCCACCAAAGTCCATACTTGGTTTTCATACATGGATCCAATCTCGGATTTCATGGATTCTTGCCATTTATTGGAATCTGGGCTCATCATTTCTTCCTCATATGTCGCAGGGTCGTCGGTGTTGTCCACCAACATGACACTCATAACGTGATCATACCAATCAGGAGTGGTACGAGTTCTCGTTGACCTGCGAGGTTCCGTAGTAACTTCAATCGAAGTTTCATGATCAACATCACTACCTTCCTCTCTTATTGGTGTAGGCGCCATAGGAACCACTTCCGGTGTTGCGCTACTCTCAAGTCCGAGAGAAGGTTCGACAACCTCGTCGAGTTCTACTTTTCTTCCAGTCACTTCTTTTGAGAGAAACTCCTTCTCTAGAAAGGATCCATTCTTGGCAACGAAGATTTTGCCCTCAGATCTATGATAGAAGGTATACCCAATAGTTTCCTTCGGGTATCCTATGAAGACGCATTTTTCCGCTTTGGGTTCAAGCTTGTCGGGCTGTAACTTCTTTACATAAGCTTCGCAACCCCAAACTTTAAGGAACGACAATTTAGGTTTCTTCCCAAACCATAATTCAAACGGTGTCGTTTCAACGGATTTAGATGGTGCCCTATTTAAAGTGAATGCGGCTGTTTCTAATGCATAACCCCAAAACAATAGCGGTAAATCTGTAAGTGACATCATAGAACGAACCATATCTAAGAGAGTTCGATTACGATGTTCGGATACACCATTACGTTGTGGTGTTCCCGACGGTGTCAATTGTGAAAGTATTCCACATTTATTCAAACGCTCACCAAAATCGTAAATTAGATATTTACCTCCAAGTTCAGATCGTAGACACTTAATCTTCTTGTTACGTTGATTCTCTACTTCACTTTGAAATTCCTTAAACTTCTCGAAAGTTTCGGACTTATGTTTCATGAAATAGATATACCCATATCTACTCAAGTCATCCGTGAAGGTAAGAACATAATGATACCACCGCGTGATGCTACACTCATTGGGCCACACACATCGGTATGTATGATTTCCAATAAGTCCGTAGCTCGCTCCATCATACCAGAAAATGGAGTCTTAGTCATTTTATCCATCAGACATGCTTCGCATCTTTCAAGTGATTCAAAATCAAGTGATTCAAGAAGTCCATCAGAATGGAGTTTCTTCATACGCTTCACTCCAATCTTACCAAGACGACAATGCCACATATAGGTCAAGTTATCGCTCAATTTCAAACGTTTAGCTTCAATGTTATTAATATGTGTATTACTACAATCGAGATTCAACAAGAATAGACCATCTACCAAAGGTGCATGTGCATAAAACATATTACTCATATAAATCGAACAACCATTATTCTCGGACTTAACAAGTAACCGTCTCACAATAAAAATGATCCGGATATAATGTTCATGCTCAACGCAGACACCAAATAACAATTATTTAAGTATAAAACTAATCCCGATGGTAGATGAATAGGTAGCGTGCCGACTGCGATCACATCAACCTTTGATCCATTTCCAACGCGCATCCTCACCTAGTTCTTCGCTAGTTTCCGTCTATTATGTAGTACCTGTTTCGAGTTACAAATATGAGCAACCGAACCAGTATCAAATATCCAGGCACTACTACGACTACTAGTGAGATACACATCAATAACATGTATATCAGATATACCTTTCTTCTTGATGTCGCCGTTCTTCAAATCTGCCAAGTACTTAGGGCAATTCCGCTTCCAGTGACCTTCTCCCTTGCAGTAAAAGCACTCAGTATCAGGCTTAGGCCCAGCCTTGGTCTTCTTCGCCGGCACGGTAACTTTCTTACCACCCTTCTTGAAGTTTCCCTTTTTATTAGACTTGCCTTGCTTCTTGAATTTGGTGGTCTTATTGACCATCAACACCTGGTGCTCTTTCTTGATCTCCACTTTCACAGACTTTAACATGGAGAAGAGTTCGGGCAATGACTTGTCCATGTTTTACATATTGTAGTTCATCACAAAGTTCTTGTAACTTGGTGGTAGTGATTGGAGGAAACGGTGAATCCCCAAAGCGTTAGGAATCACTATACCCAAGCTTTGAAGCTTGCTTTCGTGCCTAGACATCTTAAGCACGTGCTCACTGACGGAGCTTTCCTCTTCCATCTTGCAGTTAAAGAACTCTCAATAAGCCTCATAACTCTCAACTGCCGCGTGAGCCTCAAATATCATTTTGAGTTCACAGACAATATCATGTGGGTCATGGTTCTCAAACCTTTTCTGAAGCTCCGATTCCAAACCATACAAGATAGCACACTGAACTGTGGAGTACTGATTCTTTCGAGTGAGGAAAACATTCTTCACCTCATCGGTAGCATCAGCTGCAGGTGGGTCACCCAGCAGTGCATCCAGCACATAGGTCAAATTACGAGCATTGAGGACAATCCTCAAGTTGCGGAGCCAATCCGCGAAGTTGCTTCCATTGTTTTTCAAATTTTCTTTCTCTAGGAACGCATTAAAATTGATGGTAGTGGCCACCATTGATCTACAATATATTTGCAATAGTTTAGACTAAGTTTATGACAAATTGAGTTCTAATTAATAGTTGAATTAATCTAGGTGAACTCCCACTCAAAACAATATTCCTCACATTGTTTTAGTGATCACACAAACCAAATCCACCACATCAAAACCGATCATCACGAGAGATGATGTAGCTTCAATGGAGAACAATCAACATGTTCATCATATCTACTATATGACTCATGCTTTACCTTTCGGTGATCCGTATTCCGAGACCATGTCTGTACATGCTAGGCTCATCAAGATCAAACCTTAGCTTCCGCATGAGCAAATCTGGCTTGCTCCCGTTGTATACACTCGTAGAATCTAACACACCCGGTCATCATGTGGTGCTTCGAAACAACGAGTTTTAGCAACGGTGCTTACTAAGTATGATGTAGCGGACCGAACCCGACAAGGTACAAGTCCCTGTGTTTACAATGCTAGTCCCTGGATCGAATAGCTAGCACCCACAGTTAATATGTAATATCAAGAAACAAAGGTCATATTACATCGCATATCCAGGAATAAAATAGTTCATTACAGCTTACATAGCTCATATGGCTATCTTATTACAAAGCAGCAGATGTAACTATAAAGCATGGAGTCCTTCATCTTCATGTGCCACAAGCAAACATGTTGGTTGCAGACTCGTAATCCCTACTCATCAAACTTCACTACCATCAAGTAATCCTGCAACATGATAAGTTACAGTCACAAGGGTCAATACATTTGAATTGTATTGGCAAGTGATACCATATTGATATAGAAAACCTAACATCTATATGAATATATGGATAAGTGGAGTTTTGGTTGGCCTTTGCATAAAGTAAGTTTCCCCTATCCTTTGTAAAATAGTTTTTCTCTTTTTCATCAACACTTCATCAAACTTGGCACTTTGGATACCTTCCAGATGCTTCCCTTGTTCACCCAACAAGTTTTAACTTAGAGAAATTAGAATGATGAGATTCTTGATTCTGTTTCATTGTCTTGATGCTAAAAAATTGTCCATAACCGGGGACATGGCTAAGTACTTAGTTTTACCCTCTCGAGAGGTGGTGCACTTTCCCCACAAGACTCGACATGCATCGAGATGAAACTTTTCAGAAGCAATCCCTCAAACCACCACATACGCGTTCCATCCTATCATCACTACCACCCTCTGTCCGTCTGGATGAGTTCTCACAACTTAGTCGGTCAAGGCAGAGCCCATATGCCATATGGCTGCACTGGAAGCTTCGTGACAAGAAAGTCTCAAATCTCTTTGTTCCTGGGTGGCCGTCCACAAGTGCGATACACCAGGGTAAACCATAGACATGGGCCCTGAGTACCCACTCAACATAATCCATACAAGTCCCCTTTCCACCTACGTGTTTCATTAATATCAGTTGTTTTCATTAGTCCAAAAATACTTATATTTCCATAATACATCATATCATGATTTCCACCCACGAATCTATATAGCAAGTCTAAGCATTCTAATCTTACGATGTCTCTTTTCTTTAGGAAATACTACCAAGGTAGATACTATAGAGATAGCATAGCATAGTAATATACATAATAGTCCTATCATGCACACTACAAAACATCACTAATGCAATATAGAAAAGATAGGACTTTTGATGACCAAAGTATCACTTGCCTTGATTATAGGATAATAGTAGAATAATTAGACAGACTTCTCGAATTTGCAAATGTCGCACTTCGCAAAATCTACAACATCAACAATCAAACAATATGCACACTCTCAATACCATAACCAATACAAATAGAGTGCAATATATGCATGAATACGGAGTGCTATTTTATTGCAAGTTATTATAATAGTGTTATGAACCCTACACATGTTTTCTGATCGTTTCTGATGCATCAATTTACGCAATTATATTACTCAAAAACCATTTTATAACACTAGAAATGACATTTCTTATAAAAAATTGCTATTGCAATTACAATTAACAAATTAATTTTGTATTCTGAGACTAATGTTCATAGGATACAAATTCAATTAAATATAACAATTTAGTGCTATTAGATTATTTAGAAAAAAATTCTATTAGACGAAAAGGACTTTCTAATTAACTAAATACTTTCTACAATATTCTATTAATAAAACTAAAATTGGATTCTGGTCTTACATTACAAAGGGTTCAAAATACATTTTATAGCAAAAGGATTTATCCAAATATAATTTACGAAACACTTTTTATAGCCAAAATACCCTAATAGAGATTCTGTATAATTTATTTATTTAACAGATGCAGAAGTGTCCAATTATGGTTCAACTGTATTCTAATCGTTTTTCTGAATCCGTGGACATATTATTCGTCAAATTGGGATATGCGGTTTAAGAGATGTGATACAAAAACTGGATTTGTCACACAAACGTGATGGATTTCTGATGATGGATACCTATCGATAGCTGAACTAAACGGTACCGCTTGATATAAATCCATGTTGATTTGGCTCAACTCTAGTTCTGACCATGTACAAAACGGGAGACTGAACGTACTAGAGACAACAACCATATCTGTAGTGGCGCATTGGTCGACGGTGATGTTGGGGATGGCTCCGCAGGAACGGTAGTATACGTAGACGTTGAAGAAGATTATTCTCGATTAGTCAAGTTGTGGACCTCGTAACGGTAGTCGTAGCTGAGATGATGAGTCCTTGCACTGCCGATCAGTGAAGTACGCTCAGAGTGGAATTTACTTCGGTCGTCGTCGTGGAGGGTTGGAGGCTACACAATAGGATTATTTTCTATCACAATCGACACGATCAGTCTAGAGAATATAAAGAAATAAGAAACAGGGCCTTAGTCCCTCTACATCGGCCGAAATCGACGATCAAGTCACCACAACAGCCAAAACTTTGACGAAGAAATCCGGTCGCATAGGGCAGTATTTTTGTGTGGACTAGTTGGGGAGACGAAGGGAAGAAACAAATATCTTAGGAGTTTCTTATACAGAGAAGGGAGATAGATGCGAGCAGCAAAGAAACAAAATACATGCATATGCTCGTCCAACGTAAATAAGAGAGTTAAAAGCTGAGAAATTGTGCATAAATGCATGCAGATCTATAAAGAGGAGGTCAGCAGGCCGGTGTTACATGATGGTAAAGGTAGGCTTTTAAACTCCAAGAGAGCGACGACTCAATTTAAATCGAGCAGTTTCTTCTATATTTTAATGGTAATAATGAATGTCAACGAGACGAAAGATGTCACCGGAATATGGTGGGTCACGGCGGCGGAGAAACGTGAGACTGGGGCAGAGCGTTATCTGGGGTAGCGAACTGTGCGGCAGGCGGTGGGTCGGGCGGAGTGCTAAATTTTGACGTTTTGGCTGCATCTATTAATCGATAAATTACATTTAATACCTTAAACAGTCCAAACGAGTATCCCGTCTGATTTGATATATTCAACACGGTCACCTGGCCAGTCACGATTAATCGAACGATTAATCGTCTAATCAGCCGAGTTTTTGAACATTGAAATACTACTGAGTATATTATTTAAATTAGAAAACTTTTCAACATCTTTTATTTTAATAAATACACATATAGCTTTAGTATTTTATTATTATTTCTTTTCTTGTTATCTTTTAAAATCTATTCTTTTTATTTAAATATCCAAAAAGGGTGAATCCAATTTCCATTGGTTTAAAATGCAAGTTCTTAATGATGATGATGCATGATATGCATTTGTATTTATTTATTTTTTTGAATTTTTTGTCACTTTCTCATTCAAAATTATTTTTTGTTTAAGTAAGGTTTTGATGTTTCCATTTAGAAGCAAAAAGTTTCTTTTCCCCCTAAATTTCATCATTTATTTATTTTTTTGTTTATTTTTCACATTTTAAAATTTGGAAATTTTTGGGATGTGACAGGCTACCACCCTTAAAAGGAATCTCGTCCCGAGATTCGGGAAGGCTAGAAAAAAATAGATTGGATTTTGAGACAACTCAGGTACTACCACTCTTAAAAGGAAATTTACTAGATTGCTCTTGAGAATTTACTTTGGCTTCATCAGTCTTGGTGGATATTGTATCTTCAGGTTTATCATTGGGATATTTGAAAAAAAATCCATCTTTAACTTTTCATATGTTAAACTAAAAGATAAATGTGGCATTAGATATGAACATGATTAGTTCCTTCACATAGAAAACATGTAGCCTGAGATGTGGGGCATTCTCTCGATGGATGGCTTCTGCCATAGATTTTTCAGGCTTGTGTTCTTTCCACAATATCATCTCTAAAATCATTGTTATCACAATCACTTTGTGAAGGGTTATTTCTCATGTTGATCATTTGATTGGTCATCCTTTGCAACAATTGGGATTGGAATCCCAAGAACTTTAGCATGGTCGTGTCTAACTTAGTGTTGTTGTGGTTATTGTCTAAAAACTGGTTTGTCACTTGATTCAACTTAGTTTGGGTTGCTAGCAGTTGCACTGTCATGTGCATCTCGAGGTTGTTGTTGTCACCATCGTTGATGTTGAAGTTGTGGTCTCTTGGAGAAGTCATCTGCTTGGGTTGGATTGGAATTAGAATAGACAAAAGATTTCTAGGGAAATAATTCTACTCATACACAACAAATCACACAAAGCAATATGCAAGCAATAACAATCATGCATTCCACTCAAACAACAAGGTTCAAGCATATCTTAGGCAAATAAAATATTATTGCCATACTACATAAACGATCAGAAAGTCGATTTAAACGAAACACTAGTATGTTGGTCCAACTATAGGGTATCACATGAGATCATTCAATCCTTCTTCATAGCTAATACATCAGGAATGAGATCAAGGCGTCCTTGGAAGAAATTATGTCATCTTGTCACAAGGTTCAAAGGCGATGTCTATAATGTTCCTCCTAAGTTGAGTTTCCTTAGTCTCCAAGTCTTGAGTATTCTTCTTATCTTCCTTGAAGTCCTTCCAAGTGTTGTGAATTCTATGCCAAAGTCTCTCTCCAAGTTCTTCATTGGATCTCCATGAAGCACTTCTTGTAGAGTCGAAGAATGACGTATGAAGTTCCGAGTTGGTGAACATCCAAAGTCCCATTGGCTTGTTATTGTCTTCCTTGATAGATTTGTTGATGCTTGCCAAATGAATTAATATAGTTCCACTTCCACAAGAAACAAAAACAAAGATAACCTAGTAAAACCATAATAGATAAGTTTCTCATCCTATGGTCTTTCCTAATTTCTCTCTCATATTTTCATTCTTCTACTAAACTTGAACTTCTCCATTGATCTTGGGCTTCTCTTCTTGATCCTAGAATGCCTTGTCCTTCTCCTTGAGTTGGGTGTGTAGCTCATTATTTCCTTAGTTGGTTGCTCCTACCATCAAATATATCCTAAATAAAATTTCTAAGTCCTAGAACTATTGAAGAACAAATATTTCTTATGAAACTTCTTCACTTGAATTCTTTTGATGATGGAGGTAGGTAGATCCAGCATATTGACGATGTCGAGAAGTACAATTCCTAGCAGGTGGCCTTGAAGTCCATGGTGATGTTGAAGCTGAAGTCCTTAGCGACGATGAAGCAAGAGTCCTTGGTGATGCTAAAGCTGAAGTCCTTAGTCATGCTAAAGTCGAAGTCCTTGGTGAAACTGAAGTTGGAGTCCTTTGTGATGTTGAAGCTAAAGTATTTTGTGAGGTTGAAGTCCTTAGTCATGCCATAGTTGAAGTCCTTGTGATGTTGAAGTCTTTGTCCATCAAGTTGAAAAAGGTAGAGATATAGAAACAAAACGAAATACTAAGGAAAGAGTCTACAAGATTGTTTGTAAATAAGTTAGAACAAATACAACTCCTATTATTCTAAGGGCTTTTGTCCAAATCCTAGGGTTACGAACCTACAGGCAACACAATGCTCTGATACCATCTGTAGCGGACCAAACCCGATAAGGTACAAGTCCCTCTGTTTACAATGCTAGTCCCTGGATCGAATAGCTAGCACCCACAGTTAAGATGTAATATCAAGAAACAAAGGTCATATTACATCGCATATCCAGGAATAAAATAGTTCATTACAACTTACATAGCTCATATGGCTATCTTATTACAAAGCAGCAGATATAACTATAAAGCATGGAGTCCTTCATCTTCATGTGCCACAGGAAAACATGTTGGTTGCAGACTCGTAATCTCTACTCATCAAACTTCACTACCATCAAGTAATCCTGAAACATGATAAGTTACAGCCACAAGGGTCAATACATTTGAATTGTATTGGCAAGTGATACCACATTGATATAGAAAACCTAACATATATATGAATATATGGCTAAGTGGCATTTTGGCTGGCCTTTGCATAAAGTAACTTTTCCCTATCCTTTGTAAAATAGTTTTTCTCTTTTTCATCAACACTTCATCAAACTTGGCACTTTGGATACCCTCCAGATGCTTCCCTTGTTCACCCAACAAGTTTTAACTTAGAGAAATTAGAATGATGAGATTCTTGATTCTGCTTCATTGTCTTGATGCTCAAAAATTGTCCATAACCGAGGACACGACTAAGTACTTAGTTTTACCCTCTCAAGAGGTGGTGCACTTTCCCCACAAGACTCGACATGCACCGAGACGAGACTTTTCAAAAGCAATCCCTCAAACCACTACAGACAAGTCCCATCCTATCATCACTACCACCCTCTGTCCGTATGGCTGAGTTCTCGCAACTTAGTCGGTCAAGGCAGAGCCCATATGCCATGTGGCTGCACTGGAAGCTTCGTGACAAGAACGTCTCCAATCTCTTTGTTCCTAGGTGGCCGTCCACAAGTGCGATACACCAGGGTAAACCATAGACATTGGCCCTGAGTATTAATCTTAAATATTGATAATATGAAGTCAAAATGATTCAACACATTTTAAATACAATTCTGTTGAATTATCATTCAACCACATGTGTAATTTATTTCCTAAAAAGATCTTTATCAAATATAAAATCTTCAAGAATAATTTAGGATTAAATAAAACCTCTTTACTTACTTCAACCACAAGTTTATAAACAAATCAAAACACTTTAGTGAATCCATAAGTAGTTAAGTAATGTTATTTCCCTAATCACCAATTATAAACATTCATTCACAAAAAGACAAATGATTCTATTCCATTATAAAATCAAGAAACCACTACACCAAATAAAAGTATAACCATTCTTAGGTAACTTTAAGGAAACATTATAAAGTACACATGGTACAAATAACATAAGCAATATACCTTAAGTCCATCTATGTCTTTAAAGTTAACTTTAGTCTACAAGACTTTAAATATAATGCTAAAGACTTTATTATATGCTTTATAGTTAACTTTGGTCGGTTATAATTAAGTTATAAGCATCTCAAGTCCAGACTATTCAAACAAGCATAAACAATATCAATCACATTCTATCAACCATATTCTAAAAACTATCAAAATTGTTTAAACCTTAATAAAGAAATCTTTTCTTCAAAAGTTATTATTTTAAGGTACATTATAAAGCAAGACATAAGCATTTTTATGAAAGCTCTAAATGATGAACAAACCTTATATACATAGTCTATAGATACATTTCCCACTTGAGTATTCCATTATTGTGTGTGCTTTATTATACTTACATGTTGATTCATACACACTCACAAGCCTTAATAAGAAGCACAAGTATGAAACTTATCTAAAAAGACAACACATTCTAAAGTAACCATTTCCAGTTTCCAAACCCTAGATCAACGTTATCCCCGGGATTCGCGTTCATAAAGTGCATTACATTACTTATGCATAAGAGCATTTTGCTTCTTTAAACATTAGTCCTTACTGGACCAATGATGCTGATTTCAGATATTGGATCTTATATTGTCTCGAAGACAATGAGTGCATAATCTTGCAATCACAAAAGGCAAGTTCACACTTTCTCATGTCCTTTGATTATTTTTTGTAAAGTATTTTGCAAATCTAGTGTTGTCATCACCTGCATTTGAAAAAGGTCAGAAAACACTATATTTGATTATTGATCCAGGGTGATCAGTTAATATATTAAATCTGGCAGTTGGAATACCACTGTTTAGGACTATATCACCTAGTATTTAACAACCAATGTCGCCAGTGATTCTTGCGCCGTATATTACGCATTAACCATGAGATTTGGAATGGGACGGAGAAGTCAACTGTATCCTTTTCCTCTCGTATGGAGGCAAGATGACCTTAAAGTGATGTTGTGATTCCTTGTGCGGATCCAACATATGGGTGGGCACCTTTACGCCCCACACTTTTGGTGTCTAGATTATCTAAGAATGGTGTTTAGGGATAGAGTCCATTTAAATGGTACTCGTCCGGGCATCACCAATTCATAGAGTCTTCGGGAACTCATCAGGGTTTTAGCCTGCCCGAAAGGGGGCTTAACGGAGGTGAGCCGGCCCCGAAGGATCGTGCAGACATATGAGGTTGTGGAGAGGGCAGTGATTGGCTTGGATCTTATACTGGGCCCCATACCAAGGAATTATGGACAAGGTCATTACTTGGTTGTGCAACAAGGCTAAGGTCTCTCATGGGTAAAGTGATGCACCTCTGCAGAGTGTAAGAACTGTAACTTGTTACTCCCTGTTCCAGGAAGGAGCTGTGAACGCGACGGGAAAGGAACTCCATGAAAGTTCTGGTAAACCCGTGAAGGCTGGCGGACATAGCTTTTCAGAATAAAAGCAACCTTTGAAGAAATGTTTATGAAAACTTGCATTGCCTATGACCTATAATGCATCAAACATTCCTTTTCTAGTGAACTTGCTGAGTACGCTCGTACTCAACGTATCTTCTTAACCCTTGCTAGGTTCTAAAGCCAGCACAGACAACGTCTATATCAAGTCATACTCCAGGAATCATCATCAAAGGCTAAAGCTCTTTAATGAAGTCAAGAAAGTCAATATATACATCAACTCAAGTGAATACGAAGTTACTGATTAGATAGGAATATAATCTCTAGCCATAGAACCTATTTCTATAGTGTATTGCAATAGCAGCAATGCCAGACCATTAGTTAAGATACTAGTCTTAATAGTATTATAGTTTTTGAGTTGTTTATCTTTGATTCTTCTTTGTAAGAAGTTCTTTATCTCTCTTTAACCTAGAGTGTTCTCTAGATCTTATGTAAAGAGTTGAGTTGTAACCTATAATCATGTCTTGGACTTGCTGTGTTTCTGTTGTACCACTCTAAGGGATGTAATACTAGTGAACAGTGAACGGTGTTTCATTGGTGTTATGTCAACGACTATAGTGTAATATATCATGCAGTGGTATGCTGGGTCACCGCAGCATGTTCCAAGTCAACCCAATCAATGCATCAAAGGAGAATACCACAATACTAAGCTTTTGCATGCTAAAACAACGCATAATTTCTTCAAGGCACACTAAGCAATCCCAATTGTTTGGAACAAGACATGATACAACAATAATCACTAAGCATAATGCTAAAACAACACCTAGCATGTCATGCTAAAATCTAAGTCACAGTCAATGCAAGCTCCTCTTGCACTTCAAGCAAGAACTTACTACTCCTTTCCAAACACCAAGCAAACTCATTTGCAAAACAACACAACAAGAACGGGGGTCCAAACTACTTTATTCAAGCAAACTAAACAAACTAATCAAAGCAAACGAAAACTAAGACGCTCCAAGAACAACACAATCGTGCATGAAACAATAAAAACGAAGTGTCTAGACAGACCCGAGCTTTTTATTAATGAAAAAGGGGATGCCTTGGGCATCCCCAAACTTTGACGCTTGTACCTCTTGGATATTTCTTTGGGTGACACCATGGTGGCATCCCCAAGCTTGATCTTTTGTCCATTCTTCATCTCATTGCATCATTCTCTCTTTACACCTGAAATTTTCCTTCATACAAAACTTCACACAATCTTCATTAGCAACATTAGTGTATTCAAAAGATATTAGACCACTGGAAAACCTTTTAAACAGCAAGGTTTTTCACTAAAAACACAATCTACTATAGTCACTCCTTCAAAAATCTCAAGTTACCTGAAGAGAACTCAAAAAGGAATCAATAAAAAGCAAAGGCAAATAATGGCAGAAATATGTCAAAACAGACCAGCAGGTAGAAACCTATTTTTTGAAACATCTTATGTTGATAAAATAAAAAAGTGTTGAACTAACGAAAGTTATCTAACATACTGAGGGATTTACTCGTAAATTTTTAGCTCAATCTGAGTTATAGAGCCTCCTCACGAATGTTTTCGGTGGAGGACAAGAAATCTGTTTCGGAACAGCAACTCCCCAAATCTCACTTCCCTCTCATTAGAGGTCATTCTTGGCACAAAAAGCAAACAAAAAGGATAAGGAGAGGTCATTATAGAAGTAATAACTTCCAAAACTCAAGTAAACTCTTGAGTTATCTCCCAACAAGTACTTTTCTTTAACGCCTTTAAGTTAGGCACAAGAAGCAAGAAGAATCAAGTATTTTCAAATAAAGAAGCATTAACATCCATACTTGCAAAGTCTTCAACTATGACAGGTACCTCAACCAAATGGGTTTTGGAGGATCCCTTCTCATCTCTCTTTGGTCTACTACCTTCATCAAAAAGATTTTTAGGAGCAATCCAATCAAAATTCTTTTCAAAGGCTTCATGCATTCCAACAAGCTTAAAGGGTATGGGTATCTTAAATTCTTCTCTAGGCTTAGTTTTATCAGAAATACCCACAACATCTACACTTGAGCCTAGCATATTGAAACACTCAAAGACCTTTTTGGCTTCCCTAGCAACATCATGGAATTCTTTTGATAAAGTTTCAAGGATGAATTCCCTCTTTTCAGCATTCTTTTCTTCTTTTAGTTTTAGGAACAAGAATTGTATGAAGGGGTTAAGGCTAACAAACCTAGCCTCCAACGTATGAACTAAAGAAGCTGCAGCAATCTCATAATTAGGAGCAAGCTCTGCTATAGATTTATCCTCAATATCCTCATGCTTGCTAATATAATTAAAGAATTCATCAATGTTATCTTTCCCAATTATGGAGCCACTACCTATTGCAAGATCTTTTAGGGCGAACTTGGGGAGCAACATGGTGAACTAGAGAAAGGTGGCAACTAGAGCAGGAACTAATTTTTTTGGGTTTTTTTGGAAAGAGGCAAACAAAAACAAGCAAAATAAACAAAGCAAACTAAAAACAAAGTAAAGTGAAAGTAAGTGAAGGACTCCCCTAGTGAAGATGTCCTTAGCCTCCCCGGCAACGGCGCCAGAAAGACTTCATGGTGCTCGACGTGGCACTTTGTTGGTAACCCCAAGTGCAGGGTGTGAAGAGCAAGCATCAAGTTTTCCCTCAGTTGAGACCAAGGTTGTCGAACCACAAGGAGGAAGGAAACGTCACACAGGTGTTGCAAGCAACGTGGAGACCTGCACAACACAAACTCAAGACTTTGCCCCAACGAACAATGAGGTTGTTAAGCTCACCGGTTTGCTATAATAAAGGATTAAACGAATGGTGTGGAAGGTAATGGTTTGCAACAATTAAACAAGTGACAGTGGAAGTTGTATCAATGGTAAAGATAGGACCAGGGTCCATAGTTCACTAGAGGTGCTCTCCTTAGATAAACAACATGGCATGAAGGGTAAACAAATTACAGCAGGGCAATTGACAGGAACTGAGCAAGGCATAACAATGCAATTACTAGTTAGAAAGTTCCTATGAGTTTGATTGGGCAATACAACAAGATACATAGACCGCCATCCAAATACATCTATGACTAGAAGTCCACCTTCAGATTATCATCCGAACCCCCTCCAGTATTAAGTTGCAAGCAATAGACAACTGCTTTAAGCAAAGTGTGTAAGGTAAACAGTCCACATGTTCCATGAACAAGCGACCGTTGTTTTCTCCCTAGTAGCAACAGCACATCTACAACCGAAGAGATTTCTGTCACTTCGCTTGGAAACTAGAGGCATGAACCCACTATCGATCATAAATACCCCCTCTTGGAGTCACTAGCAACTACTTGGCCAAGATAGCTACTAACAACGGAGATCATGCAAGATCACAAACAACACAGACATGATAGAATCATAAAGACAAAATCATTAATCAAACCAACATACTAATCTCAATATCCATCGGATCCCCACAAACACAACATGCATGATTACAAATAGATTAGATCTTGATCATGAACGGAGCTCACAAGATCTATACATGAAAGCACAAAGGAGGAGATACAACCATCTAGCTACTACATGGACCCATAGTCCAAGGTGGAACTACTCACGCATCATACCGGAGAGAAGGCATCTGGGATGATCTCCCCTCCGGCAGGGTGCCGGGAAGAACTTTAGACCCCCCCGATCTAAGGACGATGGTGGCGGCGGTTACAGACGGTTTCATGGATATTTGATCGGGTGCCCAGGGTTTCTGCATCAGGGGCTTCTTATAGGCGAAGGGGGAGACCGAGGCGGCCACCAGGGCAACCAAATCCTAGCCAGGCGCGGGATGGGGCCCACCCGTGTCTGGGGTGGGTCTGGCCCCTCTGGCCGGCCCCTCCGGCTCTCCTATGGACTTCTTGTTCCCCACGGAAAGTAATTGACTTTGTCCTTTGTCCCGTCCAATTCCGAGAATATTTCTTTACTAACTTTTCTGAAACCAAAAACAACAGAAAACAGGCATCTGGCACTGTTGCAACTTGTTAGTAGGTTAGTACCAGAAAACATGTAAAAAGCATCTCAAAGTGTGGACAAGTAAAGCAAAGTAGATACTAAACAAGCATGGAGAATCAAAAATTATAGATACGTTTCCAACGTATCAGGGAGGCCGATGATAATTCAGTCTAGCCCTCCAACATGAGGGACTCCTCATACCAGCAGCCTGCTTCTGATTGGGGGGCTTTCGCTTCTTCTTCACGAGGTCTGGATCATGATCATTCTTACTATGACCCACCGACTTGGAGTTCCTACCCGCGTTGGGATTGATCTCCACTTAGGCCAAAAGCCTAAGCTTGGGTGGAGGTATACCTACGTTTGATGACCCACAAGTATAGGGGATCACAACAGTCTTCGAGGGTAGTATAACCCAATTTATTGATTTGACACAAGGGGAGCCAAAGAATACTTATAAGCCTTAACAACTAAGTTGTCAATTCAGCTGCACCTGGAAATAGTCTTGCTCATAGAAGTTTATCAGTAGCAACGGTTTTGTAGTAGCAATAGCAAAGTAACAGCAACAGTAAAACAAAAGCAATAGTAACAATAGTAGCAAACAGTAGGATATGAGTGCGGTAGGCATATGGATGGACGGGCGTTGCATGGATGAGACTATTAATGTAACTTCAAGATCTAGAGCATTTGCAGATAAATAAGATAAAGCATCCAAGTACTAGACAATCATAGGCATGTGTTCCATATATAGTCATACGTTCTCGCAATGAGAACTTGCACAACATCTTGTGTCCTGCCAGCCCGTTGTAGCGAGGCCTCAAGGGAATATACTAGCAATTAAGGTGATCCTTTTAATATAGCACCGGAACAAAGCATTAACACTCTGTGAACACATGTGATCCTCATATCACAACCATCCCCTCCGACTGTCCCAATTTCTGTCACTTTGGGGACTTTGGTTTCGGACAATGTAATGTGTACACAACTTGCAGATAAGATCACAAACAATACTATCATCATAAATCAATAATAAGTTTAGATATAAGATCATGGCACTCGGGCCCTAGTGACAAGAATTAAGGACAACAAGTTGCAACAAAGTCAAATAGAACTAATAAAGATACTAGACATCATGCCCTAACAATCTTATTCAATTACATGATAGAACTCATCCAATCTCTACCATCCCAAAGCCTACAGTGGGGGATTACTCGCTCATGGATGGAGGAAATATGAATGGTTGATGGAGAGGCATTGGTGATGATGATGGCGATGATATCCTCCAAATCCCCGTCCAGGCAGGGTGCCAGAATGGAGTTTCTAGTTCCAAATCGCGGTTTCTGGTGGTGGCGGCACATCGGAACTCTTTTTGGAAAAACGTCGAACACCCCTTTGTTTTTAGGTCAAGAGGCTTCTTATAGGCAAAGAGGGAGGCTGAGGGGGTGCCCGAGGTGGCCACACCCCTCCAGGCGCGGCCAGGACCAGCCCGCGCGGCCAGGGGGTGTGGGACCCTCGTGGCCCTCCTCCGTCTCGTCTTCTGGCTCCATCAGTCTTCTGGTGAAATAGGATTTTTGGCATATTTTTTGGTATTTTTCCTGAAAGTTGATTTTTTGCACAAAAACTAGATACCAAAGCAATTCTGCTGAAAACAGTGCCAGTCCGTGTTAGTTGTATCCAAATCACACAAGTTTAGAGGATAAACAATAGCAGAAATGTTCGGGAAAGTAGATAAGTTTTGGACGTATCAACTTCCCCCAAGCTTAGCTTACTGCTTGTCCTCAAGCAATTCAGTTGAAAACTGAGTGCGATGAAAGAACTTTCACGAACACATTTGCTTCATATGATGTAAATATTCTCAGCACATGAGTAGATGCTTGGAATATTCATAATAAGGAGTATGCAACTAAGTCTACTCAATAGTCATTGCAAGCTATGAAGAGATTTCAACACAATAATAATAAGTAGCATGAAACATAAACATAAGAAACATTGCAATGCTCATAAAAAGGTATGATTAAGTGGTATCTCGCTTGCCTTTGATGGTGGAGCAAAACATGAATGCCAAGGCACCTTTGAAGCTCAAGTGAAGACTAAAAGTAAAGATATCAAAGATACAAGCATCAAAGTTACGACATAATTAACCAAGTTTTAAGACAAGCACAATATACTAAGAATGACAACTATGCTCTCAAGAAGGTGCTCATAGAATAAGTTGTGAATCAACAAGGAAGTGAAAATGTTTTGAAAAGTTTGGAAGGCTTCCAAATGCTGAAAGTATGGTACTCATTAGCTTTGAGCTCTCATTTCCCCTATCATAGGCATCTTTAAATGGTTAAGGTGAAAGTGAGGTCCAATATGAGTTATATGCTTGAAAGACCATAAACTGGAAATCTCATGTCCCTTGAGTACGAGGGCCGCTCCTCATGCTACTCAACTTTAGTTACCGGTAAGTTCTTGTCATAGTAAATACATGCATATCATAGAGAACCGCCAACGGGGTACCCCTTGCACATGATACAGAAGCTATCCCATATCAAAATAACAAGGCAAGCAGACAATGAGCATCTCAGCAATCTTCTTATTTACCATGGGAAAATGGTGCGTTTTTCTCTCTTTCCTCTTTTCTGTGTGTCTGTCTTTTTTATAAGAAGAAAGATTCATAGATTGCTCAATATGGTTATGCTGCAAGGTTCCACCATGATTAGGCATGGCTTAGGCTAGCGTCCTAGGTGTTTCTCTAACACATATACATAACTCCATGAACTTACAAGCTCCCCTTTTATTTCACAATGACGACATTCGTAAACAAAAGAGCATCATATCAACTGGGTATATATTTACAAGTGTTGAAAGCGTTCCCCGTGAAAGCACGGTTCTGCTAACTCCCAACCTATAATTTGCAAGCATATAACTTTCATGGATAGTCACAATGGTTCGGGTTTATTAAGTGCAAGAAAATAAAGTGTGCCATCAAGTTCGTGAGAGCTTTACTAACTAACTTTCTCTTAAAAAGCAAACATTTTATTTGGAAGAAAACAAGGCATAATGAATATGCACGGAATAGCAAAATGATTCTAATAGGTAGATATGGTGGACACTTTTGACAATATTGGTTCGGGGGAGTTGGAAGCACGAGTAGAACTCATACTCAGTGCAAGTGAAGGCTAGCAATAGAAAGGGAGCGACAAACGAGAGAGCAATAACTGTCATAATCATGCTTGCAACAAAACATGACTAATTATGGCATGAAAGTGATGTAAGAACTCTGAGGCAAAATAAATCATCGAGGCTTAACTGATTTTGGTTCAGTCATATGCATGCGTGAGCATGTGCCAAGTCGATTCAAATTAAACATTCAGAGGAGGATACCACAATATCATACCAAGTTATGAATAGAACAATGCAAGCAAACAATCATATGACATGCTACAAACTATTAGCAAGATGGAGCTAATCATAAGAGATCAAGAACTACTAAGCATCCATAAATAACATACACCTTACATGAACAGACTAAGCATGCGCACAATGATAAGTATATGTACAAAAATGAAAACAAATAGAGTTCATTACCAACCTCTTACCACACCTTAAGTTGTCATTAATCTTCATTATTGCTCTTCACTTGTGTGGCTTGAATAATAACATGAAACCAAAATCCACTAAGGACCGCTGAACCCTGCAACGAACTTCACAAAACCAAAGAAGAATAGCAAATATTTTTGGTGTTTTTGATTTTTAAAGCAAGCACTCAAAGAAAAAACAAACAACACAAAATATTTTTGGATTTTTCTTTCTTAAGGAAAACCAAAGCTAAAAATCAAAGAAACAAACCAAGAGAAACAATGAAAATATTTTTGGTCTTTTTATGTTTTGGGAAAGCAGAAACAAAAACCAAAAAGAAAGCGAAACATGGATATACAAAGTACCGAAGAAACATGATATATAGATGAGTGTGATGTCGGTATACCTGCCCCCAAGCTTAGGCTTTTGGCCTAAGTGGGGCTCAATCTCAGCCTGGCCAAGAAGGAGTGCCTCCGTAATGTGACGAAGAGGCCCCTTCATCCTGGTACGTGCCCGAGGAATCTCCTGTGTAGTGCACAGAGTGGTCATAAGAGGGCGCGTCCCCCTGGTAGTGTCCGTGGAAACCACGAATGCATAGCTGCTCGTCCATCTCCTCCTTGGAGCGTGACCAAGGTACCCTGCAAATACTGAACAAAGTGGTTTGTGGCAAAGGAATTTCCCTCTCTTTACCATTAGTAAACATCATCCTGTAAACCAAACTCTCAAGGGTAGAGCTAGCGGTAACAAAGTGATGCACTTTCATGGCAGCTAAATCAAGCCTCTGTGGAGCCAAAATTATATCATTTGGATCAACAGAAAGTTCTAAGGCAGCAACTACACATGCAAAAATAATACCCCCATAAATGGGTCCTCTAGCAGCTAGGTGACGAGCAATGAGAGAACCAAGATTTACCTAGTTTCATTGTTGAGTGCAGCAGCTAGAAAGGCCAAATGATAGTTGGAAATATTGCTAGTGTTCTCCCTACCAAGAATACTAGTGGTAAGAATATAAGAAAAATATCTAATAGCTGGGAGTTGAATATTTCTTATCTTCCCGCGCTGGGCTATGCGGTCATCATCATTAGTTACCCCGCGGTAGAGCTCCAACAAATCAGCAGGTCGAGCTTGAATCTTCTTCACCGTCCTAGCCATGCCAATACCCAAAATGTCGCAAAATTTCTTCAATGTCATGGTGATAGGCCTATCATATATTTTGAATGACACATCTGTCTTGAAAGGGTTGTTAGTGAAAGAGAAACTCTCCACAATTTTTTGGTGAGCATAGCATATTGCTCCCTCTCATCCTGCATATAATCAGTTAGCCCAACCCTCCAAACCACAGTTAGGAAATCATTGAGAATCCATGTAGCTTGCAAAAAGGTAAAACAAGGGAAGGTAGAAGGGTGCGCATCCCCTCATCTCCCTCGTTGCCAAAACGCGGCGTAATAAGATCCTCATTGTATGATGGCCTAGATCGGGAGGATGATCTCGAAGGCCTTGTCCTCCTAGGTGCATCACTCTCAAACACTTCTCCAAAGGTGTGGTTGTCCATGACCCTTTTTATGAAATTTTTAGACAAAAATCAAACCAAGTGATTTCCAATTTGATAAATGATGAGGAACTACCATAGGAACTTCCTTGAGGGCTAAACATGCATCAAAATGAAATCTCTAAGCATATAACAAGCATGCAAGATCACACAACTAGTCACCTATAGTAGCAAAGTACTTAAGATACAATCTACCAATCAAAAATCTAATTGGACAAGCAGAGAAGGCACATACCGGAGAGCAATTCCTCCAAAAATCAGTAGCAAAGATGGGTTGAGCAAGGAGATCGAAATTTGGGAGCAAGAACAGCAGGAACTCGAGCTTGAGAAAATTTTCTGGTGTTTTTCGGGAGAGAGAAAGAAGTGGCTAGAAGGAGACAACTTGGAGGGCCACATGTGGGTCCCACCCAGGCCAGGCGTGCCCTGGGACTGGCCATGCCACCAGGGGTGTGCTGGCCTGGTGGGCCCCCCTGGACCAATACAGGTGCCCCTCTACCCCTTTTTTCGAGAAAAAAATTAATATGAATTTTTTGGAAATTTTCAGGAAACTTTATTCTTGGCCAATTTTCAGGTTATGAAAATTGATTTTCTCGCATAAAAGAATTTTTTTTAGAAGAAGCAAAAAATCAAACCAAAACCAATACTACAGAAGTTCTAAGACACTCCAAAAAGCAAACAACTAGCAAAAATAAAGCTAACAAGAGGAAGAGCAAAGATTGGAAAGGAGAAGAATAAAAGTGAGCAAGTATAACCATTGTGAAAGCATTGTTTTGTCCATTAAAATCCCTTTGCTAACAAGGTTTATCAAGTCTTGTTACCAAAACAATTTAAAATGAAACAAAACTTTGCATTTCACAAGATGATTATGTTACCTCAAACTTGATAGCAATAGTCCCAATCATAATAGTTTCAAAACTTTCTTGTGGAATGGGACAATATATTTCTCCAACTTTGATACTCTCAATATTTTCAATGGAATTCAGGCAATAGCTCTTATCAATCTTCTTGGGAAAATAGATAGTATGCTCTTTGTCATTAATATTAAAAGTTACTTTTCCTTTATTACAATCGATGACAACACCTGCAGTATTAAGAAAAGGTCTCCCAAGAATAATAGACATATTATCATCTTCAGGCATCTCAAGCACAACAAAATCAGTTAAAACCAAGCAATTATGAGCTACTTGAATAGGAACATCCTCACATATACCAACAGGAATAGTAGTAGACTTATCAACCATTTTCAAAGATATATCAGTTGGTATCAATTTTTCTAGCTGAAGTCTCTTGTAGAGAGAAAAAGGCATAAAACTAACTCCAGCTTCCAAATCACCTAAAGCAGTTCTAATATAATTATTTTTAATAGAGCAAGGAATAGTTGGAATACCTGGATCACCAAGTTTCTTCGGAACCTTACCATTAAAGGAATAATTAGAAAGAAAAGTAGAAATTTTGTCACATCCCAAGATTTTCCAAATCTTGTAATGTGAAAATAAATTAATAAAATAAAACTTTGTTTGATTTTCAGAGCCAGAAGAAACTTTTTGAATTCCAATAGGAATCTTCAAACCTAATTTGAACAAATAAATCCCAAAAGGATTTAAAAACATAAAACAATTAACAAAGGAAAATAAAGTATTTTGGAATACTATTTTGGATCTTTTAATAAAAGATTGGTTTTCAAAAGAAAAGATGGATTTATAAATAAGGATTATTTTATAAAGCCAAATTAAAACTTGACCAAACTTTGGGAATTAAAACATTTAGTTTGAATAAAAAACAACAAAGGTTTATTTAAAATAAAATAATAAAGAATTAATATCCAAACTTTATTTAAATAAGAAGTTTTACCAATTTAATTAAAACATCAAAACTTATTAAATTGTTTTAAATAGGTTTTCCAAATATTTTATATTCTCTAATAAAACCTACTAAAGTGTTTGGGCTTTGTTTTAGATTTCAAAATAAATATCTCAAATAAAATAAATCCTATTTGAAATAATAATGAAAGTCTATTATATTAATTAATAATGGACCCTAAAATAAAATGTTATTTTATTTTAAAACAAATCTCCTAGTATTCTATATTTCCCAAATAAAACCCACCAATTTGGTTTTGAAGATATTTAGTTTCAAATAAAGATTTTATTAATAAAATCAAACTCTATTTGATTTAATAACTAAGGCCCATTATATATAATTATTATTGGACCCTAAAACAAAATAATATTTTGTTTTAAACAAGTATCCAAGTATTATTTACTTCCAAATGATACCTACTGATTTGATTTTGAAAATATTTGGATTTCACATAAAGATTTTATTAATAAACAACAAAAACTTTATTTAATTAATAAACCATGGCCTAGTTATTTAATTAAGGATGGAACCTAAAAAGATTAAAGTGTTATTTATTTTATTTAGGATTTTTGGTTCAGAATACTAAACAGAACCAAATTTGTAGTTACAATGTTTGGTAAAGATTTGAATTGTTTGAATGGTTTGAATGTTTGAAGTGTTGACTGAAAATCAAATCAGAAAAATAGAAATAGAAAAAGAAAAGGAATCAGAAAACAGCAAAAAAATAAAAGAACCAACCCAACCCAAGAAACGAAGCCCACCTGACAGCTCTTTTCCCTCCCCGAACCGTTTTCCCTCACTGCTGAAACAGCCCGCAAAGTCACTGACTTGTGGCCCTCCTCCCTCACTCCTTTTCTCACTGACAGCGGACCCCACACCTACTGCTCTTCTTCCCCACCCCGCGGACTGGTTCTTCCCCTCTCCTCGCCGTTGCAGACATAAATTCTCGGCTTGATTACGCCTTAACGCGACGACCTTTACTCGCAGTGATCGCACACCTTAAAGCGCCGATCTCCCTCTCCGTTTCCCCTCGCCTCCTTCCCGAAACACGCCCCAGTGCGATATTTCACCAACCACTCTCCCTGTCTCCGACGAGGTCCGTTGACGATTCCATCCAAACCGGACCACCCCATGCCACACTGAGCACACGAACAAGTTCCCCACTCCCTGACGCTCCTCTCTGTACCCTCCGTTCAACCGCGGGCGCCCCAGGAAGCCGTCTTCGACAAAAATTCTGAGCGCCGCCGTCTGTCTCGCCTCCGACGAGCTCCTCCGGTAATTCCAGACCACCCCGACCCCTCTCGTTCACGCACACGCCTTCTTCGTGTCCTTGCGCTCCTGACCGTGTGCCTCGTTTGTCTCCGGGTGATTCCTAGCGTCGTCCTCGACCTCGACCGCGCGCGTCCGTCGCCAGTACCAACTCCGGCGAGCAATCGCAGCTGACCCCGTGCGCCCCTCGACGGACCAGTCCCACGTTGAGCATCAGCGTCGCTCCACGAACCCGGTGAGCTTCCTCCCTCTCTTCCTCGCTTCCTGCCTCGCCAACGCCGCCGCCGTCTGCCCATCGCCGCCGCGCGCTGCCGCTAAGTGATGTGGACATCCCTACTATTGATACAACCGTTGTACCTACATCAACACACATACAAGGACCCATCACAAGATCTCGTGCCAAACAACTTAACTATCAGGTACTTTCGTTTCTTGGAACTATTCCTTACATACATGAGAATATGATGCTGCCTAAGTCAGATACATTTCTTACTCTTAGGAATGATGGACCAAGCATGGATGAGAGGGACAAGCATTGGAGCATGGCCATGCATGGAGATGGCAGCAAGCATGTGATGATCCAAGAGAAGGCCACGGATGAAGATTTCAGAACTTTGAGGCCACCATAATGAAGAAAGAAGGCTTGGACGAAATATTCAAGATCAATACTTTACGAATTCGTCCATAGCATAATATGGTGCTGCGACACCTTTATTTTGGGCCAGGCCCATGTAATTTTCGCAGGTTTTTAATTAGCCACTTTTTAGAGTCCGTATTTGAGGGGAAAAGGACTTTTAGGGTTGGATTCGGCCACCACTTCCATGGCTGGCCGAAACCCCACCTAAAAAAAATTAAATACGCCCCATAGCCGAACCTTTAGACTCGGATTTTGTTTAGACATTAAGTTAGCCATAGTCGCAACTTCGCCAAGGCTCGGCGTCGCAGAGGCCTCTTGTACCAGCACCTATTCAGGATCCCACCTCTTTCAATAATGCTTTCCTCTTAATCCGCAATATCTTGATTGCAATATTGGTTCTTACTTGTTCTCGATTTCGTAGGAATTAAGACCCTCGCTGGTCGGTGATCGTGTTCACGCAGGATCGGTAACCTCCGAGATTGGCCTAGCGATTGCATTGGCGCCGTTCGCACGTGTAGTCGGATCGTCAAGCCCGAACTCCACCAAATCGATTATCGCCATCTCATCGAAAGATCGGACACCTTTGCCCTATCAAGTGGTATCAGATTTCAGGTTGCTCGGTGAGATTTTACTGTTTTTCGTAGATTAGATCTGTTTTTACCTATAACCCACGAAAAAGCCAAAAACACAGTTAGAGTTTAGATCCATCCCATAACCAATCTACGCCTCGCATTATCTTTTCAGTTTTTGCATTGTTGAATTTGTGTCTACATCGTCGCGTCGAGTTCTTTGGTCTTAGTGTCTCGTCCCTTAGAGTTTCGAGTTCGATCATACTAGTCACCGCCCGCCACACGCCGATCACCGCCATATACCTGCCACCATATTCCGCCATATACCCCACCACCAAAACCCTAATACTCCGCCACCGCCTTCCTACCGCGACACAGATCCGATCAGTTTTTCTGCCGTGGTACGAGTCCGAGTAGAGTTACTGTTTCCTCGTTATTTCTTTTGACTTTCCTTCTTTGTTATTTCCGTGTTCAGCTAAAGTCCGTGTCGAGCTAAGAGTCCGGTCGTAAGTCCAGAAGGAGAGCAAAAAAAAAAAAAGTCTGGAACCGCCTCCGAAAAAATTTTCTGGCTATACTGGTTTTCGGCTTTGGGGATCACTTTTCTCCATCGGCCGTTATAGCGATATTTTTTTGGCGCCTGCGCGCTTTCCGGAGCAAAATAAAAAATTTCAAAAAAAATTTTGGGGGCTAACCTCTTTTTAGACCCCGTAGATCAGTTCTAGACACTCGCCATCCTAGTAATTTTCTGCATCTCGGATCGCTTTTCAGGGTGCTATATCATCATACAGTGCTTGTTGTGTCGCGTCGTGACATCGTTGGTGATCTAGGCTCGCGTCTCTAGTACGGTCTAGCCTAGGACCAGCACAGTACCGTCGTTGAGCATTCTTTCAACTTTTGCATTGCTGTTTTGATAATTGCTGACCCCTTTGCTAAGCCTTCCCAGAGCTCCACAGATACTCTCCACGTGCGGTGTTTCGACTCCTGGTAATCGCTTGGTTCAATCTCTGGACCCACTGATCCTCGTGGTTGCACATCGCCTTTTCCTGCTGTTTGGTAAGAACTTGTAAGAGCTTCGTATATTGCTTGACGGATTACGCGTGACTTCCACCATATTCCTGTAGTATATACCTGTGCTTTTAAGGATTAACCATGACAGATACTTCGCGGAACCCTGCCACCATGACGAACGAAGAACTACATGCCCACTTCTCCGCTCACAGTCGGTCAGCGAAGACGTGGACACGCCTAGGGAGTTTGACACCAAGCTCACCAACGCCGTGGACAAGATCGATGGACTCGAGAAATCCTTCAACGCCAAGCTTGACGTTCGGTTCAAGGAGCTTCGAACCGATTGCCACCGCCGCAGCACCCACATGGTGCACGACGCATTCGATCACGGCTCGGACTGCTGATGCGGCTGCCGCCCGCGGCTCTGCTGCGGCAGCGTTCCTCGGACTTACGCGGCTGCTCTGCGACATTGGGGACGGGCATTACGGGTACTACTACGACCCGGCGACGACGATCTGTTGACGAGGAGGTTGAACAACCTCCACGGTACCGCTGGTCGTCCCGACATTACTACCGCAACGCTACATCGATGCGTAATGATGATGATCATGTTGCAAAGCTTAAATTAAATATTCCATCTTTTGAGGGTAAATATAATCGATGCATATCTTACATGGGAGATGGAAGTAGAACAACGTTTGCATGCTTAAAATATCCCGAGAATATGCGTGTTAGTGCTGCTACATGTGAATTTACTAAATTTGCTTCCCTTTGGTGGTCCGAGTATTGTCGTTTAAATCCTACTACTATTCCTAGTACTTGGACTGCTTTAAAACTGCTATGCGTGTTCGTTTTGTACCTCCCACTTATCAACGTGATTTACTAAGGAATCGCACGCTTAGAGCAAGGGAAAAATTCAGAAGAGTATTATCGGGAATTGCAAACGGGATGGTTAGGTGTGGTCTTGTAGAATCTAATGAACAAATGCTTGCGTTTCTTTGGTGGATTAAACAAGGACATTCAGCACATATTAGATTATAAGGAATATAATTCTATCACTCGTTTGTTTCATCTTGCTTGCAAAGCTGAACGTGAAGTGCGGATCGCCAAACACCATGGAGGAGGACTAATAATTGCAGGTCGCACATCCACTTGGACATCCGACAATCAGCGCCTCCTCGTGATTCGCCTCCATACTACCACATCCAAGGCCACCACAAGATTTCCATTGCTCCTCCACCATCATCCAATGCTCACCTCGTAGTGCATCTTCTATGGCTTCCACGGGTAAGACTAAGGATATACAATGCCGCAAGTCTTTGGGGTTTTGGTCATATTGAGAGCGATGCACAACATAACGTGTGATGATGGTGCGAGAAGATGGTGAATACGATTCCGCGAGTGACTTCGATGAAGATACACTAGCCCTTATTTCTGCTCGAGATGGAGACAATTCTGATGATGATGACGAGCCAGAGGTAATGGGAGCTGAAGCTGTTGATCAATACAAGAGTTTAATTACACAACGTGTGTTGAGTGTGCAATTGAGCAAATCTGAGCAAGATCAACGCCACAACCTGTTCCAAACACGTGGTGTTGTCAAGGAAAGAGCTATACGGATCATCATTGATGGGGGAGTTGTAATAATCGGCGGTGTTGACATGGTAGAGAAGCTTGCGCTTCCAACAAGACAACGCCCACATTCATACTACATCCAATGGTTTGAGAGTTCTCGCAAGATCAAGGTAACAAGAACGGTACGCGTGCATTTTACTATTGGTACATATTCTGATTTTGTTGATTGTGATGTTGTACCTATGCAAGCTTGTTCTTTGTTACTTGGTAGACCATGGCAATTTGATAGAGAATCTGTTCATAATGGCAAAACTAACCACTATTCTCTTATGCATGATGGAAAGAAAATTGGTCTAAAACCTATGACTCCCGAACAGATTTTAAAAGATGATCTTGCTAGAGCTAGTAGAGCTAAAACTGAGGAGAAAAATAAAAGTGAGAATCAGATTGTTGCTGCAGATTTTATACCACCAAAGAACACTAAATCTGATTCTACACATGCTATTGAAATTCGTTTGAAGAGTCCATGTATGCTTGCAAATAAAATTGATATTGCTGAACTAGATGTAAACAATACTCAATGTTATGCAATTGTCTGCAAAGAGGTTTTGTTTTCATTTGAGGATATGCCTCCTTCTTTGCCACCCATTTGCTAACCTTTTGCGTGAATATGAGGACGTATTTCCCTGAGTTGCCACCGGACTACCTCCTATTAGAGGAATTGAGCATCAAATTGATCTAATTCCTGGTGCCACGTTGCCCAACCGCGCCATATAGAACCAATCCGGAGGAGACAAAGGAGATACAACGCCAAATTCAGGAACTACTCGACAGAGATCATATTCGTGAGTCCCTTAGCCCTTGTCTTTGTTCCTATTATTTTGGTACCAAGAAAGATGGTTCTTCGCGCATGTGTATTGATTGTAGAGCTATCAATAATATTACTATTCGATATCGTCATCCTATTCCACGTTTGGATGACATGCTTGATGAATTGAGTGGCTCTACCATGTTTTCTAAAGTTGATTTGCGTAGTGGTTACCACCAGATTCGTATGAAATTAGGAGATGAATGGAAAACAGCATTTAAAACTAAGTTCGGTTTATATGAGTGGTTAGTAATGCCGTTTGGTTTAACTAATGCACCTAGCACTTTCATGAGATTAATGAACGAAGTTTTACGTGCTTTCATTGGACGTTTTGTGGTAGTCTACTTTGATGATATTCTGATTTATAGCAAATCTTTAGAGGAACATTTGGACCATTTACGTGCTGTTTTCAATGCTTTACGTGATGCACGTTTGTTTGGTAACCTTGAGAAGTGCACCTTTTGCACCAATCGAGTTGCGTTTCTTGGCTATGTTGTTACATCACAGGGTATTGAAGTGGATCCAGCCAAGATTGAAGCTATTGACAATTGGCTGCAACCCAAGACGGTCACACAAGTGAGGAGTTTTCTTGGCCTCACTGGTTTTTATAGGCGCTTTGTCAAAGACTTTGGATCAATTGCCGCCACTGAATGAGCTTACCAAGAAGGATGTGCCCTTTGTTTGGGGCGATGCACAACAACAGGCCTTCCTCATATTGAAAGATAAGCTAACACATGCTCCTTTACTCCAACTTCCTGATTTTACTAAGACTTTTGAGCTTGAATGTGATGCTAGTGGAATTGGTTTGGGAGGGGTGTTATTACAAGAGGAAAACCTGTTGCATATTTTAGTGAGAAATTGAGTGGGGCTAGTCTGAACTATTCTACTTATGATAAAGAATTATATGCGTTGGTTGGACATTAGAAACTTGGCAACATTATCTATGGCCTAAGGAATTTGTTATTCATTCGATCATGAATCTTTGAAGCATATTCGTAGTCAAGCTAAGTTGAATCGTCATGCAAAGTGGGTTGAATTTATTGAGTCTTTTCCTTATGTTATCAAACACAAAAAGGGTAAAGATAATATTATTGCTGATGCTTTGTCACGCCGTTATGCTTTGTTATCTCAGCTTGACTTCAAAATATTTGGATTGGAAACTATTAAGGAACAATATGTGCATGATGCTGAATTTAAAGATGTGTTGCATAATTGTAGAGATGGTAGAACTTGGAACAAGTTCGTCTTCAATGATGGATTTGTGTTCCGTGCTAACAAACTATGCATTCCAGATAGCTCTGTTCGTCTTTTGTTGTTACAGGAGGCGCATGGAGGAGGATTGATGGGACACTTTGGTGTCAAGAAGACAGAGGATGTTCTTGCTACACACTTCTTTTGGCCACGTATGCGTCGAGATGTTGAGAGATTTGTGGCACGCTGCACTACTTGTCAAAAAGCTAAGTCTCGCCTTAATCCACATGGTTTATATATGCCTCTTCCTGTTCCTAGTGTTCCTTGGGAGGATATTTCTATGGACTTTGTTTTGGGATTGCCACGAACACGTAAGGGAGGGATAGTATTTTTTGTTGTGGATCGGTTTTCTAAGATGGCACACTTTATTCCTTGTCATAAACGGATGATGCTTTGCATATTGCTGATTTGTTCTTTCGTGAAATTGTTCGTTTGCATGGTGTGCCAAATACTATTGTCTCGATCGTGATACTAAATTTCTTAGCCACTTTTGGAGATGTTTATGGGCTAAGTTGGGGACTAAATTGCTGTTTAGTACTACATGTCATCCCCAAACTGATGGTCAAACTGAAGTAGTAAATAGAACTTTGTCTACTATGTTACGGGCTGTTTTAAAGAAGAACTTGAAATTGTGGGAAGAGTGTTTACCTCATATAGAATTTGCTTATAATCGTTCATTGCATTCTACCACAAAGATGTGCCCATTTGAGATTGTGTATGGTTTTGTTCCTCGTGCACCTATTGATTTATTGCCTTTACCTTCTTGATTGCAACATAATTTGGATGCTACACAACGCTGAAATGATATTAAACTTGCATAAGACTACTAAAGATAACATTGAACACATGAATGCTAAGTATAAACTTCTTTGGGGATAAAGGGAGAAAGCATGTTGTGTTTGATGTTGGCGATCTTGTTTGGTTACATTTGCGTAAAGATCGTTTTTCTGATTTACGCAAGTCTAAGTTAATGCCACGTGCTGCTGGTCCCTTTAAGGTGTTAGAGAGAATCAACGATAATGCATATAAACTTGAGATGCCTGCAGACTTTGGTACAGTTAGTCCTACATTTAACATTGCAGATTTGAAGCCTTACTTTGGTGAGGAAGATGAGATTGCGTCGAGGACGACTTCAATTCAAGAAGGGGAGCATGATGTGGACATCCCTACTATTGATACAACCGTTGTACCTACATCAACACACATACAAGGACCCATCACAAGATCTCGTGCCAAACAACTTAACTATCAGGTACTTTCGTTTCTTGGAACTATTCCTTACATACATGAGAATATGATGCTGCCTAAGTCAGATACATTTCTTACTCTTAGGAATGATGGACCAAGCATGGATGAGAGGGACAAGCATTGGAGCATGGCCATGCATGGAGATGGCAGCAAGCATGTGATGATCCAAGAGAAGGCCACGGATGAAGATTTCAGAACTTTGAGGCCACCATAATGAAGAAAGAAGGCTTGGACGAAATATTCAAGATCAATACTTTACAATTCGTCCATAGCATAATATGGTGTCATGACACCTTTATTTTGGGCCAGGCCCATGTAATTTTCGCAGGTTTTAATTAGCCACTTTTTAGAGTCCGTATTTGAGGAAAAGGACTTTTAGGGTTGGATTCGCCACCACTTCCATGGCTGGCGAAACCCACCTTTTCTTAAATCGCCCATAGCCGAACCTTTAGACTCGGATTTTGTTTAGACATTAAGTTAGCCATAGTCGCAACTTCGCCAAGGCTCGGCGTCAGAGGCCTCTTGTACTTCGCACCTATTCAGGATCCCACCTCTTTCAATAAAGCTTTCCTCTTAATCCGCAATATCTTGATTGCAATATTGGTTCTTACTTGTTCTCGATTTCAGGTAGGAATTAAGACCCTCGCTGGTCAGGCTGATCGTGTTCACGCAGGATCGGTAACCTCCAGGAGATTGGCCTAGCGATTGCATTGGCGCTCGTGCTCGCACGTGTAGTCGGATCGTCAAGCCCGAACTCCACCAAATCGATTATCGCCATCTCATCGAAAGATCGGACACCTTTGCCCTATCACTAAGCGCCGCCAGTCTTAGGTCATTAGACGAGGACCGTTGGATATGGATCCTAAGGCTCGGATAGGATCACTTAAAACCGAAAGGGTATGCGTTCAGAGCCGCACGATTAGACTTAATCCAACGCACCAGAGCGTGATCCGCAGCGAACCGGTATCGGCCAATGAAACAACGACGCGTGGCAGGATCTGTTTTAAAACTGAATTTGAAATCAGATTGAATTGCAAACTTCAAACCCCTGTAACTTTCGAACCACACGTCCAAATTTGACAAATTTTATATCAATGAATTCAGGAGAACAAGCCCTAGCCAACCATGCCCTTAGTTTGGCAAATAGTAGCTGTTAGCTTGTTTGAATTTACAGATTCATTTGTATACTTGTTTAGAGTATAAAAATTGTTTAAAATTGAATTTAAGGATAAAACCTTTGCAAATTGGTTTGTTATGACCTTACTGACCCTAGGAACCAACCCATGGTTTGGAAAATAAATTTGGAAAAGTTTGGATTGGATTAATTAGTTTAGTCCATTTCTAGCCAAATAAAATTGTGATTTTATTATGGAAATGTTTAGGGGAAGAAAACTTTGAGTAGATGGTTTGGACCAAACCTACTGACCCAAAAACACCAAGTTTTGCAATAGCAACTCATTTGGTGAACCCTATGGGCTAATGCCTTAGTAAAAAAAATAATTCTACACCACATAAAATAACACTTTGTTTTGAAAATGGTTTTAAAGTGAAACCTTTTACAAATGACTTGGTCACTTTAGGAAATGACCATTAGATGTACCCAAATGACTATGACCCACTAGGAACCACTTTTTCAAACAAAACAAAGCTTGGCATGCTTGCATGCATTTCTTTGACTTTGTTATTTATGTGTGTTGTTTTGCTTGATTGGTAGATTGAGCTTGTGCCTTGCTTGATTGATTTGTAGTGACTTGAAGAGTGTGATTGTTGCAAAGATCAAGAAGTGAACCTATACTCTACCAAAAAGGCAAGTGATGCTTCATACTTTCTATCCTATTACTTTTTCTATGCATTAGTGATTTTGCTAATTAAACTTGCATGGATTTTGCTAAGTATAGATCTTGCTATAGGAAAACTTAGTAGATGAATCCTTAGTAGGATTTCCTAAGTTAAGTTTCCTAATACTACCAAGCTTAGCCTAGCTAATAGAAAACATGGGTGGAAAACATATTCACACTATGGAAAAATATTCTAAGTCTGAAGACTTATGTTTTTGTTTAATAAAACAACTAAGTTAATAAATCACCTGGGTGGAATGGATGGATTGGGTTATGTTGAGTGGTTACACAAGGCCAGGAACCTTGTGTATCTCACTTGTGGATGGCCACCCAGGAAACAAAGAGATTTGAGATGTCAAATGTTGAGAAGCTTCAAGTGCAACCACTTGGCAATATGGGCTCTGCCATGATCATATAGGTTGCAAGAACTTAGCCAAATGGACAGTGGGTGGTAGTGTTTGATAGGTTGGAGCGCGTCCATTTTGGTCTAAGGGAAAGTTTCTGAAAGATCTTGTCTTGGGAAACCAAGTCTTGTGGGTAAAGTGCACCACCTCTGCAGAGTGTAAAATCTAAGTACTTAGCCATGTCCACAGTAAAGGACAATTTGAGCATCAAGACATGGAAACAATCAAGAATCTCATCATTCCAATTTCTAAATTAAAATCTTGTGGTTTGAACAAGGGTTGTTTGAATTCTTCAATCATTGATGGAGAGATGGCTTGGTACAAGGATCTTGAAATCTTTGATTGAGGAAATGATTTTGTCAAGCAAAAACTTAGTATTTTCAAAATGATAAGAAAAATCTATTTTGAGCAATGCAAGCCTCAACTCCACTTAGCCAAATGCATATAGATGATAGATTCCACTATACTACCATAGTATCACTTGCCAATACAATTCAAATGTATTGACCCTTTGTGGCTGTAACTTGTATGTTGCAGGTTTGATTGTTTTTAGTGAAGATTGATTGATTAAGATTACAAAGTCTACAACCAACATTTGCCTGTGGCACTTTGAAGATGAAGGATCCATGACTATAGTTATTCCGCTGCAATGTAATGTATTAGCCAAATGAGCTATGATTGATGTAATAAACTTATGTTATTCCTGGTTATAAAGTTATATTATGACCTTTGTTTCTTGATATTACATCTTAACTGTGGATGCTAGCTATTGATCCAGGGACTAGCATTGTAAAACACAGGAGGACTCTACCTTATCAGGTTGGGACCGCTACAGATGGTATCAGAGCATTGTGTTGCCTGTAGGATTTGTAAACCCTAGGATTGGACAAAAACCCTTAGAAAAATAGGAGTTATACTTTGATCCAAAACTTATTTACAAAAACACTTGTAAACTCTTTCCTTAACCATTTTGGTTTCAACTCTACATCTCTTCTACCTCAACTTGATGGAAAGGCCTAACCATGACCAAAGACTACATCATGTGCAAAGGACTTCTTCAACTTCTTCAACTCTAATGACTTCAACATCTTCAACATATTCACCAAGGACCTCCAACTTGGATATCACTAAGGACCACAAATGATACAAGGAAGTCTTACTCAAAATTTAGAGACTGAGGGAATGCAAAATAAGAAGGAGCCATCAACAACTTTGAAGTATTGTGACCAAGAGCTTTTTCTCAAGGAAACCATGATCTCATACAAGAAGAATCAAGAAGGAAGGAAAGATCACAAGTGAACCATATAGATGGACCACCATAATTTAGTTAGGTCAAACACACCAACTTATGTGGTATAACAAAAATATTTTTTTTGACAAAGTATGTGCTTGAACCTTGTTTGAGTGAAATGTTTGACTTGTGATTGCATGCACATTGTTTGTGTGAATTGTGATGTGTGTAACTAGAATTGATTCCTTAGAAATATCTTGCCTATTCTAATCTTCCTTCAACCCAAAAAGATGACTACTCCCAAAGACTCCAAGGTTGAGGACACCAACACCAACCAAGCTGATAACATAAAGGAACTGATAGCAACCCAAAACCAGTTGAGCCAAGAGACAACTCAGCTTTTAGCCAACAACAATGGACTAGACCCAGCCATACAAAGGATTTTGAAACTTCAATCCCAAATGTTGCAAGGATTGGTTACTCAAATGATCAACATGAGAGAAAACTTTTTCCAAAGAGCTAATGACAACAAGGATGACAAAGATGTTGTTTTAGAAGGAACCCAAGCCAACAATAGTTTTAGAGACAAAGATCATGCATCCAAGGAACATGAAGATCAATGCCTCAAGAAGAGAGAAAGATCTCCCACCTATGAAGAACATGAACTAGAAGAACTCCTAGCTTTGGAGAGACCCAAGAAGAAGAAGAAATGCCCCAACCCTAACAAGAAAGATATTACCCAAGAGCAATGTTACAATTGCAAAGAGATGGGACACTATGCTAATGAATGCCCAGAAAAGAAGAAGAACCAAGAAACAAACAAAAAGCAATGATACCAAAGGAAAAGAAATATATCAGCCAAGTGAGGTGCAAATACTGCAAAGAGTTAGGACATTATGCAAATTACTGTTCAGAAAAGATGAAGCACAAGATAAGCCAGCCTATGAGGGATATCAGCCTTGTCACATGTTTCAAATGCAAGGAACTAGGCCACTATGCAAACAATTGTCCAGAAAAGATGGAGAACAAGTTAAACAAGTCTATGAAGGATATCAACCTTGGCCCATGAGTCAAGCATGGAAATTAAGGACATAAGTGCAACTGTTTGCTTAGAGAAAATTTTCCCAGGATCCCAAGAAGGACAATGTGTAATTTTGTTTGAAATTTTTTTTAGGGTGGTAGTACCCTAGTTGTTTTGAACTTGTTTGTAACCCTAGCCTCCCCAAATCTCGGGACGAGATTTATTTTAAGGGTGGTAGCCTGTCACATCCCAAGATTTTCCAAATCTTGTAATGTGAAAATAAATTAATAAAATAAAACTTTGTTTGATTTTCAGAGCCAGAAGAAACTTTTTGAATTCCAATAGGAATCTTCAAACCTAATTTGAACAAATAAATCCCAAAAGGATTTAAAAACATAAAACAATTAACAAAGGAAAATAAAGTATTTTGGAAATACTATTTTGGATCTTTTAATAAAAGATTGGTTTTCAAAAGAAAAGATGGATTTATAAACAAGGATTATTTTATAAAGCCAAATTAAACCTTGACCAAACTTTGGGAATTAAAACATTTAGTTTGAATAAAAAACAACAAAGGTTTATTTAAAATAAAATAATAAAGAATTAATATCCAAACTTTATTTAAATAAGAAGTTTTACCAATTTAATTAAAACATCAAAACTTATTAAATTGTTTTAAATAGGTTTTCCAAATATTTTATATTCTCTAATAAAACCTACTAAAGTGTTTGGGCTTGTTTTAGATTTCAAAATAAATATCTCAAATAAAATAAATCCTATTTGAAATAATAATGAAAGTCTATTATACTAATTAATAATGGACCCTAAAATAAAATGTTATTTTATTTAAAAAAAAAACTAATCTCCAAGTACTCTATATTTCCCAAATAAAACCCACTAATTTGGTTTTGAAGATATTTAGTTTCAAATAAAGATTTTATTAATAAAAACAAACTCTAATTGATTTAATAACTAAGACCCATTTTATTTAATTATTATTGGACCCTAAAACAAAATAATATTTTGTTTTAAACAAGTATCCAAGTATTATTTACTTCCAAATGATACCTACTGATTTGATTTTGAAAATATTTGGATTTCACATAAAGATTTTATTAATAAACAACAAAAACTTTATTTAATTAATAAACCATGGCCTACTTATTTAATTAAGGATGGAACCTAAAAAGATTAAAGTGTTATTTATTTTATTTAGGATTTTTGGTTCAGAATACTAAACAGAACCAAATTTGTAGTTACAATGTTTGGTAAAGATTTGAATTGTTTGAATGGTTTGAATGTTTGAAGTGTTGATTGAAAATCAAATCAGAAAAATAGAAATAGAAAAAGAAAAGGAATCAGAAAACAGCAAAAAAATAAAAGAACCAACCCAACCCAGCAGCCCACGAAGCCCACCAGCGGCCCAGCTCTTTTTCCCTCCCCGAACCGTTTTTCCCTCACTGCTGAAACAGCCCGCAAAGTCACTGACTTGTGGCCCCTCCTCCCTCACTCCTTTTCTCACTGACAGCGGACCCCACACCTACTGCTCTTCTTCCCCACCCCGCGGACTGGTTCTTCCCCTCTCCTCGCCGTTGCAGACATAAATTCTCGGCTTGATTACGCCTTAACGCGACGACCTTTACTCGCAGTGATCGCACACCTTAAAGCGCCAGTCTCCCCTCTCCGTTTTCCCTCTGCCTCCTTCCCCGAGCACGCCCCCAGGCTGCAGTATTTCACCAACCACTCTCCCTGTCTCCGACGAGGTCCGTTGACGATTCCATCCAAACCGGACCACCCCATGCCACACTGAGCACACGAACAAGTTCCCCACTCCCTGACGCTCCTCTCTGTACCCTCCGTTCAACCGCGGGCGCCCCAGGAAGCCGTCTTCGACAAAAATTCTGAGCGCCGCCGTCTGTCTCGCCTCCGACGAGCTCCTCCGGTAATTCCAGACCACCCCGACCCCTCTCGTTCACGCACACGCCTTCTTCGTGTCCTTGCGCTCCTGACCGTGTGCCTCGTTTGTCTCCGGGTGATTCCTAGCGTCGTCCTCAACCTCGACCGCGTCGTCGCCAAGATACCAACTCCGGGAGCAATCGCGGTGACCCGTCGCCTCGACGGACCAGTCCACGTTGAGCATCGGCGTCGCTCACGAACCGGTGAGCTTCCTCCTCTCTTCCTCTCTTCCTGCCTCGCCACGCCGCTCGCCCATCGCCCGCCGCCGCTAAGCGCCGATCTTAGGTCATTAGACGAGGACCGTTGGATATGGATCCTAAGGCTCGGATAGGATCACTTAAACCGAAAGGGTATGCGTTGAGCCGCGATTAGAATTAATCCAACGCACTGCAGCGTGATCCGCAGCGAACCGGTATCGCCAATGAAACAACGACGGCGTGGCGGGATCTTTTAAAACTGAATTTGAAATCAGATTGAATTGCAAACTTCAAACCCCTGTAACTTTCAAACCACGTCCAAATTTGACAAATTTTATATCAATGAATTCAGGAGAACAAGCCCTAGCCAACCATGCCCTTAGTTTGGCAAATAGTAGCTGTTAGCTTGTTTGAATTTACAGATTCATTTGTATACTTGTTTAGAGTATAAAAATTGTTTAAAATTGAATTTAAGGATAAAACCTTTGCAAATTGGTTTGTTATGACCTTACTGACCCTAGGAACCAACCCATGGTTTGGAAAATAAATTTGGAAAAGTTTGGATTGGATTAATTAGTTTAGTCCATTTCTAGCCAAATAAAATTGTGATTTTATTATGGAAATGTTTAGGGGAAGAAAACTTTGAGTAGATGGTTTGGACCAAACCTACTGACCCAAAAACACCAAGTTTTGCAATAGAAACTCATTTGGTGAACCCTATGGGCTAATGCCTTAGTAAAAAAAATAATTCTACACCACATAAAATAACACTTTGTTTTGAAAATGGTTTTAAAGTGAAACCTTTTACAAATGACTTGGCCACTTTAGGAAATGACCATTAGATGTACCCAAATGACTATGACCCACTAGGAACCACTTTTTCAAACAAAACAAAAGCTTGGCATGCTTGCATGCATTTCTTTGACTTTGTTATTTATGTGTGTTGTTTTGCTTGATTGGTAGATTGAGCTTGTGCCTTGCTTGATTGATTTGTAGTGACTTGAAGAGTGTGATTGTTGCAAAGATCAAGAAGTGAACCTATACTCTACCAAAAAGGAAAGTGATGCTTCATACTTTCTATCCTATTACTTTTTCTATGCATTAGTGATTTTGCTAATTAAACTTGCATGGATTTTGCTAAGTATAGATCTTGCTATAGGAAAACTTAGTAGATGAATCCTTAGTAGGATTTCCTAAGTTAAGTTTCCTAATACTACCAAGCTTAGCCTAGCTAATAGAAAACATGGGTGGAAAACATATTCACACTATGGAAAAATATTCTAAGTCTGAAGACTTATGTTTTTGTTTAATAAAACAGCTCAGTTAATAAATCACCTGGGTGGAATGGATGGATTGGGTTATGTTGAGTGGTTACACAAGGCCAGGAACCTTGTGTATCTCACTTGTGGATGGCCACCCAGGAAACAAAGAGATTTGAGATGTCAAATGTTGAGAAGCTTCAAGTGCAACCACTTGGCAATATGGGCTCTGCCATGATCATATAGGTTGCAAGAACTTAGCCAAATGGACAGTGGGTGGTAGTGTTTGATAGGTTGGAGCGCGTCCATTTTGGTCTAAGGGAAAGTTTCTGAAAGATCTTGTCTTGGGAAACCAAGTCTTGTGGGTAAAGTGCACCACCTCTGCAGAGTGTAAAATCTAAGTACTTAGCCATGTCCCTGGTAAAGGACAATTTGAGCATCAAGACATGGAAACAATCAAGAATCTCATCATTCCAATTTCTAAATTAAAATCTTGTGGTTTGAACAAGGGTTGTTTGAATTCTTCAATCATTGATGGAGAGATGGCTTGGTACAAGGATCTTGAAATCTTTGATTGAGGAAATGATTTTGTCAAGCAAAAACTTAGTATTTTCAAAATGATAAGAAAAATCTATTTTGAGCAATGCAAGCCTCATCTCCACTTAGCCAAATGCATATAGATGATAGATTCCACTATACTACCATAGTATCACTTGCCAATACAATTCAAATGTATTGACCCTTTGTGGCTGTAACTTGTATGTTACAGGTTTGATTGTTTTTAGTGAAGATTGATTGATTAAGATTACAAAGTCTACAACCAACATTTGCCTGTGGCACTTTGAAGATGAAGGATCCATGACTATAGTTATTCCGCTGCAATGTAATGTATTAGCCAAATGAGCTATGATTGATGTAATAAACTTATGTTATTCCTGGTTATAAAGTTATATTATGACCTTTGTTTCTTGATATTACATCTTAACTGTGGATACTAGCTATTGATCCAGGGACTAGCATTGTAAAACACAGGAGGACTCTACCTTATCAGGTTGGGACCGCTACAAATTTCCTCATTAGGAATCTTACTTTTATTAGAGACAATATCCTTCATATACTTTGAATAAGGAGGCAACTTAATAGCATCAGTCAAAGGAATTTGCAAAAATAAAGGTTTCATCCACTCACAAAACTTGTTATAGTGTTCTTCCTCCTTTGACTTGTGTTTCTTATTGGGAAAAGGTATAGGTTTCTGCACCCAAGGTTCTCTTTCACTACCATGTTTATTAGCAATAAAATCTTCCTTAGTGTACCTAGGGTTCTTAGTGTGCTTCTCAGGCTCTTCTTCAATTTCTTCCTTGTCAGGAGCATCATTTTTATCTTTACCACTTTCAGTTTCAGCATCAGAGACAGATATACTATTGGGACCTACAGCAGGTTCAGAAGGTTCCTCAACTGTTTTATGTTTCTTTTTATTTCTCTGATGAGGACTACCACTATTTTCAGCTTGTTGAGAATCCTGCTCAATTCTTTTAGGATGTCTTTCAGGGTATAAAGGATCCTGAGTGGCATCACCACTCCTAGTTCTAATTCCATAAGCATGTTTATCTCCAGAAGCATTAACTAGCATATATTTTTGCACTTTAGCAAGTTGATCAATTTGAGTTTGAACCATGTGGAAGTGTTTAACAAGCATTTTAACATCATTAGCAGTTCTTTCCACAATATCTTTCACCTCATTAATAGCTCTAGAGCTTTCCAATAAATGATTTTGAACTTGTTTATTAAAATTACCTTGCTTAACAATAAAAATGTCAAGTTCCTCTAAGCATTGATCAGGAGGTTTACCATAAGGAATATCACCTTCATCAAAGTGTTGGAGAGAGTGTACCTCAATAGTGGATGAGTGGGGAATTGGCTTACATAATTCTTCTATAGGAGGTAAATTCTTCACATCTTCAGATCTAATACCTTTCTCCTTCAGACATTTCTTAGCTTCTTTCATCACTTCATCATTTAATACAATCACTCCCCTCTTCCTTGGTGTTGGTGTTGGAGTTGGTCCAGGAACAATTGGTTCAGGTGGAGTAGGCTCAGGTGTAATTGGATCAGTTGTAGTCCAATCATCATAATTCTTGCTTATTTTAGCCATTAATTCTTCAGCTTCTCTAGGAGTTCTTTTCCCGAAAACACAATCATCAAAACTATCTAGGTATGTCCTAGATTCATCTGTTAGTCCATTATAATAAATATCAAGAAGCTCATTTTTAGGTAATGGACATCCAGGATGTGCATGAATCAAGGAATAGAACCTTGTTCATGACTCAGGCAATTTCTCCTCTTCTCCCTATTTAAAATCAAAAAGTTTCTACAAAGCAGCATGTATAGCACTAGGAGGGAAATATTTCTGAAAGAAAGTAGCAATCAAGCAATCAGGGCTATCAATGGATCCACGAGGTAATCTATAAACCAAGCTTTAGCTTCTCCTTTTAGTGAAAAAGGGAAGATTTTAGCAAAAAAGTAGGTACACATCTTAACATCATCACAAAATAAGGCACTCATAGTAGAAAGCTCATTCATATGTGCCATAGCCTTTTCATTCTCAGTCCCACAAAAAGGTTCTTTCTCTACAATGTTTATATAGGATAAATCAAGAGAGAAATCATAATCTTTATCTTTAATGTCTATGGGAGAAGTAGCAAACTTAGCATTAGGAGACAGTTTAGGTATAATGGTATGTCTCTCTAGGAGACTCCTAATAGCACTAGCACCACGTGTGTTTCGATATTCTTCAATAAATTCATCAGTAATTTCAATGTAACCATCATTAATATCATATCTCTCTCTAGACTTAGGTGAACTAACAGGTATAATAGTGTCTTCACTAGGAGTTTCAGTGTTTCCCAATATAGTTCTAGCAATAGTAGCATCTAGGAAAGGTCCTAATGAACCACTCGCATCAAGCACAGTAGAAGTAACTTCATGAGTATCAGAAGCAATTTCAGATTCATTAGTAGTAGCAGTGTGTGTAGCATGTGTATGTGCTGGTGGTATAACAATCTTACTTATAACAGACGGTAAATCAAGAGCATCAGAGGTTTTTAGAACTGTACCTCTTCTTGTAGTAGATGGTAAAATAGGAAACTTTCCATCACGAGACTTTCCCATGATGAAAGGAATAGCAGTGAACAACAATAGATCCAAGTGAACTTACAAATAAAGCTATGCTCCCCGGCAACGGCGCCAGAAAATAGTCTTGATGACCCACAAGTATAGGGGATCACAACAGTCTTCTAGGGTAGTATAACCCAATTTATTGATTCGACACAAGGGGAGCCAAGGAATACTTATAAGCCTTAACAACTAAGTTGTCAATTCAGCTACACCTGGAAATAGTCTTGCTCATAGAAGTTTATAAGTAGCAACAATGTTGTAGTAGCAATAGCAAAGTAACAACATCAGTAAAACAAAAGAAATAGTAACAATAGTACCAAATAGTAGGATATGAGTGCGGTACGCATAGGGATGGATGGACGGGCGTTGCATGGAAGAGACTATTTAGGAAGGGATGGCTGAACCCGCAGGCGTCACTGCGTCGATGCCGGCCAAGCCGACGGGATTTCTCCCGACCCCAAAACAACCACTACCTTAGACGCTCCAAAGCACACCACCCAACTTTCCTCCCACTGCCAACCCGTTGTAGCGGGGCCTCAAGGGAATCAACTGGTAGTTAAGGTACTCTTTTTAATAGAGTATCAGAGCAAAGCATTAACAATCCATGAACACACGTGATCCTCACATCACAGACCCTCCGGTTATCCCAATTTCTGTCACTTCGGGGCCTTTGGTTTCGGACAATAATATGTGTAAACAGCTTGCAGATAAGATCACAAACAATACTATCATCATGAATCAATAACATGTTCAGATCTGAGATCATGGCACTTGGTCCCTAGTGACAAGCATTAAGCATAACAAGTTGCAACAATGTCAAAAAGCACTAACAAAGATACTAGGCACCATGCTCTAACAATCTTATTCGATGACATGATAGATCTTATCCAATCCCTACCATCCCCATAGCCTACATCGGGGGATTAATCACTCATGGATGGAGGAAACATGGATGGTTGATGGAGAGGCGTTGGTGATGATGATCTCCTCCAATTACCCATCCCGACAGGGTGCCAGAACGGAGTTTCTGGTTCCGCATCGCGGTTTCTGGTGGTGGCGGTGCAGCGGAACTCTTTTTGGAAAAACGTCGAACACACCTTTTGTTTTAGGTCAAGAGGCTTCTTATAGGCGAAGAGGGAGGTCGAGGGGGTGCCTGAGGTGGCCACACCCCCTCCAGGCGCAGCGAGGCCCAACCCGCGCGGCCATGGGTGTGGGCCCCTTGTGGCCCTCCTCCGTCTCGTCTTCTGGCTCCATGAGTCTTCTGGTGAAATAGGATTTTTGGTATATTTTCCGAGATGTTTCCTGAAAGTTGATTTTTTGCACAAAAACTAGACACCAAAGCAATTATGCTAAAAATAGCACCAGTCCGTGTTAGTTGTATCCAAATCACACAAGTTTAGAGGAGAAACAATAACAAAAGTGTCCGGGAATGTAGATACGTTTTGGACGTATCAACATTACACTCATCTACGTGTCATATTATGTCGGTACTTTGTATATCCATGTTTCGTTTTCTTTCTTTTTCATTTTTGTTCTTGTTTTTTTTATGCTTTCCAAAACACAAAAAGACCAAAAATATTTTCGTTGTTTCTCTTTTTTTGCTTCTTTAGCTTTTAGCTTTAGTTTGCTTGCCCTTTTAGCCTTGGTTTGTTATTCAAAAAACACAAAAATATTTGTTGTTCTTTTCTGGTTTTGTAAAGTTCGTTGCAGAGTTCAGCAGTCCTCAGTGACTCCTTTGGAGTTTGGTATTCATATTATTATTCAAGCCACACAAGTGAAAAGCAATAATGACGATTCATGACAATTCGAGGTGTGGTAAGAGGTTGGTATGAACTCTATTTGTTTTCATTTTTATACATATACTCATCATTGTGAGCATGCTTAGTTTGTTCATGTAAGGTGTATGTCATTTATTGAATGCTTAGTCGTTCTTGCTCTCTTATGATTAGTTCCGACTTGCTAATAGTTTGTAGCATGTCATATAAATATTTGCTTGCATTGTTTTATTCATAAGGTGGTATGACATTGTGGTATCCTCCTTTGAATGTTTTATCTGAATCGACTTGGCACATGCTCACGCATGCATATGACTAAACAAAAGTCAGTTAAGCCTCGATGATTTATTTTGCCTCAGAGTCTTGTGTCACTTTATGCCACAATTAATTTTGTTTTGTTGCAAGCATGATTATGATAGTTATTGCTCTCTCGATTGTCGCTCCCTTTCTATTGCTAGCCTTCACTTGTACTGAGTATGAGCTCTACTCGTGTATCTAACTCCCAAAACCAAAGTTGTCAAAAAAGTGTCCACCATATCTACCTATTAGCATCATTGCTATTCCTTGCATACTTATTATGCTTTGTCTTCTTCCAAATAAAAATGTTTGCTTGTTATGCAAAAATTAGTTAGTAAAGCTCTCACAAACTTGATGACACATTTTATTTCTTGCATTAATAAACCTGAACCATTGTGGCTGTCTATGTAGTTATATGCTTGCAAATTATAAGTTGAGAGTTAGCAGAACAATGTTGTCATGGGGAACGCTTTCGAGATTGCACTTATTTTTAGTTGAAATCATGTTCTTTTGTTTATGGATGCCGACGGTGTAAAATAAAAGGGGAGCTTGTAAGTTCATGGAGTTTTTATATGTGTTAGATAAACGCCTAGGCAGCTAGCCTAAGCCATGCCTAATCATGGTGGAAACTTGCAGCATAACCATAATGAGCATTTTGTGAAGCATCCTCAATAAAAACCTATGCAAATAGCAAATAAAAAGATCGCTGAGATGCTCATTGTCCGTTGCCTTGTCATTTTGATATGGGATAGCTCCTTTGTCATGGGGAAAGGGGTACCCCGTTAGCGGTTCTCTATGATACACATATATTTACAATGACAAGAACTTACCTGAGACCAAAGTTGAGTAGCATGAGGTTTCGGTACTCGTACTCAAGGGGATGAGATTTTCAACTTATGATATGTCAAGCATATAACTCATATTTGACCTCACTTTTACCTTAACCATTTAAAGATGCTTATGATAGGGGAAATGAGAGCTCAAAACTAATGAGTACCATACTTTCAACATTTGGAAGCCTTTCAAACTTTTTATTCTTTTCTTTCACTTTTATATCGAGTCACCATTTATTCTATGAGCACCTTCCCGAGAGCATAGCTGTCATTCTTAGTGTAATGTGCTTGTCCCAGAACACAGTTAATTGTGACATAACTTTGACGCTTGTATATTTGATATTTTTACTTCTAGTCTTCACTTGAACCTCAGAGGTGCCTTGGTATTTATGTTTTGCCCCAAAAGGAAGGCAAGCGAGATACCACTTTATCATACCTTCTTATGAGCATTACAATCTTGCATATGCCTATGTTTCATGTTGCTTATTATTATTGTGTTGGAATCTCTTCATAGCTTGCATGACTATTGGGTAGACTTATTTTCACACTCCTTATTATGAATTGCCTCAGTATTTCCTCATATGTTGAGAATATATACATCTGATGAAGCAAATGTGTTCGTGAAAGTTTCTTTTATTGCACTCAGTTTTTAACTAAATTGTTTGAGGACAAGCAATAAGCTAAGGTTGGGGGAGTTGATACGTCCAAAACGTATCTACTTTCCCGAACAATTTTGTTATTGTTTCTCCTCTAATTTGTGTGATTTGGATACAACTAACGCGGACTAACGTTGTTTTCGGCAGAATTGCTTTGGTGTCTCGTTTTTATGCAGAAAATCAGCTTTCAGGAAAAATCCCAGAAAATATGTCGAATATCCTATTTTCCCAGAAGACTCATAGAGCCAGAAGATGGAGGGGAGGAAATGCCAGAGGGTCCCACACCACCCTGATGTCTACGTACGCTTCTATTCTTGTAGACATTGTTGGGCCTCCAAGTGTAGAGGTTTGTAGAACAACAAGTTTTCCTTAAGTGGATCACCCAAGGTTTATCGAACTCAGGGAGCAAGTGGTCAAAGGTATCCCTCTCAAGAAACCCTGCAATCAAGATACAAGAAGTCTCTTGTGTCCCCAACACACCCAATACACTTGTCAGGTGTATAGGTGCACTAGTTCAGCGGAGAGATAGTAAAATACAAGTAGTATGGGTGATTATAAGACAATGGTGCTAGAAAATACTTTGATGTCGTGTTGTTGATGTGGCAGAAAAGAGCTTGACGGGAGGAATAAACTAAAGGCAATCTGAAATAAGGATGGCAGCAAGCAAACATGTAACAAATCTAGTTGTAAATGGTGTTTCAATGCTTAGAAACAAGGCTTAGGGATTATACTTTCACTAGTGAACACTCTCATATAAATATCTTCTCTTCATGATGCTACTCTGAACTACTCTCCGGTTGGATGACTCTAATCCACGGTAGGGCTATAATAGCACACCTCAAAGTCTGCTTCCCCATCTAGATAACCCCACACTATCACCTTGAGCGCTAGATGGTTCCGACAAACACCACAATTTCATAGAGACAACCAACTCAAAATATACTCATGATAAGTATTTATGTAATCTTTATCCTAAGTGCCACACAGTGTGCACGCTGTCACTTTCACACATGTGGGGAAAGCAGCGATCTATTAAAGCACTTGAGGTCCTTCGTGCCCCCGCTGCAAAAAGTCCATGCAAAAACGTCCATGCGATGGCCTCTAGTCCCGGGTTGTAACAAATCGGGACTAGAGATAGGAGCCTTTAGTCTCGATTTCACAGTCCCGGGTGCAAAACCGGACTAAAGGCCCTTACAAACCGGAACTATATGCCCTTTTTCCACTAGTGCATCAAGACTCAACATGTTACTACAAGGCATGTAAAAAGGCTTGTATTCTTGCGAGACAAAGTATCCACAACTACGTTTTCTTTGCCCTTCTTATATTTGACAATGTAAGGAAAAGACTCCATAAATTCAACCCACTTAGTGTGCCTTTTACTCAAGTTGGCTTGACCCTTTAGATATTTCAACGACTCATGGTCAGAATGTATGATAAATTATTTTGGCCAAAGTTAGTGTTGCCACACTTGAAGGACACAGACTAAGGAAAAAGCTCTTTGTCGTAAATTGGATAGTTAATACGTGCGCCATCAAGTTTCTCGCTATGGTATGAAATGGGACGCCCATTTTTCATAAGGACGCCTCCAATGCTGATGTCTACGCATGCTTCTATTCTTGTAGACAGTTGTTGGGACTCCAAGTGCAGAGGTTTGTAAAACAGAAGCAAGTTTCCCTTAAGTGGATTACCCAAGGTTTATCGAACTCAGGGAGGAAGTGGTCAAAGGTATCCCTCTCAAGCAACCCTGCAATCAAGATACAAGAAGTATCTTTTGTCCCCAACACACCCTATATACTTGTTAGGTGTATAGGTGCACTAGTTCGGCGAAGAGATAGTGAAATACGAGTAGTATGGATGATTATAAGTGGTAATTGCAATCTGAAATAAGAATGGCAACAAGCAACGACGCTAAAAAAGAGCTTGATGGGGAGGAAGAGACTAAAGGCCCTATAGTCCCCGGCAACAGCGCCAGGTCTAGTTGTAAACGGTGTTTCAATGCTTAGAAACAAGGCCTAGGGATCATACTTTCACTAGTGGACACTCTCATATAAATATCTTCTTTTCATGATACTACTCTGAACTACTCTCCGATTGGACAACTCTAATCCATGGTAGGGCTATAACAGCACACTTCAAAGTTTGCATTCCCCATCTAGATAACCTCACACTGTCACCTTGAGCGCTAGATGGTTCCAACAAACACCACAATTTCATAGAGACAACCAACTCAAAATATACTCATGATAAGTATTTATGTAATCTTTAGCCTAATTGCCACACGGTGTGCACACTGTCACCTTCACACATGTGGGGATAGCCGAAGATTACAATTAAATCACTTGAGTAGTAGAGTAGATCTACTTGATTACAAAGCTCATGATCACTATATGATCATGCATAGAGAGAAAGATGAACACATAGCTACCGGTAGAGCCCTTAGCCTCAAGGAAGAACTACGCCCTCCTCATCATGGGAATCAACAATGGCGATGGAGATGGTGGTGGAGATCGATGGAGATGGCTTCGGGGGCAATTCCCCAATCCCAGCAGTGTGCCGGAACAGAGACATCTGTCCCTCAAATCTCCCCTTCGGTGGAAGCGGCGCTGCGAAACTTTTGTGGATGTATGTCGATTCCTCTAGGGTTTTATCCTCGGGGGGAATATATAGGCGGAAGGGCAAGGTCGGTGGAAGGCCAGGGTCCCACACCACCTGGTGGCGCCACCAGAGCTGTCCCACGCCACCATAGGGTGTGGCCACCCTGGTGTCCCCCTCCATCTCTGCTTCGCGTTTTCGTATTGCTCCCAGAAAAATAGGCAGATTGGCTTTTGTCCCGTCCAATTCCGAGAATATTCATTTTTTAGCTTTTCTGAAACCAAAAACAGCAGAAAACAGGCAACTGGAACTGTATCATCTTGTCAATATGTTAGTTCCAGAAAGTGTATAAAAATACCTCAAAGTGTAGACAAAACATAAGACAAATGATATAAAACAAGCATGGAGCATAAAAATTATAGATACATTTACAACGTATCACACCCCAGGCGCGGGCCAGGCCTGGCCGTGCCTGGGCATGGTGTGGCAGCCTCGGACTCCGCCTCCACCTCTCCTTTCGCCTACATATACCCTCTAAACTAAAAACACCGGGGGGAGGGGGGTTCGATGTTTTTCCAGATAGAGTTCCGCTGCGCCACCACCACCAGAAACCGTGATTCGGAACCAAAAAATCCGTTCTGGCACCCTGCCGGGACGGGAATTGGAGGATATCATCGCCATCATCATCACCGACGCCTCTCCATCAACCATCCATGATTCCCCCATCCATGTGTGAGTAATCCCCCGATGTAGGCTATGGGGATGGTGGGGATTGGATAAGATCTATCATGTAATTGCATAAGATTGTTAGGGCATGTCGCCTACTATCTATTGTTAGTGCTTTTGACATTGTTGCAACTTGTTGTGCTTAATGCTTGTCACTAGGGCCCGAGTGGCATGATCTCAGATCTAAAAAAATTATTGATTCATGATGATATTATTGTTTATGATCTTACCTACAAGTTGTGTACACATATCGTTGTCCGGAACCTGAGGCCCCGAAGTGACAAAAATTGGGATAACGGGTGGGTATGGCTATGATGTGAGGATCACGTGTGTTCATGGAGTGTTAATGCTTTGCTCCGGTGCTCTATTAACAGGAGCACCTTACTTGAGGCCCCGCTGCAAACGGGCTGGCAGGACAAAAGATGTTATGCAAGTTCTCATTGCGAGCATGTATGACTATATACAGAACACATGCCTATGGTTATTTAGTACTTGGATGCTTTATCTTTATTTATCTGCAATGCCCATGTCTTGATCATTACATGAATTATACTGTTCATGCAACGCCCGTCCATCCATCCCTATGCCTACCGCACTTTAATCCTGCTGTTTATTACAATTATTACTACTGTCTTTATTTTACTACTGCTGTTATTTTGCTACTTCTACTACAAAAATATTGCTACTGATAAACCATTGCGAACAAGACTGTTTCCAGGTGCAGCTGAATCGACAACTCATCTATTAAGGCTTATAAATATTCTTTGGCTCCCCTTGTGTCGAAACAATAAATTTGGGCTTTACTTCCCTCGAAGACTGTTACGATCTCCTATACTTGTGGGTCATCATAGATCCCTTAAGTGTGTTACCTACAGTTCGGGAACATCACAGACATGATCGATACTCTTCTCCAATCAATGATTATCAGCGGCATCTAGATACCCATAATGACGCTTGTGCCTTCCACGATATTAACGTCGTTTGAACCATCAACGTCGAGTCCAATTCCCTTTGTTTCTTCGATACATGAATTATCCGAGATTTGATCATCGATATCACCATACCTTGTTCAATATCGTTACCGAGCACTTGCTTAACTCGTTCTCATGATATTTCATCCCCATGACCTAGTCACACGCTATGCATCTTATGGATGTAATCTCACTAAGTGGACCTAGCGTATCTTCTCCTCATGTGGGAGAGAAAATCCCAATCTTGATGCATACACCTCAACCTATCCCTTCGGAATACCTGACATGCACCTTTATGATCACCCTATTAAAGTGTGATGGTTGATGCAATCAAAACAGCCTCGAGTGACAGTGATTAGATATGATCTCACGGTCTAAGGAATAGGATACTCCGTTTCTAATTATTGCAAGGATGAACTTTGTGACTGATCATGTTGCAATACTTGTATTGGATACAATGTCCATCACATCATTCATCTAATGATATGACCTTATTGTCAATTGACATAAATATCCATGATCGGGAAACATTGATCATCAGTTGACAAATGAACTAGTTGTATAAAGGCTACTAGGGACTTGGTTTGTTTACATACCACACATGTATCAATGTTTCTGGTTGATACAATTATAACATGGTATAAAACTATTATGAAATAATTGAGATAAGCTAATAAAATAATTTAGTATTTGCCTGTAGGGCATATCTCCAACAGGTCCACCCCACCCTGGCTAGGATGAACTAAGTGTACGTGTGGGAGTAGCACTCGGGCACTCTTTGGTGTATGGTGAGTGTGGAATATTTTGGCCTCAGAGATGCACTCTCTATGGTGTGCACTCTAAGAATGCGTCTTCTTACTTCGCCCTACATGTCCACCTCCCATGTGGGAGGAGGCTGATATCACATGTGAAGACCCATGTTGCCATGTGACGAGGGTTCGACTCATCAATGCCCATTTTATGGACTTGGATTTTGGAGAAGGAGAGGACACTGAGATCGCGGAACGGCTAATAGACAAGCAATGCGGGACAAGGTGTTTACCCAGGTTCAGGCCCCCAGAGGGAAAATCCTACTCCTGCTTGTCTGCTCTCGATTAATGGCGATGCCGAAGATTATAGGGGTGCGCAGTTTGGATCTGGCGAGGTGTGTGCTAGGTTATGAGGTAGGTCTATATATTTAGATGTATTGTGGCATCTTAGGCCATGTCCTCCTTGTTGGATCCTTCTAGCCTTTATATATGGGGGATGCTAGTTCTCAGGTACCAATATGAGTTGGTTACAAGGTGGATTCAAACTCTAGTCTTGATATTTCCTTGTCTTGCATGCTTGGAGTCCGTGTCCATATGGGCTTCGTACCAGCCGAACCGCCATGGGCATGGACCTTGGCAGGTCGTCGAGTGGGTCTTCCGTTGAGCCGCACCAGGTAGCCTGTAGTTTGGTGCCTGTTGGGCATCCCATGTAAGTATCCCTCGAGTGTCCATCCGAATCATAGATTCGGGTGAAGACTCAGTTGTCTTGAGTCTTGCATTAGGATGTTGGAGTCGCCAGTTGTGTCAAGTGCGAAGCACTTCACCTGGAAGTTCATCGGGTCAGCCAAATTTTTATTAGTTCATAGGGACGATGGTAAACGTGCCTGGTGCGCTCGACGGATTGGGACTAGATAATTACTCTAGGGCAAAAACAACGTCACCTACTCAAACTCGAGTCCCCGGACTCGAATTCGGAAATAGCTGACGTAGTTCAACTCATTCCGCGGAGGCCTTACTAAGTCGAACTCTAGTTGATAAGTATGTGTACCCAACGCGTCCCTCGATATTTTCGTCACGCCTGTAGGTGCGGTATTTATTTGGTAGAGCGTAGTGGATGCGGTTATCAGGCCATCACATTGTATCTGTTGGTCTTATCTTTACGTCGTAGACACAACATACGAATGTTTGTCACCGCGGAGGTGTTTCGGGTGGCCAAGGTGACATTGTCTCTGAACTTGACATTGGAATGTAAAGTAGGCGGAGTCGCCAATTAGTCCGATTGCTGTAAGCGACTCGACATTGTGGACATAGTCAACACAATGGACTATAGGTTACGCGACCAGCGCTCCCTATGGGAGTAGTCCCCGAGTGTCTGCTTGAGCCATAGACTCGAGCAGAGAATTGTATTCGTCGGTTGTATAGACACATCAATCCGGAAGTTCTTCGGATGATCTTGCGAATGCCGTCAATGTTGGCGCTTTTCCGAATGCGCGACCAGCACTTCCTATGGGAGTAGCCCTCAGATACGTTGCAAATGTATCTATAATTTTTTATGCTCCATGCTTGTTTTGCACTAATTATCTTATGTTTTTTGTCTACACTTTGTGGCATTTTTATGAATTTTCTAGAACTAACATATTAACAAGTGCCACAGATCCAGTTTCCCGTTTTCTATTGTTTTTGGTTTCAGAAAAACTAGTAAAGAAATATTCTCGGAATTGGACGAAACAAAAGCCGAGGTTCCTATTTTTTCTGACACGATACGGAGTCCGAAGGAGAGACGAAGAGGCGCCGCGGGGAAGCCACACCAGGGGGCCGCGCGAGCCCACCCTAGGCCGCGCCTGGCTATGGTGTGGCCCCCTCGCGACTCCACCGACCTTGCCTCTCCGCCTATATAATCCCCCCGAGACAAAACCCTAAGTACCCGATCAGAGTTCCACGAAAAAGTATGTAGCCGTCGCCATCGCCATCCCTAGATCGGGAGGGATCTGAAGCTCTTCCCGGTGCCCTGCCGGAGAGGGAAGATCATCCCGAGGCCTTCTTCATCACCATGCCTGCCTCCGGAGTGATGTGTGAGTAGTTCATCCTTGGACTATGGGTCCATAGCAGTAGATAGATGGTTGTTTCTCCTATTTGTGTCGTCATGTTTAGATCTTGTGAGTTGCCTATCATGATCAAGATCATCTTATTGTATTGCTACATGCTGTGTTTGGTGGGATCTGATGAATATTGAGTATTATGTCAGATTGACTATTGTTCTATCATGTCTATGTTATTTGTGATCTTGCATGCTCTTCGTTGCTAGTAGTTACTCTGGCCAAGTATTTGCTTGTGACTCCAAGAGGGAGTATTTATGCTCGATAGTAGGTTCATGCCTCTAGTAATCTGGGAGAGTGATAGAAACTTCTAAGATTGTAGATGTGATGTTCCTACTAGGGAGAAAACAACAATCCTTTGTCCAAGGGCAATTGTATTGTTTACATTACACACTTTGCTTAATGCAATTATCTGTTGCTTGCAACTTAATACCCGAGGGTTGTTCGGATGATATCCCGGAGGTGGATTATTAGTCATAGATGTAGTTGGATTAGAGTCTATGTATCATGTTGTAATGCCCAAGTGAATCTCATACTGATCATCATGTCATGTACATGCATTGTTATGCATTCTCTATTTGTAAATTGCCTAGCTGTAAATTGTTCACCCAACATGTTATTTATCTTATAGAGAAACACCTCTAGTGAACTGTGGACCCTGGTCCATTCCTTCCCACTGATATTCCATCTAATGTTTACTATTTACTTTCTGCAATTACTATAAGCAATTACTTTATTCCACACTGTATGTTTAATCCTTTGTTTTTAGCAAAACCAGTGAGCTTGACAACCTCACTGATAAGTTGGGGCAAAGTATTTTGGTTGTGTTGTGTGCAGGTTCCACGTTGCTAGCAACACCTTCGGTAGTGGTTTCTTTCTCCTACTGGTTCAATAACCTTGGTTCTAACTGAGGGAAAACTTGCTGCTGTGCTCATCATACCTTGCTCTTGGGGTTCCCAACAGACTCCACATCAACTGAGCCATCACAAGCTTTTCTGGCGCCGTTGTCGGGGAGAAAGAAGATTTCTACAAGGGGAGTCTCTCACTACCAATCTCTTTACCTTGTTTTGTTTTGCTTAGTTTCTTTTGCTTAGTTTTGTTTGCCTCTTTTTATCAAAAACAAAAAGAATAGTTCCTACTTCAAGTTACTTTTATGTCTAGTTCTGCTCCAATCACTATGTCACCTGAGGAAATGATCTTCACTTTCAAAGAAGGGAGTGAGGAGAGTTTCAAAGAAGCTTGGTCTAGAATTTCTGATTCTTATGAAAAAACTGAACCTAAAATGACTCTAGGCTTGCTTCTTAGCAGTTTCTACTTTGGTCTTGTTCTTTGTTATAGATATGCTTTGGATGTTGTAGTAGGAGGAGATTTCCTTCATTATGATGGGGATGAAGCTTTTATATAAAAAAATTGATTGCAACATATAACTTGGCTAGTAAATTTGATTCATCCTTTATAAGCATTTATGCTAGATTAAACACTCTTGAGACAAATATAGCTTGTTTAAAAGGATGCTATAATATGCTTCGAGAGCATCATGAGTATGTTCCAATAAATTCTGAACCATCAAAATGGTTCCCTAAAGTAAAAGTTGCTATAAATGGTGGAACTTTTCATGCTCGTTGTGATATTATGTCTGAGTTCTGTCTTATGCTTAAAGATATTTATGAATCTCTGAATCTCTGGGGACTTTCTAAGGGTGGAGAAGAAATATCTCTTACCAATAATGCCACTATATTACCCATTGGAATATCTGAAGGAGTGTTTACAAAACTCCTAGGGAAAGTGGTATCTACTGATTATCTTGTTATTGAATGTGTAGGAAAAGGACAAATTACACTTAGAAGATCCCTGCTAAAACTCCTTGGAGCAATAATAGATGTGGGAAAAGGCACCATGAATTTCACTTCCCCACCAAGAAATCATGTGTACGCTAAAGGTAAGAGTAAAGGTAAGAAAGTTAGATGTAATTTTTTTGTTGTTGATGCTTCTTCATTCGAAAATACTTGATTCTTGCTTTCTGTTCCTAGCTAAAAGGCGTTAAAGAAAAGCACTCTTGGGAGATAACCCAATTTTTATTTTAGTAAGTTTTTATTTTGTTGAGTCTTAGAAGTTATTGCCTCTGTAATAACCTCTCCTTATCATTTTTGTTTCATTTTTGTGCCAAGAATAGCCTCTAATGAGAGGGAAGTAATATTTGGGGAAGTTGCTGTCCCGAAACTGATTATGTGCTGTTACCGTAAAAAATCATTCTCTTAGCCAGAACGTCGGATTGAGATGAATTTTTTTTGCGCATGCCCCTGGTATTCACACAACTTTAGTTAATTTTGCACTTTTCGATTTGAGCAACATAAGATTTTTGAAAAAATCGGTCTTTACCTGCAGGTCTGTTTGACAGATTTCTGCCATTATTTGCATTTGCCTCTTAATCGATTTCTTCTTTAGTTCTTTGGTTCACAAGATCTTTTAAAATGAGTTTCTACAGTAGCTTATGTTCTAATGGATGTTTTACTTGAGTTGAAAATGAACCCAAAGGTTTATTATCATGCATACACTAATGTTGCTAATGAAGATTGTGTGAAGTTTTTTATAAAAGAAGTTTTCAAGTGTAGGGAGAGAACGATGTGATGATATGAAGTATGGACACTGTCGTGGGAATGACCACGGCAGATGCTGCAATCGGCAGCGAGTAGTAGAACATGGGGCAAGGACGGCCAACCATCTACGGTGCGAGATGAGGGCGGAGACACAAGGTTTTACCCAGGTTCGCCCCCCCGGAGGGTAAAGACCTACTCCTGCTAGATTGTATTATGGAGAGAGTACAAGGGGCTAGCTCGACGACTAGGCGGCGAGTCGCTTGGGTGTATGATGGAACGTATCCTGTATGCGTACCCTAGGGAGGTTTATATAGGCTCTCCTCGCTAGGGTTTACAGATTACAACCGAATTAGTTAAGGATTCGGAGGGTCTTAGACCTAGTCCGACTGGGCCTAGCTATGCTTCTGGGCCTCCAGCTTCTAGTCGCCTGAGTCCTAGTCAAGTCTTGATCCAGTAGGCGTGCTGCAGGCCCACTCGCTGGCGGCTTGGGCCAATAGGAAACGTCCTGCTGGGCATACCCCGCTAGGCATATCCCCATCAGTAGTCCCCGAGGCTGTCGTTGATTCGTCGCAGGCGTTTGCTGGCAGTCAGAGTATGCGGGTCCAATGCGGACGCCTAGTCGAATCGGCGGCGGACTCCTGAACAAAGGAAAGAACTAGTCATTTTAGTCGCAATAACGGCGACCAATCATATCGCAGCTTGGAGAGCGGGTCGACGAGTAATTAGTCACTGTCATAGTGATCGGGTCGGCGAATCGTCGAGTGGCTGGAGGCAGCGAGTCGAGTAGACGAAGTTGGACCGTCAGCTTTGGTCAAACTAGCCGTTGGGTAATCCAACGGTAATATTGGCGTAATTACCGCGTAGTAACGGCTCCCGAAAATGGCGGGTAACAACCGCTATATAAGGAAAGTGAAGGGTGAAGGGGAAAACGCTTCCCTCACTTCCTCCGATCTCGCGCATCCTCGTTTCCCCATTCCGCGCAGCGACCAGAACGATTCAGAGTGATCTGAATCCCACGATCCTCTAGCCGATGGCTCCTCCCACCGAACCATGGGGCAGATCCAAGTGCACGAAGGCACTGCTAAAATCATTCGAGGAGGTGGGGATCCTCCGTGCCGGGAGATGGCGCATCCCCGCGGCGGAGAAGTAATTTAGGATCCGCGCGAAGGGGAATTCATCTGCTTCACTAGTCACCTAGAGCGGGGGCTCGGCTTCCCAACCTCCCTCTTCTTCCGGCGTTTCTGCGCCTATTATGATATCCAGCCGTTAGATCTGGGTCCGCACAGCATCGAGCAGCTCGCCATTTTCGTGGCGTTCTGAGAGTGCTACCTGGGATGCAGGACCTACTTCCCCTTGTGGCAAGATCTATTCCACGGGAGAATCATCCGCGAAGAGACATGCGGCCCAATGCTAGCCATGGGCGGCTTGACCTTCCAGCTGAAGTCGAAGGCGTCATTCTTCGATCTGATGCTGCCCGCCAAAGAAGCGAACGAGTGGAAGAAGAACTGGTTCTACGTTACCGGGTCGACTCCAAGCGATGAAGTGGCGCTTCCAAGGTATTCCGCCGACCGGCCTGAGCCGCGCCGGCTCCAAGTTGCCAAACTCCCGCTGGAGCAGCGGATGGTCGTCGACGAGATGCTGCAGAGCATCCGCAATTTGAAGACGAAAGGCCTTCAAACCATCAACCTCTACAACTGCTGGCTCGGGCGACGGCTCGTGCCCATGGCCAGCCGCGCCCACTACATGTACGAGTATTCGGGCAAGGACGACCCGACGAAGTCCTACCTCGTTGAGTGGAGACTCAACGACTACACCCAAGCCCTGAAAAAGATCACCCAGGCGGTGTATCTCGACGCGAAGGCCGGGGTCGCGCCTTACACCGCAAGGCGCCCAGCTCCAACGGTAAGCTGATATTTCCTTTTAAGGATGGCAATGGGCAGGGTATGGGCAGGGTAGAGCAATACCATACCCATACCCGTGTAGCCAATGGGTACAAAATCTTACCCATACCCGTACCCGTGGGTATAAAAGTTTACCCATACCCATACCCGACGGGTACCCGTACCTATTGGGTATCCGACGGGTATATTCAATAGTATACAAGTTATTCAAAATTTTACTTTCATCAATAGAATATTTGAAAAATATAATAATCTCTACTTATTAATAGTAGACGAGTACATGAAAGTATCAAATTAAAGTTTAGAAGTCGCAATCTCCTACTTGTTCCTAGGCTTCTTGGCCACATAGGTTCAAACTCTATAGTTAAGTTTGACATCTCAGTTTAAACGGGCAGGGTATGGGTATACCCATGGGTACAAGTCTATACCCGTGCCCGTACCCGTGACTTAACAGGTAGGGTATGGGTATTACCCATGGGTATAAAAGTGTGCCCATACCCTACCCATGCGGGTACGGTACCCGCGGGTACCCATACCCATGGGTAAAATTGCCATCCTTATTTCCTTTGCACTCGCAGTTCGTGCATTCACGGTCGTGCTAATGTCGTTTGATCGGTGTAGTTGTTTCAAGTGGTGGAAGGGTGGCTTCCGCCTGCAGACAATGAGAACTCGAGCTCGTCCGCCCAGGAAGGGAGCGAGTCATTGCCCGACAAGGGCGATGTTGAAAGTGACGGGGGTGGCGATGGCGACGATGATGACGACGACCCCATGGAGGTGGTTGACCCACGGTCCGCAAGACTCGTGGGAAGCACCAGCGCGAACTCGAGGCCAGCAAGAGCCTCGAGGCCCATGAAGATGACGACGACGAGCTCCCTGAGCATACCTCACACCGTGAGGCTACACCATCAAAGAAGAAGAAGAAGGCGCCGCCAAAGAAAAAGGTGAAGCCAACCAACCGGCGTCTCCGCCTCGGTCCGCGAGTAGCTTCGACGCTACCAGCTCGGTTGAGGAGACAACGACGCACGCGGCGACTGGCGCCACCGCCATAGTGGACGATGCGCCGCTGGTGTCGTTGCCGCCGCAGTTCGCCCCAGTCACCGGTTTGGCGGCCGCTCCAGCCACAAGGGCCTCGCCACCGAGGGAGGCTCCCGCAACAATTGCCACGGAGGCTCCCGCCGAGGCTTCGTCTTCGAAGAAGCCATCAGTGTCTTGGGAACACAACGTGTTCGAGACGGGCCTCAGTCGGAAACTGGGGCCAGAACTAGATAAGCCGGCCAGCATCCGCACCGGCTTGCGATTTTTTCCGGTCGCCAAGTGAGTGTTCCTTGACTTTTATCCGTCTCGCTTTGTGTTTTGATCAGAGAGTTTTGTTGACAGAGTTGTTTCGCAGGACTGGGATTAAGAAGATAGGTCACCCTTCAGTGGCCAAGGTTCCACCAGTCACCACGGAGGCGCCAGCTGATCCCTCGAAGAAGAGAAAGGGCGACGAAGTCGCTGCTCCCGCTGAAGGCGCTAAAAGAACAAAGGGCGATGACGTCGTCACGATTTCTAACGAGCCGGCGATTGCCCCAAGCGAACCTCCATCCGCAGCGGATGTAGCTCTGCAGGCCAAGGCCGCCGCGGCGAGTGCCTCGGTGCCACCTAGCCAGCTCCCTGGTGCCTCGGGCATGGAGGTTGAGCATTGTCGCGTCCATACTCTGCTTGTGCTTGCATCGGTGGACGCGATGGAGCTTCACGGCATGCTAGGTGCCACCATCCAGGTATGTCCAGTCCCCGAGGATCTGGCCACTGAATTTTAGTGGTCAGATTCTTTATTTTTTGCGTTATCCAGTCCCTGAGTGCCTAGTCGCTGAATTTCAGCGGCTGGGTACTTAGGAATTTTTTCATCCAGTCCCCGAGTGCCTAGTCGCTTAATTTCAGCGACTGGGCACTTAGGAAGTTTTGGTTGCTGACGCTGTGATTGTTGCACAGGGCCTGCAATGCGAATCGGCCGAGAGGCTTGCTGCGAAGTGCCGCATTGAGAAGGAACTTATCGCCGTCCAGGAGACGAACGAGGAGCTTCGAGCGGCTGCGGGTGAGTATTTACCTTGTTTGGCATTTGTCGCTGATTTTTTGCGGTGTTGACCATTTTGTTTTTGAAGCAGAGAGTAGTGCGGCTGAGGTGAAGGAAGCTCGCCAAGGCCTTATCTCGGTAGGTGATTTGAGGACGGTTCAGTCCGCTTTGAGCGTGGCGGAGAAGCGAATCTCCGATCTGGAGCGCGAGCTCAAGGAGGCGAAGGCGGAAGCGAGTTCAGTGGAAGGACGAGCCAAGGCCGCTGTCAGTTATGCCGCTGAAGAACGGAAGGTGTCTGATGCGCTCATTGCTGGGTTGCAAAATGATTTCTCTTCTCTTCAAAGTTTCATCACGGACCTCTGCCGCCCGCTGATTGGTAAGCTTTCCTTCAGCCGACTTCCGATTGCACGTACCGCGTTGCGGTTTTGGTGTTTTGCTTACTGTTTATTTGTGTGCTGCAGGCCGGATCACTGATAATGCGGAAGAGGCGCAGTCGTACGACGCGCGGCAGTGTGTGACCACCTTGGTTGACTCAGCCGCGCTGTCGGCGACTTGCCTCCAGGCATACCTTTAGGAGATCTCGCCCACGGAGGTGGTTCCTAGCAACCTTGTCGAGGTATGGTGCTACCTGGAGAAGGCCCCGTCGGACGTGGAATTCATGACGCGGTCGGCCTTCCGTTGTGGAGCGGCGACGGCGCTCAGCCTTGGGCCCGCACACTTCCCGGACGATTTTGACCTCGACGACGTCACGAGCGGTTACCCCTCGTCGACCGGCTCGGTGGAGATTGCTGAGGTGTTGAAGCTGACGGATCGGGCCGCGGTGTACTCTGACCGCGTTTGGGCGATGGGCTACCTCATTCCCTACCAGGAAACGATCGTCGCCCCTAATGACCCTGAGTCGAAGCACCGTGACTTCAAGGTGGAGCAACCGTTCCGTGCGGCGATGGCGGGCGAGCTGACGACGTACCCGTCGAACCCTTATGTTCCTTTTATCCGCAGCCGCAGGGACGGTGGCGCGTCTTCATCAAAGCCTACAAAATAGAATGTTTTGCCATTCAGCATTAGCATAGGATAATCATGTAACTCTCCTTGTATGCGAAACAAATTTGCTGCTATGAAGGAATGCTCGTGTTATTTTGTCAGTCGTTTTGTGATTTGAATGTTGTTTGTGCGAGTCCCCGAGCGTGTCCGCCCTTTTTATGGGGTTTGCCGCGTTTTTATATGTTGTGTGAACTGTTACTGAGTTAGGGTCGACTCGCCAGGGCTCGGAAATCCAGTCGCATGGCGACTCCCAGGGGTGCTCTTTACTTGGCCGTTTTCCCGGGCGCGAACGGGGTCGGGTCGCCGAGTCCCCGAGCGTGGTACTTGGCTGTTCTAGTCGCAAGCCCAAGGTATGTGAGGACTAAGTGCATTATGTTAGGCGCGTCACTCCTGCCTGATCCGTTAGATCAGTCGCATGGCGAGTCTGGGGCGCGCTCTCATACTTGGCGTTTTTCCCTAGCCGCTCGTCTTTGGTCTGGTGTCAGTCCCCGAGCGTGGTACTTTGCCGTTCGAGTCGCTGCGCCGAGGGTGCAGAGGACTTGGTCGCTGTGGGGAGCGAGTGCAGTCGTCTTGGCTCGGGGAGCCAGTCGAGCTAGGCGACTCCAATGGGGCTCCGGGTTAGCTTTTTTCGTGGACGGTACGAGGCCTGAGTTTTTCCAGTGCCATCGTACCGCACTACTTGGCCGTGCCGGTCGCTTTACCAAAGGTTGACTTCTGCGAATAGCATAACGTTGTTATTACGAGTGCAAGTGGCACAAGGAACGAAGAGTAGACGCAATTTGCGGTAACCAATCTGTTTTATTTCATAGCGGGTAGGGGGTACATGTATGGAGTTCTAAGAGTAGAACTTTCGTAGGAGGTTTACATTCCATGGCCGCTTGACGTTGAGTTTTCCGTCGCCTCGGACGTCGGTGAGGTAGTAGGCGTCGTTGCCCAGGACTCGCCCGATGGCGAATGGTCCCTCCCAAGGGGGTGAGAGCTTGTGCATGCCTTTCTTGTCTTGGATTAGGCGCAGTACCAGGTCGCCTTCCTGGAAAGTTCTTGTCCGTACTCGTCGGCTGTGGCAGCGGCGGAGCCCTTGCTGGTAGATGGCGGTGCAGGAGCGAGCTAGGTCGCGTGCTTCGTCGAGCTGGTCGACTCCGTCTTGGCGTGCGAGCTCGTTGTCGGCCTCCGTGTAGTTGACCACCCTAGGTGAATCGTGCTCGAGGTTGGTTGGCATGACTGCCTCGGCCCCGTACACCATGAAGAAGGGGGTGAACCCTGTCGACCTGTTGACGGAGGTGCAGATGCCCTAGATGACAGAGGGGAGTTCTTCGACCCAGCACCCGGCGGTACGCTCTAGTGGGATTTCTAGCCATGGCTTCAGGCCGTGGAGGATGCTCTGGTTGGCACGTTCCGCCTGGACATTGGACTCCGGGTGAGCGACTGAGGCGAGGTCGAGTCGGATGTTGTGCTCCTCGCAAAACTCGGCCATGGCTCCCTTAGCGAAGTTGGTGCCATTGTTCGTGATGATGCTGTTTGGGAACCCGTAGCGATAGATGAGCTCGTGTAGGAACTTTGTAGCGGTCTTCCCGTCGCACTTACGGACTGGCTTGGCCTCCACCCATTTTGTGAATTTGTCGACTGCGACTAGGAGGTGGGTGAAGCCAGAAGGGGCCGTCTTGAAGGGGCCTACCATGTCCATGCCCCACACGGCGAATGGCCAGGTGATGGGGATTGTCTTGAGCGCCGAGCTCGGTACGTGAGTCTGGTTGGCGTATTTCTGGCATTCGACGCACCGCTGGACAATGTCGACAGTGTCTGCGTGTGCGGTGAGCCAGTATAAGCCGTGTCGCATGGCCTTTGCGACCAGGGAGTTGGCGCCGACGTGGTGGCCGCAGTCGCCGGAGTGGATGTCTTGGAGGATTTTGCGTCCTTCAGCGAGTTGGATGCAACGTTGGAACACGCCGGTCACGCTGCACTTGTGGAGCTCGCCGTTGAGTATGACGAAGGATTTGCAGCAACGTGCTATCATCCGGGCCTCCATTTCATCTGCGGGTAGGGTGCCTCCCTCCAGGTAAGCGACGTATGGCGCGGTCCAGTCGCTTGGCTCGGCGATTAGTGCGACCAGGGCTGCTTCTGGTTGCAGCGGGATTCCGACGTCGATCTCCCTTGGGGGAGAGACGGAGGGCTTGGTGATGGTGTCGAGGAAGACGCCGGCGGATGGTGCAAGTCAAGCCGAGCCGATGCGAGAGAGTGCGACGGCCTCCTCATTCTTCCGCCTGTCGATCCACTCGACGAAGTAGCCTGCGAAGTGTCCTCCTAGCTGGTCCACTGCCTGGCGGTATGCCGCCATGGTGGGGGAGACGGCGTCGCAGGTGCCGGCGACTTGCCCGGCGACAAGGTCGGAGTCTTCATAGCAGTGCAGGCGATTGATGTTCATCTCCTTGGCTGCTCGCATGCCGTGGAGTAGCGCCTCGTATTCGGCCATGTTGTTGGTGCAGGGGGTGAAGTCGAGGTAGAGGACGTAGCGGAGCTTGTCGCCCTTCAGAGATGTTAGCACGATCCCCGCTCCTGCACCGTCTGCGTTCTTGGAGCCGTCGAAGTGTAGGCTCCAGTAATGGAGGTATGGCAACTTCTCTGGCTGCTGGGCCTCCTCCCAGTCAGCGAGGAAATCTGCGAGGGCCTGCAACTTGATCGCCTTGCGTGGCTCGTACTTGATATTGTGGACGCCGATCTCGACGGTCCACTTGGCGACTCGCCCGGTCGCCTCGCGGTTGCGGATGATGTCCTGCAATGGTGCTGAGGAGACAACCGTTATTGGGTGCTCCTGGAAGAAGTGCGGTAGTCGCCGCTGTTCTCTGAAGACCGCATATACCAATTTCTGGTACTGCGGGTAGCGCTGGCGCGACTCGGTAAGTACTTCGCTGATGTAGTATACGGGTCGCTGCACCGGGCGTTCCTTCCCTTCCTCTGGCCGTTCGACGACCATGACGGTGCTGACGACGTGCTCGGAAGCCGCGACGTGGACCAACATGGGCTCCTTATCGACGGGGGCGGCGAGTAGCGGTGCTGCGAGCAGCACCTCCTTGAGAGCGTGGAGCGCGTCGTCTGCCTCCTTGTCCCACTGGAAGGTGGGGTTCTTGCGCATTAGGCGATAGAGAGGCATCGCCTTCTCGCCTAGCCGGGGGATGAAGCGACTGAGAGCCGCGACTCGTCCGTCCACCTTCTGGACGCCGCGCAGGCACTCGGGTTTGCCGAGTTGGGCGATCGTGTTGATCTTGGCGGGGTTCGCCTTGATCCTGCGCTTGGAGACGACGTATCCCAGTAGTTGTCCAGTGGGTACACCGAAGGTGCACTTTCTTGGGTTTAGCTTTATCTTGTACCTTCGTAGGTTGGCGAAGGTTTCCGCCAGGTCGGCTAGTAGATCGCCCTGGCGAGTGGATTTCACCACCACGTCGTCGATGTAGACGTGGATATTGCGGCCAATTTGGCTCGCAAGGCACTCCTGCATGCACCTCTGGTAGGTCGCCCCGACGTTTTTGAGGCCGAAGGTCATGGCAGTGTAGCAGAAGGCTTCGAATGGCGTGATGAACGCCGTCTTCTCTTCGTCCTCGACTGCCATTTTGATCTGGTTGTACCCAGAGTAGGCGTAGAGGAAGCATAGCGACTCCGAGCCTGCGGTTGAATCGATGATTTGGTCGATCCGCGGGAGGACGAATTGCTCCTTCGGGCAGGCCCTATTTAAGTTTGTGTAATCGATACACATTTTCGAGGTCCCGTTTTTCTTCTCGACCAGGACTAGGTTGGCCAGTCACTTGGAGTATTTGATTGGCCGAATGAAGCCTGCAGCGAGTAGACGCTGCACCTCCTCGGCGATGGCTCGGCGGCGCTCTTCATTGAAGGGCCGCATCGACTGCTTGACAGGTCGCACTTTGGGGTCGGCGTTGAGTTTGTGCTCAGCGAGTTCCCTCGGGACACCAGGCATGTCGGATGGCTTCCATGCGAAGATGTCCCGATTCTCACGGAGGAACTCGATGAGCGCGCCTTCCTATGCTGGGCTCATGCCCGTCCCGATCGTCACCATATGGCTGGAGTCGCCTGGGACCAGCTCGACGGTGCGGGTGTGTGTCGTTGCCTCGAAGGCGGTGGAGTTGCCACCCTCCAAATTGGGCTTCTTGAGTATGGTGGGGTCGTCGTTGTTGACCCTGCTCGCATACTTGGCGAGCTCCTTGGCGTGGTTGGCCTCCGCCGCGATGACGGTGTCAGCGAGTTCAGTGCCTTTAGCCTCGCATTCTGCGGCCATGTCGGGGTCGACATGGACAGTGATGATGCCACATGGCCCAGGTAGCTTCATCGCGTTGTACGCGTAGTGGGGCTCTGCCATGAATTTGGCGAACGCCTGGCACCCCAGGATGCAGTGGTAGGGGCTGTTGAACGGCACCAGCTCGAAGACGATCCGCTCGGTGCAGAAGTTTGCTGGTGTGCCGAAGGTGTAGGGGTTCGTAGCATGGAAAACAAAAATTTTCTATCGCATACAAACAAACAAGCCAAGATCTATCTACTAGATTGTAGCAACGAGTCGATGGAATAACTTACCCTCGAAGATTCCAAAGTGTTTAACGAGAGCAGATTCTCGTGGGTGATGTAGTCGTACTCTTTCCGATCTCAAGATCGCGTGAGCGATCCTTCCGGCCACGTTCCGCAGCGCTCCATGATCGGTCCTGCGTTCGATTTTCGACGAAGACCTTCCTCTCCCTTGTTCCAAGGCAGCGGAGGTTGTAGCACTCTCTCGCGATTCCGGCACAATGGCATGGTACTAAGTAGAGGGAGATCCATGAGGCTTCATATAAGCCGGAGCGAGTATGGTGGAGTATGAGAGAGAGATATTAATGGTTTAGGGATTAGACACACCAATTAGAAGGCTCTAAACCAGGCTAGAGCAATTAGAAGCTCTAAACCAAAAGCGGCTCTAAACCGGAGATTAGAGGATAGGAACTTGTGTGTCTAGAGGAGGAGGCCCTCCTTTTATAGGTGGGAGGGCGGCCAAGTGGAGGAGTCCCTCCCAAGTCGGACTTGGTTGGCGCCGCTTGGAGGACTCCTCCCCAAGTCGGTTCCAACCACCTCTTGCTTGTTTCCCACATTTCTGTTTTCCACAGTTTCTGTTTTGCCGTTTGACTTTCAAACCGCAGTTTGACTTTTCAGTTTTGGAATAGCAAGAACACTTAGTACATGATGCAGTCATTCAATATGTAATGACACATTCATGTACCCTCCCCAGTGCGGACAATCGGAACCTTCTAGAACATTCCCGATGAAAACACGGAATCATTCCTGAACTCGAAGCGGGACTTTCCTTATATGAATCTTATTCTCCGGACCATTCCGAATCACCTCGTGATATCCGGATCCCGTCCGAGACTCGAACAACATTCGGTCTCTTTCTCATAATACCATAACTACTCAAACAACGTCGAATCCTTAAGTGTGTCTCCCTACGGTTCGTGAATTATGCGGACATGATCGAGACACTTCTCCGAACAATAACCAATAGAGGAATCTGGAAATTCATATGGCTCCCACATATTTCTACGATTACTTTGTGATCGAATGAACCACTTACATACGATACCAATTTCCCTTTGTCTCACGATAGTTTACTTATCCGAGGTTATGATCGTCGGTATCTCTGCATACCTAGTTCAACCTCGTTACTGATAAGTACTCTTTTCTCGTTCCCGTGATATGTGATCCCTTGTGAGCCAGCCACATGCTTGCAAGCCAATTGGATGACATTCCACCGAGAGGGCCCAGAGTATATCTATCCGTCATATGGATGGACAAATCCCACTCTTGATCCATGTGTTTCAACCAATACTTTCTGAACACTCAATGCCACCTTTATAGCCACCCTGTTACGGTGTGGTGTTTGATGACATCAAAGCATCCATCCGGAAAAGGTGATATGCATGATCTCATGGTCGAAGGAATTAGGTTACTATGTATCAGAAAGCATATAGCAATTGAACTATTGAAATGACTTGATCTTTATGCTACGCTTATCTATAGGAGTATGTCCATCACATCATTCTCCTAATGATATGATCCTGTTGTTAATAACATCTCTATGTTCATGATCAGGAAACCATGATCATATATTAACCAACAAGCTAGTTTAACAAGAGGCTTTACTAGGGACTCTTATTTTAGTTTACAAATCACACAGGTATTAATGTTTCCGGTTAATACAATTATAGCATGGTATGTAAACATTTATCATAAGTGTGAAGATATGATAATAACCACTTTATTATTGCCTCTTGGGCATATCTCCAACAGTCTCCCACTTGCACTAGAGTCAATAATCTAGTTTCAAACCTTTGTGTATTCAACACCTATGGCTTTCCGGTGTTGTATGCACACGATTGCTAGTGGTCAACTGATCTCCGGATCTGACACTTCCAGGTTCGTGTGTAATTGCATGTCTTTGCGTTCCTACGCATCACTCATTCTCTAATGAGATGGCTTTGTATAAATTTGGTCCTTTGGTGTGACCTTTAGTTCTTTGGGGTTAAAAACATGTTGATAATATTGTCGTACAATATATCTTCATAGTATTATCCCGCTGTGAACTACACCTAGTTTGATAACAAATTACTTGACACAAATGCCCTCTTTAGCTGCTATTATAGCAGTCATATACTTAGCCTTTTGTTGTAGTATCTGTCACAATGTCTTAACTTTGGAATTTATCCAAATCCATTATGGAACTCACTTTCCATTATATTGTGCCACCCTTAGTTTAGATTGAGATAAACTTAATTTGTACTTTGTGACAAAGCTAGTATCAATGTAGTACTTTTACAATGAACTAACCATCTATTTGTCACTTCTACAAATAATATACTCTTAGTTCTTCCAAAAGATCATAAGAATATCCTTACTATTGTCCAATGATCATCTTACGAATCATTCTGGTATATGCTCACAACATTTAGAGCATAGGACATATCTGGATTTGTACATATCACAGTATGATTGATATAAATACTCTTTGTGATTTCATACATCAAGTATCAATCTATACTTGATTATTTGTTTCACTATACCAAATGTCAATACACTTGAATATATCATCAACATTGAACTCATTCAATCCTTTCTGTGCGATAAGAAACTCTCTTGTAGTTTCTATATTGAACTCATTCAATATCTTGTCTATGTACTTATGGCACAACCATATTAGCGTCTATTGATGCCAAATATTTGGGTTTTGCCTAAGTCTTTCATCGGGATGAAATTCTTAATATGTGTTAATAAAAGATACATTATTTCCAATCAACAATATGTCTTCCATATAATGTATTAGAAACATGTCTTAGCGCTCCCACTTAATTTCTTGCAAATGCAAGCATCTTCATTGTCTCTAATGAACTTTTAAACTCCTTTAATAGTTTCATCATAGTGAAGATTCCAACTCCGCAATGCTCACTTCAACCATTGAAGTTTGCATATGCTTTTAGCATCCTATGAATTAACAAAACCCTATGGACCGTGTTATGCACATGTCCTAGGTAATGATTCTATTAGAAGAACTTGTTTTGTTTATTCAACTATCATATAACAAAATTATATGTAGTGGTTGCTACATTAATCCGTCTAGACTAAATATCACTATGAAAGATCAAATCTTGTCATAGTCAACCTTTGAACATTGTTGTGAACTCTTTCCAAATATGTCGATTATAGATGTGAAACATCCATGTCTATTTCTTTATAGATCCAGACACAACTGTAAGGTCTTACACCTTTCTCGAGGGTCCTTCAAGTTCAAAACTTGATTTCTTGTGTATGGAACTATCACGGATTTTATGGCTTCAAGCCATTTGACGGAGTCAGGGCCCATCATCGCTTCTTTGCACGTAGTCGGATCATTATTGTCAAATAATGATTTAACTCTCAAATCTTGGTATTTGATTGTTCACCCGACCTACTTGTTTCAATAGGAACTTGGATCTCCGTGACCACAACCTTTGAGGTACGTGAGCCATGAGCTTTGTTGCTGCCTCCGGAACACTTTTCGGCGCTGCGCAACTCTGCACATACAGCTAAGGTTCTTTTAACCTTATCAAATTTCTATTGTCCTCCCACTTAATTTTTCACGAAAAATTCCTTCTCAAAGAAACTTGACGTTTTAAGTGACAAAAACTTTTGTCTCCGATGTTATGGAGGATTACTTAGATTATTGAAATAACATACAAAGACAAAGTTCATCCGACTTTGGTTGCACACATCTTTCTTATGCATAGCATACCAATGTTTTAAGAAAGGACTACTTGGGTTTTATCCCAAACCATAACCTTATATGGTGTCATTTCAACGGATTATGATGAAGCTCTTTTCAGTGGAAAAACGGTAATCTCTAAAGCTTTTAATCTTTAAAATATAATGACAGTTTTATGAATTATACCTTTGATCTTACCATGTCAAACAAGGTTTAATTACATACCTCGAACGCCCCATACCCTTATGGTGTTTCGGGAAATGCAAATCCACGGAACGATTCCTTAAATCTTAGGTATTATGCTAAACTTGTAACTTAAATATTTTCCTTTATGATCTTATCATAAACTATTCATATTCTTTGTTACAATGATTTTGCACTTCATCTTGAAAGTCTTTGAACTTTTCAAGTGTTTCATACTTTATCCTTATTAAGTAAATATTCATATATTCACTCAAATTTTCGGAGAAAGCATATGAAGTTGAAATCCATCGCTTTTGACTACACATAATGGATTTCGTACAACAATATGTACAAGTTCCAATAAGCTAGTCATTCGTTCCCTTTTGGCCTATGAACGAAGTTTTAATTATCTCTAGGAAAGTTTCACAAGCGTCATTTGATCAAAAATCAAAAGACTCCAAAATTCCATCCACATGGAGTTTCTTCATGTTTTCTTTCCAATATAATTTAAACGGCTATGTCACTTCCTAAGTGATCTTTCAATCAATTTGTCTTTCGACATTTTTAGCACAAGTTTTATGGATGTGATTTCTCCAACGAGATTTGTGAATCATCCATCTTTTATAGATTACGACAATTATTTGAACAACCCTTTTGTTCTCATAATACCTGATAAAACAAATCTTGAAGGCAAGCTTTGATGTTTAACGAGCAACACAATAACCCTTTATTTTGTTCTCGATGAACATCATCACATATTCTTTTGCTAGTTACTTAGGCCATTGTAGTTCATGAATTGTGTTGTTTCGTATGACGATTCACACCAACAAATTCAGTATCAAATACTTAAGAACCACATTGTTTAATAAGCAAAGAATATAGCCATAACATGTATATCATCTATATACTTATATTGAACAATTCTAGTCTTTTCTTTTATGCCATATACTTATGAGATTCTCTTTCAGTATTTCCTTTTCTGTTTGAAAGAATCTATCAACATCAATTAGTGGAATCATACATATGACACATAGTCCAAAGCGTGTATAGTTAAATACCAATGTCTTTGGACTTGCACTTTGAAGTAGATCACCATTATCAAATGTTTGGTGTTCTTTCAAATTCCTTTCTTTAGTAATCTCTTGGTGTAGTAAACATTTTACCTACATCAAATATTCACCCTCATCATGGATTTATCCATGATCAAGCTACTTTTAGTTTGTAACGGTGAATCGCAAGTATAATGTTGCTCTCCAAAACCTTTTGGAGGATTAGGACAACTAGTGTCTCCAACCTTTTGCAAATTCTCATCAAATATGAGAACATGACTTTTGCCATATTATACTCTATCATGTTGTAACCAATACTTCATTTCAGATATCACAATATCTTCCACACATCATGGTTTCTGAAATAACTCTTTCAGATCCTAGATAACCTTGATATTAAGAGAATCCTTTGAATATCAAGAATCATGGAGACAAACATGATACTTATATACTAACACTTGGAATTGTTACTCTTATTTTAATACTAATTATTAAACTTCATGGAGTGACCGGAACTTACTGAAAGTTTGCAATAGGACTTTTAAACTTTATATTAACACTTCAAAACAATACGATACCAGTTCGTAAAGTAACTAACCAGAATTCTATAGTTCTATCATCTCAATTGTAACTAAGCGCAAGGTGGTAAACGGATGCCAATGACTACAACAACTATGCAAATTCACTTTGAGTTAATTTATGATCAATTGAGTTCTAATTAATAATTAAATTAATCTAGGTGAACTCCCACTCAAAACAATATCCCTCACATTGTTTTAGTGATCACACGAACCAAATCCACCACATCAAAACCGATCATCACGAGAGTTGATATAGCTTCAATGGCGAACAATCAACATGTTCATCATATCTACTATATGACTCATGCTCTACCTTTCGGTAATCCGTGTTCCTTAGGCCATGTCTGTACATGCTAGGCTCGTCAAGATCAAACCTTAGTTTCCGCATGAGCAAATCTGGCTTGCTCACGTTGTATACACTTGCAGAATCTAACACACCCGATCATCACGTGGTGCTTCGAAACAACAAGCTTTAGCAACGGTGCTAACTAAGGGTGAACACTTTATGACTTGAAATTCATGTGCATGAGGGATCATCTTATAATGCTACCGTCGTCTACTAAGCAATACAAGATGCATAAAGGATTAACATCACATGCAATTCAATAATATGTGATATGATATGGCCTTTCTTCTTTGTGCTTCCGATCTCCATCTTCAAGCACGAACATGATCTCCATCATCACCGGCATTGCATCAAGGTCAATGACGCTTCTCCATGGTTGTCGTTCACCGGCTTCAACTATTACAACTACTTTGAATAGACACGCGGGTCTTAACATAAATTAAAGACAACCATATGGCTCCGGTTGCCAACTTACAATAAGGAACATTGCATACATCAAATATAATCACAATCATGGCCATATCACATCACTTGCACCCGCAAAACAAAGTTAGGCGCCTCTACTTTCTTTGCATGTTTTACGTGGTTTGGGGCTTTCAATAAGTGTCGTTCTATCTTACGAACATGAACCACAACATTGATACTAGTATTGTTAATCACCCGTTGTAAATTGGATCTTAACTATGCTAGGAGAAAGCGAGCACCATAAAGCCACTTATGCAATACAAGTTGCATGTCAAGCGTGGAGCAAGTCTCATGAGCGATGTCATGTAAGGTTAGCCCGGCCGCTTCATCCCAACATACCGCAATATGCAAAGTACACAAGAAGCAATCGAAATAAAAGCATCAACGCCCACAATGACCATTGTGTTCTACTCGTCAACAGATCTACATATAGACACGGCTCGATACCCTTTGTAGGGGTTCGTAGAATGGAAAACAAAAATTTTCTATCGCATACAAACAAACAAGCCAAGATCTATCTACTAGATTGTAGCAACGAGTCGATGGAATAACGTACCCTCGAAGATTCCAAAGTGTTTAACGAGAGCAGATTCTCGTGGGTGATGTAGTCGTACTCTTTCCGATCTCAAGATCGCGTAGACGATCCTTCCGGCGCCACGTTCCGGCAGCGCTCATGATCGGTCACTGCGTTCGGTACTCGGAAGACCTTCCTCTCCCTTGTTCCGAGCGGCGGAGGTTGTAGCACTCTCCTCGCGATTCCTAAGGCGGCGTGGTCAGGAAGTAGAGGGAGATCCATGAGCCTTAAGCCGGGCGAGTATGGTGGAGTATGAGAGAGAGCTATTAGTGGTCTAGGGATTAGACACACCAATTAGAAGGCTCTAAACCGCAGGATAGAGCAATTAGAAGCTCTAAACCAAAACGGCTCTAAACCGGAGATTAGAGGATAGGAACTTGTGTGTCTAGACGAGGAGGCCCTGCCCCTCCTTTTATAGGTGGGAGGGGCGGCCAAGGGGAGGGGAGTCCCTCCCCAAGTAGGCCTTGGTTGGCGCGCCGTCTTGGAGGGACTCCTCCCCCAAGTCGGTTCCAACCACCTCTTGCTTGTTTCCCACAGTTTCCTGTTTCCCACAGTTTCCTGTTTTCCACAGTTTCCTGTTTTAGCCGTTTGACTTTAAAACTGGCAGTTTGACTTTTCAGTTTTGGAACAGCAAGAACACTTAGTACATGATGCAATCATTCAATATGTAATGACACATTCATGTACCCTCCCCCCCGGAGTGCCGGACAATCCGGAACCTTCTAGAACATTCCCGATGAAAACACCGGAATCATTCCCGAACTCCGAAACGGGACTTTCCTTATATGAATCTTATTCTCCGGACCATTCCGGATCACCTCGTGATATCCCGGATCCCATCCGAGACTCCGAACAACATTCGGTCTCTTTCTCATAATACCATAACTACTCAAACAACGTCGAATCCTTAAGTGTGTCTCCCTACGGTTCGTGAATTATGCGGACATGATCGAGACACTTCTCCGAACAATAACCAATAGAGGAATCTGGAAATTCATATGGCTCCCACATATTTCTACGATTACATTGTGATCGAATGAACCACTTACATACGATACCAATTTCCCTTTGTCTCACGATAGTTTACTTATCCGAGGTTATGATCGTCGGTATCTCTGCATACCTAGTTCAACCTCGTTACCGATAAGTACTCTTTTCTCGTTCCCGTGATATGTGATCCCTTGTGAGCCAGTCACATGCTTGCAAGCCAATTGGATGACATTCCACCGAGAGGGCCCAGAGTATATCTATCCGTCATATGGATGGACAAATCCCACTCTTGATCCATGTGTTTCAACCAATACTTTCTGAACACTCAATGCCACCTTTATAGCCACCTGTTACGGTGTGGTGTTTGATGACATCAAAGCATCCATCCGAAAAGGTGATATGCATGATCTCATGGTCGAAGGAATTAGGTTACTATGTATCAGAAAGCATATAGCAATTGAACTATTGAAATGACTTGATCTTTATGCTACGCTTATCTATAGGAGTATGTCCATCACATCATTCTCCTAATGATATGATCCTGTTGTTAATAACATCTCTATGTTCATGATCAGGAAACCATGATCATATATTAACCAACAAGCTAGTTTAACAAGAGGCTTTACTAGGGACTCTTATTTTAGTTTACAAATCACACAAGTATTAATGTTTCCGGTCAATACAATTATAGCATGGTATGTAAACATTTATCATAAGTGTGAAGATATGATAATAACCACTTTATTATTGCCTCTTGGGCATATCTCCAACAGAAGGTGACTGGCAGCGTCACCTTGCCGATCGGGTACGCCTTCCGACCGGGGACGATGCCGTGGAAGGTGGTGTAGGTCATCTCGATCATCGACTGCGGGAGCCACAGTCGCCTGAACGTGTCCAGGTACAGGATGTTGATGGAGCTGCCGCCGTCCATCCGCGTTTTGGGGATCCTGTAGTCCCCCACCTTGGGCTTGACCACTAAGGCGACTCGGCCAGGATATTCGATCCATGGCGAGTGATCCTCGCGGCCTAGGTGATTGGTTGCTCGGATCAGTTGAGGAACTGGGGGATGTATATCTGGGACACCGTGTTGACGGCAACGGCACGGGCAATGACCTTCTTCTCGCGCTTCATGTTGAAGCCTGTGAAGGTGTGGAGCGATCCGGCGACGCTGCCGAACTTTCTGCCGTTTGGCGGGTTGTTGTCAGGGTCTTTCCGCGTGCGACGTGCCTTCTCGATCTCCTTGAGAGAAGGGCAGTCGATGGTCGTGTACGCGGGCTTCCCTTCCCTACTATGAAACACACAGGGTTGGTTGAGGAGAGCCGTGGGATCGAACCTCGGCTTTGACTTGTAGTTGACGACTGTCACGGCGCAGGCCTCCATCGCGGCGGAAGCTCCTGGGTTCACGCGGCGCATATCCGGTGTTGGCGACGAAGTCGACTCGCCCGTCACTGCGGCGTTTGCCGGTGAGGCGAGTGTTGCTATAGCGTAGCTCGAGTCGCCTCCCGTTATATTGGCCATTCGTGCGGCGATTTCCTCCCGACTCGTCGTCGGTTTCTTGGTTTGGATCCTCCTTCGCGTACCGCTTTGCGATCTCCAGGAGGTCCGGTATGTTATCGAGTGTTCTGTACACTCGCTTGAGCTTGGCGACCAGGGGCTTGTAGCGGCACGAGGTCTTGAAGCAGTGGATCGCGGTGTCCGGGTGGATTCCGGCCGCGTTATACCACAGGTCTTGCCACGGTTGGACCCAACTGCGGGTCGACTCGCGGGGTCCCTGGACGCATCACTCCAGGTCCTCGATGGTGGTGGCGTGGGTGTAGGAACCCTGTAAGTGCCTGATAAAGGCGTCGCGCATTTCCTCCCAGGAGTCGATGTTATCCACGGGGAGGGTGTTAATCCACTGCCTGCAGGTTCCCTCCATCATCAGGGGAAGGTAGCGGGCAGCGAGTAGATCGGTGTGGCCGGCAATCCCCATCGCCATGAGGTAAGTGTCCAGCCACACGGACGGATCGTACGAGGGGTCGTACTTCTCGATTTCCTTCGGCGCTTTGAAGTTCGCCGGGTATCTTTCGCCTCGGATCATCGGTCTGAAGCACTGGGGTCTGACTCGGCTCAGTGATCCCCTTGGTTCGCCGTTGCGGCGGTTGGTGAGGGTATGCCTCAGGTGGTCGGGCTGGCATGCACGCCAGCTCTGGTTGTTGATGATGTGGGTGCGTGCATCGACGGGCTGCCCGTTGGCGGCGACGAAGTTGTTCACCGGCCGTGGGTCGTTGGTGGAGAGTGTCGCGTTCGCAGGTCGGTGTTGGAGCTGCAGGAGCTCTGGTGGTGGGCAGTTGAGGGTATTCGCCGCCATTGGGCGGACGCTCGAGGTCGCCCTACTGCCTGATGAACGCGAGTACATCCGACCCTGCGAGTCGGCGCCCGCGTTTTGTTGCTCGACTGCTTTGGCGAGCAGAGCCTTGGCGTACTGGATCTGCAGGGCGCCTTCCCCGGTGACTTGGATGTTGTCGACTGATGCTCGGATCGCGACGACATTGTCCATTGGGTTGGAGAATAGCGGGAGGCCGTTCGCATCTCGCTCTCGTGAGGAGACTACGATCCTTGGTTGGTCCCTGGGGGGCGCGCGGTTGGGTGGTGGTGGGGCGCCGTTGGCCGTCGCGCTGGTGAATCGGTTCTCCTCCTAGCGGCGCATTCTCGCGAATCGCCTTCGGCGTTGGCTGGGTAATTTTCATCGTCGAAATTCAGGCCGCGCCCCTGAATGGTAGGGTTCAGGCGTGACCTGATTCGGAGTTGGTGGTAGCGCGAAAGCTCCTGCGCTGTCACCTGCTCGAGGTGAAATTTTTCGTGCTCGGCTTGTTCCTTGCGGACCGCCTCCGCCACCCACAGGCGAAGTTCCTCGACCTCCATTGCCATCGCGTTTGGTGGGATCTGCATGGAGAAGGGGTCTTCCGGTGGGTCGGCACCAGTCGCCATATAGGTCGCGGCGTGGCGACTGGTTCGGTCGTGGAGGTCGGCGGAGTTCTCCGACCCGGAGTCGAAATCGAAGATCCCAAGGATGGAGGGGTCCTCGAAGTCTCCGACGTTGGAGACCTGGGTGATGGAGCCCGCGGGCGATGCGGCGACGATGGATCCGACGGCCGATGCCGGGGTCGCCGAATCGGCGTCGTCGTTGAGGGCCGCGTCATCCGTGGCCGTGGTGGTTTCGGCCACGGTGTTGTGGGTCGAGTCGTACTCGGAGGCGAGGCGGTGGATCGTGCGGACCTGGTTCTCAGAGAGCCGATCGTGTGGCGGTGACTCACGGATGCGAGTCGAGTCCTCCGAAACAATGACGTTGGTGAGGTTGACGAAGAGGCTGATCGTGCCGACTGGAAAAATCACGCTGTGCGTGACGGGTCGCGCCGCCGGGACATAGCTACTCGGCAAGATCTGGAGCATCTCGCCGATCGTGATCATGCGCCCGGTGGCGATCGACTCGTTGATGGGCAGATTGGATCTCGCCGCAGAACACCGGCCTGACTGGCCAGGCGCCACGGTGGGCGCCATTGTCGTGGGAATGACCACGGCAGATGCTGCAATTGGCAGCGAGTAGTAGAACATGGGGCAAGGGCGGCCAGCCTTCTACGGTGCGAGATGAGGGCGGAGACACAAGGTTTTACCCAGGTTCGGCCCCCCGGAGGGTAAAGACCTACTCCTGCTAGATTGTATTATGGATAGAGTACAAGGGGCGAGCTCGAGGACTAGGCGGTGAGTGTAACACCCTCAGAATCGGCCCTATGCAAGTTTCAGCGATCCCCGCCAAACCCGCATAGAAACGATTCAAAGGTGCCCACGAGGCACTTTCGTGCGGGTGGAAAACGAAGTAATACCATTACACAATAGTCCACGATGGAACCCACAGAACAAATATATACAACAATGACTCAAAGAGTCAAGAATACGGATATACAATACGAAGATCCAAATCACCTTTAAAACGATACAGCGTCCGAGTACGGACAAGATGCAAATTGAGCCAAGAGCCCTGAAGAATAACCAATGGCGTCCATAACCCTGCCCAGGCCAAGCCGGAAGGGTAACCCTGCTAACGACGTCGATCTCAAAACCTGCTAAAACAAAAGGGGTGCCGACAAAGGGCAAAGGAAAAAGAGAGCGGTCAGTACTGAGGCCAGTACACGGCGAGACTAGAATTCGGCGGTCCTCGCCTGCATAGGTATGGTGGACTAAAGCGGCAGCACAGCATGCACTAAACAACCTATAGAGACTCAATACATCTGGCGGCTATCAGATAGGGATAAGAAATACCTATTCGGATCCAACCTGAAACTATCAGCAAGCATACCCATCCTGGTATTTCCCCCTTGAGACCAAACGAGGAAGTCAACCGAGGAACTCACACCGTTGGCAGTTTTATTCATTCCGTTATAGTTGCGGCAATTACTAGTCAGATATAGATAGCATGAGTCATCCTGATATAATAAGCAGTGGGCAGTTTTAGTTAACCATTCCGTTGTAGTTGTAGTACTTACTAGTCAGATACATATTGCATGAGGCATCCCAAAACCCAGCAGTTGTTGGTACTTTTATTTAGCCATTCCGTTGTAGTTGCAATACTTACTATTTAGATACAATGGTAACAGGTGACAACCCAAACCAGCAATTGTTGGCACTTTTATTTAGCCATTCCATTATAGTGAAGCTGATTACTAGTCATTATAAAGTCAAATTTATAGCACTACTTTAGTTATAGTTGTCTATGATCGAGATACTGTGCTCCAAGTCGTCCATAACCACGGACACGGATTTCAGAAAGTTTTACCCTGCAGGGGGGCACAAATAGCAACACACGCACGATCAACCTCGAGAAAAACCAATAAAACCCAACGAGGCATCACGACAGAGCAATTGCAAGATACATATAAATTTCAGGGGGCCACCCTACTAAGCTACCTGCAACAAAGTCGGCCGTCTCCGATACGGACCCAGGGTGTGTGGCGATGGCTGTAAACGACTGGGAACCCGAAAGTGTGACTGGGCTTGTCGATCAAATAAAACGTGTACGGGTTCCTAAGCATCTGAGCGCTCCACGCAATCGTAAATAAAGCAGTAAGACATGTCATAAGTACAGGATAGTAATAAAGCCCCAAACTAGTTTGTGGCTCCAAGAAATAAATATGACTCAAGCTCTGGCTAGGGGGATTCATGGTCCCACATGCGGATAGTGCGAATATTCAAAGAACATGTATCAAGTACTCGGGGTCCTACGGGACACAAGTGGACGGTTAAAAACCAAATAACATCTAATGCCCACCTGTGCCTCTGCATTATTTACCTACTTTCAATTTTAGTTATTAAATGGTAATTAAAGTTATAATCATCTCCAACATTAAACATAAGGCATTACTCCAACAACTGTGGAACATCGACGGCGCAACGCAACACCTGCGCAAGCAACTACGACTCGCAAGGCTGACTATCTACCAAACAACAGGTAATAGGATGTGTCCAAGGCAATTTAATGGCTGCAAGGGATATCACGGGTATGAAAACTAGAGCACCGCATCACAGATAGCAATAGATCAACAGGAAGGAATAAAGACTATAAAAGTAAGATAGGTAGAAAGTGGGAGAATGCTCTCCTGAAAAACATTGCCGAAGGTTCATCCAAAGATCGGGTCGACACTCGCATCAACTCAACGCCTTATCCGCGAAGAAGCAATATACTAGAAGAAACACCGGATGCACTATTTAATACTACGACAGAAAATCGGGCATGATGCATGTATGACATGGAAAAGGTATGATGCAACTAGGCAATATTAAACGGAACCGGGGTCCCGACAATTAATTATAAGGTTCATGTTGTTTAGATATCCCACAATTAAAATGTTATCTTAACATGGCAAAATATATCACTGGTTTGATGCACAAATTTAAATGGAACCAATATTAGACTAGATTCGCCCACATATGGTCTCCATATTTAATTATGAGGTGAATCGGTATAAGGCCCCCAAACCAAACAATATGTATGCAATCATGACAATTTAATGTGCGACAAGATATATCATTTAATAAAATAGGGCTTCGAGAAAAGGGGTCACACATGGAGGTTCGACGACCTTGAGGGTTTCGGGGGGCGACGGGTTTGTGCTTCGAATCCGAGGATGGGGTTCCAAAATCCACGAGGGAGATCTTGCCGGTCCGGCGACATCGCCTCCGGTTACCATGACAGAGTACTTGGGGTTCCCGCCGATTATCGATTGTCGGACTCGGGTTGCTTGTTAACAAGGAGGCCTTGACACATCAAACTTGAATCAACTATCTTCGGAAGGTCATGACGTTCCACGGTACACCGCTCGCCTTGTCTTTGACAGCAACATCTCCACATGTTGGGGCCAGGACAGTGAATATCCTGTCCACGACAGGCCACCAATGCCAACGTACAAGATGCTCACGATACATCGTCACGGGCAGGATGCTCCCATTCAGCAATAGAAGCACAAAGCGGCGACATCACGGAAAGAGCGATTTTCGTAGGCTCGTCTCGGCAGCGAGGGCGAGTGGGCCCATGCGACAGAGAAGGCGCTGGGTGAGGACCGCTTGCTACTAAGGACGCACGCGGCAGCGAACGGCGGTCGAGGACGGCTCGCTGGGGAGGCCAACGAACAGAGGGAGGAGAGGGCCCTGGCGGCGGTGGGGTCCTGCAAAGGAGGTCGGGCGTTGCAGGGGAGTTTGCGGGAGGAAGGGGGTCATGGGCAGGAAGATGCGGGCGAGGGAGAGGGGGCGCTTGGGTCGCGGGGAGCTCGACGGGCGGCCGCAGAGGGGCGCCGGCGGGCTCGGGCAGTGCTCCTGCCAATGGGAAAGGGCGACAGAGGGTCGGCCGGGCTCCGGCGGCCCACGAACGTGGCGGCGCGCTCGGGCAGGAGGCAGATGGAGCGTTGGGGTAGGCTCGCGAGCGGGAGGAGGCCCGCTAGCGGCGGTGGCTCTCGGAAGGAAGGAGAGAACGGGGAGGCGGGGTGGGTGCAGGGTCGAGCAGAGAGGGCCGCGAGTTGGGGTAGGGCCAGGGCTCACACGGGGTAGGGTGAGCGGGGGTTGCGTGAGGGAGAGAGAGGGGTTACGGGGAAGGAGTGGGTCGCAGGGTGGGGCCAGGGGCGCTGAGCGTGTTAGGTGAGGCCGCGGGCGGCTAGGTTGCGCGTGTGGGAGGTTTGAGTGTCGGCGGCTACAGGGGTGTAGAGTGGTAGCTAGGGTTGGGTGGTTTGGGAGATTAGGGTTAGGGTTTAGGTGAGAAAAACTAGGGTTTGGTCTATACGGTATGGGCTGGGCCTGCCGGGGTGGTAGGTGGCCTGGCTTTTGGGCCGGGCTGCCTCCCCCGTTCAAAACAGTTTTATTTAATTTATATTTTGTAAACGTTTTTACAAATAATTTTTACGCAAATAAAAGATCTGGACGGGCCAAACCTTATACTTTGAAATAATAGGGGGTAATGTAGAAAGCAAAAATAGGGTTTTTGGAAAATAGTTTTTAAGCAAATAGATGCATGATGATGTCATGATGATGCACAGATAAAGACATGCGATTTTCTATTAGTGGTTTTACCCGGGGTGCTACAACGAGTCGCTTGGGTGTATGATGGAACGTATCCTCTATGTGTACCCTAGGGAGGTTTATATAGGCTCATCTCGCTAGGGTTTACAGATTACAACCGAATTAGTTAAGGATTCGGAGGGTCTTAGACCTAGTCCGACTGGGCCTAGCTACGGTTCTGGGCCTCCAGCTTCCAGTCGCCTGAGTTGTCGCCAAGTCTCGATCCAGTCGCCGTCCTGCAGGCCCACTCGCTGGCGGCTTGGGCCAATAGGAAACGTCCTGCTGGGCATACCCTGGTAGGCATATCCCCATCAGACAAAAGCTCAAACTTGGGGATGCCACCCGTGTCACCCCAAGAAATAGTCAATAGGTACAAGCGTCAAAGCTTGGGGATGCTCAAGGCATCCCCTTATTCATCAACAAAAATCAGGTCTTCTTTCAAGACACTATATTTTTATTGCTTCATGCACTATGTGTTGTTCTTGGAGCGTCTTTGTTTTTGTTTTTAATTTTCTTTTGCTTTGTTTGCTGCAATAAGTTGGTTGGATCCCAACACACTTATTTTGGAGAAGTCACACCCTATTTTTCATTGCCTAGAACACTCTAGTTTTCACTCTTATTGTTCTATGAGTGTTCTCTTTTGCTAGTACTGTGTTTAGCTTTAGTTTTCTTCTTCTTTTTGCTTAGAACTTTTTAGTTCCTCTTTGTAGTTAGGTGAGACAAGCTATCTGGTCTTTATTGATTATTATCTTTGTGAGTTGTTTCAAATAATTTGATTGGTGTTGGAAAAGAGTAGAATGTTTCATGCTTATGGTGGTACAAAAAGAAGCTTATTTTGACTGTGGCTTAGACTTTGTCATGTCATGTTAGATGTTGCTTTGACCATATGCTTAATGATTATTGTTGTATCATGACTTGTTTCAAACAATTGAGATTGCTTAATGTGCCATGAAAGAATCGTGTGTTGTTTTAGCATACAAAATCATAATATTGTGGTATTCTCCTTTGATGCTTTATTTGAGTTGACTTGGCACATGCTTACACCATGTTATGACTATGAACCAGTCACCTTATCCTCTATGATCATTTAGATTTGACTTGTGATATCACTTTATGCTTTGATTAATAATGGTTTGTCGCTCTGCATGATTATGGCCATTATTGCTCTCTTAGTTGCTCGCTCCCAGTCTTTTGCTAGCCTCCACCTGTACTGAGTATGAGATCTACTCGTGCATCCAACTCCCAAGAAACCAAGTTATTCCAAAGAGTCCACTATAAATTCCTATGCATGGTGTGTTACACCATTCCAAGTATACTCATGTTTTTATCTATCTTCCAAATTAAAATTCTGTATGTGAAAATTAGTGATTAAAGCTCTCACGAACTTGAAGGCACATTTTATTTATTGCACTTAATAAACCCGCACCATTGTGACTATCTTATGATGCTTATATGCTTACAAATTGTAAGTTGGGAATTAGCAAAACCATGCTTTCATGGGGCACGCTTTCAACATTGCACTTATTTATTTAGTTGATATCATGTTCTTTTGTTTATGGATGCTGTCGATGTGAAATGGGATGGAAGCTTGTAGGTCCATGGAGTTTGTATATGTGTTAGAGAAACGCTTGGGCAGCCGCCTAAGCCATGCCTAATCAAGGTGGAAACTTGCAGCAAAACCATAGTGGCATTCTATGAAGCATCCTCAATAAAAAAACTATGAGAATAGCAAAATAAGGGATTAGTGAGATGCTCACTGTCTGTTGCCTTGTCATTTTGATTTGGGATAGCTCCTGTGTCATGGGTCAAGGGGTACCCCGTTGGCGGTTCTCTATGATACACATATACTTACAATGACAAGAACTTGCCTGAGAGCAAAGTTCGGTAGCATGCGGCCTCGGTACTCATACTCAAGGGGCATGAGATTTTCAACTTGTGATTTGTCAAGCATATAACTCATATTTGCCCTCACTTTAACTTTAATCACTTCAATATGCTTATGATAGGGGTAATTAGATCTCAAAGCTAATGAGTACCATAATTTTTGGAAGCTTTATAAAACCATTTAATCCTTGATTTCCTCTACGAAGGGCCTTTCTTTTTTACTTTTTGTTGAGTCTCCATCTTTTATCTTTATGCACCAGTTAAGAGAGCATAGTTGTCATTCTGAGTTCAATGTGCATTGTCCCAAAACTTGTTGATTGATTCATAATTATGGTATTTCTTGTTCTTAAATTATTTGTATCTAGTCACCCTTATGAACTTTGAAGGTGTCCTATGAATTTACATTTTGCTATTCCATGAAGGACAAGCTGAATACCACTCTTGCTATGTTTTCTATATGTGAAACAAACAAATATATTTCAAAGCATTATTCATGATCTTTTGTTTGTGTTGCCTTTCATGTTGCAACATAGTTGCTATGTCTTACTGTTAGAAATATATCTTTCATGCTTATGTTTAGAGTAATTTGATCCCATCTATCAATGCTTTGCAATACCTTGATCAATATAGTGTTGATGCATGTCACCTTAAAAATTATTATTTTTATCACTTACCTACTCGAGGACAAGCAGGAGTTAAGCTTGGGGATGCTGATACGTTGCAAACATATCTATAATTTTTGATGCTCCATGCTTGTTTTGCACCAATTATCTTATGTTTTTGTCTACACTTTGTGACATTTTTATGAATTTTCTAGAACTAACATATTAACAAGTGCCACAGAGCCAGTTTCCTGTTTTCTGCTGTTTTTGGTTTTATAAAAACTAGTAAAGAAATATTCTCGGAATTGGACGAAACAAAAGCCGAAGTTCCTATTTTTCCTGACACGACACAAAGTCCAATGGAGAGACAAAGAGGCGTCGCGAGGCAGCCACACCAAGGGGCCGCGCCTGGATATGGTGTGGCTCCCTCGCGACTCCACCGACCTCGCCTCTCCGCCTATATAATCCAACCGAGATGAAAATACTAAGTACCTGATCAAAATTCCACAAAAAGTCCATAGCCGCATCCATCTCCATCCCTAGATCGGGAGGGATCTGAATCTCTTCATGGCACCCTACCGGAGAGGGGAGATCATCCCAGAGGCCTTCTTCATCACCATGCCTGCCTCCGGAGTGATTTGTGAGTAGTTATCCTTGGACTACGGGTTCATAGCAGCAACTAGATGGTTGTTTCTCCTATTTGTGTCGTCATGTTTAGATCTTGTGAGTTGCCTATCATGATCAAGATCATCTTATTGTAATGCTACATACTGTGTTTATTGAGATCCGATGAATATTGAGTATTATGTCAGATTGATTATTGTTTTATCATGTCTATGTTATTTGTGATCTTGCATGCTCTCCGTTGCTAGTAGTTACTCTGACCAAGTATTTGCTTGTGACTCTAAGAGGGAGTATTTATGCTCGATAGTAGGTTCATGCCTCTAGTAATCTGGGAGAGTGACATAAACTTCTTAGATTGTAGATGTGCTATTGATACTAGGGAGAAAACAATAATCCTTTGTCCAAGGGAAATTGTATTAATTACATTTACACACTTTGCTTAATGCAATTATCTGTTGCTTGCAACTTAATACCCGAAGGTTGTTCGGATGATATCCCGGAGGTGGATTATTAGTCATAGATGCAGTTGGATTACGGTCTATGTATCATGTTGTAATGCCCAAGTGAATCTTATAGTGATCATCATGTCATGTATATGCATTGTTATGCATTCTCTATTTGTCAATTGCCCAACTGTAATTTGTTCATCCAACATGTTATTTATCTTATGGAGAAACACCTCTAGTCAACTGTGAACCCTGGTCCATTCATTCCCACTGATATTCCATCTACTGTTTACTGTTTACTTTTTGCAATTACTACAAACAATTACTTTCTTCCACACTATACGTTTAATCCTTTGTTTTCAGCAAAACCAGTGAGCTTGACAACCTCACTGATAAGTTGGGGCAAAGTATTTTGGTTGTGTTATGTGCAGGTTTCACGTTGCTAGCAACACCTTCGGAAGTGGTTTCTTTCTCCTACTGGTTCGATAACCTTGGTTCCATAACTGAGGAAAAACTTGTTGTTGTGCTCATTATACCTTGCTCTTGCGGTTCCCAACAGGCTCTACATCAACTGAGCCATCACTTTGAGTCCTTAGTCGGATCGTTGATTCGAGTGAGGAATCAGAGTGTGCCACTCGAAGATTTTTTATGTGCGCGACCAGCGCTCCAGTTTGTGGTAGCCCCCCGAGTGTCTGGCCGAATCGTAGACTCGGGCAGAGACTCGAGTCTTGTATCTCGCAGTCGTAGTCAACAATCTCATGGGCATACCGCTGACCCAGAAGTACATCGGGTGTGCGACTAGCGCTCCTGATAGGAGTAGCCCCCGAGTGTCTTGTTGAGTCATAGACTCGAGCGGAGACTTATGCGAGGAGAAACCACTAACCCAGAAGTGCATCGAGTCAGCGTCTCATGCATAAGGAACTGAGAGTCGACACTGCAGTAGGAGTTGACGTAGCGGAGTCAAGCGACGATGCGGATGGAGTCGGCGTAGTCACTTCTATCGGGTGCGCGGCCAACGTCGCGTATGTCGGGTGCGTGGCCAGCGTCACGTCTTTGTAGCATCAAACGATGCAACCATCTGAGGAAGGACTCGACTCAGGTCTTGAGTTCATGGCTTTGCCAGTTGTTTTGTCGACTCCTGTTGGAGGAACCAATAGAATAGCTCAACGCGTTCGATGTCCTTGTATGCTGCAGAATACATAAAGAATTGTGAAGTACCTGTATCTTGTAAAGAATATTTGCCTATCGGCTTATAAAGCAAAATTTTGGTGCCAATCAAGTCGACACTTTTGCACTGTATGCTAGGCCTTTTCATTAGTCTGATTACCCTTAGTCTCAGTACCTTGCCTATCGGAGTTCAAGGATTCGATAATCAGGCAGAATCAGCTATTCGGATTGTCACGTATGAGGTGATCGAGTGCATGGATCCGATGGCACATTAGGTTACTCGAAGAGTACGTAACCCTCGAGTGTATCGAGTGCGATTAAAGTAAGAAATAAACTCTTAATAGAGAACTTAGCTTTGTTGGTTGTCGACGAGGTGAAAGGGTCGCGGGAGCCAATGCAACCGACGGGTCGCGGTCAAGGGAGACGTTGTGACCCGCGGGTCGGAGGAGGCGATGCAACCTATGGGTCACAAGAGTCGAAGATTGTAGAGGGTCGTCGTAGTCAAAGACTGCAGCGGATCGTCGCAGTTGAAGACTATAGAGGGTCACGAGAGTCGAGGGAGCCCCTGAGTCACCTGAGCTCAAGACCGTAGCGGGTCGTCGAAGTCGAAAACCGCGATGGATCTCCGAAGCGGAGGGATCCCCTGAGTCGCTGAAGCTGGAGAACATAGTGGATCGCCGGGGCCGAGGGCCGCAGTGGGCCACAGGCAGAGGTGACCGCATCAGGTCGTCGTAGCTGAAGACCATAGCGGGTCGCCGCAGCCGAAGACTGTAGCGGGCCGCCGTAGTCGAAGGAGCCCCGGGTCACCGAAGCCAAAGGCCTCAGCGGGCCGCACGACAAAGTCTGCGCACCCTCCCGAGCGTAGAGTCGATGTAGTTGATGTGGTCGAGGCGGCATTCGAGAACCGATATGGCGGATCAGAGTCGACACGGCATTAGGTCACAGAAACCGACAGTGGCAGTTTGTCGCCCTAAGATTGCAGAAGGTCGACATAGTCGACGAATACAGCAGGTCGTCGGTGTCAAAGACCGCAACGGGTCATGCTGCGGAGTTGAGCAATAAACATGTAGTTGAGATCGATAGAGTTGTGTGGCAGACATAGTCAACACAGCAGGGTCACCGGGTTTTTGTTTGGAGAAGTCAATGCAGCGACAAATGTGCGGCAGATGAACCGTGCGTGGCCGGAGTCGACGTATGTAAATTTACCTGATGCCTTAACACTGACGCTTGCCGTTCTGCAGATAGCATTCTACGACTTGAAATTCCTCCTAGTGTAGCGCTCTGTCCTCCGTTTGCCTTTTTTTTTCTTTTTTCTTTAAACGAGCATTTGCCTCTTTGAATCGAAAGACAACAAAGCCACCTGAAGCTGCAGCCATGGTCTTGATAGCCACGTGCCTTTCTCTTTTCAAGATAAGAAAAACAGGTGCACGTCAAGTGTGAATTCCATGGCAGCTCTCGTATTCTTTTTCTTCTTTTTGGAAACCAGTGACGGTTTTTAAGTCACTAGGGCATTTTCATCAAACCGATATATTCCGTCAGAGCGTGACTGAACTTATTCACGCGGACGCGCAGTACATGCACGGCGTTTCAGTGGGCCGACTCATCCGGATAAACGTGTCCGGCTCGACCCATTCGTGCATTTAATTTGGAAAACGGTTGTGTCGGTCCGGATACAGGCGGACAGCACGGGGTGTCCTGCCTGTTGGCCCACCCGGGGCTCATATGTAAGTGAGACATTAATACTTAAGATAGCTACTAATTAGATTTTAAGCTCTGCTAGTTAAAAAAGGTATTCAAACAAATTAGGAGGGGAGGAAGGATGCTACTGCTGCCGCTACGGGTATGGGTACGGGTACGGGTACGGGTACGGCTACTGCTGGAGGAGGACGGCGCGGCGGCTACTCGCCGCCGTTGCCACGGCCACCGTTGCCACTACCGACGGTTATGTTGATCGCCGCCCTAGCGGACCAGATGGTCCGCTGCTGGACGCGTTCGCGGTGATGGTCGCGCGCATAGTCGCGACCCACCGCCTTGCCCGCCGCCTTCCTCCGGACTCCTCCACCTGGTTCGTCAGTGCCTTGTCCATCTCGGTGGCCCAGTGGTCTCTCGCCTCCTGGTCGGCGAGCAACTCTGCCAGAAACGGAGTCGGAGCCAAAATCAGAGCACCATTGGGGCCGAAGCCCATCGTCTGCGCTATCTGCACGGGGACGGCGATCGGCGCCTCCAGCTGGTCCACCTCCCCCCTACTCATCGTCGTCCTCCGCCACCTTTGTGTCATCGGCGTAGACGAGACCCCACTATTGGAGATATGCCCACGAGGCAATAATAAAGAGGTTATTATCATATCTTCATACTTATGATAAATTTTTACATACCATGCTATAATTGTATTAACCGGAAACATTAATACTTGTGTGATTTGTAAACATAAAAGAGTCCCTAGTAAAGCCTCTTGTTAAACTAGCTTGTTGGTTAATATATGATCATGGTTTCCTGATCATGAACATAGAGATGTTATTAACAACAGGGTCATATCGTTAGGAGAATGATGTGATGGACTTACTCCTATAGTTAAGCGTAGCATAAAGATCAAGTCATTTAATATAGTTCATTTGCTATAAGCTTTCTGATACATAGTAACCTAATTCCTTCGACCATGAGATCATGTTAATCACCATCACCGGAAGGATGCTTTGATGAAATCAAACACCACACCGTAACTGGGTGGCTATAAAGGTGGCATTGAGTGTTCGGAAAGTATGTGTTGAGGCACATGGATCAAGAGTGGGATTTGTCCATCCATATGACGGATAGATATACTCTGGGCCCTCTTGGTGGAATGTCATCCAATTAGCTTGCAAGAATGTGACTGGCTCACAAGGTATCACATACCACGGGAACGAGAAAAGAGTACTTGTCGGTAACGAGGTTAAACTAGGTATGCAGAGATATCGACGATCAAAACCTCGGATAAGTAAACTATCGTGAGACAAAGGGAAATTGGTATCGTATGTAAGTGGTTCATTCGATCGCAAAGTAATCATAGAAATATGTGGGAGCCATATGAATTTCCAGATTCCTCTATTGGTTATTGATCGAAGAAGTGTCTCGATCATGTCCGCATAATTCACGAACCGTAGGGAGACACACTTAAGGATTCGATGTTGTTGAGTAGTTATGGAATGATGAGTAAAGAGACCGAATGTTGTTCAGAGTCCCGGATGGGATCCGGGATATCACGAGGAGATCCGGAATGGTCCGGAGAATAAGATTCATGTAAGGAATGTCCTGTTTTGGAGTTCGGCAATGATTCCGGTGTTTTCACCAGGAATATTCTAAAAGGGTCTGGAAGGTCCGACACTCCGGAGGGGAAGGGTACATGGATGTGTCATGACAATGTGGAATGGTTGCATCGTGTACTAGGTCACTTGGCTGGGCAAAATAAAGAGAAGAAATCAAATCGAAGTTTGAAAGTCAAACGCCAATTTGAAAAAGTCAAATCTCAAGTTTGCTTGGTGGAGGGAGAGTAGGAAACCTACTTGGGGAGGAAGTCCCACTCCCTCCCACCCGCCGGCCATGAGGAGGAGTTGGAGGAGGACTCCCTCCTCCCCAAACCGCCTCTCCCCTCCTATATAAGTGTGGCATCCCGCAAAACCACTACTAGAAAATCGCGTTGTTTTTGTGCATTGCATCGTCATCATCATGCATTGTTTGTCTGAAACTAATTCGAAAAACCTAGTTTTGCTTTATACAAATACCCCTCTTTATTTCAAATGCAAAACCTCGATCGTGTCGGATATTTTATTTACCTATAAATTATTGCAAAGTGGCCTTGTTTTAAAATAAACAAAACCAAAACAAACACACTTTCTAAATCAGCCACCTCTAAAACCTATCCCCACCCAATCCTAATCTACCCACCAACCGCAGTGTGCCACCTCACCCCTCCCCCAAACTCCTACCCACCCTTCCACCTCACCCATCCACCACTTTTTCCCTCTCCCTCTTTCTCACCTAGTCCCTTCTTACCCCCCTCACTTACAGCCTGGTCCCACCCTCCTGGCCACCTCCTCTCTCTCTCTCTCTCTCCCTCTCTCCCCTTGGGCCCACCCCACTCACCCCCCACAGCCCCCACTTCCCCACCCACACCGCCTGCCATCTCCCTCCCCCGGCCCCACCGCGGGACCCGCCTCCCCCCACCCGCCGCTCTCTCCCCCACCCGTCTCTCCCGCACCCCCCTTCCTCCTCACGCCCGACCGACGCCGCCCGCCACCTTCCTCTCCACCGCCGCCTTCCCTCTCAAGCCGCCTCATGTGGCCTCCTCCTCTCGCCCGCTCCCCACCTACCCGACAGCCATCGCTCTCCTCCTCTCCCCGTCCGTGCCTTTCTCCCCAGTATCCACTGCCTCCGCTCCGCCTTCCCCTCAGGCGCGCCTGGCCATGCCACCGATCGCGCGTCCTCCCCACCGTCGCCACTCGTCACGCCCTCGGCCGCTGCGCCCTCTGCGTCGCGCCTCCTCCGCGCCTCGTGCCGACGACCTGCTCGGCCAAGCAGAGCCTCGCCGAGCCTCCTCCTTCGTCTTGCCTGCCGCCTCCTCCACCCGGCCAAGACCACTGCCTCGAGCCCCCGAGCGCCGCCCTCGCCTCCCGCCCGGCGCCGCTCGCCACGGCGCTCCTCGTCGCGCCCGCCTGATCCCTCGCCGCCCCGGCCCCGCTTCCTCCCGACGCCCGCCAGCACCACCGGCATGCCTCTCCCTCAACTGGTCGCCTCGCCGCTAGCACTCTGGGAATCTCGATGACCCTCGTCCATGTTCTGCGGCAAGAGTGCCGCACGTCAAGGCCGAACCTCCGGGACCGTGGTGTGTGCTTGATGTTAGATGTTGGTGCTGCCTTGACCCACCGCGGAACGAGCCCAACACCGCAAAACCGAAGATAGCTAGAAGAACCATCGACAAGATCTGCTACCAGACCCAAGATCCCGAATCCGATGACCGAGAACCCGGAAGCCAAGATCCACGACTCGGAGATGCCGGAACACCAAGTTCGTCGAGACCCTGAAGACCCGTTCCCGGAGGCGAAGTCCGGACCCGATGACCGCCAAGATCGCCACGAGAACGACAAGTACTTCATCCTGAACGCCAAGTCCGACCCCGGCAAGACCGAACCCGACACACCAATTCCTTCCCCTCGGAACCGCCAAGTTCGCCAAGACCCGTTCCCGGATTCCGATTGTCGAGCCGAACCCGTGGAACCCCGAACCTCCCCAAGATCTACGCTGCGGAACGACAAGACCCCTTCCCGCACCGATGCCGACGACGTCGCACGCAAGTTCTTCACCCCGGACGCCAAGACCGACCCGACACGAGGACCCGACAAGTTCGACACCGGCCAGGGCGAGTCCGATGCCCCGACGCCAGACCAAGTACTTCCTCCCGGAACGCCAAGATCTCCGCGTGAGACGACAAGACCGACAACATGGCCCGACCACCGCGGATGCGACAAGATCTACTTCTGTTGTCTGAGAACGACCCCGTCGAACCCTGAACCCTGAGCCCGACCCCGAACCCCGGAACCCCAAGATCTGCCGAACCCTAATGTGTGACCCCTTTCCTGAGCCCCTATTTTATAAATGCTATGTATAAAACTTGTGCCTATTAAATCATTCATCTCGCATGCATATTGTCGTGTGGTTGGGGGCCTTATGCCGATTCACCTCATAATTAAATATGGGGCCCATATGCGGGCAAATCTAGTCTCATATTGGCCTCATTTAAATTGGTGTAGCGAACCGGTGCTATATTTTGCCATGTTCAAACAACATTTAATTTGCGGGGTATCTAAATAACTTGAACTATTTAATTAAATTTCGGGACCCCGGTTCCGCTTAATCTTGCCTAATTGCATCGCACCTTTGCCATGTCATACATCATACATGCATCATGCCCGATCTTCTGCCGTAATCTTAAATATTGCATCCGGTGTTATCCTAGTGTTTTGCTTCTTCGCGGATAAGGCCGTTGAGTTGATGTGAGCTTCGCCCCGATCTTCGGTGGAACCTTCGACAATGTTTTCAGGCGAGCATCTCCCCCTTTCTACCTATCTTACTTTTATAGTATTTATTCCCTCCTGTTGATCTATTGCTATCTGTGTTGCGTTGCTCTAGTTTTCGTACCCGTGATATCCCTTGCAGCCCTATATTGCCTTGGACACATCCTATTCCCTGTTGTTTGGTAGATAGTTGGACTTGCACGTCGTAGTCGCTTGCTCAAGTGCTATTGCGTGTCGTCAAGTGCCACAGTTGTTGGTGTATTGTCGCATGTTTGATGTTGGAGATGATTATGGCTTTAATTATCGCTCACTTTAATTCCTGTTTAACAACTAAAATTGAAGTAAGTAAGCAGAGGCATCGGTGGGTGATAGATAATATTTGATTTCCGACCGCCCACTTGTGTCCCGTAGGACCCCGAGTACTTGATATCTGTTCCTTGATTTATCGCGCTATCCACATCCGGGAGGATTATGGGACCCCCCTGAGCCAGAGCTTGATTCATTCTTATTTCTTGGGGCCACAAACTAGTTTGAGGTTTTATTTACTATCCTGTACTTATGCCATGCTACTGCTTTATTTACGATTGTGCGAGGAGCACACTGTACTGTTTAGGAATTGTGACCCGTTTACGCGGTATCGACAAGCCAGCTTTGGGTTCCCGATCGCCATACCGGCCCCACAAACCTCGGGTCCGTCAAGTCAGCTAACCGTTGCGTAGGTACTCAAGGTGGCCCCTGAAATATTTCTGAATCCTGTGATTGCTTTGTCGTGAAGGCCTCATTGGGTTTTGATTTGGTTTTTCCGAGGTTGATCGAGTGTGTGTTGCTATTTGTGCACCCCGGCCGGTTAAAATTTCCAAAGCCGTGTCATGTTATGGACGACTTGGAGCACAGTATCTCGATCATAGACAACTATAACTAAAGTAGTGCTATAAATTTGACTTTATAATGACTAGTAATCAGCTACACTACAATGGAATGGCTACATAAAACTGCCCACAATTGCTTGTTTGGTTTGTCGCTTGCGACAATTGGATCTGACTAGTAAGTATTGCAACTACAACGGAATGGCTGAATAAAAGTACCAACAACTGTTGGGTTTTGGGAATTATCTCATGCTAACTATATCTGACTGGTAAGTGTTGCAACTATCACGGAATGGTTAACTAAAAATGGCCCACTGCTTATTTTATCAGGATGATTATCTATACCTGACTAGTAATTACTGCAACGACAACCACATAAATAAAATTGCCAACTGTGTGAGTTCCTCGGTTGACTTCCTCGATTGGTCTCGAGGGGGAAACGTCAGGATGGGTTTGTTTGATGGTAGAATCAGGTTGGTTCCGAATAGGTCTTCCTTACCCCCCCCCCTCTGATAGCCGCCAGTTGTACCGAGTCTCTATAGGTTGTTTAGTGCATGCTGCGCTGCCGCTTCAGTCCACCATACCTATGTAGGCGAGGACCGCCGAATTCTAGCCTCATTGCATCGCCTCGATCGACGCCTCTTTTCCTTTGCCCTTTGTCGGCACCCCTTTGTTTAAGCAGTTTTGAGATCGACGTTAGCGTGGTTACCCTTCCGCTTGGCTCGCAGGTTATGGACGCCATTGGTTATTCTTCAGGGCTCTTAGCCCCATTTGCATCTTGTCCGTAGTCGGACGTTGTACCCTTTTCAAGGTGATTTGGATCTTTGTATTGTATATCTGTATTATTGACTCATTGAGTCGCGTTGTATATATATTTGTTCTGTGGGTCCCATCGAGGACTGTTGTGTAATGTTATTACTTTTCTACCGCATTTAAAGTGCTCGGTGGGCACCTTTGAATCGTTTCTATGCGGGTTTGGCGGGAAGCGCTAAAACTTGCATAGGGTCGATTCTGAGGGTGTTACAATAAGGAGGGGTAGGGCGCCCCCTCTCCCTCACACCTCAAACCCTAGCTCCTGCGCGTCTCCACCTCCAAGTGCAGCCGCCGCCTAGGGTTTCCCCTCCAACTCGGCGACTTGGGGCTTCCCCAAGCCCTTGCTGTCGTCCACACCCGCCCCTTGGTGCCCTCTAAACCCTAGATCACCAAGGCCTCTCTCATACTCCACCATACTCGCTCCGGCTTAAGGCGAAGCCCTGCGAGATCTCCCCTCTACTTCCGACACCACGCCGTCGTGCTGCCGGAATCACGAGGAGAGTGCTACAACCTCCGCTGCCTGCTGGAACAAGGGAGATGAAGGTCTTTATCGAGTACTGAACGTGTGACCGACTGCAGAAGCGCTGCCGGAACGCAGCGCCGGAAGGATCATCTACGCGATCTTGAGATCGGGAAGTGTACGACTACATCACCCACGAGAATCTGCTCTCGTTAACCGCTTTGGATCTTCGAGGGTTAGTATTCTATCGACTCGTTGCTACAATCTAGTAGATAGATCTTGGCTTGATCATAGATTAGATCTTGATTGTGTGTTCATGCGGTAGAATTTTTTTGTTTTCCATGCTACAAACCCCTTCAGTGGTATCAGAGCCGTGTCTATATGTAGATCTGTTGCATGAGTAGAACACAATGGTCATTGTGGGCGTTGATGCTTTTGTTGTCGATTGCTTCTTGTGTACTTTGCATCTTGCGGGATGGTGGGATGAAGCGGCCCGGGCTAACCTTACATGACATCGTTCATGAGACTTGCTCCACTCTTGACATGCAACTTGTATTGCATAAGTGGCTTTGCGGGTGCCTGTTTCTCCCAACATAGTTAAGATTCAATTTACAACGAGTGATTGACAGTACTAGTATCAATGTTTTGGTTCTTGTTCGTAAGTTAGAACGACACTTATTGAAAGCCCCAAACCACGTAAAACTTGCAAAGAAAATTAGAGGCGTCTAACTTTTTTTGCAGGGGTGTGCTGTGATGTGATATGGCTATGATTGTGATTATATATGATGTATGCAATGTTCCTTATTGTAAGTTGGCAACCGGCAGGAGCCATATGGTTGTATTTTAATTCCGTTAAGACCTGCGTGTCTATTCAAAGTAGTTGTAATAGTTGATGCTGGTGGATGACAACCATGAAACGGCGCCATTGACCTTGACGCCACACCGGTGATGATGGAGATCATGTTCGTGCTTGAAGATGGAGATCGGAAGCACAAGAAAAAAGGCCATATCATATCACATATTATGAATTGCATGTGATGTTAATCCTTTTATGCATCCTATATTGCTTAGTTCACGATGGTAGCATTATGAGATGATCCCTCAAGCACACAATTTCAAGTTTTAAAGTGTTCATCCTTAGTAAGCACCGTTGCTAAATCTCGTTGTTTCAAAGCATCACGTGATGATCGGGTGTGTTAGATTCTGCGAGTGTATACAACGTGAGCAAGCCAGATTTGCTCATGCAGAAGCTAAGGTTTGATCTTGACGAGCCTAGCATGTACAGACATGGTCTCGGAACACGGATCACCGAAAGGTAAAGCATGAGTCATATAGTAGATATGATGAACATGTTGATTGTTCGCCATTGAAGCTACATCAACTCTCGTGATGATCGGTTTTGATGTAGTGGATTTGGTTCGTGTGATTACTAAAACAATGTGAGGGATATTGTTTTGAGTGGGAGTTCAACAGAAATATGATTAAAAGTTGAACACTATTTATCATAAATTAAATCAAAGTGAATTTGCATAATTGTTGTAGTCATTGGCATCCGTTTACCACCTTGCGCTTAGTTATAATTGAGATGATAGAACTATAGAATTCTGGTTAGTTACTTTACAACTGGTATAGTATTGTTTTGAAGTGTTAATCTAAAGTTTAAAAGTCCTATTGCAAACTTTCAGTAAGTTCCGGTTACTCCGTGAATTTAATAATTGGTATTAAATCAAGAGTGACAATTCCAAGTGTTAGTGTATGAGTATCATGTTTGTCTCCATGATTCTTGATATTCAAAGGATTGTCTTAATATCAAGGTTATCTACGATCTGAAAGAGTTGTTTCAGAAACCATGATGTGTGGAAGATATTGTGATATCTGAAAGGAAGTTTTGGTTGCAACATGATAGAGTATAATATGGCAAAAGTCATGTTTTCATATTTGATGGGAATTTGCAAAAGGTTGGAGACACTAGTTGTCCTAATCCTCCAAAAGGTTTTGGAGAGCAACATTATACTCGCGATTCATCGTTATAAGCTAAAAGTAGCTTGATCATGGATAATTCCATGATAAAGGTGAATATTTGATGTAGGTAAAATGTTTACTACAACAAGATATTACTAAAGAAAGGAATTTGAAAGAACACCAAACATTTGAGGATGGTGATCTACTTCAAAGTGCAAGTCCAAAGACATTGGTATTTTACTATACATGCTTTGGACTATGTGTCATGTATATGGCTCCACTATTGATGTTGATAGATTCTTTCAAACAGAAAAGGAAATACTGAAAGAGAATCTCATAAATATATGGCAGAAAATAAAAGACTAGAATTGTTCAGCTTAAGTATATAAATGATATACATGTTATGGCTATATTCTTTTCTTATTAAACAATGTGGTTCTTAAGTATTTGATACTGAATTGTTGGTGTGAATCGTCATACGAAACAACACAATTCATGAACTACAATGGCCTAAGTAACTAGCAAAAGAATATGTGATGATGTTCATCGAGAACAAATAAAGGGTTATTGTGCTGCTTATTAAACATCAAAGCTTGCCTTCAAGATTTGTTTTATCAGGTATTATGAGAACAAAAGGGTTGTTCAAATAATTGCTGTAATCCATAAATGATGGATGATTCTCAAATCTCGTTGGAGAAATCACATCCATAAAACTAGTGCTAAAAATGTCGAAAGACAAATTGATTAGGAAGTGACATCGCCGTTCAAATTATATTGGAAAAAAAACATGAAGAAACTCCATGTGGATGGAATTTTGGAGTCTTTTTGATTTTTGATCAAATGACGCTTGTGAAACTTTCCTAGAGATAATTAAAACTTTGTTCATAGGCCAAAAGGGAACGAATGACTAGCTTATTGGAACTTGTACATATTGTTGTATGAAGTCCATTATGTGTAGTCAAGAGCGATGGATTTTAACTTCATATGCTTTATCCGAAAATTTGAGTGAATATATGAATATTTACTTAATAAGGATGAAGTATGAAACATTTGAAAAGTTCAAAGACTTTCAAGATGAAGTGCAAAATCATTGTAACAAGAATATAAATAGTTTATGATAAGATCATAAAGGAAGATATTTGAGTTACAAGTTTAGCATAATACCTAAGATTTAAGGAATCATTCTGTGGATTTGCATTTCCCGAAACACCATAAGAGTATGGAGCGTTCAAGATATGTAATTAAACCTTGTTTGACATGGTAAGATCAAAGGTGTAATTCATAAAACTGCCATTATATTTTAAAGATTAAAAGCTTGAGAGACTACCGTTTTTCCACTGAAAAGAGCTCCATCATAATCCGTTGAATTGACACCATATAAAGTTATGGTTTGGGATAGAACCCAAGTTGTCCTTTCTTAAAAATTGGTATGCTATGCATAAGAAAGATGTTTGCAACCAAAATCGGATGAACATATCTTTGTATGTTATTTTGAATAATCATTGAGTATTCCTCCATAACACCAAAGACAAAAATGTTTGTCGCTTAGAACTTCAAGTTTCTTTGAGAAAGAAATTTTTCATGAAAAGATAAGTGGGAGGACAATAGAACTTTGATAAGGTTAAAAGAACCTTAGCTGTATGTGCAAAGTTGCGCAGTGCCGAAAAGTGTTTCGGAGACAGCAACAATGCTCATGGCTCACGTGCCTCAAAGGTTGTGGTTACGGAGGTCAAAGTTTCTATTGAACCAAGTAGGCCAGGTAAACAATCAAATACCAAGATTTGAGGGTTGAATCATTATTTGAGAATAATGAACAGACTACATGCAAAGAAGCGCTGATGGGCCCTGACTTCATAAAATGGCTTGAAGCCATAAAATCCGTGATAGTTCCATACACGAGAAATCAAGCTTTGAACTTGAAGGACCCTCGAGAAAGGTGTAAGACCTTACAGTCGTGTTTAGATCTATAAAGAAATAGACATGGATGTTTCACATCTATGAAATAGTCGACATGTTGGGAAAGAGTTCACAACAATGTTCAAAGGTTGTATATGATAAAATTTGATCTTTCATATCAATATTTAGTCTGGACGGATTAATGTAGCAACCACTACATATAATTTTGTTATGTGGTAGTTGAATAAACAAAACAAGTTCTTCTAATATAATTGTTACCTAGGACGTGTGCATAACACGGTCCATAGTTTTTTTTAATTCAAAGGATGCTAAAAACGTATGCAAACTACAATGGTTGAAGTGAGCATTGCGGAGTTAGAATCTTCACTATGATGAAACTGTTAAAGAAGTTTAAATTCGTCGAAGATGATGAAGATGCTTGCATTTACAAGAAATTAAGTGGGAGCTCTAAGACATGTTTCTAATACATTATGTGGAAGACATATTGTTGATTGGAAATGATGTATCTTTTATTAACACATATTAAGAATTTCATCCCGATGAAAGATTTAGGTAAAACCCAAATATTTGGCATCTATATCTATATAGATAGATTGAGACACTAATATGGTTGTGCCTAAAGTATATAGATGATATATTGAATGAGTTCAATATAGAAACTATAAGAAAGGTTCTTGTCGCACAGAAAGGATTGAATGAGTTCAATATTGATGATATATTCAAGTGTATTGACACTTGGTAAGTGAAACAAAGATTGAAGTATAGATTGATACTTGATGGATGAAATCACAAAGAATATTTATATCAATCATACTGTGATATGTACAAATCCAGATATGTCCAATGCTCTAAATGTTATGAGCATATACCAGAATGATTCATAAGATGATCATTGGACGATAGTAAGGATATTCTTATGATCTTTTAGAAGAACTAAGAGTATATTATTTTATAGAAGTGGCAAATAGATGGTTAGTTCATTGTAAAAGTACTACATTGATACTAGTTTTGTCACAAAGTACAAATTAAGTTTATCTCAATCTAAACTAATGGTGGCACAATGTAATGGAAAGTAAGTTCCATAATGGATTTGGATGAGTTCCAAAGTTAAGACATTGTGACAGATACTACAACAAAAGGCTAAGTATATGACTGCTATTATAGCAGCTAAAGAGGGCATTTGTGTCAAGTAGTTTGTTATCAAACTAGGTGTAGTTCACAGTGGGATAATACTATGAAGATATATTGTATGACAATATTATCAACATGTTTTAACCCCAAAGGACTAAAGGTCTCACCAAAGGACCAAATTTATACAAAGCCATCTCATTAGAGAATGAGTGATGCGTAGAGACGCAAAGACATGCAATTACACACGGACCTGGAAGTGTCAGATCCGGAGATCAGTTTACCACTAGCAATCGTGTACATACGACACCAGAAAGCCATAGGTGTTAAATACACAAAGGTTTAAAACTAGATTATTGGCTCTAGTGCAAGTGGGAGACTGTTGGAGATATGCCCAAGAGGCAATAATAAAGAGGTTATTATCATATCTTCATACTTATGATAAATGTTTACATACCATGCTATAATTGTATTAACCAGAAACATTAATATTTGTGTAAATTGTAAACATAAAAGAGTCCCTAGTAAAGCCTCTTATTAAACTAGCTTATTGGTTAATATATGATCATGGTTTCCTGATCATGAACATAGAGATGCTATTAACAACATGGTCATATCATTAGGAGAATGATGTGATGGACATACTCCTATAGTTAAGCCTAGCATAAAGATCAAGTCATTTAATATAGTTCATTTGCTATAAGCTTTCTGATACATAGTAACCTAATTCCTTCGACCATGAGATCATGTTAATCACCATCACCGGAAGGATTCTTTGATGACATCAAACACCACACCGTAACTGGGTGGCTATAAATGTGGCATTGAGTGTTCGGAAAGTATGTGTTGAGGCACATGGATCAAGAGTGGGATTTGTCCATCCATATGACAGATAGATATACTCTGGGCCCTCTCGGTGGAATGTCATCCAATTAGCTTACAAGCATGTGACTGGCTCACAAGGGATCACATACCACGGGAACGAGAAAAGAGTACTTATCGGTAACGAGGTTGAACTAGGTATGCAGAGATACCGATGATCAAATCCTCGGATAAGTAAACTATCGTGAGACAAAGGGAAATTGGTATCGTATGTAAGTGGTTCATTCGATCGCAAAGTAATCGTAGAAATATGTGGGAGCCATATGAATATCCAGATTCCTCTATTGCTTATTGATCGGAGAAGTGTCTCGATCATGTCCGCATAATTCACGAACCGTAGGGAGATACACTTAAGGATTCGATGTTGTTGAGTAGTTATGGAATAATGAGTAAAGAGACCGAATGTTGTTCGGAGTCCCGGATGGGATCCGGGATATCACGAGGAGATCCGGAATGGTCCGGAGAATAATATTCATATAAGGAAAGTCCTGTTTTGGAGTTCGGGAATGATTCCGGTGTTTTCACCAGGAATATTCTAGAAGGGTCTGGAAGGTCCGGCACTCCAGAGGGGAAGGGTACATGGATGTGTCATGACAATGTGGAATGGTTGCATCATGTACTAGGTCACTTGGCTGGGCAAAATAAAGAGAAGAAATCAAATCGAAGTTTGAAAGTCAAACGCCAATTTAAAAAAGTCAAATCTCAAGTTTGCTTGGTGGAGGGAGAGTAGGAAACCTACTTGGGGAGGAAGTCCCACTCCCTTCCACCCGCCGGCCATGAGGAGGAGTTGGAGGAGGACTCCCTCCTCCCCAAACCGCCTCTCCCCTCCTATATAAGGAGGGGTAGGGCGCCCCCTCTCCCTCACACCTCAAACCCTAGCTCCTGCGCGCCTCCACCTCCAAGTGCAGCCGCCGCCTAGGGTTTCCCCTCCAACTCGGCGACTTGGGGCTTCCCCAAGCCCTAGCTGCCGGCCACACCCTCCCCTTGGTGCCCTCTAAACCCTAGATCACCAAGGCCTCTCTCATACTCCACCATACTCGCTCCGGCTTAAGGCGAAGCCCTGCGAGATCTCCCCTCTACTTCCGACACCACGCCGTCGTGCTGCCGGAATCACGAGGAGAGTGCTACAACCTCCGCTGCCTGCTGGAACAAGGGAGAGGAAGGTCTTCATCGAGTACCGAACGTGTGACCGACTGCGGAAGCGCTGCCGGAACGCAGCGCCGGAAGGATCGTCTACGCGATCTTGAGATCGGCAAGTGTACGACTACATCACCCACGAGAATATGCTCTCGTTAACCGCTTTGGATCTTCGAGGGTTAGTATTCTATCGACTCGTTGCTACAATAGTAGATAGATCTTGGCTTGATCATAGATTAGATCTTGATTGTGTGTTCACGCAGTAGAAATTTTTTGTTTTCTATGCTACGAACCCCTTCACCCACGCGACCTCCGCCTCAGCGGCCAGAGCCACGCGCTCCTCCTCCGCCACCGAGTCGATGACGTGCTCGCGTTGCGCCGCTTCCGCGTTGCTGCGCGCTTTGGCGGCGTGGCGGAGCTCGCGGATGGCGACCTTGGCGGCCTCCTTGGCCACCTCCTCCAGCGTGGTCATGGCCGCCTTGTGGCGGATCTCGCGAAGAGCCGCTGATGCGGCCTCCAAGGCCATAGCCTTCTTAGCGGCGACGTGGTGTATATCGGTCACCGCCCATTGGATAGCCACCATTGCCGCCGCCTCCACCAACCGCTGCAGCGCCATCTCGGTGATATCGCCTTCCTTCTCAAAGGCCAGCACCAGCGTCTCGCCCATGCGCCGGGCTAGCACTGTGGCCTCTAGGTGGACCTCGTCGACCTCCATGTCCGGGTAGCGGGTGTGGCACATCTCTCGGATCTTCGTCCAGTTCGTGATCTTGCGGCGAGGCATGGCTGGTGGTGGCTGGCGCTTTTTCGGTTGCTGGTTTGCTCTTGCTTTGGGGCTTGTTGTCTCCGTCGCGCCGGCGGCCGTCTTTTATAGACCGTGGCGGAGGCAGGAAACGTCCTAAGATGCGTGGGAAATTTCTCGCCGCGAGAAGCGAGGCACGCGCGAGAAACGATGGCGGGAAACGCCGGCCGCGCGGGAAGCCACCGGCGCTAATAGCCGACGTCGTGTCGCCATCACCATCCCATCGCGAGGGTGTCAACCGGTGACAGCGGGAGGAAGACGAACAGATGGATCGGCCCGCTGGCCGTGGTCAGCCGAACAGGCCGAACCCTCTCCCCAAATCAACCGCGACCCGACCCAAATTGACAGAAACAGAACATTTAAAACGACCGAGGGTCTAGGTAGAGATGTCCTTATACAAGACTTCTAGACAAAGGGTATGTCCTGGTCCTCCGTACTCCTACGTGAGGCTTGCGCATGACCAACGAGTCAGATAAACTTCTTCCGTTATGCTCCATAGGGCTACTTCTTAGCCTACGCCCACGTCTGTAAACACAATTCTAAAGCGTAGTTCAAAAACTTTTGAAAGTTTAGTCCATTTTTTTGCAATCATCATATATTTTTGTAGTTCACGTACTGATGCAACTAAATACTCCCTCCGTTTTAAAATATAAGATGTTTTAGGTTTATAAAGAAAATATATCTAGACTTATTTTAGTGTGTAGATTCACTTCAAACCTAAGTAAACCTACATACTAAAAGTAGTCTAAATACATTTGTTTTACAAAACTAAAACATCTTATATTTTAAAACGGAGGAAGTATTATCACATTTCTTGTTTATTCAGTGAGTACTAGCATCTAAATTTAGTCAACTAGTATTAAAGTTAGCAAAATTCAATCAAATTTAGTCAGCATGTATGTACTGAATTTGCACTTTATTTTGCTACATATTTTGTACGAATTCATATACCATTACAACACAACTCAGCGAATTCATATATACCATTACAACACAGCAAATTGCATATTCTATGCATTCTTACGATAAATAAGGTACATTATCTTCGGTGCAAAAAATAAAATAAGGTACGTTATCTACAACTTTATTACGACACCTCAGTACATATCCAATGCAAACTAAAATAATTCAAATGATGTCACTTAAAATTTATTAGAAATACATACTACATTTCAATATAGCCGACCAATACATAATAGTTTCAACCATTACAATTATAAGCTTGTCCAATCCTAACGATTATAGATGCACAATGAAAGCTAACTTCTCTCTACTCCTAGTCAGCATTCTTCAGTTGTCGTAAACCTCACTCTTCACACGAGGCAGTTCAAAACCATCCTCCTATCCTTGCCCAGTTTCCTTTCTAAAACTGTGTGTGTCGTCGCTAAACAGAGGAGGTCATGTGCCATCGACCCTTCGAGGCCAGCACTTGAGACAACGAGATTATTTTTTGCTCGTCTCGTCGAGCTTCTCGTCGAGCTTCTGAATTTCAGGAACACAGACGTGTTCTAGAACCTCCTCCAAGTGGATGATGACCGAATGCTTGCACGTAAGCTATCGTCTTGCCTTGTTGGTAATCCACACCTCGTACATCTTGGAAACAGCATATGGATCTTTCAACCACGCGTTTACCTTAATAATCCATTTGTCGCTCGATGGCATAATCTTTACCAGCTCGCCACCAAGACTGTTGAAGACTTGCTTGAGGTCCCTTGAATCCCAAGCATCCAAAGGATGTCGTCGAAGCCGAATTTTGAGAGGAAATGAAGTTTCCCCAAGCGATCATCTCACCCACAAACACGATGCCAACAGAGGAAGCTCATTTGTCTCCACGGTACTCGAATGAACGAGAAGAATGCAAAACACGATCGCAGTTTAAGCTGAACTTGAACCTGACGAAGAAGTGGAATGGGGGCGCGCATACCTCAATCTTCACAACCTGGCGTGTGATCCCAAACTAAGATCTTAGCAATGCTAGCAAGTCTGTCGACAACACGGCGGACCGTATCCCTAGCACGTTGGCCATGAAAGTTTGTTCGTGAAACTCCTCTGCCAGGGAAACCGTGTTTTGGATGCGAGATAGAACACAACCGCTCGAGGCTGGTTGCCCATGCTCTTTCTTTGTGAGAGGGACCTGCAGAACCGGGATGACCCCATTGACACAATGTGCCGAACCGGGATGCAATACGGGCTTCTTTTTGGCGATCCGCGAGACTGGTCTGCCCCATGGCCCAAATTGCATACGTAACAATCTACGACTGCGGCCGCCATCCCAAGTTCCCAAAGCCGTACGTCTCCTTTCTGCTCGCCCGACTCCAATCTGGCCATATTCGCCGCCTCCTTCCAAAGCTCAGCAGATCATCAGACTAGATCGATCCCCTTCTGCTCCGCGTCTGGTGCTTTGCCCTGCGGTTTTCGTTTGTAAGTTTTGATTCGCATCTTTGACGCCACTGCAGGTTTGAGATCGTACGTGGAACTAAAATTTATTTCGCGCTCCAGCAGCCCTAATTAGATGCGAACCTAGGAATCGGAGTCTCGGAGAGTGCCGTTGCAGGTATATATAGTACTCTCTCTGTCTTAAAATAGATGTCTTATGTTTTTTAAAATTTAGATAAATCTATATACTAGATAGTCTAGATTCATTAAAATGTTAACAGCTTTGTGACATCTATTTTGGGACGGAGAAAATATGAACTTCCCAATTCATTCTCCTCCCCTTTAGAAAAATTTGCAACCTGATATGACAACTGATACGGAGTACTATCTTTTTTCTCTTTTGAGTCAGGATATCAATTGGTTGGGTGCGATGTGGCAGCGGGTGTTTCTGAACCTAGTGGTGCACGAGCACCACACCAGCCGACTCTCCAAGAACCTCTTCTACGAAGCAACTGAGAATGCGACTGCCCAAGAGGTCGCCAGGGCATAGGAAGCTGCCAAGGCCAAGAGGAAGAACGGGGGGTGGCCGTTCTTAAGCTTCAGGCGCCTGCCCAGGCCGGAGATCTTCTTCTCCGGCCACACCAGGCCCAGGAGCTCCCACTTCTTCTCCCTGCTGCCGGCGCAAGGCGAGGGCTGTGTCATGTTCGCGGATCATTCCGGCAACGTCTCGCTCTACGACGTAGACACGCAGTCGGTGGTTGCCATGCCCCAAGCCAAGTTCGGCAAGCCAGCCAATTCCATCACCTTGTCCGTTGCAAAAACCAATCGACGCTGTGACCACCAGAGAGCTACTAGAGGCGATCACGGTCTTTATGTCATGAGCACTATGGACGGCAGCTTCGAGGTCTTAAACTACTGCAGGACTGATCTCTCCTACTACCACTCTGCATTTCGAGACGACTGGAACTGGCAGCCTCTGGGGCACGTGCCGCCCTTTGTAGAATACAGGTACAACAGCCACTGTCATGTTCACGATGCCAGTGTCAGTCCTCCCCTGGCAGCGGCGGTTGTCGATAGCTCCACCATATGCACGTCGTCCAAGGAAGGAACATATGCCTTGGACATGTCGAGGGGCGTGTGGACGCAGGCAGGCAGATGGACGCTGCCCTTCCACGGCGCAGCGGAGTATGTCCCCGAGTTTCGCCTCTGGTTCGCTCTCCAGGGCCCCAAGAACTCACCCCTACACCGTTTGTGTGCTCTCGACCTATCCTCCGCCGCCATGGCAGCGGAGGAGGCTCCGGCTCCCCTGAATGCTTGGGATTATCTTGACGGCCTGCCTGATGGGTGGTATCCCTCGAAGCGCTACCTGGTGAATCTGGGCCTTGGCAAGTTTTGTATCGCCACCCGCTGCTTCCACAGGCCTTCCCGTGAGGAGGAACACGACGTGAAGAAGGTCAAGGATGCTAGCAATGAGCTCACTGTTTTCACCGGCGTGGAGGTGGTCCGTGCGGGCGATGGGCTTCAGATGATCAAGCACAAGTCTCGGCATTACAGCAATGATGAAAACTTGGAAATCCACTGTGTCCTCTGAGAGACGACATCGTTTCTCTATCTTGCATCGTCGACTATACTAGAGACCAGGTTCAATCGTCATATGATGCACTACTGTCGGCCTAGCTAGTATGCATGAGCTAGCAAGATGGTGCATAGGATAATCTTGGGACTATATTTTCTTAAAGCAAAATACGATAATACTGATAAAATTGCTTGATGAGAAATATATCGAGAGATGATGATATCTCGCTTCCACATTAGCATGCTTACTGGTAGCCAAGACTATCCTGCAAAGTTTTAAATAGTCGGCTATAGCCTGACTATGGCCACGCTATAGCCTTTCGAGAGGTCTCCCGCTACGGCTATGATGTTTATAGGCTAAATGGAGAATAGCGGCTAAGTCATAGCCCGATTTAGCATATAAATTAGCCTCCAATTTAGCCGCTAAAGGTCATGCTTTATGGATTGCTCATTTTTTCTTCTTTTTTTATATCTATGTTCAGTATGATTCAATAAATGTTGTGAGTTGAATGGTTAAATACTTATTTGAGTTGAATAGTTGAATGAGTTGTAGCTTGAATCATGTTTGTGTCATAGATTTTCGCTTTTTGGCAAGATAGGACTAAAATTTTCTCTTTTTTTTTTTTTTGAAAAACGGCTAAAATGGAATAGCCCGCTATAGCCCCGCTATAGCCTTGTATAGCTGCTGAAAATGTTGTCGCTAAGTGAAATAGCCGGCTATTTTAAACTTTGATCCTGAATTTGTCCTTCATCATGTTGCTTTTTGCGAATCTATTCTAGAAGAAATCCATGCTAGGTAGGTACATATGAATGATCAAGAAACCGGAACAAACTAATCTTTAGGCATTCGCTAAAGTGGCAAGATCGAGAAGCAAATGCACACCAAGATGTCTGCAGTTGGATCCTTCCTTCAATCTCTCGGAGGTGCAGTCTCTCACATAGGCGTAGGGTGGGCGTGCGTGTATTCATCCTGTGCGTCTAAAAGTTCCCTCCACCCCACCAAAACCCCAAGCGACACCCCACCGACGCCCGAGCCGGAGCCACCCCTCCCGCCACCGGCACCCCCTCCGCCACCCCTCCCGCCACCGGCACCCCCTCCGCCACCCGCAGACCGTTCCAGCGATGCCGGAGATGGCCAGATACTCCCGCCGGCGGGCCTCGTCGCCTATTTGGAGCGTGAATCGGTCTCGCACGCCATCCCGAGCCGGTGGCTCCTCCCGTGGATTGTCGTCCTGAATTTCCGCCTCCCTGGATCGGACGGCGATGAACTCAACTTTCCGAAGTTTGACCGTTGCTGGACCTCATGCCCGCCAACCACCATGTGGCCTCCACGCGAGAGCAGCGGGAGGACAGGGAGGTCCGCGAGCGCCTCGAGGCCGAGGTCCATGACGAGCTGCTGATGGCAGCGTTGTACAAAGAGCACCCGGAGCTCGTCGAGGAGGAGCGGCACCGCTAGGCAGAGTGCGCTACCATGAGGAGCGGCATAGCTCCGCCTCAACACGGCTAGGGGAGCGGTGACAGAGTAGGGCAGTCGTCCGACGTGACGAGGTGGGAGCGATGACAGAGAAGGACCGTCGTCCAACACGGCGAGTATGACAAGCATAGACCTCGATAGCTGTGGGTTGTCGTTCAACCTGTTAATCGAGTACCATGAAAACGCATTACATTTCATTCATGGAAGTATCCATATAAAACAAGAGGTCATTTAGAAACTTCACAGTATTTTTTCTTCCCTACATCATTAATCATCAATTAATCCCCAGTGAGTATAGCCAAAAGAAACAAGAACTGATCAGATCACTTCCCTGGACGATGACGGCCACTCGGCAATGAATCACCGTCAGGTTTTCGTTGTCCAAAGCACGCACTATCTTTCTGCAGAGTCAGGCATCCTCGACTGCAGTAGTGTCTGCCAGCCACAAAGTACATTCTTCTCAGATTATTTTACATTGTAGAAAATGCATAACTCTTTGAAAATTATTGTACAAGAGACTTACCCTGACCGCAAGTTTTTCTTTTCAGCCGGTTGATCCCTTGGGCTTAGCATAGGCACCCCTTGGTAAAATAAAAGTCAGGTTAGGCCCAAATACTAGATTGGCCTACAGTACTACTACGATCCCAGCCGCCCTCCCAACAAAAACCTCCCATTATCCGGATGGTGATATTCTAAGGGCTGGACCAAAGACTGGCTCATTCTATACTTGGCAAAGTATCATAGCTGGCATCGCTACCTTCAAAAGAGGGTATGTGTGGAGAGTGGGGATATGAGAGCATATTAATATCTGGCATGATCCCTGGATGCCAAACATCACTGATAGAAATATTATGTCACCTAGGAGAGCAACAGTATACACGAAGGTTATTGAATTAATTGATCCGATATCAGGTACTTGGGACATTGAGCTGCTCAACAAAATATTTATCTCTATTGATGTGAATCGGATATTGCAAATCCACTTGCACAATCGTGGGTTTGAGGATTTTATAGCCTGTGCTCCAACACAACACGGCAGATACACTGTTAGATTAGGATATTACTTACCGTGGCTGCTACTGGTAATTCGGCAATCAATCTGGTATGGCAAATTTTATGGAAACTAAAAATCCCAAGCAAGGTAAAAAAATTCATATGGTGTTCTCTCCATGGTATTTTTCCTCTAAAGTCTATTTTGGTCAATCGACACATTGGTCATGAGAGAGGATGTCCGATCTGCAATGAGGGCCCGGAGGATATTGTGCACCTGTTTTTTCTTTGCCAGACTACGGCCGATCTGTGGGCAGATCTTGGTATACCAGACATCATTAACCAAACATTGCAGAATGAGCTTTCTGGTTCGGTTGTGCTAGAGAATCTTCTCCGGCGCGAGAACAATAGAGAACAGAGAAGTGGTCTCTATGTGCTGCTGGTATTTGTGATGGATCAGACAACAGAGAACACAAAATAAAACTGTTCCCCCGATGTACCAATATAAATTGTGAATCTTAGCCACTACTACTAACGATGTTGTTCCGTTGATTTGAAATACCATAGGAGCGGCAAAGTGGTCCAAGCCAGAACCTTGTCACATGAAACTTAATGTTGATGCGTCTTTCCATGGAGATATTGCAGGTTCGGCTGGTGCTGTGATTCGAGATTATCAAGGACGGTTTGTTGCGGCATCCTGCTGTTTCATACCGCATGTGGATACAGCATCGATGGTAGAGTCGATGGCTATGAGAGAAGGTATTACTCTAGCAAATAGACTGGGATTAAACAGGGTACAAGCGGAGTCAGACTCTACTGAAGTAATTGAGGCTCTAAATGGAGACGATTGTCGGTGGAATGATGTATCTATTGAATCAGTCTCCTTCAAACACTGCGAGAGAAGCTAATCAAGTGGCTTATGAGCTAGCTAGTCATTGCTTTTCCAATAATCTGTCTTGTAATTGGGACGGTGAGCCTCCTAAATTTATTCTTGAAACTCTCATAAACAATGTATCTATTGGTTGAAGGGCTGCAAAGTTCGAGACACATTTTTTTCCTTACGAGAGTAACTAAGGAGACTAGAAGATTTTAATAAGACGGGTTGCATACTTAATATATAATGGTTTTAAAATAACCCTCCTAATCTCAGCTTCCGACACACGATTGACAATCCCGACTCCAGCACATCTACCTGATCCTTGTCGCCGCGGCCTTCATTCTTCCAAAGATCGTCGGATCATCAGACTAGATCGATCCCCTTCTGGTCTTCCCTGCCCTTCATCCTGTATAATAAGTTTGAGCGCGTGATTCCGGCAGGTTTGTGATTGTGGAAGCGCTCCAACGGCCCTAGTTACTAGTAGATACGAAATTAGGAATCGGTGTGCTCTCTTTCTCGCCAGAAAAAAATACAACTTCCTTGTTCTTGCAAACTCACGGGTATCACAGTCTCGATCTACAGTTGAATTGATACTCTGTTTTTTCCGTGGAGTCAGGATATTTGGGTATTGGTTGGGCACGATGCAACGGCAGTTTCTGAACATCGTAGTTGACGACACTAGATTCTACGCGCTGCACCGGACCGGATCAAACTCTCCGAGAACCTCTTCTACGAAGCAACTGAAAATGCAACTGCCCGGGCAGTCGCAAAGGCCGAGGAGAAGAATGCGGGGTGGCCACCGACGTTCTTTAGCTCGAGGGACCTGTCCAATCGGGGGGTATTCTTCCAGTCCAAGCCCTTCCAGTCCAAGGCGAGGGCTGTGTCATGTATACAAAGCCTTCTGGCAATGTCGTCGTCTACAATGCAGCCACGCACTCACTCGTTGCCATGCGCACAGCCGAATTCCGCAAGCCAGCAAATTCCATCACCTTGGCGATTACTATGCAAGAGCTCGCTATTGCATGAGAGCCTATCTCTTTTCTCTCAGCTCTTCTCTCTCATCTAACTAAGCAAAATAATACTAGTTTAAGCCTTATAGCCAGCTGATTAGAACTTATTATACTTACTCTGAGGACGGCAGCTTCGAAGCTCTTGCATTAATTGCATATCTTGCATCGCCGACTAGTACGTGGAGACCAGGTTAGTAGTAGATGTCAAGCTTCATGCATTAGCCAACGCAACCAAAAGTCCGAACTGATAGAAAGGGCTAGTGCAATCCACTTATACACTTCAACACCCTCTCTCACTTGTGACAGAGAGAAGTCAGCACGTGCAACCGGAAGAGAGCGATGACACGCAAAACTCACGTATGACTCAAGAGGCCTATACGTGGACACAGAGGGGTCAACATCAATTTTTTAGGATAAATTGCGAAAGCCAGGACTCGAACTCAAGACCTTAGGCTCTGATACCATGTCAAGCTTCATGCACTAGCCAACGCAACCAAAAGTCCGAACTGATGAAAAGAGCTAGTGCAATCCACTTATACACTTCAACAGTAGACAAAGCTCTTGCATTAATTGCAAAACGACCACATGGCTACTAGTTTGTCTGCATTAATTGCATATGATTGGGGTTGGGAGCCTCTGCAGCTCTGCCGCACGCTCCCAGTCGCAGTCATCCCTTTGCGGCGGCCACGGTCGATAGCTCCACCATATGCGCGTCTTGAGCCCCAACTAGCCCTACCAATTTTTTGGCATGACCAATGTAAGGGCATGACCAAAATTTTGGTAAAGTGTTCATGTTTGGATTGCAGCCATTGCACTAACCAATATTTTAGCAAAATAGTCTATTGTTTGGTTTGCAACCAAGTAGACTGTAGTATATACTAGTCGTCCCTGAGATATTTGATAGATCTTTTATCTAAATTTGAGAGGATACACACCAAACAATATTAATATGCAGTCAAAAAAAACTATAGTACTAGTTGTGAGTGCGACACGTACTGATTACCCTGCCGCATGCACTTCCTATTGCTAATTGTGTAGGGGCTACCGATTAATTAGCATCCAACGAATCAAAATGCACACCTGCTCTAAAATAACAATATAAAGGATAAAATACCTGGGACCCACCTTGACAGGAGGGGCAAGTCGCCATGCCAATTTTTTGGCGCAGCTTTTGCGCGTCCAGGATCCGTCCACGCGTTTGCTCGATTTACACGGGCGCGCGGACAGGATAGTTGGCGAGCCAATTTTTTGGCACTAGTTCAAACAACAGCCAAATTGCATGGGCTAACCAATATTTTGGTAGGGTTGGAATTGGTAGTCATCCAAACACACCCTTACGCCTTTGATAGGTCGACGGGCGTGTGGAGGCAGGCTGACGCATGGACGCTGCCCTTGACGGTGCGGCGGAGTATGTCCCTAAGTTCCGCCTCTGGTTCGGCCTCGAGGATCCCAAGAGCGCCCAGCACCGTTTGCGTGCTTTTGACCTTGCTTCTTCCTCTGCCATGGAGGATTCTGCTCCTGCTCTCCTGCACGCTTGGGAGTATCTCGACGGCCTGCCTGATGGGTGGCGTCCCTCGGAGCGCCGCCTGGTGAACCTGGGCCGGGGCAAGTTCTGTATCGCTACCCGCTGCTTTCACAGGCCTTCCCCCGAGGAGGAAGATGACGTCAAGATTGTTAGCGACGAGCTTACTGTGTTAACGGGCGTCCAGGTGGTCCGTGCCGGCAAAGGGCTCCAGATGATCAAGCACAAGTCTCCGCATTATGCCCAGGCAAACATGGGAATCCACTGCGTACTCTAAGATCACAAGATCGTTTCGTCTACTACTCACTCCGTTTGGAAATATAAGATGTTTTAGGTTTGTGAAGAAGATGTATCTAGATACATTTTTGTGTCTAGACTCATTTAAACCTATACACTAAAAGGTGTCTAGATACATCTCACTCACAAACCTAAAACACCTTATATTTCTAAGAGTATTATTTTGCATCGCCGACTAGTACGTGGAGACCAGGTTGAATCAGCAGGTTGCACTTGACTCCATCATGTTATTACCTCTTCCTGCTAACTAGTATATGTATCGCTGCATGATCGATCTCTCCTTCTCTGGAATTATTACGGTTAGAGATTTATAAAAAGGGTCGTACTACGCGTCTCCCGGGGGATCCCCGATCCCCCGTCTTCCCCGTTCGACACGTGTCCTCCAAAACCGCTCATGTGCGGGAAGAAAATTCACCACTACCTGGAAAAAGGCAAGCGCCAACCCCGCATCCTCGCTCAGTCTGCCCCCGACCCTATCGCCATAGGGCCTCTGACTTTCGTCCATCTCCGGCGAGGGGGCCGATCATAGCCCCGCTATCCAGTTTCAGCGAGGGAGATCCGCGACTAGGCCGCCCTTGTAGCAGAGACCAGGGAGCGCCGCCTCCATGTAGCAGATCCCCGCCACCATGTAGCAGAGCCCCGTCGCCCATGTAGCAGATCCCCGCCGCCCGTGTAGCAGAACGCCGCCTCCATGTAGCAGAGGCCCGCTGCCCATGTAGCAGCGCCGCTGCCACTTGTAGCAAGCCCCAAATTGAACGCTTGTAGATGCGCCGCTCGTTCCTCGTTCTGCCTCTCCTTGGAGCAACTCCGGTAGCAGAGCCCGCCGTCGTATGTAGCAGAGCCCACCGTGGTAGGTAGCAGAGCGCGCTGGCATAGATAGCAACTCCCAAGGTAGTAAGTAGCAATTCTCGGCTCTGTAGGTAGCAGAGCTTTCCACTGTTGGTATCATCTCTGGCCCTAGGAAAACCAGCAGCGAGCGGCGACGCTGAGCACCCGTGGTGGAGGCGGAGCTGGGCTTCACCACCACCTACGCGGGCAGCACCACCCCCGACACCAGCAGCACCTACTCGCGGTGGTACCACCACCCGCGCGGCAGAACCACCACCGGCGTGGGAAGCACATGGGGAGCTGGGGGAGGATGGCACCGGAGATGGGGATCCAGGGGTGATGGTGAGAGAGAAGTCTAGGGGAAGTCGTCAACGGTGGCGGCGACTCGGGGGACCGGCGGCGACGGGGGAGGGGGCAGTGGTTAGCGGCAAGGAGCCGACAGGATCCATGGAGTGAATGGGGAAAAAAGACGAGGGCAAGGTAGAAGATGGATTGAGAGATAAGGCACGGTCGCATCCTGGGCCCACACAAGAGGCGCGTCACGACTCACGGGCAGGAGGCGGGGGATGCGATCCCCCGGGGGAGTCATATCATTTTCCTTATAAAAATAAATCGTTTATGTACTCTAGTGTCCCTTCTGTAAAAGACCAAGCGCTCCAGTTTTCTGCTCTCTTGCTGGTCGCACGGAATTATAAATTGTCATGCTTTCATACATTTTCAGTTTATTTTTTCAAAATTTCAACAATCTATTAATAACCATCAAAAACAATAAAAATAGTCCCAAAAATAATAATAAATACAAATAGTTTATTTGGACCACCTAGCGACGACTACTGACACTACCACGAGTTGAAGGCGTGCTGCCCGTCGTTGCCCCTCTATCACTGGAGCCGGGCAAAGTTTGTCGATGTGTCATAACAAAATGTAATGGTTGCATCATGTCGTAGGTCACTTGGCTGGACAATTAGAAGAGAGAAATCAATCTCTAGTTTGAAAGTCAAAAGGCTCGTTTGAAAAAGTCAAACGCCAACATTGGTAGCCAAGTAGAGGAAGGGAAGGAATCCTACCTAAGGGAGGGATTCCTCCCTCTCCTTGCCGTCAACTACATGAAGTGGAGTTGGGGGAGGATTCCCTCTCCCTTGTCGCGTCCCCACCTATAAAAGGAGGGGTAGGGCGCGCCTCCCCTACCCCTCACAACAAACCCTAGCCAAGGCGCCCACCACCTCAAGTCGTCGTCGCCAAGGGCTCCTCCAAGTCGCTGACTAGGGAAAACCCTAGCCCCTAGCCACCGGCCATACCACCCCTCGGCGCCCTCTAAACCCTAGATCGCTGAGGCTCTCTTCTACTCCATCATACCCGCTCCGGCTTAGGCGAAGCCTTGCAGGATTTTCCCTCTAAACTCGGACACCACGCTGTCGTGCTGCCAGAATCGCGAGAAGAGATCTACAACCTCTGCTGCCTGCTGAAACAAGGGAGAGGAAGGTCTTCATCGAGTACCGAACATGTGACCGACTGCGGGAGCACTACCGAAACGCGGCGCCGGAAGGATCGTCTACGCGATCTTGAGATCGACAAGTGAACGACTACATCACCCACGAGAATCCGCTCTCGTTAACCGCTTTGGAATCTTCGAGGGTGACTACATCACCCACGAGATCGTCTACTCTCGTTGCTACAATCTAGTCGATAGATCTTGGCTTGTGTGTGTTCATGCGGTAGAATTTTTTTTGTTTTCCATGCTACGAACCCCTTCAGTGGTATTAGAGCCGTGTCTATATGTAGATCTGTTGCACGAGTAGAACACAATGGTAATTGTGGGAGGTGGTGTTTTTATTATCAATTGCTTCTTGTGTAGTTTTCATCTTGCGGGATGGTGGGATGAAGCGGCCCGGGCTAACCTTACATGACATCGTTCATAAGACTTGCTCCACGTTCGACATGCAACTTGTATTGCATAAGTGGCTTTGCGGGTGTCTGTCTCTCCCATCATAGTGAAGATTCAATTTACAATGGGCACTTGATAGTTCTCGCATCAACGTTGTGGTTCTTGTTCGTAAGTGAGAACGATACTTATTGGAAAGCCCCAAACCATGTAAAACATGCAAAGAAAATTAGAGGCGTCTAAGTTTGTTTTGCAGGGGTGTGTTGTGATGTGATATGGCCGTGATTGTGATTATATATGATGTATGCAACTATCCTTATTGTAAGTTGGCAATGGGCAGGAGCCTTATGGTTGTCTTTTAATTTCGTTAAGACCAGCGTGTCTATTATTAAAAGTAGTTATAATAGTTGATGCCGGTGGATGAAAATCATGGAGCGGTGCCATTGACCTTGACGCCACGCCGGTAATGATGGAGATTATGTTCGTGCTTGAAGATGGATATCAAAAGCACAAGAAGAAAGTCCATATCATATCACATATTATGAATTGCATGTAATTTTAATACTTTTATGCATCTTGTATTGCTTAGATCGCGACAGTAGCATTATAAGATGATTCCTCTTACAAAATATCAAGTAATTAAGTGTTCGTACTTAGTTAGCACCATTGCCAAGACTCATTGTTTCGAAGCACCACGTGATGATCGAGTGTATTAGATTCTGCGTGTGCATACAACGGGAGCAAGCCAGATTTTCTCATGTGAAAACTAAGGTTAATCTTGACGAGCCTAGAATGTATATACATGGTCTCGAGACATGGATCACCAAAAGGTAAATCATGAGTCATATAGTAGATATGATGAACATGTTGATTGTTCGCCTTTGAAACTACATCATCTCTCGTGATGATCGGACTTGATGTAGTGGATTTGGTTTGTGTGATCAGTAAAACAAGGTGAGAGATAATGTTTTGAGTGGTACTTCACCTAGATTAATTTAAGTATTAATTAGAACTCAATTTGTCATAAACTTAGTCTAAACTATTATAAATATGTTGTAGATCATGGCAGCCCCTACCATCAATTTTAATGCGTTCCTAGAGAAAGAAAAGTTAAAAAATAATGAAAGCAACTTCGCGGATTGGTTCCACAATTTGAGGATTATCCTCAATGCTAGTTAGTTGACCTATGTGCTGGATGCACCGCTGGGTGACCCACCTGCAGATGATGCTACCGACGAGGTGAAGAATGTTTTCCTCGCTCGGAAGAATCAGTACTCCACAGTTCAGTGTGCTATCTTGTATGGTTTGGAATCGGAGCTTCAAAAGAGGTTTGAGAACTTTGACCCACATGATTTTGTCCGTGAACACAAAATGATATTTGAGGCACACGCGCCAGTTGAGAGTTATGAAGCTTCTGAAAAGTTCTTTAACTACAAGATGGAAGAGGGCAGCTCCGTCGGTGAGCATGTGCTTAAGATGTCAGGGAACGCCAATAAGCTCTAGAGCTTGGGTATAGTGATTCCTAATGCTTTGGGGATTCACCGTGTCCTCCAATCACTACCACCAAGTTACAAGAACTTTTTGATGAACTACAATATGCAGCGCATGGATAAGTCGTTACCAGAATTCTTCTCTATGTTATAGTCTGCGGAAGTGGAGATCAAGAAAGAGCACCAAGTGTTGATGGTCAATAAGACCACCAATTTCAAGAAGCAAGGCAAGCCTAAGAAAAAAGGTAACTTCAAGAAGGGCGGTAAGAAAGTTACCGCACCGGTGAAGAGGACCAAGGCTGGGCCTAAGCCTGATACTGACTGCTTTTACTGCAAGGGAGAAGGCCACTGGAAACGGAATTGCTTCGAGTACTTGGCGGATCGGAAGAACAACAACATCAAGAAGAAAGTTATATCTGATATACATGTTATTGATGTGTATCTTACTAGTAGTCATAGTAGTGCCTGGGTATTTGATACTGGTTCAGTTGCTCATATTTGTAACTCAAAACAGGTGCTGCAGAATAAATGGAGACTAGCAAAGAACGAGGTGACGTTGCGCGTTGGAAATGGATCAAAGGTTGATGTGATCATGGTCAGCACGCTACCTCTTCATCTACCATCAGGATTAGTTTTATACTTAGATAATTGTTATTTGGTGCCTGCGTTGAGCATGAAAATTATATCAGGATCTTGTTTATTGCGGGACGATTACTTGTTTATGTCCGAGAATAATGCTTGTTCGATTTATATGAGTAGTATCTTTTATGGTCATGCTTCGTTGATATATGGTCTATTCTTAATAAATCTCGATAGTAGTGATACATATGTTCATAATATAGATGCTAAATGGTTGAAATTGAATGATAATTCTACATGCATGTTGCACTATCGTCTTGGTCACATTGGAGTGAAGTGTATGAAGAAACTCTATTCCGATGGACTTCTTGAATCACTTGATTTCGAATCACTTGAAAGATGCGAAGCATGTCTGATGGGAAAAAGGACCAAGACTCCATTTTCTGGTATGATGGAGCGAGCTATGGACTTATTGGAAATCATACATACCGATGTGTGTGGCCCGATGAGCGTAGCATCGTGCGGTGGTTATCGTTATATTCTTACTTTCATAGATTACTTGATAGATATGGGTATATCTATTTCATAAAACATAAGTCCGAAACTTTCGAGAAGTTTAAGGAATTTCAAAGTGAAGTAGAGAATCAATGTAACAAGAAGATTAAATTTCTACCATCTGATTGTGGAGGTGAATATCTAAGTTACGAGTTTGGCGAGCATTTGAAGAAATGCAGAATACTTTCACAATGGACACGGCCGAAAACACCACAACGTAATGGTGTGTCCAAATGTCATAATCAAACTCTCTTAGATATGGTTCGTTCTATGATGTCACTTATAGATTTACCGGTATCATTTTGGGGTTATGCATTAGAAACAGCCGCATTCACTTTAAATAGGACACCATCTAAATCCATTGAAACGACACCGAATAATGGTTTGGAAAGAAACCTAAATTGTCGTTCCTTAAAGTTTGGGGTTGCGAATCGTATGTAAAGAAGTTATAGCCCGACAAGCTTGAACCCAAAGCGGAAAAATGCATCTTCATAGGATACCTGAAGGAAAATATTGGGTATACCTTCTATCATAGATCCAGAGGCAAAATCTTTGTTGCTAAGAATGGATCCTTTCTAGAGAAGGAGTTTCTCTCGAAAGAAGTGACTAGAAGGAAAGTAGAACTCGACGAGGTTGTCGAACCTTCTCTCGGATTTGAGAGTAGCGCAACACCGGAAGTAGTTCCTGTGGCGCCTACATCAATAGGAGAGGAAGCTAATGATGGTGATCATGAAACTTCGGTCGAAGTTACTACGGAACCTCGCAGGTCGACGAGGACTCGTACCACTCCCGAACTGTATGATCCTGTTATGAGTGTCATGTTGGTGGACAACACTGACGACCCTGCGACATATGAGGAAGAGATGATGAGCCCAGATTCCAATAAATGGCAAGAATCCATGAAATCCAAGATTGGATACATGTACGAAAATCAAGTGTGAACTTTGGTGGACTTACCGGATGGCCGAAAGGCTGTCGAGAACAAATGGAATTTCAAGAACAAAACATATGCTGATGGTAATGTTACCGTCTATAAAGCTCGACTTGTCGCAGAAGGGTTTTGACAAATTCAAGGAGCTGACTACGATGAGACTTTCTGACCAGTAGTGAAGCTAAAGTCTGTGAGTATTTTGAATAGCAATCACTGCATAATATGATTATGAGATATGACAGATGGATGCCAAAACGGTGTTCCTCAATGGAGACATTGATGAATAGTTGTATATGGTACAACTCAAAGGTTTTGTCGATCCTAAAGATGCTAACAAGGTATGCAAACTTCAATGATCCATTTATGGATTGGAGCAAGCATCCCGAAGTTGGAATCAACGTTTTGATAAGATGATCAAAAGCTTTGGTTTTATACAAACTTATGGAGAAGCTTGTATTTACAAGAAAGTGAGTGGGAGCTCTGTAGCATTCCTAGTACTATATGTGGATGACATATTGTTGATTGGGAATGATGTAGACCTTCTTATAAGTGTCAAAGATTATTTGAATAACAGTTTTTCAGTGAAGGATCTTGGCGAAGCTGCTTACATATTAGGCATAAAGATTTTAGAGATAGATCGAGACGCCTAATATCGCTTTCACAGAGTACATATTTGGACAAAGTTCTAAAGAGGTTTGGAATGGAAGATAGCAAGAAAGGGTTCTTGCCCATGTTGCCCAATACGACCTTGAGTAAAACTCAAAGTCCTGCTACGGCAGAAGATAGAGAGAGGATGAGTATGACTCCCTATGCCTCATCCATAGGACCTATCATGTATGCCATGCTATGTACTAGACCCCACATTGCATATGTTGTTAGTTTGACTAGCAGATATCAAAGTTATCCAGGAGTGGATCATTGGACAACGGTCAATAAACATCCTTAAGTACTTGAGAAGAACTAAGGATATGGTTCTTTCTTATGGAGGTGATGAACAGCTCGTTGTTAATGGTTACGCCGATGCTAGTTGTAACACCGATCCAGATGATTCTAAATCTCAATCTGGATACGTATTTACTTTGAATGGTGTAGTAGTAAGCTAGAGGAGTGCAAAGCAAAGCGTTGTGGCAAGATCTTCAACTGAATTGGAATACATAATTGCTTTGGAGGCTTCACAAGAGGCAATATGGATGAAGGAGTTCATTATGGAGCTTGGTGTGGTTCCTAGTGAGCTGGACCCAATGGCTATCTATTGTGATAACATGGGTGCCATAGCCAATGCACATGATCCAAGGTCACACAAGAAGCTGAAACATATCAAGTTGCGTTTTCACGCTATTCGGGAGCATGTCCAAGATGGTGACATAAAAATTTGCAAAGTACACACAGATCTGAATGTGGTGGATACGTTGACTAAACCTCTCCTGAGAGCAAAACATGACCAACACCAAACCTCCATGGGTGTTCGGTAGATTACCATATAATCTAGATTATTGACTCTGGTGCAAGTGGGGGACTATTGGAGATATGCCCAAGAGGCAATAATAAAGTATCAAGGCAAGGTGGGGGTTGGCGGCGAGGCGAGGTGGGGGTTGACAACGCACGAGGCGAGGTGGGGTGGTGGTGGCGCATGAGGCAAGGTCTGGGAGAAGGGTTGGGAGGTAGGGGAGAAGTGGTACTCGCAGCGGTGGAGGGGTGTCATTGTATTAGGGTTTGGGGTGTCTGTTCAATCGTGATCTGGATGGTGGTGTGCGGATTGATGCGTGGTTCATGTGGGACGCTTCATCGGGAAACCCAAGAGCAAGGTATGATGCAACACAACAACAAGTTTTCCCTCAGTAAGAAACCGAGGTTATCGAACCAGTAGGAGGAAGGAAATGTCTCAAAGGTGTTGCAAGCAACATGGAAACCTGCACAACACAAACAGAAGACTTTGCCACAAGTAACAGTGAGGTTGTCAATCTCACCGGTTGCTGTAACAAAGGATTAACTGTATGGTGTGGAAGGTGATGATGGTTTGCAGCAAGTAAACAATAAAAGTGGAAGATGTATCAATGGTAAAGATTGGAACGGAGTACATAGTTCACTAGAGGTGTTCTCCTTAGATAAACAAACATGGCATGCTGGGTAAACAAATTACACCATGGCAATTGACAGGACTGAGCAAGGCACAACAATGCAATACTAGACATAAAGATACTATAAGATTCGATTGGGCAATACAACAAGATACATAGACCCCGCCATCCAACTGCATCTATGACTAGAAGTCCGCCTTTGGGTTATTATACGAACCCCCTCCAGTATTAAGTTGCAGGCAACAGACAACTGCTTTAAGCAAAGTGTGTAAGGTAAACAATCCACTTGTTCCATGAACAAGAGACCATTGTTTTCTCCCTAGTGGCAACAACACATGTACAACCTTAGAGATTTCTGTCACCTCCCTTGATTAAATAGAGGCATGAACCCACTGTCGAGCATAAATACCCCCTCTTGGAATCACTAGAAACTACTGGCCAAGATAGCTACTAACAACGGAGAGCATGCAAGATCACAAACAACACAAACATGATAGAATCAATAAGACAAAACCATTAATCAATCTGACATAGTAATCTCAATATCCATCGGATCCCCGCAAACACAACATGCATGATTACAAATGGATGAGATTTTGATCATGAACGGAGCTCACAAGATCTAGACATGAAAGCACAAGGAGGAGATACAACCATCTAGATACTACATGGACCTGTAGTCCAAGGTGGAACTACTCACGCTTCATACCGGAGGCTGTCATGATGATGAAGAAGGCCTCCGGGATGATCTCCCCTCCGGCAGGGTGCCGGGAAGAGCTTCAGATCCCCCCGATCTAGGGACGATGGTGGTGGCGGCAACAGACGGTTTCGTGGAATATTGATCGGGTCCTTAGGGTTTAGGCATCGGGGGCTTCTTATAGGCGAAGAGGCGAGGCTGGAGGGAGTCCAGGGGGCCCACACGCTGTCTAGGCGCGGGCCCACCCTAGGCCGCGCCTAGGGGTGGAGCCGCCCTGTGGCGCCCCTCCGTCTCTCCTCTGGACTTCGTGTTCTCCTCGGTGAAATATTGACTTTGGCTTTTGTCCCATCCAATTCCGAGAATATTTCCTTACTAGCTTTTCTGGAACATAAAACAGCAGAAAACATGCAACTGGCATTGTGGCAACTTGTTAATAGGTTAGTACCAGAAAACATATGAAAATCATCTCAAAGTTTGGACAAAGCAAAGCAAAGTAGATACTAAACAAGCATGGAACATCACAAATTATAGATACGTTTCCGACGTATCAAGCATCCCCAAACTTAAGTCCTGCTCTTCCTCGAGTAGGTAAGTAATAAAAAGAATAATTTTTGAGGTGACATGCACCATCAAAACCAAGATCAAACCATTTGCAAGCATTGAAAGCTGGGATCAAAGAACTCTAAACATGTGCATGAAAGATGGAGTTCTAACAATAAGACAAAGTAACTATGCATGCAACATGAAAGGCTACAAACAAAGATCATGAATTACATGCATTAAAAAACGTTTGTTTGTTTCACATATAGAAAACATGGCATAGTGGCATTCAACTTGTCCCTCATGGAGTAGCAAATAGATGCATAGGACACCTTGAAAGTTCATAAGAGTGACTAGATACAAATAGCACAAGAGCAAACAATATCAACAATATGCATCAATCAATAAGTTTTGGGACACTACACATTGAACTAAGAATGACAACTATGCTCTCTTAACTGGTGCCTAAAGGTAGAAGGTGGAGACTCAATGTAATAGTGGACGAAAGGCCCTTCATAAAGGGAAGCAGGGATTTCAAGTTTCAAAAGGATCTTCCAAAAATTATGGTACTTGTTAGATTTTAGCCCTCATTGCCCATATCATAAGCATCTTAAAGTGATTAAGGTTAAAGTGAACAAACTATGGAGTATGCTTGACAAAGTATAAGTTGGCAATCTCATGTCCCTTGAATACGAGGGCCGCACCTCATGCTACTCAACTTTAGTCACCTGTAAGTTCTTGTCATAGTAAGTACAGGTGTATCATAGAGAACCGCCAATGGGGTACCCTTTGCACATGGTACAGGAGTTATTCGATAACCAAAATGACAAGGCAAGCAGACAATGAGCATCTCAGCGATCTTTTTATTTGCTATTTGCATAGGTTTTTATTGAGGATGCTTCACAGATTGCTCATTATGGCGATGCTGCAAGTTTCCACCATGATTAGCCATGGCTTAGGATAGCGGCCCAGGTGTTTCTCTAACACAAAATACATAACTCCATGGACTTACAAGTTACCTTTTTATTTCACACCGGCGACATCCATAGAAAAAAGAGCATGATATCAACTGTGTACAAAGTACAAGTGCAATGTTGAAAACGTTACCCATGATAGCACGGTTCTGCTAATTCCAACATATAGATGCAAGCATATACAACATATATGACACAATGGTTCAAGTTTATTAGGGGCAAGGAATATAAAGTGTGGCATCAAGTTCGTGAGAGCTTTAATCACTAAGTTTTCACATAACAAAGTACTTTTTAATTGGAAGATATCTGAAAACAAAAATATACATGGAATGGTATAACACACCATGGATAGGAATTTATAGTGGACACTTTGTGATAAATTGGTTTCTTGGGAGTTGGAAGCATGAGTAGAGCTTACTCATACAAGTGGAGGCTAGCAAAAGACTGGGAGCAACCAACTAAAAGAGAAATAATGGCCATAATCATGTAGAGCGACAAAACATTACTAATCAAAGCATAGAGTGTGTCACATCCCAAGATTTTAGAAATTGGAAATTTTTGTTTTTTTTACATGTCATTCATGTGCATTGCATCGCATCCATGCAATTTTTTTTGCAAGAATTGAAATTGAAAACACTATCTCTACTAGGATTGCAAATATTCCTATAAGGAAATAAACAAGGATTTTATAAATACAATATGTTTAAACTAAATAAAAGGATACAAAAATGATCCTATACTGATCTACAGGATTTTAGAAAACTTTAGGAACAAATTTCAAGTTATTTGGAGTTCAAATGAAAAAGTTATGAGAAAAAGAAATAAAATGGAAAAGGGAAAAGAATAAAATACTAACTAACCTACCCAACCGAACCACCCAACGGCCCGGCCCACCTAGTCCCGTGCCTACCCACCGCCCGCGCGCAGCTCACATCAGTAGCCAGCCTAGCCCTATCTGCCGCTACAAGCGAGTAACGCGTGTAACACCGCATCAGGCCCAACAGTGTAGGGGTTCGTAGCATGGAAAACAAAAATTTTCTATCGCATACAAACAAACAAGCCAAGATCTATCTACTAGATTGTAGCAACGAGTCGATGGAATAACTTACCCTCGAAGATTCCAAAACGGTTAACGAGAGCAGATTCTCGTGGGTGATGTAGTCGTACTCTTTTCGATCTCAAGATCGTGTAGACAATCCTTCCGGCGCTGCGTTCCGGCAGCGCTCATGATCGGTCACACGTTCGACTGACGAAGACCTTCCTCTCCTTGTTCCAGAAAATGGAGGTTGTAGCACTCTCTCGCGATTCCGAAGACAACGGCGTGGTACCTAAGTAGAGGGGAAATCCCGCAGGGCTTCGCCTTAAGCCGGAGCGAGTATGGTGGAGTATGAGAGAGGGCTATTAGTGGTCTAGGGATTAGACACAACAATTAGAAGGCTCTAAACCGCAGGCTAGAGCAATTAGAAGCTCTAAACCAAAACGGCTCTAAACCGGAGATTAGAGGATAGGAACTTGTGTCTAGAGGAGGAGGCCCTGCCCCTCCTTTTATAGGTGGAGGGGTTGGCGCGCCAGGGAAGGGGAGGGGAGTCGCTCCCCAACTCGGCCTAGGCTGGCCGCCGGCTTGGAGGAGAGGGACTCCTCCTCCAAGTTGGTTTCAACCTCCTCTTGCTTGTTTCCCACAGTTTCTGCTTCACAGTTTCTGTTTTCCACAGTTTCTGTTTTAGCGTTTGACTTTCAAACTGGCAGTTGAATTTTCAGTTTTGGAACAGCAAGAACACTTAGTACATGATGCAATCATTCAATGACACATTCATGTACCCTCCCCGAGTGCTTGGGACAATCCGAACCTTCTAGAACATTCCCGATGAAAACACCTAATCATTCCCGAACTCAAACGGACTTTCCTTATATGAATCTTATTCTCCGACCATTCCGGATCACCTCGTGATATCCCGGATCCCATCCGAGACCAACAACATTCGGTCTCTTTCTCATAATACCATAACTACTCAAAACAACGTCAATCCTTAAGTGTGTCTCCCTACGGTTCGTGAATTATGCGGACATGATCGAGACACTTCTCCAACAATAACCAATAGAGGAATCTGGAAATTCATATGGCTCTACATATTTATACGATTACTTGCGATCGAATGAACCACTTACATACGATACCAATTTCCCTTTGTCTCACGATAGTTTACTTATCCGAGGTTATGATCGCGGTATCTCTGCATACCTAGTTCAACCTCTACGATAAGTACTCTTTTCTCGCTCCCGTGATATGTGATCCTTGTGACCTAGTCACATGCTTGCAAGCTAATTGGATGACATTCCACCGAGAGGGCCCAGTATATCTATCCGTCATATGGATGGACAAATCCCTCTTGATCCATGTGTTTCAACCAATACTTTCCGAACACTTAATGCCACCTTTATAGCCACCCGTTATGGTGTGGTGTTTGATGTCATCAAAGCATCCATCCGTAAAGGTGATATGCATGATCTCATGGTCGAAGGAATTAGGTTACTATGTATCAGAAAGCATATAGCAATTGAACTATTGAAATGACTTGATCTTTATGCTACGCTTATCTATAGGAGTATGTCCATCACATCATTCTCCTAATGATATGATCCTGTTGTTAATAACATCTCTATGTTCATGATCAGGAAACCATGATCATATATTAACCAACAAGCTAGTTTAACAAGAGGCTTTACTAGGGACTCTTATTTTAGTTTACAACTCACACAAGTATTAATGTTTCCGGTTAATACAATTATAGCATGGTATGTAAACATTTATCATAAGTGTGAAGATATGATAATAACCACTTTATTATTGCCTCTTGGGCATATCTCCAACAGTCTCCCACTTGCACTAGAGTCAATAATCTAGTTTGAAACCTTTGTGTATTCAACACCTATGGCTTTCCGGTGTTGTATGTACACGATTGCTAGTGGTCAACTGATCTCCGGATCTGACACTTCCAGGTCCGTGTGTAATTGCATGTCTTTGCTTCTTTACGCATCACTCGTCCTCTAATGAGATGGCTTTGTATAAATTTGGTCTTTCGGTGTGACCTTTAGTTCTTTGGGGTTAAAACATGTTGATAATATTGTCGCACAATATATCTTCATAGTATTATCCCACTGTGAACTACACCTAGTTTGATAACAAACTACTTGACACAAATGCCCTCTTTTGCTGCTATAATAGCAGTCATATACTTAGCCTTTTGTTGTAGTATCTGTCACAATGTCTTAACTTTGGAACTCATCCAAATCCATTATGGAACTCACTTTCCATTATATTGTGCCACCCTTAGTTTAGATTGAGATAAACTTAATTTGTACTTTGTGACAAAGCTAGTATCAATGTAGTACTTTTACAATGAACTATCCATCTATTTGTCACTTCTACAAATAATATACTCTTAGTTCTTCCAAAAGATCATAAGAATATCCTTACTATTGTCCAATGATCATCTTACGAATCATTCTGGTATATGCTCACAACATTTAGAGCATAGGACATATCTGATTTGTACATATCACAAGATGATTGATATAAATACTCTTTGTGATTTCATACATCAAGTATCAATCTATACTTGATTATTTGTTTCACTTTACCAAATGTCAATACACTTGAATATATCATCAACATTGAACTCTTTCAATCCTTTCCGTATGCGACAAGAACCTTTTCTTGTAGTTTCTATATTGAACTCATTCAATATCTCGTCTATGTACTTCTGGCACAACCATATTAGCGTCTATTGATGCCAAATATTTGGGTTTTGCCTAAGTCTTTCATCGGGATGAAATTCTTAATATGTGTTAATAAAAGATACATTATTTCCAATCAACAATATGTCTTCCACATAATGTATTAGAAACATGTCTTAGCGCTCCCACTTAATTTCTTGCAAATGCAAGCATCTCCATCGTCTCTAATGAACTTTTAAACTCCTTTAATAGTTTCATCACATTGAAGATTCCAACTCCGCGATGCTCACTTTAACCATTGAAGTTTGCATATGCTTTTAGCATCCTTTTGAATTAACAAAAACCTATGGACCGTGTTATGCACATGTCCTAGAACTTGTTTTGTTTATTCAACTACCATATAACAAATTATATGTAGTGGTTGCTACATTAATCCGTCTAGACTAAATATCACTATGAAAGATCAAATCTTGTCATAGTCAACCTTTGAACATTGTTGTGAACTCTTTCCCAATATGTCGATTATAGATGTGAAACATCCATGTCTATTTCTTTATAGATCCAGACACAACTGTAAGGTCTTACACCTTTCTCGAGGGTCCTTCAAGTTCAAAACTTGATTTCTCGTGTATGGAACTATCACGGATTTTATGGCTTCAAGCCATTTGACGGAGTCAGGGCCCATCATCGCTTCTTTGCATGTATTCGGTTCATTATTCTCAAATAATGATTCAACCCTCAAATCTTGGTATTTGATTGTTCATCCGACCTACTTGTTTCAATAGGAACTTGGATCTCCGTGACCACAACCTTTGAGGTACGTGAGCCATGAGCTTTGTTGCTGCCTCCGGAACACTTTTCGGCGTTGCGCAACTCTGCACATACAGCTAAGGTTCTTTTAACCTTATCAAAGTTCTATTGTCCTCCCACTTAACTTTTCACGAAAAATTCCTTCTCAAAGAAACTTGACGTTTGAAGTGACAAACACTTTTGTCTCCGATGTTATGGAGGATTACTTAACAGTTATTCGAAATAACATACAAAGACAGGTTCATCCGACTTTGGTTGCAAACATCTTTCTTATGCATAGCATACCAATGTTTAAGAAAGGACAACTTGGGTTTTATCCCAAACCATAACTTTATATGGTGTCATTTCAACGGATTATGATGGAGCTCTTTTCAGTGGAAAAACGGTAATCTCTAAAGCTTTTAATCTTTAAAATATAATGGCAGTTTTATGAATTATACCTTTGATCTTACTATGTCAAACAAGGTTTAATTACATATCTCGAACGTTCCATACTCTTATGGTGTTTCGGAAATGCAAATCCACGGAACGATTCCATAAATCTTAGGTATTATGCTAAACTTTGTAACTCAAATATCTTCCTTTATGATCTTTATCATAAACTGTTTATATTCTTGTTACAATGATTTTGCACTTCATCTTGAAAGTCTTTGAACTTTTCAAATGTTTCATACTTCATCCATATTAAGTAAATATTCATATATTCACTCAAATTTTCGGATAAAGCATATTAAGTTGAAATCCATCGCTTTTGACTACACATAATGGATTTCGTACAACAATATGTACAAGTTCCAATAAGCTAGTCATTCGTTCCCTTTTGGCCTATGAACGAAGTTTTAATTATCTCTAGGAAAGTTTCACAAGCGTCATTTGATCAAAAATCAGAAGACTCCAAAATTCCATCCACATGGAGTTTCTTCATGTTTTCTTTCCATTATAATTTAAACGGCGATGTCACTTCCTAAGTGATCTTTCAATCAATTTGTCTTTCGACATTTTTAGCACTAGTTTTATGGATGTGATTTCTCCAACGAGATTTGTGAATCATCCATCTTTTATGGATTACGGCAATTATTTGAACAACCCATTTGTTCTCATAATACCTGATAAAACAAATCTTGAAGGCAAGCTTTGATGTTTTAACGAGCAACACAATAACCCTTTATTTGTTCTCGATGAACATCATCACATATTCTTTTGCTAGTTACTTAGGCCATTATAGTTCATGAATTCTGTTGTTTCGTATGACGATTCACACCAACAAATTCAGTATCAAATACTTAAGAACCACATTGTTTAATAAGCAAAGAATATAGCCATAACATGTATATCATCTATATACTTATATTGAACAATTCTAGTCTTTTCTTTTCTACCATATACTTATGAGATTCTCTTTCAGTATTTCCTTTTCTATTTGAAAGAATCTATCAACATCAATTAGTGGAGTCATACATATGACACATAGTCCAAAGCGTGTATAGTTAAATACCAATGTCTTTGGACTTGCACTTTGAAGTAGATCACCATTATCAAATGTTTGGTGTTCTTTCAAATTCCTTTCTTTAGTAATCTCTTGGTGTAGTAAACATTTTACCTACATCAAATATTCACCCTCATCATGGATTTATCCATGATCAAGCTACTTTTAGTTTGTAACGGTGAATCGCAAGTATAATGTTGCTCTCCAAAACCTTTTGGAGGATTAGGACAACTAGTGTCTCCAACCTTTTGCAAATTCTCATCAAATATGAGAACATGACTTTTGCCATATTATACTCTATCATGTTGTAACCAATACTTCGTTTCAGATATCACAATATCTTCCACACATCATGGTTTCTGAAACAACTCTTTCAGATACTAGATAACCTTGATATTAAGAGAATCCATTGAATATCAAGAATCATGGAGACAAACATGATACTTATATACTAACACTTGGAATTGTTACTCTTGATTTAATACTAATTATTAAACTTCATGGAGTAACCGGAACTTACTGAAAGTTTGCAATAGGAGTTTTAAACTTTAGATTAACACTTCAAAACAATACGATACCAGTTCGTAAAGTAACTAACCAGAATTCTATAGTTCTATCATCTCAATTATAACTAAGCGCAAGGTGGTAAACGAATGCCAATGACTACAACAACTATGCAAATTCACTTTGATTTAGTTTATGATAAATTGAGTTCTAATTAATAATTAAATTAATCTAGGTGAACTCCCACTCAAAACAATATCCCTCACATTGTTTTAGTGAGCACACGAACCAAATCCACCACATCAAAACCGATCATCACGAGAGTTGATGCAACTTCAATGGCGAACAATCAACATGTTCATCATATCTACTATATGACTCATGCTCTACCTTTCGGTAATCCGTGTTCCTGAGGCCATGTCCGCATACATGCTAGGCTCGTCAAGATCAAACCTTAGTTTCCGCATGAGCAAATCTGGCTTGCTCACGTTGTATACACTTGCAGAATCTAACACACCCGATCATCACGTGGTGCTTTGAAACAACAAGCTTTAGCAACGGTGCTAACTAAGGGTGAACACTTTATGACTTGAAATTCATGTGCATGAGGGATCATCTTATAATGCTACCGTCGTCTACTAAGCAATACAAGATGCATAAAGGATAAACATCACATGCAATTCATAATATGTGATATGATATGGCCTTTCTTCTTTGTGCTTCCGATCTCCATCTTCTAGCACGAACATGATCTCCATCATCACCGACATATCATCAAGGTCAATGATGCTTCTCCATGGTTGTCGTCCACCGGCTTCAACTATTACAACTACTTTGAATAGACACGCGGGTCTTAACAGAATTTAAAGACAACCATATGGCTCCTGCCGGTTGCTAACTTACAATAAGGAACATTGCATACATCATATATAATCACAATCATGGCCATATCACATCACAGCACACCCTTGCAAAACAAAGTTAGACGCCTCTAATTTTCTTTGTATGTTTTACGTGGTTTGGGGCTTTCAATAAGTGTCGTTCTAACTTACGAACAAGAACAACAACATTGATACTAGTATTGTCAATCACCCGTTGTAAATTGAATCTTAACTATGCTAGGAGAAACAGACACCCGCAAAGCCACTTATGCAATACAAGTTGCATGTCAAGCGTGGAGCAAGTCTCATGAACGATGTCATGTAAGGTTAGCCCGGGCCGCTTCATCCCAACATACCGCAAGATGCAAAGTACACAAGAAGCAATCGACAATAAAAGCATCAACGCCCACAATGACCATTGTGTTCTACTCGGCAACAGATCTACATATAGACACGGCTCGATACACCGTAGGGGTTCGTAGCATGGAAAACAAAATTTTCTATCGCATACAAACAAACAAGCCAAGATCTATCTACTAGATTGTAGCAACGAGTCGATGGAATAACTTACCTCAAGATTCCAAAGCGGTTAACGAGCAGATTCTCGTGGGTGATGTAGTCGTACTCTTCCGATCTCAAGATCGTGTAGACGATCCTTCCGGCGCTTCCCGCAGCGCTCATGATCGGTCACACGTTCGGTACTGACGAAGACCTTCCTCTCCCTTGTTCCAAAGAAATGGAGGTTGTAGCACTCTTCGCGATTCCGGCAAGACAACGGCGTGGTACCTAAGTAGAGGGAAATCTGAGGCTTCGCCTTAAGCCGAGCGAGTATGGTGGAGTATGAGAGAGGGCTATTAGTGGTCTAGGATTAGACACACCAATTAGAAGGCTCTAAACCGCAGGCTAGAGCAATTAGAAGCTCTAAACCTAAACGGCTCTAAACCGGAGATTAGAGGATAGGAACTTGTGTCTAGAGGAGGAGGCCCCGCCTCCTTTTATAGGTGGAGGGTCGGGCCGAGGAAGGGAGGAGTCCCTCCCCAACTCGCCCTAGGCTCAGCCGGCTTGGAGGAGAGGGACCTCCTCCAAGTTGGTTTCAACCTCCTCTTGCTTGTTTCCCAGCTTCGCTTCCCAGCTTCCTTTTCCAGCTCTGTTTTAGCCGCTTGACTTTCAAACTGCGGTTTGACTTTTCAGTTTTGGAACGGAAAGAACACTTAGTACATGATGCAATCATTCAATGACACATTCATGTACCCTTCCCCGAGTGCTTGGACAATCCGAACCTTCTAGAACATTCCCGATGAAAACACCGGAATCATTCCCGAACTCCGAAACAGGACTTTCCTTATATGAATCTTATTCTCCGAACCATTCCGGATCACCTCGTGATATCCCGGATCCCATCCGAGACTCCGAACAACATTCGGTCTCTTTCTCATAATACCATAACTACTCAAAACAACGTCGAATCCTTAAGTGTGTCTCCCTACGGTTCGTGAATTATGCGGACATGATCGAGACACTTCTCCGAACAATAACCAATAGAGGAATCTGGAAATTCATATGGATCCCACATATTTCTACGATTACTTTGCGATCGAATGAACCACTTACATACGATACCAATTTCCCTTTGTCTCACGATAGTTTACTTATCCGAGGTTATGATCGCTTATCTCGCATACCTAGTTCAACCTCGTTACCGATAAGTACTCTTTCTCGCTGTGATATGTGATCCCTTGTGACCTAGTCACATGCTTGCAAGCTAATTGGATGACATTCCACCGAGAGGGCCAGAGTATATCTATCCGTCATATGGATGGACAAATCCCACTCTTGATCCATGTGTTTCAACCAATACTTTCCGAACACTCAATGCCACCTTTATATCCACCCGCCACGGTGTGGTGTTTGATGTCATCAAAGCATCCATCCGGTAAAGGTGATATGCATGATCTCATGGTCAAAGGAATTAGGTTACTATGTATCAGAAAGCATATAGCAATTGAACTATTGAAATGACTTGATCTTTATGCTACGCTTATCTATAGGAGTATGTCCATCACATCATTCTCCTAATGATATGATCCTGTTGTTAATAACATCTCTATGTTCATGATCAGGAAACCATGATCATATATTAACCAACAAGCTAGTTTAACAAGAGGCTTTACTAGGGACTCTTATTTTAGTTTACAAATCACACAAGTATTAATGTTTTCGGTTAATACAATTATAGCATGGTATGTAAACATTTATCATAAGTGTGAAGATATGATAATAACCACTTTATTATTGCCTCTTGGGCATATCTCCAACAAAAGCACAACCCACGTCCCCTCTCCTACTGACAATCGGACCCCACCTGTCATCGCCCCACCCCTCCTTCTTCCTTGCGCTGAAAGAGACCGTGAAGAACTCGACCGAACTGCCTCCAAAAATCCTCACCAAATTATCATGTTTCCGTTTAGGATTTTGCTCCTCCCTCACGGAATCCCCTCTATATAAACTTCCCCAACCGATCCCTCTTATTTTCCGTGTTTTGGCAAACCCTAGCCCCAGATCGATCTACTCCGATTCGCCGCCACCATTGCCGAACCTGGGAGCTCAGGTCGACCTCAAGCCCGACGAATCCCGTCGCCTCTCTCCTTGGTGTTCCTCCTATTCTCTTCCCCATACTCAAATGCGTCTCCTCATGCAATTTTCCCCATGCGCAGAGCGCCAGACCACCCCCGATTTCCCACCGGAGCATCGCTGGAGCCACGCCGCATCAGCCGCCCCTCACGGTCGCACAAGGACGAACGAGTAAACACCGTGGCAACCATCGTGTTCCCCGTGACACGCAACATCATGTGCGCTTCGTCGTCGTCTCCGAAGACCAACCGAGCGCCGCGGGCCGCCACCATCCGAGCGCCACCATCGCCGAAGCCACCATCTGCGTGGACGTTGACCGCTGACCCCGCTGTTGACCCCCTAGCTTCGGTCCTGTCCACTGGATCTAAGACGAACGCTCCAAATCGAACCATTAACGCGAAGGGGTATCAACGAATGAGAAAACGCCGCATGCCCAGCTCCGTTAGCAGCCACGTCATCGCCTAGTTAGCAGGTACATCCAATTAGATCTCGCCACATCGGCGGAATATTACCAGCATATTCCGTTTTAATTGGAATTCGATTTTAAATAGGCAGAAATTCATGATAGTTTGCAAAATTCATAATAAAATATCGGTAGTTCCAAAAATAGCCTATAATATATCAATAGATTCATAAAATTGTGTAGAACATTAATACGAGATTATATCTAACTTTTACAGAACATATTTATTGTAAATAAAATAGTTTAACGGAAATTTTAGACATAATAAATCATAGTAAATTATCTGTTGATCCTAAAAACACAAATAAGATGCCTATGGTTTCCTAAAGTCATATACAACAATAATATACTGCTGTATCCAACTTTTGCAGTGTAGAATTATTGTAGTAATTTAAATAGTTTTAGTGGCCTTTTAGAGTATTAAATCCATAGCAAATAATTTATAGATACGAAAAATATGAATAATATGTCCCTGGAATAACAATCTCGTGTAGATTACAGATCTCTCTTTAGTTTGAATTTTAGACAACATAAATTGTTTAAATGATTTAAACCCCATTAAACACTAATTAAACCATAGAAAAAGATCTACAACTCCAATTAAGGTGAATCCAATTGCTCCTGGTTCGTAATAATGTCATCTATCCAGTACACTCCAGACCCAAATTTAATTCGACAACTAGAACATAAGTTGCAACAGAACTGTTAAAAACCCTATATTGGCAATAAAGATTTAATAACAAATACTCCATTGCATTAATTGATCTCCTGCATGCATCATATATTTCAGTATTTTTTAGAGAACTAAAACAACAACCATTGTAACATATTAAATCATCATGCATGCATTTGTTCATTATTGTTTTGTTGTATTGTGCATAATTGCATTGTTTTGAATGGTGTGTTTGTTGTGCACTTGTTTTAATCGTTATATTGCAAGGAGTGCAACATTTGTGATTGTGACGAGTGTAACAATTGCAATTGTGAGGATTGTTTGAATGACTATATCAACTAAAAGGCAAGTGGCACTATCATAAATATCCTAATTATTTTTCTATGCATTGTAGTTGTTTTTAGTAGAAGTGCATGTGTAGGAATATTTTGCACTATGTGCTATGCTATTCTATGTACTATTTAGGATATCCTTTTGCATCTTGTTTAGTGGAAACATCGTAGCTGTAGTATGCTTAGCCCTGCTATAGATTCGGGGTGGAATATCATGTTATGATTATATGAGGTATTGGAAAAGCTATGTTTTTATGTAATAAAACAAGTACTTAATGAATCACCTGGGTGGAATACTGTTCTTGAGTTTGGAAGAAGTGGCAACGAAGGGGACCGTATCTTTGGCTACCTCTCTCGTGTGTGCACTAGAAGAAGACCACCTAGGCATCATAGAGATTGACATGTTTCTTGTACAGTAGCTTCCGTGTACAACCACATGCTAATATGGGCTCTGGCTTAGTTAATTACATAGCGGAAGACCCTTTGCATTGGTATATCTTCAGGTTAACTAGAATTGTGTATTGGAGGTTATATCCGTGTATTGGTGCCTTTTAGAAGTGCTAGCATTGTGTATTGGGAGGACTTCTATGGAAAGACTTCGTCACATTCTCGATTTGCCGGCATACCAATTGGTGTGTACTAAACCAGTGACCACTGGTGGTGTCAAGGCGAGATTGTGTCGTGTGGGTAAAGTGTATAACTTCTACAGAAGATATAAATCTAATCGATTAGCCGTGTCCTCGGTTATGGACAATATTGAGCAACTAAGGTTTGAAGCTTATGGATGATCTTGACATTCCAATTTCTTAATAAAATTTGATGGTTGAACAAGGGGTTATGAGCACTTGGTGTTGGCCAACGTGTTCATAATTTTTTTAGAAAGGATTAAAAACTATTTGGAAATGTTAGGATAAAAACTATTGCTTTATGCAAATGAGCCTGAAACTCCACTTAGCCAAATATGCATGTAATTGATAGATTCCATTTATACCCACATACTAGTGACACTTGCCAATACATTCAAAGTATTAGCCATTCATGGCTGCAACCTTTCATGTTGCAGGTTTTATCGTTTATGAGTGATTGTTATAGGTCGCGAGACCCCACTCAACGATTGTTCGCCTGTGGCACATTTGAAGAATGGAGATCTACCTTGTTATTGTTTCCGCTATGTACTTCTGTAATATAATGTAAATTCTGGATCATATTCGTTGTATTTATGATGTACAATTATATTTGTTATTATTTTGTACTGTGTGTGCCAGTGAACCAATCCAAGGATTGGCACTATACACATGAACTCAGCCTTATCGAGGGTGCTACAAGATGGTATCCGAGCTATGCGTTGACTGTAGGATTGTGACCTAGAAATGGAATAGGAAAGCCATATGATATTGTAAACCCCATTTGATTCTATCTATTCGCTTCTTACACTTCTTTCTAGTATCTTCTTATGACTTCAATTCTCATACACTTCTAATATAGAGGTGATATCGTACCATGCAATTGATGAGAAACAAGAGTAGTTAGAATTATGTCTACCATCGAGTTCTTCGATAGGATATCTATATCACGTTAGCTATTGATCATATCAAAATTGATGGTATATCAATATTTTTGATTAGAATTGTTTCATTGTTTGTTTGTGATGTTTGTTGTTTGACTTTGTTGTGTATGGGTAGGAAAATACTTCTCTTAGTCCTCTTCTATTAATACTCATCTATGTTGTTCCAAACAGATGTCAACTTTAGTTCTCTTAAGGGGGGTAGCCTCGATAGTATACACATAGTGATAGAATCCACTTAGAAGCTAGAAGATGATCATCAAGAAACCACCCACAACCTTGCTAGCCATTTCGAATCTCGGGACGAGATTCATCTTAAGGGGGTTAGTCTGTCACATCCCAAGATTTTAGAAATTGGGAATAAAAAAATTGTTTTTACATGTCATTCATGTGCATTGCATCGCATCCATGCAATTTTTTGCAAGAATTGAAAACCTTAACTCTACTAGGATTTGCAAATATTCCTATAAGAAAATAAACAAGGATTTTATAAATCCAATATGTTTGAACTAAATAAAAGGATAAAAAAATGATACTATACTGATCTACAGGATTTTAGAAAATTTTAGGAACAAATTTCAAGTTATTTGGAGTTCAAATTAAAAAGTTATGAGAAAAAGAAATAAAATGGAAAAAGGAAAAGAATAAAACACTAACTAACCTACCCAACTGAACCACCCAATGGCCCGGGCCACCTAGTCCCGTGCCTACCACCGGCTGCGCGCAGCTCATAGCAGTAGCCAGCCTAGCCCTATCTGCCGCTGCAAGCGAGCAACGCGTGCAGCACCGCAACATGCCTAGTAGCGCAGCCCGCGTCCCCTCTCCTGCTGAAAATCGGACCCTACCTGTCATCGCCCCACCCCTCCTTCTTCCTTGCGCTGACAGAGACCATGAAGAACTCGACCGAACTGCCTCCAAAAATCCTCACTGAATTCGCTTGTTTCCGTTCGGGATTTTGCTCATCCCTCACGGAATCCCCTCTATAAACTTCCCCAACCGATCCCTCGTATTTTACATGTTTTGGCAAACCCTATCCCCAGATCGATCTACTCTGATTCGCCGCCACCATTGTCGAACCTGGGAGCTCAGGTCGACCTCGAGCCCGACGAATCCCGTCGCCCCTCTCCCTGGTGTTCCTCCTATTCTATTCCCCATACTCAACCGCGTCTCCTCATGCAATTTTACACTTGCGCAGATCGCCAGACCACCCTCGATTGCCCACCGGAGCATCGCCGGAGCCACGCCGCATCAGCCGCCCCTCACGATCGCACAAGGACGAACGAGTAAACGCCTTGGCAACCATCGTGTTCCCCGTGACGCGCAGCATCACATGCGCTTCGTCACCGTCTCCGAAGACCAACCGAGCGCCGCGGGCCGCCACCATCCGAGTGCCACCATCGCCGAAGACACCATCTGCGCGTACGTTGACTGCTGACCCCGCTGTTGACCCCCCTAGCTTCGGTCCTGTCCACTGGATCTAAGACGAACGCTCCAAATCGAACCATTAACGCTGTCGAAGGAATGACCACGGCAGATGCTGCAATCGGCAGCGAGTAGTAGAACGAAGGGCAAGGGCGGCCTGCCATCTGCGGTGCGAGATGAGGGCAAAGACACAGGGTTTTACCCAGGTTCGGCCCCCCGGAGGGTAAAGACCTACTCCTGCTAGATTGTATTATGGAGGTGTTTACAATGGGCGAACTCGGCGACTAGGCGGCGAGTTGCTTGGGTGTATGAGGGAACGTGTCCCTTCTCACCCCTTGGGGAGGTTTATATAAGCTTACCTCCCCTAGGGTTTACATATCTCAACCAATTCGGTTACAACTCCGCCAATCGTTTAACTCAGACCGACCGGGCCTATCTACTACTTTGGCCTTCGACCTCCTCGCTGGTACCTTGATGGGCTTTGATCCACTCGCCGCTCTGCAGCCCACACTTTTCAAGGCCGGAACGTCCCACGAGGATACCCCAAGAGGCATATCCCCATCGGTAGTCCCCGAGGCCGTCGTTGATTAGGCGCGGGTGGCTGGCAATGGAGTATACGGCTTCAAGTTGGCATCGATCGAATCGTCGGCGGGCTCCCACGAAGGAAAAAATCCGAACCGAGTCGCGTCTTGGGCGAATCGAACCAACGGTCGCGACCGGCGAAAACTTAGCGAGCGGGTGGCGGAGGCGGACCGTCGGGTGTGGTCAAACTAGCCGTTAAGGTAACTTAACGGTAACTTCGGCGTAATCATCGCGATAACGGTCCCCTAATTTGGCGGGCAGCTCCGCTATATAAGAGGATGGTAGGCTATCGAAAACCAACCGCCCACCATTTCTTCCGAGTACGCACATCCTTCGTCCGCTGATCCCGCGATCCGATCGACGCAAGCCTCCGACCCCAAGCAAATCCTCAGCCATGGCCCTCTCCACTAAACCTTGGGGCAGATCCAAATGCACCAGGGCGCAACTGGCCTCCTTCGAGGAGGCCGGAATCCTGGGCAGCCGCTGGCGAATCCCCCGCAGAGAACGACCCCGAACCAGCGAGAGAGTTCATCTGCTTCACTAGTCACCTCGAGGGCTTAGGGTTTCCCACTTCTCTATTCTTCCTGCGCCTACTTACTACGGGATCCAGCCCTCGGATCTGGGTCCCCATAGCATCGAGCAGCTCGCCATCTTTGTGGCGTTCTGCGAGTGTTATTTGGGCTGCCGGCCCTACTTTCCCTTGTGGCAAGATCTGTTCCATGGACGGATCAGCCGCGAGGAGGCAATGCCCAATGCTAGCCGCGGCTTAACCTTCCAACTGAAATCCAAAGCCTCCTTCTTCGACGATGCCGGCCAAAGCAGCGGCGATCGAAAAAGTCTTGGTTTTACGTGACCGAGGCGACCGGAAGACGAGGCGGCGATCCACGATTTCGGCCGACCGCTCGAGCCGCGCAATCTCCGGATCGCCAAGCTTCCCGACGACCAGCGGATGGTCGTCGACGAGATGCTCCGTGCCATTCGCGTCCGAAGAAGAAGGGGCTCGAACGGTGAACTCGTACAACTGCTGGCTTGGCGGCGTCTCGTTCCACTCGCAACGCGAGCATTACATGTACCAAGACGGGCGAGAAGACTCGACGGCCTGCCTCGCCGAGTGGAAGCGGAGGACTACCTCTGGCGTGAAGAGGATCACCAGCAGCATACACGGATGCGCAGCCGGGCTCCTCCATACACCGCGAAGCGTCCGGCTCCAACGGTAATAATTTGATCTCGTTCGCAGTCGCAGCATATGCAGTCGCGGTAATTCTAACTTTCTTCCATGTTTAACGCAGTTATTTCAAGTGGTGGAAGGGTGGCTCCCACCCGCTGATGACGAGAGTTCTGGGCCATCCGCCCAGGACACAAGCGAGTCGCCTCCCGCCGAGGGCAATGAGGACGACGAGGACGAATCCGAAGAGGAGACCGCCCCACTGATCCGAAAGACCCGCGGGCAACGTCAACGCGAACTTGAGGCGAGCAAGAGCCTCGAGCGTCATGATGATGATGATGAACTCCCGGAGACCACCTCGCTCCGTCAAGCCACTCCCGCAAAGAAGAAGAAGGAGAAAGAGGCGAGGGCCCCCCTGAGGAGGAGGACGAAGCCGCCGAGGACGGTCTCACCGCCGCGCTCGGCGAGCGGCTCCAATGCCCACAGCTCGGCCGACGACGGGGCGGCTCCGGCAACAGCCGTGGATCGCCATCCATGGAGGCACCGCTGGCTTCACTACCTCCGCCTTGGCGCCTCCGGGCTAGGGCGGCTCGGCCAGGCGACCTCGCCGCAAGGAGGTCCCGGCGTGGCGGTCTCGCCTCGAGGAGGCTCCGGCGTGGCGGTCTCGCCGCAAGGAGGCTCCGCAGCTCCACTTCACGAGGGGCCTCCGAAGGTGTCCCGAGGCACCAACCGCTACCTCAACGTCAAAGAAGCCCTCTGTATCTTGGGCTCCTGGCGTCCTGGAACTGGGGCTTAGTCGCCGATTAGGCACTGAGCTGGAGAAGCCGGCCTCCTCGTCTTGAGCTGCGCTTCATTCCAGTCGCCAAGTAAGTGCACTCGGCCTTTATCTTCCTCTCTTAGTATTTAGATTGTTTTGACTGAGTTGTCTTGATACACAGGACCGGAGTGAAGAAGATGGGCCACCCAACGGTGGCCAAAGTGCCCTCCGCCGCTAGCGAGGAGGACCCTTCTCGTAAGAGGAAGGTGGATGAAGTCGCCGCCGCCACGGAAGGCAGCAAGAAGGCGACGACATTGTCCCGTCTCGGCGACACGGCGACCGCTTGGCTGGGCCATTGTGGAAACAACCGCCCACGAAGGGGCATTTCGTTTAGGCTGAGGAGGCGAGCTCCCTTGGGGCGCGCCAATCGCTACCTTCCCCGCTTCATGACCAAGGCGGCACGGCGCGAAGTGGCATTGCGAGCCCGCTCCGAAACCACCGGCGCGAGATTGACCAACGTCGCGGGCACACCGGCGCTGCGTCGTGGACGCGCGAACGCACGGCATGCTTGGCGCGGACATCCGTGTACCTCCAGTCCCGAGGATCGGTCGGTGTTTTGCAACGGCTGATTCTTTTAGTTTCTTGTTTTGCGCTCGAGTCCGGTCCCGAGTATTTCTTGAACCGCCAGTCCCGAAAAGCTTTTCGCTAAATTATAGCGGGTGGGCACTGAGTATTTTTTCAACCGCCAGTCCCCGAGTGCGCACTCGCTAAATTTTAGCGGGTGGGCACTTAGGAATTTTTTCAACCGCCAGTCCCCGAGTGCGCACTCGCTAAATTTTAGCGGGTGGGCACTTAGGAATTTTCATGTGTGCTGACTTTGAAGATGTACAGGGTCTGCAGCTGGAGTCGGCAGAGCGATTGCGGCAGCGGGTTGAGAAGGAACCGCTGCTCTCCGGAAGCGAACAAGGAACTTCAGTTGTGGCTGCAGCGGAGGTGGCTCGCCAAGAGCTTGTCCTCGCTGGAGAACCGGAAGCGCGATCTGCATTGGGCACCGCCCGACAGAAGATCGCCGACCTCGGCGAATCGAGGAGGCGAAAGAAGAAGCGAGTTCGGCGAACGGGCGAGCGAAGGCTGCCATTGCGGCCGCGGAGGACGATCGAAAGGCGTCTGAAGCCATCATTGTTGGGCTTCAGAACGACCATACATCGCTTCAAAGTTTCATCACGGGGCTCGCCCGCCCATTGCTTGGTGAGTGCGTCTTCCTTGCCTTTACGATTGTACTGTTTGTGGTTTCCATTGTGCTCACAGTTGTCTCCTTCTCGCAGGTCGTGTTATCGGCTGCCAAGAAGAAGCGAACTCTCTTGACGCGAGGGAATGCGTGAACATGCTCGTCGACTCGGCGACGCTGTCGGCGACCTGCATACGCGCATACCTCCAAGAGATGTCGCCCACGGAGGTCATTCCCAGTGACCTCGTTGAGGTGTGGGAGTACTTGGAGAAGGCGCCATGCGTCAGAGTTCATGACGCGGTCGGCGTTTCGTCGCGGAGCATCGACGGCCTTGAGCCTTGGGCTCGCCCACTTCCCCGAGGACTTCGATCTCGATGATGTGACGAGTGGATACCCTTCATCGACTGGCGCGGTGGATCTGTCCGAGGTCCTCAGCGCGTCTGGTCGATGGGCGACCTTCTTCCTTACCAAGAGACGGTCGTCGCGCCAAACGACCCCGGGCTGCCGCATCGCGACTTCAAGGTTGAGCAGCCTTTCCGCTCGGCGATGGCGGGCGAGCTGACGACGTATCCATCGAACCCGTACACGCGTTCATCCGTAAGCGCCGGCGCCTCTTCGTCGAAGCTCGCAGTAGTTTAGTTTGCCCAAATGTGTTAGCGATTCTGCCGAGTAGGCATATGTTGTAATGTAAGACAATGCAATATGCGATTGAATGGAACGTTGTGTTCATTTTGCTATTTTTGCGTGTTTTGGGTTGATTTTGGGTGAATCCCCGAGCGCGTCCGCCCTTTGTGGGGTTCCCCTTATATATGATGTTTTGTTGTGTATCATGTGTATGTTGGTTGAGTCGACTCGCCCGAACTCGGAGAGCCAGTCGCAAGGCGACTCCCTCGAGTGCTCTGTACTTTACCGTTTTCCCGTACGCGAACGGGGCCGGGTGGCCGAGTCCCCGAGCGTGGTACTTGGTAGTTCAAGGCGCGACTCGAGGGTGGTTGAGGACTGAGCGCGTTGGTGTGAGCGCGTCGCTCCTGCCTGGCCCGGTGGGTCAGTCGCGTGGCGAGTCCTGGGCACGCTCTCTTACTTGGCGTTTTCCCTGTCCGATCGAGACGAACTGGTATTCAGTCCCCGAGCGTGGTACTTAGTCGTTCGAGTCGCTATGCCGAGGATGCGGAGGACCAGGGTCGCTGTGGGAAGCGAGGACAGATGTCTTGGTTCGTAAAACCAGTCGAGCTAGGCGACTCCGATGGGGCTCCGGATTGGCGTTTTTCGTGGACGATGCAAGACCTGAAATGACTCAGTGCTCTTACATCGCACTACTTAGCCGTGCCGGTCGCTGTACCAAGGGTTGACTTCTGTATTTTAGCATGACGCTGTTAATTACGAGTGCGAGTGGCACAAGGCATGGAGAGTAGACGAATAGCAACTGGAGAGTACATTTGTGGGGTTCTAGGAATAGAACTTCCGGAGGAGATTTACATTCCATGGCCGCTTGACGTCGAGTTCGCCGTCCCCGCGGACGTCGACGAGGTAGTAGGCGTCGTTGCCGAGTACGCGCCCGATAGCGAACGGACCTTCCCACGGAGGGGAGAGCTTGTGCATGCCCTTCTTGTCCTGGATGAGGCGTAGGACCAGGTCGCCTTCCTGGAAGGTGCGGGTTTTCACCTGTCGGCTGTGGTAGCGGCGGAGTCCTTGCTGATAGATGGCGGTGCGCGATCGGGCGAGGTCGCGTGCTTCGTCGAGTTGATCGAGCCCATCTTGGCGGGCCAGTTCGTTTGCGGCCTCCGTATAGTGGACGATCCGCGGTAGTCGTTCGAGGTCGGTTGGCATGACGGCTTCCGCGCCAGTAGACCATGAAGAAGGGTGAATCCTGCTGACCGAGGTGCGGATTCCCGGATGACGGAGGAAGCTCTTCGACCCAGCATCCGGCGGTGCGCTCGAGTGGTACTTGGAGTCGTGGCTTCAGGCCGTGGAGGATGCTTTGGTTAGCTCGTTCCGCCTGGCCGTTGGATTCCGGGTGTGCGACTGACGCGAGGTCGAGCCGGATGTGATGCTCGCAGAACTCGCCATTGCTCCTTGGCGGTTTGTGCCGTTGTCCGTGATGATGCTGTTGGGAAAGCGTAGCGGTATATGAGCTCGCGTAGGAACTTAGTGGCAGTCTTCCCGTCGCATTTCCGGACTGGCTTGGCTTCAACCCACTTTGTGAATTTGTCGACGGCGACCAGCAGGTGGGTGTAGCCAGAGGGGGCCTTCTTGAAGGGGCCTACCATGTCCATGCCCCACACGGCGAATGGCCAGGTGATGGGGATTGTTTTGAGCGCCGAACTTGGGACGTGCGTCTGGTTGGCGTACTTCTGGCACCCGGCGCATCGCTGGACGATATCGGCAATCGGCGTGCAAGATGGGCCAAGAGAAACCGTGTCGTATGGCTTTGGCGACCGAGGAGCGGCGGCGTGGTGTCCGCAATACTGAGTGGATGTCGTGTAAGATTTTGCGTCCTTCGGCTGGTTGGACCTTGCGTTGAACACGCCGGTGACGCTGCGCTTGTGTAGCTCGCCGTCGATGATGGTGTAGGACTTGCATCGGCGAACAATCATTCGGCGCTTGTCTGCGTCTGCGGGCAGGTTGTCTGTGTAGGCGATGTAGGGCTTGGTCGATCGTTCGCTCGGTGACGAAAAGTGCACCAAGGTTGCCTCTGGTTGAGCGGGACTCAATGTCGATCTCCTTCGAGGAGACTGACGGCGTGAAGATGGTGTCGAGGAACACGCCGGCGGGTGGTGCGGATCGAGCTGACCCGATGCGGGAGAGGGCGTCGGCCTCCTCGTTTTTCCTCCTGTCGATCCACTCGACCGAGTAGCCGGTGAAGTGGCCGCCCACCTTGTCAACCTCTTGGCGGTATGCCGCCATGGTAGGGGAGACGGCGTCGCAGGTGCCGGCGACTTGTCCCGCAACGAGGTCGGAGTCTCCGTAGCACCGAAGGCGATTGACGCTCATTTCCTTTGCGGCTCGCATGCCGTGGAGTAGGGCCTCGTATTCGGCCATGTTGTTGGTGCAGGGCGTGAATTCGAGGCGGAGGATGTAACGGAGCTTGTCGCCTTTTGGTGAGGTCAGCACTATCCCGCTCTGCCGTCCGCGTTCTTGGACCCGTCGGCGCGTGCTCCAAGAATGGAGGTACGGCGGCTTCTCGCTCTTGGGCCTCCTCCCGGCGAGGAAATCGGCCAGTGCCTGCGACTTGATCGCCCTCCGTGGCTCGTACTTAATGTTGTGGACGCCGATCTCGACGGCCCACTTGGCGACCCGCCCGGTCGCCTCGCGATTGCGGATGATGTCTTGTAGTGGAGCAGAGGAAACGACCGTGATGGGGTGCTCCTGGAAGTAGTGCGGCAGGCGTCGCTGAGCTCTGAAGACCGCGTATACCAGCTTTTGGTACTGTGGGTATCGCTGGCGCGACTCCGTTAAGACCTCGCTGATGTAGTATACCGGCCGCTGGACTGGGCGCTCTTTTCCTTCCTCTGGTCGTTCGACGACCATTACAGCGCTGACGACGCGCTCGGACGCCGCGACGTAAACCAGCATGGGCTCCTTGTCGACGGGTGCGGCGAGTAGTGGTGCGGCGAGTAGCACCTTTTTGAGGTCGCGGAGCGCGTCGTCCGCCTCCTTGTCCCACTGGAAGGTGGGATTCTTGCGCATCAGGCGGTATAGTGGCATCGCCTTTTCGCCCAGGCGGGGGATGAAGCGACTGAGAGCCGCTACACGCCCGGCCAGCTTCTGGACGTCGCGCAGGCACTCGGGTTTGCCGAGCCGGGCGATCGTGTCGATCTTTGTTGGGTTTGCCTCGATCCCTCGTTTGGAGACGACGTACCCTAGCAATTGCCCGGCGGGTACACAAGGTGCACTTGCACAGGTTGAGCTTTATCTTGTACCTCGCAGGTTGGCGAAGGTCTCCGCTAGATCGGCGAGTAGGTCGCCTTGGCGGCGGATTTTACGACCACGCCGTCGATGTAGCGGATGTTGCGGCCAATTTGGCTCGCGAGGCATTCTTGCATGCACCGCTGGTAGGTCGCCCGGCGTTCTTGAGGCCGAAGGTCATGGCGGTGTAGCGAAGGCTCGAATGCGTGATGAACGCCGTCTTCTCTTCGCCTCGAGCCATTTTGATCTGGTTATACCCGAGTAGGCGTCGAGGAAACACATGACTCGAGCCCGCGGTGGAGTCGATGATTTGATCGATCCGCGGAGGACGAATGCTCCTTTGGGCAGCGCTGTTCAAGTTTGTAGTCGATACACATTCTCCAGGTCCCGTTTTTCTTCTCGACCAGGACTGGGTTTGCCAGCCACTTGGAGTATTTGATTGGCCGGATGAAGCCGGCAGCGAGCAGGCGCTGCACTTCTTCGGCGATTGCTCGACGGCGCTCTTCATTGAAGGCCGTAGCGACTGCTTGACTGGTCGCACTTTGGGGTCGGCGTTTAATTTGTGCTCAGCGAGCTCCCTAGGGACACCAGGCATATCGGAGGGTTTCCACGCGAAGATGTCCCTATTCTCACGAAGGAACTCGATGAGCGCGCCTTCCTACGCTGGGCTCATGCCCGTCCCGATCGTCACCGTCTGGCTGGGGTCACCAGGACCAGCTCGGCCAGGGTGTCGCCGTGGCCTCAAGGTTGAGGTGTTTGTGCCCTCTCGAGTTGGGCTTCTTGAGTATTGTGGGTCGTCATTGTTGACCCGCCGCGATTTGGCGAGCTCGTCGGCGTGATCGCTTCCGCCGCGATGACGTCGGCGCGAGTTCGCCCTTTGGCCTCGTGATTCGGCCATGTCGGGTCGCCATTGATGGTGATGACGCCGCACGGCCGGAGCTTCATCGCGTTATGCAGCGTGGGTGCCGCCATGAATTTGGCGAACGCTGGCCCCAGACGCAATGGTAAGGGCTGTCGAAGGGCACCAGCTGAAGACGATCCGCTCGCGGAAGTTTGCCGGAGTGCCGAAGGTGACGGGTAGCGTGACCTTGCCGATCGGGTACGCCTTCCGACCGGGACGCCGTGGAACGTGGTGTGGGTTGTCTCGATCATCGATCGCGGGAGCCGCATGCTGAAGGTGTCGAGGTAGAGGATGTTGATGGAGCTGCCGCCCATCGAGTCTTGGGGAGCCGAGTCGCCGACCTTGGGCTTGACCACCAGGGCGACTCGTCCCGGATACTGGCGCGTGGCGAGTGGTCTTGCCGGCTCCAGGTGATGGGCTGCTCCGACCAGTTCAGGAACTGGGGGACGTCTGTCTGGGCCACCGCGTTGACGGCGACGGCGCGGGCGATGACCTTCTTCTCGCGCTTCGTGGTGAAGCCGGTGAAGGTGTGGAGCGAGCCGGCTACTTTGCCGAACTTTCCGCCATTTTGCGGGTCGTTGTCGGTGTCCTCTCGCGCGTGCCGCGCCTTCTCGATCTCCCTGAGGGTGTGGCAGTCGGCGGTGGTGTGCGTGGCGGGCTTTCCTTCCCTGCTGTGAAACGCACATGGTTGGTTAAGGAGGGCCGCGGGATCGAACCTTGGCTTGTTCTTGTAGTTCCCGCCGTCGCCTTTGCCCTCCGTCACGGCGGTAGCTCTTGGGGTCGCGTTAGCGTGCCCAGCATTGGCGACGAAGTCGACTTCCCATCGTTCGGCGCGCTTGCGTGAGGCGAGTGCCGCTGCGTAGGGTCGGCTCGGCCGCCATCGTTACCCCGTGCGTCGTTGTCCGCCGGACTCGTCGACGCCTTGATTGGGATCTTCCTCGGCGTCGTTTGGCGATCTCGAGGAGGTCGGGATGTTGTCGAGTGCGGGCGTGTCGCTGAGCTTGGCGACCGAGGCTCGTGGCGCACGAGGTCTTGAAGCAATGGATCGCGGTGTCCGGTGGATGCCGACCGCTTGTACCGAGCTCTTGCCACCGTTGGACCCACCGCGGGTCGACTCATGGGTCCCCGGACGATCGTTCAGGTCCTCGATGGTGGTGGCGCGTGTAGGAGCACTCGAAGTGCTCGACGGCGTCTCGCATTTCCTCCCGTGAGTCGATATCGCCCCGGGGAGCGTGTTGATCCATTGCCCGCACGCCCCTCCATCATCGATGGGAGGTAACGGGCGGCAGTAGGTCGGTGACCCGCGATCCCCATTGCCATGAGGTATGTGTCAAGCTGATCGCGGGGTCTTACGAGGAGTCGATTTTTCGATCTCCTTGGCGCCTTGAAGTTGGGTGGGTACTTTTCCCTCGGATCATTGGCCCGGGCACTTGGGCCCTAGTCGATCGGCGACCCATAGGCTCGCCGCGGCGAGTGGTTAGGTGTGCCGCAGTCGCCGCCGGGCGGCGCGCCGCTTTTGGTTGTTGATAATGTGAGTGCGGCGTCGATTGGCTCTCCATTAGCGGCGACGAGGTTGGTCGCCGCCAGGATCGTTGGTGGAGAGGCCGCATTCGCGGTCGCCGTTGAGCTGCGGTGGCTCGGGCGGGCAATTGAGGGTGTTTGCCACGCGACGGCCGCCGAGGCCGCCTCGCTTCGAGGAGCGTGAGTACACTCGCCCTTGCGAGTCGGCGCTGATTCGCTGTTCCACGGCCGCGAGTAGGGCCTCGACGCATGGATCTGTAGGCGCCGCGCCCGCCGCCGTGATGCTGGCCGCGCTCGCCTGCCACGAGGTTGTCCATCGGGGTGGAGAAACGGTGGAAGGCCATTCGCCTCGCCCCGTGAGGAGACGACTATCCGCGCTGATCCTCAGGAGGTGCGGTTGTGGTGGCGGGCACCCATCGCCGTCGATCTGGCGGAGGGCGGTTGCTTCCTCCTGGTGGCGTTCTCGCAGATCGCGGCCGCGATGCGCGCCGGTCGCTTATCGTCGAAGTTCGGGCACGCCTGAGCGGTGGGATTCAGCGTGACCTGATCCGTTGTGGTGGTAGCGTGATGCTTCGCCACACCGCCGAGGCGAAATTTTTCGCGCCGCCTGCTCTTGCGTCTCGCTCGCCAACTTTAGGCGGAGTTCCTCGACCTCCGTCGCCGTGGCGTTAGGAGGGATCGGGGTGGAGAAAGGGTCCTCCGGTGGATCGGTACCGGTGGCCATGTAGGTCGCGGCATGGCGACTGGCACCGTCGTGGAGGTCGGCGGAGTTTTCCGACCCGGAGTCGAAGTCGAAGATCCCGAGGATGGAGGGGTCCTCGAAATCTCCCGCGTTGGAGACCTGGGCGATGGAGCCCGCGGACGAGGCCGCGGTGATGGACCCGGCGAGTGACGCCGGGGTTGCCGAGTCGGCGTCGTCGGTGAGGGTCGCGTCTTCCGCGACCGCTGAGTTCTCGGCCACGTTGCTGTGGGCCGAGTCGTACTCGGAGGCGAGGCGGTGGATCGTGCGGATCTGGCTCTCGGAGAGCCGATCACAGGTGGCGACTTCGCGGATGCGAGCCGAGTCCTCCGAGGTGATGACGCCGGTGAAGCCGACGAAGAGGCTGATCGCCGATCGGCGGGATCACGCCAGGCGTGACGGGTCGCGCCGGGACGTAGCTGCTCGGCAAGATTTGGAGCATCTCGCCGATCGCTATCATGCGGCCGGTGGCGACCGTCTCGTTGATGGGCAGATTGGATCTCGCCGCAGAACACCGGCCAGACCGGCCAGGCCCCACGGTGGGCGCCACTGTCGAAGGAATGACCACGGCAGATGCTGCAATCGGCAGCGAGTAGTAGAACGAAGGGCAAGGGCGGCCTGCCATCTGCGGTGCGAGATGAGGGCAAAGACACAGGGTTTTACCCAGGTTCGGCCCCCCGGAGGGTAAAGACCTACTCCTGCTAGATTGTATTATGGAGGTGTTTACAATGGGCGAACTCGGCGACTAGGCGGCGAGTTGCTTGGGTGTATGAGGGAACGTGTCCCTTCTCACCCCTTGGGGAGGTTTATATAAGCTTACCTCCCCTAGGGTTTACATATCTCAACCAATTCGGTTACAACTCCGCCAATCGTTTAACTCAGACCGACTGGGCCTATCTACTCGCCTGGGCCTTCGACCTCCAGTCGCCTGGTACCTTGATGGGCTTTGATCCACTCGCCGTTCTGCAGGCCCACACGCCAGCCTTCGGGCCAGTCGGAAACGTCCCGCTGAGGATACCCCAGTAGGCATATCCCCATCAAACGCGAAGGGGTATCAACGAATGAGAAAACGCCGCGTGCCCAGCTCCGTCAGCAGCCACGTCATCGCCTAGTTAGCAGGTACAGCCAATCAGATCTCGCCACATCAGCGGAATATTCCCAGCATATTCCGTTTTAATTGGAATTTGATTTTAAATAGGCAGAAATTGATGATACTTTGCAAAATTCATAATAAAATATCGGTAGTTCCAAAAATAGCGTATAATATATCAATAGATTCATAAAATTGTGTAGAACATTAATACGAGATTAGATCCATCTTTTACAGAACATATTAATGTAATAAATTAAATAGTTTAATGGAAATTTTAGACATAATAAATCATAGTAAATTATCTGTTGATCCTAAAAACACAAATAAGATTTCTATGGTTTCCTAATGTCATATACAACAATAATATACTACTGTATCCAACTTTTGCAGTGTAGAATTATTGTAGTAATTTAAATATTTTAGTGGCCTTTTAGAGTATTAAATCCATAGCAAATAATTTATAGACCCGAAAAATATGAATAATATGTCCCTGGAATCACAATCTCGTGTAGATTACAGATCTCTCTTTAGTTTGAATTTTAGACAACATAAATTGTTTGAATGATTTAAACCCCATTAAACACTATTTAAATCATACAAAAAGATCTACAACTCCGATTAAGGTGAATCCAATTGCTACTGGTTCTTAATAATGTCCTCTATCCAGTACACTCCAGACCCAAATTTAATTCGACAACTAGAACAAAAGTTGCAATAGAACTGTTAAAAACCCTAAATTGGAAATAAAGATTTAATAACAAATACTCCATTGCATTAATTGATCTCATGCATGCATCATATACTTCAGTATTGTTTAGAGAACTAAAATAACAACCATTGTGACATATTAAATCGTCATGCATGCATTTGTTCATTATTGTTTTGTTGTATTGCGCATAATTGCATTGTTTTGTATGGTGTGTTTGTTGTGCACTTGTTTTAATCGCTAGATTGCGAGGAGTGCAACGTTTGTGATTGTGATGAGTACAAAAATTGAAATTGTGAGGATTGTCTGAATGACTACATCAACTAAAAGGCAAGTGGCACTATCATAAATGTCCTAATTATTTTTCTATGCATTGTAGTTGTTTTTAGTAGAAGTGCATGTGTAGGAATATTTTGCACTATGTGCTATGCTATGCTATGTCCTATTTAGGATATCCTTTTGTATATTGTTTAGGGAAACATCGTAGTTGTAGTATGCTTAGCCCTGCTATAGATTCGGGGTGGAATATCATGTTATGATTATATGAGGTATTGGAGTTTTTATGTAATAAAACAAGTACTTAATGAATCACCTGTGTGGAATACTGTTGTTGATTTTGGAAGAAGTGGCAACGAAGGGGACCGTATCTTTGGCTACCTCTCTCGTGTGTGCACTAGAAGAAGACCACCTAGGCATCATAGAGATTGACATGTTTCTTGTACAGTAGCTTCCGTGTACAGCGACATGCTAATATGGGCTCTGGCTTAGTTAATTACATAGCGGAAGACCCTTTGCATTGGTATATCTTCAGGTTAACTATAATTGTGTATTGGAGGTTATATCCATGCATTGGTGCCTGTTAGACGTGCTAGAGTTGTGTATTGGGAGGAATTCTATGGAAAGACTTCGTCACATTCTCGATCTGTCGGTATACCAATTGGTGTGTACTAAACCAGCGGCCACTGGTGGCGTCAAGGCGATATTGTGTCGTGTGGGTAAAGTGTACAACTTCTGTAGAAGATATAAATCTAATCGATTAGTCATGTCCCCGGTTATGTGCAATATTGAGCAACTAAGGCTTGAAGCTTATGGATGATCTCGATATTCCAATTTATTAATAAAATTTGATGGTTGAACAAGGGGTTATGAGCACTTGGTGTTGGCCAACGTGTTCATACAATTTTCAGAAAGGATTAAAAAATATTTGGAAATGTTAGGATAAAACTATTGCTTTATGCAAATGAGCCTAAAACTCCACTTAGCCAAATATGCATGTAATTGATAGATTCCATTTATACCCACATACTAGTGACACTTGCCAATACATTCAAAGTATTGACCATTCGTGGCTTCAACCTTTCATGTTGCAGGTTTTACCGTTTATGAGTGATCATTATAGGTCACGAGACTCCACTCAACGATTGTTCGCCTGTGGCACATTTAAAGAATGGAGATCTACCTTGTTATTGTTTTCGCTGTGTACTTCTGTAATATAATGTAAATTCTGGATCATATTCGTTGTATTTATGATGCATAGTTATATTTGTTATCATTTTGTATTCTGTGTGCCAGTGAACCGATCCAGGGATTGGCACTATACACATGAACTCAGCCTTATCAGGCGAGGGTGTTACAGAGTGGTTCTACAAGTCAAGGACTAAATGATCATAGAGGCTATGGTGACTTGTTCATAGTCATAACATGGTGTGAGCATGTGCCAAGTCAACCCAAACAAAGCATCAAAGGAGAATACCATAATACTATGCTTTTGCATGCTAAAACAATGCATGATTCCTTCAAGGCACACTAAGCAATCCCAATTGTTTGTAACAAGTCATGCTACAACAATAATCACTAAGCATAAGGTCAAAAAAACACCTAGCATGACATGCTAAAGTCCAAGTCACAGTCAATGCAAGCTCCTCTTGCACTTTCAAGCAAGAACTTTCTACAACTTTCCAACACCAATCAACTTATTTGAAACAACACAGCGAGAACGAGGGTCCAAACTACTTTATTCAAGCAAACTAAACAAACAAAGCAAAGCAAATGAAAACTAAGACGCTCCAAGAACAACACAACAATGCATGAAACAATAAAAACGGAGTGTCTAGAAAGACCTAAGCTTTTTATTGATGAAGAAGGGGATGCCTTGGGCATCCCCAAGCTTTGCCGCTTGTAACTCTTGGATATTTCTTGGGGTGACACCGGGGTGGTGTAACATCCCAAAAATATAAAACAAGGATCATCAAACTCTAATCACTAAAATTAGGGTTAACAAAAACTTTGATTAATTAAAATCATATGAATGCATGTGTGAATGAAATGATTTGAAAATTGCATGAATGATCTTGTGTGATTAACCTAAATAGCAAGAAATGGTTTAAAGACAAATATAACATCATCTAGAACATTTCCAAATAGAAAAAAATAAAGAGAAAATAAAAAACAAAGCAAATAGAGCAAATGGTCATTTTTGCCAATCTTGCTCACTAGGTCACTTTGAGTGTTTCTAGTCCAAGATTTCAAACAGAAACTTTCCCAATTCTTTTCACCCCTTGATAGAACAAGTAAAAGTTAATCAAGGCCCACCTTTCAAACTTGCAGAAACATTTGGCAACCCCATTCAAATCACAATTCAAAATTGAATGTTATTCATATGTGAAGATCATCCATTTTCAAAACCCAACGAAACCAATGCCCCTTGACTAATCCAACTAACCAGACACTCCCTAGCATGTGCCTAGCAAACCCACAAAGTTTGAATTCAAAATTCAAATTTAAAGTTCTTGCGGCCATTTCATCAAACACCTTGCAGATTTAAATCAAACAAACAACAAACACTATAGTGTGCAGTAAAATTGGCCTAACTTGTTCCCTCTATGGTTGCAACTAGCCCTTAGTAGATCATCTAGCCCCTTTAACTATCTTTAGCACCACTGTAAGCAAGCCTAGCCATCAATGGTGAGCATGCCGAGAGCAAACTTGCCACCCCATTGTCGCCAGCGAGCTAGCAGCCGCACTAGCCTCTCCAACCTTGTCTGGTACATGCAGCACCTTCCACCGCCACTCTCTGTCCCAGCCTCGAGCAATGCCAGCCCCTGGACCACACGCCACGCCCATGCCAAACCTCTCTACGACCATGCCAAGAGCATGCCAGCGCGCCACGCTCGACCAACACCCACAGACCGTGCGCCGCCCTCGCCGCTTGCAGAGATGATTGCCAGCACCTCAACACCCCGCCAGACATGCCCGTTCGCCGCCGCGCAGACCACGCGCTGTGCGCCATCAAAACCTCCGTCGGACCCGCCTAGAGCGTCGAAGTGTTCCGACCGATCAGCACCGCCCCACGCCTCGCCACCGCACCGTTGAGCTTCGCCAGGGAGCATAGCACCGCCCCCTACCGTCGCCCATGCCGATAGCTGCCTGTGTCGTTGACCACGATGAGCTCAGCCTGCGCCCGTCGATTCCCTCTCGCCACTATAAATAGAGGCCTCTACCGCTCGTTTTCGCCACACCAGTTCACTCCCCTCTCACTCAGAACCACCCCACCTCACTCCCGAAGCAAGGTGAGCAGCGCATCGCCGAAATTTGTCCGGAGCCCGCCGCATCTGGAGAAGAAGGGAGCCGTCGATTGGAGCCACCCCAGGAGGAGCTGCCGGTACCAGGAGAACCGCCGTCATCGACTTTGTCGTTCGCCCCTGTCGCCGACCCTCGCCTGAGCCCCGGTGAGCCTCCCATGACCCCCACCTGCCGCGTTAGGGTTCTGTCTCACCGGCGCTGCCCGACGTGGACGATGAACCGTAGCCGTCCGATGAGAATTAGATTGTGCGGCCTAGATCACCTCAGACCGCCGCCTCCCGTCTCACCGACGTGTGGGGCGATCACTTAAGCTCAAGACGCTTGTGTGTGTAATGGGCCGGCCCAGTAAAACATCTACGCGACCCAACAATTCAAATTAAGCTTTATTCATTTAATTTCAAACACAGTTCTGTACCTATATTCAAAAATCAACCCAACTCGATTCACTGAACCAAAATGCATGAAACCAATTTTGTTAGAAAGGTACTAAAATGCTTAATCCAAGAACATTGGATTCAAGTCATTTGGATCTGTGGATCAACCATGGTAAAAATAACAAGGCAGAAGCTTTTCTGCATTCAAACATTTTTGAAAATTCAACCATAAAAGCTTTTGAGTTGATTCCAACTCTCAAAAATCACATTAGATCATACCTTTCAGAATATATAAAAACATATGGGTTTACTTACAGAAATAATGTTCAAGTAATAAAAGAATGCCACATAGGCATTTCTAGTCACTTTATCTAATTAAAATAAAAAGGTTAAACCTTATTAAATTGTGACACCACTTTAAATCACATTCGCATGTACCGAAATGTGTGGTGATGACATGTGTCAACATGATCCCATGTTTAAGTTGGAGAATATTAAATCTCAATTAGTTTTTCATTGAGTAGAGATTACTTTTCTCAAATAAAAAAAATAAGATAAATGTTTTAATCCTTGTGATGCTAGTGATGATGCTAGATCATCTATAGTTCATCTTTGTGTGATGATTGAAAATAGTTAAGTATTGTTTGGTGATTGTGTACCTTGTATTTATTTATAGACGCTAGTATCGACCAAGGATACGAGCAGGAAGGAGGATACTATGAGGAATAAGCCGAGGAGAACTTCAACCACTGCTCTGCACAAGGCAAGCCTTACTACCAAGTTGACCTATGCAAGCAAATACTTGCTTATTACTATGCCAACTATATGTCTTAAGCATATGTGATCATACCCACTTGATAACCCAATCCTAGTTTTACTTGCAAGCTTTATACTTTATTTCTTTATCAAAGCCTTCTCTTAAAGTTTACATAGTGAATTGTAGATTCTAGAAAGATCACTAGAGGTAGCATAAAGAGCATAAAATTTGGCCTAAGCTAGATAATCTTGATGTCATCCTAAGGCATGAGATTGAACTTAGCAAATATCCACTTGTGTACCACCCCTCATTAGTATTTACCACCACTTGTAGATGCTAGTGCTAAGTATAAAACTTGATCAACTTTAGATGGGAATACTTGGTAAAAAATGGTTATGAAAACCTTAGAATGAGGAGTCATTCTACTGAAATGTTTTGACATGTGTTTCTGAACACCAGATGATTTTGATGATGAAAATGTTGAGGCATGAGCCTTAGCCCTTTACAAAACTGATGGTTTTTAGGATGCGATACTATTCCAATTTTATCGTACAACCAAAATACCCGAAAATTGGGCAGGTCTTGACAGGAAGTTTATATACCTTAGTATGGGTTCCCTCGCGACCAAGGTCTGAGCTAAGGCTACCTTGTGAAGATTGTCCACCTGTGCAGTACCCAAGATGACAGTTGGTCATGGTTGGGAGGCCAAACTCACAGGAGAGGTGCCTATAATAGGGCATGTAATTGAAAGGTTAGGATTGATTATCCGCATACTGAGTATGGTGAATTCAGGATTGTTCCTGACGGATGTTTCAAATGTTGTGGTGAAAGTGTATAATCTCTGTAGAGTGTCAAACTATTCGAATAGCCGCGTCCGCGGTTATGGACAATTGGAGTGGCCATATTGTTCCCCCATCAGATGTTTTCAAAATGACTTATGAAATGAATTGTGACTTTGACTTGACCACGAGAGAGTTGTGATATGAAATTCAAGTTCCCACTTAAGTGTTATACAACTTTCAACTGAATTTCTTGCTTCTGAACTTAGTTGAGGTAAATCTGGCTTTTTGCAAAACAACCCTAGAGCTTAGTATATCCTATTCAAAACCACTTCACTTGTTAGTATTTGAGTACTTTGTAACACTCTCGCCTGATAAGGCTGAGTTCATGTGTATAGTGCCAATCCCTGGATCGGTTCACTAGTACACACAGTACAGATGAATACCAAAGAATTTAACAGTGCATCATAATTAACGAATTGATCCAGAATTTGTAATTATTACAATAAAGCTTAGCACGCAGGCTAGCTCAAGTAGTTCAATAGCAAACGGAAGCATAAATATACAGTAGACTCCATCTTCAATTGCCCACAAGCGAACAAATGTTGAGTGGAGCATCGCAACCTAGTCGATCACTCATAATCGGAAAAACAACCTGCAACATAAAACATAGCATCCCCGAAGGGTCAATACTTGGAATGTATGGCAAGTAGAGCTATTAAAGGAGACAATAATCCTAGCATCTACATGCTTATTTGGCAAGTGGAGTTGTGGCTAGCTTGCATTTTCAATACCTTTGTCCTACTTTCATAAACAGTTTTTAGTTTTCTTTGAAAAGATCCCAATTAGGTTAACCCATCAACATTAAAGCAATTATGAAATTTGAATGAGCGAGAAACGTGTCATGAACTCAATATCAAGAAACTCAGATGTCCATAACCGGGGACACGGCTAATCGATTAGTTTATACACCCTGCAGGGGTTAGTACACTTTACCCATGTGACTTGTCCAGCCCAGCTCGTACCACCACTCTCATATTGGGTGATGATAGGGAGAAGTCCAAGAAGGGACCATTCGGGAAGTAGCTCCCCAAACTCGACACGCACCGGTCCAACCTACCAAAATTCTACATCTCTGGATACGTGGGTTCGAGTTACCACAACTTACTGAGTCCAACCAACCGCCCATTTCATTATTGGCACATGGTTGTACACGTAAGCTACAAAATAAAGAAGCCAATCATTTTCTCTTAATACCTGGGTGCCTTTCCGCAATGATACCACCAAAATTTTCAATCCCATCACACCCAGGAGATTCATTGATTAAGTTGTTTTTAGTTTTCGCAAACCAACACATTTAGAAACAACCTTTAGTGATGTAACCCAGCCCTTGTTCATCATAGCATGGCTAAGCACATCTACCAATGGTGGCTCATCTACAGGAAATCCCTACCACATAATAGGACATAGCATAGCAATAGTACTTTCCTACACATGCATCTACAAAATACACGACAATGCGATGAAAATAGTAGGACAATATCATGAATAAAGTAGCATCTACTTGCCTTGGCTGTAGCGGTCGAACGAACAATCCTCACACGAGTAGGGCTGGAATTCGAGCTGAGCCGAGCCAACTCGGCTCGACTCGCCAAAGCTCGTTCAACTAACGAGTTAGCTTGACTCGGCTTGTTTATAGAACGAGCTCATATTTGAAACTCGGCTCGACTCGGTAAACTCACGAGTAGCTCGCGAGCAGCTCATTTAGATTGTTATAAGTTATGAATATGAGCACATATAAGAAAAACTAGTAATTATTCTACTAATTTGAAACTAGAACAACAATAGTACTTCCATAATAACACGAAGGAAGATCAATAAAAAATATAGTAACTCTACACCATTATAGCTTCAAGGAACATTAATAGTATGGCACTTACCTATGAAAATTTTCAAACTCTATATTTGAACGAGTTTAACAAGCTAAATGAGTAGCTCGCGAGTAGCTCATTGAGCTTGGTTGAACAAACAAGCTCAAATAAAAAATTTGGCTCGACTCGTTAAACACCGAGTTCGGGACGAGTCGATCTGTATCATGAGTTACTCATTTAGCTCACGAGTTGCGAGTTATAATTCCAGCCCTACACACGAGCAAGTATTGCACTCGTCACAATCTACACGATATAATAGCAATCACATAAACAAACCAAACACAACCATATACAAACATGACGATGCAAGATGCATGCATGATAAGTCGAACAATGCTACAGTAGCTTTCTATAACCTTATTCAGTATACCTACTGTATGCATGCATGGAAAACATTTTGAATCCATTGGAAACAAAGCATACAATTTTAAATGACCAAACAATTGAGCTATAACCCAATTATTAAGCCACTGCTATTGAGCAGTTTGTAAAATCTTGGAAAAATAGCTACTATGCAGGCAACCTAAAATAGAACTAGTACCAACTGGAATCACTCAAAAAGGATTTATAGAATTTCCTGAGCAATTAAAATACTCCAGTAGGCCTTTTTATAGATTCTGCAATTTCCAGTACTGTAAGTCTACCTTTTTAATTCACTAACAGATTCCTCTTGTTCTACTGATTCCAGGGACATCTTATTTGCAATTTTTGGAGCTGTATAACTTTTACTATGAATTTATTACTCTAAAAAGGACATTAAACTATTTAATTAATCATGGCAAAACCTTGCGCAAAAGTATGAAACAATTGTATAACAATTTTCTACGTGAAAAACTGAATTCATCCATATCTTATTTGTAATTTTTGGCCCAGTAGATTAATTTATATGAATTTTACAAGTTTAATAGAATTTCTGCAAATTTTATTTTATATTCAATTCAAAAGGGAATATTCTCGGAATATACTGTGCTGACTGGCGGTTGACTAGTCGTCCTTGGACTAGTCAACAAGTCGATCTGGACCGTCCATCCACGATCGGACGGCACTAGGCGCGCGAGCGCGATCCTCACCAGTAAGTGACGCGGACGGCAGCGGGCGGCGATGGTGGAGACGGTGGCGGTTCAAATGGTGATGGTGGCAGCGTCTACGGTGGTCTCCGGCATCGGCAAAGTGGTCTACGAGGTGCAGAGGAGAATGGTGTGCCAATTGGTGGCGTAGGGGTGCTGCGTGGCTTCCTCTGGCGTCGACGACGGACGGCTGGAGACGGCGGGTAGCGCGCGGACTCCGGAGGAGGCGTGTGCTTGCGGCGATGCTCCTGCGAGGTGCGGATGGAGGTGAGGCGACGCGGAAAACCGAGTAGAAGAGGATTGAGAGAAAAATGGATGGTCGGTGTGGTCCGGTAGTCGACCTCGAGCTCGATCTGAAGCTTCAATGGCGGCGGCGGTGGAGGAACTCCGGCGAAGTCGTGGGGGCGGATAGGGTTCAGAAAAAAAATAAAAATCTGACGAATCAGAGGAGGGGGTAAATATATAGGGGGTGGCATGCAGAGGGGAAAAAGATCGGCACCAATTTCGTCGGGATTTCATTCGGTTGTTGGACTCCGTGATGAACACGAGTTCATCCGGAGGAAGGGGAAGGCAGGGTGGGGTCCACACGGCGGTGGCGTGGTGTAGACTGACGGGCGGGCCCCACAATGAAAAAAAATGGGAGGAGAGGGTGCTCCGCGGACCGCGGGTTGCTGTTGGGCTGTTGGGCCGCTGTTGCACGCTGCGTGGGGAGGTGGGGTGAGCGGCACGCAGGGAGGAGAGGAGAGGTGGGTTGGGCCAGCTCGGGTGGGTTAGTCTGGTCCGAGTAGGTTAAGTTTGTTCAGTTTTTTTCTTTTGATTTTATTTTATTTTATAACTTTTTATTAGATAATCCAATTGAATTGATTTTTGCTTCCAATTTTTTCCAAAATTAAGAGGATCAACATAGGATCCTTTTTAGCAATAATTTGTCTATTTCAAAATAGTGACTTCATATGTCCAACTATTTCTTTTTGTAGGAGCATGTGAGTAACTCCAGCTAGGGTTTGAATGTAGTGTTTTGCATTTGAAATTTTTCATGAATGCAAAATGACATGTCAATGCAATGCAAATGCAAAAAAAATTCTAGTCTCAATTTCTAAAATCTTGGGATGTGACATACTTAAAGAGTACTCATGGCTTTGTCCCTGGCTATTCCTGTGGCCAGACTATGAAAAGGAGTATCAGGATGACAGACCGCAAGAAGGTTACGACAACTAGGATCATCTCCCATCGTCAGCATTGCCTGTGACCCCGAAGATGGAGCTTCACCTACGCTATCGTTACTATTACGTTATTCCGCTGCTTGAATTGTATTAAGAACTGGATCATGAGATCCTTATTTGTGTAAGACCTTATGTATGGTTTGTAATGGATGATGTACTGTGATATCCAAATCTGTTATGTATCGCAAAAATGGTAATCCTGGGATTGCGATGTATGGCATAACATGCATCTGGGATTAAAAATCCGGGTGTTGACAAGTTGGTATCAGAGCCATCCTGACCATAGGAGACCCTAGTTAGAATGGACGTTTGAATCAAAACTTAGTTTCAAAACCAAAGGAAGTGAATATTTACAAAAACTTATTCTCATTCTTATTACTTGGACTCTTTCATCAAAATTTCATGTTCCTCAAAAATTCTTACAAAATACGTAAAATTTGACACACTGGATCACTCTACTAACTTACTCATCCTATATTCTTATAGATGGACGTGAAGTACATCAAATTTTATCAGTTGGGGAATGGAGGAGACCTCATCTTTGAGCGTGACTTGGACCAGCTTTCGGAATTCCTGGAGCGTCCGCACCCCGAGTTCTTTGGAGCTCATCTCAATGATCAGGAAGGATAAGAGCTGCAGTGGTGAGTTGTTGCAAGTCTCCGAGGGAAGATTGAACCTCCCACGGCCGAGGGAATTTAGTTCACCTTAAGAGAAAACAAATGGCTCGATGGACTGGCCAGGGCAATGCAGAAAGCTCTTGCCCGTCTGTGTGGACAGAGTATCAATCAGATCAAGGGTAACCGTTTTGAGTTCTACCCAAGGCATGATGTTATGGGACAGCCACTGGAGGCCCCACATCATCCCGAGATGAAGAGTCAAGTGGACCACCTCAGCTTCATGATGCACGATTGTCAGAAGGAGTTGGACAATGCTCGTGCCTACGCCAACCACAAGTACGCCATCACCAAGAAGAAGGATCAGACCCTCGCCATGTTAGTGAAGGATCACAAGTCTCGTCGCCGTCAGCTCGACAAGAAGGAGCGCATCATTTCCCGACTTCGCCACCGGAACACGGATTTGGAGGAGACCATACACGAGAGAGACATGCAGCTGGAGGAGAGGGAGAATGCCGGAGAAGATTTTCGTGGAGACCCCTACTCCTATCTCAGCGATGATGATGACTTTCTGGAGGATAAGGCCATGGACTTCTTCACCGATGAGGATGATTTCGCCTTCATCGATGACGATGATGATGAGGATGATGAGTACACTGACTCCAAGGAGTAGTAGCACTTGAGCACTAGCGTTAGTGAATTGTATTCGGTCCCACTGTATCGTAGTTTCCAGAATGGTTCTTAAAACCATCTGTTTTTCTTTGTTCTGGTGTGTGTTGTATTGTGTGCTATGAATGAATGAAAAGCAAGTTTCTAGCAAAATCTGAGTCACACTTTAACAACTTTAGAAACTTTTCAACAACCTCTGAACCTTAGAAAATTCCCTCTTTTCTCATGATCTATCTCAATCTACAGATGCCTCGTGGAGGAAGCGGTTCATCCCCGGACCTGATGTTGCAGATCTTGCAAATGTTGGTTTCTAAACGCAAAGCTAAAAGAGCCGAACGTCAAGCTAACCTAGACACACTTCAACACATAGCTCAGATGGCCAACAACAATCAAGGCTAAGGAAATCAGGACAACCATGGATCTAAGCTCAAGAATTTCCAGAACACCAATCCACCTGTTTTCACTAAGTCAGAGGAACCCCTAGATGCAGATGATTGGCTGCAACCGATGGAGAACAATCTGGAAGTCGCAGGAGTGGAAGCTAACGAGAAAGTTCTGTTCGCCACTCACTACTTAGCCGGAGATGCAAGATCATGGTGGTGTTGGAGATATGCCCTAGAGGCAATAATAAATATAGTTATTATTATATCTTTGTGTTTATGATAAATGTTTACATTCATGCTATAATGGTATTAACAAGGAAACATTAATACTTGTGTGATTTGTAAACTTAATTTGAAGTCCCTAGTATAGCCTCTATACTTCACTAGCTTGTTGGTTGATTAATGATTGTGGTTTCCCTATCATGAACATTGAGATGTTATCAACAACAAGATCATATCGTTAGGAGAATGATATGGTGTACATACTCCTATAGATAAGCGTAGCATAAAGATCAAGTCATTTCAATAGTTCAATTGATATATGCTTTCTGATACATAGTAACCTAATTCCTTCGACCATGAGATCATGCATATCACCTTTACCGGATGGATGCTTTGATGACATTAAACACCACACCGTAACCGGGTGGCTATAAAGGTGGCGTTGAGTGTTCGGAAAGTATTGGTTGAAACACATGGATCAAGAGTGGGATTTGTCCATCCATATGACGGATAGATATGCTCTGGGCCCTCTCGGTGGAATGTCATCCAATTAGCTTGCAAGCATGTGACTAGGTCACAAGGGATCACATATCACGGGAACGAGAAAAGAGTACTTATCGGTAACGAGGTTGAACTAGGTATGCAGAGATACCGATGATCATAACCTCGGATAAGTAAACTATCGTGAGACAAAGGGAAATTGGTATCGTATGTAAGTGGTTCATTCGATCGCAAAGTAATCATAGAAATATGTGGGAGCCATCTGAATTTCCAAATTCCTCTATTGGTTATTGTTCGGAGAAGTGTCTCGATCATGTCCGCATAATTCACGAACCGTAGGGAGACACACTTAAGGATTCGACGTTGTTTTGAGTAGTTATGGTATTATGAGAAAGAGACCGAATGTTGTTCGGAGTCTCGGATGGGATCCGGGATATCACGAGGTGATCCGGAATGGTCCGGAGAATAAGATTCATATAATTTCGGAGTTCGGGAATGATTCCGGTGTTTTCATCGGGAATGTTCTAGAAGGTTCCGGATTGTCCGGCACTCCGGGGGGGGGGAGGGTACATGAATGTGTCATTGAATGATTGCATCATGTACTAAGTGTTCTTGCTGTTCCAAAACTGAAAAGTCAAACGGCTAAAACAGGAAACTGTGGGAAACAAGCAAGAGGAGGTTGAAACCAACTTGGAGGAGGAGTCCCTCTCCTCCAAGCCGGCGGGCAGCCTAGGCCGAGTTGGGGAGGGACTCCCCTCCCCTCCCCTGGCGCGCCGGCCCCTCCACCTATAAAAGGAGGGGCATGGCCTCCTCCTCTAGACACAAGTTCCTATCCTCTAATCTCCGGTTTAGAGCTGTTTTGGTTTAGAGCTTCTAATTGCTTTAGCCTGCGGTTTAGAGCCTTCTAATTGGTGTGTCTAATCTCTAGACCACTAATAGCCCTCTCTCATACTCCACCATACTCGCTCCGGCTTAAGGCGAAGCCTCATGATTTCCCTCTACTTCCTGCAGACCACGCCAGGTCTGCCGAATCACGAGGAGAGTGCTACAACCTCCGTCACCGGAACAAGGAGAGGAAGGTCTTCACGAAAATCGAATGTGTGACCGATCATGGAAGCGCTGAACGCAGCCTTGGGAAGGATCGCTCACACGATCTTGAGATCGGAAAGAGTACGACTACATCACCCACGAATCCGCCTCGTTAAACACTTTGGAATCTTCGAGGGTAAGTTATTCCATCGACTCGTTGCTACAATCTAGTAGATAGATCTTGGCTTGTTTGTTTGTATGCGATAGAAAATTTTTGTTTTCCATGCTACGAACCCCTACAAGGGTATCGAGCCGTGTCTATATGTAGATCTGTTGCACGAGTAGAACACAATGGTCATTGTGGGCGTTGATGCTTTTATTGTCGATTGCTTTTGTGTACTTTGCATCTTGCGGTATGTTGGGATGAAGCCCGGCTAACCTTACATGACATCGTTCATGAGACTTGCTCCACGCTTGACATGCAACTTGTATTGCATAAGTGGCTTTGCGGGTGCCTGTTTCTCCTAGCATAGTTAAGATCCAATTTACAACGGGTGATCAACAATGCTTGTATCAATGTTGTGGTTCTTGTTCGTAAGTTAGAATGACACTTATTGAAAGCCCCAAACCACGTAAAATATGCAAAGAAAGTAGAGGCGTCTAACTTTGTTTTGCAGGTGTGATGATGTGATATGGCCATGATTGTGATTATATTTGATGTATGCAATGTTCCTTATTGTAAGTTGGCAACCGGTGAGCCATATGGTTGTCTTTAATTTATGTTAAGACCAGCGTGTCTATTCAAAGTAGTTGTAATAGTTGAAGCGGTGGGCGACAACCATGGTGAAGCGTCATTGACCTTGATGCAATGCGGTGATGATGGCGATCATGTTCGTGCTTGAAGATGGAGATCGGAAGCACAAAGAAGAAAGGCCATATCATATCACATATTATTGAATTGCATGTGATGTTAATCCTTTATGCATCTTGTATTGCTTGGTAGGCAGCGGTAGCATTATAAGATGATCCCTCATGCACATCAATTTCAAGTCATAAAGTGTTCGCCCTTAGTTAGCACCGTTGCTAAAGCTTGTTGTTTCGAAGCACCACGTGATGATCGGGTGTGTTAGATTCTGCAAGTGTATACAACATGAGCAAGCCAGATTTGCCCATGCAGAAACTAAGGTTTGATCTTGACGAGCCTAGCATGTACAGACATGGTCTCGGAACACGGATCACCGAAAGGTAAAGCATGAATCATATAGTAGATATGATGAACATGACGATTGTTCGCCATTGAAACTATATCAACTCTCGTGATGATCAGTGTTGATGTAGTGGATTTGGTTCGTGTGATCACTAAAACAATGTGAGGGATGTTGTTTTGAGTGGTAGTTCACCTAGTTTAATTTCATTAATTAATTTGAACTCAATTTGTCATAAACTTAGTCTAAACTATTGCAAATATGTTGTAGATCAATGGCAGCCCTACCATCAATTTTAATGCGTTCCTAGAGAAAGAAAAGTTGAAAAACAATGGAAGCAACTTGGATTGGTTCCAATTTGAGGATTGTCCTCACGGTGGTAGTTTGACCTATGTCTTTGGATGCACTGGGTGACCCACTGCAGGTGATGCTCCGATGAAGTAAAGAATGTTTACCTCGCTCGGAAGAATCAAGGTACTCCATAGTTCAGTGTGCTATCTTGTATGGTTTAGAATCGAGCTTGAAAAGGTTTGAAGAGTCGAGACCCATATGATATTGTCGAGGATCTCAAATTGATTTTTGAGACTCATGCGGCAATTGAAAGCTATGAGGCTTCGAAAAGTTCTTTAACCGCAAGATGGAAGAGGGCAGCTCGTCGGTGAGCATGTGCTTAAGATGTCCGGGCACGCAAACAAACTTCAAATCTTGGGTATAGTGATTCCTAATGCTTTGGGGATTTACCGTGTCCTCCGATCCTGCCACCAAGTTACGTGAACTTTGTGATGAACTACAACATGCGTAACATGAACAAAGAGTTGCGAACTGTTTGCTATGTTAAAATCTACGAAGTGGAGATTAAGAAAGAGCACCAAGTGTTGATGGTCAATAAGACCACCAAACTCAAGAAAGGCAAGTCTAAGCAAAGGGACACTTCAAGAAGGGTGGTAAGAAAGTTACCACGCCGAAGAAGACCAAGGCTGGACAAGCCCAAACCGAGTGCTTTTCTTGCAAGGGAGAAGGTCACTTTGGCGGAATTGCCCAAAGTACTTGGCGGATCAAGAACGGCAACATCAAGAAGAAAGGTATATCCGATATACATGTTATTGATGTGTATCTCACTAGTACTCGTAGTAGTGCCTGGGTATTTGATACTGGTTCGGTTGCTCATATTTGTAACTCGAAACAGGTGCTGCAGAATAAACGGAAGCTAGCGAAGAACGAGGTGACGATGCGCGTGGGAAACGGATCAAAGGTTGATGTGATCGCGGTCGGCACGCTACCCCTTCATCTACCATCGGGATTAGTTTTATACTTAAATAATTGTTATTTAGTGCCTGTGTTGAGCATGAACATTATATCGGGATCTTGTTTATTGCGAGACGGTTACTTGTTTAAATCATAGAATAATGGTTGTTCGATTTATATGAGTAATATGTTTTATGCACATGCACCTTTGATAGATGGTCTATTCTTATTGAATCTCGATAGTGGAAATACACATATCAACAACATTGAGGCTAAACGTTTGAAATCAAGCGATAATTCGACCTATATGTGGCACTGTCGTCTTGGTCACATTGGAGTGAAGCGTATGAAGAAACTCCATTCCGATGGACTTCTTGAATCACTTGATTTTGAATCACTTGAGAGATGCGAAGCATGTCTGATGGGAAAAATGACTAAGACTCCATTTTACAGTGCGATGGAGCGAGCTACGGACTTATTGGAAATCATACATACCGATGTGTGTGGTCCAATGAGTGTAGCATCGCGCGGTGGTTATCGTTATGTTCTTACCTTCACGGATGACTTGAGTAGATATGGGTATATCTATTTTATGAAACATAAGTCCAAAACTTTCGAGAAGTTTAAGGAGTTTCAAAGTGAGGTAGAGAATCAACGTAACAAGAAGATTAAATTTCTACGTTCTGATCATGGAGGTGAATATCTAAGTTACGAGTTTGGCAAGCATTTGAAGAAATGCGGAATACTTTCACAGTTGACACATGGGAACACCACAGCGTAATGGTGTGTCCGAACGTCGTAATCGAACTCTCTTAGATATGGTTCGTTCTATGATGTCACTTACAGATTTACCGCTATCATTTTGGGGTTATGCATTAGAAACAGCCGCATTCACTTTAAATAGGGCACCGTCTAAATCCGTTGAAACGACACCGTATGAATTATGGTTTGGCAAGAAACCTAAATTGTCGTTCCTTAAAGTTTGGGGATGCGAAGCCTATGTAAAGAAGTTACAGCCGGACAAGCTTGAACCCAAAGCGGAAAAATGCGTCTTCATATGATACCCGAAGGAAACTATTGGGTATACCTTCTATCATAGATCCGAAGGCAAAATCTTCGTTGCCAAGAATGGATCCTTTCTAGAGAAGGAATTTCTCTCGAAAGAAGTGATTGGAAGGAAAGTAGAACTCGACGAGGTTGTCGAACCTTCTCTCGAAATTCCGAGTAGCGCAGCACCGAAAGAAGTTCCTGTGGTGCCTGCACCAATTAGAGAGGAAGCTAATGATGATGATCATGAAACTTCGGTTGAAGTTGCTACACAGCCTCGGAGGTCAACGAGAACTCGTACCACTCCAGATTGGTATGATCCCTTTATGAGTGTCATGTTGGTGGACAACACCGATGACCCCGAGACATATGAGGAAGCGATGATGAGCCCAGATTCCAATAAATGGCAAGAAGCCATGAAATCCGAGATTGGATCCATGTACGAAAACCAAGTATGGACTTACCGGATGGCCGGAAGGCTGTCGAGAACAAATGGATTTTCAAGAAGAAAACAGATGCTGATGGTAATGTTACTGTCTATAAAGCTCGACTTGTCGCAAAAGGGTTTCGACAAATTCAAGGAGTTGACTACGATGAGACTTTCTCACCAGTAGCGAAGCTAAAGTCTGTGAGGATTATGTTAGCAATCGCTGCATATTATGATTATGAGATATGGCAGATGGATGTCAAAACAGCATTCCTCAATGGAGATATTGATGAAGAGTTGTATATGATGCAACCCAAAGGTTTTGTCGATCCTAAAGATGCTAACAAGGTATGCAAACTTCAACGGTCCATCTATGGATTGAAGCAAGCATCCCGAAGTTTGAATCAACGTTTTGATAAGGTGATCAAAAGTTTTGGTTTTATACAAACTTATGGAGAAGCTTGTATTTACAAGAAAGTGAGTGGGAGCTCTGTAGCATTCTTAATACTATATGTGGATGACATATTGTTGATTGGGAATGATGTAGACCTTCTTAATAGTGTCAAGGAATATAGAATAATAGTTTTTCAATGAAGGATCTTGGCGAAGCAGCTTACATATTAGGCATAAAGATTTATAGAGATAGATCGAAACGCCAAATATCATTGTCACAGAGTACATATTTGGACAAAGTTCTCAAGAGGTTTGGAATGGAAGAAAGCAAGAAAGGGTTCTTGCCCATGTTGCCCAATACGACCTTGAGTAAAACTCAAAGTCCGACATCGGCAGAAGATAGAGAAAGGATGAGTAAGACTCCCTATGCCTCAGCCATAGGATCTCTAATGTATGCCATGCTATGTACTAGACACGACATTGCATATCTTTGTTAGTTTAACTAGCAGATATCAAAGTGATCCGAGTGGATCATTGGACAATGATCAAAAACATCCTTAAGTACTTGAGAAGAACTAAGGATATGGTTCTTTATTATGGAGGTGATGAGCTCGTTGTTAATGGTTACACCGATGCTAGTTGGAACCGATCCGGATGATTCTAAATCAATCTGGATACGTATTTATTTTGAATGGTGCAGCGATTAGCTGGAGGAGTGCAAAGCAAAGCGTTGTGGCGAGATCTTCAACTGAATCGAATACATGGCTGCCGGAGGCTTCACAAGAAGCGATATGGATGAAAGAGTTCATTACAGAGCTGGGTGTGGTTCCTAGTCGCTGGACCCAATGTCTATCTCTTGTGATAACATGGCGCCATAGCCAATCGCAAGAACCAATGTCACACAAGAAGTCAAGACATCAAGCTGCGTTTTCACGCTATTCGAGAACATATCCAGGATGGGGATATAAATATTTGCAAAGTACACACAGATCTGAATGTGGCGGATCCGTTGACTAAACCTCTCCCGAGGGCAAAACATGACCAACACCAAACTGCCATGGGTGTTCGGTATATTACCATGTAATCTAGATTAGATGACTCTAGTGCAAGTGGGAGACTGTTGGAGATATGCCCTAGAGGCAATAATAAATATAGTTATTATTATATCTTTGTGTTTACGATAAATGTTTACATTCATGCTATAATGGTATTAACAAGGAAACATTAATACTTGTGTGATTTGTAAACTTAATTTGAAGTCCCTAGTATAGCCTCTATACTTCACTAGCTTGTTGGTTGATTAATGATTGTGGTTTCCCTATCATGAACATTGAGATGTTATCAACAACAAGATCATATCGTTAGGAGAATGATATGGTGGACATACTCCTATAGATAAGCGTAGCATAAAGATCAAGTCATTTCAATAGTTCAATTGCTATATGCTTTCTGATACATAGTAACCTAATTCCTTCTACCATGAGATCATGCATATCACCTTTACCGGATGGATGCTTTGATGACATCAAACACCACACCGTAACTGGGTGGCTATAAAGGTGGCGTTGAGTGTTCGGAAAGTATTGGTTGAAACACATGGATCAAGAGTGGGATTTGTCCATCCATATGACGGATAGATGTACTCTGGGCCCTCTCGGTGGAATGTCATCCAATTAGCTTGCAAGCATGTGACTAGGTCACAAGGGATCACATATCACGGGAACGAGAAAAGAGTACTTATCGGTAACGAGGTTGAACTAGGTATGCAGAGATACCGATGATCATAACCTCGGATAAGTAAACTATCGTGAGACAAAGGGAAATTGGTATCGTATGTAAGTGGTTCATTCGATCGCAAGTCGTAGAAATATGTAGAGCCATATGAATTTCCAGATTCCTCTATTGGTTATTGTTCGGAGAAGTGTCTCGATCATGTCCGCATAATTCACGAACCGTAGGAGACACACTTAAGGATTCGACGTTGTTTTGAGTAGTTATGGTATTATGAGAAAGAGACCGAATGTTGTTGGTCTCGGATGGGATCCGGGATATCACGAGGTGATCCGGAATGGTCCGGAGAATAAGATTCATATAAGGAAAGTCCCGTTTGAGTTCGGGAATGATTAGGTGTTTTCATCGGGAATGTTCTAGAAGGTTCCGGATTGTCCGGCCAACTCCGGGGAGGGTACATGAATGTGTCATTGAATGATTGCATCATGTACTAAGTGTTCTTGTTCCAAAACTGAAAAGTCAAACTACCAGTTTGAAAGTCAAACAGCTAAAACAGAAAGCTGTGGAAAGCAGAAGCGTGGGAAACTGTGGGAAACAAGCAAGAGGAGGTTGAAACCAACTTGGAGGAGGAGTCCCTCTCCTCCAAGCCGGCGGCCAGCCTAGGCCGAGTTGGGGAGGGACTCCCCTCCCCTCCCCTGGCGCGCCGGCCCTTCCACCTATAAAAGGAGGGGCAGGGCCTCCTCTAGACACAAGTTCCTATCCTGTAATCTCCGGTTTAGAGCCGTTTTGGTTTAGAGATTCTAATTGCTTTAGCCTGCGGTTTAGAGCCTTCTAATTGGTGTGTCTAATCTCTAACCACTAATATCCCTCTCTCATACTCCACCATACTCGCTTCGGCTTAAGGCGAAGCCCTGCGGGATTTCCCCTCTACTTCCGGTACCACGCCGTTGTGCTGCCGGAATCACGAGGAGAGTGCTACAACCTCCGCTGCCTGCTGGAACAAGGGAGAGGAAGGTCTTCGTCGAGTACCGAACGTGTGACCGACTGCGGAAGCGCTGCTGGAACGCAGCGCCGGAAGGATCGTCTACACGATCTTGAGATCGGAAAGAGTACGACTACATCACCCACGAGAATCCGCTCTCGTTAAACACTTTGGAATCTTCGAGGGTAAGTTATTCCATCGACTCGTTGCTACAATCTAGTAGATAGATCTTGGCTTGTTTGTTTGTATGCGATAGAATTTTTTTGTTTTCCATGCTACGAACCCCTACAGGTGGAACAGTGTTCGTGCAATGACCGGAGGTCAGATGATGACTTGGGAGGAATTCAAGGTCAAGTTCAGCAGAACCCATGTGCCACCGGGTTTAATCAAGAGGATGGGAGATGAATTCAGAGAACTGAAGCAAGGGAGGATGACCGTAGTGAAATACCGTGACAACTCCGGCAACTCTAGCAATTTCAACCGTGCAACACCCAAGTTCCTCAACGACAATGCCAACACCAACACCAACACTGCCCCAAGGACTAGAAGCAATGATGTGCCTGTTGCAGCAAAGGACAAGTCGCAAGTGACTTGTTATCAATGCTGAACCAAGGGTCACTACTCCAATGAGTGCCCCAAGAAGAATGCCACAGCCCCTAGTGCAAATGCCCCAGCTCAGCAGCAGCATCGTGTTCAGCCCGGAAGAAGGTTTACCCCAGGTAATTCGCTCAACCGCAACGGCCGTCTCTTTCTCATGCATGCTGAAGAAGCGCAGGAAGCGCCATACGCCGTGCTGGGTATGTTTTCCGTTAACTCAGTACTTGCAAGAGTGTTGTTTGATTCTGGAGCATCGCACTCATTTGTCACTGAAGAATTTGCATGCACTAGTAAGATTCAACCAACCAAATTGAAGCATGTTATGATTGTTCAAATCCCCGGTTCAACCACCAAAGCTAGGCAAATTTGCAAAGTCGTCCCTATCCGAATCCATGGCATAGATTTTTATGCTAATCTAATAGTACTTGGAACTAAAGGTTTGGAAGTAGTTCTAGGAATGGATTGGATGTCCAAACACAAAGGATTAATTGACTGTGCCAAGAAAGCCATAACCATGACTAGTATCAGTCGAGCATGTATCTGAAACCTTACCTCGTCAATTCAAGTGCAACAAGAGTATAGCCCAACCTACCATTGACCAAGTCCGGATAGTCTGTGAATACCCCGATGTATTTCCAGATGTTTTGCCCGGTATGCCCCCAGATCGGGATATCGAGTTTATCATCGAACTAATACCTGGAACCGGACCCATAGCCCAGAGACCATATACTATGAACCCGTCTGAACTAGCAAAACTGAAGAAGCAACTGGATGCCATGCTGGAAATTGGATTGATTCAACCAAGTGCGTCACCATGGAGATCACCTGTCTTGTTTGTGGACAAGAAAGATGGAGGTAACCGTTTGTGTACGGATTATCGGAAGTTGAATGATGTCACTATCAAAAACAAGTACCCGTTGCCAAAGATAGAAGATTTGTTTGACCAGTTGACCGGTTCCAAAGTGTTATCTAAGATTGATCTTAGAACTGGCTATCATCAACTCAAGATTCACGCAGAGGATATTCCCAAGACTGCCTTTACCACCAGATATGGATTATACGAGTATACTGTCATCTAAGAAGGACAAGAAGTTTGAATGGACAGACAAATGTGAAGCGAGTTTTCAAGAACTCAAGAGAAGGTCGATTTCAGCCCCAATCTTGATCATGTCGGATATCACGAAGCCCTTTGATGTGTATTGTGATGCATCCAAGATCGGTCTCGGATGTGTGCTAATGCAAGAAGGCAAAGTTATATCTTATATATCCCGACAACTGAAGCAACATGAACAAAACTACCCAACCCATGACCTCGAACTCGCAGTCGTGGTTCTAGCCCTGAAGACATGGAGGCATTACCTGATGGGAAACCGTGGTGAGATTTATTCGGATCACAAGAGCCTGAAGTATATTTTCACTCAGAAGGAGCTGAATATGAGACAGAGAAGATGGATTGAGCTAATCAAGGATTATGATCTGGACATTCACTATCACCTTGGTAAAGCCAATGTGGTAGCAGATGCCCTGAGCAGATTTCCGTGCCATTTGAACTCCATGATTTTGAAGGAGCAACCACGTTTGCACAAAGAGATGGAAGATTTCCGAATGGAATTAGTGAGTGAACGATTTTTGGCTAGCATAGAACTTCAACCCACTTTGATCAGTCAAATCAAAGAGGCGCAGAAAGGAAATGCTAGTATCGCCGGAATCAAGCGTTGTATCAGTACAGGCAAAGTACCCGGATTCACCAAAGATGAAGAAGGAATTCTGTGGTACAAAGGACGCCTTTGTGTACCAGCAGATTCAGAATTGAAAGAAGTGATTTTGAAAGAGGCCCATGATACTCTTTATTGTATCCACCCCGGAGGAACGAAGATGTATCAGGATTTGAAGGAACAATTTTGGTGGCATAAGATGAAGAGAGAAATCGGAAGCTATATCGCCAAGTTTGATATTTGTCAGAGAGTCAAGGCGGGAAATCAAAGACCATTGAATCTGCAACCTCTCTGATTCCGGAATGGAAATGGGATTCAGTTGGAATGGACTTTATCACCGGATTACCTACTTCTAGTAGGTGAAATGATTCTATTTGGGTCATAGTTGATAGATTGTCCAAAGTCACCCATTTCTTACCAGTCAAGACCACCTACCAGAGTTCGAAGCTAGCGGAGTTATACATCGCTAGAATCTTCAGTTTGCACGGAGTCCCTAAGAATATCGTATCGGATCGAGGAACTCAGTTTACCTCAAGATTCTGGAAGAAAGTCCAAGAAGGTTTAGGAACCCAACTAGATTTCAGCACAGCTTATCACCCTCAGACCGATGGACAAACGGAGCGAGTAAATCAAATACTCGAAGATATGTTGAGAGCATGTGTGCTAGAGTATGGATATAAATGGGAAGACTGTCTCCCTTTCGTAGAATTTTCATACAACAACAGTTATCAAGCTAGTCTGCAAATGGCCCCATTTGAATTTATGTATGGAAGGAAGTGTCGCACCCCTTTGAACTGGTCGGAAGTAGGAGAGAGTCAGATTTTCGGACCCGATATCCTACGAGAAGCAGAAAAGAAAGTTCACAAAATTCGTTAGCACCTCAAGACCGCCCAGTCAAGACAGAAGAGTTACGCCGACAAGAGACGTCGAGACCTCGCTTTCAATATCGGATATTTTGTGTATCTTAAAGTTTCGCCATTGAAAGGAAGGCCGCGTTTTCAGCTAAAAGGAAAGTTAGCCCCCAGATATATCGGACCCTTCAAGATTCTGAATCATCGAGGAGAAGTATCATATCAATTGGAACTGCCAAAAGAAATGTCAGCCGTGCATAATGTGTTCCATGTATCGTTACTTCGCAAATGCCTTGAAGTTCCAGAGAAGACTGAAGTGTTCAAGAACATTGATCACCAGACCATAGAGATCAATGATGACCTAACCTATCCCGAAGTACCCATCCGTATTTTGGAAGAAGCTTTCAGGACCACCAGGACCCGAAGCATCAAGTTTCTCAAGATTCAGTGGAGCAACCACACTGAAGAATAAGCTTCCTGGGAGCGCGAAGATCACATCAGGACGGAGTTTCCCGATCTCTTTAAATCCCAGGTAATCTTTTTCGTCCTTTTTCAAATCTCAGGAAGAGATTTTGTTTAACGGGGGAAGGTTTGTAACATCCCAAAAATATAAAACAAGGATCATCAAACTCTAATCACTAAAATTAGGGTTAACAAAAACTTTGATTAATTAAAATCATATGAATGCATGTGTGAATGAAATGATTTGACAATTGCATGAATGATCTTGTGTGATTAACCTAAATAGCAAGAAATGGTTTAAGGACAAATATAACATCATCTAGAACATTTCCAAACAGAAACAAATGAAGATAAAATAAAAACAAAGCAAATAAAGCAAATGGTCATTTTTGCCAATCTTGCTCACTAGGTCACTTTGAGTGTTTATAGTCCAAGATTTCAAACAAAAACTTTCCCAATTCTTTTCACCCCTTGCTAGAACAAGTAAAAGTTAATCAAGGCCCACCATTCAAACTTGCAGAAACATTTGGCAACCCCATTCAAATCACAATTCAAAATTGAATGTTATTCATATGTGAAGATCATCCATTTTCAAAACCCAGCCAAACCAATGCCCCTTGACTAATCCAACTAACCAGACACTCCCTAGCATGTGCCTAGCAAACCCACAAAGTTTGAATTCAAAATTCAAATTTAAAGTTCTTGCGGCCATTTCATCAAACACCTTGCAGATTCAAATCAAACAAACAACAAACACTATAGTGTGCAGTAAAATTGGCCTAACTCGTTCCCTCTCTGGTTGCAACAAGCCCTTAGTAGATAATCTAGCCCCTTTAACTATCTTTAGCACCACTATAAGCAAGCCTAGCCATCAATGGTGATCATGCCGAGAGCAAACTTGCCACCTCATTGTCGCCAGCGAGCTAGCAGCCGCACTAGCCTTGCCAACCTTGTCTGGGACATGAAGCACCGTCCACCGCCACTCTCTGTCTCGGCCTCGAGCAATGCCAGCCCCTGGACCACACGCCACACCGATGCCAAACCTCTCTGCGACCATGCCGAGAGCGCGCCAGCGCGCCACGCTCTACCAACACCCACAGACCGCGTGCCGCCGTCGTTGCTCGCAGAGATGATCGCCAGCACCCCGCCAGACATGCCCGTTCGCCACCACGCAGACCACACGTGTTGTGCGCCATCAAAACCTCCGTCGGACCCGCCCAGAGCATCGAAGCGTTCCGACCGATCAGCACCGCCCCACGCCTCGCCACCGCACCGTTGAGCTTCGCCAGGGAGCATAGCACCGCCCCTACCGTCGCCCATGCCAATAGCTGCTTGTGTCGTCGACCACGATGAGCTCAGCCTGCGCCCGTCGGTCCCCTCTCGCCACTATAAATAGAGGCCTCCGCCGCTCGTTTTCGCCACACCAGTTCACTCCCCTCTCACCCAGAACCACCCCACCTCACTCCCGGAGAAAGGCGAGCAGCGCATCGTTGGAATTTGGCCGGAGCCCGCCGCTGCTGGAGAAGAAGGGAGCCGTCGATTGGAGCTGCCCCAGGAGGAGCTGCCGGTACCAGGAGAACCGCCGTCGTCAACTTCGTCATTCGCCCTCCGCCGACCCTCGCCTGAGCCCTGGTGAGCCTCCACGACCCCCACCTGCCACGTTAGGGTTCTGTCTCGCCGGCGCTGCCCGACGTGGATGATGAACCGTAGTCGTCCGATTAGAATTAGATCGTGCGGCCTAGATCACCCCGTACCGCTTCGCCCCTCCCCGTGTCACTGACACGTGGGTACAGTCACTTCCAACTCTCAAAAATCATATTTGATCATACCTTTCAGAATATATAAAAACATATGGGTTTACTTACAGAAATAATGTTCAAGTAATAAAAGAATGCCACATAGGCATTTCTAGTCACTTTATCTAATTAAAATAAAAAGTTTAAACCTTATTAAATTGTGACACCACTTTAAATCACATTCCCATGTACTGAAATGTGTGGTGATGACATGTTTCAACATGATCCCATGTTTGAGTTGGAGAATATTAAATCTCAAGTAGTTTTTCAATGAGTATAAATTGCTTTTCTCAAATTAAAATAAATAAGACAAATGCTTTAATCCTTGTGATGCTAGTGATGATGCTAGATCATCTATAGTGCATCTTTGTGTGATGATTGAAAATAGTTAAGTATTGTTTGGTGATTGTGTACCTCGTATTTATTTGTAGACGCTAGTACCGACCAAGGATACGAGGAGGAAGGAGGATACTACGAGGAAGAAACCGAGGAGAACTTCAGCCACTGCTCTGCACAAGGCAAGACTTACTACCCAAGTTGACCTATGCAAGAAAATACTTGCTTGTTACTATGCCAACTATATGCCTTAAGCATATGTGATCATACCCACTTGATAACCCAATCCTAGTTTTACTTGCAAACTTTATACTTTATTTCTTTATCAAAGCCTTCTCTTAAAGTTTACATAGTGAATTATAGATTCTAGAAAGATCACTAAAGGTAGCATAAAGAGCATAAAATTTGGCCTAAGCTAGATAATCTTGATGTCATCCTAAGGCATGAGATTGAACTTAGCAAATCTCCACTTGTGTACCACCCCTCATTAGTATTTACCACCACTTGTAGATGCTAGTGCTAAGTATAAAACTTGATCAACTTTAGATGGGAATACTTGGTGAAAATGGTTATGAAAACCTTAGAATGAGGAGTCATTCTACTGAAATGTTTTGACATGTGTTTCTGAACACCAGATGATTTTGATGATGAAAATGTTGAGGCATGAGCCTTAGCCCTTTACAAAACTGATGGTTGTCTAGATGCGATACTATTCCAATTTTATCGTACAACCACAATACCCGAAAATTGGGTAGGGCTTGACCGGAATTTTATATACCTTAGTATGGGTTCCCTCGCGGCCAAGGTCTGAGCTGAGGCTACCTTGTGAAGATTGTCCACCTGTGCAGTACCCAAGATGACAGTTGGTCATGGTTGGGAGGCCAAACTCACAGAAGAGGTGCCTATACTAGGGCATGTAATTGAAAGGTTAGGATTGATTATCCGCATACTGAGTATGGTGAATTCAGGATTGTTCCTAACGGATGTATCGAATGTTGTGGTGAAAGTGTACAAAATCTGCAGAGTGTCAAACTATTCGAATAGCCGCATCCGCGGTTATGGACAGTTGGAGTGGCCATACTCTTCCACCGTCAGATATTTTCAAAATTACTTATGAAATGAATTGTGACTTTGACTTGACCACAACAGAGTTGTGATATGAAATTCAAGTTCCCACTTAGGTGTTATACAACTTTCAACTAAATTTCTTGCTTCTGAACTTAGTTGAGGTAAATCTTGCTTTTTGCAAAAAAAAACTAGAGCTTAGTATATCCTATTCAAAACCACTTCACTTGTAAGTATTAGTTTGCGAGTACTTAAAGAGTAATCTTGGCTTTGTCCCTGGCTATTCCCGTGGCCAGACTATGAAGAGGAGTATCAGGATGACGGACCGCAGGAAGGTTACGACAACTAGGATCATCTCCCATCGTCAGCATTGCATGTGACCCCGAAGATGGAGCTTCGGCTACGCTATCGTTACTATTACGTTATTCCGTTGCTTGAATTGTATTAAGAACTGGATCATGAGATCCTTAGTTGTGTAAGACCTTATGTATGGTTTGTAATGGATGATGTACTATGATATCCAAATCTATTATGTCTCACAAAAATGGTAATCCTTGGATTGCGATGTATGGCATAACAGGCATCTGGGATCAAAAATCCGGGTGTTGACAGGTGGTATCCCCAAGCTTGAGCTTTTGTCCATTCTTCATCTCATTACATCATTCACACAATCTTCACACAATCTTCATTAGCAATATTAGTGTATTCAAAAGATAATAGACCCTTGGGTTTAGCTTTAGAATATAAAAACTTTCACTAAAAACACAAGCTACTGTAGCAACTCCTTCAAAAATCTCAATTTCCCAAAAAGAACCAAAAAAGGAATCAATAAGAAGCAAATGCAAATAATGGCAGAAATCTATCAAAACAGACCAGCAGGTAGAAACCGATTTTTCCGAAGACCTTCTGTTGCTCAATAAAAAAGTGTTGAACTAAATAAAGTTAGCTAACATACTGGGGGATTTATTAGTAAATTTTCATCTCAATCCGACATACAGAGACTCCTCACAAATTTTTATGGTGGAGGACAGAAATATGTTTCAGGACAGCAACTCTCCAAATCTTACTTCCCTTTCATTAGAGGTCATTCTTGGCACAAAAAAGCAAACAAAAAGGACAAGGAGAGGTCATTACTAAAGTAATAACTTCCAAGACTCAAGGAAACTATTGGGTTATCTCCCAACAAGTACTTTTATTTAACGCCTTTAAGTTAAACACAAGAAGCAAGAAATCAAGTATTTTCAAATGAAGAAGCATTAACATCAAACCTTGCTTTCAAAGGAGGAGCAAAAAGCAACTTCTCTCTCCTCATAGGGAAGTGTTCAATACCTTTCTTGAATGGAAATTGATATTTAATGGTGCCTTATTTCATATCAATGATGGCACCAACAGTTCTAAGAAAAGGTCTTCCCAAAGTAATAGGACAAGAAGCATTGTATTCAACATCCAAAACATAGAAATCAACAGGGACATAAGCATTGTTAACCATAATGAGAACATCATTAATACTCCCCATGAGTTTCTTCTTAGCATAATCATTAAGTGGGATATCCAAATAACAATCTTCGAAAGGTGGCAAATCAAGCATTTCATAAATCTTCCTAGGCATAATAGAGACACTAGAACCAAGATCACATGAAGCTTTGAGATCAAAGTCATTCACTTGCATATTAATAATGGGTTCCCAACTATCTTCTACTTTCCTACGAATAGAAGCTTTGTGTTTTATCTTCTCTTCCTTAATCTTAACAAGAGCATCTGTAATGTGTTTGGTGAAAGCAACATGCATATCACTAGCATCAGGACTTCTAGCAAGTTTTTGCAGGAACAAAATCACTTCAGAAATATTAGAACCATCAAGATCAAAATCAAACTTAGCATCACTGGTAGTAGACTCAATGGGCTTAGGCACTGTAGGAGGAGGAATATGGATTTCTTGTGGTTTAGTGGCATCCATATGGGTGGTGATGGTGCACACACTATTGTTTCTATCAATTTCAGCTTCCCTTTCCCACTTAGCATGAAGTTGGGCGAACGGTCTAACATTTTCATCAATAGTAACTTGTATGGCATGAGTAGAAGCAAAGATACTTTCTGTGGTTTCAGGTTTAACATCCATTTTATTAATCAAAGAGGACCGTTCTTCAAACAAAGAGGAAATATTTTTCTCAGCACTCAAAATTTTTGACTGTAAACTAGGAATTTCTCTATTCAGATTCTCAAGCTAATGACTAATATTTTTCAAGATAATAGATTGTTCTTCCATATTTTTAGTGAATATCTTGCTTTGCTCATATTGCGTCTGCATAAAGTTTTTAGTGGATCTTTCAACTTCTAGAATCCTATCTTCACTAGGCATTCCAGATCTACCATGATAAGTATTTTCATTATTAGTAGGATAAGGCCTATAGTTATTACCATAAGTATTGTTGCCAAAATTGTTGTTTCTAATGAAGTTCACATCAACTTGCTCTTCTTGAGCAACCAAAGAGGCTAAGGGAACATTATTTGGATCTAAAGGAGCTTTCCCATTAACAAGCATAGCCATGATAACATCAATCTTATCACTCAAACAGGAGGTTTCTTCGACATAATTTACCTTCTTACCATGTGGAGCTCTCTCAGTTTTCCATTCAGAATAATTAACCATCATATTATCAAGGAGTTTTGTTGCAGCACCCAAGGTGATGGTCATAAAGATACCTCCAGCAGCTGAATCCAATAGGTTTCTGGATAATCATCCAAGCAGTAAGTCCATGAGTGGGACAATTCTTAACCAAAGATTTCATTCTTTCCCAAGCTTGAGAAATATGTTCATTATCAATTTGTTTAAATTTCATAATATCACTTCTCATAGATATAATCTTAGTAGGAGGGTAGTACTTTCCAATAAAAGCATCTTTGCACTTAATCCAAGAATCAATACTATTTCTAGGCAAGGATAGCAACCATTCTTTAGCTTTTCCTCTCAAAGAGAAAGTAAACAACTTGAGCTTAATAATATCTCCATCTACATACTTATACTTTTGCATCTCCCAAAGTTCAACAAAGTTATTTAGATGGGCAACAACATCATCAGAACTAGCACTAGAAAATTTCTCTCTCCTCACAAGATTCAACAAAGTAGGCTTAATTTCATAAAAGGTAGCATCAGGAGCAGGTGGAGCAATAGGAGTTCTAAGGAAATCATTGTTTTTTGTGCTAGTGAAGTCACACAACTTGGTGTTCTCAGCAGAGTTCATTTTGGCAAAAGGGGAGCAAGCCAAAAACATCAGCAGCTAGAGCAGGAACTAATTTTTTGTGTGTTTTTGATAAGAGAAAGCAAACCAAACTAAACTATTTTTTTGGAGTTTTTGATAAAAATAGGGAAACAAAACCAAGAAAAAGAAACTAAGCAAACTAAAAACAAAGTAAAGAGAAAGGTTGTGGAGGACTCCCCTTGTGAAGACATCCTTAGCCTCCCCGGCAACGGCGCCAGAAAACTTGTTGATAGCGCTTTGTTGACGTGGAGTTTCTTCTTCTTCGTTCCCCGGCAACAGCGCCAGAAAGTCTTGATGCGTGGTTCACGTGGGGTGCTTCGTCGGAAAACCCCAAGAGCAAGGTATGATGTAGCACAGCAACAAGTTTTCCCTCAGTAAGAAACTGAGGTTATCGAACTAGTAGGAGGAAGGAAACGTCTCAAAGGTGTTGCAAGCAACGTGGAAACCTGCACAACACAAACTCAAGACTTTGCCCCAACTAACAGTGAGGTTGTCAATCTCACCAGTTGTTGTAACAAAGGATTAACTGTATGGTGTGGAAGGTAAAAAGAGGTTTGAAGCAAGTAAACAGTAACAGTGGAAGATGTATCAATGGTAAAGATTGGACCGAGGTCCATAGTTCACTAGAGGTGTTCTCCTTAGATAAACAAACATGGCATGCTGGGTAAACAAATTACAGCCAGGCAATTGACAGGACTGAGCAAGGCATAACAATGCAATACTATACATAGATATCCTATGGGATTCGATTGGGCAATACAACAAGATACATAGACCGCCATCCAACTTCATCTATGACTAGAAGTCCACCTTTGGGTTATCATCCGAACCACCTCCAGTATTAAGTTGCAAGCAACAGACAACTCCTTTAAGCAAAGTGTGTAAGGTAAACAATCCACTTGTTCCATGAACAAGAGACCGTTGTTTTATCCCTAGTGGCAACCGCACATCTACAACCTTAGAGATTTCTGTCACTTTCCTTGATTAAATAGAGGCATGAACCCACTATCGAGCATAAATACCCCCTCTTGGAGTCACTAGCAACTACTTGGCCAAGATAGATACTAAAAACGGAGAGCATGCAAGATCACAAAAAACACATACATGATAGAATCAATAAGACAAAACCATTAATCAATCCGATATAGTAATCTTAATATCCATCGGATCCCCGCAAACACAACATGCATGATTACAAATGGATGAGATATTGATCATGAATGGAGCTCACGAGATCTAGACATGAAAGCACAAGGAGGAGATACAACCATCTAGCTACTACATGGACCCGTAGTCCAAGGTGGAACTACTCACGCTTCATACCGGAGGCTGGCAGGATGAAGAAGAAGGCCTCCGGGATGATATCTCCTTCGGTAGGGTGCCGGGAAGAGCTTCAGACCCCCCTGATCTAGGGACGATGGTGGCGGAGGCTACAGACGGTTTCATGGAATATTGGTCGGGTCCTTATGGTTTAGGCATCGGGGGCTTCTTATAGGCGAAGAGACGAGGCTGGAGGGCGGCCAGGGGTCCTACACCCTGCCCAGGCGCGGGCCCACCCTAGGCCGTGCCTGGGGGGTGCAACCGCCCTATGGCGCCCCTCCGTGTCTCCTCTGGACTCCGTGTTCTCCTCGGTGAAATATTGACTTTGGCTTTTGTCCCGTCCAATTCCAAGAATATTTCCTTACTATCTTTTCTGGAACCAAAAACAGCAGAAAACAGGCAACTAACATTGTGGAAACTTGTTAATAAGTTAGTAACAGAAAACATATGAAAAGCACCTCAAATTGTGGACAAAGCAAAGCAAAGTACATACTAAACAAGCATGGAACATAAAAAGTTATAGATGCATTTTCGACATATCACAGATTTTACGAAACTATCCTCACCTCACTTCTATGGTGGAAGACTATAGGAAATGTAGCGCATTTTGGTCATTTTAATTTCAAAGTGTGGGGGAAGGGGAGGCGGGAAAAACTGGCGCTCTGATTATGTAAAAAAAATTTGGGCGTTAGATGGAGGACTTGTGGATGGTCGATATCTTCTTGGTAGAGTGATCCGTGGGCAGTCTCATTCTCTATTCTGATTGCCTATCTCTGTTCTGCAGGTACACGAGTATCCAGTTTTTATGAAAGAACCAATAAAGTAAATTACAAAATGGTATAACTCCATTAAAAAAAATGCTAGACCATGTTACATGGACAATGTCCTAACGGGGGTATCTTAGACCTTTCCGTGCATCCCTCGTGAAAAATACAAATGTCTGCCAAATCAGTAGAAAGTGGGTCTGATTTGAACTATAGGTATATTATCTAATACTCGTGATTTTTTGCAAAAATAATTTTTAGACTCACAATATGTTATTTTATCACAGATCCCGTAAAAGTTTAGCGAGGTTCAGCCCCTAGCTAAGAACCTTCATGCCCGCTGTTTTGACCATAGTTTGAAATGGCATAATAAATTTAAATACGGTCCAAACAAGGTAACTCCTTCGCATTGTGTCTTATTATGTGACATAGTTGCAAAGAAAAATACCAAACTTGATATATTGCAAGTGTCTCAAAAAAACCTTCTCAGAAATGACCTATCATGTTCGAGGTTTCTTAGCTTTTGGGCAAAACGACCAATGTTATGGCCAGAATCGCGGCATAGTTTGTGATAATATGTCCATATTGTGCACGCATGTGCATCTTGGGATGGCGAACAATGTTACAGGAGGAAGTTTTCCTTTTCGTCGCTCAAAAAAATGCATTTTTTATTTTCCGAGCACAAAAAACGAGGCGTTTTGTAAAGCAACAACCAAATGAGAGTTTCAAAATGGTTCCATCATATTTAAAAAAAATACTAGACCACCTTAAATGGACAATTTCCCAACCGGGGTATCTCAAACCTTTCCATGGACCCTTGTGAAAAACACAAATGTCTCGCAAATTGGTAGGAAGCGGGTCCGATTTGAACTATATGTACATGATCGAATGCTCATGATTTTTTGAAAAATCATTTTTAGACTCACAGTATGCTATTTCATCAGATATCCAACACAATTTTAGCGAGGCTCGGCCCCTAGCTAAGAACCTTCATGATTGTCTTCTTGACCATAGTTTGAAACTGGCATAATAAATTTAAAAACGATCCAAACGAGGTAACTCCTTCGCGTGGTGTCTTATTATATGACATAGTTGCAAGAAAAAATACCAAACTTGGTATATTGTAAGTGTCTCAAAAAAACCTTCTCAGAAATGACCTATCATGTTCGTGGTTTCTTGGATTTTGGGCCAAACGACCAATGTTATGGCCAGAATTACGGCATAGTTTGTGATAATGTGTCCATAGTGTGCACGCATGTGCATCTTGGAAAGGCAAACAATATTGCGGAAGAAAGTTTTCCTTTTCGTCACTCAAAAAATGCATTTTCTATTTTCCGAGTGCAAAAAACGGGAAGTTTTGTGAAGCAACCACCAAATGAGAGTATAAAAATGGTTTCACCACATTTTTCAAAAATACTAGACCACCTTAAATGTACAATGTCCCAATGGGGTATCTCAAACCTTTCCGTGCACCCCTCGTGAAAAAGACAAATGTCTGCCGAATCGGTATGAAGCGGGTCTGATTTATACTACATGTACATGATCGAATGCTCGTGATTTTTTATAAAAATCATTTTTAGACTCACAATATGCTATTTTATCAGATATCCAATAAAAATTTAGCGAGGCTCTGCCCCTAGCTAAGAACCTTCATGCCCGCCGTTTTACCATAGTTTGAAACGAGCATAATAAATTCAAAAACAGTCCAAAAGAGGTAACTCCTTCTCATGGTGTCTTATTATGTGACATAGTTGCAAGGAAAAATAACAAACTTGGTATATTGCAAATGTCTCAAAAAACCTTCTCAGAAATGACCTATCATGTTCAAGGTTTCTTGGCTTACGGGTCAAACGACCAATGTTATGGCTAGAATCGCGGCATAGTTTGTGATAATGTGTCCATATTATGTATACATGTGCATCCTGGGATGGTGAACAATGTTGTAGGAGAAAGCTTTTCTTTTCGTCGCTCAAAAAATGCATTTTCTATTTTCCGAGCATAAAAACGGGGCGTTTTGTGAAGCAACCACCAAATGAGAGTTTCAAAATGGTTCCACCATATTTTTAAAAAATACTAGACAACCTTAAATGGACAATTTTCCAATCGGAGTATCTTAAACCTTTGTGTGCACCCCTCATAAAAATAAAAATGTGTGCCGAATCGGTAAGAAGCGGGTCCAATTTGAACTACATGTACATGATCGAATGTGCATGATTTTTTGCAAAATTCATTTTTAGACTCACAATGCTATTTTATCAGAGAACCAGTAAAATTTTAGTAAGAATCAACACCTATGCGAGTCACTCCTGTCGTTTTGACTGTGTCTTGAAATTGGCATAACTAATTAAAAATATTTTAAACACATTGCATAATTTTTTATGACAAGAAAGTTATGCACCTTCTAAAGATGAACCAAATTTACTTTTATATCATTTAAATCCGAAGTCATATAAAAAAATTATAGAGAAATTAAGTTTCTAGACTTTCTGAAAAAAATAAAATCCCTCCATTCGTGTGGGCTCAAACTTAAAAAAAACCTCATTGTTTTTAGTAAAATCGACCTGCTAATAACTATTGGGATGTTGGATCAGCCGGTAAGCCAAAATATTCAGGAGAAAAAAAGAGGAGGCCTTTTTCGGCTGACACCGAGGCTCAACACTGTTTTGACATATAGAAGAAGCTTCATGCACGCTATGTTACCATAAACGATATATTGGTTCAGTGGTTTGGGATATATTGGTTCAGTGGTTTGGTTCCCTGCGCTTGAGGAATAGGTGGTGGGTTCGTCCCCATGCAGAACCCTTTTTGTGCCTTAATTTTTAGTGGGTTCGTTATTTATAAAAGACATCATGTGTTTTTTTGTTTACGCGAATGATGTGTTGGTGTAGTGGTTTGGTTCCTTCTGCCAGATCAAGGAGGTCGTGGTCTTGAGCCTCCTTGGCTGCTTTTTGGCTTAATTTCTAGTGGGTTAGCGTATACAAAATGGAGCATGCGCTATTTATTTACCTAAATGAATTGTTGGTGTAGTGGTATGGTTCTATCAGCGACACGAATGGGTGGCGTGTTCGAATCTTGCAAATCGCTTTTCCCCCTAATTTTTGCCACATCATTGGTACCACTTGTTTAATATCAAAATTACATGTAGACTCCACTAGTCAGTGACACTAAATAAAATACACGTGTAGACTCCACGCAAATGGACATGTCACATGACACATAGAGGAAATACTTAGGTGGCGGTCTAGTCACTCTTTTTTAATTTAGAATATATTGTTATTAAAAGATATTAAAAAAAATGATCGTAGTCTCCCAGATAAAAGACTTTAGTGTTGGAGATATGCCCAAAAGGCAATAATAAAATGGTTATTATCATATCTTTCTGTTAATGATAAATGTTTACATCTCATGCTATAATTGTATTAACCAGAAACATTAATACTTGTGTATTTTGTAAACATAAAAGAGTCCCTAGTAAGCCTCTTTTAAACTATATTGTTGATTAATAGATGATCATGGATATTAGATGTTATTAATACACAAGATCATGTCATTAGGGGAACGATGTGATGGACACAATCCTATAGTTAGCATAGCATAAGATCAAGTAATTTAGAGTTCGTTTCCTACAAGCTTTCAAATACATAGTAACCTAATCCTTCAACCATGAGATCATGTTAATTACCATCACGGGATGGATGCTTTGATAAAATCAAACACCACTTTGTAACTTGGTGGTTAGCATTAGGTATTCTGAAAGTATGTGTTGAAGCACATGGATCAAGAGTGGGATTTGTCAATCCATATGACGAATATATATACTCTGGGGCCTCTCAGTGAAATTTCATCCAATTGGCTTGCAAGCATGTGACTAGATCACAAGAGATGTCATATCACGGAACGAGTAAAGAGTACTTACCGGTAACGAGGTTGAACTAGGTATAGAGATACCGACGGTCAAACCTAGGATAAGTAAAGTATCACGCGACAAAGGGAATATGTATCATATGTAAATGGTTCATTCGATCATGAAGTCGTCGTAGAAATATGTGGGAGCCATTATGGATTTACAGATCCTACTATTGGTTACTGATCGGACAGGTGTCTCAATCATGTCTACATGGTTCACGAACCGTAGGGGGACACACTTAAGGATTCGATGTTGTTTGAAGTAGATATGGAATGCGAGTTGGAGACCGAATGTTGTTCGGAGTCTTGGATTGGATCCAGAACATCACGAGGAGATCCGTAATGGTCCGGAGAATAAGATTCATATAAGGAAAGTGGTTTTTTTGGGTTCAGAAACGTTTTCGGTGTTTTGACCGGAAGCTTTTAGAATGTTCTGGAAGGTCCACCACCCCGAAGGGGGTCACTTGGGATGTGGCATGCCCTAGGTATTGGCCATACCAAACCCTAAAAGGGTCAATTCGGCCAAGACTAGTAAAAGGGTGAAACCCTAGTTGGAATAGTAAAATCCTAGTTTGAAAAGTCAAACTCTAGTTTTTGGTAAGAAGGAAGTCTTAGTGAAAAAGATTTCAACTTCTTCTTTTGGAGGCAGAGTTAGGGAGGGAAGCAACTTGGGCTGGGAACACCCTTGGACGCCCCCACCTATATAAGGAGGGGTGGAGACGCACCCCAAGGCACCTCTTGTCCAATGCTCCCAAGTCCCTTGCCCTCTAAAGCCTAAGCGCCTAAACCCTAGCCGCCGCCAACCCCTATCTCCTCCACCACACTTCTCTAGCTTAGGAGAATCCCTGTAGAAATCTCTCCTCCTCCACCACCACCACCACACCGTCGTGTTATTGGGATTCCGAGGAGATCTACTACCTCCGCTGCCTACTGGAACAAGGGAGAGGAAGGTCTTCATCGACTACCGTACGTGTGACCGACTGCAGAAGCGCCGAAAGGATTGACTACACGATCTTTAGATCGGCAAGTGATCGACTACATCAACCACGAGAATCCAATCTGGTTAAATGCTTGGGATCTATGAGGGTTAGTTCTGTACAAACTCATTGCACCAATATCATAGATTAGATCTTGGCTTTTGTGTGTTCATGCGATAGAATTTTTTTGTTTTCCATGCTATGAACCCTACATTTAGACCAGTCATATCCATCTACGACCATTTAATGTCGGACACTATGACCTTTTTGACAAAATCGGTCGTTATTTTTTAAGGTTTGGGCCCTTTAAAATGCCTTGCGACCAATTAGATCAAAATGGTCATAGATCTATGACCAAAAAATGCATGACCGTTAAGAAAAGGTCACTAGTGAGCATATTTCTTGTAGTGCTTGATTAATTGTTCCACATAATTTTTCTGACTATGGGACAACTTGTATGGTCTGATGTTTGGAGGTTTTCCTCAAAATTCAAAGGGATCTGATGGTCACAATCTCTAGGGGGAGGTAAACCAATAGGGTCTTGAAAGATGTCTTGAAATTGATGTAATAGCTCAGTTAACCCATTAGGTACGGTCTTGTGTTGGTCATTTTCTAATGCAACAATGGAATCATCTGAAGATACTAGGACATAACCCATTGCTCCTTATTCAAGTAGTTTGTTGCATTGCTCAGATGTTATGAGTACCTTATCCCTAGAGAGGAGATGATCCTGGAAGGTCAGGATTGAATCTTCCACAACCAAGGATACTTGTCTCCCAATGAAATCAAAGGTAACAAGATTGTGCTGTTTGAACCAATTGACACCCAGTATTATGCCATAACCTTGAAAATTGAGTATTCTAAAGTCTGTGGTGAATTGGTGGCCTTGTATGGAGAAAGGGAAATTATAAGCTATTGCACTTGATGACAGAGTCCCTCCACCAGCTACTTTTACTGTCTTCTGCTTGTAGTTTGTCATTGGAATTTTGTGCTTGATGGAAAAGGCATGGTCCATGAAGGTATTGGTGTTGGTGCTGCCAGTATCATCTAGGGCCACCACTGAAGATTCATGAAGGGACAAGAGGAGTGAAATTGTTGAATCACTTGGGTGTCCATTGTAAGCAGCTGAAAAAATGTTCATCATCACTTTAGGTTGTTGTAATTGCTCTTATGGTTGTCCAGGTATTTAAGGGATTGCATTTTCAGCCCTGTTCTCTATAGGTGGTTGGTGTTGCATTTCTTCTTCTGGTTCCTCATCTAAATGGCATTGCATTTGGATAGTGTTTAGTGCCCTTTGCATTAGAATGCATTTGTGTCCAATGTGCCAATTTTCTGGACAGTACCAACACTTTAGTTGCTCCCTTGTTCTGACTTGTGGCCTATTTTTGATCTCTCTGTTGACATGTGGTCTGAACTGGGATTGTTGTTTCTGGGAACAGGTTGGTGAGCAGGAAGTTTATTGATATTTGACAAATGAGCCTACACCCCCATGGGAAAATAGGAAAATAAAGAGAAATGAAAAAGGACGATAGTGACGAACCAGACACCCCCATGGAACTAATTCGTCAGCCCTGCCATGCAACACCACGAACCTGCCTCTAGAGCCATGGCTGCCACGCTACCCGAGGTCGCTGCCTTGGCGCGCTTCGACTGTCCGAAGCCGGCATCCACTACCATGATCACAGATCCACTACACACGACAACTGCAAAACCTTTGCACCGCAAGGCTAAGAAACTACAAGGCGACGCTTCCAACAAAGTAACGACGTGTGCGCGTCGTTGTCGCCTGCTCCAGAGAGCTTAGCCTTTCACCCGGAGAGACTTCAGGCACTCGCGTCGGTAGAGGATTGTAGCTCCCGAACGACGCGATCAAGAAGGAGAACGACACCCTAGGGTGTTGTCATCGTCGGCACCTAAGTGCAAGGATTTCGCCCGGAGTGCCATCTCTACCGCCAAACCCCACATGGGGGCCTAGGCTAGGGAGCAACAAGCCGGGTACCATGGCTCCGCTGCATACCGCCGGTCCCTAATACACCTCTTGTTGTGATGCCTGAGCCCAAGGGATAGACCCGCCGTTGATTCATGGACACCGCCTCACATGCTTACTTCCCGGGGGACGTTAGGCCATAGTAGCACCCACATGCACCCCGAGCAACTTCTTCTACCAGCCCGTAGACACCAGTTGAGACCACACAGTCATCCATGCCACACTTCTCCACACCGGCCAGCACCAGGGTCAGCACGCCGCCTGCTCGGGGGGCTCGTTAGGCCTAGATCTAGCCTGCTCAGGTCCAAATCTGGCCCGCACGGCCAAGATCGCCCGTGCCCAAGTCCCTCGCCAGCCGCCATCATCTGAAAACCAACACCTAGGCGTCCGACGCCCTTGACGTCGCTCGTCGCCGCTTGAAGAAGTGGGCAATGCACCCGTGCCAAATCCACGTCGGGCTGAATCTGATGTCGTCTGCGCAGGGCAGCAACTCCTCGTCGCCAGCCGCCACTACCCTAGCCCGGAGTTCGCCGACACCATGCGCCACGCGCCGGTCGCACCAGATCTGATGCCCTCACGGCCGTAGAGTCACACCTGGCATGCGCCACACGACCCGCGAGAGAGGGAGAGATGGCCCCGCCGCCGCCAACACCACACAGGCTTTGCATAGCAGCGCTCTACAGCTATGGTTTCCCCCGGGTCGTCCGCAGGAGCGATACGGGAGCTACCTTTTTTCGTACCGGGTTGTTTCTTTAGAGAAACACGACTCCTTAGCTTGATCAAGTCTGACTTACAAGATAGCCGGCTTCAGAGGACGTCCTCATGGATGATATTTTTATATAAAAGGCATTTGATGCCCAGATTTAAATTAATAAAGCCCTTAAAGAGGCATTTGTTGCCCTGATGGATGATGTTAATCCGGCTCTAGGCCTTGCTAGCTGGTTTCTTTTCAGTAACTCCGTAATTTGTAGACTCTTCCCCTCTAAAATATGGTAAACGGGGATCATTTTTTCCTCTGAAATGCATTGGCAGTAGCCCTGCCTTTTCTTCAAAATAAATAAAAATTCAACAGCAATAAGTCATGATGCACATAGGGGACAAACATGGACAGGTGACATAGACTGTTTGATAACGGTTACTTCATGATATGATCCTCGTTTACCATATTCTACACTCATTTAATTTTGCATCTGTGCTGGTATTGAAAATTGAGTCAGATCTGGGGGGTCTTCCCCATAGATGCTTCGTTGTTAAGGAACTACTAGATCAAGCAGTATTTTACATGTGCGCGTAGGTTAGACTTTGACTTTGATGGTTTAATGGGAGAACCTCCTAGGCCGATTGTATACATTTGAGTTATGCTCTAAAAAACCATGCTCACGAATTGTTTCTAATATGCGTGAAGCATTGCAATTACTTACTCTAATTGTGCATGGAGAATTATTTCTAATTGTGCATGGAGTAGTTGCTAACTAAGGGGAAAATCAGTTAGTTGGACAAAGAACATTCCATGACAAGCAAAGAATATGTAAAATTCTACATGATCTATAAAAATTCAATAATAATAATTCAACGAACACCCAGAATTTAGCATACATATTAAAACGATTTTGCTAATTCTAAATAGACGGAGAATTAAGCTAGAGAGCTCATTCAAGTCTAACCGTCAGATTTGCCTCGCGGTTCATGTCGTCTTATCGCTTGCAAATGAGTTTTCAACTGGGCATTTTAGTGGGTTATAATTCGAGATTTTCTATTACGTGTGAGGTTATAGCTAAGTTTTCTATTGCAAGTAAGTTGCAACTGAGGTTTTAAGTGAGAAAAATAGTTCATGCTGTTTATGGTTAGCTAATTAGCGTGCTTCTTCAGCTCGTACCAAACAAGATTTCGGCTCGCTACGTCGCCTGATCGTACCAAGAACGAGCGTGGCAATTGGCATGCTCTTCCTCATGAGTGCGTCCGCGTGTTCCTGCAGTTTCTCCCTCCTAATTAAGAGGCTCGGCGAGTATAAATATTTGGCGCGCGTCTCCTTCACCGGATCTCTTTCCATATCTCGTCCACACTCCACACAATTCATACGATCACAACGACCTCCCATCCCGTATCTTCCCATGGCCGCCCTCGCCAACGTCACCACGTACTGGCTGGCGGAGCACCCGGCCATGGTGGGCTTCCAGTGGAGCCCCTCGGGACGCCTCTGGTTCTCCACCTGGGCTTTCCTCCTCAGCTTCCTCGCCGCCTACATCTCCCTCTCGCTCTCCCTCGACTCCGTCCTTGCCGCCTTCCGCCGCAAAAGGCCGCTCCCGCTCGGACCCGTCCCCGCGGCCCACGCGCTCCTCATGGCCGTCGTCTCGGTCGCCATCTTCGCCGGCACCCTCCTTTCGGCCGTCGCCGAGATACGCGACACGCGGTGGTCGTGGCGGGGCCGGAGCCACACTACCCCGCTCCGCTGGCTCCTCTGCTTCCCGCCGGGCACCCACTCCTCGGGCCGCGTCTTCTTCTGGTCCTACGCCTACTACCTCTCCCGCTACCTTCATGCCGCAAGGGGGCTCTTCGCCGTGCTCCGCCGCCGCCGCGACGCCGCTGCCCGCGTCCTCGCGCACGCCGTCGCCGTCGCCATGCCCTTCCTCTGGCTCGAGTTCTCCCAGTCGTTCCAGGTGCTCGCCATCCTCGCCTCCACGCTCGCGCACGCCATCGCCTTCTGGATGCCGGCTGCGCGCGCGGCCAGGGGCCCGCTGCTCGGGTGCAACCTCGTGTGCCACGCCGGCGTCGTGTGGATGCACATGGGCGTCGCCGGCGGGTGCAGCGGCATCGGGGCGTGGGTTTTCAACACGCTGCTCAACGCCGCCCTCTTCCTGCTGCATTGCTACGGCAGGCGCGGCGGCGGCGGCCGCATCAAGGAGCTATGAGTCAGCACGGATCGATCCGCGGGCGAGGTGATTATCGATGTTGCTGTACATAATTACTGCTGATTAATTGCGCATCCCCATGTGATGAGGAGGCGACCTACTTATAAACAAACGATTTGTTAATCTAGTCATAGAGAGAGACCGATTGGCGTATGTATATACGCATGTGGGATCGGATTCGAATCGATTCCCCTTCTGCTGCTCCTTTGACCTCAATAGGAGTAGAACAAGCGCAGTGACCAAGAACACTCACATGCATGCCGCAAGGCCCTGCCGTGCAGAGAAACAGCTCGCCGGCTGCGCGTGTGCGCCTACCGATCGACGTCTCTGCTGTGTTCGCCACGCTTAGGTTGCAAAGTGGCATCCCGATCTGTCGAAATTAAAATTGTTTACTCTAATTATAATATTTTAAACGAAATTAGTCTTGCTTAAACTAAATTTTGCTTTTGCGGGCTTATGCAGGTTTCTACTTGGAGGCACGTGTGACTATTTTCTTTTCACCAGATGATGATGACGACGACGCGCATTAGGCGAGACAGACAGGGAGACAAATGGCCATTGCAGCCTGCATGTAGAGCTCAGACACCAATGCCAAAATCAGAACGAGAAAGGGTGGTGCGGTGTCCTGCGTCAGCCCTGTTCCTGTTCGTCTGCCCGGGGGCACTCCGTGAGCTTGTGAGCTGAAGCTGCCTAGTGCCAGATCGTGCTGTCTGCGTACACGTAGCCGTGTTGCTACTTGTTAGGCATGCAGTTGAGAATGTATATAGTAGCTGTTAGGTTAGTAGCAATAGCTAGTAGTTTAGGGATGTGAACCCCTTGTAAAACTATTCCGATAGACACGAAGATCCGACTCATTGGGTCATCGGCTCGACTGATATCTCTCGTCTAATCTTGTCTACATATGGTATGAAAGCCGACACCGCTAATGTCCTCTTCCTCGCCGGCCGTCCCATGCCAGTCACACCTCACCTCACCGTGCGGCTGAGCCACGGTAACCTCATGCTTTGGAGATGCTCGCTCGCTCATCTCAGGAGCCACTCGCTACTTGGCCACGTCACAGCAAGCTCCTCGGTTCATGCAAGGTGGCACGCACTGAAGTCTGCAACCCCAAAAAAAATTGGTGGCCTTCTAAGCATGATTTTTGCTATTGTTGTTTATAGTATTATTTCAGTTCCATTTTTCTTAACGGATTGTAAGAAATTATGGAATACGGAAATTATTTAAACAACCTTTTGTTCTCATAATACCTGATCGAAATAACAATTATTAAAAAAATTTGAAGGCAATATTTAATGTTAACGAGAAACACAACAACACTTTATTTGTTTTCGATAAACATCATCACATATTCTCTTACTAGTTACTTAGGCCATTGTAGTTCATGAATTGTGTTGTTCTGTATGATAATTCACACCAACAAATTCGTTATCCAATACCCTAGAACCATATTGTTTAACAAGCAAATAATACAGTCATAACATGTATATCATCTATATACCTATGCTAAACAATTCCAGTCTTTTTCTTTTCCGCCAAATGTTTTTGAGATTCTCTTTTAACATTTCCTTTTCCTTTTAAAAGAATATATCAACATCAACAGTGACACCATACACATGACACATAGTACAAAACGTGTATAGTCAAATACTAATACCTTTGGACTTGCACTTTGAAGTAGATCACCATCATCAAATATTTGACGTTCTTTCAAAATCCATTCTTTAGTAATGTTTTAGTATAGTAAACATTTTACCTACATCTTTTATTCATCCTTATCATGACAAATAATCAAGCTACTATAGCTTATAACGGCGAATCGCGAATATAATGTTGCTTTCCAAAAACTTTTTGGAGGATTAGGATGCCTAGCATATCCAACCTTCGCAAATTCTCATCAAATATGAAAACATATATTTTGTCATATTATACTCTCTCATGTTGCAACCAAAACATTGTTTGGGATATCGCAATGTCTTCCACACATGATGGTTTCTGAAATAATTCTTTCAGCTCCTAGATAACCTTGATATTAAAACAATCTTTTGAATATCAAGAATCATGGAGACAAACATAATATTTAGATACTAACACTGGAATTGTTACTCTTGATTTAATACTACTTATTATGGAGTAAATAGAGTTTGCTGAAAGTTTGCAATAGGGTTTTTAAACTTTAGATTGACACTCAAAAAAATACGATACCAGTTCGTAAAGTAACTATCCATAATTCTATAGTTCTGTTATCTCAATTATAACTAAGCGTAGGATGGTGAACATATGCCAATGACTACAAGAATTATGCAAATTCACTTTGATTTAATTTATGATAAATTGTGTTCAAATTTAATCATATTACTTTTGAACTCCCACTCAAAACAACATCCCTCATGTTGCCTTATTGATTACACGAACCAAATCCACTACACCAAGTCTGATCATCACGAGAGAAGATGTAACTTCAAAGGCGAACAGTCAACATGTTCATCATATCATCCATATGACTCATGCTTTACCTTTCGGTATTCCATGTTCCGAGGCCATGTCTGTACATGCTAGGCTCATCAAGATTAACCTTAATATCCTCATGTGCAAATCTGGCTTGCAACCGTTGTATGCACACGTAGAATCTATAACACCCGATCATCACGTGATGCTTCGAAACAAAGAGTCTTAGCAACGATGACTACTAAGGACGAACACTTTATTACTTGATATTTAGTGAGAGGGGTCATCTTATAATGCTACCGCCGCGATCTAAGCAATACAAGATGCATAAAAAGGATTAACATCACATGCAATTCATAATATGTGATATGATATGGCCTTTCTTCTTGTGCCTTTGATCTCCATCTCCAAGGCACGGACATTATCCCCATCATCACCAGCATGGCGTCAAAGTCAATGGCGCTGCTTCATGGATGTGCATCACCAACAGAAACTATTACAACTACTTGGAATAAAGCTTATTATATGACGATTAGACATGCATGTCTTAACAAATTTAAAGACAACCATTAGGCTTCTTTCGGTTGTCACATTACAATAAGGATCATCTCATACATCAAATATAATCACAATCACATCATGGCCATATCACATCACTTGCCCCTACAAAAACAAGTTATACACCTCTAATTTTCTTTGCATGTTTTACGTGGCTTGGGGCTTTCGAATAAGAACCGTTCTTGCCTATGAACAAGAACCACAATGTGGATACAAGTGTTGTCAAGTGCAGATTGTAAGTTAAATCTTAACTATGGTGGGAGAGACAGACACCCACAAAGCCACTTGTGCAATGCAAGTTGCATGTTGAGCATGGAGCAAGTCTCATGTGCGACGACATGTAAGGTTAGCCCGGGCCGCTTCATCCAACCATCCCGCAAGATGCAAACTACACGAAAAGCAAGCGACAACAAAAGCATCAACGCCCACAAAACCATTGTGTTATACTCGTGCAGCAGATCTATGCATAGATACTGCTCTGATACCACTGTAGGGTTCATTGCATGTAAAAACAAAACAAAAATTCTATCGCAAGAACACATAAAACCAAGATCTTATCTATGGACAAGCCAATATCTAATATATGAGATCGGTGGAACGAGATTGTAGTGAACTAACCCTCATAGATCCAAAGCGTTTAATGAGATCAGATTCTCGTGGTTGATGTAGTCGATCACTTGTCGATCTCAAGATCGTGTAGACGGTCCTTCCGGCGTCGTGTTCCAGCAGCGCTTCCGTAGTCGGTCACACGTACAGTAGTCGATGAAGACCTTCCTCTCCCAATTCCAGCAGAGCAGCGGAGGTAGTAGATCTCCTCCGAATCCCAACAGCATGACGGTGTGGTGGTGGTGGAGGAGGAGAGATTTCTACAGGGCTTCGCCAAAGCCGGAGCAGGACGGTGGATGAGAGAGAGGGGAAGCGGCGGCTAGGGTTTAGGCACCAAGGACAAGGGGTGTGGGGGGAGGGGGGTGCGCCCCCACCCTCCTTATATAGATGTGGGCGGCTGCTAAGGGTCCCTATCCCTAGCTGTGTCCCCCCAATTCGGCCAAGTCTCCTTCTTACCAAACTAGGGTTTGAGTTTTCAAACTAGGATTTGACTATTCAAACTAGGGTTTGTCCCCTCTTTCCTAGTGCTGTCCAGTTGTACCCTTTAGGCTTGGTGCGGCTGGACCCTAGGGCCCCCACCGCATGCCACATACCAAGTGACCCCCTCCTGGGGTGGTGGAGCCACTGGTGGTTCCTCTAGAACATTCTAGAAGTATCTGGTCAAAACACCGAAACTTTTTCGAACCTCGGAAAACAACTTTCCTTATTTGAATCTTATTCTCCGAACCATTCCGGATCTCCTCGTGATGTCCTATTCCAATCCGAGACTCTGAACAACATTCGGTCTCCAACTCATATTCCATATCTAGTTAAACAACATCGATTCCTTAAGTGTGTCTCCCTATGGTTCGTGAACTATGCAGACATGATCGAGACACCTCTCCTGTCAATAACTAATAGAGGGATCTGGAAATCCATATGGCTCCCACATATTTCAACAATGACTTCATGATCGAATGAACCATTTAAATATGATACCAATTCCCATTGTCACGCGATACTTTACTTATCCGAGGTTCGATCGTCGGTATCTCTTATACCTAGTTCAACCTCGTTACCAATAAGTACTCTTTACTCGTGCTGTGATGTGACATCCCTTGTGACCTTGTCACATTCTTGCAAGCCAATTTGATGACACTCCACCGACAGGGTCCAGAGTATATATATCCGTCATATGGATGGAGAAATCACACTCTTGAGCCATGCGCTTCAACGCATACTTTCAGAATACCCAATGCCACCTTTATAACAACCCAGTTATGAAGCGGTGTTTGATGACATCAAAGCATCCATTCGGTGATGGTGATTAGCATGATCTCATGATCGAAGGATTATGTTACTATGTATTTAAAAGCTTTATAGAAAACTAACTCTAAATGACTTGACCTTATGCTATGCTTACTATGGGCGTGTGTCCATCACATCATTTTCCTAATGATATGATCTTGTTATTAATAACATCCAATGTCCATGATCAGGAAACCATGATCATATATTAATCAACAAGCTAGCTTAAAAAGAGGCTTACTAGGGACTCTTTTATGTTTACAAAACACACAACTATTAATATATCCGGTTAATAAAATTATAGCATGGGATGCAAACATTTATCATAAACATAAAGATATGATAATAACCAATTTATTATTGCCTCTTGGTCATATCTCCAACAGTAGGAGACTGAACCTTCCATGTCCAAGACATTTCTTGAAGTGTTTTGTTTTCTCCAACATCTTACCTTTAGCAATGCCTAAACCAGGATGATTTTTCTTAGTGAGTTTCTTATCTTGGCTAGTCACCAGAATCAGAGAATTCGGCAGATGAATTTGAGCGTTGGATGGGGACAAATCTTACATACTGCAAAGAAAGACAAGATTATTATGTTCATGTGTCAGCAACTAAATGTTGCAAGTAGTGAGAGTTGTATGAATGTGTTGGGGTTCGTAGCATGGAAAAAATTCTACCGCATGCATACAAACAAGCCAAGATCTATCTACTAGATTGTAGCAACGAGTCGATTAGAGTACTCACCCTCGAAGATTCCAAAGCGGTTAACGAGAGCAGATTCTCGTGGGTGATCTAGTCGTACACTTGTCGATCTCAAGATCGCGTAGACGATCCTTCCGGCGCTGCGTTAAGCGGCGCTTCATGATCGGTCACGTTCGGTACTCGATGAAGACCTTCCTCTCCCTTGTTCCCGCAGGCAGCGGAGGTTGTAGTTCTCCCCTCGCGATTCCGGCAGCACGATGGTGTGGTGTCGGAAGTAGAGGGAAGATCCTTTAGAGCTTCGCCTAAGCCGGTGTGAGTTATGGTGGATCTAGGATTTCTGGTGATCTAGGTATAGAAGGCCGGACAGGAGGAGGAGGTGTCGGTGGCGACTAGGGCGACGACGCGAGGCGGTGGCGTACGGGTGGGGAGGGCTAGTGTTGTGTGCTTTGGGGCATCCCTCCCCCTCTATTTATGAGAGGGAGCGCAGCTTGGGAGAGGGGAGTTTGAATCCATACCCAAACCCAAGTTGGATAGAAGGAGGGACTCTTTCATTCTTCCACTAGGAAACTATTGTTGCTGTTTGACTTTTTCAAACCTCCCTTTTGATTTTCAATTAGAGATTTATTTCTCTCTCGCAAATGCCCCACCAAAGTGACCTAGGACATGATCCAATCATTCCACTTAACCATGAAACATTCATGGACCATTCCCCTTCCGGTCCGGTGAACCTTCTAGACCCTTCTAGAACCTCTCCGATGAAAACATCAAAATCATTCCCGAACTCCGGAATCAGACTTTCCTTATATGAATCTTATTCTCCGGACCATTCTGGATATCCTCGTGATATCCCAGATCCCATCCGAGACTCCGAACAACATTCGGTTTCCCTACTTACATTCCATATCTACTAAACAACATCGAATCCTTAAGTGTGTCTCCCTACGATTCGTGAATTATGCGGACATGACAGAGACACTTCTCCGATCAATAACCAATAGAGGAATCTGGAAATTCATACGGCTCCCACATATTTCTATGATTACTTTGTGATCGAATTAACCACTTACATACGATACCAATTTCCCTTTGTCTCACGATAGTTTACTTATCCGAGGTTTGATCGTCGGTATCTCTGTATACCTAGTTCAACCTCGTTACCGATAAGTACTCTTTTATCGTTCACGTGATATGTGATCCTTTGTGGGCCATTAACATGCTTGCAAGCTAATTGGATGACATTACACCGAGAGGGCCCAGAGTATATCTATCCGTCATATGGATGGACAAATCCCACTCTTGATCCATGTGCCTCAACACATACTTTCCGAACACTCAATGCCACCTTTATAGCCACCCAATTACTGTTGGAATTATGCCCTAGAGGCAATAATAAAGATGTTATTATTATAATTCTTGTTCATGATAAAGTTTATATTCCATGCTAGAATTGTATTAAGCGGAAACTTTGATACTTGTGTGGTTTATGAACAACGCCGTGTCCCTAGTACGCCTCTATGGACTAGCTCATTGATTAATGATGGTTAAGGTTTCCTAACCATGGACATGAGTTGTCGATTAATAATGAGATCATATCATTGGGAGAATGATATGATGGACAGACCAAATCAAGCAGAGCAATTAGATCGTGTCATCGTGTTCATCTTTGCGAAGCTTTTTCTTATGTCAAATATTGTATTCCTTAGACCATGAGATAATGCAACTCCCTAGTATCGGAAGAAAGCTTTGATGTCATCAAACGTCATCCTATGAGAGGGTGATCATAAAGGTGTCTCTCAGGTGATCGGAAAGTATCTGTTGGGTTGTATGTATCGAGATGGGATTTGTCCCTCCCAAGTCGGAGAGATATACTTCGGGCCCACTCGGTAATCGATATCAACACCTCTTGCAAGCACGTGGTTAAGGAGTTAATCACAAAGTGATATCGGATTACGAAACGAGTAAAGTACTTGCTGTGAACGAGATTGAACTAGGTATGCCGATACCGACGATCGAATCTCGGGCAAGTAAAATATCGCGTGACAAAGGGAATATATATGGGATTAATTAAATCCTAGCATCATGGTTCATCCGATATGATCATCGATGAATATGTGGGAGTCAATATGGGTTTCCAGACCCCGCTGTTGATTATTGATAGAAGATCATGTCTGCATATTCTCGAACCCGTAAGGTCACACACTTAACGTGTCTCGACGCTAGGATAGAATGGATAATTGGTTTATGAGTTTTTGTTCAGAGTCTCGGATGAGATCCAGGACGTCATGAGAGGTTCCGGAATGGTCCGGAGAATAAGATTCATATAAGGGAAAGCAGTTTTTGGATTTCGGAATTGTTTCGGATTGTTCGGTATTGTACCGAAAGCTTCTAGAACCTTCCGGAGTGGGACCAACGTGGCCCAACTTGTCGGGAGGGGGCGTGGGCCTACGAGGGAGTTCCCTGGCCGCATTGGGCCAGGGGCACAAGGCCCCATAGGCCCAACCGGCCAAAACCCTAGGGAAACCCTAGGGAAACCTTCTAGAAGGAGGGGGAAAACTTGCCCCCCGCTCCAACCCTTGGGGCCGCCGCCCTAGGGCTTGGAGGAGGGGCCAAGGGGGCCGGCTAGCCCCCTATATATAGAGGTCAGGGGCGCAGCCCTCCTCCCGCACTCCTTCAACCCTAGCCGCCATACTGCTGCCCTCCAGATCTCTCTCTCACGAATGCGCGTAGGCGAAGCCCTGCCGCAGAAACTCTCCACCTTTGCACCACGCCGTCGTGTTGTAGTTCCAATATATCTCTCCACCCCACTTGCTGGACCGAGGAAGGAGGAGACGTCGAGGTGCCGTACGTGTGCATCTCTCGGAGGCATCGCCACTTGCGGTGTTGGATCGGATCGGATCGCGAGGAGGAGAAGCTAGTACGACTACATCAACCATGTTCCGTTGAACGTTCCGCTGTGCAAATCTTCAAGGGTATGAAGATATCATCTACCCCCCTCGTTGTTTGCATCTCCTAGATTAGATCTTGGCTTTCCCGTTCACATCCGTAGAATTTTTTTGATTTACTATGCTGTGAAACCCGTCAGTGGTATCAGAGCTAGATCTATGCGTAGATGTGTTTCACGAGTAGAACGCAACATGCTTGTTGCGGGCGTTGATGTTTTCTGTTGCAAGCCTATTGTTTGTGTACTTCTTATGACGCGGGATAGTGAGATCGAAGCGGTCCAGGCCAACTTTACGCGACCTCGTTCGCGAGACCGGCTCCGCACTTGACGTGTGGCTTGTTCCACACATGCAGCTGGTGGATGCCAGTTTCTCTCACTATAGTTGTCATGGAATTTACACCGGATGTTGGCAACCATAATATCACCGTTGTGGCTTTTCGTAGGTAAGAATCGTTCTTAGCTTGTTACTCCCATAAGCCACGTAAAACATGTAACAACAAAGTAGAGGCGTCTAACTTGTTTTTGCAGGGAGTGTTTCTGTGATATGGTATGGACCAAGATGTGATGTGTATGTTGTATCCAATGATCATGTTTTGTAATGTTTCACGACTTGCATGTCGATGAGTACACAACCGGCAGGAGCCATATGGTTGTCTTTATAATTGTGTATGACTTGTGTGTCAATTTCTTATATGCCATGTAATAGATTTGCTTTATCGCTAAGTAGTTAGCAATAGTTGTAGTTGCTATTCGTGGTGGAGGCAATCATGGTGGAGTGATGGAGATCATGCTGGCTCGCACAAGATGGAGATCATTGCGCGGAGATTGGCTATACCATGTCACATAAAATTATATGCATGTGATGTTTATCCTTTTATGTATCTTATTATGCTTAGATCGCGACGGTAGCATTATAAGATGATTCCTCACTTAAAGATCAAGATAAAACTGTGTTCTCCCCATGTATGCACCGTTGCGAAAGTTCGTCGTGTTCAAGCATCACGTGATGATCGGGTGCTATAAACTCTACGTTCACATACAACGGGTGCAAGCCAGTTTTGCACACGTGGAAATACTTGGGTTTGACTTGACGAGCCTAGCATGTACAGACATGGCCTCGGAACACACGAACCGAAAGGTTAAGCATGAGTCATATGAATGATATGATCGACACTTTGTTGTTCCCCATTGAAACCACATCTCTTCTCGTGAAGATCGGATTAGGTGTGGTGAATTTGGATCATGTTCACTAAACAACTTGAGGGATGTTGAATTTAGTGGGAGTTCATCTAGTAATTTGATTAAGTTGAACTAGTTATCATGAACATAGTCTAAATTTTACTTGCAAATTTTGTAGATCAAATGGCTAAGTCCAACTTCAACTTCAACGTTTTGCTGAGAAAGAAAAGCTTAAGAACAACGGGTATAACTTCACTAATTGCTTCCGCAATCTGAGAATCATTCTCTCTGGCGGACAAAAGGACCATGTCCTTGAGAAAACGCTAGATGACGCCCCTGCTGTAGATGCGTCGGCTGATGAGAAAGCTGTTTATCAGTCACGCAAGGATGATTATGGTGTGATTAAGAGCACCATGTTGTTTTCTATGGAATCGGACCTTCAAAATTGTTTTGAGGAGTTCCTCGGGCCCTTTGAGATTCTTGAGGAACTGAAAACTATGTTTCAGACTCAGGCCCGTTCTGAGAGATATGAGATCTCTGAGAAATTATTTAACTGCAAGATGGAGGAAGGGAGTTCCGTTAGTGAGCACGCCATTAAGATGCCGGGCTACACTCAACGCCTTGAGAAACTGGACTGCAAGATTCTAGAGGATCTCAAGATTGACAGAGTTCTGCAATCACTCCCTCCTAGCTACAAAGGTTTTGTAGTTACTCATAATCAGATTGCTTCCACTGATACGATCATTGAGCTCTTCGCTAAGATGAAAGCTACGGAGGTGGACATCAAGAAAGATAATCATGTGTTGATGGTCAACAAGCCCCCCAGCTTTAAGAAAGGTAAGGGTGCAAAGAAGCCCTTCAAGAAGGGCAGCGGCAAGCGCGTTGCCCCTGCAGAGAAGAAGCTCAAGTCTGGACCTAAGCCAGACACTGAGTGCTTCTATTGCAAGGACAAGGGTCACTGGAAGCGCAACTGTCCGAAGTACTTAGCGGACAAGAAGGCTGGCACCATCAAAGGTATATTTGATATACATTTTATTGATGTTTTCCTTACTAGCCCTCGTTGTAGTGCCTGGGTATTTGATACTGGTTCAGTTGCTAATATTTGTAACTTGAAACAGGAGCTGCAGAATAGATGGCGGCTAGCAAGGGATGAGGTGACGATGCGCGTTGGCAACGGATCAAGAGTTGATGTGATGGCCGTCGGCACGCTCTCCTTAGTTTTACCTTCGGGATTAGTTTTAAACCTCAATAAATGTTATTATGTGCCTGCGTTGAGCATGAACATCATATCTGGATCGTGTTTATTGCAAGACGGTTATTCATTTAAATCGTAGAATAATGGTTGTTCTATTTATATGAGTAACATATTTTATGGTCATGCACCTGCTATGAATGGTTTATTTCTTCTGAATCTCGAAAGCAATGAAACACACATCCATAACATTGAGGATAAGAGATGCAAGGTAGATAGTGATAATACGACTTATTTGTGACACTGCCGTCTAGGTCATATTGGTGTAAAACGCATGAAGAAACTCCATTCTGATGGACTTTTGGAGTCTCTTGATTTTGAATCATTTGACACGTGCAAACCATGCCTCATGGGCAAGATGATCAAAACTCCGTTCTCCGGAATAATGGAGCGAGCAACGGACTTGTTGGAAATCATACATACCGATGTATGCGGACCAATGAGTGTTTCGACGCGCGGTGGTTAACGCTATTTTCTCACTTTTACTGATGACTTAAGTAGATATGTGTATATCTATTTAATGAAACATAAATCTGAAACATTTGAAAAGTTCAAAGAATTTCAGAACGAAGTGGAAAACCATCGTAACAGGAAAATTAAATTTCTAGGATCCGATCGTGGAGGTGAGTATTTGAGTTACGATTTTCTCACGCATCTTAAAGCAAGCGGAATCGTTTCGCAACTCACGCCACCCGGGACACCACAGCGCAATGGTGTGTCTGAACGCCGGAATCGAACTCTATTAGATATGGTGCAATCAATGATGTCTCTTACAGATTTGCCGTTATCATTTTGGGGTTATGCATTAGAAACCGCTGCATTCACTTCAAATAGGGCACCATCTAAATCCGTTGAGACGACACCGTATGAACTGTGGTTTGGTGCTAAACCTAAGTTGTTGTTTCTTAAAGTTTGGGGATGCGAAGCTTATGTCAAGAAGTTGATGCCGGACAAGATCGAACCCAAAGCGGAGAAATGCGTCTTCATAGGATACCCTAATGAAACGATTGGGTATACCTTCTATCACAGATCCGAAGGCAAAGTGTTTGTCGCAAAGAACGGATCCTTTCTTGAGAAGGAGTTTCTCTCGAAAGAAGTGAGTGGGAGGAAAGTAGAGCTAGACGAGGTTATTGAACCTTCTCTTGAGTTGGAGAGTAGCACAGCACCTGAAATTGTTCCAGTGCCGTCTGCACCAACAATAGAGGAAGCTAATGACAAGGATCATGAAGCTCCGGACGATGCTACTACTGAACGTCGCAGGTCGACAAGGTCGTGTGCTCCTCCTGAGTGGTACGGCAACCTTGTCTTGACTGTCTTGTTAGTAGACAACAGTGAACCTGCGAACTATGAGGAAGCAATGATGAGCTCAGACTCTGAGAAATGGCTAGAGGCCATGAAATCCGAATTGGGATCCATGAGCGAAAACCAAGTATGGACTTTGGTGGACCCTCGTAGCGACCGAAAGGCCGTTGAGTGCTAATGGATTTTCAAGAAGAAAACGGACGCGGATGGTAATGTTACTGTCTATAAAGCATGACTTGTCGCGAAAGGTTTTCGATAAGTTCAAGGTGTTGACTACGATGAGACTTTCTCTCCCGTAGCGATGTTTAAGTCCATTCGGATATTATTAGCAATTGCTGCGTTTCATGATTATGAAATATGGCAGATGGATGTCAAGACTGCGTTCCTCAATGGCAACATTGATGAAGAGTTGTATATGATGCAACCCGAAGGTTTTGTCGATCCTAAGGATGCTGATAAGGTGTGCAAACTTCAGCGTTCCATTTATGGACTAAAGCAAGCATCTCGGAGTTGCAACCTTGGTTTTGATCAAGTGATCAAGAGCTTTGGATTTGTTCCAAATTGCTACGAAGCTTGTATCTACAAGAAAGTGAGTGGGAGCTCAGTGACATTTTTGGTACTATATGTGGATGACATATTGATTATCGGAAATGACATTGACATGCTTAACGATGTGAAGAGTTATTTGAACAAATGTTTTTCAATGAAAGACCTAGGGGAAGCTGCTTATATATTGGGCATCAAAATCTATAGAGATAGACAAAGAGGCCTGATAGCTTTAAGCCAAAGTACATACCTAGACAAAGTTCTGAAAAGGTTCAGAATGGATAAGGCAAAGAAAGGTTCAGTGCCTATGTTGTCAGGTAAGATATTGAGCAGGGGGCTTAGTGTCCAGCTACGGTAAATGATAGAGAAGCTATGACAAAGTGCCTTATGCCTCGGCCATAGGATCTATCATGTATGCCATGATATGTACTAGACCGGATGTGTCCAATGCTCTTAGTTTGACGAGCAGATACCAAAGTGATCCAGGAGTGGAACACTGGACAACCATGAAGAACATCCTAAAGTATTTAAATAGAACTAAGAAATGTTCTTAGTCTATGGAGGTGATGAAAAGCTCGTCGTAAAAGGTTATGTCGATGCTAGTTTCGACACCGACAAGGATGATTCTAAATCTCAGACATGATACGTTTATATTTTGAATGGAGGAGCTGTGAGCTGGAGAAGCTGCAAGCAAAGCGTGATCGCGGGATCTACAGTAGAAGCGGAATACATGGTTGCTGCAGAAGCGTCAAGTGAAGGAGTTTGGATCAGGAACTTCATCACTGAGCTTGGTGTGGTTCCCAGTGCCTTGGACCCACTGGAGATATTGTGTGACAACACTGGCGCCATAGCACTGGCTAAGAAACCAAGATATCATCCAAAGACCAAGCATATCAACCGCAAGTTTCATATAATTCGAGATTATATAACAGATGGAGATCTGAAGATTAGCAAAGTACATATGGATCTGAATGTCGCAGATCCGTTGACTAAACCTCTTCCACGAGCAAAACATGATCAGCACCTTAGTGCCATGGGTGTTAGATTGTTGCCAGATGTAAACTAGATTATTGACTCTAGTGCAAGCGGGAGACTGTTGGAATTATGCCCTAGAGGCAATAATAAAGATGTTATTATTATAATTCTTGTTCATGATAAAGTTTATATTCCATGCTAGAATTGTATTAAGCGGAAACTTTGATACTTGTGTGCTTTATGAACAACGTCGTGTCCCTAGTACACCTCTATGGACTAGCTCATTGATTAATGATGGTTAAGGTTTACTAACCATGGACATGAGTTGTCGATTAATAATGAGATCATATCATTGGGAGAATGATATGATGGACAGACCCAAATCAAGCAGAGCAATTAGATCGTGTCATCGTGTTCATCTTTGCGAAGCTTTTTCTTATGTCAAATATTGTATTCCTTAGACCATGAGATAATGCAACTCCCTGGTATCAGAAGAAAGCTTTGAGGTCATCAAACGTCATCCTATGAGAGGGTGATCATAAAGGTGTCTCTCAGGTGATCGGAAAGTATCTGTTGGGTTGTATGTATCGAGATGGGATTTGTACCTCCCAAGTCGGAGAGATATACTTCGGGCCCACTCGGTAATCGATATCAACACCGCTTGCAAGCACGTGGTTAAGGAGTTAATCACAAAGTGATATCGGATTACGGAACGAGTAAAGTACTTGTTGTGAACGAGATTGAACTAGGTATGCCGATACCGACGATCGAATCTCGGGCAAGTAAAATATCGCGTGACGTAGGGAATATATATGGGATTAATTGAATCCTGGCATCATGGTTCATCCGATATGATCATCGATGAGTATGTGGGAGTCAATATGGGTTTTCAGACCCCGCTGTTGATCATTGATAGAAGATCATGTCTGCATATTCTCAAACCCGTAGGGTCACACACTTAACGTGTCTCGATGCTAGGATAGAATGGATAATTGGTTTATGAGTTTTTGTTCGGAGTCTCGGATGAGATCCAGGACGTCACGAGAGGTTCCGGAATGGTCCGGAGAATAAGATTCATATAAGGGAAAGCAGTTTTTGGATTTCAGAATTGTTTCGGATTGTTCGGTATTGTACCGGAAGCTTCTAGAACCTTACGGAGTGGGAGCAACGTGGCCCCACTTGTCGGGAGGGGGCGTGGGCCTACGAGGGAGTGCCTTGGCCGCATTGGGCCAGGGGCACAAGGCCCCATAGGCCCAGCCGGCCAAAACCCTAGGGAAACCTTCTAGAAGGAGGGGGAAACTTGCCCCCCACTCCAACCCTTGGGTCCGCCGCCCTAGGGCTTGGAGGAGGGGCCAAGGGGGCCGGCCAGCTCCCTATATATAGAGGGCAGGGGCGCAGCCCTTCTCCCCCACTCCTTCAACCCTAGCCGCCATACTGCTGCCCTCCAGATCTCTCTCTCTCTCTCTCTCTCTCTCTCTCTCCCGACTGCGCGTAGGCGAAGCCCTGCCGCAGAAACTCTCCACCTTTGCACCACGCCGTCGTGTTGTAGATCCAATCTATCTCTCCACCCCACTTGCTGGACCGAGGAAGGAGGAGACGTCGAGGTGCCGTACGTGTGCATCTCTCGGAGGCATCGCCACTTACGGTGTTGGATCGGATCGGATCGCGAGGAGGAGAAGCTAGTACGACTACATCAACCACGTTCCGTTGAACGTTCCGCTATGGGGATCTTCAAGGGTATGAAGATGTCATCTATCCCCCTCGTTGTTTGCATCTCATAGATTAGATCTTGGATTTCCCATTCGCATCCGTAGAAATTTTTTGATTTACTATGCCGCGAAACCCTTCAGTTACGGTGTGGTGTTTGATTTCATCAAAGCATCCTTCCGGTGATGATGATTAGCATGATCTCATGGTCGAAGGATTTAGGTTACTATGTATCTGAAAGCTTATAGCAACTGAACTATATTAAATGACTTGATCTTTATGCTATGCTTAACTATAGGAGTATGTCCATCACACCATTCTCCTAATGATATGATCTTTTTGTTAATAACATCTCAATGTTCATGATCAGGAAACCATGATCATATATTAACCAACAAGCTAGTTTAACAACAGGCTTTACTAGGGACTCTTTTATGTTTACAAATCACACAAGTATTAATGTTTCCGGTTAATACAATTATAGCATGGTATGTAAACATTTATCATAAGCATGAAGATATGATAATAACCACTTTATTATTGCCTCTTGGGCATATCTCCAATAGTCTCCCACTTGCACTAGAGACAATAATCTAGTTTCAAATCTTTGTGTATTCAACACCTATGGCTTTCCGGTGTTGCATGTACACGATTATAAGTGGTCAACCGATCTTTGGATCCGACACTTTCAGGTCCATGTGTAATTGCATGTCTTTGCATCTCTACGCATCACTCATTCTCTAATGAGATGGCTTTATATAAATTTGGTCCTTTGGTGAGACCTTTAGTTCCTTGGGGTTAAAACATGTTGAAAATATTGTCGTACAATATATCTTCATAGTATTATCCTCCTTTGAACTACACCTAGTTTGATAACAAACTTCTTGACACAAATGCCCTCTTTGGTTACTATAATAGCAGTCATATACTTAGCCTTTTGTTGTAGTATCTGTCAAAATGTCTTAACTTTGTAACTCATCCAAATCCATCATGGAACTTACTTTCCATTATATTGTGCCACTCTTAGTTTAGATTGATATAAACTTAATTTGTACTTTGTGACAAAACTAGTATCAATGTAGTACTTTTACAATGAACTAACCATCTATTTGTCAACTCTACAAAATAATATATTCTTAGTTATTCCAAAAGATCATAAGAATATCCTTACTATCGTCCAATGATCATTTTATGAATCATTCTGGTATATGCTCATAACATTTAGAGCATAGGACATGTCTGGATTTGTATATATCATAGTATGATTGATATAAATACTCTTTATGGTTTCATACATCAAGTATCAATCTATACTTGAATCTTTGTTTCACTTACCAAGTGTCAATATACTTGAATTTTGATTCAATCCTTTCTGTGCAACAAGAACCTTTCTTGTAGTTTCCATATTGAACTCATTCAATATCTCATCTATGTACATTTGGCACAACCATATTAGCGTTTCAATCTATCTATATAGATATTGATGCCAAATATTCGGGTTTTGCCTAAGTCTTTCATCGAGATGAAATTCTTAATATGTGTTAATAAAAGATACATCATTTCCAATCAACAATATGTCTTCCATATAATGTATTAGAAATATGTCTTAGCGCTCCCACTTAATTTTTCACGGAAAATTCCTTTCTCAAAGAAACTTGACGTTCTAAGCGACAAACATTTTTGTCTTTGGTGTTATGGAGGAATACTCAACTATTATTCGAAATAACATACAAAGATATGTTCATCCGATTTTGGTTGCAAACATCTTTCTTATGCACAGCATATCAATGTTTAAGAAAGGACAACTTGGGTTTTATCCCGAACCATAACTTTATATGGTGTCATTTCAACGGATTATGATGGAGCTGTTTTCAGTGGAAAAACGGTAGTCTCTAAAGCTTTTAACCTTTAAAATATAATGGCAGTTTTATAAATGACACCTTGATCTTACCATGTCAAACAAGGTTTTATTATATATCTCGATCACTCCATACTACTATGGTGTTTTTGGGAAACATAAATCTATGGAACGATTCCTTAAATCTTAGGTGTTATGCTAAACTTGTAACTCAAAAATCTTCCTTTATGATCCTATCATAAATTCTTTATTTTCTTGTTACATTGATTTTGCACTTCATCTTGAAAGTCTTTGAACTTACCAAATGTTTCACACTTCATTAAGTAAATATTCATATATTCACTCAAATTTTCGGAGAAAGCATATGAAGTTGAAGTCCATCTCTCTTGACTATACATAATGGACTTCATACAACAATATGTACAAGTTCCAATAAGCTAGTCATTCGTCCCCTTTTTGGCCTATGGACGAAGTTTTAATTATCTCTAGGAAAGTTTCACAAGCATCATTTGATCAAAAATAAAAAGACTCCAAAATTCCATCCACATGGAGTTTCTTCATGTTTTCTTTCAAATATAATTTAAATGGCGATGCACTTCCTAAGTGATCTTTCAATCAATTGTCTTTCGACATTTTTAGCATTTGTTTTATGGATGTGATTTATCCAACGAGATTTGTAAATCATCCATCTTTTATGGATTACAGCAATTATTTGAACAACCCCTTTTGTTCTCATAATACCTGATAAAACAAATCTTGAAGGCAAGCTTTGATGTTAACGAGCAACACAACAACCCTTTATTTGTTCTTGATGAACATCATCACATATTCTTTTGCTAGTTACTTAGGCCATTATAGTTCATGAATTGTGTTGTTTCATATGACTATTCATACCAAAAAATTCAGTATCCAGTACTTAAGAACCACATTATTTAACAAGCAAAAAATACAACCATAAATCATATATCCTCTATATACCTAAGCTGAACAATTCTAGTCTTTTCTTTTCTGCCATATATTTATGAGATTCTCTTTCAGTATTTCCTTTTCTGTTTGAAATAATCTATCTACATCAATAGTGGAGCCATACACATGACACATAGTCCAAAGCATGTATAGTTAAATACCAATGTCTTTGGACTTGCACTTTGAAGTAGATCACCATCATCAAATGTTTGGTGTTCTCTCAAATTCCATTCTTTAGTAATCATTTAGTGTAGTAAACATTTTACCTACATCAAATATTCATCCTTATCATGGAACTATTCATGATCAAGCTACTTTAGCTTATAACGGTTAATTGCTAGTATAATGTTGCTCTCCAAACACTTTTGGAGGATTAGGACGACCAGTGTCTCCAACCTTTTGCAAATTCTCATAAAATATGAGAACATAAACTTTGCCATAGCATATTCTATCATGTTTTAAACAAAACATTATTCCAGATATCGCAATATCTTCCACATATGATGGTTTCTGAAACAATTCTTTTAGCTCCTAGATAACCTTGATATTAAAACAATCTTTTAATATCAAGAATCATGGATATAAACATGATACTTATATACTAATACTGGAATTGTTACTCTTGATTTAATACCAATTATTAAACTTCACGGAATAACCGGAACTTAATGAAAGTTTGCAATAGGACTTTTAAACTTTAGATTAACACTTCAAAACAATACGATACCAGTTCGTAAAGTAACTAACCAGAATTGTATAGTTCTATTATCTCAATTATAACTAAGCGCAAGGTGGTAAATGGATGCCAATGACTACAACAACTATGCAAATTCACTTTGATTTAATTTATGATAAATAGTGTTTAACTTTTAATCATATTGTTGTTGAACTCCCACTCAAAACAATATCCCTCACATTGTTTTAGTGATCACATGAACCAGATCCACCACATCAAAACCGATCATCACGAGAGATGATGTAGCTTCAAAGGCGAACAATCAACATGTTCATCATATCTACTATATGACTCATGCTTTACCTTTCGGTGATCCGTGTTCTGAGACCATGTCTGTACATGCTAGGCTCGTCAAGATCAAACCTTAGCTTCCCCTGAGAAAATCTGGCTTGCTCATGTTGTATACACTTGCAGAATCTAACACACCCGATCATCACGTGGTGCTTCGAAATAACGAGCTTTAGCAAAGGTGCTTACTAAGGATGAACACTTTATAACTTGATATTTTGTGAGAGGGATAATCTTATAATGCTACCGTCGCGAACTAAGCAATACAAGATGCATAAAAGGATTAACATCACATGCAATTCATAATATGTGATATGATATGGCCTTTCTTCTTGTCTTCCGATCTTCATCTTCAAGCACGAACATGATCTCCATCATCACCGGCATTGCGTCACGGTCAATGGCGCCGCTCCATGGTTATCGTCCACAAGCATCAACTATTACAACTACTTTGAATAATAGACACGTAGGTCTTAACGAAATTAAAAGACAACCATATGGCTCCTGTCGGTTGCCGACTTATAGTAAGGAACATTGCATACATCATATATAATCACAATCATGGTCATATCACATCACAACACACCCCTGCAAAACAAATTTAGATGCCTCTAATTTTCTTTGCATATTTTACGTGGTTTGGGGCTTTCAATAAGTGTTGTTCTAACTTATGAACAACAACCACAATGTTGATACTAGTATTGTCAATCACCCTTGTAAATTAAATCTTCATTATGTTGGGAGAAACAGGCACCCGCAAAGCCACTTATGCAATACAAGTTGCATGTCAAGCGTGTATCAAGTCTCATGAACGATGTCATGTATGGTTAGCCTAGGCCGCTTCATCCCACCATCCCGCAAGATGCAAAGTACACAAGAAGCAATCGACAGCAAAAACATCAACACCCATAATGACCATTGTGTTCTACTCGTGCAACAGATCTACGTATACACACGGCTATGATACCATTGTTGGGGTTAGTAGCATGGAAAACAAAAAAATTCTACCGCATGTATACAAACAAGCCAAGATCTATCTACTAGATTGTAGCAACAAGTCGATTAGAGTACTCACCCTTGAAGATTCCAAAGCGGTTAACGAGAGCAGATTCTCGTGGGTGATGTAGTTGTACACTTGCCGATCTCAAGATCGCGTAGACGATCCTTCCGGCGCTGCGTTCCGGCAGCGCTTCCGCAGTCGGTCACACGTTCGATACTCGATGAAGACCTTTCTCTCCCTTGTTTCAGCAGGCAGCGGAGGTTGTAGTTCTCCCCTCACGATTCCGGCAGCACGACGGCGTGGTGTCGGAAGTAGAGGGAAGATCCCACAGGGCTTCGCCTAAGACGGTGCAAGTTATGGTGGATATAGGGTTTCCGGCGATCTAGGTATCGAAGGCCGGACAGGAGGAGGAGGTTTTGACGGTGGCTAGGGCGACAGCGCGAGGCGCCGGTGGCGGCTGGCGGCAGCGGTGGCGCACGGGTGGGGAGGGCTGGTGTTGTGTGCTTTGGGGCAGCCCTCCCCCTCTATTTATGAGAGGGAGGGCAGCTTGGGAGAGGGGAGTTTGAATCCATACCCAAACCCAAGTTGGATAGAAGGAAGGATTCTTTCCTTCTTCCACTAGGAAACTATTGTTCCTGTTTGACTTTTCAAACCTCCCTTTTGACTATCAATTTAGAGCTTTATTTTTCTCTCGCAAATGCCCAACCAAAGTGACCTAGGACATGATCCAATCATTCCACTTAACCATGACACATTCATGGACCATTCCCCTTCCAGTCCGGTGAACCTTCTAGACCCTTCTAGAACCTCTCCGATGAAAACATCGAAATCATTCCCGAACTCCGGAATCGGACTTTCCTTATATGAATCTTATTCTCCGGACCATTCCGGATCTCCTCATGATATCCCAGATCCCATCCGAGACTCCGAACAACATTCGGTTTCCCTACTTACATTCCATATCTACTAAACAACATCGAATCCTTAAGTGTGTCTCCCTACGGTTCGTGAATTATGCGGACATGACAAAGACACTTCTCCGATCAATAACCAATAGAGGAATCTGGAAATACATACGGCTCCCACATATTTCTACGATTATTTTGCGATCGAATGAACCACTTACATATGATACCAATTTCCTTTTGTCTCGTGATAGTTTACTTATCCGAGGTTTGACCGTCGGTATTTCTCTATACCTAGTTCAACCTCGTTACCGATAAGTACTCTTTTCTCGTTCCCGTGATATGTGATCCCTTGTGAGCCAGTCACATGCTTGCAAGCTAATTGGATGGCAATCCACCGAGAGGTCCCAGAGTATATCTATCCGTCATATGGATGGACAAATCCCACTCTTGATCCATGTGCCTCAACACATACTTTCCGAACACTCAATGCCACCTTTATAGCCACCCAGTTACGGTGTGGTGTTTGATGTCATCAAAGCATCCTTCCGGTGATGGTGATTAGCATGATCTCATGGTCGAAGGATTTAGGTTACTATGTATATGAAAGCTTATAGCAACTGAACTATATTAAATGACTTGATCTTTATGCTATGCTTAACTATAGGAGTATGTACATCACACCATTCTCCTAATGATATGATCTTGTTGTAAATAACATCTCAATGTTCATGATCAGGAAACCATGATCATATATTAACCAACAAGCTAGTTTAACAAGAGGCTTTACTAGGGACTCTTTTATGTTTACAAATCACACAAGTATTAATGTTTCCGGTTAATACAATTATAGCATGGTATGTAAACATTTATCATAAGCATGAAGATATGATAATAACCACTTTATTATTGCCTCTTGGGCATATATCCAACAGAATGGGCTGATTTTCTTCATCTAGGATGTATTGGCATGTCATACTAGAAGATCTATAGGAAAAATATAACCAAACCCAAGCAGTCATTCATGTCAACAAAAGAGCAGCTCATATGCAAGTTAGGTAGAACTCTGCTGGTGGACTATTTCCTCTAGCCTTGATGCTGGCAGATTTGATAATGCAACTTTCTCTAGGCACTTCCATGTAGCTTCATGTTTTGATCTCACCGCATGACCCCAAGCTTTGTTGTTCTGAAATTTCTTGGGGAAATCCTCAAATAGTCCAGAGTTATGGTCCAGGAATGTGTTGAAAACAACAAGACAAACTTTGAACCAAGCTCAAGTGAGCCAGAAAAAAGTAATTAGATACTGTCTGATTTTACCTTTGCTCTCCGCGTGTTATGTTATGCTCCAAAGTATGTATTTTAGATACTTATTTCCTATGCTTGGTGTAGCTACTCGTCTTAACTTATTGTTTTAATGCTCCTATTACTATTGCGAATGGAAGTAACTATAGATTATTAAGCACGTCTGTCTTCTATACTGATATTCCGTTTTTGGTAGATCATTGTGTGATATAGTGATCTCTATGATCATCTTGTAATGTTTAATTAGACTGAACAATTACTCATCGGTTAAAATTTTAGCCTTGACACTACAGATATACCAACATTTTACTATTTTTTCTCACTTATAATTGTTAAATTGGCCCAAATTTAATGGGATCATGGGCCAAGGCGCATCCCTAGATATAGTCTTGTATGGTTCATTGTAACTACCTCGGTGAATTACGCTCCTAGATACAAGCCTGGCTGAACGGTAGTGGTTGAAATAGTACGGTGGGGCCCCAAAAGCCACTCACGGGTAGACCTTTCGGCCGTCCCAACCACTTCCAATTCATCGGGACCTGTACGGGCGGCGTAATCGGCAGGCGAAGGGATCAACTACATACACAAATGAGTATGTATGCAAGCCACCATACAAAAGTACATCAGAGCCATTCCATCTAGAAAGAAAGGAAATATAGCAACGCCATACGACAAGATTCAAATGACCTAGATAGATATAATATTTTAGGATAATTCCTCATACAACACACATCAGAGCATCAGGCGGAAACGGCAGAACAAAGTCCGAGTACGGATAAGAAGCAAATCGGCATAAGATGCCACAGAATTAAGCACATCCCACCCATAGATCTCACGGATCCCCGTTCCCGGAATCTCTACACCGAACGATCGTTGCCCATATCATCATCCTCTTCCACCCAGTATCCGTCCTGCGAGTGTACCTGTTCATCTGAACCAATAATTTATCGTGTGAGACCCTAAGGGTACTCAGCAAGTCTTTATGCCTCTAAAGGGGATACAACCTGGGGTGACGCAATTGCAGCGAAAGATAAACCCTAGTAGTTCTATAGATAAACGCTAACCATCCGCCTAACCAAAGATAGACGGATGTCCGTAAATTAATGACAACAGTTATAACAGTAATATCCACAGATCCATCCTCCTCCTCGCTTACCAACGAGGAAGCAGACGAACAACTTTCCCATCCGTTGGCAATTTTATTAACCATTCCATGAGTATTGCACTATTTACTAGTCAAATTACTTAGTCAGATTAAAGCGGTACTTTAGTTATGCTTGTCTATGTTCGAGAAACTGTGCTCCAAGTCGTCCATAACCGCGGACACGGCTTTCAGAAAGTTTTACCCTGCAGGGGTGCACAAATGGCAACACACACTCGATCAACCTCGGAAAAACCAAATCAAAACCCAACGAGGCCTTCACGACAAAGCAATCACAGGATTCAGAAATATTTCAGGGGGCCACCCCATTAAGCCACTCGCAACGGTTAGCGACTAGACGGACTCAAGGTTTGCGCCATGGTCAGAAACGATGGGAACCCAAAATGTGAGGCTTGTCGATACCGAAAACACTCCGCTTACCTAAAAAGACAAGGTGCTCTCGCACAATCTTAAATAAAAGTAGCATGGCATAAGTACAGATAGTAAATAAAACCTCAAACTAGTTTGTGGCCCCAAGAAATAAGACGGAATCAAGCTCGCTCGGGGGTCCCATAAGCCTCCCGCATGTGGATAGCGAATATTCTTGGAACAGGAATCAAGTACTCGGGGTCTTACGGGACACAAGTGAGCAGGAAAACCAAATAGCGAGATGTTGCTCACCGTGCCACTTTCATTAGTTATCCCATTACTACTCAGTTAAGTTGTTTAGGTACCTCGTTATCCATCAAACTCTCACATACCCTACACATGTCGTTTCACGACTCGCATGGCTCAAACAACTCCTGTAGTAATGGCTCATGGGATGGAGGAACAAGCTTGGTGGGGTTTAAAAGTAAAGGCTATGCAATACTTGGGATTCAATTTAATGCATTCGTGACTCAATGATGCAAGAATAAGATAGAGGCAATAGGTACTGTATGTATGCAAGCATGTGGTAGTGCTTGCCTGGCAACTCAGTTGAAGCGAGAGACGGATCTGGGTAGTGCTCCTGGTTCTCTTGATATATCCCCTGCTCAACGTCTATTCGAAGAAGAACCAAACAAACAAGGGCCAACATAAATAGAGAGCGCAAGCATATGAATAAAATGCGACAAGCAAACAATCATGCCATGATGAATGATGCACAAGTTGCATGGCAATAATGTAGCATGGCATGGGTGAGGTGTAGAATACAAGAAATAACATTTTTATTGGGTTTTGATCACATTTTATTGTCATGATAGTTGCTGTACACTATATTTTTATATGATGCATGCTGAAATTGAAGTCATGGATAGCATAAACAGAAAGGTCTCGTCGAGCCGATCATTTTAGACATATCATTTGTCAAATTCGGAGTTATATATCAAAAGTTATTAATTTATTAAGTTCCAGTGGCATTTTGTTGTAATTTTACTCAACTTGGAATTTTAAATGTGCAAAAGGTAATTTGAATAGCATATTTGAAATCCTCACATTTTTCTGATTCAAAAACATATATTATATGCATTATTTGGATTTATAAATTAAAAGTTATTTAAATCAGATTTGAATTTGAATTTTGAATTAATTTGAATTAAATTTGAGCTAAAACAGACACACAGACTTTTTACACTCAGGCTGAGCCAGCCACAGCCGCCGACAGATGGGACCATGCTGACTGGGTCGACACGCACGCGCCAGACCTTTCCACACCGAGGCTCAACCTAGCTAGCGAGACTGACAGGCGGGCCCAGGAACCAGCAGGGCCACACGCGCTCGCGGCCACCCGGTGCGCGACACGTGGGCAAGTCAAGGGCTGCGGGCTGCGAGGCTCGGATCTACGGGGGCCTAAACGCAAGATGGATTGGGAGGCTGCCAGGTGGGGCTACGGGGACGGCGGGTTTAGGCGGGAGATTTTGCAGGGGCCTAAGCAAAACAAGCGCCGAATCAAGCTATGGCCGCCCGCAGAGCACCGACGATCGGCCGGGGTTCAGTCGACGATGGCGACGCATCTAGCGCGAACTAGACGAAGAAGGTAAAACAAAAAGTGAAGAGGGCATCTCGGACTACACTTCTAGTTCAGCGAGCTAGCGCGGAGGGGATCAAACGCAGCGAGGGGGCAAGGAACAAAGTGGCGAGTCTGCCGCCTGTCGCCGCCAGAGCGTGCTGCGTTGACGACGCAGTTGTTCGCGGGTGGCCGGGCGCCACGGAACATGAGAGGGAAGGGGCGTGTCTAGGAGGTAGAAGGGCTCACCAGGACCCGACGGGCGGAGAGTTTGGCGAGGGGCATGATCGACGGCGGGCTGGCGCCTGAGCTCTGGTATCATGGCGCGCTGGCGGCGGGGCTCCTGGGTTCATGCTCCCTCGCGTCTGGGCGTCGAAGGGAAGCAGATGGGGACTGGTGCTCTGCTTGCCTTGGCCACGGGAGCGAAGGAGAGCGAGGGAGCTAGGGTTTTGGGGCCATGGTGGAGAGGGGTCTGGGGAAGAAGAAGGGAGGAAGGGGAGGCGAGGCAGGGCCTCTGGGGTGGGTAGGGAGTAGCTGGGCGAGGCAGAGAGATGGAGGGGTGGATAAGAGCGGGGGAAGGTGAGGATGGCGTGGGGGAGGGGAAGGTGGCTTCGGCCACCCTTTTTCCTCTCCTTCACGTGCACGGCATGGGCCAGGGGAGGGAGTATCTAGGCAGGGAGATCTGAGGGGAGGGACTGCCAGGTGGGCCAGGTGAGAGGGGGCTCGGGGTGGGGCAGGCCAGGCAGAGAGGGAGAGAGCAAGAGAGAGGAGAGGGTAGGATCGGCTAGGGTTAGTTGGGTTTGGGGTGAAGAGAGAGAAGAGAGAAGAGAGAGTATGACGTGTGGGGCCAGGGAGAGGGTGCAAGGATGGTGGGGGTCACACATGGTGAGAGGGAGAAAGAGGCCGAGAGAGGGGATGGTTTAGATTGGGGTAGGGTTTAGGTATGAGGGAGGTTAGGGTTATTAGGGGGGGTTAGGTTTAAGAGTTAGCTAGAGAGGTAGAGAGAGGAGGGGTGAGGTGGAGTGTTTGACAAGCCAAAACAAGATCAAGAAAAGGAAAGGGGTGATCCATGCAAGCAAAACAAAATAAAATTCAAATGTCAAGTAAAAGGTGGCACTTGCATGGCTCTAGCTAGATCAAGCAAAAGAAGGAGAGAGGGAGAGAGTATGACCCACTCCAAGAATTTCAAACAAAAACCAAATGACCTAGATGTGGTGGTTTTGCATGGCCCATGCAAATAATAAATGCCATGTATTCATATTGTGAAAACAACATAAAATCATATGGCATTATTCCATGCATTCCCAAAAGGTGGAATAAGGCCAAGCAAAAAGGGACAAGCATTGGATCCACCCAACCCACATGATCTAGGTAAACTCAAATAAAGGCCAGCTCATATTAATTGGATGGTGGAATTATAAGGTGGTGAAGAAAAGGTGGTGGAGTCAATAAGAGATATGCCCCCAACTCAACTTGGGCATTTAACAATATATCAAGAACCAAATACAATATCAAGAGGCAACTACAAATTTTAATGCATATGAGATAAGAACCAAAACAAAAGGGTTTTTGTATGATGCTCAAATGCAAGGTGGCATGATGACATGAACATGACATGATGATGATGCAACAATTATTTGTAGGTAGTGGCCATTTTATTACTAGATCAAGTAGCATTACAGATGTTAGACAACTGGGATGCTACAACTCTCCCCCACTAAACAGGAATCTCGCCCCGAGATTCTAGGAAGAAGAAGAAGACACAAAGAGGGTAGGATAGTTGGCACGGAGCTCATCTTCACGCTCCCAAGTGGCTTCATCAACAGAATGGTGTGACCACCTTGCGTAACTTGATGGACTTGTTGCAGTCCTTCTTCTCATGTCTCAAGGATTTTTGTGGGGTGCTCTTGATAAGACAGGTCTTCTTGGAGATCGATTAGCTCATGATCCACGGTCCTGCCGGGATCTTTGAAGCACTTCTTGAGTTGAGAGATGTGGAAAACATCATGGAATTTGAGTTTTTCCGGAAGCTCAAGGGCATAAGCAACTTCTCCTCTTCTACCACGAATTTTGAAAGGACCGATGTATCTAGGAGCCAGCTTTCCTTTGATACCGAAGCGGTGTGTGCCTCTCATGGGAGTGACACGAAGGTAAACGAGATCACCAGGGGCATACACCATGTCCGTGTGCTTCCTGTCATAATTGCTCTTCTCACGACTTTGAGCAATCTTCAGGTTCTCAAGAATGATATGCACCTTCTCCTCCGCTTGAGTTACAATGCCAGGGCCAAACCAGATTCTTTCTCCTGCACCTGACCACCCAATCGGAGTTCTGCACTTGCGACCATAGAGAGCCTCAAATGGTGCCATCTCCAGACTTTTCTGGAAGCTGTTGTTGTAAGAGAATTCAGCATAAGGAAGACATTCCTCCCACTTCATGCCGAAAGAGATAACGCAAGCACGAAGCATATCCTCCAGAATCTGATTGATCCTTTCAACTTGTCCTTGCGACTGAGGGTGGTAAGCAGTGCTGAAGTTCAACTTTGTTCCCAGAGCATTTTGGAAACTTTCCCAGAACTTTGAAGTGAAGATGCTTCCACGGTCTGAACTGATCTCAAGTGGAACCCCATACAGAGAGACAATCCTGTTGATATAGAGCTCAGCCAACTGAATTCCAGAAATTGTTTCCTTGACGGGGAAGAAATGAGCCACTTTAGAGAGCCTGTCAATGACAACAAATATTGCATTGTTGCCCTTCTGCGACCTTGGAAAACCGGTGATGAAGTCCATCTCTACTTTCTCCCATTTCCATTCCGGGGGTTTCAATGGCTGTAGAAGACCGAAAGGTTTCTGATGGACAGCTTTCACTCTGCGGCAGACATCACATTCCGAGACATACTTGGCACAATATCGTTTCAAACCAGGCCACCAATATTGTGTTTTCAAGTCCATGTACATCTTTGTGCTGCCAGGATGGATAGAAAGAACAGAATCATGCGCCTCCTTGAGAACTTGCTCTCTCAAACCCGGGTAGTTCGGAACAAACATCTGGTGTTCAAAGAAAAGCATGCCTTGATCATCAACATGGAAGGACTCATACTTCGGAAGCTCAAGTTTAGAGATGATCTTTTTGGTGTGCGGATCACCAAGCTGACGAGAGCGAATATTTTCTTCCAAGAGAGGAGTAGCTAGAAGGTTCAGGAGATGCCCTTGTTCCACAATTTCGTGTTGAGTCGACGGAATTCCTCGCACAAGAGAGGCCATTGTTCTTCCATCATGAGGTTGTTGACATAAGCTTTATGCCGAGAGCATCGGCCATGACATTAGCTTTGCCCGGAGTGTAGTTGATGGTCAAATCAAAATCATTGATTGCTTCAATCCATCTCCTCTGCCGAAGGTTGAGATCAGGCTGAGTGAAGATATACTTCAAGCTCTTGTGGTCAGAAAAGATCTCACAACGGTTGCCAAGCAAGTAGTGCCTCCATAGCTTCAAAGCAAAGACAACTGCTGCGAGCTCGAGGTCATGTGTGGGATAGTTGATCTCATGTGTCTTCAACTGTCGAGAGGCATAAGCAACCACCTGTTTTTCTTGCATAAGGACAGCACCCAATCCTTGCAAAGAGGCGTCACAGAATATCTGGAAAGGCTTAGATGTATCCGGAGGAACCAAGACTGGTGTGGAAGTGAGCTTCTCTTTGAGTGTCTCAAATCTTGCTTGACATGCAGGAGTCCAAAGGTATTTCTTGCCTTTCTTGAGGAGATCGGTAAGAGGCTTCGCTATCTTCGAGAAGTTTTGAACGAAGCGACGACAATAACTAGCCAAACCAAGAAAACTCCGCACTTCTTTGACATTAACAGGAGGAAGCCATTCAACAATTGTCTTCACAGCTTCCTGTTGATCGCAATGCCCTTGGCAGAGATGACATGACCAAGATAGGTTACTTCAGGCAGCCAAAACTCACACTTTGAGAACTTTGCATACAAGCGGTTCTCACGAAGCTTGTTTAGGACACACCGCATGTGTCCTTCATGCTCTTCCTTGGACTTGGAATAGACTAGGATGTCATCCAGATATACCACCACGAACTTATCAAGGTACTCCATGAAAACCGAGTTCATCAGCCTCGAGAAGGTAGCAAAAGGTGAGACCGAAAGACATGACCGTGTACTCATACAGGCCATAGCGGGTGGTGAAAGCTGTTTTAGGCACATCTTCCTTGCGAATCTTGATTTGGTGATAACCACTCCTCAAATCCAGCTTAGAGAATACCACAGCCCAACTAGGCGATCAAGAGATCATTAATCCGCTGGAGGGATATTTGTTCTTGATGGTTTTAGCATTGAGAGCCCGATAGTCAACACAAAGTCTATCACCCGCCACGCTTCTTCACAAAGATTGTTGGGCTACCCCAAGAAGAAGTAATCGTGTTGAATGAAACCCAACTTCTCTTGTTCATCAAGTTGTCGCTTGAGTTCAGCCAACTCGAAGGACCCATTTTATAAGGCCGCTTGGAGATAGGAGACGCCCAGTTCAAGCTCAATTACAAACTCAACCTCACGATCCGGAGGCATACCCGACAACTCTTCGTGAAAGACATCCGGGAACTCACAGACCACCGTACACTCAATAGCTTCCATAGCATCATCATTCGTAGCCGCCAAAGAGAAAAGCTGGACAACAGAGTCGACTTGGAGAAAATACTATATGGCCTTCGTGAATCTTCAAAGAAACCGAGCGTTCAAAGACAATCAATCACAGCTGCATTTGCTGTCAACCAATCCATGCCCAAGATGACATCAATGTCAGAATTGCCCAGAACAATTAAGGAAGCCGAGAACGAAGAGCCACCAATCTCAATTTGATTGCCATGGCTGAGTTTAGAAGCTGCCATCTTTGCTCCAGGAGAAAGGACCATTAACCGCTTGAGGAGAGGAACCAATGCTAACCCATTCTCATATGCAAACTTGATAGAAACAAAAGAATGCGATGCACCAGAATCAAACAAAACTCGTGCAGGGACTGAGTTAACGGATAGCATACCCATCACAACTCCAGGTGCATGCTCAGCTTGAGCGGCGTTGACACAGTTGGCACGAGCAACGGTAGACCCGGGCTTGGTGTTGAGGTTGAGAGCCCGAGGTGGTGGTGCACGAACCAAAGGAGAGCTTGCTGCAGATCTTGGCGGGGGTGGAGGAAGAGCTTTGTTTTTCAACGAACAGTTCAGTTGAGATGTCCAGGATCTCCACATGTGAAACAAGCACCAGGTGGACGTGGAGCAACGTAGCCAGGGACTCCGCCAGACGCTCCAGGGTAGTGGTGGTTGTAGCCCCTGGGAGCAGCAGTGATGGAGTTTAGTGGCCTTGACGCGTAACTTGCAGGTCTTGGTGGAGCCGGGAGTGACGGTGGGGAGTTAGGAACCCAAACACGCCGCTTAGAAGGAGCTGCCATAGCTGAAGAACTTGATGCATCACGGTTGTGTTTCTTGGACTCCTCAAACACTTGCCTACTTGCTTCCTCTTGCAGCTGTGTCAAGTTCCAGAAAAGATGCCGGCCTTGCATGTGTGATTGCATACTTGATCGATGCATTGAGCCCTTGCCTGGACCTCTTTTGCTTCTTCTTGTCATCAGATATCTCATCGCCACCATAACGAGAAAGATTCATGAAGTTCCTGATATAGGTGTTGACATTATCGTTTTCCTCGCTAAGGTTGAGAAAAGCTTCCTTCATCCTCTCCATAACAATTTCTCGAGACATCGCTCCTTGAACGCCTCCGTGAACCTTTCCCAAGTAGGTCAAACCAAAGGCAGCTTGCCTTCAAGTAATTCTCCCACCAGAGAGCTGCATCTCCCTTTAGAAGGTGAGTAGCACACTTTACCCACTCCTGCTCAGGAACATCAGCAGTCTCGAGCAGCCTTGACATCTCACGCAACCAATCATACGCATCCAGTGGTCGATCAGAAACATCAAATTGGCGAGGGTTTAATTTCAGAAAGCTTTTGATGTCTCCTCGCTTGGGAGGTGGAGGTAGTGGAGCAAACTCGTTCCTCCTGACACTTTCCTCAAAGCGCTGTTGGTTCTGCTGCATTGCTGCCAAAGCATTGGCGATGTTTGACAGCGCAGAGCCCAGCCTGTGGTATGTCCTCATCGAATTCAGTGGTGGAGCCATCCTGTGATTGATATAAAACAAGTCAGATACTATAATGGAGAATAATAATAATCCAAAATAGTACCAAGATGGAATTAACCAAGATTAAAGGATACAATTATCGAGATGATATTAAAATATCAACAAAGTTCAAAGCACCTAGAGGATATTAAGCATATCGCACGATCGAAAAGGAGTGTGGTACACAAATATATCAAAGAAAATTTTTCCACAAATTTCGGCATTAAAATACCAATAGATGCGCAAAATTACTTAACGAATCAAGATTAGTGACTCTACCAATTCAATATACAAAAGCGAATGATACGAGTAGTGGTATGGTCGCGACTCCATCCCGCACTCAAATCATTACTCCGCACATGAACAAGTGGAACACATATCCTAACCCCTTCTTCTCACGACGAACCTAAAGATTGGTAACTACGGAAACGAACACCCCAAACAAGATAACGTCGGATACAAAGAGTAAGACAGATTGCGTCGGTTTGCAAAAGCCTGTCGGTATGGAATGTACCAACAGTTGATAACCAAAGGCTGATTAGATAACAACTTGGATGCAACAGATAGACAAGGAATTACACACACACACACACTGTTGCCTGTCAAAACCCACCGGCGAGCAGCGACGAGCAACACGAAGAGCCGGAGGCTCCTTAACTGCCTGGGCCTGGTCCTCGGGCAACGGCCCGCAAAACTCCGCACACGCCCGGCTTGGTTCAAGGCATGCCACCGACCTATACCTGGTCAGGAAGGTGATGGATTGCTTCGATCAGTTTCTCGCATGGTAAACAAGTATACGTAAATTCGAGCCAGAATCGCTCCTGTGTTTCGTGAATCGGCTCCTAGAGCCGATTATCCCATGGTTCTGCATTAGATCTACGATAACATGGGGTTTTGCTTCATCATTACAAGTTTAAATCGATTCACGACGCTTTAACGCTTTCACCACGTAATTGGAATGTCCTACACGTAATTGAGCCCGGTAGATACAAAAGATGATAAAAAACTAACCCTAGAGGAGGCCTAATCAACCGACGAAAGTCAATTACCGAACAACTCCTCTCGAACTAGCAAACCATATCCTTACGCATTACTCGGATCGCTCAACCCGCTTGCAAGGCGACTACGTGGATATCAAACTAAACCTTGGAAAACAAGGCACAACTATAACAGATCGAATCAATCGGATAAAGATCATAAGATGCTACCCTTACACCGGGAAAAGGTGCAAAGGTAGCGGGGTAACTAGAGGCATAACCAAACAAACAATAGCGAAAAGTACCGATGCTAGCCTCAACAAATCTATGATAATAGTATTACTCGCCATCAACAAGGCTTCAGACGAGTAACACCAAATAACGATAGTAGATATCGCCTAGATCGCAAGATACGATCTAGGCAGCATGACACTTACCCAAAAGAAACCCTAGAAACAAGGGGTGGCGATGCGCCGAGATTGTGTTTGTTGTGAACGTGATTGTCCTCCTTTTCTCAATAACCTTAGGTACATATTTATAGTCCGGAGACTTTCTATCTTTGGAATAACTCTACAACTCTATCTCTTACCTAAACCGAAACGGAACCTACTACAATATACAGATACACGGGCAATTTAGCCCAAATCCACGTACAAGGCCGATTCAACAACACGTTGCATATATGTATCTTCCAAGCCCATCTTGATTACGGCCCATCTCCTCCTTTGGCCAAAATATGGCGATAACACATGCCCCCCTGGTTTTGGCAATAATAATTCCAAAACCACTCTGTTGATGTTTTTTCTTCCCCCCTTTTTTTTACATCGGGTTACACGTTGCAGAGCAGAATCGTCACGCCACCCCCTCATCATGATTCCCTGTCTTCTCAACTCCTTCGCAGTGCATGATTTGACGATTTTGGCAGCACATTCTGGGAAACCGCTACGGCACTGAACCGCCTCCCACTATTCCCCTTATTTAAATTCATCTGAGCAGTTTGCAGTCCCCATCTTCCTCCAGTAGCCAAAAAACCTTATTCCTCCGCAGAAAAAACCCTCTTCCTCCGCCATGGCCTCCTCTTCTTCCGCCCTTTCCTCCCAGTCTTCCAACACCATTAGCGACCGGGAGCCGACGGCGGAGCACCCGCCCATGGCGGCGTACGAGACCCTCGCCCCACAATGGTGGGACGAGAGGGATTGGGATTTCGCCGCTTGGTCGGAGGACGACGCGTCCCTGACTGACGGCGAGGAAGGCCTCCAGTTCCTTGTCGGCGGGGAACTGGAGATGGAGAGCTCCGACGATGCTCGTTCACGGATGGCGCCGAGTCCTCCGACGAGGAGGAATCGGAGGAGGACACCTCCTCCGACGAGTATCCACGGTGAAGCGCTCGCTACCGGGTCCAAGCGAGGACACCAAGACGCATTTAGGACGAGGAGGCCCCACCTGGCATCTTCAAAGAAGAATAGCGAAGACGACACCGCAGCTACCGATGACAAATAACAAGACGACGAAGACAATGCGACGACATCGGCCTCTAGATTAGGAACTAGTAGTAGTAGTAGTAGTAGGTTTCCTTTTGTAAGCAATCAGCTCCACTGTAAATAATCGTCTTTTGAATGAACGAAGATTGCTTTTCCAACTCGAAGATTGCTTTTCCGACCCAATTTCGCCGATAGTCAAAATAGGTCGATGCTCCAGAAGCCGATAGTACTGTATCAGCTTTCACCACACTGCGCTCATACAGTCAAACAAGTCAAAGCTCGAAGAGCCGATGGTAAAACATCGGCTTTCAAAAAAAACGTTGACAAGGTCAATTTTGGTCGCATACTTAGACAAATCTGAGCGGCCACTTCCCAGTTTCAAACGGTAGCCTGCGACCCTCTTCAAAAAAAAGGCGACCCAGATCTCCAATTGCCCACCAACCAGATCGAGCTCACGGCGACAAGAACTCTCGATCCCCAACTGCATAGATCCGTCTCTGCCGGCAAACTAGATGGCGGAATCGTCCAACACCAACCCAGAGGTCTCCGGTCTGAAGGTACGCCTACTCCTCGCAGTCTGAACACGATGCTAGAATTAATGGCGAACACCTGAATTAATGCTTTATTCCACCATTAAAATTTTTTAGGTTTCAGACATTCTGCTTCCGCATCCTTCTCTCCCAAATTCTCTCTTTGCAGCAACAAGATGGTCCTGAACCTACGCACGGTGATGGCTCCCCCTTCGAGTTCTTTCCGCCAGCTCCTGTGGTTATTTTCTGCAAAAACTCGCCACCTTTGAAAAAGGTCATAATACAGAACCAGCCGATATCACCACAATCGGCTTCCAAGAACCAAGCAACCTCTAAGTCAGCTGCCCCTCGAGTTCCAACTAAAACAAGAATGATGGTGAGGAAGGTAGCTGCCAGGAAGACCTTGAGGCGCCGGAGCCCTTCTCCAGAAAGTTCGCATGTACGCTGATCCATGCCTTGGTCGATCTTTCTCACCCTTGCAAATCTGCTCGCGCTTATTAGTTCTCCTTTATTACGGGCTTCCGTCGAAGACACCTCCAGCGAGGACACTCAATCAAATCGAGGAGAATTGGGCCCAACAGACTCTGAGAGGACCATCACACCGAGCCAGCCAGATTTACCACCATCGGCTTCCAGGAAACGGTCGGTCCCTGAACCTACTGCCCCCCGAGCACCAGTCGAGGCGGGGCCAGCTGTGAGTCCCAAGAGGGCTCACAAGGGACTGCAAACTCCTTCGTCGAGCCAGGAGGTCTCGAAAATCATCACCCTTCATGCTCTTACCACTTGTTTCCTTTTATCTGCCGATTCATCATTATTTACATCGGCTAAACACCTTCCATGCGATTTACGGACGCCCAGTGGGGAAAGCCAAGGCCGATGCCTTTAGCCAAGCCGGACCTAGCAATCCCCGAAGGTGCAGATGAAACGGCTACCACTTTGGCCAAGCCCCCAGCAACCATACACAAGCCGATTGCCTCGTCATCTGCTATCCCCTCGATCTTAGGAGAGGTACGTTAGCTTCTTTCAGCTCATCCTTACATGTTGGACGTATACTGACGCCATTCTGGGCTGCCAGGGTTGTGATATTTCAGTTTTGACGTCGACCTGAATCCATCGAACCAACTCCTCTGCCAACGATGAACCACGAGCCGGGCGTTCTACCTCAATTCCAGCGTCTTAAAGCCTTGTCCTCCCCGATCGAGGAGTTGATCGAGGGTTCCGAGGAGGTGAAGAGCGTTCTGCTGAGATCAAGGATCAACTCCCAAGAGCATTGCGGGTGAAGCTTTGGCCGTTGTAACTCGTCTTTCTACGGGTCAAGGGTGAAGTTAGCTCGTGAAAGGATCAATCCTGCGCGCCCAACTTCCACCGAAGGCCAATATCGCATGATGTCGAGCTCAACGAGAAAAGGCGCTCTGGATGCCAAACCGACACCTCCGCAAGACCGCCGAGCTCGCATCCTTGAAAAGGGAGTTGGAAGATCTTGAAGAGAAGGTCCGGGCGACTAAACAGCTCATTCGCGACAAGGAAGAATCCATCGCCCGCTCCCAAGACGGGCGTAAAGCCTCAAAGCTCAATCAAGACCGATCCGGCAAATCGTGCCTGAACAAGCAGCTAGTGACGGGAAAGGACGAAGATGACGAAGCCGAGATCGCCGAGGTGGATCGTGTCCGTGCTGACGCCCTCCACGCCTTCGAGGCATTTCTTCAGTAGCTCGTTCATGTAAACTGGCACCTGCTTGTAATAGTTTGAACCTCTAGAGTCGATGACTATGCATCGGCTATATATTTTGTTTTTTATTCGGCCGATTTCATGTATCGTCCCCCACATTTCACTGTCCATCGTCCCACATGCTTGGGAAATATTTCTTGAGATGTTGACCGTTGATACCATCGGAATTTTACGTCCAGCTCCTCAAGCATGTACGCGTTCCCTCTTAAAACTTGATCGACCCTGTATGGCCCGTGCCAATTTGGAGACCATTTACCATATGCTGCATCCTTAGTCCCCAATGGCAATACAGCTTCCCATATGTAGCATCCCAGTTGTCTAACCCCTGTAATGCTACATGTCATAATAATAAAATGGGCCACTTCCAACATATGATTGCTGCATCATCATCATATCATGCTCATGTCATCATACAACCTTGCATTTGTGCACCATATAAAACCCTTTCTTGTTTGGTTCTTATCTCATGTGCATGATTAATTGTATTTGCCTCTTGATATTGTAGTTGGCTCTTGATACATTGTTAAATGCCCAAGTTGAGTTGGGGGCATCTCTCTTTTGCTTCCACCACCTTTTCTTCCACCACCTTATAATTCCACCATCCATTGATATGAGTTTGGCCTTTTATTGAGTTTCCCTAGCCATGTTGTTGGTTGGATCCACTCATAATCTTTTGCTTGGCCTTTAACCACCTTTTTGGAATGCAAGGATTAAAGCCACATGGGATCATGTTGTTTTCACAATATAACCACTTGGCATTAATTGTCTTGCATGGGCCATGCAAGTACCATCTCCTAGTTTTTGGCTTTTGTCTGGATTTCTAATTGGAGCCTTCTTCTTTGCTTGATCATGTTTGGTTAGTATAAAACCCTAGCTACCCTCCTCTTTCTTTGTTCTTGCTTGACCTATGTTGGGATCATGCATGGACCCAAAAACCCCACCACCACCATATGACCATCTCTCTCCCTTCTCCCTCTTTTCTTGTTTTTTTTGTTTAGAGCTTGCTTGTAGTTGCTTGATCAACTAGAGTGCCACCATCTTTTCCCTAAACCTCTTAGCAACTTTAAACCTCCCCCTCCATCTTTTCTTATCTCTTTTACCAAAACCCTAATCCCACTCTTGCCATCTTTCTCTAGCTAAACAAAACCCTAGTTACCTCTACCTCTAATCAAAACCCTAAACGACCTTTTTCTCTCTAAACTAAACCTAGCTACCATATAACCCTCTCCCTCTCCTCTCTAGTAAACTACCCCCTAATCTACCCTTCTCCCTTCCATACATGCCCCAACCCAGCTCGCATCAACCCTCTCTATCTACCAGGCGCCCCACCCCAGCTCCCTACATGCCCCACACGACCAGGACACCCCCTTGCTGCCCCACACGGCATGGTACCCCTCTCTCCTAGCCCTAGACCGAACCCCCTCTCTCTTTTCTCCCCTCTCTTCCCTCTCCCTGGCCAAGGGCCCCTCTGGCCAACCTGCCTCACCAAAACTCCCCTACCCCACCTGCCAGCCTCCCTCTCCCCGTCCCAGTTCTACCACGCCACCCTGGTCCCTGCCGAGCACGTGAGAGGAGGAGGCCGACGTGCCCTGCCAGCTTTCCCCTCCCCCACCCCACACACCTCCTCTTCCTTCTTATCCTCTCCTCATCCTCTCTCGCCTCCAGAACCCCCAGATCTACCCCGCAAGCACCCTGCCTTCCCCCTTTCTTCCCTAGCTCCCTCTCGCCGCCCACGCCAGCTACCCCCTGCCCTCGTCGATCTACCCGGTGGAGTGCTGCTGCGAGTGGTCGAGGAGAACCAGGCGAGCCCCCGCACCACGCCTGCACACGCCGTCGAGGAGGAGAAGGACCGGAGCCGCCAGGAACTGCCGCGCCACGCCGGAAACCCTAGCCTCCAGTTCATGAAGCCGCGGTGATCGCCGCTCCCCGCGCCACGCCGACCACGCCCGGCATCGCGGTGAGTTCTGAACCTCGACAACCTCCCATCCTCGGTCGCTTCTGGTTGCGCGTTGTTTCGTCGAACGCCCTCGGCGCCAGGCCTCGCCACCGCCGTTAGCACTGCTGCCGAATCGCTTACCTAGCCTGGGCGAGCGACCGCGTAGCCAGCATCCAGTTGGCACCCGCTCCAAGGCGAGCCCTGTTCGATCCTCGCCACGCCACGCCCAGCGCGCGCGAGGGGAAGATCCACAAGGCGCCTGGCCTTTATGAAACCCCTCGGTTTCTTTTGCTTAACCCGCAATCCCTGAGGTCCCACCTGTCAGCGGCGGTGGCCTTTTTCTAAAAAGGCTCCCGCAAGACCCCGTGCTGAACCCGCAGTCCACCCCCTGGCCGCGTGTGCGTTTTGCAGAAATCCCCTGGCCCTTTTGTTTGCATCAACCCGCGGTCCCTGAGAGCCCTCGTGTCAGTGACTGTGTACCTTTTGCATTTAGGCGCCTGTTGTTCGTTTCAATAAACCCGCGGTCCAGTTGTGCGCCAGGCACTGCCGCGTGGGCCAGCGAGCCTCCCTGGTCCACCTGTCTGCGGCTCAGGCTAGCTGAGGCTGTGTGTTAAACGTCCCAGATGCTGTTTAAATTCAAAAGATGTTAAATAAATTCAAATTTCAAATTCTTTTCAGATTTCTAATAACTTTTACATCCTTTATCCAAATTGAGCAAATGATATATGTATTGATATCAGCAAGAAGAGAGGAATTCAAATATGCCATCTGTTTTGTATTTTGCTCAAGTAAAATTCCAAGTTCATGTTAATTACATCAAATGCCACTGGATTTTCAACAATTAATAACTTTTGTTTTGTAAATCCAAATTTAGCAAGTAAATAGTCTAAATTGATCAGCTCGAGAACTTTCTGACTATGCTACCCATGACTTCAATTGCAGCATGCATCATATAAAAATATGCTAAACAGCAAATGTTATGGCAACAATTGTGAGTCTAAAACCCAATTAAATGTTACTTTCTTGTTCTTCACACCTCACCATGCCATGCTACCTTTCTTGCCATGCAAATTGTGCATCATTCATCATGGCATGATTGTTTGCTTGACGCATCTTATTCATATGCTTGTGCTCTATATTTATGTTGGCCTTGTTTGTTTGGTTTTTCTCGGATAGACACTGAGCAGGGGTTGTATCAAGAGAACCAGGAGCACTACCCAGAACCGTCCTTTGCTTCAACAGAGACACCAGGCAAGCACTACCACATGCTTGCATACATACAGTACCTAATGCCTCTATCTTATTCTTGCATCATTGAGTCGCGATTGCATTAAATTGAATCCCAAGTATGCATAGCCTTTACTTTTAAACCCCACCAAGCTTGTATCCTCCATCCCATGAGCCACTACTATAGGAGTTGTTTGAGCCATGCGAGTCGTAGAACAGCATGTGTAGGGTTTGTGAGAGTCTGATGAATAATGAGGTACCTAAACAACTTAACCTGAGTAGTTCTGGGATAACTAAAGAAAGAGGCACCGGTGGGCAATATCTGCTATTTGGTTTTTCCTGCTCACTTGTGTCCCGTAAGACCCCGAGTACTTGATTCCTGTTCCTTGATTTATCGCGCTATCCACATCCGGGAGGTATATGGGACCCCCGAGCCGAGCTTGATTCCGCTTATTTCTTGGGGCCACAAACTAGTTTGAGGTTTTATTACTATCCTGTACTTATGCCATGTTTATCGCTTTATTTACGATCAGCGAGGTACGCATTAATCGATCGCTTTTGAAGCGGAATGTTTACGCGGTATCGACAAGCCCATCACACTTTTGGGTTCCCGATGTTTCGACCATTGACGCAGACCTTGAGGCCGTCTCGAGCTTGCTTACTCCGCTATGGATCTACTCAAAGGGTGGCCCTGAAATATTTCAATCTTGTGATTGCTTTGTCGTGAAGGCCTCGTTGGGTTTTGATTTGGTTTTTCCGAGGTTGATCGAGTGTGTGTTGCTATTGGTGCACCCCGGCCGGGTAAAACTTTCTGAAAGCCGTGTCCGCGGTTATGGACGACTTGGAGCAGCTTGATCATAGACAAGCATAACTAAAGTACCGCTTTAATCTGACTAAAGTAACTTGACTAGTAAATAGTGCAATACTCATGGAATGGTTAATAAAATTGCCAACGGATGGGGGGGTTGTTCGTCCGCTTCCTTGTTGGTAAGCGGGGAGGAGGATGGATCGGATGAGATTACCATTATAACTGTTGTACTTAAATTCACGGACATCCGTCTATCATTGGTTAGGCGGATGGTTAGCGCATATTCTGTAGAATTGCTAGGGTTTATCTTTTGCTGCAATTGCGTCACCCCAGGTTGTGTTCCCCTTTAGAGGCATTAAGACTTGCTGAGTACCCTTAGGGTCTCACACGATAAATTCTTGATTCAGATGAACAGGTACCTTCTCAGGACGGATACTGGGTGGAAGAAGCCGATGATGTGGGCAACGATCGTATGGTGTAGAGATTCCGCACGGGATCCGTGAGACCTGTAGTTGGGATGTGCTTATTTTCTCGGCATCTTATGCCTATTTGCTTCTTATCCGCATCGGATCTTGTTTGCCGCCCGCATGATACTGATGTGTCTTTGTATGAGGAGTTATCCTAAATTATAGATGTATCTAGGTCATTTGAATCTTGCCGATGGCGTTGGTATATTTCCTTTCTTTCTAGATGGTGTGGCTCGATGTACTCTTGTATGGTGGCTTGCGACATACCCACTTGTGTACGTAGTTGATCCTTCACTGCCGACCACGCCAGACAGTCCCGTTGAGAGGTTAGCGGTTGGGACGCCTGAAAGGACTACCAAAGGAGTGGCTTTGGGGCCCCGCCGTACTATTTCAACCGCTATCTCTCATCCAGGCTTGTATCTAGGAGCGTAGTTCACCGAGGTAGTTACAATTGGTATCAGAGCCATCCCGACCTTCAGGGTTTCAGCAAAACGGTCGTTGAAAGTATAGCAAATATTTTGAGTAGTTATGTATATTAGGGAAAAACAAAACCGAGAGTAGGACTGCTTCCACTTTTCTTCTTACCCTCCCACCCACCCTTTTCTCGGTAAGGAAGTGTAACGCTTTTCAATTCTCTTCTCAAAGTTCAAACTAGGATTCACGTGTTCGGCTCGTAGTACCATAGGATGTGTGTGTGTGTGTGTGTGTGTGTAATCCCTTGTCTATCTGTTGCATCCAAGTTGTTATCTTATCGCCTTTGGCTATCCACTTGGTACATTCCATACCGATGTGCATTTGTAAACCGACGCAATCTATCTTCCTTTTGTATCCGACGCTATCTTGTTTGGGGTGTTCGCTTCCGTAGTACCAATCTTTAGGTTTCGCCGTGAGAAGAAGGGTTAGGATATGTGTTCCACTTGTTCAAAAGTGGAGTAATGATTTGAGTGCGGGATGGAGTCGCGACCATACCACTACTTTTATCATTTGCTTTTGTATATTGGATCGGTAGAGTCACTAATCTTGATTCGTTAAGTAATTTTATGATCTATTGGTATTTTATTGCCAAATTTGTGGAAAATTTTTCTTTGATATGTTTGTGTACCACACTTCTTTTCAACGTGTGCGATATGCTTAATATCTTTGAGGTGCTATGAACTTTGTTGATATTTTCATATCATCTCAAGAATTGTACCTCTAATCTTGGTTAATTCCATCTTGGTACTATTTTGGATTATTATCATTCTCCATTATAGTACGACTTGAGTTTTACATCAATGACAGGATGGCTCCCCACCGGATCGAGGAGGATATTCCTCCGTAATCGGGCTCATTGCCAAGCATTGCAAATGCTGGCAGCCATGCAAGAGAACCAATGCGCTTTGAGGAGAGCGTCAAGGAACGAGTTCACTCCACTTCCTCCACCTCCCAAGCGTGGTGACATCAAGAGCTTCCTCAAGTTCAGTCCTCGTCAGTTTGATGTGTCTGACCGACCTCTTGATGCGGACGATTGGCTCCGTGAGATCTCAAGGCTGCTCGAGATCTGGATGTTCCGTAACAGAATGGGTAAAGTGTGCTACTCACCTGCTCAAGGGAGACGCAGCTCTATGGTGGGAAAACTATTTGAAGGCTAGCTGCACTGGGCTCCAGCCTACTTGGGAGAGGTTCACCGCAGCTTTCAAAGAACAGTTCCTCTCAGAGATTGTGATGGAACGGATGAAGGATGCTTTCCTCAACTTGAAGCAGGGCAATGATAACGTCAACACCTACATCAGGAACTTTATGAACCTGTCTCGCTATGGTGGTGATGAGGTATCTGATGACAAGAAAAGCGTAAGAGATTCGTGCAAGGGCTCAATGCGTCGATCAAGTATGCACTCACGCATGCAAGACCGCAACCTTCCCGAACTGCAGCATATGGCACTACAAGAGGAGGCTAGGCGATGTTCGAGGAGTCCAAGAAACACAGCAGGATGCATCAAGCTCGGCAGAATGGCAACTCCTTCTAAGCGGGCGTGTCCGGGTTCCTAACACCCCACCGTCGCCTCCCGGCTCCACCAAGACCTGCGAGCTTCACGTCAAGGCCACCAAACTTCACCACTGCGGCTCCTGTGGGCTACAACAACCCTTACCTGAGCGCTGGCGGAGTCCTCGGCTTCTCGCTTCCACGTCCTCGCGGTGCTTGCTACATGTGGAGATCATGGTCATCCCCTGAACTGCCCAATGAAGAACAAAGCTCTCCCTCAACCCCCGCCAAGATCTGCAACAAGCTCTCCTCGATTCAGGCACCACCGCCTCGGCTCTCAACATCAACACTAAGCCCGGTCTGCGGTTGTTCGAGCTAATCGCTAACGCCTCTCAAGCTGAGCTCGCACCTGGAGTTGTCATGGGTATGCTATCAGTTAACTCAGTTCCTGCACGAGTTCTCTTTGATTCTGGTGCATCGCATTCATTTGTGTCTCACAAGTTTGCAAATGAGAATGAGTTAGTCCTGGGTCCTCTTCAAAAGAAGTTGATGGTTCTTTCTCCTGGAGCAAATATGATGGCAACTAAGATCAGCCATGGCAACCAAGTTGAGATTGGTGGTTCTTCATTTCTGGCTTCTTTGATTGTTCTGGGCAACTCTGACATTGATGTCATCCTGGGCATGGATTGGTTGACAGCAAATGCAGCTGTGATTGATTGTGCTGAACGCTCAGTGTCTTTGAAGATCCCTGAAGGCCATCTAGTCTTTTCTCCAAGTCTGACTCCGGATGTCCAGCTCTATTCCTTGGCTGCTCTGAATGATGATGCCATGGAAGCTATTCAGAAGGTACCAGTGGTCTGTGAGTTCCCGGATGTTTTTCCTGAAGAGTTGCCAGGTATGCCTCCGGATCGCGAGGTTGAATTCGTGATCGAGCTTGAACCTGGAACGGCTCCTATCTCCAAGAGGCCATACAAAATGGGTCCTTCCGAAATGGGTGAACTCAAACGGCAACTTGATGAACAAGAGAAGTTGGGTTTCATTCAAGATAGCACTTCTTCTTGGGGTAGTCCAACAATCTTCGAAGAAGCGTGATGTAACCGATAGGCTCTGTGTTGACTACCGGGCTCTAAATGCTAAAACCATCAAGAACAAATATCCTCTCCTCGGATAAATGATCTTTGATCACCGGGTGAGCTGTGGTGTTCTCTAAGCTGGATTTGAGGAGTGGCTATCACCAAATCAAAATTCGCAAAGAGGATGTGCCCAAGAGCTTTCACCACTCGCTATGGCCCGTATGAGTACACGGTCATGTCTTTCGCCTCACCAACGCACTTGCTACCTTCTCGAGGCCGATGAACTCCGCTTTCATGGAGTACCGGACAAGTTTGTGGTGGTATATCCGGATGATATTCTGGTCTATTCCAAGTCCAAGGAGGAGCATGAAGAGCACCGAGGTGTGTCCTGAACAAGCTTCGTGAGAACCGCTTGTATGCCAAGTTCTCAAAGTGTGAGTTCCGTTACCAAGTAACCTATCCTGGGCATGTTATCTCGCCAAGGGCATTGCAACAACCCGAAACCGTGAAGACAATAGTTGAATGGCTTCCTCCCGCTAATGTCAAGGAAGTGCGGAGTTTTCTCGGCTTGGCTAGCTATTGTCGCTGCTTTTGTGCGTAACTTCTCGAAGATAGCAAAGCCTCTTACCGACCTCCTCAAGAAAGGCAAGAAGTACCTGTGGACACCTGCCTGCCTAGAAAGTTTTGAGACACTCAAAGAGAAGCTCACTTCCACACCAGTCTTGGTTCCTCCGGATACATCCAAGCCTTTCCAGATCTTCTGCGATGCATCTTTGCAAGGATTGGGTGGTCCTTATGCAAGAGAGACAGTGGTTGCTTATGCCTCTCGCCGTTGAAGACGCATGAGGTCAACTATCCCACGATGACCTTGAGCTAGCAGAAGTGGTCTTTGCTTTGAAGCTGGAGGCACTACTTGCTGGGTAACCGCTGTGAGATCTTCTCGACCACAAGAGTTTGAAGTATATCTTCACTCAACCGGATCTCAATCTTCGCAAAGGAGATGGATTGAAGCAATCAATGACTCGATGTGACCATCAACTACACTCTGGAAAAGCAAACGTCATGGCGTATGCGCTTAGTCGTAAAGCTTATGTCAACAACCTCATGGTGGAAGAGCAGCCTCTCTTGTGCGAGGAATTCCCACCGAACTCGGAGATTGTGGAACAAGGGCACCTTCTCGAACCTTCCGCTACTCCTCTCTTGGAAGAACAGATTCGTTCTCGTCTTGGTGATCCGCACACTAAAAAGCTCATCGCTAAGCTTGGCACTCAAGTATGAATCCTTCCATGTTGATGATCAAGGAACGCTCTTCTTGAACACCGGATGTTTGTTCCAAACTACCCGGTCCGAGAGACCAAGTTCTCAAGGAGGCACATGATTCGTCCTTTCTATCCATCCCGGCAGCACAAAGATGTACATGGACTTGAAAACACAGATCTTGGTGGCCTGGGTTGAAAAGGTATTGTGCCAAGTATGTCTCGAATGTGATGTCTGCAGAGTCAAGGCTGTTCATCGTAAACCATTTGGTCTTCTACAGCCATTGAAGCCTCCTAATGGAAATGGGAGAAAGTTGAGATGGACTTCATCACCGGTTTTCCGAGGTCGCAGAAGGGCAACAATGCAATTTTGTTGTCATCGACAGCTTTCTAAAGTGGCACACTTCTTCCCGATCAAAGAAACAATTTCGGACTTCGATTGGTGAGCTCTATATCAACAGGATTGTCTCTTTGTATGGGGTTCCACTTGAGATCAGTTCGGACCGTGGAGCATCTTCACCTCAAAGTTCGGGAAAGTTTCCAAAAGCTTTGGGAACAAAGTTGAACTTCAAAGACTGCTTACCACCCTCGCCTCAAGGACAAGTGGAGAGAATCAATCGATTCTCGAGGACATGCTTAGAGCTTGGTCATCTCGTTTGGCATGAAGTGGGAAGAATGCCTTCCATATGCTGAATTCTCCTACAACAACAGCTTCGGAAGAGTCAAGATGGCACCATTCGAGGCTCTCTATGGTCGGAAGTGCGTAACTCCCATTGGTTGGTCAGTGCGGGAGAAAGAATCTGGTTTGGCCTCGACATTGTGACCCAAGCAGAGGAGAAGGTGCATATCATTCGGAGAACTCAAGATTGCTCGAGTCGTCGGAAGAGCAACTATGACAGAAGCACACGATATGGTATATGCCCTGTGATCTCGCTCTACCTTCGTGTCACTCCCATGAGAGGAACACACCGCCGTATCAAAGGAAAGTTGGCTCCTAGATACATCGGTCCTTTCAAGATACGTGGTAGAAGAGGAGAAGTTGCTTATGCACTTGAGCTTCCAGAAAAACTCAAAGTCCATGATGTTTTCCACATCTCTCAGCTAAAGAAGTGCTTCAAAGACCCCGGCAAGACCGTGGACCATGAGCTAATCGACCTCCAAGAAGATCTCTTATCAAGAGCACCCCACCAAAATCCTCGAGACCATGAGCGAAGGACTCAACAAGTCCATCAAATTCTGCAAGGTGCAGTGGTCACACCATTCTGTTGATGAAGCAACTTGGGAGCGTGAAGATGAACTCCGTGTCAACCATCCTTCTCTCTTTGTGTCTTCTTCTTCTTCTTCCTAGAATCTCGGGGCGAGATTCCTGTTTAGTGGGGGAGAGTTGTAGCATCCCAGTTGTCTAACCCCTGTAATGCTACATGTCATAATAATAAAATGGGCCACTTCCAACATATGATTGCTGCATCATCATCATATCATGCTCATGTCATCATACAACCTTGCATTTGTGCACCATATAAAACCCTTTCTTGTTTGGTTCTTATCTCATGTGCATGATTAATTGTATTTGCCTCTTGATATTGTAGTTGGCTCTTGATACATTGTTAAATGCCCAAGTTGAGTTGGGGGCATCTCTCTTTTGCTTCCACCACCTTTTCTTCCACCACCTTATAATTCCACCATCCATTGATATGAGTTTGGCCTTTTATTGAGTTTCCCTAGCCATGTTGTTGGTTGGATCCACTCATAATCTTTTGCTTGGCCTTTAACCACCTTTTTGGAATGCAAGGATTAAAGCCACATGGGATCATGTTGTTTTCACAATATAACCACTTGGCATTAATTGTCTTGCATGGGCCATGCAAGTACCATCTCTCCTAGTTTTTGGCTTTTGTCTGGATTTCTAATTGGAGCCTTCTTCTTTGCTTGATCATGTTTGGTTAGTATAAAACCCTAGCTACCCTCCTCTTTCTTTGTTCTTGCTTGACCTATGTTGGGATCATGCATGGACCCAAAAACCCCACCACCACCATATGACCATCTCTCTCCCTTCTCCCTCTTTTCTTGTTTTTTTTGTTTAGAGCTTGCTTGTAGTTGCTTGATCAACTAGAGTGCCACCATCTTTTCCCTAAACCTCTTAGCAACTTTAAACCTCCCCCTCCATCTTTTCTTATCTCTTTTACCAAAACCCTAATCCCACTCTTGCCATCTTTCTCTAGCTAAACAAAACCCTAGTTACCTCTACCTCTAATCAAAACCCTAAACGACCTTTTTCTCTCTAAACTAAACCTAGCTACCATATAACCCTCTCCCTCTCCTCTCTAGTAAACTACCCCCTAATCTACCCTTCTCCCTTCCATACATGCCCCAACCCAGCTCGCATCAACCCTCTCTATCTACCAGGCGCCCCACCCCAGCCTCCTACATGCCCCACACCACGGGACACCCCTTGCTGCCCCACACGGCATGGTACCCTCTCTCCTAGCCCTAGACCGAACCCCTCTCTTTTCTCCTCTTCCCTCTCTCGCCAAGGGCCCTCCGCCAACCTGCCTCACCAAAACTCCCCTACCCCACCTGCCAGCCTCCCTCTCCCCGTCCCAGGTGTACGACGCCACCCTGGTCCCTGCCGAGCACGTGAGAGGAGGAGGCCGACGTGCCCTGCCAGCTTTCCCCTCCCCCACGCCACACCTGCCTCCTCTTCCTTCTTATCCTCTCCTCATCCTCTCTGCCTCCCAACCCCAGATCTACCCCTAAGCGCCCGCTTCCCCCTTTCTTCCCTAGCTCCTCTCGCCCACGCCAGCTACCGCCTCGCCGATCTACCGTGGAGTGCTCACGAGTGGTCGAGGAGAACCAGGCGAGCCCCCGCACCACGCCTGCACACGCCGTCGAGGAGGAGAAGGACCGGAGCCGCCAGGAACTGCCGCGCCACGCCGGAAACCCTAGCCTCCAGTTCGCGAGCTTCGCCAGTGATCGCCTGCTCCCCGCGCCACGTCGACCACGCCGGCACGTTCGCGGTGAGTTCCTGAACCTCCCTGACAACCTCCCATCCTCGGTCGCTTCCTGGTTGCGCCGTTTGTTTCGTCGAACGCCCTACGTGCGCCAGCGCCTCGCCACCTGCCGTTAGCACCGCGCGCCGAATCGCCTTACCTAGCCATGGCGACCCAGTAGCAGCCCAGCCCACCGCAGTGGCACTGCGTCGCGCACATGAGCCCAGATCCAGGTTCGAACCTGCTCGCCACGCCAGCTGTCACAAGGCGCGCGCGAGGGGAAGATCCACAAGGCGCCTGCCCCTTTGCGAGAAACCCCAGGCTGTTTCTTTTGCTTAACCCAATCCTCGAGGTCCCACTGTCGTGGCGGTGGCCTTTTTCTAAAAGGCTCCCGAAGACCCGTCTTGAACCCACAGTCCACCCCGGCGTGTGCGTTTGCGTAAATCCCTGGCCCTTTTGTTTGCATCAACCCGCGGTCCCTGAGAGCCCTCGTGTCAGTGACTGTGTACCTTTTGCATTTAGGCGCCTGTTGTTCGTTTCAATAAACCTGCGGTCCAGTTGTGCGCCAGGCACTGCCGCGTGGGCCAGAGAGCCTCCCTGGTCCACCTGTCTGCGGCTCAGGCTAGCTGAGGCTGTGTGTTAAACGTCCCAGATGCTGTTTAAATTCAAAAGATGTTAAATAAATTCAAATTTCAAATTCTTTTCAGATTTCTAATAACTTTTACATCCTTTATCCAAATTGAGCAAATGATATATGTATTGATATCAGCAAGAAGAGAGGAATTCAAATATGCCATCTGTTTTGTATTTTGCTCAAGTAAAATTCCAAGTTCATGTTAATTACATCAAATGCCACTGGATTTTCAACAATTAATAACTTTTGTTTTGTAAATCCAAATTTAGCAAGTAAATAGTCTAAATTGATCAGCTCGACGAGACCTTTCTGACTATGCTACCCATGACTTCAATTGCAGCATGCATCATATAAAAATATGCTAAACAGCAAATGTTATGGCAACAATTGTGAGTCTAAAACCCAATTAAATGTTACTTTCTTGTTCTTCACACCTCACCATGCCATGCTACCTTTCTTGCCATGCAAATTGTGCATCATTCATCATGGCATGATTGTTTGCTTGACGCATCTTATTCATATGCTTGTGCTCTATATTTATGTTGGCCTTGTTTGTTTGGTTTTTCTCGGATAGACACTGAGCAGGGGTTGTATCAAGAGAACCAGGAGCACTACCCAGAACCGTCCTTTGCTTCAACAGAGACACCAGGCAAGCACTACCACATGCTTGCATACATACAGTACCTAATGCCTCTATCTTATTCTTGCATCATTGAGTCGCGATTGCATTAAATTGAATCCCAAGTATGCATAGCCTTTACTTTTAAACCCCACCAAGCTTGTATCCTCCATCCCATGAGCCACTACTATAGGAGTTGTTTGAGCCATGCGAGTCGAGAACAAAGATGTGTAGGGTTTGTGAGAGTCTGATGAATAATGAGGTACCTAAACAACTTAACCTGAGTAGTTCTGGGATAACTAAAGAAAGAGGCACCGGTGGGCAATATCTGCTATTTGGTTTTTCCTGCTCACTTGTGTCCCGTAAGACCCCGAGTACTTGATTCCTGTTCCTTGATTTATCGCGCTATCCACATCCGGGAGGTATATGGGACCCCCCTGAGCCAGAGCTTGATTCCGTCTTATTTCTTGGGGCCACAAACTAGTTTGAGGTTTTATTACTATCCTGTACTTATGCCATGTTTACTGCTTTATTTACGATTGTGCGGTAGCACAATCGCATCGCTTTTGAAGCGGAATGTTTACGGTATCGACAAGCCCACCACACTTTCGGGTTCCCAATCGTTACTGACCATTGACGCAGACCTTGAGGCCGTCTCGAGCTTGCTTACTCCGCTATGGATCTACTCAAAGGGGTGGCCCCCTGAAATATTTCTGAATCTTGTGATTGCTTTGTCGTGAAGGCCTCGTTGGGTTTTGATTTGGTTTTTCCGAGGTTGATCGAGTGTGTGTTGCTATTGGTGCACCCCGGCCGGGTAAAACTTTCTGAAAGCCGTGTCCGCGGTTATGGACGACTTGGAGCACAGTTTCTTGATCATAGACAAGCATAACTAAAGTACCGCTTTAATCTGACTAAAGTAACTTGACTAGTAAATAGTGCAATACTCATGGAATGGTTAATAAAATTGCCAACGGATGGGGGGGTTGTTCGTCCGCTTCCTTGTTGGTAAGCGGGGAGGAGGATGGATCGGATGAGATTACCATTATAACTGTTGTACTTAAATTCACGGACATCCGTCTATCATTGGTTAGGCGGATGGTTAGCGCATATTCTGTAGAATTGCTAGGGTTTATCTTTTGCTGCAATTGCGTCACCCCAGGTTGTGTCCCCTTTAGAGGCATTAAGACTTGCCGAAAATTCTTAGGGTCTCACACGATAAATTCTTGATTCAGATGAGCAGTACCTTCTCGTGACGGATATTGGGTGGAAGAAGCCGATGATGTGGGCAACGATCGTATGGTGTAGAGATTCCGCACGGGATCCGTGAGACCTGTAGTTGGGATGTGCTTATTTTCTCCGCATCTTATGCCTATTTGCTTCTTATCCGTACTGGATCTTGTTTGCCGCCCGCATGATACTCGATGTGTGCCGTATGAGGAGTTATCCTAAATTATAGATGTATCTAGGTCATTTGAATCTTGCCGTATGGCGTTGGTATATTTCCTTTCTTTCTAGATGGTGTGGCTCGATGTACTCTTGTATGGTGGCTTGCGTACATACCCACTTGTGCACGTAGTTGATCCTTCGCCGACCACGCCGCCAGACAGTCCCGTTGAGAGGTTAGCGGTTGGGACGTCTGAAAGGACTACCAGTGAGTGGCTTTTGGGGCCCCGCCGTACTATTTCAACCGCTATCTCTCATCCAGGCTTGTATCTAGGAGCGTAGTTCACCGAGGTAGTTACACCATACCAGATCGCCAACGTGGAACTCTTTTGGTCTCACCTTCTTATTATATGCACGAGCTACCTTGGCCTTGTTCTCTTTGTTTTTCTCGAGCGACCACAGCCTGAGCTCAGTTAAATCTTCAACACTGTCACTCATTAAAGCCGCATATTCTTCAGTTGTTAGATCGTTCTGAAAAGTGACACGTCTCGATCCAGCCGTAATCTCCCAGGGCAATACGGCTTCTTGTCCATAGACTAGATGGTATGGCGAGGTTTTTATCGCTCCATGGCATGACATGCGATAAGCCCATAAAGCTTCTGACAAAACCTCGTGCCAACGCCTAGGGTGCTCGTCGACTTTCCTCTTGATCAACTTGATAAGGCTCTGGTTGGACGCTTCAGCTTGCCCATTTGCTTGAGCATAGTATGGAGATGATCGAATCAGCTTAATCCCCGTGTCCTCACAGAACTTTCTGAACTCGTTAGAAATGAAGACCGAACCTCCATCGGTCGTGATAGTTTGGGGAATCCCGAATCTATGAATGACATGTTCTTTCACAAAATTGATAACATCCTTTGAGTTTACTGACTTCATAGGGACAGCTTCCACCCATTTAGTGAAATAATCAGTAATGGCCAAAATCCACATGTGGCCTTTGCTTGATGGAGGATTGATCTTGCCGATCATATCCATGCCCCAACCTCGGAATGGCCAAGGCTTGATGATGGGGTTCATTGCTGACGCGGGTACCATCTGAATTTTCCCAAATTTCTGACACGCTTGACACCCTTTGTAGTACTTGAAGTCCTCAAGCATGGTGGGCCAATAAAACCGATCTGACCAACCATTTCATCTTGTGAGCCGATTGATGAGTTCCACAGCGCCTTTCGTACCTCGTGTAGGAGCCGATTGGCCCTGCACATTTGAGCAGAACCTCCGAGTCCTGTAAAACATGTCGCCCCGATAAGCACATACTTCATGGCCTTGTACCTTATCCGCTTAGGTGCCCCGAGCGAATCCTTCAAGTAATTGAAGATATCGGCTCCAATCGCCTGCTTCGAGGCATCGAACATCGGCTCTCGCTACGCCTTTGTAGCGAAGCCATTGTGCAAGATCATTCGCCGGTATTCGCGATCGCGGGATCCGTGAAGTTTATGTACTGAACTGTGCCATCAGCTCGCGGCATTGCAGCCATAATGGGAAGAGCGACTCGCTCACACTTGTATTCCTCCGTAAGTTGGGAAATCACCAACTTGGAGTCTCCAAAATTTCCACGCTCGCTCCAGCTTGATGAGCAACTCCATTCTTTGCGATCGCCTCATACTCGGCGACGTTGTTGGTGCGAGGGTAGATAACCTGATGGAGAAGGAAAATGTTGCCCCGGCGACACGAGTATGCCGATGCCGCATCCATCGTCACAAACCGATCCATCGAAAAACATAGCCCACGTATAGACAAGGTGCTATATTAGTGTTGATCCTTTCAGATAAGGTCGGCCAATGCCGACCTTAATCGCTTTCGCGGGTTGATACCGGATGTCAAACTCCGATAATGCAAACATCCATTTGCCGGTCAATGGACTTTCAACATAGGAGCCGACATGTGCTTTATGACATCCGATTTGCATATGATGATAATCTCACGAGAGCAAGATGTGGCGCAGCTTGGTGCAGGTGAAAAACAGGCAGAGGCACAACTTATCGATATCAGGATACCTTGTCTCTGCATCCAACATCCTTCTGCTTATGTAAAACACGACTCGCTCCAGACCATCATAAACTTGCACCACCACCGAGGCGATGGAAGTGTCAGCTACTGACAAGTAAATGTAGAACGGCCTATCCGGCTGGGGCGGAACCAACACTGGCGGCTTCGTCAGATATTCTTTGATCTCGTCGAAGGCTCGTTGTTGTTCTGCCCCCCAGCGAAATTCCTCGTCAGATTTAATTTTCACCAGTCCCATGAACGGCTCTATTCTTCCTGACAGATTGGAGATGAATCTTCTGACGAAGTTGATCTTGCCGATGAGAGACTGCAGTTCTTTCTTCGTGGTAGGTGGCTTCATTGTTCGTGACCGCCTCGACTTTTCAGGCCGATCTCAATTCCGCGTTCATGGACCAAGAACCCCAAGAACTGACCGGCCATTACCCCGAAGGCACACTTCTTTGGATTCATCCGTAGCCCGAATTTTCTTGTTCGGTCCAGGACGCGTTGTAGATCGTCCAAGTGTCCTTGTACTGAAGCAGACTTGACCACCACGTCATCGATGTAAATTTCCACCAGCTTGCCGATCATATCATGGAAAATGTAATTCATGGCTCTTTGGTACGTGGCGCCGGCATTCTTTAGTCCAAACGTCATGACTACATATTCAAACAACCCCACAACGGACTCGAATGCGCCTTGTGTATATCTTCCGAGCCATAAAAATTTGGTTGTAACCGCATTGCCATCCATGAAGCTCAAGATCTTATGACCAGTCACCGTTGATTAACGTTTCTGCTACCGGCATCGGATACTCATCCTTTGGAGTAGCTCTATTGAGATCCCGAAAATCTATGGCAACACGCCAGCGGCCATCCTTTTTCTCTACAGGTACGATACTAGAAATCCACTCAGCATACCTGCATGGCCTGATTAACTTGGCTGTCAACATTTTCTCGACCTCTTTCTTGACTTCTTCCAAAATTTCGGCCTTCATCTGTCGTGCTCGCTTTGGAATGGCGAAATCCTTTTTAAGCGGAGATGCTCAATGATGCTCCTGTCTAACCCGGGCATCTCTGTACAGTCCCAGGCAAAGCAGTTTGGATATTCTTTCAACAGAGCTATCATCGGACCCCGCAGACTCGGATCTAACTTCTTGCTGATAAATGTTGGTCGTGGCTTATCCCCAGGACCAATGTCGATCTCCTCTAGCTCATCAGCGGATGTAAACCCATACCCTAGCTTTCCGTCACCTGTTAAATCGATGCTGAACACAGGGCAAACAGTTGGTGAGGACAACAAAAATAATTTGGGCCGATTGCCTGAATCGGCCCCCTTTTTGATTGCATTAGTCAAGGACGGTTTACACCTTATTTGTGCTTTACAATGGCAGGGAATCTCCCTACTACGACTGCATGACCCGCTTGTCGTAAGATTACTGCTTTTTATTTTTTGTGGCCGATCGCAGGGATCGGCCGTACCATCTGATCGTGGACTTTGCTACTCTGTGCCGCTGGATAAGACCAGCCTCACTCCGTTTTTTGTAGCTTCAATGCGCTCACAGCCGTCTATACTGATTCCAGAGATCGGCTCTTGGTCTTCTGCTTCCCAGATGTTCATGCCAGCTATGGAGATCTCGATCGAATCATCTGCATGAATGACCTCCACTTCATCTCCATCCCACTGTATTAGGCACTGGTGCATCGTGGATGGAATGCAGCAGTTAGCGTGAATCCAATCTCTCCCTAGCAAGACAACGTAGGTACTTTTGCTGTCCACGACGAAGAATGACGTAGGGATGGTTTTTCTGCCCACGGTCAGATCCATGTTCAGTACGCCTTGCGTTTCTGAAGTTTGGCCGTTGAAGTCGCTTAACGTGACGTTGGTTTTGATCAGATCTGCAGTGGAGCATCCCAAACGCCGTAGCATGGAGTATGGCATTATATTGACTGCCGCTCCGGTGTCCACCAACATCTTGCTGACAGGCTGCCCATTGATGTAACCTCATAGGTACAGAGCTTTCAGGTGTTTGTAGCCCTTCTCACGTGGCTTTTCAAAGATAACCGGCTGTGGGCCGCAGTCAAACTGTGCCACTGTTAGCTCTTTGGTTCTTGGAGCGCAGAACTCTGACGGTAGTACGAACACCATGTTTGTGCCAGCCGATGTCTTCGCATCGGCTTTTACCGGTTTGGGGCGCCACTCTTTCTTTTTCGGGCGATCTTCCGTTTCCAAGGTCTGCCGAATTTTCGCGGCTAGATCGGGCCGTGCTTTCCTTAAAGCGTGGAGGTACTGCGCTTCGGCTTCCTCCAAGTTACGCAGTCACTGAACTCTACGCTTTTGGGTGTGTCTGAGTCCATCGACACCACCTTGACGGTGATATCTGTCTTCTTCTCACATCCATTGGCTCCTCGAGATCTTTTGCTCGAGCGGACTCCTATGCTCGGCTCAGGTGGAGAGGCCCTAGACGCTTGAACACCTAAATCGGCCCGTGTCCTCCATCTGCTGTCCACATTCCGGGCAGTTATCGATTGTAGGCAATCGGCTCATTCCCACATCCCAGCAATACTTGAAGAAAGGACAATCCCAATGTTTGTCTACGCCTTCCTTTTCTTTTGACAGTCCCCTAGCGAGGTGTTCATATCCTTCATCGTCTCTATCGCTACCGGGCGACGCCGTCGGTCATCGACGCTCATACTTGTTAAGGAGATGCGTGAGTGTGGCTTCCGATATCACACGCTTCTCACCGTTCTCGCTTAAATACCTTTGTCATCGTGGGTTGGGCGGTCGCGGACCAGCCTCCTCTCTTCTTTGCCCGAGAGCGACCGCCTTCCTCCTTGTATGTGCCATGGTGGTACATGATCCGCCATATTAACATCGAACGAGAAATCCAGTGACGCCTCGGAGGACTGTGTTCTACCATGTTGACGCCGGAAATGGGTTTGTGTCCACTTTCATGGCGAATCGCCAAGGATCGACGGCCTTGTTCTATCGCTGTTTGATCTGCGACGTAGATCTTTGCAATCATTGGTGGTGTGGGTGAACGAGTGATGCCACTTGCGTATGGTCTCCGTTCATCTCTGAGCCATAGGGATTTTGTGGCCTTGTGTAACTTCAACTTTTCCTTCAAAGAAGAATCGAATATCTGCTCAGCTTTGCTCACATCGAAGTCGAACTCTTTTGCAGGCCCTTGCTGTTTCACCCATTTGCAGGATACAGGATCTGCCCCCCGAGCCCATTCAGCCACGGCCACCTCCTGGTCTTGTGTAGGATCTTCTTCTTCAGACGACCAGGCCTATCGGACGTTTGAACTTGTCTTGGTACAACTCGGTGGCGCTGTTCATACATTGTCGCCACGGGCCATGTGCGCCAATGAGTTGTACTCTACTTGAAAGCTAGATCCTTGAGTGCCGAGAGACCCAACACCGCCAGCTCGATCGCTTCTTTTTCGCTTAAACGAGCCGAGTAACATTGGTTCTTGACAGTCTGGCCGTTGGATGTACTCGGCTCTGTTTCTCGCTTTTGCCGCACTGCAGTCGCAATGCCACCTCGTAGCCTCAATGATAATGAATGGAACTGCTCTTCCAGCTTGTTTCGTGTCGATCGAGTCGGTGGCGGCGAGTGTACCACCCAAAAGCTGGTCTGTCGGAGATTGTGCAAAGAACCTTACGCGAATCGATCCGATGCTGAAATCATGCCTAATCGCGGTATCGGCTCACGTGCTCGATCGAGCTCGACCCTTCTGATCCGCTAAACCTTGAGAACTCAGGGAGCCGATACTTGGGTGGCGCGGAATCGATCAAACTTTGGGTACGGCTTTGAATAGCCGATTGTCCTTCTCTTGACGGTCAACCGGTCTCTCAAGATGGTACGGATTTGCTCCATCGCTTGAGCTGCAGGGCTAGATTCTCATGACTCGTTCCAGATGGCATACTTGGCTATCCACGCTGTTTGTCGGCGTCCATCCTGCATACCCTGCTCAGAATACCGCTCAGAACTCCTGCCGCAGAAATCCTGCGGTTGCAATCTGGTTTGTGCGTCAAGTTATTGCAGTCCGACGTAGGTGCACACATATCCATGTGGGATTTTTAGGTGGCTCAAACAGAACTGCAATCGCTGGTCGCCTCCACCAGACGACGACGCAGCTGCCTGGCGGGCCTGGAGCTGCAAGTGTGAATGGCACGTGTGGCTCTGGAGCGGTCTTTCTCCTGGTGAGTCCCTAAAGTAGGCCCGACGGAGTACTGATGTTTCATGATCTCTCGGACTACGCGAACCGCGCGCCGAAAGCGCTACTGTGGCTCTCGTAATGGCGGTGAAGAGAATGAGCCACCATATAGTTGACTTCGTCGCAGAGCTCGCAGTGCGCTCCTCAAGGAACAGACAGATCCACCTCATCAAGAGCACCCTCGGTGAGAACCCTTTCCACCGATGCCATGATTAAGGGTCCTCTCAAAGAGCCGATGAGATCGGCTTCAAGAGAGCTTTGATGTCATCATACCGCCTTGTGCTCCTCGTGCAGCTCGTCAGACGTGATCGGGTCTGCCCCCATCTCGGCCGGATGTTGATGCGATCTTGTTGAAGGTCCCACCGTGCGTGTAATGTGTTTCTGTCAAAACCCACCGGGCAGCAGCGACGAGAAACACGAAGAGCCGGAGGCTCCTGTAACGGTGGGCCTGGTCCTCGCAACGGCCCGCAAAACTCCGCACACGTCTGGCTTGGTTCAAGGCGTGCCACCGACCTATACCTGGTCGGAAGGTGATGGATTGATCGGTTTCCGCATGGTAAACAAGTATACGTAAAATTCGAGCCGTAACCGGCTCCCAGGTTTCCCTGTGAATCGGCTCCTAGAGCCGATTATCCCATGGTTCTGCATTAGATCTACGATAACATGGGGTTTTGCTTCATCATTACAAGTTTAAATCGATCTACGACAGTTTAACGTTTTCACCACGTAATTGGAACGTCCTACACGTAACTGAGCCTTGTAGATACAAAAGATGATAGAAAACTAACCCTAGAGGAGGCCTAATCAACCGACGTAAAGTCAATTACCGGAACAACTCCTCTCGAACTAGAAAACTATATCCTTACGTACTACTGGATCGTTCAACCCATTTGCAAGGCCTGACTACGTGGATATCAAACTAAACCTTGGAAAACAAGGCACAACTATAACAGATCGAATCAACTGGATAAAGATCAAGCAAGATGCTACCCTTACACCCGGGAAAAGGTGCAAAGGTAGCGGGGTAACTAGAGGCAGCATAACCAAACAAACAATAGCGAAAAGTACCGATGCTAGCCTCAACAAATCTATGATAATAGTATTACTCGCCATCAACAAGGCTTCAGTACGAGTAACACCAAATAACGATAGCAGATACTGCCTAGATCGCAAGATGCGATCTAGGCAGCATGACACTTACCCGAAAGAAACCCTAGAAACAAGGGGTGGCGATGCGCCGAGATTGTGTTTGTTGTGAACGTGATTGTCCTCCTTTTCTCAATAACCTTAGGTACATATTTATAGTCCGGAGACTTTCTATCTTTGGAATAACTCTACAACTCTATCTCTTACCTAAACCGAAACGGAACCTACTACAATATACAGATACACGGGCAATTTAGCCCAAATCCACGTACAAGGCCGATTCAACAACACGTTGCATATATGTATCTTCCAAGCCCATCTTGATTACGGCCCATCTCCTCCTTTGGCCAAAATATGGCGATAACACATACACACACACACAACCTATGGTACTACGGAAACCCAGAACACGTGAATCCTAGTTTGAATTTTAAGAAGAGGACTGAAAACATTGCACTTCCTTACCAGAAAAGGGTGGGTGGGTGGGTAAGAAGAAAAATGGAAGCAGTCCTACTCTCGCGTTTTGTTTTTCCCTAGTATACATAACTACCAAAATATTTGCTAGACTGACAACGACCGTTTGCTTATGAGACCACGAAGGTCGGGATGGCTCGATACCAATTGTAACTACCTCGGTGAATTACGCTCCTAGATACAAGCCGGATGAACGGTAGTGGTTGAAATAGTACTGGGGCCCAAAAGCCACTCACGGTAGACCTTTCTACCGTCCCAACCACTTCCAATTCATCGGGACCAGACAAGCGGCGTAATCGGCAGGCGAAGGGATCAACTACATACACAAATGAGTATGTATGCAAGCCACCATACAAAAGTACATCAGAGCCATTCCATCTAGAAAGAAAGGAAATATAGCAATACCATACGGCAAGATTCAAATGACCTAGATAGATATAATATTTTAGGATAATTCCTCATACAACACACATCAGAGCATCAGGCGGAAACGGCAGAACAAAGTCCGAGTACGGATAAGAAGCAAATCGGCATAAGATTCCACAGAATTAAGCACATCCTGCCCACAGATCTCACGGATCCCCGTTCCCGGAATCTCTACACCGAACGATCGTTGCCCACATCATCAGCCTCTTCCACCCAGTATCCGTCCTGCGAGTGTACCTGTTCATCTGAACCAATAATTTATCGTGTGAGACCCTAAGGGTACTCAGCAAGTCTTTATGCCTCTAAAGGGGACACAACCTGGGGTGACGCAATTGCAGCGAAAGATAAACCCTAGCAGTTCTATAGATAAACCCTAACCATTCGCCTAACCAAAGATAGACGGATGTTCGTGAATTAATGACAACAGTTATAACAGTAATATCCACAGATCCATCCTCCTCCTCGCTTACCAACGAGGAAGCGGACGAACAACTTTCCCATCCGTTGGCAATTTTATTAACCATTCCATGAGTATTGCACTATTTACTAGTCAAATTACTTAGTCAGATTAAAGCGGTACTTTAGTTATGCTTGTCTATGTTCGAGAAACTGTGCTCCAAGTCGTCCATAACCGCGGACACGGCTTTCAGAAAGTTTTACCTGAGGGTGCACAAATAGCAACACACACTCGATCAACCTCGGAAAAACCAAATCAAAACCCAACGAGGCCTTCACGACAAAGCAATCACAGGATTCAGAAATATTTCAGGGGGCCACCCCATTAAGCCACCCGCAACGGTTAGTGACTTGAGACGGACTCAAGGTTTGCGCCAGTGGTCAGAACGATCGGGAACCCAAAATGTGACTGGGCTTGTCGATACCGCAAAACACTCGCTTACCTAAAAGACAGGTGCTCCTCGCACAATCTTAAATAAAACAAGAGTAGCATGGCATAAGTACAGGATAGTAAATAAAACCTCAAACTAGTTTGTGGCCCCAAGAAATAAGACTAATCAAGCTCGCTCGGGGGTCCCATAAGCCTCCCGGATGTGGATAGCGCGAATATTCTTGGAACAGGAACCAAGTACTCGGGGTCTTACGGGACACAAGTGAGCAGGAAAAACCAAATAGCAGATGTTGCTCACCGGTGCCACTTTCATTAGTTATCCCATTACTACTCAGGTTAAGTTGTTTAGGTACCTCGTTATCCATCAGACTCTCACATACCCTACACATGCTGTTCTACGACTCGCATGGCTCAAACAACTCCTGTAGTAATGGCTCATGGGATGGAGGAACAAGCTTGGTGGGGTTTAAAAGTAAAGGCTATGCAATACTTGGGATTCAATTTAATGCATTTGTGACTCAATGATGCAAGAATAAGATAGAGGCAATAGGTACTGTATGTATGCAAGCATGTGGTAGTGCTTGCCTGGCAAGTCAGTTGAAGCGAGAGACGGATATGGGTAGTGCTCCTGGTTCTCTTGATATATCCCCTGCTCAGCGTCTATTCGAAGAAGAACCAAACAAACAAGGGCCAACATAAATAGAGAGCGCAAGCATATGAATAAAATGCGACAAGCAAACAATCATGCCATGATGAATGATGCACAAGTTGCATGGCAATAATGTAGCATGGCATGGGTGAGGTGTAGAATACAAGAAATAACATTTTTATTGGGTTTTGATCACATTTTATTGTCATGATAGTTGCTGTACACTATATTTTTATATGATGCATGCTGCAATTGAAGTCATGGATAGCATAAACAGAAAGGTCTCGTCGAGCCGATCATTTTAGACATATCATTTGTCAAATTCGGAGTTATATATCAAAAGTTATTAATTTATTAAGTTCTAGTGGCATTTTGTTGTAATTTTACTCAACTTGGAATTTTAAATGTGCAAAAGGTAATTTTAATAGCATATTTGAAATCCTCACATTTTTCTGATTCAAAAACATATATTATATGCATTATTTGGATTTATAAATTAAAAGTTATTTAAATCAGATTTGAATTTGAATTTTGAATTAATTTGAATTAAATTTGAGCTAAAACAGACACACAGACTTTTTACACTCAGGCTGAGCCAGCCACAGCCGCCGACAGATGGGACCATGCTGACTGGTCGACACACGCCGCCAGACCTTTCCACACCGAGGCTCAACTAGCTAGCGAGACCGACAAAGTGCCAGAACCAAAGAGGCCACACGGCCGCTGCCACCCGGCTTGCGACACGTGGGCAAGTCAAGGGCTGCGGGCTGCGAGGCTCGGATCTACGGGGGCCTAAACGCAAGATGGATTGGGAGGCTGCCAGGTGGGGCTACGGGGACGGCGGGTTTAGGCGGGAGATCTTGTAGGGGCCTAAGCGCAAAACAAGCACGGAATCGAGCTGCTGCCGCCTCGCAGCAGAAAGCAATCGACGATCGGCCGGGGTTCAGTCGACGATGGCGACGCATCTAGCGCGAACTAGACGAAGAAGGTAAAACAAAAAGTGAAGAGGGCATCTCGGACTACACTTCTCGTTCAGCGAGCTAGCGCGGAGGGGGATCAAACGCAGGCGGGTGGCAAGGAACAAAGGCTGCGGCAGCCGTTGCTGTTGCCGCCAGCGCGCTGACGACGCAGTTGTTCAAGCCCGGCGCTACGGAACATGAGAGGGGAAGGGGGCGTGTCTAGGAGGTAGAAGGGCTCACCAGGGACCCGACGGCGGTGAGAGTTTGGCCGGAGGGGCTGTTGATCGACGGCGGGGCTGGCGCTCTGGAGCTTCTGGTACTACATGGTAGCGGCGGGGCTTCTCCGTGGGGTTCGGGCCTCCTCGCCCCGTCGAAGGGAAGCAGATGGGGGACCTGGTGCTCTGGCTTGCCTTGGCGCGCTCGGGAGCGAAGGAGAGCAGAGGGGGGGCGTAGCTAGGGTTTTGGGGCCATGGTGGAGAGGAGGTCTGTTTTGGGGAAGAAGAAGGGAGGAAGGGGAGGCGAGGCAGGGCCTCTGGGGTGGGTAGGGAGTAGCTGGGCGAGGCAGAGAGATGGAGGGGTGGATAAGAGCGGGGGAAGGTGAGGATGGCGTGGGGGAGGGGAAGGTGGCTTCGGCCACCCTTTTTCCTCTCCTTCACGTGCACGGCATGGGCCAGGGGAGGGAGTATCTAGGCAGGGAGATCTGAGGGGAGGGACTGCCAGTGAGAGGGGGGCTCGGGGTGGGGCAGCAAGAGAGGGAGAGAGAGAGAGAGGGTAGGATCGGCTAGGGTTAGTTGGGTTTGGGGTGAAGAGAGAAGAGAAGAGAGAGTATGACGTGTGGGGCCAGGGAGAGGGTGCAAGGATGGTGGGGGTCACACATGGTGAGAGGGAGAAAGAGGCCGAGAGAGGGGATGGTTTAGATTGGGGTAGGGTTTAGGTATGAGGGAGGTTAGGGTTATTAGGGGGGGTTAGGTTTAAGAGTTAGCTAGAGAGGTAGAGAGAGGAGGGGTGAGGTGGAGTGTTTGACAAGCCAAAACAAGATCAAGCAAAGGAAAGGGGTGATCCATGCAAGCAAAACAAAATAAAATTCAAATGTCAAGTAAAAGGTGGCACTTGCATGGCTCTAGCTAGATCAAGCAAAAGAAGGAGAGAGGGAGAGAGTATGACCCACTCCAAGAATTTCAAACAAAAACCAAATGACCTAGATGTGGTGGTTTTGCATGGCCCATGCAAATAATAAATGCCATGTATTCATATTGTGAAAACAACATAAAATCATATGGCATTATTCCATGCATTCCCAAAAGGTGGAATAAGGCCAAGCAAAAAGGGACAAGCATTGGATCCACCCAACCCACATGAGCTAGGTAAACTCAAATAAAGGCCAGCTCATATTAATTGGATGGTGGAATTATAAGGTGGTGAAGAAAAGGTGGTGGAGTCAATAAGAGATATGCCCCCAACTCAACTTGGGCATTTAACAATATATCAAGAACCAAATACAATATCAAGAGGCAACTACAAATTTTAATGCATATGAGATAAGAACCAAAACAAAAGGGTTTTTGTATGATGCTCAAATGCAAGGTGGCATGATGACATGAACATGACATGATGATGATGCAACAATTATTTGTAGGAAGTGGCCATTTTATTACTAGATCAAGTAGCATTACAGATGTTAGACAACTGGGATGCTCTATTCATACATGTGCTGCATCAATTTTTTTAATGAACCCTTCCTCCATTTTCCTGGTATGGATTTTTTTGAAACAATTCCTAGTATGGATTTACTTGATCCTTGTATGAATCTTGATTCTTGGATGCCGTGCTTGATTAGCTCTTAAATTTGATACCTTGGTGGTGTATAATTTGCGATATGTTAATTATATTCATCTTCCATGAAATTAGAATGAAATTCCTATGGATACGAAAATAATCGTCCATTAATATTTCATGAAATGGTTATTTTTGTTTGATTCACTGTGGATCCATGTATGATTAAATGAAACACGACTGGATATTTCGTTGCATGTTCCTTGTATGAAAGACGTATGAAACCAGCTTTTGAATATTGAAATTTAAAAAAAACACTTTGAAATGTGTGATTTTGTGATGATTTTGCGCAAAAATGTGTTGACAAATTAACTCTGAGTGAAATGTAAGAATCTTTTATGAATGTTGAAACTTGTAAGGAACTCTAAAAATTGTGAATCGGTGATGAAATTTGTACTTCGAAAAACTAAACACATGTTGATGTGAACTGAATTCGAATCTGGGTAAAAATGTGTGAAATATAAGTATCTTTTATGAATATGGAAACTTGTAAAAAACTCTATGAAATGTGCTAATCTGTGATCAATTTATTACTTTGCAAAATAAATAACTTTAAGTGAAATATAGGTATTATGTCTGACTTATTTCTTTAAATAAGTTGCTACAATTTTTGTTTAGATGTAAATTGAAAAATATATTATTGAAAATGTGAGGACTAAAAAGGTAAAATACTTTTGACATCTTCCTATGAATTCATGTATGACAAAATCTCCTTTAACAAACTTAGAAATGTGCTAATCTGGGATAGACTTGGTACTTTGCAAACTAAATATATTGTTATTGTGAACTGAATGACACCTGGGTAAATACAATTGTGATAATAATAATAATAATAAATACATAGGAAACGTAAGGGGTATTATTCAACTGGGCAAGGAACATGTGGAAGGTGTGTTGTGTAAAAGTGCAGCACGAATCACAAACAATCCTACGGTAAAAAATAACCACTGAACCCCCACTTACATTAGGAGTTGCATTCCCTTCTTGCTAAATTACTCACCAAGATTCACTCTGACACTAATGCACCTTGGGCTTGCTGGTTTCGCCGCATGTATGGATGGTCAGATAAACGAGACCTGGGTGATTGCCACCATCTTGATACGCCAATCTAAAATAATATAGTTGTTGCCCTCCGGCCATTCCGATCCTTTTCTCAGGTCACCAACGGGAATGGTATCGCCACCTTCTTCTAGCTTGACCGATGGATTGACAACACCCCTCTCCTAGAATGTTTTCCTGTCCTTTTTCTCACATCACTAGGCCGAACGCCTATGTCTCCGATGTTCTCTCGTGTCACCTTAATAGCCACCTTGTTCCCCGCATATCTACAGTTGCTGCTGCAAAATTATCCATCCTCACTTCTGAACTTTGGCTCATTGATCTCCGCCCCAACACTCCGGACACTCTCCTTTGCCGATACACTAACAAAACATTCTCAAACAAAAGTGTCTATGCTAATTCTTTCAGGCACATGCAAATTGATGAACTGGCAATGAAGGTCTAGCACAATAATGCACCTCTGAAGTGTAAAATCTTCTGTTGGTTGGCTCGTTGTCGATGCCTACTGATGACTGCAAGTGAACATATCGTTTGTAGCTAGTTTCGAAATAAATATATCAATCCCACATGGAGCAGGATTTTGAAGTATAATAAGTCTTGGACTAAATACTGAAATAGTAATGCTAAATAATGTTCTAAGTAACAAGATAAAATGCGAGTTTTGTGTAAAAGATATTTTTGGGTTTTCAAATAAGAGAACAATAAATAAACTAAAGATGTAAGTAAACAAGATCATGCGAGTATGATTACGAAAGTCTACAAGATGATGGAAAGAATTCTCAAGGAGTAGTTGATCCAACGCTAGTAATTAAAAAGAGTGATCAAAATTATTATAATGAATAAGACCATTTATGATATGTGTGGGAGGATCTCTATATATGGACGAATAGGCAGCAACCACTGCTCACATCATCGTCATAACCACAAAAGACAAGAAATCGACATCAATCGAATTACTACGCTATTAAGGGACTTTATCCCATAGGATGTATCACATAGCATGGACAATGTTCCTTGAGTTCTCCTCGGTTCCCAAGTTGATACGTAAGGGAGTGTTAACAGATTTAAAGTCACTGTAAGTGCTATCATCCATGCGTCTACCAACAAGTAGGTCCCTCCATCTAGTCCTCAATAAGGGAAATATTGAGCGGCGTGCTTCACCCAACATCAAGATGAAGGAAATCTAACACAAACACATAATGAACAATATCACATAATAATCTTTATCTTAGTTCAATTATATACTAGGGTTTCTCCATCTCCCCAAGAACAAAGGAAACTACTCACACATGAAGGCAATCAACATCATGGATATAATATGAATGAAGTATGATGATACAACTGAGGACGAGTGCAAATCGAAGATTCAATATAGAATTACAACAAGTAACCAAAGGGGGTCAGTGATGGAGACGTTATTGATGAAGATGACGATGTATATTGATGTCGATTCCTTCAAGATCCTAGTACCTTATCCTCTTGTGTGATGGTGATGGTGTAGATCTGATTGGAGGAGGTGATGCGCGCACCCAGTGTTGTCGTGGGACGCTTCATTGGAAACCCCAAGAGCAAGGTGTGATGAGCACAGCAACAAGTTTCCCTCAGTAGATACCGAGGTTATCGAACCAGAAGGAGGAAGGAAACGTCTCAAAGGTGTTGCAAGCAACGTGGAAACCTGCACAACACAAACTCAAGACTTTGCCCCAACGAATCAGTGAGGTTGTCAAGCTCACCGATTTGCTGTAACAAAGGATTAACTATATGGTGTGGAAGGTGATGATGGTTTGCAACAAGTAAACAAGTAACAATGGAAGATGTATCAATGTTAAAGATTGGACCGAGGTCCATAGTTCACTAGAGGTGCTCTCCTTAGATAAACAACATGGCATGAAGGGTAAAGAAATTACAGCAGGGCAATTGACAGGAACTGAGCAAGGAATAACAATACACTACCAGACAAAAATATCCTATGAGATTCAATTGGGCAATACAACAATATACATAGACCGCCATCCAACTGCATCTATGACTAGAAGTCCACCTTCAGGTTATCATCTGAACCCCCTCCAGTATTAATTTGCAAGCAATAGACAACTACTTTAAGAAAAGTGTGTAAGGTAAACAATCCACTTGTTCCATGAACAAGAGACCGTTATTTTCTCCCTAGTGGCAATAGCACATCTACAACCAAAGAGATTTCTGTCACTTCCCTTGGAAACTAGAGGCATGAACCCACTATCGAGCATAAATACCCCTCTTGGAGTCACTAGCAACTACTTGGCCAAGATAGATACTAACAACAGAGAGCATGAAATATCACAAACAACACAGACATGATAGAATCAAATAGACAAAACCATTAATCAACCTGACATAGTAATCTCAATATCCATCGGATCCCTGCAAACACAACATGCATGATTACAAATAGATTAGAGCTTGATCATGAACGGAGCTGACAAGATCTATACATAAAAGCAGAAGGAGGAGATACAACCATCTAGCTACTACATGGACCCATAGTACAAGGTGGAACTACTCACACTTCATACCGGAGAAGAAGTCCTTTAGGATGATTTCCCCTCTGGCAGGGTGCCGGGAAGAACTTCAGATCCCCCCGATCTAGGGATGACGGTGGCAGAGGCTATAGAAGGTTTCGTGGAGTTTTCATCGGGTGCCTAGGGTTTCTGCATCGGGGGCTTCTTATAGGCGAAGAGGCGAGGCAGGGGGGCCACACCCTGCCCAAGCATGGGCTGGGCCCACCGGCGCCTAGGGGGGTTTGGCCGCCCTGTGGCGCCCCTTCGTCTCGTCTTCTGGCTTCATGTTGCCCACGGTAAAATATTGACTTTGGCTTTTGTCCCGTCCAATTCCGAGAATATTGATTTTCTGCCTTTCTGGAACCAAAAATAGAAGAAAACAGGCAACTGGCACTGTGGCAACTTGTTAATAGGTTAGTTCCAAAAGATATAAAAACACCTCAAAGTGTAGACAAAGCAAAGAAAAGTAGATACTAAACAAGCATGGAGCAAAGTAGATACTAAGCGAAGTAGATACGTTTCCGACGTATCAGGAGGTTATGGCGGTGGCACGGCGGCAAGGCCCGTCGTGGTGGAGAATATGGATTCGTGGCTCTCTTTGCTCCTCCATCCTTTATATAGGCCTTGGGGGTGCCCAGGGTTCCCCCAATACCGTCATATGACATAGGGAATGTTCTGGAGCATCCTGGGAGCGAAATCCTGTCGTTTGCGACCTTTTTACCAACTATACAACCAAACTATACGACAGGAATTTTTTGCTCCGGCCGTATAGTTGGTCATTGAACCTTCGGTTTCCACAGTGTTTTGCCGCCATTTCTTCATACAAACTCTATTTTGGGTGTTCTTGGGCTCGTTGGATTTGTCTCGACGAGGGATATAATCCAGTGGTCTTGGATATTTATTTTGAGAAGTTGAAAAAATACACTTTTTCCAACACCCCAAATGGCTAAGTCTGGTCCCTGCAGCTCCTCCATACTAAGCTCTCTTTGTTCCTTTTACCTCTGTTTTATCCATAATCATCATCAACACCTACACACATGTCAAAGATAAGGAAGAGGGATAAAATTCTACCTAAACTACTAAATGTGCAAAGCTCATATGAAAATGGACGAAAACAGAAACCATGCATATTTGGCATAACTGCAGCTAGATAAAGCATGAGATGGGTGGTTGATATGCATAAAATACTTCTATAAAAGTTTACATAAATTCCACTCATCAACCTCCCCAAGCTTAGACTCTGCTTGTCGATAAATAATATAAGGGGAATTTTGCTTGTCATTGAAACTTTAGTATGCCTTGCATCCTTATTTTTCTTGCAAGCTCAAAGAGAGTAAACATGTACTCATACAAGGCAATACAAGCTCAGTTATAAATACCACCAAAGATTCATCAAAACTTATATGCTCCACGTCAACAGTGAATCTAACTTGTAAGCAAACTTGTGATCCTCTTATTGCACCTTTTGTATAACTTTTCATATAATTATTTTTATGAGGAAAAACTTAGTCATAAATATATGTCAACATAAATAGGAATAAATTTTATCGATTCTACCTAATCATGTCATCTAGTTAAGTCTCTCAAGTGCAACCATAAGTTATTGAGCTTTCAAAAGTTTATCTCTTAGTAACGAGATTTATGCCAAAAGGAAATGCGAGAACATGTCAAAATAAGCATAGCATTAGAGTGTCTCATTTGGTCATCCACATCAATGAATCATGGCTATCAAACACTGCTTTTCTATTCTTTGTCTTTCTAAAACTTCAGTTCACTAGTAATGAGATCATGCCAAAACTTAGTGTGTTTAATAAGATTGTGCAGGTTAAGAATGGATACTCGTGACCATTTCCAAGGTTTCCCTTTTTTGGTATAATGATTTCTCATAATGGTCAGAGGATTATTCCCTCTTTTGCGTTGAACGCAGGCCCACAAGAGTACCAATGCATACCCAAATATAGCATTTATGCTACATATGTTGGGCAACTCATAGCCAAACTCCAAGAGTTTCCTATTTTTGGATTGTTTAAAGGCCAGCAGAGTTGTTAGCATCCTATGTTGTGCGACAGTGGTGCTAACACGCATAAAGCAATATCATACTTTAATCAACAGGTCAAGATTTGGGATGCATCTCAATTACCGCTAAACATTAGTTTCTTCAAAAAAATCCTTTCAAAGAGTACTATCAAGTCAATCAACACACTTATGGTGTTGAGTATCTTTAAGTCTAAACTCTTAAGACAATTAAACAACAACTTATTTAGCATATAACTCAAAACTTTGAAATATCATTTTCAATTGACAACTCCTTCCGTAAGCAAACTATCAAGTCTATTGTTTTGACACTATGGGGTCGAGCATAACTTATTTATTTAAGACAAAGCTATTAGGTGACAACCAACAAATTTCAAAAGATCTTGATCAAGTATTCATTCTTTCCGATTATAGAGATTGTGGCATTGTTTTCTGGAGGATCACAACTATTGTCACAAGCTTGATAAACAATTTGGCAAGATGCATACAAAATCTAAGTCAACTCCTATGGTTCTTATCATGAGAAAGTGTATCCCCATATAAATACAAAACTAGACTCACTTAAGCAAGCATTCAAAAACAACGAGATACATGATTGCATTAAACCTTCATCGAATATGAACATTGCATAAGACTCTACACATGCAGAAGTAACCTCCCCAAGCTTAGAACTTTCAAGAACCAAACTTGAGTATATCACCAAAATAAAAGAGAAAACACAGTTTCCAAAAGTGAGTGTGATAAGTGGTTACCTCCCCAAGCTTAGTTGAAAACAAGGGTGACACACTTTACCGTTGAGGTACAAGTAACCTCTCTTTTGATGGACAAAGAATTTTTGCTTTAACATATATTTCTTGATATAGCCTGGTTGTCACATCCCAAATTTTAGATTTGGTTCTGCATATCATTCATGTCATTGCATCATGTTCTTCCATGCAAAACCTTAGATCGAAATGATTGGGCGAAACGCTATTTTCAAAACCCTATTTTATTTTACTACAATGCTCCTGCGGGAGGATACACTAGGGCTTGTGTTTTCCACCCTTGTAGACTAGTGGTTTTACTCACCACTTGGCCCTAGATTGATCTCCTAGATTTTAGAACAAATTAGAAACAAGAATCGTTCGATTCGGGGCTCGTATGAAAAAGTTACGGAGGATTTACTAAATAGGAATTTGGAAAAAAAAAGAAAAGATCAAAAAGGAAGCGGCCAAGGCTTAGCTCTTGAAGACTGCCCGGCCAGCCACCCATACAAGGCAGTACGCTGCCGCCACCGTGGCGGATTCTATCCGTCGCGCCACGCCAGCCACCGGTGTGGCCCCACTGTCGGCGCCGACTTCACCGCCGCTACTGACTCAAGCGCTCACCTTAACTGGGAGGGACTCGCGTGGGACCCCATTCTTAGCGCCCGAGCCTCGCCTCCCTATCGCGCCGCCTCCTCCTCATGCCGCCGCCGCCTCCGCCACCGCACCGAGCCGCCGACTCGCGCCCGCCACCGCCACGGGATCCGCCTCGCCGCCGACCAGACGCCACGCCACCGCCGCCGGAGCCGCTCGCCGCCGCCGTCCCGAGCTCGCCACCGCCGTCTCTGGTGAGTCTGCCGCCTCCACCCCTCCTAGCCGTTGGATCTCCGATCCATGGCTCAGATCGACCGAGACCGCGCGGTTCACAGGTCAACAGGCAGTCAACCCGCGCTGAGTCAGCGCTGAGTCAGCAGGGAATATTCCCAGAATATTCCCTTTTGATTTAAATCGATTTAGAAATTGCAGATTTTGTAGAATCTTGTAAATTGTGTAGTAATTAATCTACTGGGCCAAAAAATTGCAAATAAAATATGTGTAGATTCAGTAAGTCGTGTAGAATCTTGCTGTACCATTGTTTCACACTTTTGCAGCAAGATTTTGTCCAGATTAATTAAAAGAGTTAATGGCCTTTTTGGAGTAATTAATTCATAGAAAAAGATCTGTAACTCCAAAAATTGCATATAATATGTCCCTGGATTTAGTAGAACAAGGGGAATCTCAAAGTGAATTAAAAGGATAGGCTTACAGTAAAAACTTCTGCAGAAACTATTTAGTAGCTTTCTACAGTGTTTTAATTATTCAGGGAGTTTTATAATTCCTTTTTGAGTAATTCCAATTGGTACTGTTCCTAAATAGCAATGCCTATATAGTAGATTTTTCCCAAGGTTTTACAAACAGTATACTATTGGTAGTGAATTATTTGGGTTCCAGCTCTAGTTTTGAGCATTATATTTTGCATAATAGTTTTTCCTTGCGCTAAAACTATTTTCCATGCATGCAATCAGTAGCTTTACTGAATAGTATTATGTGGTGCTGCTGTAGCATCAATCCACTTGTCATGCATGCATTCATGCATCATCTTTGTTGCATATGCTTGTGGATTGTTTGTTTATGATTGCAATTGTATCGTGTAGATTGTGACGAGTGCAACGCTTGCTCGTGTGTGGATTGTTCTTCCGACCGCTACAACCAAGGCAAGTAGATGTTACTTTGTTCATGATATTGTCCTACTATTTTCAATGCATTGTCGTGTATTTTGTAGATGCATATGTAGGATGATACTATCGCTAAGCTATGTCCTATTATGTGGTAGGGCTTTCCTTGTAGATGAACCACCGTTGGTAGATGTGCTTAGCCAGGCTATGATGAACGAGGGCTGGGTTACATCACTGAAAGTTGTTTCTAAAAGTGTTGGTTTGCGAAAACCAAAACAACTTAATCAATGAACCTCCTGGGTGTGATGGGATTGATAAATTTTGGTGGTTTCATTGCGGAAAGGCACCTAGGTATCGAGAGAAAATGATTGGCTTTTTTATTTTGTAGCTTACGTGTACAACCATGTGCCAATAATGAAATTGGCGGTTGGTTGGACTTAGTAGGTTGTGGTAACCCAAACCCGCGTATCCAGAGATGTAGAATTTTGGTAGGTTGGACCGGTGCGCGTCGGGATTGGGGAGCTACTTCCCGAACGGTATCTTCTTGGACTTCTTCCTATCATCACCAAAAATGAGAGTGATGTACGAGTTGGGCTTGCCAAGTCACATGGGTAAAGTGTACTAACCCCTGCAGGGTGTGTAATCTAATCGATTAGCCGTGTCCTCGGTTATGGACAACTGAGTTGCTTGATATTGATCCCATGACATGTTTCTCGCTCATTCTAATTTCATAATTGCTTTAATATTGTTGGGTTAACTTAATTGGGATCTTTTCAAAGAAAATCAAAAAATGTTTATGAAAGTAGGACAAAGGTATTTGCAAATGCAAGCTAGCCACAGCTCCAGTTGCCAAATATGCATGTAGATGTTAGCATTATTGTCTCCTTTACTAGCTCTACTTGCCATACATTCCATATATTGACCCTTCGGGGCTGCTACATTTCATGTTGCAGGATATTCCGATTCTGAGTAAATCGATATAGGCCACGGTACTCCACTCGGCACTTGTTCACTTGTGGGCAATTTGAAGAATGGAGGATTTGCTGTATTTATGTTGCTACCTGAATAATTTGAGCTAGCCTTGAGCTAAGCTTTTATTGTAATAATGGTACTCTGGATCTTCGTTATTTATGATACACGGATATTTTGCTATGTTATTCATCTTATTCTACTGTGGGCCAATGAACCGATCCAGGGATTGGCATGTCACATAGAAGCCACGATCTTTTCAGAACCGCGGTGTTACAAGATGGTATCAGAGCCCGTGTGTCGACTGTAGGATCGTGACCTAGGATTGGATTAGGAATCCATAGAATTATTAAAGCTTATATTAACTCTGTCTTTCACCTTATGCCTTTCACTCTCGTAAATTCTTATCATATGCTATTCTCACACTTTCCTCTTTTAAATTGATAGATGGGAGAAGTCAGGACTGAGTATGCAACCATGGAGTCACCAAGGCCCTTTGCAAGATAGTTAGCACAACTCTCACAGTCATTGGGATTGCCACTGTCTCGCCAGTGCCATCATGTCCGACACCTACTGCCAGCAGATTCACCCTACCGTGACTATGGGAGGCATGATGAAGATGGACACATTGTGGTTACCCCGAGCGACAGAAACAACATGCCGCCCCGTCGGAGGCACATTGATGACATGGAAAGGGAGAATGGAGCTCTAGATGAGAAAGTGATGATGATACAGGATATTGCAGATTTTGCCAGCAATGGTATGATGGTCCAAGGATAGGATATTGACACCTTGCATGAAGTTGTGGGAGTTCTGGAGAATGCCCTGATAGCCAGAGATGCAACCATAGCTCATCTTCATGGTACTGTGCAGGAGAACACCCAGAACATACAACAGTTGCAAGGGACCGTCCAGGAAAGGGATCAAACTATCGAAGCTATGGCAGCCCAGATTGCCGCTCTCCAAGCACAGCTGAATCCACCCTCTGATGATGACAATGGAGATGGTGGCAACAATGGTGATGATGATGACAGTGGGGACGATGATGATGATGAGGACGAGGATGATGATGATGGAGACGATGATGGTGGAGGAGATGAAGATGTTGCAGTTGCAGCTGAAAGTGAAGAAGAAGAGGAGGATCCAGAACAGGTGGAGTTTGAGATTTCAAGTGATGACTCAGGATAGGTGTATACTCCACCGCCATGGTTGAACCGTGGACCGAAGTGCCAACGCATGAGTGCAAGGACCTACCGCAACCTCTTCAAGAAGTAGATAGAAGTCCACCAATTAGTCCTCGTTAGGATTAGTCTCGATTGATGTGAAACTTAATTACTGTTAGTTAAGAGTGTTTAGTTGCTTATTTGTGTACTCCAATATCCCAGAAATTATGTGTGCGAATTTTATGAAAGAGTTATGACAAGTTTGGTTAATATCTGTGTTATTCTCGCTGCAGTTTTCTGCTGATACAGCAGTACTGTACGATTTGTCATATTTTTCTGGTATCTGGAAAAAATCTGAAAAAAATAGGGCTGGTGCGAAACTCTCTGTACTATATGAGCAAAAATCAGCTAAAATTCCTGACAAGTCCAAGTCAGGTAGAAAAATTCGTGAACACTGCTGGACTGTTCTGGCAGATTGCTGTTTTTGTTGCTTAGTTGATCAACTGTTTAGATAACCATTGCCAACTCTTGTAAAACTATTTCAGTAGGTATATACTGCTAGGATAACCCCTGGGATGTTGCTGGACCACTTGTTTGTTGATGTGTTGCTTGCTTGAGATTGTCTGTCATTGTTTGTTGTTGTTTGATCATAATGCATGGGTAGAAACCTTTTATCGTAGTTGATTCTTTCTAAGCTTACCTGTGCTGAACCGCAGATGCCACCCCGCCGTCAACCCACTGAGTTGGAGCAGCTCATGGCAGCTCAGGCACAGCTGACCCAAGTTATGACCCAGTTCATGGAAGCTCAGAACAACAACAACAACAACAACAACAACAACAACAACAACAATGGGAACAACCAGCCTTAGGGAGATGCTCTCACCAGGTTTCTGAGGTTAAGGCCAGCTAAGTTCTCTACTGCAACGGAACCAATGGTTGCTCTTGACTGGTTGCGTTCAGTCAACAAGGATCTGGTAACTGTTGGATGCACTGATGCTGAGAAAGTGAGGTTTGCCGCTCACCTACTGGAGGGACCGGCCGCTTCTTGGTGGGACACTTTTCAGATCACCCACCCGCTGGACACTGTGACTTGGGCAATGTTTGAGGAAGGTTTCAGGACCAACCACGTGTCTTCAGGAGTTCTGAGCCTGAAGAGGAAGGAGTTCCGCAACTTGCGCCAAACCAATCGCATCGTGGCTGAGTACATTGAGGAGTTCAACAACCTGTCCCGTTATGCTCCTGAGGATGTTGACACTGATGCAAAAAGGAGGGAGAGATTCCTGGATGGCCTCAGTGATGAGCTTTTAGTGCAGCTACTGGTGGTTTATTGCCCCACTTTCCAGGAGCTTATGGACAAGGCCAGGATCTTGGAAGGTAAGCACAAGCAGGTGGAGAACCGCAAGAGGAAGAGCAACAATCACCACTCTGGTTCACATCACAAGTCTCGCACATCATATGATGGATACTCCAAGCATGGAGGGAGTGACCATGGGAGCCATGATCGCCATCACCATGGAGGCGATGGACATCGCCATGACAACCACAAGAGCAGCCACCACAACCACAAGGGAGGACACTCTCACCATTCTAGAGGACACGGTGGACATGACCGCAACCGTGATCGCAGCTTTGTGAAGAAGGATTTGAGTGAGGTGACATGCTTCAAGTGTGGTCAGAAGGGACATTATGCTGACAACTGTCCGGAGAAGAAGGGACTGAAGCCAACCAACAACCAGAAGGCCACAGTGAACCACATGAATGTGGAGGAGATCCCAGATGAGCCTGACCTTGTGATTGGTAAGTTCCCAATCAACACTCACCCTGCACTTATACTTTTCGATTCTGGTGCATTGCATTCATTCATATCAAGGGCATTTCTAGATAAGTATAAGTTACCTACTGAGTCTATGAAAGAGTCTATTAGAGTAAGCTCACCTGGAGGAGATATGATAGCTAGCGCGGGATGCCGCGGCTTAACTGTGAGGATTGGAACACACAACTTCATTGCACATCTGGTAGTGTTGGAATCACAAGGGTTAGATGTTATTCTGGGTATGGATTGGATGTCTATGCATGGAGGACACATAGATTGTGCACAGCGAGCTGTTTCACTCAAAACCCCGGATGGTAAGAGAATTAGGTTCAAGTCGGCAGTGCGACCGGGAAGGTGTAAGCTGAATTCTCTTAAGTGGGTTAGCATGGATAATGTGCCTGTGATTAGGGATTACCCCAACGTGTTTCCGGAAGAGCTGCCAGGAATTCCACCTGACAGGGAAGTGGAGTTTCTCATCGACCTGATGCCGGGAATAGGACCTATAGCAAAGAGACCATATAAGATGGATGTGGATGAGCTGAAGGAATTGAAGAAGCAGCTGAAAGAGCAGCTGGACAAGGGATTCATTCAGCCTAGGTCGTCGTCATGGGGTGCACCTATTCTGTTTGTGGAGAAGAAAGACAGCAGCAAGAGATTGGTGGTGGACTATCGCTCGCTGAATGAGGTGACTATCAAGAACAAATACCCCTTGCCGAACATAAATGATTTGTTTGATCAACTGGAAGGAGCGAAGGTGTTCAGCAAGATTGATCTGCGATCAGGCTACTTCCAATTGAAGATCAGGGAGGAAGACATACCAAAAACCGCTTTCACCACTAGGTATGGTTTATATGAGTATACGGTTATGTCTTTTGGACTAACGAACGCCCCGACATATTTCATGACCATGATGAACAAGGTATTCATGGAGTACTTGGACAAGTTCGTGGTGGTGTTTATTGATGACATACTGATATATTCCAAGGATGATGCTGAGCATGAGAAACATCTGCGACTGATTATGGAGAAGCTGAGGGAACACAAGCTGTATGCCAAATTCAGCAAGTGTGAATTCTGGCTTAACACTGTTGGATTTCTTGGACACGTGGTGTCAGGATAAGGAGTCGCTGTTGATCCAAGCAAAGTGACTGCAGTAACCGAGTGGGAAGCACCCAAGAATGCGGGAGAGATTCGAAGATTTTTAGGACTTGCTGGATATTACAGGAGATTCATTGAGAACTTCTCCAAGATTGCAAAGCCGATGACTGAACTTCTGAAGAAAGAGAGGAAGTTTGAATGGACGGATGTGTGTGAAGCCAGCTTTCAGGAACTGAAGCGTCGACTAGTGACTGCACCTGTTCTGTGTTTACCAGATCTTCAGAAGGATTTCCAAGTGTACTGTGATGCTTCTCGACAGGGGCTTGGGAGTGTGCTGATGCAAGATGGGAGAGTGGTGTCATATGCCTCGCGACAACTTAAACACCATGAGAGGAATTATCCCACACACGACTTGGAGTTAGCATCAGTGGTTCATGCGCTCAAGGTATGGAGGCATTACTTAATGGGAAAGCACTGTGATGTGTACACCGACCACAAGAGCCTAAAGTACATATTTACCCAGAAGGAACTGAATATGAGGCAAAGGAGATGGTTGGAACTTATCAAGGACTATGATATGAATCTGCAATACCACCCAGGAAAGGTCAATGTAGTAGCAGATGCTCTGAGCCGGAAGGTTTATGCCAATGGATTGACAATTGGGAAATTGCCCGAGGATTTGTGTAAGCAATTCAAGGACCTTAGACTGGAGGTAGTATCAGAAGGATACTTGGCAACAATGGAAGTCCAACCAACGCTACAGGACAGAATCAGGAAGGCTCAAGTGGGAGACAAGGAGATTGATGAAGTAAAGGAAAAGATGAAGGAGGATCGAGCAAGGGAATTCCGCGAGGATGAGCAAGGAACCTTGTGGTATGGAGATCGTTTGTGCGTTCCCAACGATCCGGAGATAAGGAAGTTGATTCTGTAGGAAGCTCATGACTCACCGTATTCCATACATCCGGGCAATACAAAGATGTATATGGACCTAAAGGACAGGTTCTGGTGGAACAACATGAAGGGAGACATCGCGGAGCATATTGCCCTATGTGATGTATGTAGCCGAGTGAAGGCGGAACACCAGAAGCCAGCAGGATTGCTACAGCCATTGCCCATGCCGGATTGGAAGTGGGATAGAGTGGGAATGGATTTTATCACAGGATTGCCCAGGACCAGGTCAGGATATGACTCCATTTGGGTAGTGGTCGACCATTTGACCAAGATATCCCACTTTATACCGGTGAAGACGACCTATACGAGTGCAAAGTTGGCCAAGATCTATATGGACAGAATTGTGTACCTACATGGAGTTCCCAAGAGCATCGTATCAGATAGAGGCACCCAATTTACCTCACACTTCTGGCGCCAGCTGCACGAGTCGCTTGGGACTAGATTGGAGTTTAGCACAGCGTTTCACCCTCAGACTGATGGACAGACCGAGAGGGTGAATCAAATTCTGGAAGATATGCTGAGAGCTTGCGCTTTGGCTCATGGTTCTAGTTGGGATGAGAATTTGTCGTATGCTGAGTTTTCCTACAATAACAACAGCTATCAAACCAGCATCAAGACGTCACCATTCGATGTTCTGTATGGGAAACGGTGCCGGACACCATTGCTATGGGATGGAGTAGGAGAACGTCAGTTGTTTGGGCCTGATTTGATCAAGGACGCTGAGGAGAAGGTCGCCTTGATTAGGGACAGGCTGAAGGTAGCACAATCGAGGCAGAAGAGCTACGCCGACGCCAAGCGCAAGGAAGTGGTGTATGAGATAGGTTACAGAGCATACCTCAGAGTGTCGCCACTTCGTGGAATCAAGAGATTTGGAATTAAGGGTAAGCTGGCACCTCGGTTTATCGGACCATATCGGGTCTTAGCACGCAAAGGAGAAGTTGCTTATCAGTTGGAGTTGCAAGAGGCTCTGTCCACTGTTCACAACGTGTTCCACGTATCCCAGCTGAAGAAGTGCCATCCGGAGATGGTGGATACACCATTGAGAGACTCTGTTCCACTAGAGGAGGTTCAGCTTGAGAATGATCTGACCTATGAAGAGAAGCCGATCAAGATTCTGGAACAGCGGAGAGGATTACCCGTACCAAGATGATCAGGTTTTGCAAGGTGCAGTGGAGCCACCACACCGAAGAGGAAGCCACTTGGGAGCGTGAGGATGACATCCGAGAGGACTACCCGCACCTATTTGCTAGCCGCGCCGAATCTCGGGGACGAGATTCATCTTAAGGGGGTTAGTCTTGTCACATCCACCCAAATTTTAGATTTGGTTCTGCATATCATTCATATCATTGCATCATGTTCTTCCATGCAAAACCTTCGATCGAAATGATTCGGCGAAACGCTATTTTCAAAACCCTATTTTATTTTACTACAATGCTCATGCGGGAGGATACACTAGGGCTTGTGTTTTCCACCCTTGTATACTAGTGGGTTTACTCACCACTTGGCCCTAGATTGATCTCCTAAATTTTAGAAAAATTTAGAAACAAGAATCGTTCGATTCAGGGCACGTATGAAAAAGTTACGGAGGATTTACTAAATAGGAATTTGGAAAAAAAGAAAAGATCAAAAAAACGGAAGCAGCACCGCCGCGCCAGCCTGCTGGGCCGCGCCGGCCCAGCCAGCGCTGCCAAGACGCCTGTAGCCGCCGCTCGACCGAGCCCGCCGACTCGCGCCGCCACCGCCACGGGATCCGCCTCCTCGTCGCCGACCCCGTACGCCACGCCACCGCCGTCGTCCCGAGCTCGCCGCCGCCGTCTCCGGTGAGTCCGCCGCCGCCACCCCTCCTGGCCGTTGGATCTCCGATCCACGGCTCAGATCGACCGAGACCGCGCGGTTGACTGGTCAACAGCCAGTCAACCCGCGCTGAGTCAGCAGGGAATATTCCCTTTTTATTTAAATCGATTTAGAAATTGCAGATTTTGTAGAATCTTGTAAATTGCATAGTAATTAATATACTGGGCCAAAAAATTGCAAATAAAATATGTGTAGATTCAGTAAGTCGTGTAGAATCTTGCTGTACCATTGTTTCACACTTTTGCAGCAAGATTTTGTCCAGATTAATTAAAAGAGTTAATGGCCTTTTTAGAGTAATTAATTCGTAGAAAAAGATCTGTAACTCCAAAAATTGCATATAATATATCCCTGGATTTAGTAGAACAAGGGGAATCTCAAAGTAAATTAAAAGGATAGTCTTACAGTAAAAACTTCTGCAGAAAATATTTAGTAGCTTTCTGTAGTGTTTTAATTATTCAGGGAGTTTTATAATTCCTTTTTGAGTAATTCCAATTGGTACTGTTCCTAAATAGCAATGCCTATACCGTAGATTTTTCCCAAGGTTTTACAAACAGTATACTATCGGTAGTGAATTATTTGGGTTCTAGCTCTAGATTTGAGCATTATATTTTGCATAATAGTTTTTCCTTGCGCTAAAACTATTTTCCATGCATGCAATCAGTAGCTTTACTGAATAGTATTATGTAGTGCTGCTGTAGCATTAATCCACTTGTCATGCATGCATTCATGCATCATCTTTGTTGCATATGCTTGTGGATTGTTTGTTTATGATTGCAATTGTATCGTGTAGATTGTGACGAGTGCAACGCTTGCTCGTGTGTGGATTGTTCTTCCGACCGCTACAACCAAGGCAAGTATATGCTACTTTGTTCATGATATTGTCCTACTATTTTCAATGCATTGTCGTGTATTTTGTAGATGCATGTGTAGGATGATACTATCTCTATGCTATGTCCTATTATATTGTAGGGCTTTCCTTGTAGATGAACCACCATTGGTAGATGTTCTTAGCCAGGCTATGATGAACGAGGGCTGGGTTACATCACTGAAAGTTGTTTCTAAAAGTGTTGGTTTGCGAAAACCAAAACAACTTAATCAATGAACCTCCTGGGTGTGATGGGATTGATAAATTTTGGTGGTTTCATTGCGGAAAGGCACCCAGGTATCGAGAGAAAATGATTGGCTTCTTTATTTTGTAGCTTACGTGTACAAACATGTGCCAATAATGAAATGGGCGGTTGGTTGGACTTAGTAGGTTGTGGTAACCCGAACCCGCGTATCCAAAGATGTAGAATTTTGGTAGGTTGGACCGGTGCGCGTCGGGATTGGGGAGCTACTTCCCGAACGGTCTCTTATTGGACTTTTTCCTATCATCACCCAAAATGAGAGTGATGGTACGAGTTGGGCTGGCCAAGTCACATGGGTAAAGTGTACTAACCCCTACAGGGTGTGTAATCTAATCGATTAGCCGTGTCCCCGGTTATGTACAACTGAGTTGCTTGATATTGATCCCATGACATGTTTCTCGCTCATTCTAATTTCATAATTGCTTTAATATTATTGGGTTAACTTAATTGGGATCTTTTCAAAGAAAATCAAAAACTGTTTATGAAAGTAGGACAAAGGTATTTGCAAATGCAAGCTAGCCACAGCTCCACTTGCCAAATATGCATGTAGATGTTAGCATTATTGTCTCCTTTACTAGCTCTACTTGCCATACATTCCATGTATTGACCCTTCGGGGCTGCTACGTTTCATGTTGCAGGATATTCCGATTCTGAGTAAATCGATATAGGCCACGGTACTCCACTCGGCACTTGTTCACTTGTGGGCAATTTGAAGAATGGAGGATTTGTTGTATTTATGTTGCTACCTGAATAATTTTAGCTAGCCTTGAGCTAAGCTTTTATTGTAATAATGGTACTCTAGATCTTCGTTATTTATGATACACGGATATTTTGCTATGTTATTCATCTTATTCAATTGTGGGCCAATGAACCGATCCAGGGATTGGCATGTCACATAGAAGCCGCGGTCTTTTCAGAACCGCGGTGTTACACTGGTGGCTGCCTTCCTTGAGAACCTGCTTGGATACTAAGAAGAAAATAAAACATTTTGTGTTTCTTGAAAACACGGCGATTAGCTTACAAGTGATAAAAATACAAGTCTCACTGAGTCAGTTTATCAAGCTAAGCACCACGCTTAAGTCAACAAACTAGGTCCAAGAGTTGTACATACTCCCAGATTTTGATGAAGTGCAAGTGAGACAAATATGAAACACGAGTGTGTTGTGCTTATTAAAAGAGGTTCGAGTTGGAAAATTTTACCAGAAATTAATAGGTGGGCATGTTGAATTGAAGCAACCAAGTGGCTCATGCGTGTGTTTCCACGGTAGGCACTACCGTACACGTCGTCATACAAGGTTCAAGTCCCTGCAAAAATAAGACACAAAGTAAAATGCATCGGTTTGGTATACGAACATAGTTCGTTTACCCCACCAATAAAAACAAAGTAAAAACAAAACATGAACTTCTATAGAGAATTACAGTCTAGGAAGTTTTTAAGGTAGAACTTTTATTGCTTACAGAAATTCGGCTTCCCCTCGATCAAGGGAGAAGATCCCATGTGGAGTTTAGAGGTTTTAGAGGAAGTAGGGAGAAAGTATATTGAAATTTTGATACTGGGTTACCTTCCCATAGTGTTTTTGTGGTCGCACCAACTATATGACCAGAAAAATATTTCCCGCCCTATAGTTGGTCGTCGAACGTGAATAAGAATTCAAAGCAGGTGTCGATATCTTTACGGCCGCAATTATATGGTCGCACCAAAACGGTCCCACTATATAGTTGGTCGTTAAACCATTTGTACCTGGAAAATAAAATTTGACGATGGCATAGATATCTGTACGGCCGGAACTATACGGCTGGAATTTTTATTCATGTCGTATAGTTGGTCGTTAAAGGTACTGTAGTCGCCAAAATTTTCTTTTTCTTCGAGAATTCTTTCTTAACCTGAAACTTAGCGAAAACCATGTTTTGACAGAAAAATGACATTCTAAATTGTCAAACAACAACAACATGTATAAAACAGGAATTTTAGTACCATCGAGTTATGCAACACACAGTAACAATAAATTCTACCTTATGAATACGACAACAAGATAACTCTAATAGCAAATCATGCAAAGAATAAAAATGCCAATGCAACATGAATGCATCAAGACCCAAGACACAAAACTAAGAAAGACACCTAATGACTTCCGGGTTGCCTCCCGGGAAGAGCTTTCTTATAACCAAGTAGCCAGGCTTTTCTCCATTATTATTTCAATAGATTGGAGCCGGAGGAATATTTATTCTTACCTCTAAAAGAGGTTTGGAGCACTTACTATTATAGCCTGGTCAAAGTCTCACCCGCTTGCGGTGCATCGGATTCAATGTAGATAAATGTGTTATTGCTCACAAGTGATGATTGATGCGCCATGTGTGGTGAGCATACCTCCCTAGATAGGTTCAACAAAAGTATTAGATATTTACATGTAAATTCAAACCTTCTACCTTTAATATCATCATCAGAATATAATTCATAGTACTCTTCTTGGGCTACACTATCATAAGGGAACACTTTACAATACTCATCTTTAGCAGAAAGGAAAAATTCAAAAGTGTATCTATTCTCTAGTTCATCACTCTTGCTAACAAGCTCATCAGTTCTAGAGTTATCAATCCACTCACAAAAAGAGGCATCATCAATAAGTATTTCATCAAATATGTGCTCTCCCGAAACTTGCTCATTAATACTACAAGGATTTATCTCCAGTTCATCATTATTAGTGTTCTCCAAATGAGTATCTAGGCATAAAGCGTACACAGATAAATTATCTTCAGTTTCAACACAATAAGAATCATTACTAGATTTTGAGGCATCATAAACAAACTTATAAATTAGTAGAATGATGTTTGTCTTCAACCTCACCTTTTTGGTGTTCCTCCTCGCTATCCAGTGGTTCCTGCAAAATGTTAGTTTCGGGAACAATTGTTTTACATAGCTCCTTACTCTTTATCACAAGTGCATTCCCACTAAAATGTTCTTGACAAAATAATCCATAATATTATGATACCTTTCTAAATCCTCATTATCGCCACTCTTCATAATAATACCATTTTTCTAAGTAGCTTATGACACCCTTCATAAACTATGTATTCCAAGAGTTTTACACTATTACTGTTTATGTGAGTATTGGATGATAAAAATTCTTTAAAGAGAGGAATGCATTCATAATCATAAAGCTTGTCAGGCTTACCATTATATTGCCTCATCCCCTCGAATAAACTTGACAAATCACCAAAACAGTAATCCACCTGCTCCTACATGTCTAGTAATTGCATATCCTCGAGGATTAGCAGTTCTTCTTCGTGTTCATCCTCTTCTTGGGAAGGAACTTCATCCTTCTCCAATGGGATTTCCTGCAAACAATTAACATAGGGCACTACGGCTCTACTCCATACCTTACTCCTCATAATAAGTGCATTCTCACTAAAATGTTCATGAAAATACCAAGAAATATGTTGTAGGATTTTATAAGCCATTTTTATGAGAATACTATCTTCACTATTAATATGTGATATGACATGTATTATCATCTCATGGGCACCTTCAAATATAACATACTCTAATACTTCACTAGTGGTATCACCATTATTATAAGACACTGAAGATTCATTAAAGGTATAAGAGCATTGAAAACGAAAGTAATTCCCAAGTTTCAGACATTAAGGACATATTATTGGATCGTCTATCGTATCCGAAGAAATTAACTTTTGAGCATATTCCACTATTTGGGAATACATTTCTCTTACCATCATATTGCTTATTTGTTCTTCAAAATCCTCATACTCCTCTTCCAATGAGGATTCCTCTACCATGTTAATAGCATCACAATATTCATAGAAAGATTCATTTTGTAGTTCCTCACCAAAGTCTCCAAAATCACTATCGAGGCATGAACCCTCCTCGGAACAATCATCATAAGTTTGGGACTTATAGAAATCATTACTAGAGAATGAGATATCATTGGCTTGCATACTATTTGTGTGTGGAAAGTTATTTTCAAAACTAGGAGATTAAAGTGGTTGATCAAGTTGCTCCATGTAACATCCCCAAAATATTAATCAAGGTTATCAATTTCCAATCACCCAAATTTAGGGTTAACAAAAACTTTTGTGAGTTAAATCAATATGAATGCATGTGTGTATGTGATGAATGCATGAATGCTTGAATGGACTTGTGTGATTGTTATGAATGTCAAGGATTGGTTTAAATATGCAAAAAACATCATATAAATCAATTCCAAGCAAAATCAAATCAAGAGAAATTCAAAAACAAACAAAACAAGCAAATGGTCATTTTTGCCAATCTTGCTCACTAGACCACTTTGAGTGTTTCTAGTCCAAGATTTCAAACAAAAACAAATCCATTTCTTTTCACCCCTTGCTATACCAAATGAAACTAAACCCAAGCCCACCTTGCAAACCCACAGAAACATTTGGCAACCCTATTCAAATGACAATTCAAAATTGAATCTAGTTCATATGGGAAGATCACCATTTCTCAAAACCCAACCAAACCAGTGCACCTTGACAAATCCAATCAACCAGAGACTACCTAGTATGTGACCATTGCATCCACCAAGTTTCATACAAAAATTCAAATGTGAAATTCTTCCGGCCATTTCATCAAACACTTGGAGACAGAAACCAAAATTGGCCAAACTTCACTGTTTTAAGCAGTAATTTGGCTAAGCATTGTTCACCATTGATCACTCCTATCTCCCCCAGTGCCAACCAACACATTAAACCAACCTAGCCCCTACCCAATGCGCCATGCCATGCCAACCCGAGAGCACCCTTGCTAGCCGACCATGGCTAGCTAGCCAGAGCAAGCGCCGCGCCTAGCCACCGTGTCCAGGACGCACGCCACCGTCCACCGCCAGCCCCGTCCAGCCCTCGAGCCCTGCCAGGCACTGGACCACAGAGAACGCACGCGCCCATTTCTCTGTGACCATGCCGAGAGCGCGCCAGAGTGTCACGCTCGACACGCTTGCACAGACCGCGCCCGCCTTTGTCGCCCGTCTACGTGATCACCACCGTCCCAAGAACCTCCCAGACATCCCCGTTCACCGCCGTGTGACCCGTAGCCACTGTGCGCCATCAAAATCACCGTCGGTGCCGCTCAAAGCGTCGACGTGTTTCGACCGAACCGTACTGCCCCTTGACGCGCCATCAATCTGTTGAGCATCACCAGGAGACCGTGCACCGCCCCCTAGCCTCAGCCATGCCATTAGCTCACTGTAACGCTGACCCCGACGAGCTCAGCCCGCACCCTTCGGTTCCCTCGTTGTAGTATAAATAGAGGCCTACCCTGTTCGTTTTCTTCACACCATCACACTCCCCATCTCTCACCGATCATGCCCACTTCTTCCCGGAGCAAGGCGAGCGCAGCATCGCCGTAATTTTGTCGGAGCCTCCGCTGCTGGAGGACAACGGTGCCGTCGATTGGACCCACCCCAGGAGGAGCCGCCAGTACCAGGAGAATAGTCGTCGTCGTTTGGCCCTATCACCGACCATCGTCTGAGCCCCGGTGAGCCGCCACAGACCCCCACTGGCCGCGCTAGGGTTCGAGCCCATCGCATTCTGTTCGACGAGAACGACGGCCGTGAGCCGTTGATTCCCAGTCTAATCCTACGGTCGTAGTTAGCCCGTACCCCTTCGCACCCTCATGTCCCACTAACGTGTGGGGACAACCACTTAACCAGCCCGCGCGCACTGTGCATAGTGGGCCAGCCTAGTTAGCACTCCCGCACGACCCAGTTAGTTTGAAATTGGATTTATCTATTTAGTTTCAAATCTAGTTCTCGTAGTAGATTCAAAAAACATTTCAGAGAGATTCACTGAACCAAATTGCATGAAACCAATTTTGTTAGAAAGGTATGGAAATCCTTAATATAAGCCCGTTGGATTCAAACCATTTTGAATTATATATCACCTATAGTAAAAATAACAAGGCAGAGACTTTTCTGCATTCAAACATTTTTCAAAATTCAACCATAAAAGCTTTTGAGTTGATTCCAACTCTCAAAAATCACATTTGATAATACCTTTCTGAATATATAAAAATATTTAGGTTTACTTGCAGTAATAATGGACAAGTAATAAAAGAATGCCCCATATGCATTTCTAGTCATTTAAATTAATTAAAATAAAAAGGTTAAACATTATTAAATTGTGACACCACTTTAAATCATATTCCCAAGTACTGAAATATGTGGTGATGACATGTGTCAACATGATCCTATGTTTTCATTGGAGAATATTAAATCTTAAGTAGTTTTCCAATGAGTAGAAATTACTTTTCTAAAAATAAATAAATAAAACTATTGCCTTAATTCTTGTGATGATTGTGATAATTCTAGATCATCTAGTGTGAACCATTGTGTGCTAAAAAGAAATAGTTAAGTATTGTTTGGTGATTGTGTACCTCATCCTTATTTATAGACGCTAGTACCGACCAAGGATACGAAGAGGAAGGAGACTACTACTAGGAAGAAGCCAGGGAGAATTTCAACCACTAGACTACACAAGGCAAGCTACTAACTAAGCAAGCTTCACAAAACAAGAAACTTTGCAAGTTAACACTTGCATAATAACTATGCCAACTAGATGCCTTAGACATATGTGATGATACCCCTTTGAGTATACCAAATCCCTTTTTACTTGCAAGCTTTATTAAGTTATTTCTTTATCAAAATTCTTTGTGTACTTTTAGAAAGTGCTTGTGAAGTTTTGGGAAAGATTTAGAGGTAGCATAAAGAGCATAAAACTTGGCCTAAGTTAGATAGAACTTGATGTCATCCTGAGGCATGAGATTGGATTTATATAAGTCACACTTGATTATCACCCCTCGTTAGTGTTTACCCCCAACTTTAGTGGCTAGTGATAAGCATAAAACTTGATCGCTTTAGATGGGATCACTTGGTGAAAATGATTATGCAAACCTTAGAATGATGAGTCATTCTAATGGAATTTTTTGACATGAGCTAGTGAACACAAGGTGAATTTGATGATGAAAATAATGAGGCATGATCCTTATCCCTTTATAAAACTGATGGTTGTCTGGATGCGATACCATTCCAATTTTACCGTACAACCACAATACCCGAAATTGGGTAGGGCTTGACTGGAAGTTTATATACCTTAGTATGGGTTCCCTTGTGGCCGAGGTTTGAGTCGAGGCTACCTCGTGATAATTGTCCACCTGTGCAGTTCCCAAGATGACAGATGGTCATGGTTCGGAGGCCAAACTCATAGGAGAGGTGCCTATACTAGGGCGTGTAATTGAAAGGTTAGGATTGATTATCCACATACTGAGTATGGTGAATTCTGGATTGTTCCTGTCAGATGTATCAAATATTGTGGTGAAAGTGTACCACCTCTGCAGAGTGTTAAACTATTTGAATAGCCGCGTCCGCGGTTATGGACAGTTGGAGTGGCCATACTGTTCCGTCGTCAGGTGTTTTCAAAATGACTTGTGAAATGAATCATGACTTTGACTTGACCACAACAGGGTTGTGAAAGTGAAAACTAAGTTCCCACTTAGGTGTTATAAAACCTTAAACTAGCTTTATTTACTTCTGAACTCAGCTAGAGATAAACCTGGATTTTTGCAAAACAACCTAGAGCTTAGTATCCCTACTTGAACCACTTTACTTGTTAGTGATAGTTTGCGAGTACTTAAAGAGTACTCATGGCTTTTTCCCTGGCTATTCCCATGGACAGACTATGAAGAGGACTATCAGGAGGATGGACCACAAGAAGGTTACGACAACTAGGATCATCTCCCATCGTCAGCATTGCCTGTGACTATGAAGATGGAGCCTCGCCCACGCTATCGTTATTATATTATTTCCGCTGTGTTGATTTTACTAAGACCGGATCATGATATCCTTTAATTGTAAGACCTTTATTATGGTTTGTAATGGATGATGAACTATGGTACCAATATGTTATGTCTCGCAAAAATGGTAATCCTGGGATTGCGATGTATGGCATAATAGACATCTGGGATTAAAAATACGGGTGTTGACACTCCTCTTCATTCTTACTAAGATAATTCGCGAGTAGCTCAACGATAGTCTTACCTTTGGTCTTACCTTCCACTAGTTGAGAGGGTGAAACATCAAGCGTCACCTCTTCATTAGCAATATGTTTAGGCGGTTTCGGTGGAGGTTCTTTAAGTGTACTTTCCTCCACATTCTCCTTTTGAGCATCTTTTAACTCCGCCATTACAAGTTCCTGTTCAAGTGTAGTCATCTCAGAAAGCATGATTAGTAACACATATTTTTATGGGTTTTTGGTTTGTAAACAAAAGCAAAAAGATATATGCAACAAATAAAGAAAGCTTAAAACAAAACCTAGAAAAACTAAAATAAATAAACAAAAGCTAAAAGCCCTACAGCGCTTAGCTCCCTGGCAACGACGCTAGAAAATAGTTTGATGACTGCAAGTTCACAGATCATTTGTAGCTAGTTCCGAAATAAAGATATCGATCCCACAGGGAACAGGAGTCTGAAGTCTAATAACTTTTGGAGTAAATACTAAAATAGTAATGCTAAATGACGTTCTAAGTAAAAATATAAAATGCGAGTTTTGTATAAAAGATATTTTTGGGTTTTCAAATAAGAGAACAATAAATAAACTAAAGCTGTAAGTAAACAAGAGAATGCGAGTATGATTACAAAGGTCTGCAAGATGATGGAAAGATTTCTCAGGGAGTAGTGGATCCACCGCTAGTAATTAGAAAGAGTGATCAAAATTATTATAATGAATAAGACCATTTATGATATGTGTGGGAGGAGCTCCATATATGGACGAATATGCAGCAACCAATGCTCACATCATCCTCATAACCATAGCAGACAAGCAATCGACATCAATCGAATTACTGCGCTATTAAGGGACTTTATCCCGTAGGATGTATCCCATGGCATGGACAATGTTCTGTGAGTTCTCCTTGGTTCCCAAGTTGATACGTAAGGGAGTGTTAACAATTTTATAGTCACTGTAAGTGCTATCACCCCTCCATCTACCAACTAGTAGTTACCTCCATCTAGTCCTCAATGAGGCAAATATTGAGTGGCGTGCTTCACCCAACATCAAGATGAAGGAAATCTAACACAGACACATAATGAACAATATCACATAATAATATTTATTTTAGTTCAATCACATACTAGGCTTTCTCCATCTCCCCAAGAACAAAGGAAACTACTCACACATGAAGGCAATCAACATCATGGATAGAATATGAATGAAGTATGATGATACAGTTGAGGACAAGTGCAAATCCAAGATTCAATATAGAATTACAACAAGTAACCAAAGGGGATAGGTGATGGGGACATTGTTGATGAAGATGATGATGTAGATTGATGTGGATGCCTTCAAGATTCTAGTCCCTTCTCTTATGGCGGTGGGGCTCCACCGTGGTGGAGAATGTGGATTGGTGGCACTCTCTTGGATCCTCCCTCCTTTATATAGGCCTTGGGGTGCCCTAGGGTTCCCCCAATACCATCATATGACTTAGGGAAGGTTCTGGAGCTTCCAGGGGTGAAATCCCATCTTTTGCGACCTTTTTACCAACTATACGGCGTGAATTTTTTGCTCCGGCCGTATAGTTGGTCGTTGAACCTTCGGGTTCCGCAGTATTTTGGCCGCCATTTCTTCATACAAACTCTGTTTTGGGTGTCTTAGGCTCGTTGGATTCGCCTCGACGAGGGATACAATCCAGTGGTTTTGGGTATTTATTTTGAGAAGTTGGAAAAAATCACTTTTCCAACACCCCAAATGGCTAAGTCTGGTCCCTGCAGCTCCTACATACTATTCTCTCTTTGTTCCTTTTTCCTTTGTTTTATCCATAATCATCATCAAAACCTACATACATGTAAAAGACAAGGAAGAGGGATAAAATTCTACCTAAACTACTAAATGTGCCAAGCTCATATGAAAATGAATGAAAACAGAAACCATGCATATTGGCATAACTGCATCTAGATAAAACATGAGATGGGTGGTTGATATGCATAAAATACTTCTATAAAAGTGTACATAAATTCCACTCATCACCTACCCACACGAGAGAAGGTTCTGCCATAAAATTTCCACCACATCTTTGCCCATCCTGCACGGTGAATGAAGACACTGATCACCTTCTTGTTGGCTGCTCCAGGGCTTATGAAATTTGGGACCTCTTCTTCCAGTGATGAGCTTCCTGAACCCCGCACTCTCGATAGAATATGGGATCTCCGTTGTCGTCATTTTGAAGAAACCACTGTCTGCATTATTGTTGACTGGAACATATGGAAAAGAAGAAAATCCATCGTTTTCAATAATGTAGATGAAGACCAGCTCGTAGTCTATCGTCGTTTCCTTGAGGACATCCGTCTTTGGGCACATCGATGTCCCCCTTCTTCCTCCTACACACTTTTAATCTCCTGGTGTAATAATTTTTATCCGCCCTTAGTCTCCCGACTGCCCTATATCTCCTCTCTGCCCTTTAAAACCCATCCTATATTGATCCCCTATTGTAACTCTGGTTTCTGATGATGATATAAAGTTGTTCAGGATATCTTAAACCCGTCGTAGTCCCGGTCAAAAAAAATCAAGGACACTAGTTACAGAAACATGCATTTTTCTGAGCGCCAAGAAAACTTGGCCAAGAGCCACATATGCTCGGAAAACAGATCTTTGGCAGACCCATAAGAAATGCTTGGCAAACAACTACACGCGGCAAGAAAATATATGCAGCGTGTTATCAAGTGGCCCTCGGCAAAGTTCCTCTCAGCAAATAACAAACTAACGGAGATGGCAGAATGAAGCATTCATGCATATTCTGGTGCTCGGCGTTCCATGCGGTATGCCAAGCGGGTACCGTCGATATACACCTACATGTATGCTGAGCATATTCCATCGGCATACCCGGCCATTTGCCGTGACCTGGAGCTTGCCCCATAAAGGTGTATGCCGAGCATACACGGCCGGCATAAAGGTTAAAAGGATAAAAAATAATTACACAAAAACTTATTACTCTTTACACCTATAATATAAGATGTTTTAGCTATGTGAAAGGCGTGTAACTAGACCTATTTTAGTGTGTAGGTCATGGAGGAAGTACATCAGAATCAAATCTAAGAATTTGTGATAGATAGAATGATACTCAACTACCTCTTCTCTGTTTCCGTTGTGACTAGCTCCAGGGTCTCCACGACGAATCTCTATACAGAAGGCTGCCGAGCTCATTCACATTCCACCCCAATGCCCCTGTGTCACCCCATCTGCTGGCATCCTTGGCCACCAACACTGCGGTGGGGGCGAGATGTTGTGGGTAGCGGTGTTGCCGTTTAACCGAGTCGGTTTGTAATAGCCTATATAAACTCTTGTACGCTGCCTCAATATTATTATCGATTATTATTCTATATAATTTTACATGGTACCAGAATATCGATTCTAGAGTATGGCAAACCGCCCACCCTACCGCTGCCCAGCTACTTCAAAGCACGTGTAGCCCTCGTCGCTACCAACGTCTTCGCCACGGCCTCCTCCTCCACTACCCTTGATCTACCTCACCCAATCCCTCCTTCCATATCTATTACCGATACAATATCCGATATCAGCACCTATATTCCTATAACCCTAGATCTAGCCTCTCACAACTACTACCATTGGCGCCACCTCTTCGATGTTCACCTTGGGCGATGCGATCTACGCTCTCACGTCGGCCCCAACTCCGCCCAAAACTGAAGGGAATATGCCATGAGTGGCAATAATAAAGTTATTATTATATGTATTTTAAGTATATGATAGATGTTTATTTTGCATGCTATAATTATATTAATATGGAAACGCTAATACATTGTCACATCCCAAATTTTAGATTTGGTCTTGCATATCATTCATGTCATTGCATCATGCTTTTCCATGCAAAATCGCTGAGTGAAAAGATTCGGCGGAACGCTATCTTCAAAACCCTATTTTCCTTTGCTACAAGGTTCCTGCGGGGAGCTTTAGAGTGACTTGCAACAACCACCCCTGTAGGTTCGAGTTTTCACGCGAACTTCGACTGAAGGTTGTGCCCCTCGACGATACGAACCCGTAGGCGCGAGAATCGCTCCAATCGGAGTTCGTATGCAAAAGACTCGGACGTTTTAGTAAACCGCCGGAAAACGGTCCGAAAATCTGGACCGATTTCCGAGTTCGTGTCCAGTCGACCGTTCTTTAGGATTTCAGCGCGCAGGACTACTTAAAGAGGACCCCACCTGGGCCCTCGATTCCCGTGCCCGCACTCCTGCCCCCACGCGCCGACCCCGCCGCCTCGATCTCCCAACCCGCGCGCGCCTCCCGAGGCAGATCGCCGCCTAGGTGCGCCGTCCGCCTCCTCTCTCTCCCCTCTACCTATTCCCGCCACCAAGACCGCCATCCGCCGCCGTCGCAGCACGCCACCGCCGCCGTGGGACCCGCCTCCTACCGCCGCCCGCGCCTCGCCGCCTCGCCGCGCCCGCGCGGCGCGCGCCGCCGCCATCACCCGCGACACGCGAGCCCGCGCTACCCGCAGCGACGCCGACATCGCCGCTGCGCGACCGCGCCGTGTGCCGCCCTCCACGCCGCCTCGCCGCAGCGCTGTTGCTGCTGCGCGAGCTGCTGCACGCTGCGCGCTGCGCCGCCTCGCCGTCGCCTCGCTGCGCGTGCCGCTATGCCACACGCACGTGCACGTGCGCGTCATCGCATGCGCACATGCATACATGCACACATACACGCACGTACTCGCGCGCAAGTTTATTTGTCGACCCATAGTTGACCGTGTGTACGTCCGTGCAGGGAGAGTCTCGACGCTGGAACCAATCGCCACCGCCGTCCGGAGCTCGCCGCACCTTCCGGAGTCCGATTCGCCAACCATTTCCGGTAAGACAGCAGCCACCGTCAGATCTCAGATCAGCGGCTTAGATCGTTCGTTGACTGGTCAGCATCCCAGGCGTTGACTAGTCAGACGCCCAGTCAGCGCCCAGTCAAACAGACACAGTTGACTGGGTCAATTTCGTTAATCCCTTTAGTTGGCAGATTTCGGTAGAATCTTGTAAATTGCGTAGAAATTCAACCGCTTGGCCAAAAATTGCAAATAAAATATGTACGAGTTCAGTGAGTCGTGTAGAATCTCTCTGTAGCTTTGGTTCAGACTTTTACTGTAAGGTTTAGTACAGTTTAATCAAACTAGTTAGTGGCCTTTTCGGAGTAATAAATTCGTAGAAAAAGATCCGTAGCTCCAAAAATCGCGTGTGATATGTCCCTGAACTCGTGTGAACGAGGGGAATCTCATCGTGAATTAAAAAGGTAGGCTTACGGTAAAAAGTTCTGCAGTATTTGTCTAATGGCTTTCTGCAGTGTTTTAATTACTCGGGAAGTTCTATAACTACTTTTTGAGTAATTCCAATTGGTGCTGTTTCTATTCAGCGATGCCTATGCGGTAGAATTTTCCCAAGATTTTACGAATAGTATACTACCGGTAGTGAATTATTTAAGTTCTAGCTCTAGTTTGGAGCATTACTATTGTCCATTAGTTTTCCTAGCGCCAAATCTATTTTTCCATGCATGTATTTGGTAATATTATGGATTAGAATTATGTGGTGCAGCTGTAGCACCAATTCACTTGCCGTTCTTGCATTCATGCATCATATTTGTTGCATATGTTGTGGATTGTTTGTTTATGATTGCAATTGTATCGTGTAGATTGTGTTGAGTGCAACGCTTGCTCGTGTGAGGATTGTGCTCCAGACCGCTACAATTAAGGCAAGTAGATGCTACTTTGTTCATGATATCGTCCTACTATTTTCAATGCATTGTCGTGTATTTTGTAGATGCATGTGTAAGATGATACTATCGCTATGCTATGTCCTATTATGTGGTAGGACCCTCTTTGTAGATGAACCACCGTTGGTAGATGTGCTTAGTCATGCTATGTTGAACGAGGGCTGGGTTACATCATTGATACTTGTTTTCTCAAAGTATTGGTTTGTGAAATCTACAAACAACTTAATCAATGAACCCCCTGGGTGTGATGGTATTGATAAATTTTGGTGGTTTCATTGCGGAAAGGCACCCAGGTATCAAGAGAGAATGATTGGCTTCTTTATTGTGTAGCTTACGTGTACAACCATGTGCCAATAATGGAATGGGAGGTTGGTTGGACTTAGTATGTTGTGGTAACTCGAACCCGCGTATCCAGAGATGTAGAATTTTGGTAGGTTGGACGGTCTGGCGTCGGGATTGAGGAGCTACTTCCCGAACAGTCTCTTCTTGGTCTTCTCCCTATCATCACCCAAAATGAGAGTTATGGTACGAGCTGGGCTGGCCAAGTCACATGGGTAAAGTGTACTAACCTCTGCAGAGTGTATAATCTAATCGATTAGCCGTGTCCCCGGTTATGGACATCTGAGTTGCTAGATATTGATTCCATGACATGTTTCTCGCTCATTCTAATTTCATAATTATCTTAATATTGTTGGGTTAACTTAATTGGGTTCTTTCCAAATAAAATCAAAACTGTTTATGAAAGTAGGACAAATGTATTTGCAAATGCAAGCCAGACACAGCTCCGCTTGCCAATTATGCATGTAGATGTTAGTACTATTATCTCCTTTACTAGCTCTACTTGCCATACATTCCATGTATTGACCCTTCGGGGCTGCTACCTTTCATGTTGCAGGATATTCCGATTCTGATTGATCGTTATAGGCCACGGTACTCCACTCGGCACTTGTTCACTTGTGGGCAAATTGAAGATTGGAGGATATATTTGGTTTTGTTGCTACCTGAATAATTTGAGCTAGCTTTATGCTAAGCTTTTATTGTAATAATGGTACTCTGGATCTTTGTAGATCATGATACACGGTTATTTTGCTATGATATTCTATCTTACTCTATTGTGGGCCAATGAACCGATCCAGGGATTGGCATGTCACATAGATGTGGCATCCCGCAAAACCACTACTAGAAAATCGCGTTGAATTTGTGCGTCGCATCGTCATCATCATGCATTGTTTGCCAAAACTATGTTTGCAAAGCCCGTGTTGTTTTCTAAAACGCCCCACCTCTATTCAAATATCAAAGCCGGCCTCCGGATTATTTTGTTTGAACGATATCGGTTTGCAAACAGGAGTTATTAAAACAAATAAACATTATATTTATTTTTAGTGGGGCAGTCGAACAGGCCAAATGACCCGAACGACCACCCCATAAACTAAATCGGTCCAGCCATCTAAAACCTATTCTACCTAAAAATCTACCCCTACACACCCTCCACATCACTCCCACCTATCCCGTCGCGACACCTCACCCCTCCCTCTCCCTCACCCAATCCTTGCCCTCCACCTCACTCTCTCTTTTTCCTCTCTCAGCCCACCCTCTCTCCCCACTTCCTCTCAGCACACTGCACGCACGCTAACGCACGCACGCGCCCTCAACCCTCTCTCTCTGGGCCCCTGGTCCCACTCACCCCGGACCAACCCTGGGCCGCGCCTTTCCCCTCTGGGCCCCACCGCACGGCAGCCACGCCAGCCGCACGCGCCTCCCTCCCCGCAATCGTCTCCCTCCTCTAGCCTCCACCCCGCCTCCGCGCACGGCAGCACCCTCCTCCTCCCTTCTCTCCCCCCGGCGCTCGTCAAGCTCCTCCCGCGCCTCTCTGGACGCTCCCCGCCCGCACCCCAGGAGGCCGGCGAGCCCCGCCGTCGGCCGCCCGCCGGTCCAGCTCCACCCGCGCCCCCCCGCTCCCCTCTCTCGCCTCGCCGGAGCCGAGCTCCCTCCGCCGCCCCGCCAGCATCAGCACCCCCAGGCGAGCGCGCCCGAGCCGGCCCCGACCACTTCCTCTCCTCCTGCCGCGACCACCGCCTCCGCCCTTCCGACCCTGCGCGGCCGTCCTCAACCTCCCCGGCGCTCCTCCCGCACCTCCGCCGCGGCCGCCGCCTCCGGCGACCCCACCCGGCCCGCATCCACCGCCCCAGGCCCCCGCGTCGCGTCCCATGAGCCTCCCGGCCCCGACCCGTTCCCGTGCCTGCCCTCCTCTGGGCCCGCCCACGGAGCCTGCAGCTTCGCCGCCCGTGGCGGCGCCGCCCCTTCTCCGTCGCCAGGCGCCTCCGCCACCTCGCCAGCCCCGCCGTTCGCCTCCGCGAGCCCCACCTCGCCAGGCCCCGCCGCCGTTCGCCTCCGGCGAGCCTCTGCTGCTGCCCCGCCCCCCAGGACGCCGCCGACGGACCCCCACCGCTCTCTGCTGTCCGCTTTCCGTCGTCTGTGCCTACCCGCGTGCCCTGTTCGTCGCTGGCCTCTCCACGGGCTCGCATGCCTCCTTGCAGTACCGATAGTTGCGGGGTCAACCAAGCCTGGTGGTACCTCCAGTACGACATGGAACAGATGTATGGCGGAGCCCAAGATCTTCCCCCCCGACACGCCAAGACCTCCGCCACGGGTTTCGAGCACTTGGACATGGACACCGGAGACCTTCGGCTAGGACGCCAAGTTCGCCGTCACGGACAACTGAAGCCGGAACTCCAAGAACTCCGCCGCTAACCTCAAGATCATCGAGAGGGAACCGACGACCCCGGAATCGAGGACCGAACCCTCGACACGCCAAGAACCAACCCCAAGATCACCTCGCCAAGGTCTTCATCGGGTACGCCGAGAACTTCCCCCCCGGAGCAGAAGGTCCGGAGCTCTGCTTCATAGAACGCCAAGTACCCCGAAGACCGTTCCGCTGAAACCCCAAGATCATCAACGGCACCCGAGCTCGACATCGGCAATTAAGATGGCCCCACGAGACCGTCGACAAGAAACCGCGAACCCCGGAACCCTGAGTTCTCCATCAAGGACGCCAAGACCGACACCATGACCCGAAGACCGCGAATGCGACAAGAACGACCCCAGTACTCCAAGAACGTTCCCGCGAGACCGCTCCGTCGAACCCTAGACCCCGGACCCCGAACCCCGGAACCCCAAGATCTGCCGAACCCTAATGTGTGAACCCTTTCCCGAAACCCTATTTTATAACATAATAACAACTTGATTGCATATTAAATTGTCATTCCCGCATGCATAGCATTGGTTTGGGGGCCTTATGCCGATTCACCTAATAATTAAATATGGGGCCCATATGCGGGCAAATCTAGTCTCATATCGGCCTCATTTAAACCTGTGTAGCGAACCGGTGGTATATTCTGGCTTGTTAAACAACAATTAAAATTGCGGGGTAGCTAAACAACTTGAACCATATATTGATTGTCGGGACCCCGGTTCCGCTTAATATGACCTAATTGCATCGCATCTTTGCCATGCCATCCATCATACATGCATCATGCCGATCTTCTGCCGTTGTATTAAATATCGCATCCGGTGTTTCTTCTAGTGTTTTGCTTCTTCGCGGATAAGGCCGTTGAGTTGATGTGAGCTTCGCCCCGTTCTCGGTTGAACCTCCGAAAATGTTTTCAGGCGAGCATCTCCCTCTTTCTACCTATCTTACTTTTATAGTCTTTATTCCCTCCTGTTGATCTATTGCTATCTGTGTTACGATGCTTTAGTATCCGTACCTGTGATATACCGTGCAGCCCTATATTGCCTTGGACACATCCTATTACCTGTTGTTTGGTAGATAGTTGGACTTGCGCGTCGTAGTTTCTTGCTCAAGTGTTGATGCGTGTCGTCATATGCCACAGTTGCTGATGTATTGCCGCATGTTGATGTTGGAGATGATTCTAGTTTTACTTATTGTTCACTTAACTTTCTGTTTAACAACTAAAATTGAATAAGCAGAGGCATCGGTGGGTGATAGATAATATTTGGTTTCCGAACGCCCACTTGTGTCCCGTAAGACCCCGAGTACTTGATACCTGTTCCTTGATTTTGCGCGCTATCCACATCCGGGAGGTATATGGGACCCCCGAGGCGAGCTTGATTCATCTTATTTCTTGGGGCCACAAACTAGTTTGAGGTTTTATTTACGATCCTGTACTTATGCCATGTTTTACCGCTTTATTTACGATTGTGCGATCTTGCTGCATCTTATTTAGGATCGGACCACGATTTGTGGTGTCGACAAGCCCGTTTGGGGTTCCCGATCGTTCACGGCCGTCCGCCAAACCTTGAGGCCGTCTCGAGCTTGTCTACTCCGTTGCGGGTTCTACTCAAAGGGTGGCCCCTGAAATATTCTGAATCCTTGATTGTTCATCGTGAAAGCCTCGTTGGGTTTTGATTTGGTTTTCCGAGGTTGATCGAGCGTGTGTTGCTATTGGTGCACCCCGGCCGGGTAAAACTTTCTGAAAGCCGTGTCCGCGGATATGGACGACTTGGAGCACAGTATCTCGATCATAGACAAGCATAACTAAAGTTTACTGCTGTAAATTTGACTTATAATGACTAGTAATCAGCTTCACTATAACGGAATGGCTAATTAATACTGCCCACAATTGCTTGTTTGGTTGTCGCTTGCGACAAATGTATCTGACTAGTAAGTATTGCAACTACAACGAATTGGCTGAATAAAAGTACCAACAACTGCTGGGTTTTGGGTTTACCTCATGCTATCTGTATCTGATTAGTAATTGTTGCAACTATAACGGAATGGTTAACTAAAAGTGCCCACTGCTTACTTTATCAGGACGATCATCTCAACTTGACTAGTAAAGTGCCGCAACTATAACTGAATAAGTAAAACTGCCAACTGTGTGAGTCCCTCGGTTGCCTTCCTCGTTTGGTCTCGAGGGGGAAACACCAGGATGGGTTTGATTGGTGATAGCTTCAGGTTGGATCCGATTAGGTCATTCTCACCCCTCTCTGATAACCGCCAGTTGAATCGAGTCTCTATAGGTTGTTTAGTGCATCTTGCTGCCGTCGATCCACCATACCTATGTAGGCGAGGACCGAATTCTAGCCTCGCTGCATGTCTTGGCCTCGACGCTCCTTCTTTTTCCTTTGCCCTTTGTCGGCACCCCTTTTGTTAAGCAGGTTTTGAGGTCGACGTCGTTAGCAGGGTTACCCTTCCGGCTTGGCCTGGGCAGGGTTATGGACGCCATTGGTTATTCTTCAGGGCTCTTAGCCCCATTTGCTTTTTTGCCCGTAGTCGGACGCTCTATCATTTTCAAGGTGCTTTGGATTTTTGTATAATATATCTGTATTCTTGACTCATGGAGTCGCTGTTATATATATCTATTCTGTGGGTCCCATCGAGGACTGTTGTGTAATGTTATTACTTCGTTTTCCACCCGCACGAAAGTGCCTGGTGGGCACCTTTGAATCGTTTCTATGCGGGTTTGGCGAATTTCGCTAAAACTTGCATAGGTCCGATTCTGAGGGTGTTACAATAGAGGCCACGGTCTTTTCAGAACCGGGGTGTTACATACATGTGTGTTTAATAAACAAATGGAAAGTTCCTAGTTATGCCTCTCTTAAAAACTAGCGCGTAGATTAACAAGATGATCAAGGTTTCTTGATCATGGACATTGGATGTTGTTAATAACGAGGTCACAACATTATTGGAATGGTGTGATGAACATTCATCTGAAGTATAGCATTATGATTAAAGTCATTGTGTTTATATTGCTATAACATCATATAAAGTAATCCTAATCCTTAGACCATGAGATCATGCCAATCACTAACACTAGAAGAGTATCTTGATAACATCAAACGTTACACTGTAACAGGTTGACTATAAAGGTGGATTCAATGCTACGAAGGTGTTATGTAGATGCTCATGAATCAAGAGTGGAATTTGTCCATCTCGACGATAGAGAGATATAATCTGGGCCCTCTCGATGATATCACAATAGTTAGCTTGCAAGCAAGTGATGTGATCACTAGAATGTTATATCACGGGAACAAGAAAAGAGTACATGTCGGTAATGATATCAAACTAGGTTTGGAGATACCGATGATGTTGGAATTATGCCCTAGAGGCAATAATAAAGATGTTATTATTATAATTATTGTTCATGATAAAGTTTATATTCCATTCTAGAATTGTATTAAGCGGAAACTTTAATACTTGTGTGGTTTGTGAACAACACCGTGTCCCTAGTATGCCTCTATGGACTAGTTCATTTATTAATGATGGTTAAGGTTTCCTAACCATAGACATGAGTTGTCGATTAATAATGAGATCATATCATTGGGAGAATGATATGATGGACAAACCCAAACTAAGCGGAGCAATTAGATCGTGTCATTGTGTTCATCTTTGCGAAGCTTTTCTTATGTCAAATATTGTATTCCTTAGACCATGAGATAATACAACTCCCTGGTATCGGAAGAAAGCTTTAAGGTCATCAAACGTCATCCTATGAGAGGGTGATCATAAAGGTGTCTCTCAGGTGATCGGAAAGTACCTGTTGGGTTGTATGTATCGAGATGGGATTTGTCCCTCCCAAGTCGGAGAGATATACTTCGGGCCCTCGGTGTCGATATCAACACCGCTTGCAAGCATGTTGTTAAGGAGTTAATCACAAAGTGATATCGGATTATGGAGCAGTAAAGTACTTTGTGAACGAGATTGAACTAGGTATGACGGCAAGCGATCAAATCTCGGGCAAGTAAAATATCGCGAGACGAAGGGCATATATATATGGGATTGATTGAATCCTGTCATTGTGGTTCATCCGATATGATCATCGATGAATGTGTGGAGTCAATATGGGTTTCCGCACTCTGCTGATTATTGATATAAGATCATGTCTGCATGTTCTCGAACCCGAAGGGTCACACACTTAACGTGTCTCGACGCTAGGATAGATTGGATAATTGGTTTATGAGTTTTTGTTCGGAGTCTCGTATGGGATCCGGGACATCACGAGAGGTTCCGGAATGGTCCGGAGAATAAGATTCATATAAGGCAATGCAGTTTTTGGAGTTCGGAATTGTTTCGGGTTAATCGATATTGTACCGGAAGCTTCTAGAACCTTCCGGAGGGGGACCAACGTGGCCCCACCTGCCGGGAGGGGGCATGGGCCTATGAGGGAGTGCCCTGGCCGCATTGGACCAGGGGCACAAGGCCCCATAGGGCCCAGCCGGCCAGATCTAGGGCAAACCCTAGGAAAGCTTCTAGAAGGGGGGAAACTTGCCCCCCACTCCTCCCTCCTTGGCCGCCGGCCTAGGGCTTGGCGGAGGGGCTAGGGCTGGTTCCCACCCCTCTATATAGAGAGGGCTTGGGCGCACCCTCCCCCCACACCTCCTCCACAACCCTAGACGCCATGCTGCCCTCCCGACTGCACGTAGGCGAAGCCCTGCTGCAGAAACTCTCCACCACTTGCACCACGCTGTCGCGTTGTAGATCCAATCCGTCTCTCCACCATACTTGCTGGACCGAGGAAGGAGGAGACGTCCAGGTGTCGCACGTGTGCATCTCTCGGAGGCATCGCCACTTGCGGTGTTAGATCGGATCGGATCGCGAGGAGGAGAAGCGAGTACGACTACATCACCCACGTTCCGTCGAACGTTCCGCTGTGCGAATCTTCAAGGGTATGAAGATCTCATCTAATCCCCCTCGTTGTTTGCATCTCCTAGATTAGATCTTGGCTTTCCCATTCGCATCCGTAGAATTTTTTTGATTTACTATGCTGCGAAACCCTTCAGTGGTATCAGAGCTAGATCTATGCGTAGATGTGTTTCACGAGTAGAACGCAACATGGTTGTTGCGGGCGTTGATTTTTTCTGTTGCAAGCCTCTTGTTTGTGTTCTTCTTATGACGCAGGATGGTGACATTGAAGCGGTCCAGGCCAACCTTACGCGACATCGTTCACGAGACCGGCTCCGCACTTGACGTGTGGCTTGTTCCACACATGCGGCTGGTGGATGCCAGTTTCTCTCACTATAGTTGTCATGGGATTTACACCGGAGTTTGGAAACCATAATATCACCATTGTGGCTTTCCGTAGATAAGAATCGTTCTTAGCTTGCTACTCCCATAAGCCACGTAAAACATGCAACAACAAAGTAGAGGCGTCTAACTTGTTTTTGCAGGGAGTGTTTTCTGTGATATGGTTGGCCCAAGATGTGATGTGTATGTTGTATGCAATGATCATGTTTTGTAATGATTCACGACTTGCATGTCGATGAGTACACAACCGGCAGGAGCCATATGGTTGTCTTTATAATTGTGTATGACCTGTGTGTCAACTTCTTATATGCCATGTAATAGTTTCACTTTATCGCTAAGTAGTTAGCAATAGTTGTAGTTGCTATTCGTGGTGGAGGCAATCATGGTGGAGTGATGGATATCATGCCGGCACGCACAAGATGGAGATCATTGCGCGAAGATTGGCTATACCATGTCACATAAAGTTATATGCATGTGATGTTTATCCTTTTATGTGTCTTATTATGCTTAGATCGCGACGGTAGCATTATAAGATGATTCCTCACTTAAAGATCAAGATAAAACTGTGTTCTCCCCATGTATGCACCGTTGTGAAAGTTCGTCATGTCCAAGCATCACGTGATGATCGGGTGCTATAGACTCTACGTTAACATACAACGGGTGCAAGCCAGTTTTTGCACACGCGGAAATACTTGGGTTTGACTTGACGAGCGTAGCATGTACAGACATGGCCTCGGAACACATGAACTAAAAGGTTAAGCATGAGTCATATGAATGATATGATCGACACTTTGTTTGTCCACCATTGAAACCACATCTCTTCTCATGAAGATCGGATTAGGTGTGGTGAATTTGGATCATGTTTACTAAACAACTTGAGGGATGTTGAATTTAGTGGGAGTTCATCTAGTAATTTGATTAAGTTGAACTAGTTATCATGAACATAGTCTAATTTGTACTTGCAAACATTGTAGATCAAATGGCTAAGTCCAACTTCAACTTCAATGTTTTTGCTGAGAAGGAAAAGCTTAAAAACAATGGGTCTAACTTCACCAACTGGTTCTGCAATCTGAGAATCATTCTCTCTAGCGGTCAAAAGGACTATGTCCTTGAGAATGCGCTAGGTGACGCCCCTGCTGTAGATGCGCCGGCTGATGAGAAAGTTGTTTATCAGTCATGCAAAGATGATTATGGTGTGATTAAGAGCACCATGTTGTTTGCTATGGAATCGGACCTTCAAAGTTGTTTTCAAGACTATCCCGGGCCCTTTGAGATTCTTGAGGAGCTGAAAACCATGTTTCAGACTCAGGCCCGTTCTGAGAGATATGAGATCTCTGAGAAATTCTTTAACTACAAGATGGAGGAAGGAAGTTCCGTTAGTGAGCACGCCATAAAGATGTCGGGCTACACTCAACGCCTTGAGCAACTGGACTGCAAGATTCCAGAGGAGCTCAAGATTGACAGGGTTCTGCAATAACTCCCTCCCAGCTACAAAAGTTTTGTAGTGACTCACAATCAGATTGGTTCCACTGATACGATCACTGAGCTCTTCTCAAAGCTGAAGGCTGCGGAGGTGTACATCAAAAAGGATAATCATGTGTTGATGGTCAACAAGCCCCCCACCTTCAAGAAAGGTAAGGGTGCAAAGAAGCCCTTCAAGAAAGGCGGCGCGTTGCCCCTCTTGAGAAGAAGCTCAAGTCTGGACCCAAGCGGACACCGGTGCTTCTATTGCAAGGACAAGGGTCACTTTGGAAGCGAATCGTCCAAGTACTTAGGGGACAAGAAGGTGACACCATCAAAGGTATATTTGATATACATGTTATTGATGTTTTCCTTACTATCCCTCGTTGTAGTGCACGGGTATTTGATCGGTTGATTGCTAATATTTGTAACTCGAAGCAGAGCTACGGAATAGGCGGCTGACTGAGGATGAGGTGACGATGCGCGTTGGCAACAGATCAAGAGTTGATGTGATGGCCGTCGGCACGCTCTCCTTAGTTTTACCTTCGAGATTAGTTTTAAACCTTAATAAGTGTTATTATGTGCCTGCGTTGAGCATGGACATTATTTCTGGATCGTGTTTATTGCAAGACGGTTATTCATTTAAATTGGAGAATAATGGTTGTTCGATTTATATGAGTAACATCTTTTATGGTCATGCACCTGTTGTGAATGGTTTATTTCTTCTGAATCTCGAAAGGGATGAAACACACATCCATAACATTGAGACTAAGAGATGCAAAGTAGATAGTGATAATACTACTTATTTGTGGCACTGTCGTCTAGGTCATATTGGTGTAAAGCGCATGAAGAAACTCCATTCTGATGGACTTTTGGAGTCTCTTGATTTTGAATCATTTGACACATGCGAACCATGCCTCATGGGCAAGATGATCAAAACCCCGTTCTCCGGAATGATGGAGCGAGCAACGGACTTGTTGGAAATCATACATACCGATGTATGCGGACCGATGAGTGTTTCGACGCGCGGTGGATATCGCTATTTTCTCACTTTTACCGATGACTTAAGTAGATATGGGTATATCTATTTAATGAAACATAAATCTGAAACATTTGAAAAAGTTCAAGGAATTTTTAGAATGAAGTGGAGAACCATCGTAACAGAAAGATTAAGTTTCTACGATCCGATCGTGGAGGTGAATATTTGAGTTATGATTTTCTCACGCATCTTAAAGCAGGCGGAATCGTTTCGCAACTCACGCCACCCGGAACACCACAGCGCAATGGTGTGTCTGAACGCCGGAATCGAACCCTATTAGATATGGTCCGATCGATGATGTCTCTTACTGATTTGCCGTTATCATTTTGGGGTTATGCATTAGAAACCGCTGCATTCACTTTAAACAGGGCACCATCTAAATCCGTTGAGACGACACCGTATGAACTATGGTTTGGTGCCAAACCTAAGTTGTCATTTCTTAAAGTTTGGGGATGCGAAGCTTACGTCAACAAGTTGATGCCGGACAAGCTCGAACCCAAAGCGGAGAAATGCGTCTTCATAGGATACCCTAAGGAAACTATTGGGTATACCTTCTATCACAGAACCGAAGGCAAAGTGTTTGTCACAAAGAACGGTTCCTTTCTTGAGAAGGAGTTTCTCTCGAAAGAAGTGAGTGGGAGGAAGGTAGAGCTAGACGAGGTTGTTGAACCTTCTATTGAGTTGGAGAGTAGCGCAGCACCTGAAATTGTTATAGTGCCGCATGCACCAACAATAGAGGAAGCTAATGACAAGGATCATGAAGCTTCGGACGATGCTGCTACTGAACGTCGCAAGTCGACAAGGTCGCGTGCCCCTCCTGAGTGGTACGGCAACCCTGTCTTGACTGTCTTGTTGATAGAAGACAGTGAACCTACGAACTATGAGGAAACGATGATGAGCCCATACTCTGAGAAATGGCTAGAAGCCATGAAATCCGAATTGGGATCCATGAGCGAAAACCAAGTATGGACTTTGGTGGACCCTCCTAGCGACCGAAAGGTCGTTGAGTGCAAATGGATCTTCAAGAAGAAAATGGACGCGGATGGTAATGTTACCGTCTATAAAGCACGACTTGTCGCAAAAGTTTTCGACAAGTTCAAGGTGTTGACTACGATGAGACTTTCTCTCCCATAGCAATGTTTAAGTCCATTCGGATTTTATTAGCAATTGCTGCGTTTCATGATTATGAAATATGGCAGATGGATGTCAAGACTGCATTCCTCAATGGCAACATTGATGAAGAGTTGTATATGATGCAACCCGAAGTTTTTGTCGATCCTAAGGATGCTGATAAAGTGTGAAAAATTCAGCGTTCCATTTATGGACTGAAGCAAGCATCTCGGAGTTGGAACCTTCGTTTTGATCAAGTAATCAAGAGCTTTGGATTTGTTCCAAATTGCTACGAAGCTTGTATCTACAAGAAAGTGAGTGGGAGCTCAGTGATATTTCTGGTACTATATGTGGATGACATATTGATTATTGGAAATGACATTAACATGCTTAACGATGTGAAGAGTTATTTGGACAAGTGTTTTTCAATGAAAGACCTAGGTGAAGCTGCTTATATATTGGGCATCAAAATCTATAGAGATAGACAAAGACGCCTGATAGCTTTAAGCCAAAGTACATACCTAGACAAAGTTCTGAAAAGGTTCAGAATGGATAAGGCAAAGAAAGGTTCAGTGCCTATGTTGTCAGGTAAGATGTTGAGCAAGTCTCAGTGTCCAGCTACGGTAAATGATAGAGAAGATATGAGCAAAGTGCCTTATGCCTCGGCCATAGGTTCTATCATGTATGCCATGCTGTGTACTAGACCGGATGTGTCCAATGCTCTTAGTTTGACGAGCAGATACCAAAGTGATCCAGGAGTGGAACACTGGATAGCCGTGAAGAACATCCTAAAGTACCTAAACAGGATACGTTTATATTTTGAATGGAGGAGCTGTGAGCTGGAGAAGCTGCAAGCAAAGCGTGATCGCGGGATCTACAGTAGAAGCGGAATACATGGCTGTTGTAGCAGCGTCAAGTGAAGGAGTTTGGATCAGGAACTTCATCACTGAGCTTGGCGTGGTTCCAAGTGCATTGGACCCACTAGAGATATTGTGTGACAACACTGGCGCCATAGCACTCGCTAAGGAACCAAGATATCATCCAAAGACCAAGCATATCAACCGCAAGTTTCATATAATCCGAGATTATATAGAAGATGGAGATCTAAAGATTAGCAAAGTACATACAGATCTGAATGTCGCCGATTCGTTGACTAAACCTCTTCCACGTGCAAAACATGATCAGCACCTTAGTGCCATGGGTGTGAGATTGTTGCCAAATGAAACTAGATTATTGACTCTAGTGCAAGTGGGAGACTGTTGGAATTATGCCCTAGAGGCAATAATAAAGATGTTATTATTATAATTCTTGTTCATGATAAAGTTTATATTCCATGCTAGAATTGTATTAAGCGGAAACTTTAATACTTGTGTGGTTTGTGAACAACGCCGTGTCCCTAGTATACCTCTATGGACTAGTTCATTGATTAATGATGGTTAAGGTTTCCTAACCATAGACATGAGTTGTCGATTAATAATGAGATCATATCATTGGGAGAATGATATGATGGACAAACCGAAACTAAGCGGAGCAATTAGATCGTGTCATCGTGTTTATATTTGCGAAGCTTTTCTTATGTTAAATATTGTATTCCTTAGACCATGAGATAATACAACTCCCTGGTATCGGAAGAAAGCTTTGAGGTCATCAAACGTCATCCTATGAGAGGGTGATCATAAAGGTGTCTCTCAGGTGATCGGAAAGTACCTGTTGGGTTGTATGTATCGAGATGGGATTTGTCCCTCCCAAGTCGGAGAGATATACTTTGGGCCCACTCGGTAATCGATATCAACACCGCTTGCAAGCATGTGGTTAAGGAGTTAATCACAAAGTGATATCGGATTCTACGAGCAGTAAAGTACTTCTTTGTGAGCGAGATTGAACTAGGTATGACTGCATCGACGATCAAATCTCGGCAAGTAAAATATCGCGAGACGAAGGGAATATATATATGGGATTGATTGAATACGCCATCGTGGTTCATCCAATATGATCATCGATGAATGTGTAGAGTCAATATGGGTTTCAGACCCAGTTGATTATTGATATAAGATCATGTCTGCATGTTCTCGAACCCGAAGGGTCACACACTTAACGTGTCTCGACGCTAGGATAGATTGGATAATTGGTTTATGAGTTTTTGTTTGGAGTCTCGGATGGGACCCGGGACATCACGAGAGGTTCCGGAATGGTCAGGAGAATAAGATTCATATAAGGCAATGCAGTTTTTGGAGTTCGGAATTGTTTCGGGTTAATCGATATTGTACCGGAAGCTTCTAGAACCTTCCGGAGGGGGACCAACGTGGCCCCACCTGCCGGGAGGGGGCATGGGCCTATGAGGGAGTGCCCTGGCCGCATTGGGCCAAGGGCACAAGGCCCCATAGGGCCCTGCCGGCCAGATCTTGGGCAAACCCTAGGAAAGCTTCTAGAAGGGGGGACTTGCCCCCCACTCCTCCCTCCTTGGCCGCCGGCCTAGGGCTTGGGGGAGGGGCTAGGGCTGGCTCCCACCCCTCTATATATAGAGGGCTGGGGCGCACCCTACTCCCACAACTCCTCCACAACCCTACCGCCCTGCTGCCCTCCCGACTGCACGTAGGCGAAGCCCTGCTGCAGAAACTCTCCACCACTTGCACCGCGCCGTCGCGTTGTAGATCCAATCCGTCTCTCCACCATACTTGCTGGACCGAGGAAGGAGGATACGTTGAGGTGTCGCACGTGTGCATATCTTGGAGGCATCACCACTTGCGGTGTTAGATCGGATCGGATCGCGAGGAGGAGAAGCGAGTACGACTACATCACCCACGCCCGTTAACGCCGAGCGTTCATGAATCTTCAAGGGTATGAAGATCTCATCTAATCCCCCTCGTTGTTTGCATCTCCTAGATTAGATCTTGGCTTTCCCGTTCGCATCCGTAGAATTTTTTTGATTTACTATGCTGCGAAACCCTTCAGATGATCGAATCTTGGACATGTAATATATCGCGAGACAAAGGGATTAAGTTACTAGCGTAAAAGGTTCTCATGATCACAAGAACTCATCGTTGAATGTCTGGGAGTCAGTACGGATTTCCAGGTCCCGCTTCTGATTATTGATCCGAGAGGGGTCTCGATCATGTCCGCATTATTCGCAAATATTAGGGTGACACACTTAAGAGACACTGACACCATTTGGAACAAATATGTTCTAGACGAAGAGAATTACAAAGCGCGGTAAGGATTTCACTAGAAACCGGAATTGTTTCAGGTGAAATTTCTGAAAGTGTTTCTGCATGTGAAATAGATTACTAGCAAGGGATTTTATGTGAATGTTTGTTAATTAATGTAATTGACAAAATTCTGAATAAATAAAAGGTGTTTTATTTAAAGATAGATTGCATTAAATTTTGGTTGAAATTTAATGGGATTTTTGAGTGGGATTTTGAGTGGAGAAATGAAGAGGCATTTTGTGAGTGGAAGCTTGATACATCGTAAACGTATCTATAATTTTTGATTCTCCATTCTTGTTTTTATCGACTTTATTATGTTTTGTCTACACTTTGAGGTATTTTTATGCATTTTCCGGAACTAACCTATTGACAAGATGCCGCAGTGCCAGTTGCCTGTTTTATGCTATTTTTGGTTTTAGAAAAGCTAGTAAGGAAATATCTCGGAATTTGACGGGACAAAAGCCAAAGTTAATATTTTACCGGAAGGAACACGAAGTTCGAAGGGCAGCCGAAGGGGGGCCACGAGGTGGCCACACCTGGTGGCGGCTTGGCCAAGGGCGCGCTAGCCCTAGGTGTGGGCTCCTCGGGCGCCCACCGACCTTGCCCCTTCGCCTATAAAATCACCCCGATGTACAAACCCTAAGTACCCGATCAAATCTCCATGAAACTGTCTGTAGCCGCCGCCACCATTATCCCTAGATCGGGGGGATCTAAAGCTCTTCTCGGCACCCTGCCGAAGGGTAGAGATCATCCCGGAGGCCTTCTTCATCACCATGCCAGCCTCCGGAGTGATGCATGAGTAGTTCACCCTTGGACTATGGGTCCATACAGTAGCTAGACGGTTGTTTCTCCTCCTTTGTGCTATCATGTTTAGATCTTGTGAGCTCCGTTCATGATCAAGGTCATCTATTTGTAATCATACATGTTGTGTTTGCGGGAATCCGATGGATATTGAGATACTATATCAGATTGATTATTGATTCTATCATGTCTATGTTATTTGTGATCTTGCATGCTCTCCGTTGTTAGTAGCTATCCTAGCCAAGTAGATGCTTGCAACTCCAAGAGGGAGTATTTATGCTCGATAGTAGGTTCATGCCTCTAGTAATCTGGGGAAGTGACATAAATCTCTAAGGTTGTAGATGTGTTGTTGCTACTAGGGTGAAAACAACAATCCTTTGCCCATGGGGCAATTGTATTGTTTACTTTACACACATTGCTTAATGCAATTATCTGTTGCTTGCAACTTAATACTGGAAGGGGTTCAGATGATAACCTGAAGGTGTATTATTAGTCATAGATGCAGTTGGATTACGGTCTATGTATTATGTTGTAATGCTCAATCAAATCTCGTAGGAGTCAAGATGTCTAGTATATGCATTGTTATGCTTTCTCAATCTGTCAATTGCCCCGCTGTAATTTGTTCACCCAACATGCTATATATCTTAAGGAAAACACATCTAGTGAACTATGGACCCCGGTCCATTCCTTTATCATTGATATACCATCTATTTTTTACTATTACTGTTTACTTTCTACAAGCAAATCACTATCTTCCACACTATACGTTTAATCCTTTGTTTTCAGCAAACCGATGAGATTGACAACCTCACTGTAAGTTGGGGAAAAGTTCGGTGGTTGTGTTGTGCAGGTTCCAAGTTGTTAGCAACACCTTGGAGTTGTTTCCTTACTCCTACTGGTTCGGTAACCTTGGTTTCATAACTGAGGGAAAACTTGTTGTTGTCTCATCACACCTTGCTCTTGGGGTCTCCCAACAGGCTCTACCATCACCGAGCCACATCAAAGCTCCACCCACATGAATGGAGGGAGGGGAAGGGTAAGCCCCATGCGCCGGCCACCCCCTTGGGGTTCCCCCTCCTCCTATATAAGGCCTTCCTCTCCCTCTCTCACACTCACACCTCCTCGTGAAGGATCTCTGTCCCCCTCTAGTTTATCCCCCATGGTCTCGGACTAGCGAGATACATGTTCCCGGTGGCTTTTCATTTGGAAAGAGTTGTTGCTTCTGCTACATCGCTCGAGCGAGGAGGCAGAGGTTTCTCGGTGGCTTGGACGTGTTTACGAGCACGGATGCGCTGCTGAGTTGCGGCGCTGGACTTCTTCTCGATCTTGAGATCTGCAAGCGTTTATCTTCATCATCCACAAGTACAACCTCGTTAAACTTTGTCGGTCTACAAGGGTATGTTCTCTATGGATGTATATCCACCCGTTGCTTGTATCTAGTAGATAGATCTTGGTACATAGTTGTTCCCACCATAGGAATTTTTTTATTTTCTATGTTGCGAACCCTACGGTGGTATCAGATCGGGATCTATGCGTAGATGCTTTGCACGGGTAGTACACATATGAGTATTTGGGCGATGATGATCATGTTATTGCTTCTTGTTTGAACTTTGTATATTGGTGGCTTAGTGGGATGAAGCGACCCGGATAAACTTTACATGTCCTCGCACATGAGACCTGTTCCACGCTTGACATGCAACTAGTTTTGCATAAGTGGCTAGCGGGTGTCTGTCTCTTCTACTATAGTCAATATCTAATTTGCAACGAGTTGTTAATAATTTGGTTATCCTTGTTGTGGTTCTATGTTCGTAGGTAATAACGGTTCTATCTTCGAAAGCCCTAATCCACGTAAAACTTGCAATTGATAAATTAGAAGTGTCTAGTTTAGGTTGTTGTTGGGCTAGTGTCATGATATGGTAATGTTGTAAGCAGATGTATAGTTGATACTCTTACAACACACCTAATGTGTAAGTTCCATAGGACTTGGCCTTACACACAAAGGAATGATAAAGATCAAACCACGATGCACATGATAGTGATCAAGTGCAAGAACCATATCATTTCACTTTTCACATATGATGTTTGTTGCATCTTATATTACTTGTTTGGCGTTTTATTAGCATTATAAGATGATCCCTCATTTACATATCAAGATAAAAATGTGTTCTCCCTTAAGTATGCACCGATTATGTTTCTCCGCTTCAAGATATCATGTGATGATCGGGTGTTCTTGAATCCACGATCATATTACGGGTGTAAGAATGTTTTACACATGTTAAATATTAAGGTTCTTACTTGGCGAGCCTAGCATGTACATACATGGCCTCGGAACACAGACCGAAAGGTTAAGCATGAATCATATGTATGATATGATGCCCATATAGATGCTCGCCTTTGAAGCTACACCGACTCACGTGATGATCGGAGTTGGTGTAGTGGATTTGGTTCATGTAATCACCAAAAAGACACGAGGGATGTCATTTTTGAGTGGGATTTCATTCATAATTTGGATTAATTGAACTCGATCTATCATAAACTTAGTCTATACTTTACAAATTTTGTTGTAGATGGCACCACCTGCTTTTAATTTCAATGTGTTCATGGAGAAAGAGAAAGATGCGATGAATGGTAGAAACTTTGCCGACTAGGCCATGAATTTGAGGATTCTCCTCTCTGCTGCACAAAAGTAATATGTGCTAGAAGCACCGCTAGGCCTCCCACCATTCGATGATGCCCCTGACGAGGAAAAGAATGCCTATCAGACTCGTTAGGAGGACCACAACTTAGTTCATTGTGACATACTGTATGAGCTAGAGCCCGAACTTCGAAAGTGTTTTGAAAACATCAATGCCTTTGATACAATGGGTGAGTTGAAAATGATTTTCGACACCCATGCTGCTATAGACAGTTACAATGCTTCTGAAAAGTTCTTTAGCTGCATGATGGAAGAGAACAGGTCCGTCAGTGAGCATGTACTCAAAATGTCTAGGTACGCCCATAAGCTTGTGTCCTTGGTAATATCGATTCCCATTGACTTAGGCATACATCCTGTTCTCCAATCTCTGCCACCTAGCTACAAGAGCTTCGTGATGAACTATAACATGCAGGGCATGAATAAGTCTCTCCCCAAGATTCTATCAATGCTTAAGACTGTAGAGGTGGAGATCAAGAAAGAACATCAAGTGTTGATGATCAATAAGACCATCGGTTTCAAGAAAGACAAGAAGGGTAAACTGAAGGGAAAGAAGGGCGGAAAATTTGTTGCCGCGCCTGAAAAGAAAACCCGAGCTGGCCCTAAGTCTGATACCGAGTGCTATTGTTATAAGGGGACTGACCATTGGAAGCACAACTGCCCCAAGTATTTGGCAGACAAGAAGGCCGGCAAGGAAAACAAAGGTATATATGATATACATGTTATTGATGTGTACTTGACTAGTACTCGCAGTAGCACCTCGGTATTTGATACCGGATCGGTTGCTAATATTTTTAACTCGAATCAAGGGGTGCAGAACAAGTGACCGCTAGCAAGGGGTGAGGTCAAGATGCGTGTCAGCAATGGATCAAGTGTTGATGTGATTGCCGTCGGAATCCTGCCTCTCCACTTACCGTCAAGATTAGTTATAAACCTAAATAATTGTTATTTGGTGCCTACACTGAGCATGAACATTGTATCCGGATCGTGTTTGATGCGAAGTGGTTATTCATTTAAATATGAAAATAATGGTTGTTCAATTTATATGAATGATACCTTTTATGGTCATGCACCTGTGATGAATGGTTTATTTCTGTTGGATCTCGATAATAGTGTTACACATATTCATAATGTTGATGCTAAAAGGATTAAACTTGATGATGATATATCCTCATATATGTGGCACTGCCGTCTAGGTCATATTGGCGTTAAACGCATGAAAAAACTCCATTCAGATGGACTTTTGGAATCAAATTATTTCGAATCATTTGATACATGTGAGCCATGCCTTATGGGCAAGATGACTAGAACACCGTTCTCCGATTCAATGGAACGGGCGACAGATTTATTAGAAATCATACATTCGAATGTATGTGGTCCAATGAGTGTGTCGCGCAGGGTGGATATCGTTATTTTGTTACTTTCACGGATGATTTGAGTAGATAACTATATCTACTTGATGAAACAGAAGTCTGAAACCTTTGAAAAGTTCAAGGAATTTTAGAATGAAGTTGAAAATCATCGTAATAGAAAGATCAAATTTCTACGTTCTGATCGTGGAGGTGAGTATCTAAGTTACGAGTTTAGCACACATATGAAAGAGTGTGGTATAGTTTCACAACTCACACCTAACCACAACGTAATGGTGTGTCGGAACATTGTAATCATACTTTATTAGATATGGTTCGATCTATGATGTCTCTGACTGACTTGCCACTGTCATTTTGGGGTTATGCACTAGAAACTGCTGCATTCACTTTAAAGCGGGCACCATCTAAATCCGTTGAAAACACACCGTATGAATTTTGGTTTGCAAAACAAACCTAAGGTGTCATTTCTTAAATTTTGGGGATGCGATGTTTATGTGAATAAACTTTAGCCTGATAAACTCGAACCCAAAGCGGAAAAATGCGTCTTCATAGGATACCCTAAGGAAACTATTGGGTATTCCTTCTATCATAGATCCGAGGGCAAGGTTTTCATTGCCAATAATGGATCCTTTCTAGAGAAAGAGTTTCTCACGAAAGGTGTGTGTAGTCGGAAGGTAGAACTCGAAGAGGTTGTTGAACCTTCTCTTCATAGTATGGCGAATATCGCAGCGCCAGAAGTTGTTCCGGAGTTGACTTCACCGAATTAAGAGGGAACTAATGATAATGATCATGAAACTTCGAAAGAGAATACTACCAAACCTCGCAGGTCAAGCAGGACGCGTGCAACTCCTAAACTATACGGAAATCATGTTATGAATTTCATGGTTGATGAAATAGATGACCCTGCGACGTATGAAGAAGCGATGATGAGACCGGATTCCAACAAATGACTAGAAGCCATGAAATCCGAGAGGGAATCCATGTACAAAAACCAGGTTTGGACCTTGGTGGACTTACCTCATGACCGAAAGGCCATGGAGAATAAATGGATTTTCAAAAAAAAACTGATGCCGGTGGTAACGCAACCGTCTATAAAGCTCGATTTGTCGCGAAGGGGTTTCTACAAATTCAAGGAGTTGACTACGAAGAGACATTCTCTCCCGTAACGATGCTAAAGTCAGTTAGTATTATGTTAGCAATTGTTGCATATTTCGACTATGAGATATGGCAGGTGGATGTCAAATTTGCGTTCCTCAATTGCAACATTGAAGAAGAGTTCTATATGATACAACCAAAGAGTTTTGTCGATCCTAAGGATGATGACACGGTATGCAAACTTCAGCGTTCCATCTATGGACTAAAACAAGCATCCCAGAGTTGGAATCTCCGCTTTGATGAGGTGATCAAAGAGTTTGGATTTGTCAAACTTATGGAGAGGCTTGTATTTACAAGAAAGTGAGTGGGAGCAATGTGGCATTTCTGATATTATATATGGATGACATATTACTGATCTGAAATGAATTAGATCATTTAAACAGTGTTAAAAGTTATCTAAACAGCAAATTTTCAATGAAAGACCTAGGTGAAGTGTCATAAATATTAGGCATAAAGATCTATAGAGATAGAATAAGACGCCTAATAGGGCTATCAGAGAGTACATACCTTGATAAGATTTTAAAGAAGTTTAAAATGGACGAAAGCAAGAAGGGATTCTTACCTATGTTGCAAGGAAAGACATTGAGTAAGACTCAAAGTACGGCTACGGCGGAAGAAACAGAGATAATGGACAAGGTCCCCTATGCTTCAGCCATAGGCTCTATCATGTACTCCATGCTATATACAAGACCGGATGTGGCACATGCTATTAGTTTGACTAGTAGATACCAATCTGATCCAGGATCGGAACAATGGATAGCGGTCAAGAATATCCTTAAGTACTTAAGAAGAACTAAGGAAATGTTTATCGTGTACGGAGGTGAAGAAGAGCTCGTCGCTAAGTGTTATGTCGATGATATCTTCGACACCGATCCAGATGACTCTAAGTCTCAATCCGGATACGTATTTCTCATGAATGGAGGAACGGTTAGTTGGAGGAGTTCCAAACAACCCGTGGTGGTGGGATCAACAAGGGAGGCCGAATGTGTTGCTGCTTTGGAAGCGGCTCAGGAAGCAGTTTGGATGAAGGAGTTCATAACCGAACTAGCTGTGTTTCCTAGCGCGTTGGACCTAATGGTGATCTATTGTGACAACAATGGAGCCATAGCCAATGCCAAAGAACTAAGATCTCACAATAATTCTAAGCATATTAAGCGCCGGTTTCACTCCATACACGAACATGACAAGGATGGAGATATAAAGATTTGTAAAGTACACACGAATCTCAATGTAGCAGATCCATTGATTAGAACTCTCCCTAGAGAAAAACATGATCAACACCAAAACTCCATGGGTGTTAGATTTATTACTATGTAACAAGATTATTATCTCTAGTGCAAGTGGGAGACTAAAGGTAATATGCCCTGAGAGGCAATAAGTATATGATAGATATATATTTTTGCATGCTATAATTGTATTAATACAGAAACATTAATACATGTGTGTTTAATAAACAAATGGAAAGTTCCTAGTTATGCCTCTCTTATAAACTAGCTCGTTGATTAAGAAGATGATAAAGGTTTCCTGATCATGGACATTGGATGTTGTTAATAACGAGGTCACGACATTATTGGAATGGTGTGATGAACATTCATTCAAAGTATAGCATTATGATCAAAGTCATTGTGTTTATATTGCTATAACATCATACGAAGTAATCATAATCCTTAGAGCATGAGATCATGTCAATCACTAACACTAGAAGAGTATCTTGATAACATCAAACGTCACACTGTAACAGGGTGACTATAAAGGTGGGTTCAGTGCTATGAAGGTGTTATGTAGAGGCTCATGGATCAAGAGTGGAATTTGTCCATCCCGATGAAAGAGAGATATACTCTGGGCCCTCTCGATGATATCACATTAGTTAGCTTGCAAGCAAGTGATGTGATCACTAGAATGTTATATCACGGGAACGAGAAAAGAGTACATGTCGGTAATGAGATAAAACTAGGTATGGATATACCGATGATTGAATGTTGGACATGTAATATATCTGAGACAAAGGTATTAAGTTACTAGCGTAAAAGGTTCTCATGATCACAAGAAGTCATCGTTGAATGTGTGGGAGTCAGTATGGATCTCCAGGTCCCGCTTCTAATTATTGATCCGAGAGGGGTCTTGATCATGTCCGCATTATTCACGAACCGTAGGGTGACACACTTAAGAGACACCAACACCATTTGGAACAAATGTGTTCTAGATGAAAAGAATTACAGAGCGCAGGAATTATTTCACTAGACACCGGAATTGTTTTGGGTGAAATTGCTGAAAGTGTTTCTACATGTGAAATGGATTACTAGCAAGGAGTTGTATGTGAATGTTTGTAATTAATGTAATTGACAAAATTCTGAATAAATAAATAAAAGGAGTTTTATTTAAAGAGAGATTGCATTAAATTTGGTGGAAATTTAATGGGATTTTTAGTAGGATTTTGAGTAGAGAAATGAAGATGCATTTTGTGAGTGGAAGCTCCACCCACATGAATGGAGGGAGGGGAAGGGGGCAGCCCCATGTGCCGGCCACCCCCTTGGGGTTCCCCCTCCTCCTCCTATATAAGGCCTTCCTCTCCCTCTGTCACACTCACACCTCCTCGTGAAGGATCTCTCTCCCCCTCTACTTTATACCCCATGGTCTCGGACTAGCGAGATACATGTTCCCGGTGGATTTTTGTTTGGAAAGAGATGTTTCTTCCGCTGCATCACTAGAGTGAGGAGGCGGAGGTTGCTCGGTGGCTTGGACATGTGTGCGAGCACGGATGCGCTCCTGATTTGCGGCGCTGGATTTCTTCTCGATCTTGAGATTGGCAAGTGTTCGTCTATATCATCCACGAGTACAACCTCGTTAAACTTTGTCGGACTACAAGGGTATGTTCTCTATGGATGTATATCCACCCGTTGCTTGTATCTAGTAGATAGATCTTGGTACATAGTTGTTTCCACCGTAGGATTTTTTTGTTTTCTATGCTGCGAACCCTACAAAAACCTCATGATCCTCAATGTGTCAAGGATGATCTCGCCATCATACAATGGATCTACAAACGACTCTCCACTGATATCATCAATATCGTTCATCATGATGGTGTTAACGGCTGCTAATCTCTGGGTGGTGCTCGGCCAGTTGTTTCAAGACAATGTTGATGCCCACGCCAACAATCTCCACACCGAACTGCAGAACATTGTGAAAGGTGATGCTCCCGTCAGCGTCTGCTATCAACGCCTCAAAGCCATCACCGATGAACTCCACGAACTTGGTGATCCCATCGATGATCGCCATCTCATCAATGTCCTACTCGTCAGGATCAACTAGTGGTTCAAAAAGTAGGCCTCCTTCATCCCCAGGATGCGGCCGCTTCCCTCATTCGCCTAGGTTTTACTAAATGGAACCATGGACATGCAGCATGATGGCACCATGGACGTGTAGCCTTTGCAGCTGACTGGGTTGTGGGCTTCCCTCACCGATAAGGACGATGACAATGGCGATGAGGAGTTGGATCCAGTGAGTAGGTGACGTCGTTGGCTACCGAAATCTCACCCTTGTCCCTCACCTGGCTCAGCGAAGCTTGGGGTGTGGGATGGAGGCGGAGGTCAGCGAGAGATGGCAAGAGGTGATGCCCCTCGTTAGTCATTCCCTTTTGCCCAATGTCGGACCCGACATGCACATCGGACCTTTCCGGTCTTAACGAGAGGTGGCGGGAAGAGGATTCAGAGTAGTCCCCCAGTTTTGGTGTATAAGACCTAAGACCTAGACGTACCCTTGTTTCATCAATTTGGCCTATATAATGTACTCCCTTCGTCTTAAAATAGATATCGCAGATTTGTTAAATTTTAGATGAATTTATACACTATTTAGTATATAGATATATCTAAATTTGGACAAATTTCCGACATCTATTTTGTGGCAAGAGGGAATATATTATATAACACAAAAATATAAAAAAAAATTAGTGATGTATTTTTTATAATATGTATCTTTGTGTTAAGTCGATCAAATTATAATCTAAAAACACCGGGATAGAGGGAGGGAGTAAAAGAGATCTGAGGTCCAAGTTTTTCTTTTCATCCATTCCATAGCTAAGGAATGACGTCGCCGCCTTAAATAGCCACATGCCTTAAATAGTCATTCCAAATGGTGTTACTCCCTTCATTTCGGATTATAGGGATTAATTAGCAAAATGATGGAACCTAGGTGGTCACCCATTGGGCATAAAATAAGGGCATGGGAATTTATCCTTGATGGCAGCGGTAATTAATACCAAAACCCAAACTATCAGCTTCCCAACTAGAATATGGTGTATACAGTGGTTAGAGGGTTTGTTTTCACATGGAATGCATGAGACTCCACCGTTTTTACATAAGAAAATCTCATGGGTGGGAAAGATGAATAGATTGGAGTAATTAGAGGAAAGTAACTCAGAGCAATAAATTTATAAATTAGCCTATTTTTGGAATTTCTCCAAAATCAGAATTTGCCTATAATCCGAAATTGAGGGAATATCGTATTTTCCCTTTGATGATATGTTCCTGCTTTATCCTAGGTCGTCGTCTTTATAATTTTCCAAGAGGCCCAGCGCACCTATAGCGAGCACCAAGCGGCTCTGCTGACACGGCGGCGGGGGAAATTGCTCGGTAACGCCCAGTGTTTCAGAACAGCCATTCCGCCTGCACGCTCGGCTGTATGGGCCATTGGGCCGGTCCATGTGGTCTTTTCTTTCTCTTCATTCGCGCGATCCACTTCTGCACACCTAAGATGCTCGTCCACCTGAACGTGGGGCTGCACCTTCCTATGCCAAGCCACGTCACTAATCCATGGTGTTGGTTTCTCCATCAATATTTCCACCAATCAGATCTAAAAACATGGATGGTGTGTTTTATTTCTACTATCAGATGCAAATCCGTGAATAACGTGTTTTGTCACATATATAGTTTTTCCTTTCTTCCATTTTTTATATTTTTCTTATGTAATCATTTTTATATATTTTTCTTTTATATTTTCATATATTTATTTTAATGTTTTTGACATAATTTTTTAATGTTTTTAGTAGGGATTTTTAACTTGTGCACCTTCTTCTAATTTTCCACAATTGAGAGGTTGCTACATTGTGCAGGCCACACATACACGTACGTATCCATGTGGTTCACGTGCTGCTTCGTGTTGGCACCTAGTAGGGATGTTTTACATGGGTGTCAATTTTTTCTCCCATGATCGGTAATTTTTGTTCCCATTGGTCTAATGATTTGTTCCATTTCATGATTCTCATGAGCTAATTTTACGTTTCTAATCTATTCCATGATTGGTAACTTTTGTTCCCCAATAAGTAATATTTTTGTTCCATGAGCGCTAAATTTATGTATCCCTTGTAATCCTCTTTTGATCGGTAAATGTTGTTCCTGTTTGTCCAATGTTTGGCTGGCAAAAACTAAAATTTTGTTCCATGGTCCTCTGGCACTTGTTTTCACCTAAATCATAATTTGTTGCGCAGTCGATAAGTTGTGTTCCCGTTTGTCCACTATTTTGTTCCCCTAAAACTAAAGTTTTGTTTATGTGGTCCTCATGCGCAATGTTTTCACTTGTAATCATAAATTGTTCCACAATCAATAAATTGTGTTCGTGTTTATCCATTGTTTTGTTCCCCTAGAACTACAGTATTTTTCATGGTCCTAGGGCACTTTTTATATATTTTTTCCTGCGCTCGCAGTTCTGTTCATCAAGAGGTAGATTTTTGTTCCCCGATAAGTAAAAACTTATTACATGTGCACTAAATTTATGTTTCATGTACTCCTCTATGATTGGTAAATTTTGTCTGCCCAATTTTTTGTTTGGCATGAACTAAAATTTTGTCCCATGGTTCTCGGGCACTGGGCACTGTGTTTCCACTTGTACTCATATTTTGTCCCACAATAGATAAATTGTGTTTCCATTTGTCCAATGTTTTGTTTTTTTAGAACTAAAAGTTTGCTCCATCGTCCTGGTGCTAATTATGTGTTCTAGTCGGCATTTGCTTGTTCGTTCATCAGTAATTTTGTTCCATCTTATTGAAGAAATTTTCCAATTGTATTCTTGATTTGTTCCACCTTATCCATGCAGTCGGAGTGGCGGTACGTTCCATTCACACGTTACCGAATGGTTAGTCTAAATCTTAATTAGTTCTTCATCTAGATTCCTTGAATGTTACTTTTCGTTCCTCATGGGTTGAAATCACATTTTAAATGGACTAATTGTTCTATGTTTTAAAACAGAATCTTTTAAATTTGAATGTGTGAAATAATGATGAGACATGTTCTAACCATATATACCATGACAACTTTACAGTAGTTTCTTTCATCGTGACTAGTTTTAGAGCACCCGCGCTTCAGAAGATAGTCGGTTAGGGACAGGGTGACCGTGCATTAGACCAGACGTGACATGCAGTTGGGAATAAAAGACAACGGATAATCACTAGCCAGTACTGTATTAATTTGAAGCCCCAGTCCTCCGAGCTTTAAATGAAAGGCAACAGATGCAAATGCCAAAGGCCAAGGTTCAGGCATGGGCCCAACGCATGCAGACAAGAATATTGTTCCACGCATGCACCGTCTCACCATGTCTGGTGCAACCGGGTGCCGTTTCGTTTTTAGTTCCACGTCGGTGGTTTAGGCTGGTCATAGTGAAGAATAATATAGGCTGCTTGATATCGTAAATTCTTAGTACATATTCTTATCTTTATAGTGGTAGTAAGCAATCTGATAAGATCCAATCGGTCTATAAGACTTAAAATAATATATTTGTGCTTAGTTGGACGAAAAAGAAGAGAAGAGAGAAGAGGAGTGGCTCTTAGTTAAGAGTCGGCTGCAACACGTGCTCATAAACATTATGTGAGAGTGTAAAGTGGGCCACACATTAATAAAGTTGTATATTTTTACCTCTAGCTATTACACATGTTGGTTATTGAATTGACTCTAGATGATATGGACATGACTTATAGCCCGCAGTTGGCTCTACTATTGCCCTTGCTCTAACTTATGTTTAGTATAATGCAAAGTCTTATTTATTAGCATGTAGACTTATCTTACTCCCTTCATTTTGGATAATAGAGCTAATACGTATTTTAAGAAATAGTTTGACCATAAATTTGATCAACAAAATACAAACTATATTTTACAAAAATTATACCATTGGAAGCATATTTTAAATATGAATCTAATATATATTTTTTGTAAAATATAGTTTGTATTCTGTTGACCAAATTTCTCGTTAAACTATTTTCTCGAAGTACGTATTTGCCTTATAAACTGGAATGGAGGTAGTACCTTGAGGTGTGTGATGTTATAGTAACATAGCTAGCACTAGTGGAAACGCGGGCTTTTGTTGATCCCGAAAATGGGCTTTAACACCGGTTCTTCTACGAACCGGTGTTAAAGAAGCATCCAGCGTGGCCTCTGCGGTATTAAAGGAGCCCCCCCTTTAACACCGGTTCGTGCCACGAACCGGTGTTAAAGGTCCCTGCACCAGTGGCCCGCGCACCCCCCCTTTAACACCGGTTCGTGCACGAACCGGTGTTAAAGGGGGGGGGCTATATAAGACACCACCCACACACCCCACTCTTCCATTTTTTCACATTTTGGAGCCTAGCAAGAGGGTGTGAAGAGTGCTAGTTTGTGTTTTTTTCATATGCACTAGAGGTGTTCGGTGAAATGCCCGAGAGCTCAAAATAAGCTTTCTTGTTGCTCTTTCCGTCTCGGTCGAGGTCGGCAACTATAGTTTCATGTGTCATTGATGTACTATATATATAAATGGTCATCTCCCTATTATTTTTTGATATATACTACATATTAATGCAGATGAATCGGCAATGGATGTACGGTGACCCGCACTTCCGAGTACATTCTGGGCCTCCAAAATTTCATCGTTGTGGCTAATGCAAACCGTGGTCACAATGGTTTTATGTGTTGTCCGTGTGTTCACCGTCGTAACAAGAAAGACTACTCAAATACCAGAACCATTCACGCCCGCTTCGATCTGGTTTCATGCCCGGCTATAATTGTTGGACCAAGCACGGAGAAAAAGGGGTTGTGATGGAAGACAACGAAGAAGAAGAGGATGATGAAAACTATCATAATATGTATCCCGAATATGATGATATTAGCGGGGTAGATAATGAAGATCAAGGGAGCGATGGGCCCGGCGATGACGATCTTGGTCGGGCCATTCTTGATGCAAAGGAAGAATGTGAACTGAGCAGAGAAGGAGAAGGTGGAGCGGATGTTAAAGGATCACAAAACATTGTTGTATCCAACTTGCGAAGATGGCCACAAAAAGCTAGGTGCCACCTGGATTTCTTTGCAATGGAAGGCGGAAGAATGGTGTGGTGACAAGATTTTCAAAGTTGTTGGTAAAATGAAGAATCTTCTTCCAAGAAATAATGAGTTGCTGACAAGACATACCAAGCAAAGAAGGTTGTCGCGCCTCTAGGATTAGACGTCGTAAGATACATGCACATTAATGAGCATCCTCTACCGCGGTGAAATACGAGAATTTGGATGCATGCCGGTATGCCTTTGCAACTGCGGTATAAGATCGCACGAGACGATCCTGGCGATGTTGAGGCGAGGCCCCTAGGAAGAAGGTTCCGCCAAGGTTATGTGGTATGCTCCTATAATACCACGGTTAAAAGCGTCTCTTGAAATAAAGAGCATGCCAAGTTGTTGCGATGGCACATTGAAGACCGTAAGAAAGACGCGATGTTGAGACACCCGATGGGTCACAGTGGAGAAAAGTCGGCGAGAGTACCGGACTTTGCACGTGGCAAGGAACTTAAGGTTTGGTCTAAATGACGGCATGAATCCTTTTGGTGAGCGAGCTGCATCCTGACACGGCTGTGACCCTATGTATCTATAACCTTCCTCCTTGGTTGTGTATGAAGAGGAAGTTCATTATGATGCCGGTGCTCATCCAAGGCCGAGGCAACCCGCAACGACATTGATGTGTACCTAAGGCCATTAGTTGAAGAACTTTTACAGTATGGGCCAAACCAGGTGTACGTATGTGGGATGAGCACAAAGGGGAGCCATTTGACCTACGAGCATTGCTTTTCGTAACCATCAATGATTGGCTGCTCTTAGTAACATTTCAGGCATGACAAACAAGGGATACAATGCATGCACACCTTGTTTAGATGATCTTGAAAGTGTATATTTGGATAAATGTAAGAAGGTTGTGTACCTAGGGTATCGCCGATTTCTTAGAACTGCATCCGAAGAAAGAAAGGCAAGCATTTCAAAGCGTCTGGCGTAACCCGGAGGAAGCCTCCTCCGTACGGTGAGGAGGTATTTGGTATGGTCAAGGACCTAGAAGTAATCTTTGGAAAAGGTCCTGGCGTCTATCATTCGAATGACGATGCCGGACACGCGCCCATGTGGAAGAAGCAATCTATATTTTGGGACCTACCCTATTGGAAAGTCTTAGAGGTCCGCTCTTCAATCGACGTGATGCACGTGTGACGAAGAATGTTTGCGTGAACCTGCTAGGCTTTCTAGGAGTGTATGGGAAGACAAAAGATACACCGGAAGCACGACAAGACCAGAACGTCAAGGCCCTGAAGAGCCTATGCATCCCGAGAACGAGAAGGGTAAACGATGCCACTTAACTCCCCGCACCACTCTTACCAAAGCGAGAAGGAAATCTTTTTGAATGTCCGAAAGCGTATCAAGGTCCGTCGGCTTCTCGTCGAATATAAAGGGAATAATAAATATGGCGAGAAAAATTCCAAAACCTGAAGTCTCATGATCGCCACGTGATTATGACACAATTGCTTCCGATTGCATTGAGGGGCTTCTACCGAAAATGTTCGAGTACCCATTGTGAAGCTATGTGCATTCCTCAATGCAATATCTCGAAGGTAATCGATCCGTAAAGCCTACCAGGTTACAAGCAGATGTGGCCCAATGTCTTGTCACTTTGAGTTGGTGTTCCCACCATCCTTCTTCAATATTATGACGCATCTCCTGGTTCACCTAGTAGAAGAGATTGCCATTCTCGGTCTGTATTTCTACACAATATGTTCCCTTTGAGAGGTACATGGGAGTCTTAAAGAAATATGTTCATAACCGTGCTAGGCGAAGGAAGCATCTCCAAGGGCTATGTAACAGAGGAGGTCATTGAGTTCGTGTTGATTTTATTCCGACCTTAAGGCGATTGGTGTTCCGTAATCACGACATGAGGGGAGACTGCGTGGAAAAGGCACCCTAGGATGTAAAGCAATGATATGTAGGGACGGGCATTCTCTCAATCAAGCACACTACGGTTTTACAAAGATCTATCTTGGTTGCCCGTATATCAATGAACACAAGAATTTAATACGCCTCAAACACCCGGGCATCGATGAATGGATTATAAGTGAACACATGGCGAGTTTTGGCGGTCGCAAAGACTTCTCACGAATAACACCACTATTGGGGATCAATTGTACTTGTTGGCGTGACACCGTCTTCGATATGTACTTTCCAAGTGCGAGATAAATGGGAATACATTTTACACGATAGGCCAAGATAAAAGAGCACCAACCAAAAGCAGTGGTGTCCGCCCGATGCAGCGAAGACAATGGGCAAAAGACCACGTATTATGGGTTCATAGAGGAGATATGGGAACTTGACTATGGACCTAATTTTAAGGTCCCCTTGTTTCGATGCAAATGGGTCAAGCTAACGGGAGGAGGGGTTGAGGTAGACAAGAAGTACGGAATGACAACGGTGGATCTCAACAATCTTATGAAGAACTTAGAGAACCATTCGTCCTAGCCAATGATGTGGCTCAGGTTTTCTATGTGAAGGACATGTCCTCCGGACCAAAAAAAGAAAAATATGCAAACGAATACATCATATGATGAGCCAAAGCGTCACATAGTTCTTTCGGGGAAAAGAAACATCGTGGGAATCGAGGACAAGATGACATGTCGGAAGATTATAATAAGTTTGATGAAATTCCGCCCTTCACAAAGGTGCAAACCGACCCAAGCATTCCGTTAAGTAAAGAAGATGCTCCATGGTTACGATCAAGCGATCATAAGGAAGGGCATATGCCAAGAAGTTCATGCTCATATTATGTAACTCTAGTTCATGTTTTTAATACATGTCTTGAGTGTTAGTCATGTTTTGTGGATGGACCGGAGTATGAGAAGAAGTTGTCCCGAATCGTACTTACCATTAAGATCGATCTCCAAACGTGCGCGGTCACATATTAGGAGTGCCTCTATGACCGGTTCTGAGATGCCGGAGGACGGCTCGTCGGCATCTCCCCGAACTGGCCCGTAGTGGTGTCCTGCTCTCGAAAACCATCTTGCAGCTTTGTAACTTGTCTAACTAGATCAATACACCGTGGAGCTAACTAATTTCACATATTAGGAGTGCCTCTATGACCGATTTCTCGGAGATGCCGGAGGGCTCGTCGGCATCTCCCCGACACTGGCCGTAGTGGTGTCCCGCCTCAAACCGGCCGGAGGACTGGACTCACAAGGATGCCTATTTATAGTACAAGCAGCTCGACATAGTGTTGACACTTACAAAATAATGTCGACACTCACCCTATTATTAGTCGGTTGGTGTCTCCAACCGACTAAGTTCATCTTTAGTCCCGGTTGGTGACACCATCCGGACAAGGTACACGCCATACGACATAATGTCGACATGCACTCACCTCTATTATTAGTCTTGACTCGTGTTTTGTCGGTTGGTGTCTCCAACCGACTAAAGTTCATCTTTAGTCCGGTTGGTGTCTCCAACCGGGACTAAAGGTTCATCCCGCCATTTTTTCCGCCATTTTTCTTCCCGCCATTTTTCTTCCGCCATTTTTCTTCCATGATTCTTCCCGCCATTTTTCTTCCCCATTTTTCTTCCCTTGATTCTTCCCTCCAGTTCTTCCGCTAGTTCACTATATATATATGTAGGGGTTGGCCTCCATTGTCATTGCACATCTCTAGACTCATATCGCAACCTCATCACTCTTTCCCATGGCTTCCACCGTAGCACTAACCCCTGAGGAGGCGGGCGCTTCGCCTCGAACTACCCTCGCCCGACTCTTGTGTCCCCGTCGGCTGGATCTTTGGCGTCGGAGGTGCAGTTCCTCTGTCCCTCTAGGTGTGGCGGATGGCCATCACGAACCACTACTACTTGAGCTCACGCCGGGCGCGGAGGAATCCCGGATGGCATCCCGACTATTTCTCTACTTGGGAAGCCTTCTTCGTGGATCGGCATGAGAGGCGCTCGCCAGCACGAGGAGGCGGCCCACCTCCTCCTAACTTCAACGAGGCCGTCGGCTATGGTGGCGCTTCGGACTCTCCAGGCGTCATGGCCTGTGACACGCGCCGACTCTAACCCGTCTGCGCTACCCTCAAGTCCAGCCCACGCTACCCTCAAGTCCAGCCCGCGTACTCTCCGGAGGTTCAATTACGGTGACCCGACGACGGCGATGACGGCGAAATCTGACGACTCTGATGGCGAGTATTACGGTGTGGCGGGAGCATGACTAAATCACTCCAACATTCGAAACAAGTTCGGCCGATTGTTACTTAATCGGCCATGTATCTTGATTTTCAGTTCTTTTATGTATCTTAATTTTCGGTTCCAGTTAGATTGTTACTTAATCGCCATGTATCTTAATTTTAGTTCTTTTATATATCTTAAAAAGCACCTTTAATGCATGAAATAAGTGTTTATTTATTTTAGAAAATTTCATGTAAAGTAAATATAAAAATCATTTACATGAATGGATAGATATTATTTTTATGAAAATTATGATATATTATTCATATTTTCTGAGTTGAAATGAAAAAGATATGAATTTTCTAAATTCATATCATATTTTTGAATTAAAAAGCCCTTTAATGCATGAAATAAGTGTTTATTTATTTTAAAAAATTTCATGTCAAGTAAATATAAAAATCATTTACATGAATGGATAGATATTATTTTTCTGAAAATTATGATATATTATTCATATTTTTCTGAGTTGAAATGAAAAAGATATGAATTTTCTAAATTCATATCATATTTTTTGAATTAAAAAAGCCCCTTTAATGCATGAAATAAGTGTTTATTTATTTTAAAAAATTTCATGTAAAGTAAATATAAAATGATTTACATGAATGGATAGATATTATTTTTCTGAAAATTATGATATATTATTCATATTTTGAATTAAAAAAGCCCCTGAATTAAAAAAGCCCCTGAATTAAAAAAGCCCCTGAATTAAAAAAGCCCCTGAATTAAATGCCCCCCCTTTAACACCGGTTCCAGCCACGAACCGGTGTTAAAGGGGGGGTAATAAATGCGCGCGGGAAAACACCCCCCCCTTTAACACCGGTTCGTGGCTGGGCAGGTGTTAAAAGCCAAGATGCATTACTCTTTAACACCGGTTCGTGGCTGGAACTGTGTTAAAGAAACAAATGCTGAACGCTTCTTTAACACCGGTTCCACGAACCGGTGTAGCAGCGTTATTTCACCTCCTCCTTATTCCTCGACGCCGCCCGACCAGCGCTTCGCCGCATCCGCCGCGCCCAGGTTCGCCGACCCCAAACCGCTCGCCGTCGCCTTCCGACCCCGCGAGCTTCGCTGCGGAGCTCCGCCTCTCTCGCCTCGCGCCGCCTCCGCAAGCCGCCTCCGACCCGCCAGCGACCTCCTCCACAGAGAACCGCTGCCGCCTCGCCTGCAGCGTCTTGCCTCGAAAGGCCGTCTGCCGTGACGCCAGCTCCCAGCTCTCCTCCGCCGCTGCGTACGCGCGCCGCCACGTCAGCCCTGCCCGTGCCTCCGCCTCGCGCCAGCCCGGTCTTCGCCAAGCTCGGGCCGCCGCCCTACGCCCAGCGCGCTGGGTCCGCGTCCCCGTCGCCGACCGTCCCCGACCCATGACCTCCTCGCCGGCGTCGTCCACTTTTCGCCGTGCTGCCGGCGCCCGGTAGCGGTCGTCGGTCGCGCGACCCTCATGAGTCCTCGCCACCTCCGTGAGCCCTATCTGGCGTCGCTCGCGACCTGCCTCGTCCTCGGCCTCATGCGACTTGCCTCCGGAAACCCAACTAGAGGACAACCCACCAAGATCGACTTTCCGAACGCCAAGGCTGATTCTATAGGACCCCACAAGACCACGGGCGCGACGCCAAGACCGTACCAGTCGAAGTTGTCCAAGAAGCTCACAAGAACTCCATCACGGAACATCTAGCACTCCGGCTGGACCCTCCTCAACCGACCGCCTCTCCTTCCCCGCCTGGCGCCGCCATGTCCGCGACTGACCGTCGCCAAATGGCTGCCCCTTGTTCCGCGCCTCCTCCCACTCATCAAGTGAGCTTGGGCCAACCAATTGGGGGGCAAATGGGCCAAGGAGACACTTTGGGCCACTATTGGGGGCAAATGGGCCAAATATCGTTATTTTTACCCAAAATTTGTCAAATATGAAGGGATATTAGGAAAAAAATTCTTGGGCTGAGGCGGCCCCGAATGCATAATAGCTCACTTGATCCCAGGGCCGTCTTCCTTGGTCGTGCCCCTTTTGGCAGAGCTCACTGCCTCGCCATGGCCAGCGGCGCCTCCTCTGGAACCGCCTCCGGCCTCGCGCCTCCTAAGATCTAGGCCTTCATCCTTGCACATGTGAATTAGAAGCATGTGGAGTCAAAATAAAATAGCTTATAGCAAAGATATTATAATAGGCCACGCCTAAACCCTAACTGACCACCTCGCTCTCTTCCCGTGCGAGGCGTCTCGCCGCCGCTTGAGCTCATAGGCCACGCCTAAACGCCGCTTCTTGCCGCCACGAGACCGCCAGCATCCGTGTCCGCCTCGCCCACACCACCACCTCGTCGCCGCCTGCCGCCATCCCATGGGATATAAGTAAGGGCATGTTTGATTCAAAGGATTTGTATAGGAAATTTGTAGGATTAAATCCTATAGGAAATTTGTAGGATTAAATCCTATAGGAAATCCTATAGGAAATTATGCATGTTTGATTCAAAGGATTTGTATTGTATGTATTGTATATGCATGTGTATATTTTGTGCCACGCCGACGACCACCGCCACCATTATGCCGTCGACCCGACCTCCTATGTCCTCGCCGAGCCTACACGCCGAGGGTGTGTCGCCCATGTTAGGTAGACCATCACGTCGTCTTGGTTCGAACGCACACCCCCACGCACTCCCCGCCCGCTCTCGCCTAGCGCCACCTCTCGTTGTCAATATAGCATTATAATAACCATGCTATGTTAATCAACTTTGATGACAAGTTAATTAGAAGAAGTAAATGTACCCTCTCATATGAGTCCTGGTTTCTCCGAATTAGGGTTTGAAATGACCAAGCATGTATTAGGGTTACATTTCAATACTTTTAACCTGTCATATCATCGTCCTTGCTTGAGCATTTCAATAGATGTATTACGATATTTCGTGATAATATTATTGTTTTAGAAACTATGGATCCACTTAGTAGAAACCTTGAAGAAGAAGAAATAATGGAGAACATTATTGATGAGGACACCTCACAATATCTCGAACTTGGAGGGACATGACGACGACTCAAGTACTAGTCATGGAGAAGATGAAGACTCCGTGAACGCAATTTAATGGTTACAAAGTCCGGCGAGGTATATGCATTGATTAAGCCTCATGAACTCCACCAACAATCTTCTTCTACATGTATTAATTAACGCTTCTTTCTTCTTTTAGCCCTCTGGATCGACCAGCCGCAACCATCTTCTTCTACGAAAAAGAGCAAGCGGAGGAGCGGCGGTTGAAAGATCGTGCAAAGTTCACGATCGAAGCGTGTTGATGGCAGGCGATGGAGCCCAAGAAGGCCGCAAACAAATTTATACGTCAGTGGAGTTCTTGTTAGGGACCAAATCCCAATCACAATTGAAAATTGGAATAAGCCAAAGAAGGCGGCGGTACCTTTGTCGATGACAGATCCAAAGAAACGCTTTGGAATTCGTTGTTGGTAAATTTCACCCTTCCGCCAGAGGAGGATGAAAACAACCGGTTATAGAGAACAAGGTCAAAGAGTGGACTCTAAAGAAGATGGGCTGATGCTTTCCATGGCGAAGACAAAATTGAACAAATTTGTCAAAGTCAAGAGACTCAAATTTCAAGACGCATATTATGCGAAGATAAGACCTCACCGCCCGAATTTAAGACATATAAAGAAAGTGCTATAGCTAAAAGAGGTCGAAACCAATACGCTTAATGCCCCAAGAAGGAATATCACCGGAGGGCCAGTGGTGGCTACATATCTCGAGGCCTAAGTGGGAGGAAGTGAGAGAGGGCCCTGAGAGAGGACCACACCCTGCAGATGGGTGGGACCTACGTGCAAAGACTTGGTTCTACGGAATCGGGCAAGGTTGGACCCGAAGCAGATTGTGTATCTTCCCAACCATCCTTGCCAAACCCGTCTTGAACTCATCACGGCATACGAGGAAACATCCGGACCTTCCATCCCGACCAGAGAATGACCAGCTCACACGCCGCCATCGGTAAAAAGAACACTCTGGACATGCACGAGGCACGGGGTATGACGTGGAAGGATGGGTTTTTGCCGGGAGCGACTCTTACAGATGGGCGCGGCGAAAAAAAGCGTCTGATCGGATGACAGATAGAACATGCACTTGCGGCCGCAGACGCAAGTGAATGCAATGAAGCCATCAAGCTACCGGCCCATCTCAGCGGCATGAAGAGCCTGCATTGGAAGCTGCCAGACTGCTGAAAAGCGGTGTGGCTTCCACGGAGAACGTGCCAACGCTTGAAATGACGGGTCTCGATACCCGTTGATGAGATCACGGAGCGACACGCTGAGCTGCATGTGAGATTAATGGGCTTATCCATTAAGGTGGTATCGGCTATGCCTTACCTCCTGGGCTGGTGGAACTTACCACCGCCGACCGATTCCAGATGGCTATGCTATTGTCGGGTGGATGAGGTTGTGAAGGAATATGAGGAAGCACAGCTTGACCATGCTACGGTGAAGGGAAACTCAACTCAAATTTGCAGTGAAAACAACCATTCTTTGGAAGAAGGAACACATTGTGCTTCCAAATTGAGGTCACTGCACCCCGTCTCCAGCTGATCTGAGCCGCTCAGCCATCTCCTGTGCAGCCATCTCCGCCCGTCGACCATCTCCTGTGGCAGCCATCTCCGGCCGTCGGCCATCTCTGTGGCAGCCATCTCCGCCCGTCGGCCATCTCTCAAGGGCAGCCATCTCCGCCGTCGGCCATCTCGGTGCAGCCATCTCCTCGGCAGAAGCGGAAGAGCACCGCCACGAGCATCGATAACTGCCACAAAGAAATCCGCAGGAAACCGTCGCCAAAGAGTTCAAAACAAAAACGCCGTCCGCAGCCTTCCGCCAAGCCATTGCCGGTTTTACCGTGGAATCGCAGCGACGAGGAGACCAATAGGATCTCGGGAGAACAGGTCAAGAAATTCTTTGCACCTAGACGGGCCGAGCCAAAGGAGAAAATAGATCCCGGTGGTGGAGAAGTTTTACAAAAATCTTTTGAAACCTGAAACCCCACTTGTGCCGGACTACGACGCCAGATTTTGAAGGCGGATGCAAGGCGCCGTAGGGAGACTGAAGTAGCAGTCGTGAGGCACCCCACAAAATAGTTCCCATGCTCGAGAGCAGAAAACCAATCATGCGCCCGCTCCAAATGTTTGACAAGGACGCTCCTCCGTAGATGATTACGAGGCAGAGCTACAAAGAAAGGCCAATGAGATGGGGATGACTTACATTGCATACTTGAACATCATGGGAGACAACTTGCCCAAATGCGATGTCAACCCCATACAGCCATGGAAGTATGGGAAGAATCTAGTCAAGAAAGAGGAGCTCAAAATCTACCAACAAAGATGCGAAAATTGCACAAGTGGTACCTTCATTTCTGCAAGAGGCGAGAAAAGAAGAATGGATCACGGCGCATATAAGAGATGAGATTTTCTTGTGCGGAGACGACGCGATCGACTTCAACATTCAAGACTTGCATTTTCTATTCAATCGAAGGAACTCGACAAAGCTGCCATCAGCCTTTATTGTGTGTAAGTACTATTTCGTAATTTTTATCTCAACTCATTCACTTCATTAATTGCATGTATATATATATGCTCACCATATATGTATATACTATTATGCAGGAAAAAGGTTATGGAATGCAGGAAAGGAGGCCCTTTTGACATTGGGTTCGTTGACCCAAATAGAGTTCATGAAGAAGTGGTAAGAGAAAACCCGCAAGCAGAAGATTACTTGCTAAAGTCTTTCTTGAGACAACAAACCAAAAGGGAAATACTATTGCCTTACAACTTCTCGTGAGTCTGTTACCCTCTCTCTTGTACACATTCTGTTGACTTACTCGATGTTAAGTGTAACGATGATGAGTTATGCGTCAAGAGTTCCACTTTATTCTGCTAGTCATTCAACCCGACTCAGAAAAGTCCTTGTCATGGACTCGTTACGAAAAGAAAAAGAGCTATGGGCAAACTTTAGAGAGATGCTCAGAGGTAATTTCAATCATATTATCGCACTAGATCGGCAACTTTCGTGACAATAAGTAATTAATTACTCTTTTATCCATTTTCTTTGTCGGACGGGGTTTGAAAATGTTCACGCAGGCGGGGCCGTGAGTGAATGGTCGAAGAACTAAAATTTGTAGACCAAAATGTAAGTAATACTAGCTAGCTTCCAATTCCATTATATCATGCTTTATTGATTATTATTTTGATTGAACTCTCTATTCTCGTAAAGTCGCGCATCAAGGACACGGCAATAACTTATGTGGGTACTATGTTTGCGAATTCATTCAAGAACACGATATGTCGACAGGCCAAGCCGCACTAGAACAACTTAGAGTAAGTAAACAAAGTCCACAACATTATTTTATTACCATCAATTGTGTTGAGTTTTATTCTTATATATATATTGACGGTCCATTCTTCATATATATTCAGATCGAGCGGATGCGGACCAACTCCTACCATTTGAACGCATACGAGCCATTCAAGAGGAATTGGCGGGGTTCATACTTGATGAGGTCGTCACGCTGGCGGAGAACTCTTTAGATATCCACCTCCGTGATGTAGATGTATGTGCGATGTATGTGCCGATGGCGATGTATGTGCCGATGGCGATGTTTGTGTATAATAATAGTTGCTTAATTATTCATGTACTCGTATGTACCGATGACGATTTATAAGTATACGGCTCGATCGATTTCCTCGCTCTCCCCCCTCGTAATCGCCCGAGCAGGCGGGCAGAAATGCCGCGGCGGTAGGCCGTTTTCTGCCGCCGCGGAAAACGGCCTAAATCTCTGCCATGGTAAATTCTTTAACACCGGTTCAGATCTGAACCGGTGTTAAAGAAGCTGAGCTCGCGGCAGCCCGTCGCCACCCTTTAACACCGGTTCGTATAGGAACCGTGTTAAAACCCTCTAACACCGAACCCTCAACAGCGGTTGTGGAACCGCTGTTAGAGGGTCCTCCAAACCGGTGTTAGAGGGGTACGTGTGCACTAGTGTAGTTATCACAAGATTTTATTCTATCATTTAATGACATACCATATCATTAAATTGCTTAGTTGACACTTCATATAGATACATGTTACCATCTATATTACTCCCACTATGACAACGGTCAGTTTAACAATGGTTTTAGCCCACGCGAAGCACAGAGAAGAAATCCGTACTACTATACATGGATTGTTTCGTACATCCGGCCCAATCGGAGCTAGGGGACGAGCGATAGGAAGGAGCACCACCAGCCGGTGACGACAACGCGCTCACCGGCCTACCTTAATCCTGTTACCCAGAATACGACGGCCGGCCCTAGGAAGCTGGCCTCTTCTGAAGTTTGGTCCCGTTGACCTCCCCATCTTCGAAAAGCCGGACCGTCACCGCCTAGTGAAGCTTATAGGTAATTTCGTGATCCTTAGTCAACCAACCATGAACCACCAGTCATGCTACTCTCTCCGTTTTTTAATAGATCGTGTTCTAGAATTAAGTTAGGTCAAACTTTGCCAAAAACATATGAAAAATCCTTAATATTCATGATATCAAATGTATATATTAGGAAAATATATTTTATAACGATTCCAATACTATAGGTTTTATATTTTAGATATTTTTATGTTTTACTAAATATTTGGTCAAAATTTAAAAAGTTTAACTTTGACTAAACCTAGAACGCGATCTAATTATACATAGTTTTGACTGAGGGCATGGCTTCTTTGTGATGAATGTTTTACAAGATTTTGCCACGTGGTACTCCCTCTATACATACCCATACAACCATTATCCAACCATTAGATCTCTTATAGGGAGCTAAAAAATAGTAGCAAGAGTGTACATGTTTGCAACGAAATATTTCATGACCGTCCGAAAGCACATGTACTACTACACCACACATCTTTCCAAACAATCAACACATGCATGCCTCCATAAAAGTTATAAATTTTTTAGCAATCCATCCAACCTTACCCACTACATGCAAACTAGTATACCTTATTTTATATGCACACAGTCTGTTTTAGCAAATCACAAAGCAGTTCACATATGTACATTATATGGACCATAGAAGCTGCAAAAAATTTAGCAATCCAACCAACCATTTTTACCTGTATCCAATCTCACTTGAAAGAGTGCAGCAGAACTGACGCTGGAAAAACTCCAGGGCTAACTAGAGAGATACGTGCCAAAATTATAGGTAAAATTTGTGTACCCGTCAATAAACTGTTAGATGGAAAAAAACATGCAGATATATTTGCTCGATTAGATGCTTGATCTGCTTGTTTATCTAGCACACACCAGGGGCAGAGACAGGCCCCATGGCCCGGGGCATAGCAAAATACCTGAACTGTTACGTATATATGTTGTAGAAGTGGCCCGGGGTTTAGCCCAGCTCCCGTCCAAAATGAAGCCCATCAATGTCCTTTTTTCTCTGCCTCCGCATGGACAGGACAACTGGACGGGAATCTCAACGAACGAGACGGGCGCCTCTTTTCCGGTCGAGCTAGAATAGATCCGCCAAAAAATGGATCCGCCGCCGGTCCTCTTCTCATCGCGCCGCCTCACTCTCCCTGGACTGCCCCGCATCCCCAGCAAACGTATCTATCGGTCGCCCCCTCCCCACGCAGCTGTCGTGCTGCGGGCGCCAGTGCAAAAGTGCAGCCACCGGTCTGCTGTGTCACGGTCGTCTGTCGTCGCATGTCGCCTCCCCATTCGGTCTGCCCTCTTTCATCTCCTTTTGTTGGTTGTTCCGCGCCTTCGGCTCTGCACGGACCTGCACTTGGACACTCGCCTAATCGTTCCGCTCAGACCTGCACTTGCATGCTCACTAATCGTGCGACCGGGCAGAAAGAAGAGAACATGGAGGCAATTTCTAAATTCTGAACCCCCAAAGAATTGAATCGAGTAAGACATTCAATGAATGAATATTTTTATTTGTTGTAGAAATAGAAGATAAAAAATTATACATGTAAGCCATTGGATCGTTAGAAATGGAGTCGAAATCATATGTTCACGGTCGCAATTGTACCAAATTTCTGCAAATTTTTCAATACTAGTATTTTTTGTGTTCAGTTTTTGGCCCGGGTCTTGTCCTGATACTGGCTCCGCCACTGGCACACACTAACCTAGCATGCACCTAGTACTACTTGCACCTAGTACAGCTAACCATGCACCTAGATAGCAAGCACAAATTTATACCAGAAAAAACTGTGCTCTATATACTGATATAAGTGCTTGCTATGTGATTTGAGGAATAAACGGAGATGACATATATAACAAAAGTCAAATATTTAATGACATGTGTTCCTTCCTTTTGTATATTCCAAACTATTGCCAGTAGACATACACCTACCTGTTCGACAAAATGCCGCGCCGAAGCCCTCTTCACTTAATTTGCTCCCTTCCTATAGGTGAACTATGTTGCACACCTTCCCTTGGGCCCGTCGGCTTCTCAGGTGAATGAGTACGACGAGCCTCTCATAGCCGGATCGCCAGCTGTGCAGTTCCTCGGCTTGTGCACAGAATGATTCTTCACGTCATCTCTGTTTTTGTGAGGACTAGGCTCTCCTGGTACTCATGTAATTTATCTTGAGGACCAGGCTTGGTGCTTAACCAAGTTTAAAAATCCTAATACTCATGCTTAATGGCTATGTGTATCTCTAGTTGGTGCAGAGGTCGGGGAAGTGAAATACTCCCTCCATTTTAGAGACGGACGCACGCGCCACTATTGGGGGAGGCGGCACGGGCGGAACCCTAAGCCGCCGCCGCCCCCGACTCCTCCCGCCTCTCCCCCGCTACCATCGAAGGATGTCGGTAGGCAAAGCCCGGTCGGCCGACAGTGGTGACAGGCTACTTCCTCGCGTGGTGGACTCTCCCCCACAGGGATCCCCTTGGACGCTCGAAGGTTGTTGCCACGACCGTGATCTGATGGCGGTGGGGTCTAGAAGCCAGGGCGCCGGCCTCGAGATTTGATGGCGGTTCTCCCTCGGCGGATGGTGGTGCGGGTCGCATCTTCTGTGAGGGGCGCGGTCCTAGGGTTTCTCTCATGCCAAGACAAACATCTACCTCCAACATGTTCTCATTGATCTGGTGGAAGTGTCATGTTCCGAAAGGCTCCGCCGGCAAACTCTCATGGGCGATTCATGCCTAGAGATTGCTGTAATGGATGGGATTCGGTCGCGCACAACCGGTGTTTTTTACTGTTTGGTTTCAAAGGGAGCGAGGCGAAGCTCTGCAGTCTATTGCCATCATGGAACATGTCTTTAGTTCCATGGTGAAGTCAGTGTGTGAATAATGTCATGGAAGCCAAGATTTGTGGACTAGCTATGGTGGGTCGAGTCCTGGTGGCGATGAGGAAATTCTTGGTGATTTGTGAATTGTAGCAGCGGCGGCACAGGAGGAGTTCATAGTCTTACCTTGAAGGGTGAAAATCCAAGGCTGGTGCCTGGCAATGACCTTGTTGAAGGCATTGTTTTGTGGGTGAGAACTTTCTCTAGGGTGAAAACCTATGATCTTTGATCGGGCGACGACGGTGTTTGTGCTCTGTTTCCTTCTTGAAGGTGTCGCTATTGGAGATGATGGACTTATGGTGTTGTTCTGGTGGGGTTAGTGTCGCTGCTACTAAGGATCTTATCGCTCTAGCAGGATTTTTCTTTTTTGTAATTCTTTTTTCGGCTATGTGCATCCGTAATACCAATAGGGTAATACGTTGTTCCAGAGGCTGAGTGTAATTGGTATCATCACGATATTAATATATGCTCCTTTTCAAAAAAAAAACTTTGTTCTTGTTGTTGAGGAGGTTTAGCGGGATGGGGTTAGAGAAGGGGGACGAGTACTTCTTCAAGCAGATGGGCAAGGACATGCTTTGCACCTACGCGCTTTTTCGCATGGCCTAGCTCTGAAACAAGACGTTGCTGCTTGGATGGTGGACGCTGAAGCCACACCCCAAGGTACGTATGGCTGATTGTGACCATTAGTTTATGGATCGTGCTACGCGTCCCCCGGGAGATAGATCCCCGTGATCCCTTGGGTCTGGAGCCGTCCGATCAAGATCCCCGAAACCGTTCGATCGATAACCCTGGTACCACCCTATACGCTTTTGTTTCACAGTAGCAACTAATGATTCGATGTAGCAAAACCGATGATAGATCATATCGCAAGACAGGTTGCGTGGAGGGTGGCACTGTGAGGACAACGGAGGGTGACTGCAACTTCGATCTCCTCTCGTGGTGCCAGACATGAGCCATCTTCGCTCCTCCATACTATACCCCCCTTCTGGCCATCCTCACCACCTAAAACCGCTGCCAATCGTTGCTTCGAGCAGTGGATCGAATCCTCCGATCCGGCGAACACTGGTGCCTCCACGCCGTTGCTTGAAGCTCCCGATGTTTTTCAATCAAGACCCTGAGCTTGAAGCTCCAGCTCCATCGGTGAGCACTCCCCCTCTCCCTAAATTTCCTTCTTAGGGTTTCCACCATTGTTGCTTCAGATGGTGCTACTAGGTAGCAGAAAAACTAAATATTATAGCAAGTATAGTACTGAATCATTGTTGCTTTAGATGGTACATTATAGAAAAATAGGAAATTGTAACACCGAGGAAGCAAAAGTATGCAGCAAAAGTAAAAGCGAGGAAGCAAAAATTATGCAGCATAATAAGTAGAACATGTGTTTATTTCTTGCATAACATGTGTTTTAATGTACTATAGCAGTAGTCTGCTACTACTAATATTGATTCATGTTGATGAACTTTTTCTATTTGAATTGCAGGGGTTTGTTGCTGACAATATACTTGGAGGATTCGACCTCAACCAGCCTGCTGATGGATACGGTCCTGAAGGATATGCCGCTGAAGGATTTGCTCCACCCCAATATGCTTCTGAAGGGTATGTTGCTGCAGGAAACTATGGTCATCAATTTTCTACAAGAGCAGAAAGTGCAGCAAATAGCAATGCTTCTTTTGCTGCTGAAGAAGCTGGTGAAGATATTTGCTCACAGCCTCTTGTTCCTTATGTTGGAATGAAATTTGATGACCTCGAAGTTGTGAAGCAAGAATACAATGACTATGCTTTCAAGCTTGGGTTTGGAACACGGATTGGTAACACCAAGTATAGCACAACAAGAGGTGTGTCAAAAGATGCAATTCTTAGCAGGATTTTTGAGTGTGTCCATGCTGGAAAACCAGCTCATAAAGATAAAAATGCTACTAAGGATAGTTCTAGTTTTGCTACAATGGGAGAAGGAGGTACCATAGACATGAGTAATTTCAATGCACAAAAGTCACGTAGTAAACAAGCTAGCCTAAATATGGATGTAGCAGACTTGAGGCAGAAGAATAGGGTGCTCCAGCATGATTGTAAAGCTAGAATGCTTGTTGGGAACAGAAATGGGATATGGACTGTCACGGTCTTCAATGGAGAGCACACACACCAGATGGTGAAGCAAATTGGGAGAAGACGATACTACCGGTCTCATAGGAAGGTGAGTGAGGAGGACTTTCAGTTCATCCAAACTTTACACAACCAAAACATAAGCACAACTCTAATGATGGGATGCCTCGGAAGTATGCACGGAAGCGACCCGAGGTGCCTTGGTTTTGTGAAGCGTGATGTGTCCAACATAAGAACTATGCTACACAAGGAAGTGTCGTAGCGAGATATGTCCATGACTATTGAGTACTTTGAAAGGAGACAAGCAGAAAGCCCTACATTCTTCTTTGATAAGAAAGTGGACAAAAAAAACAGTGAGAGCTCTCTTATGGGTGGATGGCAGGAAAAGGGCCTTGTACCCCAAGTACAAGGACTCGGTGTTTTTTGACACTGCATTTTGTACAAACAAATACAACATGCCCTTTTCTCCACTTGTGGGCATCAACAACCACACACACAATTGTGTTGGGTTGTGCTCTGCTACCCGATGAAACAACCAAAACATTCAGCTGGACATTCAGCAAAATTAAGGAAACAATGAATGGTTTATCGCCAGACCATATCATGACAGACCAATACTACGCAATGGATGCAGTAATTTCGAACATATATCCCAATTCAATTCATAGATGCTGCATCTGCCATGTGCTACGATTAGCAAGAACAAATCTTGGTCCTCACTTGACAAAAGGTAGCCCTCTTGCTATAGCGTTCTACTCATTCACTTATAGCACGGACACCATAGCAGAATTTGAGATCTGCTGGCAACATATGTTGGAAACTTTTGCTATGGCTAAGAACACACATTTGTAGAATATTTGGAAGACCAGAAACATGTGCCCGCTTATGTTGGAAACTTTTGCTATGGCTAAGAACACACATTTGTAGAATATTTGGAAGACCAGAAACATGTGCCCGCTTGTCTACTTCAGACACAGTTTCTTTCCCTTTACAAGCACGACGGGAAGATTTGAAGGCCTCAACTCGTACTTCAAAACTTCAATTCTCCCAAGTGGCTCAGTTTGGAACTTCGTGCATGTCACATCCCAAAATTTTCCAAATTTTGAAATGTGAAAAATAAATAAACAAAATAAACAATTGTTGATTTTTAGGGTGAGAAGAAACTTTTGGTTCCAATTGGAAACCTTCAAACCTATTTTGATCAAATAAATCCTAAAGGGATTTAAAAAGATAAATAATTAATAAAGAAAGTTTTAATAATTGGAATCACTATTTTTGGATCTTTAAATAAAAAGATATGGTTTTTATAAAGCAAAGGTAGAATTATAAATAAGGATTATTTTATAAAGCCAAATTAAATATTGGCCAAACTTTTGAAATAGAATATTTCTATTTGATAAAAAGAGTAAAGGTTTATTTAAATAAAATAATGAGGATTTATTAATATCCAATTTTATTAAAGTAAAGGCTTTTCCATTTTAATTAAACACTAAAACTTGTTAAATTATTTTAAACAAGATTTCCAAGTGTTTAATATTTTCAAATAAAACCTACTGAAATGATTTTGGTATTATTTAGATTTAAAATGGAGTTTTTAATAAATAAAATCCTATTTGAATTAATAACTAAGATCTATTTATTTAATTATTAATGGATCCTAAAAAGAATAAAAAAATTATTTTATTTTGGAATTTGGTTTGTGTTGTTAAACAGAACTAAAAATTATACAAAGTTTGGCAAAGGTTTGAATTCATTTGGAGTTTGAATTAATTGTTTGAAAATCAAAATAGAAATTCAAATAGAAAAAGGAAAAACTTTTGTATAAAAAAAATGAAAGAACAGACCCAACCCATCTGGCCCAACAGCCCAGCAACGCAGCCCACCAGCTCTCCCCACTGCGAATCGTTTTTCACTGAGAAATCAACCCGCAGAGACGCTGACGAGTGGCCCCATCTCCCTCTCTCTCTCACTAGCTGACAAACAGGCCCACGCCACCTCAGCATCGTCTCCACCATGACCTCGTCGCCCTGCTGTTGCTGCCTTTGATTGCGACGATGAATTCGCGTTATTGCCGCTATTATACCTCGCCGTGACCACGCCCATTTAATCGCCCCTGTCTCCTCTCTTTCCCCAAAGCGCCTCCTCTGCCCCTAGGCATTAGATTTTGAGCTCAAACTTCCTGTCTCCGACTTCCCGGCCAATTCGGCGTCCGCCCCTCTCCTTCCCCTGCACGCGAGCCTGTTCCCCACCTTCTGGCGCATCTCCTCGTGCCACTGCTCGCCTGCCGCCCAGGCGTCGGCAAGGACAAGCTCAACTCGCCACCGCCGTCTGCCATTGCTCCGGCGACCTTTTCCCGGTAACTCCGACCGCCCCAAGCTCTCATGTTGACACTCCCGTACTCACCATGCTCGTACGCATCTAATGGCCCCTTCCGTTTGCCTCGGCATGACCTCTAGCCTCACCCCCTTCGACGACCAGAGGAACCCGACGTAGACAAGCACTCCGGCGAGGAATTCCGATGTCGGCGCCCCGCCAAGACGCACCTTGAGCTTCGCCAACCCCCTGCGAGCACGGTGAGCACCCCCGTTACCTCCCTTGCGTCCTGTATCGCCGGCACCACCGCGAGCAGAGCGTGCTCCGCCAGTCGCCGCCGCCAGCGCCGCCCATTCCTGGTCAACCTCACAGCAGCCGTTGGATCATCATCTAGTGGCTACGATATAACAGCTTAGCGAAGAGGTATCAGTTGATCTGCACCGTGTGATCTAAATGAGATCCTACGGTCTGTAACAGTCGATCCAAACGAAACGGTACCGGCCAATAGAATTGCGCCACGTGGACACGGTTTAGTTTAAAACATAATTTTGAATCTGATTGATATGCAAACTTGTAAAATTCATAACTTTAAATCTACACGTCCAAATTTTGCAAATTTTATATCAATGGAATCAGTAGAACAAGTACTTTGCAACCATGCAATTTGTTTAATGATTTGCTTCTGTAAAAATTGGTTGAAATTGCAGAAACATGTGTAGGCTTATTTTGAATATAAAAATTGTTCTAGATATAATTTTAATGTGAAATCTTTGCAAAATGATTTTTTGTGAACCTACTGACCCTAGGAACCAACCTATGGATTTAAAAATGTAGTTTGTGAATTTTAGGAATAAATATTTGAATTAGCTCATTTCTAGTCAAATAAAAATATTGATTTTGGTTTAGAATTGAATCTTGAGTAAAACCCTTGGGAAATGTTTTGATTCAAACCTTCTGACCCTAAACAACAAGTTTTGAGAATTAAAAATATATTTTGTGAACACTTTAAAGAATATTGCTTTACTAAAAGCATTTTCAACCACATAAAATATTGATTTGATTTAGAAATGGTTTATAAATAAAACCTTTTACAAATGGTTTTACCACTTTAGCAAATGACCACTTTTGAACTTTATAATGTTTAGAGCCTAGTAGAAACCACTTTTGCAAATAAAACTATCTTTTGCATGCATGACCTTGTTTCTATTATTTTATGTGTGATAAATTGGTTGGAATGCTAGTTGAATCTATGTTTGCTTGATTGAATTGTAGTGGAATTAGAAGAGTGTGATATTTGAAAGATCAAGAAGTGAACCATCATTCTCTACTAAAAAGGCAAGTGACACTATCATCCATGTCCTACTATTTTCATTACACTTAGTGGATTTTTGAAACATGCATGATAAGGATTTCTATATTTTTTATGCTATGCTAAATCCTAATAGGATACCCTTATATATTCCTTAGTGGAAACAATGTAGTTGTAGTATGCTTAGACCTGCTATATATTGGGATGGGATACATGTTATGAATATATGAAGTGTTGAAAAGACATATGTTTTATATAACAAAACAAGTACTCAATGAACCACCTGGGTGGACAAGGATACTCAAGCTTTTGGACAAGGTGGCAACAAAAGGAACCATGTTTATATGGCAATCTCTTTTTGTTGTGCACTAGAAGAAAACCACCCATGGACTTAGAGATTGAACATGTTTCTCGTACAGTGGCTTCCGTGTACAGCCACATGCTAAATGGGCTATGGCTTAGTCAACTACATAGTGGAAGACCCATGCATTGGCATCTTCAGGTTAACTAGATTTGTGTAAGGGAACTTGAAACCCTACATTGGTGCCTGGATGACAAGCTAGCATTGTGTATTGGGAGGACTTCTATGGAAAGACTTTGTCACAATCTCAATCTGCCAGCACTCCATCTTGGTGAGTACTTATCCAGCGGCCACTGGTGGCATCAAGATGAGATTGTGTCATGTGGGTAAAGTGTACAACTTCCGCAGAAGATCAAAATTCTAAGTACTTAGCCATGTCCCCGGTTATGGACAACTCTGAGCAACTAAGGCCTGAAGTTATGGAAGATCTCGACATTCCAATTTCTCAAAGTAAAACTTGATGGTGACAACAAGGGATTTTGAAGCACTTGGAGTTTTCCAAGAAGTTCAGAAAGATTTGACAAAAGATCAAAACTATTTTCAAAGATAGGATAAAACTATATTGCTTTCTGCAAATGAGCCTAACCCCACTTAGCCAAATATGCATGTAAATGATAGGATCCACTTATTTCTACATAGTAGTGAAACTTGCCAATACAATTCAAATATATTGACCCTTGTGGCTGTAACTTATTATGTTGCAGGTTTGTTTGATGTTAGTGAAGTGTGTTGAATAGGATTACAAGTCTACAACCAACATGTTTGCCTGTGGCACTTTGAAGATGAAGGACCCCATGCTATTGCTATATTCTGCTGCATTGTAATGAGATAGCCAAATGAGCTATGTAAGATGTAATGTATTATTTTATTCCTGGTTATAAAGTTGTATTATGACCTTTGTTTCTTGATATTACATCTTAACTGTTGATGCTAGCTATTGATCCAGGGACTAGCATTGTGAACACAGGGATCTCTACCTTATTAAAGGTTGGGAACCTTACAGTGCAGCAATATGGGTTGTGCCAAAACCTGATGCTAGACCGAGAAGACAATGATGCATTCACCATCGACACAACAACAGGACCACTATGGGGAAGGTGAGATTTTGTCATTGCAGACTGCTGTTCCAGAAGCATTATTTTAGATATGTTGTAGCATGTTTGTAAAACTATTGTAGCATCATGTAACACCTAATGTAGCACCACTCTGACAGTCAGCAACACCCATTTTTTGCAGCTAAAACATTCAAAAGCAGGGACTGGAGTTCTATACGAGGGAGATCTTCACAAGGTTCCAAAAGATGATTGAGAGGTCTACAAGGTTTTATCTAGTGTAGGTTGAGGGTGAAGGCATGTGTTGTGACCTCATTCCAAACCCTTGTTATGGTGTCAAAACCTATCAGGTGCAAATTGTGCTTGATGATGAGTGCTACAAGTGTGGATGCAACACATTTGAGATGTGTGGCCTTATATGCCCGCATATAGTCAGGGTGATGGTGTTGGAGATATACCCAAGAGGCAATAATAAAGTGGTTATTATTATATCTTTGTGTTTATGATAAATTTTTACATCCCATGCTATAATTGTATTAAGAGGAAACATTAATACTTGTGTGTTTTGTAAACATAAAAGAGTCCCTAGTAAGCCTTTTGTTGATAAAGCTTGTTGATTAATAGATGATCATGGTTTCCTGATCATGGACATTGGATATTATTAATAATAAGGTCATATCATTAGGATAATAATGTGATGGACACACACCCATAGTAAGCATAGCATAAGATCAATTCATTAAGTTCGTTTGCTACAAGCTTTCAGATACATAGTAAGCTAATCCTTGTACCATTAGATCATGTTAATCACCGTCATCGGATGAGTACTTTGATGACATCAAATGCCACTTCCGTAACTGGGTGGTTATAAAGGTGACATTGGGTATTCTGAAAGTATGTGTTGAAGCGCATGGATCAAGAGTGGGATTTGCCCTCTCAGTGGAATGTCATCCAATTGTCTTGCAAGCATGTGACTAGTTCACAAGGGATGTTATATCATGGAACGAGTAAAGAGTACTTATCGGTAACAAGGTTGAACTTGGTATGGATATACCGATGATCGAACCTCGCAAAAGTAAAGTATCGTGTGACAAAGGGAATCGGTATCATATGTGAATGGTTCATTCGATCATGAAGTCATTGTTGAATATGTGGGAGCCATTATGGATATCCAGATCCCACGATTGGTTATTGACCGGATAGGTGTCTCAATCATGTCTACATAGTTCGTGAACCATAGGGTGACACACTTAAGGTTTGATGTTGTTTAAGTAGATATGGAATATGAGTTGGAGACCGAATGTTGTTAAGAGTCTCGGATTGGATCCGGGACATTGCGAGGAGATCCGGAATGGTACGGAGAATAATATTCATATAAGGAAAGTCATTTTCCGGGGTTCGGAAATGTTTTTGGTATTTTGACCGGAAGCTTCTAGAATGTTCTAGAGGGACCACCAGTGAGTCCACCACCCCGGGAGGGCCACATGGGCTGAGGCATGCCACGAGGGAGCACTAGGTCCAGCCGCACCAAAGCCCAAGGGGGAAAATCCGGCTACCAAAATAATTGGGGTCAAACCCTAGTTTTGGTAAGAGGGGGGTCTTGGGGGCCAAGTCCCCAACTCTCCCCCTTGTGGCTGAGTTGGGGGGAACTCTTCTAGGGCTGGGAAGCCCCTTGGCCACCACCCCCCCCCACAATATAATGAGGGGTGGGAGTGCACCCCCCCCCCCTTGCCCCTTGTCCTTGTGCCTCCTAACCCTAGGCGCCACCACCCCTCTCTCCTCCATCAACTTCTCCGGCTTAGGCGAATCCCTAAAGAAATATCTCCTCCACCACCACCACCACACTGTCATGCTGTTGGGATTCCGAGGGGATCTGCTACCTCCGCTGCCCGCTGGAACAGGGAGAGGAAGGTCTTCATCGACTTCATACGTGTGACCAAGTGTGGAAGCGCTGCCGAAACGCAACGACGGAAGGATCGTCTACGCGATCTTGAGATTGGAAAGTGATCGACTACATCAACCACGAGAATCTGATCTCGTTAAATGCTTTGGATCTACGAGGGTTAGTTCTCTTCAATCTCGTTGCATCGATCCCGTGAATTAGATCTTGGCTTTGCCATAGATTGGATCTTGTTTTATGTGTTCTTGCGATAGAATTTTTTTGTTTTCCATGCAACAAACCCTACAGTGGTATCAGAGCCTTGTCTATGTGTAGATCTGTTGCACGTGTATAACATAATGGTTTTGTGGGCATTTATGCTCTTGTTGTCGCTTGCTTTTTGTGTACTTTGCATCTTGAGGGATGGTGGGATGAAGCGGCCCGGGCTAACCTTACATGTCTTCATACATGAGACTTGCTACACGCTCAACCAACTTGCATTGCACAAGTGGCTTTGCGGGTGTCTGTCTCTCCCACTATAGTTAAGATTAAATTTACAATGGGCACTTGACAACACTTGTATCAGCGTTGTGGTTCATGTTCGTAGGTAAGAACGGTTCTTATTCGAAAGCCCCAAGCCACGTAAAACATACAAAGAAAATTAGAGGCGTCTAACTTGTTTTGCAGGGGCATGTGATGTGATATGGCCATGATGTGATTGTGATTATATTTGATGTATGCAATGATCCTTATTGTAATATGGTAACCGGCAGGAGTCTAATGGTTGTCTTTAAATTTGTTAAGACCTGCGTGTCTATTAATCATGTAATAGATTTATTCCAAGTAGTTTTAATAGTTGTTGTTGGTGATGGACAACCAAGAAGCGGCGCCAGGGACCTTGACGCAATGCTGGTGATGATGGATATCATGTTTGTGCTTTGGAGATGGAGATCAAAGGCACAAGAATAAAGGCCATATCATATCACATATTTTGAATTGCATGTGATGTTAATCCTTTATGCATCTTGTATTACTTAGATCATGACGGTAGCACTATAAGATGATCCCTCTCACTAAATATCAAGTAATAAAGTGATTGTTCTTAGTAGGCACTGTTGCTAAGATTCGTCGTTTTGAAGAATCTCGTGATGATCGGGTGTTATAGATTCTACGTGTGCATACAAGAGGTGCAAGCCAGATTTGCACATGCGGATACTAAGGTTAACCTTGATGAGCCTAGCATGTAGAGACATGGTCTCAGAACACGGAATACCGAAAGGTAAAACATGAGTCATATGGATGATATGATGAACATGTTTATTGTTCGCCTTTGAAACTACATCTTCTCTCGTGATGATCAGACTTGGTGTAGTGGATTTGGTTCGTGTAATCACTAAGGCAACATGAGGGATGTTGTTTTAAGTGGGAGTTCAAATATTCATATGATTAAAGTTGAACAAAATTTATCATAAATTAAATCAAAGTGAATTTGAATAATTACTGTAGCCATTGGCATCCGTTCACCACCTTATACTTAGTTATAATTGAGATAATAGAACTATAGAATTTTGGATAGTTACTTTATGAACTGGTATCGTATTTTCTCTAGTGTCAATCTAAAGTTTAAAAGTCCTACTGCAAACTTTTAACAAACTCCGTTTACTCCATGAAGTTTAATAATTGGTATTAAATTGTAACATCCCAAAAATGTTAATCAAGATTATCAAGTTCCAATCACCCAAGTTTAGGATTAACAAAAACTTTTATTATTAAAATGAATATGAATGCATGTGTGTGTGTGTGATGAATGCATGAATGCTTGCAATGCCATGTTTGATTGCTATAAATTCTAAAGATTGGTTTAAATATGAAAACAATATCATCTAGATCATTTCCAAGCAGAATCAAATGAAGAGAAAATCAAAAATAAGATATATAAGCAAATGGTCATTTTGACCAAAGTTAACCACTAGACCACTTTGAGTGTTCCTAGCCCAAGTTTTCTAACAGAAACAAATCCATTTCTTTTCACATCTTGCTATACCAAGTAAAAGTGAACCTAAGCCCACCTTGCAAACCAACAGAAACAAATTCCAAATCTATTCAAAGGACAATTCAAAATTAAATCCTTAATAGGTACTAAGGTCACCATTTCTCAAAAACCACTCAAACCATTTCACCTTACCAAACCCAAGCAACCATATACTACCAAGCATGTGACCAGACCACTCACCAAAATTCATCCAAAAATTCAAATGTAAAGTTCATGCGGCCATTTCATCAAACACTTGGTGAGCATAGTAATCCCTGCCTAACTATCATTGTTTTGATCAATGTCTTGTCCAATTCTTATCCCCAATTCTCTTCCCTTGTCTCCCCCAGTGAATACCAGTGCATTGATAGAGCTACAAACCCTAACCTTGCACCAGTGTTGCGCCACCTGAAGCCACCATGGTCAGCCGACCATGGATAGCACGCAGAAGCACACGCCGTGCCTCGCCCTCACCGCGCATGCATGCACTCAGCGCGACACCAGCTACCCCCATACATTCCCGATCATCGTTGCGCGACCAGTAGCACTTGTGCGTCGTTGAAAATGCCGTCGGTGCCGCGTAGAGCATCGATCTGTTCCGACCATTCTCGACCACCCCGTGTTGTGTCATTAAGCCAGCGACGATCGCCAGGAGACATCGCACTAGCCTACGCCCTTCGCCATGCCGTTAACTCACTGCACCATCGTCACCGACGAGCTCTGACCATCCCGCATTGCCCCTCTCGCTCGGCTATTAAAGGAGGCCACCCTAGCCTCATTCTCCACACCGTCTCACTCCCCACTCCCCACAGACCACCCCTGACCCTTCCGGGAGCAAGGCGAGCACTAGGCCGCCGGAATTTCACCGGAGTCCGCCGCTGCAGAGGAGGAGAAGGGTCGTTGATTGGAACCACCCCAGGAGCCATCGCGACCACCGTTCGAACCGCCGTCGTCGACAACGTAGTTCGCCCCCATCACTGACCCTAGATGGAGCCCTGGTAAGCCGTCGCGTACCCCCACCGTCGCCGTTAGGGTTCGGTCTCGCCAGAGCTGTTTGGCGGAGACGACGAACGTGAACCGTAGATCATAGTCTAATCGCACTGCCAAGATTGAAACTTACCGCTTCGCGTAGTTAGAGCCTCTGACGCATGGGACCTCTCTGTTAGCAGCCCGGTGCGCGAGCGCTCTGCAGTTGGGCCGGCCCAGTTAAGTTCCCGCGCTCAGCCCAGTAATTCAAACATAGATTTTCCAATTTAGTTCAAACCTAGTTCTGCCAGTAGATTCAAAAATCAATTCAGAGAGTTTTACTGAACCAAATTGCATGAAACCAATTTTGCTAGAAAGGTATTGAAGATATCAATCCAAACCCTTTGGATTCAAACCATTTGCCAGTATATATCACCTATACCAAAAATAACAAGACAGAGACTTTTCAACATTCAAACATTTTTCAAAAATCAATCATAAATGCTTTTGAGTTGATTCCAACTCTAAAAAATCACATTTGACCAGATCTAACTAAATACGTAAAAATATTTAGGTTTACATGCAATGATATTGGACAAGTATTAAAAAAATGCCCCATAAGCATTTCTAGTCACTTTAATTATTCAAAATAATAATGCCAAACCTTATTAAATTGTGACACCACTTTAAATCACATTCCCAAGTATTAAAATATGTGGTGAGACATGTGTCAACATGATCCCATATTTTAATTGGAGAATATTAAATCTTAAGTAGTTTTCAATGAGTAGAAATTACTTTTATAAAAGAAAATAAATAAGACTAGGTATTTATTTCATGTGATGATTGTGATGATGCTAGATCATCTAGTGTGAACCTTTGTGTGCCAAATAGAAGTAATTAAGTATTATTTGGTGATTGTGTACCTCGTATTTATTTATAGATACTAGTACCGACCAAGTCTACGAGGAGGAGTACTACGAAGAAGAAGAAAACTTCAACCACTACACTACTCAAGGCAAGCTACACTATGCAAGCTAACACTTGCATGATAACTATGCAAACTAGAGACCTTAGGCATATTTGGTTATGCAACTTTGATTATACCAATCCCAAGTTTTACTTGCAAGCTTTATTCTTTTATTTCTTTTTCAAAGTTCTTTATTACTTCTAGTTAGTGTTTTGTGAGTTTTGGAAAGATATTATAGGTAGCATAAAGAGCATAAAACTTGGCCTAAGCTAGTTAGAACTAGATGTCATACTGAGGCATGAGATTACATTTGGATAGTCACACTTGATTAGCACCCCTCATTAGTGATTACCCTCAATCTTAGTGGCTAGTGCTAAGCATAAAAGTTGATCACTTTAGATGGGAATACTTGGTGAAATGATTATCAAAACCTTAGAATGATGAGTCATTCTAATGAAATGTTTTGACATGTGTTATGAGCACAAGATGATTTGTTGATGAAATTGTTGAGGCATGAGCCTTAGCTCTTTATAAAACTGATGGTTGGGTTCGGATGCGATACCATTCCAATTTTACGGTACAACCATAATACCCGAATTTGGGTAGGGCTTGACTGGAAGTTTATATATCTTAGTATGGGTTCCCTTGCGGAAGAGGTTGAGCTATTTCCTGCAACAGGCACAACGTTGCTTCCAGTCCTTGGGGCAGTATTGGTGTTGTTGGGGTTGTTGAACTTAGGCGGTGCACGGTTGAAATTTTTGGAGTTGCCAGAGTTGTTGTTGGGGTTTCCTCCGGGCCTTGGGTTTCCTCCTCCATGGTTGGGATAGTTCGGACTGTTCATAGGGGGTATATTGTTTCTCGGGGCATATCCTTCAGACGGGTTGGGGCGATACTTTGGGGTATGGTGGGTTCTTGGTTGATTCATCATTCGACGCTTGCGATTCTCATTGTCTTGGTTGATATTGCCTTCCATCTGGATTGCAGAATCCACTAAGGCTTCAAGGTCAGCAAAGGGAATGTTGACCGGCACTGTCTGCATCTCATCATGCAGACCATTCAAGAATATCTCCTTCTTCTTAGCTTCAGTACTAATGTCATCAGGGGCATACCTAGACAGAGATACAAATCTGTCATGGTACTCTACTACAGTCATCCTTCCCTGCTTCAGCTCCTTGAATTCATCCCTCATCCACGGAATCAAACCCGGTGGCACGTGGGTTCAGCTAAACTTGAGTTTGAATTCATCCCAAGCCATCATCTGTACTCCATTCATGGTGTGAATGCTATTCCACCAGGCTCTTGCATCACCTTCCAGATAATGGGTGGCAAACAATACTTTCTCATTGGCCTCCACTCCTGCGAATTCTAAGTTGTTCTCCATGGTCTGCATCCAGTCATCAGCATCTAATGGCTCTTTAGACTTACTAAATATGGGGGGATTGGTGTTTTGAAAGTTCTTGAGCTTGGATCCATGGTTGTCCTGGTTTCCATGGCCTTGGTTATTATTGGCCATCTGAGCTATCTGTTGAAGGGTGGCTAAGTTGGCTTGACGTTCAGCTCTTATAGCTTCACGGTCAGCAACCAACATTTTCAAGATTTGCAGCATTGGATTTTGAGACGAGCTGCTTCCTCCGTGAGGCATATGAAGATTGAGATAGATCATGAGACAAGAGGAAAATTTCTAAGGTTCATGGATTTGTGTTTGAAAATCTTTTAAACTTTGAGTTTGACTCTAGTTTTTCCAACTAGCAACTTGCTTTTCATTCATTCATTCATAGCACCCAATACAAACACATACCACACTAAGGTAACAGATGGTTTTAAGAACCATTCTGTGAAACTACGATACAGTGGGACTGGATACAACTCACACCTACGCTAGTGCTCAAGTGCTACTACTCATCAAAATCGCTGGCTTCGTCATCATCAATGAAGGCGGAATCATCATCATCAGTGTGGAAGTCCATGGCTTGGTCCTCCCGGTAGTCATCATCATCGCTGAGGTAGGAGTAGGGATCTCCACGGATATCTTCCCCTGCAGTATCCCTCTCCTCAAGCTGCATGTCCCGCTCATGGATGGTCTCCTCCAAGTCTGATAATTTGTGACGAAGGCGAGCAATGATGCGATCCTAGATGTCTACGCACTTCTAATCTTTTAGATAGTTGTTGGGCCTCCAAGTGCAAAGGTTTGTAGAACAGCAGCAAGTTTCCATTAAGTGGATCACCCAAGGTATATCGAACTCAGGGAGGAAGTGGTCAAAGGTATTCCCTCTCAAGCAACCCTACAATCAAGATACAAGAAGTCTCTTGTGTCCACAACACACCCAATACACTTGTCAGGTGTATAGGTGAACTAGTTCGGCGAATAGATAGTTAAATACAAGTTGTAACAGTGCCAGAAAATATCTTAACGGTGAGGTAAAGACTAAAGCAAGCAAACATGCAACAGATCTAGTAGCAAACGGTGTTTCAATGCTTAGAAACAAGGCCTAGGGATCATACTTTCACTAGTGAACACTCTCTCATATAAATATCCTCTCTTCATGATACCACTCTCCAATTGGACACTCTAATCATCGGTAGGGCTATAACAGCACTCCTCAAAGTCCGCCTTCCCCAATATAGATAACCCCACACCGTCACCTTGAGCGCTAGATGGTTCCAACAAACACCACAATTTCATAGAGACATCCAACTCCAAATATAACTCATAAAAAATATTCAATCTAGCCAAAGTGCCACACACGGTATGCATGCTGTCACTTTCACACACATGGGGAAAAGCATAGATCTATTAAAGAACAAAGAGTATTTATGTAGACTCAAGCCTAAGTGCCACCATGGCATGCACGCTGTCACTTTCACACACATGGGGAGAGCAGAGATCTAATGAAGCACTTGAGTAGCAAGGTAGATCTACTTAATTACAATGCTCATGACCACAACAAGATCATGCATAGAGAGAGAGATGAACACATAGCTACCGGTAGAGCCCTTAGCCTCGAGAGAGAACTACTCCCTCCTCATCATGGGAATCAGCAACGGTGATGAAGATGGCGATGGAGATCGATGGAGATGGATCAGGGGGCACTTCCCTATCCCGGCAGGGTGCCGGAACAGAGACTTTCTGTCCCCTGAATCTCCCCTTCGGTGGCGGCGGTGCTACGGAGGTTTTCGTGGATTTCTTCTAGATGCCCTAGGGTTTTTGGGTCGGAGGCCCACACCCCCTGTGGGCGCCTCCAGGGCTTTGCCGTGCCTAGGGGGGTGCGGCCACCCTGTGGCACTCCTATGGCTCTGCTTCGTGGTTCCGTGTTTCTCCGAGAAAATAATAACTTTGGCTTTTGTCCCGTCCAATTCCGAGAATATTGATTTTCTGCCTTTCTAGAACCAAAAACAGAAGAAAATAGGCAACTGGCACTGTGGCAACTTTCTAATAGGTTAGTTCCAGAAAAACACCTCAAAGTATAGACAAAGCATAAGACAAATGATACAAAACAAGCATGGAGCATCAAAAATTATAGATACGTTTCCGACGTATCAATCCTTCTTGTCACGCAGACGGCGAAATGACTTGCGCTCCTTCGCAAGGATGGCGAGGGTCTGGTCCTTCTTGACTGCAATGGCATAGTTGTGTTTGGCGTATGCGCGGGTGTTGTCCAACTCCTTCTGCCTGTCATACAACATGAAGCTGAGATGATCCACCTGATGCTTCAGCTCTGGATGGTGTGGTACCTCCAGTGGCTGTACCATAGCATCACGCCTAGCGTAGTACTCAAAACGGGTGCCCTTGATTTGATTGATGCTTTGCCCACATGTACGGGCAAGATCTTCCTACATAGCCCTTGCGAGTCCGTCTAGCCAGTTGTTCTCTCTTAAGCTGAATTGGATCCCCTCTGAGGTGGGTGCCTCCATCTTGCCTCTGAGATTTGCAACGATCAGCCATTGTAATTATCCTCCTTGCTGATCATTGAGCTGTGCTCCGAAGAACTTGGGGCGCGGGTTCTTAAGAAGTTCCGAGAGTTGGTCTAAGTCGCGCTCGAAGATGAGCTCTCCTCCATTGCCCAACTGGTAGAACTTGCTATACTTGATGTCCATCTACAAGAATGTAGGATGAGTAAGTTCATAAATTTTCTTGAAAGAATCTTAGTGATAAGAATGAGAATAGGTTTTCATAAATACTCACTTATTTTGTTTTGGAAACTAAGTTTTTGATTCAAGCGTCCATTCCAACTTGGGTATCCTATGGTCAGGATGGCTCTGATACCAACTTGTCAACACCCGGATTTTTAATCCCAGATGCCTGTTATGCCATACATCGCAATCCCAGGATTACCATTTTTCCGAGACATAACAGACTGGTACCATAGTTCATCATCCATTACAAACCATAATAAAGGTCTTACAAATAAAGGATCTCATGATCCAGTCTTAATACAATCAAAGCAGCGGAATATAAAATGACGGTAGCATGGTCGAAGCTCCATCTTCAGGGTCATAGGCAACGCTAACGATGGGAGATGATCCTGGTTGTCATAGACTTCATGATGTCCATCATCCTGGTAGTCCTCCTCATATTCTGGACATAGGAATAGCCAAGGACAAAGCCATGAGTACTCTTTAAGTACTCGCAAACTATCACTAATAAGTAAGTAGTTCAAGTAGGAATCCTAAGCTCTAGGTTTATTTGCAAAAATCCAGGTTTATTTCTAACTAAGTTAAGAAGTAAAGAAAACTAACTTAATGTTTTACAACACCTAAGTGGGAACTTACTTTTCATGTTCACAACCCTGTTGTGGTCAAGTCAAAGTCATAATTCATTTCACAAGTCATTTTGAAAACATATGACGATGAAATAGTATGGCCACTCCAACTTTCCATAACCGCGGATGCAGCTATTCAAATAGTTTGACACTCTGGAGAGGTGGTACACTTTCACCACAACATTCGATACATCTATCAGGAACAGTCCTGAATCACCATACTCAGTATGCGGATAATCAATCCTAACCTTTCAATTACACACCCTAGTATAGGCACCTCCCCTATGAGTTTGGCCTCCCAACCATGACCATCTGTCATCTTGGGAACTGCACATGTGGACAATCATCACGAGGTAGCCTCATACAAGTCTCAGGTTACTTGTTTTGAATGCGTAGCCAAGGGTCACTATTCCAACGAGTGCCCCAAGAAGCTTGCAGCATCCACCAATGTGAATGCACCAGCTCAGCAGCAGCGCTGTGTTCAGCCTAGAAGGAGGTTCGCCCCAGGGAACCCACTCAACCCCAACGGTCATCTGTTTCACATGAATGCTGAAGAAGCTCACGAAGCACCAGATGTCGTGTTGGGTATGTTTTTTGTTAACTTGGTACTTGCAAGAGTGTTTTTTGATTCTGGAGCATCGCACTCGTTTGTTACAGAAGAATTTGCATGCACTAGTAAGATTTAACCAACAAAATTGAAGCATGTTATGTAGTTCAAATACCTGGTTCAACCACCAAAGCTAGACAAATTTGCAAGGCCGTACCTATCAGAATCCATGGAATAGATTTTTATGCTAATCTAATAGTACTTGGAACCAAAGGTTTGGAAGTAGTACTAGGAATGGATTGGATGTCGAAACATAAAGGATTAATCGACTGTGCCAAGAAAGCCATAACCATGACTAGTACCGCTGGAGTATCAGTAGAGCATGTATCTGAAACCTTGCCCCGTCAATTCAAGTGAAACAAGAGTCTATCCCAACCAACCATTGACCAAGTCAGAGTAGTCTGTGAATACCCTGACGTATTCCCAGATGTATTTCCCGGTATGCCCCTAGATCGGGATATCGAGTTTATCATTGAACTAATCCCTAGAACTGGACCCGTAGCTCAGAGACCTTATAGTATGAACCCGTCTGAATTAGTGGAGCTAAAGAAGCAACTGGATGCTATGCTGGAGATAGGACTGATTCAACCAAGTGTGTCGCCATGGAGATCACCTGTTTTGTTTGTGGATAAGAAAGATGGAGGTAACCGTTTGTGCATGGATTATCGGAAGCTGAATGATGTCACCATTAAGAACAAGTACCCACTTACGAAGATAGAAGATATGTTTGACCAGTTGACCGGTGCCAAAGTGTTTTCTAAGATTGATCTTATAACTGGTTATCATCAACTCAAGATTCGCGTAGAGGATATTCCAAAGACTGTCTTCACCACCAGATATGGACTGTATGAGTACACTGTCCTGTCTTTTGGATTAACCAATGCCCCCGCTTATTTCATGAACCTCATGAATAAGATTTTTATGAACTTCCTAGATAAGTTTGTCGTTGTTTTCATCGACGACATCCTGATCTATTCCAAATCAGAAGAAGAACATGAGCTACACTGAAGGACCATCCTTGAAACCCTTAGGGAGCATCAGTTGTATGCCAAGTTTAGCAAATGTGAGTTCTGGTTGAAGGAAGTAGGATTCCTCGGACATATCGTGTCGGCAGGAGGAATTGTTGTTGACCCTGCCAAGGTTAAGGATATTGAAGAATGGCAAGCCCCAACCACTCAAACCCAAGTTTGTGCATTTATCGGATTAGCGGGATATTACCACAAGTTCATAGAAGGATTCTCGAGCATCGCAAGACCCATGACCCAATTGTTGAAGAAAGATAAGAAGTTTCAATGGACGGAAAAAATGTGAAGCAAGTTTTCAAGAGCTCAAGAAGAGATTGATCCCAGCCCTAATATTGATTATGCCGGATATCACGAAGCCTTTTGATGTGTATTGTGACAAATCTAGATTGGACTCGGATGTGTCCTGATGCAAGAAGGCAAAGTGTAACATCCCAAAAATGTTGAACAATGATTATCAAATTCCAATCACCAAAATTAGGGCTAATAAAAACTTTTGTTAAATCAAATCATTATGAATGCATGTGTGTATGTGATGATTCTATAAATGAATGAATGGACTCGTGTGATTGATCTAAATATCAAGGAAAGGTTTAGAGGTGAAAACAACATCATCTAAAACATTTCCAAGCAGAAACAAATCATGAGAAAATCAAAAACAAAACAAATAAAGAAAATGGTCATTTTTCCAATCTTGCTCACTAGGCCACTTTGAGTGTTTCTAGTCCAAGATTTCAAACAGAAAATTTTGCATTTCTTTTCACCCCTTGCAAGACCAAGTAAAAGTGAATCAAAGACCACCTTTCAAATTTGTAGAAACATTTGGCAACTTGATTCAAATCACATTTCAAAATTGAATCTGATTCATATGTGAAGATCACCCCTTTTCAAAAACCAACCAAACCAATTCTACTTGACCAATCCCATTAACCAGAGACTCCCTAGTATGTAACTAGCACACCCACAAAGTTTGATTCAAAAATTCAAATTTGAATCTCCTTCGGCCATTTCATCAAACACCTTGCTGGCACCAAACAAACAAACAAACCACAAACACTATTGTGAGCAATAAATTTGGCCTAACTTGTTCCCTCTATAGCTCACACTACCCTCTCAGTAGATGATCTAGATCAATTAACAAGATTTAGTACCACTGCGAGCATGCCATAGCCATCAATGGTGACCATGCCGAGCCTAACTTTCCACCCACATGTCGGCAGCAAGCTAGGAGAAGCACCAAGCCTAGCAAGCATGTCTGGGACACTCTCCACCATCCACCGCCACCCCTGTCCAAGCCTCGAGCGTAGCCAGCCCCTGGACCACACAGCCCGAGCGTGCCAAGCCTCTCTGCGAGCGTGTCGAGAGCACGCCAGAGCGCCAACCGCGACACATGCCCACAAACCATGTGCCGCCCTCGCCGCGTTCAAGCAGGATCGCCAGCACCCCAGCAACACCGCAGACATGCCCGTTCGCCACCGCGCAGACCGTAGACGTTGTGCGCCATTAAAACTGCCGTCAGACCCGCCCAGAGTGCCGCGATGTTCCGACCGTTTCACACCGCCCCATGCCGCGTAGCCATGTCATTGAGCTTGTCCATGGAGCACAGCACTGCCCCCTATCGTCGCCCATGCCTTTAGCTTGCTGTGCCGACGACCACGACGAGTTCAGCCCGCGCCCGTCGGCCCCCTTCAGGCACTATAAATAGAGGCCACCCCAGCACGAATTATTCACACCATCTTACTTCCCTCTCTCTCAGAAGCACCCACCTCACTCCCGGAGCAAGGCGAGCAGCGCATCGTCGGAATTTGGCCGGAGTCTGCCGCTGCTGGAGGAGAAGGGTGTCGTTGATTGGAGCCGCCCCAGGAGGTGCTGTCGGTACTAGGAGGATCACCGTCGTTGACTTTGTCGTTCGCCCCTGTCGCCGACCATCTCCTGAGCCCCGGTGAGCCTCCCACGACCCCCACTGGTCGCGCTAGGGTTCTGTCTTGCCGGCGTTGCCCGACTTGGACAATGAACCGCAGTCGTAGGGTTAGAGATTGATCGTGCGGTCCACATCCCCCCATACCGCTTCGCACCCCTCTGTCTCACTGACGAGTGGGGGCAACCACTTAACCAACCCGCGTGCATTGTGCATAGTGGGCTGGCCCAGTTAACCTCCCATGCGACCCAGTAACTGAAATCTAGGTTTATTCTTTTAGTTTCATACTCAGTTCTGTACCTAGATTCAAAAATCAACCCAGCTCGATTCACTGAACCAAAATGCATGAAACCAATTTTGTTAGAAAGGTACTGGAGTGCTTAATCCAAGCCCGTTGGATTTAAACCAATTGGATTTGTAGATCACCTATGGTAAAAATAACAAGGCAGAAGCTTTTCCGCATTCAAACATTTTTCAAAATTCAACCATAAAAGCTTTTGAGTTGATTCCAACTCTCAAAAATCACATTTAACCATACCTTTCAGAATATACAAAAATATATAGGTTTACTTGCAGAAGTAATGATCAAGTAATAAAAGAATGCCCCATAGGCATTTCTAGTCACTTTATTTAATTAAAATAAAATGGTTAAACCTTATTAAATTGTGACACCACTTTAAATCACATTCCCAAGTATTAAAATATGTGGTGATGACATGTGTCAACATGATCCCATATTTTAGTTGGAGAATATTAAATCTTAAGTAGTTTTTCAATGAGTAGAAACTACTTTTCTAAAATAAAGGAAATAAAACTATTTGCCTTAATGATTGTAATGCTTGTGATGATCCTATATCATCTAGTGAAAACCTTGGTGTGATAAATAGAAATAGTTAAGTATTGTTTGGTGATTGTGTATCTCCTATTTATTTATAGACGCTAGTACCGACCAAGGATACGAGGAGGAAGGACGATACTACGAGGAAGAAGTCGAGGAGAACTTCAACCACTCTCTGCACAAGGAAAGCCTAACACTACGAGATGACTTCGCAAGCTAAGACTTGCATGATACTAGATGGTTTAAGCATATGTGATTATACACACTTGATGATACCCAATCCTAGTTTTACTTGCAAGCTTAGTATTTTATTTCTTTATCAAAGCTTTCTCTTAGAGTTTACTTGGTGACTTGTAGATAATAGAATGATATTTGAAAGTAGCATAAAGAGCATAAAACTTGACCTAAGTTAGATAAATCTTGATGTCATCCTGAGGCATGAGATTGAACTTAGCTAATTCACACTAGTTTACCACCCCTCATTAGTGTTTATCCCCCAATTGTAGATGCTAGTGCTAAGCATAAAACTTGATCAACTTTAGATGGGAATACTTGGTGAAAATGGTTATGAAAACCTTAGAATGATGAGTCATTGTACTGAAATGTTTTGACATGTGTTCTTGAACACCAGATGATTTTGATGATGAAAATGTTAAGGCATGAGCCTTAGCCCTTTATAAAATTGATGGTTGTCTGGATGCGATACCATTCCAATTTTACCGTACAACCACAATACCCGAAATTTGGGTAGGGCTTGACTGGAAGTTTATATACCTTAGTATGGGTTCCCTTGCGGCCAAGGTTTGAGCTAAGGCTACCTTGTGAAAATTGTCCACCTGTGCAGTTCCCAAGATGACAGTTGGTCATGGTTGGGAGGCCAAACTCACAGGAGAGGTGCCTATACTAGCGCGTGTAATTGAAAGGTTAGGATTGATTATCCGCATACTGAGTATGGTGAATTCAGGATTGTTCCTGGCGGATGTATCGAATGTTGTGGTGAAAGTGTACCCCCTCTGCAGAGTGTCAAACAATTCGAATAGCCGCGTCCGCGGTTATGGACAGTTGGAGTGGCCATATTGTTCCTTCGTCAGATGTTTCCAAAATGACTTGTGAAATGATTTATGACTTTGACTTGACCACAACAGAGTTGTGATATGAAATTCAAGTTCCCCTTAGGGTTATAAAACTTTCAACTAGTTTTCTTTGCTTCTGAATTCAGTAGAGATAAATCTGGCTTTTTGCAAAACAACCTAGAGCCTAGTACTTCCTACTCAAAACCACTTCACTTGTTAGTATTAGTTTGCGAGTACTTAAAGAGTACTCATGGCTTTGTCCCTGGCTATTCCTGTGGCCATACTATGAAGAGGAGTATCAGGAGGACGGACAGCAGGAAGGTTAAGACAAATAGGATCATCTCCCATCGTCAGCATTGCCTGTGACCATGAAGATGGAGTCTTGCCTATGCTATCATTATGATTACGTTATTCCGTTGCTTGAATTGTATTAAGACTAGATCATGAGATCCTTATTTGTGTAAGACCTTATGTATGGTTTGTAATGGATGATGTACTGTGATATCCAATCTGTTATGTCTCGCAAAAATGGTAATCCTGGGATTGCGATGTATGTCATAACAGGCATCTGGGATTAAAAATCCAGGTGTTGACACAAAGTCATATCCTATCTGTCCCGACAACTGAAGCAACATGAGCAGAATTACCCTACCCATGACCTTGAACTAGCAGCCATAGTCTTATCCTTGAAAAAATTGCGGCATTACCTCATGGGTAACCGCTGTGAGATTTATTTGGATCACAAGAGTCTGAAGTATATTTTCACCCAGAAGGAGCTAAATATGAGGCAAAGGAGATGGCTAGAGCTAATCAAGGACTATGACCTTGGCATTCACTATCACCCCGACAAAGCCAATGTGGTAGAAGATGCTCTTAGCAGATTACCGTGTCGATTGAACACCATGATTCTGAAGGAGCAACCAAGTTTGCACAAGGAGTTGGAAGATTTCAGAATGGAACTAGTAAGTGAAGGATTTTTGGCTAGCATAAAACTTCAACCCACTTTGATGAGTCAGATCAAGGAGGCGTAGAAAGGAAATGCTAGTATCGACAGAATCAAATGTCGTATCGGTACAGGGAAGGTACCCGGATTTATCGAAGATGAAGAAGGAGTTTTGTGGTACAAAGGACGTATCTGTGTACCAGCAGATTCAGAGTTGAAACAAGCTACTTTGCAAGAATCCCATGATACTCTTTATTCTATCCACCCCGTAGGAACAAAGATGTATTAGGATTTGAAGGAGCAATTTTGGTGGCACAAGATGAAGAGAGAAATCAGAAGCTATATAGCCAAATGTGATATCTGTCAGAGAGTCAAAGCGGGACATCGGAGATCCGCAGGACTTTTGCAACCATTGCAGATTCCGGAATGGAAATGGGATTCAGTTGGAATGGATTTTTTCACCGGTTTGCCTACATCTAGTAGGGGAAATGACTCTATTTGGGTCATAGTGGATAGACTGTCCAAAGTAGCCCATTTCTTATCAGAGTTCGGAGCTAGCAGAGTTGTACATTGCTAGGATATTCAGTTTGCATGGAGTCCCCAAGAACATTGTGTCGGATCGAGGAACTCGGTTTACCTCAAGATTTTGGAAGAAAGTACAAGAAGGATTGGGAACCAGACTAGATTTTAGCACAGCTTATCACCCGCAGACTGATGGACAAACAGAGCGAGTAAACCAGATACTCGAAGATATGTTGAGAGCTTGTGTGTTGGAATATGGATCAAAATGGGAAGACTGTCTGCCTTTCGTAGAATTCTCATACAACAACAGTTACCAAGCCAGTTTGCAAATGGCCCCATTTGAGTTCATGTATGGAAGGAAGTGTCGTACCCCACTGAATTGGTCAGAAGTAGGAGAGAGTCAGATTTTCAGACCCGATATCCTAAGAGAAGCCGAGGAGAAAGTTCGCAAGATCCATGAGCACCTCAAGACCGCCCAATACAGACAGAAAAGTTATGTCGACAAGAGACGTCGAGATCTAGCCTTCAATATCGGAGATTTTGTGTATCTGAAAGTATCACCCTTGAATGGAATGCAACGTTTCCAACTCAAAGGAAAGCTTGACCCTAGATATATCGGACCCTTCAAGATTTTGAATTGCCGAGGAGAAGTATCATATCAACTAGAAATGCTGGAGGAAATGTCAGCCGTGCATAATGTGTTTCATATCTCGTTACTTCGCAAATGCCTAAAAGTCCCGGAGAAGACCGAAGATTTCAAGAATATTGATCACAGAACCATAGAGATCAACGAGGATCTAACATATCCTGAAGTACCCATTCGTATTTTGGAAGAAACCTTCAGAACCACCAGAACCCAGAGTATCAAGTTTCTCAAGATCTAGTGGAGTAACCATACTGAAGAAGAAGCTACCTGGGAACGAGAAGATTACATTAGGACTGAGTTTCCAGATCTCTTTAGTTCCTAGTTTTCTTTTTCTTAAATCTCGAGACAATATTTTGTTTAAGGAGGGAAGGTTTGTAACATCCCAAAAATATTAATCAAGATTATCAAGTTCCAGTCACCCAAGTTTAGGATTAACAAAAACTTTTATTATTAAACTGAATATGAATGCATGTGTGTGTGTGATGAATGCATGAATGCTTGCAATTCCATGTTTGATTGATATGAATGCTAAGTATTGGTTTAAAGATGAAAACAATATCATCTAGATCATTTCCAAGCAGAATCAAATAAAGAGAAAATCAAAAATAAGATATATAAGCAAATGGTCATTTTGACCAAAGTTAACCACTAGACCACTCTGAGTGTTCCTAGCCCAAGTTTTCTAACAGAAACAAATCCATTTCTTTTCACCCCTTGCTATACCAAGTAAAAGTGAACCTAATACCACCTTGCAAACCAACATAAACAAATTCCAAATCTATTCAAAGGACAATCAAAATTGAATCCTTAATAGGTACTAAGATCACCATTTCTCAAAAACCACTCAAACCAGTTCACCTTACCAAACCCAAGCAACCATATACTACCAAGCATGTGACCAGAGCACTCACCAAAATTCATCCAAAAATTCAAATGTAAAGTTCATGCGGCCATTTCATCAAACACTTGGTGAGCACAGTAATCCCTGCCTAACTATCACTATTTTTGATCAATGCCTTGTCCAATTCTTGTCCCAAATTCTCTTCTCTTGTCTCCCCCAGTGACTACTAGTGCATTGAAAGAGATACAAACCCTACCCTTGCACCACTGTCGCGCCACCAGAAGCCACCATGGCCAGCCGAACATGGCTAACACGCAAGAGCACTCGCCATGCCTCTCCCTCACCGCGTGTGCATGCACTCACCGCGACACCAGCTACCCCCCAGACATGCCTGTTCGTTGTTGTGCGACCAGTAGCACCTGTGCGTTGTCGAAAACGTTGTCGGTGCCGCACAGAATGTCGACCTCTTCCGACCATTCTCGACTGCCCCGTGCCGCGCCATTAAGCCAGCGACGATCGCCAGGAGACACCGCACCGGCCTACGCCCTTCTCCATGTCGTTAGCTCACTACACCATCATCACCGACGAGCTCTGACCATCCCGCGCTGCCCCTCTCCCTCGGCTATTAAAGGAGGCCACCCCAGCCTCATTCTCCACACCATATCCCCACAGACCACCCCTGACCCTTCCCCGGAGTAAGGCAAACACTAGGCCGCCGGAATTTCACCGGAGTTCACCGCTGCAGAGGAGGAGAACGGCCGTTGATTGGAGCCACCCCAGGAGCCGCCGTGACCACCGTTTGAACCGCCGTCGTCCACAACGCCGTTCGCCCCCATCGCTGACCCTAGCTGGAGCCCTGGTAGGCCGCTGCGTACCCCCACCGTCGCCGTTAGGGTTCGGTCTCGCTGGAGCTGTTCGGCGGAGACGAAGAACGTGAACTGTAGATCATAGTCTAATCGCACGACCCAGATTGAAACTTACCGCTTCGCGTAATTAGAGCCACTGACGCATGGGACCTCTCTGTTAGCAGCCTGCTGCGCGCGTTGTGTAGTTAGGCCAGCCCAGTTTAGTTCCCGCGCTCAGCCCAGTAATTCAAACAGAAATTTTCCAATTTAGTTCAAACCTAGTTCTGTCAGTAGATTCAAAAATTAATTCAGAGAGTTTTACTGAACCAAATTGCATGAAAACAATTTTACTAGAAAGGTATTGAAAATATCAATCCAAGCCCATTGGATTCAAACTATTTGCAATTATAGATCACCTATACCAAAAATAACAAGACAGAGAATTTTCTACATTCAAACATTTTTCAAAAATCAACCAAAAATGCTTTTGAGTTGATTCCAACTCTCAAAAATCACATTTGGCCAGATCTAACTAAATATGTAAAAATATTTAGGTTTACATGCAGTGATCGTGGACAAGTATTAAAAGAATGCCCCATAAGCATTTCTAGTCACTTTAATTATTTAAAATAATAATGTTAAACCTTATTAAATTGTGACACCACTTTAATCACATTCCCAAGTATTAAAATATGTGGTGATGACATGTGTCAACATGATCCCATATTTTAATTGGAGAATATTAAATCTTAAGTAGTTTTCAATGAGTAGAAATTACTTTTCTAAAAGAAAATAAATAAGACTAGGTCTTTATTTCATGTGATGATTGTGATGATGCTAGATCATCTAGTGTGAACCTTTGTGTGGCAAATATAAGTAGTTAAGTATTGTTTGGTGATTGTGTACCTCGTATTTATTTATAGACACTAGTATCGACCAAGGCTATAAGGAGGAGGAGTAGTACGAAGAAGAAGAAGAAGAAGAAGAAGAAAACTTCAACCACTACACTACTCAAGGCAAGCTACACTATGCAAGCTAACACTTGCATGATAACTATGCAAACTAGAGACCTTAGGCATATTTGGTTATGCAACTTTGATTATACCAATCCCAAGTTTTACTTGCAAGCTTTATTCTTTTATTTCTTTATCAAAGTTCTTTATTACTTATAGTTAGTGTTTTGTGATTTTTGGAAAGATATTATAGGTAGCATAAAAAGCATAAAACCTGGCCTAAGCTAGTTAGAACTAGATGTCATACTAAGGCATGAAATTAGATTTGGATAGTCACACTTGATTAGCACCCCTCATTAGTGATTACCCTCAATCTTAGTGGCTAGTGCTAAGCATAAAAGTTGATCACTTTAGATGGGAATACTTGGTGAAAATGATTATGAAAACCTTAGAATGATGAGTCATTCTAATGAAATGTTTTGACATGTGTTATGAGCACAAGATGATTTGCTGATGAAAATGTTGAAGCATGAGCCTTAGCCCTTTATAAAACTGATGGTTGGGTTCGGATGCGATACCATTTCAATTTTACCGTACAACCACAATACCTGAATTTGGGTAGGGATTGACTAGAAGTTTATATATATTAGTATGGGTTCCCTTGCGGAAGAGGTTGATATGAGGCTACCTCGTGATGATTTTACACCTGTGCAGTTCCCAAGATGACAGATGGTCATGGTTGGGAGGCTAAACTCATAGGGGAGGTGCCTATACTAGGGTGTGTAATTGAGAGGTTAGGATTGATTATCCGCATACTGTGTAATTGAGAGGTGCCTATACTCATAGGGGAGGTGCCAATACCTGACGGATGTATCAAATGTTGTGGTGAAAGTGTACCACCTCTATAGAGTGTCAAACTATTCGAATAGCTGCGTCCACAATTATGGATAGTTGGAGTGGTCATACTGTTTTATCGTCAGATGTTTTCAAAATGACTTGTGAAATGAATTATGACTTTGACTTGACCACAACAGGGTTGTGAACATGAAAACTAAGTTCCCACTTAGGTGTTGCAAAACATTAAGTTAGTTTTCTTTACTTCTTAACTCAGTTAGAAATAAACCTAGCTTTTTGCAAATAAACCTAGAGCTTAGGATTCCTACTTGAACTACTTACTTGTTAGTGATAGTTTGCGAGTACTTAAAGAGTACTCATGGCTTTGTCCCTGGCTATTCCTATGGCCAGACTATGACGAGGACTACCAGGATGATGGATAGCAGCAAGTCTATGACAACTAGGATTATCTCCCATCGTCAGCATTGCCTGTGACCCTGAAGATTGAGCTTCGAACACGCTAACGTTATTTTATATTTCGCTACTTTGATTGTATTAAGACTGGATCATGAGATCCTTTATTTGTAAGACCTTTATTATGGTTTGTAATGGATGATGAACTATGGTACCAATCTGTTATGTCTTGCAAAAATGGTAGTCATGGGATTGCGATGTATGGCATAATAGGCATATGGGATTAAAAATCTGGGTGTTGACATAAATCAAGAGTAACAATTCCAGTGTTAGTATCTAAAGTATCAGGTTTGCCTCCATGATTCTTGATATTCAAAAGATTGTTTTAATATCAAGGTTATCTAGGAGCTTGAAGAATTGTTTCAGTAACCATCATGTGTGGAAGATATTGCGATAATGAAACAATGTTTTGGTTGCAACATGATAGAGTATAATTTAGCAAAATTTATGTTCTCATATTTGATGAAAATTTGTGAAGGTTGGAGATGCTAGATGTCCAAATCCTCCAAAAGGTTTTGGAAAGCAACATTATAATCACAATTCGCCTTTATAATCTATAGTAGCTTGATCATGAAAGTTGTCATGGTAAGGATGAATAGAAGATGTTGGTAAAATGTTTAATACACTAAAAGATTACTAAAGAATGAATTTTGAAAGAACGCCAAACATTTTATGATGGTGATCTGCTTCAAAGTGCAAGTCCAAAGGTATTAGTATTTGACTATACACGCTTTGGACTATGTGTCATGTGTATGGAGCTACTGATTATGTTGATAGATTCTTTTAAGGCAAAGGAAATGCTGAAAGAGAATCTCAGAAATATTTGGCAGAAGAAGGAAAGACTGGAATTGTCCAGCTTAGGTATATAGAATATATACATGTTATGGTTGTATTCTTTGCTTATTAAACAATATGGTTCATGGGTATTGGATACCAAATTGGTTGGTGTGAAATGTCATGCAAGACAGCACAATTCATGAACTGTAATGGCCTAAGTAACCAGCAAGAGAATATGTGATGATGTTCATCAAAAACAAACAAGGTGTTGTTGTGTTTCTCGTTGACATCAAAACTTTCCTTAAAGATTTTTTTTGATAATTTTTATTTTGATCAGGTATAAAGGGAACAAAAGGTTGTACAAATAATTATCGTGTTCCATATAAGATGGATGATTTACAAATCTAGTTGGAGGAATCACGCCCATAAAAGCTAATGCTAAAATGTTGTAAGACAAATGATTGAAAGATCACTTATGAAGTGACATCGCCATTTAAATTATATTGGAAAGAAAACATGTAGAAACTCCATGCTTATGGAATTTTGGAGTCTTTTGATTTTGATCAAATGACACTTGTGAGACTTTCCTGGAGATAATTGAAACTTTGTTCAAAGGACAAAGAAGAATGAATGACCAACTTATTGGAATTCATACATATTGATGTATGTAGTCCATTATGTGTAGTCGTGAGCGATGGATTTCAACTTCATATGCTTTCTCCGGAATTTTGAGTGAATATATGTGTATATTTTCTTAATGAGGAAGAAGTTTGAAATATTTGAAAATGTTCAAAGACTTTCAAGATGAAGTGGAATATCATTGTAACAAGAAAATAAAGAGTTTATGATTGGATCATAAAGGAAGCTATTTGAGTTACAAGTTTAGCATAACACCTCAAATTTGAGGAATCGTTCTATGGATTTGCATTTCCCAAAACACCATAGGAGTATGGAGTGTTCGAGATATGTAATAAAACCTTGTTTGACATGGTGAGATCAAAGGTGTTAGTTATAAAACTGTCATTATATTTTATAGATTAAAGCTGTGTTGACTACCGCTTTTTACACTAAAAAGAGCACCATCGTGATTCGTTGAAATGACACCATATAAGATATGGTATGACATAAAACCCAAGTTGTCCTTTCTTAAATTTTGGTATGCTAGGCATAAGTAAAATGTTTACAACCAAAGTCGGATAAGCATGTCTTTGTATGTTATTTCTAATAACCGTTGGGTATTCCTCCATAACGCCGAAGACAAAAGTGTTTGTCGCTTAGAACGTCAAGTTTCTCGAGAAAGAATTTTTTGTGAAAATTTAAGTGGGAGGACAATAGAACTTTGATAAGGTTATTAAACTTTAGCTATATGTGCAGAGTTGCGCAGCACCGGAAGTGTCCCGGAGGCAGCAACAATGCTCATGGCTCACGTGTCTCAAAGGTTGTGGTCATGGAGGTCTAAGTTCCTATTAAACCAAGTAGGTCCGGTAAACAAATAAATACTAAGATTTGAGAGTAAATCATTATTGTTTGACAATGATGAACCGACTACATGAAAATAAGAGATGATGGGACCCTAACCCCATCAAATGGCTTGGAGCCATAAAATCCATGATAGTTCCATACACGAGAAATCAAGTTTTTGAACTTGGAAGACCCTCTAGAAAATTGTAAAACCTCTTTGTCGTATTTGGATCTATAAAGAAATAGACATGGATGTTTCACATCTATGAAATAGTCGACATGTCAGGAAAGAGTTTACGACTATGTTCAAGGAGTTTACTATGACAATACTTGATATTTCATAGCGATATTTAGTCTAGATGGATTAACGTAGCAACCAGTACATATAATTTTGGTATATGGTAGTTGAACAAACAAAACAAAGTTATTCTAATAGAATGGTTACCTAGGACGTGTACATGACACGATCCAAAGGGTTTTGTTAATTCAAAGAATGCTAAAAGCGCATGCAAACTTCAATGGTTGAAGTAAGCATCGCGCAGTTGGAATCTTCACTATGGTGAAACTATTAAAAGAGTTTAATTTAATCAAATATGATGAAGATGCTTGAATTTGAAAGAAATTAAGTGGGAGTGCTAAGACATATTTCTAATGCATTGTGTGAAATACATATTGTTGATTGGAATTGATGTATCTTTTATTGACATAGGTAAATAATTTCATTAAATTTGATTTTGATGAAAGACTTAGGCATAACTCAAATATTAGGCATCAATGTATATGTGGATAGATTGAGGTGCTAATATGGTTGTGCCAGAAGTACATAGATGAGATATTGAAAGAGTTCAATATGGAAACAACAAGAAAGGTACTTGTCGCATAGGAAGGATTGAATCAAGATTCAAGTGTATTGAAACTTGGTAAGTGAAACGAGATTCAAGTGTTTTGACACTTGATGAGTCAAATCACAAGAATATTTTGATCAACCTGTGATATGTACACATCTAGATATGTCATGTGCTCTAAATGTTATGAGCATATACCAGAATGATTCATAAGTTAATCATTGGAAAATAGTAAGGACATTCTTATGATCTTTGAAAGAACTAAGAATATGTTATTTATGTAGAGGTGACAAATAAATAGTTAGTTCATTGTAAAGTGTTACATTGATACTAGTTTTATCACAAGATATAAATTAAGTTTATGTCAATTTAAACTATGGGTGGCACAATGTAAAGGAAAGGAAGTTCCATAACAGATTTGGATGAGTTCCAAAGTTAATACATTATTATAGATACTACAACAAAAGTCTAAGTATATGACTACCATTTTAGCAGCAAAATAGGGCATTTGTGTCAAGTAGTTTGTTATCAAACTAGGTGTGGTTCACAGGGGCTAGTACTATGAAGATATATTGTACGACAATTGTATCGACATGATTTAACCCCAAGGAACTAAAGGTCTCACCAAAAGACCAAATTTATACAATGCCATCTAATTGGAAATGAGTGATGCATAGTGACGCAAAGACATGCAAATACACACGGACCTAGAAGTGTTAGATCCGAGAGATAATGTTTACCACTAGCAATCGTGTATATACAACACCAGAAAGCCATAGGTGTTGAATGCACAACGTTTTTCAAACTAGATTATTGACTCTAGTGCAAGTGGGAGACTGTTGGAGATATGCCCAAGAGGAAATAATAAACTAGTTATTATTATATCTTTGTGTTTATGATAAATTTTTACATCCCATGCTATAAATGTATTAAGAGGAAACATTAATACTTGTGTGTTTTGTAGACATAAAAGAGTCCCTAGTAATCCTCTTGTTGAGCTAGCTTGTTGATTAATAGATGATCATGGTTTCCTGATCATGGACATTGGATGTTATTAATAACAAGGTCATATCATTAGGAGAATGATGTGATGGACACACACCCATAGTAAGCATAGCATAATATCAAGTCATTAAGTTTGTTTGCTACAAGTTTTCATATACATAGTAACCTAATCCTTCGACCATGAGATCATGTTAATCACCATCACCGGATGAGTACTTTGATGACATAAAACGCCACTTCCGTAACTGGGCGGTTATAAAGGTGGCATTGGGTATTTTTAAAGTATGTGTTGATGCGCATGGATCAAGACTGGGATTTGTCCATCCATATGATGGATAGATATACTCTCGGCCCTCTTGGTGGAATGTCATCCAATTGTCTTGCAAGCATGTGACTAGGTCACAAGGGATGTCATAATACGCAACGAGTAAAGAGTACTTATCGGTAACGAGGTTGAACTAGGTATGGAGATACCGACGATCGAACCTCGGATAAGTAAAGTATCGCGCGACAAAGGGAATCGGTATCGTATGTGAATGGTTCATTCAATCACGAAGTCATTGTTGAATATGTGGGAACCATTATGGATCTCTAGATCCCTCTATTGGTTATTGACCAGAGAGGTGTATCGATCATGTCTGCATAGTTTGCGAACCGTAGGGTGACACACTTAAGGTTCGATGTTGTTTAAGTAGATATGGAATATGAGTTGGAGACCGAATGTTGTTCAGAATCTTGGATTGGATCCAGGACATCACGAGGATATCCAGAATGGTCCAGTGAATAAGATTCATATAAGGAAAGTCGTTTACCAGGGTTCGGAAATGCTTTCAGTATTTTGACCGGAAGCTTCTAGAGTGTTCTAGAGGGACCACCGGTGGGTCACCACCCTAGGAGGGGCCACTTGGGCCGAGGCATGCCGTAGGGGAGCATTAGGTCCAGCCACATGAAAGCCCAAAGGGGAAAATCCGGCTGCCAAAAGAATTGGGGTCAAACCCTAGTTTGAAAAGTCAAACCCTAGTTTTGGTAAGAGGGGAGACCTAGGGGCCAAGTCCCCAACTCTTCCCCTTGTGTCCGAGTTGGGGGGAACTCGGCTAGGCTGGGAACCCCCTTGGCCGCCGTCCCCCACTATATAATGAGGGGTAGCCCCCCCTCCCCCTTGCCCCTTGTCCTTGCGCCTCCTAACCCTAGGCGCCACCACCCCTCTCTCCTCCATCGACTGCTCCGGCTTAGGCGAAGCCCTGTAGAAATCTCTCCTCCACCACCACCACGCCGTCGTGTTGTTGGGATTCCGAGGGGATATACTACCTCTGCTGCTTGCTGGAACAGGGATAGGAAGGTATTCATCGACTGCGTACATGTGACCAAGTGCGGAAACGTTGCTAAAACGTGGCGCCGGAAGGATCGTCTGCGCGATCTTAAGATCGGCAAGTGATCGACTATATCAACCACGAGAATCTGATCTTGTTAAACGCTTTGGATCTATGAGGGTTAGTTCTCTTCAATCTCATTGCACAGATATCGTGGACTAGATCTTCGCTTTGCCATAGATTGGATCTTGGTTTTATGTGTTCTTGCGATAAAAAAATTGTTTTCCATGCAACGAACCCTACAGATGGTGCACTTGAATGTGCAGCAAATTGCTGAGAGGTACATGCTACGAAGGTGGTCTGCTATAGCAACAACACCTGCACCTGATCCCGGGACAAATACCATCAGATTTGGGATTCCAGGAAGTACAATTGTTTGTACAAAAAGATGAATGAACTCGCTTCAGATGCTTGCTTCAGTGATGAAACATATGTTGTTGTTTCCAAGATGATTGATGAGGCGAGGCAGGTTGTTTCAAACATGAGTAACACACAAAATTCTACACATCAAGGGGGAGCAAGAAGGAGAGCAGCAAGAAGGAGGACCAGAAAATGTTCAACCACAGCAAGGTATTCCTCCACAACATGATGTAAACAATCAACATCAAGAAGAACAAGGTAATGATGCTCCCAGTAGCACGCTCAAGAACCCTACAAGGGTAAAGCCAAAAGGAAGACCAACTGAGAAGTCAAAGCGTAACAAACCATTGGTTGAGCTTCGTGATGAAGCAAATGCCAAGAGAAGCAAAAAAAACTCAAGAGACAAAGAAGAAGAAAACTGATGAAACGCCAAAAACCAACAGAAGCCAAGAAATAAAAAATTCCCATACTGCCATGAAGAGGGTCACACCATAAAACAATGCATCTACATGGAAGCACTATTTGTAGGCAATGCTGCGAAAATAGAGTTGAAAATATAGAGATGCAGCTACATGTACTAGCAGGTGTAGCATTCCTATTATTACTATGTAGCAGATATACAGTGTACATGTAGCATCATCCTGATGCAAGATATGAATTTTGTGATATGACAAAATCTTGTTGGTAGCAAAAGTACTGACCATTTGGAGCATACAGTATATCATGTGGTAGCATTATTGTTGTTTATATGTAGCAATAGCTAAAATTGCTACCAAAGACAATCTTGTTCTTCTCAATGAGTGTTTTAGCAATATTTGTACTTGGGTAGCATATGTTCTTCTTGAATATAGCAATTTGCACACTTGGAACATTGTGGTGACTAAATTGGTAGCATAAAAGTTCTTTATATACATCAATACTTGAAATTTCTACCAAAAGAATTTCTTACTTTCTGAAAAGAAGCTTGTAGAAAATCTTGAACACTTGGGTAGCATAACATTTCTTTGCATGTAACAAAGTGGTTACACAAATATAGCAAATTAACACCTGTGTGGACACAAAAAAAATTGACAGCATGTCTGGAGTAATACTCATTTGTAGCATTTCTGCAGCATGGATGTAGCATATACATTACTTATATTTAGCAAAACAATCGCACTATTGAAGCTTCAGCAGATAATAGCAACATGACAAACATCAAAAGCTTATATCAATTCAAGTGTAGCGAACTGTTACAATCATGCAGCGGTTATCCATCCAACATAACAATTTGGGAGTACACGAACACATCCACGATTACATCAGTTTCAACCTTACAAGTGCAAAATAAGAACACATAGATCATAAAATAAAGTTTTCAACTAAATGCCTAACACATGCCATGACAGTCCCTCCCTAGCTACGCTTATTTTGTAACTATTCTTCCATCAACTATTGAATGGATCCTTTGTTTTGCCTTGCCTCAATTAGATCTGCTCCAAGAAGCTTACTTAGATCCGGTATAGCATTGTTGTCGAACTCCTCCATGACCTTGCCGCTGAAGTTTTCCATGTAGAGGATGTAGAAGAATCCACAATCAAATCTACCAAAAAACAAACAAATAGATTAGTAACAACCAAGCAGGAACATATGTAGCAAGTGTAGGAACCTGGAGTAGCATAAGATGTAAACTAAGGTAGAAATAATAAAACAATAATGTAGCATATGTTTGCTGCTAGTGATCAGGACAAGGATTGAAAAAATAGCAAAACAAAAAAAGCAAATCTTACATGGTAGTTTGCTACGTGTGATCAGGATTGGTTAGCAGGAAAGTGTCAAAGTTGATATTGTCTGCCAGTTTTGATTGCTTCACAATAATACCAAAGTTTGTGAACTTAAAAAAGAGCAAACACAATGCATGGTTACTGATATGCAGCAATAAAAGGCCCAACAATAAAGTAGCAAACACAATGAAATTGAAGTAGGAGTACTAACCAGATTGCATGCACTATCATCCAACACACCAGCATCCTTGGCACCTTTCATTGAATCTCAAATATGCATCTGATTTGCTACTGGGTTGATACAACGAACTGCCCAATGGTTGAGTTTCATAATAGGAAAGTATAGATACATTGTAACATCAAAAATATTTAGAATAATGTATGGCAGCATATAGCAAAAAGTTGAAGACATGAAAGCAAACATGAACAAGATAGGAAGAGGATATTAACTCACAAGGTCACACTTGAAAATATTGAACTTTGCATTCTGCTCTTTCAATTCATCCATACATGATTTAGCATTGAATACTTTTGGATCAACAAAAAGCTTCTCTTGTTTTGTGTTGAAGTTCAAAAGAAGTCAGATGAGGCAGCAACAAAAGAAAGTAAAAAAATCACAAAAAAAGAAAGTAAAAATTGCTACTCTATGTATTAGTTAACACAATGTTCAGAAAAAAGTGGAACCAAAGACAGATAACTAATGTAGCAACATAATATTAGTTATGTAGCAACATATGAATAGTTATGTAGCAATAAAGTAACAATAATGTAGCATGAAAAATTTAACACAACTACAAAGTGGATGAAAAGTAGTAGCAACTAAATGAAACTAAGGTAGCAAAATCTATGGCCTAAGTAGCAAGAAATTTACAGTAATGTAGCAGAATAGTTATAAAGCATGTTAAGAAAGTAAAATATCAATGAAAAAGAAAATGCTACTTTTTGCTCTACATCTTACTCACCACAATGTGCTGCGTAAAACTGTACTTCCTCTTCTGCCGCACACTTTTCTTGCAAATGATGTTCGACTAATAGTTAAATTTCTCAATCCAAACATCCATCAACTCACTATCGAGATTTTATCGTGGCCGAAGAGATGTTTGGAAAGTTCTATAGCACGTATAGTACTGTAACACCCTCGGATCGGCCCTATGCAGGTTTTAGAGATTCCAACCAAACCCGCATAGAAACGATACAAAGGTGCCCACCAGGCACTTACGTGCGGGTGGAAAATGAAGTAATATCATTACACAATAGTCCTCGATGGAACACACAGAAACAAATACATACAACATGACTCCATGAGTCAGGAATACAGATATACAGTACAAAGATCCAAATCAGCTTGAAAACGATATAACGTCCGAGTACGGACAAGATGCAAATTGAGCTAAGAGCCCTGAAGAATAACCAATGGCATCCATAACCCTTCCCTGGCCAAGCCGGAAGGGTAACCCTGCTAACGACGTCGGTCTCAAAAACCTGCTCAAACAAAAGGGATGCCAACAAAGGGCAAAGAAAAAGAGAGCGGTCAGTACTAAGACCAGTACACGGCGAGACTAGAATTCGGCAGTCCTCGCCTACATAGGTATGGTGGACTGAAGCGGCGGCGCAGCAAGCACTAAACACCTATAGAGACTCGATACAACTGGCGGCTATCAGATAGGGATAATAAAGACCTATTCGGAGCCATCCCGATACTACCACCAATCATACCCATCCTGGTATTTCCCCCTCGAGACCAAACAAGGAAGTCATGCCGAGGAAACTCACACAATTGACAATTTTATCCATTCATTCATGGTGGTTATCCAACTTACTATACATATCAGATACAAGTCAAATTATAACAGTAAACTTTAGTTATAGTTGTCTATGATCGAGAACTGTGCTCCAAGTCATCCATAACCGTGGACGCGGCTTCTCGAAAAGATTTAACCCTGCAGGGGTGCAACAAAGTTCCCACATGCACCTACACCCTTGTTGTCAGATCAGGTAGGTACAAGATCACAAAACATACACCCAACGGTATGTCGGCGGGGTTTCGGACACGACGTTTCCCAGACCCAAAGCAAGCACAGGGGGCCACCCCACTAAGCTACCCGCAACGAAGTCGGCCGGTCTCCGATACGGACCCAGGGTTTGTGTCAATAGCTGTAAATGACTGGGAACCCGAAAGTGTGACTGGGCTTGTCAATACCATGGAAACATTCCACATTTGTTCCTAAACAGTACAGGCGCTCCACGCGCAATCATAAATAAAGCAGTAAAGCATGGCATAAGTACAGGATAGTAATAAAGCCCCAAACTACTTTGTGGCCCCAAGGAATTAAATATGACTCAAGCTAGGGTTAGGGGGATTCATGGTCCCACACGGAAAGTGTGAATATTCAAAGAACAGGTATCAAGTACTCGGGGTCCTACGGGACACAAGTGGACGGTTAAAAACCAAATAACATCTATTGCCCACCTATGCATCTGCATTATTTACCTACTTCAATTTTAGTTATTAAACGGTAATTAAAGCCACGATCATCTCCAACATTAAACATGCGGCATTACTCCAACAACTGTAGTACTTGACAATATCAAAACAACACCTGAGCAAGCAACTACGACTCGCAAGGCCGACTATCTACCAAACAACTGGTAATAGGAGGTATCCAAGGCAATACAATGGCTGCAAGGGATATCACGGGTACAAAAACTAGAGCATCGCAACACAGATAGCAATAGATCAACAGGAGGAAATAAAGACTATAAAGGTAAAATAGGTAGAAAGGGGGAAGGATGCTCGCCTGAAAACATTGTCGAAGGTTCATCCAAAGAACGGGCCGACACTCGCATCAACTCATCGACCTAGTCCGTGAAGAAGCAAAGCACTAGAAGAAACACCGGATGCACTATTTAATACTACGGCAGAAGATCGGTCATGATGCATGTATGATGCGTGACATGGCAAAGATGTGATGCGATTCGGAAATATTAAACGGAACCGGGGTCCCGACAATTAAATAGATGGTTCATGTTGTTTAGATACCCCACAATTTAAATGTTGTTTTAACAAGGCAATACATGGCATCGATTCGCTATACAAATTTAAATGGACCAAATATAAGACTAGAAAAGCCCGCATATGGTCTCCCTATTAATTATGAGGTGAATCAGCATTAGGCCCCCAAACCACACCATATGTATGCGACATGAACAATTTAATGTGCAACAAGTGAAATTATCATATATTAAAATATAGGGGTCTCGGATAGGGGTCACACATGGCGGTTTAGTGAACTTGGGGTTCCGAGGGTCGACGGGGTTCGGGAGCGGTCTTTGGACGCCGGGATCGGGGTCTCGGCGATATCAGGGCTTCGGGTCCGGAAGGATATCTTGGCGTGCCTTAGGGTTCTCTCTTCGAGGTCTCGATCATTGGATCTGAGAAGGAGTGCTTGGTGGTTTCCGGGAAGGAGATCTTGAATCACCAGGTCCGAGAAGGCGATATTGTTGTTTCGTGTAGTAGAAAGTACATGTCTTATCGGAGTACATCGCGGACATCTTTTGTGATCTTCGAATCAGCAATAGACGTGTGGGCGGTTCTCGAGGATTCAAGCGACGATGATAGAATAACTTATTGGTGGGTAGGGAGACCTTGTTTGAACTTAGGTCTTGTACACCGGCATGCACACTCACGGCACCACTATGCCTTCACCAAAACATCCCCACAACATCAACTATCACCACAAAACAGTGCCGATGCACCACGCCGTGCAGAAGAATCGGGGACTCGGACACGCTGCCGTAGCAGAGGAAGCAGAGGCAGTGGCAGACGAGCTCGACGTGGCCAGCGATGGACGAGGAGAATGGGCGACTCGGCTGGGCGGCCATCTGCTAGTGGTCGGGAGTCGAGCTCAAGAGGAGGGCAGAGCACGGCGACCAAAAGGGTGCTGCAGACGAGGCGGCGGAGAGCGGGCCGGACGCGGGACGAGTGCTGGAGGCCGGCGGACGAGGAGGTGCTCGCGGTAGAGGGTCGAGGCGGCGACCGCTAGGCGAAGCGGGGAGGACCTGGCGCGGGCGACCGGCGCAGGCTCGCAGGGCGATGGCAGCATCCTCGTGAGGAGGAGACCAGATGCGGGGCGAACGAGTGAGGCGAGTGGTCGAGGACAGGTCCGCGGCTGCAGGAAGGAAGGCGACAGCGGCCGGCGGGGAGGCGCCTGTGAGGAGGACATTCCCTGGCGGCAGGGATCGAAGGAGATAGAGCCAGGCGATGGTTGCGTGGAAGGTACGCGGGCCGATGATTGCAGGTGCACGCGAGGTGGACTGGGTCCGTGGGATCGGGGGAGTGTCGCGTCCGACGGGTGGGGCCAGGGTGTGGGCGATCGGGTCTAGGGCGCGACAGGAGTTCGGTTGGTTTTGGTTGGTGTGTGGTTCTGGGTGTGGTGTGTGGTGTGCGTGTGTGTACAGGGAGGGTGGCGGCGGCTGGAGTGGGTTGGAGGGTTTGGTTAGGTGGGGTGTTAGATTTTTAGGTTTAGGTAGATTTTAGGGTTTTGGGTAGTAGGTGGCTACCGGTTGGGCCTTTTGGGCCTGGCCGGTGGCGGCCTCCCCCACTAAAATAATTTAGATTTTTATTTAGTTTTTAAATATTCTTTTATAAATAGTTTTAGACAAACAAAGGATCCAGGCGGACCGAGCGTTTATGTTTGAAGTCGAGAGGGAGTATTTAGAAAACAAAGATAGGCTTTGTAAAATAGTTTTTAGGCAAATAGATGCATGTTGATGACATGATGATGCACGTAATAAAACAACAGCAATTTTCTAGTAGTGGTTTTACCCGGGGTGCTACAAGTACCACCCAATCTCCACAAAAACTGGCATGCACAAAGGAATGCAAATGTAGCAGACAGTTAAATGCAAAGTAGTGAACAAGTAAAGGTAAAGTAGAAAAAAATAAACTAAAGTAGCAGTTAGTTCAAGCAACAGAGGGAAATCTCATAGAAAACATACAGACATATGTAGCAGACAGTTAAATGCAAAGTAGTAGATAGGTAAAAGTAAAGTAGAAAAAAACTAAAGTAGCAGGTAGTTCAAGCAGTAGAGGTTTCAATGCAAAAACAATAGCAAAAATGCAAATATCATAAGTAGCAAAACACACAGTCACATGTAGCAACTAGTTATATGCAAGGTAGCAAAAACATTACTTGAGAGTAGCAAAAACAGAAACTTTTCTGTGAACTAGTAAAAATAGTCTACTACAACTGTAGTAGCAAAATTATCTACCGAAGAATGTTCAAAAAAGAACAGAAAACTTACGGTACCCTATCCTTTGGATGGCTCTTGAATTTCTGACCATTCATCACAAATGTGGAGTAAGTTTGTTCGACATCTTGAGAGAGCTTCATATTTTTCAACTTTGCAGGTGTGAGATCTTCCTTGGCAGCCCTCTTAAACCTGGTCTTCTTCTCATGTGTCAACAAACCCGAGCTAGCATCTCCCTTAGCACTTGACTCAATGTTAACAACAACTGCAAAAAACAAAACAATTTTGTATGAAGAAAAACAAGCAGGAGCATATTTATGAAGCTACATAAATACTATAAAACGTTCATACCAGGTGCAATGGGAACAGCCGGTGTCACAGGCTCTATCGAAGTGGAAGGTGCAGACTCGACCAAAGTGGAAGGTGATGCTTGAATACTCTCAGAGGCAGCGGTCAGGGCATCATAGGCAGCGGTCAGGGCAGCGGTAGGGGCATCAAAGGAAGGTGGGAGAGACTGTGAACTGCAAAACTCTTCATATTCCTCGGTCCCAGGTTCAAACAGATTGAACTAGGGTTTGTCCGGAGCCCTGGCCCAAGCTTCATCATAAATATCCTTCCTCGGGCTACAACGAATCAGAGACCTATCAGGGCTAACAACATCAGGACGCTTAGTAGCATCATCTCCCTTGGTCATAGAGTAAATGATTATTGCAGTTTGAGGCATGTCGGCACTTTTTGTTGCAATAGCAACCTCCACAGCGGCAACTGCAACGCCAACATGCTCCTCAGCGGCAGCTGGAGCGCCAGCAACCTCCTTAGTAGTAGCTGCACAATCAGCATGCTCCTCGGCAGTAGCTGTAGCACCATCATGACCCTCAGGTGCAGCAGCACCATGATCCTCGGGCTCCGATGTAGCGTAAAGCTTCTCATCGTCTTCGGTTTCTGAGCCATCATCATCCCACGACAGATCATCAGGTGTTGTGGTATTGGTTGGGAAAACAACGCTTGGTCCAGCTTCTTCTTTACTTGATGATTCAACATCAACCAAATGGGTAGCCATGCATTGAGCCTGCATGTGTTTCAGACCCGCAGACAGGTTCTTGATTGTTCCATCAACATCAACTTCAAAAATTGCCTTGTGCTTGTCATACAAGTGTTTCAAACGAGCGGGAACCTGTTATAAAACATTATAAGCATGTTAGTAATCTAAAAACAACAAAAATGATGTACTTCAGAGCATTGTTATATAATAGTAGAAAGTGTAAACTCTAGTTTAGCGGCTTGGATTAGTTGCCCGTATAGCGGTGACGGATGACGAATCCTCGAAACATGCGGTATAGTAAAAATCTATTAGGGCTCCTTTGATTTGGAGGAAAAACTAAGGAAACTTACAGGGTTAGGAAATTCCTTAGATGGTACTATTCATTCATTTGATTCATAGGAAATGTGCAAGGGAAAACTATAGGAATTTTTCCTTTGGATCTCACTTTCAAGGCAAAACGTACAAGAAAGATAAATTAACTCATACCTCATTCTTTGATTCCTATGCGAAAGGAACAAGGAAAGGTTTGCACTTGCCATCCTTTCCTATTCATATGTCTTTCCTAATCCATTGATTTTCCTATCCTTTGAATTAAAGAGGGCCTTAAGCTTCTTTTGCATATGAGTAGATAATTTAAGGTAACTTATGCACCACCACCCACCCTAAGTCATCAACCTACGTAAAGCGCAAAATTTAGTCTAGCGGCTCGGTTTTGTCGTTCGTCGCTGCTATCGCGCGTACGGGCGACGAAACCTCGAAGGGTGTTAGGGTACCGAGGCATTATCGCCCGTCACTGATACCGCGTCGACGACGACTCAGCCTCGATACCCTAACACCAAAGCTAATGCGTTGAAAGTAGAAAATTAATAAAACTAAGATAGCAACATTTTATGTACCAAAGTAGCAAAAAATAAGTAATGTAGCAGAACACTTTCAATACATGTTGAAAGAACTACATAAACTGATTGCAAAGTGGTAGCAGAGTAATAAAGCTAAAGTAGAAAAACCTATGAACTAAAATATCAATCCAAAAACAGTAATGTAGCAAAGCGCTTGTAGTGCATGTTGAAACAACTACATACACTGATTGCAAACTTGTAGCAGAGCAATGAAATTAAAGTAGAAAAAACTCTACACTGAAGTAGCAAAACAAAAACAGTAGTGTAGCATATTTTATACCTGCAAATCCTGACTGATAGGGAAATTGAGCCATTCGTTCAATGATGCAAAAGGATTAACATCAGCATCTTTAACAGGAGCGGATTGGTTCAAATCATCATAATCAGGAGCAGTACCACACGGTGTTTCCGATAATAGGAGGAAAAAGTCATATTAAGAGGATTAATGAAAGAAGAGAATATTTGTGGTGGTGGAAAGTAAACTACCTCTCGCCTCCCAAAAACAGTTTTGTTCTGCAAAATCTTTCTATCCCTGTCATTTTGTATAACAAAGGCGAAGTCACTAGTCTTGACCGAGCATACTCTAGGCAATGACTTGTCAAAGTTGTGATCGCATGGTGGGAAATCCAAATGATCCATATATGCAATCTACAAAGAAGGAAAATACAAAGTTAGACAAGCACAACAAAAATGCTGCAAACCTCTACATACTAACATACAAGAGGGGAGATAACTTACCCCAAGAAGCACGAAAGGGCCAATTATCCAAAATTCAAATTTGGTACAATCCTTTGGAAGGACAAGTCATCCCTTATTATTCTTCTGAATATTGCTCACAGTTTGCATCAACAAACCCAATAAATGCTCATCCCAAGCATACTCATAGGTTTTGGTTGAGTCAGACATGAGACCAACATATTCCAAGTTAACATGGTTTGAGCTTTTAGGAGCAACAACAGTGGTCAGGGAAACAAGATCCCATGTGCCTATGATGGTTTCCTCATATGTATCAGCACACTTTCTTCAAGATATCGATAGCAGTAGCTAACTCTGCCCTCTTCTTTCCAGCATGGTAAAACTCCTGAATCTCGTCAAGCGCTGCACCTCCAGTGTTAGAAAGATCAATAGGCTTGTTCTCGTAGCGTATTCCAAACACTTTCCTCACCATATTCCTAGTAAACACCACCTGGTTCTTCCGTAGCTTGTACTCACGCAGACGAGGAGTTGTGTGGGAAGCAACGAAATCTGTAAGCTCATTAGGAATCCTGAACTGTGCCACATTCAACAATGCTCTGAATGCACTCTTTGACTCAATAATGCACCTCTTCACTGGAGAAAGGTTGTCCACGAGGGTACGCACCGCTTGGTACCGAGACGGTCCTTCGATATCCAAATGTCCTCCTTGACATTACTCACACCCTCGCCATTTTCTCTTGCGGCTCACAACAATCATTTTCCCCTTACGAACCTTGATCTTACCAACTGCAGAAACCTGTAGCAAGAGAAATAGAAATCCAAATATAGTTAACATGCGACCATAACCTCCAAAAAATCTACATGTAGAAACCAACCAAATATAGCATGCAAACAAAAAAGAAGCTACATAAAGCTACATGTAGCAAACCTACCAAAAAACTAGCATGTAGCATCCAAACCAAAATTACCAAGACAACCAAAAAAGCTACATGTATCATGTCAACATATGAAAGCATAAAAGTAGCAAAATCCTACTTAAAGGCTACATGTAGCAAAGAGAGGCAATAAACTAACAACTATGTAGTAAATCATAGCAGTAACCACATGTAGAAAATCCTGCTGAAAGTGCACAACAAATCCTACTACTGAAAAGCACAAAATAGCAAAATGCTACTATTAAAAAAGCAGAAACTACCAAAATCCTACTACTGAAAGAGCAAAACAAGCACAACAACCTACTGAAATAGGACAACTACCTACTGAAAGAGCAAAACAATCACAACAAGCACAAAAACTAGTCCTCACGGATCCCCCACACAAGCAACATGTAGATACATGTAAGAGGATCATCTATCATCTATTCCCCATGGGTCCCAAGCAAGCACAAGAAACAACTACTAGTCCCCACGAATCCCCCACACAAGCAACATCTAGATACAAGTAAGAGGAAGGATCATCTATTCCTCATGGGTCCCAAGCAAGCACAAGCAACAACTATTATACACAACGAACGAAAATGGAACGGAAAAATGATGAAATAGGGTTAACCTCAACATTTCTGCCACCGGAGGTGCTCCCTCCTGCCGCATCGGTCGTCGGTGGTGGTCCTATCACCCTGCCGCCTAGGGTTTCTGCGGGAAATAGCTCTAGATCATAGAGGAAGAGGGATATTTGATGGGTTTCGCAGCATAGTAAATCAAAAAATTCTACGGATGCGAACGGGAAAGCCAAGATCTAATCTAGGAGATGCAAACAACGAGGGGGAATAGATGAGATCTTCATACCCTTGAAGATTCGCACAGCGGAACGTTCGTCGGAACGTGGGTGATGTAGTCGTACTCGCTTCTCCTCCTCGCGATCCGATCTGATCTAGCACCACAAGTGGCGATGCCTCCGAGAGATGCACACGTGCAGCACCTCGACGTCTCCTCCTTCCTCGGTCCAGCAAGTATGGTGGAGAGACGGATTGGATCTACAACGCGACGGCGCAGTGCAAGTGGTGGAGAGTTCTGCGGCAGGCTTCGCCTGCACGCAATCGGGAGAGAGAGGAGGTAGCAGGCGGCTAGGGCTTGAGGAGGAGGTGTGGGAGGTGCGCCCAGCCCTCTTTATATAGAGGGTGGGCGTAGCCTGCCCTCCCAAGCCCTAGGGGCTGGCCAGGAGGGAGGTGGGGCAAGTTTCCCCCTTCTAGAAGCTCCCCTAGGGTTTTGCCCTAGGTTGGCCGGCTGGGCCCTATGGGGCCTTGTGCTCCTGGCCCAATGCGGCCAGGGCACTCCCTCATAGGCCCATGCCCCCTCCCGGCAGGTGGGGCCACGTTGGTCCCCCTTCGGAAGGTTCTAGAAGCTTCCGGTACAATACCGATTAACCCGAAACAATTCCGATCTCCAAAAACTGCATTGCCTTATATGAATCTTATTCTCCGGACCATTCCGGAAACTCTCGTGATGTCCCGGATCCCATCCGAGACTCCGAACAAAAACTCATAAACCAATTATCCAATCTATCCTAGCGTCAAGACACATTAAGTGTGTGACCCTTCGGGTTCGAGGACATGCAGACATGATCTTCTATCAATAATCAAGCAATGGGTCGGAAACCCATATTGACTCACACACATTCATCGATGATCATATCGGATGAACCACGATGCGATTCAATCAATCCCATATATATATTCCCTTTGTCTCGCGATATTTTACTTGCGAGATTTGATCGTCGATGCATCATACCTAGTTCAATCTCGTTCACAGCAAGTACTTTACTCGTTCCGTAACCCGATATCACTTTGTGAGTAACTCCTTAATCACATGCTTGCAAGCGGTGTTGATATCGATTACCGAGTGGGCCCGAAGTACATCTCTCCGACTTGGGAGGGTTAAATCCCATCTCGATACATAAAACCCAACGGGTACTTTCCAATCACCTGAGAGACACCTTTATGATCACCCTCTCATAGGATGACGTTTGATGACCTCAAAGCTTTCTTCCGATACGAAGGAGTTGCATTATCTCATGGTCTAAGGAATACAATATTTGACATAAGAAAAGCTTCGCAAAGATGAACACGATGACACGATCTAATTGCTCCGCTTAGTTTGGGTCTGTCCATCATATCATTCTCCCAATGATATGATCTCATTATTAATCGACAACTCATGTCTATGGTTAGGAAACCTTAACCATCATTAATCAATGAGCTAGTCCATAGAGGCATACTAGGGACACGGTGTTGTTCATAAACCACACAAGTATTAAAGTTCCCGCTTAATACAATTCTATCATGGAATATAAACTTTATCATGAACAAGAATTATAATAATAACATCTGAATTATTGCCTCTAGGGCATAATTCCAACAGTCTCCCACTTGCACTAGAGTCAATAATATAGTTTACATTTGGCAACAATCTCACACCCATGGCACTAAGGTGATGATCATGTTTTACACGTGGAAGAGGTTTAGTCAATGGATCTACGACATTCAGATCTGTATGTACTTTGCTAATCTTCAGATCTCCATCTGCTATATAATCTCGGATTATATGAAACTTGCGGTTGATATGCTTGGTATTTGGATGATATCTTGGTTCCTTAGCGAGTGCTATGGCGCCAGTGTTGTCACACAATATCTCCAGTGGGTCCAATGCACTTGGAACCACGCCAAGCACAGTGATGAAGTTCCTGATCCAAACTCCTTCACTTGATGCTTCTACAGCAGCCATGTATTCCGCTTCTACTGTAGATCCTGCGATCACGCTTTGCTTGCAGCTTCTCCATCTCACAGCTCCTCCATTCAAAATATAAACGTATCCTGTCTGAGACTTAGAATCATCCTTGTCGGTGTCGAAACTAGCGTCGACGTAACCCTTTACGACGAGCTGTTCATCACCTCCATAGACTAAGAACATTTCTTTAGTCCTATTTAGGTACTTTAGGATGTTCTTCACGGCTGTCCAGTGTTCCACTCCTGGATCACTTTGGTATCCGATCGTCAAACTAAGAGCATTGGACACATCCGGTCTAGTACACAGCATGGCATACATGATAGAACCTATGGCCGAGGCATAAGGCACTTTGCTCATAGCTTTTCTATCATTTTCCGTAGCTGGACACTGAGCCTTGCTCAATATCTTACCTGACAACATAGGCACTGAACCTTTCTTTGACTTATCCATTCTGAACCATTTCAGAACTTTGTCTAGGTATGTACTCTGGCTTAAAGATATCAGGCGTCTTTGTCTATCTCTATAGATTTTGATGCCCAATAGATAAGCAGCTTCACCTAGGTCTTTCATTGAAAAATACTTGTTCAAATAACTCTTCACATCGTTAAGCATGTTAATGTCATTTCCAATAATCAATATGTCATCCACATATAGTACCAGAAATGTCACTGAGCTCCCACTCACTTTCTTGTAGATACAAGCTTCGTAGCAATTTGTAACAAATCCAAAGCTCTTGATCACTTGATCAAAACGAAGGTTCCAACTCCGAGATGCTTGCTTCAGTCCATAAATGGAACGCTGAAGTTTGCACACTTTATTAGCATCCTTAGGATCGACAAAACCTTCGGGTTGCATCATATACAACTCTTCATCAATGTTGCCATTGAGGAACGCAGTCTTGACATCCATCTGCCATATTTCATAATCATGAAACGCAGCAATTGCTAATAAAATCCGAATGGACTTAAACATCGCTACGGGAGAGAAAGTCTCATCGTAGTCAACACCTTGAACTTATCTAAAACCTTTCGCGACAAGTCGTGCTTTATAGACGGTAACATTACCATCCGCGTCCGTTTTCTTCTTAAAAATACATTTGCACTCAACGGCCTTTCGGTCGCTAGGAGGGTCCACCAAAGTCCATACTTGGTTTTCGCTCATGGATCCCAATTCGGATTTCATGGCCTCTAGACATTTCTCAGAGTCTGGGCTCATCATCGCTTCCTCATAGTTCGTAGGTTCACTGTCTTCTACCAACAAGATAGTCAAGACAGGGTTGTCGTACCACTCAGGAGGGGCACGCGACCTTGTCGACCTGCGACGTTCAGTAGCAGCATCGTCCGAAGCTTCATGATCCTTGTCATTAGCTTCCTCTATTGTTGGTGCAGGAGGCACTGGAACAATTTCAGGCGCTGCGCTACTCTCCAACTCAAGAGAAGGTTCAACAACCTCGTCTAGCTCCACTTTCCTCCCACTCACTTCTTTCGAGAGAAACTCCTTCTTAAGAAAGGAATTGTTCTTTGCGATAAACACTTTGCCTTCGGTTCTGTGATAGAAGGTATACCCAATAGTTTCCTTAGGGTATCCTATGAAGACGCATTTCTCCGCTTTGGGTTCGAGCTTGTCCGGCATCAATTTATTGACATAATCTTCGCATCCCCAAACTTTAAGAAACGACAACTTAGGTTTAGCACCAAACCACAGTTCATACGGTGTCGTCTCAACGGATTTAGATGGTGCCCTATTTAAAGTGAATGCAGCGGTTTCTAATGCATAACCCCAAAATGATAACGCAAATCGGAAGAGACATCATCGATCGGACCATATCTAATAGGGTTCGATTCGGCGTTCGAGACACACCATTCTTGTTGTGGTGTTAGGGTGGCGTGAGTTGCGAAACGATTCTGCTTGCTTTAAGATGCGTGAGAAAATCATAACTCAAATATTCACCTCCACGATCGGATCGTAGAAACTTAATCTTTCTGTTATGATGGTTCTCCACTTCATTCTGAAATTCCTTGAACTTTTCAAATGTTTCAGATTTATGTTTCATTAAATAGATATACCCATATCTACTTAAGTCATCGGTAAAAGTGAGAAAATAGCGATAGCCACCGTGCATCGAAACACTCATCGGTCCGCATACATCGGTATGTATGATTTCCAACAAGTCCGTTGCTCGCTCCATCATTCCGGAGAACGGGGTTTTGATCATCTTTCCCATGAGGCATGGTTCGCATGTGTCAAATGATTCAAAATCAAGAGACTCCAAAAGTCCATCAGAATGGAGTTTCTTCATGCGTTTTACACCAATATGACCTTGACGACAGTGCCACAAATAAGTAGTATTATCACTATCTACTTTGCATCTCTTAGCCTCAATGTTATGGATGTGTGTTTCATCCCTTTCGAGATTCAGAAGAAATAAACCATTCACAGCAGGTGCATGACCATAAAAGATGTTACTCATATAAATAGAACAACCATTATTCTCATATTTAAATGAATAACTGTCTTGCAATAAACACGATCCAGAAATGATGTTCATGCTCAACGCAAGCACATAATAACATTTATTGAGGTTTAAAACTAATCCCGAAGGTAAAACTAAGGAGAGCGTGCCGACGGCCATCACATCAACTCTTGATCCGTTGCCAACACGCATCGTCACCTCATCCCGCAAGCCTCCGTCTATTCCGTAGCTCCTGTTTCGAGTTACAAATATTAGCAACTGAACCAGTATCAAATACCCAGGCACTACAACGAGGGCTAGTAAGGAAAACATCAATAACATGTATATCAAATATACCTTTGATGGTGCCAGCCTTATTGTCCGCTAAGTACTTCGGACAGTTGCGCTTCGAGAACCCTTGTCCTTGCAATAGAAGCACTCGATCCGGCTTGGGTCCGGACTTGAGCTTCTTCTCGGCGGGCAACGCTTGCCGCCGCCTTTCTTGAAGGGCTTCTTTGCACCTTACCTTTCTTGAAGGTGGGGGCTTGTTGACCATCAACACATGATTATCCTTTTGATGTCCACCTCGCATCCTTCAGCTTTGCGAAGAGCTCGGTGATTATCGGTGGAACCAATCGATTATGAGTCACTACAAAACTTTTGGCTGGGAGGAGTGATTGCGAGAACCTGTCAATCTTGATCTCCTCCGGAATCTTGCGATCCGATTGCTCAAGGCGTTGAGTGTAGCCCGACATCTTTATGGCGTGCTCACTAACGGAACTCCATTCCTCCATCTTGCAGTTAAAGAATTTCTCAGAGATCTCATATCTCTCAGAACGGGCCTGAGTCTGGAACATAGTTTCCAGTTCCTCGAGGATCTCATAGGGCCCGGGGTAATCTTCAAAACGATTTTGAAGGTCCGATTCCATAGCAAACAACATGGTACTCTTAATCACACCATAATCATCTTTGCACGACTGATAGACAGCTTTCTCATCAGCCGGCGCATCTATAGCAGGGGCGTCACCTAGCGCATCTTCAAGGACATAGTCCTTTTGTCCGCCAGCGAGAGTGATTCTCAGATTGAGGAACCAGTTGGTGAAGTTAGACCCATTGTTTCTAAGCTTTTCTTTCTCAGCAAAAACGTTGAAGTTGAAGTTGGACTTAGCCATTTGATCTACAATATTTGCAAGTACAAATTAGACTATGTTCATGATAACTAGTTCAACTTAATCAAATTACTAGATGAAATCCCACTAAATTCAACATCCCTCAAGTTGTTTAGTGAACATGATCCAAATTCACCACACCTAATCCGATCTTCACGAGAAGAGATATGGTTTCAATGGTGGACAATGAAGTGTCGATCATATCATTCATATGACTCATGCTTAACCTTTCGGTTCATGTGTTCCGAGGCCATGTCTGTACATGCTAGGCTCGTCAAGTCAAACCCAAGTATTTTCGCGTGTGCAAAACTGGCTTGCACCCGTTGTATGTGAACGTAGAGTCTATAGCACCCGATCATCACGTGATGCTTGGACACGACGAACTTTCGCAACGGTGCATACATGGGGAGAACACAGTTTTATCTTGATCCTTAAGTGAGGAATCATCTTATAATGCTACCGTCGCAATCTAAGCATAATAAGATACATAAAAGGATAAACATCACATGCATATAACTTTATGTGACATGGTATAGCCAATCTTCGCGCAATGATCTCCATCTTGTGCGTGCCGGCATGATCTCCACCATGATTGCCTCCACCACGAATAGCAACTACAACTAATGCTAACTACTTAGCGATAAAGTAAAGCTATTACATGGCGTATAAGAAGTTGACACACAGGTCATACACAATTATAAAGACAACCATATGGCTCCTGCCGGTTGAGTACTCATCGACATGCAAGTCGTGAAACATTACAAAACATGATCATTGCATACAACATACACATCACATCTTGGGCCATACCATATCACAGAAAACACTCCCTGCAAAAACAAGTTAGACGCCTCTACTTTGTTGTTGCATGTTTTACGTGGATTATGGGAGTAGCAAGCTAAGAACGATTCTTACCTACGGAAAGCCACAACAGTGATATTATGGTTGCCAAACTCCGGTGTAAATCCCATGACAACTATAGTGAGAGAAACTGGCATCCACCAACTGCATGTGTGGAACAAGCCACACGTCAAGTGCGGAGCCGGTCTCGTGAACGATGTCGCGTAAGGTTGGCCTGGACCGCTTCGATCTCACTATCCCGCGCCATAAGAAGTACATAAACAAGAGGATTGCAACAGAAAACATCAACGCCCGCAACAACCATGTTGCGTTCTACTCGTGAATCACATCTACGCATAGATCTAGCTCTGATACCACTGATGGGTTTCGCAGCATAGTAAATCAAAAAAATTCTACGCATGCGAACGGGAAAGCCAAGATCTAATCTAGGAGATGCAAACAACGAGGGGGAATAGATGAGATCTTCATACCCTTGAAGATTCGCCTGTGAGCGTTAAACGGAGCGTGGGTGATGTAGTCGTACTCGCTTCTCCTCCTCGCGATCCGATCCGATCCGGCACGCAAGTGGCGATGCCTCCGAGAGATGCACACGTGTGGAACCTCGACGTCTCCTCCTTCCTCGGTCCAGCAAGTATGGTGGAGAGACAGATTGGATCTACAACGCGACGGCGCGGTGCAAGTGGTGGAGAGTTTCTGCAGCAGGGCTTCGCCTACGTGCAGTCGAGAGGGAGAGAGAGAGGAGGGCAGCAGGGCGGCTAGGGCTTGAGCAGGAGGTGTGGGGGGGTGCCCCCAGCCCTCTTTATATAGAGGGGTGGGCGTCCAGCCCTTGCCCCTCCCCCAAGCCCTAGGGCCGGCGGCCAAGGAGGGAGGAGTGGGGGGCAAGTCCCCCCCCCCTTCTAGAAGCTCCCCTAGGGTTTTGCCCTAGGTTGGCCGCCTGGGCCCTATGGGGCCTTGTGCTCCTGGCCCAATGCGGCCAGGGCACTCCCTCATAGGCCCATGCCCCCTCCCGGCAGGTGGGGCCACGTTGGTCCCCCTCCGGAAGGTTCTAGAAGCTTCCGGTACAATACCAATTAACCCGAAACAATTCCAATCTCCAAAAACTGCATTGCCTTATATGAATCTTATTCTCCGGACCATTTCGAAACCTCTCGTGATATCCGGGATCCCATACGAGACTCCGAACAAAAACTCATAAACCAATTATCCAATCTATCCTAGCGTCGAGACACGTTAAGTGTTGACCCTTCGGGTTCGAGGACATGCAGACATGATCTTCTATCAATAATCAACAGCGGGGTCTAGAAACCCGTATTGACTCCCACACATTCATCAATGATCATATCGGATGAACCACGATGCCAGGATTCAATCAATTCCATATATATATTCCCTTCGTCTCGCGATATTTTACTTGCCCGAGATTTGATCGTCGGTACCGTCATACCTAGTTCAATCTCGTTCACAGCAAGTACTTTACTCGTTCCGTAATCCGATATCACTTTGTGAGTAACTCATTAATCACATGCTTGCAAGCGGTGTTGATATCGATTACCGAGTGGGCCCGAAGTATATCTCTCCGACTTGGGAGGGACAAATCCCATCTCGATACATACAACCCAACAGGTACTTTCTGATCACCTGAGAGACACCTTTATGATCACCCTCTCATAGGATGACTTTTGATGACCTCAAAGCTTTCTTCCGATACCAGGGAGTTGCATTATCTCATGGTCTAAGGAATACAATATTTGACATAAGAAAAGCTTCGCAAAGATGAACACGATGACACGATATAATTGGTCCGCTTAGTTTGGTTCTGTCCATCATATCATTCTCCCAATGATATGATCTCATTATTAATCGACAACTCATGTCTATGGTTAGGAAACCTTAACCATCATTAATCAATGAGCTAGTCCATAGAGGCATACTAGGGACACGGTGTTGTTCATAAACCACACAAGTATTAAAGTTTCCGCTTAATACAATTCTAGCATGGAATATAAACTTTATCATGAACAAGAATTATAATAATAACATCTTTATTATTTCCTCTAGGGCATAATTCCAACAATATTTCCATAGGAGGAGGAAGAGTCGAGAGCGGGGAGCACTAACCGGAGAAGGAGCCATGGTCGGTAGCGGTCGGTGGCGACACGAGCGTCGCACCGCGGTCGCCTCTCCTTCGGCGGTTCTGTCGCCTCTCTCCTGGAACGAAGCGGTCGGGTGGAACCGTCAAGATTGTGCACGACGGAGGCGAGACACATGGCGAAAAAAGGATGGCGCGATCAAGCTTCATCCAACAACGCGCGATGCAGAGGACATGACGATGCGATCCCTCAGGGGACTAGTCTCATTTTCCTTAGTTTATTTTACGGAATAGGAAAAAAATGAATTGCCGATACCTTCTGTTTCAACCACGAGATTTTCACCCCGTTGTACGTTCAGTTTTTGGAACTACATATGGTTCACATCTGCGAATAGACAATGTTAATGCATAGTATGCATTGCAGTGAGTAGTATCATGCCAGCAAATCATATGTAGTCTTTATTGGAATTAGTATATTTTGGTCATCCGGTATTAGTTGACAAGGACTCCTTGTATGTCACCTCCAACACTCGAACATGAGACTAGAATGAACAGGAACTCGTACAAAAAGTAAACTATGTTGTGGGGAAATATGATTACCTATAGTCATCATTCAAGGAGGTGAGATTATCTTCTATCTTCAGACTAGACTTGAGTGGTCACTTTCCATCAATTCTTACCCCTTTCACCTGACTGTTCACCATATATTGTTTCTTCTAAACCAATTTTCCAGGAAGTGAATGAAATGGCACGTTTATATGAGCGCCAGAAATTCCTGTACCCTGGCACGACGAGGCGGCTCTGGAGGATTCATAAAGGGCGGAGATGCCCTAGGCACCACTATTGGGCCCAAGGGTTTCGCTGACACAGACGTGGACTTCGACAACATGCAGAAGCATCTCCAATCGAAGAAGTTTGAACAACACTTCGTCCTGGGTCGCTCCCATGGGCGACCACAGAGGCACCCCTAGCGTCAGCGCAGGTCCCCCTCCCCGCCCCCTCTCCCCTCGCCGCCGCCGGGAAACTCCCATGTGGTGTTGGCGGTGGCGGTGTCTCAGGCTCTCTCGCTCCCGTGAGGCTTGGCAGCGCGAGCCGACGCTTCTCTACGGGGAGCAACGCAGGCAGCGTGGCGGCGAGGCCTCGTGTGGGTGGCACGGAGCGTATCAAAGCATGTAAGGCATGGCGGTGCTCGGAGCTCTCGTCAGACGGCTGGTGGCTACGCTTAGTGGTGAGGCCCATCTGGGCCTAGATGGGCTTGAGCAGGCGGCCGCTCCGACGTGTGGTGACGGCGCAGGGGGGTAGTCCTGCCGTGATGGGTCTCTCTGCTGGCGCGGGAGGCTGGTTTGGCGGGGCGGCCACGCGTCTGTGTGTGCGGTCGGAGGACATTCGCGCTTGGCGGGCAGCGTGTGGACGAAAGGCTCGTCATGGCGGTGCGGGCTCGTCCTGGACTCGATCTGGGATGCCAGGGAGGTTCATGGTGGTGGTGATCTTTGGTCCCTTTCGCGGTGGCGGCCGCCCGGGTTCGCTCTGGTTGTTTTTCGGCAACTATCTCACGGGCAGCGGTGATGATCCGGATGGCGGCCTACGTCGCGGCGACAGTGAGCCTAGGCATGGTGGCGTAAGGGATGCTTGATGATAGTCGAAAGCTTGGCGGGGGAAGGGAGGAATGGTGGTTGTGTCGGTCCTTGTTGGGCGAGCGTGAGGTTCAGGACTCTTTGTTGGGAAAAAGCCTTGTCCTGGCGGTGGTCGGGTCCAACGACGATGACGCTCGTGGGCGCCGCATCCTTCTTGAAGTCGTTGTCGAAGTGAATGTTTCTTGATCTCCGCCTGTGCTCTCTCGGGGAAACCCTAGATCCCTTGTAGGATCCGGCGTGGGCGGAGCTCTTGTGTCGTTTTGCCTCTTGAGGCCTCTCTTTGGACATCCACCGGAAAGAGGGAACCATGGTGTGTTTTGTTGGTTTTTTGGCGGAGGCAGGTGCGTCTTCAGCCAGGCGGGGTGCGGCCCTGGGGCCGGCATGGTAGTTAGAGCAGTGGCTCTGGTCTTTCGCCTCCGTCTATTGCTTTGAGGTGTGTGATGTATACGCATTTCTATTCTTGTAGACAGTTGTTGGGCCTCCAAGTGCAGAGGTTTGTATAACAACAGCAAGTTTCCCTTAAGTGGATCACCCAAGGTTTATCGAACTCAGGGAGGAAGTGGTCAAAGGTATCCCTCTCAAGCAACCCTGCAATCAAGATACAAGAAGTCTCTTGTGTCCCCAACACACCCAATACACTTGTCAGGTGTATAGGTGCACTAGTTCGGCGAAGAGATAGTGAAATACAAGTGGTAACGGTGCCAGAAAAGAGCTTGACGGTGAGGTAAGGTAAAAGGACCAAAACCTCCTCGGCAAACATGCAACAGATCTAAATGCAAACGGTGTTTCAATGTTTATAAACAAGGCCTAGGGATCATACTTTCACTAGTGAACACTCTCTCATATAAATATCTTCTCTTAATGATACTACTCTTAACTACTCTCCGGTTGGACACTCTAATCCATGGTAGGGCTATAACAGCACTCCTCAAAGTCTGCCTTTCCCAATCTAGATAACCCCACACTGTCACCTGAGGCTGTCTACGCACAGCCTGTTGGGAACCCCAAGAGCAAGGTGTGAAGCAGCAAGTTTTCCCTCAGTTGAGACCGAGGTTATCGAACCAGAAGGAGGAAGGAAACGTCACATAGGTGTTGCAAGCAACGCGGATACCTGCATAACACAAACTCAAGACTTTGCCCCAACGAACGGTGAGGTTGTCAAGCTCACCAGTTTGCTGTAACAAAGGATTAAACGTATGGTGTGGAAGGTAATGGTTTGCAGCAAGTAAACAAGTAACAGTGGAAGATGTATCAATGGTAAAGATTGGACTGGGGTCCATAGTTCACTAGAGGTGCTCTCCTTAGATAAACAACATGGCATGAAGGGTAAACAAATTATAGCAGGGCAATTGACAGGAACTGAGCAAGGCATAACAATGCAATTACTAGTCAGAAAGATCCTATGAGGTTGATTGGGAAATACAACAATATACATAGACCGCCATCCAACTACATCTATGACTATAAGTCCACCTTCAGGTTATCATCCGAGCCCCCTCCAGTATTAAGTTGCAAGCAACAGACAACTGCTTTAAGCAAAGTGCGTAAGGTAAATAGTCCACATGTTCCATGAACAAGAAACCAGTGTTTTCTCCCTAGTAGCAAGAGCACATCTACAACCGAAGAGATTATTGTCACTTCCCTTGGAAACTAGAGACATGAACCCACTATCGAGCATAAATACCCCCTCTTGGAGTCACTAGCAACTACTTGGCCAAGATAGCTACTAACAACAGAGAGCATGCAAGATCACAAACAACACGGACATGATAGAATCATAAAGACAAAACCATTAATCAAACCACCATAATAATCCCAATATCCATTGGATCCCCACAAACACAACATGCATGATTACAAATAGATTAGATCTTGATCATGAATGGAGATCACAAGATCTATACATGAAAGCACAAAGGAGGAGATACAACCATCTAGCTACTACATGGACCCATAGTTCAAGGTGGAACTACTCATGCATCATATCGGAGAGAAGGTCTCCGGGATGATCTCCCCTCCAGCAGGGTGCCGGGAAGAACTTCAGATCCCCCCCCCCCGATCTAGGGACGATGGTGGGCCTTGCCTCCGTGGTCGGAGGATATGGGGATAGCATCCTTCCTATTGCACGCATCCCTCCGTCTTTGTTCTAACGAACCCATCTGGGACCCGACATCAAGAGGAGATCTGTCCCTTGGCGTCTTATGCTGGCTAGACTGGCAAAACGCTGGGTCAGACTCAAGCCTCTGAGAGGTGGCCTTTTCCTGCTGTTTCACCGCCTTGGCCACTAGGTCGTAGACCTGGTTCACCGCTTCGGGTGATCGATCCTGCTCCAGAAGGGTCTTGGCGACGTCGAGGTTGAGAAGAGGAGTGGGCATAACCTGCCTGCCTTCACTGTCAATGTATGGCTTGGCCTGTGTCGGCTTAGAGGGAGCCCATCCTAGATTTTGCCGTACTCCAGGATCGTTGATGACGCGAGCCGGAGCTTTCTTGGCCTTCTGCTACTGTAGCAGAGTCTTGTACTCATCCTCCATTGCTCTAGCTTTCTCTATTGACTTCTGCGTGTTGACCAGATAAGATCTAGCTTTGCGCCTTGCTCCGCAATGGCCTGCTCTTCCTCCAGCAGTTGCTGACGCTTCTCGTCAAGCTGGACTACATTGCAAATATGAGACACGGTCATAGGCTCGATGAGGAGATTGCCGTACATCACTCTATCAGCTGGAGTGACCTGGGCCGCAGCAGACGTAGATGCCGGAGGCGGTGGGTTTGCGATGTTGTTGTTGCTCGGACCGGTGCCGAGCTCCTGCGACTGTTGCACTGGGTTAGGCGGAGGGGGCATGACCTTTGCGCGATCATTGTCAATAGCAATAGGTGGCCCCTTCCCTTTGTCCAGCGCGGTAGGCGGAGCTCTTCCGGGTTGATCTTCATCCATCGCCGTCCCAATGGCGACGAACACCTCTCGGGATGCGACGGTGTTGTTGGCCTGATCGTCGCGCTTGTAATCCTCTTCCATCTCCTGCATGGCAGAGTCTAGATCCTCCGGGCTGAAGTCTATATCCTCCGAATCTGCGCTGAAGTCGGCGTAGAGCGCGTCAATCATAGAGTCGGAGGGTGTCGGGGCTTCCTCGATGATGGGGGTGGAGGTGCAACATCAGCGACGATGACTGGGGGCGGTGGCGCAGCCGCAGCGACGACGACCGGAGGCGGCGGCGGATGAGGCGGAGGGGCTCCATCAATGAGTGCAAGGGCTGTCTGAGCTGCCTCCTCAGCCTCCGCGTAGTTGTTGACGGTGTTCACCATTCTTTCGAAGGTGAGGCGTCCTGAAGCCTGCTGCCGCCTTAGAGAATGCCAGAGAAGCGTACCTTGGTCCAGTCCTTCCACAAAGTGATACATGGCATCATCATTGGGGTAATGCGCCAAATCGGCCCGTATACGAAGCCACTTGGCAAGGTAATCACGGGGGTTTTTGCCCTCTCTCTGAACGCAACACGCCAGATCTAAGATGGTCACCACTCCGACGAACTTGAATCTCTGTTGTCCAGACGCACGGACGAAGCCGGCGGACTTGCAGCGATCTTCCACCGTTATATCCTGCACAGGGGCAATTTGGGTGGACCTTAAATTTTTCCGATCTTTGCCGGAAAACTCCGAGGAGAGATCCGACATCGATCCTTCCACGAACGTATCCTGCCCGTAGGCGGTTCGTGCGGGTCTTGACACTCCTCGGACTCCCAGGGAACTAGTGCCCGAGTCGGTTTCGCCGATGAAGAGGTGGATATCTCCGATAGGAACGATCGACCACCGCGTAGGGTTCGTCTTCGCCGGGATTCAGAACTCGTTGGGAGGGACGATCGGGAACATTGCCGGAGAAGAGAACGCGACCGATGGCTATGGTTTCGCCGATTCCCGCGAAGATCTTGGTCCTCGCCCGCTGAAGAGACTGAAGCGCCTCTGGCCCCATGGTGGGCGCCAATTGTCGTGGTATTGCCGACGAGTACGCCATGGAGGGGTCCTCACAGTGCGTGTTTAGAGACGTGGGGGAAGACGGGCGGTTGGCAGTGCGAGGTAACACGGTTACCGGTTCGATCCACAACGGTGGCGGAATCCTACTCCTGCTATAAATCACTATAAGGGCAATACGTCAAGTTACAGGGATTGGTTCGCTATGCGAGGTGTATGTTAATCGATACTATGTTGTGCCCTAAAGGCTCCCATAGGCCTGACTTATATAGTCGCCAGGTCCTAGGGTTACAGGCAAAGTCCTAGTCGGACAGGTCACAGAGTCCTACACTACTTACAACTAGTCTAGCGCGTCTTGCACTCCAAAGCTCCGGGTACGTCGGTGACTCCTCCGTAGCCTTCCTTTATCCGACATGGGCCTCCCTTCTAGATCCATCTAACTGGGCTGCTCGGCAGGCCATGGGCCATGCTACCAACTGTGGGCCACCCGGGTTATCCGGATAGGAGACATGCTATGAGGATACCCATATAGCATATCCCCAATAGCGGCTACAAACGGTTTCGTCGAGATTTGATCGGGTACCTAGGGTTTCTGCATCGAGGGCTTCTTATAGGCGAAGGGGGAGACCGAGGCGGCTGCCAAGGGCACCAAACCCTAGCTAGGCGCGGGATGGGGCCCACCTGCGCCTGGGGTGGGTCTGGCCCCCCTGGCCGTCCCCTCCGGCTCTCCTCTAGACTTCTTGTTCCCCACAGAAAGTAATTGACTTTGACGTTTGTCCCGTCCAATTCCGAGAATATTTCTTTACTAACTTTTCTGAAACCAAAAACAGCAGAAAACAGGCATCTGGCACTGTTGCAACTTGTTAATAGGTTAGTACCAGAAAACATGTAAAAAGCACCTCAAAGTGTGGAAAAGTAAAGCAAAGTAGATACTAAACAAGCATGGAGCATCAAAAATTATAGATACGTTTCCAACGTATCAGCATCCCCAAGCTTAACTCCTGCTCGTCCTCGAGTAGGTAAGTGATAAACAGAATAATTTTTTAGGTGACATGCACCCTCACAATAAAGATCCAACCATTTGCAAACATTAAAAGCTGGGTCAAAGAACTCTAAACATGTGAATGAAAGATGGAGTTCTAACAATAGAACATAGTAATTATGCATGCAACATGGCAAGCTACAAACAAAGATCATGAATAATATGCATTGAAAAACGTTTGTTTGTTTCACATGCAGAAAACATAGCATAGTGGCAATCAGCTTGTCCCTCATAGAGTAGCAATATAATGCATAGGACACCTGCAAAGTTCACAAGGGTGACTAGAAACAAATAGCACAAGAACAAGTAATAACACAATATGCATCAATTAATAAGCTTTGGAACACTGCACATAGAATGACAACTATGCTCTCTTAATGGTTCCTAAAGGTAGAAGGTGGAGACTCAATAATGGTGGAAGAAAGGCCTTTTTGTAAAGGAAGCAGTGATTAAAAGTTTCAAAAGGAGCTTCCAAAAATTATGGTACTTGTTAGGTTTCAACCCTCATTGCCCCTATCATAGGCATCTTGAAGTGGTTAAGGTTAAAGTGGCAAAGCTGGAGTATATGCTTGACAAAGTATAAGTTGGCAATCTTAAGTCCCTTGAATACGAGGGCCACACCTCATGCATACTCAACTTTGGGTCCAGGTAAGTTCTTGTCACTGTAAGTATTTGCATATCATTGAGAACCGCCAATGGGGTACCCCTTGCACATGGTACAGGAGTTTTCCCATAACCAAAATGACAAGGCAAGCAAACAATGAGCATCTCAGCAATCTTCTTATGTACCATGGGAATATGGTGCTTTTTTCTCTCTTTCCTCTTTTCTCAATGTGTATCTTTTTTTTAATAATAAGAATGCTTCATAGATGTCACTATGGTGATGATGCAAGTTTCCACCATGATTAGGCATGGCTTAGGCTAGCGGCCCATGCATTTCTCTAACACAGGATACAAACTCCATGGACTTACAAGTTCCCTCTTTATTTCACACCGGTGACATCCATAGACAAAAGAACATGATATCAACTGAGTACAACAAGGTACAAGTGCAATGCTGAAAATGTTCCCTGTGACAGCACGATTCTGCTAATTCCAACTTATAAGTGCAAGCATATACAACAAAGTTGTCACAATGGTTCAAGTTTGCCCCAACGCGGAGACCTGCACATCACAAACTCAAGACTTTGCCCCAACGAATAGTGAGGTTGTCAAGCTCACCAGTTTGCTGTAACAAAGGATTAAACGTATAGTGTGGAAGGTAATGGTTTGCAGCAAGTAAACAAGTAACAGTGGAAGATGTATCAATGGTAAAGATTGGACCGGGGTTTGCAGCAAGTAAACAAGGCAAGCAGACAATGAGCATCTCAGCGATCTTTTTATTTACTATATGCATAGCTTTTTATTGAGGATGCTTCATAGATAGATCACTATGGTGATGTTGCAAGTTTCCACCATGATTAGGCATGGCTTAGGCTAGCGGCCCATGCATTTCTCTAACACAAAATACATACTCCATGTACTTACAAGTTCCCTCTTTATTTCACAATGGTGACATCCATAGACAAAATAGCATGATATCAACTGAGTACAAAGTACAAGTGCAATGTTGAAAACGTTCCCCGTGACAGCACGGTTCTGCTAATTCCAACATATAAGTGCAAGCATATACAACATATATGACACAATGGTTCAAGTTTATTAGGGGCAAGAAAAATAAAGTGTGCCATCAAGTTTGTGAGAGCTTTAATCACTAAGTTTTCACATAACAAAATACTTTTTAATTGGAAGATAGATGAAAACAAGAATATACTTGGAATGGTGTAACACACCATGCATAGGAATTTATAGTGGACACTTTGGAATAACTTGGTTTCTTGGGATTTGGAGGCATGAGTAGAGCTTACTCATACAAGTGGAGGCTAGCAAAAGACTGGGAGCAACCAACTAAGAGAGCAATAATGGTCATAATCATGCAGAGCAACAAAATATTACTAATCAAGGCATAGAGTGGTACTACAAGTCAAGGACTAGATGATCATAGAGGCTATGGTGACTTGTTCATAGTCATAACATGGTGTGAAAATGTGCCAAGTCAACCCAAATAAAGCATCAAAGGAGAATACCAAAATACTATGCTTTTGTATGCTAAAACAACGCATGATTCCTTCAAGGCACATTAAGCAATCCTAATTGTTTGGAACAAGTCATGCTACAACAATAATAACTAAGCATAAGGTTAAAACAACATCTAGCATGACATGATAAAGTCTAAGCCACAGTCAAAACAAGCTCCCTTTTGTACCACTATAAGCATGAAACTTTCTACTCTTTTCCAACACCAAACAACTTCTTAGAAACAACTCACAAAGATAATAATCAATAAAGATCAGTGAGCTTGTCTCACAAATCCATAAATAATAACTAAAGTTCTAAGCTGAAAGCACAAGAAAACTAAGGCTAAACACAGTGCTAGCAAAAGAAAACACTCACAGAACAATAAGAGTGAAGACTAGAGTGTTCTAGGCAATGAAAACAGAGTGTGTCTCTCTCCAAAAGAAGTGTGTGGTGATCAACCAACTTACTCAATCAAACTAAGCAAACGAAAACCAAAAATGAAAACTAAGACGCTCCAAGAACAACACAACAATGCACGAAACAATAAAAACGAAGTGTCTAGAAAGACCTGAGATTTTTATTGATGAAGAAGGGGATGCCTTGGGCATCCCCAAGCTTTGATGCTTGTAACTTTTGAATATTTCTTGGGGTGACACGGGGTGGCATCCCCAAGCTTGATCTTTTGTCCATTCTTCATCTCATTACATCATTCTCTCTCTACACCTGAAATTTTTTCCTTCATACAAAACTTCACACAATCTTCATTAGCAACATTAGTGTATTCAAAAGATAATAGACCTTTAGGCAAAGCTTTGGAACAGAAAGACTTTTCAATAAAAACACAATCTACTATAGAAACTCCTTCAAAAATCTCAATTTCGCAAAAAGAACCCAAAAAGGAATCAATAAGAAGCAAATGCAAATAATGGCAGAAATTTGTCAAAACAGACCAACAGGTAGAAACCGATTTTTTCGAAGACCTTCTGTTGCTCAGATCAACAAGTGTTGAACTAACTAAAGTTAGATAACATACTGGGGGATTTATTCAGAAAATATTAGCTCAAACCGACTTACATAGACTCCTCACGAATTTTTATGGTGGAGGACAGAAATCTGTTTTGGGACAGCAACTCCCCAAATCTTACTTTCCTCTCATTAGAGGTCATTCTTGGCACAAAAAGCAAACAAAAAGGATAAAGAGAGGTCATTACAGAAGTAATAACTTCCAAGACTCAAGAAAACTCTTGGGTTATCTCCCAACAAGTACTTTTCTTTAACGCCTTTAAGTTAGGCTTGATAGTTTGAGAAGATGCTCACATAAGAAATATGAATTGAAATAAAAGAGAGCATCAAGAAGCAAATTCAAAACACATTTAAGTTTAACCCACTTCCTATGCATAGGAATATTGTAAAGAAACAAGTCATGAAAGCACAAAGCAACAAACATAGGAAAGCAAAACAAGTGCAACTTCAAGATTTTCAACATAAAGAGGGAAAACTTAATATTGTTGAGGTACATAAAACCATGTTTCCCTCTCTCATAATAACTTTCAATAGCAACATGAATAGAATTAACAATATAACTATCACATAAAACATTCTTATCATGAGCCACATGCATAAAATAATTATTACTCTCCACATAAGCATAGTTATTTTTATTAATTGTAGTGGGAGAAAATTCAACAAAATAGCTATCATTACTATTCTCATCACCATAATCATCAAATATAGGAGGCATATTGTAATCACAATAAATTTTCTCCTCAATAGTAGGTGGACTGAAAATATCATATTCATCATTGTAATCATCATATATTGGAGGTAAAGAATCATCAAGGTAAATTTTCTCCTCCATGCTTGGGGGACTAAAAAGATCATTTTCATCAAAACTAGCTTCCCCAAGCTTAGACTTTTCCATAGCATTAGCAATAATGGTATCCAAAGAATTCATACTAATAACATTGCTATTAGCATGCAAATAAATCTCCATAGGTTTTTTAATTTTCTCTTCAAACACTTCATGTCCTAACTCAAGATAGATACTATAAAGCTCTCTAATTTTTTTGTTGTTTTCCATTAAGCCTAACTAGTGAAAACAAGAAACAAAAATACAAAACTACAGAATCTAAAGGAAATAACTTCGAACACTCACACCGGAGGATGTGAGTACCTTTTACCTTACCTCCACGGCAACGGCGCCAGAAAATAGCTTGATGTCTACGCACTTCTATTCTTGTAGACAGTTGTTGGGCCTCCAAGTGCAGAGGTTTGTAGAACAGCAACAAGTTTCCCTTAAGTGGATCACCCAAGGTTTATCGAACTCAGGGAGGAAGTGGTCAAATGTATCCCTCTCAAGCAACCCTGCAATCAAGATACAAGAAGTCTCTTGTGTCCCCAACACACCCAATACACTTGTCAGGTGTATAAGTGCACTAGTTCGACGAAGAGATAGTGAAATACAAGTGGTAATGGTACCAAAAAAGAGCTTGACGGTGAGGTAAGGTAAAAGTACCAAAACCTCCCCGGCAAACATGCAACAGATCTAAATGCAAACGGTGTTTCAATGTTTAGAAACAAGGCCTAGGGATCATACTTTCACTAGTGAACACTCTCTCATATAAATATCTTTTCTTAATGATACTACTCTTAACTACTCTCCGGTTGGACACTCTAATCCATGGTAGGGCTATAACATCACTCCTCAAAGTCCGCCTTCCTCAATCTAGATAACCCCACACTGTCACCTTGAGCGCTAGATGGTTCCAACAAACACCACAATTTCATAGAGACAACCAACTCAAAATATACTCATGATAAATATATGTGTAACCTAGCTTAAGTGCCACACACGGTGTGCACACTGTCACTTTCACACACGTGGGGAAAAGCATAGATCTATTAAAGCATAAAGAGTATTTATGTAGACTCAAACCTAAGTGCCACCATGGCGTGCACGCTGTCACTTTCACACACACATGGGGAGAGCAGAGATCTATTAAAGCACTTGAGTATCAAGGTAGATATACTAGATTACAAAGCTCATGACCACAACAAGATCATGCATAGAGAGAGATATGAACACATAGCTACCGGTAGAGCCCTGTCACATCATAAGATTTTCCAAATCTTGTAATGTGAAAATAAATTAATAAAATAAAACTTTGTTTGATTTTCAGAGCCAGAAGAAACTTTTTGAATTCCAATAGGAATCTTCAAACCTAATTTGAACAAATAAATCCCAAAAGGATTTAAAAACATAAAACAATTAACAAAGGAAAATAAAGTATTTTGGAAATACTATTTTGGATCTTTTAATAAAAGATTGGTTTTCAAAAGAAAAGATGGATTTATAAATAAGGATTATTTTATAAAGCCAAATTAAACCTTGACCAAACTTTGGGAATTAAAACATTTAGTTTGAATAAAAAACAACAAAGGTTTATTTAAAATAAAATAATAAAGAATTAATATCCAAACTTTATTTAAATAAGAAGTTTTACCAATTTAATTAAAACATCAAAACTTATTAAATTGTTTTAAATAGGTTTTCCAAATATTTTATATTCTCTAATAAAACCTACTAAAGTGTTTGGGCTTTGTTTTAGATTTCAAAATAAATATCTCAAATAAAATAAATCCTATTTGAAATAATAATGAAAGTCTATTATATTAATTAATAATGAACCCTAAAATAAAATGTTATTTTATTTTAAAACAAATCTCCAAGTATTCTATATTTCCCAAATAAAACCCACTAATTTGGTTTTGAAGATATTTAGTTTCAAATAAAGATTTTATTAATAAAATCAAACTCTATTTGATTTAATAACTAAGGCCCATTATATATAATTATTATTGGACCCTAAAACAAAATAATATTTTGTTTTAAACAAGTATCCAAGTATTATTTACTTCCAAATGATACCTACTGATTTGATTTTGAAAATATTTGGATTTCACATAAAGATTTTATTAATAAACAACAAAAACTTTATTTAATTAATAAACCATGGCCTACTTATTTAATTAAGGATGGAACCTAAAAAGATTAAAGTGTTATTTATTTTATTTAGGATTTTTGGTTCAGAATACTAAACAGAACCAAATTTGTAGTTACAATGTTTGGTAAAGATTTGAATTGTTTGAATGGTTTGAATGTTTGAAGTGTTGATTGAAAATCAAATCAGAAAAATAGAAATAGAAAAAGAAAAGGAATCAGAAAACAGCAAAAAAATAAAAGAACCAACCCAACCCAGCAGCCCACGAAGCCCACCAGCGGCCCAGCTCTTTTTCCCTCACTGCTGAAACAGCCCGCAAAGTCACTGACTTGTGGCCCCTCCTCCCTCACTCATTTTCTCACTGACAGCGGACCCCACACCTACTGCTCTTCTTCCCCACCCCGCGGACTGGTTCTTCCCCTATCCTCGCAGGTATATAAATTCTCGGCTTGATTACGCCTTAACGCGACGACCTTTACCGCAGTGATCGCACCTTAAAGCGCCAGCCTCGCCTCTGCTTTCCTCCGCCTTCCCAGCACGCCCAGTGCAGATTTCACCAACCACTCTCCCTGCTCCGACGAGGTCGTTGACGATTCCATCCAAACCCGGACCACCCCATGCCACACCGAGCACACGAACAAGTTCCCCCCACTCGACGCTCCTCTGTACCCTCCGTTCAACCGCGGCGCCCAGAAGCCGCCTCGACAAAAATTCGAAGCGCCGCCGTCTGCTCGCCTCGACGAGCTCCTCCGGTAATTCGACCACCCGACCCTCTCGTTCACGCACACGCCTTCTTCGTGTCCTGCGCCCTGACCGTGCCTCGTTTGTCTCCGGGTGATTCCTAGCGTCGTCCTCAACCTCGACCGCGTCCGTCGCCAAGATACCAACTCCGGGAGCAATCGCAATGACCTCGGCGCTCGACGACCAGTCCCACGTTGAGCATCGCGACGCTCCACGAACCCGTGAGCTTCCTCCCTCTCTTCCTCGCTTCGCCGCCAACGCCGCCGCCCGCCATCGCCGCCGCTAAGCGCCGCCATCTTAGGTCATTAGACGAGGACCGTTGGATATGGATCCTAAGGCTCGGATAGGATCACTTAAACCGAAAGGGTATGCGTTGAGCCGCACGATTAGACTTAATCCAACGCACTGCAGCGTGATCCGCATGAACCGGTATCGCCAATGAAACAACGACGTGGCGTGATCTGTTTAAACTGAATTTGAAATCGATTGAATTGCAAACTTCAAACCTGTAACTTTCAAACCACACGTCCAAATTTGACAAATTTTATATCAATGAATTCAGGAGAACAAGCCCTAGCCAACCATGCCCTTAGTTTGGCAAATAGTAGCTGTTAGCTTGTTTGAATTTACAGATTCATTTGTATACTTGTTTAGAGTATAAAATTGTTTAAAATTGAATTTAAGGATAAAACCTTTGCAAATTGGTTTGTTATGACCTTATCGACCCTAGGAACCAACCCATGGTTTGGAAAATAAATTTGGAAAAGTTTGGATTGGATTAATTAGTTTAGTCCATTTCTAGCCAAATAAAATTGTGATTTTATTATGGAAATGTTTAGGGGAAGAAAACTTTGAGTAGATGGTTTGGACCAAACCTCATGACCCAAAAACACCAAGTTTTGCAATAGCAACTCATTTGGTGAACCCTATGGGCTAATGCCTTAGTAAAAAAAATAATTCTACACCACATAAAATAACACTTTGTTTTGAAAATGGTTTTAAAGTGAAACCTTTTACAAATGACTTGGCCACTTTAGGAAATGACCATTAGATGTACCCAAATGACTATGACCCACTAGGAACCACTTTTTCAAACAAAACAAAGCTTGGCATGCTTGCATGCATTTCTTTGACTTTGTTATTTATGTGTGTTGTTTTGCTTGATTGGTAGATTGAGCTTGTGCCTTGCTTGATTGATTTGTAGTGACTTGAAGAGTGTGATTGTTGCAAAGATCAAGAAGTGAACCTATACTCTACCAAAAAGGCAAGTGATGCTTCATACTTTCTATCCTATTACTTTTTCTATGCATTAGTGATTTTGCTAATTAAACTTGCATGGATTTTGCTAAGTATAGATCTTGCTATAGGAAAACTTAGTAGACGAATCCTTAGTAGGATTTCCTAAGTTAAGTTTCCTAATACTACCAAGCTTAGCCTAGCTAATAGAAAACATGGGTGGAAAACATATTCACACTATGGAAAAATATTCTAAGTCCAAGACTTATGTTTTTGTTTAATAAAACAACTAAGTTAATAAATCACCGGTGGAATGGATGGATTGGGTTATGTTGAGTGGTTACACAAGGCCAGGAACCTTGTGTATCTCACTTGTGGATGGCCACCCAGAAACAAAGAGATTTGAGATGTCAAATGTTGAGAAGCTTCAAGTGCAACCACTTGGCAATATGGGCTCTGCCATGATCATATAGGTTGCAAGAACTTAGCCAAATGGACAGTGGGTGGTAGTGTTTGATAGGTTGGAGCGTCCATTTTGGTCTAAGGAAAGTTGAAAGATCTTGTCTTGGGAAACCAAGTCTTGTGGGTAAAGTGCACCACCTCTGCAGTGTAAAATCTAAGTACTTAGCCATGTCCCGGTAAAGGACAATTTGAGCATCAAGACATGGAAACAATCAAGAATCTCATCATTCCAATTTCTAAATTAAAATCTTGTGGTTTGAACAAGGGTTGTTTGAATTCTTCAATCATTGATGGAGAGATGGCTTGGTACAAGGATCTTGAAATCTTTGATTGAGGAAATGATTTTGTCAAGCAAAACTTAGTATTTTCAAAATGATAAGAAAAATCTATTTTGAGCAATGCAAGCCTCAACTCCACTTAGCCAAATGCATATAGATGATAGATTCCACTATACTACCATAGTATCACTTGCCAATACAATTCAAATGTATTGACCCTTTGTGGTCAGAACTTGTATGTTGCAGGTTTGATTGTTTTTAGTGAAGATTGATTGATTAAGATTACAAAGTCTACAACCAACATTTGCCTGTGGCACTTTGAAGATGAAGGATCCATGACTATAGTTATTCCGCTGCAATGTAATGTATTAGCCAAATGAGCTATGATTGATGTAATAAACTTATGTTATTCCTGGTTATAAAGTTATATTATGACCTTTGTTTCTTGATATTACATCTTAACTGTGGATGCTAGCTATTGATCCAGGGACTAGCATTGTAAAACACAGGAGGACTCTACCTTATCAGGTTGGGACCGCTACAAGCCCTTAGCCTCGAGGAAGAACTACTCCCTCCTCATCATGGGAATCAGCAACGACGATGGAGATGGTGGTGGAGATCGATGGAGATGGCTCGGCACTTCTCTGCCCGAGGTGCCTAACAGACTTCTATCCAATCAATCTCCCTTCGGTGGCGGCAAATGGAACTTTTTCTGGAAGTATGATGGATTTTTTAAGGTTTTCTGCATCAGGGGCTTCTTATAAGCGAAGAGGCAAGGCTGGGAAGCGGCCGGAGGGTACACACCCTGCCTAGGCACGGGTCCACCCTAGCCCGCGCCTGGGGGGTGTGGTGGCCCTCTGGCACCTCTCTGTCTCCCCTTCTGGCTTCGTGACGCCCACGGTAAAATATTGACTTTGGCTTTTGTCCCGTTCAATTCCGAGAATATTGATTTTCTGCCTTTCTGAAACCCAAAACAAAAGAAAACATGCAACTGGCACTGTAGCAACTTGTTAGTAGGTTAGTTCCAGAAAAGATATGAAAACACCTCAAAGTGTAGACAAAGCAAAGCAAAGTAGATACTAAATAAGCATAGAGCATAAAAAATTATAGATATGTTTCCGATATATTAGTGTGGTGTCAACCTGGTTGGTCGTCGACCCATGTGGAGCACAGCCTCGGGACTGGCGTGTGGTGTTGTGTTGTATCGATTTTCGGCCAATTTTCCTTATAAACAGGCCATTTTTTTACTATATCAATGAAAGGCAAAGATTTTGCCTCTTTTCAAAAAGAAGAAGTTTGAACAGGAGGCGCACAAGCTCTGGTTCCGAATGAGCAGGAGCTCGAAGAGAAGGGGTTTGATGTCCAGTGAATCTATTCCTAATATTAAATAGCAACTCACAGCACATGTAGTTGAGAGTCACGATTTCTAGATTGCTTTTTTTTAGATATGCTCCCTCTATTTCGAAATATAAGATGTTACACTAAAAGGCATCTAGATATATTTGATTCACAACGTGAAAACATATTATATTTCGGAATGAATAGAGTACATTACAAACATTTAGAATTGTGGGTTGGCCCTGCTGACCAAATGGGTCAGTCGGTGATCGCTCCAGAGACACGAGTTGTCTTTCTCTTCTCTCTCCCAGGAGGCAGCGGCGACCTTCTCCCACCAGATCTCCACCGACCAGGCCATTGGACCCCTCTCCCTCCGCTTGTCATTCCGGCGGCAGGAGGAAGGGGGACCCCGTTCCTCTAGTCTGGTCTAGTAGATAGGGTTAGGGCTTGTCTGCTGTGGTGCGTCGTTTAGGTGGTGGGAACGGTGTCCAGGTAAATAAATCTGCCTTAACTCTATTCTCACACTGGCGGCGACCTTCACGATGGCATCTTGGACTTGATGGCAACAGATGTTGCTCGATCATTCAGATCAACGGCTTGGTCTTCTCGCCGTTCTTCAGATCTAGCGATATATGTTTCTTGATGTGTTGCTAGCGTTCATTGTTATCCGCAATGGCGCTGGTAGCCGGGGCGAGGTGGTTCCTCTGGAGCGAGGATGCTGGTTCGAAAGTGGTAGATATATCGTTCTTCCTTGACTTCATCAATGGGACGCGGTGGACCTTGGTTCAAGACCGCATGGGGACATTCTCCAGTCGACGTGCCACAACGACATGTGACTCGCTGCGTGCAGCAGACCTGTTCATCGACTCACAAAGCCTCTTTGGCGATGGTGTTTTCTTGGATTTTGCATTGGTGGAGGTTCGGCGTCTCTTCTGGCGTGCGTCTCGGCGGCGCTAGATCTGGACGGCGGCCGCTGGCTTCGGTGGTTGCAGAAAACTCTAAGGATTGTTTTGTATTTTTCGGTCTTTTAGGATTTTATCTGCAAATTTAGGATAATATGATTATCCTGTTCTATCTATTAGTTTCCACGTGTGTTGCTTCTTATATTTATGGTTTCTCTAAAAAGAAATGGCTCATTGGGTGCCGGCTTCTTCAACCCAAATCTTGTTCAAGACCAACCCAAGCGACCCATTGGACCTGAAATTTTGGGTCAGATCGGTGACCTGGCGGGCTGACCCGGCCCATTCCAATCCGGAGGGTATATGATTTGCAGCTTATGGACATTAGCATATGCAACTGAAGATTCACGTGGAGTAACAAACCAAGGAACCCAAGTCTAGTGTGTCTAGACAGGATACTAGCTAGTGTTCAATGGAGCCAGCTCTTCATTCAGTCGACTTGCAAAGCACTTCCAATGCCCATCTCCGATCACACTCCTTTACTGCTAACAGCGAGTGTGGGCAGCACAGGAGCCCGGATCCAGAACTCCAGATTTTATTTTATTTTTGATAATGAACACTTTATTACTTGAAAGAACTCCAGATGGCTTCACGGACGAATTTTACAGGTTCTATATTAATGAACTCAAGCCTGATCTGCTCAATCTTTTTAAGCCCTTGAGGATAATTCAACTGAGGCCGGTGTAAACACTCCCTATACCACCCTGCTTCCGAAATGTGACACGCCCCAGGAAGTGAAGGACCAGTCTACAGACCAGTTTCACTTCAGCACAGTATACCCAAGTTGGTTGCCAAAGTTCTGTTTAACCAACTAAGACTAAGATCACATCATTAGTTGATGAGTTGCAATCATGGTTCATAAAAGGCAGGTCAGTAGTGTCCCATCCTGAAGCCTTCTGAGGTCGATAGTGGAGCTCCTGATGGCTGCGCTGGCTTCCTCTCTCTTTCGTTTAGACGGTGGTTGTTTTGTGTTAGTGTTTTGGATAAGCTTTTGTCAGTAGTGTCCCGGGTTGTGTACCTTGGAAGGTTTCGACGTGTTGTGCGAATCTCATGTACGCTTGCGACTCTGCGGTGGTTGTTGGATTCGTTGAGTATATCAATGGAATCAGGGATCCCTACCCTTGTTTGTCTAAAAAAGGTAGGTCAGTCATTGAGATCTTTGCTACAGCCATTGAGATGATACAATGTGCCAATAGAAGAAAAAAAAACATCATCTATATGTATACCACTATATAGTACAGGAGCTTTTGAATTTGGATTTACCGCTCAGTTCCACAGCTTTCCCGCCAATGCACCTTTGGAGTAATCCCATCCGTTGTTAGAGCTTCTATGCACCGTTCATCAGACCAAATCTCAATTAATGTGACGGCCGTGAGTGCTTGGATTCGCCACCCTGCAGTTTGAAGCCGGAGTGTGTTTGGCTTGGCCAGGGGGCGGCGTTTATTCACTCCTGCATCCGAAAATGGTCCTCTTATCTGACAATTGATTCTTCAGATACCAAGTCGGGAATTCCATTAGAAATCGGGGAGAACAATAGACTACCGTATACATTATTTTTTTAATGTCAATCATGTATGTAGTAGCCCCTCTACATATTAACTACTACTCCCTCCGTTTCAAAATATAAAATGTTTTAGGTTTGTGAAAAAAATGTATCTAAACTTCTTTTAGTGTGTAGATTCACTCCAAATCCGAGTGAACCTCCGTACTAAAATAAGTCTAGATACATTTGCTTCACAAAGATAAAACGTTTTATATTTTAAAACGGAGGGAGTACTACACTGTAGTAGTTTAAATTTGGATTTACCACTCTGTTCTTCCTTTTCCCGCCAAAACACTTATGCAGAACGACAGAGGGTCGTCGCCGCCGGAGATCTGCTCAGGGTGTGCTCCACTCCCAGAAACTCCTTTGTAGCAACCTCGACAGACAGAGCTCCGGATCTTGCCAAATCCTAGGTCATGGCCTTCTCTACCTTTCCCACCTCAGTGACTAAGGAAGAAGACGCTTTTTAGAGGGAAGGCCACGGGGATCTCCCTCTACATCTTCGACTCCGACCTCTAGAGTACCATGGACAGGCAGATCACCGCCACCAGCCAGCTGGAGTCGCTCAACTGCTCTAGCGACCTTATCCCCATCTGCATAGCGCCATACCATGCAGCCCAGTCGATGGGCATGTTCGAAGTGAGCAACTGAACAGGGCCCCCGAATTGCAGAGGTCCCCGATTATCTGCAGCCCAATAGCGGACCAGCTTGCTCGGCGCTTGTTTAGCGAACCGTTAGATGATCGGCGATCGATCCATCTCCCGATCGCGATCTACATCCGTGTTCCGCCTAGGCTGCAGGTATCGCGTCGTGCCTTCGTGCCCTCCCGATCGACTTCGGAGGCAGCAACTATTCATGTTCAAAAGATTGGTGTTCTTGTAATCTTGTTCTTGCCATGCCCTTGGCTCCTTGCCGGCAGATCGATCGGATCAACCTAGGGAAGGCTCCTTGCCCAGGCTGCAGATCGACTGCAGTTATCAACTCACTCTGGATTCTCTTGTTATTTCAGAGCTGATCGCCGCTCAATACTCATGGCTAAAATTGATTCTCTAGTTGTTCAGTAGGGAAGCAGCAGATCGATCGAGATACCTAGTAATAGTAGGTAGGTGTATACCCAACTCTGAATTCTATTATTCTAAATCTCTGATGTCTCACTGTCTACATGCCCACCTGATTGTGTGGTTGTCTACAGTTCTGATTTTGAGAACTGAATCCTAGTTACATGGGAAGCATAAGATCGATCATGTCCGATTCTCTGAACTGAACGTCTGAGCTCTACGTTCCTTTGTCCTTGCTAGCCTAGCTTAACTTCGCTGTTCGCCCAAAGAGCCTCCCGATCGGGGGCGATCATGTTCATGTGTCAAGGTATGACAGCTGCAACTCGTCTATTCATGTTGAATTGTTCAAATTGTTTTGTTAATCTATTGAGTTGTGAAACATGACGAGTCACGAGAAGAACAAAGTATCAATCTGGCTGTTGAAAATAAGAAGAAAAGATGGACGGTTCTTTTTGGTAGTATCGTAAGGTAAGTGTTATATTTATTCTTGTAGAATGAGTATTTGAAATATTTCAGAAAATTGTACGGAATAGAACATTCTAAAGTTATATAATTAAGTCAATATATGATTCCGTTTTACCGGTTATTTAGTTTGATTTGAACAAAAATTAGGTCTTCATTTTGCACCAGGGCCCCCAAATCCTGGAGACGGGCCTGATACCATGTAAGAATACTTCAGAAAGGAAAACCTACTACTACTATGAACAGGGGGCCAACCTTCTCTCCCCAACTCACTATGGCTGGCGGAGCCGCCGGAGAAGAGGGGGAGAAGAGCCGGGCGGACACGGCGACTCGAGGGAGGGAGGGAGGGAGGGAAGCTCTTCTCCATGTCCTTACTATCAAAGGATTCCCGCCAAAATATATCCAATGGGTCAAGCATCTCCTGTACACATCAAAGATTATCAGCAATAATGTCGGCACATAGTTCACTATTGGCAGAGGGGTCCGCCAGGGAGACCCCTTATTGCCCTACCTGCTCAACACTCTTGTCGGCGTGCTTTAACAAATGCTTCGGAATGCATATGATAATGGGTTCTTGGCTCATCCGTTGTGCCCAGCGGCGCCGCTACCGGTCCTTCAGTACGCGGATGACACGTTACTCATCTTGCAGGGGTCACTAAGTCAAGCACCAGCTGCTAAGCTAGTTCTAGATGCATTTGCCAAATTCAGTGGTCTGCAAATTAAATACCAGAAAAGCACTTTGTCCCTATACACCTGAACAGCGATAAAGAGGAGCAGATCGGAGCTGCCCCATTAGCTCAATGCCCTGAACGTACCTAGGACTGCCTCCTTCAGTGAATAAAACTAACAGATGGATGCTTCAACCAGTCATTCAGCGAATTGACAGACGGCTGCCTGGGTGGGCAGCTCAGTTCATGAATTCAGGCGGGTGTGCGGCCATGATAAACGCAGTGCTATCTGCTATCCCTAATTTCTTCATGGCATGTATTTTGTGGCCTAAAAATGCTGTTGAAGAAATCGACAAAATTTGCAGAGCTTTTCTTTGGGAAAGGCAGAGTGAGATTCATGGAGGACGTTGTTTAGTGGCTTGGGAGGTGTTCACTATACCGAAGCAGCAAGGAGGGCTGGGGATTTGAAATTTATACCTACATAACCAGGCTCTAATGTGTCAGCTGGCTTCCGAATTACTATCGGGAGCAGTTCCTATCAAAGGAAATACCAGATCAGAGAACATTACTAACAGTAGCAAATTATAGAACTCACCAGCAGCATTTTGATATACACACAGAAGCAACAGGAACAGTAAGATCAGGATACCAGCTAGCAATTAAATCGAACCCCTACTAACCCTAAATATCACATAGAAGGAACCAAGCAGTACTCGTCTTTGTTTGAACCAAATCCTAGAAATTATACCATCACTACCAATTAGCACCATCGACGCGACGGCAGGTGCACAGACCAACCATGGCTCCATGCACATGGTATCACAGAGCACCTAGAGGAGAGAAGGGGAGAAGCACAAACTCACCTAAACCAGGGATGGAGGAGGAAGGATAAAGTAGATGAAGCCAAGGGCAGGGCCTAAAACCGAGCATGAGGCATGGCCAACACAGCAGCAAAACTGAGACTTGTCCTGAGGAAAGACACAGGTTAACTTCCAGCAAAAAATCAATAAGATGTTGAAATAACAAAAGATGGTCACATAATAGTGTACGAGGAATATTTGTTGTTGTGTAGATCATCTAAGTATGACTGTTTAATCTGAACTTGCAGTGTTAGGTCATGAGTTATACCCAAAAAAATGTTACATCATAAGTAAGTTATTGGTAAACATGGATGTTCGCAACAAGCACTGACCTCGATTTACAGCATTTTATTTATGCTATCAAACATAGGACTGAAGAACATGAACTCCCTTGAGTTGAGAGGTAAGTTTCCTAGGTGCCCTATTTGAGCCATGCCGAGATGCTAATGGATATAAACTGTTCCTGTTTGCCGGGGTCTCATGTGGTGCATTCCAGCAGCTTTAGATTCTTCAGTTGAGGTCCTAACACTGACGAAACAGAAAATAAGGAAATAGTTTCATGACCCTCTTTAATAGTTGAAGTCCACCTTTGTGCTAAGATGATCTTTCAGCTCGCAACTTCATCAGAAGTCCACCTTTCTTCCGTGTATGTTTTTTAGGGTAACTGATAGTTTGGTCCACACACAAATACAAGACCAATGCCGGAAGACAAAAAAAGAACAGAGAAACGACTAAAAATCAGGACTTGCCCAATAGCAGTCTGGCTGTACAAGGACCTAGTTTACACCTGGGCTGCCTCCAACAGGAGGCCAAATTCCTCATGAGCTAACCTCAGCACTGTATCCGGAGGGAGATGCTTGCCTTTAAAAATTCAGCTGTTCCTCTCTTTTCAAAGTTGCCACGTTAAGTAAGCAGCCACAGACACCTCTCTTTTCAATTGTTCGCTCTGCAACCCTGGACAAATTCTGGTCCAACTGATCGATGATGGACTCATCGACGGCCGAGATCTGGAAAATCCTGGGCTGCCAGACATTTGCCTTATACCAAAACTTCTTCCGCGTATCCACTTAACCTTCTTTTGGCGCAGCAGTTTTAGCGGGCCAGAAAACATGGAGAATAGCATGATCCTTGAAATAAGTCTGACCGTCACATTCTGCATTTTAACCAGATTTAGAAAATACCGCTTCATACCATAGACAATAAATACATCAGAATGAAAAAAGTGCAGACCTCGTATTTAATGGTGAGATCAGCCTTACTGACAACCAGCACTGTTCTCTTGTGTTCATCAATTTCCCTTTGCACAACCTAGTATAAAATCCATGTCATAAGGCCGCAAAAAACGATGTGGAATAATCAATAAAATACTATGTGCATCACTTTATTTAGGTTCCACCAAAGCACAACAATAAATTGAGATATAATCTACGTTTCTAGCACAGAAGGAACATGGCAAGCTTTTCACTGGTGCTATCTGCATGAAGAAAATGCGGAGAGGTCTCATCTCCTACCTAAACAACCTACAGTTAAGGGAGGGATACGACCTCCTTTAGCTTTCAAAAAGTAAGACGTTACTGCAGCCTTAGTCAGCATGCATACAAATCAAGATACAAAAACTATTGTAGTTCATGTGAAACATAAAAGTCATGAACACCATGCTTACTCGAGCCTAGACACAACTTCTAATAATAGGATACAGAACTCACCTGCGGTGGATCACGCAACAAATGAGTTGCTGCCCCAAATTTTGAGATTACAGATCCAAATGGTGACCATATAAATGCTTTTGCAGCCAAGTTAAAGAAGAACATTATTTGCAAAACAAATTAACCTCTTCTGAGCAAAATGAACAGCTCTATGAATTCTGTCTGGACTATACATCTAGTCAGACACATCTATTGACGAACTTCATCGTTCAGTTAACGCAAGTGTGGAGGAAACGTTACTTCTGCACTTTGTTAGTGTATGTATGACTAAATTTTATATACAGTATGTCTGATCCATGACTTGATCAAAGATAGTGAACAGAGACATTGTTGTTGCTGTAGGACTGACATATTTACAGGTGAATTCCTCATCATTTGGTCAAGCGAAATAACATCATGTGTGCTCTGGAACCGATGGGCTATGTTACCAGCTTCTGGCAACCAAGGTATGGATCACCAATAGTCATCACATGAGCATACTCCATCTTCTATACAATGAAACCGAACAGTATCCCTCACAATTATTCTTCTTGCTGTCACGAGTGATATGAGTTTAATAGCAACATGGCAATCATCACATATCCTAAGATTTTTCATTATACGGATAGTTGCTCCATCGGGACTGTGAATAAGGCCAAATGCAAGAGCAATTTTCTCGCTGTGATACATAAGATGCTCTTCCTTTTGTTCATCCTCAACATCATGTAGGACAACTCCAAAATTTGGAACATATCCGACCACTTTAATCTGGTCTATCAATTCTTTGAGTTTTCTGGTGATCTGGTTTATCCACTGGTGATTCTTGTCCTCTGATGTGAAAACATGGACCTCACTTCCTACTTGAATCCAACTAACACCAGGCTCTTTCCTAACACCCCTCTCTCTCATCAGCTTCCGCACCTTGACAACACCATCCCATCGGTTTGCTTTTGCATACATGTTAGAAAGCATAACATAGGTTCCTACATCACTGGGTTTCAACTGAAGGATCTGCTCTGCTACTCGATGACCAAGACCATAGTTTTTATGTACCTGGCAAGAGCCTAAAAGTGATTTCCATGCCACAACGTCTGCCCCGATATAATTACTCAATATGAATTGTTCCGCCTCATCTAGTCGTCCAGCTCTGCACAGCAAACCAACCATGCAAGTGTAATGCTCTTTTCCAGGTTTTATTCCCATTTCCTTCATCATAATGTTCAAGTAGTACAATCCTTCGTCTACAAGACCCAACTGAGCACAAGCTGACAGCAGCCCAACAAAGGTGACATAAGATGGGGATTCTTCAGCAACCAACATATCATGAAATACACACATGGCCTCTCTCGCAAGACCATGATGAGCATAGCCTATTATGATCGAATTCCAAGAGACCACGTCACGGCATGGCATAGAAAGGAAGACTCTCCGTGCATCATGGATGCTGCCACTTTTGGAGTACATGTTAATGAGGGCATTACAGACAGACAGAGCACCCCAGTGCCCAGTTTTCATAGCAGAGGCACTAAGTGCATTGCCATTTTTCAAGGCTGCAAGACCAGCACAACTGTTGAGAGCCACGGCGTAAGTGAACTCATTTGGTCGGACACCTTCCATTTCCAAGTCCAAGAACAACTGCAATGCCTCTTCAAACAGCTCGTTTTGGGTATAAGCAGTCATAACAGCTGTCCAAGAAACAACATTCTTTTCCGGCAAAACCTCAAACGCAGAATGAGCATCACAGGCGCAGTCACATTTCCCATACATATCAACCAGCGCACTCCCCACATACACATTCAGCTCAAGCCTCCTCTTCAATGCCTGGGCATGCACCTGACTACCAAGAACCAACTCTTTGGTGCTAGCACAATGCCCAAGAACTGCAACATACGACACATGATCCCACTGCTCAACTTCTCCGACCATGCTTCTCACAATACTGATCGAAGAATCAAACTTCCCCTTATCAAGAAACCCATTTATCATCGAGTTGAACGCGAACGTATTGAAACCAGATACATTCTCAAACACCTTCACTGCATCCTCAACGTATCCACACTGGCAGTACATATGCAGCACCGCGTTGCATACATATGGGTGGTCCGCCAGCCCAGACTTGACAGCATGTCCGTGGCACTGCCTCCCCATGTCATAGCTCCGGACATGGGCAGTGGCGGACACAGCGGTCGACAGAACGTACTCATTCAGGCTGAAGTCGGCCGCCCTGAGCAGAGCAAGCGCATCCGCGTGGCGCCCAGAGGAGGCGTAGCCAGACATGAGGAGGTTCCCGGAGACCGGGTTCCGCGAGGGCATTGCGTCGAACACCTGGCGGGCAAGGCCGAGGCGGCCGCACTTCGCATAGAAAGAGATGAGGTGGTTGTGCAGGATGACGTCGAAATGGGCGGCTCTAACCATCTGCGCGTGGATTGCCTTGCCTGCGGAAAACTCGCAGGCGGCCGCCGCTGCGCGGAGCACGGACACGGCTGCGTGCCGCTGGAGAGCGGCGCCGCCGGGGCTAGCCATGGGAGTGGAGCAAAGGCTAACGAGCAGTGGCGGAGCTACAAACGAAAATCTGGGCGGGCCAAGCTATAGGAGCCGGATCGAGGCTTTCTGGCTGCTGGACCTCCGTCGCTGCTGCCTAAACTAGGAGAGCTCCTATACTCCGCCCAAAGCGGGGCGGATTAGCTCCCTTCCTTCATGGGCCGCACCCAAAGTAGCCCATATGAAAAGGTACGGGTTTCTCTTTTGTTTTCTTATTATTATATATTTTTAGTTTTTCTTAGTTTTCCATAGAAAGTGAGGATATGCCCCATCATAGAATTTAGTTGATCAAAGTTCGGTGGCGCAGATAGATGTATGCGTTACAGAAGTTGAAAACAGATCCTAGCATAGATCGCCTTTTAACTTTTGTAAAAAATAAATGAAAATAATAAAAAATTCAAAAAAATAATTTCTTTGAGATGTAGTTATATGTTGGGGTATAGTTGTAGGACAAATTGAAAAACATGAATTTTGATGTATTTTGCAAAAAAAGATCATGAGACAGTAAAACAGCCATAACTTTTATATACAATATCGGAAAAAAAATTAACATACCAAAATGATCATCTCGAAATTTCCTACTCGATTTTAATTGCCGAAGTCTGATGAAGTTTTACGGCTTTCCCAAATTCGAAAAGAGTAAAAAGTTATGAAAAAAGAAGATTTTTTCATGTAAAAAAATAAAAAAGGAAGAGAAACTTCTGTGGCGCATTTCTCCCATATGCGCCACAGAAGTATTGGGTGGGTCGAAATTTGAATCCCTCCACCTCTTCCCCCTATATTATACTCTTCCACTCCTTCACCCTTCTCCTCCTCGACCATTCTCCTCCTCCTCCACTTCTTCTCTCCTTCTCCTCCCCTTCTTCCTCACCTTCTCCTCCACCTCCCTCCTCCACCATTCTCCTCCTCCACTTCTTCTCTCCTTCTCCTCCCCTTCTTCCTCACCTTCTCCTCCACCTCCCTCCTCCACCCCGGTGAGCTCCTCCTCCTCCCTCTTCCACCTCGGTGAGCTCCTCCCTCCTCCTCCACCCCGGTGAGCTCCTCCTCCTTCCTCCCTCCTCCACCCCGGTGAGCTCCTCCTTCCTCCCTCCTCCACCCCGGTGAGCTCCTCCTCCTCCTCCCACCTCCCACCTTCCTCCTCCCTCCTACTCCACCCCGGTGAGATCCTCCTCCGGCGACCTCCTCCTCCTCCTCCTCTGGCGGCCTCCTCCTCTCCTCCATCGACGACCTCCACCTCCTCCTCCGTCGAGCCCCTCCTCTATCGGCGGCCTCCTCCTCTCCTCCACCGACGACCTCCTCCTCCTACGGCCACCATCGGCCTCCTTTTCCTCCTCCGGTGCCCCCCACCTCCGGCGATCCCCACCTCTGGCCAGATCTGGCCGTTTTTTTAATTTTGAAAAAAAATCAATGGCACATATTGGCAATATGCGCCACAGAAGTGTGAGTACTAATTGGGGACTTTTGTGGAGCATATTGGCGATATGTGCCACAGAAGTTTTTGACTTCTGTGGCACATTTCAATATGCGCCACAGAACTTCACTTTAGTGGCGAGATAATAGTGGCGCATCCCATCTGCGCCATAGAAGTTGAAAAATGGTGCGCCACTGATGAGCTTTTCCCTAGTAACATGCATTTTGAGTGAACAATGCCTACTAGACAACAAGGGTTTTGCGCACAAGCTGCTAGGTAAAAAGACATGAATTTGAACATGACTTGTATGCACAACAATCCTCATGCTATGATGGAGCCCACCACTTGTCGTGGGACGCTTCGTTGAAAACCCCAAGAGCAAGGTATGAAGCAGCACAGCAGCAAGTTTTCCTCAGTAAGAAACCGAGGTTATCGAACTAGTAGGAGGAAGGAAACGTCACACAGGTGTTGCTAGCAACGCGGAGACCTGCACAACACAAACTCAAGACTTTGTCGCAACGAATCAGTGAGGTTGTCAAGCTCACCGGTTTGTTGTAATAAAGGATTAAACGTATGGTGTGAAAGGTAATGGTTTGCAGCAAGTAAACAGGTAACAGTGGAAGATGTATCAGTGGTAAAGATTGGACCGGGGTCCATAGTTCACTAGAGGTGCTCTCCTTAGATAAACAACATGGCATGAAGGGTAAACAAATTACAGCGGGGCAATTGGCAGAATCGAGCAAGGCATAACAATGCAATTACTAGCGAAAGATCCTATGAGGTTGATTGGGCAATACAACAATATACATAGACCGTCATCCAACTGCATCTATGACTAGAAGTCCACCTTGGTTATCATCCGAGCCCCTCCAAGATTAAGTTGCAAGCAATGCATAACCGCCTTTAAGCAAAGTGTGTAAGGTAAACAGTCCACATGTTCCATGAACAAGAGACCGTTGTTTTCTCCCTAGTATCAACAGCACATCTACAACCGAAGAGATTATTGTCACTTCCCTTGGAAACTAGAGGCATGAACCCACTATCGAGCATAAATACCCCCTCTTGGAATCACTAGCAACTACCTGGACAAGATAACCACTAGCAACAGAGAGCATGCAAGATCACAAACAACACAGACATGATAGAATCATAAAGATAAAACAATTAATCAAACCAACATAATAATCTCAATATCCATCGGATCCCCGCAAACATAACATGCATGATTACAAATAGATTAGATCTTGATTATGAACGGAGCTCACAAGATCTATACATGAAAGCACAAAGGAGGAGATACAACCATCTAGCTACTACATGGACCCATAGTCCAAGGTGGAACTACTCACGAATCATACCGGAGAGAAGGCCTCCGGGATGATCTCCCCTCCGGCAGGGTGCCCGGAAGAACTTCAGATCCCCCGATCTAGGGACGATGGTGGCGACGGCTACGGACGGATTCGTGGATTTCTGATCGGGTACTCAGGGTTTCTGCATCGGGGGCTTCTTATAGGCAAAGGGGCGAGACCGAGAGGCGGCCAGGGCCGCCAAACCCTAGCCAGGCGTGGGCCCACCTGCCCCCGTGCCTGGGGTGGGTCTGGCCCCTCCGGCTCTCCTCTGGACTTCTTGTTCCCCACGGAAAGTAATTGACTTTGACGTTTGTCCCGTCCAATTCCGAGAATATTTCTTTACTAACTTTTCTGAAACCAAAAACATCAGAAAACAGGCATCTGGCACTGTTGCCACTTGTTAATAGGTTAGTACCAGAAAACATGTAAAAAGCACCTTAAAGTGTGGACAAGTAAAGAAAAGTAGATACTAAACAAGCATGGAGCATCAAAAATTATAGATACGTTTCCAACTTATCATGCTACGATGTACATCGTACTGTGTTGGAGATATGCCCAAGAGGCAATAATAAAGTGGTTATTATCATATCTTCATGCTTATGATAAATGTTTACATACCATGCTATAATTATATTAACCGGAAACATTAATACTTGTGTGATTTGTAAACATAAAAGAGTCCCTAGTAAAGCCTCTTGTTAAACTAGCTTGTTTGTTAATATATGATCATGGTTTCCTGATCATGAACATAGAGATGTTATTAACATCAGGGTCATATCATTAGGAGAATGATGTGATCAACATACTCCTATAGTTAAGCGTCGCATAAAGATCAAGTCATTTAATATAGTTCATTTGCTATAAGCTTTCTGATACATAGTAACCTAATTCCTTCGACCATGAGATCATGCTAATCACCATCACCGAAAGGATGATTTGATGACATCAAACACCACATGTAACTGGGTGGCTATAAAGGTGGCATTGAGTGTTCGGAAAGTATGTGTTGAGGCACATGGATCAAGAGTGAGATTTGTCCATCCATATGACAGATAGATATACTCTGGGACCTCTCGGTGGAATGTCATCCAATTAGCTTGCAAGCATGTGACTGGCTCACAAGGGATCACATATCACAGGAACAAGAAAAGAGTACTTATCAGTAACGAGGTCGAAATAGGTATGCAGAGATACCGACGATCAGACCTCGGATAAGTAAACTATCGCGAGACAAAGGGAAATTGGTATCGTATGTAAATGGTTCATTCGATCACAAAGTAATCTTAGAAATATGTGGGAGCCATATGAATTTCCAGATTCCTCTATTGGTTATTGATCGGAGAAGAGTCTCGATCATGTCTGCATAATTCACTAAACGTAGGGAGACACACTTAAGGATTCGATGTTGTTTAGTAGATATGGAATGTGAGTAAAGAGACCGAATGTTGTTCGGAGTCTTGTATGGGATCCGTGATATCACAAGGAGATCCGTAATGGTCCGGAGAATAAGATTCATATAAGGAAAGTCCAATTCCGAAGTTCGGGAATGGTTCTGGTGTTTTCACTGGAATGTTCTAAAAGGGTCTAGAAGGTTCGTTGATCTGGAAGGGGAAGGGGAAGGGGACATGGATGTGTCATGACAAAGTGGAATGGTTGCATCATGTCTTAGGTCACTTGGCTGGACACTTGGAAGAGAGAAATCAAACTCTAATTTAAAAGTCAAAAGGGCAGTTTGAAAAAGTCAAACTGGGACAATATTTCCAAGTGGAGGGAGAGAAGGATTCTTACCCAGGGAAGGAATCCTCCCTCTCCCTTGGGCCGGCCACATGAAGTGGAGTTGGGGGAGGCCTCCCTCCCCCTTGGCGCCTCCCCACCTATAAAAGGAGGGGTAGGGCGCCCCCCTTGGACACACAAGAAACCCTAGGTTGGTCGCCGCCCCCCTCTCTAGTTGCGGCCAATCTAGATCTCCTCTAAACCACTACCAACTAGCTAAACCCTAATTGCTAGCTACCTCTAAACCATCGGGGCTCCCTCTACTCCACCATACCCGCTCCGGCTTAGGCGAAGCCTTGCGGGATCTCCCCTCTACTTCCGAGACCACGCCGTCGTGCTGCCGGAATCACGAGGAGAGAACTACAACCTCCGCTGCCTGCTGGAACAAGGGAGAGGAAGGTCTTCATCGAGTACCGTACGTGTGACCGACTGCGGGAGCGCTGCCGGAACGCGGCGCTGGAAGGATCGTCTACGCGATCTTGAGATCGGCAAGTGAACGACTACATCACCCACGAGAATCTGCTCTCGTTAACCGCTTTGGATCTTCGAGAGTTAGTACTCTATCAACTTGTTGCACCGATCTAGTAGATAGATCTTGGCTTGATCATAGATTAGATCTTGATTGTGTGTTCATGCGGTAGAATTTTTTGTTTTCCATGCTACGAACCCCTACAGTGGTATCAGAGCCGTGTCTATATGTAGATATGTTGCACGAGTAGAACACAATGGTCATTGTGGGAGGTGGTGCTTTTATTATCAATTGCTTCTTGTGTACTTTGCATCTTGCGGTATGGTGGGATGAAGAGGCTCGGGATAACCTTACATGATATCGTTCATGAGACTTGCTCCACGCTCGACATGCAACTTGTATTGCATAAGTGGCTTTGCGGGTGTCTGTCTCTCCCATCATAGTAAAGATTAAATTTACAACGGGCACTTGATAGTTCAAGCACCAATGTTGTGCTTCTTGTTCATAAGTTAGAACGACACTTATTGAAAGCCCCAAACCACATAAAACATGCAAAGAAAATTAGAGGCGTCTAACTTTGTTTTACAGGGGTGTGCTATGATGTGATATGGCCATGATTGTGATTATATATGATGTATGCAATGTTCCTTATTGTAAGTCGGCAACCGGCAAGAGCCATATGATTGTCTTTTAATTTTGTATAGACCTGTGTGTCTATTATTCAAAGTAGTTATAATAGTTGATGCTGGTGGACGACAACCATGGAGCGGCGCCATTGACCTTGACGCCACGCCGGTGATGATGGAGATCATGTCCGTGCTTGAAGATGGAGATCGGAAGCACAAGAAGAAAGGTCATATCATATCACATATTTTGAATTGCATGTGATGTTAATCCTTTTATGCATCTTATACTGCTTAGCTCGCGACGGTAGCATTATAAGATGATCCCTCTCAAAAAATATCAAGTTATAGAGTGTTCGTCCTTAGTAGGCACCACTGCCAAAGCTCATTGTTTTGAAGCACCACGTGATGATCGGGTGTGGCATCCCGCAAAACCACCACTAGAAAATCGTGTTGTTTTTTGTGCATTGCATCATCATGACCACATTCTCATGTCATCATGCCACATCGCATTTGTGCATCGTCATGTCATCTTGCATTTTGTTTGCATGAAACTATGTTCGCAAAGCCTGCTTTTGTTTTCTAAACGCCCCGTCTTGTTTCAAACTAAAACCCGGGTCTCCGGATTATTTTGTTTTGTCTGCTATCGGTTTGCAAAAACCCTGTTTTAAACAAATAAAATATTTAATTATTTTAAAACCCTGTTTTAAACAAATAAAATATTTAATTATTTTAGTGGGGGCAGCCAAACCGGGCCGATCCGACCCAGCCGGCCACCCCTAGAATAAAACGGTCCACCCAAAATCCCTAAATCTTTTCCTACCCGAACCTAGTATACCCACCTATCCTAGCCTGCCACCTCACCTTTCCCTCCACCTCATCACAACCACCGCCACATCATCAATCCTTGATCCACCCCCACTCCCTCCCTCTCTCTCTTCCCCTGGCCCACACCCTCCCGGGCCCAGCCACACCCTCACAGCACGCACCGCACGCCTTGCACTCCACCCCCACCGACACAGGCCTCCACCACCGGACCCACTCCCTCTCCCCACCTCACGCCACCCCAGCCCCACTCTCTCTCTCCCACCCCCACCCCCACCGCCGCCCCTCTCCTCTCTCTCTCTCTCTCTCTCCTCTCCCTCCCATGGTCGCTTGGTCCCTTCCCTTCGCGCCTCCCCCATACTCTCTCCAGAGCCCAAGCGTCGTCGCCCTCACCCCTCCCGTCCTCATGCGACCCGCCGCCCCGGCGCCCGCCTCCCTTCCTCTCTCTGCTCCGCCAACCACCCGTCGGTCGCCCTCCTTTCCGCCTCGGCCGTGTCCCGCTCCCGGCGCCTCCTGCCCGGACGCCTCGCCTCCTCGGCCAACCTCGCAGAGCGCAGCCTCCTCGGCTCCGCCGCAGGCTCTCACGCCAGCGTCCCCACGCCCCGTGCCTCCTCCCGCCTTCCGCCGTCCCTCGTCCCCGACTCCGGCCGCCCCCCTCCTCGCCAGCTCTTCCCCGGCCCCGACCTCGCCGCCCCTCGCGCCGGCTTTCCTCCCGCGCCCCGCGCGCGGACAGCCCCGGACACGCCAACCTCGCCGCGTCCCTCCTCCCGAACGCCAAGTTCCTGCTGTCTTCGCCCTCCTGGCTGCGTTGCGCCGACGCCGTCCTCGTCCCGCCTCCCCGTCGGCACACACCTCCTTAGAGCATCCTCTTTCGCCGCGCCAAAACCCTACGGTTTCGATCTTTTCTTTGTGGTTGTGTTCTATGTGACACGCGGCTAGTACCTGGTCAGAGACCATCCCGCTAACGAGGCTCTCTTCCATCTGAAATATTGTTGTGGTGGTGATGACGGTTCTTCTACAACGCCCCGACAAGATACATCAAGTTCTTCTGATGCCGATGCCGCAACAATATCGGGTCCAAGTCTGCCGATGATCGTTAGCGCCGGGTGCAAGGTCTACGTGGAGCCGAAGACCACGGGACACCAAGTATTCCTATATGGTGCCGCACGCCAAGTCCTCCGACGCCGGTTAGGTGGTAACCCAAGATCGTCCACAGGGATCTGGCGTCCGAGACCAACTCGCTAAAACGCTTCGTATCGACATGATCTTCCTCGGGCCTTCGACATGGAATCGCCAAGATCCGCCTACGCCGAACCCAAGACCAACATCGTCACCCGAGAACTCTGGCAAGGACGTCAAGTTCGCTTACACGGAACGCCAAGTTCTCCACTTTGAACGCCAAGACCGTCTACGCGGACCCAAAGACCACGAATGCGACAAGATCGACACCGACCAGGGCGAGTCCGATGCGCCCCGACGCCAACCAAGTCCTGCTTCCCGGATGCGACAAGACCTACCTCTGTTGTCCGAGACCGATCTCGTCGAACCCTGAACCCCGAGACCCGACCCCGAACCGCTCAGAACCCCAAGATCGTCGAACCCTAATGTGTGACCCCTCTCTTGAACCCTATTTTTATAAATGTAATATCACATTGTTGCATATTAAATTGTTCATGCAAGCATATTGTCATGTGGTTTGGGGACCTTATGCCGATTCACCTAAATTAAATATGGGGTCCATATGCGGGCAAATCTAGTCTTATATTGGCCTCATTTAAATTTGTGTAGCGAACCGGTAACATATCTTGTCCTGTCATTACAACATTTAAATTGCGGGGGTTCTAAACAACTTGAACCATCTAAGTAATGTCGGGACCCCGGTTCTGCTTAATATGGCCTAATTGCACCGCATATTTACCATGCCATACATCATACATGCATCATGCCCGATCTTTTGCCGTAGAATTAAATATTGCATCCGGTGTTTATTCTAGTGTTTTGCTTCTTCGCGGATAAGGCCGTTGAGTTGATGCGAGTGTCGACCCGATCTTCGGTTGAACCTTCGACAATGTTTTCAGGCGAGCATCTCCCCCTTTCTACCTATCTTGCTTTTATAGTATTTGTTCCCTCCTGTTGATCTATTGCTATCTGTGTTGCGTTGCTCTAGTTTTCGTACCCGTGATTTCCTTGCAGCCTTATATTGCCTTGGACACATCCTATTACCTGTTGTTTGGTAGATAGCTGGACTTGCGCGTCGTAGTCGCTTGCTCGCGTGCTGTTGCGTGTTGCCGAGTACCACAGTTGTTAGAGTGTTGCCGCATGTTTAATGTTGGAGATGATCATGGCTCTCATTATCGTCACTTTACTTACTGTTTAACAACTAAAACTGAAGTAAGTAAGCAGAGGCACAAGTGGGCAATAGATGTTATTTGGTTGTTAACCGTCCACTTGTGTCCCGTAGGACCCCGAGTACTTGATACCTGTTCCTTGAATATTCGCGCTATCCACATCCGGGAGGATTATGGGACCCCACGAGCGAGCTTGATTCATTCTTATTTCTTGGGGCCACAAACTAGTTTGAGGTTTTATTTACTATCATGTACTTATGCCATGCTTCTTTGCTTTATTACGATTGTGCGAGGAGCACCTTTGTGCTTAGGTAAGCGGAGTGTTTTCATGGTATCGACAAGCCCGTTTTGGGTTCCCATCGTTTCTGACCATTGTCGCAAACCTTGAGTCCGTCTCGAGTCATTAACTTCGTTGCGGGTCTACTCAATGGGGTGGCCCCCAGAAATATTTCTGAATCATGTGATTGCTTTGTCGTGAAGGCCTCGTTGGGTTTTGATTTGGTTTTTCCGAGGTTGATCGAGTGTGTGTTGCTATTTGTGCACCCCTGCAGGGTAAAACTTTCTGAAAGCCGTGTCCGCGGTTATGGACAACTTGGAGCACAGTATCTCGATCATAGACAACTATAACTAAAGTAGTGCTATAAATTTGACTTTATAATGACTAGTAATCAGCTTCACTATAATGGAATGGCTAAATAAAACTGCCAACAATTGCTTGTTGAGTTGTCGCTTGCGACCATTTGTACCTGACTAGTAAGTATTGCAACTATAACGGAATGGCTAAATAAAAGTACCAACAACTGCTGGGTTTTGGGGTATCTCATGCTAATTGTAACTGACTAGTAAGTGTTGCTACTACAATGGAATGGTTAACTTAAACTGCCCACTGCTTATTATATCAGGACGACTATCTATACTTGACTAGTAATTGCTTTACGATAACCGAATAAATAAAACTGCCAATGGTGTGAGTTCCTCGGTTGACTTCCTCGTTTGGTCTCGAGGGGGAAACATCAGGAAGGGTTTGTTTGATGGTAGCATCAGGTTGGTTCCGCATAGGTCTTTCTTACCCCTCTCTGATAGCCGACAGTTATATCGAGTCTCTATAGGTGTTTAGTGCATCTTTGCCGCTCGATCCACCATACCTATGTAGGCGAGGACCGCCAATTCTAGCCTCGCTGTCTTGGCCTCGATCTTGACGCTCTCTCTTTTTCCTTTGCCCTTTGTCGGCACCCCTTTTTGTTTAAGCAGGTTTTGAGATCGACGTCGTTAGCAGGGTTACCCTTCCGGCTTGGCCTGGGCAGGGTTATGGACGCCATTGGTTATTCTTCAGGGCTCTTAGCCCCATTTGCATCTTGTCCATAGTCGGACGCTCTTTCGTTTTCAAGGTGATTTGGATCTTTGTATATTATCTCTGTATTCTTGACTCTTTGAGTCGCTGTTATATATATCTGTTCTGTGGGTCCCATCAAGGACTGTTGTGTAATGTTATTACTTCGTTTTCCACCCGCACGAAAGTGCCTGGTGGGCACCTTTGAATCGTTTCTATGCGGGTTTGGCGGGTTTCGCTAAAACTTGCATAGGGCCGATTCTGAAGGTGTTCTGAGTGGTATCGAGCTCGGTTGCGATACCCCACAAGTCCAGCATGTAGGATAACCTAGCTAACGGCCGAAGTAGAGTGTCAAAACTATTTTTGAAAAATCGGTTGGATAGTTCTGATTAGGTCTGATTTTACTCCTTACCCCTCTGCTGCTCTCCTCTCACCTCTACGTGTTTTGAATCCGCTCTCTTCTCTCTCTTCGAGTCCAGGATTTCTCGTGGTTGGGTTCCATCGTACCTTCAGGGTTTCGCTTCCTCCTCTGATAACGGTGTTCTACCATCCGGTGTTCATGCTGTCTGAGGAATCCGTCTACTGTGGTACCATTCTTTGTTCCTTGTTTGCGCTTCCGGTGTTACCCGACGCGACGACATCATCTACGCCCGATCCGATGCAGAGTCTGCGTCACTCCTTTTTTCCGAACCTCGCTTGTCGAGATCTACAATCTGAATTCCGAGCGTTGGTTGCATAATCCGCCTATTCGTGTGCAGAGTAATGGTTTGGGTGCGCGATGGACTGATCACCACCCGACTACTCTTATCATTCGCTCTTGCACCTTGAATGGTGAATCATTGCAGTTGTACTCCTTCCGCGGAAGTTAGAGGTGGCTTTAATTGTCGATACCTCTACCTTCGACCTTTTGTCCCCGGAGTGTTCTCTCGACGATCACGGACAACGACCTCTTGTTAGTGGTGTCGCGAGGATCTATACGAAGCGAGAAGATTCAGGTCGCCGCCCTTCTTCCCGGTACCATGAGGCGGATCTCGAGGGCGAGATCCATTGTTAGTGGTGTCGAATTGTGGCATCCCGCAAAACCACCACTAGAAAATCGCGTTGTTTTTTGTGCATTGCATCATCATGACCGCATGCTCATGTCATCATGCCACATCGCATTTGTGCATCGTCATGTCATCTTGCATTTTGTTTGCATGAAACTATTTTCGCAAAGCCTGTTTTTGTTTTCTAAACGCCCCGTCTTGTTTCAAACTAAAACCCGGGTCTCCGGATTATTTTGTTTTGTCTGCTATCGGTTTGCAAAAACCCTGTTTTAAACAAATAAAATATTTAATTATTTTAGTGGGGGCAGCCAAACCGGGCCGATCCGACCCAGTCGGCCACCCCCAGAATAAAACAGTCCACCCAAAATCCCTAAATCTTTTCCTACCCGAACCTAGTCTACCCACCTATCCTAGCCTGCCACCTCACCTTTCCCTCCACCTCATCACAACCACCGCCACATCATCAATCCTTGATCCACCCCCACTCCCTCCCTCTCTCTCTTCCCCTGGCCCACACCCTCCCGGGCCCAGCCACACCCTCACAGCACGCACACCGCACGCACCGTACCCACCCCCACCGACACCTGGGCCTCCACCACCTGGACCCACTCCCCTCTCCCCACCCGCTCACGCTGCCACCCCAGGCCCCACTCTCTCCCTGGCCCCACCCCCACCGACGCGCCCTGCCCGCTCTCCTCCCTCTCTCTCCCCGCGTCTGCCTCGCTCCCTCTCCCTCCCATGGCCGCGCCGCCAGGTCCCCTTCCCCGCTCGCGCCTCCCCCACCATCCTCTCTCTCTCCCGAGCCCAAGCGTCGTCGCCCTCACCCCCCCTCCCCGTCCTCCGCGCGACCCCGCCGCCCCGGCCGGCCGCCGCCCTCCCCTTCCTCTCTCTGCTCCGCCAACCACCCGTCGGTCGCCCTCCTTCCCCGCCTCCGGCCGTGTCTCCCCGCCTCCGGCCGCGCCTCCTTCGGCCGCGACGCCCTCGCCCTCCTCCCGGCCAACCTCGCAGCCTTGCTCCTCCCAGCTCCAGCGCCTCTCCAGGCCCTCCCTCAGCCTGCTGCCTCCTCCCGCCGCCGCGTCCCTCGTCGACTCCGCCCCCTCCCTCGCCAGCTCTTCCCGGCCGACCTCGCCCTCGGCAAGCTTTCCTCCCGCCAGCCTTGACCGGACACGCCAACCTCGCCGCGTCCCTCCTCCCGGACGCCAAGTTCCTGCTGTCTTCGCCCTCCTGGCTGCGTCGCGCCGACGCCGTCCTCGTCCCGCCTCCCCGTCGGCACGCACCTCCGCCCGGGCATCCTCTGCTCGCAGCGCCAAGGCCCTCTGGTTTTCGATCTTTTGTCGTGTTTGTGTTCTATGTGACACGCGGCTAGTACCTGGTCAGAGACCATCCCGCTAAAGAGGCTCTCTTCCATCTGAAATATTGTTGTGGTGGTGATGACGGTTCTTCTACAACGCCCCGACAAGATACATCAAGTTCTTATGATGCCGATGCCGCAACGATATCGGGTCCAAGTCTGCCGATGATCGTTAGCGCCGGGTGCAAGGTCTACGTGGAGCCGAAGACCACGGGACACCAAGTACTCCTATATGGTGCCGCACGCCAAGTCCTCCGACGCCGGTTAGGAGGTAACCCAAGATCATCCACAGGGATCTGGCGTCCGAGACCAACTCGCTAAAACGCTTCGTATCGACATGATCTTCCTCGGGCCTTCGACATGGAATCGCCAAGATCCGCCGGCGCCGAACCCAAGACCGACATCGTCACCCGAGAACTCTGGCAAGGACGTCAAGGTCGCTTACACGGAACGCCAAGTTCTCCACTTTGAACGCCAAGACCGTCTACGCGGACCCGAAGACCATGAATGCGACAAGATCGACACCGACCAGGGCGAGTCCGATGCGCCCCGACGCCAACCAAGTCCTGCTTCCCGGATGCGACAAGACCTACCTCCGTTGTCCGAGACCGATCTCGTCGAACCCTGAACCCCGAGACCCGACCCCGAACCGCTCAGAACCCCAAGATCCTCGAACCCTAATGTGTGACCCCTCTCTTGAACCCTATTTTTATAAATGTAATATCACATTGTTGCATATTAAATTGTTCATGCATGCATATTGTCATGTGGTTTGGGGGCCTTATGCCGATTCACCTAAATTAAATATGGGGTCCATATGCGGGAAAATCTAGTCTTATATTGGCCTCATTTAAATTTGTGTAGCGAACCGGTAACATATCTTGTCCTGTCATTACAACATTTAAATTGCGGGGGTTCTAAACAACTTGAACCATCTAAGTAATGTCGGGACCCCGGTTCCGCTTAATATGGCCTAATTGCACCGCATATTTACCATGCCATGCATCATACATGCATCATGCCCGATCTTTTGCCGTAGAATTAAATATTGCATCCGGTGTTTATTCTAGTGTTTTGCTTCTTCGCGGATAAGGCCGTTGAGTTGATGCGAGTGTCGACCCGATCTTCGGTTGAACCTTCGACAATATTTTCAGGCGAGCATCTCCCCCTTTCTACCTATCTTACTTTTATAGTATTTGTTCCCTCATGTTGATCTATTGCTATCTGTGTTGCGTTGCTCTAGTTTTCGTACCCGTGATTTCCTTGCAGCCTTATATTGCCTTGGACATATCCTATTACCTGTTGTTTGGTAGATAGATGTACTTGCACGTCGTAGTCGCTTGCTCGCGTGCTGTTGCGTGTTGCCGAGTACCACAGTTGTTGGAGTGTTGCCGCATGTTTAATGTTGGAGATGATCATGGCTCTCATTATCGTCACTTTACTTACTGTTTAACAACTAAAACTGAAGTAAGTAAGCAGAGTCACAGGTGGGCAATGTTATTTGGTTGTTAACCGTCCACTTGTGTCCCGTAGGACCCCGAGTACTTGATACTTGTTCCTTGAATATTCGCGCTATCCACATCCGGGAGGATTATGGGACCCCCCTGAGCCAGAGCTTGATTCATTCTTATTTCTTGGGGCCACAAACTAGTTTGAGGTTTTATTTACTATCCTGTACTTATGCCATGCTTTACTGCTTTATTATGATTGTGCGAGGAGCACCTGTACTGTTTAGGTAAGCGGAGTGTTTTCGCGGTATCGACAAGCCCAGTTTTGGGTTCCCAGTCGTTTACAGCCATTGTCGCAAACCTTGAGTCTGTCTCGGAGTCAGCTAACTTCGTTGCGGGTCTACTCAATGGGGTGGCCCCCAGAAATATTTCTGAATCCTGTGATTGCTTTGTCGTGAAGGCCTCGTTGGGTTTTGATTTGGTTTTTCCGAGGTTGATCGAGTGTGTGTTGCTATTTGTGCACCCCTGCAGGGTAAAACTTTCTGAAAGCCGTGTCCGCGGTTATGGACGACTTGGAGCACGGTATCTTGATCATAGACAACTATAACTAAAGTAGTGCTATAAATTTGAATTTATAATGACTAGTAATCAGCTTCACTATAATGGAATGGCTAAATAAAACTGCCAACAATTGCTTGTTGAGTTGTCGCTTGCGACCATTTGTACCTGACTAGTAAGTATTGCAACTATAACGGAATGGCTAAATAAAAGTACCAACAACTGCTGGGTTTTGGGGTATCTCATGCTAATTGTAACTGACTAGTAAGTGTTGCTACTACAATGGAATGGTTAACTTAAACTGCCCACTGCTTATTATATCAGGACGACTATCTATACTTGACTAGTAATTGCTGCAACGATAACCGAATAAATAAAACTGCCAATGGTGTGAGTTCCTCGGTTGACTTCCTCGTTTGGTCTCGAGGGGGAAACATCAGGAAGGGTTTGTTTGATGGTAGCATCAGGTTGGTTCCGCATAGGTCTTTCTTACCCTCTCGATAGCGGCGGTTATATCGAGTCTCTATAGGTGTTTAGTGCATGTTGCGCTGCCGATCCACCATACCTATGTAGGCGAGGACCGCAATTCTAGCCTCGCTGTCTTGGCCTCAAGATCGACCGCTCTCTCTTTTCCTTTGCCCTTTGTCGGCACCTTTTTGTTTAAGCAGGTTTTGAGATCGACGTCGTTAGCGTGGTTACCCTTCCGCTTGGGCAGGGTTATGGACGCCATTGGTTATTCTTCAGGGCTCTTAGCCCCATTTGCATCTTGTCCGTAGTCGGACGCTCTTTCGTTTTCAAGGTGATTTGGATCTTTGTATATTATCTCTGTATTCTTGACTCTTTGAGTCGCTGTTATATATATATATGTTCTGTGGGTCCCATCGAGGACTGTTGTGTAATGTTATTACTTCGTTTTCCACCCGCACGAAAGTGCCTGGTGGGCACCTTTGAATCGTTTCTATGCGGGTTTGGCGGGTTTCGCTAAAACTTACATAGGGCCAATTCTGAGGGTGTTACATCGGGTGTGTTAGATTCTGCGAGTGTATACAATGGGAGCAAGCCAGATTTGCTCATGCGGAAGCTAAGGTTTGATCTTGACGAGCCTAGCATGTACAGACATGGTCTTGGAACAAGGAATACCGAAAGGTAAAGCATGAGTCATATAGATGATATGATGAACATGATGATTGTTCGCCTTTGAAACTATATCATGTCACGTGATGATCGGACTTGGTGTAGTGAATTTGGTTCATGTGATCACTAAAACAATGTGAGGGATATTGTTTTGAGTGGGAGTTCAATAGCAATATGATTAAAAGTTGAACACTATTTATCATAAATTAAATCAAAGTGAATTTTCATAGTTGTTGTAGTCATTGGCATCCGTTTACCACCTTGCGCTTAGTTATAATTGAGATGATAGAACTATAGGATTCTGGTTAGTTACTTTACGAACTGGTATCGTATTGTTTTGAAGTGTTAATCTAAAGTTTAAAAGTCCCATTGCAAACTTTCAGTAAGTTTCGATTACTCTATGAAGTTTAATAGTTGGTATTAAATCAAGAGTAAAAATTCCAGTGTTAGTATATAAGTATCATGTTTGTCTCCATGATTCTTGATATTCAAAAGATCGTTTTAATATCAAGGTAATCTAGGAGTTGAAAGAGTTGTTTCAGAAACCATCATGTATGGAAGTTATTGTGATATCTGAAATGATGTTTTGGTTACAACATGATAGAGTATAATATGGCAAAGTTTATGTTCTCATATTTGATGAGAATTTACAAAAGGTTGGAGACACTAGTTGTCCTAATCCTCCAAAAGGTATTGGAGAGAAATATTATACTCGCGATTCACCATAATAAGCTAAAGTAGCTTGATCATGAATAGTTCCATGATAAGGATGAATATTTGATGTAGGTAAAATGTTTGATACACTAAAATATTACTAAAGAATAGAATTTAAAGAACACCAAACATTTGATGATGGTGATCTGCTTCAAAGTGCAAGTCCAAAGACATTGGTATTTAACTATACACGCTTTGGACTATGTGTCATGTGTATGGCTCCACTATTTATGTTGATAGATTCTTTCAAACAGAAAAGGAAATACTAAAAGAGAATCTCATAAATATATGGCAGAAAAGAAAAGACTAGAATTGTTCAGCTTAGGTATATAAAGGATATACGTGTTATGGCTGTATTCTTTGTTTGTTAAATAATGTGGTTCTTAAGTATTAGATACTGAATTTGTTGGTGTGAATCGTCATACAAAACAACACAATTCATGAACTACAATGGCCTAAGTAACTAGCAAGAGAATATGTGATGATGTTCATCGAGAACAAATAAAGTGTTGATGTGTTTCTCGTTAACATCAAATCTTTCCTTCAAGATTTGTTTTATCAGTTATGAGAACAAAAGGGTTGTTCAAATAATTGTCATAATCCATAAAAGATGGATGATTTACAAATCTCGTTGGATAAATCACATCCATAAAACATGTGCTAAAAATTTCAAAAGACAATTGATTGAAAGATCACTTAGGAAGTGACATCGCCGTTTAAATTATATCGAAAAGAAAACATGAAGAAACTCCATGTGGATGGAATTTTGGAGTCTTTTGATTTTTGATCAAATGACGCTTGTGAAACTTTCCTAGAGATAATTAAAACTCTGTTCTTATGCCAAAGGGAACGGATGACTAGCTTATTGAAACTTGTACATAATGTTGTATGAAGTCCATTATGTATAGTCAAGAGCGATGGATTTCAACTTCATATGCTTTCTCCGAAAATTTGAGTGAATATATGAATATTTGCTTAATGAGGATGTAGTGTGAAGCATTTGAAAATGTTCAAAGACTTTCAAGATGAAGTGCAAAATCAATGTAACAAGAAAATAAAGAATTTATAATAGGATCATAAAGGAAGATTTTTTGTTGCAAGTTTAGCATAACACCTAAGATTTGAGGAATCGTTTCATAGTTTTATGTTTCCCGAAAAACACCATAGTAGTATGGAGTGATCGAGATATGTAATAAAACCTTGTTTGGCATGGTAAGATCAAAGGTCTCATTTATAAAACTGCCATTATATTTTAAAGATTAAAAGCTTTAGAGATTACCATTTTTCCACTGAAAAGAGCTCCATCATAATCCGTTGAAATGACACCATATAAAGTTATGGTTTGGGATAAAACCCAAGTTGTCCTTTCTTAAACATTGGTATGCTATGCATAAGAAAGATGTTTGCAGCCAAAATCGGATGAACATATCTTTGTATGTTATTTTGAATAATCGTTGACTATTCCTCCATAACACCAAAGACAAAAATGTTTGTCGCTTAGAACGTCAAGTTCCTTTCAGAAAGAATTTTCCGTGAAAAGTTAAGTGGGAGGACAATAGAACTTTGATAAGGTTAAAAGAACCTTAGCTATATGTGCAAAGTTGCGCAGCGCCAAAAAGTGTTCCGGAGGCAGCAACAATGATCATGGCTCATGTGCCTCAAAGGTTGTGGTCACGGAGGTCTAAGTTCCTATTGAAACAAGTAGGTTGGGTAAACAATCAAATACCAAGATTTGAGAGTTAAATCATTATTTGACAATAATGATCCGACTACATGCAAAGAAACGATGATGGGTCCTGAATCCGTCAAATGGTTTGAAGCCATAAAATCCATGATAGTTCCATATACGAGAGATCAAGCTTTGAACTTGAAAGACCCTCTGAAAAGGTGCAAGACCTTACAGTCGTATTTGGATCTATAAAGAAATAGACATGGATGTTTCACATCTATGAAATTATCGACATGTCGGGAAAGAGTTCACGACAATGTTCAAAGAGTTGACTATGACAAGATCTGATCTTTCATTAAGCGATATTTAGTCTAGACGGATTAATGTAACAACCACTACATATAATTTTGTTATGTGGTAGTTGAATAAACAAAACAAGTTCTTCTAATAGAATGGTTACCTAGGATGTGTGCATGACACGGTCCAAAGGGTTTTGTTAATTCAAAGGATGCTAAAAGCATATGCAAACTTCAATGATTGAAGTAAGCATCGCGGAGTTGGAATCTTCACTATGATGAAACTGTTAAAAGAGTTTAATTTCATCAGAGACGATGAAGATGCTTGCATTTGCAAGAAATTAAGTGGGAGCGCTAAGACATGTTTCTAATACATTATGTGGAAGACATATTGTTGATTGGAAATGATGTATATTTTTATTGACACAGGTTAAGAATTTCATCTCGATGAAAAGCTTAGGTAGAACCCGAATATTTGGCATCAATGTCTATATGGATAAATTGAGACGCTTATATGGTTGTGCCAGAAGTACATAGATGAGATATTGAATGAGTTCAATATAGAAACTACAAGAAAGGTTCTTGTTGCACAGGAAGGATTGAATAAAGATTCAAGTATTTTGATACTTGATAGATAAAATCACAAAGAGTACTTTATCAATCATGTTGTGATGTGTACAAATCCAGATATGTCCTATGCTCTAAATGTTATGAACGTATACCAGAATGATTCATAAGATGATTATTGGATGATAGTAAAGATATTCTTATGATCTTTTAGAAGAACTAAGAATATATTATTTTGTAGAAGTGACAAATAGATGGTTAGTTCATTGTAAAAGTGTTACATTGATACTAGTTTTGTCACAAAGTACAAATTAAGTTTATATCTATCTAAACTAAGGGTGGCACAATATGATGGAAAGTAAGTTCCATAATGGATTTGGATGAGTTCCAAAGTTAAGACATTGTGATAGATACTACAAAAAAAAGGCTAAGTATATGACTGCTATAATAGCAGCAAAAGAGGGCATTTGTGTCAAGTAGTTTGTTATCAAACTAGGTGTGGTTCACAGCGGGATAGTACTATGAAGATATATTGTACGACAATATTATCAACATGTTTTAACCCCAAGGAACTAAAAGGTCTCACCAAAGGAACAAATTTATACAAAGCCATCTCATTAGAGAATGAGTGATGCGTAGAGACGCAAAGACATGAAATTACACATGGACATGAAAGTGTTGGATCTGGAGATCGGTTGACCACTAGCAATCGTGTAAATACAACACCGGAAAGCCATAGGTGTTGAATGCACAAAGGTTTGAAACTAGATTATTGACTCTAGTGCAAGTGGGAGACTGTTGGAGATATGCCCAAGAGGCAATAATAAAGTGGTTATTATCATATCTTCATGCTTATGATAAATGTTTACATACCATGCTATAATTATATTAACCGTAAACATTAATACTTGTGTGATTTGTAAACATAAAAGAGTCCCTAGTAAAGCCTCTTGTTAAACTAGCTTGTTGATTAATATATGATCATGGTTTCCTGATCATGAACATAGAGATGTTATTAACAAGAGGGTCATATCATTAGGAGAATGATGTGATGGACATACTCCTATAGTTAAGCGTAGCATAAAGATCAAGTCATTTAATGTAGTTCATTTGCTATAAGCTTTCTGATACATAGTAACCTAATTCCTTCGACCATGAGATCATGCTAATCACCATCACCGGAAGGATGCTTTGATGACATCAAACACCACACACCGTGAATCGGGTGGCTATAAAGGTGGCATTGAGTGTTCGGAAAGTATGTGTTGAGGCACATGGATCAAGAGTGGGATTAGTCCATCCATATGACAGATAGATATACTCTGGGCCCTCTCGGTGGAATGTCATCCAATTATCTTGCAAGCATGTGACTGGCTCACAAGGGATCACATATCACGGGAACGAGAAAAGTGTACTTATCGGTAACGAGGTTGAACTAGGTATGCAGAGATACCGACGATCAGACCTCGGATAAGTAAACTATCGCGTGTCACATCCCAAATTTTAGATTTGGTCTTGCATATCTTTCATATCATTGCATCATATCTTTCCATGCAAAACCGTCGAGTAGAAAGGTTCGGCGAAGCGCTATTTGCAAAACCCTATTTTGTTTCGCTACGAGGTTCCTGCGGGAAGCTTTAGTAGGACTTGCGACAACCACCCCTGTAGGTTCGAGGTTTCGCTCAAACCTTGACGAAAGGTTGTTCCCCTCAACGATACGAACCCGTAGGCGCGAGAATCTCTCCAATCGGAGTTCGTATGCAAAAGCCTCGGACGTTTTAGTAATCCGCCGGAAAACGGTCCGAAAATCCGGACCGATTTCCGAGTTCTAGTACAGTTCTGGACCGAATTGGAGTAGGACCGCGCGAGGGGCCCCACTTAAGGACCCAACCGCCGCCTCGATTCCTCGAGACCGCCGCGACTCTGAGACGCGCAGCCTCGCTTCCGCCGCTCCGCCTCGGCCGCCACGGTTGCCGCCGCCGGTCGCCTCCTCGCCGCCTCACGCGCCTCGCACAGGTAAGGCCGCCGCCGCCTCCGACAGCGAGCCCGCCGCGTCGCCATCCCCGTCGCCCGCCTCGCCGCCACGCCGCGCCGCCCGCTGCCGCCGCCGCCTGCCGCCAGCGCCGCGTCGCCGCTGCACACACACACACACACACACGCACGCGCGCGTTATCGCATGCATGCAAGCACGCACGCATACACGCACGCACGCGCTCCGTCTCGCACGCGTATTTATTTTGTCGACCCTATTAGTTGACGGTGTGTACCCGTGCAGGAAAGCCTCGTCGCCGGAAGTGATCGTCGCCGCTGTCCGGAACCCGTTCGGAGTCCGTTTCGTCGTCGTTTCCGGTAAGACAGCAGCCACCGTCAGATCTCAGATCAGCGGCCTATATCGTTAGTTGACCGGTCAGATTCAGGCGTTGACTAGTCAGACGTCCAGTCAGCGCCCAGTCAGCAGACGCTTTGACCAGTCAACATACACAATTGACTGGTCAATTTCGTTAATCTTTTAGTTGGCAGATTTCGGTAGAATCTTGTAAATTGCGTAGAAATTCAACCGCTTGGCCAAAAATTGCAAATAAAATATGTACGGGTTCAGTGAGTCGTGTAGAATCTCGTTGTACCTTTGGTTCAGACTTTTACTGCAAGGTTTAGTACAGTTTAATCAAACTAGTTAGTGGACTTTTCGCAGTATTAAATTCGTAGAAAAAGATCCGTAGCTCCAAAAATCGCGTATGATATGCCCCTGGATTCAGTGGAACGAGGGGAATCTCACGGTGAATTAAAAAGGTAGGCTTACAGTAAAAACTTCTGCAGAAACTGTCTATTGGCTTTCTGCAGTGTTTTAATTACTCGGGGAGTTTTATAATTCCTTTTCGAGTAATTCCAATTGGTACTGTTTCTAATCAGCGATGCCCATAATGTAGAATTTTTCCAAGATTTTACAAACAGTATACTACCGGAAGTGAATTATTTAAGTTCTAGCTCTAGTTTGGAGCATTACTTTTGTCTAGTAGTTTTCCTAGCGCTAAAACTATTTTCCATGCATACAATCGGTAGTGTTATGTTATAGGATGTTGTGGTGCAGCTGTAACACCAATTCACTTGTCATTCATGCATTCATGCATCATATTTGTTGCATATGCTTGTGCATTGTTTGTTTATGATTGCAATTGTATCGTGTAGATTGTGTTGAGTGCAACGCTTGCTTGTGTGAGGATTGTGCTCCAGACCGCTTCAACCAAGGCAAGTAGATGCTACTTTGTTCATGATATCGTCCTACTATTTTCAATGCATTGTCGTGTATTTTATAGATGCATGTGTAGGATGATACTATCGCTATGCTATGTCCTATTATGTGGTAGGACCCTCTTTGTAGATGAACCACCGTTGGTAGATGTGCTTAGCCATGCTATGTTGAACGAGGGATGGGTTACATCATTGATACTTGTTTTCTCAAAGTATTGGTTTGCGAAATCTACAAACAACTTAATCAATGAACCCCCTGGGTGTGATGGTATTGATAATTTTTGGTGGTTTCATTGTGGAAAGGCACCCAGGTATCAAGAGAGAATGATTGGCTTCTTTATTGTGTAACTTACGTGTACAACCATGTGCCAATAATGAAATGGGCGGTTGGTTGGACTTAGTAGGTTGTGGTAACTCGAACCCGCGTATCCAGAGATGTAGAATTTTGGTAGGTTGGACCGGTGCGCGTCGGGATTGAGGAGCTACTTCCCGAACAGTCTCTTCTTGGCCTTCTCCCTATCTTCACCCAAAATGAGAGTGATGGTACGAGCTGGGCTGGCCAAGTCACATGGGTAAAGTGTACTAACCTCTGCAGAGTGTATAATCTAATCGATTAGCCGTGTCCCCGGTTATGGACATCTGAGTTGCTAGATATTGATTCCATGACATGTTTCTCGCTCATTCTAATTTCATAATTATTTTAATATTGTTGGGTTAACTTAATTAGGATCTTTTCAAAGAAAATCAAAAACTGTTTATGAAAGTAGGACAAATGTATTTGCAAATGCAATCCAGACACAGCTCCAATTGCCAAATATGCATGTAGATGTTAGTACTATTGTCTCCATTACTAGCTCTACTTGCCATACATTCCATGTATTGATCCTTCGGGGCTGCTACGTTTCATGTTGCAGGTTATTTCGATTCTGATTGTCGTTATAGGCCACGGTACTCCACTCGGCACTTGTTCACTTGTGGGCAATTTGAAGAATGGAGGATTTACATGTTTATGTTGCTACCTGAATAATTTGAGCTAGCTTTACGCTAAGCTTTTATTGTAATAATGATACTCTGGATCTTTGTAGTACATGATACACGGTTATTTTGCTATGTTATCTATCTTACTCTATTGTGGGCCAATGAACCGATCCAGGGATTGGCATGTCACATAGAGGCCACGGTCTTTTCAGAACCGGGGTGTTACATCGCGAGACAAAGGGAAATTGGTATCGTATGTAAATGGTTCATTCGATCACGAAGTAATCGTAGAAATATGTGGGAGCCATATGAATTCCAGATTCCTCTATTGGTTATTGATCGGAGAAGAGTATCGATCATGTCTGCATTATTCACGAACAGTAGGGAGACACACTTAAGGATTCGATGTTGTTTAGTAGATATGGAATGTGAGTAAAGAGACCGAATATTTTTCGGAGTCTTGGATGGGATCCGTGATATCATGAGTATATCCGGAATGGTCCGGAGAATAAGATTCATATAAGGAAAGTCCAATTCCGGAGTTCGGGAATGGTTCTGGTGTTTTCACCGGAATGTTCTAGAAGGGTCTAGAAGGTTCGTCGATCTGGAAGGGGAAGGGGACATGGATGTGTCATGACAAAGTGGAATGGTTGCATCATGTCCTACGTCACTTGGCTGGACACTTGGAAGAGAGAAATCAAACTCTAATTTGAAAGTCAAAAGGGCAGTTTGAAAGAGTCAAACTCGGACAATATTTCCAACTGGAGGGAGAGAAGGATTCTTACCTAGGGAAGGAATCCTCCCTCTCCCTTGGGCCGGCCACATGAAGTCGAGTTGGGGGAGGACTCCCTCCCCCTTGGCACCTCCCCACCTATAAAAGGAGGGGTAGGGCGCCCCCCCTTGGACACACAAGAAACCCTAGGTTGGTCGCCGCCCCCCTCTGTAGTTGCGGCCAATCTAGATCTCCTCTAAACCGATACCAACTAGCTAAACCCTAATTGCTAGCTACCTCTAAACCTCGGCCTCTAAACCCTAGATCGTCGGGGCTCCCTCTACTCCACCATACCCGCTCCGGCTTAGGCGAAGCCCTGCGGGATCTCCCCTCTACTTCCGACACCACGCCGTCGTGCTGCCGGAATCGCGAGGAGAGAACTACAACCTCCGCTGCCTGCTGGAACAAGGGAGAGGAAGGTCTTCATCGAGTACCGTACGTGTGACCGACTGCGGGAGCGCTGCCGGAATGCGGCGCCGGAAGGATCGTCTACGCGATCTTGAGATCTGCAAGTGAACGACTACATCACCCAAGAGAATCTTCTCTTGTTAACCGCTTTGGATCTTCGAGGGTTAGTACTCTATAAACTTGTTGCACTGATCTAGTAGATAGATCTTGGCTTGATCATATATTAGATCTTGATTGTGTGTTCATGCGGTAGAAACTTTTTGTTTGCCATGCTACGAACCCCTACATACTGACCTATAAGTACAAATTACATGCTAACACCCCTTATCTCTTTTCCTTACTATGATTAATACTTAACCACTAATCTCGTTAACCTTCTCTATTTTTAGTTAAAACTGATAGAATGATGTAAACCATATTTTATGATTACATGGAGTGCTATATTTTTGTTTGTGTATGTATCTTGATATATCCCAAGTATACAAATATGAGAATGAAAAAGAACAAAAGTTATTTGTAACCTATCATAGTTAACTTGAACCGAAGCTCCCATGTTTCCTAGTGTCACTATTTTTATAAACTAAGTATCAATTTCACACATAATTAGGATAGAAGTTAAACTTCAATCTAGGAAAATTTTGTTGGTGCCATCAAGTACAAGGCCTTCCTTGTTTCTTTGAAGTTGTCTAACTCTGTTTTGGGGGTGATTTCGGTTCTTACTCTACTTTACTTGGCTTCTTGTGATCTCTTGGTTGGTTGTTATGCGGTTGACCTTCTACTCCTCATTCACGACTATTCTTGGCCTTCTTATCCTGTCTTCCCTTTTCTTCATAACTCCGGTACTCCCTGGTGTGTCGCTCTCCCATTAGTGATTTCATAAAAGAATAAATATTATACGAAAAGACATTTTCCAAACTTTTTTTATCGTTTCCACTTTTGGGGCATTTTACCCTCATGATTAACTTCACAAGTTAGGCGAAATTATGCAAGTGGAAACTGAAATATTTGGAATGAAAACATTTCGTGATATCACCTCTTGTCAGAAATCATGTGATCTTCAAAGCCTCTAGTGCAGCCCACTAGACACTCACTTGCAGACTTAGATTCCACTCGTATCAACATTCATATAGCAAACATTTTGACTAAATTGTTGTACTTATTTTCTTTTATATTTTGTGTTCAATTATTGTACGATGGTTGCTTTAATGCAATTGAGTTTTTTTGTTTTAGTTTCACGTGCCAAAGTATGAGTATGCAACATGTATGATATGGATGTACCACACATGAAACTTCATCTATAATACATGCTCATACATCTTTTCATTTATTTCTTTTAATATTAACATTTTCTAATTATATTCAAGAACATATACATATATATATATATATATATCTTCTATATATATAAAGTTCTTGGCATAACTATGTTTATTCTCATTCTACTTGATCTCAACATTTTAAAACTAGCAAAAGGGAAATAAGGTTGCTCAGAAAAAACGGAAAATAAGGAGTGGAAATGTGCTCCAAAGAATATAATGCAAGTCATCCTTTTGTCTATCTTAGTACTATTTTGAAGCAACTTCCAAGTATTCTTACCCGCAAAAAAAATTCCAAGTATTCTATATTTTCAAACATCAGTTTCGGTCTGCCTAGTCAGTTGGTGGTCTTGCATTCGTTTCTTTTTAGACTTTTTTAGATACCTTCGGCTGAAATTCAGAAAATGCACCCAAAGTGGAGCTGAAATGGACCATTTCTAAAAAAAAATTGGTTTTTCGTATTCCGTAAAGTGCATCCCAGGGCATAGAAGCGAGTTTCTCTTAGAGAGTCGAGACCCAACCGTTTAGGCCAGCGTTTGCCCTCTCCTCCCCCTCCTATGGTTTGAGAGTCACCTCCTTCCTCCGAGATCTTTCTCTTCTCCTCCTTGGCGGTGTCGCCGCTTAGGAAGGGGGGGGGGGGTGGAGTGCCTCGCCTTGTACAGAATAGGTGTAGGCCTCTTGGCGTGATGCCGGAGTTGGGCTTCTTGCCCATAGCATGCGGTGTGGCCTCAGATCTCAGTGGAAAGATCGGGTGTATTCTAGGGTTCCTTCTCTCCTTTCATCTGCTCCGGTGGTCGGAGTTGAAGATTAGGGCAAAGACCACCACCCTCTCATAAAATCCACGGTTCCCTGACACCTGCTTCTCAGTTGTCTCTTGTTGTGTTCTCTTCTGCCGGCCGGCCATGGTGGCGCGAGGGGGAGAAGAAGTGCAGAGGAGGTGATGTTGGGTGGTTGTGCCAGAAGGGGGCCCCCATTCCAGCGCATCGGCGTGACGCTGGACGATCGCTGCTAGGGGATGCTGATGTGCTGCCATGGTGGAAGTCATGGACGACCTCCCTTAGGCGAGCCCTGGGTGGAATAAGCGTCACTGTCTTCTGCTTACTGGTTCGGTATCTCTGTCCCTCCTCTTGGCCGGCCTCGGTAGCGAGGGAGATGAGGGATTTGATGTTGTGGCTGTTGGGCATGGGAGACGACACTCTGGGTCGATGGAGCATGCGACCTGGGTAGCAGATTCCAAGCGGCGGTGGAGCTACGCCGCTGCTATCTTTGGTCGCGGGAGTGGCCCTGCTGCGCTTGAGCGTGGTGGCGGCTTGAGCCCTTCTTTCCTCCTTAGGTGGAGGATCTTCTTCAACCTCGCCACGGCATCGTTCGCCGTTGCTTCCCCAAGTGGCCTAGTCCCCGGTGGAGGCATGGGTGGCCACGGACGGAGGTCGTCTCTGATCGGCGTTGAGCAAGGCAATGAGCGTGGGCTCGATTGCATTTTCCTATCCTTCTGTGGGGTGCTCTATGTAAAAAAAATTAGACCGGGTTGTACCTTTTCTTTTCTTTTGGGTTCTCTATGTAATTATAACCCCACCACCGATTAAATGCATGCTCTAGGTCTTTCGGGACCTTTCACGTTAAAAAAAAAGGCAGAAGCAACGCCAACTCTTAATCTAGTGGCGTTTTTCGAATACCCCAAATTGTAGTGGCACATTGTGAATTTCCGCGAGAAGCAACGAGTAATAGAAAACTCAAAATTACAAGTTTACCGTCTACTACTTCTTCCGTTTCAAAATATAAGATGTTTTAGTTTTGTCAAGCAAATACATCTAGACTTGTTGAAGTTTACTAAGTATTTTGGAGCGGATGGAGTGTTTATCGTCCAAATGTTCTAACGCGTTGTGTATATATGTACATCGTCCATTCACGTATAATGCCCAATCAAAATCACGAGAAAACAAGAAACCGAAATCGAATCCATGCGACCGAATCTCATCTCAGAAGTTCTCCTTGTGGAAGACGAACTTGGTGGTGGTCCGGTGGGAGAAGTCCTGCGACAGGCGCCTGAGCTCCGGCGTGACCTTCTGGTCGCCGCAGTAGAAGACCCCCACGCGCTGGCCCTGGTGGTCGCAGGCGACGCGCTTGAAGACGTCCCGCCAGCATGGCCTCGCGAAGTGGGTGCGGACGCGGGTCCCGGACACGACGTCGACGCCGCTCTTGGCGTGGTGGAGCGCCTGCAGCATCACCACCATCGCCGACCGCGCGTCCCCTTCCTCGTACACGCTCGTGCAGTGGTTGTGCAGCTCCACCACGTCGCCGGCGGCGTCGCGCTCCGCCACCTCGTTCATCACGCCGCGGAACCACTCGAAGGAGCCTTCCTCCCGCGTGCACCAGTAGAAGTACACCCGCTTCGTCATGAACGGCAGCTCGTCGGCGGCGTCGCTGGCATTGCCGTGGCCGTGGCCTTGGCCTTGGCCGGGCTGGATGTTGTTGAGCACGTCCTTGACGATGCTGATGAGCGGAGTGGCGCCGATGCCCAGGCCGATGAGGAGGAGCACGTCGTACTTGCGGTAGTCCTGCGCCGGCGCGCCGTACGGGCCGTCGATCAGCAGCTTAGGGAACGTCCTGATGACGAGCAGATCATTAATAAATCCACACGCCGATCACATCATCAGTTAACTATCAATTCAAAGAAGAATCTCAGGATCATTTACTTGGCGTTGTGCTCCATGGAGGTGAAGTCGGCCCTGAGGAGGCCGCTCTGCCCCACCGCCGGCGGCCAGCAGCTCTGAGAGAAGATGGCTCGGAATTTCGAGGTCCAGTCGCCCCGGCACCGGATGTGCATGCTGAGGTAGTCGTCGCCGGGAGCAGAGGTGATGGTGAAGGGGTGCCTGCAACATGCCATCGATCGTGTCAACTCAGCCTCAGGTGCACACACCGGCATTCTATCGCACGGACGCGGAGACAATCGATGAAAGAAGCTCACCACTCGAACGGCGAGACCTCGCCGCAGTTGACGTAGATGTACTGCCCGCTCTTGTACCTGAACCCATGGGGCTTGCTCATGTGGATGGCGATCACATTCCCAGGGTACACCGCCACCTTCTCGATCCTCACCGTCGTCAGGCCGTGCGACCTCAGCGCCCGGAGCAGGCGCTCGCCGGCGTACAGCAACACCGGGATGGCAAGGTACATCCATGTCTGAATTTTTAGCAAAGAGAGGAAGTTCATGTCTGAATCTATTGCAGCGACGAACTGAAAAAGGAAAAAAAAACTTGCTAGCTGACACTCACCGTCTGCTTGTACCATGTCCGGTTGATGTATAGGCGGACGCCGTGGACGACGAGGGCGATGTAGACGACGACGAAGAGGTGGTGGGAGTACCAGAACATGTTGAACCCGCTGAGCCTGCGGAGCGGGTTGCCCTCGCCGAGCTTGCTCCGTCGGAACCGCGGGTGCGCCAGGGTGAATGCCACGGCCATGAGCACCACCATGATCACCCCCGTGACGCCCTCCACGCCCCGCACGAACCACCAGTAGTCCGGGATCCTCTTCTGCCCGAAGTATCGCTTCATCGGCTCGTACGCCTCGTCGCTGGCGTGGAGCAGGCGCGGGAAGTCGCATGTCAGGTGCGTCACGGCGTGCAGCGCCACGCCAACGGCCACGCCGCCCGCCACCACCTTGTGGAAGTTGATGTTGTCGTTGAAAGGCACGACGGCGCCGAGCCTTGTCCGGGATCGGAGCCATGTGACGGTGTTGCGGCACACGGGGAGGAGGATGAGTGCCATGTTGAACTTGGTGGTCTCGGCGCCGCCCTTGGCGACGCACACGCAGTAGCCCATGACGTCGAACGTCGGGTGGCGGCGGTAGGCCACGAACTTCCAGGCGAAGAGGCCGGCGTTGATGGCCAGCCACAGCGACATGACCCACACGCGCTTCCAGTTGTCCTCCAGGAAGTAGCGCGCCGCCGTGAGGCCGCGCCGGAGCGGGTTCGCGTCACGCGCCGGCACCAGCCTCTGGCTGATGAGCTGGCTGATGTTGGCACTGTGCGCCACCAGGGTCGTCGGCGCCTGGGAAGGGGGGAGCAGCAGCAGCGACTCCAGCGTAGCAATCTGACCAAGATGGAGTGTCAGTGTCAGTGTCACTGAATTACCGACAATGTCACAGCCAGTCCAATTATTGAAGATGGAGTGTGTACCTCGATGTAGCCGAGCTGGTCGGGGTCGAGCTCTTCCATGATTAACGCGGTGTACTCGTCGACGCGGTCGAGGATCTTGGTGAGCTTGTTGGCGGAGGCGGTCAGAGTGAGCACCTCTTTGAGCTCCTCTTCGGTGATCCGACCGTCGGCATTCTTGTCAACCCTGCAACAGGTTCAGCAGGAACTCAGTGTTCGATCCACATTTCATCAGGATTGTACGGGGGAAAGTTGGACTCTGATTTGCATCTGAAGACAGGCACACATACATGTCAAAGAACGTCTGGAGCTTGGCATCGAAGCCTGGATCAGAGAGCTGCTCCCAGAACTCCCGTAGCTCGTTCTTGGTGAGCACCTGGGCCACTATCCCCCTTCGCCGCGCAAGCGCGTCGAACATCTGCGCCGCGAATTCCTCCGACCCGACCATCCCTACAACACACAAATTGTTGAAGATCGGTTCAGGATAGATACTACTGCTAGTAGGAGTGGTGCTGCTCACTGACAAGAAAATCAGACTCCGGTAGTAATTTTTTTTCTGAGCCTGACGCTTTAGACAAATGCAAGAACGAGCAGGCTGCAGGTGAGCTTACCGATGCACTGCCCGAAGCGCGAGCGGAGGAGGAGGCCGTCGACGGCGAGGCGGTCGAACCGCTTCTCGACGTCCGGCCAGCTGCCCTGCGTGACGACGCTCTGGTTGAGGAACTGGAGTCCCCTCAGCGCCTGGCGGGCGCCGGTCATGCTCCGGTCCAGCCGGGGCTGCTGCTGCGCCGCCACCGGCTTCGTCACCGACGCGATGCGCCTCAGCTCGGCCTTGAGCCTGGACGAGAGGCCGCCGGGGCCGGGCGTGGGCGGCAGGAGCGCGGCCTCCGACATCTCGACGACGCTCTGGATGGCCACGGCGCCGTCGCCGTCGCCGCTGACGTCGAGCGTGACCTCCAGGTACTCCTTCTCCTCCTTGAACCGCGTGCTCCGCCGGCTCCCGCTCTTGCCGTCGGGGCCCCTGTGCTCCGGCGGTGGCCCGCCATTGCCGTTCCCGGCCTGCTGCCCCTCCATGCCCGCCTGAATTGTTGGCAGCAAACTATACTGAGCAAGCAATGGCTCGTCGTCGAGACACACCTGCAGGCACTGATCTGAAGGTCTGAACAATGGAAGCGGGAAGTGGATGCTTAAGGGATTTGTTTCTGAGAGCCAAGAAACCAAGAACGTGCACGATATATATGGGACAGGCACACGGCTGACAGGAAGTGGTTCGTAGGATTTGGTGAGGACACGGTTGTGATCTACGGAGTACTACTTGCTGCGCTAGTATAGAGGAGCTAGAGTTTGTCTAAGGTTTGGTGACGGCACAAGTCAAGAGGAGACCAAGAAGCAGCAGGAAGGGAAACAGTGGGCGCCCCAGGCTGGCTCTCGAGGTCCAGCAATCCTGCCGCTGGTTAGGGACGCCTTCAAAACCGGTGAAGTTAAACAATGGGGTCTAGTACTAGTCGACCATTGCAGATTTGAAGCACTTTTTTTGAGGAATCGCTAGAGGCCGTTTTGGACAGCACGGTGACTTGTGCATATGTTGTCAGGGCATGTTCTCCAAAATGTAGCACTCCCTCCATTTCATATAACTCGGCACGTTTGACTAAGTCAAAGTCAATCTTTATAATGTTTAAGCAACAAAACATTGATGTTAGGAAATGTATATGCTAGGAAAGTATGTTTCATTATATTTGCAATAATATGAATTTAATTTTGTAAATGATTATAATTTTAAATTTATAACTGGTCAAACTCGATAACGTTTTACTTTGACTAGACCTAATATGCAGAGTAATAAGTATAAAACAGAGCGAGTAGTGTAGTACTCCCTCCGTTTCAGGGCTTAAGGCGTCCTCGTTTTACGTGTTTTTTCTTTGACCAAGAATTACTATAAATATGTAAGAGTTTTGGTATAAAACTAGTATCACCGGAAAGTATTTTTCAATATGAATCCAACGGTACTAATTATGTACAATATAATTAAGATTTTGTTGCTCAATTCTTTTGGTCAAACTTTGCTTTGGAAAGCGTGTGCGCCTTAAGCCTTGAAACAGAGGTAGTACTACTCCAGTTCCCGTAAATATATTATATTTGAAAAAAAGCTAGTAGTATTTCTTGCATTCGAGGATTGTATGTTAAAATGTTTGCATCTGGTACGTGAGTATAATCCTAGGCAGATCATAATTTTGTTTGGGGTCTTTCATCGTGATAGAAATAAGCCAGTGTTAAGATTAACTCGTTTTTGCAGTCTGGTTTGGGGGGGAGATCATGTTATGCCTTCCCTTTCACGCGTCTGGTTCGGTGGAAGAAAGAGAAGAAAAAGCAATGGTGAAAGTAAATTATACAACTCCAAGTGTCCAGGGTTGTTGCTGAGGGCGAGGCATCTACAGCTGGATGAGCTTCAACGCGCACCCAGCCTAATTGCCTAAAACAAGGGAAGAACGGCACGCAGGTGGACAGGAGAAAACCACCGGCGGCCACTCTAGGGCTGTCAAAAAAGTTCGGACTTGACAAACTGTACGAGTTCGGCGTGTTAATAGTTCGGCTCGAGCTTGATTCGTCTCTCTAACAAACCAAACTCGAGCCTGTTTTTGAGCTCGCGAGCTTAGTCGAGCCAAACTCAAACAGTTCGATAAAGCTCGTGATTTTTATACAACCGCAAAATTGAGACTGATATTATTATTCCATCTGTTGTAAGACCGCTAAAATTATTATGCTGGCATGTTGGCACTGTATTAGTATTATATGAAACTCCAAGCAATTTATGCTATTCCGTTTTCAATCTTTACTGTTTTCTTGCTATGTAGCTGCATGTCGATGTACTAAAATTTTCTTACCGAGCTTCAACGAACCGAGCTCAAGCCTACTCGAGTTTGTTCGAGCCGAACTCGAGCTTAGATGTAGGCTCGAAGGTCAACCTAGGCTCGCTCGAGCTCGGCTCGAGCTCGGTAAGCTCGAGCCGAACCTAACAATGTTCGCTCAAGTTCGGCTCATTGACAACCCTAGGCCACTCACCCCTGTGCTGCTGCATGTGCTCCAGGTTTAGGCAGCCGCCTTGGTCATTATATTATGTTATGTGGTCGCTTCTTTTGCCCCCGTTAGACCTGCATCCCTGCCTGCGTCGCCTCCGCCGCGATCGGAGTGGGAGATTCGGCAGGAATGTACGAGTACATCTCCATAAGCATATTTCAAGGAATCTAAAGAACTCCCACCGTCGCGCATAATATATGATGATATCACAACCAAAATATGAGTATATTGGTTACAATACTACTCTCTATCCCTTCCAAAATATAAGCCCTTTTTTGGAAAGCATCTTCTCGTAGGTTCGAAGTAAAATGAGTGAGCCTACCATCTAGATACATGAGTTTCAGTAAAAAACTAAAACATCTTAGGGCAAGTATAATACGGTAAGAGAGAGGAGAGTGGACTCTTTATACTTTGGAACCGAATAAGTGGATGGTACTTAAATAACACCAACATGCATGTTCTGCTAAACTTCTAAAATTTCGGGTTCCAGCCACCCCGTGCTTTCACATATGGATTCAGTGGAGATATAAACAACCAGGGCGATAATCTAGCTGAAAATGTTACAGCTCGAGATTACCGATGATTGACATGATTTAACATTCATGTCTGTAAAAATCGAAGAGATAAACTGCATATCAATAATCAGCTCACTCGAGCCATACATGCGTCCTTGTTGGTTCAGTCAAGGAACTCTTGTCATTTTTGTTTGTTCACTACACCATCAGAGCCTCTCCAACAAACGAAAATGGATGCACTACGAATTAATCTAATCTGATATAAGTACATGATTTACGCCGGTGAAAATTATCAGCTGTAGTAGAGAGATGCGAGACAAATTAGCAAGTCTGTTAGCAGAAGCCCAATCGCATCAAACACATATTTGGGCGCAAACAAACCCCAGACCTGCAAAGTTCAAAAAGATAACTAGTGTCACTTCTTTCAACTGTGTGGTACAAAGCAGCAACACCTATTGCTGGGTAGGAATAGAGGTGCACAAGTTTACCATCAGGTGACGCCTTTGAATCGTGACACATAATATTGTAACTGTCGTAATGATAGCCATAATTAGACCATACATCAAATGGACCTGAGTTTGGCACATACAGTTTAGATGTCATGTGGATCAACAAGCAAAGAAACAGACAATATCAAGATCAACTATAGGAGCTCCAAAAAATGTTTGATTACACTATTTCAGTATATGGTCAACATTAGAGAAATCGATTATTGTTTTTACTCCACCACAGTGGTGCCTAAACAGTAAATTCAGGCTGAGAACGGGGCAAAAACCCGCACCTAATCCAATCCACATCGTATAATCTATTCCTAATATTACCAATCCAGCCCAACCCAAAAATTAGCTTTATTAATCCACACCACACCACACCAAAGAAATTTCCGGACGCACCCACACCACACCGCATGGAGAATGTGGACTGAACCCACGGGTTCAGCTCGTGAGGTGCCAGATGCACGAGTCGTGGGAAAGGCTGCAGAATTTGGCACTCTGCATGCATGCACGTATGAGTGTGGCTGGCTGGCTGTGCATCACTCTTTTCGATAGGGAATGGAGGCCGTGTGGTGCATCAGCATGGGCTCGAGCCGCAGGTCGACTCCGTTTCGCTCTCTGCGGTTTGAGTCTGCACTGCACCAGACCAACCCGCAAAATGAGCATCACCACACCAACCCAACCCAATTGATGCATGCACCCATTACAAACCACTCCACTCAGGTTCAAACTAAAATCCAGCCCGTTAGATCCATTCGAACCCGCGCCATTCACAGCCTGACAGTAAATACTGGCTGCCCATCCTAATTTTTCTAAACATGCAATTTCTTTGTAAATATGAATATTTACCTACTGAAATTATGTCAGTAAAATACATCCAGAAAGCACAAAAGAATTTTCTTCAGTACCTGTATTAGATTATTGATGGTGCCATCATTCACCTTGCTTTTCTTGGACGCAGTATTACAACAGTAGATGGCAATAAAAGGAAGACTAAGAACTGGCAGGATGTGAGAAACACCAAAGGTATCAATGGAAAGAAGAAACCCTTGACGCATGATATGGAAATGATCAAACCTGTGATATTTGGAATGTGACAAACATCATTACATAAAATGCAAGAAATATTTTCCTTACAGTCACAATAATGTTATTTGGAACATAATTATACTTACCCAATGAATGCAGCACCATAACGGAGGCCATCAAAGGTACACCTGAAAATTATTCTTTATTAGCAGGTAGCAGCAATGCATTTTTTACCCACCCCATCTAACCATGCAAATTAAATAACCTTAACCATAAGCTCAAAGCCCCCACCCCCATATAACTGTAAGGACAAATGGACCTGCCTTATCTCTTTCGAACCAGTAAACATAGTACATGAAAAAAAATCATGAAGACAGAACCACAAATCTAAGCAAAAGAAAGCTGTAGATGCATCAAACCATGAAGGATCTTACCAGTGACCAGTCAGATAAAAAAGACAAACTGCAAGAAGGCTCCACTGTGTTACCGATACAGGGTTAGCAACACAACTCCCAACTATGTCAAGTTTCAAGTCTTTCTGATACTTCTGCTGTAACTTTATTATACACCAAGCTGCAAAATGGTTACTTAAAATTTCAGATACTATGCTTCCTAATAAAGATATAAAAGGAAAAAAGGACTCAAGTTGTGCCTAAAGAAGAATGCCATATTCTGAGAAGTAAAGTGTCTAGAGTGAGTAGCAAAGTACCTCCAGTAATGCAAATTAACGCCACAAAAGAACCTTGCCTCCCCAACAAGATCAAGATAGTTGGACTCCATGAACACAGCATGGCTGCTGAAAAACTAGTTATCCTTTTGTTCAACTTCAAACAATCCATTGGGCCAAACAATCGGCAAAGTACAGATATTGCCAGTGACAAAGCTCCAATAGCATAAACAAAGCGAGGAGCTAATCTTATTCCAATATCTCGAACGGCTTTAGGATGAGACAACAAAGTACTTTCAGAAATCCAATGATTTGCTATAAAAGAATAGCTCAAGATGGTTCCAGACATAATTAAGTACTTCAAGAACCTCTGGTGGACTGCAGAGGTGATGAACTTCAATACAATGTAGGCCACCAAGGCAAGAGATATGATGGGGAAGATAGCCATGAAGACATTGCAAAAATTGGAACCAAAAATGTCACAGACAATGCTCACAGGGTGGTCTTTTGTAGCTGTTGGCCCAGCAATTTGTTTTGACATACCAAACTCAATTCCATACCGTGTACAAATATTTAGAAGAAGAAAAACAAATTCCTATCAATTCAAAGAGTAAGTGTGTTAGAAAATAAATGATATAACCAACAGTAAAATAAGAAGCCAAACGGGAAAATTCGAGCAACAATTGATAAGGTAGGAATATTAACTTCTATGCTGAAGTTTCCTTTCGTAGCTGAGTGCCACACACCAGCAATGCAACTCGTGGACAAAAGAAAGTTCGCAACTCTACCTTCTGTCACTGCATGACAAGAAAACAACTTCACGAATCAGTAGATACCAAAGTGAGCTCAAAATGTAGTGACCTTGGTATATCTGATGAACTCACATATATAGCTGTTGGATAGTAAACTCGCTGCTCGAATCGTGACCAATGTAAATGCAAAGGATAATTTGGGGATGATCCTTGCACCGGCACTTTCCTGATCTGATTGTTGACATGCAGCATTCAGCTTCACAAGCGTGTATGCCTGAGTGATAACCGACAGTATCATAAGTAACAGACCAATGCCCATCAACCACAAATCGAACTCCGTCCAAGCAGAGCGAGCGAGCTTTGCAAAGCTTTCCAAGAAACTAGAGTATGCATCAATTTGCAACTGCAGAGCAGAACTTGTGCTCTCGTTAAATTCTTCTCCCGTAGCTATTTCAGATGGACAAGTAGACTTCATAGCCTCTGACCAGTTTGCCTGGCCTTTTGAGTATAGGTCCGCGACATGGTCTAGGTATTCGGCCGAAAATCCAATAATAGAACTGCTAGAATATTGATCAATGTATCTCTTTACCTACAAGGGGCAGATTAAGATCAAACTAGTGCCAGATCAGCATATCTGCAAATGTAGTTCATACTACCTGCCAACTATTTACACAAAGGGCTTCAGCATATCTCCTTCTCCATGCTTCTAGGTCATTCCATGGCGTACATGCTTTGATATCCATCTTTTGATTATCCCATGTCCCAGCACTCAGAGCATACAATTCTGGGTTTACACGTCCAATGCTAGATATGGCAAAACAGACACATTTCATAACAGAGCAATAACACACAACTGAAGCCATCGAATAGGAACCATGTTAAGTTTGCATACCTTCCAAAGGGAAAAGGTATACCAAGTAGTGCTGATACAGTTACTGCAAAGTCAAGCTGAAACCAAAAAATAATAATTAAGCAATTTGATAAAATAGAATATCCATATGAGATTATGAGAACGCAATTACAACTGACCTGCTGCATAGTGCTGACGCACACTTCATTCCCATGCTAGAATAGTAAACCATCAGAAGAAAGGGAAATAAATCAAGCTATTAGTATCCATTGCTAAATGCACAGATAGAAGCTGACTATTGCCAAATAAATTGCAAATAACTAATAAAAATAAGGCGATGAACTAAATATCAACATCACTAGCACTGCATTTATCATACTACATAAATTGTAACCACCCCACTGCGACTACGAGCACACGTCATGTAATACTACTTCATACCCATGCATAACTCACTTAGTTAAAGACAGTATATAGATACATAATTTCTCACAGAATGTCAGATGCCAAACCCAAAATGGAAGAGTAAAGAACTAAATATGGCAGTAGAAGTACCTTCCCTATGTGTTATTTTTATTTCTTTTGTATATAAGTTAAATTCAGGTGATAATATGGCGAAGGAGGCTGCCGGCTAAAATTAAAAGCTAATGAGACAACGAGTACATGCAAACCAGAAAAGGAAGATTATTGGAGAAGATCACTCAATCTATCATAACAAATGGAATTTACCAGATCAAAATTGCATGAATCTTCACCAAGAACTGCTAAGACAGCAATTGGTGGTGTCTTTGGACTCCATGCAAACAGCGATGTTTCAACCTACAATGGAACTGCAATAGTTCAGATAGTTCTGCACTTAGCAACAAAAGAAACAAGACAGATCACCTCTTCAGCAGTTCCTCCTCCATGGTCACCATTTAGGGTTTGGCCATGATCTCCCATTACAAGGAGTAAAGTATTTTCATGGGGACCACCAGGTGTTGATAGGCTTTTCAAAGTGTCAATTACATCCTACAGGAGTAAGTTTTGGGAAATTTAAGAAAAAGAATTTAGAATCATGTAAAAGACAATATCCCGTACAAACAATTAGCTCAAAAAACAGATGATACATTATGAGTGAGGCAACTGACCTCTAGGATTTGATTGTATTGCTCCAACTTCTGGATCATTGGGGTAGAGTCAACACCGAATATATGCCCTGCATGGTCCTAAAGAAAGTTGATCCCATATGCTTCTAGCTCCAGAAAAAAAGATCAAATGTGTAAGGCAGTGCCACAGTGAAGATATGAAAACTTACCACACCAAGGAAATGTGCAATAAGAACATCCCAATCATTCTCACGCAAAGACGGAAGCAAGTGCTCAATAACACCATTGTCCACCTGATACATATAATTGATGAGTAAATCCATGGCAATTAAATGGAAGGAAAAAATAGCTCAGTGCACAACAAGGACAAAATGGTACCGAACAGATAACATACTGTATCAAGATCTTTAACATTAAAAGAAGGGTACGGAAAGGACTTGTTGAAGTGTTCCGGATATAACTGTGTCCACGTATCATCTCCCATCATGACTACCCTCTTTCCATTTTTTGCCAACTGATTGAGCGCAAAGAAACAAAAGCAAACACAAAAAAGTCATGGTTAGCTTATCCAGTGTGAGCTAAATTTTTTACTAAAGTTGAATGTAATATGCAAAGAACCTGATGCATTATATTGTCTTCTACAATTGCTGGAGCTCCAAAGCTGTTGCCGACGTCGATAAAGGTAGGGAGACCACCCGTTGTGAGAGCCTGAGCATTGAGTTTTGCAGCAAGAATGGTGAGACCACTAACCATCGAATACACTAAATTACGGCTATTTTTTATTGCAATGAGTTTTGCAAGAGCTAACAGTTTTTGGGCATAACACCAGTGCTGAATGTATACCATGACATACATACACACACAACAATGCTTTTCATCACCTTAAGACGTTGAAGGCTGGTGGTCGGTGGGTCAGCGAGGGCTTTGAAGATCCTAGCAGATTTCTTCTCATCAGCTGCCAGCTTCTGCAGAACCTGCAGCTTGTCCATCCATGGCTGCTTCTCTGCAGCAAAATCTCAGGGTTTAACTCATTACCAACTCGCAATGCTCTCGTATTTTCTCAACGCATCAAAGTATATAATGCTAAACCCACCTTCAAAGAATGTACTCGGTGCCACGAAATCGAACCTGTAAGAAATTGCTTAGAAGATCAGACCTGGGAACTGAGACGGGCAGGCTGGGCGGAGGTGGCGGTACCTGAGGGCGTCGAGGACTACGATTACGAGGCGGTCTACGGCGGGCGGGGGCCAGGAGGAGCACCCGGGTGAGACGCCCGTGCGGTCGTCCCGGTGGCTGTGGAGGTCGAGCTCGGTGCGTGTGAGGAGGAAGCCACGCGTGAAGAGGTAGATGGCCAGCGAGTGGACGGCGAGGATGGCGACAAAGATCAGGGGCCACGAGCGGCCCCGTGAGGGTTGCTCGCGGCGGCTGCTCGCCGGCGCCGCCATCGGTCGACTCCGGCAGCCGTGGTCGGGTCGGATCTGAATTTCTGAGTACCGGTGCGCTTTTGGAGAGTAAATTACATATTCATACGGGAGCGAGTTGGCGCATAATTTGGTAATTTTAATAATTATAAATGCGATGTTTGAGGCAGCCAATGACAGATTGCTTAAAAACTGGTTTGATAGCGTTTTAATGTCGCGGGCCCGCTGTCAGATGTTGACTAGGCCTAAACGGCCGTTGGCCACCGTTAGAGAGCGACCGTTTGAGCACCTGGTCCGGCCCGACCCCGACCTGGAAACCTAGCCACTCCCAGCACCTGTCGCTTCCCAAGCTCGTCCGACGCTGTCAGATCGCTGCGCCACACAAGACTCATTGCTACCATGTCCTCCAAAGAATCATTCCAAGAGCAACAGACAACTCGCTCGACTTCGAAAGCAAAGACGGCCTCAGTCCTCGCAAGCCGGTAAGTCCATACAGTTAGGGTTAGGGTTTGTCAAAATTGGGAATTTTTCCTTGATTTGGCCTAAAATGTTAGGGTTAGGGTTTAATCTTTGCTCCCTCTGCCTTTGTTTAGATCCCAGAAACCATTTTCGACCAAGAGTACACCGGCTATGATGATTGCGATTTGAGGTGCAAGCATGACATGCCCATGTACCGCTATGTTTGCTTTGATCAGTACAATGACAGAGAGAACACAGGAAGGAGGTTTCTAGCATGTGGAAACAAGGTATGTGCAATGACCACCATTTTGATCTGACCATTATTTATATACAGAAACATTTTAATATGACCTGGCCACCATTTGAATAAGACATGTAAATTAGGTGGAAAGTAGATTATAGTATATGACCAGTAAATTAGATACTAGTATATGACCAGTAAATTGTTTTAAGTTTTGCGTGCCTCTGTCTTTATAATTAAGCTACATAGTTAATTAAATAGCATGGCTTGTTGGTTCTTTGTGTAATTTAGCTCTTGTTTTAGCTACATAGATAATTTAGCTCTTATTTTTAGCTACATAGATAATTTAGCTCATGTTTTTAGCTACATATATAATTTAGCTATAGATAATTTAGTTGTTGTGACCCCAGAATTGTTTTAAGTTACTTTTGGCTCTTGTTGATTCTTTGTGTAGGATGAGGCTATGTGTGACAAAGTGGATTGGGTAGATCGGCCGTGGCCAGCTACACTCAAAAATAGTCTGCTCAAGCTATGTGGTATGTATGATTTTGAGAGTGAAAGTAGAATGCATGGTAACGTGGAGTATGCCACTAAGAATTTTCAGCTGGTCTCGGAGAAAAGGGAGTTAGAGAGGAAGAACATGGAGCTGCACAAGCAACTGGGGAAGGCTTTGGAGTATGTTGCATACTTGTCTAACCATGACTATGAGCTTGAAGTGTCCAAGAGGGAGAAGGCAGAGCAACTGGTTGCCTCACTCGAGGAAGAAAACAAGAAGCTGCATACTCAGCTGGCAAGGAGGCCCAAAGCAAATGAAGATTATGCTGCTTTGAAGTAAGAAAAGAAGAAGCGGAAGCACTATGTTGCAGATCTTCTCAAACTCTCCCATGATCAGAAGGACAAGATGAAGAAGATAGTCCAGATCTATGGTGAATGAGTTGTTTGCATGTTCTTGTAATGAATTAGTAGTTTGTACTGAATGTTGAACATCATGTTATGTAATGGATTATTCCTCTAGTAGTTTCTATCTGTGTTGAAGTGGATTCTAAATCATGTTATGTAATGGATTTTTAGCTTTTATAAATATTTGTTATTTGTGTCTAATGGATTATTCCTCTAGTAGTTTCTATCTGTGTCTGATGGATTATTAATATTTGCTATGATGAGCACGGTGGCTCCGCCCATTTGTGGTCACCGGAGTAGTGACCTCTATGGCGGCGCTGCCCATTTATGGCATTTGCATAATTTGATTCTCATAGATGCATAAATGGACCAAATGCAGCACTACATAACAGTTCAAATGGACATGGATTACATCATGTTCAAATGGACATGGATTACATCATGTTCAAATGCAGCACTACATAGTTCAAACGGGCATGGATTACATCATGTCCATCTCAATATCAAAACATTAACTCAAAACATGTCATTTACAACATAGTTAACTGATAAAATGAACCAACATGATTCAGTTTGAAGGGCCATCTTCCTGATCTGGTGGAACATAACCACAATTCATGTAAGACCATGTCCTTGACCTCTTGTATGCTGGATATCCTGCTTCATACTCTGACTCTGTGGCTCTTACAGTAGATCTTGGTGGAGCTAGTCCTTGACCTCTTGTTGTAGCAGTGCTCCAGCTTGTTGAAGAACTTGGACCAGGAGCTCTTGGAGGAGCTCTTGGAGGAGCTCTTGGGGGAGCTCTAGGAGGAGCTCTAGGAGGAGAACTTGGAGGAGCTCTTGGAGGAGCATCTTCATCTATATTCTGCTTGTAAGATAAACCAGTCAGTCAGCAGCAATGCAAGTTAAAACAATTACCACAAGTTAAAACAAATGACAGCAATGCAGGTTACTAACCACATATTTGTTCTTTCTAGCAAGTAGATCTGCACTCAGATCTTTAGTGCAACTTGTGTACCTATGGCCTTGCAAATTGCAGTTTGAGCAGGTAATTGTTCCCATCCTTGAGGTATCTTTAGCTTTGGGCTTCTCAAATTTCCCCTTCCTTCTCTTCTCTTGGTTTCTTCCTTTACTAATCTTGAAGTCAGGAGGTACAGTGTCAGGAGTGTTGGTCTTTGTCCAATCATGTTGCCCAGGCACTGGAAAGATCATAGGCTTGAATGCTTCAATGTACATTGTTTTCTTGAAGAAACTGCTCACATAGTCTTCAGGTTTTTGCTTGGCCTTGATTATAGCAGAGTAAGCATGATTGCAAGGAAGCCCTGTGACATCCCATCTCCTGCATCCACAAGTTCTAGCCACCAAGTCCACAACATGTATCTGGTCACCTTTTCCATTTGTCACTTCCCACAGATCAGTGCCTGAAATTCTTGGTGTGCAAGGTCTGGAGTATGTCTTTGCAAGATCTAACTGCTCAGTGAAGTGAGGTGTGATCTCCCACCTAGCAGATTGGCCACCAACTCTCTTTCCATGATTCCTAACCATTAACTTGTTTTTTATTCCATTAAGCATTGTTCTTATGGGCTTCTTTCTCACATCCAAGATATATCTGTTGAACACCTCACTGAGGTTGTTAACAACCAGGTCTGTCTTACAATTGGTGTCAAATGCATGCCTTGCCCATGTGTGTGGTGGGATCTTACTCAAACATTTCCATGCATCTTCACTCTCAAGCTTTAAAGTTTCCATTGCAGCCTCAGTCCGAGACCTATGGTAGGCTTAGCTAGCTCTGTCCATGCATTTCTTCAAGTCTTCTCCTCTAAAACCAGCTGTTTGAAAATTTGCATAAATGTGTCTTAAACAATATCTTTGATGAGCAGAAGGAAAGACTTGTGTCACTGCTTTGAGAAGTCCCTGCATTTAAATATGACAAGCATTTAAATAGGACAAGCATTTAAATAGGACAAGCAATTTAAATAGGATAAACATTTAAATATGACTAGCAATTAAATATGACTAGCATTTAAATATGACTAGCATTTATATATGACTAGCAATTAAATAAGACAAGCATTTTTATAGGACAAACCTTTTGCCTGTCAGACATAATTGTGTAGGGTCCAAACTCTCCTTGTTCACCACCTAAAGCATACTTCAACTGAGTCAAAAACCAACACCAATTGGTTGTGTCCTCTTTTGGAACGACTGCAAAGGCTATAGGGAACATGTTGTTATTCCCATCTCGCCCTGTTGTAGCTAAAATTTGAGCACCAGTGCACAGTTTGATGAAGCATCCATCCAAACCTGCATTACAAATCACACTTCAGGGAAATAAACATAAAACATAAACACCAACATACACAATTAGCAAGTAAATGAAGAGTACCTATGAATGTCCTGCAACCTTTCAGAAATCCCTCTTTGGTTCCATTTAAGCAGAAGAAAAGACCATGAAAAGTGGGACCTGGATGGGGATTTTCTTCTGAAGGAGGAGGGGTAACTGTTTGCACAATTACCCTACTTCCAGGGTTTGTATCAATCACTGTTTGTGCCCAATCTCTAAGTCTAAATCTTGCTCTGTGATCACCCAAAATAGCATCCAACGCATGATTCTTAGCCCTATATGCCATCATCGTAGGCACCACAAAGAAAATCGCAACTTTGCTTTATCAATCAATGTTTGAATGCATGTATTAGGATCTGATCTGAAGAGACCCTCATACCTCTTGGCTAGCCATTTTGCACTAACCCTTGAATTTTTCCTTTCACTTGAAGTCTCACATGTATGCACATTATGCATCTTCCTAATAACCATTGTCTTCTCTCCTTTTATCACTGATGCTGTCATGTAGAAAGGACATGGCTTTTTTTGGGCAATCCACAATGATACTAACATTGGAGTTTCTGTGATACTCATAATTCCTACTTTGTGCTATATACAAATTAACCAATGCATCTCTGAGCTACTCTGCATTTGTAAAACACATGAACACTGCAAGTTGCTCATGTGCTTGTAGTCTTTTGTCATCATAACATACCCTAGGTGGCCTTTTCTTTGCTCTACTCTTTCTACCCTTAGGTGGAACCATTGACAATGGTTCAAACTCATCATCATCATACTATGGCAGAAAACCAGAGCATTTCTCTTCATCATCAAATGGTATAAAGTCTGGTTCATCAACAATTACCACAGCTGAATGGGACCTTTCAGTGGGTCCTTTCCTCTTAACAGGCAGCTTCTTTGGCCTCTGAGGTGCAGTGGGTCCTTTCCTCTTAACAAGCACAGGTTCATCATGTGCTTCACTAGCTGGTTCAACACCTGTTTGATCTGCACTTACAAACAAATATTCAATGTCAGTATCACCTTGACAATGTGTCATTGGATCATCTTTTTGTTGTCTCATCTCCTCCAAGATCTCATCCACTTCAGACTGATCCTTCTTCCTCATTTCTTCAGTATTAGCAAAGTCTCCCATGTCAAACTCTGCATCATCTGATCTCATATCTACATCCTCATCACTGTCCCACATTGCTATTTCTTTCCCTTCCTGAATATTCACTACGTCTTGGCTGTCCACTACTAGATTGTTACTAGCTACTTGACTAGTAAACACCTGACCATCATCATCCACGGTAAACATAGACTGTTCACTGAAATAGTAACAATAGTGAGGATAAACTATCATGATCTGCATCAAGGCTTCCCTAAATCTAATTTACCAAAATGGTAACATTGACTAATCTACTCCTAGGAGACAGAGGAGAAGAACTTACCCAAATCCGCCGGCTTCTGCACTCGCCGCTAGGTTCTGCTGCCACATCTGGGAGCTCTGGGCGAGCATCTGTGTCGCCGCAGATGGACGGGACGGCCACAGCTCATCGAGGTCGTCGTCGAAGACACCTCCATCTCCAGCACTCAAGTTGTCGAAGAAACCCTTCCCGCCGCCACCATCGCCGCCACTTCCGCCGCCATCGCCCTCCTCCATCTCGAGCAAGAACTGGTGGAATAAAGTGGCTAGGTTTCCAGGTCGGGGTCAAGCGGTCGCTGTCTAACGGTGGCCAATGGCCGTTTAGGCCTAGTCAGCATCTGACAGTGGGCCCACGACGTTAAAACGCTATCAAACCAGTTTTTGAGCAATCTGTCGTTGGCTGCCCCAAACATTGCACTTACTTGTTAAAATTACCAAAGTATGCACTAACTCGTAACCGCTGCCCCAAATGTGGTATGAATATGTAATTTACTCGCTTTTGGATCAGAATTGCTGTGGGTGCGAGAGAGTATGTGCGGGTCCTTCGTTTTGCGATGAACGGTGCGGATGGGAACACGTAAAAGAAAAACCCAAGGACGTGTTTGCTTCAGAAATGGTATAGTAACGGTGATGCAACTGTAATCAGATCACAGGGTGTATACGGGGTGTGTAATGGACAAACTCCACTTTTGTTTGGCTCGGTTCAGCTCCAGGTCGAGTCAAGCAGGCTATCAGGCGAGCAGGTCAGCGGGCGAAGTGGAATCGGCAGGAGGAGCAGGTCGGTGTGGGATGGGTGAGCTAGAGCCCGAACTCCTTGGCCAGCAGGAGATCTCGGGGAAGGCTGCAGGGGATCTTAGGGAAGTCGGCCGGTGGATGCAGGTTGGGATGGATCCGTTTGGTGGCGGTATGGATGCGGCTGGGCGTGGGGATTGATGCCCCAGGTGTAGGGGTTCTTAGCATGGAAAACAAAAAAATTTCTACCGCATACAAACAAACAAGCCAAGATCTATCTACTAGATTATAGCAACGAGTCGATGGAAAAACTCGCCCTCGAAGATTCCAAAGTGTTTAACGAGAGCGGATTCTCGTGGGTGATGTAGTCGTACTCTTGCCGATCTCAAGATCGTGTAGACGATCCTTCCCAAGCTGCTCCCATGATCGATCAGTCACACGTTCGGTACTGACGAAGACCTTACTCTCCTTGTTCCAGGCAGGCGGAGGTTGTAGCACTCTCGTGATTCCGCAGACAACGGCGTGGTACCGGAAGTAGAGGAGATCTCGCAGGCTTCGCCTTAAGCCGAGCGAGTATGGTGGACTATGAGAGAGGCCTCGGTGATCTAGGGTTTAGACACACCAAGGAGAGAGGCTAGGCTGGCCTGGGGCTTGGGAAGCCCAATCGGCTAGGGTTTGCCCTAGGCGGCAAGGCAGGTGGTGGCTCCGGCGGCTTAGGGCTAGGGTTTGGAGAGGGCAAGGTGTAGGTCTTGGAGGGGCAGCCCTGCCCCTCCTTATATAGGTGGGAGGGCGCGACCAAGGGGAGGGGAGTCCCTCCCCAACTCGGCCTCCTTGGCCGGCGGTGGAGGGAGACGGACTTCCTCCCCAAGTAGGTTTTCTACTCTCCCTCCACCAAGCAAAATAGTCGTTTGACTTTTCAAATTGGCGTTTGACTTTTCAAACTAGGATTTGATTTATCCCTTTATTTTGCTCAGCGATGACACCTAGTACATGATGCAACCATTCCAACTTGTTATGACACATTCAGGTACCCTTCCCCTCTGGAGTGCTAGACATTCCGGAACCTTCTAGAACATTCTCGATGAAAACACCGGAACCATTCTCCAAACCCGAAATAGGACTTTCCTTATATGAATCATATTCTCCGGACCATTCCGGATCTCCTCATGATATCCTGGATCCCATCCGAGACTCCGAACAACATTAGGTCTCTTACTCATCATTCCATAACTACTCAACAACATCGAATCCTTAAGTGTGTCTCCCCACGGTTCGTGAATTATGCGGACATGATCGAGACACTTCTCCGAACAATAACCAATAGAGGAATCTGGAAATTCATATGGCTCCCACATATTTCTACGATTACTTTGCGATCGAATGAACCACTTACATAAGATACCAATTTCCCTTTGTCTCACGACAGTTTACTTATCCGAGGTTTTGATCGTCGGTATCTCTGCATACCTAGTTCAACCTCGTTACTTATAAGTACTATTTTCTCGTTCCCGTGATATGTGATCCCTTGTGAGACAGTCACATGCTTGCAAGCCAATAGGATGAAATTCCACCTAGAGGGCCCAGAGTATATCTATCCGTCAGATGGATGGACAAATCCCACTCTTGATCCATGTGTCTCAACCCATACTTTCCGAACACTCAATGCCACCTTTATAGCCACCCAGTTACGGTGTGGTGTTTTATGTCATCAAAGCATCCTTCCGGTGATGGTGATAAGCATGATCTCATGGTCGAAGTAATTAGGTTACTATGTATCAGAAAGCATATAGCAATTGAACTATTAAAATGACTTGATCTTTATGCTACGCTTATCTATAGGAGTATGTCCATCATATCATTCTCCTAACGATTTGATCTTGTTGTTAATAACATCTCAATGTTCATGATAGGGAAACCACAATCATTTATTAACCAACAAGCTAGTATTATGAAGAGGCTTTACTAGGGACTTCAATTTAAGTTTACAAATCACACAAGTATTAATGTTTCCTTGTTAATACTATTATAGCATGAATGTAAACATTTATCATAAACACAAAGATATAATAATAACTACATTTATTATTGACTCTAGGGCATATCTCCAACACTCTCCCACTTGCACTAGAGTCAACTAATCTAGATTACATGGTAATATACCGAACACCCATGGCAGTTTGGTGTTGGTCATGTTTTGCCCTCGAGAGAGGTTTAGTCAACGGATCCGCCACATTCAGATCTGTGTGTACTTTGCAAATCTTTATGTCACCATCTTGGACATGTTCTCGAATAGCGTGAAAACGTAGCTTGATGTGCTTCAGCTTCTTGTGTGACCTTGGTTTTTGTGCATTGGCAATGACGCCCATGTTATCACAGTAGATAGACATTGGGTCCAGCGCACTTGGAACCACACCGAGATCTGTAATGAACTCCTTCATCCATATCGCTTCTTGTGAAGCCTCCGAAGCAGCTATGTATTCCTATTCAGTTGAAGATCTCGCCATAACGCTTTGCTTTGCACTCCTCCAGCTAATTTCTGCACCATTCAAAGTACCAGATTGTGATTTAGAATCATCCGGATCGGTGTTCCAACTAGCATCGGTGTAACCATTAACAACGAGTTGTTCATCACCTCCATAAGAAAGAACCATATCATTAGTTCTTCTCAAGTACTTAAGGATGTTTTTGACCGCTGTCCAATGATCCACTCCTAGATCACTTTGATATCTGCTAGTTAAACTAACATCATATGCAATGTCGGGTCTAGTACATAGCATGGCATACATTAGAGATCCTATGGTTGAGGCATAGGGAGTCTTACTCATCCTTTCTCTATCTTCTGTCGTTGCTAGACTTTGAGTTTTACTCAAGGTCGTATTGGGCAACATGGGCAAGAACCCTTTCTTGCTATCTTCCATTCCAAATCTCTTTAGAACTTTGTCCAAATATGTACTTTGTGACAATGATATTAGGCGTCTCGATCTATCTCTATAAATCTTTATGCCTAATATGTAAGCTGCTTCGCCAAGATCTTTCATTGAAAAACTATTATTCAAATATTCCTTGACACTATTAAGAAGGTCTACATCATTCCCAATCAACAATATGTCATCTATATATAGTATTAAGAATGCTACAGAGCTCCCACTCACTTTCTTGTAAATACAAGCTTCTCCATAAGTTTGTATAAAACCAAAACTTTTGATCACCTTATCAAAACGCCGATTCCAACTTCAGGATGCTTGCTTCAATCCATATATGGACCGTTGAAGTTTGCATACCTTGTTAGCATCTTTATGATCGACAAAACCTTTGGGTTGCATCATATACAACTCTTCATCAATGTCTCCATTGAGGAACGCTGTTTTGACATCCATCTGCCATATCTCATAATCATAATATGCAACGATTGCTAACATAATCCTCACAGACTTTAGCTTCTCTACAGGTGAGAAAGTCTCATCGTAATCAACTCCTTGAATTTGTCGAAACCCTTTTGCGACAAGTCGAGCTTTATAGACAGTAACATTACCATCAACATCTGTTTTCTTCTTGAAAATCCATTTGTTCTCGACAGCCTTCCGGCCATCCGGTAAGTCCACCAAAGTCCATACTTGGTTTACGTACATGCATCCAATCTCGGATTTCATGGCTTCTTGCCATTTATTGGAATCTGGGCTCATCATCGCTTCCTCATACGTCGCAGGGTCATCGGTGTTGTCCACCAACATGACACTCATAACGGGATCATACCATTCAGGAGTTGTACGAGTTCTTGTTGACCTGCGAGGCTCTGTAGCAACTACAACCGAAGTTTAATGATCATCATCATTAGCTTCCTCTCTTATTGGTGCAGGCACCACAGGAACTTCTTCCGGTGCTGCGCTACTCGCAAGTTCGAGAGAAGGTTCGACAACCTCGTCGAGTTCTACTTTCCTTCCAGTCACTTCTTTCGAGAGAAATTCCTTCTCTAGAAAGGATCCATTCTTGGCAACAAAGTTTTTGCCTTAGGATCTATGATAGAAGGTATATCCAATAGTTTCCTTTGGGTATCCTATGAAGACGCATTTTTCCGCTTTGGGTTCAAGCTTTTCCGGCTGTAACTTCTTTACATAGGCTTCGCAACCCCAAACTTTAAGGAACGATAATTTAAGTTTCTTCCTAAACCATAATTCATACGGTGTCATTTCAACGGATTTAGATGGTGCCCTATTTAAAGTGAATGAGGCTGTTTCTAATGCATAACCCCAAAATGATAGCGGTAAATCTGTAAGTGACATCATAGAACGAACCATATCTAAGAGAGTTCGATTACAACGTTCGAATACACCATTACGATGTGGTGTTCCCGGCGGTGTCAATTGTGAAAGTATTCCGCATTTCTTTAAATGCTCGCCAAACTCGTAACTTAGATATTCACCTCCACGATCAGAACGTAGAAATTTAATCTTCTTATTACGTTGATTTTCAACCCTACTTTGAAATTCCTTAAACTTCTCGAAAGTTTCGGACTTATGTTTCATGAAATAGATATACCCATATCTACTCAAGTCATCCGTGAAGGTAAGAACATAACGATAACCACCGCGTGATGCTACACTCATTGGACCACACACATCGGTATGTATGATTTCTAATAAGTCCGTAGCTCGCTCCATCATACCAGAAAATGGAGTCTTAGTCATTTTACCCATCAGACATGCTTCGCATCTTTCAAGTGATTCGAAATCAAGTGATTAAATAAGTCCATCGGAATGGAGTTTCTTCATACGCTTCACTCCAATGTGACCAAGACGACAGTGCCACATATAGGTCGAGTTATCGCTCGATTTCAAACATTTAGCTTCAATGTTATTAATATGTGTATTTCCACTATCGAGATTCAATAAGAATAGACCATCTATCAAAGGTGCATGTGCATAAAACATATTACTCATATAAATCGAACAACCATTATTCTCAGACTTAAATAAGTAACCGTCTCGCAATAAACAAGATCCCGATATAATGTTCATGCTTAATGCAGGCACCAAATAACAATTATTTAAGTATAAAACTAATCCCGATGGTAGATAAAGAGGTAGCATGCCGACCGCGATCACATCAACCTTTCATCCATTTCCCACGCGCATTGTCACCTCGTTCTTCGCTAGCTTCCGTCTATTCTGCAGCACCTGTTTCGAGTTACAAATATGAGTAACCGAACCAGTATCAAATACCCAGGCACTACTACGAGTACTAGTGAGATACACATCAATAACATGTATATCGGATATACCTTTCTTCTTGATGTTGCCGTTCTTCAAATCCGCCAAGTACTTTGGGCAATTCCGCTTCCAGTGACCTTCTCCCTTGCAGTAAAAGCACTTAGTATCAGGCTTAGGTCCAGCCTTGGTCTTCTTCGTCGGTGCGGTAACTTTCTTACCACCCTTCTTGAAGTGTCCCTTTTGCTTAGACTTGCCTTTCTTGAATTTGGTGGTCTTATTGACCATCAACACTTGGTGCTCTTTCTTGATCTCCACTTCTGCAGATTTTAACATGGAGAAGAGTTCTGGCAACTGCTTGTTCATGCTTTGCATATTGTAGTTCATCACAAAGTTCTTGTAACTTGGTGGTAGTGATTGGAGGACACGGTAAGTCCCCAAAGCTTTAGGAATCACTATACCCAAGCTTTGGAGTTTGTTTGTGTGCCCAGACATCTTAAGCACATGCTCACTGACGGAGCTGCCCTCTTCCATATTGCAGTTAAAAAACTTTTCAGAAGCCTCATAGCTCTCAACTGCCGCGAGAGTCTCAAAAATCAATTTGAGTTCACGGACAATATCATGTGGGTCTGAATTCTCAAACCTTTTCTGAAGCTCCGATTCCAAACCTGTAACACCCTCAGAATCGGACCTATGCAAGTTTGGGCGAAATTCACCAAACCCGCATAGAAACGATTCAAAGGTGCCCACCAGGCACTTTCGTGCGGGTGGAAAATGAAGTAATAACATTACACAACAGTCCTCGATGGGACCCACAATGTATATATATAACATGACTCGAAGAGTCAAGAATCTGACGTATATAATATACAAAGAACCAAATCACCTTGAAAACGATAGGCGTCCACTACGGACAAGATGCAAATGGGGCTAAGAGCCTCAAGAATAACCAATGGCGCCCATAACCACCGAGCCAAGCCGGAAGGGTAACCACGCTAACGGCGTCGATCTCAAAACACGCTTAAACAAAAGAGGTGCAAAGGGCAAAGGAAAAAGAAGGAGCCAAGATGAGGCTAGTACAGCGAGGCTAGAATTGGCGGTCCTCGCCTACATAGGTATGGTGGATCGAAGCAGCGGCAGCATGCACTGAACAACCTATAGAGACTCGATACAACTGGCGGTTATCAGAGAGGGGTAAGATAGACCTATTCGGATCCAACCTGAAGCTAACACCAAACAAACCCATCCTGGTGTTTCCCCCCTCGAGACCAAACGAGGAAGTCAACCGAGGAACTCACACGGTTGGCAGTTTTACTTATACAGTTATAGTTGTGGCACTTTACTAGTCAGGTTTCGATAACCGTCCTGATAAAATAAGCAGTGGGCACTTTTAATTAATCATTCCGTGATAGTTGCAGCAATTACTAATCAGATACAGATAGCATGAGATAGACCCAAAACCCAGCAGTTGTTGGTACTTTTATTCAGCCAATTCGTTGTAGTTGCAATACTTACTAGTCAGATACATTTGTCGCAAGCGACAACCAAACAAGCAATGGTGGGCAATATTAATTAGCCACTCCATTATAGTGAAACTGATTACTAGTCATTATAAAGTCAAATTTATAGCAGTAAACTTTAGTTATGCTTGTCTATGATCGAGATACTGTGCTCCAAGTCGTCCATATCCGCGGACACGGCTTTCAGAAAGTTTTACCCGGCCGGGGTGCACCAATAGCAACACACGCTCGATCAACCTCGGAAAAACCAAATCAAAACCCAACGAGGCTTTCACGACTGAACAATCACAGGATTCAGAAATATTTCAGGGGGCCACCCCTTAAGTAGAATCCGCAACGGAGTAGGCAAGCTCCGAGACGGCCTCAAGGTCTGCCAATGGTCAGAGCGATCGGGAACCCCAAACGGGCTTGTCGACACCGCGTAATCACTCCGCTTACCTAAGATGCGATGCAATTACCTCGCACAATCGTAAATAAAGCGGTAAAACATGGCATAAGTACAGATCGTAGATAAAACCTCAAACTAGTTTGTGGCCCCAAGAAATAAGAATGAATCAAGCTCGCTGTGGGGTCCCATATACCTCCGGATGTGGATATGCACGAAAATCAAGGAACAGTATCAAGTACTCGGGGTCTTACGGGACACAAGTGGGCGTTCGAAACCAAATATTATCTATCACCGATGCCTCGCTTATTTCAATTTTAGTTGTTAAACAGAAATTAAAGTGACGGTAAGTAAAACTAGAATCATCTCCAACATCAACATGCGGCAATACATCAGCAACTGTGGCATATGGCGACACACATCAGCACTTGAGCAAGCAACTACGACGCGCAAGTCCAACTATCTACCAAACAACATGTCATAGGGTGTGTCCAAGGCAATATAGGGCTGCATGGTATATCACAGGTACGGAAACTAAAGCATCGCAACACAGATAGCAGAAGATCAACAGGAAGGAGTAAATCACTATAAAAGTAAGATAGGTAGAAAGGGGGAGATGCTCGCCTGAAAACATGGTCGAAGGTTCAACCGAAGATCGGGACGAAGCTCACATCAACTCAACGGCCTTATCCGCGAAGAAGCAAAACACTAGAAGAAACACCGGATGTACTATTTAATACAACGGCAGAAGATCGGCATGATGCATGTATGATGTATGACATGGCAAAGATGCGATGCGATTAGGTCATATTAAGTGGAACCGGGGTCCCGACAATTAATTAGATGGTTCGAGTTATTTGGAAGCCCTTCAAATTAAATGTTGTTTAGCAATGTAACAGATGGAGCCGGTTCGCTACACAAGTTTAAATGAGGCCAATATAAGGCTAGATTTGCCCGCATATGGGCCCCATATTTAATTATTAGGTGATTCGGCATAAGGCCCCCAAACCAATGCTATGCATGCGGGAATGACAATTTAATATGCAATCAAGTTGTTATTATGCATTTATAAAATAGGGTATCGAGGGAAAAGGGTCACACATTTAGGGTTCGACGATCTTGTTAGGGTTCGACGAACTCGGGGTTCCGGGGTCCAGGGTTCGACGGGGAGCAGATCTCGGGGTCCAGGGTTCGACGGGGAGCAGATCTCGGGGTCCAGGGTTCGACGGGGAGCAGATCTCGGGGTCCAGGGTTCGACGGGAGATCTCGGTCCGGGTTCGGCAGGATCGACGAGTTCGGCGGAAACGCCTCGGACTCGGGGCGTTCTCGTATCGGCAGATCTTGTCGCATCGGGGTCTCGATGTCCGGGGAGTAGAACTTGGGTCGGTGTCGGAGCGCATCGGCTTCTTCCGGGTCGGTACCGTTCTCGTCATCGCGAAGGCCTTGCCGGGTCCCACGGGGTCGTTCTTGCCGTTGCGAGGATCTTGGCGTTCCGGGAAAGTTCTCGGTGTTCCGTGTGGTAGACATGTCGCAACCGTGGTCCTCGGCATCGGATCTGGGGAAGGCCTTGGGGTGGATCTTGGCGTGACCGGATGCTTGTCGGCGTACTCGGTCTTGGCGTCCTCGGGGCATAGGGCTTCGAATCGGGGAGGCGATCTTGGGGTACCGCGTGCCGGTTGCCGGGATGGAGAACCTGTGTTGAACTTGGCGGACTGGGCCAAAAGGACGTATGCCCGCTGGATGGAGGCGAGGGCTCGAACGAGCTCATGGCGACGCCGCAAGAACGGAGGGGGCCCGCTGCGCCGGGGCGCCTAGCGGAGGTGACGGGCCGCGGGCTAGCACGCAGGCGGCCGCGAGCGGGGTCAGGCTGCCACAGGACGGAGGAGGAGGTCCGCTGCAGAGAGGCGGCGGGCCCGGGAGGCGCTCGGCGCGGTCGCTGGGAGCCAGAGCCGGGCGGCGAGCTGGCCGAAGCTGGCGAGGCGGACGAGCGGGCGACGACGGGCGCATGAGCGGTCGGGATGCGGGCCGAGGAGGAGGAGCGAGCCGGCAGCTCGGGGCCGGAGGGTCTTGGGGCGGACAGGTGGTCGCCGGGAGAGCTGCAGGAGGCGGACGGGTGGCCGAGCTGAGGTGCTGGGCGCCGGGCGGCGCTCAGGCAGAAGGCGGCGACGGGCGGAGAGATGGGTGGACGCGAGGCAGCGGCGGCGGGTGGAAGCGGCCGCCGGAGGAGCTCCGCTGGAACGGCGAGGGCAGAGGGCTGGCGCTGAGCAGAGGCGGGCGGCGCCAGGAGGAAGGAGGCGGTGGCGGATGCGGGCGGCGGGAGGCGGCGAGAGCGGTGAGGGTTGGGAGGTCCGCGAGTGCGGCCAGCAAGTGAGCTCGTGGCGGCGAGGCGCCTGGGCGAGGCGGCTGAGGCGAGGGTGGAGGCGCGCCAGAGGCTGACAGCGGGCGCCGGTGCTTTCATGGGGAGGCGGCGAGGGAGGAGCTCATGGGGAGCAGCGGCCATGGACGGGGTGAGGGCGCCAAGGGAGGGAGGTTGGAGAAGGGAGAGGAGGAAGAGGACACGCGTGGGGAGGGAGGGTCCCATGGCGTGGACCAGGGGCTGGGGTAGGTGGATGGATCCTGTGCGTGCGTGGGGTGGCCTTAGCGGGTGGGGTGGGGTGTAGCTGGCAGGTGTGTGGCTGGAAGAGTTTGAGAGAGAGAGGGACCACGTGGCATGTGAGTGGAGGGTGAGGGAAGAGGGTGAGGTGGCGGCAGATGATTGGGGGGAGTGAGGTGGCCAGGGAGAGAGGGTAGAGTTTTAGGTAGATATAGGATTGGCTGGGGTAGGCCGATTTAAAATATGGGGTGGTCGTTCGGGTCGCTACGGCCCGTTCGACTGCCCCGCAAAAATAATTTAATGTTTTTATTTGTTTTCAAATAACTTTTATAAATAGTTTTCGACAAACAAAATATCCGGAACTTCCGGGGGTTTGGCGTTTGATTAACAGTTGGGGCGTTTTAGAAAACAAAACGGGTGTTGCGAGAATAGTTTTGGCAAACAATGCATGATGATGACGATGCAATGCACAAATTCAACGCGATTTTCTAGTAGTGGTTTTGCGGGATGCCACAATTCGACACCACTAACAATGGATCTCGCCCTCGAGATCCGCCCCTTGGTACCGGAAGGAAGGTCGGCGAACTGCGTCTTCTCGTTTCGTGTAGATCCTCGCGACACCAGTAACAAGAGGTCGTTGTCCGTGATCTTCGAGAGAACACTCCGGGAAAAAAAAAAGGTCGAAGGTAGAGGTATCAACAATAAGCCACCTCTAACTCCGATGGAAAAGGGGGAACCGATGCATTCTCATCCACCTCAATGTACCAAAGCGAATAGAAGGGGTAGTCGGCATGGGGGCCAATCCATCACGCACCCAAACTATTACTCCGCACAATCGGTAGAAGAGAGTGCAACCATTCTCGGAAACAGACTGAAGATCTCGACAAGCGAGGTTCAGAAACAAAGGAGGGATGCAGACTCTGCATCGGATCTGGCGTAGATGATGTCGTCGCGTCGGAAAACACCGGAAGGCGCAAACAAGGAACATAGAATGGTAACACCGCAGACGGATTCATCAGGCGGCTGGAACACCGGATGGCAGAACACCGTTATCAAAGAAGGAAGCGAAACCCTAAAGGTACGACGGAAACCCAACCACGAGAATTCCTGGACTCGAAGAAAGAGAAGAGAACGGATTCAAAACACGTCGAGATACGAGGGGAACAGCAGAGGGGTAAGGAGTAAAATCAGACCTAATCAGAACTATCCAACCGGTTTTGCAAAATAGTTGACACTCTACTGCGGCCGTTAGCTAGGTTATCCTACAGGCTGGACTTGTGGGGTATCGCAACTGCTGAGCTCTGATACCACTCTGTAACACCCTCAGAATCGGACCTATGCAAGTTTGGGCGAAATTCACCAAACCCGCATAGAAACGATTCAAAGGTGCCCACCAGGCACTTTCGTGCGGGTGGAAAACGAAGTAATAACATTACACAACAGTCCTCGATGGGACCCACGTAAGCAGATATATACAATGACTCAAGAGTCAAGAATACGATATAATATACAAAGAACCAAATCACCTTGAAAACGATAGAGCGTCCAACTACGGACAAGATGCAAATGGGGCTAAGAGCCACAAGAATAACCAATGGCCCATAACCTCGCCTGTGCCAAGCCGAAGGGTAACCACTAACGGCGTCGATCTCAAAACCTGCTTAAACAAAAGAGGTGCCAAAAGGGCAAAGGAAAAAGAAGGAGCGTCGATCGAGGCCAAGACTCGAGGCTAGAATTCGGTCCTCGCCTACATAGGTATGGTGGATCGAAGCGGCGCAGATGCACGAACAACCTATAGAGACTCGATACAATCAAGGCGGTTATCGAGAGGGGTAAGATAGACCTATTCGGATCCAACTGAAGCTAACACCAAACAAACCCATCCCGTGTTTCCTCCTCGAGACCAAACGAGGAAGTCAACCGAGGAACTCACACGGTTGGCGCTTTACTTATACTGATTATAGTTGTGGCACTTTACTAGTCAGTTTCGATAACCGTCACGATAAAATAAGCAATGGGCACTTTTAATTAATCATTCCGTGATAGTTGCAGCAATTACTAATCGACATCTGAGATAGCATGAGATAGACCCAAAACCCAAAGCTTGTTGGTACTTTTATTCAAATTAATTGCTAGAAGTTGCAATACTTACTAGTCGATACATTTGTCGCAAGCGACAACCAAACAAGCAATGGTGGGCGGTATTAATTAGCCACTCCATTATAGTGAAACCGATTACTAGTCATTATAAAGTCAAATTTATAGCAAGAACTTTAGTTATGCTTGTCTATGATCGAGATATCGTGCTCCAAGTCGTCCATATCCGGACACGGCTTTCGAAAAGTTTTACCCCGGGTGCACCAATAGCAACACACGCCGATCAACCTTGAAAACCAAATCAAAACCCAACGAGGCTTTCACGATTGAACAATCACAGATTCGAAATATTTGAGGGCCACCCTTAAGTAGAATCCGCAACGGAGTAGGCAAGCTCCGAGACGGCCTCAAGGTCTGCGTCAATGGCTGTGAGCGACTGGGAACCCCAAACGGGGCTTGTCGACACCGCGTAATCACTCCGCTTACCTAAACAGTACAGTGTGCAGTACCTCGCACAATCGTAAATAAAGCGGTAAAACATGGCATAAGTACAGGATCGTAGATAAAACCTCAAACTAGTTTGTGGCCCCAAGAAATAAGAATGAATCAAGCTCTGGCTCAGGGGGGTCCCATATACCTCCCGGATGTGGATAGCACGCAAAAATCAAGGAACAGGTATCAAGTACTCGGGGTCTTACGGGACACAAGTGGGCGTTCGGAAACCAAATATTATCTATCACCCACCGATGCCTCTGCTTATTTCAATTTTAGTTGTTAAACAGAAATTAAAGTGACGGTAAGTAAAACTAGAATCATCTCCAACATCAACATGCGGCAATACATCAGCAACTGTGGCATATGGCGACACACATCAGCACTTGAGCAAGCAACTACGACGCGCAAGTCCAACTATCTACCAAACAACAGGTCATAGGGTGTGTCCAAGGCAATATAGGGCTGCATGGTATATCACAGGTACGGAAACTAAAGCATCGCAACACAGATAGCAGAAGATCAACAGGAAGGAGTAAATCACTATAAAAGTAAGATAGGTAGAAAGGGGGAGATGCTCGCCTGAAAACATGGTCGAAGGTTCAACCGAAGATCGGGACGAAGCTCACATCAACTCAACGGCCTTATCCGCGAAGAAGCAAAACACTAGAAGAAACACCGGATGTACTATTTAATACAACGGCAGAAGATCGGCATGATGCATGTATGATGTATGACATGGCAAAGATGCGATGCGATTAGGTCATATTAAGTGGAACCGGGGTCCCGACAATTAATTAGATGGTTCGAGTTATTTGGAAGCCCTTCAAATTAAATGTTGTTTAGCAATGTAACAGATGGAGCCGGTTCGCTACACAAGTTTAAATGAGGCCAATATAAGGCTAGATTTGCCCGCATATGGGCCCCATATTTAATTATTAGGTGATTCGGCATAAGGCCCCCAAACCAATGCTATGCATGCGGGAATGACAATTTAATATGCAATCAAGTTGTTATTATGCATTTATAAAATAGGGTATCGAGGGAAAAGGGTCACACATTTAGGGTTCGACGATCTTGTTAGGGTTCGACGAACTCGGGGTTCCGGGGTCCAGGGTTCGACGGGGAGCAGATCTCGGGGTCCAGGGTTCGACGGGGAGCAGATCTCGGGGTCCAGGGTTCGACGGGGAGCAGATCTCGGGGTCCAGGGTTCGACGGGGAGCAGATCTCGGGTCGAGGTTCGACGGATCGAGGTTCGACGGAAACGCTCTCGGACTCCGGGGCCGTTCTCGGTATCGGGGCAGATCTTGTCGCATCGGGGTCTCGATGTCCGGGGAGTAGAACTTGGGTCGGTGTCGGAGCGCATCGGCTTCTTCCGGGTCGGTACCGTTCTCGTCATCGCGAAGGCCTTGCCGGGTCCCACGGGGTCGTTCTTGCCGTTGCGAGGATCTTGGCGTTCCGGGAAAGTTCTCGGTGTTCCGTGTGGTAGACATGTCGCAACCGTGGTCCTCGGCATCGGATCTGGGGAAGGCCTTGGGGTGGATCTTGGCGTGACCGGATGCTTGTCGGCGTACTCGGTCTTGGCGTCCTCGGGGCATAGGGCTTGAATCGGGAGGCGATCTTGGGTACCGCGTGCGGTGCGGGATGGAGAACCATGTTGAACTCGGCGATCGGGCCAAAGGACGTATGCCCGCTGGATGGAGGCGAGGGGCTGAACGAGCTTGGCGACGCCGCCGCAACGGAGGTGGGGCCATTGCTGCTGCGGGCGCGCAACAGCGGAGGTGACGGCCGGGGCTAACGCAGGGCGGCAGGAGGCGCCGGTCTTGGTCAGGCTGCCTTGGGACGGAGGAGGAGGTCCGGGCAGAGAGGCGGCGGCCTTGGAGGCGCGGTCGGCGGCAAGGCTGGACGCCAGGCTGGCGGAGCCGAAGCTTGGCGGAGGCGACGAGCGGCGACAGGCGCAGGAGCGGGCAGGGATGCGGGCCGAGAGGGAGGAGCGGCCCGTGAGCTCGGGGCCGGAGGGTGATGGGCGGCCACGAGGTGGTCGCCGGGAGAGCTGCAGAGGCGGACGGGTGGCGGCAGAGGTCTTGGTGGGGCGCCGGGCGGCACAGGGCAGACGGGCGGGAGGAGATGGGGTGGACGGAGGGCAGCGGGTGGAAGGCCGGCCGGAGTGAGCTCTGGCGAGGCAGCGAGGCCGGGCGGCTGCGAGGCAGCGCGGCAGAGGAAGGAGGGCTGGCGGATCGCGGCGGGGAGGCGTCGGAGAGCGGTGGTGAGGGTGGGAGGTCCGTGAGCCCATGGCTGGAGGCGTGGCGGCGCCTGGCAGGCTGGAGGCGGGGTGGAGGCGCGGAGGCGACGCTGGCGGGCGCCGTCATGGGAGAGGGCGAGCGAGGAGGAGCTCATGGGGAGCAAGCCGTGACGGGGAGGGCGCCCGTGGGAGGGAGGTTGGAGTGAAGGGGAGAGGAGGAAGAGGACACGCGCGTGGGGGAGGGAGTGGGTCCCGCGCGTGGACCAGGGGGCTGGGGTAGGTGGATGGATCCTGTGTGCGTGCGTGCGTGGGGTGGCCTTGGCGGGGTCAGGGGGGGTGTGGTGGTGTGTGTGGTGGGAGAGTTTGAGAGAGAGAGAGGGACCACGTGGCGGCATGTGAGTGGAGGGTGAGGAAGAGGGTGAGGTGGCGGATGATTGGGGAGTGAGGTGTGGAGAGAGGGTAGAGTTTTAGGTAGATATAGGATTGGCTGGGTAGGCCGATTTAAAATATGGGGTGGTCGTTCGTCGCCAACTGCCTGACCGCCTCAAAAATAATTTAATGTTTTATTTGTTTTCAAATAACTTTTATAAATAGTTTTCGACAAACAAAATATCCGAACTTCCGGGTTTGGCGTTGATTAACGATTAGGCGTTTTAGAAAACAAAACGGGTGTTGCGAGAATAGTTTTGGCAAACAATGCATGATGATGACGATGCAATGCACAAATTCAACGCGATTTTCTAGTAGTGGTTTTGCGGGATGCCACAAAACCATACAAGATAGCACACTGAACTGTGGAGTACTGAGTCTTCCGAGCGAGGTAAACATTCTTTACTTCATCGGTAAAGAGTCGCAGGGTCACCAATGTGCATCCAACACATAGGTCAAATTACCAGCATTGAGGACAATCCTCAAATTGCGGAACCAATCCGCGAAGTTGCTTCCATTGTTTTTGATCTTTTCTTTCTCTAGGAACGCATTAAAATTGATGGTAGGGGCCGCCATTGATCTACAACATATTTGCAATAGTTTAGACTAAGTTTATGACAAATTGAGTTCTAATTAATAGTTAAATTAATCTAGGTGAACTCCCACTCAAAACAATATCCCTCACATTGTTTTAGTGATCACACGAACCAAATCCACCACATCAAAACCGATCAGCACGAGAGTTGATGTAGCTTCAATGGCGAACAATCGACATGTTCATCATATCTACTATATGATTCATGCTTTACCTTTCGGTGATCCGTGTTCCGAGACCATGTCTGTACATGCTAGGCTCGTCAAGATCAAACCTTAGCTTCCACATGAGCAAATCTGGCTTGCTCACGTTGTATACACTTGCAGAATCTAACACACCCGATCATCATGTGGTGCTTCGAAACAACAAGCTTTAGCAACGGTGCTTACTAAGGATGAACACTTTAGAACTTGAAATTCATGTGCATGAGGGATCATCTTATAATGCTACCGTCGTTAACTAAGCAATACAAGATGCATAAAGGATTAACATCACATGTAATTCATAATATGTGATATGATATGACCTTTCTTCTTTGTGCTTCCGATCTCCATCTTCAAGCACGAACATGATCTCCATCATCACCGGTATTGCCTCAAGGTCAATGACGCTGCTCCATGGTTGTCGTCCACCAGCTTCAACTATTACAACTACTTTGAATAGACACGCGTGTCTTAACAGAAATTAAAGACAACCATATGGCTCCTGCCGGTTGCCAACTTACAATAAGGAACATTGCATACATCAAATATAATCACAATCATGGCCATATCACATCACAACACACCCCTGCAAAACAAAGTTAGACGCCTCTAATTTCTTTGCATATTTTACGTGGTTTGGGGCTTTCAATAAGTATCGATCTAACTTACGAACAAGAACCACAACATTGATGTTTGAACTATCAAGTGCCTGTTGTAAACTGGATCTATACTATAATGGGAGAGACAGACACCCGCAAAGCCACTTATGCAATACAAGTTGCATGTTGAGCATGGAGCAAGTCTCATGAACGATGTCATGTAAGGTTATCCCGGGCCGCTTCATCCCATCATACCGCAAGATGCAAAGTACACAAGAAGCAATTGATAATAAAAGCACCACCGCCCACAATGACCATTGTGTTCTACTCGTGCAACAGATCTACATATAGACACGGCTCTGATACCACTGTAGGGGTTCATAGCATGGAAAACAAAAAATTCTACCGCATATAAACAAACAAGCCAAGATCTATCTACTAGATTGTAGCAACGAGTCGATGGAATAACTCACCCTCGAAGATTCCAAAGTGTTTAACGAGAGCGGATTCTCGTGGGTGATGTAGTCGTACTCTTGCCGATCTCAAGATCGTGTAGACGATCCTTAAACTGTGCCCGCAGTAGCTCCGCATCGGTCACACGTTCGGTACTCGAAGACCTTCCTCTCCTTGTTCCAGCAATCTGGAGGTTGTAGCGCTCTCCTCGTGATTCCTGACAACGCGTGGTACCGAAGTAGAGGAGATCTCAGAAGGCTTCGCCTGGAGCGAGTATGGTGGACTATGAGAGGCCTCGGTGATCTAGGGTTTAGACACCAGGGAGAGGGCTAGGCCGGGGCTGGGGCTTGGGGAAGCCCAAGTCGGGCTAGGGTTTGCCCTAGGCGGCGGCAGGAGGTGGTGGCCATGGCTTAGGGCTAGGGTTTGGAGAGGGCAGGTGTAGGTCTTGGAGGGCAGCCTGCCTCCTTATATAGGTGGGAGGCGCGGCCAGGGAGGAGTCCTCCCCAACTCGGCCTCCTTGGCCGGCGGTGGAGGGAGAGGGACTTCCTCCCCAAGTAGGTTTCCTACTCTCGCTCCACCAAGAAAAATAGCCGTTTGACTTTTCAAATTAGCGTTTGACTTTTCAAACTAGGATTTGATTTATCCCTTTATTTTGCTCAGCGATGACACCTAGTACATGATGCAACCATTCCAACTTGTTATGACACATTCAGGTACCCTTCCCCTCTGGAGTGCCGGACATTCCGGAACCTTCTAGAACATTCCCGATGAAAACACCTAACCATTCTCCAACCCCAAACAGGACTTTCCTTATATGAATCATATTCGGACCATTCCGGATCTCCTCGTGATATCCGGATCCCATCCGAGACTCAACAACATTAGGTCTCTTACTCATCATTCCATAATTACTCAACAACATCGAATCCTTAAGTGTGTCTCCCACGGTTCGTGAATTATGCGGACATGATCGAGACACTTCTCAACAATAACCAATAGAGGAATCTTGAAATTCATATGGCTACATATTTCGACGATTTTGCGATCGAATGAACCACTTACATACGATACCAATTTCCCTTTGTCTCACGATAGTTTACTTATCCGAGGTTTTGATCGTCGGTATCTCGCATACCTAGTTCAACCTCGTTCGATAAGTACTCTTTTCTCGTTCCCGTGATATGTGATCCCTTGTGAGCCAGTCACATGCTTGCAAGCCAATTGGATGACATTCCACCGAGAGGGCCCAGAGTATATCTATCTGTCATATGGATGGACAAGTCCCACTCTTGATCCATGTGTCTCAACCCATACTTTCCGAACACTCAATGCCACCTTTATAGCCACCCAGTTACGTTGTGGTGTTTGATGTCATCAAAGCATCCTTCCGGTGATGGTGATAAGCATGATCTCATGGTCGAAGGAATTAGGTTACTATGTATCAGAAAGCATATAGCAATTGAACTATTAAAATGACTTCTTTATGCTACGCTTATCTATAGGAGTATGTCCGTCATATCATTCTCCTAACGATATGATCTTGTTGTTAATAACATCTCAATGTTCATGATAGGGAAACCACAATCATTTATTAACCAACAAGCTAGTATTATGAAGAGGCTTTACTAGGGACTTCAATTTAAGTTTACAAATCACACAAGTATTAATGTTTCCTTGTTAATACTATTATAGCATGAATGTAAACATTTATCATAAACACAAAGATATAATAATAACTACATTTATTATTGCCTCTAGGGCATATCTCCAACACCAGGCAGCGGAGGACTTGGTCGATGGAATCGAAGTAGAGGAAGCAGATGAGGCTGGAGGGTGTCGGCAGAGGTTGAGAAGAGAGCTGGTTCGGTAAAGGTGTGTTCGGTTCTAGAATTTGGTGGAACGGAATCGTTCCGTGCCTAGCGTCCTGCCGCGTCCCCACTCCCTTTACAAGTGGAAACGAACCTAGTAGATGATCCAGGTTAGGCCCAACATAGTCCACTGGACAGTGAGGCCATGTAAGCGTGTGATCCATCCTAGAAAAGCTGGGTGTGGTTATAAACCCGTGTAGCGTGTGATTCCAGACTATCAATGAAAAGAATTGAACTCTGGTTGCTCGCATCCTCTTTCTCTTGTTTCTCATCCCCTTTCTACAAATCCTTCATTCTAACCTTCGATTTCCCTCGGGATTTCTATTTGTATCCCCACGGGTCCTTACATCTTGGTAACTAGAGCCAGATTTTTTTCCATGTGCGCGTAAAATCCTCGAGTTGATCTGTAACATCCACCCCAAAAGGTGCAACTCAATTTAGGTTGAGCAGCTCGAAATCCTATGTGGGGTTGGATCGATAAGAGTTGAGTGCGAGGCTCCATCCAAGCCCTTGGCGGCAACCCGTCAGATCCTTAGTTTTATGGGTAAAAATTTAGAGCAGATTCAGGCAAGATTGGGGGAGGTGCTGTCTCGCCACGATTCCATGGCGCTCGAGGTGTCGAAATTGGGTAAGCAATTGGTGACTACCCAGGAGAGCGTGGACAAGGTCCGCTTGAAGCAGATGGAAGCCGGTCGTCCGGATCAACCGCCACCGGTGATTCCGCCGCTTCCCGACGGGGGACTAGCGGTCGCGCCTCACCAACCGTGGCTCGTCAACTTGGTGCCGCCCGTCCTCAAGTCCCTGACTGAATTATTGGTGGAGCAGAATCACCTGGACCAGGGCGCTGGGATCTCTACAGGCACTGTTCACTGGGAATATCATTCAGCACCGCCCCCCCATGAGTTCTTCGCCAAACCCCCGAAAAACGATTTTCCTAGGTTCGAGGGCACAAATCCAAACATGTGGTTCGATCTCTGTGATACATATTTAGAGATGTACAACATCCCCCGTCACTAGTGGTTGTCGGTGGCATCTCTGTACCTCACCGGGCATGCAACTTTGTGGTGGCAGGCGTATAAGCGTTGTAACATGGTCACTACCTGGGAAGTTCTCTGTGCAGCTATTACTCACGAGTTTGGTCAAGATGAATATGATCTACACATGACTAGGTTGTTACAGCTCAAGCAAACATGCACGGTGCTGGAGTATCGCATGGCTTTTGAAGCAATTATGTACCATCTCTTGTCACTGGAAGCGTCTCTGAGCACAAAAAAAATTGTGTCCCATTTTTTTCCGGTCTCAAGGATGAGATCCGAACAGCGGTGCGTCTATAGGCTCCTACCAGTGATAATCGTGCAGTGTCCCTAGCCCGCATTAAAGAGGAAGATCTAGAGTTTCACCGTCCTCGTGCTAAGCTGTTGACTGTAGGAAAACAAACAATACCTATTCTAGCAAGTTCTTCAGTTTCACCAGTCACTGCCGTGCCAAGGAAAACAGCCAGTGATGATTTTGGGCGAGAACGACAGCTCCAAGATTTTCATAGAGCTAATAGACTATGTTTCCGTTGTGGTGATAAATACAGTAAAGACCACAAGTGTCAGAAGCCTATGCAACTGCTCACAATTTAATTAGGCGAGTTTGGCGAGGTGCTTACAAAAGATACTGTCCAAGCTCTTGAGTTGCTCAAGAAACCTGATGTTACCCCTGTACAGTGTTGTCAGTTATCGCTGCAAGCTGTTTCTGGAGGTGAAGCAAGTAAAACAATCAGACTCTAAGCTCAAGTCGGTGGTCAGATGATGATTGTTCTTATAGACTCCATGAGCAGTAATTGTTTCATCAACAAAGAGTTTGCTCGGCGAGCTAACTGTACTTTGGTGCCAGCTCTAGCGGTCTAGGTAAAAGTGGCTAGTGATAGTTTGATGGACTCTCATCATCAAGTTAAAAGCACTCAGATGGATGACTCAAGGGTATACGTTTGTAACTGATATGTGTGTGTTGGAATTAGGTGGTTATGATGTCGTTATTGGCATGGACTAGTTGGAGTCACATAGTCCAATGATCTGTGATTGGATTGGAAAATCTTTGCATATTCCTCACAATGGCGGAGTTGTTCATCTCAGGGGCCTTCAATCGACTGCCACTTCTTTGGCTACTATTGGTATGGATCAGTTGCGCAAAGCATATGCAGACAATGACATATGGGCTGTGGTTGAACTAAATTTAGTTGATCCAACTATACCTTCATCTGCTGATTTACCACCAGACCTAGTTGAGATTTTGACAGAATTTGATGATGTGTTTGCCACTCCTACAACATTTCCCCACATCATGTGTACGATCATGCAATCTCCATGGAACCTGCACATGCACCTGTCAATTGTCGTCCATACCGCTACTCACCAATGCAGAAAGATGAGATCGAGCGGCAGGTGGCCCACATGATCAAGCCTGGGATAATTGTGCCCAGCATGAGTCCCTATGCCTCACAGGTGATGTTGGTGAAGAAAAGGAAGATGAGTGACGTTTTGTGTGGATTATCCCCACTTGAACTCTTCCACCATTAAGAACAAATTTCCATTGCCCATAGTTGATGAACTATTGGATGAGCTGGCGGGTGCGCAATTCTTCTCCAAACTTGATCTTCATGCTAGGTATCATCAAATTAGGATGCGTGTATCATATGAGGAGAAAACCGCCTTCAAAACTCATTCTGGCCATTTTCAGTTCTGTGTTATGCCTTTTGGCCTGACGAATGCGCCTGCCACTTTCCAATGTCTGATGAATTATATTTTCCCATAACAAATTGTGACACCCCCGGGATCAAGGCTAAACAAATCCCAGACCTCCGTCTTACATAAGCTTAACCTTGAGCTCGAGGATATCCAGTGAGGAATCGATAACACAACAGTGATCCTACGACACCAAAAATATTACAAGCAGAGGTCACTGACCACAAACATCAAACAACAAAAAGAGAATTATGCTATTAAGTATATCAAACTTAACAAATGGCCTAAGAGGTGTAACATCCCAAAAATATTGATCAAGATTATCAAATTCCAATCACCAAAACTAGGGTTAACAAAAACTTTTGTTAATTAAAATCATATGAATGCATGTGTGTATGTGATGATTGTATGAATGCATGAATGGACTTGTGTGATTAATGTAAATAGCAAGGAATGGTTTAAAGATGAAAACAACATCATCTAAATCAAATCCAAGCAGAAACAAATCAAGAGAAAGTAAAGAAACAAACAAAACAAGCAAATGGTCATTTTTGCCAATCTTGCTCACTAGGCCACTTTGAGTGTTTATAGTCCAAGATTTCAAACAGAAACAATTCCATTTTTTCACCCCTTGCTATACCTAGTAAAAGTAAACCCAAGCCCACCTTTCAAACTCACAGAAACATTTGGCAACCCCATTCAAATGACAATTCAAAATTGAATCTATATCATATGTGAAGATCACCATTTCTCAAAACCCAACCAAACTAGTTCACCTTGACCATTCCAAGCAACCAGAGACTACCTAGTTTGTGACTAGTACACCCACCAATTTTCATTCAAAAATTCAAATTCAAATCTCTTTCGGCCATTTCATCAAACACCTTGCAAACACAAATCAAACAAAACATCAAACACTATAGTGAGCAGTGTTTATGCCTAACTTGTTCCCCTCTAGCTCACAGCACCCTCTTAGTAGATGATCAAACTAAATTAACTAGCCCTAGCTCACTGTAAGCTTGACATTGTCATTAATGGTGAGCATGCCGAGCCCCAAATGGCCATCCCATTGTCGACAGGAAGCTAGGAGCAGCTCTAGCCTCACCAAACTTGTCTGGGACACTGACCACCGTCCACCTCCACACCCTGTCCAATGCCAAAGCACTGCCAGCCCCTAGACCACCCTAGAACCGCCACACCCTATGCCTCTGTGCCATGCCGAGAACGCGCCAGAGCGTCGCACTCGACACACGATCATAGACCGCGCGCCACCCTCGCCGCTTGTGTGCGTGATCACCACCTCCCCAGGAACCGCCAGGACATGCCCGTTCATCGCCACGTGACCAGGAGAGCCTGTGCGCCATTAAAACCTCCATCGGACCCGCACAGAGCATCGCAGCGTTCCAACCAATTCACACCGCCCCACGCCTCGCGACCATGCCGTTGAGCTTCGCCAGGAGGCAGAGCACCGTACCCTACCGTTGCCCATGCCATTAGCTTACTGTGACGACGACCACGATGAGCTCCACCCGCGCCCTTCGGTCCCCTCGCTGCACTATAAATAGAGGCCACCCCGGTTCGATTTCAGCACACCATCAGACTCCCCTCTCTCTCTCTCAGAACCACCCCACCTCATCCCCGGAGCAAGGCAAGCAACAGCTCACCGGAATTTCACCGGAGTCTACCGCGGAGGAGGAGAAGAGGAGTCGTCGATTGGAGCCGCCCCAGGAGGAGCTGCCGGTACCAGGATGTTCGTCGTCATCGACTTCGTCGTTCGCCCCCATCGCCGACCCTCGCCTGAGCCCCGGTGATCCCCCACAAACCCCCACTGGCCGCGCTAGGGTTCAGTCTCGCCGGCGCTGCCCGACAGAGACGACAAGCCCCGACTGCTAGATTTGATGTTGATCCTATGGCCCAAATCACCCCGTACACCTTCGCACCGCCCTGTCTCACTGACTGGTGTGGACGTTCACTTAAACCCACCCGCGCGCGCGGTGTGCCGTGGGCCGGCCTAGTTAGCTTCCCGCATGACCCAGTAATTCAAATTTAGGTTTTATCATTTTAGTTTTAAACCTAGTTCTGTCTCTAGAATCAAAAATCAACATAGATCGATTCAGTGAACCAAATTGAATGAAATTAATTTTGCTAGAAAAGTACTGAAATTCTTAATCCAAACCCGTTGGATTCAAATCATTTGGAGTTGTAGATCACCTATAGTAAAAATAACAAGGCATAAGCTTTTCTGCATTCAAACATTTTTCAAAATTCAACCACAAAAGCTTTTGAGTTGATTCCAACTCTCAAAAATCACATTTGACCAGACCTTTCTGAATATGTAAAAATATCTAGGTTTACTTGCAGAAATAATGGACAAGTAATAAAAGAATGCCCCATAGGCATTTCTAGTCACTTTATTTAATTAAAATAAAAAGGTTAAACCTTATTAAATTGTGACACCACTTTAAATCACATGCCAAAGTACTAAAATATGTGGTGATGACATGTGTCAACGTGATCCCATGTTTTAGTTGGAGAATATTAAATGTTAAGTAGTTTTTCAATGAGTAGAAATTACTTTTCTAAAATAAAAGAAATAAAACTATTGCCTTAATCTTTGTGATGTTGGGATGATCCTAGATCATCTAGTGAAAAACTTGGTGTGATAAATAAAATTAGTTAAGTATTGTTTGGTGATTGTGTACCTCGTATTTATTTATAGACGCTAGTACCGACCAAGGATACGAGGAGGAAGCAGAATACTACGAGGAAGAAGCCGAGGAGAACTTCAACCACTGCTCTGCACAAGGCAAGCTACCACTTGCATGTTACCTATGCAAGCTAACCCTTGCAAATGTGAAAGCTATATGACCTATGCAATGCATTAGGCGTGCCTTGAATATACAAATTGATGATACCCAATCCTAGTTGTACTTGCAAGCTTAGTTATTTTATTTATCTATCAAAGCTTTCTATTGAAGTTTATTTAGTGAATTGTAGATTTTAGAAAGATGTTTAAAGGTAGCATAAAGAGCATAAAACTTGGACTAAGTTAGATAAATCTTGATGTCATCCTGAGGCATGAGATTGAACTTAGATAAGTCACACTTGATTACCACCCCTCATTAGTGTTTACCCCCACTTGTAGATGCTAGTGCTAAGCATAAAACTTGATCAACTTTAGATGGGAATGCTTAGTGAAAATGGTTATGAAAACCTTAGAATGATGAGTCATTCTATTGAAATGTTTTGACATGTGTTCTTGAACACCAGATGATTTTCATGATGAAAATGTTGAGGCATGAGCCTTAGCCCTTTATAAAATTGATGGTTGTCTGGATGCGATACCATTCCAATTTTACCGTACAACCACAATACCCGAAATTTGGGTAGGGCTTGACAGGAAATTTATGTACCTTAGTATGGGTTCCCTTGCGGCCAAGGTTTGAGATGAGGATACCTTGTGAATATTGTCCACCTATGCAGTTCCCAAGATGACAGTTGGTCATGGTTGGGAGGACAAACTCATAGGAGAGGTTCCTATACTAGGGCATGTAATTGAAAGGTTAGGATTGATTATCTGCATACTGGGTATGGTGAAATTAGGATTGTTCCTGACGGATGTATCGAATATTGTGGTGAAAGTGTACCACCTCTGCAGAGTGTCAAACTATTCGAATAGCCGCGTCCGCGGTTATGGACAGTTGGAGTGGCCATACTGTTTCATCGTAAGATGTTTTCGAATTGACTTGTGAAATGAATCATGACTTTTACTTGACCATAATAGGGGTGTGTTATGAAACTCAAGTTCCCACTTAGGTGTTATAAAACTTTCAACTAGATTTCTTTGCTTCTGAACTCGGTTAAGGTAAATCTGGCTTTTTTCAAAACAACCTAGAGCCTAGTACTTCCTACTAAAAACCACTTCACTTGTTAGTATTAGTTTACGAGTACTTAAAGAGTACTCATGGCTTTGTCCCTGGCTATTCCCCTGTCCAGACTATGAAGAGGACTATCAGGAGGATGGACCGCATTAAGGTTATGATAACTAGGATCATCTCCCATCGTCAGCATTGCCTGTGACCATGAAGATGGATCTTCGCCCACACTACCGTTATTATTATGTTATTCCGCTGCTATGATTGTATTAAGACTGGATCATGAGGTCCTTTATTTGTTGTAAGACCTTATGTATGGTTTGTAATGGATGATGTACTATGATATCCAATCTGTTATGTCTCACAAAAATGGTAATCTTGGGATTGCGATGTATGGCATAACAGGCATCTGGGATTAAAAATCCGAGTGTTGATAAGAGGCCTGAAGCATAACGATGACATCCCAACCCATAGATTCCAGGCTGCCGGCCGGGAACGCTAAGCTACTCGTTAGTGTCGATGTAGTACCAATCGGATCTTCAGGGAACTCTTACTCTGCTACAAAAGTATCAAAAAAGCAAGGGTGAGTACGGGGTCTACTCCGCAAGTCTTATGGCTGGTGGAGTTGTTTTGCATAAAGCCATCTTTGTTTGTAAATCAAGAGGGAGAAGAAGCTCGTCTAATCAGAACATTTTAAAAAGGGATAAGAGAGCGACATCTCCTAAGTATTGATCATCATATCTTTTGATATCCACCAGGTCATCATCATCTACCAACTAGGATCACCCCCTTGTACCCATGAGGAAGCATCCTTAAGCACACATTGAACTGCCAAGTTTTACGATTAGTTTATAGTTCTCTATGATCTTAGAATTCGGTCACCAAGCGTTCATAACCGTGAACACGGATTTTCAAAAAGATTTAACCCTGCAGGGGTGTACAACTTACCCACACGTACTAACCTTCTCTTAATGCCACATGATTAGCCCTCTTCATTGGAAGGCCGATAGAGGGTGGTTAGACACGACCTTTACCTTGGTTTCGCCGAGACCATGAGTCACGCCCTAAGGATGGTTCTGCCGTAACAGGTCAAATCCCGAAGCCGGTCCCTATAGATGTGAGGCGAGGTTGGTTCACCAGGGGCTCCATCAACCCCAATTAACCCCGGCCATGCTTACCTACCTGTTATGATGCACCTTCACCCGCCAAATCTTTCAAAACATTTTCAATGCGTATATCGAATGGAACGCCCGAACTGTGTGACTCATGGAATCTACTAGGCAAGTTAGTTGCTTGTGAGGTTATCCAGGCCCCGTGTGGTTGTACGCTCGTCTGGGTTCCAAAGGCAAGAACTCGGTTCCTAGTGATGGCGAGCATGGGACTAGAAAAACCACATCCCACCGTGGCCTCCCATACAAGCCTTATAATGTTTAATCTCATATCACCTCTGATATCATCTCATCACATTCTCCTATCACACTAGATTCTCTGCATCTGATACATCATCTGGATGAACCAGCATTAACAGGTATGCATGGCTAAGCAAGACACATATATAAGCTCTAGCAGTGCACACAAGCCAAACCTAGTTATGATAGGAGTAGTGGATCAGGTAATATAAGCTCAAAGGGAGTAATGCAATAGATAGGATACTTTATCTATCGATAAAAGACCATAGTAGAATCATATGCATAATGGTAGGAATTGAAATGCTTTCAAAATCATAGGATTGTATCATGGTGGGGCTATGCTTGACTTTGCCTATTGATAACCAATAAGCAGAGCTTTGGAAGCCTTGTACTTGACTTGATTACAGTTGGTCAAGTATTGATCTTCGAACTTCGACGATGTTGATCTCGGTCTTTGATCTCGATCTCGATATCGTATTCTAACGGGAAGAACCAAACACCGGAAAGAAAGGTAAATAATCAACAATGGCATCGATGCAATGCTCAAGCAAGTATGATGATATGACAAGTTAATTTGTATTGAAAAGTAACCCTGAGGCATGCTCGAAAATTTAATCGTGGTTCCGAGGGGTATAAACCCTAATTTGGGAAAACTCCGGAATCACCTATGAGGGGTTATTATGTTCTTCTATTTAAACTTGTCATGAAATTTGTTGAACAATGCATGATTATAGCTTAGATAGTTAGATCTCGTTTTTCTGAACATTTTGATATATTATTCATATTTTTCTGACTTTTAAATAATTACTTATTGAATTTACAAGTTTATATCAATTTCTGGAAATATTTAAACCAATTTAATCGATTTTTGCATCACTATGATGTCAGCAAAGGGGTGGGGTTATTCTACACCATGGCTGGGTCTAGCCACTGCGGCTTCCAGGTGGGGCCTGGGCCACGTCGGTTGCCACCGTGGCGGTCAGCAGTCAACGGCCCCATGGGCCACGTCATCCTGACGTCGCGATGACGTCACCACCGCGTCCACGTCGGACGGTGGTCGCCGGCGATGCCACGGTGCACGCCAGCAAGCGCCGATGGCTGGGTTCGAACGAGCGCATCGCGAGGGACCGAACTACGGTGGCGCCGCCTTGTATTGGTCACCTGAGCTTCGGCTCTGATGAGCTCCGACGGTAGCTCGCGCATGTCATCATGGAGGGGCTGACAGAGGGGGAAAGGAGTGAATCGAGGAGATGAGAGAGGAGCACAAGCTCACTAGGAGCGAGTAGAGGGCGACAGCGAGGCGTGGGGTGGACGGAAGCGACGACATGGACGACAGCGGTAGTTATCGGGCTTGAGGAAGACGAGTCTGATTCCGGCGCTGCTGACTGTCCCGGCAAGTGTGCTTTGGGGAGGAGGCCGAGGACGAGATGGCGGAGCCGATGGAACCCTCAATCGAACGCGAGGAGGTCAAAGAGAGATCTAGCTCGAGGCCATGGCAGGCTAGGGTTTCGGGTCTGTGTGAACGGGGCAAGAGAGAGATCCAAAGAGAGAGGGAGTGACCAGGGGAGGGAGAGAGACGTGCGGGGCTTCTCCTTATCTTCCTCCAAAGCGGCGGCGAGGATTTTGACGCACGACGGCGGCCCTCGCTCGGCCAGCGAGCAGCTTCGGCGACGGCGCGAGGTTGACGATGGGGATTGCCTGGACAAAGCGGTAAGATGGGTCGGCCAAGGTGGGCTGCCAACGGGCTTCTGCTGGGCTGCTGGGTGCCGCACGCTGGCAACAGAGAGAGGGAAAGAGGTAGCTGGGCCGGCATAGCTGGCTTTGGCTCTATTTTTTTAAACAAAACCTTTTTTGTTTTCTGTTTTGTCTTTTTTTCTTTTTGAACAGATTTTCAAATCTGTTTTGAATACTTTTAAAACACAAGAGACTTTTGTAAAATATGTAAAATACTATGGAACCCTTTTATTCAATTGGGCTTAGAACATTTTGTACTTTTTAAATTCAAAACCATTTTGAATTGTTTTTAGAGAGGGAAGGTGAAAGGGCATTTATGCCTTTCATAATATTTTGATGTTTGTTGACAACACTTGGATTGGTTTAATGCTTTCCCGAATGTTTCAGGAGATATTATATTTATTGTGGGCAATTTATACATATGGGAAAAAGGACTTGACACGAACAAAAAGAGGGCTCAAAGAAGTATCTGGCCGGACTGTCCGGCTGATGTGCGCCGGACTATGCCTCCGACACGGAGTGTCCGACCCAAAGCTACCGGAGTGTCCGGTCGTGGAAAATTTGCCCGTTTTATCCCCAGGTGTGGACATTTAGTAAGCCCCCTCGGACACTACCTGGACACTGGTCGGAAACTTGGCCAGGCCGGAGAGTCCGGTTGGTGCGCACCGGAATGTCCGACCAGGCCAGACTGTCCGGCTCATACAGGTCGGACTGTCCGGGTCAAGTGATTCCAACGTGAAACATCCCAAAAATATTAATCAAGATTATCAAGTTCCAATCACCCAAATTCAGGGTTAACAAAAACTTTTGTTATTAAAATTAATATGAATGCATGTGTGTATGTGATGAATGCATGAATGCTTGCAACGCCATGTTTGATTGCTATGAATGGCAAGGATTGGTTTAAAGATGAAAACAATATCATCTAAATCATTTCCAAGCAGAATCAAATGAATATAAATTCAAATAGAAACATTATAACCAAATGTCATTTTGACCAAAGTTAACCACTAGACCACTTTGAGTGTTTCTAATCCAAGTTTTCTAATAGAAACAAATCCAATCCTTTTCACCCCTTGCTAGAAAAAGTACAAGTGAACCCAAGCCCACTTTGAAAACTAACATAAACAGATTTCAAATCTATTCAAATGACTATTCAAAATTGAATCAAGTGTAGGTACTAAGATCACCATTTCTCAAAACCCAACCAAACCAGTGCACCTTGACAAACCCAAGCAACCATATACTACCAAGCATGTGACCAGTACACTCACCAAAATTCATCCAAAATTCCAAACTAATTTTCTTTCGGCCATTTTGTCAAACACTTGATAGACACAAATCAAACTGCCTAACTTATACTGTTTGGAGCAGTGTTTGATCAAACAATCTTCCTCAACTCACTTCCTTTGCCTCCCCAGTGACTACTAGTGCAATCAAGGAGCTAGCCCTCTACCCCTTTGCACCATGCCGTGCCACCCGAGCCCCCCTTGCCAGCCGACCATGGCCAGCACGCTGGAGCGAATGCCGTGCCCAGCCACGATGTCCAGGAGGCAGCACACCATCCACCGCCACCCCTGTCTAGCCCTCGCACGCAGCCAGGCCCTGGAACACAGAGGAAACGCCACGCCCCTTCCTCTACGACCATGCCGAGAGCGCGCTAGAGCACCGCTCCCGACCCGCACGTACACGCCGTGCCTCGCCCTCGCCGCCCGTGCCTGCACTCACCGCGACACCAGCTACCCCCCAGACATGCCCGTTCGCCGCCACGCAACCCATAGCACCCATGCATCGTCAAAACCACCGTCGGTGCCGCATAGAGCATGAACCGTTCCCGACCGTTCTCGACCGCCCCTTGCCGTGCCATTAAGTCCTTGAGGATCGCCAGGAGACCGCGCACTGGCCTACACCCTTCGCCATGCCATTAGCTCACTGTGCCGACGAACCCGACGAGCTCTGCCCATGCCGCACTGCCTCTCTTGCTCGGCTATAAAAGGAGGCCACCCCAGTCCCAATTCGCCACACAATCCCACTCCCCACCTCTCACAGAACCTCCCACACCTCTCCCCAGAGCAAGGCGAGATCCGTATCGCCGGAATTTCACCGGAGTCTGCCACAGAGGAGGAACGGAGCCATTGATTGGAGCCACCCCAGGAGCCATCGTGACCACCATTCAAACCGCCATCGTCGACAACGTCGTTCGCCCCCAACACCGACCCTAGCTGGAGCCCTGGTGAGCCTCACACGACCCCCACCGCCGCGTTAGGGTTGAGACCTAGCCGGAGCTGTTCGTCATCGATGATGAACCTCGACCGTTAGATTAGATTCTAATCGTAGGGTCTGGATTGAAGGATACCGCTTCGTGTAACTAAAGCCACTGACACGTGGGGCCACCACTTAAGTCAGTCCAGGCGCTACATTGTGCATAGTGGGCCGGCCCATTTAGTTCCCGCATGACCCAGTAGATTCAAATATAGTTTTTTCTAATTTATTCAAACCCTAGTTCTGGCAGTAGATTCAAAAATTGATTTAGAAAGATTCACTGAACCAAATTGCATGAAACCAATTTTGTTAAAGGTATTGAAATTATTAATCCAAGCCAGTTGGATTCAAACCATTTTGAATTATAGATCACCTATAGTAAAAATAACAAGCCAGAGACTTTTCTGCATTCAAACATTTTTCAAAAAATCAACCATAAATGCTTTTGAGTTTATTCCAACTCTCAAAAATAACATTTGACCAAATCTATCTGAATATATAAAAATATTTAGGTTTACTTGTAGTAATAATGGACAAGTATTAAAAGAATGCCCCATAGGCATTTCTAGTCACTTTAATTAATTAAAATAATAATGTTAAACCTTATTAAATTGTGACACCACTTTAAATCACATTCCCAAGTATTAAAATATGTGGTGATGACATGTGTCAACATGATCCCATATTTTAAATTGGAGAATATTAAATCTTAAGTAGTCTTTCAATGAGTAGAAATTACTTTTCCAAAATAAAATAAATAAGACTAAGGCTTTAATCCTTGTGATGATTGTGATGATGCTAGATCATCTAGTGTGAACCTTTGTGTGCTAAATAGAAGTAGTTAAGTATTGTTGGGTGATTGTGTACCTCGTATTTATTTATAGACGCTAGTACCGACGAGGGATACGAAGAGGAAAGAGACTACTACTACTACGAAGAACAACAAGAAGAGAACTTCAATCACTTCACCAATCAAGGCAAGCTAAGCTAAACCATGCAAGCTAATACTTGCAAGCCCCACCACACCACTTAACCTATTGAATGCCTTAGGCATATTTGGTTATACCCCCTTATTATACCAAATCCTATTTTTTACTTGCAAGCTTATTATTTTATTTATTTATCAAAACTTCTTTATTAATTTTACTTAGTGACTTGTGAATTTTGGAAATATAGTATATATAACATAAAGAGCATAAAACTTGGCCTAAGTTAGTTAGAAATAGATGTCATACTGAGGCATGATATTAGACTTGGCTAAGTCACACTTGATTAACACCCCTCAGTAGTGATTACCCTCAATATTAGTGGCTAGTGCTAAGTATAAAAGTTGATCACTTTAGATGGTAATACTTGGTGAAAATTATTATGAAAACCTTGGAATGATGAGTCATTCTAATGAAATGTTTTGACATGTGTTATGAACACCAGATGACTTGATGATGAAAATGTTGAGGCATGAGACTTAGCCCTTTTATAAAAACTGATGGTTGGGTTTGAATGTGATACCATTCCAATTTTACCGTACAACCACAATACCCGAATTTGGGTAGGGCTTGACTAGAAGTTTATATGTCTTAGTATGGGTTCCCTTGCGGAAGAGGTTTGAGCTGAGGCTACCTCGTGATGATTGTCCACCTGTGCAGTTCCCAAGATGACAGATGGTCATGGTTGGAGGCCAAACTCATAGGGGAGGTGCCTATACTAGGGTGTGTAATTGAAAGGTTAGGATTGATTATCCGCATACTGAGTATGGTGATTCAGGATTGTTCCTGACGGATGTATCGAATGTTGTGGTGAAAGTGTACCACCTTTGCAGAGTGTCAAAGTATTTGAATAGCCACGTCCGCGGTTATGGACAGTTGGAGTGGCCATACTGTTCCGTCGTCAGATGTTTTCAAAATGACTTGCGAAATGAATTATGAATTTGACTTGACCAACAACAGGGTTGTGAACATGAAAACTAAGTTCCCACTTAGGTGTTGTAAAACATTAATTTAGTTTTCTTTACTTCTAAACTCAGTTAGAGATAAACCTAGATTTTTGCAAATAAACCTAGAGCTTAGGATTCCTACTTGAGCCACTTTACTTGTTAGTGATAGTTTGCGAGTACTTCAAGAGTACTCATGGCTTTGTACCTGGCTATTCCTATGGCCAGACTATGAGGAGGACTATCAGGATGGTGGACAGCAGGAAGTCTATGACAACTAGGATCATCTCCCATCGTCAGCATTGCATGTGACCCTGAAGATGGAGCTTCGACCATGCTACCGTTATTATATATTCCGCTGCGTTGATTGTATTAAGACTAGATCATGAGATCCTTTATTTGTACGACCTTTATTATGGTTTGTAATGGATGATGAACTATGGTACCAATCTGTTATGTCTCGCAAAAATGGTAATCCTGGGATTGCGATGTATGGCATAACAGGCATCTGGGATTAAAAATCCAGGTGTTGACAAGTTGGTATCAGAGCCATCCTGACCATAGGAGACCCTAGTTTAGAATGGATGCTTGAATCAAAAACTTAGTTTCAAAACAAAACAAAACTTAGTTATACCAGTTGGGCAATGGAGGACATCTCATCTTTGAGCGCGATTTGGATCAACTCTCGGAACTTCTTGAGCACCCGCACCCCAAGTTCTTCAGAGCACAGCTCAACAATCAGCAAGGAGGAAAACAACAATGGCGTATTGTTGCCAATCTCAGAGGCAAGATGGAGGCACCCACTTCATATGGGATCCAATTCACCATAAGAGAGGACAACTGGCTAGACGGACTCACCAGGGCTATGCAGGAAGCTTTTGCCCATCTGTGTGGGCAAAGAATCAATCAGATCAAGGGTACTCGCTTTGAGTACTATGCAAGGCGTGATGCTATGGGACAACCGTTGGAGGTGCCACAACATCTGGAGCTGAAGCATCACGTGGATCATCTCAGCTTCATGATGTATGATAGGTAGAAGGAGTTGGACAATGCCCGCGCATACGCCAACCACAACTATGCCATTGCAGTCAAGAAGGACCAGAACCTCGCCATCCTTGCAAAGGAGCGCAATACATTTCGCCGTCTACGTGACAAGAAGGATCGCATCATTGCTCGCCTTCGTCACAAGGTGTCCGACTTGGAGGAGACCATCTATGAGCGGGACATGCAGCTTGAGGAGAGGGAGAATGCAGGGAAAGATATCCGTGGGAGGCCCTTACTCCTACCTCAGTGATGATGATGACTACCTGGAGGACCAAGCCATGGACTTCCACACTGATGATGATTCCGCCTTCATTGATGATGATGATGAAGACACTGATTCTGATGAGTAGTAGCTCTTGAGCACTATCGTAGTTGTGAGTTGTATCCGGTCCCATTGTATCATAGTTTCACAGAATGGTTCTTAAAGCCATATGTTACCTTGTGTGGTGTGTGTGTATTGTGTGTTATGAAGGAATGAATGAAAAGCAAGTTACTAGTTGGCACAACCTGAGTCGAACTTAAATTTTAAAAACTTTTCAAAAACAAACCCCTAAACCTTAAAAATTTCCCTCTTGTCTCATGATCTATCTCAATCTTCAGATGCCTCGCAGAGGAAGCAGCTCATCCCTGGACCCAATGCTACAAATCTTGCAAATGTTGGTTTCAGACCGTGAAGATGAAAGATCCAAACGTCAAGCCAACTTAGCCACCCTTCAACACATAGCTCAGATGGATAACAACAATAAAGGCCATGGAAACCAGGACAACCATGGACCCAAGATCAAGAGCTTTCAGAACACCAATCCACCCATTTTTAGTAAGTCTGAAGAGTCATTAGATGCTGATGGCTGGCTGCAGACTATGGAGAATAACTTACAAGTCGCAGGGGTGGAGGCTAATGAGAAAGTACTGTTTGCCACCCATTTTCTGGCAAGTGATGCAAGAGCTTGGTGGAATAGCATTCGTACCATGAATGGAGGATAGATGATGGCTTAGGATGAATTCAAACTCAAGTTCAATCAAACCCATGTGACCCCGGGTTTGATTCTGCGGATGAGGGATAAATTCAAGGAGCTGAAGCAGGGAAGAATGACTGTGGTAGAGTACCGTGACAGATTTCTATCTCTGTCTAGGTATGCCCCTGATGAGATTAGCACTGAAGCCAAGAAGAAGGAGAGATTCCTGAATGGTCTGCATGATGAGATGCATACGGTGTTAGTCAATATCCCGTTTGATGACCTTGAAGCCTTAGTGGATTCTGCAATCTAGATGGAAGGAAAGATCAACCAAGCCAATGAGAATCGCAAGCGTCGAATGATGAATCAATCAGGAACCCACCATACCCTGAAATATCGCCCCAACCCGTCTACAGGATATGCCCCGAGAAACAATAGACCCCCGATGACCCGTCTGAACTATCCCAACCGTGGAGGAGAAAACCCAAGGCCCGTAGGAAACCACAATAACAACCCCGGAAACTCGAACAATTTCAACCATGCACCACCCAAGTTCAATAACAACAGCAACACCAACAACACCAATACTGCCCCAAGGACTAGAAGCAATGCTGTGCCTATTGCAGGAAAAGACAAGTCTCAGGTTACTTGTTATGAATGCGGGACCAAGGGTCACTATTCCAATGAGTGCTCCAAGAATCTTGCATCGACTACCAATGTGAATTCCCCAGCTCAGCAGCAGCGTCGTGTTCATCCTAGAAGAATATTTGCCCTAGGGAACTCACTCAACCGCAACGGCCGTCTGTTTCACATGAATGCTGAAGAAGCTCAAGAAGCGCCAGATGTCGTGCTGGGTATGTTTTCTATTAACTCAGTACTTGCAAGAGTGTTGTTTGATTCTGGAGCATCGCACTCGTTTGTTACAGAAGAATTTACATGCAAAAGTAAGATTCAACCAACAAAATTGAAGCATGTTATGATAGTTCAAATACCTAGTTCAACCACCAAAGCTAGACAAATTTGCAAGGCCGTACCAATCAGAATCCATGGAATAGATTTTTATGCTAATCTAATAGTACTTGGAACCAAAGGTTTGGAAGTAGTACTAGGAATGGATTGGATGTCGAAACATAAAGGATTAATGGACTGTGCCAAGAAATCCATAACCATGACTAGTACCACTGGAGTATCAGTAGAGCATGTATCTGAAACCTTGCCCCGTCAATTCAAGTGTAACAAGAGTCTAGCCCAACCAACCAGTGACCAAGTCAGAGTAGTCTGTGAATACCCCGACGTATTCCTAGATGTATTGCCCGGTATGCCCCCAGATCGGGATACCGAGTTTATCATTGAACTAATCCTTGGAACTGGACCTATAGCTCAGAGAGCTTATAGTATGAACCCATTAGAATTAGTGGAGCTAAAGAAGCAACTGGATTCTATGATGGAGATCGGTCTGATTCAACCGAGCGCGTCGCCATGGAGATCACCTGTTTTGTTTGTGGATAAGAAAGATGGAGGTAACCATTTGTGCATGGATTATCGAAAGATGAATGATGTCACCATTAAGAACATGTACCCACTGCCAAAGATGGAAGATCTATTTGACCAATTGACTGGTGCCAAAGTGTTTTCTAAGATTGATCTTAGAACTGGTTATCATCAACTCAAGATTCGCACAGAGGATATTCCAAAGACTGCCTTTACCACCAGATATGGACTGTATGAGTACATTGTCATGTCTTTTGGATTAACCAATGCCCCCGCTTATTTCATGAAACTCATGAATTAGATTTTTATGGACTTCCTGGATAAGTTTGTCGTTGTTTTCATCGATGACATTCTGATCTATTCCAAATCAGAAGAAGAACATGAGCTACACCTAAGGACCATCCTTGAAACTCTTAGGGAGCATCAGATGTATGTCAAGTTTAGAAAATGTGAGTTCTGGTTAAAGGAAGTAGGATTCCTTGGACATATCTTGTCGGCAGGAGGAACTGCTGTCGACCCTACCAAGGTTAAGGATGTTGAAGAATGGCACGCCCCAACCACTCAAACCCAAGTTCGTGCATTTGTCGAATTAGCGGGTTATTACCACAAGTTCGTAGAAGGATTTTCGAGCATCGTAAGACCCATGACCCAGTTGATGAAGAAAGATAAGAAGTTTGAATGGACGGACAAATGTGAAGCAAGTTTTCAAGAGCTCAAGAGGAGATTGATTTCAGCCCCAACCTTGATTATGCCAGATATAACGAAGCCTTTTGATGTGTACTGTGATGCATCCAAGATTGGTCTCGGATGTGTGTTGATGCAAGAAGGCAAAGTCATATCCTATCTATCCTGAGAACTGAAGCAACATGAGCAAAATTACCCTACCCATGACCTTGAACTAGCAGCCGTAGTTTTAACCTTGAAGACATGGCGGCATTACCTCATGGGTAACCGTTGTGAGATTTATTCGGATCACAAGAGTCTAAAGTATATTTTCACCCAGAAGGAGCTAAATATGAGGCAAAGGAGATGGATAGAGCTAATCAAGGACTATGACCTTGACATTCACTATCACCCCGGCAAAACCAATGTGGTAGAAGATGCTCTTAGTAGATTGTCGTGTCGATTGAACACCATGATTCTGAAGGAGTTGGAGGATTTCAGAATGGAACTAGTAAGTGAAGGATTTTTGACTAGCATAGAACTTCAACCCACTTTGATCAGTCAAATCAAGGAGGCGTATAAAGGAAATGCTAGTATCGACGGAATCAAACATCGTATCGGTACATGAAAGGTAACCGGATTCACCGAAGATGAAGAAGGAGTTTTGTGGTACAAAGGACGTATCTGTGTACCAGCAGATTCATAATTGAAGCAAGCTATTCTATGATACTCTTTATTCTATCCACCCCGGAGGAACCAAGATGTATCAGGATTTGAAGGAGCAATTTTGGTGGCATAAGATGAAGAGATAAATCGGAAGCTACATAGCCAAGTGTAATATCTGCCAGAGAGTCAAAGCGGGACATCAGAGACCCGCAGGACTTTTGCAACCACTACAGATTCCAGAATGGAAATGGGATTCAGTTGGAATGGAATTTATCACCGGTTTGCCTACATCTAGTAGGGGAAATGACTCTATCTGGGTCATAGTGGATAGATTGTCCAAAGTCGCCCATTTCTTACCTATCAAGACCACTTATCAGAGTTGTACATTGCTAGGATACTCAGTTTGCACGGAGTCCCCAAGAACATTGTGTAGGATCGAGGAACCCAGTTTACCTCGAGGTTTTGGAAGAAAGTCCAAGAAGGATTAGGAACCAGACTGGATTTCAGCACAGCTTATCACCCGCAGACTGATGGACAAACGGAGCGAGTAAACCAAATACTTGAAGATATGTTGAGAGCTTGTGTGTTGGAATATGGATCGAAATGTGAAGACTATTTGCCTTTCGCAGAATTCTCATACAACAACAGTTACCAAGCCAGTTTGCAAATGGCCCCATTTGAGTTCATGTATGGAAGGAAGTGTCGTACCCCGTTGAATTGGTCGGAAGTAGGAGAGAGTTATATTTTCAGACTCGACATCCTACGAGAAGCCGAAGAGAAAGTTCAAAAGATATATGAGAACCTTAAGACCGCCCAATCCAGACAGAAGAGTTACGCCAACAAGAGACGTCGAGACCTAGCCTTCAATATTGGAGATTTTGTGTATCTGAAAGTATCACCCTTGAAAGGAATGCACCATTTTCAACTCAAAGGAAAGTTAGCCCCCATATATATATCAGATCCTTGAAGATTTTGAATTGCCGAGGAGAAGTATCATATCAACTGGAACTACCAGAGGAGATGTCAGCCGTGCATAATGTGTTTCATATTTCGTTACTTCACAAATGTCTAGAAGTCCCGGAGAAGACCGAAGTTTTCAAGAATATTGATCTCAGAACCATAGAGATCAACGAGGACCTAACATATCCAGAGGTACCCATTCGTATTTTGGAAGAAGCTTTCAGGACCACCAGAACCCGGAGTATCAAGTTTCTCAAGATCTAGTGGAGTAACCACACTAAAGAAGAAGCTACCTGGGAACAAGAAGATTACATTAGGACTAAGTTTCCATATCTCTTTAAATCATAGTTTTATTTTTCTAAAATCTTGGGACGACATTTGATTAAGGGGGTAAGGTTTGTAACATCCCAAAAATATTAATCAAGATTATAAAGTTCCAATCACCCAAATTCAGGGTTAACAGAAACTTTTGTTATTAAAATTAATATGAATGCATGTGTGTATGTGATGAATGCATGAATGCTTGCAATGCCATGTTTGATTGCTATGAATAGCAAGGATTGGTTTAAATATGAAAACAACATCATCTAAATCATTTCCAAGCAGAATCAAATGAAGAGAAATTCAAATATAAACATTATAAGCAAATGGTCATTTTGACCAAAGTTAACCACTAGACCACTTTGAGTGTTCTAGTCCAAGTTTTCTAACAGAAACAAATCCAATCCTTTTCACCCCTTGCTAGAACAAGTACAAGTGAACCCAAGCCCACTTTGCAAACCAACAGAAACAGATTTCAAATCTATTCAAATGATAATTCAAAATTGAATCAAGTGTAGGTACTGTAGGGGTCCCAACCTAATAAGGTAGAGTCCTCCTGTGTTTTACAATGCTAGTCCCTGGATCAATAGCTAGCATCCACAGTTTAGATGTAATATCAAGAAACAAGGGTCATAATATAACTTTATAAGCAGGAATAACATAATTTTATTACATCAAACATAGCTCATTAGGCTATTACATTACATTGCAGCGGAATAAATATAGTCATGGGTCCTTCATCTTCAAAGTGCCACAGGCAGATGTTGGTTGTAGACTTTGTAATCCTAAACAATCAATCTTCACTAAAATCAATCAAACCTGCAACATACAAGTTACAGACAAAGGGTCAATACATTTGAATTGTATTGGCAAGTGATACTATGGTAGTATAGTGGAGTCTATCATCTATATGCATTTGGCTAAGTGGAGTTGAGGCTTGCATTGCTCAAAATAGATTTTTCTTATCATTTTGAAAATACTAAGTTTTGTTTTGACAAAATACTTTCCAAGGCATCTACCAATCAATGATCAAGATCCTTTCCAAGGCATCCACCAATCAAAGACTGAAGTGCTTGGCAAAACCATTTTTCTCAATCAAAGATTTCAAGATCCTTGTACCAAGCCATCTCTCCATCAATGATTGAAGAATTCAAACAACCCTTGTTCAAACCACAAGATTTTAATTTAGAAATTGGAGTGATGAGATTCTTGATTGCTTCCATGTCTTGATGCTCAAATTGTCCTTTACCAGGGACATGGCTAAGTACTTAGATTTTACACTCTGCAGAGGTGGTGCACTTTCCCCACAAGACTTGGTTTCCCAAGACAAGATCTTTCAGAAGCCTTCCCTTAGACCAAAATGGACGCGCTCCAACCTATCAAACACTACCACCCACTGTCCATTTTGCTAAGTTCTTGCAACCTATATGATCATGGAAGAGCCCATATTGCCAAGTGGTTGCACTTGAAGCTTCTCAACATTTGACATCTCAAATCTCTTTGTTCCTGGGTGGCATACCACAAGTGAGATACACAATCCAAGTCCATGGCATTGTGAACCACTCAACCAATCTCCACCAAGCAAGCCCATTCCACCCAGGTGATTCATTAACTTAGTTGTTTTATTAAACAAAACTTAAGTCCTCAGACTTAGAATATTTTTCCATAGTGTGAATATATATTCCACCCATGTTTTCTATTAGCTAGGCTAAGCTTGGTAGTAGTATGAATCTCTAACTTAGGAAAATCCTACTAAGGATTCATCTACTAGGTTTTCCTATAGCAAGATCTATACTTAGCAAAATCCATGCAAGTTTACTTAGCAAAATCACTAATGCATAGAAAAAGTAATGGGACAAAAAGGTATGAAGCATCACTTGCCTTTTTGGTAGGGAATGGTAGTTCACTCCTTGTTCTTGTTAGTCTCACACTTCACTACAAGTCAAACAAGCAAACACTAATTCAATTTACATTCCAATCCAATAATCACTCAACAATTTCACACACACAAGACAATGTAAACTAATTCATGCATGGGAGCATGCACAAGATAGTTTTATTTTGCAAAGGGGTCTCTATGGGGTTTCTAAACTTTGTAAGGTCCAAATTGGTCATTTACCAAAGTGGCAAAGTTATTAGTAAGAAGGTTTTGTCCAAAATCTATTTTTAATTCCATTCATCATTTCATGTGGTGAAAAATGTTTTTATTAAGGCAAAACTCTTAAGTTGTTCACCAAATGAGTTGCTATTGCAAAACTTGGTGTTTTTTTGGGTCAGTAGGTTTGGTCCAAAACATTTCCTTAAAGTTTTCTTTTCATAAACATTTTTATAACAAAAACCATTCTTTTTATTTGGCTAGAAAATGACTAAGTCAAGTAATCTAACCTAGATCTTACAAAAATCATTTCTAACACCAAGGGTTGGTTCCTAGGGTCAGTAAGATCACAACAAACCATTTTGCAAAGGTTTTAATCCAAATATCATTTTTAAACAATTTTCTAATCTAAACAAGTACACAAATGTTTTTGCAAATTCAGACAAGCTAACAGATACTATTTACTAAACTAAGGGCATGGTTGGTTAGGGCTTGTTCTCCTGAATCCATTGATATAAAATTTGCTAAATTTGGACGTGTGGTTTGAAAGTTATAGCAATTACAAATTTGTATTCTAATCAGATCAAAATTCTATTTTAAATCGAATCCTGAACACGTGGCTGCTTCTGATTGGGCAATACCGTTTCGTGTGGATCGCGTGATACATGCCACAGGATTAAAAGGAGCGTGTGCGGCTCAGATGGTCGCGTACCCTTTCGAGGGGATCTAATCCTAGCCAGTCAAAACACATCCTACGGCTACAGCGTGTTTGCGAGCTGGCAACAGATATTGCCCATGAGCGGGCGCCAGTTAGCGGCGCGACGATGCAGGAAGCGAGGGAGAAGCTGGCAAGGCTTACCAGGCTCGTAGAGACCTGCTGATGCTCGAGGTGGGGTCGGCTACTCGAGGGGCGCAAGGGGTTGCTGCTAATTGCTCGTCGGAGAAGCTGCGGGCGACGGTGCTCTCGGGTTGTCGTTGTTGGCGAGTTTTGAGGGTGCGCTGAGGCAAACAGACCATGCGGTTAGCTGCGTACGGTACTGGGGGTCACGGCAGCATCATTGATAGGTGCTGGGGTAGTCTGCACTCACCGGGAAAACTCGCCGGAGTCGAGGCAGGAGGCGGCGATGCTCTGCTGTTGAGGTTGCCGAGGCTACGGTGCTCATGGTGTGAGGTGAGGTTGGGAGACGCGCAAGAATAGGGGTAGCAAGCTCGTGTGCTCTTGGAGGTGGGGGCGGTTGGACGGCGTCGGAATCGGCTGGTGAAGCTCGTCGGAGCAGTGGAGCTCGAGCTCGAAATTGGGGCAGCCTGGAGGCAGAGGGGAGGCGGTGTCTGGGGGAAACAGAAGAGGGGAGGCAGGCGCTCTTATCGTGCGTGATGGCTGGGCGAATTAACGCGGCAGTTAACGGGGATTGATGGAGCTATCAACGGAAAGAAACGACAGCGAGGTGGGGAGTGGCCACCGCGGGTGAAGACGACGACGTGGCTGGCGATGTCTGTGAGAGAGGGGAGGAGAGTGTGGGGCCTGCTAGTCAGTGACTTAGCGGGTTTGCCTCTAAGTGAAAACGGTTCGCGAGGGGGTAAACAGATGGGCTGTGTTGTTGGGCTGTTGGGCCAGTTTTAGTGGGTCGAGTCTGATTCCATTTTTTTATTCTGTAGTCTTTTTCTTTTTCTGAAACTATTTTCTGTTTTGAAATTCAAACAAACATTCATACATTCAAACAATTCAAACATTCAACACTCTTTGCACTTGATTTTTGGTTCAGTTTAACCACATAAACCAAATCCCAAAATAAAATAATATTTTTAAATCTTTTTAGGTTCCATTTATTAATTAAATAAAATGGACCATGGTTTATTAATAAAATAGGGTTTGGTTTATTTAATAAAATCTTCCTTTGATATCCAAATATTTTCAAAACCAATCAGTAGATTTTATATGGAAATAAAGAATATTTGGAAAACTTGTTTAAAACAAAATAATCCTTTTACTTTAGGGCCCATTAATAAAAAATGGACCTTAGTTATTAAATCAAATAGGGTTTGATTTTATTAATAAAATCTTTATTTGAACCTAAATATTTTCAAAATCAAATTAATAGGTTTAATTTGGGAAATATATAATATTTGGAAATTTGTTTTAAAACAAAATAACCTTTTATTTTAGTGTCCATTATTAATTAATATAATAGACTTTCATTATTAAATCCAATAGGATTTGTCTTATTGAGATATTTATTTTGAAATCTAAAATAAAGCCAAAACACTTTAGTAGGTTTTATTAGAGAATATAAAATACTTGGAAAACCTATTTAAAACAATTTAATAAGTTTTGATGTTTTAATTAAAATGGTAAAACCTTTTATTTGAATAAAATTTGATATTAATTCCTTATTATTTTATTTTAAATAAACCTTTATTATTTTTATTCAAAACTAAATGTTTTAATTCCCATAGTTTGGTCAAGGGTTAATTTGGCTTTATTAAATAATCTTTATTTATAAATCCATCTTTTCTTTTGAAAACCAAATCTTTTATTAAAGGATCCAAAATAGTAATTCCAAAACATTTTTAATTTCCTTTATTAAATGTTTAACTTTATGAATCCCTTTAGGATTTTATTTAATTCAAATGGGTTTGAAGTTCCAATTGAATTCAAAAAGTTTCTTCTTGCTCTGAAAATCAAACAAAGTTTTATTTTATTAATTTATTTTTCACATTACAAGATTTGGAAAATCTTGGGATGTGACAGGCTACCACCCTTAAAATAAATCTCGTCCCGAGATTTGGGGAGGCTAGGGTTACAAGCAAGTTCAAAACAACTAGGGTACTACCACCCTTAAAAATTTTCAAACAAAAATTACACATTGTCCTTCTTGGGATTTTGGGAAAATTTCTCTAAGCAAACAGTTGCATGTGTCCTTGGTTTCCATTCTTGACTCATGGTCCAAGGTTGAGCTTCTCCATAGGCTTGTTCAACTTGTTCTTCATCCTTTCTGGACAGTTGCTTGCATAGTGTCCTGGGTTCTTGCAGTTGAAGCAATGAATGTCATTGAGTTCTTTACATGGTTCTTGTGGGAAAGTTGCTACATAGTGGCCTGGTTCGTTACAGTTGTTGCACCACACTTGGTCAATCCCTTTATTCTTCTTGTTCTCTGGGCATCCACTGGAGTAGTGTCCCATTTCCTTACATTTACGACATTGTGCAAGGCTCATGTCTTGCTTGGGCTTCTTGATTTTCTTTGATCCTTTGAATTGGGTTGTCTTGTTTGGAGGTATGAGTGGTTCTTTTCCTTTGGTAGACTTGGATCCTTCTTGTTTCCTTTGTTCTACCATGGCATAGATGGGACATAGACCAGGAGTATGATCACTTCCTTCACAAAGGTAGCAAGTAGCTTGAGAGGTGGGGCATTGTCCAACAGGATGGTCTTCTTCACAATTGGGGCATTGTCCTTCATGCTCTGTGGAAGTATGATCCTTGTCTCCACAAATAATGCAAGCTGGGGCTCCATCTAGAACAATACTCTTGTCATCCTTGTTATCATACACACTTCTAGGGTAGCTTTCTTCCATGCTAATCATTTGATTAGTCACCTTAAGCATTAGTTGAGATTGTTCCTCCAAAAACTTTTGCAGTGCTGGATCTTTATCACTATTGTTGGATAGGAACTGAGCTGTCAGTTGGTTCAACTGATGTTGGGTTGCTATGAGTTCTCTCATGCTGTCAGCTTGGTTGGTGTCATCAACCTTGATGTTGGAGTCCTTTGGAGTAGTCATCTGTTTGGGTTTGAAGGAAGATTAGAGTAGGCAAGATTTTTCTAATCACACATATCACACTTCACACAAGCAATGTACAAGCAATCACAAATAAACATTCCACTCAAACAACAAAGTTCAAGCACTTTTTAAGCAACAAAATATTTTTGCTACACCACATAAGCTGGTGTGTTTGACTTAACTAAAATATGGTGGTCCATCTATATGGTTCACTTGTGATCTTTCTTCCCTTTGCATGAGATCATGGCTTCCTTGAGACAAACTCTTGGTTACAACACTTCAAAGTTGTTGATGGTTCCTTCTTATTTTGCATTCCCTCGGTCTCTAAATCTTGAGTAAGATTTTCCTTGTTTCACTTGTGGTCCTTAGTGATACCCAAGTTGGAAGTCCTTGGTGAAGAGGCTGAAGATGTTGAAGTCATTAGAGTTGAAGAAGTCCTTTGCACATGGTGTAGTCTTGGTCATGGGTTAGGCTTTTCCATCAAGTTGAAGTAGAAGAGATGTAGAGTTGAAACCAAAATGGTTAAGGAAAGAGTTTACAAGTGTGTTTTGTACATAAGTTTTGGAATAAGACAACTAAGGGTTTTGTCCAATCCTAGGGTTTACAAATCCTACAGGCAACACAATGCTCTGATACCATCTGTAGGGGTCCCAACCTAATAAGGTAGAGTCCTCCTGTGTTTTACAATGCTAGTCCCTGGATCAATAGCTAGCATCCACAGTTTAGATGTAATATCAAGAAACAAGGGTCATAATATAACTTTATAACCAGGAATAACATAATTTTATTACATCAAACATAGCTCATTAGGCTATTACATTACATTGCAGCGGAATAAATATAGTCATGGGTCCTTCATCTTCAAAGTGCCACAGGCAGATGTTGGTTGTAGACTTTGTAATCCTAAACAATCAATCTTCACTAAAATCAATCAAACCTGCAACATACAAGTTACAGCCACAAAGGGTCAATACATTTGAATTGTATTGGCAAGTGATACTATGGTAATATAGTGGAGTCTATCATCTATATGCATTTGGCTAAGTGGAGTTGAGGCTTGCATTGCTCAAAATAGATTTTTCTTATCATTTTGAAAATACTAAGTTTTTGTTTTGACAAATTACTTCCCAAGGCATCTACCAATCAATGACTGAAGATCCTTTCCAAGGCATCCACCAATCAAAGACTGAAGTGCTTGGCAAAACCATTTTTCTCAATCAAAGATTTCAAGATCCTTGTACCAAGCCATCTCTCCATCAATGATTGAAGAATTCAAACAACCCTTGTTCAAACCACAAGATTTTAATTTAGAAATTGGAGTGATGAGATTCTTGATTGCTTCCATGTCTTGATGCTCAAATTGTCCTTTACCAGGGACATGGCTAAGTACTTAGATTTTACACTCTGCAGAGGTGGTGCACTTTCCCCACAAGACTTGGTTTCCCAAGACAAGATCTTTCAGAAGCCTTCCCTTAGACCAAAATGGACGTGCTCCAACCTATCAAACACTACCACCCACTGTCCATTTTGCTAAGTTCTTGCAACCTATATGATCATGGCAGAGCCCATATTGCCAAGTGGTTGCACTTGAAGCTTCTCAACATTTGACATCTCAAATCTCTTTGTTCCTGGGTGGCATACCACAAGTGAGATACACAATCCAAGTCCATGGCATTGTGAACCACTCAACCAATCTCCACCAAGCAAGCCCATTACACCCAGGTGATTCATTAACTTAGTTGTTTTATTAAACAAAACTTAAGTCCTCAGACTTAGAATATTTTTCCATAGTGTGAATATATATTCCACCCATGTTTTCTATTAGCTAGGCTAAGATTGGTAGTAGTAGGAATCTCTAACTTAGGAAAATCCTACTAAGGATTCATCTACTAGGTTTTCCTATAGCAAGATCTATACTTAGCAAAATCCATGCAAGTTTACTTAGCAAAATCACTAATGCATAGAAAAAGTAATGGGACAAAAAGGTATGAAGCATCACTTGCCTTTTTGGTAGGGAATGGTAGTTCACTCCTTGTTCTTGTTAGTCTCACACTTCACTACAAGTCAAACAAGCAAACACTAATTCAATTTACATTCCAATCCAATAATCACTCAACAATTTCACACACACAAGACAATGTAAACTAATTCATGCATGGGAGCATGCACAAGATAGTTTTATTTTGCAAAGGGGTCTCTATGGGGTTTCTAAACTTTGTAAGATCCAAATTGGTCATTTACCAAAGTGGCAAAGTTATTAGTAAGAAGGTTTTGTCCAAAATCTATTTTTAATTCCATTCATCATTTCATGTGGTGAAAAATGTTTTTATTAAGGCAAAACTCTTAAGTTGTTCACCAAATGAGTTGCTATTGCAAAACTTGGTGTTTTTTTGGGTCAGTAGGTTTGGTCCAAAACATTTCCTTAAAGTTTTCTTTTCATAAACATTTTTATAACAAAAACCATTCTTTTTATTTGGCTAGAAAATGACTAAGTCAAGTAATCTAACCTAGATCTTACAAAAATCATTTCTAACACCAAGGGTTGGTTCCTAGGGTCAGTAAGATCACAACAAACCATTTTGCAAAGGTTTTAATCCAAATATCATTTTTAAACAATTTTTCTAATCTAAACAAGTACACAAATGTTTTTGCAAATTCAAACAAGCTAACAGATACTATTTACTAAACTAAGGGCATGGTTGGTTAGGGCTTGTTCTCCTGAATCCATTGATATAAAATTTGCAAAATTTGGACGTGTGGTTTGAAAGTTATAGCAATTACAAATTTGTATTCTAATCAGATCAAAATTCTATTTTAAATCGAATCCTGAACACGTGGCTGCTTCTGATTGGGCAATACCGTTTCGTGTGGATCGCGTGATACAGGCCACAGGATTAAAAGGAGCGTGTGCGGCTCAGATGGTCGCGTACCCTTTCGAGGGGATCTAATCCTAGCCAGTCAAAACACATCCTACGGCTACAGCGTGTTTGCCAGAAACTGGCGGCGAGATATTGCCGGCGAGCGGCGGAGCGGCCAGTTGGCGGCGGCGCTGACGATGCAGGAAGCGAGGGAGAAGCTGGCAAGGCTTACCAGGCTCGCAGAGACCTGCTGATGCTCGAGGTGGGGTCGGCTACTCGAGGGGCGCAAGGGGTTGCTGCTAATTGCTCGTCGGAGAAGCTGCGGGCGACGGTGCTCTCGGGTTGTTGTTGGTGGCGAGTTTTGAGGGTGCGCTGAGGCAAACAGACCATGCGGCTAGCTGCGTACGGTACTGGGGGTCACGGCAGCATCATTGATAGGTGCTGGGGTAGTCTGCACTCACCGGGAAAACTCGCCGGAGTCGAGGCAGGAGGCGGCGATTCTCTGCTGTTGAGGTTGCCGAGGCTACGGTGCTCATGTGGTGTGAGGTTGGTCTTGGAGACGCGCAAGAATAGGGTAGCAAGCTCGTGTGCTCGGGAGGTGGGGCGGTTGGACAGCTGGAATCGGTGGTGAAGCTCGTCGGCAGTGGAGCTCGAGCTCGAATTGGGGCAGCTGGAGGCGAGGGAGGCGGTGTCTGGGGGAAACGGAAGAGGGGAGGCAGGCGCTCTTATCGTGCGTGATGGCTGGGCGAATTAACGCGGCAGTTAACGGGGATTGATGGAGCTATCAACGGAAAGAAACGGCAGCGAGGTGGGGAGTGGCCACCGCGGGTGAAGACGACGACCGGCGACGTGGGGCCACGATGTCTGTGAGAGAGGGGAGGAGAGTGTGGGGCCTGCTAGTCAGTGACTTAGCGGGTTTGCCTCTGAGTGAAAACGGTTCGCGAGGGGGTAAAAAGATGGGCTGTGTTGTTGGGCTGTTGGGCCAGTTTTAGTGGGTCGAGTCTGATTCCATTTTTTTTATTCTGTAGTCTTTTTCTTTTTCTGAAACTATTTTCTGTTTTGAAATTCAAACAAACATTCATACATTCAAACAATTCAAACATTCAACACTCTTTGCACTTGATTTTTGGTTCAGTTTAACCACATAAACCAAATCCCAAAATAAAATAATATTTTTAAATCTTTTTAGGTTCCATTTATTAATTAAATAAAATGGACCATGGTTTATTAATAAAATAGGGTTTGGTTTATTTAATAAAATCTTCCTTTGATATCCAAATATTTTCAAAACCAATCATTAGATTTTATTTGGAAATAAAGAATATTTGGAAAACTTGTTTAAAACAAAATAATCCTTTTACTTTAGGGCCCATTAATAAAAAATGGACCTTAGTTATTAAATCAAATAGGGTTTGATTTTATTAATAAAATCTTTATTTGAACCTAAATATTTTCAAAATCAAATTAATAGGTTTAATTTGGGAAATATATAATATTTGGAAATTTGTTTTAAAACAAAATAACCTTTTATTTTAGTGTCCATTATTAATTAATATAATAGACTTTCATTATTAAATCCAATAGGATTTGTCTTATTGAGATATTTATTTTGAAATCTAAAATAAAGCCAAAACACTTTAGTAGGTTTTATTAGAGAATATAAAATACTTGGAAAACCTATTTAAAACAATTTAATAAGTTTTGATGTTTTAATTAAAATGGTAAAACCTTTTATTTGAATAAAATTTGATATTAATTCCTTATTATTTTATTTTAAATAAACCTTTATTATTTTTATTCAAAACTAAATGTTTTAATTCCCATAGTTTGGTCAAGGGTTAATTTGGCTTTATTAAATAATCTTTATTTATAAATCCATCTTTTCTTTTGAAAACCAAATCTTTTATTAAAGGATCCAAAATAGTAATTCCAAAACATTTTTAATTTCCTTTATTAAATGTTTAACTTTATGAATCCCTTTAGGATTTTATTTAATTCAAATGGGTTTGAAGTTCCAATTGAATTTAAAAAGTTTCTTCTTTCTCTGAAAATCAAACAAAGTTTTATTTTATTAATTTATTTTTCACATTACAAGATTTGGAAAATCTTGGGATGTGACAAGAACTAAGATCACCATTTCTCCAAACCCAACCAAACCAGTGCACCTTGACAAACCCAAGCAACCATATACTACCAAGCATGTGACCAGTACACTCACCAAAATTCATCCAAAAATTCCAAACTAATTTTCTTTCAGCCATTTTGTCAAACACTTGGCAGACACAAATCAAACTGCCTAACTTATACTGTTTGGAGCAGTGTTTGATCAAACAATCTTCCTAAACTCACTTCCTTTGTCTCCCTCAGTGACTACCAGTGCAATTAAGGATCTAACCCTCTACCCCTTTGCACCATGTCGTGCCACCCGAGCCTCCCTTGCCAGCCGACCATGGCCAGCACCTGGAGCGAACTCCGTGCCCAACCACGATGTCCAGGAGGCAGCACACCGTCCACCGCCACCCCTGTCCAGCCCTCGCATGTAGCCAGGCCCTGGACCACACATGAAACGTCGTGCCCCTTCCTCTGCGACCATGCCGAGAGCGCGCCAGAGCACCACGCTCGACACACTCGTACACGCTGCTACTCGCCCTTGCCGCCCGTGGCTGCACTCACCGCGACACCAGCTACCCCCCAGACATGCATGTTCGCCGCCGCGGGACCCATATCACCCGTGCATCGTCAAAACCACCGTAGGTGCCGCGCAGAGCATGTACCATTCCTGACCGTTCTCGACCGTCCCTTGCCGCTCCATTAAGTCCTTGAGGATCGCCAAGAGACCGCGCACCGGCCTACATCCTCCACCATGCCATTAGCTCGCTGTGCCGACGATCCCGACGAGCTCTGCCCATGCCGCACTGCCTCTCTCGCTTGGCTATAAAAGGAGGCCATCCCAGTCCCAATTCGCCTCACCATCCCACTCCCCACTTCTTACATAACCTCCCACCCCTCTCCCAGGAGCAAGGCGAGCTCCGCATCGCCAGAATTTCTCCGGAGTCTGCCGCGGAGGAGGAGGAGCAGAGCCGTTGATTGGAGCCGCCCCAGGAGCCGCCGTGACCGCCATTCAAACCGCCGTCGTTGACAACGTCATTCACCCCCAACGCCGACCCTAGCTGGAGCCCTGGTAAGCCTCACATGACCCCCACTGCCGCGTTAGGGTTTAGACCTCGCCGGAGCTGTTTATCGTCGACGATGAACCTCGACCGTTAGATTATATTCTAATCGTAGGGCCTGGATTGAAGGATACCGCTTCATGTAAATAGAGCCGCTGACACGTGGGGCCATCACTTAAGTCAGCTCGGGCACTGCGCTGTGCGCAGTGGGCCAGCCCATTTAGTTCCCGCGCGACCCAGTAGATTCAAATATAGATTTTTCTAATTTATTTAAACTCTAGTACTAGCAGTAGATTCAAAAATCGATTCAGAGAGATTCACTAAACCAAATTGCATGAAACCAATTTTGTTAGAAAGGTATTGAAATTATTAATTCAAGCCCGTTGGATTCAAACCATTTGGAATTTTAGATCACCTATAGTAAAAATAACCAAGGCAGAGACTTTTCTGCATTCAAACATTTTTCAAAAATCAACAATAAATGCTTTTGTGTTGATTCCAACTCTCAAAAATCACATTTGACTAGATATATCTAAATATAAAAAAATATTTAGGTTTACTTGCAGTAATAATGGACAAGTATTAAAAGAATGCCCCATAGGAATTTCTAGTCACTTTAATTAATTAAAATAATAATGTTAAACCTTATTAAATTGTGACACCACTTTAAATCACATGCCCAAGTACTGAAATATGTGGTGATGACATGTGTCAACGCGATCCCATTTTTTAGTTGGAGAATATTAAATCTTAAGTAGTTTTTTAATGAGTAGAAATTACTTTTCTAAAATAAAAGAAATAAAACTATTGCCTTAATCTTTGTGATGTTGGGATGATCCTAGATCATCTAGTGAAAACATTGGTGCGATAAATAGAATTAGTTAATTATTGTTTGGTGATTGTTTACCTCGTATTTATTTATAGATGCTAGTACCGACCAAGGATACGAATTGGAAGGAGACTACTACTACTACGAAGAAGAGAACTTCAATCACTGCACCAATCAAGGCAAGCTAAGCTAAACCATGCAAGCTAATACTTGCAAGCCCCACCATACCACTTAACCATTGAATGCCTTTGTAACATCCCAAAAATATTGAACAATGATTATCAAATTCCAATCACTCAAAATTAGGGTTAACAAAAACTTTTGATTAATCAACATCATATGAATGCATGTGTGTATGTGATGATTGTACGAATGAATGAATGGACTTGTGTAATTGTTATAAATAGCAAGAAATGGTTTAATGATGAAAACAACATCATCTAAAATAGTTCCAAGCAGAAAAAAATCAAGAGAAAATCAAAAACAAACAAAACAAGCAAATGGTCATTTTTGCCAATCTTGCTCACTAGACCACTTTGAGTGTTTCTAGTCCAAGATTTCAAACTAAAACAATTCTATTTCTTTTCACCCCTTGCTAGACCAAGTAAAAGTGAATCAAATCCCACCTTTCAAACTTATAGAAACATTTGGCAACTTGATTCAAATGACAATTCAAAATTGAATCTTTAACATATGTGAAGATCACCCATTTTCAAAAACCAACCAAACCAACTCACCTTGACCTTTCCAACTAACCAGAGACTACCTAGTATGTAACTAGTACACCCACCAAGTTTGAACCAAAAATTCACATTCGAATCTCTTGCGGCCATTTCATCAAACACCTTGCAAACAGAAAACAAACAAACATCAAACACTATAGTGAGCAGTGTTTGGGCCTAACTTGTTCCTTCTCTGGCTCACAACATGCTATTAGTAGATCATCTAGATCAATTAACAAGATCTAGCACCACTGTGAGCTTGCCATTGCCATCAATGGTGAGCATGCTGAGCCCAAACCGCCACCCCACTATCGACAAGAAGCTAGGAGCAGCACCACGCCTAGCACTTTTGTCTGGAACATTGACCACCATCGACCGCCACCCCCTGTCCAACACAAACGATCAGCAAGCCACTGGACCACTCTAGAAACGCCGCGCCCTATGCCTCTGCGCCATGCCAAGAGCGCACCAGAGCGCCGCACTCGACACACGCCCACAAACCGCGCGCCACCCTAGCCGCGTGCAAGCGTGACCACCACCATCCCAGGAGACCGCCAGACAACCCCGTTCGTCGCCGCGCGACCAGGAGAGCCCGTGCGCTATTAAACTTCCCGTCGGACCCGCCTGTGGCATCCCGCAAAACCACTACTAGAAAATCGCGTTGAATTTGTGCATTGCATCGTCATCCTCATGCATTGTTTGCATAAAACTATTTCGCAAAACCCGATTTGTTTTCCAAACGCCCTGTTTTGTTTTCAAATTCAAACCCGGGTCGCCGGAATATTTTTGTTTGTTGCTATCGGTTTGCAAATGGTGTTATTTAAAACCAATAAAATTTATATTTATTTTAGCGGGGGCAGTCGAATGGGCCGTTTTGACCCGAACGACCACCCCCAGGTTTTACAAACGGTCCACCAGACAATCCTAAAGCTACCCGAAAACCTACCCAACCCTCTGGCCACCTCACCCCACCTATCCCAGGCCGCCACGTCGCCCCTCCCCAATTCCCCAACCAACCCCAAGCTGACACATCAGCCTACCCCTCTCCCCTCTCTCTCTCCTCTCTCTCCCCTCTCAGCTCACAGCACACACCCCGCGCCTGGACCCCACCCTGCAGCCACGCTCTCCCCCTGGCCACCTACCGACCGCACCTGCCCCTGGCCCACTGCGGGACCCGCCTGGACCAACCGCGCCGTCCCCTACCTCCCGCGTCCTCTCCTCACCTCTGCCGCCTCCCTCTCCCACGCCCAGCACCCCTCCCTCACACTGCCCTTGCAGCCAAGCCGACCGTCTCCCGGCTCCTCCGCCTCCAGCGCCGCCCAGCTGCCTCCCACCGCCGCCGCCTCCCTCCATCGTTTGCCGCGTGCCTCCTCGTCGTCCGCCCGGCGGCGTCGCCCGCGCCTCCCGCGTCGGCCCGACCCCGCCTGCCCGGCAACCGCCGCCTCGCCTCGCGTCGCGCCAGCGAACGCCCGCGCGCCCGCTCCCCTCCTGCGGCCGTCCTCGTCCGTCCGGCGTGCCCCCGCACTGGCGCCGTCTCCCTCCTAGCCTCCCCCGACGCCACCGCCCAGTGCCCCAGGCCGCCGCCTCTCCACCAACCGCCTCCGCGCTCGCCTAGGTCCCCACCGACCCGAGCCCTGCGCCCTTCTCCTCGCCGTTGCCCGCCCCGAGCTCCTCCAGCGACGGCCGGCCGTCTCCTCCGCCTCTGCCCCATCCTCGCCGCGGCCCTCCACCAGCGCGCCGCCTCCTCCCCGACGAAGCTTCCGCCCACCACCGCTCAGACCGCGCCCGCACCGGCCCCTCCTTCCGCCGCCTCGAGCCCGCGCGCTCTGCTCCGCCAGCAGCGCCAGCGCCGAGGCCCGTCTCGGCCCGTGCTAGCCTCGCGGACCCGCCTCGCGGACCCCGCCTCTCGCCAGCGCTCGGCCTCGCCCGTGCTTTCGCCTCGGCAGTCCGACCGCGCCGTCCCTGGGACCCTCCTCGCCGTACCCTGCCCCGCTCGCCTTCCTCGAGCCCGGTCTTGTCCCTGCTGCCAAGGCCGCGGTGCCCTGTCGCCGTCTGCCTCTGAGAACCATGCCGTTGCCGACGCCTCGGGGGTTGCAGCCGATGTGCTCCTCTGTTCATGTGCTGATGTTCTGACAAGACGAGGTCGCCGTGAACCGTCAAGATCGTCCACCGCTGGTGCCACTCGAGATCGACAACGACAACGGCCGTCGGGACCCCAAGAACTCTGCCGATCTGATGGCCAAGCTCCGACGCCCGATCCGGTGATCCAAGGCACGCCAGACCAACCTGAAGAAACCCCAAGGTCGGCAACACGGATACACCAAGTTATCCATCGAGGACACCAAGACCGTCGACAGGGGACCGAAGGACGTCAAGCACTGCATCCCGGACGCCAAGACCGTCCCGTTACGAGGACCCGACAAGATCGGCACGACGACAAGAACGGCATCCGACCGGAAGAATCCGATGCGCCCCCGACGCCGAACTCCTGCTTCCCGGATGCCGAGGTCACCGACACAGGACAACAAGATCTACCCCCGCTATCCGAGAACGCATCCGTCGAACCCCGAACCCCAGATCCGTTGAACCCCGAGACCGACCCCGGACCCCGAACCCCCGGATCCCCAAGATCGTCGAGACCCCTAATGTGTGACCCCTTTTCCGAAACCCTATTTTTATAAATAACAACTGTTGCATACAAATTGTTCATGCATGCATCCATATCTGTGGTTTGGGGGCCTTATGCCGATTCACCTAATAATTAAATATGGGGCCCATATGCGGGCAAATCTAGCCTCATATTGGCCTCATTTAAACTTGTGTAGCGAACCGGTAACTTACCTTGCCTTGTTAAAACAACATCTAAATTGCGGGGTAGCTAAATAACTTGAACCGTTTAATTAATTGTCGGGACCCTCGGTTCCACTTAATATTGACCTAATTGCATCGCACCTTTGCCATGTCATGCATCATACATGCATCATGCCGATCTTTTGCCGTAGTATTAATATTGCATCCGGTGTTTCTTCTAGTGTTTTGTTTCTTCGCGGATAAGGCCGTTGAGTTGATGTGAGCTTCGCCCCGATCTTCGGTTGACCCTTCGGCAATGTTTTCAGGCGAGCATCTCCCCCTTTTCTACCTATCTTACTTTTATAGTCTTTATTCCCTCCTGTTGATCTATTGCTATCGGTGTTGCGATGCTTTAGTTTCCGTACCTGTGATATACCGTGCAACCCTATATTGCCTTGGACACACCCTATTACCTGTTGTTTGGTAGATAGTTGGACTTGCGCGTCGTAGTTGCTTGCTCAAGTGCTGATGTGTGTCGTCATATGCCACAGTTGCTGATGTATTGCCGCATGTTGATGTTGGAGATGATTCTAGTTCTACTTATCGTCACTTTAATTTCTGTCTAACAACTAAAATTGAAATAAGCAGAGGCATCGGTGGGTGATAGAAAATTTGGTTTCCGAACGCCCACTTGTGTCCCGTAAGACCCCGAGTACTTGATACCTGTTCCTTGTTTTATCGCGCTATCCACATCCGGGAGGTATATGGGACCCCGAGCGAGCTTGATTCATCTTATTTCTTGGGGCCACAAACTAGTTTGAGGTTTTATTTACGATCCTATACTTATGCCATGCTACTTTACGTATTTAAATTGTGCGACGGATAGCACATCTGTTTAGGAAAGCGGAGTGATTACGCAGTATCGACACCCGAGTTTTCGGGTTCCCGATCGCTTCTGACCATTGACGCAAACCTTGAGTCCGTCTCGGAGCTTGCTTACTCCGTTGCGGGATCCACTCAATGGGGTGGCCCCCTGAAATATTTCTGAATCCTGTGATTGTTCAGTCGTGAAAGCCTCGTTGGGTTTTGTTTTGGTTTTTCCGAGGTTGATCGAGCGTGTGTTGCTATTGGTGCACCCCGGCCGGGTAAAACTTTCTGAAAGCCGTGTCCGCGGATATGGACGACTTGGAGCACAGTATCTCGATCATAGACAAGCATAACTAAAGTTTATTGCTATAAATTTGACTTATAATGACTAGTAATAAGCTTCACTATAATGGAATGACTAATTAATACTGCCCACTATTGCTTGTTGTAGTGTCGCTTGCGACCATTGTACCTGACTAGTAAGTATTGCAACTACCACGGATTGGCTGAATAAAAGTACCAACAACTGCTGGGTTTTGGGTTCATATCATACTATCTGTATCTGATTAGTAATTGCTGCACTATAACGGAATGGTTAACTAAAAGTGCCCACTGCTTATTTTATCAGGATGATTAACTATACCTGACTAGTAATCGTTGCAACGATAACTGAATAAATAAAACTGCCAACTGTGTGAGTTCCTCGGTTGACTTCCTCGATCGGTGTCGAGGGGGAAACGCCAGGATGGGTTTGTTTGATGGTAGAATCAGGTTGGATCCGAATAGGTCTTTCTTACCCCTCTCGGCGATCGCCCATTGTATCGAGTCTCTATAGGTTGTTTAGTGCATCTTTGCTGCCGCCGATCCACCATACCTATGTAGGCGAGGACCGCCAATTCTAGCCTCGCTGTCTTGGCCTCGATCGACGCTCCTTCTCTTTCCTTTGCCCTTTGTCGGCACCCCTTTTGTTTAAGCAGGTTTTGAGATCGACGTCGTTAGCAGGGTTACCCTTCCGGCTTGGCCTGGGCAGGGTTATGGACGCCATTGGTTATTCTTCAGGGCTCTTAGCCCCATTTGCATCTTGTCCGTAGTCGGACGCTCTATCGATTTCAAGGTGATTTGGATCTTTGTATATTATATCTGTATTCTTGACTCTTTGAGTCGCTGTTATATATATCTGTTCTGTGGGTCCCATCGAGGACTGTTGTGTAATGTTATTACTTCGTTTTCCACCCGCACGAAAGTGCCTGGTGGGCACCTTTGAATCGTTTCTATGCGGGTTTGGCGAGTTTCGCTAAAACTTGCATAGGGTCGATTCTGAGGGTGTTACACCGCCCAGAGCACCGCAGCGTTCCGAATGTCTCGCACCGCCCCACGCCGCGTAACCATGCCATTGAGCTTCGCCAGGGAGCACAACACCGCCCCTACCGTCGCCCATGCCATTAGCTCTGTGACGACGACCACGACGAGCACCACACGTGCCCTTCGGTCCCCTCTTGGCACTATAAATAGAGCCCCCCCCGTTCTATTTCTTCACACCAACACACTCCCCTCTCTCTCAGAACCACCCCCACTCATTCCCGGAGCAAGGCGAGCAGCAGGTCGCCGGAATTTTGCCGGAGTCTGCCGCGGAGGAGGAAGAAAGGAGCCAGCGATTGGAGCCCTCCCAGGAGAAGCCGCCAGTACTAGGAGGTTCGCTGTCATCGTCTTCATCGTTCGCCCCCATCGCCTGAGCCCCGGTGATCCCCCATAGACCCCCACTGTCCGCGCTAGTGAACTGTCTCGCCGGTGTTGCCATACAGAGATGACAAGCCCAGCCGTTAGATTAGATGTTGATCATGCGGTCCACATCACCCCGTACCGCTTCGCACCCCCTGTCTCGCTGACTGGTGGGGACATCCACTTAAACTCGCCCGCGCGCGTGCTGTGCCATGGGCCGGCCCAGTTACATTCCCGCGTGACCCAGTAGTTTGAATTTAGGTTTATTCTTTTAGTTTCAAACTCAGTTCTTTACCTAGATTCAAAAATCAACCCAGGTCGATTCACTGAACCAAAATGCATGAAACCAATTTTGTTAGAAAGTTACTAGAATCCTTAATCCAAGCCCGTTTGATTCAATTCATTTGGAATTGTAGATCACCTATAGTAAAATAACAAGCGAGAAGATTTTCTGCATTCAAACATTTTTCAAAATTCAACCACGAAAGCTTTTGAGTTGATTCCAACTCTCAAAAATCACATTTGACAAGACCTTTCTGAATATATAAAAATATCTAGGTTTACTTGCAGAAATAATGAATAAGTAATAAAATAATGCCTTATAGGCAATTCTAGTCACATTATTAAATTAAAATAAAAAGGTTAAACCTTGTTAAATTGTGACACCACTTTAAATCATATTCCCATGTACTGATATATGTAGTGATGACATGTGTCAACATGATCCCATGTTTTAGTTGGAGACTATTAAATCTTAAGTAGTTTTTCAATGAGTAGAAATTACTTTTCCAAAATAAAATAAATAAGACAAGTGCTTTGTGATGATCCTATATCATCTAGTGAAAACCTTGGTGTGATAAATAGAAGTAGTTAAGTATTGTTGGGTGATTGTGTACCTCGTATTTATTTATAGACGCCAGTACCGACCAAGGATACAAGGAGGAAGGAGAATACTACGAGGAAGAAGCCGAAAAGAACTTCAACCACTGCTCTGCACGAGGCAAGCTATCTAGGAAGTTTATTCTTGCAATTATGCAAGCCTAACACTACAAGTTAACTTAGCAAGCTACTATCTTAGCAAGCTAAGATAAACCATGAAAGTTTACTTGCAAGCTTACACCACTTGATATCCAGTCCTAGTTTTATTTGCAAGCTTAGTTATTTTATTTCTTTATCAAAGCTTTCTAGTTAAGTTTACTTAATGACTTGTAGATTCTAGAAAGATATTTAAAGGTAGAATAAAGAGCATAAATTTGGCCTAAGTTAGATAAATCTTGATGTCATCCTGAGGCATGAGATTGAATTTAGATAAGTCACACTAGATTACCACCCCTCCTTAGTGTTCACCCTCATTTGTAGATGCTAGTGCTAAGCATAAAACTTGATCACTTTAGATGGGAATACTTGGTGAAAATGGTTATGAAAACCTTAGAATGATGAGTCATTCTACTGAAATGTTTTGACATGTGTTCTTGAACATCAGATGATTTTGATGATGAAAATGTTAAGGCATGAGCCTTATCCCTTTATAAAACTGATGGTTGTCTGGATGCGATACCATTCCAATTTTACCGTACAACCACAATACCCGAAATTTGGGTAGGGCTTGACTGGAAATTTATATACCTTAGTATGGGTTCCCTTGCGGCCAAGGTTTGAGCCGAGGCTACCTTGTGAAGATTGTCGACCTGTGCAGTTCCCAAGATGACAGTTGGTCATGGTTGGGAGGCCAAACTCACAGGAGAGGTGCCTATACTAGGGCGTGTAATTGAAAGGTTAGGATTGATTGTCCGCATAATGAGTATGGTGAATTCAGGATTGTTCCTGACGGATGTATCGAATGTTGTGGTGAAAGTGTACCACCTCTGCAGAGTGTCAAACTATTCGAATAGCCGCGTCCGCGGTTATGGACAGTTGGAGTGGCCATACTTTTCCGTCGTCAGATGTTTTCAAAATGACTTGTGAAATGAATCATGACTTGACTTGACCACAACAGGGTTGTGACATGAAATTCAAGTTCCTGCTTAGGTGTTATAAAACTTTCAACTAGCTTTCTTTGCTTCTGAACGCAGTAGAGGTAAATCTAGCTTTTTGCAAAACAACCTAGAGCTTAGTATTTCCTACTCCTGTTCACTTGTTATTATTAGTTTGTGAGTACTTAAAGAATACTCATGGCTTTGTCCCTGGCTATTCCCGTGTCCATACTATGAAGAGGACTACCAGGAGGACAGACAGTAGGAAGGTTACGACAACTAGGATCATATCCTATCGTCATCATTGCCTGTGACCATGAAGATGGAGCTTCACCCACGCTACCGTTATCATTACGTTATTCCGCTGCTTGAATTGTATTAAGACTAGATCATGAGATCCTTTATTTGTTGTAAGACCTTATGTATGGTTTGTAATGGATTATGTACTGCGATATCCAATCTGTTATGTCTCGCAAAAATGGTAATCCTGGGATTGCGATGTATGGCATAACAGGCATTTGGGCTTAAAAATCTGGGTGTTGACAAGTTGGTATTAGAGCCATCCTGACCATAGGAGACCCTAGTTAGAATGAACATTTGAATCAAAAACTTAGTTTCAAAACAGAGGAAGTGAGTATTTATGAAAACTTATTCTCATTCTTACCACTTAGACTCTTTCATAAAAATTCATGTTCCTCAAAAATTCTTGCAAACTTACCTAAAATTTGATACACTTGATCACTCTACTAACTTACTCATCCTATATTCTTATAGATGGACGTGAAGTATAGCAAGTTCTATCAGTTGGGGAATGGAGGAGATCTCATCTTTGAGCGTGACTTGGACCAGCTTTCGGAGATGCTAGAGCATCCACACCCCGAGTTCTTCGGAGCTCAGCTCAACAATCAGGAAGGAGAGGAATTGCAATGGCTGATTGTTTCCAGTCTCTGAAGAAAGATCGAATCCCCCACCTTAGAGGGAATTCAATTCACCATCAGAGAGAACAACTGGCTAGATGGACTTGCTAGGGCCATGCAGGAAGATCTTGCCCGTCTGTGTGGGCAGAGTATCAATCAGATCAAGGGTACCCGCTTTGAGTTCTATCCAAGGCGTGATGTTATGGGACAGCCAGTAGAGGCACCATATCACCATGAGCTGAAGACTCAATTGGACCACCTCAGCTTCATGATGTATGACCGTCAGAAGGAGCTGGACAACTCCCGCTCCTATGCCAACCACAAGTACACCATCACCGCCAAGAAGGATCAGACCATTGCCATGCTAGTGAAGGATCGCCAGTCTCGTCGCCGTTAGCTCGACAAGAAGGAGCACATCATTGCTCGTCTTCGCCATAGGATCACAGAGTTGGAGGAGACTGTCCATGAGAGGGACATGCAGCTCGAGGAGAGGGAGAATGCAGGAGAGGACATCCGTGGAGACCCCTACTCCTATCTCAGTGACGATGATGACTTTCTGGAGGATCAGGCCATGGACTTCTTCACCGATGAGGATGACTTCGCCTTCGTTGATGATGATGATGAGGCCACCGACTCCGAGGAGTAGTAGCACTTGAGCACTAGCATTAGGAAAGTTGTATCTGGCCCCACTGTATCGTAGTTTCCCAGAATGGTTCTTAAAACCATATGTTTTTCTTTGTTGTGGTGTGTGTTTATATCGTGTGAAATGAATGAATGAATGAAAAGTAATTTGCTAGAAAAATCCGAGTCAAACTTTAAAAACTTTTCAAAACCCTGAACCTTAGAAATTTCCCTCTTTTCTCATGATCTATCTCAATCTTCAGATGCCTCGCGGAGGAAGCAGTTCATCCCCGGACCCGATGTTGCAAATCTTGCAAATGTTGGTTTCTGACCGCGAAGCAGAAAGAGCCGAATGTCAAGCCAACTTAGCCACCCTTCAGCACATCGCTCAGATGGCCAACACCAATCAAGGCCATGGAAATCAGGACAACCATGGATCCAAGCTCAAGAATTTTCAAAACACCAATCCACCCATTTTCACTAAGTCTGAAGAGCCCCTAGATGCCGATGATTGGCTGCAAACCATAGAGAACAACTTAGAAGTTGCAGGAGTGGAAGCTAACGAGAAGGTACTGTTCGCCACCCACTACCTGGCTGGAGATGCAAGAGCATTGTGGAACAACGTTCGCGCCATGAATGGAGGACATATGATGACTTGGGAGAAATTCAAAATCAAGTTTAGCAGAACCCATGTGCCACCGGGTTTGATCAAGAGTATGAGAGATGAATTCAGGGAACTAAAGCAAGGAAGGATGACTGTAGTTGAGTACCGTGACAAATTTTTGTCATTGGCTAGGTATGGACCGGATGAGATAGGAAAGATTCTTGAATGGTCCGCATGATGAGATGCATACGGTGTTAGTAAATATCCCATTTGCTGACATTGAATCCTTAGTGGATTCCGCCATTCAGATGAAAGGTAAGATTAACCAAGCCAATGAGAACCGCAAGCATCGCATGATGCATCAACCAGGAACCCATCATACCCCAAAGTATCGCCCCAACCCATCTCCAGGATTTGCCCCAAGAACCAATAGACCACTAATGAACCGTCTGACCTATCCCAACCGTGGAAACCCAAGGCCCGGAGGAAATCACAACAACAACCCCGACAACTCCAACAATTTCAACCGTGCACCACCCATGTTCAACAACAACAATATCACCACTAACACCAACACTTCCCCAAGGACTGGAAGCAATGCTGTGCGTGTTGCAGCAAAGGACAATTCTCAGGTGACTTGTTATGAATGTGGAACCAAGGGTCATTATTCCAATGAGTGCCCTAAGAATATTGCCGCAACCCCCAATGCAAATGCCCTATCTTAGCAGCAGCGTCGTGTTCAGCCTGGAAGAAGGTTTGACCCAGGGAATTCGCTCAACCGCAATGGCCGTCTCTTTCTCATGCATGCTGAAGAAGCCCAAGAAGCGCCAGATGTCGTGCTGTGTATGTTTTCTGTTAACTCAGTACTTGCAAGAGTGTTGTTTGATTCTGGAGCATCGCACTCATTTGTTACCAAAGAATTTGCATGCACTAGTAAGATTCAACCAACCAAATTGAAGCATGTTATGATAGTTCAAATACCTGGTTCAACCACCAAAGCTAGACAAATTTGCAAGGCCGTACCTATCCGAATCCATGGCATAGATTTTTATGCTAATCTAATAGTACTTGGAACTAAAGGTTTGGAAGTTGTAACTACCTCGGTGAATTACGCTCCTAGTTACAAGCCGGGATGAGCGGAAATGGTTAAAATAGTACGGTGGGGCCCAAATGCCACTCACAGGTAGACCTTTCGGCCGTCCTAACCATTTCCAAACATCGGGACAAGAACGGGTGGCGTAATCGGCAGGCGAAGGGATCAACTACATACACAAATGAGTATGTATGAAAGCCACCATACAACAGTCCTCAGAGCCATTCCATCTAAAAGAAATAGAAATATTGCAACGCCATACGGCAAGATCCAAATGTCCTAGATAGATATAATAGTTTAGGATATCTCCTCATACATCAATCATCAGAGTATCAGGCGGAAGCGGCAAACAAGATCCGAGTACGGATAAGAAGCAAATCGGCATAAGATGCCCCATAATAAACACATCCCGCCCACAGATCTCACGGATCCCCGTTCCCGGAATCTCTACACCGAATGACCGTTGTCCACATCGTCCGTCTCCTCCACCCAGTATCCATCTTGTGAGTGTACCTGTTCATCTGAATCAAATAATTTATCGTGTGAGACCCTAGGGGTACTCAGCAAGTCTTTATGCCTCTAAAGGGGACACAACCTGGGGTGACGCAATTGCAGCAAAAGATAATACCTAGCAATTCTATAGATACTCGCTAACCATCCGCTAACCAAAGATAGACGGATGTCCGTGAATTAATAACATCAGTTATAACAGTAATATTAACAGATCCATCCTCCTCCTCGCTTACCAACGAGGAAGCGGACGAACAACCCCCCATCCGTTGGCAGTTTTATTATCCATTCCATGAGTATTGCACTATTTACTAGTCAGTTACTTAGTCAAATTAAAAGCGGTACTTTAGTTATACTTGTCTATGATCAAGAAACTGTGCTCCAAGTCGTCCATAACCGCGGACACGGCTTTCAGAAAGTTTTACCCTGCAGGGGTGCACAAATAACAACACACTCGATCAACCTCGAAAAACCAAATCCAAACCCAACGAGGCATTCACGACAAAGCAATCACATGATTCAGAAATATTTCAGGCCACCCATTAAGTATACCATAGCAACGGCTCCGAGACGGACTCAAGGTTTGGGTGGACGGCTGTAAACGACTGGGAACCCGAAAGTGTGACTGGGCTTGTCGATACCGCGAAATCGTGTCCCGATCCTAAACAGTACAGGTGCTCCTCGCACAATCGTAAATAAAACAGTAAAGCATGGCATAAGTACATGATAGTAATAAAGCCCCAAACTAATTGTGGCCCCAAGAAATAAGAATGAATCAAGCTCTGGCTCAGGGGGGTCCCATAAGCCTCCCGGATGTGGATAGCGCGAATATTCAAGGAACAAGAATCAAGTACTCGGGGTCCTACGGGACACAAGTGAGCATGAAAAACCAAATAGCAGATATTGCTCACCGGTGCCACTTTCATTAGTTATCCCATTACTACTCAGGTTAAGTTGTTTAGGTACCTCGTTATCCATCAGACACTCACATACCCTACACATGTTTCTCGACTCGCATGGCTCAAACAACTCCTGTAGTAATGGCTCATGGGATGGAGGAACAAGCTTCGGTGGGGTTTAAAAGTAAAGGCTATGCAGTACTTGGGATTCAGTTTAATGCGATCGCGACTCAATGATGCAAGAATAAGATAGAGGCAATAGGTACTATATGTATGCAAGCATGTGGTAGTGCTTGCCTGGTAGCTCAGTTGAAGGGAGAGAAGGATCTGGGTAGTGCTCCTAGGTTTCTTGATATATCCCCTGCTCAGCGTCTATTCGAAGAAGAACCAAACAAACAAGGGCCAACATAAATAAAGCGCACAAGCATATGAATAAGATGCGACAAGCAAACAATCATGCCATGATGAATGATGCACAATTTGCATGGCAATAATGTAGCATGGCATGGGTGAGGTGTGGAATACAAGAATAAAGCCTTTTATTGTGTTTTGGTCATATTTTATACTCAATTAAGTTGCTGTAATCTTTATATTTATATGATGCATGCTGCAATTCAGAACATGGACTGCATAAACAGAAAGGTCTCGTCGAGCTGATCGATTTAGACATATCATTTGTTAAATTTGGAGTTATAAAACAAAAGTTATTAATTAATTAAGAAAAAAGGGCATTTTATTGTAATTTAAACAACTCGAAAATTAGAGTGGCCAAACATTATTTTGAAGGGCATATTTGAAATCCTCACATTTTTCTGATTTCAAAACATATATTATTTGCATTATTTGGAATTCATATTTTAAAAGTTATTTAAATACTGATTTGAATTTGAATTTAAAACAAATTTGAAAAGTTTAAATTAAAAAAGATAAACAGTAAAACTTTTTCTACTCAGGCAAACTTAGCCACAGTCAGTGACAGGTGGGCCACATCTTGTTGGGCAAAGAACTGTGGGGTTGAGGACCATGGTCAAGGTTAACGAAGGTGGGTGCCTTTTGCAAAAAACCAAGGCGGAGGGTGCGGGTTGGCGAAAATAAAAGGAGGGCTAAGTGTAAAGTGGCAGCAACCATGTTGTTCTTCTCTGCATCGACGGAAAAAGGCGGAACGGCGCGGAGGCGGGTTCGAACCAGGACTGGAGGCCTTGTGACGCGGCGATCACTGGGCTAGGCGGGGGTAGTTGTTAGGAGGGCGGACGGGGCCTAGATAGGGTTTTTGCGGTGCGGGAGCGAGCAGACAACAGCGAGCGGCGGCGCGCAGAGGGCGTTCGACGAAAGGGCCGGCGGATCTAGTCGACGGTGGCGTGGCGGAGCATGTCAGAGAGGTCGAGGCGCAGGGAAACGACGAGGACGCAGACGGACCGACGTTAGGGTTTGTTCATCGGCATCGCGGTTCGGTGGCAGGTCTGGGGCTTCTCCTCCTCGGCGACGTGGACAGGGGCGATGCAGGGGTTCTCCACGGCCTTACTCAACGCCTCAACGACCGCCCGCCTCCTCGAACTGGCGTAAGAGGTGGATGCCGACGGTGGGGTTGGTGATCGGTGGTGGAGAGGTGGCTGCAGGGAAAAGTGGGGAAGGAGGAGTAGAAGGGCTAGGCCCTGGTGGATCTGGCGTCGACAGGCAGAGAGGGGGAGTGGATAGGAACGGGTAGAGGGGAGGGGGTGCCATGGGGGAGGTGGTGAAGATAAAGGTGGCTTCGGCCACCTTTTCTGCTTCTCCTCACGTGCTCGGAGGAGGCCAAGGCAGTTAGGCAGCAGTGGGGCAAGGGGAGGCCAGGGAGGGTAGGCTCGGTGTGGGGCATGCCAGGCAGAGAGAAGAGCAAGAGAGAGGAGAGGGGAGGCGCTCGGGTTGGAGCTAGGTTAGAGGGATGGGGTGGCTCGGGTTAGGGCTTGGTCTTAGGTTAGGGAGGGGTAGGTAGCTGGGGTGTGGCCAGGGAGAGAGGGTGGCCAGGTGGGTCCAGCATGGGGAGGCTCGGCATAGGTGAAGAGGAGAGGGTGAGTTAGGTTTAGGGTTTAGAGAGAAGGTGAGGTGGAGAGGTTTTGTGTGAGGGTGGATGAGAGCTAGGGTAAGGAGAGAGGACAAGAGAGAGAGGTTGATGTGGTGGTGGCTTTTTGGCAAGAACAAACTAGATCAAACAAAAGAAGGAAGAGAGAGAGATGAGAGATGAGCCATTCAAAATTCAAATAAAAACAAAGGAGGACCAAAGTTGGAGAAGGTTGCATGGCCCATGCAAAAATGATAATTGCCATGATTAAAATATTGTGAAAACAAAATAATTATTCATGGCATTTATACATATGCATTCCAAAATATGGGGTAAGGGCCAAGCTAAGGAAGTGAAAGGATGCCCCATGTGGAGTAGATGGAGATGACCATATTTGAATAGAAATGGGACTTGCTAGTGTGTATGTTCCACTAGATGTTTAATAGTCCCAAAAATATCCCAACATGAGCATAAATCCATGATGATCCATATGAAAGCTAGGAAAAAGGAGCACTACTCATAATGCATGCAAAGGTGACTCCACATATCAATAATGTGAAAACAACATGATGCTTATATGAGAGCATGTGGAAATAGAATTGGATCCATCCCAACCCACATGAGCTAGAGGTAAAACCAAATAAAGTGCAAAGCTCATATTTAGTTGGATGGTGGAATTATAAGGTGGTGAAAGAAAAGGTGGTGGAGTGGAATAAAAGATATGCCCCCAACTCAACTTGGGCATTTAAACAATATATCAAGAACCAAATACAATATCAAGAGGCAAATACAATTTACAATGCATATGAGAGAAGAACCAACACAAAAAGGGTTTTATATGATGCTCAAATGCAAGGTGGCATGATGACATGAGCATGATATAATGATGATGCAACAATTATATGTAGGAAGTAGCATTTATATAGACTAGGCTAGTAGCATTGCAATTGTTAGACAATTGGGATGCTACAGAAGTAGTACTAGGAATGGATTGGATGTCAAAACATAAAGGATTAATCGACCGTGCCAAGAAAGCCATAACCATGACCAGTACAGCCGGAGTATCAGTAGAGCATGTATCTAAAACTTTGCCCCGTCAATCCAAGTGCAACAAGAGTCTAGCCCAACCAACCATTGATCAAGTCAGAGTAGTCTGTGTATACCCTGATGTATTTCCGGATGTTTTGCCCGGTATGCCCCCAGATCGGAATATCGAGTTTATCATTGAACTAATCCCTAGAACTAGACCCATAGCCCAGAGGCCATATAGTATGAACCCATCTGAATTAGTGGAGCTAAAGAAGCAACTGGATGCTATGTTGGAGATAGGATTGATCCAACCAAGTGCGTCGCCATGGAGATCACCTGTTTTATTTGTGGACAAGAAATATGGAGGTAACCGTTTGTGTATGGATTATCGAAAGTTGAATGATGTCACCATCAAGAACAAGTACCGACTGCCAAAGATAGAAGACCTGTTTGACCAGTTGACTGGTGCCAAAGTGTTTTCTAAGATTGATCTTAGAACTGGTTATCATCAACTCAAGATTCGCAGAGAGGATATTCCAAAGACTGCCTTTACCACCAGATATGGATTATATGAGTATACTGTCATGTCTTTTGGATTAACCAATGCCCCCGCTTATTTCATGAACCTGCTGAATAAGATTATGGAATTCCTGGATAAGTTTGTCGTTGTTTTCATCGATGACATTCTGATCTATTCCAAATCATAAGAAGAACATGACCTACACCAGAGGACCATCCTTGGAACCCTTAGGGAGCATCTGTTGTATGCCAAGTTTAGCAAATGTGAATTCTGGTTACAGGAGGTAGGATTCCTCGGACATATCGTATCAACCGGAGGAATTGCCGTTGACCCTACAAAGGTGAAGGATGTTGAAGATTGGCAAGCCCCAACCACTCAAACCCAAGTTCGTGCATTTCTTGGATTGACGGGATATTACCGCAAGTTCGTAGAAGGATTCTCGAGTATCGCAAGACCCATGACCCAATTGCTGAAGAAAGACATGAAGTTTGAATGGACGGACAAATGTCAATCGAGTTTTCAAGAACTCAAGAGGATATTGATTTCATCCCCAATCTTGATCATGCCGGATATCACGAAGCCGTTTGATGTGTATTGTGACGCATCCAAGATCGGTCTCGGATGTGTGTTGATGCAAGAAGGCAAAGTTATATCTTATCTATCTCGACAACTGAAGCAATATGAATAGAATTATCCTACCCATGACCTTGAACTAGCAGTTGCAGTTCTATCCCTGAAGACATGGAGGCATTACCTTATCGGAAACCGTTGTGAGATTTATTCGGATCACAAGAGCCTGAAGTATATATTCACCCAGAAGGAGCTGAATATGAGGCGGAGAAGATGGATAGAGATAATCAAGGACTATGATCTGGACATCCACTATCACCCTGGTAAAGCCAATGTGGTAGCAGATGCCCTTAGTAGATTGCCGTGACGTTTGAACTCCATGATTTTGAAGGAGTAACCAAGTTTGCACAAGGAGATGGAAGATTTTAGAATGGAATTAGTAAGTGAAGGATTTTTGGCTAGAATAGAACTTCAACCCACTTTGATCAGTCAGATCAAGGAGGCGTAGAAAGGAAATGCTAGTATCGACGAAATCAAACATCGCATCGGTACATGCAAAGTACCCGGATTTACCGAGGACGAAGGAGTTTTGTGGTACAAAGGACGTATCTGTGTGCCAGCAGATTCCGAATTGAAGCAAGCTATTTTGAAAGAAGCCCATGATACCCTTTACTCTATCCACCCCGGAGGAACGAAGATGTATCAAGATCTGAAGGAGCAATTTTGGTGGCATAAGATGAAGAGAGAAATCGGAAGCTACATCGCCAAGTGTGATATTTGTCAGAGATTCAAGGCGGGACATCAGAGACCCACAAGACTGTTGCAACCATTACAGATTCCAGAATGGAAATGGGATTCAGTTGGAATGGGCTTTATCACCGGATTGCCTACTTCTAGTAGGGGAAATGACTCTATTTGGGTCATAGTTGATAGATTATCCAAAGTCGCCCATTTCTTACCTGTCAAGACCACATACCAGAGTTCGAAACTAGCGGAGTTGTACATCGCTAGAATCGTCAGTTTGCATGGAGTCCCCAAGAACATTGTGTCAGATCGAGGAAATTAGTTTACCTCAAGATTCTTCCAAGAAGGATTAGGAACCCGACTGGATTTTAGCACCGCTTATCACCCTCAGACTGATGGACAAACAGAGCGAGTAAATCAAATACTCGAAGATATGTTGAGAGCCTGTGTGTTAGAGTATCGATCTAAATGGGAAGACTGTCTGCCTTTCACAGAATTTTCTTACAACAACAGTTATCAAGCTAGTTTCCAAATGGCCCTATTTGAGTTCATGTATGGAAGGAAGTTTCGTACCCCTTTGAATTGGTCGGAAGTAGGAGAGAGTCAAATTTTTGGACCCGACATCCTAAGAGAAGCATAAGAGAAAGTTTACAAGATCCGTGAGCACCTCAAGACCGCCCAGTCAAGAGAAAAGAGTTATGCCGACAAGAGATGTCGAGACCTCGCTTTCGACATCGGAGACTTTGTGTATCTCAAAGTGTCGCCTTTGAAGGGAATGCAACGTTTCCAGCTTAAAGGAAAGTTAGCCCCCAGATATATCAGGCCGTTCAAGATTCTGAATCGTTGAGGAGAAGTATCATATCAATTGGAACTGCTAGATGAGATGTCAGCAGTACATAATGTGTTCCATATATCTGTACTTCACAAATGCCTTGAAGGCCTAGAGAAGACGGAGGTTTTCAAGAACATTGATCACCGCACCATAGAGATCAACGATGAACTGACGTATCCCGAAGTACCCATTCATATTTTGGAGGAAGCTTTCAGAACCACCAGGACCTGAAGAATCTAGTTTCTCAAGATTCAGTGGAGTAACCACACTAAAAAAGAAGCTACGTGGGAACGAGAAGACTACACCAAGATGGAGTTTCTCGATCTCTTTAGGTCCTAGTTTTCTTCTTTCTTCTTTCTAAAATCTCGGTATGAGATTTTGTTTAAGGAGGGAAGGTTTGTAACATCCCAAAAATATTGAACAATGATTATCAAATTACAATCACTCAAAATTAGGGTTAACAAAAACTTTTGATTAATCAACATCATATGAATGCATGTGTGTATGTGATGTTTGTATGAATGCATGAATGGACTTGTGTGATAGTTATAAATAGAAAGGAATGGTTTAAAGATGAAAACAACATCATCTAAAATAGTTCCAAGCAGAAACAAATCAAGAGAAAATAAAAAACAAATAAAACATGCAAATGGTCATTTTTGCCAATCTTGCTCACTAGACCACTTTGAGTGTTTCTAGTCCAAGATTTCAAACAGAAACAATTATATTTATTTTCATCCCTTGCTAGACCAAGTAAAAGTGAACCAAAGCACAGCTTTCAAACTTATAGAAACATTTGGCAACTTGATTCAAATGACATTTCAAAATTGAATCTTTAACATATGTGAAGATCACCCATTTTCAAAAACCAACCAAACCAACTCACCTTGACCTTTCCAACTAACCAGAGACTACCTAGTATGTAACTAGTACACCCACCAAGTTTGAACCAAAAATTCAAATAAAAATCTCTTGCGGCCATTTCATCAAACACCTTGCAAAAAAAAAAAACAAATATCAAACACTATAGTGAGGAATGTTTGGGCCTAACCTGTTCCCTCTTTGGCTCACAACAGGCTATTAGTAGATCATCTAGCTCAATTAAAAAGCTCTAGCACCACTGTGAGCTTGCCATTGCCATTAATGGTGAGCATGCCGAGCCCAAACCGCCACCCCGCTGTCGACAACAAGCTAGGAGCAGCACCACGCCTAGCAACCTTGTCTGGAACATTGACCACCGTCCACCGCCAGCCCCTGTCCAACGCCAACGATCAGCAAGCCACTGGACCACTCTAGAAACGCCGCGCCCTATGCCTCTATGCCATGCCGAGAGCACGCCAGAGCGCCGCACTCGAAAAGCACCCACAGACCGCGCGCCGCCCTCGGCGTGTGCAAGCGTGATCACCACCATCCCAGGAGACCGCCAGACAACCCCGTTCGTCGCCGTGCGACCAGGAGAGCCCGTGCGCCATTAAACTTCCCGTCAGACCCACCCAGAGCACCGCAGCGTTCCGACCGTCTCGCACCGCTCCACGCCGCGTAACCATGCCGTTGAGCTTCGCCAGGGAGCATAGCACCGCCCCCTACCGTCGCTGATGCCATTAGCTCACTGTGACGACGACCACGACGAGCACCACCCGCGCCCTTCGGTCCCCTCTTGGCACTATAAATAGAGGCCACTCCCATTCGATTTCTTCACACCAACACACTCCCCTCTCTCTCATAACCACCCCAACTCATTCCCGGAGCAAGACGAGCAGCAGGTCTGTCACATCCCAAATTTTTCCTAATTTTGGAATGTGAAACAAATAAATAAGATTGATTGAATGTTTGACTATGTTGAAAATTCTCAAAGAGAAGAAACTTTTTGGAATAGAAAATCCTCTCAACCTTGAATTCAAAATCTTATATTATTTGGTTAAGACCTAAGTAGCCATATAGGCAAAAGGGCGTGGATTGATTATGGATTGTAGAATTGGTGTGCAAGATTTCAAAATGAAAATCATGAAGCATTCATATGCATTTCATCCATGCAACGTTCTCACAAACTAAATCCAGATCCTCGTATCTAAATCCTATAGTTGATTCGCCCAAATGTTCCTAAGGGTAACTAAATTGACTTTTTAAAACCCACTGTTTCTAAGGCATAAATTATTGGTAAATCATAGCCTAAAGAGATCCAATTAATACTACAAAATTTTAGAAACAAAATTGAGCTCATTTGGAGCTAGTATGAAAAAGTTATGGAATAAATACAAACACATAGAGATATAAATAAAATGAGATATACAAGGATTTGTAAACCAACTACTTCCAAACTAGTAAAAATATTACAAATTTGATCCTATAATGATCTATTCGATTTTAGAAAAATTTAGAAACAAGAATCATGTCATTTGGAGTTCATGCAAAAGATATGAGAAAACAACTCAACGAAAAAAAAATCGGAACGTACCGGACCGAGCCGACCAGAGCAGCACTACCAGACGTGTGCCAGCTTGCTCCAAAAACGCGTCAAAATCTGTTTTCTAAAACCTATCTCTACTCAAACTCTTATAACTTTTTATCTACAACTCCGAATCGACTTCCGTTTGTTTGTACTTGTTCCTTACTCCAAGGCCTATCTCTAAACCATCTCAAACCTCCATATAAACTCATGGAGCCACGGCTGTACGAGTTTCTATTCTCGAAATCCCGAATCTACCTATTCCCGAATCTTGTTTCGCTTTTTAACCCATCTAGACTTAGTTGTTTGCTTTCGGTCAAAACACGAAAGTTGTAGGGATCGTCTAAATCTTTCAATCCCGACAAACCTCACCTCTTTTCATCCACCACAGCCGGAGAATTTCGTATCGCAATATTTCAGATCTTACGGTGTAAATCCAAGATGTACTCGCGCTCGTTTCTTCAAATACAAATTCCTTTGGTGAGAAGGTAGGAATAATGATTCCCCACAACTTTCATGTTCTGAGTTTTTCAATTTGACCTACGGATTTGTCTCTCTAACACAGATCTATTTTTTTTGTCTATTCTGAGCCAAAATCGGGTCAATCTCTTCTTCTAGCCACCGGATCCTATCCAGACGGTCGAGATTCAATCAAACCGATGCGTGCCATGTCGTCATCCCGGTCATCTTCCTCATCAACGCCACGTCAACGTAAGGTCAACATCTAGTCCCAACAAGATGCAAAGTCAACTCGTCCAACAATGAATATTCCGCTCGATTTAAAATTGCATATTATAGATCTAACTTGTAAAATTCATTAGAAATTCATACCATGTCCAAAATTGCGTATAATATATCAAATTGAAGATAATTTCACGTAGAATCATCTTATTGAATAGATCCAACTTTTACTGTACGTGGTTACTGCAGTAATTTAATTAGTTTTAATGGTCTTTTAGGTTAATAAATTCATAAGAAATTATCTGTAACTCAAAAATATGAATAATATATCAATTTGAAGCTACTGTAATGTAATTTAATAATATCTGGTTGGATCTAGCCTTTGCAGATTATTTAAACCGTAGAAATTTAATTAGTTTTAATGCCTTTATAAATCATTAAATTCATAGTAAGTTAATTGCTTGTCACAAAAATACAAATGATATACCGATGGAAAGCTGGTTCCATGTAGATCATCAATCTGCAATTAGTTCGGCATTTTACTGTAAGGTTTTGACGTGAAAATCTAAATAGTTTAATGGCTTATTTAGAGTAATAAATTCATAAGAAAATAAATACTATTCAGAAAATTACAAATAATATGTCCCTGAAATCACAATTCCGTGGAGATTACAGATATAATTTTTGTTTGATTTTTAGGAAACATAAACTGTATGAATCATTTAAAACCCATTAAACACTATTTAAATCATATAAAAAGATCTATAACTTCGATTAGGTTGAATCCAACGCCTACTGGTTCGTATTAACGTCCTCTATCCAGTAAACCCAAGAAACAAATTTAATTCTACCGTTAGAACAGGCGTTACAACAGAACTATCAAAACCCTTATATTGGCAAGTAATCATTAATCACAAGTACCCTATTGCATTAAATGAATTCATACATGCATCATATGATATATTAATGTTCATATAACTAATTATAACCATTGTGTTATGTTAAATCATCATGCATGTTTTCGATCATCCTTGTCGTGTTTGTTATGTTTGCAATTGTTTTGATTGGAACTACCTTGTCCTCGTATTAGATTGTTCGAGAGTGCGATTGTCATAGGAAAATATAATCAACACCCATATTATCAACATAAGGCAAGTTACACCACTTGTTCATAAATTTCGTCCCAGTTTTGATTCTATGCATGTGATCTTCAAAATTCTGTAGTATGCATGTGTAGGATGTTCTAGTAGAATTTTTCCTTAGTATTATTTTGCAAGTGCGATGATTTTGTAGAATGCCATGAGTAGCTCTATACTTAGGATTTCCCATCCTAATAGGTTACCCCTGTTTTGCTAAGTATTGCTTGCTATGTCAGATATATATACAAAGTACCGTTGGGGGTTCGAAGACAAAGAATTTTTCTAAGTATAAAGGCTCTCTAGAGCAAACTTTTCTTCTAAAATCCACTTCAAAATAAAACTAAGTTTTCTTCCGGGCGGAATGGTTGTCGTCAACGAGTGTGATTTTTGGTGGAGGACGCCCAGAATCAAAGAAGTCTGCCATGTTTCGTAATTGAAGCTTCCAAAGGCAACCACAATACATTATGGGCTCTGTCTTGGCCTAGTACTTAGTGGGAAACCTCACCTGGGTACCAACATTTGGAGGTTCTTGGCACGGTTAGATCCGTAAGGTAGAGGGGCTACTAAGGGAAAGCCTCGCCATGGTCTTGTCTCAGAAAAGGACTTGGTCGTGGATTGTGGGTAAAGTGCACAAACTCTCGAGAGTATTGCAATCGATCGATCGGTAGTGTTCACGTAATGTAACAACAATGAGCGTCTCAAGGATGGAGCTCAAGGATCTTCCTCTCTTTTCTAAAACAAAGTTTTGAAACCCCATGGCGTCGTAATATCGCTAATGGGTGGGATTTGGGAAACTTGGTGTGTAATATCCAAGTGACGCTTGGTGCGTAATATCCAAGTGTTTGGTTGTTTGGACACTTGCGTAATATCCTCGTGTGCCACTCGACCTTATTTTATCTAAGCAAATGTTTACAAAGTAGGACAATCCTCTCTTCTTCTCTCTACTTAAGAAAACTAGCTTTGAGCAAATGAACTCTGACCTATACCAGCCTTGCATGTAGAGATAGTCTTTTCTCTCCTTGGTGTAATTTGCCAATACATTCAAAGTATTGACCAACTTGTTGGCTGCACGTTTCATGTGCGTAATTTGAGATCGTTGAAAGGTGCGCTAGGATCGGGTCTTCACTCAACCTGCCTGTGGCATTGATGGGACTCAAGTTGTATTTATATCACTTCATTGTAATAATGTAAACTCGGATTACTCGATTCATGTAATAAAGACTTGTGTTTTACATGATATTTCATCGATCGTGAGTGCTAGCTATTGATCCAGGACTAGCATGTTATTCACAGGGACCTAGGATCCTACTTGATCCGAGGTCACTACAGATGGTATCAGAGCATAAGTTGACTGTAGATCGTGACCCTAGACATGGAAAAACCTTAGGACAAATATTTTCTAAGTTATTTCAGAAAACTCTCATACTTCCCATCATCTACCTTGGGGTTTTAAAAATTTCTTAAGTCTCTTCTTTTCAACATTAGAAAATGACCACTACACACTTCAAGAAGAAACTTTTCTCAAGATTACCTTTTCAAAGAAGATCATCTCAATGTTTCGATTAAGTTGGTACTTGAAGACCTCCATGAAAGATGTTCCAAGACTGAAGCTACGAGATTAAAGACTTCAAAGGCCTTAAGTCAATGTTATTAACTAAAGAACTCGAAAGATTGAAGATTATGAAGAACATGAAGACTATCAAGATCACGAATACTTTTGGAGGCTCGAAGCCTCGAAGATTCCAAGTGACCTATTAGGAACCAAACCCGAATAAGATTTCTCTAAATATCGATACGACAAATTGTTTGCTATCTTGTATGGTTTATTACCATAGCTAATGAAAACCTATATTCTAAACAAGATTTCTTGTATGGGTTATTCTTCTTCTTTCCATACTCCATTCGTTCCTACTCTAAACCTTGGTCAACTCGACGGATGGACCATATCAATAAGGAGGACAAGGGACTCAACTCCACCAAGCGTAAGAGCCACGCCGATGCAAAGAAGTGGATGCTCCAGGTTGAAGAAAGAATGAAGGATGACAACATTGAAGTCAGAATGCTTCATTACGCCACCCAATTCCTAAAGGACGACGCTCCAACTTGGTGGGAGATGCAACACACCATTGATGATCATCAAGGGGGATATCTCAGGAAGAATTTAAAGTGGTTCCACTTCAATCTCGTCTCTTATACCAAAAATCCAAGAGGTTGAAGTCCCGAAACATTTAGCTTGCACGATCTATGGAGAAATAGGACATATCACCAAGGAGCATCATGATCAGCGCCCCTACTGTGAAGGAAGGCACCCATCAGAAGAATGTCCCACCTCTCAAGTTACATTCTTCCTGTGCGAAGGGACCAATCACAACCCCTCTCAATGCACCTCTACCCGGTGGTATATCAACTAAATCAACAAGTCAGAGACAGAATGCGCCAAGACCTCATGAAGCTCATGAGGACACGATTTAATACAAGGGATGGATTCAAGACTCTAGACACCACACCCAAAGTCATCACTTTGCAATACTCGACATATGAAAGGAATGCCCATTTTCCCCAAACTGGCACAAGGAAACGATCAAGGCTTCCAAATGTTGAGGTAGAGCATGAAGAACCACAAGACGGGATGTCCTTGCCAAAAAGGAGGAAGGGTATAAGCAAAAGTCCTATGCTTCCAGTGTCACAATCCTAGGCATTATGCTGATAATTGTCCAAAACATGTGAATGTAGCTGGAAAGGATAAAAACGACGATGGTAATAGAAATAGAAGACCTCTATTAGGAGAACTATCATATTCTATACTTATTAGATGTTCTTATATTTCCTGTCTATCTTTTCTATAACCTATTCTTGTTCTAATTTGTGGTTGTCCATTCATTTGATTAGTAGAAGAAGTGATCTACCATAAAAACTACAAGAATTGGAAAATGTTATTAGTAGTTTTCCGTAAAGCAAATCACTATATGAGAGTTGGCCTACAAGTAAAGAACAAATAACATGGCATAAATGAACATCTCACCAAGTTTGTTTAGGTCTGACCACCATATCTTATCTCTTTAGGAGATCATCGCTATCGTGTTAGCATATTGTTCTTACCAACTTATGTGGTATGACAATACAGGTTGCTTGCTTGGTTGTATTGAGCTATTTTGTGTGATGCCTTGTTTAGGATATGTTGTTTTGAAACTCTAAAGTTGCTGGAGTTTTCGGTGGTTTTAAAATTATTTTAATGGTATGAATTGATTGAAATTGTGGGATTATCGCTGCAGTTTTCTGCCTGACCTGTTGTACCGTGCGATTTTACATATTTTATTGGTATCTCAGAAAAATCTACAAAAATAGGATCTGGAGCGTAATTACATGTAGTACACGCAAAAATTGGTTAAAATTCGTGACGAGTTTAAGTCGGTCAGAAAAATTCGTGAAGTCTACTGCATACCGCTTTTGACAGATTTTGTTTATTGCTTATATGTTGCTCTATTTTACTCTAGTATTGTTCCCAATGATTTCAAACTATTTTGTGGTTATATACTACTAAGTTTATACACATGTAATGTTATTATATAGGTGCTTGCTTGTGTGTTGATTTCTTATGATTGTTTCCTTGTTTGTGACATTGATTGCTTCATATAGTTATGGGTAGGATTATTTTCTTAGTCGTTTCTTTCCTATAGAATCTATCCTTTCCTATCTTGAACCCTTGGAGATATAATGATGTGTTAAGTGGAAGGTTTGACAACACAATGCATTTAGGAAGGGAGTGCTCCACCTAATAGAAAAAAAGGATGTGGAAGTATGAAGTGTTGCACATGATGTTATGTAGTAGATTACCCAACCTGAAAGTTGAAGTATCGATAGCTTAGTTTTAGTAGTAGCTTTGTTGATTGAATACATGGGAGTATACATAGAGCATTAGTTCGTGCCCATGGAAACATTCTTCAAGGCAAGTAAGAATGCCCGAGTGATAGAAAAACGTGATTCACCTATCCTCATACAGGGTAATGAATTGGGTGCAGGATGGATTGATCACCATTCCTACTACTCTTATTATTCGCTCTTGTACTGTTGGATTTGCGAATCTTGAGTGCCCTTTTCAACCTTAGCAGAGAGTCGACGTTGAGCCTAAACCCTAGAATGGTATATTGTTACACCTTCTAAAAAGCATCCATTGCTAAGCATAGGATGTACGGTAAGGATGAACCCCAACCGTGAATTATGGGCACCGTGAAGCAAACGCTCCCTATTTGCCCACCATGAGAAGTTTTGCTAGTTTAAGAAGTGCTTCTCGGAAACTATCAATCATGATGTTTAGAATGTGCTAGAGACATTGTGCCAATAAAAGTCTAAAAGAGAACCAATCTGAGCTAAGTGAATCCTCGAGAAGTGACCTAGTCAATTTCTTTTAAGGGTGGTAGCATCCTAAAGGATCCCGAACCTTTCTTTCTTTCTAGCCTTCCCAAATCTCGGGACGAGATTTCTTTTAAGGGTGGTAGTCTGTCACATCCCAAAATTTTCCTAATTTTGGAATGTGAAACAAATAAATAAGATTGATTGAATGTTTGACTATGTTGAAAATTCTCAAAGAGAAGAAACTTTTTGGAATAGAAAATCCTCTCAACCTTGAATTCAAAATCTTATATTCTTTGGTTAAGACCTAAGTAGCCATATAGGCAAAAGGGCGTGGATTGATTATGGATTGTAGAATTGATGTGCAAGATTTCAAAATGAAAATCATGAAGCATTCATATGCATTTCATCCATGCAAAGTTCTCACAAACTAAATCCAGATCCTCGTATCTAAATCCTATAGTTGATTCACCAAATGTTCCTAAGGGTAACTAAATTGACTTTTTAAAACCCACTGTTGCTAAGGCATAAATTATTGGTAAATCATAGCGTAAAGAGATCCAATTAATACTACAAAATTTTAGAAACAAAATTGAGCTCATTTGGAGCTAGTATGAAAAAGTTATGGAATAAATACAAACACATAGAGATATAAATAAAATGAGATATACAAGGATTTGTAAACCAACTACTTCCAAACTAGTAAAATATTACAAATTTGATCCTATAATGATCTATTCGATTTTAGAAAAATTTAGAAACAAGAATCATGTCATTTGGAGTTCAGATGCAAAGATATGAGAAAACAACTCAACGAAAAAAGCAGACCGCCAGCCGGCGACCAGGAGCAGCCCGCGCGCTGTATGTGGCCAGTTTGCTCCAAAAAAACGTGCGAAATCTGTTTTCTAAAACCTATCTCTACTCAAACTCTTATAACTTTTTATCTACAACTCCGAATCGACTTCCGTTTGTTTCTACTTGTTCCTTACTCCAAGGCCTATCTCTAAACCATCTCAAACCTCCATATAAACTCATGGAGCCACGGCTGTACGAGTTTCTATTCTCGAAATCCCGAATCTACCTATTCCCGAATCTTGTTTCGCTTTTTAACCCATCTAGACTTCGTCGTTTGCTTTCGGTCAAAACACGAAAGTTGTAGGGATCGTCGAAATCTTTCAATCCCGACAAACCTCACCTCTTTTCATCCACCACAGCCGGAGAATTTCGTATCGCAATATTTCAGATCTTACGGTGTAAATCCAAGATGTACTCGCGCTCGTTTCTTCAAATACAAATTCCTTTGGTGAGAAGGTAGGAATAATGATTCCCCACAACTTTCATGTTCTGAGTTTTTCGATTTGACCTACGGATTTGTCTCTCTAACACAGATCTATTTTTTGTATTCTCGAGCCAAAATCGGTCAATCTCTTCTTCTAGCCACCAGATCCTATCCAGGGCCGAGATTCAATCAAACCGATCGTGCCATGTCGTCATCCCGGTCATCTTCCTCATCAACGCCACGTCAACGTAAGGTCAACATCTAGTCCCAGCATGCAAAGTCAACTGTCCGTCAGCCGAATATTCCTCGAATATTCCGTTCGGATTTAAAATTGCATATTATAGATCTAACTTGTAAAATTCATTAGAAATTCATACCATGTCCAAAAATTACGTATAATATATCAAATTGAAGATAATTTCACGTAGAATAATCTTATTGGAATAGATCCAACTTTTACTGTACGTGGTTACTGCAGTAATTTAATTAGTTTTAATGGTCTTTTAGGTTAATAAATTCATAAGAAATTATCTGTAACTCCGAAAAATATGAATAATATATCAATTTGAAGCTACTGTAATGTACTTTAATAATATCTGGTTGGATCTAGCCTTTGCAGATTATTTAAACCGTAGAAATTTAATTAGTTTTAATGCCTTTATAAATCATTAAATTCATAGTAAGTTAATTGCTTGTCACAAAAATACAAATGATATACCGATGGAAAGCTGGTTCCATGTAGATCATCAATCTGCAATTAGTTCGGCATTTTACTGTAAGGTTTTGACGTGAAAATCTAAATAGTTTAATGGCTTATTTAGAGTAATAAATTCATAAGAAAATAAATACTATTCAGAAAATTACAAATAATATGTCCCTGAAATCACAATTCCGTGGAGATTACAGATATAATTTTTGTTTGATTTTTAGGAAACATAAACTGTATGAATCATTTAAAACCCATTAAACACTATTTAAATCATATAAAAATATCTATAACTTCGATTAGGTTGAATCCAACGCCTACTGGTTCGTATTAACGTCCTCTATCCAGTAAACCCAAGAAACAAATTTAATTCTACCGTTAGAACAGGAGTTACAACAGAACTATCAAAACCCTTATATTGGCAAGTAATCATTAATCACAAGTACCCTATTGCATTAAATGAATTCATACATGCATCATATGATATATTAATGTTCATATAACTAATTATAACCATTGTGTTATGTTAAATCATCATGCATGTTTTCGATCATCCTTGTCGTGTTTGTTATGTTTGCAATTGTTTTGATTGGAACTACCTTGTCCTCGTATTAGATTGTTCGGAGAGTGCGATTGCTGCAGGAAAATATAATCAACACCCATATTATCAACATAAGGCAAGTTACACCACTTGTTCATAAATTTCGTCCCAGTTTTGATTCTATGCATGTGATCTTCAAAATTCTGTAGTATGCATGTGTAGGATGTTCTAGTAGAATTTTTCCTTAGTATTATTTTGCAAGTGCGATGATTTTGTAGAATGCCATGAGTAGCTCTATACTTAGGATTTCCCATCCTAATAGGTTACCCCTGTTTTTGCTAAGTATTGCTTGCTATGCTGTATATATATACAAAGTACCATTGGGGGGTTCGAAAGACAAAGAATTTTTCTAAGTATAAAGGCTCTCTAGAGCAAACTTTTCTTCTAAAATCCACTTCAAAATAAAACTAAGTTTTCTTCTGGGCGGAATGGTTGTCGGGTCAACGAGTGTGATTTTTGGTGGAGGACGGCCGCCCAGGAATCAAAGAAGTCTGCCATGTTTGAATTGAAGCTTCCAAAGGCAACCACAATACATTATGGGCTCTGTCTTGGCCTAGTACTTAGTGGGAAACCTCACCTGGGTACCAACATTTGGAGGTTCTTGGCACGGTTGGATCCAGAAGGTAGAGGGGCTACTAAGGGAAAGCCTCGCCATGGTCTTGTCTGTAAAAGGACTTGGTCGTGGATTGTGGGTAAAGTGCACAAACTCTCGAGAGTATTGCAATCTGATCGATCAGCCGTGTTCACGAATGTAACAACAATGAGCGCCCAAGGATGGAGCCTCTGAAGGATCTTCCTCTCTCTTTTCTAAAACAAAGTTTTGAAACCCCATGGCGTGCGTAATATCGCTAATGGGTGGGATTTTGGGAAACTTGGTGTGTAATATCCAAGTGACGCTTGGTGCGTAATATCCAAGTGTTTGGTTGTTTGGACACTTGGTGCGTAATATCCTCGTGTGCCACTCGACCTTATTTTATCTAAGCAAATGTTTACAAAGTAGGACAATCCTCTATTTCTCTCCCTACTTAAGAAAACTAGCTTTGAGAAAATGAACTCTACAGCCTATACCAGCCTTGCATGTAGAGATAGTCTTTTCTCTCCTTGGTGTAATTTGCCAATACATTCAAAGTATTGACCCAACTTGTTGGTCGACGTTTCATGTGCGTAATTTGAGATCGTTGAAAGGTGCGCTAGGATCGCGGGTCTTCACTCAACCTGCCTGTGGCATTGATGGGACTCCAAGTTGTATTTATATCACTTCTGTTGTAATAATGTAAACTCTGGATTACTCGATTCATGTAATAAAGACTTGTGTTTTACATGATATTTCATCGACTGTGAGTGCTAGCTATTGATCCAGGGACTAGCATGTTATTCACAGGGACCTAGGATCCTACTTGATCCGAGGTCACTACAAGGTCACCGGAATTTGGCCGGAGTCTGCCGCAGAGGAGGAAGAAAGGAACCATCGATTGGAGCCGCCCCAGGAGAAGCCGCCAGTACCAGGAGGTTCGCCGTCATCGACTTCGTTGTTCGCCCCCATCGCCGACCCTTGCCTGAGCCCCGATGAGCCCCCGTAGACCCCCACTGGCCGCGCTAGGGTTCTGTATCGCCAGTGTTGACCGACGGAGATGATAAGCCCTAGCCGTTAGATTAGATGTTTATCGTGCGGTCCACATCACCTCGTACTACTTCGCACCCCCTGTCTCGCTGACTTGTGGGGACATCCACTTAAACTCACCTGCGCGCTATGTGCCGTGGGCCGGCCCAGTTACATTCCCGCGTGACCCAATAGTTTGAATTTAGGTTTATTCTTTTAGTTTCAAACTTAGTTCTGTACCTAGATTCAAAAATCAACGCAGGTCGATTCACTAAACCAAAATGCATGAAACCATTTTTTTAGAAAGTTACTGGATTCCTTAATCCAAGCCTGTTTGATTCAATTCATTTGGAATTGTAGATCACCTATAGTAAAAATAACAAGGCAGAAGCTTTTCTGCATTCAAACATTTTTCAAAATTCAACCACAAAAGCTTTTGAGTTGATTCCAACTCTCAAAAATCACATTTAACAAGACCTTTCTGAATATATAAAAATATCTAGGTTTACTTGCAGAAATAATGAACAAGTAATAAAAGAATGCCTCATAGGAAATTCTAGTCACTTTATTAAATTAAAATAAAAAGGTTAAACCTTATTAAATTGTGACACCACTTTAAATCACATTCCCATGTACTGAAATATGTGGTGATGATATGTGTCAACATGATCCCATGTTTTAGTTGGATAATATTAAATCTTAAGTAGTTTTTCAATGAGTAGAAATTACTTTTCCAAAATAAAATAAATAAGACAAGTGCTTTGATGATTATAATGTTTGTGATGATCCTAGATCATCTAGTGAAAACCTTGTTGTGATAAATAGAAGTAGTTAAGTATTGTTTGGTAATTGTGTACCTCGTATTTATTTATAGACGCTAGTACCGACCAAGGATACGAGGAGGAAGGAGAATACTATGAGGAAGAAGCCGAGGATAACTTCAACCACTGCTCTGCACAAGGCAAGCTATCTAAGCAAGTTTATACTTGCAATTATGCAAGCCTAACACTCAAGTTAATTTAGCAAGCTACTATCTTAGCAAGCTAAGCTAAACCATGCAAGTTTACTTGCAACCTTACACCACTTGATACCCAGTCCTAGTTTTATTTGCAAGCTTAGTTATTTTATTTCTTTATTAAAGATTTCTAGTTAAGTTTACTTAGTGACTTGTAGATTCTAGAAATATATTTAAAGGTAGAATAAAGAGCATAAAATTTGGCCTAAGTTAGATAAATCTTGATGTCATCCTGAGGCATGATATTGAATTTAGATAAGTCACACTAGATTACCACCCCTCCTTAGTGTTCACCCTCATTTGTAGATGCTAGTTCTAAGCATAAAACTTGATCACTTTAGATGGGAATACTTGGTGAAAATGGTTATGAAAACCTTAGAATGATGAGTCATTCTACTGAAATGTTTTGACATGTGTTCTTGAACACCAGATGATTTTGATGATGAAAATGTTAAGGCATGAGCCTTAGCCCTTTATAAAACTGATGGTTGTCTGGATGCGATACCATTTTTACTGTACAACCACAATACCCAAAATTTGGGTAGGGCTTGACTAGAAATTTATATACCTTAGTATGGGTTCCCTTGCGGCCAAGGTTTGAGCCGAGGCTACCTTGTGAAGATTGTCCACCTGTGCAGTTCCCAAGATGACAGGTGGTCATGGTTGGGAGGCCAAACTCACAGGAGAGGTGTCTATACTAGGGCGTGTAACTGAAAGGTTAGGATTGATTATCCGCATACTGAGTATGGTGAATTTAGGATTGTTCCTGACAGATGTATCGAATGTTGTGGTGAAAGTGTACCACCTCTGCAGAGTGTTAAACTATTCGAATAGCCGTGTCCGCGGTTATGGACAGTTGGAGTGGCCATACTGTTCCATCGTCAGATGTTTTCAAAATGACTTGTGAAATCAATCATGACTTGACTTGACTATAACAGGGTTGTGATATGAAATTCAAGTTCCCACTTAGGTGTTATAAAACTTTCAACTAGCTTTCTTTGCTTCTGAACTCAGTAGAGGTAAATCTGGCTTTTTGCAAAACAACCTAGAGCTTAGTATTTCCTACTCAAAACCACTTCACTTGTTAGTATTAGTTTGCAAGTACTTAAAGAGTACTCATGGCTTTGTCCTTGGCTATTCCCGTGGCCAGACTATGAAGAGGACTACCAGGAGGACGGACATCAGGAAGGTTATGACAACTAGGATCATCTCCCATCGTCAGCATTAGTTTGCAAGTACTTAAAGAGTACTCATGGCTTTGTCCCTGTCCATACTGTTCCGTCGTCAGATGTTTTCAAAATGACTTGTGAAATGAATTATGACTTTGAGTTGACCACAACAGGGTTGTGAACATGAAAACTAAGTTCCCACTTAGGTGTTGTAAACCATTAAGTTAGTTTTATTTACTTCTAAACTCAGTTAGAGATAAACCTGGCTTTTTGCAAATAAACCTAGAGCTTAGGATTCCTACTTGAACCACTTTACTTGTTAGTGATAGTTTGCGAGTACTTAAAGAGTACTCATGGCTTTGTCCCTGGCTATTCCTGTGTCTAGACTATGAGGAGGACTACCAAGATGATGGACAACAGGAAGTCTATGACAACCAGGATCATCTCCCATCGTCAACATTGCCTATGACCCTAAAGATGGAGCTTCGACCATGCTACCGTTATTATATATTCCGCTGCGTCGATTGTATTAAGACTGGATCATGAGATCCTTTATTTTTAAGACCTTTATTATGGTTTGTAATGGATCATGAACTATGGTACCAATCTGTTATGTCTCACAAAAATGGTAATGCTGGGATTGCGATGTATGGCATAATAGGCATCTGGGATTAAAAATCTGGGTGTTGACACAACGGCTCTAAATTCCGGGCCCTATAAAAGGACCCCTTCTTCTACCTTGGAACCTGCTCGTCCAGTTCAAGAACAGTAGCACATTTTGAGCCACCAAATCCACAAGATACCTTCATTCATCCATCCAAAGTCCTTGATCTTTGGAGAGTCGAAGGAGGAGTCCTTGATCTATAGCTTCACCAAGAGAGATCTTCATTTCCCCCTCATTCACTTGAGGGCCCCTTGCTCTAGTGTTTCTTTGGAAACCCTAGCTTTGATTTGGTTCTTACAAGCTTGTCTTTGATTGTTTGTTAACTTGCTTGTATTTGGGAGCCTCCAATTAGGTTGTGGATGTGTGCCCCGAACTCGTTGTAAAGGTGTCGGCTTCCACCTCGAAGGTTGCCGATATAGTGGAAGAGGTGAATCGAACCCCTTGGGGTGAGGTTCATCGGAAAACAAGGGAGGCATCTCGTGGCGTTGGTGGTTTGAAACCACCCCCTCTCCAAACGTAGACGTACTTCCCCTCAAAAGGAAGGAACTATGGGAAGAAAATCCTTGTGTCTCCATGTCCACCACTTTGGTTTCTTCTATCCTTTACTGCACTTTACTTACTTGTTCTTGCTTAGTGCTGTGCTAGTTAGTCCTTGTTTGACATATAGGTAAATTCACCTTAGTTGCATAATCTAGAGAATTTACCTTTCTTGTCAAACCCTAATTTGAAAAAGAAGAAAATTTGAAGTAGAACCTATTCACCCCCACTCTAGGTGCCCATACGATCCTTTCAATTGGTGTCAGAGCCTCGGCTCTTTATTCGGGATTTACCGCCTAAGAGTATATAGGTAGAAATGATGGGGAAGGTGGTGGTGATCCCACCTCGGTGACCATGGATGATCTCAATAACTTGGAAACAAGATTGAGCTCCACCATGGCCAACGAGATCAAACAATTGCACACACTACTTGAGCAACTTGTTAAAGATAAAGGTGGCTCATCATCCCTTTCTCCTCAAGAGGAACCTCCATCAGTATTACCTAAGGTGAATGCCCCGACATCACCCTAGGGTATGGTGGTGGTGGTGGGGGGGGGGGTAATCAAGACAACACTAATTCCTCCACAAAAAGGGATGGTGGGAAGGGAGAGCACCATGACTCTCATGGATGGTACTCTCCCGACCCTCCAATTCCTCACCCTCATATAAACAATATAGGAGACCCACCAAAGCTAGATGCATCTACTTTTGCTCAATGTCAATCTCCAATGAAATATCATGTGCGCAACTCTTGTATTGAGTTATGGAACATCATTGAACAAGGACTCTATATTGGGGATACCAACAACTTGACAAGAAGAGACGTTGTCAATAGTCAACTCAATGCCACCGCCTTGCACATGATACAACAAGGATTGGGTACAAAAGATTACCCACACATTGAGCACCTCAACACCGCCAAGGAAGCTTGGGATGCTCTCATAGAGTTGTATGTTGGGAATGAGAGCATGATAAGGAACTAGTATGATGCACTAAGCAATGAAGCCGAAGGCTTCTATATGAAGGAAGGTGAAGATCATGAATACATGTATCGTAGGCTCAAGTCCACCGCCACCGCTTTTAGGAATGTGGGTGCCTCACATGTGGATGATGCTTGGATAAAAAGGAAATATGTGAGTGCACTCATGCCCTTTGAGCCCACCGACTTGAAGAGCCTACAAGGAAGACACTACTACCACCTCATGACCTCCAACGAAGTTATGCAAGAGATGGCCTGTTTCAAGGTTGCCGCCAAGAATGCCAAAGATGCCCGTGCTCGAGCCCTTGGGATGAGCAATGTTGTCAACCTTGCATTGAAGGCCAAAGTTGTGGATCACGGGGATGAAAATGATAGTGATGAAGGCCTCTCCATGAGCCACACCAATGATGTCAAGATTGCTTAGGGCGAATATATGGCCTTCTATGCAAAGAACTTTTGGAAGAACCCCGCCAAGGCCAAGATGGAAATGCAACGAAGAAGCCACCCAAATGGAAGAAGATAAAATGTCACTAAATTGAGAACTTGCTTCAATTGTGGTGACTGCTATCACTTTGTGGCGGGTTGTCCCTATAAGAAGAGAGAAGATCATGGGGGTAAACTTGTGTTGAAGAAAACTTCCAAAGCTCCTTACAAGAAACCCTTCATCAAGAAGAATCCCATCAACAAGAAGTCAGGTGAAATTGTGTTGATCACCCATGAAGAATACTCCTTCGACGATGAAGATGATGAAGAGTAAACATCAAGTGGTGTGGCTGCTCTAGCCACTACTTCTACTCCCACATTCTCCCTCTTTGACTCTCCAAATGAGAATCTCTCCAACAAGAACATCACTTGCCTTATGGCAAGAGGAACAGAGGTATCTTCATCATCTCACCCCACCCTCTTGAGTAATGATTAAAATGATGATGAAATGTCTCTTGAGGTTAAAAAGGAAATAATTTCTTTTGATGAGTTCATGAATAACTTGTAAGGGGAACACAAAAGACATTTTGTGGACCTCTGATGATGCTCGACGTGGCACTTCATTGGTAACCCCAAGCATAGGGTGTGAAGAGCAAGCAGCAAGTTTTCCCTCAGTTTAGACCGAGGTTATCGAACCAGAAGGAGGAAGGAAACGTCACACATGTGTTGCAAGCAACGAGGAGACCTGCACAACACAAACTCAAGACTTTGCCCCAACGAATCAGTGAGGTTGTCAAGCTCACCGGTTTTCTGTAACAAATGATTAAACGTATGGTGTAGAAGGTAATGGTTTGCAACAAGTAAATAGATAACAGTGGAAGATGTATCAATGGTAAAGATTGGACCGGGGTCCATAGTTCACTAGAGGTGCTCTCCTTAGATAAACAACATGGCATGAAGGGTAAACAAATTACAGCAGGGCAATTGACAGGAACTGAGCAAGGCATACCAATGCAATTACTAGTCAGAAAGATCCTATGAGATTCGATTGGGCAATACAACAAGATACATAGACCGCCATCTAACTGCATCTATGACTCGAAGTCCACCTTCAGGTTATCATCCGAACCCCCTCCAGTATTAAGTTGCAAGCAACAGACAACTGCTTTAAGCAAAGTGTGTAAGGTAAACAGTCCACATGTTCCATGAACAAGAGACCGTTGTTTTCTCCCTAGTAGCAACATCACATCTACAACCGAAGAGATTATTGTCACTTCCCTTGGAAACTAGAGGCATGAAACCACTATTGAGCATAAATACCCCCTCTTGGAGTCACTAGCAACTACTTGGCCAAGATAGCTACTAACAACGGGGAGCATGCAAGATCACAAACAACATAGGCATGATAGAATCATAAATAAAAAACCATTAATCAAACCAACATAATAATCTCAATATCCATCAGATCCCCGCAAACACAACATGGATGATTACAAATAGGTTAGATATTGATCATGAACGGAGCTCACAATATCTATACATGAAAGCACAAAGGATGAGATACAACCATCTAGCTACCACATGAACCCATAGTCCAAGGTGGAACTACTCACGCATCATACCGGAGAGAAGGCCTCCGGGATGATCTCCCCTCTAGCAGGGTGCCGGGAAGAACTTCAGATCCCCCCGATCTAGGGACGATGGTGGCGGCAGCTACAGATGGTTTCGTGGATATTTGATCGGGTGCTTAGGGTTTTTGCATCGGGGGCTTCTTATAGGCGAAGGGGGAGGCCGAGGAGGCAACCAGGGGGTCAAACCCTACCCAGGAGCGGGCCCACCCCTGGCTGTGCCTGGGGGGAGGGGTTGGCTGCCCTGGCCCGCTTCTTCGTCTCCCCTCTGGACTTCTTGTTCCCCACGGAAAGTAATTGACTTTGCCGTTTGTTCCGTCCAATTCCGAGAATATTTCTTTACTAACTTTTCTGAAACCAAAAACATCAAAATATAGGCATCTGGCACTGTTGCAACTTGTTAATAGGTTAGTTCCAGAAAACATGTAAAAACACCTCAAAGTGTAGACAAGTAAAGCAAAGTAGATACTAAACAAGCATGGAGCATCAAAAATTATAGATACGTTTCCGACGTATCAACCTCTTTGATCAACTTTCTCACACCCAAGAGCTTCTTGATGAAAGATGTAAACTAGGAAGAGAACACATGATTGAGGTAGAAGCCCTAAATAATGCTCTAGAAGAAGAACAAGAGACTAGAGTGTCCCTTGAACTAAAACTTGAAGGGCTTGATGGGGCTAATGACTTAATTGTTAATAGACTCGTCAAGGAAAGAGATCATGCGGTTGCTAAATATAAAAAGGCTAAAAAGGACAAGATTGAGTTTGGTGTTGTTCATGAAAAACTTGCCGAGGACTATAGGATGCTTGACAAGGCTCACAAGGCCTTGGAAAGTGAACTATTGTTACTCACAAAGTCACATGAAAAGCTTCAAACTGAATTGACCAATATTGCTTCTCCTAGTAATTTCATTCCTTCTAGTAGCATGAATATTCTTGAATAAAATGCTAGGTTGAAGGGGGAGCTAGCTAAGGCCACCTTTCCAAAAGGAAACAAGTCCATTGATGACCTCTTGAGTAAGAAAAGGTCAAATGGTGAGAAAGGGGCATTGGTTTTGTCTCCAAAGCCAATAAGAAGAACAACAACAAGAAGAAGGCCAAGCCCGCACAAGAGAAAGACAAGGCCATTGTGGGTAGTAAGACCACAAGTGGCAAAACTATGTCTCATGATGATTTTGCGGGAAGTGCTAACCCTCACTATGTTTTAATGCGTGATTATTATGGCGATGTGTATGCACAATATGTTGGCCCATTTGATGGTTATATTGCTTGGTATATTTGGGTATCCAAGACCCTTGTTGCTAACAAAATAGGACCCATTGAAAAATGGGTACCTAAAAACTAGCTTGATCTTTTGTAGACATATGCTTCCGGAGGGTCAAAGTGGGTTCTTGATAGTGGTTGCACAAGTCATATGACCGGAAGCTCGTCTATTGTCAAGTAATTAAGGAAAAATGATGATCAAATATCCGTGACATATGCCGACAAGTCCAAGTCTAAGGTAATGGGTTTTGGCAAGGTAGTGGTTGCCCATGATATGACACTCGTGGACGTTATGTTTGTTGAGACCCTAGGTTACAATTTACTTCCAGTCCATGCTCTTGGAAAGATGGGCTTTGCCATCTTTATTGATGATGATATTTTGGTCCTCATGTGGAGCAAGTCTCTCAAGGTAACTTTCATTGGGTACGTCCAAAATGACTTGTATGTGGTGGACTTTTCGGGGCAAACCACTATGTGGCATCCCGCAAAACCACTACTAGAAAATCGCGTTGATTTTGTGCATTGCATCATCATGACCACATGCTCATGTCATCATGCCACATTGCATTTGAGCATCGTCATCATCTTGCATTTGCTTGCATAAAACTAATTGCGGAAAAACCTGGTTGTGTTTTCTAAACGCCCCATCTTTATTCAAACACCAAAACCGGGTCTCCGGATTATTTTGTTTTGTCTGCTATCGGTTTGCAGAGGCTTTGTTTTAATCAAATAAAATATTAAATTATTTTAGTGGGGGCAGTCGGACGGGCCGATTCGACCCGAACGACCACCCCCAGAATAAAAATCGGTCCGCCTAAATCCCTAATCTACCTAGTCCTAGTCTACCCACCCTTCAGCCACATCACCTCCCCCAATCGCAGCTCGCCACATCAGCCTACCCCAAATCCCCACCCAACCAGACACCGCCACCTCATCCCACTCCCTCCCTCTTCCTTGCCCTGTTCCACCACCCCACACAGCCCCTCTTCCCTCTCCCTAGCCCCGCCCCTGTTCACCCCTGGCCCCACCCGCAGGACACACGCACGCCAGGCCCCGGGCCCCACCCCGACCGACACGCTTCCCACGCGCCTCCCCGACCCCCCACCTTGTTCCCCCCGCGTGCTCCTCCCTTCCCCTGCTCTCCCTTGCCGCCGGCTCGTGAGCATCTCCCTCTCTCTCCTCTCCGGCCACGGCTGCGCCACGCCTCCCCATCCCTCACCTCCGGACCCTCCTCCGCGAGCCGCCTCTTCCCCGCCCCTCCCGGCTGCCCTCTCCACCCTGTCGCCCTCCACAAGACGCCCGCCTCGGGCCAGCCCGGCCGCCACCTGCTCGCCTGCCGCCTCCGGCCGCCTCCCCTTTGAGTTCGCCTCGGCCAGGCCGCGCCGCCCTCCCCGAGCCTGCACCGCGCCACCAGGCCCCATCTCCGCCGCCACCCGCTCGCTGGGCTCATGGCGGCTCCCACCTCGCCGGCATGCTCCTCCCCACCCGGCGCCGCCTGCGCCACTGCCCGCCTTCCGCCTCGCCTGCCGCCTCTCGCTGCCGAGCTCGGGCCGCCTTTCCACGACCTCGCCGCCGCGCTTAGCCTCGGTCGCCCGCATGAGCCCGCCACGCGCCGCCTCGCTCTCTCCGCTCGGGCCGCCGCAGCGCCGCTTTCAACCACGGCCTCCCGTCATCGCAGCAGCGCCCTCATCATCCGGGTCCACCGCTACGCTTCCGTGTCAAGCCGACGCTGTGGAGCCCTGTGGAGCGCAACGACCTCGAAGGTGCCTTTGATAGTAGCCGCCTCGTTGATTCAACGCCAAGACCACGCTTCTGCAGTATGTCCTCGGTGTCTTGCTACCAAAAGAATCAGCCCTGACGGATGAAGTTCGACAGCGACAAAAGGCAGAGCAACAAGTACCCCCTCATGGATTCGATGTCTCCGAACCCTAGGCACGCCAAGTACTTCCTCGAGGACGCCAAGATCTCCGACACGGAACGGCAAGACCCTTCCCGCACCGATGCCGACGACGTCGCACACAAGTTCTTCACCTCGGACGCCAAGACCGACCTGATGCGCGGGCCCGACAAGAACGGCACCGACCAAAACGAACCCGATGCGTCCCCGCCGCCAACCAAGTACTTCTTCCCGGATGCGCCAAGATCCACCCCAGTAATCCGAGAACGTTTCCGCCGAGACCGTTCCCGTCGAACCCTGAACCCTGAGACCGACCCCGAACCCCCCGGACCAAGATCGTCGAACCCTAATGTGTGACCCCTTTCTGAGCCCTATTTTATAAATGCTAAATATAAAACCTGTTGCATATTAATCATTCATCTTGCATGCATGCTTGTCATGTGGTTTGGGGGCCTTATGCCGATTCCCCTAATAATTAAATATGGGGCCCATATGCGGGCAAATCTAGCCTTATATTGGCCTCATTTAAACTTGTGTAGCGAACCGGTGCCATCTTTTGTCTTGTTAATACAACATTTAAATTGCGGGGTAGCTAAACAACATGAACCACCTAATTAATTGTCGGGACCCCGGTTCCGCTTAATATGACCTAATTGCATCGCATCTTTGCCATGCCATACATCATACATGCATCATGCCCGGTCTTCTGCCTTAATCTTAAATAGTGCATCCGGTGTTTCTTATAGTGTTTTGCTTCTTCGCGGATTAGGCCGATGAGTTGATGCGAGTGTCGACCCGATCTTCGGTTGAACCTTCGACAATGTTTTCAAAGAGCATCTCCCCTTTCTACCTATCTTATTTTTATAGTATTTATTCCTCCGTTGATCTATTGCTACCTGTTTTATGCTGTTTCAGTTTTCGTATTCGTGATATCCATCGCAGCCTTATATTGCCTTGGACACATCCTATTACCTGTTGTTTGGTAGATAGTTGGACTTGCGTCGTAGTCGCTTGCTCAAGTGTCATGCTATGCGTGTCGCCCAAAGGCACAGCTTGTTGATGTATTGCCGCATGTTGATGTTGGAGCTGATCATGGTTTTACTTATCGCTCACTTTAATTCCTGTTTAACAACTAAAATTGAAGTAAGTAAGCGAGGCATCGTGGGTGATAGATAACATTTGGTTTCGATCACCACTTGTGTCCGTAGGACCCCGAGTACTTGATACTGTTCTTGATTTATCGCGCTATCCACATCCGGAGGATTATGGGACCCCCGAGCCGGAGCTTGATTCATTTATTTTCTTGGGGCCACAAACTAGTTTGAGGTTTTATTTACTATCCTGTACTTATGCCATGCTACTGTTTATTTACGACTGTGCGACGAGCACACTGTACTGTTTAGGTAAGCGGAATGTTTTCGCGGTATCGATAAGCCCAGCCACACTTTCGGGTTCCCAGTCGTCTACAGCCATTGTCGCAAACCTTGAGTCTGTCTCGAGCTAGCTTACTGCTATGGTCTACTCAATGGGTGGCCTCAAATATTTCTGAATCCTGTGATTGCTTTGTCGTGAAGGCCTCGTTGGGTTTTGATTTGGTTTTTCCGAGGTTGATCGAGCGTGTTGCTATTGGTGCACCCGCCGGTAAAACTTTCTCAAAGCCGTGTCCGCGTTATGGACGACTTGGAGCACAAGATTCTACCATAGACAAGCATAACTAAAGTAGTGCTATAAATTTGACTTTATAATGACTAGTAATTCAGATTCACTATAATGGAATGGCTAAATAATACTGCCCACAATTGCTTGTTGGATTGTCGCGTGCGACCATTGTATCTGACTAGTAAGTATTGCAACTACAACGGAATGGCTCAATAAAAGTACCAACAACTGCTGGGTTTTGCGGGTTATCTCATGCTAATTGTATCTGACTAGTAAGTGTTGCAACTATCACGGAATGGTCAACTAAAAGTGCCCACTGCTTACTTTATCAGGATGATTATCTAAACCTGACTAGTAATTGCTGCAACGAAAACTGAATAAGTAAAACTGCCAACTTTGTGAGTTCCTCGGTTGACTTCCTCGTTTGGTCTCGAGGGAAACACCGTGATGGGTTTGTTTGGTGTTAGCTTCAGGTTGGATCCGGATAGGTCATTCTTACCTCTCCGATCGCCGCTTGTATCGAGTCTCTATAGGTTGTTTAGTGCATGTCACGCCGCTCACCACCATACCTATGTAGGCGAGGACCGCCAATTCTAGTCTCGCTGCATCGCCTCAAGATCTTGACGCTCCTCTTTTTCCTTTGGCCTTTGTCGGCACCCCTTTTGTTTAAGCAGGTTTTGAGATCAACGTCGTTAGCAGGGTTACCCTTCCGGCTTGGCCTGAGCAGGGTTATGGACGCCATTGGTTATTCTTCAGGGCTCTTAGCCCCTTTTGCATCTTGTCCGTAGTCGGACGCTGACTCGTCTTCAAGGTGATTTGGATCTTTGTGTATTATATCTGTATTCTTGACTCATGGAGTCGTGTTGTATATATATCTGTTCTGTGGGTCCCATCGAGGACTGTTGTGTAATGTTATTGCTTCGTTTTCCACCCGCACGAAAGTGCCTGGTGGGCACCTTTGAATCGTTTCTATGCGGGTTTGGCAGGATTCGCTCAAACTTGCATAGGTCCGATTCTGAGGGTGTTACAGAGTGGTATCAGAGCACGGCTATGATACCCACAAGTCCAAATTTCAGAGGATAACCTAGCTAACGGTCAAGTAGAGTGTCAAAACTATTTTGAAAAATCGGTTGGATAGATCTGATTAGGTCTGCTTTTACTCCTTACCCCTCTGCTATTCTCCTCTTACCTCTACGTGTTTTGAATCCGCCTCTTCCTCTTCGAGTCCGTGGATTTCTCGTGGTTGGGTTCCGCTGCACCTTCGTGGTTTCGCTTCCTTCTTTGATAACGGTGTTCTACCATCCGTGTTCATGCTGCCGAGTGATCCTTTATCCGTGGTACCATTCTTTGTTCCTTGTTTGTGCCTTCCTGTTTTTCCGACGCGATTTACATCATCTACGCCAGATCCGATGCAGAGTCTGCATCACTCCTTTGTTTCCGAACCTCGCTTGTCGATATCTTCAGTCTGAATCCTGAGGGTTGGTTGCATAATCTGTCTATTCGTGTACATAGTAATGCTTTGTGTGCGGGATGGAGTCGCGACCATACCACTACCCTTATCATTTGCGTTTGTATATGGAATGGTGGATCGATGCAACTCTTACTCCGTCCACGGAAGTTAGGGGTGGCTTTATTTGTTGATACCTCTACCTTCGACCTTATGTTCCCGGAGTGTTCTCTCGACGATCACGGACAACGACCTCTTGTTAGTGGTGTCGCGAGGATCTACACGATGCGAGAAGATTCATACCGCCGACCTTTCTTCCGGTACCATGAGGCGGATCTCGAGGGCGAGATCCATTGTTAGTGGTGTCGAATTGTGGCATCCCGCAAAACCACTACTAGAAAATCGCGTTGATTTTGTGCATTGCATCATCATGACCGCATGCTCATGTCATCATGCCACATTGCATTTGAGCATCGTCATCATCTTGCATTTGCTTGCAAAAAACTAATTGCGGAAAAACCTGGTTGTGTTTTCTAAACGCCCCATCTTTATTCAAACACCAAAACCGGGTCTCCGGATTATTTTGTTTTGTCTGCTATCGGTTTGCAGAGGCTTTGTTTTAATCAAATAAAATATTAAATTATTTTAGTGGGGGCAGTCGGACGGGCCGATTCGACCCGAACGACCACCCCCAGAATAAAAATCGGTCCGCCTAAATCCCTAATCTACCTAGTCCTAGTCTACCCACCCTTCAGCCACATCACCTCCCCCAATCGCAGCTCGCCACATCAGCCTACCCCAAATCCCCACCCAACCAGACACCGCCACCTCATCCCACTCCCTCCCTCTTCCTTGCCCTGTTCCACCACCCCACACAGCCCCTCTTCCCTCTCCCTGGCCCCGCCCCTGTTCACCCCTGGCCCCACCCGCAGGACACACGCACGCCAGGCCCCGGGCCCCACCCCGACCGACACGCTTCCCACGCGCCTCCCCGACCCCCCACCTTGTTCCCCCCGCGTGCTCCCTCCCGCTCTCCCTTGCTGCTCATGAGCATCTCCTCTCTCTCCTCTCCCGGCCAGGCCACGCCACGCTCCCCCCCCTCACCTCACGGGACTCCTCCCATGAGCCACCCGCCTCTTCCCCCTGCCCTCCGGCCCCTCTCCACCCTGCCGCCTCCCTCCACAAGACGCCTCCTGGCCGCCACCTGTCACGCCTGCGCCGCCGCCTCCGCCCCTCCCCCTTGAGTTCGCCTCCGGCCAGGCCGCCGGCCTCCCCGAGCCCGCACCGCCACCAGGCCCCATCTCCGCCACACCACGCTGGCTCGCTGGCTGCCGGCTCCCACCTCATCGCTGCATGCTCCTCCCACCCCGGCTTCCCCGCCACTGCCCGCCCTTCACTTCGCTGCTGCCTCTCGCGTCGAGCTTCGCCGGCCGCTTCCGCTCACGACCCTCGCCTCTGCCCCGCCGCCTAGCCTCGGGTCGCCGCCGCCCCACGATCCCGGCCATGCCCTCAAGCGCCCCCTTCGCCGTCTCCTCCGCTCGGGCCCGCCCTGCAGCGGCCGCTTTTCCCCAACCAAGGCCTCCCCGTCATCTGCAAGCAGCGCCGCCCTCATCATCCAGGTCCACCGTTGGCCGCCTTCCGTGTCAAGCCGACGCTGCCGTGGAGCCCCTGGGAGCGCAACGACCTCGAGCAGTGCCTTTGATAGTAGCCGCCTCGTTGATTCAACGCCAAGACCACGCGTTTCCTGCAGTGCATGTCCCTGGTGTGCTGCTACCAAAAGAATCGGCCCTGACGGATGAAGTTCGACAGCGACAAAAGGCAGAGCAACAAGTACCCCCTCATGGATTCGATGTCTCCGAACCCTAGGCACGCCAAGTACTTCCTCGAGGACGCCAAGATCTCCGACACGGAATGGCAAGACCCTTCCCGCACCGATGCCGACGACGTCGCACACAAGTTCTTCACCCCGGACGCCAAGACCGTCCTGATGCGCGGGCCCGACAAGAACGACACCGACCAAAACGAACCCGATGCGTCCCCGACGCCAACCAAGTACTTCTTCCCGGATGCGCCAAGATCCACCCCAGTAATCCGAGAACGTTTCCGCCGAGACCGTTCCCGTCGAACCCTGAACCCTGAGACCGACCCCGAACCCCCCGGACCAAGATCGTCGAACCCTAATGTGTGACCCCTTTCTAAGCCCTATTTTATAAATGCTAAATATAAAACCTATTGCATATTAATCATTCATCTTGCATGCATGCTTGTCATGTGGTTTGGGGGCCTTATGCCGATTCCCCTAATAATTAAATATGGGGCCCATATGCGGGCAAATCTAGCCTTATATTGGCCTCATTTAAACTTGTGTAGCGAACCGGTGCCATCTTTTGTCTTGTTAATACAACATTTAAATTGCGGGGTAGCTAAACAACATGAACCACCTAATTAATTGTCGGGACCCCGGTTCCGCTTAATATGACCTAATTGCATCGCATCTTTGCCATGCCATACATCATACATGCATCATGCCCGGTCTTCTGCCTTAATCTTAAATAGTGCATCCGGTGTTTCTTCTAGTGTTTTGCTTCTTCGCGGATTAGGCCGATGAGTTGATGCGAGTGTCGACCCGATCTTCGCTTGAACCTTCGACAATGTTTTCAGGCGAGCATCTCCCCCTTTCTACCTATCTTATTTTTATAGTATTTATTCCCTCCTGTTGATCTATTGCTACCTGTGTTGCGTTGCTCTAGTTTTCGTACCCGTGATATCCACTGCAGCCTTATATTGCCTTGGACACATCCTATTACCTGTTGTTTGGTAGATAGTTGGACTTGCGCGTCGTAGTCGCTTGCTCAAGTGCTGTTGCGTGTCGTCCAGTGCCACAGTTGTTGATGTATTGCCGCATGTTGATGTTGGAGCTGATCATGGTTTTACTTATCGCTCACTTTAATTCCTGTTTAACAACTAAAATTGAAGTAAGTAAGCAGAGGCATCGGTGGGTGATAGATAACATTTGGTTTCCGACCGCCCACTTGTGTCCTGTAGGACCCCGATTACTTGATACCTGTTCCTTGATTTATCGCGCTATCCACATCCGGGAGGATTATGGGACCCCGAGCGAGCTTGATTCATCTTATTTCTTGGGGCCACAAACTAGTTTGAGGTTTTATTTACTATCCTGCACTTATGCCATGCTACTGTTTATTTACGATTGTGCGAGGAGCACACTGCATCGCTTAGGTAAGCGGAATGTTTTCATGTATCGACAAGCCCAGCCACACTTTCGGGTTCCTAGTCGTTCTGACCATTGACGCAAACCTTGAGTCCGTCTCGAGCTAGCTTACTTGCTATGGGTCTACTCAATGGGGTGGCCCCCTGAAATATTTCTGAATCCTGTGATTGCTTTGTCGTGAAGGCCTCGTTGGGTTTTGATTTGGTTTTTCCGAGGTTGATCGAGCGTGTGTTGCTATTGGTGCACCCCGGCCGGGTAAAACTTTCTGAAAGCCGTGTCCGCGGTTATGGACGACTTGGAGCACAGTATCTCGACCATAGACAAGCATAACTAAAGTAGTGCTATAAATTTGACTTTATAATGACTAGTAATTCAGCTTCACTATAATGGAATGGCTAAATAATACTGCCCACAATTGCTTGTTGGATTGTCGCGTGCGACCATTGTATCTGACTAGTAAGTATTGCAACTACAACGGAATGGCTCAATAAAAGTACCAACAACTGCTGGGTTTTGCGGGTTATCTCATGCTAATTGTATCTGACTAGTAAGTGTTGTAACTATCACGGAATGGTCAACTAAAAGTGCCCACTGCTTACTTTATCAGGATGATTATCTAAACCTGACTAGTAATTGCTGCAACGAAAACTGAATAAGTAAAACTGCCAACTGTGTGAGTTCCTCGGTTGACTTCCTCGTTTGGTCTCGAGGGGGAAACACCAGGATGGGTTTGTTTGGTGTTAGCTTCAGGTTGGATCCGGATAGGTCATTCTTACCCTCTCTGACTGCCGCCAGTTGTATCGAGTCTCTATAGGTTGTTTAGTGCATGCTGCCGCTGCCGCTTCAGTCCACCATACCTATGTAGGCGAGGACCGCCGAATTCTAGTCTCGCCGTGTACTGGCCTCAGTACTGACGCTCCTCTTTTTCCTTTGGCCTTTGTCGGCACCCCTTTTGTTTAAGTAGGTTTTGAGATCAACGTCGTTAGCAGGGTTACCCTTCCGGCTTGGCCTGGGCAGGGTTATGGACGCCATTGGTTATTCTTCAGGGCTCTTAGCCCCTTTTGCATCTTGTCTGTAGTCGGACGCTGACTCGTCTTCAAGGTGATTTGGATCTTTGTGTATTATATCTGTATTCTTGACTCATGGAGTCGTGTTGTATATATATCTGTTCTGTGGGTCCCATTGAGGACTGTTGTGTAATGTTATTGCTTCGTTTTCCACCCGCACGAAAGTGCCTGGTGGGCACCTTTGAATCGTTTCTATGCGGGTTTGGTAGGATTCGCTCAAACTTGCATAGGTCCGATTCTGAGGGTGTTACACACTACAAGTGCGATGTGCTTATTCAGAAAGGCTGATGTGGATTGGTTATGGCATCGCCGACTAGCCCATGTCAATATGAGAACTTTGCAAAGTCTCCACAAGGATGGCCATATTGTTGGACTAAAATAAAATGATTCCTTTGCCAAAGATCGTGTTTTCAGGGTTTGTGTTCAAGGAAATATGCATGATGCTCCCCACAAGCCAAAGAACTGCATCAAGTCAACGAGGATCTTGGAGATCCTTCATGTGGATCTCTTTGGTCCTCCATCTCATGCAAGTCTTGGTGGGAAGAAATATTGTTTGGTGATTGTTGATGACTTCTCAAGATACTCATCGGTATATTTCTTCAAGTTGAAAAGTGAGACCCAAAAGACCTTGATCGACTTCATCAACTTGGTTCAACGACAATACAATGTCCCCGTGTTGATAATAAGAAGCGACAATGGCACCAAGTTCAAGAACTACACCTTGAATGATTTTCTTAGCGATGAGGGGATAAAACACCAATATTATGCTGCATATACACCTCAAAAAATGGTTTAGCCGAGAGGAAGAACAAGACTCTTATTGAGATGGCAAGGACCATGTTGGCGAAGTTCAAATCTCCATACAACTTTTGGGGCCGAAGCCATCTCCACCGCTTGCCATGCATCAAACCTTCTCTAACTCCGCAAAGAATTGAACAAGACTCCATATGTCACATCCCAAAATTTTCCAAATTTTGAAATTTGAAAAATAAATAAACAAAAGAAATAATTGTTGAAATTTAGGGTGAAAAGAAACCTTTTACTTCTAAATGAAAACATCAAAACCCTTCCTGAATAAAATTTGAAGGAATCCAACAAATTTCAATCAAGTGAAATGCATTCATCAAAGAATGAATCTTGAAATTTAAACACTTGGAAAAGTTAAACCAAAACCCTAAAACCCTAATGGAAGAAAATCATCTCCAAGATATCTCTAAGACTATGGATTTTATCCATATAAAAATTTTTAGCAACAAACATTTATAAATGATCAATAATTATAAATAAAAATATTTTAAAACCATATAAATTGATTTCATTCAATTTGGAACCATGGGTAAAAACTTATGAATATAATAAGATAAGAGAAATTAAATTCTAAAGCTAATAAATCTCCTATCTAAAACCCATACCAAATTGTGAGCAAAATAATCCTAAAGAGATATAAAAAAGATAAACAAATATCAAATAAAATATACAAATTGGAATCATCAATTTTGGATCTATAAATAAAAAGATTTGATTTTATAAGACAAAGAAAGAAATAAATAAATAAGGAATATTTAAAAGCCAAATTAAATCTTGGCCAAAAAAATGAAATGAAGGATTATGGAATAATAAGAGGAATAAAAGATTATTTAGATAAAATCATAAGGATTGAAAAATATCTAATTTTATTTAAACGAAGACAAATTGCCTAAACTAAATAATAAATTCCAAAGGAATTATTTGGAAGATAATTTAAATCTTGAGTTAAATCCATAAGCAAATGAAATAAAGCTAAATAAAATAAAATAAAGGGATAAGGAATATTCAAATAAAATAATATGACATTAACCAAATTCTATTCTATTTGAATAAAGACAAAATCCCTAATAGAAATGATTAATTAAATCATGAGAAAATAATAAATGGGAATTTACCAAAATGGATTAAAAAGTTATCTAATTAAATTAAAAGAATCATGTGAATAAAAATTATATGGAATTAAAACCATATTTGATTTTATTTGAATAAAGACAATTGCCCAATTTAAATGATTAATAAATCATATTAAAATATTTTTAAATAATTCAAAGTGAATTATTTGCACTAAATAAAACCTACTGAAAAAGGTTAGATAAAAAATTGGAATTCAAATAGGACTTTGAAAATGTATTTAATATCTTATTTGAATAGAGACAAAATGTCTATTTTAAATAAATAACAAACCATTAAGGGAATAAAATAAATATTCTAAAATCGATTATTTAATTACATAAATGAATAGATTAAAAACCTACTGATAGTTTGTTAAAGATCTGAATTCAAATGTTTGTTTGAATTGTTTGAACAAATTCAAAAAAAAATAAAAGAAACAAAAAAATAAAAATAAACAGGAATAAAAGAAAATAAAGAAAACAACCTAGCCCAAAACCTGGCCCAACTAAGCCCAGCTAGCCCATCTCTCTCTCCCCGCAGAAAACGATTCGCACCAGAACTCTCACCCGCACACTCTCTGACCGCCGGACCCCACCGCGTAGCTCTCGCCCTCGTTGATGCCCAGGTCCCACCTGTCAGTCTTCGTCTTCACCCACCGCGACCAGTTCCTCCCCCCTCTCGCCCGTTTCTGCTTTGATTTTGCGGATGAAATTCGCATCAATGCGTGCATAACTCCGCCAGTGACCTCGCCCATTTAATCACCTCCATCCTCTCTCCTTTCCCCCCAGTCATCACGCCATTAGAGCCCCTAGGCTGCTCGAATCGCAGCTCATACTATCGCTACTCCGACGACACTCCGACAACAATTCTAGCCAAGCCTCGCCTCCCCTTGCCTCCCAGTTCCCACGAGCATGCTCCCCATTGTCCCCTGCATCTCTCAGTACCACCCACCAGCATGCGCGCGCTCCTCGATAGAACGCCATCGTGAACTTCTTCAACTCCGGCGATGCCCCTGGTAAAATTCTAACCACCCCTCTTCCTCCTGATGATACGAGTGTGACCAGTGACCTCTTACGCAACTAACGCCTCCATTTTCGTGTCCTAGCTCGCATCGTAGCGTTGCCTCCATCATCGACAGTGAGTGCCAGCCGCCAGAAACTTCTCTGGTGAGCAATTGACGACGAACTCGAGCGCCCCTTGGCCAACAGAGACAACGTTGAGCATCAGCAACGCACTGTGATCACTGTGAGCCACCTCCCTCTCTCGCTCTCAGACGCCAAGCCATCATCGAAAGGCCACGCCGCCACCACCGCCGCAGTACGCCATCCATGGTCAAATTGCTAGGAGCCGTTAGATCTTGATCCTGTGTACGCGATAGAATCTTAAACCGGAGAGGTACGAAGCATTCTGTGCCGTGCGATTTGCATTAGATCCAACAGTCCACTTTAGTCGATCTAGACGAACCGGTACCAGTGAATGAAAACACGATGCGTGGCACAAACTTTGTTTTAAAAACAGAAACATTTCTATTAGATGTTAGATTTTGCAAAAATCATAAATTTAAATCTACATGTACAAATTTTGCAAATTGTATATCATTGGAATCAGGAAAAAGAATTATACCCAACCATGCCATTTGTTTAATGGTTTGCTTCTGTAAAATTGGTTGTTTTTGTAGAAACATGTATAGGCATATTTTGAGTATAAAATTTATTCTAAATTATTTTAGGGTAAAATCTTTTATAAAAGGTTTGTTTTGAACCTACTGACCATAAAAACCAACTTTTAGATTTAAAAGTATATTTTGTGATGCTAAAGAATTATTCCTTTGATTAAAAGAATTTCTAGTTAAATAAAAATATCTATTATGATTTAAAATGCTTTTTGAGTAAAACCTTTTGAAAATTGTTTGAATTAAACTCCCTGACCCTAAACATCAAGTTTTGGATTTAAAAATATATTTGGTGAACCCTAGAAAATTATTACTTTGTTTAAAGGCATTCCCAAAAAAAAAATATTGCTTTGATTTAAAAATGGTTTTTAGAGGAAACCTTTTGCAAATGGTTTAATATTAAACACTTGACCTTAAAACACTAACATTTGTGTTTAAAAATATATTTGTCAAACACTAGAAATTATTACTTTGATTTAAATCATTTCTAGCAAAACAAAAATGATTTAAATGGCCATTTTCACTAACTTGATATCAAATGGTTTTGCCACATTTGTAAATGACCCATAGGTGTTTTAAAATGTTTATAACCTATTAGAAACCACTTTTCCGAATAAAACAATATTTTGCATGCTTGCATGCATTGCCTTGTTTATTCATTTTATGTGTGATGGATTGCTTGATGCTAGTTGAATATGTGCCTTGATTGAATTGTAGTGAACTTTGAAGAGTGTGACTATTGCAAGATCAAGGAGTTAATCTATATTCTCTACTAAAAAGGCAAGTGGTGCTTCATCCTTTTGTCCCATTATTTTCACTATGCATTAGTGATATTTCTAAGTAAGACTTGCATGGAATTTTACTAAGTATGCTATGCCATGGGAAATCCTAGTAGATGATGCCTTAGTAGAATTCTACCTAAGTTAAGATTCCTATTACTATCATGCTTAGCTTATCTAGTAGAAAACAAGGGTGGATTATATTCATGCTATGAGATATTTCTAAGTCTATGACTTGTGTTTTGTTTATTAAAACAACTATGTGAATGAATCACCTGGGTGGAATGGTATTGCTTGGATGGATTTTTGTTGAGTGGCTACTAGGGCCCCATTTTCATGGCCTACCCCGTGTATCTCACTTGTGGAATGTCACCCAGGAACAAAGAGATTTGAGATGTAAAATGTTGAGAAGCTTCAAGTGCAGCCACTTGGCAATATGGGCTCTGCCTGGATCATATAGGTTGCAATAACTTAGCCAGATGGATAGTTGGTAGCAGGGGATGATAGGTTTGGAGCGCGTCCGTTTTGGTCTAAGGGAAGGCTTTTGAAAGATCTTGTCTCGATGCATGTCAAGTCTTGTGGGGAAAGTGCACCACCTCTCGAGAGAGTAAAATCTAAGTACTTAGCCGTGTCCCCGGCAATGGACAATTTGAGCATCAAGACATGGAAGCTATCAAGAATCTCCTCATCCCAATTTCTAAGTTAAAAACTTGTGGTTGAACAAGGGTTAAAGGATCACCAATTTCTATTGGTAGATGCCTTGCGTGATTTTGACAAATAAAAACTTAGTGTTTTCAAATGATAAGGAAAATCTATTTTGAGCAAAGAAAGCCTAAGCTCCACTTAGCCAAATGCATATAGATGATAGATACCACTATTCTACCATAGTATCACTTGCCAATACAATTCAAATGTATTGACCCTTGTGGCTGTAACTTATTATGTTGCAGGTTTGTTTGATGTTAGTGAAGTGTGTTGAATAGGATTACAAGTCTACAACCAACATGATTGCCTGTGGAACTTTGAAGATGAAGGACTCCATGCTATATAGTTATTTCTGCTGCATTGTAATGAGATAGCCAAATGAGCTATGTAAGATGTAATGAATTATTTTATTCATGGTTGTAAAGTTGTATTATGGCCTTTGTTTCTTGATATTACATCTTAACTATGGATGCTAGCTATTGATCCAGGGACTAGCATTGTAAACACAAGGATCTCTACCTTATTAAAGGTTGGGACCTCTACAAATGGTATCAGAGCACTGTGTTGCCTGTAGGATTGTAACCCTAGGATTGGACAAAACCCCTTAGAAAAATAGGAGTTATATTTGTTCCAAAACTTATTTACAAACAATCTTGTAAACTCTTTCCTTAACCTTTTTGGTTTTGATTCTACATCTCTTCCTTTTCAAACTTGATGGACAAAGACTTCACCATGAGCAAAGACTTCACCATGAGCGAAGACTCCACCATGAGCAAAGGACTTCACCAACTCAAATGACTTCAACTTTAGTATCATCAAGGACTTCAACTTGGACATCACTATGGACTACAAGTGAGACAAGAAATATTACTCAAGACTTTAAGACTAAAGAAACACAACCTAGAAGGAACCATCATCACCTTTGAAGTTTTGTGACCAAGATGCAAGAGTTTCTCCAAATATACAATGATCTCATTCATGAAGAAACAACCAAGAAGGAAGAAATGATCTCAAGAAAACCCCATAGTTGGACCACCATACTAGTAATTAGTAAAACCTACCAACTTGTGTGGTGTAGCAAAAATATTTTGTTGCCTAAAAATGTGCTTGAACCTTTTTGTTTGAGTGGAATGTTTGATTGTGATTGCTTGCACATTGCTTGAGTGAATTGTTGTGTGTAATTAGAATTATTCTCTAGAAATATTTTGCCTATTCTAATCCCAATCCAACCCAAACAGATGACATCTCCAGGAAACTCCAACATCAATAATGGTGACAACAACAACTAAGAGATGCACATGAGAGAACAACTACTAGCAAACCAAAACCAGTTGAGTCAAATGACAACTCAGTTTCTAGCCAACAACAATAAGTTAGACCCAACCTTGCAAAAGATTTTGGAAATCCAATCCCAATTGTTGCAAGGGATGACCAACCAAATGATCAACATGAGAGACAACCTTTCTCAAGGATTTTGTGACAACAATGATGTCAAGGATGATATTATAGAAGGAACTCAAGCTTGCAATATTTGTGGAGACATGGAACACACTTCTAAAGAGCATGAGGATCAATGCCCTAATTGTGAAGAGAAACATCCAACTAAATAATGCCCCACATCTCAAGTGACTTGTTTCCTATGTGAAGGAAATGATCATGTCCCTATCCAATGCCCCATCTATCCTATAGTTCAACAAATGAAACAAGGTGGAATGCATCAAAAATTTGGAAACCCCCACGAGGAAACAACTTCTACCAAGAAGGATGAAGGAAAAGTCAGAACCATGCCTCATAAGGCCACATCCAAAGTGACCACAAAGTGTTGCTACTCTTGTGGAGAAGAAGGTCATATCTCTAGTAACTTCCCCAAGAAGAGAGAAAGATTTCCCACCTTTGAGGTGAGATATGAAGAGCATGAACTAGAAGAACTCCTAGCTTTGGAGAGACCCAAGAAGAAGAAATGCCCCAACCCTAGCAAGAAGGATATTACCCAAGAGCAATGTTACAATTGCAAAGAGATGGGAAACTATGCCAATGAATGTCCAGAAAAGAAGAAGAACCAAGGAAACAAACAAGATGCAATGATACCAAAGATAAAGAAGGATATTAGCCAAGTTTTGTGCAACAACTGCAAAAAGCTAGGTCATTATGCATCACATTGTCCAGAAAAGAAGAAGTACAAGACAAGCAAGCCTATGAAGGATCTCAACCTTGTCACATGTTTCAAGTGTGGAAATAACGGACACTATGCATATGTCTGTCTAGAGAAGTTTCATCAAGACCTCAAGTAAGCCAAGATGTAATCTAGTTGAAAACCTTTTTAAGGGTGATAGTACTCTAGTTGTCTTGAAGCCAACTTGTAACCTCTAGCCTTCCCAAATCTCGGGACGAGATTTCTTTTAAGGGTGGTAGCCTGTCACAACCCAAAATTTTCCAAATTTTGAAATGTGAAAAATAAATAAACAAAAGAAATAATTGTTGAAATTTAGGGTGAAAAGAAACTTTTTACTTCTAAATGAAAACATCAAAACCCTTCCTGAATAAAATTTGAAGGAATCCAACAAATTTCAATCAAGTGAAATGCATTCATCAAAGAATGAATCTTGAAATTTAAACACTTGGAAAAGTTAAACCAAAACCCTAAAACCCTAATGGAAGAAAATCATCTCCAAGATATCTTTAAGACTATGGATTTTATCCATATAAAAAAATTTAGCAACAAACATTTATAAATGATCAAGAATGATAAATAAAAATATTTTAAAACCATAGAAATTGATTTCATTCAATTTGGATCCATGGATAAAAACTTATGAATATAATAAGATAAGAGAAATTAAATTCTAAAGATAATAAAGCTCCTATCTAAAATCCAAACCAAATTGTGAGCAAAATAATCCTAAAGAGATATAAAAAGGATAAAAAAATATCAAATAAAATATACAAATTGTAATCATCAATTTTGGATCTATAAATAAAAGATATGGATTTTATAAGACAAAGAAAGAAATAAATAAGGAATATTTAAAAGCCAAATTAAATCTTGGCCAAAAAAATGAAATGAAAGATTATGGAATAATAAGAATAATAAAAGATTATTTAAATAAAATCATAAGGATTGAACAATATCTAATTTTATTTAAATGAAGACAAATTGCCTAAACTAAATAATAAATTCCAAAGGAATTATTTGGAAGATAATTTAAATCTTGAGTTAAATCCATAAGAAAATGAAATAAAGATAAATCAAATAAAATAAAGGGATAAGGAATATTCAAATAAAATAATATGACATTAACTAAATTCTATTCTATTTGAATAAAGACAAATTCCCTAATAGAAATGATTAATTAAATCATGAGAAAAATAATAAATGGGAATTTACCAAAGTGGACTAAAAAGTTATCTAATTAAATTAAAAGAATCATTTGAATAAAACTTATATGGAATTAAAACCATATTTGATTTTATTTGAATAGAGACAATTGCCTAATTTAAATGATTAATAAATCATATTAAAATATTTTTAAATAATTCAAAGTGAATTATTTGCACTAAATAAAACCTACTGAAAAAGGTTTGATAAAAAATTGGAATTCAAATAGAAGTTTGAAAATGTATTTAAAATCTTATTTGAATAGAGAGAAAATGTATATTTTAAATAAATAACAAACCATAAAGGGAATAAAATAAATATTCTAAAATGGATTGTTTAATTACATAAATGAACAAATTAAAAACCTACTAATAGTTTGGTAAAGATCTGAATTCAAATGTTTGTTTGAATTTTTTGAACAAATTCAAAACAAAATAAAAGAAACAGAAAAAGAAAAATAAACAGGAATGAAAAAAATAAAGAAAACAACCCAGCCCAAAACCTAGCCCAACTAAGCCTAGCTAGCCCATCTCTCTCTCTCCCCGCAGAAAACGATTCACACCAGAACTCTCACCCGAACACTCTCTGATCGCCGAACCCCACCGCGTAACTCTCTCCCTCGCTGACGCCCAGGTCCCACCTGTCAGTCTTCGTCTTCACCCACCGCGACTAGTTCCTCCCCCCTCTCGCCCGTTTTTGCTTTGATTTCACGGATGAAATTCGCATCAATGCGTGCATAACTCCGCCAATGACCTCGCCCATTTAATCACCTCACTTCTCTCTCCTTTTCCCCCAGTCATCACACCACCGGAGCCCCTAGGCTGCTCAAATCGCAGCTCATACTGTCGCTACTCCGACAACACTCCGGCCACAATTCCGGCCAAGCCTCGCCTCCCCTTGCATCCTATTTCTCACGAGCACACTCCCCATCGTCCCCTGCATCTCTCAGTACCACCCACTCGCCCGTGCGCGCTCCACTTCGTCAGCAACAACCTCGATAGAACGCCACCGTGAACTTCTTTAACTCCGGCGACGCCCCTGGTAAAATTTGGACCACCCCTATTCCTCCCGATGATACGAGTGTGACCAGTGACCTCTTACGCAACTAACACCTCCATTTTCGTGTCCTAGCTCGCACCATAGCGTCGCCTCCATCATCGACAGTGAGCGCCAGCCGCCAGAAGCTTCTCTGGTGAGCAATTGGTGACGAACTCGTGCGCCCCTTGGCCAACAGGGACAACGTTGAGCATCAGCAACGCACTGCGATCACTGTGAGCCATCTCCCTCTCTCTCTCTCTCTCTCTCTCTCTCTCTCTCTCTCTCTCTCTCTCTCTCTCTCTCTCTCTCTCTCTCTCTCTCTCTCTCTCTCTCTCTCTCTCTCTCTAAGCAGCGCCACCACCACCGCAAAGGTCAGCCCATCCATGTTCAAGTTGCTAGGAGCCGTTAGATCTTGATCCTGTGTACGCGATAGAATCTTAAACCGAAGAGGTACGAAGCATTCTGTGCCGTGCGATTTGCATTAGATCCAACAATCCATGTTAGTCGATCCAGCCGAACCGGTACCAGCGAATGAAAACACGACGCGTGGCACATACTTTGTTTTAAAAACAGAAACATTTCTATTAGATGTTAGATTTTGCAAAAATCATAACTTTAAATCTACACGTCCAAATTTTGCAAACTTATATCATTGGAATCAGGAAAAAGAATTATATCCAACCATGCCCTTTGTTTAATAGTTTGTTTCTGTAAAATTGGTTGTTTTTGCAGAAACAGGTATATGCATATTTTGAGTATAAAATTTATTCTAAAAATGTTTTTAGGGTAAACTATTTTGTAAAAGGTTTTTTTTGAACCTACTTACCATAAAGCCAACTTGCAGATTAAAAGTATATTTTGTGATGCTAAAGAATTATTCCTTTGATTAAAATCATTTCTAGTTAAATAATAATATTGATTATGATTTAAAAATTCTTTTTGAATAAAACCTTTTGAAAATGGTTTGAATTAAACTCCCTGACCCTAAACATCAATTTATGGATTTAAAAATATATTTGGTGAACACTAGAAAATTATTACTTTGTTTAAAGTCATTCCCAACAAAATAAAATATTGCTTTGATTTAAAAATGGTTTTTAGAGGAAACCTTTTGGAAATGGTTTAATATTAAACACACTAACATTTGTGTTTAAAAATATATTTGTCAAACACTAGAAATTATTACTTTGATTTAAATCATTTCTAGCAAAACAAAAATGATTTAAATGGCCATATTCACTAACTTGATATCAAATGGTTTTGCCACATTTGTAAATGACCAATATGTGTTTTAAAATGTTTATAACCTATTATAAACCACTTTTCCAAATAAAACAATCTTTTGCATGCTTGCATGCATTGCCTTGTTTATTCATTTTATGTGTGATGGATTTCTTGAATGCTAGTTGAATATGTGCCTTGATTGAATTGTAGTGAACTTTGAAGAGTGTGACTATTGCAAGATCAAGGAGTGAATCTATATTCTCTACTAAAAAGGCAAGTGGTGCTTCATACTTTTGTCCCATTATTTTCACTATGCATTAGTGATATTTCTAAGTAAGACTTGCATGGAATTTTAGTAAGTATGCTATGCCATGGGAAATCCTAGTAGATGATGCCTTAGTAGAATTCTCCCTAATTTAAGATTCCTACTACTATCATGCTTAGCTTAGCTAGTAGAAAACAAGGGTGGATTATATTCATGCTATGAGATATTTCTAAGTCTATGACTTGTGTTTTGTTTAACAAAACAACTATGTGAATGAATCCCCTGGGTGGAATGGTATTGCTTGGATGGATTTTTGTTGAGTGGTTACCAGGGCCCCATTTTCATGGCCTACCCTGTGTATCTCACTTGTGGAATTCCACTCAGGAACAAAGAGGTTTGAGATGTCAAATGTTGAGAAGCTTCAAGTGCAGCCACTTGGCAATATGGGCTCTGCCTGGATCATATAGGTTGCAATAACTTAGCCAGATGGACAGTTGGTGGTAGGGGATGATAGGTTTGGAGCGCGTCCATTTTGGTCTAAGGTAAGGCTTCTGAAAGATCTTGTCTCGATGCATGTGGAGTCTTGTGGGGAAAGTGCACCACCTCTCGAGAGATAAAATATAAGTACTTAGCTGTGTCCCCGACAATGGACAATTTGAGCATCAAGACATGGAAGCTATCAAGGATCTCCTTATCCCAATTTCTAAGTTAAAAACTTGTGGTTGAACAAGGGTTAAAGGATCACCAATTTCTATTGGTAGATGCCTTGGGTGATTTTGACAAATAAAAACTTAGTGTTTTCAAATGATAAGGAAAATCTATTTTGAGCAAAGCAAGCCTAAGATCCACTTAGCCAAATGCATATAGATGATAGATACCACTATTCTACCATAGTATCACTTGCCAATACAATTCAAATGTATTGACCCTTGTGGCTGTAACTTATTATGTTGCATGTTTGTTTGATGTTAGTGAAGTGTGTTGAATAGGATTACAAGTCTACAACCAACATGATTGCTTGTGGCACTTTGAAGATGAAGAACTCCATGCTATATAGTTATTTCTGCTGCATTGTAATGAGATAGCCAAATGAGCTATGTAAGATGTAATGAATTATTTTATTCCTGGTTGTAAAGTTGTATTATGACCTTTGTTTCTTGATATCACATCTTAACTATGGATGCTAGCTATTGATCTAGGGACTAGCATTGTAAACACAGGGATATCTACCTTATTAAAGGTTGGGACCTCTACACCATATGAAATACTTACCGGTAACAAGCCCAACATATCGTACTTCCGGGTATTCGGTTGTAAGTGTTTCTATCTCATAAAAGGTGTTCGTTTGTCCAAATTCGAGTCTAAAGCATTAGAGGGTATTTTTGCTGGCTATCGTCTCGAATATCACACTTATAGAATCTATGATAAGCTCTCCGGAGCCATCATAGAATCTTGTAGTGCGACCTTAGAAGAATATGATGGTCCCCAAGGGGGGCGTGTTGATGCTTGTGATGCAGATGATGAAATGCCTCATGATGCCATAGGAAGAATTGGTGTGGGATATATCCGCCTTGTTGAGGAACCCCTTATGGCGGATCGAGAAGAACGATGCTCTACTCAAGTGGAGCCCTCATCTTCATAACAACAACAATCCCCATCCACCGAGGAGGAAAATACCCAAGCCAAAGACAAGTTGCGGACCCTCAACATGTTGATCAAGGTGACATCTCTAGTGAGGAGGAGCTTGAGTAATCATTCTCCAGAATGTCAAGTGCTGCCAAGTCAATTACACAAGGAAGATCCATACAAACTGCCTTGAGACAAGCTCAACTCAATTCTAGTAGTGTGCCTGATCAAGACCAAGGTCAATCTTTGCCTCTTAATAAAGTGAATGATTCCGGTGATGATCAAGGTCAAGTTGATGGTCAAGACGAGGACCAAAATGATGAAGAGGTCCCTCCAAGAAACAACAAGGAGATCCACACTCGTCGCGAATCTAGAATGGATAGGATGTTGGAATTAAGAGACCACTCTCTAGAGAATGTGGTTGGGGATCTAAGGAGAGGCATTTCCATAAGAGAACAATTGAAGAGGTTTAGTGAACACCAAGCACACATCTCCATGATTGAACCAAAGAAAGTGTGGGAAGCTCTTGAAGATTCGGATTGGTTGGAAGCAATGCACAAAGATCTTAACAACTTTGAGAGAAACAAAGTATGGAAGTTAGTTGAGAAGCCAAAGGATTGCCGCAATGTTATAGGCACCAAGTGGATATTCAAGAACAAGCAGAATTATAGTAAGGAACAAGGCAAGATTGTTTGCACAAGGGTTCTCTCAAATTGAAGGCATTGATTATGGAGAGACATATGCACCCGTGGCTCGCCTTGAGTCCATCTGTATCCTTCTTGCTTATGCGGCACATCATAACTTTAAGTTGCAACAAATGGATGTAGAAAGTTCATTTCTTAATGGTCCATTAAATGAGTTGGTATATGTAAATCAACCCCCAGGATTTGAGGATCCCAACTTCCCAAACCATGTCTACAAACTTGATAAGGCACTATATGGGCTCAAACAAGCCCCACGCACGTGGTATGAGCACCTTAGAGAGTTGTTGTTTGACCGTGGGTTTGAGGTTGGGAAAATTGATCCCACTCTTTTTACTAAGAAGGTTAATGGGGAGCTTTTTGTATGCCAAATATATGTTGATGATATTATCTTTGGCTCATCTAACAAAGCTTTTAATGATGAGTTCTCAAATCTTATGACTAGTAGGTTCCGGATGTCTATGATGGGGGAGTTAAGGGTATTCCTTGGTTTTGAGATCAAGCAAGTTAGAGGAGGGACATTCTTCAACCAAGCCAAGTATACTCAAGATATGCTCAAAAGATTCAATATGCAAGATTTAAATGGAGCTCCTACTCCCATGGAAATAAAGACTCATCTCGAACTAAATCCAAATGGTAAAGATGTGGATCAAAAGGTATACCGGTCCATGATTGGTTCTTTGCTTTACCTTTGTGCATCTAGACCTGATATTGTGTTGAGTGTAGGTGTGTGTGCAAGATATCAAACGGCTCCTAAATAAAGCCACTTGATGGCGTTCAAGAGAATCTTTCGATATTTGGTTCATACCCCATATTATGGTCTTTGGTATCCTCGAGGGTCAACATTTGCTCTTTGTGGATACATAGATTCGGATTGGGCTGGTGATAAGGATGATAGAAAATCAACATCCGGGGCTTGCCAATTCCTTGGTAGGTCCTTGGTATGTTGGTCTTCTAAGAAGCAAAATTGTATATCTCTCTCCACCGCCGAAGCCGAGTATGTGGCAGCTTCTAGTGCTTGCACTCAATTGCTATGGATGAGGCAAACTTTAAAGGAATACGGTGTCCATTGTGACAAAGTGCCTCTTCTATGTGAACATGAAAGTGCTATCAAGATTGCCTACAACCCGGTGGATCACACAAGGACAAAGCATATTGAGATTCGTCATCACTTCATTAGGGATCATGTTGCTCGATGTGATATTGAGCTATCATATGTGTCAACCAAAGACCAACTTGCCGACATATTCATGAAGCCACTTGATGAAGCAAGGTTTTGTTGTTTGAGGAATGAACTAAATATCATAGATTCAAGGAGCTTGACTTGATCACATTGCATACTCGCCTATGTCTTGACCCTTATTTGGTTTATGTGTAGGCATGGAGATAGGGTGAGTGCGGTCCTAATACATTGGAATATCCCCCCATAATGCCAACATTAATGAAACTCAATTCTCTTAATATCATTTTGTGATATGTCAGCTTTATTAATGAGTAGTGACTATGAACCCAAGGATAATTCTTCGCCGTGTCATGTCACAAACTCTTATATGGTGGCCTCGGCCACCGCCCTCTTCTTAGTGAAGAGTTTTTTTGGATTGTTTTGATTGGATTTCATCTTTCCATCCTTTTAGATCTTTTTCGTCTCATTGGTTTTTCACAGTACATCCTCTGAATCCTAGGCCTACTCTCATCTACAAACATGCTCCTCTTGCCACACATTTGTCCAAAAACTTGAATCTGGGGTTTCTGGTCGAAGGGGGCCGGAGTGTCCGCCCTATACCAACCGGAGTATCCGGCCTAGCCGAACTCTCCGCTTGATACAGACCGGACATTTCGGCCGGGCCAGACTATCCGACGCATATAGCCCAGAATGTCCGGCCCCTGTGGTTTCATTCTAATATTAGAGGTCGGGGAGAAGTGGATGGTTCAGTCCTCCTTCTTCTCCCCAAATCTCTCCTCTTCTCAGACCACAGCCCCCGACCAGGAGCTTCACCGAGAGGGATCCTCCACCCTGGATCTTGCCGTTGCCGCCAGCCATTTGACTCCCTTTGCCGCTGGGATCCGTTCCCCACCGGTGAAGGTCCCCATGGATGTTGGTATGATGCCCCCCTTTCCTCTTCATCTCTAGGGTTAGCCTAGATGAGTTTTCTTGGGCAATGTCTTACCTAGGTCCATGGATACATCACTCCTGCGTGCAATATTCATCCTGGTAGTGGTTTTAGCAATCCCGATCTGTCCTGATTGAACTCACCCGTGCAGCCCGAAAAATCGCCCAGGATCCAGCCGGAATGTCCGACGTGTACGGGCCGGACACTCCGGCCCAGCCGGAATGTCCGGCCGATACACGCCGGAATGTCTGATCTGGGCGATTGTCCAGGGCAGATTCTCTGGACTGTCCGAGGTTGTCAATCAGTACAACTCCAGATTACTTTAACTACTATTTTTTTTGTTTATATCTCGTGGACAAATGTGCTTACCCCATATGCTATCCCTCTATTCTGATTTCACAGGTGGTTCTTGTCCTCGCCATCCTCGGGCTGCTAAGAAGATCGTCGGTCGTAGGTTCCGGTATGATGATGAGCGTGACATTCAGATTAATCCCTCTGTGGTTAGGCAGGCTGCTCGAGACTGTGCCACAACAAATCATGAGAATATGAGGCAGCTAAAAAGAGATGAAGCCAAGCGGATGAAGTTTGAATCATTGACTACTCTGGCTGATCTGGGTACCAAGGAGTTTGTGGAGATGAGACTCCAACAATTCTACTCTCTGCCTCGCACCTCGACTGATGAGCGCTTCTGGAGGACTGAGTAAGCCCTGTTGTTTTCTAAGCTCTACGGTACCTTCCAGACTCCTACTTGTCCCATGCAGTGGTTGGACCTTGAGAAGCTTCGTTCTCACAAGTACTTTGAGTATGCTCTTTGGGTGACTGAGAAGATGGGGCTGCACACCATTTTTCAGGCAAAATAAGACTACAATATTGAATTGGTCCAGCAGTTCTATGCCACGGTGGTCTTTGGGGAGACTACTGACATTCCTCTTGAGTGGATGTCTGGTACTACCAGGATTCGCTCCAACATGGTTTAGTTTGCTCACATTCTTGGTTTGCCTTTCAATCCCAATGGTCCTAGTGGTGTCTGGATGCATGTTCATGGACAATCGTATGATAAGAATCAGTTGGCTCCAATTTATTATCAGAATGGTGTGGTTGGGCAAACCACCAATATCAAGCTCATTTAAAATATTTTGCTTCGCATGTTCTGCCACACTCTCACTCCCAAGGCTGGAAACAAGGATGCGATGAGAGGCGCTGAGATCAACCTGATGGCTCATGCTCACACTGTGTACATTCATGGTCCAGCTCATCCAGGTGGTGTTATTGATGTTATGGACTTCATCTATCAGGATTTATATAAGTGCATCACTGACAAGAAGTGCCCTCTGTATGCCCCCTATGTGATGAAGATCATTGCTTCCCACACTCCAGTCACTCCCTTGCTCTATCAGGATCTTGTTACCCACACTGCTGCCAAGATACAGAGGAAGGGGCTGATACGCCCAATTTGCATCACCATTCTATATCATAATCTACCTCTATTCATTGATATATATCTTATTATGAGGTGTTACTTATGTCTTTTCCACTGTTTTTGCATGTTGGATGATTCTTGAAAGATAGACTGTCGGAGTCTGGATTCTGATGGAAAAGAAGGCGTTTTGATGCAATTTCGCGAAGATCAGAAAAATACCAGAAAAATATGGGAAAGTATTATTTTTCCAGAAGATTGAGGAAGCTAGAAGGAGGGACGAAGAAGGGCCGCAGGGGGCCCACACCCCTTAGGTGCGGGCCCACCTGACCCCGCGCCTAGGGCAGGTGTGGCCCACCTGCCCGGCTTCCAACTCCGCCCCGTCGCCTATATCTTCCCTACGGAACCCTAAGCCTCAGGGGGCAACCACCGATAGATTTCCGCCACCTCTGGGGGGCGGAAAACACCGAGGGAAAAAGATCTCTTCGGCAGACAGATTTCTGCCAAGGGAATTCCTTCCCGGAGAGGGGAGATCGTCGCCATTGATGGCGCCCAGTACTTGTCGTGGGACGCTTCGTTGGAAACCCCAAGAGCAAGGTATGAAGCAGCACAACATCAAGTTTCCCTTAGTAAGAAACCGAGGTTATCGAACCCGTAGGAGGAAGGAAACGTCACACAGGTGTTGCAAGCAACGCGTAGACCTGCACAACACAAACTCAAGACTTTGCCCCAATGAATCAGTGAGGCTGTCAAGCTCACCGGTTTGCTGCAACAAAGGATTAAACATATGGTGTGGAAGGTAATGGTTTGTAGCAAGTAAACAGGTAACAGTGGAAGATGTATCAATGATAAAGATTGGACCGGGTTCCATAGTTCACTAGAGTTTCTCTCCTTAGATAAACAACATGGCATGAAGGGTAAACAAATTATAACGGGGAAATTAACAGGAACTGAGCAAGGCATAAAAATTCAATTACTAGCCAGAAAGATCCTATGAGGTTGATTGGGCAATACAACAATATATATAGACCATCATCCAACTGCATCTATGACTAGAAGGCTTTCACGGGGAATGTTTTCAACATTGCACCTGTACTTTGTACTCAGTTGATATCATGCTCTTTTGTCTATGGATATCAACAGTGTGAAATAAAGAGGGAACTTGTAAGTCCATGGAGTTTGTATTTTTTCTTAGAGAAACGCCTGGGCCGCTAGCCTAAGCCATGCTTAATCATGGTGGAAACTTGCAGCATCACCATAGTGAGCTATCTATGAAGCATCCTCAATAAAAAGGTATACACATAGTAAATAAAAAGATCGCTGAGATGCTCACTGTCTGCTTGCCTTGTAATTTTGGTTATGGGAAAGCTCCTGTACCATGTGCAAGGGGTACCCCATTGGCGGTTCTCTATGATACACATGTACTTACAATGACAAGAACTTATCGGCTACCAAAGTTGAGTAGCATGAGGAGTGGCCCTCATATTCAAGGGACATGAGATTGCCAACTTATATTTCATCAAGCATATACTCCATCTTTGTGTACTTTAACCTTAATCATCTCAAGATGCCTATGATAGGGGCAATGAGGGCTCAAAGCTAGTAAGTACCATAATATTTTGGAAGCTCTTTATGACTTGTAATCCCTGCTACCCTCTATGAAGGGACCTTTCTCCTATTTTCCAAGTTGAGTCAGTAAACCTACTTCCTCTCTATCTCTAGCAAGCATTTGAGTTGTTGTGTTGCAAGCATTCATATGGTGATTTATTCAATCATGTTCTTTATCTTCCTTGTTTGCACAAGACTCTTACCTATTGAGTATTACTTTCAAAGCCTTCATTTGTGAAAAACCTTTTTGAGCAAAGAGTTCTCCTGTTGTAAAACGTCTACAAAAATCTTTTTGTGAAACTGTTTTCCAGGTGTTCTCTGACCAAGAACAAATTTGCCAATTCCAATTATGATTTATCTTTATGCATCTCTATTGTGACTACTGTACTTTGTTGCAAGCTAAGTTATATAATGGTGAGTTGCTTCCTTCTATGAGTTATGTAATGGTAAGTGTGATGCTTCTTGTTCGTATTCTTTTATCGACATTTCACTCCATAAACCTGTGGACATATTTATCAAGCTCAATTTTCGCTTGGGGACAAGCGAAGGTCTAAGATTGGGGGAGTTGATACGCCCAATTTGCATCACTATTCTATATCATAATCTACCTCTATTCATTGATATATATCTTATTTTGAGGTATTACTTATGTCTTTTCTACTATTTTTGCATGTTGGATGATTCTTGAAAGATGGACTACCGGAGTCTGGATTCTGATGGAAAAGAAGGAGTTCTGATGCAATTTCGCAAAGATCAGAAAATACCAAAAAAATATGGGAAAATATTATTTTTCTAGAAGATTGAGGAAGCCAGAAGGAGGGACGAAGAAGAAGGGGCTCACACCCCTAGGCGCGGCCCAATCGACCAGCGCCTAGGGCAGGTGTGGCCCACCTGCCCGGCTCCCGACTCCGCCCCTTTGCCTATAACTTCCCTACAGAACCCTAAGCCTCAGGGGGCGATCACAGATAGATTTCCGCCGCCTCTGGGGGCGGAAAACACCAAAAGAGAAAGATCTCTCCGGCAGACGGATTTCTGCCAGGGGAATTCCTTCCCAGAGAGGGGAGATCGTCGCCATCAACACCATCATCAAGCTAGGCTTCATCGGGATCATCATCATCATCATCATCATCATCATCATCATCCACACCATCATCTTCACTAGCACCATCATCATCACTCCGTCCCGCTATAACAATTGTGTTGGATATTGCTTTAGTTCTTAGGGGAAACTTTCCCGGTGTTAATTACTATTGTAGTTGATGCTTGTGAGTGGAACCATTGGATTATTGTTTATGTTCAGATTGTTATCCATTATCATATTTAGGGGCCCCTACCGCCAAGGCTCCTCGAGGCTACCCTCCAGCTCAGGACATTTTTGAGGATGATGAGATAGAGGCTGATGACTCTAACAGTGACGGTTCTGAGGAGGTACTGGCACCACCGTCTTGTGGCCCTAGGATGAAGCATGCTAGCAATGCATATCGCTTCAACATCTCTAAGGAGGAAGTGCACAAGGTGAAGAAGGCCTCATGGTGGAAGAAGCTCCTCCTATGCCAGAACATTGACATTGGCCATGGACATTATGATGCATACAAGGCTAACATGAATGTCATGAAGGAGCTCAAGCGGATCAACCAGCCCATGGATGTTGATCCCTCTCATCAGCAAACGTCAGATGGCACTCTTTCTTATGGAAACTGGAGTCAGGGACGTGTGGACTGGTCCATGTTTGAGGATGTGTCCTCTTCTTCTCGCCCTCATGGCCAGCGCTCGACTCAGGATGACGATGATGATGAGGATGGTGAAGAGGATGAGGAGGATGAGGATGCCGATGAGGACTTCAATGGCTAGTGTCTTGGGGCGTTTTAGTAGTTCTCTTTTCCCTTTTTGGCGCCTTGATGCTAAAGGGGGAGAAGTAGCCTCATATTAGGTTGCTATCGGGATTTGCATGGGTACACGGGCTTCACTTTATCTCGATTTGCCTGTTTGAAGCTCCGTGTCTTTATCTTATTTGTTTGAGGTTGGTTTGAGAACTATGTGTTATGTGTGTTATGACTTGTGTACCTGGTTATGTTTAAGACTATGTTTTATCTAGCTTATCTATCTAGTCTTTATCATACCTTGTCATAACTTGCTTTACCAATCTAGTAAGGATGTGATCCTAGGATGTGTGATCTTGTATTCAAATGCAAAGCCAAAATTGGTCACACATCTAGGCGGAGCCTTACTATGTTGTGTAAAATCATCTATAGTGAAATTTGTATCTATCCTATATGCAAATCCTTGGGTTGTCATCAAACACCAAAAAGAGGGAGATTGAAAGGGAATTTATGCCTTTCATAATATTTTGATGTTTGTTGACAACACTTGGATTGGTTTAATGCTTTGCTGAATGTTTCAGGAGATATTAGATTTATTGTGGGCAATTTATACATATGGTAAAAAGGACTTGACAGGAACAAAAGGAGGGCTCAAAGCAGTATCTGGCCGGACTATCCGGCTGATGTGCGCCGGACTATCCCTCCGACACAGAGTGTCCGACGCAAAGCTAATAAAGTGTCTGGTCGTGGAAAATTCGCTTGTTTTCTCCTAGATGTGGACAGTCAGTAAGCCCCCTCGGACACTACCCGGACACTGGCGAACTCGGCGAACTTCCAGCCGGAGTGTCCGTTGGTGCGCACTGTCAAACCAGTAGGACTGTCCAAGACATACAGCTTGGACTGTCCGGGTCAAGTGATTCCAACAGCTCTAAATTCTGGGGCCCTATAAAAGGACCCCTTCTTCTACCTTGGAACCTGCTCGTCCAGTTCAAGAACAACAACACATTTTGAGCCACCAAATCCACAAGATCTCTTCACTCATCCATCCAAAGTGCTTGATATTTGGAGAATCGAATGAGGAGGCCTTGATCTATAGCTTCACCAAGAGAGATCTTCATTTCCCCCTCATTCACTTGAGGGCCCCTTGCTATAGTGTTTCTTTGGAAACCCTAGCTTTGATTTGGTTCTTACAAGCTTGTATTTGATTGTTTGACAACTTGATGGTATTTGGGAGCCTCCAATTAGGTTGTGGATGTGTCTCCCGAACTCGTTGTAAAGGTGCCGGCTTCCACCTCGAAGGTTGCCGATATAGTGGAAGAGGTGAATCGAACCCCTTGGGGTGAGGTTCATCGGAGTACAAGGGAGGCCTCTCATGGAGTTAGTGGTTTGAAACCACCCCTCTCCAAACGTAGACGTACTTCCCCTCAAAAGGAAGGAACTATGGGAAACAAATCCTTGTGTCTCCGCGTACACCACTTTGGTTACTTATATCCTTTACCGCACTTTACTTACTTGTCCTTGCTTAGTGTTGTGCTAGTTAGTGCTTGTTTGACATATAGGTAAATTCACCTTAGTTGCATAATCTAGAGAATTTACCTTTCTTGTCAAACCCTAATTTGAAAAAGAAGAAAATTTGAAGTAGCACCTATTCACCCCCTCTAGGTGCCCATATGATCCTTTCAGAAGGGAAATAGGGTTTTAGGATTTAGCTTTAACTTTTCTTAGTTGCATTTTTAGAAGATGATGCTAATGATGCACAATCAAACCCTAATTAAGGTTTAGCTAAAACTGGGGTGTTACACAAATTCACAAATGCGTCATTGTTTTCTTGGATGACATCTTGGTCTATAGTTGTTCTTGGACAAAGAATTTGGCTCATCTTTGTTTGGTGTTGCGGACACTTCGCTATCATAAGCTCTTTGCGAAAATGTCTAAGTGTTACTTTGCGCAATAAAACATCTCTTACCTGGGGCATATTATCTCTCGCCAAGGGGTGGCCACGGATCCAGAGAAGACACACGCAATGGAAAATTGGCCCGTTCCCACGTCTGTATGGGGATTCTTAGGCTTTACGGCCTACTACCGCAAGTTCGTCTCAGGCTATGGTATTCTCGCCAAACCACTTACTTCTCTCATGACTAAGAAAGGTTTTCTCTGGACTGAGACACTTGCGTTTGAAAATATAAAGAAGGCTATGGTCTCATTTTTAGCTCTTCCGGATTTCTCCCAACCTTTAGCCATTGGATTAGATGCATGCGATACTGGCATAGGGGCGGTCCTGATGCAGAAAAATCAACCGATTGCTTATCTGAGCAAGGATCTAGGTGTCATTAATCGCAAGGTGTCCGTGTATGAGAAAGAATTTCTCGCAGTTATGATGGCAATTGACAAATGGCATCTGTATCTTCAGCGTGGGTCATTTACAACTCTAACAGATCACAAAAGTCTGGTCAATTTGCAAGATCAGCAACTCACAACTGATTTGCAACGCAAGGCGATGGCTAAAATGGTCGGATTACAGTTTCATTTCAAGTACAAGAAGGAGGTGGACAATTGTGCTATTGATTCCTTATCTCGTGTAGCTCATCTGATGGCGACTTCCACTGTTTCATATTGTCGTCCAGATTGGGCTCAGGAAGTGATTAATTCCTACTCTTCTAACTCTACCCCACAAGACCTACTTGTTCAATTGGCAATTTTGAGTCCTGGCAGCAAAGGGCGTTCACTCGAGAAGGGGTTGATTCGCTACAAAGGGCGTTTATGGATCTGCCTTGCAGACTAAACATATTAGTGCTATGCATTCTAGTGCTGTGGGTGGTCATTCAGGGATGCGTGCCACTTATCAGCGTGTGCGCAAACAATACTATTGGCTAGAAATTAAACGTCATGTGGAGGACTGGGTTTGTCGGTGCCAGCTTTTTCAGCAAGCCAAGCATGAGAATACGTTGCATGCTGGCTTATTGCAACCTTTGCCAGTTCCATCACATCCATGGTCTGATATAACAATGGATTTCATCGACGACCTTCCAAAATATGATGGCTTTGAAGTGATCTTGGTTGTCATCGATAGGCTTACTTAAATACGCTCACTTCTTGCCGCTTCGACATCCTTATACTGCCTTTCAGGTGGCGACAATTTTTCTGGATAGTGTGGTCAAGCTCCACGGGGTTCCTGCATCTATCGTTTCAGATCGGGATAAATTTTTTACCAACAAGTTCCGGCGTCAGTTGTTTCAGGCGGTTGGCACTAAATTATCTTAGGCCCAGTTCTTTTGGCGGCTTCTCCGAGAAGCCGCCCTACCCCCAGCTTTCTGGGGAAGCCGGTTCCAAAATTTTGTGAGGCTTCCAAGTTAGTTTAGCCTTAACCATTTTGGAAGCCTTCTAATTTTTTTGAACCGGCTTCCCCAGAAAGCTGGGGGTAGGACGGCTTCTCGGAGAAGCCGCCAAAAGAACTGGGCCTTAATCTTCTGCTTACCATCCTCAGACGGACGGGCAGTCCGAACGAGTCAATCAGTGTCTTGAACAATATCTTTGATGTGCCACCCATGACAGTCCAATAAAGTGGCGCAAATGGCTTCCATTGGCCGAGTTTTGGTGCAACTCTTCCTACCATACCTCGCTAGGATGCTCGCCTTTCAAGGCTCTGTATGGAATGGAGCCTAACTTTGGCGCCATGCCTAACTTGGGAACTTATGTTGGAGATTCAATTGTGGAATTGACCACTGAAAGGCAAGCTTTTTTTGATCTTCTCCGTGAGCATCTCCTTCGTTCTCAATTGCGCATCAAGAACCAGGCTGATAAACATCTCTCTGACCGATAGTTTCAAGTTGACGAGGATGTTCTTTTGAAGATGCAGTGCTATGTCCAATCATCAGTGGTTCATCGTCCATTTGCTAAGATAGCTCTAAAGTTTTATGGACCGTACCAGGTGCTGGCTTGCATTGGCGCAATAGCATACAAACTGAAGTTTCCTACTGAAAGTAAAATCCACCAAGTTTTTCATATTTCCTAACTGAAGCCATTCACGTCGAACTATAGTCATGTCTTCAATGAATTACCTTCCTCGATTGACCTGTCTGCTGGATCATTTCTGCCTTAGTATATCCTGGAGCGTCGCATGGTAAAGAAAGTAAACACTACCATTCCTCATATCAAGGTAAAGTGGTTGACTTTACAAGCTGACAGTGCTACCTGGGAAGATTACCATGTGCTTCGTCAGCGTTTTCCATCGGCTGCAATTTGGGAAGAGGCTGCAGTTCATGGGGGAAAGTGTCACGTCCCCGCTCCCTTTGCAAGTGGCGACGGACCTAGTAGATGATCTAGGTTGGCCCAACATAGCCCACTGGGAAGTGAGACCCATTTAAGCGTGTGATCCATCCTAGAGAAGCTGGGTGTGGTTATAAACCCGTGTAACGTGTGATTCCAGACTATCGATGAAAAGAATTGAACTCTGGTTGCTCTCATCCCCTTTCTCTTGTTTCTCACCCCCTTTCTACAAATCCTTCATTCCAACCTTCGATTTCCCTCGGGATTTCGATTTGTATCCCCACGGGTCCTTACACGTCCGTTCCGTGTGTTTGGTTGGATAAAGAAATGGAATTAGGTAGTCTCCCGGAATGGAATATTCCTCTAATATACGGAACGAGATCGTGCGATCAAACCAGCGAAGATTTTTAGCTATGACAATGATTAGCTGAGATGATTAGCGACAAAATCTTTGCAATAACACACGGCGGCGGAAGTAGAAACACGGTCGCGGCCGGCAAGCACAACAACCACGGGGACACAATATGGGATCATTTCGTTCCTTGTTCTTTTCCGAACCGAACATGGGGTCGAAACCGTCCCATGACCTCAGAATGGCCTCACTCCGTTCTATTCCCTCTCATTTTGGAACCGAACACACCTTAACGTAATAAGATTCCAGTGGGAGTTGGCCGGTAACGACCGATAAGAGAGCCGGTATCTGTTTACGCGGCATCTGAGTACGGCCCGTCCGAAACAAACATGATTAACGGTTTCGGTGTTGCTGTATCCGATAATAGGTTGAAAACGCCAAACCAAACACATACCAAATGCTTAGAGCATCTCCAACAAATGCCTAATAATCATGCGCGCTAAAAAACTTTTTAAGCACATGTTTGCCTGTTTTTTGCGCTCGGCAGATAGCAATTCAGGGCACTGTAAAAAAGACACCACAAACAACTCTTCATATTGCAAGATCAAATAAAACAAATAAAATACCGAAAATAGAATACATTACACGGTGTGGTCTCGAAGATGCTGAGCGTGACCGTTCACTGCCAGCCCTTATCTCAGCGCAGAAGTTACCGACCGGCCGCGCGCACACCGCGAAAGCCGGAGGAGCTCAAGGGCCCGCGGAGACATTCCAACAACGGCGGCAACGCGCGAATGGTGGGCACCACGGATGAGGGATGGTGGTGGCGGCCGAAGGGCAGCAACAACGAAAAGCAATGGAGGAGGAGAAGGGGAAACTTCACTTTGGCGGTTGGTGCATACACAACTGTATTTTATTGTGCGCACTAAAGCAGCGCGCAAAATATACTTCGCGCTTTGTCACTTTTTTCCATGCGCCCCAAAAAATAAAGCGTGCCACTTTGTCACATCTGCTAGAGCGTCATTTTCTCGCGCTCATGTGCTAAAACAATGGTTTTTACCACACGGTTGTGTCTTAGCGTGCCTGTTGGAGATGCTCTTATGCGTTTCCTACTCCTCCTAGAGTCCTGACCTCCTGCCACCACCTCCTGCCGTGCTAGTCCAGCGACCGTCAATGCGGGTGGGTCGGTCGGTTGCGGAGATAAATGAGGGCCGCATGGTAGACTACCGGGGTGGCGCGCCTTAGTGACTACCGAGGCGGACTGTGCCGATGGCCAGCTAGAGTGTTGGGCATGGGTACTGGGGTGGGTGGGTAGAGGTAGGGGACGGGATGGGTCGGTTACTCTGATTGGATTAGAGTGCGCTCGGTGAAAGGGTTTGTAACAAAAAACAAAACAAAAAATCCTAGCTAGCGCAACACCCGATGCCATGATCTATCTATGAGTTCATGCAACAACGGAGATTGAGTTTCGGTGACATACGCTTGTAACCCAAAAGCGGTACATTCCGCGGGGATCGTTGTTGATGTAGTCAAACGCGTAGCTTACCTCAATGTCGCATTGCACCTCGTACGTCACCTCCTTGTCCTTGCACGATAGCCCAATGCCATAAGTGGCAGCGCCCCCGAGGTATCGCACACGTACAATGTCCGACAACGACTCCTGTTCTCCTTGATCTAGCCAGGATGCGGAAGTAGGCCCTCTGTAATTGCGATTCAGTAGCGCGGCGGCATGCCGATGGTGTCGTCTCCCATGTGCGCAGTCCTTTTTGGAACCGCACCCGCGAGATTCAACAGAGGAAGAGAGAGGGAACAATTCCCTAAGAAAAATGCCTTAGGAAATCTCCTTTTATTTTTGTGTCTTTTTCCCACCAATATAGACCTCTTTATATAGGGGAAAAGGGAGGACTCCCACCCCTGAAGTACTGGGATGGAACTAAAGGAAAAAAGTAAGCTTTGTTGCACATAGGGATGTAAACGGGTCGGATCAGATCGAATATTGCTATTACCATATTCTTTACTATATTTTTTTGATGGATTCGAATTGGAGCGGATAATATCCGGATGCGGATTATATCAGATTGCAGATATGGAGCGGATTCAGAGCAAACTCGGATTGAAAGAGGATAATCGAACAAATACACATAGAAAAATAAAAAATTATTTAGTTTATGCAAAATAAATGACAAGAAAGTGTGCAACACTAGATAACAGTAGTATAAAAGTGCAAGACTGGTAATAGCATAGTATAACATAAATATGTAGCATGCATAGCTAGCCGATACACTAACTAGATTGTCTAGATATTAGGGTTGTGCTAAATTTATCGGATTATCCTGTTTGAGTATCTTGGATAATCATCATAAAATATCAGATTATCTTTATCCGTGGGATATCATCAATACCATATCTGTCGGATATCCGCTCGACAAATATCCGCATCTGCATCCATATCCGCGGATATCTAAAAATACATACCATATCCTCAAAAACGGACGCGGATGCGGATTTAGAGCAGAAATTATCCGTACCATTTACATCTCTAGTCACACACAGTCGACCGGTTGAAATTTCATTTGAGAGGTAGCTTGACCTCGCCATTCCGCGTAACTCCAAATGTTGTAGGTTTTTTGTTTTGATGGTCTTATATAAATACATATTAGTTTTCTAATATACTACAGGGTGTTTATGTGTACCTTTAGTTGTTAATCACGAGGCAACCAAATCGAGTGCATCCAACCAAACAGGCGTCACACCTATTTCTCGAGGGCCAAAAGAGCTACGCTTGCGACCAAACAAAGTGAAAAACATGGCACAAAGGTAGAGACATGCCCCAGAAGTCTTGCCGGCGAGAGCTCCAAAGCAGTTGCAGTCTATCAAACACGCCCTAGCGGACGGCGAACTCGGCCCTGTTTGTCTTTTTTTGGCCAAGGGGGATCGGAGGTGAGAGAGATGTTGATCTAGAAAATTTGCAGTTTTCTTCTACTGAATAAAATAGTGCTTGTGACTAGTTTCTATTTTGAGTGAATTAGGAATTTTATCCTATGCAATTTGTTATAGGTTTAGGATAATAAAAATTATCTCAAAGTTATTATTCCTTGATGTTTTATCCTACTATTTAACATTTCTTTTGATTATGACGAAGCTATCATTTCTTTTGAAGTATGCCATGTCACAGTTCACCTGCTCAATGGAGTTGTGTGGACTACCGTCTAGTTCTACTCGTCGTGAAGCATCATGTCCACCCTAGTGGCAAAACACATAGCATCATCAAAGCAAACATCAACTTTTGGCAAGAACGATTTCAGAGAGGTGGGAAGTGACGAGGCAACCAAGTTTTGAGGTGAGAAATACAACGTGAGCTACCTCCTAGGAGGGAAGTGGAAAGACGAAGGGTTGATCACTCGATACGCAAAGTTGACTACATTCCTACTTGAATGGGACACATTTTTGCCACCTTATATTTTTATTATGGAAACACATCATTGCCGATTTCATCCTTCCTATTGCCGCACATGCTCATTTTTGCCCTCCTCATACCACACCAGAGCATCTAGCACGGACTCTAAACGCTCGTACTACAAAAAATGGTTTACGGTCGAAAATCATCTGCGCAAAACAGATATCAAATCAAGAACTGCATATTCAAAAAATAAAGCTTGGTGCCAGATCGATCTCAAGTTCATACATAGTAGATAGTTTGATCTTTTATAGATCAACAAATTACACAACAAATTGATGCCGTTGCAGCATCAATGCAAACACTAGCGCGTTCCTACCCCTACCGGTGGTACCTACTCACCGAAGCTCGCTCCCGTGGAGCCGCACCTACTTGCTGAAGTCATCGTCGGAGGAGCTGTGGCATCCCGCAAAACCACTACTAGAAAATCGCGTTGTTTTTGTGCATTGCATCGTCATCATCAAGCATTGTTTGCCTGAACTTTTTCGAAAAACCTAGTTTTGCTTTGTACAAATACCTCTCTTTATTTCAAGGCAAAACCCCGAGCGTATCGGATATTTTATTTCCCTAAAAACTAATTGCAAAGTGGAAATAAACAAGACCGAACAAACACATATTTGCAAAACCTAGACTCTAAATCCTAGTCCCACCAAATCCATTCCTACCCATCTCTCACAGCTCGCCACCTCACCCTCTCACCCAATTCCTACCCACCTCCTATTACCTGTTGTTTGGTAGATAGTTGGACCTGCGCGTCGTAGTCGCTTGCTCAAGTGCTGTTGCGTGTCGTCAAGTGCCACAGTTGTTGGTGGATTGCCGCATGTTTGATGTTGGAGATGATCATGGCTTTACTTATCGTTCACTTTAATTCCTGTTTAACAACTAAAATTGAAGTAAGTAAGCAGAGGCATCGGTGGGTGATAGATAATATTTGGTTTCCGACCGCCCACTTGTGTCCCGTAGGACCCCGAGTGCTTGATACCTGTTCCTTGATTTATCGCGCTATCCACATCCGGGGGGATTATGGGACCCCCCCTGAGCCAGAGCATGATTCATTCTTATTTCTTGGGGCCACAAACTAGTTTGAGGTTTTATTTACTATCCTGTACTTATGCCATGCTACTGCTTTATTTACGATTGTGCGAGGAGCACACTTTGATCTGTTAGGTAAGCGGAATGTTTTCGCGGTATCGACAAGCCCAGTTTTGGGTTCCCGATCTACAGCCATTGTCGCAAACCTTGAGTCCGTCTCGAGTCAGCCGTGGCTATGGTCTACTCAATGGGGTGGCCCCCTGAAATATTTCTGAATCCTGTGATTGCTTTGTCGTGAAGGCCTCGTTGGGTTTTGATTTGGTTTTTCCGAGGTTGATCGAGTGTGTGTTGCTATTTGTGCACCCCGGCCGGGTTAAAACTTTCTGAAAGCCGTGTCCGCGGTTATGGACGACTTGGAGCACAATATCTCGATCATAGACAACTATAACTAAAGTAGTGCTATAAATTTGACCTTATAATGACTAGTAATCAACTTCACTATAATGGAATGGCTATATAAACCTGCCAACAATTGCTTGTTTGAGTTGTCGCTTGCGACCATTGTACCTGACTAGTAAGTATTGCAACTACAACGGAATGGCTAATAAAAGTACCAACAACTGCTGGGTTTTGGGTTATCTCATGCTAATTGTATCTGATTAGTAAGTGTTGCAACTATAACAGAACGGTTAAATAAAAGTGCCCACTGCTTATCTTTATCAGGATGACTATCTATACCTGACTAGTAATTGCTGCAACAATAACTGAATAAATAAAACTGCCAACTGTGTGAGTTCCTCGGTTGACTTCCTCGATTGGTCTCGAGGGGGAAACACCAGGATGGGCTTTGTTTGATGGTAGCATCAGGTTGGTTCCGCATAGGTCTTTCTTATCCCCCTCTGGTAGCCGACAGTTATATCGAGTCTCTATAGGTTGTTTAGTGCATGCCGCCGCTGCCGCTTCAGTCCACCATACCTATGTAGGCGAGGACCGCCGAATTCTAGCCTCGCTGTCTTGGCCTCAAGATCGACGCCTCTTTTCCTTTGCCCTTTGTCGGCACCCCTTTTGTTTAAGCAGGTTTGAACTCGACGTCGTTAGCAGGGTTACCCTTCCGGCTTGGCCTGGGCAGGGTTATGGACGCCATTGGTTATTCTTCAGGGCTCTTAGCCCCATTTGCATCTTGCCCGTAGTCGGACGCTCTATCATTTTTAAGGTGATTTGGATCTTTGTATATTATATCTGTATTCTTGACTCATTGAGTCGCTGTTATATATATCTGTTCTGTGGGTCCCATCGAGGACTGTTGTGTAATGTTATTACTTCGTTTCCACCCATGCGAAAGTGCTGGTGGGCACCTTTGAATCGTTTCTATGCGGGTTTGGCGATTTTCGCTAAAACTTGCATAGGGTCGATCTGAGGGTGTTCTGAGTGGTATCGAGCTCGGCGTTGCGATACCCCAAGTCCAAACTGTAGGATAACCTAGCTAACGGCCGAAGTAGAGTGTCAAAACTATTTTTGAAAAATCGGTTGGATAGTTCTGGTTAGGTCTGCTTTATTCCTTACCCCTCTGCTGTTCCCCTCTTACCTCGACGTGTTTTGAATCCGCTCTCTTCTCTCTCTTCGAGTCCAGGATTCTCGCGGTTGGGTTTCCGTCGTACCTTCAGGGTTTCGCTTCCTCCTTTGATAACGGTGCGTCTACATCCGGTCTTCATGCTATCTGAGTGATCCTTTATCTGTGGTACCATCCTTTGTTCCTTGTTCGTGTCTTCCGGTGTTTTCCGACGCGACGACATCATCTACGCCAGATCCGATCTGATCTGCATCGCTCCTTTGTTTCTGAACCTCGATTGTCGAGATCTTCAGTCTGAATTCCGAGAGTTGGTTGCACAATTCGCCTATTCGTGTACAGAGTAATGGTTTGGGTGCGCGATGGACTGATCACCATCCGACTACTCTTACCATTCGCTCTTGTACATCGAATCAGTGGATCCAGCAATTTTACTCCGTCCACGGAAGCTAGAGGTGGCTCTATTTGTTGATACCTCTACCTTCGACTTTTTGTTCCCGGAGTGTCCTCTCGACGGTCACGGACAACGACCTCTTGTTAGTGGTGTCGCGAGGATCTACACGAAGCAAGAAGACGCAGATCGCCGACCTTCCTTCCGGTACCATGAGGCGGATCTCGAGGGCGAGATCCATTGTTAGTGGTGTCGAATTGTGGCATCCCGCAAAACCACTACTAGAAAATCGCGTTGTTTTTGTGCATTGCATCGTCATCATCAAGCATTGTTTGCCTGAACTTTTTCGAAAAACCTAGTTTTGCTTTGTACAAATACCCCTCTTTATTTCAAAGGCAAAACCCCGAGCGTATCGGATATTTTATTTCCCTAAAAACTAATTGCAAAGTGGCCTTGTTTTAAAATAAACAAGACCGAACAAACACATATTTGCAAAACTTAGACTCTAAATCCTAGTCCCACCAAATCCATTCCTACCCACCTCTCACAGCTCGCCACCTCACCCTCTCACCCAATTCCTACCCACCTGCCACCTCATCAATCCACCACTTTTCCCTCTCCCTCTTTCTCACCCAGCTCCACCCTACCCCTCTCTCTCTGACCCGCGGGACCCACCCCAAACCGCGGCCCACAACCTCCCTACCCTCTCCACTCAACCCTTTGGACCCGGTCCACCCCACCCCTCTGCCCCAGCGCCCGGGCCCCGCCTGGTCCCACCCTGTCCAGCCTGGCCACCCCGTCCCCCACCTCCCGCTTTCTCTCTCTCCCTCTCCTCCCCCGCATCCCCACCTTTCCCCCCATCGTCTCCCGCCACCTTCTTCCACGGCTCGTGGCGCCTCCTCCTCTCTCCTCCGGCGCCGGCCGACCTCGCCTCCTTCCTCCACCGCTCCCTCCGCTCGCTCCCGCCCATTCTCCTCTCCGACGGCCTCGCCCGCCGCCAGCCTCCTCCTCCCTCCACCCATGAGCCCCCTCCAACCTCCTCCGCGTGCGCCCTTCTCCTCGCCGGTGTGCTCCTTCTCCTCTCCGCCTCTCCCTCCCTCTCTCCCGCCCCTTCTCCCTCCGGCCAAGCCCCTCGGCGCCTCCCACGGCCTCGCCTCCTCCTCCGTCGCCTCTCCCAACCACGGTCCTCTTCCTCCTCTGCCTCTCTCCCCGACGAACCACCCCTGGCCTCCTCCTCGGTCTCACTGGCCGCCGCCAGCGACCACCTCCCTGAGCACCTCCCGCCGGTCGCCAGCTCGCCGGAGCGACCCCGCGCCTCCTCGGTGCCAGCGTCCCGCCCGGCCCAGCTCGGCCGCTCGAGCCGAGGCGCGCCGTCCGCCTCGGGCTCCACCGCCTCCTCGCGTCTCTCCCCGCCCGCTGCCCTCGTCAATCCGCGCCCGGCCTTGCCTCCTCCGTCAAGCAGCCTCCGCCGGCATCGTCCGCCGCGAAACCCTGAAGGAGCAAAGCTCGGCAAGGCTTTTGTCGTCAAGAACAACAACATGGGCAAGTACACCGACTAGATCGACATCAAACTGGAACCCTCATGATCGCCTTCTCGGAACACCAAGTTGTCCTCCCAGGAACCGCCATGACATCCGTCAAGGATCCGGTGCCCGAGAACACGGAACAACAAGATCAACCACGCGGACTCGAGTACCCCGATGCCCCGAGGCTCCGAAGACCCCCATACCCGAAGCCAAGGTCTTCAAATCGGTTCCGAAGACCAAAACCGGGACTGATCCCGGCGCCGAACCCGAAAACCGAACCCTCGGACACCAAGTTCTCCCTCTCGGACCCGAAGGCGCCAAGACCCCGGATCCCAAGATCTCCGGCCCGAGACGACAAGACCGTCGGCACGAACCGATGACCGCGGATGCGACAGGATCGTCCCCGGAACGCCAAGTACATCCTCTCGGACGCCAAGGCCCGGCCCCGAAGACCGCCAAGATTGCCACAAGTACGACAAGTTCTAATTCCGAACGACAAGACCGACCGATCCGTGGGCCCGACAAGATCGACCACTTGGAACCAAGATCTCCGGCACGTCACGAAAAGTTCTCCGTCTTGTATCCGCTCCCGCCGATCCCGTCGAACCCTGGACCCTGTCGAACCCCGAACTCCGGAACCCCAAGATCTGCCGAATCCTAAATGTGTGAACCCCTTTCCGAAAACCCTATTTTATAATATAATACAACTTGTCGCATATTAATTGTTCATGCATGCATACTTGTCTGTGGTTTGGGGGCCTTAGGCCGATTCACCTCTTAATTAAATATGGGGCCCATATGCGGGCAAATCTAGTCTCATATTGGTCCCATTTAACTTTGTGTAGCGAACCGATGATATAATCTTGCCTTGTTAAGACAACATTTAATTGCGGGGTAGATAAATAATATGAACCACCTAAATAATTGTCGGGACCCCGGTTCCACTTAATATTGCCTAATTGCATCACATCTTTGCCATGCCATACATCATACATGCATCATGCCCGATCTTCTGCCGTAGTATTAAATAGTGCATCCGGTGTTTATTCTAGTGTTTTGCTTCTTCGCGGATAAGGCCGTTGAGTTGATGTGAGCTTCGCCCCGATCTTCGGTTGAACCTTCGGCAATGTTTTCAGGCGAGCATCTCCCCTTTCTACCTATCTTACTTTTATAGTATTTATTTCCCTCCTGTTGATCTATTGCTATCTGTGTTGCGATGCTCTAGTTTCGTACCCGTGATATCCCTTGCAGCCTTATATTGCCTGGACACCTCCTATTACCTGTTGTTTGGTAGATAGTTGGACCTGCGCGTCGTAGTCGCTTGCTCAAGTGATGTTGCGTGTCGTCAAGTGCCACAGTTGTTGGTGGATTGCCGCATGTTTGATGTTGGAGATGATCATGGCTTTACTTATCGTTCACTTTAATTCCTGTTTAACAACTAAAATTGAAGTAAGTAAGCAGAGGCATCGGTGGGTGATAGATAATATTTGGTTTCCGACCGCCCACTTGTGTCCCATAGGACCCCGAGTGCTTGATACCTGTTCCTTGATTTATCGCGCTATCCACATCCGGGGGGATTATGGGACCCCCGAGCGAGCATGATTCATTCTTATTTCTTGGGGCCACAAACTAGTTTGAGGTTTTATTTACTATCCTGTACTTATGCCATGCTACTGCTTTATTTACGATTGTCGAGGCACACCTTTGTCTGCTTAGGTAAGCGGAATGTTTTCGGTATCGACAAGCCCAGTTTTGGGTTCCCGATCGTTTACACCATTGTCGCAAACCTTGAGTCCGTCTCGAGTCACCGCTTCATGGTCTACTCAATGGGGTGGCCCCTCAAATATTCTGAATCCTGTGATTGCTTTGTCGTGAAGGCCTCGTTGGGTTTTGATTTGGTTTTTAGGTTGATCGAGTGTGTGTTGCTATTTGTGCACCCGGCGGTTAAAACTTTCGAAAGCCGTGTCCATGTTATGGACGACTTGGAGCACAGTATCTCGATCATAGACAACTATAACTAAAGTAGTGCTATAAATTTGACCTTATAATGACTAGTAATCAACTTCACTATAATGGAATGGCTAAATAAACCTGCCAACAATTGCTTGTTTGAGTTGTCGCTTGCGACCATTGTACCTGACTAGTAAGTATTGCAACTACAACGGAATGGCTAATAAAAGTACCAACAACTGCTGGGTTTTGGGTTATCTCATGCTAATTGTATCTGATTAGTAAGTGTTGCAACTATAACGGAACGGTTAAATAAAAGTGCCCACTGCTTATCTTTATCAGGATGACTATCTATACCTGACTAGTAATTGCTGCAACAATAACTGAATAAATAAAACTGCCAACTGTGTGAGTTCCTCGGTTGACTTCCTCGATTGGTCTCGAGGGGGAAACACTAGGATGGGCTTTGGTTGATGGTAGCATCAGGTTGGTTCCGCATAGGTCTTTCTTATCCCCCTCTGGTAGCCGACAGTTATATCGAGTCTCTATAGGTTGTTTAGTGCATGCCGCCGCTGCCGCTTCAGTCCACCATACCTATGTAGGCGAGGACCGCCGAATTCTAGCCTCGCCGTGTACTGGCCTCAGTACTGACGCTCCTCTTTTTCCTTTGCCCTTTGTCGGCACCCCTTTTGTTTAAGCAGGTTTGAGCTCGACGTCGTTAGAAGGGTTACCCTTCCGGCTTGGCCTGGGCAGGGTTATGGACGCCATTGGTTATTTTTCAGGGATCTTAGCCCCATTTGCATCTTGTCCATAGTCGGACGCTCTATCATTTTTAAGGTGATTTGGATCTTTGTATATTATATCTGTATTCTTGACTCATTGAGTCGCTGTTATATATATCTGTTCTGTGGGTCCCATCGAGGACTGTTGTGTAATGTTATTACTTCGTTTCCACCCGCACGAAAGTGCCTGGTGGGCACCTTTGAATCGTTTCTATGCGGGTTTGGCGATTTTCGCTAAAACTTGCATAGGGTCGATTCTGAGGGTGTTACAGGAGCCGTCGGAGTAGTTCATGACGAAGAGGCCGATGCATGTCTGGTGCTCGCGCTGGGAGTGGTGCATCGTACGGCGGAGCTGCCGCCGCTTGTTCTCCCGCGTGACACAGCGGCGCTTGGCGCGGTCACACACATCGGAGATGAGCGCCCCGAGCGAATTAAACTTCGCCGCGCGAACGTCGTCGTCCTCCGTGGTTGCACCGCCGTCGTCCTCGTCATTGGAGTTGACGATGACGTGTGCCACGTGTGGCGGAGAGGGTGAGTGAGGGCGTGGCAGGCGGAGCTTGAATGGCGGGCGCCGGAGCTGGAGGCGGAGCACGGACGACGGCCGCGGCCGCACGAGATCCACCCGCCTCCACGTCGTTGCAGCCAGGACCAAACCACGCGAGGCCGGCCCAAGCCGGCGAGGCCTGGCGCGGGTGCGGGAGAGGGATCTGCGTGCACGGGTGGCCTTGGAGCGCCTGCGAGCAGCTTCCTCCGTGGATACCGGTGACTTGTGAGCTCGGGAGGTCGAGCTCCCTCCATGGCACGATTGTCCGGGCATGGGTGCGGGGTGGCCGGATGCGGTGTTGGGTGTCCACTAGTAGGAAAACTCTAATATCAGTCATTTCACTAGTGGCGTCCAAAATATAATGTGCGCCACCACCCGAAGATGAAATAATAGTGGTATTCACAAATAACGAAACGCCACCAGTATATGCTATTAGTGGCATCTTATTATACTCAGACACCATCTGACGGGTCCCACGGACGAAGCCGGGACAAACCTACCAGTGGCATTGCGAACAAGCGAACGCCATGGCTATGCTTCGTTATGGTGGGTTTCAGCATGAATTGAGCTCCACAGCTTATAAGCACTCTGAGGCCTTTTATAATGTGTCGTACTTTTGATCGGATCGATCCCTGCCTCACACTCTATCCCGGTCGTCGTCTCCCTCAACCCTGCCGCCGCGCGCATCGAACGCCCCCGTCCCGTCCGTTCCTGAGCCGTCGATCGCCGCACCTCTCACTTCCTCTCCGAGCTGCTAGCTGCCGCAACCATCGTGGCCATCCCCAACCGTCGCCACCACCATCCCCTCCATTCCCGAGCCGCCGATCGCCGCACCTCTCACCTCCTCTCCGATCCGCTGGCTGCTTGTAACACTCCGGCCTCTCCGGACCAGCGATTATCACTCCTGGTAACTCAATAGGATCTCTAGACTAACCCCACAGATCAACATTAGTCTTTTCTATGCATTCTGTCTTCGCTTGTGCACACCCGATACTATTCGGTTCGCATCATAGAAAACAAAAAATCTCCTACAATATGAACAACCGAGCACCAAGATCTATCTATCTAGATACAAGCAACGGGTGGATATACATCCATAGAAAACTTACCCTCGAATACCGACAAAGCGTTACGAGATGGGTTCTCGTGGATGATGTAGTCGTTCACTTGCCGATCTCAAGATCGTGATGAAGTCCAGCAGGTCCAGCACCAGCAAGTCCAACACCACAAAGCAGTGGTGCATCCATGATCGCACACACGCCCGATACCACGACAGCCTTCGAGTCCTCGCTCCAGCGAAGTAGCGGAAGCAACAAATCCTTGCTCCAGAAAAATCCACCGGAAACATGTATCTCGCTAAGCCGAGACCATGTGGAATATTCTATAAGGGAGTGATACTTCGTGAGGAGGTGTAAGATGAGAGGAGGGAAGGGAGGCCTTTTATAGGGAGAGGGGCTGAGGTGCCCCCACCTCTTCCATCATTCATGTGGGTGGAGCTCCCACTCACATAAACATGCCCCCACTCACACAAAAACTCCTCCGCCCAAATTCCCACTCAAATCCATTAAATTCCCACCAAATTTAATACAATCTCTCATTTAATAAAACTCTTTTATTTATTTTATTCAGAATTTTGTTAATTTTATTAATTAACAAACATTCACATAAAACCCCTTACTACATTTCAATTTCACATGCAGAACCAATTTCAACAATTTCACCCGAAACTATTCCGGTGTCCATTGAAATAATTCCAACGCTTTGATATTCTGGCATTTCATTTGATCCAAATGGTGTCGGTATCCCTTAAGTGTGTCACCCTATGCTTCGCGAATAATGCAGATATGATCGAGACCCCTCTCCGATTAATAATCAGCAGCGAGACCTGGAGATCCATACCTACTCCCACACATTCAACGATGACTTCTTGTGATCATGTGAACCTTTAACGTTGTTGTCGTGGTATTGCCGACGAGTACTCCATGGATGGGTCCTCACAGTTCGTGTTTAGAGATGTGGGGTAGGCGTAAGGTTGGAGGGTACGAGGTAACACAGCTTAGTAGGTTCAGGTTCCACGACAGTGGCGGAACCCTAACCCTGCTATAAATCACTATAAGGGAATACGCCGAGTTACAGGGATTGGTTCGCTATGCATTATATGATTTTATTGATGCCCTAAAGGCTCCGATAGGTCCGGCTTATAAAGACGCCATGTCCTAGGTTTACAGGGAGAAGTCCTAGACGGACAGGTTATAGAGTCCTACACATAATACAACTAGTCTTATGTGTCTTGTACTCCAAGACTCCGGGAATCGGTGACTCCCTCATAGCCTTCCTTTATTTGGCATGGGCATCCCTTCTGGATCCATCTAACTGGTCCGCCTAGCATGCCATTGGCCTTGCTACCAACGATGGGCCACCCGGGTTATCCGGATTAGAGACATGCAATGGTGATACCCATTTGGCATATCCCCAATAGTAGCCCCTAGAGATCTCCGAGATTTTGCGCCGTCTTGCCTCTTTAGATTGAATGCTCCGTTTATGTGATGTCAGCAAATTTTCAAGCAATATCTTATAGTCCTCCAAAGAACCCTGCAATATTCCCCGTCTTCGATACGTAAGTCGTAGAATCACTGAGTCTTCTATCGTACTCTTTTTGTAGCCGGACAGGATCCGTCCATACCGGAATCTTCAGATGGGACTGTTTGTCTACACGTGTCAGTGAGGTGACATAGGTCATAGGTCAGCGACGCATCATAACTCACACATGCAGTGAATACAATCATAGCAGTTTTTACCACGCAAGGCATCCAAAACGTTGGTGGCGGCGGTGGGAACATAGCGAAATTTTCGCAGATGTTCTCGCACGCGCTGTCCACGCGTCAACCGTGGGATCATCTTTGCACGAATCTTGACACCAGAGCTATATATTATAACCGCAATGGTAATTTATCTTTTCACCTCATTCACTCCCGTGTCATCGTCTTCCTCCAACCCAAGTTTCTCCTCGATCACATCGTGCGCACACAAAGGAAAAACCCTAGCCTCCCCCAATCTCTAGTACACCTTATCAACTCCTAATGGCAAGCAACAGCAGCACACCAGTGATGACAACGTTGGGCGAGGCTTCTGCCAAGCCATCTAGCACCGTCTATGTCCCGCCGGAGGGCGTGGTGGTACCATGATCTGCGGTGGTCGAATTCACCGGAGACGACCACATTTTAGCGGCGCTGGAGCCGTTGGAGGAGGAGGCCGACTCCCACAAGAGGGAATGGCGAGGCTCGGACATCTTCGATAGCGACATCAAGGAGATGCTTGCTGAGGGGTACCTCCCTGCGATGGAGGGCCTGGTCTGGCAGGCGGCGCCGGCCGGCGAGGTCATCCCTTCTCCCCAACCTGGCGAAAAGGTATACCTCAAAGCCCAGTTTGTACGCGGCGTCTCCATGTCGTTGTCTAACTTCAGCATCCAAGTACTCGAGCACTTCCGGGTTCAACCTCAGAACCTGTCCCCCAACAGTATTCTTGCACTTAGAAATTACGCTGCTCTATGCGATGGATACCTAGGGATTAGGCTTAGGTTATATCTATTTATATACTTTGTCACCGGGAAGAGGGAAGCCGGAGTGAGTAGAGAGGAACTTAGGAATTGCGAGACCATTAGCTTCAAGATCCGGCCTGGTCGGCGGTTCCCTGACATTGTAGGACACGAGTCCTACAAGAACTAGAAACTGATGTCTACGCACTTCTATTCTTGTAGACAGTTGTTGGGCCTCCAAGTGCAGAGGTTTGTAGAACAGCAACAAGTTTCCCTTAAGTGGATCACCCAAGGTTTATCGAACTCAGGGAGGAAGTGGTCAAAGGTATCCCTCTGAAGTAACCTTGAAATCAATATACAAGAAGTCTCTTGTGTCCCCAACACACCCAATACACTTGTCAGGTGTATAGGTACACTAGTTCGGTGAAGAGATAGTGAAATACAAGTGGTATGGATGATTATAAGACAACGGCGCTAGAAAAGATCTTAACGGGAGGAAAGAGACTGGAAGCAAGCAAACATGTAACATATCTAGTTGTGCACGGTGTTTCAATGTTTAGAAACAAGGCCTAGGGATCATACTTTCACTAGTGAACACTCTTAATAAATATATTCTCTTCATGATTCTACCCTGAACTACTCTCCGGTTGAACACTCTAATCCATGGCAGGGCTATAACAACACTCCTCAAAGTCCGCCTTCCCCATCTAGATAACCCCACACTATCACCTTGAGCGCTAGACGGTTCCAACAAACACCACAATTTCATAGAGACATCCAACTCCAAATATAACTCATGATAAGAATTTGTAAACTCTAGCCTAAGTGCCACCACAGCGTGCACGCTGTCACTTTCACATACATGGGGAGAGCCAGAGATCTATTAAAGCACTTGAGTATTTATGTAGACTCTAGCCTAAGTGCCACCACGGCGTGCACGCTGTCACTTTCACACACGTGGGGAGAGCCAGAGATCTATTAAAGCACTTGAGTAGCAGAGCATATCTACTTGATTACAAAGCTCATGAACACAATATGATCACGCATAGAGAGAGAGATGAACACATAGCTACTGGTAGAGCCCTTAGCCTCAAAGGAGAACTACTCTCTCCTCATCATGGGAATCACCAACGGTGATGTAGATGGCGATGGAGATCGATGGAGATGGTGGTGGAGATCGAAGGAGATGGATCCGGGGGCACTTCCCCGTCCCGGCAGGGTGCCAGATCAGAGGCTTCTGTCCCCTTAATCTCCCCTTCGGTGGCGACGGCATTGCGGAGTTTTTCATGGATGTATGATGGATGTTTTAGGGTTTTATCCTCGGGGGCTTATTATAGGCTAAGGGGCAAGGAGAGGAGGCAGACAGGGGGCCCACACCCCTGGTGGCGCGGCCTAGGTGGACCCGCGCCACCCTAGGGTGTGCCCACCCTGGTTCCCTACTCCGTCTCTGCTTCGCTTTTCCGTATTGCTCCGGGAAAATAGTAACTTTGGCTTTTGTCCCGTCCAATTCCGAGAATATTCATTTTTTAACTTTTCGGAAAACAAAAACAGAAGAAAATAGGCAACTAGCACTATGGCATCTTGCCAATAGGTTAGTTCCAAAAAGTTTATAAAAATACCTCAAAGTGTAGGCAAAACATAATACAAATGATATAAAACAAGCATGGAGCATCAAAAATTATTGATACGTTTACGATGTATCAAAAACGTACATACTTATACGACCCCGACATTCCTCGTGGCGGCCGAGAAGCATCGTACCCAGATTTTATCGATGGGGCCGCCGCTGAAGCCCCGACATGGCGATCACAAGCCCTTCTTCACTCCGACAACGAAGCCTCCCGCGCCTTAAGGCGGATTGACTGGTTCATGGAGTCAGGTGTGACCGGCTTGGACCTGTCCATGTGCTGGTTCGTCAGGCGGATCCAGCCTCTGCAGCACCGCGAGAAGCTGATGTGTCCATACACGAAGGACATAAAAGATAGCCTACGGATTTCCAAGGATAACTTTTCTAGTGACTTAATCAAGCTCCGCCTCAAGGATATTGTCAAGGTGAAGGATCGCAAGCATGGCTTCGCCATCACCTATGACATGTTCGAGGATGACAAGTGCCAAAGGTAACTTTTATTTACTGTCTTTGACATATGCTCCAATTCTTCCGACTTGAATATGTACTTCTATCTAACACACTGATTTCACTTAACTACTGGGGGACTTGGAGGAAACCTGCATGGCTCCCCAAGAGAAGGGGATATGCAGAGTGGGGTATACCCAGCAGGACATTCCCTACTGTATCATGCTCTCAGCGAGTGGGCCTATAGGACGACGACTGGACCGCGACCCAGGAAGGAGCCAGGCGACTAGGAGCTAAAGGCCCAAAAGCTTAGCTAGGCCCAGTCGGATTAGGTCAAACCCCTCCAATTCCTTATCTGACTCGGTTGTAGATCTATAAACCCTAGCGAGGTGACCCTATATAAACCTCCCTAGGGCACGTGTAGCACTTACGTTCCATCATACACCCCATCGACTCGCCGCCTAGCCGTCGAGCTCGCCCTTTGTAAAATATCAGCAATACAATCAAGCAGGAGTAGGTCTTTACCCTCCGGGGGCCGAACCTGGGTAAAACCCCGTGTCTTTGCCCTCATCTCACACCGTAAATGGATAGCCACCCTTGCCCCTCATTCTACTACTCGCTGCCACTCGCAGCATCTGCCGTGGCCATTCCTACGACAATGGCGCCCACTGTGGGGCCTGGTCGGTCAGGCCTGTTGTAACATTCCAGCATTAGAGCCTAGAAATAAGTCGAACCCAGATGTGTGCATTGCATTCATGCATAGAAAATCCGAGTAATTTTCGCGCTTTTAAATAAGAACTGGTCAACATGATTGAAGCTTCTCTCAACTTGACGAAATTGAAGTAGATCATCAAGTTGACTTTGATAAGTCTCATCATGACCTTTGTTAAAACCTTATTTGGGTAAACAAGATTTGAGCTAATGGTAGATCAGATATAATAAATGTTACTCATAATACTTTGTTTAAATAAATAGTTTCTGATCCTTAAGGGATTCTATCATCACATTCAACACAACAATTCATAAGTGCCAAGTTAAGATTACAAACTAAAGTAATATAAATGTAATGACTAACCCTGACCTATCTTATTCTTATCTATTCTTACTATGAGTACCATAGTAATATTTAACTTTAACTCTTTAATGAGGTTGAGTTGGAAAGAGACTAAGTCAAGATCATTCACTATATATCCTTCTTTCCATATCAATTTGTGTGGAACTTATCTTAATATCTGTTGTTCATCAATGTTGAGTAATTCCCCATTGATTCACAAATACTTTAACTATCAATCCTTGATCTACTATTTCTTGATCTTATCATAACATCTACTTAAATCTTTTAAAGAGGGCATAGTCCATGAATAACCTTAATCCAATATGAGATACTAGGAAGATAATTTCAATACAATTGAAAAGTAGTATTGATAAAGCCTTGTATAGCTAACTAAGAACTTAATCTATAAATGATTAAAGGATTATTTTGATCATGCCTTACACACTAGAATGGTCTACCTATATCTAGTATAAAAGATGTTGATGGGTAGAACATGATTGAAACCCTAGTAGAGATAAGTTGTCCTAGAGTAGTCATTAAAGCCACATTAATATAATGTAGGGTTGGAGTGTGAGTTATTGGAGTAAAGTAAGTATAGGATGATATTATTCAGTTGAAGCTAGTGTAGCATAGGGTTATGGAAGGAGTGTGATTCATCTTAAAGGATAGTAAGGCCCAGTTCTTTTGGCGGCTTCTCCTAGAAGCTGCCCTAACCCCAGATTTCTAGGGAAGCCAGTTCAAAAAAATTGCGAGGCTTACAAATTTGTTTAGACTTAACTATTTTGAAAGCCTCGCAATTTTTTTAGACCGGCTTTTCCAGGAAGCTGGGGGAAGGGCGGCTTCTCGGAGAAGCCGCAAAAAGAACTCGACCTAAGCCTTAGAGAAAGATAGTTGGATACATACATACAGCTAATGAAGAAATATTAGTGTTGGATGATTAAAAAAGATTATGAGTGGAGTTTGAAAGAACTACTTGTTGGATTGATGGTTATCAACAGTAGAGTAGTGGAATTAACCAAGCAAGGATATGAGAAAACTATAAAATACTTTGATATCAAACTCACTGGATTCATCCATGAGTTTAGAAGAATAAAAGGTGAATAAGAACATTCTTGTGAAGTAAATCTCATCATACTAACTATGATGATGGATAGGAAGAAGTATTATATCTAGGGAAGGAATTCCTTAATTAAAGGTCCATGATTGTGAATTATGGAAAATAGACATTCCTGGTAAACACTTAACTCTAATTATTAAACGAAACATAATATCCATTTCAGGTTATTGATCCATCATCCTATCTCCATATCACTTTATAGGAATATTTTCCTATAGCAAATCACATAAGCACATCTTTATCATCTCCAATTATCTTAAGCATATGTGTTTAAGAGATATTCTTATCAATTCCTTTCCATAGGACATTTTTACCTTTCTATTTCAAAAGGGTGATATTATTATATTTCACAAACAGAAAACAATATGCTTAGATCTTAAATCTTTACTCACATCCATAAAGGAATATAAATATGATAAAAACCCTAAACCCTAGGATAAATATTCACAATTCAAACCTTAAACTTCTTTGTTTATCATAATAGAATATATACATTGCCATTTTTCAAATTAATGGAAGTAGTAATAAACGTATTAATTTCTTTTATATTTCATGCATCAAATAATGATATAGGATTATTATACATATAAAAATTTCTATTCCAACTATGAGCCAACTAGAGTTAAGTTTTATAAACAAATAAAAATGTATCATTTAATAGATCCATGGTTAAAGTGGAAAGAAAACAATAACAAGAAAAGTCTCTACAAATTATTAAAAAAGGGGTTCATATAGAGAAAATGAAAGAAATATAAAAAGATTATATAATAAAAGTTCACAAATGATACTAAATATATTTTAGTATTACTAAAATTATCCAGCAAATAAATTCTACCAACAAAAGTTCAAAGATAAATTAAAAATTATATACAAATCTGAAAAGGAAAATAGAAAATATAAAACAAATAAAAAACATCACCTGGCCGTAGCCCAACACCTCTGTACTTATCTGACGCCCATGTGCAGCCCACAAAAGCCCAACAGCCAGCCCAACTCTTTTTCATCTGTGACTGACGGGTGGGTCCAGGAAAGGACTGCGGGTTGAGAGGAAATAAACGCCAGGGGTTATCTGCAAAACAACACGTCGTCGTCATCCTCACGCACTGTGGCATCCCGCAAAACCACTACTAGAAAATCGCTTGGTGTTTTCGTTCTATGCATCGTCATGACGTCATCATGCATGTCCTGTCTCTAAGTATGTTTTAACTAAAACCCCATTTTTTTTAATTGTTTTCTACCCTGCCTTTGTCCTTGAGTTCAAATTAATCTTATTTATCTTGCTCAAATTATGTTCCCTAAAACTATTTGTAAATTTATTTATTTTAAAGATAAAACAAAAAGATGTTTATGAAAATGAATAAAACACCTAAACCTAAACTGGCCAGGCCCAAATGGCCCAACCAGTGCAAACCCTAACCCTAGACCTACCCCTGCCTCCACCACTCCCTCCTCACGCCACCCTTTTTTCTCCTCACACAAGACAAGCATCTGACGACGCTGTACACCCCTGCCCCACCTCCCACCATCGCACCCACTGCCACCCCACGCAACACAAAGACACACGCACGCCGGACACACACATCACGCACTCCCCGCCACCTCGGGATCCCCGCCATCCCCTGGTCCCACCTCTCGCACCCCACGCTCCCGCTCGCCATCGCCACCAACCGCGCCTCGCCGTTCTCCCGTCGCCTCCCGCATCGTCCTCGCTCACCGCAACCCGCGCCCAGGAGCCGGCGAGCTCCGCCGCCGCCCCGCCAGGCCGCCTGACCCCTCTTCCCAAGCTCGCCGCCGCTCGCTCCTCGCCCGCCTCGCCCGCCTCGCTCGCCTGCCTCCACTGCCCCGCCGGCCGCGCCCCGCCGCCACGCCTCTGCAGCCGCAAGGCCTCCTCCTCTCCGGGCCCCCTCCTCGAAGGCTGCTGCCCGCGCCAGCCGTTGCCGCCTCGCCACCGCTTCCACTCGCCGCCGCCGCCAGCCGCGCTGGGCCATGAGCCGCCTCGCCCCGCCTCCTCCCGCATCGAGCCAGCCCGCCACCGGCCCGACCGACCCGCCGCTCCTACCGCCAGCTGCCCCCGGCCAGAGCTCGCGAGCGCCAGGCTCACGCCGCTTGCTCTCCTCCGCCACGCCCCATCTCCTCCACCGCGTTACCTGCCCGAGCCCGCCCCCGCCTCCACTGCGCGTGCCGCCTCGGCCGGCCAGCCACCCCGCCTCCGCCGCCGCAGCTCCGCCGCCTCGCTGGTCGCCAAGCTCCGCCGATCCGCGACCGCATCGCTTCACGACCCGCGTCGAGCCCTGCCCTCTCGCTGCCCTCGAGCCCGCAGCTTCCTGCACGCTACCGGTGCCAACCAGATGCTGCACCGCCACGTCACCCTGGCCCGCCACGTCATCCTGTGGGTCCCGCCTTCCATGTGTGCGTCCGTGTGTGCTCGTGTGTATGTGACATGTGGATCTGCTTGTGTACCCTAGGGACGACTGGGAGCACCCCAGGTTCGCCCACAACCCCCGGCGCTTGAACCCGAGAGAAACCACATCGAGGACCCGCGATACCTGGAGGTCGACACCGCACTGGAGCACCAAGACCTCCTACATGGAACTGCCAAGCCACGCCAAGACCCGGCTCCGAACGCCGAGCGCCCCAGACGCCAGTTCTTCATCCCGGACGCCATGACCGTCGACAAGAACCCCGGACACGGATGCCAAGATCATCGGCATGAGATCGAGACCCCGGACCCGAAGACCACATGCGACAAGATCTGCGCCCCGACGCCGAACCAAGTCCGGCTTCCCGGAACGCCAAGAACTAACCTCGATGTCCGAGAACGATCCCGTCAAGTTCGTCGAACCCTGAGCCCCGAGATCTGACCCCCGTCGAACCCTGGACCCTGTCGAACCCCGAACCCCGGAATCCAAGATCTGCCGATCCCTATATGTGTGACCCTTTTTCCTCGATACCCTATTTTATAAATGCATAATAACAACTTGTTGCATATTAAATTTCCATACTCGCATGCATATTGTGTGGTTTGGGGGCCTTATGCCGATTCACCTAATAATTAAATATGGGGCCCATATGCGGGCAAATCTAGTCTCATATCGGCCTCATTTAAACTTGTGTAGCGAACCGGTATCTTATCTTGCCTTGTTAAAACAACATTTAAATTGCGGGGTAGGTAAATAACTGGAATCATTTAAATAATTGTCGGGACCCCGGTTCCACTTAATATTGACCTAATTGCATCGCACTTTGCCATGCCATGCATCATACATGCATCATGCCGATCTTCTGCCGATGTATTAAATAGTGCATCCGATGTTTCTTTTAGTGCTTTGTTTCTTCGCGGATAAGGCCGTTGAGTTGATGTGAGCTTCGCCCCGATCTCCGGTTGAACCCTTCGACAATGTTTTCAGGCGAGCACCTTCCCCTTTCTACCTATCTTACTTTTATAGTCTTTATTCCCTCCTGTTGATCTATTGCTATCTGTGTTGCGATGCTCTAGTTTTCGTACCCTTTGATATCCCTCGCGTAGATATTGCCTTGGACACATCCTATTACCTGTTGTTTGGTAGATAGTTGGACTTGCGTGTCGTAGTCGCTTGCTCAAGTGTTGTCGCGTGTTGTCAAATGCCACAGTTGTTGATGTATTGCCGCATGTTGATGATGGAGATGATCCTAGTTTTACTTACTGTTCACTTTAAATTCCTGTTTAACAACTAAAATTGAAATAAGCAGAGGCATCGGTGGGTGATAGAAAATATTTGGTTTCCGAACGCCCACTTGTGTCCCGTAAGACCCCGAGTACTTGATACCTGTTCCTTGATTTATCGCACTATCCACATTCGGGGAGTATGGGATCCCCCTGAGCCAGAGCTTGATTCCGTCTTATTTCTTGGGGCCACAACTAGTTTGAGGTGTTTTTACTATCCTGTACTTATGCCATGCTACTTTCTGTATTTAAATTGTGCGAGGAGCACACTTTGTCTTGTTAGGATCATGGCACGATTCCGCTGTGTCGACAAGCCCAGCCACACTTTCGGGTTCCCGACTGCTCACAGCCGTCCCCATAACCTTGAGCCCGCCTCGAGGTCACCGCTTCGCTATGGATGTACTTAAGGGTGGCCTGAAATATTTCAATCTGTGATTGTTCACGTGAAAGCCTCGTGGTTTTGATTTGGTTTTTCGAGGTTGATCGGCGTGTGTTGCTATTGGTGCACCCGCCGGTAAAACTTTCTGAAAGCCGTGTCCGCGGATATGGACGACTTGGAGCACAGTATCTCGATCATAGACAAGCATAACTAAAGTTTATTGTTATAAATTTGACTTATAATGACTAGTAATCAGCTTCACTATGACGGAATGGCTAATAATACTACCCACAATTGCTTGTTTGGATTGTCGCTTGCGACCATTGTACCTGACTAGTAAGTATGGCAACTACAACGGAATTGGCTGAATAAAAGTACCAACAACTGCTGGGTTTTGGGATTATATCATGCTATCTGTATTTGATTAGTAATTGCCGCAACTATAACGGAATGGTCAACTAAAAGTGCCCACTGTTTACTTTATCAGGATGATTATCTAAACCTGACTAGTAATTGCTGCAACGATAACTGAATAAATAAAACTGCCAACTGTGTGAGTTCCTCGGTTGACTTCCTCGTTTGGTCTCGAGGGGGAAACACCAGGATGGGTTTGGTTTTGGTGTTAGCTTCAGGTTGGATCCGGATAGGTCATTCTTACCCCTCTCTGATAACCGCCAGTTGTATCGAGTCTCTATAGGTTGTTTAGTTGTAACACCCTCAGAATCGGACCTATACAAGTTTGGGCAAAATTCACCAAACCCGCATAGAAACGATTCAAAGGTGCCCACCAGGCACTTTCGTGCGGGTGGAAAACGAAGTAATAACATTACACAACAGTCCTCGATGGGACCCACAGAACAGATATATATAACAGACTCGAGAGTCAAGAATACGATATAATATACAGGATCCAAATCACCTTGAAAACGGTAGAGTCCGACTACGGACAAGAAGCAAATGGGGCTAAGAGCCACAAGAATAACCAATGGCGTCCATAACCCTGCCCAAAGCCGGAAGGGTAACCCCGCTAACGGCCGATCTCAAAACCTGCTTAACAAAAGGGGTGCCGAGGGCAAAAGCGAAAACAAGAAGGAGCGTCGATCGAGGCCAAGACACGGCGAGGCTAGAATTCGGTCCTCGCCACATAGGTATGGTGGATCGGCGGTGGCAGCATGCACTAAACAACCTATAGAGACTCGATCCAACTGGCGGCTATCAGAGAGGGGTGAGAATGACCTAACCGGATCCAACCTGAAGCTAACACCAAACAAACCCATCCTGGGGTTTCCCCCTCGAGACCAACGAGGAAGTCAACCGAGGAACTCACACAGTTGGCAGTTTTACTTATTCAGTTATAGTTGCGGCACTTTACTAGTCAGGTTTAGATGATCATCCTGGTAAAGTAAACAGTGGGCACTTTTAGTTAACCATTCCATTGTAGTTGCAACAATTACTAATCAGATACAGATAGTATGAGATAAAACCAAAACCCAGCAGTTGTTGGTACTTTTATTCAGCCATTTCGCTAGTTGCAATACTTACTAGTCGATACATTTGTCGCAAGTTTACAACCAAACAAGCAATGGGCGTATTAATTAGCCATTCCATTATTGTGAAGCTGATTACTAGTCATTATAAGTCAAATTGATAGCAGTAAACTTTAGTTATGCTTGTCTATGATCGAGACATCATGCTCCAAGTCGCCCATATCCGCGGACACGGCTTTGAAAAGTTTTACCCGCCGGGTGCACCAATAGCAACACACGCCGATCAACCTCGAAAACCAAATCAAAACCCAACGAGGCTTTCACGATCGAACAATCACAGGATTCAAATATTTCAGGGGGCCACCCCTTGGAGTACACCCGCAACAAAGTAAGCTAGCTCCGAGACGGACCCCAAAGTTTGTGGGGCCGGCGGTAAACGACAGTATGCCCCCAAACGGGGACTGTCGATACCACGTAAACGGGTCACGGGCCCTAAGCGATAAAAGCGGTACCCGCACAATCGTAAAAGCAAAAGCATGGCATAAGTACAGGATCGTAAATAAAACCTCAAACTAGTTTGTGGCCCTAGAAATAAGAATGAATCAAGCTCGCTCGGGGTCCCATATACCTCCGGATGTGGATAGCGCAAAATCAAGGAACAGTATCAAGTACTGGGTCTTACGGACACAAGTGGGCGAAACCAAATATTATCTATCACCCACCGATGCCTCTCGCTTATTCAATTTTAGTTGTTAAACAGAAATTAAAGTGACGATAAGTAAAACTAGAATCATCTCCAACTTCAACATGCGGCAATACATCAAGAATCGTATATGACGACACCCAACAAAGCAATATAGCAAGCGACGCGACGCAAGACCAACTAGCTACCAAACAACAGGCAATAGGGTGTGTCCAAGGCGATATAGGGCTGCAAGGGAATCACAGGTACGGAAACTAAAGCATCGCAACACAGATAGCAACAGATCAACAGGAGGGAAGTAAATACTATAAAAGTAAGATAGGTAGAAAGAGGGAGATGCTCGCCTGAAAACATTGTCGAAGGGTTCAACCGAAGATCGGGGCGAAGCTCACATCAACTCAACGGCCTTATCCGCGAAGAACCAAATCACTAGAAGAAACACCGGATGCAATATTTAATAAAACGGCAGAAGATCGGCATGATGCATGCATGATGGATGGCATGGCAAAGGTGCGATGCAATTAGGTCAATATTAAGCGGAACCGGGGTCCCGACATTATTTAAACGGTTCAAGTTGTTTAGAACCCCCGCAATTTAAATGTTGTTTAACAGGCAGAAGATAGTACCGGGTTCGCTACACAAATTTAAATGAGGCCTATATGAGACTAGATTTGCCCGCATATGGGCCCCATATTTAATTATTAGGTGAATCGGCATAAGGCCCCCAACCAATGATATGCATGCGGGAATGACAATTTTAATATGCAATCAAGTTATTATGTTATAAAAATAGGGTTCGAGGATAAGGGGTCACACATTAGAGGGGGCTCGACGATCTTGGGGATCCGGGGTTCGGGGTCGGTCTCGGGGTCCAGGGTCCAGGGTTCGACGGCCTTGGCGGGAACGTTCTCGGACTCGGGGTCGTTCAGATCGGGCAGATCTTGGTGCATCCGGGTCTTCGTGTCACGTGGTCGGTCTTGGGGTTCGGACGAAGCACTTGTCGATCGGGTTCTCAGCTGCTCGGTGTCGTGGTTAAACACTTGGCGTTCTCGAGGTACTTGTCGCCATGTGTTCTTCGGTTTCTCTGTGGCGATCTTGGCACTCGATGTCCGTGAAGTAGAACTTGTCGCGACAACCGCCTTCTTGAGTTCGCCCAATCGGGTCCATGTCGAGTACTTGTCGTCCCATGGAGGAGATCTTGCGTCTAGGGTCTCGGCGATCTTGGCGCATCGAGGGTGTCGAGGAATCGACGGTCTCGGATTCCGCGAGGGAGATCATGGCGTCGGGTTTCCGTGATGAAGATCTTGTCGAGGGTTCGCGCCAAGGTCGCTAAGCTCTTCGGTTGCCTCGAACGGTCATAGGAACGCCATCGATTCCCCAAAGGCGCATACACGAGCACACGAGCACACACATACACGAGCACACGCATGCACGAGCACACACATACACGAGCACACGCATACACGAGCACACACATACACGAGCACACGTGCAGTGGGCCCACAGGGTGATCGGCGGATGACGGCTCGGGTCGCGGGCCGCACGGGCGGCGAACGGCGGCTCGGGGCATCGTGGGCCGACGAGGAGCTGGCGACACCGGAGGCGACGAGGAAGAGAGGGCGTCGCCGGGCGACGGGCGAGAGGCGGCGAGGCGCCGGCGCAGCAGGGCGCGGCCGGGTCGAAGACGGAGCGAGCGACGGCGAGGTCGGGGCTCGAGGCGGTTCACTGGCGCGGCGGGGACGGCGACCTGGGCCGGAGCGGGGCCGGCGGCGGCAGCGAAGCGGCGCAGACGGGCGGTGGCGGAGGCGGCTTCAGCGGCGGGAAGGGCGAGGCCGGTGGTGGCTTGAGCGACGGGCGGCGGAGGTAAGCGAGGCGAGGGTCATGCGGCGGCGGTTAGGCGGATGCAGGGAGGGGTCGCGGAGAGAAGGAAGCACGCGCGGGAGGAGCGGGCAGCGGGCGGGGCAGGCGGCGCACGAGCGGAGGGAGATGCGGGGACTGGCGGTTGCGGCCGGGCTCGGGGGCGAACGGAGGGTGCAGCGCTCGCGGAGCTCGCGGCGGCCGAGCGGCGAGGGAGGCGGACGGCTGCGGTGGTTGGAGGGCGAGGCGAGAGGAGGTGTTGCGGGTGACGCCGGTGAAGCGGGGAGGGCGCAGGCGCGCGGGGCTTGGGGGAAGAGGAGGCAACGGGGGAGAGAGAGACCGCGTGGGCGGGGGGGGGGCCGGGCAGCGGTGGGGCGGTCTTTGGGAGGCGCGTGTGGTGTGCGTGTGTGGGGAGGTGGTTGAGTGTGGGCAGGAGTGGAAGGGGGGGAGAAGGGAAAGAGGGGTGAGGGGGCCACGTGTCAGCGCTGGGTTGGGTGAGGGTTAGGGAGAGGGTGAGGTGGCGCAAGCCTATAGGTTGGGGTGAGGTGGCCTGGGTGGGTTGGGTAGACTAGTGGGTGAGTTTAGGATTTAGGGGCGGCAGGTTTGGACCGATCTGAAAAATCTGGGCGGTCGTTGGTCGGTTGGCCTGGATCGCCTACTAAAATAAAATAAAACTTTATTTGTTTAATTGGACCGTTTGCAAACCGCCATGCAAAACAAAACAATCCGGCGAACCGGGGTTTGGCGTTTTAATAAAAGATGGGGCGTTTGGAAAACAAAACGGGGTTTGCAAAATAGTTTTTGACAAACAACATGCGACGATGACAATGCAATGCACAAATTCAACGCGATTTTCTAGTAGTGGTTTTGCGGGATGCCACAATTCGACACCACTAACGATGGATCTCGCCCTCGAGATCCGCCTCATGGTACCGGAAAGAAGGTCGACGGTCTGATCCTTCGCGCTTCGTGTAGATCCTTGCGACACCACTAACAAGGGTTCATCCTCCCTCTTGAAATCGGCGACACCACCAACAAAGGATCGTTGTTCCTGATCCTCGGAAGAACACTCCGGGAACAAAAAGGTCGAAGGTAGAGGTATCGCAATAAAGCCACCCCTAACTTCCGTGGACGGAGTAAATTGCTGGATCCACTGCCTCGACGTACAAGAGCGGATGATAAGAGCAGTGGTAGGGTAGCTACTCCATCCCACACTCAAACCATTTCTCTGCACGCGAATAGATGGATTTTGCAACCAACTCTCGGAATTAGACTGAAGATCTCGACAAGCGAGGTTCGGAAATTGCGTCGGAAACACCAGAAGAGACAACAGAGATCGTACGAAAAACACAACGATTAGGTTCCGCGATGGTTCCATTGGCATGAACAACACATGCTCACGGTCGACTCCAACTTCACCAAAGCTCGTCCTTCTCATATGTTTTTCAACGACACTGACATCCAGCAAGGAACACAGATGGATAAAGACCTCAAGAGCAAAAGATCGGATGAAGGGCACAACAGACGAGTCACAGATTGATGATCGTAGCACCTCCGTTACAAAAAGGGAGAAAGCGAAACCCTGAAGGTACGACGGAATCCCAACCTCGAGAAATCCTGGACTCGAAGAAAAGATAAGAGGGTAGATTCAAAACACGTCGAGATAAGAGGAGAATAGCAGAGGGGTAAGGAGTAAAATCAGACCCAATCAGAACTATCCAACCGATTTTGCACAATAGTTTTGACTCTCTACTTCGGCCGTTAGCTAGGTTATCCTACAGGCTGGACTTGTGGGGTATCGCAACTGCTGAGCTCTGATACCACTCTGTAACACCCTCAGAATCGGACCTATACAAGTTTGGGCAAAATTCACCAAACCCGCATAGAAACGATTCAAAGGTGCCCACCAGGCACTTTCGTGCGGGTGGAAAACGAAGTAATAACATTACACAACAGTCCTCGATGGGACCCACAGAACAGATATATATAACAGCGACTCAGAGAGTCAAGAATACAGATATAATATACAGGATCCAAATCACCTTGAAAACGGTAGAGCGTCCGACTACGGACAAGAAGCAAATGGGGCTAAGAGCCCTGAAGAATAACCAATGGCGTCCATAACCCTGCCCAGGCCAAGCCGGAAGGGTAACCCTGCTAACGGCGTCGATCTCAAAACCTGCTTAACAAAAGGGGTGCCGACGAGGGGCAAAAGCAGAAAACAAGAAGGAGCGTCAGTACTGAGGCCAGTACACGGCGAGGCTAGAATTCGGCGGTCCTCGCCTACATAGGTATGGTGGACTGAGCGGCAGTGGCAGCATGCACTAAACAACCTATAGAGACTCGATCCAACTGGCGGCTATCAGAGAGGGGTGAGAATGACCTAACCGGATCCAACCTGAAGCTAACACCAAACAAACCCATCCTGGGGTTTCCCCCTCGAGACCAACGAGGAAGTCAACCGAGGAACTCACACAGTTGGCAGTTTTACTTATTCAGTTATAGTTGCGGCACTTTACTAGTCAGGTTTAGATGATCATCCTGGTAAAGTAAACAGTGGGCACTTTTAGTTAACCATTCCATTGTAGTTGCAACAATTACTAATCAGATACAGATAGTATGAGATAAAACCAAAACCCAGCAGTTGTTGGTACTTTTATTCAGCCATTTCGTTGTAGTTGCAATACTTACTAGTCAGATACATTTGTCGCAAGCGACAACCAAACAAGCAATTGTGGGCAGTATTAATTAGCCATTCCATTATTGTGAAGCTGATTACTAGTCATTATAAGTCAAATTGATAGCAGTAAACTTTAGTTATGCTTGTCTATGATCGAGATACTGTGCTCCAAGTCGTCCATATCCGCGGACACGGCTTTCAGAAAGTTTTACCCGGCCGGGGTGCACCAATAGCAACACACGCTCGATCAACCTCGGAAAAACCAAATCAAAACCCAACGAGGCTTTCACGACTGAACAATCACAGATTCAAATATTTCAGGGCCACCCTTGAGTACACCATAGCAACGGTAAGCTAGCTCCGAGACGGACCCCACAGTTTGTGGGGAACGCGGTAAACGACAGTATGCCCCCAAACGGGGACTGTCGATACCACGTAAACGGGTCACGGGCCCTAAACAGTACAGTGTGCGGTACCCCGCACAATCGTAAATAAAGCAGTAAAGCATGGCATAAGTACAGGATCGTAAATAAAACCTCAAACTAGTTTGTGGCCCCAAGAAATAACTGAATCAAGCTCTGGCTCAGGGGGGTCCCATATACCTCCGGATGTGGATAGCGCGAAAATCAAGGAACAGTATCAAGTACTCGGGTCTTACGGGACACAAGTGGGCTCGAAACCAAATATTATCTATCACCCACCGATGCCTCTGCTTATTCAATTTTAGTTGTTAAACAGAAATTAAAGTGACGATAAGTAAAACTAGAATCATCTCCAACTTCAACATGCGGCAATACATCAGCAACTGTGGCATATGACGACACCCAACAGCAATATAGCAAGCGACGGCGACGCGCAAGACCAACTAGCTACCAAACAACAGGCAATAGGGTGTGTCCAAGGCGATATAGGGCTGCAAGGGAATCACAGGTACGGAAACTAAAGCATCGCAACACAGATAGCAACAGATCAACAGGAGGGAAGTAAATACTATAAAAGTAAGATAGGTAGAAAGAGGGAGATGCTCGCCTGAAAACATTGTCGAAGGGTTCAACCGAAGATCGGGGCGAAGCTCACATCAACTCAACGGCCTTATCCGCGAAGAACCAAATCACTAGAAGAAACACCGGATGCAATATTTAATAAAACGGCAGAAGATCGGCATGATGCATGCATGATGGATGGCATGGCAAAGGTGCGATGCAATTAGGTCAATATTAAGCGGAACCGGGGTCCCGACATTATTTAAACGGTTCAAGTTGTTTAGAACCCCCGCAATTTAAATGTTGTTTAACAGGCAGAAGATAGTACCGGGTTCGCTACACAAATTTAAATGAGGCCTATATGAGACTAGATTTGCCCGCATATGGGCCCCATATTTAATTATTAGGTGAATCGGCATAAGGCCCCCAACCAATGATATGCATGCGGGAATGACAATTTTAATATGCAATCAAGTTATTATGTTATAAAAATAGGGTTCGAGGATAAGGGGTCACACATTAGAGGGGGCTCGACGATCTTGGGGATCCGGGGTTCGGGGTCGGTCTCGGGGTCCAGGGTCCAGGGTTCGACGGCCTTGGCGGGAACGTTCTCGGACTCCGGGGTCGTTCTCGGTATCGGGCAGATCTTGGTGCATCCGGGGTCTTCGTGTCACGTGGTCGGTCTTGGGGTTCGGGACGAAGCACTTGTCGCATCGGGGTTCTCAGCGGGCTCGGTGTCCAGGGTTAAACACTTGGCGTTCTCGAGGGGGTACTTGTCGCCATGTGTTCTTCGGTTTCTCTGTGGCGATCTTGGCACTCGATGTCCGTGAAGTAGAACTTGTCGCGACAACCGTCTTCGGGTTCGCTCCAATCGGGTCCATGTCTGAGTACTTGTCGTCCCATGGAGGAGATCTTGCGTCTAGGGTCTCGGCGATCTTGGCGCATCGAGGGTGTCGAGGAATCGGTACGGTCTTCGGATTCCGCGAGGGAGATCATGGCGTCGGGGTTTCCGTGATGAAGATCTTGTCGAGGGTTCGGCGCCGAAGGTCGTTAAGGCTCGGGTTGCCTCGAACGGTCATAGGAACGCCATCGATTCCCCAAAGGCGCATACACGAGCACACGCATACACGAGCACACACATACACGAGCACACGCATGCACGAGCACACACATACACGAGCACACGCATACACGAGCACACACATACACGAGCACACGTGCAGTGGGCCCACAGGGTGATCGGCGGCGGACGGGGTCGGGCTCGCGGGTCGCGGGCGGGCGAACGGGCTCGGGGCATCGTGGCCGACGCGAGCGGCGGGCGACACTGGAGGCGACGAGGAAGAGAGGGAGGGCGCCGGCGACGGGCAGAGGGCGAGGCAGCGAGCGCTGGGCCGCCGGGCGCAGCAGGGCGGCCGGGTCGAAGACGAGCGAGCGACGGCGGGCTCGAGGTTCACCGGCGGGCGGGACGGCGAGCGGCGGCAGCGGCGACGCAGACGGGCGGCGGGCGGAGGCGGCTCGCTGCGGGCGGCGGGGAAGGGCGAGGCCGGTGGTGGCTTGAGCGACGGGGCGGCGGAGGTAGGCGCAGAGGCGAGGGGGTCGCGGGGCTGCTGGCGGCGGTTGGGCGGATGCAGGGGAGGGGGTCGCCGGCGGAGAGAAGGAAGCACGCGGCGGGGAGGAGCGGGCCAGGCGGAGCGGCGGCGAGACGGGCGGCGCACGAGCGGAGGGAGATGCGGGGACTGGCGGTTGCGGCGGGCTCGAACGGAGGGTGCGGCCAATGAGCTCATGGCGAGCGGCGAGGGAGGCGGACGGCTGCGGTGGTTGGAGGGCGAGGCGAGAGGAGGTGTTGCGGGTGACGCCGGTGAAGCGGGGAGGGCGCAGGCGCGCGGGGCTTGGGGGAAGAGGAGGCAACGGGGGAGAGAGAGACCGCGTGGGTGGGGGTGGGGCCGGGCAGATGTGGGGCCGGGGTCACTGGGGAGGCGCGCGGTGTGGTGTGCGCGTGTGTGGGGGGAGGTGGTTGAGTGTGGGGCAGGGAGTGGAAGAGAGAGAGAAGGGAAAGAGGGGTGAGGGGGCCACGTGTCAGCGCTGGGTTGGGTGAGGGTTAGGGAGAGGGTGAGGTGGCGCAAGCCTATAGGTTGGGGTGAGGTGGCCTGGGTGGGTTGGGTAGACTAGTGGGTGAGTTTAGGATTTAGGGGCGGCAGGTTTGGACCGATCTGAAAAATCTGGGGCGGTCGTTCGGGTCGGGTTGGCCCGTTCGACTGCCCCTACTAAAAATAAAATAAAACTTTATTTGTTTAATTGGACCGTTTGCAAACCGCTCGCGGCCAAAACAAAACAATCCGGCGAACCGGGGTTTGGCGTTTTAATAAAAGATGGGGCGTTTGGAAAACAAAACGGGGTTTGCAAAATAGTTTTTGACAAACAACATGCGACGATGACAATGCAATGCACAAATTCAACGCGATTTTCTAGTAGTGGTTTTGCGGGATGCCACATTAGTGCATGCTGCCGCTGCCGCTTCAGTCCACCATACCTATGTAGGCGAGGACCGCCGAATTCTAACCTCGCCGTGTACTGGCCTCAGTACTGACGCTCCTCTTTTTCCTTTGCCCTTTGTCGGCACCCCTTTTGTTTAAGCAGGTTTTGAGATGCGACGCCGTTAGCAGGGTTACCCTTCCGGCTTGGCTCAGGGGTTATGGACGCCATTGGTTATTCTTCAGGGCTCTTAGCCCCATTTGCATCTTGTCCGTAGCTGGACGCTCTATCATTTTCAAGGTGATTTGGATCTTTGTATAATATATCTGTATTCTTGACTCTTTGAGTCGCTGTTATATAAATCTGTTTTGTGGGTCCCATCGAGGACTGTTGTGTAATGTTATTACTTCGTTTTCCACCCGCACGAAAGTGCCTGGTGGGCACCTTTGAATCGTTTCTATGCGGGTTTGGTGAATTTTGCCCAAACTTGCATAGGTCCGATTCTGAGGGTGTTACACGCACATAGACAACTCGCTGGAGGAGCTCGCCGCCGCCCGATGCCGTCATCGTCGTCCTTGCGCCAAGATCAACACCGCCGTCACCAGGAGAGGATAAGGAGGGCACTGCGACGTCCCTGCTCGTCCTCATCCTCAATTTCCCCCTCTGAAACCCTCTCTGTCTCTTTTCCCCAACCATGTCGACAACCCTAGCTCGAAAGTGAGCTAGAGCCGGCGATTCCGTGCTCGCCTCGGCTAGATAAGACCACGGTGGAGACCGTCGTGCTCTTCTCGTTCGATTGCCCCAAGTTGAGACTGCGGAGGAGACGTGAATCGACCCAATCGCACCCTCGGTTCCCGATGCTGTTCATCGATCTCATCGTCGTCTCCGACCGCGCCTCGCCAAACCAAGCACACCATCACGTTCCTGGTGAGTCACTGAGTCTCCTAGAATGCGCCGATGCTTTGTTTTCTTCCTAAATCCACGCCTCCATAATCAACCGCAAGCACCGCCGCAGAAGCTCGCCGCCGATGCAGCTCCAATGACCATTAGATAGCGGCGCCACCACCAATAGGTTTGCCTTGATCTCCTCTGTCCAACGCACCTAGTCACAACCCCGCGCGTACACCAGATCGACCGATCGATCCTCAACCAGTGAGGATCAACTCGAGTAACATCATGCCTACATCGAGTTCTAGCCACGTCAGCGAGTTTGACTAGTCTTTGTCTCGCGTGGCTGATGACATGGCCTTGGGCCCATATGTCATTTTTTTGAAAAGAAAGCGGTGGAGGAAACCCCCACAGCGAGTTTGATTTTTGAAATAATAAGAACCCAATTCTCATCTATGAAGATTTGAACTTGGGTGGCTGGGTCATACATCCACTTCCCTAACCATATGAGTTAGACTCACTTCTTGGCCCATATGTCATTGACTGAGGATAGAGACAGAGTCGGTAACACATACATTTTCTAAACCTGAGAGCTGAGGTGGACAATGGCCCACGGGTCAGTGACTCAGGCTAAGTGGGGGTGCGGTGTAAAAAGTTATTTCCTGTTTAAGAAATAAATAAAATTTTATAAACTCAATTATTAATATTCCAGAAATCAAATAAATGATTAAATCTTGTTTAATTAATAAATTTTGATTTATAATTCAAAAAAATGTGTATAATATATGAAAATTTGTAGAAAAATAAAATCTACAACTTAAAATTGTTATCAAATATTATTATAATGATTATTTAAATAAGTATTATTTAATAAAGGTTTTATAAGTAATAAAACTTTAACAATTCAAATTTTAATAATGGTAAATGTTAAAAATATAAATAGAATACCAAAAATCTTAGAAAAATAAAAATTATAATTTAAAATTATAATCATGCATTATAATTCAACTTAATTAAGTATTTGTTATTTATTAAGTATTTATCGTATAAAAATCATATCTTAGTATTTATAAAGAAAATAAAATAAATATAATATACCAAAATGATCACAAAAATAATATCTACATGTTAAAAATATAATATTCCACTTTTGAGTTAAATAAAATTCAAATACTTCAATAACTCAAATCTAAATTTATTTAATTAATTGATAATTCATATAAAGGTAAATAAAACTTGCTAATATCTCTAGAATTAACCAATTGAGTCTAATAAATAGTATCAGTCTTCAAAATTAATAATATGAAGTCCAAATAGTTTAACACATTTTAATTACAATTTTATTGAATTCTCCTCAACCATAGGTGTGTAATATTTTCTAAAAGAGAGTCCTTATCAAATATAAAATCATCAAGAATAATTTGTAATTAAATAAAAAACTTATTTCCTTTACTCTAATCACAAGTTTATCAACATACTAAAACACTATAGTGAACTCATAAGCCATTAAGTAACATTACTCCATGATAGACAAACTTTAACCACTCATCCATAAAAGGGGTAAGTGATACTATTCCATTATAAAATCAAGAAAACCACTACTTAAATAGAAGAATAACCATTCTTAAGTAACCTTAAGGAAAAACATTACCAAGTACACCAGGTATAAAGGTTAAAAGCATTATACTTCAAACTACCTTCGTCTTAAAGTTAACTTTAGTCTACAAGAATCTAAATATAACCCTATAAACATTGTTATGTGTTCTATAATTAACTTTGGTCTAAAATAGTTAAGTTATAAAAGCATCTCAAGCCAAAACTATTGAGGCAAACACAAATAACATCGAACACCACTAACTAACCACAAAGATTGTTTAAACCTTAGAAAAGGAATCTTTTCTTCAAAAGTTATTCGTTTTGCCACTTCATACAATATATAACAAATAATCAAGATCACATTACTTCATACTTCACTTGTATACCTAGGAGCGATAACACTTAAGCTATTTATAAATGACTCGACTTGTAAAGTAAAGTTTGAAGATAAACTGTTAAAGTGTAAACAATTTTGAATAGTATTTCATAGATATATACTTTATTGTTGCATAAATATGTGCTGTTCACACACACTCACAAGCCCTAATAAGAAGCACAAATGTGAAACTTATCTAAAAGAACAACACATTCTAGAGTAACCATTTTTGGAATCCAAACCCTAGAACAACGTTATCCCCGGGATTCGCGTTTAGAACGTGCATCACATTACTTATGCATAAAAGCATATTGCTCTTTAAACATTAGTCCTTACCGGACCAATGATGCTGATTTCAAATTTTGGATCTTATACTAACTCGAAGACCGTGAGTGCATAATCTTGCAATCACAAAAGGCAAGTTCACACTTGCTCATGTCCTTTGTTTATTTTCTGTAAAGTATTTTACAAATCCAGTGTTGTCATCACCTGCATTTGAAAAAGGTCAGAAAACACTATTTGTAGGGGTTCGAAGCAGGGAAAACAAAAATTTCTACCGCATACAAACAAACAAGCCAAGATCTATCTACTAGATTGTAGCAACGAGTCGATAGAATAACTCACCCTCGAAGATTCCAAAGTGTTTAACGAGAGCGGATTCTCGTGGGTGATGTAGTCGTACTCTTTCCGATCTCAAGATCGTGTAGACGATCCTTCCGGCGCTGCGTTCCAGCAGCGCTTCCGCAGTCGGTCACACGTTCGGTACTCGATGAAGACCTTCCTTGTGGCATCCCGCAAAAACCACTACTAGAAAATCGCGTTGAATTTGTGCATTGCATCGTCATCATCATGCATTGTTTGCATAAAACTATTTTCGCAAAGCCCGTTTTGTTTTCTAAAACGCCCCATCTTTATTCAAACGCCAAACCCCGGGGCTCCGGAGTATTTTGTTTTGTTGCTATCGGTTTGCAAATGGTCCAATTAAAGTAAATAAAATATTAAATTATTTTAGTGGGCGATCGAGCGGGCGAGTAGACCCGAACGACCACCCCTGTTTTTAAATCGGTCCACCCTGCCAGCCCCATCTAAATCCTAATCCCACCTAAAATTCTACCCACCCCTACCTCCACATCACTCCCTCCTATCCTGGGTCGACACGTCATCCTGCCCCAATTCCCACCCAACCACACAACGCCAACTCACCCCACCCCCCTCTCTCTCCTCTCTCTCCCTCATCCAAACACACACAGACCCACACACACACGCGCCACACGAACCACACCCTGCACGCACACACTCACGCCTGCCCGCGTGGCCCCACCCAACACCGCACCCACCCGACGCGCTGCCCCTCCCCCCGTCTCCTACCTCCCGCCCGAAGCCTCCTCTTCCTCCCATCGCCGGCTCCCCGCCTCCTCCCTCTTCCCCACGTCCGCCACCTCCTCCCACTCGTCCCCACTGGCGCCGGCCGCCTCCGCCTCTCAGGCGTGCTGGCCGCGCCAGATCCCCTGTCGCCTCACTCGCCTCGGCCGCCGCCCACCCCTCTCCGCCTCCCGCCGCTTCTCTCTCCACAGCGCTGCCGCCACAGCTCCCCGCAGCCTCGCCGACCTTCCTCGCCAAGAACCGCCCTCCGCCGCATCCTCCGCAAGCCCGCGTCGCCTCTCGCGTCAAGGCCGCCTGCCCTCGACCGCCGCCGCCGTGCTCCCTCTTTCCCCTCGCAGTGCCCCCTGCAGTGCCGCCTGCCAACCCCGCCGTTCGCCGCTGCCGGCCGCGCCTCCCAGGCAGACGTCGCGCGCCGCCTCGGGAGCCCCCGTCTTCGCCGGTTTCCGCGAGCACCGCTCCGCCTGAAGCCCTCCCCGTCGCTCCCCATCTTCCTTGCTTGGTCATGCCGCCAGGGAGTCGCCCAGCGTCTCTGCTTCCCTGGCCGCACGACCTAGACGGGCTTCCGTCCTTGGCCGCAAGCCGCTGCGAGCGCCCCTCCTCGCTGGGCCCTTTTCGTTCTCGTGGTTCATCGGCAGGCCACGTGGCCCTACCCCGCTCTCTGCTGCCGTCTTATCCTCGTTCATATCTGCTCGAGTTTATCCTGTGCTTGTGGGTGGACGTGTCCTGGTGGTGTGATGATGTAGTAACCGTTGAACAAAATCCGTGGTATCTGGAACAGATGCGTCTCCTCCCGGCTGCAAGAGCACTTGCATCGCGTCGTCGTCAAGTCTCGGACCTTTTTTCGCCAAGATCTTCCGAAGGCCCCGATATCGAAGCAAGTTCGCCATCGACAATTGAAGCCGGAACGCCAAGACCAACCGATGAACCCCCAGAGCTGGAACCTCATGATCTCCTTCACGGACGCCAAGGCCCGAACCCGATGACCCCATGATCTCCGCTGCAGAACAACGAGTCCTTCGGAGTGAAACCAACAAGAGCTACCCCGGACGCCAAGCACTGCAACGACATCGAACCGTCAAGCCAAGTTCATCCGCGGACAAGACCAACAATTAAACATGGTAACCCAAGAGCGACATGAGGCCCCGACGAGATCTACCCCGATCCGAGACCCTAACCCCGGAGCCAAGAACGTTCCGTCGAACCCTGGACCCTGAGACCAACCCCGGAACCCCCGGAACCCCAAGATCGTCGAGGCCCCGAATGTGTGAACCCCTTCCCGCCAACCCTATTTTATAAATGAAATATAACATTGTCGCATATTAAATTGTCCTTCTCGCATGCATATTATCATGTGGTTTGGGGGCCTTATGCCGATTCACCTAATAATTAAATATGGGGCCCATATGCGGGCAAATCTAGTCTCATATCAGCCTCATTTAAATTGATGTAGCGAACCGGTACCATATTTTGGCCATGTTAAACAACATTTAAATTGCGGGGTAGCTAAACAACTGAACCATCTAACTAATTGCCTGGACCCCGGTTCCGCTTAATATGACCTAATCGCATTGCACCCTTGCCATGTCATACATCATACATGCATCATGCCGATCTTCTGCCGTTGTATTAAATAGCGCATCCGGTGTTTCTTCTAGTGTTTTGCTTCTTCGCGGATAAGGCCGTTGAGTTGATGTGAGCTTCGCCGATCTTCGGTTGACCCTTCGACAATGTTTTCAGGCGAGCATCTCCCCCTTTCTACCTATCTTACTTTTATAGTATTTACTTCCCTCCTGTTGATCTTTTGCTATCTGTGTTGCGATGCTTTAGTTTCCGTACCTGTGATCTACCGTGCAGCCCTATATTGCCTTGGACACATCCTATTACCTGTTGTTTGGTAGATAGTTGGACTTGCGCGTCGGAGTCGCTTGCTCACGTGTTGTAGCGTTTCGTCCAGTGCCACAGTTGTTGATGTATTGCCGCATGTTGCTGTTGGAGATGACTCTAGTTTTATTTATCGTCACTTTAAATTCCTGTTTAACAACTAAAATTGAAATAAGCAGAGGCATCGGTGGGTGATAGAAAATATTTGGTTTCCGAACGCCCACTTGTGTCCCGTAAGACCCCGAGTACTTGATACCTGTTCCTTGTTTTATCGCGCTATCCACATCCGGGAGGTATATGGGACCCCCCTGAGCCAGAGCTTGATTCAGACTTATTTCTTGGGGCCACAAACTAGTTTGAGGTTTTATTTACGATCCTGTACTTATGCCATGCTACTTTCTATATTTAAATTGTGCGAGGAGCACACTGTACTGTTTAGGATCGGGACACGATTCCGCGGTGTCGACAAGCCCAGCCACACTTTCGGGTTCCCGATGTTCAAACCGTATACCCAAACCTTGAGTCCGTCTCGAGCTTGCTTACTTCGCTATGGTAGACTCCAAGGGTGGCCCCTGAAATATTTCAATCTGTGATTGTTCAATCGTGAAAGCCTCGTTGGGTTTTGATTTGGTTTTTCCGAGGTTGATCGAGCGTGTTGCTATTGGTGCACCGCCGGTAAAACTTTTTGAAAGCCGTGTCGCGGATATGGACGACTTGGAGCAAGATTCTCGATCATAGACAAGCATAACTAAAGTTTATTGCTATAAATTTGACTTTATAATGACTAGTAATTAGCTTCACTATAATGGAATGGCTAATTAATACTGCCCACAATTGCTTGTTTGGAGTGTCGCTTGCGACCATTGTACCTGACTAGTAAGTATTGCAACTACAACGGAATGGCTGAATAAAAGTACCAACAACTGCTGGGTTTTGGGTTATATTATTGCTATCTGTATCTGATTAGTAATTGCTGCAACTATAACTGAATGGTTAACTAAAAGTGCCCACTGCTTATTTTATCAGGACGATTATCTAAACCTGACTAGTAAAGTGCCGCAACTATAACTGAATAAGTAAAACTGCCCACTGCGTGAGTTCCTCGGTTGACTTCCTCGTTTGGTCTCGAGGGGGAAACACCAGGATGGGTTTGTTTGGTGTTAGCTTCAGGTTGGATCCGGATAGGTCTATCTTACCCCTCTCTGACTGTCGCCAGTTGTATCGAGTCTCTATAGGTTGTTTAGTGCATGCTGCCGCTTTAGTCCACCATACCTATGTAGGCGAGGACCGCCGAATTCTAGCCTCGCCGTGTACTGGCCTCAAGATCTTGACGCCTCTTTTTCCTTTGCCCTTTGTCGGCACCCCTTTTGTTTAAGGTTTTGAGATCAACGTCAGCGGTGGTTACCCTTCCGCTTGGCGGGCAGGTTATGGACGCCATTGGTTATTCTTCAGGGCTCTTAGCCCCATTTGCATCTTGTCCGTAGCTGGACGCTCTATCGTTTTCAAGGTGATTTGGATCTTGTATATTATATCTGTATTCTTGACTCATTGAGTCGCTGTATATATATATCTGTTCTGTGGGTCCCATCGAGGACTGTTGTGTAATGTTATTACTTCGTTTTCCACCCGCACGAAAGTGCCTGGTGGGCACCTTTGAATCGTTTCTATGCGGGTTTGGCGAGTTTCGCTAAAACTTGCATAGGGCCGATTCTGAGGGTGTTACATTCCTCTCCATTGTTCCAGCAGGCAGCGGAGGTTGTAGCACTCTCCTCGCGATTCTGGCAGCACGATGACGTGGTACCGGAAGTAGAGGGGAGATCTCGCAGGGCTTCGCCTTAAGCCGGAGCGAGTATGGTGGACTATGAGAGAGGCCTTAGCGATCTAGGGTTTAGAGGCACCAAGGGAGGAGCCTAGCCGGCGGCTAGGGTTAGGGTTTCACCCCAACTCGGCGAGTTGGTGGTGCCCTAGGTGGCGGTGGCAGCAGGAGGTGGTGGCGCCGGCGGCTTAGGGCTAGGGTTTGGGTGGTGAGAGGTGTAGGCTAGAGGGGCACCCCTACCCCTCCTTATATAGGTGGGAGGGCGCCGGTTGGGAGGAGGGAGTCCTCCCCCAACTCGTCCTCCTTGGCCGGCAGTGGAGGGAGGAGGACTTCCTCCCCAAGTAGGTTTCCTACTCTCCCTCCACCAAGCAAACTTGCCGTTTGACTTTTCAATTTGGCGTTTGACTTTTCAAACTAGGATTTGATTTATCCCTTTATTTTGCTCAGAGATGACACCTAGTACATGATGCAACCATTCCAACTTGTTATGACACATTCATGTACCCTTCCCCTCCGGAGTGCCGGACCTTCCGAACCCTTCTAGAACATTCCCAATGAAAACACCGAAATCATTCTCCAACTCCGAAACAGGACTTTCCTTATATGAATCTTATTCTCCGGACCATTCCGAATCTCCTCGTGATATCCTGGATCCCATTCGAGACTCCGAACAACATTCGTTCTCTTACTCATCATTTCATAACTACTCAACAACATCGAATCCTTAAGTGTGTCTCCCTACGGTTCGTGAATTATGCGGACATGATCGAGACACTTCTCCGAACAATAACCAATAGAGGAATCTGATTCATATGGCTCCCACATATTTCTACGATTACTTTGCGATCGAATGAACCACTTACATATGATACCAATTTCCCTTTGTCTCACGATAGTTTACTTATCCGAGGTTTTGATCGTCGGTATCTCTGCATACCTAGTTCAACCTCACATCGATAAGTACTCTTTTCTCGTTCCTGTGATATGTGATCCCTTGTGAGCCAGTCACATGCTTGCAAGCCAATTGGATGACATTCCACCGAGAGGGCCCAGAGTATATCTATCCGTCATATGGATGGACAAATCCCACTCTTGATCCATGTGTCTCAACCCATACTTTCCGAACACTCAATGCCACCTTTATAGCCACCCAGTTACGGTGTGGTGTTTGATGTCATCAAAGCATCCTTCCGGTGATGGTGATAAGCATGATCTCATGGTCGAAGGAATTAGGTTACTATGTATCAGAAAGCATATAGCAATTGAACTATTAAAATGACTTGATCTTTATGCTACGCTTATCTATAGGAGTATTTCCATCATATCATTCTCCTACCGATATGATCTTGTTGTTAATAACATCTCAATGTTCATGATAGGGAAACCACAATCATTTATTAACCAACAAGCTAGTATTATAAAGAGGCTTTACTAGGGACTCTAATTTAGTTTACAAATCACACAAGTATTAATGTTTCCTTGTTAATACTGTTATAGCATGAATGTAAAAATTTCTCATAAACACAAAGATATAATAATAACTACATTTATTATTTCCTCTAGGGCATATCTCCAACAGTCTCCCACTTGCACTAGAGTCAACTAATCTAGATTACATGGTAATATACCGAACACCCATGGCAGTTTGGTGTTGGTCATGTTTTGCCCTTGGGAGAGGTTTAGTCAACGGATCCGCCACATTCAGGTCTGTGTGTACTTTTCAAATCTTTATGTCACCATCTTGGACATGTTCTCGAATAGCATGAAAACGTAGCTTGACGTGCTTCAGCTTCTTGTGTGACCTTGGTTCTTGCGCATTGCTATGGCGCCCATGTTATCACAGTAGATAGACATTGGGTCCAGCGCACTTGGAACCACACCGAGCTCTGTAATGAACTCCTTCATCCATATCGCTTCTTGTGAAGCCTCCGAAGCAGCTATGTATTCCGATTCAGTTGAAGATCTCACCACAACGCTTTGCTTTGCACTCCTCCTAATCGCTGCACCATTCAAAGTAAATACGTATCCAGATTGAGATTTAGAATCATCCGGATCGGTGTTGCAACTAGCATCGGTGTAACCATTAACAACGAGCTGTTCATCACCTCCATAAGAAAGAACCATATCCTTAGTTCTTCTCAAGTACTTAAGGATGTTTTTGACCGCTGTCCAATGATCCACTCCTGGATCATTTTGATATCTGCTAGTCAAACTAACAACATATGCAATGTCGGGTCTAGTACATAGCATGGCATACATTAGAGATCCTATGGCTGAGGCATAGGGAGTCTTACTCATCCTTTCTCTATCTTCTGTCGTTGCAGGATTTTGAGTTTTACTCAAGGTAATATTGGGTAACATGGGCAAGAACCCTTTCTTGCTATCTTCCATTCCAAACCTCTTTAGAACTTTGTCCAAATATGTACTTTGTGACAATGATATTAGGCGTCTCGATCTATCTCTATAAATATTTATGCCTAATATGTAAGCTGCTTCGCCAAGATCTTTCATTGAAAAACTATTATTCAAATATTCCTTGACACTATTAAGAAGGTCTACATTATTCCCAATCAACAATATGTCATCCACATATAGTATTAAGAATGCTACAAAGCTCCCACTCACTTTCTTGTAAATACAAGCTTCTCCATAAGTTTGTATAAAACCAAAACTTTTGATTACCTTATCAAAATGTTGATTCCAACTTCGGGATGCTTGCTTCAATCCATATATGGACCGTTGAAGTTTGCATACCTTGTTAGCATATTTAGGATCGACAAAACCTTTGGGTTGCATCATATACAACTCTTCATCAATGTCTCCATTGAGGAACGCTGTTTTGACATCCATCTGCCATATCTCATAATCATAATATGCAGCGATTGCTAGCAAAATCCTTACAGACTTTAGCTTTTCTACTGGTGAGAAAGTCTCATCGTAGTCAACTCCTTGAATTTGTCAAAACCCTTTTGCGACAAGTCGAGCTTTATAGACAATAACATTACCATCAGCATATGTTTTCTTCTTGAAAATCCATTTGTTCTCGACAGCCTTCCGGCCATCCGGTAAGTCCACCAAAGTCCATACTTGGTTTTCGTACATAGATCCAATCTCGGATTTCATGGCTTCTTGCCATTTATTGGAATCTGGGCTCATCATTGCTTCCTCATATGTCGCAGGGTCATCGGTGTTGTCCACCAACATGACACTCATAACGGGATCATACCAATCAGGAGTGGTACGAGTTCTCGTTGACCTGCGAGGCTCTGTAGCAACTTCGACCAAAGTTTCATGATCATCATCATTAGCTTCCTCTCTTATTGGTGCAGGCACCACAGGAACTTCTTCCGGTGCTGCGCTACTCGCAAGTTCGAGAGAAGGTTCGACAACCTCGTCGAGTTCTACTTTCCTTCCAGTCACTTCTTTCGAGAGAAATTCCTTCTCTAGAAAGGATCCATTCTTGGCAACAAAGATTTTGCCTTCGGATCTATGATAGAAGGTATATCCAATAGTTTCCTTTGGGTATCCTATGAAGACGCATTTTTCCGCTTTGGGTTCAAGGTCCGGCTGTAACTTCTTTACATAGGCTTCGCAACCCCAAACTTTAAGGAACGACAATTTAGGTTTCTTCCCAAACCATAATTCATACGGTGTCGTTTCAACGGATTTAGATGGTGCCCTATTTAAAGTGAATGCGGTTGTTTCTAATGCATAACCCCAAAATGATAGCGGTAAATCTGTAAGTGACATCATAGAACGAACCATATCTAAGAGAGTTCGATTACTACGTTCGGACACACCATTACGCTGTGGTGTTCCCGGCGGTGTCAATTGTGAAAGTATTCCGCATTTCTTCAAATGCTCGCCAAACTCGTAAATTAGATATTCACCTCCACGATCAGAACGTAGAAATTTAATCTTCTTGTTACGTTGATTCTCCACCTCACTTTGAAATTCCTTAAACTTCCCGAAAGTTTCAGACTTCTATTTCATGAAATATATATACCCATATCTACTCAAGTCATCCGTGAAGGTAAGAACATAACGATAACCACCGCGCGATGCTACACTCATCGGACCACACACATCGGTATGTATGATTTCCAATAAGTCCGTAGCTCGCTCCATCATACCAGAAAATGGAGTCTTAGTCATTTTACCCATCAGACATGCTTCGCATCTTTCAAGTGATTCGAAATCAAGTGATTCAAGAAGTCCATCGGAATGGAGTTTCTTCATACGCTTCACTCCAATGTGACCAAGACGACAGTGCCACATATAGATCGAGTTATCGCTCAATTTCAAACGTTTAGCTTCAATATTATTAATATGTGTATTTCCACTATCGAGATTCAATAAAAATAGACCATCTATCAGAGGTGCATGTGCATAAAACATATTACTCATATAAATCGAACAACCATTATTCTCGGACTTAAACAAGTAACCGTCTCACAATAAACAAGATCCCGATATAATGTTCATGCTTAACGCAGGCACCAAATAACAATTATTTAAGTATAAAAACTAATCCCGATGGTAGATGAAGAGGTAGCGTGCCGACCGCGATCACATCAACCTTTGATCCATTTCCTACACGCATCGTCACCTCGTTCTTCGCTAGCTTCCGTTTATTCTGCAGCACCTGTTTCGAGTTACAAATATGAGCAACCGAACCAGTATCAAATACCCAGGCACTACTACGAGTACTAGTGAGATACACATCAATAACATGTATATCGGATATACCTTTCTTCTTGATGTTGCCGTTCTTCAAATCCGCCAAGTACTTTGGGCAATTCCGCTTCCAGTGACCTTCTCCCTTGCAGTAAAAGCACTTAGTATCAGGCTTAGGTCTAGCCTTGGTCTTCTTCGTTGGAGCGGCAACTTTCTTACCACCCTTCTTGAAGTGTCCCTTTTGCTTAGACTTGCCTTTCTTGAATTTGGTGGTCTTATTGACCATCAACACTTGGTGCTCTTTCTTGATCTCCACTTCTGCAGATTTTAACATGGAGAAGAGTTCTGGCAACTGCTTGTTCAAGCTTTGCATATTGTAGTTCATCACGAAGTTCTTGTAACTTGGTGGTAGTGATTGGAGGACACGGTAAATCCCCAAAGCATTAGGAATCACTATACCCAAGCTCTGGAGTTTGTTTGCGTGCCCAGACATCTTAAGCACATGCTCACTGACGGAGCTACCCTCTTCCATCTTGCAGTTAAAGAACTTTTCAGAAGCCTCATAGCTCTCAAATGCCGCGTGAGTCTCAAATATCAATTTGAGTTCACGGACAATATCATGTGGGTCTGAATTATCAAACCTTTTCTGAAGCTCCGATTCCAAACCATACAAGATAGCACACTGAACTGTGGAGTACTGATTCTTCCGAGTGAGGTAAACATTCTTTACTTCATCGGTAGCATCATCTGCAGGCGGGTCACCCAGCGGTGCATCCATCACATAGGTCAAATTACCAGCATTGAAGACAATCCTCAAATTGCGGAACCAATCTGCGAAGTTGCTTCCATTGTTTTTCAACTTTTCTTTCTCTAGGAACGCATTAAAATTGATGGTAGGGGCCGCCATTGATCTACAACATATTTGCAATAATTTAGACTAAGTTTATGAAAAATTGAGTTCTAATTAATAGTTAAATTAATCTAGGTGAACTCCCACTCAAAATAATATCCCTCACATAGTTTTAGTGATCACACGAAACAGATCCACCACATCAAAACCGATCATCACGAGAGTTGATGTAGCTTCAATGGCGAACAATCGACATGTTCATCATATCTACTATATGATTCATGCTTTACCTTTCGGTGATCCGTGTTCCGAGACCATGTCTGTACATGCTAGGATCGTCAAGATCAAACCTTAGCTTCCGCATGAGCAAATCTGGCTTGCTCACGTTGTATACACTTGCAGAATCTAACACACCCGATCATCACGTGGTGCTTCAAAACAACAAGCTTTAGCAACGGTGCTTACTAAGGATGAACACTTTAGAACTTGAAATTTATGTGCATGAGGGATCATCTTATAATTCTACCGTCGTTAACTAAGCAATACAAGATGCATAAAGGATTAACATCACATGCAATATGTGATATGATATAGCCTTTCTTTTTTGTGCTTTCGATCTCCATCTTCAAGCACGAACATGATCTCCATCATCACCGGCATTGCATCAAGGTCAATGACGCTGCTCCATGATTGTCGTCCACCAGTTTCAACTATTACAACTACTTTGAATAGACACGCGGGTCTTAACAGAAATTAAAGACAACCATATGGCTCCTGCCGGTTGCCAACTTACAATAAGGAACATTGCATATCATGGCCATATCACATCACAGCACACCCTGCATAAAAAAGTTAGACGCCTCTAATTTCTTTGCATATTTTACGTGGTTTGGGGCTTTCAATAAGTGTCGATCTAACTTACGAACAAGAACCACAACGTTGATGTTTGAACTATCAAGTGCCTGTTATATATTGGATCTATACTATAATGGGAGAGACAGACACCCGTGAAGCCACTTATGCAATACAAGTTGCATGTTGAGCGTGGAGCAAGTCTCATGAACGATGTCATGTAAGGTTAGCCCGGGCCGCTTCATCCCATCATACCGCAAGATGCAAAGTACACAAGAAGCAATTGATAATAAAAGCACCACCGCCCACAATGACCATTGTGTTCTACTCGTGCAACAGATCTACATATAGACACGGCTCTGATACCACTGTAGGGGTTCGTATCATGGAAAACAAAATTTTTCTACCGCATACAAACAAACAAGCCAAGATCTATCTACTAGATTGTAGCAACGAGTCGATAGAATAACTCACCCTCGAATATTCCAAAGTGTTTAACGAGACCAGATTCTCGTGGGTGATGTAGTCATACTCTTTCCGATCTCAAGATCGTGTAGACGATCCTTCCCAGGCCATGCTTCCGCAGTCGGTCACACGTTCGGTACTCGATGAAGATCTTCCTCTCCCTTGTTCCAGCAGGCAGCGGAGGTTGTAGCACTCTCCTCGTGATTCCGGCAGCACGACGACGTGGTACCGGAAGTAGAGGGGAGATCTCGCAGGGCTTCGCCTTAAGCCGGAGCGAGTATGGTGGACTATGAGAGAGGCCTTGGCGATCTAGGGTTTAGAGGCACCAAGGGAGGAGCCTAGCCGGCGGCTAGTGTTAGGGTTTCACCCCAACTCGGCGAGTTGGTGGTGCCCTAGGCGGCGGCAAAGGAGGTGGCATGCCGGCTTAGGGCTAGGGTTTGGGTGGTGAGAGGTGTAGGCTAGAGGGCACCCCGCCTCCTTATATAGGTGGAGGCGCTGTTTGGAGGAGGATTCCTCCCAACTCGGCCTCCTTGGCAAAGGAGGAGGAGGACTTCCTCCCCAAGTAGGTTTCCTACTCTCCCTCCACCAAGCAAACTTGCCGTTTGACTTTTCAAATTGGCGTTTGACTTTTCAAACTAGGATTTGATTTATCCCTTTATTTTGCTCAGCGATGACACCTAGTACATGATGAAACCATTCCAACTTGTTATGACAGATTCATGTACCCTTCCCCTCTGGAGTGCCAGACCTTCCGGACCCTTCTAGAACATTCCCGATGAAAACACCGGAATCATTCTCCAACTCCGAAACAGGACTTTCCTTATATGAATCTTATTCTCCGGACCATTCCGGATCTCCTCGTGATATCCTGGATCCCATCAAAGACTCCGAACAACATTCGGTCTCTTACTCATCATTTCATAACTACTCAACAACATCGAATCCTTAAGTGTGTCTCCCTATGGTTCGTGAGTTATGCGGACATGATCGAGACACTTCTCCGAACAATAACCAATAGAGGAATCTGGAAATTCATATGGCTCCCACATATTTTTATGATTACTTTGAGATCGAATGAACCACTTACATACGATACCAATTTCCCTTTGTCTCACGATAGTTTACTTATCCGAGGTTTTGATCATCGGTATCTCTGCATACCTAGTTCAACCTCGTTACTGATAAGTACTCTTTTCTCATTCCTGTGATATGTGATCCCTTGTGAGCCAGTCACATGCTTGCAAGCCAATTGGATGACATTCCACCGAGAGGGCCCAGAGTATATCTATCCTTCATATGGATGGACAAATCCCACTCTTGATCCATGTGTCTCAACCCATACTTTCCGAACACTCAATGACACCTTTATAGCCACCCAGTTACGGTGTGGTGTTTGATGTCATCAAAGCATCCTTCCGGTGATGGTGATAAGCATGATCTCATGGTCGAAGGAATTAGGTTACTATGTATCAGAAAGCATATAGCAATTGAACTATTAAAATGACTTGATCTTTATGCTACGCTTATCTATAGGAGTATGTCCATCATATCATTCTCCTAACGATATGATCTTGTTGTTAATAACATCTCAATGTTCATGATAGGGAAACCACAATCATTTATTAACCAACAAGCTAGTATTATAAAGAGGCTTTACTAGGGACTCTAATTTAGTTTACAAATCACACAAGTATTAATGTTTCCTTGTTAATACTGTTATAGCATGAATGTAAACATTTATCATAAACACAAAGATATAATAATAACTATATTTATTATTGCCTCTAGGGCATATCTCCAACACTATTTTCAATAATAATGTGAACTATTGGTTACTGATCCAGGGTGATCAGTCAATCTATTAAATCTGATAGTTGGAATACCACTGTTCAGAACTATATCACCTAGGACTTAACAACCAATGTCGCCAGTGATTCTTGCGCCTTATATTACGCGTTAACCATGAGATTTGGAATGGGAAAGAGAAGTTAGTTGTATCTTCTTCCTCTCGCATGAAGCCGGATGTGCAGGTCATGGCTTTTATCCTCGTAGCGTACATATTAATTGGTAATTCGTAGAGGATATGCAGCATATGGGTGGGAACCCTCATCGTCCCACGATAGTTTTGGCATCTAACGGTTTGTACAAACCATTGCGGTTATTCATTATATGGGCATGGTGTACACCAAGGAGGCATGCGAGGTCGCGAAGGGGGCAGTGATTGGCTTGGATCATCTTCTGGGCCCCACATCATGGAATTGTGGACGGGAATGAGATGCCCGGTTGTGCAACAAAGAGTTGATCTCTCATGGGTAAAGTAACGCACCTCTGCAGAGTGTAAGAACTATAACTTGTTACTCCCTGTTCCGGGAAGGAGCTGCGAACACAGCAGGAAAGGAACTCCATGAAAGTTCTGGTAAACCCGTGAAGGCTGACGGACATAGCTTTTCAGAATAAAAGCAACCTTTGAAGTAATGTTTACGAGAACTTGCATGGCCTATGACCTTTGGTCTGTGGCTGTAGTTATAGTGCATCAAACACTCCTTTTCTAGTGAATTTGCTGAGTACGCTCGTACTCAAAGTATCTTCTTAACCCTTGCTAGATTCTGAAGCCGGAATAGACAACATCCACATCAAGTTATGCTCCAGGACTCGTCATCCAAAGCCAAAGCTCTTCAATGAAGTCAAGGAAGTCAACATATATATCAACTCAAGTGAAGACGAAGTTACTGATTCGATAGGAAGATAATCTCTAGCCAAAGAACCTAATTCTGTAGTGTATTGCAATAGCAGCAATGCCAACCCCCTAGTTAAAATATTAGTCTTAATAGTATAAGTGTTCTCTCTTTAACCAAGAGTGTTCTCTGGATCTTGTGTAAAGAGTGAGTTGTAACCTTTAGCCATGTATTGGACCCGCTGTGTTTCTGTTGTGCCATTCTGAGGGATGTAATACTAGTGAATGGTGTTTCATTAGTGTTATGTCAACGACTATAGTATACTACGTCATGCAGTGGTATGCTGGGTCACCGCAGTTGGTATCAGAGCATAAGCTTTGACCTTAGGTTGGAAACCTAGTAAATGGGTAGAACCTGTAGGACACATCCTAGCAATAATAAAGAGTTCTCTAGTGATATGAGGGATATTCACTTGAGAATAATCCTGTTATGTTACTAGTGCGATAACTCTTTTGTATGATTGCAATTTCGATCGTAACCCAAGAGTTTTAACTCTATGTGACTGATGATAATTTCTTATCTATAGTTCCACATGGCACCTCCATATCCACATCGGAATGTTCAAGTGATGAACAGGACGTTGAATGACTACGGAGGGGATTGGACAGATAATCTCCGCCAAATTCTATGGAGTTTGGAATGTGAATCGAGACTTTTGGTCAAGATTTACAGTTACTATGATGGGAAGGTATTAGATAAATACCGTGTCATGATCATGTTACCCAAGAAGTTAGGACTTAAGGGAGAAATTACATCAGGAGAGGCAAGGTGCATGGCATCTGCATATCAGATTGCCGTAGCAGCAGCCATAACAATGATTCAAGAAGAAAAATCCCAAGCTCTAGAAGGTAGTACTCATACCATTATACCACATGAAACCTCAAACCCAGAGCATGAGTTAGATCACTCTACTCTAGTTCAAGCAGAACCTACTCTAGCTGTAGAGTATATGGATCGTTATTGGTCTTTGCTAAACACTTATCATAACACTCACCAAGTCTTAGTCCAAGAACTGGATACGGTCATTGAGGATTTTACTGATCCGGATAAAGTAATGGCTCGTAGGAAGAAGTTAGATAAAGAAGCCATGCATCCTAACTACATAACTTCAGGAGAAGTGTATGAGGAAACTGAGTTTGATGACCCAAACTCGGAAAATTATGCCTATTACCAAAATGACTTCAAGCCACCTGAAGACCTATGGACCAAATATGTCAACACCCGGATTTTTAATCCCAGATGCCTGTTATGCCATACATCGCAATCCCAGGATTACCATTTTTGCGAGACATAACAGAATTGGATACCACAGTACATCATCCATTACAAACCATACATAAGTTCTTACACAAATAGGGATCTCATGATCCAGTTCTTAATACAACTTCAAGAAACGGAATACGTAATAATAACGGTAGCGTAGGCGAAGCTCCATCTTCGGGGTCACAGGCAATGCTGACGATGGGAGATGATCCTAGTTGTCGTAACCTTCCTGGGGTCCATCCTCCAGGTACTCCTCTTCATAGTCTGGCCATGGGAATAGCCAGGGACAAAGCCATGAGTACTCTTTAAGTACTCACAAACTAATACTAACAAGTAAAAGGGTTTTTGGATAATAGGACAGTAGGATCTAGGGTTGTTTTGCAAAAGCCAGATTTATTTCTACTAAGTTTAGAAGCAACGAATGCTAGTTGAAGTTTTATAACACCTAAGTGGGAACTTGTATCTCATGCCACAACCCTGTTGTGGTCAAGTCAAAGTCTCAGTTCATTTCACAAGTCATTTTGGAAAAGTCTGACGGGGAACAATATGGCCACTCCAACTATCCATAACCGCTGACGCGGCTATTCGAATAGTTTGACACTCTGCAGAGATTGTACACTTTCACCACAACATTCGATACATCCGTTAGGAACAAATCCTGAATTCACCATACTCAGTATGCGGATAATCAATCCTAACCTTTCAATTACACGCCCTAGTATAAGCACCTCTCCTGTGAGTTTGGCCTCCCAACCATGACCAACTATCATCTTGGGTACTGCACAGGTGGACAATCTTCACAAGGTAGCCTCAGCTCAGACCTTGGCCATGAGGGAACTAATACTAAGGTATATAAGTTTCCAGTCAAGCCCTACCCAATCTTCGGGTATTGTGGTTGTACGATAAAATTGGAATGGTATCGCATCCATACAACCATCAGTTTTATAAAGAGCTAAGGCTCATGCCTCATCATTTTCATCACCAAAATCATCAAGTGTTCAGACACACATGTCCAAAACATTTCAATAGAATGATCCATCATTCCAAGGTTTTCATAACCATTTTCACCAAGTATTCCCATCTAAAGTTGGTCAAGTTCTATGCTTAGCACTAGCATCTACATGTGGGGGTGAGTACTAATGAGGGGTGGTACACTAGTGGGATTTCAACTAAGTTCAATCTCATGCCTTAGGATGACATCAAGATTATCTACTTAGGCCAAATTTTATGCTCTTTATGCAACCTTCAAGTATCCTTCTAGTATCTACCATTTATTCCAGTAAACTCTAAGTAAGAGCTTTGATAAAGAAATAAAGTAATAAATCTTGTAAGTAAAAATAGGATTGGTTTATCAAGTGGATATGATCACATATGCTTAAGGCATATAGTGGGCATAGTAACAAGTAGTGGTTTGTTGCATCAGTAGAGTATCTTGCAAGTGTTAGCTTGCACATTCACTAGTAGTATTAGGCTTGCATAAGTAGAGTATCCTGGAAGTTTTAACTTTCACATTCACTAGTAGTATTAGGCTTGCATAGGTCAACTTGATTAGTAAGGCTTGCAAGTATTGGCTTGAATAATATCAGTATAAGCTTGCCTTGTGCAGAGCAGTGGTTGAAGTTCTCCTCGGCTTCTTCTTCGTAGTATCCTCCTTCCTCCTCGTATCCTTGGTCGGTACTAGCGTCTATAAATAAATACGATGTACAAAATCACCAAACAATACTTAACTACTTGCAATCATCACACAAAAGGGTCCTATAGATGATCTAGCATCATCACTAACATTACAATATTAAAGCTTGGTTTAATTCCTTTTATTTTTAGCAAAGTAATTTCTACTCATTGAAAAACTACTTAAGATTTAATATTCTCCAAACCAAACATGGTATCATGTTGACACATGTCATCACCACATATTTTAGTCCATGGGAATATGATTTAAAGTGGTGTCACAATTTAATAAGGTTTTACCCTTTTATTTTAATTACATAAAGTGACTAGAAATGCCTATGGGGCATTCTTTTATTACTTGAACATGATTTCTGCAAGTAAACCTATATATTTTTATATATTCTGAAAGGTATGGTTAAATGTGATTTTTGAGAGTTGGAATCAACTCAAAAGCTATTATGGTTTAAATTTGAAAAATGTTTGAATGCAAAAAAGCTTTTGCCTTGTTATTTTTACTATGGATGATCTATAGATCCAAATAACTTGAATCCAACGGGCTTGGATTCAGCACTTCTAGACCTTTCTAACAAAATTTTTTTCATTCAATTTGGTGCACTGAATCGATCTGGGTTCATTTTTGAAACTGGGTACAGAAGTGTGTTTGAAATAAAATGGAAAAGGTTTAATTCAAATAGCTGGGCTGCGCGGGAAACGATACTGGGCCGGCCTGCTAAGCGCAGCGCTTCTGCTGGCTGTTTAAGTGGCTGTCCCCACGCGTTAGTGTGACAGGGGGGTGCGAAGTGGTACGGGGCAACGTGGTGCGTTCGATCTGGTTCTAATCCAACGGCTGAGAGTCATCGTCGACGTTGGGCAACACCGGCGAGACAGAAACCTAGCGCGGCTAGTGGGGGTCGTTGGGGGATCACCGGGGCTCAGGCGAGGGTCGGCGAGGCGGGCGAACGACGAAGTCGATGATGGCGAACTCACGGGTGGCCGCGGCAGCTCCTGGGGTGGACGAAATCGATGGCGCCCTTCTTCCCGAGAGGCGGCCTGCTCCAGCGCAATTCCGGCGATGCGCTGCTCGTCTTGCTCCGGGACTGAGGTGGGGTGGTTCTAGGTGAGAGAGGAGTGGAATGGTGTGAAGAATTCGAGCGGGGAAGGCCTCTATTTATAGTCGCGACGGTGAGACCGAACGGCATGGGCACGCAACGGTGGCGGCACGGCTACGGGCTGCTAGAGGCATGGCCGGTGGTGGTGATCGCACTTCGTGGTCTCCAGGCGATGCTCTATGACTTTGTCGCGCGTAGGGGCGGTGCGGTTTGGTCTGGAACACGTGACGCTCTGCGCGGCAGAGGCGGCGTCTTCGAAGGAGAGCGGTCGCTGTGAGGCATGGGGCGGCGAACGGGGATGTCTGGCGGTCTCCTGGGACGGTGGTGATCGTGTATGCACGCAGTGAGGGCGGCCCGCGGTCTGTGGGCTTCGGTCGAGCGTGGTGCTCTAGCGCATGCTCGGCATGGTTGACAGAGGCACGGGCGCGGCGTTCCTGGGTGCTGTATTCGACGTTTTCGAGGCAGGGCTGGTCGAGAAGGGGCAGTGAGGCATGGGTGATCTTCCAGACAAGGTTGGCATGGCTAGTGTCTCTCCTAGCTTGCTGTCTCCACTGGGGTGGCAAGGGTGCACTCGGCTGTTCACCAATGATGACAATGCCAAGCTCACAGTGGTGCTAGTGCCTGGTTTAACTTGCTAGATGATCTACTGAGATGGTTGTGAGCTAGAGAGGGAACAAGTTAGGCAAGAATCACTGCTCACAATAGTGTTTGGATTTTGTTTGATTTGTGTCTGCAATGTGTTTGATGAAATGGCCGCAAGAATTCAAGTTTTGAATTTTGAAAATATTTTTGGTGGGTGTGCTAGGTTGGTGCTGGTGAGTCTGTAGATGCTTGGGTTTTGAAAGTTGAGCTTGTTTGAGTGGTTTTTGAAAAAGTGGGATCTTCTCATATGATAAAGATTCAATTTTGAATTGCCATTTACACTATGCATTTGAAAGTTTCTGGATGATCACAAAGTGGGCCTTGATACTTTGTTATGAGTACAATCAAGGGGTGCAAAGATCCAAAAAAGTTTCTGTTAGGTTCTGAAAGTTTCAGACAACCAAAGTAGGCATGGGAGTTAAATTGGTCAAAATGACCATTCACTCATTTAGCTTTGTTTTGATTTATCTGTCTTTGGGAAAAGTTTGGGAAATGTTTAGATGAGTATTATTTCACCTAAGAAACATTTTACAAGAAAAGAAATACACAAACAAGGTGGTCCAAAAGAATTCAAAATGAAATGCATACTCACATGCATGCTTCCATAATTTTATTTAGAAAAGTTTTTGTTAACCCTAATTTTGATGATTAGAGTTTGATGATTCAAGTTTAGTATTTTTGGGATGTTACAAACCTTCCCCCCTTAAACAAAATCTCGTCCCGAGATTTGAAAAAGGACGAAAAAGATTACCTAGGATTTGAAGAGATCAGGAAACTCCGTCCTGATGTGATCTTCGCGCTCCCAGGTAGCTTCCTCTTCTGTGTGGTTGCTCCACTGAATCTTGAGAAACTTGATGCTTCGGGTTCGGGTAGTTCGAAAATCTTCTTCCAAAATACGGATGGGTACTTCGGGATAGGTCAGGTCATCGTTGATCTCTATGGTCCGGTGATCGATATTTTTGAACACTTCGGTCTTCTCGGGGACTTCGAGACACTTGCGAAGTAACAAGATATGGAACACATTGTGCACGGCTGACATCTCTTAGGGTAGTTCCAATTGATACGACACTTCTCCTTGACGGTTCAAAATTTTGAAAGGTCTGATATATCTAGGGGCTAACTTTCCTTTGAGTTGGAAACGTTGCATTCCCTTCAACGGTGACACTTTCAGATAAACAAAATCTCCTATGTTGAAGGAAAGGTCTCTACGTCTCTTGTCGGCGTAACTCTTCTATCTGGACTGGGCGGTCTTGAGGTGCTCACGAATCTTGTGAACCCTCTCTTCTGCTTCTCGTAGGATATCGGGTCCAAAAATCTGACTCTCTCCTACTTACGACCAGTTCAAAGGGGTGCGACACTTCCTTCCGTACATGAATTCAAATGGGGCCATTTGCAAACTGTCTTGATAACTGTTGTTGTATGAAAATTCTGCAAACGGCAGACAGTCTTCCCACTTGGATCCAAATTCTAACACACATGCTCTCAGCATATCTTCGAGTATTTGGTTTACTCGCTCCGTTTGTCCATCGGCCTGAGGGTGATACGCGATACTGAAATCTAGGCGGGTTCCTAAACCTTCTTGGACTTTCTTCCAGAATCTCGAGGTAAACTGAGTTCCTCGATCCGATACAATGTTCTTGGGGACTCTGTGCAAACTAACTATTCTAGCAATGTACAACTCTGCTAGCTTCGAACTCTGATATGTGGTCTTGACGGGCACGAAATGGGCGACTTTGGACAATCTATCCACTATGGCCCAGATAGAGTCATTTCCCCTACTAGAAGTAGGCAGTCCAGTGATAAAGTCCATTCCAACAGAATCCCATTTCCATTCCGGAATCTGCAACGGTTGCAACAATCCAGCGGGTCTTTGATGTCCGGCCTTGACTCGCTGACATATATCACACTTGGCGATATAGCTTCCGATTTCTCTCTTGATCTTATGCCACCAAAATTGTTCTTTTAAATCTTGATACATCTTAGTTCCTCCGGGATGGATAGAACAAATAGTATCATGAGCCTCCTTCAGAATAACTTCTTTCAACTCAGAATCTGCTGGTACACAAAGGCGTACTTTGTACCACAGAACTCCTTCTTCGTCTTCAGTGAATCCGGGTACTTTGCCTGTACCGATACGACGCTTGATTCCGTCAATACTAGCATTTCCTTTCTGCGCCTCTTTAATCTGACTGATCAAAGTGGGATGGAGTTATATGCTAGCCAAAAATCCTTTACTTACTAATTCCATTCGAAAATCTTCCATCTCTTTGTGCAAGCTTGGTTGCTCCTTCAAGATCACGGAGTTCAAGCGGCACGGCAATATTCTAAGGGCATCGGCCACCACATTGGCTTTACCAGGGTGATAGTGAATGTCCAGATCGTAATCCTTGATTAGCTCAATCCATCTTCTCTGTCTCATATTCATCTTCTTCTGAGTGAATATATACTTCAGACTCTTGTGATCCGTATAGATCTCACAACGGTTTCCCATCAGGTAATGTCTCCATGTCTTCGGGCTAGAACTACGGCTGCGAGCTCGAGGTCATGGGTTGGGTAATTTTGCTCATGTTGCTTCAGTTGTCGAGATAGATAAGATATAACTTTGCCTTCTTGCATTAGCACACATCCGAGACCGATCTTGGATGCATCACAATACACATCGAAGGGCTTCGTGATATCCGGCATGATTAAGATTGGGGCGGAAATCAATCTCCTCTTGAGTTCTTGAAAACTCGCTTCACATTTGTCGGTCCATTCAAACTTCTTGTCCTCCTTCAGAAATTGGGTCATGGGTCTAGCGATACTCGAGAATCCTTCTACGAACTTGCGGTAATATCCCGCCAATCCGAGAAATGCACGAACTTGGGTTTGAGTGGTTAGGGCTTGCCAATCCTCTACATCTTTCACTTTTGGCAGGATCAACGGCAATTCCTCCGGCTGATACAATGTGACCGAGGAATCCTACCTCCTGTAACCAGAATTCACATTTGCTAAACTTTGCATACAACTGATGCTCTCTAAGGGTTCCAAGAATGGTCCTTAGGTGTAGCTCATGTTCTTCTTCTGATTTGGAATAAATCAGAATGTCATCGATGAAAACAACGACAAACTTATCCAGGAAGTCCATAAAAATCTTATTCATGACATTCATGAAATAAGCGGGGGCATTGGTTAATCGAAAAGACATGACTGTATACTCATACAATCCATATCTGGTGGTAAAGGCAGTCTTTGGAATATTCTCTTCACGAATCTTGAGTTGATGATAGCCAGTCCTAAGATCAATCTTAGAAAACACTTTGGCACCGGTCAACTGATCAAACAAATCTTCTATCTTGGGCAAGGGTTACTTGTTCTTGATGGTGACATCATTCAATTTCCGATAATCCGTACACAAACGGTTACCTCCATCCTTCTAGTCCACAAACAAGACATGTTACCTCCAAGGTGACACACTTGGTTGAATCAATCCAATTTCTAGCATGGAATCCAGTTGCTTCTTCAGTTTTTCTAGCTCAGACGGGTTCATACTATATGGTCTCTGGGCTATGGGTCCAGTTCCGGGGATTAGTTCGATGATAAACTCGATATCCCGATCTGGGGGCATACCAGGCAAAACATCTGGAAATACATCGGGGTATTCACAGACTATCCGGACTTGGTCAATGGTAGGTTGGGCTATACTCTTGTTACACTTGAATTGGCGAGGTAAGGTTTCAGATATATGCTCGACTGATATTCCGGCTGTACTGGTCATGGTTATGGCTTTCTTGGCACAATCAATTAATCCTTTATGTTTGGACATCCAATCCATCCCTAGTACTACTTCCAAACCTTTAGTTCCGAGTACTATCAGATTTGCATAAAAATCTATGCCATGGATTCGGATAGGGACGGCTTTGCATATTTCCCTAGCCTTGGTGGTTGATCCGGGAATTTGAACAATCATGACATGCTTCAGTTTGGTTGGTTGAATTTTACTAGTGCATGCAAATTCTTCGGTGACAAATGAGTGCGATGCACCAGAATCAAACAACACTCTTGCAAGTACTGAATTAACAGAAAACATACCCATCACGACGTCTGGCGCTTCCTGAGCTTCTTCAGCATGCATGAGAAAAAGATGGCCATTGCGGTTGAGCGAATTTCCTGGGGTAAATCTCCTTCCTGGCTGAACACGACACTGTTGCTGAGCTGGGGCATTGGCATTGGGTATTGCGACATTCTTCTTGTTGGGGCACTCGTTGGAATAGTGGCCTTTATTTCCACAGTCATAACAAGTCACTTGCGACTTGTCCTTTGCTGCTACAGGCACAGCATTGCTTCCAGTTCTCGGGGCAGTGTTGGTGTTGGCGGTAACATTGTTGTTGTTGAACTTGGGTGGGGCACGGTTGAAATTGCTAGAGTTGCCGGGATTGTGGTGATTTCCTCCGGGCCTAGGGTTTCCATGGTTGGGATAGGCGAACGGTTCGTCGGGGGTCTATTGGTTCTTGGGGCAAATCCAGGAGATGGGTTAGGGCGATACATTGGGGTCTGATGGGTTCCTGGCTGATGCATCATACGACGCTTGCGGTTCTCATTGGCTTGGTTGATCTTTCCTTCCATTTGGATGGCCGAGTCGACAAGGGCTTCAATATCAGCAAAGGGGATATTGACTAATACCGTCTGCATCTCATCATGCAGACCATTCAGGAATCTTTCTTTCTTCTTGGCTTCAGTATCGATCTCATCCGGGGCATACCTAGCTAATGACAAGAATTTGTCACGGTATTCCACTACAGTCATCCGTCCTTGCTTCAGTTCTCTGAACTCGTCTCTCATCCTCTTGATCAAACCTGGTGGCACATGGGTTCTACTAAACTTGACCTTGAATTCCTCCCAGGTCATCATCTGGCCTCCGGTCATTGCACGAACACTGTTCCACCATGCCCTGGCATCTTCGGCTAGATAGTGGGTGGCGAACAGAACTTTCTCGTTGGCTTCCACTCCGGCGACTTCTAGGTTATTTTCCATGGTTTGCAACCAATCATCGGCGTCTAGGGGCTCTTCTGACTTAGTGAAAACAGGTGGGTTGGTATTCTGGAAATTCTTGAGCTTAGATCCATGGTTGTACTGATTTCCGTGGCCTTGGTTGTTGTGGGCAAGCTGAGCTATCTGCTATAGGGTGGCTAGGTTGGCTTGACGTTCCACTCTTTCAGCTTCCTGGTCAGAAGTCAACATTTGCAGAATCTGCAACATCGGGTCCGGTGATGAACCACTTCCTCCACGTGGCATCTGAAGATTGAGATAGATCGTGAGAAAAGAGGGAAATTTCTAAGGTCTTGGGTCTTTGAAAAGTTTTTAAAGTTTGACTCAGATTTTTTTAGCAACTTGCCTTTCATTCAATCATTCATAGCACACAGTACAACACACACCACAACAAAGAAAAACAGATGGTTTTAAGAACCATTCTGGAAACTACAATAGAGTGGGACCGAATACTACTCACTACGCTAGTGCTCAAGTGCTACTACTCCTCGGAATCTGTGGCTTCATCATCCTCATCATCATCGATGAAGGCGAAATCGTCCTCATCGGTGAAGAAGTCCATAGCCCGATCCTCCAGAAAATCATCGTCATCACTGAGATAGGAGTAGGGGTCTCCACGAAGATCCTCTCCTGCATTCTCCCTTTCTTCCAACTGGATGTCTCTCTCGTGGATGGTCTCCTCCAAAGATGAGATACGATGGCGAAGACGGGCAATAATGCGCTCCTTCTTGTCAAGCTGACGGCGGCGAGACTTGCGATCCTTTGCTAACATGGCGATGGTCTGATCCTTCGTCTTGATGATGGCAGACTTATGGTTGGAGTAGTCACGTCAGTTGTCCAACTCCTGCTGACGATCGTACATCATGAAGCTGAGGTGGTCCAATTGAGTCTTCAACTCAGGGTGGTATGGGGCTTCCAATGGTTGTCCATTAGCATCACGCCTTGGGCAAAACTCAAAGCGGGTTCCCTTGATCTGATTGATGCTCTGCCCACACAGACGGGAAAGAGCTTCCTACATGGCCCTGGCAAGTCCATCTAGCCAGTTGTTCTCTCTTAAGGTAAACTGAATTCCTTCCGCAGTGGGAGGTTCAATCTTTCCTCGGATACTTGCAACAATTAGCCACTGCAGATCTTCTCCTCCTTGATCATTGAGCTGAGCTCCGAAGAACTCGGGGTGCGGACGCTCTAGAAGTTCCGAAAGCTGGTCCAAATCCCTCTCAAAGATAAGGTCTCCTCCATTCCCCAACTGATAAAACTTGCTATACTTCACGTCCATCTATAAGAATATAGGATGAGTAAGTTAGTAGAGTGATTAAGTGTGTCAAAATTTTATGTATTTTGCAAGAGTTTTTGAGGAACATGAATTTTCATGAAAGAATCAAAGGGATAAGAATGAGAATAGGTTTTTGTAAATATTTGTTTTATTTGGTTTTGAAACTAAGTTTTTGATTCAAACGTCCAGTCTAACTAGGGTCTCCTATGGTCAGGATGGCTCTGATACCAACTTGTTAACACCCGGATTTTTAATCCTAGATGCCTGTTATGTCATACATCGCAATCCCAGGATTACCATTTTTGCGAGACATAACAGAATTGGATACCACAGTACATCATCCATTACAAACCGTACATAAGTTCTTACACAAATAGGGATCTCATGATCCAGTTCTTAATACAACTTCAAGCAGCAGAATACGTAATAATAACGGTAGCATAGGCGAAGCTCCATCTTCGGGGTCACAGGCAATGCTGACGATGGGAGATGATCCTAGTTTTCGTAACCTTTTTGGGTCCATCCTCCAGGTACTCCTCTTCATAGTCTGGCCATGGGAATATCCAGGGACAAAGCCATGAGTACTCTTTAAGTACTCGCAAACTAATACTAACAAATAAAAGGGTTTTTGGATAATAGGACACTAGGCTCTAGGGTTGTTTTGCAAAAGCCAGATTTATTTCTACTAAGTTTAGAAGCAACAAATGCTAGTTGAAGTTTTATAACACCTAAGTGGGAACTTGTATCTCATGCCACAACCCTGTTGTGGTCAGGTCAAAGTCTCAATTCATTTCACAAGTCATTTTGGAAAAGTCTGACGGGGGAACAGTATGGCCACTCCAACTGTCCATAACCGCGGACGCGGCTATTCGAATAGTTTGACACTCTGCAGAGATTGTACACTTTCACCACAACATTCGATACATCCATCAGGAACAAATCCTGAATTCACCATACTCAGTATGCGGATAATCAATCCTAACCTTTCAATTACACGCCCTAGTATAAGCACCTCTCCCGTGAGTTTGGCCTCCCAACCATGACCAACTATCATCTTGGGTACTGCACAGGTGGACAATCTTCACAAGGTAGCCTTAGCTCAGACCTTGGCCGTGAGGGAACTAATACTAAGGTATATAAGTTTCCAGTCAAGCCCTACCCAATCTTCGGGTATTGTGGTTGTACGATAAAATTGGAATGGTATCGCATCCAGACAACCATCAGTTTTATAAAGGGCTAAGGCTCATGCCTCATCATTTTCATCACCAAAATCATCAAGTGTTCGGACACACATGTCCAAAACATTTCAATAGAATGATCCATCATTCCAAGGTTTTCATAACTATTTTCACCAAGTATTCCCATCTAAAGTTGGTCAAGTTTTATGCTTAGCACTAGCATCTATAAGTGGGGGTGAGTACTAATGAGGGGTGGTACACTTGTGGGGTTTCAACTAAGTTCAATCTCATGCCTTAGGATGACATCAAGATTATCTAGCTTAGACCAAATTTTATGCTCTTTATGCAACCTTCAAGTATCCTTCTAGTATCTACCATTTATTCCAGTAAACTCTAAGTAAGAGCTTTGATAAAGAAATAAAGTAATAAAGCTTGTAAGTAAAACTAGGATTGGTTTATCAAGTGGATATGATCACATATGCTTAAGGCATATAGTGGGCATAGTAACAAGTAGTCGTTTTTTGCATCAGTACAGTATCTTGCAAGTGTTAGCTTGCACATTCACTAGTAGTATTAGGCTTGCATAAGTAGAGTATCCTGCAAGTGTTAGCTTGCACATTCACTAGTAGTATTAGGATTGCATAGGTCAACTTGATTAGTAAGGCTTGCAAGTATTGGCTTGCACAATATTAGTATAAGCTTGCCTTGTGCAGAGCAGTGGTTGGAGTTCTCCTCGGCTTCTTCTTCGTAGTATCCTCCTTCCTCCTCGTATACTTGGTCGGTACTAGCGTCTATAAATAAATACGATGTACACAATCACCAAACAATACTTAACTACTTGCAATCATCACACAAAAGGGTCCTATAGATGATCTAGCATCATCACTAACATTACAAGATTAAATCTTGGTTTAATTCCTTTTATTTTTAGCAAAGTAATTTCTACTCATTGAAAAACTACTTAAGATTTAATATTCTCCAAACCAAACATGGGATCATGTTGACACATGTCATCACCACATATTTTTATTCCATGGGAATATGATTTAAAGTGGTGTCACAATTTAATAAGGTTTTACCCTTTTATTTTAATTACATAAAGTGACTAGAAATGCCTATGGGGCATTCTTTTATTACTTGAACATGATTTCTGCAAGTAAACCTATATATTTTTATATATTCTGAAAGGTATGGTTAAATGTGATTTTTGAGAGTTGGAATCAACTCAAAAGCTATTATGGTTTAAATTTGAAAAATGTTTGAATGCAGAAAAGCTTCTGCCTTGTTATTTTTACTGTGGATGATCTATAGATCCAAATGACTTGAATCCAACGGGCTTGGATTCAGCACTTCCAGACCTTTCTAACAAAATTGGTTTCATTCAATTTGGTGAACTGAATCGATCTGGGTTGATTTTTGAAACTGGGTACAAAAGTGTGTTTGAAATAAAATGGAAAAGGTTTAATTCAAATAACTGGGCTGCGCGGGAAACGATACTGGGCCGGCCTGCTAAGCGCAGCGCTTCCGCGGGCTGTTTAAGTGGCTGTCCCCACGCGTCAGTGAGACAGGGGGTGCGAAGCGGTACGGGGCAACGTGGTGCGTTCGATCTGGTTCTAATCCAACGGCTGAGAGTCATCGTCGACGTTGGGCAACGCCGGCGAGACAGAAACCTAGCGCGGCCAGTGGGGGTCGTTGGGGGCTCTCCGGGGCTCAGGCGAGGGTCGGCGAGGCGGGTGAACGACGAAGTCGACGACGGCGAACTCAGGGGTGGTCGCGGCAGCTCCTGGGGTGGACGAAATCGACGGCGCCCTTCTTCTCTAGAGGCGGCCAGCTCCGGCGCAATTCTGACGATGCGCTGCTCGTCTTGCTCCGGGACTGAGGTGGGGTGGTTCTGGGTGAGAGAGGAGTGGAATGGTGTGAAGAATTTGAACGGGGAAGGCCTCTATTTATAGTCGCGACGGTGAGACCGAACGGCATGGGCAGGCGACGGTGGCGACACGGCTACGAGCTGCTAGAGGCATGGCCGGTGGTGGCGATCACTTGGTGGTCTCCTAGAGATGCTCTACGGCTTTATGCGCGCGTAGGGACAGTGCAGTTTGGTCTGGAACACGCGACGCTCTGCGCGGCAGAGGCGGCGTCTTCGACGGCGAGCGGTGGCTGTGAGGCATGGGGCGGTGAACGGGGATGTCTGGCGGTCTCCTGGGATGGTGGTGATCGTGTATGCACGCGGCGAGGGCGGCGCGCGGTCTGTGGGCTTCGGTCGAGCGTGGCGCTCTGGCGCATGCTCGGCATGGTTGACAGAGGCACGGGCGCGACGTTCCTGGGTGCTGTGTTCGACGTCTTCGAGGCAGGGCTGGTCGAGAGGGGGCGGTGAGGCATGGGTGATCTTCCATACAAGGTTGGCACGGCTAGTTTCTCTCCTAGATTGTTGTCTCCACTAGGGTGGCAAGGGTGCACTCGGCTGTTCACCATTGATGACAATGCCAAGCTCACAGTGGTGCTAGTGCCTGGTTTAACTTGCTAGATGATCTACTGAGATGGTTGTGAGCTAGAGAGGGAACAAGTTAGGCAAGAATCACTGCTCACAATAGTGTTTGGATTTTGTTTGATTTGTGTCTACAATGTGTTTGATGAAATGGCCGCAAGAATTCAAGTTTTGAATTTTGAAAAGATTTTTGGTGGGTGTGCTAGGTTGGTGCTGGTGAGTCTGTAGATGCTTGGGTTTTGAAAGTTGAGCTTGTTTGAGTGGTTTTTGAAAAAGTGGGATCTTCTCATATGATAAAGATTCAATTTTGAATTGCCATTTAAACTATGCATTTGAAAGTTTCTGGATGATCACAAAGTGGACCTTGATACTTTGTTATGAGTACAATCAAGGGGTGCAAAGATCCAAAAAAGTTTCTGTTAGGTTCTGAAAGTTTGAGACAGCCAAAGTAGGCATGGGAGTTAAATTGGTCAAAATGACCATTCACTCATTTAGCTTTGTTTTGATTTATTTGTCTTTGGGAAAAGTTTGGGAAATATTTAGATGATGTTTATTTCACCTAAGAAACATCTTACAAGCAAAGAAACACACAAACAAGGTGGTCCAAAATAATTCAAAATGAAATGCATACTCACATGCATGCTTCCATAATTTTATTTAGAAAAGTGTTTGTTAACCCTAGTTTTGATGATTAGAGTTTGATGATTCAAGTTTAGTATTTTTGGGATGTTACAAAATATAACTCTGAACAATAGGAATGGAATAAAGTTATTCCAAATAACCCTGAACCAAACAAGTATCGATGGGAAGTAGAATCTCAAGGTAGAACCATAGGAAATCCTATACCTTGTGATACAGGTATTGAAGAAGAGATCAACTATAACTATAGAGAGCCTTATGGACCATATGGGGGTAACACTAATCCAATCGAGTTAGAAGAGTATTCCGATAGCTACTACACCAATATATATGACTGGATCCAAGAAAAAGCTAAGGAACCAACTTACTATGAGGAAGTGTTGCCGGAAAACCCAGAATATTCTATGGAGGATTACGCCACCTCTAGTCATTTTTCAATGCCTAATCTCAGTCTTGGTACTTCTAATCAAGAATACGCACCTCCTGGATGCTCCTATGCTCCAGAAGGCAGTCGTAGGACTTCACGTCATCATGGACGGAACTCCAGGAAGCACTAGAGGAAGATGAATGTAAGAAAGGAACAACATCCCAAGGGATGAGAGCTTGAATAATGTATATAGAAGGTAATGCGTATTGTAGTTTGAAAGGTTTGCCAAAATAAGTGAGGATATACCCACAAGAACAAGGAGTTCTTGTAAGATAATTGTGTAAATAGGTGTGGAGCAAACCGTTGGAACATCTAGTACATTTGTACGTTATCTAAAACCTATGTATAATACATGGTATATGTTTTGTTGTTTATCGACTTTTGGATCTTCTTAAATCTTCTTGATTGACTAGATCTGTACATGAAGTTAATTAGGTGTGCAAATGCATGATGTAACACCCAGTTATTACTTGATGTTATAGACCTAGATAGAAGCGGGAATTCATGTAAGGGAGTGACGAGTTTCAAAGATCATAAGGAAGACTTATTTGAAGGGTGAAGAAAAATATATAAGGAGTATTAACACCCTTTGGAGGATAGATAGAGCATAGGTCATTTCTAGTCAGCTTTGGAAGAAAGATTATCATAGAAGACGTATGGAGCAGCTAGAAGTAATAAACTTAAGGCCCATTCAAAGTAGGTAGCATTGCTTTGAAGTTAATAAAAGTAATAATACCCAGTTTATGGAAGCGTCATGAACTAGTACAAAGATAAAGTTGTGGAGCAAAATGGTATGTAAGATCTGACAATACAGAGGGAATGTCAGTAGTAGGTCAGAAACAGTAGGGTAATCCATACAACCTATAATGATCCTCCTTTGGTACTTAATCCCTAGTCGGTATTTTGATCCACAGTTTGTATTTTGTCCGCAGCTGGTATTTGGTTAACATAGTTAACCCGATCTTCTTAAAAGTTGCATAAAGAGCATAAAATTTGGCCTAAGTTAAGTAAGACCTAAGGAAGTATAATTTTTTTAAGGTGATCGTCTTTCAATATGCTTCGCAAAGACAGACTCATCCTAGCAAAAATGTCCAATTGTAAGTACGACATATAATGCTGAAAGATTTGCTTCAGAGATCCACAACTGTGTGGATACACCGTACAATCTTTCATCAGAACCTAATTAGGTAAAGTATAAACTGAGCAGAAGCCAACATTCTAGTTATTAAGCCAATAAATACTTTATATACAATTTAAAGATTATTAGTAAACCCTAAGGGGGAGAGTAAACATTATGAATGAAAGTTGAAGAAGTACTAGAGGTAATAATGAAAGATTATTTAAAAAACTGAAGAAGGTATAAGCTTGAAGGTGATAAAAGGATAAATTTAACCGACCAATTCTAGAAGAAACAACTCTTAAGTAACCCATAAGAAGTAATAGAGAACACCTAATTGGGCAAGTATTGGGAATGAGGAATTCCAATGGGTATGGACGAACTGAGTTCAAATCTAATATTGGAAGGAGTACCAAAATCAACTATACTATGACAGGAATAGAAATATAGTCTTTTGACCATAAACACGGGCATATAGAAACTTAAAACTTGTTTTAAGGAGACCCTCTAGACAGTACTTAAAATAGTAACAAAGTTTGATGATTAAATAAAAAGAATTAGATTAGGATATCTAATCAGGTTAGGGAATACTACAATTAATTCCATTTAAGGTCATCATGGAGTGGAGAAATGTAGCAACCACTACAAGTCAATTCCTTGCTCCGAAACGTGAGAGTTTGCGAACTTCGAGGACGAAGTTTATTTTAAGGGGGAGAGTCTGTAACATTCTAGCATTAGAGCCTAGAAATAAGCCGAACCCAGATGTGTGCATTGCATTCATGCATAGAAAATCCGAGTAATTTTCGCGCTTTTAAATAAGAACTGGTCAACATGATTGAAGCTTCTCTCAACTTGACGAAATTGAAGTAGATCATCAAGTTGACTGTGATAAGTCTCATCATGACCTTTGTTAAAACCTTATTTGGGTAAACATGATTTGAGCTAAGGGTAGATTAGATATAATAAATGTTACTCATAATACTTTGTTCAAATAAATAGTTTCTGATCCTTAAGGGATTCTATCATCACATTTAACACAACAATTCATAAGTGCCAAGTTAAGATTACAAACTAAAGTAATATAAATGTAATGACTAACCCTGACCTATCTTATTCTTATATATTCTTACTATGAGTACCATAGTAATACTTAACTCTTTAATAAGATTGAGTTGGAAAGAGACTAAGTCTAGATCATTCGCTATATATCCTTCTTTCCATATCAATTTTTATGGAACTTATGTTAATATCTGTTGTTCATCAATGTTGAGTAATTCCCCATTGATTCACAAATTCTTTAACTATCAATCCTTGATCTACTATTTCTTGATCTTATCATAACATCTACTTAAATATTTTAAAGAGGGAATAGTCCATGAATAACCTTAATCCAATATGAGATACTAAGAAGATAATTTCAATACAATTGAAAAGTAGTATTGATAAAGCCTTGTATAGCCAACTAAGAACTTAATGTCACATCCCAAATTTTAGATTTGGTCTTGCATATCATTCATATCATTGCATCATATCTTTCCATGCAAAACCGTCGAGTAGAAAGGTTCGACGAAACGCTATTTGCAAAACCCTACTTTGCTTCGCTACCAGGTTCTTGCGGGGAGATTTAGAAGGCCTTGCAACAACCACCCCTGTAGGTTCGAGTTTTCGCGCAAACTTCGACTGAAGGTTGTGCCCCTCGACGATACGAACCCGTAGGCGCGAGAATCGCTCCAATCGGAGTTCGTATGCAAAAGTCTCGGACGTTTTAGTAAACCGCCGGAAAACTGTCCGAATTTCCGGACTGATTTCCGAGTTGTAGTCAATTTCTGGACCGAATTGGAGTAGAACTCGCGTGAGAGGGCCACAAAAGGACCCCACCAGGGACTTGTAACCCGTGCCCTACCCCGCCTCCTCGACCGCCCGCCTCCCTGCCGCGATCGCCGCCCCTCCTCGATTCGCGTGCCCGCGCCGCCCTCGGGAACCGCCCGCGCCGCCACTGGAGCCGCCGCCGCTGGCCGCCACCCACCGCCGCCGCCGCTGCTGCCACCGCCACGCGGCCACCGCGGCCTCGCCGCCCCGCCGCCACGCCGCGCCGCCACCGCGCGCCCGGCCGCCGCCGCCGCCGCCGCCGCTGTCGCAGCCGCCGCGCCGCCGCCGCCGCCCCGCCTCGCCGCCATCGCTTGCGCCGCGTGCACTAGCTGCTGCCTCGATTCGCGTGCTAGCATGCATGCATACACGTACACACACGTACGCGCCGCCTCGCGCGCAATGTAACTTTTCTCGACCCGAAGTTGACCGTGTGTACGCCCGTGCAGGAAAGATCTCGACGTCGGATCCGATCGCCACCGCCGTCCGGAGCTCGCCGCACCTTTCGGAGTCCGTTTCGTCATCCGTTTCCGGTAAGACAGCAGCCACCGTCAGATCTCAGATCAGCGGCTTAGATCGTTCGTTGACTGGTCAGCATCCCAGGCGTTGACGCCTGAGCGCCAAACAAATGCATACGCTTGATGGGTCAATTTCGTTAATCCCTTTAGTTGGCAGATTTCGGTAGAATCTTGTAAATTGCGTAGAAATTCAACCGCTTGGCCAAAAATTGCAAATAAAATATGTACGAGTTCAGTGAGTCGTGTAGAATCTCTCTGTAGCTTTGGTTCAGACTTTTACTGTCAGGTTTAGTACAGTTTAATCAAACTAGTTAGTGGCCTTTTCGGGGTAATAAATTCGTAAAAAATGTTCCGTAGCTCCAAAAATCGCGTGTGATATGTCCCTGAACTTGTATGAACGAGGGGAATCTCATCGTGAAATAAAAAGGTAGGCTTACAGTAAAAACTTCCGCAGTATTTGTCTAATGGATTTCTGCAGTGTTTTAATTACTCGGGGAGTTTTATAATTCCTTTTTGAGTAATTACAATTGGTACTGTTCCTATTCAGCGATACCTATGCGGTAGAATTTTCCCAAGATTTTACGAACAGTATACTACCGTAGTGAATTATTTAAGTTCTAGCTCTAGTTTGGGGCATTACTTTTGTCTATTAGTTCTCCTAGCGCCAAAACTATTTTCCATGCATGCAATCGGTAGTGTTATGTTATAGGATGTTGTGGTGCAGCTGTAGCACCAATTCACTTGCCGATCTTGCATTCATGCATCATATTTGTTGCATATGTTGTGGATTGTTTGTTTATGAATGCAATTGTGTCGTGTAGATTGTGCTGAGTGCAACGCTTGTTCGTGTGAGGATTGTGCTCCAGACCGCTACAACCAAGGCAAGTAGATGCTACTTTGTTCATGAATATCGTCCTACTATTTTCTATGCATTGTCGTGTATTTTGTAGATGCATGTGTAGGATGATACTATCGCTATGCTATGTCCTATTATGTGGTATGACCCTCTTTGTAGATGAACCACCATTGGTAGATGTGCTTAGCCATGCTTTGTTGAACGAGGGCTGGGTTACATCATTTGATACTTGTTTTCTCAAAGTATTGGTTTGTGAAAACTAAAACAACTTAATCAATGAACCCCCTGGGTGTGATGGTATTGATAAATTTTGGTGGTTTCATTGCGGAAAGGCACCCAGGTATCAAGAGAGAATGATTGGCTTCTTTATTGTGTAGCTTACGAGTACAACCATGTGCCAATAATGGAATGGGCGGTTGGTTGGACTTAGTAGGTTGTGGTAACTCGAACCCGCATATCCAGAGATGTAGAATTTTGGTAGGTTGGACCGGTGCGCGTCGGGATTGAGGAGCTACTTCCCGAATAGTCTCTCCTTGGTCTTCTCCCTATCATCACCCAAAATGAGAGTGATGGTACGAGCTGGGCTGGCCAAGTCACATGGGTAAAGTGTACTAACCTCTGCAGAGTGTATAATCTAATCGATTAGCCGTGTCCCCGGTTATGGACATCTGAGTTGCTAGATATTGATCCCACGACATGTTTCTCGCTCATTCTAATTTCATAATTGTTTTAATCTTGTTGGGTTAACTTATTTGGGATCTTTTCAAAGAACATTGAAAACTGTTTATGAAAGTAGGACAAATGTATTTGCAAATGCAAGCCAGACACAGCTCCAATTGCCAGATATGCATGTAGATGTTAGTACTATTGTCTCCATTACTAGCTCTACTTGCCATACATTCCATGTATTGACCCTTCGGGGCTGCTACGTTTCATGTTGCAGGTTATTCCGATTCTGATTGATCGTTATAGGCCACGGTACTCCACTCGGCACTTGTTCACTTGTGGACAATTTGAAGATTGGAGGATTTACTTGCTTTTGTTGCTACCTAAATACTTTGAGCTAGCTTTATGCTAAGCTTTCATTGTAATAATGGTACTCTGGATCTTTGTAGATCATGATACACGGTTATTTTGCTATGATTATCTATCTTACTCTATTGTGGGCCAATGAACCGATCCAGGGATTGACATGTCACATAGAGGCCACGGTCTTATCAGAACCGGGGTGTCACAGGATGGTATCAGAGCCCGTGTGTCGACTGTAGGATCGTGACCTAGGATTGGATTAGGAAGCCATAGAATTATTAAGCCTATATTATCACTGTCTTTCCTCTTACGCCTTTCACCCTCGTAAATTCTTACCATATGCTATTCTCACACTTTCTTCTTTTACTTGATAGATGGGAGACGTCAGGACTGAGTATGTCACCATGGAGTCACCAAGGCCCTTTGCAAGGCAGTTAGCTCAGCTCCCTCAGTCATTGGGATTGCCACTGCCTATGTTCAAGGGAAGAAGGCTGTACACCTATGGATATGGAGAGGATGCATGGGAGATCACTACCTTCATATTCAGAGATGCCGCCTTGCCAAACCCCGCGCACTTGGTCTACACCAAGATATACTGCAACTGGGGACTTGGAATCAACTTGGCTGTACATGAAGCCCTGTCTCGCCAGTGCCACTATGTCCGACACCTGCTGCCTGCAGATTCACCCTACCGTGATTATGGAAGGCGTGATGAAGATAGGAACATTGTGGTTACCCCGGGCGACATGAACAACATGCCGCCCCGTCGGAGGCACATAGAGGACATGGAGAGGGAGAATGGAGCTCTAGCAGAGAAGGTGAGGATGTTGAAGGAGATAGCAGACTTTACTAGCAATGGAATGGTGGTCCAAGGACAGGAGATTGACACTTTGCATGAAGCTGTGGAATTCGAGATGCCTCGATAGCGGAGATGAGACCATAGCCCATCTTCATGGCACTGTGCAAGAAAATACCCAGAGCATACAACAGTTGCAAGGGACTGTCCAGGAAAGGGACCAAACCATTGAAGCTTTGACAGCCCAGATTGCCGCTCTCCAAGCACAGCTAAATCCACCCTCTGATGATGACAATGGAGATGATGGCAATAATGGGGATGATGATGACAGTGGAGACGATGATGATGATGAGGACGAGGATGATGATGATGGAGACGATGATGGTGGAGGAGATGAAGCTGTTGCTGTAGCAGCTGAGAATGAAGAAGAAGAGGAGGATCCAGAAGAGGTCGATTTTGAAGTCTCAAGTGATGGTTCAGGAGAGGTGTACACTCCGCCGCCATGGTTGTACCGCGAGCCGAAGCGCCAACGCATGACCGCAAGGACCTACCTCAATCTCTTCAAGAAGTAGATAGAAGTCCACCAATTAGTCCACGTTTGGAGAACACATTAGGATTAGTCTCGATCGTTGTGAAACTTAGTTCGTGTTAGTTTAAAAGTGTTTAGTTGCTTATTTGTGTATCCCAATATCCCAGGATTTATTTGTGCGAATTTTATGAAAGAGTTATGGCAATTTGGTTATCATCTGTGTTATTTTCGCTGCAGTTTTTCTTCTGATACAGCGATCTTCGCGATTTTCATATTTTTCTGGTAACTCGGTAAATCTGAAAAATTGGGCTGATGAAACTCTCTGCTATATGCAAAAATTGGCTTAATTTTTCCGACGAGTTTAAGTCAGCGGAAAAATTCGTGATTGCTGCTGGACTTACGCAGAATTGCTGTTTTGCTGATTAGTTGATCTATTGCTTAGTTAACCATTGCCAACTCTTGCAAAACTATTTCAGTAGTTATATACTGCTAGGATAACACCTGGGATGTTGCTGGATCGCTTGTTTGTTGATGTGTTGTTTGCTTGTGATTGTCTGCTATTGTTTGTTGTTGTTGTGTGATCATATGGATGGGTAGAATCCTATTATCGTAGTTGATTCTTTCTAAACTTACCTATGCTGAACCACAGATGCCTCCCCGTTGCCAACCCACTGAGATGGAGCAACTCATGGCATCTCAGGCACAGCTGACCCAAGTGATGACCCAGTTCATGGCGAATCAGAACAACAACAATGGAAACAATCAGCCTCAGGGAGATGCTCTCACCAGATTTCTGAGGTTAAGGCCAGCTAAGTTCTCTACTGCAACGGAACCAATGGTTGCTCTCGACTGGTTGCGTTCAGTCAACAAGGATCTAGTAACTGTCGGATGCACTGATGCTGAGAAGGTGAGGTTTGCCGCTCACCTACTGGAGGGACCAGCCGCTTCTTGGTGGGACACATTTCAGATCACCCACCCGCTGGATACCGTGACTTGGGCTATGTTTGAGGAAGGTTTCCGGACCAACCACGTGTCTTCAGGAGTTCTGAGCCTGAAGAGGAAGGAGTTCCGCAACTTGCGCCAAACCAATCGCACCATGGCCGAGTACATTGAGGAGTTCAACAACCTGTCCCGTTATGCACCTGAGGATGTTGACACTGATGCCAAAAGGAGGGAGAGATTCCTGGATGGCCTCAGTGATGAGCTTTCACTACAGCTACTTGTGGTTTACTGCCCCACTTTCTAGGAGCTTATGGACAAGGCTAGGATCTTGGAGGGGAAGCACAAGCAGGTGGAGAACCGCAAGAGAAAGAGCAATACTCATCACTCCGGTTCACACCACAAGTCTCGCACTTCATATGATGGATACTCCAAGCATGGGGGAAGTGACCATGGGAGCCATGACCGCCGCGATGGACATCGTCATGACAACCATAGGAGCAGCCACCACAACCCCAAGGGAGGACACTCTCACCACTCTGGAGGACACGGTGGACATGACCGCAACCGTGATCGCAACTTCGTGAAGAAGGATCTCGAGGAGGTGGCGTGCTTCAAAGCGCGAAGGGACACTATGCGACAACTGTCCAGGAGGAAAGGACTGAAGCCAACCAACGGCGAGAAGGCCACAGTGAACCACATGAATGTGGAGGAGATTCCAGATGAGCCTGACCTTGTGATTGGTAAGTTCCCAATCAACACTTACCCTGCACTTATACTTTTTGATACTGGTGCATCGCATTCATTCATATCAAGGGCATTTGTGGATAAGTATAAGTTACCTACTGAGTCTATGAAAAGGTCTATTAGAGTGAGTTCACCTGGAGGAGATATGATAGCTAGCGCGGGATGCTGCGATTTAACTGTGAGGATTGGAACACACAACTTCATTGCACATCTAGTAGTACTGGATTCACAGGGATTAGATGTCATTCTGGGTATAGATTGGATGTCCATGCATGGGGGACACATAGATTTTGCACGGCGAGCTATTTCACTCAAAACCCCGGATGGTAAGAGGATTAGATTCAAGTCGGCTGCACGACCAGGAAGGTGTAAGTTGAATTCTCTTAAGGGGGTTAGCATGGATACTGTGCCAGTGATTAGGGATTACTCTGACGTGTTTCCGGAAGAGCTGCCAGGGATGCCACCTGATAGGGATGTTGAGTTTCTTATCAACCTGATGCCGGGAACAGGACCTATAGCAAAGAAACCATATAAGATGGATGTGGATGAGCTGAAAGAATTGAAGAAACAGTTGAAGGAGCAGCTGGAAAAGGGATTCATTCGGCATAGTGCGTCGTCATGGGGAGCACATGTTCTGTTTGTGGAGAAGAAAGATAGCACCAAGAGATTGGTGGTAGACTATCGCTCGCTGAATGAAGTAACCATCAAGAACAAGTACCCTCTGCCGAACATAAATGATTTGTTTGATCAACTGGAAGGAGCAAAGGTGTTCAGCAAGATTGATCTGCGATCAGGCTATTTCCAATTGAAGATCCGGGAGGAGGATGTACCAAAAACCGCCTTCACCACTAGGTATGGTTTATATGAGTATACAGTTATGTCTTTTGGACTAACGAATGCCCCGGCATACTTCATGACCATGATGAACAAGGTATTTATGGAGTATTTGGACAAGTTCATGGTGGTGTTTATTGATGACATACTGATATATTCCAAGGATGATGCCGAGCATGAGAAACATCTGAGGATGATTATGGAGAAGCTAAGAGAGCACAAGCTGTATGCCAAATTCAGCAAGTGTGAATTCTGGCTTAACACCGTTGGGTTTCTTGGACACGTAGTGTCAGGAGAAGGAATTGCTGTTGATCCAAACAAAGTGACTGCAGTAACTGAGTGGGAAGCACCCAAGAATGCTGGAGAGATTCGAAGATTTTTGGGACTTGCTGGATATTATAGGAGGTTCATTGAAAACTTTTCCAAGATTGCTAAGCCGATGACTGAACTTCTGAAGAAGGAGAGGAAGTTTGAATGGCCAGACGTATGTGAAGCCAGCTTTCAGGAACTGAAGCGTCGACTAGTGACCGCGCCTGCTCTGTGTTTACCAGACCTACAAAAGGATTTCCAAGTGTACTGTGATGCTTCACGACAGGGACTTGGGAGTGTGCTGATGCAAGATGGGAGAGTAGTGTCATATGCCTCGCGACAACTCAAGCACCATGAGCGGAATTACCCCACACACGACTTGGAGTTAGCGTCACTGGTTCATGCGCTCAAGGTATGGAGGCATTACTTAATGGGAAAACACTATGATGTGTACACCGACCACAAGAGCCTGAAGTACATATTTACACAGAAGGAACTGAACATGAGACAACGGAGATGGTTGGAACTTATCAAGGATTATGATATGAATCTACAATACCACCCAGGAAAGGCTAATGTAGTAGCAGATGCTCTGAGCCGGAAGGTTTATGCCAATGGATTGACAATTGGTGAATTGACTGAGGATTTGTGCAAGCAATTCAGGGACCTTAGACTGGAGGTAGTATCTGAAGGATACCTGGCCACAATGGAAGTCCAACTGACGCTACAGGACAGGATCATAAAGGCTCAAGTGGGAGACAAGGAAATAGAAGAGATAAAGGAAAGGATGAAGGAGAACCAGGAAAAGGATATTCGCGAGGATGAACATGGTACCTTGTGGTATGGAGATCGTTTTTGTGTGCCCAGCGACCCGGAGATAAGGGAGTTGATTTTGCAGGAGGCCCATAACTCGCCGTACTCCATACATCCGGGCAACACAAAGATGTATATGGATTTGAAGAGCAGATTTTGGTGGAACAACATGAAGGGAGATATCGCCAAGCATATTGCCCTATGTGATGTATGTAGCCGAGTGAAGGCGTAACACGAAGCCCGGAGGATGCTGACCATTGCTGTCTTGGGATGGAAGTGGGATAGAGTGGGAATGGACTTTATCACAGGATTGCCAGACCAGGTCAGATATGACTCTATTTGGGTAGTGTTCGACCATTTGACCAAGGTAGGCCACTTTATACCGGTGAAGACGACCTATACAAGTGCAAAGTTGGCCAAGATTTACATGGACAGGATTGTGTGCCTACACGGAGTTCCCAAGAGTATCGTATCTGATAGAGGCACCCAATTTACCTCACACTTCTGGCGCCAGCTACACGAGTCACTTGGTACTAGATTGGAGTTTAGCGTTTCACCCATGGTCGATGGATGCATGAGAGGGTGAATCAGATTTTGGAAGACATGCTGAGAGCTTGCGCCTTGGCTCATGGTTCTGGTTGGGATGAGAATTTGCTGTATGCGGAATTTTCCTACAACAACAGCTATCAAACCAGCATCAAGACGTCACCGTTCGATGTGCTATACGGAAAACGGTGCCGAACACCATTGCTATGGGATGGAGTAGGAGAACGTCAGTTGTTTGGACCTGATTTGATCAAGGATGCTGAGGAGAAGGTCGCCTTGATTAGGGATAGGCTGAAGGTAGCACAATCAAGGCAGAAGAGCTACGCTGACGCCAAGCGCAAGGAAGTGGTGTACGAGATAGGCGATAGAGCATACCTCAGAGTATCGCCGCTTCGTGGAATCAAGAGATTTGGAATTAAGGTAAACTGGAACCTCGATTCATTGGACCGTATCGGGTCTTAGCACGCAAAGGAGAAGTTGCTTATCAGTTGGAGTTGCCAGAGGCTCTGTTTGCTGTTCACAACGTGTTCCACGTGTCCCAGCTGAAGAAGTGCCATCCGGAGATGGTGGATACTGTGGCATCCCGCAAAACCACTACTAGAAAATCGCGTTGAATTTGTGCATTGCATCGTCATCATCATGCATTGTTTGACTGCATTATTTGAAAAGCCTAGTTTTGAATTGTACAAAACCCCTATTATTTTCAAACACAAAACCCCGATCGCATCGGAGATTTTTATTTGTCTAAAAACCGTTTGCAAAATGACCTTATTTTAATTTAAACGCGGCCAAACAAACACACAATTGAAAACAGCCCAATCCTAAATCATTTCCCACCCAAATCCTATCTAACCACCAATCCCAGGCTGCCACCTCCCCCTCTCACCCCAAACATACCCACCTGCCACCTCATCTATCCACCTCTTTCTCTCTCTCTCTTTTCTCACCCGCAGCCTCTCTACCCTCCCTCTCCTCTCTCTCTGTGCCCCGGGTCCCACCCCACAGTCCCTCCTCCTCCACCCACCAACCCGCCGGCCACACCCCACTCACCTGGCCCGCTGCCCCTGGGACCCACGTCCTCCCCTGGTCCCACCCGCTGGCCCTGTCCCCCCCACGCGTCGTCTTCCTCCTCCCCTTCCTCCCGCACGCGCAGCACCCCCTCCTCTGCCCCGCCACCATCTCTCTCTCCACCGGCCCCTTCTCCTCCCTAGCGCCTCCTCCTCCCCTGGCCGGCGTCCCCGCTCCGGCGCCCACCACCGCCGCTCGCCTCCAGTGCCCCTCCCAGCTCACCTCTCCGCCCCTTCCGCGTCCCCGCCGCTCCTCCGCCCCGACCCAGCCTCGCCCGGCCACCGCGTCGCCGCCTCGGCCACGCTTGTCAAGGCCTGCGCCCGCGCCTCGAGCACCGCCCGCGTCGACCCTCCTCTCCGCCGTCGCTGCCGCGCCGCCAGCCAGCGTCAGCGCCAGACCCCCGCCCGCGCGGCTCGCGTCCCGACCCCGCCCGAAGCTCGCCGCCCGCGGCCCCTCCCTCGCCAGCGCGATTGCTCGCCCATCGCCGCCGCCCGGCGCGAACGCCTCGGCGGCGCCGGTGTCCTCGATCTCCTGCTCGCCTCGCCGGCCTCGGGCGCCCCCGCTCGCCCTCCGGCCGCCCTGCGCCCAAGCCGCCGCCCCGACGCCGTCTGCCTCGCCGTACCGACCCTCACCTCGCAGCAGCTTCACGAGAACCCTGCCTCCGAGCCGCCGCTGCCAGGTCCCCCTCCTCGCGTCGCCTCGGCAAGGTCGCCCCAACCCCACCCATGGTCGCCGCCAAGCCTCGTGTGTGGAAGAACGACCTTCGCGGTACACTCTTCGATGCCAAGGATAACCCACCCCGGAGGACGTTGACAAGGCACCGAGATCCCCTCATCGACAAGACCGGCTCGTCATCGACGTTTGCAAGGATGTGCGTCAGGGCAACCAAATCCACACCGACGCCAATCCAAGATCGACAACGACCCTCATGACCGGAACCCGAACCCTCGACAAGATCTCCGCCTCTGGATTCCGATGCCTGCGACAAGGAGCACCGAGGATGCCGTCACGGAACCCGATCCCGTGGAACGCCAAGGCCCGAACCCGAAGCACCATCGGAGTGCCATTCAAAGCCCCATCGACAAGATCGCCCTCGCGGACTCGAGTACCCCGGTACCCGATCCACTTAAGTTCGCCATCAACGACAAGAACGACAGCAACCAGGGCGAGTCCGATGCCCCGACACCCGACCAAGTACTTCCTCCCGGAACGCCACGATCTCCGCCGTGGAACGACAAGACCGCCAACATGAACCGAAGACTCCGGATGCGCCAAGACCTACCCCGCTGTCCGAGAACGATCCCGTCGAGACCGATCCGTCGAACCCTGGACCCTGGACCCTGTCGAACCCCGAACCCCGAAACCCGAAGATCGTCGAGCCCCCTCTGATGTGTGACCCCTTTTCCTCGAACCCTATTTTATAACATATCAATTTGTTGCACATTAAATTGTCATTCCCGCATGCATAGCATTGGTTTGGGGGCCTTATGCCGATTCACCTAATAATTAAATATGGGGCCCATATGCGGGCAAATCTAGCCTTATATTGGCCTCATCTAAACATGTATAGCGAACCGGATCCATCTGTTGTCTTGCTAAACAACATTTAATTTGCGGGGTTCTAAACAACTTGAACCATTTAAGTAATCGTCGGGACCCCGGTTCCGCTTAATATGACCTAATTGCATCGCATCTTTGCCATGCCATCCATCATGCATGCATCATGCCGATCTTCTGCCGTTGTATTAAATATCGCATCCGGTGTTTCTTCTAGTGTTTTGCTTCTTCGCGGATAAGGCCGTTGAGTTGATGTGAACTTCGCCCCGATCTTCGGATGAACCCTTCGTCAATGTTTTCAGGCGAGCATCTCCCCCTTTCTACCTATCTTACTTTCATAGTATTTATTTCCCTCCTGTTGATCTATTGCTATCTGTGTTGCGATGCTCTAGTTTTCGTGCCCGTGATTTCTCTTGCAGCCTTATATTGCCTTGGACACATCCTATTACCTGTTGTTTGGTAGATAGTTGGACTTGCGCGTCGTAGTTGCTTGCTCAAGTGCTGATGTGTGTCGTCATATGCCACAGTTGCTGATGTATTGCCGCATGTTGATGTTGGAGATGATTCTAGTTTACTTATCGTCACTTTAATTTCTGTTTAACAACTAAAATTGAAATAAGCAGAGGCATCGGTGGGTGATAGATAATATTTGGTTTCCGAACGCCCACTTGTGTCCCGTAAGACCCCGAGTACTCGATACCTGTTCCTTGATTTATCGCTCTATCCACATCCGGGAGGTATATGGGACCCCGAGCCGAGCTTGATTCATCTTATTTCTTGGGGCCACAAACTAGTTTGAGGTGTTTTTACTATCTGTACTTATGCCATGCTACTTCGTATTCAAATTGTGCAGAGCGCACACTGTCTTTGCTTAGGTAAGCGGGATGTTTTTCGGTATCGGCAGTCCCCGATTGGGGACCTCGTTCTGACCATCGACGCAAACCTTGAGTCCGTCTCGAGCTTGCTTACTCCGTTATGTGTACTCAAGGGTGGCCCCTGAAATATTTCTGAATCTGTGATTGTTCATCGTGAAAGCCTCGTTGGGTTTTGAGTTGGTTTTTCCGAGGTTGATCGAGCGTGTGTTGCTATTGGTGCACCCGGCGGGTAAAACTTTCTCAAGCCGTGTCCGGATATGGACGACTTGGAGCACAGTATCTCGATCATAGACAAGCATAACTAAAGTTTACTGCTATAAATTTGACTTATAATGACTAGTAATCAGCTTCACTATAATGGAATGGCTAATTAATACTGCCCACAATTGCTTGTTTGGTTGTCGCTTGCGACAATTGTACCTGACTAGTAAATCTTGCAACTACAACGGAATGGCTGAATAAAAGTACCAACAACTGCTGGGTTTCGGGTTTATCTCATGCTATCTGTATCGGATTAGTAATTGTTGCAACTATAACGTAATGGATAACTAAAAGTGCCCACTGCTTATTTTATCAGGACGATTAACTAAACCTGACTAGTAAAGTGCCACAACTATAACTGTATAAGTAAAACTGCCAACCGTGTGAGTTCCTCGGTTGACTTCCTCGTTTGGTCTCGAGGGGGAAACGCCAGGATGGGTTTGTTTGGTGTTAGCTTCAGGTTGGATCCGGATAGGTCTATCTTACCCCTCTCTGATAACCGCCAGTTGTATCGGGTCTCTATAGGTTGTTTAGTGCATGCTGCCGCTGCCGCTTCAGTCCACCATACCTATGTAGGCGACGACCGCCGAATTCTAGCCTCGCCGTGTACTGGCCTCAGTACTGACGCTCCTTTATTTTTCCTTTGCCCTTTGTCGGCACCCCTTTTGTTTAAGCAGGTTTTGAGATCGACGTCGTTAGCAGGGTTACCCTTCCGGCTTGGCCTGGGCAGGGTTATGGACGCCATTGGTTATTCTTCAGGGCTCTTAGCCCCATTTGCATCTTGTCCGTAGTCGGACGCTCTATCATTTTCAAGGTGATTTGGATCTTTGTATAATACATCTGTATTCTTGACTCTTTGAGTCGCTGTTATATATATATCTGTTTTGTGGGTCCCATCGAGGACTGTTGTGTAATGTTATTACTTCGTTTTCCACCCGCACGAAAGTGCCTGGTGGGCACCTTTGAATCGTTTCTATGCGGGTTTGGTGAATTTTGCCCAAACTTGCATTGGTCCGATTCTGAGGGTGTTGCTCTTAGCCCCATTTGCATCTTGTCCGTAGTCGGACGCTCTATCATTTTCAAGGTGATTTGGATCTTTGTATAATACATCTGTATTCTTGACTCTTTGAGTCGCTGTTTTATATCTGTTCTGTGGGTCCCATCGAGGACTGTTGTGTAATGTTATTACTTCGTTTTCCACCCGCACGAAAGTGCCTGGTGGGCACCTTTGAATCGTTTCTATGCGGGTTTGGTGAATTTTGCCCAAACTTGCATAGGTCCGATTCTGAGGGTGTTACAGATACACCATTGAGAGACACCGTACCGCTAGAGGAGGTTCAGTTGGAGAATGATTTGACCTATGAGGAGAAACCGGTCAAGATTCTGGAGACAGCAAAAAGGACCACCCGTACCAAGACAATCAAGTTTTGCAAGGTACAGTGGAGCCACCACACCGAAGAGGAAGCCACTTGGGAGCGTGAAGATGACATCCGAGAGGACTACCCCCACCTATTTGCTAGCCGCGCTGAATCTCGAGGACGAGATTCATCTTAAGGGGGTTAGTCTTGTCACATCCCAAATTTTAGATTTGGTCTTGCATATCATTCATAGCATTGCATCATATCTTTCCATGCAAAACCGTCGAGTAGAAAGGTTCGACGAAACGCTATTTGCAAAACCCTACTTTGCTTCGCTACCAGGTTCCTGCGGGGAGCTTTAGAAGGCCTTGCAACAACCACCCCTGTAGGTTAGAGTTTTCGCGCAAACTTCGACTGAAGGTTGTGCCCCTCGACGATACGAATCCGTAGGCGCGAGAATCGCTCCAATCGGAGTTCATATGCAAAAGACTCGGACGTTTTAGTAAACCGCCGGAAAACGGTCCGAATTTCCGGACCGATTTCCGAGTTGTAGTCAATTTCTGGACCGAATTGGAGTAGAACTCGCGCGAGAGGGCCACAAAAGGACCCCACCAGGGCCTCGTAACCCGTGCCCTACCCCGCCGCCTCGACTGCCCGCCTCCCTGCCGCGATCGCCGCCCCTCCTCGATTCGCGCGCCCGCGCCGCCCTCGGGAACCGCGCCGCCTCCTGAGCCGCCGCGCCGTCGCCTCGCTGCCGTCACCACCCGCCGCCAGTACCGCCGTCGCCCGCTGCGCGCGACCGCTGCCAGCGCCGCTTGCACCACCGCCAGCTCCATGCCGCCTTCTTCGCCCAGCGCCACCTCTGGCGCGACCTCGCCATAGCGCCGTGCCGCGCCGCCACAGCGCCCGCCGCGCTTCACGCACCGCTGCCGCTCCGGCCCGTCATTGCCGCTGCTGCCGCCGCCTCCCTGCGCCCCCTCGCCGCCGCCGCTGCTTGCGCCGCCTCGCTGCGTGCACTAGCCGCTGCCTCGATTCGCGTGCTAGCATGCATGCATACACGTACACGCATGTACGCGCTGCCTCGCGCGCAATGTATCTTTTCTCGACCCGTAGTTGACCGTGTGTACGCCCGTGCAGGAAAGATCTCGACGCTGGATCCGATCGCCACCGCCGTCCGGAGCTCGCCGCACCTTCCGGAGTCCGTTTCGTCATCCGTTTCCGGTAAGACAGCAGCCACCGTCAGATCTCAGATCAGCGGCTTAGATCGTTCGTTGGTCAAATCCATCGGCGTTGACTAGTCGACGCCCGATCGCGCCTAGTCAAAGAACCGCTTGGAGGTCAATTTCGTTAATCCCTTTAGTTGGCAGATTTCGGTAGAATCTTGTAAATTGCGTAGAAATTCAATCGCTTGGCCAAAAATTGCAAATAAAATATGTACTACTTCCAGGAGCACCCAATCACGGTCGTCTCCTCCGCGCCATTGCAGGACATCATCCGCAACTACGAGGCGACTGGGCGAGTCGCCAAGTGGACCTTCAAGATCGGCGTCCACAACATCAAGTATGAGCCACACAAGGCGATCAAGTCGCAGGCCTTGGCAGACTTCCTCGCCGACTGGGAGGAGGCGCAACAGCCAGATAAGTTGCCATACCTCCACTACTGATCGCTCCACTTCGGCGGGTCCAAGAACGTGGACTGCGCAGGGGCAGGAATCATACTCACCTCCCCCAAAGGCAACAAGCTCCGCTACATGCTGTACCTCGACTTCACCCCCTGCACCAACAACATGGCCAAGTACGACGACCTCCTTCACGGCATGATAGCTGCCAAGGAGATGAACGTCAATTGCCTACGATGCTACGGCGACTCCGACTCGTCGCCGCACAAGTCGCTGGCACCTGCGATGCCGTCTACCCCACCATGGCGGCATACCGCCAAGCAGTGGACCAACCGGGGGGCCACTTCGTCGGCTACTCCATCGAGTGGATCGACCGGCGCAAGAATGAGGAGGCCGATGCCCTCTCTCGCATCGGTTCGGGTCGACTAACGCCACCTGCCGGCGTCTTCCTTGACACCATCCACAAGCCCTCCGTCTCTCCCCCGAAGGAGATCGACCTCGGCATCCCCCTGCAACCAGAGCCTGCCCTGGTCGCCTTGATCGCCGGACCCAGCGTCTGGACTCCGCCATACATCGCCTACCTAGAGGGTGGAACATTGCTAGCAGACGAGACGGAGGCACGCATGATCGTGTGCCATTGCAAATCCTTCGTCATCATCAATGGCGAGCTCCACAAGCGCAGCGTAATAGGCGTGTTCCAACGTTGTGTGCAACCTGGCGAAGGACACAAGATCCTCCAAGACATCCACACCGGCGAATGCGGCCACCACGCCGGCGCCAAGTCCCTGGTCACCAAGGCCATGCGACACGGCTTCTACTGGCTCACCGCGCATGCTGACGCGATCGACATCGTCCAACGCTGCGTCGGGTGCCAGAAGTACGCCAACCAGACACACATACCTAGCTCGACGCTCAAAACCATCCCCACCACCTGGCCATTCGCCATATGGGGCATGAACATGGTGGGCCCCTTCAAGAAGGCGCCCTCCGGCTACACCCACCTCCTAGTCGCAGTCGACAAATTCACCAAGTGGGTGGAGGCCAAGCCGGTCCGCAAGTGCGACGGGAAGACCGCGGCCAAATTCCTCTATGAGCTCATCTACCGCTACGGATTCCCGCACAACATCATCACGAACAATGGCACCAACTTCGCCAAGGACACCATGGCAGAATACCGCGAGGAGCACAACATATGGCTCGACCTCGCTTCAGTCGCCCACCCGGAGTCCAACGGCCAGGCGGAATGTGCCAACCAGAGCATCCTCCATGGCCTCAAGCTGCGACTATAAGTTCCCCTCGAGAAAACTCCGGGATGCTGGGTCGAAGATCTCCCCTCCGTCATCTGGGGCATCTGCACCTCCGTCAACCGATCGACTAGGTTCACGCCTTTCTTCATGGTGTACGTTGCCGAAGCCGTCATGACGACAAACCTCGAGCACGACTCGCCTCATGTCGCCAACTACACAGAGGTCGAGAACGAGCTTGCACGCCAAGACGGGGTCGACCAACTCGACGAAGCACGCGACCTGGCTTGCTCTCGGACCGCCATCTACCAGCAGGGACTCCACCGCTACCATAGCCGCCGAGTCCAGACACGCACCTTCCAGGAGTGAGACTTGGTCCTGCGACTGATCCAGGACAAGAAGGGCATACACAAGCTCTCTCCCCCATGGGAGGGACCATTCGCCATAGGGCGAGTCCTTGGCAATGACGCCTACTACCTCATCTACGTCCGAGGCGACGGATAACTCGACGTCAAGCGACCGTCGAATGTAAACCTCCTAAGGAAGTTCTACACCTAGAACTCCAACCTGTATTCCCCCCGCCATGCAATAAAAAATTCGACTCGCACAAATTGTGCCTACTCTCAAATCCTTGTGCCAATCGCACTCATAACTACAACATTGCGCTATTCCTGGAAGTCAACCCTTGGCTGTGCGACCGACACATCTAAGTAGTGCGACGCAAGGGCATCGAGGAAATTCGGGCCTTGCATCGTCCATGAAAAACGCCAACCCGGAGCCTCCATCGGAGTCGCCCCACTCGACTATCCCGTCGGGCCAAGACAACCGCAAACGCTTCATACAACTACCTGGTCCTCCGCATCCTCGGTGCAGCGACTCGAACGGTTAAGTACCACGCTTGGGGACTCGCTTCAGTCTAAACCCACATGGCTCGGGAACACACCAAGTATGAGAGCGCGCCTTGGACTGGCCATGCGACTGGCTCCTCGAGTCAGGTAGAGTGACGCGCCAAGCACAACACGCTCCGTCCTCAGCTACCTCGGACATGCGACTAGAACGGACAAGTACCACGCTCGAGGACTCTTCCAACCGACCCCGTTCGCGCTTGATAAAACGGCTAAGTATAGAGCACCCCTTGGGGTTGCCAAGCGACTGGCTTTCCAAGTGACGGCGAGTCGACCTCAACTAACTAACAGCATACAAACAAACATACACACATAATCACGAGGTAAACCCCATTAAAGGGCGGACACACTCGGGGACTCGCACAAAAAAAATCCAAACTCAAATCAAACTGACTCAGCATACTTCCATTCCTTATGGCAACAAAATATTGTTCGCTTACAAGGGCAGCGATACACTTATTCCTACTAATACAAGCGCCAATCGGCAAGCTGTCTACTCTGCAGGCTTTGAAGATGACGCGCCGCCGCCACCACGAACACGGATGAAGGGCACCCATGGATTCGAAGGGTATGTCGTCAAACTCCCCGCCATCACTGACCGGAACGGCTGCTCCGTCTTGAAGTCGCGGTGCATCGGCTCGACGTCATTCAGAGCAACAACCTTCTCCTGGTACGACAGGAGGTCGCTCATTGCCAGCACCCGCTCGGAGTACACAGCCGCCCTCGCGGTCAACTTTAGGACTTCAGTGATTTCCACCGAGCCGGTCACCGATGGGTACCTGCTGGTAACGTCGTCGAGATCGAAGTCGTCGGGAAGTGCGCGAGCCCAAGGCTCAGCGCAGTCGCTTCCCCTCGGCGAAAAGCTGACCACGACATGTACTTTACCACCGCCGGCGCCCTCTCCAGTTAGCGCCACACCTCCGTGAGCTTTCTGGGAATCACTTCCGTGGGCGAGATCTCATGGAGATACACCCAAATGCAGGTCGCCGAGAAGGCGGCAGAATCCACCAGCATGGTGACACACTGCTTAGCGTCATACGTCCGCGCCTCAGGCTCGTCGTCGAGTATCTTTCCCGCAATCAACAACAACCCAGTGTTAGAAGGACACACAATTCCGCGCTCACCAACTCAGGGACTTGCCGACATACACGACTCGCATGCTCGGGGACTCGCTAACACACCAACTACAAACTTAATAAACTTACCAATAAGTGGATGGCAGTGCCCGGTGATGAAATCTTGAAGGCCTGACAAATCGTTCTATAGCCAGGCGAGAAGAGCATCGAAAACCTTCCGCTCGTCCGCCGCTACAGCAACAACAGCCTTGGCCCTCTCCTCTGACGAGCTCCCTCCGCCTTGGCAGCCTTGAGCTCCTTATCTAGCTTGGCAACCCGCTTTTCAGTGGCGGTCAACGACGATTGGGCATCCTCCAACTCGCCGGCCGGGACAAAACCCTCGCGGGCCTTGGCAACCGTTGCAGAATGCCCCTCTGCAGCAAAACGGGGGTGAGACCCCAATTAAGCATAAGCAAGGAACAGAGAAGGTAACTCGAACACCTACCCGCGGTCACCTGCAACTGCTGGCTCACCTCCTGAATGGATCAGAGGTCGCTGTTCCTTGGCGGCTAGTAGCTCTGCCGATTCATGCTGAAGGCCCTGCATTGATGACAAGATGTGAGAAGTCAACAAAATTTCCTAAGTGCCTAGCCGCTAAAATTCAGCGACTAGCCACTCGGGGACTGGACAACGAAAAACAATAATAATCTACCCGTTGAAATTCAGCGAGCAGATCCTCGGGGACTGGACATACCTGGATAGCTCCCCCCAGCATATTGTGCAGCTCGATTGTGTCCACCGACAACAGCATGGAGGGCGTACGTCCGAGGCGACTACGCGCGACACTCATAGTGGAGGCCTTCGCCATGAAGCGAGGGAAGTTCGCCACCACCGCTCCCGAGGCACTCGCCTTGGGTTTTGATGCCCCGACTAGAGCCGCTGGTTCAACCTGCTGCGACCCTGCGTCCACGTTCGCCTTCGCGGCCGCCTCCGGTCCAGTCGGAGCTTCGCTCGGCGCATCGGCAGGCTCGTCCAAAATGAAGATGGTGTTGTTGCCCCTCTTCTTCTTCGCTGCATCAGCGGGTGCCTCGGTGTCGTCGCCCTTCCTCTTCTTCGAGGGGTCAGCTTCCTCCCCCGAGGCGGCTGCTGGTACCTTGGCCACCGAAGGGTGACCAATCTTCTTCACACTAGTCCTATAAAAGAAGCTATCAATGACTCAAGCGACATCCACGAATTACTACTCCAAGTCGATACAGAAATACTCACCTGTCGACTAGGATATAACATAGGCCGGTGTGGATGTGCGCCGGCTTCTCCAATTATGGCCCCATCTTGCGGCTGATGCCTGTCTTGAACAAGGCAGGAGCCCATGACACCGAAGCCTTCTTCGATGACGAGGCCGTGGCAGCAGGAAGTTCCACTCCGGTCGACGCGGCTGCCTCCCTTGAAGGAGAGGTCTCTGTGACTGAAGCGGCCCCGAGGCCCTGACTGCCGAGAGCGGGGGGAATCGACGCTAGCGGCATTTGGCCCTCCACCACGACCGAACCCTCCGCTCCAGGTGCCTTCGTTAATGCCTCAGTCCCTGCGTCGTCGGCTGCGCTGGTCGCCTCGGAGCTAGTCGCCTACCGGGGCAGAGACACTGCTTTGGGCGCATTCCTCTTCTTCGGTGATTTCTTTTTTGATGGCATGGACACGCGTCGCGAACTGTGTTCTTGGACGTTGCCCTCTCCCCCGTCGTGACCCTCGAGGCCTTTGCTGGCTTCGAGCTCGCGTTGCCCCTGTCCGTGAGTTTTCTGAGCGGCGGGTGTGGCGACCTCCACTGCTTCATCATCGTCATCATTGTTGTTGGAGGACTCGCTATCCTCCCCCTTGGCCTCTTCCAAGATCTTGTCGTCGGAGGGAGGGAGCCAACCCTCCACAACTTGGAACAACTGAAATAATGACACATGTTAGCAAACCGTGACTGCATTCATGCGACTGCGAAATAAAACAAGGTAAAACAGACTCACCGTTGGTTCCTTGCGCTTCGCGGTGTATGGGGCGATCCCGGCCTTCGGATTGCTATACTCTACGTCGGTGATATTCTTCATTGCGGAGGAGTAGTCATCGGCCTTCCAACCAATGGTGCAGTCCTTGGTCCCGTCGTCCCTACCGGTGTACTCATACATCCAGTGGGAGTGGCTGGCCAGCGGCACCAGTAGTCGCTCGAGCCAACAATTGTATAGATTGATGGTCTAAATCCCATCTTAATTGAGATGAAAGATGGTCATCAGCATCTCGTCCACGACCATCCTCTGGTCGTCCGGAAGCTTCACCGCCTGCAGCCGGTGAGGCTCGCTCCGCTCAACGGTGTATGCTGGCAGAAGCACCTCGCCATCCGGCGTCGACTCGCTGACGTAGAACCAATGCTTCTTCCACTCACTGGTCGCCTTCTTCGGCAGCATGAGGTCGAGGAAGGAGGCCTTGGTCTTCAACTGGAAAGTGAGGCCGCCCGCCGCCAGCATCGGGCTGCTTGCCCCTTCACGACTGATCCGCTCGTGGAACAACTCCTGCCACAGGGGAAAGTATGGGCGGCAGCCCTAGTAGCATTCACAGAACTCCACAAAAATGGCGAGATGCTCGATGCTGTGTGGCCCTATATCTGAGGGTTGGATGCCATAACAAGTGAAGAATCAACAAAAGAAGAGCGAGATGGGGAATCCGATCCCCCTCTCGAGGTGGATGGTGAAGCAAATGAACTTACCGGCGCGTGGATTTGGTTCCACCTCTTCGGACGAGGGGAGTCGCCATCTTCCGGAGCAGAGAATTCCTGCATCCCGGAAGGATTTCAGCGTCGCCCTGGTGCACTTGGACTTCCCCCATAATTCCTTTGGAGGCACCATCAGACGAGGAATCTGGACTCACTGAATCGCTTTAGAGGTTCTGGATCGAGAGGAAATGGGATACTGAAGGGAACGCGGAATCGGAGGAAATGTGAGGAGTATTCGCAGTTCACCCATCACTCTTCTTATATAGCGGTCGCCTCCCGCAAATCTTCCTGAAGTCCGGCTGCACGTCCATCGTCGATCCCGGCCGTTCCGGACCGCCCCGAGCTTCACCGACCCTCCCACCGCAACCACGGTGAGCCGCTGGTCACGCCAGAGCCTTCCCTTGCTCCCCTTGGTTCCTGGTTCGCCCTCCCGCCGTAGGCCACTGAGCTCCGCCATAGATGCTCGCTAGGAACGCTGTTCCGGTGATCATTTGAGGGCGGCGCCACCGCTATCAGGCCCCCCTCGCTCCCCTCTTTCCAGCGCTCCCATCCCCGCAGCCCCGCATCGCCCCTAGAGCCAGATTCGATCGTCATCTGAGGGCATCTCCATTGCTGACGTCAGCATGATGTAATAAAGCCCTGTCTTTTATTTAAATGATTTGTAAATGTTTTCTATAAATTATAAATACCCCTATGGGCCACCCTGTTAGGATTTTAATAATTTCCATAAATATTTTCTGAAATGATTAAACTTATGACATGTGGGCCCAAGCTGGAAATAATTTAAATAATCCAAAAATGTTTTATAATTTCCTAAAATGATTTAAAATGGATTAAAATTGGGAAAATCATAACTAATTCATTTTAAATAAGAAAATTACAAATACTATATCAAAATGTTCAGAAAAATGAGACCTACCTCTTTAAGCTATAATCATGCATTGTTAATCAACTTTCATGACAAGTTTAATTAGAAGAACATAATGACCCCTCTCATATGCCTCCGAGGTTTTCCCTGAGTTAGGGTTTTGTACCCTCGGGACCTTGATTAAATTGTCAAGCATGCCTTAGGGTTTGATATCAACGCAATTCAACTTGTCATATCATCATACTTGATTGATCATTGCATCAATGCCATGTGTTGATTGTTTCCTTTATTCCAGTATTTGGTTCTTCTCCGGTAGAATACGATAACGAGATCAAGATCGAAGATCAAGGTCAACACCATTGAAGACCGAGATCAACACCATCGAAGCTCGAAGACGAATACTTGGCCAATTATAATCAAGTCAAGTACCAGATGCCCGAAGCTCTGCTTTCTGGATATCAATTGGCAAAGGCAAGAAAATCCCCACACATACATATGAATCCTATGCTTTCAAAATATTTACATTCTTGCCATGTGCATCCGATTCTAAAGTCTTTTATTAATAGATAGAGTAATCCTATCTTATGCATGTTACCTTTGAAGACTATATTCCCTGATCCACTGCTCCTAGCATAACTAGGGTTTGGCTTGTGAAGCGTTGTTAGAGATATTATATCTTTTGTGCTTAGACATGCTTGGCTGTTATCACTGATCCATCCGGTTGATGAATCAGAGCTACGAATGAACCTAGTTTGACGGGATGACGTGGTATGATCAGAGATGGATAATAAACATGCTAAGGATTGTATGGAAGGCCAAGTGGGTTGTGGTTTTTGCAGTCCCATACTTGCCACCCTTAGGACCCGATGTTCTTGCCTCTTGAACCAAGACGAGCGTACAGTCACACGGGGGCCTGGAAACCCCCTCGACCACCTAACTTGCCGAGTAGATTTCATGAGTCACATTGTTTGGGCTTTCTATTCGACATACGCATCTAGGTTGTTCTTGAATGGAGGTGAAGGAGGTGCATTCATAACAGGTAGGTAAGCGTGTCCAGGAAAAAGAGATGCCCGGCATCCGTAATTTTGAACCCTGCGCACATCATTAGGGACCGGCTTCGGGATTCGACCCGTTACAGCGACATCTCCCTAGTGCGTGACTCATGGTCTTGGCGAAAGCAAGGTAAAGGTCGTGTCTAACCACCCTCTGCCGGCCTTCCAAGGAAGAGGGCTTATCTAGTGGTATTAAGAGAAGGTTAGTACGTGTGGGTAAAGTTGTACACCCCTGCAGGGTTATTAATCTTTTCAAAAATCCGCGTCCACGGTTATGGACGAACTTGGGAACAGACTTGAAGATCATAGAGAACTTGAACCTAATCGTAAAACTTGGGAAGTTAAGTAATGTGTGCTTAAGGATGCTTCCTCAGGGATCAAGGGGGTGATCCTAGATAGGTTCAGCTGATGATGATTCCGTGGATATCAAAAGATAATCAAAGATGGAGATACCGCTCTCTTAGCCCCTTTTAAAATATTCTGATTAGTCGAGTTTCTTTTCCCTCTTGTTTTACAAAACAAAGATGGCTTTATGCAAAGTAATTCCACCAGCCATAAGTCTTGCGGAGTACACCCTGTACTCACCCTTGCTTCATTGATACTTTTGCAGCAGAATAAGTGTTACCTTTGAAGATGAGTTCTTTATGACATCGACATCGACGAGTAGTTTGGAGTTCCCAGTCGGCAGTCTGGGATCTATGGACTGGACGTCATCGTTATGCCTCAGGCCTCTTAGGCCATTTGTTAAGTTTGCTATACTTAATAGCATAATTTGCCTTCCGTTGTTTGATGTTTGTGGTCAGTGACCTCTGCTTGTAATATTTTTGGTTCTCTGCTCAAGTACGAGCTTGCTGTAATAATTTTTGTGTCGTAGGGTCACTGTTGTGTTATAAATTCTCTCTCTATACACTTTCGAGATTTAGGTTAGGCTTCTACATACAGAGGTCTGGGATTTGTGTATCCCTAATCCCGGGGGTGTCACATGTTTTGGTATCAGAGCAATACCGACTATAGGAACCCTTCTATTGATCGATGTTGAGTCTAGTAATTGTGAAAACTATTTTCACAGATGAAAATTATTTACGAAAACTCTAGTATGCTTCTTTTTCTCCTTATCCAGTTTCGCTCTAACTCTGGGTCACCTTATCTTGTATTGATTTGGAAAGTTTTGCTATCTCGTCTCTTTCTTCAAAGTTTAGGTGCCTTCTCAGGCATGCCGGTTCTCAACCATTTGACCTAGTGTTGAGTTCTCTAGAGTCAGTTGTGTGTGTTCCTTGTTTCCCTTTGTTCTGTTTTTTATGAGAGATTTCTTTCTATCATAATCTCTCTATTTATGGGTCCATAACATCCTGTTGATGGTTCCATAGTGTTCTATTCTAGGTCTCGAGGTTTCCTTTTGCCTCGCGTGCCTCCTTTTCATTTGTTTGGGTACTTCAGAAGTCGTTTCTTCTCTTGGAAATTACCTCGTGATTGCTATCTTGTAGTGTACGCTTTGTCACTCAAGTAGTAGTTACTCATTTATTTGGGTTTTAACCCTCGGACTTGAACCTAAGATCCCCGATTGTGCTGGATTCTGGCGTTGCGAATCTTGTACATGAAGTTGACCTTTAACCCAAGATCCATTGTTGACCCCTGTGGTTAATGTTCACACATTACCTCAGGATGGCTAGTACCTTCTAGTATATCCTTCAAGCTTGTGGATATTGTCGCTATTGAACAGTGATGATCAAGGACTTCCCCTACCACTAGCTATGGCAGATGTTCTTTAATGGAACCAAATAGATCACGACAAGAGTGCTCCTCGTGAGTCTCACATCTATACTCGTGACTCTGCCACACCTTAACTCTTCCTGCAAATGGTCATCGGAATATTGTTGACTTATGCATCCACATCTTGGGATTCTATTCTGAGAAGGTTCTTCCTTCTTTGTTGTTTTCCGAACTTTGTCTACCAATTGGTAGCCAAGCAGTAAATGTGCATTGGTGTCTTCCAATGCAAAATACACTTGTGATCCGTCAAGACAAACCATTTCGGGATGTCAGGAGAAACAAACTCCAGTACCTCATCATATCTCGGACCAGGTCAAAGTGTTGTAATCCGTAGATACATAAGCATTGATTAGTTTATGTTCTGTTCCACCTTAAAGTGTCACACTCTTTTATACTAAGATGTCGTGCTGAGTTTCATGACTTTCATAATGAAGTGATACCCTTACACATTTTTAACCACCCTTCCTCTAATCTGTTCACGCTCAGGAATGATGCGTGTGCGTAATAATGTGGTCACCTGAGATTATTAGCAAGTGTCATTGCTTTGAATTCGAAGGACATTTGTATCATTCTTAGCGTGATTTGTTAATCCTATCACTAAGCAAAGGATGATTGTGCTACTAAGTCCGTTATTCTAGTGCACTCTCCTCGGTCAAAGAGTTAGGCTTGTGCCTAACCTCTGCGACTATGTCATCTTGCCTTACCAAGCAAGTTTCCCTCTTGAACTAAGTGACATATAGGTGGTGTGTGATATCCTAGATGACTACTAGAAGTATCGCCATATTGCCACATGACCATGTTGCCAAGTTCTTGATCAAGAAAGTTCTCCGAACTGCTCCTTTCTCCAAGGATCCGTACTGGATACCCTTGAGCTAGTTGGTTGAACTTAAACAACAAATTGGAGAGTTGTAAGACAAAAGTTCTAATCAACTTTGTTCCTTCTTAAAGGGATGTCTAGTTTTGTTTGTGTTGAAGTAAGATAGTATGTTCTTTGTGGATATGTTATCTTCCCTCCCTTTGATTTGGATTGGGCAATTGTCAAAATCAAACTCAGTTCCAAGGACAATTCTGATGGTGTATCGACTTGTCAAGTCTCACTTAAGTACATCTTCATGTCCTATGGTCTGACCAATGTCTATGCCCTATTCATACAACATGTGAGTCTGTCTTCTTGGAGTGTATAGATAAGTTTGTTATTGAGCCCATCAATTACATCCTTATCCTCTCCTTGTTATACCAGATTCATACAGAACATTTGGCATTAATGTTGCAAACTTTTGAGAACCATCTTGGTGTTATCTCGAAGTATGTGTTCTGGATGTTAGAAGTAACCTTCTCTAGTTCACACACAAAATGTTGAAAGAAGTCGCTGTGGATTCGAGTAGCGTTATCTTTGTCTCCCCGGGAATCATTCCAAGTTAGTCAAGCATGTGCGAGGTATTCTTGATATGGTAGGTTGGTACCTTCACATCTCGAGAAGATCCTCCAAGCACACCAAGCCACTATCTGACTTGCCATGGAAGAGAAGAAGTCCTACAAACTTCGATATCCTCCTAAATGTTTCCCAACAAGGATTCAGTTGTAATTGTTGCAAACAATTCATGTAGATGCAATTATCTTTTGATAACTTGCTATCACATGGGTTCCGCAATCTAGCTCATATTTTAGAGCTTGACATTGAAGTCCATGTCTTGATAATCTAGTGACATTACCTTTGTGGTAAATGTTGCAAATATTCTATTCGGATATGCTGAGTCTCAAGTGTCTCTCCACCTAACCAAACCTGAATCTCAAGCAGATATGATGGTGGGTGTTCCTCAAGGTTATGACATAGGTCCATTGTAACTCTGGCAAGATTGATGTAGTGGTTGTCACAATTAGCCGGAAGACCTATTGTCACATTATCTTGAATTAGCAATAACAACCACTCCTCAAGAGACTTCTTTTATAACTTAATAAAGGAGTTGTTCTTATGGTTTCTTTTGGATCCGAAGTCTGAACTTTACTTGATGACTGATTGAAGGCTTGTTAAAAGTTTGATATCAGTATCTCGAACATCAAGGAGAACATTTAAAGAAGTGTTGCTAAATGTCTCTCGGTCGATCCTCCAGGCCCATTTATTATGGCAAGCATCTTGTTATGTCAAGTACTTGGAGTCCGAGAATGAAGTTTCTTTCTTCTCGTGTCATCGGGAATCTTCTAAACTATTCATCTTGGTGGTGTAAAGTGAAATCATGATCTTTGTCAAGTATTTTGATAGTCCTGGATGAATTAATAGTTTCCTTCCCGCTTTCTTAAACATGTTCGAAGAGCGATTATGATTTTAGTAATCAACAGTTCCTCTTGTTACATGCTCCTTGTGACTCTTGCGATTCCTCTCCACCAAAACACATTTCTGTCTTGGCGTTCTGTTGAATGAAAGAGTGACCCTTCTGTGTCAAAAGTAGATCAACAACTTGGTTTTATCGATATCTATCTCTTACACCTGTGAAGCTCTACTTAAGTTGTTTAGTAGAGGTTTACTCTCGAAGTCTGTGTAACTTTTTCCATCTGTTGGAAGTCTCCGTCCCTTAGAAGTCAAAACTGTTCTACAAGTTCCATCGTCTCAATCCTTATGAAGACCTGTTATCTGTCACCTTGAAAACTATCTCCTTTTGTTTCCTCCGTTACCTTGATGTGTTTCATGTTTGTTGGCTTTAGAGATGTTCGTGAAACATCTATCCATGAGTTGACCATGAGATACTCAGTTTGTGGTTCCGTGTCATTCCCTCTCTTCCTTAGTGTGAGCAGCCACCTTGAAGATTATGAAGCGCTTCATTCATTCAATAATGGTGGCATGAATCAACCTCTTCGAGAAGGTCGTTGAAGTTTAGTATAACCCTGTTTCTTATGTCTTACTACATAGGAATGTCGGGACGAGATTCTTTTAAGGGGGATAGAATTGTAACAATCCTAGTTTTAATAAATAGTAATTAGGAATTGATTGCGTATTCATGAGCATCATCATCTGAAATGCATGCAAGAAATAATAGCAAAACCTAAACCCTAGCTTCCCCCTTCCTATTTGAAACATATTCAAAATGGTTTTAAATTTTGAAAACTATAAAAATTATGGAACCCAAACTGTTTACAAGGGTCCCTGCAATATTTTGAATATTGTAAACGTTCTGGTAATTTGAAATGGATCAAAACAGTTTTGAAATTCAAATGCAAAAGAGCAAATTCAAAACAGAAAAAGGAAAAACAATTCAGAAAGAAAAATACGTTCTCTTCCTCTTTGGGCCGTAGCCCATCTTTTCTCCCTTTTTTCGCCACCGCTCAGCGCGCAGCTTTGCAGCCACCTCGGCCCATCTGCATGTAGCATCCCAGTTGTCTAACACCTGTAATGCTACTTGTTCTAGTAATAAAAGGGCCACTTCCAACATATAATTGTTGCATCATCATTCATATCATGCTCATGTCATCATGCCACCTTGCATTTGAGCATCATACAAAAACCCTTTTGCTTTGGTTCTTATCTCATATGCATTAATATCTGTATTTGCCTCTTGATATTGTATTTGGTTCTTGATATATTGTTAAATGCCCAAGTTGAGTTGGGGGCATATCTCTTATTGACTCCACCACCTTTCTTTCACCACCTTCTAATTCCACCATCCAACTAAATATGAGCTTGGCACTTTATTTGGTTTTACCTCTAGCTCATGTGGGTGGGGATGGATCACATTCTAGCTCCACATGCTCCCATGTTTGCACCATGTTGTTTTCACAATATTGGTATATGAGAGCCACATGGACACCTTTGCATGCCTTGTGAGTGGAACCTTTCCTTAGTCTCCATATGGGTTGTTTTGGGGGTTATTATCATGTTAGGATATTTGGGACCATAAAAGATCTAGTGGCACATACACACTAGCATGCCCCTTGTTGTTTATTCAAACATGGTTTCCCTCATTCACTCCACATGGATCTTTCCTTCTTCCTTTTTGCTTGGGCCTACTCCATATTGTGAGGATGCAAATAGATAGTGCCATGCTTATTATTTTTGTTCCACAAGGATGAGTCATGGCATTTAATGCTTTGCATGGCCCATGCAAGTATCACCTTTGCTTGTCTTTTGGTTTATTTTGGTGTTTGCTTGGATCATTTATTTTTCTCCCCATCTCTCTCCCTCCTTTGGGCTTGATCTTGTTTGTTTTTGCTTAAAACCCTAATCAAACACTAAACCTCCCCTCTCTCTCTAATCCTCTATCTAGCTCCCTCTATCACCTACTCCATCATCACATACCCCCCCATACCCCATCCTAGCTAAACCCTAAACCACACCTAATCTAAACCAAACCCTAAGTTTTTCCCTCTTTCTCTCCCCTCTAGCTAACCCTAGCTCGACCCCACATGCTCTACCCTCCCTCTCGGCCTCTCCTCTCTCTCTAGCGTGCAGGCCCTCCCTAGCTACCAACCACCCCCAGGCCGAGGCCATACCCAGACCTAACCGAGCTACCCCTCTCCTATCCAAACCTAGCTACCACCCCCTCCTTCTCTCCTCTCTAGCCGAGCCACCCCCTCCTTCTCTCTCTGCCGTACAAGGCCCACCCGAACCTCCCTTCTCCTCCCCCTGGCCCTACCTGGCTGCCCAGCCCGTGCCCAGCTACCCCTGGCCGAACCATGCACGTGAGGGAGGGTGCAAAAAGTGGCCGAAGCCACCTTCCCCTCCCCCACGCAAGCCTCCCTTCCCCCTCTCGTTCTTATCCTCCCCTCCGACTCTGCCTCGCCAGCTACTCCCTATCCACCCCAGGAACCCCTCCTCCCTCCTTCCTCCCTCCCCAAGCAAGGCCATGTCCCCCATGTCCCTCTAAGCCCTAGCTCGGCCAGGTCAGCAGGAGAGCGGGAGGAGCCGTGCTAGAGGGTGCCCAAGGCGTCAGTGTTCCTCTCGATCCCATCGCATGCTGAACCGAGATCGCCCGGTTCGCCGAGCCGCCCAACGCCGTCGTGCACCGCCTCAGGCCGAGCTCGGCGTCCACAAGCCCGCCGCCAGATCTCCGCCACCGCAGCATCGACGCTCACGCCGGCGAGCTCCTGGTGAGCAACCACACCCCCCTGACATGCCCCCTTCCTCCTAGTGCACCGCAGCGTCACCGGCCGCCGTCGAGCACCTTGCGCGCACGCACGGCCGCTCGCCGCGCGAAGACAGACGACAGCTGTGGCATCCCGCAAAACCACTACTAGAAAATCGCGTTGAATTTGTGCATTGCATCGTCATCATCATGCATTGTTTGCCAAAATTATTTTCGCAACACCCGTTTTGCTTTCTCAAACGCCCCCTCTTGATTCAAACATCAAAAACCGGGTCCCCGGAATATTTTGTTTTGCCCGAAATCGGTTTGCAAAAGCCTTGTTTGTAATAAATAAAAATTATAATTATTTTTAGCGGGGCAGTCGAACGGGCCGATTGACCCGAACGACCGCCCCAGAAATTAAATCGGTCCACCCCAATCAGCCCCATCTAATCCTATTCCTACCAACTAGTCTACCCACACCCCTTGGCCACATCACTCCACCCAATCAGTGTGTGCCACCTCCTCTCACCCTCCCCCCTAACCAATCTAAATCTGCCACATCAGCCGGCCCACCCTCTCTCTCTCTCTCAAACCCCTCTCTCACACACACGCTGCACGCACTGCACCCCCACAGGCCACTCGCGCGGGCCCCACCCCAGACCCAGTCCACCGCGGCCCACGCGGTCACCCCACCTCCCTCTGGCCCCTGACCGTGGGACCCCTCCCCACACGCCCGACCCCACCTGTCCCCTACCCTCCCCACGCGTCCACGCCTCTCCCTCCTCCCTTCCTTCCTCCCGCACGCGCACGCGATGCAGCCTCCCTCTCTGCCTCCGCGCTCATCCCCTTCCCATCCTCTCTGCGCCCCTGCCGCCGTCCTCATCCGCCGCCACCGGGCTCCGCAGCCGCGCCCCGCGGCCCTCCTCCTCTCCCCTCCGGCGTCCCCACCTCTCGTCTCCCTCCTCTCTGCTCCTCCCTCCGGCCCCGTGCCTCCCTTCCTCGGCCCCGCCCTCCAGCGGTGCTCCCTTCCATCAAGCTCCCTGCAGCCTCCTCTCCGCCATCCGCCGCTCCGGTGCCCTGCTCGCCGCCCCCTCTCGCCCCATCGCCCCTCCGTTCCCTCTGCAAGCTCGCCCCCCTCCTGTGCTCGCCCGAGCAGAGCCTCGCCGGAGCCACCTCGTCGTCGTCGACCGGCCCCACGCTCGAGCGCCGCCATCCCCTCTCCTCCCGCGGGCCGAGCCGCGCCGCCGCCGCCGGACATCATCCGCGCCGTCCGCCCTTCTCCTCGTCGCGTCCGTCGTGCCCGTCTCCGGCTCCCTGCCCCCTCTAGCTCCGCCGGCCTGAGGCCTCCCGACGCCAGCGCGCCCCCCCCTGCGGCAGCCTTCTCGGCCTCCTTCCTGAGCTAGGCCACGTCGCTTGGTTCCTTCTGCCTCGGTCCGGTCGCCCGAGCTGCCCTGTCCTCACCTCCCTCGTCGTCCGCGAGTTTCCGCAAGTGGGCCCCTGCAGCGTCGCCCGTCCCCGGCTCCCTGCCGCAAGGCTCTGCCCAAGAGGCCGATCGAGTGGATATGGAGGCAGTGTGTCCGGGCGTTGGGCTTGATGGACCACAATATCCCCAAGATAGACGGATGTGGCAAGACGCCTAACGACTTCTTCACGAACACTCGGTTAAGGCCTCCCGACAAGATCTTCTTCTCGGAGCACCAAGTACTCCGCTTCGGAACCGAAGGCCGAACCCGTTAACCGCCAGGAACACAACACGGACATGTACCCTATCAAGTTCGTCAGCTACATTTGGCGGACAAGTACATCAACGGAGCGGCGATGAATGACCATGAGAACGCCGACACGGTCCAAGACCCCGACTCGAAGATCCCCGGAACGTCAAGACCATCTACACGGGTCCGAAGACCGATCCCGGCGTGCCCGAACCCCGTCGAACAGCAAGACCCTCGGGATCGCCAAGTTCTCCTTACCGGAAGCATCGACGCCCGCGCGACAAGATCTACTTCACGGATCCGAGGACCCCGGTACCCGATCCGGACAAGTTCGCCATCGACCTCGAGGACGCCTACACGAAACGACAAGACCGACACACGGACGCTGAGACCCCGACGCGACAAGTGCTTCGTCTCGAACGCCAGGACCGACAACATGACCCGGAGACCCCGGATGCGCCCAGACCCTAACCCCGGAGACCGAGAACGTTCTCGCCGAGGCCGTCGAACCCTGGACCCCGAGACCGACCCCGAACCCCGGAACCCCAAGAACTGCCGAACCCTAATGTGTGACCCTTTTCCTCGATACCCTATTTGATAACATAATAACAACTTGTTGCATATTTATTTGTCATCTCGCATGCATATCATGTGGTTTGGGGGCCTTATGCCGATTCACCAATAATTAAATATGGGGCCCATATGCGGGCAAATCTAGTCTCATATTGGCCTCATTTAAATTGGTGTAGCGAACCGGTACCACATTTTGGCCATGTTAAACAACATTAATTGCGGGGTAGCTAAACAACTTGAACCACCTAATTAAATGTCGGGACCCCGGTTCCGCCTAATTTGACCTAATTGCATCGCACCTTGCCATGTCATCCATCATGCATGCATCATGCCGATCTTCTGCCGTGTATTAAATAGTGCATCCGGTTTTCTGCTAGTGTTTTTGCTTCTTCGCGGATAAGGCCGTTGAGTTGATGTGAGCCTCGCCCCGACCTTCGGTTGAACCTTCGACTATGTTTTCAGGCGAGCATCTTCCCCTTTCTACCTATCTTACTTTTATAGTCTTTATTCCCTCCTGTTGATCTATTGCTATCTGTGTTGCGATGCTTTAGTTTCCGTACCCGAGTTATTTTCCCTGCAGCCGTAAATTGCCTTGGACACATCCTATTACCTGTTGTTTGGTAGATAGTTGGACTTGCGCGTCGTAGCTGCTTGCTCAAGTGCTGATGTATGTCGTCATATGCCACAGTTGCTGATGTATTGCCGCATGTTGATGTTGGAGATGATTCTAGTTTTACTTATCGTCATTTTAATTTCTGTTTAACAACTAAAATTGGAATAAGCAGAGGCATCGGTGGGTGATAGATAATATTTGGTTTCCGAACGCCCACTTGTGTCCCGTAAGACCCCGAGTACTTGATACCTGTTCCTTGATTTATCGCGCTATCCACATCCGGGAGGTATATGGGACCCCCGAGCGAGCTTGATTCGTCTTATTTCTTGGGGCCACAAACTAGTTTGAGGTTTTATTTACGATCTGTCGTATGCCATGTTTTATCGCTTTATTTACGATTGTGCGAGTCTTAATCGCATCTTGTTAGGATCGGGACACGATTCCGCGGTCGACAAGCCTGTTTGGGGTTCCCAATCGTCACAGTATACCCGCACCTTGAGTCCGTCTCGGAGCTAGCTTACTTCGCTATGGTAGCTTAATGGGGTGGCCCTGAAATATTTCTGAATCCTGTGATTGTTCACGTGAAAGCCTCGTTGGGTTTTGATTTGGTTTTTCCGAGGTTGATCGGCGTGTGTTGCTATTGGTGCACCCGGCCGGTAAAACTTTCTCAAAGCCGTGTCCGGATATGGACGACTTGGAGCACAGTATCTCGATCATAGACAAGCATAACTAAAGTTTACTGCTATAAATTTGACTTATAATGACTAGTAATCAGCTTCACTATAATGGAATGGCTAATTAATACTGCCCACAATTGCTTGTTTGGTTGTCGCTTGCGACAATTGTATCTGACTAGTAAGTATTGCAACTACAACGGAATGGCTGAATAAAAGTACCAACAACTGCTGGGTTTTGGGATTATATCATGCTATCTGTATCTGATTAGTAATTGCCGCAACTATAACGGAATGGTCAACTAAAAGTGCCCACTGTTTACTTTATCAGGATGATTATCTATACCTGACTAGTAATTGCAACGATAATCGAATAAATAAAGCGCCAAACCTGTGTGAGTTCCTCGGTTGACTTCCTCGTTTGGTCTCGGGGAAACACCGGGATGGGTTTGGTTTTGGTGTTAGCTTGTTGGATCCGGATAGGTCATTCTTACCCCTCTCGATAACCGCCATTGTATCGAGTCTCTATAGGTTGTTTAGTGCATCTTTGCCGCTTGATCCACCATACCTATGTAGGCGAGGACCGAATTCTAACCTCGCCGTGTCTTGGCCTCGATCGACGCTCCTCTTTTTCCTTTGCCCTTTGTCGGCACCCTTTTGTTTAAGCAGGTTTTGAGATCGGCGTTAGCGTGGTTACCCTTCCGGCCTGGGCAGGGTTATGGACGCCATTGGTTATTCTTCAGGGCTCTTAGCCCCATTTGCATCTTGTCCGTAGCTGGACGCTCTATCGTTTTCAAGGTGATTTGGATCTTTGTATATTATATCTGTAATCTTGACTCTTGGAGTCGCTGTTGTATATATCTGTTCTGTGGGTCCCATCGAGGACTGTTGTGCAATGTTATTACTTCGTTTTCCACCCGCACGAAAGTGCCTGGTGGGCACCTTTGAATCGTTTCTATGCGGGTTTGGCGGGAATCGCTAAAACTTGCATAGGTCCGATTCTGAGGGTGTTACAACAGCCGCAGCAGCCGCTGCAGCAGTTAGATCCGACGCTGTTCAACGCCCCGCCCCGCGTGCTGTAGCCCTCCGATGGCGACGCCACCTGTAGGGAATCTGTAGCCCGTGTCGCCCTCTCCACTTTTGGTTTTTGAAGCACTCCGTTTCAACCAGTGGTTTGCTCGCCATCTTCGTCGCAAGATCAAGCGAGCTAGCTGTTTCGCGTCGTCTTTCAGTTTGTCAGACGAAACCATCCCAGACGCTTTTCTGTTTAGGCCCTCCTTCTTCTGGCAGCTCAGCCCGCGCTCCCTCTAGGCCCACATGTCTGTCTCCCTGGCTTTTTGCAAAAAGACTCCCGACGTTTGGTGCTATCAACCCGCGGTCCCCTTTTTCCCTGTGCGTGTGTGTGGCGTCCAGTCAGCCTGGCCCCACCCATCAGTGAGTGCGGCTGGGTCTGCCTGGGTACAAAAGATCTTCTGCTTGTCTGTTTTTATGTCAAATCTTTTAAAATTAATTCAAATTCAAAATTAAATCTGTTTTCAAATAACTTTCAAAATATAAATCCAAATTTGACAAATAATATATGTTTATGAATCAGAAAAATGTGAGGATTTCAAATATGCCATTCAAATTATCTTTTGCCCATTTAAAATTCCAAGTTGAGTTAAATTACAACAAATGCCATCCTTTCTTAAATATTTAATAACTTCTGATTTATAATTCCAAATTTAACAAATGATATGTCTAAAATGATCAGCTCGACGAGACCTTTCTGTTTATGCTATCCTTGACTTCAATTGCAGCATGCATCATGTAAATATATAATATACAGCAACTAATATGACAACAAAATGTGATCCAAAACCCTTTAAAATGTTATTCCTTGTCTTCCACCCCTCACCCATGCCATGCTACATTAATGCCATGCAAATTGTGCATCATTCATCATGGTATGATTGTTTGCTTGACGCATCTTATTCATATGCTTGTGCACTATATTTATGTTGGCCCTTGTTTGTTTGGTTTTTCTCGGATAGACTCTGAGCAGGGGATATATCAAGAGAACCAGGAGCACTACCCAGATCCGTCTCTCGCTTCAACTGAGTTGCCAGGCAAGCACTACCACATGCTTGCATACATACAGTACCTATTGCCTCTATCTTATTCTTGCATCATTGAGTCGCGATTGCATTAAATTGAATCCCAAGTATTGCATAGCCTTTACTTTCAAACCCCACCAAGCTTGTTCCTCCATCCCATGAGCCATTACTACAGGAGTTGTTTGAGCCATGCGAGTCGTAGAACAGCATGTGTAGGGTATGTGAGAGTCTGATGGATAACGAGGTACCTAAACAACTTAACCTGAGTAGTAATGGGATAACTAATGAAAGTGGCACCGGTGAGCAACATCTGCTATTTGGTTTTTCCTGCTCACTTGTGTCCCGTAAGACCCCGAGTACTTGATTCCTGTTCCAAGATTTTTTGCTCTATCCACATCCGGGAGGCTTATGGGACCCCCCTGAGCCAGAGCTTGATTCCGTCTTATCTCTTGGGGCCACAAACTAGTTTGAGGTTTTGTTTACTATCCTGTACTTATGCCATGCTACTGTTTATTTACGATTGTGCGAGGAGCACACTGTACTGTTTAGGTAAGCGGAATGTTTTCGCGGTATCGACAATCCCAGTTTTGGGTTCCTAGTCGTTTACAGCCATTGTCGCAAACCTCGGGTCCATCTCGGAGTCAGCTAACCGCTATGGTGTACTCAAGGGTGGCCTGAAATATTTCTGAATCCTGTGATTGCTTTGTCGTGAAGGCCTCGTTGGGTTTTGATTTGGTTTTTCCGAGGTTGATCGAGTGTGTGTTGCTATTTGTGCACCCCTGCAGGGTAAAACTTTCTGAAAGCCGTGTCCGCGGTTATGGACGACTTGGAGCACAGTTTCTCGATCATAGACAAGCATAACTAAAGTACCGCTTTAAACTGACTAAGTAATTAACTAGTAAATAGTGCAACACTCATGGAATGGTTAATAAAATTGCCAACGGATGGGGGGTTGTTCGTCCGCTTCCTCGTTGGTAAGCGAGGAGGAGGATGGATCTGATGAAATTACTGTTATAACTATTGCCATTAATTCACGAACATCCGTCTATCATTGGTTAGGCGGATGGTTAGCGAGTATCTATAGAACTGCTAGGGTTCATCTTTTGCTGCAATGGCGTCACCCCAGGTTGTGTCCCCTTTAGAGGCATTAAGACTTGCTGAGTACCCTTAGGGTCTCACACGATAAATTATTGGTTCAGATGAACAGGTACCCTCGCAGGACGGATACTGGGTGGAAGAGGCTGATGATGTGGGCAACGATCGTTCAGTGTAGAGATTCCGGGAATGGGGATCCGTGAGATCTGTGGGCGGGATGTGCTTAGTTCTATGGCATCTTATGCCGATTTTCTTCTTATCCGTACTCGGACTTTGTTTTGCCGCTTCCGCTTGATACTCTGATGTGTGATGTATGAGGAATTATCCTAAAATATTATATCTATCTAGGTCATTTGAATCTTGCCGTATGGCGTTGCTATATTTCCTTTCTTTCTAGATGGTATGGCTCTGTTGTACTCTTGTATGGTGGCTTGCATACATACTCATTTGTGTATGTAGTTGATCCCTTCGCCTGCCGATTACGCCGCCCGTACAGGTCCCGATGAGTTGGAAGTGGTTGGGACGGCCGAAAGGTCTACCCGTGAGTGGCTTTTGGGGCCCCACCGTACTATTTCAACCACTACCGCTCATCCAGGCTTGTATCTAGGAGCGTAATTCACCGAGGTAGTTACACTGCAGCTCGCTTGGCCTCGTACTGCTTCAGCCCTTTCCTCCTTGTCGTCTTCGTCGACGACAGCAACCTGCTGCGTGTGTCGCCGACGCCGCCGTCGGCCGCTGCACCGCGATTCACGCTCGCCGCCGCCCCCGGAGAGGAGGATAAGGACCCCGTCGCCATCTCTATCTTCCCCTCTGCCTCTCATCCTCCCCCAGGACCCCTATCTTCCCCGTTCCTCTTCCTATTGAAACCCTAGCTTGTAGATGCCGATGAGCCCCGCCATTCCCGACCACCCCTTCGCCATCTGAGACCACTGTCGTCTTCGCCTCGTTGCGCTGATCATCCCTGCCAAAGGAATCGACCAGAGACGCTTCGAATCATCGGCAATAACCTCATCTTCCCGAAGTCCGGTTGCACGTCCATCATCGATCCCGGCTGTTCCGGACCGCCCCGAGATTCACCGACCCTCCTACCGCAACCATAGTGAGCCGTTGGTCACGCCAGAGCCTTCCCTTGCTCCCCTTGGTTCCTGGTTCGCCCTCCCGCCGTACGCCACTGACCTCCGCCACAGATGCTCATTGGGAACGCTGTTCCAAAGCGACCATTTGAGGGCGGCGCCACCGCTATTAGGCCCCCCTCGCTCCCCTCTTTCCAGCGCTCCCATCCCCGCAGCCCCGCATCGCCCCTAGAGCCGGATTCGATCATCATCTGAGGGCATCTCCATTCCTGACGTCATCATGACGTCATCATGATGCAATAAAGACTTGTCTTTTATTTAAATGATTTGTAAATGTTTTCTGGAAATTATAAATACCCCTGTGGGCCACCCCTATCAGGATTTTAATAATTTCCATAAATATTTTCTGAAATGATTAAACTTATGGCATGTGGACCCAAGCTGGAAATAATTTAAATAATCCAAAAATGTTTTATAATTTCCTAAAATGGATTAAAATGGGGAAAAATCATAACTAATTCATTTTAAATAAAAAAAATACAAATAATATATCAAAATTTTCAGAAAAATGAGACCTACCTCTTTAAGCTATCATCATGCATTGTTAATCAACTTTCATGACAAGTTTAATTAGAAGAACATAATGACCCCTCTCATATGCCTCTGAGGTTTTCCCCGAGTTAGGGTTTTGTACCCTCGGGACCTCGATTAAATTGTCAAGCATGCCTTAGGGGTTTATCTCAATGCAATTCAACTTTTCATATCATCATCCTTGATTAAGCATTGCATCGATGCCATGTGTTTATTGTTTCCTTTATTTCCGGTATTTGGTTCTTCTCCGGTAGAATACGATAACGAGATCAAGATCAAAGATCAAGGTCAACACCATTGAAGACCGAGATCAACACCGTCGAAGGTCGAAGACAAAGACTTGGCAATCAAGTCAAGTACTACATGCCCCAATTATAATCAAGGTAAGTGTGGCTGGGAACAAGAGATGCCCGACATCCGTAATCTTGAACCCCGCACACATCATTAGGGACCGGCTTCGGGACTCGACTCGTTATAGCGACATCTCCCTAGTGCGTGACTCATGGTCTTGGTGAAAGCAAGGTAAAGGTCGTGTCTAACCACCCTCTGCCGGCCTTCCAAGGAAGAGGGCTTATCTAGTGGCATTAAGAGAAGGTTAGTACGTGTGGGTAAAGTTGTACACCCCTACAGGGTTATTAATCTTTTCGAAAGCCGCGTCCGTGGTTATGGACGAACTTGGGAACAGACGTGAAGATCATAGAGAACTTGAACCTAATCCTAAAACCTGGCAAGTTAAGTAATGTGTGCTTAAGGATGCTTCCTCAGGGATCGAGGAGGTGATCCTAGATAGGTTCAGCTGATGATGATTCAGTGGATATCAAAAGATGATCAAAGTTGGAGATACCGCTCTCTTACCCCCTTTTAAAATATTCCGATTAGTCAAGATTCTTTTCCCTCTTGTTTTACAAAACAAAGATGGCTTTATGCAAAGTAACTCCACCAGCCATAAGTCTTGCGGAGTACACCCTGTACTCACCCTTGCTTCATTGATACTTATGCAGCAGAATAAGTGTTACCTTTGAAGATGAGTTCTTTATGACATCGACATCGACGAGTAGTTTGGAGTTCCCAGTCGGCAGTCTGGGATCTATGGACTGGACGTCATCTTTATGCCTCAGTCCTCTTAGGCCATTTGTTAAGTTTGCTATACTTAATAGCATAATTTTCCTTCCGTTGTTTGATGTTTGTGGTCAGTGACCTCTGCTTGTAATATTTTTGGTTCTCTGCTCAAGTACGAGCTTGTTGTAATAATTTTTGTGTCGTAGGGTCACTGTTGTGTTATCAATTCTCTCTTTGTACGCTTTCGAGATTTAGGTTAGGCTTATATCAGACAGAGGTCTGGGATTTGTCTAGCCCTAATCCCGGGGGTGTCACATCGGATCTCCGACTACAGTAGCATCTGACCCTTCCGTCATGGAAGTGGACAACACTCCTTCGCAGGAGGTCCCAGATGTTGCCGTGGTGATCCCAGTTGCCTGCGAGCAGGCAATGAAAGAAAGCACATCCTACAAAGTGGATGAAGCTCCGGCTAAGGATTCCACCGAAAGCAATAAGGATTTGATGGTGGGAGGCGGACCTGCAGAGACCATGAGCCAGGCGAAGGCTCCTAAGATTATTTTCCTAGCACTTACATCGAGCACCTTTGCCGTGGATCCTGGCGCATCTCCGACTTCTCCTACATGCGGTCTTGAGGAGCTGCTCAAATAGGCGGAGATCATTCGAGTTAACATAGTTGGCTTTGGAAAACTGTTCGCTGAGAGCGCCATCAACCTCAAGATCATTGCATATGTAAGTTTTCTATGCCTTTGCATTTCATATATAATATCCATTGTAGCCCCCGAGGATTTAGACGGAAAACCATATGTCATTCGGTTTGAATGCTCTAAGAGTGACTAAGTAAGAAACTTTGTACTATAGCCCCCAAGTATGTAGTTTGAATGAATTATTCCGACTAGATACTTTTTAGAGTAGCATATGCAGTACTTGTAATTTTTCAATATTGTAGCCCCCAATCCTATAGTTGAAACAGAAATAGTTCCGACTAGATGCTTAAAGAAAGACTAAGCATATCCTTGAGTTAAAAACTCATACTGTAGCCCCCGAGCTTCTAGGTGGAATCAAATATTTCCGGCTAGATGCTCTAAGTAGACTAAGTGATCTTCTTTTTCTTGTGCAGGATGAGAATGCTCGAAGGGTCACCGCCAATGCTAGGTTCCACAAGATGTGCAAGGATCTTGAAGCTGAAAAGGGTAAAACCTCCTTCTTGAAGTTACAGATTGCCAAGGGCAAGAGTCTGTTATCTTTTCTGTTTCATTCTCAACTTGATCTTATGTTGTTATCTTCCTACTACTCATTATACTCTGTCATTTCTCCGACTTGCTGAAACTATCGCCAAGGCCAAATATATTGTCGAGCAGTCCAAGCACATCCAAGAGATGGACAGCGAAACCAAAAATTGAAATAGGAGAGGGCTGATTCCTTGAAGATGCATGAAGAAGCGCTTGCTGCCATTCAAGAATATGTAGACACGGAGATCAACCGCCTTAAGGAGGAGATTGTGATTCTCAGGGAGCATAAGAAATCTGTCGACGAGCAAAATGCTTGGACCCTTGAGGCATACAAAACCCTTCGAAAGGAACGGGACTCCATGGAGGAGGTTCTCCAGCAGTCTGAGAGTAGCATCTTTGGTAAGCTTTCTCCGTTTTGTAATTCCGTAAGTTAGGTTCTTTAGATCTGATATGGCAAACTCATGCCTTGTCGGAAATGCAGAGCCCATTGGCTTAGTCAACAATGCTCCTCCGCCAAAAGAATGCATGGTTCTTGCCGGCAAGTTCATCGATACTGCGATCACCTAGGCCAAGGAAATTGCCAAGCCCCTAGACATCAACATCAAGGAGGTGGATTCTGTCATGAAGTTCTCAGATATCCTTCACCGAGCCCCTGAGCGTATCATAAGATGGAAAGCTTCATGTACCCGGGCTGGCGCTAGGATGGCCCTAGCCATGGTCAAGGCCCACTACGACGATGCCGACATCAAAATGATGACCTTAGGCCTCCCCTACCGATGCAATCTGGTCTTCTCTCACCGGCTATGATGCCAGAGTCGCCCAATTGGTCAAGACGTACATCTACGTGCCCCTCGAGGCCATTGGCAATGACCAGGCTAGCTCTGAATCCTTGAAGACCACCGACTATGCCGATGACCAAGATGGCTCTCCTGCAGCCGACGATGCAGTTTTAAAATCCCCTGCGCTATAAGAATGAAAACATTTTGTAATACTTGTTTCTTCTGGCAGTTTATTTATGCGGTAAAACAACATGGTTCGCTTAAGGCGGAAAACTGGACTATAAGTTTCCAGCTACTCAGGAACAAGTTCCAACATGTATGTTGTATTTATTTTTAAGCAAGTGTTGGCTTATCCATCACTTTGGTTTTTATGCTTGACCTTTCATGAGTCGGAGGACCCTCAGTCAGAACCATGCGCTTAGGTGATGATGCCCAATGGCACCGTCAAAAACCTAAACACAAAATCGCTGACTTTGAGTGAACCAAATGCTTTATTTGGTAAAAGACTCAGGCATATGAGTGAAACAAATGCTTTATTTCATCTATCATATAAGAGGTACATAGTAGATAATAAAATATGCTAAGTGTAAAAAGTACATAGCTGTGCTATGTTTCATGGCCGATCAAGCTCTGGGTAGTCATCATCCAGGTCACGTCGCTTAAGCTTATAATCCTCGTTTAGCCTATCTTCTAACTCATGATTATCAATGCGGTAATAGGAACCATTGAGTAGCGTCTTGATTATGATGAACGGTCCTTCCCATGGCAAGGATAATTTGTCTGACTTCTTCTGCTTAAGTCGGAGCACCAGATCCCCCTCTTTAAATGAGCGATGCCGAACACGGTGACTATGGTAGTTGTGTAGCTTCTGCTGGTAGATGGCGGATCCCTGGCATGCTAGCATGCGCTCTTCCTCGAGAAGGTCCACATATAAGCGCCTGGATTCTTCAGCATCATATTCATCATAGGCGGCAACTCTTGGTGAATCGTGGAGGATGTCGGGTGGTAGGATTGCTTCTGCTACATATACCATGAAGAAGGGGGTGTAGCCAGTGGATCTTTTGGGAGTAGTTCGTAAACTCCACAAAATAGATGGAAATTCCTCCGCCTAGGCTCCAGCTGCTCTATGCAACGGTGCTTCTAAGCGTGGCTTTATTCCCTGCAGAATTAGTCCATTGGCTCGTTCAACTTGACCATTAGACTGTGGATGAACCACAAATGCTAGATCAAGGCGGATGCCTTTCTCCCAACAATAAGCCTCTACTTCTCCGAGTGATAAGTTGTTGCCTTTGTCGGTGATGATGCTATGTGGGAGACCAAATCTCACCACCAAATCCGGACAAATCTAAGGGAAGTTGCCCCATCGAGATTTCTAATGGGTTTAGCTTCTATCCATTTTGTGAATTTTTCAACTGCTACTAGCAGATGCGTAAACCCACAAGGTGCCATCTGCAATGGTCCAACCATGTCAAGCCCCTAGACTGTAAACGGCCAAGTTATTGGTATGGTTCCCAATTCTTGAGCTGGCACATGTGGCTGCCGAGCATAAAGCTGACACCCAACGCATGTCTCAACCAGCTTGTCGACGTCTGCCTTCGCGGCCAGCCAGTAGAATCCTTGCTAGAAGGCTTTGGAGACCAAAGATCCAGGAGCGACATGATGACCGCAATCTCTGAGATGGATCTCACGAAGGATATCAATACCTTCCTGCTAGGAAACACATTTTAGGTATACACATGTGGTGATTCTTTTGTAGAGCTGCCCATTAATTATGGCATAGCCCTTTTCTCGACATACTATTTGTCGGGTTTCAACCTTGTCGATGGGAAAAGTTCCGCGTATGAGATACTCCATGAACGGTTTTGTCCAAGCCGGAGGGACTATTGTTACTGCGTTAACAAATTAGTCCACTCTATCTGGGTTCTCGAGGTCCGCTCCCTTCACGAATGGGGTTCGTAGATGCTCCAAAAAACGCATGGCGGAATTGGTTTACGCCCTGATCCAAGATTTGAAAGCAGATCAGCCGCCTCATTTTTCTCCCTTTTGACGTACTTGACTTCATGGCCTTCGAAGCACTTGGCTATCTCGTCTACTTCATCTTGATATGCCGCCATCATAGGGTTCAGCATGTTCCAGGTGCCAGCCACCTGCTGGGCAACCAAGTCAGAATCTCCATAGACAACTATGCGCTTGATGCCAATATCCTTGGCTACACGAAGTCCATGAATGAGTGCTTCATATTCCGTCATGTTGTTCGTAGCCTCAAAGTGAATTTGCAGGACATAGTGCATTTTCTCCTATTGGTGACTGTAGCAGTACACCAGCCCCCGAGCCGTTGAGCAGATTTGATCCGTCAAAGTGCATCACCCAATATTCTGGTTCTGGCACAGGAGTGTCATCCGACATCTCTATCCAATATGCAATAAAATGTGCTAAGGCCTGAGATTTGATAGCGTCGCGTCTCTTGTAGGTGATCTCGAAGGTGGCAAGCTCGATGACACACTTCGCAACCCTTCCTGTAGCGTCACTGTTGTTGATGATGTCGGACAGTGGAGCCTTGCTCACTACTGTGATAGGGTGCTCCTGGAAGTAGTGCCTTAGCTTCCGAGAAGCAAGGAACACTCCATAAGCTAGCTTCTGCTAGTGCGGGTAACGCTGCTTGGACTCTGTCAAGACCTCGCTTACATAGTAAACTGGTCATTATACTCCGTACTCATGCGTTGGTTCCTTCCGCTCCACCACGACGACGATGCTGATAACCCTGTTGGTGGCCACCATGTAGATTAACATAGGCTCCATTATCTCAGGTGCTGCAAGTACAGGGGCAGAAGAGAGTAGCCTCTTTAACTCCTTAAGCGCAACGTCTGCCTTCTTCAGCAACTTATATAGTGGCAGGGCCTTCTCTCCAAGTCGGCTAACGAACCGTCTTACTGCTACAATGGAGCATGTGAGCCATTGAATGTCCTTTAGGAATATCGGACGATTAATGTTGAGGATGGCCTTGATCTTCTCCGGGTTGACATTGATTCCACTTTGTGAAACGATGAAGCCCAACAACATGCCAGCTGGAACCCCGAAGACACACTTCTTAGGGTTAAGCATCATGTTGTATTTCTGGAGATTATCGAAGGTTTACTTTAAGTCGGAGATTAAGTCATTTGACTTTTTAGACATCACCCTGACACCGTCCATGTAGGCATGAATATTCCAACCAATTTGGTCGTGTAAGCAACGTTGCATGGTCCACTGGTACATAGCACCTATGTTTTTCAGCCCAAAGGGCATCATGACATAGCAAAACGTGCCATAAGGTGTGGTGAACGAAGTGGCCAATTGGTCTGACTTCCTCATATTGATCAAGTTGTATCCTAAGTACACACCTAGAAAACACAGAAGTTCTGAGCGAGCCATCGATTCAATGACTTAGTCAATGTGAGGCAAAGTAAACGGATCCTTCGGACACGCTTTCTTCAAGCCGGTGTAATCAATGCACATTCTTAATTATTTGGTTCCCTTTTTGGGCACAAATATAGGATTGGCCACCCATTGGGTGTGAAGGACTTCTCGGATAAAACTATCCTTAAGTAACCTAGCTATATTCTTGCCTATGGCGCGTCTCTTCTCATCCCCGAAGCGTCATATAGGTTGTTTAACCGTTTTGCATTTTGGATAAATATTCAAGCTGTGCTCGACAAGTTCCCTAGGTACACCTTTCATGTTGACAGGTTGCCTGGCAAAGATGTCCCTATTCTCACGGAGGAACTCGATGAGCACGCTTTCCTCTTTGGGATCCAGGTTCATCCCAATGGCGTTGATCTTGGAGGCATCACCTACCACAAGTTCCACTGACTTGGTTTCGATGGCGGCCTTGAAGGTGGGGTCGGAGTCAAAAATCTGCTTCTTCAATGTCGGCATCTCCGAGGCGTAGACCTTGCTCTGGATCACCTTCAATTCTTCGCTATAGAGGACAGCTTCTGTAAAGTATGCTTCTCCAATCTCACAGTCCCTTGCCTTTGAAAAGCTTACGGATATGGTGATGACACCGTTTGGTCCGGGTATCTTGAGCTTGTTGTAGATGCAACATGGCTTGGCCATGAAGGAGTGGAAGATGCCGCGTCCGAATATGATGTGGTACACGCTCTTGAAGGGGACCACTTTAAAGGTCATGCGTTCTTGGCGGTAATTGTTAACATCGCCAAAAGCGATCGAAAGGGTGATGCACCCAAGGGACCGAGCTTCTCGTCCAGGAACTACACCATGGAACATGGTGCTGGTCCTCCTTAGGTTGGCCTCCGTAAAATTCATCTTGTGCAGTGTATCCAGGTACATGATGTTGATGTTGCTTCCACTATCCACCATGCACTTGGTGAACTCGCAGCCGTCAATCAGGGGGTTGATGACCATGGCATACTGGTTCTCTGTTGGAACAAGGTCAGGATGATCCTTCCTGTCCCATGTAATTGGAACTTACGACTAGTGCAGGAACTGGGGGTAGGGTGGCCATAAGTATCCTTAGAGAGGTCTTCTGTGCCCAGACAGTTGGTGTGCCAAGCAAAGTGTGGTAGACGGGGGCCTTCTTCTCGAAGGGGTTCTTGACTTTGTCATTGCCCTTGTCGGCGTGCTTGGGGTCAACGTCCTTGTCCATGTCACTTGAATCCCTGGACTCCTCTTCCTTCTTCTTCCCTTTGACCTTCCCTCGTGGTCGATTCTTCCGGCTTCGCTTGTAGCCGAACTCCGGGTCTTCCTTGAGGTCGTTGACGAACTTGCAATGGAGGTTGGTGTGAGTGGCCTTTCCATTGGTGTCAATGTGTACATGGCACTACATGTCGCGGTACTCCTTGTACGCTTGGGTAATGCGAGGCGTTGCCGGGATAGTTTCACTACCGCGTTGCTGCACACGACCAGCCCCCCAGGCTCGGCGGCTCTGTCCACCATCACCTCTACCTGCAAACGTCATGGCGATCATGTCGGAAGCTGGCTTTTCTTCTGGCAGGCTCTTCCTCTTAGTGTTTTTGTTCCTCTTGGCTTGGGTTGGAATGGAAATTGCCGGCAAGGAGCTGATAGCATCGTCATCGGCAGCCGCAAATTCACTGACCAAGGAGATCATCCGATTGATATCTAGCCTATGATTGTCCTGCAGGCGCTTCAACTTATGTCGGAGCAAGGTGTCCTTTTCCAAACCATCAATGTAGGCAGCCATAGTGGTCTGATCGTGCACTCCTGCGCATGAATTTTTATATCTAGCCAACAGGAGAGGTAGGCTCGAGATGTCTTGTCCTTCTCCTAGAGGCACCACTGTAGATCACTGATAGTGTATGGACGTTTGTACGTACCCTCGAAACTCTTGGTGAATTCTTCTTGCATGTCCAACCAATTGCATATGGACTTCTCCGGCAAGTCATCGATCCATTGGTGGGCCGTGCCCATCAACATTAGTGGGAGGTACTTGACAGAAACGTTGGGGTTTCCTCGACCGCGTTGCTGTATCCTACAACCACATAGCTAGCTTGGCGGTGCCGTCATAGGGATTGATTGTCTTGTCAATCCGGAAACCCTTGGGGTAAGTTGAGGTTCGTATCACTGGTCCAAAGCAACGTGGTCCCAAGTATTGTACTTCCCGGTCCTCCTAAATCTTGTCCAAGCATGAACGTGCATCGTATGGATCCGGGCTTGCTTTCTTATCGCCACCGTGGGAAGGGCTGCGTGAACGATGCGGTCCTCCTCCGCCATGGTGACTTCTAGGGGGTGATGGAGGCGGAGGTGGCGGTGGATTAGCCTTCTTGCTATTTCCCTCTTACAACTCCTCATGCCTGTCACGGTTGCTTGTCGGACGCGGAAGGTCATATCGCGACCTACTCTTGTGTCCTTGGTTGTTACTGCACTATCGCCATGACGAGGCTGCTCCGCATTGTCCCCAATGATGATGCCACCCTGGGGGTATCTAGGCGGAGGTATGCTCGTGCGGTGGTGAGCCTTTGGGTCTTTGTGATGCCAGGAAGATCGGGGCGATGGCAGCGAGCTACGAGGGTGAGCCTTACCTCCATGGTAGGAAGATATGGAGATAGCGTCCTCCTTGTTGCATGCGCCCCTCCGTCTTTGTTCTAATGAACCCGTCTGTGATCCGACATTGTGGGGAGACCTTGCCCTCTACTATTTAGGAGTGCTAGACTAGCAATATGTTGGGTCAGACTCGAGCCTCTGAGAGGTGGCGTTTTCCTGCTGTTTGACAGCCTTGGCGGCACGATCATAGAAATGTTCCACAGCTGCGGGCGATCTATCATGTTCTAGTAGAGTCTTGGCGACGGCCAAGTTGAGGACGGGTGTGGGCACGACTTGCTTTCCATCACTTTCAATGTATGGCTTAGCTTGCGCCGTCTTCGAAGGTTCCCATCCCAAGTTGCGCTGTACACCAGGGTCATTGACGACGTGAGCCGGCGCTTTCTTGGCCTTCTGCTGCTTGAGTAGAGTCTTATACTCGGCCTCCAGGGCCCGAGCTGTCTCGATTGATTTCTGCGCCTTGGCTAGATCTCGATCTAACTTTGTGCCTTGATCCGCGATGGCCTGCGGTTCCTCCAGCAGCTGATGGCGCTTCTCGTCAAGCTGGACAACGTTTTGTATGTGGGCCACGGTCTGAGGCTCAATGAGTAGATTGTCGTACATCACCCTATCAGCTGGAGTGACTTGGGCAGCCGCAAACATAGATGATGGTGGCGGCAGATTTGTGGTGTTGGCGTTGCATGGACCGGTAGGGAGTTCCTGCGGCTATTGCACTGGGATAGCCGGAGGGGGCATGGCCCGCGCATGATCATTGTCGGCATCATTAGCTAGCCCCTTACCGTTGTGCCGCAGCTTAGGCAGAGCTTGTCCAGGTTGGTCTTCTTCCATCACACTCCCAATGGCAACGAACACCCTTCGGGATGTGATAGCCTTGTCGGCCCACTCCTCGCGATTGATCTCCTCCTCCATCTCCTTCATGGCAGAGTCGAGTTCTTCTAGGTTGATATCCATCTCCTCAGAGTCCATGCTGATATTGGCGTAAAGCGCATCTAAACGGAGTCGGAGGGTGTGGGAGTTTACTCGATGAATAAAGACAATGTTTAGGCAGCAAGGCCATTGGCTGGCGGTGGCGGCGGTGGTGGCGGTGGTGGTGGTAGGTCGGGTACGGCGATGAGCTCTTCCTGAGCAACCTCATCAGCAGCGGCGTAGCTATAGACTATGCCGATCATCTATTCGAAAGTGAGGATATCCGCGGCCTACTGCTGCCTTAGCGTATGCCGAAGAAGTGTGCCGCGATCTAGACCTTCGACGAAGTGATAAAGAACGTTATTGTCTGGGTAGTTCTCCAGATTGGCTCGTATCCGGATCCATCCGTCGAGGTAATCACAGGGCTTTCAGCCTCTCTCTAAACACAACGTGCCAGACCGAAGATGGTCACCACGCTGACGAAGTGTGATCCCTGCCTTCCAGACGCACGGGCTAACCTAGCGGATTGGCAGTGATCCTCCACCATTATATCATGCACAGGAGCGGTTTCGGTGGGCCTTGAATTTTTCTGATCTAAGCCGGAAAACTCCAAAGAGAGACCCGTCTTCGATCCTTCTGCGAACGTGTACTGCCCGTAGGTGGTCCGTGCGGGCCTTGATGATCCTCCGACTTCTAGGGAACTAGTGTCCGAGTCGGTTTCGCCGATGACGAGGTGAATGTCCCCGATTGGAACAATCGAGAAGCGTGTGGGGTTCATCTTCGCCAGGATCCAGAATTCGTTGGGAGGGACGATCAGAACATTGTCTAAGAAGAGAACACTGTCGATGGCTATGGTTTCACAAATTCCCACAAAGAGATTGGACCTCGCCCGTTGTAGAGCCTGAAGCGCCACTTGCCCCACGGTGGGCGCCAACTGTCGTGGTATTGCCGACGAGTATGCCATGGAGGGGTGCTCACAGTGCATGTTTGGAGACATGGGGTAAGGAGGGAGGTTGGCGGGTACGAGGTAACACAGCTTACCCAAGTTTAGGTTCCACGATGGTGGTGGAACCCTAATCCTGCTATAAATCACTATAAGGGCAATACGCCAGGTTACAGGGATTGGTTCGCTGTGAGCGATATGAGTTGATTGACGCCCTAAAGGATCCCATAGGTTCGGCTTATAAAGACACTGGGTCCTAGGGTTACAGGGAAAAGTACTAGACGGACAGGTTATAGAGTCCTACACAGAATGCAACTAGTCTTATGTGTCTTGTACTCCAAGACTCCGGGTACGTCGGTGACTCCCTCGTAGATTTCCTTTATCCGGCATGGGCCTCCCTTCTGGATCCATCTAACTGGGCCGCCTAGCAGGCCATAGGCCTTGCTACCAACTGTGGGCCACCCGGGTTATTCGGATTAGAGACATGCAATGGTGATACCCATTTGGCATATCCCTAAGAGCTATAACTAAATCCCTTTGTCTCACGATATTTTACATGTTCTAGATTCGATCATCGGTATCCCCATACCTAGTTTGATCTCGTTATCGACATGTACTCTTTTCTTGTTCCTGTGATATAACATTCTAGTGATCCTCATCACTTGCTTGCAAGCTATATCAATGTGATATCACCGAGAGGGCCCAAAGTATATTTCTACATCATTTGGATGGAAAAATTCCACTCTTGATCCATGTGTCTCAACATAACACTTTCAGAGCACCCAAACCCACCTTTATAGTCACCCTGTTAAGGTGTGATGTTTGATGTTATCAAAGTACTCTTCTGGTGTTAGCAATTAACATGATCTCATGGTATAAGGACTAAAGTTACTTTGTAATGATGATATAGTAATTTAAACATAATGACTTTGATCGTATTACTATACTTCAGATGAATGTTCATCACATCATTCCACCATTGTTGTGATCTCATTATTAACAACATCCAATGTCCATGATCAGGAAACCTTGATCATCTTGTTAATCAACGAGCTAGTTTATATGAGATGCTTAACTAGGAACTCTTTATTTATTTATTAAACACACATGTATTAATGTTTCAAATTAATACAATTATAGCATGAAAAATAAACATTTATCATAAACAAGGAATAAGATAATAACCACTTATTATTGCCTCTTGGGCATATTCCCTTCAGTTTCCCACTTGCACTAGAGTCAATAATCTACTTTGAAACATCTATGGCTTTCTGGTGTTATATATACACATTTGCTAGTGGTAAACATAATCACCAGACCTGACACTTTTAGGTTTGTGTGTATTTACATGTCTTTGCGTCTCTACGCATCACTCATTCTCTAATGAGATGACATTGTATAAATTTAGTCCTTTGGTGAGACCTTTAGTTCCTCAGGGGTAAATCATGTCGATACTATTATTGTACAATATATCTTCATAGTGTTAGCCCGTTTTGAACCACACCTAGTTTGATAACAAACTACTTGACACAAATGCCCTCCTTTGCTGCTACAATAGCAGTTATATACTTAGCCTTTTGTTGTAGTATCCTTTACAATGTCTTAACTTTGGAACTCATCCAAATCCATCATGGAATCTCCTTTCCATTACATTGTGACACCATAGTTTAAATTGAGATAAACTTAACTTGTATTTTGTGACAAAACTAGTATTAGTGTAACACTTTATAGTGAACTATATGTCTATTTGTCACCTCTACATAAATAACATATTCTTAGTTCTTCCAAAGATCATAAGAATATCCTTACTATCGTCCAATGATCATCTTATGATTCATTCTAGTATATGCTCATAACATTTAAAGTATAGGACATATCTGGATGTGTACATATCATGGTATGATTGATCAAAACATTCATGTGATTTCACTCACGAAGTGTCAAAACACCTCAATCTCGTTTCACTTCACCAAGTGTCAAAACACTTTAATCTTGATTCAATATTTTCCATGCGGCAAGAACATTTCTTGTTGTTTCCATATTGAACTCATTCAATATATCATATATGTACATCTACCACAACCATATTAGCACCTCAATCTATCCATATAGATATTGATGCCTAATATTCGGGTTTTGCCTAAGTCTTTCATCAAAATCAAATTTTAATAAAATTCTTAAACCATGTCAATAAAATATACATCATTTCCAATCAACAATATGTATTTCACATAATGTATTAGAAATATGTCTCCGATGAAATTAGACTCTTTTAACAGTTTCATCATGGTGAAAATTCCAACTCTGTTATGCTAAATTCAACCATTGAAGGTTGCATGCCCTTTTTAGCATCCTTTGAATTAATAAAACCCTTTGGACCATGTCATGTACACGTCCTAGGTAACCATTCTATTAGAAGAACTTTGTTTCATTTGTTCAACTACCATATACCAAAATTATATGTAGTGGTTGCTACAATAATCCATCTAGACTAAATATCGCGATAAAAGTTCAAATCTTGTCATGGTCAACTCCTTAAACATTGTCGTAAACTCTTTTATGACATGTCGACTATTTTATAGATGTGAAACATCCATTTCTATTTCTGTATAGATCCAAAATAACCGATGGGCTTTACACCTTTTCGAAGGGTCTTCCAAGTTCAAAAACTTGATTTCTCGTGTATGGAAACTATCACGGATTCTTTATGACTTCTAGTCATTTGATGGAGTCAGGGCCCATCATCGCTTCTTTGCATGTAGTCGGTTCATCATTGTCAAAATAATAATGACTTGTTCTTCAAATCTTACTATTTGATTGTCACCCGACCTACTCGGTTCAATAGAAACTCAAATCTCCGAGATCACAACCTTTGTAACCAAGAGAACCATGAGCGTTGTGGCCGCCTCCGGAACATTTTCCGGCGCTGCACTACTTAGCACATGTTGCTTAGGTTCATCAACCTAATCAAAGTTCTATTTTCCTCCCACTTAACTTTTGCAAAAAATTCCTTCTTATGAAACTTGACGTTCCAAGCGACAAACTCTTTTGTTCTTGGTATTATGGAGGAATACCCAACAACATCTTTGGGATAACCTATAAAGACATGCTTACCTGACTTTGGTTGTGAACATTTTACTTATGTCTAGCATACAAAAATTTAATAAAAGACAACTTCGGTTTTATCCCAAACCATAACTCATATGGTGTCATTTCAACGGATCACGACGATGGTGCTCTTTTTAGTGTAAAAGAATTAGTCTCTAAAGATTTAATCTTTAAAATATAATGGCAATTTTATAAATGACACCTTTGATCTAACCATGTCAAACAAGGTTTCATTACATATCTCGAAAATTCCATACTCCTATGGTGTTTCAGGAAATGCAAATCCATGGAACGATTCCTCAAATCTTAGGTGGTTTGCTAAACTTGTAACTCAAATATCTTCCTTTATGATCAAATCATAAACTCTTTATTTTCTTGTTACAATGATTTTCCACTTCATCTTGAAAGTCTTTGAACATTTTCAAATATTTCATACTTCTTCCTCATTAAGTAAATATACACATATATTCACTCAAATTTCTGGAGAAAGCATATGAAGCTGAAAGATCCACCACTCATGCCTACACATAATGAACTATATACATCAACATTCACAATTTCCAATAAGTTAGTCATCCGTTCCTCTTTGGCCTATGAACGGAGTTTCAATTATCTCCAGGAAAATCTCTCAAGCATCAATTGATCAAAATCGAAGACTCCAAAATTCAATCAACATGGACTTTCTTCATGTTTTCTTTCTAATATAATTTAAATGGTGATGTCACTTTGTAAGTGATCTTTCAATCATTTGTCTAACAATATTTTTAGCATTAGTTTTTATGGACGTGATTTCTCCAACTAGACTTGTAAACCATCCAACTTACAGTAATTATTTGAACAACCTTTGTTCTCATAGTACCTGAAAAAAATAACAATTATTAAAACAAATCTTGTAGGAAAGCTTTGATGTCAACGAGAAACACAACAACACTTTATTTTGTTTTTATGAACATCATCACATATTCTCTTGCTTTTTACTTAGGCCATTGCAGTTGTGAATTTTGTTGTTCGGTATGACACTTCACATCAAAAAATTCGGTATCCAATACCCAAGAACCACATTGTTTAACAAGCAAAGAATGCAACCATAACATGTATATCATCTATATACCTAAGCTGGACATTTCTAGTCTTTTCTTTTTTTGCCAAATATTTCTGAGATTCTCTTTCAGCATTTCCTTTCCCTTATAAAGAATCTATTAACATCAATAGTGGAGCCATACACATGACACATAGTCCAAAGCGTGTATAGTCAAATACTAATACCTTTGGACTTGCACTTTGAAGTAGATCACCATCCTCAAATTTTTGGCATTCTTTCAAAATCCATTCTTTAGTAATATTTTAGTGTAGTAAATATTTTACCTACATCTTCTATTTATCCTTATCATGAGAACTTTCATGATCAAGATACTATAGCTTACAAAGGCAAATCGCGAGTATAATGTTACTTTGCAAAACCTATTTGGAGGATTAGGACGCCTAGCGTCTCCAACCTTCACAAATTCTCATACAATATGAGAACATGTATTTTGCTAAATTATACTCCATCATATTGAAAACAAAACATTGTTTCAGATATCGCAATATCTTCCACACATGATGGTTTCTGAAACAATCCTTTCAGCTCCTAGATAACCTTGATACTAAAACATCTTTTAAATATCAAGAATCATGGAGGCAAACATGATACTTTAGATAGTAACAATGGAATTGTTACTCTTGATTTAATACTACTTATTAAACTTCATGGAGTAAATAGAGTTGACTGAAAGTTTGCAATAGGACTTCTAAACTTTAGATTGACACTCAAAACAATACGATACCAATTCGTAAAGTAAATACCCAGAATTCTATAGTTCTTTTATCTCAATTATAACTAAGCATAAGGTAGTGAACGGATGCCAATGACTACAAAAAATTATGCAAATTCACTTTGATTTAATTTATGATAAATTGAGTTCAACTTTAATCATATTACTATTTGAACTCCCACTCAAAACCAACATTCCTCGAGTCATTTTGGTGACTACATGAACCAGATCTACTACACCAAGACCGAACATCACGTGAATTGGTGCAGCTTCAAAGGCGAGCATAAATATGGGCATCATATCAACCATATGACTCATGCTTTACCTTTTGGTTCATGTTCTGAGGCCATGTCTATACATGCTAGGCTTGCCAAGTAATAACCTTAGTACCCACGTGTGTAAAACTGTCTTACACCCGTTGTATGCGAACATAGAGTCTCTCACACCCGATCATCACGTGGTATCTCGAAACGACAAACTTTATTAATGGTGCATACTAAAGGAAGAACATATTTTATCTTGATATTAAAATGAGGGATCATCTTATAATGCTACTAAAGCGCCATACAAGAAAAATTAGATGCAAACAAACATCATATGCAAAAGTGATATGATATGGTTCTTGCATTTGATCACTATCTTGTGCATCGTGGCATGATCTTTATCATTCCTAAATGTTTAAGGCCAAGGTATATGTAACTTACACTTTGGAATATTATAATTTCCAATAGTATCAATCCATACTTCAAATTATAATTCAACCATATCATAGTACACTACAAGAAAAATGTCCTTTTATAATGGACGATTTTCGTGGTTGAAGGCCCATTTTTGTGGCTGAAAATCCTTCTATGATAGATGCCCTTTGTGGTATAAGCCCCGTCACAAATGAATCTACCACGGTTTTTTACCGTGGCGGATCGCACCCTTCAGTCACAAAAAGTTGTTCCATCATAGATCTGTTTGCCGGCCACGTTGACTGCTGACGTCATGCAAACTTCCACATGGCAAATGCCGTTAACTGTAAACAAAAATGTGGTAGAAGCCAGGACCAGCCAAGGCCTAATAATTATTAAGTGGTCCGACCCATTAAGTGAGCCCAATAGTATCATGGCCCGTTACTGTTTTCTTTTGCACTAATACAAATGGGCCCACTAGTGTTGTCCACGACGGCCCATAAACTTTCGAGCCCGTTATTGTTTCTACCTACATAGTTTGAATTGGGCCCATTTGTGAGGCCCGTAAACTATCAGGCCCGTTACTGTTCTGCCATGTACTATTCGAAATGGGCCCGTTTGGCCATCCAACGAACTTTACGGCCCATTACTGTATAGTATTGCACTGTTTGATGTGGGCCCATTTATGTGACCAACTATGGCCCATATACTTCCTAGCCCGTTATAGTTCAGGACCATAAATTGTCTACTCATATTCTGGCCTATTACTATTCTGGCCAGGTAAGTTTCTCGGCATGTTACTGTTTTGACCTAGTGCAAATTCGGCCTCTTATTGTTCTGGCCTGCTAAGATCAAGGCCATTTCTGGCCTGGCTTGCTACTGTTTTGGCCCGTTACTGCTTTTGGCCTTTCAAGGCTCTGGCCCGTTACTGTTCTGGCCCATTACTATTCTGGCTCATTCCTATTTTTGGCCTATTACTGTTTTGACATGTTACTATTTCGGCCTGCTATAGTTTCGGCATGTTACTGTTATGGCATGTTACTGTTATTAATCACACTTGTGGGTGGGCCCATTACTTTTATGGTCTTTTACAATTTCAGCATTTCTGGAGCCCATTTCGAAAAGTTGTACAACTTGCGAGCATCTTTTACTGTTCATCGTCGGCCCAATACAAGACGGGAAAATAATAAAACCCCTGTACCCTAATCGACCTGGCTAGCATAGAGGTATGGTACCACATACCGCTATGTGTGGACGGCATCAACTAAATGCCTACATGGCCTACGCGATTAATCTAGATATTGCATCGAATGGAAACTACTTAAAATTATTACATATTATCAACTCAAGGGAAAGAAAAATCAGCATTTCAGTTGACAATCGAGTTGATAGCAGTCCTCAATTTACTCTCTTTATCTATCATCTGCATCTCCCTTTTGAGTGTGACATCTACATTCAAAAACAACCTTGAGACATGATCTTACAGCCCCCTCTTTGGTGGCGATAACAATAATTGTAGTCTAAAATTAAGTAATAACAAGTTAATACATCAAACAAGGCAAACTACTTATTTAAGTGATACGACAGGAGCTATGAACTGGAGTTTACTACTGGTCAATGGTTCAAATATATTGACCATCACATCAAACAAACAGGACAAGCAAGCATTAAACAAGTGTGTCTACCATGAAACGAGAAATATAACAATGTGTGTAGCTTAGAATTTTAGCAAATATAAACTAGTCAGGCAATTTCAACAAATATATAGAAGCAGTTGTATATCCTGGAATGCAAGAAATGTTGGGTGACTTGGAATTTATGGTGAGATACACAATGGCATATAGTTACTGTCGCAGCTAAGAATGAACCAAACATAAATTATAACAGTATCATGCGAGAACTTGTAGAGCGGGAATGCAAACCACAAATAAACTAAACGGTAGCGGATAGTTACGTCATTGCTTATGACGAACCAGAACAAGATAGGAAATATAATGACGTCACTTGTGAACCTGTAGTACAGGACAAGCAAACATTAGACAAGTGTGCCTACAATGAAATGTGCAATCAATCAAGGTGTTTCTTAGAATTTCAGCAATTATAAAGTAGCCAGGTCATTTTAACAAATATATATGGAAGAAGTTCTTTATCTAAGAATGCAAGAGACGTTGGGTAACTCGGAATTTGTGGTGAGCTACACAATGGCTTACAGTTACTATCGTAGCTATAAGAATGGAACATATAGAAATTATAATAGCATGATACGAGAACTTGTAGAGCATGAATGAAAACCACGAATGAACTATATATATATAGTAGAGGATAGTTATATCATTGCTTATGATGAACCATTAGATACAAAATATAATGACATCAGTTGTGAACCTGTAGATAAGAACAAGCAAGCATTATAGAAGTGTGCCAGCAAATGAATTGAGCAATCAAATAGTGTTTCTTAGAATTTTAGCAAATATAAACTAGCCAGGTCATTTCAACATATATATGGAAGCAGTTGTGTATCCTGCAATGCAAGAGACATTGGGTGACTCGGGATTTACGGTGAGCTACACAATGGCATGTAGTTACTGTCGTAGCTAAGAATGAACCAAACAGAAATTATAACAGCATCATCCTAGAACTTTTAGAGCGGGAATGCAAACCACGAAAGAACTATACTATAGTTATGGCGTTTCTTAGGACGAACCAGAACAAGATATGAAATATAATGGCGTCGCTTGTGAACCTGTAGAATAGGACAAGAAAACATTAGACAAGTGTGCCTACAATGAAATGAGCAATCAATCAAAGTGTTTCTTAGAATTTCAGCAAATATAAAGTAACTAGGTCATTTCAACAAATATATATGGAAGTAGTTTTTTATCCTGGAATGCAAGAGACGTTGGGTAACTCGGAATTTGCGGTGAGCTACACAATGGCTTGCAGTTACTGTCATAGCTATAAGAATGGAACATATAGAAATTATAACAAAATCATATGAGAACTTGTAGAGCGGGAACGGAAACCACGAATGAACTATATATATAGTAGAGGATAGTTATATCGTTCCTTATGATGAACCATTATATACGAAATATAATGGCATCAATTGTAAACCTGTAGATCAGGACAAGCAAGCATTACATAAGTGTGCCAACAAATGAATTGAGCAATCAAATAGTGTTTCTTAGAATTTTAGCAAATATAAACTAGCCAGGTCATTTCAACAAATATATATGGAAGCAGTTATGTATCCTGGAATGTAAGAGACGTTGGGTGACTCGGGATTTGCGGTGAGCTACACAATGACATGCAGTTACTATCATAGCTAAGAATGAACCAAACAGAAATTATAGTAGCATCATACGAGAACTTGTAGAGCAGCAATACAAATCACGAATGAACTATATATAAGGTATAGATTACTTATGTCGTTTCTTAGGACGAACTAGCACTAGATAAGAAAACAATGACATCGCTTGTGAACCCGTAGGAGAGTCTGTGCAAACCAACATGTTCATATTTTCCTTTTTGATCTCTAAGCAAAGACAAAGAAAATAGTTAGTGTTGCAGCTTTTGAAGAACCAGATGGCAACAACAACAAAATAATCGAATTAGTACGAATAGTTCCAATGCGTACTACATGTTAGCAGAATGATGCCAGGGAGAAAATAAGAGCAGGAACATAGCTAAGGACGAACCAGATAAATTCAGTAACTATGCAGCAGGGAATCCACACTAATATTTTTCCACTCACTTTACATTTTGCAAGAACTACACAATAGCAAGCAATTACTATTGTACGGAGTAGCTAAGATGATGTTGCATGATTTTAAAATTTGTAGAGCAGTGAATGAAATCAACATGTCTAGTGACCTTAATGTAGCACAAAGAATAGGCATGCGCATAGACTTGTTGTGTAGCACGAATAGAAAAATGCAGTTCACTACGATAGGCTTGAACCTGCTATGCTGCTAAAAAACAAAAAAAAGAGTTGGGATATTTGGTTACCATGGTTGGAGAAGATTCTAACCATCATCCGTACCCGCGCGGGTGACGTCCAAGTCACGGAGGGTGCTGCGGTTTCGGTGGCTATTTGTGTCAGGGAAGCAGATCTTGGGTGGTCGATGCCAGTTTAAGAGCGACGGACAAGAGAATCACTGAGGCAGAATCGGTGCACTACATGGCGGCTTCGATATGGTATGCTTGGGGTGAATGCCATCGGTGTGGAAGCAGATCTTGGGCAGTCATTGACGGATTCACCGCCATGGACAGTAAAGTGGGGGAAAGGAAGCAGCAATGGTGCATTGGATGAGACCGCAGCTGATGCGGCTCCGACATACTAGTGGGTGAGGAGTGCATGTTGTCGGGTTCTAGCGGGCAAAGCCATCATGAGAAGTGCTGCGGGAGGTTCCGGCTACCGGAGCCGGTTGTCGAAGAGGCAAGAGAGTGTGAGCGGGGCTAGGGTTTTTCTAAGGATTTTTCTTTGTGTGTGGGGGGATAATCATTTTTTGAAATATATTGGTACAATTATTGTACCGACCAGAGAGGGAAATACTATTAATTAGTATTGTTTGTTTGAAACGGAGGGACGCGAGAAATTTCGCAATGTTTGAAATGGAGGGGCGCGAGAAATTTTGTAGTGTTTGAAATGGAGGGGCGCGAGAGATTTCGCAGTGTTTGAAATAGAGGGGCGTGAGGGAGTGGGGACCACGTGATTTTGGCTATCTTGCAATCTTGTCCGTCCATCCAAAATCAACGGGCCAGAGCCGATACCTTCCCTACGAAGGCTCTGGTGCGTACTTTTATGCAAGCAATCGTTGGGTGTCCTAGAGTAGACTATAGGGGTATATGTGTAGGCCACAATATAGTAGTAGCACATTATTAATCGGGCTAGCTGGGGGCAGGTTATTTTGGCACTCCACGAGTTTGAAGTTTTCATGTACTCCATTTTCAGGAGTGAATGCATGCAACTCAAAAAAACGTACTAACGCATGTTATGGCTATTATGTCAGCATATCGTGATTACGCGCATGATAGTAGTTGGTTACTCCATTTTCAGGAGTGAATGCATGGAGCTCAAAAAAGTACTATGTATCTAGCATGCATCATGATTACATGCATGATAGTAGTTGGTTACTGAGTTGCATGCATCATGTATTAAGTGGATTCTATTGGGTTGATCATATTATCGTACTCTCCATATATTCGTTGATCTCATCATAGTCTACGTAGCTCACACATACTGTACTTTGCAGTCATAACCAGACTTCTAATAAAATCAGACTAGTAGCTCATAAAAAAGTATAGTAACAATTAGAGAGACACAGTTCAGAGTCAAGCAATCTTGTCCGTCCATCCAAAGTCAACGGGCAGAGCAAATAGCTTCCATGTGAAGCAATCGTTGGGTGTCCCTAGGTATCTATAGGGGTAGTTGTACCTGCATTACTCTAGACAAAGCTAGGTGTCGCTGACGCTGAGGGAGCATTTTCTTTTCTAGATAGACACCTCCTCCTAGAGCGTATACAGCGTAGTACTAAAAATTCTGATTCGAACATTCGCAAAGTGCAAGAAAGGTTGCCCGTGAGGAATAGAAAAATGATTTTCCCTCTCTCCCCTAATATCAATATGATGATAAGCTATGTGCATCGTATAGAAAAAAGTAAAGTCGAGTTGAAACAAAATGGATGCACCGGTTAGACTCAGCACGTGGGACCTGATGGTGCTGACATGGAGCACTTTGTTGGAAACCCCAAGAGCAAGGTGTGATGAGCACGGTAGCAAGTCTTCCCTTAGTAGAGAACGAGGTTATCGAACTAGAAGGAGGAAGGAAACGTCACACATGTGTTGGAAGCAACGCGGAGACCTGCACAACACAAACGCAAGACTTTGCCCCAACGAATCAGTGAGGTTGTCAAGCTCACCGGTTTGCTGTAAAAAAGGATTAAACGTACCATGTGGAAGGTAATGGTGGTTTGCAGCAAGTAAACAAGTAATAGTGGAAGATGTATCAATGGTAAAGATTGGACCAGGGTCCATAGTTCACTAGAGGTGCTCTCCTTAGATAAACAACATGGCATGAAGGGTAAAAAAATTACAACAGGGCAATTGATAGGAACTGAGCAAGGCATAAGAATGCAATTACTAGTCAGAAATATCCTATGAGATTCGATTGGGCAATACAACAAGATACATAGACCGCCATCCAACTGCATCTATGACTAGAAGTCCACCTTCAGGTTATCATTCGAACCCCCTCCAGTATTAAGTTGCAAGCAACAGACAACTGCTTTAAGCAAAGTGTGTAAGGTAAACAGTACAGATGTTCCATGAACAAGAGACTGTTGTTTTCTCCCTAGTGGCAACAACACATCTACAACCGAAGAGATTTCTGTCACTTCCCTTGGATTCTAGAGGCATGAACCCACTATCGAGCATAAATACCCCCTCTTGGAGTCACTAGCAACTACTTGGCTAAGATATCTACTAACAACGGAGAGCATGCAAGATCACAAACAACACAGACATGATAGAATCATAAAGACAAAACCATTAATCAAACCAACATAATAATCTCAATATCTATCAGATCCCTGAAAACACAACATGCATGATTACAAATATATTAGATCTTGATCATGAATGGAGCTCACAAGATCTATACATGAAATCACAAAGGAGGATATACAACCATCTAGCTACTACATGGACCCATAGTCCAAGGTGGAACTACTCACGCATCATACCGGAGAGAAGGCCTCCGGGATGATCTCCCCTCCGGCAGGGTGCCGGGAAGAACTTCAGATCCCCCCAATCTAGGGACGATGGTGGTGGCGGCTACAGACGGTTTCGTGGATATTTGATCGGGTGCTTATGGTTTCTGCATCGGGGGCTTCTTGTAGGCGAAGGGGGAGGCCGAGGAGGCGACCAGAGGGGTCAAACCCTACCCAGGCGTGGGCCCACCCCTGGGCTCGCCTGGGGGTGGTTTGGCCACCCTGGCATGCTTCCTCGTCTCCCTTTTGGATTTCCTGTTCCCCACGGAAAGTAATTGACTTTGACGTTTGTCACGTCCAATTCCGAGAATATTTATTTACTAACTTTTCTGAAACCAAAAACAGCAGAAAACAGGCATCTGGCACTGTGGCAACTTGTTAATAGGTTAGTACCAGAAAACATGTAAAAAGCACCTCAAAGTGTAGACAAGCAAAGCAAAGTAGATACTAAACAAGCTTGGAGCATCAAAAATTATAGATACGTTTCCGATGTATCAAGCATCCCAAGCTTAACTTCTGCTCGTCCTTGAGTAGGTAAGTGATAAGAAGAATAATTTTTGAGGCGACATGCACCCTCACAATAAAGATCCAACCATTTGCAAGCATTGAAAGCTGGGATCAAGGAACTCTAAACATGTGCATGAAAGATGGAGTTCTAACAATAGGACATAGTAACTATTCATGCAACATGACAAGCTACAAACAAAGATCATGAATAACATGCATTGAAAAATGTTTTTTTGTTTCACATACAGAAAACATAGCATAGTGGCAATCAGCTTATCCCTCACAGAGTAGCAATATATATGCATAGGACACCTTCAAAGTTCACAAGGGTGACTAGAAACAAATAGTACAAGAACAAGTAATATCACAATATGCATCAATCAATAAGCTTTGGAACAGTGCACACAAAATGACAACTATGCTCTCTTAATGGTGCCTAAAAGTATAAGGTGGAGACTCAATAGTGTTGGAATAAAGGCCTTTTTGTAAAGGAAGCAGGGATTTCAAGTTTCAAAAAGAGCTTCCAAAAATTATGGTACTTGTTAGCTTTCAGCCCTCATTGCCCCTATCATAAGCATCTTGAAGTGATTAAGGTTAAAGTGACAAAGATGGAGTATATGCTTGACAAAGTATAATTTGGCAATCTCAAGTCCCTTGAATACGAGGGCCACACCTCATGCATACTCAACTTTGGGCCTAGGTAAGTTCTTGTCATTGTAAGTATTTGCATATCATTGAGAACCGCCAATGGGGTACCCCTTGCACATGGTACAGGAGCTTTCCCATAACCAAAATGACAAGGCAGGCAGACAATGAGCATCTTAGCAATATTTTTATTTACTATGTGCATAGCTTTTTATTGAGGATGCTTCATAGATGCCTCACTATGGTGATGCTGCAAGTTTCCACCATGATTAGGCATGGCTTAGGATAGCGGCCCAGGCGTTTCTCTAACACAGAATAAAAACTCCATGGACTTACAAGTTCCCTCTTTATTTCACACCGGTGACATCCATAGACAAAAGAGCATGATATCAACTGAGTACAAAGTACAAGTGCAATGTTGAAAACGTTTCCCGTGACAGCACAGTTCTGTTAATTCGAACGTATAAGTGCAAGCATATACAACAAAGATATCACAATGGTTCAAGTTTATTAGGGGCAAACAATATAAAGTGTGCAATCAAGTTTGTGAGGGCTTTAATCACTAAGTTTTCACATAGCAAAATAGTATTTAATTGGAAGATAGCTGAAAACAAGAATATACTTGGAATGGTGTAACACACCATGCATAGGAGTTTATAGTGCAGACTTTGGAATAACTTGGTTTCTTGGGAGTTGGAGGCATGAGTAGAACTTACTCATACAAGTGGAGGCTAGCAAAAGACTAGGAGCAACCAACTAAGAGAGCAATAATGGCCATAATCATGTAGTGCAACAAAGCATTACTAATCAAAGCGAAGAGTGGTACTACAAGTCAAGGACTAAATGATCATAGAGGCTATGGTGACTTGTTCATAGTCACAACATGGTGTGAGCATGTGCCAAGTCAACCCAAGCAAAGCATCAAAGGAGAATACCATAATACTATGCTTTTGCATGCTAAAACAACGCATAATTTCTTCAAGGCACACTAAGCAATCCAAATTGTTTGGCACAAGACATGCTACATCAATAATCACTAATCATTGTAGGGGTTCGTAGCATGGAAAACAAAAATTTTCTACCGCATGAACACACAATCAAGATCTAATCTATGATCAAGCCAAGATATATCTACTAGATTGTAGCAATGAGTCAATAGAGTACTAACCCTCGAAGATCCAAAGCGGTTAACGAGAGCAGATTCTCGTGGATGATGTAGTCGTACACTCGCGATCTCAAGATCGCGCAGACGATCCTTCCGGCGCTGCGTTCCGGCAGCGCTTCCGCAGTCGGTCACACGTTCGGTACTCGATGAAGACCTTCCTCTCCCTTGTTCCAGTAGGCAGCGGAGGTTGTAGCACTCTCCTCACGATTCCGGCAGCACGACGGCGTGGTACCGGAAGTAGAGGGGAGATCTCGCAGGGCTTCGCCTTAAGCCGGAGCGAGTATGGTGGACTATGAGAGAGCCTTGGTGATCTAGGTTTTAGACACACCAATTAGAAGGGGCTAAACCGGCGGCTAGGGCAATTAGAAGCTCTAACTCGGCGGCTTGGGAGAAATCCCTAGGCTGTGGCTAGGGTTTAGGTTTAGAGGGAGGCAACTTGTGTGTGCTAGGAGGGAGCCCTGTCCCTCCTTATATAGGTGGAGGGGCCGGCGACCAAGGGGAGGGAGTGGAGTCCCTCCCCAACTCGGCTTGGGTGGTGCGCCGACTTGGGGAGGAGGACTCCCTTCCCAACTCGGTTTCACCTCCTCCTCCTCTTTTCCACTTTCCAAATTTAGCCGTTTGACTTTTCAATTTAGCTATTTGACTTTTCAAACTTGGATTCGATTAATCCTTTATTTGGAACAGCGATGACACTTAGTACATGATGCAATCATTCCAACTTGCAATGACACATTCATGTACCCCTTCCCCTCCGGAGTGCCGGACATTCCGGAACCTTCTAGAACATTCCCGATGAAAACACCGGAATCATTCCCCAACTCCGAAACGGGACTTTCCTTATATGAATCTTATTCTCCGGACCATTCCGGATCTCCTCGTGATATCCCGGATCCCATCCGAGACTCCGAACAACATTCGGTCTCTTACTCATCATTCCATAACTACTCAACAACATCGAATCCTTAAGTGTGTCTCCCTACGGTTCGTGAATTATGCGGACATGATCGAGACACTTCTCCGAACAATAACCAATAGAGGAATCTGGAAATTCATATGGCTCCCACATATTTATACGATTACTTTGCGATCGAATGAACCACTTACATACGATACCAATTTCCCTTTGTCTCACGATAGTTTACTTATCCGAGGTTTTGATCGTCGGTATCTCTGCATACCTAGTTCAACCTCGTTACCGATAAGTACTCTTTTCTCGCTCACGTGATATGTGATCCCTTGTGAGCCAGTCACATGCTTCCAAGCTAATTGGATGAAATTTCACCGAGAGGGCCAGAGTATATCTATCCGTCATATGGATGGACAAATCCCTCTTGATCCATGTGTCTCAACCAATACTTTCCGAACACTCAATGCCACCTTTATAGCCACCACATACGGTGTGGTGTTTGATGTCATCAAAGCATCCTTCCGTGAAGGTGATAAGCATGATCTCATGGTCGAAGGAATTAGGTTACTATGTATCGAAAGCATATAGCAATTGAACTATTAAAATGACTTGATCTTTATGCTACGCTTATCTATAGGAGTATGTCCATCACATCATTCTCCTAATGATATGACCACATTGTTAATAACATCTCTATGTTCATGATCAGGAAACCATGATCATATATTAACCAACAAGCTAGTTTAACAAGAGGCTTTACTAGGGACTCTTTTATGTTTACAAATCACACAAGTATTAATGTTTCCTGTTAATAAAATTATAGCATGGTATGTAAACATTTATCATAAGTATGAAGATATGATAATAACCACTTTATTATTGCCTCTTGGGCATATCTCCAACAGTCTCCCACTTGCACTAGAGTCAATAATCTAGTTTCAAACCTTTGTGTATTCAACACCTATGGCTTTCCGGTGTTGCAAGTACACGTTTTCTAGTGGTCAACTGATCTCCGGATCTGACACTTCCAGATCCGTGTGTAATTGCATGTCTTTGCGTCTCTACGCATCACTCATTCTCTAATGAGATGGCTTCGTACTAATTTGGTCCTTTGGTTTGACCTTTAGTTCTTTGGGGTTAAAACATGTTGATAATATTGTCGTACAATATATCTTCATAGTACTATCCCACTGTGAACTACACCTAGTTTGATAACAAACTACTTGACACAAATTCCCTCTTTAGCTGCTATAGTAGCAGTCATATACTTAGCCTTTTGTTGTAGTATCTGTCACAATGTCTTAACTTTGGAACTCATCCAAATCCATTATGGAACTTACTTTCCATTATATTGTGCCACCCTTAGTTTAGATTGAGATAAACTTAATTTGTATTTTGTGACAAAACTAGTATCAATGTAGTACTTTTACAATGAACTAACCATCTATTTGTCACTTCTACAAATAATATACTCTTAGTTCTTCCAAAAGATCATAAGAATATCCTTACTATTGTCCAATGATCTTCTTATGAATCATTCTGGTATATGCTCATAGCATAGGACATATCTGGATTTGTACATATCACAGTATGAATGATATAAATATTCTTTGTGATTTCATACATCAAGTATCAATCTATACTTGAATCTTTGTTTCACTTACCCTGTGTCAATACACTTGAATATATCATCAATATTTAACTCATTCAATCCTTTCTGTGCGACAAGAACCTTGTAGTTTCTATATTGAACTCATTCAATACATCATCTATGTACTTTCGGCACAACCATATTAGCTTTTATTGATGCCAAATATTTGGGTTTTGCCTAAGCCTTTCATCGAGATGAAATTCTTAATATGTGTTAATAAAAGATACATCTTTTCTAATCAACAATATGTCCTCCACATAATGTATTAGAAATATGTCTTAGCGCTCCCACTTAATTTCTTGCAAATGCAAGCATCTTCATTGTCTCTGATGAAATTAAACTCTTTTAACAGTTTCATCATAGTGAAGATTCCAACTCCGCTATGCTTACTTCAACCATTGAAGTTTGCATATGTTTTTAGCATCCTTTGAATTAAAAAAACCCTTTGGACCGTGTCATGCACATGTCCTAGGTAACCCTTCTATTAGAAGAACTTGTTTTTGTTTATCCAACACATAACAAAATTATATGTCGTGGTTGCTACATTAATCCGTCTAGACTAAATATCGCTATGAAAGATCAAATCTTGTCATAGTCAACCCTTGAACATTGTTGTGAACTCTTTTCCCAACATGTCGACCATTTCATAGATGCGAAACTTGATTTCTCGTGTATGGAACTATCACGGATTTTATGGCTTCAAGCCATTTGACGGAGTCAGGGCTCATCATCGCTTCTTTGCATGTAGTCGGATCATTATTGTCAAATAATGATTTAACTCTCAAATCTTGTTATTCGATTGTTCATCCGACCTACTTGTTTCAATAGGAACTTGGATCTCCATGACCACAACCTTTGAGGTATGTGAGCCATGAGCATTGTTGCTACCTCCGGAACACTTTTCGGCGCTGCGCAACTTTGCACATATAGCTAAGGTTATTTTAACCTTATCAAAGTTCTATTGTCCTCCCACTTATCTTTTCACGAAAAATTCCTTCTCAAAGAAACTTGACGTTCTAAGCGACAAACACTTTTGTCTCCGATGTTATGGAGGATTACTTAACAGTTATTCGAAATAACATACAAAGACAGGTTCATCCGACTTTGGTTGCAAACATCTTTCTTATGCACAGCATACCAATGTTTAAGAAAGGACTACTTGGGTTTTATCCCAAACCATAACTTTATATGGTGTCATTTCAATGTATTATGATGGAGCTCTTTTCAGTGGAAAAACGGTAGTCTCTAAAGCTTTTAATCTTTAAAATATAATGGCAGTTTTATGAATTATACCTTTGATCTTACCATGTCAAACAAGGTTTAATTACACATCTCGAACGCTCCATACTCTTATGGTGTTTCGGGATATGCAAATCCACGGAACGATTCCTTAAATCTTAGGTATTATGCTAAACTTGTAACTCAAATATCTTCCTTTATGATCCTATCATAAAATATTTATATTCTTGTTACAATGATTTTTCACTTCATATTTATTAAGTAAATATTCATATATTCACTCAAATTTTCGGAGAAAGCATATGAAGTTGAAATCCATCGCTTTTGACTACACATGATGGACTTCATACAACAATATGTATAAGTTCCAATAAGCTAGTCATTCGTTCCTTTTTTTTATGAACGAAGTTTTAATTATCTCTAGGAAAGTTTCATAAGCGTCATTTGATCAAAAATCAAAAGACTCCAAAATTCCATCCACATGGAGTTTCTTCATGTTTTCTTTCCAATATAATTTAAACGGCGATGTCACTTCCTAAGTGATCTTTCAATCAATTTGTCTTTCGACATTTTTAGCACTAGTTTTATGGATGTGATTTCTCCAACGATATTTGTGAATCATCCATCTTTTATGGATTACCGAAATTATTTGAACAACCCTTTTGTTCTCATAATACCTGATAAAACAAATCCTGAAGGCAAGCTTTGATGTTTAACGAGCAACACAATAACCCTTTATTTGTTCTCGATAAACATCATCACATATTCTTTTGCTAGTTACTTAGGCCATTGTAGTTCATGAATTGTGTTGTTTCGTATGATGATTCATACCAACAAATTCAGTATCAAATACTTAGGAACCACATTGTTTAATAAGCAAAGAATATAGCCATAACACATATATCATCTATATACTCAAGCTGAACAATTCTAGTCTTTTCTTTTCTGCCATATATTTATGAGATTCTCTTTCAGTATTTCCTTTTCTGTTTGAAAGAATCTATCAACATCAATAGTGGAGTCATACATATGACACATAGTCCAAAGCGTGTATAGTTAAATACCAGTGTCTTTGGATTTGTACTTTGAAGTAGATCACCATTATCAAGTTTTTGGTGTTCTTTCAAATTCCTTTCTTTAGTAATCTCTTGGTGTAGTAAACATTTTACCTACATCAAATATTCACCCTCATCATGGATTTATCCATGATCAAGCTACTTTTAGCTTGTAACGGTGAATCGCGAGTATAATGTTGCTTTCCAAAACCTTTTGGAGGATTAGGACAACTAGTGTCTCCAACCTTTTGCAAATTCTCATCAAATATGAGAACATGACTTTTGCCATATTATACTCTATCATGTTGCAACCAAAACTTCGTTTCAGATATCACAATATCTTCCACACATCATGGTTTCTGAAACAACTCTTTCAGATCCTAGATAACCTTGATATTAAGACAATCCTTTGAATATCAAGAATCATGGAGACAAACATGATACTCATACACTAACACTTGGAATTGTCACTCTTGTTTTAATACTAATTATTAAACTTCATGGAGTAACTGGAACTTACTGAAAGTTTGCAATAGGACTTTTAAACTTTAGATTAACACTTCAAAACAATACGATACCAGTTCGTAAAGTAACTAACCAGAATTATATAGTTCTATCATCTCAATTATAACTAAGCGTAAGGTGGTAAACGGATGCCAATGACTACAACAACTATGCAAATTCACTTTGATTTAATTTATGATAAATAATGTTCAACTTTTAATCATATTGCCGTTGAACTCCCACTCAAAAAAATATCCCTCACATTGTTTTAGTGATCACACGAACCAAATCCACCACATCAAAACCGATCATCACGAGAGTTGATGCAACTTCAATGGCGAACAATCAACATGTTCATCATATCTACTATATGACTCATGCTTTACCTTTCGGTGATCCGTGTTCCGAGACCATGTCTGTACATGCTAGGCTCGTCAAGATCAACCTTAGCTTCCGCATAAGCAAATCTGGCTTGCTTACGTTGTATACACTCGCAGAATCTAACACACCCGATCATCACGTGGTGCTTCGAAACAACGAGCTTTAGCAACGGTGCTTACTAAGGATGAACACTTTAATACTTGAAATTGTGTGCTTGAGGGATCATCTTATAATGCTACCGTCGTGAACTAAGCAATACAAGATGCATAAAAGGATTAACATCACATGCAATTCATAATATGTGATATGATATGGCCTTTCTTCTTTGTGCTTCCGATCTCCATCTTCTAGCACGAACATGATCTCCATCATCACCGGCATTGCATCAAGGTCAATGACGCTTCTCCATGGTTGTCGTCCACCGGCTTCAACTATTACAACTACTTTGAATAGACACGCGGGTCATAACATAAATTAAAGACAACCAAATGGCTCCTGCCGGTTGCCAACTTACAATAAGGAACATTGCATACATCAAATATAATCACAATCATGGCCATATCACATCACTGCACACCCCTGCAAAACAAAGTTTGACGCCTCTACTTTCTTTGCATATTTTACGTGGTTTGGGGCTTTCAATAAGTGTCGTTCTAACTTACGAATATGAACCACAACATTGATACTAGTATTGTTAATCACTCGTTGTAAATTGGATCTTAACTATGCTAGGAGAAATAGGCACCCGCAAAGCCACTTATGCAATACAAGTTGCATGTCAAGCGTGGAGCAAGTATCATGAACGATGTCATGTAAGGTTAGCCCGGGTCGCTTCATCCCAACATACCGCAAGATGCAAAGTACACAAGAAGCAATCGACAATAAAAGCATCAACGCCCACAATGACCATTGTGTTCTACTCGTGCAACAGATCTACATATAGACACGGCTCTGATACCACTGTTGGGGTTCGTAGCATGGAAAACAAAAAAATTCTACCGCATGAACACACAATCAAGATCTAATCTATGATCAAGCCAAGATCTATCTACTAGATTGTAGAAACGAGTCAATAGAGTACTAACCCTCAAAGATCTAAAGCGGTTAACGAGAGCAGATTCTCGTGGATGATGTAGTCGTACACTCCCGATCTCAAGATCGCGTAGACGATCCTTCCGGCGCTGCGTTCCGGCAGCGCTTCCGCAGTCGGTCACACGTTCGGTACTCGATGAAGACCTTCCTCTCCCTTGTTCCAGTGAGGTTGTAGCACTCTCCTCGCGATTCCCAAGACGACGGCGTGGTACCGGAGTAGAGGGAGATCTCGCAGGCTTCGCCTTGAGCGAGTATGGTGGACTATGAGAGAGCCTTGGTGATCTAGGTTTTAGACACACCAATTAGAAGGGGCTAAACCGGCGGCTAGGGCAATTAGAAGCTCTAACTCGGCGGCTTGGGAGAAATCCCTAGGCTGTGGCTAGGGTTTAGGTTTAGAGGGAGGCAACTTGTGTGTGCTAGGAGGGAGCCCTGTCCCTCCTTATATAGGTGGAGGTGCTGGCGACCAAGGGGAGGGAGTGGAGTCCCTCCCCAACTCGGCTTGGGTGGTGCGCCGGCTTGGGGAGGAGGACTCCCTCCCCAACTCGGTTTCACCTCCTCCTCCTCTTTTCCACTTTCCAAATTTAGCCGTTTGACTTTTCAATTTAGCTATTTGACATTTCAAACTAGGATTCGATTAATCCTTTATTTGGAACAGCGATGACACTTAGTACATGATGCAATCATTCCAACTTGCAATGACACATTCATGTACCCTTCCTCCGAGTGGACATTTGAACCTTCTAGAACATTCCCGATGAAAACACCGGAATCATTCCCCAACTCCGAAACGGGACTTTCCTTATATGAATCTTATTCTCCGGACCATTCCGGATCTCCTCGTGATATCCCGGATCCCATCCGAGACTCCGAACAACATTCGGTCTCTTACTCATCATTCCATAACTACTCAACAACATCGAATCCTTAAGTGTGTCTCCCTATGGTTCGTGAATTATGCGGACATGATCGAGACACTTCTCAACAATAACCAATAGAGGAATCTGGAAATTCATATGGCTACATATTTCTACGATTACTTTGCAATCGAATGAACCACTTACATACGATACCAATTTCCCTTTGTCTCACGATAGTTTACTTATCCGAGGTTTGATCGTTGGTATCTGCATACCTAGTTCAACCTCGTTACCGATAAGTACTCTTTTCGTTCCGTGATATGTGATCCCTTGTGAGCCAGTCACATGCTTGCAAGCTAATTGGATGACATTTCACCGAGAGGGCCCAGAGTATATCTATCCGTCATATGGATGGACAAATCCCACTCTTGATCCATGTGTCTCAACCAATACTTTCCAACACTCAATGCCACCTTTATAGCCACCTGTTACGGTGTGGTGTTTGATGTCATCAAAGCATCCTTCCATGAAGGTGATAAGCATGATCTCATGGTCGAAGGAATTAGGTTACTATGTATCAGAAAGCATATAGCAATTGAACTATTAAAATGACTTGATCTTTATGCTACGCTTATCTATAGGAGTATGTCCATCACATCATTCTCCTAATGATATGACCCTGTTGTTAATAACATCTCTATGTTCATGATCAGGAAACCATGATCATATATTAACCAACAAGCTAGTTTAACAAGAGGCTTTACTAGGGACTCTTTTATGTTTACAAATCACACAAGTATTAATGTTTCCTGTTAATACAATTATAGCATGGTATGTAAACATTTATCATAAGTATGAAGATATGATAATAACCACTTTATTATTGCCTCTTGGGCATATCTCCAACAATCATAAGGTCAAAACAACACCTAGCATGTCATGTTAAAGTCTAATTCATAGTCAATGCAAGCTCCTCTTGCACTTCAAGCAAGAACTTACTACTCCTTTCCAACACCAAGCAACTTATTTGAAAAACAACACAGCGAGAACGAGGGTCCAAACTACTCAATAAAACTAAACAAACTAAGAAAATCAAACGAAAACTAAGACGCTCCAAGAACAACACAACTGTGCATGAAACAATAAAAACAAAGTGTCTAGACAGACCTAAGCTTTTTATTGATGAACAAGGGGATGCCTTGGGCATCCCCAAGATTTAACGCTTGTAACTCTTGGATATTTCTTAGGGTGACACCATGGTGGCATCCCCAAGCTTGAGCTTTTGTCCATTCTTCATCTCATTGCATCATTCTCTCTCTACACCTAAAATTTTTCCTTCATACAAAACTTCACACAATCTTCATTAGCAACATTAGTGTATTCAAAAGATATTAGACCTTTGGCAAAGCTTTGGAACAGCAAGGCTTTTCACTAAAAACACAAGCTACTGTAGTAACTCCTTCAAAAAGCTCAATTCACCTAAAGAGAACTCAAAAAGGAATCAATAAGAAGCAAATGCAAATAATGGCAGAAATCTGTCAGAACAGACCAGCAGGTAGAAACCTATTTTTTCGAACATGTTCTGTTGCTCAAATTAAAAAGTGTTGAACTAACGAAAGTTATCTAACATACTAGGGGATTTATTTGTAAATTTTGAGCTCAATCCGAGTTACATAGACTCCTCACGAATTTTGTTGGTGGAGGACGGAAATCTGTTTCGGGACAGCAACTCCCCAAATCTTACTTCCCTCTTATTAGAGGTCATTATTGGCACAAAAAGCAAACACATAGGATAAGGAGAGGTCATTACTGAAGTAATAACTTCCAATACAAAAGGAAACTCTTGGGTTATCTCCCAACAAGTACTTTTCTTTAACGCCTTTAAGTTAGGCACAAGAAGCAAGAAGAATCAAGTATTTTCAAATGAAGAAACATTAACATCAAATCTTGCTTTCAAAGGAGGAGCAAAAAACAACCTCTCTCTCCTCATAGGGAAGTGTTCAATAACTTTTTCAATGGAAAATGATACTTAATAGTGTCTTCTTTCATATCAATGATAGCACCAACTGTTCTAAGAAAAGGTCTTCCCAAAGTAATAGGACAAGAAGCATTGTATTCAACATCCAAAACATAGAAATCAACAGGGACATAAGCATTGTTAACCATAATGAGAACATCATTAATACTCCCCATGAGTTTCTTCTTAGCATTATCATTGAGTGGGACATCCAAATAACAATCTTCCAATGGTGGAAAATCAAGCATTTCATAAATCTTCCTAGGCATAATAGAAACACTAGAACCAAGATCACATGAAGCTTTGAGATCAAAGTCATTCACTTGCATATTAATAATGGGTTCCCAACTATCTTCTACTTTCCTAGGAATAGAAGCTTTGTGTTTTAGCTTCTCTTCCTTAATCTTCACAAGAGCATCTGTAATGTGTTTAGTGAAAGAAACATGCATATCACTAGCATCTGGACTTCTAGCAAGATTTTGTAGAAAAATAATCACTTCAGAAATATTGCAACCATCAATATCAAAGTCAAACTTAGCATCACTAGTAGTAGGCTCAATAGGCTTAGGCATAGTAGGAGGAGGAATAGGGACTACTTGTGGTTTAGTGGTGATGGTGCACACACTATTATTTCTATCAATTTCAGCTTCCCTTTCCCACCTAGCATGAAGTTGATCTAACAGCCTAACATTTTCATCAATAGTAAGTTGTATGGAATGAGCAGTAGCAAAGGTATTTTCCATAGTTTTAGGTTTAGCAGCCATTTTATTAATCAAGGAGGACTGAGCTTCAGACAAAGAGGATATATTTTTCTCAACAGTTAAAAGCTTTTCCTCTATAGTCTTATTCAAAGTGGTTTGTTTACTAATAAAGTCCTTGAGCATGACTTCAAGTTCAGAGGGGGCACTTATAGCATTATTGTAAATGCTTCCATAGGAATTGCCATTATTAGGAGGATAAGGCCTATAATTGTTGTTGCTACCAAAATTATTCCTATAGGCATTGTTGTTGAAATTGTTGTTTCTAATGAAGTTCACATCAACTTGCTCTTATTGAGCAACCAAAGAGGCTAAGGGAACACTATTAGGATCGAAAGGAGCTTTCCCATTAACAAGCATAGCCATAATTACATCAATCTTTTCACTCAAAGAGGAAGTTTCCTCAACAGAATTTACCTTCTTACCATGTGGAGCTCTATCAACATGCCATTCAGAATAGTTAACCATCATATTATCAAGGAGCCTTGTTGCAGCACCCAAAGTGAGGCCCATGAAGGGACCTCCAGCAGTGGAATCCAGTAGATTTCTTGAGGAGAAGTTCAAACCTGCATAGAAAGTCTGGATAATCATCCAAGTAGTGAGTCCATGAGTAGGTAAATTCTTAACCAAAGATTTCATTCTTTCCCAAGCTGGAGAAATATGTTCACTATCAAGTTGTTTAAATTTCATAATGTCACTTCTCATAGATATAATATTAGCAGGAGGATAATACATTCCAATAAAAGCATCTTTGCACTTAGTCCAAGAATCAATACTATTTTTAGGAAAAGAAAGCAACCATTCTTTAGCTTTTCCTCTCAAGGAGAAAGGAAAAAGGTTGAGCTTAATAATATCTCCATCTACATCCTTATACTTTTGCATCTCACAAAGTTCAACAAAGCTATTGAGTTGGGCAGCAGGATCATCAGTACCAGCACCAGAAAATTGCTCTCTCATCACAAGCTTTAACAAAGCAGGCTTAATTTCATAAAAGGTAGCATCGGGAGAAAGTGGAGCAATGGGAGTGCTTAGGAAATCATTGTTGTTGGTGCTAGTGAAGTCACACAACTTAGTATTCTCAGCAGAGTTCATTTTGGCAAAGGTGGGCAAGCCAAAAATAGCAGCAGCAGCAGCTAGAGCAGGACTAATTTTTTGTGTTTTTTTGAAAAGAGGCAAACAAAACCAAGAAAAAGAAACAAAGAAAACTAAAAACAAAGTAAAGAGAAAGGAAGTGAAGCACTCCCCTTGTGAAGACGTCCTTGGCCTCCCCGATAATAGCGCTAGAAAACTTGTTGATGATGCTGACGTGGAGCACTTCGTTGGAAACCCTAAGAGCAAGGTGTGATGAGCACTGCAGCAAGTCTTCCCTTAGTAGAGACCGAGGTTATCGAACCAGAAGGAGGAAGGAAACGTCACACAGGTGTTGCAAGCAACGCGGAGACCTGCACAACACAAACTCAAGACTTTGCCCCAACGAATCAGTGAGGTTGTCAAGCTCACTGGTTTGCTGTAACGAAGGACTAAACATACCGTGTGGAAGGTAATGGTGGTTTGCAGCAAGTAAACAAGTAACAGTGGAAGATGTATCAATGGTAAAGATTGGACCGGGGTCCATAGTTCACTAGAGGTGCTCTCCTTAGATAAACAACATGGCATGAAGGGTAAACAAATTACAGCAGGGCAATTGAAGGGCAATTGACAGGAACTGAGCAAGGCATAACAATGCAATTACTAGTCAGAAAAATCCTATGAGATTCGATTGGGCAATACAACAAGATACATAGACCGCCATCCAAATGCATCTATGACTAGAAGTCCACCTTCGAGTTATCATTCGAACCCCCTCCAGTATTAAGTTGCAAGCAACAGACAACTGCTTTAAGCAAAGTGTCTAAGGTAAACAGTCCAGATGTTCCATGAACAAGAGACCGTTGTTTTATCCCTAGTGGCAACAACACATCTACAACCGAAGAGATTTCTATCACTTCCCTTGGAAACTAGAGGCATGAACCCACTATCGAGCATAAATACCCCCTCTTGGAGTCACTAGCAACTACTTGGCCAAGATAGCTACTAACAATGGAGAGCATACAAGATAACAAACAACACAGACATGATAGAATCATAAAGACAAAACCATTAATCAAACCAACATAATAATCTGAATATCCATCAAATCCCCATAAACACAACATGCACGATTACAAATAGATTAGATCTTGATCATGAACGGAGCTCACAAGATCTATACATGAAAGCACAAAGGAGGAGATACAACCATCTAGCTACTACAAGGACCCATAGTCCAATGTGGAACTACTCACGCATCATACCGGAGAGAAGGCCTCCGGGATGATCTCCCCTCCGGCAGGGTGCCGGGAAGAACTTTAGATCCCCCTATCTAGGGACGATGGTGGCGGAGGCTACAGATGGTTTCGTGGAGATTTGGTCGGGTGCTTAGGGTTTCTGCATCGGGGGCTTCTTATAGGCGAAGGGGGAGGCCGAGGAGGCGACCTGGGGGGTCAAACCCTACCTAGGCGCGGGCCCACCCCTGTCCACACCTGGGGGGGGGGGGGGTTGGCCACCCTGACACGCTTCCTCGTCTCCCCTCTAGACTTCTTGTTCCCCACAGAAAGTAATTGACTTTGACGTTTGCCACGTCCAATTCCGAGAATATTTCTTTACTAACTTTTCTAAAACCAAAAATAGCAGAAAACAAGCATCTGGCACTGTGGCAACTTGTTAATAGGTTAGTACCATAAAACATGTAAAAAGCACCTCAAAGTGTAGACAATCAAAGCAAAGTAGATACTAAACAAGCATGGAACCTGGAAAATTATAGATACGTTTCTGACGTATCAGGACCCATTAAACAGAGCAAGCAAAAATTCTTAGCCAACCATCTCATCCTCCCATGAATACAACAAGAATGGAAGTAACAATTTAGTGGGCTACTATACAACCAATTAGCTAGTAACTACCATCGTTAACAAAAAGCTCCACAGAGTGTATTCAATTGCTAATAATAGTGGAATATAATTATGCGAAGACAAATGAGAAACCAAAAAAAGAGGGCCAGTGGAAAGCTTCTACCTTCCTAAACAATTCTTACTCCAAATCCAAATATTTCCCTGTCTCAGATTCGGTGACTGCAACACTATGGCCGCCCTTCGGAGGCATGACCTCCACAATGGCCGTGATCTTGACGGCCAACATGAGAAGGCTTCTCCCTTCCTTACTTTGCGGGGCATGACATTGACGGCCTCCACAATGATAGAAGCTATTTGCAGAGCTCGGCGACTTCCTTCTTCAAATTACTGCACTTAGCGCGAAGGGTTGAAGAGTCACGCTCATAAGATCATGTGAGCCTCTTTTGAATAGCCAAATCGGCTCGAATGAGATCACACTCTAGGTTGAGCTCGAAGTTTTTCTGTAGAATTTTGATGTTATGGCTATTGATTTCATCTACTTTGGCTGAGATTAACGCCGTGACTTCCTTCATGGAAAATCCATCATCAGTAAGAGAGCATGCATTGAGTGCATGTAGAGAAGAACAGCAAATGGCACTACATGTATAGTGCCTACCTCTTTTTTTCGACGGAGAGCGGGCATGATGTCATCGTACAAGTCAGAGATATCCATTGTGCTATCGATCCGTGGGGTGGAAATTCGACGCTAGAGCTGACTGGCCTGGAAGATGTAGAAAGACGGTTCAATAGTAGGAGAAGACAACCCAGGAATCAACGGAAGTACAAACACCTACCCGGACTCTTGGACCTAATGATAGCCCCTCTTTGGATACATGCGCGAGGAGCAGCCCTCGCCCTATTGCTGGTCCCCTTTATCGATCCGAGCCTGAAGGTCCCCCTACCGACGGGGTTTCTCCACTACCATCTTGCTGTTCTTCCGACGATATAGCTTATTTTGTGACATCGCTGGATGAATAAGTAAAGAATCAAGGGAGGAGAAGTGGGGAACAAAATGGTTTCTACAAAGGCAGAGAGAGGTATTACTAGTATGAAGAGAGAAAACAGGGAAGCAAGATTTCAAGCTCTGGGTCTCGTTGCCGCCCTTTGAGAAATCTCGTCGGTCCATCCAAAGTCCCAGCGGGCAGGATGAAGGCTCTGCCACAGTAGGAAGGAAAACGTAGGTCTCCCGAAGTAGAATATCGGTAGGCCACCATGATAGCGATCAAGAAATTAGCTGTAAATATTTTTATGACCCGCCAAAGGTCTGTACTAATGTATTGTCAAAGCAGTGGACAAGATTCCATCTGAGCGACAAAAAACTAGAGTGGAATTACGTAACCTGGAGGCTTCTACAATCTTTTTTTGCGATTTGGATTCTACAATATCTCGTACCGCCACATGCAAAAGATGGAGTAGTACTAGTACTAGTACTCTGTAGAACTATCCAATGTAGAGTAGTACTAGTAGTACACTAGTAGTAGTCACATTAAATTAAATATATTTAGGGCTTGACGCCTAATCATCACAAACACTCACCAAAAGATCGAACAGCAAATTTAAAGAGAACTTAGAGATTCTTTATATCACATGATTTTAAAACACATGAATTTAACAGGGTCACATGTACAAAACATAGGATTGCAAAACACAACAAATCTGCAGGCTTGATACACATGGAACACACAAGAAAAGTGCCTCAATCCAACACAAATTAGTGCAAAAAATTGGATGTTGAGATTCCTATGGGATTGGGGGTTTTAGGAATGCAATCCATAGGAATTTTGGAGGTATAATTTTTTCATCCAATTGGATTCATTATGGAAAATCCTATAGGTTGAATTCCTCCAAAATTCCTTCGATCCAAAGAGGACCTTAATTAAGATGAGCGTGCTCACGACAGACGAACACCTTTCGGTAGGAGGTGATGTGGTCATAGATTTTCATCTTGAACCCGTCTGTAGTGACCTTAAACATAAGTCAGTCACCCTCCTTCAACTCATGGAAAGCAGCAAAGGTATCCCACCCTTTGTCTAGGACAATCTGGTCTTCGTTGCCGTTGGCATGGACAACCCACTCGCATTCCTCGCACGCTTGGACCACTACTAGTTGCGGGTGGGCATCCCTTCATGTAAGGCTTGAAGTAAGTCTGGGTGATAAGCATATACAAGTGATGCTGGAATAACTGGATGTAGAAGAGTCTAGGACGATGCGCGGTGGCATGGTGTCCGACCGACCTAGGGCGTCCTCTTGGTTTGGTAGAACTAGTGATCGACCTTGAAGCACTCTCCCTTGCCAAGGCCTCCACTCTCCTTCCCGGAAGATTCAACTCCCTTGGTATGATGGGGAGAGCATCTTGATAGCCACCTGGAGTAGGAGAAGTCCGATCAATAATGTAGTCTAATTTTGGCATTACAGCTAGGCCATCCTACATGAAAATTACCATTGCATCAGACCTTTTAATTATCAAAACACCATAATGCATCGTACAAATTGACTAAAGATCACAATGCGTCATTGCACCATCAAAATTACCTAAACAACACAAGGTATCAGGTAAATTAAATTGCTTAACCAACACGATGCATCATCAGAATCACCTTACCCAGTGGATCCTCAAAATTAGATTGATTAAATAGCTAGAAGGCATACCATTTAATTAGATTGATTAAGGAGAACAATGAATAATCCGTATGGATAAAACAACACAATGAATTGTCTGGATAGACAAAACAGCATATATGCAATGCATCATCAAAATACCATAACATCATTGATTAAACAGCTGGAAGGCATACCATTTAATTAGATTGATTAAGCAGCACAATAAATAATCTGTATGGATAAAAAACACAATGAATTATCTAGGTAGACAAAACAACATATATGCAATGCATCATCAAAAATACCAAAAAAGCACAAGGCATCATGTAATTAAATTTAATAAACAATGTCACCATAATCAAAATTACCTAAACTGATGGGTCATTGAAATCATGTGAACATCTAGAAGGCATATCATTTAATATTAAACAACAGAACACATATCAAAATGGACAAAATGACACAATGAGGATACATGACACAATGCATTATAAAAAAATACAAAAACAACACAACGCATCATGGAAAATTCCTAAACAGCACAAAGTATCATCTAAGTACCAAAACAGAACCCTGCATCATCATAAAGATATATCATAAGTAAGAAGAACAAAACAAAATACGATTATCGAGAATATGTCATATAAAGAACAACATAAAAAAAAATTATCAAGAATATGACATATAACTAAGTAGTTTAACAAGGGGCCTGCAGTGGACGTTGCCAAAATCTGACTAGATGCACGTCGGATTTGGGTTAAAGCTCCAATCCTCCAAATCTAATGTTGTTTCAGTGGGGGCGTGAACTTGCTGCACAGGGGTCAATCGGTTGAGCAGATGAACAAGGCGTCACTGACGAAGAACCAGCCACATACACCAAAGAAGCACGGACAATCGCGGATGAAGGGGGATCAACCGATAAGGGTTTCGCCGTGTACACTCTGAAATTTGGCACATTGGGAGTGATAGTTCAACCTGCAGTCAACAAAAATGTGTTTGCCGCCGCACGAGCATTTTGGCCTGATGCAGCTGGCACCGTAAGCTTGGACGACCGCTCGGCAGGAAATGAGGGTTCCAGCGCGGCCGACCAAAACCCTAAGGGCAATGAACACCTCACCTTGCGCACGACTCGTACACACACGAAAGGCGAAGGATGCTTCAGAAAAGGAACTGTGGCCGGAGGAATCGAACAAGCCACCTGCAGCTCCGAAACAGAGCTTGATGAGGACCCCAACTCCACCACACACAAAGGTTTTGGCATTGGTTTCATCGTAAAAACTTTGGTTGAGAGGTGAGTGTGGGAATGTGATAGAGAGATGGATGATGGGAGCAGAGGGTAACCCTCTACCCCCTTTATTATTACTCCCTCAGTCCCAAGGCTTAAGGCCTTTTTTTGAAAAGTCAAGCTATGAAAAGTTTGACCAAATTTTTAGTGCCCTTTGTGCTAAATATATGGACCTCGATGTAATTTTCCATTTTTTAGGTCTTTGGTGTAAAATGTACTCCCATCGCCCGTGTAAGATTTTAACCTAAAAGTAAGTGGTAAAATCTAAAGGAATTTAAGCTTAGTTGTCAACGAGTATGAGCATTTTTGGATTTCAAGCCGAACGACCAAGGTCATTGTCATATGTACATCATACTTTATGTCGATGATAATACGATATCCAAGAATTTGCAGGATGCCAAATTTGGCCATATTTTGAAAACAATCGAAGAGGAAGTAGTATGACGAGTATGGCTCGATGAGGTGCTTTTTCGAGAAGGAGCCGACTTGTCGGTTTTCCTTGCTTAATTTTATGGTGCTTCGTGCCAGATGTACGGACATCGATGCAATTTTCCCTTTTTTACATCCTTGATGTAAAATGTACTCACATGGTCTGAGTAAAATTTTAACCTAAAAGTGAGTAGTAAATCTAAACAAATTTAATCCTAGTTGACATTGAGTATGGACATTTTTGGATTTCAATACGAACGACCAAGGTAAAGGCCACATGTAAATCATATTTTCTATCGATGCTGATCCCATATCCAAGAATTTGCATGCCGGCGAATTTTTCCATATTTTGAAAACAATCAAAGAGGAAGTAGTATGAAGAGTATGGCTCGATGTGGTGCTTTCCCGAGAAGGAGTCGACCCGACTGTTTTCCTTGGTTAATTTTATGGTGCTTCATGCTAGATGTATATGGACCTTGATGTATTTTTCTCTTTTTAGGGCCCTATGTATAAATGGATGAACCTCGATTTAATTTTCCCTTTTTTAGGTGCTCGGAGTAAAATGTACTCCCACCGCCCGGGTAAAATGTGGTCATATTTTAAAACAATCGAAGATGAAGTAGTATGAAGAATATAGCTTGATAGGTGCTTTCTCGAGAAGGAGCCTACCCGAATGTTTTCCTTACTTAATTCTATGGTGCCTCATGCTAGATGTATATGGACCTCAATGTAATTTTCCCTTTTTAGGGCCCTTTTTGGTAGATGTATGGACCTCGATGTAATTTTCCCTTTTTTAGGTCCTTGGTGTAAAATGTACTCCCACTGTCCATGTAAAATTTTAACCGAAAAGTAAGTGGTAAAATATAAAAAAAGAGCGAGAAGAGAGGCTATGAGAAAAGAGGAGGCAGCTCGAGAGAGCAGCGAAGAGGAGGAGTTTTTTTCAACAGGAAGAGGAGGAGTGGAAGGCGGTGCAGTATTAGAGAAAAGTTGTGATGGCTTTCTGACACGGGGTACAGGTTACAGTTAACTACTAGTACTAGTAGTACGGACTAGTAGTACTATTATATTTGCACGCAAAAAAAATTGAGTTTTCTCTCTCCTTCACTTCCTCATCACCATCCCCATACCCGGGCCGACTCATCTCTCCCTCGTCCAAAACGTGGCATTGTGCACCTATGTGGACCTGTCTTGTGTCGGCGGCTCCGTGTGAGTATCTGGCTCAGCTACATCTTGCGTTGGTGTGCATAAGAAGGAATCATTTTGAGGCTTGGCGATAAAAAGTAGTACTCCTACTACTGCTAGCAGTTCAAACTTTCGTGGTTTTGAAATTTTCACTTCCTTCCCAAACATACAGAGGGATGGTTATTCAAAGATAGTGGTGCACAAGGGATTGTTTTATGGAGTACATGTAAATGCGATATATTGATCTTAAAATTTGCCAAAAATATTTCTAAGCTAACTAGGAATTCAGTACATCAAAACCACCGAGAGTTTCTGAAAAATTCAAGTTCTTAGCTATGCAAGAACTTGGCGTGGTCGAGTTACCATACTTGGTAGAATTACATGGGTGCCTCTTGGTATGGTGAACAATATTGCCACTATTTTCCTTAAAAACAATATTGCCTCTAGGGAGTTCCCCCCTGTTGGAAAAAAAATCAAGGAGCTTGAAGAGACGGGGAGCACACATAGGAGGCAGCGCGAGAGTAGCGAATAGGAGGATTTGAAGGTTGTGCGATGTTAGAGCAAAGCTACAATGGGTTCCTAAAACGAGGTACATGTACGGACGTACGATGATGAGTAGTAAAAAAAATGTGTTTTCTCTCTCCTTCACTTCCTCGTCACCATCCCCACACCCCGGCCAGCTGATCTCTCCCTCGCCAATACGTGGCGCTGCGCACGTGCGTCGACTTGCCTTGTTGTTCCATTTCACACCCTACGCGACATGCAGCACACTGGTTCAAACGTGAAGACCGTTTTTTGTGTGTATGAAGAAAGTACAGTAGTAAGGTATGGATCAGCTGCTCGCTGGAGAAGGAGTGGACCAAACTACTTTTCTTTGCTTAATTTTAGGGGCCTTTGTGCTAAATTTTTAGACCTCTATGTACTTTTATATAATTTGAGGTCTTCGATTTAAACTGTACTCCCACCGACCATGCCAAATTTTTACTACAAGTAAGCTCGTTAGATTGCTCTTAAAATTTTCCAAAAAACTTTTGAAGCTAACCAGGAATTCAGTACATCGAAAGTCACCGAAAGTTCTGAAAAATTCAAGTTCTTGCTGTTGATAGCTATGAGATTCTACACATTTTTTATGGTTTCTATCGATGGTTTTCATTTGGATTTGATGGTTTTCTAGCTTCACCTAACGCTAATACTTCAGTAGCAAAGAAAACTTGGTTTTTAATGTGTGTTTCAAGTTCTGAACATCAACAAAGGGATTTAACAGGAAAAACACAATATTTAGACGAAAACAAGCAAGTCTCCATTTAGAAGCAATCGAGGGGAGTTTACAGAAGCTTTAGCGAGCAACTATATGGCGGGAATATTTCTCCGGCCGTAAAGTTCCCACCGTATAGTTGCCATCTCCTTTGTCTTATTAAAAGGGACAACTTTCATGAAGAGACCGAGGACAAAAACAAAACACACGAGCCACCATACCATCCAGAAGGGAGAAAGAAGGGATCCGGAGAAGAAGGGGAAGACGTTCTTCATCTCGCTCTACGATCTTTGATCTCCTAGCCACCACACCTCCATAGACATTACTTGTACTTGAGAGAGAGATCTCCATATTGCAAGACTAGGGTTTGAGATTATTCTTCCCATCTTAAATTGTGTTGGATTTATTTCAATTTATTATTGTGGATCTCCATGGTAATATCAAGAAGAACTCCCTTTATTTAATTAAATCGATGATGCTTTCTTGATACGTACAAAACATATCTACTTTCTTGAACACTTTGCAATTGTTTCTCCTCTACACTTGTGTGATTTGGATATAACTAACACGAACTGACGTTGTTTTCAGCAGAATTACCTTGGTGTCTTGTTTTTGTGCAGAAAATGAACTATCAGAAAAAATCCCGGAAAATATGCCAAAAATTATATTTCACCAGAAGATCCATGTAGCCAGAAGGGGAGACGGAGAGGAGGCCTGGGGGGCCAACACCCACCCTAGGCGTGGGCCCACCATTGGCCGCGCCTGGAAGGGGTGCAGCCACCCCAGGCACCCCATCGGCCTCCCTCTGCGCCTATAAGTTGCCTTTCGACCTAAAAACTGAGGGGGGTTCGATAGTTTTCCAGAAAGAGTTCCGCTCCACCGCTTCCACCAGAAACCAAGATTTGGATCCAGAAACTTCGTTCTGGCACCCTGTCGGGACGGGGAATTTGGAGAGGATCATCGCCATCGTCATCACCAACGCATCTCCATCAACCACCAATGTTTCCCTCATTCATGAGTGAGTAATCCCCCGCTGTAGGCTTGGGGATGGTAGGGATTGGATGAGTTCAATCATGTAATCAAATCAGATCTGTTAGGGCATAGTGCCTAGTATCTCTATTTGTGCTATTTGACTTTGTTGCAACTTGTTGTGCTTAATGCTTGTCACTAGGGCCCGGGTGCCGTGATCTCAGATCTGAACTTATTATTGAATCATTATGATAGTATTGTTTGTGATCTTATCTGCAAGTTGTGTACACATATAATTGTCCGGATCCAAAGGCCCCAAAGTGACAATAATTGGGACAACCGGAGGGGATGGCTGTGGTGTGAGGATCACATGTGTTCACGGAGTGTTAATGCTTTGCTCCGGTGCTCTATTAAAAGGAGCACCTTAATTTCCAGTAGTTCCCTAGAGGCCCCGCTGCCACGGGCTGGCTGGACAGAAGATGTTGTGCAAGTTCTCATTGCGAGCACGTAAGACTATATTTGGAGTGTTGGGAATATGCCCTAGAGGCAATCATGTATGATGATATTTCCCATTGTATTCATAAAGATATTAAGTAGTCCTTGTATAAACATCTGATGTGTATCATTGAATATGTGATTCGGTTGTGGAACTATGCATTCATGTTGTTTGTACTAAATATCCTTGGTCATTGAGGTTGTGCTGGACACACAACTTAGGCCAATGTGAAAGTTGGCTTGATGACTCGGTTCCACTTGTCATGGGCATGGAGATGCTATTCCAACTTACACAGATTTGGCTAAAAGAGTTTAGTGAGTCGGATTGACCCATATTGAGGCACAATGAACAGGTTGTCATTTGTATATCTCAATCAATGTAATCCTTAGACCCGAGGTTATTGCATAATCCGAGTTGAGGATCACCGACTTAGGTTCTGTCAAACGCTGATCCATAAATGGGCAGTTATAAAGGCAGGGTTCGGGTTGATTGAGAATCAAGCTGCGTGATGTGAATAACCAAGGATGGATTTTGCCCCTCCACTTGGAGAGATATTCTCTGGGCCCTCTCGTGAGATATGATTCGGAAAGCATGGCCATGCACGACTCGGTTAAGTGTTAACCGAGGCGATCGACTAAGAGTTAATCGGGTGAATCACTTATCTCGGATCGAGAAGAGAGTTGGACTATTTAAGGGATGACAATTATTCGCCTATAGTCTGACAAGGTATATCGTGAGGCAAAAGGGACTCGGACGTAAGTCACATTGGAAAGGCAAGTCGTCATGACTCTTTGGTACTTGGGAGTCAGCACGTTCTGCTAGGAACCGCTACCGACTGATCGATTGAGAGTCGGACTCCAATCGTGTACAAGTAGCCATGAGCCTGCGGGGTCACACACTTAAGAGCGGGAGCAAGTTCAGATTGGATCTGAACCGATAATCTGGTTGGGTTGGACCTAAGCCGGATTAGGACTGAGTTAGTGAGTTGGACTCACGGTGACTGGTGTTATATGGGTTTTAGTGAATGGGTCGCGCGAGCAGAGCCCATGTTCACTCCCTATATATAGTGGAGCACCGTAACCCAGAAAGGTTAATCGTTGTTCGGTTAGGTCATTCCATGTGTTGGAAACCCTAGCTCCACAGCAGTCCTGCCGCCCTTACGAACCTAGCAGTTCGCCGCCGATGCTCCTCCTTGTACGTGTGGATACCAGCAGAGGTGCTGTGCGATCAGCACCAGGACGATTGGATCGTGAGGATTGCACTGCATCAACTGACGTGCTTCATCAGTAATCCGCAACTGCGTGTCTAGTGGTAAACCTCGTGGCCTTCTACCTCAGCTGGATCTTGGGATCACCACGTTAGAGGGAAATTTTTTGTTTTATCTCCACGTGGCCCAACAGTGGTATCAGAGCAATAGCTTCTGGTTTTAGGCTCGAGATCTCGCATATGTGATATGCGGTAGGGTATAGATGAGATGTGTATGCTATTTTGGTGGTCGATCTATGAGATAGATCAGTTTTGTACGAGGTTGATTGGATCTACTATACTCGGAGAATGGTAGATCTGATTTCCGTGATCATATTGCTGAGGTCGTGGAACGACATACCCCTACCGGTCGGCTTCCGCCATCGGGGTAGACTGTGACACGTAAATCCAGATGCGGTGATCGATGATCAAAGAGTTTGATCGAGTCGGAACAATGTCCGGAATCCATGTCCGGACCGCCGGCTTCGCCCTGTCGTAACGCCTTAGATGTTGTTGAGAGTTTCACAACGCCGGTAGATATTGTATCTATGCATAACTTGTTTTTGCAGGAAGTTGTGAATTATATGGTTCTTGTGCATGTGATGTATGTGTGTAATCCATACGCGATCTGCGAATCACGGTTTTTGTCAGCCGGCTGGAGCCTAGGTGTTGTCATATTATTGTATAACAACATGCGTGACGGATTCTCCTTGTAATTTACTTTACTAAGCTAGTGTAGCTGTTTGGAGAACCCGGAAGGCATGCAAGGCGTTGTACATGTCGGTGACATGGAGTAAGACGGCAAGTGACAAGAGTTGGCACAAGTCGGATTACAGGCTTTGTGGAGATGGAGATCGCCATGAAGAGAGCCATACCATTTCACATTATAATTGCTTTATTTTGTGTTATTGTTATGTCTCTGTTTTACCTCCGTTAGATAGTCGGTAAAATCCAATTCCTCAAAGAAGGTCTAGTCGGTTTTCCCGCCAGTGTTTGCACCATTACAAGTCAGACATTTTTGGTAGTGGGCTCATAAAATTGAGGTGCTGCCAATTCTTTCCGACTAGGTGGGTTTGAGTCGGACTCTTACTGCGGAAACAGTCGGTAAGCTAAACGGTCTATCACAACGGTTGTGGGACTCGAGGAAAAGTCGAATGGGAGCCGGGGCATGTGATGCCACCCATCCAACAGGAGTCGTATGAGATACGTGTAACACTACGGTTCTGAAAGGACCGTAGCTTCTATGTGACATGCCAATCCCTGGATCGGTTCATTGGCCCAAAATAGAATAAGATGAATAACATAGCAAAATATCCGTGTATCATAAATAACGAAGATCCAGAGTATCATTATTACAAATAAAAGCTTAGCTCAAGGCTAGCTCAACTTATCAAGTAGCAACATAAATATAGTAAATCCTCTATTCTTCAAATTGCCCACAAGTGAACAAGTGCCGAGTGGAGTACCGTGGCCTAAATCGATTACTCAGAATCGTAATATCCTGCAACATGAAACGTAGCAGCCCCGAAGGGTCAATACATGGAATGTATGGCAAGTAGAGCTATTAATGGAGACAATAGAGCTAACAACTACATGCATATTTGGCAAGTGGAGCTGTGGCTAGCTTGCATTTACAAAATCCTTTGTCCTACTTTCATAAACAGTTTTTGATTTTCTTTGAAAAGATCCCAATTAAGTTAACACATCAACATTAAAGCAATTAGGAAACTGGAATGAGCGAGAAACGTGTCATGAAATCAATATCAAGCAACTCAGACGTCCATAACCGGGGACACGGCTAATCGATTAGATTACACACCCTGCAGGGGTTAGTACACTTTAACCATGTGACTTGGCCCGCCCAGCTTGTAGCACCACTCTCATTTTGGGTGATGATAGGGAGAAGTCCAAGAAGAGACCGTTTGGGAAGTAGCTCCCCAAACCCGACACGCACCGGTCCAACCTACCAAAATTCTACATCTCTGGATACGTGGGTTCGAGTTACCACAACCTACTGAGTCCAACCAACCGCCCATTTCATTATTGGCATATGGTTGTACACGTAAGCTACAAAATAAAGAAGCCAATCATTTTCTCTTGATACCTGGGTGCCTTTCCGCAATAATACCACCAAAAATTATCAATCCCATCACACCCAAGAGATTCATTGATTAAGTTGTTTTTAGTTTTCGCAAACCAACATATTTAGAAACAACTTTCAGTGATGTAACCCAGCCCTCGTTCATCATAGCATGGCTAAGCACATCTACCAACGGTGGTTCATCTACCGGAAAATCCTACCACATAATAGGACATAGCATAGAGATAGTAATATCCTACACATGCATCTACAAAATACACGACAATGCATTGAAAATAGTAGGACAACATCATGAATAAGGTAGCATCTACTTGCCTTGGCTGTAGCGGTCGGATGAACAATCCACACATGAGCAAGCGTTGCACTCGTCACAATCTACACGATACAATTGCAATCATGTAAACAAACCATCCACAATCATATACAACCAATGACGATGCAAGATGCATGCATGACAAGTTGAATAACGCTACAGTAGCATCACATATTCTTATTCAGTATACTTACTGTATGCATGCATGGAAAATATTTTAAATGCAAAGAAACAAGACATGCAATTTGTAATGCTCAATAATAGAGCTAGAGACTAAATAATTAGCCACTGCTAACATACTATTTGTAAAATCTTGGAAAATTTCTACTGTGTAGGCAACTCTAAATAGAGTCAGTACCAATTGGAATTTCTCAAAAAGGTTTTGTATAAAGCCCTGGGTAATTAAAACACTCCAGAAAGCCTTTGCATAGGTTCTGCCAAAACCAGTACTATAAGCCTAACTTTTAATTCACTAAAGGGTTCCTTTTGTTCTACTGTATCCAGGGACATCTTATTTGCAATTTTTGGAGTTACAGAACTTATTCTATGAATTTATTACTCTAAAAAGAGCATTAACTCATTTAATTTACTGAGGCAAAACCTTGCTGTAAAAGTCTAAAGCGACTGTACAGAAATATTCTACACGAGACACTGATTCTACACATATTTTATTTGAAATTTTTGGCCCAATAGATTAATTTCTAAATACTAGTTTTATTGCGTCAGCGCTGAGTCAGCGCTGACTGGGTTAAGTGGGATGCCACGTGGCGCGATACTATAGGGCGATACCGGTTTGGCGGTTTTCTAATCTGCTCCGTTGAATCGGGATCCAACGGCTGGGGATGGTTCGCGGTCACTCACCGGCGAGAGGCAACGTCGATGGCGGTGGCGGCGCGGTGGTGGTCGGCGGGGGCGCTCCGGTGATCCTTGGCAACGGCGGCAGGTTCGACGGTGTTCAGCTCCTTGCGGCGGTCCTCCTCGTCGCCTCTTTGGCGTCCGTCTCTTCCCCGAGCGCCGACAAACGGCGATCGTTCTTCCGCGGATCCGACGAACTTCAGCAAGAAATCGACGGCGTTACGCTGTGAGAGGGAAGGGGGGGTGAATCGGTGGAGCAAGGCGGTCGTCAAGGAGCAGAGAGGGGCAAGGGAGGCAGATCGGAACGTCGGCGGCGAGACTTAGCTCGAATCGAGCTCGAGCTAGGGTTTTGAGGGTTGGGAAAAGAGCAGGAGGCGGCGGGGGTGGTGGTTTATATGAGACCCGAGCCTTGGGAGAGGGGGAAGCGCGTTTTGTGACCGAATCGGGCGAGATACACGGCGGCGGTCAGAGTCCGTCGCGTCGGCCACGGATGGGATGACAGCGCCGTGGGCCACTGTCATGGCTGGATGCTGGCTGATGCGGGCTGGCCAGCTGCCACGCCGCTGTGGGGGTGAGCGCGGCTAGCCGGTGGTCGGGTTAGGTGGGCCAGGGTGGTTCGGCCGGGTAGGTTAGTTCGTTTTTTTTTATCTTTTCTTTTATTCTTTTCTGTTTTAGTATTTCTATTGTATCTTTTTTATACGAATTCCAATTGAGTTGAAATTTCTTTCTAATTTTTTTCTAAAATTTAGAAGATCAACATAGGATCCTTTTGTATCTTTTCCGCTATTTTTCAAATAGTGGATTTACAAGTCCCTAGTATATTCCCTTGTAGGTGCATATCGGTGATTCCAAATAGGGCTTTAAAATAGTGTTTTGCAATTCAAATAATTCATGACTGCAAAATGTCACTGCAAGTGAATTGTTTTGTCAAAACCCCTTTTAAACTGAATTTTTTGAAATGAAGACCATGATGCAATGACATGTATGATATGCAGTACCAAATCAAAAATTTGGGATGTGACAAGACTAACCCCCTTAAGATGAATCTCGTCCCCGAGATTCGGCGTGGCTAGCAAATAGGTGTGGGTGGTCCTCTCGTATGTCATCCTCACGCTCCCAAGTGGCTTCCTCTTCGGTATGGTGGCTCCATTGCACCTTGCAAAACCATATCGTCTTGGTACGGGTAATCCTCTCCGTTGTCTCTAGTATCTTGACCGGTTTCTCTTCATAGGTCAAGTCATTCTCAAGTTGAACCTCCTCTAGTGGCACCGTATCTCTCAATGGTGTATCCACCATCTTCGGATGGCACTTCTTCAGCTGTGACACGTGGAACACGTGGTGGACGGCGGAGAGAGCCTCTGGCAAATCCAACTGATAAGCAACCTCTCCTTTGCGTGCTAAGACCCGATATGGTCCAATAAACCGAGGTGCCAGCTTACCCTTGATTCCAAATCTCTTAATTCCACGCAGTGGCGACACTCTAAGGTACGCTCTATCGCCTACCTCGTACACTACTTCCTTGCGCTTGGCGTCAGCGTAGCTCTTCTGCCTTGATTGTGCTACCTTCAGTCTGTCCCTGATCAAGGCGACCTTCTCATCAGCGTCCTTGATCAAATCAGGTCCAAACAGCTGACGTTCTCCCACTCCATCCCATAGCAATGGTGTCCGGCATCTTTTCCCATATAGCACATCGAACGACGATGTCTGGATGCTGGTTTGATAGCTGTTGTTGTAGGAAAACTTAGCATACGGCAAATTCTCATCCCAACTAGAACCATGAGCCAAAGCGCAAGCTCTCAGCATATCCTCCAAAATCTTATTTACCCTCTCGGTTTGTCCATCAGTATGGGGGTGGAATGCTGTGCTAAACTCCAACCTAGTCCCCAATGACTCGTGCAGCTGGCGCCAAAAGTGTGAGGTAAATTGGGTGCCTCTCTATCAGATACAATGCTCTTAGGAACTCCATGTAGGCACACAATTCTGTCCATATAAATCTTGGCTAACTTTGCACTCATGTAGGTCGTCTTCACCGGTATAAAGTGGGCTACCTTGGTCAAATGGTCGACCACTACCCAAATGGAGTCATATCCTGACCTGGTCCTGGGCAATCCTGTGATAAAATCCATTCCCACTCTATCCCACTTCCAATCCGGCACGTGCAATGGCTGTAGCAGTCATGCTGGCTTCTGGTGTTCCGCCTTCACTCGGCTACATACATCACATAAGGCAATATGCTCGTCGATGTCTCCCTTCATGTTGTTCCACCAAAATCTGTCCTTTAGGTCCATATACATCTTCGTATTGCCCGGATGTATGGAATACGGCGAGTCATGGGCTTCCTGCAAAATCAACTTTCTTATCTCCGGATCGTTGGGAATGCACAAACGATCTCCATACCACAAGGTTCCTTTCTCATCCTCGCGGAATTCTTTTGCTTGATCCTCCTTCATCTTTTCCTTTATTTTATCTATTTCTTTGTCTCCTACCTCAGCTTTCCTGATCATGTCCTGTAGCGTTGGTTGGACTTCCATTGCTGCCAAATATCCTTCAGACACTACCTCCAGTCAAAGGTCCTTGAATTGCTTGCACAAATCCTCGGGCAATTCCCCAACAGTCAATCCATTGGCATAGACCTTCTGGCTCAGAGCATCTGCTACTACATTGGCTTTTCCTGGGTGGTATTGCAGATTCATATCATAATCCTTGATAAGCTCCAACCATCTCCTTTGCCTCATGTTCAGTTCCTTCTGCGTAAATATGTACTTCAGGCTCTTGTGGTCGGTGTACACATCACAGTGTTTTCCCATTAGGTAGTGCCTCCATACTTTGAGCGCATAAACAACTGATGCTAATTCCAAGTCATGTGTGGGATAATTCCTCTCATGGTGTTTAAGTTGTCGCGAGGCATATGAAACCACTCTCCCATCTTACATCGGCACACTCCCAAGTCCCTGTCGAGAAGCATCACAGTACACTTGGAAATCCTTCTGAAGATCTGGTAAACACAGAACATGTGTGGTCACTAGACGACGCTTCAGTTCCTGAAAGCTGGCTTCACACGCATCCGTCCATTCAAACTTCTTTTCCTTCTTCAAAAGTTCCGTCATTGGCTTAGCAATCTTGGAGAAATTTTCAATGAACCTCCTATAATATCCAGCAAGTCCCAGAAAGCTCCGAATATCTCCCACATTCTTGGGCGCTTCCCACTCAGTTACTGCAGTCACCTTGCTTGGATAAATAGCGACTCCTTCTCCTGACACCACGTGTCCAAGAAATCCAACAGTGTTAAGCCAGAATTCACACTTGCTGAATTTGGCATACAGCTTGTGTTCCCTCAGCTTTTCCATAATCAGTCGCAGATGTTTCTCATGCTCAGCATCATCCTTGGAATATATCAGTATGTCATCAATAAACACCAGCACAAACTTGTCCAAGTACTCCATGAATACCTTTTTCATCATGGTCATGAAATATGCCGGAGCATTCGTTAGTCCAAAAGACATGACTATGTACTCATATAAACCATACCTAGTAGTGAAAGCAGTTTTTGGTATGTCCTCCTCCCGGATCTTCAATTGGAAATAACACGATCGCAGATCAATTTTGCTAAACACCTTCGCTCCTTCCAGTTGATCAAACAAATCATTTATGTTCGGCAGGGGGTATTTGTTCTTGATGGTCACTTCATTCAGCAAGCGGTAGTCCACCACTAATCTCTTGCTGCTGTCTTTCTTCTCCACAAATAGAACAGGTGCACCCCATGACGACGAACTAGGCTGAATGAATCCCTTGTCCAACTTCTCCTTTAGTTGTTTCTTTAATTCTTTCAGCTCATCCACATCCATCTTGTATGGTCTCTTTTCTATAGGTCATGTTCCCGGCATCAGATCGATGAGAAACTCCACATCCCTGTCAGGTGGCATCCCTGGTAGCTCTTCCGGAAACACGTCGTGGTATTCCTTAATCACAGGCACAGTATCCATGCTAACCCCCTTAAGAGAATTCAGCTTACCCCTTCCCGGTCGCACAACCGACTTGAACCTAATCCTCTTACCATACGGGGTTTTGAGAGAAACTGCTCGATGTGCACAATCTATGTGTCCCCCATGCATAGACATCCAATCCATGCCCAGAATTACATCTAAACCTTGTGACTCCAAAACTACCAGATGTGCAATGAAATTGTGTGCTCCAATCCTCACAGTTAAGTCGCGGCATCCCGCGCTAGCTATCATATCCCCTCCAGGTGAGCTTACTCTAATAGACCCTTTTAGAGACTCCGTAGGTATCTTATACTTATCCACAAATGCCCTTGATATGAATGAATGCGATGCACCAGTATCGAAAAGTATAAGTGCAGGGTGAGTGTTGATTGGAAACTTACCAATAACAAGATCAGGATCATCTGGGATCTCCTCCACATTCATGTGGTTCACTGTGGCCTTCTGGTTGTTGCCTGGCTTCAGTCCCTTCTTATCCGAACAGTTGTTTGCATAATGTCCTTCTGGCCACACTTGAAGCATGTCACCTCACTCAGGTCCTTCTTCACAAAGCTGCGATCACGGTTGCGGTCATGTCAACTGTGTCCTCCAGAATGGTGAGTGTGTCCTCCCTTGTGGCTGTGGCGGTTGCTCTTGTGGCTATCATGGCGATGTCCTTCGCCTCCATGGTTGTGGCGGTCATGGCTTCCATGGTGCCCATGGTCACTTCCCCCATGCTTGGAGTATCCATCATAAGAAGTGCGAGACTTGTGGTGAGAACCAGAGTGGTGATTGCTGCTCTTTCTCTTGCGGTTTTCCACCTGCTTGTGCTTCCCTTCCAAGATCCTGGCCTTGTCCATAAGCTCCTGGAAAGTGGGGCAATAAACCACCAGCAGCTGCACTGAAAGATCATCACTGAGGCCATCCAGGAATCGCTCCCTCCTTTTTGCATCAGTGTCAACATCGTCAGGTGCATAACGAGACAGGTTGTTGAACTCCTCAATATACTCAGCCACGGTGCGGTTGGTTTGGCGCAAGTTGCGAAATTCCTTCCTTTTCAGGCTCAGAACTCCTGAAGATACGTGGTTGGTCCTGAAACCTTCCTCAAACATTTCCCAAGTCACAGTGTCCAGAGGGTGAGTGATCTGAAAAGTGTCCCACCATGAAGCGGCTGGTCCCTCCAGTAGGTGAGCGGCAAATCTCACCTTCTCAGCATCTGTGCATCCAACAGTTACCAGATCCCTGTTGACTGAACGCAACCAGTCGAGAGAAACCATCGACTCCATTGCAGTAGGGAACTTTGCTGGCCTTAGCCTCAGAAACCTGGTAAGTGCATCTCCCTGAGGCTGGTTGTTCCCATTGTTGTTGTTGTTCTGAGCTTCCATGAACTGGGTCATAACTTGGGTCAGCTGTGCCTGAGATGCCATGAGCTTCTCCAACTCAGTAGGTTGACGACGGGGAGGCATCTGCGGTTCAGCACAGGTAAGCTTAGAAAGAATCGATTACGAAAACAGGATTCTACCCATGCATTATGACCAAACAACAATAAAACAATCACAGACAATCTCAAGCAAGCAACACATCATCAAACAAATAATCCAGCAACATCCCAGGGATTATCCTAGCAGTTTATGTCTACTGAAATAGTTTTTAGAAGAGTTGGCAACAGTTGTCAACACAAAAGGTCAACAAACCATTAAAAACAGGAATCTGCCAGAACAGTCCAGCAGTGTTCACGAATTTTTCTACCTGACTTAAACTCGTCAGGAATTTTTGCTGATTTTTTTGTATATAGTACAAAGAGTTTCGAACCATCCCTATTTTTGTCAGATTTTTCCCAGATACCAATAAAATATGAAAATTCGTGCAGTACTGCTGTGTCAGCAGAAAACTACAACAGGAAAAACTCAGATATTAAACAAACTTGACATAACTCTTCTATATAATTCGCACAAATAATCCTGGGATATTGGAGTACACATAGGATTAACTAAACACTCTTAAACTAACAGTAATTAAGTTTTACATCGATCGAGACTAATCCTAACGATTTTACCTAACGAAGACTAATTGGTGGACTTCTATCTACTTCTTGAAGAGGTTACGATAGGTCCTCACACTCATGCGTTGGCGCTTCTATCCACGAACCAACCATGGCGGCGGAGTATACACCTCTCTTGAGTCATCACTTGAAATCTCAAACTCCACCTCTTCTGGATCCTCCTCTTCTTCTTCATTCTCTGCCACGGCTACAACAGCTTCATCTCCTCCATCATCATCGTCTCCATCATCATCATCCTCGTCCTCATCATCATCATCGTTCCCACCGTCATCATCATCATCATTGTTGCCATCATATCCATTGTTATCATCAGGGGGTGGATTCAGCTATGCTTGGAGAGCGGCAATCTAGGCTGCCATATCTTCAATAGTCTGGTCCCTTTCCTGGACGGTACCTTGCAGCTGTTGTATGGTTTGATTGTTTTCCTGCACGGTCCCATTAAGCTGAGCTATGATTGCATCCCTGCCTATCAGTGCATTGTTCAGAACATCCACAGCTTCATGCAAGGTATCTATCTCCTGTCCCTGGACCACCATACCATTGCTAGCAAAGTCTGCTATCTCCTTTACCATCATCACTTTCTCAGCTAGAGCCCCATTCTCCCTTTCCATGTCCTCTATGTGCCTCCGACGGGGCGGCATGTTGTTCCTGTCGCCCGGGGTAACCACAATGTTCCCATTCTCATCACGTCTTCCGTAGTCACGGTAGGGTGAGTCTACTGGCAGCAGGTGTCAGACAAGATGGCACTGGCGTGACAGGGCTTCATGCAGGGCCAAGTTTATTCCAAGTCCCCAGTTGCAGTATGTCTTGGTGTAGATCAGATGCACAGGGTTTGGCAAGGCGGCATCCCTGAAGATTAAGGTGGTGATCTCCCATGCATCCTCGCCATATCCATAGGTGTACAGCCTTCTTCCCTTGAACATGGGCAGTGGCAATCCCAATGACTGCGAGAGCTGTGCTAACTGTCTTGCAAAGGGACTAGGTGACTCCATGGTTGCATACTCAGTCCTGACTTCTCCCATCTATCAAATAAAAGAGGAAAGTGTGAGAATAGCATATGGTAAGAATTTATGAGAGTGAAAGGCATAAGATGAAAGACAGAGTTAATATAAGCTTTAATAATTCTATGGCTTCCTAATCCAAACCTAGGTCACGATCCTACAGTCGACACACGGGCTCTGATACCATCTTGTAACACTACGGTTCTGAAAAGACCGTAGCTTCTATGTGACATGCCAATACCTGGATCGGTTCATTGGCCCACAATAGAATAAGATGAATAACATAGCAAAATATCCGTGTATCATAAATAACAAAGATCCAGAGTATCATTATTACAAATAAAAGCTTAGCTCAAGGCTAGCTCAACTTATCAAGTAGCAACATAAATATAGTAAATTCTCCATTCTTCAAATTGCCCACAAGTGAACAAGTGCCGAGTGGAGTACCGTGGCCTAAATCGATTACTCAGAATCGGAATATCCTGCAACATGAAACATAGCAGCCCCGAAGGGTCAATACATGGAATGTATGGCAAGTAGAGCTATTAAAGGAGACAATAGAGCTAACAACTACATGCATATTTGGCAAGTGGAGCTAAGGCTAGCTTGCATTTACAAAATCCTTTGTCCTACTTTCATAAACCGTTTTTGATTTTCTTTGAAAAGATCCCAATTAAGTTAACCCATCAACATTAAAGCAATTAGGAAACTGGAATGAGCGAGAAACGTGCCATGAAATCAATATCAAGCAACTCAGACGTCCATAACCGGGGACACGGCTAATCGATTAGATTACACACCCTGCAGGGGTTAGTACACTTTACCCATGTGACTTGGCCAGCCCATCTTGTAGCACCACTCTCATTTTGGGTGATGATAGGGAGAAGTCCAAGAAGAGACTGTTTGGAAGTAGCTCCCCAAACCCAACACGCACCGGTCCAACCTACCAAAATTCTACATCTCTGGATACGTGGGTTCGAGTTACCACAACCTACTGAGTCCAACCAACCGCCCATTTCATTATTGGCACATGGTTGTACACGTAAGCTACAAAATAAAGAAGCCAATCATTTTCTCTTGATACCTGGGTGCCTTTCCGCAATAATACCACCAAAAATTATCAATCCCATCACACCCAGGAGATTCATTGATTAAGTTGTTTTTAGTTTTCGCAAACCAACATATTTAGAAACAACTTTCAGTGATGTAACCTAGTCCTCGTTCATCATAGCATGGCTAAGCACATCTACCAACGGTGGTTCATCTACCGGAAAGTCCTACCACATAATAGGACATAGCATAGCAATAGTAATATCCTACACATGCATCTACAAAATACACCACAATGCATTGAAAATAGTAGGACAACATCATGAACAAGGTAGCATCTACTTGCCTTGGCTGTAGCGGTCGGATGAACAATCCACACACGAGCAAGCGTTGAACTCGTCACAATCTACACGATACAATTGCAATCATGTAGACAAACCATCCACAATCATATACAACCAATGACGATGCAAGATGCATGCATGACAAGTTGAATAACGCTACAGTAGCATCACATATTCTTATTCAGTATACTTACTGTATGCATGCATGGAAAATAATTTAAATGCAAAGAAACAAGACATGCAATTTATAATGCTCAATAATAGAGCTAGATACTAAATAATTAGCCACTGCTAACATATTGTTTGTAAAATCATGGAAAATTTCTACTGTGTAGGCAACTCTAAATAGAGTTAGTACCAATTGGAATTTCTCAAAAAGGTTTTGTATAAAGCCCTGGGTAATTAAAACACTCCAGAAAGTCTTTGCATAGATTCTGCCAAAACCAGTACTGTAAGCCAAACTTTTAATTCACTAAAGGGTTCCTTTTGTTCTACTGAATCCAGGGACATCTTATTTGCAATTTTTGGAGTTACAGAACTTATTCTATGAATTTATTACTCTAAAAAGAGCATTAAATCATTTAATTTACTGAGGCAAAACCTTGCTGTAAAAGTCTAAAGCAACTGTACAGCAATATTCTACACGAGACACTGATTCTACACATATTTTATTTTAAATTTTTGGCCCAATAGATTAATTTTTATGAATTTTACAAGTTTCGGCTATTTTCTGCAAATTTTAAGTGGGCTGCCACGTGGCGCGATACTATAGGGCGATACCGGTTTGGCGGTTTTCTAATATGCTCCGTTGGATCGGGATCCAACGGCTGGGGATGGTTCGCGGTCACTCACCGGCGGGAGGCGGCGTCGATGGTGGTGGCGGCGCAGGTGGTGGTCGGCGGCGGCGCTCCAGTGATCCTTGGCAACGGCGGCAGGGTCGACGGCGTTCAGCTCCTTGCGGCGGTCCTCCTTGTCGCCTCTTCGGCATCCGTCTCTTCCCCAAGCGCCGACAAACGGCAATCGTTCTTCCGCGGCTCCGACGAACTTCGGCGAGAAATCAGCGGCGTTACGCTGCGAGAGGGAAGGGGAAAAGGGCACGGGGTGAATCGGTGGAGCAAGGCGGTCATCAAGGAGCAGAGAGGGGCAAGGGGGGCGGCTCGGAACATCGGCGGCGAGACTTACCGAGAGAGCGGTGGCGGCAGAAAAAAATTCGAGCTCGAATCGAGGTCGAGCTAGGGTTTTGAGGGTTGGGAAAAGAGCAGGAGGCGACGAGGGTGGTGGTTTATATGATACCCGAGCCTTGGGCGAGGGGGCAGCGCGGTTTGCGACCGAATCGGGCGAGATACGCGGCGGCGCGGATTCCGCGTCGGTCATGGCGGTGGGGATGACAGTGGGCCCCGCCGTCAGCGTCAGACGCTGGACCGGTTGCTGCTAATGGCCACGCTGCCACACGGCGGCTAGCCAGGTGGTTAGGTTAGGGCCAGGTGGTTCTAGGGTAGGTTAGTTCGTTTTTTTTTGTTCTTTTCTTTTATTCTTTTCTGTTTTAGTATTTCTATTGTATCTTTTTCATACGAATTCCAATTGAGTTGAAATTTCTTTCTAATTTTTTTTTCTAAAATTTAGAAGATCAACATAGGATCCTTTTGTATCTTTTCCACTAGTTTTCAAATAGTGGATTTACAAGTCCCTAGTATATTCCCTTGTAGGTGCATATCAGTGATTCCAAATAGGGCTTTAAAAATAGTGTTTTGCAATTCAAATAATTCATGACTGCAAAATGTCACTTCAAGTGAATTGTTTTGTCAAAAACCCTTTTAAACTGAATTTTTTGCAATGAAGACCATGATGCAATGACATGTATGATATGCAGTACCAAATCAAAAATTTGGGATGTGACAATACGATTGACAAGGAGTTGTCTACCTAGATCACTTGGCGGCTAGCGGTGATGCTAAAGCTCACTAGCTAACTTGCTTATCTAGGATCCTGAATCACTAAGTAACCATCAGAGGGGTGTTGGTTCTAGTGGGAGCATGAAATATTAAAGTATTTAATATGCTTGCTCTTTTATGAATACATGTCTTAAGTGTTTTGCATATTTTCTGCTGTAGATCATGGCACCAAGTAGAAGTCACTCTCAGATATCCGGTTTTGCGTTGAGAAATATCCTTGAGAAAGATAAACTGAATGACACTAATTTTACCAACTGGTATCGAAATCTAAAAATTGTTCTCAAACAAGAAAAGAAGGACCATGTCCTAGACAACCCACTTCCAGATGAGACGAATGAGAATGCGACTGTCGCTGCCACCAATGCCTACCGTCGGGCTAAGGATGAGTCCACGGATATTAGTTGTCTTATGCTTGCTCACATGGAACCGGACTTGCAAAAGCAGTTCGAGCATGTTGAGGCCTACGATATGATCAAAAGCCTCAAAAGTATGTTCCGAGCTCGAAGACCGAGAGGTATCAAGTCTCTCGAGCTTTCTTGAGTTGCAATCTTAAGGATGGTGATCCACCGAGTCCACATGTGATCAAAATGTTTGGTTATGTGCGGTCTCGGAGGCTTGGCTACCCCATAAGCGAAGAGTTCGCTACGGATATAATTGAACTCTCTTCCTAGTGCATATGGGCGTTCATTTTGAACTTCGACATGCATGGTATGGATAAGAAGCTCACGAATTACATGGGATGCTCAAGCAAAGAGGCGGATCTCAAGAAGGGCGCCAGTCAAGTGTTGATGGTGCAGAATAAGGCTAAGTTCAAGAAGAGTTCTTGCACTAAGAAGAAGGCGAAGTCAGGAGGAAAGCAGGCTCAGGACCCGGTCCCAAGCGCTTCCTCAGGGACTAAGCCATCTCCTTCAGCCGTATCCACTTGCTTCTACTGCAAGGCGGATGGCCACTGGAAGAGGAACTGCAGCAAGTACTTGGCCGACAAAGACAAGAGTGGAGGTATGACTTCCGACTCAGGTACACTTGTTTGCAATGTTATAGACATATATCTTGCTGATGAACCTAATAGTTCTTGGGTATATGATACCGGATCAGTTATTCACATCTGCAACTCGTTGCAGGGACTGGTAAGAACTAGGAGCGTAGAAAGAGGCGAGGTTGATATTCGAGTTGGCAACAAAGCAAGCGTTGTTGCGTTGGAAGTCGGCACGATGCAACTTTATTTACCTTCCGGATTCATTATGGAACTGAATAATTGTTATTATGTTCCAGTGCTGAGTCGAAACATTATTTCTGCTTCATGTTTGATGAGGCAAGGCTATGAGTCGAATATCAAGAATGATGGTTGTTCTTTGTATTTGAATGATATGTTTCACGGCTTTGCACCCGTACAGGATGGGTTATTTATTTTGAATCTTGATGGTGAGTCAGTTTATAACATAAATGTTAAAAGGTTGAAACCAAATGATCTGAATATGACTTACTTTTGGCACTGTCAGCTTGGTCATATAAGTTGGAAACGCACGAAGAAGCTCCATGATGATGGACTCCTAACTTCGTTCGACTTGGAGTCATTCGAGACATGCAAATCTTGCCTACTCGGCAAAATGACCAAGACGCCTTTTGCAAAGAGTTGCGAAAGGGCGTCTGACTTGTTGGGACTAATACATAGTGATGTATGTGGACCAATGAGCACGACAGCCAGGGGTGGTTATGAGTACTTCATTACCTTCACTGATGATTTGAGTAGGTATGGATATATCTACTTGATGAAACATAAGTCGGAAGCCTCTGAAAAGTTCAAAGAATTCCAGAATGAAGCATAGAATCAACTCGGGAAGAAAATAAAGTTTCTTCGGTCGGACCGAGGAGGCGAGTACATGAGCCATGAGTTTGATGACCATCTGAAAAGTTGTGGAATAGTTCCCCAACTTACTCTGCCAGGAACGCCGCAAAGGAATGGTGTTTAGGAAAGGCGGAATCGAACCTTGTTGGACATGGTACGATCAATGATGAGTCGGACAGATCTACCTTTATCATTTTGGGGTTATTGTCTAGAAATAGCGGCGTTCACACTAAACAGAGTACCATCAAAATCGGTAGAGAAGACACCGCATGAGATGTGGACAGGCATAAAGCCGAGTTTGTCTTTTCTTAAGATTTGGGGTTGTGAAGCATTTGTCAAGCGACTTCAGGCGGACAAGCTTACAGCCAAGTCAGATAAGTGTATTTTCGTGGGGTATCCGAGGGAAACCTTGGGTTACTACTTCTACAACCGAGAAGAGGGCAAAGTGTTTGTCGCTCAGAACGGTGTCTTCCTTGATAAAGAGTTTCTCAGTCGGGGAGTAAGTGGGAGGACGGTGCAGCTCGAAGAAATTCGAGAGGAACCGGCTAGTAGCGAGTCGGCAAAAACCTTGGTGGTTGAGACGGTCGTGGTAGCTGAGCCGGCAGCAGCACCTGTACTACGAAGATCGGCAAGATTACGAACTGTTCGTGATGTATTACTGTTAGACAGTGATGAGCCGGCAAATTATTCGGAAGCGATGGTGGGATCTGATTCCGATTCATGGCTTGGAGCCAGGAGATCCGAGTTAAAGTCCATGGATGAAAATCAAGTTTGGAACTTGGTTGATCTGCCAGATGGTGCAAGACCCGTCGAGTGCAAATGGGTCTTTAAGAAGAAAACTGATATGGATGGAAATGTTTCCGTCTATAAAGCACACCTTGTCGCGAAGGGGTTCCGATAAGTTCAAGGAGTTGATTACGACGAGACTTTCTCACCCGTAGCGATGCTTAAATTAGTTCGGATCATGTTAGTTATAGCGGCCTATTTCGACTATGAGATATGGCAGATGGATGTCAAAACGGCTTTCCTTAACGGAAATTTAACCGAGGATGTGTATATGATACAGCCCGAGGGTTTTGTCGATCCGGCTAATGCTGACAAAGTATGTAAACTTAATGGGTTGAAGCAAGCATCTCAGAGTTGGAATATTCGCTTTAATGAGGTAGTCAAATCGTTTGGCTTCATCAAGAGTGATCATGATTCTTGTTTATACAAGAAGTTTAGTGGGAGCAAAGTAAACTTTCTAATCTTATAAGTGGATGACATATTACTGATTGGAAATGATGTCCAGATGTTGCAAGAAACCAAGGAATCATTGGAAAGGAGTTTCTCAATGAAAGACTTGGGTGAGGCAACATATATCCTCGGAATCCGGATCTATAGAGATAGATCAAGAAGGCTTATTGGATTGAGTCAGAGTACTTATTTGGACAAAGTGTTGAAGAAGTTCAACATGGAATCGTCTAAGAAGGGGTTCTTACCGATGTCCCATGGTGTAAAACTTAGCAAGACTCGGTGTCCTTCGACAACTGATGAGCGAAGTCGGATGAGTGCGATTCCATATGCTTCTGCAGTCGGATCCATCATGTATGACATGATTTGTACTAGGCCAGATGTTTCCTATGCTCTAAGTGTTGTGAGCAGATACCAGGCTGATCCTGGAGAGATCCACTAGACAGCGGCTAAAAATATCCTAAAGTACTTGAGAAGGACTAAGGATATTTTCTTGGTTTATGGTGGTGAAGATGAACTTATTGTAAAGGGTTACATGGATGCAAGTTATCTTACCAACTCTGATGATTCTCGTTCGCAATCCGGATACGTGTTTATTATAAACGGAGGTGCTGTGAGCTGGAAGAGTTCCAAGCAAGATCGTATGCGTGTTCACAATAGGTTGAGTATATTGCCGCCTGAGGCAAAGAAAGGAAGATGTTGGGATGAGGAATTTCCTCATGGATCTTGGTGTGGTTCAGGGCTCGTCCAATCCGTTGTACGTGTATTGTGACAACAATGGTGCTATTGCACAAGCCAAGGAACCTAGACAACACCAGAAGAACAAGAACATACTCATGCGGTACCACCTGATTCACCAATTCGTGGATCAGGGTGATATCAAGTTATGCAAGGTACACACGGATTTAAATATTGCAGATCTGTTGACAAAGCCGTACCACAGCCGAAGCATGAGGCGCACCTGAGAGCCATGGGCATTAGATGCTTAGACATGTGATGTCGGAAGATTGACTCTAGTGCAAGTGGGAGACTGTTCGGAATATGCCCTAGAGGCAATCATGTATGATGATATTTCCCATTATATTCATAAAGATATTAAGTAGTCCTTGTATAAACATCTGATGTGTGTTATTGAATATGTGATTCGGTTGTGGAACTATGCATTCATGTTGTTTGTACTAAATATCCTTGGTCATTGAGGTTGTGCTGGACACACAACTTGGGCCAATGTGAAAGTTGGCTTGATGACTCGGTTCCACTTGTCATGGGCATGGAGATGCTATTCCAACTTACACGGATTCGGCTAAAAGAGTTTAGTGAGTCAGATTTACCCATATTGAGGCACAACGAACAAGTTGTCATTTTTATATCTCAATCAATGTAATCCTTAGACCTGAGGTTATTGCATAATCCGAGTTGAGGATCACCGACTTAGGTTCTGTCAAACGATGATCCGTAAATGGGAAGTTATAAAGGCAGGGTTCGGGTCGATTGAGAATCAAGCTGCGTGATGTGAATAACCAAGATGGGATTTTGCCCCTCCACTTGGAGAGATATTCTCTGGGCCCTCTCTTGGTATATGATTCGGAAAGCATAGCCATGCACGACTCGGTTAAGTGTTAACCGAGGTGATCGACTAAGAGTTAATCGGGTGAATCACTTATCTCGGATCGAGAAGAGAGTCGGACTATTTAAGGGATGACAATTATTCGCCTATAGTCTGACAAGGTATATCGTGAGGCAAAAGGGACTCGGACGTAAGTCGCATTGGAAAGGCAAGTCGTCATGACTCTTTGGTACTTGGGAGTCAGCACGTTCTGGTAGGAACCGCTACCGACTGATCGATTGAGAGTCGGACTCCAATCGTGTACAAGTAGCCATGAGCCTGCGGGGTCACACACTTAAGAGCGGGAGCAAGTTCGGATTGGATCTGAACCGATAATCTGGTTGGGTTGGACCTAAGCCGGATTAGGACTGAGTTAGTGAGTTGGACTCACGGTGACTGGTGTTATATGGGTTTTAGTGAATGGGTCACGCGAGCAGAGCCCATGTTCACTTCCTATATATAGTGGAGCACCGTAACCCAGAAAGGTTAATCGTTGTTCGGTTAGGTCATTCCATGTGTTGGAAACCCTAGCTCCACAGCAGTCCTGCCGCCGTTACGAACCTAGAAATTCGCCGTCGGTGCTCCTCCTTGTACGTGTGGATACCAGCAGAGGTGTTGTGCGATCAGCACCAGGACGATCGGATCGTGAGGACTGCACTGCATTAACTGACGCGCTTCATCAGTAATCCACAACTGCGCGTCTAGTGGTAAACCTCGTGGCCTTCTACCTCAGCTGGATCTTGGGATCACCACGTTAGAGGGGAAATTTTTGTTTTATCTCTGCGTGGCCCAACATGGAGCACATGCCTAGGATTGTTTAATACTTGGATGCTTGTTATTATTTATCTGCAATTACCTAAATCTTGAAGTTACATGTTTAGACTCGTCCATGCAACGCCCGTCCATCCATCCCTATGCGTACTGTACTCGAATCCTACTGTTACCGTTACTGTTACTATTGCTACTGTTTCACTGTTGCTTTGCTATTGCTTTGCTGTTGCTACTACAAACTATTGCTACTGATAAACTTCTGTGAGCAAGAACTATTTCCAGGTGCATCTGAACTGACAACTCAGTTGTTAAGTCTTGCAAGTATTCTTTGGCTCCCCTTGTGTCGAATCAATAAATTGGGTAATACTACCCGCGAAGGCTGTTGCGATCCCCTATACTTGTCGGTCATCAAGACTATTTTCTGGCGCCGTTGTTGGGGAGCATAGCTTTATTTATAAGTTCACTTGGATCTATTATTGTTCACTGCTACTCCTTTCATCATGGGGAATTCTCATGATGGAAAGTTCCCTATTTTACCATCCACTACAAGAAGAGGTACAATCCTAAACACCTTTGTTGCTCTTGATTCACCGGCTGTTATAAGTAAGCTTGTCACACCACCACCACATACACATGCTACACACACTGCTACTACTGCTGATTCTGAAACTGCTTTTGATGCTCATGATGTTACTTCTACTGTGCTTGATACGAGTGGTTCATTCTAGATGCTACTATGGCTAGTCTAGGAAATATCGAAACTCCTAGTGAAGACACTGTTACACCTGTTAGCTCACCTGGGGCTAGTGAGAGTTATGATATTAATGATGGTTACATTGAGTTCACTGATGATTTTGTTGAAGAGTGCCGAAACACACATGGTACTAGTGCTATTAAGAGTCTCCTTGCTAGACGTACTATCATGCCTAAGATGTCCTCTGATCCTAAGTTTGCCACTTCTACCATAGATATTAAAGATGAAGACTATGATTTCTCTCTTGATTTATCTTACTTAGATATTGTTGAGAAAGAACCTTTTTGTGAGACTGAAAATGAGAGTGTTGTGGCTCATATGAATGAGGTTTCTACTATGAGTGCTTTGTTCTCTGATGATTTTAAGATGCGCAAGTACTTTGTTACTTAGATCTTCCCTTTTTCACTAAAAGGAAAAGTTAGGGCTTGGTTTAATAGATTACCTCATGGTTCCATTGATAGCCATGATTGATTGATTGCTTCTTTCTTACAGAAATATTTTACTCCCAGTGCTAGACATGCTGCTTTGTAGAGACTTTTTGATTTTAAACAGGGGGGAGAAGAGAAATTGCCTGAGTCATGGACAAGGTTCTGTGCCTTGATTCATGCACATCCTGGATGTCCATTACCTAAGAATGAGCTTCTTGATATTTATTATAATGGACTACCTGATGATTCTAGGACCTACCTAGATAGCTTTGCTGATTGTGTTTTCAAGAAAAGAACTCCTACAAATGCTTAAGAATTAATGGCTAAAATAAGCAAGAATTATGATGATTGGACTTCAACTGAGCTGAATGCACCTGGGCCTATTACTCCTGAACTAGTTGTTCCTGAACCAGTTCCAACACCGACAACAAAGAAGAGGGGAGTTATTGCATTAAATGATGAAGTGATGAAGGAAGCTAAGAAATGTATAAAGGAGAAAGGTATTAGAGCTGAAGATGTGAAGAATCTACCTCCTATAGAAGAATTATGTAAGCCAATTCCCCACTCATCTACTATTGAGGTACACTCTCTCCAACACTTTGATGAAGGTGATATTCCTTATGGTAAGCCTCCTAATCAATGTTTAGAGGAACTTGACACATTTATTGTTAAACAAGGGTATTTTAATAAACAAGTTCAGAATCATTTATTGGAAAACTCTAGAGCTATCCATGAGTCTAATGATATTAAAATGCTTTGTAAACACTTTCAAATGGTTCAAACCGAACTTGATCAACTTGCTAAGGTACAAAAGGATATGCTAGTTAATGCTTCAGGAGATAAACATGCTTATGGAATTAGAACTAGGAGTGGTATAGCTACTCAAGATCCTTTATATCTTGAAGGACACCCTAAAAGAATAGAGCAGGATTCCCAACAAGGTGAAGATAGTGGTAGTCCTTGTAAGAGAAAGAAAAATAAACATAAGATAGTTAAGGAACCACTTGAACCTGCTGTAGATCCTAATAGTATATCTGTCTCTGATGCTGAAACTGAGAGTGGTAATGATAAAAATGAGTCTCCTGTTAAGGAGGAAGGTGAGGTAGAACCTGAGAAGCACACTAAGAACACTAGGTACACAAAGGAAGATTTTATTGCTAATAAACATGGTAAAGAGAGAGAACCTTGGGTGCAGAAACCTATGCCTTTTCCAGGTAAGAAACACAAGTCAAAGGAGGAAGAACACTACAACAAGTTTTGTGAGTGGATGAAGCCTTTATTCTTGCAAATTCATTTGACTGATGCTATTAAGTTGCCTCCTTATTCAAAGTATATGAATGATATTGTCTCTAATAAAAGGAAGATTCCTAATGAGGAGATTTCTACTTTGTTTGCTAATTACTCCTTCAATGGTAAGGTTCCAAAGAAACTTGGTGATCCAGGTATACCAACTATTCCTTACTCCATTAAGAATAATTATGTTAGAACTTCTTTATGTGATTTGGGAGCTGGAGTTAGTGTTATGCCTTTTTCTCTCTACAAGAGACTCCAGCAAGAAAAGCTGATACCAACTGATGTATCTTTGCAAATGGCTGATAAGTCAACTACTATTCATGTTGGTATATGTGAGGATGTTCATGTTCAAGTTGCTCATAATTGCATGGTTTTAACTGATTTTTTTGTGCTTGAAATGCCTGAAGATGATAATATGTCTATTATTCTTGGGAGACCTTTTCTTAATACTGCAGGTGCTATCATAAATTGCAATCAAGGAAAAGTAACATTCAATATTAATGACAAGGAGCACACTATCTATTTCCCCAAGAAGGTTGTTAAGAGCTATTGCATGAATTCCATTGAAAATATTAAGAGCATCAAGGTTGGAGAAATATATTGTCCCATTTCACAAGAAAATTTTGAAACTATTATGATTGGGACCATTGCTATCAAGTATGAGGTAACATAATCACCTTGTGAAATGCAAAGTTTTGTTTAATATAAGATTTTTTTGGTAACAAGACTTGATCAACTTTATTAATGAAAGGATTTTAATGAACAAAATAATGTTTTCACTATGGTTATACTTGCTTTCTTTTAATTTTCTCCTTCCTAGTCTTTGTTTTAGCTTTAGTTTTGCTAGTTGTTTGCTTGTTTGAGTTTCTTAGAGCTCCTCTAGTTTGGCTTTTGGTTTGCTTTTGCTTATTCTGAAAAAACTGTTTCTGCGAGAAAATCAATTTTCATACCCTGAAAATTGGCCAAAAATAAAGTTTCCCAAAAATCCCAGAAAATTCAAAATAAATGTTTCCTCGAAAAAAGGGGCAGAGAGGCACCTGAGGTGACCCAGGGGGGCACCCCAGGCCACCACACCTCTGGTAGGTGCGGCCTACCAGGTGGCGGCGCCTAGGGGGTCTGGCCCACCTGGGCCCCTCCAGGTTGCCTCCTCAAAGCCATCTTCTTTCTCTCTCCCAAAAAAACCGAAAACTTGCTCAAGATCGAGTTCTTGCTATTCTTGCTCGCGATTTTCGATATCCTTGTTCAGCCGATCTCAATTGCTGATTTTTGGAGGGATTGCTCCTTGGTATGTGCCTCCTCCACTTGTCCAATTAGATTTGTGATTGGTAGATTGTATCTTGAGTATTTTGCTGCTATAGGTGATAGGTTGTTTGAGCTTGCATGTTTGTTCTATGCTTAGAAACTTTGTTTTGATGCATGTGTAGTCCTCTAGAAAGTACTTATAGTAGTTGCTCATCATTTATCAACTTAGAAATCACTTGGTTTGATGGTTGTTTAAAATTTCAGAAAAGTGAAGTCATGGACCACCATACATTTGGTGATATATTTGAGAGTGATTCACCTAGAAGGGAAAGGATTCCAAGGTAATCTACCAGTACTAGACCCTCATACAATGATGATCTCATCACTCCGCAATTCGGTGACGAGGGAGATGAAGGGGATGCGCACCCCTCCACCTTTCCTTGCCAAACTTTCTTGCAAGCTGTTGGGATTCTTAACGATTTTATGACTTTGGTGCAAAGGGCTGTACTAACAAGTTACATGTAGGATGAGAGCGCACAATATGCTTTGCTTACTAAAACATTTGTGGAGAGTTTCTCCTTTACTAATAGCATGTTCAAGCCTTCTGTGTCTTTCAAAATTTATGGCAGGGCTCATTCTATGACTTTGAAGAAAATTTGCAAGGCCCTGGGACTTGGTACAATTGGGTCATTGTGGCATCCCGCAAAACCACTACTAGAAAATCGCGTTGTTTTTGTGCATTGCATCGTCATGACCGCATGCTCATGTCATCATGCCGCATTGCATTTGAGCATCGTCATCATCTTGCATTTGCTTGCATAAAACTATTTGCGGAAAAACCCAATTTGTTTTCTAAACGCCCCGTCTTTATTCAAACGCAAAAACCCCGGGTCACCGGATTATTTTTTTTTGTTTTGTTGCTATCGAGTTGCAAAGCTTTGTTTTAAACTAACAAAATATTTTAATTATTTTAGTGGGGGCAGTCGAACGGGCCGATTCGACCCGAACGACCACCCCCAGTTCCAAAATGGTCCACCTAATCAGCCCCTCTAAATCCCTAGTCTACCCAACCTAGTCTACCCACACCCCCCCACCTCACTCCCTCCAATGCCCTCTCGCCACCTCACCTCTCCCCAAACCCCCCACCACCCACTCGCCACCTCACCCCTCTCAACTCACCCCTCCCTCCGCACGCAGCCACCCAACCGCTGACCCTCCACCTCCCCTTGGCAGCCACACCTTGCCAGCCACACACGCCCGGCCCCGCCCCTGGGCCCCACCACACGCGGCCCACCCGCGGGACCCGACCCCCCACCTCCTGCCCGACGCGCCCCTGCCCCGCGCCCGTTCCCCAACCTCGCTCCTCTCCCTCGTTCTCCTCTCCCTCCCCCGACCACGCTCCCTCCCCGCCGGCGCCGCCGCGGCACACCCTCCGCGCCCCTCTGCCTCTCTGGTCTCCGACGCCGGCGCCGCCCCTCCCTCCAACCTCCGCTCCACCGCCCCCTCGCCTCGACCCTCCAGTCCACCCGCCGGACCCCGCTTCCACCGCCCAGGCTGCCCCTCCCCATGGCGCCGCCATGCCCCTCTCACCGAGCCCCCGCCTGTTCAAGCTCCGCCCAGCCAGCTCGCCGCCCCACCAAGGCCTGAGCCACCCCTCGCCCTCCTCTCCGCTCGCCCCGCCTCACCTCGGCTCGCCTCAGTCTCTGCGGCTCCCGCCGCCTCAGCCATGAGCGCCGCCATGCCAAGCTCGAGCCGCCGCCCGCCCTCGCGTCCGTGCCGCCTTCCCACGACCCGACCCGACCAGCGCAGACCGCCTCGCCGAGCCACGTCATGCCAGAGCTCGCCTCCCAAGCTCGCCGCCTTCCTCCGCCATGCTCCAACCGCCGCTGGCGCGGCCACCTGACCTCCTCTGCGCGCCGCTGCTGCCCGACATCGCCACCAAGACGCGAGCTGCACCTCGCCCGTCTGCTCGCCAGCGTCTATTCCGGGTCGCCCGACGGCAGGGAGGCATGGACACGGCCGTGCGCGCCGGGTCTCTGAATCCTGGTGGGTCGCGTTCGTGACCTGCAAGAGCCCGCCCCCAAGGAGAACTTCATCGACATCAAGATCAGTCGGTCGCTGGTTGATGGAGAGGGTACTTCAAGATGGGGTCAATTCGTCACAGCCAACAGATCTTCACCAGGGCGATGAGATGGCTAGATTGGTGGCAAGATCTCCTAACGGACTATATCGTCATAAACGATAAGTTGTTCTCGGACCCCAAAGCCGCAACACCGAAGACCGAACCCGAACCATAGCACGCCAAGTTCTACTTCCAACGAGTTGCCCGATGATCGAGATGGCACCCCAAGGTCTTCAGCCCGGTGCGACAAGCACTTCGCTGCGGAACGCCAAGACAGATCCGATGCCGACCCAAGTTCTTCCTCTCGGACTCGAAGACGTCGTGACCCGGACGCCAAGATCTCCGCGCGAGACAACAAGATCGACAACATGGCCCGATCATCGCGAATGCGCCAAGATCTACCCCGTCACCGAGAACGATCCCGCCGAGTCCGATCCCGTCGAACCCTGGACCCTGAGACCGACCCCGAACCCCGGAACCCCAAGATCGCCGAACCCTAATGTGTGAACCCCTTCCCGAAACCTATTTTATAACATAATACAACTTGTCGCATATTAAACATTCATCTTGCATGCATATTTGTGTGGTTTGGGGGCCTTATGCCGATTCACCTTATAATTAAATATGGGGCCCATATGCGGGCAAATCTAGTCTTATATTGGCCTCATTTAAATTTGTGTAGCGAACCGGTACTATCCTTTGCCATGTTCAAACAACATTTAAATTGCGGGGTAGATAAATAACTTGAACCGTTTAATTACTTGCCGGGACCCCGGTTCCGCTTAATATGACCTAATTGCATCGCACTTCTGCCATGTCATACATCATACATGCATCATGCCGATCTTCTGCCGTTGTATTAAATATTGCATCCGGTGTTTATTCTAGTGTTTTTCTTCTTCGCGGATAAGGCCGTTGAGTTGATGTGAGCTTCGCCCCGATCTTCGGATGAACCCTTCGACAATGTTTTCAGGCGAGCATCTCCCCCTTTCTACCTATCTTACTTTTATAGTATTTATTCCCTCATGTTGATCTATTGCTATCTGTGTTGCGATGCTCTAGTGTTTCGTACCCGCGATATCCCTTGCAGCCTTATATTGCCTTGGACACATCCTATTACCTGTTGTTTGGTAGATAGTTGGACTTGCGCGTCGTAGTCGCTTGCTCAAGTGCTGTTGCGTGTTGCCAAGTACCTCAGTTGTTGGTGTATTGCCGCATGTTGATGTTGGAGATGACCATGGTTTTACTTATCGTTCACTTTAATTCCTGTTTAACAACTAAAATTGAAGTAAGCAGAGGAATCGGTGGGTGATAGATAATATTTGGTTTTTCGAACGCCCACTTGTGTCCCGTAGGACCCCGAGTACTTGATACATGTTCCTTGATTTATCGCGCTATCCACATCCGGGAGGATTATGGGACCCCCCTGAGCCAGAGCATGATTCATTCTTATTTCTTGGGGCCACAAACTAGTTTGAGGTTTTATTTACTATCCTGTACTTATGCCATGCTACTACTGTATTTACGATTGTGCGAGGAGCACACTGTACTGTTTAGGTAAGCGGAGTGTTTTCGCGGTATCGACAAGCCCAGCCACACTTTCGGGTTCCCAGTCGTTTACAGCCATTGTCGCAAACCTTGAGTCCGCCTCGGAGTCAGCTAACTTCGTTGCGGGTCTACTCAATGGGGTGGCCCCCTGAAATATTTCTGAATCCTGTGATTGCTTTGTCGTGAAAGCCTCGTTGGGTTTTGATTTGGTTTTTCCGAGGTTGATCGAGTGTGTGTTGCTATTTGTGCACCCCGGCCGGGTAAAACTTTCTGAAAGCCGTGTCCGCGGTTATGGACGACTTGGAGCACAGTATCTCGATCATAGACAAGCATAACTAAAGTAGTGCTATAAATTTGACTTTGTAATGACTAGTAATCAGCTTCACTATAATGGAATGGCTACATAAACTGCCCACAATTGCTTGTTTGGTTTGTCGCCTGCGACAATTGTACCTGACTAGTAAGTATTGCAACTACAACGGAATGGCTAAATAAAAGTATCAACCACTGCTGGTTTACGGGTTATCTCATGCTAAATGTATTTGACTAGTAAGTGTCGCAACTATAACGGAATGGATAACTAAAACGGCCCACTGCTTATTTTATCAGGATGATTATCTACATCTGACTAGTAATAGCTACAACGATAACTGAATAAATAACACTGCCAACCGTGTGAGTTCCTCGGTTGACTTCCTCGTTTGGTCTCGAGGGGGAAACGCCAGGATGGGTTTGTTTGATGGTAGTATCAGGTTGGATCCGAATAGGTCTTTCTTACCCTCTCGATAGCCGGTTGTATCGAGCCTCTATAGGTTGTTTAGTGCATCTTGCTGCCGCCGATCCACCATACCTATGTAGGCGAGGACCGCCGAATTCTAGTCTCGCCGTGTCTTGGCCTCGATCGACGCTCCTCTTTTTCCTTTGCCCTTTGTCGGCACCTTTTGTTTAAGCAGGTTTTGAGATCGGCGTCGTTAGCGGGGTTACCCTTCCGGCTTGGCACAGGCGGTTATGGACGCCATTGGTTATTCTTCGTGGCTCTTAGCCCGTTTGCATCTTGTCCGTAGTCGGACGCCGTGTCATTTTCAAGGTGATTTGGATCTTCGTATTGTATATCTATTCTTGACTCATTGAGTCGTTATTATATATATACTGTGGGTCCCATCGAGGACTGTTGTGTAATGTTATTACGTTTTCCACCGCGAAAGTGCTGGTGGCACCTTTGAATCGTTTCTATGCGGGTTTGGCGGGTTTCGCTAAAACTTGCATAGGGCCGATCGAGGTGTTCTGAGTGTCGAGCTCAGTTGCGATACCCCCACAAGTCCAGCCTGTAGGATAACCTAGCTAACGGCCTAAGTAGAGTGTCAAAACTATTTTTGAAAAATCGGTTGGATAGTTCTGGTTAGGTCTGATTTTATTCCTTACCCCTCTGCTATTCGCCTCTTACCTCTACGCGTTTTGAATCCGCTCTCTTCTCTCTCTTCGAGTCCAGGATTTCTCGTGGTTGGGTCCCGTCGTACCTTCAGGGGTTCGCTTCCTCCTTTGATAACGGTGTTCTACCATCCGGTGTTCAAGCTGCCTGAGGAATCCGTCTACCGTGGTACCATTCTTTGTTCCTTGTTTGTGCCTTCCGGTGTTTTCCGACACGACGACATCATCTACGCCAGATCCGATGCAGAGTCTACATCACTCCTTTGTTTCTGAACCTCGTTTATCGAGATCTTCAGTCTGATTCTGAGAATGGTTGCAAGCTTTTCCACTGATTGTGCGGAGTAATAGTTTGGGTTCGTGATGGATTGGCCCCCATGCCGACTACCCCTTCTATTCGCTTTTGTACACTGAAGTGGATGAGAATGCATCGGTTCCCTCTTTCTATCGAAGCTAGAGGTGGCTTTATTTGTTGATACCTCTACCTTCGCCCTTTTGTTTCCGGAGTGTTCTCTCGACGATCACGGAAAACGACCCCTTGTTAGTGGTGTCGCGAGGCTATACACGATGCGAGAAGATTCAGGTCGCCGCTCTTCTTCCGGTACCATGAGGCGGATCTCGAGGGCGAGATCCATTGTTAGTGGTGTCGAATTGTGGCATCCCGCAAAACCACTACTAGAAAATCGCGTTGTTTTTATGCATTGCATCGTCATGACCGCATGATCATGTCATCATGCGGCATTGCATTTGAGCATCGTCATCATCTTGCATTTGCTTGCATAAAACTATTTGCGGAAAAACCCAATTTGTTTTCTAAACGCCCCGTCTTTATTCAAACGCAAAAACCCCGGGTTGCCGGATTATTTTTTTTGTTTTGTTGCTATCGAGTTGCAAAGCTTTGTTTTAAACTAACAAAATATTTTAATTATTTTAGTGGGGGCAGTCGAACGGGCCGATTCGACCCGAACGACCACCCCCAGTTCCAAAACGGTCCACCTAATCAGCCCCTCTAAATCCCTAGTCTACCCAACCTAGTCTACCCACACCCCCCTCCACCTCACTCCCTCCAATGCCCTCTCGCCACCTCACCTCTCCCCAAACCCCCCACCACCCACACTCTGCCACCTCACCCAGCCGTCTCAACTCACCCCACTCCCTCTGCCACGCAGCCACCCAACCGCCTGACCCCTCCACCTCCTGCCCGCGCGACCACACCTTGCCAGCCACACACGCCCGGCCCCGCCCCTGGCCCCACCACGCTGCCCACCATGGACCCGACCCCCACCTCCTGCCCAGCGCCCCCCGCGCCGTTCCCCAACCTCGCTCCGCTCCCTCGTTCTCCTCTCCCTCCCCCGACCACGCTCCCTCCCCGGCGCCCGGCCACCTCCGCGCCCCTGCCTCTCTGGTCTCCAGCCGGCCCGCCTCCCTCAACCTCGCTCCCGCCCCCTCTCGACCCCTCAGTCCACCTCCGCCGGACCCGCTTGATCCACTGCCAGGGCCCTCACTGTGCCGCCCGCTGCCCTCTCCGCGCCCCCGTTCAAGCTCCGCCCAGCCAGCTCATCGCCCCCACTGCCGAGCTGCCTGAAGCCACCCTCGCCCGGCCCTCGCCCTCCGCCCGCCTCACCCGCTGCCGCCCGTCCTCTGCGCGGCGCCCCGCCGCCTCAGCCACGAGCGCCGCCCCCGCCGCCAAGCTCGAGCCGCCGCCCGCCCTCACCGTCCCGTGCCCGCCTTCCCCGACGACCCGACCCCGACCGCGCAGACCGCCTCGCCGAGCCACGTCCGTCGCCAGGAGCTCGCCTCCCCAAGCTCTGCTCGCCTTCCTCCGCCATGATCCAACCGCCGCCTGGGCGCGGCCACCCTGCCGACCTCCCCTGGCTGCGCCTCCGCTGCTCTGCCACGACATCGCCACCGCACGCGAGCTGCGGCACCTCACCGTGCGCTGCTCCGCCGGTGTCTATTCCGGGTCGCCCGACGGCAGGGAGGCATGGACACGGCCGTGCGCGCCGGTTCTCTGAATCCTGGTGGGTCACGTTCGTGACCTGCAAGAGCCCGCCCCCAAGGAGAACTTCATCGACATCAAGATCAGTCGGTCGCTGGTTGATGGAGAGGGTACTTCAAGATGGGGTCGTCACCAATGATCTTCACCAGGCGATGAGATGGCTAGATTGGTGGCAAGATCTCCTAAGACTATATCGTCATAAACGATAAGTTATTCTCGGACCCCAAAGCCGCAACACGAAGACCGAACCGAACCATAGCACGCCAAGTTCTACTTCCAACGAGTTGCGATGATCGAGATGGCGCCCAAGGTCTTCAGCCCGGTGCAACAAGCGCCGAACGCCAAAGCAGATCCGATCTTGACCCAAGTTCTTCCTCCTCGGACCGAGACGTCGTGACCCGGACGCCAAGATCTCCGCGCGAGACAACAAGACCGACAACATGGCCCGATCATCGCGAATGCGCCAAGATCTACCCCGTCGCCGAGAACGATCCCGCCGAGTCCGATCCCGTCGAACCCTGGACCCTGAGACCGACCCCGAACCCCGGAACCCCAAGATCGCCGAACCCTAATGTGTGAACCCCTTCCCGAAACCTATTTTATAACATAATACAACTTGTCGCATATTAAACATTCATCTTGCATGCATATTTGTGTGGTTTGGGGGCCTTATGCCGATTCACCTTATAATTAAATATGGGGCCCATATGCGGGCAAATCTAGTCTTATATTGGCCTCATTTAAATTTGTGTAGCGAACCGGTACTATCCTTTGCCATGTTCAAACAACATTTAAATTGCGGGGTAGATAAATAACTTGAACCGTTTAATTACTTGCTGGGACCCCGGTTCCGCTTAATATGACCTAATTGCATCGCACTTCTGCCATGTCATACATCATACATGCATCATGCCGATCTTCTGCCGTTGTATTAAATATTGCATCCGGTGTTTATTCTAGTGTTTTGCTTCTTCGCGGATAAGGCCGTTGAGTTGATGTGAGCTTCGCCCCGATCTTCGGATGAACCCTTCGGCAATGTTTTCAGGCGAGCATCTGCCCCTTTCTACCTATCTTACTTTTATAGTATTTATTCCCTCCTGTTGATCTATTGCTATCTGTGTTGCGATGCTCTAGTGTTTCGTACCCGCGATATCCCTTGCAGCCTTATATTGCCTTGGACACATCCTATTACCTGTTGTTTGGTAGATAGTTGGACTTGCGCGTCGTAGTCGCTTGCTCAAGTGCTGTTGCGTGTTGCCAAGTACCTTAGTTGTTGGTGTATTGCCGCATGTTGATGTTGGAGATGATCATGGTTTTACTTATCGTTCACTTTAATTCCTGTTTAACAACTAAAATTGAAGTAAGCAGAGGCATCGGTGGGTGATAGATAATATTTGGTTTTCCGAACACCCACTTGTGTCCCGTAGGACCCCGTGTACTTGATACCTGTTCCTTGATTTATCGCGCTATCCACATCCGGGAGGATTATGGGACCCCCCTGAGCCAGAGCATGATTCATTCTTATTTCTTGGGGCCACAAACTAGTTTGAGGTTTTATTTACTATCCTGTACTTATGCCATGCTACTCAGATTTACGATTGTGCGAGGAGCACCTGTCTTGTTTAGCGGAGTGTTTTCGCGGTATCGACAAGCCCAGCCACACTTTCGGGTTCCCGATCGTTCTGACCATTGTCGCAAACCTTGAGTCCGCCTCGAGTCGAGATAACTTCGTTGGTCTACTCAATGGGTGGCCCCAAATATTTCAATCCGTGATTGCTTTGTCGTGAAAGCCTCGTTGGGTTTTGATTTGGTTTTTCCGAGGTTGATCGAGTGTGTGTTGCTATTTGTGCACCCCGGCCGGGTAAAACTTTCTGAAAGCCTTGTCCGCGGTTATGGACGACTTGGAGCACAGTATCTCGATCATAGACAAGCATAACTAAAGTAGTGCTATAAATTTGACTTTGTAATGACTAGTAATCAGCTTCACTATAATGGAATGGCTACATAAAACTGCCCACAATTGCTTGTTTGGTTTGTCGCCTGCGACAATTGTACCTGACTAGCAAGTATTGCAACTACAATGGAATGGCTAAATAAAAGTATCAACCACTGCTGGTTTACGGGTTATCTCATGCTAAATGTATTTGACTAGTAAGTGTCGCAACTATAACGGAATGGATAACTAAAACGGCCCACTGCTTATTTTATCAGGATGATTATCTACATCTGACTAGTAATAGCTACAACGATAACTGAATAAATAACACTGCCAACCGTGTGAGTTCCTCGGTTGACTTCCTCGTTTGGTCTCGAGGGGGAAACGCCAGGATGGGTTTGTTTGATGGTAGTATCAGGTTGGATCCGAATAGGTCTTTCTTACCCCTCTCTGATAGCCGCCAGTTGTATCGAGCCTCTATAGGTTGTTTAGTGCATGCTGCCGCTGCCGCTTCAGTCCACCATACCTATGTAGGCGAGGACCGCCGAATTCTAGTCTCGCCGTGTACTGGCCTCGATCGACGCTCCTCTTTTTCCTTTGCCCTTTGTCGGCACCCCTTTTGTTTAAGCAGGTTTTGAGATCGACGTCGTTAGCAGGGTTACCCTTCCGGCTTGGCCTGGGCAGGGTTATGGACGCCATTGGTTATTCTTCAGGGCTCTTAGCCCCGTTTGCATCTTGTCCGTAGTCGGACGCTGTGTCATTTTCAAGGTGATTTGGATCTTCGTATTGTATATCTGTATTCTTGACTCATTGAGTCGCTGTTATATATATCGGTTTTGTGGGTCCCATCGAGGACTGTTGTGTAATGTTATTACTTCGTTTTCCACCCGCACGAAAGTGCCTGGTGGGCACCTTTGAATCGTTTCTATGCGGGTTTGGCGGGTTTCGCTAAAACTTGCATAAGGCCGATTCTGAGGGTGTTACAGTCATCAAAGAAGATTCCAGCTCTACCCGCTGATTTGTTGGAGCTTTACCGAGGAATAACCAATGATGATGACCGTAGAGCTCAGCGAGATAAGATAAAGAACATTCAACTTCCAGCTATCAGGTACTTCGCCTACTATCTTGCCACCGGTGTTCTTGGTAGGGAGAACACTAGCAATATTTCCAACTATCAATTGGCCTTCTTAGCTGCTGCGCTCAACAATGAGGATAAGTATATTCTTGGTTCTCTCATTGCTCGTCTCTTAGATGCTAAGGGACCCATTTATGGGGAAATTATTGCTACTCATGTTGCTACTGCCTTGGACATTGTTGTTGATCCACATGATATAGTTTTGGCTCCTCAGAGGCTTGATCTTGCTGCCATGAAGGCGCACCACTTTGTCACCACTAGCTCTACTCTTGATAACTTGGTTTATAGAATGTTGTTTACTGACGGGGAAGAGAGAGATCCCTCTACCCCAAACCACTTTGCTCAGTATTTCTCAGGGACCTTGGTCACGCTCAAAGACGGAGATGGATGACAAGCTGCACTCTCTTAACTTCCACGGGCACTATCAGGAGGAAGCACCATCATACGACCCTCTCTGTATTACACAGGGGAGGCCTCAAGCTCGTATCAGGACGAGGGAGCATCCTCGACATACTACGGAGGTTCATCCTCTTGGACGCCATGGGATTGAGCCCCACTTAGGCCAAAATCCTAAGCTTGGGGGGAGGTATACCGACGTCACACTCATCTATATATCATGTTCGGTCGGTTCTTTCTACATCCATTGTTTTGCTTTCTTTTTGGTTTTTTGTTGCTTCTTTCTAAAAACCCAAAAATACCAAAAATGTTTTCGTTGTTTCTCTTGGTTTATTTCTTTGCTTTGGTTTGCCTTAAAATAAAAAACCAAAAAGATTTTGCTTTGTTTGATTTGCTTTGTTTTTGTTTAGTTTTTCTTTGTTTTGCTTATTTCTAAAAATTCGAAGACACCAAAAATATTTGTTGTTCTTCTTTGGTTTTATGAGTTCTTTGCAGGGTCTAGCCATCCTTAGTGGATTGTTGATTTCATGTTTATTATTCAAGTTGCACAAGTGAAGGGCAATAATGAAGATTAAGACAACTTGAGGTGTGGTAAGAGGCTGGTAACAAACTCTATTTGTTTCATTTTTGTACATATACTCATCATTGTGAGCATGCTTAGTCTGTTTGTGTAAGGTGTATGTCATTATGGATGCTTAGTAGTTCTTGCTTGTCTATAATTAGCTCCATCTTGCTAATAGTTTGTAGCATGTCATATGAATGTTTGCTTGCATTGTTTTATTCATACTTTGGTATGATATTGTGGTATCCTCCTCTGGCTGTTCATGTGAATCGACTTGGCACATGCTCACGCATGCATATGACTAATCAATAGTCAGTAAGCCTCGATGATTTATTTTTCCTCAGAGTTCTTGTATCACTTTCATGCCATAATTAGTCATGTTTTGTTGCAAGCATGATTATGACAGTTATTGCTCTCTCGTTTGTCGCTCCCTCTCTATTGCTAGCCTTCACTTGCACTGAGTATGTGCTCTACCTGTGCTTCCAACTCCCCAAAACCAATATTGCCAGCTATGTCCACCATACCTACCTATTAGAATCATTTGCTATTTTAGTGCATATCTCATCTAGTTGATTCTTTTCTCTTTTGTTTAGATGTCGACGATGTGAAATAAAAGGGGAGGTTGTGAGTTCATGGAGTTTATACATTGTTTTAGAGAAATGCCTGGGCCGCTAGCCTAAGCCATGCTTAATCATGGTGGAAACTTGCAGCATCACCATAATGAGCATCTATGTACTCAATAAAAAGCTATGCATATGGTAAATAAATAGATTGCTGAGATGCTCATCGTCTGCTTTCCTTGTCATTTTGGTTATGGGAAAGCTCATGTACCATGTGCAAGGGGTACCCCGTTGGCGGTTCTCAATGATATGCATGTATTTACAATGACAAGAACTTTCAGGTGACCAAAGTTGAGTAGCATGCAGAGCGATCCTCGTACTCAAGGGACATGGGATTTCTAGTCTATGATAGGGTCTGTCAAGCATATGATTCAGAGTGGACCTCACTTTTACCTTAACCACATGAAGATGCCTATGATAGGGGCAATAAGAGATCAAATCTAATAAGTACGTTTCTTTCAACATTAGGAAGCCTTTCAAACCTTCACAAAACCGTTTTCACAATTTTGTTGAGTCACCACTTATTCTATGAGCGCCTTCTTGAGAGCATACTTGTCATTCTTGTGTTTGTTCCAAAACTTGGTTAATTATGTCTTGACTTTGATGCTTGTATCTCTGATATATTTACTTCTAGTCTTCCTGTGAACTTCAGAGGTTCCATGGCATTTATATTGTGCTCTTCAAACAAAGGCAAGTGAGATACCACTCTATCATACCTTATTATGAGCATTGCAATGTTTCTTATGTTTATATTTCATGCTACTTATTATTATTGAGTTAGTTTCTCTTCATAGCTTGCAATGACTATTGAGTACACTTAGTTGCATATTTCTTATTATGATTTGTCTAAGATTCTACTCCTGTGCTGAGAATATATGCATCATATAAAGCAAAGTGTTCGTGAAAGTTCTTTTATCGCACTTAGTTTTCAACTGAATTGCTTGAGGACAAGCAATAAGCTAAGCTTGGGGGGAGTTGATACATCCAAAACATATCTACTTTCTTGAACACTTTGCTATTGTTTCTCTTCTAAACTTGTGTGATTTGGATACAACTAACACGGACTGACACTATTTTTAGTAGAATTACCTTGGTGTCTTGTTTTTGTGCAGAAAATGAACTATCAGGAAAAATCCCGGAAAATATGCCAAAAATTATATTTCACCAGAAGATCCACAGAGCCAGAAGGGGAGACGGAGAGGAGGCCTGGGGGGCCCACACCCACCCTAGGCGCGGGCCCACCACTGGTCGCGCCTAGAGGGGGTGCAGCCACCCTAGGCACCCCCTTGGCCTCCCTCTGCGCCTATAATTTGCATTTCGACCTAAAAACCGAGGGGGGTTCGATAGTTTTCTAGAAAGAGTTCTGCTTCGCCGCCGCCACTAGAAACCAAGATTCGGATCTAGAAACTCCGTTCTGGCACCCTGCCGGGACGGGGAATTTGGAGAGGATCATCGCCATCGTCATCACCAACGCATCTCCATCAACCATCGATGTTTCCCTCATCCATGAGTGAGTAATCCCCTGCTGTAGGCTTGGCGATGGTAGGGATTGGATGAGTTCTATCATGTAATCGAATAAGATCTGTTAGGGCATAGTGCCTAGTATCTCTATTAGTGCTATTTGACTTTGTTGCAATTTGTTGTGCTTAATGCTTGTCACTAGGGCCCGGGTGCCATGATCTCATCTCTGAACTTATTATTGAATCATTATGATCGTATTGTTTGTGATCTTATCTGCAAGTTGTGTACACATATCATTGTCCGGATCCAAAGTCCCCAAAGTGACAATAATTGGGACAACCAGAGGGGATGGCTGTGGTGTGAGGATCACATGTGTTCACGGAGTGTTAATGCTTTGCTCCAGTGCTCTATTAAAAGGAGCACCTTAATTGCCAGTAGCTCCCTAGAGGCCCCGCTGCCACAGGCTGGCTGGACAGAAGATGTTGTGCAAGTTCTTGTTGCGAGCACGTATGACTATATTTGGATCACATGCCTAGGATTGTTTAGTACTTGGATGCTTGTTATTATTTATTTGCAATGCCCTAGATCTTGAAGTTACATGTTTAGACTCATCCATGCAATGCCCGTCCATCCATCCCTATGCCTACCGCACTCGAATCCTCATATCAATTCGTTACTATTGCTCTTTGTTTCAATTCTTTGTTGATGTTGTTGTTGCTTTACTGTTTCTACTACAAACTGTTGCTACTGATAAACTTCTATGAGTAAGAACTATTTCCAGGTGTAGCTGAACTGTCAACTTAGTTGTTAAGGCTTGCAAGTATTCTTTGGCTCCCCTTGTGTCGAATCAATAAATTGAGTAATACTACCCGCGAAGACTGTTGTGATCCCCTATACTTGTGGGTCATCATTTCTTCTCTCATGTGTGAGTAAGTTCCCTTGGGCGTGGTAGATGTAGGGGATTGGTGAGATGTGATGTGACTATATAATTTACATTAAGTTTGTGGTTGATTTTAATTACTATATTATGTGTGCTTGACTATCTATGGGATGCTTAATGCCTGTTGTCCAATTAAGGGCCCAGACAACATGATGTTTGTTCTAAATATATATAATATTGTTTGCTAGCAGACCGGCGACCCCCGAGTGACACGGGGATATCAATGGGAAACTAGTTTGCTGTGACCCAACATACCACTGCATGATGTAGTACACTATAGTCGTTGACATAACGCCAATGAAACACCATTCACTAGTATTATATCCCTCATAGTGGTACAACAGAAACACAGCAGGTCCAAGACATGACTATAGGTTACAACTCAACTCTTACACAAGATCCAGAGAACACTCTAGGTTAAAGAGAGAAAAAGAATCTTCTTACAAAGAAGAATCCAAAATAAACAACTCAAAAACTATCATACTATTAAGACTAGTATTTTAACTAATGGTCTGGCATTGCTGCTATTGTAATACGCTATAGAAATAGGTTCTATGGCTAGAGATTATGTTCCTATCTAATCAGTAACTTCTTCTTCACTTGAGTTGATGTATATGTTGACTTTCTTGACTTCATTGGAGAATTGTAGATTCTGGTGATGATTCCTAGAGCATAACTTGATGTAGACATCGTCTGTACTGGCTTTGGAACCTAGCAAGGGTTAAGAAGATACTTTGAGTACGAGCGTACTCAGCAAGTTCACTACAAAAGGAGTGTGTAATGCATTATATCTACAGCCACAGACCATAGGTCATAGGCAATGCAAATTTTCGTAAACATTTCTTTAAAGGTTTCTTTTATTATGAAAAGCTATGTCTGTCAGCCTTCATGGGTTTACCAGAAATTTCATGGAGTTCCTTTCCCGCCGCGTTCTTAGCTCCTTCCTGGAATAGGGAGTAACAAGTTACAGTTCTTACACTCTGCAGAGGTGCGTTACTTTACCCGTGAGAGACCTTAGCCTTGTTGCACAACCAAGTCATGACCTTGTCCATACTTCCTTGGTATGGGGCCCAGTCTAAGATCCAAGCCAATCACTGCCCCCTTCGCGACCCCGCATGCCTCCTTGGTGTACACCATGCCAACATATTGAATTACGGCAATGGTTTGTATAGACCGTTAGATGCCAGAACTATCGTGGGACGTTGAGGGTTCCCACCCATATGCTGCATATCCTCTACGAATTACCAATTAATATGCACGCTACGAGTGATAACAGCCACTAACTGCACATCCAGCTACATGCGAGAGGAAGAAGATGCAGCTGACTTCTCTGTCCCATTCCAAATCTCATGGTTAACGCGTGATATACGACGCAAGAATCACTGGCGACATGGGTTGTTAAGTCCTAGATAATATGTTCCTTTACCACCGGAACTTTCATAGTAGGTTATTACCTCATGGTAAATAACCTATAATCACATTATTATGAAAATAGTGTTTTTGGACCTTTTTCAAATGCAGGTGATGATAACACTGGATTTGCAAAATACTTTACAAAAAATAATCAAAGGACATGAGCAAGTGTGAACTTGCCTTTTGTGATTGCAATATTATGCACTCACGGTCTTCGAGACGATATAGGAACCAATATCTGAAAACTGCATCATTGGGCCGGTAAGGACTAATGTTTAAAGAAGCAAGATGTTGTTATGCATAAGTAATGATATGCATTTTGTAAAATTCCCAAAGTGAATCCCTAATACTGTAAGTGAAGTGAACTTAGGTGATTCCTTTAAGAGTTGGTTTATCTGCAAATTTTTACTTCACAATAAGTGCATTTATAGGGATTTTAAGTTTTGATATTCAAGATATAAAAGTAGAGTGCAATAGTAATTTAAGATTTATATTAGTTTCTATTTGGTGATTAGGATGGAGGTCTATGTATTGGATTATTAAGGTTTGAAAGAACTATCCTAGAGTTGTTGCTTGAAGTGGCAAAAAGAATAACATTTGGAGAAAAGATTTCCTTTCTAAGGTTTAAACAATCATCATTGTTAATAGAACATGATCAATGTCTTTTGGTGTTTGATTTATTAGTTTGGACTTGAGATGCTTTATGTCTTAAGTTAAATAGACCAAAGTTAACTATAAAATCATAAGTGATTTATTAGACCTGATGTTTATAAGCTTTGAGACTAAAGTTAACTTTAAAAGGTTAGGTAAACTTAAGATGTAATATATTTTAATTATTCCGAAGTTTTAGATTTATGATAGGTATAACTAAGGTGTGGAATTATTCACTTTCTATTTAAGTGAATGATTAGATTAAATTTGTTTTGCTATTATAAAAAGAATATGTATTTATTTAATGGAAGCATAATTAGATGATTTTAGTAATTTGTTAGAATTTGAAGTTATGTTAATAGTGGTTAAGATAAAATGATTATTCACAATATTATATATATGAGTGATACCCAATGTTTATTTAAAAGGGTTTTTAATAAGATTTTTTAAAAGAATATTTTAAAGTTAAAAGTTATACTTAAGTTTGATTATGAATTCAAGTTATGGGTTTGGAATTAGTACTAAGACACTAATTGCTCAAGGTTTTATAAGAATTGTGATTATTTCTTACTTAAGAATTGTTTTCAAAGAATTCACAAAAATAGGTATTAGGTAAGGATTTATTATTTAAAATATTAAAGACTTTTCTAATAATATATTTAATATTTTTCTAGTGTAATATATTTATTCAAGACCTTAAAAATGAATTTTAATTATTTTTAAGTGTTATTTTTATTTTTATAAAATTCATCAAATAATTAAGTGTCTTTAAATATTTGCTTAATGTTTTATTTGTAAAACTCTAAGTTAGTATTTTTATAAAATATTAGAGTTATTTTGATAGACAAAAATGATTTTTTATTTATTTTTAGGGTTTTTGTTTTATTTTATAAAATTTCATTTAAAATTTAATGGTGTTAATAATTATTTTACTTTATATTTATTTTAAACACTTAAAATTATATTTTATTAGGTAGCTATTATTTTTGTGGTCATTTTGATATATCATATGAGTTTTTGGGATTTTTCTATATTTTTCTTGCTTGAATATTATTAAGGGTATTGTGGTAATTTTACAATTTATCTTTTTATTTTCTTTAAGTTTGGTTTACTTGTTTTGGGAACATGGGTCTATCTGGCCCAGCTAGATCAGGCTCGGGGTCACCTTGGCCCCGGCCCCTCTCTCCCATCGCGACAACCACACCCACATTCAATACACGTAAGCACGCATGCATCGCCCCCTCCTAGCCGCTTGCGATGCCGCTATCACCACCAGCGCCGCCGCCTGCCTCGCCGGCCCGCGCCGGCATCTCCCGGTGCCGCTATGCCTTATCTCTCTCCTCCGATTCCCCTCTACTGGAGTGTCTAGTACTCGTGTGCCCTTATCCTGGGAGAAACCGTAGCCTCCCAATGTGTATGCCGCCGCCTGCCGCTGCTCCGCCCGCCGTCGACTGCATCTGACAGAGCTGCTCGCCGGTGATGCTTTGCCTCCATATCCTCTCTCAATCCCTCTCTTCCTCGGCCTGGTTCGGATCTGAAGCGTGCGCCCGTGAAACCCTAGCCACTACTGCTTGTGCTCACAACGCGCCCCCCAATCCCACTCCTCCGGCTGGTTGGCGTCAGGGATGGCGCGGCCTAGCTCGTTTCACCGCTCCTGCCTATGCTTCCAGTTCGAGGTCCGCTTCCTATGGCCCTCTTTCAATGACTTCACCTTCTCCTGTAGCCCTTCTCTCCTATGACCTTGTTGTGCGCCCCTGGTGCATCTCTTCCGGCCATCTTTGGCTGGTGATAGGTTACTGATGGTCCTCTGATTCCCATGGACAGGTCTTTCTATGGACTAATCTTATTTCTAATGTCGGAGGGACGGCAGTGAATGTAACCCCGGTGGTGAATTCTATATATATTCCAGCTATTATGTTATTCCTGCATTTTCTCCTACTTTTATCCAGGTAATTCTTGTGTGACCGACCCTTGAGTCGATGATTTGTTCTAGATGGATGCTATGTGGTTAGTTTTAGTATTGTAAATAAGCCTGGAGATGACTTAGGTTTATTAATGTAATCCATGTATAGATGCTATGCATCAACTAACTTGCAATAGTTGGACTTAGAATAAGACACTTGTTGTAGTATGTGCTAAATTGTGAGTGGAGGGAAATAGTGTTGGTTGAGCTAATGTTTGTGTTTCTCCCTGACCAAACTGGTGTGCTCTACTCAACATCATTTGCTAGCCTCACAGTGTTAAATGTCCAGTAGTTGATTAAGTTAACTACTGTTAACTTCTTAGTTTACTTGTGATGGTTTCAAGGCCCTATTTTAATCCTTTACCTTATAACTAAATGATGAGACACTATGGCAAGAGTGATTTATACTTAAACTTAATCTAGATAGAAATTGATTTAAAGTGTGGAGGATGTCAATTTTAACCTATTGGATTTAATGGGAGTGTTGCTGATTTCTGGTGATTTAGAATTAGTGAAGAGCAAAATTTTATTATATGGACTTATACCTACTGATTGTAATATAATATACTTATTGTTCCTGGTATGCTTTAAGGCATAATGGTGTGGTTTGATTTAGAGCTTAAGCTCTAATATGATGGTTGTACATGTTATCTGTGCTGAATATTTGTATTGGAAGCACACTGATAGACTGGCATGCAGGTTTATTGAAGATTTATTGTTGTTACCTTATTATATTGTTGGTGGATAGCACTGCATCTAATTTGATCTTATGATTCATTTGTGACATAATGCCTCAATCTGGATGACTTGTTCATCCTAGGCATGTGTGGTTAGCTGAACCCCACTCTTGATGTCTACTACTAGACATGAAATATTAATTTGTGACTGTGTTTCCTGTACTACGAGACAGATCACAATAATGATTTCTAAGAACAAAATGATTCCTAGATTGGGTACTAGGAAGATGATTAAGTTAACTTAGCTTTTCTTGGTTGCATGAGTTAATTGGTGTTCTGTCCTAGTTGCTGTTGTGGTGCCTCACCCTAGAGTGTGCATAATAACATCTAGGTAGCATATCTTGCTTCTATGTTTCAGTCAACTGGAAATGTTTTCCCCATACCAAGGATGCACAAGCTGAGGCTAAAAATTGACATACGAACAGATTTCTGTAATTGGTTCTTGGCCCAACTTATGATGCAAAAGTGAGAAAATCTTTCTCTAAAGATTCCTTTCTTTGGTCTCTTATGCTATATGACATATATGAATGCACTATATTTATTCCAAGGTTTCTACTACTCTACCTTGGCTTCCTGGAGCTTGTTCTATTGTTGGATCTTGATCAGTGGTTGCTGTATCTTGATATCCTACTCCCCTCTCCTTTTACTACTCCACCCACTGCAGCAGCTATAGCCTGGCCTTCTCCACCTTGTTCTTGCCAGTAGATGGCTTCTTTAAGCAACCATGGTGCAAATGATGTGGTGGTGATCCGGGTGGTTCTTTTGATGCTATGGGAGCAGTCTGTTCTTGAGGTATGATAAACAGAAATAACATAAGAGAATGTGTGTTGTGCTAACTAGTGGTACTAGTGAGTGCTACGGATGTGCACTCCTATCTCTCTTTGAGGCTTCCTGGTGATGACAGCACATACACATGCACTCATGTGTATGCTACTTACCTACTAGCTTGCACTATTGTAGATCAGCACAAGTAATTATAGTGGTTTGACCCCTTGTCACATCCCAAATTTTAGATTTGGTCTTGCATATCATTCATTGCATCGCATCATATCTTACCATGCATTACCGTCGAGTAGAGAGGATCGACGAAACCCTGTTTGCAAAACCCTACTTCTACTCGCTTCGAGGTTCCTGCGGGAGACTTTAGAGAGACTTGCAACAACCACCCCTGTAGGTTCGAGTTTTCGCGCAAACTTCGACTGAAGGTTGTTCCCCTCGACGATACGAACCCGTAGGCGCAAGAATCGCTCCAATCGGAGTTCATATGCAAAAGACTCGGACGTTTTAGTAAACCGCCGGAAAACGGTCCGAAAATCCGGACCGTTCGAGTTGTAGTCCAACTGCGGACCGATTCGGTTCAGGATTTTTTTTTTCTTTTTCTTTTCTCACGCGAGGACTACTAAAAGGAGGGCCCCACCCCTGTCTTGGTTCCCGTGCCCACCAACTCCACACGCGCATGCCTCCCTGGAAGCCGCCGCCGCCGCCTCCTGGCGCACGTCGCCGCCGCCGCCGGCCATCGCCGCGTCTGTTGCCGGGTTCGCCTCGATCTCCTCTTTCCGTTCCCGTGCTCCGCGTCTCCATCCGCCGCCGCCATCTGCGCCCTGTAGATCGCCGCGTACACGCGCGCGTTTATTATTCCAGGAGTCGTAGTTGACCGTGTGTGTACGTGCAGGTAGAACCACGACGCCGGAACCGACCGTCGCCGCCGTCCGGAGCTCGCCGGAGTTCGTTTCGCAGTCCGATTCCGGTAAGACAGCCACCGCCGATCTCGGATCAGCGGCTTAGATCGTTCGTTGACTGGTCAGCACTCGACGTTGACTAGTCGACGCCTTAGACGTTGACTGGTCAGCCGATCAGCCATCATCGAACGCGATTGGATGGGTCAATTTCGTTAATCCTATTAGTTGGCAGATTTCGGTAGAATCTTATAAATTGCGTAGAAATTAAACCGCTTGGCCAAAAATTGCAAATAAAATATGTACGCGTTCAGTGAGTCGTGTAGAATCTCGCTGTAGATTTGGTTCAGACTTTTACCGTCAGGTTTAGTACAGTTTAATCAAACTAGCTAGTGGCCTTTTCGGAGTAATAAATTCGTAGTAAAAGTTTCGTAGCTCCAAAAATCATGTGTGATATGTCTCTGAATTCGTGTGAACGAGGGGAATCTCATCGTGAATTAAAAAGATTGGCTTACAGTAAAAACTTCTGCAGTATTTGTCTAATGGATTTCTGCAGTGTTTTAATTACTCGGGATGTTTTATAACTCCTTTTTGAGTAATTCCAATTGGTACTGTTTCTTATCAGCGATGCCTATGCGGTAGACTTTTTACAAAATTTTACAACCTGTTTACTACCGGTAGTGAATTATTTAAGTTCTATCTCTAGTAGTGATCACTACTTTTGGTTAATAGTTTCCCTTGCGCCAAATATATTTTCCATGCATGTATTCGGTAGTAAGATGTATTAGTACTATGTGGTGCAGCTGTAGCACCAATTCACTTGCCGTTCTTGCATTCATGCATCATCCTTGTTGCATATGTTTGTGAATTGTTTGTTTATGAATGTAATTGTGTCGTGTAGATTGTGTGGAGTGCAACCCTTGCTCGTGTGTGGATTGTTCCTCCGACCGCTACAACCAAGGCAAGTAGATGATACTTTGTTCATGATATCGTCCTACTATTTTCAATACATTGTCGTGTATTTTGTAGATGCATGTGTAGGATGATACTATCGCTATGCTATGTCCTATTAAGTGGTAGGGCTTTCCTTGTAGATGAACCACCGTTGTAGATGTGCTTAGCCATGCTATGTTGATCGAAGGCTGGGTTACATCATTGATACTTGTTTTCTCAAAGTATTTGGTTTGTGAAAACTAAAACAACTTAATCAATGAATCCCCTGGGTGTGATGGTATTGATAAATTTTGGTGGTTTCATTGCGGAAAGGCACCCAGGTATCAAGAGAGAATGATTGGCTTCTTTATTGTGTAGCTTACGTGTACAGCCATGTGCCAATAATGAAATGGACGGTTGGTTGGACTTAGTAGGTTGTGGTAACTCGAACCCGCGTATCCAGAGATGTAGAATTTTGGTAGGTTGGACCGGTGCGCGTCGGGATTGAGGAGCTACTTCCCGAACAGTCTCTTCTTGGTCTTCTCCCTATCATCACCCTAAATGAGAGTGGTGGTACGAGTTGGGCTGGCCAAGTCACATGGGTAAAGTGTACTAACCTCTGCAGAGTGTATAATCTAATCGATTAGCCGTGTCCCCGGTTATGGATAACTGAGTTGCTTGATATTGATTCCATGACATGTTTCTCGCTCATTCTAATTTCATAATTGTTTTAATATTGTTGGGTTAACTTAATTGGGATCTTTTCAAAGAAAAATTCAAAACTGTTTATGAAAGTAGGACAAAGTTATTTGCAAATGCAAGCCAGACACAGCTCCACTTGCCAAATATGCATGTAGTTGTTAGTACTATTGTCTCATTTACTAGCTCTACTTGCCATACATTCCATGTATTGACCCTTTGGGGCTGTTGCGTTTTATGCTGCAGGTTATTCCGATTCTGATTGATCGTTATAGGCCATGGTACTCCACTCGGCACTTGTTCACTTGTGGACAATTTGAAGATTGGAGGATTTACTCGCTTTTGTTGCTACCTGAACAATTTGAGCTAGCTTTATGCTAAGCTTTTATATTGTAATAATGGTACTCTGGATCTTGTAGATCATGATACACGGTTATTTGCTATGATTATCTATCTTACTCTATTGTGGGCCAATGAACCGATCCAGGGATTGGCATGTCACATAGAGGCTATGATTATCTATCTTACTCTGTTGCTACCCCTTAATTTCTACCTTCTTTGGTGAAACTTGCCCCATAAATTACTGCCAATGAGGTTGTACTGAGGCAATTTATCTGATTAAGGACAGATACTATGAGTTGGTGAAACTTTCCCCTTTTTAAGATTAGCTCAGTGATGTGCTGAACAGTGCATTACACTGTTAAACTGAGAGCACTACTTTAACCAAACTAACCCCCTCTTTAATTTACTACTAGTTTTGTTTTGCAGGTATAAAAGAGGATGAGAAGATACCAACTTTAGTTTAGGTTTTCTTTCTTTTCTTTCTTTTATTATTATTGTAATTTCTTTTCTGTATGAATAATGTAAATACATTGTATGGTTGTATCTTATTTAATAAAGTTATTTGTTTTATATTTCGTTTGTAAAGACAATGTAATACTATATAATATTAATAAAGCTTAATGTTTCTTTCTATTTGTAATCTAAATTCTTGTAATATTCATATCTTGTTTATAATTATAAACTCAATTTTTTATTGTAAATATTTTTCCTTTTGTGTTTGAATTTCAATTATCTTGTATACTTAAATAATTGTAAATACTGTATCTTAATCATAAATAAGAGTTCACCCTTTATTTATTATTACAATTTAATTTCCAATTATTATTCCATTTCAAATTCTTTTAGAACTCAAATTCACCAAGTGAATATTCAAATTTGGATTTCTTTCGCCTCAAACACAAAAGTACAATAGAGGTCATGTCGAAATCCATCCCACCTGTATGGTGTTTCTATCAGAACAAGAAAGATCTCGATCCCTCTATAGCTCTTTTAGTTTTGCGCGAAAATTCCCCGGATTTTCTTATGCATGAATGCAATGCACAACCATGTGTCCTCTTTATTTCTAGGTTCTAATCCTGGGATGTTACATAGTTTGACTCAAGGATAATGAGGAGCCACCAAGCTTATTGCATTAGTTCGATCCAAGGAGCTTAATTGCTATGCAACCTGAAGGATCTTAATAATCTAGTGACTGACCATGGTTGTGGTAAACAGGCTAGTAGGATTATTGAAGTTGGGATGAAATATACCAAGAGGAGTTCTGGCTAATTATGGGTTGCTCGCCTACACACATACTTATAAGATTATAATTTTTACACTTATCACTCATCCACCCAGCACATTCACTATCACCATGAACTGAAACTCCCCATGCCTACTTCATCATCTACAGAAAACAACAATCAAATCGTTCTTTACTTTTATGCTTTTTATTTCTGAAGTTTACATTTTAGTTTTATTTAAATACAATCCTTTAATCCAAATTCTATTCTCATTTTCAACACTTGCAGTCAATTCACTCGAAGACCTGTGACAACTTCGGGTGTGACAGAGACTTCACCCATAAACACTTACCTTTGGGCTCCCTGTGGGATTGATATATTAACTTTGAAACTAGCTACAAACGATCTGTTGCACCTACAGCCATCAGCTGTGCATACACATCCCGACAAAGTTGTCATGGTTTTATTAAAATTCAAAATAAAAATTACAATATTTTGTGGGTGGCGTTCTCTCATTAATTATTCTCTGGTTTCAACTCAAACTAAACAACGAAGGTCATGCCCATGTCGACTTCATATGTTTATTTAGATAGAGTTCCGACATCTGCTATATTGGGTGCATCTTGTTCTACTAATCCGTTTTGCTAGCAGGAGTTCCCAAATATTCAGAAAAAGTTTATGATAATTTTCTGTGTGACATGAGTGTTTTGTCTATAAAGAATGTACAAAGTCGATGACTCAAAATGCTACACTCTAGTTTCAGACAGATCGGACGACCATGCTCTTACTTGCGATTCCTAATTTCCTTGAGGTTTCAAGCTTCTTATTATTAGTGAAACCCCGCCCACTTAAATTACTCTATTTATTAAGATTAACAATTTTATAAGTGACAAGTATGTTTTCAATTTATAGGAACATGAAAACAATTCAATTTTATAAGTGACAAACTCAGTCTTTGAAAAAATTGCATGTAGAAAAAATTCGATTTGCATATAGAAAAAATTGACCTTGATTCGAAAACAATAAAAAAATAAATGAAAAAATATCGCACGACATCCATTGAGTTGTACTTCTTTCCATGAAAGATGATAATCATGAGAATTCACAACTTAAAAAAAACAAACTCCTTCAATATATGTCCTGACATGTGTGAAAAGTTTCGGGCTTCTAGTCGAATGACAAGGGTAAATGGCCATACTTTCTTGTAATGTTCGATCCCATACTTTGTAGGTGGGTGCATCTTGTCATGGTGAACAAAAATGCTGCTAAATAATGGGAGTTTTCGAGTTTTATGAACAAAAAAACCATTTTGGATTTTAGAAACAGAAATAACTAATGTTTTCATTTAAATTAAAGAAAGTCATATCTACATCATATAATTTATGTTGATGATCTCATATCCAAGAATTTGCATGCCGCCAAATTTTTTCTTAGGTTGAAAAAAATAAAAGAGGAAGTAGTATGAAGAGTACGGCTTGATCAGCTGCGTGCTCTCTCGAGAAGGAGCCGATCCCGACTATTTTCCCTACTTAATTTTAGGGTGCTTCATGCTAAATGTATAGACCTCGATGTGATTTTTCCCTTTTTAGGTCCTTGATGTAAAACGTACTTGCATCGTCCATGTAAAACTTGAACCTAAAAGTAAGTGGCAAAATTTAAACGAATTTAATCTTAGTTATCACAATGAGTATGAACGTTCTTGAATTTCAAGCCGAATGACCAAGGTCATGGAATTTTCTACATCATACTTTATGTTGATGATCCCATATCCAAGAATTTGCATGCTGCCAAATTTGGCTATATTTTGAAAACCATCAAAGAGGAAGTACTATGAAGAGTATGGTCGATCAACTGCTCTCTCGAGAAGGAGCCGAACCCGACTATTTTCCTTGCTTAATTTGAGGGTGCTTTGTGCTAAAAGTATGGACCTCGATGTAATTTTCCATTTTTAGGTGTTTGATGTAAAATGTAATCCCACCACCCGTGTAACATTTGAACCTAAAAGCAAGTGGTTAAATTTAAACGAAATTAAGCTTAGTTGTCAGTCAGTATGAATATTCTTGGGTTGCAAGTAGAATGACCAAGTACATGGCCATATCTACATCATACTTTATGTTGATGATATAATATCCAAGAATATGCATGCCGCCAAATTTGGCCATATTTTAAAACAACCGAAGAGGAAGTAGTATGAAGAGTACCGCTCAATTAATTACTATCTTGGGAAGGAGTCGATCCAACTATTTTTCTTGCTTAATTTTAGGGTGATTCGTTGCGAAATGTATGGACCTCGATGTAAGTTTCTTTTTTTAGTAACTTGATGTAAAATGTACTCACACCGTCTAGTAAGTGGTAAAATTTAAACAAATTTAAGCATAGTTGTCAATGAGTATGAACATTCTTGGATTTCCAACTGAACGACCAATGTCATCGCCATTATCTACATCATAGTTTATGTTGATGATCCCACATCCAAGAATTTGCATGCCGCCAAATTTGGCCATATTTTGGAAACAATTGAAGAGGGAGTAGTATGAATAGTATGACTCGATCATCTCGTCTCTCGAGAAGGAGCCGAACCCGACTATTTTCCTTGCTTAATTGGAGGGTCCTTTGTGCTAAATATATGGACCTCGATGTGATTTTCCCTTGTTTATGTCCTTAATATAATATGTACTTCCACCGTTAGTGCAAATTTTAACTAGAGGAGTACAAGTAAATGCGATAGATTGAACTTAAAATTTTCTAAAAATCTTTTAAGGTGACTAGGAATTCAGTACATCAAAACCATCGAGAGTTTCTGAAAAATTAAAGTTCTTAGCTATACAAGAACTTGGCATGGTGAAGTTACCATACTTGGTAGAAGTACATGGGTACCTCTTGGCATGGTGAACAATATTGACACTATTTTCCTAAAAAAAATATTGCCACTAGGAGTTTCCTCCTGTTGGAAAAAAATCTCAGAGCGAGAAGAGACGGAGAGCATGCAGGAGGCAGCGGCAGCGAAGATGAGGATTTGAAGGTTATGCAATGTCAGATCAAATCTACGATGGGTTCCTGACACAAGGTACAGGGTACAGTGAGTAGTATACTAGTACTGTAGTACATTTCAAGACCTTTACTATATATGCATGCAAAACAAATTGTGTTTTCTGGCATCGGTCACTTCGAACTTTTTCTTCTAGCATAGTGCGATTTTCCTTGCGATTATGCCCTAGCTACCGACAGGAAAAAACATTAGCCCCTCAAACTTGGGGCTAGCGTTGCGGGCCAGAGCGTTTAAGAAGTAGATCTATTTTTCTGTTATTATTCCTTTTTGCAAAAGCGTCTACGTTAACTTCTGTATTTGACATGCCTTGTCACCGGGACGGAGGAGTTGATCTGACAACCGCAGGAGAACCTTTGACCGCCCACCCCATCTTTTTTTGGTGAGAAACCGCCCGCCCCTCATCATCTATAACATCCCAGCATTTAGGAACTAACGAAGGGTAGATTTAGAAAATTGAAATGTTGCATGCATTCATCTGTGAAAATGTGGGTAAATTTTTCGCCAAATAAAACCTAAAGTGATCAAGGTTACTTTCATACTTTGAGATTAGATTTAGTCTTAAAGAATGTTTGCTAATGACTTTGATATGATCTTTGTGAAATTATGTGTTTTGGGATATGAAATTTGAATTTAGAACTTGAGTGTTTGAATTATAATTCAAATGATTTTTGAATCTTGATTTAATTAAGAGTTAATCAATATAACTCAAACTTTATCTAAAGAAAACAATTAAGAATATGAATATTTATTTCATATTTTCATTCAATAAATAAGTTACAAAAATGTAACTTATTGACCTTATCCACAAACTTCACAATAACAAATAAATAAAGAATAAGAATATTTCTTTACTGATAATAATATAATATTTATTACAAAATAATAAAAGGAAGATTACAAAATAATAAAATGAAAATTACAAAAGAATAAAGAAGATTACATTAACTATTCTATCAAGGAAACCTAAACTAAAATCTTCATCTTCAAATCTGTACCTGCAAAACAAACACTAATAAAATAAAGAAATTTAGGGTTAGTAATGTTTTACTCTCAGACTTGTCAGTGAAATGCACTGATCAAGATTCATCATTGAGTAATTCTATTAAAAAGGGGCAAGTTTCACCAAATTGAAAGAATGTATCTTTCATATTTTTTAGCCAGAAGTCAAATGACAGCAAAGAGGGGCAAGTTTCACCAGCCAGGTAAAAGTAACCAGATAACAGTCAATTTCAAAATTTTGAACATATCCACAAGTGCACAGCAAGCACACAGGTAGCACACACACCAGATGGCATGGTGTGTGCTGTCAGCACCTTAGCAACAGCCCGGCAACACAAAACCATCAACACAACCGTGGGCAAGCACACAACCACATCAATATTTTGCTCTACACATCAAGCTTAGCAGCCAGCAGCTAAACCAAGCACAACAGCCAGCAGCCAAATCAATCAAAGCCCAATATCACATCACCAGGATGGTGACATAAGGAGGGGGAAGATCAGGGGGATAGCAAGACCAAGGTCAAGCCATCAGGATCAGGAGATGATGGGCTAGATCAAGGACAATCCAGGAGCTAAATATACCAGGGGAGCACAAGATCAAGCTACCACAAGATCCACCACTAGCAACCACAACAACCAGTGATAATGGTGAGTACATAGACCATGATATGATCTATCTGTCTAAGATTAGACAAGCATACATGATCTATATCATATTCGAACTCGCAGAAAGCACCCAAGTGGGGTGAATCCATCATTGGGATTTTAAACTCTAAGAGCAAACAACAAAATACAAGGATCCAACCAAAACTCAGAACAACATCATTGATTTTGGCTATCAAGCTATATTCCAATTCAATAATAAATATAGCTAAGATTTAATTTCTAGGAACATCCCTAGGATAAGGGTAGCACCTTAGAAGTTAATCTTTTGATCCATCTAAGTGATCAAGCCTACTATCATTTTTTCAATCTTTGATTCAAGAAACAGTAGCTGGTACCACTACCAGAACTATCCATATAAATCAATTATATAAAGCCTAACCCCTAAGCCTCAGACCAACATCATTGGTCTTAGGGATTTCAGAAAAGAACATTTCTACTTATCTTTTAAAGCCAAGCTTGTCTTAAGCTTAAACCAACCCAATCAATGGAGTAAAATCGATCTTGTGTGACATACAAAGATACTGTCACAAGAACTGTTCTACATAAATCAGAATAAGCATTCCAGCATCACAGATTCAATCAATCAATCTACCAATCATTTTCCTATCATTACAGGAATCATAATTAGGACATTCCTATGTAAATCTTCATTGTCTAAGATCATTGTGATCTCAAACCACACATGAATTCTCAAGCCAACAACACTAGGATAGTGATTACATCACACCATACTCATTATCCTTAATCAAGTAAGGACAGGGGTAAGTTATCAAACCCACTGACTATACCAAGCATTGATTTCAGAGCAACTATATCATCTGGATCATATGAAATCTAAGCATAAAATCATCCAATAAGCCACCAGAACCATTATAGTTCATCTCAAACAACAAGCCTTAAGCTAATAATCATTTAGCATGCTTACAGGTCATCCACACATGATCTAATTCATCCAGTAGATAATCAACACCAGGAGATGAACCCTAAATGGAACAAATTATCTTAACCAGGACAAGACAGTAACCAGAGAGGTCACTACCAACATCTAGCATAGGATGATCGAGCATAGAGAGAAAGCACAAGGGGAAGAGGAAAAGAACTCACCATAGGTCCTCGCTGAAGACCAGAATAGGAAGCAGAGGTGGCCGATGACCATGGTGGCACGGGGAGCACCACCAGGGGCGTTGCGACCCATACAGTGCCACGGCGGCGACCATGACCAATCCTAGAGGCGAGGTGAATCACCACCACGCACGACAGCAGCGGCAGCGCTAAGATCCACGCCAACCCCCAAACCCTAGGGTTCGGGACGGCATCGATCATCGCAGGAGAGCCCCATGCTCAAATCTAGTTGGATAGAAAGGATGGGCGTAGTCGACAACCTCCTACTGCACCACAACGGCGACCAGGACGGCCCACGACGGCGGGAATCACCGGCGGTGATATCACCGACCAGGGGGTCGGGGGCAGAAGAGGAGAGGAGTGAGCTCGAGAGTGAGAGGCAGCGAGGAGGTGGGCCGAGTAGGCCAGAACCCTTCGGGGTGGCTGTTTTAACTAAATCTCATGGGCCACCAGGGCCTAGTAAGAACAACCCAGCCCATAAACCTTTAAGGCCTATTTTAATAAATAGGAAAAGACCAAAATACCCCTAAATTAATTAAATTCTAGAAAATAAAATAAAAGTCCAAAAATTATATATAAAATATTTTTGGATTCACAATAATCCACACTATACAAATAAATTAAGAAATAAAATTTTAGACACATAAATTTTATTAAGAATTTTGTAATTTTTATAACACTTATGGAATTTTACAAAATTATTGAAAGGTGATAAAATTAATTAAAATTCACTTTCATCATATAGTAATATTGTAGTATTTTAGAAAAATACTAAAAAAATATTTAATAAAATTTTTTGATATTTAAATGATAATTCTTAAAAGAATTATCAAATCAATAAAAATCAAATAAAATAGAAATAAAATAAATAATTCAATATATATTATAAATATTAAAAGGTAATATTTATATATCCTTTATTATTAGAAATAATTTTATGGGGAAAATGCATATCAAATTAGATGATGCATTACATTACTTGCATAATCATTTTGCTTCTTTAAATATTGTCCTTACCGGGCAATAATGATGTTTTTGTAGACATAGAAGCTCAAGGTCCAGTGCAAGCATCAGACTTTACTACCTTGCCATCACAAGGCAAGTTCATCACTTGCTCATGTCCTTTGAAGAGTCTTTATCAAAGTATTTGCAAATTGTGTGTTATCATATGTGCTATAAAAGAAAGAAAATATTATTTTCACAAATAAAGAAATCATAGATATCATCCTAAGTGATGATATAATGGAGCAATAGAACTTAGGGTTCTATTTGCAACAATGATAATTAATTAGGGACTTAATAATCCCTGACATCAGTGATTCTAGCGCCGTAACGCGTTAGCCATGAGATTTGGAATGGGACAGAGAAGTCAGATGTATCTTCTTCCTCTCGCATGAAGCCGGATGTGCAGGTCGTGGATGTTATCCTCGTAGCATGCATATTAATTGGTAATTAGTAGAGGATATGCAGCATATGGGTGGGAACCCTCATCGTCCCACGATAGTTCTGGCATCTAACAGTTTGTACAAACCATTGCCGTTATTCATTATGTGGGCATGGTGTACACCAAGGAAGCATGCGAGGTCGCGAAGGGGGCAGTTATTGGCTTGGACCAACTACTGGGCCCCACATCATGGAATTGTGGATAGGAAAGTACGCCCGGTTGTGCAACAAGGAGTTGATCTCTCATGGGTAAAGTAACGCACCTCTGCAGAGTATAAGAACTGTAACTTGTTACTCCCTGTTCCGGGAAGGAGCTAAGAACGTGGCAGGAAAGGAACTCCATGAAAGTTCTGGTCAACCTGTGAAGGCTGATGGTCATAGTTTTTCATAATAAAATCAATCTTTGAAGAAAGATTTACAAAAATGGCATAGTGCCAAGGATTTATAATCCGAGGTGGTAGTTAGAACATCAAACTTCCCACCTTGCATATAATGAACTTGCTGGGTAACGTTGTTACTCATCATTTCCTTTGATCCCTTGCTTAGACTCTGAGGATCCCGAAGACGTGCCAATGTATGCAGCCGAATGTCAAGAAGAAGTGTTCTACGAGGAACCTGATATGTCCGGAGGTGTTGAAGGAGTGTATTACGAAATCCGCTACGGTGTCGATGATAACAAAGCCAACTAAGTATCCCTAGTTAGTAGTAACCAACGGAGCCGAGCAGTATGAACTCTATAGAATAAGCTGCTGGGCTCAACTCCTAGTCGGAGTTGCTACTTTTAAATTCCGCTGAAACACTTTATATTTTGGTTTGTAAGTTGAATCTTTTGGAAGTCTTGAACTTCCGGTATTGTAATAATAATAATGTGTGTATATGTGTAATATGGACCGGCAATGTTTCTGTTGTACCACTCTGAGGGATGTGATATTTACAGAACGGTGTTCTGTGGATGTCATGTCAACGACTATAGTGTACTACACATGCAGTGGTATGTTGGGTCACCGCATCGTCTTCCTCTTCCGCTCCGTCCGCTTGTGTACGATCGTAGCCCTTCTCCACCCTTGCAGAAAGGTAGAAACCGCCAACCATCCCCACATATCTTCTGTAGTTATCTTCCCTGAAACGGTATCCGGCAGTGTTCGTCCATCTAGAGCGATGAAGCATAAGATATCAGAGCGCTATAGCCAGGCAATGGGATTTGGAAACCTCCACTATGGACCGCTGAGCAACATCACTAATCATGCCGATGTTTTGAGCACCGCTCGCCTGGCTCGTGGCATGGTTGGAGTGCGTCGAGGGATTGTGGAAGATCCTACTCTCCTGTTTGATTCTCCCACCCTACTTCACTCTAACCCATAGACATCGCTAGTCGACCATGACAGGAAGGTAAAAAAGCAGTTTTGCACGAGTTCTGTAGGATTCGAATCCTTCCTATGCCTAAATCTCGTAGTAACTAGAGCATCTACTTGAGCCCCAACTCTCATCATGAGGGTAGCATCGAGACATGCCATTCATGTATGTAGTTTTCCTATGTTTTACAATCGCCTATTTTTCACCGGCAAACCTGTGACATTCATGTGTTCTCAATACTCTCTCATCCAAACTGAAAAGACAAGAATGACCAGGATTGTCGATACGCCTAACGAAAGGTGTATTGGCCAATCAAGTTTGTCCTTATATTTCATATTTCACGTGTTTGACAAACACAAGAATTCTATAAAAAGTTAGCTGTTTGGTTTACATAAAAACAAAAACGTAGGATTCCTTATAAACATGGTCAAATAAAAGTCAAACCCCACGCAAGAGTATATTTATGATGTTATCGTGTCTCTTGGGACCTCTTTAATTTGAACCAAACGATTAAAAAGTGCCACCACCATAGGAAAATTTCTTATTCCTACACTTTTTCTTTAATCCAAACAAGACCCTTTTCCTCACTGTGTCTATTTGCATGAATGATTTATTCATCATGTTTTCGACAAAGCTAGCTAGCCACTTTCCCCTTTGTGGAACACCTTGCATGCCCCTAGATATGAAGAAAATCTATTGTAGGGTATTGATGCATTGCCGATGCCACTAGAAAATCCAACAGTAGAAGCATTTGTACTAGTTGATGATAACATACAAAAACGCTAGAAAAAGGGCGTGCTCTTGGGAGGTCGCGTTGCTGCTGCCGCCTCCACATGACGGATGCGGAGTGCCTCACGCGTTGTTCTGGCCTTCCCCGTGCGACACGTGGTGGATGCTCAGAGGGTCGCGGGTCCATTTTCCTTTTCCTTTTTAGATTTGAACATGAAAATTGCAACATCTTTCAAACGGCACGTCCAAATCGATATTTGTTTTTACTGTCATGCTAGTCACGTCTAGATCTTCAAAACTAGATCCATTGTAGATATGTTTCGATGAACTTTCTTCTTGCACTGCCTTTGATGCGAATGTTGCACTTCCTTTTTGGTCCAGCGCACGGCCCAGTGTCCTGGCATGTGTACTACCCTGTTGTACTACGTTGCACTGCCCTAGGTCATAGTGCACCATGCGGTGTGCTAGTAGTGCACTGCCTTATTGTGCTGCGTTGCACTGCCTTCGAACACAGTGCATTGCGCGCTATACTGGCAGTGCACCGCGCGTGCACTGCCCTGTTGTACTGGGTTGCACTGCCTTTGGTCGTAGTGAACTACGCGATGTGCTAGCAGTGCACTGCATGTGCACTGCCTTGTTGTAATGTGTTGCAGTGCACTGCACATTGTTCAGGCAATGCACTGCTTGTGCACTGCTTTGTTCTACTGTGTTGCACTGACTTCGATCGTAGTACACTGCATGGTGTCCTGGCAGTGCACCTCCCATGAACTGCCTTGTTATACCTTGTTTCATAGCTTTCGATCATGCACTGAGCGACGTCCTGGCAGTGCACGCCCATGTGCTGTTTTGTTGTACTGCTTTATTTTTTAGGTGCATTATTTTTTCTCTTTTTAGCACTATATTTTGTACTTGTGCTTGATGTGCAAAAGATGAGAAAGAGCATGCGAGTGAGGAGATACCTTACACTGCCCGGCCAGCTAAGCATTGTTGCTCATGTGAGGTGCTGTGTGGCCGAAAAATCGCGCGTGGTTTCGTGCAGCCGGAAACTCGCCACGTGTTGGGCTACCGTACGGCCAGAAACTCATGCGCGGTGCCGTACGGCCGGAAACCGTACTTCTTAAAGGGTGCGCTCCTACTTTTCGTTCTCGATGACATACTAGGAACTTGGGTCGAAGATGGATATGAAAACAAGGGTCACTGGGTTGGTGCCAGAGGAGAGTGGATTGCGATGGAAAAGCACCCTGGGCACTGGTATCTCCAAAACATCTACACTATGGAACGTATCGAGCTGCCACCTATGTAGGCTGTTGATATTTATCCATGCGGTGGCCAGGTTTTCTCCGACCCCCATGCACTTACAGCTACAAGCAAGCGAGTATCGAGATGCTAAAGGTATAGATAAAAAGTATACCGTACAGATTTGATAACCAATGGCGCTACAAGGCGATGGCGGTGTTTGAAAAATTCATTGCTACCATAGATTTTTCCTTTTGACAGAGACTGGACTATCCTTCCGAACGACTATCTTCACCTACAAAGTATGTCAATGCCATTGATGTAAGTCTAGCTATTGGTTGTATTGACCGCGTATATGCGGTGACATAGCCGTTAGGAGATGTGTTGGTATGAGAACCAACCAAGTGGAGTGAGTGCCGTTATTTAAAAGTAACATTTGTAAATTACTTACAACTCCATTGTTAGTGATACCTTTGCTAACTAAAATGCACACACAGGTATACTTCTAGGTCCCTATGTCATACAGGCTCCAGTAATTGAAGAGCCGGCAAACGTCCAAGTTGGTGGTGATGCCGAGACTGAAGATATTGCATCACGCAACTGGTACTTGGCACAGTTTGACTGGGGTATCCTGTGGATTCACGCCAGGGGTGCACGAACCAGCAACCATGGTGATCCAGTATCATACATGGGTAGAGAGTTGTTCTCTTATCCCTCGCTCCGCTGCCACGTTTTTAGCAGGGCATTTGGTTGTAATGACCCTGTATCACCGGGCTGGATCAAAACAAACAATCTTGATGGGAGATCAATGTTTGAGGGAATCAACCATCCATTAGTCCTCGACCCCCCCCCCCTCGTAACCTCGAACCTACTGTTGCCGATGCTAACGAAGTTGTGCTAGTGTTCAAGGTATACTATGTGTTTGATACACATGTGCGTTCCCAACATCGCCCACAACCAATTCCAGATTGGAGCCACATGCACGTCAATGGGGGTTGTGCCATAGGTTCATCACTTAACTACACCAAAGATGAACATAGGGAGCAAATATTCGAGGCGCCAATGTGGTTCGTGCCAACCCTGCCTCGAGCTTTTTGAAGTTTGACCAAGATGCAGAAAAGCATATTATCAGCACTCATAACATCATTTCTATAGCTAGTAGTAGTCACCATGTAATTTACAATGCTACGTATGTACTACTTTTATACTTTATTGTAGTATCAGCACTTGCAACATCATATCCAGTATTGCTTGTAGGCACCATGTAATATACTTTCGTATTATGTGTTTGATATTTCTCTATACAAGCACTCAAGCTACCGTGCCCAATTTACTATAATAGGTCTAGTAGTACTGTATTGGTGGCCATTCGATTTGATTATTATAGGTGGATATTGCAGGGAAAGGAAAATGTTTGCTTTGTCCACAACATATATCTGCCCTCGCTGCATTTATTCCCTCACCAGCCCTAGCCCAACTCCAGATCTCTCTCACACGCATTCCTTGTCTCTCTACTTTTATCGCCATTGTTCTTCGCTCCATTGATGACCACCACCGCCACAACTTAATTGTCTTAGGCGGGTCAGCTGCGAGCGGCGACCCTGCAACCTCATCTATAGAGTCGTCGCATCCCTCAGACATCGTGGTGGTAGTGCGGTATGTACATAATCCTCGAAACCCTTAATCTTGATGATAAGATGCGGTCAAGATTTTATTGGCGATTGGTTAACATTGGTTTGGTGTTGAGTACTAGTAATTCTCATCTAGTAGTACAGTTTTACACATGCAATCTAGTTCTGGGGCTAGACCTACGGTGAACTGTAATAATAAGTTAAAATTTTGTATAGATCAATCCACGGTTGATGATTGTTTTGGAGGCCACTCGGCATGTTTTGGTTGGTTGGTCTCAGGGTCAGAGGTCCCTTTATCCTAGGAAATTTAGGGCAGCTGCTGTCCTATCCTGATTTTTTCAAAAATTTCAAGTATATGTATGCATCTCTAGCATCGGCAGCAGACAGAGCTCATCATGTTCGTCTGTTCTTCAGTTCATGGGTGTTCGGTATCTATACTGGTCGATTATGGACTGCACTAATGTGATGCCTAGACCTTGGCAGTACTAATATAACCGGCATTCATGCTATCTAGAGTTAAGACTTTGTGTACTTCGATAAGAAAATTGCTCCACTTTAGTACTTTCTTAGCTGATCTTTATATTGTACTCTACTCCATCCATCACCCGGAACAAGGCATCCTTTTCTCATATTTTTTCTTCAAACAAAAATTACTCTAAATATATAAATAATGTTGGTACCAAACTAACATCGTTAAAAAGTGTTTTAATACAAATCCAACAATAATAATTATGGACAATATAATCCAAATATCATTGCTCATTTTTTGATCAACTGGTAGTGTATTTCACAATTATTGACAGTTGGTAGGGATATTATCTGACCATGGGTATTTTTTTGCAGTGCTTGGGCAAGAAGCTCAAGCTTTAAGAGACTCATCACTGAAGAAGACAGGAGAGCCCTGTGCAATCCGGATGGAGGGGCAAGTCAGGAACAGCCGCATGGAGAACACTTGTGACAAGTTCTGTAAGATGTTGTTAATACCGGGTGGGTTAGACGTGCGGAGCATACCCAGCATCTTTTTTCCAATGTTTTGTGGTGAGTATCCAGATGCCATCAAGCTGAAGATATGCAAAGTCTGCACCTAGGATGTTGACATGAGGAAGCAAGATAGCAAGTTTATCCTTCACGAAGGATGGCTAGATTTTGTCAATGCACATGACTTGCAGGTAGGATACTTTCTGCTATTCAAGAAGGTTGCCACCACATCCTTTAAGGTAATGGTATTTGATCATGATAATTGCGAGAAGGTGATCAGATGTGCAGGTTATCACCCATCATTTGATCAACAATTTTACTATTATATCGTAGGTGTATTAATATGGTGACAGATCGCTTTTAATTATAACTATTCGGTAATAAAGAGGTGGTATATAACTATACCCCTCTAGTGATGCATTGTGTTGGAATAACATGGTACTTGATCGCGCTAGGCTCCAATGTGTAAGTATTTACTTTACTATGTTTGCATCAAAACAAACTTCCAGTGTACTACTGCTAGCAGTGGCGGAGACACAACCCGGCATGCCTGGGCTCAGCTGGTTAACTCCACTGAAATACTATAAGAAAACTAAGATAGAAAGAGGAGATTAAAACACTCAACCAATCAACTGTATCTATACTCTTTGCCCAGGCTTAAATTATGAGCTAGCTCCGCCACTGACTGCTAGTATTGTACCACCTCTGTTTCACATTATGATCTTTTTAGCAAACTAGAAACAATCATCTTGTTAGTTTCGCCACATACGAGAGTTGGCCTAACAATCAAGTGCACTACTTTTGTTTTAGGAGTAGGCACAACTCCTATATGCAGCGGAACTAACGAGATGATTGTTTTCTATACTCTACCGCTAGTTGTAGTAGTTCTTGTACAAGTGTACTACTACTAGGTACTGTATGGACTAGTATTTTTAGGAATATAGGAGCTATAAATAAACATCATCTGGTCAAACAGGATAGTAGTAACTCTAGTCAGCATGCACGACAGCGTGCAAGCCTCGCTAGCTGTAATGCCCCAGGATGTGACATGGTTAATTTAGTGCACGGAAGCGTGCCAGTATATCTTATAATTTAGTGAAGTGGAGTGTGCCAGCAAAGCCATATTCGTCTTCCTGGATGCAGATCCAGAGGCCTTGCAAAAAAACCTCGTTCAAAGACTAGAGACAACCCATCTTCCTCATCTAGGTGGTTTATCCCCCACTCGCCAACCTTTCCTGGACACATTCAGGATCCTCTCCAGTGCGCTCTTCCCACATTTTCCTCGCCATCTCGCCCGCTGCATCAGATCTTGCAGGCCGCGCCACCCCTATCCAAAAGCCCCCCGACAACCATACTCTATTCTGACCTCGCCCCCAATCAATCCTGATGTCGCAATCGACACACAAACGGATGCACGACGTAAGGAGCAAGGTAGGCAATGATGTTTTCAATGAAATCGCTATGCGTCTAGACACTGCCAGTGCCGCACGGCTGGCCGCATGCTCCAAGGAGCTCTACTGCCAAGTCGTCGACGAAAAAGGAAGCAGATGCCCCAACCACCACTACGGGACATTGGTCCCCTACAACGACGTCCACGACCACATAATCTGGTGCTTCCACGGCCTGCAAGTCTGTGCGAAGCCTGTATGCGAGTTCACCACCTCGTCGGTAGAGCTAACACCTTTGGTAGAGTTTGTTCGCCACCTCAGAGTTTCCCACTCAAGGACTGCGGCATAATGCCCTACAGCCACAAGCACTGGGAGCCGTCTAAGCCGGTGCCCGCAAGAGGCTCGCGGAGAGCAGAGATCATCGACATCGAGAAAGAGGGCAAGGTTTTCGTCCCCCAAATTAATGTCCAAACCATGGACATCATCATATCCCCCAGGTTTTTTTAGTTCACGGGTGTGTGAATCGCTATTGTACAAGGTGAAGCTTTGGTCACTGTCTCTATGGCATGAGCTCCATGCAGTCGAAATGGTGGTGACATCTGAGCTGACGAGCAGTCCATCATTAGTCTAATTCGCCCTGGAAGGGCTCATGTCGTACCTATCGTAGCCGGGGTGCTACTTGAAAGCTTCTGAACCGTTCGTCAGAATTCTCTATGGATTAGGAGTATTGCATCGACAAGTTTCAAGAGTGAGATAGCACAACTAAATCTTCTTGTGATGATCCCAATGTTAAGATAGGTAACGTCATACTAATTAATTACTTTATATTGGTGACAAACTCAATTTGTATGGGGAGAGGTAGAACGAAGTTGTGGTAATGTATACCTATTTCCAATGTACGCTGCTGACATAGTGGGCCCACAAGCGACAGTGTGACAAGCTGTGTATTTTGTATGACCCGGCCAACACTTGGACAAGCCGATGTGTTATTCTATGTATTTTGTATGGATTTTTGCTACTGCTAATCTATTTTATAGTAACACATGTGTATTGGTACTTGTTCGGATCGACTGATCGAGTGAAGAATATGGTCTCTCTTTCCTTTAGAGTCATGGCCTTGCTATAACTATTAAATTTCATCGTCTGCATTGCTGAATCTGTCATTTCTTTTAGCCATTGTCTGTACTACTGAATTGGTCACTTTGAAATGTTGCTGAATCTGTCAAGTGCCGCTGAATATGAACTGGAAATCTGCCGATGTTTTTTCTATCTTATTCTGTACTGATGAATTTGTCAAATCCTACTTACTAAAATACTTGTTTAGATCAAGTGCGGTAGTTAGTCTTGCTTTTGTTTTGAAACATGGCCTTGTCTCAATATAGATAAGACTTGGGCATTTTGGGTTGTATCGGGGGTCACACAGGCATTAATGTGAGAAGAAGGTATTCAAAGCAGACTCGATCGTCAGTCTTGCATGCTCTAATGGTCGAGTGTGTTTGGAGAAAAAAGCAAACTAATCGGGTGACAAGGTTTTAAGAGTCAAAACAAGAACTGGTTCTCTCTGTACTGCTATTATATTTCAGTGTCTGTTTTGCTGAATCACTCACTTTGAAATGCTGCTGAATTGTCAAGTGTTGTTCAATGTGAACTGCGAATATGTCAATAATTTTTCTATCTTATGTTGTACTGCAAAATTTATATAAATATCTGCCAAAAAGAATTATCAATTTATTTCCCTTCCTCACTGAGTTCTTTGTTTCGAATCCGGTTGAGGCACAGCAAAATACATTTTTATATACCAGGATAAGAAATCTAGCTCATTCGGCCCCTCTTTAGCCTAGAACATTTAATTCAGCCTTTTAGGGGTCTAAGGACTGCTGACCACAGCCTAGGGAAATTTGAGAAAGTATTCCATGGAGAATAGCCTATGGAGAATAGCCCATGTAGAACAGCCCATGTAGAATAGCCGAACATTTTTTAATTCGGCCTTTTGGGCATTGCCCGCCACCTCTCATTTTTTTAAAAAACTCTGCATGCAGTTTTTAGTTTTCTTTTGAGAGCGCCTGCAGTTTTTAGTTTAAATGATAGGAGAGACGCCTTATTGTTTGATGGGAGTTAAATAAATATGGTAAAAAGGTCTTTTTAAAGAGACAAATCTGTAAGTTATAATAGTAAAGTTTAACTATTCTATAGTATTAGTTGTTTCTTTTGTAGTGGCAAGGTGCCCAGTTCACCTCTAGTGGGGTCCCGAGTTCGAATCCTAGGCAATTTGTGTTAATATAGAGTTATCTTTTTTGTACTCTTAGGCTGACATCTGGGACCCAGATAAACTGATGCTGCATCTAGCAATGTTGCCAAGGTTAGGACGGCGGATTCGACCCGAAAAAACAGTCTAACATAGTATATACACATGTTTAATTCAAATAGAGGTTGACATATGAGACCCATCATAGACACGTCTAATTCAAATAGATGCTGGCATGTGGGACCCACCTGTTATCGCCACATTTTGGCCAAAGGAGGAGATGGGCCGAAATCAAGATGGGCTTGGAGGATACATATATGCAACGTATTGCTGGATCGGCCTTGTGCGTGGAGTTGGGCTAAATTGCCCGTGTATCTGTATATTGTAGTAGGTTACGTTTCGGTTTAAGTAAGAGATAGAGTTGTTAGGGTTATTCCAAAGATAGAAAGTCTCCGGACTATAAATATGTACCTAAGGTTATTGAGAAAAGGAGGACGATCACGTTCACAACAAACACAATCTCGGCGCATCGCCACCCCTTGTTTCTAGGGTTTCTTTCGGGTAAGTGTCATGCTGCCTAGATCGCATCTTGCGGTCTAGGCGATCTCGCTATGCGTTATTTAGTGTTACTCGTACTGAAGCCTTGTTGATGGCGAGTAATACTGTTATCATAGATTTGTTTGGGCTAGCATCGGTACCTTTTTTGTTATGATTGCTTAGTTATGCTGCCTTTAGTTATCTCGCTGCCTTTGCACCTTTTTCGGGTGTAAGGGCAGCATCTTGCTTGATCTTTATTCAGTTGATTCGATCTGTTATAGTTATGCCTTGTTTTCCAAGGTTTAGTTTGATATCCACATAGTCAGGCCTTGCAGACGGGTTGAACGATCCAGTAGTACGTGAGGATATGGTTTGCTATTTCGAGAGGAGTTGTTCCGGGAATTGACTTTACGTCGGTTGTTAGGCCTTCTCTAGGGTTAGTTTTCTATCATCTTTTGTATTTACCAGGCTCAATTACGTGTAGGATGTTCCAATTATGTGGTGAAAACGTTAAACTGTCGTAGGTCGATTTAACTTGTATTGATGAAGCAAAACCCCATGTTATTGTAGATCTAATGCAGAACCATGGGATAATTGTGGCATCCCGCAAAACCACTACTAGAAAATCGCGTTGAATTTGTGCATTGCATCGTCATCGTCATGCATTGTTTGCCAAAATTATTTTCGCAACACCCGTTTTGCTTTCTCAAACGCCCCATTTTTTAATTAAGTATCAAACCCCGGATGCAACCGGATATTTTTGTTGTCAAAAACTATTTACAAAATCTGTCGCAATTAATTAAATACATTAAATTATTTTTGTGCGGGGCAGTCGAACGGGCCGATTGACCCGAACGACCGCCCCAGAATCTTCAAACGGTCCAACCAGTCCTGCCCCTCTAAATCCTAAACTCACCAATTATTCTACCCACCCCTACCTCCACCTCACTCCACCCAATTAGAACACGCCACCTCAGCTACCCCTCTTCCCCCTCCAATCCTATCCTGCCACATCACCACCTAACCCCTCTCTCTCCCCCCACCTACCTCTCTCCTCTCCCTGCCCACACACTACACGCACGCGCATGCCTCCCCCAGTTCCCACCACCCCTGGCCACTCCCCACCGCCCCTGCCCCGCGGGACCACACCGGGCCCCACCCACGCGCGCCCCATCCCCGCACTGCTCCTCTTCCCCGCGATCGCTCCCTCTCGCTCTGCGCCTCTCCCGTCGCTCCATGGCCGCGCCCCGCCCCGCAGACCTCCTCCTCCACCTCACCGCCGTCCGCCACCACCCGCCATCCCCCTCGCCTCCGTCGCGCCTCACCCTCTCCGCCGTGGCCCCACGCGCCACGCCCTCCGCACCACTGCCGCCTGCACCGCAAGCCGCAGCCACCCTGCCCGCGAGCGCGCCGCCGCAGTTCAAGGCCACATGGACCCTGCCCAGCGTCCGTCCATCCTCGAGCTCAGGCCGGGCTTGGCTGACCCGGCCGCTGCCCGTCGCAGAGCCGCCTCCCCGCTGGCGCTCGCCCGCCGCGGCGCCTGCTCCGCCGGCCTCCGCCTGCTGCCAACCTTCTCCGCTGCCGTCCCGCTCAGCCGAGCTCATGGCTCGCTGCTCTCCGCCAAGGTTTCGCCAAGCGCCCGCGTTCCCGGACTCGGCCGGCGCGCTCATCGCTTACCCGCCCGCCAAGCCTCCTCAAGACCGCAACCTCGTCGCCCCGGGCGCCATGCGCTGCCTCGCTACCTCCGACGTCGCGGCCTCCCTCGCTCAGCTCCGGCCTCCACCTCCCGAGCCGCCGTCTGCCGCCGCTGGCTGCCCCGCGGGCTCGCCCCGTTGCAGCCCGCCTGCTCCGTCGCTGGTGCGCCCGAGCTAGCTCGAGCCTCGTGTGTTGCTGTCATCTGCGGTACCGCCAATTTTGGCCTGGTTGTTTCCTGAGCGTGTATCGGTGCCAATCCAAGCCGTCATCAAGGAACGAAACAAGTACCGCGACGCTAACGACAGGGAACCAAACAAGATCTTCCTCGAGGACTCGAGTACCCGACGCCCCGATTCGAAGCCGATCCCGGCGTCCGAGACCCCGAAGGCCAATCTCGCCGAACCCGAACCAAGACCTTCATCGCTACCGAGGACTCCGCCGCGGTACCCGGGAGTCTCCTACATGGAATCATCGTCGCCACACCCGAGCCCGACACCCGACAACCCCAAGGTCGCCAATCGGGACGCCAAGTTCGCCACCGGTGTATAAGGAGGAAACCCCAAGGACTTCGGCCCGGAGCGGCAAGATCGCCTTCCGGAATCTGAAGCACGGACCCGACAGGTTCTGCACGACGACAAGAACGACAACAACCAGGACGGTACCGATGCCCCGACGCCAGGCCAAGTACTCCTTCATGGTACGCCGAGACCCCGAAGCGACAAGATCTGCCCCGATACCGAGAACGACCCCGGAGTCCGAGAACGCTTCCGTCGAACCTCGTCGATCCCGTCGAACCCTGGACCCGAGACCGAACCCTGGACCCTGTCGAACCCCGAACCCCGGAACCCCCCAAGATCGTCGAGAACCCTGATGTGTGACCCTTTTTCCTCGTTACCCTATTTTATAAATGATATCAACTTGTTGCATTTAATCATTCATCCCGCATGCACATCTGTGGTTTGGGGGCCTTATGCCGATTCACCTAATGATTAATTATGGGGCCCATATGCGGGCAAATCTAGCCTTATATTGGCCTCATTTAAATTTGTGTAGCGAACCGGTGCCACCTTTTGTCTGTATAAAGCAACATTTAATTTGCGGGGTGGTTAAATAACTTGAACCGTCTAATTAATTGTCGGGACCCCGGTTCCACTTAACATGACCTAATTGCATCGCACCTTTGCCATGTCATCCATCATACATGCATCATGCCGATCTTCTGCCGTTTTATTAAATATTGCATCCGGTGTTTATTCTAGTGTTTTGCTTCTTCGCGGATAAGACCGTTGAGTCGATGTGAGCTTCGTCCCGATCTTCGGATGAACCCTTCAATAATGTTTTCAGGCGAGCATCTCCCCCTTTCTACCTATCTTACTTTTATAGTCTTTATTTCCCTCCTGTTGATCTATTGCTATCTGTGTTGCGATGCTTTAGTTCCCGTACCTGTGATATACCGTGCAGCCCTATATTGCCTTGGACACACCCTATTAAATGTTGTTTGGTAGATAGTTGGACTTGCGCGTCGTAGTTGCTTGCTCAAGTGCTGATGTGTGTCGTCAAATGCCACGATTGATGTATTGCCGCATGTTGATGTTGGAGATGATTCTAGTTTTACTTATCGTCACTTTAATTTCTGTTTAACAACTAAAATTGAATAAGCGAGGCATCGGTGGGTGATAGATAATATTTGGTTTCGACGCACTTGTGTCCCGTAAGACCCCGAGTACTTGATACATTGTTCCTTGATTTATCGCTATCCACATCCGGAGGTATATGGGACCCCCGAGCGAGCTTGATTCAGTCTTATTTCTAGGGGCCACAAACTAGTTTGAGGTTTTATTTACGATCCTGTACTTATGCCATGCTTTACTGCTTTATTTACGATTGTGCGAGGAGCACACTGTACTGTTTAGGAAGGCGGAGTGATTACGCGGTATCGACAAGCCCAGCCACACTTTCGGGTTCCCAGTCGCTTACAGCCATTGGCGCTAACCTTGAGGCCGTCTCGAAGCTAGCTTACTTCGTTGGGTTCTACTCAAAGGGTGGCCCTCAAATATTTCTGAATCCTGTGATTGTTCAGTCGTGAAAGCCTCGTTGGGTTTTGATTTGGTTTTTCCGAGGTTGATCGAGCGTGTGTTGCTATTGGTGCACCCCGGCCGGGTAAAACTTTCTGAAAGCCGTGTCCGCGGATATGGACGACTTGGAGCACAGTATCTCGATCATAGACAAGCATAACTAAAGTTTACTGCTATAAATTTGACTTATAATGACTAGTAATCAGCTTCACTATAACGGAATGGCTAATTAATACTGCCCACAATTGCTTGTTTGGTTGTCGCTTGCGACAATTGTACCTGACTAGTAAGTATTGCAACTACAACGGAATGGCTGAATAAAAGTACCAACAACTGTCGGGTTTGGGTTTATACCATGTTAAATGTATCTGACTAGTAAGTGCTGCCACTATAACGGAATGGTTAACTAAAAGTGCCCACTGCTTACTTTATCAGGACGACTATCTAAATCTGACTAGTAAAGTACCACAACGATAACTGAATAAGTAAAACTGCCAACTGTGTGAGTTCCTCGGTTGACTTCCTCGTTTGGACTCGAGGGGGAAACACCAGGATGGGTTTGTTTGCTGTTAGCCTCAGGTTGGATCCGGATAGGTCTTTCTTACCCCTCTCTGAATGACGCCAGTTGTATCGAGTCTCTATAGGTTGTTTAGTGCATGCTGCACTGCTGCTTCAGTCTATCATACCTATGTAGGCGAGGACCGCCGAATTCTAGTCTCGCTGCATCGCCTCGATCGACGCTCCTTCTTTTCCTCTGCCTTTGTCGGCACCCCTTTTGTTTAAGCGGTTTTGAGATCGACGCCGTTAGCAGGTTACCCTTCCGCTTGGCCTGGGCAGGGTTATGGACGCCATTGGTTATTCTTCAGGGCTCTTAGCCCCATTTGCATCTTGTCCGTAGTCGGACGCCCCATCGTTTTCAAGGTGATTTGGATCTTTGTACCGTATATCTGTATTCTTGACTCTTTGAGTCGCTGTTATATATATCTGTTCTGTGGGTCCCATCGAGGACTGTTGTGTAATGTTATTACTTCGTTTTCCACCCGCACGAAAGTGCCTGGTGGGCACCTTTGAATCGTTTCTATGCAGGTTTGGCGAATTTTGCTCGAACTTGCATAGGTCCGATTCTGAGGGTGTTACAGAGTGGTATCAGAGCTCAGCAGTTGCGATACCCCACAAGTCCAGCCTGTAGGATAACCTAGCTAACGGCCGAAGTAGAGTGTCAAAACTATTTTGCAAAATCGGTTGGATGGTTCTGACTAGGTCTGATTTTACTCCTTACCTCTCTGCTAATCTCCTCTTACCTCGACGTGTTTTGAATCTGCTCTCTTCTCTCTCTTCGAGTCCAGGAATTCTCGTGGTTGGGTTTCCGTCGTACCTTCAGGTCTTCGCTTTCTCCCTTTTGTGACGGAGGTGCTACGATCATCAATCTGCAGCTGGTCTGTTGTGCCCTTCATCCGATCTTTTGTTCTTGAGCTCTGTATCCATATGTGTTCCTTGCTGGATATCAGTGTCGTTGAAAACATATGAGAAGGACGAGCTTTGGCGAAGTTGGAGTCGACCTTGAGCATGTGTTGTTCAGGCCAATGGAACCATCGCGAAACCTAATCATTGTGTCTTTCATACGATTTCTGCTGGCAGCATTCCTTTGTTCCGGATACCACCTATGAAGGTCTTCAGTCTAAATCTCGAGAGTTGAGTTGCCTGGTTCTCCTACCCATGTATAGAGTTGATAGTTGGGTCCGGCATGGACTGATCACCCTACCCGACTCTTACTGTTCGCTCTGTACATCGAACTGGTGGATCAATGTAACTTCTCCCTCTTCTAATGGAAGTTAGAGGTGGCCTTATCGTTTGATACCTCTACCTTCGTCCTTTGTTCTCCGGGGTGTTCTCTCGACGATCAGGAACAACGACCCTTTGTTGGTGGTGTCGCCGTTTTCAAGATGAAGAAGGAACCATCGTTGCTGGTGTCGCGAGGATCTACATGAAGCGAGGATATGCCGTTCGCCGACCTTCCTTCCGGTACCATGAGGCGGATCTCGAGGGAGAGATCCATTGTTAGTGGTGTCGAATTGTGGCATCCCGCAAAACCACTACTAGAAAATCGCGTTGAATTTGTGCATTGCATAGTCATCGTCATGCATTGTTTGCCAAAATTATTTTCGCAACACCCGTTTTGCTTTCTCAAACGCCCCATTTTTTAATTAAGTATCAAACCCCGGATGCAACCGGATATTTTTGTTGTCAAAAACTATTTACAAAATCCGTCGCAATTAATTAAATACATTAAATTATTTTTGTGCGGGGCAGTCGAACGGGCCGATTGACCCGAACGACCGCCCCAGAATCTTCAAACGGTCCAACCAGTCCTGCCCCTCTAAATCCTAAACTCACCAATTATTCTACCCACCCCTACCTCCACCTCACTCCACCCAATTAGAACACGCCACCTCAGCTACCCCTCTTCCCCCTCCAATCCTATCCTGCCACATCACCACCTAACCCCTCTCTCTCCCACCTACCTCTCCTCTCTCCTGCCCACACACACTACACGCACGCGCATGCCTCCCCGCCCCACCACCAGCCACTCCCACCGCCCCCTGCCTGGGACCACACTGGCCCCACCCACGCCCCATCCCCAGATCGCTCCTCTTCCCGCGATCGCTCCTCTCGCTCTGCCTCTCCTGTCGCTCCATGGCGCGCCCGCCAGACCTCCTCCTCCTCACCGCCGTCCGCCACCACCCGCCATCCCTCGCCTCCGGCCTCACCTCTCCGCAGGCCCCACGCGCCGCACGCCTCTCCGCACCACTGCCGCCGCGCAGCCAGCAGCCTGCCCGCGAGCGCCGCCGCTCGCGCGAGCTGCCACAGCTGGACCGCCAAGGCCCGTCCATCTCGAGCTCATAGGCGCTGCCGACTCGCCGCTGCCCTGCCGTCGCAGAGCTCCGCCTCGCGGCGCGCCGCTGGCTCGCTTGCGGCCTCCCTCCCGCTCGCCAACCTTCTCCGCCGTCTGGTCCCGCCCAGCGCCCGGCTCATGCTCCGCCAAGGCCCCGCCAAGCGCCTGTTTCTCGACTCCGCGCCTCATGGTTTCCACCGCCCGCCAAGCCCTCCTCAAGACCGCAACCTCGTCGCCCGCTGGCGCCAAGGGCGCTCGCTCGACCTCCGCCCGACGCCCGCGGCCTCCGCTCCGGCCTCCACCTCCGGAGCCGCCGTCGTCTGCCGCCCATGGCCTGCCCGCCTCGGGCTCGTCCCGTTGCAGCCCGCCCGTGCTCGCGTCGCTGCGCCGAGCTAGCTCGAGCCTCGTGTGTTGCTGTCATCTGCAGTGCAGCTGGCCAGTTTTTGGCCTGGTTGTTTCCCTGCGAGCGTGTATCGGTGCCAATCCAAGCCGTCATCAAGGAACGAAACAAGTACCGCGACGCTAACGACAGGGAACCAAACAAGATCTTCCTCGAGGACTCGAGTACCCGACGCCCCGATTCGAAGCCGATCCCGGCGTCCGAGACCCCGAAGGCCAATCTCGCCGAACCCGAACCAAGACCTTCATCGCTACCGAGGACTCCGCCGCGGTACCCGGGAGTCTCCTACATGGAATCATCGTCGCCACACCCGAGCCCGACACCCGACAACCCCAAGGTCGCCAATCGGGACGCCAAGTTCGCCACCGGTGTATAAGGAGGAAACCCCAAGGACTTCGGCCCGGAGCGGCAAGATCGCCTTCCGGAATCAAGCACGGACCCGGAGTTCTGCACGACGACAAGAACGACAACAACCAGGACGGTACCGATGCCCGACGCCAGGCCAAGTACTCCTTCATGGTACGCCGAGACCCCGAAGCGACAAGATCTGCCCCGATACCGAGAACGACCCCGGAGTCCGAGAACGCTTCCGTCACATCTCGTCGATTCCGTCGAACCCTGGACCGAGACCGAACCTCGACCTGTCGAACCCCGAACCCCGGAACCCCCCAAGATCGTCGAGAACCCTGATGTGTGACCCTTTTTCCTCGTTACCCTATTTTATAAATGATATCAACTTGTTGCATTTAATCATTCATCCCGCATGCACATCTGTGGTTTGGGGGCCTTATGCCGATTCACCTAATGATTAATTATGGGGCCCATATGCGGGCAAATCTAGCCTTATATTGGCCTCATTTAAATTTGTGTAGCGAACCGGTGCCACCTTTTGTCTGTATAAAGCAACATTTAATTTGCGGGGTGGTTAAATAACTTGAACCGTCTAATTAATTGTCGGGACCCCGGTTCCACTTAACATGACCTAATTGCATCGCACCTTTGCCATGTCATCCATCATACATGCATCATGCCGATCTTCTGCCGTTTTATTAAATATTGCATCCGGTGTTTATTCTAGTGTTTTGCTTCTTCGCGGATAAGACCGTTGAGTCGATGTGAGCTTCGTCCCGATCTTCGGATGAACCCTTCAATAATGTTTTCAGGCGAGCATCTCCCCCTTTCTACCTATCTTACTTTTATAGTCTTTATTTCCCTCCTGTTGATCTATTGCTATCTGTGTTGCGATGCTTTAGTTCCCGTACCTGTGATATACCGTGCAGCCCTATATTGCCTTGGACACACCCTAATACCTGTTGTTTGGTAGATAGTTGGACTTGCGCGTCGTAGTTGCTTGCTCAAGTGCTGATGTGTGTCGTCAAATGCCACAGTTGCTGATGTATTGCCGCATGTTGATGTTGGAGATGATTCTAGTTTTACTTATCGTCACTTTAATTTCTGTTTAACAACTAAAATTGAATAAGCAGAGGCATCGGTGGGTGATAGATAATATTTGGTTTCCGAACGCCCACTTGTGTCCCGTAAGACCCCGAGTACTTGATACATGTTCCTTGATTTATCGCTATCCACATCCGGAGGTATATGGGACCCCCGAGCTGAGCTTGATTCATTTATTTCTTGGGGCCACAAACTAGTTTGAGGTTTTATTTACGATCCTGTACTTATGCCATGTTTTATTGCTTATTTACGATTGTGCGAGGAGCACACTGTCTGTTAGGAAGGCGGAGTGATTACGCGGTATCGACAAGCCCAGCCACACTTCGGGTTCCCATCGCTACCATTGGCGCTAACCTTGAGGCCGTCTCGAAGCTAGCTTACTTGCGGGTTCTACTCAAAGGGTGGCCCCAAATATTTCTGAATCCTGTGATTGTTCATTGAAAGCCTCGTTGGGTTTTGATTTGGTTTTTCCGAGGTTGATCGAGTGTGTTGCTATTGGTGCACCCCGCCGGGTAAAACTTTCAAAGCCGTGTCCATGGATATGGACGACTTGGAGCACGATCTCGATCATAGACAAGCATAACTAAAGTTTACTGCTATAAATTTGACTTATAATGACTAGTAATCAGCTTCACTATAACGGAATGGCTAATTAATACTGCCCACAATTGCTTGTTTGGTTGTCGCTTGCGACAATTGTACCTGACTAGTAAGTATTGCAACTACAACGGAATGGCTGAATAAAAGTACCAACAACTGTCGGGTTTGGGTTTATACCATGTTAAATGTATCTGACTAGTAAGTGCTGCCACTATAACGGAATGGTTAACTAAAAGTGCCCACTGCTTACTTTATCAGGACGACTATCTAAATCTGACTAGTAAAGTACCACAACGATAACTGAATAAGTAAAACTGCCAACTGTGTGAGTTCCTCGGTTGACTTCCTCGTTTGGACTCGAGGGGGAAACACCAGGATGGGTTTGTTTGGTGTTAGCCTCAGGTTGGATCCGGATAGGTCTTTCTTACCCCTCTCTGAATGACGCCAGTTGTATCGAGTCTCTATAGGTTGTTTAGTGCATGCCGCCGCTGCCGCTTCAGTCCACCATACCTATGTAGGCGAGGACCGCCGAATTCTAGTCTCGCCGTGTACTGGCCTCAGTACTGACGCTCCTTCTTTTTCCTCTGCCCTTTGTCGGCACCCCTTTTTGTTTAAGCAGGTTTTGAGATCGACGCCGTTAGCAGGGTTACCCTTCCGGCTTGGCACAGGGGGTTATGGACGCCATTGGTTATTCTTCGGCTCTTAGCCCCATTTGCATCTTGTCCGTAGTCGGACGCCCCGCTTTTCAAGGTGATTTGGATCTTTGTACCGTATATCTGTATTCTTGACTCTCTGAGTCGCTGTTATATATATATCTGTTCTGTGGGTCCCATCGAGGACTGTTGTGTAATGTTATTACTTCGTTTTCCACCCGCACGAAAGTGCCTGGTGGGCACCTTTGAATCGTTTCTATGCAGGTTTGGCGAATTTTGCTCGAACTTGCATAGGTCCGATTCTGAGGGTGTTACAATAATCGGCTCTAGGAGCCGATTCACAGGGAAACCTGGGAGCCGGTCACGGCTCGAATTTTACGTATACTTGTTTGCCATGCTGGAAACTGATCGAAGCAATCCATCACCTTCCTGACCAGGTATAGGTCAGGTGGCACGCCCTTGCATCAGCCAGGACGTGTGCCGGAGTTTTGCGGGCCGTTGCCCGAGGGACCAGGGCCCACCAGCAGTTCTGGGAGCCTCCCGGCTCTTCGTGTTGCTCGTCGCTGCTCGCCGGTGGGTTTTGACAGGCAACACATTCTGGCACGCCCGGTGGAACATTCAACAGCATCTGCATCAACATCCGACGCTGCGATGGGGGACAGACCGGTCACATACGATGATCTGCCTGAGGAGCACAAGGCGAAGTATGATGATATCAAAGCTCTCTTCGAAGCCGACCTCATCGGCTCTTTTGAGAGTACCCGTAAGCATGGCATCAGGTGGAAAGGGTTCTCACCCGAAGGTGCCCTTGATGAGGTGGATCTGCATTCCTTGAGGAGCGCACGAGCTCTGCGACAGAAGTCAATTACATGGTGGCTCATTCTCTTCACCGCCATTCGAGAGCCTAGTGAACGCTTTCGAGTGCGAAGGTTCGCGTAGTTCAGAGATCATGAAACATCAGACTCCCGTGGGCCTACTCTAGGGACTCACCAGGAGAAAGACCGCTCCAGTGCCAGCCAAATGCCATTCACACTTGCAGCTCGGAGCCACCAGGGCACCGGCGTCGTCGTCTACAAGGTTGGGGTGACCACAGCGATTGCCAATTCCTGTTTGAACCACCTAAGGAAATGCCACATGGATATGTGTGCACCTACGTGCCGGACTGCAATAGCCTGACGCGCACGAACCAGATTGCAACCGCAGGGATTTCTGGGGCAGGAGTTTCTGGAGCAGGGCGGAGCAGTATTTCGAGCAGGATGTCTGGATGGACGCCGATAAACAGGCATGGCTAGCCAAGTACGCCACCGGAACGAGTCATGAGAATTCAGCCCCTGCAGCTCAAACGGTGGAGCAGATCCGTACCATCTTGAGAGACCAGTTCGGCTTCGTGCCGAAGAGAAGGACAATCGGCTATTCCAAGCCGTATCCCAACGAGTTTGATCTGATTCCGCTACCACCCAAGTATCGGCTCCCTGAGTTCTCAAGGTTTAGCGGATCGGGGTCGAGCTCGATCGAGCATGTGAGCCGATACCGCACGATTAGGCATGATTTCAATCGGATCGATTCTGGCGTAAGGTTCTTTGCGCAATCTCGACAGACCAGCTTTTGGGTGGTACACCTCGTTGCCACCGGATTCAATCCGCACTGAAGCAATCGGAAGAGCAGCCCACATTCAAGATCATTCGAAGCTACCGGTCGGCATTGCGATCTGGCGCAGCGGCAAAAGCGGGAGAAACGGTAGCCGTACATTCAGCGTTTCAGATCGTCAAGAACCGATGTTATTCGCTCGTTTAAGCGAGAAAAGCAATCGGTGGCAGCGTTGGTCTCTCAAAGACCTATCAAGGATCCGCTTTCAAGTAGAATACAATTCATTGGCGCACATGGCCTGTGACAATGTCTAACAGCGCCACCCCGAGTTGTACCAAGACAAGTTCAAACGTCCGATAGGCCTGGTCGATGCGAAGAAGAGGATCCTGCAAGACCAGGAGGTGGCCGTGGTGAATGGGCTCGGGGCGATCATGTATCCTGCAAATGGGTAAAACAAGGGCCTGCAAAAGGGTTCGACTTGATGTGAGCAAAGCCGAGCAGATATTCGATTTATCGAAAAGAAAAGTGAAGTTACCCAAGGCCATAAAATCCCTACGGCTCAAGAGATGAACGGAGACCATACCGCAAGTGGCATCACTGCTCACCCACACCACCAATGATTGCAAAGAGCTACGTCAGATCCAAACGGCGATAGAACAGGGCCGTCTGATCCTTGGGCAATTCGCCATGAAAGTAGACACAAACCCGTTTCCCGGCGTCAACATGGTAGAACACAGCCACTCCACGAGGCGTCAGTTAGATTTCTCGTTCGATGTTAATATGGCAGGGCCTGTGTACCACCATGGCACATATAAGGAGGAAGGCGGTCGCTCTCGGGGCAAAGAAAGAGAGGAGGCTGGTCCACGTGACCGGCCCCGTTATGATGACAGGCGGTATTTAACCGAGGAGCAAGTGAGAAGCGTGCGATATCAGAAGCCACACTCCACGCACCTCCTTAACAAGTATGAGCGTCACTATGACCGACGTCGCAGGCACGATAGAGATGATGAAGGATATGAGCACCTCGCTAGGGGAAAGTCAAAGGAAAAGGAAGGCGTAGATAAACATTGGGATTGTCCTTTCTTCAAGTATTGCTGGGACGCGGGAATGAGCCGATTGCCTACAATCGATAACTGCCCGGAATGTGGACAGTTGAAGGATGACACAGGGTCAGTTGTTCGTTCAGCCTAGGGCCTCTCCACCTCGTAGCATCAGAGGGTCATCTCGAGCAAAAGATCTCGAGGAGCCAATGGGTGAAGAAGAAGAAGATGATATCACCGCCAAGGTGGTGTCCCGATGGACTCGACACACCCAAAAGCGTAGAGTGCAGCGATCACAGTAGCTTGAGGAAGCCAAGCGCAGTACCTCCACGCTTTAAGAAAGCACGCCCGATCTGGCCATGAAAATTCGGCAAACCTTGGAAACGGAGGCTCGTCCGAAAAGGAAAGAGTGGCGCCCCAAACCAGTAAAAGCCGATGCGAAGACATCGGCTGGCACAAACATGGTGTTCATACTTCCGTTAGAGTTTTGCGCTCCAAGAACCAAAGAACTACCAAGGCGTTAGCTTGATCGCGCCCACGGCCGGTTATCTTTGAAAAGCCACGAGAGAAGGGCTACAAACATCTGAAAGCCCTGTACCTGCGAGGTTATATCAATGGGCAGCCTGTCCGCAAGATGTTGGTTGACACCGGAGCGGCAGTCAATATAATGCCATACTCCATGCTACGGCGTTTGGGACGCTCCACTGCAGATCTGATCAAAACCAACGTCACGTTAAGCGACTTCAACGGCCAAACTTCAGAAACGCAAGGCGTTCTGAACGTGGATCTGACCGTGGGCAGAAAAACCATCCCTACGTCATTCTTCATCGTTGACAGCAAAAGCACCTACGCTGTCTTGCTGGGGAGGGATTGGATTCACGCTAACTGCTGCATTCCATCCACGATGCACCGCTGTCACATGGGATGGAGATGAAGTGGAGGTCATTCATGCAGATGATTCGATCGAGATCTCCATAGCTGGCATGAACATCTGGGAGGCAGAAGACCAAAAGCCGATCTTTGGAATCAGTCTAGACGGCTGTGAGCGCATTGAAGCTACAAAAAACGGGGTGAGGCTGGTCTTATCCACTGGCCTGACAGAGTAGCAAAGTCCACAATCGTACGTGGTATGGCCGATCCCTGCGATTGGACACAAAAAACAAAAAGCAGTAATCTTACGACAAACAGGTCATGCAGTCGTAGTAGGGAGGTTCCCTGCCATTGTAGAGCACAAATAAGTTGTAAACCTTCCTTGACTAATGCAATCAAAAAGGGGGCCGATTCCGGCAATCGGCCCAAATCATCTTTGTTATCCTCACCAACTGTTTGCCCCGTGTTTAGCATCGATTTAGCAGGTGACGAAAAGCTAGGGTATGGGTTTACCTCCGCTGATGAGCTAGAGGAGATTGACATCGGTCCTGGGGATAAGCCGCGACCAACATTTATCAGCAAGAAGTTAGATACGAATCTGCGAGGTCCGATGATAGCTTTGTTGAAAGAATATCCAGACTGCTTTGCCTGGGACTATACAGAGATGCCCGGGTTAGACAGGAGCATCATTGAGCATCGACTCCCGCTTAAAAAAGGGTTTCGGCCATTCCAGCAGCGAGCACGACAGATGAAGGCCGAAATTTTGGTAGAAGTCAAGAAAGAGATCGAGAAGATGTTGACAGCTAGGTTAATCAGCCATGCGGTGTATGCCTGAGTGGATTTCTAGTATCGCATCAGAGAAGAAGGATGATACGGGCGTGTTGCCATAGATTTCGGGATCTCAATAGAGCCACTCCAAAGGATGAGTATCCGATGTCGTAGCGAGACATTAATCAACGCAATGCTGGTCATAAGGTCTTGAGCTTCATGGATGGCAATGCGGTTACAACCAAATTTTATGGCTCGAGAAGATATACACAAGACGCATTCGAGTCCCGTGTTCGGGGGTTGTTTGAATATGTAGTCATGACGTTTGGATCAAGAATCTGGCGCCACATACCAAAGAGCCATGAACTACATTTTCCATGATCCGATCGGCAAGTGGTGGAAATTTACATCGATGACGTGGTGGTCAAGTCTGCTTCAAGAAGGACACTTGGACGATCTGAACGCCCTGGACCGAACAAGAAAATTCGCCACGGATGAATCCAAAGAAGTGTGCCTTCGGTGACGGTCAGTTCTTGGGTTTCTTGGTCCATGAACGGAATTGAGATCGGCCTGAAAAGTCGAGGAGGCGGTGAACAATGAAGCCACCTACCACGAAGAAAGAACTGCAGCCTCTCATCGGCAAGATCAACTTCGCCAAGATTCATCTCCAACTGTCGGGAAGAATAGAGCCGTTCATGGACCGGTGAAAATTAAATCGATGAGGAGTTCACTGGGGACAGAACAACGAGCCTTCGACGAGATCAAAGAATATCTAACGGCCGCCGGTGTTGGTTCCGCACCGGATAGGCCGTTCTACATTTACTTGTCGAGTCGACACGTCCATCGCCTCGGTGGTGGTGCAAGTTTATGATGGTCTGGAGCGAGTTGTGTTTACATCAGCGAAGGATGCCGGATGCAGACAAGGTATCCCGAGATCGATAAGTTGTGCCTCTGCTTTTTCACCGCACCAAGTCGCCACATCTTGCTCTCAGCGGAGATTATCATTATATGCAAATTAGATGTCATAAAACATATGCTGTCGGCTCCTATGTTGAAAGGCCGACTCGGCAAATGGATGTTTGCATTATCAGAATTTGATATCCGGTATCAACCCGCGAAAGCAGTTAAGGGTCAGGCGTTGGCCGACCTTATTGCTGAAAGAATCAACACTGATATAGCAGCGCTGTCTATACGAGCATGGGCTATGTTTTTTGATGGATCGGTTTGTGATGATGGTTGCGGCATCGGCAATCTACTCGTGTCGCCCCGGGGGGCAACATATTCCTTCTCCATCAGGCTATCTACCCCTTGCACCAACAACGTCGCTGAGTATGAGGCGATACGCAAGGGAATGGAGTTGCTCATCGAAGCTGGAGCAGAAGAAGTGGAAATTTTTGGAGACTCCAAATCGGTGATTTCCCAACTCACGGAGGAATACAAGTGTGAGAGCGAGTCTCTCTTCCCATTATGGTTGCAATGCCGTGAGCTGATGGCACAGTTCCGGTACATAAACTTTAACTGGATCCCGCGATCGCAGAATACCGAGGCGAATGATCTCGCACAAATGGCTTCAGGCTACAAGGACGTAGCAGAGGGAGCCGATGTTCGTGCAGCCTCGGAGGACGATCGAGAGCCGATATCTTCAATTACTTGAAAGATTCGGCTGGGGCACCTAAACGGATAAGGTACAAGGCCATGAAGTATGTGCTTATTGGGGACGACATGTTCTACAGACTGGAAGGGTTACTGCTCAAATGTCTGGGCCCACCGAGGCCAATCGGCTACACGAGGTACACGGCGCTGTGGAACTCACCAATCGGCTCACAAGATGAAGTGGTTGATCAGCGATCGTGGTTTTATTGGCCCACCATGCTTGAGGACTGTTTTAAGTACTACAAAGGGTGTCAAGCATGTAAATTTGGAAAAATTCAGACGGTACACAAAGAATGAACCCCATCATCAAGACTTGGCCATTCCGAGGTAGGGGCATGGATATGATTGGCAAGATCAATCCTCCATCAAGCAAATGCCACATGTGGATTTTGGCCATTACGGATTATTTCACTAAATGGGTGGAAGCCGTCCCTATGAAATCGATGAACTCAAGGATGTTATCAATTTTGTGAAAGAACATGTCATTCATAGATTCGGGATTCCCCAAACTATCACGACCGATGGAGGTTCGGTCTTCATTTCTCACGAGTTTAGGAAGTTCTGTGAGGACACGGGAATTAAGCTGATCCGATCATCTCCATACTATGCTCAAGCAAATGGGCAAGCTGAAGCGTCCAACCAGAGCCTTATCAAGCTGATCAAGAGGAAAGTCGATGAGCACCCTAGGCGTTGGCACGAGGTTTTGTCAGAGGCTTTATGGGCTTATCGCATGTCATGTCATGGAGCGATAAAAACCTCGCCATACCATCTAGTCTATGGACAAGAAGCCGTATTGCCCTGGGAGATTACGGCTGGATCGAGACGTGTCACTTTTCAGAACGATCTAACAACCGAAGAATATGTGGCCCTGATGAGTGACAGTGTTGAGGATTTAACTGAGCTTAGGCTGTGGTCGCTTGAGAAAATCAAAGAGAACAAGGCCAAGGTAGCTCGTGCATATAATAAGAAGGTGAGACCAAAGGAGTTCCACGTTGGCGATCTGGTATGGGAAGCTGTATTGCCATTGGGGACTAAGGATGCAGCATATGGTAAATGGTCTCCAAATTGGCACGGGTCATACAGGGTCGATCAAGTTTTAAGGGGGAACGCGTACATGCTTGAGGAGTCTGACGGCGAAATTCCCAAAGGATCAGCAATCAAGATCTCAAGAAATATTTCCCAAGCATGTGGGACGACGGACAGTGAAATATGGGGGCCGATACACGAAATCGGCCAATAAAAAAAATATATAGCCGATGCACAGCCATCGACTCTAGAGGTTCAAACGGTTACGAGCAGGTGTCAGTTTACATGAATGAGCTACTGAAGGAATGCCTCGAAGGCATGGAGGGCGTCAGCACGGACACGATCCACCTCGGCGATCTCGGCTTCATCTTCGCCCTGCTCACCACGCTTGTTCAGGCACGATTTCCGCCAGATCGTCTTCGATTGAGCTTTGAGGCCTTCGCTCGTCTTGGGAGCGGGCGATGAATGCTTCCTTGTCACGAATGAGCTGTTTAGTCGCCGGACCTTCTCTTCAAGATCTCCCAATTCCTTTTCAAGGATGCAAGCTCGGCATCGACAGAGGTGTCGGTTTGGCATCCAGAGACGCCTTTTTTCGTTGAGCTGGCATTTGCGCAATATTGGCCTTCACGGGAGTTGGGCGCGCAGATTAATCCTCTCACGAGCCAACTTCACCCTTGACCCGTAGAAAGACAGAGTTACAACTGGCCAAAGCTTCACCGCAATGCTACCGGAGTTGGTCCTTCATTTCGCAAGAACACTCTTCACCTCGTCGAACCCTCGATCAACTTCTCGATCGGGAGGACAGAAGGCTTTGAGACGCTGGAATTGAGGTAGAACAGCCCTTGCTCGTGGTTCATCGTTGGCGACGAGGGAGTTGGTTCGATGGATTCAGGGTCGAACGCCGGAGTTCGAGATATCACAACCGGCAGCCGAAATGGAGTCGATATCGTCCAACATGGAAGGATGAGCCGAACGGTTAATGTACCTCTCCTAAGATCAAGGGATAGCGATGACGAGACAATCGACTTGTGTGTTGTTGGGGCTTGGCCAAAGTGGTAACCGTTTCATCTACGCCTTGGGATTACTAGATCCAGCCTTGCGAGAAGGCTCGACTGCCCGGCTTTCCCACTAGAAGTGTCGATAATGCATGGAAGGTGCTTAGCCGATGTAAATAGTGATGAATCGGCAGATAAAAAAACAATTGGTGAGAGCATGGAGGGTGATGACTTTCGAAACCTCCTGGCTCGACGAAGAAGTTTGCAGTCCCTTGCGAGCCCTCTTGGGGCTCACAGCTGGCCCCGCCTCGACTGATGCTCGGGGGGCAGTAGGTTCAGGAACCGGCCTTTTCCTGGGAGCCGATGGTGGCAAATCTGGCTGGCTCGGTGTGATGGTCCTCTCAGAGTCTGTTGGGCCCGATTCTCCCCGATTGGATGGTGTGTCCTCGCTGGAGGTGTCTTCGACGGAAGCCTGTAAGAAAAGGAGAGCTAGTAAGCGCGAGCATGTTTGCAAGGATGAAAGAGATCAACCAGGGCATGGATCAGCGTACATGCGAACTTTCTAGAGAAGGGCTCCGGCGCCTCAAAGTCTTCCTGGCAGCTACCTTCCTCACCACCGTTCTTGCTTTAGTTGGAACTCAAGAGGCGGCTGACCTAGAAGTTGCTTGGTTCTTGGAAGCCGATTGTGGTGATATCGGCTGGTTCTGCATCACGACCTTTTTCAAAGGTGGCGAGTTTTTGCAGAAAAGGACCACAGGAGCTGGTGGGAAGAATTCGAAGGGGGAGCCATCACCGTGCGTAGGTTCAGGACCATCTTGTTGCTGCAAGGAGACAGGGTGGGTTATTAGAAGAATCATTTGTGAGCTGCATCAAGAAAATTTACAAGTAGTGGTACCTGTCCTACGGGGATATCATATTCAGCGTCGAGTTGTTCCAGCAATGGTCCCAGAGCTCTCCTGAAGGCATGAGTCTTCCACATCGACCACCAGTTCTCGAAACCATCGGTTGATGAAGCGAAGGTGAGGTTGTTAGGAATGGGGATGGTCAGAGCATCGAAGAAGGAATAACACCTTTGACTGGTGAGAGGATCGGGCAGGTCAGCTCTGCTCTTTGTAAGATGGTGGAGAAAGAAATGGGGAGGTACTTGTCCAAGGCCAAATTGCCGAGCCACTACGACCGGCTGGTAGAATTCGTATCCAGGTTTGATTATCCTGTTGGATGTGCTCATGCCAACTGGAAGGAAGCAGGGACGGATCACAGTGGAAAATAACTGCCGAGTGCTGGTGTCATCGGCAAAGTTGTCTAGCCTGAAGGAGATTGGATTTTCAAAATGTTCCGATTCTTCCGTGTAAGGAAAGAAGATAGGATTGTCCAGGACTTGGAAGAAAATGCTGAACCACTTGGATGCTTCGAGGGTCGATTTACTACCCGGCGTATACAGCTTGGCCGTAGCTGGTGCATCGGACCTGCTTCCCTTTGGCATCTGGAAAGGTGCACCTCGCCAAAAGGGGGAAGTTTGGGACATGGTTTTGAAAGTACAGCTGAGCCCATAGCTGAATGAACCACCAAGGACCTCCTGTTTTGACTGCTATGCCGGAGAATAGTTTGATGACATCAACCGGAGATATCGATAGACTTCTCCAAGGAACAGGTTTGCGATGCCAAGTTGAGTGCCTTTGGCAAATTCAGAGGCCAAGGAGAGATAATTCTTGGTTGGAGCAAGGAAGGGCCACAGAATATGAAATGTTCCAGCGAAGTTGAGGAAAGCCGTGTGTTCTTTCTCCGTGATGGGCCTTTAGTTTTCATGTGGCTTTGAAGATAGGCACCCGGTTAAATTGCTTTTGGAAGAAAGCTTGTAGGGGACCTTTGTCACTTAAAAGCGGAGGGGTGGGTGATGTAACGTCCGACAAGAATCATCACCACGCCTAATGAGTTGGTGTCATGGGGCCATGACCGAACATGAAGCAGTTCAGAGCATCGGACCAGAAATAGCAGATGGTTTTTAGAAGATTTTCATGTTTCTCAAGGGGAGACAATGAAAAATACAAGGCATCGGCTATTCCCGTGGTTTCCCATTGGGATTGGTAAGTCTTGGCTACCTCTTTGTACCAAGAGACCCAATGTTCAGGAGGATTAGGCCAGGCTGCAAGCAACGGCCCAAGAATTCAAATCTAGGTTTTGGCTTACGAAGGGGATTCTGTTTGCCTCGCAAGAGATCAGATGGGCAGGACTAGATTCTGTACGGGGGCCAAGACAGAGATAATTTGGGAGAGAAGGATGCGGCAGCAGAATGTCCGAAACCTAAAAATTTAATGGTGGATTAAAGCATTAATTCATGTGTTTGCTATTAATTCTAGCACCGTGTTCAGACTGCGAGGAGCAGGCATACCTTCAGACCAGAGACCGCTGTGTTGGTATTGGACGATTCCGCCATCTAGTTTGCCGGCGGAGATAGATCTATGCGATTGGGGATCGAGGGTTCTTGTCTCTATAAGCTCGATCTATTCGGTGAGGTAATTGGAGATCTGGGTTAGCCTTTTTGAAGAGGGTCGCAAGCTACCGTTTGAAATTGGAGAGTGGCCGCTCAGATTTATCTAAATATGCGACCATATTTGACCTTGTCAACGTTTGTGGGGAAAGTTGATGTGTTACCATCGGCTCTTTGGGCTTTGACTTGGTTGACCATATGAGCATAGTATGGTGAAAGCCGATACATTACTATCGGCTTCTGGAACGTTGATTTATTTTGACTATCGGCAAAATCAAATTGGGAAAGCAATCTTTGTTGATTCAAAAGACGATTGTTTATAATGGAGCCGATTGCTTACAAAAGGAAACCTACTACTAGTACTACTACTACTAGTTCCTAATCTAGAGGCCGGTGTCGTCGCCGCTGTCTTCATCGTCAGATTCGTCATCGCCGCCTGCCGCGCAGTCTTCGCCGCCTTTGAAGTTGTCGGGGCCTCGTCCTCGTCGTCGTCTTCGGTGTCCTCGCTGGACCCGGCGCGGAAGCGCTTCACCGGCGGGTATTCGTCGGAGGAGGTGTCCTCCTTCGTTTCCTCCTCCTCGTCGGAGGATTCGACGCCGTCCCAGGACACGGCGTCATCGGTGCTCTCCACCTCCAGTTCCCCGTCGACAAGGAACTGGAGGTCCTCCTCGCCGTCGGTCAGGGACTCGTCGTCCTCTGACCAGGCGGCGAAGTCCCAGTCCCTCTCGTTCCACCATTGTGGGGCGAGAGCCTCGTACGCCGCCATTGGCGGGTGCTCCGGCGTCGGCTCCCGGTCGCTCATTGTGTTGGAGGATTGGGAGGAAAGGCCGGATGATTTGGAGGAAGAAGAGGAGGCCATGGCGGAGGAAGAGGGTTTTTTGGCTGATGGAAGAAGATGGGGGTGTAGACTGCTCAGATGAATTTAAATAAGGGGAATAGTGGGAGGTGGTTCAATGCCATAGCGGTTTCCCAGAATGTGGTGCCAAAATTGTCAAATCATGCACTGCGGAGAAGTTGAGAAGACAGGGCGTCATGATGAGGGGGCGGCGTGACGATTCTGCTCTGCAACGCGTAACCCGATAAAAAAAAGAAGAAAAGAAAAAACAACAGAGTGGTTTTGGAATTATTATTGCCAAAACCAGGGGGGCATGTGTTATCGCCACATTTTGGCCAAAGGAGGAGATGGTCCGAAATCAAGATGGGCTTGGAGAATACATATATGCAACGTATTGCTGGATCGGCCTTGTGCGTGGAGTTGGGCTAAATTGCCCGTGTATCTGTATATTGTAGTAGGTTACGTTTCAGTTTAAGTAAGAGATAGAGTTGTTAGGGTTATTCCAAAGATAGAAAGTCTACGGACTATAAATATGTACCTAAGGTTATTGAGAAAAGGAGGACGATCACGTTCACAACAAACACAATCTCGGCGCATCGCCACCCCTTGTTTCTAGGGTTTCTTTCGGGTAAGTGTCATGCTGCCTAGATCGCATCTTGCGGTCTAGGCGATTCTACTATCGTTATTTAGTGTTACTCGTCTTTGAAGCCTTGTTGATGGCGAGTAATCTGTTATCATAGATTTGTTTGGGCTAGCATCGGTACCTTTTTTTATGATTGCTTAGTTATGCCGCCTTTAGTTATCTCGCTGCCTTTGCACCTTTTCGGTGTAAGGGCAACATCTTATGATCTTTATTCGATTGATTCGATCTGTTATAGTTATGCCTTGTTTTCCAAGGTTTAGTTTGATATCCACATAGTCGGGCCTTGCAAACGGGTTGAACGATCCGATGATGCGTGAGGATATGGTTTGCTATTTTGAGAGGAGTTGTTCCGGGAATTGACTTTACGTCGGTTGTTAGGCCTTCTCTAGGGTTAGTTTTCTATCATCTTTTGTATTTACCAGGCTCAATTACGTGTAGGATGTTCCAATTATGTGGTGAAAACGTTAAACCGTAAAGGGTCGATTTAACTTGTATTGATGAAGCAAAACCCCATGTTATTGTAGATCTAATGCAGAACCATGGGATAATCGGCTCTAGGAGCCGATTCACGAGAAACACAGGGAGTCACGGCTCGAATTTTACGATACTTGTTTGCCATGCAGAAACTGATCGAAGCAATCCATCACCTTCCCGACTGGTATAGTCAGTGGCACGCCTGCATCACCACGGGGCGTGTGCGGAGTTTTATGGCCGCTTCGAGGGACCAGGGCCCACCAGCAGTTCTGGGAGCCTCCCGGCTCTTCGTGTTGCTCGTCGCTGCTCGCCGGTGGGTTTTGACAGGCAACACCACCATAGACACATTTCCTGCACAGAGAAGAATCACATGTCGGACCCATCATAGACACGTTTCTTACACAGAAAAGGCTAACATGTGGGACCCAGCAACTTAGTATAGATTAACATTTTTTGTACTCTCTAAGTCTGACATCTAGCACCCAGCATAGACACGTTTCCTGCATAGAGGTTGCTGACATTTGGGACCCAACTACGGACCAAAGTCAGAATAACGGAGGCGGCTGAAAAAATTCCATCATATCATGTTTCATTTACGGAGAGGCTGGCATGTGGGACCCACCAGAGAGACCTTATAGAAGTGCTGTATCGAGCAATGTTGCCAAGTTCGAATAAGGTAGGCGTGAGCGGGAAAAAAGTCGAACACGCAAACGTTCTTCTAATGAAATGCTGACATGTAGGACCCAGCAGCGTGACCAAATGGCAGATTCGTCGAACAATGCTATCTAGTTCGGAACATGGTAGCGCTAGATAAGAAAAAATTCCATCATATACACACGATTTTTCTAATGTAAGACTGGCATGTGGGATCCACCAGCCTATATAAATGGCTGATGCATCGAACAACATTGCCAAGTTTAAAACACGGAGGCGCAAGCGAGAAAAAGTCCAACATGCACACGCTTCTTCAAATGAGATGCTGACATGTGGGACCCAGCAGCCTGTATAAATGGCTAATGCATCGAGCAACAGTACCAAGTTCGAAACACGGTCGCGTGGGCGAGAAAAAAAGTCCAACATGCACACGTTCTTCTAATGATATGCTGACATGAGGGACCCAACTGTTTGACCAAACGGCAGATTCGTCGAGCAACGCTATCTAGTTAGGAATAGGGTAGCGCTAGAGAAGAAAAAATTCAATCATATATACACGATTCTTCTAATGTGAGGCTGACATATGGGACCCACCAGCCTGAATAAACAACTGGTGCAGCGAGCAACGATATCAAGTTAACACGGAGGCGCGATCGATGGAAAAAATTCCATCATACACACGTTTCTTTTAATGAGAGGATGACATGTGGGGCTCAGCTGCATGATTAAACGGTATATGCATCAAGCAGCGCTATCAAGTTCGGAACAGGATAGCGGGAGCGAAAGAAAAAAATTCATCATACACACGATTCTTCTAATAAGAGGCTAACATGTGGGACCTAGTAGCTTTATTAACGACAGATAGATCGAGCAACGTTATCGAGTTTCAATCAGGGAGGCACGAGCCAAGGAAAAAAATCCATCATGTACACGTTTCTTCTAGTGTGAGGATGACACATGGGACCCAGCAACCTGATTAAACGACAGATGCATCGAGCAACGCTATCAAGTTCGGAACAGGGAAGGAAAAAAATTTCATCATACACATGATTCCTCTAATGTTATGCAAACATGTGGGACCCAGTAGCTTAAATAAACGGAAGAGACATCGAACAACGTTATTGAGGTCAAATCAGGGAGGCGCGACCGAAAAGTTTGGTCCGCTAGAGTCACTGTTGTCCGAGGCCCAGATGCCAAAAAATACTTCGGCGAGTCAACATCTCGTGAGGAAGCGGAAATCTTACTTCTTCCACGCGCCCATCGAGCTTCGTCCATGTTTTTAGCGGTTCATCGTAGTAGAGGGGTGCGAAACCGGAATAGAAGGTTTGCATCGGTCACGGTCGAGCCGAGAATTTCTTTGCGGAAGAAGTGCCTTCTATGACGACCGACGAGCCTAGTCATTGCGGAAGGAAACATTTCTTATAGTAGTACTTGCCCAGCAAAACCAAAAACTAGACGCCGGTGATACCCCCGGGATTAAGGCTAGACATACCCCAGACCTTTGTCTGAAATAAGCCTAACCTAAATCTCAGAAGCGTACATAGAAAGAATTGATAACACAACAGTGACCCTATGACACAAAATTATTCCAGCGAGCTCATAACTGAGCAAAGAACCAAAATACTACAAGCAGAGGTCACTGACCACAACCATCAAACAACGGAAGGCAAATTCTGCTATTAAGTATAGCAAACTTAACAAATGGCTTGAGAGGCCTGAAGCATAACGATGACGTCCAATCCATAGATTCCAGGTTGCCGACCGGGAACCCCAAACTACTCGTCAATGTCAATGCCGTAAAAACTTTTATTCTATGGTAACACTTACTCTGCCGCAAAAGTATCAATGAAGCAAGGGTGAGTATAGGGTGTACTCCGCAAGACTTATGGCTGGTGGAGTTATTTTGCGTAAATCCATCTTTGTTTATAAAACAAGAGGGAGAAGAATCTCGACTAATCAGCATATTTAAAAGGGGATAAGAGAGCGGTATTTCTTGCTTTGGTCATCTTTTGATATCCACTGAATCATCATCAGCTGACCCTAACTAGGATCACCCTCTCGATCCCTGAGGAAGCATCCTTAAGCACACATTACTTAACTTGCCAAGTTTTACGATTAGGTTCAAGTTATCTATGATCATCACGTCCGTTCCCAAGTCGTCCATAACCGTGGACACGGCTTTTCAAAAAGATTAATACCCTAAAGGGGTGTACAACTTTACCCACACATACTAACCGACTCTTTATGCCAGATATTGTTAGCCCTCTTCCTTGGAAGGCCGATAGAGGGTGGTTAGACACGGCCGTTTCCTTGCTTTCGTCGAGACCATGAGTCAAGCACTAAGGAGATGACACCATAATGGGTCGAGTCCCGAAGTCGGTCCCTAGAGATGTGTGCAGGGTTAAAGATTACGGATGTCACGCATCTCTTATTTCCGGCCACGCTGAAAGGATCGTATGGGCACCTAGAGGGGGGGTGAATAGGTGCTACTTCAAATTTTACTCTTTTTCAATTTAGGGTTTGACAAGAAAGGTAAATTCTCTAGAATATGCAACTATGGTGAATTTACCTATATGTCAAACAAGCACAAACTAACACAACACTAAGCAAGAACAAGTAAGTAAAGTGCGGTAAAGGATAGAAGTAACCAAGGGAGTGGACGCGGAGACACAAGGATTTGTTTCCCGTAGTTCCTTCCTTTTGAGGGGAAGTACGTCTACGTTTGGAGAGGGGGTGGTTTCAAACCACCAACGCCACGAGAGGCCTCTCTTGTTCTCCGATGAACCTCACCCCAACGGGCTCGATTCACCTTCCACTATATCGGCAACCTTCGAGGTGGAAGCCGACACATTTACAACAAGTTCGGGGAACACATCCACAACTGAATTGGAGGCTCCCAGATACAAGCAAGTTGTCAAGACAAATAAAAGACAAGCTTGTAAGAACCAAATCAAAGTTAGGGTTTCCAAAGAAACACTAGAGCTTGGGGGCCCTCAAGTGAATGAGGGGGAAATGAAGATCTCTCCTGGTGAATATGTGAATCAAGGCCTCCTCCTTCGATTCTCCAAAGATCAATGACTTTGTATGGTTGGATGAAGAGATATTGTGGATTTGGTGGCTCTAATGGTGTTGGTGTTCTTGAGCAGCTCGAGCGGCTAGAGGAAGAAGATAAGGGTCCATATTTATAGACAGCCCCCTCCACGAACCGTTTTCTGACCGTTGCAGAAAAGTCAGACCGGAGACTCTGGTCTACACCGGAGACTCCGGCCAATCTCCGGACCAGTCTCCGGACTGCCCTTCTGACTGACCCAGGCCAGTTCTTCACCAGCAACACCGGAGACTCCGACCTTTCAACACGGGAGACTCCGGACTGACCAAAGTCCGGAGACTCCAGAGTAACCTCCGGTGCAGCCTCTGGACCCCTAGTCAGAATGTCCCAGCCATGTCCTGGGAGGCACCACTGGAGCCAGAACCGGAGACTCCGGACCACACCGGAGACTCCAGTCTTGGTAGACCGGAGACTCCGGTCTGGAGTTTCCAGAACAGTGGCAAATGTATGTGGTCTTTTACTAAGAGTGTGTGTGATGTTTATCTATGATAATACCAACCTGTGGACAATAGCAAACTGTAAAATGATCTACTTGTTGTTAACGAACACCAAAAGTGATTATGACAATAAATGTCCTTTCAATCTCCCCCTTTTTGGTGTTCGATGACAACAAGTGATTTGCATGGAATAACATATAAATGTGCCCCCCCCTGACTATGTGCAACAAGATAGTGAAGTAAATCATGTAAATAAAATAATACCAACGATATCACACATAGATCTCACATGAGTTACAATAGATGTTGCACACAAGCACATAGTCATAGACACACATAAGAACAGTAGATAACACACATAAAGTTCAAGTTTGAATATCCAAATAAAAGGCAAATAAAAGCAGATAGTCGCAAATCCCAAGTCCCATGCAAAGCGATGAGAATGTCTTCTCCCCCTTTGGCATCGAAACGCCGAAAAGGGAAAAGACCTATACTAGCGCCCCAATAACTCAGTAGTCATCGTCATCCTCGGCATCCTCATCCTCATCCTGGTCATCCTCGTCCTGGTCACCCTCATCCTGGTCATAGTCATCATCATCATCATCCTCCGGGATAGCAGGCCCTTTGCCGTGAGGGTGAGAAGAGGTAGTACCCTGGTATCCAAACCCAGAGGTGACATCAGCAAACGTCTTCTAGTCCACCAGACTATCCTGTTGGGCATTCCATGCCCCAAATGAGAGAGTGTGGTCGGGACTGCAATTTCTTGGGCCCCATGCTCATCATTGTATTCATCTTCACCTTCCTCAGTGATGACACCTGGTCCTTGATCTCTTTGAGGAGCTTCTCAATGCGGTTGCTTTGGTAAGATGCATGCCTTGCTTCATGGATGTCAACGTTCATGCAGCAAAGGGTCCTCTCCCAAAAGCTGGCCTTCCTGACCCTCTCATGCACATAGTCTCTAGTCATGGTAGGCATAGGGACATTGGAGGCATTCTTCCTCCGAACTCTAGGTGGAGAGGGAGCCCTCTCTGTCTCAATCTCCTCATCATCATTATTTCCATATCGACGCCTTGGAGCTGGCCCCATGTGCTCCTTCTGCTGCAGAGAGACCAGAGAACAGAGTGTGCACTATGAGGTGTGGTGGTATGCCATGTGGAGAATCATGCGGTTGGGAGTTGATGAGTCTCATAATCAAGGGTGCATATGGAGGAGATTTCTTGAAAAGAATGGCATGGAACATCTCATCGAAAATGAAGTCCATGACATCAATGGGTGCATCATCAGCCTCTGGTCCAGCATTGAAGATCCGGTGAGTATGGTACAGAAGGTTGACAAGCCCTCCCTTGAGAGCATCATCATTTCCAGCACTTGGAGCAATAGTGTGACAGAAAATCCTCAGCATAAGGTTGTAGAGGGGCTTGAGTCCCTTGGAGGCCCCCACAACACCATCATCATACAGAGGTGCCAGCTTTAACCTGTTCTCACCCAAGGCTGCTGAGTGCATGCGCTCCCCCACACGAGTAGATACGCCGTGAAAGGTCTCAAAGATGACATTGGCAAAGTCATGAAAGGTAGCTGTGCAGCGAGTAGAGCCTGTCATCCACACCATGGTCCTGTCAAGATCAGACCCAAACACCACTGTGGCATAAAACTGCTGAACAAGGTGCACACTGTAGTCTTCATGCAGCTCCATCAAGTTGTAGAGACCCAGCTTCTCACAGATCCACAGGGCATCATTGAAATAAGGGCTCTGGCGTATTTGCTCAATGTTCATGAACTTCCGAGGGCAAACAGGTGATTTGGTGAGTACACCATACACATCCTTCATGAACACATCCTGTTCTTTCCTCCAGAAACGAGGGTCATCACTGGTGCGAGGCACTGCATAGAAATCTGTCTTCCTCGGCGCACGGTACTCCTATTTAGACATCTTGGCTAGGGACTGGAGGTTGTCATACTTGGCTCTCTTTTCACATTCCTCCCTTTCAGCTCTCTCTTGATCCCTCTTCATGTAAGCTGCATCACGTGCCCACTGTTTCCGGTTGGACGGAGGCACGATAAACTGACCCTGAGCTTCATCATAGCGAGGATTGCCCCTTTGGGACTTAGCCTTGTGTAGCACCCTGGGTAAAACCACTACTAGAAATTGCTTGTTATTTGATTTATCTGCATCATCATGACATCATATTGCATCATCATATTCACCGGGCCACAGTGCATGGTACATCTATTTAAATTTTTTACATTTAAATTATCTCACTTCTATTTGGTTCTTTCTAAATTGTATTTGACACTTGCATTTACCTCTCTCTCTATTTTATCCCTCTATTCTCTCTTCTAGTTGGTGCCATAATTGTTGGAACCATAATGTCAATTGGATCTTGAGTCTTACTATTTTATATTCTATCAAAAATGCCCAAATTGAGTTGGGGACATGTCTCTTTAAATCATTCTATCTACTAACATGATATGGCCCTTGATATAATGATATTGCTCAATTTCCTACCATGCATGGAAATATGGGTTCCATTTGTTTGGTTGAACTTAATTCTTGTTCATATGTCCACATGTGCTTCCAGATGCACCAACCTGCTACCCATCTCTGAACCTGAGCCCCTCTCTCAGTTGCAGTCACACGAAGAGGACAACGACCAAGCCACTCTTGTTGGTATTCTCCCCTCGCGTTCCCGTGCGCCAGTACATCACCCACGCCCTTTCCATGCTCTCCCTCTCCCATCCTCTGCATAAAGCGCAGCAGCAGAGGCATGCCATCCTCATCCCCAACCACCCCTGATCAGGATCTCGCCTACCTTCTTCCTCTCGACGCCACCATGCCGACCCGAGATGCCGCACTCCGCCCACCTTGACTCCCCTTTGATCTGTTGCATACCAAGGATGACCACAAGCTTCTGAAGCTCCCTCGTCGTTGTCTTCGTCACCTGGACTCGGATCGCCCCTGGAACGTGTTGTACACCGATGCCGCTCGTGCATGCCGCAGTGGCGGCAACCTCACCAGCCACGTCTTCCTCATCTCCGTTCCACGCCCTGGCCTAGCTGGGCTAGCCTCGGGCTCAAGGTGATCAATTTCCCCATCCCCGACACCTTCTCCATCTCCTTCTTTCCGGTCCCGAAGCATACAACCCCGCTGCACCGCTAACAGACGCACACACGCACTGTAATTTGACCCTCTGTTCACCGCAAGGACGCGTCATCTACCATCCACCTCGGGCGTATATATTCCAATTATCTTATCCCCCTTTGTGTCAGCTTCAAGCAGCAACAATCGGTGCTCGTTTTGATTCTCTAAATTGCTCGGAAACTTCTTCCAAAGTTAGCCAAAATTGTTCTGTCAAAACGTACGCCGACGACAGCTAACTGCATCCTCTGTTCCTCACATGGTCATGACACGCACACTGCATCTCTGGCGCCAAAACTTGCGCGTATCACTTCTCGGTAGTATCAGCTTTCACTCTCTTCAAACCTCACCTAAAACGGAGGTCTACAGGTCTCAAAATCCTTGCCGAAAGATTAACATGTATCTTGTTTTTTTAAAGGGAATATCAGTCCAGGTTCAGTTGTCAGGAACAAACACTAGGCTTAGGCCATACAAAGAAATCTCGTGTCCCTCATCCAACATGTAATCGATCCTAGCCCATTGGCTTGATCTCAGCACTCACACCCTTGAGATCGATCCTCCAGCTCAAAATAAATCAAATTCTTGTTTTTTTTCTCTTCCCGAATTTATGCGTGCACAGAATAGAGAAGATTTAGCTAACTCGTCTGTTCTGACAGTACAATATGGAAGAGGCCTCTTTTAGTGATCTTAGTTATTTTCTTTTGTTCTCTGAATTTTATTCAGATTTGACACCAGATGGTCCTCATCCCACGAGCTCAAGTTCTATTCCGCGCTGGCATGCACCCATCTTTGATCTGGCATGTTCCCTTGTCTACTCCCTGCTTTTAATATTTTTGCAAAAAGATATGGGCAACCTGATATAAATCTTATCTCCTAAACTATAGCTCTAATTTAAACATTTTATATATATGAAAATGGTTCAGAAAATTGAGAGGAATATAACTACACTCCTAGAGTTTCTTTTTGGATAAATAAAATTGAAAATTCATTTAAATGTTCTTACAAGTAATTAATCTTGCATCATTCATATCTTTAAAACTATAATTCAAAATAGAAAGTATTTTACATGAAACTTCAACGGAAAATTTCGTAGAACCTAAATATGTCATCCATACATTTGTTTGTATCATGCATCATATCATAATCATGCTGAATCTTCTGTCGTAGTATTAAATAGTGCATTCGGTGTTTTCTCTAGTGCTTTGCTTCTTCACGGATTAGGCCGATGAGTTGATGCGAGAGTCGACCCGATCTTCGAATGAACCTTCGGCAATGTTTTCAGGCGAGCATTCTCCCTCTTTCTACCTATTTTACATTTCTAGTCTTTACTTTCTCATGTTGATCTATTGCTATCTGTGTTGCGATGCTATAGATTCAGTACCCCGTTATACTTCCATGCAGCCTTATATTGCCATAGACACATCCTATTACCTGTTGTTTGGTAGATAGTTGGCCTTGCGAGTCGTAGTTGCTTGCGCAGGTGATGCATCGCGCCGTCGATCTTCCACAGTTGTTGGAGTAATGCCGCATGTTTAATGTTGGAGATGATCATGGCTTTAATTATCGTTTAATAACTAAAATTGAAGTATGTAAATAATGCAGAGGCACAGGTGGGCAATAGATGTTATTTAGTTTTCAACCGTCCACTTGTGTCCCGTAGGACCCCGAGTACTTGATACCTGTTCCTTGACTATTCGCATTATCCACATGTGGGCCCATGAATCCCCTTAGCATGAGCTTGAGTCATATCTTATTTCCTGGGGCCACAAAGTAGTTTGGGGCTTTATTACTATCATGTACTTATGCCATGATTATGCCATGCTTTACTGCTTTATTTACTATTGTGCGTGGAGCGCTTGTACTGTTTTGGAACCCCGTGCCACGTTTTCGTGGTATCGACAAGACCAGTCACACTTTCGGGTTCCCAGTCGTTTACAGCCGTCGTCACGAACCTCTGGGTCCGCCTCGGAGCCGGCCAACTTCGTAGCGGGTAGCTTGGTGGGGTGGCCCCCTGAAATATTATATGAATCTTGCGATTTCTTTGTCGTGATGCCTCGTTGGGTTTTATTTGGTTTTTCCGAGGTTGATCGTGCGTGTGTTGCTATTTGTGCCCCCTGCAGGGTAAAACTTTCTGAAAGCCGTGTCCGCGGTTATGGACGACTTGGAGCACAGTATCTCGATCATAGAAAACTATAACTAAAGTAGTGCTATAAATTTGATTTTATAATGACTAGTAATCAGCTTCACTATAATGGAATGGCTAAATAAAAGTGCCAACAATTGCTGGTTTGAGTTGTCACCTGTTACCATTGTATCTGACTAGTAAGTATTGCAACTACAACAGAATGGCTAAATAAAATTACCAACAACTGCTGGGTTTTGGGAGAACTCATGCTATATGTATCTGACTAGTAAGTACTACAACTACAACGGAATGGTTAACTAAAAATGGCCACTGCTTATTATATCAGGATGACTCATGCTATCTATATCTGACTAGTAATTGCCGCAACTATAACGAAATGAATAAAACTGCCAACTGTGTGAGTTCCTCAGTTGACTTCCTCGTTTGGTCTCGAGGGTGAAATACCAGGATGGGTATGCTTGGTGATAGTTTCAGGGTGGATCCGAATAGGTATTTCTTATCCCTATCTGATAGCCGCCAGCTGTATTGAGTCTCTATAGGTTGTTTAGTGCATGCTGCGCTGCCTCTTCAGTCCACCATATCTATGTAGGCGAGGACCGCCGAATTCTAGGCTCGCCGTGTACTGGCCTCAGTACTGACCGCTCTCTCTTTTTCCTTTGCCCTTTGTCGGCACCCCTTTTGTTTAAGCAGGTTTTGAGATCGACGTTGTTAGCAGGGTTACCCTTCCGGCTTGGCCTGGGCAGGGTTATGGACGCCATTGTTTATTCTTCAGGGCTCTTAGCTCAATTTGCATCTTGTCCGTACTCGGACGCTGTATCGTTTTCCAGGTGATTTGGATCTTTATACCGTATATCTGTATTCTTGACTCATTGAGTCGTTGTTGTATATATATGTTTTATGGGTTCCATCGAGGACTATTGTGTAATGATATTACTTCGTTTTCCACCCGCACGCAAGTGCCTGGTGGGCACCTTTGAATCGTTTCTATGTGGGTTTGGCGGGAAGCGCTAAAACTTGCATAGGGCCGATCCTGAGGGTGTTACAGAGTGGTATCAGAGCTCAGCAGTTACGATACCCCACTGGTCCAGCCTGTAGGATAACCTAGCTAACGGACGTCGTAAAGTGTCAAAAATATTTTAAAAATCGGTTGGATTAGATCTGATTAGGTCTGCTTTTACTCCTTACCCCTCGTCTATTCTCCTCTTACCTCTGCGTGTTTTGAAACTACCCTCTTACCTTTTCTTTGAGTCCAGGAATTCTCGTGGTTGGGTTTCTGTCGTACCTTTAGGGTTTCGCTTCCATCCTTTTGTAACGGTGCTTCTACATCTGGTCTTCATGCTATCTGAGAAATCTTCCTCTGCTGTATATTTCAGTGGACCGAAAATCCACTAAAAAATTTCTTTGTATCTTTCGGTGTTTTCCTTTGCGACGACATCATCTGCATCAGATCCGATGAAGAGTCCGCGTCACTCCCTTTGTTTCCGAATTTCTCTTGCCGAGATCTTCAGTCTGATTCCGTGAGTTGGTTGCATAATTCTCCTATTCATGTGCAGAGTAATGCTTTGGATGCGCGATGGACTGATCACCATCTGACTACTCTTAACATTTGCTCTTGTGCATTGAATCGGTGGATCAAGCAATTCTACTCCATTCGCCGAAGTTAAAGGTGGCCTTAACTTTTGATACCTCTACCTTTGACCTTTGTTTATCCGGAGTGTTCTCTCGACGAACGGGAGCATCAACCCTTGTTGGTGGTGTCGCTGATTTCAAGACGGAGAAGGAATCATTGTTAGTGGTGTCGCAAAGATCTACACAAAGCGAGAAGATTTAGACCGTCGGCCTTCTTTCCTGTATCATGAGGCGGATCTCGAGGGCGAGATCCATTGTTAGTGGTGTCTAATTGTAGCACCCTGGGTAAAACCACTACTAGAAATTGCTTGTTATTTGATTTATCTGCATCATCATGACATCATATTGCATCATCATATTCACCGGGCCACAGTGCATGGTACATCTATTTAATTTTTTTACATTTAAATTATCTTAATTCTATTTGGTTCTTTCTAAATTGTATTTGACACTTGCATTTACCTCTCTCTTTATTTTATCCCTCTATTCTATCTTCTAGTTGGTGCCATAATTGTTGGAACCATAATGTCAATTGGATCTTGAGTCTTACTATTTTATATTCTATCAAAAATGCCCAAATTGAGTTGGGGACATGTCTCTTTAAATCATTCTATCTACTAACATGATATGGCCCTTGATATAATGATATTGCTCAATTTCCTACCATGCATGGACATATGGGTTCCATTTGTTTGGTTGAACTTAATTCTTGTTCATATGTCCACATGTGCTTCCATCTACTTCCATCACCAATCCAACTTCTAGTGCTTATTGCACTACCTCTACACCATCATTACACATGTGCCCCCATTTTTTTAAAAAATATCTAGTGGCACATGCAATCACATTCCTCTTCTAGTCACCTGCAATATCAAGTCAATATGTGGCTTTGTCTCTTGTTTAAAATTCCTTTTGAATTCTTGCTTATTTGAATTGTGTTAAATTCCTAATCATCTAACCTTGTGTGTGTAATCTCACATACACACACTAAATCTAATTCCCCTCTATCTACACACACTAGCTAATCCTACTTATGTATGTGGCACACACATACATACTCACATCATATATGTAGCTTGGTGCCCAACCCGTGGCCTCCAACCTAACTGACCTGAACCAAACCTTGGTCCAGCCCAAGCTAAACACATCGATCAAACCCAGTCCCAGATGCACCAACCTGCTACCCATCTCTGAACCTGATCCCCTCTCTAAGTTGCAGTCACACCAAGAGGACAACGACCAAGCCACTCTTGTTGGTATTCTCCCCTCGCGTTCCCGTGCGCCAGTACATCACCCACGCCCTTTCCGTGCTCTCCCTCTCCCATCCTCTGCATAAAGCGCAGCAGAGGCATGCCATCCTCATCCCCAACCACCCCTGATCAGGATCTCGCCTACCTTCTTCCTCTCCACGCCACCATGCCGACCCGAGATGCCGCACTCCGCCCACCTTGACTCCCCTTTGATCTGTTGCATACCAAGGATGACCACAAGCTTCTGAAGCTCCCTCGTCGTTGTCTTCGTCACCTGGACTCGGATCGCCCCTGGAACGTGTTGTACACCGATGCCGCTCGTGCATGCCGCAGTGGCGGCAACCTCACCAGCCACGTCTTCCTCATCTCCGTTCCACGCCCTGGCCTAGCTGGGCTAGCCTCGGGCTCAAGGTGATCAATTTCCCCATCCCCGGCACCTTCTCCATCTCCTTCTTTCCGGTCCCGAAGCATACAACCCCGTTGCACCGCTAACAGACGCACACACGCACTGTAATTTGACCCTCTGTTCACCGCAAGGACGCGTCATCTACCATCCACCTCGGGAGTATATATTCCAATTATCTTATCCCCCTTTGTGTCAGCTTCAAGCAGCAACAATCGGTGCTCGTTTTGATTCTCTAAATTGCTCGGAAACTTCTTCCAAAGTCAGCCCAAATTCTTCCGTCAAAACGTACGCCGACGACAGCTAACTGCATCCTCTGTTCCTCACATAGTCATGACACGCACACTGCACCTCTGGCGCCAAAACTTGCGCGTATCACTTCTCGGTAGTATCAGCTTTCACTCTCTTCAAACCTCACCTAAAAGGGAGGTCTACAGGTCTCAAAATCCTTGCCGAAAGATTAGCGTGTATCTTGGTTTTTTAAAGGGAATATCAGTCCAGGTTCAGTTGTCAGGAACAAACACTAGGCTTAGGCCATACAAAGAAATCTCGTGTCCCTCATCCAACATGTAATCGATCCTAGCCCATTGGCTTGATCTCAGCACTCACACCCTTGAGATCGATCCTCCAGCTCAAAATAAATCAAATTCTTGTTTTTTTTCTCTTCCTGAATTTATGCGTGCACAGAATAGAGAACATTTGGCTAACTCGTTTGTTCTGACAGTACAATATGGAAGAGGCCTCTTTTAGTGATCTTAGTTATTTTCTTTTGTTCTCTGAATTTTATTCAGATTTGACACCAGATGGTCCTCATCCCACGAGCTCAAGTTCTATTCCGCGCTGGCATGCACCCATCTTTGATCTGGCCTGTTCCCTTGTCTACTCCCTGCTTTTAATCTTTTTACAAAAAGATATGGGCAACCTGATATAAATCTTGCATCATCATGACATCATATTGCATCATCATATTCACCGGGCCACAGTGCATGGTACATCTATTTAAATTTTTTACATTTAAATTATCTTACTTCTATTTGGTTCTTTCTAAATTGTATTTGACACTTGCATTTACCTCTCTCTTTATTTTATCCCTCTATTCTATCTTCTAGTTGGTGCCATAATTGTTGGAACCATAATGTCAATTGGATCTTGAGTCTTATTATTTTATATTCTATCAAAAATGCCCAAATTGAGTTGGGGACATGTCTCTTTAAATCATTCTATCTACTAACATGATATGGCCCTTGATATAATGATATTGCTCAATTTCCTACCATGCATGGACATATGGGTTCCATTTGTTTGGTTGAACTTAATTCTTGTTCATATGTCCACATGTGCTTCCATCTACTTCCATCACCAATCCAACTTCTAGTGCTTATTGCACTACCTCTACACCATCATTACACATGTGCCCCCATTTTTTTAAAAAATCTCTAGTGGCACATGCAATCACATTCCTCTTCTAGTCACCTGCAATATCAAGTCAATATGTGGCTTTGTCTCTTGTTTAAAATTCCTTTTGAATTCTTGCTTATTTGAATTGTGTTAAATTCCTAATCATCTAACCTTGTGTGTGTAATCTCACATACACACACTAAATCTAATTCCCCTCTATCTACACACACTAGCTAATCCTACTTATGTATGTGGCACACACATACATACTCACATCATATATGTAGCTTGGTGCCCAACCCGTGGCCTCCAACCTAACTGACCTGAACCAAACCTTGGTCCAGCCCAAGCTAAACACATCGATCAGACCCAGTCCCAGATGCACCAACCCGCTACCCATCTCTGAACCTGATCCCCTCTCTAAGTTGCAGTCACACCAAGAGGACAACGACCAAGCCACTCTTGTTGGTATTCTCCCCTCGCGTTCCCGTGCGCCAGTACATCACCCACGCCCTTTCCGTGCTCTCCCTCTCCCATCCTCTGCATAAAGCGCAGCAGCAGAGGCATGCCATCCTCATCCCCAACCACCCCTGATCAGGATCTCGCCTACCTTCTTCCTCTCCACGCCACCATGCCGACCCGAGATGCCGCACTCCGCCCACCTTGACTCCCCTTTGATCTGTTGCATACCAAGGATGACCACAAGCTTCTGAAGCTCCCTCGTCGTTGTCTTCGTCACCTGGACTCGGATCGCCCCTGGAACGTGTTGTACACCGATGCCGCTCGTGCATGCCGCAGTGGCGGCAACCTCACCAGCCACGTCTTCCTCATCTCCGTTCCACGCCCTGGCCTAGCTGGGCTAGCCTCGGGCTCAAGGTGATCAATTTCCCCATCCCCGGCACCTTCTCCATCTCCTTCTTTCCGGTCCCGAAGCATACAACCCCGTTGCACCGCTAACAGACGCACACACGCACTGTAATTTGACCCTCTGTTCACCGCAAGGACGCGTCATCTACCATCCACCTCGGGAGTATATATTCCAATTATCTTATCCCCCTTTGTGTCAGCTTCAAGCAGCAACAATCGGTGCTCGTTTTGATTCTCTAAATTGCTCGGAAACTTCTCAGCCCAAATTCTTCTGTCAAAACGTACGCCGACGACAGCTAACTGCATCCTCTGTTCCTCACATAGTCATGACACGCACACTGCACCTCTGGCGCCAAAACTTGCGTGTATCACTTCTCGGTAGTATCAGCTTTCACTCTCTTCAAACCTCACCTAAAATGGAGGTCTACAGGTCTCAAAATCCTTGCCGAAAGATTAGCGTGTATCTTGGTTTTTTAAAGGGAATATCAGTCCAGGTTCAGTTGTCAGGAACAAACACTAGGCTTAGGCCATACAAAGAAATCTCGTGTCCCTCATCCAACATGTAATCGATCCTAGCCCATTGGCTTGATCTCAGCACTCACACCCTTGAGATCGATCCTCCAGCTCAAAATAAATCAAATTCTTGTTTTTTTTCTCTTCCTGAATTTATGCGTGCACAGAATAGAGAACATTTGGCTAACTCGTTTGTTCTGACAGTACAATATGGAAGAGGCCTCTTTTAGTGATCTTAGTTATTTTCTTTTGTTCTCTGAATTTTATTCAGATTTGACACCATATGGTCCTCATCCCACGAGCTCAAGTTCTATTCCGCGCTGGCATGCACCCATCTTTGATCTGGCATGTTCCCTTGTCTACTCCCTTCTTTTAATCTTTTTGCAAAAAGATATGGGCAACCTGATATAAATCTTATCTCCTAAACTATAGCTCTAATTTAAACATTTTATATATACTAGTTGAATGCCCGTGCGTTGCCACGGTCTATTAATAATGAATCTAAGAACCAAATATATAAATAATCCTTCATAAATCACATGGTTTGATGTAACTATTAAGGAATGGATTTAAAACATATCTCACTATAAATATTCGCCATGCTAGTTCTATGATTAGTGTATAAGCGAGTTGTGAACGTCTACGTTGGTACTATGTTTCTCAAAAGATAAGGTACCATGAAGCATTTTCCTGAGAGGATAATGCATCAGAAAGTCAGGAAGGAACACACATGAAGAAATAATTCTCTGTTTGCACAAAGAGCATTTTCTTCTCAAATAAATCCAAGTACTAAGATGAGTGCACAAAATAGGAAACAATCTTATGTTCAAGCATGTATTGCACGGTAGCAAAAAGATAAGCCAAGACCACTCATGTCTTCCACCTGGTTGCAAGTCTTTCAGTGAAGCTCCAGCTACACATGTAATCAGAGGCAAGAGGGGAGAGAACACAGAGTAAATTACTAAGTCACAACAACTATGTAAGTCACTCCCATTCACTGGGTAATTTCGTCCGAACGCCTCCAATGTGAACAACCCCTCTTCGTCGGAGCATCAGCTACCAGTAAATGGTCAAGAAAGCGTTCATGCAGGTGCAATTTCCATTCCCAATGAGTACATTACGAGCTCTACACCTCGTTACAGTTTCCGGTCCTTGCATTAGCTTGTGATGAATAATTTGTTGTCGCTGCTAGATGATTTTGCCTCCTGCCGTAGTTGGAAGCAGAACAACAAATCAACACATAATTCGTCTCTCATAAGGCAATAGATCCATAAATTTTACACAAATCATATCGAAGATGAACTGAAAATTACCACATAATTGCTTGAAAAAATTGTCTCGCGGAAGCATAAGGAGCGCAACCTGATCAACTTGTTTTCACGTCGGCTGTTGGGTGAGATAGCTTGCAGAACACATCATGTTCCAGCAGCAGATACGCCATCCATGTATGCAAAGAATGAGACGGCCACGTCCCGTTGGAGCAATTGACATGCCGCTTGATGAGGCTGAGCAGTTGGAACATGAATTATCCGAACTAAAGCCGACCTATCAGACAAGCAGGAGCAGTAAGAAGCGATGTTTCAGGTACAGTCGTCAGCCGTGTAAAAGCTTCACCAAATGTATTTTTCTAGTTTCAACTGTGACATATTCACTAACAAGGAATTATATTAAAGGTACTTATGTGTGTAACAAAAACTGAAATTTTTAGAAGATTCATGCACCTCTGCTGAGCAGGATGCTGCTGCTCAGAGATAGGCTGCTAACATGCCGAAGCTGAATTAGCCGACTCGATCTATTTTCTGCACGGACCATCTTTAGCTTTCTTAGGCATCACTTATTTTCATCAGAATTAACTCAAATCCTAGTCAGGTTCAGTGTAGCACCAGCGTCTATTAATTAATATGGACATGCTATGTTATCAGAGAATCTGACACATGTTTTAACAAAAAGTAATATACTTCTTCAAAAATGTTGCATTTCAAACTGTATGCTAATTCCTAAATCATCAATTTGACAAATTCAGCTACAGTTTTTATAATACTCTGAATATACTAATGATTTCCAATTGTGATGGTAACCCACACACAGAACAAGGCAGCGACCAGCAACTGGAGCTCGTCTACAAACATTCTTTGACCAGGGTGAATCGTAGAATACCACATTTACAGCATGGAAAATCCCCTCACCTACACTATTTTCCTGGTCTAACTTCGAGGCAAGGGAGAATGGCAGTACCTTGTTCTGAACCGGCGGAGCGCGGAGGAAGGGGCGGAGGCCGAGGGATCCACCGAGAGCTGGACCGCCAGGGCGCCGTCGGCGAGGAGCTTGAGCGGAGTTGAGTTGCGGCGCCGGCCAGAGTAGCGAGATGGACACACGTGGCGAAGAGGAAGATGACCGGGGGAGGACTGGATCGATTTGAGGCTTCAATTCAAGCAGTCTAGTCTTGTGGGGAATTGACCTTCGGCCTGATGACTGGGAGACGGGATAAGCGACGGCGCAACAGGCTCCGCGGAGTAGAGACTTGATGAGTTCGAGCTTGGTAATTCGACCGACTCGGATGCCATCACCTCCGCCACCGACGCCATCCTCTCTGCCCTTCCAGTCCGGACGTGTGGCATCCCGCAAAACCACTACTAGAAAATTGCGTTGAATTTGTGCATCGCATCGTCATCATCATGCATTGTTTGTATAAAACTATTTCGCAAAACCCGTTTTGGTTTCTAAAACGCCCCAACTTTTATTCAAACGCCAACCCCCGGATGTTCCGGATATTTTGTTTGTCTAAAACTAGTTACAAAGATATTTGAAAATAAAATAAATATTAAATTATTTTTTTAGTGTGGCAATGGTCAGGCGAGTAGACCGAACGACCGCCAGATTTTTACAACGGTCCGCCTCTAAAACCTATTCCTACCAACTAGTCTACCTCACCCCTCCACTCACACGTGCCACCCACACCCTCACACCCCACCCAACCGTGGTGCCACTTGGCCTCTCCCTCCTCTCATCCCTCCTCACTCCCCTCACTGCCACAAGCCACACACCGCCACCCCACCAACTGCGCACGCGCACCATCACGAGAGCGCCCACCGCCACTCCCCACTGACCACATCGTGGGACCCACCGGCCCCACCCACGCGTCCCTCTCCTTGCGCCGTCTTCCTCCTCAGGCCTCACGCCTGTGGCCGACGACCTCCACCTTTCCCTCGTGGCCCGCCTCCTCATTGTGGCCAGACCCACCGCGTCTTGCCCGCCCGCTTCCAGTTCTCCCACTCCTCTCCTCGCTCCGTCCTGCCGCCTGTCAGCGTCGCGCTTCCTGCACGGCCGCGAGCCCCAGCGCCCATACTCCTCATGCGCCATCCTCGCCGGCCTCCTCCCGACCCGTTCCAGACCCCTCTCCCGCATCCGCTCGGTCCGCGCTCAAGTGCCGCGCCTCGTCGCCCTTAACCGCCATTGCCTCATCCTGACCGCGTCGCCTCGCCCATCGCGTCCCACCCGCGACCCTCACGCCATTGCGTCCTCCCCGGCTGCCCTCTCCTGCGCCTCCACCCGAGCCTCCTGCCGCCAGCCTCCTCCAAGCCCCAGCCGTCGCCATGCCTCGCTTGCCGCCCACGTCGGCACTCCACTGCTCGTCGTCGCCTTGGTCTCCACGGCCGTCCGCTTCAAGCCTCATGTCATGCGGCCTCGCCCTACCGACCTCGCCGAGCCTCCAACCGCCCGCCCGACCATCTCCTCGCCATAGGAGCAGCGTGTTCATTGCCAAGTCCGCCGTGCCGCCTTCCTCCATCGTCGTCGGCTCTCACCATGCCCGGTCTGGTTGGCCTCGATGCTCTTCACGTGAGGGCCCACGTGAGGCCTTGTTAGCTGCCGACTTGCCATGACCAAGTTTTGACCGGCCCGCCTCGTTCGATGTATGCGGCTTTTCCCAAGAGCTACCTCGGAGATGCACCACAAGTCGGACAAGAACATCGCCAAGAGCTACCAAGACTCGCAAGATTTGGCGCCAAATCGTGGATGGAATCGATGCGAAGCTAGAACCCCAAGGTCGCCATCGACAACCGGTTACGGACGCCGAGATCCCCGGATCCGAACCCGACGCCAAGGTCTCTCCTTCTCGGGACGCCCCTGGACTCGGAGGAACCCTCGGACGCCAAGATCGAACCACAGGTGTCAAGTTCTTCGACCGGCCACCGATGCGACAAGTACTCCGCCGGACACCAAGTTCGCACCGGATGCCAAATCCGACCGACTCGCGTCTGCGGCAAGATCCCATAGCAACGGCGAACGACACCGGCGGGTCCGCTGCGCCCGATGTCGAACCAAGGCCTTCTCCGGAACTCAAGATCGCCGTTATTCGAGAATGTTTCCGAGACCGACACTCGAACCACGGACCCGAGACCGACCCCGAACCCGGAACCCCCAAGTTCGTCGAGACCCCTCAATGTGTGAACCCCTTCCCGCAAACCATATTTTATAAATGAAATATAACCTTGTTGCATATTGAATCATTCATCTCGCATGCATATCTGTGGTTTGGGGGCCTTAGGCCGATTCACCTAATAATTAAATATGGGGCCCATATGCGGGCAAATCTAGCCTTATCTTGGCCTCATTTAAACTTGTGTAACGAACCGGTGCCATCTTTTACCATGCTAAAACAACATTTAATTTGAGGGGCTGCTAAATAACTTGAACCACCTAATTAATTGTCGGGACCCCGGTTTAAGCAATATGACCTAATTGCATCGCACCTTTGCCATGTCATCCATCATGCATGCATCATGCCGATCTTCTGCCGTTGTATTAAATACTGCATCCGGTGTTTCTTCTAGCGATTTGCTTCTTCGCGGATAAGGCCGTTGAGTTGATGTGAGCTTCGTCCGATCTTGGATGAACCTTCGACAATGTTTTCGGCGAGCATCTCCTTTCTACCTATCTTACTTTTATAGTATTTATTCCCTCTGTTGATCTATTGCTATCGTGTTGCGATGCTCTAGATTCCGTACCCTTGATATCCCTTGCAGCCATATATTGCCTTGGACACACCCTATTACCTGCTGTTTGGTAGATGATGGACTTGCGTCGTAGTTGCTTGCTCAAGTCTTGATGTGTGTCGACATATGCCACGATTCTTGATGTATTGCCGCATGTTGATGTTGGAGATGGTTCTAGTTTTACCTATCGTCACTTTAATTTCTGTTTAACAACTAAAATTGAAATAAGCGAGAGGCATCGGTGGGTGATAGATAATATTTGGTTTCGAGCCCACTTGTGTCCCATAAGACCCCGAGTACTTGATACTGTTCCTTGATTTATCGCTATCCACATCCGGAGGTATATGGGACCCCCACAGCCGAGCTTGATTCATTCTTATTTCTTGGGGCCACAAACTAGTTTGAGGTTTTATTTACGATCTGTACTTATGCCATGCTACTTTCTATTTAAATTGTGCGAGGAGCACCTTGTCTGTTAGGTAAGCGGATTGATTACGCGGTATCGACAAGCCCAGCCACACTTCGGGTTCCCGATTACATGACCATTGTCGCAAACCTTGAGTCCGTCTCGAGCTTGCTTACGTTGCGGGATCTACTCAATGGGTGGCCCCTGAAATATTTCTGAATCTGTGATTGTTCGGTCGTGAAAGCCTCGTTGGGTTTTGATTTGGTTTTCGAGGTTGATCGGCGTGTGTTGCTATTGGTGCACCCGGCGGGTAAAACTTTCGGAAAGCCGTGTCATGGATATGGACGACTTGGAGCCTGATATCTCGATCATAGACAAGCATAACTAAAGTTTATTGTTATAAATTTGACTTATAATGACTAGTAATCAGCTTCACTATAACGGAATGGCTAATAATACTGCCCACAATTGCTTGTTTGGATTGTCTTGCGACCATTGTACTGACTAGTAAGTATGGCAACTACTAGCGGAATTGGCTGAATAAAAGTACCAACAACTTTGGGTTTTGGGATTATATCATGCTATCTGTATTTGATTATTAATTGCCGCAACTATAACGGAATGGTCCACTAAAAGTGCCCACTGCTTACTTTATCAGGATGATTAACTAAACCTGACTAGTAATTGCTGCAACGATAACTGAATAAATAAAGCGCCAACTGTGAGTTCCTCGGTTGACTTCCTCGTTTGGTCTCGAGGAAACACCGGGATGGGTTTGTTTTGGTGTTAGCTTGAGTTGGATCCGGATAGGTCATTCTTACCCCTCTCGATAACCGCGGTTGTATCGAGTCTCTATAGGTTGTTTAGTGCATCTTTGCTGCCGCTTGATCCACCATACCTATGTGGCGAGGACCGCCAATTCTAGTCTCGCCGTGTCTTGGCCTCGATCTTGACGCTCCTCTTTTCCTTTGCCCTTTGTCGGCACCTTTTGTTTAAGCGGGTTTTGAGATCGGCGCCGTTAGCGAGGTTACCCTTCCGGCTTGGCACAAGCAGGTTATGGACGCCATTGGTTATTCTTCAGGGCTCTTAGCCCCATTTGCATCTTGTCCGTAGTCGGACGCGCTATCAATTTCAAGGTGATCTGGATCTTTGTATATTATATCTGTATTCTTGACTCCTTGAGTCGCTGTTATATATATATCTGTTCTGTGGGTTCCATCGAGGACTGTTGTGTAATGTTATTACTTCGTTTTCCACCCGCACGAAAGTGCCTGGTGGGCACCTTTGAATCGTTTCTATGCGGGTTTGGCGAATTTTGCTCAAACTTGCATAGGTCCGATTCTGAGGGTGTTACAGGACGCCATCCCCTCCGCCACCGACGCCATCCCCTCCGCCACTCCAGTCCGATCTGATCGGGGAAGGTGGGGGTCCGGGAGAATCGGACGCCATCCCCTCCTTCATCGACGCCATCTCCTCCGCCACTCCAGTCCGATCTGACAGCCACGGCGGCGGTTCGAGGATGTCCAGGCCCGCACATCTCCATGAGCAGGTCGTAGGCTCTCAGCAGGTTCCCTTTTTTTTATCGAACGGGTAGGTTTGATGTTTCACTTATCGGTGGCAGTGCTTGTAATATGTCCGAAAAGCCAGGGGCAAAAACATCTTTTCAAGGCAGACGGAAATTTTCTGGGTGACGAACGGTCCCAATCTTTTTAATAGTATAGATGAAAATGGTTCAGAAAATTGAGAGGAATAGAACTACACTCCTAGAGTTTCTTTTTGGATAATTAAAATTGCAAATTCATTTAAATGTTCTTACAAGTAATTAATCTTGCATCATTCATATCTTTAAAACTATAATTCAAAATAGAAAGTATTTTACATGAAACTTCAACGGAAAATTTCGTAGAACCTAAATATGTCATCCATACATTTGTTTGTATCATGCATCATATCATAATCATGCTGAATCTTCTGTCGTAGTATTAAATAGTGCATCCGGTGTTTTCTCTAGTGCTTTGCTTCTTCACGGATTAGGCCGATGAGTTGATGCGAGAGTCGACCCGATCTTCGAATGAACCTTCGGCAATGTTTCCAGGCGAGCATTCTCCCTCTTTCTACCTATTTTACATTTCTAGTCTTTACTTCCTCATGTTGATCTATTGCTATCTGTGTTGTGATGCTATAGATTCCGTACCCCGTTATACTTCCCTGCAGCCTTATATTGCCATAGACACATCCTATTACCTGTTTTTTGGTAGATAGTTGGCCTTGCGAGTCGTAGTTGCTTGCGCAGGTGATGCATCGCGCCGTCGATCTTCCACAGTTGTTGGAGTAATGTCGCGTGTTTAATGTTGGAGATGATCATGGCTTTAATTATCGTTTAATAACTAAAATTGAAGTAGGTAAATAATGCAGAGGCACAGGTGGGCAATAGATGTTATTTGGTTTTTAACCGTCCACTTGTGTCCCGTAGGACCCCGAGTACTTGATACCTGTTCATTGACTATTCGCACTATCCACATGTGGGCCCATGAATCCCCTTAGCATGAGCTTGAGTCATATCTTATTTCTTGGGGCCACAAAGTAGTTTGGGGCTTTATTACTATCCTGTACTTATGCCATGATTATACCATACTTTACTGCTTTATTTACTATTGCGGAGGCGCTTATGCTTTTTGGAACCCCGTGCCACGTTTTCGCGGTATCGACAAGCCCAGTCACACTTTCGGGTTCCTAGTCGTTTACAGCCGTCGTCACAAACCTCTGGGTCCGCCTCGGATCCGGCCAACTTCGTAGCGGGTAGCTTGGTGGTGTGGCCCCCTGAAATATTATATGAATCTTGTGATTTCTTTGTCGTGATGCCTCGTTGGGTTTTATTTGGTTTTTTCCGAGGTTGATCGTGCGTGTGTTGCTATTTGTGCCCCCTGCAGGAATGGAATGGCTAAATAAAAGTGCCAACAATTGCTGGTTTGAGTTGTCACCTATTACCATTGTATCTGACTAGTAAGTGTTGCAACTACAACAGAATGGCTAAATAAAATTACCAACAACTGCTGGGTTTTGGGAGAACTCATGCTATATGTATCTGACTAGTAAGTACTACAACTACAACGGAATGGTTAACTAAAAATGCCCACTGCTTATTATATCAGGATGACTCATGCTATCTATATCCGACTAGTAATTGCCGCAACTATAACGAAATGAATAAAACTGCCAACTGTGTGAGTTCCTCAGTTGACTTCCTCGTTTGGTCTCGAGGGGGAATACCAGGATGGGTATGCTTGGTGATAGTTTTAGGGTGGATCCGAATAGGTATTTCTTATCCCTATCTGATAGCCGCCAGCTGTATTGAGTCTCTATAGGTTGTTTAGTGCATCTTCGCCGCTTGATCCACCATACCTATGTGGCGAGGGGCCAATTCTAGTCTCGCCGTGTCTTGGCCTCGATCTTGCGCTCTCTCTTTTCCTTTGCCCTTTGTGGCACCTTTTGTTTAAGAAGGTTTTGAGATCGGCGTCGTTAGCGGGTTACCCTTCGGCTTGGCACAGGCGGGTTATGGACGCCATTGTTTATTCTTCAGGGCTCTTAGCTCAATTTGCATCTTGTTCGTACTCGGACGCTGTATCGTTTTCCAGGTGATTTGGATCTTTATACTGTATATCTGTATTCTTGACTCATTGAGTCGCTGTTGTATATATATGTTTTGTGGGTTCCATCGAGGACTACTGTGTAATGATATTACTTCGTTTTCCACCCGCACGCAAGTGCCTGGTGGGCACCTTTGAATCGTTTCTATGTGGGTTTGGCGGGAAGCGCTAAAACTTGCATAGGGCCGATCCCGAGGGTGTTACACCTTGGTACGACGAGGACGACTAGAACCATCACCTGTGAACAACAGTGAGGGAGATAGCATGGAGATGAGTATATATGTCCCAAATATGCAGTACAAGAGCTTTGATGCATTTCTGGACTACTTTGATTCACCCAACACCGGAGTCTCCGCACCAGACACCGGAGTCTCCGGTCCTGGGGACCGGAGTCTCCGGACCTAAGTCCAGAGTCTCCGGTCAGGAAGCTCGGGTATGCGATGGGGAGATGCTGGTGAGGGTGAATCTAGTAGATCGGTCAATGCAACAAGGCTAGAGTACTAGAGTGCATGCAAACAAGTGATTCCAATGGACAAATCAGCAACAATCCTCAAAAACACATCTAGGGTTGAACCCTAGGAGGAAAAAGGAGAGGAGAGGTACCATATCTGTCCATGGGATCGATTCCTCCGGTGGGAATGACCCAATGGAGAAGAGGGGAAGGTTGGCCGGCTGCACGGCGGATCCCGGGGGCTTCTTGACCTCCGGGGAGGATTTTTGGAGGAGGAGGCGACGGGTTTGGAGGTAGGGGACGGGGTGAAGAATGAGGAACTGCTCTTCCAGTTCACCCCGTGCCCCTTCTTTAAGTGGCAGAAACCGTCCAGACCGGAGACTCCGGTCTACACCGGAGACTCCGGCCTACCGAGACTCGGTGTTTGTACCTGGAGACTCGGTCCTCTTCGACCAAAAATTCCAGGAAAGGTGTTTGGGGACATATATGAGAGATAGATGGTTTTTAAGGTAGGAAAAGGGCTTGGGTTAAGACATCAAACTGTGAAGAACCAATAAGATCCATAGAAGTTCGAAAATAATCAGAAAAACTTCAAGAGACTAAAATCAATCAAATGACGAACATGAGTAAGTGCCAACCTCTCAAATGAGAGAGGGCGGTGGCCTAGGCCACCATATTTGAGTATACTTGGCTTGGCACCACGAAGATATATCTTGGGTCCATTACCAAAACTCATCATTAAGCTCACATATCACTAAATGATATTAAGAGGAATGATTCTGATTGCTTTGGGCATAATGGGGGAGGGATGGTCCAATCAATTAGGACCGCACTCCCCCTATATCCATGCCTACACCTAGACCAAATATGAGATGAAACATAGGTCAGAGTGCAATAACATCAAGTTAAGCTCCTAGAATCTACGATATTTAGTTCATTCCTCAAGTAGCAAAACCTTGCTTCATCAAGTGGCTTCGTGAAGATATCGGCAAGTTGATCTTTGGTTGGTACATATGATAGATCAATATCACCTCGAGCAACATGATCTCTAATGAAGTGATGGCGAATCTCAATATGCTTTGTCCTTGTGTGATCCACCGGGTTGTAGGAAATCTTGATGGCACTTTCATTGTCACATAGAAAAGGCACTTTGTCACAATGGACACCATATTCCTTTAAAGTTTGCCTCATCCATAGCAATTGAGTGCACACACTAGCAGCTGCCACATACTCAGCTTCGGCGGTGGAGAGAGATATAGAATTTTGCTTCTTGGAAGACCAACATACCAAGGACCTACCAAGGAATTGGCAAGCCCCGGATGTTGATTTTCTATCATCCTTGTCACCCGCCCAATCCGAATCCGTGTATCCACAAAGAGCAAATGTTGAATCTTGAGGATACCAAAGACCATAAAATGGGGTATGAACCAAATATCGAAATATTCTCTTGACCGTCATCAAATAGCTTTCTTTAGGAGCCGCTTGATATCTTGCACACACACCTACACTCAACACAATATCGGGTCTAGATGCACAAAGGTAAAGCAAATAACCAATCATAGACCGGTATACCTTTTGATCCACATCATTACCATTTGGATTTTGTTCTAGATGAGTCTTTGTAGCCATGGGAGTAGGAGCTCCATTCAAATCTTGCATTTTTAATATCTTGAGCACATCTTGAGTATACTTGGCTTGATTGAAGAATGTCCCTCCTCTAACTTGCTTGATCTCAAAGCCAAGAAATACTCTCAACTCCCCCATCAAGGACATCCAGAACCTACTAGTCATAAGCTTTGAGAATTCATCATTAAAAGCTTTGTTATATGAGCCAAAGATAATATCATCAACATATATTTGTCATACAAAAAGCTCCCCATTGACCCTCTTAGTAAAAAGAGTGGGATCGATTTTCCCAACCTCAAATCCACGGTCAAACAATAACTCTCTAAGGTGCTCATACCACGTGCGTGGGGCTTGCTTGAGCCCATAGAGCGCATTGTCAAGTTTGTAGACATGGTTTGGGAAGTTGGGGTCCTCAAATCCTGGGGGTTGCTTAACATATACCAATTCATTTAAAGGACCATAAAGAAATGCACTTTCTACATCCATTTGTTGCAACTTAAAGTTATGATGTGCCGCATAAGCAAGAAGGATACGAATGGACTCAAGGCGAGCCACGGGTGCATAAGTCTCTCCATAATCAATTCCTTCAATTTGGGAATACCCTTGTGCAACCAATATAGCCTTGTTCCTTACTATAATTCCATGCTCATCTTGCTTGTTCTTGAATATCCACTTTGTTCCAATAACATTGCGGCAATCCTTTGGCTTCTCAACTAACTTACACACTTTGTTTCTCTCAAAGTTGTTGAGCTCTTTGTGCATAGCTTCTAACCAATCCGAATCTTCAAGAGCTTCCCACACTTTCTTTGGTTCAATCATGGAGATGTGTGCTTGGTGTTCGCTGAACCTCTTCAATTGTGCTCTTGTGGAAATTCCTTTCCTTAGATCTCCAACAACATTTTGGAGAGTGTGGTCTCTTATTTCCAACATTCTTTCCTTTCTAGCTTCGCGACGAGCGTGGATCTCCTCATTGTTTCTTGGAGGACCCTCTTCATCATTTTGATCCTCGTCTTGACCATCAACTTGACCTTGATCATCATTGGAGTCATCCTCTACATTTGGAGGCAAGGATTGACCTTAGTCTTGATCAAGTGCTCTTCTAGCATCAATTTGAGCTCGTCTCAAAACAGTATGGATGGATCTTCCTTGACAAATTGACTTGGCACCACTTGACAACCCATTGAATGGACCAAGCTCCCTTTGACTAGAGTTCACACATTGATAACTATGTTGAGGGTCCACATCTTGTCTTTGGCTTGAGTTAATGTCCTCTTCGGTAGATGGAGCATGTTGAGGTTGTGAAGATGAGGGCTCCACTCGAGTGGAGCATAGTTCTTCTCGATCCGCCATAAGGGGTTCCTCAACAGGGCGGATATAACCCACACCCATTCTTCCTATGGCATCCTGAGGCATTTCATCATCTGCATCACAAGCATCAACACGCCCCCCTGGGGACCATCATATTCTTCGAAGGTCACACTACAAGATTCTATGATGGCTCCGGAGAGCTTGTCATAGATTCTATAAGTGTGAGATTCGAGACCATAGACAACAAAAATACCCTCTAATGCTTTCTACTCGAATTTAGACAAACGAACACCTTTGATGAGATAGAAACACTTACAACCGAACACCCGGAAATAAGATATGTTGGGCTTGTTACCGGTAATTATCTCATATGGAGTCTTGTTGATTTTCTTGAGGAGGTAGAGTCGGTTTGAAGCATGGCAAGCGGTGGAGACGGCTTCGACCCAGAAGTTGTATGGAGATTTAAACTCCGCCAACATGGTCCTAGCCATCTCAATAAGAGTCCGGTTCTTCCGTTCGGCCACACCATTTTGTTGAGGGGTGTATGCAGCGGAATATTGATGTTTAATCCCCTCACCACTAAGGAAATAATTCAAGGTGTAGTTCTGGAACTTGGTGCCGTTGTCACTTCTTATAATCAACACGGTAACATTTTGTTACCGTTGAACCAAGTTGATGAAGTCGATAAAAGTCCTTTGAGTTTCACTCTTCAACTTGAAGAAATAAACCCAAGAGTATCTTGAAAAGTCGTCAACAATCACCAAACAATATTTCTTCCCTCCAAGACTTGCATGAGATTGAGGACCAAATAGGTCCACATGGAGGAGTTCCAAGATCTTGTTAGACTTGATTTGGTTCGTGGGCTTGTGAGGAGCTTCATGCATCTTCCCTAGAACACATTCCCTGCAAACATGATCTTTGGCAAAGGAAACATTTTCTTTTAGTCCAACAATATGGCCCTCTTTATGGAGACTTTGCAAAGTTCTCATATTGACATGGGCTAGTCGGCGGTGCCATAGCCAACCCACATCGGCCTTTCCGTATAAGCACATCGGACCTGCAGTGGCTTGCCCCAAAAAGTCCACCACATACAAGTCATTTTTTATGTACCCAACGAAAGCGACCTTGAGAGACTTGCTCCACATGAGAACCACAATATCATCATCAATAAAGACGGCAAAGCCCATCTTTCCAAGAGCACGGACAGAAAGTAAATTGTATCCAAGGGTTTCAACAAGCATGACGTTCACGAGTGTAATGTCGTGAGCCACCACTACCTTGCCGAAACCCATTACCTTAGACTTTGACTTGTCGGCATATGTGACGGTGATTTGATCTTCATTTGACACCAAGTCCTTGACAATAGACGAGCTTCCGGTCATATGACTTGTGCAACCACTATTGATCACCCATTTTGACCCTCCGGAAGCATAAGTTTACAAAAAGATCAAGCTAGTTTTTAGGTACCCATTTTTCAATGGGTCCTCTTTTGTTAGAAACAAGGGTCTTGGGAACCCAAATAGACCAAGCAATATAACCATCATAAGGGCCAACATATTGTGCATACACATCACCATAATGATCACGCATTAGAACATAGTGAGGGTTAACACTACCCGCAAAGTCATCATGAGACATAGTTTTCCCACTTTTGGTCTTACTACCCCCAATGGCCTTGTTAGTTTCTTGTGTGGGCTTGACCATCTTCTTCTTGTTGTTCTTCTTCTTCTTAGAATTGGAGACAAATCCAATGCCCCCTTTATCACCACTAGGCCTTTTCTTACTCAAAAGATCATCAATAGACTTGTTGCCTTGTGGAAATGTGGCCTTAGCAAGCTCCCCCTTCAACCTAGCATTCTCTTCAAGAATAGTTGTACTACTAGATGGAATGAAGTTACTAGGTGAAGGAATATTGGCCAATTGAGTTTGAAGCGTTTCATGGGACTTTGTGAGTGACAATAGTTCACTCTCCAAGGCCTTGTGGGCCTTATTAATCAAGCTAAAGTCCTCGGCAAGTTTTTCATGAACCACACCAAACTCAATCTTGTCCTTTCTAGCTCTTTTATATTTAGCAATAGCATGATCACGCTCTTTTATGAGTTTGTTAACAATAATGTCATTGGCATCATCAAGCCCTTCAAGTTTTAATTCAAGTGACAACCTATTTTCTTGTTCTTCTTCTAGAGCATTGTTTAGGGCCTCTAGCTCAATCATATGTTCATGCCCAAGTTTACATCTTACATCTAGAAGCTCTTGAGTATGTGATAGTTGATCTAAGATGTTTCCAAAATGTAGCTTAGCATCACCTTCTAGGTTAGTCATAAACTCATCAAAGGCAATTAATTCCTTTTTAACATCAAGAGACATCTCATCATTAATTTCATCATTATCTAAGTGAGTAGAGCGGGATGATGAAGATACCTCCGTTCATCTTGCCATAAGGCAAGTGGCATTCTTGGTGGAAGAGTTCTCATTTGGAGAATCGAAGAGTGAGAACGTCGGAGTAGAGGTGGTGGCAAGAGCAGCCACACCATGAGAAGTTTCTTCTTCGTCATCTTCATCATCTTCATTGTCGGAGGAGTACTCTTCATGAGTGATCAAGACTATTTCTCTCGGCTTCTTGTTGATGGGATTCTTTTTGATGAAAGGTTTCTTGTACGGTCCCTTGAGAGTCTTCTTCAACACAAGTTTTCCACAATGATCTTCTCTCTTCTCATAGGGGCAACTAGCTACAAAGTGGTAGCGGTCACCACAATTGAAGCAAGTTCTCAATCTTGTGGTATTATCTCTTTTCCCATTTGGATTGCTTCTCCGTTCCATTTCCATCTTGGCCTTGGATTTGTTCTTCCAAAAGTTCTTGGCATAGAAAGCCATATATTGACCATGAGCAATCTTGACTTCATCGGGATGGTCCATGGAAAGCCCTTCATCACTATCATCTTCATCCCCAAGGTCCACAACTTTGGCCTTTAAAGCAACATTGACAACATTGCTCATACCAAGGGCACGAGCATGGGCATCTTTGGCATTCTTGGCGGCAACCTTGAAAGCAGCCATCTCTTGCATAACTTCATTTGAGGTCATGAGATGGTAGTTGTTTCTTCCTTGTAGGCTCTTAAAGTCGGTGGGTTCAAAAGGCATGAGTGCACTCACATATTTCCTTTTTATCCATGCATCATCCACATGTGAGGCACCCACATTCCTAAAAGAAGTGGCGGTGGTCTTGAGCCTTCGGTACATATCTTCGTGATCTTCACCTTCTTTCATGTATAAGCCTTCGGCTTCATTGCTTAGAGAATCATATCGGTTCCTCCTCATACTCTCATTTCCAATAAACAACACAGTGAGAGCTTCCCAAGCTTCCTTGGCAATGCTAAAGTGCTCAATGTGTGGATAATCCTTTGTCCCCAAACCTTGTTGAATCATATGCAGAGCAGTGGCATTGAGTTGACTATTAACAATCTCTCTTCTTGTCAAGTTGTTTGGATCCCCAATAAAGAGTCCATGCTCGATGATGTTCCATAGTTCAATGCAAGAGCTGCGCATATGAGTTCTCATTAGTGATTGCCATTGAGCAAAAGTAGCAGATTCTTCAAGCTTAGGTGGGTCACCTCTATTGTATACATGAGGGTGAGGAATTGGAGGGTCGGGAGAGTACCATGAGTCACGGTGCTCACCCTTCCCACCATTATTGTGTGTGGAGGAATTAGCGTTGTCTATTTTACCCCCTACCACCATACCCTCGGGGGATACCGGAGTATTCCCTTTAGGTACAACGGATGGTAGATCCTCTTGAGGAGATGGGGGTGATGAGCCATCTTTGTCTTTAAGAAGTTGCTCAAGCATCTTCTTGACTTCGTTGACCAAGGAAGAGATCAATCTTGTTTCCAAGTTTATGAGATCTTCCATGGTCACCGAGGTCGACTCACTACCACCATCCCCTTCTTGGCTACCCATATTATCTTAGGCGGTAAGGCCCAAATAAAGAGCCAAGGCTCTTATGCCAATTGAAAGGATCGTATGGGCACCTAGAGGGGGGGTGAATAGGTGCTACTTCAAATTTTACTCTTTTTCAATTTAGGGTTTGACAAGAAAGGTAAATTCTCTAGAATATGCAACTATGGCGAATTTACCTATATGTCAAACAAGCACAAACTAACACAACACTAAGCAAGAACAAGTAAGTAAAGTGCGGTAAAGGATAGAAGTAACCAAGGGAGTGGACGCGGAGACACAAGGATTTGTTTCCCGTAGTTCCTTACTTTTGAGGGGAAGTACGTCTACGTTTGTAGAGGGGTGGTTTCAAACCACCAACGCCATGAGAGGCATCCCTTGTTCTCCGATGAACCTCACCCCAACGGGCTCGATTCACCTTCCACTATATCGGCAACCTTCGAGGTGGAAGCCGGCACATTTACAACAAGTTCGGGGCACACATCCACAACTGAATTGGAGGCTCCCAAATACAAGCAATTTGTCAAGACAAATCAAAGACAAGCTTGTAAGAACCAAATCAAAGTTAGGGTTTCCAAAGAAACACTAGAGCTTGGGGGCCCTCAAGTGAATGAGGGGGAAATGAAGATCTCTCTTGGTGAAGATGTGAATCAAGGCCTCCTCCTTCGATTCTCCAAAGATCAATGACTTTGGATGGATGGATGAAGAGATCTTGTGGATTTGGTGGCTCTAATGGTGTTGGTGTTCTTGAGCAGCTCGAGCGGCTGGAGGAAGAAGATAAGGGTCCCTATTTATAGACAGCCCCCTCCATGGAACCGTTTACGATTGCAGAAAAGTCGATCAGAGACTGTGCGAGACCGAGACTCCGGTCTACACCGAGACTCGCCAATCTCGGACCAGTCTACGGATCGCCTTCCGACCCACCCAGCGGTTCTTCACAGAACACCGGAGACTCTGTCCTTTCAACACCGGAGACTCCGGACTGACCAAAGTCCGGAGACTCCGGAGTAACCTCCGGTGCAGCCTCCGGACCCCTAGTCAGAATGTCCCAGCCATGTCCTGGGAGGCACCACCGGAGCCAGAACCGGAAACTCCGGACCACACCGGAGACTCCGGTCTTGGCAGACCGGAGACTCCGGTCTGGAGTTTCCAGAACAGTGGCAAATGTATGTGGTCTTTTCCCAAGAGTGTGTGTGATGTTTATCTATGATAATACCAACCTGTGGACAATAACAAACTGTAAAATGATCTACTTGTTGTTAACGAACACCAAAAGTGATTATGACAATAAATGTCCTTTCACACGCTTACCTACCTGTTATGAATGCACCTCCTTCACCTCCATTCAAGAACAACCAAGATGCGTATGTCGAATGGAAAGCCCAAACTATGTGACTCATGGAATCTACTAGGCAAGTTAGTTAGTCGAGGGGTTCCCATGGCCCCGTGTGGCTGTACGCTCGTCCTGGTTCAGGAGGCAAGAACTTAGGGTCCTAATGGTGGCAGGTATGGGACTGGAAAAACCACAACCCATCGTGGCCTCCCATACAAGCCTTAGCATGTTTAACTTTCATCTCTGATCATACCACGTCATCCTATCAAACTAGGTTGTTCATTCATAGCTCTGAATCATCAACCGAATGGACCAGTAGTAACAGCTAAGCATGGCTAAGCACAACAGATGTAACATTTCTAGCAACGATTCACAAGCCAAACCCTAGTTATGCTAGGAGAAGTGGATCAAGGAGTATAGGCTACAAAGGGAACATGCATCATATAGGATTATGTTGGAGATATGCCCTAGAGGCAATAATAAATGTAGTTATTATTATATCTTTGTGTTTATGATAAATGTTTACGTTCATGCTATAACAGTATTAACAAGGAAACATTAATACTTGTGTGATTTGTAAACTAAATTAGAGTCACTGGTAAAGCCTCTACATAATACTAGCTTGTTGGTTAATAAATGATTGTGGTTTCCCTATCATGAACATTGATATGTTATTAACAACAAGATCATATCGTTAGGATAATGGTATGATGGACATACTCCTATAGATAAACGTAGCATAAAGATCAAGTCATTTTAATAGTTTAATTGTTATATGCTTTCTGATACATAGTAACCTAATTCCTTCGACCATGAGATCATGCTTATCACCATCACCGGAAGGATGCTTTGATGACATCAAACACCACACCATAACTGGGTGGTTATAAAGGTGGCATTGAGTATTCGGAAAGTATGGGTTGAGACACATGGATCAAGAGTGGGATTTGTCCATCCATATGACGGATAGATATACTCTGGGCCCTCTCGGTGGAATGTCATCCAATTGGCTTGCAAGCATGTGACTGTCTCACAAGGGATCACATATCACGGGAACAAGAAAAGAGTACTTATCGATGTGAGGTTGAACTAGGTATGCAGAGATACCGACGATCAAAACCTCGGATAAGTAAACTATCGTGAGACAAAGGGAAATTGGTATCGTATGTAAGTGGTTCATTTGATCGCAAAGTAATCGTTGAAATATGTGGGAGCCATATGAATTTCCAGATTCCTCTATTGGTTATTGTTTGGAGAAGTGTCTCGATCATGTCCGCATAATTCACGAACCGTAGGGAGACACACTTAAGGATTCGATGTTGTTGAGTAGTTATGGAATGATGAGTAAGAGACCGAATGTTGTTCGGAGTCTCGGATGGGATCCGGGATATCACGAGGAGATCCGTAATGGTCCGGAGAATAAGATTCATATAAGGAAAGTCCTGTTTTGGAGTTGGAGAATGATTCCGGTGTTTTCATGGGGAATGTTCTAGAAGGGTCCGGAAGGTCCGGCACTCCGGAGGAGAAGGGTACATGAATGTGTCATAACAAGTTGGAATGGTTGCATCATGTACTAGGTGTCATCGCTGAGCAAAATAAAGGGATAAATCAAATCCTAGTTTGAGAAGTCAAACGCCAATTTGAAAAGTCAAACGGCAAGTTTGCTTGGTGGAGGGAGAGTAGGAAACCTACTTGGGGAGGAAGTCCTCCTCCCTCCACCGCCGGCCAAGGAGGCCGAGTTGGGGGAGGACTCCCTCCTCCCAATCGGCACCCTCCCACCTATATAAGGAGGGGCAGGGGTGCCCCTCTAGTACACACCTTGCCCCACCAAAACCCTAACCCTAGTCGCCGGCCCTCCTGCAGCCGCCGCCGCCCTAGGGTTTCTCCCAAGCCGCCGAGTTGGGGCTTCCCCTTGCCCTAGCCGCCGGCCTATACCTCTCTACTTGGTGCCTCTAAACCCTAGATCACCAAGGCCTCTCTCATAGTCCACCATAATCGCTCCGGCTTAAGGCGAAGCCCTGCGAGATCTCCCCTCTACTTCCGGTACCACGCCGTCGTGCTGCCGGAATCGCGAGGAGAGTGCTACAACCTCCGCTGCCTGCTGGAACAAGGGAGAGGAAGGTCTTCATAGAGTACCGAACGTGTGACCGACTGCGGGAGCGCTGCCGGAACGCAGCACCGGAAGGATCGTCTACACGATCTTGAGATCGGCAAGAGTACGACTACATCACCCACGAGAATCTGCTCTCGTTAAACACTTTGGAATCTTCGAGGGTGAGTTATTCTATTGACTCGTTGCTACAATCTAGTAGATAGATCTTGGCTTGTTTGTTTGTATGCGGTAGAAATTTTTTGTTTTCCATGCTACGAACCCCTACAGTGGTATCAGAGCCGTGTCTATATGTAGATCTGTTGCACGAGTAGAACACAATGGTCATTGTGGGCGGTGGTGATTTTATTATCAATTGCTTCTTGTGTACTTTGCATCTTGCGGTATGATGGGATGAAGCGGCCCGGGCTAACCTTACATGACATCGTTCATGAGACTTGCTCCACGCTCAACATGCAACTTGTATTGCATAAGTGGCTTTATGGTGTCCTGTCTCCCATTATAGTATAGATCCAATTTACAACGGGCACTTGATAGTTCAAACATCAACATTGTGGTTCTTGTTCGTAAGTTAGATCGACACTTATTGAAAGCCCCAAACCACGTAAAATATGCAAAGAAAATTAGAGGCGTCTAACTTTGTTTTGCAGGGGTGTGTTGTGATGTGATATGGCCATGATTGTGATTATATTTGATGTATGCAATGTTCCTTATTGTAAGTTGGCAACCGGCAGGAGCCATATGGTTGTCTTTAATTTCTGTTAAGACCCGCATGTCTATTCAAAGTAGTTGTAATAGTTGAAGCTTGTGGACGACAATCATGGAGCAGCGTCATTGACCTTGATGCAATGCCGGTGATGATGGAGATCATGTTCGTGCTTGAAGATGGAGATCGGAAGCACAAAGAAGAAAGGCCATATCATATCACATATTATGAATTGCATGTGATGTTAATCCTTTATGCATCTTGTATTGCTTAGTTAACAACGGTAGCATTATAAGATGATCCCTCATGCACATAAATTTCAAGTTCTAAAGTGTTCATCCTCAGTAAGCACCGTTGCTAAAGCTTGTTGTTTCGAAGCACCACGTGATGATCGGGTGTGTTAGATTCTGCAAGTGTATACAACGTGAGCAAGTCAGATTTGCTCATGCGGAAGCTAAGGTTTGATCTTGATGAGCCTAGCATGTGCAGACATGGTCTCGGAACACGGATCACCGAAAGGTAAAACATGAATCATATAGTAGATATGATGAACATGTCGATTGTTCGCCATTGAAGCTACATCAACTCTCGTGATGATCGGTTTTGATGTGGTGGATCTGGTTCGTGTGATCACTAAAACAATGTGAGGGATATTGTTTTGAGTGGGAGTTCACCTAGATTAATTTAACTATTAATTAGAACTCAATTTGTCATAAACTTAGTCTAAACTATTGCAAATATGTTGTAGATCAATGGCGGCCCCTACCATCAATTTTAATGCGTTCCTAGAGAAAGAAAAGTTGAAAAACAATGGAAGCAACTTCGCGGATTGGTTCCGCAATTTGAGGATTGTCCTCAATGCTGGTAATTTGACCTATGTCTTTGGATGCACATTGGGTGACCCTTTGCGGTGATGCTACCGATGAAGTAAAGAATGTTTACCTCGCTCGGAAGACTCAAGACTCCAGATTCGGTGCTATCTTGTATGGTTTGGAATCGGAGCTTCAGAAAAGGTTTGAGAATTCAGACCCACATGATATTGTCCGTGAACTCAAATTGATATTTGAGACTCACGCGATAGTTGAGAGCTATGAGGCTTCTGAAAAGTTCTTTAACTGCAAGATGGAAGAGGGCAGCTCCGTCAGTGAGCATGTGCTTAAGATGTCTGGACACGCAAACAAACTCCAAAGCTTGGGTATAGTGATTCCTAATGCTTTGGGGATTTACTGTGTCCTCCAATCACTACTACCAAGTTACAAGAACTTTGTGATGAACTACAATATGAAAAGCATGAACAAGCAGTTGCCAGAACTCTTCTCCATGTTAAAATCTGCAGAAGTGGAGATCAAGAAAAAGCACCAAGTGTTGATGGTCAATAAGACCACCAAATTCAAGAAAGGCAAGTCTAAGCAAAAGGGACACTTCAAGAAGGGTGGTAAGAAAGTTGCCGCACCGACAAAGAAGACCAAGGCTGGACCTAAGCCTAATACTGAGTGCTTTTACTGCAAGGGAGAAGGTCACTAGAAGCGGAATTGCCCAAAGTACTTGGCGGATTTGAAGAACGACAACATCAAAAATAAAGGTATATCCGATATACATGTTATTGATGTGTATCTCACTAGTACTCGTAGTAGTGCCTGGGTATTTGATACTGGTTCGGTTGCTCATATTTGTAACTCGAAATAGGTGCTGCAAAATAAACGGAAGCTAGCGAAGAACGAGGTGACGATGCGCGTTGGAAATGGATCAAAGGTTGATGTGATCGCGGCCGGCACGCTACCTCTTCATCTACCATCGGGATTAGTTTTATACTTAAATAGTTGTTATTTGGTGCCTGCGTTAAGCATGAACATTATATCGGGATCTTGTTTATTGTGAGATGATTACTTGTTTAAGTCCGAGAATAATGGTTGTTCGATTTATATGACTAATATGTTTTATGCACATGCACCTTTGATAGATGGTCTATTCTTATTGAATCTCGATAGTGGAAATACACATATTAATAACATTGAAGCTAAACGTTTGAAATTGAGCGATAACTCGACCTATATGTGGCACTGTCGTCTTGGTCACATTGGAGTGAAGCGTATGAAGAAACTCCATTCTGATGGACTTCTTGAATCACTTGATTTCGAATCACTTGAAAGATGCGAAGCATGTCTGATGGGTAAAATGACTAAGACTCCATTTTCTGGTATGATGGAGCGAGCTACGGACTTATTGGAAATCATACATACCGATGTGTGTGGTCCGATGAGTGTAGCATCGCGCGGTGGTTATCGTTATATTCTTACCTTCACGGATGACTTGAGTAGATATGGGTATATCTATTTCATGAAACATAAGTCCGAAACTTTCGAGAAGTTTAAGGAATTTCAAAGTGAGGTGGAGAATCAACGTAACAAGAAGATTAAATTTCTATGTTCTGATCGTGGAGGTGAATATCTAAGTTACGAGTTTGGCGAGCATTTAAAGAAATGCGGAATACTTTCACAATTGACACCGCCGAGAACACCACAGTGTAATGGTGTGTCCGAACGTCGTAATCGAACTCTCTTAGATATGGTTCGTTCTATGATGTCACTTACAGATTACCGCTATCATTTTGGGATTATGCATTAGAAACAGCCGCATTCACTTTAAATAGGGCACCATCTAAATCCGATGAAACGACACCGTATGAACTATGGTTTGGGAAGAAACCTAAATTGTCGTTTCTTAAAGTTTGGGGTTGCGAAGCCTATGAAAAGAAGTTACAGCCAGACAAGCTTGAACCCAAAGCGGAAAAATGCGTCTTCATAGGATACCCAAAGGAAACTATTGGGTATACCTTCTATCATAGATCCGAAGGCAGAATCTTCGTTGCCAAGAATGGATCCTTTCTAGAGAAGGAATTTCTCTCGAAAGAAGTGACTGGAAGGAAAGTAGAACTCGACGAGGTTGTCGAACCTTCTCTCGAACTTGCAAGTAGCGCAGCAACGGAAGAAGTTCCTGTGGTGCCTGCACCAATAAGAGAGGAAGCTAATGATGATGATCATGAAACTTCGGTTGAAGTTGCTATAGAGCCTCGCAGGTCAACGAGAACTCGTACCACTCCTGATTGGTATGATCCCGTTATGAGTGTCATGTTGGTGGACAACACCGATGACCCTGCGACATATGAGGAAGCAATGATGAGCCCAGATTCCAATAAATGGCAAGAAGCCATGAAATCCAAAATTGGATCCATGTACGAAAACCAAGTATGGACTTTGGTGGACTTACCGGATGGCCGGAAGGCTGTCGAGAACAAATGGATTTTCAAGAAGAAAACAGATGCTGATGGTAATGTTACTGTCTATAAAGCTCGACTTGTCGCAAAAGGGTTTCGACAGATTCAAGGAGTTGACTACGATGAGACTTTCTCACCAGTAGCGAAGCTAAAGTCTGTAAGGATTTTGTTAGCAATCGCTGCATATTATGATTATGAGATATGGCAGATGGATGTAAAAACAGCGTTCCTCAATGGAGACATTGATGAAGAGTTGTATATGATGCAACCCAAAGGTTTTGTCAATCCTAAAGATGCTAACAAGGTATGCAAACTTCAACTGTCCATATATGGATTGAAGCAAGCATCCCGAAGTTGGAATCAACGTTTTGATAAGGTAATCAAAAGTTTTGGTTTTATACAAACTTATGGACAAGCTTGTATTTACAAGAAAGTGAGTGGGAGCTCTGTAGCATTCTTAATACTATATGTAGATGACATATTGTTGATTGGGAATGATGTAGACCTTCTTAATAGTGTCAAGGAATATTTGAATAATAGTTTTCCAATGAAAGATCTTGGCGAAGCAGCTTACATATTAGGCATAAAGATTTATAGAGATAGATCGAGACGCCTAATATCGTTGTCACAAAGTACATATTTGGACAAAGTTCTAAAGAGGTTTGGAATGGAAGATAGCAAGAAAGGGTTCTTGCCCATGTTGCCCAATACGACCTTGAGTAAAACTCAAAGTCCAGCAACGGCAGAAGATAGAGAAAGGATGAGTAAGACTCCCTATGCCTCAGCCATAGGATCTCTAATGTATGTCATGCTATGTACTAGACCCGACATTGCATATGCTGTTAGTTTGACTAGTAGATATCAAAGTGATCCAGGAGTGGATCATTGGACAGCGGTCAAAAACATCCTTAAGTACTTGAGAAGAACTAAGGATATGGTTCTTTCTTATGGAGGTGATGAACAGCTCGTTGTTAATGGTTACACCGATGCTAGTTGGAACACCGATCCGGATGATTCTAAATCTCAATCTGGATACGTATTTATTTTGAATGGTGCAGCAGTTAGCTGGAGGAGTGCAAAGCAAAGCGTTGTGGCGAGATCTTCAACTGAATCGGAATACATAGCTGCTTCGGAGGCTTCACAAAAAGCGATATGGATGAAGGAGTTCATTACAGATCTCAGTGTGGTTCCAAGTGCGCTGGACCCAATGTATATCTACTGTGATAACATGGGCGCCATAGCCAATGCGCAAGAACCAAGGTCACACAAGAATATGAAGCACATCAAGCTACGTTTTCATGCTATTCGAGAACATGTCCAAGATGGTGACATAAAGATTTGCAAAGTACACACAGATCTGAATGTGGCGGATCCGTTGACTAAACCTCTCCCGAGAGCAAAACATGACCAACACCAAACTGCCATGGGTGTTCGGTATATTACCATGTAATCTAGATTAGTTGACTCTAGTGCAAGTGGGATACTGTTGGAGATATGCCCTAGAGGCAATAATAAATGTAGTTATTATTATATCTTTGTGTTTATGATAAATGTTTACATTCATGCTATAACAGTATTAACAAGGAAACATTAATACTTGTGTGATTTGTAAACTAAATTAGAGTCCCTGGTAAAGCCTCTACATAATACTAGCTTGTTGGTTAATAAATGATTGTGGTTTCCCTATCATGAACATTGAGATGTTATTAACAACAAGATCATATCGTTAGGAGAATGGTATGATGGACATACTCCTATAGATAAGCGTAGCATAAAGATCAAGTCATTTTAATAGTTCAATTGTTATATGCTTTCTGATACATAGTAACCTAATTCCTTCGACCATGAGATCATGCTTATCACCATCACCGGAAGGATGCTTTGATGACAACAAACACCACACCGTAACTGGGTGGTTATAAAGGTGGCATTGAGTATTCGGAAAGTATGGGTTGAGACACATGGATCAAGAGTGGTATTTGTCCATCCATATGACGGATAGATATACTCTGGGCCCTCTCGGTGGAATGTCATCCAATTGGCTTGCAATCATGTGACTGTCTCACAAGGGATCACATATCACGGGAACGAGAAAAGAGTACTTATCAGTAACGAGGTTGAACTAGGTATGCAGAGATACCGACGATCAAAACCTCGGATAAGTAAACTATCATGAGACAAAGGGAAATTGGTATCGTATGTAAGTGGTTCATTCGATCGCAAAGTAATCATTGAAATATGTGGGAGCCATATGAATTTCCAGATTCCTCTTTGGTTATTGTTTGGAGAAGTGTCTCGATCATGTCCGCATAATTCACGAACCGTAGGGAGACACACTTAAGGATTCGATGTTGTTGAGTAGTTATGGAATGATGAGTAAGAGACCGAATGTTGTTCGGTGTCTCAGATGGGATCTGGGATATCACGAGGAGATCCGGAATGGTCCGGAGAATAAGATTCATATAAGGAAAGTCCTGTTTTGGAGTTGGAGAATGATTCCGGTGTTTTCATCGGGAATGTTCTAGAAGGGTCCGGAAGGTCCGACACTCCGGAGGGGAAGGTTACATGAATGTGTCATAACAAGTTGGAATGGTTGCATCATGTACTAGGTGTCATCGCTGAGCAAAATAAAGGACATGGCCGCGGAGTGCGAGGCCAAGGGCGCCAAGCTCGCCGACGCCATCATCGCCACAGAAGCCAACCATGCGGAGGAGCTCGCCAAGTACACGAGCGGGGTCGACAATGATGACCCCACAATACTCAAGAAGCCCAACTCAGAGAATGGTGGATCGACCGTGTTCGAGGCAACCACGCACACGCGCTCCGTCGAGCTGGTCCCAGGCGACTCCAGCCAAACGGTGACGATCAGGACGGGCATGATCCTAGCATAGAAAGGCGCGCTCATCGAGTTCATTCGTGAGAATCGCGACATCTTAGCATGGAAGCCATCTGACATGCATGGTGTCCCAAGAGAACTTGCTAAGAACAAACTCAAAGCTGACCCCAAAGCGCGACCCATCAAGCAGTCGCTGCGGCCCTTCAACAAGGAGCGCCATCGAGCAATCGCCGAGGAGCTGCAGCGCCTACTCGCTGCAGGCTTCATACGGCCAATCAAATACTCCAAGTGGCTGGCAAACCTAGTCCTGGTCGAGAAGAAGAACGGGACCTGGAGAATGTGTATCGATTACACAAACCTCAACAGCGCCTTCCCAAAGGAGCAGTTCGTCCTCCCGTGGATCGATCAAATCATCGACTCGACCACGGGCTCAGAGTCGCTGTGTTTCCTTGACGCCTACTCTGGTTACAACCAGATCAAAATGGCAGTCGAGGACGAGGAGAAGAAGGCGTTCATCATGCCATTTGGAGCATTCTGCTACACCGCCATGACGTTTGGCCTCAAGAACGCCGAAGCGACCTAACAGAGGTGCATGCAGGAGTGCCTTGCGAGCCAAATTGTCCACAACATCCACGTATACATCAACGACGTGGTGGTGAAGGCCACTCGCCAGGGCGATCTACTCGCCGACCTGGCAGAAACATTCGCCAATCTGCGGAGGTACAAGATCAAGCTCAATCCAGGAAAGTGCACCTTCAGTGTACCTACGGGATAGCTGCTGGGGTATGTAGTCTCCAAACGAGGCATCGAGGCAAACCCCACCAAGATCAACACGATCACCCGGCTCGGCAAACCCGAGTGCCTACGTGACGTCCAGAAGCTGGTCGGGTGAGTCGCGGCTATCAGTCGCTTCATCCACCGGCTAGGCGAGAAGGCAATGCCTCTCTAGCGCCTAATGCGCAAGAACCCCATGTTCCAGTGGGACAAGGAGGCAGACGACACGCTCCACGCACTCAAGGAAGTGCTACTCGTGGCCCCGCTACTCGCCCCCCCCCCCCGTCGACAAGGAGCCCATGCTCGTCTACGTCGCGGCTTATGAACGAGTCGTCAGCACCGCCATGGTCATCGAGCGACCAGAAGAGGGCAAGGAGCGCCCGGTGCAGCGACATGTCTACTACATCAGCGAAGTCCTCGCCGAGTAGCGCCAGCGCTACCCGCAGTACCAAAAGTTGGTATATGCGGTCTTCCGAGCCCAGCAGCGACTTCCGCACTACTTCCAGGAGCACCCAATTACGGTTGTCTCCTTAGCGCCGTTGCAGGACATCATCCGTAACCGCGAAGCGACTGGACGAGTCGCCAAGTGGGTCGTCGAGATCGGAGTCCACAACATTAGGTACGAGCCACGCAAGGCAATCAAGTCGCAGGCCCTGGCGGACTTCCTCGCTGACTGGGAGGAGGCGCAGCAGCCGGAGAAGCTGCCGTACCTCCACTACTAGTCGCTACACTTCTGAAAGAACATTTTATAATCCCTAGTGTTTTGTGTGTTAGATAACAATATCAAGGATTATTTAATGTGTGTTGAAGTGTTGCAGCTACCTATGAGAAAAGGGGAAAAGGATTCTATTTTTGGGGGGGCGGATAATCCGCCCCCACCAGGGGCGGATAATCCTCCCCTCCATCTTCCCAAGTAGTCGCAAGCCCCAGAAGGGGGCGGAGTTTTGGCCGGATTTTCCGGCCCTGCCGGATAATCCGCCCCTCAGGGGGGCCGGATAGTCCGCCCCCTGGTCATCGCCAAGGTGCAAGCACCAGAGAGGGGGCGGAGTATTGGCCAGACTTTCGCTGGCGGATAATCCGCCAGGGGGCGGATTATCCGCCTACGGGGCGGATTATCGCCCCCAAGATCTTCACCAAGTTTCGCAGGCGCCAGCCCCAGAGAGGGGGTGGAGTTTCCCCCGGAGAATCCGCCCTTGGGGCGGAGTTTTCCCAGGGGGCGGATAATCCGCCCCAAGTGATCTGGGGAGGGGGTATTTAAGTCAGCCTTCCCCCTCCTGCCAGAACTCTTGATACATTCGAAAAACACCAGATCAGATCTGAAAGCTTCATCCAAGAGAGCTCCACCTAGATCCACCCAAAGGCCCCATCCCTTGGGGAATCGAAGGAGGAGAACTCGATCTTCATCATCAGCAATCAAGCGCTTCATCTCCTCTCCATTCATTTGGAGAACCCCCGATCTAGTATTTCTTGCAAATACCTAGATCCTTGTTTTTGTTTATATTGATAAACCTTGTTCTTGTGGCAGCTTGTTATCATCTCGGGATCCCCCAATTCGGTTGTGGGTGTGTGCCCTGATAGTGTTGTAAAAGGCGCCAGTTCCCGCCTCGAAGGGATCCAATAGTGGAGAAGGTGGATCAGGCCTCTCGTGGCGAGATCCATCGGAGAATAGGGTGAAGCCTATTGTGGCGTGGTGGTCTTAGAACCGCCCACCCCTCCAACGCAGATGTACTTCCCTTAACAAGGAAGTAACTGCGGTAAAACAAATCCCCGTGTCTCCGCGTGCTCCACTACGGTTTCCTCGCTCATCTTTTACGTGCTTAGTAGTTAGGGTTACATATAGGGAAATTCTTGTAGTTGCATATCTAGATAATTTACTTTGTGTCAAGCCTAAAATTGAAAACGTATTAAAAATTGGTTAGCACCTATTCACCCCCCCCTCTAGGTGCCCATACGATCCATTTCAATTGGTATCAGAGCCTCGGCTCTTATTTCGGGCTTAATCGCCTAAGAGAAGTATGGGTTCCAAGGTAGATGGGAGTGATGCTCCGGAGGTAGTCACCATGAATGATCTCAAGACGTTGGAAACAACCTTGGTGAGTTCAATGGAGGCTAAGATGGAAGAGATGCGTCAATTGATAATGCGTCTCTCCACATCCGCAGCATCACCTCCATCTAACTCTGAGGATACAACTCCGCAATCCAAGGAAACGGGTAAAACCGTTTCCAATGATAACGAAGTGGTTGGTGATGATACTAGCAAGAGCTCCTCCTCAAAAAAGGATAGCGGTAAGGATGGATACAATGAGGTTTCTCATGTGTATTCCCCTGATCCACCTATCCCTCACCCACATATACATAATAGGGGTGATCCACCCAAACTTTCTGCATCTACTTTATCTCAATGGCAATTTTTGATGAAATCTCATGTGTGCAGTTCCTCCATAGAGTTGTGGAAGATCATCGAAAATGGTCTTCATGTTGGAAACCCCAACAATCTCACAAGAAGAGAAGTGGTCGATAGCCAACTCAACGCTACAGCTCTACACATGATACAGCTTGGTGTGGGTGACAAAGACATGCCACACATTCAGCATCTTAGCACAGCTAAATAAGCTTGGGATGCCCTCACCGAGCTCTTCATCGGAAATGAAAGTATGAGAAGGAATAGATATGATGCTTTGAGCAATGAAGCTGAAGGTGAAGGGAATATGCCCTGAGAGGTAATAATAAAGTGTTTATTATGTGTATTCCAAGTATATGATAGATGTTTATTTTGCATGCTATAATTGTATTAATACGGAAACGTTAATACATGTGTGTTTAATAAACAAACAGAAAGTTCCTAGTTATGCCTCTCTCAAAAACTAGCTCGTTGATTAACAAGATGATCAAAGTTTCCTGATCATGGACATTGGATGTTGTTAATAACGGGATCACAACATTAGTGTAATGGTGTGATGAACATTCATCCGAAGTATAGCATTACGATCAAAGTCATTGAGTTTATATTGCTATAACAACTTACGAAGTGATCCTAATCCTTAGACCATGAGATCATGTCAATCACTAACACCGGAAGAGTTTCTTGATAACATCAAACGTCACACCGTAACAGGGTGATTATAAAGATGGATTCAGAACTAATAAAGTGTTATGTTGAGGCTCATGGATCGAGAGTGGAATTTGTTCATCCCATGACGGATAGATATACTCGGGCCCTCTCGGTGATATCACATTGATTAGCTTGCAAGCAAGTGATTTGATCACTAGAATGTTGTATCGAAGGAACGAGAAAAGAGTGCATGTCGTAACGAGATCAAACTAGGTATGGAGATACAAGATCGAATCTCTCGGACATGTAATATATCGTGAAACAAAGGGATTAAGATACTAGCGTAAAGGTTCCACGATCACAAGAAAGTCATTGTTGAATGTGGGAGTCGATGGGTCTCCAGATCCCGCTCGATTATTGATCCGAGAGGGTCTCGATCATGTCCGCATTATTCACGAACCGTAGGGTGACACACTTAAGAGACACCGACATCCAATTGGAGCAAATGTTTCATGCCGAAAGAATGAATAAGCGCAGGAATTTATTTCACTAGATACCAAACAAAGTTTTCGGGTGAAATTGCATAAAGTGGTTATGCATGTGAAATAGAATTCTAGCAAGGGTTTATTTTGAATGTTTGTCATTAAAGTAATTGACAAAATTCTGAATAAAATAAAAGAGTTTTATTTAATGAGAGTTTGCATTAAATTTGGTGGAAATTTAATGGGAATTTGAGGACTTTTGAATGGAGGGATTTTAAAGGGCATTTTGAGTGGAGTGTCCACCCACATGAATGAAGGAGGGAGGGCAGCCCCATGGGCGGCCACCCCTTGGGTGCCCTCCTCCTATAAAAGGAGCCCCTCCTCACTTGTCTCACACACCTCCTCGTGAAGGATCTCTCTCCCCTCTAGAATTTATCCCCCATGGTCTCGGACTAGCGAGATACATGTTCCCGGTGGCTATTCGGCAAGAAAGAGTTGTGCTTCCGCTGCATCGCTGGAGCGAGGAGGCGGAGGTTGCTCGGTGCCTCGAACGTGTGTGTGAGCACGGATGCGCTGCTGATTTGCGGAGCTAGTACTTCCTCTCGATCTTGAGATCGGCAAGAGATCGTCTACATCAACCACGAGTTGAACTCGTTAAGCTTTGTCGGTCTTCAAGGGTATGTTCTCTACGGATATACATCCGCCCGTTGTTTGTATCTAGTAGATAGATCTTGGTATATATAGTTCACATCGTAGGAAATTTTTTGTTTTCTATGCTGCGAACCCTACAGTGGTATCAGAGCCGGATCTATGCGTAGATACTTTACACGGGTAGTACACATGAGTATGTGGGCGATGATGATCATGTTGTTGCTCCTTTGTTGTAATTTTGGATATTGGTGGCATAGTGGGATGAAGCGGCCCGGACAAACTTTACATGTCCTCACACATGAGACATGTTCCACGCTTGACATGCAACTAGTTTGCATAAGTGGCTAGCGGGTGTCTGTCTCTCCCACTATAGTCAATATCTATTTTGCAAGCGAGTTGTCAACAATTTGATTATCCTCATTGTGGTTCATGTTCGTAGGTAAGAACGGTTCTATCTCGAAAGCCCTAAGCCACGTAAAACTTGCAATGGATAAATTAGAGGCGTCTAGTTTAGATTGTTGCTGGTGTTATGATATGGTAGTGTTGTAAGTAGAAGTATGAGATGATACTCTTACAACACACATAGCGTGTAAAATCCATAGACCTTGGATTTACACATATAGGTATGATAGTGATCATACCACGATGCACATGATAGAGATCATCCGGAACCATATCATTTCACTAATAAACATATGATGTTTTGATAGCATCTTATATTGCTTGTTTAGCGCTTTGTTAGCATAATAAGATGATCCCTCATTTAAATATCAAGATAAGAATGTGTTCTTCCTTTAGTATGCACCGATTATGTTTTCGCTCCAAGACATCACGTGATGATCGGGTGTTCTTGGATCCACGACCATATTTGGTGTAAAAGCAGTTACACACGAATACTAAGGTTCTAACTTGGCGAGCCTAGCATGTACAGACCTCGGAACACGGACCGAAAGGTTAAGCATGAGTCATATAGTTGATATGATGCCCATTTGATGCTCGCCTTTGAAGCTATACCGACTCACGTGATGATCGGACTTGGTGTAGTGGATTTGGTTCATGTAATCACCAAAAAGGCACGAGGGATGTCGTTTTTGAGTGGGAGTTCATTCATAATATGATTATTTGAACTCAATCTATCATACACTTATTCTAAACTTTACAAATTCTGTTGTAGATGGCACCACCTGCTTTTAATTTCAATGTGTTCATGGAGAAAGAGAAACTAGCAACGAACGGTAGCAACTTTACCGAATGGGCCATGAATTTGAGGATTCTCCTCTCTGCACAAAAGCAATATGTGCTAGAAGCGCGTTAGGCCCCACCTTTGATGATGCCCCTGACGAGGAGAAGAATGTCTATCAGACTCGTCAGGAGGACCATAACTTAGTTCATTGCGGCATATTGTATGGGCTAGAGCTGAAACTTCGAAAGCGTTCCGAAAACGGCAATGCATTTGATACAATGGGTGAGTTGAAAATGATTTTCGACACACATGTTGTAGAGAGCTACAACGCTCGTAAAAGTTCTTTAGCTACATGATGGAAGAGCACATTTCTTAGTGAGCATGTACTCAAGATGTCGGGTTACCCGATAAGCTTGTGTCCTTGGGAATATCGATTCCCATTGACTTAGGCATCCATCGTGTTCTGCAGTCTCGCCACCTAGCTATAAGAGCTTCGTGATGAACTATAATATGCAAGGCATGAAGAAGTCTCTCCCGAGCTTCCAATGCTTAAAACTGCGAAGTGGAGATCAAAAGGAACATCAAGTGTTGATGATCAATAGGAACACTGGTTTCAAGAAAGACAAGAAGGGAAAACGGAAGGAAGTAAGGCGGCAAGCTGTTGCCGCTGAAAAGAAACCCCGAGTTGGACCTAAGTCCGATTCCGAAAGTGCTACTATTGTAAGGGATCGCCATCGAAGCATAATCGCCCAAGTATCTGGCGCATAAGAAGGCAAGGCAAACAAAGGTATATATGATATACATGTTATTGATGTGTACTTGACTAGTGCTCGCAGAGCACCGGGTATTTGATACGGTTCGTTGCTAATATTTGTAACTCGAATCGTGGGCTGGAACAAGCGACCGCTAGCAAGGGTGAGGTCAAGATGCGTGTCGGCAATGGATCAAGCGTTGATGTGATCGCCGAACGCTGCCTCTCCACTTACCGTCGGGATTAGTTATAAACTTGAATAAATGTTATCCGTGCTGCACCGAGCATGAACATTGTATCCGGATCGTGTTTGATGCGAAGTGGTTATTCATTTAAATCCGAGAACAATGGTTGTTCCATTTATATGAATGAAATATTTTATGGTCATGCACCGATGATGAATGGTTTATTTCTATTAGATCTCGATGATAATGTTACACATATTCATAATGTTGATGCTAAAAGGATTAAACTTAATGATGATATATCCGCATATATGTGGTAATCGCGTCTAGGTCATATTGGCGTTAAACGCATGAAGAAGCTCCATTTGGATGGACTTTTGGAATCACTTGATTATGAATCATTTGATACATGTGAGCCATGCCTTATGGGCAAGATGACTAGAACGCCGTTTTCCGGTTCAATGGAACGGGCAGGATGATTTATTGGAAATCATACATTCGATGTATGTGGTCCAATGAGTGTCGGCGAGGTGGATATCGTTATTTTGTTACTTTCACGGATGATTTGAGTAGATACGGTTATATCTACTTGATGAAACACAAGTCTGACCGAAGTGGAAAATCATCGTAATAGAAAGATCAAATTTCTACGGTCCGACCGTGGAGGTGAGTATCTAAGTTACGAGTTTAGCACTCACATGAAAGAGTGTGGAATTGTTTCACAACTCACACCTGCCGGAACACCACAGCGAAATGGTGTGTCGGAACGTCGTAATCGTACTTTATTAGATATGGTTCGATCTATGATGTCTCTGACGGACTTGTCGTTGTCATTTTGGGGTTATGCACTAGAAACTGCTGCATTCACTTTAAATCGGGCACCATCTAAATCCGTTGAAAAGACACTGTATGAATTGTGGTTTGGAAACAAACCTAAGTTGTCATTTCTTAAAGTTTGGGGATGCGATGTTTATGTGAAGAAACCTCAACCGGATAAACTTGAACCCAAAGCGGAAAAATGCGTCTTCATAGGATACCCTAAAGAAACTATTGGGTATTCCTTCTATCATAGATCCGAGGGCAAGGTTTTTGTTGCCAAGAATGGATCCTTTCTAGAGAAAGAGTTTATCGCGAAAGGTGTGAGTAGTCGGAAGGTAGAACTCGAAGAGGTTGTGGAACCTTCTCTTCAAAGTATGGCGAGTAGCCTTGGCGGAAGTTGTTCGAGTTGGCTCCACCTATTGAAGAGGGAACTAATGATAATGATCATGAAACTCGAAGAGAGTACTCAACCTCGCAGTCAAACAGACGTGCAGCTCCGGTTGTCGCGGAAATCCTCATGAATTTCATGGTTGATGAAAATGATGACCTGCGACGTATGAAGAAGCGATGATGAGCCCGGATTCCAACAAATGGTTAGAAGCCATGAAATCCGACATGGAATCCATGTATGAAAATCAAGTTTGGAACTTGGTGGAATTACCTCACGACCGAAAGGCCGTGGAGAACAAATGGATTTTCAAAAGGAAAACTGATCTTGATGGTAATGTGACCGTCTATAAAGCTCGACTTGTCGCAAAGGGGTTTCGACAAATTCAAGGAGTTGACTATGATGAGACTTTCTCTCCGTAGCGATGCTAAAGTCGTTAGGATTATGTTAGCAATTGCATATTTTGATTATGAGATATGGCGATGGATGTCAAAACCGCATTTCTCAATGGTAATATTGAAGAAGAGTTGTATATGATACAACCAAAGGGTTTCGATCCTAAGGATGCTAACAAGGTGTGCAAGCTTCAGCGATCCATCTATGGATTGAAGCAAGCATCACGAAGTTGGAATCTCCGCTTTGATGAGGTGATCAAAGAGTTTGGATTTGTCCAAACTTATGGAGAAGCTTGTATTTACAAGAAAGTGAGTGGAGCAATGTGGCATTTCGATATTATATGTGGATGACATATTATTGATCGGAAATGATATAGATCTTTAAACAAGGTTAAAAGTTATCTAAACAAAGAAATTTTCAATGAAGGACCTAGGTGAAGCGTCATACATATTAGGCATAAAGATCTATAGAGATAGATCTAGGCGCCTAATAGGGCTATCGCAGTACATACCTTGATAAGATTTTAAAGAAGTTTAAAATGGACGGAAGTAAGAAGGGTTCTTACCTATGTTACAAGGCAAGACATTGAGTAAGACTCAAAGTCCGGCATGGAAGAAAGAGAGATAATGGACAAAGTCCCTATGCTTCAAATAGGCTCTATAATGTACGCCATGCTATGTACAAGACCGGATGTGGCACATGCTATTAGTTTGACTAGTAGGTACCAATCGGATCCAGGTTCGGAACACTAGATAGCGGTCAAGAATATCCTTAAGTACTTACGAAGAACTAAGGATATGTTTCTTGTATACGGAGGTGAAGAAGAGCTCGTCGCTAAGTGTTATGTCGACGCTAGATTTGACACCGATCCGGATGACTCTAAGTCTCAATCCGGATACGTATTTCTCATGAATGGAGGAGCGGTTAGTTGGAGGAGCTCCAAACAACCTGTGGTAGCGAGATCAACAACGGAGGCTGAATATGTTGCTGCTTCAGAAGCGGCTCAGGAAGCAGTTTGGATGAAGGAGTTCATATCCGAACTAGGAGTGGTGGCAAACGCGTTGGACCCAATGGTGATCTATTGTGACAACAATGGTGCCATTGCCAATGCCAAAGAGCCAAGGTCTCACAAGCATTCCAAGCATATTAAGCGCCGGTTTCACTCCATCCGCGAGCATGTCAAGGATGGATATATAAAGATTTGTAAAGTACATACGGATCTCAATGTAGCAGATCCGTTGACTAAAACTCTCCCTAGAGCAAAACATGATCAACACCAGAACTCAATGGGTGTTAGATTTATCACTATGTAACTAGATTATTGTCTCTAGTGCAAGTGGGAGACTGAAGGGAATATGCCCTGAGAGGCAATAATAAAGTGTTTATTATGTGTATTCCATGTATATGATAGATGTTTATTTTGCATGCTATAATTGTATTAATACGGTAACGTTAATACATGTGTGTTTAATAAACAAACAGAAAGTTCCTAGTTATGCCTCTCTCATAAACTAGCTCGTTGATTAACAAGATGATCAAGGTTTCCTGATCATGGACATTGGATGTTGTTAATAACGGGATCACAACATTAGTGTAATGGTGTGATGAACATTCATCCGAAGTATAGCATTACGATCAAAGTCATTGAGTTTATATTGCTATAACAACTTACGAAGTGATCCTAATCCTTAGACCATGAGATCATGTCAATCACTAACACCGAAGAGTTTCTTGATAACATCAAACGTCACACCGTAATAGGTGATTATAAAGATGGATTCAAAACTAATAAAGTGTTATGTTGAGGCTCATGGATCGAGTGGAATTTGTTCATCCTAATGATGATAGATATACTGGGCCCTCGGTGATATCACATTGATTAGCTTGCAAGCAAGTGATTTGATCACTAGAATGTTGTATCACAGGAACGAGAAAAAAGTGCATGTCGGTAACGAGATCAAACTAGGTATGGAGATACCGATGATCGAATCTCGGACATGTAATATATCGTGAAACAAAGGGATTAAGATACTAGCGTAAAAGGTTCCGACGATCACAAGAAAGTCATCGTTGAATGTGTGGGAGTCAGTATGGGTCTCCAGATCCCGCTTCTGATTATTGATCTTAGAGGGGTCTCGATCATGTCCGCATTATTCACGAACCGTAGGGTGACACACTTAAGAGACACCGACATCCAATTGGAGCAAATGTTTCATGCCGAAAGAATGAACAAGCGCAGGAATTTATTTCACTAGATACCGAAACAGGTTTTCGGGTGAAATTTCATAAATTGGTTATGCATGTGAAATAGAATTCTAGCAAGGGGTTATTTGTGAATGTTTGTCATTAAAGTAATTGACAAAATTCTGAATAAAATAAAAGAGTTTTATTAAATGAGAGTTTGCATTAAATTTGGTGGAAATTTAATGGGAATTTGAGTGGACATTTGAGTGGAGGGATTTTAAAGGGCATTTTGTGAGTGGAGTGTCCACCCACATGAATGAAGGAGGGGAGGGGGCAGCCCCCATGGCCGGGGGCCACCCCCTTGGGTGCCCCCCTCCTCCTATAAAAGGAGCCTCCCTCCTCACTTGTCTCTCACACCTCCTCGTGAAGGATCTATCTCCCCCTCTAGAATTTATCCCCCATGGTCTCGGACTAGCGAGATACATGTTCCCGGTGGCTATTTGGCAAGAAAAGAGTTGTGCTTCCGCTGCATCGCTGGAGCGAGGAGGCGGAGGTTGCCCGGTGCCTCGAACGTGTGTGCGAGCACGGATGCGCTGCTGATTTGCGGCGCTAGGACTTCCTCTCGATCTTGAGATCGGCAAGAGATTGTCTACATCAACCACGAGTTGAACTCGTTAAGCTTTGTCGGTCTTCAAGGGTATGTTCTCTATGGATATACATCCGCCCGTTGTTTGTATCTAGTAGATAGGTCTTGGTATATATAGTTCACATTGTAGGAAAATTTTTGTTTTCTATGCTGTGAACCCTACAGAAGGATTCTATATGCTGGATGGAGAAGACCATGAGGACATGTATAGGAGGCTCAAGGCAATAGCCACAACCTTCAGAAACCATGGTGCAGCTCATGTTGATGATGCTTGGATCAAGCGCAAGTATGTCAGTACTCTTATGCCATTTGAGCCCAAAGATTTGAAAAGTCTCCAAGGTAGGCATAACTATCACCTCATGTCATCCAATGAGGTAATGCAAGAAATAGCCGCTTTCAAAGTGGCTGCCAAGAATGCCGAAGATGCTCGTGCTCGAGCTATGGGGATGCAAAAGGGGGTCAACATGGCCTTGAAGACTAGTGTGATTGATCATGATGAATATGCGGTAGAAGATCTGGACTTTCCCGAGGATATAAAAAGAATCCACGGACAATACTTGGCTCTTTATGCAAGAAACTTTTGGAAAGATCCAGCCAAGGCTAAAGATGAACTAGATCGCAAGAGTGGAGCCTATGGAAGAAAAGAAAATGGTCCCAAGATGAGAACATGCTTCAATTGTGGTGACCGGCTGCACTTTGTAGCTGAATGTCCATATCAAAGTAGGGAAGATAATGGAGGAAGACTTATTTTCAAGGACAAGTCAAAGGCTCCACGCAAGAAACAGTTTGTAAAGAAGAATGCTCCCTTCAAGAATCAACCGAAGATTGTTCTAGTGGCTCAAGAAGAATATTCATCAGGAAGTGAAGATGAGGATGAGGACGATAAATCTCAAGAGGTGGCTGCTATAGCCACCACATCTACATCAACCTCTCTCTTCGACTCTATGAACGAAAACATCACCAATAAGAATGCTACTTGACTCATGGCAAGAAGCTCCGAGGTAACTTCTTCTAACTCTTATTTTCCTAACGCTATGATTGACATGGATGATCCTACTAGTCTTAAGGTTAAAGAAGAGATTATTGCTTTGGATTACTTCTACACTAACTTTCAAGGTGAGCACAAAGTTTGTTTTGAAGCTCTTATGGATCAGCTGGCCCAAAACGAAGAACTCCTCGAAGAAAAGGGCAGAATTGAAAGGGAGGATGCAATGGAAATTACATCTCTAAAAAATGCTCTTGAAGAAGAAGAAGAAGCTTGGGTCTCTCTTGAAGAGAGGCTTGAGTCTTTGGAAGAGTCACATGAAGAAATTGTGACTAAACTTGTTAAGGAACGTGACAATGCAGTCACCAAAGCAAAGAAGTTAAAGAAGGAAAGGGTTGACTTTGGGGCTGGTCATGATAGACTTTCCGAGGAATTGGAGAAACTTGACAATGCTCACAAGGCTTTGAAAAACGAGTTCTCTATTCTCAATGAGTCACATGATCAGCTTCAAAGTCGATTGGCTAAATATGATACTCCTAGCTCGTCCAACTCAACATATAGTAACAAGAAAAATGCTAGTGTGGAAAAAGAAGTGATCAAGGACATCACTACCAAGGACAAAGGTGTGCTTGATGAAGTCCTTGGCAAGCAAAGGTCAAATCATGGTAAAGAGGGACTTGGGTATGTAACCAAGTCCAAGAAGAAGACAACTAAGAAGAACAAGACCAAGAATGTGCAATTAAAGACAAGAACCGCTGAGAAGAATGTCACAAAAGACAAGACTAATAATATTGGTTTTGCAGGGTCTCACAATCCGAATTATGAACTCTTTTGTGATGACTATGGCAATGTTTATGCTTATTATGTCGGTCCTTTTGATGAATATATTGCTTGGTCTATTTGGGTCCCAAAGACCCTTGTTACTAACATGAAAGGACCCATTGAAAAATGGGTACCTAAAACCAAGAAGTAATTTTCTTGGAGGGCTATGCTTCCGGTGGGTCGAAATGGGTGCTGGATAGTGGCTGCACTAGTCATATGACCGGAAGCAAGGAGATCATCACGTAGATGCGTCCAAATCATGATAATATCACAGTCTCCTATGGTGATAAGTCTAAATTTCAGGTATTGGGTCTTGGCAAGGTTGTGGTTGCCCACGATATCTCTCTCGTGGACATCATGCTTGTTGAGACCCTCGGTTACAACCTTCTTTCTGTTCGTGCCCTTGGCAAGATGGTTTTTGCTGTTTTTTGATTTGGTGGTACTCTTGTGGAGCAAGTCTCTAAATGTCTCTTTCGTTGGATACGTCGAAAATGACCTGTATGTGGTGGACTTCTCGGGGAAAACCACTTCGGGTCCGATGTGTCTATTCGGAAAGGCCGACGTGGGCTGGCTATGGCATCGCCGTTTATCCCATGTCAACATGATAACTTTGCAAAATCTCCAGAAGGGTGTCCACATCCTTGGACTAAAATACAATGTCTCTTTTGCCAAAGATCGTGTTTGCAGGGCTTGTGTAGAAGGAAAAATGCATGACTCTCCCCACAAGAGGAAGACTATTGTGTCATCAAAGAGGATCTTGGAATTACTTCATGTGGATTTATTTGGTCCTCCTTCTCATGCAAGTCTTGGTGGGAACAAATATTGCTTGGTCATTGTCGATGATTACTCAAGATATACATGGGTCTATTTCTTCAAGCTGAAAAGTGAGACTCAACAAACTGTCATTGACTTTGCAAATGAAGTTCAACGTCAACACAATGTTCCTATCTTGGCAATAAGAAGTGACAACGGCTCCGAATTCAAGAACTACACTTTAAATGAGTTTCTTAGTGAAGAGGGGATAAGACATCAATATTCCGCTACGTACACCCCTCAACAAAATGGTGTAGCCGAGAGGAAGAACCAGACTTTGATGGATATGGCATGATCTATGCTGGCTGAATTCAAGTCTCCTTATAATTTTTGGGCTGAAGCCATATCCACTGCTTTTCACTCATCAAACCGGCTCTACCTTCGAAAGATTTTGGACAAGAATCCATATGAAATACTTACCGGTAACAAGCCCAACATCTCATACTTCAGGGTATTCGGGTGTAAGTGTTTCTTTCTTATTAAAGGTGTCCGTTTGTCAAAATTTGAGTCCAAGGCTTTAGAAGGTATTTTTGTTGGTTACGGTGCCGAATCCCACACTTATAGAGTCTACAACAAGCTCACTGGGATTGTTGTAGAATCTTGTAGTGTGGAGTTCGATGAAAATAACGGATCCTTTGTAGGGCAAGTTGATGTTTGTGATGCAGATGTTGAAATACCCCAAGATGCCATAAGAAGAATGGGCGTGGGATTTTTCTGCCCCATTGAGGAACCCCTTGTGGCGGATCGGGAAGGACAATGCTCCACACATGTGGAGCCCTCATCTACACAAGATCAACAAGCTCCTATTGTTGGAGAAAATCCTGCCCCAACACCGCAATCTGCTGAAGATCATCTGTCCCCTGGACAAGTTGGTAGTCCCAGGCCGGACTATCCGCCCCCTCCAAGGTGCGGACAATCAGACCCTGGCACTCCAACTCGTTCCAGAGGATCCGAAGGAGAAGTCAACAACTCTGAAGCTCCCAGGCCAGATTCTCTGGCCCCCGAGGGCGGATTATCCGGCCCTGGGTCTCCAACTCCTGTCAGTCATTCTCAGGAAGAAGACTCTGGTACTTCACCTCCCAGACCGGATAGTCCGGCCCCTCCAAGGGGCGGATTATCCGACCACAAAAATGTTCGACAATCTTACCGTGTTAACGCAGACCAAGATCAAGGGCAGGGAAGTAATCAAGACAAGGATACAAATACTGAATCAACTCCTTCTAGAAACAATAAGGACATTGAGGCTCGTCGCAAGGCTTGTGCTGATCGGAACCTTGAACTAAGAGGTCACACTCTTGACAAGGTTGTTGGTGATCTACGACGAAGGGTATCCACTAGAAGAGAACTTGCAAGCTTCTGTGATCATCAAGCTCACATTTCCATGGTTGAACCGAAGAAGGTTTTTTATGCTCTTAAAGACCCCGATTGGGTTGTTGCAATGCATGAAGAATTAAATAACTTCGAACGCAACAAAGTTTGGAAGCTCGTAGAAAAACCAAAGGATTGCCGCAATGTTATCGGCACCAAGTGGATCTTCAAGAACAAACAAGATGAAAATGGCATTGTTGTGAGGAATAAAGCACGACTCGTGGCTCAAGGATTCTCTCAAGTGGAAGGAATTGATTTTGGCGAGACTTATGCTCCTGTGGCTCGTCTTGAGTCCATCCGTATCCTTCTTGCATATGCAGCACATCATAATTTTAAATTACAACAAATGGATGTTAAGAGCGCTTTCCTTAATGGTCCTCTACATGAGTTAGTATATGTCAAGCAGCCCCCGGGGTTTGAGGACCCCAAATTCTCGAACCATGTCTACAAACTCGATAAGGCGCTCTATGGCCTTAAACAAGCCCCACGTGTGTGGTATGAGCACCTTAAAGAGCTTTTGCTAGACCGTGGATTCGAAGTTGGGCAAATCGATCCCACTCTCTTTACTAAGAAGGTTAATGGGGAGATTTTTGTATGCCAACTTTATATAGATGACATTATTTTTGGATCTACTAACCAAGCTTTTAACTATGAATTTTCAAAGCTTATGACTGACAGGTTTGAGATGTCCATGATGGGTGAGCTGAGGTTCTTTCTTGGATTTGAGATCAAACAACTTAGAGAGGGAACCTTTATTAATCAAGCTAAGTACATCCAAGACATGCTCAAAAGGTTCAAGATGACGGATCTCAATGGCGTTGCTACCCCAATGCAAACAAAGTGTCATCTTGAGCTCAATCCCAAGGGTAAAGACGTGGATCAAAAGGTATACCGATCCATGATCGGCTCTCTCCTTTACCTCTATGCATCTAGGCCCGATATCGTGTTAAGTGTAGGAGTGTGTGCAAGGTACCAAGCCGCTCCTAAAGAAAGCCACTTAGTGGCGGTCTAGCGAATCTTCCGATATTTGGTTCATTCCCCAAATTTTGGGTTATGGTATCCCAAGGGTTCAAGTTTCTCTCTATGTGGTTACACTGATTCAGATTGGGCTGGTGACAAAGATGATAGGAAATCAACCTCTGGTGCATGTCAATTCTTGGGCATGTCTCTAGTGTGTTGGTCATCAAAGAAACAGAATTGTATTTCACTCTCAACCGCCGAAGCTGAATATGTTGCTGTTGCAAGTGCTTGTACACAATTGTTATGGATGAGGCAAACTTTAAATGAATATGGTGTCAATTGTGACAAAGTGCCTCTATTATGCGACAATGAAAGTGCTATCAAAATTTCTTACAATCCCGTGCAGCATACAAGAACAAAACATATAGAGATTCGCAACCACTTTATTCGGGATCATGCTGCTCGGGGTGATATTGCACTATCCTTTGTGAGCACGAAGAACCAACTTGCTGATATTTTCACTAAGCCTCTTGATGAAGCAAGATTTTGTTATTTGAGGAATAAGCTAAATATCATAGATTCAAGGAGCTTGGCTTGACTACCCTTGCACACTCACTTGCTCTTATTCATGTATTTGGTTTAGATGCGGGCATAGACATAGGGGGAGTGCGGTCCTAATTGATTGGTCCAACCCTCCCCCCATAATGCCGAAAGCAAGTAAAATCATTTCCCTTAATATCATTTTGTGATATGTGGGTCATCGATGAGCATTGGTTTTGAACTCAAGATACATCTTCGCGGTGTCATGCCATGCGCTCCAACATGGTGGCTTCGGCCACCGCCCTCTTCCTCGAGAAGAGTTGGTTTCTCATGGATCTCGTTGGATTTTCTTGCATCTCTCTTGTTCTTATGGAAAACACACTCAAATTTGGCTTTTGGTTGATTTGATTCTTGCAAATTTGGGTGTGTAGTACCATCTCAGTTTGATGCTCTCAACCCAAGCCTTTCTCTCCCTCCTTGAACCATCTATTTTTGCACACAAGTCCTCTAAAACACCATCGAGAGGTTTGCTAGGTTGCTCTGGCCTGAATCTGTAAATTACAGAATTTCAGGGGGGGGCGGATTATCCGCCTTAAGTGGGGGGCGGATTATCCGCCCCGGGCGAAATCAGCCCCTTATAGGATGGGTCGGGGAGGGCAGGCTCAAACAGAGCAGCCAGTCCTCCCCCAACCCTACCTCTGCCCCCAAGCTGCCGCCGGAGCATCCGCCTCTCCCGGAGTCGATTCGACCACCGGATTCTCCGGGATCTCCCCGGATCTTCTTCACCTCGCCTCCGGGTATCTTCTCCTCCACGATTTTCCTCCAATGAGTGAGGGTAACTCCCTCATCTCTCTCCTTTTGTATGGGATGTATTTTATTTGGTGGAAATCTCATTGTAGAAGGTCCTTGGTGTTGTTCCTTACATGCTAGAATCAATAGAATTGCAACCCTAGTACCCGATCTGTTTTGCCATGGTAGATCTAAGCCAATCCAGAAAATTTCTGCGGGGGGCAGATTATCCGCCCCTGCCAGGGCCGGATAATCCGGCCTGGAGAGTAAAATCTGGTCTGTTTTGGTTCTGCTTCTGCAAATACACATCATTGGTTGTGGGTTGCATTGGTACTCTTTCTCCGTGTTTTTCTCCTGGACTTGTGTGTATGCTTATCTCCATGCTATCCCTCTAATGCTTTTCACAGGTGGTTCCAAGCCTACCAAGACCTTCGTCCATCATTCCCGTGCCCGTCATCTCAAGCCTACTGCAGACGGGAAGTTCATTGACGAGACCGAGGTCAGCAGAGCAGCAAGAGAGGCTGAACGGATGGCAGAGGCAAGTAAGAAAACTAAGAGGACCGCATCTCGCAAGGGCAAACAGTGTCGGCCCAATTACAAGGCTATGGACAGTCTTCAGTATGCCACCATTCACCAGACTGACTATTATGATGAGTCTGACAGTGATGGTCCCCCCGAGGACTCTATGTTTTGGAATGCCCACTTTTGGGCTATCCATGATGATGTCTATGCTACTCTCAAGCTTCGCCCCATGCGTCCCATCAATTTGACTGAGGCTCAATCCAAGACAAGGCTCATTGAGGCACTAGATGTGACCAACAAGATGGGGCTGCACCACCTCATGACTATCCAATGCAACTATGATTCCTCTATGGTGCGGTAGTTCTTCTTAACTCTGGTGATTTGCGGTGATGAGCGCCGTACCATGAAGTGGATGACATGGACCACCATGATTCAGTCGGACTTTCGCACCTTTGGGAAGGTCCTTGGTTATGCATTCCATGGCCGTGACACTCCTTCGGGCCACCGTATCATTTCTCCTCTGAAGCCATCCAAGGATACTGCACTTGCTCCTTGCCTTTCCTCTGATGGTGTTGCTGGTACTTTCGCTGGTCTCTCTCCCTTGTATGCAGCCCTTATTGGCATATTTAGGGACTGCATCGCTCCTAGTGGTGGCAACAATGACAGGATCCGTGGCCACCTGGTTCCACTTCTTGCTTTTGCTCACGAGTGTGCCACTAACTCTGGATCAGCCACAGGTTACAAACTGGATGTCATGGACTATATTTATCATGAGATGACGGATGCTATGATCAATAGGCTCTCTATTCCTTATGCTCCTTTCATAATGATGCTCGTCAAGAATATGTTGCCACATGAGGATTTTGGCTCTGCTCTGGATGGAATTTACAAGCCCAAGAAAATCTACAACAAGGCTCAGAAGACCCATCACCCTTCCACTGCCCCGGAGTCCTTCATGCGTGATGCTCGGGCTAGTGGTCGTCGTTCCACGGTGTCCCCAATGGCACGCGAGGTTAAGCAGCTCACTTTGTTCCAGCGGCACATTCTTTGCATGGGCATTGACACTCACAAGGGCCAATATGAAGCGTACAACAGGGATCATGAGAGGGATCACACGCAGTAGCTTATTCTCCACCATGTCTTAGGTGCCACTGGCCATCCACCTCCTCCCACTGCTCCGGATCCGTATGCTCAGTGGAACACCTCAGGGATCAACTATGGCGAGCTCGAGAGTTGCCTCTTTCCTCCCCCACCAAGGGCACCCACTCCTCCAGCTGATGACGATGATGATGAGTATGATGAAGAGGACGGGGACGGGAATGACTACGACGAGGATGTGGAGGAGTGATCTCCAGGGGCGTTAGCATCGCTCTTCTTCCTTTTTGGTGTTTCAATGCCAAAGGGGGAGAAGTAGTTCTATTAGTTCTCGTGGATTTGCAAGGGTCGGGCGCAAGCATCCTTCTTTCAGTCATTGTATTTGCTTGCTTGTGCCTTTTTAGCGTGAACTCATTTGCTATTTGCGTTTGATTATGTAAGACTTTGTCGTGTTTCACTAAGTTTGGTACGTTGTGTGGTATTCATGGAATTCTGGATTTATCTATTGTGGATCTCATGGAATTCTGGATTTATCTATGGAGGCATATTTGATTGGGATGTGTTTGGAGGATATCAAACAAACTATATTCTTTGGCTATATTCTCATCCCGGTGGTATGACCTTGTTTCCCAAACCACCTTGTTTCAATTATCTTTGTTATGGAAGTTGTGTTCTCTCTAGTGTGTGTATTTGTATTCAAATACAAATTTTAAATATGCACACATCTAGGGGGAGCGTCTTCCATTATTTAAGGTGGCATTTGCCGGTTTCATTGAAAATCCTAATATTGTCATCTAACAACAAAAAGGGGGAGATTGAAAGAACATTTTATAATCCCTAGTGTTTTGTGTGTTAGATAACAATATCAAGGATTATTTAATGTGTGTTGAAGTGTTGCAGCTACCTATGAGAAAAGGGGAAAAGGATTCTGTTTTTGGGGGGGCGGATTAATCCGCCCCCACCAGAGGCGGATAATCCGCCCCTCCCTCTTCCCAAGTAGGCGCAAGCCCCAGAAGGGGGGCGGAGTTTTGGCTGGATTTTCCGGCCCCGCCCCTCAGGGGGGCCGGATAGTCCGTCCCCCTGCTCATCACCAAGGCGCAAGCCCCAGAGAGGGGGCAGAGTGTTGGCCGGACTTTCCGGCCTGGACGGATAATCCGCCCCACAGGGGGGCCGGATTATCCCCCCCCCCCCCAAGATCTTCACCAAGTTTCGCAGGCGCCAGCCCTAGAGAGGGGCGGAGTTTCCCCCGGAGAATCCGCCCTGGGCGAGTTTTTCGGGGAGGATAATCGCCCCGAAGTTGTGCTGTGGCCAGATCTAGGGAGGGTATTTAAGTCAGCCTCCCCTGCCGAACTCTTGATTCATTCGAAAAGACCAGATCGATCTGAAGCTTCATCCAAGAGAGCTCCACCTAGATCCACCCAAAGGCCCCATCCCTTGGGGAATCGAAGGAGGAGAACTCGATCTTCATCATCAGCAATCAAGCGCTTCATCTCCTCTCCATTCATTTGGAGAACCCCCGATCTAGTATTTCTTGCAAATACCTAGATCCTTGTTTTTGTTTATATTGATAAACCTTGTTCTTATGGCAGCTTGTTGTCATCTCGGGAGCCCCCAATTCGGTTGTGGGTGTGTGCCCCGATAGTGTTGTAAAAGGCACCGGTTCCCGCCTCGAAGGGATCCAATAGTGGAGAAGGTGGATCAGGCCTCTCGTGGCGAGATCCATCGGAGAATAGGGTGAGGCCTTTGTGGCGTGGTGGTCTTAGAACCGCCCACCCCTCCAACGCAGATGTACTTCCCTTAACAAGGAAGGAACTGCGGTAAAACAAATCCCTGTGTCTCCGCATGCTCCACTACGGTTTCCTCGCACCTCTTTTACGTGCTTAGTAGTTAGGGTTACATATAGGGAAATTCTCGTAGTTTCATATCTAGAGAATTTACATTGTGTCAAGCCTAAAATTGAAAAAGTATTAAAAATTGGTTAGCACCTATTCACCCCCACCCCCCTCTAGGTGCCCATACGATCCATTTCAACTTCGACGGGTCCAAGAACACGGGGTACAGGGGTAGGGATCGTCCTCATGTCTCCCAAGGGCGAAAATTTGCGTTACGTCCTATACCTCGACTTCACCCCCTGCACCAACAACATGGCCGAGTACGAGGCCCTCCTTCACGGCATGCGAGCAACCAAGGAGATGAACATCAACTATCTGCGCTGCTACAGCGACTCCGATCTCGTCGCCGGACAAGTCGCGACACCTAGGACGCTGTCTCCCCCACCATGGCGGCCTACCGCCAAGCAGTGGACCAGCTGGGGAGCCACTTCACTGGCTACTCCATCGAATGGATCGACCGGCGCAAGAACGAAGAGGACGACGCCCTCTCTCGCATCCGGTCGTCTTCCCACACGCCACTCGTCGGCGTCTTCCTCGACCATCACCAAGCCACCTGTCTCTCCCTGAGGGAGATCGACCTTGGGATACCGCTGCAACCAGAACCAGCACTGGTCACCATGATCGCGGAGCCAAGCGACTGGACCGCGCCATACATCGCCTACATAGAAGGAGGGATCCTACCCACGGACGAGACAGAGGCCCGCATGATAGTACGCTGCTGCAAATCCTTTGTCATAATCAACGGCGAACTACACAAGCGCAGCGTGACCAGCGTGTTCCAACGCTGCGTCCAACCGACGGAGGGTCGCAAGATCCTCCAATTCATCCACGCCGGCGACTGTGGCCACCACGCTGGATCCCGGTCCCTAGTCGCCAAGGCCATGCGACATGGCTTCTACTGGCTCACCGTACAAGCCGACGCGGTCGACATCGTCCAACGCTGCGTCGGGTGCCAGAAGTACGCCAATCAGACTCGCATGCCAAGCTCGGCGCTCAAGACCATCCCCATCACCTGGCCATTCACCGTGTGGGGCATGGACATGGTGGGCCCCTTCAAGAAGGCCCCCTCCGGCTACACCCACCTCTTAGTCGCAGTCGACAAATTCACAAAGTGGGTGGAGACCAAGCCAGTCCGCAAATGCGACGGGAAGACTGCTGCCAAATTCGTACGCGATCTCATCTATCACTATGGGTTCCCGCACAGCATCATCACGGACAACGATACCAACTTCGCCAAACGGGCCATGGCCGAATTCTGCGAGGAGCAGAACATACGGCTCGACCTCGCCTCAGTCGCCCACCCGGAGTCCAACGGCAAGGCAGAACGCGCCAACCAGAGCATCCTACACGGCCTGAAGCCACGATTGTAGGTCCCCCTCGAGCAAACTCCGGGGTGCTGGGTCGAAGAACTCCCCTCCTTCATCTGGGGTATCCGCACCTCCATCAACAGGTCGACTGGGTTTACCCCCTTCTTCATGGTGTACGGCGCTGAATCCATCATGCCGACCGACCCCGAGCACGACTCGCCTCGGGTCATCAACTACGCGGAGTCTGAAAACGAGCTCGCACGCCAAGACGGAGTTGACCAGCTCGACGAGGCACGTGACCTAGCTTGCTCCCGCACAGCCATCTACCAGTGTGGCATCCCGCTAAAACCACTACTAGAAAATCGCGATGTTTTATCTATGAGCATCATCCTGACATTAGCATGCATCTTTTTTTGTTTGAAAGTATTTTTGCTAAAAGCCTATCCCTGTCTTCCAAATATCTCCGTCTTAATTTCAAATCAGAACTCCGGTCTTTTCCGGGTATTTTATTTGTCTAAAAACTATTTACAAAAGTCTTTAAAATTAAAACAGATAAAATAAATATTTAATCAGGGAAGGCCGCCGCCAGCCAGGCCCAAAAGCCCAGCTAGTAGCAGCCTACCACCCTGTTACCAAAACCTAGCCGCCTAACCCCTCCTCCCTCTTTTTTCCTCCCAGCCGCCGCCACCCTGGCACCCCTCCACCTCATCCCGACCAACCCTGTCTTGCCACCTCACCAGCCCACACCTCCTGCCCACACCCCAACGCCACACACGCACTCACACACAGCCACCCTCACCCCTCAGCCGACCCCGCCTGTCCCCACCACTCCCCACGCGTTGCCCCATCTCTCTCTCCCTCACAATCCCGCCACTGCCTTCATGAGCCGCCGCCAGGGCCGGAGCCGTCATCGGCCGCCACCTCCTCGCCTTGGACTCCCTCGTCTGTGCCCCGTCGTCCCCACCGACCCCCGCTCCCTCTCGTCGACCTCCACCCCGTCGGCCGCCCCCGTTGGCCCTTCCTCTGCGCCCGCCTCGGGCGCCTCCTCCCACGCCGGCGCGCGTCCTCCTCCCTCGCCGCATCTGGCCGCCTCGGGCCCGCTCCGCTCCGCTCCGGCCGAGCCCGGCCGTGCTCGTCTCCGCTGCCAACAGCCACATCGCCGCCTCCCCTGGTGCCGGCCTCCATAGCTCCGGGCCTTCGCTTGCTGCTCGGGCCACCGCCACCTCGCCTCTCCCCGCCGCCTGTGCTCGGCAGGGCCTCACTGGTCCCCTCCCTCGCCTTCCTCTCAGGCAGACGCCGTCGCCGGCGGGCCCCTCCGCGAGCACCGCCCTCCTCTGCCCCGTGCCTTTTTCGAGCACCCCTACCCGACGCGGAGCTCCCCCGGCCGTCCACCTCTTCCCTCGAAGCGTCGTCCCTGAGGTCCTCCCTCCATGGTCGCCGTCGAGCCATGGCCGCCGCCCCTTCTGCACGTCCGCCAGCGCCTCAAGCCGCTGACGGCCTCCTCTGCTTCCCCTCCGACGCCGACAAGCACCACCGGGCCGCTCAACGTCCAGCGCCCCTGGGGCCGCCCCCTCCTTCTCGAGACGGTTCCTCCACCCGAGCTGCCCCCGTCGCTTACTTCCTCTGCATCTGGCCACCCCGCGTCGCTCGACCTCCGGCCTCCATGTCGCTGGCCACCTCCCTCCACTCCCTCTCCTCCTCGAACCGCCTGGGACAAGCGCCTCCTTGCTGGTTCGGCCATGCGGCTTCGCTGCTCGAGCCCCCATGTCCGAGAGCGTCACCCCATGCCCTCTCTGCTGGCACGCGTGTATGTCCTGTGTGCATGTGCCTATCGCATGTCCTAGCGTGGTACCTCTTAGTTGAAATCCCTGATGAGAAATTGATCGTGTTGCGAAGACCCAACAAACGCCAAGTTCGCCAACATGGCAAGACCGAACCCGGAGATCTCCGTCACGGAACCACAAGGCCTTCGGGGGTGGAACCGACAAGATCTACCTCACGGAACACCATGATCTCCAACCCGGAACACCGAGTGCACCGACATGAACCCGAAGACCGATCCCGCCGAACGCCAAGATCTTCAATCGGATCCGAGGACACCGAGACCCCGGTGCGACAAGTACTCCTTCCCGGACGCCGAGCTCGCCGAGAACCCGGATGCCAAGGTCACCAACACGGAACGGCAAGACCTCCTTCCCGCACCGATGCCGATGACGTCGCACGCCAAGTTCTTCTTCCCGGATCCGAAGACCGATCTCATCGAACCGAACCTTGCCTTCCCGTCGAACCCTGACACCAACCCCGAACCCCTCGAAGCCTAAGTTCGCCGAACCCTAATGTGATCCCCTATCCGAGACCCCATTATTTTATAATATGACATTATCAACTGATGCATATTAAATTGATCATGCATGCATACTTGTCTGTGGTTTGGGGGCATTATGCCAATTCATCTCATAATTGAATAAGGGGTCGATATGCGGAAAAACTTTGTCTTATTCCGGACTCCATTTAAATTGGTGTAGCGAACCGATGCCATGCTTCGCCCTGTTATTACAACATTTAAAAATGCAGGGTAGCTAAACAACATGAACCACCTAAATATTTGCCGGGACCCCGGTTCCGCTTAATCTTGCCTAATTGCACCGCATCTTTGCCATGTCATACATCATACATGCATCATGCCGATCTTCTGTTGTAGTATTAAATAGTGCATCCGGTGTTTCTTCTAGTGTTTTGCTTCTTCGCGGATTAGGCCGATGAGTTGATGCGAGTGTCGACCCGATCTTCGGATGAACCTTCGGCAATGTTTTCAGGCGAGCATCTCCCCCTTTTCTACCTATCTTACTTTTATAGTATTTATTCCCTCCTGTTGATCTATTGCTATCTGTGTTGCGGTGCTCTAGTTTTCGTACCCGTGATATCCCTTGCAGCCTTATATTGCCTTGGACACATCCTATTACCTGTTGTTTGGTAGATACTTGGACCTGCGCATCGTAGTCGCTTGCTCAAGTGCTGTTGCGTGTCGTCAAGTACCACAGTTGTTGGAGTATTGCCGCATGTTTAATGTTGGAGATGAAAATACTTTCATTATTGTTTAATAACTAAAATTGAAGTAGGTAAATGCAGAGGCACAGGTGGGCAATAGATGTTATTTGGTTGTTAACCGTCCACTTGTGTCCCGTAGGACCCCGAGTTCTTGCCACTTGTTCCGAGATCGAGCGCGCTAACCACAGGTGGGGTGTATGGGCACCCCCATCGATTTAGTACCTGATTCCAAGTACTGTACTGGGGGCCACAAAGTAGTTTGGGGCTTTATTACTATCATGTACTTATGCCATGATTTACTGCTTTATTTACGATTGTGCGAGGAGCACCTGTACTGTTTAGGATCGTGACACGTTTTCGCTGTATCGACAAGCCCAGTCATCTTTTCGGGTTCCAAGTCGTTTACAGCCGTCTCCACAAACCCTGAGTCCGTCTCGGAGACCGTCCGACTTCGTTGCGGGTAGCTTAGTGGGGTGCCCCCCCATGCTTGCTTTGGGTTTGGGAAACGTCGTGTCCGAAACCCCGTCGACATACCGTTGGGTGTATGTTTTGTGATCTTGTACCTACCTGATCTGACAACAAGGGTGTAGGTGCATGTGGGAACTTTGGTGCACCCCTGCAGGGTTAAATCTTTTCGAGAAGCTGTGTCCGCGGTTATGGACGACCTGGAGCACAGGTCTCGATCATACACAACTATAACTAAAGTTTACTGTTATAATTTGACTTGTATCCGATATGACTAGTAATCAGCTTCACTACAACGGAATGGCTAAATAAAAGTACCAACAACTGCTGGGTTTGGGGATGTCTCATGCTAATTGTATCTGACTAGTAAGTGTTGCAACTACAACGGAATGGTTAACTAAAAGTGCCCACTGCTTATTCTATCAGGATGACTATCTATACCTGACTAGTAATTGCTGCAACGATAACTGAATAAATAAAACTGCCAACGGTGTGAGTTCCTCGGTTGACTTCCTCGTTTGGTCTCGAGGGGGAAACACCAGGATGGGTCTGTTTGGTGGTAGTATCAAGTTGGATCCGGATAGGTCTTTCTTATCCCTTTCTGATAGCCGCTTCAGTCCACCATACCTATGTAGGCGAGGACCGCCGAATTCTAGCCTCGCCGTGTACTGGCCTCAGTACTGACCGCTCTCTCTTTTTCCTTTGCCCTTTGTCGGCACCCCTTTTGTTTAAGCAGGTTTTGAGATCGACGTCGTTAGCAGGGTTACCCTTCCGGCTTGGCCTGGGCAGGGTTATGGACGCCATTGGTTATTCTTCAGGGCTCTTAGCCCCATTTGCATCTTGTCCGTAGTCGGACGCTGTATCATTTTCAAGGTGATTTGGATCTTTGTACTGTATATTGTATTCTTGACTCTTCGAGTCATTGTTGTATATATATGTTTTGTGGGTTCCATCGAGGACTATTGTGTAATGGTATTACTTCGTTTTCCACCCGCATGCAAGTGCCTGGTGGGCACCTTTGAATCATTTCTATGCGGGTTTTGGCGGGAAGCGCTGAAACTTGCATAGGGCCGATTCTGAGGGTGTTACAACCAGCAAGGACTCTGACGCTACCACAGCCGCCGATTCCGAACCCTCACCTTACAGGAAGGCGACCTGGTCCTATGGTTGATCCAGGACAAGAAGGGCATGCACAAGCTCTCTCTCCCCCGTGGGAGGGACTATTCGCCATAGGTTGACTCCTGGGCAACGACGCCTACTACCTCATCGACGTTCGAGGCGACAGACAGCTCGACGTCAAGCGGCCGTGGAATGTAAACCTCCTGAGGAAGTTCTACACATAGAACTCCAACATTTACTCCCCCTGCTATGAAATAAAGAAGACCGATTCGCACAAATTGTGTCCACTCTCCATACCTTGTGCCACTCGCACTCGTAAAAACAGCGTCACACTAACTGCAGAAGTCAACCCTTGGTTCGTTACCGGCACGGCTAAGTAGTGTGATACAAGGACACCGATAAATTTCGGGCCTTGCGTCGTCCACGAAAACGCCAACCCGGAGCCCCATCGGAGTCTCCTCGCTCGACTGGCCCACCGGGCCAAGACAACCGGACTCGCTTCTCACAGCAACCCAGTCCTCCACATCCTTGGCGCGGTGACTCGAACGGTTAAGTACCACGCTTGGGGACTGATGCCAGTCCAAACCCATGCAGCAAGGGAATACACCAAGTATGAGAGCACGCCCTGGACTCACCACGCATCTGATTCTCCGAGTCAGTGGAGCGACGCGCCAAGTATAACGCGCCTCGTTCTCACCTACGTTGGGCATGCGACTAGAACGGCTAAGTACCACGCTTGGCGACTCGTACAACCGACCCCGTTCGTGCTCGGGAAAACGGCTAAGTATAGAGCACCCCCTTGGGGTCTCCACGCGACTGGCTTTCCAAGACACGGCGAGTAGACCTCAATTGACTAACAGTATAACAACAAACATACACACAAAGAAACGAGGTAAACCCCACAAAAGGGCGGACGCGCTCGGGGACTCGCACAACACAACAAATCACAATCAAAGCAAAATTGAAAAAAGCATTCATGCATTCCTTCCAGCAACAAAATCTGTTCGCTTACAAGGGCAGGCACATTTTCCTTTACAATTAACGCCAATAGGCAAACTCTTCTACTTTGCAGGCTTCGATGACGACGCGCCACCGCCTCCGCGGACACGGATGAAGGGAACCCACGGGTTCGACGGGTACGTTGTCAAAGCACCCGCCATGACCGCTCGGAACGGCTGCTCCATCTTGAAGTCGTGGTTCGTCGTCTCGGGGTCGTTCGGGGCAACGATCGTCTCCTGATACAGAAGAAGATCACCCATGGACAACACCCGATCGGAGTAGAGTGCAGGCCGGTCGGTCTCAGGATCTTGAACGCGCCCGTCGAAGAAGGGTACCCGCTGGTGATGTCATCGAGGTCGAAGTCATCGGGAAAGTGCGCGAGCCCAAGGCTCAGCGGACTCGCAGCCCCACGGCAGAAAGCCGACTGCGACATGAAATCCACAACCGCCGAAGCTTTCTCCAGGTAGCGCCAGACCTTGGTGAGCTCGTTGGGGATCACCTCCGTCGGAGAAATCTCCTAAAGATACGTGCGAATGCAAGTCGCCGATAGAGCGGCAGAGTCCAACAATGTGGTGACACACTGCCGCGCATCATACAACTGCGCCTCGGCTTCGTCGTCAATAATCCTCCCTGCAAAGCACAAGAGTTACAATAAGAAAGGCGCAAATAACGCAAAGGCGACCCACGCGCTAGGGTATTCGCCAAGACAACTACATGCAAGACAAAGGAACTCACCAATCAAAGGACGGCAGAGCCCTGTAATGAAATCCTAAAGACCAGACAAGTCCGTCTGCAACCCATCGACGAGTGCATCCGACACCTTCTGCTCTTCAGCATCGGCGGCGACAGCCGCCTTGGCCCTCTTGTCAGCCGAGGTCACATCCTCCTTGGCCGCTTTGAGCTCTCGCTCGATTTCGACCACTCGCTTATCTGCGGCCTCCAATGACGACTGGGCAGCCATCAGGTCGCTCGCAGGTACCAAACCCTCGTGAGCCTTGTCCACCGCGGCCGCATGACCCTCTGAACAAACACGAGCATGAGCATGAATTTAGAAAAGACGTCCATGGAGAAAGGTCATCCCAAGTTCTTACCAACAGCGGCTTAAAGTTTTTCGTTCACCTCCCGCATGGAGCGGAATTCCTTCTCCACACGATCCTTGGCGGGCAATCGCTCCGCCAACTCGCGCTGGAGGCCCTGCATAGACATGGCAAACGTCAGCCAAAAAATTACACAAATTTCCTAAGTGCCTAGCCGCTGAAATTCAGCGACTAGCCACTCGGGGACTGGACAGCGAAGAAGTTCCTAAGCACCTTCAGTGACTAGCTGCTCGGGGACTGGATATTGACAAAACAGTAAGAATCTACCCGCTGAAATTTAGCGACCAGATCATCGAGGACTGGACATACCTGGATGGCCACACCCAGCATACTATGCATCTCGACCGCATCCACCAATGGGAGCAAGATAGGTGTGCGCCCGTGACGCTGGTCGACCTCCGAGCCCAAAACATCGGGCGCCTGGGCCGACTGCACCGACGCGCTCACTGTGGAGGCCTTCACCACAAAGCGAGGGAAGCTTGCCTCTACTGCTCCTGCAGTGCTCGTCGATGGGGTTGTCGCCCCGACCGATGTCGCGGGTTCCATCCGCTGCGACTCCGCGCCCACTAAGGCCTTCGCGGCCGCACCCGATCCAGTCGGAGCCTCACTTGCGGCATTGACTAGCTCGTCCAACATCATGACGACCTCGTCGCCCTTTGCCCTCTTCGCGCCCTTAGCGGGCGCCTCGACCCCGTCGTTCTTCCTCTTCTTCGAGGGATCATCCTCTGCCCCAGCGGTGCCTACTGGAACCTTATCCACCGAGGGATGGCTGATTTTCTTCACACCAGTCCTGCAAAATGACATTATCAGCAAGCTCACAAGACAAGTTCAAGCCAGTCACCCAAAGGAGTACACCAAAAATAATTACTTGGCGACTGGGATGAAGCGTAGACCAGTGCGGATACTCGCTGGTTTCTCCAACTCTGGCCCTAGCTTTTGGATGAGTCCCATCTCGAACAAGCTCGGCACCCACGACACGGACGCCTTCTTCAAGGATGAAGCCGTGGCAGGAAGCTCCCCGGCGATCGATGCAGGTGCCTCTCGTGGTGGTGATGCTCCCGCAGGTCGGGTATCCTCGAGCCCGGTGACTACGAAGAAGGGTGGTGTCAGCAACGCCAACCGCACCTCATCTTCCACCACGGCCGTGCCAGCCGCCGCAGTCGCATGCGCTGGCGCGCTGGCCCCAGCCTCGTCATCCGTGCTGGTCGCTTCGGAGCTGGTCGCAGACCGAGGTGGCGACACCGCTTTGGCCGTCCCCTTCTTCTTCTGTGGCGACTTCTTCCTCGACGGTGTGGCCACGCGTCGTGAAGTGTGTTTGGGGGCCTCGTCGTTGCCCCCATCGTGGGCCTCGAGGCTCCTGCTGGCCTCGAGCTCGCGTTGTCATTGCCCGCGGGTCTTCCGAACCGTGGGTGCGGCAACCCCCACGGCTTCGTCGTCATCTTCATCATCATCATCGTCATCATCGTCATCGTCACCTCTAATGTTGCCCTTGTCAGAGGAGGACTCTCTCTCGTCCTCAACGGACTCGCTCGAGTTTTCGTTGTCAGCAGGTGGAAGCCAACGTTCCACCACTTGGAACAGCTACACGAATGATACATGGTCAGTAAAGTCGCGACTGCGATCCTGCGATCGCGAAATGGGCAAAGGAGATTAAACTTACCGGTGGTGCCTTGCGCTTCGCGGTGTACGGGGGACTCCCGGCCTTCGAGTCGAGGTACTCCGCGTCGATAATCTTCCTCAGCGCGAGGGCATAGTCGGCGGCGCTCCACTCAGCGGTGCAGGACTTGGTCGCATCGTCCTTGCCCGTGTACTCGTGCATCCAATGGGCACGGCTGGCCAGAGGCACCAGCCGCCGCCCGAGCCAGAAGTTGTACAAGTTGATGGTTTGGAGGCCCTTCTTCTTCAGATTGCGGATCATCATCAACATTTTGTCGACCACCATCCACTGGTCGTGCGGGAGCTTGGCAACTTGAATCCGACTTGGCTCGGGCCGGTCGGCGGAGTACATCGAAAGTTCCACCCCATCGTCCGGTGTTGACTCGTTCACGTAGAACCAATGTTTCTTCCACTCGTTCGCCGCCTTCTTCAGTAGCATCAGGTCGAGGAAAAAGGCATTGGACTTCAGCTGGAAGGTGAGGCCGCCCATAGCTAGCATCGGGCCACCTACCCCTTCGTGTCTGACCCGCCCGTGGAATAGATCCTGCCACAGGGGGAAATACGGGCGGCATCCCAGATAGCACTCGCAAAACGCCACGAAAATGCCGAGTTGCTCGATGCTGTGTGGCCCCAGACTGGCGGCTGGATGTCGTAGTATGCGCAGAACGACGGAATAAGATGGAGGTGGGGAAGCCGAGCCCCCTCTCCAAGTGGCTGGTGAAGCAGATGAATTCCCCGGCACGCGGATCCGGTACCACCTCACTGGCCACGGGAATTCGCCATCTCCCAGCACGGAGGATTCCCGCATCCTCGAAGGATTTCAACAGCGTCTTGGTGCATTTGGATCTTCCCCATGAATCTATTGGGGGCTCCATCAATCGGAGGGTTTGGGCTCACGGGGTCGCTTTGGATCGCTCTAGATCGCTCTGGGTCGCTAAGGAGGAATGGGAGATTGGGAGACGCGCGATATCGAAAGAAATGTGGGGAATGATCACCCTTCGCCCGTCACTCTCCTTATATAACGGTTGCTACCCGCCATTTTCGGGGAGCCGTTACCGCGTGGTGATTACGCCAATATTACCGTTGGGTTACCCAATGGCTAGTTTGACAAAGATTGACGGTCCAACTTCGTCTACTCGACTCGCCAGCTGCAGCGACCCGACTACTCGCCGACCCATTCGCCGTAGCTGCGATTCGACTTCTCGCCGACCCATTCGCCATGGCTGCGATTCAACTGGTCGCCGTTATTTCGACTAAGATGACATGTTCTCTCTTTCATTAAAGGAGTCCACCGCCAATTCGACTGGGCGTCCAAATTGGACCCGAATACTCCGACGGCCAAAGAACACCTGCGACGAATCAACGATGGCCTCGGGGACTACTGATGGGGATATGCCGAGTGGGGTATACCCAGCAGGACGTTTCCTACTGGCCCATACTGCCAGCGAGTGGGCCTGCAGGACGGCGACTGGATCACGACTCAACAAGGAGCCAGGCGACTGGAAGTTGGAGGCCCATAAGCGTAGCTAGGCCCAGTTGGATTAGGTCAAACACCCTCTGAGTCCTTATCCAACATGTTTGTAGATCTGTAAACCCTAGCGAGGTGACTCTATAGAAACCTCCCTAGGGTACGCATAGAACTCACGTTCCATCATACACCCCCTGCGACTCGCCGCCTAGCCGTCGAGCTTGCCCTTGTACTCTCTCATCAATACAATCTAGCAGGAGTAGGTATTTACCCTCCGGGGGCAAACCTGGGTAAAACCATGTATCTCCGCCCTCATCTCGCACCGCAAATGGCTGGCTGCCCTTGCCCTCGTTCTACTACTAGTTGCCGATTGCAGCATCTACCATGGCCATTCCCACGACAGGTGCTCGACGCGGACTCAACAGAGGAAGAGAAGGAGCCAACGGAAATGTGCTAGAGCACTAGCGGCTCACCACGAACGTGAGGTGGTGTCGGGGATGCAAGGCAAGGTCGGAGGCAACGGCACGAACGACATCGGGCTTCGTCAGAGGCAGGGAAACATCGATGATCCGCTCGACTGAGGGAGTCCCAGCTTGATTCCTTTAGCGAGGAGATAGAGGAGATCATGGCGGATCTCCCGGGCCACTCAGCGAGGCGAGGGGAGACGAGGAACGACGGCGATTGGAGGTTCCTGGATCTAGGGTTTCGAGCTAGCATGCAGGGAGGAGAAGGGAGAGCACTGAGGATGAGTGGGAGTATGAGGACGAGAGGAGGTCTTCGGCATGATCTTATCCATCACTAGGGTGGCGGCGGGCATCGCAGAGCAGCTGGCGACATCGGGCGGCAGAGCGAGCTCCAGCGAGCTGCTTGGTCGTCAGAAAGGAAGACGACGAATAGGGGAGGAGCGAAGCGGTACCAGGCCGGCTTGGGATACAAACTAGCCTGATGGTCCTTGACTGGGCCGAGCCAGAAAGAGATGGAGGGAGGGCTGTGGCCTGATTAGGATAGAAACCCTTTTTTCTCTGCCCATATTTTTTTATATTTTCTGTTTTCACTTTCCAAATTTTATTTTCAAAACCTTTTCTGTTTTGAAAGTTTTAGAATAACCAAAGAGGTTTGTAAAATAATTTTAAACACCTAGGGGCCCTTTATACTATTTGGGATCCAAGCATTTTGTTATTTTTCAAATAATCAAAACCATTTGAATAGGTTCAAATAGAGAGGAAATTATGGTTTTAGGGTTTTTGTGATTATTTTCTTGCATGCATTTTAAAATGATGCTCATGAATTCAAAAATCAAATCCTAATTATATTATTTAAACTAGGGGTGTTACAATTCTATCCCCCTTAAAAGAATCTCGACCCTAGATTCCTAGGTAGGAAGACAGAAGGAACATAGTTACACTAAACTTCGACGATCTTATTGAAGAGGTTGATCCATGCCACCAGGATGAATGGACGAAGGGATGAATGGACGAATGGAGGAAGCGCTTCGTAATTTTCGAGGTGGCTTCTCACACTAAGGAAGAGAGGGAATGACATGGAACCACAAAATGGGTATCTCATGATTAACTCATGGATAGATGTTTCACAAACATCTCTAGAGCCAACGACATGAAACACATCAAGGTAATGGAGGAAACAAAAGAAGATGGTTTCATGGTGACAAATATTTGGTCTTCATAAGGATTAAGACCATGGAACTTCAGGAGAGTTTTGACTTCTGAGGGAAGAAAGCTTCCATCAAAAATAACATGATCACAGAATTCGAGAGATAAACCTCTACTAAACATCTTAAGTAGAGCTTTATAGGTGGAAAAGATTGATACCAACAAAACCAAGCTATTGAACTACTTTTGACACAGAAGGGTCATTCTTTGGTTTAACCAGAAGGTCAAGACAGAAAGGTGTTTTGGAGGAGAGGACTCGTAGGAGTCACAAGGAACATGTAACAAGAGAAACTATTGATTACCAAAATCATAGTCATTCTTTGAACATGTTTAAGAAAGCGGAAAGGAAACTCTTTATTCATCCAGGATTACCAAAATCCTTGACAAGATCATGATATCACTTTACACCACCAAGATGAGTAGTTGAGAAGATTCCCGATGACATGAGAAGAAAGAATCTTCATTCTCAGACTCCAAGTACTTGGCATAACAAGACGCTTGCCATCATAAAAGGGTCTGGAGGATTGACCGAGAGACATTTAGCAACTCTGCTTTAAATGTTCTCCTTGATGTTTGAAAAACTGTTAGGTAGGCTACTGACAAGCCTTTAACCAGTCATCAAGTAAAGGTCGGACTTTGTTTACAAAGGAAACCATAAGAACAACTCCTATAGTAGTTATAAGAGATGCCTCATGAGGAGTGGTTGTTATTGCTGATTCAAGAGAATATGACAAAAGGTCTTCCGGCTAATTGTGCCAACCATTACATCAATCTTACCGGATGTACAGAGATACCTATGTCAAAACCTTGTGGAACACTAACCGTCATTGCTGCTTGAGATTCAGCTTTGGTTAAGTGGAGAGATATACTTTAGACTCATCATGTCCGAATAGAAGATTTGCAATATTTACCACAAAGATAAAGTTACTAGATTCTCAAAACATGGACTTCGGTGTCAAGCTCCAAAAGATGAGATAGGTTGAGAAACACATGTATTAGCAAGTTATCAAAAGACAATTGCACCTACATGATTTTTTGCAATGAAAGACAATTGAATCCTTGCTAGGAAACATTTAGGAGAATATCGAAGTTTTGTTGGACTTCTTATCTTCCACAAACAAATCAATCAGTGGCTTGGTGTTCTTATAGGATTTTCTCGAGATGTAAAGGTATAAACCTACCATATCAAGAATACCTCGCACATGCTTGACTAAGTTGGAATGATTCCCGAGGAAACAAAGAAAACTCTACTCAAATCCACGTGGACATCTTTCAACATTTACACGTGAACCAGAGAAGGTTACTTCTAACATCCAGAACACATACTTCGGGATGACCCAAAGATGGTTCTCAGAAGTTTCCAATATTAATGCCAATTGTTCCATATAAATCTAATACAACATGGAGAACTTAAGAATGTCATCAATGGGATCAATAACAAACTTATCAGGACACTCCAAGAAGATGAACTCATATGTTGTGTGAACAAGGTAGAAATACTGGTCAGACCAAAGTACTAAATGGAATATGCCCGAGAGGCAATAATAAAGTGGTTATTATTGTATTCCTTGTTTATGATAAATGTTTATTTTGCATGCTATAATTGTATTAATACGGAAACGTTAATACATGTGTGTTTAATAAACAAAAAGGAAGTTCCTAGTTATTCCTCTCTTATAAACTAGCTCGTTGATTAACAAGATGATCAAAGTTTCCTGATCATGGACATTGGATGTTGTTAATAACGAGGTCACAACATTAGTGTAATGGTGTGATGAACATTCATCCGAAGTATAGCATTACGATCAAAGTCATTGAGTTTATATTGTTATAACAACTTACGAAGTGATCCTAATCCTTAGACCATGAGATCATGTCAATCACTAACACAGGAAAAGTTTCTTGATAACATCAAACGTCACACCGTAACTGGATGATTATAAAGATGGATTAAGAACTACTAAAGTGTTATGTTGAGGCCCATGGATCGAGAGTGGAATTTGTTCATCCTGATGACGGATAGATATGCTCTGGGCCCTCTCGGTGATATCACATTGATTAGCTTGCAAGCAAGTGATTTGATCACTAGAATGTTATATCACGGGAACGACAAAAGAGTGCATGTCAGTAACGAGATCAAACTAGGTATGGATATACCGATGATCGAATCTCGGACATGTAATATATCGCGAAACAAAGGGATTATGATAATGGCGTAAAAGGTTCTCGCGATCACAAGAAAGTCATCGCTGAATGTGTGGGAGTTAATATGGGTCTCCAGATCCCGCTTCTGATTATTGATCTGAGAGGAGTCTCGATCATGTCCGCATTATTCATGAAACATAGGGTGACACACTTAAGAGACACCGACATCCATTTGGATCAAAAGTTTCATGCTGAAAAGAATAACAAGCGCAGGAATTTATTTCACTAGATACCGAAACGGGTTTTTGGGTGAAATTGAAGAAAGTGTTTATGCATGTGAAATGAAATACTAGCAAGGGGTTATATGAGAATGTTTGTCATTAAAGTAATTGACAAAATTCTGAATAAATAAAAGGAGTTTTATTTAATGAGAGTTTGCATTAAATTTGGTGGAAATTTAATGGGAATTTGAGTGGGTTTTTTAGTGGAGGGAATTGAAAGGCATTTGAGTGAGTGGAGTGTCCACCCACATGAATGTGGAAGAGGTGGGGGCAGGCCCCATGGCTGGGCGCCATGCCCCTTGGGTTCCCCCCTCTCCCCTATAAAAGGCCCCCCTCTCATCATCTCAAAGCACACCACCTTGTGAAGGATCTCTATCCCCCTCTAGTATTTATTCTCCATGGTCTCGGACTAGCGAGATACATGTTTCCAGTGGATTTTCGGAAAGAAAGAGTTGTGCTTCCACTGCATCGCTGGAGTGAGGAGGCGGAGGTTGCTCCGGTGCCTCGGACGTGTGTGCGAGCACGGATGCGCCGCTGGTTTGCGGCGCTAGGACTTCCTCTCGATCTTGAGATTGGCAAGAGATCGTCTACATCAACCATGAGTTTGGATTCGTTAAGCTTTGTCGGTCTTCAGGGGTATGTTTTATACGGATATACATCTTCCTGTTGTTTGTATCTAGTAGATAGATCTTGGTACATAGTTGTTCCCATCGTAGGAATTTTTTTGTTTTTTATGTTGCGAACCCTATAGTGGTATCAGAGCCGGATCTATGCGTAGATGCTTTGCACGGGTAGTACACATATGAGTATATGGGCGATGATGATCATTTTATTGCTTCTTAGTTGTACTTTGGATATTGGTGGAATAGTGGTATGAAGCGGCCCGGACAAACTTTACGTGTCCTCGCACATGAGACATGTTCCACGTTTGACATGCAACTAGTTTTGCATAAGTGGCTAGCGGGTGTCTGTCTCTCCTACTACAGTCAATATCTAGTTTGCAACGAGTTGTCAACAATTTGGTTATCCTTGTTGTGGTTCATGTTCGTAGGTAAGAACGGTTCTATCTTCGAAAGCCCTAAGCCACATAAAACTTGCAACGGATAAATTAGAGGCGTCTAGTTTAGATTATTGCTAGGCTAGTGTCATGATATGGTGATGTTGTAAGTAGAAGTATAAGTCGATACTCTTACAACACACATAACGTGTAAGTTCCATAGACCTTGGCCTTACACATAGAGGTATGATAGTGATCATACCATGATGCACATGATGAAGATCAAGTGCAAGAACCATATCATTTCACTTTTTAACATGAGATGTTTGTTGCATCTTATATTGCTTATTTGGTGTTTTATTAGCATAATAAGATGATCCCTCATTTAGATATCAAGATAAAAATGTGTTCTTCCTTAAGAATGCACCACAATGTTTCGTCGCTTCAAGACATCACGTGATGATCGGGTGTACTTGAATCCACGAGCATATCTCGGGTGTAAGACAGTTACACACGCGAATATTAAGGTTCTTAATTGGTGAGCCTAGCATATACATACATGGCCTCGGAACATAGACCGAAAGGTTAAGCATGAGTCATATGAAAGATATGATGCCCATTTAATGCTCGCCTTTGAAGCTACACCGACTCACGTGATGATCGGACTTGGTGTAGTGGATTTGGTTCATGTAATCACCAAAAAGACACGAGGGATGTCGTTTTTGAGTGGGAGTTCATTTCTAATTTAGATTAGTAGAACTCAATTTATCACAAATTAAATAAAAGTGAATTTGCATAATTTGTTGTAGTCATTGGCATTCGTTCACCACCTTATGCATAGTTGTAATTGAGATAATAGAACTATAGAATTATGGATATTTACTTTACGAACCAGTATCGTATTGTTTTGAGTGTCAATCTAAAGTTTAAAGTCCTATTGCAAACTTTCAGCAAACTCTGTTTACTCCGTGGAGTTTAATAATTAGTATTAAATCGAGAGTAAGAATTCTAGTGTTAGTATCTTAAGTATCATGTTTGCCTCCATGATTCTTGATTGTTTTAATATCAAGTTAATCTAGGAGCTGAAAGAATTGTTTCAAAGACCATCATGTGTGACAGATATAACAATATCTGAAATAATGTTTTGGTTGCAATATGATAGAGTATAATATATGTTCTCATATTGGATGAGAATTTGTGAAGGTTGGAAAAGCTAGACATCCTAATCATCCAAAAAGGTTTTGGAAAGTAATGTTATACTCACGATTCTCCTTTAATAGCTACATTAGCTTGATCATGAAAGTCGTCATGATAAGGACAAATAGAAGATGTATGTAAAGTGTTTATTACACTAAAAGATTACTAAAGAATGGATTTTGAAAGAATACCGATCATTTGATGATGGTGATCTACTTCAAAGTGCAAGTCCAAAGGTATTATTATTTGAATATACACGCTTTGTACTATGTGTCATGTATATGGTACCACTTTGATGTTGTTGATAGATTCTTTTAAAAGGAAAAAAGGAAATGCTGAAAGAAAATCTATAAAATATATTTGGCAGAAAAGAAAAAGACTAGAAATATCCAGCTTAGGTATAAGATGATATACATGTTATGGTTGTATTCTTTGCTTGTTAAACAATGTGGTTCTTGGGTATTGGATACCGAATTGGTTGGTATGAAATTTCATATGGAACGACAAAATTCATGAACCATAATGGCCTAAGTAACTAGCAAGAGAATATGTGATGATGCTCATCAAAAACAAACAAACTATTGTTTGTATTTCTCGTTGACATCAAAGCTTGCCTTCAAGATTTGTTTTAATAATTGTTATTTAAATCAGTTATTATGAGAACAAAGGTTGTTCAAATAATTACCATATTCCATATAAGATGGATGATTTACAAATCTAGTTGGAGAACTCACATCCATAAAACCTAATGCTAAAATGTCGCAAGACAAATGATTGAAAGATCACTTACGAAGTGACATCGCCGTTTAAATTATATTGGAAAGAAAACATGAAGAATCTCCATATTCATGGATTTTTGGAGTCTTTGATTTGATCAAGTGACGCTTGTGAGACTTTCCTCGGGATAATTAAAAACTTCGTTCAAAGGCCAAAGAAGAACGAACGACTAAATTATTAGAATTTATACATATCGATGTATGTAGTCCATTATGTGTAGTCGTAAGCGATGGGCTTCAACTTCATATGCTTTCTCCAGAAATTTGAGTGAATATTCACTTAATGAGAAAGAAGTATGAAATATTTGAAAACCTTTCAAAGACTTTCAAGATGAAGTGGACAAATCATTGTAACAAGAAAATAAATGATTTATGATTTTATCATAAAAGGGATTTATTTGAGTTACAAGTGTAACAATAAAATAAATGAATTATGATTTTATCATAAAGGGAATTATTTGAGTTGCAAGTTTAGCAAAACACCTAGATTTACATCTCCCGAAACACCATAGGAGTATGGAGTGTTTGAGATTTGTAATAAAACCTTGTTTGACATGGTTGGATCAAAGGTGTTATTTATAAAACTGCCATTATGTTTTAAAAGATTAAAAGCTTTAGAGACTACCACTTTTACACTGAAAAGAGCTCCATCTTGATCCATTGAAATGACACCATGGAAGTTATGGTTTGGGGTAAAACCCAAATTGTCATTTCTTAAATTTTGGTATGCTAAGCATAAGTAAGATATTTACAACCAAAGTCGGATGAGCATGTCTTTGTAGATTATTTTGAATAACCATTGGATATTCCTCCATAACACCGAGGACAAAAGGGTTTGTCACTTGAAATGTGAAGTTTCTTGAAAAAGGAATTTTTCGCAACAGTTAAGTGGAAGGATAATAGAACTTTGATAAGGTTAACGAACCTTAGCTAAATGTGCTGAGTTGCGCAGCGCCGAAAATCGTTCCGGAGGCTTCCATAATTCTCATAGTTTATGTGCCTCAAAGATTGTGGTCACGAAGATCTAAGTTCTTATTGAACCAAGTCGGTCGGATAAACAATCAAATACTGAGATTTGAGAGTAAATCATTATTGTTTGACAATGATGAACCGACTACATGCAAAGAAGCGATGATGGGCCCTGACTCCGTCAAATGGCTTGAAGCCATAAAATCTGTGATAGTTCCATACACGAGAAATCAAGTTTTAAACTTGTAAGACCTTCCAGAAAGATGTAAAAACCTATCGGTCGTATTTGGATCTATAAAGAAACAGACATGGATGTTTCACACCTATGAAATAGTCGACATGTCATAAAGTATTTTACGACAATGTTCAAGGAGTTGACTATGACAAGATTTGATCTTTCATAGCGATATTTAGTCTAGACGGATTAAAGTAGCAACCACTACATATAACTTGGTATATGTTAGATGAATAAACAAAACAAAATTCTTCTAATAGAATGGTTACCTAGGACGTGTACAAGACACGGTCCAAAGGGTTTTGTTAAATTCAAAGGATGCTAAAAGGGCATGCAAACTTCAATGGTTGAAGTAAGCATCGCGGAGTTAGAATCTTCACCGTGATGAAAAACGATTTTTCATCTGGAGACAATGAAGATGCTTGAATTTGCAAGAAATTAAGTGGGAGCGCTGAGACATATTTCTAATACATTATGTGGAGGACATCTTGTTGATTGGAAATGATGTATCTTTTATTGACAAAGGTTAAGAATTTCATTTCGATGAAAGACTTAGGCAAAACCCGAATATTTAGCATAAATGTCTATAGTGGATAGACTGTGACGCTAATATGGTTGTGCCAAACGTACATATATGAGATATTGAAGGAGTTCAATATAGAAACAATGAGAAAAGTTTCTTGTCGCATGGAAAAAGAATTGAATCAAGATTCGTGTATCGACACTTGATAAGTGAAACAAGATTCAAGTGCTTTGACACCTGATGAGTGAAATCACAAGGATGTTTTGATCAATCATACCATAATATGTACACATCCAAATATGTCCTATGCTCTAAGTGTTATGAGCATATACCAGAATGAATCATAAAATGATCATTGGACGATACTGAGGATATTCTTATGATCTTTTGGAAGAACTAAGAATATATTTGTGTGGAGGTGACAAACAATTACAAATAGTTCATTGTAAAGCGTTACATTGATACTAGTTTTGTCACAAGATATAAATTAAATTTATCTCAATTTAAACTATGGGTGGCACAATGAAATGGAAAGAAAGTTTCCATGATGGATTTGGAAGAGTTCCAAAGTTAAGACATTGTGACGAATACAACAAAAGGCTAAGTATATGACTGCTATAGTAGCAGCAAAGGAGGGCATTTGTGTCAAGTAGTTTGTTATCAAACTAAGGTGTAGTTCGCAATGGGCTAACACTAAAGATATATTGTATGACAATAGTATCAACATGATTTAACCCCAAGGAACTAAAGGTCTCACCAAAAGGCCAAATTTATACAATGCCATCTCATTGGATAATGAGTGATGTGTGAAGACGCGAAGACATGTAAATACACACAGACCTGAAGCGTCATATCCGTAGATTATGTTAACCACATGCAATTGCGTATATGGAACACTAGAAATCACATAGGTGTTCAATACGCAAAGTTTTCAAACTAGATTATTGTCTCTAGTGCAAGTGGGAGACTGAAGGGAATATGCCCGAGAGGCAATAATAAAGTGGTTATTATTGTATTCCTTGTTTATGATAAATGTTTATTTTGCATGCTATAATTGTATTAGTACAATAAAAAGGAAGTTCCTAGTTATGCCTCTCTTATAAACTAGCTTGTTGATTAACAAGATGATCAAAGTTTCCTGATCATGGACATTGGATGTTGTTAATAACGAGGTCACAACATTAGTGTAATGGTGTGATGAACATTCATCCGAAGTATATCATTACGATCAAAGTCATTGAGTTTATATTGTTATAACAACTTATGAAGTGATCCTAATCCTTAGACCATGAGATCATGTCCATCACTAACACCGGAAGAATTTCTTGATAACATCAAACGCCACATCGTAACAGGGTGATTATAAAGATGGATTTAGAACTACTAAAGTGTTATGTTGAGGCCCATGGATCGAGAGTGGAATTTTTTCATCCCAATGACGGATAAATATGCTCGGGTCCCTCTCGGTGATATCACATTGATTAGCTTGCAAGCAAGTGATTTGATCACTAGAATATTATATCACGGGAACGAGAAAAGAGTGCATGTCAGTAACGAGATAAAACAAGGTATGGAGATACTGATGATCGAATCTCGGACATGTGATATATCGCGAAACAAAGGGATTATGATACTGGCGTAAAAGGTTCTCGCGATCACAAGAAAGTCATCGCTGAATGTGTGGGAGTCGGTATGGGTCTCCAGATCCCGCTTATGATTATTGATCCAAGAGGAGTCTTGATCATGTACTCATTATTCACGAACCGTAGGGTGACACACTTAAGAGACACCGACATCCATTTGGAGCAAAAGTTTCATGCCGAAAAGAATAACAAGCGCAGGAATTTATTTCACTAGATACCGAAACGGGTTTTCGGGTGAAATTGCAGAAAGTGTTTATGCATGTGAAATGAAATACTAGCAAGGGGTTATATGAGAATGTTTGTCATTAAAGTAATTGAAAAAATTCTGAATAAATAAAAGGAGTTTTATTTAATGAGAGTTTGCATTAAATTTGGTGGAAATTTAATGGGAATTTGAGTGGGTTTTTTAGTGGAGGGAATTGAAAGGCATTTGAGTGAGTGGAGTGTCCACCCACATGAATGTGGAAGAGGTGGGGGAAGCCCCCGTGACTGGGCTCCATGCCCCTTGGGTGCCCAGGGTTCCCTATAAAAGGACCCCCTCTCATCCTCTCAAAGCACACCTCCTCGTGAAGGATCTCTATCCCCCTCTAGTATTTATTCCCCATGGTCTCAGACTAGAGAGATACATGTTGCTGGTGGATTTTCGGCAAGAAAGAGTTGTGCTTCCGCTGCATCGCTGGAGCGAGGAGGCGGAGGTTGCTCGATGCCTCGGACGTGTGTGCGAGTACGGATGCGTCGCTGGTTTGCGGCGCTAGGACTTCCTCTCGATCTTGAGATCGTCAAGAGATCGTCTACATCAACCACGAGTTTGGACTCGTTAAGCTTTGTTGGTCTTCAAGGGTATGTTCTCTACGGATATACATCCGCCCGTTGTTTGTATCTAGTAGATAGATCCTGGTACATAGTTTTTCCCATCATAGGAAATTTTTTGTTTTCTATGTTACGAACCCTACAGTGGTATCAAAGTCGGATCTATGCATAGTTTCTTTGCACGAGTAGTACACATATGAGTATGTGGGCGATGATGATCATTTTATGGCTTCTTAGTTGTACTTTGGATATTGGTGGCATAGTGGGATGAAGCGGCCCGGACAAACTTTGTAAGGCAAGAAGACATAGTCTCAGAACTTCGGCACGAGCCTAACTCTTTGGCTGAAGAGGGTGTACCAGAATACTGGACTTGGTAGCACAAACAAACTTTTCTTAGTGATAGGGTTAACCATCACGGTAAGAATGATAGAAATGTCCTTTGAGTTCAAGGCAATGACAATTGCTAAGAATCTTAGATGACCAATGCACACGCATTATTCACGAGCACGAAAGCTCGAGGAAGGGTGGGTAAATATGTGTAAAAGCATCACTTCATTAAGAGGATTTTAGGACTCAATATGTCCTCTTAGTATAAAAGAGTGTGATACTTCATGGTAGAACAAAACATAAGTTAATCAACGCTTGTTGATCTGTGGATTACAACACTCTGACCTGGTCTTAGAAATGACGAGGTACTGGATTTTGTTTCTCCTAGACATCCCGAAATGGTTTGTATGGACAGACCACAAGTGTATCTTGCATTGGAATACACCAGTGCACATTTACTACTTGGCTACCAACTAGTAGACAAAGGTCGGAAAACAACAAAGAAGGAAGAATATGCTCAGAATAGAATCCCAAGATGTAGATGCATAAGTCAACAATCTTTCGAAAACCAATGCAGAGAAGAAAAGGTGTGGCCGAGTCACGAGTATAGAAGTGAGACTCACGAAGATCACTCTTGTCATGATCTATTAGGTTCCATTAAAGAACATATGCCAGAGCTTGTGGTAGGGAAAGTCCTTAGTTGTCACAATTCAATCGCGACAAAGACCACAAGCTTGAAGGCTATACAAGAAGGTACTAGCCATCCTGAGGTAATGTTTGAACATTAATGACAGGGGTCAACAATGGATCTTGGGTTAAATATCAGCTTCATGTACAAGATTCACATCACCGGAATCTAGCACAATCGGGGAGCTTTGGTTCAAGTCCAAGGGTTAAAACCCAGAGAAAGGAGTAAGTACTATCTTAGTAGCACAGAGGGTACCACAAGGTAGTAATCACGAGGTAGCTTCCAAAAGAAGATCCAACTTCTGAAGTACCCAAACAAATAAAAGGAGGCACACAAGGCGAAAGGAAACCTCGAAGACTAGATCAAAACATTGAGGAACCATCAACATGATGTTGTGGACCCATAAAATAGAGAGATTATCATAGAAAGAAATCTCTTAGAAGAAACAGAACAAAGGGAAATAAGGAACGCACACAACTGACTCTAGAGAACTCAACACTAGGTCAAATGGTTGAGAACCGACATGCCATAAGACACCTAAGCTTTGAAGAAAGAGACGAGATAGCAAAACTTTTCCAAATCAATACAAGACCTAGAGCTAGAGAGAAACTGGATAAGAAGTAAAGGAAGCATACAAGGGTTTTCGCACATAGTTTTCATCTTTGAAAATAGTTTTCACAAGTACTAGACTCAACATCGACCAATAGAAAGGGTTTCCTACAGTCGGTACTGCTCTGATACCAAAACCTGTGATACCCCTGGGATTAAGGCTAGACAAACCCTAGACCTCTGTCTGATATAAGCCTAACCTAAATCTCAGAAGCATACAGAGAAAGAATTGATAACACAATAGTGACCCTATGACACAAAATTATTACAGCTAGCTCATAACTAAGCAAAGAACCAAAATACTACAAGCAGAGGTCACTTACCACAACCATCAAACAACGGTAGGCAAATTATGCTATTAAGTATAGCAAACTTAACAAATGGCCTAAGAGGCCTGAAGCATAACGATGACGTCCAATCCATAGATTCCAGGCTGCCGACCGAGAACCCCAAGCTACTCGTCGATGTCGATGCCGTAAAGAACTCTTCTTCTATGGTAACACTTACTCTGCTGCAAAAGTACCAACGAAGAAAGGCTTAGTATAGGGTGTACTCTGCAAGACTTATGGTTGGTGGAGTTATTTTGTGTAAAGCCATCTTTGTTTAGAAAACAAGAGGAAGAAGAATCTCAACTAATCAGCATATTTAAAAGGGGATAAGAGAGCGGTATCTCTAGCTTTGATCATCTTTTGATATCCACTGAATCATCATCAGCTGAACCTAACTAGGATCACCCTCTCGATCCCTGAGGAAGCATCCTTAAGCACACATTACTTAACTTGCCAAGTTTTACGATTAGGTTCAAGTTATCTATGATCATCACATCTGTTCCCAAGTTGTCCATAACCGCGGACACAGCTTTTCGAAAAGATTAATACCCTGCAGTGGTGTACAACTTTACCCACACGTACTAACCGACTCTTAATGCCAGATATCGTTAGCCCTCTTCCTTGGAAGGCCGGAACAGGGTGGTTAGACACGACCGTTACCTTGCTTTCACCGAGACCATGAGTCACGCACTAAGGAGATGCCGCCATAATTGGTCGAGTCCCGAAGTCGGTCCCTAGATATGTGTGCAGGGTTCAAGATTATGGATGTCGTGCATCTCTTATTCCCAGCCACGCTTACCTACCTGTTATGAATGCACCCCCTTCACCTCCATTCAAGAACAACCAAGATGCGTATGTCGAATGGAAAGCCCGAACTATGGGACTCATGGAATATACTAGGCAAGTTAGTTAGTCTAGGGGTTCCCATGGCCCTGTGTGGCTGTACGCTCATCTTGGTTCAGGAGGCAAGAACTTCGGGTCCTAATGGTGGCAGGTATGGGACTGCAAAAACCACAACCCACCGTGGCCTCCCATACAAGCCTTGGCATGTTTAACTTTCATCTCTGATTATACCACGTCATCCTATCAAACTAGGTTGTTCATTCATAGCTCTGATTCATCAACCGGATGGACCAGTAGTAACAGCTAAGCACAACAGATGTAACAGCTCTAGCAACGATTCACAAGCCAAACCCTAGTTATGCTAGGAGTAGTGGATCAGGGAGTATAGGCTACAAAGGGAACATGCATCAGATAGGATTACTCTATCTATCGATAAAAGACTTTAGAATCGTATGCACATGGAAAGAATTGAAATGCTTGAAATCATAGGATTATATCATGTGTGGGGCTTCGCTTGCCTTTGCCTATTGATACCCAAGAATAGATCTTTGGATTCATCAGCTTGACTTGTTTGTTAATAACAAGAGTATAGCTCTCCAGGGTTCATCTTATTGGCATTGTTCGTCGATGACCTTCGATGGTGTTGATCTCGACCTTCGATCTAAATCTCGATATCGTATTCTACCGGAGAAAAACCAAACATCGGAAAGAAAGGAAACAACCAACACATGGCATCGATGCAATGTTCAAACAAGGATGATGATATGAAAAGTTAATTTGTATTTAAATTAAAACCCTAAACATGCTCGACCATTTTAAACAGGGTCCGAGAGGTGCAAACCCTAGAATAGGGGGATCCTCAGAATCACGTGTGGGGTTCATTTTGTTATTCTAATTATACTTGCCATGAAAGTTGCTTAACAATGCATGATTTTGATGCTAGTGTTTAGATCTTACTTTTCTGAACATTTTGATATATTATTTGTATTTTTTTGTTTAAAATGAATTAGTTATGAATTTCTCCAATTTTAATTCATTTTAAATAATTTTTGAAATATTATAAAAGGAATTACATTTTGGAATTACTTTAACATTTTATTTAACAGAAAACATTTCTGAAAATATTTATATCACTTACAGCAGGGACCCACATGTCATATATTTGTCATTTACAAAATAAATATATAAATCAATTACTGAAAACATTTAATAAAAAAAAAGGGGAATATAGCCTCAGGCTGACGTCATGCTGACATCATCCATGGAGCTGCTCTCAGGTCAAGCACGGGCGCGGCGCTAGGGGTGATGCGGGGCAACGGGAGCGGGCGAGCTGGACGGGGAGGACCGAGGCAGACCCTCTGGTGGCAGTGCCGCCTAAGCATGGTCATCGGAGATGCTTTCTCGACGAGGATTTGCGGCGGCCGACGGCGCTGCTCGACGCGGACTGAACAAAAGAAGAGGGGGAGGCAACGGCAAGGTGCCAGAGCACCAACGGCTCACCATGAATGCATCGGTGGTGTTGGGGAGGCGAGGCGAGGTCGGAGGCGATGACACGAACGACGTCGGGCTTCGTCGGAGGCAGGGGAAACAGCGACGGTTCACTCGAATGATGGAGTCCTAGCTTGATTCCTTTAGCGAGAAGATAGAGAAGATCATGGCAGAGCTCCCGGGCCACTCAGCGAGGCAAGGGGAGACGAGGAACAATGGCGACTGGCGGTTCCTAGATCTAGGGTTTCGAGCGAGCACGCGGGAAGGAGAAAGGAGAGCACTGGGGATGAGTGGGAGTATGAGGATGAGAGGAGGTCTTCGGCGTGATATTATCCATCACCAGGGCGGCGGTGGGCATCGCGGAGCAGCCCGCGACATCGGGCGGCAGAGCGAGCTCCACCGAGCTGCTTGGTCGCGGGGAGGAAGACAACGAATAGGGGAGGAGAGAAGCGGTACCGGGCCATCTTGGGCTGTAGAAGGGCCAGATGGGCCTTGACTAGGCCAAGCCAGAAAGAGAGGGAGGGAGGGCTGCGGCCTGACTAGGATAGAAACCCTTTTTTTCTGCCCAGATCTTTTTCTATTTTCTGTTTTCACTTTCCAAATTATATTTTCAAAACCTTTTCTATTTTCAAAGTTTTAGAATAACTAAAGAGGTTTGTAAAATAATTTTAAACACCTGGGGGCCCTTTATACTATTTAGGCTCCAAGCATTTTGTTATTTTTTAAATAATCAAAACCATTTGAATAGGTTCAAAGAGAGGAAATTAGGGTTTTAGGGTTTTTGTGATTATTTTCTCACATGCTCTTTAAAATAATGCTCATGAATGCACAAATCAAATCCTAATTAGATTATTAAAACTAGGGGTGTTACAACACCTCTAATTTATCTTTTGCATGTTTTTACGTGGCTGAGGGATTTCGGAGATAGAACCGTTCATACCTACGAACATGGAACCACAACGATAATAATCAAATTATTGGCAACTCTTTGTAAATCAGATATTGACTATAGTAGGAGAGACAGACACCCGCAAGCCACTTATGCAAAACTAGTTGCATGTCAAGCGTGAAACATGTCTCACGTGCGAGGACATGTAAAGTCTGTCCGGGCTTCTTCATCCCACTATGCCACCAATATCCAACATACACATCAGAAGCAATAATGTGACCATCATCCCACATAACCATATGTGTACTACCCGTGCAAAGCATCTACGCATAGATCCGGCTCTGATACCACTGTTGGGTTTGCAACATAGAAAACAATTTTTTCCTACGATGTGAACAACTGAGCACCAAGATATATCTATCAAGATACAAGCAACGGGTGGATATACATCCATAGAAAACTTACCATTAAAGACCGACAAAGCGTTACGAGATTGGTTCTCATGGATGATGTAGTCGTTCACTTGCTGATCGTGATGAAGTCTAGCAGGTCCAGCATCAGCAAGTTTAGCACCACAAAGTAGTGGTGCATCAATGATCGCACACACGTCCGGTACCCCGACAACCTCTGAGCGCTCGCTCCAGTGAAGCAGCGGAAGCAGCAAATTCTTGCTCCAGAAAAAGATACCAGAAACATGTATCTCGCTAAGCCGAGACCATATGGGATATTCTAGAGGGGAGACAGATCCTTCGTGAGGAGGTTTAAGATAAGAGGAGGGGAGGGACGCCTTTTATAGGGAGAGGAGGGCAGCCCCCTCCCATGTCCGGTGGCCATGGAGGTGCCCCCACCTCTTCCATCATTCATGTGGGTGGAGCTCCCACTCACATAAACATGCCTCCACTCACACAAAAACTCCTCCACTCAAATTCCCACTCAAATCTAAATTTCCACCAAATTTAATGCAATCTCTCATTTAACAAAACTCGTTTATTTATTTTATTCAGAATTTTGTTAATTACATTAATTAACAAACATTCACATAAAACCCCTTACTACATTTTAATTTCACATGTAGAACCAATTTCAGCAATTTCACCCAAAACAATTCCATTGTCCATTGAAATAATTCCAGCGCTTTGATATTCTTTCTCTGGCACTTCATTTGCTCCGAATGATGTCGGTATCCCATAAGTGTGTCATCCTACGGTTTGCGAATAATGCAGACATGATCGAGACCCCTCTCCGATCAATAATCAACAGCGGGACCAGGAGATCTGTACTGACTCCCACACATTCAACGATGACTTCTTATGATCGTGTGAACCTTTAAAGCTGTAACTAAATCCCTTTGTCTCGCGATATTTTACATGTCCGAGATTCAATCATCGGTATCCCCATACCTAGTTTGATCTCATTACCAACATGTACTCTTTTCTTGTTCCCGTGATATAACATTCTAGTGATCCCCATCACTTACTTGCAAGCTATATTAATGTGATATCACCGAGAGGACCCAGAGTACGCTTGATCCATGTGCCTCAACACAACACTTTCTGAGCACCCCAAACCCACCTTTATAGTCACCCTGTTACGGTGTGACGTTTGATGTTATCAAAGCTCTTACGGTGTTAGCAATTAACATGATCTCATGGTCTAAGGACTAAAGTTACTTTGTAATGATGATCTATTAATTTAAACATAATGACTTTGATCATATTACTATACTTCGGATGAATGTTCATCACATCATTCCACCAACGTTGTGATCTCGTTATTAACATCCAATGTCCATGATCAGGAAACCTTGATCATATTGTTAATCAACGAGCTAGTTTATATGAGAAGCTTAACTAGGAACTCTTTATTTGTTTATTAAACACACATGTATTAATGTTTCTGATTAATACAATTATAGCATGCAAAATAAACATTTATCATAAACAAGAAATAAGATAATCACCACTTTATTATTGCCTCTCGGGCATATTCCCTTCAGGTACCCACTTCTCGGTCGGTCACCCATCCTCAAATTGCTCTAGACCAAGCACGCTTAATCTTAGAGTTCTTTTCAAATGAGCTTCCGGGAAATAAGTTGCAACTTGTTGGTATGGGTATACTATTAATCCTATTAAGCCATGCTCCAGGGTCTCACATACACCCACCCTTAGAAGATCGACACCCTCGTCGATCAACCACAAGCCAGGAACGTTCCCTCTTGGTACACGTTTGTGCATACAGTGCTGGCACATGTGCCATGTCGTGTCCACTCTAGGCCAAATGTGCCATGCACCACATGTCCGCCACTGACCGGCATACGCCCATGTAACCAGAAGGGTAGGATCTGATACCACTTGTAACACCTCGGCCTCTTCGGACTAGTGGTTGTAACCGTATAGACCAACAATATTCTTTTCTATGCAATTTGTCCTCACTCGTGCGCACCCGGTACCCACTTCCCGATCGGTCACCCATCCTCAAATTGCTCTAGGAAAAGCAAGCTTAACCTTAGAGTTCTTTTCAGATGAGCTTATGGAACAGAAGTTGCAACTTGTTGGGCCACTGATGACCCACAAGTATAGGGGGTGTATTGTAGTACTTTCGATAAATAGGAGTGTCGATCCCAACGAGGAGCAGAAGGTGTTGACTAGTGGTATGGAGCAGGAAATCTTTGTAAATACTTAGCAAACGGATTTTTAGGGGTTTTCTGTTAAAGCAAAGAAACAGAGTGTAAGTAATAAAGACAACGAACAACTACAGCAAGTGTCCCAATCCTTTCTTAGCAAAGGACAAGCCGGTGGAAATACTTATAAGGACCAAAAGTTCTCGAGGACACATGGGAATTCCGTCAAGTGCTTTCGCTTCATATAGCTAAGAACTCTTCTTTGGTGTTGTAAGTGTTGTGTGGGTGAACCTGTGCTAATGTACCGACCTTACTTGGACTAATACATACTTGTGATTAAACCCCCTGCAAGCATCCGCAACTACAGGAAAGTAATTAAGATATAAACCTAACCACAGCCTTAAACTCTGAGATCCTACACTCCCTTGTGCAATGGTGTCCTAACAGGGGTTCAGGTTTCTGTCACTTCGGCAACCCCATGATTAGTAGACAAATACACAATGCATTCCCCTAGGCCCATAAATGGTGAAGTATCATGTAGTCGACGTCCACATGACACCGCTAGAAGAATAGCACCAAAACTTAAATACTAAATCATTGAATAATATCTCAACACAAATCCACTACTAACAACATGACTTCTCCCATGTCCTCAAGAACTAGACGAACTACTCACAAGACATCATATGGATCAAGATCAAAGATGATATGGTGATGGATAACAATCTGAACATAAACAATAATCCAATGGTTCCACTCACAAGCATCAACTACAATGGTAATCAACACCGGGAAAGTTTCCCCTAATAAATAATGCAAGATCCAACACAATTGTTACAGCGGGATGGACTGGTGATGATGCTGCTGGTGGATATGATGGTGTGGATGATGATGATGATGATCCCGATGAAGTCTAGCTTGATGACGGTGTTGATGGTGACGATCTCCCCTCTCCGGGAAGGAATTTCCCCAGCAGAAATCTGTCTGTCGGAGAGCTCTTTCTCTCTCAGTGTTTTCCACCCCGCAGAGGCAGCAGAAATATTTCTGAGGTCGCTCCCCGGTATTAGGGTTCCGAGAGGAAGATGTAGGCGAGAGGGCGGAGTCGGAGGCCGGCTAGGTGGGCCACACCTTCCCTAGGCGCGACCTAGGGGGGACCCGTGCCTGGGGGGTGTGGGCCCCATGTGGCCCAGCTACGCCTCACCTTCTGGCTTCCTTCGTCTTCTGGGAAAATATAATTTTCCAATATTTTTCTATTATTTTTCTGATCTTCGCGAAATTGCATCAAAACACCTCTTTTTCCATCAGAATCCTGACTCCAGCAGTTCATCCTCCAAGAATCATCCAACATGCAAAAATAGATGAAAATACATAAGTAACACCTCTTTATAAGAAATATATCAATGAATAGAGGCAAATTATGATATAGAATGGTGATGCAAATTGGACGTATAAAATCCCCCCAAGCTTAGACCTTCGCTTGTCCCCAAGAGAAAACTGATCTCAGTAAACATGTCCACAGGTTTATGGAGTGAAGTGTCGATAAAAGAATACGGACAAGAAGCATCACACTTACCATTACACAACTCATAGAAAAAAGCAACTCACCTTTATATAACTTAGCTTGAAACAAGTATAGGAGTCACAATAGAGATGCATAAAGATAAATCATAATTGGAATTGGCAAACTTTGTTCCTGGTCAGAGAACAGCTGGCAAACAGTTTCACAAAAAGCTTTTGAAGAAGTTTTACAACAGGAGTACTCTTTGCTCAAACATAAAAGGTTTTTCACAATGATGGCTTTCAAAGTAATACTCAATAGATAAGAGTCTTGTGCAAACAAGGAAGACAGAGAACATGATTGAATAAATCATCATATGAATGCTTGAAACACAACAACTCAAACGCTTGCTAGAGATAGAGAGGAAATAGGTTCACTGAATCAACTTAGAAATAGGAGAAAGGTCCCTTCATAGAGGGAAGCAGGGATTTCAAGTCATAAAGAGCTTCCAAAAGATTATGGTACTTACTAGCTTTGAGCCCTCATTGCCCCTATCATAGGCATCTTGAGATGATTAAGGTTAAAGTGAACAAGGATGGAGTATATGCTTGACGAAATATAAGTTGGCAATCGCATGTCCCTTGAATACGAGGGACGCTCCTCATGCTACTCAACTTAAGTCACTAGTAAGTTCTTGTCATTGTAAGTACATGTGTATCATAAAGAACCACCAACGGGGTACCCCTTTCACATGGTACAGGAGCTATCCCATAACCAAAATGACAAGGCAAGAAGACAATGAGCATTTCAGCGATCTTTTTATTTACTATTTGCATAGATTTTTATTGAGGATACTTCACAGATTGCTCATTATGGTGATGCTGCAAGTTTCCACCATGATTAGGCATGGCTTAGGATAGCGTCCCAGGCGTTTATCTAACACACATACATAACTCCATGAACTAACAATCTCCCCTTTTATTTCACACCGACGACATCCGCAAGCAAAAGAGCATGATATCAACTAGATATGTATTCATAAGTGTTGAAAGCGTTCCCCATGACAGCACGGTTCTGCTAATCCCAATGTATAGATGCAAGCATATACAACTTCGATGACACAAGTCTATTAGGGTCAAGAAAATAGGGTGTGCCATCAAGTTCGTGAGAGCTTTACTAACCAGTTTTCACATAACAAAATAGTTTTTAATTTGAAAGATAGATGAAGCTTGAGAATTTGCTTGGAATATCAATAATGCTAATAGGTAGATATGGTGGGCAAAAATAGCACAGGTTTTGGTTCAAAGGGATTTGAAATATGAGAAGTATGCCTTCTCAAAACAGGTTCTTGGCTAGCAAGGCTGGGTAGCAAGAAAAAGAGTTGAAAGAAACAAGCAAACCTACAAGTGATAAAGCCAAACATGCAATCTTCCTTGAAGACACAAAATATCTTAAATAAAGAATACTAAGCTTATGATCCAATCAAGAAAGAAAATAGATGATACAAAATACCTGTAAGCTTTTTCTCTTTTCCTTTCAAACCTCAAAAAGCTGCTACTGACCAGAGCTTGGTTTGCCAAAACCAATTTAGATTTACTTGATGCTCCCAAAGTGATGTCAATACTGATTAACAAGATCAATCATATAATAGAGATTGCAAACTAAAATAAGAAGTGCAAAACATAAAAGATGAAACTTCTCATTAATATTCCATAAAGGCACTCACACTAAGGGATACATAGATAATCAACTAAAGGAGAGATACTTCCACATGCAAACCAACCTATAAGATAACTTCTCCACCAAAGATATGGATCTACTAAAAAGGTTAAAGATAACGATGTGATACCGCGACACTCCCCCAAGATTAGAACAAGCCAAGGGGATGCCAAACCTGATGACGAATTACTCCTTCGGTGGTGGTGTTATCTTATCATCATCAAACTTCCAAGGCAAAGGTTCCCCATCCAAAAAGGACGTCCTAGTTTCCGCAATCCTGAAACTAGCAGCAGAGCTTATGCGATTAAATCTAGCCTCATACTCACAGTTTTGATTTTGTATGTCGTAGAGCTGTGCTTGTAATTGGTTGGTGGTCTGACGGAGCGAGAAGATTTCTTCTCGAAGCTTAGCAACCTCCTCCTCGTGCATGGCGATGAGTTCTGAACTTATCTTGTGAATAAGATCCACTTCGCATTCTGCCATCTTATTGTACCTGAAAACTTCCTCCTCCAATGCTTCCATCCTGTCTTTAGATTGTCTTCTCCTTTAGGGCCTTGAACTTCTTTCATCTGCACCTTCACATCCTTTATAATCAACTCCTTGGGATGAATCCTCAAATCATACATGTACGGGTTGATGACATCCGCAGAGGAATCCTCCATGGGTGATCTAGAGGAAGACATTGTGGCCCTAAAACTGAGAATTTTCCTGATAGAAACAGATCGAAACAAAAAAAACGACGAGAACATGATACAAGAACCTCGGGGAACCCGGGGGGTTATATATTTCGAAGCTTCAATGCATAAGGAAGGTGCGATACGAAAACGAGGCGGAGACGGAGCTCAGGTGCTCACACCCCCTCCAGGTGCGACCAGCTGGGGCCCACGCCTGGGGTGCGTGTGGCCACCCCGGCCTCCATTTCCTCCTCTGTTTCATTTCGTAACCTTCCATATGTAATAAAAACATCAGAAATATAAAAAGATAGGTATTTCATGGACCTTCTGTTTTCACCACTTTTACCTATTCAAAGACGGACTTTGCAGATTCTGGTGTTTGGTTTCTGATGAATTCTTCTGGAGTCACCATTTGAATAATGTCAATGTCTTCATTATAAGAATCTCCGGAAATATAATGTTTGAGCCTTTGGCCATTCACCACTTGTGTAGTGTTGTCCTTCAAAGAAGATATTTTGATAGCACCTGAACGATATACTTTCTCAATAACAAAAGGTCCTTCCCATTTTGAGAGTATTTTCCCTGCAAAAAATCTGAGACGAGACCTATACAAAAGAACTTTCTCACCAACATGGAACTCCCTTTTGATAATTCTCCTATCATGCCATCTTTTTACCTTTTCCTTAAAGAGTCTAGCATTTTCATAAGCTTCACTTCTCCAATCATCTAAGGTACTCATGTCAAGCAATCGTTTCTCACCAGCAAGTTTAAAATCTCTATTCAACTCTTTCACTGCCCAATAAGCTTTGTGTTCTAATTATAAAGGCAAGTGACAAGCTTTCCCATAGACCATTTTGTAAGGAGACATCCCCATAGGATTTTTATAAGCAGTTCTATAAGCCCATAAAGCGTCATTCAACTTTTTAGCCCATTTTTTTCTAGATCTATTAACCGTCTTTTGCAAGATAGATTTAATTTCCCTGTTGGAGAGTTCTACTTGGCCACTGGTTTGGGGGTGATAAGCTGAAGCAATTCTATGGTTTACATCATACTTAGCGAGAGTTTTTCTAAAAACCCCATGAATAAATGAGAGCCTCCATCAGTCATGAGATATCTAGGCACACCGAACCTTGGAAAAATAACATCCTTAAGCATTTTTAAAGAGGTCTTACCATCAACGTTGTTTGTAGGTATGGCTTCTACCCACTTTGTAACATAGTCAACAATAACAATAATATGAGTATACCCTTTTGAAGGAGGAAAAGGACCCATAAAGTCAAATCCCCAACAAATAAAAGGTTCAATAACAAGAGAATAATTCATAGGCATTTCATTGCGTCTAGAAATGTTACCAACTCTTTGACATTCATCACATGATAAGACAAACTTCCTTGCATCCTTGAAAAGGGTAGGCCAATAAAATCCGGATTGTAAAACCTTTTGTGTAGTCCTATCCCCAGCATGATGTCCTCCATAAGCGATGCCATGACATTTTCTGAATATCTCTTATTGTTCAAATTTTGTAACACATCTTTGCATAATACCATCTACTCCTTCTTTATATAAGTGCGGGTCATCCCAAAAGTAATGCCTTAGATCATAAAAGAATTTTCTTCTTTGTTGGGATGTAAAGGTTGGAGGAAATACTTGGAAACAATAAAGTTAGCATAATCATCATACCAAGGACTCTCATGCGGACTTACCCTTATTGCAGCCAACTGCTCATTTGGAAAACTATCATTAACAGGCAAAGGGTCAAAAGAAATGTTTTCCAAACGTGATAAATTGTCAGCAACAGGATTTTCGGCACCTTTAATACAATATGCAGATCAAACTCTTGTAAAAGCAACACCCATCTAATAAGCCTAGGCTTAGCATCCTTCTTTGTCATAAGGTACTTAATAGCAGCATGATCATTATGAATAGTAACCTTTGAATCAACAATATAGGGTCTAAACTTATCATAGGCAAAGATTACAGCTAAGAACTCTTTTTCAGTAGTAGCATAATTCTTTTGAGCAGCATCTAGAGTCTTGTTGCTAGCATAATGAATAACGTTCAACTTCTTATCAACATGTTGCCCAAGGACAACACCCACAGCAAAATCACTAGCATCACATATAATTTCAAAAGGTAAACTCCAAACAGGTGGTTGAATAATAGGAGCAGTAGTCAAAGCTTTCTTTAAAGTTTCAAAAGCTTCCTTACAATCATCATAAAAAACAAAAGGTATATATTTTTTAAGAAGATTAGTAAGGGGTTTTCAAATTTTGGAGAAATCTTTAACAAACCTTCTATAGAAACCAGCATGACCAAGGATACTACTGTAATATACTGATTTTTTAGGGTCAAATTTTATAAAAGAATATTTTATTCGGAGTTCTTGAAATTAATTCCAAACTAATTGGAATTAGTTTAAGCAAAGAAATATTTGGATCTGACTTGGATTTGCCAGTTCCTTTTTAATTTGGTTCTCTTTGAATGTTTCTCAAAATGTGAGCTTTAAACCTACAATTACACATGTGTGTGCATGCATGTCGTGCATGGCACTCACAGTCGTGCCTTCCCTATATTCTTCTTTTTTTCCTATATGTCAGTACGTCTTATTTGATCCTTTATGGTTTCTTCTTTTCTAGCAAACCAAACTAGCTAAACCATCCCATAAAGGCCAATCAAATTAGCTTAGCAAGTCCAGCAACACAGCTCTCGCTCGTCTTTGTTCTCGCACGCGAGGAGTCCGTGCGTGTACGTACAGCAGCGACGGGAACCAATCCGACTCCGATTCTTACGTAGTTGCACACTGCCTCCTAATCGATTTATATACACCCTAGATCGACCCCGGTCTTCTCTTTTCAATCGACTGCCGCCACCTAGAACCCTACCTCGAAAAACGGATCTAATCTCGCGAAGCTCCGCGAGGCCGTAGCCGAACGCCGCTCGTGTTCCCGACGATATCGGCCGCGAGAGGAGGAGCTGCTGCGCCGCAAGGAACAAGAGGAGGAGGAGGGCTGATTCGTAGAACCAGAAGGACAAGCCGCGGATCACGTACGACGTAATTCGCCGTCGTTCCAGCTCAGTTCATCGCCTTCCGCGGACGATCGTGTCGCACTCGGTAAGCTCTAGCAGAAATCCTTGCACACACGCGCTAGTCTAGATGCGGCCTACCTCCTAGACATTATCGCTGGTCCTAGTTTTATAATTTGCGCGGTTACCGGTGAACCGAACGCCGATCGGAGGCATAGGCAGATTAGACCATCTTACACACGTCTAATGATCTTTGGCCCAACATAGAAACTATGCTAAGTAATTCTAGGAATCCATCCATGCTGTTAGTTACGAAAACCGTCGAAGTTTATCGATCTTTTTTTTGAAAGCTACTGGTTCTTGTGCATTACGTACGTTACTGCTAGTACGTGTTCGTTTCTTTTGTAATCGGTTTGACCCATGTATGCTACTGCTAGTACGTGTTTGTTTTCTTTTTATAATCGGTTGGACTCATGTACAATGGTTCTTAGTCTATATAGCTAAGTTTTTAGATTTAATTTGTCTAGGGAGATTTCCGTGCATTCAAGTACTTGTAGATGTTATGCCATCGGGTACTGCTGCTAGCTATGTACGTATTTGATTTGTCTATTTTAAAATTCGGTGCATCGGTATAGACATATAGTCAGGTCGTGTGATTACTTATTGATTAGCATAACCATGTCAGGTATTGCATCGCTGCCTTGCTATAGTGCTAAATAGTTAGGTTACCGTCAGTATGACATGTCTGTTTGAGCTTAGTTAGTACAGATTACTGTATTGCATGTGCTCATTGTATGATTAGCTTTATTGGCATAACTCTGTTGGTTTGCAGTCATGTCACGCTACTGCAAGTGTTGTTTTATTTGCTTCATACCTGTTGGAGTATAGTTGTTCCTCTCGTTATTGCATGCGTAAATTATTCTAACACTAGTTTAGTCATTGTGCTTTATCAGTGCATGTGTCGGGTACAGTAGCATTCTGTATGCTTCAGTTATTTCATGTGGTTATTTAATGTACGTTCTTGGTAGTATGTCTAGCTAGCTTATAGATTAATTTTTGCATTGCATATTAAATGTACGCCATCTATATTGGCTATATCAAAATTATATTATTTTTCTAGTATTATTATTTGTTGAGAACGATAGACCGACCTTTATATCCCGAACCGTCCAAACGTCGGAAGCCTACTTGAATCTTTTTATTTGGATATTTCCATTTGGATTTTTATTTGTGGTTATTAGGAGTTTGTATTTATATGTGGTTTATCATTATAACGAGTAGGGAGTGACGAGTTCGATCAGAATCAAGACTACGAGGAAGAGCAGAACAACAACAACAACAACAACAACAACAACAACAACAACAACAACAACAACAACAACAACAACAACAACAACAACAACAACAAACAACAGCAACAACAGCAACAACAGCAACAACAGCAACAACAGCAACAACAACAACAACAACAACAAACAACAACAAACAACAGCAACAACAGCAACAACAGCAACAATAGCAACAACAACAACAACAACAACAACAACAACAACAACAACAACAACAACAACAACAACAACAACAACAACAACAACAACAAAGGCATGCCCCTTTCATAATTATGCCATGTTTTACAAGTGCATGTTATTTATTGTTTTACAAATATTACTGCTAGTTTGATTACACACATACCTTGATACACCTGTCGCCATACACTACCCTGAGTAGAGATTATATAGTAATCATGTTAGAGTAGATTGCTTAGCCATGCTCAATAATATTTAGGATCCTTGATCTTCCCTCTTCGGAGGTATTTGGATGACCCTCGGGTCGCATATACACTTTTGAAACTTGTTGAGCTCGCTGAGCTAGCCGATGTTGCTTCCTTCTACTCTGTTCTACTCTGGGTGAAACCTACCATCTAAACACTGGCGCGGGCGATAGCTGGATCAAAGGAAGGAGCGATTGGCTGCCCTTAACTAGATGGAGGGAGCAATCCGTCGTCCGTGCCGCATGAGGACCTAATAAGCCTTGGATTTGAAGATTGTGACCACCGTACAACCACATGCTATAATGGGCACTGGCTTGGTTAAGTAGGTTAGTCAGCCTTAGGTGTTGATGTCGCTGTACCACTGATGAGGTGTCTGCCTACGGGGGAGCCTTCGGCACAGATGGGTGGGCGGTTTGGGGACATACTCTCAGTTCCGGGCACAGACCCGGTGGGCTCGTCACATCTTTGGGGGATCTAACTAAAAGACCTTGTCACGATTCCGATCTGCCGGTACACCAAATGGTGTGTACTAAACCAGCGGCCACTAGTGGGCAACAAGACGGGGTTGTGTCGTGTGGGAAAAGTGTACAACCTCTGCAGAGTTAAAACTATTCGAATAGTCGTGTCCACGGTCATGGACAACACATGAATCCTTCCTGACATACAAGAACATGTCTTGCTACTTCCCTCTTTGCCTCTATCCTTTTCTTGGAATCTGATGAAGTAGGTGAGTTGTCGAGGACAACCACAATGATGAGAAACACCACATTGATGATAAAACATGTTTTCGTCAAAACTTGCTTTTATAAAAACTACTATGAGTTGCAAATAAAATTGGCTTTTATGCAAAATAACCATATGACCTCCACATAAAGCCACATGTAGTTATATCAGGTTTTGCATAAGGGGTATGTTGAGTAATCTATGTACTCATGGCAATACTTTTGTTGAAATCCAGAATACTATGAAGGGGAGGACTACGACTACTGTGATGACGCTGATGAGTGAGGCCTCGTGGACTACATCGACTGCCTGTGGCTGAGATGGAGTCGCTGCGCATTTTGTTTCCGCTGTGTTTTTGGTTGTAATAAATGTCACAATACATTATACTATATGGCTATTACTATTCAAACCTTGTAATAATTATTATTTTTTGAATGTTATGCAATGGTATTCATTTCGCTGTGTCATCAACTTGATCTTGGGATTGACGAGATGCATAGGAGGTCTGGAGGTTAAATTCCGGTCATCACAAAAGTGGTAACAGAGTCGACGTTGACCTAGTCGCATGGACTTAGTTAGAATGGAAAGCCCTAGTATCCTACTTTATACTTAACCTATAGGTTACAAACAAAAGTATGTTTCCTTGCTGTAACTTGTCTATCTTATTTTGGCTTCTACAAAATTTTGATACTGATCATACTTGTCTTATTGAAATATCCGTAGATGGCCATTTTCTCGACCCGCGGGATTGAAGAGTTCGGCAACCTAGGATGGGAGTTTCGTGACATGCTCACCCATTTAGGCTATGAGCGCGACCCGGAGGCTATTGGACGTACCAGACAGTCACTTTGGAATGAGGAATACGTGAGGGTGACTCTAGTGGTGTACCCTAGTCTAACCTCGCCTGGACATCGTGAGAGACTTAGAGGGTACACGTTCAATGCGATCGGAGAGGACTTCGTAGAGGGCACCATTGGCACCATTCGTGAGGCACTACATAAGATGGCGTGGGATTACAGGGAGAAGCTCCGTGACACTCCATTCCGTTACTTCGCTTATCGGAACGATGGAGGACAGCTACGCCAAGAGGAGAGGTACCGTCAGGAGGAGGATGATCCCACGATCATTCACATGGCATCACTGAACTTCGGTCTAGAATGCCAGTTGGTCATCACCACAAGGATGCTAGATGAAGCAATTCTCCGTGGCCACCGCTACCACGATCGAATTGACACTCTACGGGAGCAGCTCGCGGATGCAAACACAGCTTTGGACGCGGCTATTGCTGTTCGTGACGCTGCTGAAGTTGCTCGTGACATTGTTGAAGCTACCACGGAGGATGCCATCGTGACAGTGCAGGAGGCCGAGGCCGCTACGGCGACTGCGCTGGCAGTCCATGGCGGCGAAGGACAGGGATCGGAATAGCAACCTGCGCCTCAGGCACCACAGTGCAGAATCCGGAATCATCCTCGCATGATGGTCACTCGGACGAAGAAGAGCCTGCGTGCATAGAAGCGTTGCCTCAAGCGTTGGCCTATCATGGCGTCGTTCCTCGCTCTGCCGGCACTGGCGTCTTCACAATAAGGTTTAGCTGACAACTCATAGGAAGAGACGGAGCCATAAGAGCGAGTTCCCGCTAGCTCAGAGGAGGAGTCCACAGATGAACCTTTTGACCTGTAGCCATGCAAGCAACAGAACAACCACATGTGGAATCCGGAGTGCCTACACAGACGAGTATTAATATAGGGACCATGAGAGAAGACCTTTGTTGAGTTATTATTAAATAAGTGTGAGAACTCGTTAGCTATTTTATCTATATACGTGTTGTGTGCTAGTAGACTACCGATCTATGCATTATGCATGTGGTGTAGCTAAATTATCTTGCTTGTTTGAACCATCGTGTGTGAGCTATAAACTATTGCTTTTGGATTGGAGTTTTGTGGTTCTATTAGTCTATCTTCCATGTTTGAAATTATTGGTGTTGTGTTAGTCAATATTCCCTCTTATCTAATCCTAATGTGAACGACAACAGGATGAATGCCAACAGAGGTCGTGGTAGCGGAGGACGTGGACGTGGACGTGGACGCGGTCGTGGACCAGCTTTCTAGGGGAACATCCCCGAAGGTGAAGTCCATGACACTGATATGGACACCGAGGATGAGGGAAACCAGCCGCCACCACCACCGCCACCACTGGACATGGCACAAGTGATGCTGATGCAGACCCAGTTGTTGCAGCAGATGGCCGCTAATCTGGCGAACCAAAACCAGAATAAGAACCAGAACCAGCCGCCGCCACAGTCCAAGCTAGCTGAGTTCATGAGGACAAAGCCACCTACTTTGGGGGGGTCGGCTGACCCTATTGAGGCTGATGATTGGCTGAAGGACATTCGTGGAAGCTCAATTTGGTGAATGTTAATGCTCAGGACCGTGTGAGGTTTTCTGCGCACCAACTCAAAGGTGTAGCCGCAGATTGGTGGGAGAACTATTGTGATGCACATGATGATGCTGAGGGGATCACCTGGAATGATTTTGCAGAAGCCTTCCGCACTACACACATTCCTGCTGATCTCATGGAACTGAAGCGGGATGAATTCCGAGCTCTAGTTCAGGGAAAGATGTCAGTTTCTGAATACTGGGACAGAATCACACAGTTATCTCGCTATGGGAAGGTGGATATCCCTACTGAAGTGGACAAGACTGCAAGGTTTCTGAGGGGATTGAACCCAGGTCTGAAGGATAGGTTGGTGTCTCATGATTTCCCCAGATTTCAGAGTTTGGTCAACAAGGCAATTCTGCAAGAGAACTCCAAGAGGGAACTGGAGGAACACCGCAAGCGCAAGGCACCATAGGGTCATGGGGCAGGGAGCTCGCGCCAGAAGAACAATAACAACCCAGGTTATCGTGCACCAGCTCCCAAGCCGGCGAATACTAATCACAATTATTCGCACAATGCATATCGTACTCCGAGATCTGAAGTCGGAGCAAACCATGCCAACATTGTTGGAAAAGCATGCTACAACTATGCCGTAGAGGGACACTTTGCTGCAGCATGCCCGAGCAAGAAGAACACGGGGCCGACACCAGTGAAGTTCAATTTGGGGTCTGCAGCCAATACACCAGCAGCGGGACGTGGACGAGGCATACTGCCTACCCCAGGAGGCGCAGCTCACGCGTCAGGACAGCCAGGGCGTGGTCAAGTTAACCATGTCACGGCCGAACAAGCTCATGAAGCCTAAGATGTTGTTCTTGGTATGTTCCCAATCAACTCATGCTATGGTTCAGTACTTCTTGATTCTGGAGCTTCCCATTCGTTTTTTTCCAAGCAATTTGTTGAAAAACATCATTTGAAAACTGAGGGTATGAGTCAGGAGATGGCAGTACAATCATCTGGGGGAATTCTTAGGACGGGTTTAAGATGTCCTAAAGTGATCATAATGATCGAAGGAGTAGAGTTTCTAGAAAACCTCATAGTTTTAGACTCTAAAGGGTTAGATGTCATTCTAGGCATGAACTGGTTAACAAGACAAAAGGCTATGCTAGATTGTGGCCTTAGAGCAGTAACACTGACCAGTCCTAATGGAAATATGGTGGACTATAAACCGGAGTTAGCATCCCAAACCGCAGTGGATAGTATACTGAACAGCCTGAAGGAGATGGATGTGTCTGATGTTAGGGTTGTCAGGGAATACCCAGATGTTTTTCCGGAGGAGTTACCAGGTCTTTCACCAGACCGTGAGATAGAGTTTGCTATTGAGTTAGTTCCAGGCACCGCACCTATTGCAAAGAGACTGAAAGTACCGACTTGATACGACTAGAGGGGGGTGAATAGGCATCTACCCAATTTTAATTTGTTTCTCACTTTTAGGCTCAACGAGAAAGGAAGTTATATAGAGATGCAACAAAGTGAACAACCTAAAGCAAGAAAACAAACACCAACCAAAAAAACAGTAAATAGCAAGGAGTAAAGGAAGGGAACGAAGTAACCAGAGAGGGGACACGGAGATGTAATTCCCGTAGTTCACTCCCAAGGAGCTACGTCTACGTTGGAGAGGTTTCGAGGCCACACAAGGTCACCCGAGCGCCACAAAGGCCTCACCTTCTTCTCCGGTGAGCTCCCCCACAAAGGAGGCCTCACAATCCACTAACCGGTGACCTTGAAGGCGCCAACCGAAACCTTTACACCAAGGTTGAGGGGGAGGCTCCACAACTCAATTGGAGGCCCTCAACGACACCTCGAAGCTTTACAAAGCAAGCCTTAGCTCCGAGGATGCCCTACACCATCTAGGGTTCCAAGAAACCCAAGAGCAACAAGATCCACAAAGGATGGGTGGGGGAAATCAAATCTTCTTTGGTGGAAGTGTAGATCTAGGTCACCTCCCTCACCTCTCAAAAGATCAGGTCATTTGAGTGGCTAGAGAGAGAGATCTAGTGAGGTGAAGCTCAAGCATTAATGGAGGCAATTTCATCGGCGGCATCTCTTTCATTTTTACTTAGCAAGTCAAGAAGTTCTTCCTTTTCATCTAAGGCATCTCTAGCTTTGTCAAGTTGTGCAAGTAAGGACTCAAAGCAGTTTTTAGTTTCTTCATCTAAGGTAGCAACAAATTCACACATGTCAATCATCTCTTTCTTCACCTCTAGACCAACAAGATCAAGAGAGGAAGGCTCACTAGAGGTAGATTGAGGAGTGGGTTTCGGTGTTACCTCGGTGGCCTTGGCCATGAAGCACTTTTGGTTGGAGAAGATGACATTTTAATTTGGCGAGTCGAAGAGGGATAGACGTGGAGTTGAGGTAGTGTCAATAGCAGCAACTCCCACAATCTCTCCACCATGAACTTCATCATCATCATCTTCATCCGTGCCCGAAAGGTATTCTTCATGGACCACAATTGCTCGTTCCTTGTTAGTGGCGTTCTTGACGGCGTAGTTCTTGTTCAAGGGATGAGGAGGTCTTGACTTGATCTTGCGGATGAGACGACCACCATTGTCTTCACGGTTCTCAAAGGGACACTTGGCCACGAAGTGACTCTTGTCGTTGCAATTGTAGCACGACCTTGCCTTGGGAGACTTGTTGGGTGAGCTGAATCTTGAGTTGTCCCTTGATCTTGACTTGAATACGCACTTGTTCCAAAAGGCCCTTGAAGCGAGAGCAAGATGTTCGTTGAAGGCACATTTGAGGTCCTCTTGAGACCACTCACTTGATGTATCATCATCATCAACTTCAATAGCCTTGGCCTTCAAAGCAAGATTCACTTTGGTTGACCCAATGGCTCTAGCTCGAGCGGACTCCGCATTATTCTTGGCAATAGTCATGGCAATTACTTCACTCAAGACTTCTTGGGAGGTCATTAGATGAAAGTTGGTTCTTCCCTTGATAGAGTTGAGCTTTTGTTCTTCAAATCGGAGGAGAGCTTGAATGAACTTCCTCTTCATAAACTTGTCATCAACATAGTGAGCCCCAAGGTCCCTCATAGTGGAACAAAGGACCTTAAGGCGCCTATACATGTCTTCGGGGTCTCATCATCTTGCATTGCGAAACCATCGCACTCGTTGTTGATCTCATCAAACTTGGAGCTTTGGATGCTTGCATTCCCAACAAAGAGCTCGGTGAGTTGATCCCAAGCTTCCTTGGCGGTGTCAAATTGGCAAATGTGAGCAAAATCCTTTGGAGTCAAGGCTTTTTGAATCATTCCCAAAGCTGTGGCATTGAGTTGCTTGTCCACCACTTCACCTCGTGTCAACTTATTTGGGTCATATGGAGAGAATCCATCCTCCACAATCCTCATTAACTCAATAGAAGAGCTGGAAATATGTGAGCGCATTAGATATTGCCAATTGGCGAAATTAGAAGTATCTAGCATGGGTGGTGCTCCTTGAGGTATAATGTGTGGCATGGGGATGGGTGGATCCGGAGTGTACTTCGGCGGTGGGGGTACCGCCGAGTAGTCCTTTCCTCCATTTTACTCTTTGGAAGTTGGGTTCTCGGGCTCCTCGACGTTCTCACTTGGAACCTTGGTAGAGGTTTGAGCAACAAAACCAAGTCCCAAGTGAGTGGTGGTAGTCGCGGGAGTTACCCCGGGGGCGGACACCGTAACGGTGGGAGGAACCTCGGTGGGTTGGGGTGTGTCAAGAGCAACCATGGGGTTTGGCTTGAGAGACTGCATGAGAGTCATCATTTCCTCGAACTTGGACATCATGGATGACTCCAATTGCTTGAGGTCATCCATAGTGGCCAAGTTCTTGGATTTTTCGGTTTCACTACCCCCTTCGCCGGCCATAGTCTCTTAGGCGGTAAAGCCCGAAATAAGAGCCTTGGCTCTGATACCAATTGAAAGTACCGACTTGATACGACTAGAGGGGGTGAATAGGCGTCTACCTAATTTTAATTTGTTTCTCACTTTTAGGCTCAATGAGAAAGTAAGTTATCTAGAGATGCAACTAAGTGAACAACCTAAAGCAAGAAAACAAACACCAACCACAAAAATAGTAAATAGCAAGGAGTAAAGGAAGGGAACGAAGTAACCGGAGAGGGGACACGGAGATGTAATTCCCGTAGTTCACTCCCAAGGAGCTACGTCTACGTTGGAGAGGTGTCGGGTCCACACAAGGTCACCCGGCGCCACAAAGGCCTCACCTTCTTCTCCGGTGAGCTCCCCCACAAAGGAGGCCTCACAATCCACTAACCGGTGACCTTGAAGGCGCCAACCAAAAACTTTACACCAAGGTTGAGGGGGAGGCTCCACAACTCAATTGGAGGCCCTCAACGACACCTCGAAGCTTTACAAAGCAAGCCTTAGCTCCGAGGATGCCCTACACCATCTAGGGTTCCAAGAAACCCAAGAGCAACAAGATCCACAAAGGATGGGTGGGGGAAATCAAATCTTCTTTGGTGGAAGTGTAGATCTAGGTCACCTCTCAAAAGATCAGGTCATTTGAGTGGCTAGAGAGAGAGATCTAGTGAGGTGAAGCTCAAGCATTAATGGAGGAGAGAGAAAAATTCGAGAGAGAAAGGGAGGAAGAAGAGGGGTGCCTTAAATAGGCCCTCGCTGAACTGCAATTCTGCGACCTCACCGGAAGTTCGGTGAGAGGCGGAAGTTCCGCCAGCCTGGCTCCAACGGTCATCAGACCGTTGACACCCGCTCCAGAAGCGCAACCGGAAGTTCCGGTCAAAACAGACCGGAAGTTCCGGTGAACTTCCGACGCAAGTTCTGAACAAGTTCCGGCAAATAGAACACTTCAAAACAGAAGGTTACTGAGCCTTCAGCGGAACTTGGAGCGGAACTAGGGGCGGAATTTCTGGGTCGCGAACCGAATCTGGCCGGAAGTTCCGGCGGCTGGGCGGAAGTTCCGCTCAGGACCTTTTGGAAGGACAAGTTTTGATGCAAGTTCCGGCCCGAGTTCCGGCAAATACAACACTTCATACAGAAGGTTACTGATCCACCAACGGAACTTGGGGCGTAACTAGCGTCGGAACAAAGCTTAGAACAGCCCACAGAAAAAGCCTGAGCGGAACTTCCGGCGCCAGGCCGGAAGTTCCGGTGAGACACAGAAGGCTCCAACAGACCAGGAACTCACTCTCTCACGGAATAGTAGGATGGTTGTGGCGGTGCATATAGGTTTGTGCAAGAACAAGTGATTTCCCACAGCCTTCCAAGATGGACCCCCTCTTAATAGTACGGTGACCTAAAAACAACAACCGGAGAGAAACTAGGAGAAAACTAAAAGGACACCGTCTTCATGAGATCCCAAGAGAGCATCCACCACAATTGAAGGAGACATCAACAACGTTTCCCCTAAAACTCAAGCGCACAATGAAAACACAATTGGGATTATCATTAAGACCAAAAATAGCATGGGAAGATATTGTCCTTTCAATCTCCCCCTTTTTGGTGTTAGATGACAATCCCAAAGATTTGCATAGAATCAAAGCAATCTTTGCAATGGACGAGACAAGCTCCCCCTGTATGTGTGCAAGGTAGAGAAAAACTCTAAGGACAAGGTTGGCAACACATACAAGGAGGCTCCCCCTACCAATTGCAAAGATAGCACAAGTGCAAGGTACAATAAAGGATAGAGATCATACCAGAACCAACCAAATGTGGTGGAGACAAAAGGAGTGGAAATAACAATAAGAGCTATGAGGCTCCACCACCATATGCATATGCCCATAAGGTGACAACAAGATACCACACGCACGGCATTGCATAAGATATCACATAATCTCGAACATAACAAGGTCCACAAGCACACATAAGTTCACGGACATAAAGTCACAAGCACACAAATAAAACTAGAGAGTTCGCGAGCACGAAAAGATAAAAGGCAAGAACAGGCTCGCGACTCAACCCATGCAAATCCCGTAGACAACCTAATAGACATCTTTCTCCCCCTTTGGCATCGAGACACCAAAAAGGAAGAAAAGATCAATCTAATCATCCCAGCCATGAGAGGGGGGAGGAGGAGAAGACTCAGGGACCCAAGGACCCCACTCAGGCGATGGACCAGTGACCTCCTCCTCAGACTCATCCTCGGACCAGTGGCAGTTGTCGCGAATCCAATCATCCTTGGGAATAGTGACAGATCTTGTGATCAGAGAGCTGGGAATGTTGAGGGCTGTCATGATGGCCTTTTGGCGCTGAATATTGTGACGCTGATCAACATAAGCCTGATACTCGCGGTCTTGCAGAAAGCAGAAAGTTTTATTCACTTTCCCAAGCAGATTCTTTGCCCAAGACGGCTGCCTCTGGAGAGAAGGACCACCAGCACTAGAGCCACCAGGAGCAGAGGAGGGACCACCAGCAACATCTCGAGCCTTCTTGAGTTCAGATTCCTTTTCTTGTTGAGAACGAGGCTTTTGGTGCTTACTCACACGTAGCTTCTTCTCTTCATGAATGGTGATGTTTTCTTGAGGAAAGCGGGTGCCGGTCGTCTCAAGCCACTTGTGATTGATGAGAGTCTGTATGTAGGGAGCATAGATGCAGGAGCGCTTTTCAATAAGAGCCGCCTACATCTCTGAGTAGATGAAGTGCATAATATCCATTGACCTGTCAGAGTCACGGAGAAGATAAGTTTGTTGCATGAGGTTAACCTGATAGCCATGAAACTGATCAAAGTTGCCAGCCTTGGGAGAGATGGTGTTCAAGTACACCCTGCGCATGATGTCAAAAACTGGCAGCAGATGATTCACAAACCCAACAGTTCCCCACCCTTCAATGTAGAGAGGCTCTAGGACCTCAGGATCAGCAGCTTCAGGACCATGAACACGCCAACCATTTGCCCCGCGGCCAGGCTGAAGGGGATAGCCAAGAAGCTCAGCAAACTCAGACCAAGTGGCGGTAAGAAACACGTCCCTAGTCATCCACTTCAACACACCTTCAGTAGAGGACTTCATGTGAATAAACAGTGTTGAGTAAAACTGAGCAATAGCAGTCACATCAAAGTTCTGACGGTGCTCCATGAGGGGAACCAGCCCAAACTTCTGGCAAAATATCAAGAGCCTCGCCAAAGTATGCATGCTTATCTTCCATGTGAGTCACATTGATGTACTTTTGAGGAGCAACCACGAACTTCTTCTTCGATGCATATATTTCTTCATATATATGTTCCTGACGACAGTTGTGAAAGTGAGGGTCCAAGCAAAGACGATCACGAGCCATGAGGTAGGGATCTGTACTCCTGAAAGCAGAGTAAGCTTTCTGAGACCACTTGGAAATCTTGGCTCTGGTCATGTCTGGCCCAGCAGCAGTGGCCTTCTGAGCAAGAGCAAGCGTGTCTTTTCCTACACAGAAAGACGGCGAGAAGCAGCCTCCTTCTGACGACTAGTCTGAGTGGTTGGACGCACAACCGCAACATCTTCTTCATCAATCTCAGGAGGAATGTCAGAGGATGGTCGACGGGTACGCTTGCCTTGGCGAGTACCTCCTTCCCCTGAGAGGAAAGCATAAGAATAGGGAGGGAAGGTGGGGTAAGTGCACAAGTTCGGAAGAGGAAACAAAAGAGATAGATTGGAAGAATACAAACAGAAAAAGTTGCATTGTCGCCGGAACTTCCGCTGAATCGCCGGAACTTCCGGTGAAAATGGTCCACCGGAAGTTCCGGTCGTGGCTCACCGGAAGTTCCGGTGAGGCCACGAACTGACGGTTCCAAACAGCAGTTCACTATATCTAGATCTAAAAGCCACAAGTGCAAAGATTTACAAGAATGTATTGGACCAATCTACTCTATCATGATACCCTAGGCCTACCAAGATCTTCCAACAAGTTCTAGCCAAAGAACTAGCCTAGACATGGTGTGCCCTAACTCAAGGCATGGTGTGAGCAAGATCTCCATTAATGGAGGGAGTTGAGGGCAAATACCGGAGTCCATGGCGGGAGATCGAGGTGGGGAAGGTTCCCACGGAGCAGATCTGCGGAGGAGTGGCCGGAGACAAAGGGGCCGGAGCACCTTCGCGGAGAGGTCTTGGCCGGCGGCTGCTCCAAATAGAGGATGGGTCTTGGGGGAAAAAGGAAGAAGATCCCGTTTTTCCCCAGGGCGCACCTTATATAGGACAGGGAGCACCATCGGAAGTTCCAGTCAGGGACCGGAAGTTCCGGTTCAGGCTGAACACGTTCTAGGTCAGCAGGTGGTTCAGACGAACAACCAGCTGACCGGAAGTTCCGGCATCTGACCGGAAGTTCCGGCATCTGACCGGAAGTTCCGGTGACGCCAGGAAGACCTTCTCAGGTTTGGAAGATAACAAGGAAGAACTTGTGCAGGAAATAGAGAGGGCTTGAGGAAAGGAAAGGCTTAGGATAGAGAGCTCAAACTGTGAAGAACCAAAGCCAACAAAAGCCAAGAAAAACACAAAAAGGTCAAAGACAACAAAAATAAAAAACGGGTTGGTGGCCGAGGCCACCTTATATAAGAGTAAATGGCTTGACACCGCGAAGATATATCTTGGGTTCATTACCAACACTCATCATGAAGCTCAAATGGTCTCCTTTAGAGACTATAGAGTACGAAAACTTTAATGTGCGCATAATAGGGATAGCGTTTGTTCATAAGAGGAACTACACTCCCCCTAAATCCATGCCTACATCCAAACAAGATACACATTGAGACGCGGGTAGGTGTGCAAGGTACTCAAGCAACATTTCTTGAATCGATGATATTTAGCTCATGCCTTAACTCTCGGAACCTTGCTTCATCAAGAGGCTTCGTGAAAAGATCCGAAAGATTTGCCTTGGTGGGAACATACTCCAAAGAAATGTCTCCTCTAGCAACATGTCTCGAATGAAATGATGACGAATCTCAATGTGCTTGGTCCGGTTGTGTTGCACGGGATTGTGAGCAATAGCAATTGCACTCTCATTGTCACAAAGAAGAGGCACCTTGTCAAAAGATAGTCCAAGATCCTTCAAGGTTTGCTTCATCCATAGCAATTGAGCACAACAGCTTGCGGCAGAGATGTATTCAGCTTCGGCAGTGGACATAGACACACAGTTTTGCTTCTTCAAGGACCAACAAACCAAAGATCTTCCGAGAAACTGACAAGCTCCGGAGGTTGACTTTCTTCCCACTTTGTCACCAGCCCAGTCCGAGTCCGTGTAACCAATAAGATCAAAGCTGGCTCCCTTGGGGTACCACAACCCAAAGTTTGGGGTATGAACTAAATATCGGAAGATTCTCTTGACCGCCACCAAGTGACTTTCCTTTGGTGCAGCTTGAAATCTTGGACACATACCCACACTCAACATAATATCCGATCGGGATGCACAAAGATAGAGCAAAGAACCAATCATAGATCGATAGAGTTTTTGATCCACTTCCTTACCCTTGGGATCGAGATCAAGATTAACCTTAGTTGGCATGGGAGTCTTGGCACCTTTGACTTGATCAAACTTGAACTTCTTGAGCATGTCTTGAATGTATTTGGCTTGGTTGATGAAAGTCCCTTTCCTCAATTGCTTGACTTCAAATCCAAGGAAAAACTTCAACTCCCCCATCATGGACATCTCGAAGCGATCGGTCATGAGCTTGGCAAAATCCTCATTAAAAGTTTTGTTAATAGACCCAAAGATAATGTCATCAACATAGATTTGACATACGAACAAGTGGCCTCCAACTTTCTTAGTAAAAAGAGTGGGATCAATGAGACCCACTTCGAAGCCACGGTCTAACAAGAGCTCCCTAAGGCAATCATACCACGCACGTGGGGCTTGCTTGAGGCCATAGAGTTCCTTATTGAGCTTGTATACATGGTTCGGAAAAAGTGGATCCTCAAAACCCGGAGGTTGCTTGACGTATACCAACTCTTTCAAAGGACCATTAAGAAAAGCACTCTTAACATCCATTTGATGCAACTTAAAGTTATGATGGGTAGCGAAGGCAAGAAGCATACAAATGGATTCAAGGCGAGCAACGGGGGCGTAAGTCTCACCGTAGTCGATGCCCTCAACTTGTGAGTATCCTTGGGCAACTAACCTTGCCTTGTTGCGCACAACAATTCCATTCGCATCGCACTTGTTCTTGAAGATCCACTTGGTTCCAATGACGTTTTGACAGTCTTTGGGCCGCTCAACCAATGTCCAAACATTGTTCCTCTTGAAGTTGTGAAGTTCCTCGTTCATAGCATCAAGCCAATCATCATCTTCAAGATCTTCGAAGACTTTCTGTGGTTCCACAAGAGAGATAAACGCATGGTGAGAGCTAAAGGAAGCTAGTTGCCTCCTAGTAGTGGAACCTTTATTGAAATCTCCATAGACATTATCAAGGATATGGCCATCTCGAACAAGCTTGGCGAGATGATAGGCTTGACGGAGGGCTTGTGCTTCAACTTGAGATTCTTGAGCTACCACTTGGTCATTGCCACCAATTGAGCCGCCGCCTTGACTATAAGCACAAACACGAGGGTCATCTTCATCAATTTCCACTTCGGTGGAGTCATCACTTGGAGAGGATCATTGACTTGCTCTTGATCTCGACGAGCTTGACCTTGGGGAGAGCCGTGACCTTGAGGAGGAGCCCCATCTTGGGGAGGTTGATGAGGTTGATGAAGAGCTTGTTCGTGGGAGGTGCCTTGAGGAGGAGCCCCATCGTGGGTAGGTTGATGTTGTTGATGAAGAGCTTGATCTTTGGAGCTTGGAGAGTCATGAGCATGGGAAGCTTCGAAAGAGCTTGAGGGAGCTTGTGCCAAGAAAGTAGGTTCTTGAGGGGCAAGATGATCTTGTGAAAGTGAGGGCTCCACTTGAGTAGAGCTTGGTCCTTCTCCTTCATCCATAAGGGGATCCTCAATGGGGAGGTGGAAACCCACACCCATTTTGATCCACCGGAAGCATAGTCCTACAAGAAAATCAAGCCTTGGTTTTAGGTACCCATTTTGCAATGGGTCCCCTTTTGTTAGTGACAAGAGACTTTTGCACCCAAATGGCCCAATGATAATCATGCGTGTAAGACATTCCCACGTATCTAGCATATACATGACCATCATAAGATTTGCAAAGAATATAAGAGGGATTGTTCTTTCCGGCAAAGTTGTCACTTTGCAAGAGGGTTAGGCCATTTGGTACCCCTTGGTCCATGCCCTTGTTATTTTTCTTCTTGTTGTTCTTCTTCTTAGTCTTGGAAAGTTGATCCTTCAACACCTTGACTTCCTCTATGAGATGCTCATGCTTGCAACAAGGATTAGGAGTGCTAGACAAGTCTATAATTTGCACAGCAGAAGACTTAGAGAGATCACAAGTTAATTGAGTTTGAAGCTGTTCATGGGCTTCAAAAAGATTTGAGAATTTACTCTCCAAGGCTTTGTGTTCCTCTTTGAGTTTCTCAAGATCCTTTTGAGTCCTATCATGACCACCCACAAACTCAGCATTTTCTTTCCTGAGAACCTTAATCAAAGGAAGAGCATGGTCACGTTCTTTAATTGTAGAGCACAAAGTGTTGTTATGATCATCTACAAGCTTAGACACATTTTCTTCAAGATTAATTCTCATATTTTGTTCATCCTCAAGACTTTGAGTGAGAGAGGCAATTTCATCGGCGGCATCTCTTTCATTTTTACTTAGCAAGTCAAGAAGTTCTTCCTTTTCATCTAAGGCATCTCTAGCTTTGTCAAGTTGTGCAAGTAAGGACTCAAAGCAGTTTTTAGTTTCTTCATCTAAGGTAGAAACAAATTCACACATGTCAATCATCTCTTTCTTCACCTCTAGACCAACAAGATCAAGAGAGGAAGGCTCACTAGAGGTAGATTGAGGAGTGGGTTTCGGTGTTACCTCGGTGGCCTTGGCCATGAAGCACTTTTGGTTGGAGAAGATGACATTTTAATTTGGCGAGTCGAAGAGGGATAGACGTGGAGTTGAGGTAGTGTCAATAGCAGCAACTCCCACAATCTCTCCACCATGAACTTCATCATCATCATCTTCATCCGTGCCCGAAAGGTATTCTTCATGGACCACAATTGCTCGTTCCTTGTTAGTGGCGTTCTTGACGGTGTAGTTCTTGTTCAAGGGATGAGGAGGTCTTGACTTGATCTTGCGGATGAGACGACCACCATTGTCTTCACGGTTCTCAAAGGGACACTTGGCCACGAACTGACTCTTGTCGTTGCAATTGTAGCACGACCTTGCCTTGGGAGACTTGTTGGGTGAGCTGAATCTTGAGTTGTCCCTTGATCTTGACTTGAATACTGTGGCGTCCCGCAAAACCACTACTAGAAAATCGCGTTGAATTTGTGCATTGCATCGTCATCATCATGCATTGTTTGCATAAAACTATTTTCGCAAAGCCGTTTTGTTTTCTAAACGCCCCACCTTTGTTCTAATGCAAACCCCGGGTCTCCGGATTATTTTTGTTTTGTCGCTATCGGGTTACAAACGGTCCGATTAAATTAAATAAAATTTTAAGTTATTTTAGCGGGGGCAGTCGAACGGGCCGTTTCGACCCGAACGACCACCCCCAGGTTTTGCAATCGGTCCAACCGGTCCGTCCCAACAAATCCTAAACCTACTAACTAATCTACCCACCCCTAGATCCACATCACTCCAACCAATCAACCGCTGACACCTCACCCCTCCTCTCCTCCCACCCAAACAATTGCTGCCACGTGGCCCAGCCCCTCCCCCTCTCTCCTCACACCCACCGCGCCCACCACACGCTGCTGCCCTTCCCCTGCACCGATCCCAACCCCACCCTGGCCCCGCTCCTGTCCCCCCACTCACGCACGCTGTTCACGCGCCTTCCCAGCTTGCCCGTCCCTGCAGCAGCCACCACCTCCCTGCCGCGTGGTGGCCCACCGCGGGACCCACCTCCCACGCACGCCCACCTCCCTCCCCTGTTCTTCTTCCACCTTGCGCTCACATCCCCTCCCAACTTCCCTGCACCCCGTCGCTCCCCCCCGACCCCTCCGGCCTCCTCGGCGCCCGCCTCAGTCCCCTGGCCGCTCCGCCCGCTCCCTCGCCCAGTGGCCTCCCAGGCGTCTGCTCCCGCCACGAGCGCCCGACCTTGCTGCTGCCCGCCTCGCCTCTGCCCGCCTCGCTCCGCCTCCTGACCGCCTCCCGGCCCTCGCGCTCCCTCACGCAGCTGGCCAGCTGAGCCGCCTCCCACAGCTCGCTGCGCCTCGCCCGCGCTCCCGCTGCGGCCCCGCTTCCCGCCTCGCCCCGAGTCGAGCCACGCCTCGCCCGCTCCTGAGCACCGCCTGTCTCGCCTCTGAGCTGCCCGCGCCTGCCCCCGCGGGCCGCTTCCCGCCTCGCGCCACCAAGTCCGGCCTCGACCTCGTCGCCCGCCCTCCTTCCGCCTCGGGCTGCCCCGCTCTGCCCGCGATCAAGCGCCAGCCCGAGCCGTCTGCCGTGCTCGCCTGGCCGCCCGCCAGACCGCCTCGGTGGCGCCCGGCGCCGCCTCTCCTAAGCCGCTTAGCGCCGGCAAGCTCGCTGAGCCGCTCGCCAGGATCCTCGACCCGACGCTGGACCTGCGCCGTCTCGCCGTGTCCGCCCTCGCCCGGAGCCCGCAAGCGCCGCCCCGACGTTCCCCGTAGGCTCCCCGACCTCGCCCTGCCGCTCCGCCTCCGCCCCAGCGTGCGCCGGTCGCCCTCAAGCGCCCCGAGCCCGAGCCGGCCCGTGTCCCCGTCGCCAACGCCCCGTGCAGCCGTCGCCAAGTCTCCCCGGGCCCGCGCCTTCCGCTCCCGTCGCCCTCTGTTCCGGCAGGAAGTGCAACGAGTGTGTGTTGGTCGAAGGTTCGCAACGCCACCGGAGATGCAAGACCGAAAACACGCGACACACCAAGTTCTTCTACATAGTTGCGGACCCGATGCCCGTTCAAGGACTTCGAAGAACGATCCCGGCGCGCCCGGACCCCCTGCAACCGAGTCCGACACCGACAGCGGAAACCGTGGAGTCGACAAGATCGACCGCACCGACGCCATGACCTCCCTCACGGAATCCGAAGCCCGTTGGTGCGACAAGTACCGCTTCCGGAACGCCATGACCGACCCGATACGCCGGACCGACAAGATCTTCGCGACAACAAGAACGACAGCGACCAGGGGCACCCGATGCGCCCCGACACCGAACCAAGGACTCCCTCGAGGACGCCGAGTGCTACCCCCGGATACCGAGACCCCAGTGCGACCAGTGCTTCATCCCGAACGCCAGGACCGTCGACATGACCCGAAGACCCCGGATGCGCCAAGACCTACCCCAGTAAACCGAGAACGACCCCGGAGGCCGAGAACGTTCCGTCGGACCCCGAACCCCAGACCCTGGACCCCGGAACCCCAAGACCGTCGAGAACCCTAATGTGTGACCCCTTTTCCCGAAACCCTATTTTTCTAAATGAAATATAACATTGTTGCATATTAAATTGTCATTCATCTCGCATGCATATCTGTGGTTTGGGGGCCTTATGCCGATTCACCTAATAATTAAATATGGGGCCCATATGCGGGCAAATCTAGCCTTATATTGGCCTCATTTAAACTTGTGTAGCGAACCGGTGAAACTTTCTGCCTTGTTAAACAACATTTAATTTGCGGGGGATCTAAATAACTTGAACCATGTAAGTAATTGTCGGGACCCCGGTTCCACTTAATATGACCTAATTGCATCGCACCTTTGCCATGCCATACATCATACATGCATCATGCCGATCTTCTGCCGTTGTATTAAATCTTGCATCCGGTGTTTCTTCTAGTGTTTTGCTTCTTCGCGGTTAAGGCCGTTGAGTTGATGTGAGTTTCGCCCCGTTCTTCGGATGAACCTTCGACAATGTTTTCAGGCGAGCATCTCCCCCTTTCTACCTATCTTACTTTTATAGTCTTTATTCCCTCCTGTTGATCTATTGCTATCTGTGTTGCGATGCTTTAGTTTCCGTACCTGTGATTACCGTGCAGCCCTATATTGCCTTGGACACACCCTATTACATTGTTTGGTAGATAGTTGGACTTATGCGTCGTAGTTGCTTGCTCAAGTCTTGATGTGTGTCGTCATATGCCACGATTCTTGATGTATTGCCGCATGTTGAAGTTGGAGATGATTCTAGTTTTACTTTTCATCACTTTAATTTCTGTTTAACAACTAAAATTGAATAAGCGAGAGGCATCGGTGGGTGATAGAAAATATTTGGTTTCGAGCCCACTTGTGTCCGTGAAGACCCGAGTACTTGATACTGTTCCTTGATTTATCGCTATCCACATCCGGGAGGTATATGGGACCCCCGAGCGAGCTTGATTCATTCTTATTTCGGGGCCGAAACTAGTTTGAGGTGTTTTTACTATCCTGTACTTATGCCATGCTACTGCTTTACGATTGTGCGAGGAGCACCTTTGTCTTATTTAGGATTTGTGACCGTTTACGTGGTATCGACAGTCCCGTTTGGGGACTGCTTGTCGTTACCGCCCCACAAACTTTGGGGTCCGTCTCGAGCTAGCTTACGTTGCGGGTGTACTCCAAGGGTGGCCCCTGAAATATTCTGAATCTGTGATTGTTCAATGTGAAAGCCTCGTTGGGTTTTGATTTGGTTTTTCGAGGTTGATCGGCGTGTGTTGCTATTGGTGCACCCGGCGGGTAAAACTTTCAAAGCCGTGTCATGGATATGGACGACTTGGAGCACGATCTCGATCATAGACAAGCATAACTAAAGTTTACTGCTATAAATTTGACTTATATTGACTAGTAATCAGCTCCACTATAACGGAATGGCTAATTAATACTGCCCACAAATGCTTGTTTGGAGTGTCGCTTGCGACCATTGTACCTGACTAGTAAGTATTGCAACTACAACGAAATGGCTGAATAAAAGTACCAACAACTGCTGGGTTTTGGGGTTTATCTCATGCTATCTGTACCTGATTAGTAATTGTTGCAACTATCACTGAATGACTAACTAAAAGTGCCCACTGCTTACTTTATCAGGATGATTATCTAAACCTGACTAGTAATTGCTGCAATGATAACTGAATAAATAAAACTGCCAACTGTGTGAGTTCCTCGGTTGACTTCCTCGTTTGGGCTCGAGGGGGAAACACCAGGATGGGTTTGTTTGGTGTTAGCTTCAGGTTGGATCCGTATAGGTCTTTCTTACCCCCCCTGTTTTCCGCCAGTTGTATCGAGTCTCTATAGGTTGTTTAGTGCATGCCGCTGCTGCCGCTCAGTCCACCATACCTATGTAGGCGAGGACCGCCGAATTCTAGCCTCGCTGCAATCTTGGCCTCAAGATCGACGCTCCTTCTTTTTCCTTTGCCCTTTGTCGGCACCCTTTTGTTTAAGCAGGTTTTGAGATCGGCGTCGTTAGCGAGGTTACCCTTCCGGCTTGGCTGGGCAGGTTATGGGCGCCATTGGTTATTCTTGAGGGCTCTTAGCCCCATTTGCCTCTTGTCCGTAGTCGGACGCTCGATCATTCAAGGTGATTTGGATCTTCGTACTTTATATCGTATTCTTGACTCTTTGAGTCGTTGTTATATCTGCTACATGGGTCCCATCGAGGACTGTTGTGTAATGTTATTACTTCGTTTTCCACCCGCGAAAGTGCTGGTGGCACCTTTGAATCGTTTCTATGCGGGTTTGGCGAATTTTGCTCAAACTTGCATAGGTCCGATTCGAGGGTGTTCTGAGTGGTATCGAGCTCGGCGATTGCGATACCCCACAAGTCCAGCCTGTAGGATAACCTAGCTGACGGCCGAAGTAGAGTGTCAAAACTATTTTGCAAAATCGGTTGGATAGTTCTGATTAGGTCTGATTTTACTCCTTACCCCTCTGCTGTTCCCTCTTACCTCTACGTGTTTTGAATCCACCCTCTTCTCTCTCTTCGAGTCCAGGATTTCTCGTGGTTGGGTTTCCGTCGTACCTTCAGGGTTTCTCTTTCTCCCCTTTTGTAACGGAGGTGCTACGATCATCAATCTGCAACTCGTCTGTTGTACCCTTCCTCCAATCTTTTGTCTTGAGCTCCTCATCCATATGTGTTCCTTGCTGGATATCAGTGTCGTTGAAAAACATAGGAGAAGGTCGAGCTTTGGTAAAGTTGGGGTTAACCTTGAGTATGTGTTGTTCATGCCAATGAAACCATCGCGGAACCTAATCATTGTGTCTTTCATACGATTTCTGCTGGCATTATCCCTTTGTTTCGGATATCGCCTATGAAGATCTTCAGTCTAAATCTCGAGAGTGGAGTTGTCTGATTCTCCTACCCTTGTATAGAGTCGATAGTTGGGTCCGGGATGGACTGATCACCCTACCCGACTCTTACTGTTCGCTCTGTACATCGAACTGGTGGATCGATGTAACTTTTCCCTCTTCTAACGGCAGTTAGAGGTGGCTTTATTTGTTGATGCCTCTATCTTCGTCCTCTGTTTCCCCGGAGTGTCTCTCGACGACCAGGAGCAACGAACCTTTGTTGGTGGTGTCGCCGATTTCAAGATGAAGAAGGAACCCTCGTTAGTGGTGTCGCGAGGATCTACACGAAGCGCGAAGGATCAGACCGCCGACCTTCCTTCCGGTACCATGAGGCGGATCTCGAGGGCGAGATCCCTTGTTAGTGGTGTCGAATTGTGGCGTCCCGCAAAACCACTACTAGAAAATCGCGTTGAATTTGTGCATTGCATCGTCATCATCATGCATTGTTTGCATAAAACTATTTTCGCAAAGCCGTTTTGTTTTCTAAACGCCCCACCTTTGTTCTAATGCAAACCCCGGGTCTCCGGATTATTTTTGTTTTGTCGCTATCGGGTTACAAACGGTCCGATTAAATTAAATAAAATTTTAAGTTATTTTAGCGGGGCGGTAGCAGGCGTTTCGACCGACCACCCCTGTGTTTTGCAATCTGTCCAACCGGTCCGTCCCAACAAATCCTAAACCTACTAACTAATCTACCCACCCCTAGATCCACATCACTCCAACCAATCAACCGCTGACACCTCACCCCTCCTCTCCTCCCACCCAAACAATTGCTGCCACGTGGCCCAGCCCCCCCCCCTCTCTCCTCACACCCCACCCGCGCCCCCAGCACCACACACGCTGCCCTTCCCTGCACCGATCCCAACCCCTGGCCCGCTCCTGTCCCCCACTCACGCGCGCTGCTCCGCGCCTTCCCAGATTGCCCGTCAAGCGCCAGCAGCCACCCTCCTGCTGCGTGGTGGCCCACCGAGACCCACCTCCCACGCACGCCCACCTCCTCCCTGTTCTTCTTCCACCTTGCGCTCACAGCCTCCCAACTTCCTGCACCCGTCGCTCCTCCCGACCCTCCGGCCTCCTCGGCGCCCGCCTCCGTCCCACCGCCCTCCGGCTCCCTCGCGCCCGTGGCCTCCCGAGCCAGTCGCCTCCTCCGCCACCGGGCCCCAGCCCGCCCGCTGCTCTGCCCGCCTCACCTCTGCGCCGCCGCCTCGCTCCGCCTCCCGCCCGCCTCCGGCCCCACGCTCCCTCCAGCGCCCGGCGCCAAGCAGCCCGAGCCGCGCCCTCTCCCCTGGCTGCGCCTCCCCGGCCCGCCTCCCGCCCGGCGGCCAGCGGCCCCGCCTCCTCGCCTGCCCCGCGAGTCGAGCCACGCCTCCGCCCGCTCCCGAGCACTTTGTCCGTCCGCCTCAGCGCGCCATGAGCCCCTCACCGAGCCGCTTCCCGCCTCCGCGCCACCAAGTCGGCCTCGACCTCGCCGCGCGCCCTCCTTCCGCCGCCTCGGGCCCGCTTTCTGCCGCCATCGCGACCGCGCCCGCCTTGCCCGTCTCGCCCGTGCTCACGGCCCCGCGGCCCGCCTCCGGCCGCGCCGCCTCTCCACTAAGCCGCCTAGCGCCGGCAAGCTCGCGAGCCCGCGCTGCCAGGATCCTCGACCCGACGCGCGGACTGCCGTCTCGCCCGTGTCCGCCCTCGCCGAGCCCATAGCCGCCCGACGTTCCCGTAGGCTCCCGACCTCGCCACCGCTCCGTCTCCGCCCGGCATGCGCCGTCGCCCTCAGCGCCCGAGCCCGAGCCGCCCGTGTCCCGTCGCCAACGCCCGTGCAGCCGTCGCCAAGTCTCCCCGGGCCCGCGCCTTCCGCTCCCGTCGCCCTCTGTTCCGGCAGGAAGTGCAACAAGGGTGTGTTGGTCGAGGGTTCGCAACGCCACCGGAGATGCAAGACCGAAAACACGCGACACACCAAGTGCTTCTACATAGTTGCGGATCCGATGCCCGTTCAAGGACTTCGAAGAACGATCCGACGCGCCGGACCCCCGAAGTTCGACACCGGCAATGAAACCGTGGAGTCGACAAGATCGACCGCACCGACGCCATGACCTCCCTCACGGAATCCGAAGCCCGTTGGTGCGACAAGTACCGCTTCCGGAACGCCATGACCGACCCGATACGCCGGACCGACAAGATCTTCGCGACAACAACAAGAACGCGACCAGGGCACCGATGCGCCCGACACCGAACCAAGGACTCCTCGAGGACGCCGAAAGTGCTACCGGATACCGAGACCCAGTCGACAGTGCTTCATCCCGAACGCCAGACGTCGACCCGAAGACCCCGGATGCGCCAAGACCTACCCCAGTAAACCGAGAACGACCCCGGAGGCCGAGAACGTTCCGTCGGACCCCGAACCCCAGACCCTGGACCCCGGAACCCCAAGACCGTCGAGAACCCTAATGTGTGACCCCTTTTCCCGAAACCCTATTTTTCTAAATGAAATATAACATTGTTGCATATTAAATTGTCATTCATCTCGCATGCATATCTGTGGTTTGGGGGCCTTATGCCGATTCACCTAATAATTAAATATGGGGCCCATATGCGGGCAAATCTAGCCTTATATTGGCCTCATTTAAACTTGTGTAGCGAACCGGTGAAACTTTCTGCCTTGTTAAACAACATTTAATTTGCGGGGGATCTAAATAACTTGAACCATTTAAGTAATTGTCGGGACCCCGGTTCCACTTAATATGACCTAATTGCATCGCACCTTTGCCATGCCATACATCATACATGCATCATGCCGATCTTCTGCCGTTGTATTAAATCTTGCATCCGGTGTTTCTTCTAGTGTTTTGCTTCTTCGCGGTTAAGGCTGTTGAGTTGATGTGAGTTTCGCCCCGTTCTTCGGATGAACCTTCGACAATGTTTTCAGGCGAGCATCTCCCCCTTTCTACCTATCTTACTTTTATAGTCTTTATTCCCTCCTGTTGATCTATTGCTATATGTGTTGTGATGCTTTAGTTTCCGTACCTGTGATTACCGTGCAGCCCTATATTGCCTTGGACACACCCTATTACCTGTTGTTTGGTAGATAGTTGGACTTGCGCGTCGTAGTTGCTTGCTCAAGTGCTGATGTGTGTCGTCATATGCCACAGTTGCTGATGTATTGCCGCATGTTGAAGTTGGAGATGATTCTAGTTTTACTTTTCATCACTTTAATTTCTGTTTAACAACTAAAATTGAATAAGCAGAGGCATCGGTGGGTGATAGAAAATATTTGGTTTCGACGCCCACTTGTGTCCCGTAAGACCCCGAGTACTTGATACTGTTCCTTGATTTATCGCGCTATCCACATCCGGGAGGTATATGGGACCCCCGAGCGAGCTTGATTCATTCTTATTTCGGGGCCACAAACTAGTTTGAGGTGTTTTACTATCCTGTACTTATGCCATGCTACTGCTTTATTTACGATTGTGCGAGGAGCACACTTTGTCTTGTTAGGATTTGTGACCGTTCGTGGTATCGACAGTCCCGTTTGGGGACCTCATCGTTGCCACCGCCCCACAAACTTTGGGGTCCGTCTCGAGCTAGCTTACTTCTTGGTGTACTCCAAGGTGGCCCCTGAAATATTCTGAATCCGTGATTGTTCAATCGTGAAAGCCTCGTTGGGTTTTGATTTGGTTTTTCCGAGGTTGATCGAGCGTGTGTTGCTATTGGTGCACCGGCGGGTAAAACTTTCGAAAGCCGTGTCCATGATATGGACGACTTGGAGCACATATCTCGATCATAGACAAGCATAACTAAAGTTTATCGCTATAAATTTGACTTATATTGACTAGTAATCAGCTCCACTATAACGGAATGGCTAATTAATACGCCCACAAATGCTTGTTTGGAGTGTCTTGCGACCATTGTACCCTGACTAGTAAGTATTGCAACCTTCTAGCGAAATGGCTGAATAAAAGTACCAACAAGCTTTGGGTTTTGGGGTTTATCTCATGCTATCTGCACGATTAGTAATTGTTGCAACTATCACCGAATGACTAACTAAAAGTGCCCATCGCTTACTTTATCGGATGATTATCTAAACCTGACTAGTAATTGCTGCAATGATAATCGAATAAATAAAACGCCAGCGTGTGAGTTCCTCGGTTGACTTCCTCGTTTGGGCTCGAGGGAAACACCGGGATGGGTTTGTTTGGTGTTAGCTTCAGTTGGATCCGATAGGTCTTTCTTACCCCCTTTTCCGCCCGGTTGTATCGAGTCTCTATAGGTTGTTTAGTGCATGCCGCTGCCGCCACCACCATACCTATGTAGGCGAGGACCGCCGAATCTAGCCTCGTGTGTCTTGGCCTCGATCGACGCTCCTTCTTTTTCCTTTGCCCTTTGTCGGCACCCCTTTTGTTTAAGCAGGTTTTGAGATCGACGTCGTTAGCAGGGTTACCCTTCCGGCTTGGCCTGGGCAGGGTTATGGACGCCATTGGTTATTCTTCAGGGCTCTTAGCCCCATTTGCCTCTTGTCCGTAGTCGGATGCTCGATCATTTCAAGGTGATTTGGATCTTCGTACTTTATATCTGTATTCTTGACTCTTTGAGTCGTTGTTATATATATATCTGTTCTGTGGGTCCCATCGAGGACTGTTGTGTAATGTTATTACTTCGTTTTCCACCCGCACGAAAGTGCCTGGTGGGCACCTTTGAATGTTTCTATGCGGGTTTGGCGAATTTTGCTCAAACTTGCATAGGTCCGATTCTGAGGGTGTTACAGAGAAACAATGCATGATGATGACGATGCAATGCACAAATTCAACGCGATTTTCTAGTAGTGGTTTTGCGGGACGCCACAAATACGCACTTGTTCCAAAAGGCCCTTGAAGCGAGAGCAAGATGTTCGTTGAAGGCACATTTGAGGTCCTCTTGAGACCACTCACTTGATGTATCATCATCAACTTCAATAGCCTTGGCCTTCAAAGCAAGATTCACTTTGGTTGACCCAATGGCTCTAGCTCGAGCGGACTCCGCATTCTTCTTGGCAATAGTCATGGCAATTACTTCACTCAAGACTTCTTGGGAGGTCATTAGATGAAAGTTGGTTCTTACCTTGATAGAGTTGAGCTTTTGTTCTTCAAATCGGAGGAGAGCTTGAATGAACTTCCTCTTCATAAACTTGTCATCAACATAGTGAGCCCCAAGGTCCCTCATAGTGGAACAAAGGACCTTAAGGCGCCTATACATGTCTTCGGGGGTCTCATCATCTTGCATTGCGAAACCATCGCACTCGTTGTTGATCTCATCAAACTTGGAGCTTTGGATCCTTGCATTCCCAACAAAGAGCTCGGTGAGTTGATCCCAAGCTTCCTTGGCGGTGTCAAATTGGCGAATGTGAGCAAAATCCTTTGGAGGCTTTTTGAATCATTCCCAAAGCTGTGGCATTGAGTTGCTTGTCCACCACTTCACCTCGTGTCAACTTATTTGGGTCATATGGAGAGAATCCATCCTCCACAATCCTCATTAACTCAATAGAAGAGCTGGAAATATGTGAGCGCATTAGATATTGCCAATTGGCGAAATTAGAAGTATCTAGCATGGGTGGTGCTCCTTGAGGTATAATGTGTGGCATGGGGATGGGTGGATCCGGAGTGTACTTCGGCGGTGGGGGTACCGCCGAGTAGTCCTTTCCTCCATTTTCCTCTTTGGAAGTTGGGTTCTCGGGCTCCTCGACGTTCTCACTTGGAACCTTGGTAGAGGTTTGAGCAACAAAACCAAGTCCCAAGTGAGTGGTGGCAGCCGCGGCAGTTACCCCGGGGGCGGACACCATAACGGTGGGAGGAACCTCGGTGGGTTGGGGTGTGTCAAGAGCAACCATGGGGTTTGGCTTGAGAGACTGCAAGAGAGTCATCATTTCCCTGAACTTGGACATCATGGATGACTCCAATTGCTTGAGGTCATCCATAGTGGCCAAGTTCTTGGATTTTTCGTTTTCACTACCCCCTTCGTTGGCCATAGTCTCTTAGGCGGTAAAGCCCGAAATAAGAGCCTTGGCTCTGATACCAATTGAAAGTATCGACTTGATACGACTAGAGGGGGGTGAATAGGCGTCTACCCAATTTTAATTTGTTTCTCACTTTTAGGCTCAATGAGAAAGTAAGTTATCTAGAGATGTAACTAAGTGAACAACCTAAAGCAAGAAAACAAACACCAACCACAAAAATAGTAAATAGCAAGGAGTAAAGGAAGGGAACGAAGTAACCGGAGAGGGGACACGGAGATGTAATTCCCGTAGTTCACTCCCAAGGAGCTACGTCTATGTTGGAGAGGTTTCGGGGCCACACAAGGTCACCCGAGCGCCACAAAGGCCTCACCTTCTTCTCCGGTGAGCTCCCCCACAAAGGAGGCCTCACAATCCACTAACCGGTGACCTTGAAGGCGCCAACCGAAACCTTTACACCAAGGTTGAGGGGGAGGCTCCACAACTCAATTGGAGGCCCTCAATGACACCTCGAAGCTTTACAAAGCAAGCCTTAGCTCCGAGGATGCCCTACACCGTCTAGGGTTCCAAGAAACCCAAGAGCAACAAGATCCACAAAGGATGGGTGGGGGAAATCAAATATTCTTTGGTGGAAGTGTAGATCTAGGTCACCTCCCTCACCTCTCAAAAGATCAGGTCATTTGAGTGGCTAGAGAGAGAGATCTAGTGAGGTGAAGCTCAAGCATTAATGGAGGAGAGAGAAAAAATTCGAGAGAGAAAGGGAGGAAGAAGAGGGGTGCCTTAAATAGGCCCCCTCGCTGAACCGTTCTGCCCCGACCTCACCGAAGTCCGGTGAGGCCGGAAGTTTCGCCCAGCCTGGCTCCAACGGTCATCAGACCGTTGACGCCCGCTCCAGAAGCGCAACCGGAAGTTCCGGTCAAAACAGACTAGAAGTTCCGGTGAACTTCTGACGCAAGTTCCGACCAAGTTCCGGCAAATAGAACACTTCAAAACAGAAGGTTACTGAGCCACCACCGGAACTTGGAGCGGAACTAGGGGCGGAATTTCTGGGTCGCGAACCGAATCTGGCCGGAAGTTCCGGCGGCTGGGCGGAAGTTCCGCTCAGGACCTTTTGGCAGGACAAGTTCCGATGCAAGTTCCGTCCCAAGTTCCGGAAAATAGAACACTTCATACAGAAGGTTACTGATCCACCAACGGAACTTGGGGCGGAACTAGCGTCGGAACAAAGCTTAGAACAGCCCACAGAAAAAGCCTGAGCGGAACTTCCGGCGCCAGGATGGAAGTTCCGGTGAGACACAGAAGGCTCCAACAGACCAGGAACTCACTCTCTCACGGAATAGTAGGATGGTTGTGGCGGTGCATATAGGTTTGTGCAAGAACAAGTGATTTCCCACAGCCTTCCAAGATGGACCCCCTCTTAATAGTATGGTGACCTAAAAACAACAACCGGAGAGAAACTAGGAGAAAACTAAAAGGCCACCGTCTTCATGAGATCCCAAGAGAGCATCCACCACAATTGAAGGAGACATCAACAACGTTTCCCCTGAAACTCAAGCGCACAATTAAAACACAATTGGGATTATCATTAACACCAAAAACAGCATGGGAAGATATAGTACTTTCAGAAACCATATAGAATGCCGGCAAATGAGATAGCTGAGATGAAGAAGCAAATTCAGGAGCTTGTGGAGAAGGGATATGTTAGACCAAGCACCTCACCTTCGGGAGCACCGGTGTTGTTTGTGAAAAAGAAAGATGGTACCATGCGCATGTGTGTGGATTACCGTGCCCTGAATGAAGTAACCATCAAAAATAAATACCCTCTGCCAAGGATGGATGATCTATTTGATCAGTTAAAGGGAGCTTTAGTGTTCTCAAAGATAGATCTCAGGTCAGGATATCATCAACTAAAGATCCGACCACAAGACATACCTAAGACAGCCTTTGTTACTCGGTATGGTCTGTATGAGTTTCTAGTGATGTCATTTGGGCTCACGAATGCACGAGCTTACTTCATGAATTTGTTGAATAAAGTATTCATGGATTGCTTGGATAAGTTTGTGGTGGTGTTCATTGATGACGTGTTGATTTACTCTCATAATGAAGAAGAGCATGAGAAACACCTTCGGATTGTTCTCAAAAGGCTTAGAGAACATCAACTCTATGCCAAGTTTAGCAAGTGTGAGTTTTGGTTGAAGCAAGTGGACTTTCTTGGTCATGTCATCTCATCTAAAGGAGCAGCAGTTGATCCAGCTAAAGTGGAGTCGATACTTAATTGGAAGCAACCAAAGAATGTGTCAGAGATACGCAGCTTCCTCGGACTTGCCGGATACTATCGCCGCTTCAAAGAAGATTTCTCGAGGATTGCACGCCCGATGACGCAGTTGATCAAGAAGGACAAAAAGTTTGAGTGGACACCAGCTTGCGAGACTAGTTTTCAAGATCTCAAGAAGAGATTAACGTCTGCTCCAGTTCTGATCTTGCCTGATATCCGAAAGGATTTTGAAGTTTATTGTGATGCTTCCAAGCAAGGTTTGGGTTGTGTACTCATGCAACAAGGCAAAGTGGTGGCCAATGCATCGAGACAGTTACGCCCGCATGAGGTGAACTATCCTACCCATGATTTGGAATTGGCTGTTGTAGTGCATGCCCTGAAGATTTGGAGACATTACCTTATTGGTAATCGTTGCGAGATATATACGGACCACAAGAGCTTAAAGTATATTTTCACTCAGCCTGATTTGAATCTGAGACAGAGGAGATGGTTGGAATTAATCAAGGACTATAACATTGGCATAAATTAACACCCTGGTAAAGACAATGTCGTAGCGGATGCGTTGAGTAGAAAGGTTTATTACAATAACCTGACGATTCAGAAAGCTCAACCAAAGTTGCATGAGAATTTAGAAAGTTGAACCTGAATGTTAGCCTCGCTGAGAATGAAGAGGTGCTAGAACTGAAGTTCACTCTAGAAGATCAAGTTAGAGAAGCTCAGAAAAATGACAAGGCAATTGAAGAGATTTGAGCAAAGATCAAGTTAGGGGAAACACCTGAATACAAGGAGGATGAAAAAGGAAGCATTTGGTTTTGAAATCGTCTGTTGGTACCGGACCAAAAGGAACTTAAGGATTCGATTATGAAGGAGGCACACGAATCAGCATACTCCATACACCCGGGGAGTACGAAGATGTAACATGATCTTCGAGACAGTTTCTGGTGGTCTAGCATGAAGCGGGAGATTGCGGAATATGTGTCTCAGTGTGATGTATGTCGAAGAGTCAAGGACGATCATCAGAAGCCTGCAGGATTACTGCAACTACTCAAGGTTCCTGCGTCAAAATGGGAAGAAATCGGGATGGATTTCATTACAGGACTTCCTAGGACATCGTCAAGATATGATTCTATTTGGGTCATCATAGATCGATTGACCAAGTCAGCTCATTTTATTCCAGTAAAGACTACATATAAGGGTGATAAATTGGCCGAATTATACATGGGCAGAATTGTCTGCCTACACGGAGTTCCTAAAAAGATAGTGTCTGATCGGGGTACCCAATTTACCTCCAGTTTTTGGAAGAAGGTACATGAGGTCTTGGGGACACGATTGAATTTTAGCACAGCTTATCACCCGCAGACGGATGGACAGACTGAACGAGTGAACCAGATCTTGGAAGACATGCTTAGGGCATGCGCATTGACTTGTCAGCGCACTTGGGACAAGAGTTTGCCGTATGCAGAGTTCTCTTATAACAACATCTTTCAGGCAAGCTTGGGAATGTCTCCATTTGAATTTTTGTATGGACGGAAGTGCCGCACTCCACTCACTTGGCATGATGTGGGAGAGAACCAGGTATTTGGACCTGATACCCTGGAAGAGATAGATAAGCAAGTAAGGATGATTCAAGAAAGGCTACGAGCTGCCCAATCTAGACAGAAAATCTATGTCGATAAACGTCGTCATGATTTGGCATTTAAGAAGTGTGATGATGTGTACTTGAAGGTATCCCCACTTCGCGGAATGCGCCGTTTCGGACTTAAGGGAAAGTTGGCACCACGGTATATTGGACCCTTTACAATCACATCCCGTCGTGGTGAGGTCGCATATGAGTTGGATATACCAGAGAAATTATCCAAGGTGCATAACGTATTTCATGTATCCTAGCTAAAGAAATGTTTTGCTAAGCCAGAGGAAGAGGCTCGAAAAACTTCTTTAGATGCCATAGATGTTCAAGATGACTTAACTTATGAAGAGTATCCGGTAAAAATCCTCGATGAGCAGTTAAGGACAACTAGAAGGAATGTGATCAAGTTCTGCAAAGTTTAGTGGAGTAATCACAGCAAGGAGGAAGCAACATGGGAACGAGAAGATGCTCTCCGCGAGGAATTCCCAAATCTATTCTCTTAGGCTGAATCTCGGGGTCGAGATTCCTTGTAGGGGGTAGAATTGTAACATCCTGATTTTTTTAGGGTCAAATTTTATAAAAGAATATTTTATTCGCAGTTCTTGAAATTAATCCAAACTAATTGGAATTAGTTTAAGCAAAGAAATATTTGAATCTGACTTGGATTTGCCAGTTCGTTTTTAATTTGGTTCTCTTTGGTGAATGTTTCTCAAAATGTGAGCTTTAAACCTACAATTACACATGTGTGTGCATGCATGTCATGTATGGCACTCACGGTCGTGCCTTCTCTATATTCTTCCTTTTTTTTCATGTATGTCAGTACGTCTTATTTGATCCTTTATGGTTTCTTCTTTTCTAGCAAACCAAACTAGCTAAACCAGCCCATAAAGGCCTAATCAAATTAGCTTAGCAAGTCCAGCAACACAGCTCTCGCTCGTCTTTGTTCTCGCACGCGAGGAGTCCATGCGTGTACGTACAGCAACGACAGGAACCAATCCGACTCCGATTCTTACGTAGTTGCACACCGCCTCCTAATAGATTTATATACACCCTAGGTCTACCCCGGTCTTCTCTTTTCAACCCACCGCCGCCACCTATAACCCTACCTCGAAAAACGGATCTAATCTCGCGAAGCTCCGCGAGGCCGCAGCCGAACACCGCCCGCGTTCCCGACGATTTCGGCCGCGAGAGGAGGAGCTGTTGCGCCGCAAGGAACAAGAGGAGGAGGAGGGCTGATTCGTGGAACCAGAAGGACAAGCCGTGGATCACGTATGACGTAATCGCCTTCCGCAGACGATCGTGTCGCACTCGGTAAGCTCTAGCAGAAATCCTTGCACACACGCGTTAGTCTAGATGCGACCTACCTCCTAGACATCGTCGCTGGTCCTAGTTTTGTAGTTTGCGCGGTTGCCGGTGAACCGAACGCCGATCGGTGGCATAGGCATATTAGACCATCTTACACACGTCTAATGATCTTTGGCCCAACATAGGAACTGTGCTAAGTAATTCTAGGAACCCATCCATGTTGTTAGTTACGAAAACCGTCGAAGTTTATCGATCTTTTTTTGAAAGCTACTGGTTCCTGTGCATTACGTACGTTACTGCTAGTACGTGTTCGTTTCTTTTGTAATCGGTTTGACTCCTGTATGCTACTGCTAGTACATGTTTGTTTTATTTTTGTAATTGGTTTGACTCCTATACAACGGTTGTTAGTCTATATAGCTAAGTTTTTAGATTTAATTTGTTTAGGGAGATTTCCGTACATTGAAGTACTTGTAGATGTTTATGCCATCAGGTACTTCTGCTAGCTATGTTCGTATTTGATTTGTCTATTTTAAAATTCGGTGCATCAGTATAGACATATAGTCAGGTCGTGTGATTATTTATTGATTAGCATAACCATGTCAGGTATTGCATCGCTGCCTTGCTATAGTGCTAAATAGTTAGGGTTACCGCCAGTATGACATGTCTGTTTGAGCTTAGTTAGTACAGATTACTATATTGCATGTGCTCATTGTATGATTAGCTTTATTGGCATAACTCTATTGGTTTGTAGTCATGTCACGCTACTGCAAGTGTTGTTTTATTTGGTTCATACCTGTTGCAGTGTAGTTGTTCCTCTCGTTATTGCATGCGTAAATTATTCTAACACTATTTCAGTCGTTGTGCTTTATCAGTGCATGTGTAAGGTACAGTAGCATTCTGTATGCTTCGGTTATTTCATGTGCGTGCTTGGTAGTATGTCTAGCTAGCTTATAGTGTAATTTTTGCATTGCATATTAAATGTAGTCCATCTATATTGGCTATATCAAAATTATATTATTTTCCTAGTATTATTATTTGTTGAGAACGATAGACTAACGTTTATATCCGAACCATCCAAACGTCGGAAGCCTACTTGAATCTTTCCATTTGGATTTTTATTTGTGGTTATTCGGAGTTTGTATTTATGTGTGGTTTATTGTTATGACGAGTAGGGAGTGACGAGTTCGATCAGAATCGAGACTACGAGGAAGAGCACAACAACAGCAACAACAGCAACAACAGCAACAACAGCAACAACAACAACAACAACAACAACAACAACGAAGGCATGTTATTTATTGTTTTATAAATATTACTGCTATTTTGGTTACACACATACCTTGATACACCTGTCGTCATACACTACCCTGAGTAGAGATTATATAGTAATCATGTTGGAGTAGATTGCTTAGCCATGATCAATAATATTTAGGATCCTTGATCTTCCCTCTTCGGAGGAATTGGATGACCCTCGGGTCGCATATACACTTTTGAAACTTGTTGAGCTCGCTGAGCTAGCCGATGTTGCCTCCTTCTACTCTGTTCTACTCTGGGTGAAACTTACCATCTAAACACTGGCGCGGGCGACAGCTGGATCAAAGGAAGGAGCGATTGGCTGCCCTTCACTAGATGGAGGGAGCAATCCATCGTCCGTGCCGCATGAGGGCCTAATAAGTCTTGGATTTGAAGATTGTGACCACCGTACAACCACATGCTATAATGGGCACTGGCTTGGTTAAATAGGTTAGTCAGCCTTAGGTGTCGATGTCGCCGTACCGCTGATGAGGTGTCTTCCTACGTAGGAGCCTTCGGCGCAGATGGGGGGGGGCGATTTGGGGACATACTCTCAGTTTCGGGCGCCAGACCTGGTGGGCTCGTCACATCTTTGGGGGATCTAACTAAAAGACCTTGTCACGATTTTGATCTGCCGGTACACCAAATGGTGTGTACTAAACCAGCGGCCACTAGTGGGCAACAAGACGGGGTTGTGTCGTGTGGGAAAAGTGTACAACCTCTACAGAGTTAAAACTATTCGAATAGTCGTGTCCACGGTCATGGACAACACATGAATCCTTCTTGACATACAGGAACCTGTCTTGCTACTTCCCTGTTTGCCTCTATCCTTTTCTTGGAATCTGATGAAGTAGGTGAGTTGTCGAGGACAACCACAATGATGAGAAACAACACATTGATGATAAAACATGTTTTCATCAAAACTTGGTTTTATCAAAACTACTATGAATTGCAAATAAAATTGGCTTTTATGCAAAAGAACCATATGACCTCCACATAAAGCCACATGTAGTTATATCAGGTTTTGCATAAGGGGTATGTTGAGTACTCTATGTACTCATGGCAATACTTTTGTTGAAATCCAGAATACTATGAAGGGGAGGACTATGACTACTACGATGACACTGATGAGTGAGGCCTCGTGGACTACATCGACTGCCTGTGGCTGAGATGGAGTCGCTGCGCATTTTGTTTCCGCTATGTTTTTTGGTTGTAATAAATGTCACAAGACATTATACTATGTGGCTATTACTATTCAAACCTTGTAATAATTATTATTATTTGAACGTTATGCAATGGTATTCATTTCGCTGTGTCGTCAACTTGATCTTGGGATTGACAAGATGCACAGGAGGTCTGGAGGTTAAATTCCGGTCCTCACAACTACAAATACCTTTAATATCCCTAGGACAAGGCATCTTCTCAATTGCTTCAATTTTGGCTCTGTCACCTTCAATGCCTCTTTCAGAGATCTTGTGTCCAAGAACAATCCCTTCATTAACCATAAAATGGCATTTTCCCCAATTAAGAACAAGGTGTGTTTCTTCACATCTCTGCAAAACTTTATCAAGGTTGTGCAAACAGTTATCAAAAGAAGTTCCATAGACAGAGAAATCGTCCATGAAAACCTCCACAATTTCTTCAAAAAAACCATGAAAAACAGCAGACATACATCTCTGAAAGGTTGCAAGAGCATTACATAAACCAAAAGGCATACGTCTATAAGCATAAGTGCCATAAGGACAAGTGAAAGTGGTTTTCTCTTGATCTTGCGCTTTCACAGCAATTTGAGAGAACCCAGAATAACCATCAAGAAAACAGAAGTGGGTCTTTTTAGACAACCTCTCAAGCATTTCATCAATAAAGTGCAAAGGATAATGATCTTTCTTAGTAACTTTATTAACCTTCCTAAAATCAATGCACATCTTATACCCAACCACTTCTCTTTGAGGTATAAGCTCATTATTTTCATTTGGCACAACAGTTATTCCCCTTTCTTGGGAACACAATGAACAGGACTAACCAACTGGCTATCAGCAATAGGGTAAATAATACCAGCATCAAGGAGTTTCAATACCTCATTTCTTACCACATCCTTCATCTTAGGATTTAGACGGCGTTGGTGCTCAACAACTGGTTTTGCATCAGGTTCTATACTAATAGCATGCTGACATATAGTGGGAGAAATTCCTTTTAAATCATCAAGAGTATAGCCCATAGCTCCTCGGTGTTTTTTCAGTATTTCCAATAACCCATTGTTCTTCCTTTCCTGAAAGTTTAGAACTAATAATAACAGGATATACTTTCTTATCATCAAGATAAGCATATTTAAGATCATCAGGTAAAGGTTTTAATTCAAAAACAGGGTCCCCTTTAGGTGGTAGTGTGGTACCCAAATCTTACACAGGTATATTATGCTTAAGTAGCTTAGGCTGACGAAGGAAAACCTCGTCAATCTCATTTCTTTCCTTCATGAAGACATCGCTTTCATGATCTTCCATAAATTGCTGCAAGGCATTGTTAGGAGCAAGAGAAATAACAGAAAGTTGTTCAACCTTAAAATCCTCATTAGGCAGTTCATTTTCATAAGGAGTTTTAGAAAATCTAGAAAAATTAAACTCATAAGACTCTCCATCAAATTAGTCAAAACTTTTTCCTTCCTATAATCTATGATAGCCCCACAAGTATTCAAGAAGGGTCTACCAAAAATAATAGGATATGTTTTACTAGCTTCAGAACTAAGTACTAGAAAATCAGCAGGATATTTAATCTTACCACAAAGAACCTCCACATCTCTTACAATGCCAATGGGACAGACTGTCTCTCTATTTGCAAGGTGAATAACCACATCAATGTCCTCAAGCTCACAAGGACCAATTTCATGCATAATTTCCATGTAAAGCTCATAAGGAATAGCACTAGAACTAGCACCAATATCACATAAACCATAATAACAATGATCACCAATTCTAACAGAAAGCATAGGGACACTAGCTTTTCTAGATTTTCTAGGATGAGAGACAATATTAGAAGCGTTGATGACCCACAAGTATAGGGGATCGCAATAGTCTTCGCGGGTAGTATTACCCAATTTATTGATTTGACACAAGGGGAGCCAAAGAATACTTGCAAGCCTTAACAACTGAGTTGTCAATTCAGCTGCACCTGGAAATAGTTCTTGCTCACAGAAGTTTATCAGTAGCAACAGTTTGGTAGTAGGAATAGCAAAGCAACAGCAACAGTGAAACAATATCAATAGTAACAGTAACGGTAACAGTAGGATTCGAGTGCGGTAGGCATAGGGATGGATGGACGGGCGTTGCATGGACGAGTCTAAACATGTAATTTCAAGATCTAGGGCATTGCAGAAAAATAATAGCAAGCATCCAAGTACTGAACAATCCTAGGCATGTGCTCCAAATATAGTCATACGTGCTCGCAATGAGAACTTGCACAACATCTTCAGTCCAGCCAGCCCGTGGCAGCGGGGCCTGTAGGGAACTACTGGCAATTAAGGTGCTCCTTTTAATAGAGCACCGGAGCAAAGCATTAACACTCTATGAACACATGCGATCCTCACACACAGCCATCCCCTCAGGTTGTCCCAATTATTGTCACTTTGGGGCCTTTGGATCCGGAAAATGATATGTGTACACAACTTGAAGATAAGATCACAAAAAATACTATCATAATGATTCAATAATAAGTTCAGATCTGAGATCATGGCACTCGGGCCCTAGTGACAAGCATTAAGCACCACAAGTTGCAACAAAGTCAAATAGCACTAAAAGAGATACTAGGCACTATGCCCCAACAGATCTTATTCGATTACATGATAGAACTCATTTAATCCCTACCATCCCCAAGCCTATAGCAGGGGATTACTCACTCATGGATGAGGGAAACATCGGTGGTTGATGGAGATGCGTTGGTGATGACGATGGCGATGATCCTCTCCAAATTCTCCGTCCCGACAGGGTGCCAGAACGGAGTTTCTGGATCCGAATCTTGGTTTCTGGTGGCGACGGCGGAGCGGAACTCTTTCTGGAAAACTATCGAACTCCCACTCGGTTTTTAGGTTGAAGGGCAACTTATAGGCGCACAGCGAGGCCGAGGAGGTGCCTGAGGAGGCTGCACCCCCTCCAGGCGCGGGGTCAGGTGGTCTCGCGCCTGGGTGGGTCTGGGGCCCCCAGGCCTCCCCTCTGTCTCTTCTTCTGGCTCCGTGGATCTTCTGGTGAAATATAATTTTTGGCATATTTTCCGGGATTTTTCCTGATAGTTCATTTTTTGCACAAAAACAAGACACCAAGGTAATTCTGCTGAAAACAGCGTCAGTCCATGTTAGTTGTATCGAAATCACACAAGTTTAGAGGAGAAACAATAGCAAAGTGTTTGAGAAAGTAGATACGTTTTGTACGTATCCACTCCCCCAAGCTTAGCTGATTGCTTGTCCTCAAGCAATTCAGTTGAAAATTGAGTGCGATAAAAGAACTTTCACGAACACTTTGCTTCATATGATGTAAATATTCTCAGCACATGTTTAGATGCTTAGACAATTCATAATAAAGAGTATCCAACTAAGTCTACTCAATAGTCATTGCAAGCTATGAAGAGAAACCAACTCAATAATAATAAGTAGCATGAAACATAAACATAAGCAACATTGCAATGGTCATAATAAGGTATGATAGAGTGGTATCTCACTTTCCTTTGTTTGAAGAGCACAATATAAATGCTGAGGCACCTCTGAAGTTCACATGAAGACTACAGATAAAGATATCAGAGATACAAACATCAAATTCATGACATAATTAACCAAGTTTTGGAACAAACACAAGGATGACAACTATGCTCTCAAGAAAGTGCTCATAGAATAAGTGGTGACTCAACAAAGTTGTGAAAACGGTTTTGTGAAGGTTTGAACGGCTTCCCAATGATGAAAGCAAGGTACTCATTAGCTTTGAGCTCTCATTGACCCTATAATAGGCATCTTCATGTGGTTAAGGTGAAAGTGAGGTCCACTTTTAATCATATGCTTGACAGACCATAGACTGGAAATCCCAAGTCCCTTGGGTACGAGGGTCGCTCTGCATGCTACTCAACTTTGGTCACCTGAAAGTTCTTGTCATTGTAAATACATGCATATCATCGAGAACCGCCAACGGGGTACCCCTTGCACATGGTATAGGAGCTTTCCCATAACCAAAATGACAAGGCAAGCAGACAATGAACATCTCAACAATCTTTTTATTTACCATATGCATAGCTTTTTATTGAGGACGCTTCATAGATGCTCATTATGGTGTTGCTGCAAGTTTCCACCATGATTAGGCATGGCTTAGGCTAGCGGCCCATGCGTTTCTCTAACACAATGTATAAACTCCATGAACTCACAACCTCCCCTTTTATTTCACATCGTCGACATCCGTAAACAAAAGAGAAAGGAATCAACTGGGTGAGATATCCAAAAAGTGTTGAAAGTGTTCCCCGTGACAGCACGGTTCTGCTGACTCCCAGCATATAATTAGCAAGCATATAACTTTCATGGACTAGTCACAATGGTTTAGGATTATTAAGCGCAAGGAATAAAGTGTGCCATCAAGTTCGTGAGAGCTTTACTAACTAACTTTCTCAAAACAGACAAACATTTTATTTTGGAAGAAAACACGGCATATGGAATATGCACTGATAGCAAATGATGCTAATAGGTAGGTATGGTGGACACAGCTGGCAATATTGGTTTTGGGGAGTTGGAAGCATAGGTGGAGCACATAATCAGTGAAAGTGAAGGCTAGCAATAGAGAGAGAGCGACAAACGAGAGAGCAATAGCTGTCATAATCATGCTTGCAACAAAACAGGACTAATTATGGCATGAAAGTGATACAAGAACTCTAAGGCAAAATAAATCATCGAGGCTTACTGACAATTGATTAGTCATATGCATGTGTGAGCATGTGCCAAGTCGATTCACATGAACAGTTCAGAGGAGGATACCACAATTTCATACCAAAGTATGAATAAAACAATGCAAGCAAACATTCATATGACATGCTACAAACTATTAGCAAGCTAGAGCTAATCATAGACAAGCAAGAACTACTAAGAATCCATAATGACATACACCTTACACAAACAGGCTAAGCATGCTCATAATGAAGAGTATATGTACAAAAATGAAACAAATAGAGTTCGTTACCAGCCTCTTACCACACCGCAAGTTGTCTTAATCTTCATTATTGCCCTTCACTTGTGTGACTTGAATAATTAACATGAAACCAAAATCCACTGAGGACGGCTGAACCCTGCAAAGAACTCACAAAACCAAAGAAGAACAACAAATATTTTTGGTGTTTTCTATTTTTTAGAAACAAGCCAACAAAGAAAAACCAAACAAAAACAAAGCAAAATCGTTTTGGATTTTTCTTTTAAGGCAAACCAAAACAAAGAAACAAACCAAGAGAAACAACGAAAATATTTTTGGTATTTTTGGGTTTTTAGAAAGAAGCAACAAAAACCAAAAATAAATCGAAAAAGAATGGATATACAAAGAACCGACCGAACATGATATATAGATGAGTCTGTGATGTCGTTAAACCTCCCCCAAGCTTAGGCTTTTGGCCTAAGTGGGCCTCAATCCCATGGTGCCCAAGTAGATGCACCTCCGTAGTATGTCGAGGAAGCTCCCTCGTCCTGGTATGAGCTCGAGGCCTCCCCTGTGTAATATGCAGGGGGATCGTTGATGGTTCTTCCTCCTGATAGTGCCCATGGAAGTTAAGAGAATGCAGGTTGTCGTCCATCTCCGCCTTCGAGAGTGACCAAGGTCCCTGAGAAATACTGAACAAAGTGGTTTGGGAGAGGGATCTCTCTCTCTTGCCCATCAGTAAACAGCATTCTATAGACCAAGTTCTCGAGAGTAGAGCTAGTGGTGACAAAGTGGTGCACCTTCATGGCAGCAAGATCAAGCCTCTGAGGAGCCAAAACTGTATCATGTGGATCAACAGTAATGTCCAAGGCAGCAGCAATACGATTAGTAATAATTCCCCCATAAATGGGTCCCTTAGCAGCTAAGCGACGAGCAATGAGAGAACCAAGATTATACTTATCCTCATTGTTGAGCGCAGGAGCTAAGAAGGCCAATTGATAGTTGGAAATATTACTAGTGTTCTCCCTACCAAGAACACTGGTGGCAAGATAGTAGGCAAAGTACCTGATGGCTGGAAGTTGAGTATTATTTATCTTCCCTCGCTGAGCTCTGCGGTCATCATCATTGGTTATTCCTCGGTAAAGTTCTAACAAATCAGCTGGTAGAGCTTGAATCTTCTTTGATGCCCCGGTTGTACCAAGTCCCAGGGCCTTGAAAAATTTCTTCAAAGTCATAGAATGAGCCCTGCTATACATTTTGAAAGACACGGAAGGCTTGAACATACTATTAGTAAAGGAGAAACTCTACACAAATGTTTTAGTAAGCAAAGCATATTGTGCACTCTCATCCTACATGTAACTTGTTAGTCCAGCTCTCTGCACCAAAGTCGTAAAATCATTAAGAATCCCAGCAGCTTGCAAGAAGGCTTGGCAAGGAAAGGTGGAGGGGTGCGCATCCCCTTCATCTCCCTCGTCACCAAATCGTGGAGTGATGAGATCCTCATTGTATGAGGGTTTAGTACTGGTAGATGACCTTGGAATCCTTACCCTTCTAGGTGCATCACTCTCAAATATGTCACCAAAGGTGTGGTGGTCCATGACTTCCCTATTCTGAAATTTTAAACAACCATCAAACCAAGTGATTTCTAAGTTGATAAATGATGAGAAACTACTATAGGATCTTTCTAGAGGACTACACATGCATAAAAACAAAGTTTCTAAGCATAGAACAAGCATGCAAGCTCAAACAACCTGTCACCTATAGCATCAAAATACTCAAGATACAATCTACCAATCACAAATCTAATTGGACAAGTGGAGGAGGCACATACCAAGGAGCAATCCCTCCAAAAATCAGCACTTGAGATGGGCTGAACAAGGAGATCGAAAATCGCGAGCAAGAACAGCAAGAACTCGAGCTTGAGCAAGTTTTCCGGTGTTTTTGGGAGAGAGAAAGAAGGTGGCTTTGAGGAGGCAGCCTGGAGGGGCCTAGGTGGGCCAGACCCCCCCCCCTCCCAGGCGCCGCCACCTAGTAGGCCGTGCCTACCAGGGGTCTGGTGGCCTGGGGTGGCCCCCTGGGTCACCTTAGGTGCCACTCTGCCCCTTTTTTCGAGGAAAAATTTATTTTGAATTTTCTGGGATTTTTTCGGAAAACTTTATTTTTGGCCAATTTTCAAGGTATGAAAATTGATTTTCTCGCAGAAACAGTTTTTTTCAGAAGAAGCAAAAGCAAACCAAAAGCCAAACTACAGGAGCTCTAAGAAACTCAAACAAGCAAACAACTAGAAAAACTAAAGCTGAAGCAAAGACTAGGAAGGAGAAAGGAAAAAGAAAGCAAGTATAACCATAGTGGAAACATTATTTTGTTCATTAAAATCCTTTTGTTAACAAGGTTGATCAAGTATTGTTACCAAAACAATCTTATATGAAACAAAACTTTGCATTCTACAAGGTGATTATGTTACCTCATACTTGATAGCAATGGTCCCAATCATAATAGTTTCAAAATTTTCTTGTGGAATGGGATAATATATTTCTCAAACCTTGACGCTCTCAATATTTTCAATGGAATTCAGGCAATAGCTCTAAAAGCTTCTTGGGGAAATAGACAGTGTGATCTTTATCAATAATATTGAATGTTACTTTTCCTTGATTGCAATTGATGACAACACCTGCAGTATTAAGAAAAGGTCTCCCAAGAATAATAGACATATTATCATCTTCAGGCATTTCAAGCACAACAAAATCAGTTAAGACCATGCAATTATGAGCAACTTGAACAGGAACATCCTCACATATACCAACAGGAATAGTAGTTGACTTATCAGCCATTTGCAAAGATATATCAGTTGGTATCAACTTTTCTAGCTGGAGTCTCTTGTAGAGAGAAAAGGCATAACACTAACTCCAGCTCCCAAATCACATAAAGCAGTTCTAACATAATTGTTCTTAATAGAGCAAGGAATAGTTGGTATACCTGGATCACCAAGTTTCTTTGGAACCTTACCATTGAAGGAGTAATTAGCAAGCAAAGTAGAAATCTCCTCATTAGGAATCTTCCTTTTATTAGAGACAATATCCTTCATATACTTTGAATAAGGAGGAAACTTAATAGCATCAGTCAAAGGAATTTTCAAGAATAAAGGCTTCATCCACTCACAAAACTTGTTATATTGTTCTTCCTCCTTTGACTTGTGTTTCTTACCTGGAAAAGGCATAGGTTTCTACACCCAAGGTTCTCTCTCTTTACCATGTTTATTAGCAATAAAATCTTCCTTTGTGTACCTAGTGTTCTTAGTGTGCTTCTCAGGTTCTTCCTCAACTTCCTCCTTATCAGGAGCATCATTATTATTACCACTCTCAGTTTCAACATCAGAGATAGATATACTATTAGGATCTACAGCAGGTTCAAGTGGTTCCTCAACTAATTTATGTTTCTTTTTCTTCCTCTTACGAGGACTACCACTATCTTCACCTTGTTGAGAATCTTCCTCTATTCTTTTAGGGTGTCCTTCAGGATATAAAGGATCTTGAGTAGCTATACCACTCCTAGTTCTAATTCCATAAGCATGTTTATCTCCTGAAGCATTAACTAGCATATCCTTTTGTACCTTAGCAAGTTGATCAAGTTGGGTTTGAACCATTTGAAAGTGTTTACAAAGCATTTTAATATCATTAGAAGTTCTTTCCACAATATCTTTCAACTCATGGATAGCTCTAGAGTTTTCCAATAAATGATTCTAAACTTTTTTATTAAAATACCCTTGTTTAACAATAAAAGTGTCAAGTTCCCCTAAGCATTGATAAGGAGGCTTACCATAAGGAATATCTCCTTCATCAAAGTGTTGGAGAGAGTGTACCTCAATAGTAGATGAGTGGGGAATTGGCTTACATAATTCTTCTATAGGAGGTAGATTTTTCACATATTCAGCTCTAATACCCTTCTCCTTTAGACACTTCTTAGCTTCCTTCATCACTTCATCATTTAATGCAATAACTCCCCTATTCTTTGTTGTTGGTGTTGGAACTGGTTCAGGCATAACTGGTTCAGGAGTAATAGGTTAAGGTGTATTTAGCTCAATTGAAGTCCAATCATCATAATTCTTGCTTATCTTAGTCATTAATTCTTCAGCATCTGTAGGAGTCCTTTTCCTGAGAACACAATCAGCAAAGCTATCTAGGTATGTCCTAGAATCATCAGTTAGTCCATTATAATAAATATCAAGAAGCTCATTCTTAGGTAATGGACATCTAGGATGTGCATGAATCAAGGCACAGAACCTTGTCCATGACTCAGGCAATTTCTCTTCTTCTCCCTGTTTAAAATCAAAAAGCCTCTGCAAAGCAGCATGTCTAGCACTGGGAGGAAACTATTTCTGAAAGAAAGAAGCAATCAAGCAATCAGGGCTATCAATGGAACCAGGAGGTAATCTATTAAACCAAGCCCTAGCTTCTCCTTTTAGTGAAAAAGGGAAGATCTTAGCAACAAAGTACTTGTGCATCTTAAAATCATCAAAGAATAAAGCACTCATAGTAGAAAGCTCATTCATATGAGCCACAGCACTCTCATTTTCAGTCCCACAAAAAGGTTCTTTCTCAACAATATCTAAGTAAGATAAATCAAGAGAGAAAACATAAGCTTCATCTTTAATATCTATGGGAGAAGTGGCAAACTTAGGATCAGAGGACAACTTAGGCATAATAGTACGTCTAGCAAGGAGACTCTTAATAGCACTAGTACCGTGTGTGTTTCAGCACTCTTCAACAAAATCATCAGTGAACTCAATGTAACCATCATTAATATCATAACTCTCACTAGCCTCAGGTGAGCTAACAGGTGTAACAGTGTCTTCACTAGGAGTTTCGGTATTTCCTAGACCAGCCATAGTAGCATCAAGAAAAGGACCTAATGAACCACTCGCATCAAGCACAGTAGAAGTAACATCATGAGTATCAAAAGCAGTTTTAGACTCAACAGTAGTAGCAGTGTGTGTAGCATGTGTATGTGGTGGTGGTGTAACATTCTTACTTATAACAGACGTTGAATCAAGAGCAACAGAGGTGTTTAGGATTGTACCTCTTCTTGTAGTGGATGGTAAAATAGGGAACTTTCCATCACGAGACTTCCCCATGATGAAAGGAGTAGCAGTGAACAATAATAGATCCAAGTGAACTTACAAATAAACCTATGCTCCCCGGCAACAACGCTATAAAATAGTCTTGATGACCCACAAGTATAGGGGATCACAACAGTCTTCGCGGGTAGTATTACCCAATTTATTGATTCGACACAAGGGGAGCCAAAGAATACTTGCAAGCCTTAACAACTGAGTTGTCAATTCAACTGCACCTAGAAATAGTTCTTGCTCACAGAAGTTTATCAGTAGCAACTATTTGGTAGTAGCAACAACAACAGTGAAACAATAGCAATAGTAACAGTAACAATAACATTAGGATTCGAGTGGGGTAGGAATAGGGATGGATGTACGGGCGTTGCATGGACGAGTCTAAACATGTAACTTCAAGATCTAGGGCATTGCAGATAAATAATAACAAGCATCCAAGTACTAAACAATCCTAGGCATGTGCTCCAAATATAGTCATACGTGCTCGCAATGAGAACTTTCACAACATCTTACATCCGTACCAGCCCGTAAAGGGCCTCTAGGGAACTACTGGCAATTAAGGTGCTCCTTTTAATAGAACACCGGAGCAAAGCATTAACACTCCGTGAACACATGTGATCCTCATACCACATCCATCCCCTCCGGTTGTCCCAATTATTGTCACTTTGGAGCCTTTGGATCCGGACAATGATATGTGTACACAACTTGCAGATAAGATCATAAACAATACTATCATAATGATTCAATAATAAGTTCAGGTCTGAGATCATGGCACTCAGGCCCTAGTGACAAGCATTAAGCACAACAAGTTGCAACAAAGTCAAATAGCACTAAAAGAGATACTAGGCACTATGCCCTAACAGATCTTATTCGATTACATGATAGAACTCATCCAATCCCTACCATCCCCAAGCCTACATCGGGGGATTACTCACTCATGGATGAGGGAAACATCAGTGGTTGATGGAGATGCGTTCATGATGACGATGGCGATGATCCTCTCCAAATTCCCCATCCCTGCAGGGTGCCAGAACGGAGTTTCTGGATCCGAATCTTGGTTTCTGGTGGAGGCGACAGAGCGGAACTCTTTTTGGAAAACTATCGAGCCCCCACTCGGTTTTTAGGTCGAAAGGCAACTTATAGGCGCAGAGGGAGGCCGAGGAGGTGCCTGGGGAGGCTGCACCCCCTCCAGGCGTGGGGTCAGGTGGGCCCGCGCCTGGAGTGGGTCTGCCCCCCCCCCCCCAGGCCTCCCCTCTATCTCTTCTTCTGGCTCCGTGGATCTTCTGGTGAAATATAATTTTTGGCATATTTTCTGGGATTTTTCCTAATAGTTCATTTTCTGCACAAAAACAAGACACCAAGGTAATTCTGCTGAAAACATCGTCAGTCCATGTTAGTTGTATCCAAATCACACAAGTTTAGAGGATAAACAATAGCAAAGTGTTCGAGAAAGTAGATACGTTTTGGACGTATCAAGCGTCTTCACAGAAGACAATATGCTCATCCTCTATATTTCTAGTGACAAGATCTTTCACAATAGCTACCACATGCTCAATATTTATTTGCTCATCGGGTTCCATAGTTTTCTTTGCACTCTTGCTAACCACATTAGCTATGATAGAATGTTCCTTTACCTTAGTAGGAAAAGGTATTTTCTCAACATAAGGTTCAGGCAAAATAGGATCAATAGTACAAACTTCTATGCTAGCAGGAACATGGGTAACGATGTCTTTATAAGGATCATGGTACTTGTCCCACTCTTTTTTGGGAATTTCAATATAAGAGTCAAAGGCCTTAAAACACTTTGCAAGGACTTGAGAATCAATACCATACTCATTACTAATAGCACGAAAGTCATCAGTTCCCATAAAAGATTTTATGCATTCATAATCATAATTTATACCTGACCTTCTTTCTTTGTCATTCTCCCAAGCTTCAGTGTTCTCTTGAATACGGTCTAGGAGATCCCATTTAGCTTCTTCCTTCATGCGTGTGAATGATCCAGCACAAGAATCATCTAGTAAATCTTTATCATGAAGAGAAAGCCTAGCATAAAAGTTATTGATAATGATATTGTTAGGGAGTTCATGAATAGGACATTTAAGCATTAGTAACTTCAATCTCCCCCAAGTTGAGATGTACTCTCACCATCACGAGGCCAAAATTTATATATCAGATTCCTATCCTTATGAATCTCACTGGGAGGATAGAATTTAGAATAAAAGAGAGAAGCCATTTCCTCCCATTCCATGGATTTCCCATTCTTTAGTAGCTTATACCATTCTTCAGCTCTCCCTTTCAAGGATATGGAGAGTAACTTCTTCTTCACCTGTTCAATTGTGATACCTGCACACTTAAATAACCCGCATAATTCATGGATAAAAATCAAATGATCACCAATATGGACAGTTCCATCCCCAAAGTAATAATTATCCATAACACGATCAATAATACTTGTAGGTATCTTAAAAGGATCTATCTCAACAGGTGGTGGTTCATCTACTACCCTAACATTGGTAGTAGTTTTTCCAAATAGAAAACCAAGTGGGTTATCCATATTGGAAACAAAGTAACAAACAGAAACAAAAAGCAATACTCACAGTAGAAGTTTCCTTTACTAGTTACACTCTTCAATAGCGCTTCACTCCCTGGCAACGGCGCCAGAAAATAGTCTTGATGACCCACAAGTATAGGTGGTGTATCATAGTACTTTTGATAAATATAAGTGTTGATCCCAACGAGGAGCAGAAGGTGTTGACTAGTGGTATGGAGTAGGAAATCTCTGTAAATACTTAGCAAACAGATTTTTAGGGGTTTTACGATAAAGCAAAGAAACAAAGTGCAAGTAATAAAGACAACGAACAACTGCAGCAAGTGGCCCAATCCTTTCTTAGCAAAGGACAAGCCGGTGGAAATACTTATAAGGACCAAACGTGTGGCATCCCGCAAAAACCACTACTAGAAAATCGCGTTGTTTTTGGTGCATTGCATCGTTATCATCATGCATTTGTTTGTCTGAAACTATTTTTGTTAAGCCTATTTTTTGTTTTCTAAAATTACCCCTCTTTTATTTCAAAACAAAGTCTCATAATTATCTGTTAAACTATTTAACTAAAATATATTTGCTAAAATATTTAAAACAAAACAAATAAGTGTCTTACAAAATAATAAACCTAAACCTAATTCCTATTCATACCCAATCCTAATCTACCCACCAATCACAGCTCGCCACCTCACCCTCTCCCCCAATCCCTACCCACCTTGCCACCTCACCAATCCCCCTCTTTTTCCCCCCTCTCTCTCTTTCTCACACAGCCCCATCTACCCTCCCCTCACTTACACCCCGGTCCCACGCCCCACCTGGCCCCACCCGCTCAGACCGGCCCCTGCCTCCCTCACCCTCTCCCTGGACCCGGTCCACCTTTGCCCGCGGGACCCACCTGCAGCCCCACCCAACCCCGCGGGTCCCCCTTCCACCTCTCTCCACAGTAGCTGCCCCATCCGTGACCCATCGCCCCGCCTCCCGCCACGCCTGTGGCGCCTCCTCACGGAGCAGCCTCCGCTCCATCTCAACAGAGACCATCGTCCCCGCCGCATCCTCTCCTCTTCCTCCTCGCCGGAGCAGCCACGGCCGACACTAACTCGCCTCGCCTGCCGTCTCGGCACCTCCTCTGGCGCCCTCACGCCGACGCCGCCCGACCACCGACCGCCGCCCGCCTCTCCCGTTGCCCCTTGCAGGATCCCTCGCCCCGCGTGCCCGCCTCCCCCTCCCGCATCCTTCCCTCGCCTCCGCCATCGCCACACCCGCCAAGGCCTTCCTCCGGTCACCGCCTCCTGCGCGTCGGGCCCGCCCTGCCGTCGACAAGGGTCGCCGCCCCGACGCTCCCCTGCTGGTCCCGCCTCGCCGGCGACCCCTTCCCCCCGCTCCGACCTTTGCCTCTCTCGCAGCCAGCGCCACGGCCATCGAGACCACCGCGCCTCCGACCGCCGCCGGCGCCATCTCCTCCTTTGCCCGAGGCGCGCCGCCTCGCGCTTTGTCCGCATCGCCGTCGAGGCTGCCCGGCCGGCGTCCTCTGCCACCGTCCTCCCCGGCGAGCATCCACCGGCCTCCGCGTCCGGTCGTGGCCTGCGCTCGCCGCCTCCTCTTCTGCCCGGCTCCGCGTCGTCCTGCGGTGGCCGACCCTGCCATGGCCTGACCAAGCTCTCCAGCAGTCGTAGGAGTAATGCACGAAATGTTGGTTTGCCTTTGCAAGTTCAGTTGGTGAAGGGAATACGTAAGATGGGTGTGCTACTATGATGTGGATATGCCCATTCGGGACCAAGAGTGAGATGACCGCCTCAAGACGCACGACTCCGATCGATGCCGCCATCGGAACCTCTGTGGTTAGTCGACGACCCGCTGCCGATCCAAGTTCGGCAATGACACCCGAGTCCTCCGACAGGGACGCCAAGGCCTACGTCACGGATCCGAAAGCCCCGATCTCGAGGATCCGTAGCCCCGAGCCATGATCTCCTTCCCGGATACGATGGCCGAGAACCCGGATGCCAAGGACGTCAAGCACTGTACCCCGAACGCCAAGACCGTCCCGATTCGCGGCCCCGACAAGATCGTCGCAACGACAAGATCCACACCGACCAGGGCGAGCCCGATGCGCCCCCGACGCCGAACCAAGTCCTTCGACAACCTCTGAAGACCGATCTCACCGAACCTTGTCTTCCCGTCGAACCCTGAGACCGACCCCGAACCCCCAGACCAAGATCTCCCGAACCCATGTGTGCCCCTTTTCTCGAGCCCTATTTTATAAATGTAATATGAATTGTTGCATGTTTATCATTCATCTTGCATGCATATTTGTGTGGTTTGGGGGCCTTATGCCGATTCACCATATAATTAAATATGGGTCCCATATGCGGGCAAATCTAGTCTTATATTGGCCTCATTTAAATTTGTGTAGCGAACCGGTGTTATAATTTGCCTTGTTAAGACAACATCTAAATTGCGGGGTAGCTAAATAACTTGAACCATATAATTAAATGTCGGGACCCCGGTTCCGCTTAATCTTGGCCTAATTGCATCGCACTCTTGCCATGTCATTCATCATACATGCATCATGCCCGATCTTCTGCCGTAATATTAAATAGTGCATCCGGTGTTTCTGCTAGTGCTTTGCTTCTTCACGGACTAGGCCGTTGAGTTGATGCGAGTGTCGACCCGATCTTCGGTTGAATCCTCGGCAATGTTTTCAGGCGAGCATCTCCCCCTTTCTACCTATCTTACTTTTATAGTATTTATTCCCTCCTGTTGATCTATTGCTATCTGTGTTGCGATGCTCTAGTTTTCGGACCCGTGATATCCCTTGCAGCCTTATATTGCCTTGGACACATCCTATTACCTGTTGTTTGGTAGATAGTTGGACTTGCGCGTCGTAGTCGCGTGCTCAAGTGTTGTTGTGTGTCGCCAAGTACCACAGTTGTTGGAGTATTGCCGCCTGTTTGATGTTGGAGATGATCATGGCTTTACTTATCGTTCACTTTAATTACTGCTTAACAACTAAAATTGAAGTAAGTAAGCAGAGGCACAGGTGGGCAATAGATGTTATTTGGTTGTTAACCGTCCACTTGTGTCCCGTAGGACCCCGAGTGCTTGATACCTGTTCCTTGATTTATCGCGATATCCACATCCGGGAGGATTATGGGACCCCCCTGAGCCAGAGCTTGATTCAGTCTTATTTCTTGGGGCCACAAACTAGTTTGAGGTTTTATTTACTATCCTGTACTTATGCCATGCTTTACTGCTTTATTACGATTGTGCGAGGAGCACCTGTACTGTTTAGGTAAGCGGAGTGTTTTCGCGGTATCGACAAACCCAGTTTTGGGTTCCCAGTCGTTTACAGCCATTGACGCAAACCTTGAGTCCGTCTCGGAGTCAGCTAACTTTGTTGCGGGTCTACTCAATGGGGTGGCCCCCTGAAATATTTCTGGATCCTGTGATTGCTTTGTCGTGAAGGCCTTGGGTTTTGATTTGGTTTTTCCGAGGTTGATCGAGTGTGTGTTGCTATTTGTGCACCCTGCAGGTAAAACATTCAAAGCCGTGTCCGTGGTTATGGACGACTTGGAGCACAAGATTCTCGATCATAGACAACTATAACTAAAGTAGTGCTATAAATTTGACTTTATAATGACTAGTAATCAGCTACACTATAATGGAATGGCTAAATAATACTGCCCACAATTGCTTGTTTGGAGTGTCGCTTGCGACCATTGTACCTGACTAGTAAATATTGCAACTATAACGGAATGGCTAAATAAAAGTATCAACAACTGCTGGGTTTTTGGGTTATCTCATGCTAATTGTATTTGACTAGTAAGTGTCGCAACTACAACGGAATGGTTAACTAAAACGGCCCACTGCTTATTTTATCAGGATGATTATCTACACCTGACTAGTAATTGCTGCAACGATAACTGAATAAATAAAACTGCCAACTGTGTGAGTTCCTCAGTTGACTTCCTCGTTTGGTCTCGAGGGGAATACGGGATGGGATTGTTTGGTGTTAGTATCGTTGGTTCCGGATAGGTCTTTCTTACCCTCTCTCGATAGCCGTCCGATCGAGTCTCTATAGGTTGTTTAGTGCATGTTGCGCCGCCGCTTCACCACCATACCTATGTAGGCGAGGACCGCCAATTCTAGCCTCGCTGCAATCGGCCTCGATCGACGCCTCTTTTCCTTTGCCCTTTGTCGGCACCCCTTTTTGTTTAAGCAAGTTTTGATATCGACGTCGTTAGCAGGGTTACCCTTCCGGCTTGGCCTGGGCAGGGTTATGGACGCCATTGGTTATTCTTCAGGGCTCTTAGCCCCATTTGCATCTTGTCCGTAGCTGGACGCCCTATCGTTTTAAAGGTGATTTGGATCTTTGTACTGTATATCTGTATTCTTGACTCGTCGAGTCGCTGTTGTATATATATATCTGTTCTGTGGGTCCCATCGAGGACTGTTGTGTAATGTTATTACTTCGTTTTCCACCCGCACGCAAGTGCCTGGTGGGCACCTTTGAATCGTTTCTATGCGGGTTTGGCGGGTTTCGCTAAAACTTGCATAGGTCCGACTCTGAGGGTGTTACAGAGTGGTATCAGAGCTCAGCAGTTGCGATACCCCACAAGTCCAGCCTGTAGGATAACCTAGCTAACGGCCGAAGTAGAGTGTCAAAACTATTTAAAAAAAAAAATTGGTTGGATAGTTCTGATTAGGTCTGATTTTACTCCTTACCCCTCTGCTGCTCTCCTCTTACCTCTACGTGTTTTGAATCCACTCTCTTCTCTTTCTTGAGTCCAGGATTTCTCGTGGTTGGGTTCTGTCGTACCTTCAGGGTTTCGCTTCCTCCTTTGGTAACGGTGTTGGTACATCGGGTCTTCATGCTATCTGAGGAATCCTTCGTCTGGTGGACTTCTCTTTGTCCTTCTCGTGCCTTCCGGTGTTTCTGACGCGACGACGTCATCTATGCCAGATCCGATGCAGAGTCTGCATCACCCCTTTTGTTTCTGAACCTCGCTTGTCGATATCTTCAGTCTGATTCCGAGAGTTGGTTGCATAACCCGCCTATTCGTGTGCAGAGTAATGATTCGGGTGCGCGGTGGACTGATCACCATCCGACTACTCTTATCATTCGCCCTTGTACATCGAATCAGTGGATCCAGCGATTTCACTCTGTTCACGAAAGCTAGAGGTGGCTTTATTTGTTGATACCTCTACCTTCGAACTTTTTTTTCCGGAGTGTTCTCTCGACGAACACGGACAATGACCTCTTGTTAGTGGTGTCGCGAGGATCTACACGATGCGAGAAGATTCAGATCGTCGGCCTCCTTCCGGTACCATGAGGCGGATCTCGAGGGCGAGATCCATTGTTAGTGGTGTCGAATTGTGGCATCCCGCAAAAACCACTACTAGAAAATCGCGTTGTTTTTGGTGCATTGCATCGTCATCATCATGCATTTGTTTGTCTGAAACTATTTTCGTTAAGCCTATTTTTTGTTTTCTAAAATTACCCCTCTTTTATTTCAAAACAAAGTCTCATAATTATCTGTTAAACTATTTAACTAAAATATATTTGCTAAAAGATTTAAAACAAAACAAATAAGTGTCTTACAAAATAATAAACCTAAACCTAATTCCTATTCATACCCAATCCTAATCTACCCACCAATCACAGCTCGCCACCTCACCCTCTCCCCCAATCCCTACCCACCTTGCCACCTCACCAATCCCCCTCTCTCTCTTTCTCACACAGCCCCATCTACCCTCCCCTCACTTACACCCCGGTCCCACGCCCCACCTGGCCCCACCCGCTCAGACCGGCCCCTGCCTCCCTCACCCTCTGCCAGGACCCGGTCCACCCTCTGCCCGCGGGACCCACCTGCAGCCCCACCCGACCCCGCGGGTCCCCCTTCCACCTCTCTCTCCCAGCCCAGCGCGCTCGCCCCATCCCCGTGACCCATCGCCCCGCTCCCGCCCCCTCACGCCCGCCGTGTGCGCCTCCCTCTCGCCGGAGCAGGGCCTCCGCTCCATCTCAACAGAGACCATCGTCCCCGCCGACTCCCTCTCCTCTTCCTCCTCCCTATCGCCGGAGCAGCGCCGCGGGCCGACACCAACCTCGCCTCGCCCTGGCCCGTCTCGGCACCTCCTCCTGGCGCCCACCCGACGCCTCGCCTCAGCCGCCGCCCGCCTCTCCTCACGCCCGCACGCAGATCCTCGCCTGCGTGCCGCCTCCACCTCCGCCTCCGCATCCTTCCCTCTGCATCTCCGGCCACCAGCTCGCCAAGGCTTCCTCCGGCACCGCCTCCTGGCCCGCCTGCCGCCGACAAGGGTCGCCGCCTGACGCTCGCCTGGCGACCCTTCCCCGCCCGGCCTCTCAGCAGCGCCACCGGCGCCACGAGACCACCTCCGACCCGCCCGGCGCCATCTCCTCCGCCTGCCCCGAGGCCAGTGCCCCGCTCTCCTCGCGCCTGTCCGCATCGCCGTCGAGGCTGCCCGGCCGGCGTCCTCTGCCACCGTCCTCCCCGGCGAGCATCCACCGGCCTCCGCGTCCGGTCGTGGCCTGCGCTCGCCGCCTCCTCTTCTGCCCGGATCCGCGTCGTCCTGCGGTGGCCGACCCTGCCATGTCCTGACCAAGCTCTCCAGCAGCCGTAGGAGTAATGAACGAAATGTTGGTTTGCCTTTGCAAGTTCAGTTGGTGAAGGGAATACGTAAGATGAGTGTGCTACTATGATGTGGAGATGCCCATTCTGGACCAAGAGTGAGATGACCGCCCCAAGACGCACGACTCCGATCGATGCCGCCATCGGAACCTCTGTGGTTAGTCGACGACCCGCTGCCGATCCAAGTTCGGCAATGACACCCGAGTCCTCCGACAGGGACGCCAAGGCCTACGTCACGGATCCGAAAGCCCCGATCTCGAGGATCCGCAGCCCCGAGCCATGATCTCCTTCCCGGATACGATGGCCGAGAACCCGGATGCCAAGGACGTCAAGCACTGCACCCCGAACGCCAAGACCGTCCCGATTCGCGGCCCCGACAAGATCGTCGCAACGACAAGATCGACACCGACCAGGGCGAGCCCGATGCGCCCCCGACGCCGAACCAAGTCCTTCGACAACCTCTGAAGACCGATCTCACCGAACCTTGTCTTCCCGTCGAACCCTGAGACCGACCAACCCCTGCACCAAGATCTCCTGAACCCATGTGTGCCCCTTTTCTCGAGCCCTATTTTATAAATGTAATATGAATTGTTGCATGTTTATCATTCATCTTGCATGCATATTTGTGTGGTTTGGGGGCCTTATGCCGATTCACCATATAATTAAATATGGGGCCCATATGCAGGCAAATCTATTCTTATATTGGCCTCATTTAAATTTGTGTAGCGAACCGGTGTTATAATTTGCCTTGTTAAGACAACATCTAAATTGCGGGGTAGCTAAATAACTTGAACCATATAATTAAATGTCGGGACCCCGGTTCCGCTTAATCTTGGCCTAATTGCATCGCACTCTTGCCATGTCATTCATCATACATGCATCATGCCCGATCTTCTGTCGTAATATTAAATAGTGCATCCGGTGTTTCTGCTAGTGCTTTGCTTATTCACGGACTAGGCCGTTGAGTTGATGCAAGTGTCGACCCGATCTTCGGTTGAATCCTCGGCAATGTTTTCAGGCGAGCATCTCCCCCTTTCTACCTATCTTACTTTTATAGTATTTATTCCCTCCTGTTGATCTATTGCTATCTGTGTAGCGATGCTCTAGTTTTCGGACCCGTGATATCCCTTGCAGCCTTATATTGCCTTGGACACATCCTATTACCCGTTGTTTGATAGATAGTTGGACTTGCGCGTCGTAGTCGCTTGCTCAAGTGCTGTTGCGTGTCGCCAAGTACCACAGTTGTTGGAGTATTGCCGCCTGTTTGATGTTGGAGATGATCATGGCTTTACTTATCGTTCACTTTAATTACTGCTTAACAACTAAAATTGAAGTAAGTAAGCAGAGGCACAGGTGGACAATAGATGTTATTTGGTTGTTAACCGTCCACTTGTGTCCCGTATGACCCCGAGTGCTTGATACCTGTTCCTTGATTTATCGCGCTATCCACATCCGGGAGGATTATGGGACCCCCCTGAGCCAGAGCTTGATTCAGTCTTATTTCTTGGGGCCACAAACTAGTTTGAGGTTTTATTTACTATCCTGTACTTATGCCATGCTTTACTGCTTTATTACGATTGTGCGAGGAGCACCTGTACTGTTTAGGTAAGCGGAGTGTTTTCGCGGTATCGACAAGCCCAATTTTGGGTTCCCAAGCTTTTACCATTGACGCAAACCTTGAGTCCGTCTCGAGTCAGCTAACTTCGCTATGGTCTACTCAATGGGTGGCCCCTGAAATATTTCTCGGATCTGTGATTGCTTTGTCGTGAAGGCCTCGTTGGGTTTTGATTTGGTTTTTCCGAGGTTGATCGAGTGTGTTGCTATTTGTGCACCCTGCAGGTAAAACTTTCAAAAGCCGTGGTTATGGATGACTTGGAGCACAGTATCTCGATCATAGACAACTATAACTAAAGTAGTGCTATAAATTTGACTTTATAATGACTAGTAATCAGCTTCACTATAATGGAATGGCTAAATAATACTGCCCACAATTGCTTGTTTGGATTGTCGCTTGCGACCATTGTACCTGACTAGTAAGTATTGCAACTACAACGGAATGGCTAAATAAAAGTACCAACAACTGCTGGGTTTTGGGTTATCTCATGCTAATTGTATTTGACTAGTAAGTGTCGCAACTACAACGGAATGGTTAACTAAAACGGCCCACTGCTTATTTTATCAGGATGATTATCTACACCTGACTAGTAATTGCTGCAACGATAACTGAATAAATAAAACTGCCAACTGTGTGAGTTCCTCGCTTGACTTCCTCGTTTGGTCTCGAGGGGGAATACCAGGATGGGATTGTTTGGTGTTAGTATCAGGTTGGTTCCGGATAGGTCTTTCTTACCCCTCTCTGATAGCCGTCAGTGGAATCGAGTCTCTATAGGCTGTTTAGTGCATGCTGCCGCTGCCGCTTCAGTCCACCATACCTATGTAGGCGAGGACCGCCGAATTCTAGCCTCGCCGTGTACTGGCCTCGATCGACGCCTCTTTTTCCTTTGCCCTTTGTCGGCACCCTTTTGTTTAAGCAAGTTTTGATATCGACGTCGTTAGTGGTTACCCTTCCGCTTGGCACAGGCGAGTTATGGACGCCATTGGTTATTCTTCGTGGCTCTTAGCCCCATTTGCATCTTGTCCGTAGCTGGACGCCCTATCGCTTTAAAGGTGATTTGGATCTTTGTCAGATATATCAGTATTCTTGACTCGTCGAGTCATTTGTTATATATATCTGTTCTGTGGGTCCCATCGAGGACTGTTGTGTAATGTTATTACTTCGTTTTCCACCCGCACGCAAGTGCCTGGTGGGCACCTTTGAATCGTTTCTATGCGGGTTTGGCGGGTTTCGCTAAAACATGCATAGGTCCGACTCTGAGGGTGTTACAAAACGTTCTCAAGGACACATGGGAATTATGTCAAGTGCTTTCGCTTCATATAGCTAAGTACTCTTCTTTGGTGTTGTAAGTGTTGTGTGGGTGAACCTGTGCTAATGTATCGATCTTACTTGGACTAATACATACTTGTGATTGAACCCCCTGCAAGCATCCGCAACTACAGGAAAGTAATTAAGATATAAACCTAACCACAACCTTAAACTCTAAGATTCTACACTCCCTTGTGCAATGGTGTCCTAATGGGGGTTCATGTTTCTGTCATTCCGGCAACCCCACGATTAGTAGCCAAATACACAATGCATTCCCCTAGGCCCATAAATGGTGAAGTATCATGTAGTCGATGTTCACATGACACCACTAGAAGAATAGCACCACACCTTAAATACTAAACCATTGAATAATATCTCAACACAAATCTACTACTAACAACATGACTTCTCCCATGTCCTCAAGAACTAGACGAACTACTCATAAGACATCATATGGATCAAGATCAAAGATGATATGGTGATGGATAACAATCTGAACATAAACAATAATCCAATGGTTCCACTCACAAGCATCAACTACGATAGTAATCAACACCGGGAAGGTTTCCCCTAAGAACTAATGCAAGATCCAACACAACTGTTACATCGGGATGGAGTGGTGATGATGGTGCTGGTGAATATGATGTTGTGGATGATGATGATGATCCTGATGAAGTCTAGCTTGATGACGGTGTTGATGGCGATGATCTCCCCTCTCCGGGAAGGAATTTCCCCGGCAGAAATATGTCTGCCGGAGAGCTCTTTCTCTCTTGATGTTTTTCGCCCCGCAGAGGCGGCGGAAATCTTTCTGTGGTCTCTTCCCTGATATTAGGGTTCCGAGAGGAAGATATAGGCGAGAGGGCGGAGTCGGAGGCCGGCCAGGTGGGCCACACCTGCCCTAGGCATGGCCCAGGGGGCCCGCGCCTAGGGGGTGTGGGCCTCCTATGGACCAGCTACGCCTCCCCTTCTGGATTTGTTCATCTTCTGGGAAAATATAATTCTCCAATATTTTTCTGGTATTTTTCTGATCTTTGCGAAATTGCATCAAAACACCTTTTTTTCTATCAGAATCCTGACTCCGACAGTTCATCCTCCAAGAATCATCCAACATGCAAAAACAGATGAAAAGACATAAGTAACACCTTTTATAAGAAATATATCAATGAATAGAGGAAATTATGATATATAATGGTGATGTAAATTGGACGTATCAGCCACGCGCCAGGGTATCACACTCCGCAATGACCGTGGCCATCTCCGGCCGTCGTCGCCACCGCCTCGTCTGTTCCCGAGCCGTCGGTCGCTGCACCTCTCACCTCCTCTCCGAGCTGCTAGCTTCCGCAACCACTGCGGCCATCCCCGACCGTCGTCGCCACTGCCCCGTCCGTTCCCGAGCCGCCGGTCACCGCACCTCTCACCTCTTCTATGAGCCGCTGGCTACCGCAACCACCGTCAACATCCGCGTCCGTACTTGAGCCGCTCGCCGTAGCTTTCTCGTCCACGACCTCGGTGAGCCACCAACCACACCTCCGATCCCCATTTTTATGCGTTTTAGACAAATTGTAGATGCATATGTGTGTTAGATATTGATCTTAGAAATTCTAGAGATAAGTATGTTAGATAGTGTTTTAGATATTAAGTTTTAACTCAAATTGTAGATATAGAGATATTGGTTTGTTAATTTTAGGCCGAGACAATTTTATATGCAAATATCTCATCTCGTTACCATAAAGTCTAAATGAAGTATTTCCATATGCTTGTTTATACTTATGCGTTATCGATGAAGTATTTCCATATGCAACAATTCTTGCTTTGTTAGACTTTTGTGGTCCTGAAGTTGATAGATAATTTTATGGTTCATATAACATGGTTAGGATAAGTTGTGGTACACAATATTGTTCACAACCATGTTATACAAACCGTGTAAATGTCTCTCTTCTTTTGACAATATTGTTAGTGTAGATTGTTTGTTAGTGTAGATTGTTTGTTAGTGTAGATGATTGTAGATTATTTTGGTTGTTTTTCCTTCCAACTGTCGATGATTACACTATGACACAATCTAATGTGAAAAGGTGCCCATAAGACCTTGTCCTATATCTATTAATTTATTGTGTATTTGATTTGGTCTTATAGGCACCATTTTTGTCTTGTGTGCCTTTATATAAGACCTTCAGTTCAGCTGTGACACCTTGTACTTGTAAGATTACTTGCATGTCTTTATGTTTGAGTTTCTGAAATTATTTTGGCTCGCTTACTCTGTTCCTGAAATTATTTTGCATATGGCCTTATGAACATGCAGCAAATGCATCCCTGCATCAACTGTGGCCATAAAAGTTATCAGAATAAGAAGTTCATCATAGTGCTTCCCGAAGACTTCGAGACTATGGCGGTATGTTTGGCTTAATTATGATTTCCAGCCTTACATGCATTTTGATCGAAACTAATTAACTATTGTTTTCATATATCCTTTTCTCAGACCATCCCTTTCCATGCAAGAAAAGACTTTCTTGACCATGTGAACAGACGTGTCAATCACCAAGGACAATTTGAGGTTACCTTGGTGGAAGAAGAAATACCTAACAAGAGCTAAAAGATTCTAGTTGTCAACGAGGTGAACCAGACTTACTTTACAGGACCATTTTGGACAGATTTGGTAGAAAGGTTTGGGATGGATGCCGGGATGAGGTTGAGAATCTACCTCGATAAAACTTGTGGAGTCATCTTTTTCTCGTACGAGATCCCTGACTTAGAGTCTTGTGACTTTGAATATCATTTTCGTAGGTAGAACTAGTCTTGTAACTTTGAAGACCATGCCTAGTTAGAACAAGCTAGATAGTCATCTAAGTTAGTTAGTTGTTTGTATCGTTGTAATTTGAATGCTATCCATTAAAATTTTGTTGTATCATGTTGTATTCTTAATGCTATCTAGTAAACTTTGTTGTATCCTGTTGTTCTATTCTGAATGATGTTTAGTATTGTTGTATTCTGTTATTTGCTATTGCTGATATAATCAAGATTTTCTGTATTTTTAAATTGTCGAATTAAGAATAATGACATTCCGTAGGTCTCGAACGCCACTAAAGCTTATTGTACTGGTGGCATTCTCTAAAATTTCACTAGTAGCTAACTTAATATTGGCGTTCCCAGCAGACGCCACCACCATCTTCTACCAGTGGCGTGAGATTAGTGGTGTACGTGTTCAACGCCATTAACCTCCTTTTCTAAACGCCGCCACTAGGCCTTTTCCTACTAGTGGGCGGCGATTTGAGCGGGGGCAGCGGACGGCAGCGGCGGCACGAGGTTAGGTGGGGTTCTGCGCATGGGGAATGGGGAGGAAGAGGATGCGGTTTACTGCATCCGAGCCCTCCCGCCCCGAATATATGCGAACAGATGAACCGTTTTGCGCGAACCCGCGAAAAAAATTGCGATTCGCCTTAGTTTACGGTATCTGGAAAGGCCATTTTTTGGTCTCGATAGCGCATATCAACCCAAAATTTTACGGTATCTACTAGAGATGCTCTCACCTATCATTAAGAGTTTCTTCTTAGACAATGAAGGAGTTGGGTGGTAATAATAGGAGAACCGGATTTTTTTGAGTTTATACATTTTTATTAGGTGGAAATTGGATTTTAGATGTGGAGAGGTAGGCAGGTAGAAGTAGGATCAATTATGCTTTGGTTTTTCTTTGGTCCATATGCTTATATATATATACAAAGTAGAAAAAAAATTGAACCCTGGCTTGAGGCATCGGTAAAGATGAAGTCCAAGACCATATTATTCCTCTATGTTTTGTGTATTTTCTCAACCATTGCTATATTCCTTAACGTAATCTCGTATGTCTATACAATATTAAATTGCTGTGGCTATTTCTTTTTAAAAACGATATAACTAATATCTATCTATCTACTAATTTCTTCCAAGGTAGCTTCGTCCGTACCCAGATTTTCCGTCCGCTTTTTACTTGACGGTTTTGCTCCTGGCCTTTTGAGGGTTTTACAGGAGAGCCACCGCCAAGTAAGAATTGTTCTTCCATCCGTAGTGCCAAGGCGCCGGTGGTGGAGCTTGTGTGGCCACCGACGCACTAGGAGGAGAGGCCGAGGCCGTTGACGGGCGTGAGGAGGCGGGCCCCGGGCATAGATCAACAGCTGGTCGGTGGCTTTGACTAGGAGGCGAGGTCGGAGACATGCCGCATCAGACGAAACCGGCATCTTTCTCCACTCTAGCTCCTGGAAGCAGATCCAACCCTCCCTTAAGTTCGTAGTTCCGCGGGTGGCGCCGCCGAGCAGGGATCCAGGGATACGCGGATTCACACGGTCCGGGTGGAGAGCTGGCGGGCCAAGCGTCTGGTGGAGAGGGTGACGGCCGCCTGGAGAGCAGGGGGAGCTTGCCGACGGAGGGCCGCGCGCCTGTCGCGGTTGGCCGGCTCGGAGGGGATGTGCAGCGACAGGCACTCCTCCGCCGGCGGAGCCGAGCAAGGCGAGGGAAAGTAGGCTGCTGCGACGCGCCCCCGACCTTCGGATTATTCCGCCTGGATGCAGGGAAAGGGGCGTCCGGTGCTGATGATGGGGAGCGGAGGAGGACCGTCTCTGGGGAGCGCGAGGTTGCAAGAGTAGGGTCACTATCGTGGCTAGACCGCTAGAGGCGGGGCCGGTGGCTGCCGCCGACCAGGCGTACGGAGCAAGGCTGGCGGTACGAGGATCTGGGAGCCAGTCCGTGGCGTCGTGCTACCTTTTCGGTCCGGAGCAAGGAGGGATCCCCTTGATCCAGAATCACCTCTCCTGGTCAGTGTCTACCATCGATCCAGAATCACCTCTCGTGGTCAGTGTCTCCCAAATCCCAGTTATCCTTCTCTCTCTCTCTTTCTCTCTCGTGGGTGGCGGCGGCCGGAGAGGTAAGGGAGGCGGCGATACCGCGCCTCCAACAGTGAGGTCGTCGGAAGGGATGCGGCGACTGCCAGCAACAGCGGCCGCCGAGGGAACGGAAGGTAGGAAGCGACTGCCGACAAGGGAAAGGCAGCGACGACCGTCGTGGCAACGCAAGAAGGGACCCTGATATATTATCCATGGGTTAGTGTTTTCTGTAACCGGTCGTCTGCCGGGAAATGCAAAGTTTTCTCATAGTCAAATCTCTGAAGTGTGTACTCTATTGAACTTTTCACAACGACTTAACAACTCATAAAAGAGGAGTAGATTTGGATGAAACTTACAATTTTTTCTGATTGTGTGGCTGTGTGTTTAGTTTGTAGCCTCCTGGTACCTTGATTTTGATCTACAAAATAGTCAAAATTTGGGTTGTTTGATAACAGATTCACACATGCCCTTATTTCACATTATCCTGTGTCTTTAACAACTACTCCATCCGTTTGGAAATATAAGATGTTTTAAGTTTGTGAGTGAGATATACTCCCTCCGTTTTAAGGCTTAAGGCTTCCTCGTTTTGCGTGTTTTTTCTTTGACCAAGAATTACTCTAAATACGTAAAGAGTTTTGGTATAAAACTAGTACCACTGGAAAGAATTTTTCAATACGAATCCAACGGTACTAATTATGTATAATATAATTAAGATTTTATTGCTTAATTCATTCGGTCAAACTTTGCTTTGGAAAGCGTGTACGCCTTAAGCCTTGAAACGGAGGTAGTATCTAGACATTTTTTAATGTCTAGATTCATTTGAACATATACACTAAAATATGTCTAGATACATTTCCTTCACAAACCTAGAACATCTTATATTTCTAAACGGAGGGGGTACATCCAAAGGAACGTACCTGATCTGTTTTCCAGGTACTTATGTTATCACGGTGAGCCACCTGTGGATATTTAACCTCTAGAAGTTCAGTAGTGAACAGAAGCAAACAATGGAGAGAGGAATGCAGCGAGAGGACTAGAAACAGGTGGTGTAGACAGGATAACGAAGGAATTATGCTCATGTCAGTGGCTAAAAAGTAATGTGTGATGGAGAAAAGAACACTGTTTTGGTCCAGTGTCTTCCAATGTGCCCTCCCAGAATCACCTCTCGTGGTCAGTGTCTCCCAAATCCCAGTTATCCCTATTTCTCTCTCTCTCTCTCTCTCTCTCTCTCTCTCGTGGGCGGCGGCGGCCGGAGAGGTAAGGGAGGCGGCGATACCGCGCCTCCAACAGTGAGGTCGTCGGAAGGGATGCGGTGATCGCCGAACAAATGCCGAGGGAACGGAAGGTAGGAAGCGACTGCCGACAAGGGAAAGGCAGCGACGACCGTCGTGGCAACGCAAGAAGGGACCCTGATATATTATCCATGGGTTAGCGTTTTCTGTAACCGGTCGTCTGCCGGAAATGCAAAGTTTTCTCATAGTCAAATCTCTGAAGTGTGTACTCTATTGAACTTTTCACAACGACTTAACAACTCATGAAAGAGGAGTAGATTTGGATGAAACTTACAATTCCTTCTGATTGTGTGGCTGTGTGTTTAGTTTGTAGCCTTCTGGTACCTTGATTTTGATCTACAAAATAGTCAAAATTTGGGTTGTTTGATAACAGATTCACACATGCCCTTATTTCACATTATCCTGTGTCTTTAACAACTACTCCATCCGTTTGGAAATATAAGATGTTTTAAGTTTGTGAGTGAGATATACTATCTAGACATTTTTTAATGTCTAGATTCATTTGAACATATACGCTATAATATGTCTAGATACATTTCCTTCACAAACCTAGAACATCTTATATTTCTAAACGAAGGGAGTACATCCAAAGGAACGTACCTGATCTGTTTTCCAGGTACTTATGTTATCACGGTGAGCCACCTGTGGATATTTAACCTCTAGAAGTTCAGTAGTGAACAGAAGCAAACAATGGAGAGAGGAATGCGGCGAGAGGACTAGAAACAGGTGGTGTAGACAGGATAACGAAGGAATTATGCTCATGTCAGTGGCTAAAAAGTAATGTGTGATGGATAAAAGAACACTGTTTTGGTCCAGTGTCTTCCAATGTGCCCTCTAAATTGTGTGAAGAATTAGGTTTTAAAATTATCTATGTCTATGCTTTGCTTTAAAAGTTCATGAAAACCGTAAGATCAGGTTCATGTCATTTTAGCATAGATGCACATGGACATGGCGACATCTGACATAGACGGCCGGCGAGCGCCGAGTTTACACAGAACTGACCAACTCTCGCCTGATTTCCTTGTCTCTTACGATCAGTGATTGTTGTACCAAGCCCTTTTAAAAGGTCATCTTTAAAGTCTGACCATCAACGGACAATAAACTTTTGAAGTTGGTGTATTTGCATAATTTTGCAATAAGATAAGGAATCTGTTATCAAATGATTTTTTCTTTGGAGCATTGGTGTGTCGACCGCGCGAACTGGCCTAAAAATATGTAGTATTGTCGTAAGATATCTTTCTGATCATAACATGTCAGATAATTTTATTCCGTAGCAATGCAAGGACACTCTACACGATAATTAATTATTGGACACTGATTTATTGGAGTATTAATTATCGAGTATAATTTTATCTGCTTGTGTTCTTCTCCTACTCTCTACGAGAGTTGATCCCTGAAGAGAAAGACGATTGGGTGATACCATGAAGTTTTTGTAATCATGTTGTGTAATTGTTGCATATGATTTTCTTACAACTAGAGTGAATATACTAGGAGTCTAGATCTTTTATACACAAGACAGCTTGTTTCTGGAAGATTTTATTACATCATTTATGGATAGATTGTTTGTTGAAGATTAAATCTTTAAGAGCTTTTTGGCCATGGTACAAATTCACGCAGTGGTCCAATTGCCCTTGCGGCCTTGCTGTATGTACAGGTAAGCATCCATTTAATTGTAAATAGTAGATTTTTTCTAAAAAAAACTAATTTCATGATACTGAGTGCATGATGGATTTCAAGTGAACTAGACCATACAATTTACTTCGGTTGTAAACACAGCTGGGCCTAACTGGCTTTCACTCTTAGATGAGACCAACAATAATTATCCTTAAATAAATCATTATACTGTTTTTAAATATTTTACTATATATATTTATTGTACTATTAAAATAATTATTTATTTTTTGTAGCAACGCATGTGCATTCAGCTATTTGGTATTAAATTATATGCAAACCAAAATATTGTCCTAGTTCAAACAAATCTTAGATGAGACCAACAATAATTATCCTTAAATAAATCATTATAATGTTTTTATATATATTTATTGTACTATTAAAATAATTATTTATTTTTTGTAGCAACGCATGTGCATTCAGCTATTTGGTATTAAATTATATGCAAACCAAAATATTGTCCTAGTTCAAACAAACAAATAAAAGGGCAGGATTAAAAATAAAATTGCGCATCCAGGGAATCGAACCCTGGTCAGTACCGTGGGAGGGTACTATGATACCACTACACCAGATGCGCTGGTTGTTGTTAGAATATTCCCGTATGTGTTTATAAAGAAAACTCCGTTTGGACCATTTCCCACCTTCATGCCGAAGAGAAAAGCACCCACCAGAGCTAAGGTACAGGGAGGGAAGCGTAGGACACAACATCATCAAGACAACCCCTGAGTCTTAAGCACACTTACCCACCTGCCCAGCAACAAATCCAGAACAAGGCCCTCAAGAAGAAGCCAATAGACTACAAGTAACAAACGTTGTACAATTTGTTGCATGTATTGTTTATAATACAATGTATTGTTCTCCTCAATTAATAATACCAGATACATTTTCCTCAATAAAGAAGCCAATAAAAAAGTATAACAAACATCGTAGGTTTGTACAGGAGTCAACTAATCGATTTAGGAGTTTAGTCTGTAGAGGCATATATCATGGAGTCAGGGGCCACCATTGCTGGTTGCTGCTGCTGCTGATCAAATGTGCCGTTTGTGTCTCGTTACTACAAAAAGTGCATGTGGCTGAATAACTCTCTTTCAATATAATTCTAGATTTTTAGGAAGGTCCCTCTTTATCTGGCTTGCAGGGCTCCAGACCAAGCACTGCGTCATCAAAGTCCACCTGCCTTCGCTTCAGTTCCTCCCTGCACGACACAATCAGTTCAAAGCTTTCAGTCAAACGAGAAAAGCGAGAGAAGATATAGATAACCATCATGTTGCTCTTACAGAACCAGAGGAGCTAGCCTGCTTTAACACAGAAACATGTTTATGAGTACTCAATACACGTGTATACTAAACATATACGTACATAGTACAATATTATATATACTCCCTCTATTTCAAATTACTCCGCGGACACGCTTATCTAGGTGGACTAGTACTTCCTCATTTTTTATTTAAAAAAATCCTAGAATTTTTGAAATAGATAGTATGTAATGTGTATTAAGTATTCCAAAAATTGAAGGAATTTTTAGATGAAAAATAAGAGAGTACTAGCCCACCTAGATAAACGTGCGTACGGAGTAATTTGAAACAGAGGGAGTACTAACCAGTGGCGGAGCTAGAAAATATTCAGAGGGTGTGCCACTCTTCAAAAAATAATTTTGGCATCACATATAATACAAAGTCTGTGTTAACCGAAGGTGGAGAAGCACTTTATCGAGTGCCTTGAGCTTGCAGTTCAATCACAACTGATGGTGATGCAGAAGAAGCAATTTTCTTTGCTTCATGTTTTTCGAAAAGGAACGCAATGCCACCTTTGTCCCTGTCTCTCTTCATTTTATACATTCATACAACAAAAAGAAACACCAAACTTGAATCAAAAACATGTTAACAGTCCCTAAATTACCAACTAGCACCTGCAATAACCTTACAATAGTAGGAACAAAACACACATTCGAAATTTCTGCCAATTTTTTCCCGTCTGGTTCACCACAGAAATAAGGTCAAGTGAAGCAACTTAATCCAACCATCACATAGTTCTTTTATCCAAATTCAGGGAGTAAGAAATATTATTGAACCACCAACATCGAGACAGGCCTTTTAAAAACACAAAGACCAGTACTACTAATGCCAGCCTACACTACAATCGAATTCAGTCTTTGCATTACAAAACAGTAAACTTACATCCATATAAAAATATACACTAGTTTATATTGGCAGTTTGATTGTCCGGATCATTTTGAATCATCGTAATGGCAGAACAAAATCATGTGATAACAATTACAGAAAGATAGGACTTGGTCTTCTTAGGCAAACATACATCTTCATCACAATAGCAACCAGGAGTGCATGCCATATTAATCAGGTAGTACTAGCCTTCGACCAATATCGGCCAGACAATGATCAAACACAAACTCTAAACAGGCACTAGTTATCATTGTTGTCCTGGAAATGCTAGCCCCATAAGATGAACTACTAAGCAAAATTGTGTTCATTTACTAATCATTACAACGCATGCACACCAGAAAAAACACTTATCCCACCATCGGCAATACTCTGTTACATGGAAACAGGGATACAAACTATATACCCCTTGTACGAAAAAAGCATTTTTATTGATGAACATAAGAATACATTGCACTAATAGCAACAGAAAAAAGGACAAGTTCATCAGCCCAAAAGAAGAGCTCAAGATTCTGCTTTGGACGTTGCCTCCATTCTCCCGGCAAGTAGCTTCACCACATACTTCCCCAGTATATCAGCCTCGAGGTTCACCTTATCCCCCACCTTCTTCTTCGGCAGCACAACGTTGTCCTGCGTGTAGCGCACAAGCATGAAGTCGAACCACCCTTCCTCCTCGTTCACATTGACGACGGTGAGGCTGGTCCCGTCCACCGCAACGAACCCCTTGGGCACGAGCAGGCGCAGGATCTCCGGCGGCGCCCGCACGGTGACCCAGATGGAGTCGCCCTCGGGCCGGAACGCGGCGATCTCGCCGGTGCCGTCGACGTGGCCCTGCACGAAATGCCCGCCCATGCGGGAGGCCGGCGTGAGCGCGCGCTCGAGGTTCACGTCGTCGCCCGTGACGCGCTCGCCGAGGGACGTGCACCGGAGGGTCTCCGGCGCTACGCCGAAGGTGAGTGTGGATGCCGCGGCGTCGATGGCCGCCACGGTAAGGCACGTCCCGTCGACGGCGACGCTGTCCCCCAGCTGCGTCCCGGCGAGGAGGTTCTTGGTCTCGACCTCGAGGTCGACGCCGGGAGCGTCCCCACCGCCGCCGCCTGGAGGCGTTGACGGCGGGCCGATGCGGCGCACGCGTCCGACCTCCTCGACGATCCCGGTGAAGAGGGAGCGGATGGGGATGTGGGAGGACGACGGGGAGGTGATGCTCTTGGGGACGGGGGAGAGCGAGAAGCGCAGAGGCGGGACGCGGAGCGGCGTGGTGGCCACCCGGGAAGCGAAGGGGAGCGGCGACCAAGGCGCGGGGCGAAGGCCCATGCGGAGGACCTGAGGGTAGCAACGGGCGGCGGCCGCGGCGGCGGTGGGCGGCGGCGCCATGGCGAGATCCTTCTTGCCTGGATCGGGGAAGATTTAGGATGGGGTTGGCCTGAATTGCGAGACGTCAGATCAGACTGAGCGACAATGATGCTGCGTTTTCCGCAAAATACGTAAACGATGCACGTTTACGTAAACAGTTGCCTCTGAAGTCTGGGCCCAGCACGAGCGGAAATAAATCCAACGTTTAGCTCAGCCCCTCTCCCCACAAGCCGCGCCAATCCCCTCCAGCTGCCGCCGCCTCCCATCTCCGGCGACGAGCAGACATCAAGAGAAGGAGATCTAGCGATGGCCTCGGCGGCTCCGGAGGCTGAGAAGAAGGAGGAGGAGCAGGAGCAGGTGGTGAACCCGTGGGAGGTGTCGGCGGGGAAGGGCGGCATCGACTACGACAAGCTCGTCGACCAGTTCGGCTGCCAGCGCCTGGACGCCACGATCATCGACCGCATCGGGCGCCTCAGCGGCCGGCCTCCGCACCGCTTCCTTCGCCGCGGCCTCTTCTTCGCCCACCGGTGCCGTAAAAGAAACCCTACCTTTTACCTTTTCAGGCGGAGGGAGCTGGAGTCGCTTATATAATATGGGGATTTTGTTGTGTGTGTGTGTGTGTGTGTGTGTGTGTGTGTGTGTGTGTGTTGCAGGGATTTGAACGAGATACTGGACCTCTACGAGAAGGGCGAGAAGTTCTACCTATACACGGGGAGGGGGCCCTCGTCGGAGGCGCTGCACCTAGGCCACCTCGTCCCCTTCATGTTCACGAAGTAAGAGGACTTTCTTGATCCACTGCTCTTGCTTATCTGGGCAATGCTGCTGCGATGGAGCAGAATGTATTTTTTGGCTAGCGAAAAACTATGTGGCTACACTGAGGATGGCAAAATTTGTTGTCCATTAGTTTACCAGTCCAGCAGCTAATCCTTCACCTTTGTCATAGTTATGTAGTGAATCAAGGGCCAACAGAATAATGGAAAAGTTGTAGGCACTTGCACACAGAAATACTAGTAGATAAGTATGCTGCATTTCATGGTCTTATTTACACTCTCTACTCTCTCCGTATTGTTCGTGTGAACCTTGCATTGCAGTATATCTTGTTTAAACTAAAAATTAACAATACTGATTGACCATAAGGATCTTTCTTCAGATATCTGCAGGATGCTTTCAAAGTTCCTCTTGTGATACAGCTAACTGATGACGAGAAATTCCTGTGGAAAAATTTGACTGTTGAGGAAAGTAAAAGGCTTGCTCGTGAGAATGCAAAAGACATTATAGCATGTGGATTTGACATTGATAGGACTTTCATATTCTCTGATTTTAATTTTGTTGGCGGGTAAGATTACTTTATTAAAAAAAATTCCTTGATTGATCTTTCACCCTATATGACCTTGTAAATCTTAGTTTAGTTACTGTATGAAAAATTAACAATCCTCTTCTCTTCTGGCAGTGCCTTTTATGAAAACATGGTTAAAGTTGCCAGATGTGTGACGTATAATAAAGTGAGAGCTGTTCCATTAAGAAAACTAATTTCGTACATCAGGGAGCTCAGTTGCTTCTGTTGATGCATTATCTTTTGCTAATATAAGTTGCTCTTGAAACAGGTCGTAGGAATATTTGGATTCACTCCAGAGGATCACATTGGAAAGAGTAGCTTTCCTCCTGTGCAGGCAGTACCATCATTCCCTTCGTCATTTCCCCACCTCTTTTCTGGCAATGACCAACTACGGTGCTTGATACCTTGTGCAATAGACCAGGTAAAGACACATTTTTGGAACAATGGTCCAATATCATTGGTCACATATGTGTTTGCTGGCATGCCTGCAATTTACTGTGTGCAAACTCTGGATATGCTTATCTGTAAATAAGTTGTCATGAATGTATCTCTGAGTAATTTCATCAAAGGTACTAAATTGTTGGTAAATGTTCAGGTCTTGGTTCATGAACTTCAGTTCCTCATTCTGTTATTTCATCTTCTTCCAGGATCCTTATTTCAGGATGACCCGTGATGTTGCTCCAAGAATTGGATATCAGAAGCCATCGCTGATTGAATCAAGATTTTTCCCAGCTCTTCAGGTAAACTTATTTTCTGAGTAACATGGATTTAGAACTTAATGTCTTCACGTGTTATGGACTTAGTCCACAACATGTAGTTCGGGTACGATTATGGTCCGATAACGAGTATAGGGCACTAAGCATCTTCAATCCGGGGTCAGGGCTCGTCTCTGACATGGAAGAGAGGCTTTGAGTTTTATTAGAAATTCTTTTCATGGTTGCTTGTCTAAAATAAGGACAACTAACTTGATCCACAAGTTGAATCACAAGAAAAACTCTTGGGTGAACTACAATTCTATTTTCCTATTTGAATTGGAGTCTACTTAGTTTAAAAGACAAGACCATATCCAACATGGACACTTTGACTGTTCTACTTTATCATACACTGTTCTGATTATTTACGTGTACGGCTATTACTGTTTTTGGCCCGCACGGCCGCTGTTCATAGGACTCTGCATAGAAGTTCAACATGATCACACAAAATAGTTTATGCATAGAGGCACAACACAAGGTCTAATGCTGAGTATGTTGATGATCTGAACTTCATGTTATGCCAGTCTGTTTAGTATTTACAGCAAAATTAATGCTTACATAGTTACATGGAAATAGTACTATCTTTTTTGGTTAGTATTGTAATTTATGGGTCCCACATTTATAAAGTATATCATGATTTGTAAAGTTGCAATACCACTTCTAATTATGAGAAAGGCAGGTGCAATTTGATTGCTTCTAGTTATTTGTGTACTTGCTATTTTCTCAATCTAGCTGTTTTTGAACTTGACAAGACTAAACTTATTATGGAGCCCATGTGTCATGTCTTTTGTTACCTCCTGTTATGGATGGCACTAACTTTGATATCAAAACGTTGACCCCCGGGGAATGATCCCTCGCGGGCTATACGTTGTTAGGTAGATGAGACCTCTCGCTAGCCTTGCCACCAAGCCAGCGCTTGGTTCTCACACTAACTTTGATATCATCACTTTACATTGCCTATTTCTTTTTTACAGGGCGAGAACACGAAAATGTCAGCTAGTGATCCTAACTCTGCGATATATGTGACAGATACAAACAAAGAAATAAAGACAAAGGTCTGTACTTACTAAATATTTCCAACAATTACATGTATTCACTTGGACCTATTTTATGTCAAAAGTTTGCTAGATTGAGCCAAACATGAAACTTTTAGCCTGTAGGCTCATTATTCTATTTACTTCCCCCCACTATTTTCCAGGTGAATAAGTATGCCTTCTCAGGTGGCCGGGACTCGGTAGAAGAACATAGAAAATTTGGAGCTAACCTTGAGGTACGCTTTTTTCCTGTTATTTGAGCGCTTTTTATTGAGAATATATTTGTGTAGGTAGCAAGCTAATTTTGCTTTGATTGCATGTACTATGCACCATTCTGACATACATTTGGTTGAAATGGAGAACTTGAATATGATAAGTAATTTTAGTATATGAACAAAAGCTAACAATTCCAAAAAAAAAACATGAAGATAGACAGGCCTCTTTGTTTGAGTTTTGCCATTATTGAAGCCAACAATAGTATATTTAGTACTAAAATGTGCAACACTGTATCCTGGAATAGCCAATAATAATCTATACATAATAGTAAAACGTCCAACACTGCATCCCTTCAATAGTGCTGGAATGTGATGTGCTCCTTACGCAAGACAAAACTAATGGGTGAACTGTCATTGGTGTATTTAGGTGGATGTCTCAATCAAGTGGTTGAACTTCTTCCTTGAAGATGATGATGAACTCGAGAACATAAAGAAGGTAATATCACAAGTTCATGCTGCATATAATAAATTACTACTTGCTATTATTTCATCTACTTATTTAACTTAAACTGTGCCAATTCTCTACAATACCAGGAGTACAAGGAAGGAAAGTTGCTGACCGGTGAAGTGAAGCAGATTCTGATTAACGTTCTATCCGAGATGGTTGAAAGGCACAAAAGTGCTAGAGCTCTAGTTACTGAGGAGGTATGCACTGCATTCTCTACATGTTATGGTTCTGTAGACGTGCCCATGAACACACTGATATGAACGATCCACTTATACATGCTAAATGAAAATGCTCAAATGATATATCTCAGCAGATATATGTCCTGCCCTGATTTGACATTGTCCTGTTTATGCAGATGGTTGACGCGTACATGGCTAGAAGGCCTCTTCCAAACATGTTTGGATAAGCATGGGGGCAGGAAAATCATTCTTTCTCTTTTTGGATTTTGTAGAATTCTGGGGCAGCATATATTGCATGATTTAGTTGTCTTCGTCAATGCGAACCTGGCTGCTCAATGGTGGCCACTTGATTTTGTAAAACCGGCATGTTATATCTTTCTTTTCAAGCTTGCCCATGAATGTTTTGTCTATCGGAATTAGAAGACATACATATACTCACTTGCGTTTATGCACAGCATCATCGAATGATCACATCTTTTGTGTATTTGTGACAATTTTTGTACATTTTTGCCAATGGCTTAGCATAGCAGTGCCCCGATAAGTTCTGTGTGTCAATGACTTGGCATAACAGTGTCTCAATACAAGCTACAAGCTCCTTGTCTATTGTTGAAACTTGCATAGTATGTATGATCGAAACACTTATGTCAAATTGGAGAAACCTGCAGGCTAATGACAGGAAGCTGCAAGTAATTTCTTTGTGAACCAATATAAAACAGAAGTTGCAATTAGAACAAAAAAATGCTCCAGATAATATAACACTATCAAGTTTCTCAAGTTCTTGTTACAGTTGATCATTTGATCCTGCAATTTGCTACCATCCTGTTCCTTTGCAAAAAGAATTTCAAGCTTTTCATACGCCCATCAGTACTGGATTCACCACAAAGAAAATGATCAGAAACGACCAAAAAGGAAGAAAATGCGACCCTACAGAAGAGTCCCTTCTGCTTCAGCTCTCGTCTCCGTACCACCTCCGGAAGCCCCCACCCCCTGGCTTCTTGTTGCTCCCTGAAGCTGATTTGTCTGACCTGTCGTCCCTTATGTTCCGAAGCAATTCAAATTCCTTCTCAAGGGTTGCCATCTTCTGCAGTCGTTGTTGAATGTCTGAAACTTCGTTCTGTCGATTTGGCAAGAGGAAAAAACATTATCATCATCAGTTCAATCCCAAGAGAAGAATATGAAAGGAATATCGTATATGCAGCCAATTCATCAAATCCTAGAGCATGGTTCTGACCCTTTACCAAAGAACTTTCTCCTACCTCGAGTTTGGAGGCCCTTGCTGCTTCATCCAAAAGTTGATCACGAACTGACTGGAGTTCCTGCATAGCAGACAGCACATAGACTTGATCACAGAAAGCTTAAATCAAGTGTCCTCTTGCAAAATAAGAGAGTATTCTAACACACACACAATTGATGATATTTCACTTTCATCTTGTTATGGTTCTCTTGGATGTGTATATGCTTTCACTGAGGTTTGATACAGTGAGACGACCTTTGAGATTCCAATTTAATCACAAACGTATAAAAAATAATACTGTTACGATGAAGACCTTAAATATAATACTGTTGCAATTTAGGTATTACTGTTGCAATTTAGTTCTAGTGGTTTGAGTTTAATTTTCTGAAGCATAGAGCCTTAAATATTATATTTAAACTAGAAATCACAAAACATCTGAGTAATTGTTTATGGAGATCACATTATCTTTTTGGAAAAAAAATAGAGAAATGGACAGTAAAGGGATAACTTTAGCCTGTAAATAGTAGCATTGCAAGCAAAAATTCTGAAATTTTCTACTCCCTCTGTCTTAAAATAGATGCCTTAGATTTGTTAAAATTTGGATGAATTTAGACACTATTTAGTATATAGATTCATACAAATTTTGATAAATCTGAGACAGACATTTTGAGACGGAGGGAGTACAACAATTGAGTGTGGTATAGCTTACGTTAGTAAGCTCCACATTTTTGTTCTCCACATCAGCTAGTTCCGTCTTCAGGTGGAAGCTCTGAATCTTTTCACGCTCAATTTTTTCTTCTAGCTGGTTCTTCTCATGTTTAACAGCTTGCACCAAGGTTTTGCTGATATCTCCTCCCTTGTTATTCTGAAAATGATACAGAGAGAAAGCGTTAACCATAGTTCCATCAAGGAACCATGCACTTGGGATATTACCCTTTTATCTTGAAGTTCTTCAATTTCAAATATGGCCCCCCTGCTAGAACTTGCTTCTGCAGATAATGGGGTCAAGCCATTCGATGACACACTTGGTCTGAAACTGGTCTTCAGAGCATAAACCTAGACCAAAAAAAAAGTTAAATATATAAACATAGACATCAGAAAATAAACTAATGATGGAGAAACATGCCTCGTTGCTGTAACGTCCACTGTATCCTCCAAACGACAACAAAAAATCTTCTCCATTAATTGTGTGAAGTACTAAACTCGAGCCCTGTGGTAAAGGAGGTCATGCAGATCAGTGACAGCTTGGGTGCATAACATCGTAGAATCACAATTAACCAAGAATATAACTACATTTAGTGGTAGGACTGTGAACTTCACTATTATGAGATCCTGAAAACTCGTAGCATTGTTTTCGTGAACCTAGTTCAAATAAGCAACTTGGACTTCTAAAACAAAAGGATGTTTTCTTCATTTATTCAAACTGTTCAAAGAGTTTACATCTAACTGCGAAGCATATATGATGTTATGCAATATGAAGGTTCCCATTGCACTCACAAATTGCAAGATAAAGAAAACAGCTAACCTCACTTGTAGGGGGCGCACGACCTTTAAGACTAGTAACAACTGACCATTCCAAAGTAGACATGTTAAGCACAAGTGTTTCTGGAACACCTGCAGTGCATTAGCCACATGTGAGTGATGACAGTTCTGCGTGCTGCTTTTTAGAAAGCAAAGTGGAATAACCGATTATAGATGAATAGGGAGCTGCTTTAACATTAATGTGCTTGTTCATTTCCTCTGTTTGGCAACCCAATGTAAAAAATCATAATAATTCAACCGTACCTTTCTTACTATTACCACCACCAGTAAGAAACCAGTAATCCCCAAACGTTACGCCTGCATGCCCTGCTCTTGGTTCTGGAATCATACCATGCTGCTCTGGCCTTGACCACTCCATCTGCAATTAACAGTCAGGTTATTGACTGGGAATTCCCAATGCAACGAATACCACCAAATACAACGAGAAGTCTCACTGTCTGCATGTCAAGGAGATGTAGATCACTGAAACATGTCGAATGAGACCCCCCACCAAATATAAAGAGATACCGATCAGCATAGCATGCAGCAGCATGCTCTGACCTTGGAGAAGGAGGAGTGCCTCTGCAAAGAAATAATTTTAAATAGTCAGATATCAATCCTGCACCTCAAAGCAGAGCCAGATAATGCATTGACAGCAAGTTTCATTTCACACTCTAAACAGAGTATAATTGCCAACTACTAGTGATACACGTTGTAGCCTTTATACACACTTCGAACTTTATGTCTCCACATACAAGTGTAAGGATCCCCTCTAATGGGGACCACAACAAATCAATCCTTCAAACAAAAGAACTTTTAATGCCATATGTGCAATTTCAACAAAGCAGCTCCACTTTTGTTTAGATCAATCAAACTAAATCCACAGAAATTTTCTGCAAATTTAACAATATCAATCACACCAAATCCACAGAACTTACGTGCTCTCAAATTCATCCCAAGTCATGGTCTCGAGATCAAGAACGTGCAAGTCATTCAGAAGAGACCTGCCGTCACCTTCACCTCCAAACACAACTAAAGTGTCCCCAACACGAGTCACTGATTGACCACCACGTGAGCTCTAAACAAAAAGCAAAGTATCATGAAATATATGTTGACCAAAAAGATGAAGCAACCTATAGGCAATAGAGGTGTAAACATCCGACCCTTTTGAAAAACAGAATAAACTTAACATACATACCGGCGACCTCCCATAAGTACGTAAGGTTGACCAAGTGCAGGTTTGCGGATCAAACTCCTTTACTGGTACAAATACGTTAAATAAAAAATGGGATCTAGCACAATAAGATAGGAGCAGAAAAAATGAGCAAGGTATTAGGCTAACCAGTAAGACTTTCTGTCGGTTCCCTGGTGTGTCCTGCAAGTGACAGAATCTTGTTTCCGGACGGGATCTACAGGGATTATAAGGCAGATGCAATCTGATAGTTATAACTCGCAACCTTTGGAAGAAAAACCATTTTCACACAACTAACCACAAAGAGTGTTTGATGATTACCAGTGAGTGACCAGCACATGGAGTAACTAAAACTGCTTCAGCTGATTCTGAAGGTCCTGGTTGAATTTTAGCTTCTAGCTTTGACCATGACAAACTTTTGAAATCCAGAACCTTCAATCAAAGAAAGAAAGATTCAATCATCAGAAGTTTGATCCCTGAGGTAACTGGTTAAGGAATATATGCCTCAGTTAAAGGCCAGAGTAAGAATTCCTCATGCGGATCCAATAACCAGAAAACAGGTACAATATCTGAAGGCACGGCCTACTGAGAATCATGATGAGACCAGTTTACCTGAACGTCACCAAGGTAACGGCCGTTGTGGTTTCCGCCAAAGACATACATCTTTTCCTGAACTACACCTGCTCCATGCTGCAGAACATAATTGCAGACGGTATGTCAAGATCAACAAGAGAAAACAGTCCAGCACAAAATCAGAAGGTAACCAGGAAATAACTACTACAGGTGAAGACCTTGTATCGGGGTTTCGGAGGCTGCCCACAGACAGAGAGAGGCGTCCACTGATCGTAAGCGGCTACCGAGCAGATGCCTTCCATGGTAACTTCCTTGTCCTGAATATCAACCATCTTCAAATTCTCCGCCACGACTACTTCATGATCTTCAGAGTTAGAAGGCACTGGTTCTTTTATACTCTAAAAATATCAAAGCATGCTAAGCGTTACAAATCAGGCATGAGCACATAACCAAATGCTCCCAAATGTCAGCGCATCCCTGAAAAGCCTGTGTCACAATGTCACCTGTCACCAGGCTCCTGGAACAACACAATTCTGATAATCAACAAACTGCAACACCCTGTTTGGGGACATATTTTTGCTACATATTCTGTCGTCTGTAGCATCTAATGATCTCACGCAGCTAATAATCCCGGAGATTAGCACAAGCGCTCGTTCACTAGCCGAACGATGTTTTTTCTCCACTCAGCAGCATCAGTAGCCAGAATTGGGATCACGAGCTAGCACGCAGCCGAGCGAAGCCACAGCGATCACCCATGTACTAGTATAGTACTACTCTCGCGAGAAACTCACCGGCATCCCGCGCAGATGCGGCAGGTACTCGAAGAGCGGGTGCGGCGATGCCGGGCGCCCGTGGATCCCTCGCTCTTGTCCTCTTGGCCACCGCGGCCTCGGGATCTGGAGAGGAGGCCGTAAAAAGGTTCGGGATCTGGACGAGACCGGGCGGAGCGTGAACCTCTAGAACATTCGAGATCTGGCGGGGAAGAGACGGTGGCGGAAGAGAATCGCTAGCCCGCCGCTGTGCTTGCCCACAGCCCACTCCTCCGGCGACCCGCGAAATGGGAGATGACGACGGGAGCGGCGTGCCTCACGATTCGTGCAGATGCTCGATCAAAGGTCAGGCATCGGAGTTCGGAGCTACCGACTGCTCGCGACTGAAAGGTTACTCGACGACCACTCTCTGGTTAGGGGGAGTATTAATTGCTGAAGACGATTTCAGAGAATAAAAATGTATTGTAAGTAGGTGTTTGCTTCAGACTGCAGCATCACTCCACGTGTGTAAGCAAACTCTGAATATTTCTACCGCCACAATAAAATACTCCCTCCGTCTAGAAAACTTTTCGAGACGGAGAGAGCAGTATTTTCAAAACGTCATATTTTGGAGGTTTATGATTCTTGCTCGGGTCAGCGAGTGAATAGGGACAAAAGCTCGATTTATTTCACCCCTAATACTTTGGCTGCAGTGAGGCAAAGTTTGAAAAGTTTGCTTGGAATTAATGTGGAGGCGTTCAGTGAACGGTACCTATGTCTCCCAACAGCGGTAGGGAGGATAACTAGTGGGACTTTTGATCATATTGGTGAGCGTTCGAGATGTAAGATGCAGGGATGGTCTGAAAAATACCTTGTTTGTGCGGCAAGAGAAGTGCTCCTAAAGTCAGTAATTCAGTCTATCCCCACTTTTTGTATGTCTGTCTTCCTGCTGACAAAGAAGGTTTGCAAGAGCCTGACGTCGGCAATGGCAAAGTATTGGTGGAGTAGCTCTTTGGATAGGAGGTCGATGCATTGGATCTCTTGGAAAAGCTTGCTAAGCCAAAGATTAAGGGCGGAATGGGCTTCCGTGACCTTCACCTGTCCAACCTTGCACTCCTAGATAAGCATGGCTGGCGATTTATGACAGATTCAAAATCCCTGTGTGCGAGGGTTTTGAAAGGTTGTTATTTTCTCGACTGTGACTTCATGCAGGCTTCAGTTCCTAGGTCTGCGTCAGCCACTTGGCGAGCCATTGTTGCTGGACGTACGGCTCTGCAGACGGGTCTGATCAAAAGAGTTGGGACGGGTGAGTCTATCTCTATTTGGGATGACTGCTGGATTCCAGATTCACACTCGATGAAACCTTTGTTTAAGCCGGAAGATTCCGAGAGTGTGAAGACCAGCGAGCTGGTTAAGGTTAGTGATCTGATTGATATGGAGAATTGGACTTGGAAGAGGGATCTTGTCCGTACTGTATTTGCACTACCTGATGCGGAAGCCATCCTCAATATTCCTCTCCGATCAGGTGGTGGTGAGGATTTCTTTGCATGGAAGTTTGAAACATCGGGCAACTACTCTGTTAAATCTGCGTACCGGGCTCTAATGACTCAGGAAGAGCGTGCTGCTCTAAAGGAAGGGACGGTTACATAATCTTCATTGACAGAACATGATCTGTGGTCTGCCTTATGGAAGCTTAAAGTGGTGCCGAAGGTGAGAGTCTTTTGGTGGCGTGTGCTGCGAGGTATACTGCCAGATGAATGTACCCTCAAAAGGCGGCATCTAAAAGAAATTAGCAGATGCAATATTTGCCTTGCGAATGATGAAGATCTGATGCATGCTCTAATCACTTGTTCTCATGCGAGAACCTTCTGGGATGAAGCTCGAAGGTGGCTTGATGTAGATCTCCCTAGACTACATCCTAACACCTGGGCGAGAGACATTCTGTGTTACCAGCGCTTCACGGGTCAGGACAGAGCAAAGATCGTCATGGTGATATGGTCTATCTGGCACTCTCGTAATAAATGGAAGCATGATAAAGAGCTATCTGACCCGATGCATGTGGTGAAAGCAACGAGGGAGGCACTTACTCTCCTCGATATTCCTCGGCAGCAGCTCGTGCTGCCTAGACATGGTTGGCGGCCTCCTGAACAAGATTTTGTGAAGATCAATACGGATGGCGCGATTAATTTTGCAGATGGTAATGCTGGTGCTGGAGGCGTTGCTCGATCCTCAACACGCCTCTTGGGGGCGTGGAGCAAACCTCTTCCCGGGATTACGGATCCTCTCATCGCTGAGTGTATGGCAGGCGTGATGGTGTCCTCTTTGCCCAGCTGCGAGGTTTCACGCATGTGATCATGGAGACAGATTGCCTGGAGGTGATCAACCTCTGGAATAATCGCCACAATTCTAGTTCAGTTGTGGCTCCTTTGTTAGTAGAGATTGGAGAGCTAGTTTCTTCGTTTTTTTCTTTTGAGATTCAGCACTACCCGGCGCACCTCTGTGCAAAGCGTGCTAGCACCTTGAGTGTGACGGAAAGTTGGATGGACGAGACTCCCTGCTTTCTGTTCAGTTGCCTTCTGCCGGATTGTCCAACGAACGCTTATGTTTGAATAAAGCTCTCTAGATTACTTTCAAAAAAAAAAAGAGCAGTATTTCCTTTTATCTTTAATTTGTCTAGATTCGTACGTATCTATGTGTTTTAGACAAATGCAAGTTAGTACTAGACTTAAAATTTGCTTACGGAAAATTTTGCTTTATTATTTAACACCTGAAAAACAATTATTCTTACTCCTATGCTTGATTTTTCTTTTCATGTAGGGTAAATTTAGCTCAAGCCCCAAAAAATGACACTTTAATACTGCGGAAAAACAACAGTCACGCTAGGATGAGTGTGCATCAGTGCTGTTTTGTCAGGCTTGACCAAATGGCATCTCAAAGTGCAACAAAAATAAAGAGAAAAATCCGGTAAAACGCAGCCAGCGTCTTTATTTAGGCACAACAGGGCATGTACTGTTTACAATTCCCATCATACCTCACCCCTCAGCTCAGCGGCAACAACAAGAAAGAAACCTATGAAAAGACTATATGAAACCCGTCTCTCCAGTTGTTCTCTTCGCAACTCATTCAGAAACATGAGCGCCGGTGCTACATTAGACAGCCTGCGAGATCACTCAAGGCTCCCGGTGCTCGTCTTTCTTTCCGATGCTTTCGTCCTGCGGCAGTGAGACGAACTGCACGATTCCTCGCACCACGGAGGCTTCCACTCTGAACCTCGAGGCGATCTCGTCTACGCTCATTGAGCCATGGTGGCTGCCAGACTTCCCTTGGTACAGTTGAATGATCTCCTGGATGTGCCCGACGTTCAGGGTTCCTGGAGGCAGCTGTCTGTGCCCACCTTGACCAGGTTCGGGTTCGGATGCTCTGACCTTTGGAAGCGGCCTGTTGTATCGCTCTACGACGGAAGCCTGCACACACAGGCATCTGATTACATTTTCCCCGAACAAATGAAAATTCAAACTCAATACGCTGATTGTGTAAGTTCAGTTGCTTTTAGGTTTATGCAATGGAATATGGTCATCAAAGGAACTATGGTATTTTAGCCTGGGAGAAAAATGTAAAGTCAGACGACTTACTTCACCCATTTCTGGCTTTCCCCCAGGCTTGGTAGTGATTCTCCCAACCATGTGCTTAAGCATGTCATCATAACTTGGATCACGCTCCACAAGTACGCCATGGGTATCTTTTGTTGATGTTGTAACATCTGCAGTGCGTTTTTAATAAATAAATCATAAAAATGGTAAGTACAAACACTGACCACAGCAACCTGAATGTACTTCAAGGTAATAATGCTTTGGTAAATTTCAATGGAACTTGCACTAAGACTTTATACAAAACAAGACAGTGTTGTATCCAATTAACTTATTTAGAAAGAACTTAGTTATGGTTCCTTTGGACCTAAGCAAAGAACACATGATTGTTCATATATGGAGTAAAATAAAGAAGGGTATAACAGCCTGTCAACTTTTACACGTTCTTGACTATGCTGGTAACATTTTACAATCAATTCCCATGGTCAGGAAAAATACAATAGGACCAGAGAATACTACCATAGTTTATACCAGCTCAAATACCAAGGAGTCAATATTAGAAGCTGTTCCTGTATACTCTCAATTCAATAGCGCTCCAACTTTATATTCTTAACATATATTGACACCATATATCCAAATTAAATTTAACATGACTGAAAACAGACTTGAACTAAGTGATGTCGACATAACAAATCAAATACGGAGTAACCTAAGTAAGGTGATACTTTTTGGCTCAAAAAAAAAAAAACTTCCATTGCAACTCTGCAAGGTATAAGCACACACAGCACAACGGTTTCGATTTGGAAGGTGTGCTCGCCTTTAATGTAATTATGATTTTGATATAGAGGATTCATTAAATACAAATCAAATCAATAAAATATTTTTTGTACAGAATTTAATCAAATGCATTGTAAGTTTGAAATTACTAAACCCTAGTTCAAATCCACCTCGATCGCAGTTCACACTTCACAGAGAAATGCAGTGCCCATTATGAAGGAATGTGTTGTGTTAGAGAATTTGCCTTTATGATAACTAGAAATTTTAGATGTGATATTCTCAACCTAGTAGAACAAATAACAAAATCTAGAAAGGATCTATGCATTTGCCACTAAAATGTAGTTCAGCTCACAAAGAGATGTAATACCCTTTACATAGCAATGTGTTTATTAGGAGGGAAGCTGACCAGAATTTGAGTGCATACTGAGTTGTTAGCAGTATCAATAATGTGATGAACAGACTAAGACGGCGATTTGGGTGGATCATTTCATTCAAACCGCACTCAGTTCGGAAGCAATAACATACTTACCGGCATCTATGCTTCTTTCAGCAATCAGTGAACAACCCACAAAAAGTTAGCAAACATTTGTAGCTTTATTAATAGTGTGATCATGCAACAAGTTACTGTGGAAGAACATTTCTGAAACTAGCTGAACTTGTACGGGTTGGCAAACTTAACTAAATACAATCCATGATTGATAGGTCATACTTTGGTTTCAGTTAACCAAATGTCATAGGGATCACACGCCTTATTTTACAAAATTTACCTGATCATACCTCGTTAGATGAAATAGTACCCACTGCCTACTTAAACATGTCACATGTCAATTGAACAGTATGCAGGAGATCTTTGGCGGGATGGCCCCCAGGCATTGAATCTCGCCGGCGGCGCGTCCTCCCCGGGCCGGCCGGCGCGTCGGTCCTCCTCCTGCGCCATGTCGCCCGCGGGGCTCTTCTCCCTGGTCCCCCCTCCTCTGCGCTGGCGTGCGTCGGCGGCCTCGGTGTTCGCCGGCTGCCGGCCGGGATGGTCGGCGGTGACGCTCCTACTGCGGCCGGACGACGGCCGTTTGGTCCTCCTCAACGCCGCCGCTGCTGTCGACGCCGGACCGCCGTGGAGTTTGTGAGGCGAGGCTCCATCGGCTTCCACCACACGGTGAAGGTCGGGGCCAGGTGGTGCCAGCGTCGGCGCCGGCCATGTCGGTGTCCGCCGTGCCCCAATCCGCCTCCTCCCGGGCAAGAAGTCGCCGCCCTCGCCGACTTGCACGGTCTCGCGTGGGGTGATGTCGAGGACGAGGCGGTGGTGCCCCCCTTGGTGGCGCCTGCGGCGGAGGGGTCGCCGGAGTCGGTGCTCGGGGTCCGTCTGGATGAGGATCTCTCGGATGGCGAGCGTGGTGTCCCGCGGACGGGCTGCCAGTCCTCCCTCCTACCGCCGTCCCTGGGTGATTTCTCCTCGTTGTGGCTGCCGGCTTCGCCGGGAGGTCCCGGAGCTGCCATGGCGGCGCCCCAGCAAGGGTTCGGTGGCCTGTGGCGTGGACAGCACCGTCCCGCTCCTGGGCTGGTCGGTTGGACCACTTGTGGGCCAAGGCTCAGCGGATCGCCCAGCTTGGCCTGTGGTGACGCGCTGGTCCGTCACGGGCTGCCAGGGATCTTCGGCCCACGCGCCCATCCACCCCAGTGAGACGACCCGCCGCCTCTAACCATCTCTGCGTTCTGCCCCGCTGCTCCTCGCCTCGCCCCCGCCGCCTTCCCCTAGCCGCCACCCCGTCGCTCCTACCTGGCGGCCTTGATGGCGCTTCGCTCGCGACCGGCGGCGCCAGCCTCCTCAGCGGTCCTCGCCCCACTCGCCGATCTCCCACGCGACCGCCGCCCCATGCGAGGCCAGCTCGGCGCCACTCCTTGCGTCGTTGCCTCGGCGCGGACCTCCGACCGCTGCCCTCCGTTTCGCGCGATGTCGCATGGATGACGCTGCCGCTTCGCGTCCTTCTGCGGCGGGGGACGGGAGGAGGCGGGCCGCTCCGTTGCCGCATGACAGAGCGCGCAGCGCAGGGCCGGCCGCGGATGTGGGCCCTGGCGCGAGGTTTCTGCCCGCCTCCATGAACGTTGTGCCAAGGCCATGAGGTAAAGGACGCGTACGCCCCTAAGAAGAAGAAAAGAGCAAGAAGAAGGGCCCATCTTGACGGCCGCAGTACTTGACGTCCGCCTGGCCCCCGCCTTGGCGCCAGGAGGAGGCGGCGTCGGGCGGCGCCATCCCACGGCCCAGGGAGTCTCTGGAGTACTATGGCCACGATGTCGACGGGGGCTTCTACTACATCGACCTGGGAGGTGTTCAGATGACGGTCCCGGAGACCCTGGCAAGGGTGTCGATCCTCCCGGACCAGGTGCCCCCTCTCTCGGTGGCAGTGACGGAGTCCCTTCTCCAGGAGGACCTCAGTGCGGTGCTGCCGGGCCACGAGTGGCCGGTCCGCCGCATCTCCAACTCGGAGTTTGTGGTCTCCTTCCCCTCGGTGGCGGTCCTGCGCATGTGCGCCCTCGGTTCCTCCTTCACGCTTCCCATCCACCAGCTGAAGGTTGCCATCCACCGCCCCTCACTGCCCAGAGACGCGGCCACTCTCGGAGGTCCAGCGCCTCCACGGGTCCTTCGAGGCCGGCCCGGAGGTGGTGGCGCTTATCTCAGCCGCTGGCAAGTCGACGGAGTGGACTTGGGTTCACGGCGCGATCAGTGCGCATTCTCTGCCGTCGCCTCATGTTCGGTCTCGCTTCCCCGCTTCTTCGACCGCTGGGCCATGACCTCTTAGGAGCTGGAGGAGGCGGTTGACCCAGGGCTACGTCCCGCCTCCTCGCCGGTGACGACCGGCCATGCGGAGCTGGCTCTGACGATAGTGACTCGGACCCGAGTCACCTCTCACCACCAACGTCGCCGCCGCTTCTTCCCTCGGCCAGTGGAGCTGAGGGTTTCGGCCAGCCATGGACGACAGCCTCGCCATGGAGGACCCTTCTTCCGGAAGACGCCCTCGCCTCGAAGGCCCGGCTTAAGCCGGCTCGGTGGACCTCACGCCGCCGCCCCGATCCCCATCTCCTTCGACCTCGGCATCGCGCAGTACGGCTCCAACCTCCCCCGAGACTCTCCGCCCCGTCCTGTCACCCCGGTGGCCTCATCCCCCGTGGAGCTGGAGTCATCTGGGAGTGAGGGGTTGGTCGTTTGCGCCAACCTGTCCCCGCGGTCCCCCGGTGTGGTGTGTTACACCCTCGCTCCGGACACCCTGGCCCCGCTGGGTCTCGTGCAGGCCGCCGGTGACCCTTCCACCCCTACGGCGGCTTCCAAGTCATGGCCCAGGCCCCTGCCTCGCCTCCCGCCACACAGTGTTCGTCTCGCGGACTCCGGAAAGCCTCCGCCCAAGCCGACGCTGGGCTGAGGCCGTCGTCAGCGGCAGACGTGATGACTTCTCGGTACCTCCCACCCTTCTCCTTCCCCGCCTGCCGTCGGGATTGCTTGGCTCTGCTCTATGTGCTTTCAGAGGTTTCGGCTCACCTTTGCGAGGTCATTGATGATCGGGCTTGTGTTCGGGCGAAGGGCCGCTGCTCGGCAACTTGTCGCCATTAAGGCGGGAGGGTACGCGGGCGATCAGCCGCCCGAAAGGCAGACGCCCGGAGCGGAACGCCCGATCTCATTGAGACAGCCCGTTGGGCTGACCCCATGGGATCCCTCCTCGATGCGGGGAGATCGCCAGCGCCTACCTCCTGTAGGCCACGTGGGAGACCTCCAAGGCGTGCTCCGCCCTCCTCACGCCTCGTTCGGTCCCCACTAAGGGGACCGCCCCGGCCTAAGGATCCTGATGGACATCCTTAGAGCCTTCCGGATGTTCATTTGGAACATCCAGGGGTTCGGACACGAGGGCCGGTGCCGCCAAATCAAGGCCTACATCCGTCAGGAGCTGCCGGATATTGTCGGCTTTCAGGAGACGATTCGCCAAGACTTCACCATTTCCGAGTTGGAAGCCCTTAGCCGCTGCAAGTTCTCCTGGTCCTGCTCCTCGTCGGCATTCTGGGGTATCCTCCTGGGGCGAAGGAGGATACCTTTGAGATAGATGATATGGACCGCGGGGACTTCTTCGTGAGCATGGCCCTCACACATAAACAGACTCGCTTCAGATTCGAGGTGATTATTGTCTATGGCCCCGCGGACCATCGAAGGTCCACTGAGTTTTTGCTCGAGCTCAAGTCGAAGGTGGAACGGACTGATATCCCGGTGGTGATAGCCGGCGATTTCAATCTGATCCGCTCGGTACAAGACAAGAGCTCGGCGAACGTGGACCTCCCTAGGATGCGTATGTTTAACGACTGCATCGCTGATCTTGCCCTCCGCGAGATTGTGCGGGTGGGCGCTAGATATACGTGGACAAACAAGCAGCTCCAGCCAATCCGCAGCGTCCTCGACCGCGTCTTTGTTTCCGTTGAGTGGGAGGTTGCCTTCCCTGTGGCGCCAAGGCGGTCACTAGGATTAGTCCGATCATACCCCGCTCCTCTTCTCGTCGGAGGAGGCCGCCTCCTAGATTGAACCGCTTCCACTTTGAGTCCTTCCGGCTACGTAAATGGGCTTTGTGGAGGCGGCCTAGGTGGCTAGTCACGCCTCGATCCCACGTGTTTATCTTGTTGTTGACATCCGCACCATTGTGCCAAGATTTCGCCGATTCATGAGGGGTTGGGGCTAATGTGGGGTGGACCTTCGTGCCCGTAAAGCGTCGATTCTAGGGGCGATCCAATCCTTGATCGGGAGGTCGACCTCCGGCCTCTACCGAGGAGTGGTCCTGTGGTACTCCCGAGACCTCCATTATGGAGATCTATAGGAGAAGAGGCGTTCATGGCAATGAGCCGCTTTAACTGGACGGTCCAAGGGAATCTAACACGGATACTTCCATGCCGAACTGTGAGGAGGAAGTGTTCGATCTCGCCTGCAGGCGAGGACTGTTAGAATCCCCACAGCCCTCTCCGCCCATATTTATTCTTTCTCTGGGCCTCTTCTCGGCCCAAATTTGGTCTCTCACGGCCCCGGACTTCTAGTCGGATGTCACTGGTCTCCCAGTGGAGAATGAGGACCTCACCCGTCCTTTTCTCATGGAGGAGGTGGCGGCCTGAAGTCCATGAAGGTGGCTCGGCCCGGCCGATGGGTTGCCCGGGCTTCCTCCAGACCTTCCGCCTCGGCTTCAGGTTGTTCTCCGGATGTTCCAGAATTCTATGTTGGGACCACAGTGATGTCTCGCTGAACCTCGGCGTTACCTCGATCCCTAAAGTAGTGGGCCACGGACATCCGCCAATTCCGCCGACATCGTGATTAACGCCATCCGGCTTGTTCGCCAAGGTCTGTGCTTTCTCCGCTCGCCCGGTGTTGAGCGGCTTACCCACCCCCTTCGTTCGCTTTTGAAGGGACGCCATCCATGACGACGCCCGCCTTCCATGAAATTATTCATGAAGTCAAGACTCAATGTCGGCGAGTCTTTCTCAAGTCGCACTTCGTAAGGTCTATGACCGCTTGACCGGGCCTTCTTGAGGTTGGTCTTTGGAGAGGCGGGTTTGATGACCGCGTGATCCGTTGGATCATGCGTTCGTGATGAATGGGCGATCGGCGATCAACATCAACGGAGATTGGCCCATACTTTCGCCCATCCCGGGGTTAGGCGGGGATCCTATTTCCTCCTCGCTCAACGCGGCGGTGGACGCCCTGGCTGAGATTTTGGATAGGGCCAGAGTAGCTGGACACATCTCGGGGGTGGTGGGCCATCTGATCCCGGGTGGTGGAATATCCCACCTCCAGTACGCCGATGACACCATGATCATGGTTCAGGGCTCGGACCTTGACATTATTAACTTGAAGTTCCTGCTACTGTGTTTCGAGTCTTTGTCCGGGCTGACGATCAACTTCGACAAGAGCGAGGTGATGATTCTGGGTTACTCCGACTTGGATCGCCAACGGATAGCTGATAACCTAAATTGTAAGTTGGCTAACTTCCCTATTACCTATCTGGGATTCCCCATCCGGGAGACTAGAGTTTTGACCAGGGATCTGGCTCCCTTGGTCTCGAGGGTACGCCATGAAGGAACCTTGGCACGCCACGACCAAGGAGCAAGTCCATACTGATTAACTCATGTCTCTCGAGCCTGCCCATGTACCAGATGGGCCTATACCTTCTGCCTGAGGGACCCATGCCGACTTCGCCAAGGAGTTGTCTAGGTTCTTTTGGGCCGCAAGGGATGGCCATCAGAAATATCATATGGTCAAATGGGCAGATGTTTGCGCCCAAATGTCTTGGGGTCTTAGGGATCCTTGACATGGCGCTTTAATGTGGCTACCGAAGTGGGTGTGGCGCGCATCCTTAGGGATGATGAGGGCTCTGCGGCCTTATCAAGGCCAAGTACCTCCGGGGTCGACCCCTTTTGGCATGCGAGAGGCGGGAGGGCTCTCAGTTCTGGAGAGCCATCCAGGAAATCAAACACTTCATTGGCTTGGGAGTGTCCTTTGGGGTGGGGAGGTGGGCGGTTACGGCTTGATCCGTGGCTACTCCCAATCCCGTTGGGGTCAGTCCAAGACTGCTTTTCGCCATCCTTCCTCAATGGCCAGTGGCAGAGGCCTTTGGCGATGGTCACTGAACCTCCGAGCCTCGGCCACCTCGGGTGGACGAAGCGGACTGCTTCGGGCTCCCTCACTAGAACCTTAGCGACTTCCGGATTCCCACGTGCAGCTGCACTGCCGTCCGGGAGTTCTCGATGAGCTTCACCACGGCCCTGCTCGGTCCGAGCGCTCGACCTCCCCCTTGTGGAAGGCCCCCCTTCCGCTTAGTATTAGGATCTTCGTCTGGCAACTACTTCGGGACAGGCTCCCCTCGGGGGTCGAGGTGGCCAAGCGCCACGGCCCGGGCACTGGGTTATGTCCCCTATGTGGGACTCCGGAGTCTTGTTCACATATTTTGTTCTCCTGCTCGGCGGCGTGGGCTCTTTGGTCCTTTGTCCAGGAGGCACTGGGGCCTGCGTGGCAGGCGCAGGAGCTCGGGGAGTTCCTGCAAACCCAGGCAAACAGGGCCGGAGGAGGGCGCCGCCTCTTCTGGCTCGTGTTTGCGGGCATCTCTTGGACCTTGTGGAATGTGCGTAACAAGATGGTGATTAAGAAGATCTTCCCCTCCTTTCTTGGCTTCCTTCAGCAGTGGTCTCCCCTGGTGCGGCAGCGTGACCGGTCGACCTTCGACGACACTCTTCGGACCTTGAGGATAGCGGCGCTCCCCCTCTCGGCCCCTGCCCCGTCGACCCCTTCGGTGGCTTGAGTGTCTCTCCAGTCGCCTCGTCGTACCTTTTTTGCTTTGCGTTTGGGCTTGTCTGTGATGTGGCCCCAGCGGACCGTCGTTCCCTTTTCTTTTATGTTTGGCTGCGGCCCTCTTGGATGTTGTACGAACCTTGTTTGTGGACGTTGCTTTATTTATAAAGCGGGGCGAAAGCCTATTTCGAGAGAAGAATCAAGAAGCTTCTACATAGTCCATAACAACCGTAGCTCAATATGAACAGAAAACGGAGCATTTGTGCCAAGTCAAGAGCCTAAGGATACCCAGGCATCAATTACACGGCAGCGACAGCTATGGTGGCATTTAGTAAGAACCAACAGCCAGGTCAAATGGAAGAATCCCCGGATGCTAAGCGAGATCTAAGGAAAAATCAAGAGCCAGCCTTACCATCCTGTGACACGTCGAGCCGGTCCTGGGGAAGGCTGTCGGCGGCAGCGGCCTCCGGCGAGGCCCGCGGCGGCGGCCTCGCCGGGGGCGGAGGCGGGGGAGGGGGCCTCAGGCGCCCCGAGGCGCGGCGAAGGGCCTGGCCCATGTGTCGGCGCCGGCGAGAGCGAGCGGTTTCCGTTGCTCCGCGGGGGCGGTGGCCACGCGTGAGGAGCTTCGTCGGCTGTTTCTTTGAGGCGTGGAGGCTTTTCAGCCCATTCGGTTAGCGGGCTTTTACATAGCAAGCGACAGTGAGGGCAATAGTAATATAGAACCCGCTAGTAAAATATAGTAAAGCTAAAAAAAGAGTAAAAAACAGTATACACCACATAATTATCTAGGTTTCGACGGAGAATTAAAAAAATACCGACCTTCACAAAGGTCAAAGGTCCGCATTATACGTTATCATCATGCTAAATGTGTCTTTTCCGTATTATGCGTTATCATCGTGCCAAATATGTCTTTTTCTTTACGAGCCCTCCTAGTAGGACTCTGCGTACTTGTCAAGTGTCGTAACCAGAATAAACTGGGATTAGAACGAGAAAGAAGGAGATAAAGGGGAGCGAGCATGCAGATTTTTATTTTTATTTTTTCAAATCTAATAATTTAAAACGAAATATTTTGACAACCGTTTATCCAAATTACAAACTGTTTTTACTTTTGAGCTCCTCGTGCCGAGAGCTTTAAAACTAGATTTCATATTGATATATTTTGAATAACCTTTTTTATACTTTCAAAACCGTTGCATTCGTATTTTAGATTATTTCAGTTATGTACTTTTGTAATTCAGGTTTTTAGTGTACTTTGTACTTAGTTGCTACACACTTAGGCTTTCACGTATTTTGACAGCGAGTACACATGTATTTTTCTGTACTTTGACTCTTAGTACAGTTCTACTTTCGTACTTCGACTGTGAGTAAATTTGTACTTTTCTGTACTTTGGTCTTCGGTACAATTGTATTTTCGAACTTCGGCTGTGGGTAAACTTATACTTTTACGTACTTTGGTTGTGAGTACATGTGTACTTGCACTCGGGTGTTTGTGTATCTCGATCCAAGATTATGTAGGAGAAGAAACTTTCTCCTACATGCGACACGTGGCGCTTCCTAGGAGCATACGCGCTCCTCAAACAGACCTTTGTGAATGTCTATCTTTTTCTGGGGATACCCAGGTTTCGGTGACTCCGGCGTCGACATTGTTGATCCCAGGGGGTCTTAGTCTGGCAGGGATGTGGACATTGTTGATCTACTTAGGAAGATGATGATGCATGAGGGAGAGCTCAACGAATGTGGTGCTTGGCAAGGAGGCGGTGGGAAGCTGGCCTTGATTCAACTGTTTGGCAGTGTCAAAGATCCTCACTAGGAATACATTTGGCCTCCAAACCCTAAAGCAGACGGTGCTTTTGGCGTAGAATCCAGCTCAAGAGGTGAAAATTCATGGCGTGGAACCGAACTTGTTCGTAATCCAAGACTTTTTTCTAGGGGATTGGAAAAGGATCATGGAAGATGGGCCTTGGATCTTCCGAGTATGTGCTTTAATGGTGGCGCCTTTTGATGGTTCGATGATGGTGCCGAGGAAGATCCAAATTCATAAAGTGTCGCCGCTCTTCAGGAATAAGGAGGTTCTTACGCTCCTAGCAAGTAGGGTCGGTGAAGTGGTGATCGTGGAGACTGGAGCAGTCCAAATGAGACAGGGGGGGTTCCATAGGGCTCAGGTTAATCACAACCCTACCTAACCCTTGATGAGGTTTGTTCCCTTGGCGCCTGAGGGCTATGAGTGCATGTTCCTTCAGATTAAATATGATAAAATGCCAAAGCATTGTGAACATTGATGTCTCATGGGGCATATCTATACTTAATGTGGCTCGAGTGAACATGATGAGGAAGAACACCAATTTGGAGGTTAGATGATTGCTAATGATATGTTTTAGCGATCAGGTACTCCTGGTGTTCATGTGCGCTTTATAGGGAGAGCACCGGCGGATGGTCATGGGCATGATGCAGTAGGAGGATGTGGGGCTGGTTCCCAAGGGAGAGGAATATGAGGCGATCATATATGGAGGAAGTGGAAACCTAAGGACTCTGGTACCAGGGATAGGAAGCGGAATTTAGAGGAGGTTGGGTTAGTGGATGCAACAGGGAAAGAGCTGGCTGACACGACTTCAAGTCCACTCAAACCCAAAGCAGTAGTGGATGAAGAAGATGCAACCCCACTAGCCTAGAGGAAGCTTGATATGGAGGCTCCAGCTGATGTGGTTGGCACCATTGGTTTATGTTCCGCCAAAGGAATTGAAAAAGAAAAGAAGAGTGAGTTGGGCTACTGCGTCGAAGTTAGGGAAGGAAGTTTTAATAGGAAACAACGGACATATGTCAGTGGCCTCCTTGGCGGAGGACCACCACCCGCAGTGGGTGTCTCAAGCTGGAATGGTCGTGGACTTGGCATGGTGGCGACCATCAATGAACTCCGTGATTTTATGCGGGCACATGCCCCCTCTATTCTTTGTGTTGTTGAGACTAAGGTGCACAAGTCTACTGTGGAAAGACTAGCAAGTACACTAGTTATGATCATGCCTTTGTTGTTAGTAGCTATGGCCAAAAGGGAGGAATCTGTATTTTCTAGAAAAAGTGATAGGGGTTAACCTCTTGGGTGGCCCGATCTTCATGGATTTCGTGGTCAAATCGATGGGAAAGGGAGAAGGTAGTGGAAGAAAACACACACCTCGCAAATAACATGATGAACAAACACAAACACAAACACGATACAAGACCTACTGCTCCCTCCGGCGGCCACCGGTCTGATAGAATCCTCACAAGAAAAGATCGATCAACGTGCTCCTGTCAAATCCACATCGGATAGGGAACCCTATCATCACCCACCTTGGAGAGGATCTTGATAAATTTACTAGAGCCAACTCAAAGTAAATACCTTGTACAACTAATGATGCTCAAAGGCACAATTCATAGAGGTGGGTGATGATAGGGTTTCCTCATGAAGGGAAGGAGACATAACTACAAGTGATCCATCTAAGGGGGGGTTTCTAGTCTATCATCTATGTATTAGGGATACATGAGGGGTGGGGGCTCTATTTATAGGCCAGCCACTAAACAAGGGGTAGTATGGGGATAAAATAGGAAAAAGGGTAGGTAAGGGGAATATTCCAGGGCATCAAACCTAGATCTGTGCGCAGACGGTGCAATCCGGTGGTAAAGTAGGCAGCGCCAGATTGTTTGGCGGTGGCCTCGACGAACCGGGTGTGGTGCCGACTCATTCGGTGGGGCGCCGGTTCATTCGTGGGATGCCAAACCGTTGTACTGAGGATCACTTCGGCAGGGCGCCGGTTTAGCCTTGTTCGGTCGGACCTCGCGCCGGTTTCTACAGTCTTCTTCCTTCTCCTCTTCCAAGCCTCTATGATGGCTTGAGGCTCCAGGATTCCTCCCTTGCCTCCGTACTTGTCTATGTGAACCTATGATGATCATGAGACGGAGTATGAACTAGTATACCATTCAATAGGGTAGGAAGTGGGCTCACATAGAGGATAGGATTCACCTTTGAAGTCCATGACGACTTGGTATAAGTTGGATATATTGATATGGTAATGACCGAAGGTCAGGCCGTATCATCTCCCCCACTTCAAAAGAGTCGTCCTCGACTTTATAAGATCAGCACTATGTAGAGGAGGGCGAGAGACATTCTTGATCATGGGTTTTACCACGTAGTCGTCCTTAGGAAGATTGATGTGGCAACTCTTTGATATTTCTTCACTTTTGATGAAGCCTACAAAGCTCACAACAAAATCGAAGAAATACTCAGAGAGTATCCAATTCATTAAGAGTATAACATGAGTCCTCAATTAGAAGGAAGTCACCTTAGGGCGTAGAGATAGCTCGTATAAACTCATCCATAGGTAACCCTCTATATTTCTCCTTGTCAACTCGTGGTTGGTAGATGTTAACGTTTATACATTTGTATCTTCACACAACAAAGACCAATCAAAATATTTTTGTGCGTGATAGAGGAGCTTGTCATTTGTGGCATGTCCATTCTTGTTCACAATACTATTAGCACAATACAAGTATAGCAAATGGAATTCATATGCATGGTCAATGTGAATGGAAATTGTTTGAACATCATCCAAATGTAGGAACTCAAAAACTCCACATAACGTCTTAGTGTGGCACTCAAAGCATTGGACTAAAATATTGATCAACATATTTGATGCGAGAATAGGAGAATTTGGCAAAAAAAACATGAGAAAGAATATCCACAACAACATCATTATGTGTGCAAACCAACCATTTGAAAGAATAGTTCGACATGTTGGATGTCACACACAAATCATCAAATGAAAATATCATGTAAATATGAGTATCACAGACAGAAGCAAAAACAACATGCTTGCGAACAAACCATAGGAAAGAGCAATTGCTCAACATGATTGCTGCAAAGCATGGTAGTTGTATTAGAGCCAGGTTCGATCTAGTACTCACATTGGGTATGCTCTCAAGAGATCTTTTTTTCAACTCGTTCTCAATCGAGGTTGACATTATAGTGTGGGTACCTACACACATCATAGGTAAAAGGAAGAACGTGTGTGCATGGTAGAGAAACACATCATCCATCATGACGTATCTCTTCTTGTGCACATCACCATTAGTGTCAATCAAGTTGAAATTATGTGCATGGTGAATATGCAAGTGAGGAACATGCTTATCATGGCAAGCATCTCCAAAATTTGAGAAAGCTATGGGGTCAATCTAATTATAAACCTTATGATAAGTATTGTTGCAAGAAAAACAAGTGATAGACAAATTATTCAACTTATTGCAAGCAATGGGATAAATTGGATAACTATCATGACAAAGCATGTCCGAAGCAATTGGAGGATACACGAAAGATGTATAGCATGGAATTTTTATGGCAATTGTATCGCAATCAAACAAATCCACATGATCAATGCAAAGGCAAAGTATCACATGGAAACATGAAATAATCATATGCAATGTCAAAAGTATCATCCATAGCATGCCAATCATCACAAGTCATCATGTCCACTAGAGGGATCATGGCATTGATGGCTGCAAGTGCACATATTGTTTGTAGATAGTTTCGAAGTTAAGATGTCGATCCCACAGGGAACCCAAAGGTAAGAGTTTTTTGGTGAAGTCTCTGTCACACCCGAAGTTGTCATAGGTCTTCGAGTGAATTGACTGCAAGTGTTTAAATAAGAATAGATTTGGATTAAACTAAAGTATTTAAATAAAACTAAAATGTAAACTTCAGAAATAAAAAGCATAAAAGTAAAGTGTATCGCAATCAAACAAATCCACATGATCAATATTATGCAAAGGAAAAGCATCACATGGAAACATGAAAGAATCATATGCAATGTCAAAAGTATCATCCATAGCATGCCAATCATCTCAAATCATCATGTCCACTAGTGGGATCATGGCATTGATGGCTATGATGTCTACGCACTTCTATTCTTGTAGACAGTTGTTGGGCCTCCAAGTGTAGAGGTTTGTATAACATCATCAAGTTTCCCTTAAGTAGATTACCCAAGGTTTATCGAACTCAGGCAGGAAGTGGTCAAAGGTATCCCTCTCAAGCAACCCTGCAATCAAGATATAAGAAGTCTCTTGTGTCCCCAACACACCCAATACACTTGTCAGGTGTATAGGTGCACTAGTTCGGCGAAGATATAGTAAAATACAAGTAGTATGGATGATTATAAGACAACGGTGCCAGAAAAGAGCTTAACGGGGAGGAAGAGACTGGGAAATCTGAAATAAAGATAGAAGCAAGAAAACATGTAGCATGACTAGTTGTAAACGGTGTTTCAATGCTTATAAACAAGGCCTAGGGATCATACTTTCACTAGTGAACACTCTCATATAAATATCTTCTCTTCATGATACTACTCTGAACTACTCTCCGATTGGACACTCTGATCCACGGTAGGGCTACAAAAGCACTCCTTAAAGGTTGCTTTACCCATCTAGATAACCCCACACTGTCACCTTGAGCGCTAGATGGTTCCAACAAACACCACAATTTCATAGAGACATCCAACTCAAAATATAACTCATGACAAGTATTTATGCAATCTATAGCCTAAGTGCCACACGGTGTGCACGCTGTCACTTTCACACACGTGGGGAAAAGCATAGATCTATTAAAGCACTTGAGTAGCAAAGTAGATCTACTTAATTATAAAGCTCATGATCACGATATGATCACGCATAGAGAGAGATGAACACATAGCTACCGGTAGAGCCCTTAGCCTCGAGGAAGAACTACTCCCTCCTCATCATGGGAATCAGCAACGACGATGAAGATGGTGGTGGAGATCGATGGAGATGGCTCCGAGGCCAATTCCTCGTCCCGGCAGGGTGCCGGAACAGAGACTTATGTCCCTCGAATCTCCCCTTCGGTGGCGGCGGCGCTGCGAAACTTTTCGTGGATGGGTGCTGGATGATTTAGGGTTTCTGCATCAGAGGCTTCTTATAGGTGAAGAGGGGAAGGTCGGTGGAGGGCCAGGGGGCCCACACCCCCTGGTGGCGCCACCAGGGGCCACCCGCGCCACCATAGGGTGTGGCCGCCATGGTGTCCTCATCCGTCTCTGCTTTGTGTTTCCGTATTGCTCTGGAAAAAATAGGCAGATTGGATTTTGTCCCATCCAATTCCGAAGATATTCATTTTTTAGCTTTTGTGAAACCAAAAACAGCGGAAAATAGGCAACTGGCACTACGGCATCTTGTCAATAGGTTAGTTACAGAAAGTGTATAAAAATACCTCAAAGTGTAGACAAAACATACGACAAATGATATAAAACAAGCATGGAGCATAAAAAATTATAGATACGTTTACGATGTATCAAGCATCCCCAAGCTTAACTCCTGCTCATCCCCGAGTAGGTAAGTGATAAAAATAATAATTTTTGAGGTGACATGCACTATCACAATCTTGATAAAACCATTTGCAAGCATTGAAAGTTGGTATCAAAGTACTCTAAACATGAGCATGAAAGATGAAGTTCTAACAATAAGACAAAGCAACTATGTTGCAACATGAAAGGATACAAACAAAGATCATGAATAACAATGCATTGAAAGACGTTTGTTTGTTTCACATATAGAAAATATAGCATAGTGGTATTCAGCTTGTCCCTCATGGAGTAGCAAAACATAAATGCATAAGACACCTTCAAAGTTCATAAGGGTGACTAGATACAAATAGTTGAATAACAAGCAATATCAACATTATGAACGAATCAATAAGTTTTGGGACAATGCACATGGAACTAAGAATGACAACTATGCTCTCTTAATTGGTGACTAAGGATAGAAGGTGGAGACTCAATATAAAAGTGGAAGAAAGGCCCTTCAAAGGGAAGTAGGGATTTCAAGTTTCATAAAGAGCTTCCAAAAATTATGGTACTTGTTAGCTTTCAGCTCTCATTGCCCCTATCATAAGCATCTTGAAGTGAACAAAGTATGGAGTATATGCTTGACAAAATATAAGTTGGCAATCTCATGTCCCTTGAGTACGAGGGTCATTTCTCATGCTACTCAACTTTAGTTACCGGTAAGTTCTTGTCACAGTAAGTATATGTGTATCATAGAGAACCGCCAATGGTGTACCCCTTTCCCCATGACACATGAGCTATCCCATATCAAAATGACAAGGAAACAGACAATGATCCATAAACAAAAGAGCATGATATCAACTGGGTAGATATTTACAGGTGTTGAAAGTGTTCCCCGTGACAACACGGTTTTGCTAATTCCCAACTTATAAGTGAAAGCATATAAAACATAGATGACATAATGGTTCAAGTTTATTAGGGGAAAGAAAATAAAGTGTGCCATCAAGTTTGTGAGAGCTTTAATCACTAATTTTTCACATAACAAAATGACTTTTTAATTGGAAGGTAGATAAAACAAGAATTTACTTGAAATGGTGTAACACACAATGCATAGGAATTTATAGTGGACACTTTGGAATAACTTGGTTTCTTGGGAGTTGGATGCATGAGTAGAGCTTACTCAATACAAGTGGAGGCTAGCAAAATACTAGGAGCGACCAACTAAGAGAGAAATAATGGCCATAATCATGCGACAAAACATTATTAACTAAAGCATAAAGTGATATCACAAGTCAAAAAATAAATGATCATAGAGGCTAGGGTGACTATTTCATAGTCATAACATGGTGTAAGCATGTGCCAAGTCAACCGAAACAAAGCATCAAAGGAGAATACCACAATAATATGCTTTTGTATGCTAAAACAACGCATGAATCCTTCAAGGCACATTAAGCAATTGTTTGGAACAAGTCATGCTACATCAATAATCACTAAGCATAAGATCAAAACAACATCTAGCATGACATGATAAAGTCTAAGCCACAGTCAAAACAAGCTCCCTTTTGTACCACTATAAGCATGAAACTTTCTACTCTTATCCAACACCAATCGACCTATTTGAAACAACTCACAAAGATAATAATCAATAAAGATCAGAGAGCTTGTCTCACAAATCCACAAAGAAGAACTAAAAAGTTCTAAGCTGAAAGCACAAGAAAACTATGGCTAAACACAGCGCTAGCAAAAGTGAACACTCACAGAACAATAAAAGTGAAAACTAGAGGGTTCTAGGCAATGGAAACAGAGTGTGTCTCTCTCCAAAATAAGTGTGCTGGGGGCCCAACCAACTTATTGCAGCAAACTAGCAAAAGAAAAAAAAACAAAGACGCTCCAAGAACAACATAATAGTGCATGAAGCAACAAAAATAAAGTGTCTAGAAAGGGACCTGAGATTTTTATTTATGAAAAAGGGGATGCCTTGGGCATCCCCAAGCTTTGATGCTTGTACCTCTTGAATATTTCTTGGGGTGACACAGGGTGGCATCCCCAAACTTGAGCTTTTGTCCACTTTTCATCTCATTACATCATTCTCCCCCTACACTTGAAAATTTCCTTCATACAAAACTTTACACAATCTTCATTAGCAACATTAGTGCATTCAAAAGTAATAAACCTTTTGGGTTTAGTTTCAACACAAAAAAACTTCCATTAAACACACAAGCTACTGAAGCAATTCCTTTTAAAAATCTCAATTTACCAAAGAGAACTCAAAAAGAAATCGATAGGACACAAATGCAAATAATGGCAGAAATCTGTCAAAACAGACCAACAGGTAAAAACCGATTTTTCGAAGACCTTCTGTTTCTCAAATAAAAAAAGTGTTGAACTAACGAAAGTTAGATAACAACCTGGGGGATTTACTCAAAATTTACAGCTCAATCCGACATACAGATATTTTTCACGAATGTTTACAGTGAAGCACAAAATATATTTCGGGATAGCAACTTCCCCAAATCTTACTTCTCTCTCATTAGAGGTTATTCTTGGCACAAAAACCACACAAAAAGGATAAGGAGCGGTTTTTAAAGAAGTAATAACTTCCAAGACTCAATAAAACTATTGGGTTATCTCCCAAGAAGTACTTTTTTTAACGCCTTTAAGTTAGGCTTCATAATTTGAAGAGATGCTCACATAAGAAATATGAACTGAAGTAAAAGAGAGCATCAAGAAGCAAATTCAAAATACATTTAAGTCTAACCCACTTCCTATGAAAAATATCTTGTAAAGAAACAAGTCATGGAAGCACAAAGCAACAAGCATAGGAAAGCAAAACAAGTGCAACTTCAAAATTTTCAACATAAAGAGGGAAAACTTAATATTATTGAGATGTATAAAACCATGTTTCCCTCTTTCATAATAACTTTAAGTGGCATCATGAATAAAATTAACAATGTAACTATCACATAAAACATTCTTATCATGAGCCACATGCATAAAATAATTATTACTCTCCACATAAGGATAGTCATTCGTATTAATTATAGTGGGAGCAAATTCAACAAAATAGCTATTATTATTATCACCATAATCATCAAATATAGGAGGCTTATTGTAATCATAATTAATTTCCTCAATAGTAGGTGGACTGAAAATATCATATTCATCATATATTGGAGGTATACCATCAAAGTAAATTTTCTCCTCCGTGCTTGGGGACTAACAATATCATGCTCATCAAAACTAGCTTCCCCAAGTTAAACTTTTCCATAGCATTAGCAATAATAGTGTTCAAAGAATTCATACTAATAACATCGCTATTAGCATGCAAATGAAGTTCCATAGGTTTTTTAATTTTCTCTTTAGACACTTCATGTCCTAACTCAAGATAAATACTATAAAGCTCTCTAATTTTGTTGTTGTTTTACATTAAGCCTAATTAGTGAAAACAAGAAACAAAAAGACAAAATTGCACAATCTAAAGGAAATAACTCCGAGCACTCACACACTAGCAACAGTACCAGAAGGTAGCTTAGTAGCCAGAGGATGTGAGTACCTTTTACCTTACCTCCCCGGCAACGGCGCCAGGAAAAAGCTTGATGTCTATGCACTTCTATTCTTGTAGACATTTGTTGGGCCTGCAAGTGCAGAGGTTTGTAGAACAACAAGTTTCCCTTAAGTGGATTACCCAAGGTTTATCGAACTCAGGGAGGAAGTGGTCAAAGGTATCCCTCTCAAGAAACCCTGCAATCAAGATACAAGAAGTCTCTTGTGTCCCCAAGACACCCAATACACTTGTCAGGTGTATAGGTGCACTAGTTCGGCGAAGAGATAGTAAAATACAAGTAGTATGGATGATTATAAGACAACGGTGCCAGAAAAGAACTTGACGGGGAGGAAGAGACTGAGGCAATCTGAAATAAAGATAGAAGCAAGCAAAATGTAGCAGGACTAGTTGTAAACGGTGTTTCAATGCTTATAAACAAGGCCTAGGGATCATACTTTCACTAGTGAACACTCTCATATAAATATCTTCTCTTCATGATACTACTATGAACTACTATCTGGTTGGACACTCTAATCCATGTTAGGGTTACAAAAGCACTCCTTAAAGGTTGCTTTCCCCATCTAGATAACCCCACACTGTCACCTTGAGCACTAGATGGTTCCAACAAACACCACAATTTCATAGAGACATCCAACTCCAAATATAACTCACGACAAGTATTTATGCAATCTATAGCCTAAGTGCCACATGGTTTGCACGCTGTCACTTTCACACACGTGGGGAAAAGCATAGATCTATTAAAGCACTTGAGTAGCAGAGTAGATCTACTTGATTACAAAGCTCATGATCACAATATGATCACGCATAGAGAGAGACATGAATACATAGCTACCGGTAGAGCCCTTAGGCTCGAGGAAGAACTACTCCCTCCTCATCATGGGAATCAGCAACGACGATGAATATGGTGGTGGAGATCGATGGATATGGCTCCGGGGGAAATTCCCTATCCCGGCAAGGTGCTGGAATAGATACTTCTGTCCCCCGAATCGCCCCTTTGATGGCGGTGGCGCTGCGGAACCTTTCATGGCTGGGTGCTGGATGATTTCGGGTTTCTGCATCGGAGGATTCTTATAGGCGAAGAGGGAAAGGTCGGTGGAGGGCCAGGGGCCCCACACCCTTGGTGGCGCCACCAGGGCCACCCGTGCCACCATAGGGTGTGGCCGCTCTGGTGTCCTCCTCCGTCTCTGCTTTGCGTTTCCGCATTGCTCCGGGAAAAATAGGCAGATTGGCTTTTATCCCGTCCAATTCCGAAGATATTCATTTTTTAGCTTTTCTGAAACAAAAATAGTAGAAAATAGGCAACTAGCACTGCGAAATCTCGTCAATAGGTTAGTTCCAGAAAGTATATAAAAATACCTTACAGTATAGACAAAACATAAGACAAATGATATAAAACAAGCATAGAGCATAAAAATTATACATACGTTTACGACGTATCAGGCTACAAGTGCATAGATTGTTTGTAGCTAGTTCCGAAGTTAAGATATCGATCCCACATGGAACCCAAAGGTAAGTGTTTGGTGAAGTCTCTATCTGTAACATCCCTAAAATCATGTTTTAAACTCATGCATATCATCCATGCATCCATGATCATATGAATTTCATTTCAAACAAATCATTTCAAAACAGAAGCATATATGCTTATTATTTCATGTAAGTTGGCTCTAGCCTTAGTGCTATCTTCCAATGAGAAGAATACTTGTTTTGGTTCAGTAAGGTTTGAAATTCAAACTTAGGCACATTCAAAAGCTTGAACAAAGTTTCATAACAAAATGAGTAAATAAAACCAATATTATGCCTATTGTATATATATATCATAAAGGCTTGGTTTTATTTTTATTTTCATTTGATCAAAGTGTTTTCAGTAAACATAGTGTTTGACACACATTTGAGTGCAAGGTTTGCTGAATAAAAACTTAGAGAAGATTTGAATTCAAACTCATTTGATTTGGAATTGAAAATCATTTCAGAAAATCAAAACAGAAAAAGAAAAGGAGAAAAGAAATGGAAAAAGGCCAGCGCCACCTAACTAGGCCAACAACGGATTCAGCCCACTAAGCCCACCCGGGTTTCCCCTCTCTCTCTCTCTCTCACTCGCAGACGAACCCACCAGGTCACTGACCACACGACCCCACCTCCTCTCTGTTTAACTCGCTGACGAGTGGACCCTGCGACCACGTCGTCGTCGTCGTCAATCACGCGCGGCCGCGACGCTCGCTCCGCCGTTACCTCGCCGCAGTCACTGCGGGCTTAATTGCCATTGATACCGCGCGCGATCCTCGCCCCCGCTCTGGCTATAAGACCACCTCCCCCACGCGGCCATTTCCCCTAACAAAGCCAGACAGATATGCCCCCAGGCTGCCCGCAATCGCCCTTGCGCCGCCGTAGACAGAGCAACTCCGGCGACCAATCTCGGTGAGTACTGGCCACCCTGACTCTAGTTCAAACCATCGTAACCAGCAAGTCCTTGCGCCTTCACTGATGCCCTCTGTTTGCTTTCTCGTGACCTAGAACGACGTCTTCGTCCACACCCGCGAGCACCTGAGCCGCCGCTCGACTCCGACGTGCGATTCAGGTAAAACGAGACCGCCCCTTGCCTCCCCTTTGGTACTGTCTTGATCGCCAGGTCCTTGCGCATCTCCTAAACCATCTGGCTCGTGCTAGGTCGACGCAGAACCTCGGCAACGTCTTCGACAGCAAGCATCTGACGCCGCCCGCAACTCCGACGAGCTCCCTCGGCCACTACAACGCGCCCCTTGACCAGTCATCACCACCCTGAGCATCAGCATCGCACGGCGAGCTCGGTAAGCCCCTTCCCCCTCTCCCGCGCGACCTAGAATGCTGGTAGCAGTTCTGACAGAGGCTTCGCCGCCAGCGCCGCCACTGGATGGTCAAGTGCTGAGCGTCGTTAGATCTAGATCGTGCGGATACGATAGAACCTAGACGAAGCGGTACGATTCAATCTGAGCCACGCGATTAAGTTAGATCCAGCGGCTCAGAAGCGTGATCTGACGCGAACCGGTACGCGCCAATCAGGTTATGATGCGTGGCAGGAGATTAGATTTAAAAACAAGATTTGAATCTATTAGTGGTTTGAATTTTTTTTAGCTATAACTTTTGATCCCCACATTCAAAATTGACAAATTTTATATCAATGGAATCAGGAGAACAAGCCCTTTCTAAATATGCAATGTGTTTAATGTTTTGCTTCTGTTAAAATGGTTTTATTTACAGAAACATGTGTAGGGCTATTTTGAGTATATGAATTGTTTAAGAAATGTTTTAAGGTTTAAATAAATGTTGTTTGGCAAGTTTTGAACTTGTTTATGAACCAAAGATACACTTGCTTTGTAGAGTTTTAAAACCATCACATATCATATTGCATGCATTCATATTTTTGTTTGTATATATTTTGTATGTGATTGTTGCTATGATTTTATGTGTAGATTTTGGTGCCAATAGTGATTGTGATTGTGAGGAGTGTAGCTACTCTCCAAACTACCAAGGCAAGTGGTGCTTCATGATATTTTCATCCCTATGTTTTCTACTAAGCATTAGAAATATTTTGCTAGTCTTGCATGTTATATTTTGCTTATATGCCATGTTGGGAAATCCTAGTAGTTGTAGAATTGCTACGAAATTTCTAAGTTAAGATGCTTATCTATGCCATGCTTAGCCTAGCTAGTAGCAACCAAGGGTGGTGAAATATACATGCTATGATGAAAATATTTCTAAGTCTTTGGACTTGTGTTTTGCCTAATAAAACAACTAAGTGAATGAAACACCTGGGTGGAATGGAAGGAATGGTTTATGTTGAGTGGACGACAACCATGAAGCGGCACCATTGACCTTGACGCCATACCAGTGATGATGGAGATCATGTTCGTGCTTGAAGATGGAGATCGGAAGCACAAGAAGAAAGGCCATATCATATCACATATTATGAATTGCATGTGATGTTAATCGTTTTATGCATCTTGTATTGCTTAGTTCGCGACAGTGCATTATAAGATTTTGCCCGATCATGGCTTGTTGGTTAATAGATGATCCTGGTTTCCCGATCATGAACATTGAGATGTTGTTAACAACGTGATCATATCATTAGTAGAATGGTATGATGGACATATTCCTATAGATAAGCGTAGCATAAAGATCAAGTCATTTAAATAGTTCATTCGCTATAAGATTTTTGATACATAGTAACCTAATTCCTTTGACCATGTGATCATGCTAATCACCATCACCGGAAGGATGCTTTGATGACATCAAACACCACACCGTAACTGGGTGGCTATAAAGGTGGCATTGAGTGTTCGGAAAGTATGTGTTGAGGCACATGGATCAAGAGTGGGATTTTTCCATCCATATGACCGATATATATACTCTGGGCCCTCTCGGTGGAATGTCATCCAATTGGCTTGCAAGCATGTGACTGGCTCACAAGGGATCACATATCATGGGAACGAGAAAAGAGTACTTATCAGTAACGAGGTTGAACTAGGTATATAGAGATATCGACGATCAAAACCTCGGATAAGTAAACTATCACGAGACAAAGGGAAATTGGTATCGTATGTAAGTGGTTCATTCGATTGCAAAGTAATCATAGAAATATGTGGGAGCCATATGAAATTCCAGATTCCTCTATTGGTTATTGATCGGAGAAGTGTCTTGGTCATGTACGCATAATTCACGAATCGTAGGGAGACACACTTAAGGATTTGATGTTGTTTAGTAGATATGGAATGTTAGTAGGGATACCGAATGTTGTTCCGAGTCTCGGATGGGATCCGGGATATCACGAGGAGATCCGGAATGGTCCGGAGAATAAGATTCATATAAGGAAAGTCCGATTCCGGAGTTCGGGAAAGATTCTGATGTTTTCATCGGAGACGTTCTAGAAGGGTCTAGAAGGTTCACCGGTCCGGAAGGGGAATGGTCCATGAATGTGTCATGGGTAAGTGGAATGATTGGATCATATCCTAGGTCACTTGGTTTGGGCATTTGCAAGAGAGAATTAAAGCTCTAAATTGAAAGTCAAACTGGAACAATGGTTTCCTAGTGGAAGAACGAAAGAGTCCTTCTCTCAATCCAACTTGGGTTTGAGTTTGGATTCAAACCCAACCCTCCCAAGGCTGCCCTCCCTCTCATAAATAGAGGGGGAGGGCTGCCCCAAACAAACAAGCCCTAGCCCTCCCACACCCTCGCCGCCGCTGCCGCCTCGCGCCGTCGCCGCCGCCCTAGCAGCCGCCGACACCTCCTCCTCCTCCCGGTCTTCTAAACCCTAGATCACCGGGAAACCCTAGATCCACCATAACTCGCACCGACTTAGGCGAAGCCCTGCGGGATCTTCCCTCTACTTCTGGCACCACGCCGTCGTGCTACCGGAATCGCGAGGGGAGAACTACAACCTCCGCTACCTGCTGGAACAAGGGAGAGGAAGGTCTTCATCGAGTACCGAACGTGTGACCGACTATGGAAGCGCTGCCGAAACGCAACGCCGGAAGGACGTCTACACGATCTTGAGATCGGCAAGCGTACGACTACATCACCGACGAGAATCTGCTCTCGTTAACTGCTTTGGAATCTTTGAGGGTGAGTGCTTCTATCGACTCGTTGCTACAATCTAGTAGATAGATCTTGGATTGTTTATGTGCATGTGGTACAAATTTTTTGTTTTCCATGCTACGAACCCCTAGAGTGGTATCAGAGCCGTGTCTATATGTAGATCTGTTGCACAAGTATAACACAATGATCATTGTGGGCGGTGGTGCTTTTATTATCAATTGCCTTTTTGTGTACTTTGCATCTTGCGGTATGATGGGATGAAGCGGTCCAGGCTAACCTTACATGACATCGTTCATGAGACTTGCTCCATTCTCAACATGCAACTTGTATTGCATAAGTGGCTTTGCGGGTGTCTGTCTCTCCCATCATAGTATAGATTCAATTTACAACGGGCACTTGATAGTTCAAACATCAATGTTGTGGTTCTTGTTCGTAAGTTAGAACGACACTTATTCAAACCCCCAAACCACGTAAAATATGCAAAGAAAATTAGAGGCGTCTAACTTTGTTTTGCAGGGGTGTGCTGTGATGTGATATGGCCATGATTGTGATTATATATGATGTATGCAATGTTCCTTATTGTAAGTTGGAAACCGGCAGGAGCCATATGGTTGTCTTTTAAATTCCGTTAAGACCTGCGTGTCTATTCAAAGTAGTTGTAATAGTTGATGCTGGTGGACGACAACCATGAAGCGGCGCCATTGACCTTGACGCCATACCAGTGATGATGGAGATCATGTTCGTGCTTGAAGATGGAGATCGGAAGCACAAGAAGAAAGGCCATATCATATCACATATTATGAATTGCATGTGATGTTAATCCTTTTATGCATCTTGTATTGCTTAGTTCGCGACAGTGCATTATAAGATGATCCCTCAAGCACAAAAATTTCAAGTTATAAAGTTTCATGCTTAGTAAGCACCGTTGCTAAAGCTCGTTGTTTCGAAGCACCACGTGATGATCGGGTGTGTTAGATTCTGCGAGTGTATACAACGTGGGTAAGCCAGATTTGCTCATGCGAAAGCTAAGGTTTGATCTTGACGAGCCTAGCATGTACATACATGGTCTCAGAACACGGATCACCGAAAGGTAAAGCATGAGTCGTATAGCAGATATGATGAACATGTTGATTGTTCGCCATTGAAGCCACATCAACTCTCGTGATGATCGGTTTTGATGTGGTGGATTTGGTTCATGTGACCACTAAAGCAATGTGAGGGATATTGTTTTGAGTGGGAGTTCACCTAGATTAATTTAACTATTAATTAGAACTCAATTTTTCATAACTTAGTCTAAACTATTGCAAATATGTTGTAGATCAATGGCGTCCCCTACCATCAATTTTAATGCGTTCCTAGAGAAAGAAAAGTTGAAAAACAATGGAAGCAACTTCGCGGATTGGTTCCGCAATTTGAGGATTGTCCTCAATGCTGGTAATTTGACCTATGTGCTGGATGCACCACTGGGTGACCCGCCTGCAGCTGATGCTACCGATGAGGTAAAGAATGTTTTCCTCACTCGGAAGAATCAGTACTCCACAGTTCAATGTGCTATCTTGTATGGTTTGGAACCGGAGCTTCAGAAAAGGTTTGAGAACCATGACCCACATGATATTGTCCGTGAACACAAAATGATATTTGAGGCTCACGCGGCAGTTGAGAGTTATGAGGCTTCTGAAATTTTCTTTAACTGCAAGATGGAAGAGGGTAGCTCCGTCAGTGAGCACGTGCTTAAGATGTCTGGGCACGCAAGAAAGCTTCAAAGCTTAGGTATAGTGATTCCTAATGCTTTGGGGATTCACCGTGTCCTCCAATCACTACCACCAAGTTACAAGAACTTTGTGATGAACTACAATATGCAAAACATGGACAAGTCGTTGCCCGAACTCTTATCCATGTTAAAGTTTGCAGAAGTGGAGATCAAGAAAGAGCATCAAGTGTTGTTGGTCAATAATACCACCAAATTCAAGAAGCAAGGCAAGTCTAAGAAAAAGGGAAACTTCAAGAAGGGCGGTAAGAAAGTTACCGCGCCGGCGAAGAAGACCAAGGTCAGCCTAAGCGATCTCGAGTGCTTTTACTGCAAGGGAGAAGGTTACTGGAAGCGGAATTGCCCTAATTACTTGGCGGATTTGAAGAATGACAACATCAAGAAGAAAGGTATATCCGATATACATGTTATTGATATGTATCTCACTAGTACTCGTAGTAGTGCCTGAGTATTTGATACTGGTTCAGTTGCTCATATTTGTAACTCGAAACAGGTGCTGCAGAATAAACAGAAGCTAGCGAAGAACGAGGTGACGATGCGCGTTGGAAATGGATCAAAGGTTGATGTGATCGCGATCGGCACGCTACCTCTTCATCTACCATCGGGATTAGTTTTATACTTAAATAATTGTTATTTGGTGCCTGCGTTGAGCATGAACATTATATCCAGATCATGTTTATTGCGAGACGGTTACTTGTTTAAGTCCGAGAATAATGGTTGTTCGATTTATATGAGTAATATGTTTTATGCACATGCACCTTTGATAGATGGTCTATTCTTATTGAATCTCGATTGTGGTAATACACACATTAATAACATTGAAGCTAAACGTTTGAAATTGAGTGATAACTCGACCTATATGTGGCACTGTCATCTTGGTCACATTGGAGTGAAGCGTATGAAGAAACTCCATTCCGATGGACTTCTTGAATCACTTGATTTCGAATCACTTGAAAGATGCGAAGCATGTCTGATGGGTAAAATGACTAAGACTCCATTTTCTGGTATGATGGAGCGAGCTACGGACTTATTGGAAATCATACATACTGATGTGTGTGGCCCAATGAGTGTAGCATCGCGCGGTGGTTATCGTTATGTTCTTACCTTCATGGATGATTTGAGTAGATATGGGTATATCTATTTCATGAAACATAAGTCCGAAACTTTCGAGAAGTTTAAGGAATTTCAAAGTGAGGTAGATAATCAACGTAACAAGAAGATTAAATTTCTACGATCGGATCGTGGAGGTCAATATCTAAGTTACAAGTTTGGAGATCATTTGAAGAAATGCGGAATACTTTCACAATTGACACCGCCGGGAACACCACAACGTAATGGTGTGTCTGAACGTCGTAATCGAACTCTCTTAGATATGGTTCGTTCTATGATGTCACTTACAGATTTACCGCTATCATTTTGGGGTTATGCATTAGAAACAGCCGCATTCACTTTAAATAGGGAACCATCTAAATCCGTTGAAACGACACCGTATGAATTATGGTTTGGGAAGAAATCTAAATTGTTGTTCCTTAAAGTTTGGGTTGTGAAGCTTATGTAAAGAAGTTACAGCCCGATAAGCTTGAACCCAAAGCGGAAAAATGCATCTTCATAGGATACCCGAAGGAAGGGTATAGCTTCTATCATAGATCTGAGGGCAAAATATTCGTTGCCAAGAATGGATCCTTTCTAGAGAATGAGTTTCTCTCTAAAGAAGTGACGGGAAGGAAAGTAGAACTCGACGAGGTTATTGAACCTCCTCTCGAACTTGCGAGTAGCGCAACACTGAAAGTAGTTCCTGTGGCGACTATACCAATAAGAGAGGAAGCTAATGATGTTGATCATGAAACTTCGGTTGAAGTTACTACGGAACCTCGCAGATCAACGAGAACTCGTACCACCCCTGATTGGTATGATCCCGTTATGAGTGTCATGTTGGTGGACAACACCGATGACCCTGCGACATATGGGAAGCGATGATGAGCCCAGATTCCAATAAATGGCAAGAAGCCATGAAATCCGAGATTGGATCCATGTACAAAAACCAAGTATGGACTTTGGTGTACTTACCGGATGGCTGGAAGGCTGTCGAGAACAAATGGATTTTCAAGAAGAAAACAGATGCTGATGGTAATGTTACTATCTATAAAGCTCGACTTGTCGCAAAAGGGTTTCGAAAAATTCAAGGAGTTGACTACGATGAGACTTTCTCACCAGTAGCGAAGCTAAAGTCTGTGAGGATTATGTTAGCAATCGCTGCATATTATGATTATGAGATATGGCAGATGGATGTCAAAACAGCGTTCCTCAATGTACACATTGATGAAGAGTTGTATATGATGCAACCCAAAGGTTTTGTCGATCCTAAAGATGCTAACAAGGTATGCAAACTTGAACGGTCCATATATGGATTGAAGCAAGCATCCCAAAGTTGGAATCAATGTTTTGATAAGGTAATCAGAAGCGTTGGTTTTATACAAACTTATGGAGAAGCTTGTATTTACAAGAAAGTGAGTGGGAGCTCTGTAGCATTCTTAATACTATATGTAGATGGCATATTGTTGATTGGGAATGATGTAGACCTTCTTAATAGTGTCAAGGATTATTTGAATAATAGTTTTTCAATGAAAGATCTTGGCGAAGCATCTTACATATTAGGCATAAAGATTTATAGAGATAGATCGAGACGCCTAATATCATTGTCACAGAGTACATATTTGGACAAAGTTCTAAAGAGGTTTGGAATGGAAGATAGCAAGAAAGGGTTCTTGCCCATGTTTCCCAATACGACCTTGAGTAAAACTCAAAGTCCTATAACAGCAGAATATAGAGAAAGGATGAGTAAGACTCCCTATGCCTCAGCCATAGGATCTCTTATGTATGCCATGCTATGTACAAGACCCGACATTGCATATGCTGTTAGTTTGACTAGCAGATATTAAAGTGATCCAGGAGTGGATCATTGGACAGCGGTCAAAAACATCCTTAAGTACTTGAGAAGAACTAAGGATATGGTTCTTTCTTATGGAGGTGATGAACAACTCGTTGTTAATGGTTACACCGATGCTAGTTGGAACACCAATCTGGATGATTCTAAATCTCAATCTGGATATGTATTTACTTTGAATGGTGCAACAATTAGCTGGAGGAGTGCAAAGCAAAGCGTTGTGGCAAGATCTTCAACTGAATCGGAATACATAGCTGCTTCGAAGGCTTCACAAGAGGCGATATGGATGAAGGAGTTCATTACAGAGCTCGGTGTGGTTCCAAGTGTGCTGGAACCAATGTTTATCTACTGTGATAACATGGGCGCCATAGCCAATGCACAAGAACCAAGGTCACACAAGAAGCTGAAGCACATCAAGCTACGTTTTCACACTATTAGAGAGCATGTCCAAGATGGTGAAATAAAGATTTGCAAAGTACACACATATCTGAATGTGGCGGATCCGTTGACTAAACCTCTCCTGAGGGCAAAACATGACCAGCACCAAACCGCCATGGGTGTTCGGTATATTACCATGTAATCTAGATTAGTTGACTCTAGTGCAAGTGGGAGACTGTTGGAGATATTCCCTAGATGCAATAATAAAAGTGGTTATTATTATATCTTTGTGTTTATGATAAATATTTACATTCATGCTATAACAGTATTAACCGGAAACATTAATACTTGTGTGATTTGTAAACTAAATTAGAGTCCCTAGTAAAGCCTCTTTGTAATACTGGCTTGTTGGTTAATAGATGATCGTGGTTTCCCGATCATGAACATTGAGATGTTGTTAACAACGAGATCATATCATTAGGAGAATGGTATGATGGACATACTCCTATAGATAAGCGTAGCATAAAGATCAAGTAATTTCAATAGTTCATTCGCTATAAGATTTTTGATACATAGTAACCTAATTCCTTCGACCATGAGATCATGCTAATCACCATCACCGGAAGGATGCTTTGATGACATCAAACACCACACCGTAACTGGGTGGCTATAAAGGTGGCATTGAGTGTTCGGAAAGTATGTGTTGAGGCACATGGATCAAGAGTGGGATTTGTCCATCCATATGACGGATAAATATACTCTGGGCCCTCTCGATGGAATGTCATCCAATTGGCTTGCAAGCATGTGACCGGCTCACAAGGGATCACATATCATGGGAACCAGAAAAGAGTACTTATCAGTAACGAGGTTGAACTAGGTATACAGAGATACCGACGATCAAAACCTCAGATAAGTAAACTATCGTGAGACAAAGGGAAATTGGTATCGTATGTAAGTGGTTCATTCGATCGCAAAGTAATCATAGAAATATGTGGGAGCCATATGAAATTCCAGATTCCTCTATTGGTTATTGATCGGAGAAGTGTCTTGGTCATGTACGCATAATTCACGAACCGTAGGGAGACACACTTAAGGATTCGATGTTGTTTAGTAGATATGGAATGTTAGTAGGGATACCGAATGTTGTTCGGAGTCTCGGATGGGATCCAAGATATCACTAGGAGATCGGGAATGGTCCGAAGAATAATATTCATATAAGGAAAGTCCGATTCCGGAGTTCGGGAAAGATTCCGATGTTTTCATCGGAGAGGTTCTAGAAGGGTCTAGAAGGTTTACCGGTCCGGAAGGGGAATGGTCCATGAATGTGTCATGGGTAAGTGGAATGATTGGATCATATCCTAGGTCACTTGGTTTGGGCATTTGCAAGAGAGAATTAAAGCTCCAAATTGAAAGTCAAACCGGAAGTTTGAAATGTCAAACTGGAACAATGGTTTCCTAGTGGAAGGAGGAAAGAGTCCTTCTCTCAATCCAACTTGGGTTTGGGTTTGGATTCAAACCCACCCCTCCCAAGGCTGCCCTCCCTCTCATAAATAGAGGGGGAGGGCTGCCCCAAACAAACAAGCCTTATCCCTCCCACACCCTCGCCGCCGCCCTAGCCGCTGCCAGCCGCCGCCCTAGCCGCCACCGACACCTCCTCCTCCTCCTCATGGTCTTCTAAACCCTAGATCATCGGGAAACCCTAGATCCACCATAACTCGCACCGGCTTAGGGGAAGCCCTGCGGGATCTTCCCTCTACTTCCGACACCACTGTCGTGTCTTCGAATCGCGAGGAGAACTACAACCTCACGCCTGCTGGAACAAGGGAGAGGAAGGTCTTCATCGAAAGTCGAACGTGTGACCGATCAAGGAAGCGCCTTGAACGCAGCTTGGAAGGATTGTCTACGCGATCTTGAGATCGGCAAGTGTACGACTACATCACCCACGAGAATCTGCTCTCGTTATCCGCTTTGGAATCTTCGAGGGTGAGTGCTTCTATCGACTCGTTGCTACAATCTAGTAGATAGATCTTGGCTTGTTTGTGTGCATGCGGTAGAATTTATTTTGTTTTCCAAGCTACGAACCCCTACAGGCCTTAGTCCTCCCTGCAACACTTCCGTATACCCAAACCCGCAGCTTGGCAATATACAATTGTTGACTCCACTTCCTTCCCTACTCCTAGAACATACCGTCCGTGGGAGACCCAATTGTTGCACCGACTCTTCCACCGTAGCGGGCGATGGAGGCCCTAGATCCGCAGATCTGGAGTAGAGTCCACTCGGGCTTCCAGGGGTTTCTCCCGTTAAGCAAGTACAAGCAACCCCGGCTAAGGACAACAACTACGAGCTAAGCCCCAACGCCTAGGTTAATGTGGTTGCACAGATAAATTGTTCCGGACATTGGCGTAGAACATCCCTTCACTTTCTATTGCTTGAATTCCTCTTTATCCTCATAACTTATTTTAGTAAAACTTCCACTTGGAAACGATGCCTCTTTCCAAGGGTTTTATTTTTGAAAACTTGGTAGTAGGATAGAACCCAAAATAGTTTTATCATTGAAAAACCATGGGTTCCAAGAGGGAAGATGCTAATCATCTTAGCCTCGATCTAAAGGAGTAAAAATGGGTGTCAATAGGGTAGGTTTCCTAATGGACACTCATCCATAACTTGGAGGAGCCAAGTTACTTACGCCTTTTAGTTGAAACAAGCTATGCATTTAATCATGAGATTCATAAACGAGATATAAAACAGTTAATAAAAAAGGAGTAGGTTAAGATAGGAGTTTAGGAATGGTGGCTTGCCTGTGACCAGATAGATGTCCCTTGACGTCTCTAGAATACCAGAATACCTATAATAACAATAATAAGAATAACCCGATCCTTCCTTCTTCTCGGCGTCTCACAAGCGCAACTATCGCCGTTATCGAGCATACATGCAAACAAACAATACCACAATCAATACAAGGCATACAAGCATCAAACCATATAGTAGGTAAAGGATAGATACATGATATACATTATTAGGATGTTGGAGGTTTGATTGGATTGGATTTGGGAGAAGATTTGTAGGCATAGGAAAAAGGGATCCTTTTGGATTTAAAGTCTATGAACTACCTAAGAGGTTTTTTTTGACCAAGGGCTTGATCTGTATGATACCATTGTGTAAATATGATACCATAAGATACGTATTGATAAAATGAATCCAACAAAAGTGGTTTCACTATTTTATCAATTTCCAATGAGTTATAATGGGTTTTATATTGATTAAAGCTATAGTTTTTGGAATTAATTTCACCAGAACTGTTGTGGAGTTCCAAAAATTATTTCCTTGGGTGATTAGGTAGCGTTTGATGGACTGATTCAAGAGTAGTTCGATTCACCTCAAAACAATTATCATAATGCCCTTGAGAAATTCCCAAAGGCAGTACTGGATGGGATTTGTCTTTTTCACCATATTCAATTTACATAGGATTTTTAGGTTATTACAAGGAAACTTGTTAGGTACTGAGAATACATTTCTGCAGAAATTGGAATCAACCATTTTGGAGTTACAGAGATACTGTAGTAATTTTAATAGTGAATAAACCATGCACAGAAGAGTTTAATTCACTAAAATTTAGTAGATGCTCATAAAATTATGGGATACTGTATTATGAAATATATTGTTATGTGTGCCTACTAGGAGTTGGAATTAGGTCAAAAAATCACTTGGTTTGACCTAGAGTAATTCCTAAAGGCAGAAAATGCTTGATTTTGTTATATTTTCTACTAGCAATTTAGGAAGAAAATGGGTATGGGGCCTATGGGACATGAACGGTATAAACCATATCTTCCTGTAACAATTGGATTTACTCCATTTGGACTTGTAAAACTTGTTGGAGATAATTATTAGTGAACTAGACAGATCCTAGTAGATGATTTATCAAGTTTAATGTAGACCTTGTTTTGGTACAAAACTAGTTCTGCATGTTAGGTAAAACATACAGGTACTTGAGAAATTTTAGATCTAGTCACTTGAATTTATTTTGCATTTTCAAAATGATTTAATCCAACTGGCTAGAAACAGATCTGGTGGAAAAACAAAAGGAAAAAAGGGGGAGAAGGGTCCACCGGGCCAAATCTGCTTGGGAGTGGGCCGTTGAGGGAGGGATCGGCCCACCAGTTACCAACCGCGCGTGCGGGGAACAACTGCCTCCCGGAGGGCCGACTCGACCCATTAACGGGGCGATGACGAAGGGGTACGGGAGCTCCTGGCCACTGGATTAGATCCAGATTGACGGCCAGGGCTCACAGTCTACCTCCCGACGGGGTTCACGGGATGAAACCCTAGGGGAGGTCGGGGCGGACGTGGGGAGGTTCACCGGAGGGCGGAGGAGGGCGAAGGAGGGGCCAGGTCGACGCGGTGCATGCCGGGGGTCCCGAGGATGGGCGAAATGGGCGGTTTTGGCGTCGGGGAGATCCTCGCGCGACGATGCCCGAAGCTTGCTCGCCGAAGCTCGTTGTAGACGATGTTGCAGAGGGTCCTAGGCATGAACAAGGATATGGTTAGATAGATCAGAGGGAGGGGAGTAATGCTAGGTAACATCCATAGAGAGAGGTAGAGGAAGGAGGGAGCTGTGCTTGCGGGAAAGGAGAAGGCCAAATCTTCTTGTTCTTCTTCTCACGAGCAGGGCAGAGCCGGGGAGGGGAAGAGGGAGCTCTGGGGTGTGAGTGGGGAGGAGAGGGGGCAAATGAGCTGAAGGGAGGGTTGTTGGGTGGCCTGTGGGCTTATAAACCGGGGACATGGTGTATGGTGCACCAAGCTCATACATGGCTAGGGCGTGGTCCAGGGCCTTTCCATTGGCTGCCAGGGGTGGTGGAGAGGGTGTGTGGGTTATTGGGTCGAGCAGGGAGTGGAGAGGAGGGTGGTGCTGCTGCTGCCCCACTTATTTCTATGCTTTTATTTAGAGGTGGTCTCTCTCTCTCTCTCAAGCACATGGGACAAGGGAGGGGAGGTGCTACAGTAGCTTGGGTTACTGTGCATGACTAGGAGAGAGTGGTGTAGTGCTGTGCAAGCTTGTCTTGATCCTTGAAGTGGTTTGGGATGGTTTTGATTTGAGCCAAAAGCTAAATTGGCAAAAGTGATCCCCACAATGGTTGTGAATGAATTTTGAAAACTTGCATTGAAGAATGTGGGGAAATGGTACTGGTAGATATAGGAGGTCAAATAATCTCTTCAAGATTTAAATGGTATTTTTCTGAAGATTATAACCTCATTTAAATGCACTTATTCAAAAAGTGCAGAAATAGATCGTGGAAGCTAAGATGATATTTTTATATTGGACAAGCTTGGTTTTTGATGTGATATGGTCCTAAATACCATAACACACATTGTATAATTTTATTGGAATTTATTGAGGTGGAAAAGTATTTTTAAGGAATTATTTCTTGTTTCTGCCATTTAAGAAAAAGGGCAAAAAGAAATAATAAAGAATCTCAAAAATATTTATTTTTTAGTTGTAAAGATGGGATATGATATATAGGCATCAAATGTTCCTTGAGTTGGCAAGGTGATTTGGAGGAAAACAAACTTGCCTTAAGAGACAAAGATTTTGGGAATTTAGTAAGAAAGGGAAATTAAATAGTTTAATAATCCAAATAATTATGGGAAATTATTTGGGGATGCTTATATCCAGGGTAGATGATGTATAGTTAGAATATATAACAAGATCACCTTGGGTATTGACAAGCAAGAGGTATTCTTGGAAGAAGAGATTGATTTGAGGATCTAGGGTTTTGTTATTTTCATACCTCCTAAACAGGGTTGGATTGGGGAGCTCAGAGCTCACCTTGGTACAAGGGGTATATGGATGGATAGAGCAAGTCATATAGTTGATCATGGAATAAAGGGTTGGGCTTGGTTTCATTTGAGGTGGTCTAGAAGAGATGGCAAACTTTGTTGAAATAAGGCTGCCATAGCAGATATGTTAGGTAGCCTCCTAAACCATGTGGGTTTAAGAAGCACAAGGCTCCAATGGAAACAAGTGAAGTGGGGGTTGATAGGCCATGGTTATTATATCATAACCAAGCAAAGAGTTGGTCAAGGGGTGATGGCCTATAGAGGAGAGCTTCTGCCAAAGTAGGCAAGATGATAAGATTTGCAAAAAAGATTATTATCTTGACTACAAAACCATCATGGATGAGTGGGATTTAAAATGGATTAACCAAGGGAAAGAGTGGGATTTGGTAATACTAATGATGTACTACTATATGGTTCAATTTCATTCTCAATAATGCACATAGGTTGGAAAAGGTAGAGCTCCAAAGATTGAATCTAGATAAGAAATCCAGACTTAGCCATTTTGGCAGATTTAGAGATTGTGACTAGTGTGCATGAGGGAAACATTTGAGAGGGTGGCAAGGGTTTATCCCTTCCATCATGTGGTTGATGTTGAGGAATAGATTTAATATAGGGGACCTACACTTGGATTGGTTCTTCACTAGGTTGGGAACTATTAGGAGTGATTATCCTTGGATTGATCTGATCAGGAGATGAGATAGTTACCTAGGTGTCTTGGGTTGATCCAGATTTGGATGCTTGCTTTCAGATTGATGATCACAAGTAAGGATTGAGTACTAAGGGGTGAGCTACTAGATTATCTCACTCTAGTTCCTAACCAAACAAAACAATCAGCAGATCAAGGCAATTCATCAAACATCAGATCAAGGTAATTCATCAAACAACAGATCAAGGAAATTCATCTTATCAAACTTATCCAATGATTACTAGGGTTACCATCAAGCCTAGCTTGGGGTAGGGGTGGGTATTTTGAAATGGGTTGTTCTTTTGAAGTAAGATAAGGACCATCTTGGTATCCCTACCAAGATTGAATGAAAAGGTTTTTGAATAAAGGTTTTGGAAAACTTAGGGGTAAGATTAGTTGGGAGTTCTGTCATGAAAACATAGGAAGATTATATATTGGTCTCCATAGTTTTGTTAATATAAACTAGTAAGGTATTTTGTTGTGTCAAAGTCATCTTGGCTTAGGTTCTTGAAATGCCAGAATATTTGAGAATATGAAAGATGAGCCAAGACATCTCTTTTGTAAAATAGATTTTGTCAACTAAGGTTGACATAAGGAGTCTATCACCTAATACACAAACAGTTGCTTGAGCACAAGCAAACAAGTAAGAAAACATTGAAATATATAACAATAAAAAGTTTTTTGTTCCCCCTGATTTTTGCCTTTAGGACACTAAATCAGGGTTGCTGAAATTGGGATGTTACAGACCTTTTCCCCTTAAAATAATCTCATCCCGAGATTAGGGAGGAGTTGGGTTGGGTGATAACATCTGCTTAGCAATTTCAGCGGTGGAAAAGAAGAGGTGTTTACAGGTCTTCTAAAGAACAAGCAGGGTCAGCTACGGTTCGGGGCTGAGTGGCTTCGGGTTTGGGCATTTAAATTAAGCTAGTGGAAAAGACGCGTTATTTTCCCCTTAGGACAAGTCTAGGTGGGTTTAGCGTCGATGGGGTACTTCCTTCTTGAGGCGAGACGATGAGTTGAGTCTTCTTTATTGCTTCGCCTCACGGTCGATTTTTCTCTCTTCAGGGTCTTGATGCACCTGGGTGTTGGCTAGACGGTCGACCTTGGAGTGGAGGACTTTACTGAAGTACCTTCTGATTATGGAGAATGCCGACTGTCATCCTTCTTGCAGGGTCGATGGTTCGGATCTAGAGGGTGGTCATCACTTAGTGCTTACTAGTGTTCGTCTCCCAGGGCCTATCGGGTTTTGGGCGGGAAAGACATAGTCTTTCCCCCTTAGAGCGACACTAGGGGTTCTTGGTGGAGTCGCCGACTTTATTGGTTGGAGTCGTATGCTGATGCTAGGGGAGGGCACTGCACCTTTCCTCCGGGGTGGTTATCTTCTGTCGACGTCATCGGAACATCTTCATGAGTTAGAGGGTCTACCAGATCAGCGCCTACTAGCTTCCCCGGGTAGTTAGTTCTGAGATGGTTAGGGGTCCAACGGGTTAGAGGGTGTCATGGGAGGCCGGCGGTCTAGGAAACAAGGTCCTTCGGAATGATGTCATTCTGGTTTGGTCTGACGCAACGTTGTGGGTAAAACATGCAAAGAAGGATTTCACACTTGCATATCATCCATACATTTAGCAGGTTCAAGCCGGTCGGTGGCGGAGGTACTTAAGGGGTTACAAAAAAGGTTTGTGCCACAGGGGGACAAGACACTTAAAGTTTTACAAAACAGGTCTTGGGACGATACATAGGTACCACGCTAGGCTAGTTGCCGCTTGCGGACGATTCCGGAGAATCCTCTTTGGCTTCATCTTTTCCTTCAGGGAGGTGGGTGGAGGATCCTTGTATATCTTGGGGTGGCTTGAACCTCTTGAGATACCGCCGAGCGGGGACACACTTCTTTCTTCCTTGGACGATGCGGCTTCCAGAGGCTTCTTCCGGTTCCTTGATTATGGCTTGATTCCTTTGCTGGACTTCTAGAGCTTCTTTGCGATTCAGGATAGCTTGCACACGATGAAGCTCCATTTGGGTGCGGCGGTACTCATCAACAACTGCGGTGAGAAGCTCATTTCTAGCATAACTATAATGGGCTTGCAGCTGTAGGGCGGGGTATGTCAAGCGAGGATTTTGGGATTGTCCAGATTAATCTACATTTCCTTTGATTAGTAGATAGAGGTTGTGGGCTGCCTCATTTCAGGAAGGACATCCCGAATGCGAAACCATGCTTCTCTTGCCGCCATATTTAGAGCCAGCACTGGGGTTGGCATTCGAAATCCTGTGGCACGAATGGGTTCTCCTGGTGCTCCATACTTTGGGGAAATGGTAACTTGTCCCAGATACAACCCAGTTTCCAGTCCTTTGTGGCGGTTGAAGGTGGGAGGTTGGGTGTATCCGCAAAGCTGGAGGGAGTCCCAGAGGAGCACGGGGAATCCTGCGCTTAGCCATGCTTCATCAATGGGTTCCATCTGCACAGAGGAGGGTTTGTGGTTTAGGGGTGAGAATAAACACATAGGTGCAGATTTATCAGGGTACACAGTTGGTACTAAGCATCGTTGCTTGGTTTTTCTCTGACGACTCTCGGAGTAGGGGGTGGTTTTTTCGAGTTTGAGTTTGAGTCGAAAGACGTAGTCTTCCACCTTAGGGCTTTACTTGGGGTTTTCAAGGCTTTCTTATGTGACCATCCTGCTGAGGAGGGGTTTTTGGCTATGAGGTTGCGAGGGCTAGTGTTTGATACGCCAGCAAAGGGTGGTCGAAGTTTTAGTATCACATGATCAAGGGCAGACAATCAACACATTTCAAGCATCATACACGCACATGACAAGCAAACAAGGCATACCATCAGTACTAAGGAGGTGACTACACGCCATAATGGGAATCCTATTTTAGGGATGCTAATCCTAAGTATGGACGTTACGGGGGTCTAATCTTCTATCCTGTCGTCTTTTATCATCGGTGCCGTACCTGATTTATTTGGGGGCGGTGAAGGACTCCGTTGGTAGGGCGATCTTGTAGTGTCGGTCGTCGTTGGTAGCTCCTTTGTCTTACTTGTGTTGGGGTATCTTCGTTCCGGGATCTTCGTCTCATAGTCTCCGATTCGGACTTTATTTGTGAAAACAGATTAGTTGAAGTAGATGAGATATAGAGTAATCCATTTTCAAATTGTTTAAGTCAGAGAAGATGAGATAAGAAATCCTTTGAAAATATTTTGAGAAACTAGTTTTTGAAAACCGGGTGTTTTTCCAGAATAGTGGTTTTCCTGCCTAACGTCCATGCTAACTAAGGTCTCCTACAGTCAGTATGGCTCTAATACCATGTCTGTGGCACCCCGGATTTACGGTCTGAGAATACCCGTTATGAAGACAATTCACATTCCCATGACCAGTCAGCCGTGAGCATAACCGACTAGTATCATTACAACATCCATATAGTAACGGGTACAAAACTTACAGAATGGTCATTATGGCGATTACAAAACAAGTAGCGGAAGTCTTCAAGCATAGAGCCCATGTCATGCCTTAACCTATAGGCAACTGACTGGGAAGACGGCATAGCTCGCATAGACGTCAGCACCTTCGTCACTTCTTAACATCTGCAATCTGGCCCAGTAAATATCTAGGGGCAATGCCGATGAGTACTTTGAATGTACTCGCAAACCACCAAGACACGGTAATAAGATAATGCATATTTGGCTGTGGCGAGTTAGCTCTACACTATAGTAGTTTTTAGAGGAAATATACAACAGCATCTCTATATCTTTGTTGAAAAAGAGTTTTTGGAAAGTATGCCTCCTTTTTGAAAATTCGGACATCTCCATATCCTTGTTAAAAACTTGGGAAACAGTTTTACAATAAAACCCTTTTTAAAACCTTATCGACCATCTCTGGTCCAAATCCAACTCATTCTTATCGTTCCTCGTGACCAAGTCACATCCTTTATCTCATCTCAACATATCCGAAGGGTACTCCTAGCACTTGCCATTCCAACCTTCCTTGACCGTGGACATGGATATTCGTATAGATTAGACTCTATAGTGTTTGCGCACTTTACCCAAAAGAATCAATACATCTGCCGGGATAACAACCATGGCCCACTACACATGATAGGCGGGGTTTCGGATAATCAAACCTAGCTTCTCATTTGTCCATCCCTAGCAAAGGCGGATTTTCCTTTTGGGTTTGTTCTCCCCGGTACGAGTATGTGGCATGACGGCCTTAGTCCTCCCTGCAGCAGTTCCGTATACCCAAACCCGCAGCTTGGCAATATACAATTGTTGACTCCACTTCCTTCCCTACTCCTAAAACATACCGTCCGCGGGAGACCCAATTGTTGCACTGACTCTTCCAACGTAGCGGGTGATGGAGGCCCCAGATCCGCAGATCTGGAGTAGAGTCCACTCGGGTGTAGCATCCCAATTGTCTAACAATTGCAATGCTACTACCCTAGTCTATATAAATGCTACTTCCTATATATAATTGTTGCATCATAATTATATCATGCTCATGTCATCATGCCACCTTGCATTTGAGCATCATATAAAACCCTTTTGGTTTGGTTCTTCTCTCATATGCATTTATATTGTATTACTTGTATTTGCCTCTTTTAGTTGTCTCTTGTTAATTGTATTTGTTTCTTGATACCATGTATTTGGTTTTTGATATATGCTAGATGCCCAATTTGTGTTGAGGGCATATCTTTCTAATTCTTTCCATCCTACCACTTGTCCATATCAACTTCCATGTGATAATATCCTCCTCCTACCATATACATGTATGTGGGGACATCCAATTGTTCTTGGGTTTTAATTTAGGCCACATACATCCTTATGGTTCCTTTCATTTATTCTTCTACACATGGCATAGTGTGGTTTGATCCAAACTAACTAAATATGCCATGGGCACATGCCCATCCCAAAAATCTTGTTTCAATTGCATTCTTATATTTTTTGCCTTTTCCTACCTCACATGCATGTGCTCCTTTTTGTTTTCACAAAATAGGCAACACGATACATGTATGTCTATATTGCATGGCCCATCCAAAAACATGATCCCTCACCTCCCCTTGTTTCTTTTGAGACCTTGTTGGTTTTTATATAACCTTTGCATTGTTTTGAAATCAAAAGAAAAGAGAGAAAACAAATACAAACAACCAGCCATACCTCTACCCATGTATCTCTAATCCATCTAAGAGCCGAGCTAGCTAAACTATCTAGCTAAAGAAAACCTACCGTGTGGCACACCACATCATCCAAAACCCATCCCCAAAACCTGATCAAACTAGCTAGCTTGGTCCAATCATTCCGTGGTGCAAACCACATACCCTTAACTTGTCCTGTTTCTCTTCCTCCCTCTTTAAGCAAAGAAGAGAGAGAGAGGGAAAAGCAAGCCTACCCGTTCCCTCTTCCCTCCTTCCTTTCTTGTAAAAAGGCATCCAGCCACCCCCATGTGCTCTCCCCTCCTCCCTTATCTCCTGCAGCACCACCAAACCTCGCAGAACCCTATCAGATCCCATCTGGGCGAAGCACAACCCCTCCCTATCCTCTTCCCCAAGCTCCAAGCATGGCCATGGCAGACCTAAACCTAGCCCCACATCCACCTCTGATCCCTATCGTTCTGAAGCGATCCAAGGCTTGCCACCAGCTCTGGGAGGTCCCTCTGTGTCCTCTGCTTCGCCCTGGACTGAAGATGGACGCCGGAGCTCACCGGAGCGCCGCCGCCACCGCCGTGAACCGAGAAATCGAAGCTGCTGCAAACCGCTGCCTCCTCGCTGATCTACGACACCCCAAGCCCTCTCCTTGACTCTGCAAGGCGCTGGTGAGACCCCTGTACTACCTGACAACGTCCCGTGCTATGCCTCGACTTATGTAGCCGTCGACCTCGCCGCGCGCGATCACCGCCATAGTGCACACGTGTTTCTGTGTTTTCTTCCCTGTTCCGGTCGCTCAGCTTGCCTCGATCCTTTGTTCTTGAATTCACGCTGCAGATCGTAGCTGGTGTTCCCTCTCCAAAACAAGCCGCCCGATTTCGTTAAGAATCGAGTCTGGAATCCTCGCTCGAAGTTGCGTCGGTTTGCTGTCAAGATTCAGTCTCGCTTATTCAGTTTCGTCAGACAACAGCTAAGTTCCTCCCAAACCCTCTGATCCCTTATGTTTTCCGGTGATGCAGACCCTCTTTGACAAAACTCTGAACACGGAACTTTTAGCCCTATCATCCCTCTTCATCTTTCATTTTTGCGTCATGGCGAAATTCGTCTCCGTTCGGTCGCAATCGTCGTTGCAAACCAGTCCAATTTCAGCCGTTTTCTAGAATCTGTCCGACAGTTTTAAACCGCGAGATATCCTCTGTTCATCTCCTTGCCCCGTCCGCTGCAGACCTCCGTTGGCGAAGATCCAAACATCAAAGTTGTATTCCTTGTTTCCCTCTCCAAGTTTCGTTTTTACCACACCTTCAAATTCCCAGCCGTTTACTCGCCAACCTCAACCAAAGATCCGTTCAGCTGGCAGTTTTATGAACGAAATATTAAATCGAGACAACCTCCGGAGGATTTCTAAAAACCCCTAGACTTTTGTCCACTTCACCCATGATCCCCCACCCCCATGTGTCATCCCCTCACGCCTCAGGCCAGTACCAGTGCCCACTCGTCATTCACTGTGGGTCAGAAACCTCTGAGTAAGAAAAGTCTCTGTTCTTTTCTGTTTTAAATTAAACTTTTCAAATTTGTTTTAAATTCAAATCTAAATCTGTTTTTAAATAACTTTTAAAATACAAATCCAAATACTACATATAATATATGTTTTTGAATCAGAAAAATGTGAGGATTTCAAATATGCTATTCAAATTACTTTTGCACATTTAAAATTCCAAGTTGAGTAAAATTACATAAAATGCCCCTTGACTTAATTAATTAATAACTTTAGTTCTATAACTCCAAATTTGACAAATGATATGTATAAAATGATCAGCTCGACGAGACCTTTCTGTTTATGCTATACATGACTTAAATTGCAGCATGCATCATATAAATATATAGTATACAGCAACTAATATGACAATAAAATGTGGCCAAACCTTAATAAAATGACTTATTCTTGTATACCACACCTCACCCATGCCATGCTACCTTATTGCCATGTAAATTGTGCATCATTCATCATGGCATGATTGTTTGCTTGACGCATCTTATTCATATGCTTGTGCTCTATATTCATGTTGGCCTTGTTTGTTTGGTTTTTCTCGGATAGACCGAAGCGGGGTTATATCAAGAGAACCAGAGCACTACCTGGATCCGTCTCGCTTCAAGCGGTTGTTGTCGCAAGCACTTCCACATGCTTGCATACATACAAGACCTATTGCCTCTATCTTATTCTTGCATCATTGAGTCGCGATTGCATTAAATTGAATCCCAAGTATGCATAGCCTTTACTTTTAAACCCTACCAAGCTTGTTCCTCCATCCCATGAGCCATTACTACAGATTTGTTTGAGCCATGCGAGTCGAGAACAACATGTGTAGGGTATGTGAGTCGATGGATAACGAGGTACCTAAACAACTTAACACGAGTAGTAATGGGATAACTAATGAAAGTGGCACCGGTGAGCAACATCTGCTATTTGGTTTTTCCTGCTCACTTGTGTCCCGTAAGACCCCGAGTACTTGATTCATGTTCCTTGATTTATCGCGCTATCCACATCCGGGAGGTATATGGGACCCCCCTGGGCCAGAGCTTGATTCAGTCTTATTTCTTGGGGCCACAAACTAGTTTGAGGTTTTGTTTACTATCCTGTACTTATGCCATGCTATTGCTTTATTTAAATTGTGCGAGGAGCACACTGTACTGTTTAGGAATTGTGACCCGTTTACGTGGTATCGACAGTCCCCGTTTGGGGATCTGCTGTCGTTTACCGCCGGCCCCACAAACCTCGGGTCCGTCTCGAAGTCAGCTAACCGTTCGGGTGTACTCAAGGTGTCCTGAAATATTTCTGAATCCTGTGATTGTTCAGTCGTGAAAGCCTCGTTGGGTTTTGATTTGGTTTTTCCGAGGTTGATCGAGCGTGTGTTGCTATTGGTGCACCCCGGCCGGGTAAAACTTTCTGAAAGCCGTGTCCGCGGATATGGACGACTTGGAGCACAGTTTCTCGATCATAGACAAGCATAACTAAAGAACCGTTTTAATCTGACTAAGTAATTGTCTAGTAAATAGTGCAATACTCATGGAATGGTTAATAAAATTGCCAACGGATGGGGGGGTTGTTCGTCCGCTTCCTCGTTGGTAAGCGAGGAGGAGGATGGATCTGATGAAATTACTATTATAACTGTTGTCCTTAATTCACGGACATCCGTCTATCATTGGTTAGGCGGATGGTTAGCGTTATCTGTAAACTGCTAGGGTTTATCTTTCGCTGCAATTCGTCACCCTGTGTTGTGTCCCCTTTAGAGGCATTAAGACTTCTTGAGTACCCTTAGGGTCTCACACGATAAATTATTGGTTCGATGAAGCAGTACCCTCGCAGGACGGATACTGGGTGGAAGAGGCTGATGATGTGGGCAACGATCGTTCGGTGTAGAGATTCCGGGAACGGGGATCCGTGAGATCTGTGGGCGGGATGTGCTTAGTTCTATGGCATCTTATGCCGATTTGCTTCTTATCCATACTCGGACTTTGTTTTGCCGCTTCCGCTTGATACTCTGATGTGTGATGTATGAGGAATTATCCTAAAATATTATATCTATCTAGGTCATTTGAATCTTGCCGTATGGCGTTGCTATATTTCCTTTCTTTCTAGATGGTATGGCTCTGATGTACTCTTGTATGGTGGCTTGCATACATACTCATTTGTGTATGTAGTTGATCCCTTCGCCGATTACGCTTGCGTCTGAGTCCCGTTGAGTTGGAAGTGGTTGGGACGGCCGAAAGGTCTACTCGTGAGTGGCTTTTGGGGCCCCACCGTACTATTTCAACCACTACCGCTCATCCAGGCTTGTATCTAGGAGCGTAATTCACCGAGGTAGTTACAATTGGTATCAGAGCCATCCCGACCTTCAGGGTCTCAGCCAAACGGTCGTTGTCAGTCTAGCAAATATTTTTGGTAGTTATGTATACTAGGGAAAAACAAAATGCGAGAGTAGGACTGCTTCCACTTTTCTTCTTACCCACCCACCCACCCTTTTCTGGTAAGGAAGTGTAACGTTTTCTATCCTCTTCTTAAATTCAAACTAGGATTCACGTGTTCTGGGTTTCCGTAGTACCATAGGTTGAGTGTGTGTGTATGTGTAATTCCTTGTCTATCTGTTGTATCCAACATGTTATCCTTATCTGCCTTTGGTTATCAACTGTTGGTACATTCCATCTTGTGAGCTTTTGAATACCGGTAGCGATCTATCGACTCTGGTTAACGTGCCATCTTCTTAAGGGTGTCCTTCCTTCTAGCAACTCCACATTCTGGAAACCATCGGTAGCGATTCGCAACTATTGGTATACCGCTACCTGATAAGTGTTTTTGCGCATCTATTGGTATTTTAATGCCGAAAAATGCGGAAACATTTTCTTTGCTACATCCCTGCTTCCACACTCCTTTTCAGTCATGTGTGAAACATTATCTATCTCCCTTTATCAGCATGTCCACGCTAACTCATTCTTTTGTCACCGGCGCTTAATCCTAGAGTTTCATTTCATCTCCAATTCTCTTGGGCTAATTACATAACATGTGTCGATCCGATGCGGGTAATTGTAATTTGGTTCTCGGCATAGCTATATTTCACTCATGATAAGTGTCATATCGATCTGGATGATGGAGTGGAATATGGAAAATGCAATCACCACTATCCTCCAAATGGTGACGGTTATCTCCTGTGATTTTGAGTACACCGCGATCATATCTATGCATATTCAAACATCTTTGGCAATCCGAGTTTCTCCAAGCACTACGGTATATCATCATCCATCATCGCACATCCTTTTGAACCCCATATCTGCACAAATTCTCACGGATACGAGGGAATTGCATCTTTTAAATCTCGATAGCTTTGCTTAAGGTATGAGCTATCATCTTCTTATCCAAGATCTCTTTATCTTTGTAACCGTGATCCGATCGACAATGTGAACCGGTGACATCTCTTCTTCTTCCGAAGGACCAGTTAACCTATTCTCACATCAGCATCTTCTTCAACAGAATCCTTACTGTAACGCTGATCTTTCAAAGAGCGTTGAGCTCGAAAGTGTTTCGAGCATTTGTTCGTTCTCCGCCTCTTGAACTTGGTATTCTAGGAATATCTTGTTAATCCAGGTGGTATATGTTGATAATATGCTTGCCTATTCGATATCTATGGAAGGACATGGAAGATCATGTGTCTCTTTCTCTCGAGCTTCGTGAGCCTTTGTGTGCAAAGTCTCAAAGTGAGAATTCTAACTTTTGATGTCACATATCTCGACCACGTCCTTCGCTAAATACATTACTTCAACTCGAATCAGCAAGTCCATTGTTAATTCCATCCTCCATCTTCAACCAATCCGAGTTGTTCCTTGTTGGCAAGTTATCATCGTCGTTCACCAAGATTTCCTCAAGGCTGCTAAATCTTTCTCAATCATTTCAAGAAGATCATGGAGGTCTTTCACCTCAATCTCGTTAAGTAATCTCTTGAAACCCTCTCTCTCTATCGTCTATGCTCAATCCACCGGAGGCCATGAATACCTTCCAGATCTTGTATTCCTTCTGTTCAAGTGGTGCTACCTTTTTCTATATCTGTGAAATTTTGCAGTTGTCTCCGTGATCTTCCTTTATATCTTTCCGGTGGCTTGGTACTTCCGACATGACGACAACATCATCATCTTTATCTATCTATGAATCCGGCGAATCGTTTGCATCTATCCTTGTTTTCTAACGGAGTTCTATGAGTTTTTGCCAACACCTTCAGTCTGTTTCGGTAGTTGGGTTGCATGATTTTCTTATTCATGTGCGGAGTAATGCTTTGAGTGCGGGATGGAGTAGCTACCATACCACTACTCTTATCATTCGCTCTTGTACATTGAATTGGTGAATTAATGTGATTTCACTCATTGCGGAAGTTAGAAGTGGCCTTTATCCTTGATACTTTTACTTCCATCCTTGTTTTTCCGAGTGCTCTTTCGAAGAAAGTAATCAATAATCTCTTGTTGGTGATCTCACCCTTTCTACACGGAGCAAAATCCTCAATTATCTGGTGGAAACAAACGCAAACTCCTTTTTCTATCCTCGTCTTTCTACCGATGCTCGATATCCCCAAACAAGATTAAAGGAAACTATCTCTCTCCTTGTTTCATCAATTATTTTTACGTGGTAAAGCCAATTATGGTTGATGCCATCACCCAAAATCTATTGCGTTAGCCTCAAGGCTAAAGAAAGCAATAAGTATATCTGCAATAAACTCCAGATCCTCCATATTCTTTGCTTCTCGGGATTCCACCATGATCTGGCTTCACATCCATCTCTGGAAGTTATATCCGTGCACCTAAATTGCGTGATCCTTGGTTCTTACCGGCGCAACAAGAATCTAATCCGACGATGTCTAACTAAATTTTTTCTGTTGTTATCAAGGGACTCTATTGTTTGAAGGCAATATTGTTTTCGTATTTCATTTCTCAAACCCGAGAGAAGATACGATGCTATTGTCATAGTGGTTCAAAACCTCTCCAATCTAGCTCTTTTTCTTCCGGCGAGACAAAGATTCATCCTCTCTCGTATCGGTAAATCTTTAATCTTAATGGTGTGTCTTTCTGTATCCATGATACATCATCTTCTCCTTTTCTTTCACAAGTGGTTATATTCTTTTATCATGTTTCTTGGGAAAACTGAAGCCATGTCCATCCTATCCTTCTTGTCTCACGACAATCCTTCAACTCTTCTAACCATTGTTTCTCAAGCAAAACGCAGGACTCGCAACAAGTCTAGCAAGTTTTGCAAGGTGTAGTGGTCGCACCATTCCGTTGTTCATCAACTTGGGAACGTGAGGGTCACCTTCGTTCGGAAACCCGCCTCTCCTTGTGTTGTTTTCTTTTTCCTAGGAATCTCGGGGCGAGATTCTTGTTTAGTGGGGGAGAGTTTTAGCATCCCAATTGTCTAACAATTGCAATGCTACTACCCTAGTCTATATAAATGCTACTTCCTATATATAATTGTTGCATCATAATTATATCATGCTCATGTCATCATGCCACCTTGCATTTGAGCATCATATAAAACCCTTTTGGTTTGGTTCTTCTCTCATATGCATTTATATTGTATTACTTGTATTTGCCTCTTTTAGTTGTCTCTTGTTAATTGTATTTGTTTCTTGATACCATGTATTTGGTTTTTGATATATGCTAGATGCCCAATTTGTGTTGAGGGCATATCTTTCTAATTCTTTCCATCCTACCACTTGTCCATATCAACTTCCATGTGATAATATCCTCCTCCTACCATATACATGTATGTGGGGACATCCAATTGTTCTTGGGTTTTAATTTAGGCCACATACATCCTTATGGTTCCTTTCATTTATTCTTCTACACATGGCATAGTGTGGTTTGATCCAAACTAACTAAATATGCCATGGGCACATGCCCATCCCAAAAATCTTGTTTCAATTGCATTATTATATTTTTTGCCTTTTCCTACCTCACATGCATGTGCTCCTTTTTGTTTTCACAAAATAGGCAACACGATACATGTATGTCTATATTGCATGGCCCATCCAAAAACATGATCCCTCACCTCCCCTTGTTTCTTTTGAGACCTTGTTGGTTTTTATATAACCTTTGCATTGTTTTGAAATCAAAAGAAAAGAGAGAAAACAAATACAAACAACCAGCCATACCTCTACCCATGTATCTCTCTAATCCATCTAAGAGCCTGAGCTAGCTAAACTATCTAGCTAAAGAAAACCTACCCGTGTGGCACACACCACATCATCCAAAACCCATCCCCAAAACCTGATCAAACTAGCTAGCTTGGTCCAATCATTCCCGGTGGTGCAAACCACATACCCTTAACTTGTCCTGTTTCTCTTCCTCCCTCTTTAAGCAAAGAAGAGAGAGAGAGGGAAAAGCAAGCCTACCCGTTCCCTCTTCCCTCCTTCCTTTCTTGTAAAAAGGCATCCAGCCACCCCCATGTGCTCTCCCCTCCTCCCTTATCTCCTGCAGCACCACCAAACCTCGCAGAACCCTATCAGATCCCATCTGGGCGAAGCACAACCCCTCCCTATCCTCTTCCCCAAGCTCCAAGCATGGCCATGGCAGACCTAAACCTAGCCCCACATCCACCTCTGATCCCTATCGTTCTGAAGCGATCCAAGGCTTGCCACCAGCTCTGGGAGGTCCCTCTGTGTCCTCTGCTTCGCCCTGGACTGAAGATGGACGCCGGAGCTCACCGGAGCGCCGCCGCCACCGCCGTGAACCGAGAAATCGAAGCTGCTGCAAACCGCTGCCTCCTCGCTGATCTACGACACCCCAAGCCCTCTCCTTGACTCTGCAAGGCGCTGGTGAGACCCCTGTACTCGACAACGTCCGTGCTATGCCTCGACTTATGTAGCCGTCGACCTGCCGCGCGATCACCGCCATAGTGCACGTGTTTGTGTTTTCTTCCTGTTCGTCGCTGCCGTACGCCTCGATCCTTTGTTCTTGAATTCACGCCTGCAGATGCGTAGCCTGGTGTTCCCTCTCCAAAACAAGCCGCCCCACGCCCGATTTCGTTAAGAATCGAGTCTGGAATCCTCGCTCGAAGTTGCGTCGGTTTGCTGTCAAGATTCAGTCTCGCTTATTCAGTTTCGTCAGACAACAGCTAAGTTCCTCCCAAACCCTCTGATCCCTTATGTTTTCCGGTGATGCAGACCCTCTTTGACAAAACTCTGAACACGGAACTTTTAGCCCTATCATCCCTCTTCATCTTTCATTTTTGCGTCATGGCGAAATTCGTCTCCGTTCGGTCGCAATCGTCGTTGCAAACCAGTCCAATTTCAGCCGTTTTCTAGAATCTGTCCGACAGTTTTAAACCGCGAGATATCCTCTGTTCATCTCCTTGCCCCGTCCGCTGCAGACCTCCGTTGGCGAAGATCCAAACATCAAAGTTGTATTCCTTGTTTCCCTCTCCAAGTTTCGTTTTTACCACACCTTCAAATTCCCAGCCGTTTACTCGCCAACCTCAACCAAAGATCCGTTCAGCTGGCAGTTTTCGCGAACCGAAATACAGTTTCGTCAGACAACCTCCGGGAGGATTTCTAAAAAACCCCCTAGACTTTTTGTCCACTTCACCCGCAGTCCCCCACGCCCCCATGTGTCATCCCCCTCACGCCTCAGCCCAGTCAGCGCCCCAGGCCCACTCGTCATTCACTGTGGGTCAGAAACCTCTGAGTAAGAAAAGTCTCTGTTCTTTTCTGTTTTAAATTAAACTTTTCAAATTTGTTTTAAATTCAAATCTAAATCTGTTTTTAAATAACTTTTAAAATACAAATCCAAATACTACATATAATATATGTTTTTGAATCAGAAAAATGTGAGGATTTCAAATATGCTATTCAAATTACTTTTTGCACATTTAAAATTCCAAGTTGAGTAAAATTACATAAAATGCCCCTTGACTTAATTAATTAATAACTTTAGTTCTATAACTCCAAATTTGACAAATGATATGTATAAAATGATCAGCTCGACGAGACCTTTCTGTTTATGCTATACATGACTTAAATTGCAGCATGCATCATATAAATATATAGTATACAGCAACTAATATGACAATAAAATGTGGCCAAACCTTAATAAAATGACTTATTCTTGTATACCACACCTCACCCATGCCATGCTACCTTATTGCCATGTAAATTGTGCATCATTCATCATGGCATGATTGTTTGCTTGACGCATCTTATTCATATGCTTGTGCTCTATATTCATGTTGGCCTTGTTTGTTTGGTTTTTCTCGGATAGACACTGAGCAGGGGTTATATCAAGAGAACCGAGCACTACCAGATCCGTCCCTCGCTTCAATCGAGTTGTCGGGCAAGCACTTCCACATGCTTGCATACATAAAGACCTATTGCCTCTATCTTATTCTTGCATCATTGAGTCGCGATTGCATTAAATTGAATCCCAAGTATGCATAGCCTTTACTTTTAAACCCTACCAAGCTTGTTCCTCCATCCCATGAGCCATTACTACAGATTTGTTTGAGCCATGCGAGTCGAGAAAGATGTGTAGGGTATGTGAGAGTCGATGGATAACGAGGTACCTAAACAACTTAACTTTGAGTAGTAATGGGATAACTAATGAAAGTGGCACGGTGAGCAACATCTGCTATTTGGTTTTTCCTGCTCACTTGTGTCCGTAAGACCCCGAGTACTTGATTTACATTCCTTGATTTATCGCGCTATCCACATCCGGAGGTATATGGGACCCCCGAGCCGAGCTTGATTCCGTCTTATTTCTTGGGGCCACAAACTAGTTTGAGGTTTTGTTTACTATCCTGTACTTATGCCATGCTCTTGCTTTATTTAAATTGTGCGAGCACCTTTTCTTAGGAATTGTGACCCGTTCGTGGTATCGGCAGTCCCGTTTGGGGATCTGCTGCGTTACCTGCCGCCCCACAAACCTCGGGTCCGTCTCAAGAAGTCTAACCGTTCTTGGTGTACTCAAGGGTGTCCCCACGAAATATTTCTGAATCTGTGATTGTTCGTGAAAGCCTCGTTGGGTTTTGATTTGGTTTTCCGAGGTTGATCGAGCGTGTGTTGCTATTGGTGCACCGGGGTAAAACTTTCTGAAAGCCGTGTCCGCGGATATGGACGACTTGGAGCACAGTTTCTCGATCATAGACAAGCATAACTAAAGAACCGTTTTAATCTGACTAAGTAATTGTCTAGTAAATAGTGCAATACTCATGGAATGGTTAATAAAATTGCCAACGGATGGGGGGGTTGTTCGTCCGCTTCCTCGTTGGTAAGCGAGGAGGAGGATGGATCTGATGAAATTACTATTATAACTGTTGTCCTTAATTCACGGACATCCGTCTATCATTGGTTAGGCGGATGGTTAGCGTTTATCTGTAGAACTGCTAGGGTGTATCTTTCGCTGCAATTGCGTCACCCCAGGTTGTGTCCCTTTAGAGGCATTAAGACTTGATGAGCACCCTTAGGGTCTCACATGATAAATTATTGGTTCAGATGAACAGGTACCCTCGCAGGACGGATACTGGGTGGAAGAGGCTGATGATGTGGGCAACGATCGTTCGGTGTAGAGATTCCGGGAACGGGGATCCGTGAGATCTGTGGGCGGGATGTGCTTAGTTCTATGGCATCTTATGCCGATTTGCTTCTTATCCATACTCGGACTTTGTTTTGCCGCTTCCGCTTGATACTCTGATGTGTGATGTATGAGGAATTATCCTAAAATATTATATCTATCTAGGTCATTTGAATCTTGCCGTATGGCGTTGCTATATTTCCTTTCTTTCTAGATGGTATGGCTCTGATGTACTCTTGTATGGTGGCTTGCATACATACTCATTTGTGTATGTAGTTGATCCCTTCGCCTGCCGATTCACGCCGTCTGAGTCCCGTTGAGTTGGAAGTGGTTGGGACGGAAAGGTCTACCGTGAGTGGCTTTGGGGCCCCACCGCATTATTTCAACCACTACGCTCATCCGAGCTTGTATCTAGGAGCGTAATTCACCGGTAGTTACAATTGGTATCGAGCCATCCGACCTTGTGGTCTCAACCAAAGCAGTCGTTGTCAGTCTAGCAAATATTTTTGGTAGTTATGTATACTAGGGAAAAACAAAATGCGAGAGTAGGACTGCTTCCACTTTTCTTCTTACCCACCCACCCACCCTTTTCTGGTAAGGAAGTGTAACGTTTTCTATCCTCTTCTTAAATTCAAACTAGGATTCACGTGTTCTGGGTTTCCGTAGTACCATAGGTTGAGTGTGTGTGTATGTGTAATTCCTTGTCTATCTGTTGTATCCAACATGTTATCCTTATCTGCCTTTGGTTATCAACTGTTGGTACATTCCATACTGACAGGCTTTTGAATACCGGCGCGATCTATCTGACTCCTGGTTAACCGGTGCCATCTTCTTAAGGGTGTCCTTCCTTCTAGCAACTCCACATTCTGTGAAACCATCAGGTAGCGATTCGCAACTATTGGTATACCGCTACCTGATAAGTGTTTTTGCGCATCTATTGGTATTTTAATGCCGAAAAATGCGGAAACATTTTCTTTGATACATCCCTGCTTCCACACTCCTTTTCAGTCATGTGTGAAACATTATCTATCTCCCTTTTATCAGCATGTCCACGCTAACTCATTCTTTTGTCACCGGCGCTTAATCCTAGAGTTTCATTTCATCTCCAATTCTCTTGGGCTAATTACATAACATGTGTCGATCCGATGCGGGTAATTGTAATTTGGTTCTCGGCATAGCTATATTTCACTCATGATAAGTGTCATATCGGTCTGGTTGATGGAGTGGAATATGGAAAATGCAATCACCACTATCCTCCAAATGGTGACGGTTATCTCCTGTGATTTTGAGTACACCGCGATCATATCTATGCATATTCAAACATCTTTGGCAATCCAGAGTTTCTCCAAGCACTACGGCGGTATATCATCTGTCCATCATGCTGCACATCCTTTTGAACCCCATATCTGCACAAATTCTCCTGGATACGAGGGAATTGCATCTTTTCGTCTCTGATAGCTTTGCTTAAGGTATGAGCTATCATCTGTTCTTATCCAAGATCTCTTTATCTTTGTAACCGGTGATCCGATCGACAATGTGAACCAGGTGACATCTCTTCTTCTTCCGAAGGACCAGTTAACCTATTCATCGAGCATCTTCTTCAACAGAATCCTTACCGTGCGCTGATCTTTCAAAGAGCGTTGAGCTCAGAAAGTGTTTCGAGCATTTGTTCGTTCTCCCGCCTCTTGAACTTGGTATTCTAGGAATATCTTGTTAATCCAGGGTGGTATATGTTGATAATATGCTTGCCTATTCGATATCTATGGAAGGACATGGAAGATCATATGTGTCTCTTTCTCTCGAGCTTCGTGAGCACTGCCTGTGTGCAAAGTCTCAAAGTGAGAATTCTAACTTTTTGAAGTCACATATCTCGACCACGTCCTTCTGCTAAATACATTACTTCAACTCTGGAATCAGCAAGTCCATTGTTAATTCCATCCTCCATCTTCAACCAATCCGGAGTTGTTCCTTGTTGGCAAGTTATCATCGTCGTTCCGCCGAAGATTTCCTCAAGGCTGCTAAATCTTTCTCAATCATTTCAAGAAGATCATGGAGGTCTTTCACCTCAATCTCGTTAAGTAATCTCTTGAAACCCTCTCTCTATCGCCTATGCTCAATCCACGGAGGCCATGAATACCTTCCAGATCTTGTATTCTTACATTCACGTGGTGCTACCTTTTTCTATATCTGTGAAATTTTGCAGTTGTCTCCGTGATCTTCCTTTATATCTTTCCGGTGGCTTGGTACTTCCGACATGACGACAACATCATCATCTTTATCTATCTATGAATCCGGCGAATCGTTTGCATCTATCCTTGTTTTCTAACGGAGTTCTATGAGTTTTTGCCAACACCTTGATCTTTCGGTAGTTGGGTTGCATGATTTTCTTATTCATGTGCGGAGTAATGCTTTGAGTGCGGGATGGAGTAGCTACCATACCACTACTCTTATCATTCGCTCTTGTACATTGAATTGGTGAATTAATGTGATTTCACTCATTGCACGGAAGTTAGAAGTGGCCTTTATCCCTTGATACTTTTACTTCCATCCTTGTTTTTCCGGAGTGCTCTTTCGAAGAAAGTAATCAATAATCTCTTGTTGGTGATCTCACCCTTTCTACACGGAGCAAAATCCTCAATTATCTGGTGGAAACAAACGCAAACTCCTTTTTCTATCCTCGTCTTTCTACCGATGCTCGATATCCCCAAACAAGATTAAAGGAAACTATCTCTCTCCTTGTTTCATCAATTATTTTTCTGTGGTAAAGCCAATTATGGTTGATGCCATCAGCCGCAAATCTATTGCGTTAGCCTCAAGGCTAAAGAAAGCAATAAGTATATCTGCAATAAACTCCAGATCCTCCATATTCTTTGCTTCTCGGGATTCCACCATGATCTGGCTTCACATCCATCTCTGGAAGTTATATCCGTGCACCTAAATTGCGTGATCCTTGGTTCTTACCGGCGCAACAAGAATCTAATCCGACGATGTCTAACTAAATTTTTTCTGTTGTTATCAAGGGACTCTATTGTTTGAAGGCAATATTGTTTTCGTATTTCATTTCTCAAACCCGAGAGAAGATACGATGCTATTGTCATAGTGGTTCAAAACCTCTCCAATCTAGCTCTTTTTCTTCCGGCGAGACAAAGATTCATCCTCTCTCGTATCGGTAAATCTTTAATCTTAATGGTGTGTCTTTCTGTATCCATGATACATCATCTTCTCCTTTTCTTTCACAAGTGGTTATATTCTTTTATCATGTTTCTTGGGAAAACTGAAGCCATGTCCATCCTATCCTTCTTGTCTCACGACAATCCTTCAACTCTTCTAACCATTGTTTCTCAAGCAAAACGCAGGACTCGCAACAAGTCTAGCAAGTTTTGCAAGGTGTAGTGGTCGCACCATTCCGTTGTTCATCAACTTGGGAACGTGAGGGTCACCTTCGTTCGGAAACCCGCCTCTCCTTGTGTTGTTTTCTTTTCCTAGGAATCTCGGGGCGAGATTCTTGTTTAGTGGGGGAGAGTTTTAGCATCCCAATTGTCTAACAATTGCAATGCTACTACCCTAGTCTATATAAATGCTACTTCCTATATATAATTGTTGCATCATAATTATATCATGCTCATGTCATCATGCCACCTTGCATTTGAGCATCATATAAAACCCTTTTGGTTTGGTTCTTCTCTCATATGCATTTATATTGTATTACTTGTATTTGCCTCTTTTAGTTGTCTCTTGTTAATTGTATTTGTTTCTTGATACCATGTATTTGGTTTTTGATATATGCTAGATGCCCAATTTGTGTTGAGGGCATATCTTTCTAATTCTTTCCATCCTACCACTTGTCCATATCAACTTCCATGTGATAATATCCTCCTCCTACCATATACATGTATGTGGGGACATCCAATTGTTCTTGGGTTTTAATTTAGGCCACATACATCCTTATGGTTCCTTTCATTTATTCTTCTACACATGGCATAGTGTGGTTTGATCCAAACTAACTAAATATGCCATGGGCACATGCCCATCCCAAAAATCTTGTTTCAATTGCATTATTATATTTTTTGCCTTTTCCTACCTCACATGCATGTGCTCCTTTTGTTTTCACAAAATAGGCAACACGATACATGTATGTCTATATTGCATGGCCCATCCAAAAACATGATCCCTCACCTCCCCTTGTTTCTTTTGAGACCTTGTTGGTTTTTATATAACCTTTGCATTGTTTTGAAATCAAAAGAAAAGAGAGAAAACAAATACAAACAACCAGCCATACCTCTACCCATGTATCTCTCTAATCCATCTAAGAGCCTGAGCTAGCTAAACTATCTAGCTAAAGAAAACCTACCCGTGTGGCACACACCACATCATCCAAAACCCATCCCCAAAACCTGATCAAACTAGCTAGCTTGGTCCAATCATTCCCGGTGGTGCAAACCACAAACCCTTAACTTGTCCTGTTTCTCTTCCTCCCTCTTTAAGCAAAGAAGAGAGAGAGAGGGAAAAGCAAGCCTACCCGTTCCCTCTTCCCTCCTTCCTTTCTTGTAAAAAGGCATCCAGCCACCCCCATGTGCTCTCCCCTCCTCCCTTATCTCCTGCAGCACCACCAAACCTCGCAGAACCCTATCAGATCCCATCTGGGCGAAGCACAACCCCTCCCTATCCTATTCCCCAAGCTCCAAGCATGGCCATGGCAGACCTAAACCTAGCCCCACATCCACCTCTGATCCCTATCGTTCTGAAGCGATCCAAGGCTTGCCACCAGCTCTGGGAGGTCCCTCTGTCCTCTCGCTACTGGCCAAGATGGACGCCGGAGCTCACCGGAGCGCCGCCGCCACCGCCGTGAACCGAGAAATAGAAGCTGCTGCAAACCGCTGCCTCCTCGCTGATCTACGACACCCCAAGCCCTCTCCTTGACTCTGCAAGGCGCTGGTGAGACCCCTGATTACGACAACGTCCCGTGCTATGCCTCGACTTATGTAGCCGTCGACCTCGCCGCGCGCGATCACCGCCATAGTGCACACGTGTTTCTGTGTTTTCTTCCCTGTTCCGGTCGCTCGTGGCACTGCCTCGATCCTTTGTTCTTGAATTCACGCCTGCAGATGCGTAGCCTGGTGTTCCCTCTCCAAAACAAGCCGCCCCACGCCCGATTTCGTTAAGAATCGAGTCTGGAATCCTCGCTCGAAGTTGCGTCGGTTTGCTTTCAAGATTCAGTCTCGCTTATTCAGTTTCGTCAGACAACAGCTAAGTTCCTCCCAAACCCTCTGATCCCTTATGTTTTCCGGCGATGCAGACCCTCTTTGACAAAACTCTGAACACGGAACTTTTAGCCCTATCATCCCTCTTCATCTTTCATTTTTGCGTCATGGTGAAATTCGTCTCCGTTCGGTCGCAATCGTCGTTGCAAACCAGTCCGATCTCAACCGTTTTCTAGAATCTGTCCGACAGTTTTAAACCGCGAGATATCCTCTGTTCATCTCCTTGCCCCGTCCGCTGCAGACCTCCGTTGGCGAAGATCCAAACATCAAAGTTGTAGTCCTTGTTTCCCTCTCCAAGTTTCGTTTTTACCACACCTTCAAATTCCCAGCCGTTTACTCGCCAACCTCAACCAAAGATCCGTTCAGCTGGCAGTTTTCGCGAACCGAAATACAGTTTCGTCAGACAACCTCCGGGAGGATTTCTAAAAAACCCCCTAGACTTTTTGTCCACTTCACCCGCAGTCCCCCACGCCCCCATGTGTCATCCCCCTCACGCCTCAGCCCAGTCAGCGCCCACTCGTCATTCACGTGGGTCGAAACCTCTGAGTAAGAAAAGTCTCTGTTCTTTTACATTTTAAATTAAACTTTTCAAATTTGTTTTAAATTCAAATCTAAATCTTTTAAATAACTTTTAAAATACAAATCCAAATACTACATATAATATATGTTTTTGAATCAGAAAAATGTGAGGATTTCAAATATGCTATTCAAATTACTTTTTGCACATTTAAAATTCCAAGTTGAGTAAAATTACATAAAATGCCCCTTGACTTAATTAATTAATAACTTTAGTTCTATAACTCCAAATTTGACAAATGATATGTCTAAAATGATCAGCTCGACGAGACCTTTCTATTTATGCTATACATGACTTAAATTGCAGCATGCATCATATAAATATATAGTATACAGCAACTAATATGACAATAAAATGTGGCCAAACCTTAATAAAATGACTTATTCTTGTATACCACACCTCACCCATGCCATGCTACCTTATTGCCATGTAAATTGTGCATCATTCATCATGGCATGATTGTTTGCTTGACGCATCTTATTCATATGCTTGTGCTCTATATTCATGTTGGCCTTGTTTGTTTGGTTTTTCTCGGATAGACACTGAGCAGGGGTTATATCAAGAGAACCAGGAGCACTACCCAGATCCGTCCCTCGCTTCAACTGAGTTGTCAGGCAAGCACTTCCACATGCTTGCATACATACAGCACCTATTGCCTCTATCTTATTCTTGCATCATTGAGTCGCGATTGCATTAAATTGAATCCCAAGTATGCATAGCCTTTACTTTTAAACCCTACCAAGCTTGTTCCTCCATCCCATGAGCCATTACTACAGGATTTGTTTGAGCCATGCGAGTCGTAGAACAGCATGTGTAGGGTATGTGAGAGTCTGATGGATAACGAGGTACCTAAACAACTTAACCTGAGTAGTAATGGGATAACTAATGAAAGTGGCACCGGTGAGCAACATCTGCTATTTGGTTTTTCCTGCTCACTTGTGTCCCGTAAGACCCCGAGTACTTGATTCCTGTTCCTTGATTTATCGCGCTATCCACATCCGGGAGGTATATGGAACCCCCGAGCCGTAGCTTGATTCCGTCTTATTTCTTGGGGCCACAAACTAGTTTGAGGTTTTGTTTACTATCTGTACTTATGCCATGCTATCGCTTTATTTAAATTGTGCGAGGAGCACTGCTGTCTGTTAGGAATTGTGACCCGTTACGTGGTATCGATAGTCCCGTTTGGGGATCTGGTCGTTGCCACCGCCCCACAAACCTCGGGTCCGTCTCGAAGTCGCCTAACCGTTGCGGGTGTACTCAAAGGTGTCCCCTGAAATATTCTGAATCTGTGATTGTTCAATCGTGAAAGCCTCGTTGGGTTTTGATTTGGTTTTTCCGAGGTTGATCGGCGTGTGTTGCTATTGGTGCACCCGGGTAAAACTTTCTGAAAGCCGTGTCGCGGATATGGACGACTTGGAGCACGTTTCTCGATCATAGACAAGCATAACTAAAGAACCGTTTAATCGACTAAGTAATTGTCTAGTAAATAGTGCAATACTCATGGAATGGTTAATAAAATTGCCAACGGATGGGGGTTGTTCGTCGCTTCCTCGTTGGTAGCGAGAGGAGGATGGATCGATGAAATTACTATTATAACTGTTGTCCTTAATTCACGGACATCCGTCTATCATTGGTTAGGCGGATGGTTAGCGTTATCTCAGAACTGCTAGGGTTTATCTTTCGCTGCAATTGCGTCACCCAGGTTGTGTCCCCTTTAGAGGCATTAAGACTTCTGAGTACCCTTAGGGTCTCACACGATAAATTATTGGTTCGGATGAGCAGGTACCCTCGCGGAGACGGATCTTTGGGTGGAAGAGGCGATGATGTGGGCAACGATCGTTCGGTGTAGAGATTCCGGAACGGGATCCGTGAGATCTGTGGGCGGGATGTGCTTAGTTCTATGGCATCTTATGCCGATTTGCTTCTTATCCATACTCGGACTTTGTTTTGCCGCTTGATACTACGATGTGTGATGTGAGGAATTATCCTAAAATATTATATCTATCTAGGTCATTTGAATCTTGCCGTATGGCGTTGCTATATTTCCTTTCTTTCTAGATGGTATGGCTCTGATGTACTCTTGTATGGTGGCTTGCATACATACTCATTTGTGTATGTAGTTGATCCTTACGCCGATTCGCCGTCTGAGGTCCCGTTGAGTTGGAAGTGGTTGGGACGGCCGAAAGGTCTACCCGTGAGTGGCTTTTGGGGCCCCACCGTACTATTTCAACCACTACCGCTCATCCAGGCTTGTATCTAGGAGCGTAATTCACCGAGGTAGTTACATCGGGATTCCGGTGATTGCTCCCGTTAAGCAAGTACAAGCAACCCCGGCTAAGGACAACAACTACAAGCTAACCCCGGCGCCTGGGTTAGTGTGGTTGCACGGATAAATTTTTCCGGACATTAGCGTAGAACATCCCTTCACTTTGTCTTGCTTGACTTCCTCTTCATCCTCCTCATAACTTATTTTAGTAAAACTTCCACTTGGAAACGATGCCTCTTTCCAAGGGTTTTATTTTTGAAAACTTGGTAGTAGGGTAGAACCCAAAATAGTTTTATCATTGAAAAACCGTGGGTTCCAAGAGGGAAGATGCTAATCATCTTAGCCTCGATCTAAAGGAGTAAAAATGGGTGTCAATAGGGTAGGTGTACTAATGGACACTCATCCATAACTTGGAGGAGCCAATTTACTTACGCCTTTTAGTTGAAACACGCTATGCATTTAATCATGAGATTCACAAACGAGATATAAAACAGTTGATAAAAAGGAGTAGGTTAACATAGGAGTTCAGGAATGGTGGATTTCCTGTGACCAGATAGATGTCCCTTGACGTCTCTAGAATACCAGAATACCAATAATAACAATAATAAGAATAACCCGATCCTTCCTTCTTCTCGACGTCTCACAAGCGCAACTATCGCCGTTATCGAGCATACATGCAAACAAACAATACCACAATCAGTACAAGGCATACAAGCATCAAAACATACAATAGATAAAGGATAGATACATGATATACATCAGTAGTATGTTGGAGGTTTGATTGGATTGGATTTGGGAGAAGATTTGGAGGCATAGGAAAAAGGGATCCTTTTGGATTTAAAGTCTATGAACTACCTAAGAGGTTTTTTTTGACCAAGGGATTGATCTGTATAATACCATTTTGTAAATATGATACCATCAGATAGGTATTGATAAAATGAATCCTAAAAAAGTGGTTTCACTATTTTATCAATTTCCAGTGAGTTATAATGGGTTTTATAGTGATTAAAGCTCTAGTTTTTGGAAATAATTCACCAGAACTGTTGTGGAGTTCCAAAAATTATTTCCTTGGGTGATTAGGTAGTGTTTTATGGACTAATTCAAGATAAGTTGGATTCACCTCAAAACAATTAACATAATGCCCTCGAGAAATTCCCAAAGGCAATACTTGATGGGATTTGTCTTTTTCACCATATGTAATTTACAGAGGTTTTTTAGGTTATTTTAAGGAAAATTGTTAGGTACCGAGTGTAGATTTCTGTATAAATTGGAATCAACCATTTTGGAGTTACAGAGATACTGTAGTAATTTTAGTAGTGAATAAACCATGCATAGAATAGTTTAATTCACTAAAATTTGGTAGTTGCTCATAAAATTATGGGCTACTGGATTATGAAATATATGGTTATGTGTGCCAACTAGGAGTTGGAATTAGGTCTAAAACTCACTTGGTTTGACCTAGAGAAATTCCTAAAGGCATAAAATGCTTGATTTTGTTATATTTTCTACCTGCAATCTAGGAAGCAAATGGGAATGGGGACTATGGGAGATGAAAGGTATGGACCATACCTTCATGTAACAATTGGATTTTCTCCATTTGGATTTGTAAAACTTGCTGGAGATAATTATTAGTGAGCTGGACATATCCTAGTAGATGATTTATCAAGTTTAATGTAGACCTTGTTTTGGTACAAAACTGGTTCTGCATGTCAGGTCAAACATACAGGTACTTGATAAATTTTAGATCTAGTCACTTGCATTTATTTTTCATTTTGAAAATGATTTAATCCAACTGGATAGAAACATATCTGGTGGAAAAACAAAAGGAAAAATGGGGAGAAGGGGCCACCGGGCCATATCTGCTTGGGAGTGGGGCCGTTGAGTGAGGGATCAGCCCACCAGTTACCAGCCACGAGTGCGGGGCACATCTGACTCCCGGAGGGCCGGCTCGGCCCATCAACGGGGCGATGGTGAAGGGGTATGGGATCTCCTGGCCACTAGATTAGATCCATATCGACGGCCAGGGATCACGGTCTACCTTCCGATGGGGTTCACGGGATGAAACCCTAGGGGAGGTCGGGGCGGATGTGGGGAAGCTCACTGGAGAGTGGAGGAGGGCGGACGAGGGGCCAGGTCGACACGGTGCATGTCGGGTGTCCCGGGGATGGGCAGAACAGGCGGTTTTGGCGTCGGGGAGATCCTCATGCGATGACGCCTGAAGCTTGCTTGCCAGAGCTCGTTTTAGACGATGTTGCAGAGGGTCCTGGGCATGAACAAGGATACAGTTATATAGATCAAAGGGAGGGGAGCAATGCTAGGTAACATGCAGAGAGTGAGGTAGAGGGAGGAGGGAGCTATTCTTGTGGGAAAGGAGAAGGCCAAATCTTCTTGTTCTTCTTCTCACGAGTAGGGCAGAGCTGGGGAGGGGAAGAGGGAGCTCTGGGGTGTGAGTGGGGAGGAGAGGGGGCCAAAACATGCATTGAAGAATGTGGGGAAATGGTACTGGTAGATAGAGGAGGTCAAATAATCTCTTCAAGATTTAAATGGGATTTTTCTAAAGATTATAACCTCATTTAAATGCACTTATTCAAAAAGTGCAGAAATAGATTGTGGAAGCTAAGATGATTTTTTTTATATTAGACAATCTTGGTTTTTGATGTGATATGGTCCTAAATACCATAACACACATTGGATAATTTTATTGGAATTTATTGAGGTGGAAAAGTATTTTTAAGGAATTATTTCTTGTTTGTGCCATTTAAAAAAAGGGCAAAAAGAAATAATAAAGAATATCAAAAATATTTATTTTTGAGTTGGAAATATGGGATATGATATGTAGGCATCAAATGTGCCTTGATTTGGCAAGGTGATTTGGAGGAAAACCAACTTGCCTTAAGAGACAAAGATTTTGGGAATTTAGTAAGCAAGGGAAATTAAATAGTTACTTAGAATATGTAACAAGATCACCTTGGTTATTGACAAGCAAGAGGTATTCTTGGAAGAAGAGATTGATTTGAGGATCTAGGGTTTTGTTATTTTCATACCTCCTAAACATGGTTGGATTGGGGAGCTCAGGGCTCACCTTGGTACAAGGGGTATATGGATGGATAGACTAAGTCATATAGTTGATCATGGAAGAAAGAGTTGGGCTTGGTTGCATTTTAGGTGGTCTAGAAAAGATGGCAAACTTTGTTGAAAATAAGGCTGCCATAGCAGATACGTCAGGTAGCCTCCTAAACCATGTGGGTTTAAGAAGCACAAGGCTACAATGGAAACAAGTGAAGTGGGGGTTGATAGTCCATGGTTAGTAGATCATAACTAAGCAAAGATTTGGTCAAGGGGTGGTGGCCTATAGAGGAGAGCTTCTACAAAAGTAGGCAAGATGATAAGATTTGCAGAAAAGATTATTATCTTGACTACAAAACCATCATGGATGAGTGGGATTTAAAATGGCTTAACAAAGGAAAAGAGTGGGCTTTGGTAATACTAATGATGTACTACAAGATGGTGCAAGTTCATTCTCAATAATGCACATAGGTTGGAAAAGGTAGAGCTCCAAAGATTGAATCTAGATAAGAAATCCAGACTTAGCCATTTTTGGCAGATTTAGAGATTGCGACTAGTGTGTATGAGGGAAACATTTGAGAGGGTGGCAAGGGTTTATCCCTTCCATCAAGTGGTTTGTGTTGAGGTATAGATTGAATAGAGGGGACCTACACTTGGATTGGTCTTCACTAGGTTGGGAACTATCAGGAGTGATTATCCTTCGATTGATGTGATCAGGAGATGAGATAGTTACCTAGGTGTATTGGGTTGATCCAGATTTGGATGCTTGCTTTGAGATTGATGATCACAAGCAAGGATTGGGTCCTAAGGGGTGAGATACTAGATTAGCTCACTCTAGTTCCTAAGCAAACAAAACAATCAGCAGATCAAGGCAATTCATCAAACATCAGATTAAGGCAATTCATCTTATCAAACTTATGCAATGATTACTAGGGTTACCATCAAGCCTAGCTTGGGGTAGGGGTGGGTATTTTTAAATGGCTTGTGCTTTTGAAGTAATATAAGGACCATCTTGGTATCCCTACCAAGATTGAATGAAAAGGTTTTAGAAAACTTAGGGGTAAGAGTAGTTGGGAGTTCTGTCTTGAAAACATAGGGAGATTATATATAGGTATCCTAGTTTTGTTAATACAAACTAGTAAGGTATTTTATTGTGTCAAAGTCATCTTGGATCAGGTTCTTGAAATGCCAGAACATTTGAGAATATGAAAGATGAGCCAAGAATTCTGTTTTGTAAAATAGCTTTTATCAACTAAGGTTGAGATAAGGAGTGTATCACCTAATACACAAACAGTTGCTTAAGCACAAGCAAACAAGTAAGCAAACATTGCAACATATAACAAGAAAAAGTTTTTGTTCCCCCTGATTTTTTCCTTTTGGACACTAAATTAGGGTTGCTGAAATTGGGATGTTACACTAGTTTTTTTTGGAAAATACCGGATTATTTCAGCATCATAAACATCGAAGATTATTTTCCCTTCAGCGTAGTCAACTGACGCTCCTGCAGTGCTAATAAAAGGTCTTCCAAGTATTATAGATAATTTTTCATCCTCCGGCATTTCAAGAATAATAAAGTCAGTGGGAATAACATGCTCATCTATTCTAAGTAGAACATCCTTAATCATACCAACAGGTTGTTTAGTGGATTTGTCAGCCATCTGTAAGGTGATAGAAGTGGGGAATATTCCCCTAATCCTAACCTTTTATAGAGGGAGTATGGCATTACACTAACTCCTGTACCTAAATCACATAAGGCATTATGAATATAATTTTTGCCTATAGAACATGAAATAGTTGCTATCCCGGGGTCTCATGACTTAGACACTAGCCTCCCATTAGCAGGGTAACTAGTCACCATGGCAAGAGTTCTAGTTATCTCTTTTTTTCTATTAAGAATAACACAGAGAAATTTAGAATAGACAGGCACTTTTATTGCATCCGCAAATGGAATTTCTAGACGAAGATCATTAAGTGCCTTTGCGAAAGAATCATAGATTACCTGATCCGATGCTTTCTTTTTGCAATCTGGATATGGAAGTTTATTACCATTATCTTTTACCTTTTGTGGAGGATCAGGCTCTTTATTCGCTTCCTTTTGTTGTTGCTTGTCCCCTTTCTTCTTTTAGATTGCAACAACTTCATCTTCTTTGCTTGTGTCTTCTTCTTCTCTTGGATTAACAGTCTCTGCATCAGAGTTATAATCATCTTCCTTTGTATCATTCTGCTCCCCCAAGGTTTGATCTTGTGTGTCTTGAGCAGTCTCATCTTGAGGATCCACCAATGTATCATCTTCCTGGCTTGCTTTGAGCAAGGCTTTTTTCCTTCAATCTTTTTCAGCTTCATATTCCAATGGTCCTAATGGTCCTTTAACAACTGCACCTCTCCTTGTAACAACATTAGTAGAAACATGAATATTTATATCATCACGAAGAAAAATTTGATGACTAGATGCTATTTGTTCACATTGGGTTTCAATCATACTAAGGTACTTGTGAAATAATTTTATTCGTTGGCCAATTTCCTCATAATTTTCCGTGAGTCTGGCCAAAATCTTTTTGTGTCTTTGAAATTGCTTATGTAAGCTATTGTAAAATTTGGCTTGTCGATGTTTTAATTATTGAAAATATTTTCTAGTTTCATCCTCTTTAGTAAAAACTTGTAACAAATCTACTTTATTTTCCTTGATAAGTTCAGAAGGTATACCTTTTTATTTCATGTTTTTACGTACTTCAGGCATAAGATCAGGATTTATACAAAGTATTCCCTTTTTCGGCTTAGTACCAAAATCAGGATTATATAAAGAATCATTCTTAGCCCTAGTAGACATCAATTCCAAACATGCTTTAATAGTTAAAGTATTTATTGATCCTCCTACTGATGAATCTAGCAACACTATGCATTGGGTATTAAGACCGTGGTAAAATAAGTGGCAAACAATTGACTCAGAATAGCCATGATTAGGAATACTATTGATCATTCCAAAGAATCTTTCCTAGGCTTGTGGGTAATTTTCTCCCATCTTCTGACTAAAGTTGCCTATATTCTTTCTAAGTTCTATTACCTTTGTAAAAGGATTAAACCTGTTTATGAATTTAACAATGCAGTTTTCCCAACATTTAATATAATAGCAAGGGAGAGAATATAACCAGTCTAGAGCTTTACCTTTGAGAGACCAACGAAATAGTTTTAAACGAGAGAATTCTCTAGGCAAACCTTTTGGTCCAAGTGATGTTAACAGATCGTCGAACTCTCTAAGGTGTCTTCCTGGGTCTTCATCTTCCCTTCTGATGAAAGCTTTTTCCTGCAAAATTTTAATAACCTCACCATCAAATCGATATTCCCTAACTCCAGGATTAGGAAATTCTATTGGTTGTTTAAGAAAAGCAGAATTTGGAGCACTGTATTCTCTAAGAGTCTTCTCAGGTTTCTTGGGAGTTGTCCTATGAATGGACATGATTTCCATGAAGTCACTTAGGTTTTCAACTTCAACTTTGTTTGACCTCAAAAGTTTTTCAATAATTTCCTCGCGCCTTTGAGTAGGCACGCGTTCAAGATAATCTGATAGATAAGCCCTACCAGAGCGTGTAGACCCTTTGTCTCCTAGCGAGACCATCTTGTAATAGTAACACATGAAATGTCAAGAGACAAAACACTTAGCGCTTAGATCCCCGACAACGGCGCCAGAAAATAGCTTGATGGATGCAAGTGCACATATCGTTTGTAGCTAGTTTCGAAGTTAAGATGTCGATCCCACAGGGAGCCCAAAGGTAAGGGTTTATTGGTGAAGTCTCTATCACACCCGAAGTTGTCATAGGTCTTCGAGTGAATTGACTGCAAGTGTTGAAATAAGAATAGATTTTGGATTAAGCGAAAGTATTTAAATAAAACTGAAATGTAAACTTCAGAAAAAGGCATAAAAGTAAAGAACAATTTGTTTTTTTGTTTTCTGCAGATGACAAAGTAGGCGCGGGGAGATTCAGTTCATGGTGATAGTGAATGTGCCAGGTGGATGAGCGATAAGTATAAGAGCATCCCCACTCGTTGGGTGAACCCAGGCCGAAATCTGGACCTTTTTTTGGCCGGCTGAAACACATTTTTGGCCGGGGTCCACCGAGCTTCCCACTCGCCTACCCATGACGAGTTCCTAGGTTTGGCAAAATTCAGTTAAACTCGGCGAAATATGGGCGAATATAGGAAGATTTCATTTACTAGGGAAAGGGCGCACATATTACATAGAATTTAATAACTAGGAAAAGGCCGACGCCGCTGTGGTCGATGCCGGACGCCGCAACTACAGGCCAAGGCGGGGGTGGTTGCCGGCCTGGATGTGCTCCATGACGCCGACGAGAGTTCACCCTGGAATGCTCCACCAGCGGTGGCGGAAAGCCACATTGTGACGCGGCGATGGCGAGCCCGGCGGTCCGTCGTGTAAGGCGAGTTCCTCGAGGCGCCTGTCGGCGAAGAACTGCCTCCAGAAGACCAGGTTGCCAGGATCCTCGGCGAGATCCGGGTCTTGCATGGCGGCGATAGCCTCCTGGATCTCTCCGGCGAGGTCCTCGTCTGCCGACACCTGCGGAACAGGGATCCCGCCGGCGCTGAGTTGCCAGGCGAATGGGAGAAGAGTGTCCGGCGGCACCGTATAGCGCGCCTCGTGGAGCAGCCAGTATTCCCATGGCTGCATCGTGCGTCAACCGGGAAATCCCTCGGCCATGGCTTTTTGGCGGAGTTGTGAGGAGGAATAAAGGTGCGAGCGTCCGGAGTTCGCCGGAGTTGGGAGTGGTGTGAGAGACTGTGAAGAGAGACGGCGAGATGTACGCCTTTTATAGGCCGAGTTCGGCGGCGAGTGCAGGAGGGGTGTAGCGGCGAGGGCGGGAAAAGGAAAACGGAGGGAAGGATGGCGACGACTCAGCTTCTGTCGCTGATAGGCTGGTCCACTCGGACAATTCGCTACATCTGATGTTTCTAGGGCATACCCGGGATCCTGGGTTCCGCCTGGGTAGGACGGACCAAAGTTGGCCCAAATCCGGACGAAAAGAGGTGCCTGGGTACGCGACTTCGCCAATTTTCGGCGTCCGGACGTAATTTCGGCGTCCGGATCGGCCTCTTGGGTAGGCGAGTGGATATGCTCTAACAATTATAATATTATAATTATGTGTGTAGGCGAGCATCCCATAATTATCCGAAACTCCTCTTGGTAGATTTCATCCCAACTTCAATAATTCTACTAGCATGTTTACCACAACCATGGTTAGTCACTAGACGATTAAGATCCTCCAGGTTGCTTAGAAATTAATCTCCTTGGATTGGACTAATGCAATAAGCTCGGTGGTTCCTTGTTATCCTCGAGTAAAACTAGTTTCCCATTGATATCCCCGTGTCACTCGAGGGTTGCCGGTCTACTAGCGAACAACATTCTATCTATTTAGAACAAAGCATCATGTTGTCTAGGCCCTTAATTGGATAATAGGCATTAAGCATCCCACAGATAGTCAAGCACACATAATATAGTAATTAAAATCAACCACAAACTTAATGGAAATTATATAGGCACATCACATCTCACCAATCCCCTACATATCCCACGCCCAAAGGAACTTACTCACACATGAGAGAAGAAAGCATCATCGATATAATTAAATAAAGGGAGTTCTTCTTGATATTACCGTGGAGATCCACAATAAGAAATAGAAATAAATCCAACACAATTTAATATGGGAAGAACAATCTCAAACTCTAGTCTTGCAAGGTGGAGATCTCTCTCTCTCAAGTACAAGTAATGGTTATGGAGGGGTGGTGTCTGGGAGATCGAAGATCATGGAGTGAGATGAAGAACTTCTTCCCCTTCTTCTCCGAATCTCTTCTTTCTCTCTTCTAGATGGGATGGCGGCTCGCATGTTCTATTTTCGTCCTCCGCCTCTTCACGAAAGTTTTCCCTTTTAATAAGATGAAGGATATGGCAGCTATACGGCCGAAGAAATATTCCTGTCGTATAGTTGCTCGTTAATGCTTTAGTAAACTCCTCTGGATTGCTTCCAAAAAGAGACTTGATCGTTTTCATCTGAATATTTTGTTTCTGCTGTTAAATCCCTCTGTTGATGTTCAGAACCTGAAACACATATTAAAAACCAAGTTTTTTTGCTACCGAAGTATTAGTGTTACATAAATCCAAACGAAAACCATCGATAGAAACCATAAAAAATGTGTCGAATCTCACAGCTATCAGGCATCATCAACACCCTTATTTTTACCTCGTTCATACCTGTCATATGAAGTGGGTGTTGTGGTAGTAGTGGCATCCTTGTGGGTGATTTCGTCTTCTTGATGTAGCCATGGTGTAGCATCGTGTTCATCTACCATGTACATCTTATCAATTGGGGCATCATTTCTTTGTGTCTTGGCGCGTCTTGATCCATGGAACCTAGCACAACATAAGAGAACACACTAGAGGTAGAGGGTAAGTCGTCAGAAATCGAAATGGTCTCACTTGACCTATCAAATACCACTCTCAACTCACTAGGTGTATCACTCATGCCCTCAAAGTGGAAGCACTCAATCTCACATAAGGTGGAGTCACTCACCTCACTCTTTTTCTCACTCAAATGGGCTAAGTGGCGCTCATACTCACATGGGGTCGTTATGATACGTTGGAAACGTATCTATAATTTTTGATGCTCCATGCTTGTTTAGTATCTACTTGGCTTTGCTTTGTCCATACTTTGAGGTATTTTTATACACTTTCTGGTACTAACCTATTAACAAGATGCCACAGTGTCAGTTGCCTGTTTTCTTCTGTTTTTTGTTCCAGAAAGGCAGAAAATCAATATTCTCGGAATTGGACGGGACAAAAGCTGAAGTCATTATTTTTCCCGGAGCAACACAGAACCACGAAGCAGAGTCGGATGGGCTCCATAGGGTGGCCACACCCCCACTAGGCGCAACCTACGGTGGGCCCGCGCCTGGGCAGAGTGTGGGCCCCCTGGCCCTCCACCTACCTTGCCTCCTGCGCCTATAAGAAGCCCCCGGGGAGAAAACCCTAAACAATCCATCATACTTCCAGAAAAACCTCCATAGCGCCGCTGCCACCGAAAGGGAGATTCGGGGGACAAAAAGTCTCTGTTCCGGTATCCTGCTGGGACGGGGAAGTGCCCCCGGAGCCATCTCCATCGATATCCATCGCCATCTTCATCACCGTTGCTGATTCCCATGATGAGGAGGGAGTAGATCTTCCTTGAGGCTAAGGGCTTTACCGGTAGCTATGTGTTCATCTTTCTCTCTATGCATGATCTTGGTGTGGTCATGAGCTTTGTAATCAAGTAGATCTACCTTGCTACTCAAGTGCTTCAATAGATCTCTGCTCTCCCCATGTGTGTGAAAGTGATAGCGTGCATGCCATGGTGGCACTTAGGTTAGAGTCGACATAAATACTCATCGTGCTTTAATAGATCTATGCTTTTCCCCATGTGTGTGACAGTGACATCGTGCATACCGTGTGTGGCACTTTGGCTAGATTGAATATTTGTTATGAGTTATATTTGGAGTGGGATGTCTCTATGAAATTGTGGTGTTTGTTGGAACCATCTAGCGCTCAAGGTGATAGTATGGGGTTATCTAGATTAGGGAAGGCGGACTTTGAGGAGTGCTGTTATATCCCTACCGATGATTAAAGAGTCCAACCGGAGAGTAGTTAAGATTATTATCATGAAGAGAGGATATTTATATGAGAGAGTGTTCACTAGTGAAACTATGATCCCTAGGCCTTGTTTCTAAACATTGAAACACCATTTGCATCTAGATCTGTTGCATGTTTGCTTACTTCCATCCTTTTGCCTTTAGTCTTTCCTCCACGTCAAGCTCCATCAAAGCTATTTTCTAGCACCGTTACCACTTGTATTTCACTATCTCTTCGCCGAACTAGTGCACCTATACACCTGACAAGTGTATTGGGTGTGTTGGGGACACAAGAGACTTCTTGTATCTTAATTGCCCGGTTGCTTGAGAGGGATACCTTTGACCACTCCTCCCTGAGTTCGATAAACCTTGGGTAATCCACTTAAGGGAAACTTGCTGCTGTTCTACAAACCTCTGCACTTGGAGGCCCAACAACTGTCTACAAGAATAGAAGTGCGTAGACATCAAGCTCTTTTTTGGCGCCGTTGCCGGGGAGGTAAGGTAAAAGGTACTCACATCCTCTGGTGTGAGTGCTCGAAGTTATTTCCTTTAGATTCTGCAGTTTTTTCTTTTTGTTTCTTGTTTTCACTAGTTAGGCTTAATGGAAAACAACAAAAAAATTAGAGAGCTCTATAGCATTTATCTTGAGTTAGGACATGAAGTGTTTGAAGAGAAAATTAAAAAACCTATGGAACTTTATTTGCATGCTAATAGCAATGTTACTAGTATAAATTCCTTTGGACACCATTATTGCTAATGCTATGGAAACGTCTAAGCTTGGGGAAGCTAGTTTTTATGAAAATGATCTTTTTAGTCCCCCAACTTTGGAAGATAGCTATTCTATTGGTTATGATGATACCAAAACTCTAAGATATGATGATTACAATGACGAATGTGATATTTTCAGTCCACCTAATATTGAGGAGAAAGTTAATTGTGATTACAATATGCCTCCTATATTTGATGATGGTGATGAGAATAATAGTGATAGCTATATTGTTGAATTTGCTCCCACTATAATTAATAAGAATGACTATGCTTATGTGGAGAGTAATAATTATTATATGCATCTGGATCATGATAAGGATGTTTTATGTGATAGTTATATTGTTAATTTTATTCATGATGCTACTGAAAGTTATTATGAGATAGGTAAACATGGTCTTATGCATCTCAAAAATATTGAGTTTCCCCTCTTTATGTTGAAATTTTTGAAGTTGCACTTGTTTTGCTTTCCTATGCTTGTTGCTTCGTGCTTTCAAGACTTGTTTATTTACAATATTCCTATGCATAGGAAGTGGGTTAGACTTAAATGTGTTTTGAATTTGGTTCTTGATGCTCTTTTTTACTTCAATTCATATTTCTTATATGAGCATCTTCTCAAACTATCAAGCCTAACTTAAAGGCGTTAAAGAAAAGTACTTGTTGGGAGATAACCCAAGAGTTTCTTTGAGTCTTGGAAGTTATTAATTCTGTAATTATCTCTCCTTATCCTTTTTGTTTGTTTATTTTGTGCCAAGAATGATCTCTAATGAGAGGGAAGTAAGATTTGGGGAGTTGCTGTCCCAAAACAGATTTCTGTCCTCCACGATAAAAATTAGTGAGGAGTCTCTGTAAGTCGGATTGAGATGAAAATTTACAAATAAATCCCCCAGTATGTTAGATAACTTTAGTTAGTTCAACATGTTTTGATTTGAGCAACAGAAGGTCTTCAAAAAAATCGTTTTCTACCTGATGGTATGTTTTGACAGATTTCTGCCATTATTTGCATTTGCTTCTTATTGATTCCTTTTGGGGTTCTTTTTGGGAAATTGAGCTTTTTGAAGGAGTTGATACAGTATCTTGTGTCTTTAGTGAAATTTTTGCTGTTTTTAAACTAAACCCTATTATATTTTGAATACACTAATGTTGCTAATGAAGATTGTGTGAAGTTTTGTATGAAGGAAAATTTGCAGGTGTAGAGAAAGAATGATGTAATGAGATGAAGAATTGACAAAAGCTAAAGCTTGGGGATGCCAACCCGTGTAACCCCAATAAATATTCAAGAGGTACGAGAGTCAAAGCTTGGGGATTCCCAAGGCATCCCTTCTTCATCAATGAAAATCTCAGGTCTTTCTAGACACTTCATTTTTATTGTTTCATGCATTATTGTGTTGTTCTTGGAGCGTCTTAGTTTTCGTTTTTGGTTTATGTTTGTTTAGTTTGCTTGATTAAGTTGGTTGGTTACACCACACTTCTTTTGGAGAGAGACACACTCTGTTTCCATTGCCTAGAACACTCTAGTTTTCACACTTATTGTTTTGTGAGTGTTCACTTTTGCTAGCACTGCGTTCAGCCTGAGTTTTCTTGTGCTTTCAGCTTAGAACTTTTTAGTTCTTCTTTGTGGATTTGTGAGACAAGATCACTGATCTTTATTGATTATTATCTTTGTGAGTTGTTTCAAATAAGTTGTTTGGTGTTGGAAAAGAGTAGAAAGTTTCATGCTTATAGTGGTACAAAAGGGAGCTTGTTTTGACTATGGCTTAGACTTTATCATGTCATGCTAGATATTGTTTTGAACTTATGCTTAGTGATTATTGTTGTAGCATGACTTGTTCCAAACAATTAGGATTTCTTAATGTGCCTTGAAGGAATCATGCGTTGTTTTAGCATAGAAAAGCATAGTATTGTGGTATTCTCCTTTGATGCTTTGTTTGGGTTGACTTGGCACATGCTCACACCATGTTATGACTATGAACAAGTCACCATATCCTCTATTATTATTTTTCCTTGACTTGTAGTACCACTCTATGCTTTGATTAGTAATGCTTTGTTACTCTACATGACTATGGCCATTATTGCTCTGTTAGTTGGTTGCTCCCAGCCTTTTGCTAGCATCCACTTGTATGAGTAAGCTCTACTCATGCTTCCAACTCCCAAGAAACCTAGTTATTCCAAAGTGTCCACTATAAATTCCTATGCATGGTGTGTTACACCATTTCAAGTATATTCTTGTTTTTAGCTATCTTCCAATTAAAAAGTATTTTGTTATGTGAAAACTTAGTGATTAAAGCCCTCACAAACTTGATGGCACACTTTATATTTTTTGCCCCTAATAAACTTGAACCATTGTGTAATCTATGTTGTATATGCTTGCACTTATACGTTGGAATTAGCAGAACCGTGCTGTCACGGGGAACGTTTTCAACATTGCACTTGTACTTTGTACTCAGTTGATATCATGCTCTTTTGTCTATGGATGTCACCGGTGTGAAATAAAGAGGGAACTTGTAAGTCCATGGAGTATGTATTTTGTGTTAGAGAAACGCCTGGGCCGCTAGCCTAAGCCATGCCTAATCATGGTGGAAACTTGCAGCATCACCATAGTGAGCTATCTATGAAGCATCCTCAATAAAAAGCTATGCATATAGTAAATAAAAAGATCGCTGAGATGCTCATTGTCTTCTTTCCTTGTCATTTTGGTTATGGGATAGATCCTGTACCATGTGCAAGGGGTACCCTGTTGGCGGTTCTCTATGATACACATGTACTTACAATGACAAGAACTTACAGCTGACTGAAGTTGAGTAGCATGAGGTGTGGCCCTTGTATTCAAGGGACTTGAGATTGCCAACTTATACTTTGTCAAGCATATACTCCATAGTTTGTTCACTTTAACCTTAAACACTTCAAGATGCTTATGATAGGGGAAATGAGGGCTGGAAGCTAACAAGTACCATAATTTTTGGAAGCTCTTTTTGAAACTTGAAATCCCTGCTTCCCTTTATGAAGGGCCTTTCTTCCACTATTATTTTGAGTCTCCACCTTCTACCTTTAGGCACCAGTTAAGAGAGCATAGTTGCCATTCTTAGTTTTATGTACAGTGTCCCAAAACATATTGATTGATGCATATTGTTGATATTGATTGTTCTTGTGCTATTTGTATCTAGTCACTCTTATGAAATTTGAAGGTGTCCTATGCATCTATTTGCTACTCCATGAGGGACAAGCTGAATGCCACTATGCCATGTTTTCTATGTGTGAAACAAACAAATGTTTTTCAATGCATGTTATTCATGATCTTTGTTTGTAGCCTTTCATGTTGCATGCATAGTTAGTTTGTCTTATTGTTAGAACTCCATCTTTCATGTTCATGTTTAGAGTACTTTGATCCCAGCTTTCAATGCTTGCAAATGTTTGATCTTGGTTTCGATGGTGCATGTCACCTGAAAAATTATTATTTTATCACTTACCTACTCGAGGACGAGCAGGAGTTAAGCTTGAGGATGCTTGATACGTCGGAAACGTATCTATAATTTTTATGCTCCATGATTGTTTAGTATCTACTTTGCTTTGCTTTATCTACACTTTGAGGTATTTTTATACACTTTCTGGTACTAACCTATTAACAAGATGCCACAGTGCCAGTTGCATGTTTTCTTCTGTTTTTGGTTCCAGAAAGGCAGAAAATCAATATTCTCGGAATTGTACGGGACAAAAGCCAAAGTCATTATTTTCCCCAGATCAACACGGAACCACGAAGTAGAGTCGGAGGGGCGCCACAGGGTGGCCACACCCCCACCAGGCGCGTCCTAGGTTGGGCCCGCGCCTGAGCAGGGTGTGTGCCCCTGGCCCACCACCGACCTTGGCTCCTGCGCCTATAAGAAACCCCCGGGGAGAAAACCTAAATAATCCATCATACTTCCAGAAAAACCTCCATAGCATCGCCGCCACCGAAAGGGAGATTCGAGGGATAGAAAGCCTCTGTTCCGTCACCTTGCCGGGACGGGGAAGTGCCCCCGGAGCCATCTCCATCGATCTCCATTGCCATCTTCATCACCGTTTCTGATTCCCATGATGAGGAGGGAGTATATCTTCCTCGAGGCTAAGGGATCTACCGGTAGCTATGTGTTTATCTCTCTTTCTATGCATGATCTTGTTGTGGTCATGAGCTTGGTAATCAAGTAGATCTACCTTGCTACTCAAGTGCTTCAATAGATCTCTGCTCTCCCCATGTGTGTGAAAGTGACAGCATGCATGCCATGGTGGCACTTAGGTTAGAGTCTACATAAATACTCATCGTGCTTTAATAGATCTATGATTTTCCCCATGTGTGTGACAGTGACAACGTGCATATCGTGTGTGGCACTTTGGCTAGATTGAATATTTGTTATGAGTTATATTTGGAGTTGGATGTCTGTATGAAATTGTGGTGTTTGTTGGAACCATCTAGCGCTCAAGGTGACAGTGTGGGGTTATCTAGATTGGGGAAGGTGGACTTTGAGGAGTGCTGTTATAGCCCTACCGATGATTAGAGTGTCCAACCGGAGAGTAGTTAAGAGTAGTATCAGGAAGAGAGGATATTTATATGAGAGAGTGTTCACTAGTGAAAGTATGATCCATAGGACTTGTTTCTAAACATTGAAACACCGTTTGCATCTAGATCTGTTGCATGTTTGCTTGCTTCCATATTTTTGCCTTTAGTATTTCCTCCACGTCAAGCTCCATCAAAGCTATTTTATGGCACTGTTACCACTTGTATTTCACTATCTATTCGCCGAACTAGTGCACCTATACACCTGACAAGTGTATTGGCTGTGTTGGGGACACAAGAGACTTCTTGTATCTTGATTGCAGGTTTGCTTGAGAGGGATTCCTTTGACCACTTTCTCCCTGAGTTCGATAAACCTTGGCTAATCCACTTAAGGGAAACTTGCTGCTGTTCTACAAACCTCTGAACTTGGAGGCCCAACAACTGTATACAAGAATAGAAGTGCGTAGACATCACGGTACCACATCATCACTCAAGTATATGGGGATAGGCTCGGTTTCCTCAAATCCATGCACCTCCTTTAGTGAAGGGAAAATCCCCTGGTCACCATTATCAACCTTGTTGTTGTTTTGTACATTGGGTACCATTGTGGTGGGGGCACTCATATAGGAATTATTTGCCCTTGACGCCATCTTCGCCCTTGTATCCAATTGTTGGCAAAACAAACTCGTTTTCTTCGATCTCATGGGGTGTCATTTTTTTACAGCCTCATCCATCTTAGAGGAGTAGAGGTCCATCTCTTGCTTGGATGACATTCTTGTGGCGCTTGATGAAGAAGTTGCATTGGAGTTCTTGTAGTTGGATGCTTCATCATGGACATCAAGTTTTGGCATTGAAGATTGATGGAATGGACGAAGGTTTGCTCTTGGTGCCATTTTGGTGGTGGCACTAGTATTTTAAGGTGCCTTATGATGGTGTAGACGGAGGTCATTGGCGTGCCTTGCCGAAGGTTGAGTAGATGCTGCACCTGGTCATCCACATGACGCTCGTGATGATGATCATTTTCACTGACACTCTTCTTTTGATTTTGGTGAATTCTTGGAGTTGACTCCTTAAGTTTGTCTAAGTTATCGTCCATGTCCTCCTTGATCTTGACAAGGGAACTTTTCAACTTCTCTAATTGATTTTGGACCTTGGCGCTCTCTAGATGGAGGTTCCATCTTGGTCAATGCTACTTGCGAAATTTGTTGTTGTCGTTCTTGTTTCATGACACCTCTTGTTGAAGATGATGTTGGGACACCACTCTTCTTGGAGTAGGTGGTTCTTGACGCCTTGGAGGTGGTGGTTCTTGGCGCCTTGGTGATGGTGGTTCTTGACGCCTTCTAGGTGGTGGCACTTGATGCCTTGGAGATAGTGGCGCTTGACGCCTTGGCGGTGATGGCGCTTGACACCTTGGAGATGGATCATCGAAGTAAGTGGTGCCCTTTGGTGTGGAACTCTTGGCCTTGAAGGTCATGGATTATTGATGATGCGCCTCCACTTGCTTGGCATAGTAATCTTCCATCTTCAAATGGTGGAGGAATTCTTCATGGCTCATGGAACAGCCATCAAAGTCCATGAAGTTCTCTGTGTCCTCCATGCTTGCGAGGCGTCATCAATGTCACACTCGAAGTCTTCCATGCTTGGGGAGTCATTGTTGTAGTAGTACTCCACCCAATCATGTGGAGCCATTTTTGGTGTAGATTTCCATGTCCTCCATGCATGAGGAGCCATTGTCGATGTAGGGCTCCAAGTGTTCCATGTTTGAGTAGCCATAGTTGATGTCATGCTCCATGTCTTCCATGCATATGGAGTCATCGTAGGTGTAGTGCTCTAGGTACTCAAAGCATGTGGATCCATTATCGGTGTAGTGCTCCCTTATGTCTTCTATACTTGTGGACTCATAGTCATTGTGGCTCATCATGGATTCTTCATAGTACTCATCCTCGGTTCAGGAGTACCTAGACATTATTCACAAGACCAAGTGTTGTATATGGAAGTGGTATAGGGTGTTAGGTATGCAACATCAAACCTTACTTTACCTTGGAATATAGTATCGTGCAAGTGGCCACACTTGAGAGCAATAAACCAAGCAAAGTGAAGTTCACGCGGAACACCAAAACCAACTAACTACTAAGAAACATACACACAAAGCTTATGGTGGATAGGTATGGAAAGTGGCATGTTAAGAAACAATACTAAATCAAGATGTTGTAATGGCAAGTAAAGAACCACAATGATCACAAAGCAAAACAAGTAAATCCACAAGATATAGGAATTATGTACAAGGAAACACACACGGTGGGATAAATGGGACTTATGTGACGGAGGAAGTGATCTAAGAACCAAATGATTACCTAGCGAATACTATAAGCTCGTGTCACACAAGTGCAAGGAGAGACGCTAGTTCGATTGCAATAAATTGGTGAGCTACAAGATATGCACAATAAGTACCACCTATATGATGTTCATCAAGTTTGCGCTTCCTATTCTATGAGACACTTGTTTGTTTGTTTGTTTGTTTCTTTTCTTTTTATTTAAGTTTTTATATTATTTTCACTCCTTTTATTTTCTTTTTTCACTTGAATATTCCTTGTGCCAACAACTATACAAGATAAATGAGATAGCATGCTCACTATGTTTTCTCGGAATTCTACAAGGTATAAAATGTGCATAGCCCAAGCAATCATAGGAGGAACTATTCTCAATAGGTGTTTGTTGGTCACAAAGATAATGTGGTTCATAAAGGAATGCAAAGATATTGTGGTTCACAAAGGAATGCAAGTCGCAGAACATTTGTACCTTTCATCGACGATCTTCACCCTTTATTATTGTATTCCGCCTTGCTCACAGATTTTTTTATGAAGATAGCATGAACAACTTGGATGATTATGTAGAGATCCTTGTCATATTCAAAACGAGATAAATAACACCAAAACCCGAGTTCGAATGCAAAAGTTATGCTCAAAACGGTGCGAAGCTGAAGCTCCTGGCGGTCAAATTGGTGGCGCCGGACCTGACGCCGGAACGAATTGTCAAATTACATAATGAATCCGGCGACACTGGAACTATATACAGAGAGAAATTTCGGCGGGGCGCCAGAACTTTTGTGGTGGTGGTACGACAGATGCCATGGGTAAGCTAAAGTTGGGGCCAATGTGCACTAGTGGGATCCAGGGAGGGATGATGTAGTGGTTTCTACACATGAAGAACTCACTCTCGATCTTTACTTTGATCAACAGTGGTTAAACTTGCTCCTTGAGCTATATCAGAGAGAGGAGGAAGAAGCGCTCACCTAGTCTCTAAGTGTAAAGTGAATCGATCCCCCTCTAGGAGGTCCTGACTCACATTATAAAGGGGTGGCCAGGTTACATTAGGGATGACGTTGATGGCATATTCCCTGGATATGCTCATCCCAAAGAGGTAATTCGGTGGGAGCCTTTCCCTGTCTCCCTTCTATCGACGGCAATAACCCAGAGCCCATGACATGTGAACATTGGACTCTGGGACTGTCACCTCCGTGATGCTTCTTCTGCCCTTCTGTCCCTCTGATCGTTGTCTGTAGCTCTTGGCTCTGTGTAGATTCCTGAGGGAGAGACAGAGCGTTGTGTTGACTTTGGGGCTTTCTCTCTCCTTCTCGAGCAAGCCTCCTCATGACTCAGCCTCGTACAAGATGACTTAGCCAAGCTTATACCTACAAGTAAATAACATAGTAGACATCATGCCGACATACCTTATATGTCGGCCGAGCCAAGCGTTAGTTGCTTTACTCAGGGTAACCCAACCCTTACTTGGCCGGCCCTCAAATAACTCGGCCAGGTCATTCTTTGACTCGGTCAAAACCTCGGTGGGCTTTTCCCTTTTACCTTAGTTTGACCCTACCTGAGGTCATCCCACCAACATTAGTCCCCGAAGCTCGTGCAGTCTCGACGAATTTAGATGGCAAGACCACATCAGGTTCATTCTTATCCGAAACTGACATCCGTGTTGCCGACTTATCCTTTAGTTGGCTTATTTTTTAGATGTATCTTGGTTGCGGCATTGTCGACCTTTTTAGTCGATCCGAATCATTTTGGCTTCGATCGAGATATGTCTCATTGGCTGGGTCAACCTGTTTTACCCGGGTCATTTCCCTTAGCTTCCTTTGTAAGCTTTATCGTACATGCCATTAATCATTGCGCTTTGCCTTATTCTTTGGGCCGCTACAATGATACTGATGCACGGTGAGTTATCTCTGCGAACGGTCAAATCCCGCAGTACCTCTTCGATTACCACAATGGTTATTGTAGGCGGTTCATCTCTTGTGCCATGTAACCTGTCACATCCCAAATTTTAGATTTGGTTCTGCATTACCATTCATGTCATTGCATCATACTCTTCCATGCAAAACCATCGATTGAAAAGATTCGGCAAAACACTATTTTCTAAACCCTACTCTATTTTACTACGAGACTCCTGCAGGAGGTTTTACTAGGAATTGTGTTTTCCACCCTTGTAGCCTAGTGGTTTTACTCATCCCCTGACCCTAGGTTGTTCCCCTTGATTTTACAAAAATTTAGGAACAAGAATCGCCCGATTCGGAGTTCGTATGAAGGAGTTACAGAGGTTTTACCAAAATGGAAAAGGGAAAAAGAAAGGATAAAAAAAAATCAGCCAGTCTGCTGGGCCAAAGCCAGCCAAGCCAAAGATCGCCGCCTGGCGGATAGAATCACGCCGCCCTACATTCTGACCGACAGTGGGCCGTGTCCGCCTAGGACCCCGCGTGGGGGCCCCACTTAAAGCCACCGACCCCACCTGCCTCTCTCTCCCCACGCGGCCTCACCCCGCCCTCGTCTGACTTGCATGCTTGCCTCGAGAACCGCGTCGTCTCGGGGCCAGCTGCCGCCAGCCGCTGTCGCCGCCGCTCGCAGACGCCATCAGCCGCCTCGCCGCCGCCATGCGCCATTGCTCAGATTCTGTTTCCTTTCCCTCTCCAGAGACCCGCTGGCCGTCCCGAGCCGCCGGAGCGCCGCCGCCGGTAAGCCGCCGCCGCCTCTTCTCGGCCGTCGGATCTAAGATCTACGGCCCAGATCCACCGGAGACCGCGCGATTGACTAGTCAACGGCCAGTCAACCCGCGCTGAGTCAGCAGGGAATATTCCCGGAATATTCCCTTTTGATTTAAATCGTTTTAGAAATTGCAGAATCTTGTAGAAACTTGTAAATTGCGTAGAAATTAATCTACTGGGCCAAAAATTGCAAATAAAATATGTGTAGATTGAGTAAGTCGTGTAGAACCTTGCTGTACCATTGTTTCACACTTTTGCAGCAAGTGTTTGTCCAGTTTATTTAAAAGAGTTAATGGCCTTTTTGGAGTAATTAATTCATAGAAAAAGATCTGTAACTCCAAAATTTGCGTATAATATGTCCCTGGATTCAGTAGAACAAGGGGAGTCTCAAAGTGAATTAAAAGGGTAGGCGTATAGTAAAAACTTCTGCAGAAACTTCCTAGCGGCTTTCTGCAGTGTTTTAATTATTCAGGGAGTTTTATAATTCCTTTTTGAGTAATTCCAATTGGTACTGTTCCTAAATATCAATGCCTATACAGTAGTACTTTCCAAAGATTTTACAAATAGTATACTACCGGTAGTGAATTATTTGGGTTCTAGCTCTAGTTTTGAACATTATATTTTGCATAATAGTTTTCCTAGCGCTAAAAATATTTACCATGCATGCAATCAGTAGCTTTAATGAATAGGATTATGTGGTGCAGTTGTAGCACCAATTCACTTGTCGTGCATGCATTCATGCATCATCTTTGTTGCATATGCTTGTGGATTGTTTGTTTATGATTGCAATTGTATCGTGTCGATTGTGACGAGTGCAACGCTTGCTCGTGTGTGGATTGTTCTTCCGACCGCTACAACCAAGGAAAGTAGAAGCTATTTTTGTTCATGATGTTGTCCTACTATTTTCTATGCATTGTCGTGTATTTTGTAGACGCATGTGTAGGATGATACTATCGCTATGCTATGTCCTATTATGTGGTAGGGCCTTCCTTGTAGATGAACCACCGTTGGTAGATGTGCTTAGCCATGCTATGATGTACGAGGGCTGGGTTACATCACTGAAACTTGTTTCTAAAAGTATTGGTTTGTGTAAACTAAAACAATTAATCAATGAATCTCCTGGGTGTGATGGGATTGATAAATTTTGGTGGTTTCATTGCGGAAAGGCACCCAGGTATCAAGAGAAAATGATTGGCTTCTTTATTCTGTAGCTTACGTGTACAACCATGTGCCAATAATGAAATGGGCGGTTGGTTGGACTTAGTAGGTTGTGGCAACTCGAACTCGCATATCTAGAGATGTAGAATTTTGGTAGGTTGGACCGGTGCGCGTCGGGATTGGGGAGCTACTTCCCGAACAGTCTCTTCTTGGTCTTCTCCCTATCTTCACCCAAAATGAGAGTGATGGTACGAGCTGGGCTGGCCAAGTCACATGGGTAGTGTACTAACCCCTGCAGGGTGTAAAATCTAATCGATTAGCCGTGCCCCCGGTTATGGACATCTGAATTGCTTGATATTGATTCCATGACATGTTTCTCGCTCATTCTAATTTCATAATTGCTTAATATTGTTGGGTTAACTTAATTGGGATCTTTTCAAAGAAAATCAAAACTGTTTATGAAAGTAGGACAAATGTATTTGCAAATGCAAGCCAGACACAGCTCCAATTGCCAAATATGCATGTAGATGTTAGCACTATTGTCTCCTTTACTAGCTCTACTTGCCATACATTCCATGTATTGACCCTTCGGGGCTGCTACGTTTCATGTTGCAGGATATTCCGATTCTGAGTAATCGATATAGGCCACGGTACTCCACTCGACACTTGTTCACTTGTGGGCAATTTGAAGAATGGAGGATTTACTTCATTTATGTTGCTACCTGAATAATTTGAGCTAGCCTTGGGCTAAGCTTTTATTGTAATAATGGTACTCTGGATCTTCGTTATTTATGATACACGGATATTTGCTATGTTATTCATCTTATTCTATTGTGGGCCAATGAACCGATCCAGGGATTGGCATGTCACATAGAAGCCACAGTCTTTTCAGAACCGCGGTGTTACAAGATGGTATCAGAGCCCGTGTGTCGACTGTAGGATCGTGACCTAGGGTTGGATTAGAAAGCCATATATTTATTAAAGCCTATATTAACTCTGTCTTTCATCTTATGCCCTTCACTCTCGTAAATTCTTACCATATGCTATTCTCACACTTTCCTCTTTTAATTGATAGATGGGAGAAGTCAGGACTGAGTATGCGACCATGGAGTCACCAAGGCCCTTTGCAAGGCAGTTAGCACATCTCTCGCAGTCATTGGGATTGCCACTGCCCATGTTCAAGGGAAGAAGGCTGTACACCTATGGATATGGTGAGGATGCATGGGAGATCACCACCTTCATCTTCAGGGATGCCGCCTTGCCAAACCCTGTGCATCTGATCTACACCAAGACATACTGCAACTGGGGACTTGGAATCAACTTGGCCATACATGAAGCCCTGTCTCGCCAGTGCCATCATTTCCGACACCTACTGCCAGCAGATTCACCCTACCGTGATTATGGGAGGCGTGATGAAGATGGGCACATTGTGGTTACCCCGGGCGATAGGAACAACATGCCGCTCCGTCGGAGGCACATAGAGGACATGGAAAGGGAGAATGGAGCTCTAGTTGAGAAAGTGATGATGATAAAGGAGATTGCAGATTTTGCTAGCAATGGTATGGTGGTCCAAGGACAGGAGATTGACACCTTGAATGAAGCTGTGGGAGTTCTGGAGAATGCCCTGATAGCCAGAGATGCAACCATAGCTCATCTTCATGGTACTGTGCAGGAGAACACCCAGAACATACAACAGTTGCAAGGGACCGTCCAGGAAAGGGATCAAACTATTGAAGCTATGACAGCTCAGATTGCCGCTCTCCAAGCACAGCTAAATCCACCCTCTGATGATGACAATGGAGATGATGCAACAATGGGGATGATGATGACAGTGGCAACGATGATGATGATGAGGACGAGGATGATGATGATGGAGACGATGATGGTGGAGGAGATGAAGCTGTTGCAGTCGCATCAGAGAGTGAAGAAGAAGAGGAGGATCCAGAAGAGGTGGAGTTTGAGATCTCAAGTGATGATTTAGGAGAAGTGTACACTCCGCCGCCATGGTTGAACCGTGGACCGAAGCGCCAACGCATGAGTGCAAGGACCTACCGCAACCTCTTCAAGAAGTAGATAGAAGTCCACCAATTAGTCCTCGTTAGGTAAATTCGTTAGGATTAGTCTCGATCGATGTGAAACTTAATTACTGTTAGTTTAAAAGTGTTTAGTTGCTTATTTGTGTACTCCAATATCCCAGGAATTATTTGTGCGAATTTTATGAAAGAGTTATGGCAAGTTTGGTTACTATCTTTGTTATTTTCGCTGCAGTTTTCTGCTGATACAGCAGTACTGTATGAATTTTTCATATTTTTCTGGTAACTGGGAAAAATCTGAAAAAATAGGGCTGGTGCGAAACTCTCTTTACTGTTTGTGCAAAAATCAGCTAAATTTTCTGACGAGTCTAAGTCAGGTAGAAAAATTCGTGAACACTGCTGGACTGTTCTGGCAGATTGATGTTTTTGTTGTTTAGTTGATCAACTATTTAATTAACCATTGCCAACTCTTGTAAAACTATTTCAGTAGGTATATACTGCTAGGATAACCCCTGGAATGCTGCTGGATCACTTGTTTGTTGATGTGTTGCTTGTTTGAGATTGTCTGCTATTGTTTGTTGTTGTTTGATCATAATGCATGGGTAGAATCCTATTATCGTAGTTGATTCTTTCTAAGCTTACCTGTGCTGAACCGCAGATGCCTCCCCGCCGTCAAACCACTGAGTTGGAGCAGCTCATGGCAGCTCAGGCACAACTGACCCAAGTTATGACTCAGTTCATGGAAGCTCAGAACAACAACAATAATGGGAACAACCAGCCTCAGGGAGATGCTCTCACCAGATTTCTGAGGCTAAGGCCAGCTAAGTTCACTACTGCAACGGAACCAATGGTTGCTCTCGACTGGTTGCGTTCAGTCAACAAGGATCTGGTAACTGTTGGATGCACTGATGCTGAGAAGGTGAGGTTTGCCGCTCACCTACTGGAGGGACCAGCCGCTTCTTGGTGGGACACTTTTCAGATCACCCACCTGCTGGATACTGTGACTTGGGCAATGTTTGAGGAAGGTTTCAGGACCAACCACGTGTCTTCAGGAGTTCTGAGCCTGAAGAGGAAGGAGTTATGCAACTTGCGCCAAACCAACCGCACTGTGGCTGAGTACATTGAGGAGTTTAACAACCTGTCCCGTTATGCACCTGAGGATGTTGACACTGATGCAAAAAGGAGGGAGAGATTCCTGGATGGCCTTAGTGATGAGCTTTCCATGCAGCTACTGGTGGTTTATTGCCCCACTTTCCAGGAGCTTATGGACAAGGCCATGATCTTGGAAGGGAAGCACAAACAGGTGGAGAACCGCAAGAGAAAGAGCAATAATCACCACTCTGGTTCACATCACAAGTCTCGCACTTCTTATGATGGATACTCCAAGCATGGAGGGAGTGACCATGGGCACCATGGGAGCCATGACCGCCACCACCATGGGGGCGATGGACATCGCCACGACAACCACAAGAGCACCCACCACAGCCACAAGGGAGGACACTCTCACCACTCTAGAGGACACGGTGGACATGACCGCAACCGCGATCGCAGCTTTGTGAAGAAGGATCTGAGTGAGGTGACATGCTTCAAGTGTAAACAGAAGGGACACTATGCTGATAACTGTCCGGAGAGGAAGGGACTGAAGCCAACCAACAACGAGAAGGCCACAATGAACCACATGAATGTGGAGGAGATTCTAGATGAGCCTGACCTTGTGATTGGTAAGTTTCCAATCAACACTCACCCTGCGCTTATACTTTTCGATACTGGTGCATCACATTCATTCATATCAAGGGCATTTATGGATAAGTATAAGCTACCTACTAAGTCTATGAAAGGGTCTATTAGAGTGAGTTCACCTGGAGGAGATATGATAGCTAGCGCGGGATGCCGCGACTTAACTGTGAGGATTGGGACACACAACTTCATTGCACATCTGGTAGTGTTGGAATCACAAGGGTTAGATGTTATTATGGGTATGGATTGGATGTCTATGCATGGGGGACACATAGATTGTGCACAGCGAGCTGTTTCACTCAAAACCCCGGATGGTAAGAGAATTAGGTTCAAGTCGGCAGTGCGACCGGGAAGGTGTAAACTGAATTCTCTTAAGGGGGTTAGCATGGATACTGTGCCTGTGATTAAGGATTACCCCGATGTGTTTTCGGAAGAGCTGCCAGGAATGCCACCTGACAGGGAGGTAGAGTTTATCATCGACCTGATGCTGGGAACAAGACCTATAGCAAAGAGACCATATAAGATGGATGTGGATGAGCTGAAGGAATTGAAGAAGCAGCTGAAAGAGCAGTTGGACAAGGGATTCATTCAGCCTAGTTCGTCGTCATGGGGAGCACCTGTTCTGTTTGTGGAGAAGAAAGACAACAGCAAGAGATTAGTGGTGGACTATCGCTCGCTGAATGAGGTAACCATTAAAAACAAGTACCCCCTGCCAAACATAAATGGTTTGTTTGATCAACTGGAGGGAGCAAAGGTGTTTAGTAAAATTGATCTGCGATCGGGTTACTTACAATTGAAGATCCGGGAGGAGGATGTACCAAAAACCGCCTTCACTACTAGGTATGGTTTATATGAGTATACAGTTATGTCATTTGGACTAACGAATGCCCCGGCATATTTCATGACCATGATGAACAAGGTATTTATGGAGTACTTGGACAAGTTCGTGGTGGTGTTTATTGATGACATACTGATATATTCCAAGGATGATGCTGAGCATGAAAAGCATCTGCGACTGATTATGGAGAAGCTGAGGGAACAAGTGTATGCCAAATTCAGCAAGTGTGAATTCGCTTAACATCTTGGATTTCTTGGACACGTGGTGTCGGGAGAAGGGTCATTGTTGATCCAAGCAAAGTGATTGCAGTGAAAGTGGGAAGCGCCCAAGAATGCGGGAGAGATAAGCTTTTGGGACTTCTTTGGATATTACAGAGATTCATTGAGAACTTCTCCAAGATTGCTAAGCCGATGACGAACTTCAAGAAGGAGAGGAAGTTTGAATGGTCGACGTGTGAAGCCGACTTCGAGGCTGAAGCGTCGATTAGTGACCGCACCCGTTCTGTGTTTACCAGACCTTCAGAAGGATTTCCAAGTGTACTGCGATGCTTCTCGACAGGGACTTGGGAGTGTGCTGATGCAATATGGGAGAGTAGTGTCATATGCCTCGCGACAACTCAAGCACCATGAGCGGAATTACCCCACACACGACTTGGAGTTAGCGTCAGTGGTTCATGCGCTCAAGGTATGGAGACATTACTTAATGGGAAAACACTGTGATGTGTACACCGACCACAAGATCCTGAAGTACATATTTACACAGAAGGAACTGGATATGAGACAAAGGAGATGGTTGGAACTTATCAAGGACTATGATATGAATCTGCAATACCACCCAGGGAAGGCCAATGTGGTAGCAGATGCTCTGAGCCGAAAGGTTTATGCCAATGGACTGACAGTTGGGGAATTGCCTGAGGATTTTTGCAAGCAATTCAAGGACCTTAGACTGGAGGTAGAGTCTGAAGGATACTTGGCAGCAATGGAAGTCCAACCAACGCTACAGGACAGAATCAGGAAGGCTCAAGTGGGAGACAAAGAGATAGATGAAGTAAAGGAAAAGATGAAGGAGGATCGAGCAAGGGAATTCCGCGAGGATGAGCAAGGAACCTTGTGGTATGGAGATCGTTTGTGCGTCCCCAACGATCCCGAGATAAGGAAGTTGATCCTGCAGGAAGCTCACGACTCGCCGTACTCCATACATCCGGGCAATACGAAGATGTATATGGACCTAAAGGACAGATTCTGGTGGAACAACATGAAAGGAGACATCGCAGAGCATATTGCCCTATGTGATGTATGTAGCCGAGTAAAGGCGGAACACCAGAAGCTTGATGGGATTACAGCCATTGCCCATGCGGATTGGAAGTGGGATAGAGTGGGAATGGATTTTATCACAGATTGCCTGTGACCAGGTCGATATGACTCCATTTGGGTAGTGGTCGACCATTTGACTAAGGTAGCCCACTTTATACCGGTAAAGACGACCTATACGAGTGCAAAGTTGGCCAAGATTTACATGGACAGGATTGTGTGCCTACATGGAGTTCCCAAGAGTAACGTATCTGATAGAGGCACCCAATTTACCTCACACTTCGGGCGCAACCGCACGAGTCACTTGGTACTAGATTGGAGTTTAGCACAGCTTCACCTGGTGATGATGATGAGAGAGGGTGAATCAGATTTTGGAAGACATCTTGAGAGCTTGCGCTTTGGCTCATGGTTCTAGTTGGGATGCGAATTTGCGTATCTGAGTTTTCCTACAACAGCTATCAAACCAGCATCAAGACGTCACCGTTTGATGTATCTTGTATGGGAAGCGGTGCGGACACCATTGCTATGGGATGGAGTGGAGAACGTCGATTGTTTGGGCCTGATTTGATCAAGGATCTTTGAGGAGAAGGTCGCCTTGATTAGGGACAGTCAAGGTAGCACAATCAAGGCGTAAAAGCTACTGACGCCAAGCACAAGGAAGTAGTGTATGAGATAGGTGATAGAGCATACCTCAGAGTGTCGCCACTTCGTGGAATCAAGAGATTTGGAATTAAGGGTAAGCTGGAACCTCGGTTTATTGGACCGTATCGGGTCTTAGCACGCAAAGGAGAAGTTGCTTATTAGTTGGGGTTGCCAGAGGCTCTATCCGCTGTTCACAATGTGTTCCACGTATCCCAGCTGAAGAAGTGCCATCCGGAGATGGTGGATACACCATTAAGAGACACTGTGCCACTAGAAGAGGTTCATCTTGAGAGTGACTTGACCTATGAGGAGAAGCCGGTCAAGATTCTGGAGACAGCGGAGAGGATTACCCGTACCAAGACAATCAGGTTTTGCAAGGTGCAGTGGAGCCACCACACCGAAGAGGAAGCCACTTGGGAGCGTGAGGATGACATCCGAGAGGACTACCCACACCTATTTGCTAGCGGCACCGAATCTCGGGGACGAGATTCATCTTAAGAGGGTTAGTCTTGTCACATCCCAAATTTTAGATTTGGTTCTGCATTACCATTCATGTCATTTCATCATACTCTTCCATGCAAAACCATCGATTGAAAAGATTCGGCAAAACACTATTTTCTAAACCCTACTATATTTTACTACGAGACTCCTACAGGAGGTTTTACTAGGACTTGTGTTTTCCATCCTTGTAGCCTAGTGGTTTTACTCATCCCCTGACCCTAGGTTGTTCCCCTCGATTTTACAAAAATTTAGAAACAAGAATCGCCCAATTCGAAGTTCGTATGAAGGAGTTACGGAGGTTTTACCAAAATGGAAAAAGGGAAAAAGAAAGGATAAAAAAAAAATCAGCGCCCGGTCTGTGGGCTGCCCAGCCAAGCCATCAAGACCGCCAGCGGCGGATAGAATCACGCCCACCTCTGACCAAGCCGACAGTGGGCCGTGTCCGCTTAGGACCAGCGTGGGGGCCCACTTAAAGCCACCACCACCCGCTGCCTCTCTCCACGCGCGCGCACCCTCCGCCTTGATCCGGGCTGCCTCGGGAACCGCTGCCTCGGAATCATGACGCCGCCGCGCCAGTCGCCGATTGCGCCGCCGCCTCTGTCGCTACGCCGCCGCCGCTGCGCCGCCGCCGCTCACGACCGCCTTTCCTCTCCAGCCGGGACCCCGTAGACCCTGTCCGCCACGGCCGCCGCCAGAGCGCCGCCGCCTCTTCTCGGCCGTCGGATCTAAGATCTGCGGCCCAGATCGACCGGAGACCACGGTTGACTGGTCAACGTCAATCAACCCAGCGCCGATCATGAGTCGAAGTCGTGAGGAATATTCCCTTTTGATTTAAATCGTTTTAGAAATTGCAGAATCTTGTAGAAACTTGTAAATTGCGTAGAAATTAATCTACTAGGCCAAAAATTGCAAATAAAATATGTGTAGATTCAGTAAGTCGTGTAGAACCTTGTTGTACCATTGTTTCACACTTTTGCAGAAAGGTTTTGTCCAGTTTTTTTAAAGAGTTAATGGCCTTTTTGGAGTAATTAATTCGTATAAAAAGATCTGTAACTCCAAAATTTGCGTATAATATGTCCCTGGATTCAGTAGAACAAGGGGAATCTCAAAGTGAATTAAAAAGGTAGGTGTACAGTAAAAACTTCTGCAAAAACTGCCTAGCGGTTTTCTGCAGTGTTTTAATTATTCAGGGAGTTTTATAATTCCTTTTTGAGTAATTCCAATTGGTACTGTTCCTAAATAGCAATGCCTATACAGTAGTACTTTCCCAAGATTTTACAAATAGTATACTACCGGTAGTGAATTATTTAGGTTCTAGCTCTAGTTTTGAACATTATATTTTGCATAATAGTTTCCTAGCGCTAAAACTATTTTCCATGCATGCAATCAGTAGATTTAATGAATAGGATTATGTGGTGCAGTTGTAGCACCAATTCACTTGTCGTGCATGCATTCATGCATCATCTTTGTTGCATATGCTCGTGGATTGTTTGTTTATGATTGCAATTGTATCGTGTAGATTGTGACGAGTGCAACGCTTGCTCGTGTGTGGATTGTTCTTCCAACCACTACAACCAAGGCAAGTAGAAGCTATTTTTGTTCATGATGTTGTCCTACTATTTTCTATGCATTGTCGTGTATTTTGTAGACGCATGTGTAGGATGATACTATTGCTATGCTATGTCCTATTATGTGGTAGGGCTTTCCTTGTAGATGAACCACCGTTGGTAGATGTGCTTAGCCATGCTATGATGTACGAGGGCTGGGTTACATCACTGAAACTTGTTTCTAAAAGTATTGGTTTGTGTAAACTAAAACAACTTAATCAATGAATCTCCTGGGTGTGATGGGATTGATAAATTTTGGTGGTTTCATTGCGGAAAGGCACCCAGGTATCAAGAGAAAATGATTGGCTTCTTTATTAGAGCTTACGTGTACAACCATGTGCCAATAATGAAATGGGCGGTTGGTTGGACTTAGTAGGTTGTGGTAACTCGAACCCGCGTATCCAGAGATGTAGAATTTTGGTAGGTTGGACCGGTGCGCGTCGGGATTGGGGAGCTACTTCCCGAACAGTCTCTTCTTGGTCTTCTCCCTATCATCACCCATAATGAGAGTGATGGTACGAGCTGGGCTGGCCAAGTCACATGGGTAAAGTGTAGTAACCCCTGCAGGGTGTAAAATCTAATCGATTAGCCGTGTCCCCGGTTATGGACATCTGAGTTGCTTGATATTGATTCCATGACATGTTTCTCGCTCATTCTAATTTCATAATTGCTTAATATTGTTGGGTTAACTTAATTGGGATCTTTTCAAAGAAAATCAAAACTGTTTATGAAAGTAGGACAAATGTATTTGCAAATGCAAGCCAGACACAGCTCCAATTGCCAAATATGCATGTAGATGTTAGCACTATTGTATCCTTTACTAGCTCTACTTGCCATACATTCCATTTATTGACCCTTCGGGGCTGCTACGTTTCATGTCGCAGGATATTCCGATTCTGAGTAATCGATATAGGCCACGGTACTGCACTCGGCACTTGTTCACTTGTGGGCAATTTGAAGAATGGAGGATTTAATTCATTTATGTTGCTACCTGAATAATTTGAGCTATCCTTGGGCTAATCTTTTATTGTAATAATGGTACTCTGGATCTTCGTTATTTATGATACACGGATATTTGCTATGTTATTCATCTTATTCTATTGTGGGCCAATGAACCGATCCATGGATTGGCATGTCACATAGAATCCACGGTCTTTTCAGAGCCGCGGTGTTACATAACCAGTGGTGTGGCTCCACCCCATGATCTACACGACGCGATACACGCGCGTACACGCTGCAACCTCTGCGTTCGCACGATCCCACGACCGTTCGTGGTCTGGGCTGATAAATAGGGGAGTGGGTTGACATCCTTGTTCACTTTCCCCCGCTCCTAACTTGTTCATATTCCTCCCAGCGCTGCCGCCATAGAGCCCTCCTTCTGCGACCGCGCCGCCCATTCTTTACACCCAAATACCGCGCTACTCGCTTGCTTTGCGTGGCTCCTCTGCTTAAGCTATGCTCCGCTGCTCGCGACCGCGCTGCTCCGCCGTAGCAATAGGTCCTTGGCAGTCACAGCCTCTCCCCACTGCCGCGAGCATCTTCTCGTCCACTGATTCCTCCGACGAACCCATGGTAGGATCGCAGAGCATCATTGCTGCCGGTGGAGATGAAGAAATCGCTACTATCTCTGGGCGTGGTTCCTGGCAAGGATCCATGACGACCAAGGCTGAAATCAATTCGCTCATCCGGACGCGCCAGATCCAGTATGGGGTAACTTGTTGATTACCCGGCAAGGAGCTTGCGCCAACATGGAGCTGGGTGAGTTTGTTGTGTTCGTATCCCATTTCACTAGAGGATTTGGCCTGCCTCTTAGCGATTTTGCCAAGGATTTCTTAGAAACCTTTATCCTCCAGCCTCACCACTTACCGGATAATGCCGTAGCCTCCCTTTCCGCCTTTATCTCGTCTATATAGGGATATTTCGGCCTCTGGCCTTCCGTTGTTCCTTGGTCCAAATTCTTCCAAATCCGGGCCAATGTTGTGCCGAATAAGGATTTCCCCCATCTGAGAAATCCCTTACGCAGTGAGATGCTGCCTCCATAACACCTCGTAAGAACTCCGTCTTCCCCGAAATCACTGGCCCTGAGTCATGCAAGAAATGGCATATATCTTTCTTCTACAAGAAGAATAGTGGCGAGGAAGACATGATTCAGCTGTCGACTTTCTCCATCAGCGTGCCCGCTAATAAGGACTAGGACCTTGAACTGAAGAGAACCAACGCCCTCGCGGATTCATTCGAGATACGACTCAAGGAGCTGACCTGGACCGGGTTATGCGGCGACGACCTTATGGCCACTTTTATCAGTAGCCTAATATTCCCGCTTCAGAAGCACACACATAAACTCTGCTACATGAGTGTCCGCCTTGACCCGAACCGGGTCTCCACAGTCGAGCTAGACGATAACCAAATTCGAAACGCTCCTGGTCCATCTTCAAGATGGAGATGGCCGAAGATTGGAAGTGGGGCATGAAGCCCTTCAACCGTGACAACCCCCTCCTTAGGTAATTAAATTTCAAGTTACTTTATTCGAGTTATGTTTTACTTCGACTATGTAAAACATTTAATCACTCTTTGTGTTCTTTTCCTTAGAAATTCCTTGAGCAATCTGTAGAGGACGGAGAGAAACTTTCCCTTACTTGGAGCAAGGATCGCGATACCTCGAATGAGGGGAACCTGACTCGGAGGAATTCATGCACAATCCCGACTCGGCCCCCAGCCGTACTCAGGGTAAGGCTTCAGTTCAACCCGACGATGATGATTCAGACGAGTACAAATTCCTCGAGGTACATAACCCGGTGCCCCTCTCATATGCCCATCTGACCCCTTTTTCCCCATCTAATCCGGCTGGATAGGTCCATGATGTGTCTCCCATTGCTGTGGGATGCCAAGGGTCAGTGAGGAAGTGTGCCACACCGACTGATCCACCAGCCGAGGCTCCCAAGAAATGGTACAAGAGACCTGCCAAGAGGGCGCTTAAATAGAAAATGGCTCCATCCATCTCCTCGTAAGTTTTTTTACTCTTCCATTTTTCTATGTATTTATTGTTTCTCTCTTTATTTATTCGACTTTATTTTTCTAACTTTTTTACTTTGGCAGCGCTCCACTGGTTATCCCTCAGAGCGGACCTAGCATGGCTTCTCCATCGCCATCAACTCAGGATGATGTCCGGGTTCCAAGCCCGCTCTGAGGTGAATCTTCTCCCACGCCGACTAATAGCCTACCTTGGCGGGAGGGAGAAAATGTCGACATGGTTGGTGACATGGATAATGCCATGTCGGATCGGCCATCCGAGCCAACCGCGTCCGCCAAGATCGCTGAAGGTGGCGATGCAACTCCTGCCGAGTTATCCGTTACCTTGGCCTCCGCTCAAGCTCAAGAGGCTCCTTCTTCGGCACCAACAACTGCACCAACCTGTTTTGGGTCTTCGAAGACTTGGACGCAGGATCAAGCACGAAAAAGCCCATGATCCAAATCCCAGTCACCCTCTCCGACTCCTTCATCCACTCTTGCCACAGCTCGGCCCACCAAATCACAGCGAGAGGCCGAGCCAACTGCCACCAAACAGAAGAAAGGCAAAGACGCTACCAAGCCAATCCATAAGAAGGCCAAGGAAACTTCTTCCTATCCCTCCATCGCCGAGATATTCTAGAATGGCGCCTCTGCCTCTACCTCTGCTTTGGCTGCAGGTACGCAGATGGTGCTTCATAAGATTCCAACATCTGAGATGGGGCTAAGCAGGCCCGGGCGGACAAGGGCAAGGTGCTGATGCGCACACTAAGCAGAGAGAGACTTGGATCTTTGGCCGAGTATGCCAATAACTGGAATGCTGCTAACTATACCGATGTCAGCTCTGGTACCAATCCAGGACCAAAGAATTTTGGCCCTACTGACATCAGCAACCGGATGCAGCTTGCCAATCGAGTCATTATCGAAGCCGATCACATGAATGAGGTAAACACCTTGGCTTACGCTCTATATTCTTGCATAATGTAATACCTAATCATTAGTCCCCAAGCCTCTAGGGGAATGAGCTATCATTCGACCGGATGCTCGCACCATTGAATGCATAGTGTAACTGAGGTGTCTAATTGAGTTAACTTAATTTAGCCAAAATTTACCCTTAGAATCAAACACCTATCCACCTAGATTCGGGTCAAGCTTTGCTTGATTTGGATCTTTAGTTTTACTTCAAATATCCAACCACCTAGATTCGGGTCAAGCTTTGCTTGATTCGGATCTTCTAGTGTTGCTTTGAATATTCCATCTTAGCTTTGAATATCCAGCCACCTAGATCTAGGTCAAGCTTTGCTTGGCTTGGATCTTTGTCAACACCGGGATTTTTAATCCCAGATGCCTGTTATGTCATACATCGCAATCCTAGGATTACCATCTTTGCTAGAATAACAGATAGATACCATAGTTCATCATCCATTACAAACCATCATAAAGGTCTTACAAATAAAGGATCTCATGATCCAGTCTTAATACAATAAACACAATGGAATAATAATAAAGGTAGCATGGTCGGGGCTCCATCTTCAGGGTCACAGCAATGCTGATGATGAGAGATTATCCTAGTTGTCATAGACTTCCTGCTGTCCATCATCCTGGTAGTCCTCCTCATAGTCTGGCCGTAGGAATAGCCAGGGACAAAGCTATGAGTACTCTTTAAGTACTCGCAAACTATCACCAACAAGTAAGTAGTTCGAGTAGGAATCCTAAGCTCTAGGTTTATTTGCAAAAAGCCAGGTTTATTTCTAACTGAGTTTAGAAGTAAAGAAAACTAAATTAATGTTTTAAAACACCTAAGTGGGAACTTAGTTTTCATGTTCACAACCCTGTTGTGGTCAAGTCAAAGTCATAGTTCATTTCACAAGTCATTTTGAAAACGTATGACGACGGAACAGTATGGCCAACCCAACTGTCCATAACCGAAGACGCGGCTATTCGAATAGTTTGACACTCTACAAATGTGACACTCCCGGGATCAGGGCTAAACAAATCCCAAACCTCTGTCTGACATAAGCTTAACCTTGAGCTCGAGGATATCCAGTGAAGAATCAATAACACAACAGTGACCCTACGACACAAAATCTGTTACAGCAAGCTCATAACTGAGCAGAGAACCAAACTATTACAAGCAGAGGTCACTAACCAGAAACATCAAACAACGGAAGGCAAATTATGCTATTAAGTATAGAAAACTTAACAAATGTCCTAAGAGGTCTGAAGTATAATGATGACGTCCCAGCCCATAGATTCTAGGCTACCGGCCAGGAACCCCAAGCTCGTCGGTGTCGATGTAGTACAGAACTCGTCTTTAGGGGAACACTTACTCTACCAAAAGTATCAACAAAGAAAGGGTGAGTACATGTTGTACTCCGCAAGACTTATGGCTGGTGGAGTTGTTTTGCATAAATCCATCTTTGTTTATAAAACAAGAGGGAGAATAAGCTCGTCTAGTTAGAGTATTTTAAAAGGGGATAAGAGAGCGACACATCCAAAGTATCGATCATCATCATCTTTTGATATCCACCAAATCATCATCTCAACCTTAACTAGGATCACCCCCTCCTACCCATGATGAAGCATCCTTAAGCACACGTGGATCGACCAAGTTTTACGATTAGGTTAAAGTTCTCTATGATCATCACGTCCGTTCCCAAGTCGTCCATAACCATGGACATGACTTTCCGAAACATTATTACCCTGTAGGGGTGTACAACTTTACCCACATGTACCAACCGACTCTTAATGACACTTGACACACTTCCTTGGTGTGCTGGCAGAGGGTGTGGTTGGACACGACCTTTACCTTGCTTTCTCCGAGACAATGAGTCATGCACTAAGGATGGTTCCGCCATAACGGGTCAAGTCCTGAAGCCGGTACCTAGAGATGTGAGGCGAGGTTGGTTCACCAGGGGATCCATCGACCCCAAGCAACCCCGACCACGCTTACTTACCTATTATGAATGCACCTCCTTCACCGCCTTCGAGAAGATCCAGAATGCATGTCGAATGGAACGCCCGTATGTGACTCATGGAATCTACTAGGAAAGTTAGTTAATCGAGGGGTTCCCAAGCCCCCATGTGGTTGTACACTTGTCTTGGTTCAAGAGGCAAGAACATCGGGTCCTAGGGGTGGCGAGCATGGAACTAGAAAAACCACATCCCACCGTGGCCTCCCATAAAAGCCTTAACATGTTTTAATCTCATATCAACTCTGATCTCATCTCATCGTGTTCCCCTGTCATACTAGATTCTTTGCATCTGATACATCATCTGGATGGACCAGATTAAACAGCTATGCATGGATAAGTAGGACACATATATTAGCTCTAGCAGTGCACACAAGCCGAACCTAGTTATGCTAAGAGAAGTGGATCAGGTAATATAAGCTCAAAGGGAATATGCAACAGATAGGATACTCTGTCTATCGATAAAAGACCATAGTAGAATCGTATGCATAATGGTAGGAAGTGAAATGCTTTCGAAATCATAGGATTATATCATGGTGGGGCTATGCTTGCCTTTGCCTGCTGATAACCGATAAGAAGAGCTTCAGAAGCCTTGTACTTGACTTGATTATAGTTGGTCAAGTATTATTCTTTGAGCTTCGACGGTGTTGATCTCGGCCTTCGATCTTGATCTCGATCTCGATATCGTATTCTACTGGGAAGAACCAAACACCGGAAAGAGAGGGAACCAAACAACACATGGCATCGATGCAATGCTCAAGAAATGATGATATGACAAGTTAAATTGTATTGAATTGAAACCCTAAGACATGCTCGGCAGTTTAATCGGGGTTCCGAGGGGTGAAAACCCTAACTCGGGGAAACTCCAGAATCACCTATGAGGGGTTACTATGTTCTCTAATTAAAATTGTCTTGAAAGTTGTTGAACAATGCATGATTATAGCTTAGATAGTTAGATCTCATTTTTCAGAACATTTTGATATATTATTCATATTTTTCTGAGTTAATATGAATTAGTTATTGAATTTACAAGTTTATAATATTTTTAGGAATTATTAAAGCCTTTTTAATTGATTACTGTGTCATGCTGACATCAGCACATGCCCTAAATCGTTTTACACGGAGTGCTGGGCGGGCCAAAGTGGATGACGTGTGGGGCCTGGGCCATGTTGATTGCCACCGTGGCAGTCAAAGGTCAGCGGGCCCGTTGCTACGTCATCCTGACGTCATCACGAAGACCACCATCAGATGGTGGTCTCCGGCGACGACACAGAGCACGCCAGCACGCGGGACTGGTCTCGTTCAAACGGGCACGACACGGGGATCCTAAAACTGGCGGTGCCGCTCGAAGTTGGTCATCCGAGCAGGGCGCACGACGGCAGTGGCGGTGGCGCTTGCAGGTCAACGGTGCGCGGCGCAATACAGAGAGCAAGGAGGGAAACAGAGGGGTGCCTGAGCACCAGTAGCTCACCAAGAACGCGATGGTGGTGTCGGGGAAGCGAGGGGAGGCCGGACGGCGAGGAATCAAGGTGATGACTGTGGTGGCCGGCGATGGGGACGAGCTCGATTCCGACAAGAAGGAAGATTCCCGGCTTTCGTGGCTTAGCGAGAACGACGAAGGCGACATGACGCTTCTCCTGGACTACTCCATGGAGCTCGGGGCGGCCGGAGACGGCGAGGCTCGACGTAGCCCGATCGGCTAGGGTTTGGCCAGAGGGGAAAACGAGGAAGGGAGAGCCAGGGGGAGTGTGAGAGGGAGGCAGGGAAGAGGAGCACGGCTCGACGAGGTCCTTATCCATGCTCTAGAGTGGCGAGCGGCGGGATGCAGGCGGCAGGGATCAATGGCGCCGGCGGCGACACAGAGGTGCTTGCCATCGATGCGTCGTTGATGAAGATGACGAAGAGAGAAAGGCTAAAGCGGTACGAGCCAGGTGGGCTGCGGCTAGGCCGGCTGCGGGCTCCAACTGCGCGTGCTGAGCGGCAGGGAAGGGAGAGGAGGGAGGTGGGCTAGCTGGGCTGCGTCCTGGTTAGCTCGCCTGGCTATTTATTTCTTCTGAAAATCCTTTTCTAATTCTGTTTTTCATTTCCCTCTTTTGTATTTGAATTTCCAAACTATCATTCAAAAATACCAGAGGGGTTTGTAAAACATTTAAAATACCGTGGAGCCCTTTTAGTCCATTTGGGCTTCAATAATTTTGGCACTTTGCAAAATATAAAACCTTTTGAATGCATTTCAATGAGAGGGTAAAACTAGGGTTTAGGTTTTGATTTATTTTCTTCAATCCACAATTTAAAGGATGATGCTCATGAATGCACACTCAAAACCGTAATTAGACATTAGGTAAAACTTGGGTGTTACAGCTCTATCCCCCTTACGAGAATCTCGACCCGAGATTCCAAAGGTAGGAAGAGAGACAAAGGGAGAAAGAGAACATGGTCACTCTAAAGATAATAGGGAAACACACTAAACAACACATAGAGTGTCTCATGGTCAACTCATGGATGAAGTGTTCAAAAACAACTTTGAGATGACAAACATGAAACACGTCAAGGTAATATAGGAAACAAAAGGAGAATGTTTCAAATTATTAGATAGATGGTCTTCATAAGGATTGAGAGCATGGAGCTTCAGAAGGGTTTAAGCTTCTAAAGAGGAAGGTTCCAACAGAAAGAACATAACCACAGACTTCCATAGGGAACCTCTACTAAACGGCTTAAGTAGAGATTTCAGGTTGCAGAGATATGGATCAACAAAACCAAGTTGTTGAACTAATTTTGACACATAAGGGTCACTCTTTCATTCAACAGAAAGCCAAGACAGAAAGGTGTTTTGTGGAGAGGACTCATAAGACTCACAAGGAACATGTAACAAGAGAAACTACAGATTACCAAAACCATAGTCACTCTTAAAACATGATTGAGAACACGAAGGAAACTTTGTATTCATCCAGGTTTATCAGACTCTTTGCCAAAGATCATGATATCACTTTACACCACTAAGATGAATAGTTAAGAAGATTCCTGATGACACGAGAAGAAAGAATCTTCATTCTCAGACTTCAAGCATTTGGCACAACAATGATTGCCAACATAAAGGGTCTGGAGGATCAACCGAGAAACATTTAGAAACACTACTTTAAATGTTCTCCTTGAGTAAAGGTCAGACTTCGGATACAAAGGAAACCATAAGCACAACTCCTATAATAAATTGTAGAAGAGGTCTCATGAGGAGTGGTTATTATTGCTGATGCATGAGAATATGACAAAAGGTCTTTCCGGTTAGTTGGGTCAACCATTACACCAATCTTACCAGATTTACAAAGAGACCTTTGTCAAACCTTGAGGAACACCAACCATCATTGCTGCTTGAGATTCAACTTTGGTTATGTGGGACAATACTTCATACTCATCATGTACGAATAGAAAGTTTGCAACATTTACACAGAGGTAAAGTCACTAGATTCTCAAGATATGAACTACAATGTAAAGCTCCAAAAGACTGAGCTAGATTGCTATACCCATGTATTAGCATCTTGTTGAAAGACAACTGCATACATATAAAGTAATAACAATAAAACACATGTGTCCTTAAAGAAAGGGAGATAACTCTTCTCGAATTCACGGCGACATCTTTTAGCCATTGCACGTGAATCAAATAAGGTCACTTCTAACATCCAGAACACATACTTCGAATTGACATGAAGATGGTTCTCAGAAATTTCCAACATTAATGCCAATTGTTAATCTAATCTAGCATGGAGATAATAAGGATGTCATCGATGGGCTCAACAACAAACTTATCAGGCCACTCCAAGAAGATGGACTCATATGTTGTATGAACAAAGCATAAATACCTGTCAAACCAAAGAACATGAAGATGCACTCAAGTGAAACACATCAAGATAGAAACACATCAAGGTCAGGCAATATTAGACGCCGAACTACCGTACGACAAAGGCAAACACACAATCTGAACTTAAGAAAATAAAGGCCACCAAAGCAAAGATTTAAACAAACATGATTAGTTTAAACAGAATAATAAAGATCACAACCATGTGTGCCTCAGCGGCAAAAGGCAAAAAAGGTTCATACCGCACAGAAAGTCGGACAAGTGTTTGACACACATCATACGCCCGACATACCGGGGATAAGAAACGACTTAGAGTTTTTTAAACCTAAGGGCAGCGACTTGATCAGGAACTGGGCGCTCCGAGGTAGACGGCACCTCGGCCGAAGTTGCTTCGCCCTCCACAGAACCAGGAGCGATTTCGGGGGAAACCCGGGGCTGTTGAGAAACATCAGCTTGAGCTGTGGAATGCCCAGTACCTTTGGAGGAGGATCGCGCGTCGCCATTGCCATCCGAGCTTAAGCTGGAATCACCAGAAGTATCCGAGTCGCCCTCAGCCTTGTCTTGGTTGGCTGAATTATCATCAGAGGCATCTTCAACTTCGACCTCATCCGCCGGGTTAGAAAGTAAACTCGGCCCTTCAATCCAGTTATGCACGTCCGCATACTCAACGAGCTGGAAGGCACGAGCTTGTCGGCGAGCGATGAATTCTGGATCCTCAACCCAACGGGAGCCAGTGCGCAAATTTATCAGGGTACCGAGGGAAATATCCTCGTACCATGACATAACGACTGTGAACGCCATATCAGCACCAGCTCGTCCAGCGGATTCCCTCCAAAGATTCAACTAGTGCTGGGATGCCATCAATCTTTCCACCAGTATTTTGATTTCATCAATATCAGGAGTCCTAGAAGTATTCGGCCAAAGAACATGGTAGGCCCGAATGGCTGCTTGCACCAAGTCCCTGCCCATAATCTTCATCGGACCAATGGCAGCGCCAACGGCAACCAAGTAATCTTCCATCGAGTATTCTGGGCTCGCATCAGCAGGAACACCTCGGCGCACACGACCATTAATCACCACTCTAGAGCTCACGGGCTTAGCTTCTGGAAAATGGTCTGCGCAAAACAAAAGTACGTCGGTCAACAGTAAGAAAGGGAAAAAGATAACTCGGCCGCGGTCAGAGGCTTACGGTGAATATAGGTCAGCATTATCTGAAGATCTTTAGCCCAGTCACCCTTGGTTTTCTCAAAGCGAGTGATCTCCTCGCTCATCGCCAGTGTCTTGAGTTCGGCAGCCTCGAGGAGTTCTTTATTTTTCTGCAATTGCAGAGCCAGCTGATTCTTCTCCTCGGAGAACTCCTGTTCGACTTTCTCTAACTCAGAATTCTGAGAAAGCTTGAGGGACTCCACCTCGGCACACAAGCGAATTATCTCGTCGTCTTTATCTTTCAGCTGTGCCGAGTGAGTAGCGGCTTGTTCTAAAAAATGCAGCATCATATCAGGCATAGGTGTGCAGTCTTGGTGTGACGCTGCAAAAGTTTGTAACTCGGCTTTACCAAAGCCAAAAAGGTTAAAAGAAACCCAGTGCACATTTCAAATGGAAGTATGTAAAGAAAAAGAGTAACTAACCTTCCAGGGCCTTGACTTTCTTCCTAAGACGGATGTTAAGATTGTTGATGTTACCTATTAACCACCAAAGTGAGCTAACACTTCACGCCCAAAACAATAAGAGCTTTAGGAATAATGCAAAAGTTTGTTAACCTACCAGCTTTCTTCACCACAGGAATGACCTTCTCATACTTATCTTGCAATTTTTTATGTGTGAAAAGCAGCCTTTGGAATTTGGGGGTCCGCCGGTCATGCGCAACCTAAGCAACAAAACAAATAGCAATAAGATATTCGAAACTTAAAACAGATCCGAGTCAAGCAAAACTTAACTCGGATCTAGGTGGCTGGATATTCGAAACTCAAACAGATCCGAGTCAAGCAAAAATTAACTCGGATCTAGGTGGCTGGATATTCGAAACTAAAACAGATCCGAGTCAAGCAAAACTTAACTCGGATCTAGGTGGCTGGATATTCGAAACTCAAACAGATCCGAGTCAAGAAAAACATAACTCGGATCTAGGTGGCTGGATATTCGAAACTCAAACAGATCCGAGTCAAGCAAAACTTAACTCGGATCTAGGTGGCTGGATATTCGAAACTCAAACAGATCCGAGTCAAGAAAAACTTAACTCGGATCTAGGTGGCTGGATATTCGAAACTCAGACAGATCCAAATCAAGCAAAACTTAATTTGGATCTAGGTGGATGGATATTCAAACACTAAGACAAATCAACCAGTAAAGCCTAATAAAACTTCAAACGAATAACAAATTATTCGGTTGCAAGCTTCGGGGACTAGAGTATATACAATATCATTCGAATGATTAATCAAACCTCGATAAAAACAATTACCTCATTCATCTTGTCGCTGTCAAGAACGATCTTGGCAGCCAAATGTAAGCGACTGCTGATGTCGGAGAGTTGAAAGGGCTGGCTGCTTGGATTGCCCTCGGTGATCAAGCAAGATTCCAATTGTTGGCATACTCAACCAACGAGCCGAGGCTGTTCCCACTCTCTGTACGAGTCAGGACTTTACCTCGGACGTGTTGTGTAGCCACCGCCGCGGCGGGACTCTTGTGAAGAGCGAGCTGAGTATCAGCAGCCGGGGTAACAATAGTCTTGGCAGAAGAAACCCTCTTGCGTAGCGCATCAGCAATTGTAGGCTGAGAAGAGATGGCAAGCCCTTTCTGGGATGAGGGAGGCTTGGTGACAACGACCTTCCTTGACTTAGAAGAGGCGTCGACAGGAGCCATTACCTCGGCACTCGGAGCGGCATCTTTGGGGGCCGGAGGGATTACGGTTTATGAGGGTGCCGAGATATTGGTATCCTCGGCTGGAGTCGGAGTTGCAGTAAAAGCTGTGGGGGTCGAAGGGATCTCGGGGGAAGCTTCGGGATTCACGGAGGAGGCAGCAGGCTCGGTAGAAATATCTACTGGCAGAGTTATGTCGGCATCAACAGGAAAGACCTCAGGCGCATCCTGGCGAGATGACGTTTGATTCGGAGCGGGAGGAGAGTTAACGCGGGCAGGACTAGGAACTCTAGAATCTTCAGGAGGCGGAGGAGAAGGCGGCCGAGTCGTGTGACTCGTCATGCTAGGACCACTAGGATTAACAGAAAGAGGAGCCCTGCAAAGGCAAAAAAGATTAGGTCAAAAGGCAGAAAGAGAGAAACAAGAAATACAAATAAAAAGCAACTCACCCAGTAACCCCGGGAATAGTTTTACGCTTCGGAGGGTGCGGGGCTGACTTCTTCATTCGTTTCTTGGGAGCGGTTTCCGAGGCACCAGCTGGAGCGCTACGTTTCCCCGAGGTAACAGGAGGTCGGGAGGCGAGAGGCTCGGCGTTGTGAACCTTACCGGCCGGATTAGCTGAGAAAGTAGAGGCTAGAAATGCATAAGAAATTGGCATTGCGGCAACTACCTCAAGAACTTGGACCTCATCCAAATCACCTTCCTCCTCGTGGGCTGGGGTCTTGCCACAGGCACGAGCCGGAGCAAGGTCCAACTTGGGAACGAACTCCTCCGAGTCTGGCTCCCCGCTGTCCGGAGTGTTCTGATCCGCGGGCCACGGGAGAGACAAAACCTCGGCATCCTCAATCTTCTGCTCCTCAAACCTCTGCAGGAAAAGAAAGAGAGAAATTAACAAGAGAAATCACAGATGAGGTTAAAAGGCAAAACACAAATGCAAGGACCTACTCTGGGAGGGGGATGCTCGCGGGTGAACGACTTCAGTCCCCAGGCCCAGTCCTCCGACATCTCTGTCTTAAAGATAGCCCGGACGCGCTTGAAGATAAGGTAATTATCCAGCTCCACCGTTGAGACGCGGTTGGGATCAAGGGGACAGCTCATATAGCAGAGCTTATGCGTGTGTTTCTGGAATGGGCAGATCCGGCTGCTGACGAAAGTAGTCATCAAATCCTCGCCGCGTAGCCCGGAGCGGATCTGCTCCTTCAACCGAATCTCAAAGGCCTCGACCAGAGCATGACTCTTCCTCGGATTATAAGTCCAGTTCTTCTTGGAAGGGGGGCCAATGGAAAAAGCAGGGAGCCGAATCCTGTCCTCCTTCCCATAATTCTTGACATAAAAGAACGATTTATGCCATTTCTTGCACGACTCTAAACCTACAACGCGAGGAAACTCGGATTTCCTCCGAGGTGTGATTGACGCAGCTCCGCACTAGGTGAGCAGTTTCTCGGAGGGTTGAAGGGATTTGTCTGGGACAACATTGGAATGGATTCGAAGAACTTCACCAAAGCGTGCCTGACGGCCATAGGTCGAAGTATCCTTCCGAAGCAGAGATAAAGGCGGAAAGAGAAGCGATGGAATTAGCCGGAAGATGATGCGGCTGCAGGCCGAAGTAATCAAGGAACTCCCTAGCGAAATTGCTAAGGGGGAGACCAAATCCGCGAGCGAAGTGTGACATAAAGACGACGTACTCGCCCTCCTTGAGAACTGGAGAAGATTCACTACCGAGTAAGCGACATGCTACCTCGGCAGGAATCCGACGAGTTCGGATTAACCACTCAATCTCTCGGCGGGTAACGGAAGAGCCCTGCCAGGAGCCCCGCTCGGGCCAGACGCTGCATCGTCATCCTCAATAAGCGCACCGCTAACGGAGCTCGACATAGGGTCACCGGAGGAATCTACGGAAGATGAACTAGTGGCGGAGCGAAGCCTAGAACTGCAAGGCCCCGTCGTGATCCTACGCGAAAACGTCGGCGGAGCGGAGAAGGAACCGCCGTGGGAAATCTGAGGAGAACCAGATGAGTCTAGAGGATAAACTAGGCAATGAGACCGGATAAACTCACCGGCAACGGCGCCGGAAGAAGTATACGGGGACGGGGTCGACAGAGCAAAGCGATGGGAGCCTCGCCGTCGAAGATTCCGATGGGCGCATGGCGGCGGGAGCACGAACAGGCGCGGAAGTGAGAGGAGGAAGAAGGGAAACGGGAAGCAGAGGAGGAAAGTAAATCTCCCAGCCCCGTGCCCCTCTTTATAACCACGCGACCTGAGTGGTAGTGGGATCAAGCGTGCGGGCGTTAACTGTATAGATCGTGTGTGCGGCATAACCGCACGCCGCTGAGTGGAACCGCACCAACGACCACACGATGCAAGAGAGGATCACGATCCCTGACGGAAACAGTGCGAGAGGCGCTGCAGCGCCAACGCGACAGGCGCAGTAATTGCTGTAGCCTGTCAGTGCGCACTATAGAGGAACAAAAAACTAGGGAAACAATGATGGGTGTAACACGTAGGACGAGGCGTACGCAAGAAGATGCGCAGATACCTCGAACGAGGAAAAAGTAACTCGGAAACTAGGAGAAGCGAATATTGGGAAACTGATATGGCCCGGCCGAGGTATAGGCAGGACCATACCAGCTTCGAGGACTAATGTTGGGGAGGTGACCCCGGAAAGGGTCAGGACGGGGGAAGACAAAAGGAAGATCCCCGTCCAATTCCGAGTTAATGGCTAAATCGGTCGAATCCTGTAAAGGTTGGCCGAGGTAAGAACGAGCAGGACATTTAAGAGAGGGGCAGTACGTGACCCGGCCGATGTACTGTGTAAGTCCGCCGGGTCAGCTTGAATAATATAATTGCAGGTAACGACCAAGCCGGGTTAAGCGAGACAGGGCCGAATAACATGAAGCTTGCGGGAGAAGGAGGAGCCTATAGTCAAACTCTAGTCACGGGCTAGGAAGAATCTGAGCAGAGCCAAGAACAAAGGACAAAGCGCAGACTGACAGAAGGGCAGAAGGAGGTCACGGAGGTGACAGTCCTGGAGCCCGAGGGGTGCAGGTGGGGTTCTCTGCAACCTTGCCGTCATTAGAAGGGCGACACGGAAAGGAGGCCGCCGAATTACTATATTGGGACAAACATATTCCTCGAATATGCTTGCCACGTCAGCCCTAGAGGAGCCAAGGCTTCCCTTTATAAGGAGAGGATTGGACTCTGAGAAAGGGATGGAGTCATTTTGGTACCGTTAAGCTAGTAAAGTTCTTCTTCTCCACTTGTATACAGCTCAAAGAGCGCTTGTAGCCCAAGAAAGGAGAAATAAAGATCTTTACGTTAGTCTTCTGTGTGTAGAATCAACTACATCTTCCCTCCCCAGATCCCTCTAGCATCCATTGGCCCATACTTTAGCCTACCCATGGCATCTGCCGTGCCACCACCACGACAATGGTGAAACTTTCCCCTTTTGTCCACTGCAAATGAGGTTGTTCTGAGGCAGACTATACTTATAAGAACATATAATATTTTGGTGAAACTTGCCCCCATTTTGATATGCTCAATGATGTAATGAACATTGCACCTCACTATTAGACCGAGAGAAAAATTACTAACACTAACCCTTTTTGTTTTTATCTTCAATTTATTTGTTTTGCAGGGATCAAAAGGTTATCCAAGAATATCAAGACTAGATATAGGAATTGTAGTTTAGATTTGAGTTACTGTAATTTTCTCATTCTTTTGTAATAACCATGTAATACTTATATTTTGATTAAGGTATTTCTTTTCTTGTAATTGTTAATCTGTATAATCTATACTATTAAAAATATTGGGACTGTTCGTCAACCCCCAGAATTTCCGTCTGCCGGTAAAAGACGGTTTTGCCCCTGGCAGTTCAGGGATATTGCAGCACTGCCACCGCCAAGTGCTGTTATATACATACCTTTTATCTCTTTCTATCCCCACCATATCCCCACCGAATCCACCACCTACCACATGTTGCCGAGGCTGCCTCACTGGCCCGCTTCTCTGGTGCCCGACCTAAGGCCGCCTGTGCTTTCTACCCTCGCCCGCGGAGCCCACACAAGGAGGCCGTCGGCTAGAGAGAGGATCTAAGAAAGAAACCGTCGTTCTGGACCGGGAGTAGTGTGGATGAGCTTCGAACGGGGAGGCGCTGCTCGCATGGACGGGAACCGTGGGGAGCAGGGCCGTAGAGGCGGGGGAGAATGGTGCAACGCTTCTCCTCGCAGCCGTGACCTCCACCCTCCGACCGGGTGCTCACCCGACGTCGCCAACTTATGCCTCAAAGTAGTCCTGCTCGGGATAAGGTTGAGGACACCCCCAGTAGGCGCCGTCGACGAGCTCCACAAGCCAGGAGAGCAGCCATGGCTCGTCATCCGCCTCACCTCGGCCGCCTTAGCGGCGCTGTGGACTTGACTAGGATGTACCGGAGCATCTGCAACTTGGCCTCAACACCCCACTCCGGCTGCTGACCCAGGTCTCTAGGAGATGCCCGACGGGGAGGGACAGGGTCCTGTTGACGCTGAGGTCAAATTGCGAAGGACGGAGTTGATTTAGGTATGGAGAAGTTCCTCTCCCGTCTCTGGCAAGAAATATGACCGCAATGTCCCTCAATTGGAAAAGTTGGCGACACCGTGCTGATGCGGCCGTCCGTCGGCTGTACGTGGCGCGGGTGGAGAGGATGGAGACGGACAGGCGCAACAGCCTGCGGGTCAGAGGGGGCAGGCGCTAGTTCTATGGCGCCAAGGAGCTCTTCCGCTCTGACAACCTGTACATGCAGAGCGCCGGCACCATCGAGGGCAAGTGGAGTACACCAAGCTCAATAACGTCCCGCTGATAACTTCTTCTGCTGCTTTGACTACTATGCCGCCGTCAGCCCCGACCGTGTGGACACGCTTTGACCAATCTATCTACTTGGTGCTGAATGCTCCTTGTTTATGTTACCTTGCTAGCTCAGTGTAGTTGCAATGTTTATCTCATATGGCTGTGTCCCCTCTTATTGTGTAGCTAATAGCTAATGCAAGTGCTGCCATACAACCCAGGTGATCTCATATGGCGTTTCTCGATCACCGTCGACCCGTTACTTTTGGTGATTTACATTTTGATTTGATATTACTTATCTTCTCGGAGGTGAGAACTCTTCTCATTTATTGGGCTGAGGAAACATGTGCGGAAAGACAAACGTGTCTGATAAGACGGTACCGTTCATGTTTTCGACTATCCGGGCATTGCTTGATCATGGTCATCCCTTCTTCTTCGCATGTGTGATGCCCGTAGGGTACATTTTTCAGGGAGCTGGTGTGAAAGCTTATCTTGCGGCTATGGTTGTTCGGGAACTGATGATTCATATTGCTCATTTAGAATAATTATTTACATTTTTCTTTCAGATGTAAAATTTAAAATATAAAAAACATTAATATCTAGAATTACAGACATATTTTTTCATGTTGCGTGGCAACAGACGGGTACTCTGATATTAAAAATACTAGTTGAATACCCGTGCGTTGCTACGAACTCTTTGAATTTTCTATCATCGCACGTACGATGCTAAATTTTTGCCCTACTTGTCCGTCAGTGTTGTTTGTGCCTCTGCCCGCTTGACCCATGCGCACTTGATCAGATGGTTAAAACTCCCCTTGTTGAAAATCAGGGAGAAACGATGCTTGCAATAGAGATGGCCTCCAAAGCTACATAACATGAGGGCGAAAGGACACAATCCCCGTGGAAGCATTTGAAGCAAGATTTATTTTAACAACTTGACATGAGCCATCAATAAGCACTGCATGTACCGAAGTGTTTGAGGTATAGCTAAATAACCGTGCGTCGCTATAGTTAAAAATAAAAATAACAATCTAATATAATCTATTTTCTGACACATGCTCGGCTTCTAGAAGCACGACCTAGTGTCCTAATAGTATATGCTAGGAACTCTACATCTCACCGATCATATCGAACTCTAGCTCATGCCACAAGCAAAGATTATGACGATAATGAATTTATTATTTGTCTTGCTCCTAGAAACAACACCTCTGATATAGAACATGCTTCGGAGATGTTAAACTAAACATGGCACATAGGTTGAAAGAAAGAATCTATACATAAACATATCATGTTTTTTGAACAATTTCGTTTCATTCTTTCTCGTCTCTTTGTTATGCATCAAGACTTTACAGCTAGTACTTGACAATTATCAAAAATTCAAAACAATAGGCACACGGTAGGATCTTTGGGATACTTTAGAATAAAGCACATGTTCATCTACATTCAAGGGCTTTGAAAGTTTAGAATTATCACGAGTCCTCTTATCTTGACACCTCTTCCTCTATGCTTCTTGTAATTGCAGACAAACATCTATACGAAGAGAGCATGTCTCTAAAAGAGACCTCAGTATGTAGAAAAAAATAAGAAGAAAATAAAAAATAGGGAAGAAATTACCTTTGGGCAACCAGAGTGTGTCGAGGAGCAGCTTGTTGCAGCCTGGAACAACCACACCTTTGGGAAGCAATCGGGATGGGAAAGGGCCGGCCCGGACCTGCCCTTGGATATGGCCCTAGGGCCAATTTCAAAGTGTTGTCGCCTTGCTGACCTAATGGCTACCCTAGGGCCAATCCAAAATTCAGTAAATATACAGTAGTCCCCTCCCGCTCTGCGGCCACCACCATGAAGATGCTTTTTTTAACAGGACTACAAAGATGCTCATGCATCACCATAGTCACTGAAGCATGCATCACCATAGTGACTGAAGCGGCGGAGGGCCATCGTCACATGGTAGCATCAGTGAGAGCTGCAAAACGGTGCAGCAGACCACGCGCCGCCAGAAGTGTATCATCTCTCGTGGGGCCACTGGTATACACTCAAGGAGCTACAGGAAACTAAATTTTTGGGCATTTTTAGGATTTCTATCTTTCAGACGTGGTGCTCCATTTGATTCTGGTTTCTAATTGGTATTTTCTCATCAACTGTTTTTTAGGCTTTTCTGCTACTCATTGATGCTACTCATATGCCCAATAATTCAAGGCGGAGGACGAAACAAAAATGAACTGGAGTAGGTGGTGTAAATGCAGGCTTGGAGCCATGAACAATGAATTGCACGGGATGTTTGCTTCATGAGGTTTTCAGTGTGCAGGACAATAAGGAAGTTGCGTATTAAGTAGTTAAGATTAGTGCAGATTCAGGCAACAATATGTGCTCATTTGACTTTTTTTGTTTTATTCTAATTATACATTGGAATGATAATGTCAGTCAATTTTATCTGCATTTTGACAGAAATTTGGTCCATAATATCCACATCATTTGGTACAATTTCTCACAACATTTTTGTCTAATATTTGACAACAAGTCTGCTGCATTTTGAACAAAAATATCCATAACATTTTGCACTGGCTATTGTGTACTGATCCTGCTGCCATACATATTCTGATTTCTGATCCCTGAGAGTTCACATGAATTTAGAAGGATAGTGACCTTAGTGTCATCATAGGAAACCATCCATTCAGGATTTGGCATATTATTCGCAGCTCTCATAGCTTCATTGGCAAGATCATTTGTGATCACAATGAATACGACCATAATTCTGAGAGAGCAAGCGACAAATGGCGAGTACAAACATGCATGGACAATCAAACCGACAATAGAGCAAGTCAGAGCAAGTCAGAAAGTGAGACCCAGTTTCCATTCCATATATGCAAGGCAAAAACAAAATGCTATCAGACGGGTAATACATCATTGCTGGGAGCTCGGGAAAACAAAAACATTCCATATTATATATGCATGATTTTCTACAGATTACACACTGAAAGATAAGGCCAGTTAGCATTTTACACGGCTTACACCTTATCAACAAAAAGATAAAACGGGAATCTCTGCATTTATTCATGCATGAATAAATCAAAATTATTCTCATCTAGCCCTGCTTATATTCAACACTTATGAGCCAAGATATACGGAGAAGTAACTTTAAGTAAGTAGGAGTAACTAAAATACGGTCAAGGATGATGGGTATGGAATGTTCTACAGAGAAATACTGAAAATTAAAGCATGAAAATTCGCATATACTTCTTTTTATGTTTCCAACTAAAATCATGCCATGTGTTTGAGCATAGTAAATCCAGGAACAGTACTTCTGATTAATGTGACAATACATAAAACTTCAGGTACAATATAATGTCCAAATAACACGATTTTTTCACACTCCTATAATCATATCACAATTTTAGTTTTAATTTTTCTAATTTATCTACCATTCACTTTTTACACAACCAAGAGCCATTGTTTCCACAAAGATGCACTTAAACTTAATCTACTTAAAAATAACACAAACCTCAATAACTAAAGATACTTGTCTACTGAAAGGTCACCTTTATTTCCAATCATTCAGCTAGAAGATCACTCACTTAATATGTATATTCTCTCACAAAGTATAATAACACTTCATTTCCATGCTGAAGTCCGTTGTAATTTTGAGGGGATATTCAGATTCAGCATGAGGTAAATCTTACAAGATTTTCGAAGATGAAACTGATGTGGACCTAGGGTGATGAGGGCGGAGAGGAGGCGGACAGCTATGAAGATGCAACTAACTATAGAATATACAGAAGAAAACTCAAACATTGTAGGCCTAACCAACTGCAGATTCAAGTCAAAACAACATGTGTGTATGTAGTTCATATCATACACCAAATAGATGGTAACTAAATGAGCTAAAATGGTATTGGAACATGTGCCAAATCAAGAGATTTTTTCTTGGACAACTAATAACATCCAATTTGGAAATGCGCAATGAATGTTTAACACTACACTATAACAGGAGCAAACATATCAAAAGTAGTCACAACAGAATCAATGCATCTCAAAGCCAAAATACATTATGGCTATATTTTTGTGTCATACATTGTGGGGAACTTGCGTCAAGGTTGTAGTGCCTTTTCTGTTGGACAGGTAGATGACCTTGTCGACGGTTACACAATTGGTCTTGGCGCTCGTTTCCGCGCTGTTCTCGCAACATGGCAAATTTTTCTCCAGTCCCACACCTCTGAGTTCTGTACAACACATAAAATCACAAGAATTAGTTCACGGGTATCATGGAAGGTATGACCTTTTAATTGAGGAGTCTAAAGAGCTACAATTTAGTACAGGAAAAACACCACAAGTCCTTGATCAACCAAAGTAGCTATCAACTGATCGAATACACCCACCATACACATTTGATAGTGGCCCTAGATGCACCCGTAAAGACTACTTTTAACCAACTTCTTGCTGTGAGGAAAAGTTCATAAAGCACTAATACAAACAATTCAATGAGGATCCCACAGCGATTGCAAGTACTAATCTAAACCATTCAGTGAGAATTCCAACAGCACATCATGTAGTCTTAAATTCATGGTTCTAGTTCCTATCATACCCATGTCACAATGTTAATGCATGGTTCTACATGATCATCGTGCTTTATGATGATAGATACTAAACTTGAGGCGTAATGGATACTGACCCACCTCACTGAAAAGGAAAAGGATCTGCACACAAGGCCGCAAATGCCGGACTATGCAGTGTACCTTGCAAGTGCCTCAGCGATGCTATAATGTTTGCCTCCAGAATCACCGCCTTCACCTGCAATATCAATCAATCAAATCCAAATAGCATGCAAAAACAACAAGGAGAACATAGAGGCGTGGAGAAAACTAATGGTTCCACGGCGAAAGGGGCATGTCCGATGCCTGGCAGTGTTACAAACGCCTCTGTGGCCCGAGAGGCAGAGACAACGCCAGCTGATCTGATCGCCGGATTCGAGAGAGGCGCGTCAAGGAGCATCAGCGGTCTCCTATTGCCGGACTGTAGGGAGAAGAATATGAGGGCTCAGATGTACAGTGGTAAGAGAATAGGAGGGCTTGGTCCTTTTTTTATTGGGAGAGGAGCACGACCTCCATGATCGGCGACCTCCACGATTCGCATCGGAAGTTGCCACAGATCAAGCTAACCGGCGGTTTCCAGCCCACCTTGGCAGATGGTGTCACATCCCAAAATTTTCCAAATTTTGAAATGTGAAAAATAAATAAACAAAATAATTAATTGTTGAAATTTAGGGTGAAAAGAAACTTTTTGTTTCTAAATGGAAACATCAAAACCCATCTTGAACAAACTTTCAATGAAAAGGGAATCAAACAAAATTTCAATCAAGTGAAATGCATTCATCAATGAATGTATCTTGAAATTTAAACACTTTGGAAAATAAACCAAAACCCTAAACCCTAATAAAAGAAATCATTTCCAAGAACCCCCTAAGACTATGGATTTTATCCAAATAAAAATTCAGCAACAAACATTTATAAATGATCAAAAAATATAAATAAAAATATTATAAAATCATAGAAATTGGTTTCATTTAATTTGGAGCCATAGATAAAAACTTTTGAATTTAATAAGTTTAAAGGAAATAAATTCCAAAGCTAATAAAGGTCCTATCTAAAATCCATACCAAATCTTGAGAAAATAAATCCTAAAGGGATTTAAAAAGGATAAACAAATTTTAAATAAAATTATACAAATTGGAATCACCAATTTTGGATCTTTAAATAAAAATATATGGATTTTATAAGGCAAATAAAGAAATAAATAAATAAGGAATATTTAAAATCCAAATTAAATCTTGGCCAAATTCATAAGAAAATGGAATAAAGATAATCCAAATAAAATAAAGGGATAAAGAATATTCAAATAAAAGTATATGGGATTAAACCATATTCTAACTATATTTAAATGGGGACAAAATCCCTAAGATAAATGATTAAATAAATCATGTGAAAATAATAAATTGGAATTTTCCAAAGTGTTTTAAAAGTTATCTAATTAACTTAAAAAGAATAAAAGAATTATTTGAATAAAATTTATATGGGTTTTAAAACCATATTTGATTTTATAAAGACAAATGCCCAATTTAAATGAACATTAAATCATATTCAAATATTTTAAATAATTCAAAGTGAATTAATTGCACTAATGAGTAAATAAAACCTAATGAAAAGAGTTTGGTAAAATTTGGAATTGAAATAGAAGTTTGAAAATATATTTAAAAATCTTATTTAAATAAAGACAAGTGTCTAATTTAAATAAATAATAAACCATAAAAGAATAAAGGAAAATTATTTTAAATGGACTTTAAATACATGTCTAAAACAGTATAGAAACTTACTGAAAAGTTTGGAAAAGATTTGAAATAAAAGAGGGTTTGAAATCATTTGAATAAATTCAAAACAGAAATCAGAAATAGAAAACAAAAAAGAAAACAGAAAAAAATGGAAAAGGACCCCACCCATCTAACCCTAGCCCAACTAACCAGCCCAGCTCAGCCCACCTCGCCTCTCTCCCGCGAACCGTTTTTCTTAACGCAAACCCTACCCTCCCAGCCAGTGATGATTGGACCCCACGCGCACCACCCTTAACTCGCTGACGCCTGGCCCCACTGCCATCAGTCATCGTCATCCCCACGACCGTTCCTCCCGAGCGTTTCTGCGATGAATTCGCGGTCTTAAATTTGTGTTGAGGGCTCAGTGATTTCTCGCCGTGACCATGCCATCTTAAGCGCCTAGTGCCCCTCTCCCTTTCCCCTCACTTGCCCCTCCCTCTCTTCCTCCAGGCTGCGCCAATTTCTCGCTTGCAGTCCATTGTCCCGATGAGTCTCCGACGGTAATTCCGGCCAACCGTCACCTCCCCACTGCCTCTAGCCTCCACGAGCGTGCTCCCCATTGTCCCACGCACCTGCCTGTAGCCCCAGTTTTCCCGCGCAAGCCCCACAGCGTCGGCAACGCCACAGTGCCACCGTCTTCTGCTCCGACTCCGACGACCTCCCCCGGTAAATTCTGAGTGCGCCTCTCTCCCTAGTTGACATTCGCATAACCAACATCGTCTTGCGCATCTAACGAAACATTTATCTTGCCTTCCCGAGGCGTGTAGCCTCGCCAATGATGACACCAGAGCGATCCTGACGCAGACATGAACTCCGACGAGCAATCTACACCAACCCCGTGTGCCCCTGGCCTTTCCACGAGAACGTTGAGCATCAGCACGTCATTGCAAGCACGGTAAGCCTCTCCGCTTTATTACTCGCTTCCTGTATTCGCCGGACCACCATTGGCAGAGCCGCGCCGCTGTTGTCCACCATCGCCGCGCCGCCCATCTTTGGCCACTTCAGTTTGAACCGTAGGATGTAGATCTGTCGGCTAGGATAGAATCACTTATTGAAGGGGTATGATCACTTCTGTGTCGTGCTATTTAAATAGATCTGATGGCTGTAGCTGCTCGATCCAGACGAACCGGTACGCACCGGTTAGGTCAAGACACGTGGCCAGCCTTTTGAATTAAAAATAGAAACTTGTCTATTAGTAGTTTGATTTTGTAAAATTCATAACTATTAATCTACACGTCCAAAATTTACAAATTTTATATCACTAGATTCATAAAAATTAAACCTTTGCAACCATGCCCTTACTTTAGTATTTTGCTTCTATAAAATTGGTTGTTTTTGCAGAAACATTATTAGACCTATTTTGAGTATAAAATTTATTCTAAAAATGTTTTTAGGGTAAAATATTTTGTAAATGGATGTTTTTGAACCTATTGACCATAAAAACCAACTTATGGATTTAAAAGTATATTTTGTGACACTAAGGAATTATTCCTTGAATAAAAGCATTTCTAGTAAAACAAAAATTGTTGATTATGTTTTAAAAATAATTTTTGAGTAAAACCTTTTGCAAATGGTTTTATTTAAACTCTCTGACCCTAAACACTAAGTCTTGGATTTAAAAACGTATTTGATTAACCTTAGAAAATTATTACTTTGTTTAAAGGCATTTCTAGTAAAATAAAAATGTTGCCTTGATTTAAAAATGGTTTAGAGTGAAACCTTTTGAAAATGGATTTGATTTGAGTAACTTGACCATAAACACTAACAATTGTGTTTAAAAATATATTTGGCAAACACTAGAAATTATTACTTTGATTTAAATCATTTCTAGAAAAACAAAAATGATTTAAATGGCCTATTTTCACTAACTTGTTTCTAAATGGTTTTGCCACTTTTATAAATGACCAATAGGTGTTCTAAAAAATTGTTTATAGCTTATTAGAAACCACCTTCCCAAATAAAACAATCTTTTGCATGCTTGCATGCATTGCTTTGTTTTCTTTATTTTATGTGATGAATTGTTTGGATGCTAGTTTGAATTTGTGCCTTGATTGAATTGTAGTGAACCTTGAAGAGTGTGACAATTGCAAGATCAAGGAGTGAATATATATTCTCTACTAAAAAGGAAAGTGGTGCTTCATACTTTGTCCCATTATTTTCACTATGCATTAGTGATATTTTGAGTAGGACTTGCATGGAATATTTTCTAAGTATAAACTATGCCTTGGGAAATCCTAGTAGATGATGCCTTAGTAGATTTTCCCTAAGTTAAGATACTTGCTACTATTATGCTTACCCTAGCTAGTAGAAAACAAGGGTGGATTATATTCATGCTATGAAATATTTCTAAGTCAATGACTTGTGTTTTGATTAATAAAACAACTATGTGAATGAATCACCTTGGTGGAATGGTTTGAATGGGTTATGTTGAGTGGTTACACAGGGCCCCATATTTATGGCCTACCCTAGTGTATCTCATTTGTGGAAAGCCACCCAGGAACAAAGAGATTTGAGATGTCAAATGTTGAGAAGCTTCAAGTGCAGCCACATGGCAATATCGGCCCTGCCTGGATCATATAGGTTTTAATAACTTATCCAGATGGACAGTTGGTGGTAGGGGGTGATAGGTTTGGGAACGCGTCCATTTTGTTCTAAGGGAAGGCTTCTGAAAGATCTTGTCTCGATGCATGTCGAGTCTTGTGGGGAAAGTGCACCACCTCTCTCGAGAGTAAAATCTAAGTACTTAACCGTGTCCCTGGCAATGGACAATTTGAGCATCAAGACATGGAAGCTATCAAGAATATCCCCATTCCAATTTCTAAGTTAAAAGCTTGTGGTTGAACAAGGGTGAAGGATCACCAATATCTATTGGTAGTTCCTTGGGTGATTTTGACAAAAAAACTTAGTGTTTTCAAATGATAAGGAAAATCTATTTTGAGCAAAGCAAGCCTAAGCTCCACTTAGCCAAATGCATATAGATGATAAATACCACTATTCTACCATAGTATCACTTGCCAATACAATTCAAATGCATTGACCCTTGTGGCTGTAACTTATTATGTTGCAGGTTTTTTTGATGTTAGTGAAGTGTGTTGATTAGGATTACAAGTCTACAACCAACATGATTTCCTGTGGCACTTTGAAGATGAAGGACTCCATGCTATATAGTTATTTCTGCTACATTGTAATGAGATAGCAAATGAGCTATGTAAGATGTAATGAATTATTTTATTCCTGGTTATAAAGTTGTATTATGACCCTTGTTTCTTGATATTACATCTTAAACTATGGATGCTAGCTATTGATCCAGGGACTAGCATTGTTAACACAGGGATCTCTACCTTATCAGGTTGGGACCTCTACAGATGGTGAGGCAGCGCGGCTGGGGATGGGCCAGGAGACACAGCGAACTGAGAACAGCGGCATCGACGAAACGTCGCGCGGGATGGTGGAGATAGTGAGGCGGGGATGGAAGCTGGGGCGGAGCGTCAGCGGCGCAGAGAGGAATCATGGAAGGATGGGGATTCTTTTTCCTTCTTGACGGGTACGAGAGGAGAGGTCGAGACGTGTGGGAGTAACGCGGTCCCCTCTCCCAGTATTTTTAGCGTGTTGTGCTCCTGGTTTTTTTAGAGAGGGGAGAGAGAAACCAACGTACCACCATCTTATCATCTTTGCCTTCAATAAATAGTAGAGATTGGCGTCTTTTGCCACCTCCAAAATCCGTCTGCCCACGTGGGGGTGGGGGGGCAAGGATGATCTTGAGTAAGTAGGCCCCGCACGTCCATTAGGGAACTCCAGGAGGCAGAGGTCGTCGGGGATCGAGGAGGCGTCACAAGGCAGCGTCGATTTGCAGGAGGCAAGACGAAACTCAGGCAGAGGCAAGGAACCGCCCCTGGGACAACAAGAGGTGTCTGCGGTGGCGACCAAAAGTCAAAGACGAATAGTCCCGCATCGAGGGAGAAAGGCACACGATGAGGAGGAGCACGACCAGCAACGGATCTGTGCTTCTCGTGCGTGCAGGTCTTTAGCAACGGACATGGGTGTGGCAGCGACGCACGTCCTGGATGTATTCCCGATGATGGAAGGTGAGGTCGCGGGCAAGCGTGGCTCATCGGGGAACGAGTCGTGGGCGAGTATTCGTCTCATTAGGACACCTATTTTACCAAGAAAATAAATAAATGTTGCTATTAAAATTGTAGGATTATGTGCAACTGGGTTGATGATTCGTGGCAACGCACGGGTATTTAGCTAGTGACTTTTAAATTACTTGTATTCTTTCAGTCTTTGTATTATTAAATAAATAATTCTACTTATTTGTATTTGTTTGAATTTCATTATTGTATTTGATTTCCTTCATTTCATTTACTTAATTGTAATTTACTTTTATTCTTTTATTGTAAAAGAACAATGTAATACTTCATGTATTCTTATCAATAAAGAATTCTTTCATATCATTATTTTAATCATTTCTTTTTACTTAGTTATAGTATTATTATTCCTGAACTTCTAAATTCAAATTTTAATTTAATTTGGAAATTCAAAGTAGATTTCAAATTCTACCCCTCCAAAAACACAGATAGTACCTAAAGGTCATGTCAAAATCTATCGGACTCACCGAGATGGATAATTTCTTATCCATCAAAGCAAGAGAGATTCTGATCGCTCCAGGGTTTTAGTTCGTGAAAAATTTACCCGGATTTTCAGATGCATGTAGATGCACAAAATCCTAAATCTACCTTTTGTTTAGTCCTAAATGCTGGGATGTTATAGAATTCCCCCCTTAAATTAACTTCATCCCAAAGTTTGGGGTTTCTTGTTCATGAAGGTTTCCGATAGGCTTGTCTTGAGTTTTCTTCTTTCCTCCCAGTTTCCTATCTTCCTAAAGTGATGTTTTTAATAAACTCGGCACTCCTTGAGTTTACTCTCAACCTTGATTCAATTATGGTTAATATGCCTAATGATAAATTTAGACTTCCTCCCGAAGCTTCATGAGATTGCTTTTGACCTTTAACAACATTATTGACGAAGAACTACTTATGCTAAACATACCTATTGTAGCCTCGTCGATGTGGTTCCATCCGAAGGTTCCACCTCTTGATGGTGATTTTACTCCTTGAGTAACCAACTTGTTGTGATATTCATATCTCTTATGTCCGTCCAGACCACACCTATAGCACACCTTTTCGGTCTTCCAACAATTCCTCCTTATGTGAACTAGAGCTCCACACTTATTGGATATGATTTTTTTCTTTCGTTTTGATGCCTCATTCTTTGCTGTACCACTCGTGGATATTAATATGGTCACAGAACTTAAGTTTGATGTTGACTTAGTAGATTGAAATTTATTTGGTTCCCTTTTAGCTCTTTCCTTGGCTATTTTCTTCCTCTCTTCCACTAACATCTTATAATCATCCTCGAAAGTAATTGCTACATCAACCATCTCTTGGAAACATTGTCTTGCATCCCCTCATATTTTCATCTTCATATAAGGGTTTAGTCCCTCCAAGAACCTTTTCTTATGCTTCTTCCTCCGTATTTACCTCATTAACTACATAACAAGATAATTAACTAAACTTTCTAATATATTTCATCATGGCTTAATCATTTTGTCGTAAGTCCTTGAATTCTCTCCTCTTAAATTCCATAATGCTGTCTAGAACATGATACTCATGAAACTTTTGCTTGAATTCTTCTAAAGTGAATATCTCTTCTGGTGTGTGCATAGCTAATTGATTTTCCAACCAATTTGCGGCAGGTCCGGATAGAAGAAATGTTGCATAACGTAACTTCTCGTCATTGCATCCAACTGTTTTAAGCTTCGTTTCTGTATCAATTAGCCAATCCTCCGCATCCATAGGTTTTGATGCAGATGCAAAAGGAATTGGTTTTGGCGCTTTGGAAATAAAAAATACTTACTCTGATATCTTTGTCTTCCTCTATGGTTCCAATTCATTTGAGTATCTCCTGCATGAACTTATTCTGGTACTCTTATATCATTTTCATGTATTGCATGAAATTCACCTCTATCAACGTACGAGTTGATGGTCCAGTTGAAATTACATCCACATTACTTTCCCTCTGCTTAGCTTCTTGCTCCAAACGTTGTCCTTTAAACCCAGCTTCTATTCCTGTATCCATACCCTCTCTAGTCCTGTTACATAAAGCGAATACTCATACTTACATCATGCATATGTTTTCTGAGCTCAATTCTATGCATAGTGCTAGTCACACAAGGATATCAAGAACCAAATCTAAATAACAACCAAATAGATACTAGGTATCATACATAGATTTTATACGCTATAGCAAACAATCCTCCCTAGTTCTTGTTCCCGTGTAATATTCTACTCCCCATCCATCATAATTCCCAACTGGGATACTTGGATTGGATGTTTCCTAAGTTTTCTTGTTTCTTCTCCCATTTGACCATTAGGTATAGATGTTTTTGAGGTTCAACCCTATAATAGGCATAGGTTTGGATTTCTGGATCATCCAACTTAGTCTCTGAATACACCTTTTTTGACAAGACTATTCTAAGATGCCTAGCTTCTCTATCTAACTCATTTTTTCATTCTATTGCTTTTGTAGGATCAGTATAATACTTAAAGTTAGTATCCAACTCCTGTACTAGAACCTAATGTGTGTCATGGTAGGTATTGAGTAATGTCCTATTATGATCTATGTATTTAGCAGCTAAGGTAGATTTAGTCTGCCCAAATGCAGCATGATCCAACTTAAGTTCCGAATTTATGGAATCTTGAGGTATAGTAGTATGAGTACTACCTACCAGTTTCCTTGGATTCCAGTTTTCAAAGCCTGATTATTGCTTCTAAAACTGCAATTTGATACGCCGCCACCATACATCTCGCCTCCCCAGATGGCATTTCTCCACTTATCCCCAACTTTTTGGGTAGTATAAGCATTACACGGTACTTGACTAACACTTTCCCATCATAGAAACTGTAAACCTTGACGAAAAGTCGAGATTTGCAATTCCAGATTCCATAAAAGTTGTCTCAAAAGATTTGTCCAATCACCTACACAGTAATCTTAATTCCTGTACAACACTTGAACATTCCGGTTTAAATACCGAGATGCCATTCCTTACTATAGGTAAGAGTTTATAATTATTCTTACTAGGTTATAACTTATTATTATTACCCAAATTGCATCATAATAAAGAATTATCGCACTAGAAACATGACAATGTAATTCTCAAGTGAATACTCATCATATTTCTAGAGAACTCTTTATTGTTGCTAACATACTTCCTACAAGTTCTACCCATTTAATAGGTTTCCAACCTAAGATCAAAGCTTTTGCTCTGATACCAGCTATGGTGACCCAGCATACCACTGCATGTTGTAGTATACTATAGTCGTGGACATAACACTCATGGAACACCATTCCGCAAATATTACATCCTCAGAGTGGCACAACAGAAACAAAGCGGGTCCACAAGCATACATTATTATTATTACAACCAGAAATTACACAATGACTTCGAGATCCTCTTAGGTCCATAGAGGTATCCCAATGACTCAAGGCTAAACTATAATAACTCTGAGAACAAGATAAAGAAGCAAACTAAACTTTAAGGTTTATACGAGATTCATATGCATAGAGGATAGAGATCAATGCTACTAGACTTGATCACTATATATGGCACATATACGCTTCAGATACTTTGGTCTCCATTCCATAGATGCTTTCGTAATTATTCCCCTCGACACTTCCGGATACTTCTGGTTCTTCATAGCAGAATTCTTCTTGGTCTTCAACTGAATAGAGTGTTTCCTCTTCTTGATATTTAATGTCTTTGGAATATAGCAAGAGTTAATAAGATACATTGAGTACGAGCATACTCAACAAGTTCACTAAAAAGGAGTGTTTGATGCACTATATCTACAGCTACAGACCATAGGTCGTAGGCAATGCAAGTTTTCATAAACATTTCTCCAAAGGTTGCTTTTATTTTGAAAATCTATGTCCGTCAGCCTTCACAGGTTTACCAGAAGTTTCATGGAGTTCATTTCCTGCCGCGTTCGCAGCTCCTTCCCGGAACATGGAGTAACAAGTTACAGTTCTTACACTCCTTAGATGTGTGTTACTTTACCCATGAAAGATCTTAGCTTTGTTGCACATCTGGGCACGCATTCCCGTTCACACTTCCTTAGTATGAGGCCCAGACTAAGATCCAAGCCAATCACTGTACTTCTCCGCGACCCCGCATACATCGCAATTGTTGTATGCCCAGACTCAAGGTAGACTTTTCCCCGTATAAAACGGCTATACCTTAGTCTGATACACCCAACAACCATTAACACTAGAAATCTGTCTTTTTAAGCCCAGATACACGATAGACTTTTCCCCTTATAAAACGGATATACCCATGATCTACAACTTACAAAACACCCAGAACAGTGTTTGAGGCATGCGAAAGGGTGCTGATCTAGTTGACTTCCCCAGTGCCCATATAGATCTCATGGTTAATGCATAATATACGGTGCAAGAATCACTGACGACATTGGTTGTTGAGTTCTATATATTATGTTCCTTTACCACCGTTACTTCCATAGTAGGTTATTACCACTTTGGTAAATAACCCATAATCATATTATTATGAAAATAGTGTTTTATGACCTTTTTGAAATGCAGGTGAAGACAACACTTGATTTGCAAAATACTTTACAGAAAATAATCAAAGGACATGAGCAAGGGTGAACTTGACTTGATATAGCAAAGTATTGTAGTCGAATGTCTCGACTTGACCCTGGACCTCGGGTTCTACAAATACCATCACTGCTCGATAAGGACAACGTTTAAAGAAGCAATATGTTGTTATGCATAATTAATGAAATGCATGTTTTGAAACCCCAAAGTATCCCCTAACATTACAAGTGAGTTGGATTGAAGTGCTTTGCTTGATATTTAATTTATCTTGAAGTTTACTTCATAACAGAGTATAGTTGCAAGAATGTTAAGATTAACTTATGAGGCATAAATGGTGAAGTATACTTATGATACATGATTGAGGTTGAGTGGTATCTTGTAGCTTTTACAAGGCTTATGTTTAGAGTTGTTATGACCTTAGAGAAATAGTATAGTGTTTCTTTTTGAAGTAGAGAAAAGAATAACATTTGAAGAAACTAGTGTTTAGGTTAGGTTAATCAATCTTGAAGGTTACTAGGATTTGCATTAGGGTCTATTGATGGTTACAAATTATGTTGAGTTATTATACTTTAATTGGTTGTATAGGTGACCAAATTTAATTATAAAAACATGAATACACTTCAAATAAGATGTTTATGATTGTGTAGACCAAAGTTAACTATAAAACTAGAAGCGAACTTTAAGGTGTAATGTGTTTAGAGTATTATCAACTTTTACGATTTTGACAAGTATATTTTTGAATGTGGGATCATTCACCTTCAATTAAGGTGAATGATGAGTTTAAGACTTGATGTGTTATTATGAAAATAACATGTAACTTATTAATGGGAGTATAATTAGATGATTTTAATACACTGTTAAAATTTGAGGTCATGTTAATAATGATTAAGATATATATATTACCCTCCATATTATATGTGAGTGCTACAAATTATCAATTTAAAAGTGTTAGGTTTTAATTTGTTTTTTATGGTTTTAAAAGAGTTTATTGAGATCCGTAGTTTATAATTAAATTTTTATTATGAATCCTAATTATGATTTTGGATTTTTGGACCTAGACTTCAAGGAATTAGTATTTGTAAAGAAATGGTATTATTTATTACATAAGAAATAATTTTAAAGGATTAATAAAATAGTTATTTCATTTTAGTAAAATAGGTAAATGGAGTTTTATTACCTAAGAACTTTAAAATGTTTTGGAATAATATACATAGTATTTTTTATAGTAAATTATACTTATTTAATATCTTAAAAATGAATTTTATTTATTTTAAATATTATGTTTATTTTTTAAAAAAATCCTTAAAGGATTAAGTGTCCTTAAATATTTTTTAAGTTTTATTTGTAAATTTTTTAAGTTAGGATATTTATAAAATAGTAGATTTAGTTTTTTATATTGAAATTATTTTTATCCATTTTTAGGATTTTTCCTTATTTTATTAAATTTCATTTAGGATTTTAATAGGTTTAATATTTAGTTTTTCTTAATATAACTCAAACTAGTAGTTTTATATTTTTCTTAGGTAGAGATTATTTTTGTGATTATTTTGATATATTGTATATATCTTTTAGAATTTTTCTACATTTTTTAGGGCTTAAACATTTATAGGGGTATTTTGGTCATTCCCTTAATTCTTATATTTTCTTTATTTTATTTCCTTATTATTTGCTATGAGGCTAAATCTAATCCACAGCCCAAACCGTCCCAATTGACTTCCTTCTTTTTCATTTTCTTATCCCACTTTCGATACACACACGCACGCGGCCCCTCTCTCTCTCCCATTCCTCTGCCTCACATGCATGTGCCGCCGTCGATGCTGCCCTGGCCAACACCGGCCAAATACAGCACCGTCGGCCGCTTCCATATACCGGCTCTAGCTCGCCTCCTCCTCTTTGTTCCTTTCCGCCTATTGGATTATTTCACGGCGTGCCTGGCCAAAATCCTAGCTCTTCCTTGACACTATCACCGGCGATTTTGGCCTCGCCGCGCCTCCGGCTAGTGGCCTTGGACGAGCACGGGCACTTCTCTGACTATTAAACTCCTCCACCACTCCATGATCTTCTCTCCTATTGCCCCATCAGATGTTGGCCTCCTCGACCCCGATGGGACGACACTCTACAACCTCGGTGTTCCCAATTCGCGGTTGCACGATTGTAGAATGCTGGTGGTGGCTACCTCATCTTTGAAACCTACGGGATGGTGCTACGGTTGCGTAACCAGGCATCGCTATCCCCTAGTATTGTTGCTTCTGGTTTGATTACTGTGGTTGTTGTTGTTGTTGTGGTGATGCTCTGCTGGTGCTGCTGCCGACGGGACGACAGTGATGTCGTCACCACAACCTCGCTGATGCACTGCGCCCAGGCTTCGTCATGCCTACGCTACAGGTGCATGGCACCCACAGTGAGCTTCGGTTTGTTATGACCAGCCTTCGTGCTGATGGCTATCCATGGGTCTGCTATAATTGTTTGTTGCTGATCTATTGCTAGCTAAAGTTTTTCAACTTGGATGAGCAAGTGCCCTAGTGGTACTGATTTGGGCTGGTGATTCTGTTGTTAATGGTGGTGAGTGTGTTTATAACTCCTATTGATCCATGTTGAACAAGTGCTGTGAGATTTGGGTTAAGCTACTAAGGATGTTTTTTTTCTAGATTTGATGCTTCAATCAAGATGATTGAATTAGCCCTGGCCCTTGTCCTAAATTTGTATAATGAATTTGTGATGTTCTGAGCTCATTGGTACTGAACTTGATGATCTAGAACCTTTGTGGTATTTCAACTGCTGGAAACTATATGATTTCTAGTTGGCTAACTAGAAAAGTGATTTTAAAGAGTTGCCCACTTCTTACAGACAGAAATGGTGTACTTGTTGTTGTGTTTGCCTTAACCTGGACTAATGTCTTAATCTTGGCTGTAGTGGAGGGTATTCCATATCTTGGTTTATTGGTCTTTCACTTCGATGAGATGATTTGATTAGTTTTTGTTAATCTTGATAACAGAAAACTAGTAAGGTATGATTCATGGATTCTATTATAGGAAAATGATATAAAAATCACTCTCTGATTATTTGCAAAAGAGTTTATGAATACAAAAATGGTTAGTGATCTTCTAGAGTTTGCGAAAAATTTACCCGGATTTTCATATGCATGCAGATGCACAAAATCCTAAATCTAACCTTCGTTTAGTCCTAAATGCTAGGATGTTACACCTCAGTTAGGTGTAAAATGGATGTAGTAAAGCTACATTCCATGGCCTCTTTGATTCTTCACCTGACCTGTCTGCCTTATTCTTCTCCTGTGCTTGAGCATCTATAAGATAGTATGCATCATAGTGAAGTGCTTTGCTCACAATAAATGGACCCTACCATGGAGGTGATAGTTTATGCATGTCGGCCATGCGCTCCACAAGACAAAGTACCAGATATCCTACTCGAAATACTCGGGGATTCACTTTCTTGCTATGACAGCGCCTGAGATTTTGTTGATATCCGAAAGTTCTGGACAATGCCAATTCTCTTGCCCCTTCTAATAGATCAACATCATTTTGTCGGGATATCTCATTCACTTTGGCTTTTGTATATTGGGTGACTCTAGGCGAATCTTGCACTATGTTGGCTGGTAATCAACTTCTGCCCTATATACCAGAAAATATGGCGTATAGCCCGTTGATCGATTCAGAGTTGTCCTTAGGCTCCATAACATGACCGGGAGCTCCTCAATCCAACACCCCGCTGATCTTTGCAGCGGCTCAATGAGCCAAGGTTTATCTCAGACAATACTAGTCTCTTGGATCTTTCTACTTGCCGTTCGATGCGGGATGTGCGACTGATGCCACATCAAGTCTTATCTTGTTATCTCGGCAGAATCGAGCAAATGCTCATTTGGCAAATTTTGTTACATTATTTGTTATAATGCTATGTGGATACCCATATCTCAGGATAACATCCTTGAGGAATCTTACTGCTGTGGGCCCATCACATTTTCTTATTGGCTTTACCTTGATCCAGTTGGTGAATTTATCAACCATGACTAGGATGTGGGTCATGCCACCACGAGCCGGTTTAAATGGCCCAACCATGTCCAGGCACCACACATCAAATGGCCAAATGATTGGTATGGTTTTTAACTCGGATGATGGTATATGACATTTGCTTGCATATCTTTGGCAGTCATTGCATTTTGCACTAGTTCCTCTCCCTCTCGCGGAGCTCTAGGCCAATATAATCCATGCCTGAATGCTTTGGTGACTAAGGCTCGGGATTAAGCATGATGCCAACTTTCAACTTGATGGTATCTAGTAGGATCTCTTGGCCTTCTGCCGAATCAACGCACCTCTGCAGAACACTGGTGACACTTCTCTTATATAGCTCATTGTTTATTATGATATAGGCCTTGGACTTTCTTTGGATTTGCCTGGCGAGGACTTCATCACTCGGAAGGATTTCATCTTTCAAAAAACAAGAAGATTGGCCATGCCCATTCTGGTATTTCACGTGTCGGGGTAACCACTTCATCAATTTCCATTGCTTCTGCCGACATAACCTCTGCGGGATTACCCTGACCAGTCCCCGGGTTTTGCGAGGCAGTACCTAGGTTTCCCAAATCAGTCCCCGGGTTATTCGTATCATTTCCCCCATCCATGTCCATTGGGACAATTTTGGACGCTGCACTGTCCGGGATATGAATTGATTCAAATTCAGGTGATGGGACAATTGATGGTTTTCCAAGGTGTTCAAGGGCTATGATGGGTGGGATGGACTGTCTAGATGAGCCGAGTTTTGATAATGTATCGGCCGCATCATTTTTTGCCCGAGGTACATGATGGAATTCACATCCTTCAAAGTATCCACTTATTTTCTGCACATGAAATCTATATAGTGCCATGTTTGCATCAAGTGCATCCCAATGACCCGTCACTTGCTATACCACTAGGTCTGAATCACCAAAACATTGTATCCAACGTATGCCAATGTCCTTTGCTACTTTTAAGCCATGGACTAGTGCTTCATACTCAGCTATGTTATTTGATGCAACAAAGTGTATTTGTAACACATATTTTAGCTGATATTTCTTGGGTGAGGTGAGCACTATCCCGACACCTAATCCGGTTTCTAGCTTCGATACATCAAAGTGCATTATCCAATAGTTCAAATCAGGCAAGGGCGACTTATATTGCATTTCATCCCAATCGACGAAAAAGTCGGCCAGTGCCTGGGACTTGATTGTCTCTCTTCTATCAAATTGTGGAGCATAAGGGGCTAGCTCAATTGCCCATTTGGCTATTCGTCCACTTGCATCTCTATTTCCCATTATCTTGGAAATTTTTGCTTCAGATATCACCTTTATAGGGTGCTCGTCAAAGTAATTCGTTAGCTTATTTGCCGACATATACACTCCGTATTCCATTTTTTGATAATGGGGATAGTTCTGCTTTGAAGCTGAGAATACCTCGCTTAGGTAATATACTGGCCTCTACACCAAATTACCTTCCTCATCACTCTCCACTAGTACTACAACATGTACGACTTGGTTGGTCACTGCTACATAGAGCAACATCGGCTCTTTGGATAGTGGTGAAGATAACATAGGTGTAGAGGCTAGCATTTTCTTTAGCTCATGAAAAGCTTTATCAGCTTTTGGTGTCTAGATAAATTTATCCGAATTTTTCATTAATTGATATAAGGGCAATGACTTTTCTCCAAGCCGACTTATGAAGCGACTCAACGATGCCAGGCAACCTGTGAACTTCTGGACATTGTTGAGACACTTCAGCAACTCCAGGCGCTCTACCACCCGAATCTTTGTCGGATTTGCTTCGATATCTCGGCTTGACACGAGGAAACTGGGTAATTTTCTAGCCGGAACACTAAAGGTGCATTTTTCCGGGTTAAGCTTCATTTGGAATCTCCTTAGATTTGTGAATGTCTGCTGGATATCATCTAGTAGTGTGTGACTTCCTTTGGTTTTTATCACCACATCAACAACATATACTTGGACATTTTTGCCAATTTGATCATGTAAGCATTTTTTGCATGCATCTTTGATATGTTTCCCTTGCATTACGTAAGCCGAATGGCATGGTGAGATAGCAATAAGCCCTGTACGGGGTAATGAATGCAGTCTTTATTTGATCAGCTAGATTTAAAGGTATCTGGTGGAAACCAGAGTACGCGTCTAAAAATGATAACAAATGTTTTCTCGTGATATTTTGGTGATGATGATAATCCCACTTGTGATCTAACCTTGTGATTGAGTTTTAGGTTACTTGTTTGTTGATGGAGTTTTTGGAGTTTGTGGATGCCTCTCTTGAAGTCTTGTGAAGACGACGGTCTTTCGTTTTTCTCTTTCTCTCATTTTATTGTTTTAGATCACCATACTATCAAGAGGGGGTCCACCTTGGAAGGCTGTGGGGAATCATTTGTTCTTGCACAAACCATATTTGCACCGCCACAAACATCCTATCCATTAGTGAGAGAGCGATTTTCTGAGCCCCTTGTGATGTTTTTATCTGATCGGAATTTCCGGTCAAGAGCCAGAAGATCCGCTTAGGGATCTCTATGGAATGGATCTGGCTATATTTCTAGTCCAACTGCCAGCTGAAGTTCTGGACAGAGTTCAGAACCTACTGTTTTGTAGTGTTCTATTTGGCGGAACTTCCACCGGAAGTAGCACCGAAAGTTCCGGTCGTAGGTCTGGCCAAGCCTGACCAGATCCTTCGAACGGAATTTCTAGTGCTATTTCTTCTTAGTCTGTGAGCGGAACTTCTACCCAGGCATCGGAACTTCCAGTCAGGAAGTTCGTGACCCAGTTTGTTCCGCTCCTAGTTCCGCTCCAAGTTCCGGTCAAGCTCAGAACACCACTGTATGGAAGTTATCTATTTGATGGAACTTGGCCCGAAACTTGCTCCGGAAGTTCCACCGGAATTTCCGGTCATGTCTGACCAGAATTTCCGGTCGAGCTTTGGATCGTGCGTCAACGGTCTTTGATCCATTGAATCCACGCTGAGCGGAACTTTCGGCCCCCCACCAGAATTTCCGATGGTGTCGCGAATAGTTTAACGATTCAGTTTGAAGGGGGCCTATTTAAGGCACCCTTCTTCTTCCTCCTACCTAACTCTTCAACTTTCTCACTCCTCCATTAATACCAGAGCTTCACCTCACTAGATCTCTCTCCCTACCCACTAAAACCTCTTGATCTTTTGAGGAGTGGGAGAGGTGACCTAGATGTACACTTCCACCAAAGAAGATTTGATTCCCCCCACCTATCCTTTGTGGATCTTGTTACTCTTGGGTTTCTTGGAACCCTAGACAGTGTAGGGCATCCACGAAGCTATAGGCATGCGTTGTGAAGCTCTGTGGTGTTGTTGAGGGCCTCCAATTGAGTTGTGGAGCTTCCCCCTCAACCTTGTTGTAAAGGTTTCGGTTGGCGCCTTCAAGGTCACTGGTTAGTGGATTGTGAGGCCTCCTTTGTGGGGGTGCTCAAAGGAGAATAAGGTGAGGCCTTTGTGGCATTCGGGTGAACTTGTGTGGCCCCGACACCTCTCCAACATAGACATAGCTTCCTTGGAAGTGAAATACGAGAATTACATCTCCGTGTCCCCGCTCCGGTTATCTCGTTCCTTACCTTTACTACTTTCTCTTTACCGCTCTTGTGTTTGTTGTTAGTTCTCTAGCATATAGGGTGTTCATCTAGTTTCATATCTAGAGAACTTATCTTCTTTCCAAGCCTAAAATTGATAAACAAATTAAAAATTGGTAGTCTCCTATTCACCACCTCTAATCGATTCAACGTCGATACTTTCAATTGGTATAAGAGCAAAGGATCTTATTTCGGGATTTACCGCCTAAGAGACCAGCGAAGAGTTGAAGAGACGAGCAATGTGAAGTTTAATGAAGACCATGAGTCTCTTGTTTGGCAAGATGGTGTTCATGATCCAAGTGGTGAAATTCTTCCCAAGGCCATAAGAAGAATGGGTGTGGGTTTCTACCACCCCATTGAGGATCCCCTTGTGGCCGAAGGAGAAAGACCAAGCTCTACTCAAGTGGAGCCCTCACTCTCATAAGATCATCTTTCCGCTCAAGGACCCACTATTTTGGCACAAGCTCCCTCAAGCTCTTCCAAAGCTCCTCATGCTCATGACTCTTCAAGCCCCGACACTCAAGCTCTTCATCAATAACATCTACCTACCCAATATGGGGCTCCTTCTCATGACATCTCCCAAGGTCAAGCTAGTCAAGAACAAGGACACGCTATAGTTGATCAAGGCTCTACCCCTTCCTCTCCAAATGATGACTCTCCCGAGGTGGAGATTGATGAAGATGATCCTCATGTTCGTGCTTATAGTCAAGGCGGGGACTCAAATGGTGGCAATGATCAAGTGGTTTCTCAACAATCTCGTGTTGATTCTCAAGCCGGCCGTAAAGCTTATCGTCTCGCCAAGCTCATCCGAGATGGCCATATCCTTGATAATGTTTATGGAGATTTCAATAGAGGTTCCACTACTAGGAGGCAATTAGCCTCTTTTAGCTCTCACCATGATTTTATCTCTCATGTGGAACCACAAAAAGTCTTTGAGGCTCTTGAAGATGATGATTGGCTCGACGCTATGAATGAAGAACTTCACAACTTCAAGAGGAACAAAGTATGGACTTTTGGTCGAGCGGCCTAAAGATTGTCAAAACGTCATTGGAACCAAGTGGGTCTTCAAGAACAAGTGTGATGCAAATGGATACTCGTGTGCAACAAGGAAAGGTTAGTTGCCCAAGGATACACACAAGTTAAGGGCATCAACTATGGTGAGACTTATGCCCCCATTGCTCGCCTTGAATCCATTCGTATGCTTCTAGTTTTTGCCATTCATCATAACTTTAAATTGCAACAAATGGATTTTAAAAGTTCTTTCCTTAATGGTCCCTTGAAAGAGTTGGTATACGTCAAGCAACCTCCGGGCTTTGAGGATCCACTTTTCCCGAACCATGTCTACAAGCTCAATAAGGCACTCTATGGTCTCAAACAGGCCCCACGTGCGTGGTATGATTGCCTTAGAGAGCTCTTTTTAGACCGTGGCTTCTAAGTGGGCCTCATTGATCCCACTATTTTTACTAAGAGAGTAGGAGGCCACTTGTTTGTTTGCCAAATCTAAGTTGATGAAATTATCTTTGGGTCTATTAACAAAACTTTTAATGAGGATTTTTCCAAACTCATGACCGACCGCTTTGAGATGTCTATGATGGGTGAGTTGGAGTTCTTCCTTGGATTTGAAGTCAAACAATTGAGGAAGGGGACCTTCATCAACCAAGCCAAATATATTCAAGACATGCTCAAGAAGTTCAAGTTTGATCAATTCAAAGGTGCCAAGACTCCCATGCCAACTAAGGTTAATCTTGATCTCGATCCCAAGGGTAAGGATGTGGATCAAAAACTTTATCGATCTATGATTGGTTCTTTTCTCTATATTTGTGCATCTCGACCGAATAGTATGTTGAGTGTGGGTATGTGTGCAAGATTCCAAGCCGCAACAAAATAAAGCGACATGGTGGTGGTCAATAGAATCTTTCGATATTTGGTTCATACCACAAACTTTGGGTTGTGGTACCCCAAGGGAGCCAACTTTGACCTCATTGGATATACGGACTCGGATTGGGCTGGAGACAAGGTGGGAAGGAAGTCAACCTCCGGATCTTGTCAATTTCTTGGGAGATCCTTGGTGTGTTGGTCTTCGAAGAAGCAAAAATGTGTGTCTATGTCCACTACGAATCTAAGTACATCTCCAATGCAAGTTGTTGTGCTCAATTGCTATGGATGAAGCAAACCTTGAAGGATCTTGGACTTTCATTTGACAAGGTTCCTCTCCTTTGTGACAATGAGAGTGCTATTGCCATCACTCACAACCTCGTGCAACACAACCGGACGAAGCACATTGATATTCGTCATCATTTCATTCGGGACCATGTTTCAAGAGGAGACATTTATTTATAGTATGTTCCCACCAAGGCCAATCTTGCAGATCTTTTCATGAAGCCTCTAGATGAAGCAAGGTTCCGGGAGTTAAGGCATGGGATAAATATCATAGATTCAAGCAATGTGGCTTGAGTACCTTGAACACCTACCCATGTCTCAATGTGTATCTTTGTTTGGATGTAGGCATGGACTTAGGGGGAGTGTAGTTCCTCTTATGAACAAACACTATCCCTATTATGCGCACATTAAAGTTTTCATACTCTATAGTCTATTAAGGAGACCATTTGAGCTTCATGATGAGTGTTGGTAATGAACCCAAGATATATCTTCGTGGTGTCAATCCATTTACTCTTATATAGGGTGGCCTCAGCCATCGACTCTTTGTGTTTCTTGTTCGTTTTTCCTTGTATTTTTGTGCCTGGTTGTTCTTGTGTTTTCTTGGTGTATTTTGTTGTTTTGTTTCTTCACAGTTTGAGCTCTCTATCCTAAGCCTTTTATTTCCCCAAGCCCCTTCTATTCCCTTCACAAGTTATTCCTTGATCTCGTCCAATCCCGGGAAGGTGTTTCTGGCGTCACCGGAAATTCCAGCCAACTTCCGGAAGTGCGGTCTCAAGTTGGTTCTCGACTGCTGCCTATGCTCGAACTTCTCTCACGAAACCTTCGATGAGGCTCTTCAACCTATATAATGTGGGCCCTGGGAAAAACAGGGTCTTATCCCAGTTTTCCCCAAGACCCACGTTCTATTTGGAGCAGCCGCCGGCGACAATGACTCCGCGGAGGTGCTCCGGCCCCTCCGTCTCCACCCAACCTCTTCCAGATCTTCTCCGTGGGAACCTTCTCCACCTCGATATCACGCCATGGACTCCGGTATTTTCCCTCAACTCCCTCCATTAATGGAGATCTTTCTCACTCCATTGCTTGAGTTAGGGCTCACCATGTTTAGGTTTGTTCTTTGGCTAAAACTTGTTGGGAGGTCTTGCTAGGCCTAGGAAACCTTGCTAGAGTAGATTGAACCTATACATTTGTGTGAATCCATACATGTGCACCCTAGATCTAGAATCCTTGTAGTTTCCTGTTGAACTGCTCTGTTCGTGTCCTCACTGGAACTTCCGGTGGGTCACGAACGGAACTTCCGGTGGTGACTTTTTCACCGGAAGTTCTGGCTGTTTACCGGAAATTCCGGTGCACTGTATCAGATTCACTACATGTATTTTTTCAATCTCTCTTTGTTTCTTTTTCGAACTTGTGCACTTATCCCACCATCCCTCCCTATTCTTTGCTTTCTTCTCAGGGCAAGGTGGTTCCCGTAGAGGCAAGCGCAATGATGCCTACGCACTTATATTCTTGTAGACAGTTGTTGGGCCTCCAAGTGCAGAGGCTTGTAGAACAACATCAAGTTTCCCTTAAGTGGATTACCCAAGGTTTATCGAACTCAGGGAGGAAGTGGTCAAAGGTATCCCTCTCAAGCAACCCTGCAATCAAGATACAAGAAGTGTCTTGTGTCCCCAACACACCCAATACACTTGTCAGGTGTATAGGTGCACTAGTTCGGCGAAGAGATAGTGAAATACAAGTAATATGGATGATTATAAGACAGCGGTGCCAGAAAAGAGCTTGACAAGGAGGAAGAGACTAAAGGAAATCTGAAATAAAGATGGAAGCAAGCAAACATGTAATAGGTCGAGTTGTAAACGGTGTTTCCATGCTTAGAAACAAGGCCTAGGGATCATACTTTCACTAGTGGACACTCTCATAAAAATATCTTCTCTTCATGATACTACTCTAAACTACTCTCTGGTTGGACACTCTAATCCACGGTAGAGCTACAAAAGCACTCCTTAAAGTTTGCTTTCCCCATCTAGAGAACCCCACATTGTCACCTTGAGCACTAGATGGTTCCTTCAAACACCATAATTTCATAGAGACATCCAACTCCAAATATAATTCATGATAAGTATTTATGTAATCTATAGCCTAAGTGCCACACGGTGTGCATGCTATCACTTCACACACGTGGGGAAAATCATAGATCTATTAAAGCACTTGAGTAGCAGAGTAGATCTACTGGATTACAAAGCGTATGATCACACATAGAGAGAGAGAGATGAACACATAGCTACCGGTAGATCCCTTAGCCTTGACGAAGAACTACTCCCTCCTTATCATGGGAATCAGCAACGGGATGGAGATTGTGGTGGAGATCGATGGAGATGGCTCCATTGGAAATTCCCTGTCCTGGCAGGGTGCCGGAACAGAGACTTTTGTCCCCCAAATCTCCCCTTCGGTGGCGGCGGCGCTGCGGAACTTTTCGTTGCTGGTGGTTGGATGATTTTGGGTTTCTGCATCGGAGGCTTCTTATAGCCGAAGAGGCGAGGTGATGAGGCAGCCAGGGGGGCCACACCCCATGGTGGCGCCACCAGGGGTACCCGCGCCACCATAGGGTGTGCCCACCCTGGTGCCCTCCTCCGTCTCTCCTTCGGGCTTTGTGTCGTGTCGGAAAAAATAATAACTTTGGCTTTTGTCCCGTCCAATTTCGAGAATATTTCTTTACTAGCTTTTCTGAAACCAAAAACTGCAGAAAATAGGCAGCTGGCACTTGGGAATCTTTTCAATAGGTTAGTTCTAGAAAATGTATAAAAATACTTCAAAGTGTAGACAAAGCATAGCAAAGTTGATACTAAACAAGCATGGAACATCAAAAATTATAGATACGTTTACGACGTATCAAGAATCCCCAAGATTAACTCCTGCTTGTCCTCGAGTAGGTAAGTGATAAAAATAATAATTTTTGAGGTGACATGCACCATCACAATCATGATCAAACCATTTGCAAGCATTGAAACCTGGGATCAAAGTACTCTAAACATGACCATGAAAGGTGTAGTTCTAACAATAAGACAAAGCAACTATGTTGCAACATGAAAGGATACAAACAAAGATCATGAATAACAATGCATTGAAATACGTTTGTTTCACATATAGAAAACATAACATAGTGGCATTCAGCTTGTCCCTCATGGAGTATCAAAACATAAATGCATAGGACACCTTCAAAGTTCATAAGGGTGACTAGATACAAATAGTTCAAGAACAAGCAATATCAACTTTATGAATCAATCAATAACTTTTGGTACAATGCACATAGAACTAAGAATGACAAATATGCTCTCTTAATTGGTGCATAAAGATAGAAGGTGTAGACTCAATATAAAAGTGGAAGAAAGTCCTTCATAAAGGGAAGCAGGGATTTCAAGTTTCATAAAGAGATTTCAAAAATTATGGTACTTGTTAGCTTCCATCTCTCATTGCCCCTATCATAAGCATCTTGAAGTGATTAAGGTTAAAGTGAACAAAGTATGGAGTATATGCTTGACAAAGTATAAGTTGGCAATCTCATTTCCCTTGAGTACGAGGGTCGTTCCTCATGCTACTCAACTTTAGTTACCGGTAAGTTCTTGTCATAGTACGTATATGTGTATCATAGAGAACTGCCAACGGGGTACCCCTTGCCCCATGACACAGGAGCTATCCCATATCAAAATGACAAGGCAATGGACAATGAGCATCTGATGGTGCTTGACATAGAGCACTTCATTGGAAACCCCATGAGAAAGGTGTGATGAGCACAGCAGCAAGTCTTCCCTCAGTAGAGACCGAGGTTATCGAACCAGAAGTACGAAGGAAACATCACACAGGTGTTGCAAGCAACGCGGAGACCTGCACAACACAAACTCAAGACTTTGCCCCAATGAATCAGTGAGGTTATCAAGCTCACCGGTTTGCTGTAACAAAGGATTAAACGTATGGTGTGGAAGGTAATGGTGGTTTGCAGCAAGTAAAGAAGTAACAATGGAAGATGTATCAATGGTAAAGATTGGACCGGGGTCCATAGTTCACTAGAGGTGCTCTCCTTAGATAAACAACATGGCATGAAGGGTAAACAAATTACAGCAGGGCAATTGACAGGAACTGAGAAAGGCATAACAATGCAATTACTAGTCAGCAAGATCCTATGAGATTCGATTGGGCAATACAACAAGATACATAGACCGCTATCCAACTGCATCTATGACTAGAAGTCCACCTTCAGGTTATCATCCGAACCCCTTCTAGTATTAAGGTGCAAGCAACAGACAACTACTTTAAGCAAAGTGTGTAAGGTAAATAGTCCACATGTTCCATGAACAAGAGACCGTTGTTTTCTCCCTAGTAGCAACAACACATCTATGACCGAAGAGATTATTGTGACTTCCCTTGGAAACTAGAGGCATGCGAGATCACAAACAACACAGACATGATATAATCATAAAGACAAAACCATTAATCAAACCAACATAATAATCTCAATATTGTCACATCTCAAGATTTTCCAAATCTTGTAATGTGAAAAATAAATGAATAAAATAAAAATTTGTTGATTTTCAGGGTGAGAAGAAACTTTTTGAATCCAATTGGAAACTTTCAAAACCTATTTGGATCAAATAAAATCCTAAAGGGATTTAAAAGGATAAATAAACAATAAACTTCAAAATATTTAAAATTACTATTTTTGGATCTTTTAATAAAAGTTTTGGTTTTCAAATAAAAAGGTAGATTTATAAGTGAGGATTATTTTATGGAGCCAAAATAAACCTTGGTCAAGCTTTTGAAATAAAACATTTTGTTTTGATAAAAATAGTAAAGGTTTATTTAAATAAAATAATAAGGATTTAATATCCAATTTTATTTAAGTAAAGTCTTTTCCCATTTTTAAAATAAACACCAAAACTTATTTATTTATTTTAAATAAGTTTTCCAAGTATTTTATTTTCTCAAATAAAACCTACTGAAGTGTTTTTGGATTTCAAATAGAGTTTTAAAAATAAATAAATCAAACCCTATTTGATTTAATAACTTAGGTCCATTTTATTTAATTAATAAATGGATCCTAAAAAAGATTAAAAATATTATTTTGTTTTGGGACTTGGGTTTGTGTTGATAAACAGAACCAAACTCAATGCAAAAGTTTGGTGGAAGTTTGGATTGTTTTGGTTGTTTGAATTGTTGTTTGAAATTCAAAACAGAAAATAGAATTAGAAAAAAAGAAAAAGCAATCAGGATGAAAAAATAGAAATGGACACAGCCCAGCCGGTCAGCCCAACTAGGCCCAGCAAGCCCACCTAATTCCTCCTCCTTGAAACATTTTTTCTCACTCACGAAACGACACACACAGATGCAGACATGTGGACCCTCGTTCCCTCTCTCTATCTCACGCTGCCAAGCGGACCCCACATGCCTCGTCAGCGTCTTTAACCGCGGACTCGTTCTTCCTCCTCGCTGCCGTTCTCTGTCAATCAAATCCCCGAGTAAATTCACTTAATTGCAGCGTTTATTCCGCACGGTAACCTCGCTCACTTAAGCGCCCACTCCTCCTCTCCATTTCCCCTCACGCGCCTCCCTCTCTCTGCCCCCAGGCTGGACGGATTTCGCCACACACCCTCACTTCTCCGACCACCGTCCCCAGCCAATTCCGGCGACCTCACACCGCCCCTTTCCTCCCCGAGAACGCAGGCAAGTTCACCAGACTCTGGCGCACCGCTCTGTGGCCTCAGCTCGCCCGCGAGTAACCTGCAACCTCGCCTCCGTCTTCGTCTGAGCGCCACCGAAGAACCCCACAACTCCGGCGAGTCTTCCTGGTAAGCTCGGACCTCCCCGATGCCATTCAGTGATGCTCACATGCTCCTTAGTACCATGCGCGTCTAACGCACCCTCTACTTTGCTTCAGCATGCCCTGTAGCCTCGCCCACAACAACGACCAGAGCACGCCCGACGCCGTGTGGACTCCGGTGAGCAATCCACGTCGGACCAGAGCGCCCCTTGACTCCTCGAGAACACCTTGAGCTTCCCCAGGCTTCTGCGAACGTGGTGAGAATCTCCCCAGCCACTCTAGCTTCCTGTATCACCGGCACCGCCACCATCTGGCCGCTCCGCCGCCAGCCACCGCCGCAACGCCGCTCGTTTTAGGTCAAGCTCGCAGCAGCCGTCGGATTTGGATCGCGTGGATAGGATAGAACCACTTAAAGCGAAGGGGTAAGCAATCTGATCCTTGCGATTTAATTAGATCCAACGCGCCAGAGCAGCTGATCCAGGCGAAACGGTATGACGAATAGAATTAAGACGCGTGGCACTAGTTGATTTAAAACAGAGTTTGAAATCAGATTTAGATGCAGATTTGAAAACCTTGTAACTTTTGATCCACATGTCCAAAATTTGCAAACTTTATATCAATGGAATCAGCGGAACAAGCCCTAGCCAACCATGCCATTTGTTTAGTAAAAAGCTTCTGGAAACATGTTTGTTTTTGCAGAAACATTTGTATGCTTGTTTAGGTTACAAAAATTGTTCAAAAATGATTTTGGGGTTAAAATCTTTGGAAATTGGATTGATTTGAACCTACTGACCATAGGAAACACTTTGTGGTTTAAAAAATGTGTTTGGTGAAACAAAAGAATGATTCTTTGATTTAAAACCATTTCTAGCCAAATAAAAATATAGTTTATTTATTAAAAATGGTTTTGGAAGAAAACTTTTGGGAAATGTTTTGTTTTAAACTCTCTGACCCCAAACACCAAGTTTTATAGTTTGAAAACATATTTGGTGAACCCTATAGATTAATGCCTTAGTAAAAGCATTTCTACACCACATAAAATGATACTTTGTTTTGAAAATGGTTTATGAAGTGAAACCTTTTGCAAATGACTTTGCCACTTTACAAAATGACCATTAGGTGTTTTCAAATGTTTATGACCCATTAGGAACCACTTTTCCAAATAAAACAATCCTTGGCATGCTTGCATGCATTATCTTGTTCCTATGATTTTATGTGTTGTTTTGCTTGATTGGTAGATTGAGTTTGTGCCTTGCTTGATTGAATTGTAGTGACTTGAAGAGTGTGATTGTTGCAAGGACAAGGAGTGAACTTATACCGTCTACCAAAAAGGCAAGTGACGCTTCATACTTTTGTCCCATTACTTTCACTATGCATTAGTGATTTTTCTAAGTAAAACTTGCATGAAATTTTTGCTAATTATAAACCTTGCTATGGGAAATCCTAGTAGATGAAACCTTAGTAAAATTTCCTAAGTTAAGACTCCTACTACTATCATGCTTAGCTTAGCTAGTAGAAAACAAGGGTGGAATATATATTCACACTATGGAAAAATTTCTAAGTCTGAGGACTTGTGTTTTGTTTAATAAAACAACTAAGTTAATGAATCACCTGGGTGGAATGGTAATTGCTTGGTGGTTTTTGGTTGATTGGTTACACAAGGCCAGGGGACTGGTGAACCTTGTGTATCTCACTTGTGGATGGCCACCCAGGAACAAAGAGATTTGAAATGTCAAATGTTGAGAAGCTTCAAGTGCAACCACTTGGCATTATGGGCTCTGCCTGGATCATATAGGTTGCAAGAACTTAGCCATATGGACAGTTGGTGGTAGGGTTTGATAGGTTGGAGCGCGTCCATTTTGGTCTAAGGGAAGGCTTCTGAAAGATCTTGTCTTGGTGAAACCAAGTCTTGTGGGGAAAGTGCACCACCTCTGCAGAGTGTAAAATCTAAGTACTTAGCCATGTCCCTGGTAAAGGACAATTTGAGCATCAAGACATGGAAGCAATCAAGAATCTCATCATCCAAATTTCTAAGTTAAAAACTTGTGGTTGAACAAGGGTTAAAGGATCTTCAATCTTTGATTGGGAGATGCCTTGGGAAAGATTATTTTGTCAAGCAAAAACTTAGTGTTTTCAAATGATAAGGAAAAATATATTTTTGAGCAATGCAAGCTTAAGCTCCACTTAGCCAAATGCATATAGACGATAGACTCCACTATACTACCATAGTATCACTTGCCAATACAATTCAAATGTATTGACCCTTGTGGCTGTAACTTGTTATGTTGCAGGTTTGATTGATATTAGTGAAGTTGATTGATTAGTATTACAAGTCTACAACCAACATGTTTTCCTGTGGCACTTTGAAGATGAAGGACCCCATGCTTATTGATATTCTGCTGCAATGTAATGTAATATCCAAATGAGCTATGTAAGATGTAATAAAATTATGTTATTCCTGGTTATAAAGTTGTATTATGACCTTTGTTTCTTGATATTACATCTTAACTGTGGATGCTAGCTATTGATATAGGGACTAGCATTGTAAACACAGGGGACTCTACCTTATTAAAGGTTGGGACCCTTACAAATATCCATCGGATGCCCATAAACATAACCTGCATGAATACAAATAGATTAGATCTTGATCATGAACGGAGCTCACAAGATCTATACATGAAAGCACAAGGAGGATATACAACCATCTAGCTACTACATGGACCCTTAGTCCAAGGTGGAACTACTCACGCATCATACCGGAGAGAAGGCCTCCGGGATGATCTCCCCTCCAGCAAGGTGCCGGGAAGAACTTCAGATCCCCCGATCCAGGGACGATAGTGGCGGCAGCTACAGAAGGTTTCGTGGAGATTTTATCGGGTACTTAGGGTTTTTGCATCGGGGCTTCTTATAGGCGAAGGGGAAGGCTGAGGCGGGGGCCATGGGCCCCACACCCTGCCTAGGCGCGGGGTAGGGCCCACCCACACCTAGGGGGTCTAGGCGCCCTGGCCCGCCTCTCCGTATCCCCTCTAGACTTCTTGTTCCCCACGGAAAGTAATTTACTTTAACGTTTGTCCTGTCTAATTACGAGAATAGTTCTTTACAAGCTTCTCTGGAACCAAAAATAGTAGAAAATAGGCAACTGGCACTGTGACAACTTGTTAATAGGTTAGTACCAGAAAACATGTAAATAGCACCTCAAAGTATAGACAAAGTAAGGAAAAGTAGATACTAAACAAGCATGGAGCATAAAAAATTATAGATACGTTTACGACGTATCATCATCTCAGCAATCTTCTTATTTACCATGGGAAATGATGCTTTTTTCTCTTTTTCCCCCCTCTTTTTTCTATATCTTTTTTTTGTATAAGAAGAATGCTTCATAGATTGCCCAGTATGGTTATGCTGCAAGTTTCCACCATGATTAGGCATGGCTTAGGCTAGCGGCCCAGATGTTTCTCTAACACATATACATAACTCCATGGACTTAAAAGCTCCCCTTTTATTTTCCATAGCCGACATGATATCAACTGGGTAGATATTTACAGGTGTTGAAAGCGTTCCCCGTGACAACACGGTTCTACTAATTCCCAACCTATAAGTGCAAGCATATACAACATAGATGACACAATGGTTCATGTTTATTAGGGGCAAGAAAAATAATGTGTGCCATCAAGTTTGTGAGAGCCTTAATCACTCATTTTCACATAACAAAATAATTTTTTAATAGGAAGGTAGATAAAACAAGAATATACTTGGAATGGTGTAACACACCATGCATAGGAATTTATAGGTACTCTTTGGAATAACTTGGTTTCTTGGAAGTTGGATGCACGAGTAGAGCTTACTCAATAGAAGTGGAGGCTAGCAAAACACTGGGAGCGACAAACTAAGAGAGCAATAATGGCCATAATCATGCAAAGCGACAAAAAATTATTAACTAAAGCATAAAGTGGTATCACAAGTCAAAAAATATATGATCATAGAGGCTAAGGTGACTGGTTCATAGTCATAACATGGTGTGAGCATGTTCCAAGTCAACCTAAACAAAGTATCAAAGGAGAAAACCACAATATTATGATTTTGTATGCTAAAACAACGCATAATTCCTTCAACGCACATTAAGAAATCTCAATTGTTTGGAGCAAGTCATGCTACAACAATAATCACTAAGCCTAAGATCAAAACAACATCTGGCATGACATGATAAAGTCTAAGCCATAGTCAAAGCAAGCTCTCTTTTGTACCACTATAAGCATGAAACTTTCTACTCTTTTCCAACACCAATCGACTTATTTGAAACAACTCACAAAGATAATAATCGATAAAGATCAGTGAGAATGCCTCACAAATCCACAAAGAAGAACTAAAAAGTTCTAAACTGAAATCACAAGAAAACTAAGGCTAAACACAGTGCTAGCAAAAGAGAACACTCATAAGACAATAAGAGTGAAAACTAGAGTGTTCTAGGCAATGAAAATAGAGTGTGTCTCTCTCTAAAAGAAGTGTGCTGACATCCAACCAACTTATTGAAGCAAACAAGCAAAATAAAACTAAAAACAAAAACAAAGATGCTCCAAGAACAACACAACAGTGCATGAAACAATAAAAACAAAGTGTCTAGAAAGAGACCTAAGATTTTTATTGATAAAGAAGGGATGCCTTGGGCGTCCCCAAGCTTTGACACTTGTACCTCTTGAATATTTCTTGGGGTGACACGGGATGGCATCCCCAAGCTTGAGCTTTTGTCCATTCTTCATCTCATCATATCATTCTTCCCCTACACTTGAAAATTTCCTTCATACAAAACTTCAGACAATCTTCATTAGCAACATTAGTGCATTCAAAAGTAATAAACCTTTTGTTTTAGTTTCAACACAGCAAAACTTCCAATAAGAACACAAGATACGGAAGTAATTCCCTTAAAAATCTCAATTCTCCCAAAAAGAACTCAAAAAGAAATCGACAAGAAGCAAATGCAAATAATGGCAGAAATCTGTCCAAACAGACCAGCAGGTAAAAACCGATTTTTTCGAAGACCTTTTGTTGCTCAAATCAAAAAGTTTTGAACTAACGAAAGTTATCTAACAACCTAGGGGATTTAATCATAAAATTACAGCTCAATTTGAAATATATATATATATTTCACGAATGTTTACAGTGAAGCAAAAAAATCTGTTTCGGGACATCAACTTCCCCAAATCTTACTTCTCTCTCATTATAGGTTATTCTTGGCACAAAAATCACACAAAAATGATAAGGAGAGGTTATTACAGAAGTAATAACTTCCAAGACTCAACTAAAACTTTTGGGTTATCTCCCAAGAAGTACTTTTCTTTAACACCTTTAAGTTAGGCTTGATAGTTTGAGAAGATGCTCACATAATAAATATGAATTGAAGTAAAAGAGAGCATCAAGAAGCAAATTCATAACACATTTAAGTCTAACCCACTTCCTATTAAAAATAATCTTGTAAAGAAACAATTCATGAGAGCACAAAGCAACAAGCATAGGAAAGCGAAATAAGTGCAACTTCAAAATTTTCAACATAAAGAGGGGAAACTTAAAATTATTGAGATGCATAAAACCATGTTTCCCTCTCTCATAATAACTTTCGGTAGTATCATGAATAGAATTAACAATATAACTATACATAAAACATTCTTATCATGAGATACATGCTGTAGCACCCCGGTAAAGTCCACTACTAGAAAATTGCGTGTTAAATAATACTTGTGCATCCTCATGACATCAGCATGCATCTAATTGACTAAAACTATTTTGCTAAAAGACCTACTTTGTTTCCTATATTAATATCCTCCCCTCTTTGCTCAAACCAAAACCGTCAGTCCAGCCGGATCTTTTAGTTATCTAAAACTATTTACAAAAGTTTATTTTTGTGGCATCCCGCAAAACCACTACTAGAAAATCGCGTTGTTTTGTGCATTGCATCGTCATCATCATGCATTGTTTGTCTGCATTATTTTGAAAAGCCTAGCTCTGATTTGTACAAACACCCCTTTTAGTTTAAAGACAAAACCCCGAGCGCATCGGATATTTTGTTTGTCTAAAAACTATTTTGCCAAGTGGCTTTGTTTTAAATTATACAGAACCAAACAAACACAAAAACTAAAACAGCTCCCCCTAAAACCTATCCCCACCCAATCCTAATCTACCCACCAACCAATTCGTGCCACCTCACCCTCTCACCCAAAACCTACCCACCCTGCCACCTCACCAATCCCTCTCCTTTTCCCTCTCCCTCCCTTTCTCACCCAGCCTCCCTACCCCTCTCTCTCTTGCCGCTGGCCCCCACAGCCACATCCCCTTCTCCCCACGCCCGGCCCCACACAACCCACCCACCACTCAACCCACCTGGCCCCCTGGTCCCACCGCCCACGCAGCCCACCATGGCGCCGGCCTCACCACCCGCGCGCCAGCCTCCCTCTCCCCCCCGTGTCCCCTTCTCCCTCCTCTGACTCCCGTCCCCATCTCCGGTCGCCGGCCACCAGCCGCCGACCGCCTCCCCCACCGCGTCCTCGCCCCACCCCTCTGCTGCCGCCTCTCTCCCAGGCTTGTGCGCCACCCCAGGCCGCTCCCTCTCCCCTCCTCCCCGCGTCCCGCTCCCCGTCACGGACCGCCCTGACGACCCCAAGCGCCCGCCCTCTCCTCTCCGGCCCTCACCGCCGCCTCCCTCTCCGCTGTCCGCTCCGGCCCGTCCTCCCAGTGCCGCCCGTCGCCACCTTCTCCTCCTTCCACCTCGCTCCCCAGAGCCGCCCTCGCCAGCCGCCTCCTGCCTCCCCACCTCGCTCCAGCCCCGGCCCCGTGCTCGACCCGCCGCCTTTCCTCCTTCGTCCCCGGCCCTGCCCGGTCCGGCCGCCTCTGCCCAGCAGCCTCCGGCCCGCCGGCGACCGCGCCCTCTACCCAACCGCGCTGCCTCGCGTCCCCCCTCGTCCGGTCGCCGTCGCGCCGCCTCTCGCCTGCGGCGAGCACCTCCTCTGCTCCCGTCGCTCGCCTGGACCCCACCATCGCGAGCCGCCTCGCAGTCCCCTGTCGGCCACGGATGCAGCAAGCTCGCCTCGGTCGAGCCCGCCTTGGCGCCTCCGTCCAGCAAGCCTCGTCCTCCGCGCGGCCCGCCACCAGCTCGCCCGTCTCAGCGTCCGCGGCCCCGTTCTCCCCGCCCTCGAGCCGGCTCGGCCTACTCTGTGAACGCCATGACGCCGCCCCTGATCCTCGTCGCGCCGTCCCGGCCGCTGCTCCGCGCGTGCTTAGTGTACCAGGAGCAACCCAGCCTGCCTCGCGTCCTGCAGGTCCACCATCGGGACCCCCTGTTTCTGCTGGTGCTCAAGCTGTCTTACCGTCGAACAAGGTCACCCTTGTTGTTCTCAACAAGTTCGGCCTGCGACCACCGTTACCGAAACCAAGTACACCGGTAATTGAAGCCGGAACGCCAAGGCCTACGTCACCGAACCCACGGGGCCTTCCACACGGAGCGGCGATGCATGACTTTGAGAAGGCCGACATCGGTCGTCGGAACCCCAAGATCATCAACGGAATCCGAGCTCGACACCGGCAAACTAAGAGGGCACCACAAGACCGTCGACAAGAAACCGCGAACCGGAGGGCTCCGTCACGAAACCACAAGGCCTTTGGGGGTGGAACCGACAAGTTCTACATCACGGAGCACCAAGGAACCCTTCATGGATCCGAAGACCGGACCCTCGACACGCCAAGATCTACCCTCGACGCCAAGACCCGAACCGGAGGCGCAAAGATCGCCACGAGCGACAAGCCCTTCACCCGAAGCCAAGACCGACCCGACTTGAGGACCCGACAAGACCTTCGGCGACAAGAACGACATCGACCGGAAGAACCGGCGCCCGACACCGACCCAAGTCCCGCACCCGGATGCGCCAAGACCTACCCCCGTTATCCGAGAACGATCCCGGAGTCCGAGAACGTTTCCGTCGAACCCTGAACCCCAGATCCGGGCCCCGAGACCGAACCCCGAACCCCGGAACCTCAAGTTCGTCGAGACCCCTCAATGTGTGAACCCCTTCCCGAAACCCTATTTTATAATATAATACAATTGATGCATATTAAATCATTCATCTCGCATGCATATCATTGGTTTGGGGGCCTTTTACCGATTCACCTCATAATTAAATATGGGGCCCATATGCGGGCAAATCTAGTCTCATATCGGCCTCATTTAAATTTGTGTAGCGAACCGGTGCTATCTTTTGCCATGCTAAAACCACGTTTAAATTGCGGGGTAGGTTAATAACATGAACCACCTAATTAATTGTCGGGACCCCGGTTCCACTTAATATGACCTAATTGCATCGCACCTTTGCCATGTCATGCATCATACATGCATCATGCCGATCTTCTGCCGTTGTATTAAATATTGCATCTGGTGTTTCTTCTAGTGTTTTGCTTCTTCGCGGATAAGGCCGTTGAGTTGATGTGAGCTTCGCCCCGATCTTCGGTTGAACCTTCGACAATGTTTTCAGGCGAGCATCTCCCCCTTTCTACCTATCTTACTTTTATAGTATTTATTCCCTCCTGTTGATCTATTGCTGTCTCTGTTGCGATGCTCTAGTTTTTAAATTCGTGATATCCCCTGCAGCCTTATATTGCCTTGGACACATCCTATTACCTGTTGTTTGGTAGATAGTTGGACTTGCGCGTCATAGTCGCTTGCTCGAGTGCTGTTGCGTGTTGTCACGTGCCACAGTTGTTGATGAATTGCCACATGCTTGATGTTGGAGATGATCATGGCTTTACTTATCGTTCACTTTAATTCCTGTTTAACAACTAAAATTGAAGTAAGAAGAGGCATCGGTGGGTGATAGATAATATTTGGTTTCCGAACGCCCACTTGTGTCCGTGGGACCCCAGTACTTGATACTGTTCCTTGATTTATCGCGCTATCCACATCCGGGAGGTATATGGGACCCCACGAGCGAGCTTGATTCATCTTATTTCTTGGGGCCACAAACTAGTTTGAGGTTTTATTTACTATCTGTACTTATGCCATGCTACTTATGTATTTAAGATTGTCGAGGAGCACCTTGCTTTGTTAGGTAAGCGGAGTGATTACGCTATCGACACCCAGTTTTGGGTTCCCGATCGCTTCTGACCATTGTCATAAACCTTGAGTCCGTCTCGGAGCTTGCTTACGTTGCGGGTAGACTCAAGGGTGGCCCCTGAAATATTTCTGAATCTGTGATTGTTCAATCGTGAAAGCCTCGTTGGGTTTTGATTTGGTTTTCGAGGTTGATCGGCGTGTGTTGCTATTGGTGCACCGGCCGGGTAAAACTTTTACGAAAGCCGTGTCCGCGGATATGGACGACTTGGAGCACAGTATCTCGACCATAGACAAGCATAACTAAAGTTTACTGCTATAAATTTGACTTTATAATGACTAGTAAACAGCTTCACTATAATGGAATGGCTAATAATACTGCCCACAATTGCTTGTTTGGATTGTCGCTCGCGACCATTGTACCTGACTAGTAAGTATGGCAACTACAACGGAATGGCTTCATAAAAGTATCAACAACTGCTGGGTTTTGGGTTTATCTCATGCTAACTGTATCTGATTAGTAAGTGTTGCAACTATAACGGAATGGTTAACTAAAATTGCCCACTGCTTACTTTATCAGAATGATTATCTAAACCTGACTAGTAATTGCTGCAACGATAACTGAATAAATAAAACTGCCAACTGTGTGAGTTCCTCGGTTGACTTCCTCGTTGGACTCGAGGGGGAAACACCAGGATGGGTTTGTTTGGTGTTAGCTTCAGGTTGGATCCGGATAGGTCTATCTTACCCCTCTGCATGCCCGGTTGTATCGAGTCTCTATAGGTTGTTCGATTGCATCTTGTGCCGCTTGATCCACCATACCTATGTAGGCGAGGACCGCCGAATTCTAGCCTCGCCGTGTACTGGCCTCAGTACTGACGCTCCTCTTTTTCCTTTGCCCTTTGTCGGCACCCATTTTGTTTAAGCAGGTTTTGAGATCGATGTCGTTAGCAGGGTTACCCTTCCGGCCTGGCCTGGGCAGGGTTATGGACGCCATTGGTTATTCTTCAGGGCTCTTAGCCCCATTTGCATCTTGTCCGTAGCTGGACGCTATATGGTTCTCAAGGTGATTTGGATCTTTGTATATTTTATCTGTATTCTTGACTCTTGGAGTCTCCGTTATATATATCTGTTCTGTGGGTCCCATCGAGGACTGTTGTGTAATGTTATTACTTCGTTTTCCACCCGCACGCAAGTGCCTGGTGGGCACCTTTGAATCGTTTCTATGCGGGTTTGGCGGGTTTCGCTAAAACTTGCATAGGTCCGGTTCTGAGGGTGTTACAGAGTTGTATCAGAGATCAGCAGTTGCGATACCCCACAAGTCCAGCCTGTAGGATAACCTAGCTAACGGCCGAAGTAGAGTGTCAAAACTATTTTTGCAAAACCGGTTGGATAGTTCTGACTAGGTCTGATTTTACTCCTTACCCCTTTGCTGTTCTCCTCTTATCCCTACGTGTTTTGAATCCGCTCTCTTTTCTCTCTTCCAGTCCAGGATATCTCGTGGTTGGGTTTCCGTCGTACCTTCAGGGTTTCGCTTCCTCCTCTGATAACGGTGTTCTACCATGTGGTCTTCATGCTATCCGAGGAATCCTTCGTCTGCGTGGTACCATTCTTTGTTCCTTGTTTGTGCCTTCCGGTGTCTTCCGACGCGACGACATCATCTACGCCAGCTCCGATGCGAGTCTGCATCACTCTTTTGTTTCCGAACCTTGATTGTCGAGATCTTCAGTCTGATTCCGAGAATGGTTGCACGCTTTTCCACTGATTGTGCGGAGTAATAGTTTGGGTGCGTGATGGATTGGCCCCCATGTCGACTACCCCTTCTATTCGCTTTGGTACATTGAAGTGGATAAGAATGCATCGGTTCCCTCTTTCCATCGAAGTTAGGGGTGGCTTTATTTGTTGATACCTCTACCTTCGACCTTTTGTTTCCGGAGTGTTATCCCGACGATCACGGACAACGACCCTCGTTAGTGGTGTCGCGAGGATCTACGCAACGCAAGAAGACGCAGATCGCCGACCTTCCTTCCGGTACCATGAGGCGGATCTCGAGGGCGAGATCCCTTGTTAGTGGTGTCGAATTGTGGCATCCCGCAAAACCACTACTAGAAAATCGCGTTGTTTTGTGCATTGCATCGTCATCATCATGCATTGTTTGTCTGCATTATTTTGAAAAGCCTATCTCTGATTTGTACAAACACCCCTTTTAGTTTAAAGACAAAACCCCGAGCGCATCGGATATTTTGTTTGTCTAAAAACTATTTTGCCAAGTGGCTTTGTTTTAAATTATACAGAACCAAACAAACACAAAAACTAAAACAGCTCCCCCTAAAACCTATCCCCACCCAATCCTAATCTACCCACCAACCAATTCGTGCCACCTCACCCTCTCACCCAAAACCTACCCACCCTGCCACCTCACCAATCCCTCTCCTTTTCCCTCTCCCTCCCTTTCTCACCCAGCCTCCCTACCCCTCTCTCTCTTGCCGCTGGCCCCCACAGCCACATCCCCTTCTCCCCACGCCCGGACCCACACAACCCACCCACCAATCAACCCACCTGGCCCCGCCCCTGGGTCCCACCCAGCCGCCCCACGCAGCCCACGCGGCGCCCGGCCTCACCACACGCATGACCTCCCTCTTCCCCGTGCCCCTTCTCCCTCCTCGACTCCTTCCGTCTCCGTGCGGCCACCACGGCCGCCTCCCCACCGTCCTCGCCCCCACCCCTCTGCTGCTCGCCGCCTCTCCCAGCGCCCGCCGCCCGCATCCCCCGCTCCTCTCCCCTCCTCCCCGAGCGTCGCCCGCTCCCGTCGCGGACCGCCCCGACCCCGAGCCGCGCCCTCTCCTCTCGCCTCACGCCGCCTCCCTCTCCGCGCCGTCCGCCAGCCCGTCCTCCCAGCCGCGCCGCCCGTCGCCACCTTCTCCTCCCTTCCTGCCTCAGCCGCCAGCCCTCGCCGCGCCTCCCTGCCTCCCACCTCACCACCGCTCTGCCCAGCCGCGCCCGCCGCCCCCGCGTGCTCAGGCCCGCTCCGCCGCCTTCCCTCCTTCGTCCCCAGCGCCGGCCTGCCCTGGTCCCGGCCGCCTCTGCCCAGGCAGCCTCCGGCCGTCACCGGCGAGCCGCCCCGGCCGCGCCCTCTACCCAACCGCCGCTGCCTCGCGTCCCCCTCCCCGTCCGGTCGCCGTCGCCCGCCGCCTCTCGAGCCTGCGGCCCGAGCGCCTCCTCTGCTCCCCGTCGGGCTCGCCCTGGACCCCACGTCGCACCATCGCGAGCCGCCTCGCTCAGTCCCTGTCGGCCACCGGATGCAGCAAGCTCGCCTCGGTCGAGCCCGCCTTGGCGCCTCCGTCCAGCAAGCCTCGTCCTCCGCGCGGCCCGCCACCAGCTCGCCCGTCTCAGCGTCCGCGGCCCCGTTCTCCCCGCCCTCGAGCCGGCTCGGCCTACTCTGTGAACGCCATGACGCCGCCCCTGATCCTCGTCGCGCCGTCCCGGCCGCTGCTCCGCGCGTGCTTAGTGTACCAGGAGCAACCCAGCCTGCCTCGCGTCCTGCAGGTCCACCATCGGGACCCCCTGTTTCTGCTGGTGCTCAAGCTGTCTTACCGTCGAACAAGGTCACCCTTGTTGTTCTCAACAAGTTCGGCCTGCGACCACCGTTACCGAAACCAAGTACACCGGTAATTGAAGCCGGAACGCCAAGGCCTACGTCACTGAACCCACGGGCCTTCCACGGGCGGCGATGCATGACTTTGAGAAGGCCGACATCGGTCGTGGAACCCCAAGATCATCAACGGAATCCGAGCTCGACACCGGCAAACTAAGAGGGCACCACAAGACCGTCGACAAGAAACGCGAACGGAACCGGGCCGGAGGCTCCGTCACGAAACCACAAGGCCTTTGGGGGTGGAACCGACAAGTTCTACATCACGGAGCACCAAGGAACCCTTCATGGATCCGAAGACCGGACCCTCGACACGCCAAGATCTAGCCTCGGACACCAAGACCCGAACCGGGAGGACGCAAAGATCGCCACGAGCGACAAGCCCTTCACCCGAAGCCAAGACCGACCGACTTGAGGACCCGACAAGACCTTCGCGGCGACAAACGGCATCGACCGGAAGAACCGCGCCCCGACACCGACCCAAGTCCCGCACCCGGACGCGCCAAGAACTACCCCCGATATCCGAGAACGATCCCGGAGTCCGAGAACGTTTCCGTCGAACCCTGAACCCCAGATCCGGGCCCCGAGACCGAACTCCGAACCCCGGAACCTCAAGTTCGTCGAGACCCCTCAATGTGTGAACCCCTTCCCGAAACCCTATTTTATAATATAATACAATTGATGCATATTAAATCATTCATCTCGCATGCATATCATTGGTTTGGGGGCCTTATGCCGATTCACCTCATAATTAAATATGGGGCCCATATGCGGGCAAATCTAGTCTCATATCGGCCTCATTTAAATTTGTGTAGCGAACCGGTGCTATCTTTTGCCATGCTAAAACCACGTTTAAATTGCGGGGTAGGTTAATAACATGAACCACCTAATTAATTGTCGGGACCCCGGTTCCACTTAATATGACCTAATTGCATCGCACCTTTGCCATGTCATGCATCATACATGCATCATGCCGATCTTCTGCCGTTGTATTAAATATTGCATCCGGTGTTTCTTCTAGTGTTTTGCTTCTTCGCGGATAAGGCCGTTGAGTTGATGTGAGCTTCGCCCCGATCTTCGGTTGAACCTTCGACAATGTTTTTAGGCGAGCATCTCCCCCTTTCTACCTATCTCACTTTTATAGTATTTATTCCCTCCTGTTGATCTATTGCTATCTGCGTTGCGATGCTCTAGTTTTCGTACCCGTGATATCCCCTGCAGCCTTATATTGCCTTGGACACATCCTATTACCTGTTGTTTGGTAGATAGTTGGACTTGCGCGTCATAGGTGCTTGCTCGAGTGCTGTTGCGTGTTGTCACGTGCCACAGTTGTTGATGAATTGCCACATGCTTGATGTTGGAGATGATCATGGCTTTACTTATCGTTCACTTTAATTCCTGTTTAACAACTAAAATTGTAGTAAGCAGAGGCATCGGTGGGTGATAGATAATATTTGGTTCCCGAACGCCCACTTGTGTCCCGTAGGACCCCGAGTACTTGATACCTGTTCCTTGATTTATCGCGCTATCCACATCCGGGAGGTATATGGGACCCCAGAGCGAGCTTGATTCATCTTATTTCTTGGGGCATCAAACTAGTTTGAGGTTTTATTTACTATCCTGTACTTATGCCATGCTACTTATGTATTTACGATTGTGCGAGGAGCACACTGTACTGTTTAGGTAAGCGGAGTGATTACGCGGTATCGACACCCCGAGTTTTCGGGTTCCCAGTCGCTTACAGCCATTGTCGCAAACCTTGAGTCCGTCTCGAAGCTTGCTTACGTTCGGGTAGACTCAAGGGTGGCCCCTGAAATATTTCTGAATCTGTGATTGTTCATCGTGAAAGCCTCGTTGGGTTTTGATTTGGTTTTTCGAGGTTTATCGGCGTGTGTTGCTATTGGTGCACCCGGCGGGTAAAACTTTCGAAAGCCGTGTCGCGGATATGGACGACTTGGAGCACAATATCTCGACCATAGACAAGCATAACTAAAGTTCTTGCTATAAATTTGACTTTATAATGACTAGTAAACAGCTTCACTATAATGGAATGGCTAATAATACTGCCCATAATTGCTTGTTTGGATTGTCGCTCGCGACCATTGTACCTGACTAGTAAGTATGGCAACTACAACGGAATGGCTTCATAAAAGTATCAACAACTGCTGGGTTTTGGGTTTATCTCATGCTAACTGTATCTTATTAGTAAGTGTTGCAACTATAACGGAATGGTTAACTAAAATTGCCCACTGCTTACTTTATCAGAATGATTATCTAAACCTGACTAGTAATTGCTACAACGATAACTGAATAAATAAAACTGCCAACTGTGTGAGTTCCTCGATTGACTTCCTCGTTGGACTCGAGGGGGAAACACCAGGATGGGTTTGTTTGGTGTTAGCTTCAGGTTGGATCCGGATAGGTCCATCTTACCCCTCTCCGTCTGTCGCCAGTTGTATCGAGTCTCTATAGGTTGTTAAGTGCATGCTGACGCTGCCGCTTCAGTCCACCATACCTTTGTAGGCGAGGTCCGCCGAATTCTAGCCTCGCCGTGTACTGGCCTCGATCTTGGCTCCTCTTTCCTTTGCCCTTTGTCGGCACCTTTTGTTTAAGCAGGTTTTGAGATCGGCGTCGTTAGCGTGGTTACCCTTCCGCCTGGCAGGCGGGGTTATGGACGCCATTGGTTATTCTTCAGGGCTCTTAGCCCCATTTGCATCTTGTCCGTAGCTGGACGCTATATGGTTCTCAAGGTGATTTGGATCTTTGTATATTTTATCTGTATTCTTGACTCTTGGAGTCGCTGTTATATATATCTGTTCTGTGGGTCCCATCGAGGACTGTTGTGTAATGTTATTACTTCGTTTTCCACCCGCACGCAAGTGCCTGGTGGGCACCTTTGAATCGTTTCTATGCGGGTTTGGCGGGTTTCGCTAAAACTTGCATAGGTCCGATTCTGAGGGTGTTACAATTTTAAAACAAAAGAAATAACAAAACTATTTTTTTGGGGAGGCAGTCCAGCCAGTCGGCCCAAAGGCCCAACCGACCAGACCACCTACCACCCATCTATTCTTAACCCTAAAACATCTAACCCGCTAACCCTAGTACCACCCCACATCCCACCAGATCCCCAAGCCACTCCCTCCACCCGCCGCCGCCTGCAGCATACCACACGCACGCAAGACACACACACGCGACACCCACACCCCGTTCTCCTGTACCCAGGCCCTCCACTCCCCACCGACGCCTTCCCCGTAGTCAACCCCGTCCATCCCGCGGGATCCACTTGTGCGTCGCACCCTACAATCCCACGACCCCTATCTTCTCGACCTCGCTCCTCTCGCTTCCCACCGCGACCCCTCCTCCTCTCGACAACCGTCGCCCAGGATCCCTCGTCCCGACGAGATCGCCCTCACCTGGCCTCCTTCTCGGCCGACCTCGCCTCACCACCACGTCTCCCTGCAATCCCTGTGTCACCCATCTCCATCATCCCCCTGCATCTCCCGCTCCCTCGTATATCTCTGTCGTTGCCGCGCGATCCCCTCGTCGCCGCTAGGGCCCGCTGCTGGCCACCTCTGTCCGCAAGCAGGGTTGTCGCGCCCTCCCTCTGGAGCGCCTTGTGCCGCCAGTTGTCGCCTTCATCGTAGGCGCGGGCGCCGCCCCTACTACGGTCGTCCTCGTGCCCCTCTCCCGACCATCCTCCTTCCGGTAGGACACTTCTGTGCCCCGTCGCTGTTTGTTTTCCTTTGCAGCACAGTCGCCAGCCGAAGCTTCCTCTCCCACGACCTCTGACCTCCTTGCCTCCGTGCTTGGCCCCGCTGCTGCAGCGTTCCTGCGCCACCTCTCTGCTTGCCGTGGCCTGGTGCCTCGCAAGTCCCTGCCAGGTGCCCTTATCGTTTGTTGTTGGTGAGTGTGGTGTTGGCTTGTTGAAGCCTGATATACACGCAGTCCAGGCCATGACCGAGGAATGATCCTTTCGAAGATGGTGTTACCCGAAGACCATACCTTCGCGGAACAAGTTCACTGCCAACAACCAAAGCCGGAACCCCCAAGGTCGTTAACACGGACTCGGAGGATCCCCGGACGCCAAGACCATTTACACGGAACCCGAAGACTTTGAGATATCCTTCACTGATCCGATGGCCAGAGCCTCGAAGACCGATCCCGGTGAGACTAAACCCGGACCCCCTCGAAACCCAAGATCGCCGAGCCCCTAAGTGTGACCCCTATCCGAGACCCCTATTTTATAAATGCCATCTATATAAATTGTTGCATATTTAATTGTTCATACTTGCATACATTGTGTGGTTTGGGGGCTTTTAGTCGATTCTGCTAGTGCTTTGCTTCTTCACGGATTAGGCTGATGAGTTGATGCGAGTGTCGACCCGATCTTCGGATGAACCTTCAGCAATGTTTTCAGGTGAGCATTCTCCCCTTTCTACCTATTTTACATTTATAGTCTTTATTTCTCTTGTTGATCTGTTGCTATCTGTGTTGCGATGCTATAGATTCCGTACCCCGTTATACTTCCCTGCAGCCCTTATATTGCCATGGACACATCCTATTACCAGTTGTTTGGTAGATAGTCAGCCTTGCGAGTCATAGTGGCTTGCGCATGTGATGTGTTGGGTCGTCGATCTTCCATAGTTTTTGGAGTAATGCCGCATGTTTAATGTTGGAGATGATCACGGCTTTAATTATCGTTTAATAACTAAAATTGAAATAGGTAAATAATGCAGAGGCACATGTGGACAATAGATGTTATTTGGTTTTTAACCGTCCACTTGTGTCCCGTAGGACCCCGAGTACTTGATACCTGTTCTTTGAATATTCGCACTATCCGCATGTGGGACCATGAATCCCCTTAGCCAGAGCTTGAGTCATATATTATTTCTTGGGGCCACAAAGTAGTTTGGGGCTTTATTACTATCATGTACTTATGCCATGCTTTACTGCTTTATTTACGATTGCGCGTGGAGCGCCTGTACTGTTTTGGAATAAACATGGAATGTTTTCGCGGTATCGACAAGCCCAGTCACACTTTTGGGTTCCCAGTCGTTTACAGCCATTGTCACAAACCTCTGGGTCCGTCTTGAGCCGGCCAACTTCGTCGCGGGTAGCTTAGTGGGGTGGCCCCTTGAAATATTATATGAATCTTGCAATTGCTCTGTCGTGATGCCTCGTTGGGTTTCATTTGGTTTTTTCTGAGGTTGATCGTGCGTGTGTTGCTATTTGTGCCCCCTGCAGGGTAAAACTTTCTGAAAGCCGTGTCCGCGGTTATGGACGACTTGGAGCACAGTATCTCGATCATAGACAACTATAACTAAAGCAGCTCTATAAATTTGACTTTATAATGACTAGTAATCAGCTTCACTACAACGGAATGGTTAAATAAAAGTACCAACAACTGTTTGTTTTGGGATGCCTCATGCTATATGTATCTGACTAGTAGTATTGCAACTACAACGGAATGGTTAACTAAAACTGCCACTGTTTATAATATCAGGATGACTCATGCTATCTATATCTGACTAGTAATTGCCGCAACTATAACAGAATGAATAAAACTGCCAACTGTGTGAGTTCCTCGGTTGACTTCCTCGTTTGGTCTCGAGGGGGAAATACCAGGATGGGTATGCTTGGTTATAGTTTCAGGTCGGATCTGAATAGGTCTTTCTTATCCCTATCTGATAGCCGCCAGTTGTATAGAGTCTCTATAGGTTGTTTAGTGCATGCTGCGATGTTGCTGCAGTCCACCATACCTATGTAGGCGAGGACCGCCGAATTCTAGTCTCGCCGTGTACTGGCCTCGGTACTGACCTCTCTCTTTTTCCTTTGCTCTTTGACGGCACCCCTTTTGTTTAAGCAGGTTTTGAGACCGCCGTCGTTAGCAGGGTTACCCTTATGGCTTGGCCTGGGCAGGGTTACGGACGCCATTGGTTATTCCTCAGGGCTCTTAGCTCAATTTGCATCTTGTCCGTACTCGGACGCTGTATCGTTTTAAAGGTGATTTGAATCTTTGTATTGTACATCTGTAATCTTGACTCTTGGAGTCATTGTTGTATAAATATGTTCTGTGGGTTCCGTCGTGGACTATTGTGTAATGATATTACTTCGTTTTCCACCCGCACGCAAGTGCCTAGTGGGCGCCTTTGAATCGTTTCTATGCGGGTTTGGCGGGACTCGCTAAAACTTGCATAGGGCCGATCAGAGGGTGTTATAGAGTGGTATCAGATCTCAGCAGTTACGATACCCCACTGGTCTAGCCTGTAGGATAACCTAGCTAACTGACATTGTACAGTGTCAAAAACTATTTTTGTAAATCGGTTGGATATATCTGATTAGGTCTGTTTTTACTCCTTACCCTCTTTATTATCCTCTTATCTCTACATGTTTTGAACCTGCTCTCTTACCCTTTATTTGAGTCCAAGAATTCTCGTGGTTGGTTTTCCGTCGTACCTTTAGGGTTTCACTTCCTTCCTTTTGTAACGGTGCTTCTACATCTGGTCTTCGTGCTATCTGAGGAATCTTCCTCTGTTGTACCTTTCAGTGGAATGGAAAATCCACTAAAAATTTTCTTTGTATCTTCTAGTGGTTTTCAAACATGATGACATCATCTATGTTAAATCCGATGAAAAGCTTGCATCACCCCTTTGTTTTCCGAATATCGCTTGTCAAGATCTTCAGTATGATTCCGAGAGTTGGTTGCATAATCCTTCTATCCATGTGCAGAGTAATGCTTTGGTGCGCGATGGACTGATCACCATCCTACTACTCTTATCATTCGCTCTTGTACATTGAATGGTGGATCGATGCAATTTTACTCCTTCCACAGAAGTTAGAGGTGGCCATATCTTTTGATACCTCTATCTTCGTCTCTATTTCTCCGGAGTGTTCTCTCGACGACCATGGGCCACGACATCTTGTTGGTTGTGTCGCCGGATTTCAAGATGGAGAAAGAACCATTGTTAGTGGTGTCGCGAGGGTCTACACGAAGCGAAAAGATTCTGATAGTCGGCCTTCTTTCCCGTACCATGAGGCGGATCTCGAGGGCGAGATCCATTGTTAGTGGTGTCGAATTGTAGCACCCCGGTAAAGTCCACTACTAGAAAATTGCATGTTAAATAATACTTGTGCATCACTATGACATCAGCATGCATCTAATTGACTAAAACTATTTTGCTAAAAGACCTAATTTGTTTTTTATATTAATATCCTCCCCTCTTTGATCAAACCAAAACCGTCGGTCCAGCCGGATCTTTTATTTATCTAAAAATATTTACAAAAGTTTATTTTAAAACAAAAGAAATAACAAAACTATTTTTTTGGGGAGGCAGTCCAGCCGGCCGGCCCAAAGTCCCAACTGACCACACCACCTACCACCCCTCTATTCTTAACCCTAAAACATCTAACCCTAGTCCCTCCCCACGTCCCGCCAGATACCCAAGCCACTGCCTCCACCCGCCGCCGCCTGCAGCACACCACACGCACGCAAGCCACACACACGCGACACCCCCACCCCATTCTCCTGTACCTGGAACCGCCACTCCCCACCGACGCCTTCCCCATAGTCAACCCGTCCATCCCGCGGGACCCACCTGTGTGTCGCACCCTGCAATACCCACTACCCCGATATTCTCGACCTTGATCCTCTCGCTAACCACCGCGACCCTTCCTCCTCTCGACAACCGTCGCCCAAGATCCCTCGTCCCGACGAGATCGCCCTTACCTGGCCTCCTTGTCGTCCGACCTCGCCTCACCGCCGCGTCTCCCTGCAAGCCCTGTATCGCCCATCTCCCTCATCCCCCTGCATCTCCCGCTCCCTCGCATCTCTCTGCCGCCATGATCCCCTTCGCTGCCGTGGCCTTCTGGCCGCCTCATCCATGAGCAGGTTTGTCGCGCCCTCCTGGGCGCGCCTTGTGCCCGCCTTCGGCTGCAGGCAGGCGGCGCCTTCTCGGTCATCCTCGCACTCCTCTCCCGACCCTCCTCCTTCCGGTCGGCCACCTATGCGCCCCGTCGCCGTTTGTTTTCCTCTACAGCACAGTCGCCAACCGAAGCTTCCTCTGCCACGACCTCTAACCTCCTCGCCTCCGTGCTCGGCCCCGCTGCTGCAGTGTTCCTGCGCCACCTCTCTGCTTGCTGTGGCCTGGTGCCTTGCAAGTCCCTGCGAGGTGCCCTTATCTTTTGTTGTTGGTGAGTGTGGTATTGGGTTGTTGAAGCCTGATATACACGTAGTCCACACCATGACTGAGGATTGATCCTTTCAAAGATGGTGTTACCCAAAGACCGTACCTTCACGGAACAAGTTCACTGCCAACAACCAAAGCTGGAACCCCCAAGGTCGTTAACACGGACTCGGAGGCCCCGAACGCCAAGAACATTTACACGGAACCCGAAGACTTTGAGATCTCCTTCACGGATCCGATGGCCAGAGCCTCGAAGACCGATCTCGGTGAGACCAAACCCGGACCCCCTCGAAACCCAAGATCACCGAGCCCCTAAGTGTGACCCCTATCTAAGACCCCTATTTTATAAATGCCATCTATATAAATTGTTGCATATTAACTTGTTCATACTTGCATACATTGTGTGGTTTGGGGGCTTTTAGCCGATTCACCTAAGTTAAATATGGAGGCCACATGCGGGCGAATCTAGTATAATATGGGTTCCATTTAAAATTTTGTAGCAAACCGGTGATATATTATGCCTTGATAAGACAACATTTAAATTGCGGGGTATCTAAACAACTTGAACCTATTAAATAATTGTCGGGACCCCGGTTCCGCTTAATATGGCCTAATTGCATCGCAACTTTGACATGTCATACATCATACATGCATCATGCCCGATCTTCTGCCATAGTATTAAATATTGCATCTGGTGTTTCTGCTAGTGCTTTGCTTCTTCACGGATTAGGCCGATGAGTTGATGCGAGTGTCGACCCGATCTTTGGATGAACCTTCAACAATGTTTTCAGGCGAGCATTCTTGTCAACACCCGGATTTTTAATCCCAGATGCCTGTTATGCCATACATCACAATCCCAGGATTACCATTTTTGCGAGACATAACAAATTTGGATATCACAGTACATCATCCATTACAAACCATACATAAGGTCTCCAGTTCTTAATACAACTCAAGCAGCGGAATAACGTAATAATAAAGATAGCGTAGGTGAAGCTCCATCTTCGGGGTCACAGGCAATGCTGACGATGGGAGATGATCCTAGTTATCGTAACCTTCCTGTGGTCCATCATCCTGGTACTCCTCTTCATAGTCTGGCCACGGGAAAGCCAGGGACAAAGACATGAGTTCTCTTTAAGTACTCGCAAACGATTACTAACAAGTGAAGGGGGTTTTTGTAGTAGGACACTAAGCTCCAGGGTTGTTTTGCAAAAAGCCAGATTTACCTCTACTAAGTTCAGAAGCAAAGAAAACTAGTTGAAGTTTTGTAACACCTAAGTGGGAACTTGAATTTCATATCACAACTCTGTTGTGGTCAAGTCAAAGTCTCAATTCATTTCACAAGTCATTTTGAAAAACATCTGAAGGTGGAACAGTATGGCCACTCCAACTGTCGATAACCACGGACGCGGCTATTCGAATAGTTTGACACTCTGTAGAGATGGTACACTTTCACCACAACATTCGATACATCCGTCAGGAACAAATCCTGAATTCACCATACTCAGTATGCGGATAATCAATCCTAACCTTTCAATTACACGCCCTAGTATAGGCACCTCTCCTCTGAGTTTGGCCTCCCAACCATGACCAACTGTCATCTTGGGTACTGCACAGGTGGACAATCTTCACAAGGTAGCCTCATCTCAGACCTTGGCCGTGAGGGAACCCATACTAAGGTATATAAATTTCCAGTCAAGCCCTACCAAAATTTCGGGTATTGTGGTTGTACGGTAAAATTGGAATGGTATCGCATCCAGACAACCATCATTTTTATAAAGGGCTAAGGCTCATGCCTCAACATTTTTATCATAAAAATCATCTGGTGTTCGGAAACACATGTCAAAACATTTCAGTAGAATGACTCATCATTCCAAGGTTTTCATAACCATTTTCACCAAGTATTCCCATCTAAAGTTGATCAAGTTTTATGCTTTGCACTAGCATCTACAAGTGGGGGTAAGTACCAATGAGGGGTGGTAAAAAAGTGGGGATTAGTTAAGTTCAATCTCATGCCTTAGGATGACATCAAGATTATCTACTTAGGCCAAATTTAATGCTCTTTATGCAACCTTCCATTATCTTTCTAATCTCTACAATTCACTATGTAAACTCTAAGAGAAAGCTTTGATAAAGAAATAAAGTAGAAAACTTGCAAGTAAAACTAGGATGGTTTATCAAGTGGATATGATCACATATGCTTAAGGCATCTCGTGGTCATGGTAACAAGCAAGTATTAGCTTGCATAGGTAGGGTATCTTGAAATGGTTGTCTTGCTAAATCAACTAGTAGTATTAGGCTTGCCTTGTGCATAGCAGTGGTTGAAGTTCTCCTCGGCTTCTTACTCGTAGTATCCTCCTTCCTCCTCGTATCCTTGATCGGTACTAGCGTCTATAAATAAATACGAGGTACACAATCACCAAACAATACTTAACTATTTTCAATCATCACACAAAGGTATACTATAGATGATCTAGCATCATCACCTACATTACAAGATTAAAGCATTTGTCTTATTTATTTTAATTTGAGAAAAGTAATTTCTACTCATTGAAAAACTACTTAAGATTTAATATTCTCCAACTCAAACATGGGATCATGTTGACACATGTCATCACCACATATTTAAGTACATGGGAATGTGATTTAAAGTGGTGTCACAATTTAATAAGGTTTAACCTTTTTATTTTAAATAAATAAAGTGACTAGAAATGACTATGTGGCATTATTTTGTTATTTGAATATTATTTATGTAAGTAAACCCAAATGTTTTTATATATTCTGAAAGGTATGATCAAATGTGATTTTTGAGAGTTGGAATCAACTCAAAAGCTCTTATAGTTGAATTTTAAAAAATGTTTGAATGCAGAAAAGCTTCTGACTTGTTATTTTTACCAAGGTTGATCTACAAATCCAAATGATTTGAATCCAACGGGCTTGGATTAAGAATTTTCAGAACCTTTCTACCAAAATTAGTTTCATGCATTTTGGTTCATTGAATCGATCTGGGTTGAATTTTGAATCTAGGTACAGAACTATGTTTGAATTAAAATAGAAAAATCTAAATTCAAACTGTTGGGTCGCGCGGGAGAGGTTAATGGGCCGGCCCAGTGTCACTCCGCAGCGTGGGCTCAGCTGACAGGGGGTATACCAGTCAGTGGCTCATAACACGCGAAGCGGTACGGGGCTACGTGGGTCGTTGGATTAGAAGGGAGATCGACGGATAGGGATCATCGTCGACGATGAACATGTCACCGACGATCTTGAACCCTAGCGGCTCAGTGGGGGTGCATAGGGTGCATACCAGGGCTCCAGCGACGACGGCGAGGCGGGCAAACGAACGAGTGGTCGATGGCGAGCTCAGGGACAGTCGAGGTAGATCCGGGGTGGTCGCAATTAGCGGCCCCCTTCTCCTCCAGAGGGGGCCTGCTCTGGTGCAATTGCGGCGAGCTGCTGCTCCTCGTGCTCTAGATAGAGGGTGGAACGGTCAGTGAGGTGAGGGGAGTGGAATGGTGTGCTTTAAACGGCTGGGGGTGGCCTCCTTTTATAGGCTCGGCGGCGAGACCGAGAGGGATGGGCAGGCGACGGTGGCGACATGGCTACGGGCTGCTAGCGGCATGGATGAGGGTGGCGATCGACGCGCGGTCTCCTGGCGATGCTCTAGAACTTGAATGCGCGCTTAGGGACGGTGGCAATCGGTCGAGGACGTGCGGTGATCTGCGCGGTACCGACGGCGAACTCCGCGGCTTGCGGTGGCTACAGGGTACGGGCCAGGAAACGATCATGTCTAGTGTTCTCCTAGGTCGGTGGGGTTCATGCTGGCGGGCGGCAAGGGCTCGAGGTGGTCGGGTTGAGTGGGAACGACGCGTGCACGGTGGTGCGCATCGGCATGGTCGACAGCGGCGCGAGCACGGTGTTCCTGGTGGTTCCTATCTCTGTCTTCGAGCTAGGGCTGGTCAAGAGGGGGCGGTGAGGCATGGGCTGCATGCTAGACATGGTGGGCGTAGCTAGTTCTTCTAGATTGTGTCCTCACTGGGTTGACATGGTGAGGCTCGGACTGCTCACCATTGATGGCAGTGGCAAGCTCACAGTGGTGCTACAGGTTACTAACTAAGCTAGATGATCTACTAAATGGTTGATGTGAGCTAGAGAGGGAACATAGGCCAAAACACTATTAGAAACAGTGAATTTGATTTGGTTTAAATTTGCCTGCCAAGTGTTTGATGAAATGGCTGCAAGAAACTTTCTTTTGAATTTTGAAAAGATTTTTGGTGGGTTTGCTAGGCATGTGGTGGTGACTCTGTGGTTTCTTGGGTTTTGAAAATTGAGCTTATTTGAGTGGTTTTTGAAATAGTGGGATCTTCCCATATGAGATAGATTCAATTTTAATCTGTCATTTAAACTTAGCATTTGAATGTTTTTGGAAGATCAAAAAGTGGGCCTTGGTACCTCATTATGTGTACTAACAAGGGGTGCAAAGATCCACAATTGTTTCTGTTAAGTTTTGAGTGCTTGGAATAGCCAAAGTAGGTATGAGAGTTAATTTGGCAAAAATGGCCATTCACTTCATTTGTTCATTTTGAGTTGTTTGTCTATGGGAAAAGTTTGGTAATGATTTAGATAATGTTTATTTCACCTAAGAATCATTTTACAAGCAAAGAAACACAGAACCATGGCAATTTAAAAGAATCCTAATTTTAAATACACATACATATGAATGCTCTCATATTTTTAGATAGGAAAGTTTTTGTTAACCCTAAATTTGATGATTAGAGTTTGATGATCCATGTTTAATATTTTTGGGATGTTACAATTCTCCCCTTTCTACCTATTTTACATTTATAGTCTTTATTTCCTCCTGTTGATCTGTTTCTATCTGTGTTGTGATGCTATAGATTCCGTACCCCGTTATACTTCCTTACTACCCTTATATTGCCATGGGCACATCCTATTACCAGTTGTTTGGTAGATAGTCGGCCTTGCGAGTCATAGTGGCTTGCGCAGGTGATGTGTCGCATCGTCGTTATTCCACAGTTGTTGGAGTAATGTCACATGTTTAATGTTGGAGATGATCATGGCTTTAATTATCGTTTAATAACTAAAATTGAAGTAGGTAAATAATGCAGAGGCACAGGTGGGCAATAGATGTTATTTGGTTTTTAACTGTCAACTGTGTCCTGTAGGACCCCGAGTACTTGATACTTGTTCTTTGAATATTATCACTATCCGCATGTGGGACCATGAATCCCCTTAGCCAAAGCTTGAGTCATATATTATTTCTTGGGGCACAAAGTAGTTTGGGGCTTTATTACTATCATGTACTTATGCCAGGCTTTAATGCTTTATTTACGATTGCGCGTGGAGCGCCTGTACTGTTTTGTTACAAACATGGAATGTTTTCACGGTATCGACAAGCCCAGTCACACTTTCGGGTTCCCAGTCGTTTACAACCATTGTCACAAACCTCTGGGTCCGTCTCGAGCCGGCCAACTTCGTTGCGGGTAGCTTAGTGGGGTGGCCCCTTGAAATATTATATGAATCTTGCAATTGCTCTGTCGTGATGCCTCGTTGGGTTTCATTTGGTTTTTTCTAAGGTTGATCGTGCGTGTGTTGCTATTTGTGCCCCCTGCAGGGTAAAACTTTCTAAAAGCCGTGTCCGCGGTTATGGACGACTTGGAGCACAGTATCTCGATCATAGACAACTATAACTAAAGCAGCTCTATAAATTTGACTTTATAATGACTAGTAATCAGCTTCACTACAACGGAATGGTTAAATAAAAGTACCAACAACTGCTGGTTTTGGGATGCCTCATGCTATATGTATCTGACTAGTAAGTATTGCAACTACAACGTAATGGTTAACTAAAACTTCCACAGTTTATAATATCAGGATGACTCATTCTATCTATATCGGACTAGTAATTGCCGCAACTATAACAGAATGAATAAAACTGCCAACTGTGTGAGTTCCTCGGTTGACTTCCTCGTTTGGTCTCGAGGGGGAAATACCAGGATGGGTATGCTTGGTGATAGTTTCAGGTTGGATCCGAATAGGTATTTTTTATCCCTATCTGATAGCCGCCAGTTGTATTGAGTCTCTATAGGTTGTTTAGTGCATGCTGCGCTTCCGCTTCAGTCCACCATACCTATATAGGCGAGGACCGCCAAATTCTAGTCTCGCCGTGTACTGGCCTCAGTACTGAACGCTCTCTTTTTCCTTTTCTCTTTATCGGCACCCCTTTTGTTTAAGCAGGTTTTGAGATCGACGTCGTTAGCAGGGTTACCCTTCCGGCTTGGCCTGGGCAGGGTTATGGACGCCATTGGTTATTCCTCAGGGCTCTTAGCTCAATTTGCATCTTGTCCGTACTCGGACGCTGTATCGTTTCAAAGGTGATTTGAATCTTTGTATTGTACATCTGTAATCTTGACTCTTGGAGTCGTTGTTGTAGAAATATGTTCTGTGGGTCCGTCGTGGACTATTGTGTAATGATATTACTTCTTTTTCCACCCGCACACAAGTGCCTGGTGGGCGCCTTTGAATCGTTTCTATGTGGGTTTGGCGGGACTCGCTAAAACTTGCATAGGTCCGATCAAAGGGTGTTACACATTCATAACATGATTATTACTCTCCACATAAGGATAGTCATTCTTATTAATTGTAGTGGGAGCAAATTCAACAAAATAGCTATCATTATTATTCTCATCACCATAATAATAAAATATAGGAGGCATATTGTAATCATAATTAATTTTCTCCTTAATAGTAGGTGGACTGAAAATATCATATTCATTATTGTAATCATCATATATTGGAGATAAAGTATCATCAAAGCTCTCCTCTAAAGCTGGGGAACTAAAAATATCATTTTCATAAAAACTAGGTTCCCCAAGCTTAGAGTTTCCATAGCATTAGCAATAATGGTGTTCAAAGTATTCATACTAATAACATTGCTATTAGCATGCAAATAAAGTTCCATAGGGTTTTTAATTTTCTCTTCAAACACTTCGTGTCCTAACTCAAGATAAATACTATAAAGCTCTCTAATTTTGTTGTTGTTTTCCATTAAGCCTAACTAGTGAAAATAAAAACAATAAACAAAAATACAAAATTGCAGAATCTAAAGTAAATAACTTCGAGGACTCATAGACCAGCAATAGTACTAGAAGATAGATTAGTAGCCGGAGGATGTGAGTACCTTTTACCTTACCTCCCCGGCAACGGCGCCAGAAAAGAGCTTGATGTCTACGCACTTCTATTCATGTAGACAGTTGTTGGGCCTCCAAGTGTAGAGGTTTGTAGAATAGCAGCATGTTTACCTTAAGTTGATTACCCAAGGTTTATTGAACTCAGGGAGGAAGTGATCAAAGGTATCCCTCTCAAGCAACCCTATAATCAAGATACAAGAAGTCTCTTGTGTACCCAACACACCCAATACACCTGTCAGGTGTATAGGTGCATGATGACCCACAAGTAAAGGGGGTGTATCGTAGTACTTTTGATAAATAGGAATGTTGATCCCAACGAGGAGCAGAGGGTGTTGACTAGTGGTTTGGAGCATGAAATCTCTGTAATACTTAGCAAACGGATCTTTAGGGGTTTTTGATAAAGAAGAGAAATAAAGTGCAAGTAAATAAAGACAACAAATAATTGCAGCAAGTGGCCCAATCCTTTGTTAGCAAAGGACAAGCCAGTGGTAATACTTATGAGGACCAATCGTTCTCGAGGACACATGGGAATATTGTCAAGTGCTTTTGTTTCATATAGCTTATTAATCTTCTCTGGTTTTATAAGTGTTGTGTGGATGAACCTATGCTAATGTACTGACCTTACTTGGACTAATAAATACTTGTGATTAAACCTTGCAAGCATCTGGAACTACAAGAAAGTAATTAACATAAAAAACCTAACCACCGCCTTAAACTCTGAGATCCTACACTCCCTTGTGCAAAGCTTTCCTAACGGGGGTTCATGTTTCTGTTACTCCGGCAACCCCACAATTAGTAGCCAAATACACAATGCATTCCCTAGGCCCATAAATGGTGAAGTATCATGTATTTGACGTCCACATGACACCACTAGAAGAATAGCACCACAACTTAAATATTAAACCATTGAATAATACCTCAACACAATTCCACTACTAACAACATGACTTCTCCCATGTCCTCAAGAACTAAACGAACTACTCACGAGACATCATATGGTTCAAGATCAGATATGAAATGATGATGAATAACAATCTGAACATAAACAATAATTCAATGGTTCCACTCACAAGCATCAACTATAATAGAAATTAACACCGGGAATGTTTCCCCTAAGAACTATGCAAGATTCAACACAATTGTTATAGCAGGATAGAGTGGTGATGATGGTGCTGGTGGATATGGTGGTGTGGATGATGATGATCCCGATGAAGTCTAGCTTCATGAGAGTATTGATGGCGACGATCTCCCCTCTGGGAAGGAATTTCCCCAACAGAAATCTGTCTGCCGCAGAGCTCTTTCTCTCTCTATAGTTTCCACCCCGTAGAGGTGGCGGAATCTTTCTGTGGTCACTCCCCGAACTTTAGGGTTTTGGGAGGAAGATAAAGGAGAAGGGGCGGATCCAGAGGTGGGCCAGGGTGTCCACACCCCCTGGTGGCGCGGCCTAGGGTGGCCCGCGCCTGGGGGGAGTGTGGCCTCCCTGTGGCCCAACTCCGCCTCCCCTTCCGGCTTCCTTCGTTTTCTAGAAAAATATAATTTTCCATAGTTTTTCTGGTATTTTTCTGATCTTTGTGAAAATTGCATCTAGACACCGCTTTTTCCATCAGAATCCTGACTCTGGCAGTTCATCCTCGAAGAATCATCCAACATGCAAAAACAGATGAAATAACATAAGTATCACCTATTAATAAGGAATATATCAATGAAGAACAACAAATTATGATATAGAATAGTGATGCAAATTGGACGTATCAACTCCCCCCAAGCTTAGACCTCGCTTGTCCCCAAGCGAAAACTGAGCTCAGTAAACATGTCCACAGGTTTATGGAGTGAAGTGTCGATAAAAAGAATACGGAAAAGAAGCATCACACTTACCAATACACAACTCATAATAGAAAGCAACTCACCATTATATAACTTAACTTGTAACGAGTATGGGAGTCACAATAAAGATGCATAAAGATAAATCATAATTGGAAATGGCAAACTTCATTCTTGGTCCGGAAACAGTTGGCAAACAGTTTTCAAGAAAAGCTTTTGTAAAGAAGTTTATAACATGAGTAATTTTTGCTCAAACATAAAAGGCTTTTCACCATGATGGATTTCAAAGTAATACTCATTCAGATAAGAGTCTTGTGCAAAACAAGAAGTATAATAAACATGATTGAATAAATCATCATATGAATGATTGAAACACAACAACTCAAATGCTTGCTAGAGATAGGCAGGAATAGGTTTACTGAATCAACTTAGAAGAGAAATGCCCTTCACAGAGGGAAGCAGGGATTTCAAGTTCATAAAGAGCTTCCAAAAGATTATGGTACTTACTAGCTTTGAGCTCTCATTGCCCTATCATAAGCATCTTGAGGTGATTAAGGTTAAAGTGAACAAAGATGGAGTATATGCTTGACGAAATATAAGTTGGCAATCTCATGTCCCTTGAGTACGAGGGCCGCTCCTCATTCTACTCAACTTTAGTTACCGGTAAGTTCTTGTCATAGTAACTACATGTGTATCATAGAGAACTGCCAGCGGGTTACCCCTTACACATGATATAGGAGATATCCCATATCAAAATGAGAAGGCAAGCAGACAATGAGCATCTCGACAATCTTCTTATTTACCATGGGAAAATGGTGCTTTTTTCTCTCTTTCCTCTTTTCTCAATCTCTCTTTTTTTATAAGTAGAATGCTTCATAGATTGCTCATTATGGTGATGTTGCAAGTGTCCACCATGATTAAGCATGGCTTAGGCTAGCAGCCTAGGCATTTCTCTAACACACATACATAACTCCATGCACTTACAAGCTCCCCTTTTATTTCACCCTTTTATCCGCAAACAAAAGAGCATGATATCAACTAGGTAGATATTTAAAGGTGTTGAGAGCGTTCCCCGTGACAGCACAGTTCTGCTAATCCCAACGTATAGGTGCAAGCATATACAACATAGATGAAACAATGGTTCAAGTTTATTAGGGGCAAGAAAATAAGGTGTGCCATCAAGTTTGTGAGAGCTTTACTAACTAGTTTTCACATAACAAAAGAATTTTTAATTTGAAAGATAGATGAAGCTTGAGAATTTACATGGAATAGCAATAATGCTAATAGGTAGATATTGTGGACACAGATGGCATAGGTTTTGGTTTAAAGGATTGGATGCACAAGAAGTATTCCCTCTCAATACATGTTTTTGGCTAGCAAGGCTGGGTAGCAAGCAAAAGAGTTGAAGGAAACAAGCAAACATACAAGTGATAAAGTCAAACATGCAATCTTCCTTGAAAACACAAAAGATCTTAACTAAAGAATACTAAGATTATGAGCCAATAAAGAAATAAATAAAATGATATAAAATACCTGTAAGTGCTTTTCTCTTTTCTTTTCAAACCTCAAAAAGTGTTGCTACAGACCAGAGCTCGGTTTGCCAAAACAAATTTAGATTACTTGATGCTCCCAAAGTGATACCAATACTAATCAACAAGATCAATCATATAACAGAGATTGCAAACTAAAATAAGATGTGCAAAAAGTAAAAGATGAAACTTCTCATTAATATTCCATAAAGGCACTCACACCAAGGGATACTTAGATAACCAACTAAAGGAGAGATAGTTCCACAATGCAAACAATCCTATATGATAACTTCTCTAATCAAGATATGTCAACTAAAAAGGTAGAAAGATGAAAGATAATTATGTGATACCGTGGCACTCCCCCAAGCTTGGAACAATCCAAGGGGATACCAAAACCTGATGACGAATTACTCCTTCAGTGGTGGTGTTCCCTTGATAAGCTTTTCAATCAGCTTCGTCAAATATTCAATCTCGAAGGTTAGAGTACGAATCAGCTCCAAATTATGCTCAATGCAGTTCATGATCATGTCAGACCGAGAATCCCAGACCTTGTTATTCTTTCCCCACTCTTCCTCCTTAGAGTGTTCTTTCCCTGCATGGTTAGAACGAGGCATGTCCCAAACAGAGGGCAACTTCTCTTTGGGCAACTTTTGGAATTGCTTCTCATGTATAAGAGTATGGAAGGGGTTCTTGGAGCGTGGAGGAAGTGACCGTGGAGCGAGGAAATGACGCGCAGGTTTCCCTCCTGTATACATCCATACTGTCCTCCTGAGCTTGATAGGGTTTGCCACCACTCCAATGCTTGCAGTGGTAGCGCGGGTGTCCGGATGCTTGTCCTCCTTCACTTCTTCTTCATCCTCAACCAAGATTTCCTCCTCCTTGGGATCTTGAAGATCATCTTCCATGGGCTTCTTGCCCTTGTCGTTGGTGGAGACCATGGTGCCTCTAAACTTGAGAATATTTCCTGACAAAAACATATCAAAATGAAAACACGACGAGAACACGATATACGAACATCGGGGGATCCAGGGGTTTATATATTACAAAGTTTTATGACATAAGGAAGGTACTGTGCGAAAACGGGACGAAGACGGGCTCCGGGGTGATCACACCCCCTGGTGGCGCGGCCAGGCAGGGCCCACGCCACTGGTGGGTGTGGCCCACCCGGGCTCCGTTTACTCCCCTGTTTCATCTCGTAACCTTCCATATGGAACAGAAATAGCAAAAATATAAAGAAAAAGGTTTTTGGCGAACCTTTGATTTCCAGCACTTTTACCTATTCGGACACGGACTCTGCAGATTCCTTCTCTCCAACACTTGAAAGTTCCTTTAATACAAAGCCTCACTCAAACTTCAATAGCAACATTAGTGTATGCAAAAACAATAAACCTTTCGGTTCAAACTTCAAACAAAATCCATCAAAACAAAAGCTACTAAAGCAACTCCTTTGAAAAGCCCAAAATAATCTGAAAGGAAATCAATTTAAGAGGCAAATGCAAATGATGGCAGAAATCTGTCAAAACAGACTAGCAGGTAAAGATTGATTTTTTTCGAAAATCTTCTGTTGCTCAAATAAAAAAGTGCAAAACTAACAAAAGTTGGATAACAACTTGGGCACAAGCACAGAAAATTACAGCTCCATCCGAGGTACTGAGATCTTTCACGAATTTTTACAATGCAGCACAAAAATCTGTCCTAGGACAGCAACTTCTCACGACTCACCTACTTCTCAAAAGAGGTTGATCTTGACACAAAACCCAAACAAAAAGGATAAGGAGCGGCTATTACAGAGGTAATAACTTCCAAGACTCAAAGACACAAAAACCAAAAGCAAACTAAAATGGGTTGTCTCCCAAAAGTTCTTTCTTTATAGCCATTAAGATGGGCATAATAATTTCAAAGATGCTCACATAGGAGATCTGGATTTGAAATGAAAGAGAGCATCAAGAAGAAAATATCCATCACTTTTGAGTCTAACCCACTTCCTATGCAAGGGGGTTTCATGAGAAAACAAACTATTGAAACAAAAGGCTACTAGCATAGGAAGGCAAAATAAGTGCATCTTCAAAGCTTTCAACATAAAGCGGGGAAACTTAATATTATTGAGATGTATAAAGCCATGTTTCCCTCTCTCATAATAACTTTCAGTAGCACTTTGAATAAAGTTGACAATATAACTATCACAAGAAAAAATTTTATCATCAGAATGAACATACTTACAATCATCAAAAAGAGGTCTAAGGTCATAAACTGGATCAATAGAAGCAAGTTGTTCAACCCTAAAGTCCTCATTAGGCAAATTATTTTCATAAGGAGCTTTAGAAAATTTGGAAAAGTTAAACTCATAAGATTATCCATCAAACTTAGTTAAAAATTTCTCCTTCTTACAATCTATAATAGCTCCACAAGTGTTCAAGAAAGTTCTACCAAAAATGACAGGACAAGTTTTACTAGCTTCTGAACCAAGCACTAGAAAATCAGCAGGATATTTAATCTTACCACAAAGAACTTCCACATCTCTTACAATACCAATAGGGAAGACTGTCTCTCTATTAGCAAGGTGAATAACCACATCAATGTACTCAAGTTCACAAGGACCAATTTCATGCATAATTTCCTTGTAAAGATAATAAGGAATAGTACTAGAACTAGCACCAATGTCACATAAACCATAATAGCAATGATCACCAATTCTAACAGAAATCACAGGGACACTAGATTTCCTAGCTTTACTAGGATGAGAGACAATATTAGAAGCATCTTCAAAAAAGATAATGTGCCCATCTTCTACATTTTTAGTGACAAGATCTTTCACAATGGCTACTACTGATTCAATATTTATTTGTTCGTCAGGTTCAACAACTTTATTTGTACTTTTGCTAACCACATTAGCCATAATATAATGTTCCTTTACCTTAGCAGGGAAAGGGATTTTATCAATATAAGGTACATGCAAAATAGGATCAACAATACAAACTTCAATGTTTCTAACAGGAACATGATTAACAACATCTTTATAAGGTGCATGGTACTTGTCCCACTTCTTTTTAGGAATTTCTATATAAGAGGCAAAGGCCTTAAAACAATTAGCAATACTTTGAGAATCAATACCATACTCAGTACTAATATCATGAAAGTCATCAGTTCCCATAAAAGATTTAATGCATTCATAATCATAATTTATAACTGACTTTCTTCCATTGTCATTCTCCCATGCTTCAGTGTTTTCTTGAATATGGTCTAGAAGATCCCATTTAGCTTCTTCTTTCATACGTGTCAATGATCCAGCGCAAGAAGTATCCAATAAATCTTTATCATGAAGATAAAGCCTTGCATAAAAGTTATTAATAATAATATTGTTAGGGAGTTCATGAATAGGACATTTAAGCATTAGTAACTCCAGTCTCCCCCAAGCTTGGGATGTACTCTCTCCATCATGAGCCAAAAGTTATATATTAGATTCCTATCGTTATGAATCTCACTGGGAGGATAGAATTTAGAATAAAAGAGAGGTACTATTTCCTCCCATTCCATAGATTGTCCATTCTTCAGCAGCTTATACCATTCTTCAGCTCTTCCTTTTAATGATATGGAGAGTAACTTTTTCTTAACCTGTTCAGTTGTGATACCTGCACACTTAAACAACCCGCATAATTCATGGATAAAAAGCAAGTGATCACCAGGATGGACAGTTCCATCCCCAAAATAATAATTATCCATAACACGATCAACAATTCTTGTAGGTATCTTAAAAGGATGTATCTCAACAGGTGGTGGTTCATCTACTACCCTAGCAGTGGTGGTAGCTTCCCCAAACAAGAAACCAAGTGGGTTATCCATATTGGAAACAAAGTAACAAACAGAAATAAAAAGGAATACTCACAGTAGAAGTTTCCTTTACCAGTTCCACTCTTCAATACCGCTTCACTCCCCGGCAACGGCGTTACAAAATAGTCTTGATGACCCACAAGTATAGGGGGTGTATCGTATTACTTTTGATAAATAGGAGTGTCGATCCCAACGAGGAGCAGAAGGTGTTGACTAGTGGTTTGGAGCAGGAAATCTCTGTAAATACTTAGCAAACAGATTTTTTTAGGGGTTTGTGATAAAGCAGGGAAATAAAGTGCAAGTAAATAAAGAGAACAAATAATTGCAGCAAGTGGCCCAATCCTTTCTTAGCAAAGGACAAGCCAGTGGTAATACTTATGAGGACCAATCGTTCTCGAGGACACATGGGAATACTGTCAAGTGCTTTCGTTTCATATAGCTCATTAATCTTCTTTGGTTTTATAAGTGTTGTGTGGGTGAACATGTGCTAATGTATCGACCTTACTTGGACTAATACATACTTGTGATTAAACCCCTTGCAAGCATACACAACTACAAGAAAGTAATTAGGATAAAAAACCTAACCACAGCCTTAAACTCTGAGATCCTACACTCTCTTGTGCAAAGGTTTCCTAATGGGGGTTCAGGTTTCTGTCAGTCCGGCAACCCCATAATTAGTAGCCAAATACACAATGCATTCCCCTAGGCCCATAAATGGTGAAGTATTATGTAGTCGACATTCACATGACACCACTAGAAGAATAGCACCACAACTTAAATTTTAAACCATTGAATAATACCTCAACACAATTCCACTACTAACAACATGACTTCTCCCATGTCCTCAAGAACTAAACGAAATACTCACGAGACATCATATGTATCAAGATCAGAGATGATATGATGATGAATAACAATATGAACATAAACAATAATTCAATGGTTCCACTCACAAGCATCAACTACAATAGTAATTAACACCGAGAATGTTTCCCCTAAGAACTATGCAAGATTTAACACAATTGTTACAGCGGGATGGAGTGTTGATGATGGTGCTGGTGGAGATGGTGGTGTGGATGATGATGATGATCCCGATGAAGTCTAGCTTGATGACGGTGTTGATGGCGACGATCTCCCCTCTCCGGGAAGGAATTTCCCCGGCAAAAATCTGTCTGCCAGAGAGCTCTTTCTCTCTCTGTAGTTTCCACCCCGATGGAATCTTTTTGTGGTCGCTCCCCAAACTTTAGGGATTTAGGAGGAAGATATAGGCGAAGGGGTGGAGCTAGATGTGGGCCAGGGTAGCCACACCCCTGGTGGCGCGGCCCAGGGTGGCCAGCGCCTAGGGAGGGGGGGTGGCCCCCCTATGGCCCAACTCCGTCTCCCCTTCTGGCTTCCTTTATCTTCTGGAAAAATATAATTTTCCATAGTTTTTCTGGTATTTTTCTGATCTTCGCGAAAATTGCATCTAGACACCGCTTTTTTCCATCAAAATCCTGACTCCGGCAGTTCATCCTCCAAGAATCACCCAACATGCAAAAACAAATGAAATAACATAAGTATAACCTCTTAATAAGGACTATATCAATGAATAACAACAAATTATGATATACAATGGTGATGCAAATTGGACGTATCAGTGCACTAGTTCGGCGAAGAGATAGTGAAATACAAGTAATATGAATTATTATAAGACAACGGTGCCAGAAAAGAGCTTGATGGGGAGGAAGAGACTAAAGGCAATCTGAAATAAAGATGGAAGCAAGCAAACATGTAACATATCTAGATGTAAATGGTGTTTCAATGCTTAGAAACAAGGCCTAGGTATCATACTTTCACTAGTGGACACTTGCATATAAATATCTTCTCTTCATGATACTACTCTGAACTACTCTCCGGTTGGACACTCTAATCCATGGTAGGGCTACAAAAGCACTCCTTAAAGTTTGCTTTCCCCATCTAGATAACCCCACACTGTCACCTTGAGCGCTAGATGGTTCCTTCAAATACCACAATTTCATAGAGACATCCAACTCCAAATATAACTCATGATAAGTATTTATGTAATCTATAGCCTAAGTGCCACACGGTGTGCATGCTATCACTTTCACACACGTGGGAAAAAGCATAGATCTATTAAAGCACTTGAGTAGCAGAGTAGATCTACTTGATTACAAAGCTCATGATCACAATATGATCACGCATAGAGAGAGAGATGAACACATAGCTACCGGTAGAGCCCTTAGCCTTGAGGAAGAACTACTCCCTCCTCATCATTGGAATTAGCAACAACAATGGAGATAGTGGTGGAGATCGATGGAGATGGCTCCGGGGGTAATTCCCCGTCCCGGCAGGGTGCTGGCATAGGGACTTCTATCCCCCGAATCTCCCCTTCGGTGTCGGCGGTGCTGCGGAACTTTTCGTGGTTGGAGGCTGGATGATTTATGGTTTCTGCATCAGAGGCTTCCTATAGGCGATGAGGCGAGGCGAGGAGGCAGCCAGGGGGGTCACACCCCCTGGTGGAGCCACCAGGGGGTACCCGCGCCACCATAGGGTGTGCCCACCCTATTGCCCTTCTCTGTCTCTCCTTTGGGCTTCGTGTTGTGTCGGAAAAAATAATAACTTTGGATTTTGTCCTGTCCAATTCCAAGAATATTTCTTTACTAGATTTTCTGAAACCAAAAACAGCAGAAAACAGGCAACTTGCACTACGGCATCTTGTCAATAGGTTCGTTCCATAAAATGCATAAAAATACCTCAAAGTGTAAACAAAGCATAACAAAGTTGATACTAAACAAGCATGGAACATACAAAATTATAGATACATTTACGATGTATCACGCAACCGCGTTCCTCCCGACCCTCCCGAGATTGATGAAGAAGACCTTGAGGTTCTGCGACCTCCCACTCAGACTGCCCGTCAGAAGGCTGTTGCTGCTCGTCATGCTGCTGCTACTGAAGGGAAGCGGCCTACCCTTGCCTCTCAAAAGGCCACTGCTGCTGGGCCAGATTCCTTCATAGTCAAGATCTCCAAGTGGCCTCAGAAGGCCTATGCATCGTTTCGCCAGGTTGATCCCTATCTTGTTCTACGTGATCATCTTTGTTTGGATCCCCTCTTCCACAATCGCCGCCAAGAGGAAATCTTTGCAGAGATCTATGCCACCAAGTCAAAATTTGTGGCTGCTCCTCAGAAATACATCAATGTGGCTCATATGGAAAGCAAGCCTGAGTACTTTGGGGAAGCTCTTGAGATGTGCAGAAAGTTTGGACTGATTCCCATCATGGAGCACCGACAGAATTTTGATGAGACCTCTATTTCTTATTTCTTCTCCACTCTTCACATGGAGACGGATCCTATAAATGGCACCTTGAAGTAGATGACCAAGAATTAGCTGTTAACTGCCACATGGTTAAATTTTGGTTCTCTTCTTGGCTATCCTCTCTCGCCTGAGAAGGGTGCTAATGGTTGGCACTGTCACTTCAACAAGGGTTCTGCACCTGAGGTTCTGGAGCCTCTCTACATTGAGGGCTGGGGTGTGTGTGGTCAGGTAAATCATCACCAGCCAGTCTATGACTGAAGGGATACGGGTAGGCTACACTAGCGCAAATCAAAATTTTCTACCGCGTAAACCAGGATTCCTGGTGTCATAGATCACGGGAATACCACTAGACGCGCAGTTGCGGAACTTGATGAAGCGCGTCGACGCAGTGCAAACGATCTATGTCTCCTCCTCGTTCTCTTCCCATGAGCAGCTCCCCTTGTGCGGCTCGTCCAAGCGCTATAGATGCAGCGCCTCCGAGGTATCCACACGTACAGGGTGGAAGCATCAGACGCCGGACTGTTAGGTCCGCGCGTGCAACACAGGCGTGAGGAGTGGCGGCTGGGTGGAATGGTCTAACCCTGGTCAACTCGCCCCACCCTCTCTTATATAGGTGTCCCTGATGGGCTTCTACATTAGCAGCCCATTAGTAGCCTAAGCCTGGTCTAATTCAGATCCAATCCTCATTAGGATTCCAGCCCCTTAAGTGTGTGACCCTATAGGTTCATATACGTATAGACATGACACGAATACACTTATTCTGTCAATAGTTGGTAGCGGCCTCTAGCAAGACGTGCCAACTCCTAAACGCATACAAAGATCATATCGGACGAACCATCACAAGGTTTAGTACATGTCTTTCCCTTTGCCTCACAATATTTGGTCTAGCTCCAAGCTGACCTCCCTTTCGCGATACTGTGATTCGGAATCCCTTTACTAGGTTAACTCTTAACCATATGTAGCACGACCATGCAATTCTGGATCCGATCACTCGAGGGGACCAGAGATATCTCTCCCAAGTAGAGAGGGGCAAATCCCATCTTGATTGACCATGCCTTGCAGCATGCTTCAGGATAAACCCGAAAGCTACCTTTATAACTACCCAGTTACGGAGCAGCGTTTGATAGCCCCAAAGTAGGTCGATCCACATCTCAAGTACATGCGACAATCTCAGGTCTAAGGACAAAACATACACGATCTGTAGAGAGAGATCTGCAACTAATTTCCAGTCTCAAGTTGGGTCAGTCCAACCCCATGTTCATAACATGTGTCCACATCATTGGTTTGACATCTCCATGTCTATGACTTGCGAAACATAGTCATCAACCAATCGATGTGCTAGTATAATATTCACATGTGTCCTCACATGAACTCCGACTAGGGACAACTATTAAATAACCATACAAGTAAAGAGTTTCACAAACAATTCACATAATTGCCAATCAATACAAGTTGCCTGATATGGATATTCAAGGAACATTACAATAACTCATGGATACATAAGAAATATAATCATCTCTATGATTGCCTCTAGGGCATATTTCTTTCAGTCTCCCACTTGCACTAGAGTCAATCTAGATTGTATCTAATACCTATTTCTCTTGCGTGCGCCTCATGCGCAGGCTGCGGGAGTGGCTTTGTAAAAGGATCAGCAACATTTGAGTCCGTATGTATTTTTCATATCATGACACTACCATCCTCAACGAACTCTCGAATCTGATGGCAACGCATGCGAATATGTTTGTTCTCCTAGTGTTGTCTAGGTTCCTTGGCTTGTGCCATAGCACCATTGTTGTCAAAATAAACGTCCATGGGATTGGACGCGCCCTGAACCACACCAAGAGCGATCAGGAAATTCCTAATCCAACCATCTTCCTTTGCAGCCTCCGAGGCGGCAATATATTCAGCTTCTGTTGAAGAGGAGGCCACCGTATCTTGCATGGAACGTTTCCAACTCACAGCACCACCATTCATGACAAACACATAACCAGATTGCGATCTGGAGTCATCTGAGTCATTAAGGTAACTTGCATCTTTGTAACCCCTTACACTGAGTTCATCCTCACCTCCATAAACTAGGAACATATCCCTAGTCCTTCTCAAGTACTTAAGGATATTCTTTACCGCTGTCCAGTGACCTTCACCTAGATCAACCTGATATCTACTCGTAACACTTAGAGCATAGGAAACATCTGGACGATTACATATCATTGCATACATGATGGATCCAATAGCCGAAGCATATGGAATCCTGCTCATGCGCTCACGCTCATCAGTGGTCGAAGGACACTGATTCTTGCTGAGTTTTATGCCATGAGACATGGGAAAGAACCCCTTCTTAGCCTCTTACATGCTGAACCGTTTCAACACTTTGTCAATGTATGTACTCTGGCTTAATCAAATTATCCTCCTTGATCTATGTCTATAGATCTTAATGCCCAGAATATATGCCGCTTCTCCTAAGTCCTTCCTCGAAAAACTATTTTTCAACGAGATTTTAACAGACTCAAGCATAGGAATGTCATTTCCAATGAGCAATATGTCATCTACATATAAGATTAGAAATACCAGCGCTCTCCCACTTTCCTTCTTGTAAACACCAGGTTCTTGTTCATTTTTGATGAAGCCAAACTCCTTTACAACTTCATCAAATCGAATGTTCCAACTCCGAGATGCTTGCTTCAGCCCATAAATAGACTTTAGAAGTTTGCATACCATTCCAGCATTGTTTGGATCGACAAAACCTTCGGGCTGCATCATATTCACGTCCTCAGTTAGGATTCCATTTAGGAAAGCCGTCTTGAAATCCATCTGCCATATTTCATAGTCAAAATGTGCAGCAATGTCTAGAATGATCCGTATAGATTTAACCATCGCTACGGGCGAGAAAGTCTCGTCGTAGTCAACTCCTTGAACTTGTCAAAAACCTTTTGCAACAAGTCGAGATTTATGGATGTGAAAATTTCCATCCATATCAATATTCTTCTTATAGATCCATTTGCACTTGATGGCTTTAAAATCATCAGGCATGTCAACCAAGTTCCAAACTTGATTGTCTCTCATGGATTCTATCTCGGATCTCATGGTGATCAGCCATTTCTCAGAGTCTGGGTCCACCATCGCTTCTGCATAGGTCGCAGGCTCATCATTTTCTAACAATGATAATTTCCACGTCTCGCAGAGCCTCGCCGACCTTTGTGGTTGTGGTTCTTCTATTGCCACGGGTTCCTCAACTTGTTCTGCTACAATAGCATCACTCGTAGAAGCATCCTTGACTGGATCATCTTGAACTTCTTCAAGTCGTACCAGCCTTCCACTTGATCCTTTTGTGAGAAACTCTTTCTCTAGGAAAATACCGCTATGAGTGACAAACACTTTGCCCTCTTCTCGGTTGTAGAAGTAATACCCTAAGGTTTCCCTCAGATATCCCACGAAAAATGCACTTATTCGATTTGGGTGTTAGCTTGTCCGACTGAAGTCGCTTGACAAATTCATCACAACCCAAAATCTTTAGAAAAGACAAACTGGGATTCTTTCCAGTCCACATATTATATGGTGTCTTAACTACGGATTTAGATGGTACATTGTTAAGTGTGAAAGCTGCCGTTTCTAGAGCATAACGCCAAAATGATAATGGTAAATCCGACTGGCTCATCATCGATCAAACCATTTCCAACAAAGTTCGATTGCACCGTTCGGAGACCCCGTTTCTTTGAGGCGTTCTGGGCGGCATGAGCTGTGGAACAATTCCGCAACTCTTAAGATGATTGCTAAATTCGTGACTCAAATATTCTCCTCCATGATCAGATCGCAAGGCCTTTATTTTCTTTCCACGTTGATTCTCTACCTCACTCTAAAACTCCTTGAACTTTTCAAAAGTTTCAGACTTATGCCTCATCAGGTAGACATAACCATATCTACTGAAATCATCAGTGAAAGTAATTAAGTAGTGATATCCTCCTCTGGTTGTCGTGCTCATTGGTCCACACAAATCAATATGTATGAGTTCCAACAAGTCTGTTGCTCTCTCGGGTAAACCCGAGAAAGGCGATTTGGTCATCTTTCTAAGTAAACAAGCCTGACATGTCTCGTATGATTCAAAATCAAACAAAGTTAGAAGACCATCACCATGGAGCTTCTTCATGCACTTTTCACTTATATTCCCCAAACGAAAATTCCATAAATAGGTAGGACTCAAATCATTGGGCCGAAGCCCTTTAGCACTAACATTGTAAACAGATGCATCATCAAGATTTAAAATAAATAACCCATTCACAATGGGAGCATTAGCCATAAACATATCATTCTTAGAGATTACACAACCATTGTTCATACTCGCAAATGAATATCCATCCCTCATCAAACATGAAGGTGATAAAATGTTTCGACCCATACTTGGATTGTAATAAAAATTATTCAACTCCATAACAATGCAGCAACCCTTGCTTTATTTCTGACGCGAAAATCCACTTCGCCTTTCTGCACTTCTCTATTCCTTATTAGCCTCTGCATCGAATTGCAAATATGAGCAACCGATCCAGTATCAAATACCCAAGAGTTAACATAGGAATCAACGAGAAGAATGTCTACAACATTTACCACAAGCGTACATGAGTGGGAAGTACTCTTACTTCCACTCTTTTTCAAAGAAGCCTTGTACGTGCTGCAGTTTCTCTTCCAGTGGCCATGTTCATGACAAAAGAATCACTCAGTGTCTTCTACAGGTCCAGCCTTTTGCTTGGGTGCAGGCTTAGGGATTGTATAATTAGCCTTGCCCTTCTTCTTCCAAGAAGTACCCTTTTTCTTGAATCTAGGCTTGTTCTGCACATCCATCACATGGCTATGCCTTGCACACTTCTTCATGTCACTTTCTGCTGTTTTTAGCATCCCGCGTAACTCATTAAGGCCCTTCTCCACCCCATGCATATGGTAGTTCGAAATGAACTGCCCATTGCTGGATGGAAGAGATGCCAAAATGAAATCAGTGGCCAACTCTTGGCCTAATGGAAAACCAAGATTTTCCAAAGTCTGACTGTAACCAACCATTTTGATCACATGGGGGCCAACAACTGCTCCCTCTACTAGCTTGCATTCGACAAAGGACTTGGCAACATTGTACCTCTTAGTCCTTGCCTGATCTTGGAACATGTCCTTAAGCACAACGATCATATCATACGCATCCTGATCCTCAAACTTCTTCTGGAGTTCAGGTTCCATGCATGCAGGCATAAGACAGCTAACCTCAAGAGAATCATCACATGCTCTCTTGTAGGCGTTCTTTAGGGCAGCAGATGCATTATTAGCAGGTTCATGAGGGATTGGGGTATCCAGAACCGTTTCCTTTTTATCAGACCTGAGAACAATTCTTAGGTTACGAACCCAGTCCGTATAGTTTGTTCCATTTAGTTTATCTTTGTCAAGAATCGAACGCAAAGAAAAAGGTGATGCAGTGTTCGGTGCCATTGATCTACAACAGAAAACATGCAAAATACTAAGCCATGTAACCATGAAAGAGTAAGACATATTAAACAATTTAATAGCATATACTCCTACTTAAATCAATATCCCTCTATTGATACTAAGTGATTCAAGACCCACAATTAACAAGTCGACTAGTGAGCTTTAGCATCACTGCTAGAAGACAAGGTAAATCGGTAAGAAACACTTGCTAATCATATCACATATGACTCGTGTTGTTGGGTGACATCTCTATGTCAAAACTAGGCGCCCAACCTTTATGCCCCAAGGTCCTTAACTGTTAAGACGACCTTGTCAAGCTCACCAACCCTTATGCGTGTAGGTATCCAATACAAACCCATCCAGCCAAGGAAAACCACGGCACCCTAATTTCATAGGCCCACCAACGATTATACAGGGCATAGGATGGTGCAAGGTTTGGTTGGGAGGGCATGGTTTAAATTAAACTTTGTGAGGGATCGTTCTACTTCTATCATCTAAACATGCATAGAGTAAAACGCATAAGAATAGCATTCACATAGTTCTGACACAATATGGCCCATTTTCTCATGGTGATCTCTATCGCCATAGAACCTATCCACCATGATAATCTCCATCTTCATGTTCTGTGCGAGCCATCCTACAAGTGATGAGTTGTAACATCCCAAAAATACTAAGCTTGGATCATCAAGCATTAGTCATCAACATTTAGGGTTAACAAAAACTTTTCTAAATAAAATTATGAATGCATGCATATGTGTATGCATGGATTTTGAAATTCTTTGGAACCACCTTGTTTAATTGATTCATTGCTTGTAAAATGTTTCTTAGGTGAAATAAACATCATCTAAAACATTTCCCACACTTTTCCTAAAGACAAGTAAATCAAAACAAATCTATTAAAGGAATGGTCACTTTGACCAATTTAACTCCCATGCCTACTTTGGCTGTCTCAAACTTTCAGAACCTAACAGAAACTTTTCTGGATCTTTGCACCCCTTGAATGTACTCCTAACAAAGTATCAAGGCCCACTTTGTGATCATCCATAAACTTTCAAATGCATAGTTTAAATGACAATTCAAAATTGAATCTTTATCATATGGGAAGATCCCACTTTTTCAAAAACCACTCAAACAAGCTCAACTTTCAAAACCCAAGCATCTGCAGACTTACCAGCACCAACCTAGCAAACCCACCAAAAATCTTCTCAAAATTCAAAACTTGAATTCATGCGGCCATTTCATTAAACAGGTTGCAGATACAAATCAAACAAACATCAAACACTATAGTGTGCAGTAAAATTGGCCTAACTTGTTCCCTATTTAGCTCACAACCAGCTCAGTAGATCATCTAGGAAGATTAACCAAGCACTAGCACCACTGTGAGCTTGCCATTGCCATCAATGGTGAATGTAAAGCACACCCATGTCACCCCAGGTCAAGCAAGCTAGGAGGAGACACAAGCCTAGCCAGCATGTCCGGGAGGCAGCCCGCCCACCGCCACTCCTGCTCACCGCTCAAACCTTGCCAACCATCGACCACACGCGGACCGCGCCCGGACCGCCAGACCATGCGGCGTGCGCCAGAGCACCACCCTCGACCGAAGCCCACAGACCGTGCGCCGCCCTCGCCGCGTGCATACACAATCCCCACCGACCCAGGAGACCGCCAGACATCCCCGTTCGCCGCCCCGTTATGTACAGCCACCGCTCGCCGTCGAAGACGCCGCCTCTGCCGTGCAGAGAGTCGCATGTCCCAGACCAAACCGCACCGCCCCACGCCTCGAAACCATATCGTTGAGCATCGCCAGGGAACACCGCACCGTCCCCTACCATCGCCCATGCCAATAGCCGCCTATAACATCGCCCCCGACGAACTCACCTTGCGCCCCGTCGATCCCCTCGCTCGACTATAAATAGAGGCCACCCCCGCTCGATTTCTTCACACCATCTCACTCCCCTCTCATCACTGATCGTGCCACACTGTTCCCGGAGCAAGGCGAGCACCACCTCGCCGGAATTTCACCGGAGCGCGCCGCTTCTGGAGAAGAAGAGAGCCATCGATTTTGTCCACCCCTGGAGCTGCCGCGGCCACCCCTGAGTTCGCCGTCGTCGACTTCGTCGTTCGCCCGCCTCGCCGACCCTCGCCAGCACCCCGGTGATCCCCCATCAACCCTCACTGGCCGCGCTAGGTTTCTTTCTCGCCGGCGTTGTCTCGCTTCGACGATGACTCCCAGCCGTTGGATTAGAATCAGATCGAACGACCCACGTTGCCCCGTACCGCTTCGCCCCTCCCTGTCTCACTAGCAAGTGGGGACACCCACTTAAGCAGCCCGCGGGAGCACTGCGCTTAGCAGGCCGGCCCAGTAACTTTTCCCGCGCAGCCCAGTGATTTGAATTACATCTTTTTCTTTTTAATTCAAACACACTTCTGTACCCAACTTAAAAAATCAACCCAGATCGATTCAGTGCACCAATTTGAATGAAACCAATTTTGTTGGAAAGGTCTGTGAATGCTAAAACCAAGCCAGTTGGATTCAAGTCATTTGGATCTATAGATCATCCATGGTAAAAATAACAAGGCAGAAGCTTTTCTGCATTCAAACATTTTTCAAATTTAAACCATAATAGCTTTTGAGTTGATTCCAACTCTAAAAAATCACATTTAACCATACCTTTCAGAATATATAAAAATATATAGGTCTACTTACAGAAATAATGTTCAAGTAATAAAAGAATGCTACATAGGCATTTCTAGTCATTATATTTAAATAAAATAAAACGATAAAACCTTATTAAATTGTGACACCACTTTAAATCACATTCCCATGGACTAAAATATATGGTGATGACATGTTTCAACATGATCCCATGTTTGGTTTGGAGAATATTAAATCTTAAGTAGTTTTTCAATGAGTAGAAATTACTTTTCTAAAAATAAAAGGAATTAAACCAAGCCTTAAACTTGTAATGTTAGGGATGATGCTAGATCATCTATAGGACCCTTTTGTGTGATGATTGCAAGTAGTTAAGTATTGTTTGGTGATTGTGTACCTCGTATTTATTCCTAGACGCTAGTACCGACCAAGGATACGAGGAGGAAGGAGGATACTACGAAGAAGAAGCCGAGGAGAACTTCAACCACTGCTCTGCACAAGGCAAGCTTATACTGATATTGATGCAAGTTAACTCTTGCAGAATACCCAACTGATGCAATAAACCCTTACTTGTTACCATGCCTACTATATGCCTTAAGCATATGTGATCATACCCACTTGATAACCCAATCCTAGTTTTATTTGCAAGCTTTCTACTTTATTTCTTTATCAAAGCTACTTCCTTAGAGAGTACTCAAGTGACTTGTAGATTCTAAGGAGATATTTGAAGGTTGCATAAAGAGCATAAAATTTGGCCTAAGCTAGATAATCTTGATGTCATCTTAAGGAATGAGATGGAACTTAGTTAAAATTCCACTAGTTTACCACCCCTCATTATTGCTTACCCCCACTTGTAGATGCTAGTGCTAAGCATAAAACTTGATCAACTTTAGATGGGATTACTTGGTGAAAATGTTTATGAAAACCTTAGAATGATGGATCATTCTAATGAGATGTTTTGACATGTGTTTCCGAACACCAGATGATTATGGTGATGAAAATGTTGAGGCATGAGCCTTAGCCCTTTATAAAAACTGATGGTTGTCTGAATGCGATACCATTCCAATTTTATCGTACAACCACAATACCCGAAGATTGGGTAGGGATTTACTGGAAACTTATGTACCTTAGTATTAGCTCCCTCACGGCCAAGGTCTGAGCTGAGGCTACCTTGTGAAGATTGTCCACCTGTGCAGTACCCAAGATGACAGTTGGTCATGGTTGGGAGGCCAAACTCACAGGAGAGGTGCTTATACTAGGGCGTGTAATTGAAAGGTTAGGATTGATTATCCGTGATACCGATTATGGTGAATTCAGGATTTGTTCTGACGGATATATCGAATGTTGTGGTGAAAGTGTACAATCTCTGCAGTGTCAAACTATTCAATATCGCGTCATGATTATGGATAGTTGGAGTGGCCATACTGTTCCCCCGTCAGACTTTTCAAAATTGATTTGTGAAATGAATTGAGACTTTGACTTGACCACAACAGAGTTGTGACATGAGTTACAAGATCCCACTTAGGAGTTATAAAATTGTGACTAGCTTTAGAACTTAGTAGAGATAAATCTGGCTTTTGCAAAACAACCCTAGAGCCTAGTGTCCTATTATCCAAAAACCCCTTTACCTGTTAGTATTAGTTTGCGAGTACTTAAAGAGTACTCATGGCTTTGTCCCTGGCTATTCCCATGTCCATACTATGAAGAGGAGTACCTGGAGGATGGACCCAGGAAGGTTATGACAACTAGGATCATCTCCCATCGTCAGCATTGCCTGTGAACCCGAAGATGGATTTTCGCCTACGCTACCGTTATTATTACGTATTCCGCTGCTTGATGTTGTATTAAGAACTGGATCATGAGATCCCTATTTGTGTAAGAACTTATGTATCATTTGTAATGGATGATGTACTATGGTATCCAATTCTATTATGTCTCGCAAAAATGGTAATCCTGGGATTGCGATGTATGGCATAACAGGCATCTAGGATTGAAAAATCCGGGTGTTGACATGAGTCCTCCAAGAACTAATACAAGATATTACCCCTAACAGCTAGTAATCAAAATTACATAGAATTGGGATCATCACAAGTTGGCACGCAGGCCATTACAATAATTGACAACACACATATGGCTCCAGCCGTGTTGCCCTAATCATGACACGCAGGTCATGATAAATTTCATACATGCATCACATACATATATGGGCCATACTAATCACATACATCCTGCAAAAACAAGTTATGCATAGAATCGCATTCTACAGGATCATGTGACCTCGCAGCACCTAGTTACCTTAATGAGATACAAAAAGTGCTACGACTAGGGGGGTCTAGGGGGTCTCCCCCTGTAGGGTTTGAAGGGGCAGCGCCCCTCGCGGTATCTCCAGGCGTCCGAAAAACTGTGAAAAATGAGAGATCCAATCTACACAATTTTCTGTAAGGATTTTGATCAGCAAATCAAATTTACCATAAACAGACTATTGTTCCAATCCGATCAAACTCCTTTGATCATGGTACATCGATTTTAGATCTAGGTTCTGATTCGATCAATTATATTGATCTTCGCGTGATTCAACATGATTTATGTGTCATTGTCTACCCCGATGGCAGGAGCCGACCGGTAGGGGTAAGTCGTTCGACAACCTCAGAATCACGATCACGGAAAGCAAGATCATAGATCAATCCTGAACCACCGCAATACAAATGATCACATCATTCATATCAATCTGCATATCACCATATGAAAACATCCCGAATCTATAACTGAACAGCATCGGCTCTGATACCACTGAAGGGATACGGGTAGTCTACACTAGCGCAAATAAATTTTTTCTACCGCGTAAACCAGGATTACTGTTGTCATAGATCACGGGATTACCACTAGACGCGCAGTTGCGGAACTTGATGAAGCACGTTGAGGCAGTGCACACGATCTACGTCTCCTCCTCGTTCTCGTCCCAAGAGCAACTCCCCTTGCGCGGCTCGTCCAAGCGCTACAGATGCAGCTCCTCCGAGGTATCCACACATACAGGGTGGAAGCGTCACACGTCGGACTGCTAGGTCCGCGCGTGAAACACAGGCGTGAGGAGTGGCGGCTGGGTGGAATGGTCTAATCCTGGTCAGCTCGCCCCACCCTCTCTTATATAGGCGTACCTGATGGGCTTCTACATTATCAGCCCATTAGTAGCCTAAGCCTGGTCTAATTCGGATCCAATCCTCATTAGGATTCCAGCCCCTTAAGTGTGTGACCCTATAGGTTCATATACGTATATACATGACACGAATACACTTACTCTGTCAATAGTTGGTAGCGGCCTCTAGAAAGACGTGCCAACTCCTAAACGCATACAAAGATCATATCGGACGAACCATCACAAGGTTTAGTACATGTATTTCCCTTTGCCTCACAATATTTGGTCTAGCTCCAAGCTGACCTCCCTTTCTTGATACTATGATTCGGAATCCCTTTACTAGGTTAAGTCTTAACCATATGTAGCACGGCCATGCATTTCTGGATTCGATCACTCGAGGGGCCCAGAGATATCTCTCTCAAGTAGAGAGGGGCAAATCCCATCTTGATTGACCATGCCTTGCAGCATGCTTCAGGACAAACCCGAAAGCTAACTTTATAACTACCCAGTTACGGAGCAGCGTTTGATAGCCCCAAAGTAGGTCGATCCACATCTCAAGTACATGCGAAAATCTCAGGTCTAAGGACAAAATGTACAAGATGTGTAGAGAGAGAGAGAGATGCAACTAATTTCCAGTCTCAAGTTGGGTCAGTCCAACCCCATGTTCATAACATGTGTCCACATCATTGTTTTAACATCTCCATGTCTATGACTTGCGAAACATAGTCATCAACCAATCGATGTGCTAGTCTAATATTCACATGTGTCCTCACATGAACTCCGACTAGGGACAACTGTTAAATAACCATACAAGTAAAGAGTTTCACAAACAATTCACATAATTATCATTCAATACAAGTTGCCTGATATGGATATTAGAGGAATATTACTATAACTCATGGATAAATAAGAAATATTATCATCTCTATGGTTGCCTCTGGGGCATATTTCCTTCAATGACATCATGCGCAAGGTCTACCAGAATCCCATCTCTCCAAAGGCAGGAAACTTTGACCAGATTCATGCTTTTTAGATTGACCTCATGCTCAAGACACCTTCACCGTGATTCTACCTAGAAGTTGGATGTTATGCACTTTCTGTTCCATGAGATCTGGCTTGCTATGATTGAAAAACGCTCGTGTCCCTATGATCCATACATTCAGACTCTTATCAACGCCAAGTGGAGGGAAGCAACTGGTACCCACTACCCTCAGGACAGCATCACTATTCATGAGGAAAAGAAGTTGTGTGTGATGAAGCATGAGAAGCCTAGGACCCAAGATGAAAAGGAAGAAGCCATCTGGAAGTCTAGGGATGCTACTGGTGACCCTTCAGCACGTGCTAGTTCTAGTGCTAGTGGTGCCAGTCTTGAGAGGCAGCCATCTTGGGCCAAGAAGCTGCTGAAGAAGGTGAAGAAGACATTATGTTTCTTGCAGGACCGCGAGTACCAGGCCTATGTTGATCAGCGGCACAATGCTCGGCGGAAAAATGCTATCTTGACCGCGCTCAACGCTCCTTGCTCTCCCGAGACCAACTCCTTCACCGCTCCCAAATATGAGTGGATCCGTGACAACTGCAAGTGGTCTGATTCCGAGGATGAAGTCACTGGTCCCCCGCGTGTGTGGAACAATGCCTCTTCGGACCCCGAGCCTTCTCCTCCTCCTTTCCACGGTTGGGGCGATGAGAGTGGTCTTTTCTCCCTTTTTGGTGTCTTGATGCCAAAGGGGGAGAAATATATCTATTAGGTTGTTCACGGTATTTGCATGGGTCGAGTCACGAGCTTGTTATTTCTTTGATCCTTTCTTGCTCGTGAACTCTCTCTTGTTTATGTGTGCTTGTGGACCTCATTATTTGTGCCTCTATCTATGTATGAGACTATGTGGTATGTTATGCATGTTGTTGGATTATGGCTGGTTGTATATGGTGGCATATGGTGGTGGATTATCCTTTGATATTATTTCATATATTGTCTCTCAGCACATATGTATGGTGCAAAGGTATGTCCCCTATCATTTTATTCCTTGCACATGTGCTGTTTTTGCAATAGAAAGGGGGAGCCCCCTTATATGTGTGCTAGTTTTGTCCTTAGAGCTTTCTCTCTACCTTGCACACACGTAGGGGGAGCTTATTCCGTTCATTGCAAAATCTGCTCTTTCTTATGCAAATCTTATGGGATTATCATCAAACACCAAAAAGGGGGAGATTGAAAGGACTATGTTTTACCTTGCTATTTTGGTGATGATGACAATCCGACTTGTGATCTAACCTTGTGATTGAGTTTCAGGTTACTTGTTTGTTGATGGAGTTTTTGGAGTGTGTGGATGCCTCTCTTGAAGTCTCGTGAAGACGTCGGTCTTTCAGTTTTCTCTTTCTCTCATTTTATTGTTTTAGATCGCCGTACTATCAAGAGGGGGTCCACCTTGGAAGGTTATGGGGAATCATTTATTCTTGCACAAACCATATTTGCACCGCCATAGCCATCCTATCCATCACTGAAAGAGCGAGTTTCTGAGCCGCTGGTGCTGTTTTTGTCTGATCAGAATTTTCGGCCAGGATCCGGAAGTTCCGCTCAGGGATCTCTGTGGAATGGATCTGGCTATATTTCTGATCCAACTTCCAGCAGAAGTTCTGGCCGGAGTTTAGAACCTACTGTTTTGTAGTGTTCTATTTGGTGGAACTTCCACCGGGAGTAGCACCAGAAGTTCCGGTCGCAGGTCTGGCCAAGCCTGACCAGATCCTTCGAACGGAATTTCCAGTGCTATTCCCGCTGAGTCTCTGAGCGGAACTTCCGCTCAGGCATCGGAACTTCCGGTCAGGCAGTTCGTGACCCAGTCAGTTCCACTCCTAGTTCCACTCCAAGTTCTGGTCAAGCTCAGAACACCACTCTATGGAAGTTATCTATTTGACGGAACTTGGCCCGGAACTTGCTCCGGAAGTTCCACAAGAATTTCTGGTCATGTCTGACCGGAACTTCCAGTCGAGCTTTGGATCATACGTGAATGGTCTTCGAGCCATTGAAGCCACGCTGAGCATAGCTTCTGCCCCCCACCGGAATTTCCGGTGGTGTCGCGAATAGTCCAATGGTTCAGTTTGAAGGGGGCCTATTTAAGGAGCCCTTCTTCTTCCTCGTACCTAACTCTTCAACTTTCTCTCTCCTCCATTAATACCAGAGCTTCACCTCACTAGATCTCTCTCCCTACCCACTCAAACCTCTTGATCTTTTGAGGAGTGGGAGAGGTGACCTAGATCTACACTTCCACCAAAGAAAATTTGATTCCCCCCACCTATCCTTTGTGGATCTTGTTACTCTTGGGTTTCTTGGAACTCTAGACGGTGTAGGGCATCCTCGGAGCTATGGGCATGCGTTGTGAAGCTCCATGGTGTCGTTGAGGGCCTCCAGTTGAGTTGTGGAACTTCCCCCTCAACCTTGTTGTAAAGGTTTCGGTTGGCGCCTTCAAGGTCACCAGTTAGTGGATTGTGAGGCCTCCTTTGTGGGGGTGCTCACCAGAGAAGAAGGTGAGGCCTTTGTGGCGTTCGGGTGACCTTGTGTGGCCCCGACACCTCTCCAATGTAGACGTTGCTTCCTTGGAAGTGAACTACGGGAATTACATCTCCGTGTCCTCGCTCTGATTATCTCATTACTTACCTTTACTACTTGCTCTTTACTGCTCTTTTGTTTGTTGTTAGTTCTCTAGCATATAGGTTGTTCATCTAGTTGCATATCTAGATTATCTTCTTGCCAAGCCTAAAATTCATAAAAAATTAAAAATTGGTAGTCTCCTATTCACCCTCCTCTAGGCGATTCAACGTCGGTACTTTCATATACGGCGGGAACTACACGGCCGGAGAAAATACGTCCACCATATAGTTGGTCGTTAAACCTTCTATATGCTTCAATCGCTTCGGGTTTTATTCTGGTGTTATTGATATTTCCCAAATTAGCGATTTACGTTGTCTTTGAGTCCTTTTCCCCCCAATACAACTGCTCCAAGAATTGTGTTCATCTTATCGATCACCTATCCCGATCCTGGTGAAAATATACATAAAAGGTACGCACGAACATCATAAAATACAAGATCCTACCACTATAGTGAAAAATAATAATACAAAACATCTTTATGGATAGATTAGAATGAAGCACTCATCAACTTCCCCAAGCTTAGAATCTTGCTCGTCCCGATCAAGGCTAGCTTAATGGATGTGATCCTCATATTTGCGGTGACCCAGCATACCACTGCATGATGTAGTACACTATAGTCGTTGACATAGCACCAATGAAACACCGTTCACTAGTATTACATCCCTCAGAGTAGTACAACAGAAACATAGAAGGTCCAAGACATGACTATAGGTTACAACTCAACTCTCTACACAAGATCCAGAGAACACTCTAGGTTAAATAGAGAGAAAGAAACTTCTTACAAAGAAGAATAAAAAATAAACAACTCAAATCTATTATACTAATAGACTAGTATCTAAACTATGGAGGCTTGCATTGCTACTATTGCAATACTCTACAGAAGTAGGTTCTATGGCTAGAGATTCTATTCTTATCTAATCAACAATTTCTTCTTCACTTGAGCTGATGTATATGTGGACTTTCTTGACTTCAATAAAGAACTTTAGCTTTTGATGATGATTCCTGGAGCATAATTTGATGTAGACATCGTCTATGCTGGCTTTAAAATCTAGCAAGGGTTAAGAAGATACTTTGAGTACGAGCGTACTCAGCAAGTCCACTAGAAAAGGAGTGTTTGATGCACTATATCTACAACCACAGACCATAGGTCGTAGGCAATACAAGTTTTCATAAACATTTCTTCAAAGGTTGCTTTTATTCCGAAAACCTATGTCCGTCAGCCTTCACAGGTTTACTAGAACCTTCATGGGGTTCCTTTCCCGCAGCGTTCGCAGATCCTTCCCGGAACAGGGAGTAACAAGTTATAGTTCTTACACTCTGCAGAGGTGCGTCACTTTACCCATGAGAGACCTTAGGTTTTGTTGCATGGCCGGGAGTATGTCCCCGTTAAAACTTCCTTGGTTTGAGGCCCAACCTAAGATCCAAGCCAATCACTGCCTTCTCTGCGACCCCACATGTCTCCTTGGTGTACACCATGCCCACCTATTGAATTATGGTAATGGTTTGTACAGACCGTTCAGATGCCAGAACTATCTTGGGACGTTGAGGGCTCCCACCCATATGCTGCATATCCTCTACAAATTACCATAAATAATATGCATGATACGAGTGATAACAACCACGACCCGCACATCCAGCTCCATGCGAGAGGGAAAAGATACAACTGACTTCTCCATCTCATTCCAAATCTCATGGCAACGCGTAATATACGGCGCAAGAATCACTGGCGACATTGGTTGTTAAGTCCTAGGTAATATGTTCCTTTACCACCGGAACTCTTATAGTAGGTTATTACCTCATGGTAAATAACCTATAATCACATTATTATGAAAATAGTGTTTTCTGACCTTTTTAAAATGCAGGTGATGACAACACTGGATTTGTAAAATACTTTACATAAAATAATCAAAGGACATGAGCAAGTGTGAACTTTCCTTTTGTGATTGCAAGATTATGCACTCATGGTCTTCGAGACGACATAAGATCCAATATTTTAAATATGCATCATTGGTTCGATAAGGAATAGTGTTTAAAGTAGCAATATGTAGTTATGCATAAGTAATGCTATGCATTTTTGTAAAACTCCCAAGTTGAATCCTCAATACTTTGAGTGAAGTGAATTCAAGTGATTCTTTTCAGAGTTGGGTTTATCTTCAAATTTTACTTTACAAGTAATGACCTTTATAAGGAACCTAAGTGTTAATAATCCAAAATATGTAAGTAAAGTATAAGATGATGTGATTAGGGTGAATTGTCATGTGGTGATTATGATAAAAGTCCTTGGGATTGAGTTGTTAAGAGTTGAAGAACTTATTATAAGATTGTTATTTGAAGTGGCAAAAAGAATAACATTCGAAGAAAAGATTTCCTGTGTAATGTTTAAGCAATCTTCATTGTTAATAAAATGTGATCAATGCCTTTTGGTATTTGATTGATTAGTTTGGACCGGAGATGCATTATGTCTTAATTGAAATAGACCAAAGTTAACTATAAAAACATAAGGAATTTATTAGACATGATGTTTATAAGCTTTGAGACTAAAGTTAATTTTAAAAGGTTTAAGTAAACTTAAGATGTAATATCTTTTAATTATTTCCAAGTTTTAGATTTATTCACTTTATATTTATATTTAAGTGAATGATTGGATTAAATTTAAGTGAATGATTGTATAACTAAGGTGTGGAATTATATTTAAGTGAATGATTGTATAACTAAGGTGTGGAATTATTCACTTTATATTTAAGTGAATGATTGGATTAAATTTGTTTTGCTTATTAAGAAAATAATATGTATTCATTTAATGGAATCATAATTATATGGTCTTAGTAATTTTTTAGAATTTAAATTTATGTTAATAGTGGTTAAGATATAATGATTATTCACTATATTATATAACTGGGTGATACCCAATTTTTATTTAAAAGGATTTTTAGTAAGATTTTTAAAGGAATATTTTAAAGTTAAAAGTTATACTTAAGTTTATGTATGAATTTATGTTATGGGTTTGGAGTTAGTACTAAGACACTAATTGCTCAAAGTTTTATAAGAATTGTGATTATTTCTTACTTAAGAATTGTTTTAAAGAATTCACAAAATAGATATTAGGTAAAGCTTTATTATTTAAAATATTAAAAGACTTTCCTAATGGTATATTTAATATTCTTCTAGTGTAATATATTTATTCAAGACCTTAAAAGTGAATTTTATTTATTTTTATAAAATTCACCAAAGAATTAAGTGTCTTTAAATATTTACTTTATGTTTTATTTGTAAAACTCTAAGTGAGTATTTTTATAAAATAATAGAGTTATTTTGATACACAAAAATGATTTTTTTAGGGTTTTTGTTTTATTTTATAAAATTTCATTTAAAATTTAATGGTGTTAATAATTATTTTTCTTTAAATTTATTTTAAACACTTAAAATTATATTTTTATTAGGTAGATATATTTTTGTGATCATCTTGATATATCATATATATTTTTAGGATTTTTCTATATTTTTCTAGGGTATAATTTATGTTCAGGGGTAGTTTGGTTATTTAGTGATTTGATAAATATTTTATTTCTTATTTATTTTTCTTTGGAATTAGGCCAGGTTTAACAAAGGGGACCATTTGGACCCAATCTGGCCCATCTGGTCAGGGTCAAACCCCACCCCGGTTCACCCCACACTCCACACACACACGCACACACACCCACAGACCTCATCCACTCCTTCCTCGCCCCCGTGCGAGGTCGCCGCCGCCAGCCACTTCGGCCGCCGCTGGCCGCCTCCTTCGCAGCCACTCGCTGGCCAAGCTCCGGCCTAACTGGTTGAGCCAGGGCAACCACACCCCGACCCACCCTATTTCTTCCTCATCTCACTCACGCTAACCCCTCTCTTCCATGCTCGATGCGCCTCTGTCGCTGCGCTGCCGGACGGCGTCCAACTCCGGCTCTGTTAAATCTCGATGAGGCCCTGGATCTCGCTCCTTCTTCGATCCCCCTGGTCTCAAAGTTGCTCTACTTCTCTGTTCGGGCCCCCCACGAAACCCTAGCCGTGTAGTTTCGACAAGGTCACCGCGCAGCTACTCTAATCCTCACGCCCGGATGCTTCTTGTCCTTGGCTCCTTTATGGCTCCATTGAGTTTTTACCGTCAGTTGCTTTCCTGGCCGTCTCGGCCATGGTCGGCCGCATCTCGCACCGTCTGCTGGGGCTGCTCTCTATGGTGATGAGGTATTGCAGCAACGATTGCGACCTACTCTATTCTCTGATGCCTAAGGACGACGAGGAATGCAACCGAGAGGGAATTTCCTAGCTATTTCGGTTATGATGTTATTCCTGCATTTTCTCCTACCTTGATCCAGGTAATTCTTGTGTGACCGACCCTCGAGTCGACGATTTATCTTATTTGGATGTTATGTGGTTAATTTTAGTATTCTAATTAAGCCTGGAGATGACTTAGGTTGATAGTAATTACTCGATCTAGTTGGTTTTATTGGTCCTGTAGCTGATGTAGTGCTGGTTATTTGATGTTCCAATTTAGGCCTGGATTTAATTAAGTGGTTGATAGGGTTTTGGTATGGATTCTATGCATCAATAACTTGCAATGGATGATTCTGGAATAGTATTCTTACTACAGTTTTACTCTGGTTAGTCGATTTGTGAGGCTGTATGATTTAGCTATTAGTGGTATTGTAGTAATTTCCAGTGCACCATACTTTAGTGAGTAATATTATTTGTTGCTTTCATTTGGTGGTAAAATGGATATGGTTGGCTTGTTGCAGTAAATAGATGGCCACACATATTATGTTTGAATCTTTTTCTGTAAATATAAGTGTGTGAATATTATTGCTTGCCAAAATTCCTTTAAGGATGTCCCTGACCTATAGTTGTGTGGAGGCTGCACTTGATAGGGATCTGGTTCAGATTCTGTTGCATTTAAATATCCTGCTCAGCTCTCCTTTTACTACTTTATCCACTTTAGCAGCCATAGCCTGGCCTTCTCCACCTTGTCCTTGCCATTGGATGGCTCCTTGCAGCAACCATGGTGTAGTGATGTGGTGGTGATCTGGGCTAGTGTCTTGGTTGGTGAGATATGGATTGGCTATGATGAGTTCTAAAGAGGAATGAGTTCTTGAGTTTTTTGGTGTAGTGATAGAATGGATCAGGATGTGTTGGTCTTGTGGTCTACAAACTAAGAATGGATTACTGTTTTGGCTAGCTGTTGTGGCTATCCTATTATACTACCACTACTATTGCCGCTTCTACTACTGTGTCGACAGCACAACATTATGCATGGTTGTGTGAGAAGCTTGTCTTCTTACCTCCAGTGAGTGGATCAGATCAAGTAATTTGGCTGTTACTCCTACTTCTTTACTATGTCCTTATCTGGTGTAACTTGCCTCTTGGCCAATGATATTGTACTAAGGCTACACATCTGATAAGAATAGATGCTCTATTTGGTGAAACTTGCCCCTGCCTATGACGCATAAGCCTGAGGCAAAAATTCGAGATAAGGACATATTTTACATTGGCCTCTTTTTATTTAATACTACTCAATGATGAGGCAAAGCAATGCATTACATTGCTAAAACCTGAGAGTACCATCACCCCCATAACCCCAAGTGTTTACTATTTCTTTTGCTTGTTGCTTTCTTGCAGGGATCAAGACTAAGGAGGATAAGAAGAGATGAAGAAAACAGGATGCAAAGTAGATAGGAAAATAATTTAGGTTTTCGTTCTTTTAACTATTATTGTAATTTCTTTTCTGTTTAAATAATGTAAAGACATTGTATGGTTCTATCTTATTTAATAAAGTTATTTGTTTTATATTTCGTTTGTAAAGACAATGTAATACTATATAATCTTAATAAAGCTTAATTTTTCTTTCTATTTGTAATCTAAATTATTGTAATGTTCATATCTTGTTTATAATTTTGAACTCAGTTCTTATTGTAAATCGTTTTTTCTTTTGTGTTTGAATTTCAATTGTCTTGTATACTTAGATAATTGTTAATACTGTATCTTAAATATAATTAAGAGTTCACCTTTTATTTATTATTACAATTTACTTTCCAACTATTATTCCATTTCAAATTCTTTTAATATTCAGATCTTTCAATTTAAAATTCAAATTTTGAATTATCTTCCCCTGAAAGACAAAAGCACAATAGAGGTCATGTCAAAATCCATCGCACATGTCCTGATGTTTCCATCAGAACAAGAGAGATCTCGATCCCTCTATAGCTTCCTTAGTTTTGCGCGAAAATTCCCCGAATATTCTTATGAATGAATGTAATGCACAAACATGTGTCCAGTCTATTTCGAGGTGCTAATCCTGGGATGTTACAGACTCTCCCCCTTAAAATTAACTTTGTCCTCGAAGTTCGTATACTCTCACGTTTCAGAATAAGGAATTGCCATTGTATTGATTACGACATTTATCAACTTCATGGTAACCTTAAATGGAAGTAATGGTAGTATTCCATATCCAGATCCTTTTTTTCAATTTCTACCATACTTGGCAATCTTTAATCTTGTTGTCTCCAATACTCCAAAGTTCCTTTTACTTTAGTCTCTTAAGGATATGTCTTTATTATAATTCCTTAAATTTGGGGTCTCTTCTTCAGTTCCTTATTATGATTAGGTATCCTAATACAATTCTTTTATTTGATCATAAAACTTCCTTGCTATACTGTGTAAGGTATAGGGAGTCTCACCAAAACGGGGTTTTAAATTTTTATTAGCCAATAGTTATAGTCAAAGATTAATCTTCGATTTATCATTGTATGAGTTGTACTGGTAGTCCTTCCGAAGATTGGATTTGAACACATTTAGTCCATACCCATCGGAATTTCTTATTCTCTACACATGCCCAATTGGATGTGCTTTATTACCTCTTAAGGATCACTTAAGAGTTGTTTCTTTTAGAATTAGTCTGTTAGGATTAATATTTTATCACCCGAAGTACTTCTTTAACTTCCATTGATTAACTACCTCAAGGTTTGAGTACTACTACCTTGAAATAAATTCCGATCTTTCATCCAGACATACTTCAGAGAGTACATTTCTGATGATTATCTTTTAACCTTATGAAAATAAGGCTTGTTTTTGTTATAGGTTAGTCCTTCTTATCCAACCTTTATTTGGAAACTTAGATAACAATACTTCCAAAAATTGTTTACTCTCCCCCTTAGGGTTAACTAATGGTCTCTAAACCGTGTATAAAGTAACCATTGACTTTATAATTAGAATGTTGGTCTTTGTTCAGCTTATACTTTACCTAATTAGAGTCTTATGAAAGATTGTACGGTGCATCCACACACTTGTGGATCTCCGAAACAAATCTTTCAGCACTATTTATCTTACTTATGATGTGGCATTTTACTTTGATAGGTCAATTTTCGCGAGGAGTCTCGAAAGACGATTGCTTAAGTTTTATACTCCTTTAGATCTTACTTAGCTTAGGCCAAATTTTATGCTTTTTATGCAACCATTAAGATGATCTGGTTAACTATGTCAACCAACACCGGCTGCGGACAAGATACCAACTGTGGATCAAATACTAGCCGCAAATATTTACCAGATGCGAACCATCCTAGGGTGTATGTATTACCCTATGGTTTCCGATATACCTCTGGCATTCTCTCTGAATTGTCAGAGCTTGAATACCATTTTGGTTTCAAAGCTACTTCTTTGTATTTATTCATGATACTTCCATGAACTTGCATAATTACTCCATTAACTTCTTAGAAAAATTACCTATTTTGATTAAACTTTAAGGTCATCACTTCTTGTTGCTGACTAATAAGGATCTAAGCTTGATTCATCCTCCAAATTGAGTGGATAATCCTTACACTTGGCTTCATTCTTCATATAAGTCTTCATTTTGGTCTTTGAAATTTGTCACTCCCTTACACGAATTCCCTTACTCTATCTAGGTCTATAACATCAAGTAGTGACTGGATGTTGCAACATGCATTTGCACAACAAGTAAAACTTCATGTACAGATCTAGTCAATCAAGAATATCCAAGAAAAACAAATAAATCCAAATGTGGTACATATAAGACACAATATTCTAAGCCCAGAATATAGTAGTTGAGTATAATATCTCTAGAATTCCGGCTTAGTTGTGTAGTATATGAAACCTCCTCATATAGGTTTACATTGTGATACATAGCACATAAAGCCAACTATTCTTTATCCTAATATTTATCCAAAAATCTCAAGTGCAACAGGATAATAATAAGCAAATTGGTCTCAATTTGGTTTTGACTAACCTTTGGTTTCACCTTTGGAATGATTAACTATGTTCAACCTTTCTTTACTAGCCCACTAACCTTACATGATATCTCCAAATGACTAATCAGATTCTATTTGTACCCCTAAGATTGAAAGTTATCACTATTTTATGACACCTTTGACTTCAGTCTTGATTCTACCAAGTTATCTTATTACTCTATCTAAAGATAATTTAATAATTACCCATCATATTTATACTCTCATCATGGTTTCGGAGCTAAACTCACCATGATCTTATTATGTTTTACCTGTACATTATGATTTAAGAGTTAATCTAGCCATGACGGCTCTATCATTCAGTCTTATCATACTTTTACTTCATCACGTGAAATTCTCAAGTGAATCCCACATGATTACTACTCATTACATCAACATTGAACCTAATGACATTCATCATGTTGCCTTTGGTTATCAATTGACACTAAAATTTTACTTTTCTTACTTAAATTCTAGGATTAAGCTACACCATTAAGACTACTTCCATATGATGTCTTACACTTTCCTATAGTATCTTGGTGGTGTATGTCTCCTTCGGAAGACACTAAATAGCACGAGACTAAGAAAAGATAAAATAATTACTCCTAAGAAAGAATGACTTAAGTATCTGACTTAGGTGTGACAATATTATCCTTAGGTGGATACTCATCACAAGTCATATGAATATTTGGTTTAGATGAGATGGCTTCTATAGTCATGATCCAACCTACAGATCTTCTTAAAAGGTTTTAAATCCTAAGGTCAAAGCATATGCTCTGATACCAACTGAGGTGACCCAGCATACCACTGCATGATGTAGTACACTATAGTCATTGACATAACACCAATGAAACACCGTTCACTAGTATTACATCGCTTGGAGTAGTACAACAGAAACATAGCAGGTCCAAGACATGACTATAGGTTACAACTCAACTCTCTACACAAGATCCATAGAACACTCTAGGTTAAATAGAGAGAAAGAAACTTCTTACAAAGAAGAATCATAAATAAACAACTCAAATCTATTATACTAACAGACTAGTATCTAAACTATGGAGGCTTGCATTGCTACTATTGCAATACTCTACAGAAGTAGGTTCTATGGCTATTGATTCTATTCTTATTTAATAAACAACTTCTTGTTCACTTGAGCTGATGTATATGTGGACTTTCTTGACTTCATTGAAGAACTTTAGCTTTTGATGATGATTCCTAGAGCATAACTTGATGTAGACATCGTCTATGCTGGCTTTAAAATCTAGCAAGGGTTAAGAAGATACTTTGATTACGAGCGTACTCAGCAAGTCCACTAGAAAAGGAGTGTTTGATGCACTATATCTACAACCACATACCATAGGTCGTAGGCAATACAAGTTTTCATAAACATTTCTTCAAAGGTTGCTTTTATTCCGAAAACCTATGTCCGTCAGCCTTCACAGGTTTACTAGAACCTTCATGGGGTTCCTTTCCCGCAGCGTTCGCAGCTCCTTCCCGGAACAGGGAGTAACAAGTTATAGTTCTTACACTCTGCAGAGGTGCGTCACTTTACCCATGAGAGACCTTAGGTTTTGTTGCACGACCGGGAGTATGTCCCCGTTCAAACTTCCTTGGTTTGAGGCCCAACCTAAGATCCAAGCCAATCACTGCCTTCTCCGCGACCCCGCATGTCTCCTTGGTGTACACCATGCCCACCTATTGAATTATGGCTATGGTTTGTACAAACCGTTCAGATGCCGGAACTATCGTGGGACGTTGAGGGCTCCCACCCATATGATGCATATCCTCTACGAATTACCATAAATAATATGCACGATACGAGTGATAACAGCCACGACCCGCACATCTAGCTCCATGCGAGAGGGAAAAGATACAGCTGACTTCTCCGTCCCATTCCAAATCTCATGGTCAACGCGTAATATGCGGCGCAAGAATCACTGGCGACATTGGTTGTTAAGTCCTAGGTAATATGTTCCTTTACCACCGGAACTCTTATAGTAGGTTATTACCTCATGGTAAATAACCTATAATCACATTATTATGAAAATAGTGTTTTATGACCTTTTTCAAATGCAGGTGATGACAACACTGGATTTGTAAAATACTTTACATAAAATAATCAAAGGACATGAGCAAGTGTGAACTTTCCTTTTGTGATTGCAAGATTATGCACTCATGGTCTTCGAGACGACATAAGATCCAATATTTTAAATATGCATCATTGGTTCGATAAGGACTAGTGTTTAAAGTAGCAATATGTAGTTATGCATAAGTAATGCTATGCATTTTTGTAAAACTCCCAAGTTGAATCCTCAATACTTTGAGTGAAGTGAATTCAAGTGATTCTTTTCAGAGTTGGGTTTATCTTCAAATTTTACTTTACAAGTAATGACCTTTATAAGGAACCTAAGTGTTAATAATCCAAAATATGTAAGTAAAGTATAAGATGATGTGATTAGGGTGAATTGTCATGTGGTGATTATGATAAAAGTCCTTGGGATTGAGTTGTTAAGAGTTGAAGAACTTATTATAAGATTGTTATTTAAAGTGGCAAAAAGAATAACATTCGAAGAAATGATTTCCTGTGTAATGTTTAAGCAATCTTCATTGTTAATAAAATGTGATCAATTCCTTTTGGTATTTGATTGATTAGATTGGACTGGAGATGCATTATGTCTTAATTGAAATAGACCAAAGTTAACTATAAAAACATAAGGAATTTATTAGACATGATGTTTATAAGCTTTGAGACTGAAGTTAATTTTAAAAGGTTTAAGTAAACTTAATATGTAATATATTTTAATTATTTCCAAGTTTTAGATTTATGATAGGTATAACTAAGGTGTGGAATTATTCACTTTATATTTAAGTGAATGATTGGATTAAATTTGTTTTTCTTATTAAGAAAATAATATGTATTCATTTAATGGAATCATAATTAGATGGTCTTAGTAATTTGTTAGAATTTAATGTTATGTTAATAGTGGTTAAGATATAATGATTATTCACTATATTATATAATTGGGTGATACCCAATTTTTATTTAAAAGAATTTTTAGTAAGATTTTTAAAGGAATATTTTAAAGTTAAAAGTTATACTTAAGTTTGAGTATGAATTTAAGTTATGGGTTTGGAGTTAGTACTAAGACACTAATTGCTCAAAGTTTTATAAGAATTCTGATTATTTCTTACTTAAGAATTGTTTTAAAGAATTCACAAAATAGATATTAGTTAAAGCTTTATTATTTAAAATATTAAAAGACTTTCCTAATGGTATATTTAATATTCTTCTAGTGTAATATATTTATTCAAGACCTTAAAAATGAATTTTATTTATTTTTAAGTATTATATTTATTTTTATAAAATTCACCAAAGAATTAAGTGTCTTTAATTATTTACTTTATGTTTATTTGTAAAACTCTAAGTGAGTATTTTTATAAAATAATAGAGTTATTTTGATACACAAAAATGATTTTTATTTATTTTTAGGGTTTTTTTATTTTATAAAATTTCATTTAAAATTTAATGGTGTTAATAATTATTTTTATTTAAAAAAATTTTAAACACTTAAAATTATATTTTTATTAGGTAGATATATTTTTGTGATCATCTTGATATATCATATATATTTTTAGGAGTTTTCTTTATTTCTCTAGGGTATAATTATTGTTTAGGGGTAGTTTGGTTATTTAGTGATTTGATAAATATTTTATTTCTTATTTATTTTTCTTTGGAATTGGGCCAGGTTTACCAAAGGGGCCCATTTGGACCCAATCTGGCCCATCTGGCTCAGGGTCAAACCCCACCCTGGTTCACCCCACACTCCACACACACACACACACGCACACACAGACCTCATCCACTCCTTCCTCGCCCCCGTGCGAGGTCGCTGCCGCCAGCCACTTCGGCCACCGCTGGCCGCCTCCTTCGCAGCCACTCGCTGGCCAAGCTCCTGCCTAACTAGTGGAGCCAGGGAAATCACACCCCGACCCACCCTATTTCTTCCTCATCTCACTCACGCTAACCCCTCTCTGCCATGCTCGATGCGCCGCCGTCGCTGCGCTGCCGGATGGCGTCCAGCTCCGGCTCTGTTAAATCTCGATGAGGCCCTGGATCTCGCTCCTTCTTCGATCCCCCTGGTCTCAATGATGCTCTTCTTCTCTATTCAGGCCCCCCACGAAACCCTAGCCGTGCAGTTTCGGCAAGGTCACCGGCGCGGCTACTCTAATCCTCATGCCCGGATGCTGCTTGTCCTCGGCTCCTTTATGGCTCCGTTGGGTTTTTACCGTTAGTTACTTTCTAGGCCGTCTCGGCCATGGTTGTCCGCATCTCGCGCCGTCTGCTGGGGCTGCTCTCTATGGTGATGAGGTATTGCAGCAACGATTGCGACCTACTCTATTCTCTGATGCCGGAAGGACGGTAGTGAATGCAACCCCGGTAGGGAATTTCCTAGCTATTTCGGTTATGATGTTATTCCTGCATTTTCTCCTACCTTGATCCAGGTAATTCTTGTGTGACCGACCCTCGAGTCGACGATTTATCTTATTTGGATGTTATGTGGTTAATTTTAGTATTCCAATTAAGCCTGGAGATGACTTAGGTTGATAGTAATTACTCGATCTAGTTTGTTTTATTGGTCTTGTAGCTGATGGAGTGCTGGTTATTTGATGTTCCAATTTAGGCCTGGATGTAATTAATTGGTTGATAGGGTTTTGGTATGGATGCTATGCATCAATAACTTGCAATGGATGATTCTGGAATTGTATTCTTACTATAGTTTTACTCTGGTTAGTCAATTTGTAAGGCTGTATGATTTAGCTATTAGTGGTATTGTAGTAATTTCCAGTGCACCATACTTTAGTGAGTAATATTATTTGTTGCTTTCATTTGGTGGTAAAATAGATATGGTTGCTGTAGTAAATAGATGGCCACACATATTATGTTTGAATCTTTTTCTGTAAATATAAGTGTGTGAATATTATTGCTTGCCAAAATTCCTTTAAGGATGTCCCTGACCTATAGTTTTGTGGAGTCTGCGCTTAATAGGGATCTGGTTCAGATGCTGTTGCATTTAGTTATCCTGATCACCTCTACTTTTACTACTTTATCCACTTTAGCAGCCATAGCCTGGCCTTCTCCACCTTGTCCTTGCCATTGCATGGCTCCTCGCAGCAACCATGGTGTAGTGATCTGGTGGTGATTTGGGCTAGTGTCTTGGTTGGTGAGATATGGATTGGCTTTGATGAGTTCTAAAGAGGAATGAGTTCTTGAGTTTTTTGGTGTAGTGATAGAATGGATCAGGATGTGTTGGTCTTGTGGTCTGCAAACTAAGAATGGATTACTGTTTTGGCTAGCGGTTGTGGCTATCCTATTATACTACCACTACTATTGTTGCTTCTACTGCTGTGTCGACAGCACAACATTATGCATGGTTATGTGAGGAGCTTGTCTGCTTACCTCTAGTGAGTGGATCAGATCTAGTAATTTGGCTGTTACTCCTACTTCTTTACTATGTCCTTATCTGGTGTAACTTGCCTCTTGGCCAATGATATTGTACTGAGGCTACACATCTGATAAGAATAGATGCTCTATTTGGTGAAACTTGCCCCTGCCTATGATGCATAATCCCGAGGCAAAAATTCTAGATAAGAACAGATTTTACATTGGCCCCTTTTTATTTAATACTACTCAATGATGAGGCAAAGCAATGCATTAAATTGCTAAAACCTGAGAGTACCATAACCCCCATAACCTCCGGTGTTTTCTATTTCTTTTGCTTGTTGCTTTCTTGTAGGGATCAAGACTAAGGAGGATAAGAAGAGATGAAAAAAACAGGATACAAAAGTAGATAGGAAAATAATTTAGGTTTTCTTTCTTTTAACTATTATTGTAATTTCTTTTATGTTTAAATAATGTAAAGACATTGTATGATTGTATCTTATTTAATAAAGTTATTTGTTTTATATTTCGTTTGTAAAGACAATGTAATACTATATAATCTTAATAAAGCTTAATTTTTCTTTCTATTTGTAATCTAAATTATTGTAATGTTCATATCTTGTTTATAATTTTGAACTCAGTTCTTATTGTAAATCCTTTTTTTCTTTTGTGTTTGAATTTCAATTGTCTTGTATACTTAGATAATTGTTAATACTGTATCTTAAATATAATTAAGAGTTCACCTTTTATTTATTATTACAATTTACTTTCCAATTATTATTCCATTTCAAATTCTTTTAATATTCAGATCTTTCAATTTAAAATTCAAATTTTGAATTATCTTCCCCTGAAAGACAAAAGCACAATAGAGGTCATGTCAAAATCCATCGCACTTGTCCGGATGTTTCCATCAGAACAAGAGAGATCTCGATCCCTCTATAGCTTCCTTAGTTTTGCGCGAAAATTCCCCGGATTTTCTTATGCATGAATGCAATGCACAAACATGTGTCCTGTCTATTTCGAGGTGCTAATCCTAGGATGTTACAATATTCATGAAGCTGAGTCGATAAAATAAATGAGACAATTGCAGCATGTGTTTATCATAAATGATACATAGGAATAAGTTCATGAATAGTACCTTACTTGAATCATCCGAATAATATTAGCAGGCTTCCACACCTTAGTATTTAAAAGTTCACAAAATATTACTCTCAACATGATGTAAAAGTATTCAGTTCAACCGAATGAGTTAGCGAGGTAGTCCCAAGATTTTTAGGATTAACATATTCACTTGGGATTTAAAATCTCAAACGTTCCTTTGTCTCACCACAAGATAGTGGTGTATGCCTATTTTCTCTTTGCACATTCGCTCTTTTTCTTCTCTCTTTTCTTCTTTATTTTATATATATGCTCACACTTTCGTTTAAGTGCTGTGCAAAGGAGCTAGTCATACATCCCACTTCATGTAGGAATTCAAAGTTTAAAGATCTCAATTAACAAATTCCAATTGTATATGAAGCATCTTTATGGCTTGAATACTCTACCTCGACTTGTTCTCACTCTATTTTTGATAGCACTTTTAATTTTCCTCTGTTAAAGGTTTCTTTCTCAACTTGACTAATTAGATTATTTTTCCTTTTGTAAATCAAACCATGAACTTACAACATATTGACTAAATTATCTTTCTATGTTACATTAATACCAATCGTGTGGAATACCCTATTACTATCATCAAGTGCAAGTAAAATTATACTCAAGCCATTCATATATCCAATAATACAAGCACAAACTCAATAATGCTCCATATATGATAATAAACTCAAAATTTCATAAAAGGGATCGACTATTCCTGAAAGGAATTCTAATGACGCAAAATTTTATTTCTAAGCTCGAACTAATGCAAAACTAAAATAGTAATATAAAACTTATAAAATAGATTACAAGGTCTTAAAGATCTCCCCAAGCTTGGAATCAAGCCAGGCGGGATCAAATAACTCCTTGTTGGTACCTATTCCTCCTCGTGGGTGAGAAGAGTATTGACTTCTTCCCCTGTGTTGCAAACTTTAGCTATGCTTGCAAGGCAGATGCTGTAACATCCCAAAAATATTGAACAATGATTATCAATTTCCAATCACCAAAATTAGGGTTAACAAAAACTTTTGTTAAATTAAATCATATGAATGCATGTGTGTTCTTCTAGATAGGAAGGAATGGTTTAAAGATGAAAAAACATTATCTAAAACTTTTCCAAGCAGAAACAAATCAAGAGAAAATAAAAAACAAACAAAACAAGCAAATGGTCATTTTTGCCAATCTTGCTCACTAGGCTACTTTGAGTTTTTCTAGTCCAAGATTTCAAACAGAAACAATTCCATTTATTTTCACCCCTTGCTAGACCAAGTAAAATTGAACCCAAGCCCACCGTTAAAACTTACAGAAACATTTGGCAACTTGATTCAAATGACAATTCAAAATTGAATCTTTAACATATGGGAAGGTCACCAATTCTCAAAAACCAACCAAAGCAATTCACCTTGACCTTTCCAACTAACCAGAGACTACCTAGTATGTAACTAGTGCACCTACCAAGTTTGAACAAAAAATTCAAATTCAAATCTCTTTTGGCCATTTCTTCAAACACCTTGCAAACACAAATCAGACAAACAACAAACACTATAGTGAGCAGTGATTTGGCCAACCTTGTTCCCTCTCTAGATCATAGCAGACTATTAGTAGATCATCTAGCTTAGTTATCAAGCTCTAGCACCACTATGAGCTTGCCATTGCCATCAATGGTGACCATGCCGAGCCTCACCTTGCCACCCCTTGGTTGACAGCAAGCTAGGAATAGCACCAAGCCTAGCCACCTTGTCTGAGACATTGACCACCATCCACCGCGACCCCTATCCAGCGGCAACACCCTGCCCGCCACTAGACCACTCTAGAAACGTCGTGCCCTATGCCTTTGCGCCATGCCGAGAGCGCGCCAGAGCGCTGCACTCGACACGCACCCACAGACCGCGCGCCACCCTCGTCGCGTGCAAGCGTGATCACCACCGTCCCAGGAGACCGCCAGACAACCCCGTTCGCCGCCGTGCGACCCGTAGCCACGGTGCGCCATTAAAATGCCCGCCAGACCCGCCCAGAGCACCGCAGCGTTCCAACCGTCTCGCACTGCCCCACGCCTCGAGACCATGCCGTTGAGCTTCGCCAGGAAGCACAACACCGCCCCTACCGTCGCCCATGCCATTAGCTCACTATGCCGATGACCACGACGAGCTCCAGCCGCGCCCTTCGGTCCCCTCTTGGAACTATAAATAGAGGCCACCCCCGCTCGAATTCTTCACACCAACACACTCCTCTCTTTCTCAGAACCACCCCCACTCATTCCTGGAGCAAGGCAAGCAGCAGGTCGCCAGAATTTGGCCGGAGTCTGCCGCGGAGGACGAAGAAAGGAGCCAGCGATTGGATCCGCCACAGGAGAAGCCGCCGGTACCAGGAGGTTCGCCGTCGTCGGCTTCGTCGTTCGCCCTCGTCGCCGACCCTCGCCTGAGCCCCGGTGAGCCCTTGTAGACCCCCACTGGATGTGCTAGGGTTCTGTCTCACCGGGGTTGCCCGACGGAGATGATAAGTCACGGCCGTTAGATTAGATGTTGATCGCGCGGTCCACATCACCCTATACCGCTTTGCACCCCCTGTCTCGCTGACTGGTGGGTACAACCACTTAAACTCACCCCCGCGCGCGTTGTGCGCCGTCGGCCGGCCCATTTACCTTCCCACGTGACCCAGTAGTTTGAATTTAGGTTTATCTTTTAGTTTCAAACTCAGTTCTGTACCTAGATTCAAAAATCAACCCAGGTCGATTCACTGAACCAAAATGCATGAAACCAATTTTGTTAGAAAGGTACTGGGATTCTTAATCCAAGCCTGTTTGATTCAATTCATTTGGAATCGTAGATCATCTATAGTAAAAATAACAAGGCAGAATCTTTCTGCATTCAAACATTTTTGAAAATTCAACCACAAAAGCATTTTAGTTGATTCCAACTATCAAAAATCACATTTGACTATACCCTTCTGAATATACAAAAATATCTAGGTTTAGTTGCAGAAATAATGGACAAGCAATGAAAGAATGCCCCATAGGAAATTCTAGTCACTTTACTTAATTAAAATAAAAAGGTTAAACCTTATTAAATTGTGACACCACTTTAAATCACATTCCCAAGTACTGAAATATGTGGTGATTACATGTGTAAACATGATCCCATGTTTTAGTTGGAAAATATTAAATCTGAAGTAGTTTTTCAATGAGTAGAAATTACGTTTCTAAAATAAAAGAAATAAAACTATTGCCTTAATCTTTGTGATGTTTGTGATGATACTAGATCATCTAGTGAAAACCTTGGCGTGATAAATAGAAGTAGTTAAGTATTGTTTGGTGATTGTGTACCTCGTATTTATTTATAGATGCTAGTACCGACCAAGGATACGAGGAGGAAGGAGAATACTACGAGAAAGAAGCCGAGGAGAACTTCAACCACTGCTCTACTCAAGGCAAGCTAACACTTGCAACTTAGCAAGCTAATCCTTGCAAGCTTATACTAATATCTTAGCAAGCTACTATCTTAGCAAGCTAAGCTAAACCATGCAAGTATTACCCGCAAGATTACACCACTTGGTACCCAATCCTAGTTTTATTTCTTTATCAAAGCTTTCTATTTTAGTTTACTTAGTGAATTGTAGATTCTAGAAAGATATGTAAAGGTAGCATAAAGAGCATAAAACTTGACCTAAGTTAGATAATGTTGATGTCATCCTGAGGCATGAGATTGAACTTAGATCATTCACACTTGATTACTCATACATTGGAAATGTATCTGTTAGACCCCTCCTTTATAAAGGAAAGGATCCCTGTGATTGCAATGCTAGTCCCTGGATCAATGCTAGCATCCACAGTTTAAGATGAAGTACACAGATACAAAGGTCGTTTATTACATTCATTCTAGAGATAAAACATAGTCTTTTACAACTCATAGCCAAAGGCCTAATACAAGAGTTTAAGGAATAAGCAAATAAACACAAGTCTTCATCTTCATGTGCCACAGGCAAGCATGTTAAGTGTAGACTCATGACTCCTATTCATCATCGGAGTAACCTGCAACATCACAAGTTACAGCCACAGAGGGTCAATACTTTGGAATAGTATTGGCAAGTGATACCTTAGTATATTTTAAGTGGACTATATTACTATATGCATTTTGGCTAAGTGTAGCTTGGCTTGCTTTGCTTGAAAATAGATTTTACCTATTAGTTGAAATCACTAAGTTTTTCTTTGTCAAAACATTCCCAAAGAACCACCAATAGACATTGGGGTCCTTCACCCTTGTTCACCCATAATTTTTACTTAGAAGTTGGAGTGATGAGATTCTTGTAGCTTCCATGTCTTGATGGTCAAAAGTGTCCATTGCCCTGGACTAGGCTAAGTACTTAGGTTTTCCATCTGCAGAGGTTGTGCACTTTCCCCACCAGACTTGGTTTCCCAAGACAGGACCTTTCAGAAGCCTTTCCTTAGTCAAATGGATGCGCTCCAACCTATCATCCCATCTACCACCAACTGTCCAAATGACTAAGTTCTAGCAACCTATATGATCAAGGCAGAGCCCATATTGCCAAGTGGTTGCACTGTAAGCTTTCTCAACACTTGGCCTCCAAATCCCTTTGTGCCTGGGTGGCTTACCACAAGTGAGATACACAACCCAAGTCCATGGCCTTGTGTAACCACTCAACATAACCCATTCTTCCATTCCACCCAGGAGATTCATTTAACTTAGTGGTTTTATTAGAAAAATATAAGTCTCATGACTTAGAAATATTTCCATCATGGTAAGTGTAGATTTTCCCCAACCCTTGTTTGGTATATAGCTAGGCTAAGCTAGGCATGGCAACTTATCATAGGGAGAATTCCCTAGCAATTCTACTATTCTAATCTACATAGGATTTCCCAATTTAGCATTAGACAAAAATAGCATGCAAGCAAAATATATAATGCTAGTACAAAACATAGGTTAGAAATATTCATGAAAATATCACTTGCCTTGGTAGTGGGGAGAGCTGCACTCTTCACAATCACAATCACTAGCAAAATCTACACAAAAATTATAGCATACAATTACACACAATTATATACAATCAAAAATAATATGAATACATGTATGCAAGAATTTACCAAGTGGTGATTTTGAAAATTCCTACCAAGCATGCACATGTTTACAGAAACTTAACTAATCCCAAGTTTGCCAACTAAACTTAATTTGACACCAAAATAAATTATTACACAAAAACTATACTCAAAATAGCCTTAAACATGTTTCCATAAATAAAGTAATTTTACTGTTACTATTTGTTAAACAAATTGGATATTCAGAAAGGTCTCGTTTCACTGAATCCAACGGTATAAAGTTTGTAAAATTCTAACGTGGCATTCAAAAGTTATAGCAGTTTGAAGTTTGGATCTAAATCTGGTTTTAAATTCTGTTTTTGAATTAAATCTTGCCACGCGTCGCAAACCTTCTTGGTGCGTCGCTTGTGCGGATCGGCGATCGCATCGTGAGATCTAACTTAGATCTAACGATCCGACGCTGCGTACCTCTTCGCCTAGATCTATCCTAGCCCTACGATGCATCCAACGGACCAAACCATCAAGCCACGAGCGGCGGTGGCGCGTTGATCGGCGCGTCGGACTACGGTGGCGCCCGGCGTTCTAGAGCGTCGCAAGGAAGAAGGGCTTACCAGGTTCGCGCCAAGGCTCGACGTGGTAATCGGCTTGCGGAGGGGCACTCGGAGATGGGCTCTAGATCTCGTCGGAGTTGCGTCAGCGTCGGTGGATGTTGTCGAGTCGTTGCGAGGTTACGCATCGCTAACATGAACCAACGGGTTTATGAGATCGCAGGACAATTGCGAACACGCCGGGTGAATAAGAAAGCAAGGCGCTGGACTTCCGAGATTGCTCGCCGGAGTTGGGGTGGTCGTCGGGTGCTTACGGCGTCAGCGAACACGGCGACTGGGCAAGACAGATGCTCTGTTGTGGTTAGGAGGTGCGCAAGAGGATTACGGGTGTCTCGAACAATCCAGAGGAAGGGCACGGGCTCACCTGAATCGATCGCCGGAGTTGGCTCTGCGGCGGTCTCGAAGCGAGTCGTGGACAGCTGGTGGCGTGAGTGTGGGATTTTGGGGGGAAAATGATCGTGGGAGGTGGGGATCTTATAGCGGTGCCTCGACAGAAACGCCCGTGTTTAAATGCCCAATTAAGCCGCCATTACGGCGAGGATCGCAGCGGCGACGTGGTCGCGGCGCAGTTTGGGAAAACGATGGCGTGGGCAGGGCCGCTCGTCGGCGATGTGTCTTGAAATGAGGTGGGGTCCGTCATCGTGGCTGAGCAGCGTCTTAGCGTGAGAGAAGAAAAAGAAATCCCCGGGTGGGCTAGCTGGGCTCGATCCTCTGCTGGGCCAGATAACTAGCGCTCGGCCCTTTTCATTTGTTTAGTTCTTTTTCTTTTCTAATTCGATTTTCTGATTAGGTTTTCAAATAGTTTCAAAATTAATTTGAATTCAAATCTTTCTGAGGTTTTGCAGGGGTGATTTGGTCTCAGAAATAAGTCAAAGCTCATGGGGTTACCTTGCAAAGGCTTGGTCAGACTTGGATTTCAAACAAACAGAGTCTATGCACCATTTTGTAAATGTTTCAAAATAGAGGTTTTGAAATTATTTCTAATTTGAAAATTTTGGTTAGACTTTTACACCTAATCTTTCCCATAGTGGGGCAAGCAAACAAGTTCCTTAACATTTAAGTTTCAAAAGGTGATGGCCTAATGAGTGAAATTTACTCACATGAAATCATAGCACAAGTTTCTGTTTTTGAGAAGAACCCTAAATGATGATGAATGCTTTTAGATGATATGAATGAGTTTTGGAATATAAATTTATGTATGTTACAAATCTAACCCCCTTAAGATGAATCTCTCCCTCGAGATTTGGGTTGGCTAGCAAAATAGGTGAGGGTAGTCTTTCCGAAGATCATCTTCTCTTTCCCATGTTGCTTCCTCTTCGGAATGATGGTTCCATTGCACTTTGCAAAACTTGATAGTTTTTGTCCTTGTGACTCTTTCTGCGGTCTCAAGAATCTTGATAGGCTTTTCCTCATAGGTGAGATCAGTTTCTAGTTGGACTTCTTCCAAAGGTATGGTATCCTTCAGAGAAGTTTCTTCCATTTCTGGGTGACATTTCTTGAGCTGACTCACATGAAACACATTATGGACAGCTGACAGAGATTCAGGCAATTCAACTTCATATGCAACTTCTCCCTTGCGACTTAGAATTTTGAATGGCCCAACATATCTTGGTGCCAACTTTCCTTTGACTCCAAATCTTTTTACTCCACGAAGTGGTGATACTCTAAGATAAGCTCTATCCCCAACTTCGTAGGTGACTTCTCTACGCTTAGAATCTGCGTAGCTTTTCTGTCGGGACTGTGCTACCTTCAACCTGTCTTTAACCAATTTGACCTTCTCTTCGGTGTCTTTGATAAGATCAGGTCCAAATAAGCTTCTTTCTCCCACACCATTCCATAACAATGGGGTGGTACACTTCCTTCCGTAGAGTAACTCAAATGGTGCCATTCCAATACTAGATTGATGACTATTGTTGTAAGAGAACTCTGCGTAAGGCAAGCTTTCATCCCAACTTGCTCCATAGTCTAAAGCACAGGCTCTCAACATGTCTTCAAGAATTTGGTTAGTCCTTTCTGCTTTTCCATCCGTTTGAGGATGAAAGGCAGTACTGAATTCCAACCTCGTTCCCAAGGATTCATGAAGCTGTCTCCAAAAGTGAGAAGTGAACTGAGTTCCTCTATCTGATACAATACTCTTAGGCACACCATGAAGGCATACAATTCTGCTCATGTAGATTTTTGCTAACTTGGCACTTGTATAAGTTGTCTTCACGGGTATAAAATGAGCCACTTTAGTTAGGCGATACACTACCACCCATATGGAATCATACCCTGACCTGGTCCTTGGTAATCCGGTAATGAAATCCATACCAATATTTTCCCACTTCCATTCAGGAATAGTCAGTGGTTGAAGCAAACCAGCTGGTTTCTGATGCTCCGCTTTTACTCTGCTACACACATCACACAAAGCAATATGTTCGGCGATGTCCCTTTTGAGATTGTTCCACCAAAATCTTTCTTTCATGTCCATGTACATCTTGGTGTTTCCCGGGTGAATAGAATACGGAGAGTTGTGAGCCTCTTGTAAAATCAGTTTCCGCAACTCCGGGTCTTGTGGAACGCATATACGTTTCCCATTCCATAAGGTACCTTGTTCGTCTATATGAAAACTCTTAGCTTTCCCTAGAATTATATTTTCCTTAATCTTTTCAATTTCCTTATCAGTTTTCTGAGCTTCTTGGATCTTGTTCAATAAAGTGGGTTGAACAGCCAAGGACATGAGATGTCCTTCAGGCACAATCTCCAATCTGAGTTCTTTGAATTGCTTACACAAGTCATCTGGCAATTCCCCTTTGGTAAGGCCATTTACAAACGTCTTACGACTTAGAGCATCGGCTACTACGTTCGCTTTACCGGGGTGGTATTGCAAACTTAAGTCGTAATCCTTAATAAGTTCTAGCCATCTCCTTTGTCTCATGTTGATTTCTTTCTGGGTGAAGATATACTTCAAGCTCTTATGATCGGTGAACACTTCACATCGCTTACCCAAAAGGTAATGTCTCCATGTTTTGAGTGCATGGACGACATAGTCTAACTCCAAATCATGAGTAGGATAGTTTACTTCATGAGTTTTGAGTTGTCTCGAAGCATAGGCTACGACTTTACCATCTTGCATAAGTACGGCACCCAAACCTTGATGAGACGCATCACAATATACTTGGAAATCCTTTTCCAAATCTGGCAGACATAGAACTGGTGCTGTCACAAGTCTCTTCTTCAGCTCTTGCAAGCTGACTTCACAACCTTCAGTCCACGCAAATTTCTTGTCCTTCTTTAGCAATTATGTCATTGGCTTAGCAACCTTCGAGAAATTTTCAATGAACCTTCTGTAGTAACCTGCTAAGCCGAGGAAACTACGAACTTCTTTTACATTCTTGGGAGATTACCATTCTGTCACAGCTGAAACCTTAGCAGGATCAACTGCCACACCATCCTTTGTCATAACATGACCAAGAAAACCAACTTCCTCTAACCAAAACTCACACTTGCTGAATTTGGCATAAAGTTTATGCTCTCTTAACTTTTCAAGTATCAAGCGCAAGTGTCTTTCATGTTCTTCCTTACTCTTGGAGTAGACTAAGATGTCATCGATGAAAACGACCACAAACTTGTCAAGGAATTCCATGAATACCTTGTTCATCATATTCATGAAGTATGCTGGAGCGTTGGTTAAACCAAAAGGCATCACAGTGTACTCATACAATCCATACCTTGTGGTGAATGTTGTCTTAGGTATGTCTTGCTCTCTTATCTTGAGTTGAAAATAACCTGACCGAAGATCAATCTTCGAGAACACACATGCTCCTTCTAACTGATCAAACAAGTCGTTGATTCTTGGCAAAGGATATTTGTTCTTGATGGTCACCTCGTTGAGAGAACGGTAGTCAATACATAATATTTGTGTTCTATCCTTCTTCTCCACAAACAATACCGGGGCTCCCCAAGATGAAGAACTTGGTTGAATAAACCCTTTCTGCAACTGTTCTCCTATCTGCTTCTTGAGTTCTTTCAGTTCATCAACTGACATTTTGTACGGTCTCTTAGCTATTGGTCCAGAACCTGGTACCAAATCTATTAGAAACTCCACATCTCTATCCGGTGGCATTCCTGGTAACTCTTCCGGAAATACATCCGGATATTCACACACAATTGGCACACTGTCCATGCTAACCCCCTTAAGAGAATTCAGCTTACTTCCTTTGGGTTCAAAGTTTGACTTGAATTTTATTCTTTTTCCTTCTGGGGTTGTGAGTGTAACTGTACGATTGGCGCAATCTAGTACTCCTTCATACTTAGCCATCCAATCCATTCCCAAAATTACGTCTAGTCCTTGGGAATCTAGGATTATCAAAGCTTCTTGAAACTTATGTTTTCCAAACTCTATGACAAGGTCCCGCATCCAAGACTTACTATCATGTCTCCACGGAGAACTAACTTTTATTGGACACCCAATGTTTTCGGATGCAAACCCATTTCTATCAACAAATGCTTTTGATATGAATGAATGAGATGCACCGTGTCAAAGAGTACAAATGCTGGAATGGAATTGAGTCTCGAACTTACCAAAGAAGCATCGTGCTCTTCATAGACCTCTTCCACATTGATGTGGTTAACCTGTCCTTTCTGGAAAGGATTTGGCTTGTTAGGTCCTTCCACTTTCTTCTCAGGGCACTCATTGGCATAATTCCCCAGCTTCTTGCATTTGAAGCACTCAACTTGACTGATGTCCTTTTTAACATGCTGACCTCCACTTCCACTACCATTCCCACTGTGGTGGCTCTTATGTCCACTCTTGTGGTTCCTGTACTTATCATTGTCATGACTGCGATGATGCTTGTTGTCATGACGGTTGTGGTTGTGGTGCTTGTTGAATTTCCCATGTTTATGGGATCCCGAGCTGCCACTGTCATCATAGTGAGATCGTTTATGAGACGATCCCGAGCTGTGCTTGTCGGAGTGTTTCCTCTTCCTACTCTCGACTTGCTTCATTTTACTCTCCAAAATAGCAGCCTTGTCACACAAAGACTGATAAGTTGGAACATATGCCATGCATAACCGTAGGTTCTTCATCATTCAAACCCTCCAAATTTTTCCTTTCTTTTTGCATCTGTGTCAACCTCATCCGGTGCATAGCGCCGATTGTTGAACTCTTCTATGTACTCACCATCATGGTGGCGCTGCTTCAGGTTGTGAAACTCCTTTTTCAGACTCATCATTCCTGATGAGATATGAGCAGTGCGAAAACCATCTTCGAAGATAGCCCAAGTCACTTCATCAATAGGAGTGGTGATTTGGAAGTTATCCCACCATGTGGCGGCTGGTCCTTCCAACAGATGTGCTGTGAACCTGACTTTTTCAGCATCCGTGCAACCCACGGTCACTAAGTCCTTGTTCACAGAACGTAGCCAGTCATTGGCTACCATGGGATCAGTTGTTCCCGAAAACTTTGCTGGCCTCAGACGCAGAAATCTGGTGAGCATATCAAAACCCGGAGGGTTGTTGTTGTTGTTGTTGTTGTTGTTGTTGTTTTTGGGGTTGTTGTTGTTGTTGTTATTCTGGTTTTGAATGAATGTTGTCATCATTTGCATAAGCTGTGTTTGCGCATTCATCATTTGTTGCATTTCCGGGGTGATGTTGTTGGGGTTGGGGTTTGCGCGACGGGGAGGCATCTGTGGTTTGTTCAAATAGATAAGAATGAGATACCCATAGATGTTCTATGCACAATACATCATAAGGAAACACATAACAAGCAACATAAGAATAAAGATTGAACAACCACATAATAAGCTCATGAAGTAAAACACACAAGTGGCAAGCCATCCACATGTCGGATGGTCCAATAATAAGTTCACCATACAAGTATGAATATGAAAGATAAACGAGTAGTCAAGTCTACTCATCAGCATCAATCTCCTCCTCGATGAAGGTAAGACCTGCGTTCTCCATCGCGGTCTTGTTCTCCTCAATCGTAGTGTTCAAGGAATCGACCTTGGCTTTGAGAGCCCTCTTCTGGGAGCAAAGCCTCTCAATAACCATCTGCTGCTGTTCAAGCTCGAAATCCTTGGACTTCAGTTCCTCGGTCATGTCCCGGATTTTCTTGTTCCTATCCTGGACGCATTTCTCTTGACTCTTGAACTTGCGGTCCTGGGCCTCGAACTTTGTCTCCATATCCTTGATCATCTCATCCTGCTGTGCGAAAAGCTTGTCTTTCTCGCGTAGCTACAAGCTTCGTCATTGCCAAGCATGACGTTCGTCCTATCCGTGTCCACGTGCACGAGGAGAGTCTCTAAGTCCCCGAAGATAGAGACGATCGGCTCGCCGTGTCCCTCGAGTCGTCCTCAAAGTCGATGGACTCTCCATCAACATCACGCCTTCAAGACGTGGAAGTGGGTGCCCTAACTCGTCGGGAGTGACGGCCTAACAAACGCCCTATCAGTCCCGCATGACTACCTCCATGCCTCTCTCCGCCGCCGCATCGCTTGAAGACGATGGCCTGTAGTAGGCTCACCAAGGCCCTGGCTGGTTCACCTTGAAGCCCCAGAGGTCCTTCCTCTCGAACTTGGTGAGTGGGTACACCGTGATGGTGGGAAGAGAGAGATCGAGCAAAGTGGTAAGATCAATGATACGGGGTCCGAAACGGGTAACCTGGAGCTCCTCGACGGTGCTGATGGTAATAGGCATCTATTTATAAGATCGAAAAGTTATAACAGCACAATTTAAGATAAATACAAGACAACCATCTCATACATAACCATGGAACACAAATATCACACAAATCATGCATACATAAATCCATTACATCAACAAGGTCCAACTTATTTAAGGTATCATTTTGGAAAATAAAGTGATAGATGGTGGTCCACTAACAAAGTGTGCTTATAGGCCTATCTCACTGGATCTGGTGGCTATCACAATGTTCCTAGAGGCAATCCACCTATCTTGTTCACATGATTCCATCACTAAGTCTATTATATCCCCCCTTAACTCTTGGTTGGTGGCTTCCAACTCTTGGGTAAGTTCCTTCTCTTTCTCTAAGTCTTTTTGGAGATTGAGCATTCTGCACTTGACTCTAGCACTTAGTTCTTTGATAGTCCTCCAGTCGCATCTCTGGTGACTCAAAGAATGTGGTGTGCATTTTAGTGTTGGTGTACATGCAAAATCCCCTTTCTTTGTGGTTGTCTTCCTTGTTTTTGTACAAGTGAAGTTGCACCCACCAATACTCCACTCCTTCATCCATCAGGAAAGCCCTTGTACACAAATGCACCATGTGCTTCCATTGCCACCATGAGGTCCTTGAGTATACTGGGAAACTCAGTTTCACACTCCAAGGTCATGGTCATGAGTGGTCCTTTCTTCACGGCTTCGTTGATGGAGTTCATCTACAAATGGAGTTGATAATGAAAAGATTAGAAAAGTTTTACGAGAAGAATAGACAAGTGTAGAAGTAGTTGAATTTTTTTTCCTTAGTGGTTTTCAATCCTAGGTTCATAATCCTACAGGCAACACAGTGCTCTGATACCATCTGTTAGACCCCTCCTTTATAAAGGAAAGGATCCCTGTGATTGCAATGCTAGTCCCTGGATCAATGCTAGCATCCACAGTTTAAGATGAAGTACACAGATACAAAGGTCGTTTATTACATTCATTCCAGAGATAAAACATAGTCTTTTACAACTCATGGCCAAAGGCCTAATACAAGAGTTTAACGAATAAGCAAATAAACACAAGTCTTCATCTTCATGTGCCACAGGCAAGCATGTTGAGTGTAGACTCATGACTCCTATTCATCATCGGAGTAACCTGCAACATCACAAGTTACAGCCACATAGGGTCAATACTTTGGAATAGTATTGGCAAGTGATACCTTACTATATTTTAAGTGGACTATATTACTATATGCATTTTGGCTAAGTGTAGCTTGGCTTGCTTTGCTTGAAAATAGATTTTACCTATTAGTTGAAATCACTAAGTTTTTCTTTGTCAAAACATTCCCAAAGAACCACCAATAGACATTGGGGTCCTTCACCCTTGTTCACCCATAATTTTTACTTAGAAGTTGGAGTGATGAGATTATTGTAGCTTACATGTCTTGATGGTCAAAAGTGTCCATTGCCCTGGACTAGGCTAAGTACTTAGGTTTTCCATCTGCAGAGGTTGTGCACTTTCCCCACCAGACTTGGTTTCCCAAGACAGGACCTTTCAGAAGCCTTTCCTTAGTCAAATGGACGCGCTCCAACCTATCATCCCATCTACCACCAACTGTCCAAATGACTAAGTTCTAGCAACCTATATGATCAAGGCAGAGCCCATATTGCCAAGTGGTTGCACTGTAAGCTTTCTCAACACTTGGCCTCCAAATCCCTTTGTGCATGGGTGGCTTACCACAAGTGAGATACACAACCCAAGTCCATGGCCTTGTGTAACCACTCAACATAACCCATTCTTCCATTCCACCCAGGAGATTCATTTAACTTAGTGGTTTTATTAGAAAAATATAAGTCTCATGACTTAGAAATATTTCCATCATGGTAAGTGTAGATTTTCCCCAACCCTTGTTTGCTATATAGCTAGGCTAAGCTAGGCATGGCAACTTATCATAGGGAGAATTCCCTAGAAATTCTACTATTCTAATCTACATAGGATTTCCCAATTTAGCATTAGACAAAAATAGCATGCAAGCAAAATATCTAATGCTAGTACAAAACATAGGTTAGAAATATTCATGAAAATATCACTTGCCTTGGTAGTGGGGAGAGCTGCACTCTTCACAATCACAATCACTAGCAAAATCTACACAAAAATTATAACATACAATTACACACAATTATATACAATCAAAAATAATATGAATGCATGTATGCAAGAATTTACCAAGCATGCACATGTTTACAGAAACTTAACTAATCCCAAGTTTGCCAACTAAACTTAATTTGACACCAAAATAAATTATTACACAAAAACTATACTCAAAATAGCCTTAAACATGTTTCCATAAATAAAGTCATTTTACTGTTACTATTTGTTAAACAAATTGGATATTCAGAAAGGTCTCGTTTCACTGAATCCAACGGTATAAAGTTTGTAAAATTCTAACGTGGCACTCAAAAGTTATAGCATTTTGAAGTTTGGATCTAAATCTGGTTTTAAATTCTGTTTTTGAATTAAATCTTGCCACGCGTCGCAACCTTACTGGTGCGCTTGCTGGATCAGCGCAGCATCGTAGGATCTAACTTAGATCTAACGATCCAGACGCGCGCGTACCTCTTCGGCCTAGATCTATCCTAGCCCTACGATGCAGATCCAACGGACCAAACCATCAAGCCACGAACGGGTGGCGCTGGCGCGTTGACTGGCGGCGGCGCGTCAGACTACGGTGGCACCGGCATTCTAGAGCGTCCGCAAGGGGAAGAAGGGGCTTACCAGCTTCGCTGGAGGCTGCTGAAGCTCGACGTGGTACTGGCTTGCGGAGGGGCGCTCAGAGATGGGCTCTAGATCTCGTCGGAGTTGCGTCTGGCGTCGGGTGGATGTTGTCGGAGTCGTTGCCGAGGTTCTGCGTCTCCCTAACACGAACCAACGGGTTTAGGAGATGCGCAGGACAATTGCGAACACGCTCGGGTGAATAAGAAAGCAAGGCGCCGGACTTACGAGATTGCTCGCCGGAGTTGGGGTGGTCGCCGGGTGCTTACGCTGCCGAACACGCCGACTGGGCAAGACAGATGCTCTGTTGTGGTTAGGAGGTGCGCAAGAGGATTACGAAGTGTCTCGAACAATCCAGAGGGGAAGGGGCGCACGGGGCTCACCTGAATCGATCGCCAGAGTTGGCTCTGTCTGCGGCGGTCTCGAGCGAGTCGTGGGTAGCCTGGTGGCGTGAGTGTGGGATTGACTGGGGGAAAATGATCGTGGGGAGGTGGGGATCTTATAGCCGGTGCCTCGACAGGAAACGCCCGTGTTTAAATGCCCAATTAAGCCGCGCCATTACCGGCAGTGACTGCAGCGGCGACGTGGTCGCGGGCGCAGTTTGGGGAAGACGATGACAGCGTGGACAGGGCCCGCTCGTCAGCGATGTGTGCGAAATGAGGGTGGGGTCCGTCTGTCAGCGGCTGAACGCGTGCGCTTGCGCGTGAGAGAAGAAAAAGAAATCCCCGGGTGGGCTAGCTGGGCTCGATCCTCTGCTGGGCCAGATAACTGGCGCTCGGCCCTTTTCATTTGTTTAGTTCTTTTTCTTTTCTAATTCGATTTTCTGATTAGGTTTTCAAATAGTTTCAAAATTAATTTGAATTCAAATATTTCTGAGGTTTTGCAGGGGTGATTTGGTCTCAGAAATAAGTCAAAGCTCATGGGGTTACCTTGCAAAGGCTTGGTCAGACTTGGATTTCAAACAAACAGAGACTATGCACCATTTTGTAAATGTTTGAAAATAGAGGTTTTGAAATTATTTCTAATTTGAAAATTTTGGTTAGACTTTTACACCTAATCTTTCCCATAGTGGGGCAAGCAAACAAGTTCCTTAACATTTAAGTTTCAAAAGGTGATGGCCTAATGAGTGAAATTTACTCACATGAAATCATAGCACAAGTTTCTGTTTTTGAGAAGAACCCTAAATGATGATGAATGCTTTTAGATGATATGAATGAGTTTTGGAATATAAATTTATGGATGTTACAGTATCTATAATTTTTGATGATACATGCTTGTTTTGTATCTACTTTGATTTGCTTGTCTACACTTTGAGGTGATTTTTACATGTTTTCTAGTACTAACCTATTAACAAGTTGCAACAGTGCCAGATGCCTGTTTTCTGCAATTTTTGGTTTCAAAAAAGTTAGTAAAGAAATATTCTCGGAATTGGACGGGACAAACGTCAAAGTCAATTACTTTCCGTGGGGAACAAGAAGTCCAGAGGAGAGCTAGAGGGGCCAACCAGGGGGGCCAGACCCACCCCGGGCGCGGGGGTAGGTGGGCCCGCGCCTGGCTAGGGTTTGGTGGCCCTGGCCGCCTCCCGGTCTTGCCCCTTCACCTATAAGAATCCCCCGACGCAGAAACCCTGAGTACCGATCAGAACGAAACCGTATGTAGCCGCCGCCAGCATTGTCCCTAGATCGGGGGGATCTGAAGTTCTTCCCGGCACCCTGCCGGAGGGGATATCATCCCGGAGGCCTTCTCTCCGGTATGATGCGTGAGTAGTTCCACCTTGGACTACGGGTCCATGTAGTAGCTAGATGGTTGTATCTCCTCCTTTGTGCTTTTATGTATATAGATCTTGTGAGCTCCGTTCATGATCAAGATCTAATCTATTTTTAATCATGCATGTTCTGTTTGCGGTGATCCGATGGATATTGAGATTATTATGTTGGTTTGATTAATGGTTTTATCTTTATGATTATATCATGTCTGTGTTGTTTGTGATCTTGCATGCTCTCCGTTGTTAGTAGATATCTTGGCCAAGTAGTTGCTAGTGACTCCAAGAGGGGGTATTTATGCTCGATAGTGGGTTCATGCCTCTATTTAATCTAAGGGAAGTGACAGAAATCTCTAAGGTTGTAGATGTGTTGTTGCCACTATGGAGAAAACAACGGTCTCTTGTTCATGGAACATGTGGACTGTTTACCTTACACACTTTGCTTAAAGCAGTTGTATGTTGCTTGCAACTTAATACTGGAGGGGGTTCGGATGATAACCTGAAGGTGGAATTGTAGTCATAGATGCAGTTGGATGGCGGTCTATGTATATTGTTGTATTGCTCAATCAGCCTCATAGGATCTTTTTGACTAGTAATTGCATTGTTAGGCCTTGCTCAGTTCCTCTCAATTGCCCCGATGTAATTTGTTTACCCTTCATGCCATGTTGTTTATCTAAGGAGAGCACCTCTAGTGAACTATGGACCCCGGTCCAATCTTTACCATTGATACATCTTCACTGTTACCTGGTTACTTGCTACAAACTACCATTACCTTCCATACCATACGTTTAATCCTTTGTTACAGCAAACCGGTGAGCTTGACAACCTCATTGATTCGTTGGGGGCAAAGTCTTGAGTTTGTGTTGTGCAGGTCTCCGCATTGCTTGCAACACTTGTGTGACGTTTCCTTCCTCCTACTGGTTCGATAACCTCGGTTTCTTACTGAGGGAAACTTGCTGCTGTGCTGCTTCATACCTTGCTCTTGGGGTTTCCAACAAAGTGTCCCATGACAAGTACTAGGCGCCATCAAGCTATTTTCTAGCGCCGTTGCCGGGGGCTAAGGACGTATTCACAAGGGGAGTACTACACTTCCTTCCTCTTGTAACATCCCAGCATTAGAGCTTAGAAATAAGCTAAACACAGGTGTGTGCATTGCATTCATCTATAGAAAATCCAAATAATTTTCGCGCTTTTGAATAAAACTTGTCAAAGTGATTGAAGCATCTCTCAACTTGATGGAATTGAAGTAGATCATCAAGTTGACTACGATAAGTTTCAGTATGACCTTTGTTAAAACCTTATATGGGTAAACATAATTTGATCTAAGGGTAGATCAAATATAATAAAGTTTAAATCATAAGCATTGCTTAATAATTGATATCTGATCCTTAAGGGATCATATCATAATATTCATCACAATAAATCATGAATACCAAGTTAAGACTACAAATCAAGTTAGAAGAATGTAATAACTAATCCTAAACCTATCTTATTCTTATCTATTCTTACTATGAGTATCATGGTAATATCTAACCTTAACCCTTTAGTGAGATTAAGTAGCAAGGAAATCAAGTTAAGATCATTCACCACATATCTTTCTTTCCATAAGAATCTTTATCATATCTATTGAACCTTATTCTAATATCTATGGTTCATCAATTTTGAGTAATCAACTATTGATTCACCAATTCTTAAACTATTAATACTTGAGCTATTAACTCTTGTTCTTATCATAGCATTCACCTAAAATCCTTAAAAGAAGGAGGTAGTAAAAGGTATATGGTAATGCTAGATTCAAATATCATCTATAGGATGGGAGTGTTGGAAGAGAATTAAATCAATAGGATTATTGATGGAGTTAACTCACTCCTGAAATGATAGAAGAGTACCTGAGATACAGATTACAAGGATGAATATTAAAGATAGTTAATAGGAGTAATCTTATGGGATCAAGTATGTATAGGCAATGAATCATATCTCTTAATCCAATAGAGATATTAAGAAGATAATTCCAATACAACCATAATGTTGTATTGATGAAACCTGGATTAGCCGATTAGAAACCTAAACCATAAAGGATCAAAGGATTGTAATGAACATGCTTTAGTCACCAAGATTAAATGCTTATATCCAGTCTAAGTAACATTGGTGGGTAAGACATCATTGGACTCTAATATGAGATTTTGGAGTCAAGTAAAGATAAGATTGTATGATTAAGATGATATTAGAGCAACAATGAATTATAGAGTTAGTATTTTCCTCTGGAAAAAGAGTATCACTTGAGGTGAAGTAGGATTTGTTGTATATCTAATTATAAATACATCTACTAAAGTAATATTAATGGTGGATGATTATGGAAGAATAGGAATGGAGTTAAATGTAGCTACTTGTTGGATTGGAGGTTATCAGCAGAAGAGCAGTTGATATAACCAAGCATGGACATGAGAAGATTATAAAAGTCTTAGTGTCAAGCTCATTGGATTTATAAATGGATTTAAAAGAATAAAAGGTGGATAAGAATATTCCTGGGAAGTAAAGCTCATCATGTTAGCACATGATGATGGATATGAAGGAGTAGAATATTTAGGAAAGGAATTCCTTAATCAGAAGTCCAGAATTATGAATTATGGAAGATAGGAATTCTTGGTAAACACTAAACCCTAAATCTATGATCAAGCTTAACATCCATGTCATCTGTTGGATATATCATATTATTTCCACAATGCTTTATAGAAATATTTCCTATAGAAAATCACTTAAGCACATCTCTGTCATTTCCAATTATCATAACCATATGTGTTTAGGAGTTATCTTTATCAAATCCTTTCCATAATACATTCCAGTTAATAACTTTCTATTTTAAAAGGTGATATCATTAAAGATCACAAACAAAAAGACAATATGCTTAACAATAAAATTTTATCAACAAAAGAACATAAGTATATTAAGAGCCCTAAACTCTAGGGTAAGCATTTACAATTCAAACCCCAACTTCTATGTTAAATATAATAGAATATATACATTGCTATTTACTAAATTGATGGGATTAATATTAACCAAATAATTTCCTTTGTATATCATGCATCAAATAATGATATATGATAATTATATAAAAATTTCCATCCAAACTATGAGTTAACTAGAATCAAAATCTATCATTAAATAAAGAAATAACATAATATAAATCCATGGTTTATACTGGATAGAAAATAAAGAAATATAAAATTATTTAATAAAAGCTCACAAAATACTAGTAAATACCTCTTAATATTGTTACAATTATTTAAAAAATAAAGCCTATAAAGAAATTCGAACCAAAGATGCAAATTCAAATCTGTAAACAAAACAGAATATAGAAAAAGGAAAGAACCAGGAAAAAACAGAAGGTCAAATCTGGCCCATGGCCCAATTGCCTTCTCTTTATCTACTGCTCATGAGCAGCCCATAGCAGCCCACCTCGGCCCAGTAATCAGCCCATCTTATCTCACTCTGTGACTGACAGGTGGGACACTGCCAGGGACCGCGGGTTTGTTTCGAAGAAGCTTAGGGGGTTTTCTGCAAAATGATCATCGTCGTCATCCTCACGCACACAGGCACATGCGTGCATGCCGTCGATGCCGTCCGCCGTCGTCATCAAAATTCAACTGCCGTGATGCTCGCCGCTGACCCTGAGGGGTGTAGATAAGATCGCCGCGTCCTCCTCTATCCTCTCATACCTATCTCATCTCCTCTTGCTCTCTCTCTTTCTCTCTCTCTCTCTCTCATAGGGCCCGAAACCCTAGCTCGCCGGAGTCGCTTGGCGTCGCTATTTGAGACCACCCCAAGACCAACTGGTGATACCACAAGCTCCGCCGTAGTGGAATTCGCCTACCAGTCAGTGACCTTGGGTAGGTTTAGCCTCGGTAAGAAAAGTATTCCATGTTTAGTAAATTGATAAAAAAAATATAAATTCAAATATCAATATTCCAGAAATGAAATAAATGATTAAATCTTGTTTGCTTAATAACTTTTGTGTTGTAATTTAGAAAAATGTGTATAATATATAATTTTTTTTAGAAAAATAAAATCTATAACATTAAACTATTATCAAACATTATTATGTTAGTTACTTAAATAATTATTATTTAATAAATATTTTATAAGTAATAAAACTTGGATAATTCATATTTTAATATTGGTAAATATTAATAATATAAATAAAATATCAAAAATCTTAGAAAAATAAAAAATAAAACTTTAAAACTATAATCATACATTATTATTCCACTAAATTTAATATTTATTATGTATTCATTATTTATAAGGTAATAAATCTTATAAAAATCATATCTTATTATTTATAAATCATAAAAATAAATGTAATATACCAAAATGATCACAAAAATAATACCTACATGTTAAAAATATAATATTCCACTGTTGAGTTAAATAAAAATTTAAATACTCTAATAACTTGAAGTTAAACTTATTTCCTTAATGAATAATTCATATAAGGGTAAATAAAAATTGCTAATAATTCTAAAGATTAGCCAATAGAATATAAATAAATAATATTAGTCTTAAGTGTTGATGTTATGAAGTATAATGGTTCAAAACAATATTAAATACAATTTGTATTAAATTATCCTTCAACCATATGTGTAGTTTATTTTCTAAAAAGAATTTTAACAATTATAAAATCTTCAAGAATGATATTTTAATCAAATACAACCTTTTACCATTGTTCCACTCACAACCTTATAATGGACTGAATCCAAAGATAAATTCATGAGTAGTCACTAGTACTATGTACTTATCCACAAACTATAATCACACCTTTATAAGGAAATAAGAGATATTGTTCCATTATAAAATTAAAAGACCACTACTTAAATAGGAGAATAACCATTCTTAAGTAACTTTAAGGAAACATTAAAATGTACACAAGGTAAAAATATCATAAGCATTACATTTTCAAACCATCCATGTTTTTTAAAGTTAACTTTAGTCCACAAGACTTTCAATATAAGACTAAAGACTTTTTTATATGTTTTATAGTTATATTTGGTCTGTTATAATTAAGTTATAAATCATCTCAAGTCTAAGCTATTCAAGCAAGCATAATCAACCTCAACCATGTTTGATTAACCACAAAGATTGTGTAGACCTTAGAAAAGGAATCTTTTATTCAAAAGTTATTCGTTTTGCCACTTCAATAAATAACCCTTATAATAATATCTCCAACTCTTAACAAATTAAATTCAAGGAATTCTCATTATAATCAACGGATGACAATTAATCACAATCACATTCTTTCAAACTTTACTTGTATACTTAGGATTGTAAACACTTAAGTTCCTTATTAAGGACATTACTTGTAAAGTAAAATTTAAAGATAAACAATTATAATGTAAGCAATCTTGAGTAACATTTCACGTTGGTGTGTATCTCATTGTTTTATGTTATTATAATTACAGGTTGTTTCACACACACTCACAAGCCTTAATAAGAAGTACAAGTGTGAAACTTATCTAAAAGGACAACACATTCTAAAGGAACCAATTCCAGTTTCCAAACCCTAGATCAACGTTATACAAGGGATTCACGTTTATAAAGTGCATCACACTACTTATGCATAATAGCATCTTGCTTCTTTAAGCATTAGTCCTTACCGGACAAATGATACTTATTTCAGATATTGGATCTTTTATATTGTCTCGAAGAACCGTGAGTGCATAATCTTGCAATCACAAAAGGCAAGTTCACACTTGCTCATGTCCTTTGGTTATTTTCTGCAAAGTATTTTACAAATACAGTGTTGTCATCACCTGCATTTGAAAAAGGTCCAAAACACTATTTTCATAATAATGTGATTATAGGTTATTATACCATGAGGTAATAACCTACTATGAAAGTTCCGGTGGTAAATGAACATATTGTCTAGGACTTAAAAACCAATGTCGCCAGTGATTCTTGCGCCGTATATCATGCGTTAACCATGAGATTTGGAATGGGGCGGAGAAGTCAGCTGTATCTTCTTCCTCTCGCATGTATCCGGATGTCCAGGTCATGGTTGTTATCACTCGTAGCGTGCATATTAATTGGTAATTCGTAGAGGATATACAGCATATGGGTGGGAATCCTCAACGTCCCACGATAGTTCTGGCATCTAATGGTCTGTACAAACCATTGCCGTAATTCAATACGTGGACATGGTGTACACCAAGGAGGCATGCGAGGTCGCGAAGGGGGAAGTGATTGGCTTGGATCATCTTCTGGGCCCCACATCATAGAATTGTGAACGGGAATAAGCTGCCCGGTTGTGCAACAAAGAGTTGATCTCTCATGGGTAAAATAACACACCTCTACAGAGTGTAAGAACTGTAACTTGTTACTCCCTGTTCCGGGAAGGAGCTGCAAACGCTGCGGGAAAGGAACTCCATGAAAGTTCTGGTAAACCCATGAAGGATGACAGACATAGCTTTTCAGAATAAAAGCAACCTTTAAAGAAATGTTTATGAAAACTTGCATTGCCTACGACCTATGGTCTGTGGCTGTAGATATAGTGCATCAAACACTCCTTTTCTAGTGGACTTGCTGAGTATGCTCGTACTCAATGTATCTTCTTAACCCTTGCTCGATTCTGAAGCCAGTATAGATAACATCTACATCAAGTTATGTTCCAGGAATCATCATCCAAAGCTAAAGCTCTTCAATAAAGACAAGGAAGTCAACATATACGTCAACTCAAGTGAAGATGAAGTTACTGATTAGATAGGAATATACTCTCTAGCCAAAGAACCTATTTATGTAGTGCATTGCAATAGCAGCAATGCCAACCACTTAATTAAAATACTAGTCTTAATATTATAATAGTTTTTGCGTTGTTTATCTTTGATTCTTCTTTGTAAGAAGTTCTTTCTCTCTCTTTAACCTAGAGTGCTCTCTAGATCTTGTGTATAGAGTAAGTTGTAACCTTTAGCCATGTATTGGACCCGCTGTGTTTCTATTGTACCACCCTGAGGGATGAAATACTAGTGAACGGTGTTTCATTGGTGTTATGTCAACGACTATAGTATACTACATCATGCAGTGGTATGCTGGGTCACCACACCTCTTTACTTTCTTTTTAGTTTGCTTTGTTTCTTTTGCTTGGTTTGTTTGCCTCTTTTCAAAAAAAGCGAAAAAATAGTCTAGTTTGGTTTGCTTGCTTTATTCAAAAACACAAAAAAATTAGTTCCTGCTCTAGTTGCTGGTCAGTTGTTGCCTTGCTTGGTCATGTTTTCTATCAATGGATGGTTTCTTTGAAACTAGTTCTTATTGGAAAGGTGGGTTCACGGAAGAACAAAAGTATTATTATAAGGAACACACTTTGTCACAAAAAGGGAAACACTTATGGGAACAAATTGATAGGTTGAATACTATTGCTAGAGACGTGTGCTTTACTTATAATGCTACTTATTTCTTTGATAAAGCTTGTTGCTGCAGGAGGTATAAACACCTACCCTTTCAATGTGGGTATAATGATAATGTTACCATATATTCTTATGTTTAAGGAAATTACAATTTTGATGATGTGGAACAAATTTAAAAATTTATTTCCTTCAAGGGTGCATTTGAAATTGCAAGTTTGCTTGAGAATACTGATGATGCACCTTATGAACATGAGGTGTTAGATATACTTAAATTTTGCTTTGATCATTACAAGGGAGAAAATGTCTATATTCTTGAATATTTTAATAGGTGCTTTCCACATTTGCAAGAGACTAATACCTTGCAGGAGCCTATGGAAGAAGAAATTGTTGAAACTGGAAGCTCATTAGATGAAAAAGAGGAAGAGAGTGATGAAAAAAAGGAGGAAGAATGGATCTACCCATGCCTACCTTCTAATGAGAGTAACTATTTACCCCTTATATTATTTGATTGTCCCCCATGCTTACCAAAGTAGGATGAATGTTATGTTCATGTGGATCCTTTTGAAATATCTACTTTGGATAAAACATGTGGAGGTTTTAATCCCACTATTTTTGAGCTTGATAGAAATCATGTGTTTGTAGCTCATGAAAGGCCTGCTTTATGTGATAGTTATATTGTGAAGTTTATTCATGAGGCTACTGAAAATTATTATGCGAGAGGAAAATATGGTTATAAAAGTTTTCATGGTACTGAAACACCTATCTATGTGCTGAAAGTTTTGAAGTTACTCTTGTTTTATCTTCCTATGCATGTCGCTTTGTTCTTTGTGAATTCATTTTATTACAAGATTCCTATGCATAGTAAGAGGGTTAGACTTAAATGTGTTTTGAATTTTCTTCTTGATGCTCTCTTTGACTTCAATTCATAATTCTTATGTGAGCATCTTCTCAAGCTATCAAGCCTAACTTAAAGGCGTTAAAGAAAAGTACTTGTTGGGAGATAACCCAAGAGTTTCCTTGAGTCTTGGAAGTTATTACTTCAGTAATGACCTCTCCTTATCCTTTTTGTTTGCTTTTTTGTGCCAAGAATGACCTCTAATGAGAGGGAAGTAAGATTTGGGGAGTTGCTGTCCTGAATAAGATTTCTGTCCTCCACCAAAAAAATTCGTGAAGAGGCTCTGTAACTCGGATTAAGCTCAAAGTGTACTAATAAATCCACCAGTATGTTATCTAACTTTCTTTAGTTCAACGCTTTTTGATTTGAGCAACAGAAGATGTTCGAAAAAATCGGTTTCTACCTGCTGGTCTGTTTTCACAGATTTTTGCCATTATTTGCATTTGCTTCTTATTGATTCCTTTTTGAGTTCTCTTCAGGTAAATTGATCTTTTTGAAGGAGTTACTACACTAGATTATGTTTTTAGTGAAAATCCTTGATGTTCCAAAGCTTTGCCAGTGGTCTAATATCTTTTGAATACACTAATGTTGCTAATGAAGATTGTGTGAAGTTTTGTATGAAGGAAAAATTTTAGGTGTGAAGAGAGAATGATGCAATGAGATGAAGAATGGACAAAAGCTCATCTTGGAGATGCCACCATGGTGTCACCCCAAGAAATATCCAAGAGGTAAAAGCGTCAAAGCTTGGGGATGCCCAAGGCATCTCCTTCTTTATCAATAAAAAACTCAGGTCTGTCTAGACACTTCGTTTTTATTGTTTCATGCACAGTTGTGTTGTTCTTGGAGAGTCTCAGTTTTTGTTTGCTTTGCTTAGGTTGTTTAGTTTGCTTCAATAAAGTAGTTTGGAACCCCGTTCTCGCTATGTTGTTTTGCAAATAAGTTTGCTTGGTGTTTGGAAAGGAGTAGTAAGTTCTTGCTTGAAGTGCAAGAGGAGCTTGCATTGACTGTGAATTAGACTTTAGCATGACATGCTAGGTGTTGTTTTAGCATTATGCTTAGTAATTATTGTTGTAGCATGTCTTGTTCCAAACAATTGGGATTGCTTAGTGTGCCTTGAAGAAATTGTGCGTTGTTTTAGCATGCAAAAGCATAGTATTATGGTATTCTCCTTTGATGTTTTGCTTGGGTTAACTTGGCACATGCTCACACCATGTTATGACTATGAAAAGTCACCATTAGCCTCTATGATCATTTAGTCCTTGACTTGTAGTACCACTCTTTGCTTTGATTAGTTTTCTTTGTTTCATTGCATGATTTTGGCCATTATTGCTCTCTTAGTTGGTTGCTCCCAGTCTTTTGCTAGCCTCCGCTTGTATGAGTAAGTTCTACTCATGCTTCCAAACTCCCAAGAAACCAAGTTATTCCAGAGTGTCCACTATAAACTCCTATGCATGGTGTGTTACACCATTCCAAGTATATTCTTGTTTTCAACTATCTTCAATTAAAAAATATTTTGTTATGTGAAAACTTAGTGACTAAAGCCCTGACGAACTTGATGGCACACTTTATTCTTTGCCCCTAATAAACTTGAACCATTGTGACAACTTTGTTGTATATGCTTGCACTTATAAGTTGGAATTAGCAGAACCGTGCTGTCACGGGAAACGTTTTCAACATTTCACTTCTACCTTGTTGTACTCAGTTGATATCATGTTCTTTTTTCTATGGATGTCACCGGTGTGAAATAAAGAGGGGACTTGTAAGTCCATGGAGTTTGTATTCTGTGTTAGAGAAACTCCTGGGCCGCTAGCCTAAGCCATGCCTAATCATGGTGGAAACTTGCAGCATCACCATAATGATCTATCTATGAAGCATCCTCAATAAAAAGCTATGCATATGGTAAATAAAAAGGTTGCTGAGATGCTCACTGTCTGCTTGCCTTGTCATTTTGGTTATGGGAAATCTCCTGTACCATGTGCAAGGGGTACCCCATTGGTGGTTCTCAATGATATGCAAATACTTACAGTGACAAGAACTTACCTGGACCCAAAGTTGAGTATGCATGAGGTGTGTCCCTCGTATTCAAGGGACATGAGATTTCCAGCTTATACTTTGTCAAGCATATACTCCATCTTTGCCACTTTAGCCTTAACCACTTCAAGATGCTTATGATAGGGGCAATAAGGGCTGAAATCTAACAAGTACCATAATTTTTAGAAGCTCTTTTTGAAACTTGTAATCCCAGCTTCCTTTACAAAAAGGCCTTTCTTCCACTATTATTGAGTCTCCACCTTCTACCTTTAGGCACCATTAAGAGAGCATAGTTGTCATTCTGTGTGCAATGTTCCAAAGCTTATTAATTGATGCATATTATGTTATTACATGCTCTTGTGCTACTTGTTTCTAGTCACCCTTGTGAACTTTGCAGGTGTCCTATGCATTATATTGCTACTCTATGAGGGACAAGCTGATTGCCACTATGCTATGTTTTCTGCACGTGAAACAAACAAACATTTTCCAATGCATGTTATTCATGATCTTTGTTTGTAGCTTGTCATGTTGCATGCATAGTTACTATGTCCTATTGTTAGAACTCCATCTTTCATGGACATGTTTAGAGTTCTTTGATCCCAGCTTTCAATGCTTGCAAATGGTTGGATCTTTATTGTGAGGGTGCATGTCACCTCAAAAATTATTCTGTTTATCACTTACCTTCTTGAGGACGAGCAGGAGTTAAGCTTGGGGATGTCGATACGTTGGAAATGTATCTATAATTTTTGATGCTCCGTGCTTGTTTTGTATCTACTTTGCTTTGCTTGTGTACACATTGAGGTGCTTTTTACATGTTTTTTGGTACTAACCTATTAAAAAGTTGCAACAGTGCTAGATGCCTGTTTTCTGCTGTTTTTGGTTTCAGAAAAGTTAGTAAAGAAATATTCTCGGAATTCGACGAGACAAACGTCAAAGTCAATTAATTTCCGTGGGGAACAAGAAGTCCAGAGGAGAGCCAGAGGGGCCAGCCAGGGGGACAGACCCACACCAGGCATCCCAAAAATTTCTAAACTAGAATCATCAAATCTAATCACCAAATTTAGGATTAACAAAAACTTTTCCAATTAAAATATGAAAGCATTCATATGAGTGTGCATTAAAATTTGGATTCTTTTGAATTGCCATGATTATGTGTTTCTTTGCTTTTAAGATGATACTTAGGTGAAATAAACATCATCTAAACAATCCCCAAACTTTTCCCAAAGACAAACAAGTCAAAATAAACAAATTAAGTGAATGGTCATTTTGGCCAATTTAACTCCCATACCTACTTTAACTATCTCTAACTTTTAGAACTTAACAGAAACATGTTTGGATCTTTGCACCCCTTGATAGTACTCATAACAAAGTACCAAGGCCCACCTTGTGATCATCCAGAAACATTCAAATGCATAGTTTAAATGACAGTTTAGAATTTAAACTATTTCATACGGGAAGATCCCACTTTTGCAAAAAACCCTCAAACCAACTCAACTTTCAAAACCCAAGCATATACAGACTCACCAGCACATGCCTAGCACACCCACCAAAAATAATTTCAAAATTCAAAACTTGAGTTCATGCGGCCATTTCATCAAACATCTTTTAGATGCAAATCAAACAAATCCTAAACACTATAGTGTGCAGTGATTCTGACCTAACTTGTTCCCTCTCTGGACAACACTAGCCTCAGTAGATCATCTAGCAAACTTAACTAAGCTCTAGCCCCACTGTAGGCTGGCCATTATCATTAATGGTGAGAAGGCCGAGTGCACCATTGTCACCCTAGTGTGGACAACAAGCTAGGAGAAGAACTAGCCATGCCAACCTTGTCTGGGAGGTAGCCCATGCCTCACCGCCCCCTCTCGACCAGCCCTGCCTCACAGACAGCAACCAGAACCACCAGGAACGCCGCGCCCGTGCCGCTGTCGACCATGCCTACTTGCACCGCAGAGCACGCGCCGTTCCCACGCAACCCGACCACCTCGAGCCCTTTCCGCCCGCCAGCATGCACCCCACCGAACCAGGAGACCGCCAGACATGCCCATTTCACCGCCCGTACCCCGTAGCCACCGCTCGCCGTAGAGTTCGCCGCCTCTGCCTCGTAGAGCATCGAGCGTTCCCGACCATTTGCTACCGCTCCTACAAGCGCATTTACACCTTAGAGCATCGCCAGGAGACCACCGATCGATCGCCACCCTCGGCCATGCCTCTAGCAGCCCGTAGCCGTGTCGCCACCGTCTCCTGCCCATCCCTCTCGGTCTCGCCGTCGAGCCTATAAAAGGAAGCCACCCCCAGTCGATTTCTTCACACCATTTCACTCCCCTCACCTCACTGATCGTTCCACCCCATTCCCGGAGCAAGGCGAGCAGCGCATTGCCGGAATTTGGCCGGAGCTCGCCGCTGCAGAGGAGAAGAGGAGCCGTTGATTTCGTCCATCCCAGGAGGAGCTGCCGGTACCAGGAGGATCGTCGTCGTCAACTTCGTCGTTCGCCCGCATCGCCGACCCTCGCCTGAGCCCCGGTGAGCCTCCCACGACCACCACCTGCCGCGTTAGGTTTCTGTCTCACCGGCGCCACCCGACGTGGACGATGAGTAGCAGCCGTTCGATTAGACTTAGATCGTGCGGATGAGATTGCCCCGTACTGCTTCGTGTTTAAAGAGTCGCTAACCAGTAGACCCGCCCTGTTAGTTGCGCTCCGCGCCACGGAGTGACACTGGGCCGGCCCAATAACCGTTCCCGCGCAGCCGAATCGTTTGAATTTTGCTTTTTCCATTTTAGTTCAAACATAGTTCTGTACCTATTTTGAAAAATCAACTCAGCTTGATTCACTGAACCAAATTGAATGAAACCAATTTTGTTAGAAAGGTTTTGAAATGCTTAATCCAGGCCCGTTGGATTCAAATCATTTGAATCTATAGATCAACCTTGGTAAAAATAACAAGGCAGAACCTTTTCTGCATTCAAACATTTTCAAATTTAAACCATAATAGCTTTTGAGTTGTTTCCAACTCTCAAAAATCATATTTGATCATACCTTTCAGAATATGTAAAAACATATGGGTTTACTTACAGAAATTATGTTCAAGTAATAAAAGAATGCCATATAGGCATTTCTAGTCATTTATTTGTATTTAAAATAAAAAGGTTAAATCTTATTAAATTGTGGCACCACTTTAAATCACATTCCCATGTACTAAAATATGTGGTGATGACATGTGTCAACATGATCCCATGTTTGGTTTGGAGAATATTAAATCTTAAGAAGTTTTTCAATGAGTAGAAATTACTTTTGTAAAAATAAATAAATAAGACAAATGCTTTAATCTTGTAATATTAGTGATGATGCTAGATCATCTATAGAACCCTTGTGTGTGATGATTGAAAGTAGTTAAGTATTGTTTGGTGATTGTGTACCTCGTATTTATTTATAGACGCTAGTACCGACCAAGGATACGAGGAGGAAGGAGGATACTACGAAGAAAAGCCGAGGAGAACTTCAACCACTGCTCTGCACAAGACAAGATAGGACTTGCAATTATGAAAGTTAGATAACCTATGCCATGCACTAAGCATGCTTGGTTGGACACATTTGATGATACCCAATCCTAGTTTTACTTGCAAGCTTTATACTTTATTTCTCTATCAAAGCTTTCTCTTAGAGTTTACTTAAGCGACTTGTAGATTCTAGGAAGATAATTGAAGGTTGCATAAAGAGCATTAAATTTGGCCTAAGCTAGATAATCTTGATGTCATCCTAAGGCATGAGATTGAACTTAGTTAAACTCCACTACTTTACTACCCCTCATTAGTACTTACCCCCACTTGTAGATGCTAGTGCTAAGAATAAAAACTTGATTCAACTTTAGATGGGAATACTTGGTGGAAAAATGGTTATGAAAACCTTGGAATGATGGATCATACTATTGAGATGTTTTGACATGTGTTTCCGAACACCAGATGATTTGGATGATGCAAATTTTGAGGCATGAGCCTTAGCCCTTTATAAAACTGATGGTTGTCTGCATGCGATACCATTCCAATTTTATTGTACAACCATAATACCCGAGATTTGGGTAGGGCTTGACTGGAAACTTATATACCTTAGTATTGGTTCCCTCACAGCCAAGGTCTGAGCTGAGGCTACCTTGTGAAGATTTTCCACCTGTGCAGTACCCAAGATGACAGTTGGTCATGGTTGGGAGGCCAAACTCACAGGAGAGGTGCCTATACTAGGGCGTGTAATCGAAAGGTTAGGATTGATTATCCGCATACTGAGTATGGTGAATTAAGGATTTGTTCCTGAAGGATGTATCGATGTTGTGGTGAAAGTGTACAATCTCTACAGAGTGTCAAACTATTCGAATAGCCGCGTCCGCGGTTATGGACAGTTGGAGTGGCCATACTGTTCCTCCGTCAGATGTTTTCAAAATGACTTGTGAAATGAATTGAGACTTTGACTTGACCACAACAGAGTTGTGAGATGAAATAAAAGTTCCCACTTAGGTGTTATAATACTTCAACTAGCCTTCTTCTTTTCTAAACTTAGTAGAGGTAAATCTCGTTTTTTGCAAAACAACCCTAGAGCTTAGTGTCCTACTACAAAAACCCCTTCACTTGTTAGTATTAGTTTGCGAGTACTTAAAGAGTACTCCCATGGCCAGACTATGAAGAGGAGTACCAGGAGGATTGACCCCAGGAAGGTTAAGACAACTAGGATCATCTCCCATCGTCAGCATTGCCTGTGACCCCGAAGATGGAGCTTCGCCTATGCTACCGTTACGTTGCTTGAGTTATATTAAGAACTGGATCATGAGATCCTTATTTGTGTAAGACCTTATGTATGGTTTTTAATGGATGATGTACTGTGGTATCCGAATCTGTTATGTCTCGCAAAAATGGTAATCCTGGGATTGCGATGTATGGCATAACAGGCATCTGTGATTAAAAATCCTGGTGTTGACAAGTTGGTATCAGAGCCATCCTGACCATAGGAGACCCTAGTTAGGCTGGACGTTTGAATCAAAAACTTAGTTTCAAAACCAAAGGAAGCAAATATTTACAATAACTTATTCCCATTTTTATCACCTTGATTCTTTCATAAAAATTCATGTTCCTCAAAAACTCTTGCAAAATACATAAAATTTGACACACTTGATCACTCTACTAACTTACTCATCCTATATTCTTATAGATGGACATGAAGTACAACAAGTTTTATCAGTTGGGGAATGGAGGAGACCTTATCTTTGAGCGGGATTTGGACCAGCTTTCGGAACTTCTGGAGCGTCCGCACCCCGAGTTCTTCGGAGCTCGGCTCAATGATCAAGGAGGAGAAGATCTGCAGTGGCTAATTGTTGCAAGTCTCCGAGGAAAGATTGAACCTCCCACTGCCGAGGGAATTCAATTCACCTTAAGATAGAAAAACTGGCTCGATGGACTTGCCAGGGCAATGCATGAAGCTCTTGCCCGTCTATGTGGGCAGAGTATCAACCAGATCAAGGGTACCCACTTTGAGTTTTGCCCAAGGCGTGACGCTATGGGACAGCCACTGGAAGCCCCATACCACCCCGAGCTGAAGACCCAATTGGACCACCTTAGCTTCATGATGTACGATCGTCAGTAGGAGTTGGACAATTGCCGTGACTACTCCAACCACAAGTCCGCCATCATCAAAACGAAGGATCAGACCATCGCCATGCTAGCGAAGGATCGCAAGTTTCGCCACCGTCAGCTCGACAAGAAGGAGCGCATCATTGCCCGTCTTCGCCACCGTATCTCGGATTTGGAGGAGACCATCCATGAGAGAGACATGCAATTAGAGGAAAGGGAGAATGCCGGAGAAGATCTTCGTGGAGACCCCTACTCCTATCTCAGCGATGATGATGCTTTTCTGGAGGATCAGGCTATGGACTTCTTCACCGATGGGGATGATTTCGCCTTCATCGATGACGATGAGGATGAGGAGGATGACGACTACACCGACTCCGAGGAGTAGTAGCACTTGAGCACTAGCGTAGTGAGTTGTATTCGGTCCCACTGTATCATAGTTTCCAGAATGGTTCTTAAAACCATCTGTTTACCTTGTTGTGGTGTGTGTTGGTATCGTGTGCTATGAATGAATGAATGAAAAGAAAGTTGCTAGAAAAATCTGAGTCAAACTTTAAAAACTTTTCAAAGTCCTGGAACCCTAGAAATTTCCCTCTTTTCTCATGATCTATCTCAATCTTCAGATGCCACGCGGAGGAAGTGGTTCATCCCCGGACCCGATGTTGCATATCCTGCAAATGTTGGTTTCTGACCGCGAAGCTGAAAGAGCGGAACGTCAAGCCAACCTAGCCACCCTTCAGCAGATAGCTCAGCTAGCCCACAACAATCAAGGCCACGGAAATCAGGACAACCATGGATCTAAGATCAAAAATTTCTAGAACACCAACCCACCTGTTTTCACCAAGTCGGAAGAGCCCCTAGACGCCGATGATTGGCTGCAAACCATGGAAAATAACCTAGAAGTTGCCAGAGTGGAAGCCAACGAGAAAGTTCTGTTTTCCACCCACTATCTAGCCGGAGATGCCAGAGCATGGTGGAACAGCGTTCGTGCAATGATCGGAGGACAGATGATGACCTGGGAGGAATTCAAGGTCAAGTTCAACAGAACCCATCGCCACCGGGTTTAATCAAGAGAATGAGAGATGAGTTCAGATAACTGAAGCAAGGACGGATGACTGTAATGGAATACCGTGACAAATTCTTGTCATTAGCTAGGTATGCCCCGGATAAGATCGACACCGAAGCCAAGAAGGAGAGATTCTTGAATGGTCTGACGATGAGATGCAGACTGTGTTGGTCAATATCCCCTTTGCTGATATTGAAGCCCTTGTCGACTCTGCCGTCCAGATGGAAGGAAAGATCAACCAAGCCAATGAGAACCGCAAGCGTCGCATGATGCATCAACTAGGAACCCATCAGACCCTAAAGTATCGCCCTAACCCATCTCCCGGATTTGCCCCGAGAACCAATAGACCGCCGATGAACCGTTCGACCTATCCCAACCGTGGAAACCCAAGGCCCGGAGGAAATCACAACAACCCCGGAAACTCTGGGAATTTCAACCATGCCACACCCAAGTTCAACAACAACAATGCTACCGCCAACAACACTGCCCCGAGGACTGGAAGCAATGTTGTGCCGGTTGCAGCAAAGGTCAAGTCGCAAGTGACTTGTTATGAATGTGGAAATAAGGGTCACTACTCCAACGAGTGCCCCAACAAGAAGAATACCACAGCCTCCAATGCAAATACCCCAGCTCAGTAGCAGCGTCGTGTTCGGCCTGGAAAAAGGTTTGCCCCAGGGAACTCACTCAACCGCAACGGCCGTCTTTTTCTCATGCATGCTAAAAAGCTCAGGAAGCGCCAGACGTCGTGCTGGGTATGTTTTCTGTTAATTCAGTACTTGCTCGAGTGTTGTTTGATTCTGGTGCATCGCACTCATTTGTCCCCGAAGAATTTGCCTGCACTAGTAAGATTCAACCAACAAAACTGAAGCATGTTATGATTGTTCAAATCCCCGGTTCAACCACTAAAGTGAGGCAAATTTGCAAAGTCGTCCCCATCCGAATCCATGGCATAGATTTTTATGCTAATCTGATAGTACTCGGAACTAAAGGTTTGAAAGTAGTACTAGGAATGGATTGGATGTCCAAACATAAAGGATTAATTAACTGTGCCAAGAAAGCCATAACCATGACCAGTACAGCCGGAATATCAGTCGAGCATGTATTTGAAACCTTACCTCGTCAATTCAAGTGCAACAAGAGTATAGCCCAACCTACCATTGACAAAGTCCGGATAGTCTATGAATACCCCGATGTATTTCCAGATGTTTTGCCCGGTATGCCCCCAGACCGGGATATCGAGTTTATCATTGAACTAATTCCCGGAACAGGACCCATAGCCCAGAGACCATATAGTATGAACCCGTCGGAATTAGCAGAACTGAAGAAGCAACTGGATTCCATGTTGGAAATTGGATTAATTCAACCAAGTGCGTCACCATGGAGATCACCTGTATTATTTGTGGACAAGAAGGATGGAGGTAACAGTTTTTGTACGGATTATCGTAAGTTGAATGATGTCACTATCAAGAACAAATACCCATTGCCCAAGATAGAAGATTTGTTTGATCAGTTGACCGGTGCCAAAGTGTTTTCTAAGATTGATCTTAGAACAGGCTATCATCAACTCACGATTCGCGTAGAGGATATTCCAAAGACTGCCTTTACCACCCGATATGGATTATACGAGTATACTGTCATGTCTTTTGGATTAACCAATGCCTCCGCTTATTTCATGGATCTCATGAATAAGATTTTTATGGACTTCCTGGATAAGTTTGTCGTTGTTTTTATCGATGACATTATGATTTATTCCAAATCAGAAGAAGAACATGAGCTACACCTAAGGACCATTCTTGGAACCCTTAGAGAGCATCAGTTGTATGCCAAGTTTAGCAAATATGAATTCTGGTTACAGGAGGTAGGATTCCTCGGCCACATTGTCTCAGCCGGAGGAATTGCCGTTGACCCAGCAAAGGTGAAAGATGTCGAAGATTGGCAAGCCCCAACCACTCAAACCCAAGTTCGTGCATTTCTCGGATTAGCGGGATATTACCGCAAGTTCGTAGAAGGATTCTCGAGTATCGCCAGACCCATGACCCAATTGCTGAAGAAGGACAAGAAGTTTGAATGCACCGACAAATGTGAAGCGAGTTTTCAAGAACTCAAGAGGAGATTGATTTCAGCCCCAATCTTAATCATGCCAGATATCATGTAACACCCTCAGAATCGGACCTATGCAAGTTTGAGCAAAATTCGCCAAACCCGCATAGAAACGATTCAAAGGTGCCCACCAGGCACTTTCGTGCGGGTGGAAAACGAAGTAATAACATTACACAACAGTCCTCGATGGGACCCATGTACAGATATATATATAACAACACTCAAAGAGTCAAGAATACGATATATTATACAAAGATCCAAATCACCTTGAAAGCGATAGAGCGTCCAGCTACGGACAAGATGCAAATGGGGCTAAGAGCCTCAAGAATAACCAATGGCGTCCATAACCTGCAGCCAAGCCGGAAGGGTAACCCCGCTAACGGCGTCGATCTCAAAACCTGCTTAAACAAAAGGGGTGCCGACAAAGGGCAAAGGAAAAAAGGAGGCGTCGATCGAGGCCAAGACACGGCGAGGCTAGATTGCGGTCCTCGCCACATAGGTATGGTGGATCAAGCGGCGGCAATGTGCACTAAACAACCTATAGAGACTCGATTCAATGGCGATTATCGAGAGAGGTAAGAATGACCTATCCGGATCCAACGAAGCTATCACCAAACAAACCCATCCGGTGTTTCCCTCGAGACCAAACGAGGAAGTCAACCGAGGAACTCACAGTTGGCAGTTTATTTATTCGATTATAGTTGCGGCTTTACTAGTCCGGTTTAGATAATCGTCCCGATAAGTAGCGGTGCACTTTTAATTGATCATTCCGTTATAGTGGTAACACTTACTAATCAGATATGAATAGCATGAGATAACCCTTAAACCCAGCAGTTGTTGGTACTTTTATTCAGCCATTCCGTTGTAGTTGCAATACTTACTAGTCAGGTACAATGGTCGCAAGCGACATCCAAACAAGCAATTGTGGGCAGTATTAATTAGCCATTCCATTATAGTGAAGCTGATTACTAGTCATTATAAGTCAAATTTATAGCAGTAAACTTTAGTTATGCTTGTCTATGATCGAGATACTGTGCTCCAAGTCGTCCATATCCGCGGACACGGCTTTCAGAAAGTTTTACCCGGCCGGGGTGCACCAATAGCAACACACGCTCGATCAACCTCGGAAAAACCAAATCAAAACCCAACGAGGCTTTCTGGCGAACAATCACAGGATTCAGAAATATTTCAGGGGCCACCCTTAAGTAGAATCCATAGCGGAGTAAGCAAGCTCGAGACGGCCTCAAGGTTATGGGGACGTGAGCAGAACGGGAACCCGAAGTGTGGCTGGGCTTGTCGACACCGCGGAATCGTGCCATGATCCTAAGCAAGCAGTGTGCTCCTCGCAATCGTAAATAAAGCAAGAAAGCATGGCATAAGTACAGATAATAAAACACCTCAAACTAGTTTGTGGCCCCAAGAAATAAGACTGAATCAAGCTCGCTCAGGGGTCCCATATACCTCCCGGATGTGGATAGCGCGCAAAATCAAGGAACAGGTATCAAGTACTCGGGGTCTTACGGGACACAAGTGGGCGTTCGGAAACCAAATATTTTCTATCACCCACCGATGCCTCTGCTTATTCAATTTTAGTTGTTAAACAGAAATTAAAGTGACGATAAGTAAACTAGAATCATCTCCAACATCAACATGCGGCAATACATCAGCAACTGTGGCATATGACGACACACATCAACACTTGAGCAAGCACTACGACGCGCAAGTCCAACTATCTACCAAACAACAGGTAATAGGGTGTGTCCAAGGCAATATAGGGCTGCACGGTATATCACAGGTTCGGAAACTAAAGCATCGCAACACAGATAGCAATAGATCAACAGGAGGGAAGTAAATACTATAAAAGTAAGATAGGTAGAAAGGGGGAGATGCTCTTTGAAAACATGGTCAAGGTTCAACCAAGATCAAGATCTGGGTGAAGCTCACATCATCTCAACGGCCTTATCCGCGAAGAAGCAAAACACTAGAATAAACGCCGGATGCAATATTTAATACAACGGCAGAAGATCGGCATGATGCATGTATGATGCATGGCATGACAAGGGTGCAATGCAATTAGGTCAGATTAGGCGGAACCGGGGTTCCGACAATTAATTATATGGTTCAAGTTGTTTAAACCCCCGCATATTAAATGTTGTTTAGCAAGTCAACAGATGGAGCCGGTTCGCTACACATGTTTAAATGAGGCCAATATAAGGCTAGATTTGCCCGCATATGGGCCTCATATTTAGTTATTAGGTGAATCGGCATAAGGCCCCAAACCACAGATATGCATGCGGGATGACAATTTAATATGCAATCAAGTTGTTATTGTGCATTTATAAAATAGGGTATCGAGGGAAAAGGGTCACACATTAGAGGGGCTTGACGATCTTGGGGTTCCGGGGGTTCCGGGGTCCGGGTCGGTCTCAGGGTTTAGGGTTCGACGGGGTCGTTCTCGGACTCAGGGGTAGGTCTTGGCGCATCCGGGGTCTTCGGGTCATGTTGTCGGTCGTCTCGTCCGGGTCGAAGCACTTGTCGCATTCGGGGTCTCGGTGTCGGAGCGCATCGGGTGCTTCTGGGTCGGTGTCGTTCTTGTCGACGTGCCGGTCTTGTCGGGTCCGAGAGAAGAACTTGTCGTTCCGGGCTCTCGACGAATCTTGGCGTCCGAGAAGAGGATCCTGTCACACCTGTGATCTTCGGGTGTTATGACGACGATCTTGTCGTTTCGACGTCAAGGTCTCGAAAAACGGAGCGAAGCACTTGGCGTTCCTTAGCGATCTCGGCGTCCTCTAGGGAAGACCATGTCGAGCCATCGGGTTTGGGTTTGGTCTTCGGATTCCCGAGAAGTAGCTCTTGAGGCCCGAGGAGAGGTCATGTTGTCCCGTGACGGTCTTGCGGTGCCATCTTGTTTTGCCGGTGTCGGGATCGGGTTCGGGATGCCGAGGCTTGATCCTCGGTTCCGGGAAGAAGCACTTGGGATATCCGGGTTGGAGAGCTTGTTGGTGGTTTCTGCGTCCGGGTCACGGCGTCTTCGGGTCCGACTCCGGGAAGGTGAACTTGTCGCCGTGTGGTCTTTGGATCGGGCCCGAACGGTCTTGGGTTTGTCCTCGGGTTGACGGAGGGCCTCACCGACCGAGGCGTCTGCGGGCCGTTCGCGGGGCTCGAGTGAAGCGCTTCGGGCGCTGGCGAAGCGGCGGGGCCGCGCCTGGCAAGGCGGCAGGCCTGGTGGGCCCTGCGGTTGGGGACGCGGCCCGGCTTCGCTGGCAGCGACGCGGCTTGCTCGCAGGAGGAGGGGCGCGCCACGTGGGCGGTGGAGGCCGCTGTCGATGACGCGCTCGACGGAGGGGCTCCTCTGGCGACGGCGAGGATGGAGAGGGCGGGCGGACAGACTGGCGGGAGGCGGGCGGCGGAGAGGCGGCGCTTGGGGAGGGCGCGCTGGAGGCGGCGGGCGGGCCATGGGAGCGGTGGCGACTTCAGGCGCCCGGCGGCTGCGGGCCATCGCGAGAGGAGAGCTCGCCACGCGGGCGGAGAGGAGGTTGCGGGCGACGGGAAGGCGGCGGGCCGGGACGACGGGACGGGCGGGCGGCTCAAGCGGCGCCGGAGGCGAGGAGGAGAGGGGTAGAGGCGGGGATGGGAGGAAGAGGGAGCCTGGGCGCGAGAGGAAGGCTGGGCGGGCGATCTGGGCACGGTGCGTATGGCGGCGGAGGCTGCTGCGTGAGGCGGGCAGCGCGATGGAGGCGGGGAGCGTGGCGGCGGAGCCGCAGGCGAGGAGGCGGCTGCAGGGGTGGCGCGCAGGTGGGCGGACGGCATCGCGGGTGGGGAGAGGAGGTTGGGGACGAGCGCGTGAGGGAGGCGAGCGCGTGCGGTGAGCGGGTCCAGGGTGGGGTCCACGCGGGGACAGGACGGGTGTGTGCGTCTGCCGCGTGGGCCACTGCGGTGGGGTCCAGGCGCGGTTGGTGGCTGGGGGGAGGTGGGATCTGGTGCGGTTGGATGCGTGCGCGGGTGCGTGTTTGGTGTGTGGGTGGAGGGTGAGTGCTGAGAGAGAGAGGTGAGTGAGGAGAGAGAGGGGGCTGGCCACGTGGCGGTTAGGGAGTGGGGGAAGGAGAGGGAGAGGGTGAGGTGGCATGGTGGGATTGGTGGGAGTGATGTGGCCAGGTGTGGTGGGTAGAATATTAGGTAGATGTAGGATTTAGATGGGGCGGCAGGTTGGACCGTTTTAAAAAAAACAGGGGTGGTCGTTCGGGTCGGGTTGGCCCGTTCGACTGCCCCTACTAAAAATAATTATAAATTTTATTTGTGTTAATTGGACCATTTGCAAACCGATAGCGACAAAACAAAATACTCCGGAGCCCCGGGGTTCGGCGTTTGAATAAAGATGGGGCGTTTGGAAAACAAAACGGGCTTGCGAAAAATAGTTTTATGCAAACAATGCATGATGATGACGATGCAATGCACAAATTCAACGCGATTTTCTAGTAGTGGTTTTGCGGGATGCCACAATTCGACACCACTAACAATGGATCTCGCCCTCGAGATCCGCCTCATGGTACCGGAAGGAAGGTCGGCGATCTGCGTCTTCTCTCTTCGTGTAGATCCTCGCGACACCACTAACAATGATTCATCCTCCATCTTGAAAACGGCGACACCACCAACAAAGGGTCGTTGCTCCTGATCGTCGAGAGAACACTCCGGGAACAAAAGGTCGAAGGTAGAGGTATCGCAAATATAGCCACCCCTAACTTCCGTGGACGGAGTAAGTTGCTGGATCCACTGATTCGACATACACGAGCGAATGATAAGAGCAGTGGTAGGGTAGCTACTCCATCCCGCACTCAAACCATTACTCTGCACACGAATAAGCGGATTAAGCATCCAACTCTCGGAATTAGACTGAAGATCTCGACAAGCGAGGTTCGGAAACAAGGGAGTGTTGCCAGCAGAAATCGTATGAAAGACACACTGATTAGGTTTCGCGGTGGTTCCATTGGCATGAACAACACATGCTCAAGGTTAACCCCAACTTCACCAAAGCTCGTCCTTCTCATATGTTTTTCAACGACACTGATATCCAGCAAGGAACACATGGGGATAAGAACAAAAGATTGGAGGAAGGGTACAACAGACAAGTTGCAGATTGATGATCGTAGCGCCTCCGTTACAAAAGGGAGAATTCGAAACCCTGAAGGTACGACGGAAACCCAACCACGAGAAATCCTGGACTCGAAGAAAGATACGAGAGCGGATTCAAAACACGTAGAGGTAAGAGGAGAATAGCAGAGGGGTAAGGAGTAAAAATTAGACCTATCCAGAACTATCCAACCGATTTTTCAAAATAATTTTGACACTCTACTTCGGCCGTTAGCTAGGTTATCCTACAGGCTGGACTTGTGGGGTATCGCTGAGCTCGATACCACCACTCAGAACACCTCGATCGGACCTATGCAAGTTTGAGCAAAATTCGCCAAACCCGCATAGAAACGATTCAAAGGTGCCACCAGCACTTTCGTGCGGGTGGAAAGCGAAGTAATAACATTACACAACAGTCTCGATGGGACCCAAAGAATGATATATATAACAGACTCAAAGAGTCAAGAATACGATATATTATACAAAGATCCAAATCACCTTGAAAAGCGATAGAGCGTCCAGCTACGGACAAGATGCAAATGGGGCTAAGAGCCTGAAGAATAACCAATGGCGCCCATAACCCCTGCCAAGCCGGAAGGGTAACCACCTAACGGCGTCGATCTCAAAAACCTGCTTAAACAAAGGGGTGCCGACAAAGGGCAAAGGAAAAAGAGGAGCGTCGATCGAGGCCGATGCAGCGAGGCTAGAATTCGGCGGTCCTCGCCTACATAGGTATGGTGGACTAAAGCGGCAGCGGCAACAGGCACTAAACAACCTATAGAGACTCGATTCAACTGGCGATTATCAGAGAGGGGTAAGAATGACCTATCCGGATCCAACCTGAAGCTATCACCAAACAAACCCATCCTGGTGTTTCCCCCTCGAGACCAAACGAGGAAGTCAACCGAGGAACTCACACAGTTGGCAGTTTTATTTATTCAGTTATAGTTGCGGCACTTTACTAGTCCGGTTTAGATAATCGTGCTGATAAGTAAGCAGTGGGCACTTTTAATTGATCATTCCATTATAGTGGTAACACTTACTAATCAGATATGAATAGCGTGAGATAACCCTTAAACCCAGCAGTTGTTGGTACTTTTATTCAGCCATTCCGTTGTAGTTGCAATACTTACTAGTCAGGTACAATGGTCGCAAGCGACATCCAAACAAGCAATTGTGGGCAGTATTAATTAGCCATTCCATTATAGTGAAGCTGATTACTAGTCATTATAAGTCAAATTTATAGCAGTAATCTTTAGTTATGCTTGTCTATGATCGAGATACTGTGCTCCAAGTCGTCCATATCCGCGGACACGGCTTTCAGAAAGTTTTACCCGGCCGGGGTGCACCAATAGCAACACACGCTCGATCAACCTCGGAAAAACCAAATCAAAACCCAACGAGGCTTTCACGACTGAACAATCACAGGATTCAGAAATATTTCAGGGGGCCACCCCTTAAGTAGAATCATAGCAGTAAGCAAGCTCGAGACGGCCTCAAGGTTATGGGGACTACTGTGAGCGGGAACCCGAAAGTGTGGCTGGGCTTGTCGACACCGCGGAATCGTGCCATGATCCTAAACAGTACAGTGTGCTCCTCGCACAATCGTAAATAAAGCAGTAAAGCATGGCATAAGTACAGGATAATAAAAACACCTCAAACTAGTTTGTGGCCCCAAGAAATAAGACTGAATCAAGCTCTGGCTCAGGGGGGTCCCATATACCTCCCGGATGTGGATAGCGCGCAAAATCAAGGAACAGGTATCAAGTACTCGGGGTCTTACGGGACACAAGTGGGCGTTCGGAAACCAAATATTTTCTATCACCCACCGATGCCTCTGCTTATTCAATTTTAGTTGTTAAACAGAAATTAAAGTGACGATAAGTAAACTAGAATCATCTCCAACATCAACATGCGGCAATACATCAGCAACTGTGGCATATGACGACACACATCAACACTTGAGCAAGCACTACGACGCGCAAGTCCAACTATCTACCAAACAACAGGTAATAGGGTGTGTCCAAGGCAATATAGGGCTGCACGGTATATCACAGGTTCGGAAACTAAAGCATCGCAACACAGATAGCAATAGATCAACAGGAGGGAAGTAAATACTATAAAAGTAAGATAGGTAGAAAGGGGGAGATGCTCGCCTGAAAACATGGTCGAAGGTTCAACCGAAGATCGGGGCGAAGCTCACATCATCTCAACGGCCTTATCCGCGAAGAAGCAAAACACTAGAATAAACGCCGGATGCAATATTTAATACAACGGCAGAAGATCGGCATGATGCATGTATGATGCATGGCATGGCAAGGGTGCAATGCAATTAGGTCAGATTAGGCGGAACCGGGGTTCCGACAATTAATTATATGGTTCAAGTTGTTTAAACCCCCGCATATTAAATGTTGTTTAGCAAGTCAACAGATGGAGCCGGTTCGCTACACATGTTTAAATGAGGCCAATATAAGGCTAGATTTGCCCGCATATGGGCCTCATATTTAGTTATTAGGTGAATCGGCATAAGGCCCCAAACCACAGATATGCATGCGGGATGACAATTTAATATGCAATCAAGTTGTTATTGTGCATTTATAAAATAGGGTATCGAGGGAAAAGGGTCACACATTAGAGGGGCTTGACGATCTTGGGGTTCCGGGGGTTCCGGGGTCCGGGTCGGTCTCAGGGTTTAGGGTTCGACGGGGTCGTTCTCGGACTCAGGGGTAGGTCTTGGCGTATCCGGGGTCTTCGGGTCATGTTGTCGGTCGTCTCGTCCGGGTCGAAGCACTTGTCGCATTCGGGGTCTCGGTGTCGGAGCGCATCGGGTGCTTCTGGGTCGGTGTCGTTCTTGTCGACGTGACGGTCTTGTCGGGTCCGAGAGAAGAACTTGTCGTTCCGGGTTCTCGACGAATCTTGGCGTCCGAGAAGAGGATCCTGTCACACCTGTGATCTTCGGGTGTTATGACGACGATCTTGTCGTTTCGACGTCGAGGTCTCGAAAAACGGAGCGAAGCACTTGGCGTTCCTTAGCGATCTCGGCGTCCTCTAGGGAAGACCATGTCGAGCCATCGGGTTTGGGTTTGGTCTTCGGATTCCCGAGAAGTAGCTCTTGAGGCCCGAGGAGAGGTCATGTTGTCCCGTGACGGTCTTGCGGTGCCATCTTGTTTTGCCGGTGTCGGGATCGGGTTCGGGATGCCGAGGCTTGATCCTCGGTTCCGGGAAGAAGCACTTGGGATATCCGGGTTGGAGAGATTGTTGGTGGTTTCTGCGTCCGGGTCACGGCGTCTTCGGGTCCGACTCCGGGAAGGTGAACTTGTCGCCCGTGTGGTCTTTGGATCGGGCCCCGGGAACGGTCTTCGGGGTTTGTCCTCGGACTGTTGACGGAGGGGCCTCACCGACCGAGGCGATGCGGGCCCGGTTCGCGGGGGCTCGGGCGAAGCGCTCGGGCGGCTGGCGGCGAGGACGCGGCAGCGCTGGGCGACGGGCCTGGTGGGCCCTGCTGCGGTTGGGGGACGCGGGGCCCGGCTCGCTGACGCGGCTGGCGACGCGGCTTGCTCGCAGGGAGGAGGGGGCGCGCCACGTGCGGCGGTGGAGGCCGCTGCTGTCGATGACGCGGTCTCGACGGAGGGGAGCTCCCTGGGGGGCGACGGCGAGGATGGAGAGGGCGGGCGGCACAGGACCGCTGGCGGGCGGCGGGCGGGCGGCGCTGGGAGGGTGCGCGCGGCGGGCGGACGGTCGCGGCGAGCGGTGGCGACTGGCGCCGCGGCTGTGGCCAAGGAGAGGAGCTTCCCGGGCGCACGCGGGCGCCGGAGAGGAGGTCTTGGCAGACGGGAAGGCGGCGGGCCGGAACGACGGGACGAGGCGGGCGGCGCTCGGGCCAGGCGCGAGGGAGGAGAGGGGTAGGCGGGGATGGGGCGAGAGGGAGCCCTGGCGCGAGAGGAAGGCAGCGGCGCTGGGCACGCAATGCGTATGGCGGCGGCTGCTGCGTGAGGCGGGCAGCGCGATGGGCGGGGGCGTGGCGGCGGGCCCAGAAGAGGCGGCTGCAGGGTGGCCTTGGTGGGCGGGCGGCGTGGGTGGGGAGAGGAGGTTGGGGACGAGCGCGTGAGGGAGGCGAGCGCGTGCGGTGAGCGGGTCCAGGGTGGGGTCCACGCGGGGACAGATGTGTCGTCAGCGTGGGCCCATGATGGGTCCAGCGCGGTTGGTGGCTGGGGGGAGGTGGGATCTGGTGCGGTTGGATGCGTGCGCGGGTGCGTGTTTGGTGTGTGGGTGGAGGGTGAGTGCTGAGAGAGAGAGGTGAGTGAGGAGAGAGAGGGGGCTGGCCACGTGGCGGTTAGGGAGTGGGGGAAGGAGAGGGAGAGGGTGAGGTGGCATGGTGGGATTGGTGGGAGTGATGTGGCCAGGTGTGGTGGGTAGAATATTAGGTAGATGTAGGATTTAGATGGGGCGGCAGGTTGGACCGTTTTAAAAAAAACAGGGGTGGTCGTTCGGGTCGGGTTGGCCCGTTCGACTGCCCCTACTAAAAATAATTATAAATTTTATTTGTGTTAATTGGACCATTTGCAAACCGATAGCGACAAAACAAAATACTCCGGAGCCCCGGGGTTCGGCGTTTGAATAAAGATGGGGCGTTTGGAAAACAAAACGGGCTTGCGAAAAATAGTTTTATGCAAACAATGCATGATGATGACGATGCAATGCACAAATTCAACGTGATTTTCTAGTAGTGGTTTTGCGGGATGCCACATATCACGAAGCCCTTCGACGTGTATTGTGGCGCATCCAAGATTGGTCTCGGATGTGTGCTAATGCAAGAAGGCAAAGATATATCTTATCTATCTCGACAACTGAAACAACATGAGCAAAATTACCCAACCCATGACCTCGAACTCGCAGCCGTAGTTCTAGCCCTGAAGACATGGAGGCACTACCTGATGGGAAACCGTTGTGAGATTTATTCGGATCACAAGAGCCTGAAGTATATATTCACTCAGAAGGAGCTGAATATGAGACAAATAAGATGGATTGAGCTAATCAAGGATTACGACCTGGACATTCACTATCACCCCGGTAAATCCAACGTGGTAGTAGATGCCCTTAGTAGATTGCCATGCCGCTTGAACTCCATGATTTTGAAGGAGCAACCAAGCTTGCACAAAGAGATGGAAGATTTTCGAATGGAATTAGTAAGTGAAGGATTTTTGGCTAGAACTTCAACCCACTTTGATCAGCTAGATCAAAGAGGCGTAGAAAGGAAATGCTAGTATCGACGGAATCAAGTGTCGTATCGGTACAGGCAAAGTACCCGGATTCACCGAAGACGAAGAAGGAGTTTTGTGGTACAAAGGACGCCTTTGTGTACCAGCAGATTCTCAGTTGAAAGAAGTTATTTTGAAAGAATCTCATGATACTCTTTATTCTATCCACCCCAGAGGAACAAAGATGTACCAAGATTTGAAAGAGCAATTTTGGTGGCATAAGATGAAGATATAAATCGAAAGCTATATCGCCAAGTGTGATATATGTCAGAGAGTCAAGGCGGGACATCAAAGACCCGCTGGATTGTTGCAACCATTGTAGATTCCGGAATGGAAATGGGATTCAGTTGGAATGGACTTTATCACCGGATTGCCTACTTCTAGTAGGGGAAATGACTCTATCTGGGTCATAGTGGACAGGTTGTCCAAAGTCGCCCATTTCTTAACTGTCAAGACCACATATCAGAGTTCAAAGCTAGCGGAGTTATACATCGCTAGAATCATCAGTTTGCATGGAGTCCCCAAGAACATCGTATCGGATCGAGGAACTCAGTTTACCTCGAGATTTTGGAAGAAAGTCCAAGAAGGTTTAGGAACCTGCCTAGATTTCAGCACCACTTATCACCCTCAGACCGATGGACGAAAGGAGCGAGTAAATCAAATACCCGAAGATATGCTGAGAGCATGTGTGTTAGAATATGCATCTAAGTGGGAAGACTGTCTGCCGTTCACAGAATTTTCATACAACAACAGTTATCAAGCTAGTTTGCAAATGGCCCCATTTGGATTCATGTACAGAAGAAAGTGTCGCACCCCTTTGAACTGGTCGGAAGTAGGAGAGAGTCAGATTTTTGGACCCGATATCCTATGAGAAGTGGAAGAGAAGGTTCACAAGATTCGTGAGCACCTCAAGACAGCCCAGTCCAGACATAAGAGTTACGCCGACAAGAGACGTCGAGACCTCGCCTTCAACATAGGAGATTTTGTGTATCTGAAAGTGTCGCCATTGTAAGGGATACAACGTTTCCAACTCAAGGGAAAGTTAGCCCCTAGATATATCGGCCCCTTCAGGATTCTGAACCGTCGAGGAGAAGTGTCGTATCAATTGTAACTACCCGAAGAGATGTCAGCCGTGCACAATGTGTTCCATATCTCATTACTTCGCAAGTGCCTCGAAGTTCAAGAGAAGACTGAAGTGTTCAAGAATATTGATCACCGGACCATAGAGATCAACTATGACCTGACCTATCCTGAAGTACCCATCCGTATTTTGGAAGAAGCTTTCAGAACTACCAGAACCCGAAGCATCAAGTTTATCAAGATTGAGTGGAGCAACCACACAGAAGAAGAAGCTACCTGGGAGCACGAAGATCACATAAGGACGGAGTTTCCCGATCTCTTCAAATCCTAGGTAATCTTTTTCGTCCTTTTTCAAATCTCGGGACGAGATTTTGTTTAAGGGGGGAAGGTTTGTAACATCCCAAAAATTACTAAACTAGAATCATCAACTCTAATCACCAAATTTAGGGTTAACAAAAACTTTTCCAATTAAAATATGAAAGCATTCATATGAGTGTGCATTAAAATTTGGATTCTTTTGAATTTCCATGATTATTTGTTTCTTTGCTTGTAAAATAATTCTTAGGTGAAATAAACATCATCTAAACAATCCCCAAACTTTTCCCAAAGACAAACAAGTCAAAATAAACAAATTAAGTGAATTGTCATTTTGGCCAATTTAACTCCCATACCTACTTTAACTATCTCTAACTTTCAAAACTTAACAGAAACATGTTTGGATCTTTGCACCCCTTGATAGTACTCATAACAAAGTACCAAGGCCCACCTTGTGATCATCCAGAAACATTCCAATGCATAGTTTAAATGACAGTTTAAAATTGAATCTATTTCATATGGGAAGATCCCACTTTTGCAAAAAACCCTCAAACCAACTCAACTTTCAAAACCCAAGCATCTATAGACTCACCAGCACATGCCTAGCACACCCACCAAAAATAATTTCAAAATTCAAAACTTGAGTTCATGCGGCCATTTCATCAAACACCTTGGAGATGCAAATAAAACAAATCCTAAACACTATAGTGTGCAGTGATTCTGACCTAACTTGTTCCCTCTCTGGACACGACTAGCCTCAGTAGATCATCTAGCAAACTTAACTAAGATATAGCCCCACTGTAGGCTGGCCATTGTCATCAATGGTGAGCAGACCGAGTGCACCATTGTCACCTAGTGTTGACAGCAAGCTAGGCGAAGAACTAGCCATGCAAACCTTGTCTGGGAGGTAGCCCATGCCTCACCGCCCCCTCTCGACCAGCCCTGCCTCACAGACAACAACCAGAACCGCCAGGAACACCGCGCCCGTGCTGCTATCGACCATGCCGACACGCACCGCAGAGCACGCGCCGTTCCCACGCAACCCGACCACCTCGAGCCCTCGCCGCCCACCAGCATGCACCCCACCGTCCCAGGAGACCGCCAGACATGCCCATTTCACCGCCCGTACCCCGTAGCCACCGCTCGCCGCAGAGTTCTCCGCCTCTGCCTCTCAGAGCATCGAGCGTTCCCGACCGTTTGCCACCGCCCCTACAAGCGCATTTACACCTTCGAGCATCGCCAGGAGACCACCGATTGATTGCCACCCTCGGCCATGCCTCTAGCAGCCAGTATCCGTGTCTCCACCGTCGCCTGCCCATCCCTCTCGGTCTCGCCGTCAAGCCTATAAAAGGAAGCCACCCCCAGTCGATTTCTTCACACCATTTCACTCCCCTCACCTCACTTATCGTTCCACCCCATTCCCGGAGCAAGGCGAGCAGCGCATCGCTGGAATTTGGTCGGAGCTCGCCGCTGCAGAGGAGAAGAGGAGTCATTGATTTCGTCCACCCCAGGAGGAGCTGCCGGTACCAGGAGGATCGCCGTCGTCGACTTCGTCGTTCGCCCGCATCGTCGACCCTCGCCTGAGCCCCGGTGAGCCTCCCACGACCCCCACCTGCCGCGTTAGGTTTCTGTCTCGCCGGCGCCGCCCGATGTGGACGATGAGTAGCAGCCGTTCGATTAGACTTAGATCGTGCGGATGAGATTGCCTGCATTGCCAGCTTAGCGTTTAGAGTCGGCCGATAGAGACACATCGATTCAGGCTCAGCGCCATGAGTGACACTGGGCCGGCCCAATAACCTTTCCCGCGCAGCCCAGTCGTTTGAATTTAGCTTTTTCCATTTTAGTTCAAATATAGTTTTGTACCTAGTTTAAAAAATCAACTCAGCTCGATTCACTGAACCAAATTGAATGAAACCAATTTTGTTACAAAGGTTTTGAAATGATTAATCCAAGCCCATTGGATTAAAATCATTTGAATCTATAGATCAACCTTGGTAAAAATAACAAGGCAGAACCTTTTCTGCATTCAAACATTTTTCAAATTTAAACCATAATAGCTTTTGAGTTGTTTCCAACTCTCAAAAATAATATTTAATCATACCTTTCAGAATATATAAAAACATATGGGTTTACTTACAGAAATAATGTTCAAGTAATAAAAGAATGCCACATAGGCATTTCTAGTCATTTATTTTTATTAAAATAAAAGGTTAAATCTTATTAAATTGTGACACCACTTTAAATCACATTCCCATGTACTAAAATATGTGGTGATGACATGTGTCAACATGATCCCATGTTTGGTTTGGAGAATATTAAATCTTAAGAAGTTTTTCAATGAGTAGAAATTAATTTTCTAAAAATAAATAAATAAGACAAATGATTTAATCTTGTAATATTAGTGATGATGCTAGATCATCTATAGAACCCTTGTGTGTGATGATTGAACGTAGTTAAGTATTGTTTGGTGATTGTGTACATCGTATTTATTTATAGACGCTAGTACCGACCAAGGATACGAGGAGGAAGGAGGATACTACGAAGAAAAGCCGAGGAGAACTTCAACCACTGCTCTGCACAAGGCAAGCTAGCACTTGCAATTATGAAAGTTAGATAACCTATGCCATGCACTAAGCATGCTTGGTTGGACACATTTGATGATACCTAATCCTAGTTTTACTTGCAAGCTTTATACTTTATTTCTTTATCAAAGCTTTCTCTTAGAGTTTACTTAAGTGACTTGTAGATTCTAGGAAGATAATTGAAGGTTGCATAAAGAGCATTAAATTTGGCCTAAGATAGATAATCTTGATGTCATCCTAAGGCATGAGATTGAACTTAGTTAAATTCCACTAGTTTACTACCCCTCATTAGTACTTACCCCCACTTGTAGATGCTAGTGCTAAGCATAAAAACTTGATTCAACTTTAGATGGGAATACTTGGTGAAAAAATGGTTATGAAAACCTTGGAATGATGGATCATTCTATTGAGATGTTTTGACATGTGTTTCTGAACACCAGATGATTAAGATCCTTATTTGTGTAAGACCTTATGTATGGTTTGTAATGGATGATGTACTGTGGTATCCAAATATGTTATGTCTCGCAAAAATGGTAATCCTGGGATTGCGATGTATGGCATAACAAGCATCTGTGATTAAAAATCGTGTGTTGATAGGGGTAGGTGGGCCCATGATTGGCTAGGGTTTGGTGGCCCTGGCTGCCTCCTGGTCTCGCCCCTTCGCCTATAAGAAGCCCCCGATGCAGAAACCCTGAGTACCCGATCAGAAATCCACGAAACTGTCTGTAGCCGCCGCCACCATCGTCCCTAGATCGGGGGATCTGAAGTTCTTCCCGGCACCCTGCCGGAGGGGAGATTATCCCGGAGGCCTTCTCTCCGGTATTATGCGTGAGTAGTTCCACCTTGGACTATGGGTCCATGTAGTAGCTAGATGGTTGTATCTCCTCCTTTATGCTTTCATGTATAGATTTTGTGAGCTCTGTTCATGATCAAGATCTAATCTATTTGTAATCATGCATGTTGTGTTTGCGGGGATCTGATGGATATTGAGGTTATTATGTTAGTTTGATTAATGGTTTTATCTTTATGATTCTATCATGTCTGTGTTGTTTATGATCTTGCATGCTCTCCGTTGTTAGTAGCTATCTTGGCCAAGTAGTTGCTAGTGACTCCAAGAGGGGGTATTTATGCTCGATAGTGGGTTAATGCCTCTAGTTTCCTAGGGAAGTGACAATAATCTCTTCGGTTGTAGATGTGTTGTTGCTACTAGGGAGAAAACAACGGTCTCTTGTTCATGGAACATGTGGAATGTTTACCTTACACACTTTGCTTAAAGCAGTTGTTTGTTGCTTGCTACTTAATACTGGAGGGGGTTCGGATGATAACCTGAAAGCGGACTTCTAGTCTTAGATGCAGTTGGATGGCGGTCTTTGTATATTGTTGTATTGCTCAATCAGCCTCATAGGATCTTTCTAACTAGTAATTGCATTGTTATGCGTTGCTCAATTCCTGTCAATTGCCCCGCTGTAATTTGTTTACCCTTCATGCCATGTTGTTTATCTAAGGAGAGCACCTCTAGTGAACTATGGACCCTGGTCCAATCTTTACCGTTGAAACATCTTCACTGTTACCTGTTTACTTGCTGCAAACCACCATTACGTTTAATCCTTTGTTACAGCAAACCGGTGAGCTTGACAACCTCATTGATTCGTTGGGGCAAAGTCTTGAGTTTGTGTTGTGCACGTATCCGTGTTGGTTGCAACACCTGTGTGATGTTTCCTTCCTCCTACTGGTTCGATAACCTTGGTTTCTTACTGAGGGAAACTTGCTGATGTGCTGCTTCATACCTTGCTCTTAGGGTTTCCAACGAAGCGTCCCATGACAAGTACTGGGCTCCATCAATTACCACCCCTTCTTAGTGTTCACCCTCACCTATAGATGCTAGTGCTAAGCATAAAACTTGATCACTTCAGATGGGAATACTTGGTGAAAATGGTTATGAAAACCTTAGAATGACGAGTCATTCTACTGAAATGTTTTGACATGTGTTCTTAAACACCAGATGATTTTGATGATGAAAATGTTAATGAATGAGCCTTAGCCCTTTACAAAACTGATGGTTGTCTGGATGTGATACCATTCCAATTTTACCGTACAACCACAATACCCGAAATTTGGGTAGGGCTTGACTATAAATTTATATACCTTAGTATGGGTTCCCTTGCGGCCAAGGTTTGAGCTGAATCTACCTTGTGAAGATTGTCCACCTATGTAGTTCCCAAGATGACAGTTGGTCATGGTTGGGAGGGCAAACTCATAGGAGAGGTTCCTATACTAGGGCATGTAATTGAAAGGTTAGGATTGATTATCCGCATACTGAGTATGGTGAATTCAGTATTGTTCCTGACAAATGTATCGAATGTTGTCGTGAAAGTGTACCACCTTTGCAGAGTGTCAAACTATTCGAATAGCCGCGTCCGCGGTTATGGACAGTTGGAGTGGCCATACTGTTCTATCGTCAGATGTTTTCCAAAATGACTTGTGAAATGAATCATGACTTTCAATTGACCGCAACAGGGTTGTGATATGAACTACATTTATTTGCTTCTGAACTCAGTTAAGGTAAATCTGGATTTTTGAAAAACAACCTAGAGCCTAGTATTTCCTACTCAAAACCACTTTCACTTGTTAGTATTAGTTTGCGAGTACTTAAAGAGTACTCATGGATTTGTCCTTGGCTATTCCCATGGTCAGACTTTGAAGAGGACTATCTGGAGGACGGACCGCAGGAAGGCTATGACAACTAGGATCATCTCCCATCGTTAGCATTGCCTGTGACCATGAAGATGGAGACTCACCCATGCTACCGTTATCATTACGTTATTCCGCTACTATGATTGTATTAAGACTAGATCATGTGATCCTTTATTTGTTGTAAGACCTTATGTATGGTTTGTAATGGATGATGTACTATGGTATCAAATATGTTATGTCTCGCAAAAATGGTAATCCTGGGATTGCGATGTATGGCATAACAGGCATCTGGGATTAAAAATCCGGCTGTTGACAGATGCTGTGTTCTACCATGTCGAATTGAAACTTCAAAATTTTCTTCTAGAGGAATTTCTTCTCATCTTTCAACTCAAAACCAGTTTTAATCAAGAAACCAACTCTACCATCAATGTCATTGACCTTTTTCTCAAGGTCTTTGCTCACCATCCAGTAAGAGTCAATCCCTTCTCCAATAGTTTCAACACATTCTTTTGAAGCTTTTTCTAATTCATAGATCTTATCATGAATCTCACTTGCTGCACCTTCTTAGTATTACGAAGTGACGGACCGAGAGGAGGTTTATAATAAGATCCTAGTTTGTGATGATAGGGATTAGGGAGATACTCATCATTGCTCTTTCTATGCTTTTCTTGCCTCATCATCTCCATCCTCTGTGGGAACATGTCCTCCCAATTTGGGAGAGGCTTGATCTTCGAGCTGGATGACGATGATGCTTATTTAGGTTCTACTTTTTTGATCCTCTTCACGGGCTTATCTTATTTCTTGCTCCAAATCTTATTGACATGGAAAGGCTGCATCGCTTCACTGCACGGATATTGTTAGAAGGGACTTGTATAGGGATTGCGATGATTTTTCGAGGCTGGAGGCTGTAGCTCTGCGAAAACTTAATAAAAAGGTTAGATGCAATCAGCTTTAAAAAGGGAGGTAAAAACCCTAGCCACCGTCCATAACGAGCAAATATACGGGCGCGGCCCGTATAGGTCCCGCCGTATAGTTGTGAACCGACTTTAGATTTTATTTCTATGGCGGTACCAACTATACGTCCAAAACTATACTGGCAGGAATTTTATTCCCATCGTATAGTTGGTTGTTAAACCTTCTGTCCCCTGGAATAAAATTTCAGAGATGGGATAGATTACTATACGACCGCAACTATACAACCAGAATTTGTATTCCCGCCGTATAGTTGGTCATTAAAACTTCTGGAGCCACCAAAAATTACCTGCTTCTTTGAGAACTCTTTATTATTCTGAAACTTAATGAAATACTAAGTTCTGACAGAAAAATGACAGTTTAAATTTTTGACCAACATTAACATCCATTGAACGGGGTTTTAGCATAAGCAAACTTCTTCTACTTCACTAGTGGTTTAAATGTTCCTTATTCAACAGAAGCTTAACTAAAACTTAATTGAAAATTTAAAACTTACTCAAACCTTTATTTCACATGGGTTGCCTCCCATGAAGCGCTCTTTAATGTCAATATCTTGACCGTGGTGTTGCTCATTTTGTCTCGATTTTATCCTTCTTGCAGTTTCCATTCTTTGTATATCTTTGATTAATCACCTATTCTGGGGTGATCACACGTATGGTGACTGCACTTATATCTTCTTTTGCTCGGTAATGCTTCAAGCGTTGTCCATTCACCGCCCAAGATAGGGAGGGTGTTTTTCCCTAGAGCTTTACTGCTCCCGATGAATAAGCTTCTTCAACTATATAGGGGCCTTCCCACTTTGATCTGAGCTTTCCTGGAAACAACTTAAGACGAGAATTATGGAGCAACTCCTAGTCTCCACTTTTAAAGACCTTATTTTCAATTTTTCTATCATGCCATCTTTTTACTTTTTCTTTAAACAATCTAGCATTTTCATAAGCCTCACTTCTAAACTCATCTAAAGCATGAATATCTAATAAACATTTTTCTCCTGCTGCTTTAAAATCATAGTTTAAGTTCTTGATCGCCCAAAAAGCTTTGTGTTCCAATTCTAAAGGTAAATGGCATGCCTTAGCGTAAACCATCTTATATGGTGTCATACCCATTGAATTTTTAAATGCAGTACATTATGCCCAAAGAGTGTCATTTAACTTGTATGACCAATCTTTCCTTGATTTATCCACCGTCCTCTCGAGTATGGTCATCAACTTCATCACTCGTTTGAGGATGATATGGTGAAGCAACGCAGTGAGTTACTCCATATTTGTAGAGGATTTTCCTGAAAGTTCCTTTCATAAAATGAGAACCACCATCAGTGATTAAAAATCTAGGAACTCTAAACCTGGGGAATATGACATCCTTGATCATCTTCACTAAAGTAGCTGCATCTTCATGGCTTGTTGGAATAGCTTCAACCCACTTAGTGACATAATTGACAACAACAAGAATATGAGTGTAACCATTTGACTCTACAAAAGGTCCCATGTAATCCATTCCCCATACATCAAAGGTTTCAATTATAAGACTATAATTCATTGCCATCTCTTGTCTTCTACCTATATTACCCCTTTTCTGGCAAGTATCAAAATGTTCTACATACCTGTGTGCATCCTTGAACAAAGTGGGCCAATAGAATCCGGATTGAAGTACCTTTGCTACAGTTCGCTTGACTGCATGATGTCCTCCATACAGGCTGTCATGACAAGCTTGCAAAATTGTATTCATTTCATGGTTAGGAACGCACTTCCGAATCATTCCATCAGGTCCATGGCGATATAAATATGTATCATCCCAAAAGTAATATTTAAGATCATTAAAGAATTTCATTCTTTGATTTCTTGTCATACCAGGAGGTATAAATTTTCCTGCAAGATAGTTAGCATAATCCGCAAACCAAGGATCAGCTATTTCAACATTTGCTAAATATTCTCCCTGAAATGACTCATTTATAGATACGGGGTCAGTAATTATTCCTTCCATCCTAGAGACATGATCTGCTACCGGATTATCCTTACCCCTCCTATCTACTATTTGCAAATCATATTCTTGCACTAATAAAACCGATATAATCAACCTGGGCCTCACATCCTTTTTCATAAGGAGATGACACAAATCTTGGTGATCTGTATGAACTATTACCTTAGAATTAAGGATGTAAGATCTAAATTTGTCACAAGCAAAAATTATAGCTAGGAACTATTTTTCTATAGTAGCATAATTTTTCTGATTATTATTAAGGGTTCTACTAGTGTAATGAATAACATTTAAATTCTTTCCATCTCGCTGTCCTAACATAGCTCCTAAGGCATAGTCACTAGCATCACACATTATTTCGAAAGGTTCTTCCCATTTTGGAGATTGCATGATAGGTGCTAAAACTAATTAGTTTTTAAGGTTTTCAAAAGCTGCAATGCAGTCATGATCTAAGTAGAACAGAGTTTCTTTCTCAAGAAGGTTGGTGAAAGGCATAGCTATTTAGCAAAATCTTTTATAAAACGCTTGTAAAAACCTGCATGTCCCAAAAACATTTTTAAGTTGTTTATGTCCTGAGGCATTGGAAGATTTTCTATAGCATTTTTATTAGTCTTATCTATTTCTATACCCTTTTCCGAAACCTTATGCCCCAAAACTTTACCTTCTCTTTCCATGAAATGGCATTGTCCCCAATTTAAAACCAAATTTGATTGCCTGCATATCTGCAGAACTTTGGTTAAATTGTAGAGGAAATTATCAAAAGTTGTTCCACAAACAATGAAATCATTTGTTATAACTTCCATAGTCTTCTCAACAAGATCATCAAAGATTTTTAAAAAACATTCTTGAAAAGTTGCAGCTGCATTACATCAGCCAAACGGAATGAATCTATAAGCATATGTGCCATTAGGACAAGTGAAAGTTGTTTTATCTTGATCTTTTGGTTGTATAGAAATTTGAGAATATCCTAAATAACCATCAAGAAACAGAAATAAGAATTATTACAAAGTCTTTCTAAAATTTATTCATAAATGGTATAGGTTTATGATTTTTCTGTGTCTCACGGTTTAGTTTCCTAAAACCAATGCACATGCGATATCCAACAATAGGTCTTACAGGAACTAGCTCACTATCCTCATTCATAGCAGCATCAAGACCCCCTTGTCTTGGTATGCAATGAGCAAGGCTAACCCATTTACTATCAGAAATAGAATATATTATGCCGGCATTTACTAAGTGTATACCTTCTTTTCTTACTACTTCCTTCATTTTCGGATTAAGCCTTCTCTGTGTGTCTATAGGTACATACATCATCATCAAGCATGGTAATCTTATGTGTTACAATAGATGGATATATTCCTTTAATATCACTTAGAGTATATCCAAATCCTTCATGATGCTTGATCAAGACCGAAATGAGTGTTTGTTTTATTTTCTGATAAATTTTTACTAATAATAAAAGGACATTTATTTTCATTATCCCAAAACTCATACCTCATATCGTCTAGAAGTCGTTTCAATTGAATTGGCGGAGGTTCTTCGTCTCCTTTTCTTACCAGTTCTTCATAGTCATGTGGATTTTGTGCTTCCGGAACTGAATCAAGGTAATCATCCATTTCTTCTATTTCCTCATCATCTGGTACCTCCTCCCAATTAATTAGGCCCCTCTCTAATTCATCTTGCGGAGTGCTGAAATGAATTGCGGCTAGCTCGGCAATCGTTTTCCCTTCCTTGATATCTTCTTCTTCATATGGCCTCTTCTTTAGTTTGGTGAAGTGGAATGTCATTTACTCTTATCCAAACATCATTGAAATAGTATCCATCTTATTATCAATTAGAGTTTTGGTTATGGAGACAAAAGGCCTGCCTAAAAGAATAGGACAAAAACAATCTCGAGGCATATCAACAATATGAAAATCAGGGGGGTACATGAGTGCTCCAATAAAGACATAGATATTTCTAATAACACTTTCCGGTTTTATATTAGTTCTATTAGACAATTTAATAACAGTGTCTACTGGTTCCACATCTGGATTATTTAAATTGTAGCGAAGTTCCTCATAAAGTGATGAAGGCATAATGTTTATAGTGGAAATCGGCTCACAAATTATGTATAAGAAAGTTTCTCCTCAATATATAGGAGTCATAGGCCTAGAAGTTTTGTTACCTCGTACCTTACCTTTTATGAATTCTTAAGTTTCAAGGTCTCGTGTAAGCACTTCTTATCCATTGTTCGTGCTTCCATAAGGTCCTTCAATATAACAAAATTTGCATTGGTAGCATGGGGGTTATTTTCTGGTTTCTTTGATCGTCTCTTTATGCGTTCTTCCTCTCTACACTCTTTCTTGATATTCTTTTGAATAGGTTCAGAGTAAAACTCTACCATTGGTGCACTTTATCTTGCACGCTTCTTTTATTTGAGGGGTTTATAGGGTTTCCATTCTGTAGGTACCTGTAGATGCCTTGCATAATTCTCTATAATTTTCTTTACTGAGTAAGAATCAATACCGAGGGTTTTAATCATCACACACGTCCTTTCATCTGCAAGAAAATCATTAACACAAGCATATTCAGAAGAACTATTCATAATGCTCTCCTCATTTTTAAGATTTTTTGTTGTCCCCCTCATTTTCATTATTAATTTCTAGGCTTCATCATAGGTATAAGATAGAAAACTACCATTAGAAGGGGTATCTCTGCTTGATCTATTCTTATTATTGGGCCCTCCATAAAAAGTGTAAGTGATTAACCGATCAGGCAAACGATGATGGGGACAATTATCTAGATAGCTTTTATACCTTAGATAGCCTTCATATAAACTCTCATCAGGATTATTTTTGAAACTGATAATATTACCTCTCATCCTGTGAGCTTTGCTTTCTGAGTAAATATTTTGATAGGAAATTGGTTGTCAATTCCATCCAAGTCCTTGGTGCTTCTATACAAAAAATATATACCAGTTGCAATCATTATTAGAGAGAGTTTGTCTAAACAACTAGACTTTAATATTATCAAGATTACAGTCATCGAATATAAAGTAACCAAAAACATCTTCAAAGAATTATAAATGTCCATATGGACTCTCTTCATCGGTTCCTGCAAATTTCTTAGAGTGTAGAAGTTCAAATAGTAAAGGATGGATCTCAATTCCATCTGGATTTATTCTTTTGTTGACAATTATAAAAGCGTCCATGGGCATACCCATTTTCCTTACTGCCTCAAGATGGATTAAATGCTGACTATTGTCCATTTTTATGGTCCTGCAACTTAAATAAAAGATTAGTACAACGAAAGTAAATAACTAAAAGTAAAATGACTTATAGCGCTAAGCTCCCCGGCAATGGTGCCAGAAAATAGCTTGATGACTACAAGTGCACAGATCGTTTGTAGCTAGTTTTGAAATAAAGATATCTATCCCACAGGGAGCAGTAAGCGAAAGACTAAAATGCTTTTAACTAAAACTAAACCAAGTAACTAAGGAATAATTTTTAGATGCAAGAAAAGTAGAATTGTTTTTGGGTTTTTGATTGAACGAAGCAATTAAAGTAAAGTAAAAATTAATGCAGAAAATAAGAATCGCGTATATAAGAAATCTTGTAACCGCAATAGGGAAAAAGACATTCTCGGGGAGTGGTGGATACACCATTAGCAATTTAGACTGATCAATTAATATTATCATAACAAATATTCTCATGATATGTATGTATGTGGGAGGAGCTACATATATGGACGAATAGGCAGCAACCATTGCCCACATCATCCTTCATAACCACACCTGACAGATAAATGACATCAATCGTATTATCTCGCTATTAAGGTATTTCTCCCGTGGAATGGACATGGATTAATGAGTTCTCCTTTCTTCCCCAAGTTAGTACGTAAGGAATGACAATAGCTTTATAGTCACAATAAGTGCTATCATCGCTCTGTCTACCAACAAGTAATCCCCTTCATAAAGTTTCCGTAAGAGGCAAATATTAAGGAGGTGCACAGCTCCCAACATCAATATGAAGACAATTAACACATACACATAATGATGTATAAAATAATAATCTCTATCTTATCTCAATCATATGCTAGGGTTTCTCCATATCCCCAAGAACTAATGATCTACTCAGGCATGGAGGCAATCAACATCATGGCATTGATAATGGAAGCAATCGTAGAAGAATAGTTCTTGTATAAATTCACAACTAGTACGAGAATTACAACAAGATCTAGATGGGGATGGATGGAGATGTTGGTGATGCAGGGGATGGATGGAGATGTTGGTGATGCAGGGGTTGATGAAGATGGAGATCGATGCCTTGGCCACCCAGATATGCGTAGGGCGAAGATGTCTCCCTTGGGAAAGTTCCCCCTCCAGATCCCTTCCTGATGTGAGGTTTTCGGCGATTTATAGGTGTTCTTTATGTCATCTCTTTGATCCAGTTGCACGGGGTGAAACTATTTGAGGAGGCGGTGGCGGCTCCAACTATACAGCGGGAACTATACGGCCGGAGAAAATACTTCCGCCATATAGTTGGTCGTTATACCTTCTGTATGCTTCAATCGCTTCAGGTTTTCTTCTAGTGTTATTGATACTTCCCAAATTAGCGATTTACGTTATTTTTGACTCCTTTTCGCCCCAACACAACTGCTCCAAGAATTGTGTCCATTGTATCCATCATCTGTCCTGATCCTGGTGAAAATAGACATAAAAGGTACATGCGAACACCGTAAAATACCATGAACCTACAACTATAGTGCAAAATAATAATATAAAATATGATGCAAATATGCACTCATCAGATGTTCAGTTTGATCTGCCGACATAAGCTCTGGCAGAGTCGGATCGCCCAAAGCATATGAGTCGGCAATTCTGATAGTGTCGGCCAATGTAGTTGGCATATCTGTCTATAGTCTTTGACATAAGAGACTTGCATATCTGCATCCTTGTGCAAACCATGCTATTGCTTGAGACTCAATTACTCCTTCACAGGAGTTCCTCAGGTTGCACCACCAAGTTAGAAACTCTCAGTCGGTCTCTTCGGTCTCCTCTTGCACATGGCGAGCTGTTGAGGTCTATTCGGCCTCTCATACGTACTTATGAAGTTCCTCACAAACATCTCCTCGAAATCCAACCAGCAGTTGATACTTCCAACTGGCAAGTTGTTCAACCAAACTCTCGCTGGTCCTTCCAACATTTGCGGCACATATCTCACTGCCCATCTAAGGTTGCCTTCTGTAATTTTCACTGTGGAAGCATAATCAATCAACCAATCTTGTGGCTTTGTGCTTCCGTTATATAATTTTGTTCCTCTTGGCAACTGGAAGTTCGGCACATGTGGCTCCCTCATGATCCGAGGTCCAAAGCATGCTGGACCCGGAGGACCTTGTTCTTCCAACAACTCATATCTGTATATTCTGTCAAATTCCAACCTTGCATCATCCGGCTGCAAGTTTCTATTTCCCACTCTCTCTCCTATCACATGGTGATTTGGTCTGGCAAATCTGGCATTCTCCATTTCTGAATAACCATCATTGTATCTGTTCTGTTCCGGATTTTGCGGAACTGTTCTACACCCCGTTCTTGCTGGGGTTCACATCTCGGCTGGTTCTATTGCGGAGGATGTTGCCCTCCTCTAGCTATGCTGGCCGGGATTACCCCGCTCGTTGTTTCCTTGGCTTCCATTGCCATGATCGGGGTTCCTATTCCCACTATTACCTCGGCTTACATTGCCTTGGTTCACATTTTCTTTCCTAGTCACTGTCGGATCATAGGGAACCATTTGCTTATCCCTTCTTCCCAAGGTTACTGCCATATCTTTCCTTGTACCTCCGCCGGGTGAAGATGCTGCCATGGTTGATACTACCGGGGCACCTCCAACCGAATGAACGATACAAGAACCTCTAGGTCTTGCCGGGTTATTTTTGAGCAATTCCTCATTCTGCTAGTTTGCTACACGCACCACCTCAATGACTCTTTCTTGCTGCCTCTGTCGGGATTCATCAGTCAGGCCATCTATCTCGGCAGCTGCTGCATCTGCAGCCCTGAGTCTTTTTGCAAGTGTGCTATACCTCGGCAACCCTGGGTCAGCCGACTCACCCTACCTAGAAACATGTTCCTTGTTGATATCACTAAGGAGATTCTTTCCTTTCAACCTTACACCATCCATGCGGGTTGGGATATTATTAAGCTTGTTTGCCCTAGCATACTCACACAACATGATGTTAAGTGACTGTTGCGCTGCTGCTACTCTCTTAGCTCAATCGAATACTTTCAATCGAGTCTCCTCTAGCTCGGCATGTGCCTGAGCCATGTCTACAATGGAAGCTACAGGTGTAGTTAAGCTTTCTATCACTTCCTGCAAGATGTTCTCTATCCTTTCTAACGGAGGGCCCCTCATACGAGGTACCCTATGAGTGACATTACCCGCGCCTGCCGGTTTTGCTGCTGCTGGATATGCTGTCGTCAGATATTTGCTTGGGATGGCTCCTGCACCTATGGCTGGTGCCATCATCATCACCTCGGCGCTGCCTGCGGGGCGAGTGATACGCGTACTGGTAGCAGCGCTGAGGGGAGCCTCTCCCGCGAGGATGACTTGCTACGGGTAGACACAGGAGATGTTGACACCGATGTAGACCTTGTGCGCTCCTAGGTTGATGAAGAACCCGTTGCATGGAGGAAATCACCTAGCGAAGTGATGCGCGTTGTCGCTGACATAGTCCCACATATCAAAGCACCACACCATCCCAGAGATGATGCGCTCACTGGTGGCAATGAAGTTTCCCATTTTGATATTGACTCCAGATAGCACCGCTGCTGGCCCCATGATGGGCGCCAACCGTCGTGGTGGTGGCACGGCATATACCATGGGTAGGTTAAAGTTGGGGCCAATGTGCACTAGTGGGATCCAGGGAGGTATGATGTAGTGGTTTCTACACACGAAGAACTCACTCTCGATCTTTACTTTGATCAACAGTGGTCACACTTGCTCCTTGAGCTGTATCCGAGAGAGGAGGAAGAAGCTCTCACCTAGTCTCTATGTGTAAAATGAATCGATCCCCCCTCTAGGAGGTCCTGACTCACCTTATAAAGGGGTGACCATGTTACATTAGGGCTGACATGGATGGCATATTCCCCGAATATGATCATCCCAAAGAGGTAATTCGGTGGGAGCCTTTCCCTGTCTCCCTTCTATCGACGGCAATAACCCAGAGCCCACAACATGTGAACGTTGGACTCTAGGACTGTCACCTCCGTGACGCTTCTTCTGCCCTTCTGTCTCTCTGACCCTTGTCTATAGATATTGCCTCTCTATAGATTCCTGAGGGAGAGACAGAGTGCTCTGTTGACTTTAGGGCTCGCTCTATCCTTCTCGATCAAGCCTCCTCATGACTCGGCCTCGTACAAGATGCCTCGGCCAAACTTATAGCTTCAAGTAAATAACATAGTAGACATCGTGCCGACATACCTTATATGTTGACCGGGCCAAGCCTTAGTTGTTTTACTCAGGGTAACCCGGCCGGGTCATTCTTTGACCCAGCCAACACCTCGGTGCGCTTTGCCCTTTTAACTTAGCTTGAACCTACCTGCGGTCATCCCCCCAACAGGAATGACTTGCAAATTATGGATTGTCTGGCGGTAGGGAAGACGGTTACAGACGCCAAAATGAGTTTGTGACCTCAAATTTCGCGATTTCTACAGAAAAACTTGATGGAAAACTCCATATCTGAGGGAAAATGATGGAATTAGTCCATGGGAATGCAGGGAACGTGGATCAACAAGTTTGGCAAGTAATCCATGAATCAAAACCTACCAAAATGCATTCAAATCATAGATCGATCCAAAACACGAAATTGGTCTATTTTTGGTGGAATTTTTGAATTTGTGGGGGAAAACTCCAAATTGATGAGGAATCCGTGGAAACCAAAAGCTGCTGATACCAGATGATATGGTCTACGCTCTTGGGTGGCCCGATCTTCATGCATTTCATGGTAAAATCTATGGGAAAAGCGAGGGAAAGGGAGAAGGTAGCGGAAGCGAACACACACCTCGCGGAGAACACGATGAACACACACAAACACAAACACGATACAAGACCTATTGCTCCCCCCGGCGGCCACCAATCCAATAGAATCCTCTCAAGGAAAGATCGGTCAACAAGCTCCCGTCAAATCCACATCAGATAGGGAAAACACCTTGGAGAGGATCTTGATAAATTTACTAGAGAAAACTCAAAGTAAAGACCTTGTATAACTAAGGATGCTCAAAGGCACAATCCATAAAGGTGGGTGATGATAGGGTTCCCTCATGAAGGGAATGAGACATAACTAGAAGTGATCCATCTAAGGGGGTTTCTAGTCTATCATCTATGTCTTAGGGATACTAAGGGGTGGGGGCTCTATTTATAGGACAACCACTAAACAAGGTGATGGGGATATGCTGAGTGGGGTATACCTAGCAGGACGTTCCCTACTGGATCATACACTCAGCGAGTGGGCCTGCAAGACAGCGATTGGATCACGACCCAAGAAGGAGCTAGGCGACTGAAAGCAAAAGTCCCAGAAGCGTAGCTAGGCCCTGTCGGATTAGGTCAAACCCCTCTGAGTCCTTATCCTAGCGAGATATCCTTATATAAACCTCCCTAGGGTACACATAGCACTTACGTTCCATCATACACCCCATCGACTCGCCGCCTAGCTGTCAAGCTCGCCCACTGAATCTCTCGATAATAAAATCTAGCAGGAGTAGGTATTTACCCTCCGGGAGGCCGAACGTGGTTAAAACCTTGGGTCTCCGTCCTCATCTCGCACCACAGATGGCTGGCCGGCCTTGCCCCTTATTCTACTACTCGCTGCCAATCGCAACATTTGCTGTGGCCATTCCCACGATAGTGGTGCCCACCTTGGGGCCTGGCCGGTCAGGCATGAGTTCTTCGGCGAGACCCTACTTGCCAATCAACCGGTCGATCGCCACCGGCCGCATGATCACCATCAGCGAGATCCTCCAGATCTTGCCCAACAGCTATGTCCCGGCGTCGCACCCAGTCATGCACAGCGTCATCATGCCAGTTGGCACGATCAACCTCTTCGTCGGCTTCACGGACGTCATCGTCTCGGAGGACTCGACCCTCATCGGCGAGTTGCCGCCACGCGATTGGCTCTCTGAGAGCCAGATCCGCACCATCCACCGCCTCGCCTCCGAGTACGACTCGGCCAACAGAGATGTGGTCGAGACCAACGCGGCCCTCCACACCGACGCCGACTCGGCGACGCCATGTAACAACCCAAAAATATTGATCATGGTTATCAAATTCTAATCACAAAAATTAGGGTTAACAAAAAATTTGATTAAATAAAAACCAAATGAATGCATGTGTGTATGTGATGATTGCATGAATGCATGAATGGACTTGTGTGATTAACCTAAATAGCAAGGAATGGTTTAAAGATGAAAATAACATCATCTAAAACATTTCCAAGCATAAACAAATCAAGAGAAAATCAAAAACAAAACAAATAAAGCAAATGGTCATTTTTTCCAATCTTGCTCACTAGGACACTTTGAGTGTTTCTAGTCCAAGATTTCAAACAGAAAATTTTCCATTTCTTTTCACCCCTTGCAAGACCAAGTAAAGGTGAATCAAAGCCCACCTTTCAAACTTGCAGAAACATTTGGCAATCCCATTCAAATGACAATTTAAAATTGAATCTATAACACATGTGAAGATCCCACATTTTCAAAACCCAACTAAACCAGTGCCCCTTGACCAATCCAACTAACCCAATACTCCCTAGTATGTACCTAGCAAACCCACCAAGTTTGAATCCAAAATTCAAATTTGAATTTCTTTTGGCCATTTCATCAAACACCTTGTGATCAACAAACAAACATCAAACACTATTAGTAGCAGTAATTTTGGCCAACCTTGTCCCCTCTCTAGTGCACTCTACACTCTCAGTAGATGATCAAACTAATATAACTAGCCTTAGCACCACTGTGGGCATGCATAGCCATCAATGGTGCCCATTCCGAGAGCACCCTTGCCACCCCCATGTTGCCAGCGAGAGAGGAGAAGCTCTAGCTTTGCCAACGTTGTCTGGGACACGTAGCACCGTCCATCGCCACCCCCTGTCCAAGCCCTGAGCCTTGCCAGCCACTGGACCACACGGGAAGCTCGCGCCCAGTTTCTCTACATGCATGCCGAGAGCGCGCCAGTGTGCCCTCAGCAACACGAGCCCACAGACCGCGCGTCGCCCTTGCCGCTTGCGTGCGTGATCGCCAGCACCCCAGCAACCCGCCAGACAACCCCATTCACCGCCGCGCAGACCATGGGCACTGTGCGCCATTAAACTTGCCGTCAGACCCACACAGAGTGTCGCGACATTCCGACCAGTCCTCACCTCCTCACGTCGTGCCATCAAGCCGTTGAGCATCGTCACGAGGCAACACACCACCCCCTATCGTCACCCATGCCATTAGCACGCTTTACCGACGACCATGACGAGCTCCACCCGCGCCCGTCGGTCCCCTTCAGGCACTATAAAATTAGGCCACCCACGTTCGATTTGAGCACACCATCTCACTCCCCACCTCTCAATGATAACACCCACTCACCCCCGGGAGGAGACGAGCACCAGGTGGCTGGAATTTCACCGGAGTTCGCCGCTGCAGAGGAGGAGAGGCGCCATCGATTGGAGCCGCCCCAGGAGGAGCTGCCGGTACCAGGAGGATCGTCGTAGTCGACTTTGTCGTTCGCCCCCATTGCAGACCATCGCCGGAGCCCCGGTGAGCCCCCACTGACCCCCACTGGCCGCGCTAGGGTTCAACCTCGCCGCGTCCTATTCAAGCGTGGACGATGAACCACAGCCGTCGAATTAGAATTAGATTGCACGGCCTAGATCGCCCCGTACCCCTTCGCCACTCTCTGTCTCACTAACAAGTAGGGTCGTTCACTTAACCAGCCCCCGCGCACGCTGTACATAGTGGGCTAGCCCACTTAAACCTCCAGCGCGACCCAGCAATTCAAACTTAGGTTTATTCATTTAGTTTCAAAATCAGTTCTGTACCTAGATTCAAAAATCAACCCAACTCGGTTCACCGAACCAAAATGCATGAAACCAATTTTGTTGGAAAGGTACTGGAATCCTTAATCCAAGCTTGTTGGATTCAAACCAATTGGATTTGTAGATCACCCATAGTAAAAATATCAAGGCATAAGGTTTTCTACATTCAAACATTTTTCAAAATTCAACCATAAAAGCTTTTGAGTTGATTCCAACTCTCAAAAATCATAATTAATAGGACCTTTCAGAACATATAAAAATGTATAGGGTTACTTGCAGAAATAATGATCAAGTAATAAAAGAATGCCTCATAGGCCATTCTAGTCATTTTATTTATTTAAAATAAAAACTTTAAACCTTATTAAATTGTGACACCACTTTAAATCACATTCCCAAGTACCGAAATATGTGGTGATGACATGTGTCAACATGATCCCATGTTTTAGTTGGAGAATATTAAATCTTAAGTAGTTTTTCAATGAGTAGGAATTAATTTTCTAAAATAAAATGAATAAGACATGTGCGTCAATCTTTGTGATAATAGTGATGATGCTAGATCATCTAGTGTGAACCTTTTAGTGCTAATAGAGTAGTTAAGAATTGTGTGGTGATTGTGTACCTCGTATTTATTTATAGACGATAGTACCGCCCAAGGATACGAAGAGGAAGGAGGATACTATGAGGAGGAAGCCGAGGAGAACTTCAACCACTGCTCTGCACAAGGCAAGCTAACACTTGCAACTTAGCAATCTTATACTACTAGCTTAACAAGATAAACCATGCAAGTTCTATTTGCAAGCTTATACAAACTTGATGATACCCAATCCTAGTTTTACTTGCCACTTAGTACTTTATTTCTTTATTAAATCTTTCTCTTAGAGTTTACTTAGTGAATTGTAGATTTCAGGAAGATATTTAAAGATAGCATAAAGAGCATAAAGCTTGGCCTAAGTTAGATAATCTTGATGTCATCCTGAGGCATGAAATTGAACTTAGATTAGATACACTTGCCTATCACCCTTCATTAGTGTTTATCCCCCACTTGTCGATGCTAGTGCTAAGCATAAAACTTTATCAACTTTAGATGGGAATACTTGGTGAAAATGGTTATGAAAACCTTAGAATGAGGGGGCATTCTACTGCAATGTTTTGACATGTGTTCTTGTACAACAGATGATTTTGATAATGAAAATGTTAAGGCATGAGCCTTAGCCCTTTATAAAACTGATGGTTGTCTGGATGCGATACCATTCCAATTTTACCATACAACCACAATACCCAAAAATTGGGTAGGTCTTGACTGGAAATTTATATACCTTAGTATGGGTTACCTTGCGGCCAAGGTTTGAGCTGAGGTTACCTTGTGATCTGTTGCCTGTCAAAACCCACCGGCGAGCAGCGACGAGCAACACGAAGAGCCGGGAGGCTCCCAGAACTGCTGGTGGGCCCTGGTCCCTCGGGCAACGGCCCGCAAAACTCCGGCACACGTCCTGGCTGACGCAAGGGCGTGCCACCTGACCTATACCTGGTCAGGAAGGTGATGGATTGCTTCGATCAGTTTCCTGCATGGCAAACAAGTATACGTAAAATTCGAGCCATGACCGGCTCCCAGGTTTCCCTGTGAATCGGCTCCTGGAGCCGATTATCCCATGGTTCTGCATTAGATCTACGATAACATGGGGTTTTGCTTCATCAATACAAGTTAAATCGATCTGAAACAGTTTAACGTTTTCACCACGTAATTGGAACATCCTACACGTAATTGAGCCTGGTAGATACAAAAGATGATAGAAAACTAACCCTAGAGGAGGCCTAACAACCGAAGTAAAGTCAATTCCCGGAACAACTCCTCTCGAATTGGCAAACCATATCCTTACGTACTACTGGATCGTTCAACCCGTTTGCAAGGCCTGAATACGTGGATATCAAACTAAACCTTGGAAAACAAGGCATAACTATAACAGATCAAATCAACTGAATAAAGATCAAGCAAGATGCTGCCTTTACACCCGAAAAGGTGCAAAGGCAGCGAGATAACTAAAGGCAGCATAACTAAGCAATCATAACAAAAAAAGGTACCGATGCTAGCCCAAACAAATCTATGATAAACAGTATTACTCGCCATCAACAAGGCTTCAGTACGAGTAACACTAAATAACGCATAAGTAGATACTGCCTAGATCGCAAGATGCGATCTAGGCAGCATGACACTTACCCGAAAGAAACCCTAGAAACAAGGGGTGGCGATGCGCCGAGATTGTGTTTGTTGTGAACGTGATCGTCCTCTTTTTCTCAATAACCTTAGGTACATATTTATAGTCCGGAGACTTTCTATCTTTGGAATAACCCTAACAACTCTATCTCTTACTTAAACCGAAACGGAACCTACTACAATATCTGAGATACGGACAATTTAGCCCAAATCCACGCACAAGGCCGATCCAGCAATACGTTGCATATATGTATCCTCCAAGCCCATCTTGATTACGGCCCATCTCCTCCTTTGGCCAAAATGTGGCGATAACACATGCCCCCTGGTTTTGGCAATAATAATTCCAAAACCACTCTGTTGTTTTTTCTTCCCCCCCTTCCTTTTTTTATCGGGTTACGCGTTGCAGAGCAGAATCGTCACGCCACCCCCTCATCATAACGCCCTGTCTTCTCAACTTCTCCGCGGTGCATGATTTGACAATTTTGGCACCACATTCTGGGAAACCGCTATGGCATTGAACCACCTCCCACTATTCCCCTTATTTAAATTCATCTGAGCAGTTTGCAGCCCCCATCTTCCTCCATTAGCCAAAAAACCCTCTTCCTCCGCTAAAAAACCCTCTTCCTCCGCCATGGCCTCCTCTTCTTCCTCCAAATCATCCGCCCTTTCCTCCCAATCTTCCAACACGATGAGCGACCGAGAGCCGACGCCGGAGCACCCGCCAATGGCGGCGTACGAGGCTCTCGCCCCACAATGGTGGGACGAGAGGGACTGGGACTTCGCCGCCTGGTCGGAGGACGACGAGTCCCTGACCGACGGCGAGGAGGGCCTCCAGTTCCTTGTCGACGGGGAACTGGAGGTGGAGAGCTCCGACGACGCCTGGTCCTGGGATGGCGTCGAATCCTCCGACGAGGAGGAGGAAGCGGAGGAGGACACCTCCTCCGACGAATACCCGCCGGTGAAGCGCTTCCGCGCCGGGTCCAGCGAGGACACCGAAGACGACGACGAGGACGAGGAGGCCCCCGCTGACAACTTCAAAGAAGCCGAAGACTACACCGGCGAAGGCGATGACAATAATACGACGACGGCAAAGACAATGACACACCTCTAGATTAGGAACTAGTAGTAGTAGTACTAGTAGTAGATTTCCTTTTGTAAGCAATCGGCTCCATTGTAAAGAATTGTCTTTTGAATCAACAAAGATTGCTTTTCCAATTCGATTTTGCCGATAGTCAAAATAGGTCAATGTTCTATAAGCCGATAGTAATGCATCGGCTTTCACCGTACTACGCTCATACAGTCAACCAAGTCAAAGCCCAAAGAGCCGATGGTAAAACATCGGCTTTCCCCAAAAACGTTGACAAGGTCAAATCTGGTCGCATACTTAGACAAATCTGAGCGGCCACTTCCCAGTTTCAAACGGTAGCCTGCGACCCTCTTCAAAAAAGGTCAACCCAGATCTCCAATTGCCTCACCGAATAAATCGAGCTTACAGCGACAAGAACCCTCGATCCCCAATTGCATAGATCCATCTCCGCCGGCAAACTAGATGGCGGAATCGTCCAACACCAACACAGCGGTCTCTGGTCTGAAGGTACGCCTACTCCTCGCAGTCTGAACACGGTGCTAGAATTAATGGCAAACACCTGAATTAATGCTTTATTCCACCATTAAATTTTTAGGTTTCAGACATTCTGCTGCCGCATCCTTCTCTCCCAAATTCTCTGTCTTGGCCCCGTGCAGAATCTAGTCCTGCCCATCCGATCTCTTGAGGCAAATGTAATCCCTTCAGAAGACAAAACCTAGATTTGAATTCTTGGGCCGACTGCTTGCGAGCCTGGCCTAATCCTCCTGAACATTGGGTCTCTTGGTACAGCAGGGTAGCCAAAACTTACCAATCTCAATGGGAAACCACGGGAATAGCCGATGCCTTGTATTTGTCATTGTCTCCCCTTGAGAAACATGAAAATCTTCTAAAACCATCGGCTATTTCTGGTCCGATGCTCAATCGCTTCATGTTCGGTCATGGCCCCATGACACCAAATCATAGACGTGGTGATGATTACGGTCGGACGTTACATCACCCAGCCCTCTGCTTTTAATCGAAAGGTCCCTACAAGCTTTCTTCCAAAACAGATCGCATTTAACGGGTGCCTATCTTGAGCCACATGAAAACTAAAGGCCCTCACAGAGAAAGAACACACGGCTTTCCTCAACTTCTGGCTGGAACATTTCATATTCTGTGGCCCTTCCCTTGCTCCAACCAAGAATTATCTCTCCTTGGCCTACGAACTTGCCAAAGGCACTCAACTTGGCATTGGCAAACTGTTCCTTGGAGAAGTCTATCGATATCTCCAGTTGATGTCTGTCAAACTATTCTCCGGTATAGCAGTCAAAACAGGAGGTCCTTGGTGGTTCATTCAGCTATGGGCTCAGCTGTATTTTCAAAATCATGTCCCAAACTTCCCCCTTTTGGCGAGTTGCACCTTTCCAGATGACAAAGGGAAGCAGATCCGATGCACCAGCTACGGCCAAGCTTTGTATAGACTGCCAGGTAGTAAACTGATCCCTCAGGAAGAATCCAAGTGGTTCAGCATTTTCTTCCAAGGCCTGGACAATCCTATCTTCTTTCCTTACATGGAAGAATCGGAACATTTTGAAAATCCAATCTCCTTCAGGATAGACAACTTTGCCGATGACACCAGCACTCGGCAGCTATTTTCCACTGTGATCCGTCCCTGTTTCCTTCCAGTTGGCATGAGCACATCCAACAGAATAATCAAGCCTGGATATGAATTCTACCAGCCGGTCGTAGTGGATCGGCAATTTGGCCTTGGACAAGTACCTCCCCATTTATTTCTCCACCATCTTACAGAGAGCAGAGTGACTGCCGATCCTCTCACCACCAAAGGTGTTATTCCTTCGATGCTCGACCATCCCAATTCCTAACAACCTCACCTTCGCTTCATCAACCGATGGTTTTGAGAACTGGTGGTCGATGTGGAAGACTCATGCCTTCAGAGAGCTCGGGACCGCTTTGGAACAACTCGATGCTGAATATGATATCCCGTAGAATGTGTACCACTACTTGTAAATTTTCTTGATGCAGCTCACAAATGATTCTTCTAATAACCCACTCTCTCTCTTTGCAGCAACAAGATGGTCCTGAACCTACGCACAGTGATGGCTCCCCCTTCGAATTCTTCCCACCAGCTCCTGTGGTCCTTTTCTGCAAAAACTCGCCACCTTTGAAAAAGGTCATGATGCAGAACCAGCCGATATCACCACAATCGGCTTCCAAGAGCTAAGCAACTTCTAGGTCAGCCGCCTCTCGAGTTCCAACTAAAACAAGAACGGTGGTGAGGAAGGTAGCTGCCAGGAAGACTTTGAGGCGCCGGAGCCCTTCTCCAGAAAGCTCGCGTGTACGCTGATCCATGTCTTGGTTGATCTCTTTCATCCTTGCAAACATGTTCGTGCTTACTAGCTCTCCTTTTCTTACAGGCTTCCGTCGAAGACACCTCCATGAGGACACACAATCCGATCGAGGAGAATCGGTCCCATCGGACTGAGAGGACCATCACACCGAGCCAGATTTGCCACCATCGGCTCCTGTGAAAAGGCGGTTCTGAGCCTACCGCCCCGAGCATCGGCCGAGGGCTAGCGTGAGCCCCAAGAGGGCTCGCAAGGATCAATTTCTCCGTCGAGCCAGGAGGTTTCGAAAGTCATCACCCTCCATGCTCTCACCAATTGTTTTTCTGTCTGCCGATTCATCACTATTTACATCGGCTAAGCACCTTCCATGCAGACGATTGACACTTCTAGTGGGAAAGCCGGGGCAGTGCCAATGCCTCTCGCAAGGCTGGATCTAGTAATCCCTGAAGGCGTAGATGACACGGTTACCACTTTGGCCAAGCCCCCAGCAACAACACACAAGTCGATTGTCTCGTCATCTGCTATCCCCTTGATCTTAGGAGAGGTACGTTAAACTCGGCTCATCCTTCCATGTTGGACGCATACTGACGCCATTTCGGCCTGCCAGGGTTGTGATATCTCAGGTATGCTGACGTTCGACCCTGAATCCATCGAACCGACTCCCTCTCTCACCAACGATGAACCACGAGCAATAAGGGCTGTTCTACCTCAATTCCAGCGTCTCAAAGCCTTGTTGTCCTCCCCGATCGAGGAGTTGATCGAGGGTCCTGAAGAGGTGAAGAGCGTTCTTGCCGAAATCAAGGATCAACTCCCAGTAGCATTGCAGGTGAAGCTTTGGCCAGTTGTAACTCTGTCTTTCTACGGGTCAAGGGTAAAGTTGGCTCGTGAGAGGATTAATCTGCCCCGCGCCCAACTCCCGCTGAAGGCCAATATTGCAGACAAATGTCAGCAGCTCAACGAGAAAAAGGCGTCTCTGGATGCCAAACCCTACACTCTGCCGAGCTTGCATCCTTGAAAAAGGAATTGGGAGATCTTGAGGAGAAGGTCCAGGCGACTAAACAGCTCATTCGTGACAAGGAAGCATTCATCGCCCGCTCCCAAGACGAAGGCCTCAAGGCTCAATCAAGACTGATCGGGAAATACGTGCTGAACAAGCAGCTAGTGACGGGCAAGGACGAAGATGACGAAGCCGAGATCGCCGAGGTGGATCGTGTCCGTGCTGACGCCCTCCACGCCTTCGAGGCATTCCTTCAGTAGCTCATTCATGTAAACTGACACCTGCTCGTAATGCTTGAACCTCTAGAGTCGATGGGCTGCATCGTCTATATTTTTTTTTATTGGCCGATTTCATGTATCGCCCCATATTTCACTGTCCATCATCCCACATGCTTGGGAAATATTTCTTGAGATGTCGACCGTGAGACTCATCGGGAATTTCACGCCGTCCAGCTCCTCAAGCATGTACGCGTTCCCCCTTAACACTTGATCGACCCTGTATGGCCCGTGCCAATTTGGAGACCATTTACCATATGCTGCATCCTTAGTCCCCAATGGCAATACAGCTTCCTACACCAGATCGCCAACGTGGAACTCCTTTGGTCTCACTTTCTTATTATATGCACGAGCTACCTTGGCCTTGTTCTCTTTGATTTTCTCAAGCGACCACAGACTGAGCTCAATTAAATCCTCAACACTGTCACTTATCAGGGTCGCATATTCTTCAGTTGTTAGATCGTTCTGAAAAGTGACACGTCTCGATCCAGCCGTAATTCCTGTGGCATACTTTCTTGTCCATAGACTAGATGGTATGGCGAGGTTTCTATCGCTCCATGACATGACATGCGATAAGCCCATAAAGCCTCTGACAAAACCTCGTGTCAATGCCTAGGGTGCTCATCGACTTTCCTCTTGATCAGCTTGATAAGGCTCTGGTTGGACGCTTCAGCTTGCCCATTTGCTTGATCATAGTATGGAGATGATCGGATCAGCTTAATTCCCGTGTCCTCACAGAATTTTCTAAACTCATGAGAAATGAAGACCGAACCTCCATCGGTCGTGATAGTTTGGGGAATCCCGAATCTATGAATGACATGTTCTTTCACAAAATTGATAACATCCTTCGAGTTCACTGACTTCATAGGGACGGCTTCCACCCATTTGGTGAAATAATCCGTAATGGCCAAAATCCACATGTGGCCTTTGCTTGATGGAGGATTGATCTTGCCGATCATATCCATGCCCCAACCTCGGAATGGCCAAGGCTTGATGATGGGGTTCATTGCTGACGCGGGTACCATCTGAATTTTTCCAAATTTCTGACATGCTTGACACCCTTTGTAGTATTTAAAACAGTCCTCAAGCATGGTGGGCCAATAAAACCCTGATCGCCTGATCAACCATTTCATCTTGTGAGCCGATTGGTGAGTTCCACAGGCGCCTTCGTGTACCTCGTGTAGGAGCCGATTGGCCTCGGTTGGTCCCAGACATTTGAGCAGTAACCCTTCCAGAGTCATGTAGAACATGTCGTCCCCGATAAGCACATACTTCATAGCCTTGTACCTTATCCGTTTAGGTGCCCCCCGAGCCGAATCTTTCAAGTAATTGAAGATATCAGCTCTCCAGTCGTCCGCCTCCAGGAACTGTACTTGAACATCGATTCCTCTCCACGTCCTTGTAGCTGAAGCCATTTGTGCGAGATCATTCGCCTCGAATTCTGCGATCGCGGGATCCAGAAGTTTATGTACCGAACTGTGCCATTAGCTCACGGCATTGCAACCATAGTGGGAAGAGCGACTCGCCTCACACTTGTATTCCTCCGTGAGTTGGGAAATCACCAATTTGGAGTCTCCAAAATTTCCACCGCTTCGCTCCATGAGCAACTCCATTCCCTGCATCGCCTCATACTCGGCGACGTTGTTGGTGCGAGGGTAGCTAGCCTGATGGAGAAGGAATATGTTGCCCCGGGCGACACGAGAATGCCGATGCCGCAACCATCATCACAAACCGATCCATCGAAAAACATAGCCCACGCTCGTATAGACAGCGCTGCTATATCAGTGTTGATTCTTTCAGCAATAAGGTCGGCCAATGCCTGACCCTTAACCACTTTCGGGGGTTGATACCGGATGTCAAATTCCGATAATGCAAACATCCATTTGCCGAGTCGGCCTTTCAACATAGGAGCCGACAGCATATGCTTTATGACATCTGATTTGCATATAATGATAATCTCTGCTGAGAGCAAGATGTGGCGCAGCTTGGTGCAGGTGAAAAACAGGCAGAGGCACAACTTATCGATCTCAGGATACCTTGTCTCTGCATCCAGCATCCTTCTGCTGATGTAAAACACAACTCGCTCCAAACCATCATAAACTTGCACCACCACCGAGGCGATGGACGTGTCAGCTACTGACAAGTAAATGTAGAACGGCCTATCCGGCTGGGGCGGAACCAACACTGGCGGCTTTGTTAGATATTCTTTGATCTCGTCGAAGGCTCCTTGTTGTTCTGTCCCCCAGCGGAACTCCTCATCAGATTTAATTTTCACCAGTCCCATGAACGGCTCTATTCTTCCTGACAGATTGGATATGAATCTTCTGACGAAGTTGATCTTGCCAATGAGAGACTGCAGTTCTTTCTTCGTGGTAGGTGGCTTCATTGTTCGCACTGCCTCCTGACTTTTCAGGCCGATCTCAATTCCGCGTTCATGGACCAAGAAACCCAAGAACTGACCGGCCGTCACCTCGAAGGCACACTTCTTTGGATTCATCCGTAGCCCGAATTTTCTTGTTCGATGCAGACGCTATGCAGATCGTCCAAGTGTCCTTGTATCAAGCGGACTTGACCACCATGTCATCGATATAAATTTCCACCAGCTTGCCGATCGATCATGGAAAATGTAATTCATGGCTCTTTGGTATGTGGCGGCATTCTTCGGATCAAACGTCATGACTACATATTCAAACAACCCCACCGAACCTGGGACTCTGAATGCAGTCTTGTGTATATCTTCCGGAGCCATAAAAATTTGGTTGTAACCGGCATTGCCATCCATGAAGCTCAAGATCTTATGACCAGCAACTGCGTTGATTAATGTCTCTGCTACCGGCATCGGATACTCATCCTTTGGAGTAGCTCTATTGAGATCCCGAAAATCTATGGCAACACGCCAGCGGCCATCCTTTTTCTCTACAGGTACGATACTAGAAATCCACTCAGCATACCTGCATGGCCTGATTAACCTAGCTGTCAACATTTTCTCGATCTCTTTCTTGACTTCCTCCAAAATTTAGGCCTTCATCTGTCGTGCTCGCTGCTGGAATGGCCGAAATCCTTTTTAAGCAGGAGTCGATGCTCAATGATGCTCCTATCTAACCCGGGCATCTCTGTATAGTCCCAGGCGAAGCAGTCTGGATATTCTTTCAACAAAGCTATCATCGGACCCCGCAGATTCGGATCTAACTTCTTGCTGATAAATGTTGGTCGTGGCTTATCCCCAGGACCGATGTCAATCTCCTCTAGCTCATCAGCGGATGTAAACCCATACCCTAGCTTTCCGTCACCTGCTAAATCGATGCTAAACACGGGGCAAACAGTTGGTGAGGATAACAAAGATAATTTGGGCCGATTGCCGGAATCGGCCCCCTTTTCGATTGCATTAGTAAAGGAAGGTTTACAACTTATTTGTGCTCTACAATGGCAGGGAATCTCCCTACTACGATTGCATGACCTGTTTGTCGTAAGCTTACTGCTTTTTATTTTTTGTGGCCGATCGCAGGGATCGGCCATACCACGTACGATCGTGGACTTTGCTACTCTGTCAGGCCAGTGGATAAGACCAGCCTCACCCCGTTTTTTGTAGCTTCAATACGCTCACAGCCGTCTATACTGATTCCAGAGATCGGCTCTTGGTCGTCTGCTTCCCAGACGTTCATGCCAGCTATGGAGATCTCGATCGAATCATCTGCATGAATGACCTCCACTTCATCTCCATCCCACTGTATTAGGCACTGGTGCATCGTGGATGGAATGCAGCAGTTAGCGTGAATCCAATCCTCCAAAGACAACAGTAGGTGGTTTTGCTGTCCACGACGAAGAATGACGTAGGGATGGTTTTTCTGCCCACGGTCGATCCACGCTCGACGCCTTGCTTGAAGTTTGGCCGTTGAAGTCGCTTAACGTGACGTTGGTTTTGATCAGATCTGCAGTGGAACGTCCCAAACGCCGTAGCATGGAGTATGGCATTATATTGACTGCCGCTCCGGTGTCAAAAAACATCTTGCTGACAGGCTGCCCATTGATGTAACCTCGTAGGTACAGGGCTTTCAGATGTTTGTAGCCCTTCTCGCGTGGCTTTTCAAAGATAACCGGTTGTGGGCCGCAGTCAAACTGTGCCACTGGCAGCTCTTTGGTTCTTGGAGCGCAAAACTCTGACGGAAGTATGAACACCATGTTTGTGCCAGCCGATGTCTTCGCATCGGCTTTTACCGGTTTGGGGCGCCACTCTTTCCTTTTCGGGCGATCTTCCGTTTCCAAGGTCTGCCGAATTTTCACAGCCAGATCGGGCCGTGCTTTCCTTAAAGCGTGGAGGTACTGCGCTTCGGCTTTCTCCAAGTTACACAGTCGCTGAACTCTACGCTTTTGGGTGTGTCTGAGTCCATCGGGGCACCACCTTGGCCGGTGATATCTGTCTTCTTCTTCTTCACCCATTGGCTCCTCGAGGTCTTTTGCTCGAGATGACTCCTCTTGTCTGTTCTGAGGCGGGAGAGACCCTAGACGCTTGAACACTGAAACTGGACCTATGTCATCCTTCTGCTGTCCACATTCTGGGCAGTTGTCGATTGTAGGCAATCGGCTCATTCCCGCATCCCAGCAATACTTGAAGAAAGGACAATCCCAATGTTTATCTGCGCCTTCCTTTTCTTTTGAATTTCCCCTAGCGAGGTGTTCATATCCTTCATCACCTCTATCGTGCCGGCGACGTCGGTCATACTGACGCTCATACTTGTTAAGGAGATGCGTGGAGTGTGGCTTCTGATATCGCACGCTTCTCACTTGCTCCTCGGTTAAATACCGCCGGTCATCATAACGGGGCCGGTCGCGTGGACCAGCCTCCTCACTTTCTTTTCCCCGAGAGCGACCGCCTTCCTCCTTATATGTGCCATGGTGGTACACAGGTCCTGCCATATTAACATCGAACGAGAAATCCAACTGACGCCTCGTGGAGTGGCTGTGTTCTACCATGTTGACGCCGGGAAATGGGTTTGTGTCTACTTTCATGGCGAATTGCCCAAGGATCAGACGGCCCTGTTCTATCGCCGTTTGGATCTGGCGACGTAGCTCTTTGCAATCATTGGTGGTGTGGGTGAACGAGTGATGCCACTTGCAGTATGGTCTCCCGTTCATCTCTTGAGCCGTAGAGATTTTATGGCCTTCGGGTAACTTCAGTTGCTTTTCTCTCAGTAGTAAATCGAATATCTGCTCAGCCTTGCTCACATCAAAGTCGAACCCTTTTGCAGGCCCTTGCTGTTTCACCCATTTGCAGGACACAGGATCTGCCCCCCGAGCCCATTCAGCCACGGCCACCTCCTGGTCTTGTACAGGATCCTCTTCTTCCGTATCGACCAGGCCTATCGGACGTTTGAACTTGTCTTGGTACAACTCTGGGTGGCGCTGTTCATACATTGTCAGTTTCTGGGCCATGTGCGCCAATGAATTGTATTCTACTTGGAAGGCTAGATCCTTGATAGGTGCTGAGAGACCCAACACTGCCAGCTCGACTGCTTCTTTCTCAGTTAAACGAGCCGAATAACATCGGTTCTTGACAGTCCTGAAATGCTGAATGTACTCGGCTACCATTTCTCCCCGCTTTTGCCGCACCTGCGCCAGATCTGCAATGCCAGCCTCGGTAGCTTCTGAATGATACTGAATGTGGAACTGCTCTTCCAGGTCTGGATCGAATCAGGTGGCAGCGAGGTGTACCACCCAAAAGCTGGTCCTGTCAGAGATTGCGCAAAGAACCTTACGCGTAACTGATCCGATGCTGAAATCATGCCTAACTGTGCCAGGTATCGGCTCACATGCTCGATCGAGCTCGACCCTTCTGATCCGCTAAACCTTGAGAACTCAGGGAGCCGATACTTGGGTGGCAGCGGAATCAGATCAAACTCGTTAAGTACGGCTTGGAATAGCCGATTGTCCTTCTCTTGACGCGAACTGGTCTCTCAAGATGGTACGGATTTGCTCCGTTTGAGCGGGGCTAAATTCTCTGACTCGTTCGGTGGCATACTTGGCTAGCCACGCCTGTTTATCGGCGTCCATGCGGACATCCTGCTCGAAATACGCTCCGAAGCCCTGCTCCGAAACTCCCCTGTAAATCCCTGCGGTTGCAATCTGGTTCGTGCCGTCAGCTATTGCGATCCAAGCGTAGGTGCACACATATCCATGTGGGATTTCTTTAGGTGGTTCAAACAGAACCGGCAATCACTTGGGTCACCTCCGACCTTGTAGACGATTTAACGCCGCTGCCTGGTGGCTCGGGCTGTAAGTGTGAATGGCGGTATGGCACAGTGCAGGCGGTCTTTCTCCTGGTGAGTCCCTAGAGTAGGGCCCGGAGAGTCGATGTTTCATGATCTCTGAACTACGCGAACCGCGATGCGCTCAGCGTTCACTAGGCTCTCGGAATGGCGGTGAAGAGAATGAGCCACCATGTAATTGACTTCTGTCATGAGCTCAGTGCGCTCCTCAAGGAAGGAACAGATCCACCTCATCAAGGGCACCTTCGGGTGAGAACCCTTTCCACCTGATGCCATGCTTACGGGTCCTCTCAAAAGAGCCGATGAGATCGGCTTCGAACAGAGCTTTGATATCATCATACTTCGCCTTGTGCTCCTCAGGCAGGTCGTGACGGTCATCCCCATCGAAGCGCCGGATGTTGATGCGAGATCTGTTGAAGGTCCCGTCGTGCGAGAATGTGTTGCTGTCAAAACCCACCGCGAGCAGCGACGAGCAACACGAAGAGCCGGAGGCTCCGGAACTGCTGGTGGGCCCTGGTCCCTCGGGCAACGGCCAAAACTCCGACACGTCCGGCTGATGCAGGCGTGCCACGACCTATACCTGGTCAGGAACGTGATGGATTGCTTGATCGGTTTCTGCATGGCAAACAAGTATCGTAAAATTCGAGCCGTGACCGGCTCCCGGGTTTCCACAGAATCGGCTCCTGGAGCCGATTATCCCATGGTTCTGCATTAGATCTACGATAACATGGGGTTTTGCTTCATCAATACAAGTTAAATCGATCTACGACAGTTTAACGTTTTCACCACGTAATTGGAACATCCTACACGTAATTGAGCCTGGTAGATACAAAAGATGATAGAAAACTAACCCTAGAGGAGGCCTAACAACCGACGTAAAGTCAATTCCCGGAACAACTCCTCTCGAATTGGCAAACCATATCCTTACGTACTACTGGATCGTTCAACCCGTTTGCAAGGCCTGACTACGTGGATATCAAACTAAACCTTGGAAAACAAGGCATAACTATAACAGATCAAATCAACTGAATAAAGATCAAGCAAGATGCTGCCCTTACACCCGAAAAGGTGCAAAGGCAGCGAGATAACTAAAGGCAGCATAACTAAGCAATCATAACAAAAAAGGTACCGATGCTAGCCCAAACAAATCTATGATAACAGTATTACTCGCCATCAACAAGGCTTCAGTACGAGTAACACTAAATAACGATAAGTAATCGCCTAGATCGCAAGATGCGATCTAGGCAGCATGACACTTACCCGAAAGAAACCCTAGAAACAAGGGGTGGCGATGCGCCGAGATTGTGTTTGTTGTGAACGTGATCGTCCTCTTTTTCTCAATAATCTTAGGTACATATTTATAGTCCGGAGACTTTCTATCTTTGGAATAACCCTAACAACTCTATCCCTTACTTAAACCGAAACGGAACCTACTACAATATACAGATACACGGGCAATTTAGCCCAAATCCACGCACAAGGCCGATCCAGCAATACGTTGCATATATGTATCCTCCAAGCCCATCATGATTACGGCCCATCTCCTCCTTTGGACAAAATGTGGCGATAACATGATCTTAACTAAAATATGGTAGTCCATCTATATGGTTCACTTGTGATCTTTCCTTCCTTCTTGGTTGCTTCTTCTTACTTGAGATCAGGGTTTCCTTGAGAAAAACTCTTGGTTACAATACTTCAAATGATGTAGGTTCCTTCTAACTTTTGCATTCCCTCAGTCTCTAAATCTTGAGTAAGATTTCCTTGTTTTCACTTGTAGTCCTTAGTGGTATCCAAGTTGGAAGTCCTTGGTGAATATGCTGAAGATGTTGAAGTCATTAGAGTTGAAGATGTTGAAGAAATCCTTTGCACATGGTGTAGTCTTTGGCCATGGGGTAGGTTTTTCCATCAAGTTGAAGTAGAAAAGAAGTAGAGTTGAAACCAAAATGGTTGAGGAAAGAGTTTACAAGTGTTTTTGTAAATAAGTTTTTGGAACAATTATAACTCCTATTCTTCTAAGGGTTTTTGTCCAATCCTAGGGTTTACAAATCCTACAGACAACACAATGCTCTGATACCATCTGTAGAGGGAGTGTCCCAACCTTTAAACAATATAAGGTGGAGTCCCCTGTGTTTACAATGCTAGTCCCTGGATCAATATCTAGCATCCACAGTTAAGATGTAATATCAAGAAACAAAGGTCATAATATAACTTTATAACCAGGAATAACATAATTTCATTACATCTTACATAGCTCATTTGGCTTTTACATTACATTGCAGCGGAATAACTATAGTCATGGGGTCCTTCATCTTCAAAGTGCCACAGGCAAATGTTGGTTGTAGACTTTGTAATCCTAATCAATCAATCTTCACTAAAATCAATCAAACCTGCAACATTACAAGTTACAGCCACAAGGGTCAATACATTTGAATTGTATTGGCAAGTTTCACTACTATGTGGAATATAAGTGGATCCTATCACTACATGCATTTTGGCTAAGTAGGGTTTAAGGCTCATTTGCAGAAGCAAAAATTTATCCTATCTTTTCAAAATGGTTTTGGTCCTTTGTCAAATCTCCTTTTCAAAATCCTTGAACACCTTGGTAAAATCCCAAGTGTTCAAGTCCTTGTCAAAAATCCCTTGAGCTCCTTGGTAACCCCAAGTGCATCAAGTTTTATCAAAATCTCTTGAGCTCCTTGGTAACCCCAAGTGCATCAAGTTTATCAAAATCTCTTGAGTTCCTTGGTACCCCCAAGTGCATCAAGTTTTATCAAAATCTCTTGAGTTCCTTGGTACCCCCAAGTGCATCAAGTTTTATCAAAATCTCTGGAGTTCCTTGGTACCCCCAAGTGCATCAAGTCTTTAAAAGTTTTCTTTTAGAAATTAGAATGTCGAGATTTCCCATAGCTTCAAACTTTAGTTGCTCAGTATTGTCCATAACCGGGGACACGGCTAAGTACTTAGATTTTTATTATCTTCTGTAGAAGTAGTACACTTTACCCACATGTCACAATCCCATCTTGTTGCCACCAGTGGCCACTGGATTAGTGCTCACCAAGATGGAGTACCGGCAGATTGAGAATGTGACGAAGTCTTTCGAGAGGGTCCTCCCATACACCATTGCTAGCTTGTCTTCAAGTACCCATGTAGGATTCCAGGTCCTCATGTCCAGTAGCCTGAAGACAATGCATGGGTATTCCCAATGTAGTTGACTAAGCCAGAGCCATAAATAGCATGTGGTTGCACACGAAAGCCACAATTGGAGAAACATGTTCATTCTCTAAGTTTCCTGGGTGGTTTTCCTTTGGAGCACAACACAAAGAGATTGCCATAGACATGGTTCCTTTTGTTGCCACCTTCTCCAAAACTCAAAGTATCCTTGGCTACCCAGGTGGTTCATTGAGTCCTTGTTTTATTATATAAAAATCACAAGTCCTTTTCTCAACTTCATAAAATCTCAACATGTATATCTTTTCAAAATATAGCATGGCTAAGCATGTAACAACTACATAGTTTTCACTAAGTTATATATAGGGAATCCTATTAGGATTTAGCATAGCATAAGTATAGAAATTCTTTTCATGCATGTTTCAAAATCCACTAAGTATAATGAAAATAGTAGGACTTTAGATGATAGTGTAACTTGCCTTTTGGTAGGGAATGTTGGTTCACTCCTTGATCTTGCTAGTCTCACACTTTTCTAACTTTACTACAATCAATCAAGCAAACACAATATCAACTAGCATTCCAAACCAATAATCAATCAAACAATTTCACACACATAAGACAATGGGATCTAAGTCATGCATGTAAGCATGCAAGAGATGGTTCTATTTGCAAAGGTGGTCTCCACTAGGTTTCTATACTTTGTAAGGTTCAAAGTGGTCATTTTCCAAAGTAGCAAAGTCATTTGCAAAAAGGTTTTGTCCATAAACCATTTTTAAATCCAATCATTATTTTATGTGGTGGAAAATATTTTTATCAAAGCAACAATTTTAAGTTGTTCACAAAATAAGTTGTTGTTTCTCAAAACTTGGTGTTTATGGTCAGTAGGTTTGGTCCAAAACATTTTCCCAAAGTTTTTACTCCAAAAATATTTTCATAGCAAAATCATTATTTTTATTTTGCTAGAAATGGGCTAAATCAATTAATCCATCCTAAACTTCACCAAATCCATTTTCAAAACCATGGGTTGGTTCCTAGGGTCAATAAGTTCACCACAAACTAAATTGCAAAGGTTTTAATCCTAAAAACATTTTTGAACAATTTTTCTAATCTAAACAAGCATACAATTGTTTCTGCAAAAACAAACAATCTAACAGATACTATTTGCTAAAAAAAATTCCATGGTTAACTAGGGCTTGTTCCACTGATTCCAACGATATAAAGTTTGCAATTTTTGGACGTGTGGATCAAAAGTTATAGTGTTTTCAAACTCAAATCAGTTTTCAAATTCTATTTTAAACAGACTGGCGACACGCGGCGTGATATGACTGGCCGGTACCGGTTCGGGTGGATCGCGTTCTGTAGGCCGTAGGATCCAACTTAGATCTAGCGGTGCAGAGGCATACGATACCTCTTCGATTATATTCTATCATAGCCATACGATTTTGATCCAACGGACACAAACAACAGGCCACTAACTGGCGCTGCGCGGCGGTGGACGGCGGTGACGGTCAGGCAGCAGCGGAGTCGACGATACAGGAAGCGAGAGAAGAGGAGGAGAGGCTCACCATGATCGCAGAGGCCTGGGGAAGCTCAACGTGAAGTCGTCTGGGCAAGGGGCACACGAGGACAGGAGGAATTCCTCACCGGAGTAGGGTCTGGTGATGGTTGGTTCTGTTCGCGGTCGAAGGCGACACTATAGATCACGAGAAGGCAAGCAGAGGGCATGTTTAGACGCGTAAGATAAAGGAGATGACGCGTGCATGAACTAGAAGGCGCGGGGTGGTCTGTGTTTACCAGGAAACTTCGCCGGAGAAGTTGCAGACGCGGCGGCGCTCAGAGCTTTGTCGAAGACGGCTTCCTGGGGCGCCCGCGGGTGAACGGAGGGTACTGGGAGGAGCGTCTGGGAGTAGTGAGTGTGCTCGTGTGCTCGGGGAGGAAGGAGGTGGCGAGGCTTGGCCGGAATTGGTCGGAGACGGTGGTCGGAACAGAGGAAGTGTCAGCTCGATTCGTGGCAGCCTGGGGGCAGGGGAGGTCTGGCGTGTGAGGGAAATGATAGAGGGAGGAGAGGCGCTTAAGTGCACGCAGTCACGGGCTGAATCAATGCGTGGTTAAGGAGGAATCAAGTGCGCATTCAACAGCAGAAACGACGACGTGGTTTGGGGAGAAGAAGTCGCGGCAGGTGGAAACGATGACGGGAAGGTGGGGTCGGCTGGTCAGTGAGGAAGGAGTGAGGGGGAGGGTCCATAAGTCGGTGACTTAGCGGGTCGTCTGGTGAGTGAGAGAAAAACTCTTCGGGGGAGAGAGGGAAATGGGCCGCTGGGCCTAGTTGGGCTGTTGGGTTGGGTCGAGTCCAATTCTATTTTTCTTTGTCTGAAACCTTTTCTTTTTCTAATTCTAATTTCTGTTTTGAAATTCAAACAACCAAACAAAACTCAAATCAATTCAAACAATCACCATACTAAACAACTTTGAATTTGGTTCTGTTCAGTAACATAAACCAAAATTCCAAAACCAAAATAATAATTTTATTTTAGGGTCCATTATTAATTAAATAAATAGACCATTGTTATTAAATCAAATAGGATTGGTTTTATTTAAATACTCCTTTTGAAATCTAATTATTTTCAAAACCAAATCAGTAGGTTTTATTTGGGAATATAAAATACTTGGAAAACTTATTTTAAATAAATAAATAAGTTTTGATGTTTTGGAAATAGTAAAACCTTTATTAATAAAACTTGGATATTAAATCCTTATTAATTTGTTTTAAATAAATCTTTACTATTTTTATCAAATAGAAATATTTTTTTTCAAAGGCTTGGCCAAGTTTTAATTTGGCTTACAAAATAATCCTTATTTGTAAAACTTCTATTTCATTTGAAAACCAAATCTTTTTATTTAAAAGATCCAAAATAGTAATTCCAAATATTTTTATTTTCCTTTTATTAAATGTTTATCTTTTTAAATCCCTTTAGGATTTTATTTGTTCAAATTAAGTTTGAAGGTTTCCATTTAGAATCAAAAAGTTTCTTCTCACCCTGAAAATCAACAAAGTTTTATTTTATTCAATTATTTTTCACAGTACAAGATTTGGAAAATCTTGGGATGTGACAGCGATGTATGGCCACTACAAGAACACCCCACCTACATCAACGAATTTTTCTGTATCTAAATGTTTATATAGGCGTTGCTAGCCTCTATACCAACGGATAAAAATGCGTTGCGTTTTTGGGTGTTGCAAAGGTATAATACAACATATATGCTTCCGTTGGTAATAAGGGCATTGCTAGTTAGCAACACATAGAACTGAAGCCTAACAACAATATTATACGTTGGTACTTATGAAGCCATGTTCAATCAGATGTGGGACCATCGTGACAAGACATGCTTTGGGCCCATGCTCACAAGAAGAGATGCGACCAAACATTTACTTATTTTATGAGATGTGGTAGAGCGGCTGGCAGCAGGCACACAATCCAACTTTAGCTGGCCATTTAATTTTGGTCGAACTTGATTTTTTATGTGATATTACGTGCACAAGGTCACCACACTTCTATGTTTTGCCCCTTTTAACATGGTGATTTCAGCACGTTTACCTTAGTCCCATCACTCGGCCTTTTTTGGCCCACTTAATTCCAAAATTGAATCATGTCATATTTCGAAAATTTTGAAATTCAGATATTTACAATTACAACTGAAAACCAGAATAATATTACAACACAGAACTAGAATGGTGTTATCGCCATATTTTGGCCAAAGAAGGAGATGGGCCGTGATCAAGATGGGCTTGGAAGATACATATATTCAACGTGTTGTTGGATCAGCCTAGTGCGTGGATTTGGGCTAAATTGCCCGTGTATCTTGTATCATAGTAGGTTTCGTTTCAGTTTAGGTTCCGTTTCAGTTTAGGTAAAGATAGAGTTGTAGAGTTATTCCAAAAGTAGAGAGTCTCCGGACTATAAATATGTACCTAAGGTTCGAGAAAAGAAGGACAATCACGTTCACAACAAACACAATCTCGGCGCATCGCCACCCCTTGTTTCTAGGGTTTCTTTCGGGTAAGTGTCATGCTGCCTAGATCGCATATTGCGATCTAGGCAGTATTTTTACTTATGCGTTATTTAGTGTTACTCATACTGAAGCCTTGTTGATGGCGAGTAACACTACTATCATAGATTTGTTGAGGCTAGCATCGGTGCTTTTCGCTATAATTGTTTAAAGTTATGCCGCCTCTAGTTACCTCGCTACCCTTGCACCTTTTCCCAAGTGCGAGGGTAGCATCTTGCTTGATCTTTATTTAGCTGATTCGATCTGTTATGGTTGTGCCTTGTTCGCCAAGGTTTAGTTTGACATCTACGTAGTCAGGCCTTACAAACGGGTTGAACGATCCAGTAGTACGTAAGGACGTGGCTTACTCGTTCTAGAGAAGTTGTTCCGGTAATTGACTTTACGTTGGTTATTAGGCCTCCTCTAGGATTAGTATTCTTCGTCTTTTGTATATACCAGGCTCAATTACGTGTAGGACGTTCCAGTTACGTGGTGAAAACGTTAAACTGTCGTAGATCGATTTAACTTGTAATGATAAAGCAAAACCCCATGTTATCATAAATCTAATGCAGAACCATGGGATAATCGGCTCTAGGAGCCGATTCACGGGGAAACCTGGGAGCCGGTCACGGCTCGAATTTTACGTATACTTGTTTACCATGCAGGAAATCAATCGGAGCAATCCTTCACCTTCCTGACCAGGTATAGGTCAGGTGGCACGCCCTCGAACCAAGCCAGGACGTGTGCCGGAGTTTTGCGGGCCGTTGCCCGAGGGACCAGGGCCCACCAGCAGTTCTGGGAGCCTCCCGGCTCTTCGTGTTGCTCGTCGCCGCTCGCCGGTGAGTTTTGGCAGGCAACACATTCTGGCACGCCGGTGGGACATTCAACAACGCTCGTCAACATCCGACGCTGCGATGGAGAATGATCACGTCTGACGAGCTGCCCGAGGAGCACAAGGCGGCACGACGAGATCGAACTCTCTTGAAGCCGATCTCATCGGCTCTTTTGAGAGGACCCGTAAGCATGGCATCAAGTGGAGGGTTCTCCCCGAGGGTGCTCTTGATGAGGTGGATCTGTCTGCTTCACGGAGGAGCGCACTGAGCTCTACGTGAAGTCAACTACATGGTGGCTCATTCTCGCACCGCCATTCCGAGAGCCCGTGAACGCTGAGCGGTCGCGGTTCGCGTAGTTCAGAGATCATGAAACATCAGTACTCCGTCGGGGCCTACTTTAGGGACTCACCAGGAGAAAGACCGCCTGACTAGGCCACAGCTGCCATTCACGCCAGGCCCAGAGCCGCCAGGAGCAGCGGCGTACGTCGTCTATAAGGCTGTAGGCGACCCAGGCGATTGCCAATTCCTGTTTGAGCCACCTAAGGAAATCCCACACGGATATATATGCACCTACGTGCCGGACGGCAACAACCTGCCACACACCAACCAGTTTGCAACCGCAGGAGTTTCTGCGGCAGGGGTTCCTGGGGCAGGAGCTCCAGGAGCAGGCGTTTCTGGAGCAGCGATGTCTCGGATGGACGCCGACAAACAGGCGTGGCTAGCCAATTATGCCACTAGAACAAGGCATGAGAATCTAGCCCCTGCAGCTCAAACAGTGGAGCAAATCCGTACCATCTTGAGAGACCAGTTCGGCTTCGTGCCAAAGAGAAGGACAATCGGCTATTCAAAGCCGTACCCCAACGAGTTTGATCTGATTCCGCTGCCACCCAAGTATCGGCTCCCTGAGTTCTCAAGGTTTAGCGGGTCAGAGGGGTCGAGCTCGATCGAGCACGTAAGCCGATACCTGGCGCAGCTAGGCATGATTTCGGCATCGGATCGATTCGCGAAGGTTTTTGCGCAATCCCCGACAGACCAGCTTTTGGGTGGTACACCGCCGCCACCGATTCGATTCAGACTGGAAGCAATCGGAAGAGCAGTTCCACATCCAATATCATTCAGAGGCTACCGAGGCTGGCATTGCGACCTGGCACAGTGCGGCGAGGGAGAGATCAGACGAGTACATCCAGCCAGACCGTCAAGAACCGATGTTACTCAGCTCGTTTAACTGAGAAGGAAGCGGTCGAGCTGGCAGTGTTGGGTCTCTCAGCACCCATCAAGGATCTGGCTTTCCAAGTAGAGTATAACTCATTGGCGCACATGGCCCAGAAACTAACGATGTATGAACAGCTCCACCCTGAGCTGTACCAAGACAAGTTCAAACGTCCGATAGGCCTGGTCGATACAGAAGAAGATGATCCTACACAAGACCAGGAGGTGGCCGTGGCTGAATGGGCTCGAGGCGATCTGTATCCTGCAAATGGGTGAAACAGCAAGGGCCTGCAAAAGGGTTCGACTTCGACGTGAGCAAAGCTGAGCAGATCTTCGATTTGCTGCTGAAAGAAAAGCAGCTGAAGTTGCCCGAAGGCCACAAAATCCCCACGGCTCAGGAAATGAATGGGAGACCATACTGCAAGTGGCATCACTGCTCACCCACACAACCAATGATTGCAAAGAGCTACGCCGCCAAATCCAAATGGCGATAGAACAAGGCCGTCGATCCTTAAGTTCGCCATGAAAGTGGACACAAACCCATTTCCGGCGTCAACATGGTAGAACTCAAGCCCGCGAGGCGTCAGCTGGATATTTCGTTCGGTGTTAATATGGCAGGGTCTGGGTACCACCATGACACGTACAAGGAAGAAGGTGGTCGCTCTCGGGGCAAAGAAAGAAAGGAGGCTGGTACGTGCGACCGGCCCAGCCACAATGACAGGCGGTACTTAACAGAGGAACAGGTAAGGAGAGTGCGGTATCAGAAGCCACATTCCACGCATCTCCTTAACAAGTATGAGCGTCAGTATGACCAACGACGCCGGCGCGATGAAGACGATAAGGGATATGAGCACCTCGCTAGGGGACCGTCAAAAGCAAAGGAAGGCGCAGACAAACATTGGGATTGTCCCTTCTTCAATCATTGCTGGGACGCGGGAACAAGCCGATTACCTACAGTCGACAACTGCCCGGAATGCGGACAGCAGAAGGAGGACACGAGGCCAGTTTCAGTGTTCAAACGTCTAGGGCCGCTCCCACCTCAGAGCCGTTACAGGGAGTCCGCTCGAGCAAAGGGCCTCGAGAAGCCAAGGGATGACAAAGAAGAAGACAGATACCACCGTCCAAGGTGGTGTCCCGACGGACTCAGACATACCCAAAAGCGTAGAGTGCAGCGGCTGCGTAACGGAGGAAGTCAAGCGCAGATTCCACGCTTTAAAGAAAGCGCGCCCGATCCGCCGTCAAAATTAGGCAGACCTTGGAAACGGAGACCGCCCGACAAGGAAAGAGTGGCGCCCCAAACCGTAAAGCCGATGCTACATCGCCGGCACAAACATGGTGTTCATACTTCCGCCGAATTCGCGCGCCAAGAATCAATGAGCTATCATCGGGCATTGCCGATCGCGCCCACGGCCGGGTTATCTTTGAGAAGCCACGGAGAAGGGTTACAAACATCCGAAAGCCATGTACCTACGAGGTTACATCAATGGGCAACCTGTCGAAGATGTTGGTGGACACCGAGCGGCAACAATATCATGCCATACTCCATGCTACGACGCTTGGGATGCTCCACCGCAGATCCGATCAAAACCAACGCCACGTTAAGCGACTTCAACGGTCGACTTGAAACACAAGGCGTCGAACGTGGATCCGGCTGGGCAGGAAAACCATACCCACGTCATTTTTCGTCGTGGACAGCAAAAGCACCTACGCTGTCTTGCTATGGAGAGATTGGATTCACGCGAACTGCTGCATTCCGTCCACAATGCACCAGTGCCTAATACAATGGGATGGAGATGAAGTGGAGGTCATCCATGCAGATGATTCTATCGAGATCTCCATAGCTGGCTTGAACGTCTGGGAAGCAGAAGACCAAGAGCCGATCTCTGGGATCAGTCTAGACGGCTGTGAACGCATTGAAGCTACAAAAAACGGGGTGAGGCTGGTCTTATCCACTGTCCTGACAGAGTAGCAAGGTCCACGATCGTACGTGGTATGGCCGATCCCTGCGATCGGCCACAAAAAATAAAAAGCAGCAATCATACGACAAGCAGATCACGTAGTCGTAGCAGGGAGATGCCCTGCCATTGTAAAACAATAAGGTGTAAACCATCCCTGACTAATGCAATCAAAAGGGGCGATTCTGCAATCGCCCAAATTATTTTTGTTACCCTCACCTACCGTTTGCCCTTTGTTTAGCATTGATCGACAGTGACGGAAAGCTAGGGTATGGGTTTACATCCGATGAACTAGAAGAGATCGACATTGGTCCCGGGATAAGCCACGACCAACATTTATCGCAAGAAGTTAGATCCGAGTCTGCGGGTCCGATGATAGCCCTGTTGAAAAATATCCAGATCGCTTCGCCGACTACACAAATGCCCAGGTTAGACAGAGCATCATTGAGCATCGACTACCGCTAAAAGGATTTCGCCGCCCAAAGCAGCGATCACGCAGATGAAGGCGAAATTCGAAGAAGTCAAGAAGGAGGTTGAGAAAATGTTGTGACCAAGTTAATCGAGCCATGCGTATGCTGAGTGGATTTCTAGTATCGCACTGTAGAGAAAAGGATGGCCGTTGGCGTGTTGCCATAGATTTTCGGGATCTCAACAGAGCTACCCCAAAGGATGAGTATCCGATGCCGCGCGTAGACGTTAATCAACGCAGCTGGTCATAAGATCTTGAGCTTCATGGATGGCAATGCCGTTACAACCAAATTTTTATGGCTCCGAAGACATACACAAGACGCGCTCGAGTCCCGTGTTCGTAGTGTTGTTCGAGTATGTAGTCATGACGTTCGGACTGAAGAATGCCGGCGCCACGTACCAAAGATCCATGAATTACATTTTCCATGATCTGATCGGCAAGTTGGTGGAAATTTACATCGATGACGTGGTGGTCAAGTCTGCTTCAGTGCAAGGACACTTAGACGATCTGCAACGCGTCCTGGACCGAACAAGAAAATTCGGGCTATGGATGAATCCAAAGAAGTGCGCCTTCGGGGTGACGGCGGCCGCTTCTTGGGTTTTTGGTACATGAACGGAATTGAGATCGCCTGAAAAGTCGAGGCAAGACGAAAATGAAGCCACCTACCACAAAGAAAGAACTGCAGTCTCTAATCGGCAAGATCAACTTCGTCAGAAGATTCATCTCCAATCTGTCAGGAAGAATAGAACCGTTCATGGGATTGGTGAAAAATTAAATCTGACGAGGAATTTCGCTGGGGGACAGAACAACAACGAGCCTTCGAGATCAAAGAATATCCGACAAGCCGCCGATGTTGGTTCCACCCAAACAGCACTGTTCTACATTTACTTGTCGATGGTCACACGCCCATCGCCTTGGTGGTGCAAGTTTATGATGGCTGGAGCGATTCGTATTTTACATAAGCGTAGGATGCCGGACGGAGACAAGGTACCCGATATCGATAAGTTGTGCCTCCGCTTTTTCACCGCACCAAGCTGCGCCACATTTTGCTATCAGGAGATCATCATCATATGCAAATCGACGTCATAAAGCACATCTTTGCCGGCTCCTATGTTGAAAGGCCGACGGGCAAATGGATGTTTTCATTATCGAGTTTGACATCCGTATAAACCCGAAAGCGCTTAAGGGACAAGGCTACGACCTTATCGGTGAAAGGATCAACACTAACATAGCAGCACTGTCTATAAGAGCGTGGGCTATGTTTTTCGATGGATCGGTTTGTGACGATGGCTGCGGCATCGGCATTTTACTCGTGTCGCCCCGGGGGGCAACATTTTCCTTCTCCATCAGATTGTCTACCTCTCGCACCAACAATGTTGCTGAGTACGAGGCGATACGCAAGGGAATGGAGTTGCTCCTCGAAGCCGGAGCGGAAGCAGTGGAAATTTTTGGAGACTCCAAGTTGGTGATTTCCCAACTCACGGAGGAGTACAAGTGTGAGAGCGAGTCCCTCTTCCCATTATGGTTGCACTGCCGTGAGCTGATGGCGCAGTTCCGGTACATAAACTTCACCTGGATCCCACGGTCGCAGAATACCGAGGCGAATGATCTTGCACAAATGGCTTCGGGCTACAAGGATGTAGCAGAGGGAGCCGATGTTCAGATACAGTTCCTGGAAGCTGACGACTGGAGAGCCGATATCTTCAATTACTTGAAGGATTCGGCTCGGGGGGCACCTAAACGGATAAGGTACAAGGCCATGAAATATGTGCTTATTGAGGATGACATGTTTTACAGAACTCTGGAAGGGTTATTACTCAAATGTCTGGGGACAGCCGAGGCCAATCGGCTCCTACACGAGGTACACGAAGGCGCCTGTGGAACTCACCAATCGGCTCACAAGATGAAATGGTTGATCAGCGATCGTGGTTTTATTGGCCCACCATGCTTGAGGACTGCTTCAAGTACTACAAAGGGTGTCAAGCATGTCGAAATTTGGGAAAATTCAGATGGTACCAGCGTCGAGAATGAACCCCATCATCAAGCCTTGGCCATTCGAGGTTGGGGCATGGATATGATCGGCAAAATCAATCCTCCATCAAGCAAAGGCCACATGTGGATTTTGGCCATCACTGATTATTTCACTAAATGGGTGGAGGCTGTCCCGATGAAATCAGTAAACTCAAAGGATGTTATCAACTTTGTGAAAGAACATGTCATCCATAGATTCGGGATTCCCCAAACTATCACGACCGATGGAGGTTCGGTCTTTATTTCTCAAGAGTTTAGAAAGTTCTGCGAGGACACGGGGATTAAGCTGATCAGATCATCTCCATACTATGCTCAGGCGAATGGGCAAGCTGAAGCATCCAACCAGAGCCTCATCAAGCTGATCAAGAGGAAAGTCGATGAGCACCCTAGGCGGTGGCACGAGGTTTTGTCAGAGGCATTGTGGGCTTATCGCATGTCATGCCATGGGGCGATTAAAACCTCGCCATACCATCTAGTATATGGACAAGAAGCCGTATTGCCCTGGGAAATTACGGCTGGATCGAGACGTGTCACTTTTCAGGACAATCTAACAACTGAAGAATATGCAACCTTGACGAGTGACAGTGTTGAGGATTTAACTGAGCTCAGGCTGTGGTCGCTTGAGAAAATCAAAGAGAACAAGGCCAAGGTAGCTCGTGCATACAACAAGAAAGTGAGGCCAAAGGATTTCCACGTTGGTGATCTGGTATGGGAAGCTGTGTTGCCATTAGGGACTAAGGATGCAACATATGGTAAATGGTCTCCAAATTGGCATGGGCCGTACAGGGTCGATCAAGTTTTAAGAGGAAACGCATACATGCTTGAGGAGCTAGACGGCGTGAAATTCCCGGTGGCGGTCAACGGTCAACATCTCAAGAAATATTTCCCAAGCATGTGGGATGAAGGACAGTAAAACATGGGGGCCGATACATGAAATCGGCCAAGTAAAAAGCATGTGAGACATTGGGCAGTAAAAATGTGGGGGCCGATACTGAAAATCGGCCGAATAAAAGCAAAAACATATAGCACGTTACAAACAGGTGCCAGTTTACACATACGAGCTACTGAAGAAATGCTTCGAAAGCGTGGAGCGCGTCAGCACGGACACGGTCCACCTCGGCGATCTCGGCTTCGTCATCTTCATCCTTGCCCGTCACTAGCTGCTTGTTCAAGGCACGTATTTCTGCCAGATCGGTCTTCAGTTGTGCTTTGAGGCTTTCCGCCTCGTCTTGGTAGCGGGCGATGGATTCTTCTTTGTCGCGGATGAGCTGTTTAGTCACCCGGACCTTCTCTTCAAGATCTTCCAACTCCCTTTTCAAGGATGCGAGCTCGGCAGTACTGACAGAGGTGTCAGTTTTGGCATCCAGAGACGCCTTTTTCTCGTTAAGCTGTTGGCATCTGTCTGCGATATTGGCCTTCAGTGGAAGTTGGGCGTGGCGCAGACTGATCCTCTCACGAGCTAACTTCACCCTTGACCCGTAGAAAGACAGGGTTACAACTGGCCAAAGTTTCACCTGCAATGCTACTGGGAGCTGGTCCTTTATTTCAGCCAGAACGCTCTTCACCTCCTCAGAGCCCTCGATCAATTCTTCGATTGGGGAGGACAGCAGGGCTTTTAGACGCTGGAATTGAGGTGGAACAGCCCTGGCTCGTGGCTCATCATCAGCAACAGAGGGAGTTGGTTCGATGGATTCAGGGTCGAACGTCAGCAAACCTGAAATATCACAACTCTGGCAGCCCGAAAAGGCGTCAGTGTGCATCCAAGCATGTAAGGATGAGCCGAAAGAAGCTAACATACCTCTCCTAAGATCGGGGGGATAGCCGATGAGGAGACGATCGGCTTGTGTATGGTTGCTGGGGGCTGGACCGGAGTGGTGGCCGTTACATCTGCACCTTCGGGGATTGCTAGGTCCGGTTTGGCTAAAGGCATCGGCACTGCCCCAGCTTTCCCACTAGAAACGTCAGTCGTCTGCATGGAAGGTGTTTAGCCGATGGAAATAAGGATTAATCGGCAGATCAAAAGAAACAAGTAGTAAGAGCGTAAAGGATGATGATTTTCGAAACCTCCTGGCTCGACGAAGAAGCTTGCAATCCTTTGCGAGCTCTCTTAGGACCCACAGCTGGCCCCGCCTCGACTGGTGCTCGGGGGGCAGTAGGTTCAGGAAAAGACCTTTTCCTGGAAGCCGATGGTGATGAATCTGGCTGGCTCGGTGTGATGGTCCTCTCAGAATCTGTGGGGTCCAGTTCTCCTCGATTGGTTTGAGTGTTCTCGCTGGAGGTGTCTTCGACGGAAGCCTGTAAAAAAGGAGAACCAGTGAGCACAAGCAGGTCTGCAAAGATGGAAGAATTAGAAGGATCGACCAAGGCATAGATCACCCTACATGCGAGCTTTCTGGAGAAGGGCTCCGGCGCTTCAAGGTCTTCCTGGCAGCTACCTTCCTCGTCGTCGTTCTTGTTTTAGTTGGAACTCGAGGGGCAGCTGGCTTAGAGGTTGCTGGGTTCTTGGAAGCCGATTGTGGTGATATCGGCTGTTTCTGCATTATGACCTTTTTTAGAGGTGGCGAGTTTTTGCAGAAAAGAACCACAGGAGCTGGCGGAAAGAACTCGAAGGGGGAGCCATCATCGCATGTAGGCTCAGGGCCATCTTGTTGCTGCAAAGAGAAAGAATGGATTAATAAAAGGATCAATTGCAAGCTGCATCAAGAAAATTTGCAAGTAGTGGTACCTGTTCCACGGGGATGTCATAGTCAGCGTCGAGTTGTTTCAGCAGCGGTCCCAGAGCTCTCCTGAAGGCGTGAGTCTTCCACATCGACCACCAGTCTTCAAAGCCATCGGTTGATGAGGCAAAGGTGAGGTCGTTGGGAATTGGGATGGTCAGAGCATCAAAAAAGGAATAACACCTTTGGCTGGTGAGAGGATCAGGTAGGTCGGCTCTGCTCTCTGTAAGGTGATGGAGAAAGAAGTGGGGAGCTACTTGTCCAAGGCCAAATTGGCGGGCCACTACGACTGGCTGGTAGAATTCATACCCAGGTTTGATTATTCTGTTGGATGTACTCATGCCAATTGGAAGGAAACAGGGACGAATCACGGTGGAAAAGAGCTGCCGAGTGCTAGTGTTATCGGCAAAATTGGGGCGAAAAGGATAATCTTTGAGGAACGGATTTTCATTCATTCATTTAGAAGCCGAGTGCTTACAAAAGATTGATTACAAAAGGGAGCTTATTGCTACTACTACTACTACTGGTTCCTAATCTAGGCCGAGGTCGTCGTCGCTGTCGTCGCCTTGTTCATGTCCTCGGCTGCTACGGCGTCGTCTTGCCTTCTTCTTGAAGAAGCCAGCGGGGGCCTCCTCGTCCTCGTCGTCGTCGGTGTCCTCGCTGGACCCGGTGCGGAAGTACTTCACCGGCTGGTACTCCTCGGAGGAGGTATCCTCCTCTTCCTCCTCCTCGTCGGAGGAGTCGACGCCGTCCCAGGACATGGCGTTGTCGGTGCTGTTTGCCTCCAGTTCTCTATCGGCAAGGAACTGCAGGTTTTCCTCGCCGTCGGTCAAGGACGCGTCGTCCTCCGACCAAACGGCGAAGTCCCAATCCCTCTCGTCCCACCATTGTGGGGCGAGAGTGTTGTACGCCGCCGATGGCGGGTGCTCTGGTGTAGGCTCTCGGTCGCTCGTTGAGTTGGAGGCTTGGGACGACAGGCCAGAGGAAGCAGAGGAGGCCATGGCGGAAAAAGAGTGTTTTTTCGGCGGAGGAAGAAGGGTTTTTCGGCTGCTGGAGGAAGATGGGGATGGCGAACTGCTTAGATGGATTTAAATAAGGGGAATAGTATGAAGCGGTTTAATGCCATAGCGGTTTCCCAGAATGTGCTGCCAAAATCGTCAAATCATGCACTGCGAAGGAGTTGAGAAGACAGGGCATCATGATGAAGGGGTGGCGTGACGATCCTGTTCTGCAACACATTCTGTCAACGCGCAACCCGATACAAAAATAAGAGGGGGAAGAAAAAAAAATATCAGCAGAGTGGTTTTGGAATTATTATTGCCAAAACCAGGGGGCATGTGTTATCGCCATATTTTGGCCAAAGAAGGAGATGGGCCGTGATCAAGATGGGCTTGGAAGATACATATATTCAACGTGTTGTTGGATCGGCCTAGTGCGTGGATTTGGGCTAAATTGCCCGTGTATCTTGTATCATAGTAGGTTTCATTTCAGTTTAGGTTCCGTTTCAGTTTAGGTAAAGATAGAGTTGTAGAGTTATTCCAAAAGTAGAGAGTCTCCGGACTATAAATATGTACCTAAGGTTATCGAGAAAAGAAGGACAATCACGTTCACAACAAACACAATCTCGGCGCATCGCCACCCCTTGTTTCTAGGGTTTCTTTCGGGTAAGTGTCATGCTGCCTAGATCGCATCTTGCGATCTAGGCGATTTTTACTTATCGTTATTTAGTGTTACTCGTACTGAAGCCTTGTTGATGGCGAGTAACACTACTATCATAGATTTGTTGAGGCTAGCATCGGTGCTTTTCGCTATAATTGTTTAAAGTTATGCCGCCTCTAGTTACCTCGCTACCCTTGCACCTTTTCCCAAGTGCGAGGGTAGCATCTTGCTTGATCTTTATTTAGCTGATTCGATCTGTTATGGTTGTGCCTTGTTCGCCAAGGTTTAGTTTGACATCTACGTAGTCAGGCCTTACAAACGGGTTGAACGATCCAGTAGTACGTAAGGACGTGGCTTACTCGTTCTAGAGAAGTTGTTCCGGTAATTGACTTTACGTTGGTTATTAGGCCTCCTCTAGGATTAGTATTCTTCGTCTTTTGTATATACCAGGCTCAATTACGTGTAGGACGTTCCAGTTACGTGGTGAAAACGTTAAACTGTCGTAGATCGATTTAACTTGTAATGATAAAGCAAAACCCCATGTTATCATAAATCTAATGCAGAACCATGGGATAATCGGCTCTAGGAGCCGATTCACAGGGAAACCTGGGAGCCGGTCACGGCTCGAATTTTCCGTATACTTGTTTACCATGCAGGAAATCAATCGGAGCAATCCTTCACCTTCCTGACCAGGTATAGGTCAGGTGGCACGCCCTCGAACCAAGACAGGACGTGTGCCGGAGTTTTGCGGGCCGTTGCCCGAGGGACCAGGGCCCACCAGCAGTTCTGGGAGCCTCCCGGCTCTTCGTGTTGCTCGTCGCTGCTCGCCGGTGAGTTTTGGCAGGCAACAAATGGATCTTTGTACAATAGTACTACAGATACAAAGCATCTCATGATCCATCAAAGAATAGTACTTATGTATATACAAATGACAACAATCTTCCAATTTCTTCTATTCTTATCAGCAGTCGTCATAATCACCTGCAAAAAATTTCAGTAATTAGAAATTATTAGATAACAAAATGGCACAATGGCGGAATCCTGCAATCGCATGGTTGTGCAATATAGTATTTCAAAGTTGGACACAGGTTAGCTAATTGCACGTTCACATGTAAACTAATTATTACACGGAAATTGATAACTAATAGCAGGTAACCACAAGCTAATTTCTCAACTCAGCAGTATGACTTCAGGCTTTAGACTTCAGAAGAGACAATAGTATATCATATACATGACATGCATGGGAGCTAGAATTGCGGAATCCTGCAATCACATGGTTCTTGGCATTCTTTGATCGGTGGCAGCTCCAACGCACAATTCATATCAGAGGCAGTCGTGCATTCCTGGCTTGGAGACCACAACTACAACTTGTAGATCATCTTCCAACGGCCAGCGTGAAACTAACAAGGAATTAGCGATTACTACCGAAAATAAAAATTGGTGAGAGAAAGAATTAAGAGAATGCTCATGAGACGCAACGGCCGGTTCGTCCCTCGTCTAGAAGATGCCCCATGTCTATCGTCAGTTCTCCTCCACAACTGAGATTTCCCTACCTGAAAGAGAGATCAATGCACAAACACGGAAACGACAGCACGGGGAAGAAACTCAAGATAGAAAAAAAACTCACGGGATGCTTTCAAGGCCGAACGCCATCAAGGAGACGTCACCTGCGGCCACGACCTTATTCACATTCGATGATCTGGATAAACTGAGATGGAGATAGAGACCTCCTTGCCCCGCTGCAGATGCCGCGCAAATCGTCCTTGGGCTCCTATCGACGGCAACTCGAGGAGGTTGCATAGTACCCAATGGCGAGAGAAGGCCGTGGTGGGCGGTGGGTGTTGGAGGCCAGATCTAGCATCTACAGTTGCAGTTGCCACCGGCCAGATCTACAGGGCACGATGGGCAGGATCTACGGGTAGATAAGGATGAAGTTGCGTATTTCTGGGCCCACTTCTGGGAAACGGTGATTTTCTTCATCTACGCGCTCTTCCGGGGTTGATTTTTTCAGTCCCACGCGCAGCGACCCGCGAAAAAACATGAAACGTTTTCCTTGTATAGGATAAATAATTATATCCTAAGATTTACAAACTTATTACTCCTATACAAAAAGGATAAATAAGTTATAGTAGATAACATATTTAAAATGTAGGATACATAATGTATGATTTATCATTATATTTGATGCTCACGTACAATATTTACCAGAAATTGTACTGTGATTTAACCAGTACGTTGAAAACAAAAATAAAAACAAAAGGGGTGAAACCTCTAACTACCTGGGTCAGCCCAAGCAGTTCTCCGTTTACACCGGAGAAGGTTAGGAGCCTAATATTGGTGAATAGTGAATACTTAACTTAACCCAGTTACGATCAAGAAAAAAATTACCAAGTCGGTCCGTTGGAAACAAATATCATTATATATTCTGTAAAACTAGGTACAACAACTAAAAATACTTGTTAGCCTAGCGGTAAAAATGAGGCCCTACCAATCAAACATGTTGGAGGGTTAGCTATTCAATTATCTGCTTTTACGTTTTAGCACAGTTTTCGATTTGCCATGTCACCTTACTTGCTCCCAATGGCAAGAAAAAAAAAGCACCCAATAGAAAGTAAAAAAATAAAATACTCACACATACACATTGCTAAGCAGCCTATCTGTTGCTACCATTGGTAAATTGCAACACATGATTTGCTATGCTTATCTATTAGTTGCTGTTTATACATTGCACAACAGATGTAGTCAGCAACGCATATATCCGTATCTACATCAAAATTTTACAACACATATTCATAGCGTTGCAAACTATCCATTGGTATACAAGGGCTGTTCTTGTAGTGGGCATAACAGGCATCTGTGATTAAAAATCCGGGTGTTGACACCCTAGCTTCGGTCGCCGGATCCATCGTCGCCGTGTGACCAGAAGGCTCCATCACGCGAGTATGCAACATTGGGGATTTCGAGGATCCGTCCGTCCTCGAGATCTTCGATTCCGACTCTAGTTCAGAGAACTCCGGCAACCTCCATGCCGGATTCGGTCGCTTTATCACGACCTACATGGCGAGCGGCACGAGCACCCTGTCAGACCCCTTCTCCACGCCGATCCCGCTGACTGTGACGACGGGGGAAGTACAAGAAGCCGGCCTGCGCATAGTGGAGGCGGTGCACAAGGAGCAAGCCGAGCATGATTTTTTTTGCCTCGAGCAGGCCACGGCGCAGGAGCTATCGCTCTATCAACAACGCCGCATCAGGACGCGCTGGAATCTCATTGTTTAGGTCCGCGCCCTGAATTTCGAGGAAGACAGCGATACCGCTCGCGTGGCCGAGCGGGTGATCTGCGAGAATGCGCCTCCAGGCTTCAGCGCCCGCCACCAGAACCTCCAGCGAGTGGAGCTCCCCCACCGCCACCCGGCTGCGCGCCTCCTCCCAACCAGCCAAGAGTCCTCATCTCTCCGCAAGAGCGGGACGCGAACGGTCTCCCGTTATACTCCACGCCGATGGACAACGTCATCGCGGGGCAAGCAGCAGTTGCCAACCTCAATGTCATAGGGGAGGGCGCGCTGTAAATCCAGTATGCCAAGGCCCTACTCGCCAAGGCTATCAAGCAGCAAGTCATAGGAGCCGACTCACGGGAGCGCATGTACTCCCGCTCCTCCGGAAGCAGGGTGGCGAACACTCTCAACTGCCCGCCCCGATCCCCTACAGCACCAACCACGGGTCGTGCATCCAGCGCTCTCCACCAACGACCCGCGACCGCTGAACAACTCGGTCGCTGCCAACGGGCAGCCAGTCGACGTGCGGACCCACATCATCAACAACTAGAGCTGGCGTGCACGCCAGCCCAATGACCAGAGGCACACCCTCACCAACCACAACGACAGCGAACCAAGGGGTTCGCTCGGTATGATCCCACCCTCACCCACAGTGCTTCAGACCGATGATCCGAGGCGAGAAATACCCGACTAACTTCAAAGCGCCGAAGGAGATCGAAAAGTATGATCCCACGTATGACTCGGCCATGTGGCTAGACACATACCTCATGGTGATGGGAATCACCGGCCACACTGACCTCATCGTCGCTCGGTACCTCCCCCTGATGATGGAGGGAGCGACGTGGCAATGGATCAACACCCTCCCCGCAGATATCATCGACTCTTGGGAGGACATGTGTGAGGCCTTCGTTAGACACTTCGAGGGCTCCTACACCCGCACCACCACCATCGAGGACCTGGAGCGATGCATCCAGGGACCCCGCGAGTCGACCCGCAACTGGGTCCAATGGTGGCAAGACCTATGGATCAACGCTGCCGGCATCCACCGGACACGGCAATCCACTGCTTCAAGAACTCGTGCCGATACGAGCCTCTGTTCGCCAAGATCAAGCAGGTGTACAAGACAGTCGAAAACATTTCAGACCTCCTTGAGATCGCCAAAAGATACAGGGAGGAAGATCCGAACCAGGAAACCAATGATGAGTCGGGTGGGAATCACCGCCCAAGCGGCCACGACAACGGTAGGCAGCGCGAGATGCGCTACAGCAACTCTGACCTCACCGGCAAGCGCCACGGTGATGGGCGAGTCGACTTCGTCACCAATGCAGGCTACAAGCCACACAAAGCCACGAGCTTCCACCGCGACGGAGGCCAGCACCGCGACGGCGGAAATACCCGAGCGAGGCCGAAATTCGACCCTGCAGCTCTCCTCAACCAACCCTGTGTTCCACATCAGGGAGGGGAAGCCCGCCACACACAACCGCTGACTGCCAAAATCTAAAGGATATCGAGAAGGCACGGCACGTAAGGGAGTAAACGAACAAAAACCCGCCAAACGGCGGGGCATTCGCCAATGAGGCCGGCTCGATCCACACCTTCATCGGGCTCAGCACCAAGCGCGAGAAGAAGGTCCTCGCCCGCGCCATCAACGTGGTGTCCCAGGTGCGACGTCCCCCGCTTCCTCAACTGGTCCGAGCAGTGACTAGCCACTCGGAGACTGGACAGCAAAAATTCCTAAGTGCCTAGCCGTTGAAATTCAGAGACTAGCCACTCGGGGACTGGACAACAAAAATAATAAGAATCTACCCGCTGAAATTTAGCGAGCAGATCCTTGGGGACAGGATATACCTGGATAGATGTGCCCAGCATGTTATGCAGCTCGACCGTGTTCCCTGACGGTAGCACAAAGGGCATTCGCCCGCGACGCTGCTCAATGTCCGCGCCCAAAACTTTGGGAACCTGAGGCAACTCCGTCGTGGCACTCACGGTGGAAGCCATTGCCATAAAGTGAGGAAACGTCGCTTCCACCGCTCCGGAAGCGCTAGTCGTGGGATCTGACGCCCCGACCAGCGCCGCTGGCTCAACTTGCTGTGACCCCGCGACCACGTCCGCCTTCGTGGCCGCATCCACTCCGGTCGGAGCTTTGCTCGATGCATCGGCTGGCTCGTCCAAAATTATGATGGAGTCATCGCCTTTCTTCTTCTTTGCGCCCTCAGCGGGCACCTCAGCTTATTCGCCCTTCCTCTTCTTCGAGGGATCTTCCTCCCCTCCCATGGCGGCTGGTGGTACCTTGGCCACCGAGAGGTGACCAATCTTCTTCACACCAGTCCTGCAAAAGGAACGATTAGCAACTCAAATAATTACAAAGCGCTACTCCAACTCGACACGGCAAGGACGTATCTGGCGACTAGGATATAACACAGGCCGGTGCGGATGTGCTCCGACTTCTCCAATTCCGGGACCAGCCTATGACGGATGCCCGTCTCGAACAGGGCAGGAGCCCATGACACTGCAGCCTTCTTTGTAGACGAGGCCACGGCCGCGGGGAGCTCTGCTCCAGTCAACGCTGGCCCCTCCTCTAACGGGGAGGCCTCTGCGGTTGAAGTGGCTCCAAGCCCCGCGAATGTCGAGAACGGAGGGTGAATCGACGCCAGAGGCACCTCATTATCCACCACGTCTGGGTCCGTCATCGCCGGAGCTTTCGTTGATGCCTCGGCCTCTACGTCGTCATCTTCGCTGGTCGATTCAGAGCAAGGCGACGACTGGGCGAGATCCCACTTTAGGCGCCTTCTTATTCTCGGGTGACTTCTTCTTCGAAGGCATGACCATGCGCCATGAACTATATTCTTGGGCGTCGCCCTCGCCCCCATCATGTACCTTGAGGCTCCGTCTAGCCTCGAGCTTATGCTGCGCTGCCCGTGGGTCTTCCAAGCTGCGGGCACGGAGAATTCCACCGTCTCGTCATCATAGTTGGAGGACTCGCTCAGATCCTCCTCGGCCTCCTTTGATCTTTCGTCATCGATGGGAGGGAGCCAGCCTTCCACTACTTGGAACAACTGAAAAGACAAGTACATGTTAACAAACCGCGACTGCGAAGATAGACAAGATAAAAAGGCTCAACGTTGGTGCCCGTCGCTTCGCGGTGTATGGGGCAATCCCGGTCTTTGGATCGTTGTACTCCGCGTAGGTGATCTTCTTCAACACAGAGGAGTAGTCGTCGGCCTTCCAGTCGGTGGTGCTGGCCTTGGTCCCATCGTCCCTTCCGGTGTACTCGTACATCCAGTGGGAGTGACTGACTAGCAGCACCAATCGTCGCCCGAGCCATCAATTGTATAAATTGATGGTCTCGAGCCCATATTTCCTGAGCTGCCGAATCATCATCAGCATCTCGTCCACGACCATCCTCTGGTCGTGGGGTAGTTTGGCCACCTGCAGTCAGCGTGGCTCGCTCCGCTCGGCGGTGTATGCAGGAAGCGGCACTTCGCCGTCCGGGGTCTAGTCGCTGACGTAGAACCAGTGTTTCTTCCACTTGTTGGCCGCCTTCTTCGGCAGCATAAGGTCGAGGAAGGAGGCCTTGGTCTTCAGCTGGAAGGTGAGGCCACCCTCCGCCAGCATCGGGCCTCCTTCCCTTTCGTGACTAATTCGCCCGTGGAACAGCTCCTGCCATAGAGGGAAGTATGGGCGGCAACCCAGGTAGCACTCGTAGAGCCACGAAAATGGCGAGCTGCTCGATGCTGTGAGGCCCAAGATCCGAGGGTTGGATGCCATAATAGGCGCAGAATCTATGGAAGAAGATTGAGGTGGGGAATCCGAGACCCCTCTCGAGGTGGATGATGGCGTGTTGTCAACTCCTCGTTGGGAGACCCCAAGCAAGGTGTGATGAGCACATCAGCAAGTTTTCCCGCAGTAAGAAACCGAGGTTATCGAACCATTAGGAGGAGGAAACTACTCGAAGGTGTTCCTAGAAACTTGGAGACCTGCACAACACAAACTCAAGACTTTGCCCCCAATGAACAGCGAGGTTGTCAATCTCACTGATTTGCTATAACAAACGATTAACTGTATGGTGTTTAAGGTAATGGTGGTTTGCAACAAGTAATAGTGGAAGATGTATCAATGGTAAAGATTGGACAGGGGTCCATATTTCACTAGAGGTGTTCTCCTTAGATAAACAAACATGGCATGCTAGGTAAACAAATTATAGCAGGGCAATTGACAGGACTGAGAAAGGCAAAACAATGCAATACTAGACATCAAGATCATATGAGATTCGATTGGGCAATATAACAAGATAAATTGACCGCCATCCAAATGCATCTATGACTAGAAATCGACCTTCGGGTTATCATCTGAACCCCCTCCAATATTAAGTTGCAAGCAATAGATAACTTCTTTAAGCAAATTGTGTAAGGTAAACAATCCAATTGTTCCATGAACAAGAGACCGTTGTTTTCTCCATAGTGGCAACAGCACATCTACAACCTTAGAGATTTCTGTCACTTCCCTTAGATTAAATAGAGGCATGAACCCACTATCGAGCATAAATACCCCCTCTTGGAGTCACTAGCAACTACTTGGCCAAGATAGCTACTAAAAATGGAGAGCATGCAAGATCACAAACAACACAGACATGATAGAATCAATAACATAAAACCATTAATCAATCTAACATAGTAATCTCAATATCCATCACATCCCCACAAACACAACATGCATGATTACAAATATATGAGATCTTGATCATGAACGGAGCTCACAAGATCTAAACATGAAAGCACAAAAGATGAGATACAACCATCTAGCTACTACATGGATCCGTAGTCCAAGGTGGAACTACTCACGCTTCATACCGTAGGCTGGCATGATGAAGAAGAAGGCCTCCGAGATGATCTCCCCTCTGGCAGGGTGCCAGGAAGAAATTCAGATCCCCCCAATCTAGGGACGATGGTGGCGGCGGCTATAGACGGTTTCATGGAATATTAATCGGGTACTTAGGGTTTAGGCATCTGGGGGTCTTTATAGGCTAAGAGGCGAGGTAGGGGGTCGCTAGGGTGGCTGCACCCCCAGGTGTGGGGTGGTACCACCCGCATGGCCAGGGGGTGTGGCCCCCTAGTGACTCTCCTCCGTCTCGTATTCCGGCTTCGTGTTCCCCACCGTAAAATATTGACTTTGGCTTTTGTCACGTCCAATTCCGAGAATATTGATTTTCTGCCTTTCTGGACCCAAAAACAGAAGAAAACATGCAACTAGCATTGTGGCATCTTGTTAATAGGTTAGTACCAGAAAACATATAAAAACACCTCAACGTGTAGACAAAGAAAAGCAAAGTAGATACTAAACAAGCATGAAACATCAAATATTACAGATACGTTTCCGACTTATAAAGCATCCCCAAGCTTAACTCCTGCTCGTCCTCGAGTAGGTAAGTGATAAAAGAATAATTTTTGAGGTGACATGCACCATCAAAATCAAGATCAAACCATTTGGAAGCATTGAAAGCTAGGATCAAAGAACTCTAAACATGAGCATGAAAGATGGAGTTATAATAGTAAGAAAAAGTAACTATGCATGCAACATGAAAGGCTACAAACAAAGATCATGAATAAAATGCATTGAAAAACATTTGTTTCTTTTACATATAGAAAACATACCATAGTGACATTCATCTTGTCCCTCATGGAGTAGCAAATAGATGCATAGGACACCTTCAATGTTCATAAGAGTGACTAGATACAAATAGCACAAGAACAAGTAATATCAACAATATGCATTAATCAATAAGTTTTGGGACAATGCACATAGAACTAAGAATGGAAACTATGCTCTCTTAACTGGTGCCTAAAGGTAGAAGGTGGAGACTCAATATAGTTGTGGAAGAAAGGCCCTTCATAAAAGGGAAGCAGGGATTTCAAGTCTCAAAAAGAGCTTCCAAAAATTATGGTACTTGTTAGCTTTCATCTCTCATTGCCCCTATCATAAACATCTTGAAGTGAGTAAGGTTAAAGTGAGCAAACTATGGAGTATATGCTTGACAAAGTATAAGTTGACAATCTCATGTCCCTTGAATATGAGGGACGCACCTCATGCTACTCAACTTTAGTCACCTGTAAGTTCTTGTCATAGTAAGTTCATGTGTATCATAGAGAACCGCCAATGGGGTACCCCTTGCGCATGTATAGGAGCTATCCCATAATCAAAATGACAAGGCAAGCAGACAATGAGCATCTCAGCAATGTTCTTATTTACCATGGGAATATGGTGCTTTTTTCTCTCTTTCCTCTTTTCAATGTGTCTCTTTTTTATAAGAAGAAAGCTTCATAGATATCATTATGGTTATGCTGCAAGTTTCCACCATGATTAGGCATGGATTAGGCTAGCGGCTCAGACGTTTCCCTAACACACATACAAAACTCCATGGACTTACAAGGTCCCCATTTATTCCACACCGGCGACATCCATAGACAAAAGAGCATGATATCAACTGTGTACAAAGTACAATTGCACTGTTGAAAGCATTCCCCATGACAGCACGGTTCTGCTAATTCCAACGTATAAGTGCAAGCATATACAACATAGATGACACAGTGGTTCAAGTTTATTAGGGGCAAGAAAAATAAAGTGTGCCATCAAATTTGTGAGAGCTTTAATCATTAAGTTTTCACATAACAAAATATTTTTTTAATTGGAAGATAGATGAAAACAAGAATATACTTGGAATGGTTTAACACACCATGCATAGGAATTTATAGTGGACAATTTATAATAACTTAGTTTCTTGGGAGTTGGATGCATGAGTAGAGCTCACTCATACAAGTGGAGGATAGCAAAAGACTGGGAGCAACCAACTAAGAGAGCAATAATGGTCATAATCATGCAGAGCGACAAAACATTACTAATAAAACCATAAAATGGTACTACAAGTCAAGTACTAAATGATCATAGAGGCTATGGTGACTTGTTCATAGTCATAACATGGTGTGAGCATGTGCCAAGTCAACCTAAACAAAGCATCAAGGAGAATACCACAATACCATGCTTTTGTATGCTAAAACAATGCATGATTCTTTCAAGGAACACTAAGCAATCCCAATTGCTTAGAACAAGTCATGCTACAGCAATAACCAGAAGCATAAGGTCAAAACAACCTCTAGCATTACATGATAAATTCTAAGTCACAGTCAAAGAAAGCTCCTCTTGTACTACTCAAGCAAGAACTTTCTACTCTTTTCCAACACCAACCAAGTTATTTGAAACAACACAACAAGAACGGGGGTCCAAACTACTTTATTCAAGAAAACCAAAAAAAACTAAGACGCTCCAATAACAACACAAGAGTGCATGAAACAATAAAAACAAAGTGTCTAGAAAGACCTGAGTTTTTTATTGATGAAGAAGGGGATGCCTTGGGCATCCCCAAGCTTTGATGCTTGTACCTCTTGGATATTTCTTGGGGTGACACCGGGGTGGCATCCCCAAGCTTGAGATTTTGTCCATTCTTCATCTCATTACATCATTCTCTCTCTATACCTGGATTTTTTTCCTTCATACAAAACTTCACACAATCTTCATTAGCAACATTAGTGTATTCAAAAGAAAATAGACCTTTAGGTTTAGATTTGGAACATCAAAACTTTCACTAAAAACACAAGCTACTGTAAAAATTCCCTCAAAAAGCTCAATTTACCAAAAAGAACCCAAAAAGGAATCAATAAGAAGCAAATGCAAATAATGGCAGAAATCTGTCAAAACACACCAACAGATAGAAACCGATTTTTTCGAAGACCTTCTGTTGCTCAAATAAAAATGTATTGAACTAACTGACGTTATCTAACATACTGGGGGATTTATTCATAAAATATCAGCTCAATCCGCCTTACATATATTCCTCACGAATTTTTACGGTGGAGCAAGAAAATCTGTTTTGGGACATCAAGTCCCCAAATGTTACTTCCTTCTCATTAGAGGTCATTCTTGGCACAAAAAAGCAAACAAAAAGGATAAGGATAGGTCATTACTGAAGTAATAACTTCCAAGACTCAAGGAAACTCTTGGGTTATCTCCCAACAAGTACTTTTCTTTAACGCCTTTAAGTTAGGCACAAGAAGCAAGAATTAAGTATTTGCAAATGAAGAATTAAGATCAATACTTGCAATCTCTTCAACTAGGAAAGGTATCTCATCCAAATGAGTTTTGGAGGATCCCTTATCATCTCTCCTTGGTTCACTTCATCAAAAGGATTTTCAGGAACAATCCAATCAAAATTCTTTTCTAAGGCTTCATGCATTCCTACAAGTTTAAAAGGTATGGGTATCTTAATTTCCTCTCTAGGTTTATTTTTATCTAGAGTACCCATAACATATACACATGAGCCTAGCATATTGAAATGCTTAAAGACCTTTGTGGCTTCCTTAGCAACATCATTGAATTCTTTCAGTAAAGTTTCAAGGAAAATTCTCTCTTTTCAGCATCCTTCTCTTCTTTTAGTTTGAGAAACAAAATTTGCATCATGGGTTTAAGGTTAAGAAGCCTAGCCTCCAACATATGAACTAAAGAAGCTACATCAATTTCATAATTAGGAGCAAGTTCTGCTATAGATCTATCCTTAGTATCCTCATGTTTGATAACATGATTAAAGAATTCTTCAATATTTTCTTTCCCAATTATGGAGCCACTTCCTAATGAATGGTATTTTAGGGTGAACTTGGGGATCACCATGGTGAGCTAGAGCAAGGTGACAACTAGAGTGGGAACTAATTTTTTGTGTTTTTTATAAGGGAAAGAAAACCAAACTAAACTAAAATTTTTTGAGTTTTTGATAAAAAGAGGCAAACAAAACAAAGCAAAAAAAACTAAGCAAAACAAAAAAAAAGTAAAGAGAAAGGTTGAGGAGGACTCCCCTTGTGAAGACGTCCTTAGCCTCCCCGGCAACGACGCCAGGAATATCTTGATGGCGTGTTGTCAACACCTCGTTGGGAAACCCAAAGAGCAAGGTGTGATGAGCATAGCAACAATTTTTCCCTTAGTAAGAAACCGAGGTTATCGAACTAGTAGGAGGAAGGAAATGACTCAAAGGTGTTGCTAGCAACTTGGAGACCTGCACAACATAAACTCAAGACTTTTCCCCAACAAAGAGTGAGGTTGTCAATCTCACTGGTTTGCTGTAACAAACGATTAACTGTATGGTGTAGAAGGTAATGGTGGTTTGCAACAAGTCATAGTGGAAGATGTATCAATGGTAAAGAGTGGACCGGGGTCCATAGTTCACTAGAGGTGTTCTCCTTAGATAAACAAACATAACATGCTGTGTAAAAAAATTACAGCAGGGCAATTGACAGGACCGAGCAAGGCATAACAATGCAATACTAGACATCAAGATTCTATGAGATTCGATTGGGCAATACAACAAAATACATAGACCGCCATCCAACTGCATCTATGACTATAAATCCACCTTCGGGTAATCATGTGAACCCCCTCCATTATTAAGTTACAAGCAACAGATAAATGCTTTAAGAAAAGTGTTTAAGGTAAACAATCCACTTGTTCCATGAACAAGATACCGTTGTTTTCTCCCTAGTGGCAACAACACATCTACAACCTTAGAGATTTCTGTCACTTCCCTTAGATTAAATAGAGGCATGAACCCACTATCGAGCATAAATACCCCCTATTGGAGTCACTAGCAACTACTTGGCCAAGATAGATACTAACAATGGAGAGCATGCAAGATCACAAACAACACAGACATGATAGAATCAATAAGACAAAACCATTAATCAATTTGACATAGTAATCTCAATATCCATTAGTTCCACGCAAACACAACATGCATGATTACAAATAGATGAGATCTTGATCATGAACGGAGCTCACAAGATCTAAACATGAAAGCACATAGGAGGACATACAACCATCTAGCTACTACATGAACCCGTAGTCCAAGGTGGAACTACTCACGCTTCATACCGGAGGCTGGCATGATGAAGAAGAAGGCCTCCGGGATGATCTCCCTCCCGTAGGGTGTCGGGAAGAGCTTAAGATCCCCCCGATCTAGGGACGATGGTGGCGGCGGCTACAAACGGTTTTGTGGAATATTGATCGGGTACTTAGGGTTTAGGCATCAGGGGGTCTTTATTGGCGAAGAGGCGAGGCAGGGGGTCGCCAGGGCGGCTGCACCCCCCTAGGCGTGGGGTGGACCCACTGTCACATCCCAAAATTTTCCTAATTTTGGAATGTGAAACAAATAAATAAGATTGATTGAATGTTTGACTATGTTGAAAATTCTCAAAGAGAAGAAACTTTTTGGAATAGAAAATCCTCTCAACCTTGAATTCAAATCTTATATTCTTTGGTTAAGACCTAAGTAGCCATATAGGCAAAAGGGCGTGGATTGATTATGGATTGTAGAATTGGTGTGCAAGATTTCAAAATGAAAATCATGAAGCATTCATATGCATTTCATCCATGCAAAGTTCTCACAAACTAAATCCAGATCCTCGTATCTAAATCCTATAGTTGATTCGCCCAAATGTTCCTAAGGGTAACTAAATTGACTTTTTAAACCCACTGTTGCTAAGGCATAAATTATTGGTAAATCATAGCCTAAAGAGATCCAATTAATACTACAAAATTTTAGAAACAAAAATTGAGCTCATTTGGAGCTAGTATGAAAAAGTTATGGAATAAATACAAACACATAGAGATATAAATAAAATGAGATATACAAGGATTTGTAAACCAACTACTTCCAAACTAGTAAAAATATTACAAATTTGATCCTATAATGATCTATTCGATTTTAGAAAATTTAGAAACAAGAATCATGTCATTTGGAGTTCAGATGCAAAGATATGAGGAAAACAACTCAAAAAAAAAACGGGCCGCCCACCGGACCGAGCCAAGCGACAGGAGCAGCACGCTTGTACGTGCCAGCTTGCTCCAAAAAGCGTACAAATCTGTTTTCTAAAACCTATCTCTACTCAAACTCTTATAACTTTTTATCTACAACTCCGAATCGACTTCCGTTTGTTTCTACTTGTTCCTTACTCCAAGGCCTATCTCTAAACCATCTCAAACCTCCATATAAACTCATGGAGCCACGGCTGTACGAGTTTCTATTCTCGAAATCCCGAATCTACCTATTCCCGAATCTTGTTTCGCTTTTTAACCCATCTAGACTTCGTCGTTTGCTTTCGGTCAAAAAACGAAAGTTGAAGATCGCGTCGAAATCTTTCAATCCCGACAAACCTCACCTCTTTTCATCCACCACAGCCGGAGAATTTCGTATCGCAATATTTCAGATCTTACGGTGTAAATCCAAGATGTACTCGCGCTCGTTTCTTCAAATACAAATTCCTTTGGTGAGAAGTTAGGAATAATGATTCCCCACAACTTTCATGTTCTGAATTTTTCGATTTGACCTACGGATTTGTCTCTCTAACACAGATCTATTTTTTGTCTATTGTGAGCCAAAATCGGGTCAATCTCTTATTCTAGCCACCGGATCCTATCCAGACGGTCGAGATTCAATCAAACCGATGCGTGCCATGTCGTCATCCCGGTCATCTTCCTCATCAACGCCACGTCAACGTAAGGTCAACATCTAGTCCCAGTCAGCATGCAAAGTCAACCTGTCCAGTCAGCGGAATATTCCCTGGAATATTCCGTTCGGATTTAAAATTGCATATTATAGATCTAACTTGTAAAATTCATTAGAAATTCATACCATGTCCAAAAATTGCGTATAATATATCAAATTGAAGATAATTTCACGTAGAATCATCTTATTGGAATAGATCCAACTTTTACTGTACGTGGTTACTGCAGTAATTTAATTAGTTTTAATGGTCTTTTAGGTTAATAAATTCATAAGAAATTATCTGTAACTCCGAAAAATATGAATAATATATCAATTTGAAGCTACTGTAATGTACTTCAATAATATCTGGTTGGATCTAGCCTTTGCAGATTATTTAACCCGTAGAAATTTAATTAGTTTTAATGCCTTTATAAATCATTAAATTCATAGTAAGTTAATTGCTTGTCACAAAAATACAAATGATATACCGATGGAAAGCTGGTTCCATGTAGATCATCAATCTGCATTTAGTTCGGCATTTTACTGTAAGGTTTTGACGTGAAAATCTAAATAGTTTAATGGCTTATTTAGAGTAATAAATTCATAAGAAAATAAATACTATTCAGAAAATTACAAATAATATGTCCCTGAAATCACAATTCCGTGGAGATTACAGATATAATTTTTGTTTGATTTTTAGGAAACATAAACTGTATGAATCATTTAAAACCCATTAAACACTATTTAAATCATATAAAAAGATCTATAACTTCGATTAGGTTGAATCCAACGCCTACTGGTTCGTATTAACGTCCTCTATCCAGTAAACCCAAGAAACAAATTTAATTCTACCGTTAGAACAGGCGTTACAACAGAACTATCAAAACCCTTATATTGGCAAGTAATCATTAATCACAAGTACCCTATTGCATTAAATGAATTCATACATGCATCATATGATATATTAATGTTCATATAACTAATTATAACCATTGTGTTATGTTAAATCATCATGCATGTTTTCGATCATCCTTGTCGTGTTTGTTACGTTTGCAATTGTTTTGATTGGAACTACCTTGTCCTCGTATTAGATTGTTCGGAGAGTGCGATTGCTGCAGGAAAATATAATCAACACCCATATTATCAACATAAGGCAAGTTACACCACTTGTTCATCAATTTCGTCCCAGTTTTGATTCTATGCATGTGATCTTCAAAATTCTGTAGTATGCATGTGTAGGATGTTCTAGTAGAATTTTTCCTTAGTATTATTTTGCAAGTGCGATGATTTTGTAGAATGCCATGAGTAGCTCTATACTTAGGATTTCCCATCCTAATAGGTTACCCCTGTTTTTGCTAAGTATTGCTTGCTATGCTGTATATATATACAAAGTACCGTTGGGGGGTTCGAAAGACAAAGAATTTTTCTAAGTATAAAGGCTCTCTAGAGCAAACTTTTCTTCTAAAATCCACTTCAAAATAAAACTAAGTTTTCTTCTGGGCGGAATGGTTGTCGGGTCAACGAGTGTGATTTTTGGTGGAGGACGGCCGCCCAGGAATCAAAGAAGTCTGCCATGTTTCGAATTCAAGCTTCCAGGCAACCACAATACATTATGGGCTCTGTCTTGGCCTAGTACTTAGTGGGAAACCTCACCTGGGTACCAACATTTGGAGGATTCTTGGCACGGTTGGATCCGGAAGGTAGAGGGGCTACTAAGGGAAAGCCTCGCCATGGTCTTGTCTGTAAAAGGGCTTGATCGTGGATTGTGGGTAAAGTGCACAAACTCTCGAGAGTATTGCAATCTGATCGATCAGCCGTGTTCACGATAATGTAACAACAATGAGCGTCTGAAGGATGGAGCCTCTGAAGGATCTTCCTCTCTCTTTTCTAAAACAATGTTTTGAAACCCCATGGCGTGCGTAATATCGCTAATGGGTGGGATTTTGGGAAACTTGGTGTGTAATATCCAAGTGACGCTTGGTGCGTAATATCCAAGTGTTTGGTTGTTTGGACACTTGGTGCGTAATATCCTCGTGTGCCACTCGACCTTATTTTATCTAAGCAAATGTTTACAAAGTAGGACAATCCTCTCTTCTTCTCTCTACTTAAGAAAACTAGCATTGAGCAAATGAACTCTGACCTATACCAGCCTTGCATGTAGAGATAGTCTTTTTCTCCTTGGTGTAATTTGCCAATACATTCAAAGTATTGACCCAACTTGTTGGCTGCACGTTTCATGCGAATTTCGGAGATCATTGAAAGGTGCGCTAGGATCGCGGGTCTTCACTCAACCTGCCTGTGGCATTGATGGGACTCCAAGTTGTATTTATATCACTTCTGTTGTAATAATGTAAACTCTGGATTACTCGATTCATGTAATAAAGACTTGTGTTTTACATGATATTTCATCGACTGTGAGTGCTAGCTATTGATCCAGGGACTAGCATGTTATTCACAGGGACCTAGGATCCTACTTGATCCGAGGTCACTACACCCACCCGCACGGCCAGAGGGTGTTGCCCCCTGGTCACTCTCCCCCGTCTCGTATTCCGGCTTCGTGTTCCCCATGGTAAAATATTGACTTTGGCTTTTGTCCCGTCCAATTCCGAGAATATTGATTTTCTCCCTTTCTGGAACCAAAAACAGAAGAAAACAGGCAACTGGCACTGTGGCATCTTGTTAATAGGTTAGTACCAAAAAACATATGAAAACACCTCAAAGTGTAGACAAATCAAAGCAAAGTAGATACTAAACAAGCATGGAACATCAAAAATTATAGATACTGTTCCAACGTATCAGTGGCTGGTGAAGCAAATGAAATTGCCGGCCCGAGGGTCCGGTTCTGTCTCCCCGCCTGGGGGAATTCGCCTTCTCCCTGCGAAGAGGATCCCCGCATCTTCTAAAGATTTCAACGTTGCTCTGGAGCACTTGGATTTTCCCCACAGCTCCTTTGGAGGCACCATCAAATCAAAGATCTTTTCTAACTCGCCCTGGAAGTTCGGATTGGGAGGAAATGGGAGCCTGAGGGGTGCGCGGGATCGGAGGAAATGCGAGGAAGTTTCGCTAACTCCCCCATAACTCTCCTTATATAGCGGTTGCCTCCCTCCCATTTCGGAGGAACCGTTCCCACGTGGTGATTACAACGATATTACCGTTGGATTAGCCAACAGCTAGTTTGACTAAAGGTGATGATCCAACTTCATCTACTCGACTCGCCGACCCATTCGCCAAAGTTGCGATTCGACTACTTGCCAAATTGGCGATTCGAGTGGTCATCGATATTGCGATTGAAGATGTACGCTCGGGATTCCTTCCTTCATTGAGGGATTCCATCGTCGATTTGATTGGGTGTCCAAATTGGATACGTATACTCCGACTGCCAAAGAACACCTCGATGAATCGACGATGGCCTCGGGGACTACTAATGGGGATATGTCGAGTTGGGTATACCCAGCAGGACGTTCCCTACTATATCATACTCTCAGCGAGTGGGCCTACAGGATGGCGAATGGATCACGACCCAAGAAGGAGCTAGGCGACTAGAAGCTGAAGGCTAGAAGCGTAGCTTGGCCTAGTCGGATTAGGTCAAACCCCTCCGAGTACTTATCGAACTCGGTTGTAGATCTGTAAACCCTAGCAAGGTATCCCTATATGAACCTCCCTAGGGTACGCATAGCACTTATGTTCCATCATATACCCCATCAACTCGCTGCCTAGCCGTCGAGCTCGCCCACTATAATCTCTCGATAATACAATCTAGCAGGAGTAGGTATTTACCCTCCGGGGGCCGAACCTAGGTAAAACCTTGTGTCTCCGCCCTCATCTCGCACCGCAGATGGCTGGCCGCTCTTCCCCCTCGTTCTACTACTCGCTGCCAATCGTACCATCTGACATGGCCATTCACACGACACAAGGGGTAGTATGTGGATAAAATAGGAAAAAGGGTAGGTAAGGGGAATATTCCAGGGCATCAAACCCAGATCTGTGCGCAGACTGTGCAATCCGGCGGTAAATTTGGCGGTGCCGGACTAGGCGCCGGATTGTTCGATGGTGGCTTTGGCAAACCGGGTGTGGCAAGACTCGTTTGGCGGGGCACAGGTTCAGTGATGGGATGCCGAACCGTTGTACTGAGGATCACTTCGGCGGGGTGCCGGTTTGGCCTCATTCGGCCAGACCTGGAGCCGGTTCGCCCGGCGGTAGGTCCGGTGGCACCGGACCTGGCGCCGGTTTCTCCAATCTTTTTTCTTGTCCTCTTCCAAGCCTTTGTGACATCAGGCTTGAGGCTCCGGGCTTCCTCCCTTTCCTCCGTACTTATGATGATCATGGGATGGAGTATGAAGTATTATACCATTCAATAGGGTAGGACGTGGGCTCGCATAGAGGATAGGATTCACCTTTGAAGTCCATGATGACTTGGTATAAGTTGGAGATCTTGATATGGTAACGACCGAAGGTTGGGCCGTATCAACAATGCAATAAATATAGAGGATTCTTCTATAATACCAGTATCATATAGAAGTGATTGTTTCATCCTCAGATGTGGAGACGTGGCGTCTACATGTGTATACAAGGAAACGCAAGTGAGGGAATGCCACAAAACTTGGGACATGTTGATGAAGGAAATATGCCCTAGGTACAAATAATAATATGGATTATTACCATATTTCATGAAGTTTCTTGATCATGTTGTCATGGTGTGGAACACGAAAGTACCATCGGGATAGCTGATAGTCCAAAATTGGATCATATTTAAGTATATAAATTATTCATAGTGTCACTCATTACATGATACATCTAGCTATAACTATGCCTAATGTGTCTGATTACTAGTTCTCTTTAATTTTCAAAGGGGCTTTTCACATTATTAGTTTTATTATGATTTTATTACCTTTTTATTTTCTTTCATTTGTGTGTTGGAGCTATAAAAAATTATGGATAAAAGGGAGCCTAGAGGATTCAATATGGAGGAGTTGCACGCACTAGACTTAGCCATTTGAAGGAAAGAAGAAGTGAATTTTCCATCAACTCAAAGTAAATATTCAAGGCGATTTTTCTGTAGCCCTCGTCCATACGAATCCAACGAGCCAAAGAACACCTCAATCAGAGTCCGCATAAAGAAATAGCGGCCAAAACACTGCGGAGTACTGCACGTGTAACGACCACTGGTACAGGAGGAGGCCGACCATACCGTATGGCCGTACCGCCCTCTGAAGGATTTGTTTTTTTCAAATGGAACAACATTTGTGAAGGCCCAATGGACATATTTGGCCCCTAACTCCATCGGTTTACGAAACCGACCTCCAGATGCCTATTTAAAGAGGGGAAAACCCTAGATGAAGGAGGAGAGTCCACACACACCATTGGGGCGAATCCCTTCTGCTCCACCACCTTCATAGCTTCCTCCCACAAGATCTACACCACCACACCACTCAAGGGAGAGAGGATACTTACATCTTGAAGGGCTACGCATAGATCTTCATCAATAACATCTCCAACTCCGATCCCCTTTGTTTACTTTGTTGTGATCCAATCTCTATTATGGATTCGCACTTGTATTCAATTGTACATTCATATTTCATTCATACATTTCCATGATATTGATCCCCTTTATATGTGAGTAGTTCCTTTGTTCTTGGGGAGATGGAGAAACCCTAGCACTATTATGAATTTATAATAAAGATGATCTATTCTTGTTTCCATATGACTTGTCGGTCTATGATAGATTTATGATTTGTGATTGATCTCTCTATTTAGTTGGTATGTGTAGTCGACCACATATCATTTTCCCTTGGGACTAAAGGGAGGGATAAGTCCTTCAGACATCTTTTGGGAGCGTACTCGAAATCACCCCTTGACAGATTGGCGCCGGCTCGTAACCTAGAATGGTCAAAGGAGGATAAAGGGGGACTCCCTAAGCTAATTACGATATCCATGGGGAAACCCTTAATTGTGGTGGTTTGTATGGGTTACTACTCTCAGAAATCGCAGTTGTTATTTAGAGATGACCTCACTATTAGCTCAACAAAGTTGCCTCCTACGAGCTTTGTGATGGTGCTCGTCGTGGCACTTTGTTGGTAACCCCAAGCGCAAGGTGTGAAGAGCAAGCATCAAGTTTTACCTCAATTGAGACCGAGGTTATCGAACCATAAGGAGGAAGGAAACATCACACAGGTGTTTCAAGCAACATGGAGACTTGCACAACACAAACTCAAGACTTTGCCGTCCAATTCTGAGAATATTTCTTTACTAACTTTTCTGAAACCAAAAACAACAGAAATCAGGCATCTGGCACTGTTGCAACTTGTTAATAGGTTAGTACCAGAAAACATGTAAAAAGCACCTCAAAGTGTGGACAAGTAAAGCAAAGTAGATACTAAACAAGCATGGAGCATCAAAAATTATAGATACGTTTCCAACGTATCACTTTGCAGTGAACATCTTATTATGGAGCTCTCTCCACACATCTCATGACACAATAAGTATGTTATCTTAATTATTAATAATAACAATACCATGGTAGAGGTGTATCCTACATCTCGAAAAAAGTTTTAGCCCTATTGAGTTCAACCACACTTTCACACAACCTTGTTACTTGCTTTATTTTACTCATTTGAATTACTTTTCTATAAACAACCAAAAACCTTTCAAACACCCTTTACTTGAGATCAAAGGCAGCTTATAAGTATCATTTGGTATATAGTGACAAGGGGCATTAAGACCTTTGCCAATAGCTCTCTCTGGGTTCGATATCTTTACTTTGAAACTAGCTACAATTGATCTGTGAACTTCAGTCATCAAGCAATTTTCTAGCATCGTTGCCGAGGAGCTAAGCGCTTTTGGTCTTCGTTCTTAGTTGCTAATTTACTTTTTCTTTACTAAAGTTGTTTGAGTTTCAAGTTATTACTGTTTATTTATTTTTATATTTTTGCTGTTACTTCTTTGAAAAAAACAGAAAATTACAAAAAAAAATTATATAAACTACTATTACTAAGCATGTCTTCTGAGATGACTATCTTCCAACAGATGGAATTTATAATGGAGGAGTCAAAGCAAGATATTATGGGAAATGTTATGAAGAGGCGTGGCATATTGAAAGAATGGTGAACTTGGGTGGACAAGTATTCATCCAGACTATGTGCCTCTTATCAATTATATTGTGAATGCTACAAAAGTCCAAATCACCTCAATTATCAATGTGAGTATAAATTCGATACCGAACTAGCAAACTATAATAGTGATGAGTTTAAATGCCATGCTCGAGAGGATAGATTACAGTTTGTGTTTTTTTTCCGGTTTCCAAGAGTTATTATTTCATTTAAGAGATATATAGGTAGAAAGTAAACCACTTGATATGATCTATAAAGAAGTTAACCATATATTCTGCTATTTCCAAGATAACTAATAATGCATTTATTGTTGAGCGGATTAAAGCTGCCATGGAAGAATCTAACCATTTACAGAGTGCTCCAAAGGATAATGTGTAGGGAACTCCACTCAAAGAACCTCCACCTAAACCACCAGAACATATTGTTAATAAAGAGGCGGCACTTGATGTTGTACCCTCTCACATAGTGGAAGGTGAACCAAAAGGAAGAACTATTGCCGAGTTAGCTATGTCCTTTCAACTAGTGGAGGTAAGCCCGAAGGTAAGACTATCGATGAGATACTCGCGAATTATACTTGCAAAACAACGATGTAATGTAGCCCCCAAGGCTCGTGCTGTAATTTTACTTAGTTAAATTTGCAGCCCGAGTCTTAGTAGCCGTCTAACGGTATTCCGTCTCTAAACTTACAGGAAATTGCATCTTCCAACCAGGAATTACTCAAGAATATTAGCAATAAGCGCAAACAAATCAAGGCTTTGCGCTTTGAGAATTCCATGTTGAAAGTTGAAAAATATGAAGCGGAAGGTAAAATTTTCCGACTTCTTCTTTGTCAGTTATATTTTTTTTCATAGTCAAACTTGTTTCGTCCGACTGATATTTTGTTTTTGCAGAACTGTTATGTCAGTCTAGCAAGATGGTGGAGCAGGCCGAAAACTTGAAGGTCTTGGAGATAGAGAATGATGAACTTCGGTACAAGCTTGAAAAGCTAATAGTAGAATCAGAGAAATCTGTAGCTGTAGTCCTAGAGTCAAGCAATCGCGAGACTGTGAGGCTCGAGAAGCTCCTAGCCCTCCGAGATAAAGAACTAGCTGATCTCAAGAAGGATTTCGATATTTAGAGGGATCTTGCCCAAGCCTCAGCTAGTGAAATGAAGAGCCTCCGCAAGGATCATGTGCAATGGAATCACTCTGTGCTAGGTAAGATTTCCGAATCTTTTCTTTTGATTTTTTGAATTTCTTTTCAGCTGAATTTTGACTTTTTGATTCTTTCCCACCCGCCATGAATCTTTCCAACTCTCCTACCTTCGAACCTCGCCTCGAGCGCATTAAGATTATCAGAGATGTCTTGTATGACTTTCGCCAAACTCTAGAAGAGGCTGGCGAAGCCGTCAAGCTTTCCGACTTGCACACAATGTCAGTGCACGAGATGAGGGGCAAGGTTAAGGAGATTCCAAAGCTTATCGAAGAATGGAAGATCTCCTACGCTCGGACTGCTGCGCAAACAGCTCTGACCATGGTGATGAGCCACCATAGCGAGATGGAAATCTGGCACATCACCAAGGGCATTGCCGAGGAGGATGATGAGGGTAACCCGCAAGACATCAAGGACATCCAAGAGTCTTGTGCAAGCTACGCTTGTCGTGTGGCAGAGATGACCCACTGTATGACGCTATTCTTCAAATCCGTCGCCACGCCTCCTTCGCCCCAAGATACAGGAGCCAACATTGCAGCTTCCAAGTCTGAGACCGAGGGCGACACTGCTGTTAACTCTAGTTCTCCACCTGCTCCATCACCACCACCTCATTCTGCAGCACAAACAATTTCTTTGCATTATTCTGAACTCATGGGAATGTAATGATGGATACAATGTTTATTTTGTGCTGGTCCTGTAAAAACTAAATGCTTTTACTGTCATAACACTTTTGCTGATATAGTTTATGTATGTGCTTGAAAACTTCTGAAGAACATTATTTTTTTGCCTATACTTGTCATTTTATCTGGTTCTTTGCCTCGTCCCTTTCATGGGTCAGCCAACCTTTAGCACGAAAACTTTGCCGAGCAACAGTGCGTAATTTCTAAACCAGTTTAAACTCGGAAACAAAGCCGGCTTCTAGTACCATGAACTCATTACTCGGAAAATGCCCACGTCTAAGCAATCAGATAAAAAACCGAAGTATAGACAATAAATTAAATTTTGTAACCTAAGGTAACATTTCTTAAATGCTCAAAAATCTTAACCAGAACGAACATGAGCATAAAGTACTTTCAAGCATTCTGGGATTTTTGAAAAAATTACATGTTCTTTTCGAAATAAGATGGCAAAAACGTATCAAAGATAACAATATGATAAAACCAACACTTTATTTCACTTTGAACATGTACATATATGATTACAAGAAAATATAACTAATAATAGAAGGGACGTAGATGTGCAATATTCCATGGACGGTCTATTTCATCCGGGTTTGTGCTGCCACCAGCTCTCTTCTTTTTTCCGAGTATCTGGTCTTTCTTTGACTGGTCTCATGTCGGTTAAATAATATGACCCATTATGCAGAACCCTGCTAATCATAAAAGGCCCTTCCCAAATTAGGGAATGTTTGTGCTTTCTCTTTTTCACAAGTCGGAGAACCAAATCGCCTTTTCTGAAAGAACAGTTTTGCACTATCTGACTATGATACTTGCGCAACTTCTGCTGGTAGGCTGTAGATCTCTGCTCAGCAACAACGCGTACTTCTTCGATTATATCGAGATCATATTGTCGAGAAACTTCTGCATCTTCTTCGATATTCTCTTTGACTCGTGGAGCCTGATGAATCAGATCACTTGGAAGAACTGCTTCTGCACCGTAGACCAAGAAGAAAGGAATATAGCCGGTTGATCTATTAGGAGTTGTACGTAAGCTCCATATCACAGACGGTAATTCTTCCGCCCAAGCCCCCGCAGCCCGACGAAGCAATGCCTCGAGGAGAGGTCGGATTCCTTGTAAAATAAGTCCATTAGTTCTTTTGACTTGTCAATTAGCTTGTGGATGCGCGACTGATGCAATATCGAGTCGGATCCCTTCTTCTTCACAGAATTCGGCAAGTTCACCCATGGAAAAGTTGCTCCCATTGTTAGTAATTATACTGTGCGGATATCCGAATCTGATGATTATGTCCTCGACAAACTTTCTGGCTGTGGCTCCATCGCAACTTGTTACGGGTTTAGACTCAATCCATTTTGTAAATTTATCCACCATCACTAGTAGGTGAGTAAATCCACATTTTTCCGTGCGAAACAACCCTACCATATCAATCCCCTAGACCGCGAACAGCCATTTTATAGGGATTGTTCGCAGCTGTTCAGCCAAAACATGTGCCTGATGAGGGTACTTTTGGCAGCCTTTGCACGTCTTGACCATTTTATCGGCATCCACCTTAGCTGTAAGCCAAAATAATTCGTGCCAAAAAGCTTTTGCCACTAAGGATCCGGCTGCAGCGTGGTGACCACACTCGCCTTCGTGGATTTCTCTTAAGATTTTCACTCCTTCTGAAGAAATACATCTCTGAAACACGCCAGAAACACTCCGTTTGTAGAGCTCACCATTTATTATAGTGTAGGCTTTTACTCGTCGGACAATCTGCCGGCTCAAGACTTCGTCTTCGGGTAGTTTTCCGTCTATCAGGAAATCTAGATAGGGTTTTGTCCAGCTGGGAATTACAGCCATAACTTCTATTAAAGGTGAGTCAGATTTCGTTGGATAGTCCTCATCAACTCCGACTATGGAGGGGACCCTTAAATGTTCTAGAAAAGCTCCATCCGGTACTTGTTTCCGCGTAGAGCCTATCCTTGATAGTGCTTCTTCCTCCTCATTTTCTTCTTGAGGGATGTGTTGAACCTCAAAACCCTCGAACGATTTGGATAGTTCATCCACAACAGCTTTGTATGCTGCCATGTGTTTGTTTGCATTGCAGATATCAGATACTTGCTGAGCAACTAAATCCGAGTCTCCGTAACACATGAGTCTTGATATGCCAATGTTTTTGGCCATGCGTATTCCATGTAGCAGTGCTTCATACTCGGCAATATTATTGGTTGCCGTGAAGTGTATTTGCAACACATAGAAGAACTTATCTCCTTGGGGTGATTTGAGCACCACGCCAGCCCCCGAGCCTCCTCGTGCTTTTGATCCATCAAAGTGAAGGGTCCAAAATTCCGAGTCAGGAGGGCTTGTGTTTTCTGCCGTTTCTGTCCAATCACCAACAAAGTCGGCAAGGATTTGGGATTTGATTGTTGTACGTGGTTTGTACTCAATGTAGAATGCTGCAAGCTCTATTCCCCACTTTGCGACATGTCCTGTGGTGTCGCGGTTAATGATTATATCTCGCAGGGGAGCGGTGCTCACCACTGTGATCTTGTGCTCTTGAAAAGAGTGGCGTAGTTGTCTGGATGCAAAGAACACTCCATATGCTAGCTTCTGGTGATGTGGACACCGTTCTTTGATTCTGTCAGGACCTCACTCATATAATAAGTTGGCCTTTGCACCTTATGCTCATGGCCTTCTTCCTCGCGCTCAACTACTGTTACCACACTTATGATTTTGTTGGTCGCTGCAATGTAGAGTAACATAGGTTCCTGAGGTTCTGGCGTCGCAAAAACTGGTGGGTTTGAAAGTAGATCTTTCAAACTTTGCAGGGCAGTTTCGGCTTCCTGAGTCCAGACAAATTTGTTGGTTTTCTTCAAGAGTTTGTATAAAGGTGCGGCTCTTTCACCGAGCCGGCTGACGAACCGACTCACCACTGCAATACAACCAGTGAGGCGATGTATGTCCTTCAGGCGAGTCAGCCTGGTAATGTTTAAGATAGCATTGATTTTGTCCTGGTTCACCTCTATGTCTCGCTCAGAGACGATGAAACCTAACAATTTTCCGGCTGGAATTCCAAAGAAACACTTCTTTGGATTTAGCATCATATTGAATTTTCGTAGACTAGCAAACGTTTCGTCCAAGTCGGAAATTAAGGTTTCCTTCTTCTTAGACATCACTGCTATGTCGTCCACGTATACATGGACATTATGTCCGATTTGGTCGCTGATACAATGTTGCATAGTACGTTGATATGTTGATCATGTGTTCTTTAAGCCAAAAGGCATAATTTTATAGCAGAAGGTTCCAAAAGGAGTGACGAAAGACATCTTAATTTGATCCGACTTTTTCATCGGTACTTGGTGATATCCGGATATGCGTCGAGAAAACAAAGTAATTCCGACCCTGCTGTTGGGTCGAGAACTTGATCGATTCTTGGCAAAGGAAACGGATATTTAGGGCATGCCTTGTTCAAAGTGGTATAATCAACACACATCCTTAAATCGATGGTGTCCTTTTTAGGGACGAGTACAGGATTTTCTACCCAATCTGTATGGATGACCTCTGTTATGAAATCTGCTAACTCTAGGCGGGCTAATTCCTTGGCTATTGCTTTGCGCTTTTCATCGCCAAATCATCGTAAGGACTGCTTGACAGGTTTAGCGTCAGGGTACACGTTAAGAGAGTGCTCGGCAAGTTCCTAGGTAATCCGGTCATGTCAGATGGCTTCCCTGCGAAGATATGACTATTAGCTTTGAGGAACTCGACGAGCGCGCTTTCGTATGCATGGCCTAAGCCTACCCCTATGTTCGTCGTCTTGGAGGGATCATCTTCCTTCGGTGATGTTTTCTTCGTCTCTTTCTACGTCGTGAACTGCAAACTTGGCTTCAGCACCTCGTTCTTCGTACCGGGCATCTCAGACGGATTGATGGTCTTCTTGAACTCTTGGTACTCCTGGGCGTGCAACATGGCTTCGGCGAAGGCAGTAGATCCTTCGTCGCACTCTCGCGCCTTCCTCGGATTTCCTCATACGGTGATTACACCCTTTGGACCTAGAAGTTTGATCATGTTGTAGATGTAACAGGGACGGGCCATGAACGCCCAGTAAGCCGGACGTCAGAAGATGGTGTGGTAAGCACTTTTGAATGGTACCACCTCAAAAGAGAGTGGCTCGGTCCGGTAATTATCTCGGTTCCGAATGTCATGTCCATAGTAATCTCACTCATATAACCCACCTATCTCCCTGGTGCAATGCCATGGAAAGTTACACTGCTGTAACTCAACTGGATCTTGTGTAGCTTCATGCAGTGGAGAGTCTCGATGTAGAGGATGTTGATGCTAATCCCACCGTCCATGAGTATTTTAGAGAACACATAGCCATCAATAAGAGGATTGACAACCAGAGGGTACTTTTCCCAACGATGTGTTTTCCTTGGGTGATCTGAACGATCAAAGGTGATGGTTACCTCTGACCAGTCCAGGAATTGTGGAACAGCCAGAACTGTGGCATTGAGCTCACGAAGAACCGCCTTCTTTTCCTTAGCAGGTTGGGATCCAAGGAAGCAGACGTATGCATCTTTCTTGGTCGGAAAAGTCTTCATTCCATCCGACTTGGGCTTTGCAGCGGCTTCCGCTTCTTCCATGTCAGAATCTTCCTTGGGATCCTTTCCTTTCTTGGAATTTTTCTTTCCTTTTCGTCGCTTGGCTCTGTAGCCAGCAGATTCGTCTTTCTTGATGTCGTCATTGAAATGACACTCAGCATTTGTGTGGGTAGATCCTCCGTTACTATCCAAGTGGTGGACACATGGATTATTGGCAATGTTAGCCAAGGTATAGCTTCTTCCGGGTTGCTGGTCTCCTCTGCCCTGGATTCGGGAAGTTCCTGGGCATCTACCCTAGCCGCCTCCGCGCCCTCCTCATCCTTCGAATCTGAACGTTGTGTTCACAGTTGCGTTGTCCGGAGCCGGCTTTTCATCCGAGGTGTTCTTGCACTTCTGAGTTTGCTTTGGCTGTTTGGCCGCATTGGGATTGGCCGGAATATTTAGCATCCCTTCTGAATCATCATCGGTGTCAGCATATTTTCTTGACGTCTCTATCATTTCTCCCAAATCTGTGACGTGGTCACGCTTCAGCCTGTGATGTAAAAATCTGACTGGAAGTCCTGCAATAAAAGCTTCTATCGCAATTTGTTTGTTTACGCCTTCACAAGAGTTCTTCATATCGATCCAGCGTCCAAAGTAGTCCCGGCAAGTTTCTCCGAGTCTTTGTGTGCAATGCTGCAAGTCTCCGGGTTTCCTCAAAGTTTGAAAATAATGCACTTTGCATATCATACCAGTTGTGAATTGAATTCTATGGCAGTTCATTGAGCCATGATCGAGCCGTCTTCCTTGGCATGAGAGGGAGATATCGGACCGTGACCAGGCTGTTTCCTCCTTTGGCGATGTAGTAGGCCTGGAAGAAATCCTGGAGCCAGGTATCTGGCCATGCTGCGCCGTTATAGGGCTGAATATGTTTGGCAATACTAAAGTCAACCGGAAATTTGGTCTGACGTATGCGTGGTCCAAAGCACTTAGGTCCCACATACACGTCTTCTTCCTCGTACCACCGCGCTTCTATGTTTGATTCAATGCGATGTCGAGCATTGTTTGGCGAGAGAGATTTGCGCCGTGGAGGCTCACAGCTTCTGCGCGGTGGAGTCAGATTTCTTCTTCTCCTCTCACCTTTGCTGCCTCCGCCCCTGTGGCTCCCATGACTGCGTCTGGATCCTTCGTGGTCGTTGCTGGGAGGCGATGGTGGCCCTAGTGGATTATTTCCGGCTGGGTTATGCGGTGGTGGCGGTGGATCCTCATTATGCTGACTCCGACGCCTGTTTCTTCGGGCATCGTCCCTACTTGATTCAGGACGATCCGGATCATCTCTTCATCCGGCGTTGCCAGCCGGACCGCTCGGTGGCGGCATCCTTAGCCGATCTTGCTCCTCTCGCTGGTGGCGTGTTTTCGGTCTTCTCTATAGTGGTTGTTTTGCCGATGATGGTCCTGATGAGGAACCATTGCCCTGATGGCGACCTTGGATGCAGCCGGAATAACTATTGCCCAGTCATGCGCCGGCCGGCGAGAGTGGCCGTTTGAGCCGGTTCTTGAATTCTCCTCTTCTCCACGGGGACGATAGCGTTGAGTCATATCGGTTTGGTCAGCGCCGGTGTGGCAGAACTCGGACTTTGATGCCAGCTTGCCACTAAATGACACGGCTGTTTTCTGCTGCTTTAATCCTTTGTCCAGCAACGCGATGCACTTCTGGACCTGCTGCGGAGTTTGATTGTTGGCGAGGATGGCTCGAGCTGCAACAGCATTTTCCAACGACGTGCTGTAGACCCGGATCTTCTCTCCATCTTTTCTGTCGAATAGATCTTTGTGGATATGCAGATTCTTTTTAGCAAGAAACGGACCTCCCCTTTCTTGTTTGGATGTCGCTTGAAATCTGACTGATATCTGGCAGGATCACTGTCTAACTGCTGCCTCATCTCGACGAGGCGGGCGACCTCTTCAAGTAGAAACAAGCGGTGCTTTTCCAGGTCCTCAGCCCTTTTCTCCAGCGTTTCCGAAGTAAGATCCGAAGCCATTGGGATTGGAATTGTGAGAGCATCTCCGTAAATTTCACGTGCACCCTTGGTGACAACGTGTCCATCCACAGGAGGGTCGATCGGGGTGGTATTAATCGGATCTCCGTCCTGATTCTCCATCTCGATCTCTTCATCAACTTTTTCTTTGTTGGTTTCATCGACCTCCGGCTCTGCCGGTGTCGGATTCTTATTCTTCTTCTTCTTCTTTAACTGCCCAGTAGCCTTAACATGTGTACAAGTGGAAAAGACGGCTTTCGGTCCAGTACCGGGGGATAAACTTCCGTCGGTACTTTCCTTCATGGTTGGCTTGTGGACCTCGGAGGAATCTCCGGTGTCCATGTCATCCTGCAAGGTGTAGCTTTCATCCATACTATCATATGAACTAGGAGGATTTTCCGGCTCACCTTGCGTTTGCTTGGAGATGTGCTCTTGTTCGTACTCCTCCATCTCTTTGTCGAAGTCTCGAAATTCCTACGACGTGATTGACTCCTGAGGGGAGCCAGGTGAGTTGGCGTTTTCTTCGATTGCATCTAGGACCGAGTCGCTGCCAGCTCCAGCATCGATACAGTCGGATCCAGTGCTTATGTGGTACACGAAACAGTTCTTCTTCTTGTTCATGTTCTTTAAGTAGTGGCACAGCTAGGTTTCTGCCACCTCCATCTCAAAGTTCTCCGTGATGTCCGCGATTGCTTCGTAATCAATGTAGGGGCGCTTCATCATCTCCTTTATCCTGTGCTACAAGGGTAGTTTTTCTGCTATGACGTCCGGTATGGCGGAGCCATAGCGAATATATTCTTCATTCGTGTATCCAATCTCATCAAGGAGATCGGATCCGGATTTTTCTTCCACCTCTTCTTCCACTACAGGAGGGGGCTGGGTGAGTTTTATTTTTCTTCGGGTCCTTGAACTCTTCCGCTTCTGCGAACAAAGTAGATTCGGATTTTTCTTCCGCCATGGTCATCATCTCAAGGGTGGGTTGGGCAGGTTCAGCGAAACCGAGAGAGATATCGATCTCGCCGATAGACATGATCGTGTAGGTCGTCACGGGTTTCGAAGCCAGAATCCAAGTCTCGTCGAGAAGGACGAGAGGGATATCACTAGCATAGACCACGCGACCCATGGCGATTGTTTCACCGATTCCTGCATGTGCAGATTCCGCCTGGAACGATGCTCCAAAGGTCACCTGCCCCACGGTGGGCGCCAACTATCGTCGGATTGTTGACAAGTATGCCATAGGGGGTCCTAGTGGCGTTGGAAGGATGGGGTGTGAGACGTCGGATGTTCCAGGACCGGCGAGCACAAGTTTACCCAGGTTCAGATCTGACTACGGTGATCAGATCCTACTCCTGCTAGCAACCCAGTAATATATTGGCATAAGCCGGATGTTACAGCGGATTACAAGAGAGGTTCGCCTGTGCGAGTTGGTTGTGGTGTTACGATTGATTGGTGCCCTAAAGGCTCCCATAGGGATGGTTTATATAGTCACCGGGGCCTAGGGTTACAGGAGAGATCTATCCGGCTACGTTACAGAGTCGGTAACTATGTACAGCTTGGACTATAAGTAATACTACAGGCCTAAGTCGGTAACTCTTCTGGGCCTGTCGTAGCCGGAACTGGCTCCTCCTCATTCTCTGACCGGGCCACCCGTGAAGCAAAGCTCTAACCCGTTGGTGGGCCACCCTGGTCAGCGAGTCCTGTGGGTATAACCGGAAAGTATATCCCCAATAATACCAATTTCGACGAAACTCTTCAAAAGAAAAAAGACAAGATGCGGTACGGGAAGAATCCATTAGTACCACCTACCTGTATCAAGAGGCATCACGGTGTAATGAGGGCAAGGACGAGTACAAAAAGGTTATATCCCCTTCAATATTTTTATTTTGACAACTTTAGGTCAGTGGGTTACCTTTTACATGTTCCGTTGTATTTCATTTTATTTTACCTACTTTTAAAACTCCCTAGTCTATAATTCTCTGTAGTGTTTCATGTTTATTTTCATTTTATTTTCATGGTTGAGTGAATGAACTCTGTTCGTACACTGAATCATTTACTTTTATTTTGTTTGCTATTTTCGCAGGGATTTGAACCTTGTGTGATGACTAGCATGGTTTGTGCCAACCATGCAAATACTTGCACAAGAAACTTGGTTGTTTCAAATCGACACTTCAACAAGGAAGTATTCGTTGAACCAACGGTCCATGTCCATCAAAAGTGAGGTTATTTTTACCTCAACGGTAAAGTGTGTCACCCTTGATTTGTTCAAGCTTGTGGAGGAAACCACTTCTCACACCCTCTATTGATAACTGCATTTTCTCTTTTCTTATGGTAATCCATTCAAGTTTGGTTCTTGAAAAAGTTCTAGATTAGGGAAGTTACTTCTAGATATGTAGAGTCTTGTGCAATGTTCTTGTTCTATGAAGAAGTTTGTGCAATCATGTATCCCACTGTTTTTGAATGCTTTCTTAGGTAAGTTGTGTTTCATGTTTATATAATGGATACACTTGCTTTTGTCAGTATTCATAAGAGTTGATTTAGATCTTTGATGCACTATGTTAAAATCTTTATCCAGCTTGATAAGAACATTGTGATCCTCTAAAATACATTGCCACAATTTCCACACTTAAATCCTATGTCTCCCACTTTTAAAGTTTGAATTGTTTATCTTAGTTGGTTGATTTGTGAAGATGCCATGCTAGTGGGATTAATTCAAAATAGTTAGAGAAAAGCTTTTTATTTGAATGAATGATTAGTTGTGGAATCTTTTGCTCTAGTTCTTTTAGCTAACCAAGTCTTGTCTTGGAAATAATATTGCCAACCTAGTACAACAAGAAAAATTCTGAAATATTTATTGTTGGATGAGTGGATTGTCTTGAGTGTTTACCTTTGAAGATAATTAACCCCATATATGTTTTGATAGACTTGATGAGACTCTTGAAACGAATTGTTTGATTGAAATAAAGTCTAGTGGTAATCGTGTTTGCATGCCAAAGCTAACCTTGTGGATAAAATCTTCATACTATTTAAAAGAGTTCTATGTTTCCCATGGAAACCTTTGGATGCCAACAACTCTGCTAGATTTTGAACGATCTATGGTATAACCCTGGATTTTGGCTATGAGTTGATGACATGGCTGGCATACGTGTTACCATATGGGCAAAAGTATTGGTACTCTCAAAGGTTGTGCAAACTAATGTTTAAAAGAATCACTCAATGATCCTTGTTGATAATTATCCTTGAAAGAAGAAAAAAAGATCCACATAACAAGTCCTTGGCATGGTCTCATTACTACTTTATGAATTTTCTTGAAAAACAATGATTGGATTAGAAGTGTTTTTATAGCCTTGATTTACTGATGTGGGTGTCAATAAGACACTTCACAGTTATGATACTTAGGACATGAACCCTCTTACTCAATTTTTATATTAAAACATCCTATTGTTCCTTAGCAAGCTGAGAGTTAACTAGAAGAATTGGATTGATTGTTACACTTCTAGTTATTTATTAAACTCTACTTTGATTGCCTTGATTTACCGAAGCTTGTATAGTGTTCTTGTCATCTCTTTAAATTTGATGAGCCTTTCAAATGGATGAAGATCTGAACACATATGACTGCCAATCGTAAGTAAATTCATATTATTGTTGAAACCCTTACTTTACAAAAGTGAGGAGATACAAGTTTGCTTTCAAAGCTAGATTCACACTTTACATGGAGCATTAAAGTTTTAATTGATCTTTTATGGATTGACATAACTAATCTTGTGTTTACTTGTATGAATATGTTTTTTTCTTACTTTGAGCTTTTAGGGAAAATAAGGATACAAGGCATCGATCTTCTACATCCGATATTATACCTTGTTTCAATTTTTGCCTCATTTATGTTATCGACTCGTGCCTCATGAACATGATGACCTTGTCCATAAGCCTCCTTATTTCTCGGGGATGAGCAAGAGTCTAGCTTGGGTAAGTTGATGACTCCAAAATTGGATCATATTTAAGTATATAAATTATTCATAGTGTCACTCATTACATGCTACATCTAGCTATAACTATGCCTATTGTGTCTGATTACTAGTTCTCTTTCATTTCCACATGGGCTTTGCACATTAGTAGTTTTATTATGATATTATTACCTTTTTCTTGTCTTTCATTTGTCTATAGGATTTATGAACAATCATGGATAAAAGGGAGCCTAGAGGATTCAATATGGAGGAGTTGTAGGCACCAGATTTAGCCATTTGAAGGAAAGAAGAACTGAATTTTCCCATCAACTCCAACTAAATATTCAACGCCATGGTGCTGTAGCCCTCATCCATATGAATCCAACGAGCCAAATAACACCTAAATCAGAGTCTGTATGAAGAAATGGTGGCCAAAACACTGCGGAGTACCGCACGCATAACGACCACTAGTATGGTCGTACCACCCTCCAACTGCTTCGTTTCGTCAAACGAAACAACATTTATGATGGCTCAATGGGCATATTGCCCGTAGCTCCATTGGTTCGTGAAACCGACCTCCACATGCTTATTTAAAGAGGGGAAACCCTAGATGAAGGAGGAGAGTCCACACACACCATTGGGGTGAAGCCCTGTCGCTCCGCCGCCTCCATAGCCGCTGCCCACAAGATCTACACCACCATAGCAGTCAAGGGAGAGAGGATACTTACATATTGAAGGGATACACATCGATCTTCATCAACAACGTCTCCAACTCCGATCCCCTTTGTTTACTTTGTTGTGATCCAATCTCTATTGTGGATTCGCACTTGTATTCAATTGTACCTTCATATTTCATTCATACTATTGCCATGATGTTAATCCCCTTTATATGTGAGTTGATCCTTTGTTCTTGGGGAGATGGAGAGACCCTAGCACTATTATGAATTTATAATAAAGATGATCTATTCTTGTGTCCATATGACTTGCCGATCTATGATTGACTTATGATTTCTGTTTGATCTCTCTCTTTAGATGGTATGTTTAATGTCACATCCCAAAATTTTCCAAATTTTGAAATGTGAAAAAATAAATAAACAAAATAAATAATTGTTGAAATTTAGGGTGAAAAGAAACTTTTTGATTCTAAATGGAAACATCAAAACCCATCTTGAACAAACTTTGAATGAAAAGGGAATCAAACAAAATTTCAATCAAGTTAAATGCATTCATCAATAATGTATCTTGAAATTTAAACACTTGGAAAAGTTAAACCAAAACCCTAAAACCCAAATGAAAGAAAATCATTTCCAAGATCTCTCTAAGACTATGAATTTGATCCATATAAAAATTCAGCAACAATCATTTTAAATGGTCAAGAATGATAAATAAAAATACTATAAAACCATAGAAAATGGTTTCACTCAATTTGGAGCCATAGATAAAAACTTATGAATTTAATAAGTTAAAAGGAAATATTTTCCAAGGCTAATAAAAGCTCCTAGATAAAATCCATACCAAATCATGAGAAAAGTAATCCTAAAAGAATTTAAAAAGATAAACAAATATTAAATAAAATTATACAAATTTGAATCACCAATTTTGGATCTATAAATAAAAAGATATGGATTTTACAAGGCAAAGAAATAAATAAATAAAGAATATTTTAAAAAGCCAAATTAAATCTTGACCAAACAAATGAAATGAAAGATTATTGATTAATAAAAATATTAAAGTATTATTTAAATAAAATCATAAGGATTGATTAATATCCAATTTTATTTAAATAAAGATAATTCCCAATTTAAAATGATCATTAATTCATATTGAAGTATTTTAAATAATAATTCAAAGTAAATTATTTGCACTAAAGAATAAATAAAACCTACTGAAAAAGGTTTTGTAAAAAAATGGAATTCAATTAGAGTTTAAAACCATACTTAAACCCTATTTAAAATAAAGACTAATGTCTATTTAAATAAATAATAAACCATGAAGGAATAAATTAATTATTATAAAATAGACTTTAAAACACATTTAAAAAGTATTAAAAGCTTGCTGAAAGTTTGGTAGAGGTTTCAATTCAAATAGTGTTTGAATTATTTGAACAAAAATCAAAACAGAAAAATAGAAAAGGAAAAATAAAAAGATTCAGCATAAAAAAAGGGGGAAACAAACCCAGCCCAGAATCAAGGCCCAGTCCAGCCCAACTCGCAGCCCACCTCTTTCCCGAACCATTTCTTTTTCCACTCGCGAGCAAACCCATTCAGTCACTAACGCGTGGCCTCCACACGCACTCCCTCTCTCTCGTAGACAGCGCGACCCCACTGGCCAGTTCATCTCTTCCACCCACGATGACCGTTCCCCCTCGCACCTCGCTGTTTCTGTGGAGATTCAATCCTCGTAAACTCAATTAAATGGCGACGTTAATCCCTCCAGAGATCAGGCCATCTTAAGAACCTTGCCCTCCTCTCCATTTTCCCCCAGACACCACTTCCTACCTGCCCCTAGGCTGCCCGAATTGCTCTCGGCAACGCCACTGACTCCGGCGAGTGTTTCGTCCGATTCCGGTGATATCGACCCTCCCCTTGCCTCCTAGTACCCACGATCTTGTTCCCCATTGAAGTGCGCACCTTCCAGCACTTTCCCCTTGGCCGCGCATGCTCCACAATGTCGGCTTCTTCCTCGTCTGAACACCTCCATCGTTTGTCTCAACTCCGGCGACTCCACACGGTGAGCCCTGACCTCCCGTTCCCCTCACTTTGATGCTCCTGTGCACGTAAGACTCTTGCGCATCTAACGGTGTCCTTCGCTTGTCTTAGCGCTCCATCAATCCTCGCCTCCGTCAACAACCGAGCGTGCCCCGACGTTAGGCGCAACTCCGGTGAGCAATCACCGCTGTTCCCGTGCGCCCCTCGAGTAGCTGAGGACACCTTGATCTTCACTGCAACCACACGAGCACGGTAAGCACCTCCGTTCCCTATCTTGCTTCCTAGTTCGTCGGCAACATCACCGCCAAAGCACGCGCCGCCGTCCGCCGTCGCCCAACGCCACTAGATCTTGGCTGTTTCGCTATGAGCCGTTGGATCTCGATCGTCTGGCATAAATAGAGTCACTTAAGCGAACCGGTACGCTCAATCTGTGCCGTGCGTTGTTAGTTAGATCTGACGGCCAGTAATGATCGATCCTCATGAACCGTTACCGACCAATAGAAAGCAGCCACGTGGCCAGACTCAGGATTTAAAAACAGAATTCGATCTATTAGATGTTTAGATTTGAAAAATTCATAACTTTTAATCCACAGGTCCAAATTTTGCAAATTTTATATCATTGGAATCAGGAAAACAAAACCTTTCCAACCATGCCTTTTGTTTTGTGTTTTGCTTTTGTAATATTGGTTGTTTTTGCAGAAACATGTATAGGCATATTTTGATTATAAAATTTATTCTAAAACTATCTTAGGATAAAATCTTTTGTAAATGGATTGTTTTGAACCTACTGACCCTAAGAACCAACTTGTAGATTTTAAAGAATATTTGGTGATAGTAGGGAATAAATCTTTGAGTAAAAGCATTTCTAGTTGAATAAAAATGTTGAATATATTTTAAAAATGCCTTTTGGATAAAACCTTTGGAAAATGGTTTTATTTAAACTCTTTAACCCTAAAAACCAAGTTTTATGATTTAAAAATATATTTGATGAACCCTAGTAAATTATTACTTTGTTAAAGGCATTTCTAACAAATAAATATATTGTTTGATTTAAAAATGGAATTTAGGTGAAACCTTTTGCAAATGGATTGATATTAAACACTTTGACCATAAACACTAACATTTGTGTTTAAAAATATATTTGACTAACACTACAAATATTACTTTTTTTAAATCATTCTTAACAAACAACAATGATTTAAATGGCCATTTTCACCAACTTGTATTTAAATAGTTTTACCACTTTTGTAAATGATCAATAGGAGCTTTAACATGTTTAGAGCCTAATAGAAACCACTTTTCCAAATAAAACAATCTTTTTCATGCTTGCATGCATTACTTGATTTTATTGTTTTATGTGGTGAATTGTTTGAATGCTAGTTTGAATATGTGCTTGCTTGATTGAATTGTAGTGAAATTTGAAGAGTGTGATATTTGCAAGATCAAGGAGTGAACCAATATTTTCTACTAAAAAGGCAAGTGGCACTATCATCCATGTCCTACTATTTTCATTACACTTAGTGGATTTTTGTAGTATGCATGATAGGGCAACTATATTACTATGCTATGCTAAGTCCTATTAGGAAATCCATCTTCCCTAGTGAAAACCTCATAGTTGTACTATGCTTAGCCCTGTTATAGACTTGGGGTGGAATACCATGTTATGAATATATGAAGTGTTGGAAAAATATATGTTTTATATAATAAAACAAGTACTCAATGAACCACCTAGGTGTAATGAGGATACTCAATTATGGATAAGGTGGCAACAAAGGGAACCATGTTTATATGGCTATCTTTTTGTATGTGCACTAGAAGAAAACCACCCAGGGACTTAGACATTGAACTTGTTACTCGTACAGTGGCTTATGTGTACAGCCACATGCTAAATGGGCTCTGGCTTAGTCAATTACATAGTGGAAGACCCTTGCATTGGCACCTACTCAGGTTAACTGGATTCGTGTATTGGAAATATATCCTTACATTGGTGCCTGGTAGACAAGCTAGCATCATGTATTGGGAGGACTTCTATGGAAAGACTTTGTCACATTCTCGATCTGCCGGTACTCCATTTGGTGTGTACTTATCCAGCGGCCACTGGTGGCGTCAAGACGAGATTGTGTCATGTGGGTAAAGTACAACTTCTGCAGAAGATCAAATTCTAAGTACTTAGCCGTGTCCCCGGTTACGGACAACTCTGAGCAACTAAGGCCTGAAGCTATGGAAGATCTCGACATTCCAATTTCTCAAAGTAAAACTTGATGGTGTCAACAAGGGATTATAAGCACTTGGAGTTTTCCAAGGAGTTCATAAAGATTGTTAGAAGATCAAAACTATTTCGAAAAGATAGGATAAAACCATATTGCTTTCTGCAAATGAGCCTAAACCCTACATAGCCAAATATGCATATATTGATAGGTTCCAACTTATTTCCACATAGTAGTGAAACTTGCCAATACAATTCAAATGTATTGACCCTTGTGGCTGTAACTTAATATGTTGCAGGTTTGTTTGATGTTAGTGAAGTGTGTTGAATAGGATTACAAGTCTACAAGCAACATGATTGCCTGTGGCACTTTGAAGATGAAGGACTCCATGCTATATAGATATTCTGCTGCATTGTAATGTGATAGCCAAATGAGCTATGTAAGATGTAATGAATTATTTTATTCCTGGTTATAAAGTTGTACTATAACCTTTGTTTCTTGATATTACATCTTAAACTATAGATTCTAGATATTGATCCAGGGACTAGCATTGTAAACACAGGGATCTCTACCTTATCAGGTTGGGACCTTTACATTTAATCAGCCACATATCATTTTCCCTTGGGACTAAAGGGAGGGAGAAATCCTTTGGACGTATTTTGGGATCATACCCAGAATCTCCCTATGACAGATTGGCATTGGCTCATAACCTACAACGGTCAAAGGAGGATAAAGAGGGACTCCCTAAGCTAATTATGATATCCAAGAGGAAACCCTTAATTGCGGTGGTTTGTATGGGTGACTGCTCTCAGACATCGCAGTGGTTATTTAGAGGTGACCTCACTCTTGGCTCAACAAAGTTCCTCCTACGAGGTTTGTAGTGAACATCTTATTATGGATCTCTCTCCACACATCTCATGACACAAGAAGTATGTTATCTTAATCATTAATAATAACAATACCATGCTAGATGTGTATCCTACATCCCCGAGAATGTTTTAGCCTTATTGAGTTCAACCATGCTTTCACACAACCTTGTTACTTGCTTTCTTTTACTCGTTTTAATTACTTTTCTGCAAACAACCAAAAACCTTTCAAACACCCTTTACTTGAGATCAAAGGCAGCTTATAAGTATCCTTTGGTTGATAGTGATGAGGGGCATTAAGACCTTTACCAATAGCTTTATGTGGGTTTGATATAGCTACAATTGATTTGTGCACTTGTAGTCATCAATAGCTTAAGAGAGACCCTCAGGATGCAATCGGTGGCTCACGCAACGGGTTGGATTTAGGAATTGCAAACATATCAATATACCCAGGTTCGGGGCCCTCTTGGTGAGGTAAGACCCCTACTTCTGCAAGATCTACTATATCAGGGGCGTATGCCTGATACAAGTGTTCCTGGAGCTGTTTCCTTAGCAACTATCGAGAGCTACATGAAGAATATGAACTAGAGAGTACTCCCCCGAATCTACCTAGAACCCTAGATCTACCCTCCCTTATATACTGGTTGTGACAGGTAGGTTATGATATGGGGTCTAGGGTTTACTATTTGTTCTTTGGGTTTACAAAGCGGGATGGCTGCAGGGTCTAGCCGGTGGACCAGGACCCAGTCTGCCTCTCAGTACAGGGGAGACAGTGCTACAGTGTCCCAACACCACTCTTTAGGCATCATCCTTTGCTTTAACTGTCAGCCAATGCTTCAGCGGTCAGTCTAAAACACTACACTTAGCTTCCCGCTTTATCCTATGCGGTGTACTTGTCTTGTAGTGCCGACAGGGCAGCACGCCAACCTGTCTAGTGATGCAAGGAACCAGAGGCGTGCTCTGCAAAGAGCGTCACCCCTGTATATATCGCCACCAAATTCGAGGCGGGCTGGGTGGAAGCATCCACCTAACCGGTTCTTTTGGTCATCTGGCTAGATGGGTTAGTCAGGAAAGCTTGAGCTCCAGCCAGTTGGAGCGGTCCACCAGGCTGGGGATCCTTTGTCTTGCGACCATCCAACTAGTTACTTCTGGAGCTGGCCAGCTTAGGCATGGCTTACTCCACTCGGGGTTATTCCTCTAACACTAGCCCTCGAGTGTGTTAGGGCTTCACCTGGGGATAATTTCTTGCATGCTCATTGGTTGAGTTGAAGTTTTGCGATGAAATCTGGCTGTAGTGCTTGCTTGATGTGTCTGTTGCTTTCTGACTGGATTCAACCGGCTATGGAGTAGGTGGCCACCCACTGGGTGTACACAGCAAAGGAAGCGGCCGACTGGTGCAGCCAGAGCACGGGAGATGAAATGCCTGGCCACTGAGGTTAGTGCCTACCTAAGCCATGACTAGCAATTCTGACACACGTCGTGTCAGTTTGACCATTTTCCCTATGGTGCCAGTTTTTCATAACCACGCGCACGTCTTGCCTTTATGGCTCCTTGGGAACCACGCACATGCCTTGCTTCCCATAGTAACGCCTGTGGGATCTTTTATGCGGGATTATGCTGGTGTACCGGATCCGCAGTCGAACCATCGTGGGGGGCCTAGGTAGTTGCTCGCCATGTGGCGGAGGGGAGCCGGGGAGGCGCGCTTAGCCTGCGGCAATAAATAGGGCTATAGGGGCGGGGCTTTCTCCCTACTTTACCTTCTTCGTTGCCCTTGCTCTTCTCGCCCTTGCGCTCCTCTGGTCTTGCGCCCTTCGGTTCTTCTCCCACTAGATTTAGGTTGCCGGCGCCGCCGCGGGCCTTTGCGATGATGGAGCCTTGCTTCTCCTCCACGGCCGACACACCAGAAGACATGGTCCCTGAGCAGCCCGGAGGGTGGTACGGTTCCTTCGTCATGGAGGAACTCATCTACAAGTACCGGCGGGGGAAGTTCCTCCCCAGCGAAATGGCTGGTGCAGCACCAGCTCGTGCTGGACGGAGAGCGAGTCCCGCACCCCAAGGTCAGCGAGGCCAGGGTCTTCCTCTCGCACTTCTCCCGCGGCTACAGCCTGTCGGTGAGAGACTTCATGCTCGAGCTCTTCCTTATGTTTGACCTCCCGCTTCACCACCTTGGGGCGAACGCCATCGCTCAACTGTCGCATCACGCGGCTTGCTGTGAGTCGTACTTGGGGGTTCGCCCGGACTTAGGGAACTTCATCAAGTTCTTCAACTTCAAGGCGCAGACTGTCCGCCAGGGTGGCCCGCTGGTGCAGATCGGGTACTGCGCCATCTACCTGCGGGGCAGCTCACCGATGCCGCGTTTCGATCTCCCCAACATGGTCAAGCTTTGGCAGCGCACATATTTTTATGTGAGCAATGTCATAGACATCGACTGGATCTGCCTGCCGGTCTTCGCCAATGTGCCCTCCAGCCGGAAGGCCTAGACCACGAAGGGGTTGGTCACCCAGGTGGACATCGACCGGATGGCCGCGCGAGTGTAGACGATGGTGGAGATGGACCGACCCACCACCCGGGACACTACGCTGTCCTGGATGGCTCGTCGGGTGCTTCCACCGCAGCGGCGCACGGTCGCACAAGATGTGTCATTTGTTGATCGTGGACGACCCGAATTGGACATCCCGGCTGGACGTACTATACGAGGCTCTCCGAGACTGGCTCGCCATGATCTCAAAGATGCGTCTAGAGAGCGGCTGGCGCTACTCCTGCCCGCCTTTCCACTAGGAATGCCTGCCGCCCAAGTTACTTAGCTTCTTCTCGTCAGATGGATTTTTCCTGAAGGGTTTCTTCGTTCTTATTATTCGCCCCCTTTTGAGTAGTTTTTTATGGCGCAGCTAGAAGATGACGGTAGGGGCGACCTCGTGCTCCCCACCTTCTCTACTTACTGTCTGCCGCCAAAGTAGTCGAAGGAAGAGCCGGAGCGCTTCCCCACCAGGGTCGACGATGGTGCGACAGACCCGCATGGTAAGGGTTTTCTGCTCTCGCTTGTTAGCTGGTTGGCTATTTCAGCCGGATCTTGATGTTTGCGTGTATCTTTGTAGCCGTGTATGGTGATGAGGGCCCTCCTTCCACCGGATCCATGGCGAATACTAAGGGGAAGCGGGTGGTGTATAATACCTCTCCAGCCGCTTGGGTGCGAAGAAGCCACGTCGGGTCAAGCCAACGGCCGCCATGTTGTCTGTTGCCAGGTATGTACTTTGCTGATCTCTTCAGCTTTTGCTTAGTGGACTTGCCCTTTTCACTGAGCTTTACTTGCTCCTTTAGAAAGGAGATGTCACTGGATGACTCTGGTGCTGCCATTACCATGCCCTATCCGACTCCGTCTGCGGATCCGGCGCGCCTAACCCAACTGTGCTGACTAGGGCTGTGCCGGCTGCACTGGCTACCTCCCCGCGGCCTACGCCAACATTTCTGCACCTCTCCCCAGCCGCTTCGCACATTGCCCAGCTCTTTGCGGGTGGGCACGGCGCCGCCACTCCTCCGGCCTGTATGACAGTTGGCATGAACCCAGACTGGAGCGATGCTCTAGCGGGCTCGGTCGTTCCCTTTGTCGAGGAGCTAGAGGAGCAGGCGTCAGATGCATCAGCACAGATGGTTGTGGGCGGCAACGACAAGTTGGTGGCTTCGGTGGATGCCTCTGACCCATCCACTGAGACCCAAGCTTGATTCCTCGGGATGCCGAGAGTAACTGTACCTCCTTAAATTTGTCTTTTATTTTGTTGCTACTTGTGAACAATATGTGGTACGCCAATCTTTGATGGAAGATTTGTCTTCCTCATTTACGCTATGGCATTTTGCTATTTGTGACGTGGTGTGGAACACGACAGTGCCAATGGGGATGGCTTAAGAGGGACACTTAGGTGCAGTCGGTGGCTCACGCAACGGGTTTGGCACGGTGAACTGCAAACACAGCGACGTACCAAGGTTCGGGGCCCTCTTGGTGAGGTAACACCCCTACTCCTGCAAGATCTACTATAAGGGGGGCCGAACACCCAGTACAAGTGCTCCTGGAGCTGTTTCCTTAGCTACTATCAATGGCTCGAGGAAGAAGAAGAACTAGAGGCGAGCTCTTACTACTATGGTTATCTACCTAGAACCCTAGATCTACCCACCCTTATATACTTGTTGGGGGAGGTAGATTACAATGTGGGCTCTAGGACTTACTGTTTGGATCTGGGTTTATAGGGCGAGCCGGCTGCAAGGCCCCAGGCGGTGGACCGGGACCCAGTTAGCCTTCAGTACATCGATGGACAGCGCTACAATAGCTCCGGCCCTCCCTTTAGCATCACCCTTTTCTTTATCGGTCACCCGGGCTTCCTTTGTTGGGTCATCCCTTGCTTTAACGGTCACTAGGGCTTCTTTCGCGGTCAGACGACCACTTTGCTTTATCTTCATCTGGTAGCACCGGTCAGGGCGGCGCGCCAGCCTATCTGGTGATGAGAGGCGCCAAAGGCGTACTCCACAAGGAGCATATCACTCTCTGCGCTCTCCATCGAATATGAGGCCACCCGGGTTGGAGCGGCCACCCGGCCGGTTCTTCTGGCTACCCGGCTAGACGGCCCAGCCGGTAAAGCTTCAAGCCTAGCCGGGTGGGACTAGCCAACCGGCTAGAACTCTTCTACTTGAAGGCCAGGCGACCAATGTCTTCTGGAGCCGGCCTACTTAGGCCTGTCTTTCCCCACCCAGGGGTTACCCCCCCGACACTAGTCCCCGAGTGCGTAAGGACTTGGCCAGTGGGAAAGGTCTTGCGAGATCCTTTGTTTTTTGAGGTAGTTTGATGATGAAATCCGGCTGCAGGTTTTCCTTTTGCTTTCTGGCTAGGTTCAACTGGCTGCGGAATCGATGGCCACCCACTGGGTGTAAACAGTGAAGGCAAGATGGAGCCGAAACGTCTGGTGGATTAGGTCAGTTCTGTCGTCAGCCATGACTATTGCTCTGGCGCACGTCGTGTCGGTTTGACTCCTGCGTTGTTGCGCCAGTTTTTGGTAACCGTGTGCACGCCTTGCCGCTGCGGTTTGTCCGAGCGAGTGCGCACGCCTCACCTCCGCGTAATGCCTGTGGGTCTTCTGCGCGAGGTTGTGCCGTCACAAAGGATCAAGAGTCGTAGCATCGCTGGATTGAAACGCCGCCCGGCCACGTGTCGCGTGGGAGCATAGGAGACAATGGTGCTCCCCAAGGGGACAAATAGAGCCGCGGGGGGGGGGGGGGGGGGGGGGCCTCCCACTTCATCTTCCTCCAGCTCTCGCCCTCCTTTCTTTTTGTGCCTTTGACTTCTTTCTTTGCTCTTGCTCTCTGTGCCCTTGTGCCGCTAGTTCGTGGTCGCCGGAGCCGTCGTCACTCCTTGCGCGCTTGCTGGGAACTCCAGTCTCCACCACAGCTTCCCCTTCCGCCAAGATGTTGTCAGAATAGCGTGGCGGATGGTGTTGGTCATTCGTGACGGACGACCTTGTCTACAAGTACCGGCGGGGGAAATTCATCCCGTTCTTGCGACTGGTGAAGCACCGGCTTGCTCCGGAGGGGAGCGGGAGCCCGAGCCTAAGGTGGGGGAGCGCGTCGTCTTCCTCGCCCACTTCGCCCGCGGCTTCGGCCTTCCCGTCAACCCCTTCCTCCTTCAGCTCTTCGATTTCTTTGACCTCCAACTCCACCATCTAGGTGCCAACGCCATCGTGGAGTTGTCGAACCATGCGGCATGCTGCGAGTCGTACCTTGGGGTCTAGCCCGAGGTGGCGAACTTCCTGAAGTTCTTCTACTTAAAGGCCCAGAACACCGTCTACCCGCGGCCCTCCTCGCTGATGCCGCGGTTCGACCTCCCCGACACCGTCAAGCTCTAGCAGCGCTCATATTTCTATGTGAGCAATGTCACAGACATCGAGTGGATCGGGATGCCACCCTTTGTCAACGTGCCTTCAACGTAGAAGGCCTGCACGGTGAAGGGGATGGGGGCCCAGGCGGACATCGATCGGATGGCCACCTGGGTGGAGGCGATGGTGGCGACAGAGCTACTCACCGCTTGGGACATCTCGCTGTCGTGGATGGCGCGTCGCGTGCTTCCGCTCCAGAGGTGGTCAATATGTGCTACATGTCCACCGTTGACGACCCGACCCGGACGTCGCGGAAGGAGGTGCCATACGAGGCGCTGCGGAACTGGATCTCCATGATCTCCAAGTTCCTCGTGGAGGCAACTTGGTTGTACTCCTTCCTGATGTACCACCGCGGTCGCCTTCTACCTCGGGTGAGTTGTCCTTGTTTTTCTTCTTCTTATGCTTAGCCATTTACTTGATAGGTTTTCCTTGGGTGCCTTATGTCCCCCCTTTGAGTAGCTGTTTACGCCACAACATACTGAGGATGGTAGTGGCGACTTCGCCCTCCCCTCTTTCCTGCCGGACCAAAAGCCGCCGAAGTAACCCCAGATGGAGCCGGAGGGGTTTCCTGTCTGGCTTGACGATGGTTCTTCGGATCCTCACGGTAATTTCTGGGTGCAGCTTTTGCTTTTGATCTGCCTATGAGGCTTGCTATTGACTCTTGTGTTTGTGCGGGTGCAGCTGAGAAGGAGGCTGGCCGGGAGAAGGCTGCGGCGAAGGCCCAGGGGAATAGGGTGCGTCTATCGCCGCACCGGCTACCACAGAGAAAAAGAGGATGCGCCGAGCGTGGCCAGCCACTGCCATGCCGTCTTGCACCTGGTGAGTGTTCTCTTGTTCTTCCTAGCTCTTTTCCTCGTTCTTTGCTGAGCCTTTTTGTTTTTTTCTCGCAGCGTGGGGATGTTGTTGGGCGGCTCGGGTGCTTCCACCGCCACTCCTCCCCCGCTCCAGCCATCGAGACAGCTGCGTCCAGTTCGTCTATGCCTGCTCCAGCTACGCCTACCCTGACAACTCCTCCTGCACCTCCTCAGAGCTCTTCGGCCACGGAAATGCTGCACCGCGCGCCCGCAACTTCGTGGGTTGTTCAGCTCTTCACGGGTGCCCATGGCCCCGACACCCCCTCCTCCGTCCCAAGGCTGGCGTGAACCCAGCCTGGAGCGATGCTCCAGCCAGTTCCGCCAGGCCTATCATCGAGGAGCCGATAGAGGAGGTGCTGAGTGCCCCAGTGCAGGCTGCTGCATTGGGCAACGTCCAGGCCGGAGCTTCCAGCTCGGCTGGGGCTGAGTTGGTGGTGGTTGCGCCTTCGTGAGCTGCTGCTAATGAAGATGAGGTTGTGGTTACCAGCTCCAGGACAGCTCCGACTGTGCTTACACCGGGTTCCATCCTCGCCAGCTCTCGGGCGCGGCTCCCATCGCCCTCGACCAGGCTTGCCACCTTGTTGAGATAATGGAAATGGGGCTTAGCGAAGCCCAAAATTTGCCAGTTTCGTTGGAGGTAGGTCTCTCTCTCCGTTTCTTTTGCTGTAGCCAGCCTTTCTATAGACGGATTTTTGTGCTTTTTCCTTACTTCCTTATTTTTGCATAAAGCATTTTTAGAGGCAGCGAGGAGTACTCAGGAGTTCGGGCATAAGACTGCTTTCTCTGACATATCTTAGATACCGTCCTCCTTTTCCCACTTTTTGTTGACTATCGCATACCCTCCTACAGACATGATCGTGGATAAGTAGAAAGAGTTGGAGCGTCTGAAGGCTTGGGTGGCCCGGCTGTAGTAATCCAACAGGGCCCGCTAGGGGCAGATCGACCAGCTGGCTGTGGCCAAGCACAACTTGAGGTTACCATCAAGAGGGGCAAGAAGGTCGCCGACACCCGGGTGGAGGCTCTCAAGACATTGGAGGCGACATCTGCCCAGCGGGAGGAGCTACTTAAGGTGCTCCGGGCCCGGGAGAATGATCTGACTAGGCAGCTTGAGAATATTGTCGAGCTAGTCGTCAGTAAGTTTGCATTTATTTTTTCTTTTTACGCTTGAGTTGATGAATTGTTTTTGGCCTCTTATTCTTTTAACCGGCTACAACTCACTACCCGGAGTCGACGGACCAAGATTGTGAGGCCCTGCCTGCGTATGAAGCCGGTTGTGAGCTGATCGCCTGGGATCTGGTGAAGGTTCTTGTAACACCCTCAGAATCGGAACTATGCAAGTTTTAGCGAAACCCGCCAAACCCGCATAGAAACGATTCAAAGGTGCCCACCAGGCACTTTCGTGCGGGTGGAAAATGAAGTAATAACATTACACACCAGCCCTCGATGGGACCCACAGAACAGATATATATATATATAACAGCGACTCAATGAGTCAAGAATACAGATATAATATACAAAGATCCAAATCACCTTGAAAACGATAGAGCGTCCAGCTACGGACAAGATGCAAATGGGGCTAAGAGCCCTGAAGAATAACCAATGGCGTCCATAACCTGCCTGTGCCAAGCCGGAAGGGTAACCTCGCTAACGGCGTCGATCCCAAAACCTGCTTAAACAAAAGGGTACCAAAAAGGCGAGGAAAAAGAGGCGTCGATCGAGGCCAAATTACAGCGAGGCTAGAATTCGGCAGTCCTCGCCTACATAGGTATGGTGGACTGAAGCGGCAGCGGCAGCATGCACTAAACAACCTATAGAGACTCGATATAACTGGCGGCTATCAGAGAGGGGTAAGAAAGACCTATCCGGAACCAGCCTGATACTAACACCAAACAAACCCATCCTGGTGTTTACCCCTCGAGACCAATCGAGGAAGTCAACCGAGGAACTCACACCGTTGGCAGTTTTACTTATTCAATTATCGTTGCAGCAATTACTAGTCAGGTGTAGATAATCATCCTGATAAAGTAAGCAGTGGGCACTTTTAGTTAACCATTCCATGATAGTTGCAACACTTACTAGTCAGATACATTTAGCATGAGATAACCCCAAAACCCAGCAGTTGTTGGTACTTTTACTTAGCCATTCCGTTGTAGTTGCAATACTTACTAGTCAGGTACAATGGTCGCAAGCGACAACTCAAGCAAGCAATTGTTGGCAGTTTTATTTAGCCATTCCATTATTGTGAAGCTGATTACTAGTCATTATATAGTCAAATTTATAGCACTACTTTAGTTATAGTTGTCTATGATCGAGATACTGTGCTCCAAGTCGTCCATAACCGCGGACACGGCTTTCAGAAAGTTTTACCCGGCCGGGGTGCACAAATAGCAACACACACTCGATCAACCTCGGAAAAACCAAATCAAAACCCAACGATGCCTTCACGACAAAGCAATCACAGGATTCAGAAATATTTCAGGGGGCCACCCCTTGGAGTACACACGCAACGAAGTTAGCTGACTTCGAGACGGACCCGAGGTTTGTGGGGTCAGAAGCGATCGGGAACCCAAAACTGGGCTTGTCGATACCGCGTAAACGGGTCACAATTCCTTAACAGTACAGTGTGCTCCTCGCACAATCGTAAATACAGTAGTAGAATGGCATAAGTACAGGATAGTAAATAAAACCTCAAACTAGTTTGTGGCCCCAAGAAATAAGACTGAATCAAGCTCGCCTCGGGGTCCCATAATCCTCCCGGATGTGGATAGCGCGATAAATCAAGGAACAGTATCAAGTACTGGGTCCCTACGGGACACAAGTGGGCGGTCGGAAACCAAATATTTTCTATCACCCACCGATGCCTCTGCTTACTTACTTCAATTTTAGTTGTTAAACAGGAATTAAAGTGAACGATAAGTAAAGCCATGATCATCTCTAACATCAACATGCGGCAATACACCAACAACTGTGGCACTTGACAACACGCAACAGCACTTGAGCAAGCGACTACGACGCGCAAGTCCAACTATCTACCAAACCATAGGTAATAGGATGTGTCCAAGGCAATATAAGGCTGCAAGGGATATCACGGGTACGAAAGCTAGAGCATCGCAACACAGATAGCAATAGATCAACAGGAGGGAAATAAATACTATAAAAGTAAGATAGGTAGAAAGGGGGGAGATGCTCGCCTGAAAACATTGCCGAGGGTTCAACTGAAGATCGGGGCGAAGCTCACATCAACTCAACGGCCTTATCCACGAAGAAGCAAAACACTAGAAGAAACACCGGATGCGATATTTAATACTACGACAGAAGATCGGGCATGATGCATGTATGATGTAAGACATGGCAAGGTGCGATGCAATTGGGCAATATTAAGTGGAACCGGGGTCCTGACATTTTAATTAGGTGACTTAAGTTGTTTTACTACCCCGCAATTTAAATGTTGTTTTAACATGGCAAAGATGGCACCGGTTCGTTACACAAATTTAAATGAGGCCAATATGAGACTAGATTTGCCCGCATATGGGCCCCATATTTAATTATGCAGTGAATCGGCATAGTGCCCCCAAACCACACAAATATGCATGCAAGAACATTTATTATACAACAGGTTTATATTTCATTTATAAAGTAGGGCTCGGAAGGAATCACACATTAGGGTTCGACGATCTTGGGGTTCCGGGGTTCGGGGTCCGGTCTCAGGGTTCAGGGTTCGACGGAAACGTTCTCGGACTCCGGGATCGTTCTCAGATAACGGGGTAGATCTTGGCGTTCCGCGAGGAAGGGCTTGGTTTGGTGTCGATCTTGTAGTCGCGAAGATCTTGTCGGGGCCGCGTATCTGGTCGGCCTTGGCGTCCGGGAGGAAGAACTTGGCGTTCTGCGTCGGTGTCCTTACCGTCTGGGTTCTCGAGCATCGCATCCGGGAAGGAGTACTTGTCGTTCGGGGTCTCGATGTCCGGGGAGAAGTACTTGTCGTTCCATGGCGATCTCGGCGGCTTCGGAGGGTTTGAAGATCGGTCTTCGGATCCATGAGGGAGAGAACGTCGTGTTCGGTCTTCGAATCCCGGGAGCAAGCGCTAGGGTTTTTGTGGTGATCATGTTTCCCATGAAGGAGGGCTCGGGGCTCGTCTTTGCTTGTCGATGGTCTCAGGAAGATCTTGAGACACCACGATGTGGGCATCATACCAACACCATGTCACCACTATACTGTCAGATTAGTAGCATCAACACTGCAGAAACAGGAGGCATTCCCGTGCTCGTGCGCAAAAAAACGAGGCGGCTCGGCTCGCTTCTGCACTCAAGCGGGGAAGGTGCCCGCAGCAGCGGCGGAGGAGGTTCGAGCAAAGGCGGGCTCGCGGCGGCAGCGGGCGGCCAGCGGCGTTGGGCTCCGGGCAGGCGACCGACGGAGAACAAAGCCTCTGGCGGCGATGACGGAGGCGCGTCTGGGAGGGAGGCGCCGAGGCCTGGAGGCGGAGGCGGCAGGGGAAGAGACCAGAGGCGGCCGAGGAAGGGCCGGCGAGCTCGGCCGCAGGTGGGCAGCGGGTTGGAGAGGGCGGCCGGGGAAGGGTCCTGCGGAGGGAGTAGGCGCGGGCTGGCGCACGGGAGCCGGTGGAGGGGGCGGTGGAAAGCTCATGGGACGCCGGGGCGTGGCGGCGGCGTGGCGGGCGGGAAGAGCTGAGGGGCTGGGTGAGGGCCTGGGGTAAGGGAGAGGGTAAGGAGAGTGGGTAGGATGGGCTAGGGTGAGAGAAAGAGAGAGGGTGGGGATGGTGGGTTGATGATGTGGCGGGGAGGGTAGGAAGTAAGCGGAGGGTGAGGTAGTTGTGAGTGGTGGGTAGGATAGATTCGTGGGTGGGATTTTGAGTCTAGGTTTTGTAAAGATGTGTTTGTTTGGTTTTGTTTATTTTAAAACAAGGCCACTTTGCAATTAGTTTTTAGGGAAATAAAATATCCGATACGATCGGGGTTTTTCCTTCGAAATAAAGAGGGGTGTTTGTACAAAGCAAAACTAGGCTTTTCGAAATAGTTCAGACAAACAATGCATGATGATGACAATGCAATGCACAAAAACAACGCGATTTTCTAGTAGTGGTTTTGCGGGATGCCACAATTCGACACCACTAACAATGGATCTCGCCCTCGAGATCCGCCTCCTAGTACCGAGGAAAAAGGTCGGCCGTCTGGATCTTCTCGCATCGTGTAGATCCTCGCGACACCACTAACAAGAGGTCGTTGTCCGTGATCGTCGAGAGAACACTCCGGAAGCAAAAGGTCGAAGGTAGAGGTATCAACAAATAAAGCCACCTCTAGCTTCGATGGAAAGGGGGAACCGGTGCATTCTCATCCACTTCAATGTACAAAAGCGAATAGAAGGGGTAGTCGGCATGGGGGCCAATCCATGACGCACCCAAACTATTACTTTGCACAATCAGTAGAAAAGCGTGCAACCATTCTCGGAATCAGACTGAAGATCTCGACAATCGAGGTTCGGAAATAAAGGGGTGATGCAGACTCTGCATCGGATCTGGCGTAGATGATGTCGTCGTGTCGGAAAACACCGGAAGGCACAAACAAGGAACAAAGAATGGTACCACAGATAAAGGATCACTCAGATAGCATGAAGTTCGGATGGTAGAACACCGTTATCAAAGGAGGAAGCGAAACCCTGAAGGTACGATGGAACCCAACCACGAGAAATCCTGGACTCGAAGAGAGAGAAGAGAGCGGATTCAAACACGTCGAGATAAGAGGAGAATAGCAGAGGGGTAAGGAATAAAAGCAGACCTAACCAGAACTATCCAACCGATTTTTCAAAAGTAGTTTTGACACTCTACTTCGGCCGTTAGCTAGGTTATCCTACAGGCTGGACTTGTGGGGTATCGCAACTGCTGAGCTCTGATACCACTCTGTAACACCCTCAGAATCGGACCTATGCAAGTTTTAGCGAAACCCGCCAAACCCGCATAGAAACGATTCAAAGGTGCCCACCAGCACTTCGTGCGGGTGGAAAGCGTAATAACATTACACAACAGCCTCGATGGGACCCACAGATATATATATAACAACGACTCAATGAGTCAAGAATACGATATAATATACAAAGATCCAAATCACCTTGAAAACGATAGAGCGTCCAGCCACGACAAGATGCAAATGGGGCTAAGAGCCACGAAGAATAACCAATGGCGTCCATAACCCTGCGTGCCAAGTCGGAAGGGTAACCTCGCTAACGTCGATCCCAAAACTTGCTTAAACAAAGGGGTGCCGACAAAGGCGAGGAAAAAGAGGAGCGTCGATCTTGAGGCCAAGATGCAGCGAGGCTAGAATTCGGCGGTCCTCGCCTACATAGGTATGGTGGAGTGAAGCGGCAGCGGCAGCATGCACTAAATAACCTATAGAGACTCGATATAACTGGCGGCTATCAGAGAGGGGTAAGAAAGACCTATCCGGAACCAGCCTGATACTAACACCAAACAAACCCATCCTGGTGTTTCCCCCTCGAGACCAATCGAGGAAGTAAACCGAGGAACTCACACCATTGGCAGTTTTACTTATTCAATTATCGTTGCAGCAATTACTAGTCAGGTGTAGATAATCATCCTGATAAAGTAACAGTGGGCACTTTTAGTTAACCATTCCATGATAGTTGCAACACTTACTAGTCAGATACATTTAGCATGCGATAACCCCAAAACCCAGCAGTTGTTGGTACTTTTACTTAGCCATTCCATTGTAGTTGCAATACTTACTAGTCAGGTACAATGGTCGCAAGCGACAACTCAAGCAAGCAATTGTTGGCAGTTTTATTTAGCCATTCCATTATTGTGAAGCTGACTACTAGTCATTATATAGTCAAATTTATAGCACTACTTTAGTTATAGTTGTCTATGATCGAGATACTGTGCTCCAAGTCGTCCATAACATGGACGGCTTTCAAAAGTTTTACCGGGGGTGCAAATAGCAACACACACTCGATCAACCTCGGAAAAACCAAATCAAAACCCAACGAGGCCTTCACGACAAAGCAATCACAGGATTCAGAAATATTTGGGGCCACCCTTGAGTACACCATAGCGAAGTTAGCTGACTTGAGACGGACCGAGGTTTGTGGGCCGGTTTAATGGCGGGAACCCAAACTGGGCTTGTCGATACAGCGTAACGGGTCACAATTCCTAAGATGCTGGTGTGCTCCTCGCACAATCGTAAATCTGATAGTAGCATGGCATAAGTACAGATAGTAAATAAAACCTCAAACTAGTTTGTGGCCCCAAGAAATAAGACAATCAAGCTCGCTCGGGGTCCCATAATCCTCCGGATGTGGATAGCGATAAATCAAGGCAATTATCAAGTACTCGGGGTCCTACGGGACACAAGTGGGCGGTCGGAAACCAAATATTTTCTATCACCCACCGATGCCTCTGCTTACTTACTACAATTTTAGTTGTTAAACAGGAATTAAAGTGAACGATAAGTAAAGCCATGATCATCTCTAACATCAACATGCGGCAATACACCAACAAATGTGGCACTTGACGACACGCAACAGCACTTGAGCAAGCGACTACGACGCGCAAGTCCAACTATCTACCAAACCATAGGTAATAGGATGTGTCCAAGGCAATATAAGGCTGCAAGGGATATCACGGGTACGAAAGCTAGAGCATCGCAACACAGATAGCAATAGATCAACAGGAGGGAAATAAATACTATAAAAGTAAGATAGGTAGAAAGGGGGGAGATGCTCGACTGAAAACATTGCCGAGGGTTCAACCGAAGATCGGGGTGATGGGGATACGCCTACTGGGGTATACTCAGCGGGACGTTTCCGACTGGCCCAAGGGCTGGCGAGTGGGCCTGCAGAACGGCGAGTGGATCAAAGCCCAGCAAGGTACCAAGCGACTGGAAGCTGAAGGCCCAGGCGAGTAGATAGGCCCAGTCGGACTAGGTTAAACGATTACCGAAGCTGTAACCGAATCGGTTGAGATATGTAAACCCTAGGGGAGGTGAGCCTATATAAACCTCCCTATGGGGTGAGTAGAGACACGTTCCCTCATACACCCAAGCGACTCGCCGCCTAGCCGCCGAGCTCGCCCATTGTAAACACCTCCATAATACAATCTAGCAGGAGTAGGTCTTTACCCTCCGGGGCCGAACCAGGTAAAACCCTGTCTTTGCCCTCATCTCGCACGAGATGGGCCGCCCTTGCCCTCGTTCTACTACTGCCGATTGCAGCGTCGCCATGGCCATTCCCACGATGGCGCCCGTGGGTCTGGCGGTCTGGCGGTGTTCTCGGCGAGATCCAATCTGCCCATCAACGAGACGGTGCGCCACCGGCGCATGATAGCGATCGGAGATTCTCCAGATCTTGCCGAGTAGCTACGTCCGGCGGCGCGACCCGTCACGCCTGCAGTAATCCTGCCAATCGGCACGATCAGCCTCTTCGTCGGCCTCACCGACGTCATCGTCTCGGAGGACTCGCATCCGCGAGTCGCCACCACGCGATCGGCTCTCCGAGAGCCAGGTTCGCACGGTCCACCGCCTCGCCTCCGAGTACAACTCGGCCCACAGCAACGTGGCCGGGAACTCAGCGGCCGCAGAAGATGCGGCCCTCACCGATGAAGCCGACTCGGCGACCCGGCGTCTCGCCGGATCCATCACCGCCTCATCCGCGGGCTCCATCGCCAGGTCTCCAGCGGAGACTTGAGGACCCTCCATCCTCGGAATCTTGAATTCGACTCGGGTCGGAGAATTCCGCCGACCTCCATGAAGGAGCCGAGCCACGCCAGCTTACATGGCCACCGCACCGATCCGCCGGAGGACCCTTTCTCCACCCAATCCTCCTAACGCCACAAAGCGGAGGTCGAGAACTCCGCTGAAACTGGCGGAGGCGACGCAAGGAGCAGCGGCGCGAAAAATTCCGCCTCGGCGGTGGCGCAGAGCTGTCACGCTACCACCAGCGCGGATCAGGTCACGTTTGAACCCCACCGTTCAGGGTCGTGCCCTGAACTTCGACGACGAAACGACCGGCTCGCGCATAGCGAGCGCGATCTGCGAAGCAGCGCCACCAGGAGGAAGCGCCCGGCCCCGCCAGATCGACGGCGATGGGTGCCCCACCACCACCCAACCGCACCTCCGAGGACCAACGCGGATAGTTGTTTCCTCACGGAGCGAGACGGCGGCCTCCCAGTTCTCCACCCGATGGACAACCTCGTGGCGAGCAGCGGCCGATAGCATCACGGCCACCGGCGACGGCGCCTTGCAGATCCAGTACGTCAAGGCCCTGCTTGCGAAGGCAGTGGAGCAGCAAAGAGCGGGCGCCGACTCGCAAGGTCGAGTATACTCGCGTTCCTCGGGAAGCAGAGCGGCCTCTAGCGGCTGCCCAGCGGCGGCAAACACCCTCAATTGCCCGCCACCAGAGCCACTGCAGCTCCAACACCGACCCGCGAACGCGACACTCTCCACCAATGATCCCCGGCCGGCGACCAACTTCGTCGCCGCTAACGGACAACCCATCGACGCCCGCACTCACATCATCAACAACCAAAACTGGCGCGCACGCCAGCCCGACGACTTGCGGCACACCCTAACTAATCGCCGCGATGGCGAGCCCATGGGGTCGCAACCGACTTGGGCCTAAGTGCTTCGACCAATGATCCGAGGCGCGAAGTACCCGCCAAACTTCAAGGCGCCAAAAGGGAGATAGAAAATACGACTGACGCCCGCAGTCCGGCTTGACACATACCTCATGGCAATGGGGATCGCGGGTCACATCGACCTACCTACTGCGTTACCTCCCAGCGATGATGGAGGGCGTGCAGCGATGGATCAACACGCTCCCAGGACAGCATCGACTCACGGGAGGAAATGCGAGACGCCTTCGTCAGCACTTCAGTGCTCCTACACCGCCGCCACCACCATCGAGGATCTGAACGATCGTCCGGGGACCCGCGAGTCGACCATGCCCGGGTCCAACGGTGGCAAGAGCTCTGGTACAACGGTCGGCATCCACCGACACCGCGATCCATTGCTTCAAGACCTCGTGCCGCTCACGAGCCTCTAGTCGCCAAGCTCAGCGACACGCCCGCACTCGACAACATCCCCGACCTCCTCGAGATCGCCAAACAGACGCCGAGGAGGATCCAAACCAGGAAATCGACGACGAGTCGAGGGCAACGCGCCGCAGGCGGTAACGGCAGCGGACGCCGACCGACCTACGCTTCGGCACCCGCCTCACAGGCAAGCGCCAGCAGGCGAAGTCGACTTCGTCGCCAACGCTGGGCACGCACAACGCGAGCCCAAGAGCTGACGCCGCGACGGAGGGCAACGGCGCGATGGCGGCAATTACAAGAACAAGCCAAGGTTCGATCCCGCGGCCCTCCTTAACCAACCATGTGCGTTCCACAGCAGGGAAGGAAAGCCAACGCACACCACCGCCACACCCTCGGAAATCGAGAAGGCACGCGGCGCGGAGGACACCGACAACGACCGCCAAATGGCGGAAAATTCGGCAAAGTAGCCGCTCGCTCCACACCTTCACGAGCTTCAACACGAAGCGCGAAGAAGGTCATCGCCGCCGTCGCCGCCAACACGGTGGCCCAACAGACGTCCCCGGTTCGAACTGGCGGAACAGCCCATCACCGGAGCCGCAAGACCACTCGCCACGCGCCAGTACCGGGCGTCGCGGTGGTCAAGCCCAAGGTTGGCGACTCGGCTCCCCAAGACACTGATGGGCGGCAGCTCCATCAACATCCTCTACCTCGACACCTTCAGGTAGCGGCTCCCGCGATCGATGATCGAACCCACACCACGCTCCACGGCATCGTCCCGGTCGGGCGATCCGATCGGCAAAGTCACGCTGCCGGTCACTTTCGCGATCCGGCAAACTTCCGCACCGAAGCGGATCGTCTTGAGCTGGTGCCCTTCGGCCCCACCCACTGCGTCTGGGCGCCAGCGTTCTAAATTCATGGCAGCGCCCACGCGTCTAACGCAATGAAGCTCCCGGGCGCGGCGTCATCACCATCAACGGCGACCCCGACATGGCCGCCGAATGCGAGGCCAAAGGAGCCGAACTCGCCGACGCTGTCATCGCGGCAGAAACCAATCACGCCGACGAGCTCGCCAAATACGCGAGCGGGGTCAACAATGACGATCCCACAATACTCAAGAAGCCCAACTCAGAGGGCACAAACACCTCAACCTTTGAGGCCACGACACACACCCGCACCGTCGAGCTGGTCCCAGGCGACCCCAGCCAGACGGTGACGATTGGGACAGGCATGAGCCCAGCATAGGAAGGCGCGCTCATCGAGTTCCTCCGTGAGAACAGGGACATCTTCGCATGGAAACCCTCCGACATGCCCGGTGTCCCTAGGGAGCTCGCTGAGCACAAACTAAACGCCGACCCCAAAGTGCGACCTGTCAGCGATCGCTCTGGCCCTTCAATGAAGAACGCCCGTCGAGCAATCGCCGAGGAAGTGCAGCGTCTACTGCTGCCGGCTTCATCCGCCAATCAAATACTCAAGTGGCTGGCAAACCCAGTCCTGGTCGAGAAGAAAACGGGACACGGAGAATGTGTATCAACTACACAAACTGAACAGGCGCCCAAAGGAGATTCGTCCTCCCGCGGATCGATCAGATAATCGATTCAACCGCGGGTTTGGAGTCGCTATGTTTCCTCGACGCCTACTCCGGGTACAACCAGATCAAAATGGCTGTCGAGGATGAGGAGAAGACGGCGTTCATAACGCCATTCGGAACCTTCTGCTACACCGCCATGACCTTTGGCCTCAAAAACGCCGGGGCAACCTACCAGCGGTGCATGCAAGAATGCCTCGCAAGCCAAATTGGCCGCAACATCCACGTCTACATCGACGACGTGGTTGTGAAATCCGCTCGCCAAGGCGACCTACTCGCCGACCTAGCGGAGACCTTCGCCAATCTGCGGAGGTACAAGATAAAGCTCAACCCAGGCAAGTGCACCTTCGGTGTACCCGCCGGACAACTACTGGGGTACGTCGTCTCCAAACGAGGGATCGAGGCGAACCCAACGAAGATCGACACGATCGCCTGGCTCGGCAAACCCGAGTGCCTGCGTGACGTCGAGCTGGCGTGTAGCGGCTCTCAGTCGCTTCATCCCCCGCCTGGGCGAAAAGGCGATGCCCCTATACGCGATGCGCAAGAACCCCACCTTCCGATTGGGACAAGGAGGCGACGCGCTCACGACCTTAAAATGTGCTACTCGCCGCACCACTACTCGCCGCACCCGACAAAGAGCCTATGCTGGTTTACGTCGCGGCGTCCGAGCCGTCGTCGCCGTAATGGTTGTCGAACGACGGAGGAAGGAAAGGCGCCCGGTCCAGCGGCGGTATACTACATCAGCGAGGTCCTCACCGAGTCGCCAATGATACCACAGTACCAAAAGCTAGTATACGCGGTCTTGAGGCTCGCGGCGCCAGACTACTTCCGTGAGCACCCGATCACGGTCGTCTCCTCGCCACTACAAGACATCATCGCATCGCGAGGCGACCGGGCGGAGTCGCCAAGTGGGCCGTCGAGATCGGCGTCCACAACATTAAATCTGAGCCACGAAGGCGATTAAGTCACGTGCACCGCGGACTTCATCGCCGACTGGGAGGAGGCCCAGCAGCCAGAGAAGCTGCCGTACCTCCATTACTGGAGCCTGCACTTCGATGGGTCCAAGAACGCGGACGGTGCAGGAGTAGGGATAGTGTTGACCTCACCAAAGGGCGACAAGCTTCGCTACATCCTCCGCCTCGAATTCACGCCCTGCACCAACAACATGGCTGAATACGAGGCCCTACTACACGGCATGCGAGCCGCCAAGGAGATGAACGTCAATCGCCTACGATGCTACGGAGATTCCGACCTCGTCGCGGGGCAAGTCGCCGGCACTTGCGACGCCGTCTCCCCCACCATGGCGGCGTACCTCCAAGAGGTGGACAAGTTGGGCGGCCACTTCACCGGCTACTCCGTCGAGTGGATCGACAGGAGAAAAAACGAGGAGGCCGACGCCCTCTCTCGCATCGGGTCGGCTCGACTCGCACCACCCGCCGGCGTGTTCCTCGACACAATCTTCAAACCATCAGTCTCTCCCCAGGGAGATCGACGAGTCCCACTCAACCGCAGGCAGCCTTGGTCGCACTCATCACCGAGCCGACGATCGACCAAGCCCTACATCGCCTACACAAACCGCACCCTGCCAGACGAGACAAACACTCGAATGATCGTCGCCGATGCAAGTCTTACACCATCATCGACGGCGAGCTACACAAGCGCAGCGTCCCGGCGTGTTCAACGTTGCGTCCAACCGGTGAAGGACGCAAAATCCTCCACGACATCCACTCAGCGATCGCGGCCACGCCGCCGCCGCTTCCCTGGTCGCCAAGGCTATGCGACACGGCTTACTAGCCCACCGCACACGCCGACGCTGTCGACATCGCCCAGCGATCGCGGGTGCCGGCACGCCAATCGACGCGCGTCGAAGCTCGGCGCTCAAAACAATCCCCATCACCGCCATTCGCTGTGTGGGGCATGGACATGGTAGGCCCCTTCAAGAAGGCCCCTCGGCTACACCCACTTGCTAGTCGCCGTCGACAAATTCACGGCGGGTAGAGGCCAAGCCAGTCCGAAATGCGACGGAAGACCGCCACTAAGTTCCTCTACGAGCTCATATACCGCCACGGGTTCCCCAAGCATCATCACGGACAACGGCACAAACTTCGCCAAGGAGCAATGGCGAATTCTGCGAAGAGCACCACATCCGCTCGATCTCGCGTCGCCCACCCGAATCCAACGCTGCGTAACGAGCCAACCAAAGCATCCTCGGCACGAAGCCGCGACTCAAGCACCGCGAGCGCACGCTGGGTGCTGGGTCAAGAGTTGCACTCCGTCATCCGGGAATCCGCACCTCGGTTAACGATCGACGGATTCACCCTTCTTCATGGTCTATGGCACCGGCGTCATGCCTACCGACCTCGAACACGACTCGCCGCTGGTCGCCCATTATACGGAATCGCAAACGAGCTGGCCCGTCAAGATGGGCTCGACCAGCTCGACGAAGCACGACCTCGCCGGTCACGCACCGCCATCTATCAACAAGGACTCCGCCGCTACCATAGCCGACGGGTGAAAACGCACCTTCCGAAGGCGACACGGTGTTACGCCTCATCCAGACAAGAAGGGCATGCACAAGCTCTCCCCATGGGAGGCCCATTATCGCCGGTAGCGTGCAACGACGCCTACTACCTCATCGACGTCTGCGGGACGGCGAGCTCGACGTCAGCGGCCATGGAATGTAAATCTACTCCGGAAGTTCTACTCCTAGAACCCCACACATGTACTCTCCAACGCTATGAAATAAAAAGCGGTTACGCAAATTGCGTCTACTCTCCATGCCTTGTGCCACTCGCACTCGTAACAACAGCGTCATGCTAAAATGCAGAAGTCAACCTTTGGTACAGCAATCGGCACGGCTAAGTAGTGCGATGAAAGAGCACTGAGTCATTTCAGGTCTTGCGTCGTCGACGAAAAACGCCAATCCAGAGCCCCATTGGAGTCGCCTAGCTCGACTGGTTTTACGAACCAAGGCAACTGCCCTCGCTTCTCACAGCGACCTTGGTCCTCCGCATCCTCGGCATAGCGACTCGAACGGCTAAGTACCACGCTCGGGGACTGAATACCAGTTCTTCGCGATCGGTCAGGGAAAACGCCAAGTAAGAGCGTGCCGACTGCATGCCGCGACCCCTCGGGCCAGGCAGGAGTGACGCGCTCACACCAAGGTGCTAAGTCCTCAACCACCCTCGAGTCGCGCCTAGAACTACCAAGTACCACGCTCGGGGACTCGGCCACCCGACCCGTTCACGTCGGAAAGCAGTAAAGTACAGAGCACTCAAGGGAGTCGCCTTGCGACTGGCTCTCCGAGCTCGGGCGAGTCGACTAAACTAACAAAACACATGATAACAACAAACATCATATACGAGGTGAACCCCACAAAAGGGCGGACGCGCTCGGGGACTCGTCCAAAATCAATCCAAAACACACAAATAGCAAAACGGACACGACGTCCCATTCAATCGCATATTGCATTGTTTTATATTACAAATTATGCCCGCGTGGCAGAACTGCTGCTAACACATCCAGGAAAACTACCCTATTCTGCAGGCTTTGACGACGACTCGCCAGAATCCCGGCGCCTACGGATGAACGCGGTGTACGGGTTTGACGGATACGTCGTCAGCTCACCCGCCATCGCCGAGCGAAAAGGTTGCTCGACCTTGAAGTCACGCGCGGCGTTCGGGGTCGTTCGCGCGACGACCGCTTCTGGTAGGGAAGGAGGTCGCCCATCGCCCGCACACGCCCGAAAGTACGGCGCACGCGCTCCTGCAACTTGAGAACCTCGGACATGTCCACCGCGCCAGTCGACGAAGGATACCCACTCGTCACATCGTCGAGGTCGAAATCCTCGGGGAAGTGGGCGAGTCCAAGGCTCAGCGCTGTCGACGCTCCACGCCGAAATGCCGACCGCGTCATGAACTCAACGACCGCGGGCGCCTTCTCCAAATACTCCCACACCTCAACAGGTTACTGGGAATAACCTCCGTGGGCGACATTTCTTGAAGGTAGGCGCGGATGCACGTCGCCGAAAGCGTCGCCGAGTCGACGAGCATGCTTACGCACTCCCTCGCGTCAAGCGAGCTCGCTTCTTCTTGGCTACCAATAAAACGACCTGCGAGGAGACAATGATGAGTACCACGGACACCACAAACACTACAATCGGATGAAGGAAGACGACTCACCAAGCAACGGGCGGGCGAGTCCCGTGATGAAGCACTGAAGCGACGTGTGGTCGTCCTGAAGCCTAGCAATGAGGGCTTCCGACACCTTGCGGTCTTCCTCCGCGGCCGCAATGGCGGCCTTAGCTCGCCCGTCCGCCGAGCTTGCTTCTTCTCTCGCTTCCCGCAGCTCGCGCTCGAGATCGGCGACCCGCTGTTCAGCAGCACTCAAAGCAGATCGCAACGCCACCAACTCACCAGCAGGGACAAGTTCCTGGCGAGCTTCCTTTGCCTTCACAGCAACAGCCTGAAGCTCCTTGTTCGCTTCTTGGATGGTGGCCAGCTCCTTCTCAGCACGCTGTTTCGCGGCCAATCGGTCCGCCGACTCAAAGTCAGTAAAAACGAAAATTACTCAGTGCCCACCCGCTAAAATTTAGCGCATGCGCACTCGGGGAATGGCGATCACGAAAATTACTCAGTGCCCACCCGCTAAAATTTAGCGCGTGCGCACTCGGGGACTGGCGATCACGAAAATTACTCAGTGCCCACCCGCTAAAATTTAGCGCGTACGCACTCGGGGACTGGCGATCACGAATTCTCGGTGCACCGCTAAAATTTAGCGCGTATGCACTCGGGGACTGGATGCGAAAGTAAAAAACGAGAAATTATAAGAATCAAGCCGCTGCTAAGCACCGACCTGATCCTCGGGGACTGGAGGTACCTGGATGGCTGCACCAAGCATGCCATGGAGTTGTATTGCGTCCACAGACGCAAGCAGCGCCGGCGTGTGCCCACGACGTTGGTCGACTTCAGCGTCGGCGGTCCCTGGAGCGAGGTTCGGGGGCGCAGCCCCGCTCGCCGTGGCCGCCTTGGTCACGAAGCGGGGGAAGGTAGCGATCGAGGCACCCGCTCCAAGGGAAGTCGCTTCCTCCGGTCTAGGCAAGGAAACGCCCTCCTTCGTAGACGCGGTTGCTTCCACTGCGGGTCCGGCCGGTGCGGCCGCCGTGTCGTCAGAGACAGTGACGATGTCGTCGCCCTTGGCTTTCTTGCTGCCCTCCGCTGAGGCGACGACCTCGTCCGCTTTCCTCTTACGGGAAGGATCCTCCTCGCTAGCGGCGGAGGGTACCTGAGCCACGGTCGGATGGCCCATCTTTTTCACTCCGGTCCTGCATATCAATCGAATCAATAAAAGACAACCGAAGCAGTTATGAAAGGTAAGGAAGGGTGAACGCACTCACTTGGCGACTGGAATGAAACGTAACCCTGTACGAAGGCCGGCCGGTTTTTCCATCTCGGGGCCCAGTTGGCGACTGATCCCCAGTTCCAGGACGTCGTGGGCCCAAGACACGGATGGCTTCTTCGTCGTTGAGGCCGCGGCTGGCGCCTCTGGGACACCTTCGGCAGGGGCCTCCTCGCGAATTGGAGCCGCTGCGGCCGGAGCCTCCTTGCGGGGCGAGACCGCCACGCTCGGGACCTCCTTGCTAGGCGAAGTCGCCACAGCAGGAGCCTTCCCTAGCCCTGAGACCGGCGCGAATGGCGGAGGCATCAAGGCCAGCGGTACTTCCACGGTCGGCGTGTCTAGCGCGGTTGTCGCTGGGGGTGCGCCGTCATCGGCCGAGCTGAGAGCATCGGAGCTCATCGAAAGTGCGGCGAGGCCATCCTTGACTTCGTCTCCTCTTCGGGGCCTCGCCTCCTTTCCTTCTTCTTCTTCTTCGGAGCATGGCTGGCGGCGAGGTGGTCTCTGGGAGCTCGTCATCATCATGACGCCGAGGCTCCTGCCGCTTCGATTTACCGCGTTGCCCGCGGGTCTTTCGGACCAGCGGGGCAATTTCCTCTTCGGACTCGTCCTCATCGTCCTCGTTGCCCATCGCGGGTGGCGATTCGCTTGTATCCTGGGCGGATAACCCCGGGCTCTCGTCATCGGCGGGTGGGAGCCACCCTTCCACCACTTGGAATAGCTGCGATGAATACGAAACAGAGTTAGAATTACCGCGACTGCATACGCTGCGACTGCGAACAAGATAAAGAAATTACCGTCGGAGCCGGACGCTTCGCGGTGTAGGGGGGGACCCCGGCCTGCGCATCCGCATACACCGCCTGGGTGATCTTCTTCAACGCTGGGAGATAGTCCTCCAGCTTCCACTCGTCGAGGCAGGCTTTCGTCGAGTCTCCTCGGCCCGTGTACTGATACATGTAATGGTCGCGTTGGGCGAGCGGAACGAGCCGCCGCCCAAGCCAACAATTGTACAAGTTTATCGTCTGGAGCCCCTTCTTCTTCAGACCACGGATGGCCTGGAGCATCTCGTCGACGACCATCCGCTGGTCGTCGGGAAGCTTGCCGACCTGGAGATGGCGTGGCTCGGAGCGTTGGCCGAGCGGGATCGCCGCCTCGTCCTCGAGTCGCCTCGGTCACGTAGAACCATGACTTCTTCCGCCGCTGCTTTGGCGGCAGCATCGGATCAAGAAGGAAGCTTTGGACTTGAGCTGAACGTCAGCCGCGGCTAGCATTGACCGCCCGCCTCGCGGTGACCGTCCATGGAACAGATCTTGCCACAAGGAAAGTAGGGCGGCAGCCATAGCACTCGCAGCGCCACGAAGATGGCGAGCTGCTCGATCTTTGTGGGGACCCAGATCGAGGGCTGGATCCCGTAGTAGGCGCAAAAACGCCGGAAGAACAAAGACGTGGGAAACCCTAACCCCCGCTCGAGATGACTGGTGAAACAGACGAACTCCCTCTCTCGCGGGTTTGGGGTCGTTTCTCCGGCTGCGGGGATACGCCAACAGCCGGCTCGCAGGATTCCGGCCTCCTCGAAGGAGGCCAGCTGCGCCCTTGTGCACTTGGATCTGCCCCAAGGTTCGGTGGAGAGGGCCATGGCCGAGAGGTTGGTTGGAGATCGGAGGATTTCGGGTCGATTGGATCACGGAGCAAAGGAAGGAAGATGCGCGCACTCGGAAGAAATGGTGGGCGGTTGGCTCTGCGATAGCCTACCATTCCTCTTATATAGCGGGAGTTGCCCGCCAAATCAGGGGGCCGTTACCGCGCGATGATTACGCCAAAAGTTACCGTTGAGTTACCTTAACGGCTAGTTTGACCACGCCTGACGGTCCAACTCCAGCCACTCGGCTCGCTAGGTCACTCGCCTTGACCGTGTCCCGTTGGCTCGACTCGCCCAAGACGCGACTCGGTTCACCGGATTTTCTCCTTCATACAGGAGCCCGCCGACGATTCGACTGGATGCCTACTTTGAAGCCGTATACTCCGACTGCCAGCAGCCACTTACGCCTAATCAACGACGGCCTCGGGGACTACTGATGGGGATACGCCTACTGGGGTATACTCAGCGGGACGTTTCCGACTGGCCCAAGGGCTGGCGAGTGGGCCTGCAGAACGGCGAGTGGATCAAAGCCCAGCAAGGTACCAAGCGGGGAAGTGAAGGCCCAGCGGTAGATAGGCCCGTCGTACTAGGTTAAACGACATCAAGCAGTAACGAATCGGTTGAGATATGTAAACCCTAGGGGAGGTGAGCCTATATAAACCTCCCTATGGGGTGAGTAGAGACACGTTCCCTCATACACCCAAGCGACTCGCCGCCTAGCCGCCGAGCTCGCCCATTGTAAACACCTCCATAATACAATCTAGCAGGAGTAGGTCTTTACCCTCCGGGGGGCCGAACCTTGGTAAAACCCTATGTCTTTGTCCTCATCTCGCACCGCAGATGGCTGGCCGCCCTTGCCCCTCGTTCTACTACTCGCTGCCGATTGCAGCGTCTGCCGTGGCCATTCCCACGACACGGGGCGAAGCTCACATCAACTCAACGGCCTTATCCGCGAAGAAGCAAAACACTAGAAGAAACACCGGATGCGATATTTAATACTACGACAGAAGATCGGGCATGATGCATGTATGATGTAAGACATGGCAAGGTGCGATGCAATTGGGCAATATTAAGTGGAACCGGGGTCCCGACATTTTAATTAGGTGACTTAAGTTGTTTTACTACCCCGCAATTTAAATGTTGTTTTAACATGGCAAAGATGGCACCAGTTCGCTGCACAAATTTAAATGAGGCCAATATGAGACTAGATTTGCCCGCATATGGGCCCCATATTTAACTATGCAGTGAATCGGCATAGTGCCCCCAAACCACACAAATATGCATGCAAGAACATTTATTATATAACAGGTTTATATTTCAGTTATAAAGTAGGGCTCGGAAGGAATCACACATTAGGGTTCGACGATCTTGGGGTTCCGGGGTTCGGGGTCCGGTCTCAGGGTTCAGGGTTCGACGGAAACTTTCTCGGACTCCGGGATCGTTCTCAGATAACGGGGTAGATCTTGGCGTTCCGCGAGGAAGGGCTTGGTTCGGTGTCGATCTTGTAGTCGCGAAGATCTTGTCGGGGCCGCGTATCGGGTCGGCCTTGGCATCCGGGAGGAAGAACTTGGCGTTCTGCGTCGGTGTCCTTACCGTCTGGGTTCTCGAGCATCGCATCCAGGAAGGAGTACTTGTCGTTCGGGGTCTCGATGTCCGGGGAGAAGTACTTGTCGTTCCATGGCGATCTCGGCGGCTTCGGAGGGTTTGAAGATCGGTCTTCGGATCCATGAGGGAGAGAACGTCGTGTTCGGTCTTCGAGTCCCGGGAGCAAGCGCTAGGGTTCGTGTGGCGATCATGTTTCCCATGAAGGAGGGCTCGGGGCTCGTCTTTGCTTGTCGATGGTCTCAGGAAGATCTTGAGACACCACGATGTGGGCATCATACCAACACCATGTCACCACTATACTGTCAGATTAGTAGCATCAACACTGCAGAAACAGGAGGCATTCCCAGGCTCGTGCGTGCGCAAAAAGACAGAGGCGGCTCTGGCTCGCTTGCTGCACTCGCACGGGGGAAGGTGCCCGCAGCCAGCCGGGCAGAGGAGGTTCCAGGCGAGGGCGGGCTCGCGGCAGGCAGCGGGGCGGCCAGCCGGCGTTGGGGCTCCGGGCAGGGCCTGCGACCGACGGAGAACAGGCGGCCTCCTGGGCGACGATGACGGAGGCGCGCGTCCGGGGGAGGGAGGCGCCAGGGGCCTGGAGGAGGCGCAGGGCGACAGGGCAGAGATCAGAGGCGGCCGAGGAAGGGCCGGCGAGCTCGGCCGCAGGTGGGCAGCGGGTTGGAGAGGGCGGCCGGGGACGGGTCCTGCGGAGGGAGTAGGCGCGGGCCGGCGCACGGGAGCCGGTGGAGGCGGTGAAAGCTCGCGACGCGGACGCCGGTGGCGTGGTGGGAGCCGGGAAGAGCCGCTGGCGAGGGGCTGGTGAGGGCCTGTGGTAGGGAGAGGGTAAGGAGAGTGGGTAGGATGGGCTAGGGTGAGAGAAAGAGAGAGGGTGGGGCTGGTGGATTGATGATGTGGCGGGGTGGGTAGGAAGTAAGCGGAGGGGTGAGGTGGCGAGTTGTGAGTGGTGGGTAGGATAGATTCGGGTGGGAATAGGATTTTGAGTCTAGGTTTTGTAAAGATGTGTTTGTTTGGTTTTGTTTATTTTAAAACAAGGCCACTTTGCAATTAGTTTTTAGGGAAATAAAATATCCGATACGATCGGGGTTTTGCCTTCGAAATAAAGAGGGGTGTTTGTACAAAGCAAAACTAGGCTTTTCGAAATAGTTCAGACAAACAATGCATGATGATGACAATGCAATGCACAAAAACAACGCGATTTTCTAGTAGTGGTTTTGCGGGATGCCACAGTTCTGGTGGAGGAGAGCGATGATCTTCGCAATGTCGCCATGGACTTCTTTCAGTATATCTGGCTAGAGACGGGCGAGCCTCATGACATCGCCAGCCTGGCGCTTGCCCTGACGCACGGAATAGATGTTCTTGAGATCAGCAAGGAGTTGGCGGCTCGCGGTGGTGTGGATATGGAGCTAGCTCTGGTGAAGTCTTTGTATCCGGATGCAGACCTGGGCGCTCTCATCAGCGGTTTCCATGTCGGAACCAGCTACGAGGGCCTCCGCCAAAGTGTTCCTGAGATCAGGTCTTGCAGAGTCAAGATTGGCACCTATGTGGAGCTGGACCGTGACTTACGTGACCACTCCAAGCCGGTGCTATATCACTGGATACCAGAACCTACAAGCGGCATTGACATTGCCTCCTCCTGCCAGATTCCCATAGCTGGTGCCAATGTTGCCTCCTCTAGCTAGATGCCCGCAGCTGGTGCTGATGCTCCTTCTCCTAACCCAACTCCTTCTCCTAAAGCCGACATTCCTTCTGCCAGTGTTGCGTGATACATTGCAAATGTATCTATAATTTTTGATGCTCCATGCTTGTTTTGCACCAACTATCTTATGTTTTTGTCTACACTTTGTGGCATTTTTATGAATTTTCTGGAGATAACATATTAACAAGATCCACAGAGCTAGTGTCCTGTTTTCTACTGTTTTTGGTTTCAGAAAAACTAGTAAAGAAATATTCTTGGAATTGGACGAAACAAAATCCGAAGTTCCTATTTTTCCTGACATGACACGGAGTCCAAAGGAGAGGGGGAGACGCACCCCAGGGCGGCCACACCTGGCCCAGGCGTGGCCATGGGGGGCGCGCCGTCCTAGGGTGTGGGCCTCCTGGCGCTCCACCGACCTTGCCTCTCCACCTATATAAACCCCCTAGATGAAAACCCTAAGGACCCAATCAGAATTCCATTAAAAAGTACGTAGACGCCACCACCACAGTCCCTAGATCGGGAGGGATCTGAAGCTCTTCCCGGCACCCTGCCGGAGAGGGGAGATCATCCCGGAGGCTTCTTCATCACCATGCCTGCCTCTAGAGTGATGTGTGAGTTGTTCATCCTTGGACTACAGGTCCATGGCAGTAGCTAGATGGTTGTCTCTCCTATTTTGTGCCACCATGTTTAGATCTTGTAAGCTGCCTATCATGGTCAAGATCATCTTATTGTAATGCTACATGTTGTGTTTGCAGGGATCCGATGAATATTGAGTATTATGTCAGATTGATTATTCTTCTATCATGTCTATGTTATTTGTGATCTTGCATGCTCTTCGTTGCTAGTAGTTACTTTGGCCAAGTATTTGCTTGGGACTCCAAGAGGGAGTATTTATGCTGGATAGTAGGTTCATGCCTCTAGTAATCTGGGAGAGTGACAGAAACTTCTAAGATTGTAGATGTGTTGTTGCTACTAGGGAGAAAACAACAATCCTTTGTCCAAGGGAAATTGTATTGTTTACATGACATACTTTTCTTAATGCAAATATATGTTGCTTGCAACTTAATACCCGAGGTTTTTTCGGATGATATCCCGGAGATGGATTATTAGTCATAGATGCAGTTGGATTATGGTCTATGTATCATGTTGTAATGACCAAGTGAATATCATAGTGATCATCATGTCATGTACATGCATTGTTATGCATTCTCTATTTTTCAATTGCCACGCTGTAATTTGTTCACCCAACATGTTATGTATCTTATGGAGAAACACCTCTAGTGAACTGTGGACCCTGGTCCATTCCTTCCCATTGATATTCCATCTTCTATTTACTATTTACTTTCTGCAATTACTACAAGAAATTATTTTCTTCCACACTATACGTTTAATCCTTTGTTTTCAGCAAAACCAGTGAGCTTGACAACCTCATTGATATGTTGGGGCAAAGTATTTTGGTTGTGTTGTGTGCAGGTTCCACGTTGCTAGAAAGACTTTTGGAATTGGTTTGTTTCTCCTACTGGTTCGATAACCTTGGTTCAATAACTGAGGGAAAACTTGCTGATGTGCTCATCATACCTTGCTCTTGGGGTTCCCAACGGGCTCTACATCAATTGAGCCATCACAAGCTTTTCTAGCGCCGTTGCTGGGGAGAAAGAAGATTCCTGCAAGGGGAGTCTCTCACTACAAATCACTTTAATTTTTTTGTTTTGCTTTGTTTATTTAGATTTGTTCGGTTTGCTTCTTTTTATCAAAAACACCCAAAAATTAGTTCCTACTTTAGTTGCTATTTTTACTGGCTATCTTTAATCTTGCAAAAATGACTACTGCTGAAAACACTAAGTTGTGTGACTTCACTAGCACAAACAACAACGATTTCATTAGCACACCTATTGCTACACATGTTCCTCAAGCTACTTTATATGAAATTAAACCTGCTTTGTTGAATCTTGTTCTGAAAGAGCAATTTTCTGGTGTTAGTACTGATGATGCTGCTGCTCACCTTAATAATTTTGTTGAACTTTGTGAGATGCAAAAATATAAGGATGTAGATGGAGATATTATTAAGCTTAAATTGTTTCCTTTCTCTTTAATAGGAAGAGATAAAGATTGGTTGTTATCTTTGCCTAAAAATAGTATTCATTCTTGGATTAAGTGCAAAGATGGTTTCATTGGAAAATATTATCCTCCTGCTAAGATTATATGCATGAGAAGTGACATAATGAAATTTTAAAATTTGATAATCAACAAGTTTCTCAAGCTTAGGAAATAATGAAATATTTAGTGAAGAATTGCCCACTCATGGACTGACTACTTGGATGATTATCCAAACCTTTTATGCAGGACTAAATTTTTCTTCAAGAAACCTATTGGATTCGGCTGCTGGAGGTACCTTTATGTCTGATACGTCCATTTTGCATCACTATTTTATACCATAATTTTATTCTATTCATTGATATATTTCATATTAAGAGGTGTTACTTATATTATTTCATCTATTTTTGAATGTTGGATGATTCTTGGAGGATGAACTGCCGGAGTCCGGATTATGATGGAAAAAGCGGTATTTGGATGCAATTTTCGCGAAGATCATAAAACACCAGAAAATACATGGAAAATCCTATTTTTCCAGGAGACGAAGGAAGCCAGAAGGGGAGGCTGAGATGGGCCACAGGGGGCCCACACCCCCCATGCACGGGCCACCCTAGGCCGCGCCACCAGGGGGTGTGGCCACCCTAGCCCACCTCCTTCTCCGCCCTTTCGCCTATATCTTCTCCTCGAAATCCTAATACACGGGGAGAGACCACAGAAAGATTCCGCCGCCTCTACGGGGCGAAAACTACATAGAAAGAAAGAGCTCTCCGGCAGACAGATTTCTGTCGGGGAAATTCCTTCCCGGAGAGGGGAGATCGTCGCCATCAACACCTTCATCAAGCTAGACTTCATCAGGATCATCATACACACCATCATGACCACTTCATACCACTGTAACAATTGTGTTGAATATTGCATAGTTCTTAGGGAAACTTTCCCGCTGTTGATTACTTTTGTAGTTGATGCTTGTGAGTGGAGCCATTGAATTATTGTTTATATTCATATTTTTATTCATCATCATATCATTTCTAATCTTGATCCATATGATTCCTCGTGAGTAGTTTGTTTAGTTCTTGAGGACAGGGGAGAAGTCATGTTGTTAGTAGTGGAATTGTGTTGAGGTATTATTCAATGGTTTAATATTTAAGTTGTGGTGCTATTCTTCTAGTGGTGTCAAGTGAACATCGACTACATGATACTTCACCATTTATGGGACTAGGGGAATGCATTATGTACTTGGCTACTAATTGTGGGATTGCTGGAGTGATAAAAACCTGAACCCCCGTTAGGAAACCTTTGCACAAGGGAGTGTAGGAACTCAGAGTTTAAGGCTGTGGTTAGGTTTTTATCTTAATTACTTTCTTGTAGTTGCGGATTCTTGCAAGGTGTTTAATCGCAAGTATTTATTAGTCCTAGTAAGGTTAGTACATTAGCACAGGTTCACCCACACAACACTTAGGCTACCAAATAAGATTAATCAACTATATGAAGCGAAATCACTTGATAGTATTCCCATGTGTCCTCGAGAACGTTTGCTCCTCATAAGTAATACAACCGGCTTGTCCGTTGCTAAGAAAAGATTGGGCCACTTGCTGCAATTATTTGCTGTCTTTATTTACTTTCACTTTATTTCTTTGCTTTATCAAAAAAACCTAAAAATCCGTTTGTTAGTATTTACAGTGAATTCTTGAGCCAGTACCACTAGTCAGCACCTTATGCTTCTCGTTGGGATCGACACTCCTATTTATCGAAAGTACTATGATACACCCCCTATACTTGTGGGTCATCAAGACTGTTTTCTGGCGCCGTTGCCAGGGAGTGAAGCGCTATTGAAGAGTGGAACTGGTAAAGGAAACTTATACTATGAGTATTGCTTTTTATTTCTTTTTGTTATTTCGTTTCCAATATGGATAACCCAATTAGTTTCTTATTTGGGAAAGCTACTACCACTGCTAGGGTAGTAGATGAACCACCACTTGTTGAGATAGATCCTTTTAAGATACCTACAAGAATTGTTGATCGTGTTATGGATAATTATTATTTTGGGGATGGAACTATCCATCCTGGTGATCACTTGCTCTTTATCAATGAATTATGCGGGTTGTTTAAGTGTGCAGGTATCACAACAGAGCAAGTTAATAAAAAGTTACTCTCTATATCATTGAAATGAAGAGCTAAAGAATGGTATATGCTGCTGAAGAATGGACAATCTATGGAATGGGAGGAAATTGTACCTCTCTTTTATTCTAAATTATATATTCCCAGTGAGATTCATAAGGATAGGAATCAAATATATAACTTTTGTCCTCGTGATGGAGAGAGTACAACCCAAGCTTGGGGGAGTTGAAGTTACTAATGCTTAAATGTCATATTCATGAACTCCCTAATAATATTATTATCAATAACCTTTGATGGGGATATGCCGAGTGGGGTATACCCAGCAGGACATTTCCCACTGGCCCAAGATGCCAGCAAGTGGGCCTGCAGGACGGCGACTGGATGAAGGCTTAACAAGGAGCCAGGCGACTGAAGCTGGAGGCCCAGAAGCGTAGTTAGGCCCAGTCGGATTAGGTCAAGTATCCTACGAATCCTTAACTAATTTGGTTGTAGATCAATAAACCCTAGCGAGGTGAGACTTTATAAACCTCCCTAGGGTACGCATAGAGGAAACGTTCCATCATACACCCCTAGCGACTCGCCGCCTAGTCGTCGAGCTCGCCCTTTGTACTCTCTCATCAATACAATCTAGCAGGAGTATGTCTTTACCCTTCGGGGGGCCAAACCTGGGTAAACCCTTGTGTCTCCGCCCTCATCTCGCACCGCAAATGGCTGGCCACCCTTGCCCCTCGTTCTACTACTCGCTGCTGATTGTAGCATCTGTCGTGGCCATTCCCACGACAGTGGCGCCCATCGTGGGACGTGGCCGGTCAGGCCGGTGCTCTGCGGCGAGATACAATCTACCCATCAACGAGACGATCGCCACCAACCGCATGATCGCGATCGGCGAGATCCTCCAGATCTTGCCGAGCAGCTACGTCCCGGCGGCGCGCCCCGTCACGCACAGCGTGATCATGCCGGTCGTCATGATCAGCCTCTTCGTCGGCTTCACCGACGTCATCTTCTCGGAGGACTCGGCTTTCGGAGAGCCAGGTCCGCACCATCCACCGCCTCGCCTCCGAGTACGACTCGACGAACAGCAACGTGGCCGAAACCAGCGTGGTCGCGAATGACGCGGCCCTCAACGACGACGCTGATTCGGCGACCCCGGCGTCAGTCGTCGGATCCATCGTCACCGCGTCGCCCGCGGGCTCCATCACCCAGGTCTCCAACACAGGGGACTTCAAGGACCCCTCCATCCTTGGGATCTTCGACTCCGATTCCGGATCAGAGAACTCCAGTGACTTCCACGCCGGAACCGGTCGCTACGCCGCGACCTATATGGTGAGCGGCACAGACGCCCCGCCAGACCCCTTCTCCATGCTGGTCCCACCGACTGTGATGGCAACGGAGGTCTAAGAACTCCGCATGCGACTGGCGGACGCTGTCCGCAAGGAGCAAGCCAAGCGCAAAAAAATTCGCCTCGAGCAGGCAACGACACAGGAACTCTTGCGCTACCACCAACTCTGCATCAGGTCGTGCCTGACCCCCCCCCCCCCCCGTTTAGGGCCGCGCCCTGAACTTCGACGACAAGAACGACCCAGCCCGCGTGGCCGATCGCGTGATCTGTGAGAACGTGCCACTAGGAGGAAGCGCTCGACAATCACCAGGCGCGTCAGCGAACGGCGCTCCACCACCACCGCCCGGCCGCACGCCCCCTCCAAACCAACCGAGGATCATGATCTCCGTGCAGGAGCGATACGTGAACAGCCTCCCGCTATTCTCCACTCCGATGGACAACGTCATCGCGAGCTGAGCCACGGTCGACAACATTAACATAACCGGGGAAGGCATCCTGCAGATCCAGTATGCCAGGGCCGTGCTCGCCAAGGCTGTCGAGCAACAAGCTGCGGGAGCAGACTCGCGGGGACGCATGTACACCCTCACGTTAGGAAGCAGGGCGGCCTCGAGTGGCTGCCCGAAGATGGAAAACACCCTCAATTGCCTGCCCCCCGAGCCCCTGCAGCTCCAACCGCGACCCGTGAACTCGACACTCTCCACCAACGACCCGCGTCTGACGAACAACATGGTCGCTGCCAACAGGCAGCCAGTCGACATGCGGACCCACCTCATCAGTAACCAGAGCTGGTGCGCACGCCAGCCTGACGACCTGAGGAACACCCTGACAAATCGCGGCGAACTTCAAAGAACCGAAGGAGATCGAGAAGTACAACCCCTCCGTGTGGCTGGACACGTACCTCATTGCGATGGGAATCGGCAGCCACACCGACCTGCTCAATGCCCGCTACCTCCCCGTGATGATGGAGGGAGCGTGACGGCAATGGATCAACACCCTCCCCGCAGACAGCATCGACTCCTGGGAGGAAATGCGCGACGCCTTCGTCAAGCACTTCGATGTCTCCTACACCCGCGCCACCACCATCGAGGACCTAGAGCGATGTGTCTAGGGACCCCGCTAGTCGACCCACAGCTGGGTCCAGCGGTGGCAGGACCTGTGGTACAACACGGCCGGCATCCACCCGGACACCGCAATTCACTGCTTCAAGACCTCATGCCGCTACGAGCCCTTGGTCGCCAAGCTCAAGAAGGTGTACAAAACACTCGACAACATACCAGACCTCCTAGAGATTGCCAAACGGTACACAGAGGAGGACCCAAACCAAGAAACCGACAATGAGATAGAAGGAAACCTCCGCACGAGCGGCCAAGACAACGGGAGACGACCCGAGCTACGCTACAGAAAAAATCGCCTTACCGGCAAGCGTCGCGGTGAAGGGAGAGTCGACTTCGTTGCCAATGCCAGCTATGCTCTGCGTGAGCCCAAGAGCTTCCGCCGCGACGGAGGCCAGCGTCGCGATGGCGGCAATTACAAGGCGAAGCCGAGGTTCGACCCCGCGGCTCTCCTCAACCTGCCCTGTGTGTTCCACAGCAGGAAGGGGAAGCCCGCCACACACACGACCACCGACTGCCACTCGCTGAGGGAGATCGAGAAGGCACGCCGCGCAAGGGAGGACCCCAACAACCACCTGCCAAACGGCGGGGCATTCGTCAATGACGTGGGATCGCTCCGCACCTTCACCGGGTTCAGCACCAAGCGCGAGAATAAGGTCATCGCCCGCGCCGTTACCGTCAACGCAGTGTCCCAGGTTGACGTTTCGCGCTTCCTAAACTGGTCCGAGCAGCGGATCACCTGGAGTCGCGAAGATGACTCGCCACGGATCGCCTTGGTGGTCAACCCCAAGTTGGGAGACTACTGGCTCCCCAAGATGCTGATGGACGGCGGAAGCACCATCAACATTCTCTACCTGGACACGTTCAGGCGACTGCGGCTCTGGCAGTCGATGATGGAGATGACCTACACCACCTTCCACAGCATCGTCCCCGGTTGGATGGTGTACCCGATCGGCAAGGTGACGCTGCCAGTCACGTTCGGCACTCCGGCGAATTTTCGCACCGAGCAGATCATCTTCGATTTGGTGCCCTTTAATAGCCCCTACCACTGCGTCTTGGGGCGGCAGGCGTTTGGAAAATTCATGGCGGCGCCCCACTACGCGTACAACACGCTAAAGCTCCCAGGGACGTGCGGCATCATCATCATCCACAACGATCCTGACATGGCCACCGAGTGCGAGGCCAAAGGCGTCGAGCTCTCCGACGCCGTCATAGCGGAAGAAGCCAACCACGTGGAGGAGCTTGCCAAGTACACAAGCGGGGTCAACAACGACGACCCCACAATACTCAAGAAGCCCAACTCGGAGGGCGGCGGCTCCACCGCCTTCAAGGCAACGACGCACACTCGCACCGTGGAGCTTGTCCCAGGCGACTCCAGCCAGACGGTGACGATCGGGACGGGCATGAGCCCAACATAGGAAGGCGTGCTCATTGAGTTACTACGTGAGAATCGCGACATCTTCGCATGGAAGCCATCTGACATGCCTGGTGTCCCAAGGGAACTAGCTGAGCACAAACTCAACGCTGACCCCAAAGCGCGACCCATCAAACAGTCGTTGTGGACCTTCAATGAAGAGCCCTGCCGAGCAATCGCCGAAGAGGTGCAGAGTCTACTCGCTGCAGGCTTCATTTGGCCAATCAAATACTCCAAGTGGCTGGCAAACCCAGTCCTGGTCGAGAAGAAAAATTGGACCTGGAGAATGTGTATCGACTACACAAACCTAAACAGCGCCTGCCCGAATGAGTAGTTCGTCCTCCCGCGGATCGATCAAATCATGGACTCGACCGCGGGCATGGAGTCGCTGTGCTTCCTTGACGACTACTCTGGTTACAACCAGATCAAAATGGCAGTCGAGGACAAGGAGAAGACGGCGTTCATCACGCCATTCGGAGCATTCTGCTACACCGCTATGACCTTCGGTCTTAAGAACGCTAGAGCAACCTACCAGAGGTGCATGCAAGAGTGCCTTGCAAGCCAAGTTGGCCGCAACATCCACGTCTACATCGACGACGTGGTGGTGAAGTCCACTCGCCAGGGCGATCTACTCGTCGACCTGGCAGAAACCTTCGCAAACCTGCGGAGGTACAAGATCAAACTAAACCCAGGAAAGTGCACCTTCGGTGTACCTAAGGGATAGTTGCTGGGGTATGTCGTCTCCAAACGAGGAATCGAGGTGAACCCCACCAAGATCAACACGATCGCCTGGCTCAGCAAACCCGAGGGCCTGCACGACGTCCAGAAGTTGGCGGGGCGAGTCGCGGCTCTCAGTCGCTTCATCCCTTGGCTAGCGAGAAGGCGATGCCCCTCTACCTCCTAATGCGCAAGAATCCCATGTTCCGGTGGTACAATGAGGCAGACGATGCGCTCCACGCACTCAAGGAGGTGCTACTCACGGCCCCGCTACTCGCCTCCCTGTCGACAAGGAACCCAGCTCGTCTATGTCGTGGCCTCCGAGTGAGTCGTCATCGCCGTCATGGTCGTCGAACGTCCAGAAGAGGGCAAGGAGCGCACGGTGCAGCGACCTGTCTACTACATCAGCGAAGTCCTCACCGAGTCGCGCTAGCAGTACCCGCAATACCAGAAGTAGGTATATGCGGTCTTTAGAGCCCAGCGGCGACTGCCGCACTACTTCCAGGAGCACCCAATCACGATCGTCTCGTCAGCATCGTTGCAGGACATCATCCGCAACCGCGAGGCGACCGGGCGAGTCACCAAGTGGGCCATCGAGATCAGAGTCCACAACATCAGGTACGAGCCGCGCAAGGCAATCAAGTCGCAGGCCCTGGCAAACTTTCTCGCCGATTGGGAGGAGGCGCAGCAGCCAGAGAAACTGCCGTACCTCCACTACTGGTCGCTACACTTCGACCGCTCCAAGAATGCAGATGGCGCAGGGGTAGGGATCATCCTCACATCTCCAAAGGGTGACAAGCTACGCTACGTCCTGTACCTCGACTTCACCACCTGTACCAACAACATGGCCGAGTATGAGGCGCTCCTCCATGGCATGCGAGCAGCCAAGGAAATGAACATCAATCGTCTGCGCTGCTACGTTGACTCCGACCTCGTCACTGGGCAAGTCTCCGGCACTTGCGATGCAGTCTCCCCCACCATGGCGGCATACCGCCAAGACGTGGACTAGCTGGAAGGCCACTTTCCCGGCTACTCCATGTAGTGGATCGGTTGGTGCAAGAACGAGGAAGCCAACGACCTCTCTTGCATCGAGTTGGCTCGCCTCGCGCCACCCGCAGGCGTCTTCCTCCACACCATCACCAAGACTTTCGTCTCTCCCCCGTGGGAGATCGGCATCAGAATTCCGCTACAACCAGAAGCAGCCCCAGTCACCATGCTCACTGAGCCAAGCGACTGGACCGCGTCGTACGTCGCCTACCTGGAGGTAGGGACCCTACCCACTGACGAGACGGAGGCCCGGATGATAGTACGCCACTGCAAATCCTTCGTCATCATCAACGGCGAGCTCCACAAGCGCAGCGTGACCGGCGTGTTCCAACGCTGCGTCCAACCCACAGAAGGCCGGAAGATCCTCCAGGACATCCACGTCGGCGACTATGGCCAGCATGTTGGCGCTCGCTCCCTGGTCGCCAAAGCCATGCATCACGGCTTCTACTGGCTCACCACGCACGCCGACGCGGTCGACATCGTTCAACACTGCGTCGGATGCCAGAAGTATGCCAACAGACCCACGTCCCAAGCTCGGCGCTCAAGACCATCCCCATCACCTAGCCATTCGCCGTGTGGGGCATGGACATGGTAGGCCCCTTCAAGAAGGCCCCTTATGGATTCACCCACCTCCTAATCGCAGTCGACAAATTCACAAAGTGGGTGGAGGCCAAGCCAGTCCGCAAGTGTGACAGGAAGATAGCCACCAAGTTCCTACGCGAGCTCATCCATCGCTACGGGTTCTCACACAGCATCATCACGGACAATGGAACCAACTTCGCCAAAGGAGCCACGGCCGAATTCTGCGAGGAGCACCACATACGACTCGACCTTGCCTCAGTCGCCCACCCGGAGTACAACGGCCAGGCGGAACGCGTCAACTAGAGCATCCTCCATGGCTTGAAGCCGCGACTGCAAGTTCCCCTCGAGCGAACTCCTGGGTGTTGGGTAGAAGAGCTCCCCTCCATCATCCGTGGAATCCGCACCTCCATCAACAGGTCGATAGGGTTCACCCCCTTCTTCATGGTGGACGGTGCCGAGGCCGTCATGCCAACCGACATCAAGAACGAATCGCCGCGGGTGGTCAACTACGCGGAGGCCGACAACAAGCTCGCATGCTAGGACGGGGTCGACCAGCTCGATGAAGCACACGACCTAGCTCGCTCCCGCACCGCCATCTACCAGCAAGTACTTCACCGCTACCACAGTCGGCGAGTACGGACTCGCACCTTCCAGGAAGGCGACCTGGTACTGCGTCTGATCGAGGACAAGAAGGGCATGCACAAGATCTCTCCCCCCTGGGAGGGACCATTCGCCATCGGGCGAGTCCCTTGGCAACGACGCCTACTACCTCATTGACGTCCGAGGAGACGGAAAACTCGACGTCAAGCAGCCATGGAATGTAAACCTCCTACGAAAGTTCTACTCATAGACCTCCAGACATGTACCTCCTACCCGCTATAAAATAAAGAAGATTGATTCACACAAATTGTGTCCAATCTCCATATCTTGTGCCACCTGCACTCATAATAACAGCTCTATGCTACTCGCGGAAGTCAACCCTTGGTTACGCGACCGGCACGGCCAAGTAGTGCGGTACGAGGGAAGCCAAAAATTCGGGCGTTGTATCGACCACGAAAAAAGCCAACCCAGAGCCCCATCGGAGTCGCCTCGCTCGACTGGCTTTCCGAGCCAGGACAACTGCATTCTCTTCCCATAGCGACCCAGTCCTCCACATCCTCGGCGCAGCGACTCGAACGACTAAGTACCACGCTCGGGGACTGACGCCAGCCCAAACAGGAGCGACTAGGGAAAACCCCAAGTATGACAGCGCGTCCTGAATTCGCCATGCGACTGGTCCTACGGATCAGGTGGAGCGACGCCCCTAATACAACGTGCCCCGTCCTCGCCTACCCTAGGCATGCAACTAGAACAGCCAAGTACCATGCTCGGGCACTCGGCCACCCGACCCCGTTCGCACCCGAGAAAACGGTTAAGTACAGAGCACCCCTAGGAGTCGGCATGCGACTGGCTTTCCAAGCAATGGCGAGTCGACCACAACTTACTAACATTTTAACAACATGCATATACATAAAACGAGGTAAACCCCACAAAAGGGCGGACGCGCTCGGGGAATCGCATAACCCACAAATCAAAATATTGACAAAGGCATCCTTGTAGTCCTTAAAGCAGAAAAATTTGTTTGCTTACAAGGGCAGTTAAATATCTGTTATAATTAAAGCCACTTGGCAAACTAATCTACTCCGCAGGCTTCGACGACGAGGCGCCACCACTCCTGCGACGGCGGATAAAAGGAACCCACATGTTCGAGGGGTACATCGTGAGAGCACCCACGATGGCCGCTCGGAACGGCTTCTCCACCTTGAAGTCACGGTGCGCCGACTCGGGGTCGTTCGGGGCGACGACCGTCTCCTGGTATAGAATAAGGTCACCCATCGCCCATACCCGGTCGGAGTACACCGCAGCCCTCCCGGTCAGCTTCAACACCTCGGCAATCTCGACTGCGCCCGTTGACGAAGGGTACCCGCTGGTGACATCGTCGAGGTCGAACTCGTCAGGGAAGTGCGTGAGCCCAAGGCTCAGCACAGTCGCAGCACCGCGACAAAAGGCCGACCGTGACATGAAGTCAACAACAGCCGGGGCCTTCTCCAGGTAGTGCTAGACTTCGACGAGGTCGCTCGGGATCACCTCCGTGGGCGAGATCTACTGAAGGTACGCCCGAATGCAGGTTGCTGACAGGGCGACAGAGTCAACCAGCTTGGTGATGCATTGTCGCGTGTCATACGACTGTGCTTCGGCAACATCATCAGTTATCCTCCCTACAAAACACAAGTAAATAGTAAGGAAGGCTCTAGCAAAACAAAGTGACCAGCACGCACGGGACTCGCCAAGGAACAAAGAGCTCACCAATCAAGGGCGACAGTGCTACGTGATGAAATCCTGCAGACCGGAGAGGTCATCCTACATCCCGGCGACGAGTGCATCTGACATCTTCCGCTCCTCAGTAGCAGCAACGGCTGCCTTGGCCCTCTCATCGGCCGAGGTCGCCTTCGCCTTTGCCTCCTTGAGCTCCCGCTCCAAGTCGGTGATTTGCCTCTCCGTGGCGCTCAGGGATGACTGCGCAGCCGTCAGTTCACTCGCCGGGACCATGCCTTGACGAGCCTTCTCTACCGCGGCCGCATGACCCTCTGCATCAACAAAACCATGAATACGAGGAAAGCAAGCTTTACGACCAACAACAAGCACAACAGCCACTTACCGGCAGTCGCCCGAAGCTTCTCGTTCGTTCCTTGGACAACGAGGAGCTCTCTCTCTAGACGCTCCCTGGTGGCAAGTTGCTCCGCTGACTCGCGCTGCAGGCGCTGCACAACCATGGAAGTATTAGCAAAGAAATTCCTAAGTGCCTAGCCGCTGAAATTCAGCGACTAGCCACTCGGAGACTAGACAGCGAAAGAAATTCCGAAGCGCCTAGCCTCTGAAATTCAGCGATTAGCCGCTCGGGGATTGGACAGCGAAATCAATAAGGATCCGACCGCTGAAATTCAGCGATCAAATCCTCGGAGACTGGACATACCTAGATGGAGGCACCTAGCATGCCGTGAAGCTCCATTGCGTCCATCGACAGGAGCATGAAAGGAGTGCGCCCGCGACGTTGGTCGACCTCCGCGCCGACGACCTCAGGAACCTGGCTCGATGGTGCTGACGCACTCTCCGTAGAGGCCTTTGCTACAAAGCGAGGGAATGTCGCTACTGCAGCCCCTATGCCACTCGAGGTCGGGCCCGTTGCCTCAACCTACGCCACGCGTTCCACCGGCTGTGACTCCACGTCGACCGTGGCCTTCGAGGCCGCATCCGCTCCAATCGTAGATTTGCTCGGGGCGACCGCCGGTTCGTCCGAAATTGTGACGACCTCGTCGCCCTTTGCCTTCTTTGCACCTTCAATAGGCGCCTCAACATCGTCGCCCTTGATCTTATTCGAAGGGTCGACTAGCGTCTCCACAGCACCCAACGGGACCTTGGCCACCAAAGGATGACCTATTTTATTCACCCCAGTCCTGCAAAACAATGCCATTAGCAAACTCGCTAGTCAAAAATGAATTGATCGGACAAACGAAAAACCTAAGGGGTATTCACTTGGCGACCGGGATAAAACGCAAGCTAGTACGAATGTTGGCCGGCTTCTCCAACTCTGGCCCAGCTTCCGACTGAGACCTGTCTCAAACACGCTCTATGCCCAAGACACCGAGGGCTTCTTTGAGGATGAAGCCGCGACAATCACCGCAGGCTCTCCCTCGGTGGCGAGGTTCCCGCGGCTGGAGAGGTTCCAAGCCCGGTGACTTTGGCGAAGGGTGGCGGCAGCGACGCCAACGGCACCTCACCTTCGGCAATAGCCACGTCGGCCACCTCGGTCGCATGCACCGGTGCACCGGCCCCAGCATCCTCGGACGCACTGGTAGTGTCGGAGCTACTCGTGGACCAAGGCGGTGACACCGGCTTAGCCGACCTCTTCTTATTCTAGGGCGATTTTTTCTTCGATGGCATGGCCACGCGCCGCGAAGTTTGTTCAGGGAGCTCGTCGTCATCCCCGTCATGAGATTCAAGGCTCTTGATAGCCTCGAGCTCCCGTTGCCGATGCCCACGAGTCTTATGGACCGTGGGTGCGACGGCCTCCACGACTTCGTCATCATCTCCATCGCCGTCATTGTCACCATCCTCGGCATCGTCGCCTCTAGTGTGAGCCTTGTCGGACGAGGAATCGCTCTCGTCCTCGATGGACTCGATTGAGTTTTCATCGTCAGCAGGTGGAAGCCAACCGCGACTGCACATCTGTGACTGCGAATGAACAAAAAAGGATGAACTTACCGTCGGAGCCTTGCGATTCACGGTGTAAGGGGGAACCCCGGCCTTCGCGTCCAGGTATTCCGCGTCAGTGATTTTCTTCAGGGCCGACGTATAATCGTTGAGCCTCCACTCGGCGGTGCAAGACTTCATCGGGTCGTCCTTGCCCGTGTACTCGTACATGTAGTGGGCGCGACTAGCCAGGGGCACCAGTCGCCGCCCAAACCAGCAATTTTACAAGTTAGATCGTCTGGAGGCCCTTCTTCTTTAGGCTGCGGATCGTCTGCAGCCTTTCATCAACCACCATACGCTGGTCATGCGGAACCTTGGCGACTTGGAGCCGACGTGGCTTGGGCCGGTCGGTGGAGTACATTGGAAGAGCCACCTCGTCGTCCGGCGGTGACTCGGTCACGTAGAACCAGTGTTTCTTCCACTCGTTCGCCGCCTTCTTTGGCAGCATCAAATCGAAGAAGGATGCCTTTGACTTCAACTGAATGGTGAGGCCCCTCGCGGCCAGCATTGGGTCGCCTGCCTCTTCGCGTCCAATCCTCCCGTGGAACAGATATTGCCACAGGGGGAAATACGGCCAGCAGCCTAGGTAGCACTCGCAAAACGCCACAAATATGGCGAGTTGCTCGATGTTGTGCAGTCCTAGGTCTGATGGCTGGATGCCGTAATAGGCGCAGAAGCGGCAAAAGAAGAGGGAGGTGGGGAATCCGAGCCCCCTCTCTAGGTGGCTCGTGAAGCAAATGAATTATCCTTCGCGCGGATCTGGAACCACTTCGCCGTTCGCGGGGATGCGCCATCTTCTGGCGCGGAGGATCCCCGCCTCCTCGAATGATTTTAGCAACACTTTTGTGCACTTGGATCTACCCCATGGCTCCGTCGAAGGCGCCATGAGTTGGAGGATCTAGGACTGTGGGTCGCTCTGGTCGCTGCGAAGGAATGGAAGACTAGGAATGCGCGAGACCAGAGGAAGTGTGGGAAATGATCATCCTTCACCTGTCACTCTTTTTATATAGCGGTTGTTACCCGCCATCTTCGGTGAGCCGTTACCGCGTGGTGATTATGCCGATATTACCGTTGGATTACCCGACGACTAGTTTGACCAGCGCTGACGGTCCAACTTCATCTACTCGACTCGTTGGCTTCAACGATTCGACAACTCGCCAACCAGATCGCCCTAGCCAAGATTCGAATGTTATCTTACCTGATCACCATAACAATGATTCGACTACTCTCCGAACCATTCGCCGTTCTATGATTCGACTGGTCGCCGTTATTGCGACTAGTATGACAAGTTCCCTCTTTATTTCAGGGAGTCCACTACCTATTCTACTTGGCATCCAAATTGGACCCGCATACTCCGACTGCCAACGAACACCTACGACGAATCAATGAAGGCCTGAAGGACTACTGATGGGGATATGCCGAGTGGGGTATACCCAGCAGGACGTTTCCCACTGGCCCAAGCTGCCAGCGAGTGGGCCTGCAGGACGGTGACTGGATCAAGGGTTAACAAGGAGCCAGGCGACTAGAAGCTGGAGGCCCAGAATCATAGCTAGGCCCAGTCGGATTAGGTCAAGTATCCTCCGAATCCTTAAGTAATTCAGTTGTAGATATGTAAACCCTAGAGAGGTGAGACTATATAAACCTCCCTAGGGTACGCATAGAGGACACGTTCCATCATACACCCCCTGCGACTCGCTGCCTAGTCGTCGACCTCGCCCTTTGTACTCTCTCATCAATACAATCTAGCAGGAGTAGGTGTTTACCCTCCGAGGGCTGAACCTGGGTAAACCCTTCTGTCTCCGCCCTCATCTCGCACCGCAGATGGCTGGCCGCCCTTGCCCCTCGTTCTACTACTCGTTGCCGATTGCAGCATCTGCCGTGGCCATTCCCATGACAACTTTTATGCAAGGCTTTCTCTTCATGATAAAGATTTACTAGATGCTTCTTGTGCTGGATCATTCACACTTATGAAATAAGAAGCTAAATGGGATCTTGTAGACCGTATTCAAGAAAACACCAAAGCATGGGAGAATGACAAAGGAAGAAAGTCATGTATAAATTATGATTATGAATATATTAAATCTTGTATGGGAACTAATGACTTTCATGATATTAGCACTAAGTATGGTCTTGATTCTCAAAGTATTGCCAATTGTTTTAAGGCCTTTGCCTCTTATATATAAATTCCCAAAAAGAAGTGGAACAAGTACCATGCACCTTATAAAGATGTTGTTAATCATGTTCCTGCTAGAAACATTGAAGCTTGTACTGTTGATCCTATCTTGCATGAACCTTATATTGAGAAAATACCTTTCCCTTCCAAGGTAAAGGAACATTCTATTATAGCTAATGTGGTTAGCAAAAGTACAAAGAAAGCTATTGAACCTGATGAAAAAATAAATATTGAACCTGTAGTAGTCATTGTAAAGACCTTGTCACTAAAACTGTAGAAGATGGGCACATTATCGTTTGTGAACATGCTTCTAATATTTTCTCTCATCCTAGTAAATCTAGGAAATCTAGTGTCCATGTGCTTTCTGTTAGAATTGGTGATCATTGCTATTATGATTTATGTGATATTGGTGCTAGTTCTAGTATTATTCCTTATGAGCTTTACAGAGAAATTATGCATGACGTTGGTCCTTGAGAACTTGAGGACATTGATGTGGTTATTCACCTTGATAATAAGGAAACCATTTGCCCTATTGGTTTGTAAGAGATGTGGAAGTTCTTTGTGGTAAGATTAAATATCCTGCTGATTTTCTAGTGCTTGGTTCAGCTGCCAATAAAACTTGTCCTATCATTTTTGGTAGACCCTTCCTGAACACTTGTGGAGCTATTATAGTTTGATGGAGAAGAGTTTAAATTTTCCAAATTGTCTAAAGCTCCTTATGAAAATAATTTGCCTAATGAGGATTTTAGGTTTGAACAACTTTCTTATATTAATCCAGTTTATGATCTTAGACCTCTTTTTGATGATTGTAAGTATGCTCATTCTGATGGTAAAGTAGTTTCTTGTGACAGTTATATTGTCATCTTTATTCAAAGTGCTACTGAAAGTTATTATGAGAGAGAGGGAAACATGGTTTTTTGCAACACAATAATATTAAGTTTCCCTGCTTTATGTTGAAAGCTTTGAAGTTGCACTTGTTTTGTCTTCCTATGCTAGTGGCCTTTTGTTTCAATAATTTGTTTTATTACGAAACTCCCTTGCATAGAAAGTGGGTGAGACTCAAATGTGTTGGATATTTGCTTCTTGATGCTCTCTTTCACTTCAAATCCATATCTCCTATGTGAGCATCATTGAAATTATTATGTCCATCTTAAAGAAAGAGCTTTTGGGAGACAACCCATTTTAGTATGCTTTCGGTTTTTTCTTTGAGTCTTGGAAGTTATTACCTTTGTAATAACCACTCCTTATACTTTTTGTTTGGCTTTTGTGTCAAGATCAACCTCTTTTGAGAAGTAGGTGAGTTGTGAGAAGTTTGCTTTCCTGGTACAGTTTTTTGTGCCGCATTGTAAAAACTCGTGAAAAATCTCAGTACATCGGATGAAGTTATAATTTTCTGTTCTTGTGACCCAAGTTGTTATCCAACTTTCGTTACTTTTGCAATTTTTGATTTGAGCAATAGAAGATTTTTGAAAAAATCAATCTTTACCTGCTGGTATGTTTTGACAGATTTCTGCCATCATTTCCAATTGCCTCTTAAATCAACTTCCTTTTAAATTCTTTTTGGGATTTTGAAAGGAGTTGCTACAGTAACTTTTGTTTTGATGGATTTCAGTTGTAGTTTGAACCCAGAGGTTTTTTTTTGCGTACACTAATGTTTCTAATGAAGATTGAGTGAGGCTTTGTATGAAAGGAACTTTCATGTGTTGGAGAGAAGGAATCTGCAGAGTCCGTTTCCGTATAGGTAAAAGTGCTGGAAATCAAAGGTTCACGAAAAACTTTTCTCTTTATATTTTTGCTATTTTTATTCAATATGGAAGGTTACGAGACGAAAAAGAGGAGGAAACGGAGCCCGAGTGGGCCACACCTCCCGGTGGCACAGGCCCCACCTGACCGCGCTACCAGGGGATGTGATCACCCCGGAGCCTGTCTCCGTCCCTTTTTGCCTTGTACCTTCCTTATGTCGTCAAACTTCGTAATATATAACCCCCCGGATCCCCCGAGGTTCCTATATCGTGTTCTCGTCATGTTTTCATTTTGATCTGTTTCTGTTAGGAAATATTCTCAAGTTTAGAGGCACCATGGTTTCCGCCAACGACAAGGGCAAGGAGCCTGTGGAAGAAGAAATGATCGCTGCTAGGCGTGAAGACATTGATTGGAGCGTCGAGGAGGAAGTAAAGAACATGTCAGTAGGCATGAAGGGACAAACTGTCATAGGATCAAGGGCAAGAAAACCTACTTTTGTAGGGGCAATTAACACTGGACGTGTTTTTTCTCATAATATGCAGGGGATGATGACCTCAGTTCCTGCCCTAAGGCAGTGGAAGCCCTTCGAACCACTGATGAGTTTTGTGATAAGTACCGAGCTCTAAGGAGGAAGGTGGATATACTTCAAGAGGAGAATAACAGGCTTTGTAAGATGCTGGAGGGTTTTCTCACCCTAAACAGAACACCACCACCACCAAAGGAGTAATTTGTCATCAGGTTTTGGCATCCCCTTGGTTTGTTCCAATCTTGGGGGTGTGCTGCGGTATCACATCATTATCTTTCATCTTTTTACTTATTTAGTAGAGTCATATCTTGAATAGAGAAGTTATCATATAGGATGGTTTGCATTGTGGAAGTATCTCTCCTTAGGTTGGTTATCTATGTATCCCTTGGTGTGAGTACCTTTATGGAGTATTAATGAGAATCTTCATCTTTTACTTTTTGCACATCTTATTTTAGTTTACAATCTTTATTATATGATTGATCTTGTTGATTAGTATTGGTATCACTTTGGGAGCATCAAGTAAATCTAAATTAGTTTTGGCAAACCGAGCTCTCGTCAGTAGCAACACATTTTGGGGTTTGAAAGGAAAATATAAAAGCACTTACAGGTATTTTATATCATTTTCCTTTTTTCTTGATTGGCTCATAATCTTAGTATTATTTAGTTAAGATCTTTTGTGTTTTCAAAGAAGATTGCATGTTTTTCTTTATCACTTGTATGTTTGCTTGTTTCCTTAAACTCTTTTTCTTGCTACCTAGCTTTTCTAGCCAAAAACCTGTATAGAGAGGGAATACTTCTCATGCATCCAATCCTTTAAACCAAAACCTATGACATTTGAGTCCACCATATCTACCTATTAGCATTATTGCTATTCGAAGTAAGTTATCAAGCTCCATCTATCTTTCAAATTAAAAACTCTTTTGTTATGTGAAAACTAGTTAGTAAAGCTCTCACGAACTTGATGGCACACCTTATTTTCTTGCCCTTAAAAAACGTGAACCATTGTGTCATCTATGTTGTATATGCTTGCACCTATACGTTGGGAATTAGCAGAACCGTGCTATCACGGGGAAAACTTTCAACACCTGTAAATATCTACCAAGTTGATATCATGATCTTTTGGTTATGGATGTCGTCGGTGTGAAATAAAAGGGGAGCTTGTAAGTCCATGGAGTTATGTATATGTGTTAGAGAAATGCCTGGGCCTCTAGCCTAAGACATTCCTAATCATGGTGGAAACTTGCAGCATCACCCTAGTGAGCAATATATGAAGCATTCTTCTTATATAAAAAAGTGAGACATAGAATATAGGAAAGAAGAGAAAAAAGCACCATTTTCCCATGGTAAATAAGAAGATTGCTGAGATGCTCATTGTCTGCTTGCCTTTTCATTTTGATATGGGATAGCTCCTGTATCATGGGGCAAGGGGTACCTCGTTGGCAGTTGTCTATGATACACATGTACTTACTATGACAAGAACTTACCGGTAACTAAAGTTGAGTAGCATGAGGAGCGTCCCTCGTACTCAAGGGACATGAGATTGCCAACTTATATTTCGTCAAGCATATACTCCATATTTGTTCACTTTAATCTTAATCACCTCAAGATTCTTATGATAGGGTAAATGAGATCTCAAAGATAGTAAGTACCATAATATTTTGAAAGCTCTTTATGAAACATGAAATCCCTGCTTCCCTCTGCGAAGGGCCTTTCTTTTACTTCTAAGTTGAGTCAGTAAACCTATTCTTCTCTATCTCTAGCAAGCATTTGAGTTGTTGTGTTTCAATCATTCATATGATGATTTATTCAATCATGTTCCTTATCTTCCTTGTTTTGCACAAAATTATTATCTGAATGAATATTAATTTGAAAGCCATCATTGTGAAAAGCCTTTTATGTTTGAGCAAAAGGACTCCTGTTATAAAGTTCTTTACAAAAGCTTTGCTTGAAAACTATGTGTTATTTGTCAACTGTTCTCTGACCAAGAACAAAGTTTGCCATTACCAATTATGATTTATCTTTATGCATCTTTATTGTGACTCCCATACTCGTTGCAAGTTAAGTTATATAATGGTGAGTTGCTTTCTATTATAAGTTGTTTATTGGTAAGCCTGATGCTTCTTGTCCGTATTCTTTTTATCGACACTTCACTCCATAAACCTGTGGGCATGTTTACTCAGCTAAGTTTTCGCTTGGGGACAAGCGAGGTCTAAGCTTGGGGGAGTTGATACGTCCATTTTGCATCACTATTCTATATCATAATTTGCTGCTATTCATTGATATATTTCATATTAAGAGGTGTTACTTATGTTATTTCATCTATTTTTGCATGTTGGATGATTCTTGGAGGATGAACTTTCGGAGTCAAGATTCTGATAGAAAAAGCGGTGTTTGGATGCAATTTTTGCGAAGATCAGAAAATAAATGGAAAATCCTATTTTTCAAGGAGACGAAGGAAGCCAGAAGGAGAGGATTAGATGGGACACAGGGGGCCCACACCCCCATGTGCGGGCCACCCTAGGCCGTGGCACTAGGGGGTGTGGCCACTCTGGCCTACCTCCTGCTCCTCCCTTTCTCCTATATCTTATCCTCGAAACCCTAATACACAGGGAGCGACTACAGAAAGATTCCGCCGCCTCTGCAGGGCGGAAACTACTGAGAGAGAAAGAGCTCTCAGGCAGACAGATTTCTGTCGAGGAAATTCCTTCACAGAGAGGGGAGATCGTCGTCGTCAACACCATCATCAAGCTAGACTTCATCGGGATCATCATCATGCACACCATCATCTCCACCATCACCACCAGCACCACTTCATACCGCTATAACAATTGTGTTGAATCTTGCATAGTTCTTAGCGGAAACTTTCCCGGTGTTGATTACTTTTGTAGTTTATGCCTATGAGTGGAACCATTGAATTATTGTTTATGTTCATATTGTTATTCATCATCATATCATCTCTGATCTTGATCCATATGATGTCTCGTGAGTAGTTTGTTTAGTTCTTGAGGACATGGGAGAAGTCATGTTGTTAGTAGTGGAATTGTGTTGAGGTATTATTAAAATGCTTTAATATTTAAGTTGTGGTTCTATTCTTCTAGTGGTGTCATGTGAACGTCTACTACATGATACTTCACCATTTATGGGCCTAGTGGAATACATTGGGTACTTGGCTACTAATTGTGGGGTTGCCAGAGTGACAGAAACCTGAACCCCCGTTACGGAACCTTTGCACAAGGGAGTGTAGGATCACAGAGTTTAAGGTTGTGGTTAGGTTTTTATCTTAATTACTTTATTGTAGTTTCGGATGCTTGCAAGGGGTTTAATCACAAGTATGTATTAGTCCTAGTAAGGTCAATACATTAGCATAGGTTCACCCACACAACACTTATCCAACAAAAGAAGATTAATCAACTATATGATGCGAAAGCACTTGATAGTATTCCCATGTGTCCTCGAGAATGTTTGGTCCTCATAAGTAATACAATCGGCTTGTCCTTTGCTAAGAAAGTATTGGGACACTTGCTGCAATTATTTGTTGTATTTATTTACTTGCACTTTATTTCTTTGCTTTATCAAAAACCCCTAAAAATCCGTGTGCTAGTATTCATAGTGAATTCTTGAGCCAGTACCACTAGTCAGCACCTTCTTATCCTCGTTGGGATCGACACTCCTATTTATGGAAAGTACTACGATACACCCCCTATTCTTGTGGGTCATCAATGTCCAACACTTTGGGTGCTGCAACAAAGCTCCTGGATAATATGATGATTAATTATTCTGAATGGCACACTAAGAGAGCTCCACAAGGTAAGAAGGTAAATTCTATTGAAGAAACCTCCTCCTTGAGTGATAAGATTGATGCTATTATGTCTATGCTTGTTAGTGGAAAAGCTCATATTGATCCAAATAATGTTCCTTTAACCTCTTTGGTTGCTCAAGAAGAGCAAGTTGATGTGAACTTCATTAGAAGTAATAATTTTAGCAACAATGCTTATAGGAATAATTTTCGTAATAATAATTATAGGCCATATCCTTCTAATAATGGAAATTATTATGGAAATTCCTACAAAAACAATAGAAGTGCACCCTCTTAACTTGAATTCATTCTTAAGGATTTTATTAGTAAACAAATAGCTTTCAATAAAACTTTTGAGGAAAAGCTTGGAAAAATTGATGATCTTGCTAATAAAGTTGATAGCCTTGCCCTTGATGTTGAACTTATTAAATTAAGGGTTATGCCTCATGATTTTAAAGAAAGAAAGACTTTGAATGCCATTCAAGTTAGAATTGATGAAAATGTTAGGATGTTAGCTGAATTGCATGCTAGGTGGGAAAGAGAAGATGAAATTGCTAGAAGTAATAGTATAAATAAAATTTGTACCATTACCACCACTAGTGATGTTTATTCTTGCAAAACTCCTACTATTAATGGTAAAATAATTGGTGTATACAAAGTCCCCATTCCTTTTGAAAATTTACCTAAACCCACTGGAACTTTTTCTAATAAAAATGCTGAATTTTTTCGAAATATGGGAGACAATAGTTCTACTACCTTGGATGATAATTTTGATATTGATGGTTGAAATATTTCTGAATTAATTATGTTCTTGCAAAATCTTGCTAGAAGTCCTAATACTAGTGCTATGAATATGGCTTTTACAAAACATATTACAAATGCTCTCATGAAAATTAAAGAAGAAAAATTGAAATATGAAGCTTCTATTCCTAGGAAATTAGAAGATGGTTGGGAGCCCATCATTAATATGAAATTGAATTATTTTTATTTCAAAGCTTTATGTGATCTCTGTGCTAGTGTCTCTATTATGCCTAGAAAAATTTATGATATGCTTGATTTACCACCATTGGATGAGTATTATTTGGATGTCCATCTTGATGATAATGCTAAAAACAGACCTATGGGGAGAATTAATGATCTTATTATGGTTAACAATACCTTTGTCCCTGCTGATTTCTATGTTTTGTATGTTGAATGCAATGCTTCTTGTCCTATTATTTTAGGAAGACCTTTTCTTAGAACTGTTGGTGCCATTATGGATATGAAGGAAGGCACCATTAAATATCAATTCCCACTCAAGAAAGGTATGGAACAATTCCCTCTAAAAAGAAATAACTTATATTTTGATTCTCTTATTAGAACAAATTTTTATGTTGATGCTTCTTCATTCAAAAATACTTGATTCTTGCTTTTCGTGCCTAGCTGAAAAGCGTTAAAGAAAAGCACTCTTGGGAGATAAGCAAATTTTTATTTCAGTAATTTTTTATTTACTTGAGTCTTGGTAATTATTTCCTCTGTAATAACCTCTCCTTATCCTTTTTGTTTGTTTTTTTGTGAAGAATAGCCTCTAATGACAGGGAAGTAAGATTTGGGGAAGTTGCTGTCCTGAAACAGATTTTTGTGCTTCACTGTAAAAAAATCGTGAAAAATCCCAGAACATCGTATTGATATGAAATGTTTTGTGCGCATGCCCCTGGTATTTAACCAACTTTCATTAGTTTTTCACTTTTCGATTTGAGCAACAGAAGATTTTCTAAAAAATCGGTCTTTACCTGCAGGTATGTTTTGACAAATTTCTGCCATTATTTTCATTTGTCTCTTAATCAATTTCTTTTGAGTTCTTTTGATCACTTGAGATTTTAAAAGGAGTTTCTACAATAGATTATGTTTTAATGGATGATTTACTTGAGTTGAAACTGAACCCAAAGGTTTATTATCTTGCATACACTAATGTTGCTAATCAAGATTGTGTGAAGTTTTGTGTGAAGGAAGTTTTCGAGTGTAGGGAGAGAATGATGTGATAAGATGAAGAATGGACAAAATATCAAGCTTGGTGATGCCACCCGTGTCACCCCAAGAAATATTTAAGAGGTACAAGCGTCAAATCTTGGGGATGCCTTGGGCATCCCCTTCTTCATTAACAAAAATCTCAGGTCATCTTTCAAGATACTATATTTTTATTGCTTCATGCACTATATGTTGTTCTTGGAGTGTATTTGTTTTTTTTTATTTTTCTTTTGCTTTGTTTGCTGCAATAAGTTGGTTGGATCCCAACACACTTCTTTCGGAGAAGACACACCCCGTTCTTCATTGTGTACAACATTCTAGTTTTCACTCTTATTGTTCTTTGAGTGTTCTCTTTTGCTAGCACTAAGTTTAGCTTTAGTTTTCTTCTTATTTTTTCTTAGAACTTTTTAGTTCTTCCTTGTAGTTAGGTGATACAAGCTCTCTGGTCTTTATATATCATTATCTTTGTGAGTTGTTTCAAATAAGTTGATTGGTGTTGGAAAAGGGTAGAAAGTTTCATGCTTATGGTGGTACAAAAAGAAGCTTGTTTTGACTATGGCTTAGACTTTATCATGTCATGTTAGATGTTGCTTTGACCATATTCTTAGTGATTATTCTTGTAGCATGACTTGTTTCAAACAATTGAGATTGCTTAATGTGCCATGAAAGAATCATGCGTTGTTTTAGCATACAAAATCATAATATTGTGGTATTCTCCTTTGATGCTTTATTTGGGTTGACTTCGCACATGCTTACACCATGTTATGATTATGAACCAATAACCTTAGCCTGTATAATTATTTTATTTTTTTACTTGTGATATCACTTTATGTTTGATTAATAATGTTTTGTCGCTCTGCATGATTATGGACATTATTGCTCTCTTAGTTGGACGCTCCCAGTCTTTCGCTAGCATCCACCTTTACTGAGTATGAGCTCTACTCATGCATCCAACTCCCAAGAAACCAAGTTATTCCAAACATTCCACTATACACTCCTATGCATGGTGTGTTACACCATTCCAAGTATATTCATGTTTTTATCTATCTTCCAAATTAATGTTATGTGAAAATTAGTGATTAAAGCTCTCACGAACTTGAAGGCACATTTTATTTCTTGCACTTAATAAACCAGAACCATTGTGACTATCTTATGATGCTTATATTCTTGCAAATTGTAAGATGGAAGTTAGCAAAACCATGCTTTCATGGGGCACGCTTTGAACATTGCACTTATTTATTTGAGTTGATATCATGTTCTTTTGTTTATGGATGTCGTCGATGTGAAATGAGATGGGAGCTTGCAGGTTCATGGAGTTTGTATATGTGTTAGAGAAATGCCTGGGCGGCCAGCCTAAGCCATGCCTAATCAAGGTGGAAACTTGCAGCAAAACCATAATGAGCACTCTATGAAGCATCTTCAATAAAAAACTATGCAAATAGCAAATAGAAAGATCGCTGAGATGCCCACTGTTTGTTGCCTTGTCATTTTGATATAGGATAGCCCCTGTGTCATGGGGCAAGGGGTACCCCGTTGTTGGTTCTCTATGATACACATATACTTACAATGACAAGAACTTGCCTAGGACCAAAGTTGAGTAGCATGAGGTCTCGGTACTCATACTCAAGGGGCATGAGACTCTCAACTTGTGATTTGTCAAGCATATAACTCATATTTGCCCACACTTTAACCTTAATCACTTGAACATGCTTATGATAGGGGAAATAAGAGCTCAAAGCTAATAAGTACCTTAATTTTTGGAAGCTTTATAAAACCATTTAATCCCTACTTCCCTCTGCGAAGGGCCTTTCTTTTTTACTTTTATGTTGAGTCTTCGTCTTCTATCTTTATGCACCAGTTAAGAGAGGATAGTTGTCATTCTGAGTTCAATCTGCATTGTCCCAAAACTTGTTGATTGATTCATAATTATGGTTTTGCTTGTTCTTAAATTATTTGTATCTAGTCACCCTTATGAACTTTGAAGGTGTCATATGCATTTATATTTTGCTATTCCATGAAGGACAAGCTGAATACCACTTTTGCTATGTTTTCTATTAGTGAAACAAACAAATGTATTTCAAAGCATTATTCATGATCTTTTGTTTGTGTTTCCTTTCATGTTGCAACATATTTGCTATGTCTTATTGTCAAAAATATATCTTTCATGCTTATGTTTAGATTACTTTGATCTCGGCTATCAATGCTTTGCAATACCTTGATCAAGATTGTGATGGTGCATGTCACCTCAAAAATTATTCTTTTTATCACTTACCTACTCGAGGATGAGCAGGACTTAAGCTTGGGGATACTGATATGTTGCAAACGTATCTACAATTTTTGATTCTCCATGCTTGTTTTGCACCAACTATCTTATGTTTTTGTCTACACTATGTGGCACTTTTATGAATTTTCTGGATCTAAGATATTAACAAGATCCACAGAGCCAGTTTCCTATTTTCTGCTGTTTTTGGTTTCAGAAAAACTAGTAAAGGAATATTCTCGGAATTGTACGAAACAAAAGCCAAAGTTCCTATTTTTTAAAACACGATATAGGGTCCAAAGGAGAGGGGGACACGCACCCCAGGGCGGCCACACCTGGCCCATGCGCGGCCAGGAGGGTGCGCCGCCCTAGGGTACGGCCCCCTAGAGATCCATCGAACTTGCCTCTCCGCCTATATAAACCCCCCGAGAAGAAAACCCTAAGGACCCAATCAGAATTCCATGAAAAAGACCATAGCCACCACCATCGTCGGCCCTAGATTGGAGGGGTCTAATGCTCTTCCCGGCACCCTGCCGGAGAGGGGAGATCATCTCGGAGGCCTTCTTCATCACCATGCCCGCCTCCGGAATGATGTGTGATTAGTTCATCCTTGGACTATGGGTCTATAGTAGTAGCTAGATGGTTGTCTCTCCTATTTTGTGCCACCATGTTTAGATCTTGTGGGCTGCCTATCTTGGTCAAGATCATCTTATTGTAATACTACATGTTGTGTTTGCGGGGATCCAATGAATATTGAGTATTATGTAAGATTGATTATTGTTCTATCATGTCTATGTTATTTGTAATCTTGCATGCTCTCTGTTGCTAGTAGTTACTCTAGCCAAGTATTTGCTTGTGACTCCAAGAGGGAGTATTTATGGTCGATATTAGGTTCATTCCTCTAGTAATCTGGAAGAGTGACAGAAACTTCTAAGATTGTAGATGTTCTGTTGCTACTAGGGAGAAAACGTCAATCCTTTGTCCAAGGGAAATTGTATTGTTTGCATTACACACTTTGCTTAATGCAATTATCTGTGGCTTGCAACTTAATACCAAAGGGTTGTTCGGATGATATCCCGGAGGTGGATTATTAGTCATAGATGCAGTTGGATTACGGTCTATGTATCATGTTGTAATGCCCAAGTGAATATTGTAGTGATCATCATGTCATGTACATGCATTGTTATGCATTCTCTATTTGTCAATTGCCCCGCTGTAAGTTGTTCACCCAGCATGTTATTTATCTTATGGAGAAACACCTCTAGTGAACTGTGGACCCTCGTCCATTCCTTCCCATTGATATTCCATATACTATTTACTATTTACTTTCTGCAATTACTACAAGCAATTATTTTCTTCCACACTATACGTTTAATCCTTTGTTTTTAGCAAAACCAGTGAGCTTGAAAATCTTATTGATAAGTTGGGGAAAAGTATTTTGGTTATGTTGTGTGCAGGTTCCACGTTGCTAGCAACACCTTTGGAAGTGGTTTCTTTATCCTACTAGTTCGATAACCTTGATTGAATAACTGAGGGAAACTTGTTGCTGTGCTCATCGTACCTTGCTCTTGGGGTTCCCAATGGGATCTACATCAATTGAGCCATCATTGCGCCTCAGGCATGAATCCCTGGGATGCGAGGAATATTTGTTTCTGTGAAAAACTTGTTCTGCACTTGTTATGCTCTCAGGGTAAACTCTTTTCTGTAAAACAGCGCGGAAACTTCGTTTTCCGTTTAACTATTAGATGATTATGTTTGCTTCTAGCTGAATTTGCCTTTTTCTTTATTTTTCTGGACGTTCCCTTCCTTGGCGTTTCCTATGTGGGTGCGTGGGAGTGTGTCCGCTGGGTGTAGTCCTTGAGGTTCGGGCCGGCTGGAGTAGCCAGCCGGGTCAAAGCTAGTTTCCACCTTGATGATTTCTGATGGGTGCGCGAGAGTGCGCCCACTGGTTGTAGTCCCCGAGGTTCGGGCCGACTGGCGTAGCCAGCCGGGTCAAAGCTCTCTTCTGCCTTGACGATTTCTGATGGGTGCGCGGGAGCATGCCCACTGGGTGTAGTCCCTGAGGTTCGGGCCGATTGACGTAGCCAGCCGGGTCGAAGCTCTTTTTCGCCTTGAAGATTTCCGATGGGTGCACGGGAGTGCGCCCACTGGGCGTAGTCCCTGAGGTTTGGGCCGACTGGCGTAGCCAGTCGGGTCGAAGCTCTTTTCTACCTTCTTTCCTGCCAAGTTGCGGCTCGTGCAAAACAAAACACAACATCGCTTGACTTAGTTTTGCAACTGATGTTTGCGTTTTCAGTTAAGATTAATTATGATAATGATGCCATTTTGGACTAGGAAGATAACTTATTATGTTTCTCAGCGAGCATTGGCCTTTCAAGCTTTGTCCTTGCCGGCTGCTAGCCGGGTTGCGGTCTGCAGCTGGAGCCAACGGGGTAGTTAGATTGGCGTACTTCACGATACTTCAGGTTGTTATTACTGGCTTAGTTCGAGCGGGCCTAGCCGGATTATCCAGGTGCCCTGGGCCTCTATTTGGGTTGTTTCTTGTATGGGAAACTTCGGGCTTTTGTTGTTGCCGGGTCGATAGCTGGCTTGCGGTCTGAAGTCGGAACCGAAGAGTGGGCCCTAGGTTCCGCGTACAATACTTAACCGTCTGTAGGAATCGAAGGCGTCCGAGCCAGCCGGCAAACTTATTGCAGAGACTGTCGGAGCCGGGTTGATGACAAAAGTGATGTGTAGACGGACGTGGAGTCCTCGGGGCTATGCCGAGGCTCCCAAGCTTGTTCATTTATTACATGAAAGTAAGATACATACACTTCTTTCTCAAGTGTAAAATGGACGGAGTAGGTTCGCTTTCCATGGGCGCTCAGTCTCTTCGTCTGAGCGATCAACCTTGTTTTTTGTCGGCTACTGGGCATCGATGAGGTAGTACGAATTGTTGTGCAGCGCTCGGCTGATGATGAATGGCCCTTCCCAAGGTGGGGACAATTTGTGCATTCCCTTCATGATTTGCACCAGGCGCAACACCAGGTCACCTTCGCGGAAGGAGGTAGGCCGGATCAGGCTAGAGTGGTAGCGATGCAGGTCCTGCTGGTACATAGCTGATCTGTACAAGGCCAGCTCGCACGCTCTTCTAGAAGATCCACACTGTCTTCGCGAGCTACCTTGGCCTCTTGTTCCATGTAGAGCAGCTTGCGGGGTGCATCGAACTAGATATCAGTGGTAAGGACTGCTTGTGCACCATAGACGAGGAAGAACGGCGTGAAGCCGGTTGACCAATTGGGGGTGGTGCACAAGCTCCATAGGAAGGTTGGCAGTTCCTCTATCCAGCATCCGGGGGACCTGACGAGTGCCTCGATCAACCTTGGTTCGATTCCGTCTAGGAAAAAGCTATTTGAATGCTCACACTGCCCGTTTGACTGAGGGTGTGCGACCGAAGCAAGGTCTAGGCAGATGCCCTTCTCTCCACAGAAGCGAGCAAAAACTCCCCTGGCGAAATTTGTGTCGTTGTTCGTGATGATGCTGTGTCAGTAGCCAAAGCGTATGATGATGTATGTGAAAAACTTGATCACTTGGCAGGCCTCCGTCAGGAGGTGGAGGTGGTGGTGGGAGACCGCCGGCTTCGGCCATCTTCTTCGTCCAGCTGCACTGGCGTGTTGTGTGGTTCGCGGGCTTTCTGCCGCCGCTGTGGAACTTGCATGGACCATCAAGCATGGACTCCATGGTGTACTTGGGCCATGGTGGCCTGTCATCCGGTCTCTTTCTCTGGCTGCCGCCTACAACCGGGTCCTCGTGTGTCGCTGCTACTTGCTTGGTGCCGTACCAGCTGGTCATCTTTACTTTTGCCGTCACGGTTGTCATGGCCATGCCTCCTGGAGTGATGCTCGCCCGGCTGACGGCACTCCGCCTGCTCATCCGTCATGATCTGGCCTTCGTCGTCCACCACGATGAGCTTCTTCATGACCACGTCAGCAGTGGCGTACTTGTCCACAATGGCCATGACCTAAGCCATGGTTTGGGGATTCGCCCGACTGAGCTTGTGCTTTAGCATGGTGCCATCTCAGCAGCCGTTGGTGAAGAAGTCGATTGCCTGATGTTCGCACACTCCTTCACATGAGTTGTGCATGCTGGTCCATCGGGTGAGGTAGGCGCGGTAGGATTCGTCCTTACCTTGAACGCAAAGGGTGAGCTCGTGAGGCTGACCCCGTTGCTTGTATGTTCCGGTGAAGTTCGGATGAATGCTTCTTCAAAGTCCATCCAGGCGTTGATGCTATTGTCGGGGAGGCTGTTGAGCCATGTTCTTGCCGAGTCGACGAGCATGAGGGGGACGTAGCGGATGTCCAGGCAGAGGTTACCATTTGCCATTCCCACGGCAGTGGTGTAGTCCACCAACCAGTCCTTTGGCTTGACGGTACCGTTGTATTTTGGCGTGTCTCTTGGGAGCGAAGATCCCTTTAGAAATGGCTCATTCCGGATGCGCGGGCCAAAACATCTCAGGCCAGCCAAACTTTCTTCTTCCAGCATGCGTGACTGCACCAGGAGGTCGATGTGTTCGCGTGCGTCAGCCAGCCCGCGAGGGCCGAGACATCTGGTCAGGCGTGACACGGGCAGGTCTTTGGTTCCGTCAACTCCTTCTTCTGGCGCGCATGCCATCTTTCCTTGACCGGCCTCTAGCCAACGCACAACTAACACTGGTGACGGTGGTGTTGCAGTTGCGATGGCCACGATTTCCGGATCCGCCAAGCGGGCGGTTGTTTTGCCCGGTGAAATCTAGCGAAGATTCCTGTTGGTGCTTGCTTCCTCCATGCATCGTCTGGTCCGCGCCTTTGCGAGGGACCATGTCCCGGCTGTTACCCCCTTGGCTGGGATTGGGAACCCCCTCAGCTTGTTGCTTGTTGGCGGTGGCAACGAGGAGCTGGACGCGCTTCTGCTGACGACGAAGTTCCTCCCCCTCGAGGTGTTTCAGTTCTGCGGAAGCCGTCTGTAACTACCTCGGTGAATTACGCTCCTATATACAAGCCTGGATGAACGGTAGTGGTTGAAATAGTACGGTGGGGCCCAAAAGCCACTCACGGGTAGACCTTTCGGCCGTCCCAACCACTTCCAATTCATCGGGACCTGTACGGGCGGCGTAATCGGCAGGCGAAGGGATCAACTACATACACAAATGAGTATGTATGCAAGCCACCATACAAAAGTACATCAGAGCCATTCCATCTAGAAAGAAAGGAAATATAGCAACGCCATACGGCAAGATTCAAATGACCTAGATAGATATAATATTTTAGGATATTTCCTCATACATCACACATCAGAGTATCAAGCGGAAACGGCAGAACAAAGTCCGAGTACGGATAAGAAGCAAATCGGCATAAGATGCCACAGAAATAAGCACATCCCGCCCACAGATCTCACGGATCCCCGTTCCCGGAATCTCTACACCGAACGATCATTGCCCACATCATCGCCTCTTCCACCCAAAGATTCGTCCTGAGTGTACCGCTCATCCGAACCAATAATTTATCATGTGAGACCCTAAGGGTACTCAAGAAGTCTTTATGCCTCTAAAGGGACACAACCTGGGTGACGAATTGCAGGAAAAGATAAGCCCTAGTTCTATAGATACTCTAACCATCCGCCTAACCAAAGATAGACGGATGTCCGTGAATTAATGACAAAGCTTATAACAGTAATTTCATCGTATCCATCCTCCTCGCTACCAACGAGGAAGCGGACGAACAACCCCCATCCGTTGGCAATTTTATTAACCATTCCATGAGTGTTGCACTATTTACCGTCATTTACTTAGTCGATTAAAGCGGTACTTTAGTTATGCTTGTCTATGATCGAGAAACTGCTCCAAGTCGTCCATAACCGCGGACACGGCTTTGAAAGTTTTACCTAGGGTGCACAAATAGCAACACACACTCGATCAACCTCGGAAAAACCAAATCAAAACCCAACGAGGCCTTCACGACAAAGCAATCACAGGATTCAGAAATATTTCAGGGGGCCACCCCTTAAAGTGGACCCATAACGGCCGGCCGGCTCGAGACGGACTCAAGGTTGTGGGGGACCAGAACGACTGGGAACCCAAAACTGGGCTTGTCGATACCGCGGAATCGTGCCACGATCCTAAACAGTATAGGTGCTCCTCGCACAATCATAATAAAGCGGTAAAGCATGGCATAAGTACAGGATAGTAAATAAAACCTCAAACTAGTTTGTGGCCCCAAGAAATAAGACTGAATCAAGCTCTGGCTCAAGGGGGTCCCATAAGCCTCCGGATGTGGATAGCGAATAATCTTGGAACAGAATCAAGTACTCGGGTCTTACGGACACAAGTGAGCAGGAAAAACCAAATAGCGATATTGCTCACGGTGCCTCTTTCATTAGTTATCCCATACTACTCAGTTAAGTTGTTTAGGTACCTCGTTATCCATCAGACTCTCACATACCCTACACATGCTGTTCTACGACTCGCATGGCTCAAACAACTCCTGTAGTAATGGCTCATGGGATGGAGGAACAAGCTTGGTGGGGTTTAAAAGTAAAGCTATGCAATACTTGGGATTCAGTTTAATGCAATCGCGACTCCATGATGCAAGAATAAGATAGAGGCAATAGGTACTGTATGTATGCAAGCATGTGATAGTGCTTGCCTGGCAGCTCAGTTGAAGCGAGAGACGGATCTGGGTAGTGCTCCTGGTTCTCTTGATATATCCCCTGCTCAGTGTCTATTCGAAGAAGAACCAAACAAACAAGGGCCAACATAAATAAAGTGCACAAGCATAGGAATAAAATGCATCAAGCAAACAATCATGCCATGATGAATGATGCACAAGTTGCATGGCAATAAAGTAGCATGGCATGGGTGAGGTGTAGGATACAAGAAATAACATTTTTATTGGGTTTTTTATCACATTTTATTGTCATGATAGTTGCTGTACACTATATTTTTATATGATGCATGCTGCAATTGAAGTCATGGATAGCATAAACAGAAAGGTCTCGTCGAGCTGATCATTTTAGACATATCATTTGTTAAATTCGGAGTTTTAAAACAAAAGTTATTAATTAATTAAGGTCCAGGGGCATTTTGTTGTAATTTAATTCAACTTGAAATTTAAAGTGTCCAAATAATATTTTGAATGGCATATTTGAAATCCTCACATTTTTCTGATTTCAAAACATATATCATTTGTATTAAGTGGATTTACAAATTAAAAGTTATTAAAAACAGAATTAAATTTATATTACAACATTTTCAGAAATTGTTTTATTAAAACAGAATCACACAGAGACTTTTTGTACCCAGATTGTTCTAGCCCGAGTCACTGATGGGTGGGCCAGTGCTGACTAGGACACACAGCGCGCAGAAAACTCTTCTTACCAGCACAGAGGCTAGCCCCGGAGGCCGACAGGTGGGACCAGCGGCTTGCAGACCCACGCCGCAGCGGGTGCGCCGCGCAGAGCCACGTGGATCAGCTGAGGACCGCGGGTTGAGAGACAAAAAGGTGGGGGGGTTAATCGCAAAGTGTCACGCCATCGCTCTTCCTCTCTTCTTGACGAACCGGCAAGACGCACGGGCGACAGCTGGCGCTGTGAGGATCGAACTCGCGACACATGTGAGGCGGCAGCCACTGCGACGGGCTAGGGTTGGTGTTAGAAGGGCGGAAGGCGGCTGGTTAAGCCGTCTGCGAGGCGCAGCGGCAAGCAGACGACAGCCGGCAAGACGCAAAGATGCTCGTCGAAACGAACGGCGGCACTAGGGCGGTACGGCGAGGCTGAGCATGTCCAGGAGGGTTAGGGGCTCACCGAGGAGATGTTGGTGGTGTTGGATCGGGCGCCACATCGGCGAGGCGAGGGCCGAGCGGGCTAGGGTTTCGTCGGCGGTGCTGGTTCTGGGATCTGGTCCTCCTCCTCGACGGCAGGCGTGTGGCCGATGCCGGGAACCTCCTCGTCCTCCTCAATCACCTCCTGCTCGCTTGCGCCACTCTGATCGACGAAGGCGACAAGCTCCTGGCGGCGGTTGGCTTCGGCTGCTGGTGGTCGGAGAGGAAGAAGGGAGGAGAGGGCAGGGCCCTGGGCGGATCTGGGGAGGCAAGAGGGAGAGGGAGTAGATAAGTCTTGGGGAGGAGAGGGTGCCATGGGGAGGTGGTGAAGGAAAAGGAGGCTCGGGTGCCACCTTTTCCTCTCTTCACGTGCTCGAGCTGGGGCCATGGGCATGGGTGTAGGGCAGGTGGGGCTAGGACGAGGCCAGAGAGGGGTACGCTCGGGTGGGCCTTGGTGGCAGAGAGAGAGCTAGAGAAAGGGAGGGGTAGGCATGGGGCTAGGTTGGGAGCTAGCCTCGGGTAGGGTTTGTTTAGGGTTGGGTAGAGGGAGAGAGGGGTAGACAGGTGGGCCTGCTAGGTGAGAGAGGAGAGGCCGAGAGGGAGGGGTAGCATGGAGCTAGGGTTTTGGAGAGAGGGGTAAGTAGCTAGGTTAGAGCTTGGGTTAGGGTTAGAGAGAGGCTAGGGTTTAGGGGAGAGGGGTGCCTCGGCATGGAGTGGTTAGGGTGGGGGTGTGGTTTAGAGAGGAGGTTAAGGGAGAGGAATTAGGGTCTAGATAAAGAAAGAGAGAGAGAGACTAGGTGAGAGAGGGCTTTGGTATGCATGATCAAGAGAGAGAAAAGATGGGCATGGGGATGATCTTACAAGATCATGCATGGCACTACACAAGAGAGGTTGATGAGGTTTGATGGCACAAGGCAAGCAACTAAGCAAGGTAGGCAGGATTGAGAGAAGGAGAGAGATGAGAAGATGATCCACTCAAAAACAAATAAAACAAAGGAGGACAAAAGATGGTAATGGTTGCATGGCCCATGCAAGTATTTAATGCCATGTGTTAATCTTGTGAAAACAAAATAAAATCACATGGCATAATTCCATGCATTCCCAAAAGGTGGAATAAAGACCAAGCAAAAGAAATTAGAGTTGGATCCACCCAACCCACATGAGCTAGAATAAAAATCCAAAGAAAAGAATTACAAGCTCATGGGTTATTGGAATGGTGGAAGTATAAGGTGGTGACAAAGAAAGGTGGTGGAATGGAATAAAAGATATGCCCCCAACTCAACTTGGGCATTTAAACAATATATCAAGAACCAAATACAATATCAAGAGGCAAATACAATTTACAATGCATATGAGAGAGGAACCAACACAAAAAGGGTTTTATATGATGCTCAAATGCAAGGTGGCATGATGACATGAGCATGATATAATGATGATGCAACAATTATATATATGAAGTAGCCATTATATTACTAACCCAAGTAGCATTACAGTTGTTAGACAATTGGGATACTACACCGTCGCCTCCGCCGCTCTCATGTTTTTGGCAGGAGTGCTGTAGACGGGCTGGGCCACGCCGGCATGCGAGTCCGCGACACGGTCCAGTTCCGACCGAAGGTCACGCCCTCGATGTTGGATCTTCCTGGCGAAGCTATGGGCGGCATTGTACTCGTGCACGGTGTTGTAGACGCGATGGTGGTGACGTAGACGCGATGGTCCCCGAAGTGCATGATGGAGCTGTTGAGGGTGAAGGTGTCTCCGGCGAAGCACATGACGTTGTCGACGACACAGTCGAAAGCGCCGAGTGTGAGTATGAGGCTAGAGGCCACACGCTCACCGGCGATGAGAGGAAGTCCCGTTCAGAAGATGATCCTAGCCGAAGCGCTGTGCCCCATAGTGGGCGCCAACTGTCGTGGTGTGGAACACGGCAGTGCCATCAGGGACGGCTTAAGAGGGACACTTAGGTGCAATCGGTGGCTCACGCAACGGGTTGAGCATGGTGAACTGCAAACACAGCGACGTACCCAGGTTCGGGGCCCTCTTGGCGAGGTAACACCCCTAATCTTGCAAGATCTACTATATGGGGGGCGAATGCCCCGTACAAGTGCTCCTGGAGCTGTTTCCTTAGCTACTAGCGATGGCTCGAGGAAGAAGAAGACCTAGAGGCGAGCTCTTACTACTATGGTTGTCTACCTAGAACCCTAGCTCTACCCTCCCTTATATACTGGTCGGGGGAGGTAGATTATAATGTGGTCTCTAGGGTTTACTGTTTGGATCTGGGTTTACAGGCAGGCCGTGCGGTGACCCAGCATACCACTTCATGTCTAGTACACTATAGTCGTTCACATGACATTCACAGAACACCGTTACGTAAATATCACATCCCTCAGAGTGGTACAACAGAAACATTGCGGGTCCATATTACAAAAGTACACACATTATTATTATTACAATACCAGAAGTTCAAGACTTCCAAAAGATACAACTTACAAACCAAAATATAAAGTGTTTAGCGGAAACTTAAGAGTAACAACTCCGACTAGGAAGGGGCTCAATAGCTTATTCTATAGAGTTCATGCTGCTTGGCTCCGTTAGTTACTACTAACTAGACACTTAAGTGGACTCGGTCTCATCGACACCATAGCGGATCTCATAGTCCACGCCTTCAAATCCTCTGGATAGATCAGGTTCCTCGTAGAACACGTCTTCTTGGCATTCGGCTACATACATTAGCACGTCTTCGGGATCCTCAGAGTCTAAGCAAGGGTTCAAAGGAAAGAATGAGTAACAGCGTTACCCAACAAGTTCATTATATGCAAGGTGGGAAGTTTTATGCTCTAACTACCAACTCGGATTATAAATCCTTGGCACTATGTAGTTTTTGTAAATCTTTTTTCAAAGATTGATTTTATTCCGAAGAACTATGACAATCAGCCTTCACAGGTTGACCAGAACTTTCATGGAGTTCCTTTCCTGCCGCATTCGTAGATCCTTCCCGGAACAGGGAGTAACAAGTTATAGTTCTTACACTCTGCAAAGGTGCGTTACTTTACCCATGAGAGATCAACTCCTTGTTGCACAACCGGGCGTACTTTCCCGTCCACATTTCCATGATGTGGGGCCCAGTAGTTGGTCCGAGCCAATCACTCCCCCCTTCGCGACCCCGCATGCCTCCTTGGTGTACACCGTTCCCACATAATGAATTACGGCAATGGTTTGTACAAACCGTCAGATGCCAGAACTATCGTGGGACGATGAGGGTTCCCACCCATATGATGCATATCCTCTACGAATTACCAATTAATCTGCACGCTACGAGGATAACAGCCACGACCTGCACATCCGGCTTCATGCGATTAGGAAGAAGATACAGCTGACTTCTCTGTCCCATTCCAAATCTCATGGTTAACGCGTAATATACTACGCTAGAATCACTAATGTAAGGGGTTATTAAGTCCCTATTTGATCATCATTGTTGCAATTAGAACTCTAAGTTCTATTGCTCCATTATATCACCACTTAGGATGATATTTATGATTTCTTTATTTATGAAAATAATATTTTCTTTCTTTTATAGCATATATGATAACACACAATTTGCAAATACTTTGATAAAGACTCTTCAAAGGACATGAGCAAGTGATGAACTTGCCTTGTGATGGCAAGGTAGTGAAGTCTGATGCTTGCACTGGACCTTGAGCTTCTAGTTCTACAAAAACATCATTATTGCCCGGTAAGGACAATATTTAAAGAAGCAAAATGATTATGCAAGTAATGTAATGGATTATTTAATTCTATATGCATTTTCCCTATATAAGGTGCCCTTTTAATAAAGCATTTATAAATATTTTTTAAATATTTCTTGCATATATTGAATTATTTTATTTAATTACCCTTCTTATTTGACTTTTATTGATTTAATAATTCTTTTAGGAATTATTAATTATACATTAAATTTATTACTAAATATTTACTTAGTATTTTTCAAAAATATTATAATATTAATAAATAATGAAAGTGATTTTTATTTATTTTTACCAGCTTTCAATAATTTTTTAAAATTTCATAAGGAATATATAAATTACAAAATTCTTATAAAAATTTAAATGTCCAAAATTTTATGTCTTATTTTATTTGGACAGAGTGGATTATTGTGAATCCAAAAATATTTTATTTATAATTTTTGGACTTTTATTTTATTTTCTATAGTTTTATTTAGATCAGGGGTATTTTGGTCTTTTCTAATTGATCAAAATAATTATTAAATAACTTGGGCTGGCCCCTTGGGCTTATTGGGCCAGGGTGGCCCAATAGGGTAGGGTCAAATAACTACCCCGAAGGGTTTTGGCCCACCCATCCCACACTGCCTCCTCTCTCTCTCTCGACCTTATCTCCTCCTCCCCTGACTCACCCCCGTGGCCGGTGATGCCGCCACCGTCGATTCTCGCCGTCTTCGGCCATCCTGGCCACCTCCGTGGTGCGGGTTGGGGTTGTCGACGATGCTATTTCGTTCTATCTACTTGGATTGGACTTTGGGGCTTCCCTGTGGTCAGTTCCACCCCATTCCCGAACCCTAGGGTTCGGAAAAATTGATGTCGCCGCCGCCGTGATCCCGCCTGCAGTGGTGTGCTGGTCTCGTGCGCTGCTGCGGCCGCCGCCGTGGCAGGTGCAGGTTGCAGCGCCCCTCTGGGTGCTCCCTGTGCCGCCGCGGTTCGTCGGCCCCTCTGCTTCCTCTTCGATTCATCAGCGAGGACCTCGGGTAAGTGGTCTCTGTGGTGTTTGTCCATGCTACTGCCTTGATTCTTTTTGGTGTGTAGCTAGTGGCTTCTCATGTTGAGTGATTATGTGCTGATTGGGTTCATCTCTGGGTTAGGGTTCATAACCCCTCTGTTGATCATATCTATGATGCTTTAGATCTAGTGTTGATCATTTTTTATCATGTGAAATGATTGCTTGTTGTGGTTAAGGATTTATAGTAGCTTTGATGATACTAGTTGCCTGTCAGATTTCTCCTAGTGGTAATCCACCATGATCCATGCTAGTTGTTTCAATAAAATCCTTGATTGGATTATGTTGTTGGTCTAAGAGTTTTCTCTACTATCAGATTACTCATACTGACAGTAGTTTTCTCTCAGTGGTTGCTTACTGCAATCATAATATTGTTTTTTTTGAGGTTATACACTCTGAATCAAATCATTATATGTAATGATTTTCTGTGGATGTGTAGATTCCTTTTAAATGTTGATTCCTGGCACTTAGCTTCAGGAAAATGATATATATTTGGTTGTCCGTTTTATGTGTGGATTCTGAACAAGGATTGGTTTTATTTCACATACAACATGTCCTTGTCATACCAATATGATTTGGCACACAAGTGATTGAGTCTTATTTCTGGGCTTAGTTTGATTATGCTTGTGATTAAAACTGATAAGATGATATGGAAGCTTTTATTATTATTCCTGCCTATGATGTGGGTCTGAGGCCCCTAGTATGTGATTCCTAGTTAGTTGGGTATTAGTTTGTTTGAATCTTATAGATTTAGAGGTGTTACTCTCTGTTTGAGAGATGTGCCCTGATCTGGTAAGATCAAATGAAAATAATCTAAGTTGCAAATAATAACACTAAACCCAGTGATGCTGGTCTGAGGGTTTAGTGCTTGTGGTGGAGTTTTATTTCTTATCCTTTTACCTGAAATCTCTAGGATAAATTCACCCCTCTTGGGTGCTTATTGAGAGATCATTACATAAAGCAACACATGCTTTTGTTTAGATATTTTGATGAAAGCATGTGATGGTTTTATGAGACTCACCACAAGATTTGATGTTGGTGTAGTATATTGATGATGATCTTGATCTTGATTTTGGTCTTGATCTTGATCTGCTTTTCCTGGCTCCTGAGATTGCTCTTGATCTTGCCTGCTCCTCCTAGCTCCTAGGCTTGACCTTGCTATCCACCAGTTCAATCCCTCTCCTTATGTCACCATCCTGGTGATGTTTGGGTTGATCTAGGTGGTTGGTTTGGTTGCTGTTCTTGGTTTGGCTGGTGTTCACCCTAGTTGTACTATGTGTGATGTAGTGGAGTGATGCACTGAGGTGCATCTCCACGGCTGTGTTGTGGTTTTGTTATGTTGGTTGTGCTTGTGAGGTCGACAGCTCACCCTTTTGCATGTTGTGTGTGTGCAGCTTGTGTGCCTGCTATGTACATGTGGATAGGTTCAGAATTTGTGAAATTACCATTACCAAATTACTTTTACACTGGCTGGTGAATTGGTCCCTTTTGGCTGTCATTTGCATTCTGGCTTTGAATTTATGAAAGATGAAGTCTTTCATATTGGTGAAACTTGCCCCTTTATCATTTCTCAATGATGAGATTGTCAAGTGCATCTCACTAACATGTCTGAGAGAAATATATATTAACACTAATCTTGTTTTGTTTCTTATTTACTCTTTGTTTTGCAGGTACAAAGATCAAAATGAAGATTTAGTGTAGTTTAGATATAGGATAGTTAGTAGAGATATGCTAATGTACTTTTCTTAATCTTTTGTAATTTTCCTTTTATAATTCTTGTAATCTTTATTTGGTTTCTTTGTAATGAAGATTACATATTTATTAATAAAGAACATTTTATTCTTTTCTCTTGTGTGAATTTTTAAAGTTTGGAATAACTTCAGTAAGTTATTCTTTGTAGTTTGTTTCTGAATAAGAAATGTACTTCATATACCAAATTGCTTTTAGATAAGATTTAAGTTATCATACCTTTCTCATATTTAATCTAAGATTCAAATCTTATATCAAAATTATTTAAATTATAAAACACTTTAGTTTTAAAATCCAAAATTATTTCAAAACACCCGTAATTCCTTTGAGATCATCTCAATGTTTATAGCAATCCTCCTTTAAGACTAAACCTACTCTCAAAGTAAGAAAGAAACATTGATCACTCAAGGTTTTTATTTGGAAAAAAAATTACCCGCATTTTCACAAATGAATGCATGCAACAATACCTATTCCAAAATCTACCCTTCGTTAGGTCCTAAATACTGGGATGTTACAGGCCGCCTATAGGGCCCCAGGCGGTGGACCAGGACCCAGACAGCCTTCAGTACATTGATGGACGGCGCTATAGTAGCTCCGCGCCCTCCGTTTACCGTCACCCTTTGCTTTATCGGTCGCCCGGGCTTCCTTTGGGGCATCATCCGTCGCTTTAACGGTCACCCGGGGCTTCTTTGGCGGTCAGACAACCACTTTGCTTTATCTTCGTCTAGTAGCGCCGGTCAGGGTGGCGCGCCAGCCTGTCTGGTGATGGGAGGTGCCAGAGGCGTACTCCGCATGGAGCGTCTCCCCCTCCGCCCTCTCCATCGAATCCGAGGCTAGCCTGTGGGAGAAGCCACCAGGCCGGTTCTTCTAGCTACCCGGTTTGATGGGCCATCCAGGAAAGTTTAAGCCCAGCCAGGTGGGACTAGCCAACCGGCTAGAACTCTTCTGCTTGAAGGCCAGGAGACCAATGTCTTCTGGAGCTGGCCTATTTAGGCCTGGCTTTCCCCACCTAGGGCTTATCCCCCTAACAGTTTGCATCTGAATTTTGCGATTTTTGCATCCGCTTTTTCCGTATTTATGTTTTTGTGTGGGGGTGCGGGAGCGCACCCACTAGGTGTAGTCCCCGAGGTTCGGGCCGACTAGAGTATCCAGTTGGGTCGAAGATCCTTTGTGCCTTTCCGCTCTGCCAGTTGTGACCAGCGTCTGACTCAGGTACTTGGTAAAGTTTTGACTCGTGCAAAACACAATACAAAGAGTAGTTTCTACATTATATATGCATATGTAGGATGTAGCTTGCAGTTATTTTGAATGTTAGGAAAATTTGCCGTTTTGTGCTAGGCTGATAAATTTATCCTTTTCTCAGTGATCATTGGCAGTTTAAGTTGTGTCCTTGCCGGTTGCGAGCCAGAACCAAAGGTTTAGCTAGCAAGCAACCGGTATGATACTTCAGATTTTTGTTACTAGCGCTGGGCGAGCGGGCACAGCCGGAATGTCCAGACGTTTTTGTCTTCCTTGAGATTTTGCGTGTAAGGGTCCTTAGGCTTTTGCTCTTGCCGTACTGGAAGCCGGGTTCTGGTATGCAGCCGAAACCGAAGATTGGACCCTTGGAGCCACGTACATTACTTTGCCGTTTGGAGAATACAAGCGTCTGGGCCAGCTGGTGAGTCCCCAGGAGAGACTTCTAGAGACGGAGTGCAAACGATGTAGCAAGAAATGCGAAATGATGACGGAGTCCCCAAGATTGTGTCGAGGCTCCTAAGCTTGTTCATTCATGATACATAAAAGTAAGATACATACACTTCTTGCTCAAGTGTAAAATGGGCGAAATAGGTTCGCATTCCGGTGGTGCTCAGTTTCTCCATTAGAGCAGTTCATCTTGTTCTTTGCCGGCTGGTGGGCGTCGATTAGGTAGTATGAGTTGTTTTGCAGCGCCTGACTGATGATGAAAGGTCCTTCCCAAGGGGGATATAACTTGTGCATCTACTTGGAGCTTTGCACCAGGTCGCCCTCTCGGAATAAGACAGGGCGAATCCGGCTGGCGTGGTAGTGTCATAGGTTTTGCTTGTAGATGGCGGATCTGGACAAGGCCATCTCGCATGCTTCTTCAAGTAGATCAACACTGTCTTCGCGTGCTTCTTTAGCTTCTTGCTCCGTGTACAACAGCTTGCAGGGCGCATCGAACTGGATGTTAGTCGAGAGGACAGCCTCCACGTCATAGTCGAGGAAGAACAGGGAGTAGCCAGTCGACCGGTTGGGTGTGGTGCGCAGGCTCCATAGCATAGCCGACAACTCTTCTATCCAGCATCCGGGAGACCTCATCAGTGGCTCGATTAACTGTGGCTTGATTCCGTCTAGGACCAGAACATTTGCTCGCTCACATTGCCCATTTGACTGGGGCTGTGCGATGGAGGCAAGGTCCAGACAGATGCCCTTTTATCCATAGAAGCGCGCGAAGGCCCCTTTGGCGAAGTTTGTTCCGTTCTCGGTGATGATGCTGTGGGGGTAGACAAAGCGTGTGATGATGTACATGAAGAACGGGATCACTGTTGCTCTGTCCAGCTTCTTGATTGGCGTTTCCTCGATCCACTTGCTGAATTTGTCAACCGCCACCAGCAATTGTGTCATGATGGATCGTGCTATCTTGAAGGGGCCGACCATGTCTAGCCCCCAGATGGCAAACAACCAGGTGATGGGGATCATTTTGAGTGCTAGAACCAAAGTGTGCTTTTGTTGGCTGAAACATTGACACCCGTTTCATGCCTTGACCATTTGCTCGGCATCTTCTAGCGTAGTTGGACAGTAGAAGCCATAGCGAAATGCCTTAGCCACTATGGCCCTTGATGATGTGTGGTGGCCACACTCTCCTTGGTAGATTTTCACTAGGAGCTGGATTCCTTTGTTCTGGCTTATGCAGCACTGGTAAATGCCTCTGATGCTACACTTGTATAGCTCGTTGTTGATGATAGTGTATGCACTTGCCATGCGCTTGACTTGTCGTGCTGCCACTTCTTCATCGGGGAGCTCACCCTTGGCCAGGTAATCCATGAAGGGATTGGTCCAAGCAGGTCTTTCTCAGATGGAGTACACAATTTTCATGATCATCTTGGTTTCCTCGTGGATGACCGAATCTGGTTCGTCGGATGGCTTACCGGGTGGAATATCGGAGCCGGCAGTACCCCGGGCTGCTGGAGAAGGTTCGGGGGGGGGGGGGGGCATGGCTTTTGACCCAATAGTCCCCGGTACTGGTTAGGCAGTCCCCGAGTCCTTTGCGGTGATCTCCAGGCGGACAGAGCCGACAGTCCCCGAGTCCGCGTCTATGACGATGGAGTCAGATTCCGGAGATGGCGTGATGCATGGTTTGCGCAAGTGCTAAGAGAATCCAGGAGGGATTGTTTGTCTTGTTGATCTGACTCGAGCGAGTGTGTCAGCAGTCTCGTTATTGGCTTGAGGGACATGGTGAAACTCGCACGCTTCAAAGCAAGCACATAGCTGGTGGACGAAAAAGAGGTACATGTCCATATTCGTGTCCTTGGCGTCCGAATTGCCTGAAACTTGCTTCACCACCAGGTCTGAGTCGCCAAAGCAGAGGATCCTTTGGATGCCTATTTCCTTCACCATCTTGAGGCGGTGAATGAGCGCTTCATATTCGGCGACATTGTTTGATGCACGAAAGTGGATCTGCAACATGTACTCCAACCGGTCTTCTTTCGGAGAGGTGATGACGATGTCGGTTCCGAGACTTCCACGCATCTCGGAGCCATCGAAATCTAACTTCCAGTGCGTGGAGTCCGAAACCAATGGCACGTACTATGTCCTGCCCAATCGATGAGGAAGTAGGCTAGCGCTTGAGACTTGGTCATAGTTCCTGGCTTGTTTTGGATGTTGTGAGTAGCGAGCTTTATCACCCATTTCACCACTCGGACTATGGCATACTTGTTGCCGATGATCTTTGTGATTGGCGCTAATTCCACCACCCGGATGGAGTGCTTTTGTAAGTAGTGCTTGAGTTTCTTGGCAGCCATGTACACGCCGGACACCAGCTTATGGTAGTGAGGTTAGTTATGCTTCGAGAGCGAGAGTACATCACTCAAGTAGTACACCTGGCGCTAGAGCGGTTGCGCCTTTTCTTCTTCTGGCCTTTCTACCACGAGCACGACACTGACGACCCAGTTGGTGGCCGCAATGTACATTAACATGGGATCCTTTGCAGTCAAGGCCGCTAGTATGAGTGGGGAGGAGAGCATGTGCTTGAGGTCCTGGAAGGCTTCATCCGCTTGGGTTATCCAGATGAACTTGTCTGTTTTCTTCATGAGCTGGTACAGAGGGAGTGCTTTCTCGCCCAGCCGGCTGACGAACCGGCTAAGGGAGGCTAGGCATCCGGTGAAATTCTGCATGTCTCTCAAGTTTTTTGACGGCTGCATGCGTTCGATTGCGCCTATCTTCTCCGGGTTGGTCTCAATCCCTCGTTCTGAGACGAGAAAACCAAGGAGCTGCCGGCTGGAACACCAAAGACGCACTTCTTAGGGTTTATCTTCATCTGGAACCGGCGGAGGTTAGCGAATATTTATTTCAGGTCCTCGAGGAGTGTGGGCTGCTCTTTTGTCTTCACCACGACGTCGTCAACGTAGGCGTGTACATTTCTACCAATTTGCGTTTGCAAGCATTTATACATGTAGCGCTGGTAGATTGCTCATGCATTTTTCAATCCAAACAGCATAGTTGTATAGCAGTAAGCCCCATACGGTCTTATGAGCGATGTCTTTATTTGATTAGTTACATTCATATTGATTTAGTGGTAGCCCGATTAGGCATCCAGAAAAGACAACATGTCGCAGCCGGCCGTGGAATCGATCACCTGATCTATCCGCGACAGGGCGAATGGATCTGTGGGACAAGCCTTGTTGAGACTGGTGTAGTCCACACATGCGCCATGTCTTGTTCTTCTTCAGAACCAACACCGGGTTCGCCACCATTACAGGTGGTAGACTTCCATGATGAAAACGGAAGCAAGGATCCGGGTGATTTCTTCATCAATTGTTTTCCTTTTCTCCTCTGCAAAGCAACATAGAGACTTCTTGACCAGCTTTGCATATGGCTAGACATGAAGAGAGTGCTCGGTGACTTCCCTCGGACACCTGGCATGTATTTGGGGCACCATGCAAAGATACACCGATTCTCATGAACGAAACCGATGAGAACGCTTTCCTATTTGCTTTCATGTCCGTGTCCGACCAAGACGAACTTTCTTGGGTCGGCCTCGTTGAGCAGGATATTCTTTTTGCTTTTGGATGGCTTAAACTATGCCTCTCCGATTGGCTTTGGCTCACCAGCCGGCATGTCTGCCTGCAAGGCCGCCACATTCTGCATTATGACATTCTTATCTTTTGCGATGATCATTGTATCGGCTAGCTTGGAGCCATCAGTGGCGCATTCCATCGATCGCTTGTAGCTGCTGGTGATAGTGATTACTCCCTTGGGCCCGGGGATCTTCATCTTGAGGTATGCATAGTGTAGCACCGCCATGAACTTGGTGATTGCCAGTCTTCCGAGGACGGTGTGGTATGCGCTGGAGAGGTTGACCACCTCAAACCAGATGGGCTCGCAGCGGAAGTTGCCCTCCGTGCCAAATATGACGTCCAACCGGATCTTGCCGATTGGCGAATGCGATGGATGCGGAACAACTCCATGGATGGAGGTGCTAGAGGCCTTAAGCTGAGACTCGTTAATTCCGAGCCGGTCGAGCAAGCTGCGGTATAGGAGGTTGATGCTGCTACCTCCATTGACAAGGACGCGTCAAAACCTACAGGAGTGCTTCTTGGAGATGATGATGGGATCTACGACCAGCGCTTAGCTGCTAGTGTTAGGTAGCATGTCCGGCTGATCCTCCCTGCTCCATGTGATTTCTTGCTCAGACCAGTGAAGGTATTGAGGGACATAAGGAATGATAGCATTCACCTCTGCCTCGTGGCGCCTATTGCTATACTTTGTTTCCGGCTCCGTGAGGAAGATGTGGTAGTTGCCCACTTGGCGAGGGTATTCACCATCATCGTTGTCTCAGCGGTTCTGGCGCTCTCGGTTGTCTGGTGGCCCACCGGCTAGAGGGGGCGGTGGTGGTAATCCATCGGCTTCAGCCATCCTCTATGTACAGCTGTACTGGCGTGTTGTGTGATTGGTAGGCTTGTTGCCGCTGTTATGAAACTTCACGCCCATCGAGCATTGGCTCAATGGTGTACTTGGGCCATGGGGATCTATCATTTGGCTTCTGCCTGCGACTACCTCTTGCATCCGGATCCTCATGGACCGCTATGACTTGATTGGTGCCATATCGGTTATCCGGCTGGTTGTCCTTCCTCTTGTCGTGACGGTTGTCATGGCCATGCCGCTTGGAATGGTGATGTCCACCCGGTTGGCGTTGCTCCATGGAGTTGTCCGGGATGATTTGTCCTTGGTCATCCACCATGATGGGTTTCTTCATCGCCGAGTCGGCGATGGCGTACTTGTCCACAATAGCCATGGCTTGGGCCATAGTTTGGAGATCCGCCCGGCTGAACTTGTGCTTTAGCATGGTGTCGTCTTGGCATCCATTGGTGAAGAAGTCAATCACCTGATGCTCAACCACCCCTTCTCAGGATTTGTGCATGCTTGTCTATCGAGTGAGGTAAGCATGGTCAGACTCATCCTTTCCCTGGATACAGAGGGCGAGCTCGCGAGGCCGACCTGGCCGCTTATAGGTGCTGGTGAAGTTGAGAACGAACGCCTCCTAAAAGTCCATCCAAGCATTGATGTTGTTGTTGGGGAGGCTGTTGAGCCATGTTGTCACACCCCCAGGATTAAGGCTAGTCAAATCCGAGACCTTCGTCTGAGCATAAGTCTAACCTAATCTTGAAAGCATGCAGAGAAGAATCGGTAACACAACAGTGACCCTACGATACAAAAATTATTACAGCAAGCTCATAACTGAGCGAAGAACCAAAATATTACAGGCAGAGGTCACTGACCATAATCAAACAACAGAAGGCAAATTATGCTATTAAGTATAACAAACTTAACAAATGTCCTAAGAGGCCTGAAGCATAACGACGACGTCCCATTCCATAGATTCCAGGCTTCCGACCGGGAACCCCAAGCTACTCGTAGATGTCGATGCCATAGAAAACTCATATTCTATGGTAACACTTACTCTACTAAAAAAGTATCAACAAAGCAAGGGTGAGTACAAGGTGTACTCCGTAGGACATATGGCTGGTGGAGTTGTCTTGCATAAATCCATCTATGTTTATAAAATAGGAGGGAGAAGAAGCTTGTCTAATCAGATCATTTTAAAAGGGGATAAGACAGCGACATCTCCAATTATTGATCATCATCTTTTGATATCCACCAAGTCATCATCATCGAACCTCATCTAGGATCACCCCCTCGTACCCAAGAGGAAGCATCCATAAGCACACGTTGATCTGCCAAGTTTTATGATTAGGTTATAGTTCTCTATGATCTTAGAATCTGGTCACATGGTCATCCATAACCGTGGACACAAATTTTCAAAAAGCTTTAACCCTGCATGGGTGTACAACTTTACCCACACGCGCCAAGCGACTCTTAGCATCACTTGACACAATTCCTTGGTGTTCTAATGGAGGGTGATCGACCGAAAACTTTCCCTTACTTTTGCCTAATCCATGTGTCACTAGAAGGGCTCCCAGCTGTGGTAGTTGGCAATACTCCCAGGCAGTCCTCGGCTGTGTGTACCGGGATCCAGTTCAGTGTCGTGCACCCTTCACCCGGCCACGTCATATATGCTTGCACCATTTTCCAAAACCTTTTCCATGCAGGTGCCTAATAAAACCTCAAACTACGGACTCATGGATCAGACTATGAAAGTTGGGGTCAAGGGGGTCCCCATAAACCCCCGTGTGGCTGTATGCTCATCTTGGTCCATAGGAAAGAACTCGGGTCCTAAGGGTGGCAAGTAGGGGAATGCAAAAACCACAACCCACGTGGCCTCCCATACAAGCCTTAACCTGTTTACCTCACATCACCAGTCAAACCACATTCTCCTGTCCAACTAGGTTCATTCGGAGCTCGGATCCATCAACCAGGTGAATAAGCAGAACAACTAAGCATGGCTAAGCACAACAGATATAATAGTTTTAGCAATTTTTCACAAGCCAAACCCTAGTTATGCTAGGAGCAGTGGATCATGGATTATAGGTTCAAAGGGAACATGCAACAAATAGGATTACTCTAGCTATCGATAAAATACTTTAGAATCGTATGCACATGGCAAGAATTGAAATACTTTGAAAGCATAGGATTCATATGTATGTGTGGGGCTTCGCTTGCCTTTGCCTATTAATACCCAGAAAGAAGAGCTTCTGACACTTGGTACTTGACTTGGTTATAGTTGGTCAAGTACTGGTCTTCGAGCTTCGACAGTGTTGATCTCGGTCTTCAATCTCGATCTCGATTCTGATATTGTATTCTATGGGAGAAGAACCAAATACCGGAAATAAAGGAAACAATCAAAACATGGCATCGATGCAATGATCAATAAAGAATGATGATATGACAAGTTAAAGTGTATTAAAATTAAAACCCTAAACATTCTTGGTCATTTTAAACGGGGTCCGAGGGGTCCAAACCCTAATTCGGAGAAACCCCGGATTCATATGAGAGGGTTACATTTAGTTCTTATAATTAACTTGCAATTGAAGTTGTTTAACAATGCATGATTATAGCTCTACTGTGTAGATATTATTTTTCTAAACATTTTGATATATTATTCACAATTTTCTGAATTATAGAAAATTAGATATTAAATTTACAAGATTTAAATCATTTTCTGAAATTAATAAACCAAAACTGGATAGTTCTTACACCCGGGCTACAACTAACCCAAGTGACTGATAGATGGTCGCAAGGCCACATCAGCAGACACAGAAGCGTACGGGAACCCACGGCCTGTTTGACTGGGCTAACTGTGCTTGCTAACGTCCTGCTGATGTCAGCATGACACCAGCACAACCGTGAGCAGCAGGTGATCACCGGGGAGGGCGCCGGAGCTCACGAGCAGGCGTGCGAGTGAGGGCGCTTGACGCGAACAACCGCGGGGAACCATTTGGTGGCGGCGGGGCCCTGGTTTGGTCGCGGGAATGACACCAGCGATGGCGGACAGCGGTGGCAGTGACAGGTGAATGGCGCGGCCACGATACAGAGAGGAAGGGAGGCAGCGGAGAGGTCCTTATGGACCATGAGCTCACCGAGATCGCGATAGACAGGTCGGGTAGGGCAGGCGAGGTCGGGAGGCACCAGAATCAGCGTCGGTGAGCAGCGGCTGGCGGCAGAACAAGGTGGCGATTGGAGCGATTGGGAACTCCCTAGCTTGGTCGGGTAGGGGCAAATGAACAAGGACTGTGAGGTGGTTCCTACGGTGGCCTCAGCTTGGCGGGGGGAGCTCGGGAACGATGGCGCCTGTCAACACCCGGATTTTTAATCCCGGATGCCTGTTATGCCATACATCGCAATCCCAGGATTACCATTTTTGTGAGACATAACAGATTGGTACCATAGTTCATCACCCATTACAAACCATAATAAAGGTCTTACAAATAAAGGATCTCATGATCCGGTCTTAATACAATCAACGTAGAGGAATAATAATAAGGCTAGTATGGTCGGAGCTCCATCATTAGGGTCACATGCAATGCTGGCGATGGGAGATGATCCTACTTGTCATAGACTTCCTGCTGTCCATCATCCTGGTAGTCCGCTTCATAGTCTGGCCATAGGAATAGCCAGGGACAAAGCCATGAGTACTCTTTAAGTACTCGCAAACTATCACTAACAAGTAAGGTAGTTCGAGTAGTAATCCTAAGCTCTAGGTTTATTTGCAAAAATCCAGTTTTATCTCTAACTGAGTTTAGAAGTAAATTAAAACTAGTTTAAAGTTCTACAACACCTAAGTGGGAACTTAGTTTTCATGTTCACAACCCTGTTGTGGTCAAGTCAAAGTCATAGTTTATTTCACAATTCATTTTGAAAACATCTGACGAGGGAACAGTATGGCCACTCCAACTTTCCATAACCGCGGACGCGGCTATTCGAATAGTTTGACACTCTGCAGAGGTGGTACACTTTCACCACAACATTCGATACATCCGTCAGGAACAATCCTGAATCATCATACTTAGTATGCGGATAATCAATACCTTTCAATTGCACACCCTAGTATAGGCACCTCCCCTATGAGTTTGGCCTCCCAACCATGACCATCTGTCATCTTGGGAACTGCATAGGTGGACAGTCATCACGAGGTAGCCTCAGCTCAAACCTCTTCCGCAAGGGAACCTTACTAAGACATATAAACTTCCATTCAAGCCCTACCCAAATTCGGGTATTGTGGTTGTACGTTAAAATTGGAATGGTATCGCATCCGAACCCAACCATCAGTTTTGATAAAGGTCTAAGGCCATGACTCAACATTTTCATCATCAAATCATCTTGTGTTCATACACATGTAAAAACAGTTCAATAGAATGAATCTTCATCCCAAGGTTTTCATAGTCATTTTCACCAAGTATTCCCATCTAAAGTGGTCAACTTTTATGCTTAGCACTAGCCACTAAAGTTGAGGGTATTTACTAATGAGGGGTGCTAATCAAGTGTGACTATCCAAATCTAGTCTCATGCCTAAGTATGACATCTAGTTCTAAATATTTAGGCTTAGTTTTATGCTCTTTATGCAATCTATATCGTTTTTACAAAACTCACAAAGCACTAACTCAAGGTAATAAAGAACTTTGGTAAAGAAATAAAAGAATAGAGCTTGCATATAAAACTGGGAATTGGTATAATCAAGGTTGAATAACCAAAGCATGCCTAATGCATTGCATAGGTTATCTTGTAGGGTTAGGCTTGCAAGTAGGACTTGCATGGTTTAGCTTAGCTTGCATAGGCAACATGCAAGTGTTAGCTTGCCTTGATTGGTGCAGTGGTTGAAGTTCTCTTCTTCTTCATAGTACTCCTCCTCCTCATAGCCTTGGTCGGTACTAGCGTCTATAAATGAATACAGGTACACAATCACCAAACAATACTTAACTACCTCTATTTAGCACACAACGGTTCACACTAGATGATCTAGCATCATCACAATCATCGCATGAAATAAAGACCTAGTCTTATTTATTTTATTTTGGGAAAAGTAATTTCTACTCATTGAAAACTACTTAATATTTAATATTCTCCAATTAAAATATGGGATCATGTTGACACATGTCATCACCACATATTCTAATACTTGGAAATGTGATTTAAAGTGGTGGTCATATTTTATTAAGTTTAAAATTACTATTTTATATAAATAAGGTGACTAGAAATGCCTATATAGCATTCTTTTAGTACTAGTCCAAGATCACTGCTTGTAAACCTAAATATTTTTACATATTCAGTTAGATCTTGTCAAATTTGATTTTTGGTAGTTGGAATCAACTCAAAAGCATTTATGCTTGATTTTTGAAAAAACAATTGAATGTGGAAAACTCTCTATCTTGTTATTTTTACTATAGGTGATCTATAATTTCAAATGGTTTGAATCCAACAGGCTTGGATTGATAATTTGAGTACCTTTCTAACAAAATTGGAATGATGCAATGCTCAATAAAGAATGATGATATGACAAGTTAAAGTGAATTAAAATTAAAACCCTAAACATTCTTGGTCATTTTAAACGGGGTCCGAGGGGTCCAAACCCTAATTCGGAGAAACCCCGGATTCATATGAGAGGGTTACATTTAGTTCTTATAATTAACTTGCAATTGAAGTTGTTTAACAATGCATGATTATAGCTCTACTGTGTAGATATTATTTTTCTGAACATTTTGATATATTATTCACAATTTTCTGAATTATAGAAAATTAGATATTTAATTTACAAGATTTAAATCATTTTCTGAAATTAATAAACCAAAACTGGATACTTCTTACACCCAGGCTACAACTAACCCGAGTGAATGATAGATGGGCCCAAGGCCACATCAGCAGACACAGTAGCGTAGGGGGACCCATAGCCTGTTTGACTGGGTTAACTGTGCTTGCTAACGTCATGCTGATGTCAGCGTGACACCAGCACAACCGTGAGCAGCAGGTGATCACCGGGGAGGGCGCAGGAGCTCACGAGTGGGCGAGCGAGTGAGGGCGCTTGACGCGGACGACCGTGGGGAACCATTTGGTGGCGGCGGGGCCCTGGTTTGGTCGCGGGAATGACGCCAGCGATGGCGGACAGCGGTGGCAGTGACAGGTGAATGGCGCGGCCACGATACAGAGAGAAAGGGAGGCAGTGGAGAGGTCCTTATGGACCGTGAGCTCACTGAGATCGCGATAGACAGGTCGGGTAGGGCAGGCGAGGTCAGGAGGCACCAGAATCGGCGTCGGTGAGCAGCGGCCGGCGGCAGAACAAGGTGGCGATTGGAGCGATTGGGAACTCCCTAGCTTGGTCGGGTAGGGGCAAATGAACAAGGACTGTGAGGTGGTTCCTACGGTGGCCTCAGCTTGGCGGGAGGGAGCTCGGGAGCGATGGCGCCTGTCAACACCCGGATTTTTAATCCCGGATGCCTGTTATGCCATACATCGCAATCCCAGGATTACCATTTTTGTGAGACATAACAGATTGGTATCATAGTTCATCACCCATTACAAACCATAATAAAGGTCTTACAAATAAAATATCTCATGATCCGGTCTTAATACAATCAACGTAGAGGAATAATAATAAGGCTAGTATGGTCGGAGCTCAATCTTCAGGGTCACATGCAATGCTGGTGATGGGAGATGATCCTAGTTGTCATAGACTTCCTGCTGTCCATCATCCTGGTAGTCCGCTTCATAGTCTGGCCATAGGAATAGCCAGGGACAAAGCCTCTGAGTACTCTCTAAGTACTCGCAAACTATCACTAACAAGTAAGGTAGTTCGAGTAGGAATCCTAAGCTCTAGGTTTATTTGCAAAAATACAGGTTTATCTCTAACTGAGTTTAGAAGTAAATTAAAACTAGTTTAAAGTTCTACAACACCTAAGTGGGAACTTAGTTTTCATGTTCACAACCCTGTTGTGGTCAAGTCAAAGTCATAGTTCATTTCACAATTCATTTTGAAAACATCTGACGACGGAACAGTATGGCCACTCCAACTGTCCATAACCGCGGACGCGGCTATTCGAATAGTTTGACACTCTGTAGAGGTGATACACTTTCACCACAACATTCGATATATCCGTCAGGAACAATCCTGAATCATCATACTTAGTATGCGGATAACCAATACTAACCTTTCAATTACACACCCTATATAGGCACCTCCCCTATGAGTTTGGCCTCCCAACCATGACCATCTATCATCTTGGGAACTGCATAGGTGGACAGTCATCACGAGGTAGCCTCAGCTCAAACCTCTTCCGCAAGGGAACTCATACTAAGACATATAAACTTCCATTCAAGCCCTACCCAAATTCGGATATTGTGGTTGTACATTAAAATTGGAATGGTATCGCATTCGAACCCAACCATCAGTTTTGATAAAGGTCTAAGGCCATGCCTCAACATTTTCATCATCAAATCATCTTGTGTTCATACACATGTCAAAACATTTCAATAGAATGAATCTTCATCCCAAGGTTTTCATAATCATTTTCACCAAGTATTCCTATCTAAAGTGGTCAACTTTTATGCTTATCACTAGCCACTAAAGTTGAGGGTATTTACTAATGAGGGGTGCTAATCAAGTGTGACTATCCAAATCTAGTCTCATGCCTGAGTATGACATCTAGTTCTAAATATTTAGGCTTAGTTTTATGCTCTTTATGCAATCTATATTGTTTTTACAAAACTCGCAAATCACTAACTCAAAGTAATAAAGAACTTTGGTAAAGAAATAAAAGAATAGAGCTTGCATATAAAACTGGGAATTGGTATAATCAAGGTTGAATAACCAAAGCATTCCTAGTGCATTGCATAGGTTATCTTGTAGGGTTAGGCTTGCAAGTAGGACTTGCATGGTTTAGCTTAGCTTGCATAGGTAACATGCAAGTGTTACCTTGCCTTGATTGGTGCAGTGGTTGAAGTTCTCTTCTTCTTCGTAGTACTCCTCCTCCTCATAGCCTTGGTCGGTACTAGCGTCTATAAATGAATACGAGGTACACAATCACCAAATAGTACTTAACTACCTCTATTTAGCACACAAAGGTTCACACTAGATGATCTAGCATCATCACATGAAATAAACACCTAGTCTTATTTATTTTATTTTGGGAACAGTAATTTCTACTCATTGAAAACTACTTAATATTTAATATTCTCCAATTAAAATATGGGATCATGTTGACACATGTCATCACCATATATTCTAATACTTGGAAATGTGATTTAAAGTGGTGGTCATATTTTTTTAAGTTTAATATTACTATTTTATATAAATAAGGTGACTAGAAATGCCTATATAGCATTCTTTTAGTACTAGTCCAAGATCACTGCTTGTAAACCTAAATATTTTTACATATTCAGTTAGATCTTGTCAAATTTGATTTTTGGTAGTTGGAATGAACTCAAAAGAATTTATGGTTGATTTTTGAAAAAAAATTGAATGTGGAAAAGTCTCTATCTTGTTATTTTTACTATAGGTGATCTATAATTTCAAATGGTTTGAATCCAACAGGCTTGGATTGATAATTTGAGTATCTTTCTAACAAAATTGGAATCATGCAATTTGGTTTAGTGAATCTCTCTGAATTGATTTTTGAATCTACTGACAAAACTGGGGTTTGAATAAAATGGAAAAAGATTATTTGAATCTCTAGCTACGCGCAGGAATCTTGCTGGGTCGGCCGAGCTGCACAGCACACGTGCGGCGGGCTGCTGACAGGTGGGTCTAGGCGTCATCGGCTCTATCTAAACGAAGCGGTATGTTTCAATATGGGCCGTGCGATTTGACTAGGATCTACGGCTATGGTGCGTCATCTCCGTCGAACAGCTCCGACAAGACCGAACCCTAAAGGCGATGGTGGGGGATTGCGGTGGCTTACTGGGGCTCCATCTAGGGTCGGCGATGGGGGTGAACAACGTTGTTGACAATGTTGGTTCGAACGGTGGTTGCGGTGGCTCCTGGGGTAGCTCTAATCGACAGCTGCTCTCCTCCTCTACAGTGGCGGACTCTAGTGAAATTCCGGTGGGCTGGTGCTTGCCTTGCTCCGGGGAAAGGCGTGGGGTGTTTCTGAGAGAGAGGGGAGTGAGATGCTGTGGAGAATGGGGGATGGGGTGGCCTCTATTTATACACCACGAGAGGGGCAGTGCGGCATGGTCAGGCTCCTCCGGCGACATCAGTACAGCGAGCTACGGGCATGGTGAAGGGCGTAGGACGGTGGGGTGTATCCTGGCGATCGTCACTGGGGTGGTCAAGAGCGGTCGGGAGCGTTCGTTGCTCTGAGCAGAAATGGCAGTGTTTGAGACAGCGTACAAGTGCTGCTGGTCGCGCGGCAGCGAACAGTCGTGTCTGGGACGTAGCTAGGGTCATGGCGAGTGTAGTTAAGCACGGCGAGAGCGAGGCGCGGCGTGTGCACGCGTATCGGCTGCGGCGCTCTGGCGCGCTCTCTGCATGGTTGCAGACAAATGGGCGCGGCTGTTTTCCAGTGGTCCAGGGCTTGGCTGTGCTCGAGGTTTGGACAGGGGGTGGAGGTGGACATGTAGAGTTCGCAACATAGAAAACAAAAATTTTCCTACAATGGGAAAAACTATGTACCAAGAGCTATCTACTAGATACAAGCAACGGGCGGATATACATTTGTAGAGAACATACCCTTGAGGACTGACAAAGCTTAACAAGGTTGAACTCGTGGTTGATGTAGACGAACTCTTGTCGATCTAAGATCGAGAGGAAGTCCTAGCGCCGCAAATCAGTGGCGCATCTGTTCTCGCACACACGTCCGAGGCACCGAGCAACCTCCGCCTCCTCGCTGCAATGATGCAGCGGAAGCACAACTCTTTATTGCCGAAAAGCCACTGGGAACATGTATCTCGCTAGTCCGAGACCATGAGGGATAAATACTAGAGGGGGAGAGAGATCCTTCACGAGGAGGTGTGAGTGAGAATTGCGGAGGGGGGCTCCTTTTATAGGAGGGGGCATCCAAGGGGGTGGCCGCCAGCCATGGGGGTTTCCCGCTCCCCTCCTTCATTCATGTGGGTGGAAGCTCCACTCACAAAATGCCCCTTCAATTTTCTCCACTCAAATTCCCATTAAATTTCCACCAAATTTAATGCAAACTCTCATTAAATAAAACTCCTTTTATTAATTCAGAATTTTGTCAATTACTTTAATGACAAACATTCACATATAACCCCTTGCTAGTATTCCATTTCACATGCAAAAACACTTTCTGCAATTTCACCCGAAACCAGTTTCGGTATCTAGTGAAATAAATTCCTGCGCTTTGTTATTCTTTTCAGCATGAAACTATTTGCTCCAAATGGTGTCAATGTCTCTTAAGTCTGTCACCCTACGGTTTGCGAATAATGTGGATATGATCGAGACCCATCTCAAATCAATAATCAGAAGCGGGAGCTGGAGATCCATACTGACTCCCACACATTCAACGATGATTTCTTGTGATTGTGACAACCTTTTATGCAACTATCCTAATCCCTTTGTCTTGCGATATATTACATGTACGAGATTCGATCATCGGTATCTCCATACCTAGTTTGATCTCGCTACTGACATGTACTCTTTTCTCGTTCCCGTGATATAACATTCTAGTGATCAAATCACTTGCTTGCAAGCTAATCAATGTGATATCACCGAGAGGGCCTAGAGCATATCTATCTGTCATCGGGATGAACAAATTCCACTCTTGATGCATGGGCCTCAACATAACACTTTAGTAGTACTAAACCCATATTTATAATCACCCTGTTATGGTGTGACGTTTTATGTTATCAAGATACTCTTCCAGTGTTACTGATTGACATGATCTCATGGTCTAAGGATTAGGATCACTTCGTATGATGTTATAGAAATATAAACTCAATGACTTTGATCATAATGCTATACTTCGGATAAATGTTCATCACACTATTCCAATAATGTTGTGACCTCGTTATTAACAACATACATTGTGCATGATCAGGCAAACTTGATCATCTAGTTAATCAACGAGCTAGTTTATATGAGAGGCATAACTAGGAACTTTCTATTTGTTTATTAAACACACATGTATTAACGTTTCCGTATAAATACAATTATAGCATGCAAAATAAACATCTATCATATACTTGGAATATACATAATAACCACTTTATTATTGCCTCTCAGGGCATATTCCCTTCAGTCTCCCACTTGCACTAGAGACAATAATCTAGTTACATAGTGATAAATCTAACACCCATGGAGTTCTGGTGTTGATCATGTTTTTCTCTAGGGAGAGTTTTAGTCAACAGATCTGCTACATTGAGATCCGTATGTACTTTACAAATCTTGCTATAAACAAATCCATATGTACTTTACAAATCCGTATGAAAGTATAGCATTACGATCAAAGTCATTGAGTTTATATTGCTATAAACAAACTACGAAGTAGTCCTAATCCTTAGACCATGAGATCATGCCAATCACTAACACCGGAAGAGTTTCTTGTTGACATCAAACGTCACTTCGTAACTGGGGGATTATAAAGATGGCTTCAAAGCTACTAAAGTGTTATGTTGAGAATCATGGATCAAGAGTGGAATTTGTTCATCCCTATGACGGATAGATATGCTCTGGGCCCTCTCGGTGATATCACATTGGTTAGCTTGCAAGCATGTTATATCACTAGAATGTTATATCACGGGAACAAGAAAAGAGTGCATGTCAGTAACGAGATCAAACTAGGTATGGAGATACCGATGATCGAATCTCGGACATGTAATATATCGTGAAACAAAGGGATTAAGATACAAGCGTAAAAGGTTCCGACGATCACAGGAAAAGTCATCGTTGAATGTGTGGGAGTCAGTATGGATCTCCAGGTCCCGCTACTGATTATTGATCGGAGAAGGGTCTCGATCATGTCTGTATTATTCGTGAACCATAGAGTGACACACTTAAGGGACACTGGCATCCAGTTGGAGCAAATGTTTCATGCCGAAAGAATAAACAAGCGCAGGAATTTATTTCACTAGATACCGAAACAGGTTTTCGGGTGAAATTGCATAAAGTGGTTATGCATGTGAAATGGAATTCTATGAAGGGGTTATTTGTGAATGTTTGTCATTAAAGTAATTGACAAAATTCTGAATAAAATAAAAGAGTTTTATTTAATGAGAGTTTGCATTAAATTTGGTGGAAATTTAATGGGAATTTGAGTGGACTTTTGAGTGGAGGGAATTTAAAGGAATTTTGTGAGTGGAGTTTCCACCCACATAAAGAGGGGAGGGAAAGGGGGCGGCCCCCATGCGCCGGCCACCCCCTTGGGGTTACCCCCCTCCTCCTATAAAAGTATCCCCTCCTCTCACTTGTCTCTCACACCTCCTCGTGAAGGATCTCTCTCCCCCTCTAGAATTTATCCCCCATGGTCTCGAACTAGCGAGATACATGTTCCCGGTGGCTATTCGGAAACAAATGGTTGTGCTTCCGCTGCGTCGCTGGAGCGAGGAGGCGGAGGTTGCCCGGTGTCTTGTACGTGTGTGCGAGCACGGATGCGCTGCTGCTTTGCGGCGCTAGGACTTCCTCTCGATCTTGAGATCGGCAAGAGATCGTCTACATCAACCACGAGTTGAACTCGTTAAGCTTGTCGGTATTCAAGGGTATGTTCTCTACGTATATACATCCGCCCGTTGTTTGTATCTAGTAGATAGATCTTGGTACATAGTTGTTCCCATCGTAGGAAATTTTTGTTTTCTATGTTGCGAACCCTACAAAGGGTATCGAGCCGGATCTGCGTAGATGCTTTACGGGTAGTACACATATGAGTATGTGGGCGATGATGATCATGTTGTTGCTCCTTTTTTGTAATTTTGGATATTGGTGGCATAGTGGGATGAAGCGGCCCGGACAAACTTTACATGTCCTCGCACATGAGACCTGTTCCACGCTTGACATGCAACTAGTTTGCATAAGTGGCTAGCGGGTGTCTGTCTCTCCTACTACAGTAAATATCTATTTTGCAACGAATTGTCAACAATTTGGTTATCCTCGTTGTGGTTCATGTTCGTAGGTAAGAACGGTTCTATCTCGAAAGCCCTAAGCCACGTAAAACTTGCAATGGATAAATTAGAAGCGTCTAGTTTGGATTGTTGCTGGGCTAGTGTTATGATATGGTGATGTTGTAAGTAGAAGTATGAGATGATACTCTTACAACATACATAACGTGTAATCTCCATAGACCTTGGACTTACACATATAGGTATGATAGTGATCATACCACGATGCACATGATAGAGATCATATGCGGGAACCATATCATTTCACTAATAAACATGTGATGTTTGATAGCATCTTATATTGCTTGTTTAGCACTTTGTTACCATAATAAGATGATCCCTCTTTTAAATATCAAGATAAGAATGTGTTTTTCCTTTAGTATGCACCGATTATGTTTTCGTCGCTCCAAGACATCACGTGATGATCGGGTGTTCTTGGATCCACGGCCATATTTCGGGTGTAAAACAGTTACACGCGAATACTAAGGTTCTAGCTTGGCGAGCCTAGCATGTACAGACATGGCCCCGGAACACGGACCGAAAGGTTAAGCATGAGTCATATAGTTGATATGATGCCCATTTGATGCTCTCCTTTGAAGCTACACCGACTCACGTGATGATCGGACTTGGTGTAGTGGATTTGGTTCATGTAATCACCAAAAAGGCACGAGGGATGTCGTTTTTGAGTGGGAGTTCATTCGTAATATGGAGTAGTTGAACTCAATCTATCATACACTTAGTCTAAACTTTACAAATTCTGTTGTAGATGGCACCACCTGCTTTTAATTTCAATGTGTTCATAGAGAAATAGAAACTTGCAACGAACGGTAGCAACTTTACCGAATGGGCCATGAATTTGAGGATTCTCCTCTCTGCTGCACAAAAGCAATATGTGCTAGAAGCGCCGTTATCCCCCCCCCACACACCTTTTGATGATGCCCCTGACGAGGAGAAGAATGTCTATCAGACTCGTCAGGAGGACCACAACTTAATTCATTGCGGCATATTGTATGGGCTAGAGCCGGAACTTTGAAAGCGTTTCGAAAATGGCAATGCTTTTGATACAATGGGTGAGTTGAAAATGATTTTCGACATACATGCTGTTGTAGAGAGCTACAACTCTTCAGAAAAGTTCTTTAGCTGCATGATGGAAGAGCACAACTCCGTTAGTGAGCATGTACTCAAGATGTCGGGTTACGCCGATAAGCTTGTGTCCTTGGGAATATCGATTCCCATTGACTTAGGCATCCATCGTGTTATGCAGTCTCTGCCAACTAGCTATAAGAGCTTCGTGATGAACTATAATATGCAAGGCATGAAGAAGTCTCTCCCCGAGCTTCTGTCAATGCTTAAAACTGCAGAAGTGGAGATCAAAAAGGAACATCAAGTGTTGATGATCAATAGGAAATCTGATTTCAAGAAAGACAAGAAGGGAAAACGGAAGGGAAGTAAGGGCGGCAAGCCTGTTGCCGTGCCTAAAAAGAAACCCCGAGTTGGACCTAAGTCTGATACCGAGTGCTACTATTGTAAGGGGACTGGCCACTAGAAGCGCAACTGCCCCAAGTATTTGGCATACAAGAAGGCCGGCAAGGAAAACAAAGGTATATATGATATACATGTTATTGATGTGTACTTGACTAGTGCTCGCAGTAGCACCTGGGTATTTGATACCGGTTCAGTTGCTAATATTTGTAACTCGAATCAGGGGCTGCGGAACAAGCGACCGCTAGCAAGGGGTGAGGTCAAGATGCGTGTCGGCAATGGATCAAGCATTGATGTGATGGCCGTCGGAACGCTACCTCTCCACTTGCCATATGGATTAGTTATAAACTTGAATAATTGTTATCTGGTGCCTGCACTGAGCATGAACATTGTATCTGGATCATGTTTGATGCGAAGTGGTTATTCATTTAAATCCGAGAAAAATGGTTGTTCCATTTATATGAATGAAATCTTTTATGGTCATGCACCGATGATGAATGGTTTATTTCTTTTAGATCTCGATAATAATGTTACACATATTCATAATGTTGATGCTAAAAGGATTAAACTAAATGATGATATATCCGCATATATGTGGCACTGCCGTCTAGGTCATATTGGCGTTAAACGCATGAAGAAGATCCATTCGGATGGACTTTTGGAATCACTTGATTATGAATCATTTGATACATGTGAGCCATGCCTTATGGGCAAGATGACTAGAACGTCGTTTTCCGCTTCAATGGAACGGGCGACAGATTTATTGGAAATCATACATTCTGATGTATGGGGTCCAATGAGTGTGTCGGCGCGAGGTGGATATCGTTATTTTGTTACTTTCACGGATGATTTGAGTAGATACGGTTATATCTACTTGATGAAACACAAGTCTGAAACCTTTGAAAAGTTCAACGAATTTCAGAATGAAGTGGAAAATCATCGTAATAGAAAGATCAAATTTCTACGGTCCGACCGTGGAGGTGAGTATCTAAGTTAGGAGTTTAGCACTCACATGAAAGAGTGTGGAATTGTTTCACAACTCACACCTGGAACACCACAAATGAAATGGTGTGTCGGAACGTCGTAATCGTACTTTATTAGATATGGTTCGATCTATGATGTCTCTGACGGACTTTCCATTGTCATTTTGGGGCTATGCACTAGAAACTGCTGCATTCACTTTAAATCAGGCACCATCTAAATCCGTTGAAAAGACGCCGTATGAATTGTGGTTTGGAAACAAACCTAAGCTGTCATTTCTTAAAGTTTGGGGATGCGATGTTTATGTGAAGAAACTTCAATCGGATAAACTCGAACCCAAAGGAGACTATTGGGTATTCCTTCTATCACAGATCCGAGGGCAAGGTTTTTGTTGCCAAGAATGGATCCTTTCTAGAGAAAGAGTTTGTCGCGAAAGGTGTGAGTAGTCGGAAGGTAGAACTCGAAGAGGTTATTGAACCTTCTCTTCAAAGTATGGCGAGTAGCGCAGCGCCGGAAGTTGTTCCGGAGTTGGCTCCACCTGTTGAAGAGGGAACTAATGATAATGATCATGAAACTCCGAAAGAGAGTACTACCGAACCTCGCAGGTCAAGCAGGACGCGTGCAGCTCCCGAGCTGTACGGAAATCCTGTCATGAATTTCATGGTTGATGAAAATGATGACCCTGCGACGTATGAAGAAGCGATGATGAGCCCGGATTCCAACAAATGGTTAGAAGCCATGAAATCCGAGATGGAATCCATGTATGAAAATCAAGTTTGGAACTTGGTGGACTTACCTCACGACCGAAAGGCCGTGGAGAACAAATGGATTTTCAAAAGGAAAACTGATGCTGATGGTAATGTAATCGTCTATAAAGCTCGACTTGTCGCAAAGGGGTTTCGACAAATTCAAGAAGTTGACTACGATGAGACATTCTCTCCCGTAGCGATTCTAAAGTCAGTTAGGATTATGTTAGCAATTGCTGCATATTTCGATTATGAGATATGGCAGATGGATGTCAAAACCGCATTTCTCAATGGTAATATTGAAGAAGAGTTGTATATGATACAACCAAAGGGTTTTGTCGATCCTAAGGATGCTAACAAGGTGTGCAAGCTTCAGCGATCCATCTATGGATTGAAGTCACGAAGTTGGAATCTCCGCTTTGATGAGGTGATCAAAGAGTTTGGATTTGTCCAAACTTATGGAGAAGCTTGTATTTACAAGAAAGTGAGTGGGAGCAATATGGCATTTCTAATATTATATGTGGATGACATATTATTGATCGTAAATGATATAGATCTTTTAAACGGTGTTAAAGTGATCTAAACAGCAAATTTTCAATGAAGGACCTAGGTGAAGCGTCATACATATTAGGCATAAAGATCTATAGAGATAGATCTAGGCGCCTAATAGGGCTATAGCAAAGTACATACCTTGATAAGATTTTAAAGAAGTTTAAAATGGAAGATAGTAAGAAGGGGTTCTTACCTATGACACAAGGCACGACATTGAGTAAGACTCAAAGTCCGGCTTCGGCGGAAGAAAGAGAGATAATGGACAAGGTCCTGTAACTACCTCGGTGAACTACGCTCCTAGATACAAGCCTGGATGAGTGGTAGTGGTTGAAATAGTACGGTGGGGCCTCAAAAGCCACTCACTGGTAGTCCTTTCAGACGTCCCAACCACTACCCTCTCAACGGGACTGTCTGGCGGCGTGGTCGGCGAAGGGATCAACTACGTTACAAGTGGGTATGCACGCAAGCCACCATACAAGAGTACATCGAGCCATACCATCTAGAAAGAAAGAAGGAATATAGCATACATCGGCAAGATTCAAATGACCTAGATAGATCTATATTTTAGGATAACTCCTCATACAACACACATCGAGTATCATGCGGGCGGCAAATGTAATCCGATGCGGATAAGAAGCAAATCGGCATAAGATGCCATAGAAAGAAGCACATCCCAACTACAGGTCTCACGGATCCCGTTCCGGAATCTCTACACCGAGCGATCGTTGCCCACATCTTGACTTCTTCCACCCAAGATCCGTGGAGGTACCATCCATCTGAACCAATAATTTATCGTGTGAGACCCTAAGGGTACTCGGCAAGTCTTAATGCCTCTAAAGGGGACACAACTTTGGGTGACGCAATTGCCGAAAGATAAACCCTAGCAATTCTCTGAGATAAACGCTAACCATCCGCCTAACCAATGATAGACGGATGTCCGTGAATTAAGTACAACAGTTATAGTGGTAATCTCATCCGATCCATCCTCCTCCCTGCTTACCAACAGGGAAGCGGACGAACAACCCCCCATCCGTTGGCAATTTTATTAACCATTCCATGAGTGTTGCACTATTTACTATTCAAGTTACTTAGTCAGATTAAGGCGGTACTTTAGTTATGCTTGTCTATGATCAAGAAACTGTGCTCCAAGTCGTCCATATCCGCGGACACGGCTTTCAGAAAGTTTTACCCGGCCGGGGTGCACCAATAGCAACACACGCTCGATCAACCTCGGAAAACCAAATCAAAACCCAACGAGGCTTTCACGACTGAACAATCACAGGATTCAGAAATATTTCAGGGGGCCACCCCTTGAAGTACACCATAGCAGTAAGCAAGCTCGAGACGGACTCAAGGTTTTGCGTCAATGGTCAGAACGACAAGCGGATCCCCAATCGGGATCACGATACCGCGAAAACATTCCGCTTACCTAAAGCGATGCTGTGCTCCTCGCACAAACGTAAATACATAAATAGCATGGCATAAGTACAGGATAGTAAAAACACCTCAAACTAGTTTGTGGCCCCAAGAAATACGACGGAATCAAGCTCTGGCTCAGGGGGGTCCCATATACCTCCCGGATGTGGATAGCGCGATAAATCAAGGAACAGGAATCAAGTACTCGGGGTCTTACGGGACACAAGTGAGCAGGAAAAACCAAATAGCAGATGTTGCTCACCGGTGCCACTTTCTTTAGTTATCCCAGAACTACTCAGGTTAAGTTGTTTAGGTACCTCATTATCCAACAGACACTCACATACACTACACATGCTGTTCTACGACTCGCATGGCTCAAACAACTCCTATAGTAATGGCTCATGGGATGGGGAACAAGCTTGGTGGAGTTTGAAAGTAAAGGCTATGCATACTTGGGATTCAATTTAAGGCATTCACGACTCGATGATGCAAGAGTAAGATAGAGGCAATAGGTACTGTATGTATGCAAGCATGGGGAAGTGCTTGCCTGTCAACTCTGTTTTAGCAAGGGACGGATCTGGGTAGTGCTCCTGGTTCTCTTGATATAACCCCTGCTCAGCGTCTATCCGAGAAAAACCAAACAAGCAAGGCCAACATGAATATAGAGCACAAGCATATGAATAAGATGCGTCAAGCAAACAATCATGCCATGATGAATGATGCACAAGTTGCATGGCAATAAGTAGCATGGCATGGGTGAGGTGTGGGGGACAAGAAAATAACATTTTAATGGGGATTTGGATCACATTTGTTGCCATAATAGTTGTTGTTCACTATATTTTTATATGATGCATGCTGCAATTGAAGTCATGGATAGCATAAACAGAAAGGTCTCGTCGAGCTGATCATTTTAGACATATCATTTGCTAAATTTGGAATTAGAAAACAAAAGTTATTAATTATTGAAATTCTAGTGGCAATTGGGTAATTTAAATAAACTTGGAATTTTAATTGTGAAAAAGGCAAATTGGATGTCATATTTGGAATCCTCTCATTTTTCTGATATCCAAACATATATTATTTGTGTCATTTGGTTTTATACATGAAAAGTTATTTAAAAACTGGTTTGAATTTGAATTTAAATTATTTAAACTAGATTTTTAAAAACAGACAAGCAGAATTTCTTTGTACACCCAGCTGCAGCGAGCCTCAGTCCCTGACAGATGGGCCAGGCACAGAGGCCCACGCGTCGACGGTCAGCGCCACTGGCCTTATCCAAGACGTCTGGTGGCATGTGGTCCCGGCTCGTGGGTCCACACGTCGCCGGACAAAGAGGGACATGGTTGAGCCACAAGTTCCACAGGAGCCTTTTGCAAAGCGTGCACGCGATCTTGTGGTGGGGCTAAGGGACCGCGGGTTTGAGGCGGGAAAAGGGGAAGGTGCATTTGCAAACGTGCGCAGCCGTCCATTCTTGAACGTGACGCCTTGTGGCCCGGATCTGGCCGGGTCTTTGGCCAACGATGGCGAACCTAGCGCGTTTCAGACGTCGACGCCAAAACGAAAAATGGAGACGGCAGTTTGGTCTACAACTTTGGTACAGGGTGCTAACGCGTAGGTGGCCTGCAGCGCATGGTTTTCTTCGACGAACAGAGAGGGAGCGCACGCCACCGTGGCTGCTAAGCGCCGCCAAAGCGGTGACCGGCAGCAAGGCGTGCAGGGTGCTCGACGATGGCCGGCGGCGCTACGGTGCACTAGGGGGTCGGGGATCATGTCGGGGAGGCAGAGGGGCTTACCAGGGGCTCGCGGGTGGCTTGGTTCGGGCAGAGAGGCCGGTGATCGTCGAGGAGGCTGGCGGGTGGGAGCGTCCTGGTGCTCGCGGGCACTGCGGCGGCGGGGCCCCTCCGGCGAGGTCCAGCGGGTTCTGGCGCTTCAGGGCGAAGGAGAGGAAGCAGACCAGGCCTCGGGATCCGCTAGTCCTCTCTCGAGGCCACCAGATCGAAGAAGGGCAGAGGGGCGAGGCTAGGGTTTAGGTGGCCATGGGGAGCTCTGGCTCGCTGGGAGAAAGGGAAAGGAGGGAGGAAGGTTCCTGGGGGTGGACGGGGAGTATCTGGCGAGGCAGAGACGGAGGGGTGTGGATAAGAACAGGAGGGGGCAGGAGGTGGCATGGGGGAGGGTAGATGGTAGGGTGGCGTCGGTGTCCTCTACCCTTCACGTGAGCTGTGGCAGGCTGGTGGCATGGGGGGAGCGGGCGGGCGAGCGAAGAGGGGGTGGGGGGAGGGGGTGGGCGGGGGAGGGAGAGAAGGAGAGGAGAGGAAAAAGAGAAAGGCTAGAGGGGGATAGGGAGGCTCGATCTACTTTGTGGAGGGAGAGAGGTAGCTAGGACATGGTGGGGGGTGGGTCCAGACGCTAGAGGAAGGGAGAGAGGGGACTGTACTTGGTTTTGTGTAGACTAGGTGGGGTTTTTGGTTTAGCTAGTATGGGGTTTGGGGGTGGCTTAGGTTTTTGTTAGCTAGGGTTTAGCTAGGGTGGTTAAGGGTATGGTGGTCATGCTAGGTAGGTTTGAGAGGGGTGGCTTAGGGTTTTTGATTAAGAGAGGGGTAGATAGATGGAGGAAGGTGGCACTTTAGCTAATCAAGCATGCTTCAAGATCAAACACACAAGATCAAGAAAAAGAGAAAGGAGGGAAGATAGGGAGAGATGATCATGTGATGATGGGTGCTTCTTTGGTCCATGCATGCTCCAACAAAGACCAAGCAAGAACCAAGAGAAAAGATGGGTAAAGGTTTGGGCATGCCACATTAGCACATGTGTGTGCATGGGGCATGGGGGGAGAGGTTTAGATGATTAGATTAGAGATTAGCTAGGAAGGTAGAGAGAGAGGGGAGAGCTAGGGTTTAACACTACCAAAACAAGATCAAGCAAGGAAGGAGTGATCCACTTAGAATTCAAGCAAAAACCAAAACTATAAAAGGTGGCACTTGCATGGCCCATGCAAGATAATTAATGCCCAATTTATCCTTGTGAAAACAATAAGATTAATATGGCATTATTCATATGCATTCCCAAAAGATGGGCAAAGCCAAGCAAAGACTATGGGTGCAATCCAAACAACCAATCATGAGCTAGAGATAAATCAACAAAATGCCAAGCTGAGATTAGTTGGATGGTGGAATTATAAGGTGGTGAAAGAAAAGGTGGTGGAGTCAATAAGAGAGATGCCCTCAACTCAACTTGGGCATTTAACAATATATCAAGAGCCAAATACAATATCAAGAGGCAAATACAATTAATCATGCACATGAGAGAAGAACCAAACAAGAAAGGGTTTTATATGATGCTCAAATGCAAGGTGACATGATGACATGAGCATGATATGATGATGATGCAACAATAATATGTTGGAAGTGGCCCTTTTTATTATTATAACATGTAGCATTACAGGGGTTAGACAACTGGGATGCTACAACTCTCCCCCACTAAACAGGAATCTCGCCCCGAGATTCTAGGAAGAAGAAGAAGAAGACACAAAGAGAGAAGGATGGTTGGCACGGAGTTCATCTTCACGCTCCCATGTGGCTTCATCAGCGAATGGTGTGACCACGCACCTTGCAAAACCTGATGGACTTGTTGCGAGTCCTTCGCTCTGCGGTCTCAAGGATTTTGGTGGGGTGTTCTTGATAAGAGATCTTCTTTGAGGTCGATTAGCTCATGGTCCACGGTCTGCCGGGATCTTTGAAGCACTTCTTGAGCTGAGATGTGGAAAACATCATGGACTTTGAGTTTTTCCTAAGCTCCAGTGCATAAGCAACTTCTCCTCTTCTACCACGTATCTTGAAAGGACCGATGTATCTAGGATCCAACTTTCCTTTGATCTCAAGCGGTGTGTTCCTCTCATGGGAGTGACACGAAGGTAGACAAGATCACGTGGGCATATACCATATCTGTGTGCTTCTGTCATAGTTGCTCTTCCGACGACTTTGAGCAATCTTGAGTTCTCGAATGATATGCACCTTCTCCTCTGCTGAGTTACAATGTCGGGGCCAAACCAGATTCTTTCTCCTGCACGACCAACCAATTGGAGTTCGCACTTGCGACCATAGAGAGCCTCGAATGGTGCCATCTTCAGACTCTTCTGGAAGCTGTTGTTGTAGGAGAATTCAGCATATGGAAGGCATTCCTCCCATTTCATGCCAAACGAGATGACGCAAGCCCAAAGCATATCCTCCAGAATCTGATTGATTCTTTCCACTTGTCCTTCGATCGAGGGTGGTAAGCGATCTGAAGTTCAACTTTGTTCCCAAAGCTTTTGGAAACTCTCCCGAACTTTGAGGTGAATATGCTCCCACGGTGCGAGCTGATTTCGGTGGAACCCCATACAAAGAGACAATCTGTTGATATAGAGCTCAGCCAATGAATTCCGTAAATTGTTTCTTTGACTGGGAAGAAATGAGCCACTTTAGAAAGCCTGTCGATGACAACAAAAATTGCATTGTTGCCCTTCTGCGACCTTGGAAAACCAGTGATGAAGTCCATCTCCACTTTCTCCCATTTCCATTCTGGAGGTTGCAATGGCTGTAGAAGACCAAATGGTTTCTGATGGACAGCCTTGACTCTGCGGCAGACATCACATTCTGAGACGTACTTGGCACAATACCTTTTCAACCCAGGCCACCAGTATTGTGTTTTCAAGTCCATGTACATCTTTGTGCTGCCAGGATGGATAGAAAGAACCGAATCATGTGCCTCCTTGAGAACTTGGTCTCTCAGACCCGGGTAGTTTGGAACAAACATCCGGTGTTCAAAGAAGAGCGTGCCTTGATCATCAACGTGGAAGGACTCATACTTTGGAAGGTCAAGCTTAGCGATGAGCTTTTTGGTGTGCGGATCACCAAGCTGACGAGAGCGAATCTGTTCTTCCAAGAGAGGAGTAGCCAGAAGGTTCAGGAGATGCCCTTGTTCCACAATTTCCAGGTTCAGCTGACGGAATTCCTCGCACAAGAGAGGCTGTTGCTCTTCCACCATGAGGTTGTTGACATAAGCTTTACGGCTAAGCGCATCTGCCATGACATTTGCTTTGCCCGGAGTGTAGTTGATGGTCACATCAAAGTCATTGATTGCTTCGATCCATCTCCTCTGCCGAAGGTTGAGATCCGGTTGAGTGAAGATATACTTCAAACTCTTGTGGTCCGAGAAGATCTCTAGCGGTTACCAAGCAAGTAGTGCCTCCATAGCTTCAACGCAAAGACAACTGCTGCTAGCTCGAGGTCATGTGTGGGATAGTTGATCTCATGCGTCTTCAACTGACGAGAGGCATAAGCAACCACCTGTCTCTCTTGCATAAGGACCGCACCCAATCCTTGCAAAGAGGCGTCACAGAATATCTGGAAAGGCTTAGATGTATCTGGAGGAACCAAGACTGGTGTGGAAGTGAGCTTCTCTTTGAGTGTCTCAAAACTTTCTTGACAAGCAGGAGTCCACAGGTACTTCTTGCCTTTCTTGAGGAGATCGGTAAGAGGCTTTGCTATCTTCGAGAAGTTCTGGACAAAGCGACGACAATAGCTAGCCAAGCCGAGAAAACTCCGCACTTCCTTGACATTAGCAGGAGGAAGCCATTCAACTATTGTCTTCACGGTTTCCGGGTTGACTGCAATGCCCTTGGCAGAGATAACATGACCCAAGTATGTTACTTCAGGCAGCCAAAACTCACACTTAGAGAACTTTGCATACAAGCGGTTCTCACGAAGCTTGTTCAGGACACACCGCAGGTGTTCTTCATGCTCCTCCTTAGACTTGGAATAAACCAGAATATCATCCAGATATACCACCACAAACTTGTCCAGGTACTCCATGAAAACGGAGTTCATCAGCCTCGAGAAGGTAGCAGGTGCGTTGGTGAGGCCGAAAGACATGACCGTGTATTCATACAGGCCATAGCGGGTGGTGAAAGCTGTTTTGGGCACATCTTCTTTGCGAATTTTGATTTGGTGATAACCACTCCTCAAGTCCAGCTTAGAGAACACCACAGCTCCTGCCAGCTGATCAAATAGATCATTTATCCGAGGGAGAGGATATTTGTTCTTGATGGTTTTAGCATTTAGAGCCCGGTAGTCAACACATAGCCTATCGGTTCTGTCACGCTTCTTCACAAAGATTGTTGGGCTACCCCAAGAAGAAGTGCTGTGTTGAATGAAACCCAACTTCTCTTGTTCATCAAGTTGTCGTTTGAGTTCAGCCAACTCAGAAGGACCCATTTTATATGGCCTCTTGGAGATAGGAGCCGTTCCAGGTTCAAGCTCAATCACGAATTCAACCTCGCGATCCGGAGGCATACCTGGCAACTCTTCAGGAAAGACATCCGGGAACTCACAGACCACTGGTACCCTCTGAATAGCTTCCATAGCATCATCATTCAGAGCAGCCAAGGAATAGAGCTGGACAGCAGGAGTCAGACTTGGAGAAAAGACTATATGGCCTTCAGGAATCTTCAGAGACACCGAAGGCTCAAAGACAATCAATCACAGCTGCATTTGTCGTCAACCAATCCATGCCCAAGATGACATCAATGTCGAGTTGCCCGTGACAATCAAAGAAGCCAAGAATGAAGAACCACCAATCTCAACTTGATTGCCATGATCGATCTTAGATGCTAACATATTTGCTCCGAGAGAAAGAACCATTAACTTCTTAAGAATAGGATCCATTACCAACTCATTCTCATTTGCAAACTTGTGATACACAAAAGAATGCGATGCACCGTAATCAAAGAGAACTCGTCGCAGAACCGAGTTAATCAAAGCATACCCATCACAACTCCAAAGTGCGAGCTCACTTGAGAGGCGTTGACGTTAGCACGTACAACCGCAGACCCGGCTTAGTGTTGATGTTGAGAGCCCGGCGGTGGTACGAACCGAAGGAGAGCTTGTTGCGATCTTGGCGGGGTGGAGGAGAGCTTTGTTCTTCATTGAGTTCCAGCTTTGATGTCCGGGATCTCCACAAGCGTGCACTAGCCGGACGTGGAGCGAGTAGCCGTGGACTCCGCCAGCGCCTGAGGTAATGGTTGTTGTAGCCCCGGAGCCGCAGTGGTGAAGTTTGGTGGCCTTGACGTGAAACTCGCAGGTCTTGGTGGAGCCGGAGACGGTGGGGTGTTAGGAACCCAGACACGCCGCTTAGAAGGAGCTGCCATAACTGCAGAGCTTGATGCATCCCTGTTGTGTTTCTTGGACTCCTCAAACATTTGCCTGCTTGCCTCCTCTTGCAGTGCTGTGTGATGTAGTTCCAGGAAGGTTGCCGGTCTTGCATGCGTGATTGCATACTTGATCGACGCATTGAGCCCTTGCCTGAACCTTTTCTGCTTCTTTTTGTCATCAGATACCTCATCACCACCATAGCGAGACAGGTTCATGAAGTTCCTGATGTAGGTGTTGACATTATCATTTCCCTGCTTCAGGTTGAGGAAAGCCTCCTTCATCCTTTCCATCACAATCTCTGAGAGAAACTGCTCCTTGAAAGCTGCAGTGAACCTCTCCCAAGTTGGCTGGAACCCAGTGCAGCTTGCGTTCAAGTAGTTTTCCCACCAAAGAGCCGCATCTCCCTTGAGAAGGTGAGTAGCACACTTGACCCACTCCTGTTCTGGAACATCAGCAGTCTCGAGCAACCTTGAGATCACGCGCAGCCAATCATCCGCGTCAAGAGGTCGGTCAGACACATCAAACTGACGAGGGTTGAACTTGAGGAAGCTCTTGATGTCTCCACGCTTGGGAGGTGGAGGAAGTGGAGCAAACTCATTTCTTCTGACGCTCTCCTCAAAGCGCTACTGGTTCTCTTGCATGGCTGCCAAAGCATTTGCAATGTTCGATAGCGCTGAGCCCAGTTCCGGAGGTATGTCCTCTTCAGTCCGGCGTGGGGGAGCCATCCTGTCATTGATATAAAACTCAAGTCAGTACTATAATGGAAGATGATAATAATCCAAAATAGTACCAAGATGGAATTAACCATGATTAAAGGATACAATTTACTGAGATGATATTAAAATATCAACAAAGTTCATAGCACCTAAAAGATATTAAGCATATCGCACACGACTGAAAAGGAGTGTGGTACACAAATATATCAAAGAAAAATTTTCCACAAATTTCGGCATTAAAATACCAATAGATGCGCAAAATTACTTAACGAATCAAGATTAGTGACTCTACCGATTCAATATACAAAAGCGAATGATAAAAGTAGTGGTATGGTCGCGACTCCATCCCGCACTCAAATCATTACTCCGCACATGAACAAGTGGAACACATATCCCAACCCCTTCTTCTCACGACGAAACCTAAAGATTGGTAACTACGGAAACGAACACCCCAAACAAGATAGCGTCGGATACAAAGAGGAAGATAGATTGCGTCGGTTTGCAAAAGCCTGTCGGTATGGAATGTACCAACAGTTGATAACCAAAGGCAGATAAGATAACAACTTGGATGCAACAGATAGACAAGGGATTACACACACACACACACACAACCTATGGTACTATGGAAACCCAGAACACGTGAATCCTAGTTTGAACTTTGAGAAGAGGATTGAAAACGTTGCACTTCCTTACCAGAAAAGGGTGGGTGGGAGGGTAAGAAGAAAAGTGAAAGCAGTCCTACTCTCGCGTTTTGTTTTTCCCTAATATGCATAACTATCAAAATATTTGCTAGACTGACAACGACCGTTTGGCTGAAACCCTGAAGGTCGGGATGGCTCTGATACCAATTGTAACTACCTCGGTGAACTACGCTCCTAGATACAAGCCTGGATGAGTGGTAGTGGTTGAAATAGTACGGTGGGGCCCCAAAAGACACTCACTGGTAGTCCTTTCAGACGTCCCAACCACTACCCTCTCAACGGGACTGTCAGACGGGCGTGAGTCAGCGAAGGATCAACTACGTACACAAGTGGGTATGTACGCAAGCCACCATACAAGAGTACATCAGAGCCATACCATCTAGAAAGAAAGGAAATATAGCAACGCCATACAGCAAGATTCAAATGACCTAGATAGATCTATATTTTAGGATAACTCCTCATACAACACACATCAGAGTATCATCCGGAAGCGCCAAACATAATCCGAGTACGGATAAGAAGCAAATCGGCATAAGATGCCATAGAAAGAAGCACATCCCAACTACAGGTCTCACGGATCCTTCCCTAATCTCTACACCGAATGATCGTTGCCCACATCTTCGCTTCTTCCACCCAAAGATCCGTCTCCTGGAGGTACCTGTCCATCTGAACCAATAATTTATCGTGTGAGACCCTAAGGGTACTCAGCAAGTCTTAATGCCTCTAAAGGGGACACAACCTGGGGTGACGCAATTGCAGCGAAAGATAAACCCTAGCAATTCTACAGATAAACGCTAACCATCCGCCTAACCAATGATAGACGGATGTCCGTGAATTAAGTACAACAGTTATAGTGGTAATCTCATCCGATCCATCCTCCTCCCTGCTTACCAACAGGGAAGCGGACGAACAACCCCCCATCCGTTGGCAATTTTATTAACCATTCCATGAGTGTTGCACTATTTACTATTCAAGTTACTTAGTCAGATTAAGGCGGTACTTTAGTTATGCTTGTCTATGATCAAGAAACTGTGCTCCAAGTCGTCCATATCCGCGGACACGGCTTTCAGAAAGTTTTACCCGGCCGGGGTGCACCAATAGCAACACACGCTCGATCAACCTCGGAAAACCAAATCAAAACCCAACGAGGCTTTCACGACTGAACAATCACAGGATTCAGAAATATTTCAGGGGGCCACCCCTTGAAGTACACCCGCAACGGAGTAAGCAAGCTCCGAGACGGACTCAAGGTTTGCGTCAATGGCTGTAAACGACAGCAGATCCCCAATCGGGGACTGTCGATACCGCGCAAACATTACGCTTACCTAAACAGTGCAGTGTGCTCCTCGCACAAACGTAAATACATAAATAGCATGGCATAAGTACAGGATAGTAAAAACACCTCAAACTAGTTTGTGGCCCCAAGAAATACGACGGAATCAAGCTCGCCTGTGGGGGTCCCATATACCTCCGGATGTGGATAGCGATAAATCAAGGAACAGGAATCAAGTACTCGGGGTCTTACGACACGAGTGAGCAGGAAAACCAAATAGCGATGTTGCTCACCGTGCCACTTTCTTTAGTTATCCCAACTACTCAAAGTTAAGTTGTTTAGGTACCTCATTATCCAACAGACACTCACATACCCTACACATGCTGTTCTACGACTCGCATGGCTCAAACAACTCCTATAGTAATGGCTCATGGGATGGGGAACAAGCTTGGTGGAGTTTGAAAGTAAAGGCTATGCATACTTGGGATTCAATTTAAGGCATTCGCGACTCGATGATGCAAGAGTAAGATAGAGGCAATAGGTACTGTATGTATGCAAGCATGGGGAAGTGCTTGCATGTCAACTCTGTTGTAGCAAGGGACGGATCTGGGTAGTGCTCCTGGTTCTCTTGATATAACCCCTGCTCAGCGTCTATCCGAGAAAAACCAAACAAGCAAGGCCAACATGAATATAGAGCACAAGCATATGAATAAGATGCGTCAAGCAAACAATCATGCCATGATGAATGATGCACAAGTTGCATGGCAATAAGTAGCATGGCATGGGTGAGGTGTGGGGGACAAGAAAATAACATTTTAATGGGGATTTGGATCACATTTGTTGCCATAATAGTTGCTGTTCACTATATTTTTATATGATGCATGCTGCAATTGAAGTCATGGATAGCATAAACAGAAAGGTCTCGTCGAGCTGATCATTTTAGACATATCATTTGCTAAATTTGGAATTAGAAAACAAAAGTTATTAATTATTGAAATTCTAGTGGCAATTGGGTAATTTAAATAAACTTGTAATTTTAATTGTGTAAAAGGCAATTGGATGTCATATTTGGAATCCTCTCATTTTTCTGATATCCAAACATATATCATTTGTGTCATTTGGTTTTATACATGAAAAGTTATTTAAATACTGGTTTGAATTTGAATTTAAATTATTTAAACTAGATTTTTAAAAACAGACACGCGGAATTTCTTTATACACCCAGCTGCAGCGAGCCCCAGTCCACAGATGATGGGCAGCAGAGGCCCACGTGTCGACGGTCGCTGCCACCGTGGCCTTATCCAAAGACGCGTGCCGACAGTGGGCAGGGCTCGTGGGTCCACACGTCGGCCGGACAAAGAGGGATCATGGTTGAGCCACAAGTTCCTGAGCCTTTTGCAAAACGTGCACGCGACCGACGGGTGGGGCTAAGGGACCGGGTTTGAGGCGGAAAAAGGGAAGGTGCATTTGCAAAAGCGTGCGCGACGCCGTCTGGCCGAACGTGACGCCGCGGCGGCGGATCTGGCCGGGTCTTTGGCCGACGATGGCGACGAACCTAGCGCGTTTCAGACGTCGACGCCAAAACGAAAAATGGAGACGGCAGTTTGGTCTACAACTTTGGTACAGGGTGCTAACGCGGAGGTGGCCTGCAGCGCATGGTTTTCTTCGACGAACAGAGAGGGAGCGCACGCCACCGTGGCTGCTAGCGCACGCACAGGCGGTGACCGCGGCGGCGCGCGCGTGCACGCAGGGTGCTCGACGATGGCCGGCGGCGCTACGGTGCACTAGGGGGTCGGGGATCATGTCGGGGAGGCAGAGGGGCTTACCAGGGGCTCGCGGGTGGCTTGGTTCGGGCAGAGAGGCCGGTGATCGTCGAGGAGGCTGGCGGGTGGGAGCGTCCTGGTGCTCGCGGCATCAAGTGGCGGCCCCTCCGGCGAGGTCCAGCGGGTTCTGGCGCTTCAGGGCGAAGGAGAGGAAGCAGACCAGGCCTCGGGATCCGCTAGTCCTCTCTCGAGGCCACCAGATCGAAGAAGGGCAGAGGGGCGAGGCTAGGGTTTAGGTGGCCATGGGGAGCTCTGGCTCGCTGGGAGAAAGGGAAAGGAGGGAGGAAGGTTCCTGGGGGTGGACGGGGAGTATCTGGCGAGGCAGAGACGGAGGGGTGAGGATAAGAACAGGAGGGGGCAGGAGGTGGCATGGGGGAGGGTAGATGGTAGGGTGGCGTCGGTGTCCTCTACCCTTCACGTGAGCCAGGCAGGCAGCTGGTGGCGTGGGGGAGCTGGGCCAGGCGAAAGCTGAAGAGGGGACACGGGGGCTGCAGGTGGGCCAGTGTGAGCTTGAGGCAAGGAGAGGAAAAAGAGGAAAGGCTAGAGAGGGAGAGAGGGACGGCTCGATCTAGGGTAGGTGAGGGGGTGACTTTGTGGGAGAGAGAGGGTAGCTAGGACAGGGTGGGGGTGGGTCCAGCACGCTAGAGGGAAGGGGAGAGAGGGAGTACTTTGGTTTTGTGTAGACTAGGTGGGGTTTTTGGTTTAGCTAGTATGGGGTTTGGGGGTGGCTTAGGTTTTTGTTAGCTAGGGTTTAGCTAGGGTGGTTAAGGGTATGGTGGTCATGCTAGGTAGGTTTGAGAGGGGTGGCTTAGGGTTTTTGATTAAGAGAGGGGTAGATAGATGGAGGAAGGTGGCACTTTAGCTAATCAAGCATGCTTCAAGATCAAACACACAAGATCAAGAAAAAGAGAAAGGAGGGAAGATAGGGAGAGATGATCATGTGATGATGGGTGCTTCTTTGGTCCATGCATGCTCCAACAAAGACCAAGCAAGAACCAAGAGAAAAGATGGGTAAAGGTTTGGGCATGCCACATTAGCACATGTGTGTGCATGGGGCATGGGGGGAGAGGTTTAGATTATTAGATTAGAGATTAGCTAGGAAGGTAGAGAGAGAGGGGAGAGCTAGGGTTTAACACTACCAAAACAAGATCAAGCAAGGAAGGAGTGATCCACTTAGAATTCAAGCAAAAACCAAAACTATAAAAGGTGGCACTTGCATGGCCCATGCAAGATAATTAATGCCCAATTTATCCTTGTGAAAACAATAAGATTAATATGGCATTATTCATATGCATTCCCAAAAGATGGGCAAAGCCAAGCAAAGACTATGGGTGCAATCCAAACAACCAATCATGAGCTAGAGATAAATCAACAAAATGCCAAGCTCAGATTAGTTGGATGGTGGAATTATAAGGTGGTGAAAGAAAAGGTGGTGGAGTCAATAAGAGAGATGCCCTCAACTCAACTTGGGCATTTAACAATATATCAAGAGCCAAATACAATATCAAGAGGCAAATACAAATAATCATGCACATGAGAGAAGAACCAAACAAGAAAGGGTTTTATATGATGCTCAAATGCAAGGTGACATGATGACATGAGCATGATATGATGATGATGCAACAATAATATGTTGGAAGTGGCCCTTTTTATTATTATAACATGTAGCATTACAGGGGTTAGACAACTGGGATGCTACAGGTCCCCTATGCTTCAGCCATAGGCTCTATAATGTACGCCATGCTATGTACAAGACCAGATGTGGCACATGCTATTAGTTTGACTAGTAGGTACCAATCGGATCCAGGTTCAGAACACTGGAAAGCGGTCAAGAATATCCTTAAGTACTTGCGAAGAACTAAGGATATGTTTCTTGTATACAGAGGTGAAGAAGAGCTCGTCGCTAAGTGTTATGTCGACGCTAGCTTTGACACCTATCCGGATGACTCTAAGTCTCAATCCGGATACGTATTTCTCATGAATGGCGGAGCGGTTAGTTGGAGGAGCTCCAAACAACCTGTGGTGGCGAGATCAACAACGGAGGCCGAATATGTTGCTGCTTCAGAAGAGGCTCAGGAAGCAGTTTGGATTAAGGAGTTCATATCCGAACTAGGCGTGGTTGCAAACGCGTTGGACCCAATGGTGATCTATTGTGACAACAATGGTGCCATTGCCAATGCCAAAGAGCCAAGGTCTCACAATCATTCCAAGCATATTAAGCGCCGGTTTCACTCCATCCGCGAGCATGTCAAGGATGGAGATATAAATATTTGTAAAGTACATACGGATCTCAATGTAGCAGATCCGTTGACTAAAACTCTCCCTAGAGCAAAACATGATCTACACCAGAACTCCATGGGTGTTAGATACATCACAATGTAACTAGATTATTGTCTCTAGTGCAAGTGGGAGACTGAAGGGAATATGCCCTGAGAGGCAATAATAAAATGTTTATTATGTGTATTCCAAGTATATGATAGATGTTTATTTTGCATGCTATAATTGTATTAATACGGAAACGTTAATACATGTGTGTTTAATAAACAAACAGAAAGTTCCTAGTTATGCCTCTCTCATAAACTAGTTCGTTGATTAACAAGATGATCACGGTTTCCTGATCATAGACATTGGATGTTGTTAATAACGAGATCACAACATTAGTGTAATGGTGTGATGAACATTCATACGAAGTATAGCATTAAGATCAAAGTCATTGATTTTATATTGCTATAAACAAACTACGAAGTAGTCCTAATCCTTAGACCATGAGATCATGCCAATCACTAACACCGGAAGAGTTTCTTGTTGACATCAAATGTCACTTCGTAACTGGGTGATTATAAAGATGGCTTCAAAGCTACTAAAGTGTTATGTTTAGAATCATGGATCAAGAGTGGAATTTGTTCATCCTGATGACGGATAGATATGCTCTGGGCCCTCTCGGTGATATTGCATTGGTTAGCTTGCAAGCAAGTGATTTGATCACTAGAATGTTATATCACAGGAACGAGAAAAGAGTGCATGTCAGTAACGAGATCAAACAAGGTATGGAGATACCGATGATCGAATCTCGGACATGTAATATATCGTGAAACAAAGGGATTAAGATACAAGCGTAAAAGGTTCCGACGATCATAGGAAAAGTCATCGTTGAATGTGTGGGAGTCAGTATGGATCTCCAGGTCCCGCTACTGATTATTGATCGGAGAAGGGTCTCAATCATGTCCGCATTATTCGCGAACCGTAGGGTGACACACTTAAGGGACACTGGCATCCAGTTGGAGCAAATGTTTCATGCCGAAAGAATAAACAAGCGCAGGAATTTATTTCACTAGATACCGAAACAGGTTTTCGGGTGAAATTGCATAAAGTGGTTATGCATGTGAAATGGAATTCTAGCAAGGGATTATTTGTGAATGTTTGTCATTAAAGTAATTGACAAAATTCTGAATAAAATAAAAGAGTTTTATTTAATGAGAGTTTGCATTAAATTTGGTGGAAATTTAATGGGAATTTGAGTGGACTTTTGACTGGAGGGAATTTAAAGGAATTTTGTGAGTGGAGTGTCCACCCACATGAGGAGGGGAGGGAAAGGGGTCAGCCCCCATGCGCCGGCCACCCCCTTGGGGTTCGCCCCCTCCTCCTATAAAAGGAGCCCCTGCTCTCACTTGTCTCTCACACCTCCTCGTGAAGGATCTCTCTCCCCCTCTAAAATTTATCCCCCATGGTCTCGGACTAGCGAGATACATGTTCCCGGTGGCTATTCGGCAAGAAAGGGTTGTGCTTCCGCTGCGTCGCTGGAGCGAGGAGGCGGAGGTTGCCCGGTGTCTTGTACGTGTGTGCGAGCACGGATGCGCTGCTGCTTTGCGGCGCTAGGACTTCCTCTCGATCTTGAGATCGGCAAGAGATCGTCTACATCAACCACGAGTTGAACTCGTTAAGCTTTGTCGGTCTTAAAGGGTATGTTCTCTACGGATATACATCCGCCCGTTGTTTGTATCTAGTAGATAGATCTTGGTAGATAGTTCCCATCGTAGGAAATTTTTTGTTTTCTATGCTGCGAACCCTACAGTCAGCATCCTTAGGATCGACAAAACCCTTTGGTTGTATCATATACAACTCTTCTTCCATGTTGCCATTGAGGAACGCAGTTTTGACATCCATCTGCCATATCTCATAGTTGAAATATGCACCAATTGCTAATATAATCCTAACTGACTTTAGCATCGCTACGGGAGATAATGTCTCATCGTAGTCAATTCCTTGAATTTGTCGAAACCTCTTTGTGACAAGTCGAGCTTTATAGACGGTTACGTTACCATAAGCATCCGTTTTCCTTTTGAAAATCCATTTATTGTCCATGGCCTTTCAGTTGTGAGGTAAATCCACCAAGGTCCAAACTTGGTTTTCGTACATGGATTCCATCTCGGATTTCATGGCTTCTAACTATTTGTTGGAATCTGGGCTCATCATCAATTCTTCATATGTCGCAGGGTCATCAATTTCATCGACCATGAAATTCATAACAGGATTTCCGTACAGCTCGGGAGTTGCACGCGTCCTGCTAGACCTGCGATGTTTGGTAGTATTCTCTTTCAGAGCTTCATGATCGTTATCATTAGTTGCCTCTTCATTTGGTGAACCCAACTCTAGAACGACTTCGGCGCTGCGCTACTCGCCATATTAAGAAGAGAAGGTTCTACAACCTCTTCGAGTTTTACCTTCCGACTACACACACCTTTCACGAGAAACTCTTTCTCTAGAAAGGATCCATTCTTGGCAACGAAAACCTTGCCCTCGGATCTATGATAGAAGGAATACCCAATAGTTTCCTTAGGGTATCCTATGAAGATGAATTTTTCTGCTTTGGGTTAGAGTTTATCTGGTTGAAGTTTCTTCACATAAACATCGCATCCCCAAACTTTAAGAAATGATAGCTTAGGTTTGTTTCCAAACCACAATTCATACGGTGTCTTTTCAACGGATTTAGATGGTTCCCGATTTAAAGTTAATGCAGCAGTTTCTAGTGCATAACCCCAAAATGACAGTGGCAAGTCCGTCAGAGACATCATAGATCGAACCATATCTAGTAAAGTACGATTACGACGTCCGACACACCATTTTGTTGTGGTGTTCTGGAAGGTGAGAGTTGTGAAACTATTCCACACTCTTTTATATGTGTGCTAAACTCGTAACTTAGATACTCACCTCCATGGTCGGACCATAGAAATTTGATCTTTCCATTACGATGAGTTTCCACTTCACTCTGAAACTCCTTAAATTTCTCAAAGGTTTCAGACTTGTGTTCATCAAGTAGATATAACCGTATCTACTCAAATCATGCGTGAAAGTAACAAAATAACGATATCCACCTCGCGCCGACACACTCATTGGACCACACACATCAGTATGTATGATTTCCAATAAATCTGTCGCCCATTCCATTGAACCGGAAAACGACGTTCTATTCATGTTGCCCATAAGTCATGGCTCACATGTATCAAATGATTCGAAATCAAGTGATTCCAAAAGTCCATCCGAATGGAGCTTCTTCATGCGTTTAACGCCAATATGACCTAGACGGTAGTGCCACATATATGTGGATACATCATCATTATGTTTAATCCTTTTAGCATCAACATTATGAATATGTGTAACACTATTATCGAGATCCAATAGAAATAAACCATTCATCATCGGTGCATGAACATAAAAGGTTTCATTCATATAAATCGAACAACCATTGTTCATGGATTTAAATGAATAACCACCGCGCATCAAACATGATCCGAATAGAATGTTCATGCTCAGTGCTGGCACCAGATAACAATTATTCAAGTTTATAACTAATACCGATGGGAAGTGGAGAGGTAGCGTTACGACGGCGATCACATCAACGCTTGATCCATTGCCGACACGCATCTTGACCTTACCCCTTGCTAGTGGTCGCTTGTTCCGCATCCCCTGATTCAAGTTACAAATATTAGCAACTGAAACAGTATCAAATACCAAGGTGCTACTGCGAGTACTAGTAAAGTACACGTCAATAACATGTATATCATATATACCTTTATTTGCCTTGTCGGCCTTCTTGTCTGCCAAATACTTGGGGCAGTTGCGCTTTCAGTGGTCAGTCCCCTTGCAATAATTGCACTCGGTATTAGACTTAGGGACAACTCGAGGTTTCTTTTCAGGCACGGTAACTAGCTTGCCGCCCTTATTTCCCTTCTGTTTACCCTTCGTGTCTTTCTTGAAACCAGTGGTCTTATTGATCATCAACACTTCATGTTCTTTCTTGATCTCCACTTCTGCAGTTTTAAGCATTGACAGAAGCTCGGGGAGCGACTTCTTCATTCCTTGCATGTTATAGTTCATCACGAAGCTCTTATAGCTAGGTGGCAGAGACTGGAGAACACGATGGATGCCTAAGTCAATGGGAATCGTTATTCCCAAGGACACAAGCTTATCGGTGTAACCCGACATCTTGAGTACATGCTCACTTACGAAGTTGTTCTCTTCCATCATGCAGCTAAAGAACTTTTCTGAAGCATTATAACTCACTACAGCAGCATGGGTGTCAAAAAATCATTTTCAACTCACCCATTGTATCAAAAGCATTGCTGTTTTCGAAATGCTTTCGAAATTCTGGCTCTAGCGCATACAATATGCCACAATGAACTAAGTTATGGTCCTCCTGACGAGTCTGATAGACATCCTTTTCCTTGTCAGTGGCGTCATCAAGTGGTAGGGGGCCTAGCGGCGCTTTTAGCACATATTGCTTTTGTGCAGCAGTGAGGAGAATCCTCAAATTCATGGCCCAGTCGGTAAAGTTGCTACCATTCGTTGCAAGTTTCTCTTTCTCCATGAACACATTGAAATTAAAAGCAGGTGGTGCCATCTACAACAAAATTTGTAAAGTTTAGAATAAGTTTCTTATAGATTGAGTTTAACTAATCCAAATTAAGAATGAACTCCCACTCAAAAACGACACGCCTCGTGCCTTTTTAGTGATTACATGAACCAAATCCACTACACCAAGTCCGATCATCACGTGAGTCGGTGTAGCTTCAAAGGTGAGCATCAAATGGGAATCATATCTTTCATATGACTCATGCTTAACCTTTTGGTCCATGTTCCGAGGCCATGTCTGTACATGCTAGGCTCACCAAGTAAGACCCTTAGTATTCGCGTGTGTAAACTGTCTTACACCCGAAATATGATCATGGACCCAAGAACACCCGATCATCACTTGATGTCTTGGAGAGAAGAAACATAATCGGTGCATACTTAAGGGAGAACACATTTTTATCTTGATATCTAAATGAGGGATCATCTTATTATGCTATTAAAACGCCAAACAAGCAATATAACATGCAACAAACATCACATGTTAATAAGTGAACTAATATGGTTCGTGCACTTGATCTCCATCATGTGCATCGTGGTATGATCCTCATCATTACTTTATGTGTAAGGCCAAGGTCTAATTGCGGTGACCCAGCATACCACTGCATGATGTAGTACACTATATTCATTGGCATAACACCAATGAAACACCGTTCACTAGTATTACATCCCTCAGAGTGGTACAACAGAAACACAGCAGGTCCAAGACATGACTATATGTTACAACTCAACTCTTTACATAAGATCCAGAGAACACTCTAGGTTAAAGAGAGAGAAAGAAACTTCTTACAAAGAAGAATCAGAAATAATCAACTCATAACTATTATTCTAATAAGATTAGCATCTAACTATTTGGCTTGCATTGCTGTTATTGCAATACTCTACAGAAATAGGTTCTATGGCTAGAGATTATATTCCTATCTAATCAGAAACTTCGTCTTTAGTTGATGTGTATGTTGAATTTCTTGACATTATTGAAGAGCTTGAGCTTTTGATGATGATTCTTGGGGCATAAGTTTACGTAGACGTCATCTGTATTGGCTTCGGAATCTAGCAAGGGTTAAGAAGATATGTTGAGTACGAGCGTACTCAGCAAGTTCACTAAAAAGGAGTGTTTGATGCACTAGCTACAGCCACAAACCATAGGTTGTAGGCAATGCAGGTTTTGATAAACATTTCTTCAAAGGTTGCTTTTATTCTGAAAAGCTATGTCTGTCAGCCTTCACAGGTTTACTAGAACTTTCATGGAGTTCCTTTCCTGCCGCGTTCGTAGCTCCTTCCTGGAACAGGGAGTAACAAGTTACAGTTCTTCCACTCTGAAGAGGTGCATCACTTTACCCATGAGAGATCTTAAGCTTTGTTGCACGGCCAGGAGTATGTCCCCGTTCAAACTTCCTTGGTTTGAGGCCCAACCTAAGATCCAAGATAATCACTGTCCTTCTCCGCGACCCCGCATACCTGACGGATTGCACATCAGGCCTAGGATAAAACTTGTTTCCAATAGAAGCCTAAGGTGTACAACCCTCATAGATATCAGAAGCCATGGGACGTTGAGGGATCCCACCTGATGGGGATACGCCTACTGGGGTATACTCAGCGGGACGTTTCCGACTGGCCCAAGGGCTGGCGAGTGGGCCTGCAGAACAGCGAGTGGATCAAAGCCCAGCAAGGTACCAAGCGACTGGAAGCTAAAGGCCCAGGCGAGTAGATAGGCCTAGTCGGACTAGGTTAAACGATTACTGTCGTGGTATTGCACGGCAGATGCTACTGGGGGTAGCTTACGTAGAGGGAGCAAGGCGACGTAGGAGAATCCGGGAGCGAGATTGGCACACGATGTACCCAGGTTCACGTCCCCTCGGTGGAGGATCGCTACGTCCTGCTGTCAATCCAGTATATGATCATAGATTGGTTTACAATGGAGCCGCCGTAGGCGTAGGGAGAGAATAGATCTAATCTCATCTGAGAGAGCCCCCCCGTGGAGGTGCCCCTGGTGGCTTTATATATGCAGCCACCTAGGGTTTACAAGTGCACTAATGGGCTTTGTATTGGGGTCGCCGTGTTGGGCCTCCAGTCGGTGCCGCTTGTCCGGGTCCAGCGTGCGCCAGTCGCCGTATTGGGCGAGTCGACCCGCTCTGGGCTTGGCTTCAGTCGGCTCGATCCAGCTGGCGAATCTGCTTCGTGGGCATACCCCGATTGGTATTCCCCCATCAGTAGTCCCCGAGCGCGTTGTTGATTCGACGCGGGCTTGAGGCATGGCGCGGAGAGTCTTGACGATGGGTCGTGGCGAATCGGCGACGAGCTCCTGAACAGAGAAAACAACCGTGAAGTGGGAGGTGGTCGGCGTGAGCCAGTCGGTGATGGCCAGTTGGCGAAAGAGGCAGGGTGTTGGTGAAGCCGTCAGTTGCGCCGAGTCCCCGAACGTGGAGCGTGCCGAGTCGCCGAGCGTGGCGAGTGGCAAGGTCGAGCGACCGGCGAGTGCCGAGGTTGGGTGACCGGCGAGTGGCGCTGTCTGTAGCGCGCCGAGTCCCCGAGCGTGTTGAGTACGTGAGGGCGAACCCACGGTGGAGAGTCCCCGAGCGCGTTGAGTACGCGAGGTCGAGTCTGCGGTGACGAGTCCTCGAGCGTGTTGAGTACGCGAGGGCGAGTCCGCGGTGACGAGTCCCCGAGCATGTTGAGTACGCGAGGGCGAGTTTGTGGCGGAGAGTCCCTGAGCGTGAGTATGCGAGGGCGAGTCCGCGCTGACGATTCCCCGAGCGTAAGTACGCGAGGGCGAGTCCGCGCTGACGAGTCCCCGAGCATGTTGAGTGCGCGAGGGCGAGTCCGTGGTGGAGAGTCCTCGAGCATGCCGAGTCCGCGGTGGCGAGTCGACGAGGGCGAGCCGCGGTCGCGGAACCACGCGTACACGCAGGATGCCTAGGAGTAGTCCCCGAGGCTCGAGTTGGCTTGTAGAGGCGACTTGAGGCTCTTTAGAGATGCATATTCTGGAAATAGTAGTAGTTGCTGCCGAGCGACCGGCGAGCGACGCTGTCTGTAGCGTGCCGAGTGGCGAGGTCGAGTTACCGACGGGCGCCGAGTCCCCGAACACGGTGAGGGGCGAGGTCGAGCGACCGGCGAGCGTTGAGCCCCTGAGCGCGGCGAGTAATGAGGTTGAGCGCCGAGCCCCGAAGCGCGGCGAGTAACGAGGTTGAGCGCCGAGCCCCCAAGCGCGGCGAGTGGCGAGGTCGGCGACCGCGGCGGAGTCCCCGGCGAGTGACGAGGTCAGCGCCCCGGCGGCGCGAGTCCCCGGCGAGCGGCGAGGTCGAACGACCAACGGGTGCCGAGTCCCCGAGCGCGGAGAGCGGCGTGGCCGAGCGACCGGCGAGCGCCGAACGACCAAGCGCGGCGAGTGGCGCGGTCTAGCGTGCCGAGTCCGCGAGGGCGAGGTCGCAATGGCGAGGCCATGATGGCGTGGCCACGGCGGGCGAGTCACCGATCGTGGCATGTCGTTGATGATAGTGAGTCCCAGTGTGGCGATGCGATTGTGAATCCGCGAGGGAGAGTCCCGAGTGTGGCGAGTCGCGATGATTGCGAGTCCGCGAGGAGAGTCCCCGTGTGGCGAGTCGCGATGATTGCGAGTCGCGATGATGTTGATGCGCTGTTGTTGTTAGCGAGTCTCTCGTCTTGGCCGGGGCCAGTGCATGGCGACTCAAAGATGGCTCTCGACTTGGCGTTCTTCTGGACGATCCGAGGCTCGGTTTGCGAGTCCTCGTCCGCATGATTTGGCCGTCTGAATCGCTGTCTAAGGTTGAGGAGGACATGGTGCTGTTTGTGTAGCACTACCATTTGTCTTGGCGGAAGGCGATCGAGCAAGGCGACTCAATGATGGCTCTCGGTTAGCGTTTTTCGTGGACGATCCGAGGCTCGGTTTGTGAGTCCTCGCACTAATTGGCCATTGCGAGTCGCTCTTTCAAAGGTTGACAAAGCGAATAGATTTTTCGGGGAAGAGACGAGTGGTGAGTCCATGCAGCGTGGCATGCGACCCTCTCGGTGACTCGGACGATAAAGGTCCCTTAGTAGGCGGCGACGCTTCGGCGTAGCGAATGGGGTTGTCTGATGACGTATGGTCGCTATGGCGAAGTCGACGCGGCGGACACGGGGTCGGCGCGGCGGACGGAGGTCGCGCTATGGCAAAGTCGACGCGGCGGACACGAGGACGACACGGCGGATGGTGATCGCGCTATGGCGAAGTCGACGCGGCGGACACGGGGTCGACGCGGCGGACGGGGATCGCACTATGGCAAAGTCGACGCGGCGGACACGGGGTCGACACGGCGGACGAGGATCGCACTATGGCAAAGTCGACGCGGCGGACACGGGGTCGACACGGCGGATGGTGATCGCGCTATGGCGAAGTCGACGCGGCGGACACGGGGTCGACGCGGCGGACGAAGGTCGCGCTATGACGATGTCGACGGTGACAGGACCGCGAGGGCAAGGTCGGGATGACGATCCCGCGGCAGGCGAGCCTAGCGAGTCCGCATTTAAGCGTGTCCGCGTTTAGGCGGGTTTCAGAGCATGGCGAGTCCGCGATGGCGATCCCGCGGCAGGCGAGACTGCGCTGAGCGAGTCCCCGAACGTGGCGAGTCGGTGATGGCAAGGTCGCGATGGTGATCCCGTGGCAGGCGAGACCACGCTGGGCGAGTCCCCGACACGTAGTCTGCATCAGGCGTGGAGAATCCGCAACAACCGGGCGAGTGCATCTCTCTCCAGCTACGATTGATTAGATAATCATCAGGACTTCATTAGTTGTAGCTGCGCACCGGCGTGATCGTCGTTCGATCTGGCCGGCAATGAACAATATGGTAAACTGATGTTGACTGTAATTTGCTTCAATCCAGATAATGGATTTTGCCTTCGGAAGATCACGACTCGATCACAAGACGGCCCGTGCAAAAAAGACACATAAAAAGTTAGATCTAAATAAAATAGCTTAGCTGATTTTGCTAGTAGTCAACGTACGGAGAAAGACATAAATTAATAGAAATATTAATGCATTAGGCACGGCCCAGCGTATGCATGCTTTCCTGATAAGGGAATTAAGAAGCTCGATTGAACAGCGGCCACACCAGCCGCCAGACAACCGTACGGCCATGCACCGCCCTGATTGCATGTGGATTTTGATTAAAATTCTCCACACCTAGAACAAATCTGCTAGACGCCATCTAGTCGTTGAGGGCGAGGGATCTCGCCCGGATTATCACCCTCCAAGCATCGCTTGCCCCACGGTGGGCGCCAACTGTCGTGGTATTGCACGGCAGATGCTACTGGGGGTAGCTTACGTAGAGCAAGGCGGCGTGGAGAATCCGGAGCGAGATTGGCACACGATGTACCCAGGTTCACGTCCCTCGGTGGAGGATCGCTCGTCTCTGTCAATCCAAAGATATGATCATAGATTGGTTTACAATGGAGCCGCCGTAGGCGTAGGGAGAGAATAGATCTAATCTCATCTGAGAGAGCCCCCCCGTGGAGGTGCCCCTGGTGGCTTTATATATGCAGCCACCTAGGGTTTACAAGTGCACTAATGGGCTTTGTATTGGGGTCGCCGTGTTGGGCCTCCAGTCGGCGCCGCTTGTCCGGGTCCAGCGTGCGCCAGTCGCCGTATTGGGCGAGTCGACCCGCTCTGGGCTTGGCTTCAGTCGGCTCGATCGCTCGAAGCTGTAACCGAATCGGTTGAGATATGTAAACCCTAGGGGAGGTGAGCCTATATAAACCTCCCTATAGGGTGAGTAGAGACACGTTCCCTCATACACCCAAGCGACTCGCCGCCGAGCTCGCCCATTGTAAACACCTCCATAATACAATCTAGCAGGAGTAGGTCTTTACCCTCCGGGGGGCCGAACCTGGGTAAAACCCTGTGTCTTTGCCCTCATCTCGCACCGCAGATGGCTGGCCGCCCTTGCCCCTCGTTCTACTACTCGCTGCCGATTGCAGCGTCTGCCGTGACCATTCCCACGACAGTGGCGCCCACCGTGGGGCCTGGCCGGTCTGGCCGGTGTTCTGCGGCGAGATCCAATCTGCCCATCAACGAGACGGTCGCCACCGGCCGCATGATAGCGATCGGCGAGATGCTCCAGATCTTGCCGAGTAGCTACGTCCCGGCGGCGCGACCCGTCACGCACAACGTGATCCTGCCAATCGGCACGATCAGCCTCTTCGTTGGCCTCACTGACGTCATCGTCTCGGAGGACTCGGCTCGCATCCGCGAGTCGCCGCCACGCGATCGGCTCTCCGAGAGCCAGGTCCGCACAATCCACCGCCTTGCCTCCGAGTACAACTCGGCCCACAGCAACGTGGCCGGGAATTCAACAGCCGCAGAAGATGCGGCCCTCACCGACGACGCCGACTCGGCGACCCCGGCGTCACTCGCCGGATCCATCACCGCGGCCTCATCCGCGGGCTCCATCGCCCAGGTCTCCAACGCGGAAGACTTCGAGGACCCCTCCATCCTCGGAATCTTCGAATTCGACTCCGGGTCGGAGAATTCCGCCGACCTCCGCGAAGGAGCCAGTCGCCACGCCGCGGCTTACATGGCCACCGGCACCGATCCGCCGGAGGACCCTTTCTCCACCCCAATCCCTCCTAACGCCACGGCAACGGAGGTCGAGGAACTCCGCTTGAAACTGGCGGAGGCGGTACGCAAGGAGCAGGCCGAGCGCGAAAAATTCCGCCTCGAGCAGGTGACGGCGCAGGAGCTGTCACGCTACCACCAGCAGCGGATCAGGTCACGTTTGAACCCCACCGTTCAAGGGCGTGCCCTGAACTTCGACGACGAAAACGACCCGGCTCGCATAGCCGAGCGCGCGATCTGCGAGAACGCGCCACCAGGAGGAAGCGCCCGGCCCCCGCCAGGATCGACGGCGATGGGTGCCCCACCACCACCCAACCGCACCCCTCCCAGGGACCAACCGCGGATAGTTGTCTCCTCACGGGAGCGAGACACAAACGGCCTCCCACGTTCTCCACCCCAATGGACAACCTCGTGGCAGGCCGAGCCGATAGCATCACGGCCATCGCGACGGCGCCTACGATCCAAAGACGTCGAGGCCTTGCGAAGGTCGTGGAGCAACACAAAGCGGGCGCCGACCGCAAGGCGAGTATACTCGCGCTCCTCCTCGGAAGCGAGGCGGCCTCAGCGCCGCCAAGCGGCAAACACCCTCAATTGCCCGCCACCGAGCCACTACAGCTCCAACACCGACCGCGAACGCTGCACTCTCCACCAACGATCCAGGCGGCGACCAACTTCGCCGCTAACGGACAACCCATCGACGCCCGCACTCACATCATCAACAACTAAATCGGCGACGCCAGCCCGACGACTTGCGGCACACCCTAACTAATCGCCGCGATGGCGAGCCCATGGGGTCGCCACGACTGGGCCTAAGTGCTTCGGACCAATGATCCGAGGCGAAGTACCCGCCAAACTTCAAGGCGCCAAAGGAGATAGAAAATACGACTCCTGTCGACCCCGCACGGCTTGACACATACCTCATGGCAATGGGGATCGCGGTCACATCGACCTACCGCGCCGTTACCTCCCAATCGATGATGGAGGGACGTGCAGCGATGGATCAACACGCCCCGTGACAAGATCGACTCACGGAGGAAATGCGAGACGCCTTCGTCAGCACTTCGAGTGCTCCTACACCCGCCACCACCATCGAGGACCTGGAACGATGCGTCCAGGGACCCAGCGAGTCGACCATGGCGGGTCCAACGGTGGCAAGAGCTCGGTAACGCGTCGGCATCCACCCGACACCGCGATCCATTGCTTCAAGACCTCGTGCCACGAGCCTCTAGTCGCCAAGCTCAAGCGACACGCCCGCACACTCGACAACATCCCGACCTCCTCGAGATCGCCAAACAGACGCCGAGGAGGATCCAAACCAGGAAATCGACGACGAGTCGAGGGCAACGCCAAGACGGGCAACGACGCGGACGCCGAACCGACCTTACGCCACAGCCGCACTCCGCAAGCAAGCGCGCAGCGGGCGTAGTCGACTTGCCGCCAACGCTGGGCACGCATAGCGAGCCCAAAAGCTACCGCGACGGAGGGCAACGCGCGATGGCGGAAATTACAAGAACAAGCCAAGGTTCGATCCCGCCCTCCTTAACCAACCATGTGCGTCACAGCAGGGAAGGAAAGCCCGCAACGCACACCACCGCCGACTTCCACACCTCGTGGAAATCGAGAAGGCACGCACGCTGGAGGACACCGACAACGACCCGCCAAATGGCGGAAAATTCGCAAAGTAGCCGCTCGCTCCACACCTTCACAGGCTTCAACACGGCGAGAAGAAGGTCATCGCCAGCGCCGCCAACGCGGTGGCCCAAACAGACGTCCCCGCCTCGAACTGGTCGGAGCACCCATCACCGAGCCGCAAGACCACTCGCCACGCATCGAGTACCCAGGACGAGTCGCCCTGGTGGTCAAGCCCAAGGTTGGCGACTACTGGCTCCCCAAGACACTGATGGACGGCGGCAGCTCCATCAACATCCTCTACCTCGACACCTTCAGGCGGCTGCGGCTCCCACAGTCGATGATCGAGACAACCCACAACACGTTCCACGGCATCGTCCCCGGTCGGAAGGCGTATCCGATCGGCAAAGTCACACTACCCGTCACTTTCGGTATACCGGCAAACTTCCGCACCGAGCGGATCGTCTTTGAGCTGGTGCCCTTCGACAGCCCTTACCACTGCGTCCTGGGGCGCCAGGCGTTCGCTAAATTCATGGCAGCGCCCCACTACGCGTACAACGCGATGAAGCTCCCGGGGCCGTGCGGCGTCATCACCATCAACGGCGACCCCGACATGGCCGCCGAATGCGAGGCCAAAGGAGCCGAACTCGCCGACGCCGTCATCGCGGCAGAGACTAATCACGCCGACGAGCTCGCCAAATACGCAAGCGGGGTCAACCATGACGACCCCACAATACTCAAGAAGCCCAACTCGGGCGCAAACACCTCAACCTTTGAGGCCACGACGCACACGACCGTCGAGCTGGTCCCGGCGACTCGGCCAGACGGTGACGATCGGGACAGGCATGAGCCCAGCATAGGAAGGCGCTAATCGAGTTCCTCCGTGAGAACAGGGACATCTTCGCATGGAAACCCTCCGACATGCCCGGTGTCCCTAGGGAGCTCCGAGCACAATTAAACGCCGACCCCAAAGTGCGACCCGTCAGCGATCGCTATGACCCTTCAATGAAGAACGCCGTCGAGCAATCGCCGAGGAAGTGCAGCGTCTACTCGCTGCCGGCTTCATCCGGCCAATCAAATACTCCAAGTGGCTGGCAAACCCAGTCCTGGTCGAGAAGAAAAACGGGACCTGGAGAATGTGTATCGACTACACAAACCTGAACAGCGCCTGCCCAAAGGAGCAGTTCGTCCTCCCGCGGATCGATCAGATAATCGATTCAACCGCGGGTTCGGAGTCGCTATGTTTCCTCGACGCCTACTCCGGGTACAACCAGATCAAAATGGCTGTCGAGGATGAGGAGAAGACGGCGTTCATCACGCCATTCGGAGCCTTCTGCTACACCGCCATGACCTTCGGCCTCAAAAACGCCGGGGCAACCTACCAGCGGTGCATGCAAGAATGCCTCGCGAGCCAAATTGGCCGCAACATCCACGTCTACATCGACGACGTGGTCGTGAAATCCGCTCGCCAAGGCGACCTACTCGCCGACCTAGCGGAGACCTTCGCCAATCTGCGGAGGTACAAGATAAAGCTCAACCCAGGCAAGTGCACCTTCGGTGTACCCGCCGGACAACTACTGGGGTACGTCGTCTCCAAACGAGGGATCGAGGCGAACCCAATGAAGATCGACACGATCGCCCGGCTCGGCAAACCCGAGTGCCTGCGTGACGTCCAGAAGCTGGCCGGGCGTGTAGCGGCTCTCAGTCGCTTCATCCCCCGCCTGGGCGAAAAGGCGATGCCCCTATACCGCCTGATGCGCAAGAACCCCACCTTCCAGTGGGACAAGGAGGCGGATGACGCTCGCGACCTTAAAAGGTGCTACTACCGCACCACTACCGCCGCACCGACAAAGAGCCTATGCTGGTTTACGTCGCGGCGTCCGAGCGTCGTCGATCGTAATGGTTGTCGAACGACCGGAGGAAGGAAAGGCGCCCGTCAGCGGCGGTATACTACATCAGCGAGGTCCTCACCGAAGTCGCGCCACGATACCCACATATCAAAAGCTAGTATACGCGGTCTGAGGCTCAGCGCGCTGCCGACTACTTCCGGAGCACCGATCACGGTCGCCTCGCCGCCACTACAAGACATCATCCGAATCGCGAGGCGATCGGGTCGCCAAGGGCCGTCGAGATCGGCGTCCACAACATTAAATACGAGCCACGAAGGGCGATTAAGTCACAGGCACTGGCAGACTTCATCGCCGACTGGGAGGAGGCCTAGCAGCCAGAGAAGCTGCCGTACCTCCATTACTGGAGCCTGCATGACGGGTCCAAGAACGCGACGGCAGAGCGGGGATAGTGTTGACCTCACCAAAGGCGACAAGCTTCGCTACATCCTCCGCCTCAATTCACGCCCTGCACCAACAACATGGCTGAATACGAGGCCCTACTACGGCATGCGAGCCGCCAAGGAGATGAACGTCAATCGCCACGATACGGAGATTCCGACCTCGTCAGGGCAAGTCGCCGCACCTGCGACGCCGTCTCCCCACCATGGCGGCGCATCGCCAAGAGGTGGACAAGTTGGCGGCCACTTCACGGCTACTCGCCGAGTGGATCGACAGGCGAAAACGAGGAGGCCGACGCCTCTCTGATCGGGTCGGCTCGACTCGCACCACCCGCCGCGTGTTCCTCGACACAATCTCCAAACCATCGCCTCCCCGAGGGAGATCGACATCGAGTCCCACTCAACCGAGGCAGCCTTGGTCGCACTCATCGCCGAGCCGACGACGACCAAGCCCTACATCGCCTACCGAAGCCGCACCGCCAGCAGACGAGACAGACGCTGAATGATCGCCGCCGATGCAAGTCTTACACCATCATCGACGGCGAGCTACACAAGCGCAGTCACCGGCGTGTTCCAACGTTCGTCCAACCTGAAGGACGCAAAATCCTCCACGACATCCACTCAGGCGACTGCGGCCACCACGCCGCCGCGCGCTCCTTGGTCGCCAAGGCTATGAGCCACGGCTTCTACTGGCCCACCGCACACGCCGACGCCGTCGACATCGTCCAGCGATGCGCGGTGCCGGCACGCCAATCAGACGACGTATCGAGCTCGGCGCCAAAACAATCCCCATCACCGCCATTCGCTGTGGGGCATGGACATGGTAGGCCCTTCAAGAAGGCCCCTCGGCTACACCCACTTGCTAGTCGCCACGACAAATTCACGAAGTGGGTGGAGGCCAAGCCGAAATGCGACGGAAGACCGCCACCAAGTTCCTACGCGAGCTCATATACCGCTACGGGTTCCCAACAGCATCATCACGGACAACGGCACAAACTTCGCCAAGGGAGCAATGGCGAATTTTGCGAAGAGCACCACATCCGCTCGATCTCGTCGCCCACCCGGAATCCAACGGCCAGGCGGAACGAGCCAACCAAAGCATCCTCCACGGCCTGAAGCCGCGACTCCAAGTACCACTAGAGCGCACCGCTGGATGCTGGGTCGAAGAGCTGCCCTCCGTCATCTGGGGAATCCGCACCTCGGTTAACAGGTCGACGGGATTCACTCCCTTCTTCATGGTCTACGGCGCCGAAGCAGTCATCCCACTAACCTCGAACACGACTCGCCGCGGGTCGTCCACTATACGGAGGCCGCAAACGAGCTGGCCCGCCAAGATGGGCTCGACCAGCTCGACGAAGCACGCGACCTTGCTCGATCGCGCACCGCCATTTACCAGCAAGGACTCCGCCGCTACCACAGCCGACGGGTGAAAACCCGCACCTTCCAGGAAGGCGACCTGGTGTTACGCCTCATCCAGGACAAGAAGGGCATGCACAAGCTCTCCCCTCCGTGGGAAGGCCCGTTTGCTATCGGGCGCGTACTCGGCAACGATGCCTACTACCTCATCGACGTCCGCGGGGACGGCGAGCTCGACGTCAAGCGGCCATGGAATGTAAATCTCCTCCGGAAGTTCTACTCCTAGAACCCCACACATGTACTCTCCAGTCGCTATGAAATAAAAGAAACGGTTACCGCAATTTGCGTCTACTCTCCATGCCTTGTGCCACTCGCACTCGTAATAACAGCGTCATGCTAAAATGCAGAAGTCAACCTTTGGTACAGCGATCGGCACGGCTAAGTAGTGCGATGTAAGAGCACTGAGTCATTTCAGGTCTTGCGTCGTCCACAAAACGCCAATCCGAGCCCCATTGAGTCGCCTAGCTCGACTGGTTTTACGAACCAAGACAACTGCCTCGCTTCTCACAGACCTGGTCCTCCTCATCCTCGGCATAGCGACTCGAACGGCTAAGTACCACGCCGGGACTGAATACCGGTTAAATCGCGATCGGTCAGGGAAAACGCCAAGTAAGAGAGCATGCCCAGGACTCGCCACGCGACTGACCCTCCGGGCTAGGCAGGAGTGACGCGCTCACACCAACGCGCTAAGTCCTCAACCACCCTCGAGTCGCGCCTTGAACTACCAAGTACCACGCCGGGACTCGACCCGACCCCGTCACAGACGGGAAAACGGTAAAGTACAGAGCACTCAAGGGAGTCGCCTTGCGACTGGCTCTCCGAGCTCGGGCGAGTCGACTAAACTAAACTAAACACATGATAACAACAAACATCATATACGAGGTGAACCCCACAAAAGGGCGGACGCGCTCGGGGACTCGTCCAAAATCAATCCAAAACACACAAACAAATAACAAAATGGACACGACGTCCCATTCAATCGCATATTGCATTGTCTTATATTACAAATTATGCCCGCGTGGCAGAACTGCTGCTAATACATCCAGGCAAGACTACCCTATTCTGCAGGCTTCGACGACGACTCGCCAGAATCTCGGCGCCTACGGATGAACGCGGTGTACGGGTTTGACGGACACGTCGTCAGCTCACCCGCCATCGCCGAGCGAAAAGGTTGCTCGACCTTGAAGTCACGGCGCGCTCGGGTCGTTCGGCGCGACGACCGTTTCCTGGTAGGGAAGGAGGTCGCCCATCGCCCAGACACGCTCCGAGTACGCGGCGGCACGCTCCTGCAACTTGAGAACCTCGGACAGGTCCACCGCGCCAGTCGACGAAGGATACCCACTCGTCACATCGTCGAGGTCGAAATCCTCGGGGAAGTGGGCGAGTCCAAGGCTCAGCGCTGTCGACGCTCCACGCCGAAACGCCGACCGCGTCATGAACTCAACGACCGCGGGCGCCTTCTCCAAATATTCCCACACCTCAACAAGGTCGCTGGGAATAACCTCTGTGGGCGATATTTCTTGAAGATAGGCGCGGATGCACGTCGCCGACAGCGTCGCCGAGTCGACGAGCATGCTTACGCACTCCCTCGCGTCAAGCGAGCTCGCTTCTTCTTGGCTACCAATAACACGACCTGCGAGAAGGAGACAATGATGAGTACCATGGACACCACAAACACTACAACTGACAGAAAGGGAAGACGCACTCACCAAGCAACGGGCGGGCGAGTCCCGTGATGAAGCACTGAAGCGACGTGTGGTCGTTCTGAAGCCCAGCAATGAGGGCTTCCGACACCTTGCGGTCTTCCTCCGCGGCCGCAATGGCGGCCTTAGCTCGCCCATTCGTCGAGCTCGCTTCTTCTTTCGCCTCCCGCAGTTCGCGCTCGAGGTCGGCGACCCGTTGCTCAGCAGCACTCAACGCAGATCGCACCGTCACCAACTCACCAGCAGGGACAAGTTCCTGGCGAGCTGCCTTTGCCTTCGCAGCAACATCCTGAAGCTCCTTGTTCGCTTCTTGGATGGTGGCCAGCTCCTTCTCAGCACGTTGTTTCGCAGCCAATCGCTCCGACTCACCGCGCACCGCACATCATCAAAGTCAGTAAAAACGAAAATTACTCGTGCCCACCCGCTAAAATTTAGCGCGTGCGCACTCGGGGACTGGCGATCACGAAAATTACTCAGTGCCCACCCGCTAAAATTTAGCGTGCACTTTTCGGGACCGGCGATCACGAAAATTACTCAGTGCCCACCCGCTAAAATTTAGCGCGTGCGCACTCGGGGACTGGCGACCACGAAAATTACCCAATGCCCACCCGCTAAAATTTAGCGCGTGCGCACTCGGGGACTGGCGACCACGAAAATTCCTCAGTGCACACCCGCTAAAATTTAGCGCGAACGCACTCGGGACCGGATGCAGTAAAAACGAAATTATAAGAATCAAGCCGCCGCTAAGCACCGACCTGATCCTCGGGACCGGAGGTACCGGATGGCTGCACCAAGCATGCCATGGAGTTGTATGCGTCCACGACGCAAGCAGCGCCGGCGTGTGCGCGACGTTGGTCGACTTCAGCGTCGGTCCTCGAGCGAGCTTGGGGCGCAGCCCCACTCGGGCCGCCTTGGTCACGAAGCGGAAGGTAGCGATCGAGGCACCCGCCCAAAGCAAGTCGCTTCCTCCGGTCTAGGCAAGGAACGCCTCCTTCAGAGACGCGGTTGCTTCCACGCTGGTCCGCCGGTCGGCTGCCGTGTCGTCGAGACAGCGACGATGTCGCCGCCTTGGCCTTCTTGCTGCCCTCCTCCGAGGCGGCGACCTCGTCGCTTTCCTCTTCTGGAAGGATCCTCGCCAGCGGAGGGTACCTGAGCCATGGTCGGGTGGCCCATCTTTTTCACTCCGGTCCTGCATATCAATCAAATCAATAAAAGACAATCGAAGTATTTATGCAAGGTAGGGAAGGGCGAATGCACTCACTTGGCGACTGGAATGAAACGTAACCCTGTACGAAGGCCGGCCGGTTTTTCCAGCTCGGGGCCCAGTTGGCGACTGATCCCCAGTTCCAGGACGTCGTGGGCCCAAGACACGGACGGCTTCTTCGTCGTCGAGGCCGCGGCTGGTGCCTCTGGGACACCGTCGGCGGGGGCCTCCTCGCGAATTGGAGCCGCTGCGGCCGGAGCCTCCTTGCGGGGCGAGACCGCCGCGCTCGGGACCTCCTTGCGAGGCGAGGTCGCCACAGCCGGAGCCTCCCCTAGCCCAGAGACCGGCGCGAATGGCGGAGGCATCGAGGCCAGCGGCACTTCCACAGATGGCGCATCTAGCGCGGTTGTCGCCGGGGTCGCGCCGTCACCGGCCGAGCTGTGGCCATCAGAGCTGCTCGTCGAGTGCGGCGGCGAGGCCGTCTTCGGCGGCTTCGTTTTCCTCCTCAGGGGGGCCCTCGCCTCCTTTTCCTTCTTCTTCTTCTTCGAAGGAGTGGCCTGGCGGCGTGAGGTGGTCTCTGGGAGCTCGTCGTCATCATCATGACGCTCGAGGCTCCTGCTCGCTTCGATTTCGCGCTGACGTTGCCCGCGGGTCTTTCGGACCAGCGGGGCAATTTCCTCTTCGGACTCGTCCTCGTCGTCCTCGTTGCCGTTCGCGGGTGGCGATCCGCTTGTATCCTGGGCGGATGGCCCCGGGCTCTCGTCATCAGCGGGTGGGAGCCACCCTTCCACCACTTGGAACAGCTGCGGTGAATACGAAACAGAGTTAGAATTACCGCGACTGCATACGCTGCGACTGCGAACAAGATAAAGAAATTACCGTCGGAGCCGGACGCTTCACGGTGTAGGGGGGACCCCGGCCTGCGCATCCGCGTACACCGCCTGGGTGATCTTCTTCAGCGCTGGGAGATAGTCCTCCAGCTTCCACTCGTCGAGGCAGGCTTTCGTCGAGTCTCCCCGGCCGGTGTACTGATACATGTAGTGGTCGCGTTGGGCGAGCGGAACGAGCCGCCGCCCAAGCCAACAATTGTACAAGTTTATCGTCTGGAGCCCCTTCTTCTTCCGACCACGGATGGCCTGGAGCATCTCGTCGACGACCATCCGCTGGTCGTCGGGAAGCTTGCCGACCGGAGATGGCGTGGCTCGAGCGGTTGGCCGAGTACCGCGGATCGCCGCCTCGTCCTCCGGTCGCCTCGGTCACGTAGAACCATGACTTCTTCCAGACGCCGCTTTGGCGCGGCATCGGATCGAAGAAGGAAGCTTTGGACTTGAGTTGAACGTCGGGCCGCGCGGCTAGAATTGGGCCTTTGCCTCCTCGCGGCTGATCCGTCCGGAAGCAGATCTTGCCACAGGGAAAGTAGGGCCGGCAGCCCATAGCACTCGCGGAACGCCACGAAGATGGCGAGCTGCTCGATGCTGTGGGGACCCAGATCGAGGGCTGGATCCGTAGTAGGCGAAAACGCCGGAAGAACAAAGACGGGAAACCCTAACCCCACTCGAGATGACGTGAAATGACGAACTCCCTCTCTCGCGGGTTTGGGGTCGTTTCTCCGGCTGCGGGGATACGCCAACAGCCGGCTCGCAGGATTCCGGCCTCCTCGAAGGAGGCCAGCTGTGCCCTTGTGCACTTGGATCTACCCCAAGGTTCGGTGGAGAGGGCCATGGCCGAGAGGTTGGTTGGAGATCGGAGGATTTCGGGTCGATTGGATCACGGAGCAAAGGAAGGAAGATGCGCGCACTCGGAAGAAATGGTGGGCGGTTGGCTCTGCGATAGCCTACCATTCCTCTTATATAGCGGGAGTTGCCCGCCAAATCAGGGGGCCGTTACCGCGCGATGATTACGCCAAAAGTTACCGTTGAGTTACCTTAACGGCTAGTTTGACCACGCCTGACGGTCCAACTCCAGCCACTCGGCTCGCTAGGTCACTCGCCGCGACCGCGTCCCGTTGGTTCGACTCGCCCAAGACGCGACTCGGTTCACCGGATTTTCTCCTTCATGCAGGAGCCCGCCGACGATTCGACTGGATGCCTACTTTGAAGCCGTATACTCCGACTGCCAGCAGCCACTTACGCCCTAATCAACGACGGCCTCGGGGACTACTGATGGGGATACGCCTACTGGGGTATACTCGGTGGACGTTCCGACCGCCCAAGGCTGGCAGTGGGCCTGCAGAGCCGAGTGGATCAAAGCCTAGCAAGGTACCAAGCGACTAGAAGCTGAAGGCCCAGTAGTAGATAGGCCCATCGGACTAGGTTAAACGACATCAAGTCAACCGAATCGGTTGAGATATGTAAACCCTAGGGGAGGTGAGCCTATATAAACCTCCCTATAGGGTGAGTAGAGACACGTTCCCTCATACACCCAAGCGACTCGCCGCCTAGCCGCCGAGCTCGCCCATTGTAAACACCTCCATAATACAATCTAGCAGGAGTAGGTCTTTACCCTCCGAGGGGCCGAACCTGGGTAAAACCCTGTGTCTTTGCCCTCATCTCGCACCGCAGATGGCTGGCCGCCCTTGCCCCTCGTTCTACTACTCGCTGCCGATTGCAGCATCTGCCGTGACCATTCCCACGACACCACCCATAACTTGCTAACCCTCTACAAGAGGAGTTGCAACAACGCCCAGTCATCCGTTGGCATGCGAAAGGGAGCCAATCCAACTGGCTTCTTCGTCCCATTCCAAATCTCATGGTTAACACGTAATATACGGTGCAAGAATCACTGGCGACATTGGTTGTTAAGTCCTAGATAATATGTTCCTTTACCACCGGAACTTCAATAGAAGGTTATTACCTCATGGTAAATAACCTATAGTCATATTATTATGAAAATAGTGTTTTCTGACCCTTTTGAAATGCAGGTGATGACAACACTGGATTTGCAAAATACTTCACAGAAAATAATCAAAGGACATGAGCAAGTGTGAACTTGCCTTTTGTGATTGCAATATTATGCACTCACGGTCTTCGAGACAATATAAGATCCAATATCTGAAACCAACATCATTGGTCCGTTAAGGACTAATGTTTAAAGAAGTAGTATACAATTATGCATAAGTAATGCTATGCATTTTGTAAAACTCCTAAAGTGGATCCCCAATACTTTGAATGAAGTGAGTTTAGGTGATTCTTTTAAGAGTTGGTTTATCTTCAAGTTTTACTTTACAAGTAATGTCATTTACAAGGAACTTAAGTGTTAACAATCCAAAATATACAAGTAAAGGATAAACTAATGTGATTATGATTAATTGTTTTCTAGTGACTATGACAAAAGTCCTTGGGTTGAGTTGTTAAGAGTTGTAGGAAGTATTATAGAGTTGTTGTTTGAAGTGGAAAAACAAATAACCTTCAAAGAAAAGGTTTCTTTGATAAGGTTCAAACAATCTTTCAGGGTTAATAGAATGTGGTCGATGTCTCTTGGCGTTTGGTCGATTAGTTTGGTCTTGAGATACTTTATGTCTTAATTGAAATAGACCAAAGTTAACTATAAAAATATAAGTAGTTTATTATACATGATTTTTATAAGCTTTTGAGACTAAAGTTAATTTTAAAAGGGTAAATAAACTTAAGGTGGAATTGGTTTTAATTATTCTCAAGTTTTAGATTTATGACAAGTGTGATTAAGGTGTGAGATAATTTATTTGATATTTAAGTGAATGATTGGTTTAAATTTGATTAAAGGTTTCAAAAGAGTATTATAAAGTTAATAATTTACATTTAAGTTTTATTATGAATCGTAACTATGGATTTAGACTTAGTAATTAATATTAAAGAATTTAGTGTTTTATAAGGAAATGAGATTATTTCTTACTTAATAAATTTTTTTAAATAGGTGATAGATAAGGATTTATTTTTTTAAATTATTAAAAAAATTCTAATAATATATTTAATATTTTTCTAGTGTAATATATTTATTCAAGCCCTTAAAATGATTTTTATTTTATTTTTCAGTATTATTTTTATGTTTATAAAATTCCATAAAGGATTAAATGACTTTAAATATTTATTTCAAATTTTATTTATAAAATAGTTGATTTATTTTTCATACAAAAAATGTTTTTTTATTAAATTTTTAGTATATTTTATTGTATTGTTATAATTTATTAAGAACTCTAATGGCTTTAATATTTAGTGGTATTTTATTTAACTCAAACAAGTAGTTTTATATTTTTCTAAGGTAGATCTTATTTTTATCATGATTTTAATATATTAGATGTATTTCTATGATTTTTCTATAATTCTCAAGAGCTTTAAACGTCAAAAGGGCATTTCGGTAATTTTTCTTTAACTATTTAATTGATTTTTTTCTTTTTATCTTTTAAAGGAAAATCAGGCCCAAACGTTCCACCTAGAGTCTGTTTCGCTGGCCACTTTGGACAGCTTGGCCCAGCTAGGCCAGGCTCGATGGATAACTCTGCCTTGGCCCATCTCTCCCTCACGCGACATCCACGCCCACACTCAACACACGCATGCACGCCTCGCCCCTCCTGGCCGCTTGCGATGCCGCACTACTACCAGCACCGCCTCCTACCTCATCGGCAATCACCAGCAACTCCCAGTGCCACCATGCCTCTATCTCCTCCTTTGATTCCCCTCCGCTGTGGTGCCCAGCAGTCGCGCACCCTCTCCCTAGGAGAAACCCTAGGCTGCCGCCCTACGGGTCTTCCTAACCATCTCCGATTTCCCAGTGCCACCGCACGCCAGCGAGGTTCCGCTCCGGTTCTTTCCACTATCATCACCTCGCCTCCCAACCAGTACCGCCTACGATGCTCTGCTACACGACAATCCTAGCCGAATCGGCTCGATTTTCGACACTGCTCGTGCACACCCTCGCCTCCTACTGCTCCCGCCATGGGCTGGCCGTGGTCTCCCTCATTTTGATGAGGTAGTAGACTACCGTCGCCCACCTCCTTCTGCATCGACCTCGATGGCTTTCTTCCTGGCTCCAATTATTACCGTGAGCTATATCTTTACTCCCTTTTATTTTTGTGTGATGTGTTTATTCATGGATGGATACAGGTGAAGTGGTGATGATTTTGTTATCAGTAGATATTAGATTACTTGGTTGTTAAACTATATTTCTTTGGTTCCAAAACATATATTGAACTGGACTAAGATACCATGCTACTAGTATGGTATAGGTTTTGGCAATTGTAGAAGTGGTTTGTGGTGAGAATCTATGACTATGTGTACTGCTAATTTCTTTTAATTGAGTTAAGTCTTTTAGATGGTTGTATCTTGTCATGTGTTTATGATAGTGATCATCTAGTACTAAGCCATAGTGATGTTCTAATTTTTTACCTAATCTGGTCCATGTGAACAAGTAACAGTTCACAAAGAGAAACTATGTTGTTGCAATATAATTAGTTACAACTAGTATTTATGCACCTATTTATCCCATAAGTAATTCTCAAACAAGGTGTAATTGAAGAACACGAGTGAACAAGTGATGGTTATACATGTTTTAGTGTTTTTGTTTATGCAAGACATTTTCCTAATGATCATATACATGATCAACTACTTAAATTCCTAAGTTCTATTTTCTTGGAACATGTTCTTAGTTTTCATGGTGGATCTTGTCTGCTATAAATATATTTATGGCCTTGGCTTTGGTTTCCTAGTTATCACATATATGCATGAAAACATATTTTTTTAGATGAAGCATCTATTTGGAATTTCTAGAGAGATACAGTTGGGAATACCTAGATTTAATTGTTTTGCATTACTCCCCTATTATTCATAGGTATGACCATGCAATATATGATATATATCCTACCTATTCTATATACATATACAAAGTACATCTCAAACAATGAGTATGTAAGATGTTGTGTATCTAATTCTTCCTTTTTTAATAACTTGATCATGTTACTGCTCAGATTGCTCTATTGATTTCGTATCGATAATATGTATTTGTTCTACGACATCTACTAAGGGGAATATATGTTGTTTGATTTAAATAGAAGTGTATGTGATGTGTAGGGGCAAACCTAAATAAGGTATATGTGGTATTTACTAAACCAGGTTTTATGTGAAGTGCTTGGAAGCCTAGAACAGGTATGTGCTATGTGTAAATCAACTTGTTAGTTTCCATGTTATTTGCTAGGTTAATCACTGAATCATATGTATCTGAGCACATAGTTTGGTGCTACATACCTGCTGTTCTTAATGACTAGAATCAAATAAGACAAGAACTATTGCTAGCAGATTAGTGTATATTTCCTTGGTTGCTTATAATCCACATATATTTCCCTTAAGTCATGTGTATGTGAAGTGTTGCATTACATATGTACATATATAAGGAATGCATGTTGTAACCATTTATTAGCATCACATAAGTGTGCTAGATGATTAACTTGATAAGGTGTAAGCAAATAAATAACCTATTATTATACGTGTGTGATCTCTTCCTAATGGTGTGTTCTTGAGTTTGTAGTGGTCATATGATCATCCAGACCTATGTGGTATGACTCTGGATCATGTAGTTACTATAATTTGGCTGATTAGCTTGTTTCTGGACAGATCAGGTTACGGTCCAACAACACTATCAATGTTCTACAACACGCTTCTCATATCCTCTTTACTAAAAATGTTCAGAAATAAACATGTGATGCACTAGATCAACATAGGATCTTAGTTATCTGTACCTTGCATTTATGTAGCTTGTGCCCTTGTAGCTTGTTCATCTAGGTTCGAAATTCCATACTTCTAGTGGATGATATGATCAACTTCTGATGGTCAATAACACTTCTCGTGGAATCCTTTTCCTCCTAGTAGTTGGATTTGCTCCTAATTCTCCAAAGCCGCTTGATGTTCCTAAGATTTAGTGGTTCAGCTTAGGGTGTTCTATTGGCTGTTCTAATGGATTTTGGGAAGGTGAGGAGCAAAAGGTATGGCTGGTGCTGTTGCTTTGATCTTGTACTACAATGCTCCTATTGTGGTGGTGACAACACATCACATGCATGTGATGACGCTGCTGCTTGAATGTGGGCCTAAAGTGATGCTTGTCACCAAATATTTGTTTTCCTCCTTCTAGTGCAAGCACGGCTGAGTACTTGTTCTTATCCTACTAGCTCTTATCCTACTAGCTTTATTCCATTTTCTTTTGTTGCTGCCAAGTAAAATATCAATGTTTGAATTATTGTTTCTTCATAGTTTTGTTTATTGGCTTTAATAATTTGATTGAATGATTAATACAAGTGGCTTTAAATGGTGGTTGAATGGTGTGGATTTAATATTAAGTAACAACTTAATTAATATAGTGGAATGATCTAATAAAGATCCAGGTTGATCGATATATATGATGTTTCCTAAGTTCAAAATAATTCTTCTACTAACCTATTTGAATGTTTATGTTGTAGGTGAAGAAAGAAAAGGAGATGACCAAGATTTTTCCAAGATCAACTTAGTTTAGGATTTCTTAGTTTCTTCTTTTGGTAATCTTGTAAATTATTTTTTGGTTCATGTAAGATTCATTTGTGGCTTTGTAATATCCGATCCTTATTATTCTTGTATCTCTCATATATTTGTATTATTAAATGTTATGGAAGTGTAATATTTATTCTTCTTTGAAGAATTATTTAAATTTATTGTGTAAATCAAATGTAATGTGATTATCTATTTTTAATTCATATGCTTTAATGTAATCTCAAATTCTATTACTACTTCACATTTATTATTATTCATATTTGGATTGTTTATCCCCAAAACAAAGATGTTACACAAAGGTCATGTCTAAATCCATCGCACTCACTTCAATGACTAATCCTACTCATCATCATAAGAGAGACATCGATCCCTTTGCTAAATTATTCAAAAGCGAAAAATTTACCTAGATTTTCTATGCATGAATGCAATGCACAAACTCATTCAAGCACTGTTTTGGTCCAAAATGCTAGGGTGTTACACTATGGAACTTGCAATTTATGTGTGTTGTAAGAGTATCAACTTATACTTTCACTTACAACATCACCATATCATGACACTAGCCCAGCAACAATCTAAACTAGACGCCTCTAATTGATCCATTGCAAGTTTTACGTGGCTTAGGGCTTTCGAAGATAGAACTGTTCTTACCTACAAACATGAACAAAAGCGAGGATAACCAAATTTTTGAGAACTCGTTGCAAATTAGATATTGACTATAGTAGGAGAGACAACCACCCGCTAGCCACTTATGCAAAACTAGTTGCATGTCAAGCGTGGAACAGGTCTCATGTGCGAGGACATGTAAAGTTTGTCCGGGCCGCTTCATCCCACTATGCCACCAATATCAGAAGTACAACTAAGAAGCAATAAAATGATCATCATTGCCCACATATACATATGTGTACTACCCGTGCAAAGCATCTACGCATAGATCTGGCTCTGATACCACTTTAGGGTTTGCAACATAGAAAACAAAAAATTTCCTACGATGGGAACAACTATGTAACAAGATCTATCTACTAGATACAAGCAACGGGCGGATATACATCCGTAGAGAACATACCCTTGAAGACCGACAAAGCTTAACGAGGTTGAACTCGTGGTTGATGTCGACGAACTCTTGTCGATCTCAAGATCGAGAGGAAGTCCTAGCGCCGCAAATTAGCGGCGCATCCATGCTCGCACACACGTCCGAGGCACCGAGCAACCTCCGCCTCCTTGCTCTAGCAATGTAGTGGAATCACAACTCTTTCTTGCCGAAAAGCCACCGGGAACATGTATCACGCTAGTCCGAGACTATGGGGGATAAGTACTAGAGAGGGAGAGAGATCTTTCACGAGGAGGTGTGAGTAAGAAGTGAAGAGGGGGCTCCTTTTATAGGAGGAGGGGCACCCAAGGGGGTGTCCGCCGGCCATGGGGCTTGCCACCTCCCCTCCTTCATTCATGTGGGTGGAAGCTCCACTCACAAAATGCCCCTTCAATTTCCTCCACTCAAAATCCCACTCAAATTCCCATTAAATTTCCACCAAATTTAATGCAAACTCTCATTAAATAAAACTCCTTTTATTTACTCGGAATTTTGTCACTTACTTTAATGACAAACATTCACATATAACCCCTTGCTAGTATTTCATTTCACATGAAAAAACACTTTCCGCAATTTCACCTGAAACCAGTTTTGGTATCTAGTGAAATAAATTCCTGCGCTTTGTTATTCTTTTCAGCATGAAACTATTTGCTCCAAATGGTGTCAGTGTCTCTTAATTGTGTGATGACCCACAAGTATAGGGGGTGTATCTTAGTACTTTCGATAAATAGGAGTGTCGATCCCAACAAGGAGAAGAAGGTGTTGACTAGTGGTATGGAGCAGGAAATCTTTGTAAATACTTAGCAAACAAATTTTTAGGGGTTTTCTGATAAAGCAGCAAAACAAGGTGCAAGTAATAAAGACAAAGAACAAACGCAGCAAGTGCCCAATCCTTTCTTACCAAAGTACAAGCCGGTGGAAATACTTATAAGGACCAAACGTTCTCGAGGACACATGGGAATTCTATCAAGTGCTTTCGCTTCAAATAGCTAAATACTCTTCTTTGGTGTTGTAAGTGTTATGTGGGTGAACCTGTGCTAATGTACCAAACTTACTTGGACTAATACATACTTGTGATTAAACCCCCTGCAAGCATCCGCAACTACAGGAAAGCCTTAAACTCTGAGATCCTACACTCCCTAGTGCAAAGGTGTCCTAACGGGGGCTCAGGTTTCTGTCACTCCAGCAACCCCACGATTAGTAACCAAATACACAATGTATTCCCCTAGGCCCATAAGTGGTGAAGTATCATGTAGTCTACGTTCACATGACACCACTAGAATAATAGCACCACAACTTAAATACTAAACCACTGAATAATAACTCAACACAAATCCACTACTAACAACATGACTTCTCCCATGTCCTCAAGAACTAGACGAACTACTCACAAGACATCATATGGATCAAGATCAAAGATGATATGGTGATGGATAACAATCTGAACATAAACAATAATCAAATGGGTTCCACTCACAAGCATCAACTATAATAGTAATCAACACCGGGAAAGTTTCCCCTAAGAACTAATGCAAGATCCAATACAATTGTTATAGCAGGATGGAGTGGTGATGATGGTTCTGGTGGAGATGATGGTGTGGGTGATGATGATGATTGTAACATCCCAAAAATCATGATTTCAAAGTTTGCATATCATCCATGCATTCATAATCATTTTAGGATCATTTTCAATGTCATTTCAAAACAGAAACATTTGAATGTCTATTATTTTATGTAAGTAAGGCACTGGCCCAATGCTACTCTATAGTTTGAGATCAATTTTTTTAAACCAAAGATAGTTGATCCTAAGTTTGTTTGATAATTTCCAAAGATTGGACAAAGTTTTCAAAACAAAGAATGAATTTAAAACCATTTTTATACCTTTAATAAACAATGGTAAAGGCACTGTTTCTTTTAAAATTTCAAAGGACCAAAGTAAGTTTGAGTGAACAACAGTGCTAAATGCTCAATTAAGAGCTGGATCCATCCTACAAAAATTCAGAACAAATTTGAATTCATTTTGGTTTGAAAATCATTTGAAAATGTTTTCAGAAAATCAAATTAGAAATAGAAAAAGATAGAAGAAAGTGGAAAAGGCCAGCGCTGCCGTTTTGGCCTAGTACAGGAAACATCCCACTAAGCCTACCCGGGCCATTCCCCCTCTGCTCCTTCTCTCACCCGCGTCGAACCAACCCCATAGTCGCTGAGCAGTGGCCCCAACGCCACGTCGTCGTCGTCTTCCCCAAATCTCGCGCGATGAACACGCCGTCGCCGCCCGTTACCTTGCCGAATAAATTCGAATCAATTCCTTTGATTCAGGCAGTAACTCGCCCAGCCCTCACCTGCTACTTAAACCCCACACCTCCGCAACCATTTCCCCTCAAACCCCACACCTTAATCTCCACTAGGCTGCTCATATTTGAGCTCATTCTGCCGCAGCCCGACGAACTCCGGTGAAGTATTCCGGTGAGAATCATCCGCCCTGTGCCTGCTAACTCATGTTGTCATGTTTCCCTTGCCTTTACGCTTCATCTGATACCATTGGTTCGACTTGTACTGCCCCATGTCATCGACTCCGTCGAGCACCGCAAACTCCCGACACCGCCCTCTGACGAGCAATAACGGTACAAATCGAACGCCCCTTGACCTTGCATGCACACTACCAGATTCGCCTCGTCCTTGCGTAGCTACTAACACCATTTGCTCGTGCTAGAGCGATCCAGAACCTCGGCAACGACCACGTCTACAAGAACCCGACGCCTCCAGCAACTCCGACGAGCCCTAGGACCCGCTACAGCACGCCCCCTGCCCAACCGCAACCACGTTGAGCTCCATCGTGCACGTGCGAGTCTGGTAAGCATCTTCACCACCCCTAGGCCTTGCTGGAATCGCCATTCCTCCATCGACAGTAGCGCCACCGCCGCCAGCAACCATTTGCGCCGCCTGTTCTTGGTCAGATGGATCTAATCCATCGGATCTAAATCCTAAGGCCTAGATAAGATCTGTAGCGAATCGGTATGAGTAGATCTCGATCGTGCAACGTTAATTATATCCAACGCTCCATGTAGCATGATCCACGCGAACCGGTATGCACCAATCAGAATATGACGCGTGGCCCAGGTTTTGTTTAAATAACAGAATTTAGATCTATTAGATGTTCAAACTTTCAAAATTCATAACTTTTGATCCACACGTTCAAATTTTGCAAATTTTATATCATTGGAATCAGGAGAAAGAATTCTATCCAACCATGCAACTTGTTTAATGATTTGCTTCTGTAAAATTGGTTATTTTTGCAGAGACATTTATAGGCTTATTTTGAGTATAGAAATTATTTGAAAAATGATTTAAAGACTAAATAAAGTTTATTTAGTGTGTATTTGTCTTGTTTGTGATTCAGTACTGTATACTTGTCATGTTTGACTTAGAAAAAAATCATCGCATGGCATTTGCATTCATTCATATATTTTGTTTGTCTATTTTGATATGTGAATTTGGTGCTATCATTTTATGTGTAGATTTTGGTGCTAGTGGTGATTGTGATTGTGAGGATTGTTGCTACTCCCCCAACTACCAAGGAAAGTGGTGCTTCATATTTATGTCCCAATATTTTTGCCTATGCATTAGAAATATTTTGTATAGGGCTTGCATGAATATTTTGATAAGTATCTATATGTTATGCTTGGGAAATCCTAGTAGTTGTAGAAATGTTAGAAATTCCTCTAAGTTAAGATACTTGTTATTGCCATGCTTAGCCTAGCTAATAGCAACCAAGGGTGGAATATATTCATGCTATGGAAAATATTGTTAAGTCTTTGACTTATGTGTTTTCTTAATAAAACAACTAAGTGAATGAAACACATGGGTGGAATGGAAAGAATGGTTTGTGTTGAGTGGTTACACAAGGCCCATTTCTATGGTTTACCTTGTGTATCTCACTTGTGGAAAGCCACCAGGAACAAAGGGATTTGAGATGCCAAATGTTAAGAAGCTTCTAGTGCAGCCACATGGCATTATGGGCTCTGCCTGGATCATATAGGTTGCAATAACTTATCCATTTGGACAGTTGGTGGTAGTGGGATGATAGGTTGGAACACGTCCATTTGGTCTAAGGGAAGGCTTCTAAAAGGTCCTGTCTTGGTGAAACCAAGTCTTGTGGGTAAAGTGCACAACCTCTGCAGATGGAAGAATCTAAGTACTTAGCCATGTCCCTGGTATTGGACAATTTGAGCATCAAGACATGGAAGCTATCAAGGATCTCCTCATCCCAATTTTTTCTAAGTTAAAACTTATGGTTGAACAAGGGTGAAGGTTCACCAATTTCTATTGGTGGTTCCTTGGGAAAGCTTTGTCAAAGAAAAACTTAGTGTTTTCAACTGATAGGTAAAACCTATTTTGAGCAAAGAAAGCCTAAGCTACACTTAGCCAAATTCATGTAGTAACTAGATGTTAATATTCTACTAAGGTATCACTTACCAATACTATTCCAATGTATTGACCCACTGTGGTTGTAACTTATGATGTTGCAGGTTACTTTGATGATGATTAGGGGTTATGAGTCTACACTCAACATGCTTGCCTGTGGCACATGAAGATGAAGACTTATATTTTATATTGTTAAGTTAAACTCTTGTACTAGCCTATGGCTATGGAGTTGTAAAAGACTATGTTATCTCTGGAATGACGATGTAATAATGACCTTTGTTTCTGTGTACTTCATCTTAAACTGTGGATGCTAGTAATTGATCTAGGGACTAGCATTGCAATCACAGGGATCTTTACCTTTATAAAGGTGGGATCTTACAATGATCCTGATGAAGCCTAGCTTGATGACAGTGTTGATGGCGACAATCTCCCCTCTCCGAGAAGGAATTTCCCCGGTAGAAATCTGTCTACCGGAGAGATCTTTCTCTCTCAGTGTTTTCCGCTCCGCAGAGGCGGCGGAAAACTTTCTGTGGTTGCTCCCTTGGTATTAGGGTTCCGAGAGGAAGATATAGGCGAGACGGCGGAGTCGGAGGCTGGCCAAGTGGGCCACACTTACCCTAGGCGCGGCCTAGGGGGGTCCGCGCCTAGGAGGGTGTGGGCCCCCTGTGGCCCAGCTACGCCTCCCCTTCTGGCTTCCTTCGTCTTTTGGGAAAATATAATTTTCCAATATTTTTCTGGTATTTTTCTAATTTTCGCGAAATTGCATCAAAATACCTCTTTTTCCAATCAGAAACCTGACTCCGGCAGTTCATCCTCCAAGAATCATCGAACATTAAAAAACAAAGGAAAAGACATAAGTAACACCTCATAATAAGAAATATATCATTGAATAGAGGCAGATTGTGATATAGAATGGTGATGCAAATTGGACGTATCAACTCCCCCAAGCTTAGACCTTCGCTTGTCCCCAAGCGAAAACTGAGCTCAGTAAACATGTCCACAAGTTTATGGAGTGAAGTGTCGATAAAAGAATACAGACAAGAAGCATCACACTTACCATTACACAACTCATAGAAGAAAGCAACTCACCATTATATAACTTAGCTTGCAACAAGTACATGAGTCACAATAGAGATGCATAAAGATAAATCATAATTGGAATTGGCAAACTCTTGTTCTTGGTCAAAGAACAGCAGGCAAACAGTTTCACAAATAAAGGTTTTGAAGAAGTTTTAAAACAGGAGTATTGTTTGCTCAAAAAGGTTTTTCACAATGAAGGCTTTCAAAGTAATACTCAATAGATAAGAGACTTATGCAAACAAGGAAGATAAAGAACATGATTGAATAAATCACCATATGAATGCTTGCAACACAACTCAAATGCTTGCTGGAGATAGAGAGGAAGTAGGTTTACTAACTCAACTTAGAAAATAGGAGAAAGGACCCTTCATAGAGGGAAGCAGGGATTTCAAGTCATAAAGAGCTTCCAAAAGATAATGGTACTTACTAGCTTTGAGCCCTCATTGCACCTATCATAGGCATCTTGAGATGGTTAAGGTTAAAGTGAACAAGGATGGAGTATATGCTTGACGAAATATAAGTTGGCAATCGCATGTCCCTTGAGTACGAGGGCCGCTCCTCATGCTACTCAACTTTGGTCACCGGTAAGTTCTTGTCATTGTAAGTACATGTGTATCATAAAGAACCGCCAACGGGTTACCCCTTGCACATGGTACAGGAGCTATCCCATAACCAAAATGACAAGGCAAGCAGACAATGAGCATCTCAACGATCTTTTTATTTACTATGTGCATAGATTTTTATTGAGGATGCTTCACAGAATGCTCATTATGGTGATGCTGCAAGTTTCCACCATTATTAGGCATGGCTTAGGCTAGCGGCCCAGGCGTTTCTCTAACACACATACATAACTCCATGGACTTACAAGCTCCCTCTTTATTTCACACCGACGATATCTGCAAACAAAAGAGCATGATATCAACTGTGTACAATCGTACAAGTGCAATGTTGAAAGCATTCCCCGTGATAGCACGGTTCTGCTAATTCCAACGTATAGATGCAAGCATATACAACTTCGATGACACAATGGTTCAAGTCTATTAGGGGCAAGAAGATAAAGTGTGCCATCAAGTTCGTGAGAGCTTTACTAACTAGTTTTCACATAACAAAATACTTTTTAATTCCAAAGATAGATGAAGCTTGAGAATTTGCTTGGAATAGCAAATGCTAATAGGTAGATATGGTGGACACAAATGTCACATGTTTGGTTCAAAGGAGTTGGAAACATGAGAAGTGTGCCTTATCAAAACATGTTTTTGTCTAGCAAGGCTAGGTAGCAAGCAAAAAGAGTTGAAAGAAACAAGCAAACTTACAAGTGATAAAGCCAAACATGCAATCTTCCTTGAAGACACAAAATATCTTAAATAAATAATACTAAGCTTATGAGCCAATCAAGAAGGAAAATAAATGATACAAAATACCTGTAAGCTTTTTCTCTTTTCCTTTCAAACCTCAAAAAGTGTTGCTACTTACCAGAGCTCGGTTTGCCAAAACCAATTTAGATTTACTTGATGCTCCCAAAGTGATGCCAATAGTGATCAACAAGATCCATCATATAATAGAGATTGCAACCTAAAATAAGAAGTGCAAAAAGTAAAAGATGAAACTTCTCATTAATATTCCATAAAGGCACTCACACCAAGGGATACATAGATAACCAACTAAAGGAGAGATACTTCCACATGCAAACCAACCTATAAGATAACTTTTCTACCAAAGATATGAATCCACTAAAAAGGTAAAAGATAAAAGATAATGATGGTGATACCGCGGCACTCCCCCAAGCTTGGAACAATCCAAGGGGATGCCAAACCTAATGACGAATTACTCCTTCGGTGGTGGTGTTCTCTTGATAAGCTCCTCAATAAGTTTCCTCAAATCCTCAATCTCAAAGGTCAGAGTACGAATCAACTCCAAATTTTGCTCAATGCGATTCATGATCATATCGGACCGAGAGCCCAGTCCTTGCTATCCTTTCCCCACTCTTCCTTCTTAGTGTGTTCCTCCCCTACATGGTTAGAACGAGGCATATCCCACATCGAGGGCAAGTTCTCTTTGGGCACCTGTTGGTATTGATGCTCATGTATAAGAGTATGGAAGGGTTTCTTGGTACGAGGAGGATATGACCGTGGAGTGTAGATAAGACGTGGAGGTTTCCCTCCTATAGACATCCGTGCTGTCCTCCTAAGCTTGGTAGGTTTTGCCACCACTCCAATACTTTCGACGGTAGCGCGGGTGTCCGGATGCTTTTCCTCTTCCATGTCTTCTTCATCCCCTACCAAAATCTCCTCCTCCTTGGGGTTTTGAGGATCATCTTCCTCGGGCTTCTTGCCTTTATTGTTGGCGGAGACCATGGTGCTCTAAACTTGAGAAGATTTCCTGACAGAAACAGATCGAAACGAAAACACAACGAGAACATGATGCACGAACCTTGGGGGATCCAGGGGGTTATAATTCAATGCATAAGTAAGTTACTGGTACGAAAACGAGGCGGAAACGGAGCTCATGGGGCTCACACCCCCTCTAGGCGCGGCTAGCTGGGGCCCGCGCCTGGGGTGGGTGTGGCCACCCCGGCCTCCGTTTCCTTCTATTTTCCGTCTCGTAACCTTCCTTATGTAATAAAAACATCAAAAATATAAAAATATTGGGTTTTCACGAACCTTCTGATTTCACCACTTTTACCTATTCAAAGACGAACTCTGCAGACTCCTTTTCTCACAAGGCAATACACAAACTTCAATGGAAACATTAGTGTAAGCAAAAACAATAAACCTTTAGGTACACACTTCAACTGAAATCCATCAAAACAAAAGCTTCAATAAGAGGCAAATGCAAATGATGGCAGTAATCTGTGAAAACATACCAGCAGGTAAAGATTGATTTTTTCGAAAACCTTATGTTGCTCAAATAAAAAAGTGCAAAACTAATAAAAGTTGGGTAACAACTTGGAGAACAAGCACAGAAAAATACAGATCCATCCGAAGTACTTAACTCCCTCACGAATTTTTACGATACAACACAAAAATCTGTCCCAGGATAGCCACTTTTCACAACTCCTCTACTTCACAAAAGTAGTTGAACTTGACACAAAAACGAAAACAAAAAGTATAAGGAGCGGTTATTACTGAGGTAATAATTTCCAACACTCGAAAAAACTATTGGGTTATCTCCCAAGAAGTACTCTTCTTTATTGCCTTTAAGTTAGGCTTGATATCTTCAAAGATGCTCACATAGGAGATATATATTTCAAGTGAAAGAGAGCATCAAGAAGAAAATAACCAATACATTTGAGTCTAACTCACTTCCTATGCATGGGGGTATCATGAGAAAACAATTTTTTGAAACAAAAATCCACTAGCATAGGAAGACAAAACAAATGCAACTTCAAAGCTTTCAACATAAAACGGGGAAACTTAACATTATTGAGGTGCATAAAACTATGTTTCCCTCTCTCATAATAACTTTCAGTAGCACTTTGAATAAAGTTTACAATAAAACTTTCACTAGAAACAACTTTATCATCAGAATGAGCATACTTGCAGTCATCAAAAAGAGGTCCAGGGTCATAAACTGGATCAATAGAAGCAAGTTGTTCCATCCTGAAATCTTTATTAGGCAAACTATTTTCACAAGGAGCTTTAGCAAATTTGGAAAAGTTAAACTCATAAGAATCTCCATCAAACTTAGTCAAAACTTTTTCCTTTTTACAATCTATAATAGCTCCACGAGTGTTCAAAAAGGGTCTACCAAAAATTATAGGGCAAGTTTTGTTAGCTGCTGAATTAAGCACTAGAAAATCTTCCCACAAAGAACCTCCACATATCTTACAATACCAATAGGGAAAATGGTTTCCTTATTAGCGAGGTGAATAACCAAATCAATGTCCTCAAGTTCACAAGGACCAATTTCATGCATAATTTCCCTTTAAAGCTCACAAGGAATAGCACTGGAACTAGCACCAATTTCACATAAACCAAAATAGCAATGATCACAAATTTTAACAGAAAGCACAGGGACACTAGCTTTTCTAGCCTTACTAGGATGAGAGACAATATTAGAAGCATCTTCGCAGAAGACAATGTGCTCATCCTCTATATTTCTAGTGACAAGATCTTTCACAATAGCTACCACAGGTTCAATATTCATTTGCTCACCAGGTTCCATGGTTTTCTTTGTACCTTTGTTATTCACACTAATCATCATAGAGTACTCTTTTACCTTAGTTGCGAAAGGGATTTTCTCAACATAAGGTTCAGGCACAATATGATTAGTAGTAAAAACTTTGGTGCTTCTAATAGGAACATGACTAACAACATCTTTATAAGGTGCATGGTACTTGTTCCACTTATTTTTGGGAATTTCTATGTAAGAGGCAAAGGCTTTAAAACAATTGGCAATACTTTGGGAATCAAGAACAAACTCATTACTAATATATCGAAAGTCATTAGTCCCATAAAATATTTAATGCATTCATAATCATAATTTATACCTGACTTTCTTCCTTTGTCATTCTCCCAAGCTTTAGTGTTCTCTTGAATACGATATAGGAGATCCCATGTAGCTTCTTCCTTCATACATGTGAATGATCCAGCACAATAAGCATCTAGTAAATCTTTATCATGAAGAGAAAGCCTAGCATAAAAGTTATTGATAATAATATTGTCAGGGAGTTCATGAATAGGCCATTTAAGCATTAGCAAGTTCAATCTCCCCCAAGCTTGAGATGTACTCTCTCCATCACGAGGCCAAAAGTTATATATATCAGATTTCTATCCTTATGAATCTCTATGGGAGGATAGAATTTAGAATAAAAGTGAGAAGCCAATTCTTCCCATTCCATGGATTGTCCATTCTTCAGCAGCTTATACCATTCTTCAGCTCTCCCTTTCAAGGATATAGAGAGTAACTTCTTCTTCACCTGTTCAGTTGTGATACCTGCTGTAACACCCCAGTTTTAGTTAATCTTATATTAGGGTTTTGATTGTGCATTCATGAGCATCATAATAAAAAAATGCATGCAAGGAAGAAATAGATAAAACCCTAAACCCTAGTTTCCCTCCCTCTTTGAAACTTGTTCAAACAGTTTTATATTTTCAAAAACTACCAAAATAATGGGGCCCAAATTGAATAAAAGGGCTCTTGAGTATTTTAGACATTTTACAAACCCTCTAGTATTTTTGAAACATCCAAAACAGATTTGAAATTTAAATACAAAAGAGAGAAATCAAAACAGAATAGAAAAAACTTTTGAAAATAAAAAAACAGAGCAGCAGCCGTGCCAGGCCTAGCCCATCTTGCCCTCTCCTTTCTATTCCCTCTAACTGCTGCTCTGTGTAGCGCTCCGCGGCCCACCTTGGCCCATGCGCAGCCCAAGTGTGGCACATACCCCTTCGGTCATTTCCCCTGTCGTCTTCTCCATCGGCGGCAAGCAGCTTCCTGGAGCGCCGCCGACCGTCGATCCCCGCCACCCTCTCTCTGCCATCCGCCTCCTCTGGAGATGGATAAGAGCCACGATGTGCCCCCCTTGATCTTCCTCACCCTTGCAGTCCCTCTCTTCTGACCTCCCTCTCTCGTTCCCCATTTGTGACCGAACCCTAGAGCCGCATGTGCTGCAGTCGTCGCCATTCCCGGCCTCCCCTCTTCCATCCGACAGCGCCAAGAGCTCCGTCACGTCTCCCTCGTCCATCCCACGGAAGGAATCGGGAAGGGGAGACCCCAATCGACGTCACGAACGGTTTCTTCTCCGGCACCAACGACCACGGCCGGCGCCACTACTGCCGACCTAGACCTCCTCTGTCCAAGCCGACCTTGCTAATCGAATCACGGTGAGCCCATGGTCCCTATGGTCCCCTCCTTTCGCTCCCCCTTGCTCTGTATCGCTCCGCCGCCGTGCATCTGTCGCTGCCGCTGCTGGCCTTCGCCGTACGAGCTCCTCCGGTTGCCAATAAACAGCGGCGCCACCCTGTTTTGGTTCCCCTTGATGCGATGTAGCGAACCCACGTAACCCTACCGTCCCGCGAGCCCACAATGGTCGTAACCGTGCGCACCTGAGCCGCCACCGCCGTCGAGCCTATGTGGCTCCTGCGTGGCGTCCACGTGGTGCCAGCGTGGCCCAGGCCCCACTGTCAGCCACTGTGGCTAAGTCCAGCCCCGGTGCAAAAAGTAATTAAGCCATACGCTGACGTCCGCCTGGCGCAGTAAATCTTTTAAATTGTTTAATATTTTTAGAAAATTGTATAAATCTTATAAATTCAATAACTAATGATTTATAAGTCAGAAAAATATGTATAATATATCAAAATGTTCAAAAAAATGAGAACTACCTATCTAAGCTATAATCATGCATTGTTCAACAACTTTCATAGCAAGTATAATTATAACAACCTAGTAACCCCTCATAGGTGATTCCGGAGTTTCCCCGAGTTAGGGTTTGTACCCCTCGGAACCCCGATTAAGTGGTCAAGCATGCCTTAGGGTTACATTTCAATGCAATTTAACATGTCATATCATCATACTTTCTTGAGCATTGCATCAATGACATGTATTGATTGTTTCCCTCTCTTTCGGATGTTTGGTTCTTCCCGGTAGAATACGATATCGAGATCGAGATCAAGATCGTCGAAGCTCAAAGACAAATACTTGACCAACTGTAACCCAGTCAAGTACAAGATGTCCAAAGGTCTGCTTATCTGTTATCAACTTGCAAAGGCAAGCATAGCCCCACCATGATATAATCTTATTATTTCGAAAGAATTTCAATTCTTGCCATGATGCATACGATTCTACTGTGGTATTTTATCGATAGATAGAGTATCCTATCTATTGCATTAGTCCCTTGAGCTGATATTACGTGATCCACTGCTCCTAGCATAACTAGGTTTGGTTTATGTGCACTGCTAGAGCTTATATTCGTGTCCTGCTTAGCCATGCATAGCTGTCAGTGCTGGTTCATCCAGATGATGTATCAGATGCAGAGAATCTGGTATGATAGGAGAACATGATGAGATGATATCCGAGGTGATATGAGTTAAAAATTCTAAGGCTTGTATGGGAGGCCACGGTGGGATGTGGTTTTTCTAGTCCCATGCTTGCCACCACTAGGGCCCAAGTTCTTGCCTTTGGAACCAAGACAAGCGTACAACCACACGGGGCCTGGAAAACCTCACGAGTGACTAACTTGCCTAGTAGATACCATGAGTCACATAGTTCGGGCGTTCCATTCGACATATGCATTGAAAACGTTTTTGAAAGAGGTGGTGAAGGAGGTGCATTCATACAGGTAGGCAAGCGTGTACCGGGTTGCTTGGGGTCGATGGAGCCCCTGGTAAAACAATCTTGCCTCACATCTTTAAGTACTGGCTTCGATATTTGACCCGTTACGGCGGAACCATATTTATTGCGTGACTCATGGTCTCGGCGAAAGCAAGGTAAAGGTCGTGTCTAACCACCCTCTGCCGGCCTTCCAAGGAAGAAGGCTTATCTAGTGGCACTAAGATAAGGTTAGTACGTGTGAGTAAAGTTGTACACCCCTGCAGGGTTAAATCTTTTGGAAAAGTTGTGTTCACAGTTATGAATGACTTGGCGACCGGACTCAAGATCATAGATAACTACAACCTAAACTATAAAACTTGTTGATCAACGTGTGCTTAAGGATGCTTCCTCATGGGTACGAGGGGGTGATCCTAGTTCAGTAGATGATGATAACTTGGTGCATATCAAAATATGATGATCAATATTTCGGAGATGTCGCTCTCTTATCCCCTTTTAAAATACTCTGACTAGACAAGCTTTCTCTCCCTCTTGTTTTTTAAACAAAGATGGCTTTATGCAAAACAACTCCACCAGCCATAAGTCTTGCGGAGTACACCCTGTACTCACCCTTGCTTTGTTGATACTTTTGGCAGAGTAAGTGTTCCCCTGAAGACAAGTTCCGTACTACATCGACATCTATGAGTAGCTTGGGGTTCCTGGCCGGCAGCCTGTAATCTATGGGCTGGGACGTCATCGTTATGCTTCAGGCCTCTTAGGCCATTTTTTAAGTTTGCTATACTTAATAGCATAATTTTCCTTCCGTTGTTTGATGTTTGTGGCCAGTGACCTCTGCTTGTAATAATTTGGTTTTCTGCTCAGTTATGAGCTTGCTGTAATAAATTTTGTGTCGTAGGGTCACTACTGTGTTATCGATTCTTCACTGGATATCCTCGAGCTCAAGGTTAAGCTTATATCAGACAGAGGTCTAGTATTTGTTTAGCCCTGATCCCAGGGGTGTCACCGGTTTTGGTATTAGAGAAGTACCGACCGTAGGAAAACCTTGCTATTGGTCGATGTTGAGTCTAGTGTTTGTGAAAACTATCTTAAAAGCTGAAAAGTATTTGCAAAAACTCTAGTATGCTTCTTTTACTCCTTATCCAGTTTCGCTCTAACTCTGGGTCATCTTATCTTGTGTTGACTTTGAAAAAGTTTTGGTACCTCTCCTCTATTCTATCAAAGCTTAGGTGCCTTCTGTGCATGTAGTTTCTAAGCCAGTTGACCTAGTGTTGAGTTCTCTAGAGTTGTGTGTTGTGAATTCTTTGTTCCCCTTGCTCTTGTCTAGTTGAGAGATTCCTTTCCATCATGATCTCTCTATCCTTTGGACCCACAATATTCTATTGTTGGATCTACAGTGTTCTGTTCTAGGCTTCGAGGTCTCCTTTCGCCTCGTGTGCCTCCTTTTCGTTTGTTTGGGTACTTCAGAAGTCATTTCTTCTCTTGGAAGCTACCTTATGATTACTAGCTTGTAGTGTACGCTATGTCACTCAAGTAGTAGTTTCTCTTTTCTTTGGGTTTTAACCCTTGGACTTGAACCTAAGATTACCGATTGTGCTAGATTCTGGTGTTCTGAATCTTGTACATGAAGCTGATCTTTAAACCAAGATCCATTCCGTTGACCCTGTCGTTAATGTTCACGCATTACCTCAAGATGGCTGGTACTACAATTATAGCCTTCAAGCATGTGGTCTTGTCGCGATTGAATTGTGACAACTAAGGACTTTCCCTACCACTAGCTATGGCAGATGTTCTTTAATGGAACCAAATAGATCACAACAAGAGTACTCCTTGAGAGTCTCGCCTATATACTCGTGACTCTGCCACACATCCCCTTGCATTGGTCTTCGGAAGATTGTTGACTTATGCATCCACATCTCGGGATTCTACCCTGAGCATGTTCATTTCCCTCGTTGTTTTCCGACCTATTTTCTACCAGTTGGTAGCCAAGTAGTAAATGTGCATTGCTGCCTTCTAATGCAAGATACTCTTGTGGTCCGTCATGACAAACCATTTTGGAATGTCAGGAGAAACAAACTCCAGTACCTCATCATTTCTAGGACCAGGTCAAAGTGTTGTAATCTACAGATCAAAAGGCATTGATTGTTTTTCATCTGTTCTACCTTAACGTATCACACCCTTTTATACTAAGAGGTCGTGCTGCGTTTCTGTCACATCCCAAGATTTTCCAAATCTTGTAATGTGAAAATAAATGAATAAAATAAAACTTTGTTTGATTTTTAGAGCCAGAAGAAACTTTTTGAATTCAATTGGAACTCCAAACCCATTTGAATTAAATAAAATCCTAAGGGGATTTAAAAAAAAGATAAACATTTTTTAAAAGGAAAACAAAATATTTTGGAAATACTATTCTAGATCTTTTAAATAAAAGGATTTGGTTCTCAATTGAAATAAAATTTTTATAGATAAAGATTATTTTATAGAGTTCAATTAAACCTTGGCCAAGCTTTGGGAATTCAAACATTTTATTTTAAATAAAATAGCAAAGGTTTATTTAAAAATAATAAAGGATTGCTTAAATAAAATAATAAGGAATTAATATCCAAATTTTATTCAAATAAAAGGTTTTACCATTTTAATTAAAACATCAAAACTTATTAAATTATTTTAAATAGGTTTTCCAAGTATTTTATATTCTCTAATAAAACCTACTAAAGTGTTTTGGCTTTATTTTAGATTTCAAAATAAATATCTCAATAAAACAAATCCTATTTGATTTAATAATGAAAAGTCTATTATATTTAATTAATAATGGACTCTAAAATAAAAGGTTATTTGTTTTAAACAAATTTCCAAGTATTCTATATTTCCCAAATAAAACCTACTGATTTGGTTTTGAAAATATTTAGGTTTCAAATAAAGATTTTATTAATAAAATCAAACTCTATTTGATTTAATAACTAAGGCCCATTTTATTTAATTATTAATGGACCCTAAAGTAAAAGGTTATTTTGTTTTAAACAAGTTTTCCAAATATTCTTTATTTCCAAATAAACTACTGATTGGTTTTGAAAGTATTTGGATTTCAAATGAAGATTTTATTAAATAAACCAAACCCTATTTTATTAATAAACCATGGACCATTTTACTTAATTAATAAATGGAACCTAAAAAGATTTAAAATATTATTTTATTTTGGAAGTTGGTTTATGCTACTAAACAGAACCAAGTTAAAAGTTGTGAAGTGTGGTGTTTGTTTGAATTGATTTGGTTGATTTTATCATTTGTTTGAATTTCAAATCAGTAAATTGAAAATAGAAAAGGAAAAAAGTTTCAGACAGAAAAAAATAGAGCAGCTCACCATCTGGCCCAGCTCCAGCCCAACAGCCCACCTAGCCCACCTCCCCTCTCAGCGAGTGAATCGTTTTCCACCGCAGAAGTAACCCGCTAGGTCACTGACGACTGGACCCCTTTCCCTTTCCCTTTCTCACTGACCAGCGGACCCCACCACCACGTCCCTCTTCTTCCCCACCCGCAGACGACGCCCACCCCTCGCCGGCCGTTGCAGGCGGAATAACTCCGGCGTAATACGTCTTAATCACGCAATGAAGCAGCCCCTTGACCACGCAGGATAAATCGTCTGCCTCCCCTCTTCCGTTTCCCCCAGACACCCCTCATCGACACGCCCCCAGGCTGTCAGATTTTGCTCAGACATCCCCCTGTCTCCGACGACCCTCCTCGCCGATTCCGGCCAGCACACACCCCCTCCTGCCTTCTCGAGCACACAGAGGTGATCAGCATTCCCCAACGGACCTCTCTGCAGTCGTATATCACTCTCGCGTGCCCCTGAGCATCGGCAACGACAACCTCCAGCAGCGCCGCCGTCTGGTTCTTCTCCGACGTCGTCTCCCCGGTAAACCAAACCGCCCCTCCTCTTCTCTTTCACGCACGCGTCACCGCACTGACCTTACGCAGCTAACCTTGCCCTCTATTTACCTTCGTGTGATCTGTAGCGTCGACACCGACCGCGAGCAGGACCATCTGACGCTGACGACGACTCCGGCGAGCGATTACCTCCGTCTCCGTGCGCCCCTTGCTTCCTCGAGAGTACATTGAGCACCACCTCGTCCTCGCAAACCCGGTGAGCACACTCTCCATCTTCCTCGCTTCCTAGAACCACCGTAGCATCACTGCCTGGCCGTGCACCGCCGCAAGCCACCGCCAGCCACGCCGATCCTTGGCAAGCGTGCTAGCAGCCGTAGGATTCAGATCCGGCGCTCACGATTAGTTCACTTAGCCGCGAAGATTTACGCACTCTGGACCACACGATCGATTAGCTCCAACGCACCGCAACGCTGATCCGCGCGAAGCGGTATCGTCCAATGAAATCACGCCGCGTGTCACCTATTCTGTTTAAAAACAAATTTGAAAACAGAATTATTTGCAAACTTCAAACCCTTGTATCTTTGGATCCACACGTCCAAAAATTGCAAATTTTATGTCGTTGGATTCAGGAGAGCAAGACCTAGCCAACCATACCCTTGGTTTAGCCAATAGTATCTGTTAGTTTGCTTGTTTTTGCAGATTCTTTTGTGATCTTGTTTAGAGTAGAAAAATTGTTTAAAATTTATTTTGGTGTCAAAACTTTTGCAAAATGGTTTTATGTGACCTTGCTGACCCTAGGAACCAACCCTTGGTGTTGAAAATGATTTTGGTAAAGTTTAGGTTAGATTAATTGACTTAGCCATTTTCTAGCCAAATAAAATTATTGATTTTATTATGGAAATGTTTTTGCAAAGAAAACTTTGGGAAAATGTTTTGGACAAAACCTACTGACCCAAAACACCAAGCTTTGCAAATGGCAACTCACTTGGTGAAAAACATAAAGTTTTGCTTTGATAAAAATATTTTTCACCACGTGAAATGATGATTGGATTTTAAAAATGGTTTATGGACTAAAGCATTTTGCAAATGACTTTGCCATTTTGGTAAATGACCAATTTGGACCTTACAAAGTTTAGAAGCCTAGTGGAGACCATCCTTGCAATAGAACCAACCTTTGCATGCTTATGCATGACTTAGATTCCATTACTTTGTGTGTGAAAAATTGTTTGATTGACTTTGGTTTGGAATGTGAATTGAATTTGTGTTTGCTTGATTGACTTGTAGTGAAGTGTGAGACTAGCAAGATCAAGGAGTGAACCACCATTCCCTACCAAAAAGGCAAGTGATTCTTCATACTTTTTGCCCCATTACTTTCTCTATGCATTAGTGATTTTGCTAAGTAAAACTTGCATGGATTTTGCTAAGTATAGACCTTGCTATAAGAAAACCTAGTAGATGAATCCTTAGTAGGATTTTCCTAAGTTAAAGATTCCTACTACTATCAAGCTTAGCCTAGCTAATAGAAAACATGGGTGGAAAATATATTCACACTATGGAAAAATCTCTAAGTCTGAGGACTTATGTTTTTGTTTAATAAAACAACTAAGTTAATGAATCACCTGGGTGGAATGGAAGGATTGGTTTATGTTGAGTGGTTACACAAGGCCATGACTTGGCTTGTGTATCTCACTTGTGGTATGCCACCCAGGAACAAAGAGATTTGAGATGTCAAATGTCGAGAAGCTTCAAGTGCAACCACTTGGCAATATGGGCTCTGCCATGATCATATAGGTTGCAAGAACTTAGCCATATGGACAGTGGGTGGTAGTGTTTGATAGGTTGGAGCGCGTCCATTTTGGTCTAAGGGAAGGCTTCTGAAATATCTTGTCTTGGGAAACCAAGTCTTGTGGGAAAGTGCACCACCTGCAGAGTGTAAAATCTAAGTACTTAGCCATGTCCCTGGTAAAGGACAATTTGAGCATCAAGACATGGAAGCAATCAAGAATCTCATCATTCAAATTTCTAAAGTTAAAACTTGTGGATTGAACAAGGGTTGTCTGAAATCTTCAATCTTTGATTGGGAGATGCCTTGTAAAGGATCTTCAATCTTTGATTGAGAAAAATGATTTTGTCAAAACAAAAACTTAGTATTTTCAAATGTTAAGGAAAAATCTATTTTGAGCAATGCAAGCCTCAACTACACTCAGCCAAATGCATATAGTTGATAGACTCCATAATACTACCATAGTATCACTTGCCAATACAATTCAAATGTATTGACCCTTTGTGGCTGTAACTTGTATGTTGCAGGTTTGATTGATTTTAGTGAAGATTGATTGATTAGGATTACAAAGTCTACAACCAACATCTGCCTGTGGCACTTTGAAGATGAAGGACCCCATGCTTATAGTTATTCCGCTGCAATGTAATGTAATAGCCATATGAGCTATGTAAGATGTAATAAAACTATGTTATTCCTGGATATAAAGTTATATTATGACCTTTGTTTCTTGATATTACATCTTAACTGTGGATGCTAGCTATTGATCCAGGGACTAGCATTGTAAACACAGGAGGAATCTACCTTATTAGGTTGAGACCCCTACAGTTTCATGACCCCTTAATGAAGAGATACTCCCACACATATTTATTCACCCTTCCTCGAGCTTTCGCGCTCGTGAGTGATGTGTGTGTGTAATATTGTGGATATCTGAGATTCTTAGCAATTATTATTGTTTTGACCTCCAAGGACATTTGAGTCATTCTTAGCATGATGGTTAACCCTATCAATAAGCAAAGTTTTACTGTGCTACCAATTTCGTTATTTTGGTGCACTCTCTTCCATCAAAGAGTTAGGTTCGTGCCGAAGCTTTGAGACTATGAATTCTTGCCTTACCAAGCAAGTTTCCTCTTGAACGAAGTGACATATCGGTGGTTCGTGATATTCTAGTTGTCTACTAGAAGTGTTGCCATGTTGCCACATAACCGTGATGTCATGTTCTTGAGAAAGTCAGTTCTCTGAACTGCTCCTTTCTCCAAGGATCCGTACTAGATACCCCTGAACTAGTTGGTTGAGCTTAAACAACAACTTGGAGATTTGTAAGACCAAAGTTCCATCCGACTTTGTCCCTTCGTAAAGGGATGTCTAGTTTTGTTCGTGCTGAAGAAAGATAGTATTTCCTTCGTGGATATGTTATCTTACCCCACCTTTGATTTGATTTAGGTTATCGTCAAATCAATCTCAGTTCCAAGGACTACCTTGATGATGTTTCTACTTGTGATGTTTCACTTGAGTACATCTTCATGTCTTTGGTCTGACCAACAATTATGCTTTGTTCATGCCACATATGAGTTCATCTTCTTGGAGTGTTTCGGTAAGTTTGTTGTTGAGCCCATTGATTACATCCTTACCTTCTCCATGCTAGATTTGATTCATATGGAACATTTGGCATTAATGTTGGAAACTTTCGAGAACCTTCTTCATGTCATATCGAAGTATGAGTTCTGGATGTTATTAGTAACTTTCTCTAGTTCACGTGCAACAGTTGAAAGATGTCACCGTGGATTCGAGTAGAGTTAACTCTGATCTTAAGGACACATGTGTGTTTTCTTGTTAGTACTTAATGTATGTGCAGTTATCTATCGACAATTTGCTAATTCATGGGTCTAGCAATCTAGCTCAGTCTTCTAGAGCTTTACACTATAGTAGCTATCTTAAGAATCTAGTAACTTTACCTATGTTTAAATGTTGCAAACTTTCTATTCAGACATGCTGGGTATGAAGCATCACTCCACCTAACCAAATTTGAATCTCAAGCAACAATGATGGTTGGTGTTCTTCAAGGTTTTGACATAGGTCTCTTTGTGAATCTGGCAAGATTAATGTAATGGTTGACACACTTAGCCGAAAAGACCTTTTGCCATATTCCCTTGATTCAACAATAACAACCACTCTTCATGAGGCTTCTTCTATGATGTATTATAGGAGTTTTTCTTATGGTTTCCTCTGTATCCGAAGTCCAGCCTTTACTTGATGTTTGATTTCTCGAACATCAAGGAGAACATTTAAAGTAGTGTTGATAAATGTCTCTCGGTCGATCCTCTAGACCCTCTTATGTTGGCAAGCATTATGTTGTGCCAAGTACTTGGATTCTATGAATGAAGTTTCTTTCTTCTCGTGTCATCAGGAATCTTTTTCCTTATTCATCCGATGGTGTAAAGTGATATCCTGATCTATAGCAAAGATCTTGATAGTCCTGGATGAATAAAGAGTTTCCTTTGTTTTATCAACCATGTTTTAAGAGTGGCTATGATTTTGGTAATCTGTAGTTCCTCTTGATTACATGTTTCTTTGTGACTCTTATGAGTCATCTCCACTAAAACACCTTTTTGTCTTAAGCCTTCTGTTGGATGAAAGAGTGACTCTTCTGTGTCAACAGTAGTTCAACAACTTGGTTTTGTTGATCCATATCTCTGCAACCTAGAAACTCTATTTAAGTCGTTTAGTAGAGGTTCCCTATCGAAGTCTGTGGTCATGTTCTTTCTGTTGGAAGATTTCTTCTTTAGAAGCTTCAAAACCTCCTGTGAGTTCCATGGTCTCAAACTTTATGAAGACCCTCTAACTAACAACTTGAAACCATATCCTATTGTATCCTCGGATATCTTAACGTGTTTCATGCTTATCATCTCAGAGTTGTTTCTAAACACTCCATCCATTACTTGACCCTGAGATACTCTGTGTGATGTTTAGTGTGTTTCCCTCTTATCTTTAGAGTGGCCTTGTTTCTTTCCCTCCCTATCTCTCTTCCTACCTTTGGAATCTCAGGTCGAGATTCTCGTAAGGGGGATAGAGATGTAACACCCCAGTTTTAGTTAATATTATTGTAAGATCCCTCCTTTGTAAAGGAAAAATGATCCCTGTGATTGCAATGCTAGTCCCTGGATCAATGCTAGCATCCACAGTTTAAGATGAAGTACACAGATACAAAGGTCATTTATTACATCCATTCCAGAGATAAAACATAGTCTTTTACAACTCATGGCCACAGACCTAATACAAGAATTTTGGGATAAGTAAATAAACATAAGTCTTCATCTTCATGTGCCACAGGCAAGCATGTTGAGTGTAGACTCATGACACCTAATCATCATCGGAGTAACCCACAACATCACAAGTTACAGCCACAGTGGGTCAATACTTTGGAATAGTATTGGCAAGTGATACCTTAGTAAATTTTAAGTGGACTATATTACTATATGTATTTTGGCTAAGTGTAGCTTGGCTTGCTTTGATTGAAAATAGGTTTTCCCTATTAGTTGAAATCACTAAATTTTTCTTTGTCAAAACTTTCCCAAGAAACCACCAATAGACATTGGGGTCCTTCACCCTTGTTCACCCACAAGTTTTACTTAGAAGTTGGAGTGATGAGATTCTTGTAGCTTCCATGTATTGATGCTCAAATTGTCCATTGCCATGGACTTGGCTAAGTACTTAGATTTTCCATCTGCAGAGGTTGTGCACTTTCCCCACCAGACTTGGTTTCCCAAGACAAGACCTTTCAGAAGCCTTCCCTTAGCCAAATGGACGCGTTCCAACCTATCATCCCACTACCACCAACTGTCCAAATGACTAAGTTCTAGCAACCTATATGATCAAGGCAGAGCCCATATTGCCAAGTGGTTGCACTATAAGCTTCTCAACACTTGGCCTCCAAATCCCTTTGTGTCTGGGTGGCATACCACAAGTGTGATACACAAGGTAAACCATGTCCATGGGCCTTGTATAACCACTCAACCAAAAACCACCATTCAAGACCCATTCCACCCAGGAGGTTCATTGACTTAGTTGTTTTATTAAGAAAAACGTAAGTCCAAAAGACTTAGAAATATTTTCATCATAGCATGTATATACTTTACCAACCCTTGTTTGCTACTAGCTAGGCTAAGCATGGCATATTATCTTAACTTAGGAAATTTCCTAGCAATTCTACTATTCTACAACTACTTAGGATTTCCCACTTAGCATTTAGCAAAATAGTAACAACATGCAAGACTTAGCAAAATATTTCTAATGCTTGAAAAATATAGGGATGGAAATATTCATGAAGTACCACTTGCCTTGGTAATGGGGAGAGTAGAACTCTTCACAATCACAGTCACTAGCAAAATCTACACAAAATTTGTAGCACACAATTACATACAATTCATATACAAACAGAAATATGAATGCATGCATGCAAGAAAATGCTAAGTGATGATTTTTGAAAACTCCACCAAGCAAGTGCATGATACAGAAACATAACCAAGTCAAAATGCTTGCTAACTAAACTTATTTAGCACCAAAACCATTTACTAAACAAATTCTATACTCAAATTGGACCTAAATATGTTTCTGCATACAAAGTCATTTTAACAGAAACTTTTTGTTAAACACATTTCAGATTCAGAAAGGGCTTGACTCACTGATTCCAACGGTATAAAATTTGCAAAAATCTAACGTGGGAATCAAAAGTTATAGCCATTTGAAATTTGGATCTAAATCTGATTTGAAAATTTGTTTTAATTCAAACCCTAGCCACGCGTCCTATTTCTATTGGCCGATACCGATTCGCTCCGGATCACGCTCGTGAGCCGTAGGATCTAACTAAAACACGCGGTCCAGATCTAGCATAACGGTTCGATTAGTGATTCTATCGTAAGCGTTGGATCTAGATCCAACGGCGCTTGAGCATGCGACCATGTCCTGGCGGCGCGCGGCGTCAGCGAGCGGCGGAGAGCTCAGTCAGCGGCGGCGCTGGCGTTCTAGGTCGTGCGTGAGAGGGAGAAGGGTCGTACCATATCCGCAGTGGCGTGCTGAAGCTCGACGTGGCGTTGGTTTGCGAAGGGGCGCGCGGGAACGATCTCTGGAGCTCGTCGGAGTTGCGGGCGGCGTCGGTCACTTGCAGTCGTGGTTGTTGCCGAAGTTTGGCGTCGCCCTAGCACGAACCAGAGGCATCAGGAGTTGCGCAAGACGTAGGGGAACAAACTCTCGTGAAGGAGGGGGCAAGGGGTGCTCGGGTTTTACCTTAATTGGTCGCCGGAGTCAGGCGGCGGCGCAGGTGGTTTCGGTCATGGACGGAGACGACAACCTGGGTCACGAGCAGGCAAAGGAAAGGTGTCAGCAGGTGCACAAGGTCACGCTGAGCATCCTCGTTTGAACCAAAGAGAGGGGGGCGGTCGAGGCTCACCGGAATCGATCGCCGGAGTCGTCGGTACAGTGGGGCTTCGAGAGCTAATGCGCGCAGCCTGGTGGCGGAGTGAGCGAGGAGAGTGGGGGGGAAAGCTAGCGGGGCAGAGGGGATTAAATAGGCCCATGCGCGACAGGAAACGCCTGTGGCATTAAGGACAATTACGCCGCGCCATTACCGGCTTCACTGCAGCGGTGACGTGGTCGCGGGCGCGATTTGGAGAAGATGAGGGCGACGTGGAGAGGGCCCGCTCGTCAGCGAAACGTGCGAAGGGGAGGTGGGGTCTGGCTGTCAGCGGCTGTGTGGGTGCGCGGGCGCGTGCGAGAGAGAAAGAAATGGCCCGGGTGGGCTAGCTGGGCCTGTTCTGTAGCTGGGCTGGAATTCTAGCGCCGGCCCTTTTCTAATTCTTTCTCCTTTTTCTTTTTCTGTTTCAAATTTCTGAATTGATTTTCAAATGAATTCAAGCTCCATTTGAATTCAAATTTTCTTGGGATTTTTGCAGTGAGCAGTAGTCTCAAATATAGGCATAAAATCATGTGGTTGCTTTGCAAAGGCTTGGTCAAGCTTGGAGATCAAAATCAGAGGCTTGGCACTTGGTTTGCAAAATTTTGAGAAATGGTTTTTGAAATCATTTCCAATTTCTAAAACTTGGTTCAAACCACACTTAATCCTTTCTATGAGGAAGACAAACAAGATAGGTTTAAAATCATTTCATACTTTCAAATGGTGATGGCCATTTGATTTAAATCTGCTCACATAAAATCATAGCACTATGTGCTTCTGTTTTTCTGAAATGAGTTTGAAATTTGATCTCAAATCTATATGCATGCATGAATGATATGCAACTTTGAAATTATGATTTTAGGGATGTTACAATTATATTAGGGTTTTGTTTGTGCATTCATGAGAATCATATTAAAAAAATGCATGCAAGGAAGAAATAGATAAAACCCTAAACCCTAGTTTCCCTCCCTCTTTGAAACTTGTTCAAATATTTTTATATTTTGAAAACTACCAAAATAATGGGTCCAAAATTGAATAAAAGGGCTCTTGAGTATTTTAGACATTTTAGAAACCCTCTAGTATTTTTGAAACATCCAAAACAGATTTGAAATTTAAATACAAAAGAGAGAAATCAAAATAGAATAGAAAAATCTTTTGAAAATAAAAAAACAGAGCAGCAGCCGTGCCAGGCCTAGTCCAGCTTGCTATCTCCTTTCTCTTCCCTCTAACTTCCGCTCTATGCAGCGCTCCACGGCCCACCTTGGCCCCTGCATAGCCCAAACATGGCCCATACCCCTTCGGTCATTTCCCCTGTCGTCTTCTCCATCGACGGCAAGCAGGTGCCTGGAGCACCGCCGACTATCGATCCCTGCCGGCCGCTCTCCGCCGTCCGCCGCCTCTGGAAATGGATAAGAGCCGGGCTGTGTACCCCTTGCTCTTCCTAACCCTCGCAGTCCCTCTCTTCCGACCTCCCTCTCTCGTTCCCCATTTGCGACCGAACCCTAGAGCCGCAGGTGTTGCCAATCGTCGCCGTTCCCGGCCTCCCCTTGTCCATCCGACAGCGCCAATAGATCCGTATCATCTCACTCATCCATCCCATAGAAGGAATCGGGAAGGAGAGATCCCAATCAACGTCACGAACAGTTTCTTCTCCGCCACCGACGACCACCGCCAGTGCCACTACTCTGGCCAAGCCGACCTCGCCAATCGAATCATGATGAGACCGTGGTCCCTATGGACCCATCCTTTCGCACCCTCTTGCTCTGTATCGCTCTGCCCCGTGCATCTGTCGCTGCCACCACTGGCCGTCGCCGTACGAGCTCCTCCGGTTGCCAATAAACAGCGGCGTCACCCTGTTTTCGTTCCCCTTGATGCGCTGTAGAGAACCCGCGTAACCCCGCCGTCCCGCGAGCCCCTAGTCGCCGTAACCGCGCGCACCTGAGCCTACGTGGCCACTATGTGGCTCCTGCGTGTCCCAGGCCCCACCGTCAGCCACTCTGGCAAAGTCCAGCCCCGGTGCAAAAAGTAATTAAGCCATATGCTGACGTCAGCCTGGCGTAGTAAATCTTTTAAATTGTTTAATAATTTTAGAAAATTTTATAAATCTTATAAATTCAATAACTAATGATTTATAAGTCAGAAAAATATGTATAATATATCAAAATGTTCAGAAAAATGAGAACTGCCTATCTAAGCTATAATCATGCATTGTTCAACAACTTTCATATCAAGTTTAATTATAACAACCTAGTAACCCCCCATAGGTGATTCCGAAGTTTCCCCGAGTTGGAGTTTGTACCCCTCGGAACCGCGATTAAATGGTCAAACATGCCTTAGGGTTACATTTAAATGCAATTTAACATGTCATATCATCATCCTTGCTTGAGCATTGCATCGATGACATGTGTTGATTGTTTCCCTCTCTTTTCGGTGTTTGGTTCTTCCCGGTAGAATACGATATCGAGATCAAGATCAAAGACCGAGATGAAGATCGTCGAAGCTCGAAAACAAATACTTGACCAATTGTAACCAAGTCAAGTACAAGATGTCCGAAGGTCTACTTATCTGTCATCAACTGGCAAAGGCAAGCATAGCCCCACCATGATATAATCCTATGATTTCGAAAGCATTTCAATTCTTGCCATGATGCATACGATTCTACTATGGTATTTTATCGATAGATAGAGTATCTTATCTATTGCATTACTCCCTTGAGCTTATATTACCTGATCCACTGCTCCTAGCATAACTAGGTTTGGTTTATGTGCACTGCTAGAGCTTATATATGTGTCCTGCTTAGCCATGCATAGCTGTCAGTGCTGGTTCATCAAGATGATGTATCAGATGCAGAGAATCTGGTATGATAGGAGAACATGATGAGATGATATCAGAGGTGATATGAGTTAAAAATGCTAAGGCTTGTATGGGAGGCCATAGTGGGATGTGGTTTTTCTAGTCCCATGCTCGCCACCACTAGGATCCAATGTCTTGCCTTTGGAACCGAGATAAGCGTACAACCACATGGGACCTGGAAAACCTCACGAGTGACTAAATTTCGTAGTAGATTCCATGAGTCACATAGTTCGGGCGTTCCATTCGACATACGTATTGAAAACATTTTCGAAAGAGGGGGTGAAGGAGGTGCATTCATACATGTAGGGAAGCGTGGACCGGGTTGCTTGGGGTCGATGGAGCCCCTGTTAAACTAACCTCTCCTGACATCTTTAAGTACCGGCTTCGGGATTTGACCCGTTATGGCGGAACCATACTTATTGTGTGTCTCATGGTGTTGGCCAAAGCAAGGTAAAGGTCGTGTCTAACCACCCTCTGCCGGCCTTCCAAGGAAGAGGGCTTATCTAGCGGCATTAAGAGAAGGTTAGTACATGTAGGTAAAGTTGTACACCCCTACAGGGTTAAATCTTCTCGAAAAGCCGTGTTCACAGTTCTGAATGACTTGGCAATCGAACTCAAGATCATAGAGAACTACAACCTAAACTATAAAACTTGTTGATCAATGTGTGCTTAAGGATGCTTCCTCATGGGTACGAGGGGGTGATCCTAGTTCAGGAGATGATGATAACTTGGTTGATATCAAAAGATCATGATCAATATATCGGAGATGTCGCTCTCTTATCCCCTTTTAAAATACTCTGACTGGACGAGCTTTCTCTCCCTCTTGTTTTTTAAACAAAGATGGCTTTATGAAAAACAACTCCACCAGCCATAAGTCTTGCGGAGTACACCCTGTACTCACCCTTGCTTTGTTGATACTTTTGGCAGAGTAAGTGTTCCCCTGAAGACAAGTTCCGTACTACATCGACATCGACGAGTAGCTTGGGGTTCCCGGCCGGCAGCCTGTAATCTATGGGCTGGGACGTCATCGTTATGCTTTAGGCCTCTTCAGCCATTTGTTAAGTTTTCTATACTTAATAGCATAATTTGCCTTCCATTGTTTGATGTTTGTGGTCAGTGACCTCTTCTTGTAATAATTTGGTTCTCTGCTCAGTTATGATCTTGCTGTTATAAATTTTGTGTCGTAGGGTCACTGCTGTGTTATCGATTCTTCACTGGATATCCTCGAGCTCAAGGTTAAGCTTATATTAGACAGAGGTCTGGGATTTGTTTAGCCCTAATCCTAGGGGTGTCACACCTACACACTTAAACAACCCACATAATTCATAGATAAAAAGCAAATGATCACCAGGATGAACAGTTCCATCCCCAAAATAATAATTATCCATAACACGATCAACAATGCTTGTAGGTATCTTAAAAGGATCTATCTCAACAGGTGGTGGTTCATCCACTACCCTAATAGTGGTAGTAGTTCTCCCAAATAGAAAACCAAGTGGGTTATCCATATTGGAAACAAAGTAACAAATAGAAACAAAAAGCAATACTCACAGTAGAAGTTTCCTTTACTAGTTCTACTCTTCAATAGCGCTTCACTCCCCGGCAACGGTGCCCGAAAATAGTCTTGATGACCCACAAGTATAGGGGGTGTATTTTAGTACTTTTGATAAATAGGAGTGTCGATCCCAACGAGGAGCAGGAGGTGTTGACTAGAGGTATGGAGCAGGAAATCTCTGTAAATACTTAGCCAACGGATTTTTAGGTGTTTTCTGATAAAGGAGCAAAACAAGGTGCAAGTAATAAAGACAAAGAACAAAAGCAACAAGTGGCCCAATCCTTTCTTTCAAAGGACAAGCCGGTGGAAATAATTATAAGGACCAAACGTTCTCGAGGACACATGTGAATTCTGTCAAGTGATTTTGCTTCAAATAGCTAAGTACTCTTCTTTGGTGTTGTAAGTGTTGTGTGGGTGAACATGTTCTAATGTACCGACCTTACTTGGATTAATACATACTTGTGATTAACCCCCTGCAAGCATCCACAACTATAGGAAAGTAATTAAGATATAAACCTAACCACGGCCTTAAACTCTGAGATCCTACACTCCCTTGTGCAAAGGTGTCCGAATGGGGGTTCAAGTTTCTGTCACCCCAGCAACCCCACGTTTAGTAGCCAAATAGACAATGCATTCCCCTAGGCCCATAAATAGTGAAGTACTATGTAGTCGACGTTCACATGACACCACTACAAGAATAGCACCACAACTTAAATACTAAACCATTGAATAATAACTTAACACAAATCCACTACTAACAACATGACTTCTCCCAGGTCCTCAAGAACTAGACGAACTACTAACAAGACATCATATGGATCAAGATTAAAGATGATATGGTGATGGATAACAATCTGAACATAAACAATAATCCAATGGTTCCACTCACAAGCATCAACTACAATAGTAATCAACACCGAGAAAGTTTCCCCTAAGAGCTAATGCAAGATCCAAAACAATTGTTACAGCGGGATGGAGTGGTGATGATGGTGCTGGTGGAGATGATGGTGTGGGTGATGATGATGATGATGATACTGATGAAGCCTAGCTTGATGACGGTGTTGATGGCGATAATCTCTCCTCTCTAGGAAGGAATTTCCCCGGCAGAAATCTGTCTGCCGGAAAGCTCTTTCTATCTTGGTGTTTTCCACCCCGCAGAGGCGGCGAAAATCTTTCTGTGGTCTCTCCTTTGGTATCAGGGTTCCGAGAGGAAGATATAGGCGAGAGGGCGGAGCCGGAGGCCGTCCCGGTGGGCCACACCTGCCCTAGGCACAGCCCAGGAGGGACCCGCGCCTAGGGGGTGTGGGCCCCCTGTGGCCCATCTACGCCTCCCCTTCTAGCTTCCTTCGTCTTCTAGGAAAATATAATTTTCCAATATTTTTCCGGTATTTTTCTGATCTTCGCGAAATTGCATCAAAACACCTCTTTTTCCATCGGAAACCTAACTCCGGCAGTTCATCCTCCAAGAATCATCCAACATGCAAAATCATAGGAAAAGAGATAAGTAACACCTCATAATAAGAAAAGTATCAATGAATAGAGGCGGATTATGATATAGAATGGTGATGCAAATTGGACGTATCAGTGTGTCACCCTATGGTTCACGAATAATGCGGACATGATCGAGACCCCTCTCAGATCAATAATCAAAAGCGGGACCTAGAGATCCATACCGACTCCCACACATTCAATGATGACTTTCTTGTGATCGTGAGAACCTTTTACACTAGTATCTTAATCCCTTTGTCTCGCGATATATTACATGTCCGAGATTCGATCATCGGTATCTCCATACCTAGTTTGATCTCGTTACTGACATGTACTCTTTTCTTGTTCTCGTGATATAACATTGTAGTGATCAAATCATTTTCTTGCAAGCTAATCAATGTGATATCACCGAGAGGGCCCAAAGCATATCTATCCGTCATCAGGATGAACAAATTCCACTCTCGATCCATGGGCGTCAACATAACACTTTAGTAGTACTGAACCCATCTTTATAATCACCCTGTTATGGTCTGACATTTGATGTTATCAAGAAACTCTTCCAGTGTTAGTGATTGACATGATCTCATGGTCTAAGGATTAGGATCACTTCGTATGATGTTATAGCAATATAAACTCAATGACTTTGATCGTAATGCTATACTTCGGATGAATGTTCATCACACCATTCCAATAATGTTGTGACCTTGTTATTAACAACATCCAATGTCCATGATCAGGAAACCTTGATCATCTTGTTAATCAATGAGCTAGTTTATAAGAGAGGCATAACTAGGAACTTTCTGTTTGTTTATTAAACACACATGTATTAACATTTACGTATTAATACAATTATAGCATGCAAAATAAACATCTATCTATATTTGTAATATACATAATAACCACTTTATTATTGCCTCTCGAGGCATATTCCCTTCAGGACGGTGGCCTGTCTCCTAGACATCATGGACGGGCGCGGCGCTTCCTCCTGCGAGCTGTCCACGGTCGGCCGACAATGGTGGCTCTGTGGCGCAGCACTGGTGCAAGCAGTGAAGGGGGGTGGGATAGTTCAATGCGATGGTGGTCACTAGGGGAGACAAGGGCTAGTAGTGGCGACAAGTAGAGGACAAGGCATTGATCAAGAACAATAGAAGTTAGGCAGGTTTGATCTATGCTCACCAAGTGTTTGATGAAATGTCCGCTTGAAATTTGAATTTGAATTTTGGCTGAATTTTGGTGAGTGCTCTGGTCACATGCTTGGTAGTTTCTGGTTGCTTGGGTTTGCCAAGGTGAATAGGTTTGGTTGGTTTTTGAGAAATGGTGATCTTATTACCTACACTTGATTCAATTTTGAATTGTCCTTTAAATAGATTTGGAATTTGTTTCTGTTGGTTTGTAAAGTGATCTTGGATTCACTTTTACTTGGTCTAGCAAGGGGTGAAAAGAATTGGATTTGTTTCTGTTAGAAATCTTTGACTAGGAACACTCAAAGTGTTCTAGTGGTTAACTTGGGTCAAAATGACCATTTGCTTATATTGCTTATTTTTTATTTTATCTTCATTTGATTCTGCTTGGAAATGATCTAGATGATATTGTTTTCATCTTTAAACCAATCCTTAGCATTCATAGCAATAAAACATGGCATTGCAAGCATTCACGCATTAATCACACACACATGCATTCATATTGATTTTAATAATAAAAGTTTTTGTTAACCCTAAAATTGGGTGATTAGAACTTGATAATCTTGTTTAATATTTTTGGGATGTTACAGCTCCTGTGAGCAACTATGGCGGCTAGGGTTCGGGCTCTCGCCCACGGGAAGAAGATAAGGAGGAAGAGGAGAAACTAAGCACAGCGGGGCTCTCCGTGGCAGCATAATGGGTCTTATCCTCGCCCAGAACAACGTCGGGGCAAGCACCTCCGTGCTCCCGGTGGACGGCATCTGCACTTCCAGGCAGCAGCTTGCCGATGATGGGGAAGACGAGAGGGAGGAGGGGCTGAAGTGGTATTGGGCCGGCTGGACTGAATTGGGCCGTGCAACAGCGCACTGAGCGATAGAGAGAGAGAGGGGAGAGGAAGCTGGGCTAGCCTAGTAGCTAGGTTCACTTATTTGTTTCTAGAAAACTGTTTTTCTTTTTCTGTTTTCTAATTTCTCTTTTGTATTTCAAATGCTTTTCTATTTTGAATAGTTCCAAAATACAAAAAAGGTTTATAAACTTTTTAAAACCTTGCATGGGCCCTTATAAACAATTCGGGATCCATACCTTTTGTACTTACGAAATATTTAAAACCATTTAAAAAAATTTACAAGGGATGGGGAAAATAGGGTTTTGTGACTATTTCTTGCATGCATTTTAAGATGATTCTCATGCTATGCTCAAAGAAACCCTAGTTACTATTACTAAAATTAAGGGTGTTACACATGTTCTTGTCGATCCAAGGATCAAAATAAGATGCATCAAAGGATAAACATCACATGCATATATCATGTGATATGATATGGTACTTCTCGCATTCGATCTCCATCTCTTGTTTCATGGCATGATCTCCATCATTCCACCGGAGTGTCACCAAGGTCCATGGCGCCACCATCAAGGTTGTTCTCCACTAATCTAATTACATGGATTTCCATTTTCCGACACGCATTCCATAAAATAAAATAACAACCATATGGATCCTGCCGGTTGTTTTACAATAAAACACATTGCATACAACAACATTTGTATCACGGACCATATCACATTGCATGCCCTGCAAAAACAAGTTAGACGCCTCTAATTTATTTTTTCATATTTTACAAGAATGTGGGTTTTCTAGGATAGAACCGTTCTACCTACGAACTTCAGCCACAATGGTGATAAACAAGTTATTAAGCAGATTGTTGTAAATCAGATATCAACTATAGCAGGAGAGACAGACACATGCTATCCACTTATGCAAAACAAGTTGCATGTCAAGCGTGGAAAATGTCTCATGTGAGAGGACATGTAAAGTTTGTCTGGGCCGCTTCATCCCACTATGCCACCAATATCCGAAATACAAGAGATTTGCAATAACAAGACTTATCAACACTCACATCTCCATGTGTTCTAACCATAAAAAGCATCTACGCATAGATATAGCTCTGATACCACTAATGGGGTTTTTGCATAGGAAACAAAAAAATCCTACCGTTGCAACCGCCAAGATCGAATCTAGGCGGTACTCGTAATGGTTACAGATGGACTCACCCTCATAGACCATAAGCAGGATAACATTCCTGCAAACAAACATGGTTGATGTAGATGTACATGACCATCCTCAAGGACGTGCAGGGGATCATCGCCACAAATGGGCAGCGCCTCCATAATCGGTCACACATACGGTGTGTCAACGACTTCCGAACCCTCGCTCCAGCCGGGAAGCAGAAGTAGCGGATCCCCAAGAACTACACCAGCACTAAGCCATGGTAGTGGTGGTGGAGGGGAAGGATTAGAGCAGTTCTTCGCCTAAGCACCTCACTCGTGGCAATGGACAAGCTAGCAAGAGGGGGAAGATTCCAACCAAAGGGCATATGAGAGAATGGTGAATGAGTGTGTTTAGTGGAGGAGGAGGCCACCTACTTTTCTAGGCGTCATGGGGATGCCCTCCCCTCCTATCATTCAATCTCCATTAAAGCACTTGAATTCCCTTAAAGGTCCATTAAAACACTTTAATTCCCTTAAAGGTCTTTCCATTAAAGCACGTTAATTCCTTTAAAGCATTTTAATCCCATTAAAGGTATATCCATTAAAGCACTTCTTCCATTTTAATGCAACTGAATTTATTAATGAACACTTCATTTAATGAGTACTTCGTTTTTATCCCTTTGCTTTGTTTTGATACCCCGAAACTATTTTAGCAGATTTGACAAAACAATTTTCTGCAGCAGGACAATTTTCTGCGATATCCATTAATTTCCCCTGTGTTCCCTATCCTCTCAAATGCGTCGGTTTACCTTCAATGTGTCTCCCTACGGGTTCAATAACTATGTAGACATGATCTAGACTTTCTCCGATCAATAATCATTAGCGGGATCTGGAGATCCATAACGACTCCCACTAGTTCCACGAAAATCAGATGATCGTCTGAACCTCTTACGCTGTAATCAAATTCCTTTTGTCTCACGATATTTTACTTGTCCGAGATCCGATCACTTGGTATCAGCCATACCTCGTTTAATCTTGTTCATGACAAGTACTCTTTTTCTCGTTCTGTGATATGACATTCTAGTGATCAAATCACTTGCTTGCAAGGCTATGTCAATGTGATATCACCGAGAGGGACCTGAGTATATCTCTCCACCATCCGAATGGAAAAATCCCACTCTTGATCCATGAGCCTCAACTAACACTTTCAAAATACCCGATGACACCTTTATAATCACCCGGCTATGGTGTAATGTTTGATGTAATGAAAGTACTCTTTCGGTGAAAGTGATTGACATGATATCATGGTCTAAGGACATTGAGTTACTATGACTATGATAGCAATTTAAACTTGATGACATGATCGTATTGCTACATCTACTACAGGTTATTGTTCATCATATCATTCTCCAATGATATGACCCTTTTATTAACAACATCCAATGTTATGATCAGGAAACCTTTGATCATCCGTTAATCAACAGGCTAGCATAAAGAGAGGCTTTACTGGGAACCTTATCTGTTTATAATTCACACATGTATTAAAATTTCCTTATTAATACAATTATATCATAAAGAACATTTATCATAAACATGGAATAACATAATATCCACTTTATTCTTGTCTCTCGGGCATATTCCTTTCAGTCTCCCACTTGCACTAGAGTCAATAATCTAGTTTGAAAAACTTTGCGCATTCAACACCTATGGCACTTTGGTGTTATACATACATGTTTTCTAGTGGTAAACATAATCCCTGGATCTGACGCTTTCAGGTCTGTGTGTATTTGCATGTGTTTGCGTCTCTAGGCATCACCCATTCTCCAATGAGATGGCCTTTTATAATTTTGGTGAGACCTTAGTTCCTTGGGGTTTAAAACATGTTGATATAATTGTCATACAATATATCTTCATAGTACTAGCCCATCGAACCACACCTAGTTTCTTTGTTGCTACTATAGCAGTCTTATACTTAGCCTTTCATTGTAGTATCCGTCACAGTTTCCATAACTTTGGAACTCATCTAAATCCATCATGGAACTTTATTACATTACATTGTGCCACCTTAACCTATAGCTTAAATTGATATAATCTTAATTTGTATCTTGTGACAAAACTAGTACCAATGTAACTCTTTACAATGAACTATTGTTATAGTTCAAATGTAACACCTTACAATGAACTATTTGTATAGTGTCAATGTAACACCTTACAATGAACTATCTGTCAATGTAACACTTTATAATGAACTATTTGTCACTTCTATATACAAAATATATTCTTAGCTCTTCTAAAGATCATAATAATATCATCACTATCGTCAGATGATCATCTTATGAGTTACCCTGGTATATGCTCATAACATTTAGAGCATAGGACATATCTGGATATGTACATATCATGGAATGATTGATTAAGATATTCATATGATTTCACTCACCAAGTGTCAAAACACTTGAATCCCGTTTATCAAGATATGCATGTGATTTTACTCACCAAGTGTCAAAACACTTGAATCTCGATTATCAACCTTATCCATGAGGAAAGAACCTTTCTTGTCGTTTCCATATTGAACTCTTTCAATATTTCATCTATGTATATTTGGCATAACCATATTAGCGTCTCAATATATCCAAATAGGCATTGATACTTAATATTCGGGTTTTGCCTAAGTCTTTCATCAAAATCTAATTTAATGAAATTCTTAACCTGTGTCAAATAGAAGATACATCATTTCCAATCAATATGTATTATACACAATGTATTGGAAATATGTCTCAGTGCTCCCACTTAATTTCTTGCAAATGCAAGCATGTTCATCATTTCTGGTGAAATTAAACATTTTAACAATTTCATCACGGTGAAGATTCCAACTCCTATATGTTTATTTCAACTATTTAAGTTTGCATGCCTTTTAGCATCCTTTTATTTAACAAAACCCCTTGGACCATGTCACATATACGTCCTAGGTAACCATTCTATTATAAGAATGTTGTTCTGTTTGTTCAACTAGCATATACAACAATTGACATATGTAGTGGTTGCTACATTAATCCGTCTAGATTAAATATCGCTACGAAAGACTGAATCTTGTCATATTCAACTCTTTGAACATTGTTGTAAACTCTTTACCGACATATTGACTATTTCATAGATATGAAACACCCATGTTTGTTTCTTTATAGATCCAAATACAACCGATAGGCTTTAAGCCTTTCTCGAGGGTCTTCCAAGTTCAATAACTTGGTTTCTCATGTACGGAACTATCACAGATTTCATGGTATTAAGCCATTTCATGGAGTCAGGGCCCATCATCACTTCTTTGCATGTAGTCGAGTCACCATTGTCAAACAATAATGATTTAAACTCAAATCTTAGTATTTGATTGTTTACCTGACCTATGCGGTTCAATAAAACTTAGATCTCCGTGACCACAACCTTTGAGGTACGTGAGCCATGAGCATTGTGGCTTCCTCCGGGAAACTTCTCGGCATTATGCAACTCAGCACATATAGCTTAGGTTCAACAACCTTGTCAAAGTTTTATTGTCCTCCCACTTAACTTTTCGTGAAAAAATCCTTCTCAAGAAATTTGACGATTCCAAGCAACAAACACTTTTGTCTTTGGTGCTATGAAGGAATACCCAATGGTTATTCAGAATAACCTACAAAGTCATGCTCATCCGAATTTGGATGTAAACATTTTACTTATGCCTAGCATACCAAAATTTAAGAAAATACAACTTGGGTTTATCCCAAACCATAACTCATATGCTGTGTCATTTCAACGGATCATGTTGGAGATCTTTTCACTCTAAAAGAGGTAGTCAGTAAAGCATAATCTTTAAAATATAATGGAAATTTTATAAATAACGACGTTGATCCTAACATGTAAACATGGTTTGATTACATTTCACGAATAATCAATACACTTACGGTGTTTCGAGAAACACAAGTTAATGGAACGAATCAACAAACCTTAGGTGTTTTGCTAAACATGTAACTCAAATATCTTCCTTTATGATCCAATCATAAATTATTTATTTTCTTGTTATAATGATTATCCACTTCATCTTCAAATCATTTGAACATTTTCAAATGTTTCATACTTCTCCCTTATAAAGTAAATATATACATTTATTTACTAAAAATTTGTAGAAAACATATGAAGTTTAAATCCATCTCTCACGACTACACATAATGGAGTATATACATTAATATGTCCAATAAGTTAGTCATTCGTTCTTCTTTGGCCTATGAACGAGGTTTTAATTATCTCTAGGAAAGTTTCACAAGCGTCAATTGATCAAAATCAAAAGACTCCAAAAATCCATTAATATAGAGTTTTCTTTTTGTTTTCTTTCTGATATAATTTAAATGGCGATGTCACTCATAAAGTGATATTTCAATCATTCGCCTTGCGACACTTTAGCATCAGTGTTTCTGTACGTGATTTATCCAACTAGATTTGTAAAAGTTCATCCATCTTCTATGGAATACTGTTATTATTTGAATAACTATTATTTTCATAATTCCATAACAAAATAAAAATTATTAATACAAATATTTAAGGTAAGTTGATGTAAATGAGAAACACAATAACACTTTATTTGTTTTCGATGAACATTATCACATATTATTTTGCTAGTTACTTAGACCATTCTAGTTCATGAATTGTGTTGTTCTGTATGACACTTCATACCAACAAATTTGGTATCCAATACCGATATCCAATACCCAAGAACCACATTGTTTAACAAGCAAAGAATACAACCATAACATGTATATCATATATATACCTAAGCTGGAATTTTCCAGTCTTTTTCCTTACTGTCAAATATTTATCAGATTCTCTTTTAGCATTACCTTTCCTTTTTAAAAGAATCTATCAACATCAACAGTGGTGCCATACATATGACACATAGTCAAAAGCGTGTATAGTCAAATACTAATACCTTTGGACTTGCACTTTGAAGTTGACCACCATCACCAAATGTTTGGCGTTCTTTCAAATTTCATTCCTTTTAGTAATCCTTTTAATGTAGTAAACATTTTTACCTACATCTTCTATTCATACTTATCATGACAACTTTCATGATGAAGCTACTATAGATTATAATGGTGAATCGTGAATATAATGTTAGTTCCTAAATCCTTTTTGGTAGATCAGGACGCCTAGCGTCTCCAACCTTCACAAATTCTCATACAATATGAGAATATATATCTTACTAAAATTATATTATATCATATTGCAACCAAATATTGTTTCAGATATTACAATATCTTTCACGCATGATGGTTTCTGAAACAATTCTTTCATCTCCTAGATAACCTTGATACTGAAACAACTTTCGAATATCAAAGATCATGGAGGCAAGCATGATATTTGTATACTAACGCTGGAACTGTTACTCTTGATTCAATACCACTTATTGAATTTCATGTGGTAAGTGTCATGGTATTGCCGACGAGTATGCCATGGAGGGCTCTTCACAGAGCATGTTTAGAGACATGGGGGAAGGTGGTGAGTTGGCGGCTACGAGGTAACACAGCTTACCCAGGTTCAGATACCACGACCTTGGTGGAATCCTACTCCTGCTATAAATCACTATAATGGAAATACGCCAAGTTACAGAGATCGGTTCACTATGCGAGGTGTGTAAATAGATGCCCTAAAGGCTCCAAGAGGTCCGTCTTATAAAGGCGCCGGAACCTAGGGTTACAAGGAAAATTCCTAGCCGGAAAAGTTACATAGTTATACACTAACACTAACTAGTTTTCGTGTCTTGCACTCTAAGGCTCCTGGTTGGTCGGTGATTGTGCCATAGCCTTCCTTTATCCGGCATGGGTCTTCCTTATGGATCTGTCTAACTAGGCTGCCCTCTGACTAACTAGGAAGCCCAGCAGGCCATGGCCCTTGCTACAAACTATGGGCCACCGGGGTTAGCCAGATTAGAGACATGCAATGGTGATACCCATTTAGCATATCCCCAATAGTAGCCCTCAGAGAACTCTGAGATATTGCGCCATTTTGCCTCTTCGTTTTGAATGCTCCATCTAGGTGATGTCGGCAATTCGTCAAGCAATATCTTGTAGTCCTCCAAAGAACCCTACAATATTCTCCGTCTTCAATACGTAAGTCGGAGAATCACTGAGTCTTCCACCTTACTCTTCTCATAGCCAGATAGGATCCGTCCATGCCAGAATCTTCATATGGGACTGTTCGTATGCAACTGTAAGTGGGGTGACGTAGACTGTATCTAGTGTCACCTCGAAACTCACATATGCAGCAAAAAAAATCATAGCAATTTTCCCACGCGTGAAATCCGAAACATCACGCGGCAGCGGGGGAACGTGGCAAAATCTCTGCGCATGTTCGCACATGTGCTGTCCATGTGTCGACCATTGGATCGCTCTACACGAATCTTGATGTCGGGGCTATATAATTTAATTTGTGTGGGTTAATTTCTTTTCACCCTCATTCGCTCTCGCATCATCTTATTCCTCTCTCCAAGAACCTCCTCGAGCTCCTCGGCAGAGAAACCCTAGCCTCCCTTCCTCCTTCCAGCCCATTCTCCGACCTCCAATGGCTAGCAGTAGCACTCCCTCCTCCATGGTGGCGACCGGGGACACCTCAGTGAAACCGACTAGCATGGTATAGATCCCGTCAGAGGGGGTGGAGGTGCCTGTCTTCGCCGTGGTGGAAACCACCGGCGGTGACCATAATCCGGCAGCATTCGAGCCACTAGAAGAAGAAACAGACTCCCACAAGGGAGTATGGAGAGGCTCTGATATCTCCACCGGAGATATCAAAGAGATGGTCGCCCAGGGGTACCTCCCGGTGATGAAGAATCTGGTATGGTGGCCGACACCGACCGGCGAGGTGGTCCCTTATCCCCAAGCCGGAGAAAAGGTATACCTCAAAGCCCAACTGGTATGTGGCATATCCCCGCCAATCTCCAACTTCTACATCCAAGTCCTCCAGCACTTCCGGGTTCAACCTCAGAACCTTTCCCCCAACGGCATCTTAGCACTTAGGAATTATGCAGCTTTGTGCGAAGGATACCTAGGGATTAGGCCTAGGTTAGACTTGTTCATCTACTTCTTCACCATCAAGAGGGAAACCGGAGTGAGAAAGGACGAACTTAGGAACTACGGAACAATTAGCTTCTAGATCCGACCTGGACGGTGGTTCCCCGACATCGTGGGACATGAGTCCTGCAAGAACTGGTAGCGTAGCTACATCTATGGCCCAGATATCCATCTAGTCGGCCGAGAAAGCATGTACCCGAACTTCATCGATGGGGCCACTGCCGAAGCCACCACATGGAGATCCCAAGCCATCCTTCCCTTCGATGATGAAGCCTCTAGTGCCATAAGGCGGATCGAGTGGCTTGTTGACACGAGTCTGACCGGCTTGGACCAAGCAATGTGATGGTTTGTAAGGCAGATCCAGCCTCTGCAGCACCACAAGAAGCTGATGTGTTAGTACACGAAGGACAGGAAGGATACCCTCCATATTTCTAAGGATAACTTTTCTAGTGACTCCATCGAGCTCCGACTCAAGGATATCGTCATGGTGAAGGAGCGGAAGCACTGCTTCACCATCACCTATGACATGTTCAAGGACGACAAGTGCCCAAAGGTAACTTCTGATTCTTTGCATTGCTTTGATGTATACTCCAGTTTTCCTTCTTGTAATGCACTTGTCCGTCTAACACTGATCACTTAATAGCTGGGGGATTTGGAGGAGGCTGAAATGGCTCCCCAAGTCTATGACCCGAAGATGAAGGATGTCCTTGTCGTGTCCGACAATGATGCTTCGACAGTGCGGAAGCGGAAGAGCTCCACCTCTGACGCTGCTTTCGGAGGCAAGAAGAAGAATACAGAGAGTGGTGTCTCCAAGAAATCCACCGCCTCCCTAGAGGCAGAGAGAATAAAGATGGTTGGCATCCCTTTAACCAAGGCACCAACAGTTGTGTAAGTCTCTTTTCCTCCGACTTTGTCGATTGCACTGCTTCTTTCTGTACTTATACTTTACCATTTTGTATGTTTCAGGAAAAATACTAATTTGAGTTTGAAGAAGACCTCCAAAACTGTTAGGGCTTCTAAGAATATTCGTGACACGTTGACCCAAGCTTCTCCCGCCATCTCTCCTCCTACCCCCGTCGTCCATCCCTCTTCTTCTCATGTCGGATCTCCGACCATGGTGGCATTTGATCCCTCCGTCATGGAGGTGGAAAACACTCCCTCACAGGAGGTCGCAGATGTTGCCGAGATGGTCGTCATTCCCGGCAACCAGGCAACGCAGGAGAGCACCTCCTCCGAAGCGGCTGAAGCTCCTGCTAAGGATGCCACCGAGAGAGGAAAGGAGTTGATGGTGGGAGGCGGATCTGCGGAGACCACGAGCCAGGCGAAGTCCTTCAAGCCCATGAGCCCGACAATCGTTCCAAATTCATCTGCCCTGGATCCTAGAGTGGCCCCGACTTCTTCGATGTATGGCCTTGAGGAACTACTTAAGCAGGCGGAGATACTCCAACGTAACACAATTTCCTTTGGAAAATTGTACTCATAAGCCGCCAAAAACCTCAAGATCATCGCCTTCGTAAGTTTTTTATGCATGCACATCTCACGTATAATATCCCACTATATCCCCCAAGGACTTAGACGGAAAACCATAGGTCTTTTGGTCTGAGTTCTCTAAGAGTAACTAAGTAAGAAACTTTGTACTATAGCCCCCAAGTATGTAGTTTGAATGAATAATGCCGACTAGATACTTTTAGAGTAGCATACGTAGTGTTTGTAAATTTCAATACTATAGCCCCCAATCCTCTAGTTGAAACAAAGATAGTTCTACATAGATGCTTAAGAAAGGACTAAGCATAGCTTTGAGTTTAAAAACTCGTACTGTATCCCTCGAGCTTCTAGGTTGAACTAAACAGTTCCGACTAGATGCTCCAAGTAGACTAAGCATTTTTTTCTTCTATAGAATGAAAATGCTTGGAAGAACGCTACCAACAAGAAGTTCTCCAAGCTTCATGAGGAGCTGAAAACTAAAAAAGGTAAAACTGCCTTCTTAAAGGAACATATCACCAGAAATAAGAGTTTGTTTTCTTTTCAGTTTCTATCCCGACTAGGTCTTGTACCTTCATCTTCCGAGTACTCAGTATGATTGTTATTTCACCGACTTGCAGAATCTATTTCCAAAGCCAAGGACATTGTCGATCAATCCAAGCATATTCAAGAGCTCATCAGTGAGAACAAAATCTTGAAGCAGGAGAGGGCTGACGCACTCAAAATGCATGAGGATGCATTGGCGGCCTTGGAAGAATTAGCCAATATGAAGATAAACCGCCTAAAGGAAGAGATCGTGATCCTTAAGGAGCAGAAGAAAGCTGTCGATGAGCAAAATTGTCACATCCCAAGATTTTCCAAATCTTGTAATGTGAAAAATAAATGAATAAAATAAAACTTTGTTGAATTTCAGGGTAAGAAGAAACTTTTGAATCCAATTGGAAACTTTCAAAACCTATTTGGATCAAATGAAATCCTAAAGGGATTTAAAAGGATAAATAAACAATAAAGTTAAAATTATTTGGACTTACTATTTTTAAATCTTTTAATAAAAAGATTTGGTTTTCAAATAAAAAGGTAGAAATATAAATAAGGATTATTTTATAAGCCAAATTAAAACTTGGCCAAGTCTTTGAAATAAAATATTTCTATTTGATAAAATAAGTAAAGGTTTAATTAAAATAAAATAATAAAGGATTCAATATCCAAGTTTATTAAAAATAAAAGTTTTACTATTTTAATTAAAACATCAAAACTTATTTATTTTATTTTAAACAAGTTTTCTAAGTATTCTTTATTTTCAAATAAGACCTACTGATTTGGTTTTGAAAATATTTAGATTTCAAATGGAGTTTTTAATTAAAATAAAACCCATTTGATTTATTAACTAATGTCCATTTTATTTAATTATAATGGACCCTAAAATAAAAATATCATTTTTGTTTTGGGACTTTGGTTTATGTTGTTAAACAAAACCAAATTCAATTACAAAGTTTGGTGAAAGTTTGATGTGAATTGAATGTTAGATTTGTTGTTTGAATTTCAAAACAGAAAATAGAAATAGAAAAAGGAAAAGATTACTGAACAAAAAAAGGGGATCAGACAGCAGCCCAATCAAATAGGCCCAACAGCCCAGTACCAACCCAGGTCCCCTCACTCCCGAAGAAAATGTTTCGCACCTGTTAACTGACCCACACGTATCGACCTTGGTGGACCTCTCCTGTCTCTCTCCTTCACGACGGACCTGACCAGCTCACCCCTTCTTCCTCGCGCAGACAACGCCCTGCCGTTGCAGCCAGTAACACCGGTGATCAATTCGCGTTAACCACGGCTTTAACTCCCCCTGCGACCATGTCCTTTTAATCGCCTGCGCCTTCTCCTCCTTTCTCCTCAAACACCGCAGCACGAGAGCCCCTAGGCTGCCTCAATTCGAGCTCGCAACGCCACTGCTCCGACGAGCATCACCAGTGAATTCCGGCAAACCACTGCCGCCCCTTGCCTTCCTAAGCACACCGCCGTGATCCCCACTCCCAGGCGCACCTGTCTGTGCCATCTGTTCAACCGCGGGCGCCCCAGAACGTTGGCAACCACCTCGACTGAGCGCCGCCGCGTCTACGTCTTACTCCGGCAAAGTTTCCTGGTAAGAACCGACCCACGGCGACCACGGACGGACGGACGCCGTCCTCCACTCCGCCGAGCGATTAACCCCGCTCCAGTGCGCCCCTCGCCTCCTCGCGACCACGTTGAGCATCGCCATGATCCCCTGAACACGGTGAGTACCTCCCCCTCTCTCTTTGCTTCCTGCATCGCCAGTGCCGCCACCGACCGAGCGTCGCCGCCGCCGGCCGCCGCACAGCGCCGCCTGTTGTTGACCGAACAGTAGTGACCGTAGGATCTAGATCGGACGAACACGATAGAACCACTTAACGCTGAAGAGGTATGCGATCTGAACCGTGCGATCTGTTTAGATCCAACACACCGGAGAGGCTAATCCGTACGAAGCGGTACCGCCCAATAAGAACGCGACGCGTGGCCAGTCTTTGTTTAAAACAGAATTTGAAAAACATATTTAGATGCAAATTTGAAACCCTTGTAACTTTTGATCCACACGTCCAAAATTTGCAAACTTTATATCAATGGAATCAGTGGAACAAGCCCTAGCCAACCATGCAATTTTTTTAGTAAAAAGTTTCTGTTAGATTGTTTGTTTTTGCAGAAACATTTGTATGCTTGTTTAGGTTATCGAAATTATTCCAAAATGCTTTTGAGAATGAAATCTTGGAAAATTGGTTTGTGGTGAACCTACTGACCCTAGGAAACAACCCATGGTTTTGAAAATGGATTTTGTAAAAATTAGGAATGAAGATTTAAATTAGCCCATTTCTAGCCAAATAAAAACATTGATTTTGTTATGAAAATGACTTTGGAATAAAAACTTTGGGAAAATGATTGGGATCAAACCTACTGACCCTAAACACCAAGTTTTGAGAAACAACAACTTATTTGGTGAACAACATAAAGTTGTTTCTTTGATAAAAAAACATTTTCCACCACATAAAATAATGAATGGATTTAAAAATGGTTTATAGACAAAACCCTTTTGCAAATGACTTTGACACTTTAGAAAGTGACCACTTTGAACCTTACAAAGTTTAGAAGCCTAGTGGAGACCACCTTTGGAAATAAAACTATCTTTTGCATGCTTGCATGCATGACTTAGTTTCTATGATTTTATGAGTGATGTTTTGTTTGATTGGTTATTGGTTGGAATGCTAGTTGATTTTATGTTTGCTTGATTGATCTGTAGTGAAGTTAGAAAAGTGTGAAACTAGCAAGATCAAGAAGTGAACCATCATTCCCTACCAAAAAGGCAAGTGACACTATCATCTAAAGTCCTACTATTTTCATTATACTTAGTGGATTTTGAAACATGCATGAAAAGAATTTCCATACTTATGCTATGCTAAATCCTAATAGGATACCCTATACATTCCTTAGTGAAAACAATGTAGTTTTAAAATGCTTAGCCATGCTATATATATTTTGAGAAGAGATACATGTTGAGATTTTATGAAGTTGAGAAAAGGACTTATGATTTATATAATAAAACAAGTACTTAATGAACCCCCTGGGTGGACAAGGATACTTTGAGTTTTGGAGAAGGTGACAACAAAAGAAAACCACCCAGGAACTTAGAGATTGAACATGTTTCTCCAACTGCGGCTTCCGTGTACAACCACATGCTACTTATGGCTATGGCTTAGTCAACTACATTGGGAAGACCCATGCATTGTCTTCAGGTTACTGAAAATGAGGGAACTCGGAATCCTACATGGGTACTGAAGACAAGATAGCAATGGTGTATGGGAGGACCCTTTGGAAAGACTTCGTCACATTCTCAATCTGCCAGTACTCCATCTTGGTGAGCACTTATCCAGCGGCCACTGGTGGCAACAAGATGAGAGTGTGACATGTGGGTAAAGTGTACAACTTCTGCAGAAGATAATAAAAATCTAAGTACTTAGCCGTGTCCTCGGTTATGGACAATACTGAGCAACTAAAGCTTGAAGCTATGGGAAATCTTGACATTCCAATTTCTAAAAGAAAACTTTTAAGTGATAACAAAAGACTTGCAGCACTTGGGGGTACCAAGGAGATCAAGAGGATTTGGATAAAATCTTGAAGCACTTGGGGATTTACCAAGGAGCTCAAGAGATTTGGATAAAAACTTGAAGCACTTGGGGATTTACCAAGGAGCTCAAGAGATTTTGATAAAAACTTGAAGTACTTGGGGGTACCAAGGAACTCAAGAGATTTTGACAAAGACACTTGGGGATTTACCAAGGAATTCAGAAAGATTTGACAAAAGATCAAAACCATTTTGAAAAGATAGGTTAAATTATTGCCTTCTGCAAATGAGCCTTAAAACCCTACTTAGCCAAATATGCATGTAATGATAGGATCCACTTATATTCAACATAGTAGTGAAACTTGCCAATACAATTCAAATGTATTGACCCTTGTGGCTGTAACTTGTTATGTTGCAGGTTTTGTTTGATTTTAGTGAAGATTGATTGATTAGGATTACAAAGTCTACAACCAACATGTTTGCCTGTGGCACTTTGAAGATGAAGGACCCCATGCTTATAGATCTTCTGCTGCAATGTAATGTAATAGCCAAATGAGCTATGTAAGATGTAATAAAATTAGGTTATTCCTGATTATAAAGTTATATTATGACCTTTGTTTCTTGATATTACATCTTAACTGTGGATGCTAGCTATTGATCCAGGGACTAGCATTGTAAACACAGGGGACTCTACCTTATTAAAAGGTTGGGGACCTTACAAAAATGCATGTAACCTTGAGGCATACAAGACTCTTCGACAAGAACGGGACTCCTTGGCGGAGGTATGCCAATAAGCCGAGAGCAGCATCTTTGGTAAGCTTACTTCATCTGCATTTTTTGTAAGACAGGTACTTTGAATTGATTTTTTGAACTCATGGCCTCAATTTATTTGCAGAAAATGCAGAGCCCATTGGCCTAGCCAACTTGGGTGAAAATGCTCCGCTGCCAAAAGAGTGCATGGTTCTTGCAGGTAACTTCATTAATACTGCCATCTCCCAGGCCAAAGAGATTGACAAGCCCTTAGACATCAACAACAAGGTAGCAGATTCAGTAATTAAGTACGCAGAAATCCTCCGTCGAGCCCCCGAGCGTATCGTAATCTAGAAAGCTTCTTATACCCGGGATGGCACGAGGATGGCCTTGGCCTTGGTCAAATCTCACTATGACGATGCCGACATCAACATGGTGACCGCTGGTATGCCTGAGGTTGACGAGGATGGACAGAAAATTGACAACAATGCAATCTGGTCCTCACTCGCCGGCTATGATACCAGGGTCGCCCAGTTGGTTAAGGAGGATGTATTCATGCCATTAGAGGTTATCGATAATAACCAAGCAGCCTATGAGTCCTTGAAGACCACCAACTTAGTTGATGAACAAGAGGACTCTCCCGTCTCCGATGATGCAACCTCAAAGTCTCCCACACCAGAAGAATTAAAAACACTTTGTGATATTTGTGTTTGCTTCTGGTATGTAATATGCGTAAAATAATTATGTTTGTATAGCAGAAAAGTTGGATTCAAGCCTCCATCTACTTATGATCTAGTTACAGCATGCATGGTTGTATATTTTTTAATCAAGTGCAGGCTTACCCATTATTCCGGCTTTTATGCTTGACCTTTCATGAGTCAGAAGACCATCAGCCGGAACTATGCGCTCAGGTGATGATGCCTAATGGCACCATCAAGAACCTAAGCACAAAATCGTCGGCTTAAAGTGCCAAAATTCACTACTCCAAAATCCACATAAGAACAATGAAAAATGTGTAGACCAGAAAACATAAGCTAGCGCCTGTGGGCAGAATTTTCACAAGTGCAAATGCAAAGCTTGTGCATAAAGGGTTTTACATGATCGAAAAATGAACACTAAATGAGGTAAAAGACTCAGGCATATGACTGAACCAAATTCTTTATTTCACTGATTAAATAAAGTTACATAGTATATAATAAAATATGCTAAGTGTAAAATGGACGTAGTTGTGCTATGTTCCATGGATGATCAAGCTCCGGGTAGTCATCATCCGGGTCATGTCGCTTACGCTTATGATCTTCACTTGTCCTATCTTTCAACTCATGATTATTAATGAGGTAATGGGAACCATTGAGTAGTGCCTTGCTTATGATAAATGGTCCTTCCCATGGCGGGGATAATTTGTGTGACTTTTCTTGCTTAAGTCAGAGCACTAGATCCCGTTATTTAAATGAGAGATGCCGAACGCGGCGACTATGGTAGCTGCATAGCTTCTTCTGGTAGATGGCGGATCTCTGGTATGCCAGCACTCGTTCCTCCTCGAGCAGGTCCACATCTAAGCGTCTGGATTCTTCAGCATCATCTGAGTCATAGGCGGCGACTCTTGGTGCATCGTGAAGGATGTCGGAGGGTAGGACTACCTCTGCTCCATATACCATGAAGAAGGGGGTGTAGCTGGTGGATCTGTTGGGAGTAGTTCTTAAACTCCATAGAATAGATGGCAACTCCTCTACCTAGGCTCTAGCTGCTCTATGTAGCGGTGCTTCTAGACATGGCTTTATTCCGTGTAGAATCAGTCCATTGGCTCGCTCAACCTAACCATTAGATTATGGGTGTGCCATATATGTTAGATCAAGGCAGATGCCTTTCTCATTATAGTAAGCCTTCACTTATCCGAGTGACAAGTTGTCGTGGTGGTGGCACGGCAGATGCCATGGGTAGGCTTAAGTTTGGGGCCAATGGATGCTAGTGGGATTTGGGGAGGGAAGATGTAGTGTTTTCTACACACAGAAGGCTTGAACTCAACTCTTATTCATCTTCAATGGGGATACAAGTTTTCCTCGAGATGTATCAAAAGGAGGAGGAAGAAGATAAACTTATTCCCTCGAGAGAAAAATGAATCGATCCCCTGTCCAGGATGCCCTACCTCTCCTTATAAAGGAGTCCCTTGGTTCCTCCCAGGGCTGATGTGGATGAGCATATTCATGGAATATGCTTGTCCCAAAGTTGTAACTCAGTGGACCTCTTTCCGTGTCCCCCTTCTATCGACGGCAAAGACCCAGAGCCCATCACATGTGAGCCTCGGGCCTGAGGACTGTCACCTCCGTGACCCTCCTCTGCCCCTCTGTTGCTCTCCTTCTTGTCTCTAGCACTTGGCACTGTGCAGATTCCTCAGAGACAGCAGTTAGGGTTTGACTTTGGGAGTTACCTCCTTCTTCTACAAGCTTCCCATTACTCGGCCTCGACTCGCATAGCTCGGCACGAACCTTACCTGCATTCAAGATAAACAACATCACCTGGACGACGTGACCCATAAGTCGGCCGGGTTAGGTCTTACCTACCTGATTCAAGATAATTCATATCTTATTCGGCCAATCCTTGCATAACTCGGCCAAACCACGCCTTGACCCGGCCCTAGGTATAAAAGGTCCCTTCCCTTTCTTAGCTATCTTGACCCTACCTGGGGTAATCCCCCCAACATTAGTCCCTGAAGCTGGTGTGTTCCTGTCGTATACCTCGGCCGGACCACATCAGTTTCCAAATATTCACTCTTTTTATCTTTCTGTCCGACATAACACTTAGTCGGTGTTTTTATCATTTTATCTTCCTTTTGTTCATCCTTGGTTTCCGAGGTGTGACCCTTCTTCCAAGTCACCTTCCTTTGCTTGAGGTATCTTTCTAGCTTCTCATGTAAGATTCGACCTACATGTACCAATCATTACCTTTTGTCTCGTTTTTTGTATCGCTATAGTACATCCTGACATTGCTATAGTAATTACTGCGGCAGTCCTATCGGTGCAGTGACTCTTCGATCACCGCAATGGTTATGGCGGACGTATCTCCTCCTGCGCCGTGTGGACCTCTCTGTGGATCCAATCATCGATCGAGTACGCATAGTACATGCCCATTTGCGGTTACAGCGCCGCATTTGCGATCCCACTATTGCTCGCCACACGCGGTTATAAGTAGGGGAGGGGTTGGTTCACTTTCCCCTTGCCCACTTCCCTCGTCTTCCTCCTCGCGCCTCCGCCGTGCTTCCGTTCAAACGCCCACGCCACCGCGCTTCCGCTCTAGCGACCATGCCGCCGTGCTCCTACTCTAGCGATTACGCCGGCGCGCTTATCCTCACGCGACGCACCGCCGTTGCTCGGTCCTTTCTCGCCGCTGCGCTCCTCCTTAGGTTTTCTGTGGTGGTTCTCCTCTTTCACTGTGGTCGCGCTCGTTGTTTTTACGATGGGGCCTTGGGTTTCGAAGCTTCTCCCTGCCGCCAGCGACTCCTCCTCCGTTGGCTCCTCCGACGAGCCCATGTCAAGCTCACTTAGCGGTGCCTTCGTGGGGGAAGAAAAACTCATGGTGGGCCCAGAATGTGGCTCTTGGCAAGTGTAACACCCTCTGAATCGGACCTATGCAAGTTTTAGCGAAACTCGCCCAAACCCGCATAGAAACGATTCAAAGGTGCCCACCAGGCACTTTCGTGCGGGTGGAAAACGAAGTAATAACATTACACAACAGTCCTCGATGGGACCCACAGAACAGATATATATAACAGCGACTCAAAGAGTCAAGAATACAGATATAATATACAAAGATCCAAATCACCTTGAAAACGATATAGCGTCCAGCTACGGACAAGATGCAAATGGGGCTAAGAGCCCTGAAGAATAACCAATGGCGTCCATAACCCTGCCAAGCCGGAAGGGTAACCACCTACGACGTCGATCTCAAAACCTGCTTAAACAAAAGGGGTGCCGACAAAGGGCAAAGGAAAAAGAAGGAGCGTCAGTACTGAGGCCAGTACATGGCGAGGCTAGAATTCGGCGGTCCTCGCCTACATAGGTATGGTGGACTGAGCGGCAGCGGCAGCATGCACTAAACAACCTATAGAGACTCGATACAACTGGCGGCTATCAGAGAGGGATGAGAAAGACCTATTCGGAGCCAACCTGACACTAACACCAATCAAACCCATCCTGGTGTTCCCCCTCGAGACCAAACGAGGAAGTCAACCGAGGAACTCACACAGTTGGCAGTTTTATTTATTCAGTTATTGTTGTAGCAATTACTAGTCAGGTATAGGTAATCGTCCTGATAAAAGAAGCAGTGGGCCCTTTTAGTTAATCATTCCGTTGTAGTTGCAACAATTACTATTCAGATACAGATAGCATGAGATAAACCCAAAACCCAGCAGTTGTTGGTACTTTTATTCGGCCATTCTGTTGTAGTTGCAATACTTACTAGTCAGGTACAATGGTCGCAAGCGACAATCCAAACAAGCATTTGTGGGCAGTATTATTTAACCATTCCATTATAGTAAGCTGATTACTAGTCATTATAAAGTCAAATTTATAGCAATAAACTTTAGTTATGCTCGTCTATGATCGAGATACTGTGCTCCAAGTCGTCCATATCCGCGGACACGGCTTTCAGAAAGTTTTACCCGGCCGGGGTGCACCAATAGCAACACACGCTCGATCAACCTCGGAAAAACCAAATCAACACCCAGCGAGGCTTTCACGACTGAACAATCACAGGATTCAGAAATATTTCAGGGGGCCACCCCTTGGAGTACACCCGCAACGAAGTAAGCAAGCTCCGAGACGGACTCAAGGTTTGCGACAATGGCTGTAAACGACAGCAGATCCCCAATCGGGGACTGTCGATACCGCGAAAACATTCCGCTTACCTAAACAGTACAGTGTGCTCCTCGCACAAATGTAAATAAACAGTAGCATGGCATAAGTACAGGATAGTAAATAAAACCTCAAACTAGTTTGTGGCCCCAAGAAATAAGACGGAATCAAGCTCTGGCTCAGGGGGGTCCCATATACCTCCCGGATGTGGATAGCGCGATAAATCAAGGAACAGGTATCACGTACTCGGGGTCCTACGGGACACAAGTGGGCGTTCGGAAACCAAATATTATCTATCACCCACCGATGCCTCAGCTTACTTCAATTTTAGTTGTTAAACAGGAATTAAAGTGAACGATAAGTAAAACTAGGATCATCTCCAACATCAACATGCGGCAATTCATCAACAACTGTGGCACTTGACAACACGCAACAGCACTTGAGCAAGCGATCGCGACGCAAGTCCAACTATCTACCAAACAACAGTAATAGGATGTGTCCAAGGCAATATAGGGCTGCAAGGGATATCACGATGCGAAACTAGAGCATCGCAATACGTATAGCAATAGATCAACAGGAGGGAATAAATACTATAAAAGTAAGATAGGTAGAAAGGGGAGATGCTGCTTTGAAAACATTGTCGAAGGTTCAACCGAAGATCGGGGCGAAGCTCACATCAACTCAACGGCCTTATCCGCGAAGAAGCAAAACACTAGAATAAACACCGGATGTACTATTTAATACAACGGCAGAAGATTGGCATGATGCATGTATGATGCATGGCATGGCAAGGTGCGATGCAATTAGGTCATATTAAGCGGAACCGGGGTCCCGACAATTAATTAGATGGTCCAAGTTATTTATCTACCCCGCAATTTAAATGTTGTGTAACATGACAGAAGATAGCACCGGGTTCGCTACACAAATTTAAATGAGGCCAATATAAGGCTAGATTTGCCCGCATATGGGCCCCATATTTAATTATAAGGTGAATCGGCGTAAGGCCCCCAAACCACACAAATATGCATGCAAGATGAATGTTTGATATGCGACAAGTTGTATTAAGTTATAAAATAGGGTTTCGGGAAGGGTTCACACATTAGGGTTCGACGATCTTGGGGTTCCGGGGTCTGGGGTTCGGTCTCAGGGTCCAGGGTTCGGCGGAAACGTTCTCGGATAGCGGAGTAGATATTTTCGTTCCGGGCCGAAGGACTTGGGTCGGTGTCGGTCGCATCGGATCTTCCGGGTCGGTGTCGTTCTTATTGTCGCGAAGATCTTGTCGGGTCCGCGGGTCGGGTCGGACTTGGCGTTCGGGGTGAAGTGCTTGTCATTCTCGTGGCGATCTTTGCGTCCTCCCGGTTCGGGTCTTGGCGTCCGAGGGTAGATCTTGGCGTGTCGAGGGTCCGGTCTCCGGTACATCGGGATCGGTCTTCGGGAACTTTTCGATCCATGCCGGAGATCTTCGAAGCAGGCATCGTCGCGTCGAGGGCCTCAGGGTTCGCCGTCGGTGGCCTTCGAGTTCGGCTTTCGACCCGTGATGTCGATCTTGTCGGCCTAGCAGCTCGGAAGGTTCAGGGTTAAGACGCTGGGATCGGTCCTCGGATCGGGGCGTCGGGCTTCAATGTCGATGACGGACTTGACATGGCGTCGACCGTGGTCAAACATCTTGGCCAAACAGATGGCGGCTTCGCGACGACCTTGCCGATGAGGGAGTCCTTGTGGTGTCGTTTTGGGCCTCGGAGCTGGACGATACACGGGGAGCTTGCGTCGGTGTGGTCTTGGCGATTCCGTGTCGAAGGCCCGCGGAAGATCATGGTCACCGGATTCAAGCAGCGGTAGCAACGATGTTTGGTGCAGGGCGGGACGGCCACGCTCGCGAGCCAGAGAGGCCTGCCAGGCTCGACGCGGCACAAAGGTGAGGTAGATGTGCTGCGAGGCGGCGGCTCAGACAGAGGATGAAAGGGCGCGGGGCCGAGGAGGTTGCGTCGGCGGCGGGGCACGCGGCCGAGGTCGTCGGCGACCGGGGGAGCAGCGGGCGGAGGCGGGGCGACGGAGGAAAGGCCTGGGCGACGGCGCGGCCACGACCTCGAGCGGCGCGGGCGGGCAGGCGGCAGCGGGGAGGCTCGAGCCAGACGAGCAGAGAGGAGGGAGGACTGCGGCGGCTGGAGGAGGGGCCTTCACAGGCGGTGGCGCCTGGCGAAGGAGAGGCGGCCGGGCGGCGCCAAGAGGAGGGAGGAGGCGGCGAGGGCGGCTCGGGCGGAGGGCAGCGCGGAGGTTGCGGGGCCAAGGCCGGGGAGAGGGAGCCATGGCGGGCGAGCGAGGGAGGCTCGGGCGCAGTCGGCGGCGGCGGTGCATGACGGAGGAGGAAGTTGAGCGGGCGGGCGAGCAGCGGCGTGGACAGGCGGATGCAGTGGAGGAAAAAGGGAGGAGGAGCGGCGGCGGGTTGGGGGAGAGGGGAGCCTGGCGCGGCGGCGGGAGGAGGGCCGCGTCGGGCGCAGGTTCGGGGCGTGGCGGCCAGGGGAGCGGTGGTGAGGAAGAAGACGCGTGGGGACGGGGCGCTGCGGGGTCGCGTGCGTGCGCGTGGGGTGCGTGTGTGGGGAGGCTGGGGCTGCCGGGTGGGGGCCACGCGGGGGCTGGGAGAGGCGCGGGCGTGCGTGTGTGTAGCGCGTTGGGTGTGGGGCCCAGGGGCGGTTGTGTGCTGGCTGGTGGGATGGCTGTGTGGTGTGTGTGTGGGGGTGAGAGGGTTGCCTAGGTGGCAGAGTGGGATAGGGTAGAGGGAGAGGAGAGGGTGAGGTGGCAGCAGGTTATTGGGTGGGGTGATGTGGAGAGGGTGGAGGGTAGAATAGGTTGGGTGGGTTTAGGAATAAGGGGTGGACCGATTTAATTTTCTGGGGGTGGTCGTTCGGGTCGGGTCGGCCCGTTCGACTGCCCCCACTAAAATAATAAATATTTTTATTTGTTTTACAAACACCGTTTGCAAACCGATATCAGACACACAAAAATAATCCGGAGACCCGGGGTTTGATATTTGATTAAAGATGGGGCGTTTTAGAAAACAAAACGGGCTTTGCGAAAATAGTTTTAGACAAACAACACATGATGATGACGATGCAATGCACAAATCAACGTGATTTTCTAGTAGTGGTTTTGCGGGATGCCACAGCAAGGAACCACTGTTACTCGACGAGAGATCGAGTGGATTCGCAAGACCCGCCGAGTCCCTGCCCAGGTACAGTGTCGCTTACCCGACAAAGAATCCTCCCTCGTACTTCAAGATGGCGTGTACGTAGTATTTATGTCGCACTTTGCCAGAGGATTCGGCATTCCTCTTAGTGATTTTGCTAGGAAATTCCTTCACTTCTTTGCCCTTCAGCCTCATCATCTGCCGGCTAACGCCATCGCATCTCTGTCGGCTTTTATCTCGGCCTCAGAGGGATACTTTGGCCTCTGGCCCTCTGTAGATGTTTGGTCGAAGTTTTTCCAGATCCGAGCTAACGTAGTGCCGGATAAGTCTCTTCACCCGTCTGATAAATCTCTTACTCAGTGTGGGGCTGCTTCTATTAAGCCTTAGAAGAATTCCTTGTTCACCCGAGTCACAGGTCTAGACTCCTGCAAGAAATGGCATATGTTGTTTTTGTATGTCAAGAACACTGGTATGGAGGACAAAATTCGGCTCCCTGCTTTCTCTATCGGCCCTCCTCCTAAACAGAACTGGCCCTACCGAAGAAGACCAATGCCCTTGCCGAAGCATTCGAACTTCGGCTAAAAAAGATGACTCGGGCTAGGCTTCACGGCGAACATTTGATGGTCGCGTTCATCAGTAGCCGAATCTGCCCTTTCCAACTCCGTTCCCATAAACTCTGCTATATGAGCGGTCCTTTGGATCCCAACCGAGTCTCCACGGTTGAGCTTGACGACATTCAGATCCAGAAGCGCATCTGGGCTATCTTCAAAACCGAGATGCCCGAGGAATGGGTGTGGGGAATGAAACCCTTTTCCCGCAAAAATCCACCTCCTCAGGTAATTCGAACATGAATTGATCCATCTGAGTCATTTCCCTTTGATTATTCTGCTAACTTTTGTCTGCTCTTACTGTAGAAATTTGCCGAGCAAGTTACGGAAGATGCCGAGGTGCTGGCTATTCCTTGGGTTGCTGATCGCAGTACTTTGGACAACGGAGAACTAGACCCAGAGGAATTTATTCCTAAGCCCGAGGCTGCTCCTACTCGTACCCGGGGTAAAACCTCAGCCCGTGCTGACGAAGGTGATTCGGACGACGTCCAAATTCTTGAGGTAGTTGTCGTGGTGCCTATCTCTTACGCATTTCCGGCTCCTTCTTTCCCAGCTAATCCAGATGGCCAGGTTCATGAGGTCGCACCCCTTGCTTCCGAGGCTCCCGCTCCGTCAAAGAAGCGTGATGCCTCGAATGATCCTACAGACGCAGTTCCTAAGAAGCGAACCAAGAAATCCTCCTAGCACGTCCCCAAGCGCAAAACTATGCCCGGAGTCTCTAGGTAAGCTTTCTTTCATTTTGTAACTTGTATTTCTTGTTTATCTCTTTCTATTTTTGAACCTGTTTCTATCTTTATCTTGGCAGTTCTCCTCTTTCTGCCAAACCTAGTGGTCTGAGTATAACAGCTCACGCTACTCGGCCACTTTCGCCATCGCCTCCAGATGATGTTCGAGTTCCAAGTCATCTTCACGACAATTCTCCTCCCCAGCCGACTAACAGTATGCTTCAACGAGATGGGGCCGAAGTTGCCCCTGAAGTTGACGTTGCCACAACTATGCCGGATCGTTCCAATGATCCGGCAATTTCTTCCAAGGTCTCCGGAGTTTCCCCCGTTGAACCCCTCTTCGCCGAAGTTCCTGCTACTTCGGCTGCTACCAAAGTTCCTACTACTTCGGCTGCTGCCGAAGTCGGTGCTACCTCGGCTTCTATTGAAGCAAATGCCCCACTCCACCGCAGTTGTTATCGCTCCGAGTACAACTTCTTCCCCTACGCCCTTGCCTGCTACTGAAGTCTCTGTCAAGACTAAGAAAAATGGCGATGCCAAACCTACACTATCTCAGAAAAGCGGGTCCCTCTCGATCAAGTTGCCGACATGCTTCATAAAGGGCCTCTGGCCAGGCACAGGTGCATCTGCCACCGATACATGTCTTGTGCCTCACAAGAGCCCGGCTGCCGAGACATCTACACAACAAGCGCGAGAGGCTAAGGGCAAGGTTTTGACATGCACTGAGAGTGGTGGTAGCCTTGGATCTTTGATAGAGTATGCCAACAAATGGAATGTTGCTGACTATCTTGAGGGCAATCCCAGTAATCAATCTTTCCAGCTTTCTGATATTAGCAGCCGTTTGCACCTGGCTTCTAAGGTTGTAATCGAGAGTGACAAAATGAACAAGGTATGCGCTCCAATCTACATTCTTTCTGGTGAATAATTTGTTATTCATTTGAACGAGGTATGGGCACAATATACTATATGCCCATTAGTCTCCGAGCTTGCAGCCGAATAATTTTTTATTCATCTAGAAGCTTTGCTTGCTTAGGGTATAGTTACCTGTTTGCGCAATATATATTTTTTTATGTGCATGTTTTGAGGTAGAATGCATCTGTCAAACTTAGATCTGACTCAAGTTTTACCTGATTCAGACCTTTTTTAGGTGGTGGATTTAAGCACCTAGCCCTCTAGATCCGAGTTAAATTATCCTTGATTCGGATCGTTTTATGCCGATAATTTTTGAGTATCTAGCTATTTTAGATCAGAGTCAAGTTTTACTTGATTCGGATCTTTTTTACAGTTTCCTTGTATAATTCGCCGTTATTCCACGTTGCTCATAACCGGCGTACTGCCGAGTTCAAGAGACTGCTCTTTTCACACAAGAAACTTCAGGATAAGTTTGATAAGATGGTTCCTATTCTGCAAAAGACAGGTAAATCACTTGGCGTTTTTGTATTCAAATTTTTTGTATCAGTCTTTGCTTCCCAATCAACTCATAATTCATCCTTGCTCAGCTAACATTAACAATCAAAATACTCGCTAACGAAGAAGTTTACCCGCCTCGAAGGTTAGTTGCCTCTCCACTTTGCATTTGTGCATTTTTCTTCTAGCCAAATTTCGGGTATCTTATAGTAATCCATCTTCAACCCAGCCGAGTTACAAACATTTGCAGTGTTGCATCAAGAGTGCATACCCATGCCTGATATGATTCTACATTTTTTAGAGCAAGCAGGGACTCACTTGGCGCAGCTCAAGGAGAGGGATGATGAGATAACTCCGCTCTGTGCCGAGGTTGAGTCTTTGAGATCCTCGCAGAAGTCTGAGCTATAAAAAATTGACCAAAAATTTTACGAGGAAAAGAATCGGTTAAGTCTTCAGTTGCAGAAAGACAACGAGCTGCTTGATGCGGCCGAACTAAAAAATCGGACTATCGCCGAGGAAATTACTCGGTTTGAGAAGAAAAGGGGTGGCTGGTCCGTGGACCTCCAGAAGAAGTTGCGATATATCCATCGTAATCTTATTCGTCATGTTTTTTCTTCTTGATTTTTAGCCGAGTGAATTTTTGCTCGTTGTTTCTCTTGACTTACGTAACGTCCTGCTTTACAGACCACTTTCTAGAAGCCGATACTGTGAGTACCAAAGCTGTGATTGCTGCTCATGGCCGCCGAGGTGTTCCCAGTCTCCCATACCAAGAATATTCCATTAAGGACCTCTTGGATGCTGTTGCCGCTGCCATTGAGCCAACTAAAATCATGGGAAGGATCTGGTGAAAGCGGCAATTCGTGCTTTCAATGTGCTCTGGCCGAATGAACCGAAGATCAACAAGGTGGAAGTACTCATGGCGAAGCTGATGGATTCACAAACTCAGCTGAATCTTTGGAGAGAATCTGCCGGGCGAGTCGGGGCTGACATGGCGCTTATTGCCGTTTTTTCATGGTACGAGGATATCTCCCTCGATATCTTGATGAATTTGCGCACTGGTTCCCCTTGGATTGAGGATCCGGATTATGTTGCTCGCCGCCAAGCCCGTGCCTATCAGCTCATCGAATACGGAAATGTACATCAGTGGAATGAGGGGGCGAGTTTCCTCCCTGACGATGGCGAAGATAACGTTGACACTGCTGATGATGATGAATTTGACAGAGATTCTGGTGACAAAGGTGAGTCGAAGGAAAACACTCTGGAAGCTCTGATGAGTCTAGTGGCAGTTCGGGAGGGAACGCCGAGGCTCGTTCCTCTTCCAAGGGGACTGAAGCTTCCCAAGCCCAAGGTGGAGTCTCACGGCAAAAAACCCCTACCCAAGATACCCTGGCTACCTTAGTCGATGCCGAGGTAACTTCCGCGGAAGCTCAGGAAACTTCTGAGACTCCCGCTCCTAAAGATGTTCCTTCTATAGAGGCCGAGGCACCTTCAGTCATAGCCGAGATACCAACGTCGAAAACTCCCGCTGCTGCTGCTGCTCCTCCTGTGGATGACTTGGCAGCTACTAATGCCTGAGCTATAAAAACTCTTATTTGTTTAAGTCCCTGGTATGCCGGGCGTATGCTATTCTAAGACAATTTGCCTCTTTTCGTACCGTTTCATCCGTATGACTTCGGAATCTTTCATATGCTATAGTAATCGTTACGTTATTATTGTTCTGGTTGAGTTGTGTGATGTGTATTTTCGTTCACAAACTTTATTTCATAGGTTTTAAATCAAACTTTTGTGTGCTTGATTTTTTGTTGGTTCTTACTCTATCTATTGTAAGTTTTTCCTTTAGCTCGTGAAAGATCAGGGACTTCCTATGTCCATATGTCAATCAGCCGGATGTACGTACAACCTTTCTGACATATCGAATACTTATGGGTAATATAGGCCAAATGGGGTAATTTCCGAGTTATCTCTCGGGTTGCCGAGGTTATCATTCGTATCAAACATACGATCATAATAGTAAAGGACATGGGGAAGTCCCCGAGTTATTGCTCGGGTTGCCGAAGTGATCATTCATATTACATACATATTCAGTGATAAACGATATGGGACAGTCCCCAACGCACTTCTTGAGCTGCCGAGGTTTCATACATAATTGTAATGACAAAAAATATGGGGCAGTCCCCGAGCCATTGCTTGAGCTGCCGAGGTTTCATATATAATTGTAATAACAACCAATATGGGGCAGTCCCCGAGCCACTGCTTGATCTGCCGAGGTTATATCCATAATTATAATGACAAAGGATATGGGTCAGTCCCCGAACCACTGCTCGAGTTGCCGAGGTTTTATACATAATCATAATGACAAACAATATGGGGCAGTCCCCGAGCCACTACTCGAGTTGCCGAGGTTTCATTAACTCATTTTTAACACAACAAGCCGATACATTATACTGCTTGATACAATACACTTCCTCTAAGTGTAAAATGGCGAAGTAACACTACATTCCACAGTATTTTTGACTCATCTCTGGATTTATCCGCTTTGTTCTTTTCTGGTGCTTGAGCATCGATTAGGTAGTATGCATCGTTGCGCAATGCTTTGCTGATGATGAATGGTCCTTCCTGTGGGGGCGAGAGTTTATGCATACCGGCCGTGCGTTGCACTAGCCGAAGAAATAGATCCCCTTCCTTGAAAACTCTGGGATTTACTTTCTTGCTATGATCCCGTCTGAGATCTTGTTTATAAACAACTGATCTTGACAATGCCAATTATCTTGCTTCTTCTAGTAGATCCACATCATCTTGCCGAGATATCTCATTTACTCCGGCGCTCGTTTATTGGGTGACTCTTGGCGAGTCATGAACTATGTTGGCTGGAAGTACATCTTCTGCCCCATATTAGAGAAAGAATGGGGTGTACCCTGTTGATCTATTCGGGGTGGTTCTTAAGCTCCATAATACCGCTGGGAGTTCCTCGATCTAGCATCCTGCCGACGTCTGAAGTGGTTCTATCAGCCGAGGTTTTATTCCGGATAATACTAGTCCATTCGATCTTTATACTTGCCCATTTGATGCCGGATGAGATACCAAAGCAATGTCGAGTCTTATGTGCTTTTCTTGGCAGAATCGAGCAAATTCTCCTTCAGCAAAGTTTGTACCATTATCCGTGATGATACTATGTGGGTAACCATAATGCAGAATGATATCTTTTAGAAACTTTACCGCTGTAGGTCCGTCACATTTTTTTATCTACTTTACCTCTATCCATTTCATGAATTTTTCCACCATAACCAAAATGTGAGTCATGCTACCGCAAGCCGGCTTAAACGGTCCTACCATATCTAGGCACCACACTCAGAATGGCCAAGTGATTGGTATTGTTTTTAACTCGGATGAAGGCATATGTATTTTGCTGGCATATCCCTGGCAACCATTGCACCTTGCTACCAGTTGTTTTGCTTATTTTAGCGCACTTGGCCAGTAAAATCCATGTCGGAATGCCTTGGCCACAAGGGCTCTGTACGAGGCATGGTGCCCACATTCTCCTTGATATATATCCAAGAGGATCTCTTGTCCTTTTGCCAGGTCAACACATCGTTGCAGCATGTTGGTTATGCTTCTCTAATAAAGCTCATTACTTATTATTTTGTATGCTTTCGTCCTTTTTATTGTCTGCCTAGGAAGGACCTCATTATCCGGTAAGGTCTCATTTTTGAGGAATAGGAATATGGGCCGTGCCCACTCCGGTACGTCCCTTTCTAGGGTAGCTACCTTATCAATTTCCATTACTTCTGCCGATGTGATGGCCGTCGAATTATTCCATCCATCTCTTTTGTTAGCTGGATCAGTCTCCGGGTTACTCGACCCATGTTCCTTGTCAATTTCCATCGGGACATATTCAGACTTCTGATCTGATGAAAGGCGAATTGATTCGGATTCTGGTGAAGGTATGATTAATGGATTTCTCAGGTGTTCTAGAGCGATGCCCAGTGGAATTGATTGTCTGGTTGATCCGAGCTTTGACAGGGTATCTGCGGCATCGTTTTCCGCCCGAGGTATGTGACGAAACTCACACCCATCGAAATAACCACTGATTTTATGTACGTGGAACCGATATAAGACCATGTTCGCATCCAATGCGTCCCAATTTTCGGATACTTGCTCGACTACAAGGTCCAAATCTCCGAAACAGAGGATCTGACGTATGTCGATCTCTTTTGCCATCTTTAGGCCATGAACAAGTGCCTTATATTCGGCTACATTGCTTGATGTTGTGAAATGTATCTGTAATACATATTTCATTTAATCTTTCTTCAGAGAGGTTAATACTATCCCTGATCCTAACCCATTCCTCAACTTGGATCCATCAAAATGCATTGTCCAATAGTTCGGATCTGGTAATGGGGGCTCGTATTGTATCTCGGCCCAATCAACAAAAAAGTCAGCCACCGCCTGAGATTTGATTGCGTCTCTTCTATCAAATTGCGAGACATAAGGGGATAATTCAATCGCCCACTTTGCTATTCGGCCACTTGCATCTTTGTTGCTCAGTATCTCGGCTATTGGTGCTTCACAAATCACCTTTATGGGGTGTTCCTGAAAATAATGTTTGAGCTTTTTTGCCGCCATGTATACTCACTAAGCCATTTTTTTGTAATGTTGGTAGTTTTTCTTTGAAGCCGATAATACCTCCTTAAGTAATATACCGTTCTTTGCCCCGACTTACCATCCTCAATACGCTCCACAACTATCACCGCGCTCACAACTCTATTTGTTGCTGCTACATCGAGCAGCATCGGCTCTTTTGATAATGGGGAAGCTAAGATAGGCGTTGTGGCCAACATCTTTTTTAACTCATAAAAAGCGCTATCATCCTAAGGTGTCCATGTGAACCTATTAGACCTCTTCATTAATGGATACAAAGGCAATGCCTTTTCACCTAGTCGACTCACGAATCGACTTAAGGATGCAAGACATCCCGTAAATTTCTGGACATCATTGAGACACCTCGGCAGTTCCATTCTTTCTACCGCATGAATTTTAGTCGGGTTCGCCTCTATACCTCGACTGGATACGAGGAAACCGAGTAATTTTCCGGCTGGTACACCGAAGGTACATTTTCCGGGTTAAGCTTCATTCGGAATCTCCTTAGATTCGCGAATGTCTGCCGGATATCTTCTAGAAGTGTATGGCTTTCTTTGGTTTTTATAACCACATCATCAACATATACTTGGACATTTTTTCCAATCTGATCATGTAGACATTTTTGCATACATCTTTGGTATGTGTCCCCTGTGTTGTGTAGGACGAATGGCATGGTGCGATAGCAATAACCCCATACGGGGTGATAAACGCAATTTTTATTTGATCAGCCGATTTTAACGGTATCTGGGGGAAACCAGAGGACGCGTCTACAAAGGATAACAGTTCACAACCTGCGGTTGATTCAATGACCTGGTCTATCCTAGGTAAAGGAAAAGGATCTTTAGGACACGCCTTGTTAAGGTTCGTGTAATTGATGCACATACGCCAAACAACAGCCACGTTCGGGTCATCCTTTTTTTTCTACCAACACCGGGTTAGACAGCCAATCCGGATGAAGTACTTCCATGATGAACCCGGCCGCAAGGATCCGAGCTATCTCATCCCCTATAATTTTTCTCCTGTATTCGGCGAAGCGGTGGAGAGGTTGCTTCACCGGCCTTGTTCCTGGACTTACGTGCAAAGAGTGCTCAGCCAACTCCATCGGTACTCCTTGCAGATCTTGGGTATACCATGCAAAGATATCCTGATTCTCACAGAGGAAGTTGGTGAGCTCGCTTTCCTATTTTTCATTCAGGCATGCACCAATGGTGATGGTTCTCTCCGGTAATTGATCATCAATCTGAATTTTCTTTGTCTCCTTAGTCGGCTGAAAAGATACAGTTCCATGCGGGTTAGCAAGTGCCGGCATGTTAAGCTGTGCCGACTGAGATAGGGCTGCCACCTCTTGAATTCTCCTTTTCTCCCTTGCAATCACCAGAGATTCGGCCAGATTAGATCCAGTTGAAGCACATTCCATTGAATTTATGTAGTCTCCTGCTATTGTTATCACCCCTTGCGGTCCTCGCATCTTCATTTTTAAGTAACCAATGTGACAGCTGCTCATAAATTTGGCTAGTGTTGGACGTCCGAGTAACGCATGATAACAGCTTTCCAGGTCCACCACCTCAAACTCCAAATTCTCTGCTCTGTAGTTCTCCCTTGTGCCGAATAAGACGTCGACTCGGACCTTTCCAATGGGCTCGCAGGACAATCCTGGCACTATCCCATGAAAGGTCGTCCTGGTTGACTGCAACATATTTGGAGGTATACCGAGCATATGTATTGTATCCTTGTACATAATATTGATGTTGCTTCCGTTATCTATCAACACCTTTGATAATTTTACATTGATACTGGGCCTGACAAATGTCGGATCCTGCACTAATGCATATGACCTGGGGTTTGGCATGATCTTTGGATGATCCCTAATGCTCCAAGTTACTTCTTGCTCTGACCATGACATATACCTCGGCACTGCCGGCATAACTGCATTTCCTTCCATGTGTCGGTGTTGTACGCTCTGCCTGTCCTGTTGCTACGTGGTGAACACACAGTATGACTGGTGGTGCTCCCTGTAATCATTGCATCCATTATTTCCGTGGTTCCCTCTATTATCTTGACTCTTATTTACCAGTTGGTGAACTGCATCCCTCCTGTCTTGGTTCTCATATCTCGGAGCTGGTCGGGGCAGCATCAGCTGTTGTGCATTTCCCCTGTGAGCTGTGGCTATTGTTGGTGGTTGGTTAGCTGTTGTGATGCTTGCACCGCTGCTGGGTTTCCCATTGCGCTCTTCATCCAGGCGCACTAGCGAGTTGTGTGGTTGGCTGGTTTGGCCGGGTTAGGGGTGTGAAATTTACATGGCTGATCCAGCATTGACTCAAATTTGTACTTCGGTATTTCTTGCCATTGTTTCTTCTGTTCTGGGGTCCACTATTTCTTCCCATTCTCTCGGTGTCCACTGTTGAGGACTGTTCTTCTGTCGTTGATTGTTCCCACTACCCGGCTGATCCTGCACTACTGAAGCAACTTGATTCGAACTGTAACGGTAATCCGCCCTATCATCTCTTATCCTACCACGGTACTCATTGCGCCGAGATGATCCTGCACCATCTCGAGCGTAATGGTCGTGCTGCTCACGGTGTTCTAACAACATAAGCTCGGGATAAGTAGAATCACCCAAGGCTTATGAATATGCTATTCTGATAGTCTCTGCCAACGTAGTCGGCATATCTCTTTGTAGTCTTTGCCATAACACACTTCCATATCTACATCCCTGTGCAAACCAGGCAATCGCTTGTGATTCAATTACTCCTTCGCATGAGTTCCTGAGCTTACACCACCGCGTTAATAACTCTCTATCACTCTCATTCGGTTTTTTCTTGCACATGGCCAGCTGTTGAGGTTTATTCGACCTCTTGTATGTGCTTGTGAAGTTACTGATGAACATTTCCTCAAAATCCAACTAGCAGTTGATACTAACAGCTGGTAAGTTATTCAACCAGATCATGGCCGGCCCCTCCAACATCTAGGGAACATATCTCACAACCCACCTCAAGTTTCCTCCCGCTATCTTCACTGTCGTGGCATAGTCAATCAGCCAATCATGTGGCTTTGTACTTTTGTTGTATGTTTTTGTGCCTCTTGCCAACTGGAAGTTTGGGATGGGCGGTTCGCCCATGATCCGAGGTCCAAAACATGCCGGACCAGGTGAACTTGCTCTTCCAACAACTCAGACCGATATAGCCTATCCAGCTTCAATCTTGCGTCATTTGACGGCAAGTTTCTGTAGATAGCTCTTTCTTGCACTCCATAGTGATTTTGCCCAACATGCCCGGCGTTTTCCATTTCTGAGTAACCATCATTATATATGTCATGTGCTTGGTTGTGCGGAACCTGTCTTGTCTCTCGATCTTGCCGAGGTTCGTGCCTCGGCTGATGATCTTGCGGAAGGTATCTCCTCCCTTCTGTCGGGTTATTGTTTTCAGGGTTTCCTCTTCCGAGATTCCCATGCTCTCTATTGCCGTGGCCGGGGTTTCTTTCACCGCTGTTAGCTCGGCTTCCATTGCTTGTATTCTCATTGATTTTTCCGACCATTGCCGGGTCATATGGGACAATCTGTTTGTTTCTTTTTCCTGAAGTCACTGCTTTATCTTTCCGTGCACCGTTTCCGAGTGAGGATGCTTCCGCCACAGATAATGCAAGGGCATCTCCAGCCGAATGAACCATGCGCGAAGCCCCTGGATTGCCGGGTTAGCTCTGAGTATTTCCTCATTCTGCTGGTTCGCGATGCATGCCATCTCATTTACTCTTGCTTGCTGCTTTTGCCGGGCTTCCCCGGTTAATCCCTCTAACTCGGAGGCCGCTGCATTTGTAGCCTTGAGGTTCTTTGTCGGGGTACTATACCTCGGCAGCCCTGGGTCAGCTGAATCACCCAACTGAGATTCATGTTCCTTGTTAATATCACTAAGGAGATTATTTCCTTTCATTCTCAGGTCATCTATTCGTGTTGGAGTTGTATCCAGCTTGTTTGCCCTTGCATACTCTCACAAGGTCATGTTAAAGGACTCTTGTAGCACAGATACTTTTTTGGCTTCCTCTAACATTTTTAACCTAGTTTCTTCTAGTTCTGCCTATGCATTTGTCGGGTTAACTATTGGTGCCACAGGTGTTGTTAAGTTATCTATGGCTGCTTGCAAGATATTCTCCGGCCTCTCCAGAGGTGGCCATATTACCCTTGGTGCCTTGGGGGTTACCTCCTGCACTTCGGGTTCTTTAGCTGCTGACGGACCTGCCATTGTTGTATTTCCTGCTACTGGCTTTGCCACCGCCGGGTCTGCTGCTGCCGGTTTCTTGCTTGGTCTGGCGCCTGCTCCTGCTGTCGGCACCACGTCGTCATCATCACCTCTATGTTGCCTGTGGGGCGAGCGCCACACTAACCGCTAGCAACGCTGAGGGGTGGATCTCCCGCGAGGAAGACTCGGCGCGGGTACACGTAGGACGTGTCGACGCCGAGTAGATCTTTTGAGCGCCCAGGTTGATGAAGATGCCATTGCATGGCGGAGGCTTCGCTCCGAAGCTGCCAGCGTTGTCACTGACGTAGTTCTAGATGTCAAATCTCTGGACTAAGCCGGAGACGACGCGCTCGCCTGTGCCGATGAAGTTTCTCGTCCGTATCTTGACTCCAGCTAGCACCGCTGGTGTCCCCATGGTGGGCTCCAACTGTCATGGTGGTGCCACAGCAGATGCCATGGGTAGGCTTAAGTTTGGGGCCAATGGATGCTAGTGGGATCTGGGGATAAAAGATGTAGTGTTTTATACACACAAAAGGCTTGAACTCAACTCTTATTCCTCTTCAATGGGGCTACAAGTGCTCCTCGAGCTTTATCATAAAGAGGAGGAAGAAGATATAACTTATGCCCTCGAGAGAAAAATGAATCGATCCCCTATCCAGGACACCCTACCTATCCTTATAAAGGAGTCCCTTAGTTCCTCCTAGGGCTGACGTGGACGAGCATACTCGTGGAATATGCTTGTCTCAAAGAGGTAAATCGGCGGACCTCTTTCCGTGTCCCCCTTCTATCGATGGCAAAGACCCAGAGCCCATCACATGTGAGCCTCGGGCCTGAGGACTGTCACCTCCGTAACCCTCCTCTGCCCTCTATTGCTCTGCTTCTTGTCTCTAGCGCTTGGCACTATGCAGATTCCTCAGAGGCAGCAATTAGGGTTTGACTTTGGGAGTTACCTCCTTCTTCAACAATCTTCCCATTACTCGGCCTCAACTCGCATAGCTCGACTCGACCCTTACCTTCATTCAAGTTATACAACAGTGCCTGGCCTACGTGACCCATAAGTTGGCCGGGTTAGGTCTTACCTACCTAATTTAGTATAAGTCATATCTTATTCGGCCGATCCTTGCATAACTCGGCCGAACCACGCCATGACCCGGCCCTGGGTATAAAAGGTCCATTCCCTTTCTTAGCTATCTTGACCCTACCTAGGGTGATCCCCCCAACACAAGTTGTTGCCATTGTAGGTGATGATGCTATGTGGGAGACCAAATCTAACCGCTAGATCCTGGGAAAACTTAAGGGTTGTTGCCCCATCGAGCTTTCTAATGGGTTTAGCTTCTATCCATTTAGTGAATTTTTCAACTACTACGAGCAGATGCGTAAACCCAGAAGGTGATGTCTGCAATGTCCCAACCATGTCAAGCCCCCAGACTGCGAACATCCAAGTTATTGGTATGGTACGCAATTCTTCAGCTGGGATATGTGGTTGTCGTGCATAGTATTGAGACATAATGCTTATTTCAACCAACTTTCCGGCGTCCTCCTTCACGGTCAGCCAGTAGAATCCTTGCCAAAAGGCTTTGGAGACCAACGATCGGGAAACGGTGTGATGCCCGTAATCTCCAAGATGAATCTCAAGAAGGATATCCATACCTTGCTGCTGGGAAACACACTTTAGGAATATTCATGTGGTGCTTCTTTTGTAGATCTGCCCATTTATTATGGTGTAGACATTTGCTCGACATACTATTTGCCGGCTTTCGACTTTGTTGGCAGGCAAAGTTCCATCTTTGAGGTAGTCCATGAACGGGTTCATCCAAGCCGGAGGGACTATTGTTACTGTGTTAACGAATGATTCAACCCTGTCCGGATTCTCGGGGTCTACTCCCTTCACGGATGGAGTCCGTAGATTTTCCAGAAAAACGCTAGGCGGAATTTGTTTGCGAGCAGATCCAACCTTTGACAGTAGATCTACCGCCTCATTTTACTTCCTTTTGACGTACTTGACTTCGTATTCTTCGAAGCTCTTGGCTATCTCATCTACTTTGTCTCGATATGCTGCCATAATAGGGCTTCACGTGTTCCAGGTGCCAGCCACCTACTGGGCAACCAAGTCGGAATCTCCACATCAAACTATGTGCTTGATGCCAATATCCTTCGCTATGCGAAGTCCGTGAATGAATGTTTCATATTCCGCCATGTTGTTTGTAGCCTCGAAGTGGATTTGAAGGACATACTATAGCTTCTCTCTTGTTGGTGATAGTAATAATACACCAGCCCCCAAGCCGTTGAGTAGCTTTGATCTGTCAAAGTGCATTACCCAATATTCTGGCTCTGGCATAGGAGTATCATCTGGCAGTCAGTCCAATCTGCAATAAAATCCGCCAAGGCTTGTGACTTGATAGCATCGTGTCTTTTGTAAGTGTTTTCGAAGGCGGAAAGGTCAATGCCCCATTTCGCCACTCTTCCTATAGCATCGTTGTTGTTAATGATGTCGGACATTAGATCCTTGCTCACTACTATGATTGGGTGCTCCTAGAAATAATGCCTTAGCTTCAGAGGAGCAAGGAAAACTCCATAAGCTTCTGGTAGTGCGGGTAACGCTGCTTGGACTCCTTCAAGACCTCACTTACATAGTAAATTGGTCATTGAACACCGTACTCGTGCATTGGTTCCTTCCGATCCACCACGACGACGATGTTGATAACCCGGTTGGTGGCCGCCATGTAGATCAACATAGGCTCCATTGACCCAGGTGCTGCAAGTATAGGTGCGGAAGAAAGTGTCCTTTTAGCCCCTTTAGCACAACGTCCACCTCGTCCGTCCATATGAATTTGTCTTCCTTCTTCAGCAACTTGTATAGCGTCAGGGCCTTATCTCCAAGTTGGCTAACGAACCGGCTTACTGCTGCAAGGCAGCCTATGAGCCGTTAAATTTCCTTTATGCATGTCGTATGATTGATGTTAAGGACGGCCTTGATTGTCTCCGAGTTAACCTCAATTCCCCTATGGGAAACGATGAAGCCTAAAAATTTGCCGGCAGGAACCCCGAAGACGCACTTCTTAGGGTTAGGCATCATGTTAAACTTTTGGAGGTTATCAAAGGTTTCCTTAAGTGGGCGATGAGGTCATTTGATTTATTTGACATCATTGCAATATCATCCATGTAAGCGTGAATGTTCTGACCAATTTGGTCATGGATTCAACGTTGCATCGTCAGCTGGTATGTAGCACCTCCATTTTTTAGTCCAAAGGGCATCCGATGTAGAAATAAGTGCCGTAGGGTGTGATGAACGAAGTGGCCAATTGGTCCGACCTTCGCATCATGATTTGGTGGTATCCTAAGTATGCATCTAGAAAACATAGAAGTTCGAAGCCAGCCGTCGAGTCAATGACTTCGTCAATGCGAGGCAAAGAAAATGGATCCTTCGAACACACTTTGCTCAAGCCGGTGTAATCAACACACGTTCTTAATTATTTGGTTCCCTTTTTGGGGACAAGTACAAGATTGGACACCCATCGGATGTAAAGAACTTCTCAGATAAAACTATCCTTAAGTAACCTATCTATCTCCTTGCCTATGGCGCATCTCTTCTCATCCCCGAAGCGTCATAGAGGTTGTTTAACCGGTTTGCATTTAGGATCAATGTTTAAGTTGTGCTTGGAAAGTTCCCTAGGTACACCTTTCATATCGGCAGGATGCCAAGCAAAGATGCCCCTATTATCACGGAGGAACTCAACGAGCGTGCTTTCCTATTTGGGATCCAGGTTCGTCCCAATGGCGGTTGTCTTGGAGGCATCGCCTACCACAATTTCCACCAGCTTGGTCTTGATGGCGGCCTTGAACGTGGGATCGGAGTCAGAGATTTGCTTCTTCATTGTCGGCATTTGTGAGGCATCGACCTGGCTCTGGAACTCCTTGAATTCTTCGTCGTAGAGGATGGCTTCGGCAAAGCCTGCTTCTCCAATTTCGTTGTCCCGTGCCTTTGTAAAAATTTCGTAACGGTGATGACACCATTTGGTACGGGTATCTTGAGCTTGTTGTAGACAAACCATGGTTTGGCCATGAAGGAGTGGGAGATGTCGCATCCGAGTATGACGTGGTACACACTCTTGAAGGGGACCACTTTGAAAGCCATGCACTCTTGGCGGTAATTGTTGACATCACCAAAGGCGACCGAAAGGGTGATACACCCAAGAGACTGTGGTTCCTGGCCAGGAACTACACCACATGGTGCTAGTCCTGCTTAGGTTGGTCTATGTCAAGTTCAAATTGTGCAGTGTATCCATGTACATGATGTTGATGCTGCTTCCACTATCCACAAGGCACTTGGTGAACTCATTGTCGTCAATCAAGGGATTGCTGACCATGGTGTACTGGTTCTCCCTTGGAACAAGGTCGGGATGATCCATCTTTTCCCAAGTGATTGGAACTTCCGACCAGCGCTGGTACTAGGTAACTGGGGGTAGGGTGGACATCAGTATCCTCAGTGTGGTTTTTTGTGCCCGGACAGTTGGGGTGCCAAGGAAAGTGTGGTAGACGGAGTTTCTCGAACGGGTTCTTGCCTTTGCCATCGCCCTTATCGGCGTGCTTGGGGTCTACGTCCTTGTCCATGTCACTTGAACTCCTTTTCCTTCTTCTTCCCTTTGCCCTTGCCTCGCGGTCGATTCTTCTAGCTTCGCTTGTAGCCGGACTCCGGGTCTTCCTTGAGATTGTTGAAAAACTTGAATTTGCGGTTGGTGTGAGTGGCTTTGCCACTGGCATCGAGGTATACGAAGCACGGAATATCGCGTTAATCCTCGTACGTCTGGGGAATGCAGGGAGCTAGGGGGGAGTGTCACTACCGCGATGCTGCCCACGACCAGCCCCCCGGCCTTGGCCACGCTATCCACCTTCACCTATGCCTCCAAACATCATGGCGACCATGTCGGAGGTTGGATTTTATTCTTCTGGACTCTTCCGCTTGTTGTTGTTCTGTAACACCCTCAAAATCGGACCTATGCAAGTTTGGGCAAAATTCACCAAACCCGCATAGAAACGATTCAAAGGTGCCCACCAGGCACTTTCGTGCGGGTGGAAAACGAAGTAATAACATTACACAACAGTCCTCGATGGGACCCATGTAAGAGAGATATATATAATGACTCAAAGAGTCAAGAATACAGATATATTATACAAAGATCCAAATCACCTTGAAACGATAGAGCGTCCGACTACGGACAAGATGCAAATGGGGCTAAGAGCCTCAAGAATAACCAATGGCGTCCATAACCTGCCTGTGCCAAGCCGGAAGGGTAACCTCGCTAACGGCGTCGATCTCAAAACCTGCTTAAACAAAGGGGTGCCGAAAGGGCAAAGGAAAAAGAAGGAGCGTCGATCTTGAGGCCAAGACACTAGCGAGGCTAGAATCGGCGGTCGCCTACATAGGTATGGTGGATCAAGCGGCAGCGCAAGATGCACTAAACAACCTATAGAGACTCGATACCGGGCGGTAATCGAGGGGTAAGAAAGACCTATTCGGATCCAACCTGATACTATCATCAAACAAACCCATCCTGGCGTTTCCCCCTCGAGACCGTCGAGGAAGTCAACCGAGGAACTCACACAGTTGGCAGTTTTACTTATTCAGTTATAGTTGCGGCACTTTACTAGTCAGGTTTAGATAATCGTTCTGATAAAGTAAGCAGTGGGCACATTTAGTTAACCATTCCGTTATAGTTGCAACAATTACTAATCAGATACAGATAGCATGAGATAAACCCAAAACTCAGCAGTTGTTGGTACTTTTATTCAGCCATTCCGCTAGAAGTTGCAAGATTTACTAGTCAGTACAATTGTCGCAGCGACAACCAAACAAGCAATTATGTGCAATATTAATTAGCCATTCCATTATAGTTAAGCTGATTGCTAGGCATTATAAGTCAAATTTATAGCAGTAAACTTTATTTATGCTTGTCTATGCTCAAGATACTGTGCTCCAAGTCGGCCATATCCGCGACACGGCTTTCAGAAAGTTTTACCCGGCCGGGGTGCACCAATAGCAACACACGCTCGATCAACCTCGGAAAAACCAAATCAAAACCCAACGAGGCTTTCACGACTGAACAATCACAGGATTCAGAAATATTTCAGGGGGCCACCCCTTTGAGTAGATCCCGCAACGAAGTAAGCTAGCTTCGAGACGGCCTCAAGGTTAGCGCCAATGGCTGTAAGCGACTGGGAACCCGAAAACTCGGGGTGTCGATACCGCGTAATCACTCCGCCAACCTAAACAGTACAGTGTGCAGTACCTCGCACAATTTAAATACAGAAAGTAGCATGGCATAAGTACAGGATCGTAAATAAAACCTCAAACTAGTTTGTGGCCCCAAGAAATAAGACTGAATCAAGCTCTGGCTCAGGGGGGTCCCATATACCTCCCGGATGTGGATAGCGCGATAAATCAAGGAACAGGTATCAAGTACTCGGGGTCTTACGGGACACAAGTGGGCGTTCGGAAACCAAATATTTTCTATCACCCACCGATGCCTCTGCTTATTTCAATTTTAGTTGTTAAACAGAAATTAAAGTGACGATAAGTAAAACTAGAATCATCTCCAACATCAACATGCGGCAATACATCAGCAACTGTGACATATGACGACACACACCAGCACTTGAGCAAGCAACTACGACGCGCAAGTCCAACTATCTACCAAACAACAGGTAATAGGGTGTGTCCAAGGCAATATAGGGCTGCACGGTATCTCACAGGTACGGAAACTAAAGCATCGCAACACAGATAGCAATAGATCAATAGGAGGGAAGTAAATACTATAAAAGTAAGATAGGTAGAAAGGGGGAGATGCTCGCCTGAAAACATTGTCGAAGGTTTTCCCCGAAGATCGGGGCGAAGCTCACATCAACTCAACGGCCTTATCCGCGAAGAAGCAAAACACTAGAAGAAACACCGGATGCAATATTTAATACAACGGCAGAAGTTCGGCATGATGCACGCATGATGGATGGCATGGCAAAGGTGCGATGCAATTAGGTCAAGATTAAGCGGAACCGGGGTCCTGACAATTGATTAGATGGTGCATGTTATTTAGATACCCCGCAATTTAAATGTTGTTTAGCATGGCATAATATGGTACCGATTCGCTACATCAACTTAAATGAGGCCAATATAAGGCTAGATTTGCCCGCATATGGGCCCCATATTTAATTATTAGGTGAATCGGCATAAGGCCCCCAAACCACGTGATATGCATGCGAGATGACAATTAAATATGCGACAAGTTGTATTATGTTATGAAATCGGGTTCGAGGAAAGGGTTCACACATTAGAGGGGGCTCGACGATCTTGGGGTTCCGGGGTTCGGGGTTGGTCTCGGGGTTTAGGGTTCGACGGATCATCTTGGCGGTATGTTCTCAAACATCGGGTAGATCTTGTCGCATCCGGGTTCTCAGCGGTCTCGGCGTTCGGAAAGGAGTACTCGGTTCGGTGCCGGGGGTTGCATCGGATTCTTCGGGGTTGTTCTTGTCGCATGCAGATCTTGTCGGGTCCCACAGGGTCGGTCTTGCCGTTGCGAGGGTCTTGTCGGGCCCGCGCCATCGATTCGGTCTTGGCTTCGGGGTGAAGTACTTGGCGTCCGGGGATTGGGTGGGGTGATGTGGAGGTGTGTGTGGGTAGAGTTTTAGGTGGGAATAGGATTTAGGTGGGGCGGGCAGGATGGACCGATTTAAAAACAGGGGTGGTCGTTCGGGTCTACTCAGCCCGTTCGATTGCCCCACTAAACTAATTAAATCTTTTATTTAATTTAATTGGGCCGTTTGCAACCCGAAAGCAACAAAACAAAATACTCCGGAGCCCCGGGGTTTGGCGTTTGAATGAGAGAGGGCGTTTCAGAAAACAAAATAGGTTTTTCTGAAATAGTTTTAGACAAACAACACATGAGGATGACGATGCAATGCACAAATTCAACGCGATTTTCTAGTAGTGGTTTTGCGGGATGCCACAATTCGACACCACTAACAATGGATCTCGCCCTCGAGATCCGCCTCATGGTACCGGAAAGAAAGGTCGGCGATCTTCGTCTTCTCGCGTTGCGTAGATCCTCGCGACACCACTAACGAGGGTTCCTTCTTCATCTGGGAATCAGCGACACCACCAACAAAGGGTCGTTGTTCCTGATCGTCGAGAGAGCACTCCGGAGAACCAAAGGACGAAGATAGAGGCATCAACGATAAGGCCACCCCTAACTTCCATTAGACGAGGGAGAAGTTACATTGATCCACCAGTTCGATGTACAGAGCGAACAGTAAGAGTCGGGTAGGGTGATCAGTCCATCCCGGACCCAACTATCAACTCTATACATGGGTAGGAGAATCAGGCAACTCAACTCTCGAGATTTGGACTGAAGATCTTCATAGGTGGTATCCGGAACAAAGGGATGATGCCAGCAGAAATCGTATGAAAGACACCATGATTAGGTTCCGCGATGGTTCCATTGGCCTGAACAACACATGCTCAAGGTCGACTTCAACTTCACCAAAGCTCGTCCTTCTCGTATGTTTTTCAACGACACAGATATCCGGCAAGGAACACATATGGATAAGGAGATCAAGAACAAAAGATTGGAGGAAGGGTACAACGGACCGGTTGCAGATTGATGATCGTAGCACCTCCGTTACAAAAGGGAGAAAGCGAAACCCTGAAGGTACGACGGAAACCCAACCACGAGAATTCCTGGACTCGAAGAGAGAGAAGAGAGCGGATTCAAAACACGTAGAGGTAAGAGGAGAACAGCAGAGGGTTAAGGAGTAAAATCAGACCTATTCAGAACTATCCAACCGATTTTCGAAAATAGTTTTGACTCTCTACTTCGGCCGTTAGCTAGGTTATCCTACAGGCTGGACTTGTGGGGTATCGCAACTGTTGAGCTCTGATACCACTCTGTAACACCCTCAAAATCGGACCTATGCAAGTTTGGGCAAAATTCACCAAACCCGCATAGAAACGATTCAAAGGTGCCCACCAGGCACTTTCGTGCGGGTGGAAAACGAAGTAATAACATTACACAACAGTCCTCGATGGGACCCATGTAATATACATATATACAATGACTCAAAGAGTCAAGAATACAGATATATTATACAAAGATCCAAATCACCTTGAAAACGATAGAGCGTCCAGCTACGGACAAGATGCAAATGGGGCTAAGATCCCTGAAGAATAACCAATGGCGTCCATAACCTGCCAGCCAAGCCGGAAGGGTAACCACCTGCTAACGGCCGATCTCAAAACCTGCTTAAACAAAGGTGCCGACAAAGGGCAAAGGAAAAAGAAGGAGCAAGATCGAGGCCAGTACACGGCGAGGCTAGAATTCGGCGGTCCTCGCCTACATAGGTATGGTGGACTGAAGCGGCAGCGGCAGCATGCACTAAACAACCTATAGAGACTCGATACAACTGGCGGTAATCAGAGGGGGTAAGAAGGACCTATTCGGATCCAACCTGATACTATCATCAAACAAACCCATCCTGGCGTTTCCCCCTCGAGACCGTCGAGGAAGTCAACCGAGGAACTCACACAGTTGGCAGTTTTACTTATTCAGTTATAGTTGCGGCACTTTACTAGTCAGGTTTAGATAATCGTTCTGATAAAGTAAGCAGTGGGCACATTTAGTTAACCATTCCGTTATAGTTGCAACAATTACTAATCAGATACAGATAGCATGAGATAAACCCAAAACCCAGCAGTTGTTGGTACTTTTATTCAGCCATTCCGTTGTAGTTGCAAGATTTACTAGTCAGGTACAATTGTCGCAAGCGACAACCAAACAAGCAATTGTGGGCAGTATTAATTAGCCATTCCATTATAGTGAAGCTGATTACTAGTCATTATAAGTCAAATTTATAGCAGTAAACTTTAGTTATGCTTGTCTATGATCGAGATACTGTGCTCCAAGTCGTCCATATCCGCGGACACGGCTTTCAGAAAGTTTTACCCGGCCGGGGTGCACCAATAGCAACACACGCTCGATCAACCTCGGAAAAACCAAATCAAAACCCAACGAGGCTTTCACGACTGAACAATCACAGGATTCAGAAATATTTCAGGGGGCCACCCCTTTGAGTAGATCCCGCAACGAAGTAAGCTTCGAGACGGCCTCAAGGTTAGCGCCAATGGCTGTAAGCGACTGGGAAACCGAAAACTCGGGGTGTCGATACACGTAATCACTCCGCCAACCTAAAGACAAAGTGTGCACCTCACACAATTTAAATACGTAGTAGCATGGCATAAGTACAGGATCGTAAATAAAACCTCAAACTAGTTTGTGGCCCCAAGAAATAAGAAATAAGATGAATCAAGCTCGCTCGGGGTCCCATATACCTCCGGATGTGGATAGCGATAAATCAAGGAATGTATCAAGTACTCGGGGTCTTACGGGACACAAGTGGGCGGAAACCAAATATTTTCTATCACCCACCGATGCCTCTGCTTATTTCAATTTTAGTTGTTAAACAGAAATTAAAGTGACGATAAGTAAAACTAGAATCATCTCCAACATCAACATGCGGCAATACATCAAGAATCGTGACATATGACGACACACCAAGACTTGAGCAAGCAACTACGACGCAAGTCCAACTATCTACCAAACAACAGTAATAGGGTGTGTCCAAGGCAATATAGGGCTGCACGGTATCTCACAGTACGGAAACTAATGCAGCGCAACACGTAGAGCAATAGATCAACAGGAGGGAAGTAAATACTATAAAAGTAAGATAGGTAGAAAGGGGGAGATGCTCGCCTGAAAACATTGTCGAAGGTTTTCCCCGAAGATCGGGGCGAAGCTCACATCAACTCAACGGCCTTATCCGCGAAGAAGCAAAACACTAGAAGAAACACCGGATGCAATATTTAATACAACGGCAGAAGTTCGGCATGATGCATGCATGATGGATGGCATGGCAAAGGTGCGATGCAATTAGGTCAAGATTAAGCGGAACCGGGGTCCCGACAATTGATTAGATGGTGCATGTTATTTAGATACCCCGCAATTTAAATGTTGTTTAGCATGGCATAATATGGTACCGATTCGCTACATCAACTTAAATGAGGCCAATATAAGGCTAGATTTGCCCGCATATGGGCCCCATATTTAATTATTAGGTGAATCGGCATAAGGCCCCCAAACCACGTGATATGCATGCGAGATGACAATTAAATATGCGACAAGTTGTATTATGTTATGAAATCGGGTTCGAGGAAAGGGTTCACACATTAGAGGGGGCTCGACGATCTTGGGGTTCCGGGGTTCGGGGTTGGTCTCGGGGTTTAGGGTTCGACGGATCGTCTCGGCGGTATGTTCTCAAACATCGGGTAGATCTTGTCGCATCCGGGTTCTCAGCGGTCTCGGCGTTCGGAAAGGAGTACTCGGTTCGGTGCCGGGGGTTGCATCGGATTCTTCGGGGTTGTTCTTGTCGCATGCAGATCTTGTCGGGTCCCACAGGGTCGGTCTTGCCGTTGCGAGGGTCTTGTCGGGCCCGCGCCATCGAGTCGGTCTTGGCTTCGGGGTGAAGTACTTGGCGTCCGGGGATTGGGTGGGGTGATGTGGAGGTGTGTGTGGGTAGAGTTTTAGGTGGGAATAGGATTTAGGTGGGGCGGGCAGGATGGACCGATTTAAAAACAGGGGTGGTCGTTCGGGTCTACTCGGCCCGTTCGACTGCCCCACTAAACTAATTAAATCTTTTATTTAATTTAATTGGGCCGTTTGCAACCCGAAAGCAACAAAACAAAATACTTCGGAGCCCCGGGGTTTGGCGTTTGAATGAGAGAGGGCGTTTCAGAAAACAAAATAGGTTTTTCTGAAATAGTTTTAGACAAACAACACATGAGGATGACGATGCAATGCACAAATTCAACGCGATTTTCTAGTAGTGGTTTTGCGGGATGCCACATGTTCCTATTGGCTTGGGTTGGTATGGCTATTGCTGGTAGAGGGCCGCGAGCTTCGTCATCGGTAGCCACAAACTCACTGGCTAAGGAGACCATCTGATTGAGATCCATCTTGTGATTGTCATGCAGGCGCTTCAATGTATGCCGGGGCAAAGTTGCCTTTTCCAAGCCATAGCAGTCTGATTGTGCACTCCCGCGCAAGAATTTTTCATGTCCAGCCAACGGGAGAGGTAGGCTCAAGATGACTCGTACTTTTCCTGGATGCACCGCTATAGGTCACCGACAGTGCATGAATGTTTGTACATACCCTAGAAATTCTTGGTGAACGCTTCATGCATGTCAACCAATTGCATATGGACTTCTCCGGCAAGTCCTCGATCCATTGGTGGGCAGTGCCCGTCAACATTAGTGGGAGGTACTTGACAGCTTGGTTGGAGTTTCCCTCTGCGATATCCACCGCTTCACTGTAATCCTGCAACCGCGTAGCTGGTCTGGCAGTGCCGTCATAGGGCTTGATCATCTTATCAAGCTGGAAACCTTTGGGGTAAGCTGTGGCCCATATTACTGGGCCAAAGCAACATGGCAGCACCATGTATTGTCCTTCTCGGCCCTTGTAGATTTTTTCCCAGCGTGAACATGGAACATATGGCTCCAGGTTCGCTTTATTCTTGTCGCCGCCATGGGAGGGGCTGCGTGAACGACGCGGACCTCCTCCGCCATGGTGGATGCTGGGTGGCGACGATGGTGGAGGTGGCGGTGGGTTAGCCTTCTTGATATTACCCTCCTGCGACCCCTCATGCATGTCGCGGTTGCTTGTCGGACATGGAGGGTCATGGTGCGACCTTCTCCTATGCCCATGGTTGCCACTGCGCTCTTCGTCATGCCGAGGCTGCTCCACATTATCACGGCCGATGTTGTCGCCCTGGGGGCGTCTAGGTCAAGGCATGCTTGTGCGATGGTGATTCTTGTTGAAAGATCACGGATGCCGCCTAGAGGGGCTGAAGAGGCGGTTTAAAAATTTTACGAGATGGCCTTGACAAAGACGAAATAAAACTAGCGTTTTCTTTTGTCAAGCACAAAGCCTATATATACTAAGGTTCACCTATGTGCAGCAACAACTTATGCTAAGAAAGACAGGTAACAATGTGATAGCAATATAGATTACTTCAAGCACGAAGGCTATCACAATATAAAGAGAATAAGTAAAGAGCTTGTGTATAGAGATAACCGAGGCACGCAGGGGCGACGATATTTTACTGAGTTCCTTCCAGAATGGAAGTATGTCTCGTTGGAGGGGTGGTCGGTACCAAGACCACCAACGCCACAAGAGGCCTCACCCTATTCTCTTGAGCACCCACCGCACGACAAGCACCCTATCCACTATGGGACACTTGAGGGCGGTCATCAAACCCGTACAAGATTGGGAAATCTTCTCAACTTAATTAGAGGCTCCCATAAACGCCACCAAGGCCACTAGAATGAGGATAGCTCCACAACCTAATTGGAGGCCCCAAGAACACACCACAAAGGCCACACAACCGTCTAGGGTTCGAAGGACCCAAGAGGGACAAGCTTCTATGATTTCACCAACCAAATCCTCCGAGGAGAACTCAAACCGATGCACCTAATTGATGGGGATATGCCTACCGGGGTATACTCAGCTGGACGTTTCCGACTGGCCCAAGACCCGGCGAGTGGGCCTGCAGAACGGCGAGTGGATCAAAGCCCCGCCAGGAGCTGAGCGACTGGAAGCTGAAGGCCCAGGCGAGTAGATAGGCCCAGTCGGACTAGGTTAAACGACTATTGAAGATGTAACCGAATCGGTTGAGATATGTAAACCCTAGGGGAGGTGAGCCTATATAAACCTCCCTATAGGGCGAGTAGAGACACGTTCCCTCATACACCCAAGCGACTCGCCGCCTAGCCGCCGAGCTCGCCCATTGTAACACCTCCTTAATACAATCTTACAGGAGTAGGTCTTTACCCTCCGGGGGGCCGAACCTGGGTAAAACCCTGTGTCTTTGCCCTCATCTCGCACCGCAGATGGCTGGCCGCCCTTGCCCCTCGTTCTACTACTCGCTGCCGATTGCAGCATCTGCCGTGACAATTCCCACGACAGTGGCGCCCACCGTGGGGCCTGGCCGGTCTGGCCGGTGTTCTGCGGCGAGATCCAATCTGCCCATCAACGAGACGGTCACCACCGGCCGCATGATAGCGATCGGCGAGATGCTCCAGATCTTACCGAGCAGCTACGTCCCAGCGGCGCGACCCGTCACGCACAACGTGATCCTGCCTATCGGCACGATCAGCCTCTTCGTCGGCCTCACTGACATCATCGTCTCGGAGGACTCGGCTCGCATCCGCGAGTCGCCGCCACGCGATCGGCTCTCCGAGAGCCAGATCCGCACGATCCATCGCCTCCGAGTACAACTCGCCCACAAAGAACGGGCCGGGAATTCAGCGGCGGAGGATGCGCCTCACCGACGACGCCGACTTCGGCGACCCGGCCACTCGCGGATCCATCACCGGCCTCATCCGGGCTCCATCGCCAGGTCTCCAACGCGGGAGATTTCGAGGACCCTCCATCCTCGGGATCTTGAATTCGACTCGGTCGGAGAACTCACGACCTCCGCGACGGGACCAGTCGCCACGCGACCTACATGGCCACCGCGCCGATCCGCCGGAGGATCCTTTCTCCACCCAATCCTCCTAACGCCACGGCAACGGAGGTCGAGAACTCCGCCGAAATGGCGGAGGCGGTACGCAAAGAGCAAGCCGAGCGAAAAATTTCGCCTCGAGCATGTGACGCGCAGAGCTATCACGCTACCACCAGCGGATCAGGTCACGCTGACCCCACCGTTCAGGGCGCGCTGAACTTCGACGAAAACGACCCGGCCCGCGTGGCCGAGCGCGCGATCTGCGAGAACGCGCCACCAGGAGGAAGCGCCCGGCCCCCGCCAGGATCAACGGCGAGGGGCGCCCCACCTCCACCCAACGGCACCCCTCCCAGGGACCAGCCGCAGATAGTAGTCTCCTCACGGGAGCGAGACGCGAACGGCCTCCCACTGTTCTCCACCCCAATGGACAACCTCGTGGCAGGCCGAGCAGCAGCCGACACCATCACAGCCACCGGAGACGGCGCCCTACAGATCCAATACGTCAGGGCCCTTCTCGCGAAGGCCGTCGAGCAGCAAAAAGCGGGCGCCGACTCAGCAGGTCGAGTATACTCGCGTTCCTCGGGAAGCAGAGCGGCCTCCAGCGGCCGCCCAGCGGCGGCAAACACCCTCATCTGCCCGCCACCAGAGCCGCTGCAGCTCCAACACCGACCCGCGAACGCGGCACTCTCCACCAACGACCCCAGGCCGGCAACCAACCTTGTCGCCGCCAACGGGCAACCCATCGACGCCCGCACCCACATCATCAACAACCAAAGCTGGCGCGCACGCCAGCCCGACGACTTGCGGCACACCCTAAATAATCGCTGCGACGACGAGCCTATGGGGTCGCTCAGTCGACTCGGACCCAAGTGCTTCGGACCAATGATCCGAGGCGAGAAGTACCCGCCAAACTTCAAGGCGCCAAAAGAGATAGAAAAGTACGAATCCTCGTACGACCCCGCCGTCTGGCTCGACACATACCTCATGGCGATGGGGATCGCGGGTCACACTGACCTACTCGCCGCCCGTTACCTCCCCCTGATGATGGAGGGGACGTGCAGGCAGTGGATCAACACTCTCCCCGTGCGATCGACTCACGGGAGGAAATGCGCGACGCCGCAGCACTTCGAGTGCTCCTACACCCGCGCCACCACTATTGAGGACCTGAACGTGCGTCCAGGGACCCATGAGTCGACCAACTGGGTCCAACGGTGGCAAGAGCTTTGGTACAACGCGGTCGACATCCACCCGGACACCGCGATCCATTACTTCAAGACCTCGTGCCGCTACGAGCCTCTAGTCGCCAAGCTCAAGCGACACTCCCGCACACTCGACAACATCCCCGACCTCCTCGAGATCGCCAAACGGTACGCCGAGGAAGATCCGAACCAGGAAACTGACGACGAGTCAGGAGGTCAACGCCGCACAGGCGGCAACGACGGCGGACGCCGAACCGACCTACGCTACAGCGGCACTCGCCTCACTGGCAAGCGCCGCAGTGACGGGCGAGTCGACTTCGTCGCCAACGCCGGGCATGCGCAGCGCGAGCCCAAGAGCTACCGCCGCGACGGAGGGCAACGCTGCGACGGCGGCAACTATAAGAACAAGCCAAGGTTCGATCCCGCTGCCCTCCTTAACCAACCATGTGCGTTCCATAGCAGGGAAGGAAAGCCCGCAACGCACACCACCGCCGACTGCCACACCCTCAGGGAAATCGAGAAGGCACGGCAAGCGCGGGAGGACCCCGACAACGACCCGCCAAACGGCGGAAAATTCGGCAAAGTAGCCGGCTCGCTCCACACCTTCACAGGCTTCAACACGAAGCACGAGAAGAAGGTCATCTCCCGCGCCGTCGCCGTCAATGCGGTGGCCCAAATAGACGTCCCCCAGTTCCTGAACTGGTCGGAGCAGCCCATCACCTGGAGCCGGCAAGACCACTCGCCGCGCATCGAGTACCCAGGACGAGTCGCCTTGGTGGTCAAGCCCAAGGTTGGCGACTACTGGCTCCCCAAGACACTGATGGACGGCGGCAGCTCCATCAACATCCTCTACCTCGACACCTTCAGGCGGCTGCGGCTCCCGCAGTCGATGATCGAGGCGACCCACACCACATTCCACGGCATCGTCCCCGGTCGGAAGGCGTACCCGATCGGCAAGGTCACGCTGCCAGTCACCTTCGGCACACCGGCAAACTTCCGCACCGAGCGGATCGTCTTCGAGCTGGTGCCCTTCGACAGCCTACCATCAAGGCCTGGGCGCCAGTTGCTAAATTCATGGCAGCGCCACCTCGCATACAACGCGATGAAGCTCCCGCCGCGGCGTCATCACCATCAACGGCGACCCGACATGGCCGAGTGCAAGGCCAAAGGAGCCGAGCTCGCCGACGCGCTATCGCGCGGAGACCAACCACGACGAGCTCGCCAAATGCACGGCGGGTCAACAACGACCCCACCATACTCAAGAAGCCCAACTCGGAGGGCGCAGAACCTCAACCTTTGAGGCCACGACGACACCGCACTGCCGAGCTGGTACCAGCGACTCTAGCCAGACGGTGACGATCGGGACGCGCATGAGCCCAGCATAGGAAGGCGCGCTCATCGAGTTCCTCCGTGAGAACATGGACATCTTCGCATGGAAACCCTCTGACATGCCCGGTGTCCCTAGGGAGCTCGCTGAGCACAAGTTAAACGCCGACCCCAAAGTGCGACTGTCAAGCCGCTGCGCCCTTCAATGAAGAACGCCACGAGCAATCGCCGAGGAAGTGCGCGTCTACTACGCCGGCTTCATCCGCCAATCAAGTACTCAAGTGGCTGGCAAACCCAGTCCTGGTCGAGAAGAAAACGGACCGGAGAATGTGTATCGACTACACAAACCTGAACAGTGCCTGCCCAAAGGAGCAGTTCGTCCTCCCGCGGATCGACCAGATAATCGATTCAACCGCGGGCTCGGAGTCGCTATGTTTCCTTGACGCCTACTCTGGGTACAACCAGATCAAAATGGCTGTCGAAGATGAGGAGAAGACGGCGTTCATCACGCCATTCGGAGCCTTCTGCTACACCGCCATGACCTTCGGCCTCAAGAACGCCGGGGCGACCTACCAGCGGTGCATGCAAGAATGCCTCGCGAGCCAAATTGGCCGCAACATCCACGTCTACATCGACGACGTGGTCGTGAAGTCCGCTCACCAAGGCGACTTACTCACCGACCTGGCAGAAACTTTCGCCAACCTGCGAAGGTACAAGATAAAGCTCAACCCAGGCAAGTGCACCTTCGGTGTACCCGCCGGACAACTACTGGGGTACATCGTCTCCAAACGAGGGATCGAGGCGAACCCCACAAAGATCGACACGATCGCCCAGCTCGGCAAACCCGAGTGCCTGCGCGACGTCCAGAAGCTGGCCGGGCGAGTAGCGGCTCTCAATCGCTTCATCCCCCGCCTGGGCGAAAAGGCGATGCCCCTATACCGCCTGATGAGCAAGAACCCCACCTTCCAGTGGGACAAGGAGGCGGACGACGTGCTCCGCGACCTCAAAAAGGTGCTACTCGCCGCACCACTACTCCGCCCACCGACAAAGAACCCATGCTGGTTTACGCCGGCGTCCGGAAGCGTCGTCGATGCCGTGATGATCGTCGGCGACCGAGGAAGGAAAGGAGCGCCGGTTCAGCCGGTGTACTACATCGCCGAGGTCCTCACCGAGTCGCCAGCCATGATACCAAAAGCTAGTATACGCGGTCTTCGGGCTCAGCGGCCAGACTACTTCCAGGAGCACCCGATCACGGTCGTCTCCTCAGCACCACTGCAAGACATCATCCGCAATCGCGAGGCGACCGGGCGATTCGCCAAGTGGGCCGTCGAGATCGGCGTCCACAACATCAAATACGAGCCACGAAAGGCGATCAAGTCACAGGCACTGGCAGACTTCATCGCCGATTGGGAGGAGGCCCAGCAGCCAGAGAAGCCGCCATACCTCCACTACTGGAGCCTGCACTTCAACGGCTCCAAAGGGCGACAAGCTCCGCTACATCCTCTGCCTCGACTTCACGCCCTGCACCAACAACATGGCTGAGTACGAGGCCCTACTCCACGGCATGCGAGCCGCCAAGGAGATGAACGTCAATCGCCTCCGCTGCTACGGAGACTCCGACCTTGTCGCGGGGAAAGTCGTCGGCACCTGCGACGCCGTCTCCCCTACCATGGCGGCGTACCGCCAAGCGGTGGACAAGTTGGGCGGCCACTTCACCGGCTACTCTGTCGAGTGGATCGACAGGCGAAAGAATGAGGAAGCCGACGCACTCTCCCGCATCGGGTCGGCTCGACTCGCACCACCCGCCGGCGTGTTCCTCGACACAGTCTCCAAGCCATCGCCTCCCCGAGGGAGATCGACATCGAGTCCCACTCAACCAGAGGCAGCCTTGGTCGCATTTCGTCACCGAGCCGCACGATGGACCAAGCCCTACATCGCCACCGAAGCCGCACCGCCAGCAGACGAGACAGACGCTCGAATGATCGCCGTCGATGCAAGTCCTACACCATCATCGACGGCGAGCTCCACAAGCGCAGCGTCACCGGCGTGTTCCAACGCTGCGTCCAGCCGGCTGAAGGACGCAAAATCCTCCACGATATTCACTCAGGTGACTGCGGCCACCACGCCGCCGCTCGCTCCCTGGTCGCCAAGGCTATGCGACACGGCTTCTACTAGCCCACCACACACGCCGACATCGCCCAGCGATGCGCCGGTGCCGGCACGCCAATCGACGCACGCGTCGAGCTCGGCGCCAAAACAATCCCCATCACTGGCCATTCGCTGTGTGGGGCATGGACATGGTAGGCCCCTTCAAGAAGGCCCTCCGCTACACCCACCGCTAGTCGTCGACAAATTCACGAAGTGGGTGGAGGCCAAGCCAGTCCGAAATGCGACGGAAGACCGCCACTAAATTCTACGTGAGCTCATATATCGCCACGGGTTCCCAACAGCATCATCACGGACAACGGCACCAACTTCGCCAAGGAGCCATGGCAATTCTGCGAAGAGCACCATATCCGCTCGACCTCGCGTCGATCGCCCACCCGGAATCCAACGCCAGCGGAACGGGCCAACCAAAGCATCCTCCACGGCAAGCCGCGACTCCAAGTACCACTCGAGCGCCGGTCTTTGGGTCGAGGAGTTGCCCTCTGTCATCCGGGGATCCGCACCTCCGTCAACAGATCGACGGATTCACCCTTCTTCATGGTCTACGGCATCAAGCGGTCATGCCCACCGACCTCGAACACGACTCGCCGCGAGTCGTCCACTATACGGAGGCTGCAAACGAGCTGGCCCGCCAAGATGGGGTCGACCAGCTCGACGAAGCACGCGACCTCGCTCGGTCACGCACCGCCATCTACCAGCAAGGACTCCGCCGCTACCACAGCCGGTGGGTGAAAGCTCGCACCTTACAGGAAGGCGACCTGGTGTTACGCCTCATCCAGGACAAGAAGGGCATGCACAAGCTTTCCCCTCCGTGGGAAGGCCCATTCGCTATCGGGCGCGTAGTCGGCAACGACGCCTACTACCTCATCGACGTCCGCGGGGACCGCGAACTCGACGTCAAGCGACCATGGAATGTAAACCTCCTCCGGAAGTTCTACTCCTAGAACCCCACACATGTACTCTCAAGTCGCTATGAAATAAAAAGAAATGGTTACCGCAAATTGTGCCTACTCTCCATGACTTGTGCCACTCGCACTCGTAAAAACAGCGTTATGCTAAATGCAGAAGTCAACCTCTGGTACAGCGATCGGCACGGCTAAGTAGTGCAGTGTAAGAGCACTGAATCACTTCAGGTCTTGCATCGTCCACGAAAAACGCCAACCCGGAGCCCCACTGGACTCGCCTAGCTCGACTGGTTCTACGAGCCAAGACAACTGCCCTCGCTTCTCACAGCGACCTTGGTCCTCCGCATCCTCGTCATAGCGACTCGAACGGCTAAGTACCACGCTCGGGGACTGAAGACCAGTTCATCGCGAGCGGCCAGGGAAAACGCCAAGTAAGAGAGCATGCCCAGGACTCGCCATGCGACTGACCCAACGGGCCAGGCAGGAGCGACGCGCTCACACCAACGCGCTAAATCCTCAACCACCCTCGAGTCACGACTAGAACAACCAAGTACCACGCTCGGGGACTCGGCCACCCGACCTCGTTCGCGCAAGGGAAAACGGTAAAGTATGGAGCACTCAAGGGATTCGCCTTGCGACTGGCTCTCCGAGCTCGGGCGAGTCGACCAAATCAACAAAACACATGATAACAACACACACATCATATACGAGGTAAACCCCACAAAAGGGCGGACGCGCTTGGGGACTCGTCCAAAATCAATCAAAAGCACACAAACAAATATCAAAATAGACACGACGTCTCATTCAATAACATGTTGCATTGTTTCATGTTACAAAATATGCCCGCGTGGCAGAGCTGTTGCTAACGCCACAAGGCAAACTACCCTACTCTGCAGGCTTCGATGACGACTCGCCAACATCCCGGCGACTGCGGATGAACGCCGTGTACGGGTTGGATGGATACGTCGTCAGTTCACCCGCCATCGCCGCGCGAAAAGGATGCTCGACCTTGAAGTCACGATGCGGCGGCTCGGGTCGTTTGGCGCGACAACCGTCTCCTGGTACGGCAGGAGGTCGCCCATTGCCCAGACACGTTCCGAGTACGTGGCGGCACGTTCTTGCAACTTGAGGACCTCGGACAGTTCCACCGCGTCAGTCGACGATGGATACCCACTCATCACATCGTCAATGTCGAAATCTTTGGGGAAGTGGGCGAGTCCAAGGCTCAGTGCCGTCGACGCTCCACGCCGAAATGCCGACCGCGTCATGAACTCAACGACCATGGGCGCCTTCTCCAAGTACCTCCACACCTCAACGAGGTCGCTGGAAATCACCTCCGTGGGCGATATTTCTTGGAGGTAGGCTCGGATGCACGTTGCCGACAACGTCGCCGAATCGACGAGCATGCTTACACACTGCCTCGCGTCGAGCGAGCTCGCCTCTTCTTCGCTATCAATAATGCGACCTGCGAGTAGAAGACAATGATAAGTATGACGGACACCACAAAAACCACAACTATTAGAAAGGGGAGATGCACTCACCAAGCAACGGGCGGAGTCCGTGATGAAATCTTGAGCGCGGCGTGGTCGCCCCGAAGCCCAGCAATAAGGACTTCCGACACCTTGCGATCCTCTTCAGCGGACGCAATGGCGGCCTTAGCTCGCCTGTCCGCCGAGCTTCTTTCTTCGCCTCGCGTTCGCCGAGGTCGGCGATCCGCTGTTCAGCGGCACCCAGAGCAGATCGCGCCGCCACCAATTCACCAGCGGGGACAAGCCCCTGGCGAGCTTCCTCTGCCTTCGCAGCAACATCTTGAAGTCCTTTGTTTGCCTCCTGGACGATGGCCAACTCCTTCTCCGGCGCCATTCGCTAATCGGTCTGACTCAAGCTGCAGACCCACGCACATCACCAAAAAGGGTCAAATCAAAATTCCTAAGTGCCCACCCGCTGAAATTCAGCGAGCGCACTTCGAGGGCGATCAAAAATTCCTAAGTGCCCACCCGCTGAAATTCAGCGAAAGCGCATCGAGGGTGGCGATCAAAAATTCCTAAGTTCCCACCGCTGAAATTCAGCGAAAAGCGCACGAGGATTGGCGATCAAAAAATTCCTAAGTACCCACCCGCTGAAATTCAGCGATGCGCATCAGGACCGATCAAAAAAATTCCTAAGTGCCCACCCGCTGAAATTCAGCGATCGCACGGGACCGGCGATCAAAAATTCCTAAGTGCCCACCCGCTGAAATTCAGCGAGCGACTTCGGGACCGCGACAAACAAAAGATGTGAAATTATAAGAATCAGGCCGCTGCAAAGCACCGACCCGATCCTCGGGGACTGGATGTACCTGGATGGCCGCGCCAAGCATGCTGTGAAGTTGTACCGCGTCCACGGATGCGAGAAGTTCCGGCGTGTGCCCGCGGCGTTGGTCGACTTCAGCGTCGGCGGTCCCAGGAGCGTGGCTCGAGGGTGCAGGCCCACTCGCCGTGGCCGCCTTGGTCACGAAGCGCGGGAAGGTAGCAATAGAGGTACCTGCTCCGAGAGAGGTCGCCTCCGCCGTTCCAGGCAATGAAGCACCGTCCTTCGTAGACGCGGCTGCTTCCATCATGAACCCGGCTGGTGCAACCGCTGTATCATCAGAGATAGTGATGGTGTCGTCGCCCTTGGCCTTCTTACTGCCATCCGCCGAGGAGACGACCTCGTCCGCCTTCCTCTTGCGGGAAGGATCTTCCTCGCTAGCGGTGGAGGGCACCTTGGCCACGGTCGGGTGTCCCATCCTCTTCACCCCGGTCCTGCGCATCAATCGAATCAACAAAAGCAATCGAAATAGTTGTGAAAAGTAAGGAAAGGTGAGCGAACTCACTTGGCGACTGGGATGAAGCGCAGTCCTGTACGGAGGCCAGTCGGTTTCTCCAGCTCAGGGCCCAGACGGCGAGTGAGCCCCAACTCCAGGACGTCGCGTGCCCAAGACACGGACGGCTTCTTCGTTGTTGAGGCCGCAGCTGGCGCCTCTGGAACATCCTCCGCCGGAGCCTCCTCGCGAGGCGAAGCCGCCGCAATGGGCCTCATTGCGAGGCGGGCGCAGCGTGAGCCTCCCCAGCCCGTAGATCTGGGCGAATGGTGGAGGCATTGAAGCCAGCGGCACTTCCACGGTCGCTGCGTCCAGCATGGTTGTCGCTGGTGGCGCGCCGTCGCGGGCTGGGCTGGGAGCGTCTGAGCTGCTCGCCGAGTGCGACGGCGAGGCCAACTTCGACGGCCTCGTCTTCTTTTTCGGGGGTGCCCTCGCCTCCCTTTCCTTCCTCTTCTTCTTTGACGGGGTGGCTTGACGGCGCGAGGTGGTCTCTGGGAGCTCGTCGTCATCATCGTGACGTTCGAGGCTTCTGCTCGCCTCGATCTCGCGCTGTCGTTGCCCGCGAGTCTTTCGGACCAGCGGGGAGACCTCCTCTTCGGACTCGTCCTCGTCGTCCTCGTTGCCCTTAGTAGGCGGCGATTCGCCTATGTCCTGGGCGGACGGGCCCGAGCTCTCATCATCCGAGGGCGGGAGCCACCCTTCCACCACTTGGAATAGCTGCAACGAATGCAAAACGGAATCAGAATTACCGCGACTGCATTTACTGCGACTGCGAGCAAGGTAAAGAAATTACCGTTGGAGCCGGACGCTTCGCGGTATAGGCGACCCAGCCGCGCATCCGGTACACCGCCTGGTAATCTTCTTCAACGCCGAGATAATCCTCCGGCTTCCACTGCAAGACAGCCTTCGTCGAATCTCCCCGCCCGTGTCTTGGTACATGTAGTGGTCGCGGTGGGCGAGTGGAACGAGCCGCCACCGAGCCAGCAATTGTACAAGTTTATCGTTTGAAGTCCCTTCTTTTCGCACCACGGATGGTCGAGCATCTCGTCGACGACCATCCGCTGGTCGCCGGGAGCTTGCCGACTTGAGATTGGCGCTCGGGCGATTAGCGGAGTACCGGGATCGCCACCGCCTCCGGGTCGCCGCCACGTAGAACCACGACTTCTTCCACGCCACCGCTTTGGCGGGTAGCATCGATCAAAGAAAGAAGCTTTGGACTTGAGCTGAACGCTGTCGCCATGCCAGCATTGTCATTGCCTCTCATGGTGATCCGTCTGTGGAACAGATCTTGCCACAAGGGAAGTAGGGCGGCGGCCAAGTAGCATTCGCAATGCCACGAAGATGGCGAGCTTTCGATGCTATGGGGACCCAGATCCAAGGCTGGATCCGTGGTAGGCGCAAAGCGCCGAAGAATAGGGACGAGGGAAACCCTAGCCCCGCCGAGATGACCGGTGAAGGCAATTCCCTCTCTCGCGGGTTTGGGGTCGTTTCTCGGCATGGGATACGCCAACAAATGCTCATGAGGATCCCGGCCTCCTCGAAGGAGGCCAGCTGTGCCCTTGTGCACTTGGACCTACCCCACGGCTCAGTGGAAAGGGCCATGGCCGAGAGGTTGGTTGGAGATCGGAGGATTTTGGGTCGGCTGGATCGCGGAGCGAAGGAAAGAAAATGCGCGCACTCGGAAGAAGTGGTGAGGAGTTGGCTTTACGACTGCCTGCCAATCCCCTTATATAGCGGGAGTTACCCGCCAAATCAGGGAGCCGTTACCACGCGGTGATTACGCCGAAAGTTACCGTTGGATTACCTCAACGGCTAGTTTGACCACGCCTGACGGTCCAACTACGGCCACTCGGCTCGCCGACCCAATCACTAAGACAGTGTTTCACGACTCGACTCGCCAAGGTCGACACGGATCATTGGTTGTTTCCTTTATACAGAGCGCCGACGATTCGACTGGTGCCTACTCAAGCCAGATACTCGATCGCAGCCACCCACGCCTAATCGACGACGGCCTCGGGACTACGATGGGGATATGCCTACCGGGTATACCCGGACGACGTTCCGACCGCCCAAGACCCGAGTGGGCTCGCAGAACGGCAGTGGATCAAAGCCGCCAGGAGCGACTGGAAGTCAAGGCCTAGGCGGTAGATAGGCCCATCGGACTAGGTTAAACGACTATTGAAGTCAGAATCAATCGGTTGAGATATGTAAACCCTAGGGAGGTGAGCCTATATAAACCTCCCTATAGGGTAGTAGAGACACGCCCTCATACACCCAAGCGACTGCCGCTAGCCGCCGAGCTCGCCCATTGTAACACCTCCTTAATACAATCTAGCAGAGTAGGTCTTTACCTCCGGGGCCGAACCAGGTAAAACCACGTGTCTTTGCCTCATCTCGACCGCAGATGGTGGCCATGCCGCCCTCGTTCTACTACTCGCTGCCGATTGCAGCATCTGCCGTGACAATTCCCACGACACTAATGCAAATGGAAAAAACACCACAAATATGCTCCAATCCTTCACTCTCAAGTTCCAACAAAGCTACTACAGCTATTGGGGGAACAAGAGAGGTAGAACACAAAATTCTCCAAGATCTAGATCCCAAAGATTCACTCACAAAGAGATGAATTGGTTAGGTCAAATTATAGATCTAGATCTCCTCAAACTTCCTCTCAAATATGGGCAAGAATCATTGGAGGGGCAGGATTCAATCAAGCTCAAAAGAGGTGTCAAATAATAGCCAAAGCTTGAAGAAAAGAGGAGAAAGAAGTTACCAAGAAAAATAAAAGGGGAAGGCAATTTATAGGGGCCTAGAATTCTTCCCGATGGAGCCAAAATCCGGCCTGGGCTGGTAGTATCGGAATGGGCTGGTACTACCGCCTGGTAGCCCAACAGCAGTGATCGAGGGATCAGACTAGGCGAGCAGCGAGCGAGAGCGAGGATAGGGGATCGGGGAAGCGTGCTGCGAGTGAGGCGGGATTCTTCTCTGGGTTTTTGCCGATTCCTGGTTTTGGCACGGGTTTTTTGGACGGTCGGCTTTTGGAAAAAAATTGGAATCTAAACTTTTTAAAATTTGAACATTTTTTAAATCTAAACAAATTTTAAATCGGAACATTTAAAAATCTAAATAAATTTTTGATTTGAACAAGTTTTAAATCAGAAATATTTTATACTTGAACATTTGTAAAGTTTAAACTTTTTTAAATATGAAAAAATTTTAAATTAGAGCATTTTTTAAATCTGAAATTCTGAACAAGTTTTAAATCAGAACATTCTTTACATCTCTAGAAGCCTGAAAAACTGATGCTAATGGGCCAGCCCAATCGGGTCAAGCGCATTGGCAGAGCGCTATAGCGCACGCGCTGAGCGAAGAATAGCACCACCCACGCACGAGCAGGATCGGGAGGAGCGGGCGCGCACAGAGAAAGTGGCCAGACGGGGCAGCAGGAGCAAGCTGGGCAAGGCCAGGTACTACCGGCACACCCGAGCAGTAGTACCGCGCTGGGCGGTAGCACCGGCTATCACTACCGGGCGGGCCAAAATACTGGGCGCTGCCTAGACTCGGTCGATAGCGTGGCCTGCAGTACCGCCCGGCCCAGTCACAAAACCTTTTTCTCTTTTTTCTTTTTAATACAAATAAGAGGCAATCATCAAAAAGCAATAACTTTATCTAGGAAACTCCGATTGACACGAATTCAATTTTGTTGAAAATATTGATTATCACCAAGTGAGAATATTTGATGTATTATAATGTGAGATATCTCCCTTGATGAGAAACCGGAAAACCTCCAACATAAAAAACGTGATAAGATATAAAAGGAAAATCCGTTTTTGATGAACTAGAGATTGTCATGAACTTCAGGATACAATCATCGTCTTCACGTCCATCATTTATTCCTATACCCGAGCCCTTTACTTATGAACATTTCATTGTGATAGCCTTCATGCTTGAAGTAATATATCTTGCTATCACCTTGTTGCTTGTCTTGCTTAGCATAGGTTGTTGGTACACTTAGTTGAAACTAGTGTATTTAGGTTTTGTGCTATATAAATTAAACGTTAGTTTTGTTCCACATTTATTAGAGTCTAAACTATAATTATTTTAAAATCTTGTTCACCCCTCTAGACATTGTCCTTTGTCCTTTCACCAAGCCTTGGGACAACGTATCAATCTAGAGAAATATTCTATATTTTTCAGTAAGGGATGTCCTAAAGCTGTCTAAGACGCAATAAAGGAGAAACTTCAAGTCCCTAATGAGGCTCTTAGTGACAAGTATTTGGGTATGCCATATGATGTGGGCTACCCTATTAACGGTGCTTTGAAGTACCAATCTGGAAGCATGTCCAAGGCTTTTTGGAGAATTTTCTATGATGGGGGAGGTATTGATAAAATCAATGGCACAAGCTATCCCAACATATTTGATGTCGTGTTTCAAGCTACCCAGAGGTTTATGTCAGCACATCAATGCACTGCTACAAAACTTCTGGTGGGGATGTAGGGATGGCAAGAGAAAGACGCGATGTGTTTCCTAGGAAGAGAAGACGAAACCCTAGTATGTAGGAGGGTTGGGATTCTGGGATATTGAGTTGTTTAATCTTGCTCTTTTGGAAAGGAAAGAATGGATAATTCTAAAGAACCCTAATAATTTGAGTGATTTGATCCTTAAAGTGGTGTACTACCCTGAATGTGATTTTCTAGAGGAAGGGATGGGGTCCCATGCGTCACAGATATAGCGTTCAATCCTAGAGGTCAAGGACGTCCTGAAGCAAGGGCCGATAAGGATAATTGGTTCAGGTGAACAAACATATGCATGTAATGATAATTGGATACCACGAGATTCATCAATGAGGCCAATCACATGTAAGAAAGATGATCTGCCGACCACGGTGGAGGAGTTAATTGATGGGAGAACAATGACTTGGAATATAAACCTTTAGAATGAGTTTTTTTTGCCCATGTACATACAGCTGATATAGGCGATTCCGATTGGGATGGCAATGTTTGATGATCTATGAGCGTGGCATTTCGAGCTCTCTAGGTTGTTTACCGTGCGATCGACATATCGCATGCTAGTAAACACTAGAAACCGACGCGAGGCATGGCTGGAGGAGGTGGCCACATCCTCAAATCATAAGCGTGAGGAGAAGGATTGATATAGGATTTGGAAGACTCAGGTACCATCAAAAATTTGTGTCTTCCTATGGAATTTAGCTAAGCATTCGATCCCAACGGGAGACGTTTGGCACCGATGCAATATGGCTCCAACAAGTTCCCGCTTAGTCTATGGGGCGGAGTATTCTTGGCGACATTCTTTACTTGAGTGCAACATGAGTAGTACTATTTGGGATCTCTCCCCAAAGTTGGTGTGGGAACATATGGACAAGACTACTGAATGTGAGGTTGTCAAACTATAGGCACAAGGGGTACCACGTCCTTTCAAGTTGCTAGGCCCGCATATTGCACCCTTCCGAAGCCTCGCGAGGTACGCGCCCCTACATAGGAAGGAGAGAGCCATGGGCACGGGGGACAACACGACCATCCTCACTAAGAGCTGGAGACTCCTTGGGGAGGCACTGCCTGAGGGCATAAAAGTAATTCTGCCGCTCCCAGCAAGACGAAGATCCAACAGCTGGTCCAAGAGGCGACCGGTATCCCTAGGGAAAGTAAGATGCTGCCTGCTCTCCTCGGTGATAAAGGCAAGATGATGATGCTAGGGAGACATAGAGCCCGACATTGCCACTTTGGTGCAAGAAGACCCGGGGTGACGCGTTGGCGCAGGAGGGACGTCATTGGCGACCTCAGCAGCGGGCTAGAGTTTCCTAAACCCTAAACCAGCTCGCGACCACGTGAAGTCAACAAGAGTTTGCAAGTCCTTAGGTGGGAATATGGCGCCCCCCCCCCCCCCCCCCAATATTTGGAGGGAATAGGCCCGACACCACTATAAAAGGGGAGGCACCCCTACCTTAGAATGGGTCGATCCTAGAGATCTCAAACCCTAGACATTGATCAACCTTTGTATCCTCGCGAAGCACGCGAACAATACACCAAACCAGGAGTAGGGGCTTTACCTCCTCACAAGGGTCCCTAACCTGGGTAAAAAAACCTCTCGTGTCCACTCTCTGTTGTGTCGCTACTCCATCGTCACCTCCCTCGTTGAGAAGCTCAAAACACGTGCTCAGCCCCCTAACAAACTCAGGTCTCGTTGAACCTCTTGTTCCTTCATGGGGCACATTCTCCGACATTTGGCGCGCCTGGTAAGGGTTCCTCCGACATTTGGCGGGAGCGGGACAACCAGTCGCACATAGTTCTTGCAAATCTACATGATGGGAATCGAGGCAGCGGGTCGGGGCGGCCGTGTCCTGGCTAACTGGTTCCCCATGGGGCTCGAGGCCACGGCAAGCGCCTGGTTGCTAAACCTCCAGAAAGGCTCCATTGACTCATGGTCCGATCTCTGCGACCTCTTCATCACCAAGTTCAGGGAAACAGACGGGCATCGCCTCACGAATGAAGACCTGTGGAAGATACGCATGAAGCCCGACGAGAGCCTGCACAAATACCTGCAGCACTTCGATCACTTCCTCGTTAGTGTTTGCGTGATCACCGACGTCGAGGTCATTTCTTCCTTTGCCAAAGGCGTCAAAGACGGCAAGATGCTTGGAAAAATCAGTCATCGAGGAGAGAACCTATCCACAATATCCGAGCTCTTCGCAATGGTGGACTGGTGCGTGGAGGCGTAAGCTGCAAGCCTGTTCACCCGCAGCGGGAGCGAGCTAGTGGAGACCCCGCCTAAAGATACGTATGGATCCTCCGGATGGTGCGCGGCTGGAGCCGAGAAAAAGCGTCCTCCGGAGAAGGCCACAGATGGCGCGGCCACCCCTCATATGTACTATTCCTTCCACCAAAGGCGAGGCCATGACGCCGACAGGTGCATCCAACTCAAGGAGATGAGGGAAGAATATGACGCATCTAGGAGGCGCGAACGTGGTAACCAACACGATGATCTGGAGGGCAGCTCCGCTTGGAGCAGTAGACGAAGGACTTTCCTCCCAAGGGCTCGGGTTAATAACCTGGGAGAAGAGGAGTGTACCCCGACCAGGAGGGTTTCAGGCTCCGAGAATCCCCGGCGGCGAACGGTCCACTCGCTTATTAGCGCTAAGGAGTCTGAAGCCAAGGCCATCCACACACCAGTGGAGCACGCACGTCATACTACGAGCAAAACCCTCCTAAGGTGACTTCCAACTTGTCCCTCTTCCTTCGCGAGATGGGTTTTTGGGACTCCCACGGCATGGTAGCACGGGGAAGGGAAATAATCGAAAACCGCCATTGATTCTGTTTTTCCACTTCATGAGTTGATTCGATTTTCTGAAGTGTTCCCTTCTTCCCACGTTCTTGCCATGTTCTCATATATCCATAATGCGAGCGGGGAATGGATGGTGTCTATCTCTAAACCACTCATGTCAACATCAGGGCCTAAAGTGTTGAGCTCTGAACTTGCGGACTAGCTCTAGCGATAAATCACCTCACCCATGGTTCCTGGTGCTTGAAACCCTCACATGATGCATAATAGAACTAGTCAGCACATGAGATACGGTCTGTTCGGAGCGCGTTCGTCACTGAGGAGGGGCGCTAGAACATGGTGTACACACAGTCGCCTCCTTGAGAGACGAGTAGGACAAGCACGGGCCCTATAGGTCTCCTCCTCGAGGGACTCATGAGGGTACTCCCCTCCAGCGGCCCAACTCATGTCATTCCTATGACTCCCTCCACGAGGATCTAACAGGGGATACATTATCCCTATGGTCTCTTCTAGAGGGACTTACGTGGCGGATCGTGAGGGTATCCCCCTCTAGTGGCCCAATCCATGATAGACCTACGGCCCCTCTCTGGGGAACCAATAGGATAAGCATCAACCCTACGGCCTCCTCTACAAGGGACCTACGGGGTGACTCCTACACATACACGCCTACATTTGTCTCACTGAGAAGCCAACATGACAGTGGAACATGCAAAACATGCGGTCATCTCCTCGAGAGGCCTATCAGGAGGCATAAGTCCCCTTCTCCTCCTCCACGAGGAAGGTACAGGACGACCCACGAGAGAGATCACCTCCTCAAGTGGTCCCAAAAGTGTTCCATGTCTACAGTCATCTCCAAAAGGCCACTAAGGAAGAGCGAAGGCTCCAAACAAACACATGCAAAAAAAAGGATTATACAGCGCCTCGCAAGACTCATTGGTGGTTGTTCTGTCAAAATTCGACAAACGGAATACATTTTTAGGAGGGCAGGATCAACCCCAAGTCAGGGACCGGAATACTTATAGCATCACGACGTGTGTCTTCAGGGACCCCAGCGGCCTATGGACACCTCGCTCCCATGTGCCGCTCCCACAGATCCAACACTACATCGAGTACATCCCACTATTGGTGGAGGTTGTTCCACACCCCCGCCATTCGATGCTCTTTAGCAGCGATATCCGCGAGGAATCGGTCAAAACCTGGCGTGTGCAGCCCCTACGATAGCATGAAGACGTCCTGCTCTCGAGAGAGAGGCGTAATCAGGCGGCACCAAGGCGAGCATGTTCGGCCCCATGGCTTCATGGGCCCGGGGTCTTCCCACGAGAGGATCCTCCCACTAGTACAAACTCGCTACTTAGAGACGTCAATTTCCCATAGGCCTCAGACGGTTTCTTGTTCCGGCTCAAGTGCATAGATTCTAACAGCACACCACCCGATCCGGTTTTTCTTTGCGGCTCTAAGATACGTGACCTCGGACGCTGGAAAAAGAAAAAACGCCTCTAACATGTATGAGCTGGAGACGTCCAATATTTATGACCGCTTGCAAGTACTCCTCAACCTCATACGACCTGTACTAGGGACCTTATCCAATAGTGAGGCGACCTGAGTCGGATTCTAACAAAGACCGTCTCCAAACTAGTGTTCCTCGAAGCGGATTTTTAAAGTGACCATCCCTAGTGTGTGTAGACCATTTTAAATAGTAGCATGCTAATTGGAACTCGATCAGAGATTACATGACACATAATCATGATTCAGCATCCAGATAGACAGATTAAATCAAGAACACATACACACACATATATATATACATATATATATATAGCAGCTCGATCGCGGTAAACATTGGCCAGATATATATAGTTGGGGAAATCCATACAAATTTGGCCATTACATATTATGGCAGTACATACAAAGTGCATTACATAAATCAATCAGCCAACATAATTAGTACTCTCTAAGAAACCAGCATTGCATTTATAATGGGCCACCCCATGGAAGTTGCTAGACCAGAATATGTACCTCTACATTATCTTTTTCATTAAAGCAAAAAAGGACAATGCTATCCTGCTGTGGCGCCCCGCAAAAACCACTACCAGAAAATCACGTTGTTTCTGTGCATTGCATCATCATGACCGCATGCTCATGTCATCATGCCACATTGCATTTGGGCATCGTCATGTCATCTTGCATTTGTTTGCATAAAACTATTTTCGAAAATCTGTTTTTGTTTTCTAAACGCCCCTTCTTTATTCAAACACAAAACCTGGGTCTCCGGAATATTCTGTTTTGTCTACCCGCGGTTTGCAAAAGCCCCGTTTTAAATAAATAAAAATTTTAAATTGTTTTTAGGAGGCAGCCCGCCAGGCCCGAAAGCCCGCCCGGCCACCTCCAAACCCTAGTCTAAAAATATCTAGTCCTAATCCTACCTACACCTAATCCTACCCAGCCCCCTCCACATCACCCCGGCCAACCCCGTCCCGCCACCCCACCACTTCCCCAACTCCCTCCACTCCCATGCCGCCACATCAGCCTCCTGGCCCACCACTCCGATCCCCACCCACACAACACCACGCACGCACACCCCCACCTCCCGATCGAACCCACCTCGGCGCGACCCGCTCCCCTGATCCCGCTCCATCTCTTCCCTGCTGGCCCCACCTGCAACCCCACCCCGCTCCTCTCTCCTCGCGATCCCCTCTCCCTAGCCCGACAACCAGTGCCGCCTCTCCTCAGAACCACCTCACCGCAACACGCAAGCTACCCGCCAGGGCCCCTCCTCACCGCCCTCGTTCAAGCCCGACGTCGCGTCGGCCTCCACCGCCCATCCCGCCTCTGGCCATCGCCCCTGTTCGCCGGCCCCGCCACCCTCCTCCTATAGCCGCGCGAGACCTTCCTCACCTCGACCCCAGTCCCTGGCCTCCTCTGCAGAGCGTGCCACCTCTCTCTGCAAGATCTGTCGCCTTCCGCCGTGGCTCCCTCCTCTGCACCCCCGATCGGCACCGCCGGCCTCGTCTGTCTCCGCCCGAGCCCGCGTGGCCTTCATCTCCTCTGCCTCCGGTCTTCCTCGACATCTCCCGGACGCTCCGCTTCATGCCGCCTCGCTGGAGTCGCCCGGCAGTGCGGTCCGCGTCCTTCCCCGGCGCCCCTTCGCCTCTGCTCCCAACCTCCGCCTTCGCCGATCCATCTGCAAGCCTCGCGGCCGAGCTGACGCCACCGTGTCGCGGGCCATCGTCGACCTTCCCCGTGCGTGTCTGCGTGTTCAGGGCCAGCTCGAGGCAAGTGCTCTGTTTGTGTCTCCCTGGTGACAAGATGTGGTTGTTCTGAGGCGGTTGTGCAAGATACCCTGTGCGACAAGACCGACAATAACGATTTAAGTTCTTCTCAACTGGTGGTACGCCAAGATCTACACCGGAGATCTCCGGAACTAGAACCGAGTTCGCCTTCGGCAATCGAGCCCGATCATCAAAGTGCTCCATCTCAGCCGACAAGACCATCGCCAGGAACCCGAAGCAGCCCAGAGTACCACTCCAAGGCCACCGACAAGATCTTCGACATGCGTCGCCATACTCGAAGCCCACTTCGCGGACCCGGCGACCACACATGCGACAAGACCTTCGTCCCGGATGCGAAGTCGAGAACCCGAACGCCAAGATCGCCGATGCGAATACGCCAAGTTCGTCTACCCCGGACACCGTGCGACAAGATCTACTTCACGGATCCGAAGACCCCGGTACCCGATCCACTCAAGTTCGCCATCGACGACAAGATCGGCACCGACCAGGGCGGATCCGATGTGCCCCCGACGCCAACCAAGTTCTTCTTCTCGGATGCGCCGAGATCTACTCCGTTATCCGAGAACGATCCCGCCGAGATCGAACCCCAGATCCGGACCCTGAGACCTACCCCGAACCCCTCGGAGCCCAAGTTCGCCGAACCCTAATGTGATTCCCTATCCGAGACCCCATCATTTTTTTATAATATGACATTATCAACGGATGCATATTAAATTGTTCATGCATGCATACTTGTCTATGGTTTGGGGGCATTATGCCAATTCATCTCATAATTAAATATGGAGTCTATATGCGGGATAACTTTGTCTTATTCCGGACTCCATTTAAATTTGTGTAGCAAACCGATGCCATGTTTCGCCCTGTTAAGACAACATTTAATTTGCGGGGTAGATAAATAACTCGAACCTAATAATAAATGTCGGGACCCCGGTTCCGCTTAATATTGCCTAGTTGCATCACATCTGTGCCATGCCATGCATCATACCATAAGCATGCCGGATCTTCCGCCGTCGTATTAAATAGTCCATCCGGTGTTTCCTCTAGTGTTTTGCTTCTTCGCGGATAAGATCGATGAGTTGATGTGAGCTTCGCCCGATCTTCGGATGAACCTTCGGCAATGTTTTCAGGCGAGCACCTCCCCCTTTCTACCTATCTTACTTTTATAGTATTTATTCCCTCCTGTTGATCTATTGCTATCTGTGTTGCGATGCTCTAGTTTTCGTACCCGTGATATCCCTTGCAGCCTTATATTGCCTTGGACACATCCTATCACCTGTTGATTGGTAGATAGTTGGACTTGCGCGTCGTGAGTTGCTCAAGTGTTGCTATGTGTCGTCAAGTACCACAGTTGTTGGAGTATTGCCGCATGTTTAATGTCGGAGATGATCATGGCTTTAATTATTGTTTAATAGCTAAAATTGAAAGTAGGTAAATGCAGAGGCACCGGTGGGTAATAGACAATATTTGGATTTTAACCGCTCACTGGTGTCCCAGGGACCCGAGTTCTTGACACTGCTCCGAGATCGAGCGCTAACCACGTGGGGTGTGGGCACCCCATCGATTAGTACCGATTTCAAAGTATTGTACCGGGGCCACAAGTAGTTTGGGGCTTTATTACTATCCTGTACTTATGCCATGCTTTATTTACGATTGTGCGAGGAGAACTGTCTTGTTAGGACCGTGACACGTTTATTTGATCGACAAGCCCATCACACTTTCGGGTTCCCGATCGTTTACCGTCTACACAAACCCCGACCGTCTCAAGACCGGCCGACTTTGTTGCGGGTAGCTTAGTGGGTGGCCCCATGTACTTGCTTTGGTCAGGAAACGCGTCATGACTTAGGCCCCGCCGACATACCGATGGGTGTATGTTAATTGATCTGGCAAAAAGGGTCGAAGTGCGTGTGGATACTTTGGTGCACCCCTGCAGGGTTAAATCTTTTCGAAAAGCCGTGTCCGCGGTTATGGACGACTTGGAGCAAAGTTCTCGATCATAGACAACTATAACTAAAGTTTACTGCTATAATTTGACTTGTATCCGATATGACTAGTAATCAGCTTCACTGCAACGGAATGGCTACATAAAAGTACCAACAACTGCTGGGTTTGGGATATCTCATGCTAATTGTATCTGACTAGTAAATGTTGCAACTACAACAGAATGGTTAACTAAAAGTGCCCACTGCTTATTCTATCTGGATGACTATCTATACCTGACTAGTAATTGCTGCAACGATAACTGAATAAATAAAACTGCCAACTGTGTGAGTTCCTCGGTGGACTTCCTCGTTTGGTCTCGAGGGGGAATACCAGGATGGGTATGATTGGTGGTAGCATCAGGTTGGTTCCGAATAGGTCTTTCTTATCCCTCTCTGATAGCCGACAGTTATATCGAGTCTCTATAGGTTGCTTAGTGCATGTCAACGCCGCTTGCCCACCATACCTATGTAGGCGAGGACCGCCGAATTCTAGTCTCGCCGTGTACTGGCCTCAGTACTGACCGCTCTCTTTTTCCTTTGCCCTTTTTCGGCACCCCTTTTGTTTTTAGCAGGTTTTGAGATCGACGTTCGTTAGCAGGGTTACCCTTCCGGCTTGGCCTGGGCAGGGTTATGGACGCCATTGGTTATTCTTCAGGGCTCTTAGCTCAATTTGCATCTTGTCCGTACTCGGATGCTATATCGTTTTAAAGGTGATTTGGATCTTTGTATTGTATATCTGTATTCTTGACTCTTTGAGTCGTTGTTGTAAATATATGTTCTATGGGTTCCATCGAGGACTATTGTGTAATGATATTACTTCGTTTTCCACCCGCACGCAAGTGCCTGGTGGGCACCTTTGAATCGTTTCTATGCGGGTTTGGCGGGAAGCGCTGAAACTTGCATAGGGCCGATTCTGAGGGTGTTACACCTGCTTTAGGTTGAAGCTTCTCACAACCTTCTCCCATCCAGTCATCAAGATTGCATTTGACCTAGCTCCCATCTTCATCCTAACCATCTTTGCCTTTTTCTCTTTATTTGCCAAACATGGACATCAATAGGTTCATCAAGGATATTATTTAGTTATTTTCTTATGAACTTAGCTCCAAATGTCTAGGCAAGTACAGAATATTGAAGAATTAGCATGCTTGTGATTACTGGAAGTATTTAAATATCACAGTGTATCTTGTAGTTGATAACATTATCGATAATATATCATCTTACCAGCTTGCACTTCTTTTTCATGATAGATGAATAGGGCAGCCTGTAGATGTAGTACTTGATTTATGGTGGAAATTTGGGTTCACATCAGTCTAAGAGGAAGTCTACATGAACTTCTTTCAGATACATGTCGTTTCCAAAAAAGGCTCTGCTTATCAAAATCAGTGTCCCCCTTGTGTTGAGGCCCTGATGCAACAACAAATCAATGTCTACCATCTTAACGCATACAAAATAGATGACTACAATTTTGATGTTATTTTGATACCTCTAAACGCAATCCTCTCGGTGGGCTCTTCATCTGATGACTGGAAATCAAAACCACCAAAGGTAAAGCAAAAATTGTCGTCGCTAGATAGCGATATTGCATTGTCACTGTAGGTTCCCATATGTTAAATAGATACATATAGAGAGCATCTTAATACAATCAAGATGCCAGCAGACTGATGAAGTGACAATTAAAATAGATACAGAGACACCAATGAAGTGACAATTAAATCTCTATTGCTAGAAGTGACAATTGCATATTTTGAGATTTATACAAGGGGAAAAGAGTTGGGACAGATGTAGTCCGGCTAGGGGAGGCTCTCCCGACTGCGTCGTCAGGTCTTTGCATCTCGGTAACCCTGAACCTTAAATTCGAGAAGAAAAATAGAAAATTCCATGGCAAAATTCCTCAATCGAAGCTACTGATTTAGAGTTTTGGGGGTTTTGTTTTCACGCATACCTAGGTACACGACGAAGGGGGTCCTCGGATGAGAGGGAGAGCGTCTGCACTGCAGGGTACCGGAGATGGCGATGGTGGAGAGGCAGGGGACCGGAGGCGGCAGTGGTGGAGATGCAGGGGACCGGCGGCGGTGGACAGTGGTCTGGGTGGGCGGGGAAGAACAAAAGTGGCACAAATTTGAAATGTTTGTCCAAATATTTTCAGATATTTTCCGCCAATTACTAGCCTCAGACGGTGAAAGTGGAAAACGTCTCTAAGAACATCCGTTCTCCAAATATTTCATAATTTGCCGCCAAGAACTTCCTGGCTAAGACGACTAGTAATTTGAAAAAAGCTAATATTCAGAACTTCGGATATATTCGGAACTCCAGGTTTTGATTATCCTAAAATTTGAGAATTATTCATACTTTAAAGGAAAAGAAAGGTGTTTATATGTGCTTGCTAGAGTGAAATTGAGTCCCCTAAGACTAAATGAGGTTCATAAATTGAAGAAAATAATTTGCATAGTACAAACCTTGGATATTTACCCTAAAAGGCATGACGACTAGTGTTCATGCAACTTGTTGAGAGAAATAAGGTTCAAGTGTTATGAATTTGACTAGGTCAAATGTTTAATCATGAAGTGAGACCGTTTGGTTACTTAATTATGAATGTTTTACCAATCTAACTCGTTGAAGGAAATCTTGTTGAGTGAATATTCGGACATCTGGATATATTCAGAACTCAGGATTTTGTTAATCTTAAATTTTGAGCATAATTCATAATTTATAGGCAAAGGAAGGTGTTTACACATGCTTGCTAGAGTCCTAAGAGAAAATGAGGTTCACACATCGAAGAAAATATATGGTGTAGTACATATATACATCAAAGAGTGAAATTGAGTCCTAAGAGCAAATGAGGTTCATACATCAAAGAGAATTAAGAGAAAATGAGGTTCATGCTAGCTACAGAGCAATAAGGTGCACCTATTTTGAATTTGACTAATTCAAATGTTAGGTAGTGTGCACTAGAAATATTTGGAAGTGTGCATGAGCATGATCAGTAACATAACTGAACACTAGAAATATCTGGTAGTGTGCATGAGCATCACTAGGACAAGTTTGTACTAGTGCTTGATCAGTAATATATAATTGAACACTATAATTTAAAGGAACTCCATATATAAAGGAGATTAATATATATATCCAGCACCAGAGTGAAATTGTCTTACACATGCAACCAGTTAATAATTAACATATACAAAATAAAAAGGAGCAGTAGTAGGAGGGACACGGAGAGGCCTTAGCAGGGGCAGCAGCAACAGGAGGAGCAAGCATAGCCTACTCCAGGGGAAACATGCTAGTCATGTCGTATTCCCGAAGGAATTTGTCGTAGGCTGTGTGCCACACCAAGGTCATCGGCTGGTGCCTCCGGGCTAGGACTTTGTCAATGCCCACCGCATGTTGGATCAAGATGTCGATGTACGAGTCGATGAATCTGCCACAGAATGGGCAAAACAGTCTCCCCCTATGGTGGAAACTTATCTCCCCACGCCACAACTTACTCAACATGTAGCTGTAGAGGTCCCAACCTGATAAGGTAGAGATCCCTGTGTTTACAATGCTAGTCCCTGGATCAATAGCTAGCATCCACAGTTTAAGATGTAATATCAAGAAACAAAGGTCATAGTACAACTTTATAACCAAGAGTAAAATAATTCATTACATCTTACATAACTCATTTGGCTATCTCATTACAATGCAGCAGAAATAACTATATAGCATGGAGCCCTTCATCTTCAAAGTGCCACAGGCAAACATGTTGGTTGTAGACTTGTAATACTAATCAACACACTTCACTAACATCAGACAAACCTGCAACATAATAAGTTACAGCCACAAGGGTCAATACATTTGAGTTGTATTGGCAAGTTTCACTACTATATGGAAATAAGTTGGAACCTATCAATATATGCATATTTGGCTAAGTAGGGTTTAGGCTCATTTGCAGAAAACAATATGGTTTTATCCTATCTTTTCAAAATAGTTTTGATCTTTTAACAAACTTTTTGAACTCCTTGGCAAACTCCAAGTGCTTCTAATCCCTTGTTGACACCATCAAGTTTTACTTTGAGAAATTGGAATGTCGAGATCTTCCATAGCTTCAGGCCTTAGTTGCTCAGAGTTGTCTGTAACTGGGGACATGGCTAAGTACTTAGAATTTGATCTTCTGCAGAAGTTGTACACTTTACCCACATGACACAATCTCGTCTTGACGCCACCAGTGGCCGCTGGATAAGTACACACCAAATAGAGTACCGGTAGATCGAGAATGTGACAAAGTCTTTCCATAGAAGTCCTCCCAAGAGATAATGCTAGCATGTCTACCAGGCACCAATGTAAGGATATATTTCCAATACATAAATCTAGTTAACCTGAATAGGTGCCAATGCAACGGTCTTGCACTATGTAATTGACTAAGCCAGTGCCCATTTAGCATGTGGCTGTACACGGAAGCCACTATACGAGAAACATGTTCAATCTCTAAGTCCCTGGGTGGTTTTCTTTTAGTGCACATACGAAAAAGATAGCCATATAAACATGGTTCCCTTCGTTGCCAACTTATCCACAATTGAGTATCCACATTCCACCCAGGTGATTCATTGAGTACTTGTTTTATTATATAAAACATATATTTTTCCAACACTTCATATAACCATAACATGGTATTCCACCCCAAGTCTATAGCAGGGCTAAGCATACTACAACTATGATGTTTTCACTAAGGAAGATAAATGATATCCTAATAGGACATAGCATAGCATAGTAATATAGTAGCCCTATCATGCATACTACAAAAAAATCTACTAAGAGTATTGAAAATAGTAGGACTTGGATGATAGTGACACTTGCCTTTTTTAGTAGAGAATATTGGTTCACTCCTTGATCTTGCAATAATCACACTCTTCAAATTTCACTACAATTCAATCAAGCAAGCACATATTCAAACTAGCATTCAAACAACACCACATAAAATAATAAAAACAAAGCAATGCATGCAAGCATGCAAAAGATAGTTTTATTTGTAAAACTGGTTTCTAATAGGCTATAAACACTTTAAACTCCTATTGGTCATTTACAAAAGTGGTAAAACCATGTAAATTCAAGTTTAGTGAAAATGGTCATTTAAATAATTTTTGTTTTGCTAGAAATGATTTAAATCAAAGTAATGATTTCTAGTGATTGCCAAATATATTTTTGAACACAAATGTTAATGTTTTAAGGTCAAAGTGTTTTTAGACTAATCTATTTGAAAAAGGTTTCATCCAAATTCCATTTTTAAATCAAAGCAATATTTTTATTCTGCTAGAAATGCCTTTAAACAAAGTAATAATTTACTAGGGTTCATCAAATATATTTTTAAATTCTAAAATTTGGTGTTTAAGGTCAGAGAGTTTAAATCAAACCATTTTCAAAAGGTTTTACTCAAAAAGCATTTTTAAATCATAATCAACATTTTTATTTAACTAGAAATGCTTTTATTCAAGGATTAATTCCTTAGTGTCACAAAATATACTTTTAAATCGAAAAGTTGGTTTCTATGGTCAGTAGGTTCAAAACAAAACATATACAAAAGATTTTACCCTAAAATCATTTTACAATAAATTTTATACACAAAATAAGCCTAAATATGTTTCTGAAAAAACAACCAATGTTACAGAAGCAAAATACTAAAATAATGGGATGGTTGCAAAGTTTGTATTTTTGTGATTCAAATGATATAAAATTTGTAAAATTTGCCCAAGCAGAACAATAGTTATGATTTTTGCAAGTTTAAACAAACAAAATCATTTTCTGAATTTTAACAGATAGACTCAGGCCACGTGTCTTATTCTTATTCGCTGGTACCAGTTCGCACGGATCGTGCTCTATGGACCACAGGATCTAAAGTGAATCGCACGGCACAGATCGTTTCGTACCCCTTCGTTAAGTCAAGCGGCATCGCTTTGACCATGATCTGGTGGCGCTGGCGAAGGCGAGCGGCTGCGCGGCTCTGTCAGCTATAGGACGGTGCAACCAGGAAGCAAGAGAGGGAACGGAGGTGCTTACCGTTCTCGTGTGGTTGCAGTGAAGCTCAAGATGGTTGGCGTTCGTCGAGGGGCGCACGGAGTCACTGTCGATTGCTCGTCGGAGTTCACGATGGCGTCGGGCATGCTTTGGTATGGACGGAGGCAAGGCTACAAGTCACGGGAAGATGAGTGGAGAGGGGCGTTAGACGTGGGTGAGAGTGGCGAATACGTGAGCGTCATCGAGAGGGGGAGGCGAGGACGGAACCTACCGGGAAAAACTTGCCGGAGATGAGGCAGACAACGACGACGTTCAGCCGCAGACATAGGCAAGGCTCCGAGGCGTGCGCGATCATGGGAAAGGTTCTGGCAGGTGCGTGAGGTGCTGGTGAGCAAGCTCGTGTGAAGCAGGGACACTAGGGGTGGCTACTCTCGCCGGAATCGACGGAGGAGCTCGTCGGAGTCAGTGGCGTTGCCGCGAGCAATTTGGGCAGCCCTGGGGCGGAGAGGATGTGGCGTCTGGGGGAAAATGAGGAGAGAGGGGAGATTAAGAAGTCACGGTCGCGAGGCGGAATTACTGGCGCATTCATACGGATTGAAGCGAGGAAATCAAGGACACAAACGGCGAGATGCGAGGGGAGAATGGTCGCGCGAGGTTGATGACGATGGCAGCACAGCAGTTGGGTCTAGTGGTCAGCGAGGTGAGGGGGTGCACGTGGGGTCACCAAGTCAGTGGGTGAGTGAGTATGCGCTGCGGTGAGAAAAAAGTTTCGCGAGAGGGCTGCCGTGTGGGTTGTGTTTGTTCGGCCTGAGGCCTTGCTGGGCTGGGCTGGTTCCTTTTCATTTTTTTCTTTCTGGTTTCTTTTTATTTTTCCATTTTTGATTTCTGTTTTGGTTTTATTCAAATGATTTCAAAACTTTATTTGAATTGAAACTTTTCCCAACTTTCAGTAAGCTTTTAATACTGTTTATTAATATATTCTAAAGTCCATTTTAGAATATTTCTTTTTATTCTATTATGGTTTATTATTTATTTAAAATAGACATTTGTCTTTATTTTAAATAAGATTTAAATATGCTTCCAATCCATATTTTTATTCAAATAATTATTTTATTATTTTTAGTCAATTAGATAAATTTTAATCCTCTTGGCAATTTCCATTATTTTTCCCATGATTTAATTAATCATTTATCTTAGGGATTCTGTCCCCATTTAAATATAATTAGAATATGGTTTAATCCCATATGATTTTATTTGAATATTATTTATCCATTTATTTTATTTGGATTATCTTTATTCCATTTGCTTATGGATTTGGCCAAGATTTAATTTGGCTTTTAAATATTCCTTATTTATTTATTTCTTACTTTGCCTTATAAAATCCATATCTTTTTATTTATAGATCCAAAATTTGTGATTCCAATTTGTATATTTTTATTTAATATTTGTTTATATTTTTAAATCCCTTTCTATTTATTTGCTCAAGATTTGGTATGGATTTTAGATAGGAGCTTTTTTTAGCTTTGGAAATCATTTCCTTTTATCTTATTATATTCATAAGTTTTTATTTATGGCTCTAAACTGAATGAAACCAATTTCTATGGTTTTATAATATTTTATTTATAATTCTTGATCATTTATAAATTTTTTGTTGCTAAATTATTATATGCATCAAATCCACAGTCTTAGAGAGATCTTGGAAATGATTTTCTTCTACTAGGGTTTTAGGATTTTGGTTTAACTTTTCCAAGTGTTTAAATTTCAAGATACATTCATTGATGAATGCATTTCACTTGATTGAAATTTGTGGGATTCCCTTTTCATTAAAATTTGTTCAAGAAAGGTTTTGATGTTTCCATTTAAAAGCAAAAAGTTTCTTTTCACCCTAAATTTCAACAATTATTTATTTTGTTTATTTATTTTTCACATTTCAAAATTTGGAAAATTTTGGGATGTGACAGTAGCGGATCTTGTTGTCCCTGAAATACTTGCTAGAGTCCATGTCATCAGAATCCTCTTGTATATTTTTAAGAACATAACTTATAACTCATACATATGTAAGACAATATTAAATTGATTGGATCAGAGTTATATGTATAACAAATTAGGCAGCCTCATAAGTTTGTTCAGGGATGGCGTAAGCGAACCATGTACCCACTGCACAACCTATTGTTCTTGTACATTTCCCCGGGTTCGCTAACTCATCCCTGAAAAAATCTAACACCAACGTGTACTGCCTCTCTTTTGGTGCAAATTTCAATCATTGGCCACAATAAGATATATAGTAGAACCAATTCAAAGATCATATAGTTCATATGAGAATAAATTAGGGGACTCGTAATTCTTTTAGAGATGGAGTTGGTGAACCAAGTACCCATTTCACAACCTATTGTTCTTGTACATTGCCCCGGGTTCGCTAACTCATCCCTGAAAAAATATGACACCAATGTGTACTGCCTCTCTTTTGGGTCAAATTTCAATCATTGGCTACAATAAGATATGTAGCGGAAACAATTCAAAGATCATATAGTTCATATGAGAATAAATTAGGGGACTCATAATTTGTTCAAGATGGATTTGGGGAACCAAAGTACCAACAACACAACCTATATTGTTTGTGTAGCTGCCTCAGGTTCACTAACCCATCCCTAAAAACGACACCAACAAATGTGTGTGACCCTTCAATATTTTGGGAAAAATTTCAATCATCGGCCTCAGTAAGAAACTGAAATGTAATTCTTATTATATACTCTGAATGCATGCAATAACAATTCAAAGATCATATAGTTCATATGAATGTAGAATAAATCTGGGGACTCATAAGTTTTTTCAGAGATGGAGTAAGTGAACCAAAGTATCAACAACACAACCTATATTATTTATGTATATTTCCTCAAGTTCACATACCCGTCCCAAAAAATGGACACCAACTAAGTGTGTCACCACCCCTAAAATCTTTTGGAGCAAATTTCAATCATCGGCCTCAGTGCAAAACTGAAATGTAATTCTTATACACTATGAATTCATGCAATAACAATTTAAAGGTCATAGTTCATATGAATGTAAAATAAATCTGGGGGCCTCATAAGTTTCTTCAGAGACGGCATCAGCGAACCAAAGTACCAACAACACAACCTATATTGTATTTCTGTACATTTCTTCAGGTTCACTGACCCGTCCCTAAAAAAACGGACACCAACAAAATGTGTCACCCGGCCCCTTAAAACTTTTTGGGCAAATTTCAATCATTGGCCTAATAATGAATGCAGAAACAGTTCAAAGATGATAGTTCATATGTGTAGAATAAATCTGAGGTCTCATAAGTTTTTTAGAGATGGTTATAGCGAACCAAAGTACCAATTGCACAACTTATTTTGTTGTACATTGCCTCGGGTTCACTAACACCATCCCTAAAAAAATCTGACATCATATATGTGTCTTCGCTTGCATTCTTTTGGTGCAAAATTTAATCATTGGCCTCAGTAAGTAATCGAAATGTAATGTTATATGCTTGTTGTATACCGAAATCAACACTCAGCTAGAAATCCCTAAAACCCCTAAAATCAAATGTTACAGATCGATTAATTTTACAGCACAAGCAGTGTATGAACAACAACATGATCCAAGTAAATGTAAATTTAATAGCTGCCAGATGAGCATATCTAATCAAATCTCCAAAATAATTGACCATTCAAACATTTATATTCCCTACATCAAGAGCAAAAGAATCTATGGATGATTGGGAAAATCCTATGTATGAACAGTGAAATCTGCTATCGCGACTAGAGAAGCTAGCAAAGTAGTACCTCAGACTCCTCATCAGAGACCTCCTCCTAAAACTCTTCATTATCCACGAATGCGTCGAGGAGTTCTTGGTGGAGGATGGGGTCGTTGATGTAGAGAACCCGTCGGTTGCCTCCTCCTGCCAACACCTGCCCCTCCTCTAGATCTGCCGTTGGCACCACGACATATGTAGACACCTGCTGCTCGACAGCGACGGAGACTATTGGCTGCATGGAGCCCGAAGCCTCACCTGCTCAGCGATGAGCGGCGTGCATGCCTGGAGCCGCCTCCGCCTTCTCGGCAACGACCGAGCCATGTGCTGCTATGCCTCCAACTGGATTCACCTCCGGCTCGTCTCCACGCGTACGCTTCATGGCGTAGCTAAGAGGAGGGCGATGGTGCAAGTGAAGGAGTTTCAGTGCACATGGAAGGTGCAGATTGGGGTTTTGTGAATAGACAGATTGGGGGGGGGGGAATGACACAAGCTCGTGGAAAAAGATGTTGGAGATATGCCCAAGAGGCAATAATAAAGTGGTTATTATCATATCTTCACACTTATGATAAATGTTTACATACCATGCTATAATTGTATTAACCGGAAACATTAATACTTGTGTGATTTGTAAACTAAAATAAGAGTCCCTAGTAAAGCCTCTTGTTAAACTAGCTTGTTGGTTAATATATGATCATGGTTTCCTGATCATGAACATAGAGATGTTATTAACAACAGGATCATATCATTAGGAGAATGATGTGATGGACATACTCCTATAGATAAGCGTAGCATAAAGATCAAGTCATTTCAATAGTTCAATTGCTATATGCTTTCTGATACATAGTAACCTAATTCCTTCGACCATGAGATCATGCATATCACCTTTACCGGATGGATGCTTTGATGTCATCAAACACCACACCGTAACTGGGTGGCTATAAAGGTGGCATTGAGTGTTCGGAAAGTATTGGTTGAAACACATGGATCAAGAGTGGGATTTGTCCATCCATATGACAGATAGATATACTCTGGGCCCTCTCGGTGGAATGTCATCCAATTAGCTTGAAAGCATGTGACTGGCTCACAAGGGATCACATATCACGGGAACGAGAAAAGAGTACTTATCGGTAACGAGGTTGAACTAGGTATGCAGAGATACCGACGATCATAACCTCGGATAAGTAAACTATCGTGAGACAAAGGGAAATTGGTATCGTATGTAAGTGGTTCATTCGATCGCAAAGTAATCGTAGAAATATGTGGGAGCCATATGAATTTCCAGATTCCTCTATTGGTTATTGTTCGGAGAAGTGTCTCGATCATGTCCGCATAATTCACGAACCGTAGGGAGACACACTTAAGGACTCGACGTTGTTTGAGTAGTTATGGTATTATGAGAAAGAGACCGAATGTTGTTCGGAGTCTCGGATGGGAACCGGGATATCACGAGGTGATCCGGAATGGTCCGGATAATAAGATTCATATAAGGAAAGTCCCGTTTCGGAGTTCGGGAATGATTCCGGTGTTTTCATCGGGAATGTTCTAGAAGGTTCCGGATTGTCCGGCACTCCGGAAGGGGGAGGGTACATGAATGTGTCATTACATATTGAATGATTGCATCATGTACTAATTGTTCTTGATGTTCCAAAACTAAAAAGTCAAACTGCCAGTTTGAAAGTCAAACGGCTAGAAAGCGTGAAAAGCAGAAACTGGGAAGCAGAAAGCGTGGGAAAGAAGCAAGAGGTGGTTGGAACCGACTTGGGGAGGAGTCCCTCCAAGCCGGCGCGCCAACCAAGGCCGACTTGGGGAGGGACTCCCCTCCCCTTGGCCGCCCCTCCCACCTATAAAAGGAGGGGCAGGGCCTCCTCCTCTAGACACACAAGTTCCTATCCTCTAATCTCCGGTTTAGAGCCGTTTTGGTTTAGAGCTTCTAATTGCTCTAGCCTCGGTTTAGATACTTTCTAATTGGTGTGTCTAATCCTAGACCACTAATAGCTCTCTCTCATACTCCACCATACTCGCTCGGCTTAAGCGAAGCCTGCATGATCTCCTCTACTTCCAGACGACGCCAGTTGTCTTTGCCGGAATCGCGAGGAGAGTGCTACAACCTCCGCTGCCTGCTGGAACAAGGGAGAGGAAGGTCTTCGTCGAGTACCGAACGTGTGACCGACTGCGGGAGCGCTGCCGGAACGTGGCGCTGGAAGGATCGTCTACGCGATCTTGAGATCGGAAGTGTACGACTACATCACCCACGAGAATCTGCTCTCGTTAACCGCTTTGGAATCTTCGAGGGTAAGTTATTCCATCGACTCGTTGCTACAATCTAGTAGATAGATCTTGGCTTGTTTGTTTGTATGCGATAGAAATTTTTTGTTTTCCATGCTACGAACCCCTACAGTGGTATCAGAGCAGTGTCTATATGTAGATCTGTTGCACGAGTAGAACACAATGGTCATTGTGGTCATTGATGATTTTATTGTCGATTGCTTCTTGTGTACTTTGCATCTTGTGGTATGTTGGGATGAAGCGGCCCGGGCTAACCTTACATGACATCGTTCATGAGACTTGCTCCATGCTTGACATGCAACTTGTATTGCATAAGTGGCTTTGCGGGTGCCTGTTTCTCCTAGCATAGTTAAGATCCAATTTACAACGGGTGATTAACAATACTAGTATCAATGTTGTGGTTCTTGTTCGTAAGTTAGAACGACACTTATTGAAATCCCCAAACCACGTAAAATATGCAAAGAAAGTAGAGGCGTCTAACTTTGTTTTGCAGGGGTGTCTTGATGATGTGATATGGCCATGATTGTGATTATATTTGATGTATGCAATGTTCCTTATTGTAAGTTGGCAACCGCGGAGCCATATGGTTGTCTTTAATTTATGTTAAGACCCGCGTGTCTATTCAAAGTAGTTGTAATAGTTGAAGCCGGTGGGCGACAACCATGGAGAAGCGTCATTGACCTTGATGCAATGCGGTGATGATGGAGATCATGTTCGTGCTAGAAGATGGAGATCGGAAGCACAAAGAAGAAAGGCCATATCATATCACATATTATGAATTGCATGTGATGTTAATCCTTTATGCATCTTGTATTGCTTAGTAGCAGCGATAGCATTATAAGATGATCCCTCATGCACATGAATTTCAAGTCATAAAGTGTTCACCCTTAGTTAGCACCGTTGCTAAAGCTTGTTGTTTCGAAGCACCACGTGATGATCGGGTGTGTTAGATTCTGCAAGTGTATACAACGTGAGCAAGCCAGTTGCTCATGCGAAACTAAGGTTTGATCTTGACGAGCCTAGCATGTACATACATGGCCTCGTGAACACGGATTACCGAAAGGTAGAGCATGAGTCATATAGTAGATATGATGAACATGTTGATTGTTCGCCATTGAAGCTATATCAACTCTCGTGATGATCGGTTTTGATGTGGTGGATTTGGTTCGTGTGATCACTAAAACAATGTGACGGATATTGTTTTGAGTGGGAGTTCACCAAGATTAATTTAATTATTAATTAGAACTCAATTTATCATAAACTAAATCAAAGTGAATTTGCATAGTTGTTGTAGTCATTGGCATCCGTTTACCACCTTGCGCTTAGTTATAATTGAGATGATAGAACTATAGAATTCTGGTTAGATACTTTACGAACTGGTATCGTATTGTTTTAAGTGTTAATCTAAAGTTTACAAGTCCTATTGCAAACTTTCAGTAAGTTCCGATTACTCCATGAAGTTAAATAATTAGTATTAAATCAAGAGTAACAATTCCAAGTGTTAGTATATAAGTATCATGTTTGTCTCCATGATTCTTGATATTCAAAGGATTCTCTTAATATCGAGGTTATCTAGGATCTGAAAGAGTTGTTTCAGAAACCATGATGTGTGGAAGATATTGTGATATCTGAAACGAAGTTTTGGTTACAACATGATAGAGTATAATATGGCAAAGTTCATGTTCTCATATTTTGATGAGAATTTGCAAAAGGTTGGAGACACTTGTTGTCCTAATCCTCCAAAAGGTTTTAGATAGCAACATTATACTCATAATTCATCGTTATAAGCTAAAAGTAGCTTGATCATGGACGATTCCATGATAAGGGTGAATATTTGATGTAGGTAAAATGTTTACTACACCAAGAGATTACTAAAGAAAGGAATTTGAAAGAACACAAAACATTTGATGATAGGTGATCTACTTCAAAGTGCAAGTCCAAAGACATTGGTATTTAATTATACACGCTTTGGATTATGTGTCATATGTATGACTCCACTATTGATGTTGATAGATTCTTTCAAACAGAAAAGGAAATATTGAAAGAAAATCTCATAAATATATGGCAGAAAAGAAAAGACTAGAATTGTTTAGTTTAAGGAGCGCTGCCGGAACGTGGCGCCGGAAGGATCGTCTACGCGATCTTGAGATCGGAAGTGTACGACTACATCACCCACGAGAATCTGCTCTCGTTAACCGCTTTGGAATCTTCGAGGGTAAGTTATTCCATCGACTCGTTGCTACAATCTAGTAGATAGATCTTGGCTTGTTTGTTTGTATGCGATAGAAAATTTTTGTTTTCCATGCTACGAACCCCTACAAAAGAAGGTCGAGCGGGTTTATATACGCGAAATCGTTCATAGTCCTCGAGTGGACAAGTGTGAGTGTGGACAAGTGTGGGTGGGGGCTAGCACGATCTCCAATCTCTAATTGCATTAACAACACGCGCACGCTACCTCAGGAACATGGAAGACATGAGTTTTTGAGGCTAGCGGCATAATGGTCCGCCTCAGTAGTATCCTATAGGCGATTAATATTTCTGACCAGCAGCGGTTGAGTGATCTAGGGAGACGGACAATAATTTTCGTCGTCTTAGGTTCCATTTAGAGGCGTTTTATTTTAACGAGCGGCTGAGGGGGTAGTCATAGTAGAGATGATGGAGATTAACAACCATCTAAGGTTAAAGTTAGAGCCAGTCAAACAATTACGACCGCCTGAGGGTGATGAACACAGCTGGTGGATTATATTTTTCGGGTAAATCGTCTCTAGGCTCATTCTCTAAGTAGCGATTTTGTACTAGTGTCCCTAGCTTCGTGATCAGGATACGGAGTCGCTCCCTGGGCACCCACAAGATCTTTCGTCAATGAAGCATCCATGTCGCCAGTCGCAACGGAGACAAACGGATCCCCAGGCGAAGACTCGCCCGCCTCCTCTTTAACTGGGACTGACATGGTTATACCCCGCGGGTACACTACATTGGCATACCTAGTCTAGCCCAAGGAAGGCCCACGACAAGATACGCGGCCTGTTGAGATTTCGGGTGGCCCAAGCCCATGACGCCTTCAGATCCTTAGAGAGCAAGACTAGAGTAGTTAGATTTTCAAAGGGTACAAACCCTAATCTGTAACCGACTCGACCTAAGCCTAAGACATGCCTATGTATATAAAGGCCAGGAGGGCACGTCGAGAAGGATACCTCAACACACCTCATACGCACCTCACGCCAGATTGCATCTACACACCCCTGTAACCTTCGGTTCCGCCGTAATCAAGAGCAGACAAGCATGAGTAGGGTATTCCCTCCGGGGGCCTGAACCTGGGCAAACCTCGTGTCCTGCGCTGCTTGTCTGTTAACTGTTCCGCGATATCCAACGTCCCCATCTTCTCCAAAACCCAAGTCCATAACAATGGGCATTGATGAGATCGAACCTCGTCAATTGGCGTCGTCTGTGGGAAGTGGGGACGCTGATTGTGCGATCGTGATGGTCCCATGTGGAGCGATCTACAACTCGTCAGCACGGAGAATCACCTCCTCTTCGGTACCTTCGACTTCACCACCCACTCGCCAGCCACTCTGAGGGATTTCGAGTCCGTCGGCGATGGGTCGAGATGCTGTTCGGGAGCTTCTGCTTCCAGGTGGGGCAGACCGACACCCTCCGCCTCCCAGAGCGGGTGCCACCACCGTCCATCAAGCCTGCTTCGTGGGTCCTACCCATCGGCGTGTTATGCATGTCGACGCTGATAGACGAATCATATGACAGCAGCAGCGGTAACTCAGATCTATGCGGCCCTCCCTCAGAAGAAGGAACCTACGGTTCTGGATCCGAAAGCTGCGGCAGCAGCGATCCAATCCGCGAACGTTACCTATGTGTCGTGGTCATCTAGAGCGAATCAGAACTGCCACCAGGCTCAAGTGTGCCTAACCCACCTCCCAACCCGCAAGGTGAGAACCGGGGGAAACGGGGGAGCTCCATCGCTCAGGCCCAACGAAGGCGACGCCAACGCCTACCAGAAGATCAACCTCAACGAGGAAGGACGGCGCCAAGCACACGAAGCCGTGGTAGGCAACGTCATCCTACCTGTGAATTCTTCACGGGATCTACTGATGGCCTACCACCTCCTCCTCATCAACGAGCACAACCGGAAGGTAAAGGTCCAGGAGGAGCTCGACAAACGTAAGCAGGCGGCTTAGGAGTCTAGTGCGCGGCGAGCTGCACTCTCCGCTGCTGGCGGCTCCAGCTCGCACGGCAACAACGCCAACAAGCATCGCTCCCGCATGAAACACATGGACCCCGCCGTACTCCATGAAGTAACCAGGGCCCTCAACACGTCCTTCATGATGATGGATGTCAACGGCAACATCATGCCGAAAACACTGCAGGCTGCGATCATGGCGGACACTACATACCTCGCGTCCCATTCACCTCCGGTGGGTGACCCGAAGAGCGCCATGCACAAATCCATGCTATCCGGTCTCGGACTCATCAGAGCTGCGCTCCACGACGAGGCTCTCGTGGAACCGAAGAAAAAAGTTACGGTCAAGTTCACCCGCAGCCCTACACCCTCATCCGACGAGGACGACACAATCTGCCTCGATGTTGCAAGAGCCCACGGCGCCACAGCAGTGATTACGACGTTCGCAACGATCTTACCCAGCGCAAGATCGACAAGGCACGCGCCAAATGCGCGTGCTCAACCGAATCTGACGAGGAAGACGATGGAGAGCTGTGCGGAGCCAGATGCTTCAGCGGATCCGTTCGGCGAACGCGGATGCCAAAAAATTTCAAGCTCCCTTTGGACACTATGAAGTTCGACGGCACGCGGGACCCAAAGACCTGGCTCAGCGATCACCTCTCATCCGTCAAGCTGCACGGCAGAAACAGGAACACCGCCCTACAATACCTACAGCTGCAGCTGATAGGCGCATCTCGGATCTGGCTTAGCAGCCTATCCTCCGGCTCCATCCAAAGCTGGGAGGAGCTGGCGTACAGCTTCATCCGCAACTTCAAGGGCACTAGCAAGAGGACATCCTCGATCGAGGAACTGCGGGCCTGCACCCAACGTACCGGCGAATCCATTCGCTCATACATACTGTGCTGGTCCCACATCAAGAACTCCGCCGCGCACATCTCCGAGCAAAGGACAATCGATGCCTTCAAGGATGGTGTCAAGCGCCCGGACATCAAGGAAGAACTTGGGCGCGTCAAGCCCAAGACGCGCGACCACCTCATGGACATCGCCAATTGATGGGCATATGGCGAGGATTCCCTCCACCCAACGCATTCAAATGACGAGGAAAATTGCGGCCGCATGCGAGAACGCCGCAACAAGCAAAGATCGCACGTCTACAACGACCACGACGAAGTCGACATGGTCACGGCTGGATACGCCGACCGACGAGACGACGGCAACCGCAGCAACGGATACCGCGAAGGCAACTTCCACGACGGAGGGCGACCCACACAAACATGACAACGTCGCAGCCGTGATGACGAGCCCTTGGCATACGACAAACTGTCTAGTCCTTGCACCATCCACTTCTACATCAACAAGCAGGATGACAAGAAGAAGGCTAGCCACATGCTAAAGGACTGATGCAAGTTCCATAAGCTCAGAGAGGGTCTCACCAAAATGCGACACCGAATCGTGAACCCTGGATATGGGCCCGGACCTGTACCAGGTGACATCACCCATGGAGCTCCTCCACCACCACCTGCTTGACCATCGAATCCATCAATCGCACCAGCGCCAAATAATGGCACAGGAGGATACCCGCCACCAAAAGGGGCCCTGATGATCCAGAAGGGGTTCCCAACCAACAGGGTGCAAAAGAAAATCACCTGCCAAGTCAGCCTGGCGGTAGCCTCCCCACCATCCATCCCTGAGTACCTCAGTAGCTCGGAGTCCTGCATCACGTTCGACCGTTTGGATCACCCACGCCAGATCCCTCGCCCAGGTCATGTTGCCCTAGTGCTCGAGGTGCAGATCGGAGGATTCGAGATGATTCGCGTCTTCATGGATGGCAGCAGCGACATCAATCTGATGTTCGCCAACACACTCACAGCAATACGGATTCCACTGTGCAACCTGGAACAATCATATACAATGTTTCACGGCATAGTCCCATGGAAAGGCATATATTCCCTAGGGAAGATATGGCTCGACGTCATCTTCGGACAACCCGAAAACTTCAGGCGCGAGCGATTGGAGTTTGAAGTGGTGGACTGGCCATCACAGTACCATGCCATCCTCGGGCGCGTGGCATTCGCACGATTCCTGCAGTACCGCACTATGCATGCCTGCTACTAAAGATGCCAGGACCCAAAGGCGTCATCACCATCCAAGGAAGCTTCACCCAATCCGACCACTGCGATAGAGACTTCAACAGAATCTCCTAGTCTTTCGGCATGCAAGAGGAGCTCAAGAGGCTGAGAGAGGTGACAGACAATGGGGCACCCCAGTCGCTAGACAAAACACACCTGATATGTCGCTCGACTCCATGGTCAACACGAAAAAGGTGTAGGTCCACCCGACGGACACCTCCAAGACGGCGCTGATCGCCAAAGACCTCAGTCCTGCATAGGAAAGCGCGCTCGTCGAATTCCTCCGTGAGCGCTGGGAAATTTTCGCCTGGTGTCCTGCGGACAAGCCAGGAGTTCCTAGGGAATTCGCCGAGCATGCACTCAATATGTTCCCTGACGCAAAGCCAGTCAAGAAGTCGATCTGACAACTGTCCGAGCCAAGAGCTGAAGCCGTTGGAATCGAGGTCAACAGACTGCTCGATGCCAACTTCATCCGGGGAATCAAAGAGAGAAAGTGGCTGGCCAATACTGTGCTGGTCCCCAAAAAGGACACGGACATCCTGCGGATGTGCGTGGACTTCACATCGCTCAACAAATACTGTCCCAAGGACCACTTCTCCCTACCGCAGATCGATTAGATCATCGATTCGACCGCGGGATGCGAGAAACTCTCCTTCCTCAATGCCTACTCAGGCTACAACCAAATTTAAACTGAAGGTCGAAGACCAGAAGAAAACGGCGTTCATCATGCCGTTCGGAGTGTTCTTCTACAACACCATGCCCTTCGGGCTGAAGAACGTAGGTGCCACGTACCAGAGGTGCATGCAGGCGTGCCTGAAAAACCAGATCGGTCACAACATTCAAGTCTATGATGACAACATAGTAATCAAGACCAGGGAGGCCAAGACGCTGATCGACGATCTCCGCGAGACGTTTGATAACTTTGATCACTAGAAGATCAAGCTGAACCCAGAAAAGTGCACCTTTGGCGTCCCATCTGGCCAACTACTTGGCTACTTCATCTGCCAACGGGGGATCGAGGCAAATCCTAAGAAAAAATCAGGGCCATACTATCCATGGAGAAGCCGAAGAACCGTAAAGGTGTCCAGCAGCTAGCTGGGCGGATCGCTGCGCTGAGCAGATTCATCATCCGCATGTGCGAGAAGGCCCTGCATTTTTACCAGTTGCTGCGCAAGGCGGAAAAGTTCGAGTGGACACCCAAAGCAGACGACGCATTCGAGGACCTCAAGCGATTGATCTCCACCTCACATGTCCTACTCACGCCAAAGGAACGAGAGCCCTTGCTGCTATGCATCGCAGCTACGCATCAGGTGGTAAGCACCGTACTCGTGGTCGAACGACCCAAAGATGGCAAGACTCATGGGGTCCAACGCCCAATCTACTACCTCGATGAGGTACAGACTCCAACAAAGCAGAGGTACCCTCACTACTAGAAGCTCGCCTATGGCGTATTCATGATGGCTCGTCGGCTGAGCCACTACTTCCATGAGCATCAGATCATGGTCGTCAACGGGGCCCCACTGTCCAACATCCTAAACAACCCCGAAGCCACGGGACGTGTAGCCCTATGGGGCATCGAGCCGTCTCCTCTAGACATAGTCTACGAGCGGCACAAGACCATCAAATCTCAGGTCCTCCCCGACTTCCTCGACCACTGGATGGAACTCCAGCTGCCGGACACTCCATACATGACACAATCGTGGATGATGCACTTCGACGGCTCCAAGCGTGAGGCTGGAGCAGGAGCTGACGTCATACTGATGTCCCCTCAGGGCAACAAGATGAAATGCGTCCTTCAGATGAAATTTGCGCCTCCAACAACGAGGCCGAATACGAGGCCCTCTGTAATAACCCTAGTTTTATTAAATGGTAATTAGGACTTGATTGTGCATCCATGAGCATCATTTAAAATGCATGCAATAAAAAGGTTCTCAAAAACCCTAAACCCTAATCCTTCTCCCTCTTTTTGAAATCCATTCAAAAGGGTTTTGAATATTTTGAAAACCGAAAATGTGTGGAGCCCAAATTGTTCTAAGGGCCCCTTAATGTTTTTAGATATTTTTCAAATCCTCTAATATTCTCTTCAAATTGAAAATACAAAGAGAATATAGAGAAAACTAATAGAAAAAGGTTACAGGAAATAAAAACTATCCCTAACCCTAACCTGGACCACAGCCCAGCTAGCCCAGTTCCTCTCCTTTCTCTATCTGCTTCCCTCACGCGCCCGCAAGCAGCCGCAGCCGGCCCAGCAGCAGCCCGCCTTGGCCCATACCGGTTCTCCCCTTTCTCTTTTCTTCCTCCTCTCACCAGAAGGATGCCGGCAACCAAGCAGCTGCGTGCCAGGGCCGTGTTCGTCGTCCGCCACGTCTTCGTCGCCGCCCCTGGACCGGATGACTACGCCAGAGAACCGCATGTCTCTCCTCTCTCTCTTGGTCTCTCTCGCCCTCTAGTGCTCGCCCCTGCAAAGCCCGAACCCTAGCTAGACCTCAACGGCGAGCCCCGTCGTCTCCGAGCTCCCATCGCCATGACGTGAAGCCCCGAAGAACCTTCGTGCTGGACTACGTCTCCTCGTCAAAGGAATCGAGCTAGTTAGCCCTCTATCACCGTCGATGACATGTTCTGCCTGAGTTCCTGCCGTCGTCAATTCGTCGTCGTCAGACCGTCCCCGGCCTCGTCGACCCCTCCATCGGCCTCCTGGTGAGCCTGAGGTCCTCGTGGCCATCTTTGTTTCCCCTCTCTCTCTGTTTCGTTTCCACTGTAACCACCTGCAAGCCTTGCCGCCTTAGTTTCGCGCTCCAATATCCATTGCTTGTTTGGTTGAGCTCACCCGCCGCCCTACGTCAGTAGTCTTCCTAACTTCTATTCCCTTTTTTTGCTCTAAGGTAAGGTCCTTCAAGAACAACATTGCGGTCGCACCAGCCATCGCGCACGTTGCTCCGGCGACCCCCTGCAAGCGGCGCCGCCACTTTATGGTAGCCTGTGATGCCCTCGATCCAACGCCCCTAGCCGCATAGCCCCATATTGTCCCAATTGTCGGATTTGACCCCCAGTAGTGGGCATATCCATTGCTGATGTCATGCTGACGTCAGCATTATGCAATAACCCCTTATGTTTTCTTTAAATGTTTTGTAAATTGTTTTCTGGAATATAGATAACCCTGTGGGCCCCATCAGTCAATTTTAATCTTTTTGGAAATTAATTTCTGAAATGAATAAAACTATGACATGTGGGTCTAGGTTGTAAAATAATTTACATAAAGCAAAAATGTTTAATTGTTTTAAAATGAATTAAAAATGGAGAAAATCATAACTAATTAGTTATAAATTAGAAAAATACAAGTAATATAGAAAAATGTTCATAAAAATGAGATCTACCTCTTTAAGCTATAATCATGCATTGTTCAACAACTTGATTTGCAAGTTTAATTAGAAGAACCAATTGAACCCTGTAGGTGATTCCGAGGTTTCCCCTGTTTTAGGGTTTGCACCCCTCGGACCCTGATTAAATTGGTCGATCATGTCTTAGGGATTAATTACAATACACTTTAACTTGTCATATCATCATCCTTGTTTGAGCATTGCATCGATGCCATGTGTTGATTGTTTCCCTTCATTTCCGGTGTTTTGCTTCTTCCCGGTAGAATACGATATCAAAATCAAGATCGAGACCGAAGACCGAGATCAACACCGACGAAGATCGAAGATCAATACTTTACCAAATGTAATCAAGTCAAGTACCGGATGTCCGAAGCTCTGCTTTATGGATATCAACTGGCAAAGGCAAGCGAAGCCCCACGCATGATATAATCCTATAATTTCAAAGTATTTACATTCTTTCCATGTGAATATGATTATATAAGTCTTTCATCGATAGATAGAGTAATCCTATCTGATGCATGTTCCTTTGTAGCCTATACTCCATGATCCATTGCTCCTAGCATAACTAGGGTTTGGCTTGTGAAGTGTTGCTAGAACTATTACATCTGTTGTGCTTATCCATGCTTAGATGTTACCATTGGTCCATTCAGTTGATGAATAAGAGCTGCGAATGAACCTAGTATGACAGGATGACGTGGTATGATCGGAGATGGATAATAAACATGCTAAGGCTTGTATGAGAGGCCACGTGGGCTGTGGTTTTTGTAGTCCCATACTTGCCACCCTTAGTACCCGATGTTCTTGCCTCTTGAACCAAGATGCGCATATAGCCACACGGGGTCCTGGAAACCCCCTCGACCAACTAACTTGCCGAGTAGATTCCATGAGTCACATAGTTCGGGTGTTCCATTCGACATACGCATTCTGGCTCTTCTCGAAGGAGGTGCATTCATACAGGTAGGTAAGCGTGGCAGGGAATGGGAGATGCCCAGCATCCGTAATCTCAAACCCTATTCACATCATTAAGGACAGACTTCGGGACTCGACCCGTTATGGCGGCATCTCCCTAGTGCGTGACTCATGGTCTCGGCGAAAGCAAGGTAAAGGTCGTGTCTAACCACCCTCTGCCGGCCTTCCAAGGAAGAAGGCTTATCTAGTGGCATTAAGAGAAGGTTAGTATGTGTGGGTAAAGTTGTACACCCCTGCAAGGTTATCAATATTTTCGAAAAGCCGTGTCCACGGTTATGGGAACGGACATGAAGATCATAGAGAACTTGAACCTAATCGTAAAACTTGGCAAGATAAGTAAAGTGTGCTTAAGGATGCTTCCTCATGGGTATGAGGGGTGATCCTAGATAGGTTCAGCTGATGATGATTCGGTGGATATCAAAAGATGATAAAAGTTGGAGAAACTGCTCTCTTATCCCCTTTTAAAATATTCTGATTAGTCAAGATTCTTATCCCTCTTGTTTTCCAAAACAAAGATGGCTTTATGAAAAATAACTCCACCAACCATAAGTCTTGCGGAGTACACCTTGTACTCACCCTTGCTTCATTGATACTTTTGCATCAGAGTAAGGGATACCATAGAAGATGAGTTCTTCACGCCATCGACATCGACTAGTAGTTCGGAGTTCCCAGTCAGCAGCCTGGAATCTATGGATTGGTCATCATCGTTATGCTTCAGGCCTCTTAGGCCATTTGTTAAGTTTGCTATACTTAATAGCATAAGTTGCCTTCCGTTCTTTGATGTTTGTGGTCAGTGACCTCTGCTTGTAATATTTTGGTTCTTTTCTTAGTTATGAGCTCGCTGTAATAATTTTTGTGTCGTAGGGTCACTATTGTGTTACCAATTTTCTCTCTGTACGCTTTCGAGATTAGGTTATACTTATGTTCAGACGGAAGTCTGGGATTTGTCTAGCCTTAATCCCGGGGGTGTCACAGGTTTTGGTATGAGAGCAGTACCGATTGTAGGAAACCCTTTATATTGGTCGATCTTGAGTCTAGTACTTGTGAAAACTATTTTCAAATATGAAAATTATGTGCGAAAACTCTAGTATGCTTCTTTTTCTCCTTATCCAGTTTCGCTCTAACTCCGGGTTACCTTATCTTGTGTTGATTTGTAAAAGTTTTTGCTATCTCGTCTCTTCCATCAAAGCTTAGGTGCCTCTTCAGGCATGTCGGTTCTCAACCATTTGACCTAGTGTTGAGTTCTCTAGAGTCACTTGTGTGTGTTCCTTGTTACCCTTTGCTCTTGTTCATATGAGAGATTTCTTTCTATCATAATATCTTTGTTTTATGGGCCCACAACATCATGTTTATGGTTCCACAGTGTTCTGTTCTAGGTCTCGAGGTTTCCCTGTGTACCTCCTTTTCATTTGTTTGGGCACTTCCGAAGCTGTTTCTTCTTTTGGAATCTACCTCATGATTGCTAGCTTGCAGTGTACGCGTTGTCACTCAAGTATTAGTTACTTATTTCTCTAGGTTTTAACCCTTGGACTTGAACCTAAGATCCCCGATTGTGCCAGATTCTTCTATTGTGAATCTTGTACATGAAGCTGACCTTTAAATCAAGATCCATATTGTTGACCCCTATCGTTAATGTTCACATTACTTCAGTAAGGTTAGTACCTTCTGGTATAGCCTTCAAGCTTGTGGATATTGTCGCTATTGATAAAGTGACGATAAAGGACTTACCCTACCACTAGCTATGGCAGATGTTCTTTAATGGAACCAAATAGGTCACGACAAGAGTACTCATCGAGAGTCTCGCATCTATATTCGTGACTCTGCCACACCTTTCCTTCTCTGCATTGGTTTTCGGAAGATTGTTGACTTATGCATCTACATCTCGAAATTCTATTCTGAGCATGTTCCTCCTTGCTTGTTGTTTTCCGACCTTTGTTTACCAGTTGGTAGCCAAGTAGTAAATGTACATTGGTGTCTTCTATTGCAAGATACTCTTGTGATCCGTCATGACAAACCAGATCGAGATGTCAGGAGAAACAAACTCAAGTACCTCGTCATTTCTAAGATCAGGTCAAAGTGTTGTAATCCGCAGATCAATAAGCGTTGATCAGCTTATGTGATGTTCTACCTTAAGGTATCACACCCTTTTTTATACTAAGAGGTCATGCTGAGTCTCATGGCCCTCTTAATAAAGTGATGCTTTTACACATATTTACCCACCCTTTCTCTGAGCTGTTCACGCTCAGGAATGTTGCGTGTGCGTAATGATGTGGTCATCTAAGAATCTTAGAAATTTTTATTGCTTTGAACTTTAAGGAAATTTGTGACATTCTTAGCATGATTAGTTATCTAATCACTAAGCAAAGGATGATTGTGCTACCAATTCCACTATTCTAGTGCACTCTCTTCGGTCAAAGAGTTAGGCTTGTGCCGAACCTCAATGACTATATCTTCTTGCTTTACCAAGCAAGTTACTCTCTTGAGATATGTGCCATATCGGTGGTTCGTGACATTCTAGACGTCTCCCTGGAAGTATCTCCATGTTGCCACATGACCGTGTTGTCAGGTTCTTGAGCAAGCAAGTTCTCTGAACTTATCTTTCCCCAAGGATCCATATTGGATACCCTAAACTAGTTGTTTGAGCTTGAACAACAACTTGGAGAGTTGTAAGACAAAAGTTCCATCCAACTCTGTTCCTTAACAAAGGGATGTCTAGTTTTTTTCGTGCTAAAGTAAGATAGTATGACCTTCGTGGATACGTTATCTTCCCGCCTTTGATTTGATTTGGGTTATTGTCAAATCAAACTCGGTTCGAAGGACAATCTTGATGGTGTATCCACTTGTGTTGTTTCACTGGAGTACATCCTCATGTCCTCTGGTCTGACCAATGTCTACGCCTTGTTCATACAACATGTGACTCCGTCTTCTTAGAGTGTATGGATAAGTTTGTTATTGAGCCCATTGATGACATTCTTATCTTTGCCATGTTATATCAGAATTCGTATGGAATAGTTGGCATTAATGTTGGAAACTTTTGAGAATCATCTTCAAGATATCTCGAAGTATGTGTTCTGGATGTTAGAGTAACCTTCTCCGGTTCATGTGCAAATGTTGAAAGATGTCGATGTGGATTCGAGTAGCGTTACCTTTGTTTCCTCGGGAATCATTCCAAATCGGTCAAGCATGAGTGAAGTATTCTTGATATGATAGGTTGATATCCTCGCATATCGAGAAGAATCTCCAAGCACACCAAGCCACTGGCTGACTTTTCATGGAAGATAAGAAGTCCTACAAAACTTTGATATCCTCCTAAATGTTTCCAAATAAGGATTTAGTTGTGCTTGTTGCAAACAATTCATGTAGATGCAATTATATTTTGATAACTTGCTATCACATGGGTTCCGCAATCTAGCTCATCTTTTGGAGCTTGACATTGAAGTCCATGTCTTGAGAATCTAGTGACTTTACCTCTATGGTAAATGTTGCACCCTTTCTATTCGGACATGCTGAGTTTGAAGTATCTCTCCACTAAACAAAAGATGAATCTCAAGCAACAATGATGGTTGGTGTCCCTCAAGTTTTTGACATAGGTCTCTTTGGACATCCGGTAAGATTGATGTAGTGGTTGACACAAGCCGGAAGACTTATTGCCATATCCTTTTGAATCAGCAATAACAACCACTCTTCGTAAGGATTCTTCTATGATTTATTATAGGAGTTAGGCTTATGGTTTACTTTGTATCCGAAGTTCGATCTTTACTTGATGACTGATTGCAGGCTGGTCAGAAGTCTGCTAGTGTTTCAAACATCAAGGAGAACATTTAAAGTAGAGTTGCTAAATGTTTCTCGGTCAATCTTCCAGACCCTTTTATCACGGCAAGTGTCTTATTATGCCAAGTACTTGGAGTCTGAGAATGAAGTTTATTTCTTCCCATGTCATCAGGAATCTTCTCAATTATTCATATGGTGGTGTAAAGTGATATCATGATCTTTGGTATGGATTTTGATAGTCCTGGATGAATAAAGAGTTTCCTTTCCGCTTTCTTAAACGTGTTTGAAGAGCGACAATGATTTTGGTAATCAATAGTTTCTCTTGTTACATGTTCTTTGTGGCTCTTACGAGTCCTCTGCACAAAAACACCTTTCTGTCTTGGCTTTCTGTTGAACCAAAGAATGACCCTTATGTGTCAAAAGTAGTTCAACAACTTGGTTTTGTTGGTATCTATCTCTTCCACCTATAAATCTCTACTTAAGCTGTTTAGTAGAGGTTTACCTCTCGAAGTCTGCAGTCATGTTTAATTCTGTTGGAAGTCTCCTTCTCTCAGAAGTCAAAACTCTTCTACAAAGCTCCATGGTCTCAATCCTTATGGAGACCAATTATCTGTCACCTTGAAACCTTCTCCTTTTGTTTCCTCCTCTACCTTGACGTGTTTCATGTTTGTTGGATCTAAACATGTTTGTGAAACATCTATCCATGAGTTGTCCATGAGATACTCAGTTTGCGGTTCCGTGTCATTCCCTCTCTTCCTTAGTCTGAGAAGCCACCTCGAGGATTATGAAGCGCTTCATCCACTCTTCATGGTGTTATGGATCAACCTGTTCGAGAAGATCGTTGAAGTTTGGCATAACCCTATTCCTTCTATCTTCCTACCTAGGAATCTCGGGACGAGATTCTTTTAAGGGTGATAGAATTGTAACAACCCTAGTTTTATTAAATGCTAATTAGGACTTGATTGTGCATTCATGAGCATCATTTAAAATGCATACAACAAAAAGGTTCTCGAAAACCCTAAACCCTAATCCTTCTCCCTCTTTTTGGAATCCATTCAAAAGGGTTTTGAATATTTTGAAAACCCAAAATGTGTGGAGCCCAAATTGTTCTGAGGGCCCCTTACTATTTTTAGATATTTTTAAAACCCTATAGTATTCTCAAATAATTCAAATCAGTATTCAAATTCAAAATACAAAGAGAATATAGAGAAAAATAATAGAAAAAGGTTACAGGAAATAAAAACTATCCCTAACCCTAACTTGGACCGCAGCCCAGCCAGCCCAGTTCCTCTCCTTTCTCTATCTGCTGCCCTCACGCGCCCGCAAGTAGCCGCAGCCGGCCCAGCAGCAGCCCGCCTCGGCCCGTACCGGTTCGCCCTTTCTCTTTTCTTCCTCCTCTCGCCAGAAGTACGTCGGCGACCAAGCAGCTACGTGCCAGGGACGTGTTCATCGTCCGCCACGTCGCTGTCGCCGCCCCTGGACCGGATGACTACTCCAGAGAACCACACGTCTCCCCTCTCTCTCCCTATCCTTTTTTTGAGGGTGAAACAGTAGGGTAAAGAACCCCACTGCAATTTTTATAAATCATAGAGAAATAGATAATAATGTGGCAAGCTAATGAATCGAACTCATGATCTTTGAGTTCCTAGTCACCTATCCTCTTCTCTCGGTCTCTCTCGCCCTCTAGCGCTCGCCCCTGCAAATCCTGAACCCTAGACCAGACCTCACCGATGAGCCCCATCGTCTCCGGGCTCCCTCGCCCTGGCGTGAAGTGTCGGAGAACCTCCGTGCTGGACTGTGTCTCCTTGTCAAAGGAATCGAGCTAGTTCGCCCTCTATCGCCATCGACGACATCTTCTGCCCGAGCTCCGGCCGCCGTTAATTCGTCGTTTTCAGACCGTCCCCGGCCTCGTCGACCCCTCCATCGGCCTCCTGGTGAGCCAGAGGTCCTCGTGGCCCTCTTCGTTTATCTCTCTCTCTCTTTCTCTCTCTCTCTCTCTCTCTCTCTCTGTTTTGTTGCCACCGCAACCACATGCAAGCCTCACCACCGCTAGTCATCGCTCCGGTGACACCCTGCAAGCGGCGCCGCCACTTTATGGTAGCCCGCGACGCCCTCTATCCAACGCCCCTAGCCGCGTAGCCCCATACTGTCCCTATCGCCAGATTCGACCCCTAGCAGTGGGAATCTCCATTGCTGATGTCATGCTGACGTCAGCATAATGCAATAACCCATTTTGTTTTCTTTAAATCTTTTGTAAATTGTTTTCTTGAATATAGATAACCCCGTGGGCCCCATCTGTCAGATTTTTACTCTTTTTGGAAATTAGTTTCTGAAATGAATAAAACTATGACATGTGGGTCCAGGTTGTAAAATGATTTACATAAAGCAAAAATGTTAAAATGATTTAATATGAATTAAAAATGGAGAAATTCATAACTAATTAGTTATAAATCAGAAAAATACAAACATTTTATCAAAATGTTCAGAAAAATGAGATCTACATCTTTAATCTATAATCATGCATTGTTCAACAACTTGATTTGCAAGTTTAATTAGAAGAACTAATTGAACCCCGTAGGTGATTCCGAGGTTTCCCCTGTTCTAGGGTTTGCACCCCTCGGACCCTGATTAAATTGGTCGAGCATGTCTTAGGGATTAATTTCGATACACTTTAACTTGTCATATCATCATCCTTATTTGAGCATTGCATCGATGCCATGTGTTGATTGTTTCCCTTCTTTTTCGGTGTTTTGCTTCTTCCCGGAAGAGTGTGATATCAGAATCAAGATCGAGATCGAAGACCAAGATCAACACCGACGAAGATCAAAGATCACTACTTGACCAAATGTAATCAAGTCAAGTACTAGATGTTCGAAGTTCTGCTTTCTGGATATCAACTGGCAAAGGCAAGCGAAGCCCCACACATGATATAATCCTATGATTTCAAAGTATTTAAATTCTTGCCATGTGCATACGATTCTATTAGTCTTTCATCGATAGATGGAGTAATCCTATATGATGCATGATCCTTTGTAGCATATACTCCCTTATCCACTGCTCCTAGCATAACTAGGGTTTGGCTTGTGAAGTGTTGCTAAAATTGTTACATCTGTTGTGCTTACCCATGCTTAGACGTTACCATTGGTCCATCCGGTTGATGAATCAGAGCTGCGAATGAATCTAGTATGACAGGATGACGTGGTATGATCAGAGATGGATAATAAACATGCTAAGGATTGTATGGGAGGCCACGTGGGTTGTGGTTTTTGCAGTCCCATACTTGCCACCCTTAGGACCCGATGTTCTTGCCTCTTAAACCAAGACGAGCATACAGCCACACCGGGGCATGGAAACCCCCTCGACCAACTAACTTGCCGAGTAGATTCCATGAGTCACATAGTTTGGTAGTTCCATTCGACATACGCATTCTGGATCTTCTCGAAGGAGGTGAAGGAGGTGCATTCATACAGGTAGGTAAGCGTGGCAGGGAATGGGATATGCCCAGCATCCGTAATCTCAAACCCTGTTCACATCATTAGGGACCAACTTCGGGACTCGACCCATTATGGCGGCATCTCCCTAGTTTGTGACTCATGGTATTGGAGAAAGCAAGGTAAAGGTCGTGTCTAACCACCCTCTGTCGGCCTTCCAAGGAAGAGGGCTTATCTAGTGGCATTAAGAGAAGGTTAGTACGTGTGGGTAAAGTTGTACACCCCTACAGGGTTATCAATCTTTTCAAAAATCCGTGTTCGCGGTTATGGCAACGGACGTGAAGATCATAGAGAACTTGAACCTAATCGTAAAACTTGGCAAGATAAGTAAAGTGTGCTTAAGGATGCTTCCTCATGGGTACCAGGGGGTGATCCTAGATAGGTTCAGCTGGTGATGATTCGGTGGATATAAAAAGATGATCAAAGTTGGAGATACCGCTCTCTTATCCCCTTCTAAAATATTCTGATTAGTCGAGATTCTTCTCCCTCTTGTTTTTCAAAACAAATATGGCTTGATGCAAAATAACTCCAGCAGCCATAAGTCTTGCGGAGTACACCCTATACTCACCCTTGCTTCGTTGATACTTTTGTAGCTGAGTAAGGGTTATCATAGAAGATGATTTCTTCACGGCATCGACATCTACTAGTAGTTAGGAGTTCCAAGTCGGTAGCCTGGAATCTATGGATTGGACGTCATTGTTATGCTTCAGGCCTCTTAGGCCATTTGTTAAGTTTGCTATACATAGTAGCATAATTTGCCTTCCGTTCTTTGATGTTTGTGGTCAGTGACCCCTGCTTGTAATATTTTGGTTCTTTTCTCAGTTATGAGCTCGCTGTAATAATTTTTGTGTCGTAGGGTCACTATTGTGTTTCCGATTTTCTCTCTATACGCTTTCAAGATTAGGTTAGACTTATGTTCAGACGGCAGTCTGGGGTTTGTCTGGCCTTAATCCCGGGGGTGTCACACCCTCATCCACGGCATGTGGATGGCCAAGATCGGTGGCGCAACGCACCTAGTCATCTATGGTGAGTCGAACCTCGTCGTCCAACAGACGATGAACGAGTGTGACGCTCATAGCGCCAACATGATCACGTAACGTGCACTCTACAACTCACTCAAAGGGGACTTCGACAGCTATGAACTTTGGCACGTCGGAAGGGAAAGTAATGAAGAGGCTGATAGGCTCGCCAACATCGGATCTACTTGCGCACGGGTGCCACCAGGTGTGATCCTCAAAAAAATCTGTGTACCCTCTATCAAAAGAAAGTTCCCAAAAGGGTCAATCGAAGAAGCAGAGCACTCGGAGGCTGCGCCACCCGAAGGACAGCAAGGACCTGAAAAGCTCGACACCGAGGCCGAGCTTGTCATCCTAATGCAGTTCATGGCGGTCGAAGAAACGTGGACGCATCCGTACCTTCGGTACCTGATAAACAACGAACTTCCCGATGACCCGACAGATGCCCGACGCATATCTCGTTGGTCTAAAGCCTTCATCATCCACAATGGCGAGTTGTACAAGCACAGTATTTCAGGTGTGCTCCAAAGGTGCGTCACCATCGGTGACGGCAAAACCATCCTCCAAGACATACACGAGGGCATCTGCGGCCATCATGCAGACAGTCGCGCCTTAGTCGCCATAGCTCTACGAGCTGGATTCTACTGGCCAACAACCATGAACGACGCTAAGGACATCGTCCAAAGGTGCAACGCCTATCAGTGGTACGCGGACAAGCCGCACGCACCAGGATCGGAGCTAAGGCTCATACCACTGGCCTGGCCATTCGCCTAATGGGTCCTCGACATGATCGGAAAACTGTCCAAATCATCGAAAGGAGGCCACGTCTACCTCCTGGTCGCAGTCGACAAGTTCACCAAGTGGATCGAGGCCATGCCCGTCACCAACCAAAGCGGCAAAACGACCATCAAATTCTTTGAGTCCATAGTCTACAAGTTTGGTGTGCCACACAACATCATCACAGACAACGGCTCGAACTTCATCTCAAAAGAACTCCAAGACTTCTGCGAGGGCCTTGGCATCAACATATCATACGCCTCTATGGCGCACCCGCAGACCAACAGACAGGTCGAAAAGTCCAACGGCCTCATAGGCAACGACAACAAGAAACGCCTGATGTTCCCACTCGAAAGGCTTGCGGGAGCCTGGGCACAGGAGCTACCCTCTGTCCCCTAGAGCCTGCACACAATGCCGAACAGCTCAACTGGCTTCACGCCCTTCTTCATGGTGCACGGAGCTGAGAGCGTGCTACCTGTCGAGGTACGTCAAAAGGCCCCGCGGGTCGTCGCCTACAGCGAAGCCGAATCAACGGCCGCACTCGAAGACCCCGTCGACACACTCGACGAGGCACACGACATTGCCGCGGCCCGCTCAGCGGTCTACCAGCAAAGCCTCTGCAACTAGCACAGCCGCCGGCTGCACCCATGGTCCTTCGTCGAGGGAGACCTCGTCCTACGACTGAAGCAAGAGCGGTCGAAGAAGCTCGAGTCACCCTGGGAAGGACCCTACATCGTCTCATAAGTCATCCCAGGTGTCGCCTACCGCCTCATGGATATCGCATCAGGAGTCGAATACTCCAACCCCTGGAACATCGCACATCTGCGACGCTTCTACCCCTAGCTACCTCTTTACTTTCAATAAGGCTACTCAGCCAAACAATGTACCTCCTAATTACGACTATGAATAAAAGCTAAGTCCCTTGGCAGAAATTTCTTTTTCTTTGCATCACTTTTCGCTATAACACGCTCGAGGGCTATGCCTCACCTCACGATCTTGTCGACTAAGAACAATGCATACAACCTGAGTAGCTGACCATGTCAGGCTAACGAAAAGGACATGCACATAACAAAGCATCACGTGCTAGTACAAATAAACTTTAAAAAGGTCACAATGATCCCACTAGAATAAAATACAAATTTTACATTAAGTTTTTCTATACATGATCTACCTTTTCTGGAGAATCACATTCTCCTACTGCTCGAACAGATCTACTATCTCCTCAGCATGTTGCGCCATAGCTGCATAATGCGGACGCATGTCCCAAAGGGTGCCACCAGGCCGAAGGGGTGGCCCAGTCGCCACCTCCGCAAGGTTGACATCACGACGATGCAGCCGAACAAGGGACAATGCAGCTTTCACCCCAGCGATCAGCTGATGTCGCACCAACTCTTTGACGTGGCCCATGTTCCGAAATTTCGCAAGAAGGCCCCAAAGGGTGGAAGGTGCCTCATCCAAGGGGAACATGATCGCCCAAATGGATGCCAGAGAAGTCCTCGCCTGCTTCAGCATCCGAGAAACCTGATGGACACGATCTTGCACCGTCACAAGGACGGTGGCCTGGTCGCGATCCATCTAGAAGAATCCACCAGCCTCGAGGTCCTGTTGCTTCAAGCAATTCATCCGAACAGCGACGCGCTCTTTCTCTTTCTTCGGAACGAGATTCGCACCTGAAGAATGCACACAATGAGAAAACACGCAGAACTTCACCTGAAAGAACAACATCTCGTAAAGACTCACATTGCAGTTGCTCGATCATCTACCGCAACTCCCCCATCAAGAAATCCTCCCTAGTAGTGGCTCGTTCATCCTTCGACTTCCACACATATGAGTGACCTCGAATGCTAAGGATATCCTTGTCCAAGCTACGGACACGGTCACGAAGAAAAACCAGCCATGACGCATCATCAAAGGATGGTTACAGCCCAGGAGCATTCGGAGTGACAACAGGAGCCTCACCCGAAGGACCCTAAAGACAAACAAGTAAAGACATGAACATCACAAGAATCTCTGGCAACAGCTCGAAGCATAAATTTATATACATTAAGGCCACCTCGTGGCATAAGTTGGGTATGTTCATCAGCAAAAGGTTACAGTTGGAAACCAAAGAATAAAACTACAACAGCTACAACACATGGGCCTAAGAACCCTCATCCGGAGTGGCCTCGAAACCAGATTGTTTGCTCTTGGCCTCCTCCTTCTGCTTCACGGCATACTCAGCCAGAAGATCGATAATCTTAGGCCCATAACGCTTACATCGAGAGGCAAAGAGGGCGAAAGATACCTCTGAGCCATCTGCAGCCATTGGCATCTGGGATGTTATGTGCGACAGATCTAGCTCTGCTCTAGATGCCATCACCATCGCCAACCCCATGGAGGCGCCGAAGCCCTTCTGCTTGCGCTTATACACCGCCGGAGCGTCCTTCGACAGAGCATCCGCAAGGGCGTCGATATCCTCAAGGGAAGTCTCTTGGGGACGACCTCCTTGTAGAAGCGCTTGAGCACTTCCTTGGCCTTCGCCAAGGATCCAGCAGCAATGCTGCAGCGATCTTCGACCGCTGCGGCGGCATCAGCCAAAGCATCTACATGCTCCAGCGCACCATGATCAAACGTGATGCCCGAAGCATCTGAACCAAAGAAGAAAACTACCCGAATAAGAGCAAGAGAAGACGCAGTCGAAAAAACACAAGACCCACAACAAGTGAAAGGAAACTCACCAGAGAAGGCTTTGGATGCAGCCATAAGCCTATCCGCCATCTCCTTCTCGCGAGCAACCACCGCAGCAGCGAGTTGCTCTTCGCGATCGACAGCCTCTTTCTGCACGCGCTCCTTGGACTCCGCAACTTCTGCGGCCTTCTTCTCTGCTTGACCAAGGCTCTTCTCGAGAGCGTCCAGCCATCGGAGGGACGCATTGTTTTCATCTGCAACATCAAGAACCACTTGATCAATACAAGCAAAATCCATGGGACGGACGAACTACAAAAGGGTGAGTACATTATGCACCTTGAAGCTGTTGCATGCTAGCCTCCAGCACCAAGTGTTGCTGGATAAGGAGGTTAGCGTTGTGTACAAAGAGCTACAATAGAAAGAAAAACCATCAGAAAAGGGTCGGGGGCTACACCACACAAGAGCAAAAAATGACCAACAGGTCACCCGAAAGGGCTCAGGGGCTCCCCCCAAGGGATAAAGAAAATACTTACGTGTTCAGGTGGAGACTCCGAAGTTCCGCATGCGGTCTTCTGAGCTACGACTACCCGAGCTTCTCGCTTGGAGAGGTTTGGGCCATCATCCTCAGAGTCGGCCACCGCCTGAGGGGGAGGAGCTGTCGGCTTCGACTCCCCTATAGCCTCGTGAGTGTCCTCGCTAAGAGGCTCCTCCGAAGAATGGCTGGAAGAAAACGTCTGATCAGACAACAACCTACATTACCCAGACAGGTGACAGTAAACAATTTAGGTGAAGTCACTTACGAATCAATGTCCGATAAGTTGAAGACGGGCATCGCCTTCTGCTTATTCTTCTTGGCCGGCGACTCCGGAGCTACCGCCCGAAGAGGCACGGTAGGAAAAGGTGTGGAAGAAGCACCACCATCCTCGCCATGACGCTCGAGGAAGGACGGACCCCTTAGAGTTGGCGGGGTAGACGCATCCGAAGACTCACTACGGGAGAGCTTTCGGGTCTGCCCTTCACTCACCTCGAGAGCATCCGTAGTAGGCGACTGATCTGGGGGAAGGTCAGACTCAGAGACCACCTCCTCATTGTCTGGTGCTTCCCTAAACTTCTTATTCAAACGAGGCATAGAGCCTGTTACCTTGAGGCGCTGCAAGAAAAAAGTAAAGAGACATAATGTGGCATCCCGCAAAACCACTACTAGAAAATCGCGTTGAATTTGTGCATTGCATCGTCATCATCATGCATGGTTTGCCAAAACTATTTTCGCAACGCCCGTTTTGTTTTCCAAACGCCCCTCTTAATTCAAACACGCAAAACCCGGGTCGCCGGATTATTTGGTTTTGGCCGCTATCGGTTTGCACGCGGCCCGTTAAAATCAAATAAAAGTTTAATTGTTTTTAGTAGGGGCAGTCGAACGGGCCAAACCGACCCGAACGACCGCCCCAGATTTTAAATCGGTCCACCATCCCCCTGCCCTTCTATCCTAAGTCCACCAATTAGTCTACCCTCACCCAAAGCTCCACATCACCCCCTCCAATACCAGGCTGCCACATCACCCTCTCCCTTCCCTCTAGCCTATCCAACCCTGCCACATGGTCTCTCCCTCTCTCCTCTTCCCTCTCCCTATCTAAACCCACCCCACCAGCCAGCCCACGCGCGGGACCCATCCCCCACCACGCGCGCGGCCAGCTCTACACACCCCAGTACACACCCAGCCAACCCCCTCCCACTGCCGCTGGCCCCCACAGCCCCCAACCTGCCCAGTCCCCCACTCCCCAGACCCGCCGACCCCACGGGACCACCTGTCAGCGTCCCCTGACCCGGTCCAACCATTCCTCACCCCCCCCTTCCGCGGGACCCACCCTGCCCCACCGCCGCTGGCCCATCTCTCTCCTCCTCCTTTCTTCCCCAACGTCCCTTGCAATCCTCCTCCTCCTCGGGCCGCTGCCCGCCGACCCCCGCTTGCGCGCTCTCGCCCTTTGCCTCTCCTCTCGCTTGCAGCCCTCCCGACGCCACCTCCTCGCCCGGCGACAGGCCGCTCTCCCCTCCGGCCTGCGCGCCATCATGAGCCCGCCTCCCGACGGCCCCTGCCGACCCGACCACAGCGCCTCGCGTCCCGCGCCCGGCCACGCCTGCCATCGCCAAGCCTCGCGGCCTCCCATCGCCGTCCACCATGGCCTCTCCGTCACCCACGCGTCGTCCTTCGCCCGGCCCGTGGCTTCCTCCAGCCTGCCCGCGGAGCCCCGTTCGCCCCTCCTCCGGCGCAGCCTCCCGCCCCCGCCCGGCCGCCTCAAGCTCCTCGCTCGCCTTCCCGAGCCCGGCCGCTCCACCGCCAGCTCCCTCGCCGCCGCCAGGTCCCCGCGACCCCTCTCCTCCAAGCTCCGCCGCCCGCCGCGAGACCCGCCGCCGGCCCGCGCTCGCCACCGATCCGGTCTCCGCCTCCAGCGTGGGCGAACAGACCGCGTCCTCCTCCCTCCGGCCGGCGTCGCTCCGGTGCTCAGCGGCGCTTCGCCGCAGGTCTCGCCGAGGCCCGCGCCCGCCACCATCCGGCGAGCCCGCCCCTCGCCGCCCTTCGAGTCCGTCCGCCGCCCGTTTCTTCCGGCAGCCGCTGGCGCAGCGCCCGCCACCGCCCGCGTCGCCCGGACCGCTGCCTGCTCTCCGTGTCGCCCCCGAGCCGTCCCAGACCGCCTCCCCGCGTACTCGCTCCCGTCCGGCCAGCGCCGGGCCGTTCCCTCGCTGTCGGTCCCGCGTGCCTCAGAGCACATACCAAGCGTGGGGCCACCTGTTCCACCCTGCCAGTTCTAGAAGAGTTTGAACCCGACGAGCTGCAAGGCCAGCATGATCTCTGGGTGGTTGTGACAATCGGACAAGGTCAACGAGAACAACTGTCGCCAAGCCCTTCCTCATGGATCACCGAGCACTTCTACATGGAATCATCAAGACCTACCGCGACCCACCAAGACCCCGGTGCGACAAGCACCGATGCAGGACGCCAAGTTCGTCGCGAACCCGAACGCCCATGTCGCCGATGCGAGAACGACAAGCACTTCTACCCGAGCATAAGACCCGAGGAATCGCCGACAAGGACCGTCCCTACATCAAGATCTCCCTGGACACGACATGGACTTCCCCGGACGCCAAAGCCAACGGTCGCGAACACGAAAACCGTGTGACAAGTACTCCTTCATGGAACGCCGAGACCCGAACCGGAGGCGATCCCGTGCCGAAGACCGAATGCGACGAGCGTCGCGATCGGGGCCGTCCGTCGCTAACGCCGACCAAGTTCTGCTCCCGGACGCCGAGACCCGATGCGACAAGACCTACCCCGTCATCGAACGAGAACGATCCGCGGAAAAGCGACCTCGTCGAACCACGGACCCTGGACCCCGAACCCGGAACCCCAAGATCATCGACCACCCCTAATGTGAACCCTTTCCAAACCCTATTTCATGATATAATAACAACTCGTTGCATATTTAATTGTCATTCCGCATGCATAGCATTGGTTTGGGGGCCTTATGCGATCCACCTAATAACTAAATATGGGGCCCATATGCGGGCAAATCTAGTCTCACATCGGCCTCATTTAAACTTGTGTATCGAACCGAATCTTATCTTGCCTTGTTATAACAACATTTAAATATGCGGGGTCTAAATAACTCGAACCATTTAAGTAAATGTCGGGACCCGGTTCGCTTAATCTTGACCTAATTGCATCGCTTTCTTGCCATGCGTACATCGGACATGCATCATGCCGATCTTACGTCGTTTTATTAAATAGCGCATCGGTGTTTCTTCTAGTGTTTTGCTTCTTGGATTGGACCGTTGAGTTGATGTGAGCTTCGCCCGATCTTCGGATGAACCTTTCGACAATGTTTTCGGCGAGCATCTCTCCCTTTCTACCTATCTTACTTTTATAGTCTTTATTCCCCCTGTTGATCTATTGCTATCTGTGTTGCGATGCTTTAGTTTCCGTACCCGTGTTATTCTCTGCAGCCGTATATTGCCTTGGACACACCCTATTACCTGTTGTTTGGTAGATAGTTGGACTTGTGACGTAGTTGCTTGCCCAAGTCTTGATGTGTGTCGTCATATGCCACGATTCTTTGATGTATTGCCGCATGTTGATGTTGGAGATGATCCTAGTTTTACTTTTCGTCACTTTAATTTCTGTTTAACAACTAAAATTGATTAAGCGAGGCATCGGTGGGTGATAGATAATATTTGGTTTCGAGCCCACTTGTGTCCGTAAGACCCAGTACTTGATACTGTTCCTTGTTTTTACGCTATCCACATCCGGGAGGTATATGGGACCCCCGAGCGAGCTTGATTCATCTTATTTCTTGGGGCCACAAACTAGTTTGAGGTTTTATTTACGATCTGTACTTATGCCATGCTTTGCTTTATTTACGATTGTGCGGGTACCGCTTCTTTATCTTGTTAGGGCGTGACCGTTTACGTGGTATCGACAGTCCCGTTTGGGGGCATCTTGCTTACCGCCCCCCAAACTTTGGGGTCCGTCTCGAGCTAGCTTACCGTTCTTGGTGTACTCCAAGGGTGGCCCCTGAAATATTTCTGAATCCTGTGATTGTTCGTCGTGAAAGCCTCGTTGGGTTTTGTTTTGGTTTTCGAGGTTGATCGGCGTGTGTTGCTATTGGTGCACCCGGCGGGTAAAACTTTTACGAAAGCCGTGTCCGCGGATATGGACGACTTGGAGCACAGTATCTCGATCATAGACAAGCATAACTAAAGTTTACTGTATAAATTTGACTTATAATGACTAGTAATCAGCTCCACTACAACGGAATGGCTAATTAATAATGCCAACAATTGCTTGTTTGGTTGTAAACTTGCGACAATTGTATATGACTAGTAAGTATTGCAACTACAATGAATTGGCTGAATAAAAGTATCAACAACTTTGGGTTTCGGGTTTATCTCACGCTATCTCTGCACGATTAGTAATTGTTGCAACTATCACGGAATGGTTAACTAAAAGTGCCCACTGTTTATTTTATCGGCGATTATCTAAACTTGACTAGTAAAGTGCGCAACTATAAGAATAAATAAAACTGCCAACCTGTGTGAGTTCCTCGGTTGACTTCCTCGTTTGGTCTCGAGAAACACCGGAGATGGGTTTGTTTGGTGATAGCTTGAGTTGGATCCGGTTAGGTCATTCTCACCCCTCTCGATATGCCGGTTATCGAGTCTCTATAGGTTGTTTAGTGCATCTTGCCGCTGCCCGATCCACCATACCTATGTGGCGAGGACCGAATTCTAGCCTCGTGTCTTGGCCTCGATCTTGGCGCTCCTTCTTTGTTTTCTGTTACGCCCTTTCGGCACCCTTTTGTTTAAGCAGGTTTTGAGATCGGCCGTTAGCGGTTACCCTTCCGGCTTGGCCTGGGCAGGGTTATGGGCGCCATTGGTTATTCTTAGGGCTCTTAGCCCCATTTGCTTCTTGTCGTGGTGGGCTATATCGTTCAAGGTGATTGGATCTTTGTATAATATATCGTATTCTTGACTCATGGGTAAGTCTTATATATATCTGTTACGTGGGTCCCATCGAGGACTGTTGTGTGATGTTATTGCCGTTTTCCACCCGCAGAAAGTGCTTGGTGAGCACCTTTGAATCGTTTCTATCGGGTTTGGTGAATTTTGCCCAAACTTGCATAGGTCCGATTCGAGGGTGTTCTGATGGTATCGAGCTCAGCAGTTGCGATACCCTAAGTCCAACTGTAGGATAACCTAGCTAACGGCCGAAGTAGAGTGTCAAAACTATTTTGCAAAATCGGTTGGATAGTTCTGATTAGGTCTGATTTTACTCCTTACCCCTCTGCTATTATCCTCTTATCTCGACGTGTTTTGAATCTACCCTCTTATCTTTTCTTCGCGTCCAGGATTTCTCGTGGTTGGGTTTCCGTCGTACCTTCAGGGTTTCGCTTTCTCCCTTTTTGCAACGGAGGTGCTACGACCATCAATCTGCAACTTGTCTGTTGAACCTTTCATCCGATCTTTTGTTCTTGAGCTCCTCATCCGTATGTGTTCCTTGCTGGATAACAGTGTCGTTGAAAAACATATGAGAAGGACGAGCTTTGGTGAAGTTGGAGTCGACCTTGAGCACGTGTTGTTCATGCCAATGGAACTATCGCGAAACCTAATCAGTGTGTCTTTCATACGATTCCTGCTGGCATCGTCCCTTTGTTCCGGATACCGCCTATGAAGATCTTCAGTCTAAATCTCGAGAGTTGAGTTGCCTGATTCCCTACCCATGTAGAGAGTTGATAGTTTGGGCCGGGATGGACTGATCACCCTACCCGACTCTTACTGTTCGCTCTGTACATCGAACTGGTGGATCAATGTAACTTTTCCCTCTTCTAACGGAAGTTAGGGGTGGCTTTATTTGTGATACCTCTACCTTCGACTTTTTGTTTCCGGAGTGCTCCCTCGACGATCAGGAACAACGACCCTTTGTTGGTGGTGTCGCCGATTCCCAGATGAAGAAGGAACCATCGTTAGTGGTGTCGCGAAGATCTACATGATGCGAGAAGATTCAGATCGCCGACCTTTCTTCACGGTACCATGAGGCGGATCTCGAGGCGAGATCCATTGTTAGTGGTGTCGGTGTGGCATCCGCAAAACCACTACTAGAAAATCGCGTTGAATTTGTGCATTGCATCGTCATCATCATGCATGGTTTGCCAAAACTATTTTCATAGCATCGTTTTGTTTTCAAACGCCCTCTTAATTCAAACACGCAAAACCGAATTCGCGGATTATTTGGTTTTGGCGCTATCGGTTTGCACGGCCGTTAAAATCAAATAAAAGTTTAATTGTTTTAGTAGGCGTCGAACGGGCCAAACCGACCCGAACGACCGCCCCAGATTTTAAATCGGTCCACCATCCCCCTGCCCTTCTATCCTAAGTCCACCAATTAGTCTACCCTCACCCAAAGCTCCACATCACCCCCTCCAATACCAGGCTGCCACATCACCCTCTCCCTTCCCTCTAGCCTATCCAACCCTGCCACATGGTCTCTCCCTCTCTCCTCTTCCCTCTCCCTATCTAAACCCACCCCACCAGCCAGCCCACGCGCGGGACCCATCCCCCTGCCAGCCAGCTCTACACCCAGTACACACCAACCCCCTCCCACTGGCCCCAGCCTGCCCAGTCCCCACTCCCAGACACTTGACCCCACGGGCCCACCTGTCAGCGTCCCCTGACCCGGTCCAACCATTCCTCACCCCCCCTTCCGCGGGACCCACCCTGCCCCACCGCCGCTGGCCCATCTCTCTCCTCCTCCTTTCTTCCCCAACGCGTCCCCGCACCGTCCTTCCTCCTCCTCCGCTCGGGCCGCCCCCCCGCTTGCCGCTCTCGCCAGCTGCCTCTCCTCTCGCCTTGCAGCCTCCCACGCCACCTCCTCGCCCGACCGCCCGCCGCTCTCCCCTCCGGCCTGCGGCCACATGCGAAACCCGCCTCCCCGGCAGCCCCTGCACCGACCCGACCACAGCGCCTCCCGCTCCCGCGCCCGGCCCGCTGCCGAGCATCGCCCAGCGCCTCGCCTCGAGCCTCCCATCGCCGTCCACCGCGGCCTCTCCGTCACCGCCCGCCGCGTCGTCCTCGCCAGCGCCCGGCCCGTGGCTTCCTTCCTCCGCAGCCGCAGCCTACCGTCGCCGGAGCCCCGTTCGCCCTCCCTCCGGCGCCAGCCTCTCGCCGCCCCTCCAGCGCCTGCCGCCTCAAGCTCCTCGCTCCGCCTTCCCCGGCGCCGCTCCACCGCCGAGCTCCCTCCGCCGCCCAGGTCCCCGCGACCCCTCTCCTCCAAGCTCCGCCGCCACGCGAGACCCGCCGCCGCGATGCTCGCCACCGATCCGGTCTCCGCCTCCCGTAGCGTGGGCGAACAGCCGCGTCCTCCGCTCCCTCGGCCGCGGCGTCGCTCCGGTGCTCAGCGACGCCGCTCGCCGCAGGTCTCGCCGAGCCCGCGCCCGCCACCATCCGGCGAGCCCGCCCCTTCGCCCGCCGAGTCCGTCCGCCGTTTCTTCGGCCGGCCTTTCGCCAGCCGGCGCCCGCCACCGCCCAGACCGCGTCGCCCGGACCGCTGCCTGCTCTCCGTGTCGCCCCCGAGCCGTCCCAGACCGCCTCCCCGCGTACTCGCTCCCGTCCGGCCAGCGCCGGGCCGTTCCCTCGCTGTCGGTCCCGCGTGCCTCAGAGCACATACCAAGCGTGGGGCCACCTGTTCCACCCTGCCAGTTCTAGAAGAGTTTGAACCCGACGAGCTGCAAGGCCAGCATGATCTCTGGGTGGTTGTGACAATCGGACAAGGTCAACGAGAACAACTGTCGCCAAGCCCTTCCTCATGGATCACCGAGCACTTCTACATGGAATCATCAAGACCTACGGCGACCAACCAAGACCCGGTGCGACAAGCACCGATGCGAACGCCAAGTTCGTCGCGAACCCGAGCGCCCATGTCGCGATCAGAGCGACAAGCACTTCTACCCGAGCATAAGACCGAGGAATCGCCGACAAGGACCGTCCCTACATCAAGATCTCCTGGACACGACATGGACTTCCCGACGCCAAGGTCGCCAACGGTCCGCGAACACGAAAACCGTGTGACAAGTACTCCTTCATGGAACGCCGAGACCCGAACCGGAGGCGATCCGTGCAGAAGACCGCGAATCACGAGAACGTCGGCGATCGGGGCCGTCGTCGCTAACGCCGACCAAGTTCTGCTCCCCGGACATCGAGACCCCGATGCGACAAGACCTACCCCGTCACAGAACGAAGAAACGATCCGCGGGAAAAGCGACCTCGTCGAACCCTGGACCCTGGACCCCGAACCCCGGAACCCCAAGATCATCGACCACCCCTAATGTGTGAACCCTTTCCGAAACCCTATTTCATGATATAATAACAACTCGTTGCATATTTAATTGTCATTCCCGCATGCATAGCATTGGTTTGGGGGCCTTATGCCGATCCACCTAATAACTAAATATGGGGCCCATATGCGGGCAAATCTAGTCTCACATCGGCCTCATTTAAACTTGTGTATCGACCCGGAATCTTATCTTGCCTTGTTATAACAACATTTAAATATGCGGGGGTCTAAATAACTCGAACCATTTAAGTAAATGTCGGGACCCCGGTTCCGCTTAATCTTGACCTAATTGCATCGCACCTTGCCATGCCGTACATCAGACATGCATCATGCCGATCTTCTGTCGTTTTATTAAATAGCGCATCCGGTGTTTCTTCTAGTGTTTTGCTTCTTCGCGGATTGGACCGTTGAGTTGATGTGAGCTTCGCCCCGATCTTCGGATGAACCTTTCGACAATGTTTTCAGGCGAGCATCTTTCCCTTTCTACCTATCTTACTTTTATAGTCTTTATTCCCTCCTGTTGATCTATTGCTATCTGTGTTGCGATGCTTTAGTTTTCGTACCCGTGTTATTCCCTGCAGCCGTATATTGCCTTGGACACACCCTATTACCTGTTGTTTGGTAGATAGTTGGACTTGCGCGACGTAGTTGCTTGCCCAAGTGCTGATGTGTGTCGTCATATGCCACAGTTGCTGATGTATTGCCGCATGTTGATGTTGGAGATGATCCTAGTTTTACTTTTCGTCACTTTAATTTCTGTTTAACAACTAAAATTGATTAAGCAGAGGCATCGGTGGGTGATAGATAATATTTGGTTTCGAGCATACTTGTGTCCCGTAAGACCCAGTACTTGATACTGTTCCTTGTTTTTGCGCTATCCACATCCGGGAGGTATATGGGACCCCCGAGCGAGCTTGATTCATCTTATTTCTTGGGGCCACAAACTAGTTTGAGGTTTTATTACGATCCTGTACTTATGCCATGCTTCTTTGCTTTATTCGATTGTGCGGTACACTTCTTTGTCTTGTTAGGGCCGTGACCCGTTTTGGTATCGGCAGTCCCGTTTGGGGGCATCTTGTCGTTACCCGACCCCACAAACTTTGGGGTCCGTCTAGCTAGCTTACCGTTCTTGGTGTACTCAAGGGGTGGCCCCTGAAATATTTCTGAATCCTGTGATTGTTCAGTCGTGAAAGCCTCGTTGGGTTTTGTTTTGGTTTTTCCGAGGTTGATCGAGCGTGTGTTGCTATTGGTGCACCCCGGCCGGGTAAAACTTTCTGAAAGCCGTGTCCGCGGATATGGACGACTTGGAGCACAGTATCTCGATCATAGACAAGCATAACTAAAGTTTACTGTTATAAATTTGACTTATAATGACTAGTAATCAGCTCCACTACAACGGAATGGCTAATTAATACTGCCCACAATTGCTTGTTTGGTTGTCGCTTGCGACAATTGTATATGACTAGTAAGTATTGCAACTACAATGAATTGGCTGAATAAAAGTATCAACAACTGCTGGGTTTCGGGTTTATCTCACGCTATCTGTACCTGATTAGTAATTGTTGCAACTATCACGGAATGGTTAACTAAAAGTGCCCACTGTTTATTTTATCAGGACGATTATCTAAACTTGACTAGTAAAGTGCCGCAACTATAACTGAATAAATAAAACTGCCAACTGTGTGAGTTCCTCGGTTGACTTCCTCGTTTGGTCTCGAGGGGGAAACACCAGGATGGGTTTGTTTGGTGATAGCTTCAGGTTGGATCCGGTTAGGTCATTCTCACCCCTCTCTGATATACGCCAGTTGTATCGAGTCTCTATAGGTTGTTTAGTGCATCTTGCGCTGCCTTGATCCACCATACCTATGTAGGCGAGGACCGAATTCTAGCCTCGCCGTGTCTTGGCCTCGATCTTGGCTCCTTCTTTGTTTTCTGTTACGCCTTTGTCGGCACCTTTTGTTTAAGCAGGTTTTGAGATCGGCCGTTAGCGGTTACCCTTCCGGCTTGGCCAGGCAGGGTTATGGGCGCCATTGGTTATTCTTAGGGCTCTTAGCCCCATTTGCTTCTTGTCCGTAGCTGGACGCTATATCGTTTCAAGGTGATTGGATCTTTGTATAATATATCTGTATTCTTGACTCATGGAGTCGCTTATATATATATCTGTTCTGTGGGTCCCATCGAGGACTGTTGTGTGATGTTATTACTTCGTTTTCCACCCGCACGAAAGTGCTTGGTGGGCACCTTTGAATCGTTTCTATGCGGGTTTGGTGAATTTTGCCCAAACTTGCATAGGTCCGATTCTGAGGGTGTTACACATAATATAAATAACAGCATCAAATAGCAAACACTTGGAAAAAATGCTACGCGCATGAACAAATATCACCTGGGAAACCCCTTTGTTAGCGCTAAGAGGAGGAGTCAAAGATTTCCCCGGGAGGTCCTCATTGACCATGGCCTTCAGCAGGGGCCGAAGGGCCCTATCCAGGTCACCCGAAGACAACTCTTCGGATGAAACCCTCGTTGGATCGTTGGAGACGACGTAGAGGAACATTGCGTGCGCCCTAGCCCGGAGGGGCTGCACCTGGCGCTTAAGGAAGGTGCATATGATGTCGACACCATTGACCTCTTTGTCTAGCACCAACTGAAGGGCCTCCACCCGTTGGTAGAGTCTCTCCACCTTCGCAGTTTCACCCTCCAAGATGTGGTTCTTCCACGATCTCTTCGGGACGATCTTCTGCTCGGAGTCGAAGGGGGCAAGCCCATATTGCTAATCGTCCAGCTTAGCATCGCGGATGTAGAAGCACTTCCGGCGCCATTGTTGGACGGACTCGTGGATAGAAAAGGAGAAGAATTGGATGGAAGGGCGGACATAAATGATGCAACTGCCAAGCGGATAGACTCCGCCGGTGCCGGACTGCCTCTTCACGGAATAGAGCTTCCGAAAGAGGCCAAAGTGTGGCTCGATACTGAGCCAGCACTCACAAAGAGTTATGAAGCGGGCGACATGGAGAAGAGAATTGGGAGACAGATGATGTATCTGAATCCCATAGAAGAAAAGGAGTCCACGAAGGAAATGATGGACAGGAAGCGAAAGACTGCGAAGGATAAAGGAAACAAACATCACCCGAAACCCTATGAGTGGTCGGGGATTACCTCATCGCCGGGAAGGATTATGTCCTCCTTGTTCTGGGGGATCAACCTAGAATTGTGTAGCTTGCGCAGATCCATGGCTTGCACCTCTGTGCGCCTCCACCCACCGTCCATGATGCGGGTGGTCGCGGTGGTCTTCTAACGGCCGGTGGCGGCGCTCGACCCAGCACCGACAGCAGATTTATTGGTCTTCCCCATCACGCGGCGACGAGTGTGGCGGTGCATGCGTAGAAAAGCAGAGGGAAAGGTACGAAGAACTTCCACTACGCACTAAAGGAAAGCAAAGATCGCGAAAATGGAGGCAATGGCGATAAGAAAATGATGAAGGGTAAAATACAACTAATGTTTACTTATGGTATAAAAGGAGAAAGACGATGCACACGAGACATTGATCCAGAAGCCCTACAACGCACCCAAGATCCAACCCTACACGTGCCAGCATAGCAACGAACCGTCGCCAGCACGTCGTCCACTACGCACAGAAACCGAGGAGACGTCGTAATTTTCACCATGTTTGCGCGTGACTAGTCAACTTCAAGTCAGACGGTGGGACCCACGGTCATTCCGTCTCATCATCTTTGCCTCCACAGACGGTTGAGATCACCAATCGTGAGCACTAATGTCATCAACGCTAAAGTTAGCAACGGCTGGAAATTTTTGGCTGATCAATCAAGTACTTACTCGAACTACGATTCGAGAAACTACTCGGGGGCTACTCCTATCAGGAGCGCTGGTTGCGCACCTGAGAAATGACTAAGGTACTACACCTTGCAACTATCTTCGAGTCCTACGTCGAGTCTGCGACTCCACTACAGACTCGGGGGCTACTCCCATAGAGAGGATCGGTTGAGCATTCGAAAAAATTGTGTCCTTCGAACCTAAGCTAAAAACAATTGAACTAAAGTCTCTGCTCGAGTCTATGACTCGAACAGACACTTGGGGCTACTCCATAGGGAGCGCTGGCCGCGCACCCTATGAATTCTTCGACAGCGATCCTTCGGATCAAATACGACAAAATATTTTTGGCAAATTTCCCAAACCAACGCTAAGTGAGAAGCAATCTCCTTGACCACCCGAAACACCTCCGCGGTGATAAAATTTCGGATGATGTGTCCCCGACACAAAGATAAGTCCTACATATATCATCTGATGGCCTAGTAACGCACCTGACTGCGCTCTGCCAGTAAACTCCGTGTCAACATGCATGACGAAAAATCCTGACGGACGTGTTGGGTATATCACTTGAAAACCAGTGGGATTCGACTCCTATAAGACCTCAATGGCCTAAGTCGAATTACACGAGCATTCGTTCCAGATTCGATTCTAGGGACTCGAGTCAGATCGTGTTGTTTTGTCCCATGACAGTTAACTGGCCCTGATCCGTTGGGAGAGTCAGGCACACGCATCAACCAATCCTATGAACTAAACATTTTTCCTTGTAAAACAGGTTCGACTACATAGCACCCGAAAGATTGAAGAGTCCTCGGCCGAATCTATGATTTGACTGAGCACTCGGGGGCTACTGACATGGTTATACCCCACGGGTAGACAACATTGGCATACCTAGTCCAGACCAAGGAAGACCCATAGATATGCAGCCTGTGGGAATTGCGGGTGGCCCAAGCCCATGACACCTTCGAATCCTTGGAGAACAAGGGTACAAACCCTAATCTGTAACTGACTCGACCTAAGCCCGAGACCTGCCTATCTATATAAAGGCCAGGAGGGCTCGGCGAGAAGGATACCTCAACACACCTTATACGCACCTCACGCCAGATTGCATCTGCGCACCCTGGTAACCTTCGGTTCCGCCGTAATCACGAGCAAACAAGCAAGAGTAGGGTCTTCCCTCCGAGGGCCTAAACCTAGGTAAACCTCGTGTCCCTCGTTGCTTTCCTGTTAACCGTTCTGCGATCTCCAGCATCCCCATCTTCTCTAAAACCTAAGTCCATAACAATGGGCATTGACGAGATCAGACCTCGTTAGGGACAGACAGAGAGGGGCTAGGGAAGCGCTCTCAGCGCATGACCGGACCCTCACGACGGGCAAGAGCGCGACCTGGAATTGATAGAGTCAGCAATGCAGACAGAGAATGGGGGTTGCGCATGTTGACGGGCCCCCCGCCATGTCCAAGACCTGGAGGGAGTCCTCATTGATGGTCCCCGACGAGATACACCTCTCGAGGGAGAGGGGGTGGGGTTGCTACCCGCATGTTCCTTGGCTTCTTCGGACATTAATCCATGTGCCTTCTCCTCTTCTTCTCATTCCTGCGACCAAGGAAGGCTGTGTGACAGGACTCGAAGGGGAGCAGAGGGAAAAGGAAGATATCAACTCACCTCCCGCTCGTGCGGCTGGCCCAGGACTAGTTCCCCCTCTTTGGGACGAGTGGGAGTAAGGTACTCCTACCGCCTAGCATAGGCCGCTTCCCAACGAATTGCTCTATGGTGGTAGCACTAGCAATCGTGGTCACATCAATAACCATGTGGCCCTCGCCACCATTGGTGTCGTGATCTTCAACATTGGAGGGGTCCTCCAAATCATCTTTCGAGGATGATACACTATTAATCATCCTCCCTCGTCGAATATGCCGATATTCCTCGGCACCTCCGCTACGCGGCACGTCCTCATCATCTAGATTGACCACAAATCTTCTCACCGATCTTTGAGCGCGAGATCCCTCTTGAGGCTCCTGGACCAGGAGGCTCTCGCCCCATTGGTTGAAGGTGGGGAGCCTTGAGCGTATGGCACTGGCATCGCCCGTCAGGTACACGGGAAGGGCCCTAAGAGGGATCTCCGGCATGACTGCCTCACCAAGGAGCAGCCGCATGAGAATGGCCACAGTGTCATCGACGTGAAGCCCCACACAGAGCTTTACCGCGTCACGGCCTGAGGACATGGCCCAGACGCCTTTCTGATTCTCTTGCAAGGGCGCGATCTGCCGCTGAAGTAATTCCTGGACTACCATCTCAGCAGTCAAGCCTTGCTCTTCAAGTACGCCACTCGTCTTGCGAGGGGACCAGAGCCCATGCAGGCGTGCATGATCTCCCCGGTAAGTTTTGTTCATACACTGGGCCGAAGATCTGACAGAGGTTGACTTGTTGGCTTGTGAGGCGGGCATGCTCCTACAGTTCTACATTCCCATGGGGGCGGCGGTGGAGAACCTGGGATGGGTAGAGATGGAATACGCGGGTGAGCTCCTCGGGAGATCGTGCGCTGACACAACCAGGCGCGAGCCCAGCACCACTTGGTCCCTTGACTTCCTCGCCCCTTCGTAAAATGTGTGCAAGTCAAGCGTCTTGGGGCTACTGTCATACTATTGGCACAAGGGGTACCACGTCCCTTCAAGTTTCCAGGCCCGCATACTGCACTCTTCCGGAGCCTTGCGAGGTGCGTACCCCTCCAGAGGCAGGAGAGAGCCATGGGCTCAGGCGGAAGACAAGACGGGCCTCACTAAGAGCCGGATACTCCTTGGTGAGGCACTGTCTAAGGGCACGATAGTAACTCCGCTGCCCCCACAAGATGACGATCCAACGGCTGGTCCAAGCAGCAACCGGTCTCCCTCGGGAAAGTAAGATGCTGACTGCCTGCCTTGGTGCTAAAGGCAAGATGATGACGCTAGGGAGACACAGAGCCTGACATTGCCACTTTGGTGCAAGAAGACCCGCGGTGAAGCGTTGGCACAGGAGGGACGTCATCGGCAACCTCAGTGGCGGCCCAAAGTCCCCTAGTGGAGCCATCTCATGACCACGTGAAGCCAGCTAGAGTTTGTAACTCCTTAGGCGGGAAAGTGGTGACCCTTCCCTCCCAATATTTGGAGGGGAGAGGCTCGACACCGCTATAAAAGGGGAGGCACCCCTACCTTAGAACGGGTCGATCCCAGAGATCTCAAACCCTAGACATTGATCCACCATTTTATCCTCGTGAAGCACGCGAGCAATACAACAAAGCAAGAGTAGGGGCTTTATCTCCTCACGAGGGTCCCGAACCTAGGTAAAAACCCTCTCGTGTACACTCTCTGTTGTGCCTCTACTCTACCATTGCTATCGTCGTTGAGAAGCTTAGAACACGTGTTCAGCCCCCTAACAATCTCAGGGCTCGTTGGACCCCTTGTTCCTTCACAGGACACATTCTCTGACAGACGCCAAGCTATTGTTGTTCTCGATGATTAGTAATTTTAAACATGATGGGCTCATGATCTGCCTTGTGACTTTATGGGAAATCTAGACTGCTCGAATAAAATCTATCGATGAAAAAAAATCAAAGTCCCCTCTTGATGCACATGTTTGTGGAGTTGATGATTCGAGACCTAACTTGAGAAAATTCTAGGAAGACAAAGGTATCACTACCTAACTAGTAGAATTCAGATAACATGTGGCTGCCTCCTCCTAAAGATGTAGCCAAGATTAATGTGCACGCAACAGTGAGAAAGAATGGGCTTGCAGGTGCGGTGGTAGGAGTTAATATCATTTTAGGACCACTTTTATGCGTGATTTTACAGGTTTATACCACTTTTTGTTCTGGTTACCAAAATCTACCACCCTGGTGTAGGTTTTTTTGCAATTCGCGCAAATCCTAGTTTTATAGCGAATTGACAATGAAACTGACAGTGGGTCCTACTTGTTAGGGCGACGTGGAAATGTCCATACGGCGCGCGGAGATGGTCGCTAATGTCACAAAGAGGGAACCCTAGATGTAAGCGCCGGCATATCCTGGCGGCCCCTCTCGGTGACAGTGACAACCCTCCTCTCGGCGATGGAGGTGACCCCCCTCTTGGTGACGCCGATGATGTTGGCCCCCTTCTAGGTGGTGGTAGCATCCACCCTCTCATCGAGAACTCGCTTGATCCGTCACCAGAGCAACGTGCGGCACGGGCGCTAGCCAAGGCGATGCACATTCGCCATCGAAGTCTAGCCACCGGTGGGCATCCTCCCTCGGTGGCGTGGAGTAAGCTATTTTCCTCTTCCTCTTCCTCATCCTCTATCCCATTTTCTACTCTATTTGATTTAGGTAGAAAATTAGGGTAGCATTGTTAGTTGATCTAGTTAGCAAATTAGGGTAGCATTGTTAGCTAATCCAGTTAGCAAACTAGGGTAGCAAATCCTCCCTTTTTTCTACATTGTTAGTAACAAATTAATTTTTTCCTTATTTGTTGTAGTCCTGATGATGAAGTATGGGAAATTAGGTTTAACTTTACATGTCAAGACAATTTAGAGAGGACTTCATGAAGATCTGACATCACCAAACTGATATGTTTGCACTGATAGAAGAACATGGATATGACATTAGAGATCATATGTATTATGTTAGGGAGAAGGGAAAAGGAATGGCCGGAATGGAGTTGGTTGATAGCAACCCTAAGTTGCATAATATGCTAAGTAAATATGTGGAAAAAATACTAAATTTAACTATCCTTAAGCACAAAGCAGCACCGCCAGCTAATTTGAACATGGATACATGTGAAGCTCAAGCACGTATCACCGAGAAAGTTGTATTGTTAGTGGACAGGTCTAGTGTCACTTATGTGTCAAAAGATGATTGTCTAGTGGAAGATATTTTCCAATAGCTATAGATTTTTCAGATATATTATACCTTGGCACATAGCAGAGCTCAAATAGGAAGAAAAACGAGAAAGAAATTGTTTGCCTAGATGAAGAGGTTGTAGAGGAATATGATTCAGAAGAAGAAGATGACAGCTGGTGGAGCAGGCAAATGGGATTCAATCCAGAATATCATAACAAATCTATAGCGGAGGAGCTTGAGTATATTAAAATGTTGAAACAACAGAATATGAAGGGGAAAATTATAGATCCTGGGGATGAAGATATACTGAACAAGACAAGGCAGCACAAAAAGGCCAAGGCTAATCCATCTATGCACATTGAAGGAGAAACTGACGTTGAGGAGATTTATGATCCTTCAGATGATTTTGAGTCTTATGAACAGCTAGAACTAGAGCCTAATGACTTTGTAGATATAGCATGTGGGGACATACCTAAGGCATCAGGAAAATTGAAGCCAGCAAGGCCAGGCCCAACAAGTAGATCACATCATGAGCCTGAGAGTAGTGCATCATACTATCTCAGACCATCATCTGATGAGGAAGATGATGATGATATTGCTGAGAGTGATGATGATGGTTTTGTAGAAAAATATAAGCTTCTTAATGGTAAGAAGAGAAGAACTAGGAAGCTCGTTTCAAGGATTTGGTATGATGAATCAATGGAAAATCCACATGAGCAAATAGCAATCAAATTGTGCTTCACTGATTTTGCCCGATTCAGGAATGCTCTAATGACATACCACATTGCTCAATTGAGGGATTTCTACTATCACAAGAATAGCAATGTGAGAATAATTGTGATATGTACTAAAAAGGGGTGTCCTTTTTACATGAGAGGTTCAAAGATTGCTTATGAAAAAACATTTTGCATAAGAAAGTTAAGAGCTGAGCACACATGTCTTCCACATGGAGAGCAATTATGTTCCTAGGACTAGCAAAAGAACATGAGAGCTTACCTCTAGGATGAAGAGCTATCTGAATGCAAGCAAAGCTCATTCCTACAAGAAGAAGAAGGTTTCTGAAGATGGTACTAAATGATACTGCCATTCAATGTTGTCTATGAACTGATATAAGGTTTAAGACCGATGGTACTTAAAAATGTTTGTACATATTTTTGTACTATGCATAAGACAATGTTGGATGATCTAATATTTAAGACTATACACAAGACAAATCATCCAAGCCACAACCATCAAAGCACAACCAAGCCACAACCATCCAAGCACAAAAACATAAATTAAGTACCATTAATAGGTCAACATCTTACAAATTACATCTAAATTGTTAAACACATAATTAATATTGGTCCATTACAACTACATAGTAGACATTGTTCAACACACATAGGAAATACTAAGTCATTGCTCTCTCGCTCATCTAATATTGCCCATGATCCTCTTCAACTTATCTTTGTTGCCCTCACTAAACTTTAGAAGATCATAGAGTGAGTACTCTAATTTCTTCTTCTCCTCCTTCAACTGTTTTTTTAATATCACGATCATGCTGCCTTAGCTTCATCATCTCCTCACCAAACTTGTTCATCTCTTTGAGCACTTGCATTTCATTCTTCATCTCCTCAAACTTGATCTCCATCTCACCCAAATCCTTCTCAGCTTCATTCTTTAGGAACTCAGTGAGAGATGCATTTGGTTCTTTTAGAGATGATGTCCCAGCTGCCTTCTCAGCTGCTATCCTAGCTGCCTTCTCAGCATCATACATGGCCAAGTTTGCCTTATAAGCCCTTTTCTCTGTCATGCCAATGAACTTATTCACATCATCTAGCAGGGTAGTGTATTTTTTCTCTGCCTTGTCCTTCTCCTCAGCCATTTCCTCAATGAACTTCCCATTCTCAACTTCCTTATCTAGCCTAGCCGTGATGCTATCTTCATACCTTTCCCACAAAGTAAACAATGCATACTTCAATGTAGCTAGCCAATCATCATCTATCCAATCAACTAAACCAAAATTTTCCACCTGCTGCAAAAAGAAAATAAACAATAAGAAAACATTTTGCAATTGTTCTAGAGCTTCCTAAATGGGATGTAAATTCTATGACAATAAGAATAACAAACAATAGAATTGTGTATGCAAATAAGCTTTCTAAATGGCATCTAAGTTATATCACACCTTTCTATATACACGACAGATCTAAATAATAAAGTTCTCTGCCTTTCTAAATGCTATATAAATGCATAGAACAATAACAATAAAAACAATATAATTGTGTAAATACTATCACACAATTTAAATATTAAAGTATGAGAGCAACCACAACTGATCATTCTCTGCCAATATCTCTGAAATAGACATGAATTTTTGGAACAGAGTACTTACATTTTGCACAAAACACACATATAACCTTCTTCTAGTGTTTGTCCCTTCAAAGGCAACACACTTCTCATGCACCTTCTTGTGGATGTGTCAGACTATGTCACAGCCGACACCAATCCCACAAAATGTTGGGTCATGGATGGTATCTGGAGAAATGTCCATGGCGATGATGTCCTATGTGCCCGGGAAAAGCAAAGTGATCGAGTTCAATCCAGCTTAACCGCACTAAATCGACAAATCCCCAATTCGAGGACACCCGAACCCTAACCCTAAAATCGTAGGGGGGGAAGAACTTACCCCTAGCATCAAATCGGTAGAGGACTCGCTTTCCTTCCAGCTGGGCATGCCGACGCTACCGGCGGTGGCTAGAAACGGTGGCGGCACTGACTAGAACCATCGACGGCGACGACGGGAGAAGCAGCGTCAAACAGGGGAGAGGAAGAGGAGTGGTACATGGGTCAACGACGGTCCTGATTGGGCTTCTTTTGTCCTAGCGGGGGCAGAACAGTGCCATTAACTGCCGTCTCCGCGTGTCGTCCGGACATTGCCACGTCACCCTGACAAGTGGGACCCACCGTCATTTTTGGTGTCAATTCGCTGTAAAACTAGGATTTACGCGAATTGCAAAAAAAACTGCACATGGATGGTAGATTTTGGTAACCAGAATAGAAAGTGGTATCAATCCGTAAAATCACGCTATAAAGTAGTACTAAAATGCTATGCTGGACACACGATGGCCAATTTCTAGGGGCCTCGATGATTGTACTACAAGGAGTAGCGAAACCTGCTGTTTTGGAAGCTTTAGCGTGTAGGCAGCGGATTTGCACCTCACCAAGATCTTAGTGTCTACCAATTGTCAGGAGGTGATTAATTGCATGGAAGGAGACTACCTTGGAAAGTTTAGCATCGTTATGGAAGAGATCAAGCTAAAGGCGATGGACTGCGCGTCATCTACCGTTGTGCATGAACGAAGGAATCACAACAGGGAGGCCCATGGCTTGGCTCGGTCATAGGCATATAGAGAGAACGAGCATCATGTCCAGCAGCTGGAGTCCCCAGACTCTTTTTTTGTATTCCCGTAAACATCAACAATCAATAAATTGGCGCATTGTGATTCTCAAAAAGAAAATCAGAACCTACTACTCCTTCCGACCCATATTAGTTGACTCAAATTTGTCTAGATTTGGATGAATCTAGACACTATTTAGTATATAGGTTCATCTAAATTTTGAAAAATCCAAATCAAGTAATATGGGTCGGAGGGAGTAGTTTTTTTTAAGGAGAACCTGCTAGTTGAACAAAGACTTCCAAGGTAGATCAGCCAGAACTCTAAAAGACTTTAGGCCTATAAGCTTATGCAGTGTACTTTATAAAGTTTTGCCAAAATGTTTGGTTAACCGTTTAAGACCTATGCTTGGGGAGCTCATATCATTGAATCAGAGTGCCTTTGTATCAGGGAGATTAATTACATATAATGCTTTGGTGGCTTTTGAGTGCCTCTATTTTATTGAGCAAAACAATGATGGTGATAAACATTTCTATGCCTACAAACTTGATCTGTCCAAGGCCTATAATAGGGTTGATTGGGATTTTCTAAAGAGAACGATGCAAAGAATGGGTTTTACTTCCCGGTGGGTCGATTGGATAATAACACGTGTGACCACGGTGAGGTATTCTGTTAAATTTAATGGAACCCTTCTTGATTCTTTCTCGCCTTCCCGGGGCCTCTGGCAAGGTGATCCCTTGTCGCCTTTTAGTTTCTATTTGTGGCAGATGGTCTGTCGATGTTATTGCAAAAGGAGGTAAACGATAACAATTTTGTCTCAGTTAAAATATGCCGAAGAGGGCCAGGTATCTCACATCTGTTATTTGCGGATGATAGTCTCCTAATTTTTAAGGCACAAGCAAATCAAGCTATTAAAGTTAAGGCTTTGTTGAACACCTATTGACTAGCACTGGACAACTAATTAATCCAGAGAAGTGCTCGATTTTATTCGGTAAGTTGTGTACGGCTAACACTCGTGCTGATGTTATGTCAGCTTTGCAAATATCAAATGAAACCTTTGAACCCAAATATCTAGGGCTGCCAATTCCGGAAAGAAGAATGGGTAAAGAAAAATTCCAAAGCCTGCAATGTAAGTTGAGTAAGCTACTTGATATGTGGGATGACAACCTTACCACACATGCTGCTAGAGAGGTGCTAATTAAATGCATTGTATTTGCTCTTCCGGTCTATGTGATGAGTGTATTCAAACTACCGTATAGCCTCTGTGACGAATTAATGAAAATGATTAGAAGGTTTTATTGGGGAGCGGTGGAAGGTAAGCGCAAAGCCCACTGGATTGCTTGGAATCGGGTCTAAGGATGACAATTTTACTCATGGGTACGGGTACACGCGGGCACCGTACCCGCATGGGAGGGTATGGGCATACTTTTATACCTATGGGTAATACCCATACCCTGTTCATTAATTCATGGGTAGGGGTATAGGTATAGGACTATACCCATGGGTATACCCATACCCTGCCCATTTAGACTGACTTGTAAAACTTACCTGTAGATGAAGGGAATATGCCCTGAGAGGCAATAATAAAGTGTTTATTATGTGTATTCCAAGTATATGATATATGCTTATTTTGCATGCTATAATTGTATTAATACGGAAACGTTAATACATGTGTGTTTAATAAACAAACAGAAAGTTCCTAGTTATGCCTCTCTCATAAACTAGCTCGTTGATTAACAAGATGATCAAGGTTTCCTGATCATGGACATTGGATGTTGTTAATAACGGGATCACAACATTAGTGTAATGGTGTGATGAACATTCATCCGAAGTATAGCATTACGATCAAAGTTATTGAGTTTATATTGCTATAACAACTTACGAAGTGATCCTAATCCTTAGACCATAAGATCATGTCAATCACTAACACCGGAAGAGTTTCTTGATAACATCAACGTCACACCGTAACAGGGTGATTATAAAGATGGATTCAGAACTAATAAAGTGTTATGTTGAGGCTCATGGATCGAGAGTGGAATTTGTTCATCCCGATGACGGATAGATATACTCTGGGCCCTCTCGGTGATATCACATTGATTAGCTTGCAAGCAAGTGATTTGATCACTAGAATGTTATATCACAGGAACGAGAAAAGAGTGCATGTCGGTAACGAGATCAAACTAGGTATGGAGATACCGATGATCGAATCTCGGACATGTAATATATCGTGAAACAAAGGGATTAAGATACTAGCGTAAAAGGTTCCGACGATCACAAGAAAGTCATCGTTGAATGTGTGGGACTCAGTATGGGTCTCGGATCCGCTTCGATTATTGATCCGAGAGGGTCTCGATCATGTCCGCATTATTCACGAACCGTAGGGTGACACACTTAAGAGACACCGACATCCAATTGGAGAAAAAGTTTCATGACGAAAGAATACACAAGCGACGAAATTTATTTCACTAGATACTGAAATAGGATGTTGGGTGAAATTGCATAAAGTGGTTATGCATGTGAAATAGAATTCTAGCAAGGGGTTATTTGTGAATGTTTGTCATTAAATTAATTGACAAAATTCTGAATAAAATAAAAGAGTTTTATTTAATGAGAGTTTGCATTAAATTTGGTGGAAATTTAATGGGAATTTGAGTGGACTTTTGAGTGGAAGGAATTTAAAGGAGATTTGTGAGTGGAGTGTCCACCCACATGAAGAGGGGAGGGAAAGGGGGCAGCCCCCATGCGCCGGCCACCCCCTTGGGGTTCCCCCCTCCTCCTATAAAAGGAGCCCCCCTCCTCACTTGTCTCTCACGCCTCCTCGTGAAGGATCTCTCTCCCCCTCTAGAATTTATCCCCCGTGGTCTCGGACTAGAGAGATACATGTTCCCGGTGGCTATTCGGCAAGAAAGAGTTGTGCTTCCGCTGCATCGCTGGAGCGAGGAGGCGGAGGTTGCTCGGTGCCTCGAACGTGTGTGCGAGCACGGATGCGCTGCTGATTTCGGCGCTAGGACTTCCTCTCGATCTTGAGATCGGCAAGAGATCGTCTACATCAACCACGAGTTGAACTCGTTAAGCTTTGTCGGTCTTCAAGGGTATGTTCTCTACGGATATACATCCGCCCGTTGTTTGTATCTAGTAGATAGATCTTGGTATATAGTTCACATCGTAGGAAATTTTTGTTTTCTATCTTGCGAACCCTACGATTGGTATCAGAGCCGGATCTATGCATAGATACTTTACACGGGTAGTACACATATGAGTATGTGGGCGATGATGATCATGTTGTTGCTCCTTTGTTGTAATTTTGGATATTGGTGGCATAGTGGGATGAAGCGGCCCGGACAAACTTTATATGTCCTCGCACATGAGACCTGTTCCACGCTTGACATGCAACTAGTTTGCATAAGTGGCTAGCGGGTGTCTGTCTCTCCTACTATAGTCAATATCTATTTTGCAAGCGAGTTTTCAACAATTTGATTATCCTCGTTGTGGTTCATGTTCGTAGGTAAGAACGGTTCTATCTCGAAAGCCCTAAGCCACATAAAACTTGCAATGGATAAATTAGAGGCGTCTAGTTTAGATTGTTGCTGGGCTAGTGTTATGATAGAGTAGTGTTGTAAGTAGAATTATGAGATGATATTCTTACAACACACATAGCGTGTAAAATCCATAGACCTTGGATCTACACATATAGGTATGATAGTGATCATACCACGATGCACATGATAGAGATCATCTGCGGGAACCATATCATTTCACTAATAAACATATGATGTTTTGATAGCATCTTATATTGCTTGTTTAGCGCTTTGTTAGCATAATAAGATGATCCCTCATTTAAATATCAAGATAAGAATGTGTTCTTCCTTTAGTATGCACCGATTATGTTTTCGTCTCTCCAAGACATCACGTGATGATCGGGTGTTCTTGGATCCACGACCATATTTCGGGTGTAAAACAGTTACACACGCGAATACTAAGGTTCTAACTTGGCGAGCCTAGCATGTACAGACATGTCCTCGGAACACGGACCGAAAGGTTAAGCATGAGTCATATAGTTGATATGATGCCCATTTGATGCTCGCCTTTGAAGCTATACCGACTCACGTGATGATCGGACTTGGTGTAGTGGATTTGGTTCATGTAGTCACCAAAAAGGCACGAGGGATGTCGTTTTTGAGTGGGAGTTCATTCATAATATGAATTATTTGAACTCAATCTATCATACACTTAGTCTAAACTTTACAAATTCTGTTGTAGATGGCACGACCTGCTTTTAATTTCAATGTGTTCATGGAGAAAGAGAAACTAGCAACGAACGGTAGCAACTTTACCGAATGGGCCATGAATTTTAGGATTCTCCTCTCTGCTGCACAAAAGCAATATGTGCTAGAAGCGCCGTTAGGCCCCCCACCTTTAGATGATGCCCCTGACGAGGAGAACAATGTCTATCAGACTCATCAGGAGGACCACAACTTAGTTCATTGCGGCATATTGTATGGGCTAGAGCCGGAACTTCGAAAGCGTTTCGAAAACGACAATGCATTTGATACAATGGGTGAGTTGAAAATGATTTTCGACACACATCTTTGCTGTGAGAGCTACAATGCTTGAAAAAGTTCTTTAGCTGCATGATGGAAGAGCTCAGATTAGTGAGCATGTACTCAAGATGTCGGGTTACGCCGATAAGCTTGTGTCCTTGGGAATATCGATTCCCATTGACTTAGGCATCCATCGTGTTCTGCAGTCTCTGCCACCTAGATATAAGAGCTTCGTGATGAACTATAATATGCAAGGCATGAATAAGTCTCTCCCCGAGCTTCTGTCAATGCTTAAAAGCTGCGAAGTGGGGATCAAAAGGAACATCAAGTGTTGATGATCAATAGGTACACTGGTTTCAAGAAAGACAAGAAGGGAAAAGCGGAAGGAAGTAAGAGGCGGCAAGCTTTGTTGCGCCTAAAAAAAACCCGAGTTGGACCTAAGTCTGATTCCGAGTGCTACTATTGTAAGGGGGCTGGCCACTGGAAGCGCAACTGCCCCAAGTATCGGGAAGACAAGAAGGCCGGCAAGGCAAACAAAGGTATATATGATATACATGTTATTGATGTGTACTTGACTAGTGCTCGCAGATGCACTGGGTATTTGATACCGGTTATTGCTAATATATGTAACTTTCGAATCGGGTTGCGGAACAAGCGACCGCTAGCAAGGGTGAGGTCAAGATGCGTCGGCAATGGATCAAGCGTTGATGTGATCGCCGTCGAACGCTGCCTCTCCACTTGCCGTCGGGATTAGTTATAAACTTGAATAAATGTTATCCGGTGCACCGAGCATGAACATTGTATGGATCGTGTTTGATGCGAAGTGGTTATTCATTTAAATCCGAGAACAATGGTTGTTCCATTTATATGAATGAAATCTCTTATGGTCATGCACCGATGATGAATGGTTTATTTCTATGAGATCTCGATGATAATGTTACACATATTCATAATGTTGATGCTAAAAGGATTAAACTTAATGATGATATATCCGCATATGTATGCCTTGCCGTATAGGTCATATAGGCGTTAAACGCATGAAGAAGCTCCATTCGGATGGACTTTTGGAATCACTTGATTATGAATCATTTGATACATGTGAGCCATGCCTTATGGGCAAGATGACTAGAACGCCGTTTTCGGTTCAATGGAGCAGGCAGATTTATTGGAAATCATACATTCGATGTATGTGGTCCAATGAGTGTGTTTCGAGGTGGATATCATTATTTTGTTACTTTCACGGATGATTTGAGTAGATACGGTTATATCTACTTGATGAAACACAAGTCTGAAACCTTTGAAAAGTTCAAGGAATTTCAGAATGAAGTGGAAAATCATCGTAATAGAAAGATCAAATTTCTACGGTCCGACCGTGGAGGTGAGTATCTAAGTTACGAGTTTAGCACTCACATGAAAGAGTGTGGAATTGTTTCACAACTCACACCTGCCGGAACACCACAGCGAAATGGTGTGTCGGAACGTCGTAATCGTACTTTATTAGATATGGTTCGATCTATGATGTCTCTAACGGACTTGCCGTTGTCATTTTGGGGGTATGCACTAGAAACTGCTGCATTAACTTTAAATCGGGCACCATCTAAATCCGTTGAAAAGACACCATATGAATTGTGGTTTGGAAACAAACCTAAGCTGTCATTTCTTAAAGTTTGGGGATGCGATGTTTATGTGAAGAAACTTCAACCGGATAAACTCGAACCCAAAGCGGAAAAATGCGTCTTCATAGGATACCCTAAAGAAACTATTGGGTATTCCTTCTATCACAGATCCGAGGGCAAGGTTTTTGTTGCCAAGAATGGATCCTTTCTAGAGAAAGAGTTTCTTGCGAAAGGTGTGAGTAGTCGGAAGGTAGAACTCGAAGAGGTTGTGGAACCTTCTCTTCAAAGTATGGCGAGTAGCGCTTGGCCGGAAGTTGTTAGGAGTTGGCTCCACTGTTGAAGAGGGAACTAATGATAATGATCATGAAACTCGAAAGAGTACTAGAACCTCGCGGTCAAAGCAGACGCGTGCAGCTCCCGAGCAGTCGGAAACCTGTCATGAATTTCATGGTTGATGAAAATGATGACCCTGCGACGTATGAAGAAGCGATGATGAGCCCGTTCCAACAAATGGTTAGAAGCCATGAAATCCGAGATAGAATCCATGTATGAAAATCAAGTTTGGAACTTGGTGGAATTACCTCACGACCAAAAGGCCGTGGAGAACAAATGGATTTTCAAAGGAAGACTGATGCTGATGGTAATGTGACCGTCTAAAGCTCGACTTCGCAAAGGGGTTTCGACAAATTCAAGGAGTTGACTACGATAAGACTTTCTCTCCCGTAGCGATGCTAAAGTCAGTTAGGATTATGTTAGCAATTGCTGCATATTTCGATTATGAGATATGGCAGATGGATGTCAAAACCGCGTTTCTCAATGGTAATATTGAAGAAGAGTTGTATATGATACAACCAAAGGGTTTTGTCGATCCTAAGGATGCTAACAAGGTGTGCAAGCTTCAGCCATCCATCTATGGATTGAAGCAAGCATCACGAAGTTGGAATCTCCGCTTTGATGAGGTGATCAAAGAGTTTGGATTTGTCCAAACTTATGGAGAAGCTTGTATTTACAAGAAAGTGAGTGGGAGCAATGTGGCATTTCTGATATTATATGTGGATGACATATTATTGATCGGAAATGATATAGATCTTTTAAACAGTGTTAAAAGTTATCTAAACAGCAAATTTTCAATGAAGGACCTAGGTGCATATTAGGCATAAAGATCTATAGAGATAGATCTAGGCGCCTAATAGGGCTATCATAAGTACATACCTTGATAAGATTTTAAAGAAGTTTAAAATGGACGGAAGTAAGAAGGGGTTCTTACCTATGTTGCAAGGCAAGACATTGAGTAAGACTCAAAGTCCGGCTTCGGCGGAAGAAAGAGAGATAATGGACAAAGTCCCCTATGCTTCAGCCATAGGCTCTATAATGTACGCCATGCTATGTACAAGACCGGATGTGGCACATACTATTAGTTTGACTAGTAGGTACCAATCGAATCCAGGTTCGGAACACTGGATAGGGGTCAAGAATATCCTTAAGTACTTACGAAGAACTAAGGATATGTTTCTTGTATACGGAGGTGAAGAAGATCTCGTCGCTAAGTGTTATGTCGACGCTAGCTTTGACACCGATCCGGATGACTCTAAGTCTCAATCCAGATACTATTTCTCATGAATGGCGGAGCGGTTAGTTGGAGGAGCTCCAAACAACCTGTGGTAGTGGGATCAACAACGGAGGCCGAATATGTTGCTGCTTCAGAAGCGGCTCAGGAAGCAGTTTGGATGAAGGAGTTCATATCCGAACTAGGAGTGGTAGCAAACGTGTTGGACCCAATGGTGATCTATTGTGACAACAATGGTGCCATTGCCAATGCCAAAGAGCCAAGGTCTCACAAGCATTCCAAGCATATTAAGCGCCGGTTTCACTCCATCCGCGAGCATGTCAAGGATGGAGATATAAAGATTTATAAAGTACATACGGATCTCAATGTAGCAGATCCGTTGACTAAAACTCTCCCTAGAGCAAAACATGATCAACACCAGAACTCAATGGGTGTTAGATTTATCACTATGTAACTAGATTATTGTCTCTAGTGCAAGTGGGAGTGAAGGAATATGCCACGAGAGGCAATAATAAAGTGTTTATTATGTGTATTCTAAGTATATGATAGATGTTTATTTTGCATGCTATAATTGTATTAATACGGAAACGTTAATACATGTGTGTTTAATAAACAAACAGAAAGTTCCTAGTTATGCCTCTCTCATAAACTAGCTCGTTGATTAACAAGATGATCAAGGTTTCCTGATCATGGACATTGGATATTGTTAATAACGGGATCACAACATTAGTGTAATGGTGTGATGAACATTCATCCGAAGTATAGCATTACGATCAAAGTCATTGAGTTTATATTGCTATAACAACTTACGAAGTGATCCTAATCCTTAGACCATGATATCATGTCAATCACTAACACCGGAAGAGTTTCTTGATAATATCAAACGTCACCGTAATGGTGATTATAAAGATGGATTCGTAACTAATAAAGTGTTATGTTGAGTCTCATGGATCGAGAGTGGAATTTGTTCATCCCGATGACGGATAGATATACTCTGGGCCCTCTTGGTGATATCACATTGATTAGCTTGCAAGCAAGTGATTTGATCACTAGAATGTTATATCACAGGAACGAGAAAAGAGTGCATGTCGATGCGAGATCAAACTAGGTATGGAGATACCGATGATCGAATCTCGGACATGTAATATATCGTGAAACAAAGGGATTAAGATACTAGCGTAAAGGTTCCGACGATCACAAGAAAGTCATCGTTGAATGTGTGGGAGTCGTTATGGGTCTCCAGATCCCGCTCGATTATTGATCCGAGAGGGTCTCGATCATGTCCGCATTATTCACGAACCGTAGGGTGACACACTTAAGAGACACCGACATCCAATTGGAGCAAATGTTTCATGCCGAAAGAATGAACAAGCGCATGAATTTATTTCACTAGATACCGAAACAGGTTTTCGGGTGAAATTGCATAAAGTGGTTATGCATGTGAAATAGAATTCTAGCAAGGGGTTATTTGTGAATGTTTGCCATTAAAGTAATTGACAAAATTCTGAATAAAATAAAAGAGTTTTATTTAATGAGAGTTTGCATTAAATTTGGTGGAAATTTAATGGGAATTTGAGTGGACTTTTGAGTGGAGGGAATTTAAAGGAGATTTGTGAGTGGAGTGTCCACCCACATGAAGAGGGGAGGGCAAGGGGGCAGCCCCATGCGCCGGCCACCCCCTTGGGGTTCCCCCTCCTCCTATAAAAGGAGCCCCCTCCTCACTTGTCTCTCACACCTCCTCGTGAAGGATCTCTCTCCCCCTCTAGAATTTATCCCCCATGGTCTCGGACTAGCGAGATACATGTTCCCGGTGGCTATTCGGCAAGAAAGAGTTGTGCTTCCGCTGCATCGCTGGAGCGAGGAGGCGGAGGTTGATCGGTGCCTCGAACGTGTGTGCGAGCACGGATGCGCTGCTGATTTGCGGCGCTAGGACTTCCTCTCGATCTTGATATCGGCAAGAGATCGTCTACATGAACCACGAGTTGAACTCGTTAAGCTTTGTCGGTCTTCAAGGGTATGTTCTCTACGGATATACATCCGCCCGTTGTTTGTATCTAGTAGATAGATCTTGGTATATAGTTCACATCGTAGGAAAATTTTTGTTTTCTATGCTGCGAACCCTACAGTAGAGTCTCAACCTATGCGGCCGAGTAGCCTAGGGGCAAGTATGGGATTACGAATTTCTAAACTTTGATAATTGTCATGTACTCGTCTACCTATTATTTAGTAGAGATACTTATTTTTTTTTCATCAAATATGATATTAATTAATGTAAAATTGTGAATAACTTGTGTACTATTGCATCTACCCGTCGGGTACCCAACGGGCGGGTACCCATCGGGTATGGGTATGGGTAAAAATTTATACCCACGGGTATGGGTATGGGTATAGTTTTCTATCCATTAACTACACGGGTATGGGTATGGTATTGCTCTACCCTGGCCATACCCTGCCAATTGCCATCCTGAATCGGGTCATAAAGTCAAAAGACCATGAAGGCATTGGTTTCAAAGATTTAAGGCTTTTTAACCAGGAAACGTTAGCACGACAGACCTAGAGGTTAATTGAGTTTCCGAACTCCCTTTGTGCCCAACTTTTAAAAGAAAAATACTACCCTAATGGTCATCTACTACATACTATTTTTCAGGTAATGGGTCATCGACTCGGCATGTTATGAACATGGTCTAGACCTGCTGAAGAAGGGGGTGATATGGCGAGTGGGAAATGGTGTAAACATTCAGTCCTAGAGGGACTCGTGGATACCTCGTGACACAACTAAAAAAGCTACGATGCCATGACGATGTTGCAGATTCAAATGGGTAGGATACTTCCCTTACCTGATCGTGCATGGAATGTCCAAAGAGTGTAGCAATATTTTCAGCCAGACGATGTTGCAGAGATTCTAAAGATTAACACATCCACAAAATGAAAGTGACTTTATAGCCTGGTATCCAGAGAAGCGGGTTACCTTTTCCGTATGTACTACTTACAAACTTGCTTTCAATGAACAAACCTTTTCCGTATGTACTACTTACAAACTTGATTTCAATGAAAAAATGCATGAACAAGGTGGACTTGCCACTAGTAGCAGGCCTGGAGGTGAAAGGCGAATATGCGAGGATTCTATGGCAGGCAATGCACAAGGTATGGAGCCTCCCTATTGATAGGAGTTAAATATAGTAATTGTCCTAGTATTTGTAAAGGTGGCTCGATTTGGTCCTCATACTTGAAATTTTATCAATTTTGTCCGTGTATTTATGAATTAGGCTCGATTTAGTCCAATTTATGTTTATCGTCAAATTTCTGCTAACACGAACGACCGTGGACTGGAATCTTGCAAGAACAACCTCTAGCATCCGAGAAAATTGCAAAACACAAACAAACGTTAGACACCGAACCTTTTTTTCTCTATTCGCCATTTTATTATTTTTTTCTTAATCCCTTCATCTCCCATATCCCCATTGTTACTCCTTCCTCCGTCCAGAGCTCGGTTAGGCGCGTTGCCCATCCCCTCTACTTGAGCTTGCATGGCAACAACCCTGCCCAGCAACCCCACTGGCGGCGCACTGATGGTTTGTGAGTGAGGTGCGAGGCCGCGCCCTTGTTCACCCGCATGAGCACACCTGACAGAAACAAGACGGGTGCGTCGTGCCAGGAGGCGCGGCCGCCTTTGTTGTACATATAGATTTTTCCAAGCGCCGTCGCCGCCATTGCTCCAACGAGCAATTTTTCCCGGAGTAAGCTCCTCTATCGGAAGAGGACTACCCTATATGTCCCACAGAGCACAGGCTCATCTCGCCCGCTCGCGACTCCGTCAAGCTCGGATACCACCATAAGGCTATGTCCTCGACAAGAATTAGTCGGCAAGCCACTATCATCATCGATTTTGGTGAATTATGACGATTCCGAGCCTCGGAGAGCATCCATAGTGCGTGCAACACCTCGTTGTTGATGACTAGAAACGACGGCGCGCCGCCATGGACGTCCGTCGCACCGGAGACATGGGCCCCAAAGGAGAAGTCATGTTGACTTGTCTTGATGAGGGACACGATCAACAGACCAAATCGTGTAACGCATGCCTCCTATTTTTTAAGCCATAGCCGAATTATGGTTTTTTGTAATTTTCTCGGAGGCGGCAGGGTGTATTTTTAAGATTCTAGTCCATGTGTCGTCTGCGTCATGTCAAATTTGACGACAAACATTAAATTAGACTAAATCGAGCCTGATTTACAAGTATATGGGCAAAATTTAGCAAATTGCAAGTATGAGGACTAAATCGAGAAAGCCTGACAAGTACAGAGATTGTTGGTATATTTAACTTTATTGATAACATGCTTAAAAACACGGAACAAGAATGGCTTCTACATATCCTTTCACAGTTGTCTGAGCTACAACAAGCGTCTATGTTGATGTTGCTATGGATAATTTGGCATGTGTATAATAAAGTAACACATGATAAGAAGGCACCATCTGTGAAGTCACGTCGCTTCCTGGTCAGCTATATGAATTCTTTACTTATGATTAAACAGTTCCCGGATGCAGATGTTGCAAAAGGAAAAATGGTAGTGGCTTATGAAGAAGGCTTTTGTGCTAGGAGAGAACCGAGAAAAGAAAGCCAGAAGGCACGGCTGAAGTGGAAACCACCAGAGGCTGGGACAATGAAACTGAATGTTGATGGTGCTTTTGACCAACATGGTAAAAGCTGGTGCTGGAATGGTGCTGCGAGACTAGACGGGACAGGTTATTTTTGCTACCTGTCGCCAACTGCTTGTGTGTCGAGATGCAACAGAAGCGGAACTAGAAGCTATGGAAGTGCGACTGAAATTGGCGATGCACTGGACCACTAAGATGATTGTCATGGAGTCGGATTGCTCAGAAGCATCGAGCTTAGTGAAATCTGGCAACTTCAATAGTTTAGTGTATGTGTTTAAAATTTCATCTATTAGAGAGTTAGTTCAGGAAAGAGATATGTGTTAAGATTGGCCGTGAAGCAAATAGTGCCGCTCATGGACTTTCAGAGATAGATAAATTACAAAGGAGAACAACGGTATGGTTCCTTCTAATATTTCTGGAGCCATATCTGATGATTGTAACCTAGTTATATCTTAATATAAATCTCTTTCCCTCGTAAAAAAAGCACCTTGTATTCATATTATTACATCGTTCAGGGGAGATCCGTTAACCACACCACATGGTCACCAACTATCTCCTTGGAACCAAGGTTTGCACGTGCCCTCGACTATAACATTAACGGGGATTAAAAAGAACCGGGTACCCTAGGGACGGAGCTGGGACCAGTGCTGCCGGTGCTGAGCACCGGTCTAACAGCTGCACTGCCTTGAACATGTCTTAATTTCAGGGCTATGTATATAAAAATCTTGAGTAACTAGCTCCATTTAGCAAGGATTAGCACCACCCTTTGGGTCTTTCTGGCTCCGCCCCTGGGTACCCAAAAACCCTGAACTATGGAGGTATTTTATTTCTCTAAAAAAATCATACCCTTAGACCGAACGATCACGTGAGTTGGAGGAAATTGCATGTTGTAGACCCAGACAATTTGTTTCAAAAATAACCCGAGCCATGCCAAATTGTTCAGCCACTTCGTTTTCTTTTAGCAAGGCGCAACATCTTCACGGGAGAGGATTTGTGGCTCGTGAGCTCAATGGAGCTTGGTATTAGAAAAATTCAAAATTCGTACTTTTTTGTTTAAAAAAATCCAAAATTTATTTTGGAAATACATATTTGTGGGGTGAATGATCACAGAAACAAATTTCCAGCTGTATATAGTATAAAAAAGAGTAAATTTCAATTTTTACCCCCTATTTTTACTTTTTTTGACAAAAATTACCCCATTTAACAAACTTTCATCCTAATTACCTCATTTAGCAAACCTTGTACCAACTTTTACCCCTTCTAAAATCTTGTGAGTGTTTTGATAGGTGAGTCCCGGTCCCTAGCTAAATATGTCACGGTGTGCCATGTAGGCAGTTTTCTGGTGGCAATTTTTTCTTGTGGTTTTCTGCCGGCGTTGATTTTTGTTGTCCCACCTCGACGGATGTTGAGCCCGATGCAGCCAATCTGGCTAAACTAACAATGGATCTATGCAACGAAAAGACCACAAAATAACCTAACATCCAACATCAGTACCACATTTTACCGTCGATCAACTGTTGGCGTAATACATATCAGCAGTGACGGCTGCTGCAAAGATAATCTTGGTAAAAGGTAGGGAAATCTTATTCTTTTCACCTTATACTAAGCTCCATCTTGAACTTGCGCAGCTCCTTATCAATTGTTTTTATCTATTCATTAACTCAAACGATTGCTTTCCTAGTGCTTCCATGTACTAGCAGAACAGAACAGTAGAGGAGCAACCAGCAACCTACAACAACACAAAATTTCACATTTACATTTTGTGTCCATTTACAACATGTGCTAGGTAACAGGATGAAGAAATGCCCAGCAAATGGCAGGTACAAGGAACGGTCGTACCAATATCATCGATAAGAAGGACGTCCTTGGCAGCGCAGCCCCTTCTTCTGCTTCCACCTATTGCTGCTCCTCCTCTACGATGCATCTTCGTATCGACCAAGCTTCAGCACATATGGCAATTTCTTTGCCGTTGTTGTCGCTAGCAAGTCACCCTCTTTGGTAGGGTGTCCCCACTGTTGTATCTGATGGCGACTAACTGTCAAAATGCCCACCAGATTTTAGAGGGGGTAGAACCTGGCACAAGTTTTGCTAAATGGGGTAATTAGGATGAAAGTTTCCTAAATGGGGTAATTAGTGTCAAAAAAGAAAAACTAGGGGGTAAATACTGAAATTTACTCTATAAAAAATCATGTATTTCTGTCAAAGATTTGTCTTTTTGTACTTCGTAAAATAAAAGTTATTTTTGTATAAAATAATTTACGTACCTTTGGAATGTATAAGATTTTTTCATATTTTTTGGTGTTGTAAAAAAAATATTTTTGAAAAACGAGCTCCCGTGAGCTCGGGAGCCACTCACAGTTTTCGCATCTTCGCCATGTAGTATGCTCCCTATCGCCGCGAATAGGGCATGCCATCATAGCTTCGTGGAAGGCAACCCCATCCTCCAGAGCATGTAGCTAGGACAAATGACTTCAGATTAATCTTTATAAAATATATCGAAGGTGGCAGCCAGGTCTGGATTGATTTGTTATTGACGAGAAGAATTCTTATGGTTGAAAAATTATTTCCTCTCCCTACCTAATGCCAAACCTATTGCTGGAACTCATCAGTAGAGCGACACCTTTCTGCATGATTCACCTTATTCCTTTCGGTCCACCACGACCAGAGCTATCATGCTCTTTTTCTGTTTCCGGTCCTCCAACAGTTTTAGCACCTTCTCCATCAACTCCAGCAGGTTATTACAGTTTAGTAAGCACAAACGGACAAGTTCCAAGAGCGACGCTCTCCAACATGCTTTAACTTATGCTTCCTCTTGAAAAAGAGACACATCGTGAACCGTTCCCATCCCTTCCCTCCTCCTTGCAAAGGCGGTTAGAGTTTCATCGTCTCCCATTGCCAATGTGCCGATCTGCCTTGCTTTTGTGGTCTTTCGGGCCATGAGACGGGGTAGATCTAGACCCCCATCGGCGGGAGGGCTCTGTTTTCCTATTTTAGGGTTCACATTTGGTGGGGCGACGCTCAGGTGGTGGAGGCGGTGTTTCTTCCAACAAAGTATTCCCGGATTCAAGCCCATCCCGACAGCGATGTCGAGGAGCTTGTGGGAGTGTTATGGTCCTCGAGAACTTCTTCTGGCTGTGGGGGTCTTTGAAACGTTAAGGAGCTTCATCGGCGGTTCATCCTTCTTCGTCGTCTCTAGCACAGATGTGATATTTTTGACCCGTTCGGTGTCGAAGGGTAACCTCAACAATTCCCATTGTTATGGACTTAGGGTTTCAGGAAAAGAGAAGCGTTGGTGAATTCGTCAGCTTATCAGATAAACAAGGGAGTCGATGGAAGTTATTTGAAAATAGGATTATAGAGTCGTCAATTCTCTAGATGCAATCTAACTCACGGCGGGATGTGGGTTGCTGAAATCTAAGGTGCCCTGTCCCTCGGCTCCTCCTAGCCTTTATATGAGAGGCTAGGTCTAAGAGCCAAGTTCAAGTCGGTTACAAGTTATAATCATGACTTAACAACTATGTTGGTTTGTACGTATAACTTGATCTCCACTTTTGTATCTGATGCGCTCAGATCACAGTAGAGCTTCGTTGGGAGGCCCCAAGAGGAAGGTATGATGAGCACAGCAGCAAGTCTTCCCTCAGAAAGAAACCAAGGTTATCGAACCAGTATGAGGAAGGAAACGATCCAAAGGTGTTTCTAGCAAATGGAAACCTGCACAACACAAACTTAAGACTTTGCCCCAACGAACAGTGAGGTCATCAATCTCACCGATTTGCTGAAAACAAAGGATTAACTGTATGGTGTGGAAAGTCATGGTGGTTTAAATAAAGTAAACAGTAACAGTGGAAGATGTATCAATGGTAAATATTGGACCGGGGTCCATAGTTCTCTAGAGGTGTTCTCCTTGAGATAAACAACATGCCATGTTGGGTAAACAAATTACAGCGGGGCAATTGACAGGACAGAGCAAGGCATAACAATGCAATACTAGACATTCATGATCCTATGAGATTTGATTGGGCAATACAATAAGATACATAGACCGTCATCCAACTGCATCTATGACTAGTAATCCACCTTCAGGTTATCATTGATGTCTATGCACTTCTATTCTTGTAGACAGTTGTTGGGCCTCCAAGTGCAGATGTTTGTAGAACAGCAGCAAGTTTCTCTTAAATGGATTACCCAAGGTTTATCGAACTGAGGGAGGAAGAGGTCAAAGGTATTCCCTCTCAAGCAATCCTGCAATAAAGTTACAAGAAGTTTCTTGTGTCCCCAACACACCCAATACACTTGTCAGGTGTATAGGTGCACTAGTTCAGCGAAGAGATAGTAAAATACAAGTGGTAACAGTGCCAGAAAAGAGCTTGACGGCGAGGTAAAGACTACAGCAAGCAAACATGCAACAGATCTATATGCAAACAGTGTTTCAATGTTTAGAAACAAGGCCTAGGGATCATACTTTCACTAGTGAACACTCTCTCATATAAATATCTTCTCTTAATGATACTACTCTTAACTACTCTCCGGTTGGACACTCTAATCATCGGTAGGGCTAAAAAAACACTCCTCAAAGTCCGCCTTCCCCAATCTAGATAACCCCACACTGTCACCTTGAGCGCTAGATGGTTTCAACAAACACCACAATTTCATAGAGACATCCAAATCCAAATATAACTCATAAAAAATATTCAATCTAGCCAAAGTGCCACACACGGTATGCACGCTGTCATTTTCACACACGTGGGGAAAAGCATAGATCTATTAAAGCACAAAGAGTATTTATATAGACTCAAACCTAAGTGCCACCATGGCGTGCAAGTTGTCACTTTCACACACATGGGGAGAGCAGAGATCTATTAAAGCACTTGAGTGGCAAGGTAGATCTACTTGATTACAAAGATCATGATCACAATATGACCATGCATAGAGAGAGAGATGAACACATAGCTACCGGTAGAGCTCTTAGCCTCGAGGAAGAACTACTCCCTCCTCATCATGGAAATCAGCAACGGTAATGAAGATGGCGATGGATATCGATGGAGATGGCTCCGGGGGCACTTACTCGTCCCGACAGGGTGCCGATCTCCCTTTCGGTGCCGGCGGCGCTATAGAGGTTTTTCTGGAAGTATGATGGATTATTTAGGGTTTCTGCATCGGGGGCTTCTTATAGGCGAAGAGGCGAGGCTGGGAGGCGGCCAGAGGGGCCACACCCTGCCCAGGCGCGAGTCCACCCTAGCCCGCGCCTCGGAGGTGTGGTAGCCCTCTGGCACCTCTCCGTCTCCCCTTCTGGCTTCGTGACGCCCACGGTAAAATATTGACTTTGGCTTTTGTCCCGTCCAATTCCGAGAATATTGATTTTCTGCCTTTTTGGAACCAAAGACAGAAGAAAACATGCAACTGGCACTATGGCAACTTGTTAATAGGTTAGTTCCAGAAAAATATATAAAAACACCTCAAAGTGTAGACAAAGCAAAGCAAAGTAGATACTAAACAAGCATGGAGCATCAAAAATTATGTATACGTTTCCGACGTATCAAGCATCCCCAAGCTTAACTCCTGCTCATCCTGGAGTAGGTAAGTGATAAAAAGAATAATTTTTGAGCTCGCATGCACCATCAAAACCAAGATCAAACCATTTGCAAGCATTGAAATCTGGGATCAAAAAACTCTAAACATGTGCATGAAAGATGGAGTTCTAACAGTAAGACAAAGTAACTATGCATGCAACATGAAAGGCTACAAACAAAGATCATGAATAACATGCATTGAAAAACGTTTGTTTGTTTCACATACAGAAAACATGGCATAGTGGCATTCAGCTTGTCCCTCATAGAGTAGCAAATAGATGCATAGGACACCTTCAAAGTTCACAAGGGTGACTAGAAACAGGTAGCACAAGAACAAGTAATATCACAATATGCATCAATCAATAAGTTTTGGGACACTGCACACAGAATGACAACTATGCTCTCTTAATGGTGCCTAAAGGTAGAAGGTGGAGACTCAAATAATGGTGGAAGAAAGGCCCTTCATAAAGGGAAGCAGGGATTTCAAGTTTCAAAAAGAGCTTCCAAAAATTATGGCACTTGTTAGCTTTCAGCCATCATTGCCCCTATCATAAGCATCTTGAAGTGGTTAAGGTTAAAGTGAACAAACTATGGAGTATATGCTTAACAAAGTAAAAGTTGGTAATCTCAAGTCCCTTGAATACGAGGGCCACACCTCATGCTACTCAACTTCAGTCACCTGTAAGTTCTTGTCATTGTAAGTACATGTGTATCATAGAGAACCGCCAACGAGGTACCCCTTGCACATGGTACAGGAGCTATCCCATAACCAAAATGACAAGGCAAGCAGACAATGAGCATCTCAGCGATCTTTTTATTTACTATATGCATAGCTTTTTATTGAGGATGCTTCATAGATAGCTCACTATGGTGATGCTGCAAGTTTCCACCATGATTAGGCATGGCTTAGGCTAGCGGCCCAGGCGTTTCTCTAACACAAAATACATACTCCATGGACTTACAAGTTCCCTCTTTATTTCACACCGGTGACATCCATAGACAAAAGAGCATGATATCAACTGAGTACAAAGTACAAGTGCAATGTTGAAAACATTCCCCATGACAACATGGTTCTGCTAATTCCAACATATAAGTGCAAGCATATACAACATAGACGACACAATGGTTCAAGTTTATTAGGGGAAAAGAATATAAAGTGTGCCATCAAGTTCATGAGGATTTAATCACTAAGTTTTCACATAACAAAATACTTTTTAATTGGAAGAAAAGCTGAAACAAGAATATACTTGGAATGGTGTAACACACCATGCATAGGAATTTATAGTGGACACTTTGGAATACCTTGGTTTCTTGGGAGTTGGAAGAATGAGTAGAGCTTACTCATACAAGTGGAGGCTAGCAAAAGACTGGGAGCAACCAACTAAGAGAGTAATAATGGCCATAATCATGCAGAGCAATAAAACATTACTAATCAAAGCATAGAGTGGTACTACAAGTCAAGGACTAAATGATCATAGAGGCTATGGTGACTTGTTCATAGTCATAACATGGTGTGAGCATGAGCCAAGTCAACCCAAACAAAGCATCAAAGGAGAATACCACAATACTATGCTTTTGTATACTAAAACAACACATTATTTCTTCAAGGCACATTAAGGCTCTGTTTGGCATCTAAGTATTTCTAAAACCATAAAACTGCGGTATTTTCTTGGCTGGCTAACAAATACTTCAGCTTTGGAAAAAGAGGTCTAGACCTCTTTTTTCTATACTTCAAAATTAGTTTTATTCTGCCAAAAACGAAGTATGAAAAACTGCAGTTTTTGCTGAAACCAAACACCTCAAAGTATTTAAAACCATGATATTTTTAGAAACCAAAGTATTCTTAGAATACTTTAAAAAACATTGGTGCCAAACGAACCCTAAGCAATCCTAATTGTTTGGAACGAGTCATGCTACAGCAATAATCACTAAGCATAAGGTCAAAAGAAGATCTAGCATAACATGATAAAGTATAAGCCACAGTCAAAACAAGCTCCCTTTTGTACCACTATAACCATGAAACTTTCTACTCTTTTCCTACACCAAACAACTTATTTGAAACAACTCACAAAGATAATAATAAATAAAGACCAGTGAGCTTGTATTACAAATCCACAAAGAAGAACTAAAAATTTCTAAGCTGAAATCACACGAAAACTAAGGCTAAACACAGTGCTAGCAAAAGAGAACACTCACAAAACAATAAGAATGAAAACTAGAGTGTTCTAGGCAATGAAAATAGAGTGTGTGTCTTCCAAAAGAAGTGTGGTGTAACCAACCAACTTACTCAAGCAAACTAAGCAAACTAAAACCAAAAACAAAAACTAATACGCTCCAAGAACAACACAACTGTGCATGAAACAATAAAAACGAAGTGTCTAGACGGACCTGAGCTTTTTATTGATGAAGAAGGGGATGCCTTGGGCATCCCCAAGCTTTGACGCTTGTACCTCTTGGATATTTCTTGGGGTGACACTGGGGTGACACTGGGGTGGCATCCCCAAGGTTGAGATTTTGTCCATTCTTCATCTCATTACATCATTCTCTCTCTACACCTGAAATTTTTCCTTCATATAAAACTTCAATCAATCTTCATTAGCAACATTAGTGTATTCAAAAGATAATAGACCTTTAGGCAAAGCTTTGGAATAGAAAGACTTTTCACTAAAAACATACGCTACTGTAGCAACTCCTTCAAAAATCTCAATTCCAAAAAACAACCCAAAAAGGAATCAATAAGAAGCAAATGCAAATAATGGCAGAAATCTGTCAAAACAGACCAGCAGGTAGAAACCAATTTTTTCGAAAACCTTATGTTGCTCAAATCAAAAAGTGTTGATCTAACGAAAGTTAGCTAACATAGGGGGGATTTATTCATAAATTTTCAGCTCAATCCGACTTAAAGAGACTCCTCACGATTTTTTATGGTGGAGGACAGAAATCTGTTTCGGGACAACAACTCCCCAAATCTTACTTCCCTCTCACTAGAGGTCATTCTTGGCACAAAAAACAAACAAAACGATAAGGAGAGGTCATTATAGAAGTAATAACTTCCAAGACTCAAGAAAACTCTTGGGTTATCTCCCAACAAGTACTTTTCTTTAACGCCTTTAAGTTAGGCTTGATAGTTTGAGAAGATGCTCACATAAGAAATATGAATTGGAGTAAAAGAGAGCATCAAGAAGCAAATTCAAAACACATTTAAGTCTAACCCACTTCCCATGCATAGGAATCTTATAGGGAAACAAGTCATGAAAGCACAAAGCAACAAGCATAGGAAAGCAAAGAAAGTGCAACTTCAAAAATTTCAACATAAAGAGGGGAAACTTAATATTATTGAGATGCATAAAACCATGTTTCCCTCTCTCATAATAACTTTAAGTAGCAACATGAACAAAATTAACAATATAACTATCACATAAAACATTCTTATCATGATCCACATGCATAAAATTATAATTACTCTCCACATAAGCATAGTCATTCATATTAATTGTAGTGGGAGAAAATTCAACAAAATAGCTATCACTATTATTCTCATCACCATAATCATCAAATATAGGAGGCATATTGTAATCACAATAAATTTTCTCCTCAATAGTAGGTGGACTGAAAATATCATATTCATCATTGTAATCATCATATATTGGAGGTTTGGTGTCATCATAAGGAATAGAATAGCTATCTTCCAAAGTCGGGGAACTAAAAAGGTCATTTTCATAAAAACTAGCTTCCCCAAGCTTAGACTTTTCCATAGAATTAGCAATAATGGTGTCCAAAGAATTCATACTAATAACATGGCTATTAGCATGCAAATAAAGTTCCATGAGTTTTTAATTTTTTCTTCAAACACTTCATGTCCTAACTCAAGATAAATGCTATAAAGCTCTCTAATTGTGTTGTTGTTTTCCATTAAGCCTAACTAGTGAAAACAAGAAACAAAAAGACAAAATTGCAGAATCTAAAGGAAATAACTTCGAGCACTCACACTGGAGGATGTGAGTACCTTTTACCTTACCTCCCCGGCAACAGCGCCAGAAAATAGCTTTCTGGCTTGCTGTTGCCGTGGGGTAACATGTGTGAGTGCCTTTTACCTTTCCTCCCCGGAAAAGGCGCCAGAAAATAGCTTTCTGGCTTCCTGTTGCCATGGGATAGCGTGAGTGCCTTTTACCTTTCCTCCCCGGCAACGGCGCCAGAAAATAGCTTGATGTCTACGCACTTCTATTCTTGTAGACAGTTGTTGGGCCTCCAAGTGCAGAGATTTGTAGAACAGCAGCAAGCTTCCCTTAAGTGGATTACCCAAGGTTTATCGAACTCAGGGAGGAAGTGGTCAAAGGTATTCCCTCTCAAGCAATCCTGCAATCAAGATACAAGAAGTCTCTTGTATCCCCAACACACCCAATACACTTGTCAGGTGTATAGGTGCACTAGTTCGGCGAAGAGATAGTGAAATACAAGTGGTAACGGTGCTAGAAAAGAGCTTGATGGTGAGGTAAAGACTACAGCAAGCAAACATGCAACAGATCTAGATGCAAACGGTGTTTCAATGTTTAGAAACAAGGCCTAGGGATCATACTTTCACTAGTGAAAACTCTCTCATATAAATATCTTATCTTAATGATACTACTCTTAACTACTCTCCGGTTGGACACTCTAATCATCAGTAGGTCTATAGGAGGACTCCTCAAAGTCTGCCTTCCCCAATCTAGATAACCCCACACTGTCACCTTGAGTGCTAGATGGTTCCAACAAACACCACAATTTCATAGAGACATCCAACTCCAAATATAACTCATAACAAATATTCAATCTAGCCAAAGTGTCACACACGGTATGTACGCTGTCACTTTCACACACGTGGGGAAAAGCATAGATCTATTAAAGCACAAAGAGTATTTATATAGACTCAAACCTAAGTGCCACCATGGCGTGCACGCAGTCACTTTCACACACATGGGGAGAGCGGAGATCTATTAAAGCACTTGAGTAGCAAGGTAGATCTACTTAATTACAAAGCTCATGATCACAATATGACCATGCATAGAGAGAGATTAACACATAGCTACCGGTAGAACCCTTAGCCTCGAGGAAGAACTACTCCCTCGTCATCATGAAAATCAGCAACAGTGATGAAGATGGCGATGGAGATCGATGGAGATGGCTCCGGGGGCACTTCCCCGTCCCGGCAGGGGGACGGAACAGAGACTTTCTGTCCCGTGAATCTCCCTTTTAGTGGTGGCGGCGCTACGGAGGTGTTCTGGAAGTATGATGGATTACTTAGGGTTTTCTGCATCCGGGGCTTCTTATAGGTGAAGAGGCAAGGCTGGAGGCGTCGAGGCCACACCACCTTGCGCTGGTCCACCCTAGCCCGCGCTGGGGTGGTGGCCCTCGCACCTCTCCGTCTCCCCTTCGGCCGTGACACCCGGTAAAATATTGACTTTGGCTTTTGTCGGTCCAATTCCGAGAATATTGATTTTCGCCTTTACGGAACCAAAAGCGAAGAAAAGCAGCAAGCATCCTTTGTGGCAACTTGTTAATAGGTTAGTTCCAGAAAATATATAAAACACCTCAAAGTGTAGACAAAGCAAAGCAAAGTAGATACTAAACAAGCATGGAGCGTCAAAAATTATAGATACATTTCTGACGTATCAATCAGCCGAACCCCCTCCAGTATTAAGTTGCAACCAACAGATTACTGCTTTAAGCAAAGTGTGTAAGGTAAACAATCCACTTGTTCCATGAACAAGAGATCTTTGTTTTCTCCCTAGTAGCAACAACACATCTACAACCATAGATGTTTTCGTCACTTCCCCGGATTAAATAGAGGCATGAACCCACTTTCGAGCATAAACACTCCCTCTTGGAGTCACTAGCATCTACTTGGCCAAGATAGCTACTAGAAACGAAGAGCATGCAAGATCACAAAAAACACAGACATGATAGAATAAATAAGATAGAACCATTAACCAATCTGACATAGTAATCTCAATATCCATCGGATCCCCGCAAACACAACAAGCATGATTACAAATAGATGATCTTGATCATGAACGGAGCTCACAAGATCTAAACATGGTAGCACAAAGGAGGAGAAACAACCATCTTGCTACTACATAGACACGTAGTCCAAGGTGGACCTACTCACGCATCATACCGGAGGCTGGCATGGTGATCAAGAAGGCCTCCGGGATGATCTCCCCTCTGCCAGGGTGCCGGGAAGAACTTCAGATCCCTTCCCCCGATCTAGGGACGATGGTGGCGGTGGCTACGGACTGTTTCGTGGAAGATTGATCGGGTCCTTAGGGTTTAGGTATCAGGGGCTTCTTATATGCGAAGAGGCGAGGTAGGGGCACCCGGGGTGGCCGCACCCCCTAGGCGCGGGTCAGGCCTGGCCACGCGGCCAGGGGGTGTGGCCTCCTGGTGGGTCCCCTCTATCTCGTATTCTAGCTCCGTGTTCCCCACGGTAAAAATTGACTTTGGATTTTGTCCCGTCCAATTCCGAGAATATTGATTTTCTGCCTTTTCTAGAACCAAAAACAGAAGAAAACATGCAACTGGCACTATGGCATCTTGTTAATAAGTTAGTCCAGAAAACATATAAAAATACCAGTATCCTAGGTTTCGTATACTAAACAAGTATGGAACATCAAAAATTATAGATATATTTACGACGTATCAGTATCCTAGGTTTAGGATGCTTGCATGACTCGTGGTTTCATCTACGATTCATGGGATGTGACGTAGGTAAGTACCAGGTATACCAATTGTCAATAAATCATACCCATGTCATTCGGCAACTTCCCATCCGCAACCAACATCATCTGGAAGCGGCGACGAGCTGTCGACACGACCTGGAGGTTGAAGATGAAGGGATTTTCAAGGATTTTGATATAATTTTCAGTTTTACCCGCTTTATATTATTCGATGTGTTTTAATTCCAGAGTCCTATTCGCAAAAAACATGATTTAACTTCTTTGCATCTCATAAAAGGTGGCCTTCGTCTTTAGAAAAAAATTGTAGACCACACACCTCACGAGATTTATATTCATGTGCATCGAATGGCTGTTATGGCAGAAGCGCCATAAGAAGTGACGTACCTTGGTCAGAAAGCAATCTTCCAGATTCCTTTCCAAATTGCTTCTCTCTGGGAAGGATCAATCGATGTTGCACCTTGAACCAATGAAACCTAGCGGTTGATCAACTGCAAATGGACTCGGTAGGCTAAGCGGACTAAGAATAATCCCTTCATGTCAAAATGTCATGGAATGAAGTCCTCATGCTGATCATAGATAGGGATCTGACGGATACACTTTGCGTCCTGGGGATAGAATGTATGCTCTACAAGCTGGTGATGACTGGATTCCTGCACCAACAATAGGGTTATTGCAGTACTTGTAGCAGCAAATATTTAAGAGTTTGTCCTGATGGGAGGTCGACTAATGGAAACAACATAACCACGCAGCCACGTTGCCAATGCGGCCACGTTTTGCACCCAAACCGTGTTTTGGAAATAGCCTATTCTATAAGTTACTAGAACAACGATAATTGAGAGAGGTTTAAAGTATCTAACAATAAAGAACTTTTAACAAGAACAAAATAAACTAATATGGAAAGTAAACAGGAATATGAACTAAATTAAAGAGATTATAGTTGTAGGATTGAATTGAATGAGAGAGGGCTTCTAAGATTCGGTCTCACTAGTACTAGATAGGCAAATATATGTGTGATGAGATTCCTCACATAAATAAATGTTCCCTATTTGATTACCATGATGTCACTCCGTTTGCACTATGCATGATTCTCGCGCGTTACCTCAAGGCAAAAAGGCACTTCTGGATCAAAGGATCACATAAACTCATCTTAGATCATAATAAATTCTAACTTAGCGCTCTAGATCATACCTTAACCTAGAATTGAATCAATCACTCACACATGGATGAACAACAAAACATATATAAATATATAATGATATCACAACCGTGTTCAATCTTACAATTACTAAACACAAGAGAGAGAGAGGGGGGATGGAGATGGAGATGGAGATCGATGCGTGGTGGTGGTGATGTCTTCCTTCTCCTACTCTTCTTCTTTCTTGGATACCTCGATAGTGATGGTGTTGAAGGATATCTAGATCTCGGAGGTATGGTTGAGGCAGAGCTCTGCCGCCGTGGAGATCGGATGGGTGGGGGCGGCAGGGCTCCGCCCCTGAAGAGCTATGGTGTATTATGGCCTCCTCCCTTCTCCCTTGACTCCTCCCTCCTTTATATAGACCTTGGGGTGCCCTAGGGTTCCCCCAATACCATCATATGACTTAGGAAGGTTTTGGAGCTTCTAGGGGGCAAAATCCCGTCGTTTTCGACCCTTTTTGCAACTATATGGCGAGAACTATACGACCGGAATTTTTGCTCCCGCCATATAGTTGGTCTTTAAACCTTCGGGCTCTTCGGTATTTTGGTCGCCATTTCTTCATACGAACTCCATTTTGGGTGTTCTTGGTATCGTTGGATTCGTCTCGACGAGGAATACAACCCTATGGTCTTGGATCTATTTTGAGAAGTTGGAAAATTTCACTTTTTCCAACAACTCAAATGGCTAAGTCTGTTTCCTGCAGCTTCTTCATACTATGCTCTCTTTGTTCCTTTTACCTTTGTTTTATCCATAATCATTATCAACACCTACACACATGTCAAAGACAAGGAAGAGGGATAAAATTCTACCTAAATTTCTAAATGTGCAAAGCTCATATGAAAATGAATGAATAACAGCAACCATGCATATTTGGCATAACTACAGCTAGATAAAGCATGATATGGGTGGTTGATATGCATATTATACTTCTATAAAAGTGTACATAAATTCGACTCATCAATCTCCCCAAGCTTAGACTTTGCTCGTCCCTAGCAGTAACTGTCAATAAATAATATGAGGAGAATTTTGCTTGCCATTGAAATCAGTAAGCCTTGTATCCTTATTTTTCTTGCAAGCTCAAAGAGAGTAAACATGTACTCATATAAGGAAATACAAGCTCAGTTATAAATACCACCAAAGATTCATCAAAACTTATATGCTCCATGTCAACAGTGAATCTAACTTGCAAGCAAACTTGTGATCTTTTTATTGCACCTTTTGTATAACTTTTCATATAATCATTTTTATGATGCAAAACTTAGTAATAAATAGAAGTCAAGCATAAATAGGAATAAAGTTTATCGATTCTACCCAGTCATGTCATATAGTTAAGGCTCTCAAGTGCAAACATCAGTTATTGAGCTTTTAGAAAGTTTATCTCTTAGTAACGAGAGTTATGCCAAAAGGAAATGCGAGAACATGTCAAAAGAAGCATAGCATTAGAGTGTCTCATTTGGTCATCCACATCAACGAATCATGGCTATCAAACACTTCTTTTCTATTCTTTGTCTTTCTAAAACTGCAGTTCATCAATAATGAGATCATGCCAAAACTTAGTGTGTTTAATCAGACTATGCAGGCTAAGAATGGATACTCGTGACCATTACCAAGGTTTACCTTTTTAGTATAATGATTTATCATAGCGGTTAGAGGAGTATTCCCTCCTTTGCTTTGAACGCAGGACCGTGAGAATACCAATGCATACCCAAATATGGCATTTCTGCTGCATATGTTGGGCAACTCATAGCCAAACTCCAAGAGTTTCCTCTTTTTGGATTGTTCAAAGGCCAGCGGAGTTGTTAGCATCCCATGTTATGCGACAGTGGTGCAGACACACATAAAGAAATATCATACTTTAATCAATGGGTCAAGATTTGGCATGCATCTCAATTACCGGTAAACATTAGATTCTTCAAACAAATCCTTTTAAAGAGTACTATCAAGTCGATCATCACATCTATGGAGTTGATTATCTTTAAGTCTAAACTCTTAAGACAATTAAACAACACCTTATTTGGCATATAACTCAAAACTTTGAAATATCATTTCCAATTGACAACTCCTTCCGTAAGAAAACTATCAAGTCTATTGTTTTGATACTATGGGGTCGAGCATAACTATTTATTTAAGACAAAACTATTAGGTGAAAACTACCAAATTTCAAAAGATCTTGATCAAATATTGATTCTTTCCAAGTGTAGAGATTGTGGTAATGTTTTCTAGAGGATGAAAAATATTGTCACAAGCTTGATAAACAATTTGGCAAGATGCATACAAGCTCTAAGTCAACTCCTATGGTGCTTATCATGAGCAAGTGTATCCCCATATAAATACAAAACTATACTTATTTAAGCAAGCATTCAAAAACAGCGGGATACATGATTGCATTAAATCTTCATCAAATATGAACATCGCACAAGACTCTACACATGCAGAAGTAACCTCCCCGAGCTTAGAACTTTGCAAGAACCAAACTTGAGAAGATCACAAAAACAAAAGAGAAAATGCACTTATCAAAAGAGAGTGTGATAAGTGGTTACCTACCCAAGCTTAGTCGAAAGCAAGGGTGACACATTTTACCGTTGAGGTACTAGTAACCTCTCTTTCGATGGACAAAGAACCTTTGCTTCAACATGTATTTCTTGATATGGCCCGGTGTGTCTTCCTTGAGAACCTCCTTAGAAACATGCATTAATAGGTATGCATGTTGAATTGAAGCAACCAAGTGGATCATGCGAGTGTTTGCACGGTTGGCATTACCGTACACGTCGTCACACAAGGTTCACATCCCTGCAAAAAGAACACACTAAATAAAATGCATCGGTTTGGTATACGAACATAGTTCGTTTACCCCACCGATAAAAGGAAAGTAAAAAAGAAAACATGAACTTCTATAGAGAATTACAGTCTAGGAAGTTTCTGAGGTAGAACTTTTATTGCTTACAGATATTCGGCTTTCCCTCGATCAAGGGAGAAGATCCCATGTGGAGTTTTGAGGTTTTAAAGGAGTAGGGAGAAAGTATATCAAAATTTTGATACCTAGGTTACCTTCCCATAGTGATTTTGTGGTTGCACCAACTATACGACCAAAACTATATGGCCGGAAAAATATTTCCCGCCGTATAGTTGGTCGTTAAACTTTCGGTATCCTCGAAAAGAAATTTGACGAAGGCATCGATAACTATACGACCAGAAATTTTATTCCCGCCGTATAGTTGGTCGTTAAACTTTTGGTATCCTTTGGAAACTGAAGGGCTGATGTCGAAACAACTATACGACCAGAACTATACGGCCGGAATTTTATTCTCGTCGTATAGTTCGTCGTTAAATGTTCTGGAGTCGCCAAAATTTACCTGTTTTTTCGAAAATTCTTTCTTAACCTCAAACTTGTTTTGACAGAAAAATGGCAGATTAAATTTTCGACCAACATTAGCATGTATAAAACATGATTTAATTACAACCGAGTTATGTAACATATAGTAATAATAAATTCTACCGTTTGAAAACTTCAATAAGATAACTCTAATAGCAAGACATGCAAAGAATAAAAGTGCCAATGCAACATGAATGCAACTAGACTCAAGACACAAAACTAAGAAAGACGCCTAATGACTTCCTGGTTGCCTCCCAGGAAGCGCTTTCTTATAACCAAGTAGCCAGGCTTTTATACTCCACATTTATTCAGCAATGGAGGAACCTATAGGAGTAGTTTTGCTTACCTCCAACAAGTGTTTTCAGGATTTATATCAAGTTTTCTCTAAGACATACCCGCTTGCGGTGCATCGGTATCTTGTAAGTGTTCTCGTTGCCACGTGAGGATGGATGCACCAAGAGCGGTAAATATGTATTCTTTCCTTCCTGCATAGAGGGTGTTAAAGATTTATGATCAAACTTTGAATCTTTACCTTGATTACTATTTTGAGGGTACAGCTCATAATGTCCTTTTGGATCTAGTAGCTTGGTCTTTGCCACCGGACTTTCCTGCACCTCATTAGTAAAACAAAAGTCATAGCAAACAGGTATGGGACGCACACATGGTTCCGTCTTTGGCTCATCATAATTGATTTCCCAAAAAAGATTATTTAAACAAACACTACTAGAACCATCAAAAACTTCTTCAGGGCAATTATCAGGGATTATAGAATAATTTAAGTCCTCATCATCACTAGAGTCAGAAGAATAATAAAGATCAGGAATAGGTGGGGGATAAGGTTTGAGAGCGGCTTTCAATTTATTCCATTCCTTGATTTCGTTTTCTTCTTTCTTCTTGATGTGTCTTTCATTTCTTCGATACTCTTCATAAAGTCGTTTCACTTCATCTGCAGATGTCAGATGTGTGGGATATTCAACACGAGGCTTCTTATTTTTATTTTTCCTGGTTTTAGGCTTCATGGATTTACCCTTCTTTCCTGCTTCAATGATGCAACAAGTGGAAGATATGGGAGTAACAGTAGTGGGCTATTCTCCATCATTAGTAGAAACAGTTCTAATATGATTAAAATAGTCAGCTATGAAAGGCATTGATTTAGAAAGAACATCTCTAACTAAGGCATCATCATAAGGAATTTTTCCTCTTCTATTTTCATCTTTAAGAAACATTGACCAAGTTCTCTAGATCAGTAGGGTGAGGTTTTTCTTCATGCACAATTTAACATTGCCATTGATGAAAATTATTATGTATATCTCTTAAGAGTTGCCAAGCTTCTTTCAAAGTTTTATAAGGAATGCACCATCACACATCATGTCTAGCTTATCCTTAGAAGAGTGATTTAAGGTTCCATAAAAGTGATTCAACAATAACCAATCAGGTAAATTATGATGTGGACAATCATGCATCAATTTTGAGAACCTGCTATAAGCTTGTATTAAATTCTCATTGTTGCTCGGCTTGAAATTCAGGATATGAAGCCTACGCTCATAAGTTTGCTTTTGTGAAAAATACTTATCAATAAAAGCTTCGGAAATACATTTCCATGAATTGAAGTGTCCTGCGGGATGCGATTTTAGCCAATCTTTAGCTTTTCCTTTCAGCGAGAACCGGAACAGATATAACTTCAGCTTATCATGTGTCCATCCATTTGCCTTCACCGTAGAATACAGTAGTAAATTTGTCAATTGCTCATATGGATCATTGTCCGGATCTCCTGCAAAAGCTATTTCCATGATCATATTTATCCACATAGGATTAATCTCATATTCATCCACATCAATAGCGGGCTGAACAATAGGAGCATGTAAATGATCAACACTCAGAGCACCATACTCCAGAAGACTTTTACTTTCCATAGTTCCTATTTTTTTGAATTTCCTATAACTAAAATAAATAACAAGACTACTAACAAAAGATAAACTATTTTTTTTGTTCTTTTCAAATAATCAAAAGCAGTAATATAAATAGCAACAAATAGAAATAAACGATGTGCGAGTAGGAAGGTAATAACCGGACTCTTAGCTCCCAGGCAACGGCGCCAATTTGATGACTGGATTCCTACACCAACAAAAGGGATATTGTAGTACTTGTAGCAGCAAATATTTAAGATTTTGTCCTGATGGGAGATCGACTAATGGAAACAACACGACCCCGCAGCCACGTTGTCAATGTGGCCATGTTTTGCACCCAAACCGTGGTTTGAAAATAGCCTATTCTATAAGTTACTAGAACATCGATAATTGAGAGAGGTTTAAAATATCTAATAACAAAGAACTTTTAATAAGAACAAAATAAAATAAGACGGAAAGTAAACAGGAATATGAACTGAATTAAACAAATTGTAGTTTTAGGATTGAATTGAATGAGAGAGGGCTTCTAGGCTTCGGTCCCATTAGTACTAGATAGGAAAATATATGTGTGATCTATGAGATATTCCTCAGACAAATAAATGTTCCCTATTTGATTACTGGGCTGTCACTCTGTGTGCACTATGCATGATTCTCGCGCATCACCGCAAGGCAAAAAGGCACTTCCGGACTAAAGGATCACATAAACTCATCTTAGGTCACAATAAATTCTAACTTAGCGCACTAGATCATACATCAAACTAGAATTGAATCAATCACTCACACATGGATGAACAGAAAAACATATATAAATATATAATGATGTCACAACCGTGTTCAATCCTACAATTACTAAACACAAGAGAGATAGGGAGATGGAGATGATGATGGAGAGATTGATGCATGGTGGTGGTGATGTCTTCCTTCTCCTCCTCTTCCTCTTTCTTGGATGCCTTGATGGTGATGGTGTTGAGGGAGATCTAGATCTCGGAGGTGTGGTTGAGGCAGGGCTCCGCCGCCGTGGAGATCGTATGGGTGGCGGTGGCGGCAGGGCTGCGCCCCTGAAGGGCTATGGCGTATTATGGCTTCCTCCCTTCTCCCTTGACACCTCCCTCCTTTATATAGGCCTTGGGGGTGTCCTAGGGTTCCCCCAAAACCGTCATATGACTTAGGGAAGGTTCTGGAGATTCTGGGGGGCGAAATCCTGTCGTTTCCGACCTTTTTCGCAACTATACGGCGGGAACTACACTGCGAGAATTTTTTCTCGCGCTGTATAGTTGGTCGTTAAACCTTTGGACTCTTCGGTATTTTGGTCGTCATTTCTTCATATGAACTCCATTTTGGGTGTTCTTGGGCTTGTTAGACTCGTCTCGACGAGGGATACAACCCTATGGTCTTGGATGTTTATTTAGATAAGTTGGAAATTTTCACTTTTTCCAACACCTCAAATGGCTAAGTCTGGTCCCTACAGCTCCTCCATACTATGCTCTCTTTATTCCTTTTGCCTTTGTTTTATCCATAATCATCATCAACACCTAAACATATGTCAAAGACAAGGAAGAGGGATAAAATTCTACCTAATCCGCTAAATATGCAAAGCTCGTATGAAAATGAATAAATAACAGAAACCATGCATATTTGGCATAACTACAGCTAGATAAAGCATGAGATGGGTGGTTGATATGCATAAAATACTTCTATAAAAGTGTACATAAATTCCACTCATCAGCTGGACATCCCAAGTTTCCGTTGATAGGTTAGTTAGTTCAGACACTCTAGAAATGATCTGGTTGCCTAGTCTAGTGAACGGTTTTCGCATTGAGTCCCTTGGAATCCATGGATCATCCCAGATAGCAATGTTTTCAATGGACACGGTCCCCGGAGCAACAGGTGGAAAAATTGAGCCACCCCTCCCCACCCTCTACCCTCCTACATTCCCTTGAGACTCTCTCGAGAAGATCCTCAAACCGAGGCCGCTCTTGTCAACATCACCGGGGAGGGCTGGCTGAGGGGAGGTGTCGGTCGTAGTATTAGGTTTAGATGTAGATGTAAACCCTTAGTGGTACCTTGTACATGGTCCCTAGATCCCGTTGGTAGGATCCAGTGGGTTAGGGTTCTTCTTATGTTGGTGTTGCTTCTCTATATGGAGCTCGGCGGCGACGGGGGAGCCTCTATCTCCGAAAATGAAGTCGTGGGCTTTCGGGCGGCGCTGTATTGATAAATCTCTCATGGTTGGTTGTGGTAGTGAGAGGGAGGGAAGAGGAGAGGCGTGGTAGGATGCAGTAGTTCGGTTCTCCCGGTCGGCCGTGGAGGCGAGAAGGAGAATCGATGACGCAAGTCTTCCTTAGCGAAGTGTCGATGGCGGTCAGAGTCTTTGGTTGGATCTTGTTTCTTCACTCCTTCTTCTCTATCTAGACAATGGTGGCGATAGGCGGAGGGATCCGCTGAAGGGGCGAGCTTCATGGACGCTACAGCGACGTGCAAATTACAAGGTGGCCATGGCGGCCTACGCGATCTTCCTCGGCTGATTAGAAGACCTTTCTTCCTCCATCGAGGAGGACATTTGGGGAATCTTGCGCCAGAGCTCGGCACCCTGCTTTCACCAAGTGGTACATCCCCAGAGACATCATGGTGGCTGGCATCATTAGTTCATCACCGAATATGAGGACAACTAGAGCTTCTTCTTCCTCGCAAACCTCGATGAGTACAATGCCTGGAGGTCGTTGGCGATTGGTGGCGGAGACTCCTAAGCACCAGATTGTGTTTTTAATTTTTGTGCTAGATGGCCTTTTGCAAATATAGAGGCCTTATCCTCATATATCTGGTTTGTTATGGCAATAGATGTCAGGGGGCTCAATGTAAAATTGTACTTGCCACGTGTTGAATGTTAATCTTTGCAGCTCCACACGCTAAATCATGCATTTCCTTAACACTATCCAGACGCTTTAAAATACTTCTCCATATATAACCCATACCTACCATAGGCTCGACTTCCAAAATACTTGAATCTGGGAAATACTTTGCCTTGACTACCAAAGTGCAAAGAGAGTAGGCCCCTTGCAATAGTATCCAAAGTTGTGAAAGCATGACTAGGTTAAAAGAATGAGGATCCTTGAAACCTAACCCCCTTCTTAAATGAATATGCCCGAGAGGCAATAATAAAGTGGTTATTATGCTATTCCATGTTTATGATAAATGTTTATTTATCATGCTAGAATTGTGTTAATAGGAAAAATTAATACATGTGTGATTTATAAAATGATAAGGTTCCTAGTAAAGCCTCTGTTTATACTAGATTGTTGATTAAAAGATGATCAAAGGTTTCTTGATCATGGATATTGGAGAATGTTTTTGAAAGGACATTTATTGTCTTAATTAGTTTTGGTGTTTGTTAACAACTTGTAGATCATTTTACAGTGTGTTAATGTCTAAAAGATGATGTACTGAAAAGTGAAAAGCCCATAACTCAATGGATATGTCCCTGCAAACATTCTGCAACTTTTTGGAAACTCTAGACCGGAGTCTCCGGTGTGGTCCGGTGTTTCCCCAAAAGTCTCCGGAGGGGCCTCCATAAACATGCCTGGGACATTCTATATGGGGATCCGGAAATGGACCGGAGGAAGACCGGAATCTCCGGTGTGTTCACTCAGACCGGAGTCTCTGGTGTATTACGGTCTAGAGTCTTTGAAGAGTATCCAGACGGGGTTTCTCTAAACCAGCTAGCACAGTATGTATGGTGGTCCAGAGAGTGACCGGAGATGGACCGGAGTCTCCATTGTAGATCGGAGTCTCCGGTGTGGGAGTTTGCCCAATGGTCAGAAAACGGTTCAGCTCAGTGGGCCTATAAATAGGGGACCTCATCCCCTTCCTCCAGCTGCTCGACCCAGTCAAGAAAACCATCACCATTTGAGCCACCAAATCAACAAGATCTCTTCATCCAACCATCCAAAGTCATTGATCTTTGTAGAATCGACGGAGGAGGCCTTGATCTATAGCTTCACCAAGAGAGATCTTTATTTACCCCTCATTCACTTGAGGGCCTTTGATGTTACATGCTTGTTTAGTATCTACTTTGCTTTGTTTTGTCTACACTTTGAGGTATTTTCATACACTTTCTAAAACTAACCTATTGACAAGATGCCACAGTGTCAGTTGCCTGTTTTCTGCTGTTTTTGGTTTCAGAAAGCTAAAAATGAATACTCTCGGAATTGGATGGGACAAAAGCCAAAGTTCATATTTTTCCCTGAACGATACGGAAAATCGAAGACGAGACAGAGGAGGACACCATGGTGGCCACAACCTAGGTGCGCGCGGGCCAGCCCTGGTAGCGCCCACAGGGGGTGTGGGCCCCCTGGACCTCCACCGACCTTTCCTCCTTCACCTATAAGAAGCCCCCGACTCAGAAACCGTAAATAATCGACCAGAAAGCCACGAAAACCTCCACAGCGCCGCCACCACCGAAGGGGAGATTCGGGGGACAGAAAGTCTCTATTCTGGCAACCTGCCGAGACGGGGAAGTGCCCCCAGAGCCATCTCTTGCGATCTCCACCACCATCTCCATCGATCTTCATCGCCATCTCTATCACCATTGCTGATTACCATGATGAGGAGAGAGTAGTTCTTCCTCGTGGCTAAGGGCTCTACCGGTAACTATGTGTTCATATCTCTATCTATGCATGATCATGTTGTGGTCATGAGATTTGTAATCAAGTAGATCTGCTCTGCTACTCAAGTGCTTTAATAGATCTCCGGCTCTCCCCATGTGTGTGAAAGTGACAGCGTGCACACCATGGTGGCACTTAGGCTTGAGTCTACATAAATACTCATCGTGCTTTAATAGATCTATGCTTTTCCCCACGTGTGTGAAAGTGACAGCGTGCATGCTGTGTGTGGCACTTAAGCTAGGTTATATATATATATATATATCATGAATATATTTTGAGTTGGTTGTCTTTATTAATTTTGGTGTTTGTTGGAACCATCTAGTGCTCAAGGTAATAGTGTTGGGTTATCTAGATTGGGGAAGGCGGACTTTGAAGTGTGTTGTTATAGCCCTACCATGGATTAGAGTGTCCAACCGGAGAGTAGTTCAGGGTAGTATCATGAAGAGAAGATATTTATTGAGAGTGTTCACTAGTGAAAGTATGATCCCTAGGCCTTGTTTCTTAGCATTGAAACACCGTTTGCGACTAGATCTGTTACATGTTTGTTTGCTTCCATCCATTTTCCTTTAGTCTTTTCCTCCCCATCAAAAGTTGTTTTCTAGCACCGTTACCACTTATAATCATCGATACCACTTGTATTTCACTATCTCTTCACCGAACTAGTGCACCTATACACCTGACAAGTGTATTAGGTGTGTTGGGGACACAAGAGACTTCTTGTATCTTGATTGCAGGTTTGCTTAAGAGGGATACCTTTGACCACTTCCTCCCTGAGTTCGATAAACATTGGGTAATCCACTTAAGGGAAACTTGTTGTTGTTCTACAAACCTCTACACTTGGAGGCCCAACAAATGTCTATAAGAATAGAAGTGAGTAGACATCAAGCTATTTTATGGCGCTGTTGCCGGGGAGGAAAGGTAAATGGCACTCACACACGTTACCCCACGACAACAGCAAGCCAGAAAGCTATTTTCTGGCGCCATTGCCGGGGAGGTAAGTAAAAAGGTACTCACATCCTCCGGTGTGAGTGATCGAAGTTATTTCCTTTAGATTCTTCAATTGTGTCTTTTTTTTTCTTGTTTTCACTAGTTAGGCTTAATGGAAAATAACAATAAAATTAGAGAGCTCTATAGTGTTTATCTTGAGTTAGGACATGAAGTGTTTGAAGAGAAAATTAAAAAACCTATGCAGCTTTATTTGCATGCTAATAGCAATGTTATTAGTTTGAATTCTTTGAACACCATTATTCCTAATGCTTTGTAAACGTCTAAGCTTGGGGAAGCTAGTTTTTATGAAAATGATCTTTTTACTTCCCCAACTTTGGAAGATAGCTATTCTATTTCTTGTGATGATACCAAACCTCCAATCTATGATGACTACAATGATGAATATGTTATTTTTGGTCCACCTACTATTGAGGAGAAATTAATTATGAGTACAATATGCCTCCTATATTTGAAGATTATGGTGATGAGAATAATAATGATAGCTATTTTGTTGAATTTTCTCCCACTACAATTAATAAGAATGACTATGCTTATGTGGAGAGTAATTATAATTTTATGCATGTGGATCATGATAAGAATGTTTTATGTGATAGTTATATTGTTAATTTTGTTCATGTTGCTACTTAAAGTTATTATGAGAGAGGGAAACATGGTTTTATGCATCTCAATAATATTAAGTTTCCCCTCTTTATGTTGAAATTTTTGAAGTTGCACTTTCTTTGCTTTCCTATGCTTGTTGCTTTGTGCTTTCATGACTTGTTTCCCTATAAGATTCCTATGCATGGGAAGTGGGTTAGACTTAAATGTGTTTTGAATTTGCTTCTTGATGCTCTCTTTTACTCCAATTCATATTTCTTATGTGAGCATCTTCTCAAACTATCAAGCCTAACTTAAAGGCGGTAAAGAAAAGTACTTCTTGGGAGATAACCTAATAGTTTTACTGAGTCTTGGAAGTTATTACGTCAGTAATGACCTCTCCTTATCTTTTTTTATTTTATTTTTGTGCCAAGAATAACCTCTAATGAGAGAGAAGTAAGATTTGGGGAGTTGTTGTCCCGAAACAGATTTTTGTGCTCCACCATAAAATTCGTGAGGAATCTATGTAAGTCGGATTGAGCTTATGAATAAACCCCCCAGTATGTTAGCTAACTTTCATTAGTTCAAAACTTTTTGATTTGAACAACATAAGGTCTTCGAAAAAATCGGTTTCTACATGTTGGTCTGTTTTGACATATTTCTGCCATTATTTGCATTTGCTTCTTATTGATTCCTTTTTGGGTTTTGGGAAATTGAGCTTTTTGAGGGAATTTCTACAGTAGCTTGTGTTTTTAGTGAAAGTTTTTCTGTTCTAAAGCTAAACCCAAGGGTCTATTATCTTTTGAATACACTAATGTTGCTAATGAAGATTGTGTGAAATTTTGTATGAAGAAAAATTTTCAAGTGTACAGAAAGAATGATGTAATGACATGAAGAATGGACAAAAGCTCAAGCTTGGGGATGCCACCTTGTGTCACCCAAGAAATATTCAAGAGGTACAAGCGTCAAAGATTGGGGATTCCCAAGGCATCCCCTTCTTCATCAATAAAAATCTTAGGTCTTTCTAGACACTTCGTTTTTATTGTTTCATGCACAGTTGTGTTGTTCCTGGAGCGTCTTAGTTTTTGTTTTTTGGTTTTCGTTTTTTTAGTTTGCTTGAGTAAGTTTTTTGGATCCCAGCACTTCTTTTGGAGAGAGACACGCTCTGTTTTCATTGCCTAGAACACTCTAGTTTTCACTCTTATTGTTTTGTGAGTGTTCTCTTTTGCTAGCACTGTGTTTAGTCTTAGTTTTTTTGTGCTTTCAGCTTAGAACTTTTTATTTCTTCTTTGTGGATTTGTGAGACAACCTCACTGATCTTTATTGATTATTATCCTTGTAAGTTGTTTCAAATAAGTCGATTGGTGTTGGAAAGGAGTAGAAAGTTCTTGCTTGAAAAGTGCAAGAGGAGCTTGCTTTGACTATGACTTAGACTTTATCATGTCATGATAGGTGTTGTTTTGACCTTATGCTTAGTGATTATTGTTGTAGCATGACTTGTTCCAAACAATTGGGATTGCTTAGTGTGCCTTGAAGGAATCATGCATTGTTTTAGCATGCAAAAGCATAGTATTGTGGTATTCTCCTTTGATGCTTTGTTTGGGTTGACTTGGCACATGCTTACACCATGTTATGACTATGAACCAGTCACCTTAGCCTCTATGATAATTTAGTTTTTGACTTCTAGTACCACTTTATGCTTTGATTAGTAATGTTTTGTCGCTCTGCATGATTATGGCCATTATTGCTCTCTTAGTTGGTCGCTCCCAGTCTTTTGCTAACCTCCACTTGTATTGAGTAAGCTCTACTCATGCATCCAACTCCCAAGAAACCAAGTTATTCCAAAGTGTCCACTATAAATTCCTATGCATGGTGTGTTACACCATTCTGATGACCCACAAGTATAGGTGGTGTATCGTAGTACTTTTGATAAATAGGAGTGTCGATCCCAACGAGGAGCAGAAGGTGCTGACCAGTGGTATGGAGCAGGAAATCCCAGTGAATACTTAGCAAACGGATTTTTAGTGGTTTTCTGACAAGGCAATGAAACAAAGAGCAAGTAATAGAAGTAACAAACTAATGGAGCAATTGGCCCAATCCTTTCTTAGCAAAGGACAAGCCTGTGGAAATACTTATAAGGACCAAATGTTCTCGAGGACACATGGGAATTCTGTCAAGTGCTTTCACTTCAAATAGTTGAGTACTCTTCTCTAGTGTTTGTAAGTGTTGTGTGGGTGAACCTGTGCTAACATACCACCCTTCCTAGGAATAATACATACTTGTGATTAAACCCCCTATAAACATATGTAACTACAGGAAAGTAATTAAGATTTAAATCTAACCATAGCCATAAACTCTGAGATCCTACGCTCCCTTGTGCAAAGGTGTCCTAACGGGGGTTCAGGTTTCTGTCATTCCGGCAACCCCATAATTAGTAGCCAAATACACAATGCATTCCCCTAGGCCCATAAATGGTGAAGTATCATGTAGTCGACGTTCACATGACACCACTAGAAGAATAGCACCACAACTTAAATACTAAACCATTGAATAATAACTCATCACAGATTCACTACTAACAACATGAATTCTCCCATGTCCTCAAGAACTAAACGAACTACTCACAAGACATCATATGGATCAAGATCAAAGATGATATGGTAATAGATAACAATCTGAACATCAACAATAATCCAATGGTTCCACTCACAAGCATAAACTACAATAGTAATCAACATTGGGAAAGTTTCCCCTAAGAACTAAAGCAATATCCAACACAACTGCTACAGCGGGACGGAGTGGTGGTGATGGTGCTAGTGGAGATGATGGTGTGGATGATGATGATGATCCCGATGAAGCCTAGCTTGATGATGGTGTTGATGGCGACAGTCTCCCCTCTCCGGGAAGGAATTCCCCCGGCAGAAATCTGTCTGCCGGAGAGATCTTTCTCTCTCGGTGTTTTCCGCCCCCAGAGGCGGCGGAAATCTATCTCTGGTCGCCCCCTTGGTGTTAGGGTTCCATAGGGAAGATATAGGCGAAGGGGTGGAGGGCAGGTGGGCTACACCTGCCCTAGGCGTGGGGACAGGTGGGCCCATGCCTACGGGGGTGTGGGCCCCCTGAGGCCCATCTCCGTCCCTCCTTCTGGCTTCCTTCGTCTTCTGGTAAAATAATATGTTTCCATATTTTTCTGGTATTTTTCTGACCTTCATGAAATTGCACCAAAACGCCTTCTTTTCCATCAGAATCCAGACTCCGGCAGTCCATCCTCCAGGAATCATCCAACATGCATAAACAGATGAAAAGCCATAAGTAATACCTCATAATAAGACAAATATCAATGAATAGAGGTAAATTATGATATAGAATGGTGATGCAAATTGGGCGTATCAACTCCCCCAAGCTTATACTTCGCTTTTACCCAAGCGAATACTGAGCTCAGTAAACATGTCCACAGGTTTATGGAGTGAAGTGTCAATAAAAGAATACAAACAAGAAGCGTCACACTTACCATTGCACAATTCATAAAAGAAAGCAACTCACTGTTATATAAATTATCTTGCAGCGAAGTACATCAGTCACAATAGAGATGCATAAATATAAATCATAATTGTAATTAGCAAACTTGTTCTTGGTCATAGAACACCTGGCAAACAATTTCACAAAAAGCTTTTGTAGAAGTTTCAAAACAGGAACACTCTTTGCTCAGAAAGGTTTTTCACAAGTGAAGGCTTTCAAAGTAATACTCAATAGATAAGAGTTTTGTGCAAACAAGGAAGATAAAGAACATGATTGAATAAATCACCATATGAATGCTTGAAACACAAAAACTCAAAAGCTTGCCGGAGAAAGAAAGGAAGTAGGTTTACTGACTCAACTTGGAAGTGGGAGAAAGGTCCCTTCTTAGAGGGCAGCAGGGATTACAAGTCATAAAGAGCTTCCAAAAGATTATGGTACTTACTAGCTTTGAGCCCTCATTTCTCCTATCATAAGCATCTTGAGATGATTAAGGTTAAAGTGAACAAAGATGGAGTATATGCTTGACGAAATATAAGTTGGCAATCTCATGTCCCTTGAATATGAGGGCCACTCCTCATGCATACTCAACTTTGGGTCCAGGTAAGTTCTTGTCATTGTAAGTATTTGCATATCATTGAGAACCGCCAACGGGGTACCCCTTGCACATGGTACAGGATCTTTCCCATAACCAAAATTACAAGGAAGGTAGACAATGAGCATCTCAGCGATCTTTTTATTTACTATGTGTATAGCTTTTTATTGAGGATGCTTCATAGATGACTCACTATGGTGATGCTGCAAGTTTCCACCATGATTAAGCATGGCTTAGGCTAGCGGCCCAGGCGTTTGTCTAACACAAAATACAAACTCCATGGACTTACAAGTTCCCTCTTTATTTCACACTGTTGACATCCATAGACAAAAGAGCACGATATCAAATGTGTACAAAGTACAATTGCAATGTTGAAAACGTTCCCTGTGATAGCACGGTTCTGCTAATCCTAACGTATAGATGCAAGCATATACAACTTCGATGTTCACAATGGTTTAAGTCTATTAGGGGCAAGTAAATAAAGTGTGCCATCAAGTTCGTGAGAGCTTTACTAACTAGTTTTCACATAACAAAATACTTTTTAATTTGAAAGGTAGATGAAGCTTGAGAATTTGCTAGGAACAGTAAAAGCTATTAGGTAGATATGGTGGACACAAGTGGCAAAAGTTTTGGGTTTAAAGGATTTTAGAAATATGAGAAGTATGCCTTCTCATATCAGGTTTTTGGCTAGCAAGGCTGGGTAGCAAGAAAGAGAGTTGAAAGAAACAAGCAATCATACAAGTAATAAATCCAAACATGCAATCTTCCTTGAAGACACAAAAGAATCTTAAATAAAGAATACTAAGCTGATGAGCCAACAAGAAAGAAAACAAATGATACCAAATACCTGTAAGCTCTTTCTTTCTTTTTTCTTTCAAACTAAAGCCACTGAACAGAACTCGGTTTGCCAAAACCAATTTAGATCCACTTGATGATCCCAAAGTGGTGCCAATACTGATAAAAAAGATCCATCATATAATAGAGATTGCAAACTAAAAATAAGAAGTGCAAAAAGTAAAAGATGAGACTTCTCATTAATATTCCAATAAAGGCACTCACACCAAGGGATACATAGATAATCAACTAAAGGAGAGATACTTCCACATGCAAACCAAACAATAAGATAACCCCTCTACCACAGATATGAATCCACTAAAAAGGTAAAAGATAAAAGATAATGGTGGTGATACCGCGGCACTCCCCCAAGCTTGGAACAAGCCAAGGGGATGCCAAACGTGATGACGAATTACTCCTTCGATGGTGGTGGTGTTGTCTTGATAAGCTCTTAAATAAGTTTCTTCAAATCCTCCATATCGAAGGTTAGAGTACGAATTAATTCCGAATTATGCTCAATGCAGCCCATGATCAACTCGGACCGAGGATCCCAGTCCTTGTTATTCTTTCTCTATTCTTCCAAATTAGATTGTTTCTTCCCTGCACGGTTAGAACAAGGGGTACTAGGAGGAAGTGTGCGTGGAGCAAGGATATGACGCGGAGTTCTCCCTCCTGTAGACATCTGTGTTGTCCTACTAAGCTAGGTAGGTTGTTCCACCAAACCAATGCTTGCGACGGTAGCGCGGGTGTCCGGTTGCTTGTCCTCCTCCATGTCTCCTTAATAACCTACTGGAATCTCCTCTTCCTTGGGGACTTGAGGTTCTTCTTCCTCGGGCTTCTTGCCTTTGTTGTTGGCGGAGGCCATGGCGCTCTAAACTTGAGAAGATTTCCTCACAGAAACAGATTGAAACGAAAACACGACGAGAACACGATGCACGAACCTCGGGGAATCTGGCGGCGTTATATATTACGAAGTTTCAATGCATAAGGAAGGTTTTGAAACAGAAACGAGGCGGAGACGGAGTTCGGGGGTGGAACACCCCCCTCAGGCATGGCCAGGATGGGCCCATGCCTTAGGTGGGTTTGTCCACCCCGGGCTCCGTTTCCTCTTCAGTTTTGTCTTGTAACTTCCCTTATGTATTAAAAACATCAAAAATATAAAAAGATTGGGGTTTCACGAACTTTCTGTTTTCACCACTTTTACCTATTCAAAGACAAACTTTGCAGATTCCTTCTCTCTTTCTCCTTAGAATTTCCTTCCTACAAAACTTTTGCACAAACTCAATGACAACATTAGTGTAAGAAAAAACAATAAACCTTTGGTACACACTTCAACTGAAAACCCATCAAAACAAAAGCTTTTGTAAGAGGCAAATACAAATGATGGCAAAAATCTTGTCAAAATGGACCAGCAGGTAAAGATTGATTTTTTCGAAGACCTTCTGTTGCTCAAATAAAAAAGTGCAGAACTGATGAAAGTTGGGTAACAACTTGGATAACAAGCTCAAAAAATGCAGCTCCATCTGAAGTATTGAGCTTCCTCACAAATTTTTACAATACAGCACAAAAATCTGTCCCAGGACAGCCACATTTCACAACTCCTCTACTTCACAAAAGTAGATGAACTTGACACAAAAACCAAAACAAAAAAGGATAAGGAGCGGTTATTACAGAGGTAATAACTTCCAAGACTCGACAAAACTCTTGGGTTATCTCCCAACAAGTACTTTTCTTTAATGCCTTTAAGTTAGGCCTGAAACTTCCAAAGATGCTCACATAGGATATATATATCTGGAGTGAAAGAGAGCATCAAGAATCAAATAACCAAAACACTTGAGTCTAACCCACTTCCTATGCATGGGTGTATCATGAGAAAATGAATTGTTGAAACAAAAGGCCACAAGCATAGGAAGACAAAACAGATGCAACTTTAAAGCTTTCAACATAAAACGGGGAAACTTAACATCATTGAGATGCATAAAACCATGTTTACCTCTCTCAAAATAACTTTCAGTAGCACTTTGAACAAAGTTGACAATATAACTGTCACTGGCAACAACTTTATTATCAGAATAAGCATACTTACAGTCACCAAAAAGAGGTCCAAGGTCATAGACTGGATCAATAGAAGCAAGTTGTTCCATCCTGAAATCTTCATTAGGCAAGCTATTTTCACAAGGAGCTTTAGCAAATTTGGAAAAATTAAACTCATAATAATCTCCATCAAACTCAGTTAAAACATTTTCCTTCTTACAATCAATAATAGCTCCACAAGTGTTCAAGAAAGGCCTACCAAAAATGATAGGACAAGTTTTGCTAACTGCTGAATTAAGCACTAGAAAATCAGCAGGATACTTAATCTTACCACAGAGAACCTCCACATCTCTTACAATTCCAATGGGGCAAATGGTTTCCTTGTTAGCAAGGTGAATAGCCACATCAATGTCCTCAAGCTCATAAGGACCAATCTCATGCATAATTTCCCTGTAAAGCTCATAAGGAATAGCACTAGAACTAGCACCAATATCACATAAACCATAGTAGAAATGATCACCTATTTTAACAGAAAGCACTGGGACACTAGCTTTTCTGACTTTACCAGGATGAGAAATAATATTAGAAGCATCTTCACAGAAAACAATGTGCTCATCCTCTATATTTCTAGTGATAGTGTCTTTCACAATAGCTACCACAGGTTCATCACTCAAATGCTTACCAGGCTCCACAGTTTTCATTATACCTTTGTTATTTGCACTAATAATCATAGAATACTCCTTTACCTTAGCTAGGAAAGGCATTTTCTCAACATGGGGTTCAGGCACAATATGATTAGTAGTACAAACTTGAGTACTTCTAACGGGAGCATGACTAACAACATCTTTATAAGGAGTATGGTACTTATTCGACTTCTTCTTGGGAATTTCAATGTAAGAGGCAAAGGCCTTAAAATATTTGGCAATACTTTGGAAATCAATACCAAACTCATTGCTAATATCACGGAAGTTATCAGTTCCCATAAAAGATTTAATGCATTCATACATAGTTTATACCTGACTTTCTTCTTTTGTCATTCTCCCAAGCTTTAGTGTTCTCTTGAATACGGTCTAGGAGATCCCATTTAGCTTCTTCCTTCATACGTGTGAATGATCCAGCACAAGAAGCATCTAGTAAATCTTTATCATGAAGAGAATGCCTAGCATAAAAATTATTGAGAAAAATATTGTTAGGGAGTTCATGAATAGGACATTTAAGAATTAGTAACTTCAATCTCCCCCAAGCTTGAGCTGTACTATCTCCATCAAGAGGCCAAAAGTTATATATAAGATTTCTATCCTTATGGATCTTAATGGGAGGATAAAATTTAGAGTAAAAGAGAGATGACATCTCATCCCATTCCATGGATTGTCCACTCTTCATCAGCTTATACCATTCTTCAGCTCTCCCTTTCAAGGATATGGAGAGTAACTTCTTCTTCACCTGTTTAGTTGTGATACCTACACACTTAAAAAACCCACATAATTCATGGATAAAAAGCAAATGATCACCAGGATGGACAGTTCCATCCCCAAAATAATAATTATCCATAACAGGATTAACAATACTTGTAGGTATCTTAAAAGGATCTATCTCAACAGGAGGTGGTTCATCTACTACCCTAGCAGTGGTAGTAGTTTTCCCAAACAGAAAACCAAGTGGGTTATCCATATTGGAAATAGAGTAAGCAGTAACAAGAGCAATACTTATAGTAAAAGTTTCCCTTACCAGTTCCACTCTTCAATAGCGCTTCACTCACCGGCAACGGCGCCAAAAAATAGTTTTGATGACCCGCAAGTATAGGGGGTGTATCGTAGTACTTTTAATAAATAGGAATGTCGATCCCAACGAGGAGCAGAAGGTGTTGAACAGTGGTATGGAGAAGGAAATCCCTGTGAATACTTAGCAAACGGATTTATAGTGGTTTTCTGACAAGGAAACGAAACAAAGAGCAAGTAACAGAAGTAACGAACAAACGGATCAAGTGGCCCAATCCTTTCTTAGCAAAGGACAAGCCGGTGGAAATACTTATAAGGACCAAACGTTCTCGAGGACACATGTGAATTATGTCAAGTGCTTTCGCTTCAAATAGCTGAGTACTCTTCTCTGGTGTTTGTAAGTGTTGTGTGGGTGAACCTGTGCTAACATACCGCCCTTCCTAGGACTAATACATACTTGTGATTAAACCCCCTGCAAACATCTGTAACTACAGGAAAGTAATTAAGATATAAATCTAACCACAGACTTAAACTCTGAGATCCTACGCTCCCTTGTGCAAAGGTGTCCTAACGGGGTTCAGGTTTCTGTCACTCCGGTAACCCCACAATTTGTAGACAAATACACAATGCATTTCCCTAGGCCCATAAATGGTGAAGTATCATGTAGTCGATGTTCACATGACACCACTAGAAGAATAGCAAACAACTTAAATACTAAACCATTGAATAATAACTCGTCACAGATTCACTACTAACAATTATGATATAGAATGGTGATGCAAATGGGGCGTATCACATTCCAAGTATATTCTCGTTTTCATCTATCTTCCAATTAAAAAGTATTTTGTTATGTGAAAACTTAGTGATTAAAGCTCTCACGAACTTGATGGCACACTTTATATTTCTTGCCCCTAATAAACTTGAACCATTGTGTCATCTATGTTGTATATGCTTGCACTTATACGTTGGAATTAGCAGAACCATGCTGTCATGGGGAACTCTTTCAACATTGCACTTGTACTTTGTACACAGTTGATATCATGCTCTTTTGTCTATGGATGTCGTCGGTGTGAAATGAAAGGGGAGCTTCTAAGTCCATGGAGATATGTATTTTGTGTTAGAGAAACGCCTGGGCCGCTAGCCTAAGTCATGCCTAATCATGGTGGAAACTTGCAGAATCACCGTAGTGACATCTATGAAGCATTCTTCTTATAAAAAAGAGACTGAGAAAAAGAGACATAAGAGAAAAGAGGAAAGAGAGAAAAAAACACCATATCCCATGGTAAATAAGAACAATGTTGAGCTGCTCATTGTCTGCTTGCCTTGTCATTTTGGTTATGGGAAAGCTCATGTACCATGTGCAAGGGGTACCCCATTGGCGGTTCTCTATGATACAAATGTACTTACTATGACAAGAACTTGCAATTAACTAAACTTGAGTAGTATGAGGAGTGGCCCTTGTATTCAAGGGACATGAGATTGTCAACTTATACTTTGTCAAGCATATAGTCCATAGTTTGTTCACTTTAACCTTAATCACTTCAAGATGCTTATGATAGGGGCAATGAGAGCTGAAAGCTAACAATTACCATAATTTTTGGAAGCTCTTTTTGAAACTTGAAATCCCTGCTTCCCTTTGAAGGGCCTTTCTTCCACCATTATATTGAGTCTCCACCTTCTATCCTTAGGCACCAATTAAGATAGCATAGTTGTCATTCTTAGTTCTATGTGCATTGTCCCAAAACTTATTGATTGATGCATATTGTTGATATTGCTTGTTCTTGAACTATTTGTATCTAGTCACCCTTATGAACTTTGAAGGTGTCCTTTGCATCTATTTGCTACTCCATGAGGGACAAGCTAAATGCCACTATGCTATGTTTTCTATGTGAAACAAACAAACGTTTTTCAATGCATGTTATTCATGATCTTTGTTTGTAAACTTTCATGTTGCATGCATAGTTACTTTGTCTTACTGTTAGAACTCCGTCTTTCATGCTCATGTTTAGAGTTCTTTGATCCCAGCTTTCAATGCATGCAATTAGTTTGATCTTGATTTTGATGGTGCATGTCACCTCAAAAGTTATTCTTTTTATCACTTACCTACTCGAGGACGAGCAGGAGTTAATCTTGGGGATACTTGATACGTCGTAAACGTATCTATAATTTTTTATGTTCCATGCTTCTTTAGTATCTACTTTGCTTTGTTTTGTCTACACTTTGAGGTATTTTTATACACTTTCTGGAACTAACCTATTGACAAGATGCCACAATGCCAGTTGCCTGTTTTCTGTTATTTTTGGTTTCAGAAAGCTAAAAAATGAATATTCTCGGAATTGGACGGGACAAAAGCCAAAGTTCATATTTTTCCCTGGACGATACGGAAAATCGAAGACGAGACGGAGGAGGACACCAGGGTGGCCACATCCTAGGTGGGCGTGGGCCAGCCCTGTTGGCACCCATAGGGCGTGTGGGTCCCCTGGCCCTCCATCGACCTTGCCTCCTTCTCCTATAATAATCCCTCGACTCAGAAACCCTAAAGAATCGACCAGAAAGCCATGAAAACCTCCACAGTGCCACCTCCACCGAAGGGGAGATTCAGGGGATAGAAATTCTCTGTTCCGGCACCCTGCTGGGACGGGGAAGTGCCCCCGGAGCCATCTCCTTCGATCTCCACCACCTTATCCATCGATCTTCATCGCCATCTCCATCACCATTGCTGATTCCCATGATGAGGAGGCAGTAGTTCTTCCTCGAGGCTAAGGGCTCTACCGATAGCTATGTGTTCATTTCTCTCTATGCATGATCATGTTGTGGTAATGAGCTTTGTAATCAAGAAGATCTTCTCTGCCACTCAAGTGCTTTAATAGATCTCCGACTCTCCCCATGTGTGTGAAAGTGACAGCGTGCACGCCATGGTGGCACTTAGGCTTGAGTCTACATAAATACTCATCGTGCTTTAATAGATCTATGTTTTTCCCCACGTGTGTGAAAGTGACATCGTGCATGCCGTGTGTGGAACTTAAGCTAGGTTACATATATATATATATATATATATATATATCATGAGTATATTTTGAGTTGGTTGTCTTTATGAAATTGTGGTGTTTGTTGGAACCATCTAGTGCTCAAGGTGACGTGTGGGGTTATCTAGATTTGGGTGGGCGGACTTTGAGGTGTGCTGTTATAGCCCCACCATGGATTAGAGTGTCCAACCGGAGAGTAGTTCAGGGTAGTGTCATGAAGAGAATATATTTATTGAGAGTGTTAACTAGTGAAAGTATGATCCCTAGGCCTTGTTTCTTAGCACTGAAACACCATTTGCAACTAGATTTGTTACATGTTTGTTTGCTTCCATCTATTTGCCTTTTGTGGCACCCCGGATTTATGGTCCGAGAATACCCGTTATGCATACAATTCACGTTCCCATGATCAGTGAACAGTGATCATAACCGACTAGTATCATTACATCATACATAAAGTAGTGAGTACAAAACTTACAAAGTGGCCATTATGGCGAATACAATACAAGTAGCGGAAGTCTTCAAGCGCAGAGCCCATGTCATGCTTTAACCTACAGGCAACTGACTGGGAAGACGGCCTAGCTCACATAGACGTCAGTACCTTCATCACTTCGTATCATCTGCAATCTGGCCAAGTAAATAGCCAGGGACAATGCCGGTGAGTACTTTGAATGTACTCGCAAACCACCCTAAGAAAACAATGATAAAAGATATGCAATATAGTTGTCGTAGGATGGCGCCAAGAGAGGTTTTTTATAAACTAATTTCTCTTGTACATATAGCATGTTTCTATATCTTGGTTGAATAACTTTTGTAAAACATTTTGGAAACCCTTTTTGAAAAGTTTTTAGAAAATACTAGGATTGGGTCACCCATTTGTTTCTCTTTCCGGTCATCTCATGACCAAACTCCTTCCTCCATTTTCCCGACCATCCCATGGTCAAAACATTTTCGAGCCATTGCTTTTCTGATGTCCCTTTTTTTGAAAACAAAACCATCACCCCCTTACATAAGCCATCACAACCGTCCATGACCGAGGACTCGGCTATTCGAATAGATTTACACTCTGCAGAGGTTGTACACTGTACCCACACCATCCGGTTACCCGTCCCTGATCCGCACTGATCGTGGGTCGAATAACCGGTCAAGACCTTCCGAATGCCCTCTCCGATACAAGTGCCTACCCTATGAGGTTAATCCCCTCAATACCAGGATGCCCTATATAGTCACAATCCAATCGGAGGGCGTTTTGCACCCCTCAGGGTGTGCGCTTTCAATGAGGGGCTCATAGTATCGTCTGGCCGCCATTTAGACGGTATTTACCAACCCCAGTCCGATGTTTCACAGGGGCCTTTATAGGGGAAGGCCCAGCCTCCAGGAATTTGTTTTTCCCCGTAGTAGTTTGAGACACCTACACCGGATTAGACAAACTTCCAGCCCAGCCCCGTCCCATTCCAGAGTAATGTGGTTGCACGGGTTAATTGCTCAAGCATTAGGAACTGTACAGTCGGGCATGTTTTCGTAAACATTTTTCCTCCCTCTTTTGTCCACTTTTTGTAAAACCAAAACACTTCTCATTTTCCAAAACCACTTGATAGGCCAAGCCTCACCAAGGTTTTCTCATAAAACATTTTTGTAAGTATTTTCCCAGGGTCTTCCCATCCTACACTTTTCTTTAGGCTAAAACGGGGTCTCCAAGAGGTTATGGTGTTAAACACCATCTATCATACTAAAGGAAGGTAGGTATTATACAAAGCGGTGTACCTAATAGTACTAAGGGGTAAACATTTGTAGGAGCCAAACATTCCCCATATAAAATATACTATAGTAAAACCAATGCACTTTGCATAAATGAGTAGATAAAACAAGAATATATAAAATACTAGGAAAAGGTGCATGAGCAAGAAGGTGGCTTTCCTGTGACCAGCGGGAAGTCCCTTGACGGCGTTGAATAACCAGATAACCAATAATAACAATAATAATAATAACCCGATCCTTCCTTCTTCTCGGCGTCACACAATCGCAACTATCGCCGTTATCGGGCATACATGCAAACAAACAACACTCCAATCAATACAAGCATACAATCATCAAACCATACAACAATATAAGGATAAATACATGATAAACATTAGTAGGATGTTGGGGGTTGGATTGGATGGGATGGGGAGGAGACTTGGAGATATTAGGGAGAAAGGCTCCCTTTTGATTTAGAGTCTAGGAGCTAACTAGGAGAGGTTTTGACCAAGGGATTGATATGTATGATACCATTGTATTAAAATGATACCATCAGATAGGTATTGATAAAATGAAGCCAACAAAAGTGGTTTCACTATTTAATCAATTACCCTTGATTTATAATGGATTTCATAGTGGTTAAAGCTCTAGTTTTAGGAGATAATTCACCAGAACTTCTCTAGAGTTCCAAAAATTATTTCCTTGGGTAAAAAGGTAGTACTTGGTGGACTAAATCTAGAGGAGTTGGAATTACCTCAAAACAATTACCAGAAAGCCCTTGAGAAATTCCCAAAGTCAGTAATGGATGGGTTTTGTCTTTTTCCTCAGAGTTATTTTACAAAAGATTTTTAGTGTATTCCAAAGACCCTTGTTAGGTACTAAGAATACCTTTATGTAGAAATTGGAATCACTCTGTTTGGATTTACAGAACTATTTTGGTGATTTAAATAGTGAATAAAGTATGCATAGAATTGTTTAATTCACCATAATTCAATAAGGCTCAATAAATCTGGGGCTCCTGGGGTTTGGGGCTTATTGGTATGTAGTCTTACTGAGAATTGGACTTAGGTCCAAACCTCATTTGGTTTGACCTACAGAAATGCATAAAGTCAAAAAGGGTCTGTTATAGTTATTTTTTCTATAGTTTATCTGGGAAGAGGTTTTAGGTGGGGCCAGTGGGACCTGAAAAGTATGGGCCATATCTTCCAGTACAAATTGTGTTTACGTCATTTGGCTGAATACAACTCTCTGGAGAAATTTATTTGTGGAAAGGGTATCTTTTGGTAAAAGATTTATTATAATTAAAGTAAACATTATTAAGGTCCGAATTTTGTACTGCATGTTTAGGTAAAGAACATGGTTTCTATAAAAATTTATATCCTTGTGGATCTACATATTTTTCAATTTCATCTGGATTTAAACCATCAGGGTAGTGTTTCAGATCTGGAAAATATAATTTTAAAACGAAAAAGGACAAGGGGAGTGTGGGCCGCGCAAGCAACAGATCTGGCCGGCATATTGGGCCCAATGCGGCTTTATGGGCAAAAGGATTCCTGGTTTAAAGCCCGACCACGGGCCCAGGTCGGCTGGTGGCCGAAGGGGTAAGGCGTGACTAGGGTCGTTCGATTAAGTCGAGATCGACGGCCCCCGTGCATCTCCTTCCTCAGGCAAAGAGGAACAGAGGGGAAAACCCTAGCCGGCGGCGGGGGGTTCGGGGGAGGCTTACCGGAGCTCGTCGGCGACGAGGAGGTGGCGGAGGTGACGCGGGACTCGCCGGCAACCTCAGCGGTGGGCGGAAAGCTAGGGCTTGATGTCGGAGGGGTCGTGCGCATCCGAGCTGGCGAGGCTTCCTTTGGGGCTCGCCGGAGCTTGCTCGGGGTCATGCATGTCGATCTCTGAGAGGCCCGAGCGGAGCAGGGGATGCTAGAGTCCGTCGCTAGATCTTTGGTGCTGCTGCAGAGGCTCGAGAGGCTCATATTCGTCGGGAGGGAGCTCTTCTCGGGCATGTAGCGGTGGACGGCTCTGGACGTCCTACGTCCAAAGAGAGGTAGGTGAAGGGGGTTGGAGGTTAGGCAGTAGATCTAGAAGAGGCAAAGGAGCTAGGGAGCTTGAGCATGAGAGCAGGATTCCCTCCTTTGATGAAAACCAGGAGGGAGGTGTCTTCCATTTTCTTGGCATGGGAGGGTAGAGGAGGAGAAGGAGATCTCGTGGGAGAGTAGGTGGTGTCCAGAGGGGAGAAATTAAGGGAGAGAGGAGGGATGCAAGGGCCTCTGGCCTTATAAAGTGAGAGAGGAGAGTGTATGTCACATCCCAAGATTTTCCAAATCTTGTAATGTGGAAAATAAATGAATAAAATAAAACTTTGTTGATTTTCAGAGTGAGAAGAAACTTTTTGACCCCAATTGGAAACCTTCAAACCTTTTTGATCAACCAAATCCTAAAGGGATTTGAAAAGATAAAACATTTAATAAGAATATTTTAAATAAGAGAAATTACTATTTTTGGATCTTTTAGTAAAAAGATTTAGTTTTCAAATGAAAAAGAAGAAATATAAATAAGGATTATTCTATAAAAGCCAAATTAAACCTTGGCCAAGCTTTTGAAAAAATGTTTTTCTTTGATTAAAAGAGTAAAATTTTGTTTAATTAAAAATGAGAGTTTATTAATAAACCAATTTTATTAAAGTAATGGTTTTTCCCATTTTAATAAAACATTAAAACTTATTAATTTATTTTATAATAAGTTTTCCCAAGTATTTTATATTCTCAAATAAAACTATTGGAGTGTTTTTGGTTTTATTTAGATTTCAAATGAAGATTCTAAATAAATCAAAATCCATTTGATTTAATAACTAATGTCCATTTTATTTAATTATTAATGGACCCTAAAAATAAAAAAATATTATTTTATTTTAGACTTAGAATTATGTTGTTAAAACAGAACCAAATTCAATTGCAAAGTGTGGTGGAAGTTTGATTGTTTGAATTGTTTGATTTGTTTGTTTGAAATTCAATTAGGAAATTCAAACAGAAAAAGGAAAAAGATTCAGAACAAAAAAAATGCAAAGGACACAGCCCAGCCGGCCAGCCCAACAGCAAGCCCACCCCACTCACTCTCGCGAAACGTTTTCTCACTCAAACACTCACCGCAGCGTCGCAGACAGTTGGAACCCACCGCACCTTTTCCTCTATCGCTGACGAGACGACCCCACGCCAGGTCACCTTCTTCCTCACCCCGCGGTGACCACGTCCCCCTCTCGCCGGCCGTTTCTGCAGGATTCAATACGCGTTGATTCCGCGACCATTACTCGCCGTGACTACGCCCTATTAACCACCCTGGCCTCCTCTCCATTTCCCCTCACGCGCCTCCCTCTCGCTGCCCCCAAGCTGGACGAATTTCGCCACACACCCTCACTACTCCAACCACCGTCCCCAGCCAATTCCGGCGAGCCCAACCACCGCCTTGCCTCCTCGACCAAGCTCACACACTCCCCAGACCCAGGCGTAACTCCCCGTAACACCCGCTCTCTCGCGCGCGCCCCTGAGCCTCGGCAACGACGACTCCAAACGCCGCCACCGTCTGTTCCCACTCTGGCGACATCCCCTGGTAATCCCTGACCGCCCCCTCCTCTCTGGTTGACACGAGCATACTCTCCTCTCTCGCGCGTGTCTAACGCACCCTCTGTTTTACACTGGCGTGACCTGTATCCTCGTCCCCAACAATGGCCGAGCGTGCCCGACGGAAGCTAGGACTCCGGTGAGCGATTACTCCCGCTCCAGTGCGCCCCTTCGCCAGCCAGTACCACCTCGAGCTTCAGCAAGCCTCTACGAGTCTGGTAAGCCTCGCCAACCTTTTCCTCACTTCCTCTAGCACCAGCTCCGCTGTAGCCAGACATGCCGCCGCCGCCTGCCGCCACCAGCGTCGCCCGTCTATGGCTAGCGTATTGTGCGTTGTGCGATTTAGATCCTGCGGCTGCGATTAGATCACTTAATGCTGAAAGGGTATGCAACCAGTGTCGTGCGATTTCACTTGATCCAACGGCCTGCATCGCTCGATCCGTGCGAACCGGTATCGACCAGTAGTATTGCGCCGCATGGCCAGCCTTTGATTTAAAACAGAATTTGAAATCAGATTTAGATGAAAATTTGTAAACCTTGTAACTTTTGATCCACACGTCCAAAAATTACAAACTTTATATCAATGGAATCAGTAGAACAAGCCCTATCCAACCATGCAATTTGTTTATTAAAAACCTTCTGGTAAAAGGTTTGTTTTTGAATAAACATTTGTATGCTTGTTTAGGTTATAAAAAAATTTCCAAAATGATTTTGAGGTTGAATTCTTTGCAAATTGGTTTATTGTGGACCTACTGACCCTAGGAACCAACTCATGGATTTAAAAATGTATTTGGTGAAGAATAGGATTGAATAAATGAATTATCCCATTTCTAGTCAAATAAAAATATTGGTTTTGTTATGGAAATGATTTTTGAACAAAAACCTTTGGAAAATGTTTTGATTCAAAGCTACTGACCCTAAACACCAAGTTTTGCGAACTAACAACTTATTTGGTGAACAATATAAAATTGTTGCTTTGCTAAAAACATTTTCCACCACATAAAATAATGATTGGATTTAAAAATGATTTATATATAAAACCCTTTCGCAAATGACTTTGCCACTTTAGAAAATGTCCACTTTGAACCTTACAATGTTAGAGCCTAGTAGAAACCACTTTTGCAAATAAAATTATATTTTGCATGCTTGCATGCATGACTTTGTTTCTATCATTTTATGTGTGTTAAATTGTTTGAATATTGTTTGGAATGCTAGTTGAATTTGTGTTTGCTTGATTGACTTGTAGTAAAGTTAGAAGGGTGTGAGATTAGCAAGATCAAGAAGTGAACCAACATTCCCTACCAAAAAAGGCAAGTGACACTATCATCCAAAGTCCTACTATTTTCATTATACTTAGTGGATTTTGAAACATGCATGAAAAGGATTTTCTATATTGAAAGCTATGCTAAAACCTAATAGGATACCCTTATACATTCCTTAGTGAAAAAATTATAGTTGTAAAATGCTTAGCCATGCTATATATTTTGAGAAGAGATACATGTTGAGACTTTATAAGATTGAGAAAAGACTTATGTTTTTATAACAAAACAAGTACTCAATGAACCACCTGGGTGGACAAGGTTACTCCAGAGTTGGACAAGGTGGCACCAAGAGGAACCATGTTTATATGGCAATCTCTTTTTGTTGTGCACCAGATGAAAACCACCCAGGGACTTAGAGATTGAACATGTTTCTCCAACAGTGGCTTCCGTGTACAGCCACATGCTAATATGGCGCTGGCTTAGTCAACTACATTGGGAAGACCCATGCATTGGTCTTCAGGTTTACTGGAAATGAGGGAACTAGGAACCCTACATTGGTTCCTGAAGACAAGCTAGCATTGTGTATGGGAGGACCCTATGGAAAGACTTTGTCACATTCTCAATCTGCCAGTATTCCATCTTGGTGAGTACTTATCTAGCGGCCACTGGTGGCAACAAGATGAGATTGTGTCATGTGGGTAAAGTGTACAACTTCTGCAGAAGATAAAATTCTAAGTACTTAGCCGTGTCCCCGGTTATGGACAATACTGAGCAACTAAAGCTTGAAGCTATGGGAAATCTCGACATTCCAATTTCTAAAAGAAAAACTTTAAAGTGACAACAAAAGGCTTGTAGCACTTGGGGTGTACCAAGGAGCTCAAGAGATTTTGATAAAAACTTGAAGCACTTGGGGATTTACCAAGGAGCTCAAGAGATTTTGACAAAGACTTGAAGCACTTGGGGATTTACCAAGGAGCTCAAGAGATTTTGATAAAAAAACTTGAAGTACTTGGGGTGTACCAAGGAGCTCAAGATATTTTGACCAAGACTTGAAACACTTGGGGATTTACCAAGGAGTTCAGAAAGATTTGACAAAATATCAAAACTATTTTGAAAAGATAGGATAAATTATTGCTTTCTGCAAATGAGCCTAAAACCCTACTTAGCCAAATATGCATGTAATGATAGTAGTGAAACTTGCCAATACAATTCAAATGTATTGACCCTTGTGGCTGTAACTTGTTATGTTGCAGGTTTGATTGATATTAGTGAAGTTGATTGATTAGGATTACAAAGTCTACAACCAACATGTTTGCCTGTGGCACTTTGAAGATGAAGGACCCCATACTTATAGATTTTTCTGCTGCAATGAAATGTAATAGCCAAAAGAGCTATGTAAGATGTAATAAAATTATGTTATTCCTGGTTATAAAGTTGTATTATGACCTTTGTTTCTTGATATTACATCTTAACTGTGGATGCTAGCTATTTATCCAGGGACTATCATTGTAAACACAGGGATCTCTACCTTATTAAAGGTTGGGAACTCTACAGTGTATGATGGACATAGTCCATGGGGAAAGCTTTGAGGAAGGGAGGTGCTCAGCCAATAGGGCCATAGGGGCGGTGGGGAGGTGATAGAGAGGGTTCTAGTCGTGCTAGGGGACAGAGAGGGGGTGGGGGCAGTGGCTGCACAAGCTTTGATGGTGGGATTTGACAAGGCCTTTGTCTCCCTTATAAACCAAAAAATGGACAAGAGGGGTGGGGTGGGATATTGCAGGGCTATAGTGCACACGACCAGGAGGGAGTGTGTGCTGCTAAGGTGAAGTGCTTGACAAGCTTGGGTTTGGTTTGGTGTTAGTTTGAATCAAGGTTTGCTTGTTTTGGAAAAATTGATCTTTTTGGTGCTTGTGAAGGAAATTGCAAAAGTTGCATTGTACCAGGTGTGGAAATGGTACTGGTAGGTGTAGTAGGTCAAATAATCACCTCATGATTTAAATGGGATTTTTATGATGATTAAAAGTGCACTTAAACTCCAATATTCAAAAAGTCCAGAAGTAGTTTATAGATGCTTATTTGATAAATTTACATGGGAAAAGCTTGGTTTTTGATGTGAAATGGTCCTAAATACCATAACACACATTGGATAATTTCATTGGGATTTATCGAGGTGGAAAAGTATTTTTGGAGAATTATTTCTTGTTTCAGCCATTTAAGAGAAAGGGCAAAAAGAAATAATAAAGGATTTCAAAAATATTTATTTTTGAGTTGGGAGGATAGCATATGATAAGTAGGCATCAAATGTGCCTTAAGATGGCAAGATTATTTGTAGAAAAACAAACTTGCCTTTATAGACAAAGATTTTGAGAAATTGGTAAGTAAAGGAATTTAAATAGTTTAGTAATCCAAATAATTGTGAGAATTATTTGGGGATGCTTATATCCAAGGTAGATGATGTAAACTTGATATAGGCATCAAGGTCAACCTTTTTTTTGAAGTAAAGTGGTAAAAAGGGTGGGAATTAGATTCTTGGAGGATCTAGGGTTTGATTATTCTGAGGCTATCTAAACAAGGTTGGATTAGGGAGCTCAGAGCTCACCTAGGTACAAGGGGTATATGGATGGATAGAACATGTCATATATATGATCATGGAAGCAAGAGTTAGGCTTGGTTGAAATTTAGGTGATCTAGACGGTATGGCAAACTTTGTTGAAAATAAGGCTGCCATAACAGACACATCAGTTAGCCTCCTAAACCATGTGTGTTTAAGAAGCACAAGTATTTAATGGAAACAAGTGAAGTGGGAGTTGATAGTCCATGGTTAGTATATCATAACCATGAAAAGATTTAGTCAAGGGGTGGTGTCATATAGATGTGAGCTTCTGTCGAAGTAGGCAAGATGATAAGATTGGCAGAAAAGATTATTATCTTGCCTACAAAACCATCAAGGATGAGTGGGAATTAGAATGGCTTAGTAAAGGGAAATAGTGGGCCTTGGTAGTACTAAATATGTACTACAAGATGGTTCAAGTGCATTCTCAATAATGCACAAGGGTTGGAAAGGGTAGGGCTCCAAAAATAGAATCTAGATAAGAAATCCAGACAGCCATTTTGGCAGAATTAGGGTTTTAGACTAGAGTACTAGAGTAGATAATTTTGAGAGGATGCTAAGTTCCAAACTCATGATCAAGGAGATGATATTTAAGTGGTAACTAAGTATCTAGGATCCAAGCTTATATTGGGTCTTCATTGAGTTGGAATTATTAGAAGGGATTATCCCTAGGTTGATCTGATTAGGAGGGGAGGTGATCACCTTAGTTGTTTAGAATAGGTCCAGACTTAGAGTCCTGATCGAGGCATGATGATCACAAGCAAGGATTGGATCCTAAGGGATGAGCTACTAGATTAGCTCACTCTAGTTCCTAAGCAAACAATGCAAACAACAAATCAAGGCAATTCATCAACCAGCAGATCAAGGAAATTCATCTTATTACTGATCCATCTTGTACTAGGGTTACCATCAATCCTAGCTTGAGGTAAGGATGGGTATTTTGGAAAGGGTTTAGCTTTGGAGTAGGATAACTACCATCTTGGTATATCTACCAATATTGAGATGAAAAGGTTTTTGTAAAGGTTTCTGGAAAAACTTAGGGATAAGGGTTAGTTGAAGGTTCTGTCTTGAAAACATAAGGAGAGTATATATAGGTCTCCATAGTTTTATTAATAGAGACTAATAAAATGTTTGGTTGTTTCAAAGTCATCTTGGCTCAGGTTTTTGAAAAGCCAGAACATTTGAGAATATGAAAGATGAGCCAAGACATCTCTTTTGTAAAAATAGTTTTTGTAAACTAGGGTTGAGATGAGGAGTGCACACTAATCCACAACCAATTGCTTGAGCACAAGCAAACAATCATTGCAAGAAAAAGTTTTTGTTCCCCCTGATTTTTGCCATTCTGGACATTTAATCAGGGTTGCTGAAATTGGGATGTTACACCTTTAGTCTTTTCCTCCCCGTCAGAATCTCTTTTCTAGCACCGTTACCACTTATAATCATCCATACCACTTGTATTTCACTATCTCTTAGCCGAACTGGTGCACCTTTACACTTGACAAGTGTATTGGGTGTGTTGGGGACACAAGAGACTTCTTGTATCTTGAATGCAGGGTTGCTTGAGAGGGATACCTTTGACGACTTCCTCCCTGAGTTCGATAAACCTTGGGTAATCCACTTAAGGGAAACTTGTTGCTGTTCTACAAACCTCTGCACTTGGAGGCCCAACAATTGTCTACAATAATAGAAGTGCATAAACATCACCCCTTGCTCTAGTGTTTCTTTGGAAACCCGAGCTATTGATTTGGTTCTTAAAAGCTTGTATTTGATTGTGTGACAACTTGCCTGTATTCAGGAGCCTCCAATTCAGTTGTGGATGTGTGCCTCGAACTTGTTGTAAATGTGTCGGCTTCCACCTCGAAGGTTTCCAATATAGTGGAAGAGGTGAATCAAACTTGTTGGGGTGAGGTTCATCGGAGAACAAGGGAGTCCTCTCGTGGCGTTGGTGGTTTGAAACCACCTCCTCTCCAAACGCAGACGTACTTCCCCTCAAAAGGAAGGAACTACGGGAAACCAATCCTCGTGTCTCCGTGTGCTCCACTTTGGTTACTTCTATCGTTTATTGCACTTTACTTATCTTGCTCTTGCTTAGTATGTGTGCTAGGTGGACATATAGGTAAATTCACCATAGTTGCATAATCTAGAGAATTTACCTTTTGTGTCAAACCCTAATTTTAAAAAGAGTAAAATTTGAAGTAGCACCTATTCCCCCCCCCCCCCCCTCTAGGTGCCCATACAATCCTTTCAATTGGTATCAGAGCCTTGGCTCTTTATTTGGGATTTACCACCTAAGAGTATATGGGTATCCAAGATGGAGAAGAAGGGAGTGCGGCTAGTAACATGGTGTCCATGGAGGATCTCAAGAAATTGGAATCAAGCTTGAGCTCCTCCCTAGGCAACGAAATCAAACAGTTGGGTGACTTGGTTAAGAAACTTGTTAAGGAGAAAACGGCCTCACCTCCTCCTCCTCCTTTAGAGGAACCCACCACACTTCCAAAGCTGAATTCTTTGGCATCACCCACGATTTTGGTGGTGGGGGATGATCCTGACAACACTAATCCCTCTACCAAAAGGGATGAAGGGAAGGAAGAGTATCATAAGGTTCCTAGTTGGTACTCTCCCGATCCTCCAATCCCTCACCCACATATAAACAATAGGGGTGATACACCTAAGCTAGTTGCATCTTATTTTGCTCAATGGCAATCATTAATGAAATCTCATGTGTGCAGCTCTTGCATTGATTTGTGGAATATTATTGAAGAAGGACTCAGAATTGTGGATCCAACCAGCTTGACAAGAAGAAAAGTTGTCAATAGTAAACTCAATGCCACCTCTTTGCACATGATTCAACAAGGTTTGGGGACAAAATATTTCCCCCACATAGAACATCTCAACACCACCAAGGAAGCTTGGGATGCTCTCACCGAGCTATATGTTGGAAATGAGAGCATGAGAAGAAGCCGTTATGATGCACTAAGCAATGAATCCAGAGGCTTATACATGAAGGACGGTGAATATCATGAAGACATGTATTGAAGGCTCAAGTCCACATCCACTGTCTTTAGGAATGTTGGTGCCTCGCATGTGGATGATGCTTGGATCAAAAGAAAATATGTGAGTGCACTCATTCCTTTCGATCCCACTGACTTGAAGAGTCTTCAAGTAAGACACAACTACCACCTCATGACCTCTAATGAAGTTATGTAAGAGATGGCCGCTTTCAAGGTTGCCACCAAGAATGCCAAAGATGCTCGTGCTCGAGCCCTTGGGATGAACAATGGTGTTAATATTGCCATAAAAGCTAAAGTTGTGGAGTATGTGGATGAAGAAGGAAGTGATGAAGGCCTATCATTGAATCATCCCGACGATGTCAAGATTTCTCGTGGTGAATACATGGCCTTCTATGCAATGAACTTTTGGAATGACCCCGCCAAGGCCAATATGGAAATGCAACGAAGAAGCAACTCAAATGGGAGAAGAGACAACAACTCAAAGTTGAGAACTTGCTTCAACTGTGGTGACCTCTATCACTTTGTTGCTGATTGTCCCTATGAGAAAAGAGAAGATCATGGGGGTAAAATTGTGCTAAAGAAAAACTCCAAGGCTCCCTTCAAGAAACCCTTCATCAAGAAGAATCCTGCCAACAAGAAGTCGGGAGAGATTGTTTTGATAACACATGAAGAATTATCCTCCGATAATGAAGATGGTGAAGAGGAAACATCAAATGGTGTGGCTACTATGTCCACTACTTCTCCGTCCTCTTTCTCACTCTTCGACTCTCCAAATGAGAATATCTCCAACAAGAACGTCACTTGTATTATGGAAAGAGGATCAGAGGTATTATCATCTTCACACTCCTCCTTGTTGATTGATGATGAACTTGATGATGATATATCTCTTGAGATCATAGAGGAATTAGTTGCTTTTGATGTGTTTATGACTAACTTGCAAGGGGAACATAAGAAGCATTTTGTGAACCTCTTGAATCAAATTTCTCACACACAAGAGCTTCTTGATGAGAGATGTAAACTAGGGAGAGAGCACATGATTGAGGTGTAGGCTCTAAATAATGCTCTAGAAGAAGAGCAAGAGACTAGGATGTCTCTTGAAATAAAACTTGAAGGAATTGATGAGGCAAATGGTCAAATTATTAATAAACTCATCAAGGAACATGGACATGCCATTTCTAAGTATAAAAAGGCTAAAAAGGACAAGATTGAGTTTGGTGTTGTTCATGAAAAACTTGTCGAGAACTTTAGGAAGCTTGACAAGGCTCACAAGACCTTGGAGAGTGAACTCTTGTTACTCACAAAGTCTCGTGAAAAACTTCAAACTCAATTGAATAATATTTCTTCACCTAGTACTTTCATTCCTTATAGTAGTACAAATACACTTGAAGAAAATGCTAGGTTGAAGGGGGAGCTTGCTAATGCCACCTTTCCCAAAGGAAACAAGTCCATTTATGACCTTTTGAGTAAGCAAAGGCCAAATGATTAGAAAGGGGGCATTGTATTTGTCTCCAAAGCCAAGAAGAAGAACAAAAATAATAAGAAGGCTAAGGCCACACAAGCAAAAGACAAGGCCATTGTGGGTAGTAAGACCACAAGTGGAAAAACTATGTCACATGATGACTTTGCGGGAAGTGCTAACCATCACTATGTATTAATGTGTGATTATTATGGTGATGTTTATGCATAATATGTTGTCCCATTTGATGGTTATATTGCTTGGTCTATTTGGGTTCCCAAGACCCTTGTTTCTAACAAAATAGGACCCACTAAAAAATGGGTACTAAAAGCTAGTTTGATCTCTTGTAGACCTATGCTTCCGGAGGGTCAAAGTGGGTGCTTTATAGTGGATGCACAAGTCATATGACTGGAAGCAAAACTATTTTCAAGGAGATTAGACCAAATGATGATCAAATAACCGTGACATATTCCAACAAATCAAAGTCTAAGGTAATGGGTTTTGGCAAAGTTGTGGTTGCTCACGATATTACACTCGTGGATGTCATTCTTGTTGAAACCCTTGGATATAATTTACTTTAAGTTCGTGCTCTTGGAAAGATGGGCTTTGCCGTCTTTATTGATAATGATATTGTGGTCCTCTTGTGGAGCAAGTCTCTAAAGGTTGCTTCCGTTGGGTACGTCGAAAATGACTTCTATGTGGTGGACTTTTCGGGGAAAACCACTAAAAGTGTGATGTGCTTATTCAGAAAGGCCCATGTGGGTTGGCTATGGCATTCCCTTCTAGCCCATGTCAACATGAGAACTTTGCAAAGTCTCCACAAGGGTGTCCATATTGTTGGACTAAAATAAAATGTTTTTTTTGCCAAAGATCGTGTGTGCAGGGCTTGTGTTGAAGGAAAGATGCATGATTCTCCTTGCCAGCCAAAGAACTTCATCAAGTCCAAGAGGATCTTGGATCTCCTTCATGTGGATCTCTTTGGTCCCCCATCTCATGCAAGTCTTGGTAGGAAGAAATATTTCTTGGTAATTGTTGATGACTATTCAAGATACAGTGGGTATACTTCTTCAAGTTGAAGAGTGAGACCCAAGAAAATTTCATCGACATCATCAATATGGTTCAACATCAACACAATGTCCTAGTGTTGGTAATAAGGAGTGACAACAACACCGAATTCAAGAACTAAACCTTGAATGGATTTCTTAGTGATGAGGGGATAAAACACCAATATTCCGCTGCATATACCCCTCAACAAAATGGTGTAGCTGAGAGGAAGAACTGAACTCTAATTGATATGGCTAGGTCCATGTTGGCAGAGTTTAAATCTCCCTACAACTTTTGGGCTGAAGCAATCTCCACTGCATGTCATGCTTCAAACCGGCTCTACCTCCGCTAAGAATTGATCAAGACTCCATATGAAACCCTTACCGGTAACAAGCCCAACATTTCATACTTCTGGGTGTTCGATTGTAAGTGTTTCTATCGCATAAAGGGTGTTCATTTGTCCAAATTTGATTCCAAAGCATTAGAGGCTATTTTTCTTAGCTATGGTCTCGAATCCCACACTTATAGAATCTACGATAAACTCTCTAGAGTTGTCATAGAATCGTGTAGTGTGGTTTTCAAAGAATATGATGATCCCCAAGGAGGGCGTGTTGATGTCTGTGATGTAGATGATGAAATTCCTCAAGATGCCATAAGAAGAATGGGTGCATTATTCATCTTCCCCATTGAGGAACCCCTTGTGGCGGATCGAGAAGAACAATGCTCTACTCAAGTGGAGCCCTCATCTTCACAACATCAACAAGCACCTACCATTAAGGAAAATAATGACCCAAGCCAAAGACAAGCTGGGGACCCTCAACGAGTTGATCAAGCAGAAACTTCTTGCCAGGAGGAACATGATTCTCCTCTTATCGGATTGTCCAGCACTGCTCAGTCTATTGGTCAAGGTAGATTTATAGAATCAGCTAGAAGATTAGCTCAACGCCTGTCTAGAAGTGTGTCTGATCAAGACCAAGGTCAATCTATGCCTCATGATGATGAGAATGATCCCAGTGAAGATCAAGGTCAAGATAATGGTCAAGACAAGGACCAAAATGATGAAGACATCCCCACAAGAAACAACAAGGATATCGAAACTCGTCGCTAATATAGAGTGGATAGAATGTTGGAATTAAGAGACCACACTCTTGAGAATGTGGTTGGTGATCTAATAAGAGGCATGTCCACTCGAGCTCAATTGAAGCATTTTGGTGAGAATCAAGCACATATATCCATGGTGGAGCTAAAGAAAGTTTGGGAATTTCTTGAAGATTCAGATTGGTTGGAAGCAATGCACAAACAGCTCAACAACTTTGAGAGAAACAAAGTATGGAAGTTAGTTGAAAATCCCAAAGATTGCCGCAATGTTATTGGTACCAAGTGGATATTCAAGGACAAGCAAGATGAACATGGAATTGTTGTGAGGAACATGGCAAGATTGGTTGCACAGGGGTTCTCTCAAATTGAAGGCATTGATTATGGAGAGACATATGCACTAGTGGCTCGCCTTGAGTCCATCCGTATCCTTCTTGCTTATGCGGCACATCATAACTTTAAATTGCAACAAATGGATGTTGAAAGTGCTTTTCTTAATGGTCCATTGCATCAGTTGGTATATGTAAAGCAACCCCCGGGGTTCAAGGATCCCAACTTCCCATACCATGTCTACAAACTTGATAAGGCGCTCTATGGGCTCAAACAAGCCCCACGCATGTGGTATGAGCACCTTAGAGAGTTGTTGTTAGACCGTGGGTTTGAGGTTGGGAAAATTCGTCTATTGTGACAAAGGGCTTCTTCTATGTGACAATGGAAGTGCTATCAAGATTACATAGAACCTAGTAGATCATACAAGGACAAAGCATATTGAGATTTGATACGTCCAATTTGCATCACCATTCTATATCATAATTTGCCTCTATTCATTGATATATGTCTTATTATGAGGTATTAATTATGTCGTTTCCACTATTTTTGCATGTTGGATGATTCTTGGAGGATGGACTACCGGAGTCAAGATTCTGATGGAAAAAGAGGTGTTTTGATGCAATTTCGCAAAGATCATAAAAATACCAGAAAAATATGGGAAAATTATATTTTCCTATAAGACAAAAGAAGCTAGAAGGGGAGGCGTAGAAGGGACACAGGGGCCCACACCCCCTAGGCGTGGGTGCCCCTTGGGCCACGCCTAGGGAAGGTGTGGCTCACCTACTCGGCTCCCGACCCAGCCCTCTCGCCTATATCTTCCTCACGGAACCCTAATACCAAGGGGGCAACCACAGAAAGATTTCCATCGCCTCTGCGGGGCGGAAAACACCGAGAGAGAAAGAGCTCTCCAGCAGACAGATTTCTGTTGAGGAAATTCCTTCCCGGAGAGGGGAGATCGTCGCCATCAACACTGTCATCAAGCTAGACTTCATCAGGATAATCGTCATCATCCACACCATCATCTCCACCAGCACCATCATCACCACTTCATCCCACTGTAACAATTGTGTTGGATAATTCTTTAGTTCTTAGGGGAAACTTTCCCGGTGTTGATTACTATTGTAGTTGATGCTTGTGAGTGGGACCATTGGATTATTGTTTATGTTCAGATTGTTATGAAGGGTTTCGCAGCATAGTAAATCAAAAAATTTATACGGATGCGAATGGTAAAGCCAAGATCTAATCTAGGAGATGCAAACAACGAGGGGGGATAGATGAGATCTTCATACCCTTGAAGATTCGCATAGCGGAACGTTCGTCGGAACGTGGGTGATGTAGTCGTACTCGCTTCTCCTCCTCGCGATCCGATCCGATCTAACACCGCAAGTGGCGATGCCTCCGAGAGATGCACACGTGCGGCACCTCGACGTCTCCTCCTTCCTCGGTCCAGCAAGTATGGTGGAGAGACGGATTGGATCTACAACGCGACGGCGCGGTGCAAGTGGTGGAGAGTTTCTGCAGCAGGGCTTCGCCTACGTGCAGTCGGGAGGGAGAGAGAGAGGAGGGCAGCAGGGCGGCTAGGGCTTGAGGAGGAGGTGTTGGAGGGGGTGCGCCCCCAGCCCTCTTTATATAGAGGGGTGGGCGGCCAGGCCTTGCCCCTACCCCAAGCCCTAGGGACGGCGGCCAAGGAGGGAGGAGTGGGGGGCAAGTTCCCCCCCCCCCTTCTAGAAGCTCCCCTAGGGTTTTGCCCTAGGTTGGCCGACTGGGCCCTATGGGGCCTTGTGCCCCTGGCCCAATGCGGCCAGGGCACTCCCCCATAGGCCCATGCCCCCTCCCGGCAGGTGGGGCCACGTTGGTCCCCTTCTGGAAGGTTCTAGAAGCTTCTGGTACAATACTGAATAACCCGAAACTATTCCGAAATCCAAAAACTGCATTGCCTTATATGATTCTTATTCTCCGGACCATTTCGGAACCTCTTGCGATGTCCCGGATCCCATCCGAGACTCCGAACAAAAACTCATAAACCAATTATCCAATCTATCCTAGCGTCAAGACACGTTAAGTGTGTGACCCTTCGGGTTCGAGAATATGCAGACATGATCTTATATCAATAATCAGCGGGTCTGAAACCCATATTGACTCTCACACATTCATCGATGATCATATCGGATGAACCACGATGCCGATTCAATCAATCCCATATATATATTCCCTTCGTCTCGCGATATTTTACTTGCCGAGATTTGATCGTCGGTACCGTCATAATTAGTTCAATCTCGTTCACAGCAAGTACTTTACTCGTTCCGTAATCCGATATCACTTTGTGAGTAACTCCTTAATCACATGCTTGCAAGCGGTGTTGATATCGATTACCGAGTGGGCCTGAAGTATATCTCTCCGACTTGGGAGGGACAAATCCCATCTCGATACATACAACCCAACAGGTACTTTCCGATCACCTGAGAGACACCTTTATGATCACCCTCTCATAGGATGATGTTTGATGAACTCAAAGCTTTCTTCCGATACCAGGGAGTTGTATTATCTCATGGTCTAAGGAATACAATATTTGACATAAGAAAAGCTTCGCAAAGATGAACACGATGACACGATCTAATTGCTCCGCTTAGTTTGGGTCTGCCCATCATACCATTCTCCCAATGATATGATCTCATTATTAATCGACAACTCATGTCTATGGTTAGGAAACCTTAACCATCATTAATCAATGAGCTAGTCCATAGAGGCATACTAGGGACACGGTGTTGTTCACAAACCACACAAGTATTAAAGTTTTAAGCTAATACAATTCTAGCATGGAATATAAACTTTATCATGAACAAGAATTATAATAATAACATCTTTATTATTGCCTCTAGGGCATAATTCCAACAGTCTCCCACTTGCACTAGAGTCAATAATCTAGTTTACATTTGGAAACAATCTAACACCCATGGCACTAAGGTGTTGATCATGTTTTGCACGTGGAAGAGGTTTAGTCAATGGATCTGCGACATTCAGATCTGTATGTACTTTGCTAATCTTCAGATCTCCATCTGCTATATAATCTCGGATTATATGAAACTTGCGATTGATATGCTTGGTCTTTGGATGATATCTTGGTTCCTTAGCGAGTGCTATGGCGCCAGTGTTGTCACACAATATCTCTAGTGGGTCCAAGGCACTTGGAACCACGCCAAGCTTAGTTATGAAGTTCCTGATCCAAACTCCTTCACTTGACGCTTCTGTAGCAGCCATGTATTCCGCTTCTACTGTAGATCCCGCGATCACGCTTTGCTTGCAGCTTCTCCAGCTCACAGCTCCTCCATTCAAAATATAACGTATCCTGTCTGAGATTTAGAATCATCCTTGTCGGTGTCGAAACTAGCGTCGACGTAACCTTTTACGACGAGCTGTTCATCACCTCCATAGACTAAGAACATTTCTTTAGTCCTATTTAGGTACTTTAGGATATTCTTCACGGCTGTCGAGGTTCCACTCTGGATCACTTTGGTATCTGCTCGTCAAACTAAGAGCATTGGACACATCCGGTCTAGTACACAGCATGGCATACATGATAGAACCTATGGCCGAGGCATAAGGCACTTTGCTCATAGCTTCTCTATCATTTACCATAGCTGGACACTGAGCCTTGCTCAACATCTTACCTGACAACATAGGCACTGAACCTTTCTTTGCCTTATCCATTCTGAACCTTTTCAGAACTTTGTCTAGGTATGTACTCTGGCTTAAAGCTATCAGGCGTCTTTGTCTATCTCTATAGATTTTGATGCCCAATATATAAGAAGCTTCACCTAGGTCTTTCATTGAAAAACACTTGTTCAAATAACTCTTCACATCGTTAAGCATGTTAATGTCATTTCCAATAATCAATATGTCATCCACATATAGTACCAGAAATGTCACTGAGCTCCCACTCACTTTCTTGTATATACAAGATTCGTAGCAATTTGGAACAAATCCAAAGCTCTTGATCACTTGATCAAAACGAAGGTTCCAACTCCGAGATGCTTGCTTTAGTCCATAAATGGAACGCTGAAGCTTGCACACTTTATCAGCATCCTTAGGATCGACAAAACCTTCGGGTTGCATCATATACAACTCTTCATCAATGTTGCCATTGAGGAAAGCAGTCTTGATATCCATCTGCCATATTTCATAATCATGAAACGCATCAATTGCTAATAAAATCCGAATGGACTTAAACATCACTACGGGAGAGAAAGTCTCATCGTAGTCAACACCTTGAACTTGTCGAAAACCTTTCGCGATAAGTCGTGCTTTATAGACGGTAACATTACCATCCGCGCCCGTTTTCTTCTTGAAGATCCATTTGCACTCAATGGCCTTTCGGTCGCTAGGAGGGTACACCAAAGTCCATACTTCGTTTTCACTCATGGATCCCAATTCGGATTTCATGGCCTCTAGCCATTTCTCAGAGTCTGGGCTCATCATCTCTTCCTCATAGTTTGTAGGTTCACTGTCATCTACTAACAAGACAGTTAATACAGGGTTGTCGTACCACTCAGGAGGGGCACGCGACCTTGTCGACCTGCAACGTTCAGTAGTAGCATCGTCCGAAGCTTCATGATCCTTGTCATTAGCTTCCTCTATTGTTGGTGCAGGAGGCACTGGAACAATTTCAGGTGTTGCGCTACTCTCCAACTCAAGAGAAGGTTCAACAACCTCGTCTAGCTCTACTTTCCTCCCACTCACTTCTTTCGAGAGAAATTCCTTCTCAAGAAAGGATCTGTTCTTTGCAACAAACACTTTGCCTTCGGTTCTATGATAGAAGGTATACCCGATAGTTTCCTTAGGGTATCCTATGAAGACGCATTTATCCACTTTGGGTTCGAGCTTGTCCGGCATCAACTTCTTGACGTAAGCTTCGCATCCCCAAACTTTAAGAAACGAAAACTTAGGTTTAGCACCAAACCACAGTTCATACAGTGTCGTCTCAACGGATTTAGATGGTGCCCTATTTAAAGTTAATGCAGCGGTTTCTAATGCATAACCCCAAAATGATAACGGCAAATCAGTAAGAGACATCATTGATCGGACCATATCTAATAGAGTTCGATTGCGACCTTTAGACACACCATTGCGCTGTGGTGTTCCGGGTGGCGTGAGTTGCGAAACGATTCTGCTTGCTTTAAGATGCGTGAGAAAATCATAACTCAAATATTCACCTCCACGATCAGATCGTAGAAACTTAATTTTTCTGTTACGATGGTTCTCCACTTCATTCTGAAATTCTTTGAACTTTCAAATGTTTTAGATTTATGTTTCATTAAATAGATATACCCATATCTACTTAAGTCATCGGTAAAAGTGAGAAAATAGCGATATCCACCGCGCGTCGAAACACTCATCGGTCCGCATACATCGGTATGTATGATTTTCAACAAGTCCGTTGCTCGCTCCATCATTCCGGAGAACGGAGTTTTGATCATCTTGCCCATGAGGCATGGTTCGCATGTGTCAAATGATTCAAAATCATGAGACTCCAAAAGTCCATCAGAATGGAGTTTCTTCATGCGTTTTACACCAATATGACCTAGGCAGCGATTGCAAAAATAAGTAGTATTATCACTATCTACTTTGCATCTCTTAGCCTCAATGTTATGGATGTGTGTTTCATCCCTTTCGAGATTCGAAGAAATAAACCATTCACAGCAGTGCATGACCATAAAAGATGTTACTCATATAAATAGAACAACCATTATTCTCGATTTAAATGAATAACCATCTTGCAATAAACACAATCCGAGATATGATGTTCATGCTCAACGCAGCACATAATAACATTTATTAAGGTTTAAAACTAATCCGAAGGTAAAACTAAGGAGAGTGTGCGACGGCCATCACATCAACTCTTGATCCGTTGCCAGCAGCATCGTCACCTCATCCCTCGCAAGCGTCTATTCCGTAGCTCTGTTTTGAGTTACAAATATTAGCAAGCGAACAGATCAAATACCCGAGCACTACAACGAGGGCTAGTAAGGAAAACATCAATAACATGTATATCAAATATACCTTTGATGGTGCCAGCCTTCTTGTCCGCTAAGTACTTGGACGATTCTTCTAGTGACCCTTGTCCTTGCAATAGAAGCACTAAGTGTCCGGCTTAGGTCGGACTTGAGCTTCTTCTCAAGAGGGCAACGCGCTTGCCGCGCCTTTCTTGAAGGGCTTCTTTGCACCTTACCTTTCTTAAAATGGGGGCTTGTTGACCATCAACACATGATTATCCTTTTGATGTCCACCTCGCATCTTTCACTTAGCGAAGAGCTCGGTGATCGTCGGTGCAACCAATCGATTATGAGTCACTACAAAACTTTTGTAGCTGGGAGGAGTGATTGCGAACCACACAATCTTGAGCTCCTCTGGAATCTTGCAGTCCAGTTGCTCAAGGCGTTGAGTGTAGCCCGACATCTTTATGGCGTGCTCACTAACGGAACTCCCTTCCTCCATCTTGCAGTTAAAGAATTTCTCAGAGATCTCATATCTCTCAGAACGGGCCTGAGTCCGAAACATAATTTTCAGCTCCTCAAGAATCTCAAAGGGCCCGGGATAATCTTCAAAACGATTTTGAAGGTCCGATTCCATAGCAAACAACATGGTGCTCTTAATCACACCATAATCATCTTTGCGCGACTGATAAACAGCTTTCTCATCAGCCGGCGCATCCACAGCAATGGCGTCACCTAGCGCATTCTCCAGGACATAGTCCTTTTGTCCGCCATAGAGAATGATTCTCAGATTGCGAAACCAGTTGGTGAAGTTAGACCCATTGTTCTTAAGCTTTTCTTTCTCAGCAAAAATGTTGAAGTTGAAGTTGGACTTACCCATTTGATCTACAATATTTGCAAGTACAAATTAGACTATGTTCATGATAACTAGTTCAACTTAATCAAATTACTAGATGAACTCCCTCTAAATTCAACATCCCTCAAGTTGTTTAGTGAACATGATCCAAATTCACCACACCTAATCCGATCTTCACGAGAAGAGATGTGGTTTCAATGGTGGACAATGAAGTGTCGATCATATCATTCATATGACTCATGCGTAACCTTTCGGTTCATGTGTTCCGAGGCCATGTCTGTACATGCTAGGCTCGTCAAGTCAAACCCAAGTATTTCCGCGTGTGCAAAACTGGCTGGCACCCGTTGTATGTGAACGTAGAGTTTATAGCACCCGATCATCACGTGATGCTTGAACACGACGAACTTTCGCAATGGTGCATACATGGGGAGAACACAGTTTTATCTTGATCTTTAAGTGAGGAATCATCTTATAATGCTACCGTCACGATCTAAGCATAATAAGATACATAAAAGGATAAACATCACATGCATATAACTTTATGTGACATGGTATAGCCAATCTTCACGCAATGATCTCCATCTTATGCGTGCCGGCATGATCTCCATCACTCCACCATGATTTCCTCCACCACGAATAGCAACTACAACTATTGCTAACTACTTAGCGATAAAGTAAAGCTATTACATGGCGTATAATAAGTTGACACACAGGTCATACATAATTATAAAGATAACTATATGGCTCCTGCCGGTTGTGTACTCATCGACATGCAAGTCGTGAAATATTACAAAACATGATCATTGCATACAACATACACATCACATCTTGGGCCATACCGTATCACATAAAACACTCCCTGCAAAAACAAGTTAGACGCCTCTACTTTGTTGTTGCATGTTTTACGTGGCTTATGGGAGTAGCAAGCTAAGAATGATTCTTACCTACGGAAAGCCACAACGGTGATATTATGATTGCCAAACTCCGGTGTAAATCCCATGACAACTATAGTGAGAGAAACTGGCATCCACCAGCCGCATGTATGGAACAAGCCACATGTCAAGTGCGGAGCCGGTCTCGCGGACGAGGTCGCGTAAGGTTGGCCTGGACCGCTTCGATCTCACTATCCCGCATCATAAGAAGTACACAAACAAGAGGCTTGCAACAGAAAACATCAATGTCCACAACAACCATGTTGCGTTCTACTCGTGAAACACATCTACGCATAGATCTAGCTCTGATACCACTGAAGGGTTTCACAGCATAGTAAATCAAAAAAATTCTACGGATGCGAACGGGAAAGCCAAGATCTAATCTAGGAGATGCAAACAACGAGGGAGGATAGATGAGATCTTCATACCCTTAAAGATTCGCATAGCAGAACGTTCGTCGGAACATGGGTGATGTAGTCGTACTCGCTTCTCCTCCTCGCGATCCGATTCGATCTAACATCGCAAGTGGCGATGCCTCCGAGAGATGCACACGTGCAGCACCTCGACGTATTCTCCTTCCTTGGTCCAGAAAGTATGGTGGAGAGACGGATTGGATCTACAACGCGACGGCGCGGTGCAAGTGGTGGAGAGTTTCTGCAGCAGGGCTTCGCCTACGTGCAGTCGGGAGGAAGAGAGAGAGGAGGGAAGCAGGGCGGCTAGGGCTTGAGGAGGAGGTGTTGGAGGGGGTGCGCCCCCAGCCCTCTTTATATAGAGGGTTGGGCGGCCAGCCCTTGCCCCTCCCCCAAGCCCTAGGGCCGGCGGCCAAGGAGGGAGAAGTTGGGGGCAAGTCCCCCCCCCCCTTCTAGAAGCTCCCCTAGGGTTTTGCCCTAGGTTGGCCGGCTGGGCCCTATGGGGCCTTGTGCCCCTGGCCCAATGCGGCCAGGGCACTCCCTCATAGTCCCATGCCCCCTCCCGGCAGGTGGGGCCACATTGGTCCCCTTTCGGAAGGTTCTAGAAGCTTCCGGTACAATACCGAATAACCCGAAACTATTCCGAACTCCAAAAACTGCATTGCCTTATATGAATCTTATTCTCCGGACCATTTCGGAACCTCCCGCGATGTCCCGGATCCCATCCGAGACTCCGAACAAAAACTCATAAACCAATTATCCAATCTATCCTAGCGTCAAGACACGTTAAGTGTGTGACCCTTCGGGTTCGAGAATATGCAGACATGATCTTATATCAATAATCAACAGCGGGGTCTGGAAACCCATATTGACTCTCACACATTCATCGATGATCATATCGGATGAACCACGATGCCAGGATTCAATCAATCCCATATATATATTCCCTTCGTCTCGCGATATTTTACTTGCCCGAGATTTGATCGTCGGTACCATCATACCTAGTTCAATCTCGTTCACAGCAAGTACTTTACTCGTTCCGTAATCCGATATCACTTTGTGAGTAACTCCTTAATCACATGCTTGCAAGCGGTGTTGATATCGATTACTGAGTGGGCCCGAAGTATATCTCTCCGACTCGGGAGGGACAAATCCCATCTCGATACATACAACCCAACAGGTACTTTCCGATCACCTGAGAGACACCTTTATGATCACCCTCTCATAGGATGATGTTTGATGAACTCAAAGCTTTCTTCCGATACCAGGGAGTTGTATTATCTCATGGTCTAAGGAATACAATATTTGACATAAGAAAAGCTTCACAAAGATGAACACGATGACACGATCTAATTTCTCCGCTTAGTTTGGGTCTGCCCATCATACCATTCTCCCAATGATATGATCTCATTATTAATAGACAACTCATGTCTATGGTTAGGAAACCTTAACCATCATTAATCAATGAGCTAGTCCATAGAGGCATACTAGGGACACGGTGTTGTTCACAAACCACACAAGTATTAAAGTTTCCGCTTAATACAATTCTAGCATGGAATATAAACTTTATCATGAACAAGAATTATAATAATAACATCTTTATTATTGCCTCTAGGGCATAATTCCAACATGTTATTCATCACCATACCATCTTTGATCTTGATCCATATGATGTCTTATGAGTAGTACGTCTAGTTCTTGAGGACATGGGAGAATTCATGTTGCTAGTAGTGGATTTGTGCTGAGTTATTATTCAATGGTTTAGTATTTAAGTTGTCGTGCTATTCTTCTATTGGTGTCATGTGAATGTCGACTACATGATACTGCACCATTTATGGGCCTAGGGGAATGCATTATGTATTTGGATACTAATTGTGGGGTTGCCGGAGTGATAGAAACCTGAACCCCCGTTAGGACACCTTTGCACAAGGGAGTGTAGGATCTCATAGTTTAAGGTTGTGGTTAGGTTTTTATCTTAATTACTTTCATGTAGTTGTGGATGCTTGCAGGGGGTTTAATCACAAGTATGTATTAGTCCAAGTAAGGTTGGTACATTAGCACAGGTTCACCCACACAACACTTACAACACCAAAGAAGAGTACTCAGCTATTTGAAGTGAAAGCACTTGACAGAATTCCCATGTGTCCTCGATAACGTTTGGTCCTTATAAGTATTTCCACCGGCTTGTCCTTTGCTAAGAAAGGATTGGGCCACTTGCTGTAGTTGTTCGTTGTCTTTATTACTTGCACTTTGTTTTGTTGCTTTATCAGAAAACCCCTAAAAATCCGTTTGCTAAGTATTTGCAGAGATTTCCTGCTCCATACCACTAGTCAGCACATTCTGCTCCTCGTTGGGATCGACACTCCTATTTATCGAAAGTACTACGATACACCCCCTATACTTGTGGGTCATCAAGACTATTTTCTAGCACCGTTGCCGAGGAGTGAAGCGCTATTGAAGAGTGGAACTCGTAAAGGAAACTTCTATTGTGAGTATTGCCTTTTGTTACTGCTTGTTACTCTGTTTCCAATATGGACAACCCACTTGGTTTTCTGTGTGGGAGTTTGGGAAAACTACTACCGCTGCTAGGGTAGCAGATGAACCACCACCTGTTGAGATAGATCCTTTTAAGATACCTACAAGTATTGTTGATCGTGTTATGGATAATTATTATCTTGGGGATGGAACTGTCCACCCTGGTGATCATTTGCTTTTTATCCATGAATTATGCGGGTTGTTTAAGTATGCAGGTATCACAATTGAATAGGTGAAGAAGAAGTTACTGTCCATATCCTTGAAATGGAGAGCTGAAGAATGGTATAAGCTGCTGAAGAATGGACAATCCATGGAATGGGAGGAAATGGCATCTCTCTTTTATTCTAAATTCTATCCTCCTAGTGAGGTTCATAAGGATAGAAATCTGATATATAAATTTTGGCCTCGTGATGGAGAGAGTACAGCTCAAGCTTGGGGGAGATTGAAGTTACCAATGCTTAAATGTCCTATTCATGAACTCCCTAACAATATTATTATCAATAACTTTTATGCTAGACTTTCTCTTCATGATAAAGATTTACTAGATGCTTCTTCTGCTGGATCATTCACACGTATGAAGGAAGAAGCTAAATGGTATCTACTAGACCGTATTCAAGAGAACACTGAAGCTTGGGCGAACGACAAAGGAAGAAAGTCAGGTATAAACTATGATTATGAATGCATTAAATCTTTTATGGGAACTGATGACTTCCATGATATTAGCAATGAGTTTGGTCTTGATTCCCAAAGTAATGCCAACTATTTTAAGGCCTTTGCCTCTTACATAGAAATTCCCAAGAAGAAGTGGAATAAGTACCATGCTCCTTATAAAGATGTTGTTAGTCATGTTTCGGTTAGAAGTACTGAAGTTTGTACTACTAATCATATTGTGCCTGAACCTTATGTTGAGAAAATACCTTCCCCAGCTAAGGTAAAGGAGTACTCTATGATAATTAGTGCAAATAATAAAGGTACTAAGAAATCTGTGGAGCCTGATGAGCAATTGAATATTGAACCTGTGGTAGCTATTGTGGAAGACCCTGTCACTAGAAATATAGAGGATGAGCATATTATCTTCTGTGAAGATGCTTCTAATATTGTCTCTCGTCCTAGTAAGGCTAGAAAAGCTAGTGTTCCTGTGTTTTCTGTTAAAATTGGTGATCATTGCTACTATGGTTTATGTGATATTGGTGCTAGTTCTAGTGTTATTCCTTATGAGCTTTACAGGGAAATTATGCATGAAATTTGTCCTTGTGAGCTTGAGGACATTGATGTGGTTATTCACCTTGCTAATAAGGAAACTTTATGCCCTATTGGTATTGTAAGAGATGTGGAAGTTCTTTGTGGTAAGATTAAATATCCTGCTGATTTTCTAGTACTTAATTCAGCATCTAGTAAAACTTGTCCTATCATTTTTGGTAGACCTTTCTTGAACACTTGTGGAGCTATTATAGATTGTAAGGAGGAGAAGGTTTTAACTAAGTTTGATGGAGATTCTTATGAGTTTAACTTTTCCAAATTTGATAAAGCTCCTTGTGAAAATTGTAGGGGTTCGTAGCACGAAAAACAAAAAAAAATCTATCGCATGCACACAAACAAGCTAAGATCTATCTACTAGATTGTAGCAAGGATTCGATTAGAATACTCACCCTCGAAGATTCCAAAGCGGTTAACGAGAGCAGATTCTCGTGGGTGATGTAGTCGTACACTTGCCGATCTCAAGATCGCGTAGACAATCCTTCCGGCAAGTATTACAGGCGCTTCATGATCGATCCACGTTAAATTTTCGATGAAGACCTTCCTCTCCCTTGTTCCAGCAGGTAGCGGAGGTTGTAGTTCTCCCTTCGCGATTCCGGCAGCATGACGGTGTGGTGTCGGAAGTAGAGGGAAAATCATGCAGGGCTTTGCCTAAGCCAGAGCAGGTTATGGTGGATCTAGGGTTTCCGGTGATCTAGGGTTTCGAGGGCCGAAGAGGAGGAGGCGTGTTCGGCGGCAGCTAGGGCAGTGATGGCGAGCTGGCGGCGGCGCGAGGCGGCGGCGAGCAGCGGTGGCGGCGGCGCGGCTAGGTGGGGAGGGGCTGGTGTTGTGTGGCCTTGGGGCACCCCCTCCCCTCTATTTATGAGAGGGAGGTAAGCTTGGGAGAGGGGAGTTTGAATCCTTCCCCAACTCCCTCTCCTTGTTGGCTTGTGGTGGAGGGAAAGAAGGATTCTTTCCTTCCTCCACCAGGACACATTGTCCCAGTTTGACTTTTCAAACTTGCCTTTTGACTTTCAATTTGGAGCTTGATTTCTTTCTTGCTAATGCCCAACCGAGTGACCTAGGACATGATCCAATCATTCCACTTATCCATGAAACATTCATGTTCCCTTCCCCTTTTGGTATGGTGAACCTTCTAGACCCTTCTAGAACCTCTCCGATGAAATCATCGGAATCATTCCCGAACTCTGTAATTGGACTTCCCTTATATGAATCTTATTCTCCGGACCATTCCGGATCTCCTCGTGATATCCCGGATCCCATCCGAGACTCCGAAAAACATTCGGTCTCCCTACTTACATTCCATATCTACTAAACAACATCGAATCCTTAAGTGTGTCTCCCTACGGTTCGTGAATTATGCGGACATGACCGAGACACTTCTCCGATCAATAACCAATAGAGGAATCTAGAAATTCATATGGCTCCCACATATTTTTACGATTACTTTGCGATCAAATGAACCACTTACATACGATACCAATTTCCCTTTGTCTCGCGATAGTTTACTTATCTGAGGTTTGATCGTCGGTATCTCTGCATACCTAGTTCAACCTTGTTACCGATAAGTACTCTTTTCTCGTTCCTGCGATATGTGATCCCTTGTGAGCTAGTCACATGCTTGCAAGCTAATTGTATGACATTCCATCGAGAGGGCCTAGAGTATATATATCCGTCATATGGATGGACAAATCCCAATCTTGATCCATGTGCCTCAACACATACTTTCCGAACACTCAATGCCACCTTCATAGCCACCCAGTTACGGTGTGGTGTTTGATGTCATCAAAGCATCCATCTGGTGATGGTGATTAGTATGATCTCATGGTCGAAGGATTTAAGTTACTATGTATCTAAAAGCTTATAACAACTGAAATATATTAAATGACTTGATCTTTATTGTATGCTTAACTATAGGAGTATGTCCATCATACCATTATCCTAATGATATGATCTTGTTGTTAATAACATATCAATGTTCATGATTAGGAAACCATGATCATATATTAACCAACAAGCTAGTTTAACAAGAGGCTTTACTAGGGACTCTTTTATGTTTACAAATCACACAAGTATTAATGTTTCCGGTTAATACAATTATAGCATGGTATGTAAACATTTATCATAAGCATGAAGATATGATAATAACCTCTTTATTATTGCCTCTTGGGCATATCTCCAACAGTCTCCCACTTGCACTAGAGACAATAATATAGTTTCAAATATTTGTGTATTCAACACCTATGGCTTTCTGGTGTTGTATTTACACGATTGCTAGTGGTCAAGTGATCTTCGGATCCCACTCTTTCAGGTTCGTGTGTAATTGCATGTATTTGCGTCTCTACGCATCACTCATTCTCTAATGAGATGGCTTTGGATAAATTTGGTCCTTCCATGAGACCTTTGGTTCCTTGGGTTTAAAACATGTTATAATATTGTCATACAATATATCTTCATGGTATTATCCTGCTTTGAACCACACCTAGTTTGATAACAAACTACTTAACACAGATGCCCTCTTTTGATGCTATAATAGCAGTCATTGTAAGATCCCACCTTTATAAAGGTAAAGATCCATGTGATTGCAATGCTAGTCCCTGGATAAAATGCTAGCATCCACAGTTTAAGATGAAGTACACAGAAACAAAGGTCATCATTACATCGTCATTCCAGAGATAACATAGTCTTTTACAACTCCATAGCCACAGGCTTAATACAAGAGTTTAACTTATCAATATAAATAAAGTCTTCATCTTCATGTGCCACAGGCAATCATGTTGAGTGTAGACTCATAACCCCTAATCATCATCAGAGTAACCTGCAACATCACAAGTTACAGCCGCAGTGGTTCAATACATTGGAATAGTATTGGCAAGTGATACCTTAGTAGAATATTAACATCTAGTTACTACATGAATTTGGCTAAGTATAACTTAGGCTTGCTTTGCTCAAAATAGGTTTTACCTATCAGTTGAAAAACACTAAGTTTTTCTTTGACAAAAACTTTCCCAAGGAACCACCAATTGAAATTGGTGAACCTTCACCCTTGTTCAACCACAAGTTTTAACTTAAAAAATTGGGATGAGGAGATTCTTGATAGCTTCCATGTCTTGATGCTCAAGTTGTCCATTACCGGGGACACGGCTAAGTACTTAGTTTCTTCCATCTGCAGAGGTGGTGCACTTTCCCCACAAGACTTGATTTTCACCAAGACAGGACCTTTCAGAAGCCTTCCCTTAGACCAAATGGACGCATTCCAACCTATCATCCCACTACCACCAACTGTACAAATGGCTAAGTTATTGCAACCTCTATGATCCAGGTAGAGCCCATAATGCCATGTGGCTGCACTAGAAGCTTCTTAACATTTGGCATGTCAAATCCCTTTGTTCCTGGGTGGCATTCCACAAGTGAGATACGCAAGGTAAACCATAGAAATGGGCCTTGTGTAACCACTCAACATAAACCATTCTTTCCATTCCACCCAGGTTATTTATTCACCTAGTTGATTTATTAAGCAAAACATAAGTCAAAGACTTAGAAATATTTTTCCATAGCATGTATATATTCCACCCTGGGTTTCTACTAGCTAGGCTAAGCATGGCAATAGTAAGTATCTTAACCTAGAGAAAATTCTAACAATTCTACAACTACTAGGATTTCCCAAGCATAGCATATAGATACTTAGAAAAATATTCATGCAAGCCCTATACAAAATATTTCTAATGCATAGTCAAAATATTGGGACAAAAATATGAAGCACTACTTGCCTTGGTAGTTGGGGGAGTAGCAACAATCTTCACAACCACAATCACTATTAGCACCAAAATCTACACATAAAATGATAGCACCAAATTCACATATCAAAAATATACAAGCAAAAATATATGAATGCATGCAAATGCCATGTGATGATTTTTCTAAATCAAACTAGACAAGTGAAACAGTACTGAATCATAAACAAAACAATTATACACTAAATAAACTTAATTTGGCCCTTAGAACATTTTCCATACAATTTTTATGTACAAAATAAGCTTATAAATGTCTCTGCAAAAACAACCCATTTTACAGATGCACTTTATTAAATAAAGTGCATAATTGGATAGAATTCTTTCTCCTGATTCCAATGATATAAAATTTGCAAAATATGAACGTGTGGATCAAAAGTTATGAATTTTGCAAGTTTGAACAACTAATAGATCTAATTCGAGATTTTAAATTTAACCCTAGCCACGCGGAGCTTCCTGATTGGACGATACCGCTTCACTCAGGATCATGCTTCCGCTCCGTTGGATCAAGTTAGATCCAACGCGCCAGATCTAAAGAAAACGGTTCGATCTAGATCTAATCTAAACTCTTCGATACAGATCTAACGGCGCACATTGCTTTGACCAACGAGTGGCGGTGCGAATGGCCAGAGCAGCGGCGACGCTTCTGTCGGCGGTGTACTGGCGGCGCTAGGGGGGAATGGGAAAGGTGTGGGTCATTACCGAAGCATGGAGACGAGGTGATGACGATGGTCGACGTGGTGAAGACGCGGGCGTGCGGGACCGTCGGGAATTCCTTGCCGGAGTTAAGGGCGGCTTCGGGTGTGCTCGGGCGTCGTCATTGGCGGCGCTACAAGCCACAGGAAGGCAAGTGAAAGGTGGCGTTAGACACGTACTAGAACGGCGTGAGTGTGAGCGTGAACTAGAGGAGTTGGGGAGGGCTAGGTTTACCGTAGTCTCTCGTCGGAGTAGAGCACGTCGTCAGACACGCGCGGTCGTCGACGAAGACGACGCTGTAAGACACCAAAAGGAGGTCCGTAAGCAGTGTTAGATGCGCGGGAGTGTGGCAAACATGACAGCAGGGTCGAGAGGGCAAGGGGCGGGGAGTTCTTACTGGAATCGATCGCCGGAGAGCGTCGGGCAGCGGCGTCGCAACTCAAATTGCCGGCAGCCTAAAATGATTATGAATGCATGGATGATATGCAAACTTTGAAATCATGATTTTTGGGATGTTACAGTCATATACTTAGCATTTTGTTATAGTATCTGTCACAATGTATTAACTTTGGAACTCATCCAAATCCATTATGGAACTTACTTTCCATTATATTGTCCCACCCTTAGTTCAGATTGAGATAAACTTAATTTGTACTTTGTGACAAAACTAGTATCAATGTAGTACTTTTACAATGAACTAATCATCTATTTGTCACATCTACAAAAATAATATATTCTTAGTTCTTCCAAAAGATCATAAGAATATCCTTACTATCATCCATTGATCATCTTATGAATCATTCTGGTATATGCTCATAACATTTAGAGCATAGGACATATCTGTATTTGTACATATCACAGTATGATTGATATAAATACTCTTTGTGATTTCATACATCAAGTATCAATCTATACTTGAATCTTTGTTTCACTTAACAAGTGTCGATACACTTGAATTTTGATTTAATCATTTCTGTGTGGCAAGAACCTTTCTTGTCATTTCCATATTGAACTCATTCAATATCTCATCTATGTACATTTGGCACAACCATATTAGCGTCTCGATCTATCTATATAGATATTGATGCCAAATATTCGGGTTTTGCCTAAATCTTTCATCGAGATGAAATTCTTAACATGTGTTAATAAAAGATACATCATTTCCAATCAACAATATGTCTTCCACATAATGTATTAGAAATATGTCTTAGCGCTCCCACTTAATTTCTTGCAAATGCAAGCATCTTCATCATCTCTAATGAATTTAAACTATTTTAACAGTTTCATCATGGTGAAGATTCCAACTCCGCGATGCTCAATCCAACCATTGTAGTTTTCATACGCTTTTAACATCCTTTGAATTAACAAAACCCTATGGACCGTGTTATGCACACGTCCTAGGTAACAATTCTATCAGAAGAACTTGTTTTGTTTATTCAACTACCACATAAAAAAATTATATGTAGTGGTTGCTATATTATTCCGTCTAGACTAAGCATCGCTATTAAAGATCAAATCTTGTCATAGTCAACCTTTGAACATTGTTGTGAACTCTTTCCCAACATGTCGACTATTTCATAGATGTGAAACATCCATGTCTATTTCTTTATATATCCAAACACGACTGTAAGGTTTTACACCTTTCGAGAGGGTCTTTCAAGTTCAAAGCTTGATTTCTCGTGTATGGAACTATCACGGATTTTATGGATCCAAGCCATTTGACGGAGTCAAGGCCATCATCGCTTCTTTGCATGTAGTCGGTTCATTATTGTCAAATAATGATTCAACCCTCAAATCTTGGTATTTGATTGTTTATCTGACCTACTTGGTTCAATAGGAACTTAGACTTCCGTGAGCACAACCTTTGAGGCACGTGATCCATGAGCATTGGTGTTGCCTCCGGAACACTTTTCGGCGCTGCGCAACTTTACACATATAGCTAAGGTTCTTTTAACCTTATCAAAGTTCGATTGTCCTCCCACTTAACTTTTCACGGAAAATTCCTTTCTCAAATAAACTTGACGTTCTAAGCGAAAAACATTTTTGTCTTTGGTGTTATGGAGGAATACGCAACGATTATTCGAAATAACATACAAAGATATGTTCATCCGATTTTGGTTGCAAACATCTTTCTTATGCATAACATACCAATGTTTAAGAAAGGACAACTTGGGTTTTATCCCAAACCAAAACTTTATATGGTGTCATTTCAAAGGATTATGATGGAGCTCTTTTTAGTGGAAAAACGGTAGTCTCTAAAGCTTTAATCTTTAAAATATAATGGCAGTTTTATAAATTACACCTTTGATCTTACCATGTCAAACAAGGTTTCATTACATATCTCGAACGCTCCATACTCTTATGGTGTTTCGGGAAATGCAAATCCACGGAACGATTCCTCAAATCTAAGGTATTATGCTAAAATTGTAACTCAAATATCTTCCTTTATGATCCTATCATAAATTATTTATTTTCTTGTTACATTGATTTTGCACTTTATCTTGAAAGTTTTTGAACTTTTCAAATGTTTCACACTTCATCCTCATTAAGTAAATATTCATATATTCACTCAAATTTTTGGAGAAAGCATATGAAGTTGAATTCCATAGATCTTGACTACACGTAATGGACTTCATACATCAAATATGTACAAATTCCAATAATCTAGTCATTCGTTTCCTTTTGGCCTATGAACGGAGTTTTAAGTATCTCTAGGAAAGTTTCACAAGCGTCATTTGATCAAAAATCAAAAGACTCCAAAATTCCATCCACATGGAGTTTCTTCATGTTTTCTTTCCAATATAATTTAAACGGCAATGTCACTTCCTAAGTGATCTTTCAATCAATTTGTCTTTCAACATTTTTAGCACTAGTTTTATTGATGTGATTTCTCCAACGATATTTGTAAATCATCCATCTTTTATGGATTACGACAATTATTTGAACAACCCTTTTGTTCTCATAATACCTGATAAAACAAATCTTGAAGGCAAGCTTTGATTTCAACGAGCAACACAATAACCCTTTATTTGTTCTCGATGAACATCATCACACATTCTTTTGCTGGTTACTTAGGCCATTGTAGTTCATGAATTGTGTTGTTTCGTATGATGATTCAGACCAACAAATTCAGTATCTAATACTTAAGAATCACATTATTTAACAAGCAAAGAATACATCCATATATTTATGAGATTCTCTTTCAGTATTTTCTTTGTTGTTTGAAAGAATTTATCAACATCAATAGTGGATCCATACACATGACACATAGTCCAAAGCATGTATAGTTAAATACCAATGTCTTTGGACTTGCAATTTGAAGTAGATCACCATCATGAAATGTTTGGTGTTCTTTCAAATTCCATTCTTTAGTAATCTCTTGGTGTAGTAAACATTTTACCTACATCAAATATTCATCCTTATCATGGAATTATTCATGATCAAGCTGCTTTAGCTTATAACGGTGAATCGCGAGTATATGTTGTTCTCCAAAACCTTTTGGAGGATTAGGACGACTAGCGTCTCCAACCTTTTGAAAATTCCCATCAAATATGAGAACATAAACTTTGCCATATTATACTCTGTCATGTTATAATCAAAAACATCGTTTCAGATATCGCAATATCTTTCACATATGATGTTCCTAGATAACCTTGATATTAAAACAATCTTTTGAATATCAAGAATCATGCAGATAAACATGATACTTATATACTAACACTAGAATTGTTACTCTTGATTTAATACCAATTATTAAACTTCACGGAGTAACCGAAACTTACTGAAAGTTTGTAATAGTACTTTTAAACTTTAGATTAACACTTCAAAACAATACAATACCAGTTCGTAAAGTAATTAACCAGAATTATATAGTTCTATTATCTCAATTATAACTAAGCGCAAGGTGGTAAACGGATGCCAATGACTACAAAAACTATGCAAATTCACTTTGATTTAATTTCTGATAAATAGTGTTCAACTTTTAATCATATTGCTGTTGAACTCTCACTCAAAACAATATCCCTCACATTGTTTTAGTGATCACATGAACCAAATTCACTATACCAAGTTCGATCATCACGTGACATGATATAGTTTCAAAGGCGAACAATCATCATGTTCATCATATCATCTATATGACTCATGCTTTACCTTTCGGTATTCCATGTTCTGAGACCATGTTTGTACATGCTAGGCTCGTCAATATCAAACCTTAGCTTCCGCATGAGCAAATCTGGCTTGCTCCCATTGTATACACTCGCGGAATCTAACACACCCGATCATCACGTGGTGCTTCGAAACAACGATCTTTGGCAACGGTGCCTACTAAGGACGAACACTCTATAACTTGATATTTTTTGAGAGGGATCATCTTATAATGCTACCGTCGTGAACTAAGCAATACAAGATGCATAAAAGGATTAACTGTAGGGGTTCGTAGCATGGAAAACAAAAATTTTCTATCGCATACAAACAAACAAGCCAAGATCTATCTACTAGATTGCAGCAACGAGTCGATGGAATAACTTACCCTCGAAGATTCCAAAGCGGTTAACGAGAGCAGATTCTCGTGGGTGATGTAGTCGTACTCTTTCCGATCTCAAGATCGTGTAGACAATCCTTCCGGCGCTGCGTTAACGGCAGCTTCCATGATCGGTCACACGTTCGGTTTGACTAAGACCTTCCTCTCCCTTGTTCCAAAGAAAATGGAGGTTGTAGCACTCTCTCGCGATTCCGCGGCCTGACAACGACGTGGTACCGAAGTAGAGGGAGATCCCGAGGCTTCGCCTTAAGCCGCAGTATGGTGGAGTATGAGAGAGCTATTAGTGGTCTAGGGTTTAGACACACCAATTAGAAGGCTCTAAACCGAAGGCTAGAGCAATTAGAAGCTCTAAACCAAGCGGCCCTAAACCGAGATTAGAGGATAGAAACTTGTGTGTCTAGAGGAGGAGACCTGCCCCTCCTTTCATAGGTGGGAGGGGCGGCCAAGGGAGGATTCCTCCCAAGTCGGCCTTTGGTTGGCCCGCTTGGAGGACTCCTCCCCAAGGCAGTTCAAACACCTCTTGCTTGTTTCCCATAGTTTCTGTTTCCCACAGTTTCTGTTTTCCACGTTCTGTTTTAGCCGTTTGACTTTCAAATGGCAGTTTGACTTTTCAGTTTTGGAACAGCAAGAACACTTAGTACATGATGCAATCATTCAATATGTAATGACACATTCATGTACCCTCCCCGGAGTCTTGGACAATCCGAACCTTCTAGAACATTCGATGAAAACACGGAATCATTTCCGAACTCCGAAGCAGGACTTTCCTTATATGAATCTTATTCTCCGGACCATTCGGATCACCTCGTGATATCCCGGATCCCATCCGAGACTCGAACAACATTCGGTCTCTTTCTCATAATACCATAACTACTCAAACAACGTCGAATCCTTAAGTGTGTCCCTACGGTTCGTGAATTATGCGGACATGATCGAGACACTTCTCGAACAATAACCAATAGAGGAATCGGAAATTCATATGGCTCCCACATATTTCTACGATTACTTTGCGATCGAATGAACCACTTACATACGATACCAATTTCCCTTTGTCTCACGATAGTTTACTTATCCGAGTTTATGATCGTCGGTATCTCTACATACCTAGTTCAACGTGGTTACCGATAAGTACTCTTTTCGTTCGTGATATGTGATCCCTTGTGAGCCGGTCACATGCTTGCAAGCTAATTGGATGACATTCCACGGAGGGCCCAGAGTATATCTATCCGTCATATGGATGGACAATTCCACTCTTGATCCATGTGTTTCAACCAATACTTTCCGAACACTCAATGCCACCTTTATAGCCACCCAGTTACGGTGTGGTGTTTGATGTCATCAAAGCATCCATCCGGTAAAGGTGATATGCATGATCTCATGGTCGAAGGAATTAGGTTACTATGTATCAGAAAGCATATAGCAATTGAACTATTAAAATGACTTGATCTTTATGCTACGCTTATCTATAGGAGTATGTCCATCACATCATTCTCCTAATGATATGATCCTGTTGTTAATAACATCTCTATGTTCATGATCAGGAAACCATGATCATATATTAACCAACAAGCTAGTTTAACAAGAGGCTTTACTAGGGACTCTTATTTTAGTTTACAAATCACACAAGTATTAATGTTTCCGGTTAATACAATTATAGCATGGTATGTAAACATTTATCATAAGTGTGAATATATGATAATAACCACTTTATTATTGCCTCTTGGGCATATCTCCAACATTAACATCACATGCAATTCAAAATATGTGATATGATATGGCATTTCTTCTTGTGCTTCCGATCTCCATCTTCAAGCACGAACATGATCTCCATCATCACCGGCGTGGCATCAAGGTCAATGGCGCCGCTCCATGGTTGTCGTCCACCAGCATCAACTATTACAACTACTTTGAAAAATAGACACGCAAGTCTAGACGAAATTAAAAGACACCCATATGGCTCCTGCCGGTCGTCGACTTACAATAAGGAACATTGCATACATCATATATAATCACAATCATGGCCATATCACATCACAGCACACCCCTGAAAAACAAAGTTAGATGCCTCTAATTTTCTTTGCATGTTTTACGTGGTTTGGGGCTTTCATCAAGTGTCGTTCTAACTTACGAACAAGAACCACAACGTTGATACTAGTATTGTCAATCACCTGTTGTAAATTGAATCTCCACTATGTTGAGAGAAACAGGCACCCGCAAAGCCACTTATGCAATACAAGTTGCACGTCAAGCGTGGAGAAAGTCTCATGAATGATGTCATGTAAGGTTAGCCTGGGCCGCTGTAACACCCTCAGAATCGGCCCTATGCAAGTTTTAGCGAAACCCGCCAAACCCGCATAGAAACGATTCAAAGGTGCCCACCAGGCACTTTCGTGCGGGTGGAAATCGAAGTAATAGCATTACACAATAGTCCACGATGGAACCCACAGAACAGATATATACAACGGTGACTCAATGAGTCAAGAATACAGATATACAGTACAAAGATCCAAATCACCTTGAAAACGATACAGCGTCCGAGTACGGACAAGATGCAAATTGAGCTAAGAGCCCTGAAGAATAACCAATGGCGTCCATAACCCCTGCCAAGCCGGAAGGGTAACCACGCTAACGACGTCGATCTCGAAACCTGCTTACACAAAGGGTGCCGACAAAGGGCAAAGGAAAAGAAGCGGTCGATCTTGAGGCGGTACGGCGAGACTAGAATTCGGCGGTCCTCGCCTACATAGGTATGGTGGACTGAAGCGGCAGCGGGCATGCACTAAACAACCTATAGAGACTCGAGATAACTGTCGGCTATCAGAGAGGGATAAGAAAGACCTATTCGGAACCAACCTGGTTCTACCACCAAACATACCCATCCTGGTATTTCCCCCTCGAGACCAGACGAGGAAGTCAACCGAGGAACTCACACCGTTGGCAGTTTTATTCATTCCGTTATAGTTGCGGCAATTACTAGTCAAATAAAGATGGCATGAGTCATCCTGATATAATAAGCAGTGGGCAGTTTTAGTTAAACATTCCGTTGTAGTTGCAACACTTACTAGTCAGATGCGATTAGCATGAGACATCCCAAACCCAGCAGTTGTTGGTACTTTTATTTAGCCATTCCGTGGTAGTGGAGCTGATTACTATTCATATCGGATACCAGTCAAATTATAACAGTAAACTTTAGTTATGGTTGTCTATGATCAAGAACTGTGCTCCAAGTCGTCCATAACCGCGGACATGGCTTTTCGAAAAGATTTAACCCTGCAGGGGTGCACCAAAGTATCCACACGCACTTCGACCCTTTTTGCCAGATCAGTTAACATACACCCATCGGTATGTCGGCGGGGCCTAAGTCATGACGTTTCCCAGACCCAAAGCAAGTACATGGGGGCCACCCCACTAAGCTACCATAGCGAAGTCGGCGGTCTCGAGACGGACTCGGGGTTTGTGTAGACGTACGTAAGCATTGGTAACCCGAAAGTGTGAATGGGCTTGTCGATCAAATAAACGTGTCACGATCCTAAGCGATCAGTGCTCCTCGCACAATCGTAAATAAAGCGATAAAGCATGGCATAAGTAGGATAGTAATAAAGCCCCAAACTACTTGTGGCCCCGGTACAATACTTTGAAATCGGTACTAATCGATGGGGTGCCCACACCCCCACCGTGGTTAGCGCGCTCGATCTCGGAGCAGTGTCAAGAACTCGGGGTCCTCACGGACACCGTGGCGGTTAAAATCCAAAAATTGTCTATTACCCACCGGTGCCTCTTCATTACCTACTTTCAATTTTAGTTATTAAACAATAATTAAAGCCATGATCATCTCCAACATTAAACATGCGGCAATACTCCAACAACTATGGTACTTGACGACACGCAACAGCACTTGAGCAAGCGACTGACGGCAGGTCCAACTATCTACCAAACAACAGGTAATAGGATGTGTCCAAGGCAATATAAGGCCGCAAGGGATATCACGATGCGAAACTAGAGCATCGCAACACAGATAGCAATAGATCAACAGGAGGAAATAAAGACTATAAATGCAAAATAGGTAGAAGGGGAAGGGATGCTCGCCTGAAAACATTGCCGAAGGTTCATCCGAAGGTCGGGTCGACACTCGCATCAACTCATCGGCCTAGTCCGTGAAGAAGCAAAACACTAGCACAAACACCGGATGCACTATTTAATACTATGACAGAAGATCGGGCATGATGCATGTATGATGTATGACATGGCAAAGGTGCAATGCAATTAGATCATATTAAGCAGAACCGGGGCCCCGACATTTAATTAAACGGTTCAAGTTATTTATCTACCCCGCAAATTAAATGTTGGATTAGCAAGACCAAACATGGCTTTGGTTCGCTATGCCAATTTAAATGAAGTCCAGAATAAGACAAAGATACCCCGCATATAGACTCCATATTTAATTATGAGATGAATTGGCATAATGCCCCCAAACCACAGACAAGTATGCATGCATGAACAATTTAATATGCAACAATTTGATATTACATTTATAAAATAGGGCTCGAGAAAGGGGTCACACATGGGTTCGGCGATCTTGGCGGTTCGGGGTTCGTCGGGGTTCGGGTTCGGTCTTCGGATCCTTGATCGGTCTTCGGGGTCTCGGACATCGGATCCGTGTGGACGGTCTTGGCGTCTGAGAACTTGACATCCAGGAAGGAGACCTTGTCGATCTGGTGCCATCACCTCCGGGCCTCCTGTTGGGGTTCTTGTCGTCCCTCTTTTAGATAGTGGCGAACTTGGATCCACGTTGATAAATTTCGAGTGAGGCGTGCATCGTGCGCTCCAAGGCAGATCAACACCGGTAGAGGCTACACGAGCATGCAGGCATAATGGAGGGTGTGCCCCAGATGGCACAAACACACCACCTGCATACACGCACGCCCAACAGAGAGCACACCGGGAACACGGAGCATAGGGGCGAGCTCGCCGAAGGGAGGAGGCACGGCACGGGGAGGTCGGGCCCTGCGGTGGCGTCGGAGACGAGGTCGCGCAGCCGGACGCAGCAAAGACGCGTAGGAGGCGAGGGCGCCCGGTAGCGGATGTTGAGCCGGAGAGGCGGTCGGAGACGGAGGCGGAAAGGCGGCGGCAGCAGAGGCCGACGGGGCTGCGTGGGCCGGAGAGGAGGCGGCAGAGCTCGGGCGGCGACCAGGCGATGGGGCACCATGGACGGAGGAGGCCCTGGCGACGCGGCTCGACAACGACGGAGGGTCATGGCGAGGCAGAGATGGAGAAAAGCGGCCGTGGCGTCAAGGCGCGTGTGGCGGGGATCTGGCTCATTGGCGAGCTTGGGCGAAGAAGGAGGAGGAGCCAAGCCGGCGGAGAAGCGTCTGGCCGATCTCAGCCAGGGCGGCGAAGGAGGGCTTGAGAAGCGGTAGACGGCGGCCTGGCCAGCAAGGACAAGCCGGCGAGGGAGGGGCGACCTCGGGGAGGAGAAGAGAGAGGCACCGTCGAAGCAGAGAGGCGAGCGAGGCACGGGTTGGGAAGGGAGCGGGGATGGCGTTCTGGCGACGCGGGTGGGGATCAAGGTGGAGTGTGCCAGGACGGGGGAGAGAGAGAGAGGGGGGTTGGGGCAGGTGGCGTTGGGGGCCCCGCCCAGGTGGGGCTGGGTCGGGTGGTTGCTGGCAAATAGCCAGGGAGCGGTGGCGTGCGTCGGGTGTGGCATGTGTGTGTGCTGCGCGCTGGGGTAGGGCAGGTGGCAGCGGGTGATTGGGTGGGGTTTGGGCCAGGGGTGATGTGGCGTGATAGGATAGGTTGGGGTGAGGTGGAGGGAACTGGGTAGGATAGGGTGGGGTAGGAAAAGGGTTTGGGTAGTCTGGTTTTGCACTAGGGGTCGACATTTCGGATCGCCCGTACGGCTGCCCTAAAATAAAATAAATATTTTAATATTTAAAACGGGGCTTTTGAAATCCATTGGTAGACGAAACAAAATAATCCGGAGACCCGGGTTTTGGATTTGAAATAAAGGCGGGGTATTTAGAAAACAAAATATGCTTTTCGAAAATAGTTTCAGACAAACAAATGCATGATGATGACGATCCTCAAATGCAATATGGCATGATGACATGAGCATGCGGTCATGATGATGCAATGCACAAAAAATAACGCGATTTTCTAGTAGTGGTTTTTGCGGGGCGCCACAATTCGACACCACTAACAATGGATCTCGCCCTCGAGATCCGCCTTATGACACGGGGAAGAAGGACGGCGATATGAATCTTCTCGCTTTGTGTAGATCCCTGCGACACCACTAACAAGGGTTCGTTGTCCGTGATCGATGAGAGAACACTCCGGGAAACAAAGGCGAAGGTAGAGGTATCAACCAATCAATCCACCTCTAACTTCGATAGAAAGAGAGAATCGATGCATTCTCATCCACTTCAATGTACACAAGCGAATAGAGTGAGTAGTCGGCATGGGGGCCAATCCATCACGCACCCAAACTATTACTCCGCACAATCAGTAGAAAAGCGTGCAGCCATTCTCGGAGTCAAACTGAAGATCTCGACAATCGAGGTTCAGGAACAAAGGAGTGATGCAGACTCTGCATCGGATCTGGCGTAGATGATGTCGTCGCGTCGGAAAACACCGGAAGGCACAACAAGGAACAGAGAGAAATCCAACAGATGAAGGATTCCTCTGATAGCATGAAGACCGGATGTAGAAGCATCGTTACCAAAGGAGGAAGCGAAACCCTGAAGGTACGACGGAAAACCCAACCACGAGAAATCCTGGACTAGAAGAAGGAAAGAGAACAGATCCAAAACACGCAGAGGTAAGAGGAGAACAGCAGAAGGGTAAGGAGTAAAAGCAGACCTAATCAGAACTACCCAACCGATTTACCAAAATAGTTTTGACACTCCACAATGTCTGTTAGCTAGGTTATCCTACAGGCTGGACCAGTGGGGTATCGTAACTGCTGAGCTCTGATACCACTCTGTAACACCCTCAGAATCGGCCCTATGCAAGTTTTAGCGAAACCCGCCAAACCCGCATAGAAACGATTCAAAGGTGCCCACCAGGCACTTTCGTGCGGGTGGAAAACGAAGTAATATCATTACACAATAGTCCACGATGGAACCCACAGAACAGATATATACAACGGTGACTCAATGAGTCAAGAATACAGATATACAGTACAAAGATCCAAATCACCTTGAAAACGATACAGCGTCCGAGTACGGACAAGATGCAAATTGAGCTAAGAGCCCTGAAGAATAACCAATGGCGTCCATAACCCTGCCCAGGCCAAGCCGGAAGGGTAACCCTGCTAACGACGTCGATCTCGAAACCTGCTTACACAAAAGGGGTGCCGACAAAGGGCAAAGGAAAAAGAGAGCTCGATCTTGTGGCGCACGGCGAGACTAGAATTCGGCGGTCCTCGCCTACATAGGTATGGTGGACTGAAGCGGCAGCGCGGCATGCGTTAAACAACCTATAGAGACTCGAGATAACTGTCGGCTATCAGAGAGGGATAAGAAAGACCTATTCGGAACCAACCTGGTTCTACCACCAAACATACCCATCCTGGTATTTCCCCCTCGAGACCAGACGAGGAAGTCAACCGAGGAACTCACACCGTTGGCAGTTTTATTCATTCCGTTATAGTTGCGGCAATTACTAGTCAAATAAAGATGGCATGAGTCATCCTGATATAATAAGCAGTGGGCAGTTTTAGTTAAACATTCTGTTGTAGTTGCAACACTTACTAGTCAGATGCGATTAGCATGAGACATCCCAAACCCAGCAGTTGTTGGTACTTTTATTTAGCCATTCCGTGGTAGTGGAGCTGATTACTAGTCATATCGGATACCAGTCAAATTATAACAGTAAACTTTAGTTATGGTTGTCTATGATCAAGAACTGTGCTCCAAGTCGTCCATAACCGCGGACACGGCTTTTCGAAAAGATTTAACCCTGCAGGGGTGCACCAAAGTATCCACACGCACTTCGACCCTTTTTGCCAGATCAGTTAACATACACCCATCGGTATGTCGCGGGGCCTAAGTCATGACGTTTCCCAGACCCAAAGCAAGTACATGGGGGCCACCCCACTAAGCTACCCGCAACGAAGTCGGCCGGTCTCCGAGACGGACTCAGGGTTTGTGTAGACGGCTGTAAACGACTAGGAACCCGAAAGTGTGACTGGGCTTGTCGATACAGCGAAAACGTGTCACGATCCTAAACAAAGACAGTGCTCCTCGCACAATCGTAATAAAGCAAGAAGCATGGCATAAGTACAGGATAGTAATAAATCCCCAAACTACTTGTGGCCCCCGGTACAATACTTTGAAATCAGGTACTAATCGATGGGGGTGCCCACACACCCCACCTGTGGTTAGCGCGCTCGATCTCGGAACATGTGTCAAGAACTCGGGGTCCTACGGGACACCAGTGAGCGGTTAAAATCCAAAAATTGTCTATTACCCACCGGTGCCTCTTCATTACCTACTTTCAATTTTAGTTATTAAACAATAATTAAAGCCATGATCATCTCCAACATTAAACATGCGGCAATACTCCAACAACTGTGGAACTTGACGACACGCAACATCACTTGAGCAAGCGACTACGACGCGCAGGTCCAACTATCTACCAAACAACAGGTAATAGGATGTGTCCAAGGCAATATAAGGCCGCAAGGGATATCACGGGTACGGAAACTAGAGCATCGCAACACAGATAGCAATAGATCAACAGGAGGAAATAAGGACTATAAATGCAAAATAGGTAGAAGGGGAAGAGATGCTCGCCTGAAAACATTGCCGAAGGTTCATCCGAAGGTCGGGTCGACACTCGCATCAACTCATCGGCCTAGTCCGTGAAGAATCAAAACACTAGCACAGACACCGGATGCACTATTTAATACTATGACAGAAGATCGGGCATGATGCATGTATGATGTATGATATGGCAAAGGTGCAATGCAATTAGATCATATTAAGCGGAACCGGGGCCCCGACATTTAATTAAACGGTTCAAGTTATTTATCTACCCCGCAAATTAAATGTTGGATTAGCAAGACCAAACATGGCTTCGGTTCGCTATGCCAATTTAAATGAAGTCCGGAATAAGACAAAGATACCCCGCATATAGACTCCATATTTAATTATGAGATGAATTGGAATAATGCCCCCAAACCACAGACAAGTATGCATGCATGAACAATTTAATATGCAACAATTTGATATTACATTTATAAAATAGGGCTCGAGAAAGGGGTCACACATGGGTTCGGCGATCTTGGCGGTTCGGGGTTCGTCGGGGTTCGGGTTCGGTCTTCGGATCCTTGATCGGTCTTCGGAGTCTCGGACATCGTATCCGTGTGGACGGTCTTGGCGTCTGAGAACTTGACATCCAGGAAGGAGACCTTGTCGATCTGGTGCCATCACCTCCGGGCCTCCTGTTGGGGTTCTTGTCGTCCCTCTTTTAGACAGTGGCGAACTTGGATCCACGTTGATAAATTTCGAGTGAGGCGTGCATCGTGCGCTCCAAGGCAGATCAACACCGGTAGAGGCTACACGAGCATGCAGGCATAATGGAGGGTGTGCCCCAGATGGCACAAACACACCACCTGCATACACGCACGCCCAACAGAGAGCACACCGGGAACACGGAGCATAGGGGCGAGCTTGCCGAAGGGAGGAGGCACGGCACGGGGAGGCCGGGCCCTGCGGTGGCGTCGGAGACGAGGTCGCGCAGCCGGACGCAGTACGGGGCAGAGGAGGCGAGGGCGCCCCCTAGTAGCGTCGGCGAGCTTCAGGGCGCTCGCGCGCGGATGCTGAGCCGGAGAGGCGGTCGGAGACGGAGGCGGAAAGGCGGCGGCAGCAGAGGCCGACGGGGCTGCGTGGGCCGGAGAGGAGGCGGCAGAGCTCGGGCGGCGACCAGGCGATGGGGCACCATGGAAGGAGGAGGCCCTGGCGACGCGGCTCGACAACGACGGAGGGTCATGGCGAGGCGGAGATGGAGAAGGCGACCGTGGCGCGGTGTGACGCGGCCGGGGCGTGCTGGGCGGGATCTGAGCACGGCAAGCTTGGGCCGAAGAAGAGGGAGGACGGCGCGCGGCCGGAAGGGGAGGCGATGCGGCCGAGCTCGCTGGGCGCCGGCGGCGAGAAGGAGGGCTTGAGAAGCGGTAGACGGCGGCCTGGGCGGCAAGGACAAGCCGGCGAGGGAGGGGCGACCTCGGGGAGGAGAAGAGGGAGGCGTCGTCGAAGCAGAGAGGCGAGCGAGGCACGGGTTGGGAAGGGAGCGGGGATGGCGTTCTGGCGACGCGGGTGGGGATCAAGGTGGAGTGGGCCAGGACGGGGGAGAGAGAGAGAGAGGGGGGTTGGGGCAGGTGGCGTTGGGGGCCCCGCCCAGGTGGGGCTAGGTCGGGTGGTTGGTGGCAAATAGCCAGGGAGCGGTGGCGTGCGTCGGGTGTGGCATGTGTGTGTGCTGCGCGCTGGGGTAGGGCAAGTGGCAGCGGGTGATTGGGTGGGGTTTGGGCCAGGGGTGATGTGGCGTGATAGGATAGGTTGGGGTGAGGTGGAGGGAACTAGGTAGGATAGGGTGGGGTAGGAAAAGGGTTTGGGTAGTCTGGTTTTGCACTAGGGGTGGTCGACTGGGTCGGATCGGACCGGTACGGCTGCCCCAAAAATAAAATAAATATTTTAATATTTAAAACGGGGCTTTTGAAATCCATTGGTAGACGAAACAAAATAATCCGGAGACCCGGGTTTTGGATTTGAAATAAAGGCGGGGTATTTAGAAAACAAAATATGCTTTTCGAAAATAGTTTCAGACAAACAAATGCATGATGATGACGATCCTCAAATGCAGTGTGGCATGATGACATGAGCATGCGGTCATGATGATGCAATGCACAAAAAATAACGCGATTTTCTAGTAGTGGTTTTTGCGGGGCGCCACAGCCGCTTCATCCCACCATCCCGCAAGATGCAAAGTACACAAGAAGCAATCGACAACAAAAGAATCAACGCCAACAATGACCATTGTGTTCTAATCGTGCAATAGATCTACATATAGACACGGCTGTGATACCACTGTAGGGTTTCGTAGCATGGAAAACAAAAAAATTCTATCGCATGCACACAAACAAGCCAAGATCTATCTACTAGATTGTAGCAACGAGTCGATTAGAATACTCACCCTCGAAGATTCCAAAGCGGTTAACGAGAGCAGATTCTCGTGGGTGATGTAGTCGTACACTTTCCGATCTCAAGATCACATAGACGATCCTTCCGGCGCTGCGTTCCGGCAGCGCTACCGCACGTCACACATTCGGTACTCGATGAATACCTTCCTCTCCCTTGTTCCAGCAGGCAGTGGAGGTTGTAGTTCTCCCTTCGCGATTCTGGCAGCACGACAGCGTGGTGTCGGAAGAAGAGGGAAAATCCTGCACAGCTTCGCCTAAGCCAGAGCAGGTTATGTTGGATCTAGGGTTTCTGACGATCTAGGGTTTAGAGGGCCGGAGTGGAGGAGGCGTGGCCAGCGACGGCTAGGGCAGCGACGGCGAGCCAGTGGTGCGCGAGGCGGCGGTGCGGTGGCGGCTGGCGGCGACGCGGCTAGGTGGGAAAGGGATGGTGTTGTGTGTCCTTGGGGCACCCCCTCCCCTCTATTTATGAGAGGGAGGGCAGCTTGGGAGAGGGGAGTTTGAATCCTTCCCCAACTCCCTCTCCTTGTTGGCTTGTGGTGGAGGGAAAGAATGATTCTTTCCTTCCTCCACCAGGACACATTGTCCCTGTTTGACTTTTCAAACTTGCCTTTTGACTTTCAATTTGGAGCTTGATTTCTTTCTTGCTAATGCCCAACCAAGTGACCTGGGACATGATCCAATCATTCCGCTTATCCATGACACATTCATGTTCCCTTCCCCTTCCGGTCCGGTGAACCTTCTAGACCCTTCTAGAACCTCTCTGATGAAATCATCGGAATCATTCCCGAACTCCGGAATTGGACTTTCCTTATATGAATGTTATTCTCTGGACCATTATGGATCTCCTCGTGATATCATGGATCCCATCCGAGACTCCAAACAACATTCGATCTCCCTACTTACATTCCATATCTACTAAACAACATCGAATCCTTAAGTGTGTCTCCCTACGGTTCGTGAATTATGCGGACATGACCGAGACACTTCTCCGATCAATAACCAATAGAGGAATCTGGAAATTCATATGGCTCCCACATATTTCTACGATTACATGCGATACCAGTTTCCCTTTGTCTCGCGATAGTTTACTTATCCGAGGTTTGATCGTCGGTATCTCTGCATACCTAGTTCAACCTTGTTACCGATAAGTACTCTTTTCTCGTTCCTGTGATATGTGATCCCTTGTGAGCCAGTCACATGCTTGCAAGCTAATTGGATGACATTCTACTGAGAGGGCCCAGAGTATATCTATCCGTCATATGGATGGAAAAATCCCACTCTTGATCCATGTGCCTCAACACATACTTTCCGAACACTCAATTCCACCTTTATAGCCACCCAGTTACGGTGTGGTGTTTGATGTCATCAAAGCATCCATCTGGTGATGGTGATTAGCATGATCTCATGGTCGAAGGATTTAGGTTACTATGTATCTGAAAGCTTATAGCAACTGAACTATATTAAATGACTTGATCTTTATGCCATGCTTAACTATAGGAGTATGTCCATCACACCATTATCCTAATGATATGATCTCTTTGTTAATAACATCTCAATGTTCATGATCAGGAAACCATGATCATATATTAACCAACAAGCTAGTTTAACAAGAGGCTTTACTAGGGACTCTTTTATGTTTGCAAATCACACAAGTATTAATGTTTCCTGTTAATACAATTATAGCATGGTATGTAAACATTTATCATAAGCATGAATATATGATAATAACCTCTTTATTATTGCCTCTTGGGCATATCTCCAACAAAAATAGCTTGCCTAATAAAGATTTCAAGTTGGAACAACTTTCTTCTATTGATCCGGTTTATGACCTTGGACCTCATTTTGGTGACTGTAAGTATGCTCATTCTGATGATAGAGTTGTTTCCAGTGACAGTTATATTGTCAACTTTATTTAAAGTGCTACTGAAAGTTATTATGAGAGAGGTAAACATGGTTTTATGCGTCTCAATAATGTTAAGTTTCCCCATTTTATGTTGAAAGCTTTGAAGTTGCATTTTGTAAGATCCCTCCTTTGTAAAGGAAAAAGGATCCCTGTGATTGCAATGCTAGTCCCTGGATCATTGCTAGCATCCACAGTTTAAGATGAAGTACACAGATGCAAAGGTCATTTATTACATCCATTCCAGAGATAAACATAGTCTTTACAACTCAAGGCCACAGGCCCAATACAAGAGTTTGAATAAGTAAATAAATATAAGTCTTCATCTTCATGTTCCACAGGCAAACATGTTGAGTGTAGACTCATGACACCTAATCCTCATCAGAGTAACCTGCAACATCACAAGTTACAGCCACAGTGGGTCAATACTTTGGAATAGTATTGGCAAGTGATACCTTAGTATATTTTAAGTGGACTAGATACTATATGCAAATTTGGCTAAGTGTAGCTTGGCTTGCTTTACTCAATATAGGTTTTTCCTATTAGTTGAAAACACTAAGTTTTTCTTTGTCAAAACTTTTCCCCAAGGAACCATCAATAAACATTGAGGTCCTTCACCCTTGTTCACCCACAAGTTTTACTTAGAAGTTGGAGTGATGAGATTCTTGATAGCTTCCATGTCTTGATGCTCAAGTTGTCCATTGCCATGGACTTGGCTAAGTACTTAGATTTTTCCATCTGCAGAGGTTGTGCACTTTCCCGACCAGACTTGGTTTCACCAAGACAGGACCTTTCAAAAGCCTTCCCTTAGACCAAATGGACGCGTTCCAAACTATCATTCCCACTACCACCAACTATCCAAATGGCTAAGTTCTAGCAACCTATGTGATCCAGGCAGAGCCCATATTGCCAAGTGGCTGCACTACAAGCTTCTCAACACTTGGCCTCTAAAATCCCTTTGTTCCTGGGTGGCTTTACACAAGTGAGATACACAAGGTAAACCATAGCCATGGGCCTTGTGTAACCACTCAACCAAAAACCACCAATCAAGTCCCTTTCCACCCAGGTGATTCATTGACTTAGTTGTTTTATTAAGAAAAACATAAGTCCAAAGACTTAGAAATGTTTTCACCATAGCATGTATATTTTACCAACCCTTTTTTGATACTAGCTAGGCTAAGCATGGCATAGATAGTAACTTAACTTAGGAATTTCCTAGCAATTCTACAACTACTTAGGATTTCCCAACATGGCATTAGGCAAAATAATAACATGCAAGACTTAGCAAAATATTTATAATGCTTAGTATAAAATATAGGGATAGAAATATTCATGAAGTACCACTTGCCTTGGTAGTTGGGAGAGTAGCACTCTTCACAATCACAATCACTAGCACCAAAGTCTACACAAAGAATATAGCCACAATCACATACAAGTCATATACAAGCAAAAATATATATGCATGCATGCAAGATGCTAAGTGATGATTTTTGAAACCCAACCAAGCCAGTGCATAGTACTGAATCATAAACAAGTCAAAAACTTGCTAAACCAAGTTTATTTGGCACTAAAACAATTTCCTAAACAATTCATATACCCAAAATAGTCCTAAACAAGTTTCTGCAAATAAAATCATTTAACAGAAGCTAAACACTAAACACATTGCATAAACAGAAAGGGCTTGTTCTTCTGATTCCAACGGTATAAAATTTGTCAAATTCTAACGTGTGGATCAAAAGTTATAGCTGAAACAAATTTGGATATAAATCTGATTTCAAATTCTGTTTTTAAACAAACCCTAGCCACGCGTATGTTTCCTATTGGCTGGTACCGATTCGCTCAGGATCAAGCTTCCGCGCCGTCGGATCAAGTCAGATCCAACGCGCCAGATTCAAAGAAAACGATTCGCTCAGATCTAATCTAATCCGCTAGATCTACATCCAACGGCTGCTGTTGCTTCGACCATAGACTAGCGGCGCTAGCGGCGGCGACTGGCGGCGGCGCGTCTGTCAGTGGCGGTGTTGGCGTTCTAGGTCATCCGGGGAGGGGAGGGGGTGCTTACCAGAACCGCAGGGACGAGGTGAAGCTCAACGTGGCGGTGGCTTGGCAAGGGGCGCTCAGAGTCGTCGGGGATTCCTCGCCGGAGTTCGTGGACGCGTCGGGTACGGCTGTTGGTCGACGTTGGCGAGGTTATGCGTCGCGCTAAGTCAAAAGGAGGGTAACGTTAGATCCGCAAGTCGATGGGGATCCTAGGCGACGATGCAGGGCAAGGGCGGTACTACGGGAGAGGTTGCCGGAGTTCGTGCAGAGAGCGGCGGCGCTCGGTTGAAGTCGCTGCCGAGCCTACAGACCATGTGAGAACAAACGGGGTGTGTCAGTAGATGCGCAAGGAGTTACTGAGCTTGATAGCATGAATCATGGACAGAGGGGGACACGGTGCTCACCGGAATTTGTCGGCGAGGTCGTCGGAACAGCGGCAGCATCGAGCGAGTTGCGAGCAGCCTGGTGGCGTGGAGAGGAAATTGGGTGAGGGGAAATGGCCGCGAGAGGGAGGGTCTTAAGTAGGCAGAGGCTCGACAAGAAACTCTCAGTGATTCAATGCCAATTACACCGTGGAATCAACGCAGCAACGGCCAGCGGCGGTGTTCGTGCGCGGAAATTTGGGTAAGACGATGACGACGTGGATGGCCGGCTGCGCGTGAATAGAGCGAGAGGAGGGGTCCGGCCGGTGTCTCTCCAGGTAATGCGTCTGCACGAGAGAGAGAGGGAGGACCCGAGTGGGCTAGCTGGGCTGGTTTCACTGTTAGGCCTAAAGTCTGGCGCCGGCCCTTTTCTTTTTCTTTATTCCTTTTCTATTTCTGATTTGATTTTCTGGATTGATTTTCAAATGATTTTCAAAGGCTTTTGAATTCAAACTTTTTCCAGGGTTTTTGCAGTGCAACAGTCATAATTCTAGGCATAAAACCATGTGGTCACTTTGAGTTGGCTTGGTTATTTTTGGAAAGACAAAAATAACAGTGGCAATGCACCTGGTTTGCAAATGTTTGAAAATGGTTTTGAAACCATTTTTATTTTGTAAAATTTTTGTTCAAACTCTACACTCAAACCAATCAACAAGGAAGCAAACAAACTTGGTTTTAAAACACTAAGTTCTCAAATGAGGATGGGAATTTGGTTTAAGTTTGCTCACATAAAATGATAGCACTATGTGCTTCTGTTTTCTTGAAATGAGTTTGAAATTGATTTCAAATCTATATGCATGCATGAATGATATGCAATCTTTGAAATCATGATTTTAGGGATGTTACAAATCTAACCCCCTTAAGGTGAATCTCGCCCTCGAGATTCGGATTGGCTAGCAAATAGGTGAGGGTGGTCTTTCCGAACATCATCTTCTCTTTCCCATGTTGCTTCCTCTTCAGAATGATGATTCCACTGCACTTTGCAAAACTTGATAGTCTTAGTCCTTGTGACTCTTTCTGCAGTCTCAAGAATCTTGATAGGTTTCTCTTCATAAGTGAGATCACTTTCTAGTTGAACTTCCTCCAGAGGTATAGTATCCTTTAAAGAAGTTTCTTCCATTTCTGGATGACATTTCTTAAGCTGACTCACATGAAACACATTATGGACGGCTGACAAAGATTCTGGCAGTTCGATTTCATAGGCAACTTCTCCTTTGCGACTCAGAATCTTGAATGGCCCAACATATCTTGGTGCCAATTTTCCTTTGACTCCGAACCTTTTCACTCCACGAAGTGGTGACACTCTAAGATAGGCTCTATCACCCACTTCGTAGGTAACTTCTCTACGCTTAGGATCTGCGTAGCTTTTCTGTCGGGACTGTGCTATCTTCAACCTGTCCTTAACCAACTTGACCTTCTCTTCGGCTTCTTTGATAAGATCTGGCCCGAATAAACTTCTTTCTCCCACACCATTCCATAACAATGGGGTGGTACATTTTCTTCCGTAGAGAAACTCAAACGGTGCCATCTCAATGCTGGCTTGATAGCTATTGTTATAAGAAAATTCTGCGTAAGGCAGACTTTCATCCCAACTGGCTCCATAGTCTAGGGCACATGCCCTCAACATGTCTTCGAGAATCTGATTAGTCCTTTCCGTTTGTCCATCAGTTTGAGGATGAAAAGTAGTACTGAATTCCAACCTCGTTTCTAATGACTCATGTAACTGTCTCCAAAAATGGGAAGTGAATTGAGTTCCCCTATCAGACACAATACTCTTGCGTACTCCATGTAGACATACAATTCTACTCATGTAGATTTTGGCTAACTTAGCACTTGTATAGGTTGTCTTCACGGGTATGAAATGAGCCACATTAGTTAGGCGATCCACTACTACCCAAATAGAATCGTATCCTGACCGGGTCCTTGGTAATCCGGTAATGAAATCCATACCAATCTTGTCCCACTTCCAATCAGGAATAGGTAGTGGTTGAAGCAAACCTGCTGGTTTCTGATGCTCCGCTTTTACTCTACTACACACATCACACAAAGCAATATGTTCGGCGATGTCCTTCTTGAGATTATTCCACCAAAATCTTTCTTTCATGTCCATGTACATTTTGGTGTTACCCGGATGAATGGAATACGGAGAGTTATGTGCTTCTTGCAAAATCAGTTTCCGCAACTCCGTGTCTTGTGGAACACAGATACGTTTCCCATGCCATAAAGTACCCTGTTCGTCTTCATGGAATCCTTTGGCTTTTCCCATGCCAATCTTTCCTTTAATCTCTTCAATTTCCTTATCAATCTTCTGGGCTTCTTTGATCTTGTCCATCAAAGTGGGTTGAACATCCAAAGTCATGAGATGTCCCTCAGGCACAATCTCCAATCTGAGTTGTCTAAATTGAGTACACAGATCATCAGGCAATTCTCCCTTGGTAAGGCCATTCACAAAAACCTTACGACTTAGGGCATCTGCTACGACATTCGCTTTACCGGGGTGGTATTGCAAACTTAAGTCATAGTCCTTGATAAGTTCTAGCCATCTTCTTTGTCTCATATTAATTTATTTCTGGGTGAAGATATACTTCAAACTTTTGTGATCTGTGAACACTTCACAACGCTTTCCCAAAAGATAGTGTCTCCATGTTTTGAGTGCATGGACGACAGAGGCTAACTCTAAATCATGAGTAGGATAGTTTACTTCATGAGTTTTGAGTTGTCTCGAGGCATATGCCACAACTTTACCGTCTTGCATAAGTACTGCACCCAAACCTTGATGAGATGCATCACAGTATACTTGGAAATCTTTTTCCAAATCTGGTAGACACAAGACTGGTGCTGTCACAAGTCTCTTCTTCAACTCCTGAAAGCTGAGTTCACAACCTTCAGACCAAGCAAACTTCTTGTCTTTCTTTAACAATTCAGTCATAGGCTTAGCAACCTTTGAGAAATTCTCAATGAACCTTCTGTAGTAACCTGCTAAGCCAAGGAAACTACGAACTGCTTTCACGGACTTGGGAGATTCCCATTCAGTCACAGCTGAAACTTTAGCAGGATCAACTGCTACACCATCCTTTGTCATAACATGACCAAGAAAACCAACTTCCTCGAACCAGAACTCACACTTGTTGAATTTGGCATAAATTTTATGCTCCCGTAACTTCTCAAGTATTAGACGCAAATGTCCTTCATGCTCTTCTTTGCTCTTGGAGTAGACTAAGATGTCATCGATGAAAACGACAACAAATTTGTCAAGGAATTCCATGAACACCTTGTTCATCATATTCATGAAGTATGCTAGAGAATTGGTCAAGCCAAAAGGCATTACGGTATACTCATACAGTCCATACCTTGTGGTGAAAGTTGTTTTAGGTATGTCTTGTTCCCTTATCTTGAGTTGAAAATAGCCTGACCTTAGATCAATTTTTGAGAACACACATGCTCCTTCAAGCTAATCAAACAAGTCATTGATTCTAGGCAAAGGATATTTGTTCTTGATAGTCACCTCGTTGAGTGAACGGTAATCTATGCATAACCTTTGACTTCTATCTTTCTTCTCCACAAACAAGACTGGGGCTCCCCAAGATGAAGAACTTGGTTGAATAAATCCTTTCTGTAGCTGTTCTCCAAGTTGCTTCTTGAGTTCTTTCAGTTCATCGACTGACATTTTATACGGTCTCTTTGCTATTGGTCCAGACCCTGGTACCAAATCTATCAGAAATTCCACATCTCTATTTGGTGGCATTCCCGGCAATTCTTCCGGAAACACATCCGGATACTCACTCACAATTGGCACACTGTCCATGCTAACCCCCTTAAGAGAATTAAGCATACTCCTTTTTGCTTCAAAGTTGGTCTTGAATCTGATCCTTTTATTTTCTGGAGTTGTGAGTGAGACAGTATGGTTGGCACAATCTATCACTCCTTTGTACTTAGTCATATAGTCCATTCCCAGAATGACATCCAATCCTTGGGAGTTTAGAATTATCAAGTTAACGAGAAACTTATACTTCCCAAATTCTATGACTAGATCATGACATCCCGAACTCACTATCATTTCTCCACCAGGAGAACGTACTTTTATAGGACACCCAATAGTTTCTACCAGTAGTTCATTTCTTTCAACAAATGCTCTTGATATGAATGAATGAGATGCACCAGTATCAAAGAGTACAAATGCTGGAATAGAATTGAGTCTGAACTTACCAGCAACAGCATCAGGCTCCTCATAGACCTCCTCACATTGATGTGGTTTACCTGTCCCTTCTGAAAAGGGTTGGGCTTGATAGGTCCTTCAACTTTCTTTTCTGGGCATTCATTTGCATAATGCCCCATCTTCTTGCATTTGAAGCATTCAACCTGACTGATGTCTCTCTTAACAGGCTGACTTCCACCTCCACTACCATTACCACTGTGGTGGTTCTTATGTCCACTCTTATGGTTCTTGTACTTGTCATTGTCATGACCACGGTGATGCTTGTTGTCATGACGGTTGTGGTGCTTGTTGAATTTCCCATGCTTGTGGGATCCTGAGCTTCCACTGTCATCGTAATGAGATCGTTTGTGAGACGATCCCGAGTTGTGCTTGTCGGAATGCTTCCTCTTTCTACTCTCAACTTGCTTCATTTTGTTCTCCAAAATAGCAGCCTTGTCACAGAGCGACTGGTAAGTGGGAACATAGGCCACGGCCAATTGCAGATTCAGCTCATCATTCAAGCCTTCCAGAAATTTTTCCTTTCTCTTGGCATCGGTGTCAACTTCATCTGGTGCATAACGTGCCAGATTGTTGAACTCCTCAATGTATTCACCATCACTGCGGTGGCTACCGCTTGTGGAACTCTTTCTTTTTCAGACTCATCACTCCTGATGAGATATGAGCAGTGCAAAAGCCATCCTCAAAGATATCCCATGTCACTTCATCTATGGGAGTGGTAATCTGGAAGTTGTCCCACCAAGTGGCGGCTGGCCCTTCCAGCAGATGTGCTGCAAATCTGACCTTTTCAGCATCCGTATAGCCCACGGTTACTAAGTCCTTGTTTACTGAGCGTAGCCAATCATTGGCCACCATGGGATCTGTCGTTCCTGAGAACTTTGCTGGCCTCAATCTCAAGAATCTGGTAAGCATATCAAAGCCCGGAGGGTTGTTGTTGTTATTGTTGTTGTTGTTATTGTTGTTTTTGTTATTGTTTTGGTTCTGGATGAATGTTGTCATCATCTGCATCAGTTGTGTTTGAGCAGTCATCATTTGCTGCATTTTTGGAGTGATGTTGTTGTTGGGGTTGGGGTTTGCATGACGGGGAGGCATCTGTGGTTTGTTCAAATAGAGATAAGAATGAGATACCCATAGATGCTTTCATGCACATTACATCACATAAGCAAACACATAGCATGCAACACAAAGGTAAAAGTTTAACAATAAGATAACAAGTTCACAAAGTAAAACACACAAGTAGCAAGCCATCCACATGTCGGATGGTCCAATAACAGGTTCTCAAATAACAAGTATGATAATAAAAGATAAAGGAGTAGTCAAATCTACTCATCGGCATCAATCTCCTCCTCGACGAAGGTAAGACCTGCGTTCTCCATTGCGGTCTTGTTCTCCTCAATGCTAGTGGTCAAGGACTCTATCTTGGCCTTGAGAGCCCTCTTCTGGGAGTGAAGCCTCTCAATCACCGTCTGCTGCTGCTCTAGCTCGAAGTCCTTGGACTGCAGTTCTTCAGTCATATCCCGGATCTTCTTGTTCCTATCCTGGACACGCTTCTCCTGACTCTTGAACTTCCTGTCCTGGGTCTCGAACTTCGCCTCCATTTCCTTGATTATATCGTCTTGCTGCGCGAAGAGCATGTCCTTCTCGCGAAGCTGCACCTGGAGCTCATCGTTGCTGAGCATGACATTGGTCATGTCTGTGTCCACGTGCCTAATGAGAGACTCTAAGTCCTGGAGGTACAGGCGTATCGGCTCTGCTGCGTCCCTCGAATCGTCCTCGAAGTCAATGGACTATCCATCCTCATCACGTCTTCCGAAGACGTGGAAGTGGGTACCTCTAACCTGTCGGGAGTGTCGCCCTAGCAGACGTCCTATCAGATCCTGCATCACTACCTCAAGGCCTCTCTCCCTGTCATCGTGCATAAGCTTGAAGACGATGGCCTCCGTAGTAGGCTCTGTCTGGCGTCCGGGCTGGTTCACCTTGAAGCCCCAGAGGTCCTTCCTCTCAAACTTGGTGAGGGGATGCACCATGATGGTGGGAAGAGGGAGATTGAGCAAAGTGGTAAGCTCAACGATACGAGGACCAAAGCGGGTAACCTGGAACTCCTCAACAGTGCTGATGGTAATAGGCATCTATTTATAAGATAGAAAAGTTAGAACAACACAATTCAAGATAAAACAAAAGACATAACATCACATACATATCCTTGGGAAGCAAAACACACAAGTCATGCATACATGGAACCATTACATCAATCAAGGTTCAAACTTATTTTAAGCAACATTTTGGAAAATAGGGTGGTAGGTGGTGGTCCAACTAACGAAGTACGTTTACAATCCTATCTCATTGGATCTGTTGGCTAACACAATGTTTCTAGAATCAATCATCCTATCTTGCTCACATGATTCCATCACTAAGTCTATAATGTCTCCTCTTAAGGTTTGGTTGGTAGCTTCCAACTCTTGGGTATGTTCCTTCTCTTTCCTTAGATCATTTTGGAGGTTGAGCATTCTGCACTTGAATCTATCACCAAGTTCTTTGATGGTCTTCCAAGCTGCATCCCTTGCTGATTCAAAGAATGTAGGGTGCACCACTGAATTGGTGAACATGCAGAATCCTTTTTCCTGATGGTTGTCTTCCTTGTTTTTATACAAGTGAAGTTGCACCCACCAGTATTCCACTCCTTCATCCATCACTGGAAAACCTTTGTACACAGCTGCACCTTGTATCTCCAATGCAACCATGAGGTCCTTGAGAACCTTGGGGAATTCAGTCTCACATTCCAAAGTCATTGTCATGAGTGGTCCTTTCCTTACGGCTTCGTTGATGGAGTTCATCTACAAATAGAGATGAGAGAGAAGATTAGAAAAGTTTACGAGAAGAATAGACAAGTGTAGAAGTAGTTGAAATTTTTTCCTTAGTGGTTTCCAATCCTAGGGTCATAATCCTACAGGCAACACAGTACTCTGATACCATCTGTAAGATCCCTCCTTTGTAAAGGAAAAAGGATCCCTGTGATTGCAATGCTAGTCCCTGGATCATTGCTAGCATCCACAGTTTAAGATGAAGTACACAGATACAAAGGTCATTTATTACATCCATTCCAGAGATAAACATAGTATTTACAAATCAAGGCCACCGGCCCAATACAAGAGTTTGAATAAGTAAATAAATATAAGTCTTCATCTTCATGTGCCACAGGCAAACATGTTGAGTGTAGACTCATGACACCTAATCCTCATCAGAGTAACCTGCAACATCACAAGTTACAGCCACAGTGGGTCAATACTTTGGAATAGTATTGGCAAGTGATACCTTAGTATATTTTAAGTGGACTAGATACTATATGCGAATTTGGCTAAGTGTAGCTTGGCTTGCTTTGCTCAATATAGGTTTTTCCTATTAGTTGAAAACACTAAGTTTTTCTTTGTCAAAACTTTTCCCCAAGGAACCATCAATAAACATTGAGGTCCTTCACCCTTGTTCACCCACAAGTTTTACTTAGAAGTTGGAGTGATGAGATTCTTGATAGCTTCCATGTCTTGATGCTCAAGTTGTCCATTGACATGGACTTGGCTAAGTACTTAGATTTTTCCATCTGCAGAGGTTGTGCACTTTCCCGACCAGACTTGGTTTCACCAAGACAGGACCTTTCAAAAGCCTTCCCTTAGACCAAATGGACGCGTTCCAAACTATCATTCCCACTACCACCAACTGTCCAAATGGCTAAGTTCTAGCAACCTATGTGATCCAGGCAGAGCCCATATTGCCAAGTGGCTGCACTAGAAGCTTCTCAACACTTGGCCTCTAAAATCCCTTTGTTCCTGGGTGGCTTTCCACAAGTGAGATACACAAGGTAAACCATAGCCATGGGTCTTGTGTAACCACTCAACCAAAAACCACCAATCAAGTCCCTTTCCACCCAGGTGATTCATTGACTTAGTTGTTTTATTAAGAAAAACATAAGTCCAAAGACTTAGAAATATTTTCACCATAGCATGTATATTTTACCAACCCTTGTTTGCTACTAGCTAGGCTAAGCATGGCATAGATAGTAACTTAACTTAGGAATTTCCTAGCAATTCTACAACTACTTAGGATTTCCCAACATGGCATTAGGCAAAATAATAACATGCAAGACTTAGCAAAATATTTCTAATGCTTAGTATAAAATATAGGGATAGAAATATTCATGAAGTACCACTTGCCTTGGTAGTTGGGAGAGTAGCACTCTTCACAATCACAATCACTAGCACCAAAGTCTACACAAAGAATATTGCCACAATCACATACAAGTCATATACAAGCAAAAATATATATGCATGGATGCAAGATGCTAAGTGATGATTTTTGAAAATCAACCAAGCCAGTGCATAGTACTGAATCATAAACAAGTCAAAAACTTGCTAAACCAAGTTTATTTGGCACTAAAACAATTTCCTAAACAATTCATATACCCAAAATAGTCCTAAACAAGTTTCTGCAAATAAAATCATTAAACAGAATCTAAACACTAAACACATTGCATAAACAGAAAGGGCTTGTTCTCCTGATTCCAACGGTATAAAATTTGTCAAATTCTAACGTGTGGATCAAAAGTTATAGCTGAAACAAATTTGGATATAAGTCTGACATGGTTATACCCTACGGGTACGTGATGTGGCATCCCGCAAAACCACTACTAGAAAATCGCGTTGTTTTTGGTGCATTGCATCATCATTATCGCATGGCTTGTCTCTGCGCATCATCATATCATCAGCATGCATCCATTCGTTAAAACCATTTTTGCTAAAAACCCTATTTTGGTTTTCTATATTACTCGCCCCGTCTTTATTCAAATCAATCCGGGTCTCCGGAATATTTTATTTCGTCTGGCAATATTTTGCAAACGCCCGGTTTTAATTAAATAAATTATTTCAATTAATTAGTGGGGGCAGTCGAACGGGCCAACCCGACCCGAACGACCACCCCCGTATAAAACAAACGGTCCACCAACCAGCCTCTAAATCCTAAGTCCACCCATCCTATTCTACCCACCCAACCTTCCACCTCACCCCAGCCACTCAGCGACCGCCACCTCACCTTCTCTCCCCCCTCCAGCCTCTAGGATGCTGCCACCTCAGCCAACCAACCCCCACCACTCAACCCACTCTCCCTCACAGCCCAACCCTCCCAGGCACACACACCACGCACGCACGCACGCTACCAAACCCCCATTCCCCACGCAGCCACCCTAGTCACTGCCTCCTGCCGCCTGGGCCCTCCAGCCCACGCCCACTCCCACGACCCCACCTCCTCCCACAGGACCCACCTCGCACGCCCCCACCCGGTCCACGCCAACCCCGCGCCTCCCCCAGTTGTCCCCGACCCCACCTGCCCCCTACCGAACCCCGCGCCCCTGCACCCCCTGTTCCTCTTCCACCTCGCTCTCCGTCGCGCGCGCCCCGCCAGGCTTCCCGTCGCCGGCCGCCTCTCTCCTCCTCCCTCTCTCGCCTTCCCTCTGCCGCCCCCTCGCTGCGCCGCCGCCTCCAGCCTTGGCCGCTTCATGAGCCTCCCCTCGCCTCTGCTGCTGCCGCCCCGCCTCCGCCCCGCTCGCGTCAGGCCCCGCCGCCTCCGTCCTCCGAGCCGGCTCGCCTCTCCGCCCAGCTTCGCCCCCGGACCTTCCCCCACGCGAGTCCCACCTCGTCCTCCTCTCCGCGCCATGGCCGCCCGCCCGCCGGCCGCTCTGCTCCTCGCCGCCTCCGCCGTCGCGCCTCCGCGAGCCCCAGCTCCTCGGCCATCTCCCTCCGGCCGCCTCGCCGCTCTGCTCCTCCGCCGCCTCCGCCGTCGCTCCCGCCCAGCCCCAGCTCCTCCGGCCATCTCCCTCCAGCCGCGCGCCCGCTCGCGTCATGAGCCCATGCCGTCGCCGTGGTCGTCTCCAGCTCCCTCCGCCGCAGCCTGGCACCCTCACCGCCCGAGCCCCTCGCCTCCGAAGCTCGCCCGGCGTCCCGCCCAACCTCCGCCCCTCGGTCCTCGTCGCCGGCGTCGCCTCCAGCGCCCGCGCGACCCCCTCCGGCGCGAGTTCCGCCGCAGCGTCCTGCTCCGCCATCCTCTGCGAGTCCGCCCGCCGCCAGGAGCCCACCTCCGGTCGTCCTCAGCCTCGCTTCCTCGTCGAGGGGCTGCTGCCGTCAGAGGAGCGCCATCCTCTCCGCGTGCCGGCCTCGCTGCGACCCCAGACGCCGCGACCCCCCTCACCGTGTCTCTGCAGCACCATACCAGTACCCGTTCAAGTGCGGCATGTGCTCCGCGTACCACGCCAGTTGAGGCCGATCCCGCATCTGCACGGACAAGGACGCCGTCGACATCGAAACGCGGTACCCCCAAGAGCTACCAAACGGACGCCCGTGCTCGGAGAAAGGCCTCGTGACGACAAGCTCGCCTCCGGAACCTTCAAGATCACCGTCACGGCCGACATGGTCTTCCTCGGTTCAACCTCTCGCAAGATCTTGATGCAAGGGGACAACAACATGGAACCCAAGATCCGACACCAAGTGCTTCCTCATGGATCGATCTTCAACCCGAAGGCCGAACCGGACACGGGTCCCCGGCGTGACAAGTACTCCGGACACCAAGTTCACCCGGATGCCAAAGCCGACCACCAGCGTCCGGCAAGATCCCATAGCGACAAGAACAACCCCGACCCAGGAGTATCCGCTGCGCCCCGATGCCGAACCAAGTCCTTCCTCGCGGAACGCCAAGATCTCCTCCTCTAACCGAGAACGATCCGTCGAACCCTGAACCCCGAGACCGACCCCGAACCCCGGAACCCCAAGTCCGTCGAGGCCCTCAACGTGCGAACCTCTTATCCGAGAACCCTATTTTACAACATAATATAACTTGTCGCATAATAATTGTCATACTCTCATGCATGTTGTGTGGTTTGGGGGCCTTATGCCGATTCACCTAATAATTAAATATGGGGCCCATATGCGGGCAAATCTAGCCTTATATTAGCCTCATTTAAATTTGTGTAGCGAACCCGATGCTATCTTTGGCCATGCTAAAACAACATTTAATATGCGGGGGTTTAAACAACTTGAACCATATATTAATTGTCGGGACCCCGGTTCCGCTTAATCTTGACCTAATTGCATCGCACCTTGCCATGCCATACATCATACATGCATCATGCCGATATTCTGCCGAGTATTAAATAGTGCATCCGGTGTTCTTCTAGTGTTTTGCTTCTTCGCGGATAAGGCCGTTGAGTTGATGTGAGCTTCGCCCCGATCTTCGGATGAACCCTTCGACAATGTTTTCAGGCGAGCATCTCCCCCTTTCTACCTATCTTACTTTTATAGTAATTTACTCCTTCCTGTTGATCTATTGCTATCTGTGTTGCGATGCTTTAGTTTCCGTACCCGTGATCAACCGTGCAGCCCTATATTGCCTTGGACACATCCTAATACCTGTTGTTTGGTAGATAGTTGGACCTGCGCGTCGTAGTTGCTTGCTCAAGTGCTGATGTGTGTCGTCATATGCCACAGTTGCTGATGTATTGCCGCATGTTGATGTTGGAGATGATTCTAGTTTTACTTATCGTCACTTTAATTTCTGTTTAACAACTAAAATTGAATAAGCGAGAGGCATCGGTGGGTGATAGATAATATTTGGTTTCGAACGCCCACTTGTGTCCGTAAGACCCGAGTACTTGATACTGTTCCTTGATTTATCGCGCTATCCACATCCGGAGGTATATGGGACCCCCAGCGAGCTTGATTCATTCTTATTTGGGGCCACAAACTAGTTTGAGGTGTTTTTACTATCTGTACTTATGCCATGCTACTGCTTTATTTACGATTGTGCGAGGATCACCTTTGTCTTGTTTAGGATTTGTGACCCGTTCGTGGTATCGACAGTCCCGTTTGGGGACCTGCATGTCGTTCCGCCGGCCCCTAAACTTTGGGGTCCGTCTCGAGCTAGCTTACCGTTCGGGTGTACTCAAGGGTGGCCCCTGAAATATTTCTGAATCTGTGATTGTTCATCGTGAAAGCCTCGTTGGGTTTTGATTTGGTTTTTCCAGGGTTGATCGAGCGTGTGTTGCTATTGGTGCACCCGCGGGTAAAACTTTCGAAAGCCGTGTCGCGGATATGGACGACTTGGACATGATATCTCGATCATAGACAAGCATAACTAAAATTTACTGCTATAAATTTGACTTATAATGACTAGTAATCAGCCTCACTATAATGGAATGGCTAATTAATACTGCCCACAATTGCTTGTTTGATTGTCGCTTGCGACAATTGTATCTCACTAGTAAGTATTGCAACTACAACGAAATGGATGAATAAAAGTACCAACAACTGCTGGGTTTTGGGTTTATCTCATGCTATCTGTACCTGATTAGTAATGGTTGCAACTATCACGGAATGGTTAACTAAAAGTGCCCACTGCTTATTTTATCAGGATGATTATCTATACCTGACTAGTAATTACTGCAACGATAACTGAATAAGTAAAACTGCCAACTGTGTGAGTTCCTCGGTTGACTTCCTCGTTTGGTCTCGAGGGGGAAACATCAGGACGGGTTTGTTTGGTGTTAGCCTCAGGTTGGATCCGGATAGGTCATTCTTACCCCTCTCTGATAAACACCAGTTGTATCGAGTCTCTATAGGTTGTATAGTGCATGCTGCCGATCCACCATACCTATGTAGGCGAGGACCCGAATTCTAGCCTCGCTGTCTTGGCCTCATTCTTGACGCTCCTTCTTTTTCCTTTGCCCTCGGCACCCTTTTGTTTAAGCGGTTTTGAGATCGACGCCGTTAGCGTGGTCACCCTTCCGGCTTGGCTGGGCAGGTTATGGACGCCATTGGTTAATCTTGAGGCTCTTAGCCCCATTTGCATCTTGTCCGTAGTCGGACGTCGAATATTTCAAGGTGATTTGGATCTTAGTACCTTATATCGTATTCTTGACTCATGGAGTCGTGTTATATATATATATATCTGCTCATGGGTCCCATCGAGGACTGTGTAATGTTATTATCCGTTTTCCACCCATACGAAAGTGCTGGTGAGCACCTTTGAATCGTTTCTATCGGGTTTGGTGAATTTTGCCCAAACTTGCATAGGTCCGATTCGAGGGTGTTACACGTGACTTCAAAGATACGGTCCAGCCAAGGTAGGCCACAGCATGAGACAGCGGCCCATGAAGATTTTCGGTGGCCAAGGCCCATGACGCCTCGATCCTTGGAGAGCAAGACTAGCATAGATAGGAAACTTAAAGGGTAAAACCCTAGAACACAGTAACCGACTAGGACTATGCGGGACCTGCCTAAGTCTATATAAAGGCCGGAGGGCACGTCCTAGATCTGTCGACTCATACTTTCAAGACATGCACCTCACGCCCGGATCGAATCTGCGCACCCTGTAACCTTCGGTTCCGCCGTAATCAAGAGTAGACAAGCAGGAGTAGGGTTTTCCCTCTGGGGGCCTGAACCTGGGTAAATCTCGTGTCCCCTGGTTGCTTGTCTGTTAACCGTTCCACGATCTCCAGCATCCCCATCTTCTCCAAAACCCAAGTCCATAACAATGGGCATTGATGAAATTAAACCTCATCAATTGGCGCCGTCTGTGGGAATTGGGGCTGTTGATTGTGCGATCGTGATGGTCCCGACCCAATCGATCTACAACTCCGCGGCGACGGAGAATCACCTCCTCTTCGGCGCTTTCGACTTCACCGCCCACTCGTCGGCCACTATGAAGGATTTCGAGCCCGTAGGCGACGGACTCGAAATTTTGTTCGGAAGCTTCTGCTTCCAGGTGGGACAAACTGGCACCCTCCGCCTTCCTGAGCGGGTGCCCGTGCCATCAATCAGGCCCGCCTCGTGGGCTCCACACCCGTCTGCGCATCACCATCGACAGATGAGTTCTACGACGACAACGGCCGCAACTCCGATCATGCGATCCACCTTCGGATGAAGGACCTACGTTCGGATCCGCAGCAACAGCGGACCGATCTACGAGCGCTATCAATGCGCCGCAGTCATCCAGGAGCAGCAAACGCCTAACCCTCCACCCAACACGAACCCCAACCCGCAGGACAGAAACGGCAAAAACGGCGGGAACAGAAGAAGCCAGTCCCCCCACCCAACGGGGAAAACAATGGCCACCTCGTCCAACTTAGCAAAGAAGGATGGGTCCAGGCACGCCGTGTTGTCGCAGGCGACATAGTCCTGCCTGTGGACTCCCCACGTGACCTACTGATGGCATACCACTACCTCCTCATCGAGGAGCACAAGAAGCAAGTCAAGATGCAGGAGACGCTCGACAAACGCAAGCAAGCAGCCTCTGAGTCCAGCGCGCGACGAGCTGCGCTCTCCGCCATGGCACCCGGCTCTAGCACAAACGGAAACCAGGGAAACAAACACCGCTCTCGGGTGGAGAACATGGATCCCAGGGAACGCCGTGATGTGACCCGAACTCTCCACACATCGTTCATGGATATGGATGCCGACGGCAACATCATCCCGAAGACACCGCAAGCTGCGATCATGGAAGCCACTGCGTATCTCGTGGCCCACCCACCTCCGGAGGGGGACCCGAAAAGATCCATGCATAAGTCCGCACTCACCGGACTCGGACTCGTCGGAGCTGCGCTCCACGAAGACGCCTCAGCGCCAAGAAGAAAGCTCGGCGACGCGCCGAGCCCCACCCTTCATCCGAAGAGGAAGAGGAACACGACCTTCCTCGAAGGAAGAAGAGCTCGCATCGCCATAAGCGACTCGACGCCAGAGGCGCTTACACAGCGCAAAATCGACAAAGCACGCGCCAAACGCGCATGCTCGTCCGAGTCCGAGATGGATGAAGATGAAGGAGAACTCTGCGGAGCTCGATGCTTCAGCAGATCTGTTCGGCGAACACAGATGCCACACAATTTCAAGGTTCCTTCGGATACTCCGAAGTTCAACGGCACGCAAGATCCAAAATCTTGGCTCAGCGACCATCTGTCATCCGTCAAGCTGCACGGCGGTAACAAAGAAACCGCCATGCAATGCCTTCATTGCGGTGAAAGCGCAGCTGAGTTTGGCTCGTGACTTATCATCAGGGTCCATCCGAAGTTGGGAGGAGCTAGCTTACAGTTTCATCCGAAATTTCAAGGGCACCAGCAAGAGGTCCGCCTCAATCGAAGAGTTGCGAGCCTGCACTCAGAGAACGGGTGAATCTATTCGCTCGTACATACTACGCTGGTCTACAACCAAGAACTCCACAGCACACATCTCCGAAGAGAGATCCATCGACGACTTCAGGGACGGCGTTAAACGCCAAGATTTCAAGGAGGAAATTGGGCGCGTCAAGCCCAAAACACTCGACCACCTCATGGACATCGCCAACAGGTGGGCTGATGGCGAAGATTGCATTCACCGAGCACAATCGAATGAAGAGGACGACTACGGCCGAAGACGGGAACGCCGCAGCAAGAGGAGATCGCACGTCTACGAGGACCGCGATGGACCCGACATGGTCGCGGCCGGCTACGCCGACCGCCGCAACGACAACAGCCGCAACAGCGGAGGATACCGCGGAGGAACCTTCCGCGGCTGACGACGATCGATCAGTTAGCAACGCCGCGACCGCGACAACGGACCCTCAGCATTCGCCAAACTTTCGGGTCCATGCACCATCCACTTCTACATCGACAAACAGGATGGCAAAAAGAAAGCCAGCCACATGCTCAAGGACTGCCGCGAGTTCCAGAAACTCAGCGAAAGCATGGTACAGATGAGGCAACAAGCCCCAATCCCTGCGTTCGGAAACGCACCTGCGCCAGGTGAAATAGCACATTCCTATTGGAGGCCCAAACCAACCAGTCGCACCAGCGCAAAACAACGCCGGGATCGGGTACCCCCCACCAAAAGGAGCACTAAATATGATCCAGAAGGGACGCCCCACAAATAGGGTGCAAAATAAAATCACCCGACAAATCAACTTGGCCGTGGCAACTCCGCCTGCAATCCCTGAGTACCTCAGCGGATCGGAGTCCTGCATCACATTCACTCGCGCGGATCACCCTTGCCAGATCCCTCGCCCAGGTCATGTTGCCCTGGTGCTGGAGGCACAGATCGGAGGCTTTGAGATGAGTCGTGTCTTCATGGACGGCGGCAGCGACATCAACCTAATGTTCGCAAGCACTCTAGCAGCAATGCGGATCCCGCAATGCAGCCTGGAACAATCAGACACAACGTTCCACGGCATTGTCCCAGGGAAGGGCATATTCCCCCTGGGCAAAATAGGGCTCGATGTCATCTTCGAAAAGCCGGACAACTTTCGACAGGAACGACTCGAATTCGAAGTGGTGGACTGGCCGTCACAATACCACGCCATCCTGGGGCATGTAGCATTCGCAAGGTTCCTGGCCGTCCCACTCGCGCTACTACTCAAGATGCCAGGACCAAGGGGCGTCATCATAGTCCACGGGAGCTTCACCCGATCAGACCAATGCGACAGGGATTTCAACAAAATCTCCCAGTCTTTCGGCATGCAAGACGAGCTTGTAAGGCTCCGTGAGGTGACGGACAATGGGGCACCCCCAGTCACAAGGCAGAACGCACCTGACATGTCCTTCGACTCCACCGTCAACACCAAGAAAGTACAGGTCCACCCTATGGATGCCTCCAAGACGGCCTTGATCGCCAACGACCTCAGCTCCGCATAGGAAGGCGCGCTCGTCGAATTCCTCCGTGAGTGCTGGGAAATCTTCGCCTGGTGTCCTGCGGACATGCCAGGAGTTCCCAGGGAATTCGCCGAGCACGCACTCAATGTCTTTCCAGACACCAAGCCAGTCAAGCAGTCCATCCGGAGATTGTCGGAGCCACGAGCCGAAGCTATCGGCAAGGAAATCAATAGACTGCTCGCTGCAGACTTTATCAGGGAAATCAAGGAAAGTGAGTGGTTGTCAAACACAGTGTCCCAAAAAAAGGACACGGACATCCTGCGGATGTGCGTGGATTTCACGTCACTAAACAAGCACTGCCCAAAGGACCACTTCCCTCTTCCTCGGATCGACCAGATCATCGATTCGACTGCAGGTTGCGAGAAACTCTCCTTCCTCGACGCCTACTCAGGCTATAACCAGATTCGACTCAAGGTCGAAGATAAGGAGAAAACGTCATTTATCACACCGTTCGGAGTATTCTGTTACAACACAATGCCCTTCGGGCTAAATAACGCGGGTGCCACGTACCAGCGATGCATGAAGGCCTGCCTCAAGGACCAGATCGGTCGCAACGTCCAAGTCTATGTCGACGACATAGTAATAAAAACCAAGGAGGCAAGGACAGTTATCGACGATCTCCGCGAGACGTTCGACAACCATGATCGCTACAGGATCAAGATCAATCCCGAAAAGTGCGCCTTCGGCGTCCCATCGGGTCAGCTGATCGGGTACTTCATCTCTCAACGAGGGATCGAGGCGAACCCAAAGAAAATCAGAGCCATCATGACGATGGAGAAGCCGAAAAACCTCAAAGGCGTCCGGCTCGCGGGGCGAGTAGCGGCGCTAAGCGGTAACACTCGAGATCGGACCTATGCAAGTTTGGGAAAAATTCACCAAACCCGCGCCGCGATTCAAAGGTGCCCACCAGGCACTTTCGTGCGGGTGGAAAACGAAGTAATAACATTACACAACAGTCCTCGATGGGACCCACAGAACAGATATATATAACAGCGACTCAGAGAGTCAAGAATACAAATATACGGTACAAAGATCCAAATCACCTTGAAAACGATGGGGCGTCCGACTACGGACAAGATGCAAATGGGGCTAAGAGCCCTGATGAATAACCAATGGCGTCCATAACCCTGCCCAGGCCAAGCCGGAAGGGTAACCACTAACGGCGTCGATCTCAAACACCTTAACAAAGGGTGCCGACAAAGGGCAAAGCGAAAAAACAAAGGAGCGTCGATCGAGGCCAAGACACGGCGAGGCTAGAAATTGGCGGTCCTCGCCTACATAGGTATGGTGGATCAAGCGGCGGCGGCATGCACTAAACAACCTATAGAGACTCGGACGTCAAGCGAGAGAGGTAAGAAGGACCTATTCGAACCAACCTGATTCTATCATCAAACAAACCCATCTGGCGTTTCCTCGAGACCAAACGAGGAAGTCAACCGAGGAACTCACACGGTTGGCTTTTATTTATTCAGTTATAGTTGCGGCACTTTACTAGTCAGGTTTAGATAATCGTCCTGATAAAGTAAACAGTGCGCACTTTCAGTTAACCATTCCGTGATGGTTGCAACAATTACTAATCAGGTACAGATAGCATGAGATAAACCCAAAACCCAAAGAGTTGTTGGTACTTTTATTCAGCCATTCCGTTGTAGTTGCAATACTTACTAGTCGATACAATTGTCGGCGACATCCAAACAAGCAATGGTGGGCGTATTAGTTAGCCATTCCGTTATAGTGAAGCTGATTACTAGTCATTATAAAGTCAAATTTATAGCAATAAACTTTAGTTATGCTTGTCTATGATCGAGATCTCGTGCTCCAAGTCGTCCATATCCATGGACACGGCTTTCGAAAAGTTTTACCGGGGTGCACCAATAGCAACACACGCCGATCAACCTCGGAAAAACTAAATCAAAACCCAACGAGGCTTTCACGGTGAACAATCAGGATTCAGAAATATTTCAGGCCACCCTCAAGTAGATTCCAATGAAGCTAGCTGACTCGAGACGGCCTCAAGGTTTGTGGGGCCAAGTGAACGATCGGGAACCCGAAAGTGTGGCTGGGCTTGTCGATACCACGAACGGGTCACAAATCCTAACAATGCAAAGGTGCCCTCGCACAATCGTAAATAAAGCAAAAAGCATGGCATAGGTACAGATCGTAAATAAAACCTCAAACTAGTTTGTGGCCCTAGAAATAAGATGAATCAAGCTCGCTCGGGGGTCCCATATACCTCCCGGATGTGGATAGCGCGATAAATCAAGGCAGTATCAAGTACTCGGTCTTACGGGACACAAGTGGGCGTTAAACCAAATATTATCTATCACCCACCGATGCCTCTGCTTATTCAATTTTAGTTGTTAAACAGAAATTAAAGTGACAATAAGTAAAACTAGAATCATCTCCAACATCAACATGCGGCACTACATCAGCAACTGTGGCATATGACGACACACATCAGCACTTGGGCAAGCATCTACGACGCGCAAGTCCAACTATCTACCAAACAACAGGCAATAGGATGTGTCCGAGGCAAATATACGGCTGCAGGGAGATATCACGGGTACGGAAACTAAAGCATCGCAACACAGATAGCAATAGATCAACAGGGAGGAAGTAAATACTATAAAAGTAAGATAGGTAGAAAGAGGGAGATGCTCGCCTGAAAACATTGTCGAAGGTTTTCCCGAAGATCGGGGCGAAGCTCACATCAACTCAACGGCCTTATCCGCGAAGAACCAAATCACTAGAAGAAACACCGGATGCAATATTTAATACAACGGCAGAAGATCGGCATGATGCATGCATGATGGATGACATGGCAAAGGTGCGATGCAGTTAGGTCATATTAAGTGGAACCGGGGTCCCGACAATTAATTAGATGGTTCGAGTTATTTAGGAAACCCCGCATTTAAATGTTGTTTAACATGGCCAAAATATGTCACCGGTTCTCTACACAAGTTTAAATGAGGCCAATATAAGGCTAGATTTGCCCGCGTATGGGCCCCATATTTAGTTATAAGGTGAATCGGCATAAGGCCCCCAAACCACATGAATGTATGCATGCATGACCAATTAAAGTGCGACAAATTGTTATTATATTATGAAATAGGGTTTTCGGAAAAGGGGTTCACACATGAGGGGGTCGCGACGAACTTGGGGTTCCGGGGTTCGGGGTCAGGGTCCAGGGTTCGACGAGGATCGGATCTCGGGGTTCAGGGTTCGACGAACTTGACGGGATCGTTCTCGGACGCCGGGGGTAGGTCTTGGCGCATCCGGGGTCTTCGGGTCATGTTGTCGGTCTTGTCGACTCTCGCGGGGTACTTGGCGTCCTTGATGGAGAACTCAGGGTTCCGGGGTTCACGGTTTCTTGTCGACGGTCTTTGGATCGGGCTTGATCGGTCTTGGGGTTCACGAGGCGAACTTGGCGTCCTTCCGGCGGGTTTTGGCGTCAGAGGTCACTCCGCGGCCGCGTTGCAGATCTTGTCGGTCCCACCTTGAAGACCTTGCTGTGCTGCAGAGGGGATCGTGGTTCACCGGGTCTATGCGGGCGCCTGGCGGGTTGGGGCGTCGGCGTGGGGACGACGGCGGGGCCTCGGGCAGGCCTGGGGAACCTTGGCGGCTCAGGGTGGTCTTGGCGGCCGAAGGGAACGGTCGGGGCGGGAGGTCCGCGATGGGACGCCACGGCGATGACGAACGGGCGGCGGTGCGCTGGGCGAGGTCGCTGGGAGGTCGCCGGCTCGCGCTGGCGGGAGCGTCGGGCGGGCCCGGTCCGGGCGGTGGGGCGCAGGGCGGGCAGTCGCTGGCGGCGGCGGGTCGGCCGAGGCGGGCTCGGGAAGCGTGGCGGCACGGCGGGTCCGGGCGAAGGAGGTGAAAAGGGCGCCGCTCGGAGGGGCGGCCGCATGGAGGTGGTTGGCGAGCTTGAGCGGCGGGCGGCGAGGCATCTTGGCCTTGCGCGAGGGGTGGCGCGTGGGGGCGGGCGGAGGTGGGAAGGCGGCGTCGTGGCGGGCGGTCTGGCGAGGGGCGGCGGCGAGACCAGCAGGCGGCGCGTGGGAGGCGGGGCGAGGGAGGCTGCTTGCGGGGGAGGGCGCGGTGAGGAAGGTAGGAGCGGCGGCTGGGGCACAGGGGTTGTCAAAAGGGAAGAGGATCGAGAGAGGAGGCTGGGAAGATGCATGCCAGCGTGGGAGGGTCATGGTGGGTCCCAGTGCGGGGCAGTGTCGCATGCGGTGTGCGTGCGTGTGTGTGAGCCTGGGAGGGTTGCGTGTGTGTCTGGGTGAGGGGGCATCTGGGGAGGGTTTGGTGAGGGAGAGGTTGAGTGGAGGGAGGGGTAGGCCATGTGGCAGCTAGGGAGTGGTGGTGGTTTTGGGGAGGGTGAGGTGGCGCAGCGGGATAGGCCGGGGTGAGGTGGCCAGGGGGTGGGTAGGGTAGAATTTAGTGGAAAAGGGATTTAGAGAGGGCTGGTTCAACTTGGACCGATTTAAAATCTGGGGCGGTCGTTCGGGTCGGGTTGGCCCGTTCGACTGCCCCTACTAAAAACAATTAAATTTTTATTTGATTTAAACGGGCCGCGTGCAAACCGTTAGCGGCCAAAACAAAATATTCCGGGGACCGGGTTTTGGAGTTTGAACAAGATGGGGCGCTTGGAAAACAAATCGGGGTTTGCGAAAATAGTTTTGGGCAAACAATGCATGATGATGACGATGCAATGCACAAATTCAACGCGATTTTCTAGTAGTGGTTTTGCGGGATGCCACAAGCAGGTTCATCAGCCGCATGGGCGAGAAGGCCCTACCATTCTACCAGCTGCTGCGCAAAGCAGACAAATTCGAGTGGACGCCGGAAGCCAACGACGCATTCAAAAACCTCAAGCGGCTTCTCTCCACCTCGCATGTCCTGGTCACGCCAAAGGAGCGCGAGCCTATGCTGCTGTACATAGCAGCCACACACCAGGTGGTCAGCACCGTACTAGTGGTCGAACGACCCGAAGAAGGCAAGACCCATGGGGTCCAGTGCCCAATCTACTACCTCAGCGAGGTACTCACGCCAACAAAACAGAGGTACCCTCACTACCAGAAGCTCGCCTACGGCGTGTTCATGACGACTCGACGGCTGAGCCACTATTTCCAGGAGCACCAGGTGATGGTCGTCAACGAGGCACCCCTGAACAGCATCCTGAATAATCTAGAGGCCACAGGACGCGTGGCCCTGTCGGGCATCGAGCTGTCACCCTTGGACATCGTCTACGAGAAATGACTCGCAATCAAATCTCAAGTCCTTCCAGACTTCCTGGTACATTGGATGGAACTGCAGCTGCCAGACACCCCAGATATGTCACAGTCATGGACAATGCACTTCGACGGCTCCAAGCGCGAAGCAGGAGAAATAGCGGGGGTCATACTGACCTCCCCGCAAGGCGACACGATGAAGTACGTCCTTCGGATGAAATTCCGAGCTTCTAACAATGAGGCCGAATACGAATCCCTCATCCACGGCATGAGGATGACAAAGATATGCGGCGCAACGCGCCTGGTCATCTATGGTGACTCCAACCTCGTCGTCCAGCAGACGATGAATGAGTGCGACGCACACGCCGAAAACATGATCGCGTACCGCGCGCTCTACAACGCACTCGAAGGAGAATTCGACGGCTGCGAGCTTCGACACGTTGGAAGAGAAAGCAACGAGGAAGCCGACAGACTCGCCAACATCGGCTCCACTTGCGCAAAGGTGCCACCAGGTGTGTTCCTCGAACAGATCTGCGTGCCATCCATCAAGCAGAAATTCCCCAAGGGATCACCCGAAGAAGCAGAACACTCGGGAACTACGCTACCCGAAGGACACGAAGGACCCGAAAAACTGGACACAGAGACAGCCATAGTCAACCTAATGCAGGTCATGGCAGTCGAAGAAACCTGGACGCGCCCATACCTCCAGTTCTTGTTAAATGGAGAACTGCCTGACAGCCCGACAGATGCCCGGCGCATATCTCGTCGGTCAAAAGCCTTCACCATGATCGACGGCGTACAAGCGCGATTGCGGTGTACTACAAAGGTGCGTCACCATCGGTGACGGGAAAGCAATCCTCCAAGACATCCACGAGGGAATCTGCGGCCATCACACAGGCAGCCGCTCCCTTGTCGCCAAAGCTCTACGAGCAGGATTCTACTAGCCAACGGCCATGAGCGACGCAAAGGACATCGTCCGAAGATGCAACGGTTCACCGACAAACCGCACGCACCTGGGTCCGAGCTCAGACCCATACCCATAGCTTGGCCTTTTGCTCAATGGGGCCTCGACATGATCGGCAAACTGCCAAAGTCCTCGAAAGGGGGACACGTTTACCTCCTGGTCGCAGTCGACAAGTTCACCAAGTGGATCGAGGCCATGCCGGTTACCAACTAGAAAGGCAAAACGGCCGTCAAGTTTTTCGAGTCCATTGTCTATAGGTTCGGCGTACCGCATAGCATCATCACCGACAATGGATCGAACTTTATCTCCAAAGAATTCCAGGACTTCTGCGAAGGCCTCAGGATCAACATCACGTACGCCTCAGTGGCACACCCGCAAACGAACGGGCAAGTGGAAAAGGCCAACGGCCTAATCGGCGCAGGCATCAAGAAGCGCCTCATGAGTCCACTCGAGCAGGCGGAGCACGGACTAAAGAGCTACCATCCGTCCTATGGAGCTTACGGACCACGCCAAACAGATCCACGGCTACACACGTTCTTCATGGTACACGGGCGAAGCCGTCTTGCCGGCAATCGCCACCAGGCCCCTCGGGTCGTCGCATACGGTGAAGCCGGATCCACGGCTGCACTCGAAGATGCCGTCGATACACTCGACGAAGCAAGAGACATAGCAGCAGCTCGATCAGCGGTGTACCAGCAGAGTATCCGCAACTACCATAGCCGTCGGCTTCGCCCCAGGTCCTTCGTCGAAGGAGACCTCGTCTTGCGACTCAAGCAAGAGCAACCGACAAAATTCGAGTCACCATGGGAAGTACCATACGTCATCACCGAAGTCATCCCAGGTGGCGCCTATCGCCTCAAGCACGTGGAGTCTGGAGTCGCATACTCCAACCCATGGAATATCTCGCACCTGCGACGATTATATCCATAGCAACCTACCCCCTTTACTTTCAATAAGGCTTTCAGCCAAGGCTATTCAGCCGAACAATGTACCTCCTCCATTACGATATAAATAAAGCTAAGTGTATCGCCCCAAAACTTCAGTTCGCTCAACTTTACTACATGCTACAAACGCACTCGGGGGCTCCCCCCACCTCACAATTTCATCGACTGAGGATCAAACGTGTACACCTGAGTAGCTGACAATGTCAGGCAAACGAAAAGGACACGTACTCAATCAAAGCACTGCGTGCTCACAACAAACAAACCTTTACAACAGAGGGCACAACACGCCCAGCCGAAATATACAAATTTTACATCTATCTCTTTTTTCAGGTTCTACCTATTCCGAAGAATAACCTGAGCACGCTGCTCAAACAAATCTATGACATGTTCGGCATACTGCCTTACAGCTGCGTAATGTGGACGCATGTCCCACTCACCACCATCAGGCCGAAGAGGTGGCCCTGTGTCCACAACAGCCAAATCTACGTCAGGCCGGTGCAGCCTCACAAGAGACAAAGCAGCCTTCACTCATGCGACGAGCTGTTGCCGCACCAACTCCTTGACATTTCTCACGTTCCGAAACTTCGACAGAAGACCCGCAAGGCTTGTCGGTACGGCATCCAAAGGGAACATGACGTGAAGCACCGAGGCGAGCGACGTCGCATGGCGCGGCACTCGAAACCTGGTGCACGATCCTGCACCATCGCCGAGCTATGGCACGTCCACGATCCATCGAGAAGACACCAGCCTCCATGTCCTGTTGAGTCAAGCAATTGACCCGAACAGCGACGCTCCTTCTCTTTCCTCGGGCAATGTTCGCACTGCGACAATGGAAAGAATAAGAAAAGGCCAGAGCTCACCCGAAGCGAGCTACAGCTCAAAACAAAAAACAACTTACATTGAAGCTGCTCAGACAGCCGAATAAGTTCCGCCATCAAGTACTCCTCTCTGGCTGCACCACGATCCGCCTTGGACTTCCAAACATCGGCATGACCTTGCAACCCGAGCAGCTCCCTCTCCAGACTACGCACGCGATCCCGAAGAAAAGCGAGTTGAGAGGAAGCATCCAAAGATGGTCGCAACGGCATTGCGGAGGAAGTGTCAACAGGGTCAGCATCTGAAGGAACCTAGAGCAGCAGAAAAAGAAAGGGATACAAACATTCAGACAATGATAGAGCACAACTCAGAAGAATTCATTAAACATATAAGGCCACTACGTGGCACAAGGATGGTGTTCTTCAAGATATTTACAACAAAAGAAGACTACAAACTACCCTACGTCTACAACGCCTAAGATGCGGCACCCTGAGTCGCCTCGGAGCCGGACTGCCTAGCTTTGGCCCGCTGCATGGTGCATACTCGGACAACAAATCAATGAGCTTGGGCCCATATAAACTGCGGCGAGTAGGAAGCAAAGGCTACCTCGTATCCATCTGCGATCGTCGGCATCCGGGAGGTGATCCGGGGCAGATCCAACTCCGCTCCGCCACCAAGGCCATCGCCAGACCCGGACGCGCGATGCCCTTCTTGCGCTTATGCGCAGCGCCCAGCTGACAGAGCCTCGCCAGAGCATCCACATCATCGAGGGCCACGCCCTAGGAACAAGCTCCTTGTAGCGGCCAGGACCTCCTTCGCCTTGGCAAGGAGGCAGCGGTCTTGCTGCGGTCTTTCGACCGCCACAAGAGCATTATCTAGAGCACTCCGTGCTCTAGAGCATCATGATCAAACTCGATGCTGCGGCATCCGAGACAAAAATAAGAAGGAAGACATGAAGAAAAGCGAAGAAGAAGACACGAGGCATGAAGAAACAAGCACAAATCTAGCACTCACCCGAAATAGCCTTGGCAGCAGCCATGAGCTTCGCCGCCACCTCTCTTTCACGAGCAGCCGCAACGGTGGCCAGTTGCTCCTCACGATCCGCAGCCTCCTGCTGCAGACGCTCCTTCGCTTCGGCTGCCTTAGTCAGCTCTAGCTCGAGGCGTTCTTTCACGCCAACGGCGGCTTCGGCCTTCTGCTCCGATTGACCAAGGCTCTTCTTGAGAGCATCGACCTCACGAAGAGAAATATTATGCTCCTCTGCATTCAAAGCAAGAAACGTCAGAAAGCAGGACCGGAATAAACGAAAAAAGCACCAAAAGGCGAATAGGTACCTTGAAGCTGCCGAAGGTTAGCCTCCAGCACCAGACGCTCCTGCACCAGTCGCTTGGCCTCCTACACAAAAGGCTGCAAAAAAAAGAAATAGCAGTAAGAAAAGGACTTGGGGCTATGCCCAACACAAAGGAGTAAAAACAAAATTCGCACACGAAGACACTCGGGGGCTCCCCCCGTGACATGAAGCAGAGAAACTTACATGATCTGATGGCGACTCCGAAGGCCCACCTGCGAAATTATGAGGCGCAACCACCTGCACCTCCTGCAACGGAGGATCCGGAGCTGCGCCACCCGAAGTCGCCACCGTCTGAGGAGGAGGAGACGCAATTTTCGACTCCCCCATCATCTCCCGCGCGCCATCACCGGAGGAATCGTGGGAGGAATGCCTGCATACGAACCAATCAGCACAAGTGCAAAAATCATGAAGGAACAAGGACAATAGTACAACAAGAAACTTACGAGCCCAGTGAGCTCAGGTTGAAGACACGAGGATTCCTTCGGGCCCTCTTCTCCTCTTTCTTCTCTTCCTTCTTATCCTCCTTCTTTTCTTCCTTCTTCCGCTTCGCTGGCGGGTGCGGCGCTACAGCCCGCACAGGAATGGCAGGAATGGGAGAGAAAGAACCTCCATGACCGTCACTATGACGCTCAAGGCCCAGAGGGTTTCTGGGAGTCGGAGGAGTCGAGGCATCCGAAGACTCGCTGGAGCTCCGTGATCGTTTGCGCGTATGGTCCTCACTCGACTCGTCAGCATCCTCCGCCGGAGATCGCGCCGACGGCAGCTCGGACACGGACTCAACCACTTCATTATCCGGGGCATTCGGATACCTTTCGGGCAATGGCGGTACCATGCCCGGCACTTTGAAGCTCTGCAAAATCAGAAGGAACTTTGTTAGCAAACAAAGGAAATAAATACACAGCCGACAAAAAAGCACTACGTGCACAAATCTACACCTGCGGTACGACCAACGTCGAAGAAAATGGAGGAGTTAGCGACTTCCCCGGGATTTCTTCTCCGGCCTTGAACTTCAGCAGCGCGCGAAGGGCCCTGTCAAGATCCCCCTCGGAGATTTTCTCAGTCGAAACCCTCGTCGGATCACGGCGCCCAGAATAAAGAAACATCGGGTGCGCCCTCGCTTGGAGAGGCTGCACCCGACGCTCAAGAAACGTCCGGATGATGTCCACACCGTTCACCTCCTTCTCCGGAATCAGCTGGAGATCCTCCACCCGACGGTAAAGGGCCTCTATCTCCGCCACCTCACCGTCCAAGATTTGTTTTTACAAGACCTTTTCTTCTCAATCATTTGGGAGGGGTCAAAGGGAACAAGACCAAAATCTTGCCTGGGCACTACGGAGTCGCGGATATAAAACCATCGCCTCCGCCAGTACTGGACAGATTCGGACATGGAAAAACAAAAGAAGAGAAGATTGGGATTAAGGGAGATGATGCAACCCCCAATGGGATACACACCATCCGAACCAGATTGCCTCTTCACGGAATGGAGCTTCCGGAAGAGGCCAAAGTGCGGCTCAATACCAAGCCAGCACTCACAAAACGTGATAAAACAAGCAATGTGGAGAAGAGAATTGGGAGACAGATGATGAAGCTGAATCCCATAGAAGAAGAGCAGTCCACGGAGGAAGTTGTGGACTGGAAAAGAAAACCCACGCATAACGAAGCCGAGAAACATAACCCGATACCCAGATGGGGGGCGGGGGATTACCTCATTGTCGGGGAGTTTGACGGCCTCCCTATCCTGCGGGATCAGGCCCCGCTCGCGAAGCTTGCTGAGATCGCTCTCCCGCGTCTTTGATCGCCGCCAGCCACTGTCGGTGACACGGGCAGCGGTGGTGCTTTTCTTTCCTCCGGCGGCGCTGGTCCCAACTGCAGATGACGATTTCTTTGGTTTCCCCATTGCGCTACGGCGGCTCCAGCGGTGAAAACGCAGAAACGACGACGGAAATGTTGAAGGAAATCCCAGCGCGCAGCAAGAATCGCTAGAGCACAAGGAGGCAGTGAAAACAAGAACTGATGCGGTGAAAACAAACTGCGGCTTTCCCCAATGATTATAACAGCGGAGACGATGCACGGCAGCCGTCCATCCAGAAGACCTAACGCCAACGACAGATCTGACCGTACACGTGTCAACATCACAACGAACCGTCGTTACCACGCCGTCCACTACGCGCGGAAATCGAGGAGACGCCGTAATTATCTCCACGCCGCGTGTGACCGGTCAATTCAAAGTCAGCAAGTGGGACCCACGTTCGTCCAGTCAAGTCATCTCTGGCGTAGCAGACGCTTGAGGTCATTGATCGTCAGCACTGATGTCATCAAAAGCTATACTAGCACCAACTAAAATTCCCCGGCTCCACAGCTAAGAGTACTCACTCGAATCTTCGATTCGACTAAATACTCGGGGGCTACTCCTATCAGGAGCGCTGGTCGCGCACCCGTAAGATGAATAAAGACAAAGAATTTCCTCGAGTCCTACGTCGAGTCTACGACTCCATGACGGACTCGGGGGCTACTCCCATAGGGAGGATGAATTTAAGCATCCGAAAATTTTCGTGTCCTACGGACTTAACAACTAAACAATGCTTGAACTAAAGTCTTTGCTCGAGTCTACAACTCGAACAGACACTCGGGGGCTACTCCCATAGGGAGCGTTGGTCGCGAACCCTATGAAATCTTCGACTGCGATCTTTCGGATCAGCACGCAAAAACTTTTTGGCAACTCTGCCCCAACAAAACGCTGAGTGAGCGACAATCTCCTTGGCCACCCGAAGCACCTCTGTGGTGACAAATGTTCGGATGATGCGTCTGCGGCGCAAAGATAAGACCTGCAGATATCATCTGATGGCCTGGCAACGTACACGACTACGCTCTGCTAGTATAAATCCATGCCAATAGGCGTGATGACAAATCCTGACGGACGCGTTGGGTACATCAATTAAAAACACTGGAATTCCACTCCTGTAAGTCCTCCGCGGCCTGAGTCGAATTACGCCAGCATATGTCCCGGGTTCAAGTTAAGGGACTTGAACCTGATGAACATCATGTTGTTTCGTCCTACGACAGTTAACTGACCCTGATCCGTCAGGTGGGTCAGGCACATGTATCAACAATCCCTACACACATATATTGTTAACACCTAGTTGCACCCGAAGGATTGAAGAGTCCTCAGCCGAATCTACGATTCGACTGATCACTCGGGGGCTACTGACATGGTTATACCCTACGGGTAAGTGACTTCAGCATACCTGGTCCAGCCCAAGGGAGGCCCACAGCAGACATACGCTGGCCCATGAAGATTTTCGGGTGGCCAAGGCCCATGACGCCTTCGGATCCTTGGAGAGCAAGACTAGCATAGATAGGAAACTTAAAGGGGTAAAACCCTAGAACCTGTAACCGACTAGGACTATGCTCGGGACCTGCCTAAGTCTATATAAAGGCCAGGAGGGCACGTCCTAGATCTGTCGACTCATACTTTCGCACACGCACCTCCACGCCAGATCGAATCTGCGCACCCTGTAACCTTCGGTTCCGCCGTAATCAAGAGCAGACAAGCAGGAGTAGGGTTTTCCCTCTAGGGGCCTGAACCTGGGTAAATCTCGTGTCCCCTGGTTGCTTGTCTGTTAACCGTTCCACGATCTCCAGCATCCCCATCTTCTCCAAAACCCAAGTCCATAACAATGGGCATTGATGAGATTAAACCTCGTCAAAATCTGATTTCAAATTCTGTTTTTAAACAAACCCTAGCCACGCGTCTGTTTCCTATTGGCTGGTACCGATTCGATCAGGATCAAGCTTCCGCGCCGTCGGATCAAGTCAGATCCAACGCGCCAGATTCAAAGAAAACGATTTGCTCAGATCTAATCTAATCCGCTAGATCTACATCCAACGGCTGCTGTTGCTTCGACCATAGACTAGCGGCGGCGACTGGCGGCGGCGCGTCTGTCAGTGGCGGTGCTGGCGTTCTAGGTCGTCCGAGGAGGGGAGGGGGTGCTTACCAGAACCGCAGGGACGAGGTGAAGCTCAACGTGGCGGTGGCTTGGCAAGGGGCGCTCGGAGTCGTCGGGGATTCCTCGTCGGAGTTCGTGGACGCGTCGGGTACGGCTGCTGGTCGACGTTGGCGAGGTTCTGCGTCGCGCTAAGTCAAAAGGAGGGCACCGTTAGATGTGCAAGTCGATGGGGATCCTAGGCGTATCAGACAGAGGGCAAGGGCGGCTGGTACTTACGGGGAGAGGTCGCCGGAGTTCGTGCAGAGAGCGGCGGTGCTCGGTTGAAGTCGCTGCCAAGGCTACAGACCATGCGAGAACAAACGGGGTGTGTCAGTAGATGCGCAAGGAATTGTTGAGCTTGATAGCATGAATCATGGACAGAGGGGGACACGGTGCTCACCGGAATTTGTCGGCGAGGTCGTCGGAACAGCGGCAACGTCGAACGAGTTGCGAGCAGCCTGGTGGCGTGGAGAGGAAATTGAGTGAGGGGAAATGGCCGCGAGAGGGAGGGGCTTAAGTAGGAAGAGGCTCGACAAGAAACGCTCAGTGATTCAATGCCAATTACACAGCGGAATCAACGCAGCAACGGCCAGCGGCGGTGTTCGTGCGTGGAAATTTGGGGAAGACGATGACGACGTGGACGGGGCCCGCTTGTCAGCGAATAGAGCAGAGAGGGAGTGGGGTCCGAGCGTCAGTGTCTCCGTGGGTATGTCTGCGCGTGCGAGAGAGAGAGGGAGGACCCGGGTGGGCTAGCTGGGTTGGTTTCACTGTTGGGCCCAAAGTCTGGCGCCGGCCCTTTTCTTTTTCTTTATTCCTTTTCTATTTCTGATTTGATTTTCTGGATTGATTTTCAAAGGCTTTTGAATTCAAACTTTTTCCAGGGTTTTTGCAGTGCAACAGTCATAATTCTAGGCATAAAACCATGTGGTCACTTTGAGTTGGCTTGGTTATTTTTGGAAAGACAAAAATAACAGTGGCAATGCACCTGATTTGCAAATGTTTGAAAATGGTTTTGAAACCATTTTTATTTTGTAAAATTTTTGTTCAAACTCTACACTCAAACCAATCAACAAGGAAGCAAACAAACTTGGTTTTAAAACACTAAGCTCTCAAATGAGGATGGGCATTTGGTTTAAGTTTGCTCACATAAAATGATAGCACTATGTGCTTCTGTTTTCTTGAAATGAGTTTGAAATTGATTTCAAATCTATATGCATGCATGAATGATATGCAATCTTTGAAATCATGATTTTAGGGATGTTACACATTTGTTTTGTCTTCCTATGCTAGTGGCTTTTTGTTTCAACAATTTGTTTTCTCATGACACCCCCATGCATATGAAGTGGGTTAGACTCAAGTGTGTTGGTTATTTGCTTCTTGATGCTCTCTTTCACTCCAGATATATATCTCCTTTGTGAGCATCTTTGAAAGTATCAAGCCTAACTTAAAGGCAATAAAGAAAATTACTTGTTGGGAGATAACCCAAGAGTTTGATTGAGTCTTGGAAATTATTACCTCTGTAATAACCGCTCCTTATCCTTTTTGTTTTGGTTTTTGGGTCAAGTTCAACTACATTTGAGAAGTGGAGGAGTTGTGAAAAGTGGCTGTCCTGGGACAGATTTTTGTGCTACATTGTAAAAAATCGTGAGGTAGCTCGGTACGTCGGATGGAGCTTTATTTTTCTGCGCTTGTTCTCCACATTGTTACCCAACTTTCATTAGATCTGCACTTTTTGATTTGAGCAACATAAGGTTTTCAAAAAAATCAATCTTTACCTGCTGGTCTGTTTTGATAGATTTCTGTTATCATTTGCATTTGCCTCTTATAGAAGCCTTTGTTTTGATGGATTTCAGTTGAAGTGTGCACCTAAAGTTTAATTGTTTTTTCTTACACTAATGTTTTCATTGAGGTTTGTGTGAGACTTTGTAGGAAAGGAATTTTCAGGAGAAGGAGAAAAGGAGTTTGCAGAGTTCGTCTTTAAATAGGTAAAAGTGGTGAAAACAGAAGGTTCGTGAAACCCCAATATTTTTATATTTTTGATGTTTTTAATACATATGGAAGGCTACCAAACGAAACAGAGGAGGAAACGGAGTTCGGGGTGGCTAAACCCACCCTAGGCGCGAGCCCACCTTGCCCCGCGCCTGGAGGGGGTGAGACCACTCCGAGCTCCGTCTCCGCCTCGTTTTCGTATCAGCACTTTCCTTATGTCTTGAAACTTCGCAATATATATAACCCCCCGGATCCCCCGAGGTTCTTGTATCAAGTTCTTGCCATGTTTTTGTTTCGATCTATTTCTGTCAGGCAAATTCTCAGTTTTGGAGCTACAATGTCTTCCTCTGGATCACCCATGGAGGATTCCTCTACGGATGTCCTCAACCCGTACATGTATGAGTTGAGGATCCATCCCAAGGAGTTAATTCTCATAGATGGTAAGGTACAGATGAAAGAAGTTCAAGGCCCTAAAGGAGAAGGCAGTCTAGAAGACAAGATGGAAGTATTGGAGCAGGAAGTTTTCAGGTACAAGAAGATGCCAGAACGCGAAGTGGATGTTATTCACAAGATAAGTTCTGAACTAATCGCCAAGCACGAGGAGGAGGTTGCTGATCTCCGAGAGAAGTATTCTCGCTCTGTCAGACCACCAACCAATTACAAGCACAGCTCTACGACATACAAAATCAAAACTGTGAGTATGAGGCTAGATTTAATCGCATAAGCTCTGCTGCTAGTTTCAGGATTGCGGAGACAAGGATGTCCTTTTTGGATGGGGAACCCTTGCCTTGGAAGTTTTATGATGACAACAGAACACCACCACCATCGAAGGAGTAATTCGTCATCAAGTTTGAAATCCCCTTGGCTTGTTCCAAGCTTGGGGGCGTGCCGCGGTATCACCACCATTATCTTTTTATCTTTTACCTTTTTAGTGGATTGATATCTTTGGTAGAGAAGTTATCTTATAGTTTGGTTTGCATGTGGAAGTATCTCTCCTTTAGTTGATTATCTATGTATCCCTTGGTGTGAGTACCTTTATGGAATATTAATGAGAAGTTTCATCATTTACTTTTTGCACTTCTTATTTTAGTTTGCAATCTCTATTATAAGATGGATCTTGTTGATCGGTATTGGCATCACTTTGGGATCATCTTGTGGATCTAAATTGGTTTTGGACAACCGAGTTCTGGTCAGTAGCAATACTTTTTGAGGTTTGAAAGAAAAAGAGATAAACTTACAGGTATTTGGTATCATTTATTTTCTTTCTTGTTGGATCATAAGCTTAGTATTATTTATTTAAGATCTTATGTGTCTTAAAGGAAGGTTGCATGTTTGGCTTTATCACTTGTAGGTTTGCTTGTTTCTTTCAACTCTTTTGCTTGCTACCCAGCCTTGCTAGCCAAAATCTGTTTTGAGAAGGCATACTTCTCATTCTTCCAAACCCCTTTGAACCAAAACCTTTGCCATTTGTGTCCACTATATCTACCTACTAGCATTTGCTATTCCAAGCAAATTCTCAAGCTTCATCTATATTTCGAATTAAAAAGTATTTTGTTATGTGAAAACTAGTTAGTAAAGCTCTCACGAACTTGATGGCACACCTTATTTCCTTTCCCCTAATAGACTTGAACCATTGTGTCATCGAAGTTGTATATGCTTGCATCTATACGTTGGAATTAGCAGAACCGTGTTGTCATGGGTAACGCTTTCAACATTGCACATGTACGTTGTACATAGTTGATATCATGCTCTTTTGTTTGCGGATGTCGACGGTGTGAAATAAAGAGGGAACATTTAAGTCCATGGAGTGATGTATGTGTGTTAGAGAAACGCCTGGGCCGCTAGCCTAAGCCATGCCTAATCATGGTGGAAACTTGCAGCATCACCATAGTGAGCATTCTGTGAAGCATCCTCAATAAAAAAGCTATGCACATAGTAAATAAAAAGATCGCTGAGATGCTCATTTTTTGCTTGCCTTGTCATTTTGGTTATGGGATAGCTCATGTACCACGTGCAAGGGGTACCCCGTTGGCGGTTCTTTATGATACATATGTACTTACAATGACAAGAACTTACCGGTAACCAAAGTTTAGTATCATGAGGAGCGGCCCTCGTACTCAAGGGACATGAGATTGCCAACTTATATTTCGTCAAGCATATACTCCATCTTTGTGCACTTTAACCTTAATCATCTCAAGATGCCTATGATAGGGTCAATGAGGGCTCAAAGATAGTAAGTACCATAATCTTTTGGAAGCTCTTTATGACTTGAAATCCCTGCTTCCCTCTATGAAGGGACCTTTCTTATATTTTCTAAATTGAGTCAGTGAACCTACTTCCTCTCTATCTCCAGCAAGCATTTGAGTTGTTGTGTTGCAAGCATTCATATGGTGATTTATTCAATCATGTTCTTTATCTTCCTTGTTTGCATATAACGCTTATCTATTGAGTATTACTTTGAAAGCCTTCATTGAAAAACCTTTTTGAGCAAAGAGTTCTCAGTTGTAAAACTTATACAAAAAGCTTTTTGTGAAACTGTTTGCCAGTTGTTCTCTAACCAGGAACAAAGTTTGCCAATTCCAATTATGATTTATCTTTATGCATCTCTATTGTGACTCCTATACTTGTTGCAAGCTAAGTTATACAATGGTGAGTTGCTTTCTTCTATGAGTTGTGTAATGGTAAGTGTGATGCTTCTTGTCCGTATTCTTTTATCAACACTTCATTCCATAAACCTGTGGACATGTTTACTGAGCTCGGTTTTTGCTTGGGGACAAGCGAAGGTCTAATCTTGGGGGGAGTTGATACGTCAAATTTGCATCTCCATTCTACATCATAATTTGCCTCTATTCATTTATATATGTCTTATTATGAGGTATTACTTATGTCTTTTCCATTGTTTTTGCATGTTGGATGATTCTTGGAGGATGGACTGCTGGAGTCAGGATTCTGATGGAAAAAGAGGTGTTTTGATGCAATTTCGCGAAGATCATAAAAATACCAGAAAAATATGGGAAAATTATATTTTCCCAGAAGACAAAGGAAGCCAGAAGGGGAGGCGTAGAAGGGCCATAGGGGGGCCACACACCCCTAGGCGCGGGTCCCCCCTAGGCCACGCTTAGGGCAGGTGTGGCCCACCTACTCGGCTCCCGACTCCGTCCTCTCGCCTATATCTTCCTCACGGAACCCAAATACCAAGGGGGCGACCACAGAAAGATTTCCGCCGCCTCTACGGGGCAGAAAACACCGAGAGAGAAAGAGCTCTCTGGCAGACAGATTTCTTCCAGGGAAATTCCTTCCCAGAGATGGGAGATCGTCGCCATAAACACTGTCATCAAGCTAGACTTCATCGGGATTATCATCATCATCCCCACCATCATCTCCACCAACACCATCATCACCACTTCATCCCGCTGTAACAATTGTGTTGGATATTGCTTTAGTTCTTAGGGGAAACTTTCCCGGTGTTGATTACTATTGTAGTTGATGCTTGTGAGTGGAAGCATTGGTTTATTGTTTATGTTCAGATTGTTATTCATCACCATACCATCTTTGATCTTGATCCATATGATGTCTTGTGAGTAGTTCGTCTAGTTCTTGAGGACATGGGAGAATTCATGTTGCTAGTAGTGGATTTGTGCTGAGTTATTATTCAATGGTTTAGTATTTAAGTTGTCGTGCTATTCTTCTATTGGTGTCATGTGAACGTCGACTACATGATACTGCACCATTTATGGGCCTAGGGGAATGCATTGTGTATTTGGATACTAATTGTGGGGTTGCCGGAGTGATAGAAACCTGAACCCCCGTTAGGACACCTTTTCACAAGGGAGTGTAGGATCTCATAGTTTAAGGTTGTGGTTAGGTTTTTATCTTAATTACTTCCATGTAGTTGCGGATGCTTGCAGGGGGTTTAATCACAAGTATGTATTAGTCCAAGTAAGGTTGGTACATTAGCACAGGTTCACCCACACAACACTTACAACACCAAAGAAGAGTACTCAGCTATTTGAAGTGAAAGCACTTGACAGAATTCCCATGTGTCCTCAATAACGTTTGGTCCTTATAAGTATTTCCACCGGCTTGTCCTTTGATAAAAAAGGATTGGGCCACTTGCTGCAGTTGTTCGTTGTCTTTATTACTTGCACTTTGTTTTGTTGCTTTATAAGAAAACCCCTAAAAATCCGTTTTCTAAGTATTTGCAGAGATTTCCTGCTCCATACCACTAGTCAGCACATTCTGCTCCTCGTTGGGATCGACACTCCTATTTATCGAAAGTACTACTATACACCCCCTATACTTGTGGGTCATCAAGATTCGTCATCACTTCATAAGAGACCATGTTGCTCGAGATGATATTGAGCTATCCTATGTGTCAACCAAAGATAAACTTGCAGACATATTCACGAGGCCACTTGATGAAGAAAGGTCTTGTTATTTGAGGAATGAACTAAATATCATAGATTCAAGGAGCTTGACTTGATCACCTTGCATACTCACCTATGTCTTGACCCTTATTTGGCTTAGGTGCAGGCATGGAGATAGGGGTAGTGCGGTCTAATACATTGGGATATCCGTCCCCCCATAATGCCAACATTAAGAAAATCAAAATGTTAAGGCATGAGCCTTAGCCCTTTACAAAACTGATGGTTGTCTGGATGCGATACCATTCCAATTTTACCGTACGACCACAATACCCGAAATTTGGGTAGGGCTTGACTGGAAATTTATATACCTTAGTATGTGTTCCCTTGCGGCCAAGGTCTAAGCTGAGGCTACCTTGTGAAGATTGTCCACCTGTGTAGTACCCAAGATGACAGTTGGTCATGGTTGGGAGGCCAAACTCACAGGAGAGGTGCCTATACTAGGTCGTGTAATTGAAAGGTTAGGATTGATTATCCGCATACTGAGTATGGTGAATTCAGGATTGTTCCTGGCGAATGTATCGAATGTTTTGGTGAAAGTGTAAAATCTCTGCAGAGTGTCAAACTATTCAAATAGCCGCGTCTGTTGTTATGGACAGTTGGACTGGCCATACTGTTCTATCGTTAGATGTTTTCAAAATGACTTGTGAAACGATTCATGGATTTGACTTGACCACAACAGAGTTGTGACATGAAATTCAAGTTCCCACTTAGGTGTTATAAAACTTTCAACTAGCTTTCTTTGCTTCTGAACTTAGTAGAGGTAAATCTGGCTATTTGCAAAACAACCCTAGAGCTTAGTATATCCTATTCAAAACCACTTCACTTGTTAGTATTAGTTTGAGAGTACTTAAAGAGTACTCATGGCTTTGTCCCTGGCTATTCCCGTGGCCAGACTATGAAGAGGAGTATCAGGAGGACAGACAGCAGGGAGGTTACGACAACTAGGATCATCTCCCATCGTCAGCATTGCCTGTGATCATGAAGATGGAGCTTCGCCCGCGCCATCGTTATTATTACGTTATTCTGCTGCTTGAATTGTATTAAGAACTGGATCATGAGATCCTTATTTGTGTAAGACCTTATGTATGGTTTGTAATGGATGATGTATTGTGATATCCAATCTGTTATGTCTCGCAAAAATGGTAATCCTGGGATTGCGATGTATGGCATAACAGGCATCTATGATTAAAAATCCGGGTGTTTACACAAGGTGAACAGTGATATGCTACAGTGTAGCACGACCAGGGGGATTGATGGTGTTCTGGGGTCCTGGCAATATTTGATGGGGATTTGAGTTGGTTTGAATCAAGGTTTGATTTATTTTTCAAACTTGATCAAATGGTGGCTTGTGAAGGAGGTTGAAAGAGTTGCATTAGTAAAGGTGAGAAAAAGGTACTGGGGTGTGTATAGGGTCATTGCATAACCCTAGGAATTATTTGAGATTTTTCAAATGAACTTTAGTCCATTTAAACTCAATTATTCAAAAAGTGCAGAAATAGATTATGGAAGCTAATGTAATATTTTTACATTAGACAAGGTTGGTTTTTGATGTTAAATGGTTTTGAATACCATATTACACATTGGATAATTTTATTGGAATTTATTTGGAAGGAAAAGTATCTTTAATGAATTAATTCTTATTTCTGCCATTTAATAAAAAGGGCAAAAAGAAATAATAATGAATTTCAAAAATATTTATTTTTGTGTTTAGAAGATAGGGTATGATATATAGAACTCCAATGTGCATTGAGTTGGCAAAGTGATTTGGAGAAAAACAAACTTGCCTTTATAGACAAAGATTTTGAGAATCTTGCAAGATAATGAATTTAAATAGTTTGAGAATCCAAATAATTATGGGAATTATTTGGGGGTGTTTATATTCAAGGTAGATGTTGTTGACTTGATTTATACCTCAATTCCATCTTGGTTTTTGAAGAATTGTGGTGAAAAGGATGGAAACTAGATTTGGGAGAATCTAGGGTTTTGATAGTTTTATGCCACATAAACATTGTTGGATTAGGGAGCTCAGAGCTCACCTTGGTACAAGGGATAGATGGATAGGTAGACCAAGTTTTGTAGATGATCATGGAATCAAGAGGCTTAGATGTATTGGAGGTGATATAGAGGAGATGGCAAACTTTGTTGAAAATAAGGTTTCCATAACAGAGTTGTCATGATGCCTCATGAACCATGGGGGTTTAGGAAGCACAAAGCTCCAATGGGAACAAGTGAAGATTGGATTGATAGGCCATGATTAGTAGGTCATAATCCCGCAAATATTAGGTCAAGGGGAGGTGGAAAATATTATGTGATCTTCTGCCAAAGTAGGCAAGATGATAAGATTTCCAGGAAAGATTATTATCTTGACTACAAAACCATCATGGATGAGTGGGAACCAGAAGGGTTAATCCAAGGGAAAGAGTGGGATTTGGTAGTACTAATTAGGTACTACAAGATGGTTCAAGTACATTCTCAAGAATACATATAGGTTGGAAAAGGTAGAGCTCCAAAGATTGAATCTAGATAAGAAATCCAGACTTAGCCATTTTGGCAGATTTAGGGGTTTTGACTAGATTACAAGTGTAGCTGATTTTAGGGAGAGCTATGTTCCAAACTCATGATCAAGGAGATGATGTTGAGGTGTTAACTAATTATATAGGATCCATGCTTAGATTGGGTCTTCGCTGAGTGGGAAACTATCAAAAGGGATTATCCCTGGATTGATCTGATTAGGAGGGGAGATGATCACCTTAGTGGCTTAGGATAGATCCATATTTGGATGCTTGTTTTGAGATTGATGATAACAAATATAGATTGGTCCTAAGGGATGATATACTAGATTGTCTCACTCTAGTTCCTAAGCGAACAATGCAATCAGCAGATCGAGGAAATTCATCTATTCCAACTTATCAACTACTACTAAGGTTACCATCAAGCCTAGCTTGAGGTAGGGATTGGTATTTTGAATTGGTCATGTTTTGAAGTGAGTGATGACGCCCAGCACTATCGTGGGACGCTTCGTTGGAAACCCCAAGAGCAAGGTGTGATGAGCACAGCAGCAAGTTTCCCTCAGTAAGAAACCAAGGTTATCGAACCAGTAGGAGGAACGAAACGTCACACAGGTGTTGCAAGCAACGCGGAGACCTGCACAACACAAACTCAATACTTTGCACCAACGAATCAGTGAGGTTGTCAAGCTCACCGGTTTGCTGTAACAAAGGATTAAACGTATGGTGTGGAAGTTACTGGTTTGTAGCAAGTAAACAAGTAACAGTGGAAGATTTATCAATGGTAAAGATTGGACCGAGGTCCATAGTTCACTAGAGGTGCTCTCCTTAGATAAACAACATGGCATGAAGGGTAAACAAATTACAGCAGGGCAATTGACAAGAACTGAGCAAGGCATAACAATGCAATACCATACAAAAAGATCCTATGAGATTCGATTGGGCAATACAACAATATACATAGACCGCCATCCAACTGCATCTATGACTAGAAGTCCACCTTCAGGTTATCATTTGAACCCCCTCCAGTATTAAGTTGCAAGCAACAGACAACTGCTTTAAGCAAAGTGTGTAAGGTAAACAATCCACATGTTCCATGAACAAGAGACCGTTGTTTTCTCCCTAGTGGCAACAACACATTTACAACCGAAGAAATTTCTGTCACTTCCCTTGGAAACTAGAGGCATGAACCCACTATCGAGCATAAATACCCCCTCTTGGAGTCACTAGCAACTACTTGGCCAAGATAACTAGTAACAACAGAGAGCATGCAAGATCACAAACAACACAGACATGATAGTATCAAATAGACAAAACCATTAATCAATATGACATAGTAATCTCAATATCCATCGGTATCCCTGCAAACACAACATGCATGATTACAAATAGATTAGATCTTAATCATGAACGGAGCTCACACGATCTATACATGAAAGCACAAGGAGGAGATACAACCATCTAGCTACTACATGGACCCATAGTCCAAGGTGTAACTACTCACGCTTCATACCGGAGAGAAGGCCTCCGGGATGATCTCCCCTCCGGCAGGGTGCCGGGAAGAACTTCAGATCCCCCCGATCTAGGGACGACGGTGGCGGCGGCTACAGAAGGTTTCGTGGAGTTTTGATCGGGTGCCTAGGTTTTTTGCATCGGGGGCTTTTTATAGGCGAAGAGGCGAGACTGGGGGGCGGCCAGGGGGCCCACACCCTACCCAGGCGCGGGGTGGGCCCACCCCCGCCTAGGAGGGTGCGGCCGCCCTAGTTCGCCTCTCTGTCTCATCTTCTGGATTTGTGTCCCTCACGGTAAAATATTGACTTTGGCTTCTGTCCCGTACAATTCCGAGAATATTGATTTTCTACCTTTCTGGAACCAAAAACAGAAGAAAACAGGCAACTGGCACTATGGCGACTTGTTAATAGGTTAGTTCCAGAAAAGATATAAAAACACCTCAAAGTGTAGACAAAGAAAAGCAAAGTAGATACTAAACAAGCACGGAGCATCAAAAATTATAGATACGTTTCCGACGTATCAAGCATCCCCAAGCTTAACTCCTGCTCGTCCTCGAGTAGGTAAATGATAAAAGAATAATTTTTGAGGTGACATGCACCATCAAAACCAAGATCAAACCATTTGCAAGCATTGAAATCTGGGATCAAAGAACTCTAAACATGTGCATGAAAGGTGGAGTTCTAACAATAGGACATAGTAACTATGCATGCAAAATGAAAGGCTACAAAAAAACATCATGAATAACATGCATTGAAAAACGTTTGTTTGTTTCACATATAGAAAACATAGCATAGTGGCAATCAGCTTGTCCCTCATAGAGTAGCAATATAGATGCATAGGACACCTTCAAAGTTCACAAGGGTGAATAGAAACAAATAGCACAAGAACAAGTAATATCACAATATGCATCAACTAATAAGCTTTGGAACACTGCACACAGAATGACAACTATGCTCTCTTAATGGTGCCTAAAGGTAGAAGGTGGAGACTCAATAATGGTGCAAGAAAGGCTTTTTTGTAAAGGAATCAGGGATTACAAGTTTCAAAAAGAGCTTCCAAAATTATGGTACTTGTTAGCTTTCAGCCCTCATTGCCCCTATCATAAGAATCTTGAAGTGATTAAGGTTAAAGTGAACAAAGATGGAGTGTATGCTTGACGAAGTATAAGCTGGCAATCTCAAGTCCCTTGAATATGAGGGACACACCTCATGCTACTCAACTTCAGGCCCAGGTAAGTTCTTGTCATTGTAAGTATTTGCATATCATTGAGAACCGCCAACGGGTTACCCCTTCCACATGGTACAGGAGCTTTACCATAACCAAAATGACAAGGCAAGCAGACGATGAGCATCTCATCAATCTTCTTATTTACCATGGGAATATGGTGATTTTTTATCTCTTTCCTCTTTTCTCAATGTGTCTCTCTTTTTTTTATAAGAAGAATGCTTCATAGATGTCACTATGGTGATGCTGCAAGTTTCCACCATGATTAGGCATGGCTTAGGCTAGTGTCCCAAGCGTTTCTCTAACACATGATACAAACTCCATGGACTTACAAGTTCCTTCTTTATTTCACACCGGTGACATCCATAGACAAAAGAGCATGATATCAACTAAGTACAAAGTACAAGTGCAATGTTGAAAACGTTCCCCGTGGCAGCACGGTTCTGCTAATTCCAACGTATAAGTGCAAGCATATACAACATAGATGACATAATGATTCAAGTTTATTAGGGGGAAATAATATAAAGTGTGCCATCAAGTTTGTGAGGGCTTTAATCACTAATTTTTCACATAACAAAATAGCTTTTAATTGGAAGATAGCTGAAAACAAGAATATACTTGGAATGATGTAACACACCATGCATAGGAGTTTATAGTGGACACTTTGGAATAACTTGGTTTCTTGGGAGTTGGAAGCATGAGTAGAGCTTACTCACACAAATGGAGGCTAGCAAAGTACTGGGAGCAACCAACTAAGAGAGCAATTGTGGCATCCCGCAAAACCACTGCTAGAAAATCGCGTTGTTTTTGTGCATTGCGTCATCATGACTGCATGCTCATGTCATCATGCCACATTGCATTTGAGCATCGTCGTCATCTTGCATTTGCTTGCATAAAACTATTTGCGGAAAAACCTATTTTTGTTTTCTAAAACGCCCCGTCTTTGTTCAAACACAAAAACCGGGTCTCCGGATTATTTTGTTTTGTCCGCTGTCGGTTTGCAAAAGCGCTGGTTGAAATAAATAAATTAATTAATTATTTTAGTGGGGGCAGTCGAACGGGCCGACCCGACCCGGTCGACCACCCCCATTACAAAAACGGTCCACCTAAACCAGCCCCCCCCCTAAATCCTAGTCCCACCAAATCCTATCCTACCCACCTCTCACAGCCCGCCACCTCACCCTCTCACCCAATTCCTACCCACCTGCCACCTCACCGATCCACCACCTCTCCCTCTCTCTTTCACCCAGTCCCCTCCTACCCCTCTCTCTTACAGGCTGGCCCCACCCCAAACCGCTGCCACCTCACCCATCAACTCCTTCCCTCACCCAGCTCCCACCTACCCTTCCCCTTACACCCGGGCCCTCTCTCCCTGGCCCCGCAGCCCCACCTCCCCCCTGGCCCCGCCTGCCAGCCCCCCCCACTCCATTTTCTCTCTCTCTCCCACTCACCCGCCTGGTCCCACAGGCCCCACCACCTGTCGGCCCCCTCCTCCCGCACGCGCTCTCCTCCCCCACGCGCTCGCCTCTTCCTTCCCTCCTCCTTCCTCCTCCCGTGCATGCCGCCGCCCTCCCCCTCCCCGGCATGCTCCCTCCTCTCCTCCGCGCCTCCCGCGTCTGCGTCGGCTGCGCCGCCTCCTCGGCAGCCAGCGTCGAGCCCATCCGACCGAGCCAGCTCGCCCAAACCCCCACTGCCGCGGTCTCCCACCGGCCGCCTCCCGCGCCACCGCCTCCTCTTGCCGCTCCTCCTCCGCCCTTGCTCGGCCTCTCGTCGTGGCGTCCGCTCCGCCGTCTCCTCCACGCCGGCGTCGCCGCCCAGCCGCTCCCCTCGAGCTCCTCTTCCGCCGCGCAGTCCTCGCCTCGCCGCCCGACGTGCTCGCCCCGGCGCTCCTCCACGCCGCAGCGTCCCCTTGGCGCCGCCTCCTCTCCCTCATGGCGTCCGCCTCCGCCGCCGAGCCCGCCTTGCCGCCGTCCTTCTCCGGCCCCTCTGCCGGCGTCCTCCTCGCCGCCTCACTGGGCCGTCGGCCGCCCGCCTCGGCCGTTCCCCTCGTTGAGCTCGTCGCCGGCTCCCCTCTGCAGCCGCCGCCTTGGCCTCCGCCTCGCCTGCCTTCAACCGCCGCTGGCAGCCGTCCGCCACCCGCGACTCGTGGCCCCCACGCCTCTCTCTGTCTTCCTCCGGCCGGCCGCTGCCGTCCTCGACCCTGCGGCCTCGCCTCGCCAGGCCGACCCGTCCGCGTGGCCTCCTTCGCACCTCCGAGTCCGCCTCCGGCCTCACCTCGCCGGCACCGGTGGCTCCCGTCGCCGGACCCTGCGCGTCTTCGCCCTCGCCGTCGGGCCTCTCCTTGTTGGCTCCTCGTCGAGCATAAGCAGGCATGAGAACGGTGCAACAACAAGAGGCTCTAGGTAAGATCGCCCCGAAGCCGCCCGGTCGACAAGATCTTCCCCTTCGAGAGCCTGCGGTACCCGGAGATCGCCACACGGACGCGAACCCCAAGACCCTAAGGCCCCGAACCGAAGACCCGAACCCGAAGACACCAAGGTCGCCGACGCAGCATGCCAAGTACTTCACCCCAGATGAGACAAGTACTACTTCCCGGTACGCGGACCGATAAGATCGACACCGACCAGGGCGAGTCCGATGCGCCCCGACGCCACACCGAGTCCTTCTTCCCGGAACGCCAAGCTCTTCATCTCGTATCCGACCTTCGAAGACCGACCCCGTCGAACCCTGAACCCTGAGACCGAACCCCGAACCCCGGAACCCCAAGATCGCCGAACCCTAATGTGTGAACCTTTTCCCGAGCCCTATTTTATAAATGTCACCTATAAAACTTGTTGCATATTTAACTGTTCACGCATGCATACTTGGCATGTGGTTTGGGGGCCTTATGCCGATTCACCTCTAATTAAATATGGGGCCCATATGCGGGCAAATCTAGTCTCATATCGGCCTCTTTTAAATTTGTGCATCAAACCGATACTATCTTTTGCCATGTTAAAACAACATTTAAATTGCGGGGTAGCTAAATAACTTGAACCATATAAATAATTGTCGGGACCCCGGTTCCACTTAATATTAACCTAATTGCATCGCACCTTTGCCATGTCATACATCATACCTGCATCATGCCCGATCTTTTGCCGTAGTATTAAATAGTGCATCCGGTGTTTATTCTAGTGTTTTGGCTTCTTCGCGGATAAGGCCGTTGAGTTGATGCGAGTGTCGACCCGATCTTCGGATGGACCTTCGGCCATGTTTTTTAGGCGAGCATCTCCCCCCTTTCTACCTATCTTACTTTTATAGTATTTATTCCCTCCTGTTGATCTATTGCTATCGGTGTTGCGGTGCTCTAGTTTTCGTACCCGTGATATCCCTCGCAGCCTTATATTGCCTTGGACACATCCTATTACCTGTTGTTTGGTAGATAGTTGGACTTGCGCGACGTAGTCGCTTTCTCAAGTGCTGTTGCGTATCAACAAGTGCCACAGTTGTTGGTGTATTGCCGCATGTTTGATGTTGGAGATGATCATGGCTTTACTTACCGTTCACTTTAATTACTGTTTAACAACTAAAATTGAAGTAAGTAAGCAGAGGCATCGGTGGGTGATAGATAATATTTGGTTTCCGACCGCCCACTTGTTTCCCGTAGGACCCCGAGTGCTTGATACCTGTTCCTTGATTTATCGCGCTATCCACATCCGGGAGGATTATGGGACCCCCCTGAGCCAGAGCATGATTCATTCTTATTTCTTGGGGCCACAAACTAGTTTGAGTTTTATTTACTATCCTGTACTTATGCCATGCTCTTTGCTTTATTCGATTGTGCGAGGAGCACTGCTTGTCTTGTTAGGTAAGCGGAATGTTTTCGCGGTATCGACAAGCCCAGTTTTGGGTTCCCGATCGTTCTGACCATTGTCGCAAACCTTGAGTCCGTCTCGAGTCAGGTGGCCGTTCTTGGTCTACTCAATGGGGTGGCCCCGAAATATTTCTGAATCCTGTGATTGCTTTGTCGTGAAGGCCTCGTTGGGTTTTGATTTGGTTTTTCCGAGGTTGATCGAGTGTGTGTTGCTATTGGTGCACCCCGGCCGGGTAAAACTTTCTGAAAGCCGTGTCCGCGGTTATGGACGACTTGGAGCACAGTATCTCGATCATAGATAACTATAACTAAAGTAGTGCTATAAATTTGACTTTATAATGACTAGTAATCAGCTTCACTATAATGGAATGGCTAAATAAAACTGCCAACAAATTGCTTGCTTGAGTTGTCGCTTGCGACCATTGTACCTGACTAGTAAGTATTGCAACTACAACGGAATGGCTTAATAAAAGTACCAACAACTGCTGGGTTTTTGGGGTTATCTCATGCTAATTGTATCTGACTAGTAAGTGTTGCAACTACAATGGAATGGTTAAATAAAAGTGCCCACTGCTTATTTTATCAGGATGACTATCTATACCTGACTAGTAATTGGTGCAACGATAACCGGATAAATAAAACTGCCAACTGTGTGAGTTCCTCGGATGACTTCCTCGTTGGGTCTCGAGGGGGAAATACCAGGATGGGATTGTTTGGTGTTAGATTCAGGTTGGATCCGAATAGGTCTTCCTTACCCCTCTCTGATAGCCGCCAGTTGTATCGAGTCTCTATAGGTTGTTTAGTGCATGTTGCCGCTGCCGCTACAGTCCACCATACCTATGTAGGCGAGGACCGCCGAATTCTAGCCTCGCCGTGTACTGGCCTCGATCTTGGCTCTCTCTTTTTCCTTTGCCCTTCGTCGGCACCCCTTTTGTTTAAGCAGGTTTTGAGATCGACGTCGTTAGCAGGGTTACCCTTCCGGCTTGGCCTGGGCAGGGTTATGGACGCCATTGGTTATTCTTCCGGGCTCTTAGCCCCATTTGCATCTTGTCCGTAGTTGGACGCTCTATCGTTTTCAAGGTGATTTGGATCTTGTATATTATGTTTGTATTCTTGACTCGTTGAGTCGCTGTTGTATATATATCTGTTCTGTGGGTCCCATCGAGGACTGTTGCGTAATGTTATTACTTCGTTTTCCACCCGCACGAAAGTGCCTGGTGGGCACCTTTGAATCGTTTCTATGCGGGTTTGGCGGGAATCGCTAAAACTTGCATAGGGCCGATTCTGAGGGTGTTACAGCAATAATGGCCATAATCATGCAGAGCAACAAAACATTACTAATCAAAGCATAGAATGGTACAACAAGTCAAGGACTAAATGATCATAGAGGCTATGGTGACTTGTCATAGTCATAACATGGTGTGAGCATGTGCCAAGTCAACCCAAACAAAGCATTAAACGAGAATACCACAATACTATGCTTTTGCATGCTAAAACAACGCATAATTTCTTTAAGGCACACTAAGCAATACCAATTGTTTGGAACAAGAAATGCTACAGAAATAATCACTAAGCATAATTCCAAAACAACACCTAGCATTCCATGCTAAAGTCTAAGTCACAGTAAAAACAAGCTCCCTTTTGTACCACTTAAGCACGAAGCTTCCTACTCTTTTCCAACACCAAACAACTTATTTGAAACAACTCATAAAGATAATAATCAATAAAGATCAGTGAGCATGTCTCAGAAATCCACAAAGAAGAACTAAAAATTTCTAAGCTGAAAGCACAAGAAAACTAAGGCTGGACGCAGTGCTATCAAAAGTGAACACTCACAAAACAATAAGAGTGAAAACTAGAGTGTTCTAGGCAATGGAAACAGAGTGTGTCTCTCTCCAAAAGAAGTGTGTTGTAATCAACCAGATTACTCAAGCAAACTAAGCAAATGAAAACCAAAAACGAAAACTAAGACGCTCCAAGAACAACACAACAATGCATGAAACAATAAAAACGAAGTGTCTAGAAAGACCTGCGATTTTTATTGATGAAGAAGGGGATGCCTTGGGCATCCCCAAGCTTTTACGCTTGTACCTCTTGAATATTTCTTGGGGTGACACAGGGTGGCATCCCCAAGCTTGAGATTTTGTCCATTCTTCATCTCATTACATCATTCTTTCTCTACACCTGAATTTTTTTCCTTCATACAGAACTTCACACAATCTTCATTAGCAACATTAGTTTATTCAAAAGATATTAGACCTCTGGCAAAGATTTGGAATAGAAAAACTTCTCACGAAAAACACAAGCTACTGTAGCAACTCCTTTAAAAAGCTCAATTTCCCAAAAAGAACCCAAAAATAAATCAATAAGAAGTAAATGCAAATAATGACAGAAATCTGTCAAAACAGACCAGCAGGTAGAAACCGATTTTTTCAAAGACCTTCTGTTGCTCAAATCAAAAAGTGTTGAACTAACGAAAGTTAGACAATATACTGGGGGATTTATTCGTAAATGTTCAGCACAATCCGACTTACAGAGACTACTAACGAATTTTTATGGTCGAGGACATAAATCTGTTTCGGGACAGCAACTCCCCAAATCTTACTTCTCTCTCATTAGAGGTCATTCTTGGCACAAAAAGCAAACAAAAAAAGGATAAGGAGAGGTCATTACTGAACTAATAACTTCCAAGACTCAATAAAACTCTTGGGTTATCTCCCAACAAGTACTTTTTTAACGCCTTTAAGTTAGGCTTGATAGTTTGAGAAGATGCTCACATAAGAATTATGAATTGAAGTCAAAGGGAGCATCAAGAAGCAAATTCAAAACACATTTAAGTCTAACCCACTTCCTATGCATAGGAATCTTGTAAAGAAACAAGTCATGAAAGCACAAAGCAACAAGCATAGGAAAGCAAAATAAGTGCAACTTCAAGATTTTCAACATAAAGAGGGGAAACTTAATATTATTGAGATGCATAAAACCATGTTTCCCTCTCTCACAATAACTTTCAGTAGCATCATGAATAAAATTAACAATATAACTATCACATAAAACATTCTTATCATGAGCCACATGCATATAATAATTATTACTCTCCACATAAGAACATTCATTCTTATTAATTGTAGTGGGAGCAAATTCAACAAAATAGCTATCATTGTTATTCTCATCACCATAATCATAAAATATAGGAGGCATATTGTAATAACAATAAATGTTCTCCTCAATAGTAGGTGGACTGAAAATATCATATTCATCATTGTAATCATCATATATTGGAGGTTTGGTATCATCATAAGCAATAGAATAGTTATCTTCCAAAGTTGGGGAACTAAAAAGATCATATTCATAAAAACTAGCTTCCCCAAGCTTAGACTTTTCCATAGCATTAGCAATAATGGTGTTTAAAGAATTCATACTAATAACATTGCTATTAGTATGCAAATAAAGCTCCATATGTTTTTTAATTTTCTCTTCAAACACTTCATGTCCTAACTCAATATAAACACTATAGAGCTCTCTAATTTTGTTGTTGTTTTCCATTAAGCCTAACTAATGAAAACAAGAAACAAAAATACAAAATTGTAGAATCTAAAGGAAATAACTTCGAGCACTCACACCGGAGGATGTGAGTACCTTTACTATACCTCCCGAACAGCGCCAGGAAAAGAGCTTGATGTCTACGCACTTCTATTCTTGTAGACAGTTGTTGGGCCTACAAGTGCGAGAGGTTTGTAGAAACGTGACAAGTTTCCTTAAGTGGATCACCCAAGGTTTATCGAACTCGGGAGGAAGTGGTCAAAGGTATTCCCTCTCAAGCAACCCAATCAAGATACAAGAAGTCTCTTGTGTCTAACACACCTAATACACTTGTCGGTGTATAGGTGCACTAGTTCAAGAAGAGATAGTGAAATACAAGTGGTAGCAGTGCGGAAAATAACCCGACTTGTTGTTGACGTGGGAGAACGTGTGTGAGTGCCAGAAAAGAGCTTGACGGTGAGGTAAAGACTAAAGCAAGCAAACATGTAACAGATCTAGATGCAAACGGTGTTTCAATGTTTAGAAACAAGGCCTAGGGATCATACTTTCACTAGTGAACACTCTCTCATATAAATATCCTCTCTTCATGATACTACTCTTAACTACTCTCTGGTTGGACACTCTAATCATCGGTAGGGCTATAACAGCACTCCTCAAAGTCCGCCTTCCCCAATCTAGATAACCCCACACTGTCACCTTGAGCGCTAGATGGTTCCAACAAACACCACAATTTCATAGAGACATCCAACTCCAAATATAACTCATAACAAATATTCAATCTAGCCAAAGTGCCACACACGGTATGCACGCTGTCGCTTTCATACATGTGGGGAAAAGCATAGATCTATTAAAGCACAAAGAGTATTTATGTAGACTCAAACCTAAGTGCCACCATGGCGTGCACGCTGTCACTTTCACACACATGGGGAGAGCAGATATCTATTGAAGCACTTGAGTAGCAAGGTAGATCTACTAGAATACAAAGCTCATGACCACAACAAGATCATGCATAGAGAGAGAGATGAACACATAGCTACCGGTAGAACCCTTATGTGGCATCCCGCAAAACCACTACTAGAAAATCGCGTTGAATTTGTGCATTGCATCGTCATCATCATGCATTGTTTGCCAAAACTATTTTCGCAAAGCCCGTTTTGTCTTCTAAAACGCCCCATCTTTATTCAAACGCCAAACCCCGGGGCTCCGGAGTATTTTGTTTTGTCGCTATCGGTTTGCAAATGGTCCAATTAACACAAATAAAATTTATAATTATTTTAGTAGGGCGATCGAGCAGGCCAACCCGACCGAGCAGCCCAGATTTTAAAAGCAGTCCACTGGACACCCCAACAAAATCCTAAACCTACCAACTAATCTACCTCTCTCCCTCCACATCACCCCACCCAATCGGATCACGCCACCTCACCTCTCCTCTCCTCCCACCCAACCACAAGGCGCCACGTCACCCCTCACCCTCCCTCTCTCTCTCCTTCCCTGCCCCACACACTAAACACACACACACAGCGCGCCCTGGCCCCACGCGCCTCCCAGTTGTCCCCGACCCCACCCCTACTGGGACCCGCCCTGGCCCCCCGCGACCCACGCGCCTGCGCCTCATGGCTTCCCAACCCAGCGCTCGTCTCCCTCCGCCCGTTCTCCCTCCTCTGCCCCTCTCTCTCCCCGGCAGCACGCCGCTGCGCGCCTCCCACACCCCATCTCCTCCGCCGCCCGCCAAGCGCTCCCCTCGCTCACCACCCCACGTCGCCTCCCCTCCCAGATGCTTCCTCGCCGCCCTCGCCATCGTCTGCGTCCCGGCGCCCGCCGCCCGCCCGCCCTGCGCCTCCTTCGCCGCCGCCCGGCCCCGTCGCCCTCTGCTCTCCCGAGCGCAGCCCGTACCCATGTGATCCTCCTCTCCTCCCCTCGCTCGGCTCTCGCCCAGGCCGCTGCCCAGGCTCCAGCGTCTGCGCCACGGTCCCTCGGCGCCGCTGCCCCGCCGTTCACGAGCCTCGCCGGTCGACTCCTCCCTGCGTCGCGGCTCTTCTCCGTCGGCCCTCAACCGCTCGCCGGGCCGCCTGAGTCCCGACCATGGCCGCGCGGTCGCGGCTCCCGCCTCGCCGGCCGGCCAACCTCCGCTCTGGCGTGCTCACATGGCGCCCGCCGTGTCGCCCGCCACCCTCTGCATCGCCTCCTCGCCTGCCAGCGGCCTCCTCTCCGTCAAGCCGCCGAGCCGCCCCGACGACCTCCCCTTGCCGACCCCGTCGCCCCGCCGGTCGTTCCTCCGGCGAGCCGCGCCGTCTTGCGCCGGTGCCGACGGCGTGTGCCCTGCTGGCGCGCCCTCGAGCTTCGGCCTGTTGCTCCTGCGCGCGTGCCGTGGCGGTTTGTCCTCGTCACGGTACATGTGTTTGGCCTCGGTGTCGATGTCTTGGCAGATGGTCTAAGGTACCGAGTCCGTTGGCGATGTCCGAAAGCGAGGATCCCACAAGGCGCCTCACCGCCAAGACCAACCGACATCGAGAACCGAGCCCGACACCAACAATCAAGCCGAAGCCACAAGTTCCCTACATGGACAAGAAGATCGCCTACGAACCTGTGGTCGACAAGCTCGTCTTCACGGAACCGGCACCGGTACCCCAAAGATCTACCACGCGGACGCATCACGGTCTCGGAGAAACCCACGAAAGCGACAAGTTCGCCATCGACACCGAAGGCGATGCCAAGAACGTGCGGATCCGAGTCCGAACCGATACCGCCAAGGCCCCGACAAGACATGGAGCCAAGTGTTTCACCGGACACCGAGTCCGCCGAGAACCGAACGACAAGTACCCGTCGACGCCATGATCGTCGACATGACCCGGAGACCCCGGATTCGACAAGATCTACCCCCGATAACCTTGAACGATCCCCGCCGCGACCGAACCGTCGGACCCTGGACCCTGTCGAACCCCGAACCCCGGAACCCCAAGATCGCCGAGCCCCTCGATGTGTGACCCCTTTTCCTCGAACCCTATTTTATAACATAATAACAACTTGTTGCATATTGAATTGTCATTCATCTCGCATGCATATCTGTGGTTTGGGGGCCTTATACCGATTCACCTAATAATTAAATATGGGGCCCATATGCGGGCAAATCTAGCCTTATGTTGGCCTCATTTAAACTTGTGTAGCGTTACCTTTTACGCCTTGTTAAACAACACTTAATTGCGGGGATCTAAACAACATGAACCTATTAACTAATTGCCGGGACCCGGTTAACAACATGACCTAATTGCATCGCACCTTTGCCATGTCATTCATCATGCATGCATCATGCCGATCTTCTGCCGTTGTATTAAATAGTGCATCCGGTGTTTCTTCTAGTGTTTTGCTTCTTCGCGGATAAGGCCGTTGAGTTGATGTGAGCTTCGCCCCGATCTTCGGTTGAACCTTCGACAATGTTTTCAGGCGAGCATCTCCCCCTTTCTACCTATCTTACTTTTATAGTATTTACTTCCCTCCTGTTGATCTATTGCTATCGTATTTGCGATGCTTTAGCTTCGTGCCGTGATATCCCCTATGACCTTATATGGCCTTGGACACATCCTATTACATTGTTTGGTAGATAGTTGGACTTGCGGCGTCGTAGTTGCTTGCTCAAGTCTTGTGTGTCGTCATATGCCGATTCTTGATGTATTGCCGCATGTTGATGTTGGAGATGCTTCTAGTTTTACTTATCGTCACTTTAATTTCTGTTTAACAACTAAAATTGAAATAAGCGAGGCATCGGTGGGTGATAGAAAATATTTGGTTTCGACGCCCACTTGTGTCCGTAAGACCCCGAGTACTTGATACATTCCTTGTTTTCTGCGTTATCCACATCCGGAGGTATATGGGACCCCCGAGCGAGCTTGATTGTCTTATTTCTTGGGGCCACAAACTAGTTTGCGGTTTTATTTACGATCTGTACTTATGCCATGTTTTCTTTGCTTTATTTACGATTGTGAGGAGCACTTGTCTGTTTAGGAAGGCGGAGTGATTACGCGGTATCGACAAGCCGGACACACTTCGGGTTCCCGATCGCTTCTGACCATTGGCGCTAACCTTGAGGCCGTCTCGGCTAGCTTACTTCGTTGCGGGTTCTACTCAAAGGGTGGCCCCTGAAATATTCGAATCTGTGATTGTTCGATCGTGAAAGCCTCGTTGGGTTTTGATTTGGTTTTCGAGGTTGATCGGCGTGTGTTGCTATTGGTGCACCCGGCGGGTAAAACTTTCTGAAGCCGTGTCATGGATATGGGCGACTTGGAGCACGATATCTCGATCATAGACAAGCATAACTAAAGTTCTTGCTATAAATTTGATTTATAATGACTAGTAATCAGCTTCACTATAATGGAATGGCTAATAATACCACAATTGCTTGTTTGGATTGTAAACTTGCGACCATTGTACTGACTAGTAAGTATGGCAACTTCTAGCGGAATTGGGTGATTAAAAGTACCAACAAGCTATTTGGGTTATGGGTTATCTCATGTTAAATGTATGTCGACTAGTAAGTGCTTCCACTATAATGTAATGGTGAACTAAAAGTGCCCACGGATTACTTTATCGGCGATTATCTAAACTTGACTAGTAAAGTGCCGCAACTATAAGCGAATAAATAAAGCGCCAACTGTGTGAGTTCCTCGGTTGACTTCCTCGTTTGGTCTCGAGGAAAGCGGGATGGGTTTGTTTGATGATAGAATCAGTTGGTTCGAATAGGTCCTTCTTACCCCCTACATTTGGCCTTGATGTATCGAGTCTCTATAGATTGTTTAGTGCATCTTTGCGCTGCCGATCCACCATACCTATGTAGGCGAGGACCGAATTCTAGCCTCGCCGTGTCTTGGCCTCGATCTTGGCGCTCCTTCTTTGTTTTACCTTTGCCCTTTGTCGGCACCTTTTGTTAAGCGGGTTTTGAGATCGGCGCCGTTAGCGGGGTTACCCTTCCGGCTTTGGCAGGGTTATGGGCGCCATTGGTTATTCTTGAGGCTCTTAGCCCCATTTGCATCTTGTCCAGGCTGGGCTCTATCGTTTTCAAGGTGATTGGGATCTTTGTATATTATATCTGTATTCTTGACTCATGGAGTCGGTTATATATATCTCATTACGTGGGTCCCATCGAGGACTGTTGTGTAATGTTATTACCGTTTCCACCCATGCGAAAGTGCTGGTGGCACCTTTGAATCGTTTCTATGCGGGTTTGGCGAATTTTGCTCAAACTTGCATAGGTCCGATCGAGGGTGTTCTGATGGTATCGAGCTCGGTTGCGATACCCCACAAGTCCATTTGTAGGATAACCTAGCTAACGGCAGTAGAGTGTCAAAACTATTTTGCAAAACCGGTTGGATAGTTACGGTTAGGTCTGATTTTACTCCTTACCCCTCTTTGTTCTCCTCTTACCTCGGCGTGTTTTGAATCTGCTCTCTTATCTTTTCTTGAGTCCGAGATTTCGTGGTTGGGATCGTCGTACCTTCGAGGTTTCGCTTCCTCCTCTTTAACGGTGTTCTACCATCCGTGTTCAAGCTGCTGATGAATCCGTCTCTGGTGTTACCATCCTTTGTTCCTTGTTTGTGCCTTCCGGTGTTTTCCGCCGACGGTTTCTCTCGCCGGATCCGATGCGATGCGCATCACTCCTTTTGTTCGAACCTCGCTTGTCGAGATCTTGATCTGTTCCGAATGGTTGCACTCCCTTCTACTGATTGTGCGGAGTAATAGTTTGGGTGCGTGATGGATTGGCCCCCATGCCGACTACCCTTTCTATTCGCTTCTGTACATTGAAGTTGATGAGAATGCATCGGTTCCCCCTTTCCATCGGAGTTAGAGGTGGCTTTATTTGTTGATACCTCTACCTTCGACCTTTTAGTTCCGGAGAGCTCTCTCGACGACCACGGACAACGACCTCTTGTTAGTGGTGTCGCGAGGATCTACACGAAGCGCGAAGGATCAGACCGACGGCCTTCTTTCCGGTACCATGAGGCGGATCTCGAGGGCGAGATCCATTGTTAGTGGTGTCGAATTGTGGCATCCCGCAAAACCACTACTAGAAAATCGCGTTGAATTTGTGCATTGCATCGTCATCATCATGCATTGTTTGCCAAAACTATTTTCGCAAAGCCCGTTTTGTCTTCTAAACGCCCCATCTTTATTCAACGCCAAACCGGGGCTCCGAGTATTTTGTTTTGTCGCTATCGGTTTGCAAATGGTCCAATTAACACAAATAAAATTTATAATTATTTTAGTAGGGCGTCGAGCAACCAACCCGACCGAGCGACCAGTTTAAACGGTCCACTGGACACCCCCAACAAAATCCTAAACCTACCAACTAATCTACCCTCTCTCCCCCTCCACATCACCCCACCCAATCGGATCACGCCACCTCACCCTCTCCTCTCCTCCCACCCAACCACAAGGCGCCACGTCACCCCCCACCCTCCCCCCCTCCCTCCTTCCCTCCCCCACCCTAAACACACACACACACCCAGTGCCCTCACCCACACGCGCCTCCCCCAGTTGTCCCCGACCCCACCTGCCCCTACCGGACCCACGCCCCTGGCCCCCCACACACGCGACCCACGCACGCACGCGCCTCGCGAAGCTTCCCCCAACCCCGCGCGCTCGTCTCCCTCCTCCCGTTCTCCCTCCTCTGCCCCTCTCTCTCCCCGGCAGCCCGCCGCTGCGCGCCTCCCACACCCCATCTCCTCCGCCGCCCGCCCGCCGACGCTCCCCCCTCGCTCACCACCCCACGTCGCCTCCCCCTCCCCTGGATGCTTCCTCCGCCGCCCTCGCCATCGGTCCTGCGTCGCCCTTGGCCGCCCCGTCGCCCTCTGCTCTCCCGAGCCGCGGCCGTACCCATGCAGATCCTCCCTCCTCGGCTCGGCTCTCGCCCAGCGCGCTGCCCAGGCTCCACTGCGTGCACGCCCACGGTCCCTCCAGCGCCGCTGCCGTTCACCGACGAGCCTCGCCGGTCGACTCCTCCTCCCTGCGTCGCGGCTCTTCTCCTCGGCCCTCAACCGCTCGCCCGGCCGCTGAGTCGACCAGCCGCGCGGTCGCGGCTCCGCCTCCCTCGCCGGCCAACCTCCGCCTCTGGCCGTGCTCCCATGGCGCCCAGCCCGTGTCCACCGCCCACCCTCTGCTGTCGCCTCCTGCTTTGCCGGCCCTCCTCTCCGTCAAGCCGAGCCGCCAGCGACCTCCCTTGCCGACCGTCGCCCGCCCGTCGTTCCTCGTGAGCCGCCGCCGTCTGCCGGTGCCGTCTGCGTCATGCCGCGCTCGGCCCCTGTTGCTCCTTGCACCGTGGCGGTTTGTCCTCGTCACGGTACATGTGTTTGGCCTCGGTGTCGTCTACCGCAGATGGTCACAAGGTACCCGAGTCCGTTGGCGATGTCCAGAAACAGGATCCCTGAAGCGCCTCACCGCCAAGACCAACCGACATCGAGCCGAGGCGACACCAACAATCAAGCCCCGAAGCCACAAGTTCCCCTACATGGACAAGAAGATCGCCTACCCGAACCCAGGGTCGACAAGCTCGTCTTCACGGAACCCGAAGAGCGGCACCGGTACCCCCAAGATCTACCACGCGGACGCATCACGGTCTCGGAGAAACCCACGAAAGCGACAAGTTCGCCATCGACACCGAAGGCGATGCGCCAGAACGTGCGGATCCGAGTCCGAACCCGATACCGCCAAGGCCCCCGACAAGACATGGAACGCCAAGTGTTTCACCCCGGACACCGAGTCCGCCGAGAACCCCGAAGCGACAAGTACCCCGTCCCGAACGCCATGATCGTCGACATGACCCGGAGACCCCGGATTCGACAAGATCTACCCCCGATAACCTTGAACGATCCCCGCCGAGACCGAACCGTCGGACCCTGGACCCTGTCGAACCCCGAACCCCGGAACCCCAAGATCGTCGAGCCCCCTCTGATGTGTGACCCCTTTTCCTCGAACCCTATTTTACAACATAATAACAACTTGTTGCATATTGAATTGTCATTCATCTCGCATGCATATCTGTGGTTTGGGGGCCTTATGCCGATTCACCTAATAATTAAATATGGGGCCCATATGCGGGCAAATCTAGCCTTATATTGGCCTCATTTAAACTTGTGTAGCGAACCGTTACCTTTTCTGCCTTGTTAAACAACACTTAATTGCGGGGGATCTAAACAACATGAACCTATTAACTAATTGTCGGGACCCCGGTTCCGCTTAACATGACCTAATTGCATCGCACCTTTGCCATGTCATTCATCATGCATGCATCATGCCGATCTTCTGCCGTTGTATTAAATAGTGCATCCGGTGTTTCTTCTAGTGTTTTGCTTCTTCGCGGATAAGGTCGTTGAGTTGATGTGAGCTTCACCGATCTTCTTGAACCTTCGACAATGTTTCAAAGAGCATCTCCCTTTCTACCTATCTTACTTTTATAGTATTTACTTCCTCCTGTTGATCTATTGCTATCTCGTGTTGCGATGCTTTAGCTTCGTTCGTGATATCCTCAGCCTTATATGGCCTTGGACACATCCTATTACCTGTTGTTTGGTAGATAGTTGGACTTGCGTCGTAGTTGCTTGCTCAAGTGCTGATGTGTGTCATATATGCCAGCTTGATGTATTGCCGCATGTTGATGTTGGAGATGCTTCTAGTTTTACTTATCGTCACTTTAATTTCTGTTTAACAACTAAAATTGAAATAAGCGAGGCATCGGTGGGTGATAGAAAATATTTGGTTTCGACGCCCACTTGTGTCCGTAAGACCCCGAGTACTTGATACATGCTCCTTGTTTTTGCGCGCTATCCACATCCGGAGGTATATGGGACCCCTGAGCGAGCTTGATTCAGTCTTATTTCTTGGGGCCACAAACTAGTTTGAGGTTTTATTTACAATCACATACTTATGCCATGTTTTACTTTATTTATTTACGATTGTGCGAGGAGCACACTGTATCGTTTAGGAAGGCGGAGTGATTACGCGGTATCGACAAGCCCAGCCACACTTTCGGTTCCCGATCGCTTACCATTGGCGCTAACCTTGAGGCCGTCTCAAGCTAGCTTACTTGCTATGGTTCTACTCAAAGGGTGGCCTCAAATATTTCAATCTGTGATTGTTCAATCGTGAAAGCCTCGTTGGGTTTTGATTTGGTTTTTCCGAGGTTGATCGAGCGTGTGTTGCTATTGGTGCACCGGCCGGGTAAAACTTTTCGAAAGCCGTGTCCGCGGATATGGACGACTTGGAGCACAGTATCTCGATCATAGACAAGCATAACTAAAGTTTCTCGCTATAAATTTGACTTATAATGACTAGTAATCAGCTTCACTATAATGGAATGGCTAATAATACTGCCCACAATTGCTTGTTTGGAGTGTCGCCATACCATTGTACCGACTAGTAAGTATGGCAACTACAACGGAATTGGTGATTAAAAGTACCAACAACCGCTTGGGTTATGGGTTATCTCATGTTAAATGTATCCGACTAGTAAGTCGCCACTATAACGGAATGGTTAACTAAAAGTGCCCACGGCTTACTTTATCGTGACGATTATCTAAACTTGACTAGTAAAGTGCATAACTATAATCGAATAAATAAACGCCAAGTGTGAGTTCCTCGGTTGACTTCCTCGTTTGGTCTCGAGGGGAAACGCCAGATGGGTTTGTTCGATGATAGAATCAGGTTGGTTCGAATAGGTCCTTCTTACCCCTCTGTTTGACGCCTTGAGTATCGAGTCTCTATAGATTGTTTAGTGCATGCCGCCGCCGCCGATCCACCATACCTATGTAGGCGAGGACCGCCAATTCTAGCCTCGCTGTCTTGGCCTCGATCGACGCCTTCTTTGTTTTCTGCTTTGCCCTTTGTCGGCACCCCTTTTGTTAAGCAGGTTTGAGATCGACGCCGTTAGTGGTTACCCTTCCGCTTGGCTCGGCAGGTTATGGACGCCATTGGTTATTCTTCAGGGCTCTTAGCCCCATTTGCATCTTGTCCGTAGCTGGACGCTCTATCGTTTTCAAGGTGATTGGGATCTTTGTATATTATATCTGTATTCTTGACTCATGGAGTCGCGGTTATATATATCTGTTCTGTGGGTCCCATCGAGGACTGTTGTGTAATGTTATTACTTCGTTTTCCACCCGCACGAAAGTGCCTGGTGGGCACCTTTGAATCGTTTCTATGCGGGTTTGGCGAATTTTGCTCAAACTTGCATAGGTCCGATTCTGAGGGTGTTACACCTTAGCCCTGAGGAAGAACTACTCCCTCCTCATCATGGGAATCAGCAATGGTGATGAAAATGGCGATGGAGATCGATGGATATGGCTCAGGGGGCACTTCCCCGTCCCGCAGGGTGCCGGAACAGAGACCTTCTATCCCCCGAATCTCCCCTTCGGTGGTGGCGGCGCTATAGAGGTTTTCATGGATTTCTTCTATATTATTTAGGGTTTTTGGGTCGGAGGCTTCATATAGGCGCAGGAATCAAGGTCGGTGGAGGTCCAGGGGGCCCACACACCCTCCAGGCGCCCCCAGGGCTTGCTCGCGCCTAGGGGGTTTGGCCACCCTGTGGCCCCCCTCCAGCTCTGCTTCGTGGTTCCGTGTTGCTCCGGGAAAATAATAACTTTGGCTTTTGTCCCGTCCAATTCCGAGAATATTGATTTTACGCTTTTCGGAACCAAAAAGAAGAAAAGCAGGCAATCGCACTTCGCATGTGGCAACTTGTTAATAGGTTAGTTCCAGAAAAGATATAAAAACACCTCAAAGTGTAGACAAAGCAAAGCAAAGTAGATACTAAACAAGCATGGAACATCAAAAATTATAGATACGTTTCCGACATATCAAGGAGCGCCGGCGGTGAACTACTAGGTTCAGTACGACGGTTCGAATACTGTGGAGCTAGGGTTTCCAACGCATGGAATGACCTAACCGATCAACCCTCCTGGTTTTCTGCGCCCCATATATAGGGAGTGAACATGGGCTCCACTCACTCGTGGCCCATTCACCAAGGCCCATATAATATTTGTCACCGGGATTCTGACTCACTGACTCAGTCCAAATCAGGCTCGGGTCCAACCCAACCAGATTTCTGTTTCAGATCCAATCCGAACTTGCTCCCGCTCTTAAGTGTGTGACCCTGCAGGCTCATGGCCACTTGGACACGATTAGAGTCCGACTCTCAATCGATCAGTCGGTAGCGGCTCCTAGTAGAACGTGTCGACTCCCAAGTACCAAAGAGTCATGACGACTTGCCTTTCCAATGCGAGTTATATCTGAGTCCCTTTTGCCTCATGATATACCTTGTCAGACTATAGGTGAATATTTTCCATCCCTTAAATAATTCGACTCTCTTCTCGATCCGAGATAAGTGATTCACCTGACTAAGTCTTAGTAGATCACCTCGATTAACACTTAACCGAGTCATGCATGGACATGCTTTCCGAATCATATCATGTGAGAGGGGAGAGAATATCTCTCCAAGTGGAGGGGGAAAATCCTGTCTTGGTTATTCACATCATGCAGCTTGATTCTCAGTTGACCCGAACTCTGCCTTTATAAGCGCGATTCACGGATCAGCGTTGATGTAACCTAAGTCGGTGATCCTCAACTCAGACTATGCAGCAACCTCAGGTCTAAGGATTACACTGATTGAGATATACAAATGACAACTTGTTCGTTGTACCTCAATATGGGTCAATCCAACTTGCTAAACTCTTTAGCCGAATCTATGTAAGTCGGAATAGCATCTCCATGCCCATGACAAGTGGAACCGAGTCAACAAGCCAACTTTCACATTGGTCTAAGATCGATGACCAAGGATATTTAGTACAAACAAAATGAATGTATAGTTCCACAACCGAATCACATATTCAATGATACACATCAGATGTTTATACAAGGACAACTTAATAACTTTATGAATACAATGGGAAATATCATCATACATGATTGCCTCTAGGGCATATTCCCAACATAGGTGCCCATGCGATCCTTCAGTTGTTAATAACGGGTCATATCATTGGAGAATGATATGATGAACATTCACCCGCAGTAGATGTAGAAATACGATCATGTCATCAAGTTTAAATTGCTATCACATTCGTAGTAACTCAATGTCCTTAGACCATGAGATCACGTTAATCACTTTCACTGAAAGAGTACTTTGATTACATCAAACGTCACACCATAACAGGGTGATTATAAAGGTGTCGTCGGGTATTTGGAAAATGTTAGTTGAGGCTCGTGGATCAAGATTAGGATTTGTCCATCCGAATGACGAAGAGATATACTCAGGACCCTCCCGGTGATAACACATTGGCATAGCTTGGTAGCAAGTGATTTGATCATTAGAATGGCATATCACAGGAACGAGAAAAAGAGTACTTGTAAGGAACAAGATTAAATACAGTATGGATGATACCAAGTGATCAGATCTCGAAAAAGTAAAATATCGCGAGACAAAAGGAATTTGATTGCAGCAAAATAGGTTTAGACGATCATGAGATCTTCGTGCAACTAGTGGGAGTCATTATGGATCTCCATGTCCTGCTAATGATTATTGATCAGAGAAAGTCTTGATCATGTCTACATAGTTCTCAAACCCGTAGGAGACACATTTAAGGTAAACCAACACATTTGAACGGATAGGAAACACAGGGGAAGTTAGTGGACATTGTAGAAAATTGTTCTACCGAAATAGTTTCGGGATATTGATACAAAGCAAGCGATCGCTTTAATGGAAAGATCTTTGGTTTTTGAGTGGAAATTGAATGAGAGATGAGTGGATCTAAATGGGGGTGAATGAAGTGTCCACTCACATTATTAGGGGATATGTGGGGGCAGCCATATGGTTGTGCGCCTAGACCCCTTGGGCTCCCCCTCACCTATAAAATCCCCCCTCCTCCTCCTCTCATCCCACACTCACTTGCCCCTCTCATATGCCCTTTGGTTGGCATCTTCTCCCCCTTGCTTGCCTTGTCCATTATCACTAAAAAAGTTACTCGGCGAAGCCCTGCTCTAAACCTTCCCCTCCACCACCAGTACCATGGCGTAGCGCTGTTGGAGTTCCCAATGATCCGCTACTTCCGCTGTCGGGCTGGAGCGAGGGTTCTGGAGTCGTTGGCGCACTGTATGTGTGACCGATTACGGAGGCGCTGTCCCTTGTGGCGCTGATCATCTGCACATCCTTGAGGACGGTCGTGTACATCTACATCAACCACGTTTGTTTATAGGAACGTTATCCCGCTTATGGTCTACGAGCGTGAGTCCATTTGTAACTGTTAAAAGTATCGCTAGCTATGATCTTGGCAGTTGCAACCATAGGAATATTTTTTGTTTTCTATGCAACAAACCCCATTAGTGGTGTCAGAGTTATGTATATGTGTATATGTTTTGGACGGTTAGAACACATGGAGATATGGGCGTTGATGATCATGGTATTGCAAATCTTTTGTACTTCGGATATTGGTGGCATAGTGGGATGAAGTGGCCCGGACAAACTTTACATGTCCTCGCACATGAGACATGTTCCACGCTTGACATGCAACTCGTTTTGCATAAGTGGCTAGCGGATGTATGTCTCTCCCACTATAGTTGATATCTGATTTATAATAGTTTGCTTAATAACTTGGTTATCACTGTTGTGGCTGAAGCTTGTAGGTAGAACAGTTCTATCCTAGAAATCCCACAACCGCGTAAAATATGCAAAAGATAAATTAGAGGCATCTAGTTTTATTTTTGATGGGCTTGTGTCATGATATGGCAATGTTATAATTTGTAGTATGGATTGATACTATTGTAAATTATAATATGCCAAAGTGTGAGCGCCATAGTACTTGGCGTGACACAAATGGAATGATAGAGATCATACCATGATGCACAAGATTGTGATCAAGTGCAAGAACCCATATCATGTCACTTTTACATATGATGTTTGTTTGCATATTATTTATGCTTATGTCTAGATTAGAACTTGGCGGTAGCATTATAAGATGATCCCTTGTGGCATCCCGCAAAACCACTACTAGAAAATCGCGTTGAATTTGTGCACTGCATCGTCATCATCATGCATTGTTTGCATAAAACTATGTTTGCAAAGCCCGATTTGTTTTCCAAACGCCTCGTCTTTATTCAAACGCCAAAACCCCGGATGCTGCCGGATAATTTGTTTGTCCAAAACTATTTACAAGTTCGTCGCAATCAAATAAAAATATTAGATTATTTTGGGCGGGCGCCGAGCGGGCGATTGAACGATCGCCCTGATTTTCAAAACGGTCCAACTACACCGCCCTGTAAAAATCCTAGAGCTACCCACTATCCTACCCACACCCCTGGCCACCTCACACGGGCCAATAGCCATGCGCCACCTCAGCTGCCCCTCTCCCCTAACCAACCAGGAACCGCCACTTGTCCCTCCCTCTCTCTTCCTCTCAAACCCACACAACCCACACACACATAGCCACACCACCCAGCCGCCCCCTACCCCTCTCTCTGCCGCTGGGGCCCTCACCGCCCCTGGCCCACCCCCAGTCAAACCAACCCCCCACTCAGCCTCTCACCGCGTCCCCACCGACAACCACCTGCCTGGGCTCCACCCCACCGACGGAACCGCCTCCTCCGCACGCGTTCCCACGCCTTCTTCTTCTCTTCTGCCCCACCAACGGCCAGCTCCTCCTCGTCGCGCGCCTCAACCTCGCCTCCCTCCTCGGCTCTCTCATGGCCGTCCCTCGCAGCTCGCCCCGAACCACGCCGCTGGGCCAGTCCCCCGCTGCCTCACGCCTCCCCCTGCACGCGCCTCCACGCCAAGGCCCTCCTCTCCGCCTCCGCGAGCCGGCGACCTCCTCCAAGGCCAGCCTCTGCTGAGCCCCTCACAGCCGCCGCCGACACCCACCTCCACCACTGCCCCCGCCGCTGCGCGACCACCAGATCTCGCCACCGCCGCCTGGCCCGTCCTCCCTCCACTCAGGAGCCGCAACCTCCCTCCGTCACAGCGCCAGACGCCTGCTCATGAGCCCTGGCCCCCACTGCTCGCCATCCGGCTGGCCGGCTGACGCCCCAAGCCCCCAAGCTCGCCGGCCTCTCCCTCCGTGAGCCACCCTCGCCCAGCCGAGCCTCAAGATCGTCTCGCCAGGCTGCTCTACGCCGCCATGAGTCCCGCTCGTCGCCGACCCGAGCCGCCAAGATCTTCCGGCGCCGTCCTCGATCTCCCTAACGCCCCGGTCTGCGCCGTCAAGGTGGGCCCGCATCGGCTAGTGTCCTGCTCAAGGCTCTGCCCCGCCTTCAAGTTCGAGAAGCCCGATCCCACGACCTCGCACCGCACTGTGGACCCTGCGTTCGAGCCATGCCCATTCGACCCTCGAGCTCGTCCGCGATCGTTGACGCTCAGGACTCGCAACCCTCAGACATCAAGGTCTCCTCACGGAATCGAGGACCGAACCCTCGACACGCCAAGAACCACCCCAAGATCACCTCGCCAAGGTCTTCATCGAGAACGCAGAACTTCCCCGGAGCCAAGGTCCGAGCTCGCTTCATAGAACGCCAAGTACCTCAAGACCGTTCTCATGAAACCCCAAGATCATCAACGGCACCCGAGCTCGACACCGGCAACTAAGATGGCCCCACGAGACCGTCGACAAGAAACCGCGAACCCCGGAACCCTGAGTTCTCCATCAAGGACGCCAGGACCGTCGCCATGACCCAAAGACCGCGAATGCGACAAGATCTACCCCCCGTTAACCGAGAACGATCCCGGAGTTCGAGAACGCTTCCGTCGAACCCTGGACCCCGAGACCGACCCCGAACCCCCAGAACCCAAGATCTGCCGAACCCTAATGTGTGACCCTTTTCCTCGATACCCTATTTTTATAAATGATATCAACTTGTTGCATTGAATTGTCATTCTCGCATGCATATCATTAGTTTGGGGGCCTTATGCCGATCCACCTAATAACTAAATATGGGGCCCATATGCGGGCAAATCTAGCCTTATATTGGCCTCATATAAACTTGTGTAGCGAACCGGTAACTTATCTTGCCATGTTATAACAACATTTAATTGCGGGGTAGCTAAACAACTTGAACCACCTAATTAATTGTCGGGACCCCGGTTCCGCTTAATTTGACCTAGTTGCATCGCACCTTGCCATGCCATGCACCATACATGCATCATGCCGATCTTCTGCCGTGGTATTAAATATTGCATCCGGTGTTTCTTCTAGCGTTTTGCTTCTTCGCGGATAAGGCCGTTGAGTTGATGTGAGCTTCGCCCCGATCTTCGGTTGAACCCTTCGACAATGTTTTCAGGCGAGCATTCCCCCCCTTTTCTACCTATCTTATTTTTATAGTCTTTATTCCCTCCTGTTGATCTATTGCTATCTGTGTTGCGATGCTTTAGTTTCGCACGTGATATTTCCTCAGGTAGTATATTGCCTTGGACACATCCTATTACCTGTTGTTTGGTAGATAGTTGGACTTATGCGTCGTAGTTGCTTGCTCAAGTCTTGATGTGTGTCATATGCCACGATTCTTGATGTATTGCCGCATGTTGATGTTGGAGATGATTCTAGTTTTACTTATCGTCACTTTAATTTCTGTTTAACAACTAAAATTGAAATAAGCGAGGCATCGGTGGGTGATAGATAATATTTGGTTTCGAACGCCCACTTGTGTCCCGTAAGACCCCGAGTACTTGATATCTGCTCCTTGATTTTTCGCGCTATCCACATCCGGAGGTATATGGGACCCCCGAGCGAGCTTGATTCATCTTATTTCTTGGGGCCACAAACTAGTTTGAGGTTTTATTTACGATCCTGTACTTATGTCATGCTACTGTATTTAAATTGTGCGAGGAGCACACTGCATCGCTTAGGATCATGGCACGATTCCAGTGTCGACAAGCCCAGCCACACTTTCGGGTTCCCGATGCTCACGGCCGTCCCCATAACCTTGAGGCCGTCTTGAGCTTTCTTACTCATGGATTCTACTTAAGGGTGGCCCCAAATATTTCTCAATCTGTGATTGTTCACCATGAAAGCCTCGTTGGGTTTTGTTTTGGTTTTCCGAGGTTGATCGGCGTGTGTTGCTATTGGTGCACCCCGGGTAAAACTTTCAAAGCCGTGTCCATGGATATGGACGACTTGGAGCACGATTCTCGATCATAGACAAGCATAACTAAAGTTTCATCAGTAAATTTGACTTATAATGACTAGTAATCAGCTTCACTATAATGGAATGGCTAATTAATACGCCCACAATTGCTTGTTTGGTTGTCGCCATGACAATTGTATCGACTAGTAAATCTTGCAACTACAACGGAATGGTGAATAAAAGTACCAACAACCGCTGGGTTTATGGGTTATCTCATGTTAATCAGATTCGACTAGTAAGTCTTTGCCACTATAACGGAATGGTTAACTAAAAGTGCCCATTGCTTACTTTATCGTGATGATTACCTATACGACTAGTAATTACTGCAACGATAATCGAATAAATAAAGCGCCAACCGTGTGAGTTCCTCGGTTGACTTCCTCGTTTGGTCTCGAGGGGAAATACCAGATGGGTTTGTTTGGTGTTAGCTTCGTTGGATCCGGATAGGTCTATCTTACCTCTCTCGATCGCCGCCATTGTCTCGAGTCTCTATAGGTTGTTTAGTGCATGCCGCCGCCGCTTCATCCACCATACCTATGTAGGCGAGGACCGAATTCTAGCCTCGCTGCATCGCCTCAAGATCGACGCCCTTCTTTTTCCTTTGCCCTTTGTCGGCACCCTTTTGTTTAAGCGGTTTTGAGATCGACGTCGTTAGGTGGTTACCCTTCCGGCTTGGCCTGGGCAGGGTTATGGACGCCATTGGTTATTCTTCAGGGCTCTTAGCCCCATTTGCATCTTGTCCGTAGCTGGACGCCCTATCGTTTTCAAGGTGATTTGGATCTTTGTATATTATATCTGTATTCTTGACTCCTAGAGTCGCTGCTGTATATATATCTGTTCTGTGGGTCCCATCGAGGACTGTTGTGTAATGTTATTACTTCGTTTTCCACCCGCACGAAAGTGCCTGGTGGGCACCTTTGAATCGTTTCTATGCGGGTTTGGCGAATTTTGCTCAAACTTGCATAGGTCCGATTCTGAGGGTGTTACATCCCTCCTACTAAATATCAGGATAATAATATGTTTTTCCTTAGTATGCACTGTTAAGAAAGTTTGTCGTTTCAAAGCACCACGTGATGATCGGGTGTGATAGAATCTACGTTCACATACAATGGGTGTAAGATAGTTTTACACACGCGAATACTAAGGTTCTTACTTGGCGAGCCTATCATATATAGACATGGTCTTGAAACATGAACCGAAAGGTAAAGCACAAGTCATATGGATGATATGATGCCCATGCGATGCTTGCCATTGGAGCTGCACCACCACTTCGTGGCGTAGTGAATTTGGTTCGTGTAATCACTAAAAATAACTAGAGGGGTGTCGTTTTTTAGTGGGAGTTCAAATAGTAATATTATTAAAATTGAACTCAATTTATCTTAAACTGAATTGAAGTGTGCATAATTCGTTGTAGTTAGTGGCATTCGTTTATTGCCTTGTGTTTAGCTATGATTGAGATAATATAACTATAGGATTCTGGAATATTTACTTTACAAACTAGTATCGTATTGTTTTATGAGTGTTAGTATAAAGTTTGAAGTACTATTGCAAAATTTTAGCAAAACCTCACTTACTTCGTGAAATTCAATAAGCAGTATTGAATCAGGAGTTAAAGTTCCATAGTTAGTATCCAAGTATCATGCTTGCCTCCATGATCTTTGATATTCGAAAGTTGTTCCAGTATCAAGGTTATCTAGGAGATAAAAGAATTGTTTCAGAAACCATCATGCGTGAATGATATTGTGATATCTTAAACAATGTTTGGTTGCAATATGATAGAATACAATTTTAGTAAGATACATGTTCTCATATTGTATGAGAATTTGCGAAGGCTGGAGACGCTAGGTGTCCTGATCTCCCAAAAAGGTTTTGGGAACTAACATTATATTCACGATTCACCTTTATAAGCTATAGTAGCTTGATCATAAAAGTTGTCATGATAAGAATGGATAAAATATGTATGTAAAATGTTTACTACATTAAAATCATTACTAAAAGAAATGAAATTTGAAAGAACACCAAACATTTGGTGATGATGATAAACTTCAAAGTGAAAGTCCAAATGTATTAGTATTTGATTATACACACTTTGTACTATGTGTCATATGTATGACACCACTATTTATGTTGATAGTTTCTTTTAAAAGGAAAAAGGTAATGCTGAAAGTGAATCTGATAAATATTTGGCAAAAAGAAAAAAGACTGCAAATGTCCAGCTTAGGTATATATGATATACACGCTATGGGTGTATTCTTTGCTTGTTAAACAATGTGGTTCATAGGTATTGGATACCGAATTTGTTGGTATGAAGTGTCATAGAGAATAACACAATTCATGAACTACAATGGCCTAAGTAACTAGCAAAAGAATATATGATGATGTTCATCAAATACAAATAAAGTGTTGTTTTGTTTCTCGTTGACATCAACTTGCCTTCAAGATTTGTATTAATAATTGTTATTTTGTTCCGGTATTATAAGAATAACGGTTATTAAAATAATTACCATATTCCATAGAAGATGGATGAACTTTTACAAATCTAGTTGGAAAAATCACGTCCATAAACACTGATGCTAAAAGGTCGCAAGACGAATGATTGAAATATCACTCTTTTGAGTGACATCGTCGTTAAATTATATTGGAAAGAAAACAAGAAGAAAACTCCATGTTAATAGATTTTTTCGAGTCTTTTGATTTTGATCAATTGACGCTTGTGAAACTTTCCTAGAGATAATTAAAACCTCATTTATAGGCCAAAGAAGAATGAACGACTAACCTATTGGACATAGTGCATGTTGATGTATATTGTCCATTATGTGTAGTCGTGAGCGATGGATTTAAACTTCATATGCTTTCTCTGAAATTTGAGTAAATACATATGTATATTTACCTAATAAGGGAAAAGTATGAAACATTTGAGAATGTTCAAATGATTTCAAGATGAAGTGGAAAATCATTGTAACAAGAAAATAAAAAATTTATGATTAGATCATAAAGGAATATATTTGATTTACAAGTTTAGCAAAACACCTAAGATTTAAGGAATCGTTCCGATGACTTGTGTTTCTCGAAACACCATAGCAGTATGGAGTGTTCGTGAAATGTAATCAAACCGTGTTTGACATGGTAGGATCAACGGTGTTATTTATAAAATTGCCATTATATTTTAAAGATTAAGCTTTAGTGACTATTGATTTTACGCTAAAAAGAGCTCCATCATGATTCGTTGAAATGACACCATATGAGTTATGGTTTGGGATAAAACCCAAGTTGTCTTTTCTTAAAATTTTGGTATTCTAGGCATAAGGAAAATGTTTACAACCAAAGTTGGATGAGCATGTCTTTGTAGGTTATTTCGAATAACCGTTGGGTATTCCTCCATAACACCAAAGACAAAAGTCTTTGTCACTTAGAATGTCAAGTTTTTAAGAAGGATTTTTTCGTGAAAAGTTAAGTGGGAGGATAATAGAACTTTAACAAGGTTATTGAACCTTAGCTATATGTTTTGAGTTGCGCAACACCGGAAAGTGTCCCGGAGGCAGCCACAATGCTCATGGATCACGTGCCTCAAAGGTTATGGTCACGGAGGTCTAAGTTCCTATTGAACCGAGTAGGTCGGGTAAACAATCAAATACTAAAATTTGAGAGTAAATCATTATTATTTGACCATGATGAATCGACTACATGCAAAGAAGTGATGATGGGCCTAGACTTTGTCAAATGGCTTGGATCCAGAAAATCCATGATAGTTCCATACACGAGAAACCAAGTTTCTGAACTTGGAAGACCCTTTGGAAGGCATGAAGCCTATCAGTCGTATTTAGATCTATAAAGAAAAAGACATGAATGTTTGGCATCTATAAAATAGTCGACATGTTGGTAAAGAGTTTACGACAATGTTCAAGGAGTTGAATATGACAAGATTCGATCTTTCATAGCGATATTTGGTCTGAACGGATTTATGTAGCAACCACTACATATGTGAATTGTTGAATATACTAGTTGAACAAACAAAACAACATTCTTCTAATAGAATGGTTGCCTAGGACATGTAAGTGACACGGTCCAAATGGTTTTGTTAAATCAAAGGATGCTAAAATGGCATACAAATTTCAATAGTTTAAATAAGCATAGCGGAGTTAGAATCTTTAGCGTGAAATTATTAAAATGTTTAATTTCACCAGAACGATGAAGATGCTTGCATTTATGAAAAATTAAGTGGGAGTGTTGAGACATATTTCTAACACATTGTGTATAAGACATATTGTTGATTAGAAATGATGTATCTTTTATTTGACATGGGATAAGAATTTTATTAAAATTAGATTTGGATGAAAGACTTAGGCAAAACCATAATATTAGGCATCAATGTCTATTTGATAGATTAAGAAGCTAATATGGTTATGCCAAATGTACATAGATGAAATATTGAATGAGTTCAATATGGAAACGACAAGAAAGGTTCTTGCCTCAAGGAAAAGGTTGAATCAAGATTCAAGTGTTTAACACTTGGTGAGTAAAATCACATGGATATCTTGATAACGAGATTCAAGTATTTTGACACTTGGTGAGTAAAATTACATGAATATCTCAATCAATTATTCCGTGATACGTACATATCCAGATATGTTCTATGCTCTAAATGTTATGAGCATATACCAGGGGTGAGACATATGATGATCATCAGACGATAGTGAGGATATTCTTATGATCTTTGGAAGAACTAAGAATATATTTTGTATATAAGTGACAGATAGTTTATTGTAAAGTGTTACATTGGTACTATACAAATAGTTCATTGTAAAGAGTTACATTGGTACTAGATTCGTCACAAGATACAAATTAAATTTATCTCAATTTAGTCTATAGGTTAAGGTGGCACAATGTAATGGAAGAAAGTTCCATGATGGATTTGGATGAGTTCCAAAGTTATGGACATTATGACAAATACTACAACGAAAGGCTAAGTATAATACTATTATTGTAGCAGCAAAAGAACTAGGTGTGGTTCGATGGTCTAGTAATATGAAGATATATTATATAAAAATTATATCAACATGTTTTTAAACCCCGAGGAACTAAGGTCTCACCAAATTTATACAATGTCATCTCATTTGAAAATGAGTGATGCGTAGAGACGCAAAGACATGCAAACACACAGACTTGAAAGTGTCAGATTTGGGGATTATGTTTTCCACTAGCAAACGCGTATATGCAACACAAAAGTGCCATAGGTGTTGAATGTACAAGTTTTTCAAACTAGATTATTGACTCTAGTGCAAGTGGGATACTGAAAGGAATATGCCCGAGAGGCAATAATAAAGTGGTTATTATGTTATTCCATGTTTATGATAAATATTTGTTTATCATACTAGAATTGTATTAATATAAAATGTTAATACATGTGTGATTTATAAATAGATAAGGTTCCTAGTATAGCCTCTCTTTATACTAGCTTGTTGATTAACAAATGATCAAAGGTTTCCTGGTCATGGACATTGGAGAATGTTGTTAATAACAGGGTCATATCATTGGAGAATGATATGATGAACAGTCACCCGTAGTAGATGTAGCAATGCGATCATGTCATCAAGTTTAAATTGCTATCACATTTTTAGTAACTCAATGTCCTTAGACCATAAGATCACGTCAATCACTTTCACTGAAAGAGTACTTTGATTACATCAAGCATCACACCGTAACAGGGTGATTATAAATGTGTCGTTGGGTATTTGGAAAGTGTTAGTTGAAGCTCGTGGATCAAGATTGGGATTTGTCCATCCGGATGACAGAGAGATATACTCAGGGCCCTCTCGGTGATACCACATTTGCATAGCTTGAATGCAAGTGATTTGATCACTAGAATGTCATATCACAGGAACGAGAAAAAGATTACTTGTCAAGAATGAGATTAAACACGATATGGATGATACCAAGTGATCGGATCTCGGACAAGTAAAATATCGCGATACAAAAGGAATTTGATTACAACGAAAGAGGTTCAGACGATCATGAGATCTTCGTGGAACTAGTGGGAGTCATTATGGATCTCCGGATCCCGCTAATGATTATTGATCAGACAAAGCCTCGATCATGTCTACATAGTTCTCGAACCCGTAGGGAGACACACTTAAGGTAAACCGACGCATTTAAGTGGATAGGGGACACATGGGAAGTCAGTGGACATCGCAGAAAATTATTCTGCCGAAATACTTTTGGGATATTGATACAAAGCAAGAGATCAAAATGTTAAAATGTTCATTAAATAAAGTTTTTATTAGATTGAGTTGCGTTAAAACAAGAGAATTAAAGTGCTTTAATGGAAAGACCTTTGGTTTTTTAGTGGAAATTGAATGAGAGATGAGTGGAGCTAAATGAGGGTGAGTGGAGTGTCCACTCACATTATTAGGGGAGAGGTGGGGGCAGCCATATGGATGTGCGCCTAGCCCTCTTGGGATGCCCTCTCACCTATAAAAGCCCCTCCTCCTCCTCCTCTCATCTCACTCTCACTTGCCCCTCTCATATGTCCTTTGATTGGCATCTTCTTCCCATTGCCTGCCTTGTCCATTGCCACTAAAAAAAGTGCTTGGCGATGCCTTGCTCTAAACCTTCCCCTCCACCACCACTACCATTGCGTAGTGTTGTTGGAGTTCCCAAGGATCCGCTACTTCTGCTGCCCGGCTAGAGCGAGAGTTCAAAATTCATTGGTGCACCGTATGTGTGATCGATTATGGAGGCGCTGCCTGTTGTGGCGTTGATCGTCTGCACGTCCTTGAGGATGATCGTGTACATCTACATCAACCATGTTTGTTTGCGGGAACGTTATTCCGCTTGCGGTCTACGAGGGTGAGTCCATCTGTAACCGTTCATATCGGCTAGATATGATCTTGGCAGTTGCAATTGTAGGGAATTTTTTGTTTCTATGCAACGAACCACATCACCTTCCTCCTTCGGCAATTTCATCTTTTCCCAACTGACCCAATGCATACAACGCTCCTCCTCTTGTTGCGACCACCAAAATCGATAGACTGTTTGACTAATCTCATCACAAAGGGCATTTGTAAGATCGAAACATGCCATATGCATTGGTAGGGATGGCTTGTGCCACCACTTTGATTAGGATCTCTTTCCCCGCCTTTGATAGGAAAAACTCCTTCCGGCTGCTTATATAAGTCCAAATAGGGTCCTTTAGATATTGAAAACACTTCTTCTTTAACCGCCCCACATACATGGCAAGTCAAGATACTTCCCGGCTGTAGTTTCCTTATTAAGACCCAGGATGTGCATCAATTGCTCCTTCTTGGCTCTTGGTGTATTTCTGTTGGAAAGAATTGCTGACTTGTCCCTATTTTTACAATTTGACCAGACAACATCTCATACGTTTGCATAATGGTATTTATCTGCATAGCCCCCTTCCTATTTGCCTCAAACAAAAGAAGCGACTCATCAGCAAAAAGAAGGTAGTTAACTATAGGCGCACTAGGGGCGATTTTTATTCCCTTGATCGTCCCTTTGACATCAGCCTGGTTCAACATCAAGGATATGCCCTTCGCACATATCAGAAAAAGGTATGGCGAGATAGGGTCGCCTTGACAAAGCCCTCCACTCGGGATAATAGGTTCCGTGTATAAACCATTAATCTTAAATCTGTATGTAACCGTGTGTATGCATTTGGTGAGTAGTGCAATAAAATCATCGTGGAAACCAAGTTGGATCAACACTTGTTCCAAAAAGCCTCACTCAATACAATCATACACTTTACTCATATCGAGTTTGAGAGCTGCACGGAAAAGTCCTCCTCTCCTCTTCCTCTTGAAATAATGTGTCATTTTATATGTTAGTATTGTGCTATCGGAAATCATCCTCCCGAAAGTAATGGCATTCTGATTTGGGGGAATAAGTTCAATGAACTTTAAAGAGCTGGCAAGCCCTTCAAATACAAGCTTATACACAACATTGCAATGCTAATAGAGCGAAGCACCACAAGGATATCGTTCTATCCCTCGGTATACTGCCAGTATATGTAACACGGGACGTGGCCAATCCTGCTTTTGAGTCCCTGACAAGTGGGCCCAAAGAGCCGGCAAGCCCTTCAAATTCCTGTAATTCTTGTAGAACAGCACGGACAATGCCATCAGCCCCTGGAGCTTTGAGATCACCGATACTGTCAAGAGCAATGGATCGGCCGCTAGTATGAGTTTAACACCAAAAACGCTGCCAACAGGATTCAGGTAAACGGGAGCGTAAGTATGCCACGTCACCTCGCCGAGCAAATTAAGCAAACCCAAATCCCCCGTGACTCCGACTCCATCCAGCCTGCCTCCCAACCCCCTTGCCCCTCCACGGCTTGCTTCCCCGTACAACCCCCCGATCCCCACCTCGCAGCCGCCGCCGCCGCCGTCGCCGCAGCGGTGGTCTTCCCCGGTTCCCAGGTCAGAGCCGCCTTCCCTCTCGAGAACACGCACTCGGGGTGGCTGCTTAAGCCTTCTTCGTCATACACGATCCAGCCAACTGTTCATCGCTACTCCCCAGAGCGGCTCGCGATCCATGGACTCCCGGTCGATCAACCTGCGGGGCTTCGCCGGAAGCGCAGGGAAAAATATCATGCAGGTGCTCACCCCTGACCCCCTGACCCTGAATCGAACCCGTTCGTTCCCAACCCCCCCCCCCCGTTCCTCCGTGGCTCAGACGCCACCCTAGGTCGGAGCCCGAAGAGGCGTTTACGGGCGGTCCTATGGACGAGTTCTAGGCTCCTAGGGAGTTAAGAATTTTTAGCATGCCATTCCATTCCGCCAGAGCTCGTACTCTAGTAGCAGTCAGGCCACTGTGATGCTGCGATGCGTGAAGTCCGTGGAGCCGGTTTGATGTTTATTTACTCAGTGTTTATGTTGTTCTTGTTGTTGTTGTTGTTGTCTTGCAGGGCATTGGGGGATTCGTTTTTGGCAACGAGACGTCTGAGTCCAAGGAAGACAGGTAGGCAAATTTCGGCATGATATTCCAATTCACTTGTGTAAGCTTATTATTGCCTGCAAAAATGGTGCCTGATTGACATATGCCACTTCCGACAAGTGATCTTCTGACTTCATAATGTTGTACAGCTATGTTGAGAGATCCCTCGATTGCATAAGCAATGGCACTATACCCGACGACAGGAGGTCTGCCATGACTGAGTTGCAGTCCGTCGTGATGGACAGCCGTTCGGCTCAGATGTCATTCGGGGCTATGGGTATCTCAATTCTCTCGGGTCCTTGATATTTGTTACATCTAGCTGTTTTAATAGATATGATATGTTCTTGCTGATTTGCAAAACAGGCTTTCCTGTCCTTCTCAACATTCTAAAAGAAGACCGTGAGGATGTTGAGCTCGTGAGAGGTGCACTAGAAACCCTCGTGGCTGCGCTGACTCCTATTGACGCGTCGCAGGGACCGAAAACCGAGGTTCAGCCGGCGTCAATGAACTCTGATTTGCTTTCTCGAGAAACAGAGAATATTTCTCTCCTTTTGAGTCTGCTGGTGAGTTTGCATCCTTTGCCTTTAATGCATGCAACTCGCTTCACCTGCTTCATTTTTCATGATTTATTTTGTCACTCTTTGTTTTGAAGACAGAGGAGGATTTCTATGTGCGATATTATACAATCCAACTTTTAACGGCGTTGCTTACAAACTCGTTAAAAAGGTGCCCAGTAAGTCTTTTTCTGTTGAGATGCATCCACTACATTTTAAACTTATTTAACTCTCTTTTTATTGCTTTCGGTGTGTCAGATTACAGGAGGCAATTCTATTAATTCCTCGTGGTATAACAGTTTTAATGGACATGCTTATGGATCGCGAGGTTTTAACACTACCCTGCTTTCTCCCCTTCCTCCAAAGAAGCATGCATGCTATTCATGACATATCTGTTGTGTTAAAACTAGTTTGTGTTATATAGCTCATGTGGGTATCTTTGATTTATGTTGAAGGTCATAAGGAATGAAGCACTGTTACTTCTTACTTATCTGACCCGGGATGCAGAGGTTACTCTCATATTTTTGGTTGATTTAGCATGTTGCAGGCAAATATAAGTCAAACCTCCCTTGTATATATGAAATGACTGTCAATTCGCCCTTTCAGGAAATTCAAAAAATTGTTGTATTTGAGGGTGCATTTGAGAAGATATTTAGCATTATCGGAGAGGAGGGATATTCTGATGGAGGTGTTGTTGTTCAGGTGATCATCTAGGAACCATGTGATCTGATCTGGTCTGTTGTATACTTGGATCGTCTAAAAGCTGTGTTTTTTTGGTTTCCATTTGAAAGTCATTCTTCAAGGTGTGTGAAACTTTGTTGGTGCTAATCTGCTCTTTTCCTTGGAGCAGGATTGCCTTGAACTTCTAAATAATTTAATACGGACCAATGCATCCAATCAGGTTCGTTTCTATCAAACAATCATTTGAAGTGTCAGATCGTCACATTTTTCATGGACATTATTCTGTGCTAATGTCAGATGCTTTTGAAAGAGACAATTGGCTTTGACCCACTGATATCGATACTAAAGATTAGGAGAGGTAGTGCATTCAATTTTACCCAACAAAAGGTACACAATTATCAAATCATCTACCTATCTAGCCTTACAGATAGCTTGCTCAGACTGATGTCAAGCTCTGTGTGACCCAAAAAGTCTGTATTAGGAATACTTTACTGAAGTTAAAACTTTGTCTCTTTAGACGGTGAATCTTCTCGGTGCTTTACATACTGTCGAACTGCTTCTGATGGGGGCCCCACCAGGTGAACCAGGTAAAGATACTAGCAAGATCACCAATCAAACTGCATTAGCTCAGGTATCCTTTTTTTGCTTCATATATTCTCTTAATCAACTACCTTATAACATGGAAGTAAGCTTTATGATATGAACTTCACCAAAAATGACAGAGAAATATTCTGGACCATCTTTTATTGTTGGGTGTTGAGAGTCAATGGGCCCCTGTAGCTCTTCGCTGTACGGTGAGTCCCTTATAAAGTTGAGCCACCATATAATTATACGTACAATTGATAATTGTACCTTGTTTATCACTGACAGCTATTTTTCAGGCATTGCGGTGTATTGGCAGTTTGGTATTAAGAAATCCTCAAAATCTTGATTCTCTTGCAAGCAAGCAAGTCGGGGAAGAACCTCATCTTCAACCTGCACCGAATGCGATCTTAGTTATAATCCTGCGAACCTCCATAGCTCAGGAATTTGTGGCTGCTGATTATGTCTTCAAGTGTTTCTGTGAGGTGATCTATTTCCTGATATTGTTGCTGGCTTCAATAATCATGAACATGTAACAAGGAGATTAGGAGACATTAATTGAGATATTTAGTATCGATCACCTTCACCATTTTGATAAGATTTTCAGTTCTAAAATCTGAAGTCCAATTACTGCCTATTTTTTCTGCTATTTTTTTTTTGTCTTCTTTTGGATCGGTATATGTCTAAGCACACAATATTTAGTAGTTTGCTATTTTTTGGAACAGAAAAATCCCAATGGTCAGGCATTATTAGCATCAACTATCGCTCCACATCCAAACCAAGGTCCTGCTACTCATGGTGCTTCTGGTGACATGCCATTTGGAAGGTTAGATGTGCGGATCTTTCTTTTGTTGCATTTACTACAGATGGAGCATTATATGTTGTCTCTAACTATGTCACTAATTACTGATTAGATCACGATACCCACTGTATTAGGGATGGTCATTTCTGTCATTCCATAACGTGCCACTAGTGGCTGTTGCTACTTCTACCACACTTCCATTACTTTCTGTAGTCTGAATTCCATCGTTCATAAAATTCCCTTCGCTTATGTTGACATTGTAACGACAGTGTACTTCTGCAAGCTCTGGTGTCAAGCGATGTTAATGGGGATATGGAGGTAATCTCTTCTAATACTAAGACACCATTTAAGACAACGGGAAATAGATCTCCTTAAATTTGGTCCATGTGATTCTTGAACTAATGCCCTGCTGCTAATTCTTTTCGAAATATAAACTGCGCTGTACTTTTTTTTGCTACAATTCTGTCACTATTGTACACTTCAAATTTGATACTATATCATATTTGCCCCTTTGCCTGTTTATTACCAAGAAGCCTGCATGCTGTGACATATCAGTGTTAAGTTGTTTTTCTGTTGTATATTCAATTTGAAGTCCTCATAGTGTTATTATGCAAGTCTTGTCTAGTTTAGAATCAAGAGTTTGACTGTTCTAGATGGCATGCAATTAGTACCTGCAGTTTTCCTGCCCTTTTCTGTTTTAAAAATCTGACAAGTGATCCTAAAATATGCAGGCATGTTGCAGAGCATCTAGTGTTCTTACTCACATAATCAAGGACAACTTGCAATGCAAAGATCGTGTATGTGTCCTTGCAACTTCTCATTTTCTGTGAATTTTACCTGTATATAGTTGGTTGGAGAAGCAACTATCCAATGGCTGAGAATTGATTATGTGTAATCCCACTTGTCTAGATTGAACATATTGATCTACTTAGACCATTGTGCACAGATCCAGTGATATGGTTTCGCTTTCCTGATCTTTTGAGATTATTAACAAATGGTTAACTGTATGATTAATATGGTTACTGATTAACCATTCATGTTACTTTCGTTCCTCACGTTTGTTTATTAGAAGACTCAAGTGCCTGTTTTTGTTAATTACAACTAACATAAACTGCTGCTGCTTTAATGGGTGGCTTTCTAACAACTTATTTTTCCAGGTATTGCAAATTCAGCTTGAAACACCTACGCCATCATTGGGACGCACTGAGCCTCTCTTGCATCGAATTGTTACATGTTTATCCTTTGCAGCTTTAACAGAAGGGGAGAATGACCAAAGCAGTCAATCAGAAGAATCCTATATTCAGCCTGTTATTCTCCGGCTACTCATCATATGGCTTGCGGACTGTGCAAATGCTGTAGATTGCCTTTTGGAATCAGCGGTACATCTAAACTACATAACCGAGCTTGCTTCAAATAAACGTTACATTGGTTGTGTTCGTGGATTAGCTGCTGTTGTCTTAGGTGTTTGTGTCCTTAACAACGCAAGCCGTGAGAAGGGCCGAGATGCCTTTGCTGTTGCAGATGCTATAAGTCAGAAGATTGGCCTTACTACATACTTTTTGAGGTTCGATGAGTTGCGGAAAAGCTTTCTGCACCTACCATCAGGGCAGCAGCACCACAAGCAGCTTTCACGATCAAGTGCAAACAGTATGTCTGATTTCCAAGAGATTGAAGAGGAGGAAACGAATAAAGGCGAGCAGCATCCAGTTCTCTCGGAAATTTTTGATTCGCAATTTGTTAGTTTCCTCAGTAAGCTAGAGACTGATATTAGAGAGAACATAATGGATCTCTTCAGTCGAACGAAAACCGCAACTGCAGTTCTACCTGCTGAGTTGGAGCAGAAGAACGGGGAGGTTGATGGGGAGTATATCAAGCGCTTGAAGTCATTTGTAGAGAGACAATGCAACGAGATGCAGGTTAGTTTCCTATTCACTAGTACATCATTTTCAAGCTAAGAAGTCACCTACTCAACTGCTCCTGTCCATTCTCAGGAAAAGAACTGGTTTGGCACAATTCCTGACAATATTTTGCATTAGCGCAAAAGTTTTTTATGCAAAATAAATATCCTGCCACTTGTAAAATGTTGAGGTTCTGTTAGCATGATCTTATCAGCAAGTAATTGTTCTTGAATTAGTTTGTTACCAAGCTTATGTATCATGATGTGATCAAAAGAAATTAAATCAATATAGGCCTGTTTGGTTGAAGCCTAAGAATAACTAAGCATGCCAAACTTTTTTTTTTGCTAACTTGTGTCTGAGAAAATTAGAGCCAGACGCTCAAACTTGCACTGACGTTCAGCTTCCTTAGGCAAACAAATGTTCAACTTGCAGTGATGATATCTTGTTTTGTTCTCAGTAAAAGAGTAGTCTTAAGGTAATCAGTCGGCTGCTTGACTCTGCATTGATGAGATCTGACTGAAATTAAGCTATCATAACTCACAAGCATAAAGTACACTACGTAACGTGCTTATGTTCAAGACCATATAACTCACCCAGTAATATTCTTATCTTGCTATAAAAGGCTTTAAATTTGATGGTCGAATTGGGGAGAGTGGTTACTGGCAGGTTGTGGTATAGAAATAGGTAACATGGTATTATCTGATTTCATTTTCAGGACCTGCTAGGCCGAAATGCAATCTTAGCAGAAGATCTAGTGAGAACTGGTGGTGGTAGCACTTCAGATTCTTCCGAGAGATCAAGCAGTGGCCGAGAAAGGGTTCAAATCGAAGCCCTCAGACAAGAACTGGAGGGCGCAGCACGAAGAATAGAGGTGCTCAAAACTGAAAAGGCCCAAATTGAAGCCGAAGCTAGCAACCAACGAAATTTTGCAGTAAAACTGGAGTCTGATCTCAAGAGCTTGGCAGATGCTTACAACAGTCTGGAACAGGCCAACTACCGCCTTGACGCTGAGGTGAAAACCTTGCGGCAGGGAGGCAGTGTGCCCTATCCCGACGTGGAAGCAATAAAAGCCCAAGCAAAGGAAGAGGCAGAGAAGGAAAGTGAAGTGGAACTGAACGATCTACTCGTCTGCCTGGGCCAGGAGCAAACTAAGGTTGAGAAGCTGAGTGGAAGGCTGGCAGAGCTCGGTGAAGATGTGGACACCCTGCTGCAAGGTATTGGCGACGATGCTGCCTTGCCAGATGATGACGACGATGAAGATGATGACGACGACGATGATGATGATGATGATGATGCGAAGTAACGTGTTTCTGTACCACTTTCATCTCATGGTGTAACCTTAGCATCATTTATTCAGTCATGATGATGTGGACTAGTGATAACAATTGTACAGTGGAATGTGGATGATGTGTAGACAGAGGTGGCCATTTTATTTCTAAGTTATTTGTGGATGACAAGACTAAACTGCCGACTCACCTTCTAGTTTGATTTGGTTATTTGATACTAGTATAAATTATATCACGCCAAGTAACTTGGGTAATGTTGTATTTCCAAGGTCTACATAAGAGCAGCTGATACTGTACCTTTTTCATAGGCAGAGCTAATTTGATCTTATCAAAATAGCAAATTCTCTACGCGAATAAGGAAATAAAAGTAGTTAGCTGAGAAATCAAACCCACTCATACGATGGCAACCTGTTCTGACAGCGAGCAGTACATCAGCATGTAACACTCACTGGTGCATTTTGAGATTTACTCCCTGTCTCCATCTATTCCCAAATTATAAGATGTTTTATCTTTTTTCTGAAATCGTATATATCTAGACGTCTTTTATTATGTACATTTGAAGCAAAATGAGTGAGCCTGTCCACTAAAGATACACGTGTTTTAAAAAGAAGACTAAAATATCTTATATTTTGGAACAGACAGAGTAGTAGATTAGTCCAGTTAACCTACAAAAAAAATCATGAGCAACAATCTGGCTTTGTTGTTTCATTCAAGAAAGTACAGCAGACCACAACAATTGATATGGACAACCAGCAACACATCCCCACAAAGACAAGACCTATGCAATCCGTGAGAGGCTTCTTCTTACATAGAATTTTGGTTGCAACCGGCTCATTATTCAATCTGATAACATAGAGGTGGTAGATACTATGTGAGAAGGGGGATTTTCTACGACCTCTACTGCGGCGATTTTCTATGACCGTAACATTATGGCTGCAGGTTTTGGTAAAGTGATCTTCAAACATTGTCCAAGAGAGGCCAACTCAGTGGCGTATGAGCTGGCTAAAGATAGTTTTCATTCTTTTAGCTCTTCTATCTGGGACGATGATTCCCCTAGTTTTATTTTGCATAGTTTGATAAACAATGTAAGCCTACTTTGATAAACAATGTAAGTGTCTTTGACACGATGTAAGTGACTTGTTGAGAGGCTGCAAGTTTTTGATGCACTCCTTTTTCTTATCAAGGTACTTACGGGGAGTGGAAGGTTTTAATAAGGTGGCTTGCAGACCTAATTTGATAAACGATGTAAGTGTCTTCGACACGATGTAAGTCACTAGTTGAGAGGCTGCAAGTTCTTAACACACTCTTTTTTCTTACCAGGATACTTACGGGGATTTGAAGGTTTTAGTGAGACGGCTTGCACCCCTAATAATATATGAGTTTCAAAAAAAAAAAAGACAAAAACACATAATAGACAAACACCGATCGGTTCAAACTCCAATCTCAATCACCCACATGGCATGACAAGACCAGGGATTAAGAGTTCACTAGATACTACTAACAAATTATAGTTGCTTGGTACAACGATTTGCTTGCATGATAATGTTACAACATCTGACCACTAATCACAAATTTCTAGTAACATACTGGAGTTGGTCTGATGGATTGTCTTAGACTCATATCTCGCCGTCCCAGAGTTCGTCGACTGACTTGTAAGGACCGTCGGGCGACACAAAATACTCCCCCTGGGACGCCCTCTTCTGCGGTATCGTCGCGATTGTCTCCTTATCCTCCTTGCTCAGCTCCCAGCCGGAGAAGATGGCCATGTTCTGCTCCAGCCTCTCCCTGTTGAAGCTCCTCGCCACAAAGCACACGCCCTGCTCGTACACCCAGCGCAGCGCCACCTGTATCCAAGATAGGAAAACTTCCTTCATCAGTATAAATTTTATTTTGACTGAAGCATTTTGAACTCTAGCCATGAGCTTGACCTCATGGAAAAGTTCATGTGTTCTGAACAAACCAATGCAAGGTTTCTTTATTCTGATTTCCACTAGGATCACATGATTTCATTTTTCGCGCACGGCTCTCTGGATCATAGGTTTGAGGTTGTAGAAATTCTATGAAATTCATATGGAATATGGATCGGCTCATGCCATAACAATTTGAGTAAATTATACTTTTCACTGCCTTCTTATCAAGATAATTTTAAAAAGAACTAAGGTTTAAAAGGGGTAAAAGAACTCTAAGATGAGATTTGCCCCATAGAAAAGTTTGTCTGCCTCGTGTTTTGGACAAACCAATGCAGACTTCTTCATTTTGATTTCCAGTAGGATTCATCGTGGTGATGCAAAATAATACTCCCTCCATTCGAAAATAAGTGTGGCAGATTTGTCTAGTTACGCATGTGTCTACACACTAAAACGTGTCTAGATACATACTTATCTAGACAAATCCGGGACACTTATTTCTGAACGGAGGAAGGACAAAGACATAACATAACATTCCTTAAAAAAAAAAAAGACAAAGACATAACATAAAAGAGCAATTTCATGAATGATGTTTTTAGATGGTTAATTAAAAAGAAGTCTTTAGATGGATGTTATGTTGATGCTTTTATGAAGTTTGTGACCTAAACCATGTTTAGTATTGTTGTGGTTTGCGATGACCACGTTTCCCAAGCCGGTTTTGGCTACTGCACTGTTTGACTAACCAATTTTCCTTTGCTTTCACGGCCACTTCTTAAAACAAATAAAATCACAGGATATCATATGATAAGTTGTGCACAGTTCAGCACCAAAGTCTGAGCCTTAAGTCTTACAAATGCGCTAATATGAATTTGGCCATGGCAGAGTTCTCCAAAATTTGAAAAGGGTATATTTCCAAACAAAACTACTCCCTCTGACCCATATTAGTTGATTCAAATTTGTCTAGATATGGCTGCATCTAGCACTAAAACTTGACTAGATACATTCGTATCTAGATGAATCTAAAGCAACTAATATGGGTCGGAGGAGTAATAAAATCGCAAGCAATAGGAACAGAAACAATCTGATAGTATAACCAAACTACAGGAATTATACTCCCTCCGTCCTGAAAAGGATGTTGCAAAGTTTTCTAAATTCGGATATATCTATATACTAAATAGTGTCTAGATACATTCAAATTTAGAGAAATCTGCGACATCCTTTTTAGGACAGAGGGAGTATTATAAATAAGTTCTGCACAGTTCATCAACCGTAATCTGAGCCTTGAACCTTATGAATGCACTTAAAGGACCTTGACAACTCTATTTCTACAGAAGAGATTTTTTTTTCAAAATTTGGATAATTGCTTTTGCAACCGGGCCTGATGCGCAAACAACCGGCTGTTCCAGCAGCAGGGGCCACTAGTTCGACTCAACCTGGAACTTCAGAGGGCTAGCTTCCTATCATGAGAATTCTATCTCTTTTTACACACAACCTCATGCTACAGTAATCAGGTATTCAGATAGACTTGTGCACTTATGTTTTTAGAACAACAAGATGGCCTATATTGAATAGGTGAGCAAAAGGTCAAATGGATCAAAACAATTGAAATCAACAAGAAAACTAATGCAGACCAATACTGTTCGTCGCTTTCTTGACTATATTGTACATCATATATTACTATAAAATAAGTTGTGTGCACTGTGCAGTTCATTAGCTGTAATCTTGAGTCCTAGGAATGCACTTCAATGAACCTAGCAACTGAAATTCTACAGTACAGCTATTCAAAAATTGAATAAAGTGCTTTTGGAAGCAGAACTACTATCTTGCAAGCTACCGGGACTTGCGCAAAACAGAATTTTGGTCTTCTATTTATAAGCTTAGCTGCAATTCAGTAGTACTACTATTGAAGTCGAGCAAAAGAAAGATGTGACTATGTGAGTTTACCTGCGCGACGGTCTTGCCTTTAGCGGCTGCGACTTGGTGCAGGACGCCGCTCTCCATGACGGCGTCGGAGCCCCATACGGTGCCGAGCGCGCCGAGCGGGGAGTAGGCCGAGACGACGACGCCGTGGCGCGCGCACGCCTCCCGCACCTTCTCCTGCCTCCACCCGACGTTGAGCTCCACCTGGTTGACTGCCGGCGGCACGGCGGCGAGGGACACCAGGCGCTCCATCTTGGCCGCGGAGAAGTTGCTGACGCCGACGGACCGCGCCAGGCCGAGGCGGTGGCACTCCTCCATGCCCCGCCACACGCCCTCCATGTCGAACTCCACCTGCGCCCCGCCGTCGGTGGAGACGGGCCAGTGGACGAGGAAGAGGTCGAGGTAGTCGAGGCCGAGGCGGGCGAGGGACTCCCGGAGCGCCGGCACGACGCGGCCCGGGCGTGCGTCGGAGATCCAGAGCTTGGAGGTGACGAAGAGGTCGGCGCGGGAGCCGACTGCGCCCGAGCGCACGGCCTCGGCCACGGCGGTGCCGACGACCGGCTCCGTGCCGTAGAAGGAGGCCGTGTCGATGTGGCGGTAGCCGAGGCGGACGGCGTGGAGGATGGTGTCGGCCAGGTCCGGCGGCGCGCGTGAGGAGCCCGTGCCGAAGCCCAGCACCGGCATGGCGTGGCCCGTGCTGAGGGTCACGCACGGGATGGCGGCGGCGCCGGCCATCGATTGGGTTGGGTTGGGGTTGTGGGGGTTTGGGGAGGGAGGACACGTGGTTGAAGTGTATAGCGTGGAGTACGGGACGGGGCAGGAAGAGAACGCGGGAGACAGAGAGAGAACGTGGCCATCCCAAGCACGCGTTTAAATATCGCTCCTACCGAGATTCAAAAAATATCGTTGTAAGAATATTCTTTCGTGAGAGTCAAGTCCACGGGGAGATTTGACTTTTACCCCGTTCTATCGTTTTGTTGAATTTTTGGGCTCTCATTTTCAAATGACAAGACTTATCTTTTTCGGACTTTAGGGTATACTAGTACATATAGGTAGGTGAACAAATATGTGACATCCTTTTCAGTTTTTGAGACCAAAGGGGTATATATGTTCAAATCTATCAATAACCTCAAAGAAAATACTATTCCCTTCGGCCAATATTAATTGATTCAAATTTGTCTAGATTTAAATAAATTTTAATATATAGATTTATCCAAATTTTAATAAATTAAAATAAATTAATATGAATCGGAGGGTGTACGTCGGAGAACCTAGAATACTGCCACCCCAAATCTCACCATCCGCGGTCTCTTATTAGAGCATCTGTTGTAAAATGTATTTTACTGCAGCAGGGCGAATAAAAGCCGGATACGGCAGCGCGGGACAAAGAAAAGACGTTTAAATACAATTACAATTTTAAAAAAGACAATTTTCAATTTGCAATATCCAGTTAAAGGTCATGAAATCTCAAGGTGAATTTTGAATTCTAAGTTTATCCCCTGTGTTGTCTTGTCTTTTCTATTTTTTTTAAACTATTGTCTTTTCTATTGGGACGACACTACAGCGAGCACCGAATGTTGTTCCTTCTCCCCACACTACGAACCTCACCTAACGTTGTTCCTCCTCCCCTCACTACAAACCTCTCTCACTGCCATGCGACCTCCCTAGCTGACTATCTAACATATCAAAATCGAGTGTATTATCGATCTTTCTTACCGACTCCGAAGTTTTATTTGTTTGTCATTGCACGTCCACCTTAGCGTATGTGAGCTAGCGCACTCTATAGCCTTGTTCCGTAGAGCATGTCCACTTTGCAGTGTATGTCAGGCGCTTCACACCCTTCCCAAAAGACAACACCTGTGGCACCAAGCCATTGTCCACATGTACGACAACACCTGGTAGCACCACACCATTGTCCACATGAGGCTTTTTGGTCGTCGCCGATGTATTTCCCTGACCCGCCCTTGTACTGGTATGTCAACACGACATTAACAGTCTAGAGGCTTCTATCCAGAACACTAAGTATAGTACTATTATCAATATACAAGCACGAATTTGCCAAATCTCTCATTAATTCCTTAGACAAATCACCAATATAGCAAGCGTGAATTGAGCCAAATGTCTCATCAATTTCATAGACAAATCACCTCCCGCACATGTCTTTTTATCTTTAGAAAAGTGTGTTATGGTCGCCAAAACCGATCCTGATGCTGGTAAACCAATCAGACATTATGAAGGCCAAATCAACATGTGCTCTCCGTCAAAATATCAACCAAGTGGATGGACTCTGTACCGGTGCAGCTACCTGGCTGAACATTCTTCGTTGCCTTGCTACTACCTGAAATCTGCGTCCCTATAGACGGAGCTCAGGCTCGAGCGCCTCGACATGGTCGCGTGTGGAGCAGGTTGGTGTGGGAGGTGGTGCAGCTCTGCTGGTGGTACACGTCAGTGGAGAAGAAGGCAGGCTGGACGCACGCACGAGGCGCAGCTGTTCGGCCGGGCGAATGGGGAGCTCGAGCTCGGCTTGTTTCAGGCCGGCGAGATTGTTGGTGGCCGCCAAAGATGGCCCACAACGACGATAGGATCGCCATAGAAGGAGAATGGCCAGATGCGCTAGCCTCGTCCTGTTCCTCCGGTGAGATCTGGAGCAACTTGGTCGGTGTTGGGCAGGTCGCAGAGATCGTGCTCCGGTGCTCGCACGACTGACTTTGGATTTATCGTGAACTTGGCGAGCGCTGCGTCGTTGCAGGCGATAGTTCCAGTATGCCGGCGAGCTCGACCCGGACGCTACCCCTTGTTTCTCTATCGCTGAAACAGGCTGAAGCTGTAACTAATCGATCCTCTGTAGACGGTTGTCTTGCCAAGACCAGAGGTAGTCGGCGGCAGCTTGCTACAGATTGATGCATATTTTGTCTTGTGGTCGGACAGGCTCCCGTGCACTCAGCCATATCGATGAGGACCCATCGTGTTGCCTTATTTAATTTGTATGGTACACGGATCAGAAGTGCGGGCTAAGGCAAAGCAGGGCTTGAATTAAAGAGGAAGGCAAACGCGCTGCTGACATAGGAAGGCGCACGGTCGACGGACGAAAACGGGATGGACGAAAACCTCCTTAAGACAAATTATATAGTAGAGATTACTAGCGAGATTCGAAAAATACTGTTGTAAGAATATTCTTTTGTGAGAGTCAAGTCCACCGATATGATATGATTTTTACCCCGTTCTACCGTTTTGTTTTTAGCACTAAAAAGAGCACGTTTAAATACAGCTGCTAGCGAGATTCTAAAAATATTGTTATAAGAATATTCCTTTCTAAGAGTCAAGTCCACGGTTATGATTTGATTTTTACCCCATTCTACCGTTTTGTTGAATTTTTAGCCCCTCGTATATATTACCGTCAATATATCATTTCAATAAAACATCACTTTTAAAAAGTACTCATTCTGTCTCAAATAGGATGCATATAGTTTTTTGTCAAAATTTTACCAACTACATAAAAAAATGTGTTGATATTTATAATCCCTAATCAGTATTGTTAGAACTATTACAAAATATATCTTCGTATGATGTGCATTATATATTATAGATGTTGGTAATTTTCTCTATACAGTTGATCAAATTTTGAATTTGTTGACTTTGTCCAAAAATTATATGCGTCCTAATTTAGAATAGAGGGAGTATAGTTGTAATCTTGTTATCTTACTAATCCATATTTTCGTTATTAACTCTCTTGTCCAAAAAATAAAGTAGAATTTTGGATATATGATTTTTGTAGTCTTATTATCTTACTAAGAGTAGATCCCGTAAACAGGTCAAACCCGTAAAATAACTAACGGTTTGTAGTTTTTGACGAAAAAATCGTGCCGATCAATTGTAAACTAGACGATCCGTAAAAGAAATTACAGGTCAGGGCCAAATCCGCTCATCGACCTCTAAATTCACGGGCTTGAGGCCAAAACTATACGCAACCTGCAGTCGTCTAGTCGTTTGCCCACGAGTCGCCGCCAACACCTATCTACTGCCTCCATCTCCAGCAACGCCACGGCCAGATCTCGGCGGCATGAGCCTCAACTTGGCCCCGCCGACCGCTGGAGGCATCACGCAGCCTCAACCACTGCCTCATGTGGTTATCGTGGCTCCCGGGGCCGTCGGGGGTCTCCCCATCGCTGGCGACGTTGCCACAATGATTGCGGCCACGAGCATCAGGAACTAGAAGCACGCGGGTACACATGTGGTCACGCAAGCCACAGCGGGCATCAATGTTGTCCCGACAGTGAACCCCATCACAGTCCCCACCCCGGCACCGAAGCCGAAGGCGCCCCACGAGAAGTTGCTATTGGCGGGGCCGAATGGGGCCAAGACGAAGAAGCTGGTCCACCGCATCGGCCTACCACCACCGGTCACGCCTCCTCCGTCTTCCAGTGTCCACAACGCCACCAGTGCCCCCCACGTATTCGATGATGGGTCTACAAGGTAATAAATTTCTATCTTTGATTCGCATGGATGTCCATAGCTTATGCTGGGCTTTTCTCCGATTTAGAAACAATGCCCATGTGTCCGAGGCGGAGGTTCACATTTCGTTCATGGATCTCCTAGACGAGGCAAAGGTTCACATTTTCGATCCACACCTCGATCCCTTTGGCATGGACGGTGAGGATGATGAGGTTGACGATGGGGTGACCGAGGTCGAGGAGGGAGTGTACAGTGCGACTCAAGTGGAAGGGAAGAAGGAAAGGGCCGTCAACTACACCGAGATAGAAGATACTACCTTGTGTCATGCTTAGGTGCAAGTGGGGATTGATGTGGTATCCGGCACAAATCAAATGGGGAAGCGCTATTAGCAACGCATTGAAGATAAGTTTTGCAAGCTCATTTCCCAGGTATGGCAACAGGTGTATCACTCGTACCGATCCCTACAAGGCCGGTGGGACGTGATCAAACCAGCATGTAGCCATTTGAGTGCGGCTATGGACCAAGTGAGGATGAATCCTCCTAGCGGCATAACTATCAACCAATATGTTAGTTTTTGTGATTGTAGGAATGACATTGCCGATGAAAGGTGCAATGACATGGCCGGATCCAAGAACAAAATATTTCCATTTAAACATTGCTTTGATATGCTCCAACATATTCCCAAGTGGAAATTGAGGGAGGAAGACGCACCACCAAAGAAAGGGGTAATGCTTATGATGGATGGTGATAGTGAGGATGACAAAGAAGGAAGGAACAATGGCAAGCCCGAGGGAAACAAGAAGGCCAACGAGAGGCTCAAGATTGAAGTCGAGGCATCAATGTTGAGGGAAAATTTTGATCAAATGATGAAGTCGAAGGAGGCAATGACATTTAAGACATTGGAGGCGAAGCTTATCATGACCGAGAAGAAGAAAGAGGTGAAGCCTGAAAAGTTGGAAGCCTCGCGAGAAGAAGCAAGGCGCAAGGCTGAGTTGGAGGAGAGGAAGATCAAGCTAAAGGAAACCAAGGCAATGAAGGAGCTCTTGGCTAAAGAGAAAGAGTTCATGATGATGTCCACACAGGACATGAATGATAAACAATTTCAGTGGTGGAAGGAGACCACTTCGGAGATCATGGAGAGAAGAAGGCTAGCTCGTCAAGGCGGTGGGGCAAGTGGTGGTGCATCGTCTACTCTTCAAGGTGGTGGCAATGGAGGTGGCGACGGAGGTGTCTCCGATGAGATCGGAGGAAATACCGATGCTTGATGTATCATGCTCCCTTGCGACTAGGTGCAACTTTTTTGGGTCAGTGCTCGCGACGATTTGATGTAAAAACTATAAACTATGCATCAATTGCTTGCATATCAATCTTGCATTTGCATATTGATCATGCATAAACCCTATTTTACGGGCCAGGACTGTTCTGCGCCGGTAGATCCCGACCCGTAAAACATGTTTTCCGTGGCATGTAAACTGCATTTACGGTTTCGCTGTTTACGGGGTCTGTTAGTGATGCTCTAATCCATCATGTTCATTAATTAATCTTTTCTGTAATTCCAAAGGCTCTCTTAATTACTCTTGAACTGGTAAATTTATAATGACTGTGGTCAATTAAACTAAGCCTATTTTTCTAACAATCAACACCAATAGTCACATATCAACCATAATAAATCACAAACCTAGTAATTAATGACATGATTCATTTAATTATTACTCCCTCTGTCCCAAATTATTTTGTATTCTATGTTTAGTCAAAGTCAAACTTCTTAAACTTTGACTGCGTATATAAAAAATATATCAATATCTAAAATATGTAATAAATATAGTTAGACTCACCATAAAACATACTTTTATATTGTATATAATTGATATTATGAATGTTATTATTTTGTTCAAGATGTTTAGTCAAGTTTTAACATGTTTGACTTTGACCAAACTTAGAGTGCAGAGTAATTTGGAACGGAGGGAGTACATCTTTTCTCTATGGTGTCCTAGTGGTAGTACCACAAGAGCAAGTATAATAAGGACTAGTCAGTTGACTATAAGGAGTACTCCCTTCGTCACGGTTTGGAGGGCATTTTAGAGAGATTGTTGGAACCTAGGTGAGCGCTGATTGGGGCTAGATTTGTGTCAAAAACATGCGCGGAGCCCTATTAAACGTAATTACTCAATGAGAACGGAGAGTTTAGGTCCATGCATTGGTGCACTTGCATGCAAGAATTAATTTCTTGGCTGCATGTAGTAGGAAGTGGGAAGAAAAAATATGGCATTAATTCTGTAATTAAGTCTAACGCGCCTAGGAGGAGAGGAGTTTTGGAAACACATGGTTTTTGTAAGACGCCATCCAAACCTTGACGGAGGGAGTAAAATATTATTATTTTACTTAGTTGGATGAGTGAGAAGATGAGAGAGAAGAGAAGTAGGTTCTAAACTAAGAGTCAGAGCTGCAACACGTGCTTCTAGACATCTAAACTAAGAGCAAGGACAATAGTATAGTCAACAGTTGGCTATACACTGATGCCATATCACCTAAGGCCTTTTTCAGTGGGGTGTATCTTAGCACGTTTTCATAGGGAAAATTAAAACTTAAGAAACAATCATGACAATAGGGAGTATCTTAGATGGTTTTTTTAGAGATGTTGTATTTAATGATTTTATGCTCATGCATGTGTGTGATTGGACTAGCCAAGTTTTTTTGCCTATGGTTGCGTGTAGGAGGTGTAGCTTAGCTAAGATACAACATCACTTTCTTTCTTTATTAACTATGATGCCACATAAGCAAATTGTTTAGGATATAGAGCTAAGATACACTCATTGTGAAAGGCCTAAAGCCAACACTAGTACAATAGCTTGTTATTAAGTGGGCTGTGTTGAATTAAATGCTTGCATGTGTATGCCACCTTGTCCTTGCATGCAAGACTCACCACGTGGAGAGAGCCAGCTCTAACGCCCGTGTCTAAGCTGCATGCTGACTATAGTACACCATTTTCTGTGCGTAGCCGGGCTTTAGAATAAGAGCTCGCTTCCTTCTCTCTCCCATGTTCTCTCCATTTCACCTAAGATTTTACTAATATAAAATAACTTACATCCTGCTGACTATGACCTATTATACTTGCTCTAAGAGCCATGTATTAATAAACTAGTACTTTTTTATATCTAACTATTGTATGTGCTGACTATTAGGTTGACTCTAAGTGCGTGGAAATGGTATATATCCAACAACATAATTTATTATTGAACTTGCTCTAAGGTGCAGTGGTGGAGCGTGACAAGAAAATTTGGGGGGCAAAACAAAAAACTTGAATTTCGGGAGGGGGGGGGGGAGAGGGGGAGGGCGAAATGCTCTAAACTTCCTAATTTATACCCTGTAGAATTTTTTCCCACTAATTATCTAAAACCTGGGGGGAGGGGGGGCTGCAGCCCACTTTCGCCTACACTACCTCCACCAGTGCTAAGGTATATCATGCATGCCACCTTGCCAAATAATGATGTAGCATAACAATTAATAAAGAGAGAGGTGCTAGTGGTATCATAACACATGTAACAAGAAAATTTAATGTCAAATTCATCTTGTACTCCCTCTGTCTCGATTTACAGGGCTTATGCTGGTCATAGTGAAAAGTAACTTAGAGTAGTAATATATGTATGTTACTAGGAAGTTATTATCTTCATAGTGGAAAATAACATATGTGTGGAGTCATGCAAAGACTTATTAATTGCAATATAGACTTATTTTGTTTTGAAATGTGTGATGTTATGATAACATAACTAGTTACCACAAGCTTCTCTCTCATCATTTAATTACATGTCATGTCATTTAAATGCTTAATTGGCAATATATGTAGGACTATGTTACTACTGAAGTTACTCCCACTATGACTAGCCTTAATCTGAAAAAATATTTGTCCCACAATACCTTTCCTCTAAGGCTGGTCATAGTGGGGAGTAACTTAGAGTAGTAACATGCGTATGTTACTAGTCTAAGTTACTACCTTCATAGTGGTAAATAACATAGATGTGGTGTCATGCAAAGGCTTATTTATTGTAATGTATACTTATTTTATCTTGAAATGTGTAATGTTATGGTAACATAGCTAGTTACCACAAGCCTCTCTCTTATCATTTAATTGCATGTCATGTCATCTAAATGCTTAGTTGACAATACATATAGGACTATGTTACTACTCAAGTTACTTCCACTATGACTAGACTAATTTCTGCATGCATTTAGTTACCGGTAGTAACTCCCTATAATTACTCAATACCTCTCATTTTCTCCTTTTTTAAACCGGCTAAAACAACCATGCTCCCGTACGGTTGGCTTTCCCGTTTGCATGCAGAGTTTGTTAGGATCTCTAATAAAATGGAGCAATTAAACATGGCAGCTGATTGGAGAGAGGGGAGGCTAACCAAAGATTTAAACGTCCAATAGAATTTTATCTTGGTTTCCATGCAAATCTTAGTGAGCCTTTTAAACCAAGACAGGGGGAGTAGATAATACTAAGCACTAGTATCATACACTAGTAATATGATACTATCACTATGACTATTTAACCTGGCAGTGTATTTATTCCTATGCAAGTTGCAGTGTATTTCTTGTTTTTTCATTTACTTCTGCATTTTCAAATAAATAACCTTACTTTGTCCACAGATCAATGAACGTGATGATATGGGAGCCAAAAGTCCGGGTTAGTCCCTGGCCTGCTACACAGGGAGTAATAGATTACTCCCTGCATACCAGTTTATTAGACTAACACGAAGTTTAAGAAAAACTAGACAAATAGGCGAGCTTCGCCTCGCCGTCTTCATAGCGTCATCACACAAAGGAAGCTTTGATTTATAACAGCCAGTCATAACATGTATGTGTTCTTAGTGCTACTTTCCATGGCAGCACTCCTAGCCCATACTTTAGAGGTTATTTTTTTTTCCAGAGTAGACCTATGTTGTTCGATTTTTAAGGTTAGCAGGAAAATGGAAAATCAGGTTCATCTTTCAAAACTCTAGTAACACAACATGTTGTAATCAACAGAGGAATACAACTGGGAATTCAAGGTATATTGAAACTCATAAAAACAATGTTGCCTTCAGGATAAAACTTCGGAACCTGAAAGGAGATATCATATCAAAAGAGTATCGCAACGTGGTGGCATCGCGTTACATATCTCCTGCCAAATGAGTAACATATTCCTATCAAATGAGCTAGAGACTTCAGCTAGTGTAGTGGAGAGCAGAGCATAAGATTCAGCCAAAAGAGTATTGGTGCTTTTTTACAAACAAAAACTCAAAAACACCATATCAACAGTGGAGTCTGCGCCTGCTGCTGTAATTGGTATCATGAACCCAAATCACATCAGGAGGAAATCTGTGTAAATCATACGGACCTCAGTTTGAAAAAAATAGAGATATTGAATCACGATCTTGTCGGTGCAACTCTCCTTGGTACACCTATTTATATTAGGTGCCAATTTACCATCCATAAATGATTTCCAAGTGCATTCAACGCATGTTAGAAACCACCAGTGTTGGTTAGTTGTAGGTTTTTTACTGTGATTTTCAGCCTAAACATTTTGTCCTGAAAAGCACATCCGTTAGAACATATCCAAATTGGCACGACTACCGGGACTACATGAGTGATCTTAATGGATAGTTATGTGCCATTTCCAGTTGATTTGATTCAAATAGGCAACCTCAGTTTGAAAAAAATAGAGATATTGAATCAGGATCTTGTCGGTGCAACTCTCCTTGGTACACCTATTTGTATTAGGTGCCAATTTACCATCCATAAATGATTTCCAAGTGCATTCAACGCATGCTAGAAACCACCAGTGTTGGTTAGTTGTAGGTTTTTTACTGTGATTTTCAGCCTACACATTTTGTCCTGAAAAGCACATCCGTTAGAACATATCCAAATTGGCAGGAAACCACGCATAAAAAATCAAACGACTACCGGGACTACATGAGTGATCTTAATGGATAGTTATGTGCCATTTCCAGTTGATTTGATTCAAATAGGCAACCCTCCTCACCAATCTTCTCAAATATGATGCAGAGCGGCATAGATCCTACGCTCAACTGCATGATCAACTCACCGGTAATATCACAAATGCTAGGCCACATATACAATCACATGGAAGTCTACCTCTAACACAAAGCAACAATATATGCACCGTCTGTTCTGATGCATACTCAAGAACCATAGCTGGCAAAGATACCTAGTAACTTGTAATAAAAGAACCAAAGGAATAGTTAGCTTGGAGACACTATCTCCAAGGGCAAAAATCTGGTAAAAGAAAGTAACAGCCCAAACAACAGATGATCTTATGTTCTTGTTTTTAAATGTGCAGCCCACCCTGAAAATAGCAAAATACTCTCACCTTGAGAAGGAATGAAGCACAAAACCACAAGGATTCACGACCAGCAGACGAAAGAAACATAGACAGACAGACCCAACACAGATATGTACACAAAGGACCTGTAAGAAAGGGAATTTCAGAGAAGCACAACAGAGCACACCTCCTAACAAATGAACACAAAGAAGGTATTGTTAGATTTGGCTTTGTCAGGACAAATTGTTAATCATTAGGAATTTAGTAAAATAGAACAAATTTCTCACCTGGTTCATCAAAAGCTTTCTTCCAATTTCTCCCATCACAGGAATAGGCCTATCCAATTCCTACAAAATTGCACAAACGGTTATAGATCTAGAGAATCAAGGTTACACATGCAACTTTAGTTATCTTGACATATATTACACATGCATTTGCAACAAAAGTCAGAAATACACTGGCTCACCATTTAGTTCACAATCTATGAACCCAAGTCTCCGCATGAAAATCACATGGCAAAAAATTATTCAATGTAAACAGCTAACAGAAACTCATACGGCACATTCTCGCTGATCAGCAAGGTGAGTGTTGAGCCAGCGCTTAACAAAAACACTAACTTATTTTCAATTGTCGCAAATCCGATCATGTTTCATGTATGGTGCTTCAAGGTAAAAGAACACATTTGGCCTTCCTAAGCTCATAGATCTTGCTTATGCCAGACCCATGAAAAAGAATCACAACAACATGCCACCAACTTGTCATCGATCAAACAAATCTATCGAATGGTAACTCAATAAATTATTGTAGTGGGTATCATGTATACTACTCAAGATTACCAAGCAAGTCAACCAGGGGAGATTTTGCCAGGATTTAGTATGATATATTATAATGTATATGAACATACCATACGGAAATAAATCCTTGTTCTTGCTCGAGACATGGACAAATCAAAGCCGCAGATGCAAGGCAATCAAAGGCGCCCGAGACATGGACATCATGGACCAAGTTACCACGTGTTGCCGACCCTCTCGCTGGCAAAGGCTGCGACGACTTCGGTGTTCCCGAAGCGTACATATGGTGAGCATGCATGCTGGACTGAAGGCCGACGGGGAGAGCATGGAGTAGCAAACCGGGCTCCAAGCTTTACTTGAGATATTCCATGTTCTTCATGAATAAAATAGGGCAGATTATTCCGGGAATACGACTTTGATGTAAGCCAAAACTAACTCAACAGTCAAACACACCAACGAACACCTTCAGATGAGCACGCAAGGATAAAAAATACAAACATAGGTGAATATTGGCGTTCACTGCGCTGCCTAAAAAACGGTTTGCACTGTGTGATATATCTTGTGGGATTGCACCTGTAATCAGTGGCACAGATGCAAAGCTTAGCGTGTGTTTCACTTTTCTCTTTGTTTTAGTATTGCCAGGACAACATGCCATGTAGAAGAGCCAGACCACCCGCTCGGAGGTGGTAAAACCGAAACTCTAGTTTCACTGGGGCTTAACCGAAACATGTGAACCAAGACAACGCCCCCCAAGAACACAATAGAAAAAACTAAAATGTTCTGACAGTTAAATATGTGGCAGCTTCCTTAACTTCCGAAGTCATGAATATCTGAAAACAACGTTGATAGTAGTATTATGCATATGTAACTTATATATCTTCAGTCCCAGCTAATTGTAACAAAATGAAAGAAAGACATGAGTTAACTCTGTCAGCAAAGTAGCACACGCTAAGTTGTTGTTTTCTGAAATTTCAGCTAGCATCAATGTGATTACAGGCAGAAACTAACAAGTCATGTGTATATTGCAACCGCTAGCTTGAATAAACAAAGCTCCATAAACTGGACCAAGTAAATGAAGGAACAAAAAGAACTGCGTATAAAGCTTCCCATAAAAGAAGCTCATACCTGCACAAAAGTATTAATCATCAAAATCCCCTGTCAAATCTCATGGTCTATCTTTATTCTGGGCGTCAATAACGGGTTGTGTACACCAGAAACTTCAGTATGGAAAATGCAAAAATCGAACAGATTAGGAGATTCAAAGTGTACTTAAATAGCATATTAGATAATTCTCTGCATGCTGACTTCTTGAATATGAAGTTTTGTACAATCCTTGTCTAGAAAAATATTATCATGAATACATAAGCATGGTGTAAAATGGAGATTTCTCTAGAAGTCGTATAATGGATGATAAACCCAGATCTATGTATACCTACAACCAGAAGACATAAGATTTGTGTAAAAGAAACATGTCAGTGCTACCTAACAGAAACTACTGCTGCGATATCAAGTTGTATAGTTGACTATTTTTGTTAGTGGTAACTTTGTACATTCACAAGAATTAGTAAGTACCAAGAACATATATTATTATATTCCGAACAAAATTATCACTAATGCTTATATAAACTTTACAACTATGCTCGATTTCATTAAGGAAAATAAGAGTATCTAGGAGAAACGGAAACAAAACTACATAATGAAGTAGATAAAAGGCTTACTTAGGGCACCTAATTGAACAAGGTAGAAAAATAGCAACATAAGTATGATTTAGACGATGTTATAGACACAAATAAGAAGGGAGGACTTGAGAGCCAATATTACTCTCACGGAGGTAATTTTGGGATACAATTGAGTCATCTTTAGAAGATGAGCAGGAAATTTTGTATAAGACTTGAGTACGTGCAGAGTAAAGTTTGCCGTCCATCCAATATATAAAAGGGTACTTGTTATCACTAACATGAACCAGTCATATGTTTCAAAATAATAGAGACCAACAAGCAAGAGCCATACTTCGAAGCTCTTCGGAATGCTTCATGGCACTTTCATAGTCTCTTGCAGATAATAGATCTTCGGTTTGGTTGAGGACGGACAAATAATTTACCAGTGATGTAAAAGGCTTGAAACATAGTGAACTCGATTGTTTCTGCTTTGAGATTGTATATTATAAAATGTATTAAGCTAGGAGGTCTATTTTCATAACATAGAAAGGCGATTGACATGATGAGATTAATAGTTAATGGTTTCCGATGGTCGACTGTAAAATGTACAGTCGAATGCCACAACCTAGTATCTTAGAAGAGTGTAGTAAGAAATAATTCTAACCCAAGTATGTTCCAGATCTTGTTCGGAATGGATACCTGACTTCCAGGGAATCTGGTTAAGAATATTTTATGTGTTTGCCAGAACTACTTCAGCTTCATCAACCTGCATAGTAACAGGGAAATAATTGGGATGTAAATATAAAAAAAGGTATGCAAGCTGGACGCACAAAACATATTTTCATAATATTGCACTGTTTATTGCCTAACCTCGCTTGATCTCAAACATCGAGAAGGTAAGTTCCCACAGAATTCAAAGGGCAATTCCCACAAGTGTAGCTTGCACACTCCAAATCAAAGCGAAGATCAGAAGAGGGCTAATCAAGATTGTGGCATCCCGCAAAACCACTACCAGAAAATCGCGTTGAATTTGTGCATTGCATCGTCATCATCATGCATTGTTTGCTAAAACTATGTTTGCAAAGCGTCTTTGCTTTCTAAACGCCTCTATATTTTCAAACATCAAAACCGGGTCTCCGAGTTATTTTGTTTGTTGCTATCGGGTTGCAAACGGCCGTTTAGAATAAATAAAAATTTAAATTATTTTAATAGGGCGGTCGAGCGGCGATTGACCGATCGACCACCCCTAAAATATAAAGCGGTCCACCCCAACCAGCCCCATCTAATCCTAAACCCACCAACTATCCTACCCACACTGGCCACCTCACTCCACCCAATCGACTTTGCCACCTCGGCTCCCTCCCTCACCCAATCAACCTCGCCACATGGCCTAGCCTCCTCTCCACTCAACCCACTCACCCAGTCCCACTTCCCACCTCGGCTTTGCCTCTCCCACACCGAGCCTGCCCGTGTCCCTTCCACTCTGGTCCACCCACTGGTCCACCTCACCTCACCCACTTCCCACCCAAACCGACACACCACTGGCGCTGCCACTGCCCGCCTCACGATCCAGGCACTGCGTCCTTCTCGCCTCTCTCCCACTCGCCCTCGCCTCTCCGCCACTCGCGCGTCCACCGCCGGGCGCCGCCACGCCCTTGATCGCTGCCCTACCGGCAGCCTCACGCCGCTTATCGCCACGCCTCCCGCCCTCGCGCCTCGCCTCTCCCACCACCTCGCGATTCTCCGCCTGCAGCCGCCCTCACAAACCTCATGACTCGGCCGACCGTGGCTCCGCCTCATCGCCATGCCCAACCCGTCTCGCGCCCCAGCGTCTGCTCTCGCGCTTCTCCGCGGCCCTTCATGCCGCCGCCCTGCGGCATGATCGCGCCGGTCGCGCCAGCCCATGATCTCTCCTCCTCAGCGCCGTCCGTCGACAGCGCCTCACATGACGCTCCCTCCTCGCGCCGCGCTCCCCGTCGTCGGCGCCCGGCCCGCTCTCCCTGAGCTCGCCGGCCTCAGCCCACCTCGCCGCTCGCCTCCGCCTAAGCGTCTTGCCGCCTCAGCCACCGGGCAGCCGGCGTGACCTCGTCGCCCACGCCGTCTGCAGTCGTCAAGCCTCACGGGCGGCGCCATCTGCTCCGTCGCCCTGTCGGTTACTCCACGTACGGTGCGTGCCGCAGGAGCCCGAAGGATCTCTGCCGCAAGTTCGTCAGTGTCGCCTTGGAATTGCTCGCATGTGACAAGTTGTAACCCAATTGTTGTCCTGGTACCGCCAAGATCCGCGACTTCGAGCCGGGGACACCAAGTACGTCGAGACCACAAGCCGATCCGACGCTTGGAACCCGAACCTCTCCAAGATCTTCATCGGGACCCGAATCAAGATCGCCTTCCGGAACACCGAGTACACCAACGTGAACCCGGACACCGAGTCCGAGAACCCGATCGACAAGTGCTCCGTCCGAACCCCATGACCGACAACGTGACCCGAAGACCCCGGATGCGCCAAGACCTACCCCGACGGTCGAGAATGTTACGCCAAGATCTACCCCAGAAACCTGAGAACGCTTCCGCCGAGAACGTTCCGTCGAACCCTGAACCCCGAGACCAACCCCGAACCCCGGAACACCAAGACCGTCGAGCCCTTAATGTGTGACCCTTTTCCTCGAACCCTATTTTATAACATAACAACTTGTTGCATATTTAATCATTCATCTCGCATGCATATCTGTGGTTTGGGGGCCTTATGCCGATTCACCTAATAATTAAATATGGGGCCCATATGCGGGCAAATCTAGCCTTATAATGGCCTCATCTAAACTTGTGTAACGAACCGGTACCATATCTTGCCATGTTAAAACAACATTTAAATTGCGGGGTATCTAAACAACTTGAACCGCCTAATTAATTGTCGGGACCCCGGTTCCGCTTAATATGGCCTAATTGCATCGCACCTTTGCCATGCCATACATCATACATGCATCATGCCGATCTTCTGCCGTTGTATTAAATATTGCATCCGGTGTTTCTTCTAGTGTTTTGGTTCTTCGCGGATAAGGCCGTTGAGTTGATGTGAGCTTTGCCCCGATCTTCGGTCGACCCTTCGGCAATGTTTTCAGGCGAGCATCTCCCCCTTTCTACCTATCTTACTTTTATAGTCTTTATTCCCTCCTGTTGATCTATTGCTATCTGTGTTGCGATGCTCTAGTTTTCGTACCCTTTGATATCCCCTGCAGCCGTATATTGCCTTGGACACATCCTATTACCTGTTGTTTGGTAGATAGTTGGACTTGCGTGTCGTAGTCGCTTGCTCAAGTGTTGTCGCGTGTTGTCAAATGCCACGATTCTTGATGTATTGCCGCATGTTGATGTTGGAGATGATTCTAGTTTTACTTATCGTCACCTTAATTTACATTTAACAACTAAAATTGAATAAGCGAGAGGCATCGGTGGGTGATAGAAAATATTTGGTTTCGAGCACTTGTGTCCCGTAAGACCCCAGTACTTGATACATTCCTTGATTTATCGCGCTATCCACATCCGGGAGGTATATGGGACCCACGAGCGAGCTTGATTCGATCTTATTTCTTGGGGCCACAAACTAGTTTGAGGTGTTTTACTATCTGTACTTATGCCATGCTACTTTACGTATTTAAATTGTGCGAGTCTTGCATTGTCTTGTTAGGATCATGGCACGATTCATGATGTCGACAAGCCCAGCCACACTTTCGGGTTCCCGATCGTTTCACGGTAGTCCCATAACCTTGAGGTCTCGGAGCTTGCTTACTCGTTGGATTCTACTTAAGGGTGGCCCTGAAATATTCTGAATCTGTGATTGTTCGATCGTGAAAGCCTCGTTGGGTTTTGTTTTGTTTTCCGAGGTTGATCGAGCGTGTGTTGCTATTGGTGCACCCGGGGTAAAACTTTCCAAAGCCGTGTCGCGGATATGGACGACTTGGAACGAGATCTCGATCATAGACAAGCATAACTAAAGTTCTTGCTATAATTTGACTTATAATGACTAGTAATCGACTTCACTATAATGGAATGGATAAATAAAGCGCCTGAATTGCTTGTTTGGTTGTATTGCGACAATTGTATCGACTAGTAAATCTTGCAACTTCTAGCGGAATGGTGAATAAAAGTACCAACAAGCTTTGGGTTTATGGGTTATCTCATGTTAATCAGTGTCGACTAGTAAGTATCGCCACTATAACGGAATGGTTAACTAAAAGTGCCTTGCTTATTTTATCGGACGATTATCTAAATCGACTAGTAAAGTGCCACAACTATAATCGAATAAGTAAAGCGCCAACGTGTGAGTTCCTCGGTTGACTTCCTCGTTGGTCTCGAGGAAACACCGGGATGGGTTTGTTTGGTGTTAGCTTGAGTTGGATCCGGATAGGTCATTCTCACCTCTCTCGATATCCTTGATTGTATCGAGTCTCTATAGGTTGTTTAGTGCATCTTGCGCTTGATCCATACCTATGTAGGCGAGGACCGAATTCTAGCCTCGCTGTCTTGGCCTCGATCGACGCTCCTCTTTTCCTTTGCCCTTTTGCACCCTTTTGTTCAAGCGGTTTTGAGATCGGCCGTTAGCGGGTTACCCTTCCTGGCTTGGCAAGGGGGTTATGGGCGCCATTGGTTATTCTTGAGGCTCTTAGCCCATTTGCATCTTGTCCGTAGTCGGACGCTATCAATTTCAAGGTGATTTGGATCTTTGTATATTATATCGTATTCTTGACTCGGAGTCAGCTGTTATATATATATCTCTCGTGGGTCCCATCGAGGATGTTGTGTAATGTTATTACTTCGTTTTCCACCCGCACGAAAGTGCCTGGTGGGCACCTTTGAATCGTTTCTATGCGGGTTTGGCGAATTTTGCTCAAACTTGCATAGGTCCGATTCTGAGGGTGTTACAAAGATCCACGGCTACACAGGCGTACATTTAGTCCTGACTTCATCTTCTAATTTTTAATTTGTTCAAATTTCTGCCCAGCAAAATAAAATGTTTCCATTCTAAATAAACTGATGGGCATATATTTAAGGAGATGCAACTGCAAGAGTAAAGCTAAGAGACTAATGGCATAATATCCTGTGTTAACCAAAATATCTATTTACAATTGTAAGTTCTCTCCCGTGTATACACCGGTTCTCGGTAATTCGTAGACTCCCCTGGATGTAATGAAATTTTGATTTCTATCATGGCACAGTGACGAGGTTTAATCTCGTCAATGCCCATTGTTATGGACTTGGGTTTTGGAGAAGATGGGGATGCTGGAGATCGTGGCACGGTAATGCACAAGCAACCGGACACGAGATTTACCTGTGTTCAGCCCCCGGAGGGAAAACCCTACTCCGCTTGTCCGCTCTTTGATTACTGGCGGAACCGAGGTTACAGTCGCAGATTCGATCTGGCGTGGATGCGAAAGTATGAGTCGAGTTTCTAGGACGTGCCCTCCGGCCTTTATATAGACTTAGGCGGTCTCATGTAGTCCTAGTCGTTACAAGTTCTAGGATTTTACCCTTTGAATTTCCTATCTCCTCTAGTCTTGCTCTCCAAGGATCCAAGACGTCATGGGCCTTGGCCACCCGAAAATCTTCATGGGCCCAGATGTCCGCTGTGGGCCTTCTTTGGGCTGGACTAGGTATGTCAAGTTACGCACGTAGGGTATAACCATGTCAAGAGCCTCGAGTGATCGGTCGAACCATAGATTACCGAGGACTCTTCTATCATTCGGAGCAACTATATGTTAATAGTATATGTGTAGGGATTGTTGATGCGTGTGCACGACTCACCGGATCGTGGTCGATTAAGCGCCTTAGGACGAAACAACACGATCTTCTTGAGTTCGGGTCCCTTAACCCGGCCTCGAACATATCTTTGGCGTAATTCAACTCAAGCGCGGAGGACTTATAGGAGTGGAATTCGTGATTTTAATTGGTGTACCCAACGTCCGTCAGATTTTTCATCGTATCACTGGTACGGATTCATACTAGCAGAGCGCAAAAAGCGTTGTCGGGCCATCGATGATATCTCAGAGGTCTTATCTTTGCGTCGCAGACGCGAGATCCAACATTTATCACCTCGGAGGTGCTTCGTGGCCAAGGAGATTGTTGCTCACTTAGCGTTTTGTTGGGGCGAGTTGCCAAAAAGTTTTTGCATGCGGATCCGAAGATCGCGATCGAAGATTTCATAGGGCGCGACAGCCTCCTATGGGAGTAGCCCCCGAGTGTCTGTTCGAGTCGTAGACTCGAACGGAGACTTTCAGTTCAAGCATTGTTTCAATCATTAGGTCGCAGGACTCGAAAATTTTCGGATGCTTAAATCAATCCTCCCTATGGGAGTAGCCCCGGAGTCCGTAGTGGAGTCATAGACTCGACGTAGGACTCAGATAAGTAATTTTGTCCTCATTTGTTTGTCGGGTGCGCGGCCAGCGCTCCTGATAGGAGTAGCCCCCAAGTATTTAGTCGAATCATAGATTCGAGTGAGTACTTTTAACTGTGGAGCCGAAGTGGTGCTAGTATATCTTTTGATGACGTCAGTGCTTACGATCGATGACCTCAAGCGTCTGCTACGCCAGATGATCGGACGGCGGGTCCCACTTGTCGACTTTGAATTGACCGTCACGCGGCGTGAGAGATGATTACGTCTCCTCGATTTCCGCACGTAGCGGCGTGGTAACGACGGTTCGTTTGGTGCCGACACGCACGGCCAGATCTACCGTTGGCGTTAGGTCTTCTCGATGGACGGCCAACGTCGTCTTCACGTTATAATCCCTGGTGAAATCGTGGTTTGTTTTTCACCGCAGTTCATCTATTCACCGCCTCCTCGTTCTTGAGCTATTCGTCACCGATAGTTTCCTCCTCATTTCCTTTGTCTTTCTTCGTTGTAACGCCACCACCGCATATAGCGCCATGGGAAAACAAAGAAATCCTCATCCGGTTGGGACCGGCCACGGAGGCAAGAAGGGCACCACCATCGCCGTCACGTCACCGGTGGTGGCGGCGATCGAACGCGGAGAGCGATCTCCGAAACTACGCGAGCGAGCCTGATCCCGCAAGACACGACGGCCGTGAGACTCCCCAATGAGGTAATCCCCGTCCCCATCCGGGTATCGGGTTATGTTTGTTGCCTTCATGATTCGCGGTTTTCTTTCCGTCCATGACTTCCTTCGTGGATCGCTCTTTTCTATGGGGTTCAACTCCATCATCCATCTCCCAACTCCCTTCTCCACATTGCGTGTTTTATCACGCTTTGCGTGTTGGCTTGGCATTGAGTCGCACTTTGGCCTCTTCCTAAGCTTTATTCCGTGAAGAGGCCTGTTCGGATGGTGTGTATCCCATTGGGGTTTCATCATCTCCCTCATCCCAATGTGCAATTCTTTTCCTTTTCCATGTCCGAATCATCGATCTTGTGAGGAAATGGTTTTACATCCGTGACTCCGTCTTGCTGGGCAAGATTTTGGTCTCGCCTTTGACCCTCCCAATTGATTGAGAAGAAAAGATCCTGAAAACCAAATCTTAGGCGATGAGGTGGCGGAGATAGAGGCCTCAGACTCGGGTGGAGGATCTCCAAGCGATTCTGAGAAGGAGGTGAACGGTGTCGACATCATCCGGACGTTTCTTGAGCGTCGTGCAGCCTCTCCAAGCGAGGGCGCGTCCGATGTTTCTTTACTCTGGCGCCGTGATCCGACGAGGGTTTCGGTGAGAAAATCTCGAGGTGGAACTTGACAAGGCTCTTCGCTACGTTGAAGTTCAAGGCCGACGAAGAAATCCCGGAAGTCGCCGACTCCCTTTTCTTCGACGTTGGTCGTAACGAAGGTGTAGATTTGCACGTAGTGCTCCCTTGTTTTTGTCACCGTGTGTACTTTTTCCTTTGTTTGCTAACAAAGTTCCTTTTCCTTTGCGAGCTTCAAAGTCTGGGCATGGCACCACCGTTGCCGAAAGGTATCCGAATGCCCGGATAATGAAGTGGTGGATTCCGTGTCCGGCTACCGTCACGCGATCCCCGGAGGATGCCGACGAATCGAGTGAGGACCATTCGCAAGCGATCACGGAGCTCTAGCGAGTCGTCCGATGCCTCGACTCCGGAAATCCTCTCCGGGCCTTGGCGTCATGATGATGTTCATGGGGTTCTTCCTCTCCCTTCCCCGCCATTCTGTGGGCTGTTGCTCGCACCCGCCAAAGCGGAAGAAGGAAGAAAAGAAGGAGAGAAGAAGGAAGAAAAGAAGGAGGAGAAGAGGGCCAAGGGCTTCTCCTATCTTCGACTGGCGAGCGTTGGGCTCGTAAGTTTTCTTGTTGCCACCGTTGTCCTTTGTTCCTTGTTATTTTTGCACTGTGTTGATTGGTTCGTATGCAGCAATCCTCCGACGGCTCTAGTGATGGTGCGAGATGATGGAGTCGAACATTGCGCCGCCTCCTCGACGGTGGCGACTTATGGTGACGCTTACAGATTCCTCCCGTGCAGAGAGAGTGGTGGTTGCGCCTCGAAAGTGCTCGGGTTCACCTTCGGAGCACATAAATTTTTCTGCTTGATGTTACGGGGGGAGCCCCCGAGTGTCTTCGTATGCTGATGTTGTTTATGCTTCTCTGTGTTGGGCGTAGCCCCCAAGTCCTGTTCTTACTACTATTGCCTTTTGTTGCAGCCTTTTGTCCAAGAGGCCAAGCGGCTGGTGGAGGAACGCCTGACCGAGGAAATCTGGCAGCTTCAAGGTATTAAATGCCTTTGTAGTAATTCTCTTGCTTATCCTGGTCCGTTTCTTTGACACTTGCTTGTTGTAAATGTAGAGGAGCATAACGACTCTCTCCGTGAGGTCGACGCTCAAGAAGAGCCTTGGCCAATCGGAGGGCCGAAGCCGCCACCGCGCGAGAGCGCTTGAGCCGAGCCGACGAAGGCCAAGTGAAAGAGCGTCTGACAAAGGAGGCCGCGGATCGTGAGGAGCAGCCCGCCAGGCGGCCGCTCGTGAAAAAGGGTGGCGGAGAAGTTCATGGTCGCTGCGAAGGCTATTTCGATTGGCGTTAGCTTTGTACTTGCTTCTTTTCTTGGATCTTCTTCTATGTTGCCTTTCTTCATGTTTTCTTCTTTTGTCTCGGATGCCGCAGCATCGAGTTCGACATGATGCTCGAGCACGGAGTGCTCTAGATGATGCCACCGTGGCCGAAGACCGCAAAGACCGTCAACTCCTTGCCAAGGCGAAAGAGGTCCTTGGTCGCTTCTACCAGAGCTCTTCCCAAGGGCGATCCCTTGAAGATGTGGATGCCTGGCAGGCTCTGTCGGTAGCGCTGCGGTATAAGCGCAAGCGAAGGGCATCGGCGCGTCCGTGGCCGGGCGATGGCCATGAGCCGACTGCCTCAGACATTTCTCGGATGCCAACGATCGGATGGATCCGAGGTAGCCTTCGCCTACTCCGCCGCAGCGATATGGGCCCAAGCTCATTGACTTGTCCCGAGTATGCATTACGGCAAATGAGGCCAAAGCTAGGCCTGCCCGAGGCGACTCAGTGTCCTCTGCCTTAGGCATAATAGACGTAGGGTAGTTTGTAGTCTACTTTTGTTCTAAATATCTTTTGTAGTACCATCCTTATGCCACGTAGTGGCCTTATATATTTTAATGAATTCCTCCGAGTTGTGCTCTATCCTTGGGTGAATGTCGGTGCCTTCTTTTTTCTCGCTATAGGATCCATCGGTGTCGACCAGTTGACACTTCATCCGAAGGCCCTTGCGACCATCATTGGATGATTCTCGCATTTCGCTTTTCTTCGAGATCGCGTGCGACTTGGAGAGAGATTTGCTTGGGTTACGGGTCTACCGACGCTTTAAATCCAAGGCGCACCGTGCAGCGAGAGGAGTATTTGATGGCGAGCGGGTCACCGTCCGAGTAGCGCAATGTAAGTTGATCCTTCTTTCGGTGTAGCTCGGTTCTTGGTGAGCCTGCGGCCTTATTCTTGTTTTGTGCGGTTGTCGCAGTGCCAATCTTGCTCGAGGGAAGAAAAGGCGTATCATTGCTCGAGTCAATTGCTTGACTCAACAGACATGGAGGCGGCTTCTTTTGGATGGATCGTGATCGCGCCATGGTTCTGGCGACGGTGCGAGATCGTGTCTACCGAGTTTCGGTGCTCCGCCAGTGCACATCACTTTCTCGCCGCACGTCATGTTTCCGTTGGATGTCGTGCCAATGACCCTTGCGGTTTTCCGACGAAGTTTCGAGTGCCAAGAATGTCAAGGAGTGCGGCAAAGACTCGTCGCGGTGAAGGCTGCCTTGTCTCTTGTGAGGGTGCACCGACGTAGATTTGGCTGCGTGGCGATCGGGCCACCTCTCGACCGGATGGTGGCGAGTGGAACATGCGTCGCATTACGCGTCAGAAGGCGAGATGCCGAACAAATTGTAGATTTGTTTGAGCAGCGTGCTCGGTTATTCTTCGTAATAGGTAGGACCTGAAAATAAGCAGATAGATGTAAAATTTGTATATTGGGCGTTTATGTGCCCTTTGTTGTAAAGGTTTGCTCGTTTGTGATCACGCAGTGCTTTGATTGAGTACGTGCCCTTTTCGTTTGCCTGACGTAGTCAGCTACTCAGGTGTACACGTTTGGTCCTCAGTCAATGAAATCGTGAGGTGGAGCCCCAAGTGCGTATGTAGCATGTATTAAAGTTGAAAATGGTCAACCAAGGTTGAAAGACACTTAGCTTTATTTATATCGTAATGGAGGAGGTACATGGTTCTACCGAGTAGCCTTGGTGAAAGCCTTATTGAAAGTAAAAAGGGGTAGGTTGCTACGGGTAGAATTGTCGCAGCGTAGATGTTTCATGGGTTGGAGTATGCGACTCGGACTCCACGTGCTTGAGGCGATAGGCTCCACCGGGATGACCGGTGATGACATAGGGTCCTTCCCATGGTGAATCGAGTTTGTTCGGTCGCTTTGCTTGAGTCGCAAGACGAGGTCTCCTTCGACGAAGGACCTTGGCACCGGTATGATAGTTGCGAGACTCACTGGTACACCGATCGATCAGTCGCTATATCCCGTGCTTCGTCGAGTGTGTCGACGGCGTCTTCGAGTGCAGTGGACTCGGCTCATTGTATGCGACGACTCGTGAGCACGGTGGCGATTACCGGTAGCACGGCCTCGCGTGCACCATGAAGAATGGTGTGGAGCTGTTTGGCGTAATCGTAAGCTCCACAGATGACGGTAGCTCTTTCGTCCGCTTCCGACTTTGTGCTCGAGTGAGCTCATGAGGCGCTTCTTGATGCCGGGCCGATTAGGCTGGCCTTTTCCACTTGCCCGCTTGTTTGCGGGTGTGGCACCGAGGCATACGTGATATTGATCCCGAGGCCTTCGCAATCTTGGAATTCTTCGGAGATGAAGTTTGATCCGTTGTCGGTGATGATCTTGTCTTGCGACGCCAAACCCGTAGACAATGGATTCAAGAACTTGACGGCGGTTTTGCCCTTGTGGTTGGTGATCGGCATGGCCTCGATCCACTTGGTGAATTTGTCGATCGACCGGGAGGAAGACGTGTCCTCCTTTCAAGATTTTGGCGGTTGCCGATCATGTCGAGGCCCCATTGGGCAAAAGGCGAGCTATGGGTATGGGTCGAGTTCGACCCAGTGCGTGCGGTTTGTCGGCGAACCGTTGGCACCGTTGCATCTTCGGACGATGTCCTTGGCGTCGCTCATGGCGTTGGCAAGAGAATCGCTCGCAGAGCTTTGGAGACGAGGATCGCCACGTGGTGGCCGCAGATGCCTTCATGGATATCTTGAAGTATGGCCTTGCCGTCGTTGATGGTGACGCACCGCTGTAATACACCGTAATGCGTTTCAGACAAATCGCCTTTGATGATGGTGAAGGCTTTCGATCGACGAGATATGCGTCGGGCATCTGTCGGGCTATCAGGCAATTCTCCGTTTGTAAGGAACTGGAGGTATGGACGTGTCCAAGTTTCTTCAACTGCCATGACCTGCATCAGGTTGACCATGGCAACTTCGGTATCCAACTTTTCGGGTCCTTCATGACCTTCGGGTAGCGTAGCCCCAGAGTGTTCTGCTTCTTCGGGTGATCCTTTGGGGAATTTTCGCTTGATGGATGGCACGCAGATCTGTTCGAGGAACACGCCTGGTGGCACCTTTGCACGCAGATCTCTTCCAACGTGCCGAAGTTCGCAGCCGTCGAATTCTCCTTCGAGTGTGTTGTATAGCGTGCGGTACGCGATCATGTTTTCGGCGTGTGCGTCGCACTCATTCATCGTCTGCTGTACGACAAGGTTGGAGTCACCGTAGATGACCAGGCGCGTTGCGCCACATATTTTTGCCATCTTCATACCATGGATGAGGGCTTCGTATTGGGCCTCGTTGTTGGAGGCTCTGAATTTCATCCGAAGAACGTACTTCATTTTGTCACCTTGCGGGGAGGTCAGTATGACTCGCCTCGCTCTCGCTTCGCGCTTGGAGCCGCCGAAATGCATTGTCCAGATCGTGACATATCCGGGTGTCGGGCATCTGCAGCTCCATCCAAGATACCAGAAGTCTCAAGGACACGAGATTTGATTGCGTGTCGCTTCTCGTGAGACGATGTCCAGGGTGATAGTTCAATGCCCACAGGCCACGCGCCCTGTGGCCTCTGGGTTATTCAGATGCTGTCGGGTGCCTCGTTGACGACCATCACCGATGCTCCGGAAGTATTGGCTCGACCGTCCGAGCCATGAACACGCCGTAGGCCGACACAGTAGTGTGGGTACCGCTGTTTTGTTGGAGTGAGAACTCACCGAGGTAGTAAATTGGGCGTTGTACCCGTGGGTCTTGCCTTCTTGGTCGTTCGACCACGAGTCTTTATCTTGACCACCGGTGTGTGGCTGCTATGTAAAAGCAGGATCGCGCTCTTTGGCGTGACCAAACGGGCGAGGTGGAGAGGAGCCGCTTGAGGCTTTCAATCGTCATTGGCTTCGTGTCCACTCGAACTTGTCTCGCCTTTGGCGCAGAAATGGTAAAATGGTAGGGCCTTCTCGCCCATGCGGTGATGAACTCGTTAGTGTCTTTGCTACTCGCGAGTCTGAACGCCCTTGAGGTTTTTCGCTTCTCCATTGTCATGATAGCTTTGATTTTCTTTGGGTTCGCTTGATCCTCGTTGAGAGATAAAGTACCGAGACACCCGGGACGCCAAGGCACACTTTTCGGATTGAGCTTGATCCCGTGGCGATCAAGGTTGTCGAACGCCTCGGAGATCGCCGATAAGTGTTCTTGCCTCCTTGATTTTATGACTATGTCATCGACATAGACTTGGACGCTATGACCGATATGGTCCTTGAGGCGAGCTGCATGCATCGCCGGTACGCGGGCACCCGTTCTTTAGCCCGAAGGGCATTGTGTTGTAGCAGAATACTCCGAACAGTGTGATGAACGCCGTTTTCTCTTGATATTCGACCTTGAGTCGAATCTGGTTATAGCCTGAGTAGGCGTCGAGGAAGGAGAGCTTCTCACAACCTGCAGTCGAATCGATGATCTGGTCGATCCGAGGAAGAGGGAAGTGGTCCTTTGGGCAGTGTTTATTTAGTGACGTGAAGTCCACGCACATCCGCAGGATGTCCGTGTCCTTCTTCGGGACGATCACCGTATTTGCCAGCCACTCGCTTTCCTTGATTTTCCGGATGAAGTCTGCTGCGAGTAATCTGTTGATCTCCTTGCCGATAGCTTCGGCTCGTGGATCCGACAGTCTTTGGATAGACTTCTTGACTGGCTTGGTGTCTGCGAAGACATTGAGTGCGTGCTCGGCGAATTCCCTGGGAACTCCTGGCATGTCCGCAGGACACCAGGCGAAGATTTCCCAGCGCTCACGGAGGAATTCGACGAGCGCCTTCCTATGCGGCCGAGGTCGTTGGCGATCGGCGCCTTGGAGGCGTCTGTCGAATGGACTGCACTTTCTTGGTGTTGATGGTGGAGTCGAAGGACATGTCAGCGTTACGCCTTGTGAGGGTAGCCCATTGTCCGTCACCTCGCGGAGCCTTACGAGCTCGTCTTGCATGCCAAGGATCGAGATTTTGTTGAAATCGCCGCATTGGTCCGATCGGGTGAAGCTCCGTGGATCGTGATGACGCCTTGGTCCCGCATCTTGAGTAGTAGGTATGCGTAGTGTGACGGCCAGAACCTTGCGAATTCTACTCCCAGATGGCATGGTATTGCACGCGATCCACCACTTCAATTCTAGGCGCTCATCTTTGAAAGTTGTCCGGCTCAAGATGACGTCGAGCCCTATTTTGCCAGGGAAGATGCCTTCCTCGACAATGCCGTGGAACGTTGTGTCCGATTGTTCCAGTCGCGGTCGGGATCCGCATAGTCGCTAGAGTGCTTGCGAACATTAGGTTGATGCTACCGCCGTCCATGAAGACGCGACTCATCTCGAAGCCTCCGATCTGCGCCTCAAAGACCAGTGAAGATGACTGGGCGAGGATCCGCAAGGGTGATCCGCGAGTGAATGTGATGCAGACTCGATCCGCCGAGGTACTCGAGGATTGCGGTGAGTTGCCACGCCAAGTTGATTTGTCGGGTGATTTTCTTCGCACCCTATTTATTTGTGGCGTCCCTTCGTATCATATTGAGTCTTTGCTTTTGGTGGTATGCGACCGTTGTTTCTTGTTTGCCAGCGATTGGTTGATTTGGGCCTCAATAGGCGGCGGAGGAGCTCGTGTGCTATTTCACTGGCGTAGGTGCGTTTCAACGCAGCGATTGGAGCTTGTTGCCTCATCTGCACCATGCCTTCACCGAAGTTTCGAACTCATGGCGGCCCTGAGCATGTGGCTAGCTTTCTTTTGCCATCTTGTTTGTCGATGTAGAAGTGGATGGTGCATGGACCCAAAAGTTTGTCGAATCTTTGAGGGTCCGTTGTCGCGGCATGGCGTTGCCACGATCGTTGGTCGTCCGTTGTCGCGAAGTTTCCGCCGGTATCCTCCATTGCTGCCGTTGTCGTTCTGGCGGTCTGGCTTACTGCGACCATGTCGGGTCCGTCATGTCCTCGTAGACGCGCGATCTCCTCTTGTCATGTTAGCGTCTTGACCGTAGTCGCCCTCTTCATCTCGATTTACGCCCTGGATGCAATCTTCGCCGCCCCAATCTATGGCGATTTCCATGAGCCGGTCGAGTGTCTTGGGCTTTACACGCCCAAGTTTCTCCTTGAAGTTCGGGCGTTTGACGCCCCTCGAAGCGTCGATGGCCCGCTTCGGAGATGTGTCGCGGAGTTCTTGGTTGTAGACCGGTAGTATGTACGAGCGAATAGATTCACCTGCTCGAGTGTGCTCACAATTCTTGATTGAGGGCCTCTTGCCGGTGCCTTTGAAGTTTCGGATGAAGGCGTAGCGAGCTCCTCCCACCGGATGGATCTCGATGATAGGTCGCTAAGCGGACCAGCACTGCGCTGTCCGGTGAAGGCATTGCATGGCGGCTTCTTTGTTGCCTCCATGAAGCTTGACGGATGACAGATGGTCACTGAGCCAGGACTTTGGATCTTGCGTGCCGTTGAACTTCGGAGTATCCGAAGGAAGCTTGAAGTTGCGTGGCATCTGTGTTCGCCGGACGGATCTGCTGAAGCATCGAGCCCCATAGAGTTCTCCTTCGTCTTCATCCATCTCAGATTCAGACGAGCATGCGCGTTTAGCGCGTGCTTTATCGATCTTGCGTTGTGTAAGCTTGTCTCTGGCGTCGTAGTCGCTTTTATGGCGGTGCGAGCTCTTCTTCCTTCGAGGAAGATCGTGCTCCTCTTCGGATGAGGGGGTGGGACTCCGGTCACGCCTGGCCGAAGCTTTCTTCTTCGGTTCCGCAGGAGCGTCTTTGTGGAGCGCAGCTCCAATTAGTCCTAGTCCGGTGAGTGCGGACCTATGCATGGCCCTTTTCGGGTCCCCCTCCGGAGGTGGGTGAGCCGCGAGATACGCAGTGGCTGCCATGATCGCAGCTTGTGGCGTCTTCGGGATGATGTTGCCGTCAGCATCCATATCCATGAACGATGTATGGAGAGTTCGGGTCACGTCACGCCGCTCCTTGGGGTCCATGTTTTACACCCGAGAGCGGTGCTTGTTTCCGATTTCCGTTTGTGCTAGAGCCGGTCCCATGGCGGAGAGCCTTGCCGTCAAGACCGGACTCAGAGGTCGCTTGTTTGCGTTGTCGGCGTCTCTCGCATCTTGACTTGCTTCTTGTGCTCCGATGAGGAGGTAGTGGTATGCCCTCGCCGAGATCACGGGGAGTCCAGGTAGGACTATTTCGCCCGACGGCGGCGTGCTTCGACCCATCCTTCTTTGCTAAGTTGGATGAGGTGGCCACTTTTCCCGTTTCGCCGTTTCCACCGTTTCGCCGTTTCGCCCCGGGTTGGGGTTAGGCGCTTCCTCGTCGGTTTGGATGATCGCGGCGCATGATAGCGCTGCAGATTGGTTGCTTGCCGCAGCTTTCGGATCCGGAATCGTAGGTCCCTTCATCCGAAGGTGGATCGCATAGATCGGAGTTGCAGCCGCTTCCGTAGAACTCATCTGTTGATGGTGACGTATGAGCACGGTGGAGCCCACGGCGGGCGATTGACGCAGACGGCACCCGCCAGTGAGGCGGAGGGTGCCATTGTCCCACCTAGAAACGAAGCTCCGAACAAGATTTCGAGTCCGCCGCCACGGGCTCAAAATCCTTCATGGTATCCGTGAGTGGGCGATGAAGTCGAAAGCCAAGAGGAGGTGATTCTTCGTCGCCGCGGAGTTGTAGATCGACCGGTCGGAACCGTCACGACCAAGACACCGTGAGCCCCATTCCACAGACGCGCCAATTGACGAGGCTTAATCTCGTCGATGCCCATTTTATGGACTTGGGTTTTGGAGAAGATGGGGATGTTGAAGATCGTGGCACGGTTAACGCAAGCAACCAGGGACACGAGATTTACCTGTGTTCAGCCCCGAGGAAAACCCTACTCCTGCTTGTCTGCTCTTTGATTACGGGCGGAACCGAAGGTTACAGGGTGCGCAAATTCGATCTGGCGTGGATGCGTGTGCGAAAGTATGAGTCGAGTTTCCCTAGGACGTGCCCTCCTGGCCTTTATATAGACTTAGGCAGGTCCCGAGCGTAGTCCTAGTCGGTTACAAGTTCTAGGGTTTTACCCCTTTAAATTTCCTATCTCCTCTAGTCTTGCTCTCCAAGGATCCGAAGACGTGATGGGCCTTGGCCACCCGAAAATCTTCATGGGCCAGCATATGTCTGCCGTGGGCCTTCTTTGGGCTGGACTAGGTATGCTGAAGTTACGTACCCGTAGGGTATAACCATGTCACATAGAGTTCTTTTGCCTCATGAAGAATATGGAGTGGTTGTAATATCAGATCTGCCCATGGATTTAGTCGGTGGAGTTCGATAGTAGGATTCCATACTCTGTCACCACAGGACACTTGATTGTAAGTTAAAACTGAAGTTCTTATTTCCATCTCATTTATGTTTATAGAATTTGTAATACAACTTCTATCTTACCACAAATAATAGCAAATTGCATACTATTGAATTTATCGGTTAATATGCATCTGATTAGGTTTGTCTCAATCAATGAATCAAGTAATTAACAACAATATGGACATGGATGATATGTCATAGATTAAATATTGCTATAGTTTTCTTGGTTTGGTGATTCCAAACTGAATCCCTGGAACTATAGAAGCTGAGTGCTGATTGCATGATTGATAAAATCACTACTACACATCACTCAAATATTAGATTCAACAAGCCCGGTCAAAACGGGAGTTATACCACCACACCTAAGCATGAACCCATAGCACGTAAGTTAGGCTATGGTTTTCAGCACACAACCCGCATCATCAGAAACGGGACGATGCGCCGAGGATACTCACCGGTGTGCAGGGGTCAATCAACAGCCGCTCTTGTCGTTGTCGTTAGAGGAGAGCAGCAGTAGGTCGATCTCGAGATCGGAGCAGCAGGTTGCCGTCGGAGGAGAGAAGCAGGTTGTCGTCGGAGGAGACCAACCAACTCTTCCACGTATCTACGGCGGCAGTCTAGTACTTTTCCTTCGGCTGGTCTAAGAGGGGGCTTCGCCTGCGCCGTCGTGAAAAGTTGTTCCCTTGTCCCGCCGGGCGGAGGCAGGGCCGGTCCTGAGATATCAGGGCCCTGGGCGAAGCTAGAATGTGGGGACCCGTAATATGAAGACTCGAAAATGTGGGGACCCGTAATATGAAGACTCGAATAATTATCATATGTATAGTACATACTCCCTCCATTCTATTGAATAAGGCCTAATATATCTTTTTTGGCCAAACTTTACGTGGTTTGACTTTAAAAAAAAAGCCCTATTCATTGGAACAGAGGTAGTATGAAGTATTACCATTTACCAATAAACAGTTAAGGTGCATCCAAAAGCATTATGCATATTAGCAAATTTGCACATACTGCTATTGTGAATAATCACAACAAATATAAGGAAAAGAAAGTTCGACGGCAGAAATATGACTGCTATTGAATATCACCAATAGAAAAAAAACTTAGGGAGTACTCACATCAGTTTGAAGAACAAGATTACCTTATGATATGTTGAATCGTACCATCTTATTGGATGTTGGTCATCAAAGAAACCAAATCCTCCATCTGGGCAAGGGGTGCAATAGCTGCAGTACAAACACCACTTTACTGTCAAAAAATCACAAACACACAAATACCTAACAAATGAAAACACGTGAATTCAAAGCAGAGATGGGACCTGTTCCTGCATGCATCATAACAAGATTGGTGATCACCCTGGAGGGCTCGGACATCCTCATCTTCCAATAACTCTGATCGCTAGTGAAGAACAAGGTCTGGAAAACAAAGATCGATCTGAAGACTTCAGAAATCCCGCTCCTTTTGGGTGAGGCCCAATTTAGTGCAGAGGACAACTCCTAGGGGGGCCTTCATATCTGGGGCCCGGGGCGACCGCCCCGCTGGCCCTGCCCTAGGGCCTCGATGCCGGTGTAGACGCTGGGGGCGGTCGTCGTGTAGACGGGGGCAGCGGCAGAGTGGTTGTGGCGGGCGTAGAGAAGGAGGAGGCGGAAGAGTGGCCGTGGTGGGAGGCGAGGAGGAGGAGGCAGAGGCGGCGGCGGTGCTGGGACGGAGGACATGGAGAAGAGCCGCAAGAGAAAGCGGAGAGATCAAAATCACTCCCCTGGTCAAAGCGGCGGAGGAGACCAGGGAAAACAATTCCCCACCCTGCATACACCTGCCTCCTGACCCACACGCAGCGACATAGACCAGCGTAGGCCCACGACCAGCCGCATCATGCGCACGGCAACTGGCCTCAAAACAGCCACAGATCACCACGCTTAAATCTTTAGATAATGTTTAACTACAAATTTGATAAATAAAATATGAGTAATATGCCACACAAACTATATCATTGAAAAGATCTCCTAAATATGAATCCAATGGTATATTTTTTGTAAAATATAATTCATGTTTTATTGACCAATTTTATGGTCAAACTTTTTTTAAAATCCCGTGTTAGTCCAATAAACCGGTATGGAGGTAGTAGTCCAGTTGACCTACATAGAATCATCAACTGTTGCTATAATATCTCCGCAAATATGCAACACAAATGGTTCACACAAGAAACCCTATTGTTGTTACATATATATGCTCGCTGTAAATCGATGTACAAACGAATTTACAAACCACAAAACCACCACCATATACAACCTAGATGTAGTAAATAATTAATGGTAGTAGTACATGATAATGAACTAGCCACACTTTTACAGTACTATCAAGGATTATGAGGTTTCCTTGGCGTCCCTGATCTTCCTTCCACCATCTGCAGCCGTTGCTTCAGATGGAACACCTCAACCTGACCAAAAAACAGTCTCAGCATGTCAAGTTACAGCAGTATCAGATCTGAAAATAATATGAATATAGTAACTGCAACAACTATCAGTCGCTGTGCGAAATTTTCTCAACATGCCTTAAGTGTGACGGAGATGGGTATTCTGTGTAGCACAAGTGTGGAATGTGTGAGTGATCATGGTTGTTTGATCGTTCGTGTATGGCTTCCAACACAATGTCAAAGTGGAGGTTCATAGAATGCTAAAGCGGTGGATGATTCTGGACATCATGATAATGAAAATGCAATGCACGGTGGGTGGAAACCTAGTCTGGTGAAAGAAGCACCAGAAATCTACAAGTAGTACAATTCTACTGTCAATGTATGAACCAAGTAGGCCTCAAATACCTGGAGCTGGAATGCCCGCGACTGCTCTCCTGCCAAAACCCTGCGGGTGGAATGCATCTCCTACACGGGCAAAAACAAACTCAGAACAGAAACCGAAATCATCAGGCGTCAAGAGACCGTATCAAATTTCTTCTTGCCTTTTGTGTCTCATCAGTGATGGCCTTCAGGAAGGCTACCTCCCGCTCGAGGCGCACATTGTCGGCGTGCACGGTGTTAGATAGACTATTGGACTCCTCTTGTGCCAACTCTAGGCCTGCTATCCTCTCCTTCAGCATCTCAGCTTCATTTCCCTTGTTGGCAAGTCTATTCTCCAACTGTTCCCTACTGTTGATGACCAAGGACAAGTTCTTCTCTGCCTGGTCTTTGCCTGCCAGTGCAGCTGCAAGCTGGTCTTCCAGCACGGCGTTCCTTCTGATCAGGTCTGTTATTTTTGTGTTGTACAGATGGCTCATGTCTGAAGCACTTCTGGCTATCCTTCTCGCGTTAAGTCCTTCAGTCTCCGGATTTTCTGCCTTCAGTGCTACGGTTCTGGCCATGTCCATCTGAATATCAGCTCCTGTCCTCTTGCCCCGATGCTCTTTCGGCTGCAAGAAATAATCAGCTATGGATGGCAACAAAGTATATGATAGTCTATTGACTTTAATATGTGTTGCTTACTGTGCTTGCTGGACATGAAGAACAATCATCGGCATCATCGTATTTGTCATCATCGATCGGTTTCTGAAGCTTTTGTGCTAAGCTGGTCTCTTCTACTTGACTGTACTTTACCGTGGAAGTGAGACTATGCCTTGCAACAGAACTATTAGAATATAAAGGAGCACATTTGTTGAGATGGTCGGCAAGCTCTTTGGTGCTTGGAGAATATTCATACAGCATTGAATCTACATCTGGGGCAGACCTCCAGCTATAAGAATGCTCGTTTTGCAGAACAACTAATACTTCAACCTACAAATAACCAAACATGTTCAGTGATGCATCTCAAGTTGAAATCAGAACACTAACATTTGAACAGTTTCAGTATATTCAGGTGCAGGCAACTGATATATTGATGAGATAATTACACACATTTCAAGAGTTAGAAAGTAAAGCCAAATATACTTAAGGAACTAAAGAGAAACTAAGTTATTTTATGAAGCAAATATCAGGGCTATAATGGTGATAAAGTTGCTTGTTGGAAGCCTTTAGACCACAAGAAGAGAAGTACATACTGCACTAAAATTATATTTGTTAGAATGCAACTCCTAAGCAAATATCAGCTCTGTAGTAACATTTTCACCTTGTTGGATGGATCTTTTTTGTTTCCTCCAAAAGCAACAAGAACAATCTTGTCCCTGTGGTACAAAGGAACCATGCTGAAACCCTGCACAAGTTGTTTTTCACTTACTTAAAACAAGATAATGTGATATGATACCATAATTAGTTGGACTCTGGAATTATTATGCACTAGAAATGCAATTTGGACATGATTTTGTTTTGCAAGTCGTTTTGAAGATAATATTTTGCACTATTCTGAGCAAGAAGCCCAGAACACAAACATGAATATCATTTCTGATTATCTGTAATGTAGTATCGGTTCCATCGAACGTAACCGGAGTTGTATTTCATAATCAGAATAAGAGAGGCAAGTACCAAGTGTCTTACTTTCTTTGTAGTAATTGACGAACTAGGGGGTATTGCACGAACAGACCACTTTGATTCTAAAATATCAAAAACCAAGGTTTCTGCATGTCCTGAGAATTTGATTTATTATTAGAAGTTGGCACATAAAAGGTGCAAGGCATTATTATTCTAAAAAGCATGCGCACGACACATATAAATCAAATTGATCCACTCATCTTCCAAATGCTAGCAGCGATAAAACGAGAGCTTGAAACATACGCTTTTTCTTGCTTCCACCACCAGTAATGTACCACTTTGTTCCACATAGAGCTCCACTACAACCTGCTCGAGGCGATGGGTGAGGACCATTTGTCTTCACTCTTGACCATACCATCTGATAATAAGATAGATACTTAAGTAACCATTAGCACAGAATGATGAGAGATATAGGTAATGATGTAATCAAGTAACCACATGGAACTTACTGTCTCAAAATCTAAAGAAAAGAGATCATTCAATGTCTTGGATTTTGAGTGGCCTCCAAATATCAAAAGGATCCTATCATCATACAATGCAGCAACATGATTGGATCTTGGAGAAGGTCCAGAGCCTCTACAACAATCAGCATAAAAGAATGCATGTAATAAAAAACAACTCTGAAACCCGAATGCTTCTAGATGAGGACTATTGGGCAGTGAAAGATTATAGTAATTATCACTAATTTAGAGCCTAAAGTATAACCGTGAATTAGATTGAGTAAGTTCTCCTTCGCACACTTATTCACAGTATTCTTTGAAATCCGGAAGGATGACTAACTTATAGTTCAACGGAAGCCACGCCATTGACTTCAGATCAAACATGTGAAGATCATGCCGTTTCTTCCCTCTCGTGTCCTCGCCGCCAAAAAGTATCAATGTAGCGCCTGCTCTGATCACAGTGTGGCCACTTCGAGCTGCCTAAAATCAGCAGCGCAAGAGAACTCTGTCAGATAAAACGAATACTTAACCACAGCACAGCTCTCTGTACTACTTAATAACCTACAGGGATATCACCCTTGGCTTCCATGAGTGACCATATTTGCGCTTCGGTATTGAAAGTCCACACTGCAGCAAAAACAGGTTGTGTTATCTATCAGGCAGAAGAGGTTGACATCATACAAATCCAAGAGCTTTGGAGAACCAAGTAGTATGAGAACCTGATAAACGATCAGAAGCTGGCTCACTTTTACCGCCGACAAGAATAACACTATTCCCCCATGGAACCTGTACATAAAAAAAACCAAGCTTATTCTCTTGCTCTATGAAGTCACATTTGTAAATATTTCTTCCATTGCCATTTACAATGCAAAACGCAGCTGAAAGAAAAATAATTAAGATGACAAGTATCCACTTAACTGGTAAAGCTAACATGTAAGAAGAACTTGCTATAGTAAGAATAGCAGCAACAATAGTGAGCTACAAGAGGTATACCATACCAGACAATGACCTTTGCAGGCTGGCAACTTCAGAGAACGCCCATTTGGAGATGGTCGAACTTTTGGAGCATCAGAATCCCATGTAAGCTTCTCTAAATTCAGTATCTGGAGAATATACAAAGATAAAATATTGATATAAGTCACCAAATACATTCTAGCAAGGGGTTCATAACAACACACAATACTACCAATCACCTTTGTATCATCCAACAAGCATTGACCAGTATCACCACCAAACACTACCATCTTGCTCCCTACAATGGCGGCCGCATGCTGCATATCGACATTCTGATGAGGGCTCTGAACTTAATCCTAGTTAGACATCCATATCTTAGGTGGTTGCTCACAGCGAAACGAGGAGCAGGCTTGTCGCCGTCCGTGGACAACACTGCCCAATTCTCCGAGGCATCCAATGCGCGGGCATCGAGGTCAAATGAATCAGACAAGCAGCGGTGAGCACGGTCGTCTGCGCGGCCGCTCACCGATGCTGTAATCGGATCACCTCCCTGAAACAAACCAGAGTGCTTACCATCCAAATGCGCCACAACACAACTAACAACAGATACAAGTAGTACTTGAGGCACAAAGGGGCCTCACATTTGTGAGGCTACTAGAGCCGTGCAGAGGATCACTCTTGTGGCCCTTGGACCTGCATAAATTTGAAACCATCACTCTTTTGCGAGATAATTCGTGTCTAGTCTTTGTTGAAGAAGGTGGTACAGTCATGAAAGAGGAAACAGCAATAGAAAAAAGAAGAAGAACACCCAAATGGTGAAATTTGATCTCAGTCAAGTTGAGGAACCACTGTCTAGACAGTGCATGGATTTACAAGATTGTACAGCCCCCCGCATTTAGATTGCATTTCAACAATTTTTTATCACTACTGCTACTACTACTACTACTTGTGTGAACACAGCACAGTAAAGTCCATTAAGTGAAGAGACCTGTGACCAGAAATCATGAATCCAGCTGCAGTACGACATGAATAAATCCATCCATCAAGTCAAGCAAAACGGGCAACTGGTATCGAACCGAACCAGATCAAGGGAAGGGGCTAAATTAAATTATTTGCTAAAAGTGAAGCTGTACCTTCCAATCTTGATCCGGCGTCGCGAGAAACCAAACATGTTTTGGCATTTGCTATCTCCTCCAAATCCTTGTGCTTAAAAGCAGACGTACGGTCACGGCCGGGCCGCACATCACCCCCTGTCAGCCAGTCACCTGCGAGCAAGTCAATGCGACAAATCGGTTAAAAAAATGTTGGCAAATGGGGGCTTAGGTGGGGTTGCTGACACCAAATCATGGCTGAAATCAGGGGAAGGAGGCGTCCCTCTCGCAGGAAAATAAATAAATAATTAATCGGCAGTTGTGACTTTTCCTTGTGGAGATTCTTTTGCTTCGTGTTAGGTTTGGAGCAAGTAAATCTCCGCGGGAATGGGGTAAAAATCATCCACGAGACAGGGAGAAGAAAAAGAACAAAATGGGCGAAAAGAGAAGACGAATCAGCTCTTGTTTTCTTGGGTGTGTGTGTGTGTGTGTGTGGGGGGGGGGGGGGGCCCGGGCAGGAACAGCCACACTGCCTTTCCTTGGAAGAAGAAGAAGAAGCGGCATTGCTGTCGCACTTACACGTACTACATCGAGTAGAGAGAGATTCAGAGGAGAGGAGCAAGACAGATAACGAAATGCAGGCCAAGGAAAGAAGAATACATGAGCTGCTTCTGCTGCAGGAGCTACCTCTTGGGCTAGGTCGGGTTGGGGACGTTGAGGTCGAGGAACAAGGAGCAGAATCTGCAACGGGACGCCGATGTTTTCTTTGCTGGGCGCTGGCGTAGTGGCGGAAGGAGGGGAGGGAGGGGAAACGGCCCGGGGGAAGCAGCCGAGCCGACGCTCGGACCGTGGCAGAGAAGTGAAAAGGTCGATCTAGCTAGCGGGCAGTGGCAGCCTTTTTGTCTCTCTGCCTGAGTAACGAACAACAGTGACAACTTTTCAGCTCACCTTCCCGTTTTGGACGGCACCGCCTGTGAGTGAAGTCAGAGCCAGGATCTCCGTGAAATTACCGAGCACCACATCGTGAGTGTAGTACTAGCAAATGCTTTCATGGGATACGTATGCAACCTTTCTGTACCTATGTATGTACTACGCCCGAGTACTCTCTTTTTGCAGTAAGGCTTTGCTCCTCCGTTCCATAATAGGAGTACAGTACTACTAGTAGTTGTCCATCCAGGAGTTGCCTTGTGATTACTGCTTTTATACATACAATCTTACCATTGTTGTATTTACCACGTAGTACAAGTAGTACTAGGTGGGTTTTGCAGACCCAAACAAATTTAGGCCAATGGGGTGTAGAGTCCAAATGTGTGCATACTATGTATTTCCGTCCCTTCTCCGGACGAACGGTGTCTTCCCAGAGCATCTTTTGGAACCTAGCGCCAGATCACGCACGCAGCCGACAGCCGCATTCAATCCCGGATGACCACGCAGCCGGCCCGTCATGTAGATGTAGAGCTGTACCAACAGTGCCGCGAGACGGGGATCCTCTGTGCAGTTTGTGGTTTCACAACCAACGTACTCCTTACCGCGTTTCTGAATCTAAAGACATAATAATTGGTGGGAACAGTATAGAGCTCGCTAAAAATTACGTACTACCTCCATTCTTGTTTATAAGTCATATACGTAGTTTAAAAAAAAATTAATCGTAAATTTAGTTAATAAAATACAAATTATATTTAACATAAATTATATTATTAGATTCATATTCAAAATACGTTTTTAATAGTACAATTTTTATGACATATGATTCATATATTATTGATCAAATTTATAGTTAGATTATTTTCTCAAAGTACGTATTAGCCCTATAATTTGGAACGAAGGGAGTAGAATTGATTGACCATTCAATTAGATCTAAATCTTCTAGATTTTACATAGTTTTCTAGGAGCTGCTACAGAACGCTTTGAGTATTCTCTATGTGAGACTCCGCTTACACAATCTTGCGTAGTGGGCTCGCCCACTGCTTTCACCTACGCGACGAAGCGAGTGGCACGCGTACACAACGCCTGTAGTGGATCCCGGGTGGGCCGGCGGCCCATGTAGCAGTTTGTTCCTGTAGCTTCGTTTTTTTTGTCGCTGTCACTTGTTCGGTTTGTATTTGAAAACTTCGTTCAAATTAGAGGTTTTCAAAATTTCAAAAAAATGTTTAAATTTGACAATTTTTCAAATTTAAAAATGTTAATATCTGAAAGATATGTAATTTGAAAATTTTTCAATTTTTAAAAAACATTCAAATTTGGAAAAACTACAAATTCGAAATTTGTTCAAAATTTGAATATTTTCAATTTGAAATTTCTTCAAATCTAAAACAGTTTAACACTTCGGTCAAATTTAATAACAAGTACACTTATTTACGGACGAAGGGAGTATGAGTTAATCAGAGGGGTGCGAGGCACGATCCTGTGCACGCCCGATGTGGTGCTCGGTAATTTAAGGGCGTGTTTGGTTGTTTAGCCCAAGATTTTTAGTTTTTGTCACTTGGCCCGTTGGGTGCTGTATTGGGGGGAGATTAGACTTGGGCCACTTGGACAAGTTGTTTGGCTTCCTGTATTTAGGTTTCTTGTAAATAGGCTCAGTTGTTTTGTTGCTTAGATTCTTATATTTTTTCCCTGCCGATGCATTTCACATGTTTTTTGTGTGGTGCTTTGCATCTAATCACATGGGTCACATGGGTTATGATCACTCATTTCAAATTTAGTGATCTTACCACCCCACCCCAGCACACACGCAACACATACATAAGAACAGTCATATGCACACACAACACATTACGAGCTAGATGATCATCATAACAACCATATGCAGACATAAACATTGCTAGCTACATCATATCAGTTTGAACAGTGTGGCATCCCGCAAAACCACTGCTAGAAAATCGCGTTGAATTTGTGCATTGCATCGTCATCATCATGTGTTGTTTGTCTAAAACTATTTTCGCAAGCCCGTTTTGTTTTCTAAAACGCCCCATCTTTATTCAAACACCAAAACTGGGTCCCCGGAATATTTTGTTTTGGCCGCTATCGGGTTGCAAACGGTGTTATTAAAACAAATAAAATTTAAATTATTTTTATGGGGCAGTCGAACGGGCCGAGTAGACCCGAACGACCACCCCTGTTTTTAAATCGGTCCACCCTGCCAGCCCCATCTAAATCCTAATCCCACCTAAAATTCTACCCACCCCTACCTCCACATCACACCCTCCAATCCTAGGTCGACACGTCATCCTGCCCCATTTCCCACCCAACCACACAACGCCAACTCAAACCTCCAACTCACACTCCCTCACCTGCCGCTCACACACAGGCCACACAGCACACCCCCCGGCCCCACATAACCCCACACCGACAGCCCTCCCTCGAATCCCACGCCACACCCCGGTCCCACCCTCGCACGCTGACGACGCCAGCGCCAACGCTCTCTTCCTCGCTGCGCCCTCTCTCTTCTCCCGTGGCCACACGGCTGCCAGCCCTCCCCGCCTCTCCCGCCACTACCTGCCCCCACCTCACCACGCGACCACCTCCGCCTCGCTGCACGGCCAACCGCCTCCGCTCCGGCCAGCCGCCCCCTCCTCCGCCTCCACCTGCTGCCCTCATGGCCCGGCAACCTCCGACGCGAGCCTGCCTCCGGCCAGCCCCGCCGCCCCGCTGCTCCCACACTCGCGACGCCGCCCGCCTGCAAGCTCCCTGCCAGCTGCCCCCATGCGACCCACCCACACGCCCTCCCACGCGCGCCGCGACCTTCCTCTCCTCCGCCTCCTTCCCAACGTCGCCTCCTGCACTTTGGCGCCGCCGCCAACCATCGCACGCCACCCGCCACGATCGCCGCCTCAATCTCCTTTCCTCCTCGCGTCGTCGCCAGCCCGCCGCTCCCGTCTTGGCGCGCGGCTGACACGAGCTCCGCTAGCTCTCTGCCGCCTGGCTTCCTTCTCCGGCCGCTGCCGCCAGCTCCGCCTCGCCGACATCGCTGCACCGCGTCTCTCATGGCGGCGCGCTGCCTCGCCAGCTCGCCGCTCCGCTCGCGCTGCTGCTCCGCCCGCCAACCGCCGCCTGCTCGCCTGCCACGACCGGCGACCACCATGAGACCCCTTTCGCCACCGTGCTGCAGCAGCGCCGCATGGCTTGCCGCCAGTGCGTCGCCGTGCTCCTCCCGCGGCCCTCTTCTCTAGAGCCGCCGCCAGAGGCCCCGTCTCCGCCCGTGCTTTCGCCGGCTGACCCCGCTTAGCGCCGCGATACCTGCGCTGACCCGACCTGCCTCGCCCGCCTCTCTCCGCCGCCTGATCCGGCCAGCCGAAGCGCCACGGCCCCATCTCCGTCCCGCCGCCGCCGCCCCCGCTTCGCCCCTGGTGCCACCGCTGCTTGGCCGTGGAGTGCATCGACCGTCACCTCCTCGAGCCGAGCTCCATGTCCTCCTGCGCCCGAAGCTCGTCCGCACTGCGTGTACACGAGACCCTCCGCCAGGCGTCCAAGACCGCCTCAACCGGCGGCCACGTGATCAAGGGACCGCCAAGATCGACACCGAACCAAAGTGGCGCCCTAATACAAGATCTTCATCCTGGACCCTGTTGGTCGAGATTGGACTGAACCCCGAGTACTTCGCCGCGGAACTAGGGGCGATGACGCCAAGACGACAAGATCCACCTCCCAGAGCGACGACCCTTGGACACCAAGAGCTACCGGCAACATGACCAAGACCCGGACCCCGATGACCATGATCCCCACTGCAGAACAACAAGGCCTCCGAGGTGGAACCGACAAGATCTTCTCCTCGGGACACCGGGAGCTCCCCTGAACGCCAAGCTCGTCGAGTGCAGGGACCCTCAAGATCTCCGACATGGACCCGATTGAAGCAAACCCGAAGACGGTAGATGCGACAAGTGCTTCCCCGATCCGAAGACCCTAACCCCGGACGCCGAGACCGACCCGTCGAACCCTGGACCCTGAGACCGAACCCCGAACCCCGGAACCTCAAGTTCGTCGAACCCTAATGTGTGAACCCCTTCCCGAAAACCCTATTTTATAACATAACAACAACTTGTTGCATATTGAATTGTCATACTCGCATGCATATCTGTGGTTTGGGGGCCTTATGCCGATTCACCTAATAAATAAATATGGGGCCCATATGCGGGCAAATCTAGTCTCATATTGGCCTCATTTAAACTTGTGTAGCGAACCAGTACTATCTTTTGCCATGTTAAAACAACATTTAAATTGCGGGCCTTCTAAATAACTGGAACCATCTAACTAGTTGTCGGGACCCCGGTTCCACTTAATATGACCTAATTGTATTGCACCTTTGCCATGTCATACATCATACATGCATCATGCCGATCTTCTGCCGTGTATTAAATATTGCATCCGGTGTTTATTCTAGTGTTTGCTTCTTCGCGGATTGGGCCGTTGAGTTGATGTGAGCTTCGCCCCGATCTTCGGATGAACCCTTCGACAATGTTTTCAGGCGAGCATCTCCCCCTTTCTACCTATCTTACTTTTATAGTCTTTATTCCCTCCTGTTGATCTATTGCTATCTGTGTTGCGATGCTTTAGTTTCCGTACCCGTGATCTACCGTGCAGCCCTATATTGCCTTGGACACATCCTATTACCTGTTGTTTGGTAGATAGTTGGACTTGCGCGTCGTAGTCGCTTGCTCAAGTGCTGTTACGTGTTGTCAAATGCCACAGTTGTTGGAGAATTGCCGCATGTTGATGTTGGAGATGATTCTAGTTTTACTTATCGTCACTTTAATTCCTGTTTAACAACTAAAATTGAAATAAGCAGAGGCATCGGTGGGTGATAGATAATATTTGGTTTTCCGAACGCCCACTTGTGTCCCGTAAGACCCCGAGTACTTGATACCTGTTCCTTGATTTATCGCGCTATCCACATCCGGGAGGTATATGGGACCCCGAGCGAGCTTGATTCAGTCTTATTTCTTGGGGCCACAAACTAGTTTGAGGTTTTATTTACGATCCTGTACTTATGCCATGCTACGTATTTAAATTGTGCGAGGAGCACCTTGCATCTTTTAGGATCGGGACACGATTCCGCGGTGTCGACAAGCCCAGCCACACTTTCGGGTTCCCGATCGTTCACACCGTATACCCAAACCTTGAGCCCGTCTGAGTCACCGGCTTCGCTATGGATCTACTTAAGGGTGGCCTGAAATATTTCTGAATCGTGATTGTTCGTGAAAGCCTCGTTGGGTTTTGATTTGGTTTTTCCGAGGTTGATCGGCGTGTTGCTATTGGTGCACCGCCGGTAAAACTTTCTGAAAGCCGTGTCCGCGGATATGGACGACTTGGAGCACAGTATCTCGATCATAGACAAGCATAACTAAAGTTTATTGCTATAAATTTGACCTTATAATGACTAGTAATCAGCTTCACTATAATGGAATGGCTAAATAATACTGCCCACAATTGCTTGTTTGGAGTGTCGCTTGCGACTTTTGTACCTGACTAGTAAGTATTGCAACTACAACGGATTGGCTGAATAAAAGTACCAACAACTGCTGGGTTTTGGGTTTATATCATGCCATCTGAATCTGATTAGTAACCGCTGCAACTATAACGGAATGGTTGACTAAAAGTGCCCACTGCTTATTTTATCAGGACGACTATCTAAACCTGACTAGTAAAGTGCCGCAACTATAACTGAATAAGTAAAACTGCCAATGGTGTGAGTTCCTCGGTTGACTTCCTCGATTGGTCTCGAGGGGGAAACACCAGGATGGGTTTGTTTTGGTGTTAGCTTCAGGTTGGATCCGGATAGGTCATTCTCATCCCTCTCTGATAACCGCCAGTTGTATCGAGTCTCTATAGGTTGTTTAGTGCATGCTGCCGCTGCCGCCTCAGTCCACCATACCTATGTAGGCGAGGACCGCCGAATTCTAGCCTCGCCGTGTACTGGCCTCGATCGACGCTCCTTCTTTTTCCTTTGCCCTTTGTCGGCACCTTTTGTTTAAGCAGGTTTTGAGATCGACGCCGTTAGCAGGTTACCCTTCCGCTTGGCACAGCGGGGTTATGGACGCCATTGGTTATTCTTGTGGCTCTTAGCCCCATTTGCATCTTGTCCGTAGTCGGACCTGTATCATTTTAAGGTGATTTGGATCTTTGTACATTATATCGTATTCTTGACTCTTTGAGTCATTTATATATATCTGCTCATGGGTCCCATCGAGGACTGTTGTGTAATGTTATTACTTCGTTTTCCACCCGCACGAAAGTGCCTGGTGGGCACCTTTGAATCGTTTCTATGCGGGTTTGGCGAATTTTGCTCAAACTTGCATAGGTCCGATTCTGAGGGTGTTACAAACAGTCACATGCAGACAGTAATCAGGGATTCTAAACTACACTGCTAATCAAAAGAACCATCAGCATGGACATCGCGTGCCCCTCAAGCACCAGGGGCTTAACCCCTTATAAAACAAACCATCAACAGGGGCACCGCCTGCCCCTCAAGCACCAGGGGCTTAACCCCTTATGAAACAAACCATCAACAAGGACATACCATACCCCTGAACCCCTTCACCGTCCATTAGCAACTACTAATACTTACAAATTTAAAGCATTTACATGAAGGCCGCCACGGCTAGCCGTGGTCTAGGCAGGTATACTGCATGGCGCTGGAGGAGCCCGCCTTATAGATTGTCATCTTGATGATGAATGCCTTGAGCTTGAACTCCACGACATCGTCGTACTCCAGGTCATACTTATACACCAGCTCCGTCCAATTCTTTCTAAACGCAACCTGGCCAGCAAATCGGTCCACCTGCACCCACTTGCCCCACCAGCGGCAAGCTGTGACCTGCACGACGTGCGGTGGTGGCTGCTTGATCCAAATCCTCAAGCCAAACTGGAACGCAGGCGGGATCACCAACATGTGGAGGTCCGCCGCGTCCACCTGGATGATGAAGCGGCAAGAGACCTCGGCGATTGGGTAGTGGACAAGCTTCGGCTGCCGCCCCTTCTTTCTTTGCGACTACGACGCCGACTCCACCTTGCCGATCACCATGGGCTTCAGTGCCCAGTGATTGGTCGGGAGCATGTCGGCATAATCCAGTGGGGGTGCCAGCCCCTTCCTGTTGTAATTATGCCCTAGAGGCAATAATAAAGATGTTATTATTATAATTCTTGTTCGTGATAATGTTTATATTCCATGCTAGAATTGTATTAAGCGGAAACTTTAATACTTGTGTGGTTTGTGAACAACACCGTGTCCCTAGTACGCCTCTATGGACTAGCTCATTGATTAATGATGGTTAAGGTTTTCTAACCATGGACATGAGTTGTCGATTAATAATGAGATCATATCATTGGGAGAATGATATGGTGGACAGACCCAAACTAAGCGAAGCAATTAGATCGTGTCATCGTGTTCGTCTTTGCGAAGATTTTTCTTATGTCAAATATTGTATTTCTTAGACCATGAGATAATACAACTCACTGGTATCGGAAGAAATCTTTGAGGTCATCAAACGTCATCCTATGAGAGGGTGATCATAAAGGTGTCTCTCAGGTAATTGGAAAGTATATGTTGGGTTGTATGTATCGAGATGGGATTTGTCCCTCCCAAGTCGGAGAGATATACTTCGGGCCCACTCGGTAATCGATATCAACACCGCTTGCAAGCATGTGGTTAAGGAGTTAATCACAAAGTGATATCGGATTACGGAACGAGTAAAGTACTTGCTATGAACGAGATTGAATTGGGTATGACGGTACCGACGATCGAATCTCGGGCAAGTAAAATATCGCGAGACGAAGGGAATATATATATGGGATTGATTGAATCCTGACATCGTGGTTCATCCGATATGATCATCGATGAATGTGTGGGAGTCAATATGGGTTTCTAGACCCCGCTGTTGATTATTGATAGAAGATCATGTCTGCATATTCTCGAACCCGCAGGGTCACACACTTAACGTGTCTCGACGCTAGGATAGATTGGATAATTGGTTTATGAGTTTTTGTTCGGAGTCTCGGATGGGATCCGGGACATCACGAGAGGTTCCGGAGAATAAGATTCATATAAGGCAGTGTAGTTTTTGGAGTTCGGAATTGTTCCGGGTTAATCGGTATTGTACCGGAAGCTTCTAGAACCTTCCGGAAGGGGACCAACGTGGCCTCACCTTTTGGGAGGGGGCATGGGCCTATGAGGGAGTGCCCTGGCCGCATTGGGCCAGGGGCACAAGGCCCCATAGGGCCCAGTCGGCCAAGAGAGTTTTAAACTCGAGATAGACCTTCTAGAAGGGGGGGTTTCCTTGCCCCCCACTCCTTATCCTTTGGGGCCGCCGGTTTGGGCATGGGGGAGGGGATAGGGCTGCACCCCCTCTATATAAAGAGGGGTGGGGGCGCACCAACCCCCTACACCTTCCCCTCCAACCCTAGCCGCCCTGCTGCCCTCCTCTCTCCCTCCCGACTGCTTGTAGGTGAAGCCCTGCTGCAGAAATTCTCCACCAATTGCACCGCGCCGTCGCGTTGTAGATCCAATACATCTCTCCACCATACTTTCTGGACCGAGGAAGGAGGAGACGTCAAGGTGCTGCACGTGTGCATCTCACGGAGGCACCTCCACTTGTGGTGCTAGATCGGATCGGATCGCGAGGAGGAGAAGCGAGTACGACTACATCACCCACGTTCCGACGAACGTTCCGCTGTGTGAATCTTCAAGGGTATGAAGATCTAATCCAATCTCTCTCGTTGTTTGCATCTCCTAGATTAGATCTTGGCTTTCCCTCTGTTCGCATCCGTAGAAAATTTTGATTTACTATGCCGCGAAACCCTTCAGTGGTATCAGAGCTAGATCTATGCGTAGATGTGTTTCACAAGTAGAACGCAACATGGTTGTTGCGGGCGTTGATGTTTTCTGTTGCAAGCCTCTTGTTTGTGTTCTTCTTATGACGCGGGATAGTGAGATTGAAGCGGTCCAGGCCAACCTTACGCGACGTCGTTCGCGAGACCGGCTCCGCACTTGACGTGTGGCTTGTTCCACACATGCGGCTGGTGGATGTCAGTTTCTCTCACTATAGTTGTCATGGGATTAACACCAGAGTTTGGCAACCATAATATCACGGTTGTGGCTTACCGTAGGTAAGAATCGTTCTTAGCATCTACTCCCATAAGCCACGTAAAACATGCAACAACAAAGTAGAGGCGTCTAACTTGTTTTTGCAGGGAGTGTTTTCTGTGATATGGTATGGCCCAAGATGTGATGTATATATTGTATGCGATGATTATGTTTTGTAATGTTTCACGACTTGCATGTCAATGAGTACACAACCGGCAGAAGCCATATGGTTGTCTTTATAATTGTGTATGACCTGTGTGTCAACTTCTTATACGCTATGTAATAGTTTCACTTTATCACTAAGTAGTTAGCAATAGTTGTAGTTGCTATTCGTGGTGGAGGCAATCATGGTGGAGTGATGGAGATCATGCCAGAGCGCACAAGATGGAGATCATTGCGCGAAGATTGGCTATACCATGTCACATTAAAGTTATATGCATGTGATGTTTATCCTTTTATGTATCTTATTATGCTTAGATCGCGACGGTAGCATTATAAGATGATTCCTCACTTAAAGATCAAGATAAAAACTGTGTTCTCCCCAAGTATGCACCGTTGCGAAAGTTCGTCGTGTCCAAGCATCACGTGATGATCGGGTGCTATAGACTCTCGCCACATACAACGGGTGCAAGCCAGTTTTGCACACGCGAAATACTTGGGTCTAACTTGACGAGCCTAGCATGTACGCACATGGCCTCGAACACAAGAACCGAAAGGTTAAGCATGAGTCATATGAATGATATGATCAACACTTCGTTGTCCACCATTGAAACCACATCTCTTCTCGTGATGATCGGATTAGGTGTGGTGAATTTGGATCGTCTTCACTAAACAACTTGAGGGATGTTGAATTTAGTGGGAGTTCATCTAGTAATTTGATTAAGTTGAACTAGTTATCATGAACATAGTCTAATTTGTACTTGCAAATACTGTAGATCACATGGCTAAGTCCAACTTCAACTTCAACGTTTTTGCTGAGAAGGAAAAACTTAGAAACAATGGGTCTAACTTCACCAATTGGTTCTGCAATCTAAGAATCATTCTCTCTGGCGGTCAAAAGGAATGTGTCCTTGGGAAAGCGTTAGGTGACCCCTAACCAATCGCTACCGGTGATGAGAAAGCTGTCTATCAACAAGAAGATGATTATGGTGTGATTAAGAGCACCATGTTGTTTGCTATGGAACCGAACTTCAAAATCGTTTTGAAGACTATCTCGCCCTTTGAGATTCTCTAAGAGTGAAAACCATGTTTGACTCAGCGCTCGAGAGATATGAGATCTCTAAGAAATTCTTTAACTACAAGATGGAGGAAGGGAGTTCCATTAGTGAGCACGCCATTAAGATGTCGGGCTACACTCAACGCCTTGAGCAACTGGACTGCAAGATTACAGAAGAGCTCAAGATTGACACTCCTAGCTACAAAAGTTTTGTAGTTGCTCACAATCAAATTGGTTCCACTGATATGATCACTGAGCTCTTCGCTAAGATGAAAGTAGCGGAGGTGGACATCAAAAAGAATAATCATATGTTGATGGTCAAGCCCCCACCTTCAAGAAAGGTAAGGGTGCAAAGAAGCCCTTCAAGAAAAGCGGCGAGAAGAATCTCAAGTCTGGTCCTAAGCCGGACACTGAGTGCTTCTATTGCAAGGACAAGGGTCACTGGAAGTGCAACTGTCCGAAGTACTTAGCGGACAAGAAGGCTGGCACCATCAAAGGTATATTTGATATACATGTTATTGATGTTTTCCTTACTAGCCCTCGTTGTAGTGCCTGGGTATTTAATACCGGTTCAGTTGCTAATATTTTTAACTCAAACAGAGCTGCGGAATAGACGCGGCTTACGAGGGATGAGGTGACGGCGCGCTGCTGGCAACGGATCAAGAGTTGATGTGATGGCCGTCGGCACGCTCTACTTAGTTTTACCTTCGGGATTAGTTTTAAACCTTAATAAATGTTATTATGTGCCTGCATTGAGCATGAACATTATTTCTGGATCGTGTTTATTGGAAGACGGTTATTCATTTAAATCGGAGAATAATGGTTGTTCTATTTATATGAGTAACATCTTTTATGGTCATGCACCTATTGTGAATGGTTTATTTCTTCTAAATCTCGAAAGGGATGAAACACACATCCATAACATTGAGGCTAAGAGATGCAAAGTAGATGGTGATAATACTACTTATTTGTGGCAATCGCTGCTCAGGTCATATTGGTGTAAAGCGTATGAAGAAACTCCATTCTGATGGACTTTTGGAGTCTCTTGATTTTGAATCATTTGACACATGCGAACCATGCCTCATGGGAAAGATGAGAAAAACCCCGTTCTCCGGTATGATGGAGCGAGCAACGGACTTGTTGGAAATCATACATACCGATGTATGCGGACCGATGAGTGTTTCGACGCGCAGTGGATATCGCTATTTTCTCACTTTTACCGATGACTTAAGTAGATATGGGTATATCTATTTAATGAAACATAAATCTGAAATGTTTGAAAAGTTCAAAGAATTTCAGAATGAAGTGGAGAACCATCGTAACAGAAAGATTAAGTTTCTACGATCCGATCGTGGAGGTGAATATTTGAGTTATGATTTTCTCACGCATCTTAAAGTAAGCGGAATCGTTTCGCAACTCACGCCACCCGGAACACCACAGCGCAATGGTATGTCTGAACGCCGGAATCGAACCTTATTAGATATGGTCCGATCAATGATGTCTCTTACTGATTTGCCGTTATCATTTTGGGGTTATACATTAGAAACCGCTGCATTCACTTTAAATAGGGCACCATCTAAATCCGTTGAGATGACACCGTATGAACTTGTTGGAGATATGCCCTAGAGACAATAATAAATGTAGTTATTGTTATATCTTTGTGTTTATGATAAATGTTTACATTCATGCTATAATAGTATTAACAAGGAAACATTAATACTTGTGTGATTTGTAAACTTAATTTGAAGTCCCTAGTATAGCCTCTATACATCACTAGCTTGTTGGTTGATAAATGATTGTGGTTTCCCTATCATGAACATTGAGATGTTATCAACAACAAGATCATATCTTTAGGAGAATGATATGATGGACATACTCCTATAGATAAGCGTAGCATAAAGATCAAGTCATTTCAATAGTTCAATTGCTATATGCTTTCTGATACATAGTAACCTAATTCCTTCGACCATGAGATCATGCATATCACCTTTACCGGATGGATGCTTTGATGACATCAAACACCACACCGTAACTGGGTGGCTATAAAGGTGGCATTGAGTGTTCGGAAAGTATTGGTTGAAACACATGGATCAAGAGTGGGATTTGTCCATCCATATGACGGATAGATATACTCTGGGCCCTCTCGGTGGAATGTCATCCAATTAGCTTGCAAGCATGTGACTGGTTCACAAGGGATCACATATCACGGGAACGACAAAAGAGTACTTATCGGTAACGAGGTTGAACTAGGTATGCAGAGATACCGACGATCATAACCTCGGATAAGTAAACTATCGTGAGACAAAGGGAAATTGGTATCGTATGTAAGTGGTTCATTCGATCGTAAAGTAATCGTAGAAATATGTGGGAGACATATGAATTTCCAGATTCCTCTATTGGTTATTGTTCGGAGAAGTGTCTCGATCATGTCCGCATAATTCACGAACCGTAGGGAGACACACTTAAGGATTTGACGTTGTTTGAGTAGTTATGGTATGATGAGAAAGAGACCGAATGTTGTTCGGAGTCTCGGATGGGATCCGGGATATCACGAGGTGATCCGGAATGGTCCGGAGAATAAGATTCATATAAGGAAAGTCCTGTTTCGGAGTTGGGATATGTTTCCGGTGTTTTCATCGGGAATGTTCTAGAAGGTTCCAGAATGTCCGGCACTCCGGAGGGGAAGGGGTACATGAATGTGTCATTGCAAGTTGGAATGATTGCATCATGTACTAAGTGTCATCGCTATTCCAAATAAGGGATTAATTCAAATCATAATTTGAAAAGTCAAATAGCTAGTTTGAAAAGTCAAATGGCTAAAATTGGAAAGAGGAAAAGAGGAGGAAGTGGGAAACCGAGTTGGGGAGGGAATCCCTCCTCCAACCGGCGGCGCCCCCTCCAAGCCGAGTTGGGGAGGGACTCCCCTCCCTCCCCTTGGCCGCCGGCCCCTCCACCTATATAAGGAGGGGCAGGGCTCCCTCCTAGTACACAACAAGTCCCTCACCTCAAACCCTAGAAGCTGCAGCCCACCATAGCCGCCGCCACCCCCTAGGGTTTTGCCCTAGCCGCCGACTTGGGGGTCCCCGGAACCCTAGCCGCCGGCTCTAGCACTTCCTCCTTGGTGTGTCTAAACCCTAGATCGCCGAGGAGCTCTCTCATACTCCACCATACTCGCTCCGGCTTAAGGCGAAGCCCTGCGAGATCTCCCCTCTACTTCCGGTACCACGCCGTTGTGCTGCCGGAATCGCGAGGAGAGTGCTACAACCTCCACTGCCTGCTGGAACAAGGGAGAGGAAGGTCTTCGTCGAGTACCGAACGTGTGACCGATCAAGGAGCGCTCTTAACGCAGCTTGGAAGGATCGCCTGTGATCTTGAGATCGGGAAGAGTATGACTACATCACCCACGAGAATCCGCTCTCGTTAAACACTTTGGAATCTTCGAGGGTAAGTTATTCCATCGACTCGTTGCTACAATCTAGTAGATAGATCTTGGATTTTTGTTTGTATGCGATAGAAATTTTTGTTTTCCATCCTACGAAACCCTACAAGGGTATCGAGTGTCTATATGTAGATCATTGCACGAGTAGAACACAATGGTCATTGTGGGCGTTGATGCTTTATTGTCGATTGCTTCTTTTGTACTTTGCATCTTGCGGTATGTTGGGATGAAGCGGCCGGCTAACCTTACATGACATCGCTCATGAGACTTTCTCCACGCTTGACATGCAACTTGTATTGCATAAGTGGCTTTATGGTGCCTGTTTCTCCTAGCATAGTTAAGATCCAATTTACAACGGGTGATCAACAATGCTAGTATCAATGTTGTGGTTCTTGTTCGTAAGTTAGAACGACACTTATTGAAAGCCCCAAACCACGTAAAATATGCAAAGAAAGTAGAGGCGTCTAACTTTGTTTTGCAGGGGTGTGCCGTGATGTGATATGGCCATGATTGTGATTATATTTGATGTATGCAATGTTCCTTATTGTAAGTTGGCAACCGACAGGAGCCATATGGTTGTCTTTAATTTATGTTAAGACTCGCGTGTCTATTCAAAGTAGTTGTAATAGTTGAAGACGGTGGACGACAACCATGGAGAGGCGTCATTGACCTTGATGCAATGCCGGTGATGATGGAGATCATGTTCGTGCTAGAAGATGGAGATCGGAAGCACAAAGAAGAAAGGCCATATCATATCACATATTATGAATTGCATGTGATGTTAATCCTTTATGCATCTTGTATTGCTTAGTAGACGACGGTAGCATTATAAGATGATCCCTCATGCACATGAATTTCAAGTCATAAAGTGTTCACCCTTAGTTAGCACCGTTGCTAAAGCTTGTTGTTTCAAGCACCACGTCATGATCGGGTGTTAGATTCGCAAGTGTATACAACGTGAGCAAGATTTGCTCATGCGAAACTAAGGTTTGATCTTGACGAGCCTAGCATGTACATACATGGTCTCGGAACACGGATCACCGAAAGGTAAAGCATGAATCATATAGTAGATATGATGAACATGTCGATTGTTCGCCATTGAAACTATATCAACTCTCGTGATGATCGGTGTTGATGTGGTGGATTTGGTTCGTGATCACTAAAACAATGTGAGGGATATTGTTTTGAGTGGGAGTTCACCTAGATTAACTTTATTATTAATTTGAACTCAATTTGTCATAAACTTAGTCTAAACTATTGCAAATATGTTGTAGATCAATGGCAGCCCCTACCATCAATTTTAATGCGTTAGAGAAAGAAAATTTGAAAACAATGGAAGCAACTTCATGGATTGGTTCCGCAATTTGAGGATTGTCCTCACAGTGGTAATTTGACCTATGTCTTTGGATGCATCATTTGGTGACCCACTGCGAGACATGCTCCGATGAAGTAAAGAATGTTTACCTCGCTCGGAAGAATCAATACTCTATAGTTCAGTGTGCTATCTTGTATGGTTTAGAATCGAACTTGTAAAAGGTTTGAGAATTCAGACCCATATGATATTGTCGAGGATCTCAAATTGATCTTTGAGACTCATGCGGCAATTGAAAGTTATGAGGCTTCAAAAGTTCTTTAACCGCAAGATGGAAGAGGGCAGCTCAAGGTGAGCATGTGCTTAAGATGTCCAGGCACGCAAACAAACTTCAAAGCTTGGGTATAGTGATTCCTAATGCTTTGGGGATTTACCGTGTCCTCCAATCACTACCACCAAGTTACAAGAACTTTGTGATGAACTACAACATGCGAACATGAACAAGCAGTTGCTTAACTGTTTGCTATGTTAAAGTCTGCAGAAGTGGAGATCAAGAAAGAGCACCAAGTGTTGTTGGTCAATAAGACCACCAAATTCAAGAAAGGCAAGTCTAAGCAGAAGGGACACTTCAAGAAGGGTGGTAAGAAAGTTACCACGCCGACGAAGAAGACCAAGGCTAGACCTAAGCCTGATACTGAGTGCTTTTACTGCAAGGGAGAAGGTCACTGGAAGCGGAATTGCCCAAAGTACTTGGCGGATTTGAAGAACGGCAACATCAAGAAGAAAGGTATATCTGATATACATGTTATTGATGTGTATCTCACTAGTACTCGTAGTAGTGCCTGGGTATTTGATACTAGTTCGGTTGCTCATATTTGTAACTTGAAACAGGTGCTGCAGAATAAACGGAAGCTAGCGAAGAACGAGGTGACGATGCGCGTGGGAAACGGATCAAAGGTTGATGTGACCGCGGTCGGCACGCTACCCCTTCATCTACCATCGGGATTAGTTTTATACTTAAATAATTGTTATTTGGTGCCTGTGTTGAGCATGGACATTATATCGGGATCTTGTTTATTGCGAGACGGTTACTTGTTTAAGTCCGAGAATAATGGTTGTTCGATTTATATGAGTAATATGTTTTATGCATATGCACCTTTGATAGATGGTCTATTCTTATTGAATCTCGATAGTGGAAATACACATATCAACAACATTGAGGCTAAACGTTTGAAATCAAGCGATAATTCCACCTATATGTGGCACTGTCGTCTTGGTCACATTGGAGTGAAACGTATGAAGAAACTCCATTCTGATGGACTTCTTGAATCACTTGATTTTGAATCACTTGAAAGATGAGAAGCATGTCTGATGGGTAAAATGAATAAGACTCCATTTTATGGTATGATGGAGCGAGCTACGGACTTATTGGAAATCATACATACCGATGTGTGTGGTCCAATGAGTGTAGCATCGCGCGGTGGTTATCGTTATGTTCTTACCTTCACGGATGACTTGAGTAGATATGGGTATATCTATTTCATGAAACATAAGTCCGAAACTTTCGAGAAGTTTAAGGAATTTCAAAGTGAGGTAGAGAATCAACGTAACAAGAAGATTAAATTTCTACGTTCTGATCGTGGAGGTGAATATCTAAGTTACGAGTTTGGCGAGCATTTGAAGAAATGCGAATACTTTCACGATTGACACCGGGAACACCACAGTAATGGTGTGTCCGAACGTCGTAATCGAACTCTCTTAGATATGGTTCGTTCTATGATGTCACTTACATTTACCACTATCATTTTGGGGTTATGCATTAGAAACACCGCATTCACTTTAAATAGGGCACCATCTAAATCCGTTGAAACGACACCATATGAATTATGGTTTGGGAAGAAACCTAAATTGTCGTTCCTTAAAGTTTGGGGTTGGCCTATGTAAAGAAGTTACACGGACAAGCTTGAACCCAAAGCGAAATATGCGTCTTCATAGGATACCTAAAGGAAACTATTGGGTGTACCTTCTATCATAGATCCGAAGGAAAAATCTTCGTTGCAAGAATGGATCCTTTCTAGAGAAGGAATTTCTCTCGAAAGAAGTGACTGGAAGGAAAGTAGAACTCGACGAGGTTGTCGAACCTTCTCTCGAATTGCGAGTAGCGCAAGACCGAAGAAGTTCTGTGGTGCCGCACCAATTAGAGAGGAAGCTAATGATGATGATCATGAAACTTCTGAAGTTGCTACAGAGCCTCGGAGGTCAACGAACTCGCACTCCAGTTGGTATGATCCGTTATGAGTGTCATGTTGGTGGACAACACCGATGACCCGAGACATATGAGGAAGCGATGATGAGCCCAGATTCCAATAAATGGCAAGAAGCCATGAAATCCGAGATTGGATCCATGTACGAAAACCAAGTATGGACCTTGGTGAACTTACTGGATGGCCGAAGGTCGAGAACAAATGGATCTTCAAGAAGAAAACAGATGTTGATGGTAATGTTATCGTTTATAAAGCTCGACTTGTCGCAAAAGGGTTTCGACAAATTCAAGGAGTTGACTACGATGAGACTTTCTCACCAGTAGCGAAGCTAAAGTCTGTGAGGATTATGTTAGCAATCGCTGCATATTATGATTATGAGATATGGCAGATGGATGTCAAAACAGCATTCCTCAATGGAGATATTGATGAAGAGTTGTATATGATGCAACACAAAGGTTTTGTCGATCCTAAAGATGCTAACAAGGTATGCAAACTTCAACGGTCCATCTATGGATTGAAGCAAGAATCCCGAAGTTGGAATCAACGTTTTGATAAGGTGATCAAAAGTTTTGGTTTTATACAAACTTATGGAGAAGCTTGTATTTACAAGAAAGTGAGTGGGAGCTGAGCATTCTTAATACTATATGTGGATGACATATTATTGATTGGGAATGATGTAGACCTTCTTAATAGTGTCAAGGAATATTTGAATAATAGTTTTTCAATGAAGGATCTTGGCGAAGCTTACATATTAGGCATAAAGATTTATAGAGATAAATCAAACGCCAAATATCATTGTCACTGAGTACATATTTGGACAAAGTTCTAAAGAGATTTGGAATGGAAGATAGCAAGAAAGGGTTCTGCCCATGTTGCCCAATACGACCTTGAGTAAAACTCAAAAGTCCGACATCGGCGAAGATAGAGAAAGGATGAGTAAGACTCATGCCTCAGCCATAGGATCTCTAATGTATGCCATGCTATGTACTAGACCCGACATTGCATATGTCGTTAGTTTGACTAGCAGATATCAAAGTGATCCAGAGTGGATCATTGGATCATGATCAAAAACATCCTTAAGTACTTGAGAAGAACTAAGGATATGGTTCTTTCTTATGGAGGTGATGAACATTTCGTTGTTAATGATTACACCGATGCTAGTTGGAACACCGATCCGGATGATTCTAAATCACAACTGGATACGTATTTATTTTGAATGGTGCAGCTGATTGGAGGAGTGCAAAGCAAAGCGTTGTGGCGAGATCTTCAACCAATCGAATCGAATACATGGTCGCTTGGAGGCTTCACAAGAAGCGATATGGATGAAAGAGTTCATTACAGAGCTGGGTGTGGTTCCTAGTGCGCTGGACCCAATGTCTATCTACTGTGATAACATGGGCGCCATAGCCAATGCGCAAGAACCAAGGTCACACAAGAAGCTGAAGCACATCAAGCCACGTTTTCACGCTATTCGAGAACATATCCAAGATGGGTATATAAAGATTTGCAAAGTACACACATATCTGAATGTGGCGGATCCGTTGACTAAACCTCTCCCGAGGGCAAAACATGACCAGCACCAAACTGCCATGGGTGTTCGGTATATTACCATGTAATCAAGATTAGATGACTCTAGTGCAAGTGGGAGACTATTGGAGATATGCCCTAGAGAAAATAATAAATGTAGTTATTGTTATATCTTTGTGTTTATGATAAATGTTTACATTCATGCTATAATAGTATTAACAAGGAAACATTAATACTTGTGTGATTTGTAAACTTAATTTGAAGTCCCTAGTGTAGCCTCTATACATCACTAGCTTGTTGGTTGATAAATGATTGTGGTTTCCCTATCATGAACATTGAGATGTTATCAACAACAAGATCATATCGTTAGGAGAATGATATGATGGACATACTCCTATAGATAAGCGTAGCATAAAGATCAAGTCATTTCAATAGTTTAATTGCTATATGCTTTCTGATACATAGTAACCTAATTCCTTCGACCATGAGATCATGCATATCACCTTTACCAGATGGATGCTTTGATGACATCAAACACCACACCGTAACTGGGTGGCTATAAAGGTGGCATTAAGTGTTCAGAAAGTATTGGTTGAAACACATGGATCAAGAGTGGGATTTGTCCATCCATATGACGGATAGATATACTCTGGGCCCTCTCGGTGGAATGTCATACAATTATCTTGCAAGCATGTGACTGGTTCACAAGGGATCACATATCACGGGAACTAGAAAAGAGTACTTATCGGTAACGAGGTTGAACTAGGTATGCAGAGATACCGACGATCATAACCTCGGATAAGTAAACTATCGTGAGACAAAGGGAAATTGGTATCATATGTAAGTGGTTCATTCGATCGTAAAGTAATCGTAGAAATATGTGGGAGCCATATGAATTTCCAGATTCCTCTATTGGTTATTGTTCGGAGAAGTGTCTCGATCATGTTCGCATAATTCACGAACCGTAGGGAGACACACTTAAGGATTCGACGTTGTTTGAGTAGTTATGGTATGATGAGAAAGAGACCGAATGTTGTTCGGAGTCTCGGATGGGATCCGGGATATCACGAGGTGATCCGGAATGGTCCGGAGAATAAGATTCATATAAGGAAAGTCCCGCTTTGAGTTGGGATATGTTTCCTGTTTTCATCGGAATGTTCTAGAAGGTTCCTAATGTCCCAAGCACCGGAGGGAAGGGGTACATGAATGTGTCATTGCAAGTTGGAATGATTGTATCATGTACTAAGTGTCATCGCTGCTCCAAATAAGGGATTAATTCAAATCATAATTTGAAAAGTCAAATAGCTAGTTTGAAAAGTCAAATGGCTAAAATTGGAAAGAGGAAAAGAGGAGGAAGTGGGAAACCGAGTTGGGAGGAATCCTCCTCAACCGGCGCCCTCCAAGCCGAGTTGGGGAGGGACTCCCCTCCCTCCCCTTGGCCGCCGGCCCCTCCACCTATATAAGGAGGGGCAGGGCTCCCTCCTAGTACACAACAATTCCCTCACCTCAAACCCTAGAAGTGCAGCCCATAGCCGCCACCCCTAGGGTTTTGCCCTAACCCAGCCGAACTGGGGTCCCAACCCCTAGCCGGCTCTATCACTTCCTCCTTGGTGTGTCTAAACCCTAGATCGCCGAGGATCTCTCTCACTCCACCATACTGCTCCGGCTTAAGCGAAGCCTGCGAGATCTCCCTCTACTTGGTACCACGCCGTTGTCTGCCGGAATCGCGAGAGAGTGCTACAACCTCCACCGCCGCTGGAACAAGGAGAGGAAGGTCTTCGTCAATCGAACGTGTGACCGATCAAGGGAGGCTACGGGAACGCAGCGCCGGAAGGATCTTCTACGCGATCTTGAGATCGGGAAGAGTACGACTACATCACCCACGAGAATCCTCTCTCGTTAAACACTTTGGAATCTTCGAGGGTAAGTTATTCCATCGACTCGTTGCTACAATCTAGTAGATAGATCTTGGCTTGTTTGTTTGTATGCGATAGAAATTTTTTGTTTTCCATGCTACGAAACCCTACAGAACTATGGTTTGGTGCTAAACCTAAGTTGTCGTTTCTTAAAGTTTGGGGATGCGAAGCTTACGTCAAGAAGTTGATGTCGGACAAGCTCGAACCCAAAGCGGAGAAATGCGTCTTCATAGGATACCCTAAGTAAACTATTGGGTATACCTTCTATCACAGAACCGAAGGCAAAGTGTTTGTCGCAAAGAACAGTTCCTTTCTTGAGAAGGAGTTTCTCTCGAAAGAAGTGAGTGGGAGGAAAGTAGAGCTAGACGAGGTTATTAAACCTTCTCTTGAGTTGGAGAGTAGCGCAGCACCTTAAATTGTTCCAGTGCCGCTTGCACCAACAATAGAGGAAGCTAATGACAAGGATCATGAAGCTTCGGACGATGCTGCTACTGAACGTCGAAGGTCGACAAGGTAGCGTGCCCCTCTTGAGTGGTACGACAACCCTGTCTTGAATGTCTTGTTGGTAGAAGACAGTGAACCTACGAACTATGAGGAAGCGATGATGAGCCCAGACTTGGCTAGAAGCCATGAAATCCGAATTGGGATCCATGAGCGAAAACCAAGTATGGACTTTGGTGGACCCTCCTAGCGACCGAAAGGCCGTTGAGTGCAAATGGATCTTCAAGAAGAAAACTGACGCGGATGGTAATGTTACCGTCTTTAAAGCACGGCTTGTCGCGAAAGGTTTTCGACAAGTTCAAGGTGTTGACTACGATGAGACTTTCTGTAACACCCTCAGAATCGTCCCTATGCAAGTTTTAGCGAAACTCGCCAAACCCGCATAGAAACGATTCAAAGGTGCCCACCAGGCACTTTCGTGCGGGTGGAAAACGAAGTAATAACATTACACAACAGTCCTCGATGGGACCCACAGAACAGATATATATATAACAGCGACTCAAAGAGTCAAGAATACAGATATAATATACAAAGATCCAAATCACCTTGAAAACGCAGCGGCGTCCACTACGGACAAGATGCAAATGGGGCTAAGAGCCTCAAGAATAACCAATGGCGTCCATAACCCCGAGCCAAGCCGGAAGGTAACCCTGCTAATGGCGTCGATCTCAAAACCTGCTTAAACAAAAGGGGTGCCGACAAAGGGCCAAGGAAAAGAGGCGTCAAGATCTTGAGGCCGATGCAGCGAGGCTAGAATTCGGCGGTCCTCGCCTACATAGGTATGGTGGACTGAAGCGGCAGCGACAGCATGCACTAAACAACCTATAGAGACTCGATACAACTGGCGGATATCAGAGAGGGATAAGAATGACCTAACCGGACCCAACCTGAAGCTATCACCAAACAAACCCATCCTGGTGTTTCCCCCTCGAGACCAAACGAGGAAGTCAACCGAGGAACTCACACGGTTGGCAGTTTTACTTATTCGGTTATAGTTGCGGCACTTTACTAGTCAGGTTTAGATAATCGTCCTGATAAAGTAAGCAGTGGGCACTTTTAGTTAATCATACCGTTATAGTGGCATCAATTACTAGTCAGATACATTTAGCATGAGATAAACCCAAAACCCAGCAGTTGTTGGTACTTTTACTTGGCCATTCCGTTGTAGTGAAGCTGATTACTAGTCATATCGGATACAAGTCAATTTAAAACAGTAAACTTTAGTTATAGTTGTCTATGATCAAGCACTGTGCTCCAAGTCGTCCATAACCGCGGACACGGCTTCTCGAAAAGATTTAACCCTGCAGGGGTGCACCAAAGTATCCACAAGCACTTCGACCCTTTTTGCGGATCGGTTAACATACACCCATCGGTATGTCGGCGGGCCTAAGTCACGACGTTCCCGCACAAAGCAAGCACGGGGCCACCCCTAAGTACACCACGCGAAGTCGGCCGGTCTCGAGACGGACTTAGGGTTTGCGACAATGGTCAGAATGAGTCCCCAATCGGGGACTGTCGTCTGACACGAAAACATTCCGCTTCAAAAGCGATGCGATGTGCACTCGCACAATCGTAAATAAAGCGGTAAAGCATGGCATAAGTACAGGATAGTAATAAAGCCCCAAACTACTTGTGGCCCCCGGTACAATACTTTGAAATCAGGTAATGATCAATGGGGGGCCCATATCTCCCCACCTGTGGTTAGCGCGCTCGATCTCGGAACAGGTGTCAAGAACTCGGGTCCTACGGGACACAAGTGGGCGGTCGGAAACCAAATCTTACCTATCACCCACCGATGCCTCTGCTTAGTTCAATTTTAGTTGTTAAACAGGAATTAAAGTGAAACAGTAATTAAAGCCATGATCATCTCCAACGTCGACATGCGGCAATCCTCCAACAATTGTGGTACTTGACGACAAGCAGAAACACTTGAGCAAGCGACTACGACACGCGGGTCCCACTATCTACCAAACAACAGGTAATAGGATGTGTCCAAGGCTATATATGGCTGCAAGGGATATCACGGGTACGAAAACTAGAGCATCGCAACACAGATAGCAAAGATCAACAGGAGGGAATAAATACTAGAAAAGTAAGATAGGAAGAAAAGGGGAGATGCTCTTTGAAAACATGCCGAGGGATCAACCGAAGATCGGGGCGAAGCTCACATCAACTCAACGGCCTTATCCGCGAAGAACCAAAACACTAGAAGAAACACCGGATGCAATATTTAATACACGGCAGAAGATCGGCATGATGCATGCATGATGGATGGCATGGCAAAGGTGCGATGCAATTAGGTCATATTAAGTGGAACCGGGGTCCCGACATTTAATTAGATGGTTCAAATTGTTTAGAGCCCCCGCAATTTAAATGTTGTTTTAATATGGCAAAATATAGCACCGGTTCGCTACGCAAGATTTAAATGAGGCCAATATGAGACTAGATTTGCCCGCATATGGGCCCCATATTTAATTATTAGGTGAATCGGCACAAGGCCCCCAAACCACAAGATTATGCATGCAAGATGACAATTAAATATGCAACAAGTTGATGTCATTTATAAAATAGGGTATCGAGGAAAAAGGGGTTCACACATCAGAGGGGGTTCGACGATCTTGGGTTCCGGGGTTCGGGGTTCGACAGGGTCCAGGGTCCGGTCTCGGGGTCCAGGGTTCGACGGATTGGTCTCGGCGGGAACGTTCTCGGACTCCGGGGTCGGTCTTGGCGTCGGGCAGATCTTGCCGGTCACACGGGGTCGATCTTGCCGGTCATGTATACGGAAGATCTTGTGGCTCGATGTCCGGGAGGCAGATCTTGGAGTCCAGGCCGGAGGTCTTGTCGGTGGTCTTCGGGTCCGTCCCGGGTAGGCATCCTCGGCGTCGGGGAAGATCTTGATTCGGCCTCGGCACACGGTACATGCTCCTCGGAAAACCTTTGCGTTCCAAGACGACGTTCTTGGTCCGAGGTACCCGGTTCCCTCTCGATGGTCTTGGGCTTGCGGCTCCTCTTTCGATGACGATCTTGTTTAGTTGCTAGGGCCGTCGGAAGATCTTGCCGTCCTAGAAGAGCTCGTGTGCTCGCAAGTTGGGCTCTGGTGGTTCTTCCGCGACTCGCGTGGTACTGAGGTTCTTGACGCACCACGGCACCTGTAGCACATCGACTGGCACGAGAGCGGCGGTACTGGGGCCGACGAGGCGGGGTCGGGCCGACGGAGCTGGTGGAGGGGCCGCGGGGCTCTGCGGGTCGGCGAGGTACGGGCTCGGGCGGCCGACGCGGGAGGAGGATCTGGCGGGTTCGGCGAGGATGCGGCAGGGCCCGACGGCCGCTGTTCTTGGGGCCCGGCGAGCGGCGAGGGCAGGCCGACGCTGCCGTGGCGGCGGTGCGCAGGGAGGGGTGGCCTGAGCGCTGGGGAGACGCGGGCACGGGCGCTGAGCGGCGCGCGCTGGGTCGGGAGGTTTCGCCGAGAGGGCTGGCCGGAGGAGGGCGGAGGTCCGGCGCGGGTCGGGCTCGACGCAGACGAAGCGGGCAAGGCCGAGCTCGCTGGGGAGGGCGGGCGAGAGCACGGCGGCGGGGCGCCTCGGCGGGAGCGCTGGAGACGGGTGGAGCAGAAAGCGGCGGCTGGGCGGAGAGGGCGGCGCTGGCGCACGCGGCCGGGCGGGAGGGCTGCGGAGAGGTAGCCTGGGACGGCGGGCGAGGCTCTGAGGCCTAGGGAGGACGGTGGCGGCGAGGTACGGCGGGGCGGAGCAAGGTCCGGCGACGGCGGCGGCGGCCTCGAGCGCGGGCGGCGCAGGGTCCTGGGGCGGAGGCGGGAGGTGGGCGAGCTGGGGAAGAGAGGCGCGGCGCGGGGAGGCTTGCTGCGAGGAAGAAGAGAGAGGAGGAGGGGCCGGGGACAGGGTGCCAGGCGTGGGACCGGGGCACGGTGGGCAGGCCAGCGGGGTGGGGTGTGCAGCAAGGGGTTAGCGTGGAGGTGGGGCTGGTTGGGTGAGAGAGGGAGTGCTAGGCCACGTGGCAAGGGTTGGGTGGGTGAGGATAGGGGTTAGCCGAGGCGCATGGCTATTGGCCCGTGAGGTGGCTGGTGTGGGTAGGATAGATGGGTGGCTTTAGGAATTAGATGGGGCAGATAGGTGGACCGATTTGAAAACAGGGGTGGTCGTTCGGGTCTACTCGGCCCGTTCGACTGCCCCACTAAACTAATTAAAACTTTTATTTAATTTAATTGGGCCGTTTGCAACCCGAAAGCAACAAAACAAAATTCTCCGGAGCCCCGGGGTTAGCGTTTGAATGAGAGAGGGCGTCTCAGAAATCAAAATAGGTTTTTCTGAAATAGTTTTAGACAAACAACACATGAGGATGACGATGCAATGCACAAATTCAACGCGATTTTCTAGTAGTGGTTTTGCGGGATGCCACACTTTCTCTCCCGTAGCGATGTTTAAGTCCATTCGGATTTTATTAGCAATTGCTGCGTTTCATGATTATGAAATATGGCAGATGGATGTCAAGACTGCTTTCCTCAATGGCAACATTGATGAAGAGTTGTATATGATGCAACCCGAAGGTTTTGTCGATCCTAAGGATGATGATAAAGTATGCAAACTTCAGCGTTCCATTTATGGACTGAAGCAAGCATCTCGGAGTTGGAACCTTCGTTTTGATCAAGTGATCAAGAGCTTTGGATTTGTTCCAAATTGCTACGAAGCTTGCATCTACAAGAAAGTGAGTGGGAGCTCGGTGACGTTTCTGGTACTATATGTGGATGACATATTGATTATTGGAAATGACATCAACATGCTTAACGATGTGAAGAGTTATTTGAACAAGTGTTTTTCAATGAAAGACCTAGGTGAAGCTGCTTATATATTGGGCATCAAAATCTATAGAGATAGACAAAGACGCCTGATAGCTTTAAGCCAGAGTACATACCTAGACAAAGTTCTGAAAAGGTTCAGAATGGATAAGGCAAAGAAAGGTTCAGTGCCTATGTTGTCAGGTAAGATATTGAGCAAGGCTCAGTGTCCAGCTACGGTAAATGATAGGGAAGCTATGAGCAAAGTGCCTTATGCCTCGGCCATAGGTTCTATCATGTATGCCATGCTGTGTACTAGACCGGATGTGTCCAATGCTCTTAGTTTGACGAGCAGATATCAAAGTGATCCAGGAGTGGAACACTGGACAGCCGTGAAGAACATCCTAAAGTACCTAAATAGGACTAAAGAAATGTTCTTAGTCTATGGGGGTGATGAACAGCTCGTCGTAAAAGGTTACGTCGATGCTAGTTTCGACACCGACAAGGATGATTCTAAATCTCAGACAGGATACGTGTATATTTTGAATGGAGGAGCTGTGAGCTGGAGAAGCTGCAAGCAAAGCATGATCGCGGGATCTACAGTAGAAGCGGAATACATGGCTGCTGCAGAAGCGTCAAGTGAAGGAGTTTGGATCAGAAACTTCATCACTGAGCTTGGAGTGGTTCCAAGTGCATTGGACCCACTGGAGATATTGTGTAACAACACTGGCACCATAGCACTTGCTAAGGAACCAAGATATCATCCAAAGACCAAGCATATCAATCGCAAGTTTCATATAATCCGAGATTATATAGCAGATGGAGATCTGAAGATTAGCAAAGTACATACAGATCTCAATGTCGCAGATCCATTGACTAAACCTCTTCCACGTGTAAAACATGATCAGCACCTCAGTGCCATGGGTGTGAGATTGTTGCCAGATGTAAACTAGATTATTGACTCTAGTGCAAGTGGGAGACTGTTGGAATTATGCCCTAGAGGCAATAATAAAGATGTTATTATTATAATTCTTGTTCGTGATAATGTTTATATTCCATGCTAGAATTGTATTAAGCGGAAACTTTAATACTTGTGTGGTTTGTGAACAACACCGTGTCCCTAGTACGCCTCTATGGACTAGCTCATTGATTAATGATGGTTAAGGTTTCCTAACCATGGACATGAGTTGTCGATTAATAATGAGATCATATCATTGGGAGAATGATATGGTGGACATACCCAAACTAAGCGAAGCAATTAGATCGTGTCATCGTGTTCGTCTTTGCGAAGCTTTTTATTATGTCAAATATTGTATTCCTTAGACCATGAGATAATACAACTCACTGGTATTGGAAGAAAGCTTTGAGGTCATCAAACGTCATCCTATGAGAGGGTGATCATAAAGGTGTCTCTCAGGTGATCGGAAAGTATCTGTTGGGTTGTATGTATCGAGATGGGATTTGTCCCTCCCAAGTCGAAGAGATATACTTCGGGCCCACTCGGTAATCGATATCAACACCGCTTGCAAGCATGTGGTTAAGGAGTTAATCACAAAGTGATATCGGATTACGGAACGAGTAAAGTACTTGCTGTGAACGAGATTGAACTAGGTATGACGGTACCGACGATCGAATCTCGGGCAAGTAAAATATCGCGAGACGAAGGGAATATATATATGGGATTGATTGAATCCTGACATCGTGGTTCATCTGATAAATCATCGATGAATGTGTGGGAGTCAATATGGGTTTCCAGACCCCGCTGTTGATTATTGATAGAAGATCATGTCTGCATATTCTCGAACCCGCAGGGTCACACACTTAATGTGTCTCGACGCTAGGATAGATTGGATAATTGGTTTATGAGTTTTTGTTCGGAGTCTCGTATGGGATCCGGGACATCACGAGAGGTTCCGGAGTGGTCCGGAGAATAAGATTCATATAAGGCAGTGCAGTTTTTGGAGTTCGGAATTGTTCCGGGTTAATCGGTATTGTACCGGAAGCTTCTAGAACCTTATGGAAGGGGACCAACGTGGCCCCACCTTCCGGGAGGGGGCATGGTCCTATGAGGGAGTGCCCTGGCCGCATTGGGCCAGGGGCACAAGGCCCCATAGGGCCCAGCCGGCCAAGAGAGTTTTAAACTCGAGATAGACCTTCTAGAAGGGGGGTTTCCTTGCCCCCCACTCCTTATCCTTTGGGGCCGCCGGTTTGGGCTTGGGGGAGGGGCTAGGGCTGCGCCCCCCCTCTATATAAAGAGGGGTGGGGCGCACCAACCCCCTACACCTTCCCCTCCAACCCTAGCCGCCCTGCTGCCCTCCTCTCTCCCTCCCGACTGCTTGTAGGCGAAGCCCTGCTGCAGAAATTCTCCACCAATTGCACCGCGCCGTCGCGTTATAGATCCAATCCATCTCTCCAACATACTTGCTAGACCGAGGAAGGAGGAGACGTCAAGGTGCTACACGTGTGCATCTCACGGAGGCACCGCCACTTGTGGTGCTAGATCAGATCGGATCGCGAGGAGGAGAAGCGAGTACGACTACATCACCCACGTTCCGATTTAACGCTCAGCGTAATCTTCAAGGGTATGAAGATCTAATCCAATCTCTCTCGTTGTTTGCATCTCCTAGATTAGATCTTGGCTTTCTCTCTGTTCGCATCCGTAGAAAATTTTGATTTACTATGCCGCGAAACCCTTCACTTCCCACAGTCTCACATTCAAACTTAACCATCTTCGCATGAAGCAACACAAGGTCAGCAACGATTTGGCAGCTAGGAGCATTTCCCAATTTGGCAATGCACATGGTACAAACATGGAGTACAACTACCTAGTATCCCTAATCATGCAATGCCCAAGACAACAACCAATTTGAGGATTCAGCTATGAATCCCCAATCGGGCAATGCCCCAGGATAACACCCAAATTTAGGAATCGGCTAAATTAAATCCCAAATTTTATGTGCACACTATAAAATTTGTTGCTACGTACTGCGAAAAGCCCCAAATCACTCTACAACTACCAAATCACTCTACAACTACGATTTGGGGCCAAACCCTAATCGCTATCTAGATCAGAAACTTACCCTAGTCGACGGTGGTGCCATCAATGACGATGAAGCAGTAGAAGGCGCCGCTGGAGCAAGAGAAGAAGCTTTGGCCACAGGGGTTGGGACCGCCAACACGGGAGGAAAAACGCTATCCAAAGTGTCGAGGGTAATCCCGACTCTGGCATGGGATTTTTTGGCATGCTTGGCCACATATGCCACTTCCTCCGCCGATGTAGGCGACGTAGCCATCGTCGTTGCCGCCCGAGTTCCGCGTGCCCAGATGGACGCGGAAGCCTTGAGCGCCCTCGCGAGGGCCTCCTCACGCCGGCGGCGAGCTTCTCCAGTTGAACGGACGCCCATAGGCTATGTGCGCTCACCTCCCCGATGCGGGGGCCACGGAACAGAGGGAGGGGAGGAGGAGGAGCGGCGGCCATGGTTGGGAATCGGGATAAGGGGGTTGGAACTGGAAGATGAGCAGAGTGGCCTAGGAGTTAAGCTGAAAACGTCCCGTCTCCCGCGACACGGCGCTCGCCAGGGCTGGCTGCGTGAAAATGGCCGATTTCGAAGTTTCAAACGGACCAATTTTTGACCTATTTTAAGAATCGCCCGATGCACCACTTTAACGAGACCCAACTCTCTAAACGAACTTATTTTTTTCCACATCGTGCGAGAAACATACCTCAGCCCAAACAAAAAACCATAAGCCGCCGGACCGAATTTCCCCTAGCGTTCGTCCTCCCCAATAGGACTACCAGACGCAAGTGCATCGGTCCTTTCCTCCAACTATAGGACACCCACCAAACAAAGCAGCTCCGGTCTAAAGAAAACGGTTATGGCATTCTCGATTCCAAGGAGTTTTATAGGATATAGGTTTAAGATATGAAGTCAACGAGTTTTCTTTCCTACGGAGGCCCTTTCATTCGATGGTTCTAATACCTTAAGAAAATTTCTAAGCATTTTATTGTGAGCGATGATTGGTGCGCATTGGCACCAGCGATCGTTGTTTAAATAAATAAATAAATAAATAAATAAATATAATCATATTTTGAGTTTCAGAAAATCCATATGAATTTATCGTACAAACGTGTAAAATACATTGTATTATGAGCTACATAAAAATACAAAAATGTGGATCTAAGTATGCATAGTTTTACATCTCCAAACTTTATCATATTTGTTATTTTTTAGACACCACAATCTATACTATAATTTGTCTTCGAGGTAAGTTGGTCTACTGAAATTTTGTTCCGATTTTTGTTTGAACAATTTTGCCCCTATTACTTTGGAAATATTATCCGTAGTGCCACGACCAAGTCAAAGACCGACCGGTCTGTTCTTCTCTGCCGATCCCACTGCTGTGTCGCCACCGCGTCGTTCCCCTGCGCGAGGAGGGAGGAGGCTAGAGCTGCGGGAGGTCAAGCTGGCCAGCTTCTGACACGCGAGACACTTGGTTCTCTTAACTTAGACCAACTCTAACCGATCCCCTTTAATAGCTTAGAGGACTTTATTTCGGCGGACTATAGATGGGATTTAGCGGACTAAAACCTCACCCTCCCTTTCAAAATATAGCGGCCGCCGAGCCGAGGACTAAAATCCCCACCGCACACCGCATCCGCTCCGGCCGCCGCAAAATCCACCGCCACCACCGCTTTTCACGCCGATATGGCCGGACCTTCCTGCCGCTGATATCCCACAAGTATAGGGGATCGTGTTTAGCCTTTTTGATAAGTAAGAGTGTCGAACCCAACGAGGAGCTAAAGGTAGGATAAATATTCTCTCAAATTCTATCATCCAATGATACAACAAGTACTAAAGAAACCTTTGCAAGATAATAAACAACAAGAAAGTAAAGCTAGTTGCTGCAGCAATAAAATATACTAAACTAACAAAACCATGAGTGTGGAATAGTGGTGGTAATTATGGTGGCTTTGTCCAAGTTTAATTGGCGAATAAACCGGGTTCATTATCTTAGATGCAGTTTTCTATGTGGGAGAGGCTAAATATATATGCGCTCCACTACTTGGAATTACAAGTACTATATGATTGGATTGTTAGCAAACACCCGTAACTACTAACAAAGCATTAAGGTTTCCCTAACCATAGCCTTAAGTTAATGGTCTGTTTACTCCCATATGTGCAACATTCTGATTCACGTCCTTAGGTTTCTGCCATTCCGGCAGAACTTTCCCCTTCCTCTTACACATACTACAAACCCTATGATGTTTAATCCATGCGCACATAAATATAATGAACACCAAATGACTGTACCATATCAACATACAACTCTAATGAACCAAAGACGTTTAACCATTCAATCTAAGAACAAAGAAACTATAAACATGACATAGATCATGGGATTATAACTTATAGCATCAAATACCATTTTACATAGGACGGTACAGAGGTGTATGGAAGGATGAACCACAGCATACTAGGAGGATTAGTTGATGGAGATGGCGGTGAAGATGGTGAAGATGGCGACAGCGGCGCCGACGGCGGCGCAGGGGACTCCTTTCCCGCCGCCGATATCGTGGGGGGAGCACCGCCCCTTAGCCCCCTTCCTTCATGGCTTCTTGGGAGCCCTCCCCCATGAAGATGGGATCCATGGAGGAGGAAAAATGTGGCTTTGGTGGCTGCAAATTCGTGGGTGGAGGTGTCTCCCACAAATTAGGTTTCCTTCCTTTATATATAGCTTCTCGGATTCCCGTCACCCCATCTTGGGCTGGAGTAAATCGGGCCTAATGGGCCCGTCCGGACTCAAAATCAGCTAAATTTTAAGTCCAAAACGATTTTCGCGAAATTTCCTACAACCTTATAGTTGAAGAGTTTTCTGTTTAACGCCTTTTTTGACCCGAAACATGACCATCTTCAAAAAGAGTTCTGAGACAGATTTCTGGAAATCCCAATTTGACTCCAACAAGGGTTCCACTTGTATTCTTGATAATTCCTACACATCAAAGTGTAAAACAAGAATATTGTGTACTTTTGCAACTATTAGTAGGTTAGTACAAATAACTCATAAACTTTACATAAAAAGTGTCAAAAGCATAATAATAGCATAAAACCATCAAAAATTATAGATACGTTATGGAAGTATCAGCCGCCGCTCCCCACCTCTCATCTGTAGCGCTAGACGAGGTCGCGACGGCTCGTGAGGCCGTTCGGGCGACCTCCCGTTGTCTCCGCCGCTGCATCCCCACTACCACGGCGTCCGACAGTGGGAGTGGGGTACGTGTGTGACCGAGATCACCGACCGGAACACTGGTCGGCGCATCTGGCTCGGGTCCTTTCAGAGCGCGGCATAGGCGGCGTGGAGGCACGACATCGAGAATGTCGGCCTCCATGACAACGAGTGTGGCCCGCTGAACTTCCCTCTCGGCACCCTGGAGCCGGTGCGGGAGCTCTTCGCGCCGCCCTCCCGCGGCCACGCGGCCCGGATTGCTAGGGAGGACCGCGAGGCGTGGAAGCGCATCGAGGTGGAGAGAGAGGACAAGCCGAGGATGGCCGAGCTCCGGTGGCTGAATCCGAATCTCGTGGCGGAGGAGGAGGCGGTGTTCGCCAAGTTCGCGGCCTCTTTGTCCTCGGCTTCATCCCCAATCGCGGCCTCTTCGTCCTCGGCTCCTGCCCCAGCCGCGGCCGCTTCGTCCTTAGCTCTGGCCCCATCCCCGGTGATCATCTCGCTGGACAACGACGAGGAGGAGGAGATCGAGCATTGGATCGGGCCCAACTGGGGGTGAAGCCGCGGCGGCGAGCTCAACGGTGGCCTCCCTGAATTAGTATGAACTATGTAAATTAGTCCATGTTTAGTAGTTAAATTTACCTAATGTTTTAGATTTATCTATGAACTATGTATGAAACCGTTCGAAGTTGTGATGAAAATGGTTTGAATTAGTATGTAATCGTTCAAAAAATGTCAAATTTGGTGCAAAATTCAATTTAAAAATGGTTATAGTCCTCTAAATTAAAGGGGATCAAATCTAGAGGCCACCGTTTAGAGAACTTAAGATTTAAGTCCGCCATTTTATCCGGCCGAAAGTCCTCTAAAATAAAGGGGATCGGTTAGAGTTGCTCTTAGCTTTTCAAGGTCAAGTATTGAGCATTTGCACCTTTTTTGAACCTCTAACAGTAGGAAAGACTCCTACTACTTTGCCATTAAATGGATATCACAGAAGTCTTTTTACATATTTACAATGGGCAATGCCCAGCAGGGTAAAGGAAAAAGAAAATTACAGAGAGGAAAAATGTTTTGGATGTGAGGATGGAGATCCTCCTTAGTCCTATGGACTAAAAGATTCAAACCTAAGACCAGTCTAGCCCTCCAGGAAGCTACAGTTGGTTGAATACCATTGAATAATAAGTTATTCCTTTCTTTCCAGATGTTCCAGGCTCCTAACAAAACAATTTCCATGTACAACTTTTGGTTCCAAGAAGCCTTCCCTAATTCAATTATCTGTAATCTTGTAGTTCTTGTAGTTCCCGAGGGCCAAGTTACATGGAGAAGGTCCCAACAAGATTTGCTAAAGGAGCATTCAAAAATCATATGCTCGATAGTTTCTTCTGGAGGATTGGCACACATTAGGCAATCATAACCTGAACTTAGAGAGAAATTTCTTCTTCTTAGCATATTTCTGGTGTTTAGTCTGTCTGATAAGACTATCCATCCAATTTTTTTTGAATTTTGGGGTGCATCTGGCTTTCCATAACCATTTAAAGGCGATGTGTGGCTCTAAGTCCTTGAAATAGAATTGATAGTATGGACTTGAAGAGAATTTGTCATTACCCCAAACATATGACCATTTGTCTGAATTATCTTGGGTCATTGTTACTTCTCTGTAGATATTCTGAATGTCTTTTAATTCCTCCAGGGCTTCAGGAGAGAGAGGCAGGAAAAAAGTACCGTGTAGTGAATCTGATGAAAGGAATTCTTGAACAGACATGTCTTCTTTCCTGAGATAGAAGAAAATCCTGGGATGGCTGTCTTCAAACACCCTTGTTGCCAATTGTCCTTCCAAAATAAAATTGAAGTGCCATTGCCAATTGAGCTCAAAGCAATACCTCTAAAAATGTGAGACAGTTTAAAAACATCCTTCCACCAGAAGGATCCTCTAGGAGATAGAGCATGGGGAATCTTATCAGTATAGTAGGCATTCCAAATCAAAGTGACCCGTGGAGTGTCAACTTTATTATAGAATTTATGTAAATATTTTAATAAGAGCCCCCCTAAGATTTAGAATTCCCAGTCCTCCTTTCTTCTTTGGTCTAAATTTTTTGTCCCATGCTGCCAATGAATAGCATTTCTCTCCATCCTATGCTTTTTTGTTCCATAGACAGTGTCTTTGAATTTTCTCCACATGATTTATGATTTTCTCTGGTAATTTAATTGAACACATTGCAAAATTTGCAATGGAAGCCAATAAGGAATTTATAACTGAAACCCTGCCACTATATGACATCATTAGAAAAGAAGCTGAAACTTTCCTTTCAATCCTATCCACCAGAGGCATTAAATCATATACAGTAGGTTTGGTAGTCCCCAATGGTATACCTAGATATGTAAAGGGCATAGAGGCTACAGTACAACCAATTATATCCATTTGCTCCGTTATGTTAGTATTTTTTGCTTACCCCAAGTTCCTTTCAATATGACATAGCAGCAATACTAGATTAATATTAGATATACAAACTAATGCATGTGTTCAATGCTCATCTATTAAGAGTGTTTTGCAATAAGCTGTCTTTAACAATCTCGGTAATGGTTACTGTCGTTATTGACATGGTTATACCCCGCGGGTACACAACGTTAGCATACCTGGTCCAGCTCAAGGGAAGGCCCACGACAGGATACATGGCCCGTAGAGATTTCGGGTGGCTCAAGCCCATGACGCCTTCGGATTCTTGGAGAACAAGACTAGAATAGATATAATTTCAAAGGGGCAAACCCTAATCTATAACCGACTCGACTTGTGCCCGGGACCTTCCTATCTATATAAAGGCTAGGAGGGTACGGCGGGGAGGACAATACTCACCTCATACACACCTCACGCCAGATTGCATCTCAAGACCCAGAACCTTTGGTTTCGCCAGTAATCAAGAGCAAAGCTAGCAGAGTAGGGTTTTCTCGGTCCGAACTCGGTAAATCTCGTGTCCTCGTGTTGCTTGTTTGCTAACCGTTCCACGATCTCCAGCATCCCCATCTTCTCCAAAACCCAAGTCCATAACAATGGGCATTGACGAGATTAAACCTCGTCAATTGGCGTCGTCTGTGGGAATTGGGGGCGCCGATTGTGCAAACATGACGGTCCCATCCGAAGTTATCTACAACTCATTGGCGATGGAGAGTCATATCCTCTTCGGCACCTTCGACTTCACCGCCCACTCGCCAGCCACCATGAAGGATTTCGAGCCCGTAGGCGACGGGCTCGAGATTCTGTTCGGGAGCTTCTGCTTCCAGGTGGGACAGACCGGCACCCTCCGCCTCCTAGAGCGGATGCCACCACCATCCACTAGGCCCGCTTCGTGGGTCCCACCCATCGGCGTGTTACGCACATCGATGCTGACAGATGAGTCATACGATAGCAGCAGCTGCAACTCAGATCTGTGCGGTACTCCCTCAGATGAAGGAACAGTAACCCAGTCCACGGGCATTACTAATGCGCCGTAGTCATCCAGGGTGAATCGGAACTGTCACCAGGTTCGAGTGCACACAACCCAACACCCGACCCATAGGCTAGGAATGGGGGAAACGGAGGAAACCCTTCCCTCCAGCCCAACGAAGGCGATGCTAACGCCTACCAGAAGATCAACCTCAATGAAGATGGATATCGCCAGGCACGCAAAGCCGTGGCAGGCAACAAGATCCTCCCTGTGAATGTTCACGGGATCTGCTGATGGCATACCACCTCCTTCTCATTGGACCGGCAGGTAAAACTGTAGGAGGAACTCGACAAATGCAAGCAGGCAACTTTAGAGTCTAGTGCGCGGCGAGCTACGCTCTCCGACGCTGGCGGCTACAACTCGCATGGCAACAACGCCAACAAGCATTGCTCCCGTGTGGAGAACATGGAACCCACTGCACAACGTGAAGCAACAAGGGCCCTCAACATGTCCTTCATGTCAATGGACGTGAATGGCAACGTCATGTCGAAGACGCCTCAGGCTGCAATCATGGCAGCCACCACGTAGCTCGCGTCCCATCCACCTCCGGTGGTGACATGGTTATACCCTACGGGTACGCAACTTCAGCATACCTAGTCTAGCCCAAGGAAGGCCCACGGCAGACTACGCTAGCCCATGACGTCTTTGGATCCTTGGAGAGCAAGACTAGAGGAGATAGGAAATTCAAATGGGTAAAACCCTAGAACTTGTAACCGACTAGGACTACGCCTGGGACCTGCCTAAGTCTATATAAAGGCCAGGAGGGCACGTCCTAGGACAACTCGACTCATACTTTCGCACACGCATCCACGCCAGATCGAATCACAAGACCAGAACCTTCGGTTCCGCCGTAATCAAAGAGCGCATACAGAGTAGGGTTTTTCCCTCCGGGGGCCTGAACCTGGGTAAATCTCGTGTCCCCTGGTTGCTTGTCTGTTAACCGTGCCACGATCTCCAGCATCCCCATCTTCTCCAAAACCCAAGTCCATAACAATGGGCATTGACGAGATTAAACCTCATCAATTGGCGCCGTCTGTGGGAATTGGGGCTGCTGATTGTGCGGTCGTGACGGTTCCGACCCGATCGATCTACAACTCCGCGGCGACGGAGAATCACCTCCTCTTCGGTGCTTTCGACTTCACCACCCACTCGCCAGATACCATGAAGGATTTCGAGCCGCTAGGCGACGGACTCGAAATCTTGTTCGGGAGCTTCTGCTTCCAGGTGGGACAAACTGGCACCCTCCGCCTCCCTGAGTGGGTGCCCGTGCCATCAATCAGGCCCGCTTCGTGGGCTCCACACCCCGTGCTCCGCACTTCACCATCAACAGATGAGTTCTACAGCAGCAGCAGCTGCAACTCCGATCTGTGCGATCCACCTTCGGATGAAGGGACCTACGGTTCCGGATCCGCAAGATGCGGCAGCAGCCAATGCAGGCGCTATCTGTGCGCCGCAGTCATCCAAACCGACGAGGAAACGCCTAACCCGCCGCCCAACCCCAACCCGCAGGACAGAAACGGCGAAAACAGTGGAAAAGGCGAAAACGGGGAAAACAGTGGCCACCTCATCCAACTTAGCAAAGAAGGATGGGTCGAAGCACGCCGCGCCGTCGCAGGCGAAATAGTCCTACCTCTGGACTCCCCACGTGATCTGCTGAGGGCATACCACTACCTCCTCATCGAGGAGCACAAGAAGCAAGTCAAGATGCAGGAGACGCTCGACAAACGCAAACAAGCAGCCTCTGAGTCCAGTGCGCGACGAGCTGCGCTCTCCGCCATGGGACCCGGCTCTAGTACAAACGGAAACCAGGGAAACAAGCACCGCTCTCGGGTGGAAAACATGGACCCCAAAGAGCGGCATGACGTGACCCAAACTCTCGACACATCGTTCATGGATATGGACGCTGACGGCAACATCATCCCGAAGACGCCACAAGCTGCGATCATGGCAGCCATCACAGATCTCGGCTCACCCACCTCCGGAGGGGGACCCGAAAAGGGCCATGCATAGGTCCGCACTCACCGGACTAGGACTAATTGGAGCTGCGCTCCACGAAGACGCTCCTGCGGAACCGAAGAAGAAAGCTCCGGCCAGGCGCGACCGGAGTCCCACCCCCTCATCCGAAGAGGAAGAGGAGCACGATCTTCCTCGAAGGAAGAAGAGCTTGCACCGCCATAAAAGCGACTACGACGCCAGAGACAAGCTTACACAACGCAAGATCGATAAAGCACGCGCTAAACGCGCATGCTCGTCTGAATCTGAGATGGATGAAGACGAAGGAGAACTCTGTGGCGCTCGATGCTTCAGCAGATCCGTCCGGCGAACACAGATGCCACGCAACTTCAAGCTTCCTTCGGATACTCCGAAGTTCAACGGCACGCAAGATCCAAAGTCCTGGCTCAGTGACCATCTATCATCCGTCAAGCTTCATGGAGGCAACAAAGAAGCTGCCATGCAATGCCTTCACCGCAGGTGAGCAGCTGGTCCGCTTAGCAGCCTATCATCGTGATCCATCCGGTTGGGAGGATCTCGCCAGCCTTCATCGAAAATTCAAAGGCACCAGAAGAGGCCCACCTCAATCGAAGAATTGCGAGCCTGCACTCGAGAACGGTGAACCTATTCGCCAGACATACTATGCTGGTCTACAACCAAGAACTACGCAGACACATCTCCGAAGAGCGGCCATCGATGCCATCGGACGCGGCCAAACGCCAGACTTCAAGGAGAAACTTGGACGTAAAGCCCAAGACACTCGACCAGCTCATGGAAATCGCCAACAGTTGGCAGACGGTGAAGATTGCATCCGGGCGCAATCGATGAAGAGGACGACTACGGCAAGACGCGAACGCCAAGAGAAGAGGAGATCGCGGTTCACGAGGACATGACGGACCCGACATGGTCGCACAGCCGCTGACCGCCGTAACGACAACAGCCTCAACAGCGGAGGATACCTCAGCGGAAACTTCGCGATAACGGACGACCAACGCAGCTGCGGTAACGCCATCGCGACAACGGACCTCAGATTCGACAAACTTTCGGGTCCATGCACCATCCACTTCTACATCGACAAACAAGATGGCAAAAGAAAGCTAGCCACATGCTCAAGGACCGCGAGTTCCGTAAACTCAGCGAAGGCATGGTGCGAATAAGGCAACAAGCTCAAATCCTCGTTGCTCGAAACGCACGCCGCGAAGAAATAGCACACGGAGGTCCTCCACCGCCGCCTATTGGAGGCCCAAATCAACCAGTCGCACCAACGCAAAACAACGCCGGAGTCGCATAGCCCCCACCAAAAGGAGCACTCAATATGATACAGAAGGGATGCCCCACAAATAGGGTGCAGAAGAAAATCACCCGACAAATCAACTTGGCCGTGGCAACTCCGCCTGCAATCCCCGAGTACCTCAGCGGATCGGAGTCCTGCATCACATTCACTCGCGTGGATCACCCTTGCCAGATCCCTCGCCCAGGTCATGCTGCCCTGGTGCTGGAGGCGCAGATCGGAGGCTTCGAGATGAGTCGCGTCTTCATGGACGGCGGCAATGCATCAACCTAATGTTCGCAAGCACTCTAGCAGCTATGCGGATCCCGCAATGCACTGCTCGAACAATCGTACACAACGCTCCACGCCATTGTCCTGTGGAAGGGCATCTTCCCATGGGCAAAATAGGGCTCGACGTCATCTTCGGAAGCCGGACAACTTTCGGCAGAGCGCCTAGAATTCGGTGGACCGCCGTCGCAATACCATGCCATCTCGGGACGTAGCATTCGCAAGGTTCCCGGCCGTCCCTCACTACGCATACCTACTACTCAAGATGCGTGACCAAGGGCGCCATCACAATCCACGGAGCTTCACCGATCGGACCAATGCGACAGGATTTCAACAAAATCTCCCTCCTTCGCATGCAAGAAGCTCGTAAGGCTCCGAGGTGACGGACAATGGGCTACCCCGATACAAGGCGTAACGCACCCGACATGTCCTTCGACTCCACCGTCAACACCAAGAAAGTGCAGGTCCATCCGATGACGCCTCCAAGATGGCACTGATCGCCAACGACCTCAGATCAAGATAGGAAGTCGCGCCGAATTCCTCCGTGAGCGCTGGAAATCTTCGCTGGTGTCCTGCGGACATGCCAGAGTTCCTGGAATTCCGAGCATGCACTCAATGTCTTCCTGCACACCAAGCCGCCAAGAAGTCTATCCAAGACTGGAGCCACGAGCCGAAGCTATCGGCAAGGAGATCAACAGATTACTCGCAGCAGACTTCATCCGAGAAATCAAGGAAAACGAGTGGCTGGCAAATACGGTGATGGTCCCGAAGAAGGACACGGACATCCTGCGGATGTGCGTGGACTTCACGTCACTAAATAAACACTGCCCAAAGGACCACTTCCCTCTTCCTCGGATCGACCAGATCATCGATTCGACTGCAGGTTGTGAGAAGCTCTCCTTCCTCGACGCCTACTTAGGCTATAACCAGATTTGACTCAAGGTCGAAGATCAAGAGAAAACGACGTTCATCACACCGTTCGGAGTATTCTGCTACAACACAATGCCCTTCGGGCTAAAGAACGCGGGTGCCACGTACCAGCAATGCATGCAGGCCTGCCTCAAGGACCAGATCGGTCGCAACGTCCAAGTCTATGTCGACGACATAGTCATAAAAACCAAGGAGGCAAGAACACTTATCGACGATCTCCGCGAGACGTTCGACAACCTTGATCGCTACAGGATCAAGCTCAATCTAGAAAAGTGCCTTGGCGTCCCCTCAGTCACCGCTCGGTACTTCATCTCTCAACGAGGGATCGGGCGAACCAAGAAAATCAAAGCTATCATGACAATGGAGAAACCGAAAACCTCAAGGGCGTTCAGCAGGCATGTAGCGGCACTAAGCAGGTTCATCACCGCATGGGCGAGAAGGCCCTACCATTTACCAATGCTGCGCAAGGCGGCAAGTTCGAGTGACACACGAAGCCAACGACGATTCAAAAGCCTCAAGCTCCTCTCCACTCGCCTGCTTTGGTCACGCCAAAGAGCGCGAGCCCTGTTCTGACATAGCAGCCACACACCGTGGTCAAGACAAGACTGTGGTCGAATGACCCGAAGAAGGCAAGACCCATGGGGTACAACGCCCAATTTACTACCTCAGCGAGGTTCTCACTCCAACAAAACAGCGGTACCCGCACTACCAGAAGCTGGCCTACGACGTGTTCATGACGGCTCGACGACTGAGCCACTACTTCCAGGAGCATTAGGTGATGGTCGTCAATGAGGCACCCCTGAACAGCATCCTGAATAACCCAGAAGCCACAGGACACGTGGCCCTGTGGGGCATTGAACTATCACCCCTGGACATCGTCTACGAGAAGCGACATTCAATCAAATCTCAGGTCCTTCCAGACTTCCTGGTACACTGGATGGAGCTGCATCTGCCTGACATCCCAGATATGTCACAGTCCTGGACAATGCATTTCGACGGCTCCAAGCGCGAAGCAGGAGCAGGGGCAGGAGTCATACTGACCTCCCCGCAAGGTGACAAAATGAAGTATGTTCTTCGGATGAAATTCAAAGCCTCCAACAACGAGGCCGAATACGAAGCCCTTATTCATGGCATGAAGATGGCAAAAATATGTGGCGCAACGCGCCTGGTCATCTACGGTGACTCCAACCTTGTCGCACAACAGACGATGAATGAGTGCGACGCACACGCCGAAAACATGATCGCGTACCGCACGCTATACAACGCACTCGAAGGAGAATTCGATGGCTGCGAACTTCGGCACGTTGGAAGAAAGAGCAACGAGGAGGCCGATAGACTCGCCAACATCGGCTCCACTTGTGCAAAGGTGCCACCAGGCATGTTCCTCGAACAGATCTGCGTGCCATCCATCAAGCGAAAATTCCCCAAAGGATCACCCGAAGAAGCAGAACACTCGGGGGCTACGCTACCCGAAGGTCATGAAGGACCCGAAAAGTTGGATACCGAAGTTGCCATGGTCAACCTGATGCAGGTCATGGCAGTTGAAGAAACTTGGACACGTCCATACCTCCAGTTCCTGACAAACGGAGAATTGCCTGACAGCCCGACAGATGCCCGGCGCATATCTCGTCGATCGAAAGCCTTCACCATCATCAACGGCGAGCTGTACAAACGCAGCATTACGGGTGTATTGCAACGGTGCGTCACCATCAACGACGGCAAGGCCATACTCCAAGATATCCATGAAGACATCTGCGGCCACCACGCAGGCAGTCGCTCCCTCATCACCAAAGCTCTACGAGCAGGATTCTACTGGCCAACGGCCATGAGCGACGCGAAGGACATCGTCCGAAGATGCAACGGGTGCCAACGGTTCGCCGACAAACCGCACGCACCTGGGTCCGAACTTCGACCCATACCCATAGCCTGGCCTTTTTCCCAATGGGGCCTCGACATGATCGGCAAACTGCCAAAATCTTCGAAAGGAGGACACGTCTTCCTCCTGGTCGCAGTCGACAAATTCACCAAGTGGATCGAGGCCATGCCAGTCACCAACCAGAAAGGCAAAACCGCCATCAAGTTCTTCGAATCCATTGTCTATAGGTTTGGCGTACCGCACAACATCATCACCGACAACGGATCAAACTTCATCTCCGAAGAATTCCAGGACTTCTGCGAAGGCCTCGGGATCAATATCACGTATGCCTCAGTGGCACACTCGCAAACAAACGGGCAAGTGGAAAACGCCAACGGCCTAATCGGCGCTGGCATCAAGAAGCGTCTCATGAGCTCACTCGAGCATAAAGCTGGAAATGGACGAAAGAGCTACCGTCTGTCCTGTGGAGCTTACGTACTACGCCAAACAGCTCCACCGGCTACACACCGTTCTTCATGGTGCACGGAGCTGAGGCCGTATACCAGCAAGCACGCCACCGCCTCCACGAGTCGTCACATAGCAAAGCCGAGTCCACGGCTGCACTCAAGACGCCGTCGACACACTCGACGAAGCACGGATATAGCAAAGCTCGATCACGGTGTACCAAAGAGTCTCCGCAACTATCACAGCCTTGCCGCGCAAGGTCCTTCATCGAAGGAGACCTCGCCTTGCGACTCAAGCAAAGCGACAACAAACTCGATTCACCATGGGAAGGACCCTATGTCATCACCGAAGTCATCCTAGGTGGCGCCTATCGCCTCAAGCACGTGGAGTCTGGAGTCGCATACTCCAACCCATGGAACGTCTCGCACCTGCGACGATTCTACCCGTAGCAACCTACCCCCTTTTTTACTTTCAATAAGGATTTCAGCCAAGGCTACTCAGCCGAACCATGTACCTCCTCCATTACGATATAAATACAGCTAAGTGTCTCGCCCCCAACCTTCGGTTGACCATTTTCTGCAACTTTACTACATGCTAGATACGCACTTGGGGGCTTCCCCCACCTCACGATTTCATCGACTGAGGACCAAACGTGTACACCTGAGTAGCTGACTATGTCAGGCAAACGAAAAGGGCACGTACTCAATCAAAGCACTGCGTGCTCAAAAACAAGCAAACCTTTACAACAAAGGGCATAGAAACGCCCAACCGCAATATACAAATTTTACATCTATCTGTTTATTTTTAGGTCCTACCTATTCTGAAGAATAACCTGAGCACGCTGCTAAAAAAATCTGTTCGCATATCGCTTACGCCTGCCAGAATGCGGACGATATCCCACTCGCCACCATCCGGTCGAGGAGGTGGCCCCGCCACAAAGAGCCAATCACGCTGGCGGTGCACCCTCACAAGAGACAAGGCAGCCTTCACCCCTGCGACGAGCTGCTGCCGCACCAACTCCTTGACATTGCTGGCACTCCAAAACTTCGTCAGAAGACCTGCAAGGGTCGTTGGCACGACATCCAATGGAAACATGACGTGCAACACCGAGGAAAGTGATGTCTGCACCTGGCGGAGCACCCGCGAAACCTGGTAGACACGATCCTGCACCGTCGCCAGAACCATGGCGCGATCACAATCCATCCAGAAGAAGCCACCGGCCTCCATGTCCTGTTGAGTCAAGCAATTGACTCGAACAGCGATACGCTCCTTTTCTTCCCTCGGAGCAAGATTGGCACCTGCGACAACCGCACAAAACAAGAATAAGGCCAGCAGGCTCACCCGAAGAACTGAGCTACAGCCCGAAAGAAGGATCAACTTACATTGCAGCTGCCGGACAGCCGACCCAGCTCCGCCATCAAATACTCCTCTCGATGCACCACGGTCCGCCTTGGATTTCCAAACGTCCGCGACCGCAGAACCAAGCAAATCTCTCTCCAAGCTGCGCACGCGATCTCGAAGAAAAGCGAGCTGCGAGGAATCATCCAATGATGGTCGCAAGGGCCTTCCGGATGAAGTGTCAACTGGGTCAGCACCCGAAGGATCCTATTGCAGCAGAAAAAAAGAAAGTACACCGACATTCAGCCAAGGATAGAGCACAACTCGGAGGAATTCATTAAAATATATAAGGCCACTAGGGGCATAAGGATGGTACTACAAAAGATATTTACAACAAAAGTAGACTACAAACTACCCTACGTCTACTATGCCTAAGGCGGAGGACACTGAGTCGCCTCAGAACCAGACTGCCTAGCTTTGACCTCGCCCTGCTGCCGCAATGCATACTCAGACAGCAAGTCAATGAGCTTGGGCCCATATCGTCTGCAGCGAGCGGAGTAGGCAGCGAAGGCTACCTCGGATCCATCCGCAGCCGTAGGCATCCGAGAAGTAATCTGGGGCAGGTCCAACTCCGCCCCAGCCGCCATGGCCATCGCCAACCCGACGGACGCGCCGATGCCCTTCTGCTTGTGCTTATACGCTGCAGGCGCTTCGGCTGACAGAGCCTCTGCCAGGGCATCCACATCTTCAAGGGATGCGCCCTTCGGGAAGATCTCCTGGTAGAAGCGACCAAGGACCTCTTTCGCCTTGGCAAGGGAGTTGACGACGGTGCTGCAGCGGTCTTCGACCGCCATGATGGCATCATCTAGAGCACTCCGTTCCGAGCATCACAGTCGAACTCGATACTGCGGCATCGAGACAAAAAGAAGAAAACATGAAGAAAGGCAACATAGAAGAAGATCCGTAGAAAAAGAAGCAAGTACAAAAGCTAACGCTCACCCGAAATAGCCTTGGAAGCAGCCATGAGCTTCTCCGCCACCCCTTTTTCATGAGCAGCCGCAACGGTGGCCAGCTGCTCCTCACGATCTGCGGCCTCCTGCTACAGACGCTCTTTCGCTTCGGCTGCCTTCGTCAGCTCCAGCTCAAGGCGCTCTCGCACTGGCGCCTTCGGCCTTCATTGACACAAGGCTCTTCTTCAGAGCGTCGACCTCATGGAGAGAGTCGTTATGCTCCTCTGCATTTACAACAAACAAGTGTCAAAGAACAGGACCAGGCTAAGCAAGAGAAGTACTACAAGGCAGACGAATACCTTGAAGCTGCCGCAGTTTTGCCTCCAGCGTCAGGCGTTCCTCCACCAGCCGCTTGGCCTCTTGGACAAAAGGCTGCAGCAAAATGCAATAGTAGTAATAACAGGACTTGGGGGCTACGCCCAACACAAAGAAGCATAAACAACATCAGCATACGAAGACACTCGGGGGATCCCCCCGTAACATCAAGCAGAAAAACTTACGTGTTCGAGCGAACCCAGAGCCCGCGAAATTCCGAGGCGCAACCACCAGCCTCTCCTGCAGGAGGAACTGGCGCAGTCACTGAAGTAGCCACCGCCCGAGGAGGAGGCGACGCAATGTTCGACTCCCCATCATCGCCGCACCATCACTAGAGCCCGGAGGATTGCCTCGCATACGAACCAATCAACACATGTGCAAAAATAACAAGGAACAAAGGACAAGTGGCAACAAGAAAACTTACGAGCCCAACGCCAGTCGAAGATAGGAGAAGCCCTTCGGCCCTTTCTCCTCCTTCTTTCTTCCTTCTTCTCCTCCTCCTTCTTTTCTTCCTTCTTCCGCTTTCTTTGGCGGGTGCGAGCAACAGCCCGCATAGGAATGGCAGAAGGGAGAGGAAGAACCCCATGAACATCATCATGACGCCAAGTCCCAGAGGATTTCGGGAGTGAGGAGTCGAGGCATCTGCGACTCGCTAGAGCTCCTTGATCGCTTGCGAATGGTCCTCACTTGATTCCGGCATCCTCCGATGGGGATCAAGCTATGACGGTAGCTCGGACACGGAATCCACCACTTCATTATCCGGCATTCGGATACCTTTCGGTAACGGTGGTGCCATGCCCACTTTGAAGCTCGCAAAAGGAAAAGGAACTTTGTTAGCAAACAAAGGAAAAAGTACACAGCTGACAAAAACAAAAGGGGAGCACTACGTGCGCAAATCTACACCTTCGGTACGACCAACGTCGAAGAAAAGGGAGGAGTCAGCGACTTCCCCGGGATTTCTTCGTCGGCCTTGAACTTCAACAGCGCGCGAAGAGCCTTGTCAAGTTCCACGTCGGAGATTTTCTCACTCGAAACCCTCGTCGGATCACGGCGCCCAGAGTAAAGAAACATCGGATGCGCCCTTGCTTGGAGAGGCTGCACCCGACGCTCAAGAAACGTCCGGATGACGTCGACACCGTTCACCTCCTTCTCAGGAATTAGTTGGAGATCCTCCACCCGACGGTACAGGGCCTCTATCTCCGCCACCTCACCGTCTAAGATTTGGTTTTTCCAAGATCTTTTCTTCTCAATCAATTGGGAGGGGTCAAAAGGAACGAGACCAAAATCTTGCCCAGGCAGTACGGAGTCACGGATGTAAAACCATTTCCTCCGCCAGTACTGGACAGATTCGGACATGGAAAATGAAAAGAATTGCACGTTGGGACTGAGGGAGATGATGAAACCCCCAATGGGATACACACCATCCGAACCAGACTGCCTCTTCACGGAATAAAGCTTCCGGAAGAGGCCAAAGTGCGGCTCAATGCCAAGCCAACACTCGCAAAGCGTGATAAAACACGCAATGTCGAGAAGAGAATTGGGAGACAGATGATGCAACTGAACCCCATAGAACCAATGTCGAGAAGAGCAGTCCACGAAGGAAGTCATGGACTGGATACGAAAACCCATGCAAGACGAAGGCAAGAAACATAACCCGGTACCCAGATGGGGGACGGGGGATTACCTCATTGCCGGGGAGTTTGACGGCCGTCGTATCCTGCGGGATCAGGCCCCGCTCGCGCAGTTTGCGGAGATCGCTCTCCCGCGTCTCTGATCGCCGCCAGCCACCATCGGTGACGCGAGCAGCGGCGGTGCTCTTCTTGCCTCCGGCGGCGCTGGTCCCAACCGCAGATGAGGATTTCTTTGTTTTCCCCATGGCGCTACAGCGGTGGTGGCGTTGGCAACGACGAAGGACAAAGGAAATGTGGAGGAAACTCTCAAGCCGCAAGAAGAATAGCTCAAGAACGAAGAGGCGGTGAATAGATGAACTGCGGTGAAAAACAAACCACGATTTCACCAGAGATTATAACATAAGACGACGCCGCCGGGCCCATCGAGAAGACCTAACGCCAACGGTAGATCTGGCCGCATATCGACGCACCAAACGAACCTTCGTTACCACGCCATTCACTACGCTGCTGAAATCGAGGAGACGCCAGATCATCTCACGCGTGACCGGTCAATTCAAAGTCGCAAGTGGGACCCACGCGTCGATCAAGTCATCTTTGGCGTGAGCGCTTGAGGTCATCGATCGTAAGCACGACGCCATCAAAAGCTATACTAGCACCACTGCTCCGCCTAAGAGTACTCACCGAATCTACGATTCGACTAAATACTCGGGCTACTCCTATCGAGGCGCCGCCGCGCACCGGGCAACAAATGAGGACAAAATTACTTCTCTGAGTCCTACTTCGAGTCTACGACTCCACTACGGACTCGGGGGCTACTCCCATAGGGAGGATGGATTTAAGCATCCGAAAATTTTCGAGTCCTGCGGACCTAATGATTGAAACAATGCTTGAACTAAAAGTCTCCGTTCGAGTCTACGACTCGAACAGACACTTGGGGCTACTCCCATAGGGAGCGCTGGTCGTGCACCCTATGAAATCTTCGACTGCGATCTTTCGGATTCGCATGCAAAATTTTTTTTGGCAACTCTGCCCCAACAAAACGCTAAGTGAGTAACAATCTCCTTGGCCACCCGAAGCACCTCCGAGGTGATAAATGTTCGGATGCTGCGTTTGCGACGCAAAGATAAGACCTACAGATATCATCTGATGGCCTGGCAACGCACCTGACTACGCTCTGCTAGTATGAACTGCATCGCCAGTGCACGATGAAAAATCCCGACGGACGTTGGGTACACCAATTAAAATCACCGGAATTCCACTCCTATAAGTCCTCCGCTCGAGTTAAATTACGCCAAAGATATGTTCCAGCCCGGGTTAAGGGACCGAACTCAAGAAGATCGTTGTTTCGTCCTAAGATGCTTAATCGACCTGATCCGTCGGGTGAGTCGTGCACACGCATCAACAATCCCTACACACATATACTATTAACGATAGCTGCTCCCAAAGCAGATGGAAGAGTCCTCACCGAATCTACGATCTGACCGATCACCTCGGGGCTATCGACATGGTTATACCCTACGGCACGTAACTTCAAAGATACCTAGTCCAGCCAAGGAAGGCCCACGGCATCTACGCCGCCCATGAAGATTTTCGGGTGGCCAAGGCCCATGACGCCTTTGGATCCTTGGAGAGCAAGACTAGAGGAGATAGGAAATTCAACGGGGTAAAACCCTAGAACTTGTAACCGACTAGGACTACGCCCGGGACCTGCCTAAGTCTATATAAAGGCCAGAGGGCACGTCCTAGGACAACTCGACTCATACTTTCGACACGCATCCACGCTAGATCGAATCACGACCTCAGAACCTTCGGTTCCGCCGTAATCAAAGAGAAGACAAGCAGGAGTAGGGTTTTCCCTCCGGGGGCCTGAACCTGGGTAAATCTCGTGTCCCCTGGTTGCTTGTATGTTAACCGTGCCACGATCTCCAGCATCCCCATCTTCTCCAAAACCCAAGTCCATAACAATGGGCATTGACGAGATTAAACCTCGTCAGGTGGGGGACCCGAAAAGCACCATGCACAAGTCCGCACTAGCCGGTCTTGGACTCATCGGAGCTGCGCTCCATGAGTAGGATCCTATGGAGCCGAAAAAGAAATCTGCGGTCAGATTCAACCACATCCCCACACCCTCATCCAAAGAGGATGAGCACGATCTACCTCAATGTCACAAGAGCCCAAGGTGTCGCAGTAGCGACTATGACGCTCGAAACGACCTCGTGCAACGCAAGGTCGACAAGGCACGCGCCAAATGCGCGTGTTCAACCGAATCCGACGAGGATGACGATGGAGAGCTGTGAGGAGCACGATGCTTTAGCAGATCCGTTCGACGGACGCGGATGCCGAAAATTTTCAAGATCCCTTCGGACACTCCAAAGTTTGACGGCATGCAGGACCCGAAGGCCTGGCTCAGCGACCACCTCTCATCCGTCAAGCTGCATGGCCATAACAAAAACACCGCACTACAATGCCTTCAGCTGCAGCTGATAGGCGCAGCTCGAATCTGGCTAAGCATCCTGGCCTCCGGCTCCATCTGAAGCTGGGAAGAGCTGGCATACAGTTTCATCCGAAACTTCAAGGGCACTAGCAAGAGGCCAGCCTCGATCGAGGAACCGCGCGCCTGCACCCAACGTACTGGCGAATCCATTCGCTCGTACATCCTGCGCTGGTCCAACATCAAGAACTCAGCCGCGCACATCTCCGAGGAAAGGACAATCGATGCCTTCAAGGATGGTGTCAAGCGCCCGGACTTCAAGGAAGAACTTGGGCGCGTCAAGGCCAAGACACTCGACCACCTCATGGACATCGCCAACAGGTGGGAAGATGGCAAGGATTCCCTCCACCGAATGCATTTTGATGATGAGGACGACTATGGACGCAGGCGAGAACGCCGCAACAAGAGAAGATCGAGCGTCTACGACGACCGTGACGGAGTCAACATGGTTTGCAGCTGGCTATGCCGATCGACGCAATGATGGCAACCGCAGCAGTGGAGGATACCGCAGAGGCAACTTCCGTGACGGAGGACGCCCGACGCAAACATGGCAACGCCGCAGCCGTGATGAAGAGCCCTCGGCATACGACAAGTTGTCTGGCCCTTGCACCATCCACTTCTACATCGATAAGCAAGATGGCAAAAAGAAGGCTAGCCACATAGTAAAGGACTGCCGCGAGTTCCAGAAGCTCAGCGAGGGTCTCACCCAAATGCGACGCCAGATCGTGAACCCTGGGTTTGGACCCGCACCTGCACCAGGTGACATCGCCCACAGAGCTCCTCCACCACCACCTGTGGGACCGTCGAATCCATCAATCACACTTGCACCAAACAACGTTATAAGAGGATACCCACCGCCAAAGGGAGCCCTAATGATCCAGAAGGGACGCCCTACCAACAGGGTGCAAAAGAAGGTCACCGACAGGTCAGCCTGGCCGTGACCGCTCCACCTGCTATCCCTAAGTACCTTAGTGGTTCGGAGTCCTGCATCACGTTCGATCACTCGGATCACCCCTGCCAGATCCCTCGCCTAGGCCATGCTGCCCTAGTGCTTGAGGCACAGAGCGGAGGATTCAAGATGAGCCTCGTCTTCATGGACGGCGGCAGCAGCATCAACCTGATGTTTGCCAGCACCCTCGCAGCAATGCGGATCCCGCCGTGCAGCCTGGAATAATCCGACACGATGTTCCACGGCATAATACCAGGGAAGGACATCTACCCCCTGGGAAATATATGGCTCGACGTCATCTTCGACAAGCCCAGAAAATTCCGATGCGAGCGGCTGGAGTTTGAAGTGGTGGACTGGCCATCACAGTACCACACCATCCTCGGGCGCGTGGCGTTCGCAAGATTCCTGGCAGTACCGCACTACGAGTACCTACTTCTCAAGATGCCAGGGCCCAGGGGCGTCATCACAGTCCAGGGAAGCTTCACCCGATCGGACCACTGCAATAGAGATTTCAACAGAATATCCCAGTCGTTCGGCATGCAGGAGGAGCTCACGAGGCTCCGAGAGGTGACAGACAACTGGGCACCCCCAGTCGCTAGGAAAAACGTACCCGTTATGTCGTTCGAATCTACGGTCAACACGAAAAAGGTGCAGGTCCAACCAACGGATGCCTCCAAGACGGCGCTGATCGCCAATGACCTCAGCCCCGCATAGGAAAGCGCGCTCGTCAAATTCCTCCGTGAGCGCTGGGAAATCTTCGCTTGGTGTCCTGCGGACATGCCATGAGTTCCCAGGGAATTCGCCGAGCACGCACTCAATGTGTTCCCCGATGCAAGGCCAGTCAAGCAGTCGATCCGATGACTGTCCGAACCACAAGCCGAAGCAGTTGGAATCGAAGTCAATAGACTGCCCGATGCCAACTTCATCCGAGAAATCAAGGAGAGCGAGTGGCTGGCCAGTACTGTGCTGGTCCCCAAAAAGGACACAGACATCCTGTGGATGTGCGTGTACTTCACGTCACTCAAAAAGCACTGCCCCAAGGACCACTTCCCTCTTTCTCGGATCGATCAGATCATCGATTCGACAGCAGGATGCGATAAACTCTCCTTACTCGACGCCTACTCAGGCTACAATCATATTCGGCTAAAGGTCGAAGATTAGGAGAAAATGGCGTTCATCATGGCGTTTGGAGTGTTCTACTACAACACCATGCCTTTTGGGCTGAAGAACGCAGGTGCCACGTACCAGAGGTGCATGCAGGCGTGTCTAAAAAACAGATCGGTCGCAACATCCAAGTCTATGTCGATGACATAGTCATCAAGAACAAAGAAGCCAAAACACTGATCGACGATCTCCACGAGACGTTCGATAACCTTGATCACTACAAGATCAAGTTGAATCTAGAAAAGTGCGCCTTCGACGTCCCATGTGGCCAACTACTCGGCTACTTCATTTCCCAACAAGGGATCGAGGCGAATCCAAAGAAAATCCGGTCCATACTAACCATGGAGAAGCCAAAGAACCTCAAAGGTGTCCAGCAGCTAGCTGGGCGCATCGCGGCACCGAGAAAATTCAACAGCCGCATGGGTGAGAAGGCCTTGCCCTTTTACCAGCTGCTGCGCAAGATGGACAAGTTCGAGTGGACACCCAAAGCAAACGATGTATTCGAAGCACTCAAGCGACTGCTCTCTACCTCGCCCGTCCTGGTCACGCCAAAGGAGCGAGAGCCTCTGGTGCTATACATCGCAACCACGCACCAGATGGTAAGCACCGTACTCGTGGTCGAGCGACCCAAAGATGGAAAGACCCATGGGGTCCAATGCCCAATCTACTACCTTAGCAAGGTACTGACACCAACAAATCAGAGGTACCCTCACTACCAGAAGCTCGCCTATGGCGTATTCATGACGGCTTGTCGGCTGAGCCACTACTTCCAGGAGCATCAGATAATGGTCGTCAATGAGGCGCCACTTTCCAACATCCTGAACAACCTGAAGCCACGGGACGCGTATCCCTGTGGGGCATCGAGCTATCCCCTCTAGACATAGTCTACGAGCGGCACAAGGCCATGAAATCTCAGGTCCTCCCTAACTTCCTCATCCACTGGATGGAACTCCAGCTGCCGGACACCCCGGACATGACACAATCATGGAAGATGCACTTTGACGGATCCAAACGTGAGGCCGAAGCAGGAGCTGGTGTCATACTGACATCCCCTCAGGGCGACAAGATGAAATACGTCCTTCGAATGAAATTTCGTGCCTCCAACAACGAGGCCGAATATGAGGCCCTCATCCATGGAATGCGGATTGCCAAGATCTGCGTCGCAACGCGCCTAATCATGTACGGTGACTCAAACCTTGTCGTCCAGCAGACGATGAACAAGTGCGACGCTCACAATGCCAACATGATCGCGTACCGCGCGCTCTACAACTCACTCGAAGGGGAATTTGATGGCTGCGAGCTTCGACACGTTGGACGGGAAAGCAACGAGGAAGCTGATAGGCTCGCCAACATCGGCTCCACCTGTGCACGGGTGGCACCAGGTGTGTTCCTTGAACAAATCTGCGTACCCTCTATCAAAAGGAAATTCCCCAAGGGATCACCCGAATAAGCATGCACTCGGGGGCTGCGCTACCCGAAGGACAGGAAGGACCCGAAAAGCTCGACACCGAAGCCGAGCTCGTCAGCCTGATGCAGGTCATGGCGATCGAGGAGACATGGACGTAGCCGTACCTTCGGTACCTGCAAACAAAGAACTGCCCGACGACCCGACAAATGCCCGACACATATCTCCCCGGTCCAAAGCGTTCACCCTCCACAATGGCGAGCTGTACAAGCGCAGTATTTCGGGTGTTCTCCAATAGTGTGTCACCATCGGTGACAGCAAAAGCATCCTCCAAGACATCCACGAGGGCATCTGCGGTCATCATGCAGGCAGCCGCGCCCTCGTCCCTCGTCGCCAAAGCTTTACGAGCTGGATTCTACTGGCCAACGACCATGAACGATGCTAAGGACATCGTTCGAAGGTGCAACGGCTGCCAAAGGTTCGTGGACAAGCCACACACACCAGGATCGAGCTCATGCCCATACCACTGGCCTGGCCCTTCGCCCAATGGGGCCTCGACATGATTGGCAAACTACCCAGATCTTCGAAAGGAGGCCACGTCTACCTCCTGGTCGTAGTCGACAAGTTCACCAAGTGGATCGAGGCCATGCCCGTCACCAACCAAAGCGTCAAAACGGCCGTCAAATTCTTCGAGTCCATAGTCTACAGTTTCGGCGTGCTGCACAACATCATCACGGACAACGACTCGAACTTCATCTCGAAGGAATTCCAGGAATTCTGCGAGGGCCTTGGCATTAACATATCATACGCCTCCGTGGCACACCCGCAGACCAACGGGCTGGTCGAAAAGGCCAACGGCCTCATAGGTGGCGGCATCAAGAAACGCCTGCTCAGCCCACTCGAACGGCTTGCGGGAGCCTGGGCAGAGGAGCTATCCTACGTCCTCTGGAGCCTATGCACAACGCCGAACAGCACAACTGGCTTCACACCTTTCTTCATCGTACATGGAGCCGAAGCCGTACTACCTGCCGAGGTACGCCACAAGGCCCCACGGGTCGTTGCCTATAGCGAAGCCGAATCAACGGTCGCACTCGAAGACGCCGTCGACGCACTCGATGAGGCACGCGACATCGCCACGGCTCGCTCAGCGGTCTACCAATAGAGCCTCCGCAACTACCACAGCCGTCGGCTACGTCCAAGGTCCTTCGTCGAAGGAGACCTCGTCCTACGACTCAAGCAAGAGCGACCAAAAAAGCTTGAGTCACCCTGGAAAGGACCCTACATCGTCATAGAAGTCATCCCAGGCGGCGCCTACCGCCTCATGGACATCGCGTTAGGAGTCGAATACTCCAACCCCTGGAACATCGCACGTCTGCGACGCTTCTACCCCTAGCTACATATTTATTTTCAATAAGGCTACTCAGCCAAGGCTATTCAGCCCAACAATGTACCTTTTCGATTATGCTATGAATAAAATCTAAGTCCCTTGGCTAAAATTCTCTTTTCTCCGCATTACTTTTCTCCATAAATACGCTCGGGTGCTACGCCTCACCTCACAACCTCGTCGACTGAATACAATGCATACAACATGAGTAGCTGACCATGTCAGGCTAACAAAAAGTACATACACATAACAAAGCACAACGTGCTAATAAAAATAAACTTTACAAAGGGCACAACAAGCTCACTTGAATACATACACATTTTTACACCAATCTGTTTTCTTTATAGGACCTACCTATTCTGGAGTATTACACTCGCCCGCTGCTCAAACAGATCACCAATTTCTTTGGCATACTGCCTTATAGCCGCATAATGCGGGCGCATATCCCAAAGACTACCATATGGCCGAAGGGGTGGCCCAGTCGCCACCGTCGCGAGATCGACGTCACGACGATGCAGCCGAACAAGCAAAAGAGCGGCCTTCACCCCAGCAACTAGCTGACGCTGCACCAATTCCTTGACGTGACCCATGTCCCGAAACTTCGCCAACAGGCCCCAAAGGTTGGAAGGTGCCTCGTCCAGGGGAAACATGACGGCCCAGGTGGACACCAGGGAAATCCTCGCCTGCCTCAGCACCCGAGAAACCTAGTGTACACGATCTTGCACCATCGCAAGGACAATGGCCCGATCGTGGTCCATCCAGAAGAAGCCGCCAGCCTCTAAATCCTGTTAGGTTAGGCAATTCATCCGAACCGCAACACGCTCCTTCTCTTCCTTCGGAACGAGATTGGAGCCTACACAAATACAAGCATAAGATGACACACAAGAAAGGTGCAACCAAAAAGAACACCAGTTTGCAACGACTCACATTTAAGCTCTCGCTCATCTGCCGCAGCTCCCCCATAAAAAATTCCTCCATGGCAGTGGCCCGCTCAGCCTTCGATTTCCATACATCCGCATGACCGCAAATGCCGAGGATATCCTTCTCCAAGCTATAGACGTGGTCACGAAGGAATGTGAGCTGCGATGCATCATCCGACGATGGTCGCGGCTCAGGAGCAGTTGAAGTATGTATGGGAATCTCACCCGAAGGACCCTAAAGGCAAACAATTAAGGAAATGAACATCACAAACATCGCTAGTGGGAGATCGAAACATAATTATATACATAAAGGCCACCCCGTGGCATAAGTCAAGACTGTTCATCAGCAAAAGCATACATCACAAAAGGAAGAGGATATACTATCCTAAACTACAACAACAGAGACTAGGCACCCGCATCCGGAGTGGCCTCAGAGCCAGACTGTCTGCTCTTGACCTCCTCCTACTACTTTGCCGCGTACTCCGCCAGCAGGTCAATGAGCCTCGGCCCATAACGCTTACAGCGGGAGGAGAAGAGAGTGAAAGATACCTCTAAGCCATCGACATCCGTTGGCATCTGGGAGGTGATGTGCAGCAGGTCCAGCTCCTCTCCGGATGACACGGCCAACCCCATCGAGGCGCCAAGGCCCTTCTGCTTGCGCTTGTAGGCCGCCGGAGCATCCTCCGACAGGGCATCCGCCAGCGCGTCGATATCCTCAAGAGCAGCGCCCTTGGGGACAATCTCCTTGTAGAAGTTGCCGAGCACCCCTTGGCCAAGGCGCCATAGGTATACCGCAGTGATCTTCGACCGCTGCGGTGCCATCATCGAGAGCATTTCCGTGCTCCAGCACACCGTGATCAAACACGATGCCTGACACATCTAAAGACAATGAAGAAAGGACCAAAATAAGAACAGGGCAAGGAACAACCGGAAAAGTACAAGACCAGGGCAAGCAAAAGATACTCATCGGAAAAAGCCTTGGCCGCAGCCATCATCCTATCGGCCATCTCCCTCTCACGAGTAGCAGATGCAGTAGCAAGCTGCTCCTCGCGATCAGCAGACTCCTTCCGAAGTTGCTCCTGAGATTCGGCAGCGTCAGCTACCTCCTTTTGTAGGCGCTCCTTCGCCTCCACGACATCTGCAGCTTGCTTCTCCGTGCGACCAAGAATCTTTTCAAGACCGTCCAGCCGGCGAAGAGCCGCATTATTTTCATCTACAAACATCAAGAACAAAGGATCAACAGAAGCAAAGACTAAGGGGACAGCCGAAGCAAGCAACAAATGATCACACCACGCACCTTGCAGCTGCCGCATGTTGGCCTCCAGCGCCAAATGCTGCTGGATAAGGAGATTAGCGCTATGCACGAAGGGCTGCAAAACAAAAACACAACCAAGCATCAGAAAGGGCTCGGGGGTTACACCCCACAAGAGCAAAACTAGACCAACAGATCATCCGAAAAAGGGCTCGGGGGCTCCCCCCTACAAGACAAAGGAGCAGACAACTTATGTGCTCAAACAGAGACTCCGAAGTTCCGCGTGCGGTATTCTGAGTAACGACTACTCGAGCCTCTCGCGGGGAGGGATTCGGGGCGTCATCCTCAGAGTCGGCCACCATCTAAGGATGAGGAGTTCTCAGCTTCGACTCCCCTACAACCTCTTGAGCGCCCTGACTAAGAGAACCCTCCGAGGAGTGGCTGCAAGGACAATATCAATCAAGACAAGAAGAAACATTGTGCACAGAATAAAGCGCAGCCGAAACTACTTACGAGTCAATGTTTGACAAGTTGAAGATGGGTGGCGCCTTCTCCTTCTTCTTCTTCTTGGCCGGCGGCTGCGGTGCCATCGCTCGAAGGGGCACAACCGGAAACGGTGCGGAAGAAGCACCATCATCCTTGCCATGCCGCTCGAAGAAGGACGGGCCCCTCGGAGTTGGCGGGGTAGACGCGTCCGATGATTCGCTCCACGATCGCTTTCGGGTCTGCCCCTCACTCGCCTCAGGAGCATCCGCAGTCAGCGACTGAGATGGAGGAAGCTCAGACTCGGAGTCCACATCCTCATTGTCTGGTGCCTCCCTATATTTCTCAGATAGAGGGGGCATAGACCCCGTAACCTGGAGGCGCTATAAGCAAAAATGGCAATAACATGAGAAACCGCAACAAAGAAAAAACGCACGAAAAAGAACAACACGCACGAACAAACTTCACCTTCGTAGCCCCTTTACTGGCTCTAAGAGGGGAGTCTGCGACTCCCCTGGAAGGTCCTCGGCAGCCTTGAACTTCAGCAGAGGACAGAGGACCCTATCAAGATCACCCGAAGATAACTCTTCGGATGAGACTCTAGTTGGATCACTGGGGCCAGCGTAGAGAAACATTGGGTGCGCCCTGGACTGGAGCGGCTGCACCCGACGCTTGAGGAAGGTGTGGATGATGTCGACACCATTGACCTCCTTCCCTGGCACCGGCTGAAGAGCCTCCACTCGCTTGTAGAGCCTATCCACCTCCGCAACTTCGCGCTCCAAGATGTGGTTTTTCCACGATCTCTTCGGGACAATCTTCTGCTCGGAGTCGAAGGGGGCAAGACCAAATTGCTGACTGTCTAGCTTGACATCGCGGATGTAAAACCACTTACGACGCCAATATTGGACGGACTCGCAAATAGATAAGGAGAAAAATTGGATAAAAGGACGAAGGGAGATGATGCAGCCGCCAAGCGGATAGACTCCGCCGGTGCCGGACTGCCTCTTCACAGAATAGAGCTTCCGGAAGAGGCAAAAGTGTGGCTCGATGCCGAGCCAGCACTCGCAAAGCGTGATGAAGCACACGATGTTAAGAAGAGAATTGGGAGACATATGATGAATCTGAATCCCATAGAGAAAAAGGAGCCCACGAAGGAAATCGTGGGCAGGAAGCGGAAAACCGCGAAGAATGAAGGCAACAAAGATCACCCGAAACCCTACGGGTGGGTGGGGGATTACCTCATCGCTGAGGATCCTGACGTCCTCCTTGTTCTGAGGGATTAATCCCGCATCGCGCAGCTTTTGCAGATTGGTGTCACGCACCTAGGAGCGCCTCCACTTGTCGTCAGTAGTGCGTGCAGGAGCGGCAACCTTCTTGCCGTGGCAGCGGCACTCGAGCCAGCTCCAGCAGCGCCCTTCCTCGACTTGCCCATGGCACGGCGGTGAGTGCGACGATGAGCATGGAGAAACGACGAAGGAAATGAACGAAGAACGTCCAGTGCGCAAGGGCGAGTGATGTGGTGCTCGAGAAAATGGAGGCAATGGTGAAAGCAAATGGCAAGGATGAAACAAAATCACTGTTTCCCCACGGTTATAAAATATGAGTACGACGAACAAGAACTGTTCATCTAGAGGCCCTAATGTCCAAGACAGATCCAATCGTACACGTGTCAACATAGCAACAAATCGTCACCAGCACACCATCCACTACGCATGGAAACCGAGGAGACGCCGTAATTCTTGCCACGTCGCGCATGACTTGTCAACTCCAAGTCAGAAAGTGGGACCCACGTTCGTCCTGTCACGTCATCTCCGACACCACAGACGGTTGAGCTCACCGATCATCAGTACTGACGTCAACAAGACCAACCTAGCAATGGTTGGAAACCTTCGGCTGATGAATCAAGTACTTATTCGAATCTATGATTTGAAAAACTACTCAGGGGATACTCCTATTATGAGCGCTGGCCATGCACCTGAAACATGATTAAGGTACTGCACCTCTCAACTATCTTTGAGTCCCACGTTGAGTCTATGACTCCACTAAGGACTCGGGGGATACTCCCATAGGGTGGATTTTTCAAGCATCTGAAAAATTTGTGTCCTTCGGACCTTAAGCTAAAACTGAACTAAAGTATCTGCTCGAGTCTACAACTCGAACAGACGCTCGGGGGCTACTCCCATAGGGAGCGCTGTCCATGCACCCTATGATTTCTTCGACTATGGTCCTTCGGATCAAAATACAAAACTTTTTTCTGGCAACTTTGCCCAAATATACCCTAAGTGAGAGACCTACTCCTTGGCCACCTGGAACACCTCCGTGGTGATAACATTTTCGGATGCTGTGTCTACGACGCAAGGATAAGACCTACAGATATCATCTGAGGGCCTGGTAACACACCTGATTGCGCTCTGCCAGTAAGATACCGTGTCAACAAGCACAAAAAAATATCCCAACAGACGCATTGGGTACATCACTTGAAAACCACTGGGATTCAGCTCCTGAAAGACCCTAACGGCTTGAGTCGAATTACGCCAGCATCTGTTCCGGATTCGAGTCCAGGGACTCGAATCTGAAGAAGATCATGTTGTTTTGTCCTATGATAGTTAACTGACCCTGATCCGTCAGGAGAGTCAGGCACACACATCAAAATTCCCTACAAACTAAATTATTTCCTCTTACAAATAGGTCCAAGATGCACCCGAAAGAATGAAAGAGTCCTCAGCCGAATCTACGATTCAACTGAACACTTGGGGGCTACTGACATGGTTATACCCCGCGGGTACACAACGTTAGCATACCTGGTCCAGCCCAAGAGAAGGCCCACGACAGGATACACGGCCCATAGAGATTTTGGGTGGCCCAAGCCCATGACGCCTTTGGATCCTTGAAGAACAAGACTAGAATAGATAGAATTTCAAAGGGGCAAACCCTAATCTGTAACCGACTCGACTTGTGTCCGGGACCTGCCTATCTATATAAAGTCTAGGAGGGTACGGCGAGGAGGACAATACTCACCTCATACACACATCATGACAGTTTGCATCTGCGCATCCCTGTAACCTTCGGTTCCGCCGTAATCAAGAGCAGACAAGCAGGAGTAGGGTTTTCCCTATGGGGGCCTGAACCTGGGTAAACCTCGTGTCCCCGTGTTTCTTGTTTGCTAACCGTTCCACGATCTCCAGCATCCCCATCTTCTCCAAAACCCAAGTCCATAACAATGGGCATTGACGAGATTAAACCTTGTCAGTTATAGTCAAGGACTTAGGGTAGTAACACTTAAGACTGATGTTATTTGAAGAGACAACATCACTGCAAATATACTTTAAGTAGGGGAAATCTTAAATCCAGACATAGTACAAAGGATAAATTTTTTTAGCTCATTGAAGTATGAACACTAGGGGTGAGAAAAAATGCAAAATAATTTGTAAAATCGAATTTTAGAATTGAACCATCCATTTACCTCACTATCGGCCGGCCAGATCAACTAGAAAATCGTCTATGGGACTTCTTTGCTACACAATTTGGTTGATTAGTCAGTCGGCTTGGGTGTTTTCTATTAGTGAACTGGGAGAATATAATACTAGTAGTCCTTGTTGTGAATCCACATTTTTCATCTCCAAATGACTCTTCTTATCTAGGCCAGAAAGTTAATATGTCTTGACACTATAAATTTATGCTATGAGCCTAAACAATATATTTCAGAAGACAACATCATATGGTTCTTAAAAACTTGATATATTTTTCAGTTTTTGATTGATAGAAACCATGAGTATTTTTTTCTTATTCACTGACTATCATGATGCAGTGCATACGGAGCACTATACATTTCTCAACTGGGTTTACCGCTGCTTCACTGATCCACATTATGTACATTGGATAAGTATGGCATATCTCATTTGGCTGATTTCGTGTTTGTTAGAATTGTAATTAGATCTAACCCCGTCTGTCATGTAACACATATAAGAGAGATATACGTATATAATTTTATCGATTATGACTATATAAGTGGAGCACGTGCGGGGTTTTAGACCCATGCACAAAACCCTAAACCAGTTTTTGTCTTGGTATTAGAGCCGCAACCGCCGTGTGTTCCGTCCGCCGCCGCTGCAAGATCCGTTCCGTCACTGCCACCGATAGCTTATCCTCCGCGTGCCGCGATGATGATGTTAGTTCTCCATCTCTACACCGCCGCCGGGGACATCACCTCTTCCTTGACTGCGTCTGTCTCCGCCGGGTTCATCCCCATGACCGCCATCCGCCTGGAGGCAAGAAACTTCAAACTATGGAAGGGCATCATCCTCCCCAACCGCTCCGACGCCAGCCTCCACCATCACCTCGATGCATCTGTCACGACGCCTGAGAAGACCATCACCCAGGGCGAGGGTGACAAGGCCGTGACTATGGCCAACCCTGAGTACGACGCTGGTGGACTCAGTACCAACGTGTCGTCGGGATCCTCCTTGGCTCCATGGATCCCGATATCGCCAACCAGCTTATTGGTTGCAAAACCACTGCCTTGATGTGGAAGCGCATCCATGATATGTACGGCACCGAGAGTCGCGCCAATTTCCGCTACGTCCGCCGTCATCTCGTGTCTACGTGCAAGGAAGATCTCTCCACCGCTGCATACATGCACAAGATGAAGTTCTTCGCGGATGCCATGGCAGCAGCCGGTGTCCCCATCACCGATGATGACCTAATTGACTATATCGTCATTGGGCGCGGATCCGCGTAGAACTCATTCACCGCTAATGCGCTCAGATCACTGTAGAGCTTCGTTGGGAGACCCCAAGAGGAAGGTATGATGAGCACAACAGCAAGTCTTCCCTCAGAAAGAAACCAAGGTTATCGAACCAGTAGGACAAATAAAACGACTCAAAGGTGTTGCTAGCAACTTGGAACCTGCACAACACAAACTCAAGACTTTTCCCCAACAAACAGTGAGGTTGTCAATCTCACCGGTTTGCTGAAAACAAAGGATTAACCGTATGGTGTGGAAGGTAATAGTGGTTTACAGAAAGTAAACAGTAACAGTGGATGATGTATCAATGGTAAAGATTGGACCGGGGTCCATAGTTCACTAAAGGTGTTCTCCTTAAGATAAACAACATAACATGTTGGGTAAACAAATTACAGCGGGGCAATTGACAAGACATAGCAAGACATAACAATGCAATACTAGACATTCATGATCCTATGAGATTTGATTGGGCAATACAACAAGATACATAGACCGTCATCCAACTGTATCTATGACTAGTAATCCACCTTCATATTATCATCCGAACCCCCTCTAGTATTAAGTTGCAATCAACGGATAAGTGCTTTAAGCAAAGTGTGTAAGATAAACAATCCACTTGTTCCATGAACAAGAGATCATTGTTTTCTCCCTAGTAGCAACAACACATCTACAACCTTAGAGATTTTTGTCACTTCCCTAGATTAAATAGAGGCATGAACCCACTATCGAGCATAAATACTCCCTCTTGGAGTAACTAGCATCTACTTGGCCAAGATAGCTACTCCCTCCGACCCATATTAGTTGACTCCAATTTCGATGTATCTAGACAAGTTTTTGTGATAGATACATCCAAATTGAAGTCAACTAATATGGGTCGGAGGGAGTACTAGAAACGGAGAGCATGCAAGATCTCAAACAACACGGACATGATAGAATCATTAACAAATCTGACATAGTAATCTCAATATCCATCAGATCCCGACAAACTCAACATGCATGATTACAAATAGATGATCTTGATCATGAACGGAGCTCACTAGATCTAAACATGGTAGCACAAAGGAGGAGAAGCAACCATCTAGCTACTACAAGGATCCGTAGTCCAAGGTGGAACTACTCACGCATCATACGGAGGCTGGCATGGTGTTGAAGAAGGCTTCCAGGACGATCTCTCCCCTATGGCAGGGTGCCGGGAAGAGATTCAGATCCCTCCGATCTAGGGACGATGGTGGCGGCGGCTACAGACTGTTTCGTGGAAGATTGATCGGGTACTTAGGGTTTTGGTATCAGGGGCTTCTTATAGGCGAGGTAGGGGGCACCCGGGGTGGACGCACCCCCCTAGGCACGAGCGAGGCCTGGCCATGCGCCCAGGGGGTGTGCTCCCTGGTGGCTCCCCTTCGTCTCATACTCTGGCTCCGTGTTCCCCACAGTAAAATATTGACTTTGGCTTTTGTCCCATCCAATTCCGAGAATATTGATTTTCTACCTTTCCTGGAACCAAAAACAGAAGAAAACATGCAACTGGCACTATGGCATATTGTTAATAGGTTAGTCCGAGAAAACATATAAAAATACCTCAAAGTGTAGACAAAGCAAAGCAAAGTAGATACTAAACAAGCATGGAACATCAAAAATTATACATACATTTACGACGTATCAAGCATCCCCAAGCTTAACTCCTGCTCTTCCTCGATTAGCTAAGTGATAAAAAGAATAATTTTTGAGGTGACATGCACCATCAAAATCAAGATCAAACCATTTGAAAGCATTCAAAGCTAGGATAAAAGAACTCTAAACATGAGCATGAAAGAAGAAGTTCTAACAATAAGGCAAAGTAACTATGCATACAACATGAAAGGTTACAAACAAAGATGATGAATAACAATGCATTGAAAGACGTTTGTTTGTTTGTTTCACATATAGAAAACATAGCATAGTGGCATTCAGCTTGTCCCTCATAGAGTAGCAATAAATGCATAGGACACCTTCAAAGTTCATAAGAGTGACTAGATACAAATAGTTCATGATCAAGCAATATCAACAATATGAATCAATCAATAAGTTTTGGGACAATGCACAAAGAGCTAAGAATGGCAACTGTGCTCTCTTAATTGGTGCCTAAGGATAGAAGGTGGAGACTCAATATAAAAATGGAAGAAAGGCCCTTCATAAAAAGGGAAGCAGGGATTTCAAGCCTCATAAAGAGCTTCCAAAAATTATGGTACTTGTTAGCTTTCAGCTCTCATTGCCCCTATCATAAGCATCTTGAAGTGATTAAGGTTAAAGTGAACAAACTATGGATTATATGCTTGACAAAGTATAAGTTGGCAATCTCATATCCCTTGAATACGAGGGACGCTCCTCATGCTACTCAAGTTTAGTTACCAGTAAGTTCTTGTCATAGTAAGTATATGTGTATCATAGAGAACCGCCAATGGTACCGCTTCCACATGATACATGAGCTATCCCATAATCAAATGACAAGGCAAGCAGACAATGAGCATCTCAGCAATCTTCTTATTTACCATGGGAAAATGGTGCTTTTTTCTCTCTTTCCTCTTTTCTCATCTCTTTTTTTCTCAATCTCTATCTCTTTTTTATAAGAAGAATGATTCATAGATTGCTCACTATGGTGATGCTGCAAGTTTCCACCATGATTAGGCGTGGCTTAGGCTAGCGGCCCAGGCGTTTCTCTAACAAACATGCATAAATCCATGGACTTACAAGCTCGCCTTTCATTTCACACCGATGACATCCATAAACAAAAGAGCATGCTATCAACTGGGTACAATGTACAAGTGCAATATTGAAAGCGTTCCCCATGACAACATGGTTCTGCCAATTTCAACGTATAAGTGCAAGCATATACAACATAGATGACACAATGGTTCAAGTTTATTTAGGGGCAAGAAAAATAAAAGTGTGCCATCAAGTTTGTGAGAGCTTTAATCACTAAGTTTCACATAACAAGTTTAATTTGGAAGATAGATAAAACAAGAATATACTTGGAATGGTGTAACACACCATGCATAGGAGTTTATAGTGGACACATTGAAATAACTTGGTTTCTTGGGAGTTGGAAGCATGATTAGAGCTTACTCATACAAGTGGAGGCTAGCAAAAGACTAGGAGCAACCAACTAAGAGAGCAATAATGGCCATAATCATGCAGAACAACAAAACATTACTAATCAAATCATAGAGTGGTACTAAAAGTCAAGGACTATATGATCATAGAGGCTATGGTGACTTGTTCATAGTCATAAAATGGTGTGATCATGTGCCAAGTCAACCCAAACAAAGCATCAAAGGAGAATACCGCAATACTATGCTTTTGTATGCTAAAACAACGCACGATTCCTTCAAGGCACATTAAGCAATCCTAATTGTTTGGAACAAGTCATGCTACAGCAATAATCACTAAGCATAAGGTCAAAACAACATCTAGCATGACATGATAAAGTCTAAGCCATAGTCAAAACAAGATCCATTTTGTACCACTTAAGCATAAAGCTTCCTACTCTTTTCCAACACCAATCGACTTATTTGAAACAAAAGAGCATGATATCAACTGGGTACAATGTACAAGTGCAATATTGAAAGCGTTCCCCATGACAACATGGTTCTGCCAATTTCAACGTATAAGTGCAAGCATATACAACATAGATGACACAATGGTTCAAGTTTATTAGGGGCAAGAAAAATAAAAGTGTGCCATCAAGTTTGTGAGAGCTTTAATCACTAAGTTTCACATAACAAGTTTAATCTGGAAGATAGATAAAACAAGAATATACTTGGAATGGTGTAACACACCATGCATAGGAATTTATAGTGGACACTTTGGAATAACTTGGTTTCTTGGGAGTTGGATGCATGAGTAGATCTTACTCATACAAGTGGAGGTAGCAGAAGACTGGGAGCGTCCAACTAAGAGAGCAATAATGGCCATAATCATGCAGAGAGACAAAATATTACTAATCAAAGCATAATGTGGTACCACAAGTCAAGAACTAAATGATCATAGAGGCTATGGTGACTGGTTCATAGTCATAACATGGTGTGAGCATGTGCCAAGTCAACCTAAACAAAGCATCACATGAGAATACCACAATATTATGCTTTTGTATGCTAAAACAACGCATGATTCTTTCAAGGCACATTAAGTAATCCTAATTGTTTGGAACAAATCATGCTACAAAAATAATCACTAAGCATAAGGTTAAAACAACATCTAGCATGACATGCTAAAGTCTAAGTCATAGTTAAAGCAAGCTCCTTCTTGTACTACTAAGCAAGACATTCCTACTCCTTTCCAACACCAATCAACTTATTTGAAACAACACAACGACAATGGGGGTCCAAACTACTTTATTCAATCAAACTAAGCAAACTAAAACCAAGAACAAAAACTAAGACGCTGTCACATCCCAAGATTTTCCAAATCTTGTAATATGAAAAATAAATGAATAAAATAAAACTTTGTCTGATTTTCAGGGTGAGAAGAAACTTTTTGAATCCAATTGGAAACCTTCAAACCAATTTGGATCAAATAAAATCCTAAAGGGATTTAAAAAAGATAAACATTTGATAAAGGAAAATAAAATATTTTGGAATTACTAATTTGGAACTTTTAAATGAAAGGTTTTGGATTTCAAAAGAAATAGAAGTTTTATGAATAAAGATTATTTTATAAAGCCAAATTAAACCTTGAACAAGCTTTTGAATTAAAACATTTTATTTTGAATAAAATTATCAAAGGTTTATTTAAATAAAATAATAAGGATTTAATATCCAAATTTTATTTAAGTAAAGGCTTTTCCCATTTTAAATAAACACAAAAACTTATTTATTTATTTTAAATAAGTTTTCCAAGTATTTATTTTTCTCAATTAAAAACCTACTAAAGTGTTTTGGTTTTACTTTAGATTTCAAAATAAATATTTTTATAAAACAAATCCTATTTGATTTAATAATGAAGGTCTATTGTATTTAATTATTAATGGACCCTAAAATAAAAGGTTATTTTGTTTTAAACAAGTTTCCAAGTATTCTTTATTTCCAAATAAAACCTGCTGATTTGGTTTTGAAAATATTTGGATTTCAAATGGAAATTTTATTAATTAAATCAAACCCTATTTTATTAAATAACTAAAGGTTTATTTTATTTAATTAATGAATGGATCCTAAAATGAATAAAAATATTATTTTATTTTAGGATTTGGTTTATGTTGATAAACAGAACCAAAAAATTATTACAAGTGTGGTGATTGTTTGAATTGTTTGAATGTTTGTTTTGTTCTTTAAATAGTTGATTGAAATTCAAAACAGAATTTGATTTGGAAAAGAAAAAGCCAACAGGAAGAAAAAAATAGAAACTGGCCGACCCAACCCAGCAACCCAACTGAGCCCAGTACCAGCCCAGTCTTTCTCCCCCTCCACGAAACGTTTTTCACTTAAAGCCGCACCCACAGAGACACCGACTGGTGGACCGCGTTTTCCTCTCCCTTTCTCACTGACCAGAGGACCCCACCGCCACGTCCCTCTTCTTCCCCACCCGCAGACTACACCCACCTCTCGCCGGCCGTTGCGGGCGAGTTAAACCCGACGTAATTCGCGTTAACCACGCCGTTAATCAGCACCTTGACCATGCACGTTAAAACGCCAGCGACTCTCCTCCGCTTTCCTCCTCTCCTCCCCAAGCACGCCCAGCCGCCCAATTTCTCCTCGAGCAGCTCTGTCTCCGACGAGCTTCCACCTTCGATTCCGGCCGAGCCACACCACCTCCTGCCTCCCCGAGCACACAAGCACGCTCACCACATCCAGGCACATCCACCTGTGCCCTTCAGACGATCAAGGGCGCTCGAGCAACGTCCAAGAACAAGCTCTGAACGACGCCGCCGTCCGCTCCAAACTCCGACGAGCCCCACAGGTAGTTTCCGGCCGCCCCTCTACCTCTCGTTCACGCACACAACTTTGTTTTGATCCTGCGCGTCTAACCGCGTCATCATTTTGTCTCGAGGTGATCCACAGCACCGTCTCCAACCACAACCAGAGCACGCCGTCGCTAGAACGAACTCCGGCAAGCGATTACTCCTACTACCGTGCGCCCCTTGCCCCGTCGACCACACGACGAGCTTCCCCAGCCTCCTGCGATCTCGGTGAGCCTACTCCTTCCCTCTCTCGCTTCCTGTTTCGCCAGCGCCGCCACTGTCAGACCGTCGCCGCCGCTAGCCACCGCCGGCGCCGCTCACATTTGGTCAATGCGATGTTAGCCGTAGGATCTGGATCGAACGAACTAGATAGAACACTTAAACGCCAAAGGGGTACATGTTCTGGGCCACGCGATCTGTTTAGATCCAACGGTCTGCAGCGTGATCCACACTGAACCGGTATGGACCAATAGAAACATTACACGTGGCCTGTAGTTGATTTAAAAGACAGATTTGATCTATTAGTTTTCCAATTTTGTAAATTGCACAACTTTGGATCCACACGTCCAAAAATTACAAATTTTATATCATTGGAATCAGTGGAACAAGCCCTAGCCAAACATGCCCTTGGTTTAGCAAATAGTATCTGTTAGAGTGTTTGTTTTTGCAGAAACATTTGTATGCTTGTTAAGGATGTAAAAATTGTTCAAAAATGATTTTGGGGATAAAATCTTTTGCAATTGGTGTGATTTGAACCTACCAACATTAGGAAACACTTTGTGGATTCAAAAATGAATTTGGTGAAACAAAATAATGATTCTTTGACTTAAAACCATTTCTAGTCAAATAGAAATGTGGCTTATTTATTAAAAATGATTTTGAAGGAAAACTTTTGGGAAATGTTTTGTTTTAAACTCTCTGACCCCAAACACCAAGTTTTATGGTTTGAAAACATATTTGGTGAACCCTAGAGATTAATGCCTTAGTAAAATTATTTCTACACCACATAAAATGATACTTTGTTTTGAAAATGGTTTTTGAAGTGAAACCTTTTGCAAATGACTTTGCCACTTTATGAAATGATCAGTAGGTGTTTTTAAATGTTTGTGAACCATTAGGAACTGATGATTTGATTGATTGGTAGATTGAGTTTGTGCCTTGCTTGATTGAATTGTAGTGACTTGAAGAGTGTGATTGTTGCAAGGACAAGGAGTGAACCCATACTCTACCAAAAAGGCAAGTGATGCTTCATACTTTTGTCCCATTACTTTCACTATGCATTAGTGATTTTCTCTAAGTAAAGCTTGCATGTATTTTTGCTAAGTATAAACCTTGCTATAGGAAAACTAGTAGATGAAACCTTAGTGGAAATATTCCTAAGTTAAGATTCCTATTACTATCAAGCTTAGCCTAGCTAATAGAAAACATGGGTGGAATATATATTCACACTATGGACAAATATTCTAAGTCTGAGGACTAGTGTTTTTGTTTAATAAAACAACTAAGTTAATGAATCACCTGGGTGGAATGGTAATTGCTTGGTGGTTTTTGGTTGAGTGGTTACACAAGGCCAGGGGACTGGTGAACCTTGTGTATCTCACTTGTGGATTGCCACCCAGGAACAAAGAGATTTGAGATGTCAAATGTTGAGAAGCTTCAAGTGCAACCACTTGGCAATATGGGCTCTGCCATGATCATATAGGTTGCAAGAACTTAGCCATATGGACAGTGGGTGGTAGTGTTTGATAGGTTGGAGCGCGTCCATTTTGGTCTAAGGGAAGGCTTCTAAAAGATCTTTTCTTGGGAAACCAAGTCTTGTGGGGAAAGTGCACCACCTCTGCAGAGTGTAAAATCTAAGTACTTAGCCATGTCCCTGGTAAAGGACAATTTTGAGCATCAAGGCATGGAAGCAATCAAGAATATCATCATTCAAATTTCTAAGTTAAAATCATGTGGTTTGAACAAGGGTTGTTTGAAATCTTCAATCTTTGATTGAGAGAAGCTTTGGAAAAGATTTTGTCAAAACAAAAACTTAGTATTTTCAAATGATAAGGAAAATCTATTTTGAGCAATGCAAGCCTCAACTCCACTTATCCAAATGCATATAGAAGATAGACTCCACTATACTACCATAGTATCACTTGCCAATACAATTCAAATGTATTGACCCTTGTGGCTGTAACTTGTAATGTTGCAGGTTTGATTGATTTTAGTGAAGATTGATTGATTAGGATTACAAAGTCTACAACCAACATGTCTGTCTGTGGCACTTTGAAGATGAAGGACCCATGACTATAGTTATTCTGCTGCAATGTAATGTAATATCCATATGAGCTATGTATGATGTAATAAAATTATGTTATTTCCTTGTTATAAAGCTATATTATGACCATTGTTTCTTGATATTACATCTAAACTGTGGATGCTAGCTATTGATCCAGGGACTAGCATTGTAAACACAGGGGGCTCTATCTTATTAAAGATTGGAACCTCTACAGACGCTCCAAGAACAACACAACAATGCATGAAACAATAAAACGAAGTGTCTAAAAAGACCTGGGATTTTTATTGATGGAGAAGTGGATGTCTTGGGCATCCCCACGCTTTGACGCTTGTACCTCTTAAATATTTCTTGGGGTGACACAGGTTGGCATCCCCAAGCTTCAGATTTTGTCCATTATTCATCTCATTACATCATTATTCCTCTACACCTGCAAATTTTCCTTCACACAAAACTTCACACAATCTTCATTAGCAACATTAGTGTATTCCAACGATAATAGACCTTTGGGTTTTAGTGTTAAAACAGAAAAAACTTTCACTAAATACACAAGATACTGTAGCAATTCCCTCAAAAAGCTCAATTTCCCAAAAATAATAAAAAAAGGAATCAATAAGAAGCAAATGCAAATAATGGCAGAAATATGTCAAAATAGACCATCAGGTAGAAATAGATTTTTTCGAAGACATTCTGTTGCTCAAATCAAGAAGTGTTGAACTAACGAAATTTAGATAACAACCTGGGGAAGTTATTCAGAAAATTACAGCTCAATCCGACTTATAGAGATTTTACACGAAGTTTTACAGTGGAGCACAACAATATCTTTCGGGACAACAACTCCCCAAATCTTACTTCCCTCTCATTAGAGGTTATTCTTGGCACAAAAATCAAATAAAAAGGATAAGGAGAGGTCATTACAAAAGTAATAACTTCCAAGACTCAATAAAACTATTGGGTTATCTCCTAAGAAGTACTTTTCTTTAACGCATTTAAGTTAGGCATAAGAAGCAAGAATCAAGTATTTTCAAATGAAGAAGCATTAACATCAACTTTCTTGCTCCTAACTTTCTTAACTTTCTTCTTATATTTAGGGAGTGTATGATCGCTCATTGGAGAAGCAAAATGCATAATTCCTTTTCCCACATCTATTTTTGCTCCAAGGTGTTTCAGCAGGGATCTTCCAAGTGTAATTTGTCCTTTTCCTACACATTCAATAACAAGTTAATCAGTAGACACCACTTTCCTGAGATCTTTGTAAACACACCTTCAGCTATTCCAATGGGTTATAAAGTTGCATTATTGGTAAGAGATATTTCTTCTCCTCCTTCAGAAAGTCCCCAAAGATTCAAAGACTCATAGATATCTTTAGGCATAAGACAAAATTCAGACATGATATCACAACGAGCATCAAAAGTTTCACTGTTTATAGCAACTTTTATTGTAGGAAATCATTTTGAAGGCTCAGAATTTTTTGGAACATAATCATGGTGCTCTCTAAGCATGTTATAGCAATCTTTTAAAGCAACTGTACGGGTCTCAAGAGTGTTCAAACTAGCATAGATGTTTATAAAGGAAGAATTAGACTTGTGATACGTCCAATTTGCATCACCATTCTATATCATAATTTGCCTCTATTCATTGATATATTTCATTAAGAGGTGATACTTATGTATTTTCATCTGTTTTTGCATGTTGGATGATTTTTGGAGGATGAACTGCTGGAGTCAGGATTCTGATGGAAGAAGCGGTGTTTTGATGCAATTTCACGAAGATCAGAAAAATACCAGAAAAACTACAGAAAATTCTATTTTCCCAGAAGACGAAGGATGCTAGAAAGGGAGGCGGAGTTGGGCCACAAGGGGCCCACACCCCCTAGGCACAGGCCACCCTAGGCCGCGCCTATAGGGGGTGTGGCCACCCTGGCCCACCTCTAGCTCCACCCTCTCGCCTATATCTTCTCCTCGAAACCCTAAAGTCGGGGGGAGCAACCATAGAAAGATTCCGCTGCCTCTACGGGGCTGAAAACACCGAGAGAGAAAGAGATATTCGGCAGACAGATTTCTGCTGGGGAAATTCCTTCCCGGAGAGGGGAGATTGTCGCCATCAACACCATCATGAAGCTAGACTTCATTGGTATCATCATCATCATCCACACAACCATCTCCACCAGCACCATCATCACCACTCCATCCTGCTGTAACAATTGTGTTGAATCTTGCATAGTTCTTAGGGGAAGCTTTCCCGGTGTTAATTACTATTGTAGTTGATGCTTGTGAGTGGAACCATTGAATTATTGTTTATGTTCAGATTGTTATCCATCATTATATAATCTATGATCTTGATCCATATGATGTCTCGTGAGTTTTAACATCCCAAAAATCATGATTTCAAATTTGCATATCATTCATGCATTCATAATCATTTTAGGATCATTTTCAAATAAGATTTCAAAAACAGAAGCATTTGTTGTCTATTATTTTATGTAAGTAAGGCAATGACCTTATTGCTACTCTCTATTATAAGAATACTTGTTTTAACCAGAAATATTGGAACATAAGTTTGATTGATGTTTTCAAAGCTTGGTCAAAGTTTCAAAACAAAATATGAATTCAAAACCATTCTTATGTCTTATATAAATAATTAATAAATGCAAGGTTTATTTTAAATTTTAATGAGCCAATGTAAATTTGAGTGAACAACAATGTTTTACATTCAAATATATACATGGTTTACTCTACAAAAAATCCAGAGAAAAATTTGAATTCAAATTCATTTGAAAAGCATTTGAAAATGATTTCAGAAAATCAAAACATAAATAGAAAAGAATAAAAGAAAAGGAAAAGGGACAACGTTGCCAAACCAGCCCAGTACTCGATCCAGACCATTAACCAGCCCACCCGGGGTTCCTCTCTCTCTCTCTCTCTCTCTGTTTCTCACCCACTCGCACACCCCTCCCTCGCTGACACTCCGGACCCACCTTCCCCTTCAGCGTCTTCCCCAAACCCCGACCACGACTCGGCCTCGCCGTTTCTTCCTCCTCCTTCACTGCCGCGTCATAATTCGAGTAAATGCTGATGATTTCGTGCGCGATCCTCGCCCCCGCTCTGGCTACTTAATCGCCTCCCCCTCACGGCCAGTTCCCCCAACACAACCAGCCCGAAGCGCCGCCAGGCTCCACAAATTTCGCCCTACATCGCCGCAGCACCGAAGAACTCCGGCGAGCTATCGCAGTGAGTCCCGAGCGCGCCTTGTCCTCTGGTTCGCACGAGCTGCTTTGCCATCGCCTTGCGCATCTTCTCATGTTTTCCGTTTGTCCTGATTCTCCCCAGGTCATCGCCCTCGTCAACATCTGCAAGCGCCTGAAGTTAAGCTCGACTCCGACGATCCATTCCGGTGAGCCCCGTGTATCCCTCTGTCTCTGGTTCACGCAGATGTGTTCGCCAGCGTCTTACGCATCTACTAATGGTTGCCATTTGAATCCTTGCGCCCTAGGTCGTCGTCTTCAATTCCGTCAGTGAGCACCCGACGCGCAGACGAACTCCTACGAGATATTGCTGCGTGACCGTGCGCCCTGATCCTGTCCATCTACACGTTGAGCATCTCCACATCCTCGCGGTCTCGGTATGCACTAGCACACCCCCTACACCTCTAACCTTGCCGGCGTGTCGCCGCCAGAGCCGTCGCCGCTGCCTGCGCCATTCGCGCCGCTGGATCTTGGTCAGTTAGATCTGATCCATTGGATCTAAATCCAAAGGCCACGATTATATTTTAGCTGAAGCGGTACGAACAGATCTGGGCCGTGCATTGTTAGTTAGATCCTGCGGTCCGCGAGCGTGATCCGGCCGAACGGGTATACACCAATCAGAAGCTGCCGCATGGCTAGGGTTTAGATATAAAATCTGAATTTAGATCTATTAGTCATTTAAACTTGCAAAATTCATAACTTTTGATCCACACGTCCAAAATTTGCAAATTTTATACCAATGGAATCTGGAAAAATAATTCTATCCAACCGTGTACTTTGTTAAATGAATTGATTCTATAAATTAGTTGTTTTTGCAGAGACATTTGTAGGCTTATTATGTGTATAAAAATTAATTGGAAAATGTTTTAAAAGCTAAATAAAGTTTATTTGATATATAAATGTCTAGTTTATTGATCAGTACTGTTTTACTTGTCTTTTTGGGTTTAGAAAAATCATCACATGTCATTTGCATGCATTCATATATTTTTGCTTGTTTATTTTGATATGTGAATTTGGTGTTATCATTTTATGTGTAGATTTTGGTGCTAGTGGTGATTGTGAATGTTAGGATTGTTGTTACTCCCCCAACTACCAAGGAAAGTGGTGCTTCATACTATTGTCCCAATATTTTGACTTTGCATTAGAAATATTTTGTATAGGGCTTGCATGAATATTTTTGCTAAGTATCTATATGCTATGCTTGGGAAATCCTAGTAGTTGTAGAATTGTTAGAATTTTCTCTAAGTTAAGATACTTACTATTGCCATGCTTAGCCTAGCTAGTAGCAACCAAGGTTGTAATATATTCATGCTATGGAAAAATATTGCTAAGTCCTTGACTTATGTTTTTGCTTAATAAAAAAACTAAGTGAATGAAACACCTGGGTGGAATGGTAATTGCTTGGTGGTTTTTGGTTTAGTGGTTACCAGGGCCCATTTTCCAATGGTCTACCCTGTGTATCTCACTTGTGGAATGCCACCGAGGAACAAAGGGATTTGAGATGCCATATGTTAAGAAGCTTCTAGTGCAGCCACATGGCATTATGGGCTCTGCCTGGATCATATAGGTTGCAATAACTTAGCCAAATGGACAGTTGGTGGTAGGGGATGATAGGTTTGGAGCGCGTCCATTTTGTTCTAAGGGAAGGCTTCTAAAAGGTCATGTCTTGATGAAAATAAAGTCTTGTGGGGAAAGTGCACCACCTCTGTAGAAGGAAGAAACAAAGTACTTAGTCGTGTCCCCGGAAAAGGACAATTTGAGCATCAAGACATGGAAGCTATCAAGAATCTCCTCATCCCAATTTTCTAAGTTAAAACATGTGGTTGAACAAGGGTGAAGGTTCACCAATGTCCGTTGGTGGTTCCTTAGGAGTTTTTGCCAAACAAAAATTTAGTGTTTTAACTGATAGATAAAACCAGCAAAGCAAGCCTAAGCTACACTTAGCCAAATTCATGTAGAAGCTAGATACAATTATTCTACTAAGTTATCACTTGCCAATACTATTCCAATGTATTGACCCACTGTGGCTGTAACTTGTGATGTTGCAGGTTACTCTGATGAGGATTAGGGTTATGAGTCTACACTCAACATGCTTGCCTGTGGCACATGAAGATGAAGACTTTTATTTTTATTGTTAAGTTAAACTCTTGTACTAGCCTATGGCTATGGAGTTATAAAAGACTATGTTATCTCTGGAATGACGATGTAATAATGACCTTTGTTTCTGTGTACTTCATCTTAAACTGTGGATGCTAGCAATTGATCCAGGGACTAGCATTGCAATCACAGGGACCTTTACCTTTATAAAGGTGCGGTTTTACAGATGGTATCAGAGCACTGTGTTGCCTGTAGGATTATGACCCTAGGATTGGATTAGAAACCACTAAGGAAAAATTTTCAACACTTTGAAAAATTTCCACACTTGTCTTTTTCTTCTCGTAAACTTTTCTAATCTTCTTTCTCATATCCATTTGTAGATGAACTCCATCAACAAAGCCGTGAGTAAGGGACCACTCATGACCATGACTCTGGAGTGTGAGACTGAATTTTCCAAGGCCCTCAAGAACCTTATGGTTACCATGGGGATACATGGTGCAGCTATGTACAAAGGATTCCCTGTGATGGATGAAGGAGAAGAGTACTGGTGGGTGCAACTTCACTTGTACAAAAACAAGGAAGACAACCACAAGGAGTCAGGATTCTGCATGGTCACCAACTCAGAAATGCACACAACATTCTTTGACTCTGCAAGAAATGCAGCCTGGAATGCTATCAAGGAGCTTGGTGATAGGCTCAAGTGTAAAATTCTCAACACTCAAAGTGACTTAGAGAATAAAAGAAGCATACCCAAGAGTTGGAAACTACCACCCAACAACTAAGGGGAGACATCATAGACTTAATATGCGAGTCTTGTGAACAAGATAGTCAGATGGCTACTAAGGATGCCTTGATAGCTATTTTGTCTAGTGAGTGAGAGTTGCAACGTACTTCGTTAGTTGGACCACCACACTTATCGTTTCTACTTCCAAAAAATTTGTCTAAGTTATGTTGAACCTTTGATGCTTGTAATGGATTGTGTATGCCATGACTTGTGTGATTGTTGCAAAAGTTGTGATTATGATATATTGTCTTGTGATTTTTCTCTATTTGATGTTGATTCTAACTTTTTCTATCTTATAAAAATAGATGCCTAATGTTATTATCAACACGGCCGAGGAGTTCAAGGGAACTCGTTTTGGTACTCGTCTCATTGAGCTCACTAGTGTGCTCAACCTTCCACTTCCTAGCATCATGACACTTCCACTCACCAAGTTTGAGAGGAAGGACCTATGGGGCTTCAGAGTCACCCAGCCCGGACGCCAGACAGAGCCAACCACGGAGACCATCACTTTCAAGCTGATGCATGACGACAAGGAGAAAGGCCTAGATGTAGTCATGCAGGAGTTACTCGGGCGCCTGGTAGGGAGACACTCCACAGAGCTTAGAGGTCTTTACTTTCACCCCTTCGGGAGACGCAACAAGGAGGGTGAAGCTATAGAGTACGGGGATGCTGCTAGAGAGACGATGGAGCCAATTCGTCTGTACCTTCAGGACCTAGAGGGACTTATTAGGCACCTAGATACTGATAGGACCAATGTCATGCTTACGAGCTCCAGGTTCAGCTCCGAGAGAAGGACAAGCTCTTCGCGGAGCAAGACGAGATAGTCAAGGAAACGGAGGCCAAGTTTGAAAGCCAGGAAAAGAAATTCAAGAGCCAGGAGAAAAGAGTCCAAGACAGGAACAAGAAGATCCGGGAGATGAAGGAAGAGCTAGAGGCCAAGGACTTCGAGCTTGAGCATCAGCATGGAGTGATCGAGAGGCTTCGCTCACAGAAGAGGGATCTTAGGGCCAATATAGAGGCCTTGACTACTAGTGTTGATGAGTACAAGATCGCTATGGAGAATGCAGGTCTTACCCTTGTTGATGTGGAGATTGATGCGGAGGAGTAGTGTAGACTACTCGTTTATCTTTCATCTACCGTACTTTGATTATTGAGTCGCAATGACCATCCAACATGTGGATGGCTTGCTATGGTGTGTTTGCTTTTTCCAAAACTTGTTGTTTATGTCGTTCAAACACTTTGTTATTTTGATACTTGGTTATTGTGATTGTCTATGTGATGTATTGTGCATGTTAAGCATCTATGGGTATCTCATTCTTATCGTTATTAAAACCACAGATGCCTCCTCGATGTGCCAACCCCAACCCAAACAACAACAACAATGTCACTCCCGAAATGCAGCAGTTGATGACAACACAAGCACAACTGATGCAGATGATGACCACTTTCATGTAGAACCATAATTAGAATAACAACAATAACAATAACAACCAGAATAATCCGCCAGGATTTGACATGCTCACTAGATTTCTAAGACTGAGGCCTGCAAAGTTCTCAGGAACCACTGATCCAATGGTGGCCAATGATTGGCTACGTTCAGTGAACAAAGATTTAGTGACTGTCGGCTGCACCGACGAGGAGAAGGTCAGGTTTGCAGCACATCTACTGGAAGGGCCAGCATTAACCTGGTGGGACAACTTTCAGATCACCACTCCCATTGAGGATGTGTCTTGGGCTATTTTTGAGGATGGATTCCGTACAGCTCACATCTCATCCGGAGTGATGGATTTAAAAAAGAAGGAGTTCCACAACCTGAAACAGCGTCACCACAGCGTGGCTGAGTATATTGAGGAATTCAACAATCTGGTGCGTTATGCACCGGATGAAGTTGATACTGATGCCAAGAGGAAAGAGAAATTCCTCGAAGGACTGAATGATGAACTGAATCTGCAGTTGTCTGTTGCCTATGTCCCAACATACCAATCACTTTGTGACAAGGCTACCATCTTGGAGAACAAGATGAAATAGGTTGAGAGCAAGAAGAGGAAGCACAACTTTGATAAGCACAACTCGGGATCGTTTCACAGGCGTTCCCATCATGATGATAGTGGGAGTTCTGGATCCCACAAACATGGAAAGTACAACAACCACCACAGCCACAACCTCCATCATGACAACAAGCATCACCGTAGTCATGATAATGACAAGTACAAGAACCACAAGAGTGGACACAAGAGTCACCGCAATGGAGGTGGAAGTGGAAGTCAGCCTGCAAAGAGAGATATTAGTTAGGTTGAATGCTTCAAGTGTAAGAAGATGGGGAACTATGCTAATGAGTTCCCAGAGAAGAAGGTTGAAGGAACCACCAAGCCCAACCCTTTCTAGATGGGACAAGTGAACCACATCAATGTGGAAGAGATATATGAGGAATCTGATACTGTGGCTGGTAATTTCAAACTCAATTCTATTCCACCACTTGTTCTTTTTTATACTGGTGCATCACATTCATTCATATCAAGAGCATTTGTTTATTGAAATGGGTTTCCAACTGAAAATATTGGGTGTCCTATAAAAGTAAGTTCTCCCGGTGGAGATATGATAGTAAGTCTTGGATGTCGTGATCTAGTGATAGAATTTGGAAAGCACAAGTTTCCAGTTAGTCTGATAATCTTAGATTCCCAAGGACTAGATGTAATTTTGGGAATGGACTGGATGACCAAGTATGAAGGAGTACTAGATTGTGCCAACCGTACTATCGCACTCACAACCCCAGATAAGAAACAGATTAGATTCAAGTCTAACTTTGAATCAAAAGGGATTAAGCTAAATTCTCTTAAGGAGGTTAGCATAGACAGTGTGCTAATTGTGAGAGAATATCTAGATGTGTTTCCGGAGGAATTGCCAGGAATGCCACCAGATAGAGATGTGGAGTTTCTGATTGACTTGCTGCTAGGATCAGGACCAATAGCAAAGAGACCTTACAAGATGTCAGTTGATGAGTTGAAAGAACTAAAGAAACAACTTGGAGAACAGTTGCAGAAAGGATTTATTCAACCAAGTTCTTCATCTTGGGGAGCACCAGTTTTGTTTGTGGAAAAGAAAGATAGAAGTCAAAGGTTATGCATAAATTATCGTTCACTCAATGAGGTGACTATCAAGAACAAATATCCTTTGCCCAGAATCAATGACTTATTTGATCAGTTAGAAGGAGCCCGTGTGTTCTCAAAGATTGATCTCCGGTCAGGCTATTTTCAACTTAAGATAAGGGAACAAGACATACCTAAGACTTCTTTCACCACTAGGTATGGATTGTATGAGTACACCGTGATGCCATTTGCTTTGACCAATGGACCAGCATACTTCATGAATATGATGAACAAGGTGTTCATGGAGTTCCTTGACAAGTTTGTTGTCATTTTCATCAATGACATTTTGATCTACTCCAAGAGCAATCAAGAGAATGAAGGACATTTATGTTTGATACTTGAGAAGCTTAGAGAGCATAAACTGTATGCCAAATTCAGAAAGTGTGAATTCTGGATGAATGAGGTTGGTTTTCTTGGACACATTGTGTCAGGAGATGGTGTAGCAGTTGATCCCGCAAAAGTGTTAGCTGTAACTGAATGGGAATCTCCTAAGTCAGTGAAAGAAGTTCATAGTTTCCTTGGCTTGGCAGGATACTATAGAAGGTTCATTGAGAATTTCTCCAAAGTAGCTAAGCCAATGACGGAGTTACTCAAGAAAGACAAGAATTTTTTTTGGACTGAAGGATGCGAACTCAGTTTCCAAGAGTTGAAGAAGAGACTAGTGACAACGCCAGTCTTATGTCTACCAGATTTGGAGAAGGATTTCCAAGTGTATTGTGATGCATCTCACCAAGGATTGGGTGCAGTTCTGATGCAAGAAGGGAAAGTTGTGGCTTATGCCTCGAGACAACTCAAAACTCATGAAGTGAATTATCCTACTCATGATTTAGAGTTAGCCTCTGTTGTCCATGCACTCAAAACATGGAGACATTATCTTTTGGGAAAGCGATGTGAAGTGTTCATAGATCACAAAAGTTTGAAGTATATCTTCACTCAGAAAGAAATCAACATGAGACAAAGAAGATGGCTAGAACTCATCAAGGACTATGACTTGAGTTTGCAATACCACCCTGGTAAAGCGAATGTTGTAGCGGATGCGTTAAGCCGTAAGGTTTATGTGAATGGCCTTACTAAGGGATAATTGCCAGATGATTTGTGTTCTCAATTCAAGGATCTTAGATTGGAGATAGTGCCTGAGGGACATCTCATGTCATTGGATGTTCAACCCACCTTGTTGGACAAAATTAAGGAAGCCCAAAAGACGGACAAGGAAATTGAAGAGATTAAGGAAAAGATTGGGAAAGGAAAAGCCAAAGGATTCCATGAAGACGAACAAGGTACTTTATGGTATGGAAAACGTATCTGCATTCCGCAAGATTCGGATCTTCGGAAACTGATTTTACAAGAAGCACACAACTCACCATATTCCATTCATCCGGGTAACACCAAAATGTACATGGATGTGAAGGAAAGATTTTGGTGGAATAATCTCAAGAAAGACATCGCCGAACATATTGCTTTATGTGCTGTATGTAGTAGAGTGAAAGCGGAACATCAGAAACCAGCAGGATTGGTACAACCACTACCTATTCCTGATTGGCAGTGGGACAAGATTGGCATGGATTTCATCACTGGATTGCCAAGGACTAGATCGGGATATGATTCCATTTGGGTCATAGTGGATCGCCTAACTATAGTGGCTCATTTCATACTCGTGAAGACAACCTATACAAGTGCTAAGTTAGCCAAGATCTATATGAATAGGATTGTGTGTCTGCATGGAGTACCCAAGAGTATTGTGTCTGATAGTGGAACTCAATTCACTGTAAGGGAGTGTCCCAACCTTTATTTAATAATAAGGTAGAGTCCCCTGTGTTTACAATGCTAGTCCCTGGATCAATAGCTAGCATCCACAGTTAAGATCTAATATCAAGAAACAAAGGTCATAATATAACTTTATAACCAGGAATAACATAATTTTATTACATCTTACATAGCTCATTTGGCTATTACAATACATTGCAGCGGAATAACTATAAGCATAGGGTCCTTCATCTTCAAAGTGCCACAGACAGATGTTGGTTGTAGACTTTGTAATCCTAATCAATCAATCTTCACTAAAATCAATCAAACCTGCAACATTACAAGTTACAGCCACAAGGGTCAATACATTTGAATTGTATTGGCAAGTTTCACTACTATGTTGAATATAAGTGGATCCTATCATTACATGCATATTTGGCTAAGTAGGTTTTTAGGCTCATTTGCAGAAAGCAATAATTTATCCTATCTTTTCAAATGGTTTTGTTTCCTTTGTCAAATCTCATTATCAAAATCCCTTGAACTCCTTGGTATCCCCAAGTATTCAAGTCCTTGTCAAAAATCTCTTGAGTTCCTTGGTACCCCCAAGTGCATCAAGTTTTATCAAAATCTCTTGAGCTCCTTGGTAACCCCAAGTGCATCAAGTCTTTATCCAAATCTCTAGAGCTCCTTGGTAACCCCAAGTGCATCAAGTATTTTGTTGTCACTTAAAAGTTTTTCTTTTAGAAATTGGAATGTCGAGATTTCCCATAGCTTCAAGCTTTAGTTGCTCAGTTTTGTCCATAACCGGGGACACAGCTAAGTACTTAGATTTTATTATCTTCTGCAGAAGTTGCACACTTTACCCACATGTCACAATCTCATGTTTTTGCCACCAGTGGCCACTGGATTGGTGCTCACCAAGATGGAGTACCGGCAGATTGAGAATGTGACGAAGTCTTTCCAGAGGGTCCTCCCATACACCATTGCTAGCTTGTCTTCAGTACCCATGTAGGATTCCAGGTCCTCATGTCCAGTAACCTGAAGACAATGCATGGGTCTTCCCAATGTAGTTGACTAAGCCAGAGCCATAAATAGCATGTGGTTGCACACGAAAGCCACAATTGGAGAAACATGTTCAATCTCTAAGTTTCCTGGGTGGTTTTCCTTTGGAGCACAACACAAAGAGATTGCCATAGACATGGTTCCTTTTGTTGCCACCTTCTCCAAAACTCAAAGTATCCTTGTCCACCTAGGTGGTTCATTGAGTCCTTGTTTTATTATATAAAACATAAGTCTTTTCTCAATCTCATAAAATCTCAACATGTATCTCTTTTCAAAATATAGCATGGCTAAGCATGTAACAACTACATTGTTTTCACTAAGGAATGTATAGGGTATCCTATTAGAATTTAGCATAGCATAAGTATAGAAATTCTTTTCATGCATGTTTCAAAATCCACTAAGTATAATGAAAATAGTAGGACTTTGGATGATAGTGTCACTTGCCTTTCTAGTAGGGAATGGTGGTTCACTTCTTGATCTTGCTAGTTTCACACTTTTCTAACTTCACTACAATCAATCAAGCAAACAAAAAATCAACTAGCATTCCAAACCAAATAATCAATCAAACAATTCACACTCATAAAACAATGAGATCTAAGTCATGCATGCAAGCATGCAAAAGATAGGTTTATTTGCAAAGATGGTTTCTACTAGGCTCTAAACTTTGTAAAGTCCAAAGTGGTCATTTTCCAAAGTGGCAGAGTCATTTGCAAAAGGGTTTTATCCATAAACCATTTTTAAATCCATTCATTATTTTATGTGGTGGAAAATATTTTTATCAAAGCAACAACTTTAAGTTGTTCACCAAATAAGTTGTTAGTTCACAAAACTTGGTGTTTTGGGTCAGTAGGTTTGCTCTAAATCACTTTATCAAAGTTTTTACTCCAAAGTCATTTCCATAGCAAAATCAATATTTTTATTTGGCTAGAAAAGGCTAAATCAAGTTTTTTATTCCTAAACTTCACAAAATCCATTTTCAAAACCATGGGTTGGTTCCTAGGGTCAGTAAGTTTACCACAAACCAATTTGCAAAGATTTCAACCTCAAAAACATTTTTGAACAATTTTTCTAATCTAAACAAGCACACAAATGTTTCTGTAAAAACAACCAATCTAACAGATACTATTTACTAAACAAATGGCATGGTTGAGTAGGGCTTGTTCCACTGATTCCAACGATATAAAGTTTGTAATTTTTGGACATGTGGTTCAAAAGTTACAAAGGTTTCAAGTTTGCAAAAAAATCTGATTCAAACTTTCTTTTTAAACAGAACTGGTGACACGCGTCGCTTTCCTATTCGCTGGTACCGGTTCAAGTGGATCACGTGCTGTAGGACGTTGGATCTAAATGTTATCGCACGGTGCAGGCTCACTCGTACCCCTTCGACTTGATTCTAATCTTATGCGTCCGATTCAGATCTAACGGCTCCTACGCATTTGACCAAAAGCTGGCGGCGTTGCGCGGCGGCAGACGGCGGCGACGGTCAAGCGATGGGCTAGCGGTGGTTCTAGGAAGCAAAGAAGACAGGGGGGTGCTCACCGTGTTCGCGAGGTCGAGGTGGTGCTCGACGTGTGGTCGGCGTGGCAAGGGCGCTCCGGGACAGCAGCGATTGCTCGCCGGAGTGGAGAACAGCGTCGGGCGGCTCTTGTCCTGGTCGGAGTCGACGTTGCAGATCGCCCTAAGGCAAGACAGGATCATGGTCAGATGCAGGAGGACGTGGCGAGTGTGGGAGCGTGAACGATAAGGCGTGGCGGTGCAGGCTTACGAGGACTTCGCCAGAGAGGCGATGCAATGGCGCGGTCAGAGGTTGTCGGAGTCGATGCTCTGGGGCGCCCGCGGTTGAATGGGAGGTACAGGGAGAAGCGCCTGGGAGTGGGGAATGTTCCCATGTGCTTGGGGAGGCAAGGGGTGGCGAGGCTCGGCCGAAATTGAGGAGGAAGCTTGTCGGAGCAGTGGGAGTGCGGCTTGAAATTCCGTCGGCCTAGGGGCTCTCGTGCTGCGGTGTTTGAGGGGAAAGGAGGAGAAGACGCAGGCGTTTAATACCGCGTGGTCGCAGGGTGGATTAATGAGGCCATTTACGCGAATTGATCGCCGGCGTTACCTGCTGCAACGGCCGGGCGTCGTCTGCACGAGGAAGAAGATGAGCTGGAGGGGTGGGGTCGGTTGGTCAGCGGGAAAGCTAGAGGGAAAAGAGGTCCACCAATCAGCGTCTGCGCGGGTTAAAAGCTGAGTGTGAATCGTTTTCTTCGGGAGGGAGTGAGTGGGCTGCTTGTTGGGATGGCCGGCTAGGCTGCTGTCCACTTCTATTTTTTTCTTTCCTGATTGTTTTTCCTTTTTCTGATTCTATTTTCTGTTTTGAATTTTAAACAACAATTCCACATTCAAATCAATTCAAACATTCACCAAACAATGCCATTGAATTTGGTTCTGTTTAACAACATAAACCAAAGTCCAAAGATCAAAATAATATTTTTATTTTAGGGTCCATTATTAATTAAATAAATAGACCATTGTTATTAAATCAAATAGATTTTGATTTATTCAAAACTCCTTTTTGAAATCTAAAAATAACAAAACCAAATCAGTAGGTTTTATTTGAGAATATAAAATACTTGGAAAACTTATTTGAATTAAATAAATAAGTTTTGATGGTTAATTAAAATAGTAAAAACCTTTATTTATAAAACTTGGATATTAAATCCTTATTAATTTATTTTAAATAAACCTTTACTATTTTTATCAAATAGAAATATTTTATTTCAAAGGCTTGGCCAAGTTTTAATTTGGCTTATAAAATAATCCTTATTTATAAATCTATCCTTTTCTTTTGAAAACAAATATTTTTATTAAAAGATTCAAGATAGAAATTCCAAATATTTTTATTTTCCTTTATTAAATGTTTATCTTTTTAAATCCCTTTAGGATTTATTTGATCCAATTTGGTTTGAAGGTTTCCAATTGGATTCAAAAAGTTTCTTCTCACCCTGAAAATCAACAAAGTTTTATTTTATTCATTTAATTTTTCACATTACAAGATTTGGAAAATCTTGGGATGTGACATTCACTTTCCATTTTTGGAGACAACTGCATGAGTCATTGGGAACGATATTGGAATTCAGTACTGCTTTTCATCCCTAGACTGATGGACAGACAGAAAGGACCAACCAGAAATTTGAGGATATGTTGAGGGCATGTGCCCTAGATTATGGAGCTAGTTGGGATGAAAGTCTGCCTTACGCAGAATTATCTTATAACAACAGCTATCAAGACAGTATTGAGATGGAACCGTTTGAGTTTCTCTATGGGAGAAAGTGTACTACACCATTGCTATGGAATGGCGTTGGAGAAAGGAACTTGTTTGGGCCAGAACTAATCAAGGAAGCTGAAGAGAAAGTCAAGTTAGTAAAGGACAGATTGAAGACAACACAGTCCCGACAAAAGAGGTACACAGATCCAAAGCGTAGAGAAGTCACCTATGAGGTGGGTGATAGAGCTTATCTTAGAGTATCACCACTTCGTGGAGTGAAGAGGTTTGGAGTCAAAGGAAAATTGGCCCCAAGATATGTTGGACCATTCAAGATTCTAAGTCGTAAAGGAGAAGTGGCATATGAGATTGAATTACCTGAATCATTGGCTGCCGTTCACAATGTGTTCCATGTGAGTCGGCTAAAGAAATGCCATCCGGAGATGGAAGAGACTTCTTTGAAGGTCCAATTGGAAAGTGATCTCACTTATGAAGAAAAACCTATCAAGATTCTTGAGACTGCAGAAAGAGTTACACGGACAAAGACTATCAAATTCTGCAAAGTTCAGTGGAACCATCATTCCGAAGAAGAAGCAACATGGGAAAGAGAAGATGATCTTCGGAAAGACCACCCTCACCTATTTGCTAGCTAATCCGAATCTCGAGGGCGAGATTCGGGTTAGATTTGTAACATCCCAAAAATCATGATTTCAAAGTTTGCATATCATTCATGCATTCATAATCATTTTAGGATCATTTTCAAATAAGATTTCAAAAACAAAAGAATTTGTTGTCTATTATTTTATGTAAGTAAGGCAATGACCTTATTGCTACTCTCTATTATGAGAATACTTGTTTTAACCAGAAAGATTGGAACATAAGTTTGATTGGTGTTTTCAAAGCTTGGTCAAAGTTTGAAAACAAAATATGAATTCAAAACCATTCTTATGTCTTATATAAATAATTAATAAAGGCAAGGTTTATTTTAAATTTTAATGAGCCAATGTAAATTTGAGTGAACAGCAATATTTTACATTCAAATATATACATGGTTCACTCTACAAAAAATCCAGAGAAAAATTTGAATTCAAATTCATTTGAAAAGCATTTGAAAATGATTCCAGAAAATCAAAACAGAAATAGAAAAGAATAAAAGAAAAGGAAAAGGACCAGCGTTATCAAACCAGCCCAGTACTGGATCCAGCCCATTAACCAGCCCACCCGGGGTTCCTCTCTCTCTGTTTATCACCCACTCGCACACCCCTCCCTCGCTGACACTCCGGACCCACCTGCCGCGTCAGCGTCGTCCCCAAACCCCGCCCACGACTCGGCCTCGCCGTTTCTTCCTCCTCCTTCACTGCCGCGTCATAATTCGAGTAAATGCTGATGATTTCGTGCGCGATCATCGCCCCCGCTCTGGCTACTTAATCGTCTCCCCCTCGCGGCCATTTCCCCCAACACAACCAGCCCGAAGCGCCGCCAAGCTCCACAAATTTTGTCCTACACCGCCACAACACCGAAGTACTCCGGCGAGCTATCGCGGTGAGTCTCGAGCACGCCTTGTCCTCTGGTTCGCACGAGCTGCTTCGCCATCGCCTTGCGCATCTTCTCATGTTTCCCATTTGTCCTGAATCGCCCCAGGTCGTCGCCCTCGCCAACATCTGCAAGCGCCCGAAGTTAAGCTCGACTCCGACGAGCCATTCCGGTGAGCCCCATGTCCCCCTCTGTCTCTGGTTCACGCAGCTATGTTTGCCAGCGTCTTACGCATCTGCTAACGCTTTCTATTTGAATCCTTGCGCCCTAGGTCGTCGTCTTCGACTCTGACAGTGAGCACCCGACGCGCAGACGAACTCCGACAAGATATTGCTGCCGTGACCGTGCGCCCCGACCCTGTCCATCTACACGTTGAGCATCTCCACATCCTCGCGGTCTCGGTAAGCACTAGCATACCCCCTGCACCTCTAACCTCGCCAGCGTATCACCGCCAGAGCCGTTGCTGCCGCCTGCGCCATTCGCGGCGCTGGATCTTGGTCAGTTAGATCTGATCCATTGGATCTAATTCAAAGGCCACGATTAGATTTTAGCTGAAGCGGTACGAAAAGATCTAGGCCATGCATCATTAGTTAGATCCTGTCCATGAGCGTGATCCAGCCGAACCGGTACGCACCAATCAGAAGCTGCCGCGTGGCTAGGGTTTAGATTTAAAATCTGAATTTAGATCTATTAGTCATTTAAACTTGCAAAATTCATAACTTTTGATCCACACGTCCAAATTTTGAAAATTTTATATCAATGGAATCAGGAAAAAGAATTCTACCCAACCATGCACTTTGTTTAATGAATTGATTCTGTAAAATTAGTTGTTTTTGCAGAGACATTTGCAGGCTTATTTTGTGTATAAAAATTAATTGGAAAATGTTTTAAAATCCAAATAAAGTTTATTTGATATATAAATGTTTAGTTTATTGATCAGTACTGTTTTAGTTGTCTTGTTGGGTATAGAAAAATCATCACATGTCATTTGCATGCATTCATATATTTTTGCTTGTTTATTTTGATATGTGAATTTGGTGCTATCATTTTATGTGTAGATTTTGGTGCTAGTGGTGATTGTGACTATGAGGATTGTTGTTACTCCCCCAACTACCAAGGCAAGTGGTGCTTCATAATATTGTCCCAATATTTTGACTTTGCATTAGAAATATTTTGTATAGGGCTTGCATGAATATTTTTGCTAAGTATCTATATACTATGCTTGGGAAATCCTAGTAGTTGTAGAATTGTTAGAATTTTCTCTAAGTTAAGATACTTACTATTTCCATGCTTAGCCTAGCTAGTAGCAACCAAGGGTGGAATATATTCATGCTATGGAAAAATATTGCTAAGTCCTTGACTTATGTTTTTGCTTAATAAAACAACTAAGTGAATGAAACACCTGGGTGGAATGGTAATTGCTTGGTGGTTTTTGGTTGAGTGGTTACCAGGGCCCATTTTCCAATGGTCTTATGGAATGCCACCCAGGAACAAAGGGATTTGAGATGCCATATGTTAAGAAGCTTCTAGAGCAGCCACATGGCATTATGGGCTCTGCCTGGATCATATAGGTTGCAATAACTTTGCCAAATGGACAGTTGGTGGTAGGGGATGATAGGTTTGGAGCGCGTCCATTTTGGTCTAAGGGAAGGCTTCTGAAAGGTCCTGTCTTGATGAAAATCAAGTCTTGTGGGGAAAGTGCACCACCTCTGTAGAAGGAAGAAACGAAGTACTTAGCCGTGTCCCCGAAAAAGGACAATTTGAGCATCAAGACATGGAAGCTATCAAGAATCTCCTCATCCCAATTTTATAAGTTAAAACATGTGGTTGAACAAGGGTGAAGGTTCACCAATGTACATTGGTGGTTCCTTGGGAGTTTTTGCCAAACAAAAACTTAGTGTTTTCAACTGATAGGTAAAACCTATTTTGAGCAAAGCAAGCCTAATCTAAACTTAGCCAAATTCATGTAGAAGCTAGATACAATTATTCTACTAAGTTATCACTTGCCAATACTATTCCAATGTATTGACCCACTGTGGCTGTAACTTGTGATGTTGCAGGTTACTTTTATGAGGATTAGGGTTATGAGTCTACACTCAACATGCTTGCCTGTGGCACATGAAGATGAAGACTTTTATTTTTATTGTTAAGTTAAACTCTTGTACTAGCCTATGACTATGGAGTTGTAAAAGACTATGTTATCTCTGGAATGACGATGTAATAATGACCTTTGTTTCTGTGTACTTCCTCTTAAACTGTGGATGCTTGCAATTGATCCAGGGACTAGCATTGCAATCACAGGGACCTTTACCTTTATAAAGGTGGGGTTTTACATGAGTAGTTCATTTAGTTCTTGAGGACATGGGAGAAGTCATGTTGTTAGTAGCGGAATTGTGTTGAGGTATTATTCAATGGTTTAATATTTAAGTTGTGGTGCTATTCTTCTAGTGGTGTCATGTGAACGTCGACTACATGATACTTCACCATTTATGGGCCTAGGGGAATGCATTGTGTATTTGGCTACTAATTGTGGGGTTGCCGGAGTGATAGAAACCTGAACCCCCGTTAGGAAACCATTGCACAAGGGAGTGTATGATATCAGAGTTTAAGGCTGTGGTTAGGTTTATATCTTAATTGCTTTCTTATAGTTGTGGATGCTTGCAAGGGGTTTAATCATAAGTATGTGTTAGTCCAAGTAAGGTCGGTACATTAGCACAGGTTCACCCACACAACACTTATAAAACCAAAGAAGATTAATCAGCTATATGAAACGAATGCACTTGAAAGTATTTCCATGTGTCCTCGAGAACGTTTGGTCCTCGTTAGTATTTCCTCCAACTTGTCCTTTGCTAAGAAAGGATTGGGCCACTTGCTGCAATTATTTGCTGTCTTTATTTACTTGCACTTTATTTCCTTGCTTTATCAGAAAAACCCTAAAATCTGTTTGCTAAGTATTTACATAGATTTCCTGCTCCATACCACTAGTCAACACCTTCTGCTCCTCGTTGGGATCGACACTCCTATTTATCGAAAGTACTACGATACACCCCCTATACTTGTGGGTCATAAAGACTATTTTCTGGCGCCATTGCCGGGGAGTGAAGCGCTATTGAAGAGTGGAACTGGTAAAGAAAACTTCTACTATGAGTATTGATTTTTATTTCTGTTTGTTACTTTGTTTCCAATATGGATAAACCACTTGGTTTTCTGTTTGGGAAAAATACTACCACTGTTAGGATAGTAGATGAACCACCACCTGTTGATATAGATCCTTTTAAGATACCTACAAGTATTGTTGACCGTGTTATGGATAATTATTATTTTGGGGATGGAACTGTCCATCCTGGTGATCACTTGCTTTTTATCCATGAGTTATGCGGGTTGTTTAAGTGTGTATGTATCACAACTGAACAAGTGAAGAAGAAGTTACTCTCTATATCATTGAAAGGAAGAGCTAAATAATGATATAAGCTGCTAAAGAATGGACAATCCATGGAATGGGAGGAAATAGTACCTCTCTTTTATTCTAAATTCTATCCTCCCAGTGAGATTCATAAGGATAGGAATCAAATATACAACTTTTGGCCTCATGATGGAGAGAGTACATCCCAAGCTTGGGGGAGATTGAAGTTACTAATGCTTAAATGTCCTATTCATGAACTCCCTAACAATATTATTATCAACAACTTTTATGCAAGGCTTTCTCTTCATGATAAAGATTTATTAGATGCTTCTTGTGCTGGATCATTCACACATATGAAGGAAGAAGCTAAATGGGATCTTCTAGACCATATTCAAGAGAACACTGAAGCATGGGAGAATGACAAAGGAAGAAAGTCAGCTATAAATTATGATTATGAATGCATTAAATACTTTATGGGAACTGATGACTTCCGTGATATTTGTACTAAGTATGGTCTTGATTCTCAAGTTCTTGCAAAATGTTTTAAGGCCTTTGCCTCTTATATTGAAATTCCGAAAAATGAGTGGGACAAGTACCATGCTACTTATAAAGATATTATTACCCATGTTCCTGCTAGCATTGAAGTTTGTACTGTTGATCCTATTTTTCCCGAACCTTATCTTGAGAAAATCTCTTTTCCTGCTAAGGTAAAGGAACATTCTATCATAGCTAATGTGGTTAGCAAAAGTGCAAAGAAAACTATGGAACCTGATGAGAAAATAAACGTTGAACCTATAGTAGCCCTTGTTAAAGATCTTGTCACTAAAAATATGGAGGATGAGCACATTGTCTTATTTCAAGACGCTTCTAATATTGTATCTCATCCTAGAAAATCTAGAAAAACTAGTGTCCCTATGCTTTCTGTTAGAATTAGTGATCATTTCTATTATGGTTTATGTGATATTGGTGCTAGTTCTAGTGCTATTCCTTATGAGCTTTACAGGGAAATTATGCATGAAATTGGTCCTTGTGAGCTTGACGACATTGATGTGGTTATTCACCTTGCTAATAGAGAGACAGTCTGTCCAATTGGCATTGTAAGAGATGTGGAGGTTCTTTGTGGTATGGTTAAATATCCTGCGGATTTCCTAGTACTTGGTTCAGAAGCTAGTAAAACCTGAACTATTATATTTGGTAGAACTTTCTTGAATACTTGTGGGGCTATTATAGATTGTAAGAGGAGAAATTTTTGACTAAGTTTGATGGAGAATCGTATGAGTTTATTTTTTTCCAAATTTGCTAAAACTCCTTATGAGAATGAATTGCCTAATGAGGATTTCAGGGTTGAACAACTTTCTGCTATTTCTCTTGCTCCTAACAATGCCTTGCAGCAGTATATGGAAGATCATGAAAGTGAGGTCTTCATGAAGGAAAGAAATGAGATTGACGAGGTTTTACTTCGTCAACCTGAATTACTTAAGCATAACCTACCTGTGGAAGATTTGGGTACCACACTACCACCTAAAGGGGACCCTGTTTTCGAATTAAAACCTCTACCTGATGATCTTAAATATGCTTACTAGATGATAAGAAAATATATCCTGTTATTATTAGTTCTAAACTTTAAGGGAAGGAAGAGGAAAGATTATTGGAAATATTAAAGAAACACCGAGGAGCTATGGGGTATACTCTTGATGATCTAAAAGAGGTTTCTCCTACTATATGTCAGCATGCTATTAATATAGAACCTGATGCAAAACTAGTTGTTGAACATCAATGCCGGTTAAATCCTAAGATGAAGGATGTGGTAAGGAATGAGGTATTAAAACTTCTTGATGCTGGTATTATTTATCCTATTGCTAATAGTCAATGGGTTAGCCCTGTTCATTGTGTCCCAAAGAAAGGGGGAATCACTGTTGTGCCTAATGAAAATAATGAGATTATACCCCAAAGATTAGATGTTGGTTATAGGATGTGCATTGATTTTAGAAAGTTTAATAAAGTTACTAAGAAAGATCATTATCCTCTGCCTTTTATTGATCAAATACTAGAAATATTGTCTAAAAAGACCCACTTTTGTTTTCTTGATGGTTATTCTGGGTTCTCTCAAATTTTTGTGAGAGCACAAGACCAAGAGAAAACCACATTCACTTGTCCCTATGGAACTTATGCTTATAGGCGTATGCCTTTTTGGTTTATGTAATGCTCCTGCTACCTTTCAGAGATGTATGTATGCTATCTTTCATGGTTTTTGTGAAGAAATTGTGGAAGTTTTCATGGACGATTTCTCCATCTATGGAACTTCTTTTGATAATTGTTTGCACAACCTTGATAAAGTTTTGCAGAGATGCGAAGAAACTAATATTGTTCTTAATTGGGAGAAATGCCACTTCATGGTTAATGAAGGGATCGTTCTTGGACACAAAATATCTGAAAGAGGTATTGAAGTAGACAGAGCCAAAATTGAAGCATTTGAGAAGATGCCTTGACCTAGGGATATAAAATTTGTTCTTAGTATTCTTGGTCATGCTGGTTTCCATAGGAGGTTTATTAAAGATTTCTCCAAAATTTCAAAGCCCCTTACAAATCTTCTTCAAAAAGATGTATCTTTTGTTTTTGATGCTGATTGTAAGGAAGATTTTGAAACTTTGAAGAAAGCTTTGACTACTTCTCCTATTGTCCAACCACCTGATTGGAATTTACCCTTTGAAATGATGTGTGATGCTAGTGATTTTGCTGTTGGTGGTTTTCTTGGGCAACGAGTAGATAAAAAGTTAAATGTTATTCATTATGCTAGTAAGACTCTGATGCTGTTCAAAATAATTATGCTACTAGTGAAAAGGAGTTCTTAGCAGTAATCTTTGATTGTGATAAGGACCTTATATTGTTGATTCAAAGGTTACCATTCATACTGATCATGCTGCTATTAAGTACCTTATGACAAAGAAAGACGCTAAGCCTAGGCTTATTAGATGGGTGTTGCTTTTACAAGAGTTTGATCTGCATATTGTAGATAGTAAAGGTGTTGACAATCCTGTTGCTGATAACTTATCTCGTTTGGAAAACATTTCTGTTGACCTATGCCTGTTAATGATAGTTTTCCAAATGAACAGTTGGCTGAAATAAGGGTAAGCCCGCAAGAGAGTCCTTGGTATGTTGATTATGCTAACTTTATTGTTTCCAAGTATTTTCCTCCAACCTTTACAGCCCAGCAAAGAAGGAAATTATTTTATGATCTAAGGCATTACTTTTGGGATGACCCACATTTATATAAAGAAGGAGTTGATGGTATTATGCAGAGATGTGTCCCAGAATATGAACAACAGGAGATATTGAGAAAATGTCATGGCAGTGCTTATGGAGGACATCATGCTAGGGATAGGATTGCACAAAAAGTTTTACAATCTCTTTTTTACTAGCCTACTCTTTTCAAGGATGCAAGGAAGTATATTTTATCATGTGATGAATGTCAAAGAGTTGGTAACATTTCTAGACGCAATGAAATGCCTATGAATTATTCTCTTGTTATTGAACCTTTTGATTGTTGGGGATTTGAATTTATGGGTCCTTTTCCTCCTTCAAAAGGGTATACTCATATTCTTGTTGCTGTTGATTATGTTACAAAGTGGGTAGAAACCATACTTACAAACAATGCTGATGGTAAGGCCTCTTCAAAAATGCTTAAAGATGTTAATTTTCCTAGGTTTGGTGTGCCTAGATATCTCAGGACTGATGGAGGTTCTTATTTTATTCATGGTGCTTTTAGGAAGACTCTTGCTAAATATGATGTTAACCATAGAATTGCTTCAGCTTATCACCCCCAAACCAGTGGGCAAGTAGAACTTTCAAATAGAGAAATTAAATCTATCTTGCAAAAGACTGTTAATAGATCTAGGAAAAATTGGGCTAAAAGTTGAATGACGCTTTATGGGCTTATAGAACTGCTTATAAAAATCCTATGGGAATGTCTCCTTACAAAATGGTTTATGGTAAAGCTTGTCACTTGCCTCTAGAATTAGAACACAAAGCTTATTGGGCAGTGAAAGATTTGAATAGATATTTTAGACTTGCTGGTGAGAAAAGATTGCTTGACTTGAGTACCTTAGATGAGTGGAGAACTGAAGCTTATGAAAATGCCGGAATCTTTAAGGAAAAGGTAAAAATATGGCATGATAGGAGAATTCTCAAAAGGGAGTTCCATGTTGGTGAGAAAGTTCTTTTGTATAGGTCTCGTCTCAGATTATTTGCAGGGAAACTACTCTTAAAATGGGAAGGACCTTTTGTTATTGAGGAGGTGTATCATCCAGGGGCTATCAAAATATCTTCTTTGAAGGATGAATGGTCAAAGGCTCAAACATTATATTTCTGGAGATTCTTATAATGAAGATGTTGATATTATTCAAATGGTGACCCCGGAAGAATTTATCAGAAATCAAACCCCAGAATCTGCAGAGTCCGCCTTTGAATAGGTAAAAAGTGCTGCAAATAGAAGGTTCTCTAAAAACATTTTTCTTTATATTTTTGATGTTTTATTACGTATGGAAGGTTACGAAATGAAACAGAGGAGGAAACGGAGCCCAGGTGGGCCACACCCACCAGTGGCATGGGCCCCAGATGGCTGCGCCACTAGGGGGTGTGAGCCCCCTGGAGTCCGTCTCCGCCAACGACAAGGGCAAGAAGCCCGTGGAAGATGAAACTTCGTAATATATAACCCCCTGGATCCCCCGAGGTTCGTATATCGTGTTCTCGTCGTGTTTTCGTTTCGATCTGTTTCTGTCAGGAAATACTCTCAAGCTTAGAGGCACCATGGTCTCCGCCAATGACAAGGGCAAGAAGCCCGTGGAAGATGATCCTCAAAACCCCAAGGAGGAGATTTTGGTTGGGGATGAAGAAGACGTGGAGGACGAGCATCTGGACACCCGCGCTACCGTCGCAAGCATTGGAGTGGTGGAAAACCCTACCAAGCTTAGGAGGACATCACAGATGTCTACAGGAGGGAAAACTCCGCGTCATATCCTTGCTCCATGGTCACTTCCTTCACGCACCAAGAACCCCTTCCATACTCTCATACATGAGCAACAATACCAAAAGGTTCCCAAAGGGAGGTTGCCCTCTGTTTGGGATCTGCCTCATTCAAACCATGCAGGGAAGGAACACTCTAAGAAGGAAGAGTGGGGAAAGAATAACAAGGACTGGGATTCTCTGTCCGAAATGATCATGAACCATATTGAGCATAACTCAGAGATGATTCGCACTCTAGCCTTTGGGATTGAGAATTTGAGGGAACTGATTGAAGAGCTTATCAATAGAAGACCACCACCACCGAAGGAGTAATTCATCATCAGGTTTGGCATCCCCTTGGCTTGTTCCAAGCTTGGGAGAGTGCCGCGGTATCACATCATTATCTTTTATCTTTTTACCTTTTTAGTAGAGTCATATCTTGGATAGAGAAGTTATATTATAGGTTGGTTTGCATTGTGGAAGTATCTCTCCTTTAGTTGGTTATCTATGTATCCCTTGGTGTGAGTGCCTTTATGGAATATTAATGAGAAGTTTCATCTTTTACTTTTTGCACTTCTTATTTTAGTTTGCAATCTATTATATGATTGATCTTGTTGATCAGTATTGGTATCACTTTGGGAGCATCAAGTAGATCTAAATTGGTTTTGGCAAACCAAGCTCTGGTCAGTAGCAACACTTTTTCAGGTTTGAAAGTAAAAGAGAAAAGCGCTTATAGGTATTTTGTATCATTTACTTTCTTTCTTGATTGGCTCATAAGCTTAGTATTCTTTATTTAAGATTTTTTGTGTCTTCAATGAAGATTGCATGTTTGGCTTTATCACTTGTAGTTTTGCTTGTTTCCTTCAACTATTTTGCTTGCTACCCATCCTTGCTAGCCAAAAACCTATGCTGAGAGGGAATACTTCTCATGCATCCAATCCTTTAAACCAAAACCTATGCCATTTGTGTCCACCATATCTACCTATTAGCATTATTGATATTCCAAGTAAATTCTCAAGCTTCATCTATCTTTCGAATTAAAAAAATATTTTGTTATGTGAAAACTAGTTAGTAAAGCTCTCACGAACTTGATGGCACACCTTATTTTCTTGCCCCTAATAAACTTGAACCATTGTGTCATCGAAGTTGTATATGCTTGCATCTATACGTTGGGATTAGCAGAACCGTGCTGTCAGAGGGAACGCTTTCAACACCTATAAATATCTACCTAGTTGATATCATGCTCTTTTGTTAGCGGATGTCGTCGGTGTGAAATAAAAGGGGAGCTTGTAAGTCCATGGAGTTATGTATGTGTGTTAGAGAAACGCCTGGGCTGCTAGCCTAAGCCATGCCTAATCATGGTGGAAACTTGCAGCATCACCATAATGAGCAATCTATGAAGCTTTCTTCTTATAAAAAAGATAAAGAGACATATTGAAAAGAGTAAAGAGAGAAAAAAGCACCATTTTCCCATGGTAAATAAGAGATTGCTAAGATGCTCATTGTCTGCATTCCTTGTCATTTTGATTATGGGATAGCTCTTGTATCATGTGCAAGGGGTACCCCGTTGGCGGTTCTCTATGATATGCATGTACTTACTATGACAAGAACTTACCGGTAACTAAAGTTGAGTAGCATGAGGAGCGGCCCTCGTACTCAAGGGACATGAGATTGCCAACTTTTATATTTCGTCAAGCATATACTCCATCCTTGTTCACTTTAACCTTAATCACCTCAAGATGCTTATGATAGGGGCAATGAGATATCAAAGCTAGTAAGTACCATAATCTTTTGAATGATATTTATGAACTTGAAATCCCTGTTTCCCTCTATGAAGGGCCTTTCTTCTACTTCTAAGTTGAATCAGTAAACCTATTCCTCTCTTTCTCCAGCAAGCATTTGAGTTGTTGTGTTTCAAACATTCATTTGATAATTTATTCAATCATGTTCTTTATCCTCCTTGTTTGCACAAGACTCTTATCTAAATGAGTATTACTTTGAAAGTCATCATTGTGAGAAAAAGCCTTTTATGTTTGAGAAAAGAGTACTCCTTTTAAACTTCTTTACAAAAGCTCTGCTTGAAAACTGTTTGCCAACTGTTCTCTGACCAAGAACAAAGTTTGCCAATCCCAATTATGATTTATCTTTATGCATCTTTATTGTGACTCCCATACTTGTTGCAAGCTAAGTTATATAATGGTGAGTTGCTTTCTTCTATGAGTTGTGTATTGGTAGGTTGATATGTCGGAAACGTATCTATAATTTTGGATGCTCCATGCTTGTTTTGTATCTACTTTGCTTTGCTTTGTCTACACTTTGAGGTGTTTTTATATCTTTTCTGGAACTAACCTATTAACAAGTTGCCATAGTGCCAGTTGCCTGTTTTCTTCCGTTTTTGGTTCCAGAAAGGCAGAAAATCAATATTGTCGGAATTGGACGGGATAAAAGCCAAAGTCATTATTTTTCCGGAGCAACACGGAACCACGAAGCAGAGCCGGAGGGGGGCCAAAGGGTGGCTGCACCCCCTAGGCGCGGGCAAGCCCCGAAGGCGCCCACGGGGGGTGTGGGCCCCCTGGACCCCCACCGACCTTGATTCCTGCGCCTATAAGAAGCCTCTGACCCAAAAACCCTAGAGCATCGAGAAGAAATCCAAAAAACCTTTGTAGCTCCGCTGCCACCAAAGGGGATATTCGGGGGACAGAAAGTCTTTGTTTCGGCACCTTGCCGGGACGGGGAAGTGCCCCCGGAGCCATCTCCATCGATCTCCATCGCCATCTCCATCACCGTTGCTGATTCCCATGATGAGGAGGGAGTAGTTCTTCCTTGAGGCTAAGGGCTCTTACCGGTATCTATGTGTTCATCTCTCTCTCTCTCTATGCATGATCTTGTGGTCATGGATTTGTAATCAAGTAGATCTACCTTGCTATTCAAGTGTTTCATTAGATCTCTTCTCTCCCCATGTGTGTGAAAGTGACAGCGTGCACGCCATGGTGGTACTTAGGTTTGAGTCTACATAAATACTCTTTGTGCTTTAATAGATCTATGCTTTTCGCCACGTGTGTGAAAGTGACAGCAGACATACCGTGTGTTGCACTTTGGCTAGATTGAATATTTGTTATGAATTATATTTGGAGTTGGATGTCTCTATGAAATTGTGGTGTTTGTTGGAACCATCTATCGCTCAAGGTGACAATGTGGGGTTATCTATATTGGGGAAGGTGGACTTTGAGGTGTGCTGTTATAGCCCTACCATTGATTACAGTGTCCAACCGCAGAGTAGTTAAGAGTAGTATCATGAAGAGAGGATATTTATATGAGAGAGTGTTCACTAGTGAAAGTATGATCCCTAGGCCTTGTTTTTAAGCATTGAAACACCGTTTGCTACTAGATCTATTGCATGTTTGCTTGCTTCCATCTTTGTTCCGTTTGCCGGGGAGGTTTTTGTCCTTTACCTTACCTCACCATCAAGCTCTTTTCTGGCACTACTACCACTTGTATTTCACTATCTCTTCACCTAACTAGTGCACCTATACACCTGACAAGTGTATTGGGTGTGTTGAGGACACAAGAGACTTCTTGTATCTTGATTGCAGGGTTCCTTGAGAGGGAATACCTTTGACCACTTCCTACCTGAGTTCGATAAACCTTGGGTGATCCACTTACGGGAAACTTGCTACTGTTCTACAAACCTCTGCACTTGGAGGCCCAACAACTGTCTACAAGAATGTTATTAGTATGAACTATTTGGACACCCTTATTGCTAATGCTATGGAAAAGTTTAAGCTTGGGGAAGCTAGTTTTGATGAAAGTGATCTTTTTATTTCCCCGGCTTTGGAAGATAGCTATTCTATTGCTTATGATGATACAAAACCTCCAATATATGATGATTACAATGATGAACATGATATTTTCAGTCCACCAACTATTGAGGAGGAAATTAATTGTGATTACAATATTCCTCCTACATTTGATGGCTATGGTAATGATAATAATAGTGATAGCTATTTTGTTGAATTTTCTCCCACTATGATTAATAAGAATGACTATGCTTATGTGGAGAGTAATAATCATTTTATGCATGTGGCTCATGATAAGAATGTTTTATGTGATATTTATATTGTTAATTTTATTCATGATGCTAGTGAAAGTTATTATGAGAGAGGGAAACATGGTCTTATGTATCTCAACAATATTAAGTTTCCCCTCTTCATGTTGAAAGTCTTGAAGTTGCACTTGTTTTTATTTCCTATGCTTGGTGCTTTGTGCTTTCATGACTTGTTTATTTACAAGATTCCTATGCATAGGAAGTGGGTTAAACTTAAATGTGTTTTGAATTTGGTTCTTGATGCTCTCTTTTACTTTAATTCATATTTCTTATGTGAGCATCTTCTCAAACTATTGTGCCTAACTTAAAGGCGTTAAAGAAAAGTACTTGTTGGGAGATTACCCAAGAGTTTTCTTGAGTCTTGGAAGTTACTACTTCTGTAATAGCCTCTCCTTATCCTTTTTGTTTGTTTTTTTGTGCCAAGAATGACCTCTAATGAGAGGGAAGTAAGATTGGGAGTTGCTGTCCCGAAACATATTTCTGTTCTCCACCAAAAAAATTCGTCAGGAGTCACTGTAACTCGGATTGAGCTGAAAATTTACGAATAAATATCCCAATATGTTAGCTAACTTTCGTTAGTTCAACACTTTTTATTTGAGCAACATAAGGTCTTCAAAAAATCGGTTTCTACCTGCTGGTCTGTTTTGACAGATTTCTGCCATTATTTGCATTTGATTCTTATTGATTCCTTTTTGGGTTCTTTTTGGGAAATTGAGCTTTTTGAAGGAGTTGCTACAGTAGCTTGTGTCTTTAGTGAAAGTTTCGATATTTTGAAACTAAACCCAAAGGTCTATTATCTTTTGAATACACTAATGTTGCTAATGAATATTGTGTGAAGTTTTGTATGAAGGAAAATTTGCAGGTGTAGAGAAAGAATGATGTAATGAGATGAAGAATGGACAAAAACTCAATCTTGGGTATGCCACCCCATGTCACCCCAAAAAATATTCAAGAGGTACAAGCGTCAAAGCTTGGGGATGCCCAAGGCATCCCCTTCTTCATCAATAAAAATCTCAGGTCTTTCTTGACACTTCGTTTTTATTGTTTCATGCATTGTTGTGTTGTTCTTGGAGCGTCTTAGTTTTCTTTTTTGGTTTTAGTTTGCTTTGTTTTCTTGAGTAAGTTGGTTGGTTGCACCACACTTCTTTGGAGAGAGACACACTCTATTTCCATTGCCTAGAACACTCTAGTTTTCACTCTTATTGTTTTGTGAGTGTTCACTTTTGCTAGCACTGCATTCAGCCTTAGTTTTCTTGTGCTTTTATCTTATAACTTTTTAAGTTATTCTTTGTGGATTTGTGAAATAATCTCACTGATCTTTGTTGCTTATTATCTTTGTAAGTTGTTTCAAATAAGTCGATTGGTGTTGAAAAAGAGTAGGAAGCTTTATGCTTAAGTGGTACAAAAGGGATTTTATTTTGACTGTGGCTTAGACTTTATCATGTCATGCTAGATGTTGTTTTGACCTTATGCTTAGTGATTATTGCTGTAGCATGACTTGTTCCAAACAATTAGGATTGCTTAATGTGCCTTGAAGGAATCATGCGTTGTTTTAGCATACAAAAGCATATTATTGCGGTATTCTCCTTTGATGCTTTGTTTGGGTTGACTTGGCACATGATCACACCATGTTATGACTATGAACAAGTCACCATAGCCTCTATGATCATATATTCCTTGACTTTTAGTACCACTCTATGCTTTGATTAGTAATGTTTTGTTGTTCTGGATGATTATGGCCATTATTGCTCTCTTAGTTGGTTGCTCCTAGTCTTTTGCTAGCCTCCACTTGTATGAGTAAGCTCTAATCATGCTTCCAACTCCCAAGAAACCAAGTTATTTCAATGTGTCCACTATAAACTCCTATGCATTGTGTGTTACACCATTACAAGTATATTCTTGTTTTCAGCTATCTTCCAATTAAAAGTATTTTGTTATGTGAAAAATTAGTGATTAAAGCCCTCACAAACTTGATGGCACACTTTATATTCTTTGCCCCTAATAAACTTGAACCATTGTGTCATCTATGTTGTATATGCTTGCACTTATACGTTGGAATTAGAAGAACCGTGCTGTCACGGGGAACGTTTTCAACATTGCACTTGTACTTTGTACTCAGTTGATATCATGCTCTTTTGTCTATGGATGTCACCGGTGTGAAATAAAGAGGGGACTTGTAAGTCCATGGAGTATGTATTTTGTGTTAGAGAAATGCCTGGGCCGCTAGCCTAAGCCATGCCTAATCATGGTGGAAACTTGCAGCATCACCATAGTGAGCTATCTATGAAGCATCTTCAATAAAAAGCTATGCATATAGTAAATAAAAAGATCACTAGGATCCTCATTGTTTGCTTGCCTTGTCATTTTTCGTTATGGGATGGCTCTTGTACCATGTGCAAGGGGTACCCTGTTGGCGGTTCTCTATGATATGCATATACTTACAATGACAAGAACTTACAGGTGACTGAATTTGAGTAGCATGAGGTGTGGCCCTCGTATTCAAGGGACTTGAGATTGCCAACTTATACTTTGTCAAGCATATACTCCATAGTTTGTTCACTTTAACCTTAACCACTTCAAGATTCTTATGATAGGGGCAATGAGGGATGAAAGCTAACATGTACCATAATTTTTGGAAGCTCTTTTTGAAACTTGAAATCCCTGCTTCCTTTTGTGAAGGGCCTTTCTTCCACTATTATTTGAGTCTCCACCTTCTACCTTTAGGCACCATTAAGAGAGCATAGTTGCCATTCTGTGTGAAGTGTCCCAAAACTTATTGATTGATGCATATTGTGATATTACTTGTTCATGTGCTACTTGTTTCTAGTCACCCTTGTGAACTTTGAAGGAGTCCTATGCATCTATTTGCTACTCCATGAGGGACAGGATGAATGCCACTATGCCATGTTTTCTGTATGTGAAACAAACAAACATCTTTCAATGCATTGTTATTCATGATCTTTGTTTGTAGCCTTTCATGTTGCATGCATAGTTACTTTGTCTTACTGTTAGAACTCCATCTTTCATGCTCATGTTTAGAGTTCTTTGATCCTAGCTTTCAATGCTTGCAAATGGTTTGACCTTGATTTTGATGGTGCATGTCACCTTAAAAATTATTATTTTTATCACTTACCTACTCGAGGACAAGCAGGAGTTAAGCTTGGGGATGCTTGATACGTCGGAAACGTATCTATAATTTTGGATGCTCCATGCTTGTTTTGTATATACTTTGCTTTGCTTTGTCTACACTTTGAGGTATTTTTATATCTTTTCTGGAAATAACGTATTAACAAGTTTCCACAGTGCCAGTTGCCTGTTTTCTTCTGTTTTTGGTTCCAGAAAGGTAGAAAATCAATATTCTCGGAATTGGACGGGACAAAAGCCAAAGTCATTATTTTTCCCGGAGCAACACGGAACCACGAAGCAGAGCCGAAGGGGGCCACAGAGTGGCCGCACCCCTTAGGCGCAGGCAAGCCCTGGAGGCGCCCACAGGGGGTGTGGGCCCCCTGGACCCCCACCGACCTTGATTCCTGCGCCTATAAGAAGCCTCCGACACAAAACCTCTAGAGCATCCAGAAGAAATCCACGAAAACCTCTATAGCGCCGCTGCCACCGAAGGGGAGATTCAGGGGACAGAAAGTCTCTGTTCCGTCACCCTGCCGGGATGAGGAAGTGCCCTCGGAGCCATCTTCATCAATCTCCATTGCCATCTCCATCACCGTTGCTGATTCCCATGATGAGGAGGGAGTAGTTCTTCATCGAGGCTAAGGGCTCTTACCGGTAGCTATGTGTTCATCTCTCTCTCTCTATGCATGATCTTGTGGTCATGAGCTTTGTAATCAAGGAGATCTACCTTTCTACTCAAGTGTTTCATTAGATCTCTGCTCTCCCCATGTGTGTGAAAGTGACATCGTGCACGCCATGGTGGCACTTAGGTTTGAGTCTACATAATTACTCTTTGTGCTTTAATAATTCTATGCTTTTCCCCACGTGTGTGAAAGTGACAACGGGCATACCGTGTGTGGCACTTTGGCTAGATTGAATATTTGTTATGAGTTATATTTGGATTTGGATGTCTTTATGAAATTTTGGTGTTTGTTGGAACCATCTAGCGCTCAAGGTGATAATGTGGGGTTATCTATATTGGGGAAGGCGGACTTTGAGGTGTGCTGTTATAGCCCTACCATGGATTAGACTGTCCAACCGGAGAGTAGTTAAGAGTAGTATCATGAAGAGAGGATATTTATATGACAGAGTGTTCACTAGTGAAAGTATGATCCCTAGGCCTTGTTTCTAAGCATTGAAACACCATTTTCTACTAGATTTGTTGCATGTTTGCTTGCTTCCATCTTTGTTCCGTTTGTCGGGGAGGTTTTGGTCCTTTACCTTACCTCACCACCAAGCTCTTTTCTGGCACCGTTACCACTTGTATTTCACTATCTCTTCACCGAACTAGTGCACCTATACACCTGACAAGTGTATTGGGTGTGTTGGGGACACAAGAGATTTCTTGTATCTTGATTGCAGGGTTGCTTGAGAGGGAATACCTTTGACCACTTCCTCCCTGAGTTCGATAAACCTTGGGTGATCCAATTAAGGCAAACTTGCTGCTATTCTACAAACCTCTGCACTTGGAGGCCCAACAACTGTCTACAAGAATAGAAGTGCATAGACATCATAGGTGTGATGCTTCTTGTCCGTATTATTTTTATCGACACTTCACTCCATAAACCTATGGACATGTTTACTGATCTTAGTTTTTGCTTGGGGACAAGCAAGGTCTAAGCTTGAGGGGAGTTGATACGTCTAATTTGCATCACCATTTTGTAATCATAATTTTCCTCTATTCATTGATATATTTCATATTAAGAGGTGATACTTATGTCTTTTCATCTGTTTTTGCATGTTGGATGATTCTTGGAGGATGAACTGCCGGAGTCAGGATTATAATGTAAAAAGCGGTGTTTTGATGCAATTTCGCAAAGATCAGAAAAATACCAAAAAACTACATAAATTATATTTTCCCAGAAGACGAAGGATGCCAGAAGGGGAGGCGGAGTTAGGCCATAGGAGGCCCACACCCCCCAAGCACGGGCCACCCTAGGCCACGCCTACAGGGGGTGTGGCCACCCTGGTCCACCTCTGGCTCCACCCTCTCGCCTATATCTTCTCCTTGAAACCCTAAAGTCGGGGGGAGCGAACATAGAAAGATTCCGCCGCCTCTGCGGGGCGGAAAATATCGAGAGAGAAAGAGCTCTCCGGCAGACAGATTTCTGCCGGGGAAATTCCTTCCCGGAGAGGGGAGATCGTCGCCATCAACACCATCATCAAGCTAGAATTCACTGGGATCATCATCATCATCATCCACACCACCATCTCCACCAGCACCATCATCACCACTCCATCCCGCTATAACAATTGTGTAGAATCTTGCATAGTTCTTAGGGGAAACTTTCCCGGTGTTGATTACTATTGTAGTTGATGCTTGTGAGTGGAACCATTGAATTATTGTTTATGTTCAGATTGTTATCCATCATTATATCATCTCTGATCTTGATCCAGATGATGTCTCGTGAGTAGTTCGTTTAGTTCTTGAGGACATGGGAGAAGTCATGTTGTTAGTAGTGGAATTATGTTGAGGTATTATTCAATGGTTTAATATTTAAGTTTTGGTGCTATTCTTCTAGTGGTGTCATGTGAACATCGACTACATGATACTTCACCATTTATGGGCCTAGGGGAATGTATTGTGTATTTGGATACTAATTGTGGGGTTGCCAGACTGACAAAAACCTAAACCCCCATTAGGAAACCATTGCACAAGGGAGTGTAGGATCTCAGAGTTTAAGGCTGTGGTTAGGTTTATATCTTAATTGCTTTTTTTTAGTTGCGGCTTGCAAGGGGTTTAATCACAAGTATGTATTAGTCCAAGTAAGGTCGGTACATTAGCACAGGTTCACCCACACAACACTTATAAAACCAAAGAAGATTAATCGGCTATATGAAACGAAAGCACTTGACAGTATTCCCATGTGTCCTCAAGAATGTTTGGTCCTCATTAGTATTTCCTACAGCTTGTCCTTTGCTAAGAAAGGATTGGGCCACTTGCTGAAATTATTTTCTTTCTTTATTTACTTGCATTTTATTTCCTTGCTTTATCAGAAAACCCCTAAAAATCCGTTTGCTAAGTATTTACAGAGATTTCCTACTCCATACCACTAGTCAACACCTTCTGCTCCTTGTTGGGATTGACACTCCTATTTATCAAAAGTACTACGATACACCCCCTATAATTGTGGGTCATCAACTTGCTAGGCATATTATAAATTTTAATCAACTTCTTTATAGCATCCAAAGCTTCATTCTCATTACATCAAAAAATATCTTTCCCAGCTACATCATCCAAAGCATATCTATAACAAAGAGCAAGACCATGGTATAAACTATTAATAACCAGGCTTAGACACATCTTAGGCTCAGTTTTTCCTTGTAAATCAGAGATTCTAGACCAAGCTTCTTTGAAACTCTCTTCACTTTCTTGTTTAAAAGTAAAGATCCTTTCCATAGGTGACACAGTGATTGGACCAAAACTAGAGATGGTATTAACTAAAGTAGGAACTATTTTTTGTGTGTTTTTGATAAGAGAAAGCAAACCAAACGAAACTATTTTTTTGGAGTTTTTTATAAAAATAGGCAAACAAAACAAATAAAAAAAATCTAAGCAAAACAAAAACAAAGTAAAGAGAAAGGTTGTGAAGGACTCCCCTTGTGAAGACGTCCTTAGCCTTCCCGGCAACAGCTCTAGAAAAAGGCTTGATGGCGCTTTGTTGACGTGGGAGTCTCTTTTTTTCTTTAATTCCCCGGCAACGGCACCAGAAAAAGGCTTGATGCGCTCAGATCACTATAGAGCTTCGTTGGGAGACCCCAAGAGGAAGGTATGCTGAGAACAACAACAAGTCTTACCTCAGAAAGAAACCAACGTTATCGAACCAGTAGGAGGAAGGAAACGACTCAAAGGTGTTGCTAGCAACTTGGAAATCTGCACAACACAAACTCAAGACTTTGTCCCAACAAATAGTGAGGTTGTCAATCTCACTGGTTTGCTGAAAACAAATGAAAACAAAGTATTAATCGTATGGTGTGGAAGGTAATAGTGGTTTGCAAAAAGTAAATAGTAACAGTGGAAGATGTATCAATGGTAAAGATTGGACCGGGGTCCATAGTTAACTAGAGGTGTTCTTCTGAAGATAAACAACATAACATGCTGGGTAAACAAATTATAGCGGGGCAATTGATAGGACAAAGCAAGGCATAACAATGCAATGCTAGACATTCATGATCCTATGAGATATGATTGGGCAATACAACAAGATACATAGACCGCCATCCAACTGCATCTATGACTAGTAAACCATCTTCAGGTTATCATCCGAACCCTCTCCAGTATTAAGTTGCAAGAAATGGATAACTTCTTTAAGCATAGTGTGTAAGGTAAACAATCCACTTGTTCCATGAACAAGAGATCGTTGTTTCTCCCTAGTAGCAACAACACATCTACAACCTTAGAGATTTTTGTCACTTCCCTAGATTAAATAGAGGCATGAACCCACTATCGAGCATAAATACTCCCTCTTGGAGTCACTAGCATCTACTTGGCCAATATAGCTACTAGAAACGGAGAGCATGCAAGATCTCAAACAATACAGACATGATAGAATCAATAAGATAGAATCATTAACCAATCTGACATAGTAATCTCAATATCCATCGGATCCCCGCAAACACAACATGCATGATTACAAATAGATGATATTGATCATGAACAAAGCTCACAAGATCTAAAAATGGTAGAACAAAGGAGGAGAAACAAACATCTAGCTACTACATGGACCCGTAGTCCAAGGTGAAACTACTCATGCATCATACCGGAGGCTGGCATGGTGATGAAGAAGGCCTCCGGGATGATCTCTCCCCTCCGGCAGGGTGCCGGGAAGAGCTTTAGATCCCCCCAATCTAGGGATGATGGTGGCAGCGGCTACAAACTGTTTTGTGCAAGATTGATCGGGTACTTAGGGTTTTGGTATCAGGGTCTTCTTATAGGCGAAGAGGCGAGACAGGGGGAACCCGGGGTGGCCACACCCCCCAGGCGCGGGCCAGGCCTGGCCGCACGACCAGGGGTGTAGCCCCCTAGTGGATCCCCTCTGTATCATACTCTGGCTCCATGTTCGCAACGGTAAAATATTGACTTTGGCGTTTGTCCGGTCCAATTCCGAGAATATTGATTTTCTGCCTTTTATAGAACCAAAAACAGAAGAAAACAAGCAACTGGCACTGTGGCATCTTGTTAATAGGTTAGTCCCAAAAAACATATAACAATACCTCAAAGTGTAGACAGAGCAAAGTAAAGTAGATATTAAACAAGCATGGAACATCAAAAATTATAGATACGTTTATGACGTATCAACTGCCCCGCTCACCCTCGGCAGTAGCAAGTCGATCTCCTATGCCATCTTCTACTCGAACATCCTCTCCTTCAAGTCTCTCCAAGCGCAGTAGGTGCACGCCGAGGGATGGACCTCCTCCGTCAATGTGGCTATGCACCCTAACCCTGTCTACCAAGGCGGTGGATCCTCCTATCGTCCCCACCAAAATGATGGCCAGCAGGGGCAGCCCCGAAACAGCGGGAAACAACGGCTATGGCCACAACGATGGTGTTCGTCAGGATGGCGGCGACTACATCCGCAATGATGGAAGCCTCCATGGTGGCGGCAATGGAGGCAACGATGGCTATGACCATAATGGGGGATGGAATGATGGCCGCAACAACAACAGCAACAATGGCTGCAATGGCAACGGGAATAGCGGCCAGTGCCGCTGGAGACCATGTTGTCAGCTTTGCGACAACTGGGGGCATGTCTCTAAGGACTGTCGTAACTGCTTTGGCTCTAACTACCAGCCACCACAGCAGCGTGGCGACAACGCTGCCACAATGAACTACAACAACAACCCGTGGATCATGGATTCGGGGACGACCGACCACCTGATGAACGAGCGGGCACGTCTTCAAGCTTTCGAGCGCTATGCTGGAAAATATTAGGTGCAACTGGCCAATGGTGCAGGTTTGTCAATTTCGCATATTGATCATTCACTTTTAGCTGGTTCATCTCTTCATCTCAAAAATATTCTGCACGTGTCTGATGCTTGTCTAAGTTTGCTCTCCATTTATCGTCTCGTTTGTGACAATAATGTGTTTGTTGAGTTTCACCATAACTTTTTTTTTGTGTAAAGGACAAAACCACGAGGAAGGTCCTTCTTCTCGGTAGGAGTCAAGGTGTCATGTACCCCATCCCGTCTGGAAAAGCCTCGTCTTCATCAAGTCATGTGTCGGACGGTGCTACTTCTCAACAGTGGCATCAACGTCTTGGTCAGCAATCCAATAATGTAGTTCATAATATTGTTAGAACCAGTGAGCTTTTTTGTTCTCCGTCAAACAATAATTCTTTAGTATGTGATGCTTGTAAATGTGCTAAAAGTCATCAGTTACCATATTCATTGTCTTATCGTGTGTAACATCCCAGCATTAGAGCTTAGAAATAAGCTGAACCCAGATGTGTGCATTGCATTCATGCATAGAAAATCCGAATAATTTTCGCGCTTTTAAACAGAACTTGTCAAAGTGATTGAAGCTTCTCTCAACTTGATGGAATTGAAGTTGATCATCAAGTTGACTGTGATACGTTTCAATATGACCTTTGCTAAAACTTTATTTGGGTAAACATGAATTGATATAAGGATAGATCAAAGATAATAAAAGGTTACTCCTAATACATTGCTTAAAGGAATAATATTTGATCCTTAAGGGATCATACCATAATATTCAGCACAACAACTCATAAGTGCCAAGTTAAGATTACAACTAAAGTAATATAAATGTAATGACTAATCCTGACTTATCTTATTCTTATCTATTGTTACTATGAGTATCATAGTAAGACCTAACTTTAACTCTTTAATGAGTTTGAGTTGGAAAGGGACTAAGTCAAGATCATTCACCATATATCTTTCTTTCCATATCAATCTTTATAGAACCTAACTTAATATCTGTTGTTCATCAATGATTGAGTAATCAACTATTGATTCACAAATTCTTTAACTATCAATACTTGATCTACTACTTCTTGATCTTATCATAGCATCTACTTAAATCTTTTAAAGTGGGCATAGTCCATAAATAACCCTTAATCCAATATGAGATACTAAGAAGATAATTTCAATACAATTGAAAAGTAGTATTGATGAAACCTTGGATAGCCAATTGGAAATCTAAGCTATAAATTATTAAAGTATTATAATGATCATGCCTTACTCATCAGGATTGTCTACCTATATCTAGTATAAAAGGTCTTGGTGGGTAGAACATGATTAAAACCCTAGTAGAGATAAGTTATCCTAGAGTAGTCATTACAAGCCACATTAATATAATGTGAGGTTGGAGTGTAAGTTATTAGAGTAAAGTAAATGTAAGACAGTATGATTCAATTAAAGCTAGCAAAGCATTGAGTTACGGAAGTAGTGTTATTCATCCTAAAGGATAGTAATCTTTGGAGTAATATAGTTGGATGTATACATCTAATGAAGAAATATTAGTGATAGTTGATTAAGGAAGATTATGAGTAGAGTTGAAAGAACTACTTGTTGGATTGAAGATTATCAACAATAGAGTAGTGGATATAACCCAGTATGGATATGAGGAAACTATAAAAGCTTCAATGTCAAGCTCATTGGATTTATCAATAAGTTTAGAAGAATAATAGGGGAATAAGAATATTTCTTGTGAAGTAAAGCTCATCATGTTAAACCATGATGATGGATAGGAAGAAGTATTATATCTAGGAAAGGAATTCCTTAATTAAAGGTCCAGGATTATGAATTATGGAAAATAGAAATTCTTGGTAAACAACCAGCTCTAAATATTAAACCAAACATAATATCCATTTCATGTTATTAATCCCTCATCTTATGTCTATATCACTTTATAGGAATATTTTCTTATAGGAAATCACATAAGCACATCTCTGTCAATTCCAACCATCATAATTATGTGTGCTTAGGAGTATCTTTATCAATTCCTTTCTATAAAACATTATATATATAACTTTCTATTTTAAAAGGGTGACATCATTATAGATCACAAACAGAAAACAATATGCTTAGTTATTAAATCTTTACTCACATCCACAAAGGAATCTAAGTTTATTAAAAACCCTAAACCCTAGGGTAAATATTCACAATTCAAACCCTAAAATTCTTTTTTTATCATAATAGAATATATAAATTGCCATTTTACAAGTCAATGGAAGTAGTAATAACCATATTAATTTCTTTTGTATTTCATGCATCAAATAATGATATAGGATCATTATACATATAAAAATTTCTATTAAAACTATGAGCTAACTAGAGTTAAGTTTTATAAACAAATAAGGAAATATCCTACCATAAAGACATGATTTAATGTAGAAAGAAAAATTAATAATAAGGGCTTCTACATAATATAAAAAGGGTTTTGATAGAAAACAAATAAAGAAATAATACCATTATATGACAAACTCATAAAAGAACCTTAATATACTTTATTAATGCTGCAATCATACAGCAAATCAATTCTATAAGGAGAATTCAAATCAAATAAGGAAAATTCAAATCTGAAAGTAAAACAGAAAATAGAAAAAAGGAAAACAAGTAAAAAAAACGAATCCTGGCCGTGGCCCAACTTCTCTCTGCTTACATGTCGCCCTATGTAGCCCACAAAGGCCCAATAACCAGCCCATATCGTTCTCGTCTCTGGCTGACAGGTGGGACCGAAGAGGGACTGCGGGTTGAGAGGAAAGAAACGCCAGGGGGTTTTCTGCAAAATCGACTTCATCGTCTACCTCGCCTACTGGAAGCAGCTCTCTAGCCGGAGCTCCGTCGTCGATCGACCATCGCGCTACGATGCGTGCCGCCGTCCCTGGGAGTAGTAGATAAGATTGATGCGTCCTCCTCTATCCTCTCATACCAATATCATCTTCAATCTCGCTCTCCAGACCCACCTTCCTTCCTCACCCGAAACCCTAATTCGTCGAAGTTCGTCGTTCCGGTCAGGTCCGACCACCCCTCGCCTCGTGGTAGCCATCGTTGGACGCGCCGTCGTGGTCTGACTCACCTAGGACCAAGCACGGAAGACCGCACACCGGGAATCATGTGAAATCGAGCATTCCTTTTCATCAGCCATCGTGGCCATTATCGTCGATTCACCGTCGTCACGCCTTACCAAGTCTCCTCGACCTCTCGATCGTCATCAGGGTAAACTTACGCATCTCTGGACCCTAATTTCGCTTGATGATTCTCAACGTAGACCTTGTTTCGTTGAGCACCACCGTTGGCCGTCGCAGAAGATCGTCACCGGTGTATTTCCGATGACCATTAGGAAGTGGCGTTACCACCAATAGGTTCGCCTTGGTTCTCTCTGTCCAATAGCATCGATCTTTTTCACCAGGCACGGTGGTTCGCCGCCGGCGACCCTTCTCTGGTGGTGGAGGCCAGGCTGATGTCAGCATGACATCATGTTGGTGTCATCCTACCACCCCAGCGTGGTTTGACCTGGTCTGTGTCTCACATGGCATATGACGTGGCCTTGGGCCCATATGTCATTGTCTGGGAGTAGAGACAGGGTTGGTAACAAATATATTTACCAGCATGAGAGCTGAGGTGGACACTGGCCCACTGGTCAGTGACTAGGGCTAGGTGTGGGTGCGGTGTAAAAAGTTAATTCCTGTTGAAATAAATAAAATGTTATAAACTCAATTATTAATATTCCAGAAATCAAATAAATGATTCAATCTTGTTTAATTAATAACTTTTGATTTATAATTCAGAAAAATGTGTATAATATATTTGTAGAAAAATAAAATCTACAACTTAAAATTATTATCAAATATTATTATGATATTTATTTAAATAAATATTATTTAATAAATGTTTTATAAAACTTTGATAATTCATATTTTAATAATGATAAATGTTAAAAATATGAATAAAATACCAAAAATCTTAGAAAAATAAGAACTATAATTTAAAACTATAATCATGCATTATTATTTCACTTACTTAAATATTTATTATTCATTAAGTATTTTTAAAGTATTAAATCTTATAAAAAATCATATCTTATTATTTATAAATCATAAAAATAAATATAAGATACCAATATGATCACAAAAATAATATCTACATGTTAAAAATATAATATTCCACTTTTGAGTTAAATAAAAATTCAAATATTTTAATAACTCAAATTTAAACTTATTTACTTAGTTTAAAATTCATATAAGGGTAAATAAAATTTGTTAATATTTATAAAATTAGTCAATCAAGTCTAATAAATAAGTATTAGTCTTGAATATTTTAATAATTCATAATCATTCAAAACATTAGAAATACTGTTATATTGAATTATCCTTCTACTATATGAATAAATTATATTTAAAAAAAGATCTTTAATAATTATAAAATCTTCAAGAATGATATATCAATCAAATACAACCTTATAATGGACTAAATCCAAAGATAATTCATGACTAGTCACTAGTACTATTTATTTATCCACAAACCATAATCTTACCTTTATAAGGAAACAAGAAATCTTGTTCCACTACAAAATTAAGAGACCACTACTTAAATAGAAGAATGACCATTCTTTAGTAACCTTAAGGTAACATTACCAAGTACACCAGGTACAAAGGTTATAAGCATTATACTTTCAAACTATCTTTGTTTTAAAGTTAACTTTAGTCTACAAGGATCTAAATATAACACTATAAACATTGTTATATGTTTTATAGTTAACTTTGGTTTGAAATAGTTAAGTTATAAAGCATCTCAGGCCCAAACTATTCAAGCAAGCACAAATAACATCGACCATCCCTAACTAACAACAAAGATTGTTTAAACCTTAGCAAAGGAATCTTTTCGTCAAAAGTTATTCATTTTGCCACTTCAGACAATATATGACAAATAATCAAGATCACATTACTTCATACTTCACTTGTATACTTAGGATCGATAACACTTAAGCTCTTTATAAGTGACTTTACTTGTAAAGTAAAGTTTGAAGATAAACAATTAAAGTGTAAACAATCTTGAATCGCATTTCATAGGTGTATATTTGTTTGCTGCATAATTATGTGTTGTTCACACACACTCACAATCCCTAATAAGAAGCACAATTTTGAAACTTACCTAAAAGGACAACACATTATAAAGTAACCATTTCTGGAATCCAAACCCTAGAACAACGTTATCCCCGGGATTCGCGTTCATAAAACTGCATCACATTACTTATGCATAGAGCATATTGCTTCTTTAAACATTAGTCCTTACCGGACCAATGATGCTGATTTCAGATTTTGGATCTTATATTATCTTGAAGACCGTGAGTGCATAATCTTGCAATCACAAAAGGCAAGTTCACACTTGCTCATGTCCTTTGGTTATTTTCTGTAAAGTATTTTGCAAATCCAGTGTTGTCATCACCTGCATTTGAAAAAGGTCAGAAAATACTATTTTCGATAATAATGTGAGCTATTGGTTACTGATCCAGGGTGATAAGCTAATCTAGTAAATCTGACAGTTGGAATACCACTGTTCAGAACTACATCACCTAGGACTTAACAACCAATGTCGCTAGTGATTCTTGCGCCGTATATTACGCGTCAACCATGAGATTTGGAATGGGACGGAGAAGTCAGCTGTATCTTCTTCCTCTCGCATGAAGACGGATGTGCAGGTCGTGGCTGTTATCCTCGTAGCGTGCATATTAATTGGTAATTCATAGAGGATATGCAGCATATGGGTGGGAACCCTTAAGGTCCCACGATAGTTCTGGCATCTAACGGTTTATACAAACCATTGCCGTAATTCTTTATGTGGGCATGGTGTACACCAAGGAGGGATGCGAGGTCGTGAAGGGAGCAGTGATTGGCTTTGATCATCTTCTGGGCCCCACATCATGGAATTGTGGACGAGAATAAGCTTCCCGGTTGTGCAACAAAGAGTTGATCTCTCATGGGTAAAGTAACGCACCTCTATAGAGTGTAAGAACTGTAACTTGTTACTCCCTGTTCCGGGAAGGAGCTGCGATTGCGGCGGGAAAGGAACTCCATGAAAGTTCTGGTAAACCCGTGAAGGCTGACGGACATAGTTTTTCAGAATAAAAGCAACCTTTGAAGAAATGTTTATGAAAACTTGCATTGCCTACGAACTACGGTTCGTGGCTGTAGTGATAGTGCATCAAACACTCCTTTTCTAGTGAATTTGCTGAGTACGCTCATACTCAACGTATCTTCTTAACCCTTGCTAGATTCTGAAGCCGGGATAGACAACATCCACATCAAGTTATGCTCCAGGACTCATTATCCAAAGCTAAAGCTCTTCAATGAAGTCAAGGAAGTCAACATATACATCAACTCAAGTGAAGACGAAGTTACTGATTAGATAGGAATATAATATCTAGCCAAAGAACCTAATTCTGTAGTGTATTGCAATAACAACAATTCCAATCCCTTAGTTAAAATACTAGTCTTAATAGTATAATAATTCTTGTGTTGTTTATCTTTGATTCTTCTCCGTAAGAAGTTCTTTCTCTCTCTTTAACCTAGAGTGTTCTCTATATCTTGTGTAAAGAGTGAGTTGTAACCTTTATCCATGTATTGGACCCGCTGTGTTTCTGTTGTGCCATTCTAAGGGATGTAATACTAGTGAACGGTGTTTCATTGGTGTTTTGTCAACAACTATAGTATACTATATCATGTAGTGGTATGCTGGGTCATCGCAGTTGGTATCAGAGCATATTCTTTGACCTTAGGTTGGAAACCTAGTAAATGGGTAGAACCTGTAGGACTTATACTTGCAAGAATAAAGAGTTCTCTAGTGATATAAGGGATATTCACTTGATAATAATCCTGTCATGTTGCTAGTGTGATAATTCTTTAGTATGATTGCAAATCCGATCATTACCCAAGAGTTTTAAATCTATGTGACTGATGATAATTTATTATGCACAGTTCTACATGGCACCTCGATATCCACCCCGGAATGTTCAAGTGATGAACATGACACTAAACGACTACAGAGGGGATTGGACAGCTAATCTCCAACAACTTCTATGGAGTTTGGAATGTGAATCGAGACTTTTGGTCAAGATTTACAGTTACTATGATGGGCAGGTATTAGCTAAATACCGTGTCATGATCATGTTACCCAAGAAGTTAGGACTTAAGGGAGAAATGCCATCAGGAGAGGCAAGGTGCATGGCATCTACATATGAGATTGCCGTAGCAGCAGACATAACCATGATCCGAGAACAAAAATCCCAAGCGCTAGAAGGTAGTACTCATACCATTATACCACATGAAACCGCAAACCTAGAGCATGAGTTAGATCACTCTACTTTAGTCCAAACCGAACCTACTCTAGCTGTAGAGTATATGTATTGTTATCGGTCTTTGTTAAACACTTATCATAACACTCACCAAGTCTTAGTTCAGGAGCTGGATACGGTCATTGAGGATTTTACTGATCCTGACAAAGCAATGGCACGTAGGAAGAAGTTAGATAAAGAAGCTAGGCATCCCAAATACATACCTTCAGGAGAAGTGTATGAGGAAACTGAGTTTGATGATCCAAACTCGGAAAATTATGCCTACTACCAAACTAAAACCCAGCCACCTGAAGACCTATGGACCAAATACAACTCTGAACAACAGCAATGGAATAGAGTTATTCCAAACAACCCTGAGCCAAACAAGTATGGATGGGAAGTAGAATCTCAAGGTGGAACCATAAGAAATCCTATACCTTGTGATACAGGTATTGAAGAAGAGACCAACTATAACCATAGAGAGCCTTATGGACCATATGGGGGTGATACCAATCCAATCGACTTAGAAGAGTATTCCAATAGCTACTATACCAATATGTACGACTGGATCCAAGAAAAAGCTAAGGAGCCAACTTATTACGAGGAAGCGTTGCCGGAAAACCAGGAATATTTTGTAGAAGACTATGTCAACTCTAGTCATTTTTCAATGACTAATATCAGTCTCGCTACTTCTAATCAAGAATACGCACCTCCTGGATGCTCTTACGCTCCAGAAGGCAGTCGTAGGACTTCACGTCATCATGGACGGAACTCCAGGAAGCACTAGAGGAAGATGAATGTAAGAAAGGAACGACATCCCCAAGGGATGAGTTCCTGAATAATGTACATAGAGGGTAATGCGTATTGTAGTTTGAAAGGTTTGCCGAAATAAGTGAGGATATACTCACAAGAACAAGAAGTTCTTGTAAGATAGTTGTGTAAATAGGTGTGGAGCAAACCGTTGGAACACTTAGTACATTTGTAAATTATCTAAAACCTATGTATAATACATGGTATATGTTTTGTTGTTTATCGACTTTTTGATTTTATCGAATCTTCTTGATTGACTAGATCTATACATGAAGTTAATTAGGTGCGCAAATGCATGATGCAACACCCAGTTATTGCTTGATGTCATGGATCTACATAGGAACGGGAATTCGTGTAAGGGAGTGACGAGTTTAAAAGATAAAATGAAGACTTACTTGAAGGATGAAGCAAGATATAAGGAGTATTAACACCATTTGGAGGATAGATCAAGCATAGAATATTATTAGACAGATTCAAGAAAGAAGTTTAGTGTATAAGATGTATGGAGCCACAAGATATAATAAACTTAAAGTTCATTCAAAGTAGGTAAGATGCTAAGAAGTTAATGAAATAGTTGTACCAAGTTCATGGAAGTATCATGAATAAGTACAAAGAAGATGCCTTGGAACCAAAATGGTATTCAAGCTCTGACAATGCAGAGAGAATGACAGTAGTAGGTCGGAAACTGTAAGGTAATACCTACCACCCAGAATGATCTGCCGTTGGTACTTAATCCATAGTTGGCATTCTGATCCACAGTTGGTATTTTGTCTGCAGCTGGTATTTGGTTAACTTAGTTAATCTGATCTTCTTAAAAGTTGCATAAAGAGCATAAAATTTGGCCTAAGCTAAGTAAGACTCAAAGTAGTATAAAACTTTAAGGTGATCATCTTTCGAGATGTTTCACAAAGTCAGACCTATCCAAGCGAAAATGTCCAATACTAAGTACGACATATAATGCTGAAAGATTTCATTCGGAGATCCACAACTATGTGAATACACCGTACAATCTTTCATCAGACCCTAATTAGGTAAAGTATAAGCTGAACAGAGACCAACATTCTAGTTGTAAATTCAATAAATGTTATAGATACAATTTAAAGACTATTAGTAAACCCTAAGGGGGAGAGTAGACATTATGAATGAAAGTTGAAGAAGTACTATAGGTAATAGTGAAATATTATCTAAAAACTTAATAAAATAAAAGCTTGAAGGTGATAAAGGTTAATCCTAACCGACTAATTCTAGAAGAAACAACTCTTAAGTAACCCTTAAGAAGTAATGTAAGATCCCTCCCTTTATAAAGGTAAGGATCCCTGTGATTGCAATGCTAGTCCCTGGATCAATGCTAGCATCCACAGTTTAAGATGAAGTACACAGAAACAAAGGTCATTATTACATATCGTTCCAGAGACAACATAGTCTTTTACAAACTCCATGGCCACAGGCCTAATACAAGAGTTCAATATATAATAAGATAAATAAGTCTTCATCTTCATGTGCCATAGGCAAGCATGTTGAGTGTAGACTCATAACCCCTAATCATCATCAGAATAACCTGCAACATCACAAGTTACAGCCACAGCGGGTCAATACATTGGAATAGTATTGGCAAGTGATATCTTAGTAGAATATTGGTAGACTAGATACTATATGCATTTTGGCTAAGTGTAGCTTAGGCTTGCTTTGCTCAAAATAAGTTTTACCTATCAGAATTTACTTAGAAATTGGGATGAGGAGATTCTTGATAGCTTCCATGTCTTGATGCTCAAGTTGTCCAATACCAGGGACATGGCTAAGTACTTAGATTCTTCCATCTGCAGAGGTTGTGCACTTTTCCCACAAGACTTGATTTTCACCAAGACAGGACCTTTCAGAAGCCTTCCCTTAGACCAAATGGACGCGCTCCAACCTATCATCACACTACCACCAACTGTCCAAATGGCTAAGTTATTGCTACCTATATGATCCACGCAGAGCCCATAATGCCAAGTGGCTGCACTAGAAGCTTCTTAACATTTGGCATCTCAAATCCCTTTGTTCCTGGGTGGCTTTCCACAAGTGAGATACACAAGGTAAACCATAGAAATGGGCCTTGTGTAACCACTCAACATAAACCATTCCTTCCATTCCACCCAGGTGTTTCATTCACTTAGTTGTTTTATTAAGCAAAACACAAGTCCAAAGACTTAGAAATATTTTACCATAGCAGGAATATATAACCACCCTTGGTTGGTACTAGCTAGGCTAAGCATGACATAGATAAGCATCTTAACTTAGAAATTTCTAGAAATTCTACAACTACTAGGATTTCCCAAGCATAGCATATAGATCAAAATATTCATGCAAGTCTAGCAAAATATTTCTAGTGCATAGTTGAAAAACATAGGAATAATATCATGAAGCACCACTTGCCTTGGTAGTTTGGAGAGTGGCAACAACCCTCACAATCACAATCACTATTTGCACCAAAATCTACACATAAAATAATAGCACCAAAATCAGATACAAAATATATACAAGCAAAAATATATGGATGCATGCAAAATGCCATGTGATGATTTTCCACACCAAACAAGACAAGTGCACAGTACTGAATCATAAACAAGTTCAAAACTTGCCAAAATAAACTTTATTTGAACAATATAACATTTTTCAAATAATTATTATACCCAAATTATGCCTACAAATGTTTCTGCAAAAACAACCATTTTAACAGAAGCAAAACATTAAACACATTGCATAAATGGAAATGATTTTCTCTCCTGATTCCATTGATATAATATTTGTCAAATTGGGATGTGGGAATCAAAAGTTATGATTTAAACAAGTTTAAACATCTAATAGATCTAATTCATAATTTTAAAACGAAACACATGCCACGCGGCGCTTCCTGATTGGATGGTACCGCTTCGTGCGGATCACATACGCGCACCGTTAGATCTAACTTAAATCCTGCGGCTCTGATCTGTTAGTACCTCTTTGGCCTGGCTTCTTATCTAAGCCACTAGATCTAGATCCAGTGGATCAAAACTCTCTGACTCTAAATCGGCGGTGCTCATGGGCTCAGCAGCGGCGACGGCTCTGCCGGCGATGGTGCGGCGATTATAGGAAGCAAGGTAGGAAACAGAGGGGCTTACCGAGCTCATGAGGTCATCGCGGTGCTCGAGGTGGTCAACAGAGGGGCAGGGGCGCACATACTTGGCAGCAGGACCTCGTCGGAGTTGCTGGCAACGTCGGGTGCTTACTGTCAGAGTCGAAGATGACGTTCTGGGGCGCAAGGATCCAAACAGAAGGTGTTAGCAGGTGCGCTAGACGCTAACGAACACGACCGTGTGATTCAGAAACAGAGGGGAACACGGGGCTTACCGGAATTAGTCACCGAAGTCGATGTGAGCTTCAGTCGTTCCCAGAGGTGTATGATGGCGACGGTCTAGGGCGATTCAGAACAAAACAGAGGCATGAGAAGATGCGCAAGATGATTGCGAAGCAGCTCGCGTGAACCAAAAAGCAAGGGGAACACGGGACTCACCGTGATGGCTCGCCGGAGTGGTTCGGGACAGCGGTGGTGCGAGTTCGATTGTGGACAGCCTAGCGGCGCTCTATGGTTGGTGAGTGAGGGGAATGGAGCGGAGTGAGGAGGGGTTTAAGTAGCCAGGGCGAGAGAGGGAATTAGGCCTGCAGTAACTCGTAATCAAGCGCGAGATTGTCGGGAAGAAATGGCCGCGGCGGAGCTGGTCGCGGGCGTGATTTGGGGACGAAGGGGTGACGTGGAGGTGGGTCCGGGGCGTCAGCGAGAGGGGGGGTGCTCGCGTGGGTGAGAAACAGAGGGAGAGGGAAACCCCAGGTGGGCTGGTTGTTGGGCTGGATCCAGTGTTGGGCCAGATTGGCAACGCCGACCCTTATTCTTTTCTTTATTCCTTTTCTATTTCTGTTTTGATTTTCTGGATTCATTTTCCAAACAAATTCCAATGCAATTTGAATTCAAATATTTTCTGGATTTTGTAGAGTGTAACACTCATATTTTTGGGCATAAAACCATGTGGTCTCTCTGTACTAGCTTGGTCCCTTTGATCAAACAAAATAAATAGTGCTATAGCACTTTATTTGAATAAGTTTTGAAAATGGTTTTAAAACCATTTCTGTTTTGTATATTTTGGTCCAGGCACTAACATTCAACCAAAACAACAAGACAACAAGCAAATCTTGGTTAAAACAATTAATCTCTCAATTGAGAATAGTATTTGATTAATGGTTACTCACATAAAATAATGAGTTTTGAAAAGGAACCCTAAATGATCATGGATGCATGTATGATATGCATGAGTTTTTGAAACATGATTTTAGGGATGTTACAAATCTAACCCACTTAAGGTGAATCTCGCCCTCGAGATTCGGGTTGGCTAGCAAATAGGTGAGGCTGGTCTTTCCGAAGGTCATCTTCTCTTTCCCATGTTGCTTCTTCTTCGGAATGATGATTCCGCTGAACTTTGCAGAATTTGATAGTCTTAGTCCGAGTAACTCTTTCTGCAGTCTCAAGAATCTTGATAGGTTTTTCTTCTTAAGTGAGATCACATTCCAATTGAACCTCTTCCAAAGGTATAGTATCCTTCAAAGAAGTCTCTTCCATTTCTGGATGGCATTTCTTAAGCTGACTCACGTGAAACTCATTGTGAACGGCAGACAATGATTCTGGAAGTTCAATATCATAAGCTACTTCTCCTTTACGACTCAGAATATTGAATGGTCCAACATATCTTGGGTCCAATTTTCCTTTGACTCCAAACCTCTTAACTCCACGAAGTGGTGACACTCTAAGATAAGCTCTATCACCCACTTCATAGGTGACTTCTCTACGCTTAGGATCTGCGTAGCTCTTTTGTCGGGACTGTGATATCTTCAATCTGTCCTTAACTAGTTTGACTTTCTCTTCATCCTCTTTGATGAGTTCTGGTCCGAACAAACTTCTTTCTCCCACACCATTCCATAGCAATAGGGTGGTACACATTCTCCCATAGAGAAACTCAAATGGTGCCATCTCAATACTGGCTTGATAGCTGTTATTGTAAGAGAATTCTGCGTAAGACATACTTTCATCCCAGCTGGCTCCATAGTCTAGAGCACATTCTCTCAACATATCTTCAAGAATCTGATTGGTCCTTTTTGTCTATCCGTCAGTCTGAGGATGAAAAGCAGTACTGAATTCCAACCTCGTTCCCATTGACTCATGTAATTGCCTCCAAAAATGAGAAGTGAATTGAGTTCCCCTATCAGACACAATACTCTTGGGCACTCCATGTAGACATACAATTCTACTCATATAGATCTTGGCTAACTTAGCACTTGTGTAGGTTGTCTTCACGGGTATGAAATGAGCCACTTTAGTTAAGCGATCCACTACTACCCAAATAAAATCATATCCTGACCTGGTCCTTGGCAATCCGGTGATGAAATCCATGCCAATCTTGTCCAACTTCCAATCAGGAATAGGTAGTGGTTGTAACAGTCCTGCTGGTTTCTGATGTTCCACTTTCACTCTACTACATACATCACACAAAGTAATATGTTCAGCGATGTCCTTCTTGAGATTATTCCACCAAAATCTTTCCTTCATATCCATGTACATTTTGGTGTTACCCGGATGAATGGAATATGGTGAGTTGTGGGCTTCTTGTAAAATTAGTTTCCGAAGCTCCGGATCTTGTGGAACATAGATACGTTTTCCATACCATAACGTACCCTGTTCATCTTCATGGAATCCTTTGGCTTTTCCCTTGCCAATCTTTTCCTTAATCTCTTCAATTTCCTTATTCCTTTTTTGGGCTTCTTTGATCTTGTCCAACAAGGTGGGTTAAACATCCAAAGACATGAGATGTCCTTCAGGCACAATCTCCAATCTGAGATCTCTAAATTGGGCACACAGATCATCTGGCATTTCTCCCTTAGTAAGGCCATTCACAAAAATATTACGGCTTAGAGCATCCGCTACAACATTTTCTTTACCGGGGTGGTATTGCAAACTCAAGTCATAGTCCTTGATGAGTTCTAGCCATCTTCTTTGTCTCATGTTAATTTCTTTCTGGGTGAAGATATACTTCAAACTTTTGTGATCTGTGAACACTTCACATCGCTTTCCCAAAAGATAGTGTCTCCATGTTTTGAGTGCATGGAAAATAGAGGCTAACTCTAAATCATGAGTAGGGTAATTTACCTCATGAGTTTTGAGTTGTCTAGAGGCATAAGCCAAAACTTTCCCTTCTTGCATAAGTACTGCACCTAATCCATGATGAGATGCATCACAATACACTTGGAAATCTTTCTCCAAATCTGGCAAACATAAGACTGGTGATGTCACTAGTCTCTTCTTCAATTCTTGAAAACTGAGTTCACACCCTTTAGACCAAGAAAATTTCTTGTCTTTCTTTAGTAACTCTGTCATTGGCTTAGATATGTTGGAGAAATTCTCAATGAACCTTCTGTAGTATCTTGCCAAGCCAAGGAAACTACGAACCTCTTTCACTGACTTAGGAGATTCCCCATTCAGTTACAGCTGAAACTTTAGCAGGATCAACTGCTACACCATCTCCTGACACAATGTGTCCAAGAAAACCAACTTCATTTAACCAGAATTCACACTTGCTGAATTTGGCATACAGTTTATGCTCTCTATGAAGGGAATATGCTCGAGAGGCAATAATAAAGTGGTTATTATCGTATTACTTGTTTATGATAAATGTTTATTTTACATGCTATAATTGTATTAATACGGAAACGTTAATACATGTGTGTTTAATAAACAAAAAGGAAGTTCCTAGTTATGCCTCTCTTATAAACTAGCTCGTTGATTAACAAGATGATCAAGGTTTCCTGATCATAGACATTGGATGTTGTTAATAACGAGATCACAACATTAGTGTAATGGTGTGATGAACATTCATCCGAAGTATAGCATTACGATCAAAGTCATTGAGTTTATATTGCTATAACAACTTACGAAGTGATCCTAATCCTTAGACCATGAGATCATGTCAATCACTAACACCGGAAGAGTTTCTTGATAACATCAAAGGTCACACCATAACAGGGTGATTATAAAGATGGATTCAGAACTAATAAAGTGTTATGTTGAGGCTCATGGATCGATAGTGGAATTTGTTCATCCCGATGACAGATAGATATACTCTGGGCCCTCTTGGTGATATCACATTGATTAGCTTGCAAGCAAGTGATTTGATCACTAGAATGTTATATCACGGGAACGAGAAAAGAGTGCATGTCGGTAACGAGATCAAACTAGGTATGGAGATACCGATGATCGAATCTCGGACATGTAAAATATCGTGAAATAAAGGGATTAAGATACTAGCATAAAAGGTTCCACCGATCACAGGAAAGTCATCGTTGAATGTGTGGGAGTCAGTATGGGTCTCCAGATCCCGCTTCTGATTATTGATCCGAGAGGGTCTCGATCATGTCCGCATTATTCACGAACCGTAGGGTGACACACTTAAGAGACACCGACATCCAATTGGAGCAAAAGTTTCATGCCGAAAGAATGAACAAGCGCAGGAATTTATTTCACTAGATACCGAAACAGGTTTTCGGGTGAAATTGCATAAAGTGGTTATGCATGTGAAATGGAATTCTAGCAAGGGGTTATTTGTGAATGTTTGTCATTAAAGTAATTGACAAAATTCTGAATAAAATAAAAGAGTTTTATTTAATGAGAGTTTGCTTTAAATTTGGTGGAAATTTAATGGGAATTTGAGTGGACTTTTGAGTGGAGGGAATTTAAAGGACTTTTGTGAGTGGAGTGTCCACCCACATGAAGAGGGGAGGGCAAGGGGGCAGCCCCCATGCGCCTACCACCCCCTTGGGGTTCTGTAACATCCCAAAAATCATGATTCAAAACTCATGCATATCATCCATGCATCCATCATCATTTATGGTTTTATCTCAAAATCATTTCAAACAGGAGCAATTGTTGCTCATTATTTGATGTATGAAAACCCTAGCCTTTGTGCTACATGCTAATGATAAAGGTGCTATATTTCATTCAAGATATTTTGAATTCAAACTTAAGTGATTTCAAAAGCTTGGGCAAAGTTTCAAAACAAACTATGGAATAAAACCAAAGTTATGCCTATTATTATATCTCCAAAAAGGCTTGGTTTTATTGTATTATTTTCAAATAACCCAAGTAGGTCTGAGTGAACAAAGGTGTTTGACACTTATTTTGGTGCAAGGATCACTATACAAAAAGCTATAACAGGTTTGAATTCAAACTTATTTGAAATGGGGTTTGAAAACCATTTCTAGAAAAATAAAAGGAGTAAAGGGGAAAAAATAGACAACCAACCAATCTGGCCGACCCAGCCCAACACGGCCCAACCAGCCCAGCAGCTCCCACCCCGCAAAATGTTTTGTTTCACCCGCCCCCGCACCCACCAGCTCGCTGACAGGCAGGACCCACTCCCCCTCCTCCTCTCTTGCTGACAACCGCGGCCCACGCGGGTACCGTCGTCTCCACCCCCACGACTGGTTCATCCCCAAATTGACGCCGGCCGTTTCCTGTTGATTTGCGCAGCTTCAATTCGCGTAAATGCACGAGTAAATCTCGCTCATATCCTGGCTACTTAAACCCCCTCTGCCCCCTCTCCATTCTCCCCCAAACCCTAAGCCCAGAGCGCCCCTAGGCTGCACGAATTTCTCACCGCAACCCCGCTGTCTCCGACGAGCTGCAGCCATGATTCCGGCCAACTACGAACACCCCTCTGCTCCTGGTTCACACGAGAAGGCTCCATTTGACCTCGCGCACCTCCCAGTACCACTAGCTCGCCCGCGCGTGACCCAGAACATCGGCAACGCAAGCGACTGAGCGCCACCGTCTTCGGCTTCAACTCTGTCGAGCTCCCCCGGTAAGTTCAGACCGCCCCAATCCCCCTCCTTCACGCACGCGTCTTCTCCGTGATCTTCTGCATCTGACCAAACCTTCTGTTTGCCTCCTCGTGACCGACAGCGTCGTCTTCGACCTCAAACAGAGCCGTCCGTCGCCAGACCCTACTCCGGCGAGCAATCCACCGCAACCCTGAGCGCCCCTTGCCGAGCCGTTCGTAGGTTGAGCATCACCTCGTCCTTGCGATCACGATGAGTATCTTCCCTACCCATATAGCTTCCTGTATCGCCGGCGCCGCCACCATCTGGCCGTCACCACCGCGAGCAGCCGTTAAGCGCCGCCAGTTAGTGGCTTGCTGTCTGTGTCCGTTGGATCTATATCGTAGGGCTAGGATAGATCATAATCGAAGGGGTATCGCATGCCTCTGCGCCGCTAGATCTAAGTAGATTCTACGGCCTGCGTCTGTCGATCCAAACGAATCGGTACGCGCTAGTAATATTGCGACACGTGTCTAGGGTTGATTCAAAAACAGAATTCAAAAACAGATTTAGATCCAGTTTTCAAATGGCTATAACTTGAGATTCCCACGTTAGATTTTTGCAAATTTTATACCGTTGGAATCAGTGAATCAAGGCCTTTCTGAATCTGCAATGTTTTTAACAAATAGTATCTGTTAAAATGACTTTGTATGCAGAAACATGTTTAGGTCCATTTTGGGCATAGTTTTTGTTTAGCAATTTGTTTTAGAGCTAAATAAGTTTAGTTAGCAAACTTTGTGACTTGTTTTGTTTCTGTATCATACACTTGCTTGGTAGAGTTTTCACAAACATCACTTAGTAATTTCTTGCATACATGCATTCATATTTTTGTTTGTATATAAATTGTGTGTAATTGTATGCTACAAATTTTGTGTAGATTTTGCTAGTGACTGTGATTGTGAAGAGTGCTACTCTCCCCATTACCAAGGCAAGTGATACTTCATGATATTTCCACCCTTTATTTTGAATAAGCATTAGAATTATTTTTGCTAAGTCTTGCATGCTACTTTTGCCAAATGTTATGTTGGGAAATCCTATGTAGTGTAGAATTGTAGAATTGTTAGGGAATTTTCCTAAGTTAAGTTACTATGCCATGCTTAGCCTAGCTAGTAGAAAACAAGGGTTGGTAAAGTATGTACATGCTATGGTGAAATAATTATAAGTCCTTTGGGACTCATGCTTTTCTTAATAAAACAACTAAGTCAATGAACTTCCTGGGTGGAATGGGACTTGAATGGTGGTTTATGGTTGAGTGGTTACACAAGGCCATGGATTTGGCTTGTGTATCTCACTTGTGGTATGCCACCCAGGCACAAAGGGATTTGGAGGCCAAGTGTTGAGAAAGCTTACAGTGCAACCACTTGGCAATATGGGTTCTACCATGATCATATAGGTTGCTAGAACTTAGTCACTTGGACAGTTGGTGGTAGTGGGAATGATAGGTTGGAGCGCGTCCATTTGACTAAGGAAAGGCTTCTGAAAGGTCCTGTCTTGGGAAACCAAGTCTGGTGGGGAAAGTGCACAACCTCTGCAGATGGAAAATCTAAGTACTTAGCCAAGTCCATGGCAATGGACAACTTGAGCATCAAGACATGGAAGCTACAAGAATCTCATCACTCCAACTTCTAAGTAAAATTTGTGGGTGAACAAGGAAGGACCCCAATGTCTATTGGTGGTTTCTTGGGAAGTTTTGACAAAGAAAAACTTAGTGTTTTCAACTAATAGGAAAAACCTATTTTGAGCAAAGCAAGCCAAGCTACACTTAGCCAAAATGCATATAGTAATATAGTCCACTTAAAATTTACTAAGGTATCACTTGCCAATACTATTCCAAAGTATTGACCCTCTGTGGCTATAACTTGTAATGTTGCAGGTTACTCCGATGATGATTAGGAGTCATGAGTCTACACTCAACATGCTTGCTTGTGGCACATGAAGATGAAGACTTATGTTTATTTACTTATTCCAAGAACTCTTGTATTAGGCCTATGGCCCAGAGTTGTAAAAGACTATGTTTTATCTCTGGAATGAATGTAATAAATGACCTTTGTATCTGTGTACTTCATCTTAAACTGTGGATGCTAGCAATGATCTAGGGACTAGCATTGCAATCACAGGGATCCTTTTCCTTTACAAAGGAGGGATCTTACAGGTTCCCCCCTCCTCCTATTAAAGTAGCCCCCCTCCTCACTTGTCTCTCACACCTCCTCGTGAAGGATCTCTCTCCCCCTCTAGTATTTATCCCCATGGTCTCGGACTAGCGAGATACATGTTCCCGGTGGCTATTCGGCAAGAAAGAGTTGTGCTTCCGCTGCATCGCTGGAGCGAGGAGGCAGAGGTTGTTCGGTGCCTCGAACGTGTGTGAAACGGATGCTACCGCTATTTTGCGGCGCTAGGACTTCCTCTCGATCTTGAGATCGGCAAGAGATTGTCTACATCAACCACGAGTTTGGACTCATTAAGCTTTGTCAGTCTTCAAGGGTATGTTCTCTACGGATATACATCCGCCCGTTGTTTGTATCTAGTAGATAGATCTTGGTACATAGTTGTTCCCATCGTAGGAAATTTTTTGTTTTCTATGCTGCGAACCCTACAGTGGTATCAGAGCCGGATCTATGCGTAGATACTTTGCATGGGTAGTACATATATGAGTATGTGGGCGATGATGATCATTTTATTGCTTCTTAGTTGTACTTTGGATATTGGTGGCATAGTGGGATGAAGCGGCACGGACAAACTTTACATGTCCTCGCACATGAGACCTGTTCCACGCTTGACATGCAACTAGTTTTGCATAAGTGGCTAGCGAGTGTCTGTCTCTCCTACTATAGTAAATATCTAATTTGCAAAGAGTTGTCAACAATTTTGTTATCCTCGTTGTGGTTCATGTTCGTAGGTAAGAAATGTTCTATCTTCGAAAGCCCTAAGCCACGTAAAACTTGCAATGGATAAATTAGAGGCGTCTAGTTTAGATTTTTGCTGGGCTAGTGTTATGATATGGTGATGTTGTAAGTAGAAGTATGAGATGATACTCTTACAACACACATAGCGTGTAAGTTCCATAGACCTTGGCCTTACACATAAAGGTTTGATAGAGATCATACCATGGTGCACATGATGGAGATCATATGCGGGAACCATATCATTTCACTTATAAACATGTGATGTTTGATAGCATCTTATATTGCTTGTTTGGCGTTTTATTAGCATAATAAGATGATCCCTCATTTAGATATCAAGATAAAAAATGTGTTTTTCCTTAAGTATGCACCGACAATGTTTCGTCGCTTCAAGGCATCACGTGATGATCGGGTGTACTTGAATCCACGAGCACATCTCGGGTGTAAGACAGTTACACACGCGAATACTAAGGTTCTTACTTGGCGAGCCTAGCATGTACAGACATGGCCTCAAAACACGGACCGAAAGGTTAAGCGTGAGTCATATAGTAGATATGATGCCCATTTGATGCTCGCCTTTGAAGCTACACCGACTCACGTGATGATCGGACTTGGTGTAGTGGATTTGGTTCATGTAATCACCAAAAAGACACGAGGGATGTCGTTTTTGAGTGGGAGTTCATTTCTAATTTGGATTAGTAGAACTCAATTTATCATAAATTAAATCAAAGTGAATTTGCATAATTTGTTGTAGTAATTGGCATTCGTTTACCACCTTATGCATAGTTGTAATTGAGATAATAGAACTATATAATTCTGGATATATACTTTACGAACTGGTATCGTATTGTGTGGAGTGTCAATCTAAAGTTTAAAGTCCTATTGCAAACTTTCAGCAAAATTCTATTTACTCCGTGAAATTTAATAATTGGTATTAAATCAAGAGTAACAATTCTAGTGTTAGTATCTTAAGTATCATGTTTGCCTCCATGATTCTTGATTATTTTAATATCAAATTTATCTAGGAGCTGAAAGAATTGTTTCAGAAACCATCATGTGTGGAAGATATAACGATATCTGAAACAATGTTTTGGTTGCAATATGATAGAGTATAATATATGTTCTCATATTGGATGAGAATTTACGAAGTTTGGAGATGCTAGAAATCCTAATCATCCAAAAGGGTTTTGGAAAGCAACATTAAACTCACGATTCACCTTTATAAGCTACAGTAGCTTAATCATGAAAGTCGTCATGATAAGGGTGAATATAATATGTATGTAAAATGTTTACTACACTAAAAGATTACTAAAGAATGGATTTTGAAAGAATATCGATCATTTTGATGATGGTGATCTACTTCAAAGTGCAAGTCCAAAGGTATTATTATTTGAATATATACGCTTTGGACTATGTGTCATGTATATGGCGCCACTTTTGATGTTGATAGATTCTTTTAAAAAGGAAAAGGAAATGCTGAAAGAGAATCTATAAAATATATTTGGCAGAAAAGAAAAAATTGGAAATATCCAATTTAGGTATATGGATGATATACATGTTATGGTTGTATTCTTTGCTTGTTAAACAATGTGGTTCTTGGGTATTGGATATCGAATTGGTTGGTATGAAATTTCATACGGAACAACGCAATTCATGAACCACAATGGCCTAAGTAACTAGCAAGAGAATATGTGATGATGTTCATCGAAAACAAACAAACCGTTGTTTGTATTTCTCGTTGACATCAAAGTTTGACTTCAAGATTTGTTTTAATAATTGTTATTAGAATCAGGTATTATGAGAACAAAGGTTGTTCAAATAATTACCGTATTCCATATAAGATGGATGATTTACAAATCTAGTTGGAGAAATCACATCCATAAAACCTAATGCTAAAATGTCGCAAGACAAATGATTGAAATATCACTTACGAAGTGACATCGCCGTTTAAATTATATTGGAAAGAAAACATGAAGAAACACCATATGCATGGATTTTTGGAGTCTTTGATTTGATCAAGTGACGCTTGTGAGACTTTCCACGTGATAATTAAAACTTCGTTCAAATGCCAAAGAAGAACAAACGACTAAATTATTGGAATTTATACATATCGATGTATGTAGTCCATTATGTATAGTCGTAAGCGATGGATTTCAACTTCATATGCTTTCTCCAGAAATTTGAGTGAATATTCACTTAATGAGAAAGAAGTGTGAAATATTTGAAAACGTTCAAAGACTTTCAAGATGAAGTGAAAATCATTGTGACAAGAAAATAAATGGTTTATGATTTTATCATAAGGGATTTATTTGAGTTACAAGTGTAACAAGAAAATAAATGAATTATGATTTTATCATAAAGGGATTTATTTGAGTTGCAAGTTTAGCAAAACACCTAGATTTACATCTCCCGAAACACCATAGGAGTATGGAGTGTTTGAGATTTGTAATGAAACCTTGTTTGACATGGTTGGATCAAAGGTGTTATTTATAAAATTGCCATTATGTTTTAAAAGATTAAAGCTTTAGAGACTACCGCTTTTACACTGAAAAGAGCTCCATATTGATCCGTTGAAATGACACCATGGAAGTTATGGTTTGGGGTAAAACCCAAGTTGTCATTTCTTAAATTTTGGTATGCTAAACATAAGTAAGATGTTTACAACCAAAGTCGGATGAGCATGTATTTATAGGATATTTCGAATAACAATTGGTTATTCCTCCATAACACCAAGGACAAAAGGGTTTGTCGCTTGAAACGTGAAGTTTCTTGAAGAAGGAATTTTTCGCAAAAGTTAAGTGGGAGGACAATAGAACTTTGATAAGGTTAACGAACCTTAGCTAAATGTGCTGAGTTGCGCAGCGCCGGAAATCGTTCTGGAGGCTGCCATAATGCTCATAGCTTATGTGCCTCAAAGTTTGTGGTCACGGAGATCTAAGTTCTTATTGAACCAAGTCGGTCGAATAAACAATCAAATACTAATATTTGAGAGTAAATCATTATTGTTTGACAATGATGAACCGACTATATGCAAAGAAGCGATGATGGGCCCTGACTCCGTCAAATGGCTTGAAGCCATAAAATCCGTGATAGTTCCATACACGAGAAATCAAGTTTTGAACTTGGAAGACCCTCCGGAAAGGTGTAAAAACCTATCAGTCGTATTTGGATCTATAAAGAAACAGACATGGATGTTTCACATCTATGAAATAGTCGACATGTCGTAAAATATTTTATGACAATGTTCAAAGGAGTTGACTATGACAAGATTGGATCTTTCATAGCGATATTTAGTCTGGACGGATTAAAGTAGCAACCACTACATATAATTTGGTATATGGTAGATGAATAAACAAAACAAAGTTCTTTTAATAGAATGGTTACCTAGGACGTGTACATGACATGGTCCAAAGGGTTTTGTTAATTCAAAGGATGCTCAAAAGGGCATGCAAACTTAAACGGTTGAAGTAAGCATCGCGGAGTTGGAATCTCCACCGTGATGAAAAAGAGTTTTCATCAGGAGACGATGAAGATGCTTGCATTTGCAAGAAATTAAGTGGGAGCGCTAAGACATATTTCTAATACATTATGTGGAGGACATCTTGTTGATTAGAAATAATGTATATTTTATTGACAAAGGTTAAGAATTTCATTTCGATGAAATACTTAGGCAAAACCCGAATATTTATCATGAATGTCTATAGTGGATAGACTGTGACGCTAATATGGTTGTGCCAAACGTACATATATGAGATATTGAAGGAGTTCAATATAGAAACAACAAGAAATGGTTCTTGTCGCATGGAAAAGAATTGAATCAAGATTCAAGTGTATCCACACTTGATAAGTGAAACAAGATTCAAGTGCTTTGACACTTGATGAGTGAAATCACGAGAATTTTTTGATCAATCATACCATGATATGTACACATCCAGATATGTCCTATGCTCTAAGTGTTATGAGCAAATACCAGAATGAATCATAAAATGATCATTGGACGATAGTAAGGATATTCTTATGATCTTTTGGAAATAACTAAGAATATATTTGTGTAGAGGTGACAAACAATTACAAATAGTTCATTGTAAAGAGTTACATTGATACTAGTTTTGTCACAAGATACAAATTAAGTTTATCTCAATTTAAACTATGGGTGGCACAATGTAATGGAAAGGAGATTCCATGATGGATTTGGAAGAGTTCCAAAGTTAAGACATTGTGACGAATACTACAACAAAAGGCTAAGTATATGACTGCTATAGTAGCGGCAAAGGAGGGAATTTGTGTCAAGTAGTTTGTTATCAAACTAAGGTGTGGTTCGCAATGGGCTAACACTAAAGATATATTGTGTGACAATAGTATCGACGTGTTTTAACCCCAAGGAACTAAAGGTCTCACCAAAACACCAAATTTATACAATGCCATCTCATTAGAGAATGAGTGATGCGTGGAGACTCAAAGACATGCAAATATACACGGACCTGAAAGCATCAGATTCGTAGATTATGTTAACCACTTGCAGTTGCGTATATGGAACACCAGAAAGCCATAAGTGTTCAATACGCAAAATTCTCAAACTAGATTATTGTCTCTAGTGCAAGTGGGAGACTGAAGGGAATATTCCCGAGAGGCAATAATAAAGTGGTTATTATCGTATTCCTTGTTTATGATAAATGTTTATTTTACATGCTATAATTGTATTAATACGGAAACGTTAATACATGTGTGTTTAATAAACAAAAAGGAAGTTCCTAGTTATGCCTCTCTTATAAACTAGCTCGTTGATTAACAAGATGATCAAGGTTTCCTGATCATAGACATTGGATGTTGTTAATAACGAGATCACAACATTAGTGTAATGGTGTGATGAACATTCATACAAAGTATAGCATTACGATCAAAGTCATTGAGTTTATATTGCTATAACAACTTACGAAGTGATCCTAATCCTTAGACCATGAGATCATGTCAATCACTAACACCGGAAGAGTTTCTTGATAACATCAAACGTCACACCGTAACAGGGTGATTATAAAGATGGATTCAGAAATAATAAAGTGTTATGTTGAGGCTCATGGATCGAGAGTGGAATTTGTTCATCCCGATGACGGATAGATATACTCTGGGCCCTCTCGGTGATATCACATTGATTAGCTTGCAAGCAAGTGATTTGATCACTAGAATGTTATATCACGGGAACGAGAAAAGAGTGCATGTCGGTAACGAGATCAAACTAGGTATGGAGATACCGATGATCGAATCTCGGACATGTAAAATATCGTGAAACAAAGGGATTAAGATACTAGCGTAAAAGGTTCCGACGATCACAGGAAAGTCATCGTTGAATGTGTGGGAGTCAGTATGGGTCTCCAGATCCCGCTTCTGATTATTGATCCGAGAGGGGTCTCGATCATGTCCGCATTATTCACGAACCATAGGGTGACACACTTAAGAGACACCGACATCCAATTGGAGGAAAAGTTTCATGCCGAAAGAATGAAAAAGCGCAGGAATTTATTTCACTAGATACCGAAACAGGTTTTCGGGTGAAATTGCATAAAGTGGTTATGCATGTGAAATGGAATTCTAGCAAGGGGTTATTTGTGAATGTTTGTCATTAAAGTAATTGACAAAATTCTGAATAAAATAAATGAGTTTTATTTAATGAGAGTTTGCATTAAATTTGGTGGAAATTTAATGGGAATTTGAGTGGACTTCTGAGTGGAGGGAATTTAAAGGACTTTTGTGAGTGGAGTGTCCACCCACATGAAGAGGGGAGGGCAAGGGGGCAGCCCCCATGCGTCGGCCACCCCCTTGGGGTTCCCCCTCCTCCTATAAAAGGAGCCCCCTCCTCACTTGCCTCTCACACCTCCTTGTGAAGGATCTCTCTCCCCCTCTAGTATTTATCCCCATGGTCTCGGACTAGCGAGATACATGTTCCCGGTGGCTATTCGGCAAGAAAGAGTTGTGCTTCTGCTGCATCGCTGGAGCGAGGAGGCGGAGGTTGCTCGGTGCCTCGAACGTGTGTGCGAGCACGGATGCGCTGCTGTTTTGCGGCGCTAGGACTTCCTCTCGATCTTGAGATCGGCAAGAGATTGTCTACATCAACCACGAGTTTGGACTCATTAAGCTTTGTCGGTCTTCAAGGGTATGTTCTCTACGGATATATATCCGCCCGTTGTTTATATCTAGTAGATAGATCTTGGTACATAGTTGTTCCCATCGTAGGATTTTTTTTGTTTTCTATGCTGCGAACCCTACACTCTAAGCTTCTCAAGTATCAAACGTAGATTTCCTTCATGCTCTTCTTTTCTCTTGGAGTAGATCAAAATGTCATCGATGAAAACGACAAAAAACTTGTCAAGGAACTCCATGAACACCTTCTTCATCATATTCATGAAATAAGCTGGTGCATTGGTCAAACCAAATGGCATCATGGTGTACTCATACAATCCATACCTAGTGGTGAAAGTTGTCTTAGGTATGTCTTGTTCTCTTATCTTAAGCTGAAAGTATCCTGATCGGAGATCAATCTTTGAGAACACACAAGCTCCTTCTAACTGATCAAACAAGTCATTGATTCTAGGCAAAGGGTATTTGTTCTTGATAGTCACCTCATTGAGTGAACGGTAATCTATGCATAACCTTTTACTTCTATCTTTCTTTTCCACAAACAAAACTGGTGCCCCCCAAGATGAAGAACTTGGTTGAATAAATCCTTTCTGCAACTGTTCTCCAAGTTGTTTCTTGAGTCTTTCAACTCATCAACTGACATCTTGTATGGTCTTTTTGCTATTGGTCCAGATCCTGGTAGCAAATCAATAAGAAACTCCACATCTCTATCTCGTGGCATTCCCGGCAATTCTTCCGGAAACACATCCGGATATTCACTCACAATTGGCACACTGTCCATGCTAACCCCCTTAAGAGGATTTAGCTTACTCCTTTTAGATTCAAAGTTGGTCTTGAATCTAATCCTTTTATTTTCTGGAGTTGTGAGTGAGACAGTATGGTTGACACAATCTAGCACTCCCTTGTGCTTAGTCATCCAGTCCATTCCCAAAATGACATCCAATCCTTGGGAGTTTAAGATCATCAGATTAACGGGAAACTTATACTTCCCAAACGCTATGATTAGATCATGGCATCCTGAGTTCACTATCATTTCTCCGCCAGGAGAACTTACTTTTATAGGACACCCAATAGTTTCTACCGGTAGTTCATTTCTTTCAACAAATGCTCTTGATATGAATGAATGAGATGCACCAGTATCAAAGAGAACAAATGCTGGAACAGAATTGAGTTTGAACTTACTAGCAACGGCATCAGGTTCCTCATATATTTCCTCCACATTGATGTGGTTCACTTGCCCCTTTTGAAAAGGGTTGGGCTTTGTTGGGTCCTTCAACTTTCTTTTCTGGTCATTCATTTGCATAATGCCCCATCTTCTTGCACTTGAAACATTCAACCTGACTAAGATCCTTCTTGACAGGCTGGTTTCGACTACCACTTCCACTTCCATTGTGGTGTCTCTTATATCCACTCTTGTGATTCTTGTACTTATCATTGTCATGACTACGGTGGTGCTTGTTGTCATGATAACAGTTGTGGTTGTGGTGCTTGTTGTACTTCCCATGCTTGTGGGATCCAGAATTTCCACTGTCATCATAATGGGAACGCTTGTGGGACGATCCCGAGTTGTGCTTATCAGAGTGCTTCCTCTTCCTGCTTTCAACTTGTTTCATTTTACTCTCCAAAATAGCAGCCTTGTCACAAAGAGACTAGTATGTGGGAACATAGGCCACAGCTAATTGCAGGTTCAATTCATCATTCAATCCTTCAAGGAACTTTTCCTTCCTCTTAGCATCAGTGTCAACTTCATCCGGTGCATATCGCACCAGATTTTTGAACTCCTCAATATATTCAGCCACGCTGCGGTGGCGCTGCTTCAAGTTATGGAACTCTTTCTTCTTCAAACTCATCACTCCGGATGAGATGTGAGCAGTACGGAAACCATCTTCAAAGATAGCCCATGTCACATCCTCAATGGGAGTGGTGATCTGGAAGTTATCCCACCAAGTGGCTGCTGGTCCTTCCAACAAGTGTGCTACAAATCTGACCTTCTCTTCATCAGTATAGCCAACAGTTACCAAGTCCTTGTTCACAGAGCGTAGCCTATCATTGGCCACCTGAGGATCAGTAGTTCCTGAGAACTTTGCTGGCCTCAGTCTTAAGAACCTGGTAAGCATGTCAAAACCCGGTGGGTTGTTCTGATTGTTGTTGTTGTTGTTGTTGTTGTTGTTGTTGTTGTTGTTCTGATTCTGGATGAACGTGTTCATAATTTGCATCAACTGAGTCTGAGCTGTCATCATCTGCTGCATCTCAGGGGTGATGTTGTTGTTGTTGGGGTTGGGAATGACACGTCGGGGAGGCATCTGTGGTTTTCAATAAGGATAAGAATGAGATACCCATAGATGCTAACATGCACAATACATCACATAACAAACCTCAATCATGCATCATAGTAGTAAAAGTTCAACAACATAGACAACAAGTTTTTTGAAAAGTAAACACACCAATAGAAAGCCATCCACATGTTGGATGGTCATTGCGACTCAATAATCAAAAGCATGGTAAATAAATGGTAGATGAGTAGTCACACTACTCCTCTGCATCAACCTCCTCATCAACAAGTGTAAGACATGCATTCTCCATAGCGGTCTTGTATTCCTCGACATTGGTGGTCAAGGTCTCTACTTTGGCTTTGAGAGCCCTCTTCTGTGCACGAAGTCTCTCAATCACACCTTGCTGATGCTCAAGCTCGAAGTCCTTGGCTTCTAGTTCTGCAGTCATGTCTCGAATCCTCTTGTTCCTATCTTGGACTCTCTTCTCTTGACTCTTGAACTTTCTATCCTGACTCTCAAACTTGGCCTCCATTTCTTTGACTATCTCATCTTGCTCCGCGAAGAGCTTGTCCTTCTCATGAAGCTGCACCTGGAGTTCGTCATTGCTGAGCATGACGTTGGTCCTATCAGTATCTAGGTTCCTAAGAAGAACCTCTAAGTCCTGGAGGTATAGACGAATCGGCTCTGCCGTCTCTCTCGAAGCATCCTCGAAGTCAATGGCCTCACCATCCTCATCACGTCTACCGAAGGCGTGGAAGTGAGTACCTCTAATCTCTCGAGAGTGTCTCCCTAGTAAACGTCCAAGCAAATCATGCATGACTACCTCTAGGCCTCTCTCCTTGTCATCATGCATGAGCTTGAAGATGATTGCCTCCGTGGTAGGCTCGGTCTGGCGTCCTGGCTGATTAACCTTGAAGCCCCAAAGGTCTTTCCTCTCGAACTTGGTGAGGGGAAGCATCATGATGGTAGGAAGTGGGAGATTGAGCAGACTAGTGAGCTCAATAATACTAGTGCCAAAACGAGTTCCCTTGAACTCTTCAGCCGTGCTGATAGTAACAATAGGCATCTATTTTATAAGATAGAAAAAGTTAGAATCAACACAATTAAACGATAAATCACAAGACAAGGCATCACATGCATATCTTTGGAAATCAATTCACACAAGTCATGTCATACATGGATCCATTACAAACAACCAAGGTTAAACTTATTTTAGGCAACATTTGGGAAATAAAATGATAAGTGTGGTGGTCCAGCTAACGAAGTACGTTACAATCCCATCTCACTTGCCAAGTTGGCTAACAGGGCATCCCTAGAGGCAATATGACTATCTAGATCACATGACTCCATTGCTAAGTCTATGATGTCCTTCCTTAAACTTTGGTTGGAAGCCTCTAACTCTTGGGTATGTTTCTTTTCTTCCCTAAGGTCATTCTGGGTGTTTAGCATTCTGCACTTGATTCTATCACCAAGCTCTTTGATGGCCTTCCAAGCTGCATCCCTTGCTGAATCAAAGAATGTGGTGTGCATCACTGAGTTGGTGACCATGCAGAATCCTAAGTCCTTGTGGTTGTCTTCCTTGTTTTTATACAAGTGAAGTTGCACCCACCAGTACTCAACTCCTTCATCCATCACATGAAAACCTTTGTACACAGCTGCACCATGTATTCCCATGGCAACCATGAGGTCCCTGAGAGCCTTGGGGAATTCTGTCTCACATTCCAAAGTCATAGTCATGAGTGGTCCCTTCTTCACGGATTCGTTGATGGATTTCATCTACAAATAGAGATGATAAAGAAGATTAGAAAAGTTTACTAGAAGAATATGACAAGTGTGGAAGTTGTTGAAAAACTTATCCTTAGTGGTTTCCAATCCTAGGGTCATAATCCTACAGGAAACACAGTGCTCTGATACCATCTGTAAGATCCCTCCCTTTATAAAGGTAAGGATCCCTGTGATTGCAATGCTAGTCCCTAGATCAATGCTAGCATCCACAGTTTAAGATGAAGTACACAGAAACAAAGGTCATTATTACATATCGTTCCAAAGACAACATAGTCTTTTAAAAACTCCATGGCCATAGGCCTAATACAAGAGTTCAATATATAATAAGATAAATAAGTCTTCATCTTCATGTGCCACAGGCAAGCATGTTGAGTGTAGACTCATAACCCCTAATCATCATCAGAATAACCTGCAACATCACAAGTTACAACCACAGTGGGTCAATACATTGGAATAGTATTGGCAAGTGATACCTTAGTAGAATATTGGTAGACTAGATACTATATGCATTTTGGCTAAGTGTAGCTTAGGCTTGCTTTGCTCAAAATAAGTTTTACCTATCAGTTGAAAACACTAAGTTTTTATTTGACAAAACTTTCCCAAGGAAACACCAATGGAAATTGGTGAACTTTCACCCTTGTTCAACCACAAGTTTTTACTTAGAAATTGGGATGAGGAGATTCTTGATAGCTTCCATGTCTTGATGCTCAAGTTGTCCAATACCAGGGACATGGCTAAGTACTTAGATTCTTCCATCTGCAGAGGTTGTGCACTTTCCCCACAATACTTGATTTTCACCAAGACAGGACCTTTCAGAAGCCTTCCCTTAGACCAAATGGACGCGCTCCAACCTATCATCCCACTACCACCAATTGTACAAATGGCTAAGTTATTGCTACCTATATGATCCAGGCAGAGCCCATAATGCCAAGTGGCTGCACTAGAAGCTTCTTAACATTTGGCATCTCAAATCCCTTTGTTCCTGGGTGGCTTTCCACAAGTGAGATACACAAGGTAAACCATAGAAATGGTCCTTGTGTAACCACTCAACATAAACCATTCCTTCCATTCCACCCAGGTGTTTCATTCACTTAGTTGTTTTATTAAGCAAAAGACAAGTCCAAAGACTTAGAAATATTTTACCATAGCAGGAATATTTAACCACCATTGGTTGCTACTAGCTAGGCTAAGCATGGCATAGATAAGCATCTTAACTTAGAAATTTCTAGCAATTCTACAACTACTAGGATTTCCCAAGCATAGCATATAGATCAAAATATTCATGCAAGTCTAGCAAAATATTTCTAGTGCATAGTTGAAAAACATTGGAATAATATCATGAAGCACCACTTGCCTTGGTAGTTTGGAGAGTGGCAACAACCCTCACAATCACAATCACTATTTGCACCAAAATCTACACATAAAATAATAGCACCAAAATCACATACAAAATATATACAAGCAAAAATATATGGATGCATGCAAAATTCCATGTGATGATTTTCCACACCAAACAAGAAAAGTGCACAGTACTGAATCATAAACAAGTTCAAAACTTTCCAAATAAACTTTATTTGAACAATATAACATTTTTAAAATAATTATTATACCCAAATTATGCCTACAAATGTTTCTGCAAAAACAACCATTTTAACATAAGAAAAACATTAAACACATTGCATAAATGGAAAGGATTTTCTCTCCTGATTCCATTGATATAAAATTTGTCAAATTTGGACATGGGAATCAAAAGTTATGATTTAAACAAGTTTAAACATCTAATAGATCTAATTCATAATTTTAAAACGAAACACATGCCACGCGGCGCTTACTGGTTGGATGGTACCGCTTCGCGCGGATCACACACGCGCACCGTTAGATCTAACTTAAATCCTGCGGCTCTGATCTGCTCGTACCTCTTCGGCCTGGCTTCTAATCTAAGCCACTGGATCTAGATCCAGTGGATCAAAACTCTCTGACTCTAAATCGGCGGCGCTCATGGGCTCAGCGGCGGTGACGGCTCTGCCAGCGATGGTGCGGCGATTCTAGGAAGCAAGGGAGGAAACATAGGGGCTTACCGAGCTCGTGAGGTCGCCGCGGTGCTCGAGGTTGTTAACAGAGGGGCAGGGGCGCACAGACTTGGTAGCAGGACCTCGTCGGAGTTGCTGGCGACGTCGGGTGCTTACTGTCAGAGTTGAAGACGACGTTCTGGGGCGCAAGGATCCAAACACAAGGTGTTAGAAGGTGCGCTAGACGCTGGCGAACACGACCATGTGATTCAGAAACAGAGGGGAACGTGGGGCTTACCGGAATTAGTCGCCGAAGTCGTTGTGAGATTCAGTCGTTCCTAGAGGTGTACGATGGCGACGGTCTAGGGCGATTCAGAACAAAACAGAGGCATGAGAAGATGCACACGATGATTGCGAAGCAGCTCGCGTGAACCAAAAAGCAAGGGGAACACGAGACTCACCGTGATGGCTCGCCGGAGTGGTTCGGGACAGCGGCGGCGCGAGTTCGATTGTGGACAGCCTAGAGGCGCTCTATGGTTGGTGAGTGAGGGGAATGGAGCGGAGTGAGGAGGGGTTTAAGTAGCCGGGGCGAGAGATGGAATTATTCCTGCAGTAACTCGTAATAAAGCGCGAGATCGCCAGGAATAAATGACCACGGCGGAGCTGGTCGCTGGCGTGATTTGGGGACGAAGGGGTGACATGGAGGTGAGTCCGGGGCGTCAACGAGAGGGGGGGTGCTCGCGTGGGTGAGAAACAGAGGGAGAGGGAAACCCCGGGTGGGCTGGTTATTGGGCTGGATCCAATGTTGGGCCAGATTGGCAACGCCGGCCCTTATTCTTTTCTTTATTCCTTTTCTATTTCTGTTTTGATTTTCTAGATTCATTTTCCAAACAAATTCCAATGCAATTTGAATTCAAATCTTTTCTAGATTTTGTAGAGTGTAACACTCATATTTTTGGTCATAAAACCATGTGGTCTCTCTGTACTAGCTTGGTCCCTTTGATCAAACAAAATAAATAGTGCTATAGCACTTGATTTGAATAAGTTTTGAAAATGGTTTTAAAACCATTTCTATTTTGTATATTTTGGTCCAGGCACTAACATTCAACCAAAACAACAAGAGAACAAGCAAATCTTTGTTAAAACAATTAATCTCTCAATTGAGAATGGTATTTGATTAATGGTTACTCACATAAAATAATAAGCATCAGATGCTCCTGTTTTTGAATTGGTTTTGAAAAGGAACCCTAAATGATCATGGATGCATGGATGATATGCATGAGTTTTTGAAACATGATTTTAGGGATGTTACAAGTAATAGAGGACACCCAATTGGGCATATGTAGAGAATAAGAAATTCCAATGGGTATGGACTAAATGAGTTCAAATCCAATCTTGGATGGAGTACCAGTATCAACTATACTATGACAAGAATAGAATTATAGTCTTCTAACCAAAAACACGGGCATATAGAAACTTAAAACTTGTTTTAGTGAGACCCTCTAGACTGTATTTGACATAGTAATAAAGTTTGGTGATTAAATAAAAAGAATTGGATTAGGATATCTAATCCGGTTATGGAATACTACAATTAATTCCATTTAAGGTCATCATGGAGTGGAGAAATGTAGCAACCACTACAAGTCAATTCCTTACTCTGAAACGTGAGAGTTTGTGAACTTCGAGGACGAAGTTTATTTTAAGGGGGAGAGTCTGTAATATCCCAGCATTAGAGCTTAGAAATAAGCTGAACCCAGATGTGTGCATTGCATTCATGCATAGAAAATCCGAATAATTTTCGCGCTTTTAAACAGAACTTGTCAAAGTGATTGAAGCTTCTCTCAACTTGATGGAATTGAAGTTGATCATCAAGGTGACTATGATAAGTTTCAATATGACCTTTGCTAAAACTTTATTTGGGTAAACATGAATTGATATAAGGATAGATAAAAGATAATAAAAGGTTACTCCTAATACATTGCTTAAAGGAATAATATTTGATCCTTAAGGGATCATACCATAATATTCATCACAACAACTCATAAGTGCCAAGTTAAGATTACAACTAAAGTAATATAAATGTAATGATTAATCCTGACCTATCTTATTCTTATCTATTGTTACTATAAGTATCATAGTAATACCTAACTTTAACTCTTTAATGAGTTTGAGTTGGAAAGGGACTAAGTCAAGATCATTCACCATTATCTTTATTTCCATATCAATCTTTATAGAACATAACTTAATATCTGTTGTTCATCAATGATTGAGTAATCAACCATTGATTCACAAATTCTTTAACTATCAATACTTGATCTACTACTTCTTGATCTTATCATAGCATCTACTTAAATCTTTTAAAGAGGGCATAGTCCATAAATAACCCTTAATCCAATATGAGATACTAAGAAGATAATTTCAATACAATTGAAAAGTAGTATTGATGAAACCTTGGATAGCCAATTGGAAACCTAAGCTATAAATTATTAAAGTATTATAATGATCATGCCTTACTCATCAGGATTGTCTACCTATATCTAGTATAAAAGATATTGGTGGGTAGAACATGATTAAAACCCTAGTAGAGATAAGTTATCCTACAGTAGTGATTAAAAGCCACATTAACATAATGTGAGGTTGGAGTGTAAGTTATTAGAGTAAAGTAAATGTAAGACAGTATGATTCAATTAAATCTAGCATAGCATTGAGTTATGGAAGTAGTGTTATTCATCCTAAAGGATAGTAAGCTTTGGAGTAATATAGTTGGATGTATACATCTAATGAAGAAATATTAGTGATAGATGATTAAGGAAGATTATGAGTAGAGTTGAAAGAACTACTTGTTGGATTGAAGATTATCAACAGTAGAGTAGTGGATATAACCTAGTATGGATATGAGGAAACTATAAAATCTTCAATTTCAAGCTCATTGGATTTATCAATAAGTTTAGAAGAATAATAGGTGAATAAGAATATTTCTTGTGAAGTAAATCTCATCATGTTAAACCATGATGATGGATAGGAAGAAGTATTATATCTAGGAAAGGAATTCCTTAATTAAAGGTCTAGGATTGTGAATTATGGAAAATAGACATTCTTGGCAAACAACCAGCTCTATATCACTTTATAGGAATATTTTCCTATAGCAAATCACATAAGCACATCTCTGTCAATTCCAACCATCATAATTATGTGTGCTTAGGAGTATCTTTATCAATTCCTTTCTATAAAACAATCTAGATATAACTTTCTATTTTAAAAGGGTGACATCATTATAGATCACACACAGAAAACAATATGCTTAGTTATGAAATCTTTACTCACATCCACAAAGAAATCTAAGTATATTAAAAATCCTAAACCCTAGGGTAAATATTCACAATTCAAACCCTAAACTTCTTTGTTTATCATAATAGAACATATGCATTGCCATTTTCCAAGTCAATGGAAGTAGTAATAACCATATTAATTTCTTTTGTATTTCATGCATCAAATAATGATATAGGATCATTATAAATATAAAAATTTCTATTCAAACTATGAGCCAACTAGAGTTAAGTTTTATAAACAAATAAGGAAATATCGTACCATAAAGCCATGATTTAATGTAGAAAGAAAAATTAATAATAAGGGCTTCTACATAATATAAAAAGGGTTTTGATAGAAAACAAATAAAGAAATAATACCATTATATGACAAACTCATAAAAGAACCTTAATATACTTTATTAATGCTGCAATCATTCAGCAAATCAATTCTATAAGGAGAATTAAAATCAAATAAGGAAAATTCAAATCTGAAAGTAAAACAAAAAATAGAAAAAAGGAAAACAAGTAAAAAAACGAATCTTGGACGTGGCCAACTTCTCTCGGCTTACCTGTCGCCCCTATGCAGCCCACAGCCAATAACCAGCTCAAGGGTTGAAAGGAAAGAAATGCCAGGGGGTTTTCTGCAAAATCGACTTCGTCGTCTACCTCTCCCATCGAAGGCTCGGCCGCCGAGCTCCATCGTCGATCGACCGCTACTATGCATTGGAGGAGTAGATAAGATCACTCTCATACCAATCTCAGTCGGTCGCCACCCCCACCTCGCAGACCATTGTCGTGGTCTGACTCACCTAGGACCAAGCACGGAAGCCCGCACGCCGGGAATCATGTGAAATCGAGCATTCCTTTTCATCAGCCGCCGTGTCCATTATCGTTGATTCGCCGTCGTCACGCCTTACCAAGTCTCCTCGACCTCTCGATCGTCATCAGGGTAAGCTTACGCATCTCTGGACCCTAATTTCGCTTGTTGATTCTCACCATAGACCTTGTTTTGTTGAGCACCGCCGTTGGCCGCTGCAGAAGCTCATCGCCGGTGTATTTCCGGTGACCATTAGCAAGCAGTGTTACCACCAATAGGTTCGCCTTGGTTCCCTCTGTCCAATAGCATCGATCTTGTTCACCAGAGCATGGTGGTTTGCCGCCAGCGACCCTTCTCTGGTGGTGGAGGCCAGGCTGATGTCAGCATGACATCATGCTGGTGTCATCCTACCACCCCATCGCGGTTTGACCTGGTCTGTGTCTCACGTAGCATATGACGTGGCCTTGGGCCCATATGTCATTGTTTGGGAGTAGAGACAGGGTCGGTAACAAATATATTTACTAACCTGAGAGTTGAGGTGGACACTGGCCCACTGGTCAGTGACTCGGGCTAGGTGTGGGTGCGGTGTAAAAAGTTAATTCCTGTTTAAGAAATAAATAAAATGTTATAAACTCAATTATTAATATTCCAGAAATCAAATAAATGATTAAATATTGTTTAATTAATAACTTTTGATTTATAATTCAGAAAAATGTGTGTAATATATGAAAATTTGTAGCAAAATAAATCTACAACTTAAAATTATTATAAAATATTATTATGATGATTATTTAAATAAATATTATTTAATAAAGGTTTTATAAAACTTTGATAATTCATATTTTAATAATGATAAATGTTAAAAATATGAATAAAATACCAAAAATCTTAGAAAAATAAGAACTATAATTTAAAACTATAATCATGCATTATTATTTCGCTTACTTAGATATTTATTATTTATTAAGTATTTTTAAAGTATTAAATCTTATAAAAATCATATCTTATTATTTATAAATCATAAAAATAAATATAAGATACCAAAATGATCACAAAAATAATATCTACATGTTAAAAATATAATATTCCACTTTTGAGTTAAATAAAAATTCAAATATTTTAATAACTCAAATTTAAACTTATTTACTTAGTTTAAAATTCATATAAGGGTAAATAAAATTTGTTAATATTTCTAAAATTAGTCTATAAAGTCTAATAAATAAGTATTAGTCTGGGATAGTACTAATAAGTCATAATCATTCAAAACATTAGAAATACTATTATATTGAATTATCCTTCTAATATATGAATAAATTAGATCTTTAATAATTATAAAATCTTCAAGAATGATATATCAATCAAATACAACCTTAGAATGGACTAAATACAAAGATAATTCATGAATAGTCACTAGTACTATTTATTTATCCACAAACCATAATCATACCTTTATAAGGAAACAAGAAATCTTGTTCCACTACAAAATTAAGAGAGCACTACTTAAATAGAAGAATGACCATTCTTAAGTAACCTTAAGGCAACATTACCAAGTACACTAGGTACAAAGGTTATAAGCATTATACTTTCAAACTATCTTTGTTTTAAAGTTAACTTTAGTCTACAAGAATCTAAATATAACATTATAAACATTGTTATATGTTTTATAGTTAACTTTGGTTTGAAATAGTTAAGTTATAAAGCATCTCAAGCCCAAACTATTCAAGCAAGCACAAATAACATCGACCATCCCTAACTAACCACAAACATTGTTTAAACAATAGCAAAGGCATCTTTTCTTCAAAAGTTATTCGTTTTGCCACTCTAGACAATATATGACAAATAATCAAGATCACATTACTTCATACTTCACTTGTATACTTAGGATCGATAACATTTAAGCTCTTTATAAGTGACTTTACTTGTAAAGTAAAGTTTGAAGATACAATTAAAGTGTAAACAATCTTGAATAGCATTTCATAGGTGTATATTTATTTGTTGCATGAATATGTGTTGTTCACACACACTCACAAGCCCTAATAAGAAGCACAAGTGTGAAACTTATCTAAAAGGACAACACATTCTAAAGTAACCATTTCCGAAATCCTAACCCTAGAACAACGTTATCCCCGGTGAAAGTACAAAGGAAGTCGCCTAGAGGGGGGTGAATAGGCTTTTAAAATTATTACGACTTAGGCTCAAGTAAAGGCGGAATAAAATTAACGTTTAATTTATTGAACACAAAACCTAGCCACTAAGTTCACCTAGGTGCACCAACAACCTATGCTAATCAATACAAGCAACAAGGTGATAGCAAGGTATAAATACTTCAAGCATGATGGCTATCATAATGTAAAGTGCATAAGTAAAGGGCTCGGTTGAGAGATAACCGATGAACGCGGAGACGAAGATTTGTTTCCCGAAGTTCACTTCCAAAGAAGCTATGTCTCCGTTCGAGAGGTGCGATGGCGCAATGCTCTCCGAACGCCACAAATGGCTCACCTCGAGGTGTGGTGGCTCAATTCTCACGCAACGCCACACAAGGCCTCACTCCGGATGCGGAAGCATGGAACTCACCGACGCCACAAAAGGCTCACCCTATTCTCCCGAGTGCGCACCACAAAAGGCGGGCACTCGCTCCACTATGGGACGCTTGAGGGAGGTCACCGAACCCGTACAAGATTGGGGCTAACTCCACAACTCAATTGGAGGCTCCCAACAACAAAACCACAAGAGGATACAATGCCTCAAAAGGCCAACAACGCCACAAAAGGCTACAAGACCACAAAAGGTCAACAATCCAACCACACAACCGTCTAGGGTTCCAAGGAACCCAAGAGAAACAAGCTCACAAGCTTGAACTCGCCGAATCTCCGAGGAGAACTCAAACCTATGCACCAAATGAAAGGGCAAGTCCTTCTCGCCCAAATTGTTAGACCCCTCCTTTTATAAAGGAAAGGATCCCTGTGATTGTAATGCTAGTCCCTGGATCAATGCTAGCATCCACAGTTTAAGATGAAGTACACAGATACAAAGGTCGTTTATTACATTCATTCCAGAGATAAAACATAGTCTTTTACAACTCAGGGCCATAGGCCTAATACAATAGTTTAAGGAATAAGTAAATAAACATAAGTCTTCATCTTCATGTGCCACAGGCAAGCATGTTGAGTGTGGACTCATGACTCCTACTTATCATCGGAGTAACCTGCAACATCACAAGTTACAGCCACAGAGGGTCAATACTTTGGAATAGTATTGGCAAGTGATACCTTAGTATATTTTAAGTGGACTATATTACTATATGCATTTTGGCTAAGTGTAGCTTGGCTTGCTTTGCTTGAAAATAGGTTTTACCTATTAGTTGAAATCACTAAGTTTTTCTTTATCAAAAACTTCCCAAGAAACCACCAATAGACATTGGGGTCCTTCACCCTTGTTCACCCACCAAATTTTACTTAGAAGTTGGAGTGATGAGATTCTTGTAGCTTCCATGTCTTGATGCTCAAATTGTCCATTACCTTGGACTAGGCTAAGTACTTAGGTTTTTCATCTGCAGAGGTGGTGCACTTTCCCCACAAGACTTGGTTTCCCAAGACAGGACCTTTCAGAAGCCTTTCCTTAGTCAAATGGACGCGTTCCAACCTATCATCCCAACTACCACCAACTGTCCAAATGACTAAGTTCTAGCAACCTATATGATCAAGGCAGAGCCCATATTGCCAAGTGGTTGCACTGTAAGCTTTCTAAACACTTGGCCTCCAAATCCCTTTGTGCCTGGGTGGCATACCACAAGTGAGATACACAACCCAAGTCCATGGCTTTGTGTAACCACTCAACATAACCCAATCCTTCCATTCCACCCAGGAGGTTCATTTGACTTAGTTGTTTTATTAGGAAAGCATAAGTCTCATGACTTAGAAATATTTTCACTATAGTAAGTATAGATTTTCACCAACCCTTGTTTGCTAAATAGCTAGGCTAAGCATAGTAAGATAACTTAACTTAGGGAAAAATTCCCTAGCAATTCTACAATACTTAGGATTTCCCAACTTTGCATTAGGCAAAAATAGCATGCAAGACTTAGCAAAATATCTAATGATAGTACAAAACATAGGATAGAAATATTCATGAAAATATCACTTGCCTTGGTAGTGGGGAGAGATGCACTCTTCACAATCACAATCACTAGCAAAATCTACATAAAATTATAGCATACAATTACACACAATTATATACAATCAAAAATAATATGAATGCATGTATGCAAGAATTTACCAAGTGGTGATTTTGAAAATTCTACCAAGCATGCACATGTTTACAGAAACTTAACCAGTCACAAGTTTGCCAACTAAACTTATTTGACATCAAAACAAATTACTATACTAAATCTATACTCAAAATAGCCTTAAACATGTTTCCACAAATAAAGTCATTTTAACTGTTACTATTTGTTAAACACATTGGATATTCAGAAAGGTATTGTTTCACTGAATCCAACGGTATAAAGTTTGTAAAATTCCAACGTGGCATTCAAAAGTTATAGCTGTTTGAAGTTTGGATCTAAATCTGATTCAAATTTCTGTTTTTGAATTATCCCTAGACACGTGTCGCAGCCTCACTGGCGCGTACCGCTTCGGTTGGATCGGGTCCTGCGGACCGCACGATCTAAGTGGGATCTGGCGGCTCAGATGCGCGCCTACCCCTTCGTTTAAAATTCTATCCTAGCCCTACGATACAGATCCAACGGCCTAAATTACCAAGCCAAAATCTGGCGGCGCTTAGCGGTTGCGCGCGGCAGCGACGACCAGACGGTGGCGGCGCCAGCGATACAGGTCACTAGGAGGATAGGGAAGGTACTCACCGAGACCGCAAGGACGTGGGGATGCTCAACTTGTGGACAGCTCGGCAAGGGGCGCTCGGGGTTGCGGTGAATTCCTCGCCGGAGTTGGATCTGGCAACGGTGGCTCTGCTCGAGGTCGAAGGCGATGTTGTGGATCACTAGGAGGCAAACAGAGGATGTGGTTAGATGCATAAGACCACGGCGAAGATGCGTGCGTGAAAAACAGGGTTCGGGACGGTCTGGACTTACCGCTGGAGCTCGCCGGAGTTGAAGCTGGAGACGGTGGCGGTCAGTCGCTTGCGTAGCCGACGTTCTGGGTCACCCGCGGGCAAACCAAGAGTGTTAGGAGATGTGTGAGATCAAGTGGAGTCTGTTTGTGTGAAGCAGAGGCAGAGGGGTGGTCGTAGGTGGTCGGAGGTGGCCGGAATTTCTGTGGCAGCTCGTCGGAGGCGGCGGGGTTGCAGAGATCAATGTGCGCAGCCTGGGGGCGTTCTGTGCTTGGGGTTTGGGGGAGAAGAGAAGGGCGGAGGGGTTTATGTAGCCTGCATGACGAGAATCACTCGCGCCTTAACACGAATTTAAGCTGCGTAATCAACAGGAAACGGCCGCGTCAATTTTGGGGACGAACAAGTCGTGGGGGGGTGGAGACGACGATGCTCGGGTGGGCCGCGGTTGTCAGCGAGAGAGGGGAGTGGAAGCGGGTCCCTTCTGTCAGTGAGTTGGTGGGTGCGAGAGTGGGTAAAGAAAACGATTCGCGGGGTGTGCACTGCTGGGCTAGTCTGGGCCGTGTTGGGTTGGGTCGGCCAGATTGGCTGGTTGGCTATTTTTTTCTTCTCAATTCTTTTTCTTTTTCAGATTGAATTTCCAGAAATGGTTTTTAAACCTAAATTCAAAACTGTTTGAATCCAAAACTTTACAGGACTTTTGTAAAATAAAAATTTCTCTTAAATGAGTGTCAAACACATCTAAACATTTCAGAACACTTGGGTCCTTTTGCAAATAAATTAAACTATGCCTTTATGAGAGGTGATAATAGGCAAAGGATTTGTTTTAATTCATATTTTGCTTTTGATATTTTGTTCAAGCTTTTGAGACCACTTAAGTTTGAATTCAAAACATTCTGAATGAATAACAGCATCTTTCCCAAAAGCATGTAGCACAAAGGCTAGGGTTTTCATACATAAAATAATGAGCCACAAATGCTCCTGTTTTTGAAATGATTTTGAGAAAACCCTAAATGATGATGAATGCAAGGATGATATGAATGAGTTTTGGAATATGAATTTAGGGATGTTACACAAATTCCAACAAAGCTACAAAAGCTATTGGGGGAATAAGGGAGGAAGAACACAAGAGGAGAATACAAAACTCTCCTAGATCTAGATCCCAATGATTCCTTCACAAAGAAGGGATTTGGCTTGAGGGGATTGTAGATCTAGATCTCCTCTCACAAATCCCTCAAAAAGATGCAAGAATCATAGGAAGGGAAAGGGAGAGGGAAAGCTTCTTCAAGGTTAAGAATGGAGGACAGAGAGAAAGCCAAGAACCAAGAAGAAAAGCTAGTGCCCACGAAGGGTAAGAGGAGCCCCTTTTAAAGGGCTCCCAGATCTGCCAGTTATGGGCAGTCGCGACTCCTGGCCGGAAGTTCCGGTGGCACACAGCCAACGGTCAAAACTGCAAAGCGAGAAACAGAAAAAGCGAGTCCTGGCCGGAACTTCCGCCGGTCCACCGGAACTTCCGGTGGGAGTGAAACTTTCAGTGGAATTTCCGACAGAAGTTCCGTCAAATAGACATATCCAAAATAGAAGGTTACTGAACGTGAGCGAAAGAAGACCCGGAACTTCCACCAAAACTTACGGCGGCAAATATGCCCTAGCGGTACTTCCGGTGGGAAGCCGGAACTTCCGGTCAGGGAATTTCCAGAAACCAGAAAACCAGAAACGCAATAACTTTTGCATCCGAACTCCAAACGGGATGAAACCAATTTTGTTGGAAAGATAACGATGAATAGAAATATTGGGTATCACCTTGGGAGAAAATACCATGAACATATATGTGAAGTATCCCCCAAGGTGTGGAGCTGGAAAAATCGCAAGATCAAAAACCGCAATAAGATATGCAAGTGAAATCCTTAGATGATGAACTAGAGCTTGTTAAGATGATGACCACAAGCTCTAGATCCTCTCATGGATAAGAACCAAATAATAACCAAGAAATATAATGCTATGAATGCAAAGGTTTGAGCTCTCTCCGAACGATGCAAACGAGACATCCGCTTGAGAGCCCCTCTTGATAGAACGACTATCTATCCTAAACCCGGTCTCCCAACTAACAATACAAGACCGGCAAAAGAAAAGCCCTAACAAGAACATACCTTTGCCTTGAGCATCCCACTTGAACTTGATGTAGACCGTCTTGTTCTTCTATAGTGGGAACACCTTTCTTGGATGCTCTTGCTTGATGAAGATGAAGACTTGCAAATTGCTCCCCCATACTCCATGGGGAAACCTCTTCTTTGAACTTGTCTTCATCATTCCATGAGCATGAGGATGGCAAGCTTCAAGGATGAGATCTTCTAGAGATGGCGCATCTTGAGCTCGCCCTTCTTCATCCCTACTTGAGGTTGATCCATCTTGATGCAACTCTTTGCACATGTCTTGATCAACCTTCAAGCTCCTTCTTTCTTCATGATTCCAATGGGCACAAAGCCCTTGGACAATTCTTCATCTTCCAACCTTGAGACCAACACATGGACCAAGCGATGCCAATGGACAAACCTACAAGTGAAACTCAATTTACACATTAGTCCATAGAGATTGTCATTAATTACCAAAACCACACATGGGGGCATACATGCCCTTTCACCCGGGATTCGCGTTGATAAAAGTGCATCACATTACTTATGCATAGAGCATATTGCTTCTTTAAACATTAGTCCTTCACGGACCAATGATGCTGATTTCAGATTTTGGATCTTATATTATCTTGAAGACCGTGAGTGCATAATCTTGCAATCACAAAAGGCAAGTTCACACTTGCTCATGTCCTTTGGTTATTTTCTATAAAGTATTTTGCAAATCCAGTGTTGTCATCACCTGCATTTGAAAAAGGTCAGAAAACACTATTTTCGATAATAATGTGAGCTATTGGTTACTGATCCAGGGTGATAAGCTAATCTAGTAAATCTGACAGTTGGAATACCACTGTTCAGAACTACATCACCTAGGACTTAACAACCAATATTGCCAGTGATTTTTGCGTTGTATATTACGCGTTAACCATGATATTTGGAATGGGACGGAGAATTCAGTTGTATCTTCTTCCTCTCGCATGAAGCTGGATGTTTAGGTCGTGGCTGTTATCCTCGTAACGTGCATATTAATTGGTAATTCATAGAGGATATGCAGCATATGGGTGGGAATCGTCAACGTCCCACGATAGTTCTGGCATCTAGCGGTTTGTACAAACCATTGCCGTAATTCTTTATGTGGGCATGGTGTACACCAAGGAGGCATGCGAGGTCGCGAAGGGGGCAGTGATTGGCTTGGGTCATCTTCTGGGCCCCACATCATGGAATTGTGGACGGGAATAAGCTGCCCGGTTGTGCAACAAAGAGTTGATCTCTCATGGGTAAAGTAACGCACCTCTGTAGAGTGTAAGAACTATAACTTGTTACTCCCTATTCCGAGAAGGAGCTGCGAACGCGGCGGGGAATGAACTCCATGAAAGTTCTGGTAAACCCGTGAAGGCTGATAGACATAGTTTTTCAGAATAAAAGCAACCTTTGAAGAAATGTTTATGAAAACTTGCATTGCCTATGACCTACGGTCCGTGGCTGTAGTGATAGTGCATCAAACACTCCTTTTCTAGTGAATTTGCTGAGTACGCTCGTACTCAATGTATCTTCTTAACCCTTGCTAGATTCGGAAGCCGGGATAGACAACATCCACATCAAGTTATGCTCCAGGACTCATCATCCAAAGCTAAAACTCTTCAATGAAGTCAAGGAAGTCAACATATAGATCAACTCAAGTGAAGACGAAGTTACTGATTAGATAGGTATATAATCTCTAGACAAAGAACCTAATTCTGTAGTGTATTGCAATAACAGCAATGCCAATCCCTTAGTTAAAATACTAGTCTTAATAGTATAATAGTTCTTGCGTTGTTTATCTTTGATTCTTCTCCGTAAGAAGTTCTTTCTCTCTCTTTAACCTAGAGTGTTCTCTGGATTTTGTGTAAAGAGTGAGTTGTAACCTTTAGCCATGTATTGGACCGGCTGTGTTTCTGTTGTGCCATTCTGAGGGATGTAATACTAGTGAACGGTGTTTCATTGGTGTTATGTCAACGACTATTGTATACTACATCATGTAGTGGTATGCTGGGTCACCGCATCGTGTTTCTACTGTACTTCTTGAATTGATTAACTCCGATGTTTGGGGGCCGGCTAGTGTTTCCTCTAGGGGTTACAAGTATTATGTTAGCTTTGTGGATGACTACTCTCGTTTTTGCTGGATTTATCTTCTGAAACACAAATATGATGTAGAACAAATCTTTTATGCATTCTAGACTCATGTTGAACGTCTCTTGAATGCCAAGATCAAGGCGGTTTAGTCCGATTGGGGTGGGGAATACCATCATCTTCATAGTTATTTTGAGCGCACAAGCATAGTTCATAATGTCTCATGCCCCCATACTTCTCAGCAAAACGGTATTGTTGAGCGTAAACATCAACACTTGGTCGAGACAGGTCTTGCACTTCTTGCACACTTGCAGCTTCGCCTGTGTTGAAGCCTTTCTTACAACATGTTATCTTATTGATCGTATGCCCACTCCTGTCATCAACACGGAAACACCTCTTTTTCGACTCATGCATATTCAGCCCACCCATTCCTTTCTTCGTATTTTTGGGTGCGCTTGTTGGCCAAGTCTTCGCAAATATAACTCCACAAAAAAGAATTATGTTCTAAGATGTGTGTTTTATCGGGTATAGCCCTATGCACAAGGGGTACAAGTGTTTGGATAGATCCATGGGGAGAATTTACATCTCGTGTGATGTTGTCTTTGATGAGTTTGTGTTTCCTTTTGCTACTCCTGGTGTTTCGGTCGATGTGTCCACTCTCGAACAAGCAATTCGTTTTCCTCCTGATGAACCAGTTACTAGTGAACCTATATGAAATTATGAGCTTTCATACTTGTCTACTAAACTAACTATGCAAAGTGATGTTGTTTCTGCACCTGCACCCATCGACCTTCCTGGACGTTCCCTGGAGTAGGCAATCGGCGCCCTCCCAATCGACGTGAATGGGGCGGCCATGCATGCGCCATCCTTTGGCGCCACGCCCGAGTTGCGAGCGCCCTCTGCTAGCCTGCCTTCTCCAGTGGCAGCCCATGGGCCACAGGAGACGCCTACACCCGGTCATCCTGTGTCGCCTCTTTCCGCTCTATCGGCCTCAACGTCTTCGACTAACCCGTCTGCAGCTACTGAATCGTAGCATGCGATGATCACTTGCCATCGTGACCAGACTCGACGCGAGAAGATGTACACAGACATTAATGTTCGGTATGATCCTCGCCAGTGCATGTTATTTGCTACTCCTTCGTCGCATCGAGAGGCACTTCTCGAGCCGGTGTGGCATTATGCTATGGTGGACGAGTTCGCTGCATTATAGAAGACTGGCACGTGGACCTTGGTTCCACGACCACTTGGCGTCAATATAGTTGGCAGCAAGTGTATTTCCAAGATGAAGCATCGTCCCGACGGGTCTATTGATAAGAACAAATCAAGGTTGGTAACCCGTGGCTTCACTCAGCAACATATGATTGACTATGAAGATACTTTTAGTCTGGTGGTGAAGCCATCCACAGTTCGTCTTGTACTGTCTCTTGTGGTGTCTCGTGGTTGGAATCTTTGACAGGTAGATGTTAGCAATGCCTTTTTGCATGGTTTCTTGGCTAAGGATGTCTATATGTAGCAACCCCCTGTGTTTGAGGATGCCCTGTATCCCTCTCATGTATGCAAGATTCAGCGGTCGATATATGGTCTGAAGCAGTCCCCGCGTGCATGGTATGCATGACTAAGTTAGCTTCTTCATCATCTCGGATTTGTCTCTTCCAAGGCTGATACATCACTATTCATCTACTCTCATGATAGGGTGCAAATTTTTATGCTGGTCTATGTGGATGACATTGTTATTGCTGGCTCTACTTAGGAGGATGTGGATAGTTTGGTTCGTTCACTCCGGTTGGATTACTTCCTTGGATTGGAGGCCACATACAATTCAGGGGGGATGACATTGAATCAAAGGAAGTATTCGCTTGATCTCCTTCACCGAGTAAACATGGAGAATTGTAATTCAGCCACCACTCCTCTTGCAGTATCGGAGACTTTGGCTAGAGACTCAGGTACTCCACTGAGTTCAGATGATTCACACAGGTATCGCAGTTTTGTTGGTGGACTTCAGTATTTAACACTCACATGGCTGTATATCTCTTTTGCAGTAAACAAAGTTTTCCAATTTTTGCCACAACCCACTTGAAAGGATCTTATGGGCACCTAGAGGGGGGGTGGGGGTGAATAGGTGCTACTTCAAATTTTACTCTTTTTCAAATTAGGGTTTGACACAAAAGGTAAATTCTCTAGATTATGCCACTAAGGTGAATTTACCTATATGTCAAGCTAGCACATACACAAGCAAGAACAAGTAAAGTAAGCTGCGGTAAAGGATAAAAGTAACCAAAGTGGAGCACGCGGAGTGATACATTGTAAACGTATCTATAATTTTTGATGCTCCATGCTTGGTTTGTATAGAATTTCTTATGTTTTTTCTACACTTTGAGGTACTTTTATACATTTTATGAGACTAACCTATTAACAACATGCCACAGTGCCAGTTGCATGTTTTCTGCTATTTTTGGTTTCAGAAAAGCCAGAAAATAAATATTCTCGGAATTGGACGAGACAAAAGCCAAAGTCAATATTTTACCGGAGCAGACACGAAGTCCAGAGGAGAGATGAGGAGGCGAAATGAAGCGGCCACACCTAGGGGTGGCCCGGGTCCCCTGGCCGCGCCATCCCCTGGTGTGGGCCCCTCGAGGCTTCACCAACCTTGCCCTTACGCCTATATATACGTCTCCCCGAGACATAAACCCTAAGGCAGATCAGATCTCCACAAAAAGTCCGTAGTGCCGCCGCCACCAAAGAGGAGATTCGGGGGACAGAAGTCTCTGTTCTGGCACCCTGCCGGGACGGGGAATTGCCTCTGGAGCCATCTCCATTGACTCCACTGCCATCTCCATTGCCGTTGCTGACTCCCATGATAAGGAGGGAGTAGTTCTCCATCGAGGCTAAGGGCTCTACCGGTAGCTATGTGTTCATCTCTCTCTATGCATGATCATATTGTGATCATGAGCTTTGTAATCAAGTATATCTACTCTACTACTCAAGTGCTTTAATTATTGTTATCTCCGGTTATCCCCACGTGTGTGAAGTTTATAGTGTGCACAGCATGTGACACTTAGGCTAAAGATTACAGAAATACTTATCATGAGTTATATTTTGAGTTGGATGTCTCTATGAAATTGTGGTGTTTGTTGGAACCATCTAGGCTCAAGGTGATAGTGTGGAGTTATCTAGATGGGGAATGCAAACTTTAAGGAATGCTTTTGTAGCCCTACCGTGGATTAGAGTTATCCAACTGAAGAGTAGTTCAGAGTAGATTAATGAAGGGAAGACATTTATATGAGAGTGTCACTAGTGAAAGTATGATCCCTAGGCCTTGTTTTTAAGTATTGAAACACCGTTTACAACTAGTCCTACTACATGTTTGCTTGCTTCCATCTTTATTTCAGATTTCCTTTAGTCTCTTGCTCCCTGTCAAGCTCTTTTCTGGCACCGTTGTCTTATAATCATCCATATTACTTGTATTTCACTATCTCTTTGCTGAACTAGTGCACCTATACACCTTACAAGTGTATTGTGTGTGTTGGGGACACAAGAGACTTCTTGTATCTTGATTGCAGGGTTGTTTGAGAGGGATACCTTTGAACTCTTCCTCCCTGAGTTCGATAAACCTTGTGTGATCCACTTAAGGGAAACTTGCTGCTTTCCTACAAACCTCTGCACTTGGAGGCCCAACACTGTTTACAAGAATAGAAGCGTGAGTAGACATCAAGCTCTTTTCTGGCGCCGTTGCCAAGGAGGTAAGGTAAAAGTTAGTCACATCCTCTGGCTACTAAGCTATCTTCTAGTACTGTTGCTGGTGTGTGAGTGCTCGAAGTTAGATTCTGCAATTATATCTTTTTGTTTCTTGTTTCTATTTTCACTAGTTAGGCTTAATGGAAAACATCAAAAAATTTAGAGAGCTTTATAGTATTTATCTTGAGTTATGACATGAAGTGTTTGAAGAGAAAATTAAAAAACCTATGGAACTTTATTTTCATGCTAATAGCAATGTTATTAGTATGAATTCTTTGAACACCATTATTGCTAATGCTATGGAAACGTCTAAGCTTGGGGAAGCTAGTTTTTATGAAAATGATCTTTTTAGTACCCCAGCTTTAGAGGAGAAAATTTGCTTTGATGATACTATATCTCCAATATATGAAGATTACAATGATGAATATGAGATTTTCAGTCCACCTACTATTGAGGAGAAAATTAATTATGATTACAATATGCCTCCTATATTGGATGATTATGGTGATGAGAATAATAATGATAGCTATTTTTTTGAATTTGCTCCCACTACAATTAATAAGAATGACTATCCTTATGTGGAGAGTAATAATTATTTTATGCATGTGGCTCACGATAAGAATGTTTTATGTGATAATTATATTGTTAATTTTATTCATGTTGCTACTGAAAGTCATTGTGAGAGAGGGAAACATGGTTTTATGCATCTCAATAGTATTAACTTTCCTCTCTTTATGTTGAAAATTTTGAAGTTGCATTTGTTTTGGTTCCCTATGCTTGTTGCTTTGTGATTTCATGACTTGTTTCTTTACAAGATTATTTTTCATAGGAAGTGGGTTAGACTTAAATTTGTTTTATATTTGCTTCTTGATGCTCTCTTTTACTTCAATTCATGCTTCTTATGTGAGCATCTTCTCAAATTATCATGCCTAACTTAAAGGCGTTAAAGAAAAGTACTAATTGGGAGATAACCCAAATTTCAGTAGGTTTTTATTTTGTTGAGTCTTGGAAATTATTGCTCTATTATAACCTATCCTTATCCTTTTTGTGTGGTTTTTGTGCCAATAATAACCTCTAATGAGAGACAAGTAAGATTTGGGGAGTTGCTTGTGACACCCCCGGGATCAGGGATAAACAAATCCCAGACCTCTGTCTGACATAAGCTTAACCTTGACTCGAGTTTATCCAGTGAAGAATCGATAACACAGTAGTGACCCTACGACACAAAAATTATTACAGCAAGATCATAACTGAGCAGAGAACCAAATTATTACAAGTACAGGTCACTGACCACAAACATCAAACAACGTAAGGAAAATTATGCTATCAAGTATAGCAAACTTAACAAATGGCCTAAGAGGCCTGAAGCATAATAATGACGTCCTAGCCCATAGATTCTAGGCTACCGGCTGGGACCCCAAGCTACTCGTCGGTGTCGATGTAGTACGGAAATGATCTTCAGGTGAACACTTACTCTGCCAAAGTTATCAACAAAGCAAGGGTGAGTACAAGGTGTACTCCGCAAGACTTATGGCTGGTGGAGTTGTTTTGCATAAAGCCATCTTTGTTTAGAAATCAAAGAAGAGAAGAAGCTCATCTAGTCAGAGTATTTTAAAAGGGGATAAGAGAGCGACATCTCTGAAATATTGATCATCATCTTTTGATATCCACCGAATCATCATCATCACCTGAACTAGGATCACCCCCTCGTACCCATGAGGAAGCATCCTTAAGCACACATTTATCTGCCAAGTTTTACGATTAGGTTATAGTTCTCTATGATCTTGAGTCCGATCGCCAAGTCGTTCATAACCGTGAACAAGGCTTTTCTAAAAGATTATTACCCTGCAGGGGTGTACAACTTTACCCACACGTACCAAATGACTCTTATTGCCACTTGACACACTTCCTCGGTGTGCTGGCAGAGGGTGTGGTTGGACATGACCTTTACCTTGATTTCGCCGAGACCATGAGTCACGCAATAAGTATGGTTCCGCCGTAACGGGTCAAATCCCGAAGCCGGTACTTAAAGATATGAGGCGAGGTTGATTCACCAGGGGATCCATCGACCCCAAGCAACCCCGACCATGCTTACCTACCTGTTAATAATGCATCTCCTTCACCGCCTTCCAGAATGCATGTCGAATGGAACGCCCGAACTATGTGACTCATGGAATCTACTAGGCAAGTTAGTCATGAGGTTGTCCAGGCCCCGTGTGGTTGTACTCTCGTCTTGGTTCCAAATGCAAGAACTTGGGTCCTAGTGGTGGGGAGCATGGGACTAGAAAAACCACATCCCACCGTGTCCTCCCATACAAGTCTTAGCATATTTAATCTCATATCACCTCAGATATCATCTCATCACGTTCTCCTGTCATACTAGATTCTCCGCATCTGATACATCATCTGGATGAACCAGCACTAGAAGCTATGCATGGCTAAGCAGGACACAGATATAAGCTTTAGTAGTGCACACAAGCCAAACCTAGTTATGCTAGGAGAAGTGGATTAGGTAATATAAGCTCAAAGGGAGTAATGCAACAGATAGGATACTATATCTACCGATAAAATACCACAGTAGAATCATATGCATCATGGCAGGAATTGAAATTCTTTTGAAATCATAGGATTATATCATGGTGGGGCTATGCTTACCTTTGCCAGTTGATAGCAGATAAATAGATCTTTGAAAGCCTTGTACTTGACTTGGTTATAGTTGGTCAAGTATTGTTCTTTGATCTTCGACGGTCTTGATCTCGGTCTTCGATCTCGATCTCGATATCGTATTCTACTGGGAAGAACCAAACACCGGAAAGAGAGGGAAATGATCAACACATGGCATCGATGCAATGCTCAAGCAAGGATGATGATATGACAAGTTAAATTGTATTGAAATGAAACCCTAAAACATGCTCGACAGTTTAATTGGGGTTCCGAGGGGTATAAACCCTAACTCAGGGAAACTCCGGAATCACCTATGAGGGGTTAATATGTTCTTCTAATTAAACTTGTCATGTAAATTTATTAACAATGCATGATTATAGTGTAAATAGATAGATTTCATTTTTATGAACATTTTGATATATCATACTTATTTTTCTGATTTATAAATAAATAGTTATTGAATTTACAAGTTTAAAATCATTTTTTGGAATTATTAAACCTTTTTAAAACATTTATTGCACATGGCTGATATCAGCACATGCACCAGATACTTTTACACTCGAACTGAACCTAGCTAGTGAGACTGACAGAGGGGCCCGAGGCCACCTCAACGGCCACTCTGGCGGTCAGCGGTCAAAGAGGACCTGGGGCCATGTCGGCGTGACGCCAGTGTGACATCAGCTCGGCGGCCACCACTAGATGGTCGCCGGAGACAGCGGAGGAGGGCGCGCGGGGCTGCAATACCTAGCCTACTCGAACCAGCGCAGCAAGGCAGACACAAAGGTGGTTGCGCCGCTAAGAACAGGTCACCGGAGACACAACGGCGAGCGACGGCGATGGTGGATCTTGCAGAGACACGGAATGCACCAACCACGACAAGCAAGTGGGCAAACGGAGAGTGCCATGAGCACCAGAAGCTCACCAGCAATGCGAGAAGGTTGTCGTAGAGGCAAGGGGCTACCGGAATCGATGGCGGGGCGATGGCCGGAGTCGGGGACGGAGGTTCCAATTCGGCCGAATACTTCCATCCCAGCAAGTGTAGCTCAACGGATAGGAGGAGCGTGACACGAAGGTCTCAACGGTGGACACGGCTTCGCCTGGGGCGGTCGGAGACGACGGAGCGCCGGCGATATTGGCTGCTAGGGTTCAGGATCTTACGCTGGAGGAAAGAGAGAGGTCGCTGGAGAGGGGGAAAATGGATGAGGGCGAAGGAGACGTGGTCGCGACTCTCTTATCCATCTCCACGCGGCGGCGAATGGCGGTATGCAGGCGGCGGGGATCAACGGCGGTGCCGGCGACACGATGTTGATTCCTCGTCGTCGAGGAAGACGACAGGAACAACGCCGGGCTGGGCCATGGTTGCCCATTTTTTAAACTGAAAACCTTCTTCCAATTCTGTTTTGCATTTCTCTTTGTAATTTCAAATTCAAATCTATTTTGAGCAGCACAAACATGCCACAGATTTTGTGAAACATTTAAAATAATGTGAGACCCTTGTAACTTTTTGGGCTTCACAATTTTGGCACTTTTCAAAATATAAAACCTTTTTGAATGCATTTCAAAAATAGAGGGAAGGATTAGGGTTTAGGGTTTTAATTTATTTCTTAATGCTTGCATAAAGGGTCTGGAGGGTCGACCAAGAGACATTTAGCAATGCTACTTTAAATGTTCTCCTTGATGTTCGAGACACGAGAAATCAAGTATAGATCGGACTTCGGATACAAAGAAAACCATAAGCACAACTCCTACAATAAATCGTAGAATATGCCTCATGAAGAGTGGTTGTTATTGCTGAATCAAGAGAATATGACAAAGGGTCTTTCCAGTTAATGTGTCAACCATTACATCAATCTTGCCAGATTTACAAAGAGACCTATGTAAAAACCTTGAGGAACACCAACCATCATTGTTGCTTGAGATTCAGCTTTGGTTAGGGAAATGATATTTCAGACTCAGCTTGTCCGAATAGAATTTTTTCAACATTTACGACAAAGGTAAAGTTACTAGATTCTCAAGACATGGACTACAGTGTAAAGCTCCAAAAGACTGAGCTGGATTGCTATACCCATGTATTAACATCCTGTAGAAAGACAACTTCATACATATAAAGTACCAACAATGAAACACACATATATCCTTAAGGAACGGATATAACTATACTCAAATCCACGGCGACATCTTTTAGCAATTGCACGTGAACCAGAGAAGGTTACTTCTAACATCCAGAACACATACTTCGAGATTACTCGAAGATGGTTCTCGAAAGTTTCCAACATTGATGCCAAATGTTCCATATGAATCAAATCTATTATGGAGAAGATGAGGATTTCATCGATGGGCTCAACAACAAACTTATCAAGACACTTCAAGAAGATGGACTCGTATGTTGCATGAACAAGACAAAAATACTTGTTAGATCAAAGGACACGAAGATGTACTCATGTGAAACATCACATGAAGAAACATCATCAAGATAGTCCTTGGAACTGAGTTTGATTTGACGATAACCCAAATCAAATCAAAGGTGGGGGAAGATAATATATCCACAAAGGAGATATTATCTAACTTCAACACGAACAAAACTAGACATCCCTTTATGAAGGAACATAGTCAGTTAGAACTTTTGTCTTACAACTCTCCAAGTTTTTGTTTAAGCTCATCCAACTAGTTCAAGGGTATCCAGTATGGATCCTTGGACAAAAGAGAGCAGTTCATAGAACTTGCTTGCTCAAGAACTTGACATCACGGTCATGTGGCAACAAGGCGATACTTCTAGTAAGACATCCAGAATATCACGAACCACCGATATGTCACTTAGTTCGAGAGGAAACTTGCTTGGTAAGGCAAGCAGACACAGTCTCAGAGCTTCGACACGGGCCTAACTATTTGACCGAAGAGAGCATACCAGAATAACAGACTTGGTGGCACAATCATCCTTTGCTTAGTGATAGGATTAACCAATCACGCTAAGGATGACACAAATGTCCTTGAGTTCAAAGCAATGACAATTGCTAATAATATCAGATGACCACATTATTACACACACGCATCATTCACGAGTGCGAAAGCTCGATTAAGGGTGCGTAATTATGTGTAAGAGCATCACTTCATTAAGGGGTCAGGAAACTTAGCACGACCTCTTAGTATAAAAGGGTGTGATACTTTAAGATAGAACATATGGAAGGAAATAAATGCCTCTTCATCTGTGGATTACAACACTTTGACCTGGTCCTAGATATGACGAGGTACTAGAGTTTGTTTCTCTTGACAATACTGAAATGGTTTTTCATGACGGACCACAAGAGTATCTTGCACCGGAAGACACCAATGCACATGTACTACTTGGCTACCAGCTGGCAGACAAAGGTCGGAAAACAACAAGGGGGAAAGACCATGCTCAGGATAGAATTCCAGGATGTGGATGCATAAGTCAACAATCTTCCGAAAACCAATGCAGAGAAGGGGTAAAGTGTGGCAGAGTCACAAGTATAGATGCGAGACTCTCGAGGAGTACTCTTGTCGTGATATTTTTGGTTCCATTAAAGAACACCTGCCATAGCATGTGGTAGGGGAAGTCCTTAGTTGTCACAACTCAATCACGCCAATAACCACAAGCTTGAAGGCTAGAATTGTCGTACCAGCCATCCTGAGGTAATGTGTGAACATTAACGACAGGGGTCAAAGAAAGGATCTTGGGTTAAAGGTCAACTTCATGTACAAGATTCACAACAATAGAATCCAGCACAATCCGGGATCTTCGGTTCAAGTCCAAGGGTTAAAACCCAAAGAAAGGAGTAACTACTACTTGAGTGACATAGCATACACTGCAAGGTAGTAATCACGAGGTAGCTTCCAAGAGAAGAAACGACTTCTGAAGTACCCAACAAACGAAAAGGAGGCACTCAAGGCGAAAGGAAACCTCGAAGCCTAGAACAGAACACTATGGAACCAACAATTTAGTATTGTGGATCCAAAGGATAGAGAGATCATGATAGAAAGGAATCTCTTAGCTGAACAAGAGCAAAGGGAAACAAGGAGTTCACAACACACAACTCTAGAGAAATCAACACTAGGTCAACTGGCTTAGAAACGACATGCTTAGAAGGCACCTAAGTTTTGAAAGACTAGAAGAGATATCAAAACTTTTCCAAAATCAACACCAGATAAGATAACCCAGACTTAGAGCGAAACTGGATAAGGAGAAAAAGACGCATACTAGAGTTTTCGCAAATACTTTTCAGCTTTAAAATAGTTTTCACAAGCACTAGACTCAACATCGACCAATAGCAAGGTTTTCCTACGGTCGGTACTACTCTGATACCGAAACCTGTGACACCCCCGGGATCAGGGCTAAACAAATCCCAGACCTCCTTTTGACATAAGCTTAACCTTGACTCAAGGATATCCTATGAAGAATCGATAACACAACAGTGACCCTACGAAACAAATATTATTACAGCAAGCTCATAACTGAGCAGAGAACCAAATTATTACAAGCAGAGGTCACTGACCACAAACATCAAATAACAAAAGGCAAATTATACTTTTAAGTGTAGCAAACTAAAAAAATGGCCTAAGAGGCCTGAAGCATAATCATGACGTCCCAACCCATAGATTCCAGGCTGCTGGCCGGGAACCCCAAGCTACTCGCCGGTGTCGATGTAGTATGGAATTGTTCTTCAGGTGAACACTTACTCTGCCAAAGTTATCAACAAAGCAATGGTGAGTACAAGGTGTACTCCGCAAGAATTATGGCTGGTGGAGTTGTTTTGCATAAAGCCATCTTTGTTTATAAATCAAGGGAGAGAAGAAGCTCGTCTAGTCAGAGTATTTTAAAAGGGGATAAGAGAGCGACATCTCCGAAATATTGATCATCATCTTTTGATATCCACTGAATCATCATCATCACCTGAACTAGGATCACCCCTCTTACCCATGAGGAAGCATCCTTAAGCACACATTGATCTGCCAAGTTTTACGATTAGGTTATAGTTCTCTATGATCTTGAGTCCGGTCGCCAAGTCGTTCATAACGGTGAACACGGCTTTTCGAAAAGATTATTACCCTGCAGGGGTGTACAACTTTACCCACACGTACCAACCGACTCTTATTGCCACTTGACACACTTCCTTGGTGTGCTGGCAGAGGGTGTGGTTGGACACGACCTTTACCTTGCTTTTGCCGAGACCATGAGTCACGCAATAAGTATGGTTCCCCGTAACGGGTCAAATCCCGAAGACGGTACTTAAAGATGTGAGGCGAGGTTGGTTCACTAGGGGCTCCATCGACCCCAAGCAACCTCGGCCACGCTTACCTACCTGTTATGAATGCACCTCCTTCACCGCCTTCGAGAAGATCCAGAATGCATGTCGAATAGAACGCCATAACTATGTGACTCATGGAATCTACTAGGCAAGTTAGTTAGTCATGAGGTTGTCCAGGCCCCGTGTGGTTGTACGATCGTCTTGGTTCCAAAGGCAAGAAATCGGGTCCTAGTGGCGGCGAGCATGGGACTAGAAACACCACATCCCACCGTGGCCTCCCATACAAGCCTTAGCATATTTAATCTCATATCACCTCTAATCTCATCTCATCACGTTCTCCTGTCATACTAGATTCTCTGCATCTAATACATCATCTGGATGAACCAGCACTAGCAGCTATGCATGGCTAAGCAGGACACAGATATAAGCTTTAGCAGTGCACACAAGCCAAACCTAGTTATGCTAGGAGAAGTGGATCAGGTAATATAAGCTCAAAGGGAGTAATGCAATAGATAGTATATTGTATCTACCGATAAAAGACCACAGTAGAATCGTATGCATCATGGCAGGAATTGAAATTCTTTCGAAATCATAGGATTATATCATGGTGGGGCTATGCTTGCCTTTTCCAGTTGATAGCAGATAAATAGATTTTTGAAAGTCTTGTACTTAACTTGGTTACAGTTGGTCAAGTATTGTTCTTCGATCTTCGACGGTCTTGATCTCGGTCTTCTATCTCAATCTCGATATGATATTCTACCAGGAAGAACCAAACACCGGAAAGAGAGGGAAACAATCAACACATGGCATCGATGCAATGCTCAAGAAACGATGATGATATGACAAGTTAAATTGTATTGAAATGAAACCCTAAAACATGCTCGACAGTTTAATCGGGGTTCCGAGGGGTATAAACCCTAACTCGGGGAAACTCTGGAATCACCTGTGAGGGGTTACTATGTTCTTCTAATTAAACTTGTCACGTAAATTGATTAACAATACATGATTATAGTGTAAATAGATAGATTTCATTTTTCTAAACATTTTGATATATCATACTTGTTTTTCTGATTTATAAATAAATAGTTATTGAATTTACAAGTTTAAAATAATTTTCTGGAATTATTAAACCTTTTTAAAACATTTATTGCACAGGGCTGACATCAGCACATGCACCAGATACTTTTACACTCAAAATGAAACTAGCCAGTGAGACTGACAGAGGGGACCGAGGCCACCTCAACGGCCACGCTGTCGGTCAGCGGTGAAAGAGGACCCGGGGCCACGTCGGCATGACGCCAGGGTGACATCAGCCTGGCGGCCACCGCCAGATGGTCTCCGGAGACGGCGGAGGAGGGCGGGCGGGGCTTCAATACCTAGCCTACTCGAACCAGCGCAACAAGGTAGACACAAAGGTGGAGGCGCCGCTAAGAACAGGTTACCAGAGACACAACGGTGAGCAGCAGCGACGGTGGAGCTTGTAGAGACACGGCGTGCAGCAACCACGGCAAGCAAGCGGGCAAACGGAGAGTTCCATGAGCACCAGAAGCTCACCAACAATGCGATAAGGTTGTCGTAGAGGCAAGGGGCTGCCGGAATCGATGGTGGGGAAACGACCGGAGTCGGGGACGGAGGTTCCAATTCTGCCGATTACTTCCATCCCAGCAAGCGTAGCTCAACGGAGAGGAGGAGGGTGACACGACGGTCTCAACGGTGGACATGGCTTGGCCTGGGGCGGTCGGAGACGACGGAGCGCCGGCGAGATTGGCAGCTAGGGTTCGGGATCTTGCCCTGGAGGAAAGAGAGAGGTCGCTGGAGAGGGGGAAAATGGATGAGGGCAAAGGAGATGTGGCCGCGACGCTCTTATCCATCTCCACACAGCGGCGAACGGAGGGATGCAGGCGGCGGGGATCAATGGAGGTGTCGGCGACACGGTGCTGCTTCCTTGTCATTGAGGAAGACGACAGGAATGATGCCGAAGCGATATGGCCTGCGCCTGGGCCATGGCTGGGCTTCTGCTGGGCCTTAGATGCTGCGCGCTGGTGGCAGGGAGGAGAGGAGAGGGATGGGCCGGCTTGTTTGGCTGTTGCTGCCCTTTTTTAAACTGAAAACCTTTTTCCAATTATGTTTTGCATTTCTATTGTTAATTTCAAATTCAAATCTATTTTGAGCAGCACAAACATGCCACAGATTTTTTGAAACATTTAAAATAATGTGAGACCCTTGTAACTTTTTGGGCTTCACAATTTTGGCACTTTTCAAAATATAAAACCTTTTGAATGCATTTCAAAAAGAGAGGGAAGGATTAGGATTTAGGGTTTTAATTTATTTCCTAATGCTTGCATTTCAAGGAATGATGCTCATGATGCACAAACAAACCCTAATTATTATTTACTAAAAACTGGGGTGTTACATTGCTGTCCCAAAACAGATTTTTGTGCTTCACTATAAAAATTCGTGAAAAATCCCTGTATGTAGGATTGAGCTGTAATTGTTTGATATTATGACCCAGGTTGTTATCTAACTTTCGTTAGTTTAATACTTTTCTATTTGAGCAACAGAAGGTCTTCGAAAAAATTGGTTTCTACCTACCGGTCTGTTTTGACAGATTTCTGCCATTATTTGCATTTGCCTCTTATCGGTTTCTTTTTGAGTTCTCTTTGATCACTTGAGATTTTAAAAGGAATTGCTATATTAGTTTGTGTTCCAATGGAAGTTTTACTTGTGTTGAAACTAAACCCAAAGGCTTGTTATCTTGAATACACTAATGTTGCTAATGAAGATTGTGTGAAGTTTTGTATGAAGGAAATTTTCAAGTGTAGGGGAAGAACGAGGTGATGAGATGAAGAATGGACAAAAGCTCAAGCTTGGGGATGCCACCCTGTGTCACCCCAAGAAATATTCAAGAGGTACAAGCGTCAAAGCTTGGGGATGCCCAAGGCATCCCCTTCTTTATCAATAAAAATCTCATGTCTCTTTGACACTTCATTTTTATTGTTTCATGCACCTTTGTATTGTTCTTGGAGCATCTTAGTTTTTGTTTTGCTTTGTTTGCTGCAATAATATGGTTGGATCCCAACACACTTCTTTTGGAGAGAGACACACTCTGTTTTCATTGCCTAGAACACTCTAGTTTTCATTCTTATTGTTTTGTGAGTGTTCTCTTTTGCTAGCACTGTGTTTAGCCTTAGTTTTCTTATGCTTTCTGCTTAGAACTTTTTATTTCTTCTTTGTGGATATGTGATACAAGCTCACTATCTTTATTTATTATTATCTTTATGAGTTGTTTCAAATAAGTTGATTAGTGTTGGAAAAGAGTAGAAAGTTTCATGCTTATAGTGGTACAAAAGGGAGCTTGTTTTGACTGTGGCTTAGACTTTATCATGTCATGCTAGATGTTGATTTGACCTTATGCTTAGTGATTATTGTTGTAGCATGACTTGTTCCTGACAATAGAGATTGCTTAATGTGCCTTGAAAGAATCATGCGTTGTTATAGCACACAAAAGCATAATATTGTGGTATTCTCCTTTGATGCTTTATTTGGGTTGACTTGGCACATGCTTACACCATGTTAAGACTATGAACCAGTAACCTTAGCCTCTATGATTATTTAGTTTTTGACTTGTGATACCAATTTATGCTTTGATTGATGATGTTTTGTCGCTCTGCATGATTATGGCCATTATTGCTCTCTTAGTTGGTCGCTCCCAGTCTTTTGCTAGCCTCCACTTGTATTGAGTAAGCTCTACTCATGCATCCAAATCCCAAGAAACCAAGTTATTCCAAAGAGTACATTATAAATTCCTATGCATGGTATGTTACACCATTCCAAGTATATTATTGTTTTATCTATCTTCCAAATTAAAGTTTTTATGTGAAAAGTAGTGATTAAAGCTCTCACAAACTTGATGACACACTTTATTTTTCTTGCCCCTAATAAACTTGAACCATTGTGTCATCTATGTTGTATATGCTTGCACTTATAAGTTGGGAATTAGCAGAACCATGCTATCATGGGGAACACTTTCGACACCTCTACATATTACCCAGTTGATATCATGATCTTTTATTTATGGATGTCGGTGGTGTGAAATAAAAGGGAAGCCTGTAAGTTCATGGAGTATAATATATGTGTTAGATAAACGCCCGGGCGGCTAGCCTAATCTATCCCTAATCATGGTGGAAACTTGCAGCATCACCATAGTGAGCAAACCATGAAGCATCCTTAGAAAAAAAATATAGAAAAAAGAGAGAGAAAAATGCACCATGCTCATGTTAAATAAAAGAATCGCTGAGATGCTCACTGTCTGTTGCCTTGTCATTTTGATATGGGATATCTCCTGTGTCATGGGGGCAAGGGGTACCCCATTGGCGGTTCTCTATGATACACATATACTTACAATGACAAGAACTTGCTTGTGACTAAAGTTGAGTAGCATGAAGAATGGCCCTCGTACTCAAGGGACATGAAATTGCCAACTTATGATTTGTCAAGCATATAATCCATATTTGTTTCACTTTAACCTTAATCACTTCAAGATTCTTATGATAGGGGCAATGAGATCTGAAAGCTAATATGTACCATAATTTTTGGAAGCTCTTTATGAAACTTGAAATCCCTGCTTCCCTTCATGAAGGGACTTTCTTTTACTTTTATGTTGAGTCTCCACCTTCTATCTTTATGCACAAATTAAGAGATCATAGTTGTCATTCTTAGTTCTATGTGCATTGTCCCAAAACTTATTGATTGATTCATAATGTTGATATTGCTTGTTCTTGAACTATTTGTATCTAGTCACCCTTATGAACTTTGAAGGTGTCATATGAATTTATGTTTTGCTAATCCATGAGGGACAAGCTGAATACCACTATGCTATGTTTTGTTTATGTGAAACAAACAAACATCTCTCAATGCATTGTTATTCATGATCCTTTGTTTGTATCCTTTCATGTTACAACATAGTTGCTATGTCCTTTCATGCTCATGTTTAGAGTACTTTGATCCCAGCTATCAATGCTTTACAAATATTTTGATCAAGATTGTGATGGTGCATGTGTCACATCCCAAAATTCTCCTAATTTTGGAATGTGAATTAAATAAATAAGTTTGATTGATTATTTGACTCTGTTGAAAATTCTCAAAAAGAAGAAACTTTTGAATAGAAAATCCTCTCAACCATGAATTCAAAATCTTATATTCTTTTGTTAGCCATATAGGAAAAAGGGCATGGATTGATTATGGATTGTAGAATTGGTGTGGAAGATTTCAAAATGAAAATCATGAAGTATTCATAAGCATTTCATCCATGCAAAGGTCTCACAAACTGAATCCAAATCCTGGTATCTAAATCCTATAGTTGATTCGCCCAAACGTTCCTAAAGGAAATTAAATTGACTTTATAAAACCCACTATTGCTAGGACAGCGATTATTGCTAAATTATAGCCTAAAAATATCCAATTAATATTACAAAATTTTAGAAACAAAATTGAGCTCATTTGGAGCTAGTATGAAAAAGTTATGGAACAAATACAAACACATAAAGATATAAATAAAATATAATATACAAGGATTTATAAATCCACTACTCTCAAACTAGTAAAAATATTACAAATTTGATCCTATAATGATCTATTCGATTTAAAAAAAAATTAGAAACAAGAATCATGTCATTTGGAGTTCGTATGCAAAAGATATGAGGGAAACAAGCATAAAAAAACTAAATGGGCCGGCCCACCCAGCCGACCGGACTGGGCAGTCACGCACGTGCACAGGTCGATCGATGGGATCGCTTTAAAAAGCGTGCAATCAGTTTTTCTATTACCTATCTCTATTCAAACTACTATAACTTTTTATCTACAACTCCGAATCGACTTCCGTTTATTTCTACTTGTTCTCTACTCCAAGGCCTATCTCTAAACCATCCTAAACCTCCATATAAACTCGTGGAGCCACGGCTGTATGAGTTTCTATTCTCGAAATCCCGAATCTACATATGCCCGAATCTTATTTCGCTTCTTAACCCATCTAGACTTTGTTGTTTGCCTTCGGTCAAAAAACGAAAGTTATAGGAATCGTCGAAATCTTTCAATTCCGACAAACCTCACCTCTTTTCATCCATCACAGCCGGAGAATTTTGTATCGCAATATTTCAGATCTTACGGTGTAAATCCAAGATCTACTCGCGCTCGTTGCTTCAAATCCAAATTCCTTTGGTGAGAAGGTAGGAATAATGATTCCCCACAACTTTCATGTTCTGAGTTTTTCAATTTATCCTACGGATTTGTCTCTCTAACACAGATCTATTTTTTGTCTATTCTGAGCCAAAATCGGGTCAATCTCTTCTTCTAGCCACCGGATCCTATCCAAACGGTCGAGATCCAATCAAACCGGTGCGTGCCATGTCGTCATCCCGGTCATCTTCATCATCAACACCACATAAACGTAAGGTCAACATCTAATCCCAGTCAGCATGCAAAGTCAACCTGTCCAGTCAGCGGAATATTCCCTGGAATATTCCGTTCGAATTTAAAATTGCTTATTATAGATCTAACTTGTAAAATTCATTAGAAATTCATACCACGTCCAAAAATTGCATATAATATATCAAATTGAAGATAATTTCACGTAGAATCATCTTATCAGAATAGATCCAGCTTTTACTGTACATGGTTACTGCAGTAATTTAATTAGTTTTAATGGTCTTTTAGGTTAATAAATTCATAATAAATTATCTTGTAACTCCGAAAAATATGAATAATATATCAAATTGAAGCTACTGTAATGTACTTTAAGAATATCTGGTTGGATCTAGCCTTTGCAGATTATTTAACCCGTAGAAATTTAATTAGTTTTAATGGCTTTATAAATCATTAAATTCATAGTAAATTAATTTCTTGTCACAAAAATATAAATAATATACCGATAGAATGCTGGTTCCATGTAGATCATCAATCGGCAAATGGTTCAGTAAAATACTATAAGGTTTCACAGCAATTAAATAAATGGTTTAATGGCTTATTTAGAGTAATAAATTCATAAGAAAATAAATACTATTCAGAAAATTACAAATAATATGTCCCTGAAATCACAATTCCGTGGAGATTACAGATATAATTTTAGTTTTATTTTTAGGCAAAAGAAACTGTATGAATCATTTAAAACTCATTAAACACTATTTAAATCATATAAAAAGATCTATAACTCCGATTAGGGTGAATCCAACGCCTACTGGTTCGTATTAACGCCGCTCATCCAAGAAACCCAAGAAACAAATTTAATTATACAGTTAGAACAGGCGTTACAACAGAACTATCAAAACCCTTATATTGGCAAGTAATTATTAATAACAAGTACCCTATTGCATTAAATGAACTCATACATGCATCATATGATATATTAATGTTCATAAAACTACTTATAACAATTGTGTCATGTTAAATCATCATGCATGTTTTCGATCATCCTTGTTGTGTTTTCTATGTTTACAATTGTTTTGATTGGAACTACCTTGTCCTCGTATTAGATTGTTCGGAGAGTGCGATTGCTGCGGAGAAATACAATCAACACCCATATTATCAACATAAGGCAAGTTACACCACTTGTTCATAATTTTGTCCCAGTTTTGATTCTATGCATGTGATCTTCAAAATTCTATAGTATGCATGTGTAGGATTTTCTAGTAGATTTTCCCCTTAGTATTATTTTGCAAGTGCGATGATTTTGTAGTATGCCATGAGTAGCTCTATACTTAGGATTTCCCATCCTAATAGGTTACCCCTGTTTTTGCTAAGTATTGCTTGCTATGCTATATATACAAAGTACCGTTGGGGGGTTCGAAATACAAAGAATTTTTCCAAGTATAAAGGCTCTCTAGAGCAAACTTTTCTTCTCAAATCCACTTCAAAATAAAACTAAGTTTTCTTCTGGGCGGAATGGTTGTCGGGTCAATGAGTGAGATTTTGGTGGAGGACGGCCGCCCAGGAATCAAAGAAGTCCGCCATGTTTGAATTGAGCTTCCAAGGCAACCACAATATATTATGGGCTCTCTTGGCCTAGTACTTAGTGGAAACCTCACCGGTACCAACATTTGGAGGTTCTTGCACGGTTGGATCCGGAAGGTAGAGGGGCTACTAAGGAAAGCCTCGCCATGGTCTTGTTTATAAAAGGACTTGATCGTGGATTGTGGGTAAAGTGCACAAACTCTAGAGTATTGCAATCGATCGATCGGTAGTGTTCACGGAAACAGAACAACATTGAGCATCTGAAGGATGGAGCCTCTGAAGGATCTTCCTCTCTCTTTTCTAAAACAAAGTTTTGAAACCCCATGGCGTGCGTAATATCGCTAATGGGTGGGAATTTGGGAACTTGGTCTGTAATATCCAAGTGACGCTTGGTGCGTAATATCCAAGTGTTTGGTTGTTTGGACACTTGGTGCGTAATATCCTCGTGTGCCACTCGACCTTATTTTATCTAAGCAAATGTTTACAAAGTAGGACAATCCTCTCTTCTTCTCTCTACTTAAGAAAACTAGCTTTGAGCAAATGAACTCTACAGCATATACCAGCCTTGCATGTAGAGATAGTCTTTTCTCTCCTTGGTGTAATTTGCCAATACATTCAAAGTATTGACCAAACTTGTTGGCTGCACGTTTCATGTGCAGAATTTCGGAGATCGTTGAAAGGTGCGCTAGGATCGCGGGTCTTCACTCAACCTGCCTGAGGCATTGATGGGACTCCAAGTTGTATTTATATCGCTTCTGTTGTAATAATATAAACTCTGGATTACTCGATTCATGTAATAAAGACTTGTGTTTTACATGATATTTCATCGACTGTGAGTGCTAGCTATTGATCCAGGGACTAGCATGTTATTCACAGGGACTTAGGATCTTACTTGATCCGAGGTCACTACAACATGTCACCTAAAAAATTATTGTTTTTATCACTTACCTACTCGAGGACGAGCATCACTTAAGCTTGGGGATGCTTGATACGTTGTAAATGTATCTATAATTTTTCATGCCCCATGCTTGTTTTGTATCGACTTTCTTATGTTTTGTCTACACTTTGAGGTATTTTTATACATTTTCTGGGACTAACCTATTAACAAGATGTCGTAGTGCCAGTTTCCTTTTTTCTGCTATTTTTGGTTTCAGAAAATCTAAAGAAGAAATATTCTTGGAATTGGATGGGACAAAAGCCAAAGTCAATATTTTACCGGAGCAGACACAGAGTCCAGAGGAGAGACGAGGAGGCGCAACTAAGCGGCCACACCTAGGGGTGGCGCGGGTCCCCCTAGCTACGCCAACCCCTAGTGTGGGCCCCTTGAGGCTCCACCGACCTTGCCCTTTCGCCTATATATACATCTCCTCGAGACATAAACCGTAAGGTAGATCAGATCTCCACAAAAAGTTCCGCAACACCGCGGCCACCAAAGAGGAGATTCGAGGGACAAAAGTCTTTGTTCCAGCACCCTGCCGGGATGGGGAATTTCTCCCAGATCCATCTCCATCAACTCCACCGCCATCTCCATCGCCGTTGCTGACTCCCATGATGAGGAGAGAGTAGTTCTCCCTCGAGACTAAGGGCTCTAGCGGTAGCTATGTGTTCATCTCTCTCTATGCGTGATCATATTGTGATCATGAGCTTTGTAATCAAGTAGATCTACTCTGCTACTCAAGTGCTTTAATTATTGTAATCTCCGGTTATACCCACGTGTGTGAAGTTGACATTGTGCACACCATGTGGCACTTAGGCTAAAGATTACAGAAATACTTATCATGAGTTATAATTTGAGTTGGATGTCTCTATGAAATTGTGGTGTTTGTTGGAACCATCTAGCCTCAAGGTGACAGTGTGGGGTTATCTAGATGGGGAATGCGAACTTTGAGGAGTGATTTTGTAGCCCTACCGTGGATTAGAGTTATCCAACCGGAGAGTAGTTCAGAGTAGATTAATGAAGGGAAGATATTTATATGAGAGTGTCACTAGTGAAAGTATGATCCCTAGGCCTTGTTTCTAAGTATTTAAACACCATTTACAACTAGTACTGCTACATGTTTTCTTGCTTCCATCTTTATCTCAGATTGTCTTTAGTCTCTTCATCCCCGTTAAGCTCTTTTCTGGCACCGTTGTCTTATAATCATCCATATTACTTGTATTTCACTATCTCGTCGCCAAACTAGTGCACCTATACACCTAACAAGTGTATTGGGTGTGTTGGGGACACAAGTGACTTCTTGTATCTTGATTGCAGGGTTGCTTGAGAGGGATACCTTTGAACTCTTCCTCCCTGAGTTTGATAAACCTTGGGTGGTCCACTTAAGGGAAACTTGCCGCTGTCCTACAAACCTCTGCACTTGGAGGCCCAACACTGTCTACAAGAATAGAAGCATACGTAGACCTCACAGAGACACGAGGGTTTGTTTCACGTAGTTCCTTCCTTTTAAAGGGAAGTACGTCTACATTTGGAGAGGGGATGGTTTCAAACCACCAATGCCACGAGAGGCCTCCCTTCTTCTCCGATGAACCTCACCCCAAAGGGTTCGATTCACCTCTTCCACTATATCGACAACCTTCGACGTGGAAGCCGACACCTTTACAAAAAGTTCGAGGCACACATCGACAACTTAATTGGAGGCTCCCGAATACAAGCAAGCTGTCAAACAATCAAAGACAAGCTTGTAAGAACCAAATAAAAAGCTAGGGTTTCGAAAGAAACACTAGAGCATGGGGCCCTCAAGTGAATGAGGGGGAAATGAAGATCTCTCTTGGTGAAGCTGTAGATCAAGGCCTCCTCCTTCATTCTCCAAAGATCAATGACTTTGAATGGTTGGATGAAGAGATTTTGTTGATTTGGTGGCTCAAATGGGGATGGTGTTCTTGAGTAGGTCGAGCAGCTGGAGGAAGGGGATAAGGTCCCCTATTTATAGGCCACCCCTTCACTGAACCGTTTTCTGACTGTTGGAGAACTTGTCAGACCGGAGACTCCGGTGTGCAGAACGGAGACTCCGGTCTACACCGGAGACTCCGACCAATCTCCGAACTGATCTCTAGACCACCCATCAGATGGTCCCAGCACCCCTGGGAGAAATTCCTCCGGAGATTCTCCAAAGTTTCTGGACCTAGTGGACCGGAGACTCCAGTCCAGCCACACCAGAGACTCCAGTCTGAGGATTGGACCGGAGACTCTGGTCAATATCTGATTGATCTCCGAACCCCCATATAGAATGTCCCAGGCTGATTTCTAGAGCCCCCTCCGGAGATTCCTAGGGAAACTCTGGACCACATCGGAGACTCCGGTCCACTTAGACCGGAGACTCTAGTCTGGAGTTTCCAGGAACTTGCATATGTGACAGGAATAATTCCGTAAGTCCAGGGTCCTTTTCACTTTGCATTATATCAACATATAGACATTAGCATACTGTAAAATGATCTACTTGTTGTTAACGAACACCAAAAGTGATTATGACAGTAAATGTCCTTTCAATCTCCCCCTTTTTGGTGTTCGATGACAACAAGTGATTTTGCATGGAATTATTTGCAATGAGATTTGATAGTGTATAACAATGCTCCCCTGTCTATGTGCACTAAGATAAATAAGTAAAGCATGCACGTCAGGTAGTAGATAGACAATACACATAGTTCTCACACGAGTTACAATAATATAGGAGCAAACATGTCCTCACACAAATAGCAAATAGTATCTCACAAATATAAGGAAAATAAATACGAAGTTTCAAGATTCACACAACAAGAAAATAATAAGCAAATCCAAGCCCATGCAAATCCCGATGACAATGTCTTCTCCCCCTTTGGCATCGAAACGCCGAAAAAGGGAAAATACCTACGCTAGCACCCCAAGGGATCAATAGTCCTCGTCGCCATCATCCTTGTCCTCCTCATCCATATCCTGATCATCATCATCCTCCTCCTCATAGTCATCATCACTATCTGGAGCTGTAGGCCCTTTGTCGTGAGAGAGAGAAGAGGACATACCCTGGTACCGAAATCCCGAGGTGACATCAGAGAAGGTCTTCAAATCCATCAAACTGACCTGTTTAGCATTCCATGCCCCAAAAGATAGTGTGTAGTCTGACTCAATGGATTGTTGAATGCCATGCTCATCTATGTACTCATCATCTCCTTCCTCATCTTCCTATTCTCCCCGAGCCTTGATCTCCTTGAGGAGTTTCTCCATGCGATGATTGCTCTTGTAGGAGGCATGCTGTTTCTTGCGGATGTCCATATTCATACAACAAAGGGTCCTCTCCCAGAATGAGGCCTTCTTGACCTTCTCATGTACATACTCGCATGTCATGGGAGGCATGGGTGCATTGGAAGCACTCTTCCTCCGAGCCCTAGGAGGAGAGGGGGCCCTCTCGGTCTCAATGATATCCTCCTCCTCATCGACATGTGAGCGTCTAGGAGGAGGCCCCATGCGTCCCTTCTGCTGCAGTGATACAAGAGTATGTCTGTAAGGTTGGGAGGCAAAGTAAGTGGTGAACCGTGAGCCTGGGTGTTGATGAGCCTCATAACAAGCGTGCATATGGGGAGCCTTCTTGTACAGTATGGCATGATACATCTCCTCAAATATGAAATCCATGATGTCAATAGGAGACGCGTCTGCCTCGGGGCCAGCCAGGTGAATCTTTTGGGTATGGTATAGTAAGTTGACCAAACCACATCTGATGGCATCATTATTTCCAGCACTGGGGGAAATGGTATGGCGGAATATCCTCACCATGAGATTGTAGAGGGGCATGAGGCCCTTGGACCCGCCCACAACACCCTCGCTGCCATACAAAGGGGTAAGCTTGTTCTTGTTCTTCCCAAGAACTGCTGAGTGCATACGCCCCCAACATGAGTGGACACACCCCGAAAGGTCTCAAAGATGGCATCAACAAAGTTATAGAAGTTCGCAGAGCAGCAGTGGTCTCCAGTCATCCAGGTCATAGTCCTTGCTTGGTCAGACCCAAACACAACGATGACATAGAACTGCTGCACAAGGGTGATGTTGTAATCCTCACGGAGCTCCATTAATCCGAACAGCCTAGCTTCTGAGAAATCCACAGTGCATTGGTGAAGTAGGAGCTGTTCGCATCTTCTCTACACTCATGTAGTTCTGGGGGCACACTAGTGACTTGGTGAGCTTGTTGCAAATGTCTTTCATGAAAACAGCTTGCTCCTTCCTCCAATAGCATGGGTCCTCGCTGGTCCATGGCAAGGCATATAAATCTGTCTTCTGCGGCTCACGGAACTCCTTCTTTGACATGCGGGACAAAGATTGGAGATTGTCGTACTTTGCCCTCTAGGCACGGTTCTCTTACTCAATCCTATCCTGCTCCCTCCTCATGTATGCTGCATCACGGGCCTGTTGTTTCCGGTTGGACGGGGGCACAACATACCGACCCTCAGACTCATCATATCGTGGATCAGCCCTCTTTGACTTGACCTTGGTGCGAGGAGGACGACGAGAACCAAAACCTGTGAACAACAATGAGGGAGATAGAATGGAGGTAAGCATATATGTCCCAGAAATGCAACATAGGAGGCTCGAGACTTTGCCGGATCAATTTGAGTCACTCCACACCGGAGTCTCCGCAGTGCACATCGGAGTCTCCGGCCTGGACCGGAGTCTCCGGTTGGGAGAGTCGGGCATGCACTGTGATTCTTTAGGAGGGAGTTAATCAAACAAATCGGGCAAGGTAACGAGGCTAAAGTGATTCTAGTGGGAAAATCAGTACGAATCCTCAAAAAGAAATCAAGGGATGAACCCTAGGTGAAAAATAGGAGGAGAGGTACCAGATCTGTCCATTGGCTTGATTCCATCGGTGGGAAGGGCCCAATGGTGGAGGGGAGGAGGCTAGCCGGCGGCATGGCGGATCCCGGGGGCTTCGTGACCTCCGGGGAGGTGATTTGGAAGGGGAGGCGACGGGGTTGAGAGGAGAGGTCAGGGATGGAAGAATGAAATTGTCTGTTTCAGTTCACCCCGACCTCCCTTTAGTGGTTCCTGAAACCGTCTGGACCGGAGACTCCGATCTACACCAGAGACTCCGGTCCTCCTCGACCAAATGCACCAGGTTTTAGTGCTTGGTGATATATATGAGAGATAAGGTGTTTAAGATAAGGGATAGGCTTGGATTAAGATGTCACACTGTGAAGAATCAAGAAAAACCATAGAAATCCACTAAAATGTTCACTAAATCTCCAAATAGACACGAACCAAAAACCAACTCTTTAATAAGAAGAGGGCGGTGGCTGAGGCTACCATGTAAGAGTTTGTGGCATGACACCGCGAAGAATTATCCTTGGGTTCATAGCCACTACTCATCAATGAAGCTCACATATCACAAAACGATATTAAGAGAATTGAATTTCTTAATGTTGGAATTATGGGGGAGGGATAGCCCAATGTATTAGGACCGCACTCCCCTGTATCCATTCCTGGACCTAAACCAAATAAGAGTCAAGACATAGGTGAGAATGCAAGGTGATCAAGCCAAGATCCTTGAATGTGTGATATTTAGTTCATTCCTCAAATAACAAGACCTTGCTTCATCAAGTGGCTTCGTGAAGAGGTCGACAAGATGGTATTTGGTTGACACATAAGATAGCTCAATATCACCCCGAGCAACATGATCTCTAATGAAGTGATGACGAATCTCAATATGCTTTGTCCTTGTGTGATCCACCGGGTTGTAGGCAAACTTGATATCACATTCATTGTCACATAGAAGAGGCACTTTGTCACAATGGACACTTTATTATTTTAAAGTTTGCCTCATCCATAGCAACTGAGTACAAGCACTAGCATCTTCCACATACTCAGCTTCGGCGGTGGAGAGAGATATACAATTTTGCTTCTTAGAAGACCAACACACCAAGGACCTACCGAGGAATTGGCAAGCTCTGGAGGTTGATTTACTATCATCCTTATCACCAGCCCAATCTGAGTCCGTGTATCCACAAAGAGCGAATGTTGAGCCACATGGATACCAAATACCATAGTGTGGGGTGTGAACCAAATATCGAAAGATTCTCTTGACCGCCATCAAATGGAATTATTTAGGAGCCGCTTGATATCTTGCACACACTCCTACACTCAACACAATATTAGATCTAGATGCACGAAAAAGGTAAATCAAAGAACCAATCATAGACTGGTATACCTTTTGACCCACATCTTTACCATTTGGATTTAGTTCAAGATGAGTCTTTGTTGCCATTGGGGTAGGAGCTCCATTTAAATCTTTCATTTTGAATCTTTTGAGCATATATTGAGTATACTTGGCTTGGTTGAAGAATGTTCCTCCTCTTACTTGCTTGATCTCAAAACCAAGAAATACCCTTAATTCCCCCATCATAGACATCCGGAACCTATTTGTCATAAGCTTTGATAATTCATCATTAAAAGCTTTTTTAGATGAGCCAAAGATAATATCATCAACATATATTTGGCCTACAAAAAGCTCCCCATTGACCTTCTTATTAAAAAGAGTGGGATCGATTTTCCCAACCTGTCAACACCCGGATTTTTAATCCCAGATGCCTGTTATGTCGTACACCGCAATCCCAGGATTACCATTTTTGCGAGGCATAACAAATAGGTAGCACAGTACATCGTCCATTACAAACCATAATAGTCGTACAAATAGTTGAACTCATGATTAGGTCTGATTACAATCAAAGCAGCGAAATAATAATAGCATAGTAGCGGATCCTTCTTCAGGGTTACATGCAACACTGAAAGTGGGAGATGATCCTAGTTATCATAAGCGTCCTGTTGTCCATCCTGCTCTTAGTCCCCTTCATAGTCTGGCCATGGGAATATCCAGGGACAAAGCCATGAGTACTTTTAAGTACTCGCAAACTATTACGAAAGTAGTAAGACCATTCTAATAGGAATCCTAAGCTCTAGATTTGTTTGCCACAAGCCAATTTTATTTCAACCAGTATCTAGTATAAAAGCCTAACTTTATTTGTCTAAGTTACTTAGGTGGGAACCTACTTTCATCTCCACAACCTTGTGGGATTAAGTCAAAATCATCCTTCAAGTCACAAGTCATTTTGAAAACATCTAACAACGGAATAGTATGGCCATCCAACTGTCCATAACCGCGGACGCGGCTATTCGAATAGTTTGACACTCTGCAGAGGTGGTACACTTTCACCAAAACATTCGATACATCCGTTAGGGATAACCCTGAATCATCATAATTGGTATGCGGATAATCAATCCTAACCTTTCAATTACACACCCTATTATAGGCACCTCCCCTATGAGTTTGGCCTCCCAGCCATGACCATCCGTCATCCTGGGAACTGCATAGGTGTAGAGTCACATTCACAAGGTAGCCTCACCTCACCTCGTTCCATGAGGGAACCCATACTAAGACACATAAACTTCCAGTTAAGCCCTACCGAAAGTCGGTTATTGTGGTTATACGGTAAAATTGGAACGGTATCACATCCGAATCAAACCATCAGTTTTTTATCAAAATCAGGTCACATACTTCATTCATCATCATCTTCAACTCATTGTGTCCATAACACATGTCAAACATTTCAATAGAATGACTCATCATTCCAAGGTTTTCATAATCATTTGTTCCCATCTAGATTGATCAAGATTAGTTTAGCACTAGCATCTACCAATGATGGTGTCACTATTTGAGGGGTACTAAGCTAGTGTTTACACCTACATCAAGCTCCGTGATCTTGATGGCACCTTTCCTAATCTTCTACTAATCACCAATTCATTAACTACTTGCGTAACTTTGATCAAAGCGGGAAAGATAAAGCTTGCAAATAAAACTGGGATTCGGTATAATCAAAGGTTATGAAAAAGGTACGCATAGTCTTCTCTTGCATAGTATAGCTTGCCTTGGTTGGTAAGGTGGTCAAACTTCTCTTCCTCGTCTTCGTAGAATTCTTCCTCCTCGTAGCCCAGATTGATACTAGCGTCTATAAATCAACACGAGGTACACAATCACCAAACAATACTTAGCTACCTCTATTTACACACAAGGAGTCACTTTACACACAAGGAGTCACTCTAGATGATCTAGCATCATCTCTATCATTACAAGAAAAGGGTGACAAGATTTTATTTATCTTATTTTAAGAAACGTAATTTCTACTCATTGAAAAGTTACTTAAGATTTAATATTCTCCAATTCAAATATGGGATCATATTGACACATGTCATCACCACATATTCTAAGACTTGGGCATGTGATTTAAAATGGTTGGCCTAATTTACAAAGTTTAACAATGCTATTTAATAATGTTTAAGTGACTAGAAATGACTATAAAGCCATTCTGTAATTTTGGTCCAGGACTATTGTATGTAAGTATATATATTTTTACATATTCAGATAGATGATGGACAATGTGATTTTTAAGAGTTGGAATCAACTCAAAATCACTTATGGTTGATTTTAGAAAAATGTTTTAAGTGCTAAAAGCTACTGTCTTGTTATTTTTACTAAGGGTGATCCATAGTTTCAAACTGTTTGAATCCAATGGGAGTCATTAGAGATTTCCATCTACTTTCAAACAAAATTGGATTCATTCAATTTGGTGTAGTGAATCTTCCTGAATTGATTTTTAAAGTTACCTATAGTATGGGATTTTCAAATAAAAGACAAATGTAAATTTGAATCGGTGGGCTACGCATGGGAATGATAATGGGCTGGCCCAACTATGCAACACGCGCGCAGCGGGCTGCTCCGGGGATGGTTCTACCTGTCAGCGTCTAATCAAATGCGAAGCGGTATCAACTAATATGGGCTTTAGGATTAGAGCACGGTCAACGGCTGAGCGTCGCCGTATCCATCACACGGGGCGCGTGAGACATAACCCTAGCGTAGCGGGGGTCGTCGAGAGCTTACCAGGGCTCTAGCTAGGTTCGGCGAGGTGGGCGAACGAACGATTCGATGACGGCGGTTCGACTGGTGGTCGCGGTAGCTCCTGGGGCGGCTCCTAGCGTCAGCTGCTTTCCTCCTCTGCAGCGACCGGATCCGGCAAAATTCCGGCAAAGTGGTGCTCGCCTTGCTCTAGGGTTGGGTTAGAGAGGTTGCTGGGTGAGAGAGGAGTGGAATGGTGTGCGTTTTAAGGTCGGGGGAGGGCTCTATTTATACTGCAGCGAAGGGAGCACGACGGCATGGCTCGGGCTCGTCAGCGACGTCGTCACAGTGTGCTATCGGCATGGCCAAGGGTGTAGGTCGACGCGGTGCTTCGGGGTGATCGTCATGCACATAGTGGCACATCGAGGCGTGGTCTCTATCGGTCTAGAACATCCGTGATCTGCGGCGGTACCATCGGCATTCGTCACGGCGTACGATGGTCATGGCAAGCGCGGGGTAAAACGATCGTGTCTGGGCGCTTGTGGGAGTCACGTCGAACGTAATGGCGCAAGGAGAGAGCGAGGCTCGGCATGTGCGTGCGGGATTGCTCTGCGCTCTGGCGCGGCAACCGACATGGTATGGTGTTAAATGGGCGTGGCTGTGATGGCATCTCCACAGGCGGTCGTTGGTCGAGGTGTGCACAGGCAGAGGAGGTGAGGTTAGGGCTACCTCTTAGACATCATGGGCAAGGGCGGCGTGTTCTGTGGCAGCGTGTCCATGTCGGGGTGGCAAAGGTGAGCTCGGGTACGGTCAGCACTAGTCCATTGGTCGAGTGAGAGGGTCTCCTTCGCACAGGCTGGTACTGAGGGAGTTAAGGGCACGATGTGTGAGCTCGGTGAGGTCACAAATATGATCAAATGATTGATCAAAATAGTGTATAGTTGTTGAGGTTGTACTGTGATCACCAGGTGTTTGATCTAATGGCCGCAAGAACTAAACCATCATATTTTCAAGTGAGTTTTGGCGGGTGTTCTAATACTAATCTTGGTAGTCACTGGGTGCAAGGATTTGCTAAGTAGTGAAGGTTTGAGTGGTTTTCGAAAAATGGCTATCTTGATACATAAGATAGATTCAATTTTGAATTGCCTCTAAAAAGGATTTGAAAATGTTTCTGCAAGGTTGGAAAGCTCCATTGGGTTTAGTGTCACTAGGTCTAGCAAGGTGAGAAAGAAATGGAAATGTCTCTATTTGAGATTAGTTGCTAGAGATGCTCAAAGTGAGCTAGTGGTTAACTTTTGCAAAAATGACCATTAGGTCATCTGATTCATATTTTGATTTTCTTTTGTTTTGATCTGGTTTGGAATTGATCTAGATGATATTGTTTTGATCTTTAAACCATTTCTCATCATTTACAACAATCAAACATGGCATTACAAACATTCAGACACACATTCATTAATTTAGGGTTTAATTAATAAAAGCTTTTGTTAACCCTAATCTTAGTTGATTAGAAATTGATATCCTCATTAATATTTTTGGGGTGGTACACAACCTCCAACCCACGGTCTAGCAACAACTCGCTAAGGTGCTCATACCATGTGTGTGGGGCTTGTTTGATCCCATAGAGCGCCTTATCAAGTTTGTAGACATAGTTTGGGAAGGTGGGATCCTTGAACCCTGGGGGTTGCTTTACATATACCAACTCATTCAATGGACCATTAAGAAATGCACTTTCTACATCCATTTGTTGCAACTTAAAATTATGATGTGCTGCATAAGCAAGAAGGATATAGATGGACTCAAGGCGAGCCATGAGTGCATATGTCTCTCCATAATCAATGCCTTCAATTTGAGAGAACCCTTGTGCAACCAATCTTGCCTTGTTCCTTACAACAATTCCATGCTCATCTTTATTTTTCTTGAATACCCACTTGGTGCCTATGACATTGTAGCAATCCTTTGGCTTCTTAACTAACTTCCATACTTTATTTCTCTCAAAGTTGTTGAGCTCTTTGTGCATTGCTTCCAACCAGTCCGAATCTTCAAGAGCTTCCCATACTTTCTTTGGTTCAATCATGGAGATGTGTTCTTGGTGTTCACTAAACCTCTTCAACTGTGCTCTTGTGGACATCCATCTTCTTAGATCCCCAACCACATTCTCTAGAGAGTGGTCTCTTAATTCCAACATTCTATCCATTCTAGCTTTGCGACGAGTTTCGATCTCCTCGTTGTTTCTAGGGGGATCTCTTCATCATTTTGGTCCTCGTCTTGACCATTAACTTGACCTTGATCATCATCGGAATCATTCTCTTCATTAAGAGGCAAATATTGACCTTGGTCTTGATCAGGCATACTTCTAGACTAGAGTTGAGCTGCTCTTACGGCAGATTGTACAGATCTTCCTTGTTTAATAGACCGAGCAGCACTGGACATTCTGTAAAATCGTGACTCAAGATCCTCCTGACTAGAGGTATCTTCCTGATTAACATGTTGAGGGTCCACATCTTGTATTTGGCTTGGGTCATTGTCCTTCTCGATAGATGGAGCTTGTTGAAGTTGTGAATATGAGGGCTCCACTTGAGTAGAGCATAGTTCTTCTCGGTCCGCCATAAGGGGTTCCTCAACGGGGCGGATAAATCCAACACCCATTCTTTCTATGGGATCCTGAGGCATTCTATCATCTGCATCACAAACATCAACATGCCCCCTTGGGGACCATCATATTCTTTGAAAACCACACTACAAGATTCTATGACAGCTCCGGAGAGCTTATCATAGACTCTATAAGTGTGAGATTCGAGACCATAGCCAACAAAAGTACCCTCTAATGCTTTGGAATCACATTTAGAAAAACGAGCACCCTTTTTGAGATATAAACACTTACAACTGAACCCCAGAAGTAAGATACATTGGGCTTGTTATCGGTAAGTATTTCATATGGAGTCTTGATCAATTTCTTGCGGAGGTAGAGCCGGTTTGATGCATGGCATGTGGTGGAGATTGCTTTGGCCCAAAAATTATATGGATATTTTAACTCCGCCAACATGGTCCTTGCCATATCAATAAGAGTGCGGTTCTTACTCTCGGCTGCACCATTTTGTTGAGGGGTATATGAAACAGAATATTGGTGTTTTATCCCCTCATCACTAAGAAATCCATTCAAGGTGTAGTTCTTGAATTCGGTGCCGTTGTCACTCCTTATAATCAACATAGGGACATTGTATTAACGTTGAACCATGTTGATGAAGTCGATGAAGTTCTCTTGGGTCTCACTTTTAGCTTGAAGAAATATACCCATGTGTATCTTGAATAGTCATCAACAATCACCAAACAATATTTCTTCCCACCAAGACTTGCATGAGATGGAGGACCAAAGAGATCCACATGCAGGAGCTCTAGGATCCTCTTGGACTTGACATAGTTGTTCGGCTTGTGGGGAGAGTCATACATCTTTCCTTCAACACAAGCCCTGCAAAAACGATCTTTGACAAAGCAAACATTTTCTTTTAGTCCAACAATATGGCCATCCTTGTGAATAATTTGCAAAGTTCTCATGTTGACATGGGCTAGTCGTGATACCATAACCAACCCACATTGGCCTTTCCGAATAACCACATCAGACTTGTAGTGGTTTGTCCCGAAAAGTCCACCACGTACAAGTCATTTTCGACGTACCCAACAAAAGCGACCTTGAGAGACTTGCTCCACATGAGGACCACAATATCATTATCAATAAAGATGGCAAAGCCCATGTTTCCAAGAGCACGGAATGAAAGTAAATTATAGCCAAGGGTCTCAACAAGCATGACGTCCACGAGTGTAATGTCGTGGGCAACCATAACGTTGCCAAGACCTAGTACCTTAGACTTAGACTTGTCGGCATATGTCACAGATATTTGATCATGATTTGGTCTCAACTCCATGACAATAGATGTGCTTCCGGTCATACGACTTGTTCATCCACTATCAAGCACCCACTTTGACCGTCTGCAAGCATAGGTCTACAAAAGATCAAGCTAGTTTTTAGGTACCCATTTTTCAATGGGTCCTCTTTTGTTAGCAACAAGGGTCTTGGGGACCCAAATAGACCAAGAAATATAACCATCAAATGTGCCAACATATTGTGCATACACATCACCATAATAATCACGCATTAAGGCATAGTGAGGGTTAGCACTTCCCACAAAGTCATCATGAGACATAGTTTTGCCACTTGTGGTCTTACTACCCACAATGGCCTTATCTTTTTCTTGTGTGGGCTTAGCCTTCTTCTTGTTGTTGTTCTTCTTCTTAGCTTTGGAGACAAAGCCAATTCCTCCTTTCTCACCATTTGGCCTCTTCTTTCTCAAGAGCTCATCAATGGACTTGTTTCCTTTTGTAAAGGTGGCCTTAGCTAGCCCCCCTTCAACCTAGCATTTTATTTAAGAATATTTGTACTACTAGAAGGAATGAAAGTGCTAGGTGAAGAAATATTGGTCAATTAAGTTTGAAGCTTTTCATGTGACTTTGTGAGTAACAAGAGTTCACTTTCCAAGGCCTTGTGAGCCTTGTCAAGCAAACTAAAGTCCTCAGCAAGTTTTTCATGAACAACACCAAACTCAATCTTGTCCTTTTTATCCTTTTTATATTTAGCAATTGCATGGTCTCGTTCCTTGACAAGTCTATTAACAATTATGTAATTATACCCATCAAGCCCTTCAAGTTATAGTTCAAGGGACATCCTAGTCTCTTGTTATTATTCTAGAGCATTATTTAGAGCTTCTACCCAATCATGTGTTCTCTCCCTAGTTTACATCTCTCATCAAGAAGCTCTTGTGTGACAAAGTTAATTTAAGAGGTCTACAGAATGTCTCTTGTGTTCCCCTTGCAAGTTATTCATGAACTCATCAAAATCAATTATTTCCTTTTTGACCTCAAGGTATATCTCATCATCAATTTCATCATTAATCAAGGAGGAGGGTGTGATAATGATAATACCTCTGTTCCTCTTGACATAAGGCAAGTGATTTCTTGTTGGAGATATTCTCATTTGGAGAGTCGAAGAGGGAGAATGTGGGTGTAGAAGTAGTGGCAAGAGCAGCCACACCACTTGACGTTTCCTCTTCATCATATTCATTGCCGGAGGAGAATTCTTCATTGGTGGTCAATACAATTTCACCCGACTTCTTGCTGATGGGATTCTTCTTGATGAAGGGTTTCTTGAAAGGATCTTTGGAGGTTTTCTTCAACACAAGTTTACCCCCATGATCTTCTCTTTTCTCATAGGGACAACCCGCCACAAAGTGATAGCGGTCACCACAATTGAAGCAAGTTCTCAACTTAGTGACATTGTCTCTTCGTCCATTTGGGTTGCTTCTTCATTGCATTTCCATCTTGGCTTTGGAGGGATCTTTCCAAAAGTTATTTGCACAGAAGGCCATATATTCACCATAAGCAATCTTGACATCATCGGGATGGCTCATGGATAAGCCTTCATCACTATCATCTTCATCCACATGCTCCACAACTTTGGCATTTAATGCAAGGTTGACACCATTGCTCATTCCAAGATCTCGATCACGGTCATCTTTGGCATTCTTGGCGGCAACATTGAAAGAGGCCATCTCTTGCATAACTTCATTGGAGGTCATGAGGTGGTAGTTGTGTCTTCCTTGTAGGATATTCAATTCGGTGGGCTCAAAGGGCATGAGTGCACTCACATATTTCCTTTTTATACAAGAGTTATCCACATGTGAGGCACCCACATTCCTAAAGGCGGTGGCGGTGGCGGTGGAATTGAGCCTACGATACATGTCTTCATGACCTTCACCATCCTTCATATAGAAGCCTTCGGCTTCATTGCTTGGTGCATCATACCGGTTCCTTCTCATGCTCTCATTTCCAACATACAACTCTGTGAGAGCATCCCAAGCTTCCTTGGAGGTGTTGAGGTGTTCAATGTGAGGGTAATATTTTGTACCAAATCCTTGTTGAATCATGTGCAAAGCGGTGGCATTGAGTTGACTATTGACCACTTCTATTCTGGTCAAGTTGGTTGGATCCCCAATATGGAGTCCTTCTTCAATGATGTTCCATAACTCAATACACGAGCTGCGCACATGATATTTCATTAGTGATTTCCATTGAGGAAAAGTAGATGCAACAAGATTAGGTGGGTCTCCTCTATTGTTTATATGAGGGTGAGGAATTGGAGGGTCGGGAGAGTACCATCCTTGAGTTTCATGGTGCTCCCCTTCCCACCATCCTTTTTGGTGGAGGGATTAGCTGTTTCATTTTCTCCCACCACCACACACGCGGGTGATGATGGAGCATTCACCCTTGGGGTTGGTGGGAGTCCCTCTTGAGGAGAGGGAGGAGATGAGGCTTTCACAAATCGCTCGAATAGATCGCGCAATTCTTTGATTTCCTTTCCCAAGGTGGCGCTCAAGTTTGTTTCCAAATTCTTGAGGTCCTCCATGGACACGGTGTTACTTGCCTCACTCCCTCCTTCTCCATCATGGCTACCCATATACTCTTAGGAGGTAAAGCCCAAATAAAGAGCCGAGGCTCTGATACCAATTGAAAGGATCGTATGGGCACCTAGAGGGGGGGAGTGAATAGGTGCTACTTCAAATTTTACTCTTTTTCAAATTAGGGTTTGACACAAAAGGTAAATTCTCAAGATAATGCAACTAAGGTAAATTTACCTATATGTCAAGCTAGGACATACACAATCAAGAAGAATTAAAGTAAGGTGTGGTAAAGGATAGAAGTAACCAAAGTGGAGCACGCAGAGACACAAGGGTTTGTTTCCCGTAGTTCCTTTCTTTTGAAGGGAAGTATGTCTACGTTTGAAGAGGGGGTGGTTTCAAACCACCAACGCCACGAGAGGCTTCCCTTGTTCTCCAATGAACCTCACCCAAAGGGTTCGATTCACCTCTTCCACTATATCGTCAACCTTCAAGGTGGAAGCCGACAGCTTTACAACAAGTTGGAGGCACACATCCACAACTTAATTGGAGGCTCCCGAATACAAGCAAGCTGTCAAACAATCAAAGACAAGCTTGTAAGAACCAAATCAAAATCTAGGGTTTTGAAAGAAACACTAGATCATGGTGGCCCTCAAGTGAATGAGGGGAAATGAAGATCTCTCTTGGTGAAGCTGTAGATCAAGGCCTCCTCCTTCGATTCTCCAAAGATCAATGACTTTGGATGGTTTGATGAAGAGATCTTGTTGATTTGGTGGCTCAAATGGGGATGGTGTTCTTGAGTGGGTCGAGCAGCTGGAGGAAGGGGATAAGGTCCTGTAACATCCGCAAAATATGAAACAATGATCATCAAACTCTAATCACTAAAATTAGGGTTAATAAAAACGTTGATTAATTTAAATCATATGAATGCATGTGTTTATGTGATGATTTGATAAATGCATGAATGAACTTGTGTGATTAACCTAAATAGAAAGAAATGGTTTAAAGGTGAAAATAACATCATATAAAACAATTCCATGTAGAAACAAATCAAGATAAAATAAAAAACAAATCAAATAAAGCAAATGGTCATTTTTGCCAATCTTGATCACTAGGTCACTTTGAGTGTTTCTAGTCCAAGATTTCAAACAGAAACTTTTCCAATTCTTTTCACCCCTTTCTAGACCAAGTAAAAGTGAATCAAATCCCACCTTTCAAACTTGCAGAAACATTTGGAAACCTCATTCAAATCATAATTCAAAATTGAATCTTTATCATATGTGAAGATCACACATTTTCAAACCCCAAACAAACCAGTGCCCCTTGACTAATCCAACTAACCAGATACTACCTAGCATGTGCCTAGGAAACCCACCAAGTTTGAATCCAAAATTTAAATTTAAAGTTCTATCGGCCATTTGATCAAACACCTTGCAAACACAAAACAAACAAACATCTAACACTATTATGAGCAGTGGTTTGGCCTAACTTGTCCCCTCTCTAGCTCACAGCAGACATTTAGTAGATCATCTAGCTTAATTAGCAACCTCTAGCACCACTGTGAGCTTGCCATTCCCATCAATGGTGAGCAGGCCGAGCCTCACCTTGCCACCCCAATGTGGACAACAAGCTAGAGGAAGAACTAGTTGCGCCAACCTTGTCTGGCATGCTGCCCATGCCTCAATGCCCCTCTAGACCAGCCCTATATCGAAGATAGAGACAGGAACCACCGGAAACGCCATTCTCGCGCCGCTGTCGACCATGCCGACGCACACCACCGTGCACGCGCCGTTCCCACTCAACCCGATCACCTCGAGCCCTTGCCGCCCGCCAACATGAACCTCACCGTCCCAGGAGACCACTAGACATGCTCGTTTCCTCGACCATACCCCGTAGCCGCCGCACTTCGCGAAGTTCGCCGTCGGTACCGCGCAGAGCACCGCACGTTCTAGACCAAACCCCACCGCCCTACGCCTCGCCTTTAAGCTAGCAAAGATTGCCAGGAGACCGCGGACCGTCCCCTAGCCTCAGCCACGTTGATAGCCGCTTGTACCGTCGCCTCCGACGACCTCTTCCCATGCCGTGTGTCGTGGTATTGCCGACGAGTACGCCATGGAGGGGTCCTCACAGTGCGTGTTTAGATACGTGGGGTAAGGCGGACGGTTGACGGGCACGAGGTAACACAGCTTACCCAGGTTCAGATCCCACAACGGTGGCGGAATCCTACTCCTGCTAGAAATCACTATAAGGGAAATACGCCGAGTTACAGAGATAGGTTCGCTGTGCGAGGTTGTCTGAATCGATGCCCTAAAGGCTCCCATAGGCCCGACTTATATAGTCGCCAGGTCCTAGGGTTACAGGGAAAAGTCCTAGCCGGACAGGTCACAGAGTCCTATACCGTCTATTACTAGTCTTGTGTATCTTGTACTCCAAGGCTCCGGGTACGCTGGTGACTCCACCGTAGCTTTCCTTTATCCGGCATGGGCCTCCTCATCCACCTATCGGGCCTTGCCAGGCCATAGGCCATGCTACCGACTATGGGCCACCCGGGTTAGTCAGATAAGAGACATGCTATTAGGATACCCATATAGCATATCCCCAACAGTAGCCCCCGGAGAACTCCGAGATCTTGCGCCGTCTTGCCTCTTCACGTGGAATGCTCCGTCTAGATGTATGTCGGCAGATCGTCAAGCAACATCTTGTAGTCCTCCCAAAGAACCCTGCAAGGCTTTCTCCGTCTTCGAATGGTAAGCCGGAGAAATGCTGAATATTCCATCGTACTCATCCGTAGTCGGACTAAATCCGTCCATGCCAGAATCTTCGATGCGACAGCTCATCTACCCGTGTTAGCTAGGACGACGTAGGCTTAGATCAGCGACGCCTCGTAACTCACACATGCAGAGAACGCAATCATATCCGATTTTCCCGTGCGAGCGATACGAACCGTTGGCGGCGACGGTTGGAGACGTGGCGAAATTTCCGCACACGTTCGCGAACACATCGTCTACGCGGCAACCGTCCGATTATCTGCACGAATCTTGATGCCGAGGATGATAAATAGTAACCATGGGACACTTTCCACTTTTTACCTCATTCCTCTCGCGTCATCGTCTTCTTCCTCCAGCCGCACGCCTCCTCGAGCTCTCCGCGAGAAACCTCGAAAACCATAGCTTCCATCTGCGTCAGTCGCATCCTTCCAACACTCCATGGCCAGCAGCAGCTCCTCCCCATCGATGGCAGCGTCGAGCGAAGCCGGCGAGCTCCGTCGTCGTGCCCCCAGAGGGCCTGGTCATCCCCGCATCGGCGGTGATCGAAACCACCGGCGGCGACCATAATCTGGCGGCGCTAGAGCCACTGGAAGAAGAACCAGACTCGCACAAGGGTGACTGGCGCGGCTCGGACATCTCCGACCGCGACATCTAGGAGATGGTCACCGAAGGCTACCTCCCCGCGACGGAGGGGCTCGCCTGGCGGGCGGCGCCGGCCGGTGAGGTGACACCTTCTCCCCAAGCCGGAGAAAAGGTGTACCTCAAGGCTCAGCTGGTACGCGGCGTTTCCTTGCCCATCTCCCACTTCTTCCTCTCCGTCTTGAACCACTACAAGGTCCAACCCCATAACCTCTCCCCTAATAGCATCTTAGTGCTTAGAAACTTCGCGGCACTTTGTGAGGGTTACCTAGGGATTAGGCCTAGGTTAGACTTGTTCGTGTACTTCTTCAGTGTCAAACGTGAAGCCGGATATAGTAAGGAGGAGCTTAGGAACTGCGGCACCATAAGCTTCAAGATTCGACCTGGCCGGCAGTTCCCCGACATCGTCGGCCACGAGTCCTGCAAAAACTGGCAGCAGACGTACTTCTACGGCCACCACATTCCTTTTGTGGGCCGAGAAGTAACATACCCGGACTTCGCGGATGGATCCGCCGCTGAAGTTTCTACATGGAGATCCCATTCCTCCCTTCCCTCTGACCTCGACGCTTCTCGCGCAATAAGGCGGATCGAATGGTTCGTAGAGACGGGTTTGACCGGCTTAGACCTAGCCATGTGCTGGTTCATCAGGCGAATCCAACCTCTGCAACACCGCGCGAAGTTCATGCACGAGTATACCAGTAATCGAAGGGATACCCTCCGGATCTCCGTGGATAACTTCTCAAGCGACTCCGTCAAGCTCCGCCTGAAGGACATCGCCAAGGTGAAGGATAAGAAGCGTGGCTTCACCATCACCTATGACATGTTCGTAGACGGCAAGTGCCCAAAGGTAGATATTTATTGAGAAAATTTGCTAGAGGACACCGTTATTTTCCGGCGTTTTCTAAAACACACTGTTCGAATATGGCTTTGCCCAGTACCATTATTATTTTGTGACAATTTGCTAGAACACACTGTACTGCCTAAAACGGAAAGTTTGACATTTTAGATTACCTTGTTGCAAATATGTCTAGAATTTTAATTGAAATACAAGATGTTTCAGATAGAAAAAACTATCCAGCTTTTTCCCAATTCCCTCGTTGATTTTTTTCTTAACCACGATGCTGCTTGCTGCAATGGATGGCGACTTGGCTTGGATGTTCCAACTTGATGTGAACTGACGTATAGTTTCTAATTCATGTTCAGTATATGCATATGCTGGATTTGGTGAATTTAAATTAGAGAAAAAAGTGTTCAAACCGGACATATGATGGTCATACCAATAAAATTAGTCAAACTTTCCATTTGCAGCATGCAGTGTGTCTTGACAAATGTGCCACGAAATTATAATGGTACTCAGCAAAGACACATTCCAGCGGTGTGTTTTGGAAAACGCCAAAAAATAACGGTGTCCTCTAGCAAATTTTCCCATATTTATTTTCCGTGTACGACATATGCTCCAGTTTCTCCGTCTTGCCAACACCATCTTATCTAACACGGTGATTTCTTACTTAATAGCTTAGCGATCTAGATGAGGACAACCTGGCTACCCAAATCTACGATCCGAAGATGAAGGAAGTCACGGTCGTGTCCGACGACGATGACCCATTGGCGCGGAAGCGGAAGAGCTCCACCTATGACGCTGCCGACGGAGGCAAGAAGAAGAAGACGGAGGGTGGAGCCTCCAAAAAGACTACCGCCGCCCTGGAGGCGGAAAAGAGAAAAGCCACCGGGATTTTTGCCAAAGCACCCCCCTAGTGTAAGCTTCTCATTCTCCGACATTGTCTATCTATCTGTTTTGTTCTGTTCCTGTACTTATGCATTTTGCACGTTTCAGGAAGAAAGCCATGACCAGCCTCAAGAAGACCTCCAATACTTTGGGGGCTTCTAGAAATATCAAAGATATGCTACATCGCGACACCTCCCCCGCCATCGCCCCAGCTACTCCTGCCGTCAAGCCTTTGTCTGCCCCGACAAGGTCGTAGGCTAAGGAGGCACCAGTCCCTTCCATCATGGAAGTGGATTCCGGCACCTCTACCGAACTTGCTGTTGTCGGCGAGCAGGCGACGCAAGAGAGCACCGCTCAACAAATGGCTGAAGCTCCGGCTAAGGATGCCATCGGTAGCGGCAAGGCAGTAGTAGGAGCTGGTACCTCTACTGAAGGCGGCTCCCCCGCTCCCCAGAAGCCCTTCGAGTTCCCGAAGATAGTTTACCCGACGCTCACGCCGAGTAACACAACTCTGGTTCCTGGAGGAGTGCCGTCATCTCCGACGTGCGGTATTGAGGAGCTTCTCTGACAAGCGGATATCTTGCGAGGAAATAGCATCTCCTTTGGCAAGCTGCTAGCCAAGAGCGCTACAAACCTCAAGATTATTTCACTTATAAGTTTTCTTTGCCTTTTGCATTTCATATGAGTATCCCACTGTATCCCCCCGAGAATGTAGACGGAAAACCATAGGTCTTTGCATCTATATGCTCTAAGAGTGACTAAGTTAGAAAGAACTCTCACTATAGCCCCCAAGCATTTAGATGGAACAAACTATTCTGACTAGATGCTTTAAGAGTAGCAAACCCAGTGTTTATAATTTTCAATACTGCAGCCCCCAAGCTTCTAGTTGTAACTGAATGAGTTCCGACTAGATGCTTAAAGAAAAGCTAAGCATTTTTCGAGTTAAAACTTTATACTGTAGCCCCCAAGATTCTAATCGAGAACTGAAGTAGCTCTGACTAGATTCTTAAAGAAAAGCTAAGCATATTGCTAAGTTAAAAAAACTCTCGCTGTAGCCCCCGAGCGTCTAGGTGGAAAAATTCCGACTAGATGCTCCAAGTAGACTAAAGAACGGTTTAACTTTTTTCCTTTGTTCCACAGAATGGATATGCTCGAAGGGGCATGGCCAACGACAAGTACCAGAAGATGCGTGCAGATATTGAAGCCGAAAAGGGTAAAACTGCCATCTTGAAGGAATAAATCATCAAAAACAAGAGTCTGTTTTATTTTTTGCGCATTCCGTCTTGGTTTTATGCCTTCATTCTCCGAGTACTCACTGTGTACTTTGCTTTCTCCGACTTTGCAGAACATGTTTCCAAGACCAAGGATATTGTCGAGCAGTCCAAGCACATCCAGAAGTCGGACAACGAGAACAAGATCCTTAAAAAGGAGAGGGAAGAAATGTTGAAAATGCATGAGGATTCCATGAAGGCCCTGCAGGAATCCGCCTCCGTGGAAATCAATCGCTTGAAGATGGAGCTTGCGATCTTAAAAGATCAGAAGCAAGCTGCTGATGAGCAAAACCATCGCCACGACGAGGCATATAAGCTCCTCCAGCAAGAGAAAGAATCCCTGGTGGATACCCTCTGGTAGGCCAATGCCAGCATCTTCAGTAAGATTTATCCGCCTTGTATTTCTGCAGTCTGGATACTTGGAATTACTGAACTCATGTGATCCTTGTCGGAATTTGCAGCTCCTATGGGTTTAACCAGATCGCCTCCTCCGGCCAAGGAATGCATGGTTCTTGCCAGCAACTTTATCAACACCGCCATCACCCAAGCCAAAGAGATTGCCAAGCCCCTCTAGATACACATCAAGGCCTCGGACTCCATGGTGAAGTACTCGGAGATTCTGCGCCGAGCCCCCGAGCGTATCACAAGCTGGAAAGCTTCATGTGCACAGGTTGGCGCAAGGATGGCGCTGTCCATGGTGAAGGCACACTAAAAAGATGCCAACATCGACACGGTGACCTCTGGCATCCCCGACGTTGACGATGATGGCGCATAAATTGATCACGAAGCTATCTTGTCATCACTCGCGGGTTATGACACCAGAGTTGCCGAGTTGGTGGATATCAACCTTTTCGTGCCCATGAACACCATTGACAGCGTCAACCAAGATTCCTCCGAGTCTCACCAAAGTGCCAATGCCGAGGGTGATTCTCCGGCTGGTGACGATTCTGCTTCCAAGTCTCCTGCGCCCAAGGAATGAAAAACACTTTGTAATATTTGTTTCCCCTTTGGTGTATGCGCAGAAAAAACTTGATGATGTAACTTAAGGCAGAAAACAATGGTTGTAATTTCCTGCTACTTAGTTCCCAACATTTATATATTTTTAAGCAAGTGTTGGCTTATCCATTACTTTGGTTCTTATGTTTGACTTTTCGTGAGTCGGAAGACTCGTTGTCGGAACCATGCGCTTAGGTGATGATGCCCAATGGCACCGTCAATAACCTGAGCACAAAATCGCCGACAATAAGTGCCGAAAGTCACTACTCCAGAATCCACATAAAAACAACAAAGAACGTGTAGACCAGAAAACTTAAGCTAACGCCCGTAGGCGGAATTTTCACAAGTGAAAACGCAATACTTGTGCATAAAGGTTTTACATGATCCAAAAAATGAACACTAAAGGAGGTAAAAGACTCAAAAATATGAGTGAACCAAAGAGCTTTATTTCATTGATCATATAAGAGGTACACAATTAGATAAAAAATGTTAAGTGTAAAAAGGACGTAGCTGTGCTATGTTCCATGGCCGATCAAGCTCCGGGTATTCATCATCCGGGTCACGTCGCTTACGCTTATGATCCTCATTGGGTCTATCCTTTAGTTCGCCATTGTCAACAAGGTAGTAAGACCCATTGAGCAGCGCCTTGCTTATGATGAACGGTCCTTCCCATGGCGGGGATAATTTGTGTGACTTTTTCTGCTTAAGTCGGAGCACCAAATCCCCCTCTTTAAACGAGCGATGCCAAACACGGCGACTATGGTAGCTACGTAGCTTCTGTTGGTAGATGGCGGATCTTTGTCATGCCAAAACGCGCTCCTCCTCAAGAAGGTCCACATCCAGGCGTCTAGATTCTTCAGCGTCATCCTCATCGTAGGCGGCAACTCTTGGTGCATCATGAAGGATGTCAGAAGGAAGGATGGCTTCTGCTCCATATACCATGAAATAAGGGGTGTAGCCGGTGGATTTGTTGGGTGTAGTTCGTAAACTCCACAGCGCAGATGGCAATTCTTTTGCCCAGGCTCCAGCTGCTCTATGTAGCGGTGCCTCAAGATGTGGCTTGTTTCCTAGCAGAATTAATCCATTGTCCCACTCAACCTGACCATTGGATTGTGGGTGTGCCACAGATGCAAGGTCAAGTCGGATGCCTTTCTCCCAGCAATATGCCTCCACTTCTCCGAGTGATAAATTGCTGTCGTTGTTGGTGATAATGCTATGTGGGAGACCAAATCTCACCACTATATCTCGGACGAACCTGAGGGCAGTTGCCCCATCAAGCTTTCTAATGGGTTTAGCTTCTATCCATTTAGTGAATTTGTCAACTGCTACAAGAAGATGCGTAAACCCACAAGGTGCCGTCTGCAACGGTCCCACCATGTCTAGCCCCCAGACTGCAAACGGCCAAGTTATTGGTATTGTTCGCAGTTCTTCAGCAGGAACATGTGGTTGTCGGGCATAATACTGGCATCCCATGCATGTCTCAACCAGCTTGTCGGCGTCCGCCTTCGCGGTCATCCAGTAGAATCCTTGCCGGAAGGCTTTCGCGACCAACAATCGAGGAGCGGCGTGGTGCCCACAATCTCCGAGATGGATTTCGCGTAGGATTTCCATACCTTATAACTGGGAAACACACTTTAGGTATACACCAGTAGTGCTCCTTTTGTAGAGTTGCCCATTGATTATGGTATAACCCTTTGCTCGTCGTACTATTTGCCGTCTTTCGACTTCGTCGTCGGGCAAAATTCCGTGTTCGAGATATTCCATGAACGGTTTTGTCCAAGCCGGAGGGACCTTAGTCACCATATGGATGAAAGAGTCAGCTCTATCAGGGTTGTCGATGTTGGCTCCCTTCATGGATGGTGTGCGCAGGTGCTCTAGGAAAACTCCTGGCGGAATTCGCTTGCGCCCTGATCCTAGCTTAGATAGCAGATCAGCCGCCTCGTTTTGTTCCATAGGCACATACTTAACTTCGTAGCCCAAGAAGCTCTTGGCTATCTCTTCCACTTCGTCTCGATATGCCGCCATCATAGGGTTCCGCATTCCGGTGCCCACCACCGGGCAACCAAGTCGGAATCTCCACAGCAAACTATGCGCTTGATGCCAATATCCTTGGCTACACGTAGTCCATGAATGAGTGCTTCATACTCCGCCATGTTGTTTGTAGCCTAAAAGTGGATCTGCAGAACATAGTGTAGCTTGTCTCCTGTTGGTGACTGTAGCAATACACCAGCCCCCGAGCCGTTGAGCAGCTTTGATCCGTCAAAGTGCATCACCCAAGACTACGGTTACGGCAGTAGCATCTGGCATCTCCGTCCAATCTGCAACAAAATCCGCCAAGGCTTGTGACTTGATAGCGTCGCGTCTCTTGTAGGTGATCTCGAAGGCGGCAAGTTCGATGCCCCACTTCGCGACCCTTCCTGTGGCGTCGCTGTTATTGATGATGTCAATCAATGGGGTCTTGCTCACCACTATGATTGGGTGCTCCTGAAAGTAATGCCTCAGCTTCCGAGAAGCAAGGAATACTCCATAAGCTATCTTTTGGTAGTGCGGGTAACGCTACTTGGACTCCGTCAAGACCTCGCTCACATAGTAAACTGGTCGTTGAACTCCGTGCTCATAGCCTGGTTCCTTCCGCTCTACCACGACGACGATGCTGATAACCCGGTTGGTTGCTGCCATGTAAATTAACAGGGCTCTCCAGGCTCGGGTGCTGCAAGGATGGGCGCTGAGGAAACAATCTCCTTGAGCTGCTTCAATGCTGCATCTGCTTCGTCCGTCCACGTGAATTTGTCCGCCTTCTTCAGCAACTTGTACATTGGCAGAGCCTTCTCTCCAAGTCGGCTGACGAACCGACTAACTGCTACAACACAACCTGTTAGTCGTTGAATGTCCTTTAGGCATGTCAGACGGTTTATGTTCAAGATGGCCTTGATTTTCTCCGGGTTGACCTTGATTCCACGCTGGGAAACGATGAAGCCCAACAATTTGCCGGCTGGAACCCCGAAGACGCACTTCTTAGGGTTAAGCATCATGTTGTATTTCCGGAGATTATCAAAGGTTTCTTTTAAGTCGGAGATTAAGTCGTTTGACTTTTTGGACATCACCGCAATATCGTCCACGTAGGCGTGAACGTTCCGACCAATTTGGTCGTGAAGGCAACGTTGCATTGTCCACTGGTAGGTAGCACCTGCGTTTTTCAGCCCAAAGGGCATCGTGACATTGCAAAACGTGCCGTATGGGGTAGTAAACGAAGTGGCCAATTGGTCCGACTTCCTCATCTTGATCTGGTGGTATCCTGAGTATGCATCGAGAAAACACAAAAGTTCCGAGCCAGCCATCGAGTCAATGACTTGGTCAATGCGAGGCAAAGCAAACGGATCTTTGGGACATGCTTTGTTCAAGCCGGTGTAATCAATGCACATTATTAATTCATTGGTTCCATTTTTGGGGACAAGTACAGGATTGGCCACCCATTGGGTGTGAAGGACTTCTCGGATAAATCTAGCCTTAAGTAACCTAGCTATCTCTTTGCCAATGGCGCGTCTCTTATCATCTCCAAAGCGTCGTAGAGGTTGTTTCATTGGTTTGCATTTTGGATCAATGTTTAAGCTGTGCTTGGCAAGTTCCCTAGGTACACCTTTCATGTCGGCAGGTTGCCAGGCAAATATGTCCCTGTTCTCACGTAGGAACTCGACGAGCGCGCTTTCCTATTTGGGATCCAGGTTCGTCCCAATGGCGGTGACCTTGGAGGCATCGCCTACCACAAGTTCCATCGGCTTGGTCTCGATGGCAGCCTTGAACGCAGGAGCGGAGTCAAAGATCTGCTTCTTCGACGCGGGCATCTCTGAGTCATCGACCTTGCTCTGGATCTCTTTGAATTCTTCGTTGTAGAGGACAGCTTCTGCAACGGCTGTTTCGTTGATCTCGCAGTCTCTTGCCTTGGTAAAGCTTCCGGATACGGTGATGATGCCGTTTGGTCTGGGTATCTTGAGCTTGTTGTAGACGAAGCATGGCTTGGCCATGAACTTGTGGAATATGTCGCGGCCGAATATGACGTGGTACACGCTCTTGAAGGGGACCACCTCGAAGGTCATGCGCTCTTGACGGTAATTATTAACATCGCCAAAGGCAACCTGAAGTGTAATTCACCCAAGGGACCGAGCCTCCCGACCAGGAACTACGCCGTGGAAGATGGTGTTGGTCCGCCTTAGGTTTGCCTCCGTCAAGTTCATCTTTTGCAGCGTATCCAGGTACATGATGTTGATGCTGCTTCCACTATCCACCATACACTTGGTGAACTCCAAGCCGTCAATCAAGGGGTTGATGACCATGACGTACTGGTTCTCCGTGGGTATAAGGTCTGGGTGGTCCGTCCTATCCCAAGTTATTGAAACCTCCGAACAACGCAGGTACTGGGGGACTGGGGTGAGAGTAGCCATCAGGATCCTCAGAGAGGTCTTGTTTTGTCGGATGGTGGGGGTACCAAGGAAAGTGTGGTAGACTAGGGCCTTCTTTGCGAAGGGGTTCTTGCCCTTGTCGTTTCTTTTGGCGGCGTGCTTGGGGTCAACGTCCTCGTCCATGTCACTTGAATCCTTGGACTCCTCCTCCTTCTTCTTCCCCTTGCCCTTGCCTCGCGGTCTGTTCTTCTGACTTCGCTTGTAGCCAGACTCCGGGTCTTCCTAAAGGTCGTTGACTAACTTGCAGTGTCGATTGGTATGGGTGGCTTTGCCGTTGACGTCTAGGTGTACGAGGCATGGAATATCGCGGTACTCCTCGTAGGTTTGGGGAACGCGGAGCGGCGCCGAGGTGGTTTCACTTCCTCGTTGCTGCCCACGACCAGCTCCCCTTCCGCGGCCACGTTGTCCGCCCTCTCCTCGTCCTGCAAAAGTCATAGCGACCATGTCGGTAGATTACTTTTCTTCTGGAGCGGTCTTCCGCTTTGTAATGTTGTTCCTCTGAGCTTGAGTTGGAACGGCCGTTGCCGACAAGGAGCCACGAGCATCATCGTCGGCAGCTGCGAACTCACTAGCCAACTGAATCATCTGGTTCAAGTCAAGCTGGTGATTGTCCTGCAAGCGCTTCAGCTTATGTCGGAGCAACGTGCCCCTTTCCAACCCATCGATGAAGGCGGCCATGGCGGTCTGAGCGTGCACTCTGGCGAGAATTCTTCATGTCCAGCCACGGGAGAGGTAGGCGCGAGATGTCTCATCTTTCTCTTGCACGCACCGTAGATCGCCACAAATGCGTGGACGCTTGTATGTACCCTCAAAGTTCTTGGTGAATGCTTCTTGCATGTCCAACCAGTTGTAGATAGATTTCTTCGGCAAGTCGTCGATCCATTAACGGGCCGTACCCGCCAACATTAATGGGAGGTACTTGACGACGACGTTGGGGTTGCCTCCGGCAATCTCCACCGCGTTGCCGTAGTCCTGCAACCATGTGGCTGGCTTGGCGGTGCCGTCATAGGGCTTGATGGTTTTGTCAATCCGGAAGCCTTTGGGGTAAGTTGCGGACCGTATTGCAGGTCCAAAGCAACATGGTCCCAGGTATGGTCCTTCCCGGGCCTCATGGATCTTATCGATCCGCGAACGCGCATCGTATGGCTCCGGGTTCTTCTTCTTCTTCTTGTCAACAGGGGATGGGCTGCGTGAACGACGCGGGCCTCCTCCGCCATGGTGACTGCTTGGTAGTGACGGAGGCAGAGGTGGCGGTGGGTTAGCCTTCTTGCTGTTATCCTCCTGCGACGCCTCACGCCTGTCACGGTTGCTTGTCGGACGCGGAGGGTCATGGCGCGACCTGCTCTTATGTCCTTGGTTGCACTCTCGTCATGACGGGTCTGCTCTGCGTTGTCGCGGATGACGATGCCACACTGCTTTGGTGGGGGCATGTCCGTATGATGGTGATCTTTGTAATCTTCGCGATGTCGGGGAGATCAGGGCGGTGGCAATGGGCGACGAGGTCGGGCCTTTTTTATATGGTCGGAGGATATGGGGATGGCATCCTTCCTGTTGCATGCATCCCTCCGTCTTCGTTCTGACGAACCCGTCTGGGACCCGACATCAAGAGGAGATCTGTCCCTTGGCGGTTTGTACTGGATAGACTGGCAGAGCGCTGGGTTAGACTCAAGCCTCTGAGAGGTGGCCTTTTCCTGCTGCTTTACCGCCTTTGCCACTAGGTCATAGACCTGTTCCACTACCTTAGGCGATCTATCCTGCTCCAGAAGGGTCTTGGCGACGGCGAGGTTAAGGAGTGGGGTGGGCATCACCTGCTTGTCTTCACTGTCAATGTATGGCTTGGCCTGTGCCGGCTTAGATGGAGCCCATCCTAGGTTGCGCCATACACCAGGATCGTTGATGACACGAGCCGGAGCTTTCTTAGCCTTCTGCTGCTGTAGCAGAGTCTTGTACTCGGCCTCCATTGCTCTAGATTTTTCTATGGACTTCTGCGCGTTGACCAAATATCGATCTAGTTTAGCGCCTTGCTCCGCAATGGCTTGCGCCTCCTCCAACAGCTGCTGGCGCTTCTCATCAAGCTGGGTCATGTTCCGGATATGAGCAACGGTCAGTGGCTCGACGAGGAGATTGCCGTACATCACTCTATCAGCTGGAGTAAGTTGGGATGCTGCAAACATAGATGCTGGAGGTGGCAAGTTTGCGGTGTTGTTGTTGCTCGGGCGGTCTTGAGTTCTGCGGCTCGACCTTTGGGTTAGGCGGAGGAGGAATGACTTTTGTGCAATCATCGTCAGCAGCAATAAGTGGCCGCTTCCCCTTTTCCAGCACCGTAGGCGGAGCTTGTCCGGGCTGATCTTCATTCATTGTCGTCCCAATGGTGACGAACACCCCTTGGGACGCGACGGCATTGTTGGCTTGCTCGTCGCGCGAGTACTCCTCCTCCATCTCCTGCATAGCGGAGTCTAGATTTTCTGGACTGAAGTCTATCTCCTCTGAATCTGCACTGAAATCATCATAGAGTGCGTCAATGACAGATTCGGAGGATGCCAAGACTTCCTCGATGATGGGCGGTGGAGGTGCAGCGGGCTCGACGATGACTGGAGGTGGTGGTGCCGCTACGACAATGGCGGTGGGAGGCGGTGGTCGCGGCTGCTGAATCGGAGGTTCTCCGTCTCTGAGCGCAAGCTCCATCTGGGCTGCCGCATCAGCTGCCGCGTAGATGTTGACGGCGCTCACCATCTCTTCGAGGGTAAGACTCCCTGTTGCCTATTGCCGTCTTAAGGAATGTCGGAGAAGCGTGTCACGGTCCAGTCCTTCCACGAAGTGATACAGAGCGTTATCATCGGGGTAGTGGGCTAGGTCGGCTTGTATATGGAGCCATCTTGCCAGGTAGTCGCAGGGGTTTTCGCCCACTCTCTGAACGCAGCGCGCCAGATCGAAGATGGTAACCACGCCGACGAACTTGGATCTCTGCTGTCCAGACGCACGGACGAAGCCGGCGGATTTGCTATGATCTTCCACCTTTATATCCTGCACAGGGACAGTTTGGGTGGGCCTTGAATTTTTCCGATCTTTTTCGGCAAACTCCGAAGAGAGATCCGACATTGATCCTTCCGTGAACGTATCCTACCCGTAGGCGGTTCGTGCGGGTCTTGATGCTTTCTGATCTTTGCCGGCAAACTCCGAATAGAGATCCGACATCGATCCTTCCGCGAACGTATCCTGCCCGTAGGCGGTCCGTGCAGGTCTTGATGCTCCTCCGACTCCCAGGGAACTAGTGCCCGAGTCGGTTTCGCCGATGAAGAGGTGGATGTCTCTGATAGGAACGATCGAACACCGCGTAGGGTTCGTCTTCGCCGGGATCCAGAACTCGTCGGGAGGGACGATCGAAATATTGCCGGAGAAGAGAACGCGACCGATGGCTACGGTTTTGCCGATTCCCTCGAAGATCTTGGTCCTCGCCCGCTGAAGATCCTGAAGCGCCTCTTGCCCCACGGTGGGAGCCAACTGTCGTGGTATTGCCGACGAGTACGCCATGGAGGGGTCCTCACAGTGCATGTTTAGAGACGTGGGGTAAGGAGGACGTTTGACGGGTACGAGGTAACACAGCTTACCCAGGTTCAGATCCCCAAACGGTGGCGGAATCCTACTCCTGCTATATATCACTATAAGGGAAATACGCCGAGTTACAAAGATAGGTTTGCTGTGCGAGGTTATCTGAATCGATGCCCTAAAGGCTCCCATAGGCCCGACTTATATAGTCGCCAGGTCCTAGGGTTACAGGGAAAAGTCCTAGCCGGATAGGTCATAGAGTCCTATACCGTCTATTACTAGTCTTGTGTATCTTGTACTCAAAGGCTCCGGGTACACTGGTGACTCCACCGTAGCCTTCCTTTATCCGGCATGGGCCTCCCTTCTGTATCCACCTAACTGGGCCGCCCAGCAGGCCATAGGCCACGCTACTGACTATGGGCCACCCGGGTTATTCAGATAAGAGACTTGCTATTAGGATACCCATATAGCATATCCCCAACACCGTGCTGCCCCTCTTGCTCGCCTATAAAAGGAGGCCTCCCCAGCTCGATTCCTCCACACCATCTCACGCCCCACCTCTCACTGATCCTTCCCACTTCTTCCCGGAGCAAGGCGAGCTCTCTCTCGCTGGAATTTGGCCGGAGCCCGCCGCTGCTGGAGGAGAAGGGAGCCGTCGATTCAAGCCGCCCCAGGAGGAGCCGCCGGTACCAGGAGAACCGCCATCGTCGACTTCATCATTCGACCCCGTCGTCGACCATCACCGGAGCCCCGGTGAGCCTCCCCAGACCCCCACTAGCCGCGTTAGGGTTAGTTCCTCACCGGAGTAGCCCGTCGTCAACGACGACCCTCAACCGTTGGATTAGAATTAGATCGTAAGGCTCAGATTCATAGATATCGTTTTGTTTAGTTAGTTCTGCTGACTTGTGGACCCCATCTGTCAGCATCCCGCGCGCGCTGTGCGTAGTGGGCTGGCCCATTAACTCTCCCGTGCAACCCAGTTAGTTTAAATTTAGATTTTTCATTTAAACTCAAACCCTAGTTATGTCTATTGATACAAAAATCAACCCAGCTCGACTGAACCAAAATGCATGAAACCAAGTTTGTTAGAAAGGTACTGAAAATGCTTAATCCAAGCCCGTTGGATTCAAACCATTTAGATTTGTAGATCACCCATGATAAAAATAACAATGCAGAAGCTTTTCTGCATTCAAAAAAATTTCAAAATTCAACCGTAAAACCTTTTGAGTTGATTCCAACTCTCAAAAATCACATTTGATCATACCTTTCATAATATATAAAAACATATGGGTTTACATGCAGAAATAATGTTCAAGTAATAAAAGAATGCCACATAGGCATTTCTAGTCACTTTAATTAAATAAAATAAAAGGTTAAACCTTATTAAATTGTAACACCACTTTAAATCACATTCCCATGTACTAAAATATGTGGTGATGACATGTGTCAACAAGATCCCATGTTTGAGTTGGATAATATTAAATCTTAAGTAGTTTTTCAATGAGTAGAAATTACTTTTCTCAAATAAAATAAATGAGACAAGTGTTTTAATTCTTGTAATGTTAGTGATGATGATAGATCATCTAGTATGAACCTTTGTGTGATGATTAAAAATAGGTAAGTATTGTTTGGTGATTGTGTACCTCGTATTTATTATAGACGCTAGTACCGACCACGGATACGAGGAGGAAGGAGGATACTACGAGGAAGAAGCTGAGGAGAATTTCAACCACTGATCTGCACAAGGCAAGCCTAATATTACTAGTTGAATGAGCAAGCTAACACTTGCAATTTAGCAAGCTATTAACTTAGCAAGCTTACACCATGTAATACCCAATCCTAGTTTTATTGCAAGCTTAAAACTTTATTTTCTTTATCAATGCTTTCTCTTAGAGTTTGCTTAGTGGCTTGTAGATTCTAAGAAGATATTTGAAGGTAGCATAAAGAGCATAAAACTTGGCCTAAGTTAGGTAATCTTGATGTCATCCTAAGGAAGGAGATTGAACTTAGCTAATCCCCACTTTTTACCACCCCTCATTAGTCTTTACCCCCACTTATAGATGCTAGTGCTAAGCATAAAAATTGATCAACTTTAGATGGGAATACTTGCTGAAAATGGTTATGAAAACCTTAGAGTGATAAGTCATTCTACTGAAATGTTTTGACATGTGTTCTTGAACACCAGATGATTTTGATGATGAAAATGTTGATGCATGAGCCTTAGCCGTTTATAAAACCGATGGTTGTCTGGATGCGATACCATTCCAATTTTACCGTACAACCACAATACCCGAAAATTGGGTAGCGCTTGACTAGAAATTTATATACCTTAGTATAGGTTACCTTGCGGCCAAGGTCTGAGCTGAGGCTACCTTGTGAAGATGGTCCACCTGTGCAGTTTCCAAGATGATAGTTGGTCATGGTTGGGAGGCCAAACTCACAGGAGAGGTGCCTATACTATTGCGTGTAATTGAAAGGTTAGGACTGATTATCCGCATACTGAGTATGGTGAATTCAGGATTGTTCCTGGCGGATGTATCGAATGTTGTGGTGAAAGTGTACAATCTCTGCAGAGTGTCAAACCATTAGAATAGCCGCATCCGCAGTTATGGACAGTTGCAGTGGCCATATTGTTCCCCCGTCAGATGTTTTCAAAACAACTTATGAAATGATTTATGACTTTGACTTGACCACAACAGAGTTGTGACATGAAATGCAAGCTCCTACTAAGGTGTTATAAAAATTTCAACTATCTTTCTTTGCTTTTGAACTTAGTAGAGGTAAATCTGGATTTTTGCAAAACAACCCTAGAGCTGAGAATATCCTATTCAAAAACCCTTCACTTATTAGTATTAGTTTGCGAGTACTTAAAGAATACTCATGGCTTTGTCCCTGGCTATTCCCGTGGCCAGACTATGAAGAGGAGTATCAGGATGATGGACCACAGGAAGGTTACGACAACTAGGATCATCTCCCATCGTCAGCATTGCCTGTGACCCTGAAGATGGAGCTTCGCCCATGCTATCATTATCTTTACATTATTCCGCTGCTTGAGTTGTATTAATAACTGGATCATGAGATCCTTATTTGTGTAAGACCTTATGTATGGTTGGTAATGTATGACGTACTGTGATATCCAAATCTGTTATGTCTCACAAAAATGGTAATCCTGGGATTGCGATGTATGGCATAACAATCATCTGGGATTAAAAATCCGGGTGTTGACAAGTTGGTATCAGAGCAGTCCTGACCATAGGAGACCCTAGTTAGAATGGACGTTTGAATCAAAAACTTAGTTTCAAAACCAAAGGAAGTGAGTATTTACAAAAACTTATTCTCATTCTTATCACTTGAATTCTTTCATGAAAATTCATGTTCCTAAAAAAAAATTCTTGAAAACTTACATAAAAATTGACACACTTGATAACTCTACTAACTTACTCATCCTATATTCTTATAGATGGACGTGAAGTACAACAAGTTTTATCAGTTGGGGAATGGAGGAGACCTCATCTTTGAGCGTTACTTGGACCAGCTGTTAGAGATGCTGGAGTGTCCACACCCCGAGTTCTTCGGAGCTCAGCTCAATGATAAGGAAGGAGGAGATTTGCAGTGGTTAGTTGTTGCAAGTATCCGAGGAAAGATTGAACCTCCCACTGCAGAAGGAATTCAGTTCACCTTAAGAGAGAACAACTAGCTCGATGGACTTGCCAGGGCCATGCAGGAAGCTCTTGCCCGTTTGTGTGGTCAGAGTATCAATCAAATCAAGGGTACCCGTTTTGAGTTCTACCCAAGGCGTGATGTTATGGGACAGCCACTGGAGGCCCCATATCACCACGAGCTGAAGAGTCAATTGGACCACCTCAGCTTCATGATGTACGACCGTTAGAAGGAGTTGGACAATGCACGTTCCTACGCCAACCACAAGTACGCTATCACCAAGAAGAAGGATCAGACCCTCGCCATGCTAGTGAAGGATCGCAAGTTTCGTCGCCGTCAGCTCGACAAAAAGGAGCGCATCATTGCCCATCTTCGCCACCGGATCAAAGATTTGGAGGAGACCATCCACGAGAGAGACATGCAGTTGGAGGAAAGGGAGAATGTAGGGGAAGACCTTCGTGGAGACCCCTACTCCTATCTCAGCGATGATGATGACTTTCTGGAGGACCAGGCTATGGACTTCTTTACCGATGAGGATGACTTCGCCTTCATCAATGATGATGATGAGGACGAGGAGGACACTGACTCTGAGGAGTAGCAGCACTTGAGCACTAGGGTTAGTGATTTGTAGTCGGTCCCACTGTATCGTAGTTTCCCAGAATGGTTCTTAAAACCATCTGTTTTCCTTTGTTGTGGTGTGTGTTTGTATCGTGTGCTATGAATGAATGAATGAAAATCAACTTGCTAGAAAAATCTGAGTTAAACTTCAAAAACTTTTCAAAATACCTGAACCTTATAAATTTCCCTCTTTTCTCATGATCTATCTCAATCTTCAGATGCCTCGCGAAGGAAGCAACTCAGCCCCGGACCCGATGTTGCAACTCTTGCAAATGTTGGTTTCTGACCGCGAAGCCGAAAGAGTCGAACGTCAAGCCAACTTAGCCACCCTTCAAAAGATAGCTCAGATGGCCAACAACAATCAAGGCCATGGAAATCACGACAACCATGGATCTAAGATCAAGAATTTCCAGAACACCAATCCACCTGTTTTCACTAAGTCAGAAGATCCCCTAGATGCAGATGATTGGTTGCAAACCATGGAGAACAATCTGGAATTTGCAGGAGTGGAAGATAACGAGAAAGTGTTGTTTGCTACCCACTATCTGGCAGGAGATGCAAGAGCATGGTGGAACAGCATTCGCGCAATGACAGGAGGTCAGATGATGACTTGGGAAGAGTTCAAAGTCAAGTTCAGCAGAACCCATGTTCCACCGGGTTTAATCAAGCGGATGAGAGATAAATTCAGGGAACTGAAGCAAGGAAGGATGACAGTAGTGGAATACCGTGACAAATTCTTTTCATTGGCTAGGTATGCACCGGTTGAGATAGATACTGAAGCCAAGAAGAAAGAGATATTACTGAATGGTCTGCACGATGAGATGCCGATAGTGTTAGTCAATATCCCCTTTGCAGATATTGAAGCCTTAGTTGACTCTGCCAATCAGATGGAAGGAAAGATCAATCAAGCTAATGAGAACCGCAAGCGTCGCATGATGCATCAACCAGGAACCTACAATACACCATAGTATCGCCCCAACCCATCTCCGAGATTTGCTCCAAGAAACAACAGACCCCCGATGAACCGTCTGACCTATCCCTACCGTGGAAACCCAAGGCCCGGAGGAAACCACAAAAACCCCGGCAACTCCAGCAATTTCAACCGTGCACCATCCAAGTTCAACAACAACTATGCCGCCACCAACACCAACATTGCCCCAAGGACTGGAAGCAATGTTGTGCCTGTTGCAGCGAAGGAAAAGTCGCAAGTGACTTGTTATGAATGTGGAACCAAAGGTCACTATTCTAATGAGTGCCCCAAGAAGATTGCGGCATCCCCCAATGCAAATGCCCCAGCTGAGCAGCAGCGTCGTGTTCATCCCGGAAGAAGGTTTGCCCCAGGAAACTCGCTCAACCGCAACGGCCATCTCTTTCTCATGCATGATGAAGAAGCCCAAGAAGCGCCATATGCCATGCTGGGTATGTTTTCTGTTAACTCAGTACTTGCAAGAGTGTTGTTTGATTCTGGAGCATCGCACTCATTTGTTACTGAAGAATTTGCATGCACTAGTAAGATTCAACCAACCAAATTGAAGCATGTTATGATTGTTCAAATACCTGGTTCAACCACCAAAGCTAGGCAAATTTGCAAAGCCTTCCCTATCTGAATCCATGGCATAGATTTTTATGCTAATCTAATAGTACTCGGAACTAAAGGTTTGGAAGTAGTACTAGGAATGGATTGGATGTCCAAACACAAAGGATTATTGACTGTGCCAAGAAATCCATAACCATGACCAGTACAGCTGGAATATCAGTCAATCATGTATCTGAAACCTTGCCCCATCAATTCAAGTGCAACAAGAGTATATCCCAGCCAACCAATGATCAAGTCCGGATAGTCTGTGAATTCCCCGATGTATTTCCAGATGTTTTGCCTGGTATGCCCCCAGATTGGTATATCGAGTTTATCATCGAACTAATACCTGGAACCGGACCCATAGCCCAGAGACCATATAGTATAAACCCTTTTGAAATAGCGGAACTGAAGAAGCAACTGGATGCCATGATGGAAATTGGCCTGATTCAACCAAGTGCGTCACCATGGAGATCACCTGTTTTGTTCGTGGACAAGAAATATGGAGGTAACTGTTTGTGTACGGATTATCGGAAGTTGAATGATATCACCATCAAGAACAAGTACCCATTGCCCAACATAGAAGACCTGTTTGACCATTTGACTGGTGCCAAAGTGTTTTCTAAGATTTTTCTTAGAACTGGCTATCATCAACTCAAAATTCATGCAGAGTATATTCCAAAGAATGCCTTCACCACCAGATATGGATTATACGAGTATATTGTCATGTATTTTGGATTAACTAATGCCCCCGCTTATTTCATGAACCTCATGAATAAGATTTTGATGGACTTCCTGGATAAGTTTGTCATTGTTTTCATTGATGACATTCTGATTTATTCCAAATCAGAAGAAGAACATGAGGTACACCTAAGGACCATTGTTGGAACCTTTAGAGAGCATCAGCTATATGCCAAGTTTAGAAAATGTGAATTCTGGTTACTGATGGGGGAATACCAATCGGGGTATACCCACGAAGCGGATTCGCCAGCTGGATCGAGCCGACTGAAGCCAAGCCAGATCGAATTCGCCTAACACGGGCGCTGGACCGGACAAGCGGCGCCGACTGGAGGCCCAAGACGGCGACTCCAAGACAAAGCCCATTAGTGCACTTGTAAACCCTAGGTGACTGCATATATAAAGCCACCAAGGGCACCCCCACAGGGTATCCTCTCTGACAATAGATTAGATCTAGTCTCTCCCTCCGCCTACAGCGGCTCCCATGTAAACCAATCTATGATCATATACTGGATTGATAGCAGGACGTAGCGATCCTCCACCGAGGGGACGTGAACCTGGATACATCGTGTGCTAATATCGCTCCCGGATTCTCCTACGTCGCCTTGCTCCCTCTACGTAAGCTACCCCCAGTAGCATCTGCCGTGCAATACCACGACAGTTGGCGCCCACTGTGGGGCTCGCGGTGCTTGGAGGGTGATAATCCGGGCGGGATCCCTTATAGTCAACGTCAGCTAAATCGCATGTGGCGCGTCGTCCGATCGCTGTCCGTCGTGACATTGCTAAACTCGCATGATCCTGAAGAAAGAATTCCGGCACACGTACATGCCAATCGGTTGCGTACTCTTGTGTTTTCCGTTCAATCTCTTTATCCTCTTTAGTATTGATTACTTTGCCAACCAATTATTTTATTTGCAACTAATCTGCTACCCTACGTGCAACATGTACCAATCGATTGGAGAATTGGATCCTGGATGGGAAGTTGAGCTATACGTATCTCCCTGACGATCCGTTTCCATGGCCATGAGCCACGCCTTGTGTGCAGGAATTCAGATGTAATGCACAACATAAAATCGGCGTGTATATGGCTCAAGGATCCGATGACTCCTAGTCCAGCAACAAGAACGGCAACGCGGCTGTACCGGGACAACCGCAATACTGAAGCATGGAGACAACCATGTCCGTCGCTTCGCTGTCGCGAACCCGGCATTACGAAATCGTCCTCGCGCAACTCGCCATGCTCCGGAACTCGTCTAAACGCGTACACGCTTAAACGCGGACTCGCTAGACTCGGGTACTCGCCCGTCCTGAACTCGCTACAGCCGCGTACTCACCATATTTGGCGACTCGCCCATTGCCGTCTCACCGTGCCCACGTCGACTCGTCATGCAAACAGCTAAGTTCTTTTACACTCGTACATGCTACGAGACCAAAAATATATATGCATATTTATTCAGTCTCCAAAGACGACCATGTAGTCGCATATGACCCTTTCAGGGACCAAAATCATACTTGGGATCGGTTTCAGTTTGTCTATTGTTTATTCGCGTTCGTCGAAGTAGTGAGGCTGGGTACCAAAAGCCGACCTTGTCTCCGGGTTCAACAGTCTGGCATCGCGTCCCTGTTACCCGGCAAGCGTTTGATGCTGGAGGTCTGCTTACTCATGAAAAGACAAGCACAAACCTTACATACTTGCCATCGACCCACATAACAAAAGTGCATTTTATTTCAACATCTACAATTCGCACGTCTTACAATTGTTCAATATATTCCATAAATACACCTTATTGCAGTCGTACTTTTTCCTCCTTCTCATCAAAACGGTGTCTCTTTCGCCGCTTGTCGCGCTCGGGGACTCGGCGTCCGTCATCGGCCTCGCCTTCGCTTCGCTGACTCGCTTTTCGCCGGTCGCTTTACCTCGCCGCTCGCCGCGCTTGGGGACTCGTCACTCTCCGCGCTCGGAGACTCGGCGCCCGTCGGTTGCTCGGCCTCGTCACTCGCCGCGCTCGGAGACTCGGCACCCGCCGGTCGCTCGACCTTGTCACTCGCCGCGCTCGGGGACTTGGCGCCCGCTGGTCGCTCGACCTTGCCACTCGCCGCGCTCGGGGACTCGGCGCCCGCCGTCGCCGACTCGACCTCGCCACTTCGCCCGGCCGGCCGACTCGACCTCGCCACTCGCCATGCTCGGCAACAACCACTACTATTTTAAAATATGAGCCTCAAGTCGGCTCTACAAGCCAACTCGAGCCTCGGGACTACTCCCTAGGCATGATGCGGTATGCGCGTGGTTCCGCGAACGCGTTCGCCTCATCCACTGCCACCGCGGACTCGCCTCGCGTACTCAACACGCCTCGGGACTCGCCGCCGTGGACTCACCCTCGCGTACTCGACACGCCGGGGACTCGTCACGCGGACTCGCCACAGATTAACACGCTCGGGGACTCGTCGCCGTGGACTCGCCCTCGCGTACTCAACACGCTCAGGGACCCGCCCTCGCGTGCTCAACGCGCTTCGGGACTCGGCGTGCCACAGACAGCGCCACTCGCCGGTCGCTCGACCTCACCACTCATCGCGCTCGGGGACTCGGCACTCGCCGGTCGCTCGAACTCGCCACTCGCTGCGCTCGGGGACTCGGAACGCTCCATGTTCGGGGACTCGCCGTAAATAGCGGCTTCACCGACACCCTGCGTCTTTCGCCAACTGGCCATCACCGACTGGCTCACGCCGACTGCCTCCCGTTTCACGGTTCTTTCCTTTGTTCAGGAGCTCGTCGCCGATTCTCCACGACCCATCGTCAAGACTCTCCGCGCCAGGCCTCAAGCCCACGTCGAATCAACAACGCGCTCGGGGACTACTGATGGGGGAATACCAATCGGGGTATACCCACGAAGCGGATTCGCCAGCTGGATCGAGCCGACTGAAGCCAAGCCCAGAGCGGGTCGACTCGCCCAATACGGCGACTGGCGCACGCTGGACCCGGACAAGCGGCGCCGACTGGAGGCCCAAGACGGCGACTCCAATACAAAGCCCATTAGTGCACTTGTAAACCCTAGGTGACTGCATATATAAAGCCACCAGGGCACCCCACGGGTATCCTCTCGACAATAGATTAGATCTCGCCTACGGCGGCTCCCATGTAAACCAATCTATGATCATATACTGGATTGATAGCAGGACGTAGCGATCCTCCACCGAGGGGACGTGAACCTGGGTACATCGTGTGCCAATCTCTCTCCCGGATTCTCCTACGTCACCTTGCTCCCTCTACGTAAGCTACCCCAGTAGCATCTGCCGTGCAATACCACGACAGTTACAGGAGGTAGGATTCCTCGGACATATTGTATCAGCTAGAGGAATTGTCATTGACCCTGCGAAGGTGAAGGATGTCGAAGATTGGCAAGCCCCCAACCACTCAAACCAAAGTTTCTGCATTTCTTGGATTAGCGGGATACTACCTCAAGTTTTTAGAAGGATTCTCGAGTATTGCCAAACCCATGACCCAATTGCTGAAGAAGGACAAGAAGTTTGAATGGACGGACAAATGTGAAGCGAGTTTTCAAGAACTCAAGAGAACATTGATTTCAGCCCCAATCTTGATCATGCCGGATATCACGAAGCCCTTTGATGTGTATTGTGACGCATCCAAGATGGGTCTCGGATGTGTGCTAATGCAAGAAGGCAAAGTTATATCTTATCTACCCCGACAACTGAAATAACATGGACATAATTATCCCACCCATGACCTTGAACTCGCAGCCGTAGTTCTAGCCCTAAAGACATGGAGGCATTACCTGATGGGAAACCGTTGTGAGATTTATTTGGATCACAAGAGCCTGAAATATATATTCACTCAGAAGGAGCTGAATATGAGGCACAGAAGATGGATTGAGCTAATCAAGGACTATGATCTGGACGTTCACTATCACCCCGGTAAAGCCAATGTGGTAGCAGATGCCCTTAGTAGATTGTTGTGCCGCTTGAACTCCATGATTTTGAAGGAGCAACCAAGTTTGCACCAAGATATGGAAGATTTTAGAATGGAATTAGTGAGTGAAGGATTTTTGGCTAGTATAGAACTTCAACCCACTTTGATCAGTCAGATCAAAGAGGCGCAAAAAGGAAATGCTAGTATCGACGGAATTAAACATCGTATTGGTACATGCAAAGTACCCGGATTCACCGAAGACGAAGAAGGAGTTCTGTGGTACAAAGGACACATTTGTGTACCAGCAGATTCGGAATTGAAAGAAGCGATTTTGAAAGAGGCCCATGATACTCTTTATTCTATCCATCCCGGAGGAACGAAGATGTATCAGGATTTGAAGGAACAATTTTGGTGGCATAAGATGAAGAGATAAATCGGAAGCTATATCGCGAGGTGTAATATATGTAAGAGAGTCAAGGCAGGACATCAAAGACCCGCAAGACTGTTGCAATCATTACAAATTCCGGAATGGAAATGGGATTCAGTTGGAATGGACTTTATCACCGGATTGCCTACTTCTAGTAGGGGAAATGACTCTATCTGGGTAATAGTTGAAAGATTTTCCAAAGTCGCCCATTTCTTACCAGTCAAGACCACATACCAAAGTTTGAAGCTAGCAGAGTTGTACATCGCTAGAATCGTCAGTTTGCATGGAGTTCCCAAGAACATTATATCGAATCGAGGAACTCAGTTTACCTCGAGATTCTGGAAGAAGGTCCAAGAAGGTTTAGGAACCCGACTAGATTTCAGCACCGCGTATCACCCTCGGACCGATGGACAAACGAAGCGAGTAAATCAAATACTCGAAGATATGTTGAGAGCATGTGTGCTAGAGTATGGATCTAAATGGGAATACTATCTGACTTTCGTAGAATTTTCATACAACAACAGTTATCAAGCTAGTCTGCAAATGGCCCCATTTGAATTCATGTATGGAAGGAAGTGTCGCACCCCTTTGAATTGGTCGGAAGTAGGAGAGAGTCAGATTTTTGGACCCGACATCCTACGAGAAGCAGAAGAGAAAGTTCACAAGATTCGTGAGCACCTCAAGACTACCCAGTAAAGACAGAAGAGTTACGCCGACAAGAGACGTCGAGACCTCGCTTTCAATATCGGAGATTTCGTGTATCTTAAAGTGTCGCCTTTGAAGTGAATGCAGCGTTTTGAGCTCAAAGGAAAGTTATCCCCCAGATATATCGGACCCTTCAAGATTCTGAATCGTCGAGGAGAAGTATCATATCAATTGGAACTGCCAGAGGAGATGGCAGCAGTACACAATGTATTCCATATATCATTACTTTGTAAATGCCTTGAAGTTCCGGAGAAGACTGAAGTGTTCAAGAACATTGATCACCGGACCATAGAGATCAACGATGACCTAACATATCCCAAAGTACCCATCAATATTTTGGAAGAAGCTTTCAGAACCACCAGAACCCGAAGCATCAAGTTTCTCAATATTCAGGGGAGCAACCACACTGAAGAAGAAGCTACCTGGAGCGCGAACATCACATCAGGACGGAGTTTCCCGATCTTTTTAAATCTTAGGTAATCTTTTTTCTTCTTCTTTTTTTCAAATATCGGGACGAGATTTTGTTTAAGGGGGAAGGTTTGTAACATCCCAAAAATATGAAACAATGATCATCAAACTCTAATCACTAAAATTAGGGTTAACAAAAACTCTGATTAATTTAAATCATATGAATGCATGTGTTTATGTGATGATTTGATAAATGCATGAATGAACTTGTGTGATTAACCTAAATAGAAATAAATGGTTTAAAGGTGAAAATAACATCATATAAAACAATTCCATGCAGAAACAAATCAAGAGAAAATCAAAAAAAAAAATCAAATAAAGCAAATGGTCATTTTTGCCAATCTTGCTCACTAGGTCACTTTGAGTGTTTCTAGTCCAAGATTTCAAACATAAACTTTCCCAATTCTTTTCACCCCTTTCTATACCAAGTAAAAGTGAATAAAATCCCACCTTTCAAACTTGCAGAAACATTTGGCAACCTCATTCAAATCACAATTCAAAATTGAATCTTTATCATATGTGAAGATCACACATTTTCAAAACCCAACCAAACCAGTGCCCCTTGACTAATCCAACTAACCAGATACTCCCTAGCATGTGCCTAGCAAACCCACCAAGTTTGAATACACAATTCGAATTTAAAGTTCTTTCGGCCATTTCATCAAACACCTTGCAAACACAAAACAAACAAAGATATAACACTATTATGAGCAGTGGTTTGGCCTAACTTGTCCCCTCTCTAGCTCACAGCAGATATTTAGTAGATCATCTAGCTTAATTAGCAACCTCTAGCACCACTGTGAGGTTGCCATTGCCATCAATGGTGAGCAGGCCGAGCCTCACCTTGCCACCCTAATGTGGACAGCAAGCTCGAGGAAGAACTAGTTGCACCAACCTTGTCTGGCATGCTGCCTACGCCTCACCGCCCCCTCTAGACCATCCCTAGATCGAAGACAGAGACACGAACCACCGGAAACTCCGTTCCCGCGCCGCTGTCGACCATGCTGACACACACCACCGTGCACGCACTGTTCCCACTCAACCCGATCACCACGGGCCCTTGCCACCCGCCAGCACGAACTCCACCGTCCAAGGAGACCACTAGACATGCTTGTTTCCTCGACCGTACCTCGTAGCCGCCGCACGCCACGAAGTTCGCCGACGGTACCGCGCAGAGCACCCCACGTTCCAGACCAAACCCCACCGCCCTATGTCTCGCCTTTACGCTAGCAACGATTGCCAGGAGACCACGAACCGTCCCCTAGCCTCAGCCACGCTGATAGTCGCCTGTACCATCGCCTCCGACGACCTCTGCCTACGCCGTGCTGCCCCCTATTGCTCGCCTATAAAAGGACGCCTACCCAGCTCGATTCCTCAACACAATGTCACTCCCCACCTCTCACTGATCCTTCCCACTTCTTCCCGGAGCAAGGCGAGCTCTCTCTCGCCGGAATTTGGCCGGAGCCCGCCGCTGCTGGAGGAGAAGGGAGCCGTCGATTGAAGCCGCCTCAGGAGGTGCCGCGGGTACCAGGAGAACCGCCGTCGTCGACTTCGTCATTTTCCCCCGTCGTCGACCATCGCCGGAGCCCCGGTGAGCCGCCCCAGACCCCCACTGGCCGCGTTAGGGTTAGTTCCTCGCCGGAGTAGCCCGTCGTCAACGACGACCCTCAGCCGTTGGATTAGAATTAGATTGTATGGCTCAGATTCATAGATACTGTTTCGTTTAGTTAGTTCGGCTGACTTGTGGACCCCATCTGTCAGTAGCCCTCGCGCGCGCTGTGCGTAGTGGGCCGGCCCAGTAACTCTCCCACGCAAGCCAGTTAGTTTAAATTTAGATTTTTATTTAAACTCAAACCCTAGTTCTGTCTGTTGATTCAAAAATCAACCTAGCTCGATTCATTGAACCAAAATGCATGAAACCAATTTTGTTAGAAAGGTACTGAAATGCTTAATCCAAGACTGTTGGATTCAAACCAATATTATTTGTAGATCACCCATGGTAAAAATAACAATGCAGAAGCTTTTCTGCATTCAAACATTTTTCAAAATTCAACCATAAAAGCTTTTGAGTTGATTCCAACTCTCAAAAATCACATTTGATCATACCTTTCAGAATATATAAAAACATATGAGTTTACTTGCAGAAATAATGTTCAAGTAATAAAATAATGCCACATAGGCATTTCTAGTCACTTTAATTAAATAAAATAAAAAGGTTAAACCTTATTAAATTGTGACACCACTTTAAATCACATTCCCATGTACTAAAATAAGTGGTGATGACATGTGTCAACATGATTCCATGTTTGAGTTGGAGAATATTAAATCTTAAGTAGTTTTTCAATGAGTAGAAATTACTTTTCTCAAATAAAATAAATGAGACAAGTGTTTTAATTCTTGTAATGTTAGTGATGATGATAGATCATCTAGTATGAACCTTTGTGTGATGATTAAAAAATGTTAAGTATTGTTTGGTGATTGTGTACCTCGTATTTATTTATAGACGCTAGTACCGACCAAGGATACAAGGAGGAAGGAGGATACTACGAGGAAGAAGCCGAGGAGAATTTCAACCACTGCTCTGCACAAGGCAAGCCTAATACTACTAGTGGAGTGAGCAAGCTAACACTTGCAATTTAGATAGCTATTAACTTAGCAAGCTTACACCATGTGATACCCAATCCTAATTTTATTGCAAGATTAATACTTTATTTTCTTTATCAACGTTTTCTCTTAGAGTTTGCTTAGTGGCTTGTAGATTCTAAGAAGATATTTGAAGGTAGCATAGAGAGCATAAAACTTGGCCTAAGTTAGATAATCTTGATGTCATCTAAGGCAGGAGATTGAACTTAGCTAATCCCCACCTGTTTACCACCCCTCATTAGTCTTTACCCCCACTTATAGATGCTACTGCTAAGCATAAAACTTGATCAACTTTAGATGGGAATACTTGGTGAAAATAGTTATGAAAACCTTAGAGTGATGAGTCATTCTACTGAAATGTTTTCACATGTGTTCTTGAACACCAGATGATTTTGATGATGAAAATGTTGATGCATGAGCCTTAGCCGTTTATAAAACTGATGGTTGTCTGGATGCGATACCATTCTAATTTTACCGTATAACCACAATACCCGAAAATTAGGTAGGGCTTGACTGGAAATTTATATACCTTAGTATAGGTTCCCTTGCAGCCAAGGTCTAAGCTGAGGCTACCTTGTGAAGATTATCCACCTATGCAGTTCCCAAGATGATAGTTGGTCATGGTTGGGAGGCCAAACTCACAGGAGAGGTGCCTATACTAGGGCGTGTAATTGAAAGGTTAGGATTGATTATCCGCATACTGAGTATGGTGAATTCAGGATTGTTCCTAACAGATGTATCGAATGTTGTGGTGAAAGTGTAAATCTGTGCAAAGTGTCAAACTATTCGAATAGCCGCGTCCGCGGTTAAGGACAGTTGGAGTGGCCATACTGTTCCCCCGTCAAATGTTTTCAAAACAACATATGAAATGATTTATGACTTTGACTTGACCACAACAGAGTTGTGACATGAAATGCAAGCTCCCACTTAGGTGTTATAAAACTTTCAACTAGCTTTCTTTGCTTTTGAACTTAGTAGAGGTAAATCTTCCTTTTTGCAAAACAACCCTAGAGCTGAGTATATCCTATTCAAAAACCCTTCACTTATTAGTATTATTTTGCGAGTACTTAAAGAATACTCATGGCTTTGTCCCTGGCTATTCCCGTGGCCAGACTATGAAGAGGAGTATCAGGATGACGGACCGCAGTAAGGTTAGGACAACTAGGATCATCTCCCATCGTCAGCATTGCCTGTGACCCTGAAGATGGTGCTTCGCCCATGCTATCGTTATCTTTACATTATTCCGCTGCTTGAGTTGTATTAAGAACTGGATCATGATATCCTTATTTGTGTAAGACCTTATGTATGGTTTGTAATGGATGATGTACTGCGATATCCAAATCTGCTATGTCTCGCAAAAATGGTAATCCTGGGATTGTGATGTATGGCATAACATGCATCTGGGATTAAAAATCCGGGTGTTGACAAGTCCCCTATTTATAGGCCACTCCTTCACTACACCGTTTTCTGGCCGTTGGAGAACTTGTTAGACCAGAGACTCTGGTGTGCAGACCGGAGACTCCGGCCATTCTCCGGACCGACTTCCATACTACCCATCAGATTGTCCCAGCACCCCTGGTAGAAACTCCTCCAGAGATTCTACAAAGTTTCCGGACCTAGTGGACCGGAGACTCTGGTCCAGCCACACCAGAGACTCCGGTCTGAGGCTTGGACCAGATACTCCGGCCAGTCACCGGTTGATCTCCACACCCCCATGCAGAATGTCCCAGGCTGATTTCTAGAGCCCCCTACGGAAATTCCTGGGGAAACTCCGGACCATACCGGAGACTCCGGTCCACTCAGACCGGAGACTCCGGTCTGGAGTTTACAGGAACTTGCATATGTGATAGGAATAATTCCGTATGTCCAGGGTCCTTTTCACTTTGCATTATATCAACCTGTAGACATTAGCATACTCTAAAATTATCTACTTGTTGTTAACGAACACCAAAAGTGATTATGACAGTAAATGTCCTTTCAATCTCCCCCTTTTTGGTGTTCGATGACAACAAGTGATTTTGCATGGAATTATTTGCAATGAGATATGACAGTGTATAAAAATGTCCCCCTGACTATGTGCACTAAGATAAATAAGTAAAGCATGCACGACATGTAGTAGATACACAATACACATAGTTCTCACATGAGTTACAATAATGTAGGAGCAAACATGTCCTCACACAAATAGCAAATAGTATATCGCAAACATAAGGCAAATAAATACGAAGTTTCTAGATTCACACAACAAGAAAATAAGAAGAAAATCCAAGCCCATGCAAATCCCGATGACAATGTCCTTTCCCCCTTTGGCATCGAAACGCCGAAAAAGGGAAAATACCTACGCTAGCGCCCCAAGGGATCAGTAGTCCTCATCGTCATCATCCTCGTCCTCCTCATCCATATCCTGATCCTCATCATCCTCCTCCTCATAGTCATCATCACCATCTGGAGCTGCAGGCCCTTTGCCGTGAGGGCGAGAAGAGGACGTACCCTGGTACCCAAATCCTGAGGTGACATCAGAGAATGTCTTCCAATCCACCAAACTGTCCTGTTTAGCATTCCATGCCCCAAAAGAGAGTGTGTAGTCTGACTCAGTGGATTGTTGAGCGCCATGCTCATCTGTGTATTCATCATCTCCTTCCTCATCTTCCTGTTCTCCCTGAGCCTTGATCTCCTTGAGGAGTATCTCCATGCAACGGTTTCTCTTGTAGGAGGCATGTTGTTTCTTGCGTATGTCCACATTCATACAACAAAGGGTCCTCTCCCAAAATGAGGCCTTCTTGAACTTCTCATGTACATACTCGTGTGCCATGGGAGGCATGGGTGCATTTGAAGCACTCTTCCTCCGAGCCCTAGGAGGAGAGGGGGCCCTCTTGTTCTCAGTGATATCCTCCTCCTCATTGGCATAGGAGCGTCTAGGAGGAGGCCCCATGCGTCCCTTCTGCTGCAGTGATACAAGAGTATGCTCCATAAGGTTGGGAGGCAAAGCAAGTGGTGAACCGTGAGCCTGGGTGTTGATGAGCCTCATAACAATTCGTGCATAGGGGGAGCCTTCTTGTATAGTATGGCATGATACATCTCCTCAAATATGAAATCCATGACGTCAATAGGAGCCGCAGCTGCCTCAGGGCCAGCCAGGTGAATCTTGTGGGTATGGTATAGTAAGTTGACCAAACTACATCTGATGGCATCATCATTTCTAGCACTGGGGGAAATGGTATGGCGGGATATCCTCAACATCATATTGTAGAGGGGATTGAGTCCCTTGGACCCGCCCACAACACCCTCACTTCCATACAAAGGGGCAAGCTTGTTCTTGTTCTCCCCAAGAGCTGCTGAGTGCATACGCTCCCTAACATGAGTGGACACATCCTGAAAGGTCTCAAAGATGGCATTAGCAAAGTTATAGAAGTTCGCAGAGCGGCGGTGGTCTCTAGTCATCCAAGTCATAGTCCTTGCTTGGTCAGACCCAAACACAACTGTGGCATAGAACTGTTTCACAAGGGTGATGTTGTAATCCTCACGGAGCTCCATTAAGCCGAACAGCCCTAGCTTCTCAGAAATCCACAGTGTATGAGTGAAGTAGGAGCTCTTCCGCATCTTCTCTACACTCATGTACTTTTCGGGGCACACATGTGACATGGCAAATGTCCGGAGATCTTGTCACCCCTTCACGACACCGTTTTCTGGCCGTTGGAGAACTTGTCAAAGTAGAGACTCCGGTGTTTAGACCGGAGACTCCGGACAATCTTCGGACCGACCCCCAGACCACCCATCAGATTGTCCCAGCATCCCTAGGAGAAGCTCCTCCGGAGATTCCTCAAAGTTTCCGGACCCAGTGGACCGGAGACTCCGGTCCAGCCACACCGGAGACTCTGATCTGAGGCTTGGACCGGCGACTCCAGTCAGTCTCTGGTTGATCTTCGGACCCCCATACAGAATGTCCCAGGCTGATTTATGGAGCCCCCTCCGTAGATTCCTGGGGAAACTCTGTACCATACCGGAGACTCCGGTCCACTCAGACGGGAGACTCCGGTCTAGAGTTTCCAGGAACTTGCATATGTGACATGAATAATTCCGTAAGTCTATGGTCCTTTTCACTCTGCATTATATCAACTTGTAGACATTAGCATACTATAAAATGATCTACTTATTATTAACGAACACCAAAAGTGATTATTATAGTAAATGTCCATTCACCACTGATGTTCATTGGGAGTCTGTCAAGAGAATTCTGCGCTATGTCAAAGGGACGTTGTCGACTGGCTTGCGTATTCACAAGTCATCTTTGACTGTCATCAGTATTTTCACAAATGACGACTGGGCAGGTTGTGTGGACGATAGGCATTCCACAAGTGGGTTTGCGGTATTTGTTGGCGCAAACGTTATTTCATGAAGTTCTAAGAAGCAACCCATAGTCTTGAGATCCAGTACCGAGGCAGATTATACAACGTTGGATAATGGTGCTTCTGAAGCTATATAGATAGATTCACTACTCAAGGAGCCTGGTGTGTCTCAACAACGTATCCTCGTATTATGGTGTGATATTCTTGGGGCTACTTACCTGACGGCGAATCTAGTCTTTCACGCTCGAACCAAGCACATTGATATCGATTTCCATTTTGTGCGAGAACGAGTAGCTTCCGGCGACTTGGATGTCAGGTTCGTCTCTACTCATGATCAACTGGCTGATGCACTTACTAATCCAGCCACACGACAAATTTTAGATAGATTTAAGTCCAATCTCAACCTTGTTTGTAGCGCTTTAGATTGAGAGGGAGTGTTACAATTGTAATTAGACTCTAACCCCATCTATCATGTAACATGTATACGAGATGTATACGTATGTAATTTTATTAATCATAACTATATAAGTGGAGCACGTGCAGGGCATTAGACCCACACACAAAATCCTAAACCAGTTTTTGTTTGTGTTTAGCTTATACCCATTGAACACGATATGTAACGTTTCTGATCTTGTTGTCTGAACTGCTTGGATAGCAGGATTTGTGCAGACATTGTTGTATGCAGATTTCTTCTATTATTACCTTAACAAGTATGCATCCATTATGTTCTTCAACTGATTGTTTTAGTCATGCACTAAAATTTCAAGTTACCATGCCGCATCACTCATCGAGGTAGTAATGACAATATTCATGGCCAATTTTGCAGTTTGAAGAACAATGTGAAGTTCACTTTGCCAGCTTGACTATATGACTTTGTTGGCCATCTATTCAAAAAGATAGAAAATATATCTTGTATAAGATCCAGGAGGTGCAACATGGAAGAGTAAAATAACTTTTGTTAAATGTCAGGAGAATGCATACATTTATATTTGGATTCTGTAAATGTGATGTAGATAATGAACTGTACATTAAATCAATAGCATTGTTCCATTGCACACTGGACATGATATGATAAATAGGTAATATACATGGAATGTTCGAATTTTGTAGGACTTGCAACTCTCTTTGACCACTGTAGTGTTCTACATGTCAAAGTACTTAGGTTTAACCGGTGTACCTATTGAGGTCCCGGGTTTCATGTTTATATAGTCTGGAATAGCCCCATACGTGGCATTATAGAGGGGTATGGGTTGGGGCGGTGTACTACACCGTACCCAAGCCTATACGGTAGAAAGTACAGAGGGGTATGGGCTGGGACAGTGTACTACACCGTACCTAGGCCCATACAGTAGACAAGTATTCTAACATCCCCCTTAATCTAAACTATGAAGGAGATTTAGATTACGCTTGAACTCTTGAAGATTTTTAACTGTAAGTGCCTTAGTAAAACCATCTGCAACCTAATCTTTACTTGACACAAACCTTATATCCAACTTCTTGTCTGCCACTCGTTCTTTGACAAAGTGGAAGTCAATCTCAATATGTTTAGTGCGTGCATGAAATACTGGATTTGCTGAGAGATATGTGGCACCAAGGTTATCACACCACAAACATGGTTTCTCCTTTAACTTAACTCCAAGCTCACCAAGGAGTGCTTGTACCCAGATTATTTCTGCAGTTGCACTAGCCAATGCTTTATATTCAGCTTATGTACTCGACCTTGAAACTATTGCTTGTGTTCTAGTACTCCAAGAAACCAAGTTTGGTCCTACAAAGATTGCAAAACCTCCCATAGACCTTCTGTCATCAAGACAACCATCCCAATCAGCATCAGAAAAACCACGCAATAGTGTAGATGATGATGGCTGGAAAGTGATGCCAATATCAACAGTATCTTTAACATAACGTAGAATTATTTTAACAATAGTCCAGTGAACTGTAGTGGGAGCATGCAAGAATTGACAGACTTTATTGACTGAGAAAGAAATATCAGGCCTTATAAGTGTAAGATATTGTAAACCTCCAACAATTCTGCGGTAATTTGTACTATCCTCGGGACCAAGAGGATCTCCAACAACAAGTGATAGGGTATCCAAAGCTGACTGTAGAGTAGGTGCTGCTTTGCACACACGCATGCCAAGTTTATCAAGTAAATCATTTGCATATTTATGTTGTGTTAACAATAGTCCATCCTTTGTTTCTTGACCTCTATTCCCAAAAAATAATGCAAGTCACCAAGGTCCTTAATAGAAAAATTATTATTGAGATCCTTAACCAAAGCAGTTATAGAAGCATATAAGGAACTTGCTACAATAATATCATCAACATAGATTAACAGAAACATTGTTATACCTGACTTTTGATATAGAAACAATGATGTATCCGCCTTTGATGGTGTAAATCCAAGGTCATGCAACTTGGAACTAAGACGAGAATACCATGCTCGAGGGGCTTATTTGAGACCATAGATGACTTTTTCTAGTTTGCACACAAAGTCAGGAGCTTTAGGATGTTCAAAACCAGGTGGTTGTCTCATGTAAACCTCCTCTTCCAGAACACCATGCAAAAACGCGTTCTTGACATCTAGCGGCCGCAAATTTCAACCTCCAGAGACTAAAATAGCTAAACAAGTTCTTATAGTGTCTGCTTTAACAACAGGACTAAAAGTATCCTCATAATCAATACCATATCTCTGTTTGAACCCCTTTGCAACAAGATGAGGTTTAGACCTGTCAACTATTCCATCAGCAAGTTTCTTGATATGATATACCCATTTGCAATCAATCACATTTTTACTGGAGCTGGGTGGCACTAAGTGCCATGTTCGGTTGTGAAGCAATGCATCATATTCCTCCTCCATTGCTTTGCGCCAATGCGGATTCTCAAGAGCATCAGTAAGAGAGCGAGGCTCATCTATATATGCAAGCATTCCATATCATACTGTACCATATCTATAAACTTTGGGATTTTTTATACCTTTTTGTAATCTGGTTTGAACACCAGACACAGGAGCGTGTGTAGTAGGTGTTGGAGAAAAGGATCCGGCGGGCTGGCTGGAATTAGCGCTGGGATCCATACCTGATCCTCTAGCGATAGGCGCAACAGGGCTCCGGGCACGACCAGGTGGCGACAGCGATCGCGACAGGGACCGCAACCGGGTGGGTGACATTGATTGGTGTGTGGGTGAGGCAGTGTGTCGACGTGGGTCCCGCAACGTCAACCGACGACACATGTATAGACGGAAGGGGGCATACATGGTGGAAGAGCACGACCCGCTCTCGGTAGCAGGTCCAGCAGCAGAGCGATGGCTGGGCGGATCCTCCTCAGGATCGACGCGGCCAGACCGGGAATAATCCCCCTTGGGATCAGTTCCCAGGTGATTTGTGTCGCCAGAATTAGTAGAATCACTGTTTTGGCTTGTTTCTTCATTGTTTTCACTCGAATTTTCACCAGTATTTTCAGCATCAAGTGTAGAATCTTCAGCAACCGTAGGTGTACCCTGGTTATGATTAGTAATAATAGGAATAATAGGTAAATACATATGATTATCATGTTGAGTATCCCCATTAGTACATGCATTATTTTCTATGAGTAGGAGAAGAATGTCCTGGCTAAGACATCTACCAGCATTAAGATGAAGAGATGTAAAAGGAAAAACGTTCTTATCAAATACCACATCTCAAGAAATATACATTCGTCCAGTGGTTATATCTAAACACTTAACACCTTTATGAAGAGGGTTGTATCCAAGGAACACACAACGTGTGGATTTATAAGCAAGCTTTATTTTATTGTAAGAACAGAGATTGGGCCAGCAAACACACCAAAAAATCTGAAGAGAATCAAAATTTGGTTTGGTATGGAGGAGACGTTCTACATGAGTCTCTGAATTAATCACTTTGCTAGGAAGTAGATTAATGAAAAAAGTGGATGTGAGAAAGGCTTCATCCCAAAATTTTAGAGGCATGGAGGCATGTGCAAGTAGGGAGAGACCTACTTCCACAATGTGACGGTGTTTACGCTCAGCGGAATCATTTTGTTGATGAGCATGAGGACAAGAAACATGATGAGTGATACCAATTTTCTGAAAGAAGCCATTGAGCTTCTCATACTCGCCTCCCCAATAGGTTTTCATAGTAATAATTTTCCTACCAAACTTGCGCTCAACATAAGCTTGATAGTTGAGTAAAACTTGATAAACATCATAACACTTTTTAAGGAAATAGATCCATGAAAATTTACTAAAATCATAGATAAAGCTTACATAATTAATGCTTGCTTACAGAGGCAGGTGCTGGACCCCATACATCAGATAACACAAGCGTAAAAGGAACGGTGGACACACTGGTAGACACATGATATGGCAACTGGTGACTCTTAGCTAATTGACAAGAATCACTGACATAAGGATTTATTTCAGGAGTGTATGAAAGATGATTTTTCCTAACAATCTGCTGCACCACGAAGGAGGAAGGATGTCCTAAGCGGTGGTGCCATGTGGATGAAGATGGCTTTATTGCGATGAAAGCTTACTTGGATGACCCGGTAGAAACAGGTACTAGCGGGTAGATACCACCATAGCATGGTCCCCTAAACAGAGTTCTTCACGTTTCCTGATCCTTAATCAAAAAGAACCAAGCGTGAAATTCAATATAAATATCATTATCAAGGCAGAGTTTGTGAATGGATGCAAGATTTTTGGAAGCATTTGGAACATGAAGAATGTTGTTTAAATGAAGTGTACTATGTGGTGTATGCAATAGAGATTGACCAATATGTGATATAGCCATACAATTACCGTCGGCGGTGTGAACATAGTCACGGCCCTTGTACTACTTGGAAGTGGTGAGCTTATTCAGCTCACTCATGATATGATGGGTAGCTCCTGTATCGGGGTACCAGTTGCTGTTGACGCCATAGGATGCAGCATGTACACCCTTTTCCCCCCGTCCAGAGTCATCATCATCATCGCTATCGTCCTTCTTAAAGCGCCACCAGCAGGCGGAGGCAAGGTGGCTATGAATCTTGCATATTTGGCAAGTCGATGATTCACATGCCCCCCATCATCTCTCCATGCAGGGCGGCGGTCTTCCCAGAGTTGGCCACCGTCACGGCGGCCTTTTCCACCGTCGTCATGATGACGGTCCTTCCAGTGGGCACCATCATAACGATGTCGGTCTTCCCAGCGTTGCCCGCGGCCACATTCACCACGGTATGGCAAGCGAGCACGTCCACAACCGGCATCCTGGCCACGAACTCGAGCCATAACATTGGCAGAGGACGTGAATCCCACTGCATGGCCGGTTTCAGAGAGCATCTCCTGGTGCATTTCATGATTAATTATCTGACTGTAAACATCATCTAAGGTAATAGATTGTTACCATTTATAGAGGCAGCAACATCATTGTATGACCCATCGAGTCCATCGACAATATAGCCGATCATCTCATCTTCCGGGACAGGTTTCCCGGCAACAGCGAGCTTAGATGCAAAACCCTTCATCTTGGCGAAGAAGGCCGAGGCGGTGAGCTCGAGTTTCTTGGTGCTGGACAGGGCACCATGCAGCTTATTAATCTTTGAATGAGAGCGATACCCGCAGATGTTGGTGATGATCGCCCAAATCGCTGCCGTCGATTCGACGGTGATGGTGTGAGCGAGAACTTTTGGTGAGAGGGAGTTGAGGATCCACCCAAGCACCGTTGAATCCCGCAAAACCCATGCAACATAGTCGGGGTTGGGGATCTTCTTCTTCTTTCCTTCTCCATCTTCTGCCCCCAGATGAGTAGCCGGCGCAGCGTTCGTGCCGTCCAGGAGATCAAGGACTTGGACGTCACGCAGGGGAGCGAACACCAGGGTTTTCTAGAACAGGTAGTTGGCCTGGGTGAGCTTCTGAGAAGCAGGGGACCCCAAGGCGGCGGCCAGGGAAGAAGCCGACGAAGAGAACACCATGGACCTAAGGGCAAGTTTCCGATATATCGATCTTGGTGGGGATTTTTGGGTTTTTCTAATCTCTTGATCGTGAGAGAAGCTTCTGGTGTGGATTTTCTAATCTATCAAAGACAGGTCGTGATTTGATGTGGGTTTTTGGGATTTCCGATCGGATTGATCGTGGGGTGGTGTTTGAGGGTGAGCTTACGATCAGATTGATGGTAGGGAGAGATCCTGAGTGACGGCTAGGTCACGAGAGAGTAGAGCTCTGATACCATGTCAAAGTACTTAGGTTTAACCGGTGTACCTATTAAGATCCCATATTTCATGTTTATATAGTCTAGAATAGCTACAGACGTGGCATTACAGAAATATATGGGCTGGGACGGTGTACTACACCGTACCCAGGCCCAACACACAGGGGTATGGGCTGGGACGGTGTACTACACCGTACCCAGGCCCAACACAGAGGGGTATGAGCTGGGACGGTGTACTACACCATACCCAGGCCCATACGGTAGACAGGTATTCTAACGCGGCAATTTCGAAACTCGTTCCAAGGCTTGTTGCTCGCGCTTGTGTGTTTTGTCCAAGTCATGTTACTAGTACCCTTCTGTGTCAGTGGATGTGGATAATCAGAAATTAGCAAGTGGCAACAACTATAATGCCAAGAATGTTGTAGCCGATAGTGCAAAATTTCACAAACAAGAAAAAAGAGCGTATAGCTAGACGTGAACGTTCTACAATAGCGAGAATGCAAATATAGATTCAGGAGTCCTGGAGTATGCATCCGAATCTGTACAAATATATTACTTTCTGCATGCGCAAGCATATAACAAAGCCAAGGAAAAAGAAGCCCGATGTATATGCGAAGATGGATCACACCTCCACTCTTAATGAATGCTTCAATAGACACAACAAACATGATCTATTTCAGAATTTAGTGTGAATAGTTGGTCTAGATTCTTTTTCTTTGTTTTATCGATGTTTTGATGGTGTTTTCATCTGAATTTTTGTGGCATGATGGGTACATCCTTTTGGCATCTGAGTTTTGATACAGATGCTTCTATTTTTTTGGAAGCTCTCTTAATTTTTGGGCGCGCGGTGCATTGCTAGCACCATAGCTAATGGTCAGCAATCGTGCAGGTTCGGCAGATATCTAGGTAACAACAATGACGATGTGTACATCTAGGTGAATTGTGCGAACAATCTAGTAGCGCAAGAACTAACTAAACTAGGGCGAAATGAGAGTGGGCTTGTTTTAATGGATTCAGCTCCTCCCTCCATGTTGGATATGATCGATAATGACTGCAATCCAAACGATTTTTCTGCTTAAGTGCAAGCTATTTTCTAGAGAAAACAATTTGTACATATGCAATAGTAGTGCCATAGATATGCATTCGACTTTTTGGTCATGTGACTTGGGTCTTTGGGCTTTGGAGTTAGGGAGTGTGGCCCGGAGGGTCGGTGTTTGGAATTGTCTATGAGATATAGGGTTACTGACATGTGGACCCCACAAGTCAACAAAAGTATCCAAGATACCCATGAGTTCAAGGTACCCACCAACCAAAATCCATGGATAAAACTTCATAGCCATGTTCAATGAATATGGTATCCACGATACTCGGATCCATCAGTGAAATTATAATTCATAATCATTGCTTATTTTCATCCGATGTTCGCCGCCAAGACTCGCTGTTGTACAATGGAGATGTCATGTTGTTCCATCTTGGTCCCCGCGAGAGAAACACACGGAGACTGGTGCCTAGACACCAATAAAGGATAGCGCAATCACATTGTACCACTATGCGCTACCACACAATGCACCGAATTATTTCTCTTCACCTGGTTGCTTTATGTTGTTTCGTTCTCACGACTGCATCTCCATCATGTGTTTCCTTATCCTTACACCAATCAACATCTCTAGAAATGTCGAGCCACCACTTCACTCTACTAGACTATCTTCTTAGACCGGTTTGGAGCTTATTACGCTTTTGGTCAATACGTCGCCATCGTTTGTGCGCCACCACTTGATCCTTAGTCTATGTGGGAAGTTGCATTCATAGTCAACGCTGACACAAAGATGAACACCATTTCTACGTCCCCCCTCATTATTATTCGTTCGTGGTGTGTATTTTGCATAAAGCTAGGTTCTTACAACAATATGTTTTTCCTACAAAAATAATGGAAGGTTGGATAAACTAGGACACAATTATAAAATGAGATTTAGTTGCTCGTTTTCTCCACTTACGCCGGCACAAGTTATTTTTCAGGAACATTGACCCATGATCATCGAGAGCCTTATAATGCTGGATTAATATGTACAGAACATGTTTACCATGTTATGATATATGGTTCATATTGTGCGGAAAATATAAGTAGTATTTATCCTCGAAGCTTACAAAATAGTGGAACTTGGCATGGAACTCAAAAGTCAGATCAAATGTTCTTGACATCGACAAAAAAGAAGAAAATATTAGGTGACGGCGAATTAGCAAAACCATCACGCTATCACGGAGGATTTTCCTTTTACATACAACGGTGGAGCATATACCCCACCTAAGGTTGATTTACATTCAATTGCTTATTTATTTTCCAAAGCAATAATAAGTATCTCGACAGTGTATTAGGCCCCCTTCTTTTCAGCTTTTTGGCCAGCTTCTCTTAGAAGCTAACCTCGACCAGCTTCTCCCAGAATCTCATCTGCCAAAATTGTTTATCTATACTATTAAAAAGATTGGGAACGTTCGTCACCCAGCCCAATTTTCCGTCTGCCCTGAAATGACAATTTTGCCCCTGGTTTGGTTGGACATATTACAACCTGTGCCACCGCTTAGTCAAACTGCTTAGTTCGGTTGGTTCCTAATTGAGCTCGTCCGCTCGACCTCGTGGGGACTGGGAGGCAGAGGATTTGAGGGCCCGGGAGGTAGAGGACGGGGCGGGGCGGCTCTGCCAAGCGCCCGCCGGCAGGCGGCCACCCCGGAGCTTCCCGTCGTCCTGGACGCGCGAGACCAGGGGAGCCCCCGACAGAGTCCACAGCGACGCACCTGACTCCTTCCTAGAACCGCCGGTCACGGGTCACCACAACATTATCCTGCACCTCTGCAAGCGCGCCTCCACAGCTCCACTGGCCTCCCGCACCGCCGGCGAGGCCCTCTCCTAGCAACCGGGGAAGCCCCCGCCACAGATGTCCCTAGCGCACCCAAGCTTTGCAGCAACCGGCCAGAAGTTTTTTAGGGGAACCGAGGTGGACATGGAGGCACACGCCCTCACCAACGAAGGTGGCTTCAGCGTTGGTCACAATGGCAGCGAGAGATAGGGGACTGGGTAGCAGTTTCCCAAACGCACCCATTTGATAGATAGGGCCCTCTTCGTGGTTCGGGCGTTGGCTTCCAAGATCTGAGCGAGGGCTAGGTCGCCCAAACTAAATTTCCTTCTGCCTAACTCGTTCATCCCACCTTCATATTACGGGACCATCGTACTGCAGTATGGAGGAAGGCGGGGCTGCAGCTCACAGACCGCCCAGGCGTGGGCTTCCAAGGCCTGAGCTCTCTCTTTTTTCTGAATTAAGCTAAGGCATAACGAACAAGGGGAACTAGCTGTCAGATAGTTCTCTTATAGTGCTAAACAATTTGGTAGATTAATTTGCCAAAAAAAAATTGACACCGATGATTTGGGGAAACACCGAAACAACAAAATGAAAATAGTATCAGTTCTTTTTTGTAGCGATGACAAACATCAACATGATTTTGTTGGTCATTTTTCAAATCTAATTACTTTGTATGTGTGTGTGAGAGAGAGAGAGAGAGTAGCTAGAGACCCAGAGAGATCGATTAATGGCTGTCTGTATGTATGTGTTTTTTTCTCTGTGTACTTCCTGCGTGCTTTTTTGCAGGCAATGCTAATTTGAAATTGCATTTTGATTCAGGTAGCAAAGGAACTACATGTCATCTGAATTTGATATGTTATGTGTAAGGATTTTTAGATAAAAGACAATGTAAAAGAACAAAAAAAATTGCGTAGAACTCAAAAAAACTAAATAACTGAAAAACTAAATAACTGACTGGAGTTAAAATGGAAGCGCAGATCAACATTTTCACAAATTGAAGGAGGTTTGTGCATAGACATCGCCTAATTCAACCCAAAAATCAGAACATATAAATAGAATCTTATATAAATTAAAGGAATAAAGAGGATCTGCATCCAAAATTAAAACAAGAATAAAGAGACGGGACACATGCGTAGAGCCAAGCTCTGCTAGAACAAAGCAGGCAAGCAATCAACAAGCTACATAAGTAATGATCGTGCTGTACTATAGACTTCCAATATGTGTTTTGATCTTTGAAAAAAAATCCCATACATAAACATATATCATTTTTTATCCTATATGAGATCATGGATTGTGAATGTACATTTGAAATTTCAGACATATATTTCTTCTTTCTACCCATGAATGAGTACAAATCAACTTCTAAGACTATGCAATCAAACATTTATATTTAGGGCCATGAAAAAATTAAGGAGCCGTGGCAAAGCACGGGCATTTAGTCAACAAGTTACATAAGTCATGATCGTGTTGTACTATAGACTTCCAATATGTGTTTTGATCTTTGAAAAAAAATCCCATATATAAACATATATCATTTTTTTCCTATATGAGATCATGGATTGTGAATGTACATTTGAAATTTCAGACATATATTTCTTCTTTATGACCATGAATGAGTACAAATCAACTTCTAAGACTATGCAATCAAACATTTATATTTAGGGCCATGAAAAAATTAAGGAGTCGTGGCAAAGCACGGGCATTCAACTAGTACTTTTAAATTGACATTAAAACTACTAGTTAAGAAGTTTGAACGAATTTTGAAGATGGGATTCTTGGAGAAGCTAGTCGAGGGTAGCTTCTGGAAGAAGCTGGCCAAAAAGCTGAAAAGAAGGGGCCTTAGAAGCTATCAAATATAGTGCTGATCTTGGTGCGTCGGATATCTATACGAGTCTTAAGTAAATAAACATAATAAAGTGTCTCTAAAAAACAGCTAACCATAAAGTGAGGTTACATGACCCTCAACGGTCGCGTGAGGCTGGCCCCAGTGCAGGTACTGTAGTAGTATTCATCTTAAGCAGTAATAGTATGTATCATGCGGTCCAGTTAGGAAAAAACGCTAATATGGTAGATAATTATTAAGAAAGATAAAGAATTAGAGTATCGTATCATAGCGCACCTATAATAACGAGAGAAAAAATAATGCGAGTCGATCAGTTGTGCCCTCGGTCCCCATCTCTCGTACTCTGCTTCTCCACCCCCTCCCACTCTGCTTCTCTCCCTCCCAACGCCTACATCTCCCGCTCCGCAGCTTCCATTTTCGGCTCCAATCTTCGCCCCGCACCGCCGCTTCCATCCCAGGATCCAATCTTTGCCGCTCCTGCGGGCACCGGCCCTGGCCAGCGACGCCACCTGAATCATGGCAAGATCGAGTGCCCGCAACGAGGTGGCGCTAGTCCCTCTGCCACAGCAGTTCGTCGGCGCCTAGATGGGATCCTACGCCAATCACTCTCCATGGCCACACTTCTTGCCAGTGGCCCGACGCGCTCCTCCGCGAAACCCTCCACACCGCCACACGCTGCTCTGACAAGCTCCTCCTCCAACACTAAAAAAAATCGGCTTTTACAATATACGATTTTTTTGGTATTATTAATATTTCCCAAATAAGAAATTTATGTAGTGTTTGGCTCCTTTTGTCTCCAGTACAACTGCTCTAAGAATTGTGTCCATTGGATCCATCATCTAATCTGATCCTGGTGAAAATAAACATAAAATGTGGGTGTGAACACCGTAAAATACCAAAATCAAACATCTACAATGCAAAATAATAATATAAAACATGAAGAAAATATGCACTCATCAACTACCCCAAGCTTAGACTCTTGCTCGTCCCGAGCAAGTTTTAGCTTAATAGATGTGATCCTCATATTCATGAAGCTGAGTCGATAAAATAAATGAGGCAGTTGCAGCATATGTTGATCATAAAGGATACATATAAATGAGTTTATGAATAGTAACTTACTCGAACCATCCGAATAATATTAGCAAGCTTTCATACCTTAGCAGTTAACAGTTTATAAAAGATTATTCTCAACATGATGTAAAAGTATTCGGTTTAACTGAATGAGTCAGTGAGGTAGTCCCAAGTGTTTATAGGAATAACATATTCACTTGGGATTAAAAATTTCAAACATCTCTTTGTCTTACTAGAATATAGTGGTATATGCCTACTTTCTCTTTGCACATTCACTCTTGTTTTCATCTTTTTTTCTATATATATTTATTCTCACACTTTTGTTCAAGTTTTGTGCAAAGGCTCTAGCCATATATTCCACTTCATTTAGGAATTTCAAAGTTTAATGATCTCAATTATCAAATTCCAAACATATATGAAGCATCTTTATAATTTGAGTATTCTACCTCAATTTGTTCTCACTCTATTTGATAACACTTATAGTTTCTCCTTTGATCAAGGTTTTTATTTTTCATCTTAATTAATTAGATAATCTCTCCATTTTGTAAATCAAACCATTAACCTATAATATATTGATCAAATTATCTTTAAATGTTCCGTTAATACCAATGACGTGGAAGACTCCTATTGCTATCATCAAGTGCAAATAAAATCATACTCAAGTCATTCACGTATGCAATAATACGAACTCAAACTCAATAATGCTCTATATATTATAATAAACTCAGAATTTCATAAGAGGGACCAACTATTCCTGAAGGGAATCCAATGATGCAAAATTTATTTATGATCTCGAACTAATGCAAAACTAGAATAGAAATAAAAACTTGTAAGATAGATTACAAGGTCTTAAAGATCTCCCCAAGCTTGGAATCAAGCCAGGAAGGATCAAATAATCCCTTGCAATTATCTGATACCTTGCTTTTTGAAGGTCACTATGGTTCCGTGGTGTGTAGAACCATGGTGCGTAGCTTCTTCTTGGTATCCTCTAGAGCGTTGATGCGGCTGTAGCACCTGCGTAAATTAGATTGCAGAGTGTTCGCCCTATCTACGAGCTTAGTCATCATCGGGAGAAGGTCATCCTTCTCCTCTGTCTCCTTGAGGCGATGACGGACTTCAACGCGATGGAGTAGATCCGGCTTCTGATATACTTCCAGTGCCTTCACGCGATATTTTTCCTAGGGACAACTTCTTCATCCTTATCCATTATTGATGGATCGGGGAAGTAGAAGCTACTCCTCCACTCCTCTTGAGGCTTCACCCTCATACGAGCTCTAGTGGTAGGCCTCGAGCGGGGCAATGCTGGTACCTTGCTAGCACCTGCACCAATGTTAGGTATTTCCTTATGCTTATGCGGCCTTGGATCTGTAGTGACGAACTTGACCATCTCCACACGTCCTTTTCCGTGCGGCTTGCGTCTCTCTCTCTCTCTCTCTCTCTCTCTCTCTCTCTCTCTCTCTCTCTCTCTCTCTCTCTTCTTGAGTTCTTTTCATCGCTGCCCAGTCGACCTCTGGGGGGTCATAGATGTCGCGGCAGATGTAAATGTTGCCCCAGCCTTCAAGAATTGTGTCCATTGGATCCATCATCTAATCTGATCCTAGTGAAAATAAACATAAAAAGTGTGTGTGAACGCCATAAAATACCAAAACCCTACATCTACGATGCAAAATAAGAATGTAAAGCATGATGCAAATATGCACTCATTAGCAGACCACCGCAATTAAGGGTTTTCCCGTGGATATCGTAATTAGCTTAGTGAATCTCTCTTTTGTTCCCCTTCAACCAAGTTGGGTGCTAGCGGCGCTTCTAGTAACAATAGCTTCCGACACAACATCCAAACACGTCTAAATGATTTGACCCTCTTACTTTAGACCCGAAGGAAAATGATATGTGGACGGCTGCACATACCATCTAAAGGGAGAGATCAAACACACATCATAGATCAATGGATCTTTTACACAAATAATAGATCATATTTATTTTATTTCATAATAATGCTAGGGTTTCTCTATATCCCCAAGAACGAAGGGAACTACTCACACATGTAAGCAATCAACAACATCATCATAATCAAATGGATGGATAAAGGTAATGGAATGAATCTGGTGCAAACCACAATTGAATCTGTAAGTACAACATGATCTAATGAATGTAAGATGGGGGTAGAGATGGTGATGGAGATGCAGCGGTTGATGATGTAGGGGATGATGTGTTGTCCTCCAATAATCTGTGCAGCAGAAAGGATTTTTCCTTCTTCAAGTTCCTCCTTCAGATCCCTTTCTGGTATGGTTTTTCGTAGCTGGAGGTTTCTGTGAATGTTGGATATGTGTCCTGTTTTCGCGAGGAGGAAGTATTTGACAAGGCGTTCCCATCTCCGGGTCATACGGGCGCGTGATACGGGAGGGCTCCGCCCGTACCACTTGTCATTACGCAGGCTGGGACCTCCTAGGCGCAGGCAATTCCTCCAGGTGCAAAGATAAATCAATAAAATGACTTTTGTCACTTAAACATATCATATTACTATGTAATATAGTATCAATTGGTATGTTCATTATAGACTTAGTAAATATGGATCCTGTTGAAACAAGAACAAAAGGTGTGCACAAACGCGATAAAATACTAAAAATCCTACTCTACTTAGGCAAAACAATAAGTAAAAATGCTCAAATTTTGGACTCATCAGCTTGCTAGAGGGATGGGGACCCGCGGCGGCCAACTGCGCTTTTATGGCTCAGGCCGTCGTGACCGTAGGTGGGGGAGGCAACAATGAAGGTTGTAACAAGGAGGGCGGCGCAGGAGGATATGGCAAGGGCGGCCTGCGATGTCCGGTGGCTGGTTGCGGCAGGGAAGACCCGATCTGGGTCTACCCTGGGCCAAGCGGGCCACAACTGTTATGGAGGTAGGCCTCCCTGATCTGCTGTGGGTGCTTGTTTCGATCTTCCTTGGCGGGGCGTTGCTTCCCGTATGCGAGTGACTAGGCGGAGGAGCGGATAGCGGAGCATGGAGGCATTCTATACGGTGGTGGTGGGAGGCGTCGGCTGCTGGGCAGTGCTGGCCCTGCGCGGTGGCGTGGCCCAGGTTTGGGCCAAACGGGCTCTGATCTGGGATAGGTGGGCCCCAATATTGTCCAGGAGATCCTTGATGGGGCTAGCGCCGCTGAGCCTTGCAGGTGGCTACGACCGGGAGCCAGCTCATAGGTGCATCGCCACTCGTACTGTTGGCACTCGTATCCTGAGCCACTCCTCGAATCCTTAGGCCATGGCGGCTATGTTCTATTAGCGTCCAGAGGCGGATCATTGTAATCTTCAAGACCGGCGGCATTCCGGTAGGCCCGAGTGAGCACGGTGGCGATGGCACTACTTCTTGCCGGCGAGGATCTACGATAGCAGTGGATCCACTGGTGGACGGATGAGTAGGGACTAGCACTAGGGTTGGTGGCGACAATAACACCCTTGTTGCAGTGTGGCAGCAGGGCTTCACAAGTCCATTTGTTCTCGGCCGGGTCAGAGAGGACCTGATTTACCCAAGCTGTTACATCCGGTCGGCTATCGCCCTCCGGCGGTGGAGGTAGTTCCCTCCTGCGTGGTACAGTATTGTCGACCCTCGCTGAAGTTTCTTCTTTTCAGTCGTACCAGCCTCACATCGTGGGTCACGGTGAGACGACGGTGGTGACTACTATACCGTGCTAGCGTGTGCTGGTGGGCGACAAGCTTGGTGGAGCAATTAGAAGCGTCTCGAAGTGCAGTTTTTTGAGGGGTCGGGAGAAATGCTTGTCGTCTTGACACCAAAGTGGCGACGCCTATAGGTGTCGCCATCCTTCCTGAAGGGCGTCAGGTGTATGTCTTCCCTACCTCCTATAGCGTATCGTGGAAAACCTTAGGACCAGTCCGGGCAAGAGCATAATTGTCTTCACTTTCGTTCTAGGAGGTTCTGCTTTGTATGCGACATTTTGGGGTGCTAGGAGAGGGGTGGAAATTGTTTGGAGGGCACAACGGTTGCGGGTTATCCTCATTTTCGTCGAGCCACTGGTGTCGTCTTTGTTTTCTTTTATTTTTATTTTTTTGTTTTCTTTGTTGTTTCTTTTTGGCGTTGTGCTGTTTGGCCCAGTAGCGGTCTCAATCGTGGTTGCTATATTAATATAGCTAGGCGCAAGCCTGTTCCGAGGAGGGTTTAATTATGGGTTGTGGGGTTTATGGTTTAGGGTTTTAGTATTTATGGGTTTAGGGTTTAGGTTCTAAGGGTTGTTTAGGGTTGAGGACATTTTCAATAATGTTCAATCTTTATGCTTATATTCATCAAATAGAATAGCGTTTTATAATTTAATAAGGGTATCTTAAATTTGATCTATAAGTACATGATACCTACTTGGTCAGGGTTAGGGGTTTACTGTTTAGAGTTTTAGGGTTTAGGGTTCTAGAAATTTTCAATAATGTTCAAACTTTATGGTTATATTTGTGGAATAGAATGGTGTTACCGCAATTTAATGAAAGTATCTCAAATTTTGATCTATAAGTGCATGATACCTGCTTGGTCATAATTTTTGTTAAATTCATTTGAAGGTACCCAAGTACTAAAACTAGGGAGAAACACCAAGAATTCCACGAGATTTAGGCGTTGTTTGGTTGTGCTTCAATTCTGGCTTTTGATTTTTGGCTTATAAGCCACAAATGTGTTTTTGGCTTTAGCTTTTAGCTTTTACCCTGACATAATTGAATGATGGTATAAGCCAAAGCCAAAGTCAAAAGTGGCGTATAAAATAAAGCTAAAAACGATAGATAATATTAACGAAACAACCCCTTAACTTCTTGATATGAATACTAATGCTTCCAAATTTGGGACCTTTTGAAAGAAAAATTCAAATAAAATATATATAAGTTGAAGCAATGTCTTTCTATCATAGAGTATCTTGCTGTGTGCACTACCTAGTTTCCATAAAAAGTATGCTAAAATATGACAACTTTTAAATAAACTTGTTTCACAATATGGCATACCATATGTATGAACATTCATGGCTTTCAAACTAGATGACCAAGGTCATGGCAATATGTTTGCCATAATTTTTATGATAACGTGTCCATGTTTGGTAGATCAGCGCATAAATGCATATTGGCATTTCGAATAATATTTACAAAGGGTGCTTCCAAATTCGAAGTTATTTTAAATTACCTAATAATAGCCTCAACCTCTACAACAGCCTTAGCCTCCACATCAACACCTTTAATCTGCGTAAATAGAAACAAAGCTCAACAGTTAAATACAGTACATAGTAGTCATATATGACTATGTATGAGATAGTCAGACATATCCATATTTGGATTTACATAAACACAGTGCCAGACTTAATAAAATCACACATATGTTTTCCATGCATGACACCAAGCGGATAATAATTAAATCAGGCTGCATCATGGTAAGTGTTTTTAGAAAAAAATACTCTTCTCTTTAAGCTGGGCCCTCCCAGCTGGGCAGTGGCCTTCACTTGTTTGGTGAGTAGTGGTACTGGCCAGATCCTACGACATATGGGGGTATCATCTTGTTTTTTGCACCTAGAGCACCGTAAGTTCGCAGATATGTATCATCATGCTACAACAAATAAAAAATAAGATGATATCACAGAGGTTTCCACAAAAACATAATACAGAAAAAACATTTTTTTTAGCATAGGGATACATTCAGGTTGTAGCCAACCACTTTCAGCATGAGAAAGAATAGAAAAATACAATGAATATGCTGCTACAACAGTGGAGGACGCAGAGAAAAATTGGTGGGTGGACTCACAAATAAATTACACTAGCTCATCGGTGAAATTTTGCCATATATTATTGATACAAATCCATTCACAACAATTTTTGACAAGACACAAAACCTTTTTAACGTCCATTATTTGTTTCTTTAAGTGTTAACCATTTTATAAACCTCCGTGATTTTTTTAAGCGATGAATCCTTTTTTTTCATAACATGAACCTTTTTGGAACATTGGTGAATTATTTTACTGAATTGTAAACTATTTTCCAAAAACTTCATGAAACTTAAGTGTGAACCATTTTTAAGGAAGACATGAACATTTTTAGAATTTATGAAAAGATTGGTCAATGAACCATTTTTTAAATGACATGGACCTTTTCTTTTTGTAGTACTCCTATAGTAATAAAAAGGATATTGCAAATTTGTTTAAATTCGAATGTATCTATATGCTAAATAGTATCCAAATTTAGGCAAATGTAAGTCATCTTTTTTAGGATGGAGGAAGTACGAAACTTTATTTAACATCAGAACCTTTTCTAAGAACGGGCAAACATTTTTGGTAGAAGATAATGAAGTGTGAAAACAGGAATAATAATAAATTAACCAAGGAAGAACGAGGAACAACGGTCTAAATAAACTGATTCTAGGGTTCATACTCACAATGATATGACCAAAGTGACCATTAATTTTTTTACTAATGCGGCGCAAACCTGTCGAGCCATTATTATATAGGTATATCTAGGTCTACATGGGTTGTTGAGCTGGACCGAAGGAGAAGCTCGCGTGTGGGAGACTAATATACGCTCGCTAGAAGCAATCAGTATACACTCATCCGTTTTTTGCTGTCCGTCGGAGGCCCTAAGCCTGTGTGAGCGTCAAGGCTGCGGCTGCACCGACCTAAGTGGGCGATCGGCTTGGCGCGGTCGGGAGGGAGTCGGGATGGGTGCGAGCCAGCAAGGAGAAGCGGCATACGGTGGTAGACGGTGGCATCCACCTAAGCCCGGAAGCACCAATTAGGCAATGGATTATTCATTTTCACCTTCTCGTTGGGGTACGGAACCGATTACACAATGGATTAGGTCCGCCTCATCTCTCTCACAAGGATCAGATTAGTGGTAGTTAAGAAAAATTATTTAATTCTGGGTGGGCCATGGCCCTTCCAGAACTGATGGGACCATGTAGTGGTTGTGTGCGCCACTGACCCATAGTTCTCCATACAGAATCTAATGCAAAATCCATTACACAGTACGAGTAAAAATTAAAGGTTACAAAGTGAAGAGCACCGACTTGGAACCTGACCAAATGCTCCAATTAGAACAACGGTGACCATGGCTCGAGATCCCGAATCCAAACAAAATCGGTACCCCCGTCCCCTACCCCACCTACCCCACCCCCACCCCGATGGACCAATCGATCAGGGCAGAGGAGGGAAAATACCCTGATTAGGCGATCCCCCAATCAATCTGAGAAGCAAGAACTCCATAATCAAAGCATACCGAATACTACTACTAGTACGTCTAATGGCCCAATCGGAAGCAAATTAAATAGAGCCAAATTTACAAATGACCAAATACACCCACCTATCTCAACAAGAACTCCCCAATCATAGCAAATTAAACAGAGCCGAATTTCGAGTTGACACTTTCTTGCTGGATGAGAGATAGCTATTAGAGGTTTCTGGTCTGTAGAAACTAGAAAGGCATATGCAAGCGATGAAGAAGCAAATGCAGAGTGATGAGAAGCAAGAATACAAGAGTAGTAGCAGTAGCAAGAAGGTGACATTTTTCGTTAAATATATGTATTAATTTGTGTAAAATTTGGGAAGGTGGCAGTTTGAGCCATATATTATATTATCTTACCACTATATAGTGTACGAATAACTTGGAATAGAAGATTGGTTATTAATAAAATAAAAACACGAAACATATAGATGGAGTACAAAAACAATATATACCTATGCATTTTAACAAACATATTGACAACAAAAATCGGTGAAGGTACTTAAAAACACAGATCAAGCGCAGAATCAACTATGACCATGCATGTTGAGGACAAATTAAACTACGTATTTGAGGAGGCAGATCGGGTGAAAGGGAAATAAATTGCCAACTAGATCGAGATAGAGATAGAAGGACTACCATGGGATCGACATGACCTTGGTCATCTAGTTTGCTATGCACTAACAATATATACATGTGGCTCCCCTCCGGTCACCCTTCGGTCTCTATGTTCGTCTCGGTAAAATATTGACTTACTAGCTTTTCTAAAACCAAAAACAGCAGAAAACAGGCAACTGGAACTGTGACATCTTTTTAATAGGTTAGTCCTAGAAAAAGTATAAAAGTACCTCAAAGTATAGACAAAGCATAGCAAAGTGGATACTAAATAAGCATGGAACATCAAAAATTATAGATACGTTTACGACGTATTAGTTATAAACTACAAGAACCAAATATACACCTATACTTTATACAAATTTTATTTTTGAGCTTTACCTATTTTATAATCTTATCACTATATAGTATACGAATAACTTTGAACTTTGACCACTATATAGTATACGAATAACTTTGAACTTTGACCGTTGGACCAAGATTGACTACCAAATCCCAACATTGCAAAGTGTTGGATCTTCTATCCATTCTAGCATCTAGAAGATTCTTTTGATAATCTTTAGCATAATGATTGCTATGCACGAACCTCAAAACACATTTCTAAATAATTCTAGAATCTTCTTCATCATTTCTCTAGATCATGTTGAGTATTAGGTAGCTAATTGGTTATTTTTTACATGATACAAAGTACAAAAACCAAATATACACCCGATACTTTATGGATATGGCCAAAAATTATAATTATTTTTGAGTTTCACCTATTATAATTCTATATAAAAAATGATATTCATACTTATATTATATGATTCTCACGTCTACAAGGCACATGAAACTTACTATTTCTTTGTAGATGCTCCACAGAAAAAGCCATTGTTGCCACTTGAAAAGTTCAAAATATATTCAATTTTGGAAGCTCCTTTGTAGAGAATGTTTGAAATGCCAATATGCACCAACCTACCTAATATGTACATGTTATCATAAACTATGTCAAATATATATCCATGACTTTTGTCTCTTTTGAAATCCATGAATGTTCATACATCGTACGCCACAATAGCTAATTTCGTCCCTATTTTTTTCGAAAAGGGGCCAAATTTTGGCTACAATAGCTTTCAGATCTAGATGTTGAATCTTGCAAAATAGGAACCTAAAAATGGTATAAAAGGCACGTGACCTAGCTATGACGCACTTGTAGTTTCAATTTTGAGATACTTTCAGTAAATTGCCGTAAAGCCAAATTATTGCATGAATATATAGCTATGAAACTTGAAAATTTATCAAACCTAGGTAATATCAATGAAATAGGTTACAGTGGTGGAATTTTAGCCATATACCTTGTAGTTGCTTCACAAAAAAACATTTTTGTCACTTTTCAAAACTGAAAATAACTTCAAATTTGGAAATTCCCTTTGTAGACAATGCTTGAAATGCCAATATGCACTACCGTACCAAAAAATACATGTTATGATGAATGGTTGCTTTTGATTTATATTTATTTTTATTGTGTTTTTTCCAAAAAGAACACAAAATTTGGATGCATTGCCATTCATGTCAGGAAGGGTAATCTTGTAGAACTCTCAGTGGTTCTCCCAATATTTGACTACTTGGGTACCTTCGAGTGATTTTGTTTAGAACAAATAAAGAGCAATCTATCTCACATATGTAGAACAAAAAATGTCATGTTTTTGGTAAATTGCCATATTGTCAATTTATTGCAAGAATTTAGCCATTAAGATTGAATGGGTTTATCCATTAAGCATGTTACTTTGTGTGACAATTGACACGATGTCATATTGAGTCATAATCTTTGAAGTTGCTTCACAACCAAAAACAATGATGTCACTTGGAAAAATGGAAAAAAATCAAATTTGGATTCTCCCTTTGTAAGCAAAGCTTGACTGGCCAAGATGCATCTAATGTACAGAGTACAAAACATGGACACGGTATCAGCAACTATGGCCATGACTTTGGTCATGTTGTTTAAAAGTTGGCAGATGTATTTCAACTCATTCAATGCCCGAAAGTGTACATCCGTCTGGGTCAATATGACGGGGATAGCATCCCCAAGTGGGATTAGCATACCTTACAAGCTTCAACTTCAAAATTTTGACAAAGAAGTGAAATATCCCACCCATCCATTCAAACATCCATCCCCCAAAATCAATTTATTGCACAAATTTAGGATGGAAGTTTGAAAGGGCGTATACATTTCAAGGTTATACTTTGTGTGTACAAAGGGGGCAGTGGCATTTTGAGGCATCATCTTTGTAGTTGCTCAATAAAAACATGTTAGAAGCTTAGATCTAACACCCTCGCCTGATAAGGCTGAGTTCATGTGTATAGTGCCAATCCCTGGATTAGTTCACTAAAATGAATACCAAATATAATTGTTCATCATAAATACAACGAATATGATCCAGAACTTACATTATATTAAACAAGTACACAGCAAAAACAATAACAAGGTAGATCTCCATTCTTCAAATGTGCCACAGGCGAACAATCGTTGAATGGAGTCTCGCGACCTTTAAACGATCACTCAGAAACGAAACAACCTGCAACATGAAATGTTGCAGCCACGAATGGTCAATACTTTGAATGTATTGGCAAGTAGAACTAATGAGTACAAAGGATCTATCAACTAATGCATATTTTGCTAAGTGGATTTTAGTCTCATTTGCTAAAAGAAATTTAACTTTTCCTACTTTTAAAATGCTTTTCTTTCTTCAAAACAATCTTCTAAGGACATACCAGCATAAACCCATGTAGAAACAAGACAGTTCAGCTTTCGTATTCTCCTAAACCCATGTTCACAATCAAGTTTTAGCAATTAAGAAATTGGGATGAGTGAGATCTTTCAAACAGTTCTAGGACCAGTTGCTCATAGTGGTCCATAACCGAGAACACGGCTAAGTACTTAGTTTATACACCCTGCAGGGGTTGTACACTTTACCCGCACGATCCATTCAACCCGCTCTTACCATTACACTCATTTTGTGCCATGGTAGGGAGAAAACCAAGACGAAACCTTTCAGAAGCAGAACCCTAAGCCCTCAGGACGGACCCATACCAATCTACATCCCCTACATCTGCTAGTCACGTCGGGTCAGGTTTCCACAACTTACTAAGTCAAGACAAATAACATGCGGCTATACTGGAAGCTACTACACAAGAAACCTGTCCAATCTCTGAAGCCTAGGTGTGCTTTCTGCAATAAACCATCCAAAAACATCAATCCATCACACCCAGGAGATTCATTAAATTCCAGTTGTTTTCATTATAACAAAACAAAACTTTTCCATAACATAATCAATCATGAATTCCCTTGTGCGCATCTAATAAGCATGGCTAAGCAACTACAATACGATGGATCAAAGGAATCAAGTAATGGTGATATGGCAATCATGCCTGGGTGTCATAGTATAGCATAGTAGTAAAACACCTACACATGCATCACTACTGAAAATCATACTACATGCATAGGAAAAATAGTAGGACATTTATGATAGCTCTAATTGCCTTTGTTGTAGATGTAGTCGATCAGATAATTCTCATAATAAAGAAGATTGCATTCGTCACAATCACAAACGTTGCACTCCTCGCAATCTATCGATCAAAACCAAACACAACAAACACACCATTCAAAACAATGCAATTATGCACAATACAATAAAACAATGATGAACAAATGCATGCATGACGATTTAATATGTCACAAAGGTTGTAATTAGTTCTCTGAATAATACTAGAATACATGATACATGCAAGAGATCGATTAATGCAATGGGGTATTTGTTATTAATAATTACTTGCCATTATTGGTGTTTTAACAGATCTGTTGTAACTTTTGTCCTCATTGTCGAATTAAATTTTAATATAAAGTGTACTGGATAGAGGACATTAATACGAACCAGTAGCAATTGGATTCACCTTTATCGGAGTTGTAAATATTTTTCTATGATTTAAATAGTGTTTAATGGATTTTAAATCATTTATATAGTTTCTGTTGCCTAAAAATTTAACTGAAATTATATCTGTAATCTCCATGGAATTGTGATTCTAGGGACATATTATTTGTAATTTTCTGAGAAGTACTCGCATTACTATGATTTTAATACTCTAAATAAGACATTAATCTATTTATTTCATTGTTGCAGCACTTTACAGTATTTGCCTGAACCATTTGCATATTGATGATCTAAATGGAACCAGCTTTCCATCGGTATATTATTTATATTTTTGATATGCAAATAATTTACTACGAATTTAATGATTTCTAAAGCCATTAAAACTAATTAAATCACTACGGGGTGAATAATCCGCAAAGGATGAATCCAACCAGATAATATTAATCTACATTATAGTAGCTTCAATTTGATGTATTGTTCATATTTTTCGGAGTTACAGATAATTTCCTATGAATTTATTAACCTAAAAGACCATTAAAACTAATTAAATAACTATAGTAAACGCATACTATAAAGTTTAGATCTAATGTCATATTAATATTCTACAAGTTTTTTTGAATCCATTGATATATTATTTGCTATTTTTGGATCTACGAATCTTTTATATGATTTTTGCAAGTTTACACAATTTCCTGCAATTTAAATTCAATTTCAAATCTACAGGAAATATTTCCTGGGAATATTCTACGTTGACCAGGACGCTGGGCTGACCTGGCTTGACACGTGGTGAGATCTGGTTGGCTCGTACCCCTTTGTTGATAAGCTCTAATCTTGACCGTCAGGATGAGATACAGTGGCTAGGAGAGGAGATTGACCCGATTTTGGCTCAGAAGATACAATAAATAGATCTATGTTAGAGAGACAAATCCGTAGGTCTAATTGAAAAACTTACGACATGAAAGTTGTGAAAAATTATTAGTCCTACCTTCTCACCAAAGGAATTTGTATTTTAAGAAACGAGCACGAGTACATCTTGGATTTACACCGTCATATATGAAATATTGCGGTGCGAAATTCTCCAGCTGTGGTGGATGAAAAGAGGTGAGGTTTATCGGGATTGAAATATTTCGACAAGATCTACAACTTTCGTGTTTTGGCCGAAGGCAAACGACAAAGTCTAGATCGGTGAATAAACGAAATAAGATTCGGATATGTGTAGATTCGGAATTTCGAGAAGGGAAACTCATAGAGCTGTAGCTCCACGGGTTTATATGGATATTTAGGATGGTGTATAGATATATCTTGGACTAGGGAATAAGTAGAAACAAACGGAAGTCGATTCAGAGTTATAGATAAAAAGATATAAGAGTTTGAATAGAGATAGGTTTGAGAAAAACTGATTTGCACAGAAATTAAAGCAAACAAGACATCGATGCCTTCTCCCATATGCGCGTGTAGCTCTGCGGTGGCCGAATGGGCCGGCCCACTTAGGATTTCTTTTTATTTTTTTTTATATTTTTTATTTATGTGTTTCCCTCATAACTTTTGCATACGAACTCCAAATGACACGATTCTTGTTTCTAAAATTTTCTAAAATCGAATAGATCATTGTAGGATCATATTTATAATATTTTTACTAGTTTGTAAATAGTGGATTTATAAATCCTTGTGTATTCCATTTTATTTATATCTTTATTTGTTTGTATTTATTCCATAACTTTTTCATAATAGCTCCAAATGAGCTCAATTTTGTTTCTAAATTTTTTTAATAATCATTGGATATTTTTGGGCTATAATTTAGCAATAATTGCTGCCTTAGCAATGATGGGTTTTTATAAATCCAATTTAATTCTCTTTAGTAACATTTGGGCAAATCAACTATAGGATTTAGATACCAGGATTTGGATTCAGTTATTGAGAACTTTGCATGGATGTAATGAAATGCTTATGAATGATTCATGATTTTCATTTTGAAATCTTGCACACCAATTCTACAATCCATAATCAATCCATGCCCTTTTGCCTATATGGCTACTGAGGTCATAATAAAAGAATATAAGATTTTGAATTCAAGGTTGAGAGGATTTTCTATTCAAAAAGTTTCTTCTCTTTGAGAATTTTCAACAAATTCAAACAATCAATCAAACTTATTTATTTATTTATTTCACATTCCTAAATTAGGAGAATTTTGGTATGTGACATTAGACCTCGAAATTTTGGTACAACGCCCAAACATCACACTTCCATTCAAACATGTTTCACCTTTTTTTAGAATGAAAAATTCCTCTTCTATACCTGCTCCGGAAATAAGAACCCGAGGAGCACTTCAATAATAGAGGGATATAGGTGGTAAATTTGCGTTCTCCCACGCGCATCACCCCATCGAAATTTCCCTTCCCTTATTCAATAAGTATTTACCTGCCCTCCTGCTCCGACCTTACACTGACTTTGTGGACCCACAATTCAAGTGACTCGCATGTCAGTGATCCAGACTTATGGGAAGTAGAGATTACCATCGTTTGCGGTTCAAAATTCGAATATTTTTTGCTAAACCAAGATAAACTCATTAAAGTCGGAGAAACTGGCTCGAAAACTGTAAAATTTATGAAACTTTGGCATTATCCGTCAAATATTTTATACTTTTTTATAAAATTAGTGCGGTGAGACTTTGAACCATATATAGTCTTTGAAGTTTCTTCACGGCGAAAGCCATTGTTATCACTTCAACAATTTAAAATAACTTTGAATTTGGAAGAACCCGTTATAAGCATTTTTCCAAATGCCAATACACAATTATGCACCGATCTACCAAACATGGACACATCCATGACCTTGGTCATCTCGTTTGAAAGGCATGCATGTTCATACATACGTATGCCATATTGTGAAACAAGTTTCTTCAAAAGTTGTCAAATTTTAGCATATTTTTTCATGGAAACTAGGTAGTGAACATAGCAAGATATTCTGCAAAAGAAAGATAATGCTTCAATTTATATGTAATTTATTTCCATTTTTCATTCAAAAGGTCCAAAATTTGGCAGCATTAGCATTCATATCAAGAAGTTGAGGGGTTGTTTGGTTAAGCTTATCTATCACTTTTAGCTTTATTTTATAAGCCACTTTTGATTTTGGCTTTTGGCTTATACCATCATTCAACTATTTTAGGGTAAAAGCTAAAAATACAAAAGCCAAAAACACCTTTGTGGCTTATAAGCCAAAAAATACAAAATCCAGAACTGAAGACCAACAAAACAACGCCTAAATCTCGTGGAACTCTTAGTGTTTATCCCTTGTTTTAGTACTTGGGTACCTTTAAATGAATTTAACAAAAATGATGAACAAGTAGGTATCATGCACTTATAGATCAAAATTTGAGATACTTCATTAAATTGGGGTAACGCCATTCTATTCACGAATATAACCATAAAGTTTGAACATTATTGAAAATTTACGAAACCCTAAAAACCTAAACACTTGGTCCCTAAACCCTGACCAAGAAGGTATCATGCACTTATAGATAAAATTTGAGATACTTACATTAGATTAGGCAATGCCATTCTATTTGACAAATATAAGCATAAAGCTTGAACATTATTGAAAATTCCTTAAACCCTAAACCAGTAAATACTAAAACCCTAAACCCTAAGCCCCTCAACCCATAATTAAACCCTAACCAAGCAGGTATCATGCACTTATAGAACCAAATTTGAGATACTTTCATTAAACTGCGGTAACACCATTCTGTTCCATGAATATAAGGATAAAGCTTGAACGTTATTGAAAATTCACTAAACCCTAAATCCTAAAACTCTAAACCCTAGACCTCTATATGACCCCTACCAAGCAGGTATCATCCACTTGTAGATCAACATTTTAGATATGCTTTCATTAAATTATGATAACGCCATTGCATTCCATGAATCTAAGCGTAAAGCTTGAAAATTATTGAAAATGACCTAAAACCTAAACCTTAAACCCCAAAACCCTAGAACCCTAAACCCTAAATCCTGACCAAGGATGTATCATGCACTTATAGATCAAAATTTGAGATACTTTCACTAAATTGTGCTAACACCATTCTATTTCACGAATATAGGCATAGAGCTCGAAAATTATTGAATATTCCCTAAACACTAACCCCCTAAAACCTAAAACCTAAAACCTAAACCCTAAGCCCTATACCCCTAACCACTAAAAACCCTTAACCCCTAGCCCTGACCAAGCAGGTATCATGCACTTATAGATTAAAATTTGAGATACTTTCATTATTAAATTGTTGCTAAGTCATTCTATTCCACGATATAATCATAAAGCTTAAACTTCATAGAAAATCCCCAAAACCCTAAAGCCTAAACCCATAAATCCCTAAAACATAAACCCTAAAACCCTAAACGCTAAACCCCTAAACCATAAACCCTAAAACGCAGAACACTAAACCCCTAAACCCTGACCAAGCAGCTATCATGCACACTTATAGATCAAATTTTCAGATACTTTTATTAAATTGGGTAACGCTGTTCTATTCGACGAATATAAGCATAAATATTGAACAATATTGAAAATTCGCTAAAAAAACCCTAAAACTTAAACCCTAAACCCCTAAATACTAAAACCCTAAACCCTCAACCCACATACTCACTAACCAAGCAGGTATTATAAACTTATAGATAAAAATTTGAGATACTTTGATTAAATTGCGATAGAGCTATTCTATTGCAGGAATATAAGCATAAAGCTTGAACATTATTGAAAATTACTTAAACCTAAACCCCAAAAACCTAAACCCTAAACCCCTATCTTATCTTACCACTATATAGTGTATGAATAACTTTGATTATTGATCGATGGATCAGGACTCACGAATCCCAACATTGCCAACCATCAGATCTTCTTTTCCATTCTAGTAGAATATATTAGAAGATACTATTGATAGCCTTTAGCACAATGAATGCTATGCACAAACCTCAAAACACACTTCTCCACTTTTCTAGAATATTTCTCTATCATTTCTCTAGACCATGTTACATAAAATTAACATGTTTTTGGTAAATTGCCATATTGTCAATTTATTACAAGAATTTAGCTAATAAGATTGAATCGGTTTATACATTAAACATGTTACTTTGTGTGACAATTGGCACGATGTCATATTTAGCCATAATCTGTGAAGTTGATTCACAACAAAAAAAACAATGTTGTCAGTTGGAAAAAATGAAAAAATGGATTCTCCCTTTGTAAGAAAGGCTTGATTTGCCAAGATGCATCTAATGTACGAAGTACAAAACATGGACACAGTTTTGGCAATTATGGATGTGACCTTGGTCATCTTGTTTGAAAGACAACAGATATCTACCAACTCATTAAATGCTCAAAAGCATACAGGCGTCAGAGTCTACCTGACGAGGACAACATCCCCAAGCAGGAGTAGCGTACCTTAGAAGATTTAACTTCAAAATTTTGGCAGAGTGCTGAACTATCCTTCCTATCCATTCAATCATCCAGCCCCGAAAATCAATTTATTGCACAAATTTAGCCTAGAAGCTTGAAAGGGCGTATACATTTAAAGGTTATAATTTGTGTGTAAAAAGGGGTGGTGGCATTTTGAGCCATCATCTTTGTAGTTGCTTCACAATAAAAACATGTTTGAAACTTCAACCAAAAAATTTGGTATGATGCCCAAACATCACACACATCAATTCAAACATACTTCACCGTTTTTTGGAATGCAAAATTCCTATTCTATCCCTACTCCGGAAACAAGAACCCGAGGAGCATTGCAATAATAGAGGGATATAGGTGGTAAATTTGTGTTCTCCCACGTGCATCACCCCATCGATGTTTTCCCGCCTTTCTTCAATAAGTATTTACCTTCCCACCCACTCTGACCTTACACTGACTTTGTGGACCCACAATGCAAGTGACCCGCATGTCAGTGACCCAGAATTATAGGAAGTGGAGATTCCCATCATTTGCAGTTCAAAATCCGAACATTTTTCTCTAAACCGAGATAAAATCGTTGAAACTGGCTCGAAAACTTGAAAATTTATGAATATTTCATCAAATATTTTATATTTTGTAATAAAATTGGTGTGGTAGACTTTGAACCATATATAGTCTTTGTACTTGCTTCACAGCAGAAGCCATAGTGGGAACTTGGACAATTTAAAATAACTTCGAATTTGGAAGCACCCTTTGTAAACATTTTTTGAAATACCAATACTTAGTTATGAACCGATCTACCAAACATGTACATGTTATCATAAATTATGGCAAACATATTGCCATGACCTTGGTCATCTCGTTTGAAATCCATGAATGTTCATACATATGGTACGACATATTGTGAAACAAGTTTCTTCAAAAGTTGTCAAATTTTAGCATACTTTTTCATGGAAACTAGGTAATGTAGGGGTTCGTAGCATGGAAAACAAAAAATTTCTACCACATACAAACAAACAAGCCAAGATCTATCAACTAGATTGTAGCAAAGAGTCGATAGAATAACTCACCCTCAAAGATTCCAAAGTGTTTAACGAGAGCAGATTCTCGTGGGTGATGTAGTCGTACTATTGCCGATCTCAAGATCGTGTAGACGATCCTTCCGGCGCTACGTTCCTGCAGCGCTCCCGCAGTCGGTCACATGTTCGGTACTCGATGAAGACCTTCCTCTCCCTTGTTCCAGCAGGCAGCGGAGGTTGTAGCACCCTCCTCGCGATTCCGGCAGCTCGACGGCGTGGTACCGGAAGTAGGCGGGAGATCTCGCAGGGCTTCGCCTTAAGACGGAGCGAGTATGGTGGACTATGAGAGAGGCCTTGGTGATCTAGGGTTTAGAGGCACCAAGGAGAGAGGGCTAGGCCGGCGGCTAGGCAAACCCTAGGGGCGGCGGCGACTTGGTGGAGGCCGGCGGCTAGGGCTAGGGTTTAGAGGAGAGAGGTGTGTGTCTAGAGGGGCACCCCTGCCCCTCCTTTTATAGGTGGGAGGGCGCCGGCCAGGGAGGAGAGTCCTCCCCCAAGTCGGCCTCCTTGGCCGGCGGGTGGAGGGAGAGGAACTCCTCCCCAAGTAGGTTTCCTACTCTCCCTCCACCAAGCAAAACTGTCGTTTGACTTTTCAAATTGGCGTTTGACTTTTCAAACTAGCGTTTGACTTTTCAAACTAGGATTTGATTTATCCCTTTATTTTGCTCAGCAATGACACCTAGTACATGATGCAACCATTCCACATTATTATGACACATTCATGTACCCTTCCCCTCCAGAGTGTCGGACCTTCCGGAACCTTCTAGAAAATTCCCAATGAAAACACCGGAATCATTTTCCAACTCCAAAACAGGACTTTCCTTATATGAATCTTATTCTCCGGACCGTTCCGGATGTCCTCGTGATATCCCGGATCCTATCCGAGACTCCAAACAACATTCGGTCTCTTACTCATCATTCCATAACTACTCAACAACATCGAATCCTTAAGTGTGTCTCCCTACGGTTCGTGAATTATGCGGACATGATCGAGACACTTCTCCGAACAATAACCAATAGAGCAATCTGGAATTTCATATGGCTCCCACATATTTCCACTATTACTTTGCGATCGAATGAACCACTTACATACGATACCAATTTCCCTTTGTCTCACGATAGTTTACTTATCCGAGGTTTTGATCGTCGGTATCTCTGCATACCTAGTTCAACCTCGTTACTGATAAGTACTCTTTTCTCGTTCCCGTGATATGTGATCCCTTGTGATCCAGTCACATGCTTGCAAGCCAATTGGATGACATTCCACCGAGAGGGCCCAGAGTATATCTATCCGTCATATGGATGGACAAATCCCACTCTTGATCCATGTGTCTCAACCCATACTTTCCGAACACTCAATGCCACCTTTATAGCCACCCGATTCACGGTGTGGTGTTTGATGTCATCAAAGCATCCTTCCGGTGATGGTGATAAGCATGATCTCATGGTCGAAGGAATTAGGTTACTATGTATCAGAAAGCATATAGCAATTGAACTATTAAAATGACTTGATCTTTATGCTACGCTTATCTATAGGAGTATGTCCATCATACCATTCTCCTAACTATATGATCTTGTTGTTAATAACATCTCAATGTTCATGATAGGGAAACCACAATCATTTATTAACCAACAAGCTAGTATTATGAAGAGGCTTTACCAGGGACTCTAATTTCGTTTACAAATCACACAAGTATTAATGTTTCCTTGTTAATACTATTATAGCATTAATATAAACATTTATCATAAACACAAAGATATAATAATAACTACATTCATTATTTCCTCTAGGGCATATCTCCAACAGTCTCCCACTTGCACTAGAGTCAACTAATCTAGATTACATGGTAATATACCGAACACCCATGGCAGTTTGGTGTTGGTCATGTTTTGCCCTCGGGAGAGGTTTAGTCAACGGATCCGCCATATTCAGATTTGTGTGTACTTTGCAAATCTTTATGTCATCATCTTGGGCATGTTCTCGAATAGCGTGAAAACGTAGCTTGATGTGCTTCAGCTTCTTGTGTGACCTTGGTTCTTGCGCATTGGCTATGGCGCCCATGTTATCATAGTATATAGACATTGGGTCCAGCGCACTTGGAACCACACCGAGCTCTGTAATGAACTCCTTCATCCATATCGCTTCTTGTGAAGCCTCCGAAGCAGCTATGTATTCCGATTCAGTTGAAGATCTCGCCACAACGCTTTGCTTTGCACTCCTCCATTAAGCTGCACCATTCAAAGTAAATACGTATCCAGATTGTGATTTAGAATCATCCGGATCGGTGTTCCAACTAGTATCGGTGTAACCATTAACAACGAGTTGTTCATCACCTCCATAAGAAAGAACCATATCCTTAGTTCTTCTCAAGTACTTAAGGATGTTTTTGACCGCTGTCCAATGATCCACTTTTGGATCACTTTGATATCTGCTAGTCAAACTAACAGCATATGCAATGTCGGGTCTAGTACATAGCGTGGCATACATTAGAGATCCTATGGCTGAGGCATAGGGAGTCTTACTCATACTTTCTCTATCTTCTGCCGTTGCTGGACTTTGAGTTTTACTCAACGTCGTATTGGGCAACATGGGCAAGAACCCTTTATTGCTACCTTCCATTCCAAACCTCTTTAGAACTTTGTCCAAATATGTACTTTGTGACAATGATATTAGGCGTCTCGATCTCTCTCTATAAATCTTTATGCCTAATATGTAAGTTGCTTCGCCCAAATATTTCATTGAAAAACTATTATTCAAATATCCCTTAACACTATTAAGAAAGTCTACATCATTCCCAATCAACAATATATCATCTACATATAGTATTAAGAATGCTTCAGAGCTCCCACTCACTTTCTTGTAAATACAAGCTTCTCCATAAGTTTGTATAAAACCAAAACTTTTGATTACCTTATCAAAACGTTGATTCCAACTTCGGGATGCTTTCTTCACTCCATATATGGACCGTTGAAGTTTGCATACCTTGTTAGAATCTTTTGGATCGACAAAACCTTTGGGTTGCATCATATACAACTCTTCATCAATGTCTCCATTGAGGAACGCTGTTTTGACATCCATCTGCCATATCTCATAATCGTAATATGCAGCGATTGCTAACAAAATCCTCACAGACTTTAGCTTCGCTACTGGTGAGAAAGTCCCATCGTAGTCAACTCCTTGAATTTGTCGAAACCCTTTTGCGACAAGTCGAGCTTTATAGACAGTCACATTACCATCAGCATCTGTTTTCTTCTTGAAAATCCATTTGTTCTCGACAGCCTTTCGGCCATCCGGTAAGTCCAACAAAGTCCATACTTGGTTTTCGTACATGGATCCAATCTCGGATTTCATCGCTTCCTCATATGTCGCAGGGTAATCGGTGTTGTCCACCAACATGATACTCATAACGGGATCATACCAATCAGGAGTGGTACGAGTTCTCGTTGACCTGCGAGGCTCTGTAGCAACTTCAATCAAAGTTTCATGATCATCATCATTAGCTTCCTCTCTTATTGGTGCAGGCACCACAGGAACTTCTTCCGGTGCTGCGCTACTCGCAAGTTCGAGAGAAGGTTCGACAACCTCGTCGAGTTATACTTTCCTTCCAGTCACTTCTTTCGAGAGAAATTCCTTCTCTAGAAAGGATCCATTCTTGGAAACGAAGATTTTGCCTTCGGATCTATGATAGAAGGTATACCCAATAGTTTCCTTTGGGTATCCTATGAAGACGCATTTTTCCGCTTTGGGTCCAAGCTTTACCGGCTGTAACTTCTTTACATAGGCTTCGCAACCCCAAACTTTAAGGAACGACAATTTAGGTTTCTTCCCAAACCATAATTCATAAGGTGTCATTTCAACGGATTTAGATGGTGACCTATTTAAAGTGAATGCGGCTGTTTCTAATGCATAACCCCAAAATGATAGCGGTAAATCTGTAAGTGACATCATAGAACGAACCATATCTAAGAGAGTTCGATTACGACGTTCGGACACACCATTACGCTATGGTGTTCCCGGCGGTGTCAATTGTGAAAGTATTCCGCATTTCTTCAAATGCTCGCCAAACTCGTAACTTAGATATTCATCTCCACGATCAGAACGTAGAAATGTAATCTTCTTGTTACGTTGATTCTCCACCTCACTTTGAAATTCCTTAAACTTCTCAAAAGTTTTGGACTTATGTTTCATGAAATAGATATACCCATATCTACTCAAGTCATCCGTGAAGGTAAGAACATAACGATAACCACAGCGCGATGCTACACTCATCGGACCACACACATCGATATGTATGATTTCCAATAAGTCCGTAGCTCGCTCCATCATACCACAAAATGGAGTCTTAGTCATTTTACCCATCAGACATGCTTCGCATCTTTCAAGTGATTCGAAATCAAGTGATTCAAGAAGTCCATCGGAATGGAGTTTCTTCATACGCTTCACTCCAATGTGACCAAGGCGACAGTGCCACATATAAGTCGAGTTATCGCTCAATTTCAAACGTTTAGCTTCAATGTTATTAATATGTGTATTTCCACTATCCAGATTCAATAAGAATAGACCATCTATCAAAGGTGCATGTGCATAAAACATATTACTCTTATAAATCGAACAACCATTATTTTCGGACTTAAACAAGTAACCGTCTCACAATAAACAAGATCCTGATATAATGTTCATGCTTAATGCAAGCACCAAATAACAATTATTTAAGTATAAAACTAATCCCGATGGTAGATGAAGAGGTAGCGTGCCGACCGCGATGACATCAACCTTTGATCCATTTCCAACGCGCATCGTCACCTCGTTCTTCGCTAGCTTCCGTTTATTCTCAAGCACTGCTTTGAGTTACAAATATGAGCAACCAACCAAGATTATCAAATACCCTTGCACTACTACGGTACTAGTGAGATACACATCAATAACATGTATATCGGATATACCTTTCTTCTTGATGTTGCCGTTCTTCAAATCCGCCAAGTACTTTGGGCAATTCCGCTTCCGAGGACCTTCTCCCTTGCGGTAAAAGCACTCGAGATCGTGCTTAGGTCCAGCCTTGGTCTTCTTCGTCGGTGCGACAACTTTCTGACCACCCTTCTTGAAGTGTCCCTTTTGCTTAGACTTGCCTTTCTTGAATTTGGTGGTCTTATTGACCATCAACACTTGATGCTCTTTCTTGATGTCCACTTCTGCAGATTTTAACATGGAGAAGAGTTCTGGCAACTGCTTGTTCATGCTTTGCATATTGTAGTTCATCACAAAGTTCTTGTAACTTGGTGGTAGTGATTGGAGGACACGGTAAATCCCCAAAGCATTAGGAATCACTATACCCAAGCTTTGGAGTTTGTTTGCGTGCCCAGACATCTTAAGCACATGATCACTGACGGAGCTGCCCTCTTCCATCTTGCAGTTAAAGAACTTTTCAGAAGCCTCATAACTATCAACTGCCGCGTGAGTCTCAAATATCAATTTGAGTTCACGGACAATATCATGTGGGTCTGAGTTCTCAAACCTTTTCTGAAGCTCCGATTCCAAATCATACAAGATAGCACACTGAACTATGGAGTACTGATTCTTTCGAGCGAGGTAAACATTCTTTACTTCATCGGTAGTATCAGCTGCAGGCGGGTCACCCAGCGGTGCATCCAGCACATAGGTCAAATTACCAGCATTGAGGACAGTCCTCAAATTGCGGAACCAATCCGCGAAGTTGCTTCCATTGTTTTTCAACTTTTCTTTCTCTAGGAACACATTAAAATTGATGGTAGGGACCGCCATTGATCTACAACATATTTACAATAGTTTAGACTAAGTTTATGACAAATTAAGTTCTAATTAATAGTTAGATTAATTTAGGTGAACTCCCACTCAAAACAATATCCCTCACATTGTTTTAGTGATCACACGAACCAAATCCACCACATCAAAACCGATCATCATGAGAGTTGATGTAGCTTCAATGGCGAACAATCGACATGTTCATCATATCTACTATATGATTCATGCTTTAACTTTCGGTGATCCGTGTTCCGAGACCATGTCTGTACATGATAGGCTTGTCAAGATCAAACATTTAGCTTCTGCATGAGCAAATCTGACTTGCTCACGTTGTATACACTTGCAGAATCTAACACACCCGATCATCACGTGGTGCTTCGAAACAACAAGCGTTAGAAATGGTGCTTACTAAGGATGAACACTTTAGAACTTGAAATTTATGTGCATGAGGGATCATCTTATAATGCTACCGTCGTTAACTAAGCAATACAATATGCATAAAGGATTAACATCACATGCAATTCATTATTTGTGATATGATATGGCCTTTTTTCTTTGTACTTCCGATCTCCATCTTCAAGCACGAACATGATCTCCATCATCACCGGCATTGCATCAAGGTCAATGACGCTGCTCCATGATTGTCGTCCACCAGCTTCAACTATTACAACTACTTTGAATAGACACGCGGGTCTTAACAGAAATTAAAGACAACCATATGGCTCCTGCCGGTTGCCAACTTACAATAAGGAACACTGCATACATCAAATATAATCACAATCATGGACATATCACATCACAGCACACCCCTGCAAACAAAGTTAGACGCCTCTAATTTCTTTGCATATTTTACGTGGTTTGGGGCTTTCAATAAGTGTCGATCTAACTTACGAACAAGAACCACAACGTTGATGTTTGAACTATCAAGTGCCCGTTGTAAATTGGATCTATACTATAATGGGAGAGATAGACACCCGCAAAGCCACTTATGCAATACAAGTTGCATGTTGAGCGTGGAGCAAGTCTCATGAACGATGTCATGTAAGGTTAGCCCGGGCCGCTTCATCCCATCATACCGCAAGATGCAAAGTACACAAGGAGCAATTGATAATAAAAGCACCACCTCCCACAATGACCATTGTGTTCTCCTCGTGCAACAGATCTACATATAGACATGGTTCTGATACCACTGTAGGGGTTCGTAGCATTGAAAACAAAAAATTTCTACCGCATACAAACAAACAAGACAAGATCTATCTACTCGATTGTAGCAATGAGTCGATAGAATAACTCACCCTCAAAGATTCCAAAGTGTTTAACGAGAGCAGATTCTCGTGGGTGATGTAGTCGTACTCTTGCCGATCTCAAGATCGAGTAGACGATCCTTCCGGCGCTGCGTTCCGGCAGTGCTCCCGCAGTCGGTCACATGTTCGGTACTCGATGAAGACCTTCCTCTCCCTTGTTCCAGCAGGCAGCAGAGGTTGTAGCACCCTCCTCGTGATTCTGGCAGCACGACGGCGTGGTACCGGAAGTAGAGGGGAGATCTCGCAGGGCTTTGCCTTAAGACGGAGCGAGTATGGTGGACTATGAGAGAGGCCTTGGTGATCTAGGGTTTAGAGGCACCAAGGAGAGAGGGCTAGGCCGGTGGCTAGGGCAAGGGGAGAGCCCCAACTCGGCGGCTAGGAAAACCCTAGGGGCGGCGGCGACTTGGTGGAGGCCGGCTGCTAGGGCTCAGGTTTAGAGGAGAGAGGTGTGTGTCTAGAGGGGCACCCCTGCCCCTCCTTTTATAGGTGGGAGGGCGTCGACCAGGGAAGGAGAGTCCTCCCCCAAGTTGGCATCCTTGGACGGCAGGTGGAGGGAGAGGAACTCCTCCCCAAGTAGGTTTCCTACTCTCCCTCAACCAAGCAAAACTGTCGTTTGACTTTTCAAATTGGCGTTTGACTTTTCAAACTAACGTTTGACTTTTCAAACTAGGATTTGATTTATCCCTTTATTTTGATCAGCGATGACACCTAGTACATGATGCAACCATTCCACATTGTTATGACACATTCATGTACCCTTCCCCTCCGGAGTGCCGGACCTTCCGGAACCTTCTAGAACATTCCCGATGAAAACACCGAAATCATTTTCCAACTCCGAAATAGGACTTTCCTTATATGAATCTTATTCTCCGAACCATTCCGAATCTGCTCGTGATATCCTGGATCCTATCCGAGACTCCGAACAACATTCGGTATCTTACTCATCATTCCATAACTACTCAACAACATCGAATCCTTAAGTGTGTCTCCCTATAGTTCTTGAATTATGCGGACATGATCGAGACACTTCTCCGAACAATAACCAATAGAGGAATCTGGAAATTCATATGGCTCCCACATATTTCTACGATTACTTTGTGATCGAATGAACCACTTACATACGATACCAATTTCCCTTTGTCTCATGATAGTTTACTTATCCGAGGTTTTGATCGTCGGTATCTCTGCATACCTAGTTCAACCTCGTTACTGATAAGTACTCTTTTCTCGTTCCCGTGATATGTGATCCCTTGTGAGCCAGTCACATGCTTGCAAGCCAATTGGATGACATTCCACTGAGAGGGCTCAGAGTATATCTATCCGTCATATGGATGGACAAATCCCACTCTTGATCCATGTGTCTCAACCCATACTTTCTGAACACTCAATGCCACCTTTATAGCCACCCAGTTACGGTGTGGTGTTTGATGTCATCAAAGCATCCTTCCGGTGATGGTGATAAGAATGATCTCATGGTCGAAGGAATTAGGTTACTATGTATCAGAAAGCAAATAGCAATTGAACTATTAAAATGACTTGATCTTTATGCTACGCTTATCTATAGGAGTATGTCCATCATACCATTATCCTAACGATATGATCTTGTTGTTAATAACATCTCAATGTTCATGATAGGGAAACCACAATCATTTATTAACCAACAAGCTAGTATTATGAAGAGGCTTTACCAGGGACTCTAATTTCGTTTACAAATCACACAAGTATTAATGTTTCCTTGTTAATACTATTATAGCATGAATGTAAACATTTATCATAAACACAAAGATATAATAATAACTACATTTATTATTGCCTCTAGGGCATATCTCCAACCGGTAATGCACATAGAAAGATACTCTACAAAATAAAGACACTGCTTCAATTTATATATTTTATTTGGATTTTCTTTCAAAAAGTCTCAAATTTGGTAGGATTAGCATTCATATCAAGAAGTTGAGGGGTTGTTTGGTTAAGCTTATCTATCGCTTTTAGCTTTATTTTATAAGACACTTTTGATTTTGTCTTTTGTCTTATACCATCAATCAACTATGTCAGTGTAAAAGCTAAAAGCCAAAGCCAAAAACACTTTCGTGGTTTATAAGCCAAAAATACAAAATCCAGAATTGAATCCCAACCAAACAACGCCTAAATCTCGCGGCACTCTTGGTGTTTCTCCCTTGTTTTATTACTTGGGTACCTTCAAATTAATTTAAAAAAATTATGACCAAGTAGGTATCATGTACTTATATATCAAAATTTGAGATACTTTCGTTAAATTGTGGTAATGTCATTCTATTTCATGAGTATAATCATAAAGCTTGAACATTATTGAAAAATCCCTAAACCCTAAACAACCACTAAAACCTAGACCCTAAACCCCTAAATACTAAAACCCTAAACCCCTCAACCCATAACTAAACCCTAACCTAGCAGGGTATCATGAACTTATAGATCCAAATTTGATGTACTTTCATTAAATTGTGGTAATTCCATTTTGTTCCACGATTATAAGCATAAAGCTTGAACATTACTGAAAATTCCCGAAACCCTTAACCCCAAACCCTAAATAACCCAAACCAAGCACGGGTATCATCAACTTCTAGATCAACATTTGCGATATACTTTCATTAAATTACGCTAACTCCATTCTATTCCATGAATATAAGCATAAAGCTTGAACATTATTGAAAATGCCCCAAAACCCAAACCCTAAACCCCTAACCCCTCAACCCCTAAAACCTGACCATGCAGGTATCATGCACTTATAGATCAAATTTGAGATACTTTCATTAAATTCTGTTAACGCCATTCTATTTCATGAATATAGGCATACATATCGAACATTATTGAAAATTCCCTAAAACCTAACCCCATAAACCCTAAACCCTAAGCCCTATACCCCTAAACCCTAAAAACCCTAAACCCTCAACCCCTAAACCCTGACCAAGCAGGTATCATGCACTTATAGATCAAAATTTGAGATACTTTCATTAAATTGTTGCTAAGTCATTCTATTCCATGAACATTATTAAAAATTCCCTAAAACCTAAACCCCTAAACCCTAGAACCCTAAAACCTCAGCGACCCCTAAAACCTAACCAAGTAGGTATCATGCACTTATAGATCAAAATTTGGGATACTTTCATTAAATTGGGTAACGCCATTCTTTTTGACGAATATAAGCATTCAACTCAGATATTATTGAAAATTTCCTAAACCCTAAACCATAAACTACCCCTAAAACCTAAACCCTAAACCCCTCAATACTAAAACCCTAAACCCTCGACTCATAAACCCTAACCAAGCATGTATCATGCACTTATATATATCAAAATTTGAGATACTTTCATTAAATTGTGGTAACGCTATTCTATTCCACGAATATATGTATAAAGCTTGAACATTTTTGAAAATTCCCTAAACCATAAACCTTCAAACCCTAAACCCCTAAATGACCCTGACCAAGCAGGGCATTATATATCAATCAAATCCGGAATCTACTTTTGTAAACATTGCTTGAAATGCCGAGATGCCCTGATCTACCAAATGTGGACACGTTATCATAAACTATGGAAGATATATGGTTGTGACCTTGGTCATCTTGTTTGAAAGCCTTTAAAATATAATGTTTATAAATTTTGGCAAATGTGTGGAAACTCATTTAAATGATGGTAACCATGTTGTCGCTGGCTAGACAGGGCCAACAAGTGAGGAGTGCCGCGTCGGAGTAGCGCACGTGGGAAGATTCAACTTCAAACTTTCTACACAGCGCCGATAGATCACGCACATCTATTCAAAAATCCCACCCGGTTTTTTGCGAATGCAAAGTACTCTTCTATCCCTAGCCTGGAAAGAAGGACCAGAGGAGCACTGCAATAATAGAGGGGTATAGGTGGTAAATGTTTGTCATCCCACCTATATCCACCCATCGTCTCTTCGCCATCCCCCCTCCTCCGTCCTCCACCTTCCTCCAGTTTCTTCACCACCACCCATTTCTTCCACACAGGAACACCTTCACCGCTGGAGATCTCTTTCACATGGGAGTATCTTCACCCCCCAACGCACTGGATCCACCTCAAAATGCCCAGCGTACACCCCCACCTCCCTCTTGCCTTTCCCACCTGCCCCGCCACACATCGGTAATTTCTCTTACCTGATTGCTATTTTGTTTGGTACTCGTAAGCTATGAAAGTGTTAGAATGTTGCTCAATATCTTGCATGCTATTGCCATTTCATTTGCACGCACATCTGGTATTTCTTATCCACATCATAAGCTTATCACTATTATTTCCTTTCTTACATTCTCACACTATCAGTATAATCCTACAACACTAACTCGTAGATGATGTTCTTTCCAAGCACTCAGATGGGTCATACGAACAGCTCGTAAAGGTGATTACTGCTAGTGCACAGGTCATTTGTTGCTAGTTTCAAAATAAAGATATCGATCTCACAGGGAGCAGGAGTCTGAAGTCTAATAACTCTTGAAGTAAACACTAAAACAAAAATGTTAAATAAAGTTCTAAGTAACACGACAAAATGTGAATGTTGTGTAAAAAGGTGATTTTGGGTTTTTGGTATAAGAGAATAATAAGTAAAGTAAAACAAACTGAATACAGAAAATAAGTATCGCGTATGTAAAAGAGATTTGAAACTGTAATGGAAAACACGTTCTTAGGGAGTAGCGGATACACCTCTAGCATTTATAAAGTGGCTAAGGTAAATAATATTATCATGAACATTCTAAACTATGTATGTGTGGGAGGAACTCCGTATTTAGACAAATAGGCAGCAACCACTGCTCACATCATCCTAATAACCACAACAGATAGCAATCAATATTAATTGAATTACTCCGCTATTAAGGGACTTGATCCCGTAGGACGTATCCCATGGCATGGATAGTGTTCCGTGAGTTTCCCCGGTTCCCATGTTGATACTTAAGGAGTGCCAACATCTTTATAGTTACTGTAAGTTCCAACACACCTCCATCTACCAACAAGTAGTTCCCTCCATCAAGTCTCCACAAGAGGCAAATATTGAGTGGTTAACTTCTCCCAATATCAAGATGAAGACAATCTAACACATGGTCACAGCGATGAATATCATAATAAACTTTATCTTATATCAATATCATGGTACGATTTATCCATCTCCCCAAGAACTTATGATCTACTCAGAAATGGAGGCAATCAACATCATGGAAAAAATAATGGAATCTATCATAGATGAATAGTACTTGTATAAATCCACAATGAGTACGGAAGTTACAACAAGATCTAGATAAGATGTAGATGGTATGGATGGAGATGGTGGTGATGCAGTGGTTGATGATGAAGATCGATGCCTTAGCCTCCTGGATCTACATAGGGCGAAGATGGATCCCTGGTGGATGAGTTCCCCCTCCAGATGCCTTCCGGAGGTGAGGTTTCGGCGATTTCTAACTGTTCTGTATGTCGTTTCTCTGATCTAGTTGCACGGGGTGAAACTATTTTAGGAGGCGGTGGCGGTGCCAACTACACGGCGGGAACTATACAACTGAAAAAGTTGCTCCAGCCATATAGTTGGTTGTTAAACCTTCTGTGTCCTCCAATCGCTTTAGGTTTTCTTCTGGTGTTATTAATATTTACCAAATTCGTAATTTACGTTGTTTTTGACTCCTTTTCGGTCCAATACAACTGGTCCAAGAATTGTGTCCATCGTATCCATCAATTGTCCTAATCTTGGTGAAAATAAACATAAAAGGTGCGTGCGAACACCTTAAAATACCAAGATCCTACCACTACAATGCAAAATAATAATATAAAACATGATGCAAATATGCACTCATCAAAAGGATCCAACACTACCAATCTGGCACCAAGCAAGGCTGAATGTGAGGTTTTTGTGTGTTACTTGGGATAGTTTCTTGTCACGTTAATAAGTTATATTACATGTAAGCATATTAAGTTAATAAGTCATTCTATGTGAAAACTTGCCATGATATTTCCATTCATGTTTCGTTGTGTTTCTATCTATGAATGCTTAATTCAGAAAATGTCCATCTAGTCATTTTTAATGTTATATTTTTGGTGTTTTCAACTACTTTCATCCTTCCAAACCAGCTAGCTAGTTTGAATCATACATATGGTTATTTTGAATGCTATCTTTTTTGGTGTTTTTCAAGTGCTTTTATCCTTCTAAACCAGCTAACTCGGTTTTAAATGTCATGCCTTAATGTATAGAAAGGACAATGGGGTACAGGGACCAGAGTTCTAGCCGCTCGACTCAGATAATACTAGCAGATTGACCAGGAGTCGCACCCGCTTGAGAAGGATCTACTGTCAGCCCGAACAAGCTATTATAAGTTCATACTTACTTAAAGCTTATGGGTCACCCTTAAGCTTTTTGGCTTGTGGAAAAGGTCCACTTTGTATATGGATATCTCTTAAGTTGCACTTTATGTCTTATGGTGTGGTTTATTCATACATAGTAGATGCCTAGCATGTGCAACTTTGGAAATTTGGGGTGTCTAAGAGAGTCTTTTTCTTACTCGACCTAGGTCTAAACACCGGAGAGGGTGAGTGTAGCTAAGTTTTTATGGACCCTGGGTCTAGTACAAGACCCATGTCTTTATTGTTTCTTTCTACTCGGATGAGTGGGTCCCATATCTGGTGTAAACTGTGGAGCATATTTTATTTTCTTAGACGTGAGACTAGTAAATTTCTTAGCCACGTCTAAGGCTCACCCTGTGTTTGCTCTTAAATGATCTCTAATTTATATAATACTACCTTTTCCCCTTGTTCTTTATTTTAACCCCTTTCACCATATTTTACCAGGATGTAGTTAAAACCAAGCAGGAGTCCTCAAAAGGCAGGACTGAAAGTTGTGATCCCTCTTCTCATTCATCCTCCCATTACATTTCTAAAGCAAACAACATTCTTAATAGTCCACCTAAAACACCTCCTGCAGGTGATAGATATATAAAGGTTGTGTTGCATGCAGAAAGAAAGGTTGTAGCTGTGATAGCTATGAGATACGATACATTTTTGATGGTCTTTATTGATGGTTTTTGTCTGGATTTAATGGTTTTCTAGCTTTACCTAACACTAATACTTCGGTAGCGAAGAAAAAATGGTTTTTAATGTGTGTTTCAGATTCTGAACATCAACAAAAGGATTTAACAATAGAAACACAATATTCAGGCGAAAACAAGCAAGTCTCTTTTTGGAAGCAAAAAAGGGGGGCATCTAGTGGCTTTAATGAGAAACTATATGGCAGGAACATTTTCTCCGGCCGTATAGTTCCCGCCGAGTTGCCACCGCCTTTGTCTTGTCAAAAGGGACAACTTTCGTGAAGGGGGCAAGGACAAAAACATAACACAGCAGCCGCCGTTCCATCTAGGAGGGAGAAAGAAGGGGAAGACGTTCTTCATCTCGCTCCACGATCTTCGACCTCCACCCCCATAGCCATTACTTGTACTTGAGAGAGATAAAAAGAGAGAGAGAGATCTCCACCTTGCAAGATTAGGGTTTGAGATTGTTTCTTGTTATCTTGAATTGTGTTGGATTTATTCGCTATTCTTATTGTGGATCCCACGGTAACATCGAGAAGAACTCCCTTTATTTAATTATATCAAGGATGCTTTCTTCTCTCATGTGTGAGTAAGTTCCCTTGGGCATGGGAGATGTAAGGTATTGGTGAGATGTGATGTGCATATATATTTTCCATTAGTTTGTGATTGATTTTAACTAATATATTATGTGTGCTTGACTATCTGTGGGATGCTTAATGCTTGTCGTCCAATTAAGGGCCCAGACAACATGATACCTTGTTCTACATAGATAAGATCTTGTTTGCTAGAAGACCGACGACCCCCGAGTGACACGAGGATATCAATGGAAAACTAGTTGAGCTCGAGGATCCACTGTGCCTATTGTATTAGTCCGATTCAAGGAGCTTAATTTTTATGCAACCTGAAGGATCTTAATCGTCTAGTGACTGACCATGGTTTCGGTAATAGACTAGTAGGATTATTGAAGTTGGTATGAAATCTACCAATAGGAGTTCTAGCTAATTATGGGTTGCTCGCCTACACATATGTTTATAAGATTATAATTGTTACACTTAACACTCATACACCTGGCACATTCACTATCACCATGAATTGAATCTCCCCGTGCCTACTTTTTCATCTGCAGAAAACAACAAACAAATCGTTCTTTACTTTTATGCCTTTTATTTCTGAAGTTTAAATTTTAGCTTTATTTAAATACATTCAGTTTAATCAAAATCTTTTCTTATTTCAACACTTGCAGTCAATTCAGTCAAAGACCTGTGACAAATTTGAGTGCGACAGAGACTTCACCCATAAACACTTACCTTTGGGCTCCCTGTGGGATCAATAGCTTAACTTCAAAACTAGCTACAAACGACCTATGCACTTGTAGCCATCAAGCTACTTTTTGACGCTGTTTCCAGGGAGCTAAGCGCTAAGTGTTTATCTTTTTGACATTCCAGGTGTTACTACTACAAAAAGGTCTCCCTATGAGACAAAGGGTCTACATGCTCTGGTAGGACCTATCTACCATATTATTTTGATCACGTACCTGTTCAAAGACGTGAAGAAATTGTTGAAAAACTTTTGAGATCAAATAGAGTTGAAGTTGAAAACCTGAGTGACTTCATGGAAATCATGTCCATTCATAGGACGACTCCCAAGAAACCTGAGAAAACTCTTAGAGAATACAGTGCTCCAAATTCTGCTTCTCTTAAACAAACAATAGAATTTCCTAATCCTGGAGTTAGAGAATATCGATTTGATGGTGAGATTATTAAAATTTTGCAGGAAAAAGATTTCAGCGGAAAGGAAGATGAAAAACCAGGAAGACATCTTCGAGAGTTCGACGATATGCTAACATCACTTGGACCAAAAGGTTTGGCAAGATACTTCTCTCGTCTAAAATTAAAGGTAAGGCTCTAGACTGGTTATATTCTCTCCCTCATCATTACATTAAATGTTGGGAAAAATATATTGTTAAATTCATAAACAAGTTTAATCCTTTTAAAAAGGTAACTAAAATTAGAAATAATATAGGCAACTTTAGTCAGAACGTGGGAGAAAATTACCCACAAGCTTGGGATAGAATTTTTTGGAATGATAAATAGTATTCCGAATCATGGCTATTCAAAATCAACTGTTTGCCACTTATTTTACCATGGTCTTAATACACAATGCAGAGAATTACTTGATTTATCAGCACGAGGATCGATAAAAACTTTAACTACTAAAGCATGTTTGGAATTGATGTCCACTAGGGCTAAGAATTATTCTCTTTATAATCCTGATTTTGGGTAGTAAGCTGGAAAAAGGGATACTTCGTATAACTCCTGATCTTATGCGTGAAGTACGCAAAACAATGAAAGAAAAAGGTATACCTTCTGAACACGTTAAGGAAAACAAAATAGATATATTATAAGTTTTTAATGAAGAATATGAAACTAGAATTTTTTTCAAGAATTAAAACATTGATATGCCAAATCTCATAATAACCTACATAAGCAATATCAAAGACATAAGAAGATTTTGGCAGAACTTACGGAAAATTATGATGAGATTGGCCAAGAAATAAAATTATTTCACAAGTACCTTAGTATGATTGAAACCCAATCTAAACAAATAGCATCTGGTTATCAAATTTTTCTTCAAGATGATATAAATATTCCTATTTCCACTAATGTTGTTACAAGGAGAGGTGCAGTTGTTATAGGACCACCAGAGTATGAAGCTGAAGAAGATCGAAGGAAAAAAAGCCTTGCTCAAAGCTAGCCAAGAAGATGACACACTAGTGGATCCTCAAGATGAAACTGCTCAAGAAACACAAGACCAAACCTTGGAGGAGAAAATTATGCACATGATGACCGCTATGACTCTAATGCAAATATTGTTGATCCAAGAGAAGAAAACGAGATAAGCAATGAAGATGAAGTTGTTAAAGTAGAAAAGAAGAAAGGCGATAAGAAACAACAAAAGAAAACAACTAAAGAGCCTGATCCCCCACAAATTATAAAAGACAAGAATAACAAAGGTGAGTAAAAACTTCCATATCCACATCGCAAAAAGAAAGCACCGGATCAGGTAATCTATGATTCTTTCAAAAGGGCACTTGGTGACCTTAGACTAGAAATTACATTTGCGGGTGCAATTAAAGTTCCTACCTATTCTAAATTTCTCCGTGATATTCTTAATAGAAAGAAAGAAATAACTAAAATTGTTGCCATGGTGACTAGTTATCCTGCTAATGGGAAGTTATTGTCTAAGTCGGGAGATCCCAGAATACCAACTATTTCATTCTCAATTGGCAAAACTAATATTCATAATGCTTTGCATGATTTAGGTGCAGGAGTTAGTGTAATGCCATATTCCCTCTATAAAAGGTTAGGATTATGGGAGTATTCCCCCACTTCTATCACTTTATAGATGGATGACAAATCCACTAAACAACCCATTGGTATGATCGAGGATGTTCTACTCAGAATAGATGAGCATTTTATTCCCACTGATTTTATTATTTTTGAAATGCCAAAGGATGAAAAATTATCTATAATACTTGGAAGAGATTTTCTTAGCACTGCAGGAGCGTCAGTTGATTGTGCTGAAGGAAAAGTAATCTTCAATGTTTATGATGCTGAAATCATCCGGTATTTTCCAAAGAAACTAGAAGCGGGATAAAGGTATATTCCACCGGAAAAACGAGTTCATGTCGTAAGTGCTTTTGATAAAGGGCAACCCAAGGTAAGAATTCGAGAACAGAGAAGGGGTTGAAATATTCAATCATTCTTAATAAAATGCTTAATGGGAGTCAACCCATCACATTAATAAAATAAGTTAAAGAATAAAATCTTCATCACATTCCTACAACTTTTTCACAGAAATTCTTGAGGAAGCGCGTCCGTGAAGATGCAACTATCAAAAAGTAGTAGAAATATCGACTGAATAAACATAGATTTATTGTAGAAAATGAAGTTTGAGTTTTATATGCAAAAACTAGCTTAATCATATTGTCTAGATAAAAAAGTGAATCTCTGAAAGTTTGGGCAAAAAAGCATATTCCAGGAGTTGTAATGACCAACTATACGACGGGAATATATATTCCTGTCATATAGTTGCGGTCGTATAGTTGTCGACAAAAATCTCAAAAAAGGGGTTTAATGAACAACTATACGACGGGACCAAAGGTTGATTTACATTCGTTTTCTCATTTATTTTCCAAAGCAATAATAAGTATCTCGATAGTGTCTTAGAAGCTATCAAATATAATGTTGATCTTGGTGTCGTCGGATATCTATACGAGTCTTAAGTAGATAAACATAATAAAGTGTCTCTAAAAAACAGCTAACCATAAAGTGGGGTTACATGACCCTCAACGGTCGCGTGAGGCTGGCCCGAGTGCAGGTACTATAGTAGTATTCATCTTAAGAAGTAGTGGTATGTATCATGCGGTCCAACTGGGCAAAAACGCTAATATGATAGATAATTATTAAGAAAGAGAAAGAATTAGAGTATCGTATCATAGCGCATCTATAATAATGAGAGAAAAAATAATGCGAATCGATCAGTTGTGCCCTCGGTCCCCATATCTCATACTCTGCTTCTCCACCCCCTCCCACTCTGCTTCTCTCCCTCCCAACGCCTACATCTCCCGCTCCGCAGCTTCCATTTTCGGCTCCAATCTTCGCCCCGCACCGCCGCTTCCATCCTAGGATCCAATCTTCGCCACGCCTGCCGGCTACGGCCCTGGCCAGCGGAGCCACCTGAATCATGGCAAGATCGAGTGCCCGTAACGAGGCGGCACCAGTCCCTCTGCCACAGTAGTTCGTCGGCTCTTATATGGGATCCTACGCCAATCACTATCCATCGCCACACTTCTTCATCGGTGGCCCGACGTGCTCCTCTGCGAACCCCTCCACACTGCCACACGCTGCTCTGACAAGCTCCTCCTCCAACACTACAAAAAAAATCGTCTTTTACAATAGACGATTTTCGTGGTTGAAGGACCTTTTTTGTGGTTGAAAAGTCTTCTACGACGGATGCCCTTTGTGGTAAAAGAGCCGTCACAAATAAATCTATCATGGTTTTTTTCGACCGTGGCGGATCACACCCTTCAGCCACGAAAACTTCTTCCGTCATAGATTTGTTCGCCAGTTGTGTTGGCTGTTGATATCATGCAAACTTCCACATGGAAAACACCGTTAACAGCCAGTTACCACCGTTAACTGTCATGGAAACCATGGTAGAAAACAAGGCCCAGCCAATGACTGCTAATTATTAAGTGGATAAGTCCATTATGAGAGCCCAATAGAAAGACAACCTGTTACTGTTTCGCCCTGCACTCTTTGAAATGCGCCCATCAGTACAGCGTACTATGGCCCACAAACTTTTAGGCCTATTACAGTTTTGTAATACATAAGGCCCATTGCAACCCTACACTATGCGGCCACTTGCGGCATGCGCCACGCCAACACGATACTATTCAGGTTAGTTATCAATTTGGTGTTCTACTATTCTGACCTGCTATCAATCTGGCATTTTACTATTCCAGCCTGCTGAGGATCTAGCCTTTTACTGTTCAAGTCTATTAGTATTTAAGCATGTTACTTTTCCGACCCTTCAGGATTTTGGCTATGGTAATGTTCAGGCCATTTATTGTTTTGGACTTTTGGTTGCTCAGGTTAGTTAATGTTCTGTCCTGATACTGTTCTCGTCTATTACTATTCTAGCCTTTCATAGTTCTGGTCTTTCACTATTACAGAATTTACTATTATGGCCTTTTGTTGTTATGGTTATTTATTGATATGGCCTTTCACTATTGCGGCCTTTTAGTATTACGGTCTTTTCTATTATGGCCCTTTACTATTCTAGCCAGTTAATGTTTTGGCCTTTTAATCTTTCTTCCTTTTACTCTTTTGGCCATTTACTGTTCTATTCAGGAATGTTACTGTTTCAGCCTTTTTGGGAGCACTTATTTATTTTGCATAAGAGCACAGAAATGCTAAGATGCCAATTAATATACACACGAAAATTTAAACTACTTATTACACAAAAATAAAATTTTATTATAACAGATCATCAAACAACATCTATATTCTAAAAGATTACAGAATGTTGGTATCCTCAATTAGAGTACGATACATGGCGATTCGCTTCAATGTATCGTTTGTCCTCTTCTTCAACATTTCAGTTATAGGTCTAAGAGAAGCTACACCTTTTCTTTCTGCATGCAACACAACCTTTATATATTATCACTTGTAGGAGGTGTTCTAGGTGGACTGTTAAGTAAGTTGTTTGCTTTAAAAATGCAATGAGAGGATGAATGAGAAGAGGGATCACAACTTTCAGTCCTGCCATCCAAGGACTCCTGCTTGGTTTTCACTACAACCTGAAAAAATATGGTCAAATGGGTTAAAAAACAAGGGGGAAAAGTAGTGTTATATATATTAGAGATCATTTAAGAGAAAGCACATAGTGATCCTTACTAGGCGCGTCTAAGAAAATAAAATATGTTACATCTACACCAGATAGGGGACCTACTCATCTGAGTAGAAAGAAACAATAAAGCCATGGGTCTTGTACTGGACCTAGGATCCAGAAAAACTTAGCTAGGATCACCCTCTCAAGTGTTGAAACCTAGGTCTAGTAAGAAAAAGACTCTCTTATACACTCTCAAATTTCCAATGTTGCACATGCTAGGCATCCACTATGTATGAAGAAACCACACCATAAGCCAAAAGTGCAACTTAAGAGCTATCAATATACATAGTGGACCTTTTCCACAAGCCAAAAATAATAAGGGCGACCCATAAGATTTAAGTAAGTATGAACTTATAGTAGCTCGCTTAGGCTGTCAGTAGCTCCTTCTCAAGTGGGTGAGACTCCTCGTCAATCTGCCAGTAGTATCTGAGTCGAGCAGCTGGAACTCTTGTCCTTGTATTCCATTGCCCTTTCTCAGCATTAAGGCATGACATTTAAAACCGAGTTATCTAGTTTGGAAGGATGAAAGCACTTAAAAAACCAAAAAATATAGCATTAAAATGACCAGATGTATGATTCAAACTAGCTAGCTGGTTTGGAAGGATGAAAGCAGTTGAAAATACCAAAAAGATAGCATTAAAATGACTAGAAGGACATTTTCTGAATTAAGCATTCACAGATATAAAAACAAAAAACATGAATGGAAATGTCATGGCAAGTTTTCAGGTAGAATGAATTATTAACTTAATATTCATACATGTAATATAAATTATTAACATGAAAAAAAACTGTCCTAAGTAACACAAAAACCCCGCACTTCAGTATTTCTTGGAGTCAGATTATAAGTGTTGGATCATCTATGAGCTGTTCGCATGACCCATCCGAGCGCTCAGAAAGAATAGCATCTATGAGTTAGTGTTGTAGGATTATACCAATAGTGTGAGAATGTAGGAAAGTAAATAATAGCGACAAGCTTATGATGTGGATAAGAACTACCATATGTGGGTGCTAATGAAATGCCAATAGCATGCAGGATATTGAGCAACATTCTAACGATGGCGTATCTTACGAGTACAAAAAATAGCCAACGGGCAAGAGAAATTACCCCTGAGTGGCAGGGATGTGTGGTACGGGCAAGAGGGCGGCGGGGTCGGCGACTGGGAATTTCGGGGTCAGCGACAAGTGATTCGGTGAAGCGCCCCCTGTGCGATAGACGGTGGCATTGGTGAAGAAGATCCGGTGTGGCTAAGGAGTCCGTGAAGTAGTTCCGGTGTACACGACACGGGAGTCAGTGTACGAGGGCGGCGAGAGGTGGATCTGGTGTGTTGGGCAGTGAAGATGCTCCCGTATGGAAGAGAGAACCGATGGTGAAGGAGCTCCGGTGTGGAAGAGAGGGCTGGCGGTGAAGCAGCCATAGGAAGGTGGAGGTCGGAGGGGGTGGGCAGCGAAGAGGAGATGGGGGTATATAGGTGGGATGACGCACATTTACCACCTATACCCCTCTATTATTAAAGTGCTCATGTGGTCCTTATTTCCAGGCTAGGGATAGAAGAGGAATTTTGCATTCGCAAAAATCGGGGTAAGATTTTTGAATACATGCGCGAGATGTTTCAGCATTGTGCGGAAATTTTGAGATCGAAGCTTCTGACGTACACTAATCTGACGCGCCCGCTCCTCACGAGCTGGCCCTGTCTAGACCCACATGCCAGCGACAACATGCTTACCATCATTTAAATGAGTTTCCACACATTTGCCAAAATTGATGAACATTATATTCTGAAGGATTTCAAATAAGATGACCAAGGTCACGTCCATATCTCTTCCATAGTTTATGATAACGTGTCCATATTTGGTAGATCGGTGCATCTTGGCATTTCAAGCAATGTTTACAAAAGGAGATTCCAGATTTGATGGATATATAATGCCCTGCTTGGTCAGGGTCATTTAGGGGTTTAGGATTTATGGTTTTAGGATTTAGATATTTTTCAATAATGTTCAAGATTTATGCTTATATTCATGGAATGGAATAGCGTTACCGCAATTTAATGAAAGTATCTCAAATTTTGATCTATAAGTGCATGATACCTGTTTGGTTAGGTTTTATGGGTTGATGGTTTAAGGTTTTAGTATTTAGGAGCTTAGGGTTTAGGGTTTAGGGGTAGTTTAGGGTTTAGGAAATTTCCAATAATGTTCGAGTTGTATTCTTATATTCGTCGAATAGAATGACATTACCCAATTTAATGAAAGTATCTCAAATTTTAATCTATAAGTGCATGATACCTGCTTGGCCAGGGTATAGGCGTGGTTGACGGTTTAGGGTTATAGCGTTTAGGGGTTTAGGTTTTAGGGAATTTTCAATAATTTTCGTCAGATAGAATGACTTAGCAACAATTTAGTGAAAGCATCTCAAATTTTGATCTATAATTGCATGATACCTGCTTAGTTAGGGTTTAGGAGTTGAGGGTTTAGGGTTTAGGGGTATAGGGCTTAGGGTTTAGGTTTTATGGGATTAGGGTTTAGGGAATTTTAAATAATGTTCGGGATGTATGCCTATATTCGTGAAATAGAATGGCCTTAGCGGAATTTAATGAAAGTATCTCAAATTTTGATCTATAAGTGCTTGATACCTGCTTGTTCAGGTTTTACGGGTTGAGGGTATGGGGTTATAGGGTTTAGGGGTTTAGGGTTTAGGTTTTGGGGAATTTTCAATAATGTTCAAGCTTTATGCTTATATTCGTGGAATAGAATAGCGTTACCGTAATTTAATGAAAGTATATCTCAAATGTTGATCTACAAGTGGATGATACCCCTGCTTGGTCAGGGTTGTTTAGGGGTTTAGGATTTAGGGTTTTAGGGTTAAGGAAATTTTCAATAATGTTCAAGCTTTATGCTTATATTCGTGGAACAAAATGGCGTTACCGCAATTTAATGAAAGTATCTCAAATTTGGATCTATAAGTGCATGATACCTGCTTGGTTAGGGTTTAATTATGGGTGATAGGCATACACTAAGTACAAATACACTCCATCAGTAACGCTGGCGGAAAGAGGCCCCCGCTTCGCTCCCTTCCCAGGGTGACGCTAGGAACGATAGCCGCCAACACCACCTCACCGCACCTCCTTCCCCTGTCGTTGCCGGTGATCTCCGCCGGGCAAATCTCGTGTGGAGCCAGCGGCGACAGGTCCTGCTTCTTTTCCACGTAGACGGGCTTGTGATGACTACAAGTGCACAGATCAATTGTAGCTAGTTTCGAAATAAGAGTATCGAATTCACGGAGAGCTATTTGGTTAAGGTCTTTATGCCCTTACCAAAAGATACTTGCAAGCTGCCTTTGATTTCAAGTAAAGGGTGTTTGGAAGGTTTTTGGATTGAATGCAAGAAATTAAATAAAACAAGTAAAATGAAAGAAAGTAAAAAGAGTGTATGAAATGGTGGTTGAACTCAATATGGCTATGACGTTCTCGGGGATGTAGGATATACCACTAGCATGTTGTAATTAATCATAGTTATGATAACCTATTTATTATGTGATGATATGTGTGGAAAGAGTTCTGTAATAAGATGTTCAATACAAGGCACATAGGCAGTCACTTTCTTGAGCCAAGACTAAGGTCATCTCTAAATAACCACTTCGATGCCTGGAAGCAATCACCATGCAGATGATGACTGGAAGTGCACAGATCGGTTGTAGCAAGTTTCGAAATAAAGATATCGATCTCACCGGGAGAAGGAGTCTGAAGTCTAAGAATTATTGAAATAAATACTAAAACTAGAAATGCTAAATAAAGTTCTAAGCAACAAGATAAAATGCGAGTAATGTGTAAAAATATGTTTTGGGGTTTTTGGTATAAGAGAACAATGTGTAAAGTAAATAAAACTGACTACAAAAAACAAGTATCACGTATGTGAAAGAGATATGCGTAGTACTTGTATAAATCCACAACTAGTGCAAGAATTACAACAAGATCTAGATGGGATGGATGGAGATGATGGTGGTGATGAAGATGCAGCGGTTGATGAAGATTGCGATTGATGCCTTGTCCTCCTAGACCTGCGTAGAGCGAGGATGGATCCCTAGGGCAAGTTCCCCCTCTAGATGCCTTCCGGAGGTTAGGTTTCGGCAATTTCTGGGTGTTCTGTATGCCGTCTCTTCTAACCAGGTGCATGGGGTGAAACTATTTGAGGAGGCGGAGGTGGCGTCAACTATACGGCGGCGGCCCTTCTGCCTCCTTTCCTCGCTTTGGGTTTTCTTCTAGTATTATTAATATTTTCCAAATAAGCGATTTACGTAGTTTTTGGCTCCTTTTATCTCTAGTACAACTTCTCCAAGAATTATGTCCATTGGATCCATCATCTTATCTGATCCTGGTGCAAATAAACATAAAAAGTGTGTGCGAACGCCATAAAATACCAAAATCCTACATCTACAATGCAAAATAATAATGTAAAACATGATGCAAATATGCACTCATCAACATCCCAAGCTTAGACTCTTGCTCGTCCCGAGCAAGTTTTAGCTTAATGGATGTGATCCTCATATTCATGAAGCTAAGTCGATAAAATAAATGAGGCACTTGCAGCATGTGTTGATCATAAAGGATATATATAAATAAGTTTATGAATAGTACCTTACTCGAACCATCCGAATAATATTAGCAGGCTTCCACACCTTAGCAATCAACAGTTCATAAAAGATTATTCTCAACATGATGTAGAAGTATTCAGTTCAATCGAATGAGTTATTGAGGTAGTCCCAAGTGTTTTTAGGAATAACATATTCACTTGGGATTCAAAATTTCAAACCTCTCTTTATCTAACTACAATATAGTGGTATATGCCTACTTTCTCTTTGCACATTCGAGCTTTTTCTTCATCTTTCGTTTTCTTTTTTTACTATATATATTTGTGCTCACACTTTTGTTTTACTTATGTGCAAAGGAACTAGACATATATTCCACTTCATGTAGGAATTTCAAAGTTTAACGATCTCCATTATCAAATTCCAAACATATATGAAGCATCTTTATAACTTGAATATTCTACCTCAACTTGTTCTCACTCTATTTGATAGCACTTATAATTTCTCCTTTGATCAAGGTTTTTATTTTTCACCTTAATTAATTAGATAATCTCCTTTTTGTAAATCAAACCATTGACCTACAATATATTGATCACATTATCTTTAAATGTTCCGTTAATACCAATGGTGTGAAAGACTCCTATTTCTATCATCAAGTGCAAGTAAAATCATACTCAAGTCATTCATATATCCAATAAGACAAATTCAAACTCAATAATGCTTCATATATTATAATAAACTCAGAATTTCATAAGAGGGACCAACAATTCCTAAACGGAATCTAATGATGCAAACTTTATTTATGAGCTCGAATTAATGCAAAACTAGAATAGAAATAAAATCTTGTAAGATATATTACAAGGTCTTAAAGATCTCCCCAAGCATGGAATCAAGTCAGGCGGGATCAAATAATCCGTTGCGATTATTTGATACCGTGCTTTTTGAAGGTCACTCTGGTGTCATGGCGTGTAGAAACGCGGTGCGTAACTTCTTGTTGGTATCCTCCAGAGCGGTGATGCAGCTGTAGCACCTGCGTAAATCAGATTGCAGAGTGCCCACCCTATCTACGAGCTTAGTCATCATCGGGAGAAGGTCATCCTTCTCCTCTATCTCCTTGAGGCGATGACGGACTTCAAGTGCCCTCACGTGATCTTTTGTCCTAGTGACAACTTCTTCTTCCTCATCCATTATTGATGGATCGGGGAAGTAGAAGCTGCTCCTCCACTCCTCTTGAGGCTTCACCCTCATACGAGCGCTAGTGGTAGTCCTTCAGCGGGGCAATGCCGGTCCCTTGCTAGCACCTGCACCAATCTTAGGTATTTCCTTACGCTTACTCGGACTTGGATCTGTAGTGACGAACTTGACTATCTCCACACGTCCTTTTCCGTGCGGCTTGCGGCTCTCTATCTCTTCTTGAGTTCTTTTCATCCCCTCCCAGTCGATCTCCGGGGGGTCATAGAAGTTGCAGCAGATGTATACGTCGCCCCATCCTTCATCGGGATTGCTGTTGTAGAAGCTTGTCTTGACGTACTCTTTGTACCCTGGCTAAATCTCTCCACCTCCTCATTGCCGTCCTCCATCGTCAGGATGCTAGAAAGGTCCCTAGGAGTAATGATCCCCATAGGTTTTCCACGGCCTGAGATGGGATAGCGCATAGCTGGATTTGTTCCGGGTGATTTGTGATTAGAGAGAGGAACAAGGGCAGTATATAAGAGGGGTCAGAGGTCGGTAAATATAGCGAGAAACATCAAATTCTCGTCCAAGAAAACAATCCAAACCGACCAGAAAAAGAAATCGCAGATTTGGAAGAGTCCCGCCCGTATAGTTGGTTCTGGGCAGATATTTCCAAATATCTCGAGCCAAGGTCGGTTAGATGACCGCCTAGGAACCAACAAACATTTTTTTGAATAAATAATGAAAACGGGTCGAGGGTACTGAAGCTTTGATGACCAACTATACGGCGGGAGAATTTTCTTTGGCCTTATAGTTGCGGCCGTATAGATGTAGTACCTCGAATTTATTTTTACGAAGGGATACATAATGTTTAACAACCAACTATACGGCGGGAGAATTTTATCTGGCCGGATAGTTACAGAAACCCCTCAAAAACTTCAGAAAAACAAAGAGGAATTCAAAAGCAAAAAAATTAGAAGTAGAAACTATGATAACAAAGCATAGAGTTAGAAAACTTACCTTCCACTTACCGTTTTATTTAGTCAGGAGTGACAAGCTCCTCCAATACAAGGACTTCTTCTTGAGAGGATTTGTCCTTAGCTCATATAGTAATTCTTGAAAACAAAAATCACTGGGACTAAAACTCCTCTTAATAAGATCGATGTCTTACTTGGTAAATATATATGATGCATCTACTACCTTTGCTTCTTGCCTCTGCATAACCTGCAACTCAAATTCTTGAAGTAAAAGGATCCAATGGACCAGTCTTGGCTTTGAAACTTCCTCTCGAGGATTTCTTTTAAACCATCATGATCCGTATGAACTCTTAGTTTTGCATCAAAAATGTTAGAACGAAACTTATCACAAGAGAAAAATACAACAAGGTGTTCTCTTTCTTCCTTTGAGCACTATTGAGAGTTCTACTAGCATGATGTATAATATTAAATCTGTGACCTATGTGTTGTCCTAGAGTTACTCCTACAGCATCGTCACTCGCTTCACATATTAAATCAAAAGTTATATCCCATACAGGTGGTTTAATAATGGGAGCACGAGATAAAGCATATTTAAGTTTATGAAAGGTAATAAGGCACTTATCATCAAAATTGAATCTTACTCCCTTTTGCAACAGATTAGTCAAAGGTTTAGAAATTCCTGAAAAAATCCTAATGAACCTTCTATGAAAGCCTACATAACCAATAAAACTTATTATACCTTTTATGTCCCTTGGTTTTGGAATTTTTTCTATTGCTTCAACTTTAGCCCTATCTACATCAATACCCTTACCTGATACTTTATGTCCAAGTACTATGCCTTCTTTGACCATAAAATGGCACTTCTCCCAGTTCAAGACAAGATTAGTTGCTTTGCAACGCTGCAAGATTCTATTGAGATTATCCAAGCAACTAGTAAACAAAGTTCCGTAGACATAAAAATCATCCATAAATACTTCTATTATCAGTTCTATAAAATCTGCAAATATAGCAGTCATGCATCTTTGAAAAGTAGCTGGAGCATTACATAAACCAAAAGTCATACGTCGATAAGCATGTAAACCATAAGGACTAATGAAAGTTGTTTTAAGTTGGTCATCGGGATGAACAGGTATTTGGAAAAACTATAATATTGCGGTGACCCAGCATACCACTGCATGTTGTAGTATACTATAGTCATGGACATAACACTCACGAAGTACCATTACGCAAATATTACATCCTCAGAGTGGTACAACAGAAACAAAGTGGGTCCACATCATACATTGTTATTATTACAATCAGAAATTTACATGACGACTTTGAGATCCTCCTAGGTCCATAGAGGTATCCCGATGACTCAGGGCTAACTATAATAACTCGAGGAACAGAATAAAGAAACAACTAAGGTTTATACGAGATTTAATATAGATAGAGGATAGAGATCTATTCTACTAGACTAGATCACTATATATGCTACATCTATACTTCAGATACGTCGGTCTCTATTCCATAGATTTTTTCGTAATTGTTCCCTTCGACGCTTCCGGATACTTCTGGTTCTTCATAGCGGAATTCTTCTTGGTCTTCAATTGGATATAGTATTTCATCTTTCTGACTATTAATGTCTTTAGAATCTTGCAAGGGTTAAGAAGATACGTTGAGTACGAGCGTACTCAGCAAGTTTACTAAAAAGGAGTGTTTGATGCACTATATCTACAGCCACAGACCATAGGTCATAGGCAATGCAAGTTTTTGTAAACATTTCTTCAAATGTTTCTTTTATTCTGAAAAGCTATGTCCTTCAGCCTTCACGGGTTTACCAGAACTTTCATGGAGTTCCTTTCCCGCCGCGTTCGCAGCTCCTTCCCGGAACAGGGAGTAACAAGTTACAATTCTTACACTCTGCAGAGGTGCGTTACTTTACCCATGAGAGATCTTATCTTTGTTGCACATCTGGGCACGCATTCCCGTTCAAACTTCCTTGGTATGAGGCCTAGACTAAGATCCAAGCCAATCACTGTCCTTCTCCGCGACCCCGCATACACCACAATTGTTGTATGCCCAAACTCAAGGTAGACTTTTCCCCGTATAAAACGGCTATACCTTAGTTGGATACACATAACAACCATTAACACTAGATATTTGTCTTTTGTAAGCCCAGATCCATGATAGGTTTGTCCCCGTATAAAACGACTATACCCACGATCTGCAATTTACAAATGCCTAGAACAGTGTCCAATGCATGCGAAAGGGAGCCGATCCATCTGACTTCTTCGTCCCATTCCAAATCTCATGGTTAACGCGTAATATACGGCGCAAGAATCACTGGCGACATTGGTTTTTAAGTCCTAAATAATATGTTCCTTTACCATCGGAACTTTCATAGAAGGTTATTACCTCATGGTAAATAACCTATAATCTATTATTATGAAAATAGTGTTTTCTGACCTTTTTGAAATGCAGGTGATGACAACACTGGATTTGCAAAATACTTTACAGAAAATAATCAAAGGACATGAGCAAGTGTGAACTTGCCTTGATATAGCGGAGTATTGTAGTCGAATGTCTCGACTTGACCCTGGACCTCGGGTTCTACAAAAGTACCATCATTGCCCGGTAAGGATAATGTTTAAAGAAGCAATATGCTGTTATGCATGAGTAATGCTATGCATTTTGTAAAACCTTAAGTAATTCCTCAACATTACATGTGAGTTGGTTTTAGATGATTTGTTTATGATGTGATTTATCTTTAAGTTTATTTCATAAAGGAGTGTAGTTGTAAGGGTTTTTGGATAACATATAAGATATGAAAGTAAGGTACAATTGTAATACAATTCTAAGATTGGGTGATACCATGTAATCATTACAAGATTTATGTTTTAATTTTATTATGGTTTAAAAGAAACGGTATAGTGTTTCTTTTGAAAGTGGCAAAAAGAATAACATTTGAAGAAAATATTATTTATGATAAGTTAATCCACTCTGAAGATTAATAAGATTAAATTTATGGTTTAGGATAAGGTTTGAATGATTTTGAGTCATTATATATCTAGCTTGTGATATGTTAGACCAAAGTTAATTATAAAGATATAATTGGGCTTGGGGTATAATATTTATGGCATTAACAACAATTTGGGTTTTTCCTAAGTATAATGAAACTTAGTCTTAAAGACATAAAAAATAGTATCCTAAGTATAATTATATGTTAGATTATTTTAGAGTTAAAAGATTGTGTTTTGAATATGATTATTTATTACTTAGGAAATAATGTTAAATAATTAATAAAACAACTATCTCATTTTAATAATTGAAGCTATATGATCTAAGAATTTTAAAATGTTTTTGGAATAATATATTTAGTAATATCCCAGTAAGTATTCTCACTTAAAATCTTAAAATTGAATTTTATTTATCTTTAGATATTTTTTTATTAAAATTTTCAATTATTGAATGCCTTTAAATATTTGCTTTAAGTTTTATTTGTAAAATTTTTGAGTTAGTATTTTTATTACTACCTCCGTTTCAAGGCTTAAGACGCACACGCTTTCCAAAGCAAAGTTTGACTAAAATAATTGAGCAACAAAATCGTGATTATATTGTACATAATTAGTACCATTGGATTCGTATTGAAAAATATTTTCCAGTGATACTAGTTTTATACCAAAACTCTTTACGTATCTAGAGTAATTCTTGGTCAAAGAAAAACACGCACAACGAGGACGCCTTAAGCCCTGAAACAGAGGAAGTAGATAATAGATTTATTTTTATGTATGAAAGTGATTTTTATTTATTTTTAGGAATTTTTCTGAATTTATTAAATTTCATTTAATTATTTAAGAGTGTTAATACTTATTTGTATTTTATTAAACTTTAAATAAATATGATTATATTTTTCTTAGGTGGATATTATTTTGATGAGCATTTAAATGTATTAAATATATTTTTAGGATTTTTCTACATTTTTTTAGAAATAAAATAGTGTACATGGTATTTGGGGTTATTTAATATTTAGCTTAACTTTATTTTTTTCTTTTACAACCCAGGCTTTGGTTCTTGGACCAACCCAACCTAATTGTAAGCCCAGCCCAACACCCATTTGGGCTACACCCCCTGGACCCGGTCGACCAAGTTTGGTCAAACCCGATCCAGTCGATCCCCTCTCATCTCTCTCTCTCTCTCGGGGCCTCCTTCTTCTCCACAACGGGCAGACTCCGCCGCCTTTGCCGTTTGATTCCGGCGAGCCCTGGCGTTCCCAGACGATGGTGCTGAGGTTGCCGACACAATCGACTATGCAATGTCGACTGGTCCAATTCGATTCACCGCTCGAGCCCTCCCCTGGCCATGCTCTCTTCTCCGAGGCCGCTAGGGTTTGTGGCTCCTTGGCGGTGTTGTGCTTCGGTGATTCCCTGGTTGCTCTGATGGCACCTTGGCGGTGTGGTGTTGTCCAGCACCGCCGTGTTTCTCCTCTGGCTGCTGTGGTGGTGGCTTAGGCGTGGGTTGCAGCGCCTCTAGGTGCTCCTCGTGCCACTGCCCTGGCTCCCATCACCTCTATGTCCCACCGTCTACTTACTCTTCTTTCTGTGCGAGGCTAAACGGGTAAGATTTCTTCTCTAACCCATTCTCTCTGAGTATGAACCCTAGTTTGGGTTTCTCACTTTGGTTCACGATACACTGCAGTGGCTTTGCTACACAGTTTGCTCAGTGAATTTTGGATGTAAATTTATCTATTAGTACTGGATTGCCACTGTTCCTTAGAACATTTTATGTAATATGACTATGCCTTTGGTTCAGGTGATTTCTCGTATGACTGTCCTTTGAGCCAATGCAATGTTCTGGTATTATTTTAGAATTAAATTCTTGATAACTCTAGGATTGGGGCTATGATGATGGTTTTTTGACCAAATATTGGGTGATAATTGAGATGTTGCATTGTAAGTTCTATATATATTACTAAGTAGCATTGGTTTGATTGTATTTGTGTTCTGGACCTGCTGGTGAATGCCTTGTTTTGGTTCAGTCCAAGTTGATTATTTATTCACTGTTTTGATCTGATCCTAAGAATTCAACACAAGCTTGTTGATTAAGGTTTGGTAGCTCCTGCTAGTAAATTAAGGGCTTGACTTAATCTGTTGTGGTGGATAAATACTGTAGCTCATCTGATCCATTCATTACTTATGAAACAATGCCTTACTTTGGATAGTTTGTTCATCTTGTATATGACTGGTTTGTTGTGATTTACTTGTAGTAAAATGATGTAGTGCTTTAAGTACCTTTATTAGTAGCTTGCTACTTGATTTTAATGGTCATAGACTATCTGATCATAGGCTTATAATATCTTGGATAGATTTGTGTTGTCAAGTGCAAAGTGTGCTTGTTTTTCATTTAAAAATATGTAGGTGTTATGCTTAAAGGATACACTTCTCTTTGTTTTGGAATATGTGGTATATGTGTTATACAGTAGTGCTGCTCTTCTCACTACATCTTACTGTCCTATTTTTTTGTATGGTTAGGTTATGAGCTCCTGGTTATACCAGGGATCACCAGCTCAACTGATTAATCAAGCTCCCCTCTCTTCTTGACCTTCTTTCTCCCCCTCTCTACAAACTGATAAGAACATGTATTATGCTTGATTTCTTGGCTTGACCTATGATGCAAAGTCTGATGCTCCAGTTTTAAGATTAAGAACAGATTCTATTATTATTGTTGGTATATGCTGCCCTTTCTGCTGCTGTGGTGCCTCCATACCTGGAGTGTGCATATCAGTGGCTAGGTAGCAGAATTGGTTTCTTTAATATTTTTCCCAAGCCAAGGATGCAACATACTGAGGCCAAATATTTCTAAGATAAGAACAGATACTTGTTGTCCTTTAACAGCTCTAAGATGAACTAGTGTAGCACTTCTACACTGTAATGAGAGCTCCCTCTCACCCAAAACCATCTTGGGAAAAGTAGGAGAATATTGATATTAAATACTCAGGCTGGCTTAGAGATGAATAGCAACCTGATGTTGAGCAGTATATCCTGATGCTTCGTGTGGCTTGAGTTGATCTTGAGTAGCTCTTCCTGGTACTTTGGTTTTTATCTAGTTGACCATCTCCTCCCTGATCTGCTATTGCCTCCTTTTTTATTAGATAACCATAGTTGCTCTGGTATATGTGTGGTTTGCTGGTGACTATAATCAAGCAGTGCTCTGTATATGTGTGGAAATGGATAATATGGTGGTGTTCTTATGTGATCTTGAGAGAGATCTGATGCTGGTTCTGTGAATTGTGACTAAACTCTGATGGGTTTCTAGAATAGAGAAAGAAATAAGCAAGCAAGTGCTTTGCTACGGCTGCTCCCTATTCCTATCTACTTTCCGGTGCTCCTGGTGTGTTGACAACACACATGTCTGCATGTGTTGAGTAAGCTACTTACTTGTGGGTCCTATAGGTTCAAGTTTCAAGGTTGTGGAAATATCTGTTATGGATGAGCTCAAGTTGAGAAGTGATTTTCCTGCTCCTTTTACTATGCCTCTCTCTTTGTAGTTGGATCTCTCTTTGTAGTTGGATCTTTAAATGGTGAAACTTGCCCCTGATTGCCTATGATGTTGAACTGAGGCCAGTACTATACTGATAAGAAAAAATATCATTTTTGGTGAAACTTGCCCCTATTTAAATATGCTCAATGATGTGAATAGCAATGCATTTCATTGCCATACTGAGAGCAAAACTTATTCAACAACAACTCTGTTTTTTTATATTCTATTTGGTTTACTTTGTGCTTTTTTAGGAACAAGATCATAAATTGAGAAGATGTGAAATGAAGATTAGTTTTAGGATTTTCTTATTATTTCATTTATAATTTGTAATATTCATAATTGTTGTAACATATTCCTTGGAATATATTTACTTGTACTTATTAGTTCTTATTGTAATACTCTCATCTATTTGAGTAAATATAAGGACATTGTAATATTTTTTTATTACTGTAATAAAGCATTCCTTAATTATAAAGGAACATTGTTACATATATTATTGTAATAAAGAATTATTTTTATTTATTTCATTCTTGTAATTTATTTTCCTTTTCTTTATTCACTTATTTGTTTCATTTTAATTTTCCTTCATTCTTTTATTTATAGAAGAATACTCTAATGTTGATCTTAAATAATCTTTATACTTTTATTATCATACTTGTTTTAGTATTATTATGAATAATTATTCATAAGTCAAATTTCTCCCCTCATAACCCAACAAAACAATAGAGGTCATGTCAAAATTCATCTAACTCCTCTTCTGTTAACACTAAACCTAATTCATCGAAGTGAGAATTCTGATCACTCTAGTCTTTTCATTTAGCAAAAAATTTACCCGGATTTTCAGATGCATGCATGCAAATGCACAAAATCCTAAATCTACCCTTCGTTTAGTACTAAATGCTGGGATGTTACAGACTTCCCCCCTTAAATTAAACTTCGTCCCGAAGTTTGTGGTTTCTTGTTCAAGTAGGTTTCCGATAGTCTCGTCCTGAATTTTCTTCTTTCCTCCCAGTTTCTTGTCTTTCCAAAAGTAATGTTTTTAATAAACTCAGAACTCTTTAAGTTTAATTTCCACCTTGATTTGGTGATTGTTAATGCCTAATGTTAACTTATACTTCCTCCCGAAGCTTCATCAGATTACTTTTAACCCTGAACAACTTTATTGACGAAGGACTACTGATACTAAACATACCTGTCGTAGCCTCGTCAACGTGGTTCCATCCAAAGTTTCCACCCCTTGATGGTGGTTTTACTCCTCGAGTAACCAACTTGTTGGGACATTTAGATCTCTTATGTCCGTCCAGACCACACCTATAGGACACCTTATCGGTCTTCCAACAATTCCTGCTTAGGTGACCTGAAGTTCCACACTTATTGCATAGGATTTGTTTCTTTCGTTTTGATGCCTCATGTTTTGATATACCATTTGTGGATAAGAATCTGGGCATAAAACTTAAGTTTGGTGTTGATTATGTAGATTGAATCTTCTTTGGTTCTCTTATAGCTCGTTCCTTGGCTAATTTCTTCCTCTCTTCCAATAGCATCTTGTAATCATCCTCGAAAGTAATTTCCACATCAAATAGCTCTTGGAAACGTTGTGTTGAAGCCCCTCGTATTTTCATCTTCATATAAGGGTTTAGTCCTTCCAAGAACCTTCTCTTGCGCTTCTCCTCCGTATTTACCTCATCAACTACATAACGAGATAATTGGCTAAACTTGCTAATATATTTCATCATGGTTTCATCATTTTGCCTTAGGTCCTTGAATTATCTCCTCTTAAATTCCATAATGCACTCTAGAACATGATACTCACGAAACTTCCGCTTGAACTCCCAAGTGATTATCTCTTCTGGTGTGAGCATGGCTAATTGATTTTCTCACCAATTTGCGGCAGGTCCGGATAGATGAAATATTGCATATCGTAACTTCTCCTCATCATTGCATCCAACTGTTTTAAGCTTCCTTTCTATATCCATCAGCCAATTGTAATATCCCAAAAATACTAAACTTGGATCATCAAATTCTAATCCTCAAAATTAGGGTTAATAAAAACTTTTCCAATTAAAAAGATGAAAGCATTCATATGGGTGTGCATTAAAATTTGGATTATTTTGAATTGTCATGGTTCTGTGTTTCTTTGCTTGTAAAATGATTCTTAGGTGAAATAAACATCATCTAAACAATCCCCAAACTTTTCCCAGAGACAAACAAGTCAAAACAAACAAATTAAGTGAATGGTCACTTTGGCCAAATTAACTCCCATGCCTACTTTGGCTATCTCTAACTTTCAGAACTTAACAGAAACATGTATGGATCTTTGCACCCCTTGATAGTACTCATAATAAGGTACCAAGGCCCACTTTGTGATCATCCAAAAACATTTAAATGCTTAGTTTAAATGATAGTTTAAAATTGAATCTATTTAATATGGGAAGATCCCACTATTTCACAAACCACTTAAACAAGCTCAATTTTCAAAACCCAAGCATCCACAGTATCACCAGCACATGCCTAGCACACCCACCAAAAATCTTTTCAAAATTGAAAACTTAAGTTCATGCGGCCATTTCATCAAACAGGTTGCAGATTCAAATCAACAAAATCAAAAACACTATGTTGAGCAGTGTTTTGGACAACCTTGTCCCCTATCTGGTTACAACTAGCCTTAGTAGATCATCGAGCAACCTTAACTAACCTCTAGCACTACTGTCAGCTTGAAAATTCCATCAATGGTGAGCAGGTCAAGAGCACCCATGTCACCCTAGTGTGGACAGCAAGCTAGGAGAAGAACTAGCCGTGCCAACCTTGTCTGGGAGGTAGCCCATGCCTCACCGCCCCCTCTCGACCAGCCCTATCTCGGAGACAGCGACCAGAACCGCCAGGAATGCCGCGCCCGCGCTGCTGTCGACCATGCCGACGCGCACCGCAGAGCACGTGCCGTTCCCACGCAACCCGGCCACCTCGAGCCCTCGCTGCCTGCCAGCATGCACCCCACCGTCCCAGGAGACCACTAGACATGCTCGTTTCACCGCCCGTACCCCGTAGCCACCGCTCGCCGCGGAGTTCGCCGCCTCTGCCTCGCAGAGCATCGCACGTTCCCGACCAATTTCCACCGCCCCTACACGCGCATTTAAACCTTAGAGAATCGCCTGGAGACCGCCCGTCGATCGCCAACCTCGGCCATGCCTCTAGCCGCCCGTAGCCGTGTCGCCACCGTCATCTGCCCATCCCTCTCGGTCTCGCCGTCGAGCCTATAAAAGGAGATGACCCTCGCTCGATTTCTTCACACCATCTCACTCCCCTCACCTCACTGATCCTTCCACCCCTTAGCCGGAACACGAGGAGCAGCAGCTCGCCAGAATTGCGCCGGAGCAGGCCGCCTCTGGATAAGAAAGGAGCCGTTGATTTCGTCCACCCCCGGAGCTGCCGTGACCACCCATGAGTTCGCCGTCGTGGTATGCCCCCTATGCATCCCCACTGAGCCGCTAGGGTTGGATCTCGCCGGTGACCTGTTCATCGTGGACGACGACCCTCCGCCGTCGATCTTCATTCTAATCCAACGCACCACATCGCCCCATACCGCTTTGCGGAGTGACACTGGGCCGGCCAAATAACCCTTCCCGCGCATCCCACTCGTTTGAATTTAGCCTTTTCTATTTATATTCAAACTCAGTTCTGTACCTATTTTCAAAAATCAACCTAGCTCGATTCAGTGAACCAAATTTCATGAAATCAATTTTGTTAGAAATATATTGAAATGCTTAATCCAAGCCCGTTGGATTAAAATAATTTGGATCTGTAGATCAACCCTGGTAAAAATAACAAGGCAGAAGCTTTTCTGTATTCAAACATTTTTCAAATTTAAACCATAATAGCTTTTGAGTTGATTCCAACTCTCAAAAATCATAATTGATCATACCTTTTAGAATATATAAAAATATATGGGTTTACTTACAGAAATAATTTTCAAGTAATAAAAGAATGCCACATAGGCATTTCTAGTCACTTATTTTATTTAAAGTAAAAGGTTAAACCTTATTAAATTGTGACACCACTTTAAATCAAATTCTCATGTACTAAAATATGTGGTGATGACATGTGTCAACATGATCCCATGTTTGAGTTGGAGAATATTAAATCTTAAGTAGTTTTTCAATGAGTAGAAATTACTTTTCTAAAAATAAAATAAATAAGACAAATGATTTAATCTGGTAATGTTAGTGATGATGCTAGATCATCTATAGAACCCCTTGTGTGATGATTGAAAGTAGTTAAGTATTGTTTGGTGATTGTGTACCTCGTATTTATTCATAGACGCTAGTACCAACCAAGTATACAAGGAGGAAGGAGGATACTACGAAGAAGAAGCCGAGGAGAACTTTAACCACTACTCTACACTAGGCAAGCCTAATACTACTAGTTGATTAAGCAAGCTAACACTTGCAATTATAAAAGTTAGATAACCTATGCAATGCACTAAGCATGCTGGGTTAGACACATTTGATGATACCTCTCCTAGCTTTACTTACAAGCTTTCTACTTTTTTTCTTTATCAAAGCTATTACTTAGAGTCTACTTAAGTGACTTGTAGATTCTAGGAAGATAATTGAAGGTTGCATAAAGAGCATTAAATTTTGCCTAAGCTAGATAATCTTGATGTCATCCTAAGGCATGAGATTGAACTTAGTTAAACTACACTTGTTTACCACCCCTCATTAGTACTCACTCCCACTTGTAGATGCTAGTGCTAAGCATAAAACTTGATCAACTTTAGATGGGAATACTTGGTGGAAAATGGTTATGAAAACCTTAGAATGATGAGTCATTCTACTGAGATGTTTTGACATGTGTTTACGAACACCAGATGAGTTGGATGATGAAAATGTTAAGGAATGAGCCTTAGCCCTTTATAAAACTGATGGTTGTCTCGATGTGATACCATTCCAATTTTACCGTACAACCACAATACCCGAAAATTTGGGTAGGGATTGACTGAAAACTTATATACCTTAGTATGGGTTCATTCGCGGCCAAGGTCTGAGCTGAGGCTACCTTGTGAAGATTGTCCACCTGTGCAGTACCCAAGATGACAGTTGGTCATGGTTGGGAGGCCAAACTCACAGGAGAGGTGCCTATACTAGGGTGTGTAATTGAAAGGTTAGGATTGATTATCCGCATACTGAGTATGGTGAATTCAGGATTTGTTCCTGACAGATGTATCGAATGTTGTGGTGAAAGTGTACAATCTCTGCAGAGTGTCAAACTATTCGAATAGCCGCGTCCGCGGTTATGGACAGTTGGAGTGGCCATACTGTTCCCCCGTCAGATGTTTCCAAAATGACTTGTGAAATGAATTGTGATTTTGACTTGACCACAACAGAGTTGTGATATGAAATACAAGTTCCCACTTAGGTGTTATAAAATTTCAACTAGCTTTTATTGCTTCTGAACTTAGTAGAGGTAAATCTGCCTTTTTGCAAATCAACCCTAGAGCTTAGTGTCCTACTACAAAAACCCCCTTCACTTGTTAGTATTAGTTTGCGAGTACTTAAAGAGTATGCATGGCTCTGTCCATGGCTATTCCCGTGGCCAGACTATGAAGAGGAGTACCAGGACGAAGGACCCCAGGAAGGTTACGACAACTAGGATCATCTCCCATCGTCAGCATTGCCTGTGACCCCGAAGATGGAGCTTCACCTACTCTACCTTTATTATTACGTATTTCCGCTTCTTGAGTTGTATTAAGAACTGCATCATGAGATCCTTATTTGTGTAAGACCTTATGTATGGTTTGTAATGGATAATGTACTGTGGTATCCAATTCTGTTATGTCTCGCAAAAATGGTAATCCTGGGATTGCGATGTATGGCATAACATGCATCTAGGATTAAAAATCCGGGTGTTGACACCAATCCTCCGCATCCATAGGTTCTGGTGCAGATATAGAAGGAACTGGTTTGGCATTTTGGAAATCAGAAAGACTTACTCTGATATCTTTATTCCCCTCTCCGGGTCCAATTCGTTTTAGTATCTCTTGCATGAACTTATTCCAGTACTCTTGCATCATTTGCATGTATTGCATGAAATTCTCCTCTGTCAACGGACGAGTTGATGGTCCAGTTATGGGTACATCCTCATTACTTTCCCTCTGCTTAGCTTCTTGCTCTATACGCTATCCTTCAGACATACCCTCTACTCCCGTATCCATACCTCTCTAGTCCTGCTACATAAAGCGATTACTCATACTTACATCATGCATATGTTTTCCGAGCTCAACTCTATGCACAGTGCTAGTCACGCAAGGAAATCAAGAACCAAATCCAAATAACAACCAAAACTATACCATGTATTATACATGGTTCTTATAAGATATTACAACCAATCCTCACAACTATGATTTGACTGTCACTTGGTACATTACTTGTATGTTTCAAGGACTTGCTTGCTCGTATGAGCATGCTCTTACTTCTTAATCCATGCCTCTCAAACACTACGATGCACATTACTGGTTATGTACATCATTTAAGCTCTTTACTTCTATGGATTTCTCTCTTTCTTTTCTGTCTCTTCTTAGTACTTCATGGTATTCCGTCCATGATGACGTGAAGTCTGACGACTACCTTTTGGAGTATATAAACATCCAGAGGATGCGCACTCTTGATTAGAAGTACGAAGATTGAGATTAGACATTGAGAAATGACTATAAAATGCGTGATCTTCCGTGGAATTCTCATGTCCACCCTCAAACGCACTTTCAAAGTAAGATGTATTTTCTGCTTTTCCTTGATTCAGTCATACATATAGATGTAATAACTATCAATGCCTTGTTCCATGTCAACAGGATTGGTACTACCCCCATATGGATCATAGGTTCCATGCTAATCTTGCTGGTTTCTACTCCTTTCTTAGGATCACAGGGTATAGGATTCTCCCTGGTTTAGTCTAAGATTCTACTCCCCATCCATCGTAATTCCAAACTGGAATACTTGGATTGGTTGTTTCCTGAGGTTTCCTGTTTTGTTTTATACTCGTCCATGGTCTACATGTTTATAAAACCCATTCTGATACTTAGGCATAGGTTTTGGACTATGGTCCCTCAAATTCATTCTTCATACACCACTCTTAAAAAGACTATTCTAAGATGCCTAGCTTCTCTATCTGACTTCTTTTTTGCATTCTAGTGCTTTAGTAGGATCAACATAATCTTCAAGGTTGTATCCAATCCTGGACTACAACCTTAATGTGTGCTATGATAGGTACTTAATAATGTCCTATTATGATCTATACTCGGAAGCTAAGGTAGATTTAGTCTGCACCAATGCAGCATGATCCAACTTAAGTTCCGAATTTATGGAATCTTGAGGTATAGTAGCATAAATACTACCTACCAATTTCCTTAGATTACCGTTTTTGATGCCTGGTTATTGCTTCTCAAATTGCAATTGGATACACCGCTGCCATAAATCTCATCTTCCCTGATGGCATTTCTTCACTTATCCCTACCTTTTTAGTACGATAAGCACTACACGACACTTGACTAACACTTTCTTGAAATGGAAACTATAAACCTTGACAAACAGTCGAGATTTACAATTCCATATTCCATAAAATTTATCTCAAAAGTTTGGTCCAATCACCAATATGGTAATTTAAAGTCCTATACATCACTTGAACATTCCAGTTTGAGTACCGAGATGCCATTCCCTACTGTAGGTAAGAGATTATAATTAGTCCTACTAGTTTATAACTTAGTATTATTACCCAAATTGCATCATAATAAAGAATTATCGCACTAGAAACATGACAATGTAATTCTCAAGTGAATTCTCATCATATTTCTAGAGAACTCTTTACCGTTGCTAGCATACTTCCTACAAGTTCTACCCATTTAATAGGTTTCCAACCTAAGGTCAAAGCTTTTTCTTTGATACCAGCTGCGGTGATCCAGCATACCACTGCATATTGTAGTACACTATAGTCGTGGACATAACACTCACGGAGTACCATTCTGCAAATATTACATCCTCAGGGTGGTACAACAGAAACAAAGCGGGTCCACATCATACATTGTTATTATTACAATCAGAAATTTACATGACGACTTTGAGATCCTCCTAGGTCCATATAGGTATCCCGATGACTCAGGGCTAACTATAATAACTCGGGGAACAGAATAAAGAAACAACTAAGGTTTATACGAGATTTAATATAGATAGAGGATAGAGATCTATGCTACTGGACTAGATCACTATATATGCTACATCTATACTTTAGATACGTCGGTCTCCATTCCGTAGATGTTTTCGTAATTGTTCCCTTCGACGCTTCCGGATACTTCTGGTTCTTCATAGCGGAATTCTTCTTGGTTTGCAATTGGATATAGTATTTCCTCTTTCTGACCGTTAATGTCTTCAAAATCTAGCAAGAGTTAAGAAGATACGTTGAGTACGATCGTACTCAGCAAGTTCACTAAAAATGAGTGTTTGATGCACTATATCTACAGCCACAGACCATAGGTCATAGGCAATGCAAGTTTTTGTAAACATTTTTTCAAAGGTTGCTTTTATTCTGAAAAGCTATGTTCGTCAGCCTTCACGGGTTTACCAGAACTTTCATGGAGTTCCTTTCCCGCCGCGTTCGCAGCTCCTTCCCGGAACAGGGTATAACAAGTTACAGTTCTTACACTCTACAGAGGTGCGTTACTTTACCCATGAGAGATCTTAGCTTTGTTGCACATCCGGGCGCGCATTCCCGTTGACACTTCCTTGGTATGAGGCCCAGACTAAGATCCAAGCCAATCACTATCCTAGTAAGTATTCTCACTTAAAATCTTAAAACTGAATTTTATTTATCTTTAGATATTTTTTATTAAAATTTTCAATTATTGAATGCCTTTAAATATTTGCTTTAAGTTTCATTTGTAAAAATTTTGAGTTAGTATTTTTATTAGATAAGAGATTTATTTTTATGTATGAAAGTGATTTTTATTTATTTTTAGGAATTTTTCTGAATTTATTAAATTTCATTTAATTATTTAAGAGTGTTAATACTTATTTGTATTTTATTAAACTTTAAATAAATATGATTATATTTTTCTTGGGTGGATATTATTTTGACGAGCATTTAAATGTATTAAATATATTTTTAGGATTTTTCTACATTTTTTTCTATAAATAAAATAATGTACATGGTATTTGGGGTTATTTAATATTTAGCTTAACTTTATTTTTTTCTTTTACAACCCAGGCTTGGTTCTTGGACCAGCCCAATCTAATTCTAAGCCCAGCCCAACACCCATTTGGGCTGCACCCCCTAGACCCGGCCGACCAAGTTTGGTCAAACCCGATCCAGTCGATCCCCTCTCATCTCTCTCTCAGGGCCTCCTTCTTCTCCACGACGGGGAGACTCCGCCGCCTTTGCCGTTTGATTCCGGTGAGCCCCGGCGTTCCCAGCCGATGGTGCTGAGGTTGCCGACACAGTCGACTACATAATGTCGACTAGTCCAATTCGATTCACCGCTTGATCCCTCCCCTGGTCATTCTCTCTTCTCCGAGGCGGCTAGGGTTAGTGGCTCCTTGGCGGTGCTGTGCTTCGGTGCTTCCCTAGTTGCTCTGCTGGCGCCTTGGCGGTGTGGTGTTGTCCAGCACCGCCGTGTTTCTCCTCTGGCTGCTGTGGTGGTGGCTTAGGCGCGTATTGCAGCGCCTCTAGGTGCTCCTCGTGCCGCTGCCCTGGCTCCCATCACCTCTATGTCCCACCGTCTACTTCCTCTTATTGTTGTGCGAGGCTAATCGGGTAAGATTTATTCTCTAACCCATTCTCTCTGAGTATGAACCCTAGTTTGAGTTTCTCACTTTGGTTCACGATACACTGCAGTGGCTTTGCTACATAGTTTGCCTAGTGAATTTTGGCTTGTAAATTTATCTATTAGTACTGGATTGCCACTGTTGCTTAGAACAGTTTCTGTAATATGACTATGCCTTTGGTTCATGTGATTTGCTCCTGTGACTGTCCTTTGAGCCAATGCAATGTTCTGGTATTATTTTGGAATTAAATTCTTGATAACTCTAGGATTGGGGCTGTGATGATGGTTTTCTGACCAAATATTGGGTGATAATTGAGATGTTGGATTGTAAGTTATATATATATATTACTAAGTATCATTGGTTTGATTGTATTTGTGTTCTGGACCTGCTGGTGAATGCCTTGTTTTGGTTCTGTCCAAGTTGATTATGTATTCACTGTTTTGATCTGATCCTAAGAATTGAACACAATCTTGTTGATTAAGGTTTGGTAGCCCCTTCTAGTAGATTAAGGGCTTGACTTAATCTCTTGTGGTGGATAAATACTGTAGCTCATCTGATCCATGCTTTACTTATGATACAATGCCTTACTTTGGATAGTTTGTTCATCTTGTATATGACTGGTTTGTTGTGATTTACTTGTAGTAAAATGATGTAGTGCTTTAAGTACCTTTCTTAGTAGCTTGCTACTTGAATGGTCATAGACTATCTGATCATAGGCTTATAATATCTTGGATAGATTTGTGTTGTCAAGTGCAAAGTGTGCTTGTTTTTCATTTAAAAATCTATAGGTGTTATGCTTAAAGGATACACTTCTCTTTGTTTTGGAATATGTGGTATATGTGTTATACAGTAGTGCTGCTCTGCTCACTACATCTTACTGTCCTATTTTTTTGTATGGTTAGGGTATGAGCTCCTGGTTACACGAGGGATCACCAGCTCAACTGATTAATCAAGCTCCCCTATCTTCTTGACCTTCTTTCTCTCCCTCTCTACAAACTGATAAGAACATGTATTATGCTTGATTTCTTGGCTTGACCTATGATGCAAAGTATGATGCTCCAGTTTTAAGAATAAGAATAGATTATATTATTATGTTGGTATCTGCTGCCCTTGCTATTGCTGTGGTGGATCCATACCTGGAGTGTGCATATCAGTGGATAGGTAGCATAATTGGTTTCTTTAAGATTTTGCCCAAGCCAAGGATGCAACAGACTGAGGGCCAAATATTTCTAAGATAAGAACAGATACTTGTTGGCCTTTAACAGCTCTGGGATGAACTAGTGTAGCACTTCTACACTATACTGAGAGCTCCCTCTCACCCAAAACCATCTTGGGAAAAGTAGGAGAAGAATTGATATTAAATACTCAGGCTGGCTTAAAGATGAATAGCAACCTGATGTTGAGCAGTATATGCTGATGCTTGGTGTGGCTTGAGTTGATCTTGAGTAGCTCTTCCTGGTACTTTGGTTTTGATCTAGCTGACCATCTCCTCCCTGATCTGCTACTGCCTCCTTTTTGATTAGATAACCATAGTTGCTCTGGTATATGTGTGATTTGGTGGTGACTATAATCAAGCAGTGCTTTGTATATGTGTGGCAATGGATAATATGGTGGTGTTCTTATGTGATATTGAGAGAGATCTGGTGCTGGTTCTGTGAATTGTGACTAAACTCTGATGGGTTTCTGGAATAGAGAAAGAAATAAGCAAGCAAGTGCTTTGCTACGGCTGCTCCCTATTCCTATCTACTTTCCATTGCTCCTGGTGTGTTGACAACACACATGTCTGCATATGTTGAGTAAGCTACTTACTTTTGGGTCCTATAGGTTCAAGTTTCAAGGTTGTGGAAATATCTGTTATGGATGAGCTCAAGTTGAGAAGTGAATTTCCTGCTCCTTTTACTATGCCTCTCTCTTTGTAGTTGGATCTTTAAATGGTGAAACTTGCCCCTGGTTGCCTATGATGTTGAACTGAGGCCAGTACTATACTGATAAGAACAGATATCATTTTTGGTGAAACTTGCCCCTATTTAAATATGCTCAATGATGTGAATAGCAATGCATTTCATTGCCATACTGAGAGCAAAACTTATTCAACAACAACTCTATTTATTTTTTATATTCTATTTGGTTTACTTTGTGCTTTTTTAGGAACAAGATCATAAATTGAGAAGATTTGAAATGAAGATTAGTTTTAGGATTTTCTTATTATTTCATTTATAATTTGTAATATTCATAATTCTTGTAACATATTCCTTGGAATATATTTACTTGTACTTATTAGTTCTTATTGTAATACTCTCATCTATTTGAGTAAATATAAGGACATTGTAATATTTTTTTATTACTGTAATAAAGCATTCCTTTATTATAAAGGAACATTATTACATATATTATTGTAATAAAGAATTATTTTTATTTATTTCAATCTTGTAATTTATTTTCCTTTTCTTTATTCACTTATTTGTTTCATTTTAATTTTCCTTCATTCTTTTATTTATAAAAGAATACTGTAATGTTGATCTTAAATAATCTTTATACTTTTATTATCATACTTGTTTTAGTATTATTATGAATAATTATTCATAAGTCGAATTTCTCCCCGCATAGCCCAACAAAACAATAGAGGTCATGTCAAAATTCATCTCACTCCCCTTCTGATAACACTAAACCTAATTCATCGGAGTGAGAATTCTGATCACTCTAGTCTTTTCATTTGGCAAAAAATTTACCCGGATTTTCAGATGCATGCATGCAGATGCACAAAATCCTAAATCTACCCTTCGTTTAGTCCTAAATGCTAGGATGTTACAAATATCCGTCCAAGTAACAAAAGTGAGTGTGGTTTGCTAACCTCTCCAAAGTTTGATCTATGAACAGTAAAGGATAGTGACCTTTCCTTCTTTCCTTATTCAATTTACTGAAATCTATGCACATATGTCCAACAACGGTTCTAGTAGGTATCAATTCATTGTTTTCATTTGGAACAACAGTAATGCCGCCTTTCTTAGGAACACAATGAATAGTACTTACCCATTCACTTTCTTTTACAGGATAAATTATACCTGCATCAAGTAGGCATACTATTTCTTTTCTTACCACTTCCTTCATTTCAGGATTTAGTCTTTTATTAAATTCCGCAAATGGTTTAACACCTTCCTCCATGAATATTTGATGAGAGGATATCATGGGACTAATAACCTTCAAGTCGTCCATTGAGTACCCAAAGGCTTTGCGGTGCTCCTTTAGTACCTTCATGAGTTCTTCCCCTAAAAGTTTAGCACTAATAATAACAGGGAATTTATTAGTATCATCTAAGAACCTATACTTAAGATTATCAGGTAGAGTTTTTAATTTTGGGGGTGGTAATTTTTCATCCCCTCTATTTTCTGGTTCTTCAAAAGCTTCATCAGAGGGAGGTTCTTCATTGAGAAATGAATCAAATTCACTTTCGAATTCTTTTAAAGTTCTGTCCTCCACAATTATTTCTTCATAGTTTGGGTCTTTATTTATTTCTTCATCTCGATTATTTAAGAAAAGCGCTGCCATCTGCTCGATAGTCTTGTCTTTATCTTATTCTTGTATATGTAGAATTTTGTCTTTAAATTTGGAAAAGTGGAATTCTTTTTCCTCTTTCCCAAGTTTAAGGGATACAAACTCCTTTTTGAAATTGACTGTGGCACCTATTTAAATCAAAAAGTTTCTTCCAAATATGATTGGGCAAAGCGAGTCAATTGGCATATCAACAACTACAAAATCAATACGGAATTTTTTATTGTCAATGGTGACAGTTTCATCTTCAACTACTTCCATTGGAATTCTAAGATTTTTATTGGCTAATATGTTTATTATATCAGTATTTTCTATTATAGACGGTGCTATCTCTTATTTTATTTCTAAATAAAATTCATAGGATATAACAGCAACTTTGGTGCCAAGATCATATAAACCGTAATGAAAGGTTTCTTTAAATATGCAGGGAAGAATAGGCTTATCCACATCTTTTACCTTAATTTTACCTTCAACCAATATAGAAATCTCTGCATCAAGTTCAACCATGTTACAATGTGCATACATAGACATGACTGATTCCTTGGTTACCTCTTCATCTTTGATTTCATCAATATGTTCTTCAATTATTGACACACTTTCCTCTTCTTTCTCCTCCTGTACTTCCTTGACCTGTTCATATTCCAAAATATGCTTTTGTGCATTGTTAGGGAAAGGTATCTCATACATTGGTTCTAGGAAGGAAAATGTTGATTTAACTTATCTTTTGTTCTCAGGTTCAGATGGTGAATCAAACTTGATCGAACCCTCTTTTGGAGCTTCGATGTGTTCTGTAAAAGCTTTAACAACTTTCAACCCAAGATCTGAATCTAAATAAAGCTCTTCAGATAATTCATTAACATGGCCTTTTTTATTATAGTCGTGAATACATTCATGATCTATTACTGTGCCTCCTTCACTTCCTAGACCAAAATTCCATGAAACTCTATGATTGCAAATTCTATTAAGTAAAGCCCAAGCTTTAGTTATAGGTAAATCCATAAAAGCTCCTCTCGCGCAAGAGTCTAGTTCAATTTTATTAGGTTCAATTAAACCTCCATAAAAGGTATGCAATAAATACCATTCAGGTAAATCATGATGAGGACATTGTCTAAGTAAATCTTTAAATCTTATATAAGCTCTTAATAGTCCTCCATTTGGACGGTTCCTCCAAGTCATTATAAGACGCCTGATTCCAAAATATTTTGATAATGGATAATATTTGGAAAGAAATTCGCAAGCTAAATTATCCCAAGTAGTAGTAGTAGATTGTGAGGGTAGAGATCTATACCATGAGAGAGTTGTACTTGTCAAAGTTTGACTAAAAAGTTTAACCCTTACCTCATCGGCGGTATACCCCGTTAATTGGAACGTGCCACATATATCTTTGAAACATGCAATAAGCTCGTATGGATTAGGATCTTCTTCATCTCTAGTAAATTGCTTCTTGTGTAAAATACCAAGTAGAAGAGGATTTATTTCAAACCCCCATGTATTCTCGTTGGAGTTATCTCTTTTATAAATATCACAGGGATTCCCAAAGCGGTTGAGTGGGTTAGCACTAGTCATATGCTCAAACTCCATCATGTTTGTGGAAACCTGTAACTCAAAACAAAACTTAAAAAAACTAAAGTAAATAAGAAAAAACTAAAAGACCTACATCGCTTAGCTCCCCGACAACGGCGCCAGAAAATAGCTTGATGACTGCAAGTGCACAGATCGGTTGTAGCTAGTTTCGAAATAAAGATATCGATCCCACAGGGAGCAGGAGTCTGAAGTCTAATAATTCTTAAAATAAATACTAAAACTTGAAATCCTAAATAAAGTTCTAAGCAACAAGATAAAATGTGAGTAATGTGTAAAAAGGTGTTTTTGGGTTTTTGGTATAAGAGAACAATGCATAAAGTAAATAAAACTGAATATAGAAAATAAGTATTGTGTATGTAAAAGAGATTTGAAACTTCAGTGGGGAAAGATGTTCTCAGAGATTAGCGGATACACCACTAGCATTATAAAGGGCTAAGGTAAAGATTATTATCATGAACATTCTCAACTATGTATGTGTGGGAGGAACTCCATATTTGGACAAAGAGGCAGCCACCACTGCTCAAATCATCCTCATAACCACAACAGACAACAATCAACATCAATTAAATTACTGTGCTATTAAGGGACGTAATCCCGCAGGACGTATCCCATGATATTGATAGTGTTTTGTGAGTTTCCTCCATTCCCAAGTTGATAGGTAAGGGGTGCCAACAGCTTTATAGTCACTATAAGCGCTAACATCTCTCTGTCTACCAACAAGTAGTTCCCTACATCAAGTCCCCACAAGAGGCAAATATTGGAGAGGTCGACTTCTCCCAACATCAAGATGTAGACTGTCTAACACATGGTCAAAACAATGAATATCATAATAAACTTTATATCATTTTAATCTCATGCTAGGGTTTCTCCATCTCCCCAAGAACTAATGATCTACTCAAACATGGAGGCAAACAACATCATGGCAAAGGCAATGGAAACGATTATCGATGAATAGTACTTGTATAAATCCACAACTAGTGCAAGAATTACAACAAGATCTAGATGGGATGGATGGAGATGATGGTGGTGATGAAGACGCAGCGGTTGATGAAGATGGAGATCGATGCCTTGGCCTCCTAGATCTGTGTAGGGTGAGGATGGATCCCTAGGGAAAGTTACCCCTCCAGATGCCTTCCAGAGGTTAGGTTTCAGCGATTTCTAGGTGTTTTGTATGTCTTCTCTCCAAACCAGTTGCACGGGGTGGAACTATTTGAGGAGGCGGAGGCGACGCCAACTATACGGCGGCGGCCCGTATAGTTGGTCGTCAACCCTTCTGTCTCCTTTGCTCGCTTCGAGTTTTCTTTTGGTATTATTAATATTTCCCAAATAAGCGGTTTACGTAGTTTTTGGATCCTTTTGTCTCCAGTACAACTGCTCCAAAAATTGTGTCCATTGGATCCATCATCTGATCTGATCCTGGTGAAAATAAACATAAAAAGTGTGTGCGAACACCAAAAAATACCAAAATCATACATCTACAATGCAAAATAATAATGTAAAACATGATGCAAATATTCACTCATCAACTACCCCAAGCTTAGACTCTTGCTCGTCTCGAGCAAGTTTTAGCTTAATAGATGTGATCCTCATATTCATGAAGCTGAGTCGATAAAATAAATGAGGCAGTTGCAGCATGTGTTGATCATAAAGGATACATATAAATAAGTTCATGAATAGTACCTTACTTGAACCATCCGAATAATATTAGCAAGATTCCATACCCTAGCAGATAAAAGTTCATCAAAGATTATTCTCAACATGATGTAAAAGTATTCGGTTCAACTGAATGAGTTAGTGAGGTAGTCCCAAGTGTTTTTAGGAATAACATATTCACTTGGGATTCAAAATTTCAAACATCTCTTTGTCTTACTACAATATAGTGGTATATGCCTACTTTCTCTTTGCACATTCACTCTTTTTTCATCTTTTTTCTATATATATTTGTGCTCACACTTTTGTTTAGGTTCTGTGCAAAGGAGCTAGCCATATATTCCACTTCATGTAGGAATTTCAAAGTTTAATGATCTCAATTATCAAATTCCAAACATATATGAAGCATCTTTATAACTTGAGTATTCTACCTCAACTTGTTCTCACTCTATTTGATAAGACTTATAGTTTCTCCTATGATCAAGGTTTTTATTTTTCATCTTAATTAATTAGATAATCTCTCCTTTTTGTAAATCAAACCATTGACCTATAATATATTGATCAAATTATCTTTAAATGTTTCGTTAATACCAATGATGTGGAAGACTCCTATTGCTATCATCAAGTTCAAATAAAATCATACTCAAGTCATTCATATATCCAATAAGACGAGCTCAAACTCAATAATGCTCTATATATTATAATAAACTCAGAATTTCATAAGAGGGACCAACTATTCCTAAAGGGAATCCAATGATGCAAACTTTATTTATTAGCTCGAACTAATGCAAAACTAGAATACAAATAAAAACTTGTAAGATGGATTACAAGGTCTTAAAGATCTCCGCAAGCTTGGAATCAAGCCAGGCGGGATCAAATAATCCCTTGCGATTATTTGATACCGTGCTTTTTGAAGGTCACTGTGGTTCCATGGCGTGTAGAACCGTGGTGCATAGCTTCTTGTTTGTATCCTCCAGAGCGTTGATGAGGCTGTAGCACCTACGTAAATCAGATTGCAGAGTGTCCGCCCTATCTACGAGCTTAGTCATCATCGGGAGAAGGTCATCCTTCTCCTCTGTCTCCTTGAGGCTATGACATACTTCAACGCGATGGAGTAGATCCGGCTTCTGATATACTTCTAGTGCCCGCACGCGATCTTTTGTCCTAGGGACAACTTCTTCATCCTTATCAATTATTGATGGATCAGGGAAGTAGAAGCTGCTCCTCCACTCCTCTTGAGGCTTCACCCTCATACGAGCTCAAGTGGTAGGCCTCGAGCGGGGTAATGCTGGTACCTTGCTAGCACCTGCACCAATGTTAGGTATTTCCTTATGCTTATGCGGACTTGGATCTATAGTGATGAACTTGACCGTCTCCACACGTCCTTTTCTGTGCGTCTTGTGGCTCTCTCTCTCTCTTCTTGAGTTCTTTTCATCACTGCCCAGTCGACCTCCAGGGGGTCATAGATGTCGCGGCAGATGTAAATGTTGCCCTAGCCTTAAAGAATTGTGTACATTGGATCCATCATCTAATCTAATCCTGGTAAAAATAAACATAAAAATTGTGTGTGAACGCCATAAAATACCAAATCCTACATCTACAATGCAAAATAATAATGTAAAACATGATGCAAATATGCACTCATTAGCAGACCACCGCAATTAAGGGTTTCCCTGTGGATATCGTAATTAGCTTAGTGAATCTCTCTTTGTTCCCCTTCAACCAAGTTGGGTGCTAGCGGCGCTTCTAGTAACAATAGATTCCGACACAACTTCCAAACACGTCCAAATGGTTTCACCCTCTTACTTTATACCCGAAGGAAAATGATATGTGGACGACTACGCATACCATCTAATGGGAGAGATCAAACACATATCATAGATCAATGGATCTTGTACACAAATAATAGATCATATTTATTTTATTTCATAATAATGCTAGGGTTTCTCCATCTCCCCAAGAACGAAGGGAACTACTCACACATGTAAGCAATCAACAACATCATCATAATCAAATGGATGGATAAAGGTAATGGAATGAATCTGGTGCAAACCACAATTGAATCTGTAAGTACAACATGATCCAATGAATGGAAGATGGGGATAGAGATGGTGATGGAGATACATCGGTTGATGATGTAGGGGATGATGCGTTGTCCTCCAATAATCTATGCAGCAGCAAGGATTTTCCCTTCTACAAGTTCCTCCTTCAGATCACTTTCTGGTATGGTTTTTCGCGGATGGAGGTTTCTGTGAATGTTGGATCTGTGTCTTGTTTTCTCGAGGAGGAAGTATTTGACAAGGCGGTCCCATCTCCGGGTCATACGGGCGCGTGATACGGGAGGGCTCCGCCCGTACCACTTGTCATTACGCAGGCTGGGACCTCCTAGGCGCATGCAATTCCTCCAGGTGCGAAGATAAATCAATAAAAATGACTTTTGTCGCTTAAAAATATCATATTATTGTGTAATATGATAGTATCAATTGATATGTTCATTATAGACTTAGTAAAATGGGATCCTGTTGAAAGAAGAACAAAATGTGTGCACAAAAGTGATAAAATACTAAAAACCCTACTCTACTTAGGCAAAAACAAAGGTGTGCTCAAATTTTGGACTCATCAGCTTGCTAGAGGGATGGGGACCCGCGGCGGCCAACTGCGCTTCTATGGCTCAGGCCGTCGTGACCGTAGGTGGGGGAGGCAACAACGGAGGTTGTAACAAGGTGGGCGGCGCAGGAGGATATGGCAGGGGCGGCCTGCGATGTTGGGTGGCTGGTTGCGGCAGGGCAGACCCGATCTGGGCCTGCCCTGGGTTGAGCGGGCCACAACTGTTGTGGAGGTAGGCTTGTTTCGATCTTCTTTGGCGGGGCGTTGCTTCCCGTATGCACGTGACTGGGCGGAGGAGCGGATAGCAGAGCATGGAGGCGTTCTACACGGTGGTGGTGGGAGGCGTCGGCTGCTGGGCAGTGCTGGCCCTGCGCGGCGGCGTGGCCTAGGTTTGGGCCAAACAGGCTCCGATCTGGGATAGGTCGGCCCCAATCTTGGCCAGCAGAGCCTCGATGGGGCTAGCGCCGGTGAGCCTTGCAGGTGGCTGCGACTAGGAGCCAACTCATAGGTGCATCTCCGCTCGTACTGCAGGCACTAGTATCCTGAGCCACTCCTCGAATCGTTAGGCCATGGAGGCTATGTTCTATTAGCATCCAGAGGCGGATCATTGGAATCTTCAATACCGGCGGCATTCCGGTAGGCCCGAGTGAGCACGGTGGCAATGCACTGCTTCTTGGCGGCGGGGATCTGTGATGGCAGTGGATCCACTCGTGGACGGATGAGTAGGGGCTAGCACTAGGGTTGGTGGCGACAATAACACCCTTGTTGCAGTTTGGCGGCAGGGCTTCACGAGTCCATTTGTTCTCGGCCGGGTCAGAGAGGACCTGATTTACCCATGTTGTTACATCCGGTCGGCTATCGCCCTCCGGCGGTGGAGGTAGTTCCCTCCTGCATGGTACAGTATCGTCGACCCTCGCTGAAGTTTCTTATTTTCGGTCGTACCAGCCTCACATCGTGGGTCACGGTGAGACGACGGTGGTGACTGCAAGACCGTGGTAGCATGTGCTGGTGGTCGGCGAGCTTGGTGGAGCAATTCGAAGCGTCTGGGAGTGCAGTTTTTTGAGGGGTCGGGAGAAATGCTTGTCGTCTTGACACCAAAGTGGCGACACCTGCAGGTGTCGCCGTCCTTCCTGAAGGGCGTCAGGTGTATGTCTTCCCTACCTCCTGTAGCGTATCATGGGAAACCTTAGGACCAGTCCGGGAAAGAGCATAATTGTCTTCACTTTCATTCTAGGAGGTGCTGCTTTGTACGTGACATTTCGGGGCGCTAGGAGAGGGGTGTAAATTCTATGGAGGGCACAACGGTTGTGGGTTATCCTCATTTTCGTCGAGGCACTAGTGTTGGCTTTGTTTTCTTTTATTTTTATTTTTTGTTTTCTTTGCTATTTCTTTTTGGCGTTGTGCTGTTTGGCCCAGTAGCGGTCTCAATCGTGATTGCTATATTAATATAGATAGGTGCAAGCCTGTTCCGAGGAGGGTTTAATTATGGGTTGTGGGGTTTACGGTTTAGGGTTTTAGTATTTATGGGTTTAGGGTTTAGGTTCTAAGGGTTGTTTAGGGTTGAGGAAAATTTCAATAATGTTCAAACTTTATGCTTATATTCATCAAATAGAATGGCATTTTCTAATTTAATAAAGGTATCTCAAATTTGATCTATAAGTACATGATACGTACTTGGTCAGGGTTTAGGGGTTTACCGTTTAGAGTTTTAGGGTTTAGGGTTCCAAAAAATTTCAATAATATTCAAACTTTATGGTTAGATTTGTGGAATAGAATGGTGTTATCGTAATTTAATGAAAGTATCTCAAATTTTGATCTATAAGTGCATGATACCTGCTTGGTCATAATTTTTGTTAAATTCATTTGAAGGTACCCAAGTACTAAAACAAGGGAGAAACACCAAGAATTCCAAGAGATTTAGGCATTGTTTGGTTGGGCTTCAATTCTGGCTTTTGATTTTTGGCTTATAAGCTACAAATGTGTTTTTGGCTTTGGATTTTAGCTTTTACCCTGACATAATTGAATGATGGTATAAGCCAAAAGCCAAAATCAAAAGTGGCGTATAAAATAGAGCTAAAAACGATAGATAAGCTTAACCAAACAACCCCTCAAGTTCTTGATATGAATACTAATTGTTTCAAATTTGTGACCTTTTGAAAGAAAAATCCAAATAAAATATATATAAGTTGAAGCAATGTCTTTCAGTCATAGAGTATCTTGCTGTGTGCACTACCTAGTTTCCATGAAAAAGTATGCTAAAATATGACAACTTTTAAATAAACTTGTTTCACAATATGGCATACCATATATATGAAATTCATTGCTTTCAAACTAGATGACCAAGGTGATGGCAATATGTTTGCCATAGTTTTTATGATAATGTGTCCATGTTTAGTAGATCGGCGCATAAATGCATATTGGCATTTCGAATAATATTTACAAAGGGTGCTTCCAAATTCGAAGTTATTTTAAATTACCTAAAAATAGCCTCAACCTCTACAACAGCCTCAGCCTCCACATCAACACCTTTAATATGCGTAAATAGCAACAAAGCTCAATAGTTTAATATAGTACATAGTAGTCATATATGACTGTGTATGAGATAGTCAGACATATCCACATTTGGATTCACATAAACAAAGTGCCAGACTTAATAAAATCACACATACGTTTTTGAACATCTGATAAGCATGCATGACACCAAGCGGATAATAATTAAATCAGGCTGCATCATGGTAAGTGGTTTGAGAAAAAAATACTCTTCTCTTTAAGCTGGGCCCTCCCAGCTAGGCAGTGGCCTTCGCTTGTTTGGTGAGTAGTGGTACTGGCCAGATCCTACGACATATAGGGGTATCATCTTGTTTTCCGCACCTGGAGCACCGTAAGTTCGCAGGTATGTATCATCATGCTACAATAAATAAAAAATAAGGTGATGTCACAGAGGCTTCCACAAAAACAGAATACAGAAAAACAATTTTTTATCATAGGGATACATCCAGGTTGCAGCCAACCACTTTCAGCATAAGAAAGAATGAAAAAACACAATGAATATGCTGCTACAGCAGTGGAGGACGCAGAGAAAAATTGGTGGGTGGGCACACAAATAAATTACACTAGCTCATCCGTGAAATTTTGCCATATATTATAGATACAAATCCATTCACAACAATTTTTTACAAGACACGAAATCTTTTTAACGTCCATGATTTGTTTCTTTAAGTGTCAACCATTTTATAAACCTTCGTGATCTTTTTAACCGATGAACCCTTTTTTTCACAACATGAACCTTTTTGGAAAATTGGTGAATTATTTTACTGAGTTGTAAACTATTTTCCAAAAACTTCATGAAAAGCATTTTTAAGGAAGACATGAACATTTTTAAAATTTATGCAAAGATTGGTCAATGAACCATTTTTCCAATGACATGGACCTTTTCTTTTTGTTGTACTCTTGCAGTATCTATATGCTAAATAGTATCTAAATTTAGGAAAATGTAAGTCATCTTTTTTAGGATGAAGGAAGTACGAAACTTTCTTTAACATCAGAACCTTTTCTAAGACCGGGCAAACATTTTTGGTAAAAGATAATGAAGTGTGAAAACAGAAATAATAATGAATTAACCAAGGAAGAAAGAGGAACAACGGTCTAAATAAACTGATTCTAGGGTTCGTGCTCACAACTATACTACCAAAGTGACCATTAATTTTTTTACTAATGCGGCGCCAACCTGTTGAGCCATTATTATACAGGTATATCTAGGTTTACATGGGTTGTTGAGCAGGACCGAAGGAGAAGCTCGCGTGTGGGAGACTAATATACGCTCGCTAGAAGCAATCAGTATACACTCATCCGCTTTTTGCTGTCCGTCGGAGGCCCTAAGCCCATGTGAGCGTCTGCGCCTCTGCGCGGCTGCAGCCGACGACCTAAGTGGGCAGTACTGGCCGGCAGGGTCGGGAGGGAGTCGGGATGGGTGCGATCCAGCAAGGAGAAGCGGCGTACGGCGGTAGACGGTGGCATCCACCTAAGCCCAGAAGCACCAATTAGGCAATGGATTAGGTCTCGCATTCATTTTCACCTTCTCGTTGGGGGTATGAAACCGATTACACAATGGATTAGGTCGGGCACATCTCTCTCACAAGGATCAGATTAGTGGTAGTTAAGAAAAATTCTTTAATTCTGGGTGGGCCATGGCCCTTCCAGAACCGATGGGACCATGTAGTGGTTGTGCACGCCACTGACCCATAGTTATCCATACAGAATATAATGCAAAATCCATTACACATTACGAGTAAAAATTAAAGGTTACAAAGTGAAGAGCACCGACTTGGAACCCGACCAAATGCTCCAATCAGAACAACGGTGAACATGGATCGAGATCCCGAATCCAAACAAAATCGGTACCCCCGTCCCCCACCCCACATACCCCACCCCCACCCTGATGGCCCAATCGATTAGGGCAGAGGAGGGAAAATACCCTGATTAGGTGATCCCCCAATCAATCTGAGAAGAAAGAACTCGATAACCAAAGCATACCGAATACTACTACTAGTACCTCTAATGTCCCAATCGGAAGCAAATTAAATAGAGCCAAATTTTCAGGTGACCAAATACACCCACCTATCTCAGCAAGAACTCCCCAATCAGAGCAAATTAAACAGAGCCGAATTTCGAGGTGACACTTGCTTGCTGGATGGGAGATAGCTATTAGAGGTTTCTGGTCTGTAGAAACTAGAAAGGTATAGGCAGGAGCAGTAGCAGTAGCAGTAGAAGCAGCAGTAGCAGTAGAAGCAGCAACACAATAGCAGCTGCAGTAGTAGCAGTAGCAGGAAGGTGGAATTGTTCGTTAAATATATGAATTAATTTGTGTGAAATTTGGGAAGGTGGCATTTTGAGCCTTATATTATCTTATCTTACCACTATATAGTGTACGAATAACTTTGAATAGAAGATTGGTTATTAATAAAATAAAAACAGGAAACATATAGATGGAGTACAAAAACAATATATGCCTATGCATTTCAACAAACATATTTACAACAAAAATCGGTGAAGGTACTTAAAAACACAGATCAAGCACAGAATCAACTATGACCATGCATATTGAGGACAAATTAAACTACATATTTGAGGAGGCAGATCGGGTGAAAGGAAAATAAATTGCCAACTAGACCGAAATAGAGATAGAAGGACTACCATGGGATCGACGTGACCACTGGTGTGTCTCAAGAACACCAATGGGTAGGGAAAGCTTCTTCACACGCATGGTGGTGAGATGAGGAGCGCTGGTGAGCGTATCTGTTTTGTGGGAAACGGGGTGAGGGTCTAGCCGGCAGAGGGTGGATGTTATTACACAACGTGAAGGGATGGTGAGAGATAACTTTGAAAATTATTACCTACCTTACTTTACGAACCACCATATACGTGGCCCACCTTTCAGTGACCATAGATCAAAATTGACCCATTTCCACTAAAGCGAGACGAACTAGTTAAAGTGGCGAAATCAGCAAGAAAACTTGAAAATTCATGAAACTCGTGCATTGTCAATTAAATATATGTATTAATTTGTGTCAAATTTGGGAAGGTAATGAACGCCATGCACAAACCTCAGTATACACTTCTCCATCGTTCTAGAATCTTCTCCATCATTTCTCTAGACCATGTTACCAAACTTTTCAAGTATTAGCTAATAAATGTTGTCTTTTACATGATACTGGTGCGGCTTAGATCACTATAGAGCTTCGTTGAGATACCCCAAGAGAAAGGTGTGATGAGCACAGTAGTAAGTATTCCCTCAGTTATAAAACCAAGGTTATCAAACCAGTAGGAGGAAGAAAATGACTCCAAGGTATTGCCAACAACTTGGAACCTGCACAACACAAACTTAAGACTTTGCCCCAACGTATAATGAGGTTGTCAATCTCACCGGTTTGCTGAAAGCAGAGGATTAAACGTATGGTGTGGGAGATAATGCTTGCTTGCAGAAAGTAAACAGTAACAGTAGATGATGTAAAAATGGTAAAGATTAGACCGGGGTCCACAGTTTACTAGAGGTATTCTCCTTAAGATAAATCACATAACATGCTGGGTAAACAAATTACAGTGGGGCAATGACAGGACTGAGCAAGGCATAACAATGCAATACTAGGTATTCATGATCCTTTGGGATTTGATTGGGCATTACAACAATATACATAGACCACCATCCAACTACATCTATGACTAGTAATCCACCTTCAGGTTATCATCCGAACCCCCTCCGGTATTAAGTTGCAAGCAATGGATAACTGCATTAAGAAATGTATGTAAAGTAAACAATACAATTGTTCCATGAACAAAAGATTGCTGTTTTCTCCCTAGTAGCAACAACACATCCACAACCTTAGAGATTTCTGTCACTTCCCCATATTCAATAGAGGCATGAACCCACTATCGAGCATAAATACTCCCTCTTTGAGTCACTAGCATCTACTTGGCCAAGATAGCTACTAGAAACAGAGAGCATGCAAGATTTCAAACAACACAGACATGATAGAATCAATAATCGAGAAGACATGATAGAATCAATAATAAATCTGACATAGTAATCTCAGTATCCATCGGATCCCCGCAAACACAACATGCATAATTACAAATAGATGATCTTGATGATGAACGGAGCTCATAAGATCTAAACATGATATCACAAAGGAGGAGAAACAACCATCTAGCTACTGTATGGACCCATAGTCTGAGGGTGAACTACTCTCACATCATACGGGAGGCTGGCATGGTGATGAAGAAGGCCTCCGGCATGATCTCTCCCCTCAGGCAGGGTGCCGAGAAGAGCTTCAGATCCCCCCGATCTAGGGATGATGGTGGCGGTGGCTACGGACTATTTCGTGGAGATCTGATCGGGGTACTTAGGGTTTTGGCATCGGGGGGCTTATATAGGCGAAGAGGTGAGGCAGGAGGGCGTCTAGGGGCCCACACCCTGCCCAGGTGCGGCCTAGGGTGGGCCCGCGCATGGGGGGTGGCCACCCTGTGGCTCCCCTCCGGTCGCCCTTCGGTCTCTATGTTTGTCTAGGTGAAATATTGACTTACTAGCTTTTCTAAAACCAAAAACAGCAGAAAACAGGCAACCGGCACTGTGGCCTCTTGTTAATAGGTTATCCCAGAAAATGTATAAAAGTACCTCAAAGTGTAGATAAATAATAGCAAAGTGGATACTAAACAAGCATGGAACATAAAAAATTATAGATACGTTTACGACGTATTAGATACAAACTACAAGAACCAAATATACACCTATACTTTATACAAATTTTATTTTTGAGCTTTACCTATTTTATAATCTTATCACTATATAGTATACGAATAACTTTGAACTTTGACCGTTGGACCAAGATTGACTACAAAATCCCAACATTGAAAAGTTTTGGATCTTCTATCCATTCTAGCATCTAGAAGATTCTATTGATAATCTTTAGCACAATGATTGCTTTGCATGAACCTCAAAACACATTTCTAAATAATTCTAGAATCTTCTTCATAATTTCTCTAGATCATGTTGAGTATTAGGTAGCTAATAGGTTATTTTTTACATGATACAAAGTACAAAAACCAAATATACACCCGATACTTTATGGATGTAGCCAAAAATTATAATTATTTATGAGTTTCACCTATTATAATTCTATATAAAAATGATATTCATACTTATATTATATGATTCTCACGTATACAAGGCACATGCAACTTACTATTTCTTTGTAGTTGCTCCATAGAAAAAGCCATTGTTGCCACTTGAAAAGTTCAAAATATCTTCAATTTTGGAAGCTCCTTTGTATACAATGTTTGAAATGCCAATATGCACAAACCTACCTAATATGTATTTGTTATCATAAAATATGTCAAATATATATCCATGACCTTGGTCTCGTTTGAAATCCATGAATGTTTATACATCGTACGCCATAATAGCTAATTTCGTCCCTATTTTTTTCGAAAAGGAGCCAAATTTTGGCTACAATAGCTTTCAGATCTAGATGTTGAATCTTGCAAAATAGGAACCTAAAAATGGTATAAAAGGCACGTAACCTAGCTATGACGCACTTGTAGTTCCAATTTTGAGATACTTTCAGTAAATTATCATAAAGCCAAATTATTGCACGAATATATAGCTATGAAACTTGAAAATTTATCAAACCTAGGTAATATCAATGAAATAGGTTACAGTGGTGGCATTTTATCCATATACCTTGTAGTTGCTTCACACAAAAACATTTTTGTCACTTTTTAAAACTGAAAATAACTTCAAATTTGGAAATTCCCTTTGTAGACAATGCTTGAAATGCCAATATGCACTACCGTACCAAAAGTACATGTTATCATGAATGGTTGCTTTTGATTACATTTATTTTTATATCATGAATGGTTGCTTTTGATTACATTTATTTTTATTTTTTCCAAAAAGAACACAAATTTGGATGCATTACCATTCATATCAGGAAGTCGAATCTTGTAGAACTCTCAGTGGTTCTCCCAAATGTTTGACTACTTGGGTACCTTCGAGTGATTTTGTTTAGAACAAATAAAGAGCAATCTATCTCGCATATGTAGAACAAAAAAATGACATGTTTTTGGTAAATTGCCATATTGTCAATTTATTGCAAGAATTTAGCCAGTAATATTGAATGGGTTTATCCATTAAACATGTTACTTTGTGTGACAATTGGCACGATGTCATATTGAGTCATAATCTTTGAAGTTGGTTCACAACCAAAAACAATGATGTCACTTGGAAAAATGGAAAAAAAAATCAAATTTGGATTCTCCCTTTGTAAGAAAAGCATGACTGACCAAGATGCATCTAATGTACAGAGTACAAAACATGGACACGGTATCGGCAACTATGGCCGTGACTTTGGTCATGTTGTTTAAAAGTTGGCAGATGTATTTCAACTCATTCAATGCTCGAAAGCGTACATACGTCTGGGTCTATATGACGGGGATAGCATCCCCAATTGGGAGTAGCATACCTTACAAGCTTCAACTTAAAAATTTGATAGAGAAGTGAAATATCCCACCCATCCATTCAAACATCCATCCCCAAAAATCAATTTATTGCACAAATTTAGCGTGGAAGCTTGAAAGGGCGTATACATTTCAAGGTTATACTTTGTGTGTAAAAAGGGGGCGGTGGAATTTTGAGGCATCATCTTTGTAGTTGCTCAATAAAAACATGTTAGAATCTTAGACCTCGAAATTTTGGTACAACGCCCAAACATCGCATGTCCATTCAAACATGCTTCACCTTTTTTTAGAATGAAAACTTCCTCTTCTATCCCTGCTCCAGAAATAAGAACCCGAGGAGCACTTCAATAATAGAGGGATATAGGTGGTAAATTTGCGTTCTCCCACGCGCATCACCACATCGACATTTCCCTGCCCTTCTTCAATAAGTATTTACCTGCCCGCCTACTCCGACCTTACACTGACTTTGTGGATCCACAATTCAAGTGACTCGCATGTCAGTGATCCAGACTTACGAGAAGTAGAGATTACCATCTTTTGCGGTTCAAAATTCGATTTTTTTGCTAAACCAAGTTAAACTCATTAAAGTCAGAGAAACTGGCTCGAAAACTTTAAAATTTATGAAACTTTGTCATTATCCATCAAATATTTTATACTTTGTGATAAAATTGGTGCGGTGAGACTTTGAACCATATATAGGCTTTGTAGTTTCTTCACGGCGGAAGCCATTGTTATCACTTCAACAATTTAAAATAAATTCGAATTTGGAAGCACCCTTTGTAAGCATTTTTTCCAAATGCCAATACACAATTATGCATCGATCTACCAAACATGGATACATACATAACCTTGGTCATCTCGTTTGAAAGGCATGCATGTTCATACATACGATATGCCATATTGTGAAACAAGTTTCTTCAAAAGTTGTCAAATTTTAGCATATTTTTTCATGGAAACTAGGTAGTGAACATAGAAAGATACTCTGCAAAAGAAAGACAATGCTTAAATTTATATATAATTTATTTCCATTTTTCATTCAAAAGGTCCAAAATTTGGCAATGTTAGCATTCATTCATATCAAGAAGTTGAGGGGTTTTTTGGTTAAGCTTATTTATCACTTGTAGCTTTGTTTTATAAGCCGCTTTTGATATTGGCTTTTGGCTTATACCATCATTCAACTATTTTAGGGTAAAAGCTAAAAATACAAAAGCCAAAAACACCTTTGTGGCTTATAAGCCAAAAAATAAAAAAGCCAGAACTGAAGACCAACCAAACAACGCCTAAATCTCGTGGAACTCTTAGTGTTTATCCCTTGTTTTAGTACTTGGGTACCTTCAAATGAATTTAACAAAAATTATGAACAAGTAGGTATCATGCACTTATAGATCAAAATTAGAGATACTTCATTAAATTGGGGTAACGCCATTCTATTCCACGAATATAACCATAAAGTTTGAACATTATTGAAAATTCCCGAACCCCTAAAAACCTAATCACTAGGTCCCTAAACCCTGACTAAGCAGGTATCATGCACTTATAGATCAAATTTGAGATACTTCCATTAAATTGGGAAATGCCATTCTATTCGACAAATATAAGCATAAAGCTTGAACATTATTGAAAATTCCTTAAACCCTAAACCAGTAAATACTAAAACCCTAAACCCTAAGCCCCTCAACCCATAATTAAACCCTAACCAAGTAGGTATCATGCACTTATAGAACCAAATTTGAGATACTTTCATTAAATTGCGGTAACACCATTCTGTTCCACGAATATAAGCATAAAGCTTGAACATTATTCAAAATTCACTAAACCCTAAACCCTAAAACTCTAAACCCTAGACCTCTATACGACTGCTACCAAGCAGGTATCATCCACTTGTAGATCAACATTTTAGATATGCTTTCATTAAATTAAGATAACGCCATTGCATTCCATGAATCTAAGCGTAAATCTTGAAAATTACCTAAAACCTAAACCTTAAACCCCGAAACCCTAGAACCCTAAACCCTAAATCCTGACCAAGGAGGTATCATGCACTTATAGATCAAAATTTGAGATACTTTCACTAAATTGTGCACACGCCATTCTATTTCACGAATATAGGCATAGAGCTAAAAAATTATTGAATATTCCCTAAACACTAACCCCCTAAAACCTAAACCCTAAGCCCTATACCCCTAACCACTAAAAACCCTTAACCCCTAACCCTGACCAAGCAGGTATCATGCATTTATAGATTAAAATTTGAGATACTTTCATTATTAAATTGTTGCTAAGTCATTCTATTCCATGATATAATCATAAAGCTTAAACTTCATAGAAAATTCCCGAAACCCTAAACCCTAAACCCATCAATCCCTAAAAACTAAACCCTAAAACCCTAAACGTTAAACCACTAAACCATAAACCCTAAAACGCAGAACACTAAACCCCTAAACCCTGACCAGGCAGCTATCATGCACACTTATAGATCAAATTTTCAGATACTTTTATTAAATTGGGTAATGCCATTCTATTCGACGATTATAAGCATAAATCTTGAACAATATTGAAAATTCCTTAAACAACCCCTAAAACTTAAACCCTAAACCCCTAAATACTAAAACCCTAAACCCTAAACCCTCAACCCACATACACCCTGACAAAGCAGGTATTATAAACTTATAGATAAAAATTTGAGATACTTAGATTAAATTGCGGTAGAGCTATTCTATTCCAGGAATATAAGCATAGAGCTTGAACATTATTGAAAATTCCTTAAACCTAAACCCTAAACCCCTATCTTATCTTACCACTATATAGTGTACGAATGTAACATCCCTAAAATCATGTTTTGAAAGCTTTGCATATCATCCATGCATGCATATTCATTTAGGGTTCATTTTCAAACACATTTCAAAGAAACAGAAACTTTGAGTGCTATGATTTTATGTGAGCAAGCTTTGATTCAAGGCCACTCTCTAGTGAGGGAATATTTGTTTTAAAACCATTGTTGTGAGTTCATAGGATTGGTAGGTTGAGTTCCAAGCTTGGACAGATTTTTCAAACAAAGTTTGGTATTAAAACCATTTTCAAATCTTTATCAAATCATGTGCTAAGGCACTGTTTATTTTGAATTTTCAAAAGGACCAAGCAAGTCTAATGAGACAGCATGGTTTTATATTCAAAAGTATGCAGGTTACACTTTACAAAAATCTAGAAAGATTTGGAATTCAAATGCTTTTGAATTTGTTTGAAAAAGATTCCTGAAAATCGATTTGGAAAAAGAAAAGGGATTAGAAATAGAACTGGGTCTGGCACCAGCTTTTCAGCCCAACAGCCAAAAACAGCCCACCCGGGCCACTCCTCCCTCTGTCTTTCCTCACCCGCGCAGAAACCACCCCCCTCGCTGACTACTAGGCCTTGTCCACGTCACCGTCGTCTTCCCCAAATCCCACGAAGAACACGTCACCGCTGCCGTTGCTGGCGTTGATCGCGCGGCGTAATTTCCATTGATTCTGCAGGCGTTTCCTGCTGAGCCCCTTCCTACTTAAACCCCTCCGCACCGCGAGTCTTTCCCCTCACTCAGCAACCCCACTCCGCCACCAGGCTGCCGGCAATTCGAGCTGCAACACCGCTGCCCGACGCACTCCGGCGACCTATTCCGGTGAACCCCTTGCTCCCCTTCACCTCTCATTCTTGCGAGCTTGCTTTCCATGCCTGTGCGCATCTTCTCACACCTTTGGTTTGCTCTATAACGCCCCAGGTCGTCATCACCATCGAGCCCCGCGAACGACTGAAGCGCCGCCCGACTCCGACGAACAATCACGGTAAAACCAGACCGCCCCTTGACCCCTAGTTCATACGACTGTGTTCGCCTCGCCTCTGTGCATCTCCTAATGCCTCTCGTTCATATTATTGCGCCGTAGAACGTCGCCTCCATCTCTGGCAGTGAACACCCGACGTTGAAGCAAACTCCGACGAGGATTTCCGGCCGTGCCAGTGCGCCCCTGTCCAAGCAAAGACCGCATTAAGCTTCCTCGTGACCTTGCGAGTCTGGTAAGACACGCCACACACCTCAGCCCCTCCTTTTCTGCCCCGTCATAATCTCTCCAACGTACATGCACGTTAAATCACATGTCCATTCTCTCTCTTTCCCCACTCACGCCATACCCAGTGAGCCACCAGGCTGCGCTAATTTTCGCTCGCGCCACCACTGACTCCGACGACCTTACCGGTCGATTCCGACGAGCACGAACCTCCCCACTGTCCCTTCTTCACACGATCTAGTTCTCCAGAACCAGCCGCACCTGCCAGTGCCTCGCACTCACCCGCGCGCGCCCCACAGCCTCGACTCTGTCCAAGTCTGAGCGCCACCGATGTTGAGCTCGACTCCGGCAAGCCATAGCCGACGACCTCGTGCGCCCCTTGCTCACTGGTGAGTGTTCCCGCGGTCCTTGAACCCGTGTGAATCTTCCTGACACGTTGTTTGGCTCGCTTGCATTCCAGAGACTCGCCTCCGACGAAGTTGTGTGTGACCCGACAACAGCAACATCTCCGGCGAGCAATCCTCGACGCTACCGTGCGCCCATCGACAAACAGCAAGTACCTTGAGCTTCAGCAGCAAGCTGCGAACCCGGTGAGCCCCTCCGTTCCTCTCCTCGCTTCCTAGATTCACCAAACCACCGCCACCATACACGCCGCCGCCACCTGCCGCCGCCAGCGCCGCCAGTCGATGGCAAGCGTGTTGTGCACCGTTCGATTTTGATCTAGTGGCTAGGATAGAATTTAACCCGAAGGGGTAAGTTGGCATCTGAGCCGCACGATATATTTAAAATCTAACGCCCCTCGTTGCACGATCCGCACAGAGCGGTACAGACGAATAGCAACATGCCACGTGGCCCTGTCTGTTTGAATAAAAACCAGAAATGACCTATTTGATGTCCCAATTTGAAAAATTCATAACTTTCAAACCACACGTCCAAAATTTTCAAATTTTACATCAATGGAATCACCAAGACAAGTAATTTCTGACTATGCCCTTTGTTTAGTGAATTGCTTCTGATAAAATGATTGTTTTTGAAGAAACTTGTGTAGGCATGTTTGGAATATAAATTTCATTCTAAAATTATTTTAGGGATAAAATCTTTGGCAAAGAGTTTGTTTTGAACTTACTGACCATAGAAATCAATTTGTGGTTTCAAAAATATATTTGGTGAAGCAAAAGAATAAATCTTTGAATAAAAGCATTTCTAGCTAAATAAAAATGTTAATTATGGTTTAAAAATGATTTTGGAGGAAAACCTTTTGGGAAATGTTTTTATTTAAACTATCTGACCCCAAACACCAAGTTTTAGAATTAAAAATGTATTTGGTGAACCCTATAAATATTGTTACTTTGATAAAGGCATTTCAACCACATAAAATATTGATTTGGTATTAAAATGGTTTATAAGTAAAATATTTTGCAAATAGTTTTTCCACTTTATAAAATGACCAATAAGTGTTTTAGAATGTTTATAACCTATTAGAAACCACTTTTGTAAATAAAACAATGTTTGGCATCCTTGCATGCATTGGTTTGTTTCTATTATTTTATGTGATGTTGCTTGAATGGTAGATTGAAATATTGCTTGCTTGATTGAATTGTAGTGGAATTTGAAGAGTGGGAACATTGCAAGATCAAGGAGTGAACTTATATTCTCTACCAAAAAGGCAATTGATGCTTCATACTTTTGTCCCATTAATTTTACTATGCATTAGTGACATTTCAAAGTAGGACTTGCATGGAATTTTTGCTAAGTATAAACTATGCCATGGGAAATCCTAGTAGATGAAACCTTAGTATAAATTTCCTAAGTTAAGATTCCTACTACTATCATGCTTAGCTTAGCTAGTAGAAAACAAGGGAGGATTATATTCATGCTATGGAATACTTCTAAGTCAAGGAATTGTGTTTTTTTTAAAACAACTAAGTGAATGAATCACTTGGTTGGAATGGAAGGAATGGTTTGTGTTGAGTGGTTCACAAGGCCCATTTCTATGGCTTACCTTGTGTATCTCACTTGTGGATGGCCACCCAGGAACAAAGAGATTTGAGATGTCAAATGTTAAGAATCTTCTAGTGCAGCCACTTGGCAATATGGGCTCTGCCTGGATCATATAGGTTGCAATAACTTAGCCATTTGGACAGTTGGTGGTAGTGGGATGATAGGTTGGAGCGCGTCCATTTGGTCTAAGGGAAGGCTTCTGAAAGAACTTGTCTTGGTGAAACCAAGTCTTGTGGGGAAAGTGCACCACCTCTGCAGAGTGTAAAATCTAAGTACTTAGCCATGTCCCTGGAAAAGGACAATTTGAGCATCAAGACATGGAAGCTATCAAGAATCTCCTCATCCCAATTTCTAAGATAAAAACTTGTGGTTGAACAAGGGTTGACGGATCACCAATTTCTATTGGGAGATGCCTTGGGTGATTTTGTCAAGCAAAAACCTAGTGTTTTCAAATGATAAGGAAAAACTATTTTGAGCAAAGCAAGCCTAAGCTCCACTTAGCCAAATGCATATAGATGATAGACTCCACTATACTACCATAGTATCACTTGCCAATACAATTCAAATGTATTGACCCTTGTGGATGTAACTTATTATGTTGCAGGTTTGTTTGATGTTAGAGAAGTTCATTGATTAGGATTACAATTCTATAACCAACATGTCTGCCTGTGGCACTTTGAAGATGAAGGACCCCATGCTATTGTTAAATTCTCCTGCATTGTAATGAGATAGCCAAATGAGCTATGTAAGATGTAATAAATTATTTTATTCCTGGTTATAAAGTTGTATTATGACCTTTGTTTCTTGATATTACATCTTAACTGTGGATGCTAGCTATTGATCCAGGGACTAGCATTGTAAACACAGGGATCTCTACCTTATTAAAGGTTGGGAACCTTAAAGAAAAACTTAGTGTTTTCAACTGATAGGTAAAACCTATTTTGAGCAAAGCAAGCCTAAGGTACACTTAGCCAAATACATATAGTATCTAGATTGCTAATATTCTACTAAGGTATCACTTGCCAATACTATTCCAATGTATTGACCCACTGTGGCTATAACTTGTGATGTTGCAGGTTATTCTGATGATGATTAGGGGTTATGAGTCTACACTCAACATGCTTGCCTGTGGCACATGAAGATGAAGACTTATTTATCTTATTATATATTTGAACTCTTGTATTAGGCCTGTGGCCATGGAGTTTGTAAAAGACTATGTTTGTCTCTGGAATGATATGTAATAATGACCCTTGTTTCTGTGTACTTCATCTTAAACTGTGGATGCTAGCATTGATCCAGGGACTAGCATTGCAATCATAGGGATTCCTTACCTTTATAAAGGGAGGGATCTTACATATGGTATTAGAGCACTGTGTTACCTGTAGGATTATGACCCTAGGAATGGATTAGAAACCACTAAGGAAAAAAATTTCAACAACTTCCACACTTGTCTTTTTTTTCTCGTAAGCTTTTCTAATCTTCTTTCTCATATCTATTTGTAGATGAACTCCATCAACGAAGCCGTGAGGAAGGGACCACTCATGACTATGACTTTGGAGTCTGAGACAGAATTCCCCAAGGCTCTTAAGGATCTCATGGTTTCCATGAGAATACATGGTGCAGCAGTGTACAAAGTTTTCCCAGTGATGGATGAAGGAGTGGAGTACTGGTGGGTGCAACTTCACTTGTATAAAAACAAGGAAGACAACCACAAGGAATCAGGATTCTGCATGGTCACCAATTCAGTGATGCACACCACATTCTTTGACTCTGCAAGGGGTGCAGCTTGGAAGGCCATCAAGGAGCTTGGTGATAGACTCAAGTGCAGAATGCTAAACACCCAAAATGACCTTAGGGAAGAAAAGAAGCATACCCAAGAGTTAGAGGCTACCAACCAACATTTAAGAGAGGACATCATAGACTTAGCAATGGAGTCATGTGATCAAGATCGACAGATTGCCTCTAGGGATGCCCTGTTAGCCAACTTGGCAAGTGAGATGGGATTGTAACGTACTTCGCTAGTTGGACCACCACACTTATCATTGTATTTCCCAAAAATGTTGTTTAAAATAAGTTGAACCTTGGATGCTTGTAATGGATTTATGTATGCCATGACTTGTGTGTTTTGATTGTCAAAGATATGCATGTGATGCCTTGTCTTGTGATTCATCTCTATGTATGTTGATTCTAACTTTTTCTATCTTATAAAATAGATGCCTAATGTTACTATCAGCACGGCTGAAGAGTTCAAGGGAACTCGATTTGGCACTCGTCTTATTGATCTCACTAGTCTGCTCAATCTCCCGCTTCCTAGCATCATGGTGCTTCCCCTCACCAAGTTTGAAAGGAAAGACCTTTGGGGCTTCAAGGTTAATCAGCCAGGACGCCAGACCGAGCCAACCATGGAGGCAATCATCTTAAAGTTTATACATGACGACATGGAGAGAGGCCTAGAGTTAGTCATGCAGGATTTACTTGCACGTCTGTTAGGGAGACACTCTCGGGAGATTAGAGGTACTCACTTCCACGCCTTCAGTAGACGTGACGAGGATGGTGAGGCCATTGACTTCGAGGACACTGCTAGAGAGACGGCAGGGCCGATTCGTCTATACCTCCAGGACCTAGAGGTTCTTTTTAGGCACCTAGATACTGATAGGAACAACGTCATGCTTAGCAATGACGAACTCCAGGTGCAGCTTCGTGAGAAGGACAAGATCATCGTGGAGCAAGATGAGATAGCCAAGGAAATGGAGGCCAAGTTTGAGAGTCAGGATAGAAAGTTCAAGAGTCAAGAGAAAAGAGTCCAAGATAGGAACAAGAGGATTCGAGAGATGACTGCAGAACTAGAGACCAAGGACTTCGAGCACGAGCATCAGCAGACTGTGATTGAGAGACTTCGTTCACAGAAGAGGGCTCTCAAAGCCAAGGTAGAGGACTTGACCACCAATGTCGAGGAATACAAGACCTCTATGGAGAATGCAGGTCTTACACTTGTTGATGAGGAGGTTGATGCAGAGGAGTAGTGATGACTACTTGTTTATCTATCATTTACCATACTTTTGATTATTGAGTCGCAATGACCATCCAACATGTGGATGGCTTGCTATTGGTGTGTTTACTTTTCAAACTTGTTGTTATGTCGTTGAACTTTATGTCATTTTGATGCATGTTTGGTGATTGTCTATGTGATGTATTGTGCATGTTAAGCATATACGGGTATGTCATCCTTATCCTTATTGAAAACCATAGATGCCTCCTCGACGTGCCAATCCCAACCCGAACAACAACAATGTCACCCCAGAGATGCAAGAAATGATGACAAAGTGATACACCGATGCAGATGATGACCACCTTTATGCAGAATCAGAACAACAACAATAACAACAATAATAACAATAACAACAATTAGAACAATCCACCAGGTTTTGACATGCTCACCAGATTCCTAAGACTGAGGCCAGCAAAGTTCTCAGGAACTACTGATACCATGGTGGGCAATGATTGGCTACGCTCAGTGAACAAGGATTTGGTACCTGTTGGCTATACTGATGAGGAGAAAGTCAGGTTTGCAGCACATTTGTTGGAAGGACCAGCAACTACATGGTGGGATAACTTCCAGATCACCACTCCCATTGAGGATGTGACATGGGCTATCTTCGAGGATGGTTTCCGTACTGCTCACATCTCATCCGGAGTGATGAGTTTGAAGAAGAAGGAATTTCATAACTTGAAGCAGCGCCACCGCAGCGTGGATGAATATATTGAGGAGTTCAACAATCTGGCGCGTTATGCACCGGATGAAGTTGACATTGATGCCAAGAGGAAAGAGAAGTTCCTCGAAGGATTGAACGATGAACTGAACCTACAGCTATCTGTGGCCTATGTCCCCACATATCAGTCTCTTTGTGACAAGGCTGCCATCTTGGAAAGCAAGATGAAACAGGTTGAAAGCAGGAAGAGGAAACACTCTGACAAGCACATCTCGGGATCGTCTCACAAGCGTTCCCATTATGATGATATTGGGAGTTCTGGATCCCACAAGCATGTAAAGTACAATAGCCACCACAACCACAACCGTCAGCATGACAACAAACATCATCATAGTCATGACAAGGACAAGTACAAGAATCACAAGGGTGGATACAAGAACCACCACAATGGAAGTGGAAGTGGTAGTGGAAGCCAGCCTGTCAAGAAAGATCTTAGTCAGGTTGAATGTTTTAAGTGCAAGAAGATGGGGCATTATGCAAATGAATGCCTAGAAAAGAAAGTTGAAGGACCCAACAAGCCCAACCCTTTCCAAAAGGGACAAGTGAACCACATCAATGTGGAGGATATCTATGAGGAACCTGATGCTGTTGCTGGTAAGTTCAAACTCAATTCTGTTCCAGCATTTGTTCTCTTTGATACTGGTGCATCTCATTCATTCATATCAAGAGCATTTGTTGAAAGAAATGAACTACCGGTAGAAACTATTGGGTGTCCTATAAAAGTAAGTTCTCCTGGCGGAGAAATGATAGTGAACTCAGGATGTCATGATCTAGTCATAGAGTTTGGGAAATATAAGTTTCCCGTTAACCTGATAATCCTAAATTCTCAAGGATTGGATGTCATATTGGGAATGGACTGGATGACCACGCACAAGGGAGTGCTATATTGTGCCAATCATACTGTCACACTCACAACTCCAGAAAACAAAAGGATTAGATTCAAGACTAACTTCGAACCGAAAGGGAGTAAGCTAAATTCTCTTAAGGGGGTTAGCATAGACAGTGTGCCTATTGTGAGTGAATATCCGGATGTGTTTCCGGAAGAATTACCAGGAATGCCACCAGATAGAGATGTGGAGTTTCTGATTGATTTGCTACCAGGATCTAGACCAATAGCAAAGAGACCGTACAAGATGTCAGTTGATGAGTTGAAAGAACTCAAGAAACAACTTGGAGAACAGTTGTAGAAAGGATTTATTCAACCAAGTTCTTCATCTTGGGGAGCACCAGTTTTGTTTGTGGAAAAGAAAGATAGAAGTCAAAGGTTATGCATAGATTATCGTTAACTCAATGAGGTAATTATCAAGAACAAATACCCTTTTCCTAGAATCAATGACTTGTTTGATCAGTTAGAAGGAGTCTGTGTGTTCTCAAAAATTGATCTCCGATTAGGATATTTCCAGCTCAAGATAAGAGAAAAAGACATACATAAGACAACTTTCACCACGAGGTATGGATTGTATGAGTATACCGTGATGCCATTTGGTTTGACCAATGCACCAGCATACTTTATGAATATGATGAACAAGGTGTTCATGGAGTTCCTTGACAAGTTTGTTGTAGTTTTCATCGATGACATTTTGATCTACTCTAAGAGAAAATAAGAGCATGAAGGACATTTGCGTTTGATACTTGAGAAGCTTAGAGAGCATAAGCTGTATGCCAAATTCAGCAAGTGTGAATTTTGGTTAAATGAAGTTGGATTTATTGGACACATTGTGTCAGGAGATGGTGCAGCAGTTGATCCTGCTAAAGTGTCAGTTGTAGCTGAATGGGAATCCCCTAAGTTAGTAAAAGAAGTCCACAGTTTCCTTGGCTTGGCAGGATACTACAAAAGATTTATTGAGAATTTCTCCAAGGTAGCTAAGCCAATGACAGAGTTTCTAAAGAAGGACAAGAAATTTTCTTGGTCGGAAGGATGTGAACTCAGTTTCCAAGAATTGAAGAAGAGACTATTCACAGCACCAGTCTTATGTCTGCCAGATTTGGAGAAGGTTTTCCAAGTGTATTGTGATGCATCTCATCATGGATTAGGTGAAGTGTTAATGCAAGAAGGGAAAGTTGTGGCTTATGCCTCGAGACAACTCAAAACTCATGAGGTAAATTACCCTACTCATGATTTAGAGTTAGCCTCTATTGTCCATGCACTGAAAACATGGAGACATTATCTTTTGGGAAAGCGATGTGAAGTGTTCACAGATCACAAAAGTTTGAAGTATATCTTCACCCAGAAAGAAATCAACATGAGACAAAGAAGATGGCTAGAACTCATCAAGGACTATAACTTGAGTTTGCAATACCATCCCAGTAAAGCAAATGTTGTAGCAGATGCTCTAAGCCGTAAGGTATTTGTGAATGGCCTTACTAAGGGAGAATTCCCATATGATCTGTGTGCCCAATTTAGAGATCTCCGATTGGAGATTGTGCCTAAAGGACATCTCATGTCATTGGAGGTTCAACCCACCTTGTTGGGAAAAATCAAAGAAGCCCAAAAGACAGATAAAGAAATTGAAGAGATTAAGGAAAAGATTGGCAAAGGAAAAGCCAAAGGATTTCATGAAGGCAAACAGGGTACCTTATGGTATGGGAAACGTATCTGTGTTCCAGAAGATCCGGAGCTTCGGAAACTGATTTTACAGGAAGCACATAACTCACCATATTCTATTCATCCGGGAAACACCAAAATGTACATGGATATGAAGGAAAGATTTTGGTGGAATAATCTCAAGAAAGACATCGCCGAACATATTTCCTTGTGTGATGTATGTAGTAGAGTGAAAGCGGAACATCAGAAACCAGTAGGATTGCTACAACCACTACCTATTCCTGATTGGAAGTGGGACAAGATTGGCATGGATTTCATCACCGGATTGCCAAGGACCAGGTCAGGATATGATTCTATTTGGGTGGTAGTGGATCGCCTAACTAAAGTGGCTCATTTCATACCCGTGAAGACAACCTACACAAGTGCTAAGCTAGCCAAAATCTATATGAGCAGGATTGTATGTTTGCATGGAGTACCCAAAAGTATTGTGTCAGATAGGGGAACTCAGTTCACTTCTCATTTTTGGAGGCAATTACATGAGTCATTGGGAACGAGGTTAGAATTCAGCACTGCTTTTCATCCTCATACTGATGGACAAACGGAAAGGACCAACCAAATTCTTGAAGATATGTTGAGAGCATGTGCTCTAGACTATGGAGCTAGCTGGGATGAAAGTCTACCCTACGCAGAATTCTCTTACAATAACAGCTATCAAGCCAGTTTTGAGATGGCACCATTTGAGTTTCTCTATGGGAGAAAGTGTACCACCCCATTACTATGGAATGGTGTGGGAGAAAGAAGTTTGTTCGGACCAGAACTAATCAAAGAGGTTGAAGAGAAAGTCAAGCTAGTTAAGGACAGATTGAAAATAGCACAATCCCGACAGAAAAGCTACGCAGATCCTAAGCGTAGAGATGTCACCTATGAAGTGGGTGATAGAGCTTATCTTAGAGTGTCACCACTTCGTGGAGTGAAGAGATTTGGAGTCAAAGGAAAATTGGCCCCAAGATATGTTGGACCATTGAAGAGTCTGAGTCATAAAGGAGAAGTAGCTTATGAGGTTGAATTTCCAGAGTCATTGTCTGTCGTTCACAATGTGTTCCATGTGAGTCAGCTCAAGAAATGCCATCCAGAGATGGAAGAGACTTCTTTGAAGGATACTATACCTTTGGAGGAAGTTCAATTGGAAAGTGATCTTACTTATGAGGAAAAACCTATCAAAATTCTTGAGACTATGGAAAGAGTTACTCGGACTAAGACTATCAAATTCTGCAAAGTTCAATGGAACCATCATTCCAAAGAAGAAGCAACATGGGAAAGAGAAGATGATCTTCGGAAAGACCACCCTGACGTTTTTGCTAGCCAATCCGAATCTCGAGGGAGAGATTCACCTTAAGGGGGTTAGATTTGTAACATCCCTAAAATCATGTTTTCAAAGCTTTGCATATCATCCATGTATGCATACTCATTTAGGGTTCATTTTCAAACACATTTGAAAGAAACATAAACTTTGAGTGCTATGATCTTATGTGAGCAAGCTTTGATTCAAGGCCACTCTCTAGTGAGGGAATATTTGTTTTAAAACCATTGTTGTGAGTTCATAGGATTGGTAGGTTGAGTTCCAAGCTTGGACAAATTTTTCAAACAAAGTTTGGTATTAAAACCATTTTCAAATCTTTATCAAATCATGTGCTAAGGCACTGTTTATTTTGAATTTTCAAAAGGACCAAGCAAGTCTAATGAGACAACATGGTTTTATATTAAAAAGTATGCAGGTTACACTTTACAAAAATCCAGAAAGATTTGGAATTCAAATGCTTTTGAATTTGTTTGAAAAAGATTCCTAAAAATTGATTTGGAAAAAGAAAAGGGATTAGAAATAGTACTGGGCCTGGCACCAGCTTTTCAGCCCGCCAGCCAAAAACAGCCCACCCGGGCCACTCCTCCCTCTGTCTTTCCTCACCCGTGCAGAACCCACCCCGCCCCCTCGCTGACTACTGGGCCCTGTCCACGTCACCGTCATCTTCCCCAAATCCCGCGAAGAACACGTCGCCACTGCCGTTGCTGGCGTTGATCGCGCGGTGTAATTGCCATTGATTCTGCAGGCGTTTCCTGCCGAGCCCGTGCCTACTTAAACCCCTCCGCACCGCGAGTCTTTCCCCTCACTCAGCACCCCCACTACGCCACCAGGCTGCCGGCAATTCGAGCTGCAACACCGCTGCCCGACGCACTCCGGCGACCTATTCCGGTGAACCCCGTGCTCCCCTTCACCTCTCATTCTTGCGAGCTTGCTTGCCATGCCTGTGGGCATCTTCTCACACCTTTGGTTTTCTCTATAACGCCCCAGGTCGTCGTCACCATCGAGCCCCGCGAACGACTGAAGCGCCGCCCGACTCCGACGAACAATCATGGTAAAACCAGACCGCCCCTTGACCCCTAGTTCATACTGACGAGGTTTAATCTCATCAATGCCCATTGTTATGGACTTGGGTTTTGGAGAAGATGGGGATGCTAGAGATCGTGGCACAGTTAACAAACAAGCAACCAGGGGACACGAGATTTACCCAGGTTCAGGCCCCCGGAGGGAAAACCCTACTCCTGCTTGTCTGCTCTTGATTACGGCGGAACCGAAGGTTACAGGGTGCACAGATTCGATCTGGCGTGGAGGTGCGTGCGAAAGTATGAGTCGAGAGATCTAGGACGTGCCCTCCTAGCCTTTATATAGACATAGGCAGGTCCCCGGCATAGTCCTAGTCGGTTACAGGTTCTAGGGTTTTACCCCTTTTAATTTCCTATCTACGCTAGTCTTGCTCTCCAAGGATACGAAAGGCGTCATGGGCCTTTGCCACCCGAAATTATTCATGGGACAGCATGTATATGTTGTGGGCTTTCCTTGGGCCGGACCAGGTATGCTGAAGTCACGTACCCGTGGGGTATAACCATGTCAGTAGCCCCCGAGTGTTCAGTCGAATCATAGATGCGGCTGAGGACTCTTCCATTTTTCGGGTGCAACTATGTATGTAATAATATATGTGTGTAGGGATTGTTGACGCGTGTGTCTGACTCACCCGGCGGATCAGGGTCAGTTAACTGTCTTAGGACGAAACAACACAATCTTCTTCAAGTTCGAGTCCCTCAACTCGAACCTGGAACATATGCTGGGGCAATTCGACTCAGGCCGCGGAGGACTTACAGGAGTGGAATTCCAGTGATTTTAATTAACGTACCCAACGCGTCCGTCGGGATTTTTCATCATGCCTGTTGACATGGATTTGTACTAGAAGAGCGTATTCATGTACGTTGCCAGGCCGTTAGATGATATCTGCAGGTCTTATCTTTGTGTCGCAGACACATCATCCGAATGTTTGTCACCGCGGAGGTGTTTCGGGTGGCCAAGGAGATCATTGCTCACTCAGCGTTTTATTGGGGCAGAGATGCCAAAAGTTTTTGCGTGCTGATCCGAAAGATCACAGTCGAAGAATTCATAGGGTGCGCGACCAGCGCTCCCTATGGGAGTAGCCCCCGAGTGTCTGTTCGAGTCGTAGACTCGAGCAGAGACTTTAGTTTAAGCATTTGTTCGGTTGTAAGTCTGTAGGACTCAAAAAAATTCGGATGATTAAATCCATCCTCCCTATGGGAGTAGCCCCCGAGTCAGTAGTGGAGTTGCAGACTCGACGTAGGACTCGAAGAAATACTTTGTCGTTATTCATCTTCCGGGTGCGCGGCCAACGCTCCTGATAGGAGTAGCCCCCGAGTATTTAGTCGAATCGAAGATTCGAGTGAGTACTCTTAGATCTTAGCTGTGGAGCCGAAGAATTGTAGTTGGTGCTAGTATAGCTTTTGATGACATCGGTCGACAATCGATGACCTCAAGCGTCACGCGGAGATGACTTGACTGGACGAACATGGGTCCCACTTGCTGACTTTGAATTGACCGGTCACGCGCGGCGTGGAGATAATTACGGCGTCTCCTCGATTTCCGCGCGTAGTGGACGGCGTGGTAATGACGGTTCATTGTGATGTTGACACGTGTACGGCCAGATCTGCCGTTGGCGTTAGGTCTTCTGGATGGACGGCTGCCGTGCGTCGTCTTTGCTGTTATAATCATTGGGGGAAACCGTGTCTTGTTTTCACCGCACCAGTTCATCTGTTCACTGCCTCCTTGCGCTCGAGCGATTCTTGCTTCGCGCTGGGATTTCCTTCCACATTTCCGCCGTCCTTTGTACGTTTTCACCGCCGGCGCCGCCGTAGCGTGATGGGGAAACCAAAGAAGTCTTCATCTGCGGTTGGAACCAGCGCTGCCGAAGGAAAGAAGGGCACCATCGCTGCTCGCGTCACCGATGGTGGCTGGCGGCGATCAGAGACGTGGGAGAGCGATCTCCGCAAGCTGCGCGAGCGGGGCCTGATCCCGCAAGATACGGAGGCCGTCAAACTACCCGGCAATGAAGTAATCCCCCGTCCCCCATCTGGGTACCGGGTTATGTTTCGCCGTTTTGCGTGGGTTTCGATCCAATGAATTCCTTCGTGGATCGCTTCTTCTATGGGATTCAAATGCATCATCTGCTCCCAATTCTCTTCTCCATTGCTTGTTTTATCACTTTTGCGAGTGTTGGCTTGGCATTGAGCCACACTTTGGCCTCTTCCGGAAGCTCTATTCCGTGAAGAGGCAATCTGGTTCGGATGGTGTATATCCTATTGGGGGTTGCATCATCTCCCTTAGTCCCAATCTTCTCTTCTTTTCCTTTTCCATGTCCGAATCATTCAAGATCAAGTGAGGCGATGGTTTTATATCCATGACGCCAGAGTGCCGGGCAAGATTTTGGTCTTGTTCCCTTTGACCCCTCCCAAATGATTGAGAAGAAAAGGTCTTGGAAAAACCAAATCTTAGACGGTGAGGTGGCAGAGATAGAGGCCCTGTACCGTCGGGTGGAGGATCTCCAACTGATTCCTGAGAAGGAGGTGAACGGTGTGGACATCATCCGGACATTTCTTGAGCGTCGGGTGCAGCCTCTCCAAGCGAGGGCGCACCCGATGTTTCTTTATTCTGGGACCCGTGATCCGACGAGGGTTTCGAGTGAGAAGATCTCCAAGGGGGATCTTGACAGGGCCCTTCGCGCGCTGCTGAAGTTCAAGGCCGGAGAAGAAATCCCGGGGAAGTCGCTGACTCCTCCCTTTTCTTCGACGTTGGTCGTACCGAAGGTGTAGATTTGTGCATGTAGTGCCTCCCTTTTTTTGTCGGGTGTGTATTTGTTTCCTTTGTTTGCGAACAAAGTTCCTTCTCATCTTGCAGAGCTTCAAAGTGCCCGGCATGGTACCACCGTTGCCCGAAAGGTATCCGAATGCCCCGGATAATGAAGTGGTTGATTCCGTGTTCGAGCTATCGTCAGCGCGATCTCCAACGGCGGATGCAGACGATTCGAGTAAGGACCATACGCGCAAGCGATCACGGAGCTCCAGTGAGTCTTCGGATGCCTCGACTCCTCCGACTCCCAGAAACCCTCTGGGCCTTGAGCGTCATGATGATGGTCATGGAGGCTCTTCTTCTCCCATTCCTGCCATTCATGTGCGGGCTGTAGCGCCGCACCCGCCAGCGAAGCGGAAGAAGGAAGAAAAGAAGGAGGAGAAGAAGGAAGAGAACAAGAAGGAGAAGAGAACCCGAAAGTCTCCTCCTGTCTTTGACCTGAGCTCACTGGGCTCGTAAGTTTCTTGCTGTACTTTTGTCCTTTTTCCTTCGTGATTGTTGTGCTTGTGCTGATTGGTTTGTATGCAATCCTCCCATGATTCCTCCGGTGATGGTTAACGGGAGATGATGGGGGATTCGAAAATTGCGTCTCCTCCACCTCAAACGGTGGCGACTTTGGGTGGCGCGCCTCCGGATCCTCCGTTGTAGGAGGTGCAGGTGGTTGCGCCTCAGAATTTCACAGGAGGTCCTTCGGAGTCACCATCGGAGCATGTAAGTTTGTTGCTTCATGTCACGGGGGGAGCCCCCGAGTATCTTCGTGTGCGAATTTGGTTTTTACTCCTTTGTGTTGGGCGCAGCCCCCAAGTCCTTTTCTTACTGCTATCTTTTTCTGCAGCCTTTTGTGCAGGAGGCCAAGCGGCTGGTGCAGGAGCGCTTGGCACTAGAAGCGAAACTTCGGCAGCTTCAAGGTACCTGTCTGCCTCTTGACGCCTCTCTTATGTATCCTGCTTCTGTTGTTTGACACTTGATTATGTTAAATGCAGAGGAGCATAACGATTCCCTCCGTGAGGTCGATGCTCTCAAAAAGAGTCTTGGTCAATCGGAGCAGAAGGCCGAAGCCGCCGTGGGCGCGAAAGAGCGCCTCAAACTAGAGCTGGCTAAGGCAGCCGAAGCGAAGGAGCGTCTGCAGCAGGAGGCTACAGATCGTGAGGAGCAGCTGGCCACTGTTGCGGCTGCTCGTGAGAAAGAGGTGTCGACGAAGCTCATGGCTGATGCCAAGGCTATTTCGGGTGAGTGCTGGTTTTGTACTTGCTTCTTTTTCTTCAGGTCTTCTTATATGCTGCTTTTCTTCATGCTTTTTCTTCTTTTTGTCTCAAATGCCGCAGGCATCGATTTCGACCGCGGTGCTCTGGAGCACGGGAGTGCTCTGGATGATGCCACTGTGGCGGTCGAAGACCGCTGCAGCACCGTCGTAAACTCCCCCGCCAAGGCGAAAGAAGTCCTTGGTCGTTTATACAAGGAGCTTGTCCCAAAGGGCGCAACCCTTGACGATGTGGATGCTCTGGCGGAGGCGCTGTCGGTTAGCGCCACGACGCATAAATGCAAGCGTAAGGGCATCGGTCCGGGCTGGCGATGGCCATGGCGGCTGGGGCGGAGCTGGATCTGCCCCAGATCACTTTTCGGATCCGACGGCTGCGGATGGATCCGAGGTAGCCTTTGCTGCCTATTCTGCTCGCTGCAAGCGATATGGGCCCAAGCTTATTGATTTGCTGTCCGAATACGCCCTGCGGCAGCAGGGTGGGGCCAAATCTAGGCAGTATGGCTCCGAGGCGACTCAGGGCCCTGCATCTTAGGCGTAGTAGTCGTAGGGTAGTTTGTAGTCTGTTTTTGTTGTAAATATTTTGGAGAACACCATCCTTGTGCCACGTAGTGGCCTTACATATTTGATGAATTCCTCTGAGTTGTGCTCTATCCTTGGCTGAATGTTTGTGTTCCTTTCTTTTGCTGCCGCTCTAGGTTCCTTCGGGTGCTGACCCTATTGAGGCCCCATCCGCAGTGCCGTTGCGTCCATCCTTGGATGATTCCTCGCAGCTCACTTTCCTTCGGGATCATGTGCGTAGTCTGGAGAGGGAGTTGCTCGGGTTACGCGGTCATGCCGACGTTTGGAAGTCCAAGGCGGATCGTGGTGCATCCAGAGAGGAGTACTTGATGGAGGAGCTGGTTCGGCTGTCCGAGCAGCTGCAATGTAAGTTTGTTCTCTGGTTCGAGCTGTAGCTCCTTTCTTCGAATGAGCCTGCTGGCCTTACTCTTATGTTGTCCGATTGTTGCAGGTGCAAATCTTGCTCCGAGGGAAGAAAAAGAGCGTTTCGATGTTCGGGTCAACTGTTTGACTCAACAGGACATGGAGGCCGGCGGCTTCTTCTGGATGGATCGTGATCGCACCATAGCCCTGGCGACGGTGCAGGATTGTGTTCATCAAGTTTCGCGGGTGCTCCGCCAGGTGCAGACATCGCTTTCCTCGGTGCTGCACGTCATGTTCCCTTTGGATGCCGTGCCGACAATCCTTGCGGGTCTTCTGTCGAAATTTCGGAACGTAAGCAATGACAAGGAGTTGGTGCGGCAGCAGCTTGTCGCAAGAGTGAAAGCTGCGTTGTCTCTTGTGAGGCTGCACCGGCCTGACGTGGATTTGGCTGCCGTGGCTGCTAGGCCACCTCTTCGCCCTGATGGTGGCGAGTGGGACATGCGTCCGCGTTACGCGGCTGTAAGGAAGTATGCCGAACAGATTGTAGATTTGTTTGAGCAGCGTGCGCAGGTTATTCTTCAACGTAGGTAGTACCTGTAAAAAGAGAGAGATGTAAAATTTGTATATTTCGGCTGGGCGTGTTGTGCCCTTTGTTGTAAAGGTTTGTTTGTATGTGAGCACACAGTGCTTTAATTGGATACGTGTCCTTTTCGTTTGCCTGACGTTGTGAGCTACTCAGGTGTACACGTTTGGCCCTCAGTCGATGAAATCGTGAGGTGGGGGGAGCCCCCGAGTGTGCTTGTAGCATATAGTATAGTTGCAGAAAATAGTGAAACGAAGTTTTGGGGCGAGACATTTAGCTTTATTTATATCGTAATGGAGGAGATACATTGTTCGGCTGAGTAGCCTTGGCTGGAAGCCTTATTGAAAGTAAAAGAAGGGGGTAGGTTGCTACGGATAAAACCGTCGCAGGTGCGAGATATTCCATGGGTTGGAGTATGCGACTCCAGACTCCACGTGCTTGAGGCGATAGGCGCCACCTGGGATGACTTCGGTGATGACGTAGGGTCCTTCCCATGGCGACTCGAATTTATTCGGTCGCTTTTGCTTGAGTCGCAAGACGAGGTCTCCTTCGATGAAGGACCTTGGGCGTAGCTGGCGGCTGCGATAGTTGCGGAGACTCTGCTGGTACACCGCTGATCGAGCTGCTGCTATATCCCGTGCTTCGTCGAGTGTATCGACAACGTCTTCGAGTGCAGCCGTGGATTCAGCTTCACTGTAGGCGACGACCCGTGGGGCCTGGTGGCGTACTTCGGCTGGTAGCACGGCTTCGGCTCCGTGTACCATGAAGAATGGTGTGTAGCCGGTGGAGCTGTTTGGCGTAGTTCGTAAGCTCCACAGGACGGAGGGTAGATCCTTCGTCCAATTTCCAGCTTTGTGTTCGAGTGAGCTCATGAGGCGCTTCTTGATGCCGGCTCCGATTAGGCCGTTGGCCTTTTCCACTTGTCCGTTCGTTTGCGGGTGTGCCACTGAGGCATATGTGATGTTGATCCCAAGGCCTTCGCAGAAGTCCTGGAATTCTTTGGAGATGAAGTTTGATCCATTGTCGGTGATGATGCTGTGTGGTACGCCGAACCTGTAGACAATGGACTCGAAGAACTTGACGGCAGTTTTTCCTTTTTGGTTGGTGACCGGCATGGCCTCGATCCACTTGGTGAATTTGTCGACTGCAACCAGGAGGAAGACGTGTCCTCCTTTCGAGGATTTTGGCAATTTGCCGATCATGTCGAGGCCCCATTGAGCGAAAGGCCAAGCTATAGGTATGGGCCTGAGCTCGGACCCGGGTGCGTGCGGTTTGTCGGCGAACCGTTGGCATCCGTTGCATCTTCGGACGATGTCCTTTGCGTCGCTCATGGCCATTGGCCAGTAGAATCCTGCTCGTAGAGCTTTGGCGACAAGGGAGCGGCTGCCTGCATGGTGGCCGCAGATGCCTTCGTGGATGTCCTGGAGTATGGCCTTGCCGTTGTCGATGGTGACGCATCTTTGAAGTATGCCCGTGATGCTCCGCTTATACAGCTCACCGTTGATGATGGTGAAGGCTTTTGACCGGCGAGATATGCGCCGGGCGTCTGTTGGGCTGTCGGGCAATTCTCCGGTTATCAAGAACTGGAGGTACGGTCGTGTCCAGGATTCTTCGACTGTCATGACCTGCATTAGGTTGACCATGGCTACCTCTGTGTCCAGATTCTCGGGTCCTTCGTGTCCTTCGGGTAGCGTAGCTCCCGAGTGCTCTGATTCTTCGGGTGATCCCTTGGGAAATTTACGCTTGATGGATGGCACGCAGATTTGTTTGAGGAACACACCTGGTGGCACCTTTGCGTACGTGGAGCCGGTGTTGGCGAGTCTATCGGCTTCCTCGTTGCTCTCTCTTCCAATGTGCCGAAGTTCGCAGCCGTCGAATTCTCCTTCGAGTGCGTTGTACAGCGCGCGGTACGCAATCATGTTTTCGGTGTGTGCGTCACACTCATTCATCGTCTGCTGCACGACGAGGTTGGAGTCACCGTAGATGACCAGGCGCGTTGCACCGCATATCTTTGCCATCCTCATCCCGTGGATGAGGGCTTCGTATTCAACCGTTCTTTGGAGGCCCTGAATTTCATCCGAAGGACGTACTTCATCTTGTCACCCTGCGGGGAGGTAAATATGACCCCTGCCCCTGCTCTGGCTTCGCGCTTGGAGCCGTCGAAATGCATTGTCCAGGACTGCGACATGTCTGGGGTGTCTGGCAGTTGCAGCTCCATCCAGTGCACCAGGAAGTCCGGAAGGACTTGAGATTTGATTGCGTGTCGCTTCTCGTAGACGATGTCCAGGGGTGATAGTTCGATGCCCCACAGGGCCACCCGTCCTATGGCCTCTGGATTATTCAGGATGCTGTTCAGGGGTGCTTCGTTGAAGACCATCACTTGGTGCTTCTGGAAGTAATGGCTCAACCGTCGAGCCGTCATGAACACGCCGTAGGCTAGCTTCTGGTAGTGAGGGTACCTCTGCTTTGTTGGTGTCAGTACCTCGCTGAGGTAGTAAATTGGGCGCTGGACCCCGTGGGTCTTGCCTTCTTTAGGTCGTTCGACCATGAGTACGGTGCTGACCACCTGATGTGTGGCTGCTATGTACAGCAGCAAGGGTTCGCGCTCCTTTGGCGTGACCAAAACGGGCGAGGTGGAGAGGAGCCGCTTGAGGCTTTCGAATGCATCGTTGGCTTCTGGCGTCCACTCGAACTTGTCTGCTTTAAGCAGCAGCTGGTAGAATGGTAGGGCCTTCTCGCCCATACGGCTGATGAACCTGCTTAGCGCCGCTACTCGTCCTGCGAGCTGCTGGACGCCTTTGAGGTTTTTCGGCTTCTCCATCGTCATGATGGCTTTGATTTTCTTCGGGTTCGCCTCGATCCCTCGTTGAGAGATGAAGTACCCGAGAAGCTGACCTGATGGAATGCCAAAGGCGCACTTTTCGGGATTGAGCTTGATCCTGTAGCGATCAAGGTTGTCGAACGTCTCGCGGAGATCGTCGGTAAGTGTTCTTGCCTCTCTGGTTTTTATTACTATGTCATCGACATAAACTTGTACGTTGCGACCAATCTGGTCCTTGAGGCAGGCCTGCATGCATCGCTGGTACGTGGCACCAGCGTTCTTTAGCCCGAAGGGCATTGTGTTGTAACCGAATACTCTGAACGGTGTGATAAACGACGTTTTCTCCTGGTCTTCGACCTTGAGCCGAATCTGGTTATAGCCTGAGTAGGCGTCGAGGAAGGAGAGTTTCTCGCCACCTGCAGTCGAATCAATAATCTGGTCGATCCGTGGAAGAGGGAAGTGGTCCTTTGGGCAGTGCTTATTTAGTGACGCGAAGTCCACGCACATCCGCATGATGTCCGTGTCCTTCTTCGGGACCATCACTGTGTTTGCAAGCCACTCGCTCTCTTTGATTTCCCTGATGAAGTCTGCAACGAGTATTCTATTGATTTCCTTGCCGATGGCTTCGGCTCGTGGCTTTGACAATCTTCGGATGGACTGCTTGACTGGCTTGGTGTCTGGAAACACATTGAGTGCGTGCTCGGCGAATTCCCTGGGAACTCCTGGCATGTCCGGAGGACACCAGGCAAAGATTTCCCAGCGCTCACGGAGGAATTCGACGAGCGCGCCTTCCTATGCGGTGCTGAGGTCATTGGCGATCAAGGCCGTCTTGGAGGCATCCGTCGGATGGACCTGTACTTTCTTGGTGTTGACGGTGGAGTCGAAGGACATGTCAGGTGCGTTCTGCCTTGTGACTGGGGGTAGCCCATTGTCTGTCACCTCGCGGAGCCTTACAAGCTCGTCTTGCATGCCGAAAGACTGGGAGATTTTATTGAAGTCCCTGTCGCATTGGTCCGATCGGGTGAAGCTCCCATGGACTGTGATGACGCCCCTTGGTCCTGGCATCTTGAGTAGTAGGTATGCGTAGTGTGGGACGGCCAGGAACCTTGCGAATGCTACACGCCCCAGGATGGCGTGGTATTGTGACGGCCAGTCCACCACTTCGAATTCGAGTCGCTCCTGCCGAAAGTTGTCCGGCTTCCCGAAGATGACGTCGAGCCCTATTTTGCCCAGGGGGAATATGCCCTTTCCTGGGACAATGCCATGGAATGTTGTGTCCGATTGTTCCAGGCTGCATTGTGGGATCCGCATAGCCGCCAGGGTGCTTGCGAACACTAGGTTGATGCCGCTACCGCCGTCCATGAAGACGCGACTCATCTCGAAGCCTCCGATCTACGCCTCCAGCACCAGGGCAACATGACCTGGGCGAGGGATCTGGCAAGGGTGATCCGCGCGGGTGAACGGGATGCAGGACTCTGATCCGCTGAGGTACTCAGGGATTGCAGGCGGAGTTGCCACGACCAAGTTGATTTGTCGGATGATTTTCTTCTGCACCCTGTTTGTGGGGCGTCCCTTCTGGATCATATTTAGTGCTCCCTTTGGTGGGGGGTATACGACCCCGGCGTTGTTTTGATACTGCGACTGGTTGGTTTGGGCCTCCAATAGGTGGCGGAGGAGGAGCTCCGTGTGCTATTTCTCCTTGCGCGGGTGCGTTTCCGAACGCAGGGATTGGGGCTTGTTTCCTCATCTGCGCCATGCTTTCAATGAGTTTCTGGAACTCGCGGCAGTCCTTGAGCATGTGACTGGCTTTCTTTTTGCCATCTTGCTTGTCGATGTAGAAGTGGATGGTGCATGGACCCGAAAGTTTTTCGAATGCTGAGGTTCCGTTGTCGCGGTCGCGGCGTTGCCACGATTGTGATGATCGTCCGTTGTCTCGGAGATTTCCTCCGCGGTAACCTCCGCTATTGCGGCTGTTATCGTTGCGGCGGTCGGCGTAGCCAGCCGCGACCATGTCGGGTCCGTCGCGGTCTTCGTAGACATGCGATCTCCTCTTGCTGCGGCGTTCTCGCCTTCGGCCGTAGTCGTCCTCTTCATCTGATTGCGCTCGCTGGATGCAATCTTCGCCGTCTGCCCAACTGTTGGCAATTTCCATGAGGTGGTCGAGTGTCTTGGGTTTGACACGCCCAAGTTCTTCCTTGAAATATTGTCGCTTGACACCGTCTCTGAAGGCGTCGATGGCCCTCTCCTCGGAGATATGCGCTGTGGAGTTCTTGGTGGTAGACCAGCGTAATATGTACGAGCGAATAGATTCCCCCGTTCTCTGAGTGCAGGCTCGTAACTCTTCGATTGAGGCGGGCCTCTTGCTGCTGCCCTTGAAATTTCGGATGAAGCTGTAAGCTAGCTCCTCCCAACTTCGGATGGATCCTGATGATAGGCTGCTGAGCCAGACCCGCGCCGCGCCTGTCAGCTGCAGCTGGAGGCATTGCATGGCGGTTTCTTTGTTACCGCCGTGCAGCTTGACGGATGACATATGATCGCTGAGCCAAGATTTTGGATCTTGTGTGCCATTGAACTTCTGAGTGTCCAAAGTAAGCTTGAAATTGCGTGGCATCTTTGTTCGTCGAACAGATCTGCTGAAGCATCGAGCTCCACAGAGTTCTCCTTCATCTTCATGCATCTCGAACTCGGACGAGCATGCGCGTTTGGCTCGCGCTTTGTCGATTTTGCGCTGTGTGAGCGCGTCTCTGGCGTCGTAGTCGCGTTTATGGCGATGCGAGCTCTTCTTCCTTCGAGGAAGGTCGTGCTCCTGTTCCTCTTCGGATGAAGGGGTGGGGCTACGGTCGCGCCTGACCGGAGCTTTCTTCTTCGGCTCCGCAGGAGCGTCTATGTGGAGCGCAGCTCCGACGAGTCCGAGTCTGGTGAGTGCGGACTTATGCATGGCTCTTTTCGGGTCCCCTTCCAGAGGTTGGTGGGCCACGAGATACGCGGTGGCTGCCAGGATCGCAGCTTGTGGTGTCTTCGGGATGATGTTGCCGTCGGCATCCATATCCATGAACGATGTGTGGAGAGTTCGGGTCACATCACGGCGTTCCTTGGGATCCATGTTCTCCACCCGCGAGTGATGCTTGTTTCCCTGATTTCCATTCGTGCTAGAGTCGGGTGCCATGGCGGAGAGCGCAGCTCGTCGCGCGCTGGACTCGGAGGCTGCTTGCTTGCGTTTATCGAGCGTCTCCTGCATCTTGACTTGCTTGTTGTTCTCCTCGGTGAGGAGGTAGTGGTGCGCCATCAGTAGATCACGTGGTGCATCTATAGGCAGGACTATGTCGCCCGCGACGGCACGGCGTGCCTGGACCCATCCTTCTTTGCTAAGTTGGATGACGTGGCCATTGTTTTCCCCTTCGGGTGGGGGGGACTGGCTTCTTCTGTTCCCGCCGTTTCCGCCGTTTCCGTCCTGCGGGTTGGGGTTCGTGTTGGGCGGCGGGTTAGGCGTTTGTTGCTCCTGGATGACCGCGGCGCATAGGTAGCGCTCGTAGATCGGTTCACTGCTGCCGCAGCTTTCAGATCCGGAACCGTAGGTCCCTTCATCCGAAGGTGGATCGCACAGATCGGAGTTGCAGCTGCTGCTGTAGAACTCATATGTCGATGGTGACGTGCGTAGCACGGGGTGTGGAGCCCATGAGGCGGGCCTGATTGATGGCACGGGAACCCGCTCAGGAAGGCGGAGGGTGCTAGTTTGTCCCACTGTGGCATCCCGCAAAACCACTACTAGAAAATCGCGTTGTTTTTGTGCATTGCATCGTCATCATCATATGTTGTTTGTCTAAAACTATTTTCACAAAGCCCGTTTTGTTTTCCTAAAACGCCCCTCTTTACTCAAACATCAAATCCGGGTCGCCGGAATATTTTGTTTTGCCCGATATCGGTTTGCAAAAGCCTTGTTTGAAATAAATAAAAATTATAATTAATTTTAGTGGGGGCAGTCGAACGGGCCGACCCGACCCGAACGACCACCCCCGAAATAAACGGTTCAACTAAATCGGTCCACACTTAATCCTTTTTACACCCACCTATCTACCCAGCCCTCCTCTCCACATCACTCCACCCAATCAGTATGCGCCACCTCACCTCCTCCCTCTCCCTCACCCACTCACACGCTGCCACCTCACCCCCCAATCACTCCCCCTCTCTCTCCTCTCTCTCACACAGCCACACAACCCAAACCCCCCACTCCAGCACACACGCCGCACGCCACACAACCTCCCGCGCCCTGGGACCCACCCCTCCGTCTCCTCCCTCTCTCTTCTCTCTCTGGCCGCTCGCTCCTCCACCAGCCAGCAGCCCCCGCAGCCTCCTCCCACTCCCTGGCCGGCCGCCCTTTCCCGCCTCGCGCCCCTCCCGCTCCGCTCGCCGCGCTCCATCCTCCCCTCTCCCTCCCTCGGCCGCGCCGCCGCCTAGCCCCCTCGCCTCCCGCTCCGCTCGCCGCGCTCCATCCTCCCCTCTCCCTCCCTTGGCCGCGCCGCCGCCGCCTAGCCCCCTCGCCTCCCGCCTCTTCCACTCCATCGGCAGCGGTACCCCACCGGGCCGCCTCCCCTTCTCCCTCGCCGCCATCGCAGCACCTCGCCGAGCCGCCTCCTCCGTACCAGCCGCTGTCGCCTTCCGGCGTGCCGCCTCACCCTCCTGCCCGGCCGCCTGCCCGGCCTCCCTCCTACTCGGCCGAGCCCGCTCCCGGCCAGGCTCCACCGTCTCCACCGCCCCTGCCCTCTGTGCGCTGCCTCCGCCTCTCTGCGCCTACCGGCCCGACTTGACGCTCGGCGCCGCCTCACGCCCGGCCAGCTCCTCCTGGCCTTCCCGTCGACCCGCCCGTGCTCCTCCCGACCGCCCGGCGCGCCTCGCCTCATGAGTGCGCTGTCGCTGAGTGCGCCTGCAGCGTTGAGCCATCCGCTTGCAGCGCCAAGCCAGCTGGCCGCGGCCGCGATGGCCTCCGCCTCTGCGACTCCAAGCCGCAGCAAGCCGGTCGCCGGCCGTCTCCCCGCAGGAACATCCCGTGGCCTCCCTGTTTGTTGCCTGTGTGTGCGTGCCCTGTGGCCTACGGAGCTCTTCGGTTAAGTCTGGTGCCTCTAGTGCTGTCCTGGTGCCCCTCTGCTACACGAGTTCAAGGCCATACGAGGCAGTTTTTCCTCTCCCTGGAGTTTCTTGCCTTGCGTTTCCAACATCTGTCATCAGGATGTGGTGGTTCCAGTTTGCCTCCATCGCCAAGGTCATGTCTGCAAGTTCCGCGGGTGCGAGTCCTCCCATGTTGAGGTGTAACCGATGAATCATGGGGCCGAGATCTACCCCACTCGAAGATGACTAAGGGAAACGACAAGAACCATGTTCGACACGCTAAGATCTTCGCCGCGGCACGCCAAGGACTTCATCCCGTATGCCAAGACCGCTCCGAAGCCGACCCAAGTTCTTCCTCCCGGAACCGTCAAGATCTCCGTCACCAAACCCTCGCGGCCTCCCACACGGAACACCGAGGACCCCCCCCTGAATGCCAAGGTCGTCGACACGGATACGACATGATCTTTCCTCGCACGCCAAGACCGACCGCTGATGCCGACAAGATCTTCGCGACAATAAAACGACACCGACCGGAAGAAGCCGTGCGCCCGCCAAGACCTCCTCCCGAAACGCCAAGGTCTACCTCTGTATCCGAGAACGAGCCGCCGAGACCGGATCCCGAACCCGTCGAACCTTGGACCCCGAAACCCCGGATCCCCAAGATCTGCCGAACCCTATGTGTGAACCCCTTCCCGCAAACCCTATTTTTATAAATGAAATACAACCTTGTCGCATACTAATTTGTCATTCATCTTGCATGCATATCATTGGTTTGGGGGCCTTATGCCGATTCACCTAATAATTAAATATGGCGTCCATATGCGGGCAAATCTAGCCTTATATTGGCCTCATTTAAATTTGTGTAGCGAACCGGTACCATTTTTGCCATGTCCAAACAACATTTAATTTGCGGGGTAGATAAACAACTTGAACCATATGATCAATTGTCGGGACCCCGGTTCCGCTTAATTCGGCCTAATTGCATCGCATCTTGCCATGCCATACATCATACATGCATCATGCCGATCTTCTGCCGTTGTAATAAATATTGCATCCGGTGTTTCTTCTAGTGTTTTGGTTCTTCGCGGATAAGGCCGTTGAGTTGATGCGAGAGTCGACCCGATCTTCGGTTGAACCTTCGACAATGTTTTCAGGCGAGCATCTTCCCCTTTCTACCTATCTTACTTTTATAGTATTTACTTCCCTCCTGTTGATCTATTGCTATCTGTGTTGCGATGCTTTAGTTTCCGTACCTGTGATATCCCGTGCAGCCCTATATTGCCTCGGACACATCCTATTACCTGTTGTTTGGTAGATAGTTGGACTTGCGTGTCGTATTCGCTTGCTCAAGTGCTGTTGTGTGTCGTCATATGCCACAGTTGTTGATGTATTGCCGCATGTTGTCATTGGAGTTGATCTTAGTTTTACTTACCGTTCACTTTAAATTCCTGTTTAACAACTAAAATTGAAATAAGCAGAGGCATCGGTGGGTGATAGATAATATTTGGTTTCCGAACGCCCACTTGTGTCCCGTAAGACCCCGAGTACTTGATACCTGTTCCTTGATTTATCGCGCTATCCACATCCGGAGGTATATGGGACCCCCACAGGCGAGCTTGATTCAGTCTTATTTCTTGGGGCCACAAACTAGTTTGAGGTTTTATTTACGATCCTGTACTTATGCCATGCTACTTATGTATTTAAATTGTGCGACATATAGCACCTTGTCTTTGTTTAGGTAAGCGGAGTGATTACGGTGTCGACAGTCCCGTTTGGGATCTCTGTCGCTTCTGACCATTGTCGCAAACCTTGAGTCCGTCTCGAAGCTTGCTTGCCGTTCGGGTGTACTCAAGGGTGGCCCCTGAAATATTTCTGAATCTGTGATTGTTCGTCGTGAAAGCCTCGTTGGGTTTTGATTTGGTTGTTCGAGGTTGATCGGCGTGTGTTGCTATTGGTGCACCCGGGTAAAACTTTTCAAAGCCGTGTCGCGGATATGGACGACTTGGAGCACAGTATCTCGATCATAGACAAGCATAACTAAAGTTTATTGCTATAAATTTGACTTTATAATGACTAGTAATCAGCTTCACTACAACGGAATGGCTAAATAATACTGCCCACAATTGCTTGTTTGGTTTGTCGCTTGCGACAATTGTATCTGACTAGTAAGTATTGCAACTACAACGGAATGGCTGAATAAAAGTACCAACAACTGCTGGGTTTTGGGTTATCTCATGCTATCTCATGTCGATTAGTAAGTGTTGCAACTATAACGGAATGGTTAACTAAAAGTGCCTTTGCTTACTTTATCGGACGATTATCTAAACTTGACTAGTAAAGTGCAACTATAACTGAATAAGTAAAAGCTGCCAGCTGTGAGTTCCTCGGTTGACTTCCTCGTTTGGTCTCGAGGGGGAAACGCCAGGATGGGTTTGTTTGGTGTTAGCCTCAGGTTGGATCCGGATAGGTCTATCTTACCCCTCTCTAATAGTCGCCGTTGTATCGAGTCTCTATAGGTTTTTTAGTGCATCTTTGCCGCTCGATCCACCATACCTATGTGGCGAGGACCGAATTCTAGCCTCGTGTCTTGGCCTCGATCTTGACGCTCCTTTTTTTCCTTTGCCCTTTTGTCGGCACCCCTTTTGTTTAAGCAGGTTTTGAGATCGACGCCGTTAGCAGGGATACCCTTCCGGCTTGGCCTAGGCAGGGTTATGGACGCCATTGGTTATTCTTCAGGGCTCTTAGCCCCATTTGCATCTTGTACGTAGCTGGACGCTATATCGTTTCAAGGTGATTTAGATCTTTGTATATTATATCTGTATTCTTGACTCCTTGAGTCGCTGTTATATATATCTGTTCTGTGGGTCCCATCAAGGACTGTTGTGTAATGTTATTACTTCGTTTTCCACCCGCACGAAAGTGCCTGGTGGGCACCTTTGAATCGTTTCTATGCGGGTTTGGCGGAATCGCTGAAACTTGCATAGGTCCGATTCTGAGGGTGTTACAGAGTGGTATCAGAGCTCAGCAGTTGCGATACCCCACAAGTCCAGCCTGTAGGATAACCTAGCTAATGGCCGAAGTATAGTGTCAAAACAATTTTGGGAAAAACATTGGATAGTTCTGATTAGGTCTGATTTTACTTCTCACCCCTTTGCTATTCCCCTCTTATCTCGACGTGTTTTGAATCCGCTCTTTTCTCTCTCTTCGAGTCCAGGATTTCTCGTGGATGGGTTTCCGTCGTACCTTCAGGGTTTCGCTTCCTCCTCTGATAACGGTGATCTATCATCCGGTGTTCAAGCTGCCTGAGGAATCCGTCTACTGCGGTACCATTCTTTGTTCCTTGTTTGTGCCTTCCGGTGTTTCCGACGCGACGACATCCTCTACGCCAGATCCGATGCAGAGACTGCATCACTCCGTTGTTCCGAACCTCGCTTGTTGAGATCTTCAGTCTGATTCCGAGAATGGTTGCACGCTTTTCGACGGATTGTGCAGAGTAATAGTTTGGGTGCGTGATGGATTGGCCCCCATGCCGACTACCCCTTCTATTCGCTTTTGCACATTGAAGTGGATGAAAATGCATCGGTTTCCCTTTCCATCGAAGATAGAGGTGGCTTTGGTTGTTGATGCCTCTACCTTCGTCCTTTGTTCTCCGGAGTGTTCTCTCGACGATCAGGAACAACGACCCTTTGTTGGTGGTGTCGCCGATTTCAAGATGGAGGATGAACTCTTGTTAGTGGTGTCGCGAGGCTCTACACGAAATGAGAAGACGCAGATCACCGACCTTCCTTCCCGGTACCATGAGGCGGATCTCGAGGGCGAGATCCATTGTTAGTGGTGTCGAATTGTGGCATCCCGCAAAACCACTACTAGAAAATCGCGTTGTTTTTGTGCATTGCATCGTCATCATCATATGTTGTTTGTCTAAAACTATTTTCACAAAGCCCGTTTTGTTTTCCTAAAACGCCCCTCTTTACTCAAACATCAAATCCGGGTCGCCGGAATATTTTGTTTTGCCCGATATCGGTTTGCAAAAGCCTTGTTTGAAATAAATAAAAATTATAATTAATTTTAGTGGGGGCAGTCGAACGGGCCGACCCGACCCGAACGACCACCCCCGAAATAAACGGTTCAACTAAATCGGTCCACACTTAATCCTTTTTACACCCACCTATCTACCCAGCCCTCCTCTCCACATCACTCCACCCAATCAGTATGCGCCACCTCACCTCCTCCCTCTCCCTCACCCACTCACACGCTGCCACCTCACCCCCCAATCACTCCCCCTCTCTCTCCTCTCTCTCACACAGCCACACAACCCAAACCCCCCACTCCAGCACACACGCCGCATGCCACACAACCTCCCGCGCCCTGGGACCCACCCCTCCGTCTCCTCCCTCTCTCTTCTCTCTCTGGCCGCTCGCTCCTCCACCCCCGCCCAAGAGCCCCCAGCCTCCTCCCACCTCCCAGTGGCCGCCCGCCTCGCCTGGCCGCCTCGCGCCCCTCCCGCTCCGCTCGCCGCGCTCCATCCTCCCCTCTCCCTCCCTTGGCCGCGCCGCCGCCTAGCCCCCTCGCCTCCCGCTCCGCTCGCCGCGCTCCATCCTCCCCTCTCCCTCCCTTGGCCGCGCCGCCGCCGCCTAGCCCCCTCGCCTCCCGCCTCTTCCACTCCACCGGCAGCCGCGGCACCCCGCCGGGCCGCCTCCCCTTCTCTCCCTCCGCGCTCGCCATCGCAGCACCCTCGCCCCGAGCCGCCTCCTCCGTCCCCGACGCCGTCGCCCCCTTCTCCGGCGAGCGCGCCGCTCGCGCTCACCCCGCGTCGGCCCGGCCGTCTGCCGGCCTCCCTCCTACCTCGGGCGAGCCCGCTCGGCGCGGCGAGCTCCACCATCTCCGCCCTGTCCTCTGTGCCCGCCGCCTCCGCGCTCTCTGCGCGCCCGCTCGGCCAGCCTTGCGCGCCGGCTCGCCGCCCCGCCTCACGCCGGCGCCAGCTCCTCCTGGCCTTCCCGCCGTCGACCCCGCCGTGCTCCTCCCCGACCGCCCGAGCGCGTCCGCCTCCCTCGCCACGAGTGCGCTGTCGCGAGTGCGCCCCTGCAGCGTTGAGCCATCCGCTTGCAGCGCCAAGCCACCTGGCCGCGGCCGCGATGGCCTCCGCCTCTGCGACTCCAAGCCGCAGCAAGCCGGTCGCCGGCCGTCTCCCCGCAGGAACATCCCGTGGCCTCCCTGTTTGTTGCCTGTGTGTGCGTGCCCTGTGGCCTACGGAGCTCTTCGGTTAAGTCTGGTGCCTCTAGTGCTGTCCTAGTGCCCCTCTGCTACACGAGTTCAAGGCCATACGAGGCAGTTTTTCCTCTCCCTGGAGTTGCTTGCCTTGCGTTTCCAACATCTGTCATCAGGATGTGGTGGTTCCAGTTTGCCTCCATCGCCAAGGTCATGTCTGCAAGTTCCGCGGGTGCGAGTCCTCCCATGTTGAGGTGTAACCGATGAATCATGGGGCCGAGATCTACCCCACTCGAAGATGTCTAAGGGAAACGACAAGAACCATGTTCGACACGCTAAGATCTTCGCCGCGGCACGCCAAGGACTTCATCCCGTATGCCAAGACCGATCCGAAGCCGACCCAAGTTCTTCCTCCCGGAACCGTCAAGATCTCCGTCACCAAACCCTCGCGGCCTCCCACACGGAACACCGAGGACCCCCCCCTGAATGCCAAGGTCGTCGACACGGATACGACATGATCTTTCCTCGCACGCCAAGACCGACCGGAGCGCGGTACCGACAAGATCTTCGCGACAATAAGAACGACACCGACCCGGAAGAAGCCGATGCGCCCCGACACCGCCCAAGACCTCCTCCCGAAACGCCAAGGTCTACCTCTGTATCCGAGAACGAGCCGCCGAGACCGGATCCCGAACCCGTCGAACCCTGGACCCCGAAACCCCGGATCCCCAAGATCTGCCGAACCCTATGTGTGAACCCCTTCCCGCAAACCCTATTTTTATAAATGAAATACAACCTTGTCGCATACTAATTTGTCATTCATCTTGCATGCATATCATTGGTTTGGGGGCCTTATGCCGATTCACCTAATAATTAAATATGGGGCCCATATGCGGGCAAATCTAGCCTTATATTGGCCTCATTTAAATTTGTGTAGCGAACCGGTACCATTTTTGCCATGTCCAAACAACATTTAATTTGCGGGGTAGATAAACAACTTGAACCATATGATCAATTGTCGGGACCCCAGTTCCGCTTAATTCGGCCTAATTGCATCGCATCTTGCCATGCCATACATCATACATGCATCATGCCGATCTTCTGCCGTTGTAATAAATATTGCATCCGGTGTTTCTTCTAGTGTTTTGGTTCTTCGCGGATAAGGCCGTTGAGTTGATGCGGGAGTCGACCCGATCTTCAGTTGAACCTTCGACAATGTTTTCAGGCGAGCATCTTCCCCTTTCTACATATCTTACTTTTATAGTATTTACTTCCCTCCTGTTGATCTATTGCTATCTGTGTTGCGATGCTTTAGTTTCCGTACCTGTGATATCCCGTGCAGCCCTATATTGCCTCGGACACATCCTATTACCTGTTGTTTGGTAGATAGTTGGACTTGCGTGTCGTATTCGCTTGCTCAAGTGCTGTTGTGTGTCGTCATATGCCACAGTTGTTGATGTATTGCCGCATGTTGTCGTTGGAGTTGATCTTAGTTTTACTTACCGTTCACTTTAAATTCCTGTTTAACAACTAAAATTGAAATAAGCAGAGGCATCGGTGGGTGATAGATAATATTTGGTTTCCGAACGCCCACTTGTGTCCCGTAAGACCCCGAGTACTTGATACCTGTTCCTTGATTTATCGCGCTATCCACATCCGGGAGGTATATGGGACCCCCCTGAGCCAGATCTTGATTCAGTCTTATTTCTTGGGGCCACAAACTAGTTTGAGGTTTTATTTACGATCCTGTACTTATGCCATGCTACTTATGTATTTAAATTGTGCGACATATAGCACACTGTACTGTTTAGGTAAGCGGAGTGATTACGCGGTATCGACAGTCCCCGTTTGGGGATCTGCTGTCGCTTACAGCCATTGTCGCAAACCTTGAGTCCGTCTCGAAGCTTGCTTACTGCTTGGTGTACTCCAAGGGGTGGCCCCCTGAAATATTTCTGAATCCTGTGATTGTTCAGTCGTGAAAGCCTCGTTGGGTTTTGATTTGGTTGTTCCGAGGTTGATCGAGCGTGTGTTGCTATTGGTGCACCCCGGCCGGGTAAAACTTTCTGAAAGCCGTGTCCGCGGATATGGACGACTTGGAGCACAGTATCTCGATCATAGACAAGCATAACTAAATTTTATTGCTATAAATTTGACTTTATAATGACTAGTAATCAGCTTCACTACAACGGAATGGCTAAATAATACTGCCCACAATTGCTTGTTTGGTTTGTCGCTTGCGACAATTGTATCTGACTAGTAAGTATTGCAACTACAACGGAATGGCTGAATAAAAGTACCAACAACTGCTGGGTTTTGGGTTATCTCATGCTATCTGTATCTGATTAGTAAGTGTTGCAACTATAACGGAATGGTTAACTAAAAGTGCCCACTGCTTACTTTATCGGGACGATTATCTAAACCTGACTAGTAAAGTGCCGCAACTATAACTGAATAAGTAAAACTGCCAACTGTGTGAGTTCCTCGGTTGACTTCCTCGTTTGGTCTCGAGGGGGAAACGCCAGGATGGGTTTGTTTGGTGTTAGCCTCAGGTTGGATCCGGATAGGTCTATCTTACCCCTCTCTGATAGTCGCCGTTGTATCGAGTCTCTATAGGTTGTTTAGTGCATGCTGCCGCTGCCGCTCAGTCCACCATACCTATGTAGGCGAGGACCGCCGAATTCTAGCCTCGCCGTGTACTGGCCTCGATCGACGCTCCTCTTTTTCCTTTGCCCTTTGTCGGCACCCTTTTGTTTAAGCAGGTTTTGAGATCGGCGCCGTTAGCGGGATACCCTTCCGGCTTGGCACAGGCGAGGTTATGGGCGCCATTGGTTATTCTTGAGCTCTTAGCCCCATTTGCATCTTGTCCGTAGCTGGGCTATATCGTTCAAGGTGATTTAGATCTTTGTATATTATATCTGTATTCTTGACTCCTTGAGTCATGTTATATATTACGTGGGTCCCATCGAGGACTGTTGTGTAATGTTATTACTTCGTTTTCCACCCGCACGAAAGTGCCTGGTGGGCACCTTTGAATCGTTTCTATGCGGGTTTGGCGGAATCGCTGAAACTTGCATAGGTCCAATTCTGAGGGTGTTACACCCACCTAGAAGCAGAAGCTCCCGAACAAAATCTTGAGTCCGTCGCCTACATGCTCGAAATCTTTCATGGTGGCCGGCGAGTGGGCGATGAAGTCGAAGGTCCCGAAGAGGAGGTGATTCTCCGTCGCCGTGGAGTTGTAGATAGATCGGGTTGGGACCATCACGATCGCACAATCAGCAGCCCCGATTCCCACAGACGGCGCCAATTGACGAGGTTTAATCTCATCAATGCCCATTGTTATGGACTTGGGTTTTGGAGAAGATGGGATCTTTGGAGATCGTGGCACGGTTATGAGACAAGCAACCGGGGACGAGATTTACCTGTGTTCAGCCCGGAGGGAAAACCCTACTCCTGCTTGTCTGCTCTTGATTACGGCGGAACCGAAGGTTACAGGGTGCGCAGATTCGATCTGGCGTGGAGGTGCGTGCGAAAGTATGAGTTGAGAGATCTAGGACGTGCCCTACTGGCCTTTATATTGACTTAGGCAGGTCCCGGGCATAGTCCTAGTCGGTTACAGGTTCTAGGGTTTTACCCCTTTGAATTTCCTATCTACACTAGTCTTGCTCTCCTAGGATCCGCTATGGGCTTGGCCACCCAAAAATCTTCATGGGCCAGCGTGTATCTGCTGTGGGCTTTCCTTGGGCCGGACCAGGTATGCTGAAGTCACGTACCCGTGGGGTATAACCATGTCACATACGACTGTGTTCGCCTCGCCTCTGTGCATCTCCTAATGCCTTTCGTTCATCTTATTGTTCCGTAGAACGTCGCCTCCGTCTCCGGCAGTGAACACCCGACGCGAAAGCAAACTCCGACAAGGATTTTCGGCAGTGCCAGTGCGCCCCTGTCCAAGCAAAGACCACGTTGAGCTTCCTCGTGACCTTGCGAGTCTGGTAAGCCACACCACACACCTCAGCCCCTCCTGTATTTGCCAGGAGCGTCGCTGATAGAGCGCCGCCGCCGCGCCACCGTTGCCAGCGCCGCCAAACTTTGGTCGCTTGGTCCACAGCCGTTAGATCTAGATCCAACGCATCTGATAGAATCACCTAACGAAGGGGTACGACACAGATCTGGCCGTGCGATTTCTTTTAGATCGTGCGGTCCACGCTGGTCGATCCATGCGAAGCGGTACCGACGAATCAGAGAGCACCGCGTGGCCTGAGTTTAAATTTAAAACAGAAATTTGATCTATTAGTTAACCAAACTTGTAAAATTCATAACTTTTGATCCACACGTTCCAATTTTACAAATTTTATATCATTGGAATCAGGAGAGAAAATCCTATCTGTTTATGCAATGTGTTTAATGTTTTGCCTCTGTAAAAATGGTTGTTTTTGTAGAAACTTGTGTAGGCTTATTTTGGTTATATAAATAATTTGAAAAATGTTTTAAGGATGAAATAAAGTTTATTTTGAGTATCTTAGACTTGTTTATGTTTCAGTACTGTAAACTTGACTTGTTTGGTGTAGAAAAACCATCACATGGAATTTGCATGCATTCATATATTTTTGTTTGTATAATTTGTTATGTGATTTTTGTGCCAATATTTTATGTGTAGATTTTGGTGCAAATAGTGATTGTGATTGTGAAGATTGTTGCTACTCCCCAAACTACCAAGGTAAGTGGTACTTCATGATTTTATTCCTATATATTTCAACTATCCACTATAAATATTTTGTATAGGACTTGCATGAATATTTTTGATAAGTATCTACTATGCTTGGGAAATCCTAGTAGTTGTAGAATTGTTAGAAATTTATCTAAGTTAAGATGCTTACCATTGCCATGCTTAGCCTAGCTAGTAGCAACCATGGGTGGTTATATATTCATGCTATGTGAAAATATTTCTGAGTCAATGACTTGTGTTTTTGCTTAATAAAACAACTAAGTGAATGAAACACCTGGGTGGAATGAAAAGAATGGTTTGTGTTGAGTGGTTACACAAGGCCCATTTATATGGTTTAACTTGTGTATCTCACTTGTGGAAAGCCACCCAGGAACAAAGGGATTTGAGATGCCATATGTTAAGAAGCTTCTAGTGCAGCCACATGGCAATATGGGCTCTGCCTGGATCACATAGGATGCAAAAACTTAGCCATTTGGACAGTTGGTGGTAGTGGGATGATAGGTTGGAACGCGTCCATTTGGTCTAAGGGAAGGCTTCTGAAAGGTCCTATCTTGGTAAAAATCAAGTCTTGTGGGCAAAGTGCACAACCTCTGCAGATGGAAGAATCTAAGTACTTAGACATGTCCCTGGTATTGGACAAATTGAGCAACAAGACATGGAAGCTATCAAGAATCTCCTCATCCCAATTTCTAAGTTAAAACTTGTGGTTGAACAAGGGTGAAGGATCACCAATGTCTATTGGTGATTCCTTGGGAAAGTTTTATCAAAGAAAAACTTAGTGTTTTCAACTGATAGGTAAAACCTATTTTGAGCAAAGCAAGCCTAAGCTACACTTAGCCAAATGCATATAGTATCTAGATTGCTAATATTCTACTAAGGTATCACTTTCCAATACTATTCCAATGTATTGACCCACTGTGGCTGTAACTTGTGATGTTGCAGGTTATTCTGATGATGATTAGGGGTTATGAGTCTACACTCAACATGCTTGCCTCTGGCACATGAAGATGAAGACTTATTTATCTTATTATATATTTGAACTCTTGTATTAGGCCTGTGGCCATGGAGTTTGTAAAATACTATGTTTGTCTCTGGAATGATATGTAATAATGACCTTTGTTTCTGTGCACTTAATCTTAAACTATGGATGCTAGCATTGATCCAGGGACTAGCATTGCAATCACAGGGATTCCTTACCTTTATAAAGGGAGGGATCTTACAACGAATAACTTTGATTATTGATCAATGGATCAAGACTCACGAATCCCAACATTGCCAACCCTCAACCCCTAATAGCAAAGAGACCGTACAAGATGTCAGGTATCATGCACTTATAGATCAAAATTTGAGATACTTTCATTAAATTATTGCTAAGTCATTCTATTCCACGAACATTATTGAAAATTCCCTAAAACCTAAACCCCTAAACCCTAGAACCCTAAACCCTCAACGACCCCTAAAACCTGACCAAGTAGGTATCATGCACTTATAGATCAAAATTTGGGATACTTTCATTAAATTGGGTAACGCCATTCTATTTGACGAATATAAGCATTCAACTCAGATATTATTTAAAATTTCCTAAACCCTAAACCATAAACTACCCCTAAAACCCAAACCCTAAACCCCTCAATACTAAAACCCTAAACCCTCGACCCATAAAACCTAGCCAAGCATGTATCATGCACTTATATATATCAAAATTTGAGATACTTTCATTAAATTGCGGTAACTCTATTCTATTCCAAGGAATATAAGTATAAAGCTTGAACATTTTTGAAAATTCCCTAAACTATAAACCTTCAAACCCTAAACCCCTAAATGACCCTGACCAAGCAGGGCATTATATATCAATCAAATACGGAATCTCCTTTTGTAAACATTGATTGAAATGCCAAGATGCCCTGATCTACCAAATGTGGACACGTTATCATAAACTATGGAAGAGATATGGTCGTGACCTTGGTCATCTTGTTTGAAAGCCTTTAAAATGTAATGTTTATCAATTTCGGCAAATGTGTGGAAACTCATTTAAATGATGGTAACCATGTTCTCGCTGGCGTGTGGGTCTAGATAGGGAGAACACATGAGGAGTCCCGCGTCAGAGTAGCGCACGTCGGAAGATTCAACTTCGAACTTTCTACACAGTGCCGAAACATCACGCGCATCTATTCAAAAATCCCACCCGGTTTTTTGCGAATGCAAAGTACTCTTCTATCCTGGCCTAAAAACAAGGACCATAGGAGCACTGCAATAATAGAGGGGTATAGGTGGTAAATTTGTGTCATCCCACCTATATCCACCCATCGTCTCTTCGCCATCCACCCTCCTCCGTCCTCCACCTTCCTCCAGCTTCTTCACCACCACCCATTTCTTCCACACAGGAACACCTTCACCGCTGGAGCTCTCTTCCACATGGGAGTATCTTCACCGCCCAATGCACTGGATCCACCTCGAAATGCCCAGCATACACCCCCACCTCCCTCTTTCCTTTCCCACCCGCCCCCGCCACACATCGGTAATTTCTCTTGCCTGATTGCTATTTTGTTTGGTACTCGTAAGCTATGAAAGTGTTAGAATGTTGCTCAATATCCTGCATGCTATTGCCATTTCGTTTGCACGCACATCTAGTATTTATTATCCACATCATAAGCTTATCACTATTATTTCCTTTCTTGCATTCTCACACTATCAGTATAATCCTGCAACACTAACTCGTATATGATGTTCTTTCCAAGCACTCGGATGGGTCATACGAACAGCTCATAAAGATGATTACTTCTAGTGCACAGGTCATTTGTAGCTAGTTTCGAAATGAAGATATCGATTCCACAGGGAGCAGGAGTCTGAAGTCTATTAACTCTTGAAGTAAATACTAAAATAGAAATGTTAAATAAAGTTCTAAGTAACAAGATAAAATGCGAATGTTGTGTAAAAAGGTGTTCTTGGGGTTTTGGTATAAGAGAACAATAAGTAAAGTAAAACAAACTGAATACGGAAAAGAAGTATCGCGTATGTAAAAGAGATATGAAACTGCAATAGAAAACGCGTTCTTAGGGAGTAGCGGATACACCTCTAGCATTTATAAAGTGTCTAAGGTAAATATTCTTATCATGAACATTCTCAACTATGTATGTGTGGGAGGAACTCCGTATTTGGACAAATAGGCAGCAACCACTGCTCACATCATCCCAATAACCACAACAGATAGCAATCAATATCAGTCGAATTACTGCGCTATTAAGGGACTTGATCCTGTAGGATGTATCCCATGGCATGGGTCGTGTTCCGTGAGTTTCCTCGGTTCCCAAGTTGATACGTAAGGAGTGCCAACAACTTTATAGTTACTGTAAGTTCTAACACACCTCCATCTACCAACAAGTAGTTCCCTCCATCAAGTCCCCACAAGAGGCAAATATTTAGAGGTCGACTTCTCCCAACATCAAGATGAAGACAATCTAACACATGGTCACATCGATGAAGATCATAATAAACTTCATCTTATTTCAATCTCATGCTAGGGTTTCTCCATATCCCCAAGAACTAATGATCTATTCAGACATGGAGGCAATCAACATCATGGAAAAAATAATGGAATCTAGAATAGATGAATAGTACTTGTATAAATCCACAACGAGTACGAAAATTACAACAAGATCTAGAAAAGATGTAGATGGGATGGATGGACATGGTGGTGATGCAGAAGTTGATGACGAAGATCGATGCCTTAGCCTCCTGGATCTATGTAGGGCGAATATGGATCCCAGGTGGACAAGTTCCCCCTCCAGATGCCTTCCGGAGGTGAGGTTTCAGCGATTTTTGGTCATTTTGTATGTCGTCTCTCCGATCTAGTTGCACGGGGTAAAACTATTTGAAGAGGCGGTGGTGGCGCCAACTATACGTCGGGAACTATACGGCCAGAAAAGTTGCTCCCGCCATATAGTTGGTCGTTAAACCTTCTCTGTCCTCCAATCACTTTGGGTTTTCTTCTCGTGTTATTAATATTTCCAAAATTAGCAATTTATGTTGTTTTGACTAGTTTTTTCTCCAATACAACTGGTCCAAGAATTATGTCCATCGTATCCATCATCTGTCCTAATCCTGGTGAAAATAAACATAAAAGGTGCATGCAAACACCGTAAAATTGCAAGATCCTACCACTACAATAATAATATAAAACATGATGCAAATATGCACTCGTCAATTTCCCCAAGCTTAGACTCTTGCTCGTCCCGAGCAAGTTTAGCTTAATGGATGTGATCCTCATTTTCATGAAGCTGAGTCGATAAAATAGATGAGGCAATTGCAGTATGTGTTTATCATATATGATACATAATAATAAGTTCATGAATAGTACCTCAAACCATCCAAATAATATTAGCAGTCTTCCACGTCTTAGCATTTAACAGTTCACCAAAGATTACTCTCAGCATGATGTAAAAGTATTCAGTTCGACCAAATGAGTTAGTGAGGTAGTCCCAAGTGTTTTAGGATTAACATATTTACTTGGAATTTAAAATCTCAAACGTTTCTTTATCTTACTACAATATAGTGGTATATTCCTATTTGCTCTTTGCACATTCGCTCTTTTTCTTCTCTCTTTTCTTATTTCTTTTTATATGTATATGCTCACACTTTTGTTTAAGTGTTGTGCAAAGGAGCTAGCCATACATTCCATTTCATGTAGGAATTCAAAGTTTAAAGATCTCAATTACCAAATTCCAATTGTATATGAAGCATCTTTATAGCTTGAATATTCTACCTCGTCTTGTTATCACTCTAATTTGATAGCACTTTTAATTTTCCTTTGTTCAAGGTTTATTTTTCAACTATAATTCATTAGATAATTTTTCCTTTGTAAATCAAACGATGAACTCACAGCATATTGACCAAATTATCTTTGTATGTTCCATTAATACTAATGGTGTGGAAGACTCCTATTGCTATCATCAAGTGCAAATAAAATTATACTCAAGCCATTCATATATTTAATAAAACAAGCACAAACTCAATAATGCTCCATATATGATGATAAACTTGGAATTTCATAAAAGGGATCGACTATTAATGAAGGGAATTCTAATATGCAAGCTTTATTTCTAAACTTGAACTAATGCAAAGCTTAAAATAGTAACATAAAACTTATATGATAGATTACAAGATCTTAAAGATCTCCCCAAGCTTGAAATCAAGCCATGCGGGATCAAATAATCCCTTGTGATTATTTGATACCGTGATTATTGTAGATCACTGTGGTGCCATGGCACGTGGTATCTTCTCTTCATGGGCCATACTGAGACGAAGATATTGATTGAAAGCCTCCAGTTATTTAATACGCAGCTTGTAGAAAAGATTATTCCTCTCCAGCACTTTCACTTGTTCTTTAATGAGCTCATTGTTATTCTGGAGGGTTTATATCGCCATAAGACTCATAGAGAAACCTAATACAGTGGTATGCTTGATATCTTCATCAAGTTTATCAAGATAAAATCATAGCCACCAAAGATGCTTGGGTGTTCCTGGCGCCTCCTTATCCATCTCTGCGATCTTCAGCTCGAGAGCTTTCAACTCCCTCTTCCGGCGTCCATGGTCGGTGTCGAAAAATTCCATAGGGACGACCTTGATCTCCTCTTGCTTGCTATTGCTCCCAACATCCATAGGAATTTTTCTCCTTGGCTTCCTGGACCTCGCCTCATGTAAGAACAAGAGGTAGATTGGTTCCTAGTGATTATGATTAGAGAGAGATACAATGGCAGTATATAAGAGGGGTCAAAGGTTGGTAAAAACTCGCGATAAACATCAAATTCATGTCCAAGAAAAGAATCTTAACAAAACAAGGAAATAAATCATGGATTTGGAGAAGTCCTACCGCGTAACGACCAACTATACGGTCGCGGCCCGTATAGCTCCAGCCGTATAGTTGGTTCCGGGCAGATATTTCCAAATATCTCGAGTCTAGGTCAATTAAGTTACCGATTTGGAACCGACAAAACCACTTTTTATGGATAAATAAAAATGGAAAAAGGACGGAACATCCAGAAGGTTTAACGACCAACTATACGGCGGGAGGTTTTCTCTCTGGCCGTATAGTTTGGTCGTATAGTTTCCAAAGGCCAAAAAATATTTCACGAAGGGAATATAGTACCTTTAACGACCAACTATATGACGGGAGATTTATCTCCGTCCGTATAGTTGCGACCGTATAGTTAGTAAAACCCCTAAAAAACTTCAGAAAAACAAGAGTATTTCAAAGGCAAAAATTTCAGAAGTAAAAATTGTGAAGACAAATCACTTATTAGAGGAAGAAAACTTACCTTCCACTCACCATTTATTTAGTCGGGAGTGACAAGCTCCTCCAACAACAAGGACTTCTTCTCTTTGGGAGGAATTGACCTTAGTTCATCTAATAATTCTTGTATACAAGAATCACCAGGACTAAAGTTCCTCTCAATAAGATTAGTGTCTTGCTGGGCAAATATGAACACTACATTCAACATCTTTATTTCTTGCCTCTACATAATCTACAACTCAAATTCTTGAAGTAAAAGGATCCAACGGATTAGACTTGGCTTATGATTTTTCCTCTCAGGGACTTCTTTTAAACTATCACGATCCGTATGAACTCTTACTTTTGCATCAACTATATAAGAACAAAATTTATCACAGGAGAAAATACAACAAAGAGTTCTCTTTCTTCCTTAGCATAATTCTTTTGAGCAGTATTAAGAGTTCTACTAGCATGATGTATAATATTAAATCTACGACCTATATGCTGTCCCAGAGTTACTCCTATAGCATCATCACTAGCTTCACATATTAAGTGAAAAGTCATATCCAAAATAGGTGGTTTAATAATAGGAGCATGGGATAAAGCATATTTAAGTTTATCAAAAGCAATAAGGAATTTATCATCAAAATTAAATCTTACTTCATTTTGCAATAGGTTAGTTAAAGGTTTGGAAATCCCAGAGAAATTTCTAATGAACCTTCTATAAAAACCCACATGACCAAGGAAACTTCTGATACCTTTTATATACCTAGGTAGTCGAATTCTCTCTAGTTCTTCAACATTAGATCTATATACTTCAATACCCTTGACTGATACCTTATGTCCAAGGAATATACCTTATTTAACCATAAAATGGCACTTCTACTTTAGAATAAGATTGGTTTCTTCGCAATGATGCAAAAATCTTTTGAGATTATCCAAGAAACTAGTAAACGAAGTTCCACAGACAGAAAAGTCATCCATAAATACTTCCATTATCAGTTCTATAAAATCCAAAAAAATAGCAGTCATGCATCTTTGGAAAGTAGCTGGAGCATTACATAAACCAAAAGGCATGCGTTGGTAATCATGTAGGTCATAAGGACTAATGAAAGTTTTTTTATGTTGGTCATCAGGATGAACAACTTTTTGGGAAAAACCGGAGTACCCGTCCAAGTAGCAAAAATGAGTATGGTTTGCTAACCTCTCTAAATTTTTATCTATGAATGATAAAGAATAATGATCTTTTCTAGTTTCTTTATTCAATTTCCTGAAATCTATACACATCCTATGTTCGACAATAGTTCTAGTAGGTATCAATTCATTGTTTTCATTAGGAGCAATAGTAAAAACGCCCTTCTTACGAACACAATGAACATGACTTACCCATTCACTTTCTTTTATAGGGTAGATTATACCTGCATCCAGTAGGCGTACTATTTATTTTCTTACTACTTCCTTCATTTCAGGCTTTAGACGTCTATTGAATTCTGCAACTGTTTTAGCACCTTCCATGAATATTTGATGGACGGTTATCATGGGACTAATGCCCTTCAAATCATCCATCGAGTACCCAAAGGCCTTGCTATGCTCCTTAAGTACTTTCATGAGTTCTTCTTCTTCATCCCCTGAAAGTTTAGCACTAATAATAATAGGGAATTTATTAGTACTGTCTAAAAATCTATATTTAATATTATCTGGTAAAGTCTTCAATTCTGGTGGGTGGTAATTCTTGATCCCCTCTCTTTTCTGGATCTTCAAAAGCCTCATCAGTTGGAGGCCCTAAAATGGGAAATGAACTGAATTCTCTTTCTAGTTCTCCTCATAATTATTTCCTCATAATTTGAGTCTTCATTTGTTTCTTCTTCTTGATTACTAAAGAAAAGAGCCGCCATCTCCTCAATAGGTTTTTTCTTTCTCTTATTCTTATATTTGTAGAGGTTTTTCTTTAAATTTGGAAAAGTGGAATTATTTTTCCGCTTCCCCAAGCTTAAGAGACACAATCTCCTTTTGAAAATAAATTTTGGCACCTAAGTCGCTCAAAAAGTTTCTTCCAAATATAATTGGGCAAAGAGTTTTAGCTGGCATATCAATAACGACAAAATTGATAGGGAAATTTTTATTGCTAATTGTGACAGTGGCATCTTCAACTACTCCCATTAGAATTCTAAGAGTTTTATTGGCTAACATGATTGTCATATCAGTATTTTCTATTGTAGTAAGTACTATCTCTTCTTTTATTTGTAAATAAAAATCATAAGATATAATATTAACTTCAGTGCTAAGATCGCATAAACCATAATGCGAGGTTTCTTTAAATATGAAGGGAAGAATAGGTTTACCCACATATTTTAGCTTAGTTTTACCTTCAACCAATACAGAAGTCTCTTCATCAAGTTCAACTATGTTGCAATGTGCATACATATCCATAATTGCTTCCTTGGTTACCTCTTCATCTTTGGTTTCATCCAGATGTTCTTCAACTTCTGGCACACTTTCCTCTTCCTTATTTTCTTGTACTTCTTTGACCTATTCATATTCCAAAATATGCTTTGGCAAAGTGTTAGGGAAAGGTATCTCATACATTGGTTCTCTTTTCTTTTTAGGTTCAGGTGGTGGATCATACTTGCCCAAACTCTCTTTTGGAGCTTTGATGTGTTTTGTAAAAGCTTTAACAACATGCAACACAAGATCTGAATCCAAGTAAAGTTCTTTAGATAATTCATCAATGATGTCTACGCACTTCTATTCTTGTAGACAGTTGTTGGGCCTCCAAGTGCAGAGGTCTGTAGAACAGTAGCAAGTTTCCCTTAAGTGGATTACCCAAGGTTTATCGAACTCAGGGAGGAAGTGGTCAAAGGTATCCCTCTCAAGCAACCCTGCAATCAAGATACAAGAAGTCTCTTATGTCCCCAACACACCCAATACACTTGTCAGGTGTATAGGTGCACTAGTTCGGCGAAGAGATAGTAAAATACAAGTAGTATGGATATAAGACAATAGTGCCGGAAAAGAGCTTGACGGGGAGGAAGAGACTAAAGGCAATCTGAAATAAAGATGGAAGCAAGCAAACATGTAACAAAACTAGTTGTAAACGATGTTTCAATGATTAGAAACAAGGCCTAGGGATCATACTTTCACTAGTGAACACTCTCATATAAATATATTCTCTTCATGATACTACTCTGAACTACTCTCTGGTTGGACAACTCTAATCCATGGTAGGGATATAAAAACACACCTCAAAGTTTGCTTTCCCATCTAGATAACCCCACAATTTCATAGAGACAACCAACTCAAAATATAACTCATGACAAGTATTTATGTAATCTATAGCCTAAGTGCCACACGGTGTGCACGCTGTCACTTTCACACACGTGGGGAGAGCCGAAGATTAATTAAAGCACTTGAGTAGCAGAGTAGATCTACTTGATTACAAAGCTCATGATCCAAATAAGATCACACATAGAGAGAGATGAGCACATAGCTACCGATAGAGCCTTTAGCCTTGAGGAAGAACTACTCCCTCCACATCATGGGAATCAGCAACGGGGATGGAGATGGTGGTGGATATCGATGGAGATGGCTCCAAGGGCAATTCCCTGTCCCGGCAGGGTGCCGTAACAGAGACTTCTGTCCCCCGAATCTCACCTTCGGTGGCGATGGCGTTGCGGAACTTTTCATGGATGTATGCCGGTTCCCCTAGGGTTTACTCATCGGGGGATTTATATAGGCGGAAGGGCAAGGTTGGTGGAGGGCCAGGGGCCCACGCCCCATGGTTGCAGCACAAGGGGTACCCACGCCACCATAGGGTGTTCCCACCCTGGTGCCCTCCTCCGTCTCTCCTTCGGTATTCGTATCGTGTCGGGAAAAATAGTAACTTTGGCTTTTGTCCGGTCCAATTCCGAGAATATTTATTTTTTAGCTTTTCTGAAACCAAAAACAGCAGAAAACAGGCAACTGGCCCGCCAGAATCTTGTCAATAGGTTAGTGCTAGAAAGTGTATAAAAATATCTCAAAGTCTAGACTAAACATAAGACAAATGATATAAAACAAGCATGGAGCTTCAAAAATTATAGATACGTTTGCGACGTATCAATCAACATCGCCCTTTTTATTATAGTCATGAATACAATCATAATCTATTTCTATGCCTCCTTCTCTTCCTAGACCAAAATTCCATGAAACTATACGATCGTGAATTCTATTAAGTAAAGCCCAAGATTTAGTTATGGGAAGATTCATGAAATCTCCTCTCGCTCAAGAGTCTAGTTCAATTTATTAGGTTCAGTTAAACCGCCATAAAATATATGCAGTAAATACCATTTAGGCATGATGAGGACATTGATTAAGTAAATCTTTAAATCTTATATAATCTCTTAGTAGTCCTTCATTAGGACGGTTACTCTAAGTCATTATAAAACGCCTGATTCCAAAAGATTTTGATAGAGGATAATACTTGGCTAGAAACTCACAAGCTAAATTATCCCAGGTAGTTGTGGTATCTAGGGGTAAAGATCTATACCATGAGAGAGTTGTGGTGGTCAAAGTATGAATAAAGAGTTTTAGCCTTACCTTATTAGCAGTATACCCCGGTAATTGAAAAGTGCCACATATATCTTTGAAGCATGCAATATGCTCATATGGATCAGGATCTTCTTCATCTCTGGTAAATTTCTTCTTGTGTAGAATACCAAGTAGTAGAGGATTTATTTCAAACCCCCTTGTCTTCTTGTTGGAGTTGTCTCTTTTATTAATATCATAGGGCTTCCCAAAGTGCCTGAGTGGGTTAACACTAGTCAAATGCTCAAACTCCATCATGTTGGTGGAAACCTGTAACTCAAAACAAAACTTAGCAAGGCTAAAATAAATAAGCAAAAACTAAAATACCTACAGCGCTTAGCTCCCCGGCAACAACGCCATAAAATAGCTTGATGACTGCAAGTGCACAGATTGTTTGTACCTAATTTCGAAATAAAGATATCGATCCTAGGGAGCAGGAGTCTGAAGTCTAATAACTCTTGAAGTAAATACTAAAATAGAAATTCTAAATAAAGTTCTAAGTAACACGACAAAATGTGAATGTTGTGTAAAAAGGCCTTTTTGGGGTTTTGTTATAAGAGAACAATAAGTGAAGTAAAACAAATTTAATACAGAAAATAAGTATCGCGTATGTAAAAGATATTTGAAACTGCAATGGAAAAAGCTTTCTCAGGGAGTAGCAGATACACCTCTAGCATTTTTAAAGGGGCTAAGGTAAATATTATTATCATGAACATTCTCAACTATGTATGTGTGGAAGGAACTCCAGATTTGGAAAAATAGGCAGCAACCACTGCTCACATCATCCTCATAACCACAATAGACAGCAATCAACATCAATCGAATTACTGTGCTATTTAGGGACTTGATCCCGTAGGACGTATCCCATGTCATGGATAGTGTTCCGTGAGTTTCCTCGGTTCCTAAGTTGATACGTAAGGAGTGCCAACAGCTTTATATTCACTTAAGTGCTAACACACCTACTTCTACCAACAAGTAGTTCCCTCCATCAAGTCCCCACAAGAGGCAAATATTGAGAGGTCAACTTCTCTCAACATCAATATGAAGACAATCTAACACAGGGTCACAACGATGAATATCATAATAAACTTTATCTTATATCAATATCATGCTATGGTTTCTCCATCTCCCCAAGAATTTATGATCTACTCAGACATGGAGGCAATCAACATCATTGCAAAAATAATGGAATCTATCATAGATGAATAGTACTTGTATAAATCCACAACGAGTACGGAAATTACAACAAGATATAGATAAGATGTAGATGGGATGGATGGAGATGGTGGTGATGCAGCGGTTGATGATGAAGATCGATTCCTTAGCCTCTTGGATCTTCGTAGGGCGAAGATGGATCTCTGGTGGATGAGTTCCCCCTCCAGATGCCTCCGGACTTGAGGTTTCAGCGATTTCTGATCGTTCTATATGGCGTCTCTCTGATCTAGTTGCACGGGGTGAAACTATTTGAGGAGGCGGTGGCGGTGCCAACTATATGGCGGGAACTATACGACCGAAAAAGTTGCTCCCGCCATATAGTTGGTTGTTAAACCTTCTGTGTCCTCCAATCGCTTTGGGTTTTATTATGTTGTTATTAATATTTCCCAATTAGTAATTTACGTTGTTTTTGACTCCTTTTCGCTCCAATACAACTGGTCCAAGAATTGTGTCCATCGTATCCATCATTTGTCCTAATCTTGGTGAAAATAAAAAAGGTGCATGCGAACACCGTAAAATACCAAGATCCCACTATAATGCAAAATAATAATATAAAACATGATGCAAATATGCACTCATCAAAAGGATCCAACATACCAATCTGGCACCAAGCAAGGCTGAAATGTGAGGTTTTTATGTGTTACTTAGGATAGTTTCTTGTCACGTTAATAAGTTATATTACATTAAGAATATTAAGTTAATAAGTCATTCTACGTGAAAACTTGCCATGATATTTCCATTCATGTTTTCTTGTGTTTCTATTTGTCAATGCTTAATTCAGAAAATGTCCATCAAGTCATTTTTAATGCTATATTTTTGGTGTTTTCAACTACTTTCATCCTTCCAAACCAGCTAGCTAGTTTGAATCATACATATGGTTATTTTGAATGCTATCTTTTTTGGTGTTTTTCAAGTGCTTTTATCCTTCCAAACCAGCTAACTCGATTTTAAATGTCATGCCTTAATGTATAGAAAGGACAATGGGGTACAAGGACCAGAGTTCTAGCTGCTCGACTCAGATAATACTAGCAGGTTGACTAGGAGTCGCACCCGCTTGAGAAGGATCTACTGTCAGCCCGAACGAGCTACTATAAGTTCATACTTACTTAAAGCTTATGGGTCACCCTTAAGCTTTTTGGCTTGTGGAAAATGTCCACTTTGTATATGGATATCTCTTAAGTTGCACTTTGTGTCTTATGGTGTGGTTTATTCATACATAGTGGATGCCTATCATGTGCAACATTGGAAATTTGGGGTGTCTATGAGAGACTTTTTCTTACTCGACCTAGGTCTAAACACCGGAGAGGGTGAGTCTAGATAGGTTTTTCTAGACCCTGGGTCTAGTACAACACCCATGTCTTTATTGTTTCTTTCTACTCGGATGAGTGGGTCCCATATCTGGTGTAAACGGTGGAGCAGATTTTATTTTATTAGTCGTGAGACTAGTAAATTTCTTAGCCACGTCTAAGGCTCACCCTGTGCTTGCTCTTAAATGATCTATAATTTATATAATACTACTTTTTCCCATTGTTCTTTGTTTTAACCCCTTTCAGCATATTTTTCCAGGATGTAGTTAAAACCAAGCAGGAGTCCTCAAAAGGCAGGACTGAAAGTTGTGATCCCTCTTCTCATTCATCCTCCCATTGCATTTCTAAAGCAAACAACATTCTTAATAGTCCACCTAAAATACCTCCTGCAGGTGATAGATATATAAATGTTGTGTTTCATGCAGAAAGAAAGGTTGTAGCTGTGATAGCTATGAGATACGATACATTTTTTATGGTCTTTATTGATGGTTTTTGTCTGGATTTAATGGTTTTCTAGCTTTACCTAACGCTAATACTTCGGTAGGGAAGAAAACTTGGTTTTTAATGTGTGTTTCAGATTCTGAACATCAACAAAAGGATTTAACAATAGAAACACAATATTCAGGCAGAAACAAGCAATTCTCTTTTTGGAAGCAAAAAAGGGGGGCATCCAGTGGCTTTAACGAGCAACTATATGGCAAGAACATTTTATCTGGCCGTATAGTTCCCGCCGAGTTACCACCGCCTTTGTCTTGTAAAAAGGGACAACTTTCGTGAAGGGGCTGATGACAAAAACATAACACATCAGCCGTCGTTCCATCCAGGAGGGAGAAAGAAGAGATCCGTAGAAGAAGGGGAAGACGTTCTTCATCTCGCTCCACGATCTTCGACCTCCACCCCCATAGCCATTACTTGTACTTGAGAGAGAGAGAGAGAGATCTCCACCTTGCAAGATTAGGGTTTGAGATTGTTTCTTGCTATCTTGAATTGTGTTGGATTTATTCGCTATTCTTATTGTGGATCCCAATAGTAATATCGAGAAGATCTCCCTTTATTTAATTATATCGAGGATGCTTTCTTCTCTCATGTGTGAATAAGTTCCCTTGGGCATGGGAGATGTAAGGTATTGGTGAGATGTGATGTGCCTATATATTTTTCATTAGTTTGTGATTGATTTTAATTACTATATTATGTGTGCTTGACTATCTGTGGGATGCTTAATGCTTGTTGTCTAATTAAGGGCCCACACAACATGATACCTTATTCTACATAGATAAGATCTTGTTTGCTAGCAGACCGATGACCCCTGAGTGACACGAGGATATCAATGGAAAACTAGTTGAGATCGAGGAGCCACTGTGCCTATTGCATTAGTTCGATCCAAGGAGCTTAATTTCTATGCAACCTGAAGGATCTTAATCGTCTAGTGACTGACCATGGTTTCGGTAATAGAGTAGTAGGATTATTGAAGTTGGGATGAAATCTACCAAGAGGAATTCCGGCTAATTATGGGTTGCTTGTCTACACATATGTTTATAAGATTATAATTGTTACACTTATCACTCATACACCTAGCATATTCACTATCACCATGAACTAAATCTCCCCGCGCCTACTTTGTCATCTACATAAAACAACAAACAAATTGTTCTTTACTTTTATGCTTTTTATTTCTGAAGTTTATATTTTAGTTTATTTAAATACATTATGTTTCATCAAAAACTTTTCTTATTTCAACACTTGCAGTAAATTCACTCAAAGACCTGTGACAACTTTGAGTGAGACAGAGACTTCACCCATAAACACTTACCTTTGGGCTTCCTGTGGGATCAATAGCTTGTCTTCAAAACTAGCTACAAACGATCTGTGCACTTGTAGCCATCAAGCTATTTTTTGGCGGCGTTGCCAGGGAGCTAAGTGCTAAGTGTTTGTCTTTTTAACATTTCAGGTGTTACTACTACAAAAAGGTCTCCCTAGGAGACGAAGGGTCTACATGCTCTAGTAGGACCTATCTACCAGATTATTTTGATAATGTACCTGTTCAAAGACGCGAAGAAATTATTGAAGAACTTTTGAGATCAAATAGAGTTGAAGTTGAAAACCTAAGTGACTTCATGGAAATCATGTCCATTCACAGGACGACTCCCAAGAAACCTGAGAAAACTTTCAGAGAATACAGTGCTCCAAATTCTACTTTTCTTAAACAACCAATAGAATTTCCTAATCCTGGAGTTAGAGAATATTGATTTGATGGTGAGATTATTAAAATTTTGCAGGAAAAAGCTTTCAACGGAAAGGAAGATGAAGACCCAGGAAGACATCTTCGAGAGTTTGACGATGTGATAACATCACTTGGACCAAAAGGTTTGCCAAGATACTTCTCTCATCTAAAATTAAAGGTAAGGCTCTAGACTGGTTATATTTTCTCCCTCATCATTACATTAAATGTTGGGAAAACTATATTGTTAAATTAATAAACAGGTTTAATCCTTTTAAAAAGGTAAATAAAATTAGAAAGAATATATGCAACTTTAGTCACAACGTGGGAGAAAATTACCCACAAGCTTGGGATAGATTTTTTTGGAATGATAAATAGTATTCCTAATCATGGATATTCTAAATCAACTGTTTGCCACTTATTTTACCATGGTCTTAACACACAATGCAGAGAATTACTTGAGTCAGCACGAGGATCAATAAAAACTTTAACTACTAAAGCATGTTTGGAATTGATGTCCACTAGGGCTAAGAATGATTCTCTTTATAATCCTAATTTTGGGTACTAAGCTAGAAAAAGGGATACTTCATATAACTCCTGATCTTATGCCTGAAGTAAGCAAAACAATGAAATAAAAAGGTATACCTTCTGAACATGTTAAGGAAAACAAAGTAGATATATTACAAGTTTTTAATGAAGAAGATGAAACTAGAAAAAATTTTCAAGAATTAAAACATCGATAGGCCAAATCTCATAATAACCTGCATAAGCAATATCAAAGACATAAGAAGATTTTGGCAGAACTTATGGAAAATTATGATCAGATTGGCCAAGAAATAAAATTATTTCATAAGTACCTTAGTATGATTGAAACCCAATCTGAACAAATAGCATCTGGTTATCTATTTTTTCTTCAAGATGATACAAATATTCTTGTTTCCACTAATGTTGTTATAAGGAGAGGTGAAGTTGTTACATGACCATTAGGACCCCCAGAGTATGAAGCTAAAGAAGATCGAAGGAAAAAAAACCTTGATCAAAGCAAGCCAAGAAGATGACACACTAGTGGATCCTCAAGATTAAACTGCTCAAGAAACACAAGACCAAACCTTGGAGGAGAAAAATGATGCACATGATGACCGCTATGACTCTGATGCAAATATTGTTGATCCAAGAGAAGAAAAAGAGATAATCAATGAAGATGAAGTTGTTAAAGTAGAAAAGAACAAAGTCGATAAGCAAGAGCAAAAGAAAACAACAAAAGAGCCTGATCCGCCACAAATGATAAAAGACAAGAATAAGAAAGGTGAGTAAAAACTTCCATATCCAGACCTGTAACATCCCTAAAATCATGTTTCAAAACTCATGCACATCATCTATGCATTCATGATCATTTAGGGTTCATTTTCAAAACCATTTCAAAAATAGGAGCATATGTTGCTCATTATTTTATGTAAGTATGCTCTAGCCTTAGTGCTACTTTCTAATGAGAAAGATAATTATTTTATTCAGTAATGTTTTGAGTTCAAACTTAAGAGTCTTCCAAAGCTTGGGCAAAGTTTTCAAAACAAAGTATGGATATAAAACCAATTGTATGCGTATTATTTATATCTCATAAAGGCATGGTTTTATTTTATTTTTCAAATGATCAAAGTGTTTGTGAGTAAACAGAAGTGTTTGACACACATTTGAGTACAAAGTTCACTGTATAAAAATCTAGAGAAGATTTGGATTCAAACTTATTTGAAATAGGGTTTGAAAATCATTTCTAAAAATCAAACAGAAAAAGAAAAGGAAAAAGGAAAAAAAATAACCCTGGCACCAGCCTTTCGGCCCAACCCAACCACTCAGCCCATCTAGCCCAGCAACTCTCTCCCGCGAAGAAAACGATTCGCACTCAGAAACCTACCCCTCAGTCATTGACTGCCTGGACCCACCTCCTCTCTTTTTCTCTCGCTGACAACAATGGCCCACGAGATCGTCATCGTCTCCACCAAGCGACGAGTTCCTCCCCCAAATCACTTTGGTCGTTTCCTGTTTAATTCGCAGATTCAATTCCCGTTGAATGCTCGAGTAATTCACGCCCACGTCCACGCCTACTTAATCCCCTCCTCCTTCCGCTCTTTTCCCCTCATGCCACACCCGTAGAGAGCCCCTAGGCTGCTAGGAATTGTCTCGAGACGCCCCTCTGCTCCGACGAGCTCGTCGTCGAATTACGGTAAGCACCGCATTCCCCTCTGCCTATGGTTTAGTCTAGCTGTTTCTGCATCCTCGTACGCACCTACTGACACCCTCCGCTTGCTTGCGCATGCTCTGTAGCCTTGGCAACATCATCGACTGAGCTCCACCACCGTCTGCTCGAACTCCGACGACCGTTCCCCGTAAGCCCCAGCTTCCCCTCTCCCTCTGTTTGATACGTGTGTGATCCCCAGCATCCTACGCACCTAACGATACCCTTTTCTCATCTTAGCGTGGCCTAGAACATCATCTTCATCGCCAACCGAGAGCAACCGACGCGTCTCGATCTCCGACGAGCAATCGACATCGACTCCGTATGCCCCTTCGCCAACCGAGCACACGTCGAGCATCCCCTCTCCACGGAGATTCTGGTGAGCATCCTCACACCTCCCCGCACGACCTAGTTCGCTGGCAAGCTTGCAACCAGAGCGCGCCACCGCCTGTCGCCACCGCCAGCGCCGCCACTCGATGGCCAAACGCTGTGAGCCGTGCGATGTAGATCGGACGAACGCGATAGAACATAGTCGAAGAGGTATGGGTAGATATGAGCCGCAGATGTTAAGTAGATCTGACGGTGCGCGAGCACGATCCAGCACGAAGCGGTACCCTCCAATCAGGAAGCGCCGCGTGGCATGTGTTTCGTTTTAAAATTTTGAATTAGATATAATAGATGTTTAAACTTGTTTAATTCATAACTTTTGATTCCCACGTCCAAATTTGACAAATTTTATATCAATGGAATCAGGAGAGAAAATCCTTTCCATTTATGCAATGTTTTTAATGTTTTGCCTCTGTTAAAATGTTTGTTTATGCAGAAACATTTGTAGGCATAATTTGAGTATAGTAATTATTTGAAAAATATTCTATTACTCAAATAAAGTTTATTTGGCAAGTTTGAACTTGTTTAAGATTAAGTACTATGCACTTGTCTTGTTTGGTGTAGGAAATCATCACATGGCATTATGCATGCATCCATATATTTTTGCTTGTATATATTTTGTAAGTGATTTTGGTGCTATTATTTTATGTGTAGATTTTGGTGCAAATAGTGATTGTGATTGTGAGGATTGTTGCTACTCTCCAAACTACCAAGGCAAGTGGTGCTTCATGATATTATTCCTATGTTTTTCAACTATGCACTAGAAATATTTTGCTAGACTTGCATGAATATTTTGATCTATATGCTATGCTTGGGAAATCCTAGTAGTTGTAGAATTGCTAGAAATTTCTAAGTTAAGATGCTTATCTATGCCATGCTTAGCCTAGCTAGTAGAAACCAAGGGTGGTTATATATTCATGCTATGATAACATATTTCTAAGTCTTTGGACTTGTGTTTTGCATAATAAAACAACTAAGTGAATGAAACACCTGGGTGGAATGATGGTTTATGTTGAGTGGTTACACAAGGCCCATTTCTATGGTTTACCTTGTGTATCTCACTTGTGGAAATCCACCCAGGAACAAAGGGATTTGAGATGCCATATTTTAAGATGCTTCTAGTGCAGCCACTTGGCAATATGGGCTCTGCCTGGATCACATAGGTTGAAATAACATAGCCATTTGGAAAGTTGGTGGTAGTGGGATGATAGGTTGGAACGCGTCCATTTGGTCGAAGGGAAGGCTTCTGAAAGGTCCTGTCTTGGTTAAAATCAAGTCTTGTGGGGAAAGTGCACAACCTCTGCAGATGGAAGAATCTAAGTACTTAGCCATGTCCTTGGTATTGGACAACTTGAGCATCAAGACATGGAAGCTATCAAGAATCTCCTCATCCCAATTTCTAAGTAAAAACTTGTGTTTGAACAAGGGTGAAGGTTACCCAATGTCTATTGGTGGTTCCTTGGGAAAGATTTTGTAACATCCCTAAAATCATGTTTCAAACTCAAGCATATCATCCATGCATCCATGATCATGTAGAGTTCACTTCAAACAAACCAATTCAAAAACAGGAGCATATGAGCTCATTATTTTATGTGATCAGCATTTAAAACAAATGCTACTCTCCAATGAGAGATTGTTGTTCATTGAACCAAACCTTGTTGTCCTATTGCTCTTAGATTGTATTGCTAGATTGCTAGGATTTAAACCAAAGTTTCAAAACAAATATGACTTGAAAACCAATTTCAAAACCTATTTAAAACTAGTGCTATGTCACTGCTTATTTTATTTTATTCCAAGTAACCAGGCCAATTCAAAGTGACCACTTGGTTTTGTGCCCATATTTTTGAGTGTTGCACTCTACAAAAATTCTGAAAAGATTTGAAATCAAACAGCTTTTGAAATCATTTGAATTTGATTCCTGAAATTGCAAACAGAAAAAGAAAAGGAGAAAAGAAATAGAAAAGGGTCGGTGCCACCTTTCTAGCCCAACAATAGAACCAGCCCACTAAGCCCACCCGGGTTCCCCCTTCTCTCTCTCTCACTCGCAGACAAACCCGCCAAGTCAATGACCGCCTGACCCCACCTCCTCTCTGTTTCACTCGCTGGCAAGTGGAACCTGCGACCACGTCGTCGTCGGCTTCAATCACGCGCGGCCGAGGCGCTCGCTCCGCCGTTACCTCGCCGCAGTCACTGCGAGCTTAATTGCCATTGATTCTGCGCGTAATCACCGCCCCCTCCTGCCTATTTAACCCCCTCTGCACCGCGAGAATTTCCCCTCACCTAGCGCCACCACTCTGCCACCAGGCTGCCCGTATTCGCCCTTGCACCGCCGCAGGCAGAACCCTCTCCGGCGACCAATCCTGGTAAACTCCGTGCTCCCCTTCATCTCTGGTTCATGCGAACAGCTTCGCAACCTCCTTGCGCTCCTACTGACACCTCTAGTTCGTCCTGTACTGCCCCAGGTCGACGACTCCATCAAGCACAGCAAGGTCCCGACGACGTCTTCGACTCCGGCTATCACATCCCAAGATTTTCCAAATCTTGTAATGTGAAAATAACTGAATAAAATAAAACTTTGTTTGATTTTCAGGGCCAGAAGAAGTTTTTTTTTGAATTTAAATGGAACTTCAAACCTATTTGGATTAAATAAAATCCTAAAGGGATTTAAAAGGTTAAACATTTATAAAAGAAAAATAAAATATTTGAAATTGCTATTTTTGAATCTTTCAAATAAAAGGTTTTGGTTTCCAAAGGAAAAGGAAGGATTTTAAAATAAGAAGTTATTTTATAGAGCCAAAATTAAACCTTGACCAAGCATTTTGAGATAAAACATTTTGTTAAAAATGGTAAAGGTTTGTTTAAATAAAATAATAAGGATTTAATATCCAAGTCCTATTAATAAAAGTTCTGTTATTTTACTTAACTTTCAAAACTTGTTTATTCAATTTAAATAAGATTTTCAATGATTTATATTCCCAAATAAAACCTACTAAATTGGTTTTGAAAATATTGGGATTTCAAATAGAAATTTTATTAAATAAATCAAAACCCTATTTGATAGATAAACCATGGCCCATTTTATTTAATTAAGGAATTGAACCTAAAAATATTAAAAGTATTATTTTATTTTTATTTTTGGATTTTGAATCATGTTACTAAACAGAACTAATTTCAAAATGTCAAAGTTTGGTGAATGGTTTGAATTAGTTTGGACCTTGTTTGTTTGTTTTGAAATTCAAAACAGAAATTGGAAATGGAAAAAGAAAAGAGTTCAGTGCAGGAAAAATATAAAGAATAGGACAACCCAACCCAGCAGCCCAACATGCCTAGAAGCAGCCCAGTATTCCCTCCCCGAAAGAAAACGATTCGCACTCATTATTTGACCCGCAGAGACGATGACTGGTGGACCCTTCGCTCACTTCTTTCCCCCACTGACGACTGGACCCATTTTCCCTGTTCATCCTCCTCACCCGCGCGACCAGTTCTTCTCCCCCCTCGTCGCCGTTTCCTGCAGAAATCCCGCGGCTTCAATTCGCCATAATGCCGAGCCTTTACCTCGCCTTGACCATGCTCGATAAAATGCCAGCGTCCCTTCTTCATTTCCCCTCTGATTCCTTCCCCAAGCACGCCACCAGGCCTCCCCAATTCCTCCTCGAGCTCCCCTGACTCCGACGAGTCTCCTTGTCGATTCCGGCCAAGTATCACCGCCCCTTGCCTCCCTGTGCAACCTAGCAGCTTCCCCACTCCCAGACGCACCTCCCAGCACTTTTAGTTCGACCGCGGGCGCTCCAGAGCAACGTCTGCAACGAGCTCTGAACGATGCCGCCGTCCGCTCCAACTCCGACGAGCCCCACAGGTAGATTCCGGTCGCCCCTCTTCTTCTCGTTCACGCACACAGCACCTCCATGATCTCCTGTGTCTAACCATGCCCTCGGTTGTTCTTCTCGTGATCTGTAGCAACGTCTCCGACCACGACTGAGACCACCCGACGTTGTCCTCCACTCCGGCGAGCAATCCTACTAAGACCAGAACGCCCCTCGCCTGACCAACGCCTCCTCGAGCTTCACCGCGACCTCCTGCACCTGGTGAGCCCCTTCACTTCCCTCCTTGCGTCTCGCCTGGCACCGCCATTGCCCGCCGTCAGCCGGCGCAGCGCCGCCAAACTTTGGTCGAGTGCTGCAGACCGTAGGATCTTAATCCGACGCTTACGATAGATCATTTAAGTCGCGAAGAGGTACGCTCTCTGGACCACACGATCTAGTTAGATCCAACGCACTGCATTGCCGATCCGGCTGAACCGGTACCGTCCAGTTAAAACACGTCGCGTGTCACCTGTCCTGTTTAAAACAAATTTGAAATCTGATTGAGATTCAATTTTCAAACCCTTATAACTTTGGATCCACACGTCCAAAAATTACATATTTTATGTCGTTGGATTCAGAAGAGCAAGACCTAGCCAACCCTGCCCTTGGTTTAGCAAATAGTATCTGTTAGTTTGCTTGTTTTTGCAGATTCTTTTGTGAGCTTGTTTAGAGTAGGAAAATTGTTTAAAAATGATTTTTGGGTTAAAACCTTTGCAAAATGGTTTGTTGTGACCTTACTGACCCTAGGAACCAACCCATGGTTTTGAAAATGAAATTGGAAAAATTTAGAATGGATTAATTGAATTAGTCTATTTCTAGCTAAGTAAAGATAATGGTTTTATTATGAAAAGGATTTTGGAATAAAAACTTTGGGAAAATATTTTGATTCAAAGCTACTGACCCAAAACACCAAGACTTGAGAGTTAGAAACTTTTGGTGAGAAACTTAAAGATTTTTTATTTGATAAAATCATTTTCCACCATATAAAATGTTGAATGGATTTTAAAATAGTTTTTGGGCAAAACCCTCTAACTAATGACTTTGCCATTTTGGTAAATGACCAATTTGGACCTTACAAAGTTTAGAAACCTAGTGGAGACCATCCTTGCAATAGAACCATCCTTTGCATACTTATGCATGACTTAGATTCCATTGCTTTGTGAGTGTGAAATTGTTTGTTTGACTTTGGTTTGGAATGTTAGTTGATTTTTGTGTTTGCTTGATTGACTTGTAGTGAATTTAGCAAAGTGTGAGACTAGCAAGATCAAGGAGTGAACCACCATTCCCTACCAAAAAGGCAAGTGACACTATCATCTAAAGTCCTACTATTTTCATTATACTTAGTGGATTTTGAAAACATGCATGAAAAGATATTTCTATACTTATGCTATGATAAATCCTAATAGGATTCCCTATACACTCCTTAGTGAAAATATTGTAGTTGATAAATGCTTACCCATGCTAGATTTTGAAAAGAGATACATGTTGAGATTTTACAAAGGTTGAGAAAAGGACTTGTGTTTTACATAATAAAACAAGGACTCAATGAACCACCTAGGTGGAGGATACTTTAAGTTTTGGAGAAGGTGGCAACAAAAGGAACCATGTCTATGGAAATCACTTTGTGTTGTGCTCCAAATGAAAACCACCTAGGAAACTTAGAGATTGAACATGTTTCTCCAATTGTGGCTTTCATGTGCAACCACATGCTATTAGGCTCTGGCTTAGTCAACTACATTGGGAAGACCCATGCACTGTCTTCAGTTAACTCGACATGGGGATCTGGAATGCTTCATGGGTGCTGAAGGCAAGCTAGCAATGGTGTATGGGAGGACCTTTTGGAAAGACTTCGTCACATTCTCAATCTGCCAGTACTCCATCTTGGTGAGCACTAATCCAGTAGGCCACTGGTGGCAAAAGGATGGGATTGTGACATGTGGGTAAAGTGTACTCCTGCAGGTTAATAAAATCTAAGTACTTAGCCGTGTCCCGGTTATGGACAATCTGAGCAACTAAAGTTTGAACTATGGGAGATCTCGACATTCCAACTTCTAAAATAAAAACTTGATGCACTTGGGGGTACCAAGGAATTCAAAGAGATTTTGTTAAGCTTGATGCACTTGGGGTTACCAAGGTGCTCAAGAGATTTTTTGCTTAACACCTGATGTACTTGGGATTACCAAGGAACTCATGAGGTTTTGATAAAACTTGTTGCACTTGGGGTTACCAAGTAGCTCAAGGGATTTTGACAAGGACTTGAACACTTGAGTTTCTACCAAGGAGTTCAAGGAACTTGGAAAAAGAGATTTGACAAAGGACCAAAACCATTTTTAAAAGATAGGATAAATATAACTTTATGCAAATAAGCCTTAAGCTCTACTTAACCAAATATGCATGTATGGATAGGATCCACTCATATTATACAAAGTAGTGAAACTTGCCAATACAATTCAAATGTATTGACCCTTGTGGCTGTAACATGTAATGTTGCAGGTTTGATTGATTCTAGTGAAGTTTAATTGACTAGGATTACAAAGTCTACAACCAGCATTTGCCTGTGGTACTTTGAAGATGAAGGACCCATGATTTTAATTATTCTGCTGCAATGTAATGTAATAGCCAAATGAGCTATGTGTGGTGTAATAAAATTATGTTATTCCTGGTTATAAAGTTATGTTATGACCTTTGTATCTTGATATTACATCTTAACTGTGGATGCTAGCTAATGATCCAGGGACTAGCATTGTAAACACAGGAGGAATCTACCCTATTATAAGGTAGATGCCTCTACAGATGGTATCAGAGCATTGTGTTGCCTGTAGGATTTGTAAACCCTAGGATTGGACAAAAACCCTTAGAAAAATAGGAGTTATATTTTGATCCAAAACTTATTTACAAAAACACTTGTAAACTCTTTCCTTAACCATTTTTGGTTTCAACTCTACACCTCTTCTACTTCAACTTGATGGAGAAACCTACCCATGGCCAAGGACTACACTATGTGCAAAGGACTTCTTCAACACTTTCAACTCTAATGACTTCAACTACTTCAACTCTAATGACTTCAACTTCTTCAACTCTAATGACTTCAACATCTTCAGCATTTTCACCAAGGACTTCCAACTTGGATATCACTAAGGACTACAACTAAGACAAAGAAATCTTGCTCAAGATTTAGATACTGAGGGAATGCAAAAGTTAGAAGAAGCCTACATCACTTGAAGTTTTGTAACCAAGAGTTTTTCTCAAGGAAACCATGATCTCATACAAGAAGAATCATGAAGGAAGGAAAAATCACAAGTGAACCATATAGATGGACCACCATAATTTAGTTAAGACAAAACACACCAACTTATGTGGTGTAACAAAAATATTTTATTGCCTAAGTATGTGCCTGAACTTTGTTTAAGTGAAATGTTTGGTTTGTGATTGCATGTACATTGTTTGTGTGAATTGTGATGTGTGTGATTAGAATTGATTCCTTAGAAAATCTTTTGCCTATTCTAATCTTCCTTCAACCCAAACAGATGACTACCCCAAAAGACTCCAAGGTTGATGACACCAACACCAACCAAGAGGACAACATGAAAGAGATCATAGCAACCCAGAATCAGTTAAATCAACTGACAGCTCAGTTCATAGCCAACAATAGTGATAAAGATCCAGCACTGCAAAAGTTTTTGGAGGAACAATCCCAACTGATGCTTAAGGTGACTAATCTAATGATCAGCATGGAAGAAAACTATCCCAAAAGAGTCTTTGACAACAAGGATGACAGAAATATTGTTCTAGATGGAGCACCAACTTGCATTATCTGTGGAGACAAGAATCATACTTCCAAGGAACATGAAGGTCAATGCCCTAACTGTGAAGAAAATCATCCTGTTGGACAATGTCCCACCTCTCAAGCCACTTATTATTTGTGTGAAGGAAACAATCATACTCCTATACAATGCCCCATCTACTCCATGGTGGAACAAAGGAAACAAGAAGGATCCAAGTATGCCAAGAATGTTGATGACAAAGGAAAAGGACCACTTATACCTCCAAAAAAGACAACTGTGGCATCCCGCAAAACCACTACTAGAAAATCGCGTTGTTTTTGTGCAACGTATCATCCTGACCGCATGCTCATGTCGTCATGCCACATTGCATTTGAGCATCGTCATGTCATCATGCATATGTTTGTCAAAAACTAGTTTCTAAAAAAAACCTACCTTTGTTTTCTAAATAACCCCCGTCTTTATTTCAAATTAAAACATAGGTCTGTTCAGATCTTTTATTTGTCTAAAAAGTATTTACAAAAATGTTTTACAAATAAAATAAATAATAAAATGTTTTGTCCGGGGAGGCAGTCCGATCAGTCAGGCCAGAGGCCCAACCTGACCAGACTACCTACTACCCGGCCCAAAAGAAACCCTAGTCAAAAATATCTAATCCTAAAACTACCCAGTCCTACTCTACCCACTCTAGTCCTATCCAGCCCTCCACCTCACTCCCACCACTCACGGATGGCCACCTCACCCTCTCCACATCACCTGCCAACCCCAGCCCGCCACCTCAGCCGGTCGCCCCTCCCCCTGGCCAGCCTGGCCACTCCCACCCCCGCCACCACCTGGGCGCATGCCCCTGGTCCGCCCCCAACTCCCCATCTTCTTCTCTCCCTGCCACAGGGCCCCACCTCCCACCCTCCTGTCGCTCGCCCACCAACCCCACGCGGCCACCCACACAATGACCCTGTCGCGTACGCACCGCCCCGCTCCCTGGGCCCCACCCCGACCCCGCTCCCTCTCTCCCCTACCTCCCCATCGTCTTCCTTCGATCCCCGCCGCATCCCGCACCAACCCTCTCTCCCCCGACGCGTCTCCCTCTGGCCTCTCTCGCCTCGTCCCCATCGCGCTCCCCGTCTCCACCTCCTTCCGCCGCCGGCCTTCTCTCTGCCTCGCCGGAGCCGCCTCTCCTGGCTTCCTCCTCTCAGGCCGCCCCGCCCCAAGCTCTACTGCAGCGCCGCCGCCTTCCTCTCCCTCTGCGGACGCCCCGTCGACCTCCTCCCGAGCCTCCGCCGTCCTCCATGCTCCTCTGGCCGCAGCCGTGACCGTCGCCGTCGCGGGCTCCCCACCAGCGGCCCTCCCCGATCTCCCTCGCCCTCGCTGGCGCGTCTGCGCCTGCGTGCCCCACCGCCACGCTGCCGCTCGGGCAGTACTGCATCGTCTGGCTCCGACCTGGCCCACAAGGCTGGCGCCGCCTGGACCTCCTCTTCTCCGGCTACGGTCCCGCTCTCCCTCTGGCCGCCCTTCCACCTCCGGGCAGAACCCCGTCGAGCGCCTCCTGCTCCGAAGCTCGCCTCTGCCTCCTCCCCTTCGTGACCGCCCGCTCAAGCCGCAGAGGAGACCCTTGTGCCGTTTGCCTGCGACGCGCGTCCTCATCTCTGGCGCCGGACCTCGCCACCGCCGCTCTGCTTCTCATCTCCGCCGTCGAGAACTGCCTCGCCACCCCCTGCCTCGGCCACGCACCGCTGTCGCCGCCCTCGTCCTCCGATGCAGCGCCGCCTCGGTCCCAAGGTTCTGGCCGCCTTTGCTCTCTACAGGCTTGGACGCCCGCCGCCTTCCCTGTTTTCGGCAGCTCGCGACCCCCTGGTGAACATGTTGAGTTTTGGCCAAGAGTGACCAGGGCTTTTTCCCATGAGTTTTCTGCAGGGCAGCTCTACACGACCCGTTCCTGTGTGCGTGCCTTCTTGGCACATCTTCTGCGCATGGCACTACTTGGTGCTACTTGGGGTGATACCACATCGATCTATTACATCGCGTTTGCTTGAACTGAAGCAGTGGATTCCGGAGACCATCATAACAAGAGCTCCGATCGAGATCTCTCGGTGGACAAGAGTGTCTATTTGAACAAGGAGCTCTTCATCGACAAGATCCTCTCCATGGCCACTGTAGATCCTCGCCTTGGAATCGAAGGCCTCCAGCTTGGGACCACCAGACCATCGACACCTATACGAGGAGCGAGACCATAGACACCAAGATCGTCTTCACGGATCCGAAGACCCCGGTACCCGATCCACCCAAGAACGACATCGACAAACGAAGACGGAACCATCAAGACCTTCGTCACAGAACGCCAAGATCGCCACGAGGACGACAAGTTCACCTTCCCGGACGCCAAGTTCGCCGAGAACCCGGATGCCAAGGACACCGACACGGGACGACAAGACCGCTTTTCCGCACCGATGCCGTCGACGTCGCACGCCAAGTTCTTCACCCCGAATGCCAAGACCGACTCGATGGCGCGGACCCGACAAGACCTTCGTGACGACAAGATCGGCACCGACCAGGGAGAATCCGATGTGCCCCGACACCGAACCAAGTCCTTCTTCGCGGAACGCCAAGATCTACTCTGTTATCCGAGAACGATCCCGCCGAGACCGAACCCTAGACCCAGAACCCTGAGACCGAACCCCGAACCCCCAGAACCAAGTTCTTCCGAGCCCAGATGTGTGAACCTTTCCCGAGCCCCTATTTTTATAAATGCTAGATATAAAACTGTCGCATATTAATTTGTTCATGCATGCATACTTGTCTGTGGTTTGGGGGCATTATGCCGATTCACCGCATAATTAAATAGGGAGTCGATATGCGGAATAACTTTGTCTTATTCCAGACTCCATTAAAATTGGTGTAGCGAACCGATGCCATGTTTTGCCATGTTAATACCACATTTAAATTGCGGGGTATCTAAATAACATGAACCTATTAATTAATTGTCGGGACCCCGGTTCCGCTTAATAAGATCTAATTGCATCGCATCTTTGCCATGTCATACATCATACATGCATCATGCCCGGTCTTCTGCCGTAATCTTAAATAGTGCATCCGGTGTTTATTCTAGTGTTTTGCTTCTTCGCGGATAAGGCCGTTGAGTTGATGCGAGTGTCGACCCGATCTTCGGTTGAACCTTCGGCAATGCTTTTCAGGCGAGCACCTCCCCCCTTCTACCTATCTTACTTTTATAGTATTTATTCCCTCCTGTTGACCTATTGCTATCTGTGATGCGTTGCTCTAGTTTTCGTACCCGTGATATCCCTTGCAGCCTTATATTGCCTTGGACACATCCTATTACCTGTTGATTGGTAGATAGTTGGACTTGCGCGTCGTAGTCGCTTGCTCAAGTGTTGTGTCGCCGTACCAAATTGCTGGAGTATTGCCGCATGTTTAATGTTGGAGATGACCATGGCTTTAATTATCGTTTAATTCAATTATCGTTTAATAACTAAAATTGAAGTAGGTAAATGCAGAGGCACAGGTGGGCAATAGATGTTATTTGGTTGTTAACCGTCCACTTGTGTCCCGTAGGACCCCGAGTACTTGATACCTGTTCCTTGAATATTCGCTATCCACATCCGGAGGATTATGGGACCCCAGCGAGCTTGATTCGTTCTTATTTCTTGGGGCCACAAACTAGTTTGAGGTTTTATTTACTATCCTGTACTTATGCCATTCTTTCTTGCTTTATTTACGATTGTGCGAGGAGCACTGTCTTGTTAGGGTCGTGACACGTTTTATCGACAAGCCAGCCCACATTTTCGGGTTCCCAGATCGTTCTGAGTCCCCACAAACCTTGAGTCCGTCTCGAGCCGCCAGCTTTGTTATGGTATACTTAATGGGGTGGCCCCTGAAACATTCTGAATCTGGTGATTGCTTTGTCGTGAAGGCCTCGTTGGGTTTTGATTTGGTTTTCGAGGTTGATCGAGTGTGTGTTGCTATTTGTGCACCCTCAGGTAAAACTTTCTGAAAGCCGTGTCCGTGGTTATGGACGACTTGGAGCACAGTATCTCGATCATAGACAACTATAACTAAAGTAGTGATATAAATTTGACTTTATAATGACTAGTAATCAGCTTCACTATAATGGAATGGCTAATAAAATTGCCAACAATTGCTTGTTTGGGTTGTCGCTTGCTACCATTGTATCTGACTAGTAAGTATTGCAACTACAACGGAATGGCAAAATAAAAGTACCAACAACTGCTGGGTTTTGGGATATCTCATGCTAATTGTATCTGACTAGTAAGTGTTGCAACTACAACGGAATGGTTAAATAAAACTGCCCACTGCTTATTTTATCAGGATGACTATCTATATTTGACTAGTAATTGCCGCAACTATAACGGAATGAGTAAAACTGCCAACGGTGTGAGTTCCTCGGTTGACTTCCTCGTTTGGTCTTGAGGGGGAATACCAGGATGGGTATGTTTGGTAGAAGTATCAGGTTGGTTCCGGATAGGTCTTTCTTACCCCTCTCTGATAGCCGACAGTTATCTCGAGTCTCTATAGGTTGTTTAGTGCATCTTGCTGCGCCGCTTGATCCACCATACCTATGTAGGCGAGGACCGCCAATTCTAGCCTCGCTGTCTTGGCCTCGATCGACCGCTCTCTCTTTTTCCTTTGCCCTTTGTCGGCACCCCTTTTTGTTTAAGCAGGTTTTGAGATCAACGTCGTTAGCAGGGTTACCCTTCCGGCTTGGCCTGGGCAGGGTTATGGACGCCATTGGTTATTCTTCAGGGCTCTTAGCTCAATTTGCATCTTGTCCGTACTCGAACGCTATATCGTTTTCCAGGTGATTTGGATCTTTGTATTGTATATCTGTATTCTTGACTCTTTGAGTCGCTGTTGAATATATATGTTTTGTGGGTTCCATCGAGGACTATTATGTAAAGATATTACTTCGTTTTCCACCCGCACGCAAGTGCCTGGTGGGCACCTTCGAATCGTTTCTATGCAGGTTTGGCGGGAAGCGCTGAAACTTGCATAGGGCCGATTCTGAGGGTGTTACAACAACCCAATTCAAAGGATCAAAGAAACCCATGAAACCAAGACCAGACATGAACCTTGTGCAATGTCGTAAATGTAAGGAAATGGGACACTACTCCAGTGAGTGCCCAGAGAACAAGAAGAATAAAGAGATTGACCAAGTGTGGTGCAACAACTGCAAAGAGTTAGGCCACTATGTAGCAACTTGTCCACAAGAGCCACGTAAAGAACTCAAGGACATCCATTGTTTCAATTGCAAGAACCAAGGACATTATGCAAGCAACTGTCCAGAGAAGATGAAGAACAAGTTGAACAAACCTATGGAGAAACTCAACCTTGGCCCATGAGTCAAGCGTGAAAAACTAAGGATACAAATGCAACTGTTTGCTTAGAGAAAATTTTCCCAGGATCCCAAGAAGGACAATATGTAATTTTTGTTTGAAATTTTTTTAAGGGTGGTAGTACCCTAGTTATTTTGAGCGTGCTTGTAACCCTAGCCTCCCCAAATATCGGGACGAGATTTATTTTAAGGGTGGTATCCTGTCACATCCCAAGATTTTCCAAATCTTGTAATGTGAAAATAACTGAATAAAATAAAACTTTGTTTGATTTTCAGGGCCAGAAGAAGTTTTTTTTTAATTTAAATGGAACTTCAAACCTATTTGGATTAAACAAAATCATAAAGGGATTTAAAAGGTTAAACATTTATAAAAGAAAAATAAAATATTTGAAATTGCTATTTTTGAATCTTTCAAATAAAAGATTTTGGTTTCCAAAGGAAAAGGAAGGATTTTAAAATAAGAAGTTATTTTATAGAGCCAAAATTAAACCTTGACCAAGCATTTTGAGATAAAAACATTTTGTTAAAAATGGTAAAGGTTTGTTTAAATAAAATAATAAGGATTTAATATCTAAGTCCTATTAATAAAAGTTCTGTTATTTTACTTAACCTTCAAAACTTGTTTATTCAATTTAAATAAGATTTTCAATGATTTATATTCCCAAATAAAACCTACTAAATTGGTTTTGAAAATATTGGGATTTCAAATAGAAATTTTATTAAATAAATCAAAACCCTATTTGATAGATAAACCATGCCCCATTTTATTTAATTAAGGAATGGAACCTAAAAAGATTAAAAGTATTATTTTATTTTTATTTTTGGATTTTGAATCATGTTACTGAACAGAACTGATTTCAAAATGTCAAAGTTTGGTGAATGGTTTGAATTAGTTTGGACCTTGTTTGTTTGTTTGGAAATTCAAAACCGAAATTGGAAATGGAAAAAGGAAAGAGTTTAGCGCAGGAAAAATATAAAGAATAGGACAACCCAACCCAGCAGCCCAACAGGCCCAGAAGCAGCCCAGTATTACCTCCCCGAAAGAAAAAAATTCACACTCATTATTTGACCCGCAGAGACGATGACTGGTGGACCCTTCGCTCACTTCTTTCCCCCACTGACGACTGGACCCATTTTCCCTGTTCATCCTCCTCACTCGCGCGACCAGTTCTTCTCCCCCTCGTCGCCGTTTCCTGCAGAAATCCCGCGGCTTCAATTCGCCATAATTCCGGGCCTTTACCTCGCCTTGACCATGCTCGATAAAACGCCAGCGTCCCTTCTTCATTTCCCCTCTGATTCCTTCCCCAAGCACGCCACCAGGCCGCCCCAATTCCTCCCCGAGCTCCTCTGACTCCGACGAGTCTCCTTGTCGATTCCGGCCAAGTATCACCGCCCCTTGCCTCCCTGTGCAACCTAGCAGCTTCCCCACTCCCAGACGCACCTCCCAGCACTTTTAGTTCGACCGCGGGCGCTCCAGAGCAACGTCTGCAACGAGCTCTGAACGACGCCGCCGTCCGCTCCAACTCCGACGAGCCCCACAGGTAGATTCCGGTCGCCCCTCTTCTTCTCGTTCACGCACACAGCACCTCCATGATCTCCTGCGTCTAACCATACCCTCGGTTGTTCTTCTCGTGATCTGTAGCGACGTCTCCGACCACGACTGAGACCACCCGACGTTGTCCTCCACTCCGGCGAGCAATCCTACTAAGACCAGAACGCCCCTCGCCCGACCAACACCTCCTCGAGCTTCACCGCGACCTCCTGCACCTGGTGAGCCCCTTCACTTCCCTCCTTGCGTCCTGTATCGCTGGCATCGCCACTGCCTGGCCGTCGCCGCCGCCGAGCGCCGCCAAACTTTGGTCGAGTGCTGCAGACCGTAGGATCTTAATCTGACGCTTACGATAGATCATTTAAGTCGCGAAGAGGTACGCTCTCTGGACCACACGATCTAGTTAGATCCAACGCACTGCGTTGCCGATCCGGCTGAACCGGTACCGTCCAGTTAAAACACGTCGCGTGTCACCTGTCCTGTTTAAAACAGATTTGAAATCCGATTGAGATACAATTTTCAAACCCTTATAACTTTGGATCCACACGTCCAAAAATTACAAATTTTATGTCGTTGGATTCAGAAGAGCAAGACCTAGCCAACCCTGCCCTTGGTTTAGCAAATAGTATCTGTTAGTTTGCCTGTTTTTGCAGATTCTTTTGTGAGCTTTTTTAGAGTAGGAAAATTGTTTAAAAATGATTTTTGGGTTAAAACCTTTGCAAAATGGTTTGTTGTGACCTTACTGACCCTAGGAACCAACCCATGGTTTTGAAAATGAAATTGGAAAAATTTAGAATGGATTAATTGAATTAGTCTATTTCTAGCTAAGTAAAGATAATGGTTTTATTATGAAAAAGGATTTTGGAATAAAAACTTTGGGAAAATATTTTGATTCAAAGCTACTGACCCAAAACACCAAGACTTGAGAGTTAGAAACTTTTGGTGAGAAACTTAAAGATTTTTTATCTGATAAAATCATTTTCCACCATATAAAATGTTGAATGGATTTTAAAATAGTTTTTGGGCAAAACCCTCTAACTAATGACTTTGCCATTTTGGTAAATGACCAATTTGGACCTTACAAAGTTTAGAAACCTAGTGGAGACCATCCTTGCAATAGAACCATCCTTTGCATACTTATGCATGACTTAGATTCCATTGCTTTGTGAGTGTGAAATTGTTTGTTTGACTTTGGTTTGGAATGTTAGTTGATTTTTGTGTTTGCTTGATTGACTTGTAGTGAATTTAGCAAAGTGTGAGACTAGCAAGATCAAGGAGTGAACCACCATTCCCTACCAAAAAGGCAAGTGACACTATCATCTAAAGTCCTACTATTTTCATTATACTTAGTGGATTTTGAAAACATGCATGAAAAGATATTTCTATACTTATGCTATGCTAAATCCTAATAGGATTCCCTATACACTCCTTAGTGAAAATATTGTAGTTGATACATGCTTAGCCATGCTAGATTTTGAAAAGAGATACATGTTGAGATTTTACAAAGGTTGAGAAAAGGACTTGTGTTTTACATAATAAAACAAGGACTCAATGAACCACCTAGGTGGAGGATACTTTAAGTTTTGGAGAAGGTGGCAACAAAAGGAACCATGTCTATGGCAATCACTTTGTGTTGTGCTCCAAATGAAAACCACCTAGGAAACTTAGAGATTGAACATGTTTCTCCAATTGTGGCTTTCGTGTGCAACCACATGCTATTATGGATCTGGCTTAGTCAACTACATTGGGAAGACCCATGCACTGTCTTCGATTAATCGGACATGGGGATCTGAATGCTTCATGGTGTCAAGGCAAGCTAGCAATGGTGTATGGGAGGACCTTTTGAAAGACTTCGTCACATTCTCAATCTGCCAAGATTCCATCTTGGTGAGCACTAATCCAGTAGGCCACTGGTGGCAAAAGGATGGGATTGTGACATGTGGGTAAAGTGTACTCCTTCTGCAGAAGTTAATAAAATCTAAGTACTTAGCCGTGTCCCCGGTTATGGACAATACTGAGCAACTAAAGTTTGAACTATGGGAGATCTCGACATTCCAACTTCTAAATAAAAACTTGATGCACTTGGGGGTACCAAGGAATTCAAAGAGATTTTGTTAAGCTTGATGCACTTGGGGTTACCAAGGTGCTCAAGAGATTTTTTGCTTAACACCTGATGTACTTGGGATTACCAAGGAACTCATGAGGTTTTGATAAAACTTGTTGAACTTGGGGTTACCAAGTAGCTCAAGGGATTTTGACAAGGACTTGAACACTTGAGTTTCTACCAAGGAGTTCAAGGAACTTGGAAAAAGAGTTTTGACAAAGGACCAAAACCATTTTTAAAAGATAGGATAAATATTACTTTATGCAAATAAGCCTTAAGCTCTACTTAACCAAATATGCATGTATGGATAGGATCCACTCATATTATACAAAGTAGTGAAACTTGCCAATACAATTCAAATGTATTGACACTTGTGGCTGTAACTTGTAATGTTGCAGGTTTGATTGATTCTAGTGAAGTTTAATTGACTAGGATTACAAAGTCTACAACCAGCATTTGCCTGTGGTACTTTGAAGATGAAGGACCCATGATTTTAATTATTCCGCTGCAATGTAATGTAATAGCCAAATGAGCTATGTGTGGTGTAATAAAATTATGTTATTCCTGGTTATAAAGTTATGTTATGACCTTTGTATCTTGATATTACATCTTAACTGTGGATGCTAGCTAATGATCCAGGGACTAGCATTGTAAACACAGGAGGAATCTACCCTATTATAAGGTAGAGGCCTCTACACCGGCGACTAAATTCGGTGAGCCCCGTGTTCCCCTTCGTTTCTGACTCACACGAGAGTGTTCGCCGTAGCCTTGCGCACCCCCTGATACCATTGATTCGTGCTAGGGTGACCCGGAGCGCCGCCAACGACTTCGTCACCGAACACCCGACGCTTTCAGCAACTCCGACGAGCTCGTGCTGCCGTGTCCGTGCGCCCCTTGTCAAGCCATCGCCACGTTGAGCTTCAGTGCATCACCACGAAACTGGTAAGCGTCTCCGACGACCCCAAAACCCCCTGTAGCGCCGCGCCGCCGTAGACAGAGCACGCCGCCACCAGTTGCCACCGCCAGCTCCGCCCATTCGTGGTCGCTTGATCGATGACCGTTGGATCTAGATCCAGCGCATAGGAATAGATCACTTAACGAAACGGTACGCTTAGATCTGGACCGTGCGCGGTCACTTTAATCCAACGGCTTGCATCGACCGATCCGTGCGAACCGGTACGCACCAATCAGAACATGACGCGTGGCTAGGGTTTAGATTTAAAATCAGGTTTTTTGAATCTATTAGATGTTTGATTTTGTTTGGATCATAACTTTTGATTCCCATGTCCAAATTTGATGAATATTATATCAATGGAATCGGGAGAGAAAGCCCTTTCCAAATATGCAATGTGTTTAATGTTTTGTTTCTGTTAAAATGGTTTTATTTACAGAAACATGTGTAGGCATATTTTGTGTATATAAGTTATTTGAGAAATGTTTTAGTGTTTAAATAAATGTTGTTTGGAAAGTTTTGAACTTGTTTATGAACCAGTACTGTGCACTTGTCTTGTTGAGTTTAGAAAATCATCTCATATCATATTGCATGCATCCATATATTTTTGCTTGTATTTATTTTGAATGTGATTTGTTGCAATGATTTTATGTGTAGATTTTGGTGCCAATAGTGATTGTGATTGTGAGGAGTGTAGCTACTCTCCAAACTACCAAGGCAAGTGGTGCTTCATGATATTTTTATCCCTATGTTTTCTACTATGCATTAAAAATATTTTGCTAGTCTTGCATGGTTATATTTTGCTTATATGCTATGCTTGGGAAATCCTAGTAGTTGTAGAATTGCTAGAAATTTCTAAGTTAAGATGCTTATCTATGCCATGCTTAGCTTAGCTAGTAGCAACCAAGGGTGGTGAATTATTCATGCTATGGAAAAATATTTCTAAGTCTTTGGACTTGTGTTTTTGCATAATAAAACAACTAAGTGAATGAAACACCTGGGTGGAATGGAAGGAATGGTTTATGTTGAGTGGTTTCACAAGGCCCATTTCTATGGTTTACCTTGTGTATCTCACTTGTGGAAAGCCACCCAGGAACAAAGGGATTTGAGAGGCCAAATGTTAAGAAGCTTCTAGTGCAGGCACTTCGCAATAACTTAGCTATTTGGACAGTTGGTGGTAGTGGGATGATAGGTTGGAACGCGTCCATTTGGTCTAAGGGAAGGCTTCTGAAAGGTCCTGTCTTGGTGAAAATCAAGTCTTGTGGGGAAAGTGCACAACCTCTGCAGATGGAAGAATCTAAGTACTTAGCCATGTCCCTGGTATTGGACAATTTGAGCATCAAGACATGGAAGCTATCAAGAATCTCCTCATCCCAATTTCTAAGTAAAACTTGTGGGTGAACAAGGGTGAAGGACCCCAATGTCTATTGGTGGCTCCTTGGGAAAAGTTTTTGACAAAGAAAAACCTAGTGATTTCAACTAATAGGCAAAACCTATTTTTGAGCAAAGCAAGCCTGAGCTACACTTAGCCAAAAAGCATATAGTATTTAGTCCACCAATATTCTACTAAGGTATCACTTGCCAATACTATTCCAATGTATTAACCCACTGTGGCTGTAACTTGTGATGTTGCAGGTTATTCTGATGAGGATTAGGAGTCATGAGTCTACACTCAACATGTTTGCCTGTGGCACATGAAGATGAAGACTTTTATCTATTTACTTATTTAAACTCTTGTACTAGGCCTGTGGCCATGGAGTTGTAAAGACTATGTTTGTCTCTGGAATGACTGTAATAATGACCTTTGTTTCTGTGTACTTCATCTTAAACTGTAGATGCTAGAATTGATCCAGGGACTAGCATTGCAATCACATGGATCCTTTTTCCTTTATAAAGGATGGATCTTACAGATTTTGACAAATAAAAACTTAGAGTTTTCAACTAATAGGTAAACCTATTTTGAGCAAAGCAAGCCTAAGCTACACTTATCCAAAATGCATATAGTATTTAGTCTACCAATATTCTATTAAGGTATCACTTGCCAATACTATTCCAATGTATTGACCCACTGTGGCTGTAACTTGTGATGTTGCAGGATATTCTGATGATGATTAGGGGTTATGAGTCTACACTCAACATGCTTGCCTGTGGCACATGAAGATGAAGACTTATTTATCTTATTATATATTTGAACTCTTGTATTAGGCCTGTGGCCATGGAGTTTGTAGAAGACTATGTTTGTCTCTGGAATGATATGTAATAATGACCTTTGTTTCTGTGTACTTCATCTTAAACTGTGGATGCTAGCATTGATCCAGGGACTAGCATTGCAATCACAGGGATCCTTACCTTTATAAAGGGAGGGATCTTATAGATGGTATCAGAGCACTGTGTTGCCTGTAGGATTATGAACCTAGGATTGGAAACCACTAAGGAAAAAAAATTCAACAACTTCCACACTTGTCTTTTCTTCTCGTAAACTTTTCTAATGTTCTTTCTCATCTCTATTTGTAGATGAACTCCATCAACGAAGCCGTGAAGAAGGGACCACTCATGACTATGACTTTAGAATGTGAGATAGAATTCCCCAAGGCTCTCAAGGACATCATGGTTGCCATGGGAATACATGGTGCAGCTGTGTACAAAGGTTTTCCTGTGATGGATGAAGGAGTTGAGTACTGGTGGGTGCAACTTCACTTGTATAAAAACAAGGAAGACAACCACAAGGACTCAAGATTCTGCATGGTCACCAACTCAGTGATGCACACCACATTCTTTGATTCAGCAAGGGATGCAGCTTGGAAGGCCATCAAAGAACTTAGTGATAGAATCAAGTGCAGAATGCTTAACACCCAGAATAACCTTAAGGAAGAAAAGAAGCATACCCAAGAGTTAGAGGCTACCAACCAAAGTTTAAGGAAAGACATCATAGGCTTAGCAATGGAGTCATGTGATCTAGATAAACAGATTGCCTCTAGGGATGCCCTGTTAGCCAACTTGGCAAGTGAGATGGGATTGTAACATACTTCATTAGTTGGACCACCACACTTACCATTTTATTTCCCAAATGTTGTTTAAAATAAGTTGAACCTTGGTTGTTTGTAATGAATCCATGTATGCCATGACTTGTGTGTTTTGATTTCCACAGTTATGCATGTGATGCCTTGTCTTGTGATTTATCTTAAATTGTGTTGATTCTAACTTTTTCTATCTTATTAAATAGATGCCTAATGTTACTATCAGCACGGCTGAAGAGTTCAAGGGAACTCGTTTTGGCACTCGTATTATTGAGCTCACTAGTTTGCTCAATCTCCCACTTCCTACTATCATGATGCTTCCCCTCACCAAGTTTGAGAGGAAAGACCTTTGGGGCTTCAAGGTTAATCAGCCAGGACGCCAGACTGAGCCTACCACGGAGGCAATCATCTTCAAGCTCATGCATGATGACAAGGAGAGAGGCCTAGAGGTAGTCATGCGGGATTTGCTTGGACGTTTGCTAGGGAGACACTCTCAAGAGGTTAGAGGTACTCACTTCCACGCCTTTGGTAGACGTGATGAGGATGGTGAGGCCATTGACTTCGAGGATACTTCGAGAGAGACGGCAGAGCCGATTCGTCTATACCTCCAGGACTTAGAGGTTCTTCTTAGGCACCTAGATACTGATAGGACCAACGTCATGCTCAGCAATGACGAACTCTAGGTGCAGCTTCGTGAGAAGGACAAGCTCTTCGCGGAGCAAGATGAAATAGTCAAGGAGATGGAGGCCAAGTTTGAGAGTCAGGATATAAAGTTCAAGAGTCAAGAAAAGAGAGTCCAGGATAGGAACAAGAGGATTCGACACATGACTGCAGAACTAGAGGCCAAGGACTTCGATCTTGAGCATCAGCAAGGTGTGATTGAGAGGCTTCGTGCACAGAGGAGGGCTCTCAAAGCCAAAGTAGAGACCTTGACCACCAATGTCGAGGAAATCAAGACCGCTATGGAGAATGCAGGTCTTACACTTGTTGATGAGGAGGTTGATGCAGAGGAGTAGTGATGACTACTCATGTACCATTTATTTACCATACTTTTGATTAATGAGTCGCAATGACCATCCAACATGTGGATGGCTTGCTATTGGTGTGTTTACTTTTCGAAAAAAAACTTGTTGTCTGTGTTGTTGAACTTTTACTACTATGATGCATGATTGTGATTGTTATGTGATGTATTGTGCATGTTAGCATCTATGGGTATCTCATTCTTATCCTTATTAAAAACCACAGATGCCTCCCCGACGTGCAAATCCCAACCCCAACAACAACAATATCACCCCTGACATGCAGCAGATGATGACAGCTCAAACGCAGCTGATGCAAATGATGACCATGTTCATCTAGAATCAGAACAACAACAACAACAATAATAATAACAACAACAACAATCAGAACAACCCACCGGGTTTTGACATGCTTACCAGGTTCTTAAGGCTAAGGCCAGCAAAGTTCTCAGGAACTACTGATCATATGATGGCCAATGATTGTCTATGCTCTATGAACAAGGACTTAGTAACTGTTGGCTGTACTGATGAAGAGAAAGTCAGATTTGCAGCTCACTTGTTGGAAGGACCAACAGCCACTTGGTGGGATAACTTCCAGATCACCACTCCCATTGAGGATGTGACATGGGCTATCTTTGAAGATGGTTTACGTACCGCTCACATCTCATCCGGAGTGATGAGTTTGAAAAATAAAGAATTCCATAATTTGAAGCAGCGCCACCGCAGCGTGGCTGAATATATTGAGGAGTTCAACAATCTGGCGTGATATGCACCGGATGAAGTTGACACTGCTGCTAAGAGGAAGGAAAAGTTCCTTGAAGGGTTGAATGATGAATTGAACCTGTAGTTAGCTGTGGCCTATGTTCCCACATACCAGTCTCCTTGTGACAAGGCTACTATTTTGGAGAGCAAAATGAAACAAGTTGAAAGCAGGAAGAGGAAGCACTCTAACAAGCACAGCTCGGGATCGTCTCACAAGCATTCCCATTATGATGATAGTGGGAGTTCTGGATCCCACAAGCATGGGAAGTATAACAAACACCACAACCACAACCGTTATCATGACAACAAGCACCACCGTAGTCATGACAATGACAAGTACAAAAATCACAAGAGTGGATATAAGAGCCACCATAATGGAAGTGGAAGTGGCAGTGGAAGCCAGCCTGTCAAGAAGGATCTTAGTCAGGTTGAATGTTTCAAGTGCAATAAGATGGGGCATTATGCAAATGAATGCCCAGAAAAGAAAGTTGAAGGGCCCAACAAGCCCAACCCTTTTCAAAAGGGAAAAGTTAACCACATAAATGTGGAAGAAATCTATGAGGAACCTGATGCTGTTGCTGGTAAGTTCAAACTTAATTTTGTTCCGGCATTTGTTCTCTTTGATTCTGGTGCATCTCATTCATTCATATCAAGAGAATTTGTTGAAAGAAATGAACTGCCGGTAGAAACTATTGGGTGTCCTATAAAATTAAGTTCTCCTGGCGGAGAAATGATAGTGAATTCAGGATGTCATGATCTAATCATAGAGTTTGGGAAGTATAAGTTTCCCGTTAACCTGATAATCCTAAACTCCCAAGGATTGGATGTTATTTTGGGAATGGACTGGATGACTAAGCACAAGGGAGTGATAGATTGTGCCAACCATACTGTCTCACTCACAACTCTAGAAAACAAAAGGATCATATTCAATACCAACTTTGAAGCAAAAAGGAGTAAGCTTAATTCTCTTAAGGGGGTTAGCATAGAGAGTGTGCCAATTGTGAGTGAATATCCGGATGTGTTTCCGGAAGAATTGTCGGGAATGCCACCAGATAGAGATGTGGAATTTCTTATTGACTTGCTACCAGGATCTGGACCAATAGCAAAGAGACCGTACAAGATGTCAGTTGATGAGTTGAAAGAACTCAAGAAGAAACTTGGAGAACAGTTGCAGAAAGGATTTATCCAACCAATTTCTTCATCTTGGGGAGCACCAGTTTTGTTTGTGGAAAAGAAAGATAGAAGTCAAAAGTTATGCATAGACTACCGTTCACTCAATGAGGTGACTATCAAGAACAAATACCCTTTGCCTAGAATCAATGACTTGTTTGATCAGTTAGAAGGAGCCTGTGTGTTCTCAAAGATTGATCTCGGTCAGGTTATTTCCAGCTCAAGATAAGGGAACAAGACATACCTAAGACAGCTTTCACCACAAGGTATGGATTGTATGAGTATACCATGATGCCATTTGGTTTGACCAATGCACCAGCATACTTCATGAATATGATGAACAAGGTGTTCATGGAATTCCTTGATAAGTTTGTTGTCGTTTTCATAGATGACATTTTGATCTACTCCAAGAGCAAAGAAGAGCATGAAGGACATTTACTTTTGATACTTGAGAAGCTTAGAGAGCATAAGCTGTATGCCAAATTCATCAAGTGTGATTTTTGGTTAAATGAAGTTGGATTTCTTGGACACGTTGTGTCAGGAGATGGTGTAGCAGTTGATCCTGCTAAAGTTTCAGCTGTAACTGAATGGGAATCTCCTAGGTCAGTGAAAGAGGTTCGTAGTTTCCTTGGCTTGGAGGATACTACAGAAGGTTCATTGAGAATTTCTCCAAGATAGCTAAGCCAATGACAGAATTGCTAAAGAAAGACAAGAAATTTGCTTGGTCTGAAGGATGTGAACTCAGTTTCCAAGAATTAAAGAAGAGACTAGTGACAGCACCAGTCTTATGTTTGCCAGATTTGGTGTAACATCCCTAAAATCATGTTTCAAACTCAAGCATATCATCCATGCATCCATGATCATATGAATTTCATTTCAAATAAAACATTTCAAAACAGAAGATTTTATGCTTAATATTTCATGTAAGTTTGCTCTAGCCTTAATACTATCTTCCACGGAGAAGAATACTTGTTTTGGTTCAGTAAGGTTTGAAATTCAAACTTAGGCACTTTCAAAAGTTTGAACAAGTTTCAAAACAAAATGAGTAATAAAACCAATATTATGCCTATTGAATATATATCATAAAGGCTTGGTTTTATTTTTATTTTCACTTGATCAAAGTGTTTGGATTGTACAGTAGTGTTTGGCACACATTTGAATGCAAGGTTTGCAGTATAAAAACCTAGAGAGGATTTGAATTCAAAATCATTTGATTTGGATTTGAAAATCATTCCAGAAAATCAAAACAGAAAAAGAAATGGAGAAAATAAATAGAAAAGGGCCAGCGCTACCTATCTGGCCCAACTGCTAATCCAGCCCACTAAGCCCACCCGGGGTCACCCTCTCTCTCGCTCACCCGCAGACACACCCCAGTGTCATCGATGACGACCCCACCGTCATTGTTTAACACGCTGACGAGTGGACCCTGCGACCACGTCGCCTTCGTCGTCAATCACGCGCGCCTGCGACGCTCACTCCGCCGTTACCTCGCCGATGTTACTGCGCGCTTAATTGCCATTGATACACCGCGCGACCCTCGCCCCCGCTCTGGCTATAAGACCCCCTCTGCACCGCGGCCATTTCCCCTCACCTAGCGCCACCTCTACGCCCCCAGGCTGCCCTCAATTGCCCATGCATCGCCGCAGACAGAGCAACTCCAGCAGGCGATTCCGGTAAGCTCCGACCGCCCCTCGGTCTCTGGTTCAAACGAGCGTGACCGCCACGTCCTTGTGCATCTGCTAACACCCCTGGTTTGCCTGCTCGTGACCCAGGTCGCCGTCTTCGTTCACGCCCGCAACCACCAGAACCGCCGCTCGACTCCGACGAGCAATAGCGGTAAGAACCGTGCGCCCCTTGCCTCCCCTTTGGTACTTTCTTGTTCGCCAGGCCCTTGTGCATCTCCTAAACCCTCTGGCTTGTGCTAGGACGACGCAGAGCCTCGGCAACGTCTTTGACAGTAAGCAACAGACGGCGCCCGCAACTCCGACGAGCTCCAGCGGCGTCCATGCCAAGTCGCCGCCAGTTGAGCATCGCTTAACGTCGCGATCCTGGTAAGCATCTCCGACGACCTAGGGCCACATGCGCCAGCGCCGCCGTAAAGAGCTTCGCCGCCGCCAAGCCACCGCCAGCCAGCGACTTGGGTCGTTTGATCTAGAGCCGTTGGATCTGGATCCAGCGTGCGAGATTAGATCACTTAACGAACCGTTACGAGTAGATCTGGGCCGTGCAGATTATGTTGATCTAACGGCTCAGAAGCGTGATCCAACGCGAAGCGGTACGGGCCAATCAGAATAAGACGCGTGGCATCTGTTAGAGTTTAAAAACAGGATTTGAATCTATTAGATGTTTAAATTTGTTTTGGCTATAACTTTTGATCCCCACGCTAGAATTTGACAAATTTTATATCATTGGAATCAGGAGAGCAAGACCTTTCTAAATATGCAATGTGTTTAATGTTTTGATTCTGTTAAAATGGTTTTATTTTCAGAAAATTGTGTAGGGCTAATTTGAGTATATGAATTGTTTAAGAAATGTTTTAGGCTTTAAATAATTGTTGTTTGGCAAGTTTTTAACTTGTTTATGAATCAGTACTGTACACTTGCTTTGTTGAGTTTTAAAAATCATCACATATCATATTGCATGCATTCATATATTTTTGTTTGTATATGTTTTGTATGTGATTTGTTGCTATAATTCTTTGTGTAGATTTTGGTGCTAGTGATTGTGATTGTGAGGAGTGTAGCTACTCTCCAAACTACCAAGGCAAGTGGTACTTCATGAATATTTTTATCCCTATGTTTATACTAAGCATTAGAAATATTTTGTTAGACATGCATGTTATATTTTGCTTATATGCCATGTTGGGAAATCCTAGTAGTTGTAGAATTGCTAGAAAATTTCTAAGTTAAGATACTATCTATGCCATGCTTAGCCTAGCTAGTAGCAACCAAGGGTTGGTGAATTATATACATGCTATGATGAAAATATTTCTATGTCCTTTGGACTTGTGTTTTGCCTAATAAAACAACTAAGTAAATGAAACACCTGGGTGGAATGGAAGGATTGGTTTATGTTGAGTGGTTACACAAGGCCCGTTTCTATGGTTTACCTTGTGTATCTCACTTGTGGAAAGCCACCCAGGAACAAAGAGATTTTAGAGGCCAAGTGTTGAGAAGCTTCTAGTGCAGCCACTTGGCAATATGGGCTCTACCTGGATCACATAGGTTGCTAGAACTTAGCCATTTGGACAGTTGGTGGTAGTGGGATGATAGGTTGGAACGCGTCCATTTGTTCTAAGGGATGGCTTCTGAAAGGTCCTGTCTTGGTGAAAATCAAGTCTGGTGGGGAAAGTGCACAACCTCTGCAGATGGAAGAATCTAAGTACTTAGCCATGTCCCTGGAAAAGGACAACTTGAGCATCAAGACATGGAAGCTAACAAGAATCTCCTCATCCCAATTTCGAAGTAAAACTTGTGGGTGAACAAGGGTGAAGGACCTCAATGTCTATTGGTGGTTCCTTGGGAAAAGTTTTGACAAGGAAAAACTTAGTGATTTCAACTAATAGGCAAAACCTATTTTGAGCAAAGCAATCCAAGCTACACTTAGCCAAATTTGCATATAGTATCTAGTCCACTTAAACTATAATAAGGTATCACTTTCCAATACTATTCCAATGTATTGACCCACTGTGGCTGTAACTTGTGATGTTGCAGGTTACTCTGATGAGGATTAGGAGTCATGAGTCTACACTCAACATGTTTGCCTGTGGCACATGAAGATGAAGACTTTTATTTATTTACTTATTCAAACTCTTGTATTAGGCATGTGGCCTTGGAGTTGTAAAGACTATGTTTGTCTCTGGAATGACTGTAATAATGACCTTTGTATATGTGTACTTCATCTTAAACTGTGGATGCTAGCATTGATCCAGGGACTAGCATTGTGATCACAGGGATCCTTTTCCTTTATAAAGGAGGGATCTTACAGATGGTATCAGAGCACTGTGTTTCCTGTAGGATTATGACCCTAGGATTGGAAACCACTTAGGGAAAAAAATTCAACAACTTCTACACGTGTCTATTCTTCTCGTAAACTTTTCTAATCTTCTTTCTCAACTCTAATTGTAGATGAACTCCATCAACGAAGCCGTGAGGAAAGGACCACTCATGACAATGAATTTGGAGTGTGAAACAGAATTCCCCAAGGCTCTCAAGGACCTCATGGTTGCAATGGAAATACATGGTGCAACTGTGTACAAAGGTTTTCCTGTGATGGATGAAGGAGTTGAGTATTGGTGGGTGCAACTTCACTTGTATAAAAACAAGGAAGACAACCACAAAAACTCAGGATTCTGCATGTTCACCAATTCAGTGATGCACCCTACATTCTTTGACTCAGCAAGGGATGCAGCTTGGAAGACCATCAAGGAACTTGGTGAAAGAGTCAAGTGCAGAATGTTCAACATCCAAAATAACCTAAAAGAAGAGAAGAAACATACCCAAGAGTTGGAGGCCACCAACCAAACCTTAAGAGGAGACATTATAGACTTAGTGATGGAGTCATGTGAGCAAGATAAACTGATTGCTTCTAGAAACATTATGTTATCCAACAGATCCAGTGAGATAGGATTGTAAACGTACTTCGTTAGTTGGACCACCACTTATCACCTTATTTTCCAAATGTTATTTTAAAATAAGTTGAACCTTGGTTGTTGTAATGGATTTATGTATGCCATGACTTGTGTGTTTTGATTTCCAAGGATTTGGGTGTGATGCTTTGCCTTGTGTTCTATCTTGAATTGTGTTGTTCTAACTTTTTCTATCTTATAAATAGATGCCTACTGTTACCATCAGCACTGTTGAGGAGTTCCAGGGAACTCGCTTTGGCCCTCGTATTGTTGAGCTTACTACTTTGCTCAATCTCCCTCTTCCTACCATCATGGTGCTTACCCTCACCAAGTTTGAGAGGAAAGACCTCTGGGGTTTCAAGGTCAACCAGCCCGGACGCCAGACTGATCCTACCACGGAGGCCCTCGTCTTCAAGATCATGCACGACGACAAGGAGAGAGGCCTTGAGGTAGTCATGCAGGATCTGATAGGACGTCTGCTGGGGAGACACTCCCGACATGTTAGAGGTACTCACTTCCACGTCTTCGGTAGACGTGATGAGGATGGAGAGTCCATCGACTTCGAGGACACTGCGAGGGATACAGCCGAGCCGATTCGTCTATACCTCCAGGACTTAGAGGCTCTCATTAGGCACATGGACTCCGATAGGACCAATGTCATGCTCAGCAATGACGAACTCCAGGTGCAGCTTCACGAGAAGGACAAGCTCTTCGCGGAGCAAGACGAGATAGTCAAGGATATGGAGGCGAAGTTCGAGAGCCATGACAGAAAGTTCAAGAGTCAGGAGAAGCGAGTCCAGGATATGAACAAGAAGATCCGGGACATGACTGAAGAACTGCAGGCCAAGGACTTCGAGCTCGAGCATCAGCAGACGGTGATTGAGAGACTTCGTTCTCAGAATAGGGCTCTCAAAGCCAACATAGAGACCTTGACCACCAGCGTCGAGGAATACAAGACCACGATGGAGAACGCAGGTCTTAACTTTGTCGAGAAGGAGGTTGATGCCGAGGAGTAGATTTGACTACTCATTTATCATTTATTATCATACTTGTCGTTGAGAACTTTTTATTTGACCATCCAACATGTGGATGGCATGTTATTTGTGTGTGTTTTACTTTGCGAACTTGTTATCTGGTTGTTGAACTTTTATCATTATGTTGCATGCTTTGTGATTGTTTATGTGATGTAATGTGCATGAAAGCATCTATGGGTATCTCATTCTTATCTCTATTGAACAAACAACAGATGCCTCCCCGTCGTGCAAATCCCAACCCCAACAACAACAACATCACTCCAGAAATGCAGCAAATGATGACAGCGCAGACTCAGCTGATGCAAATGATGACGCCGTTCATCCAGAACCAAAACAACAACAACAATAACAACAATAACAACAACAACAAAAACAAAAACAACAACAACAACAACCCACCGGGTTTTGACATGCTTACCAGGTTCTTGAGATTGAGGCCAGCAAAGTTCTCATGAACAACAATCTGGCGCGTTATGCACCGGATGAAGTTGACACCGATGCTAAGAGAAAGGAAAAATTTCTTGAAGGCTTGAATGATGAGCTGAACCTGCAGTTGGCTGTGGCATATGTTCCCACATACCAGTCTCTTTGTGATAAGGCTGCTATTTTGGAGAACAAAATGAAGCAAGTTGAGAGCAGAAAGAGAAAGCACTCGGACAAGCACAGCTCGGGATCGTCTCACAAGCATTCCCATTACGATGACAGTGGAAGCTCAGGATCCCACAAGCATGGGAAATTCAACAAGCATCACAACCACAACCGTCATGACAACAAGCATCACCGTAGTCATGACAATGACAAGTACAAGAACCACAAGGGTGGATATAAGAGCCACCACAGTGGAAATGGAAGTGGCAGTGAAAGCCAGCTTATCAAGAAGGACATTAGTCAGGTTGAATGCTTCAAGTGCAAGAAGATGGGGCATTATGCAAATGAATGCCCAGAAAAGAAAGTTGAAGGACCTAACAAGTCCAACCCTTTTCAGAAGGGACAAGTGAACCACATCAATGTGGAGGAAATTTATGAGGAGCCTGATGCTGTTGCTGGTAAGTTCAAACTCAATTCTGTTCCAGCATTTGTTCTCTTTGATACTGGTGCATCTCATTCATTCATATCAAGAGAATTTGTTGAAAGAAATGAACTGCCGGTAGAAACTATTGGGTGTCCTATAAAATTAAGTTCTCCTGACGGAGAAATGATAGTGAATTCAGGATGTCATGATCTAGTCATAGAGTTTGGGAAGTATAAGTTTCCCGTTAACTTGATAATCCTAAATTCCCAAGTATTGGACGTCATTTTGGGAATGGACTGGATGACTAAGCACAAGGGAGTGATAGATTGTGCCAACCATACTGTCTCACTCACAACTCCAGAAAATAAAAGGATTAGATTCAAGACCAACTTTGAAACAAGAATGAGTATGCTAAATTCTCTTAAGGGGGTTAGCATAGACAGTGTGCCAATTGTGAGTGAATATCCGGATGTGTTTCCGGAAGAATTGCCGGGAATGCCACCAGATAGAGTTGTGGAGATCCTTATTGATTTGCTACCAGGATTGTAAGATCCCTCCTTTGTAAAGGAAAAGGATCCCTGTGATTGCAATGCTAGTCCCTAGATCATTGCTAGCATCCACAGTTTAAGATGAAGTACACAGATACAAAGGTCATTTATTACATCCATTCCAGAGGTAAAACATAGTCTTTTACAACTCAAGGCCACATGCCTAATACAAGAGTTTTGGAATAAGTAAATAAACACCAGTCTTCATCTTCATGTGCCACAGGCAAGCATGTTGAGTGTAGACTCATGACACCTAATCATCATCGGAGTAACCTGCAACATCACAAGTTACAGCCACAGTGGGTCAATACTTTGGAATAGTATTAGCAAGTGATACCTTAGTAAATTTTAGGTGGACTATATTACTATATGCATTTTGGCTAAGTGTAGCTTGGCTTGATTTGCTCAAAATAGGTTTTTCCTATAAGTTGAAATCACTAAGTTTTTCTTTGTCAAAAACTTTCCCAAGAAACCACCAATAGACATTGGGGTCCTTCACCCTTGTTCAGCCACAAATTTTTACTTAGAAGTTGGAGTGATGAGATTCTTGATATCTTCCATGTGTTGATGCTCAAGTTGTCCATTGCCATGGACTTGGATAAGTACTTAGATTTTCCATCTGCAGAGGTTGTGCACTTTCCCCACCAGACTTGGTTTCCCAAGACAGGACCTTTCTGAAGGGAATATGCCCTGAGAGGCAATAATAAAGTGTTTATTATGTGTATTCCAAGTATATGATAGATGTTTATTTTGCATGCTATAATTGTATTAATACGAAAACGTTAATACATGTGTGTTTAATAAACAAACAGAAAGTTCCTAGTTATGCCTCTCTCATAAACTAGCTCGTTGATTAACAAGATGATCAAGGTTTCCTGATCATGGACATTGGATGTTGTTAATAACGGGATCACAACATTAGTGTAATGGTGTGATGAACATTCATTTGAAGTATAGCATTACGATCAAAGTCATTGAGTTTATATTGCTATTACAACTTACGAAGTGATCCTAATCCTTAGACCATGAGATCATGTCAATCACTAACACCGGAAGAGTTTCTTGATATAATCAAACGTCACACCGTAACAGGGTGATTATAAAGATGGATTCCGAACTAATAAAGTGTTATGTTGAGGCTCATGGATCGAGAGTGGAATTTTTTCATCCCGATGACGGATAGATATACTCTGGGCCCTCTCGGTGATATCACATTGATTAGCTTGCAAGCAAGTGATTTGATCACTAGAATGTTATATCACAGAACGAAAAGAGTGCATGTCGGTAACGAGATCAAACTAGGTATGGAGATACCGATGATCGAATCTCGGACATGTAATATATCGTGAAACAAAGGGATTAAGATACTAGCGTAAAAGGTTCCGACGATCACAAGAAATTCATCGTTGAATGTGTGGTAGTCAGTATGGGTCTCCAGATCCCGCTCGATTATTGATCCGAGAGGGTCTCGATCATGTCCGCATTATTCACGAACCGTAGGGTGACACACTTAAGAGACACCGACATCCAATTGGAGCAAATGTTTCATGCCGAAAAGAATGAACAAGCGCAGGAATTTATTTCACTAGATACCAAACAAAGTTTTCGGATGAAATTGCAGAAAGTGGTTATGCATGTGAAATAGAATTCTAGCAAGGGGTTATTTGTGAATGTTTGTCATTAAAGTAATTGACAAAATTCTGAATAAAATAAAAGAGTTTTATTTAATGAGAGTTTGCATTAAATTTGGTGGAAATTTAATGGGAATTTGAGTGGACTTTTGAGTGGAGGGAATTTAAAGGAGATTTGTGAGTGGAGTGTCCACCCACATGAAGAGGGGAGGGCAAGGGGGAAGCCCCCATGCGCCGGCCACCCCCTTGGGGTCCCCCCTCCTCCTATAAAAGGAGCCCCCCTCCTCACTTGTCTCTCACACCTCCTCGTGAAGGATCTCTCTCCCCCTCTAGAATTTATCCCCCATGGTCTCGGACTAGCGAGATACATGTTCCCGATGGCTATTCGGCAAGAAAGAGTTGTGCTTCCGCTGCATCGCTGGAGCGAGGAGGCGGAGGTTGCTCGGTGCCTCGAACTTGTGTGCGAGCACGAATGCGCTGCTGATTTGCGGCACTAGGACTTCCTCTCGATCTTGAGATCGGCAAGAGATCGTCTACATCAACCACGAGTTGAACTCGTTAAGCTTTGTCGGTCTTTAAGGGTATGTTCTCTACGGATATACATCTGCCCGTTGTTTGTATCTAGTAGATAGATCTTGGTATATAGTTCACATCGTAGGAAAATTTTTGTTTTCTATGCTGCGAACCCTACAGTGGTATCAGAGCCGGATCTATGCGTAGATACTTTACACGGGTAGTACACATATGAGTATGTGGGCGATGATGATCATGTTGTTGCTCCTTTGTTGTGATTTTGGATATTGGTGGCATAGTGGGATGAAGCGGCCCGAACAAACTTTACATGTCCTCGCACATGAGACCTGTTCCACACTTGACATGCAACTAGTTTGCATAAGTGGCTAGCGGGTGTCTGTCTCTCTTACTATAGTCAATATCTATTTTGCAAGCGAGTTGTCAACAATTTGATTATCCTCGTTGTGGTTCATGTTCGTAGGTAAGAACGGTTCTATCTCGAAAGCCCTAAGCCACGTAAAACTTGCAATGGATAAATTAGAGGCGTCTAGTTTAGATTGTTGCTGGGCTAGTGTTATGATATTGTAGTGTTGTAAGTAGAAGTATGAGATGATACTCTTACAACACACATAGCGTGTAAAATCCATAGACCTTGGATTTACACATATAGGTATGATAGTGATCATACCACGATGCACATGATAGAGATCATCTGCGGGAACCATATCATTTCACTAATAAACATATGATGTTTGATAGCATATTATATTGCTTGTTTAGCGCTTTGTTAGCATAATAAGATGATCCCTCATTTAAATATCAAGATAAGAATGTGTTCTTCCTTTAGTATGCACCAATTATGTTTTCGTCGCTCCAAGACATCACGTGATGATCGGGTGTTCTTGGATCCACGACCATATTTCGGGTGTAAAACAGTTATACACGCGAATACTAAGGTTCTAACTTGGCGAGCCTAGCATGTATAGACATGGCCTCGGAACACGGACCGAAAGGTTAAGCATGAGTCAAATAGTTGATATGATGCCCATTTTATGCTCGCCTTTGAAGCTATACCGACTCACGTGATGATCGGACTTGGTGTAGTGGATTTGGTTCATGTAATCACCAAAAAGGCACGAGGGATGTCGTTTTTGAGTGGGAGTTCATTCGTAATATAGATTAGTTGAACTCAATCTATCATACACTTAGTCTAAACTTTACAAATTCTGTTGTAGATGGCACCACCTGCTTTTAATTTCAATGTGTTCATGGAGAAAGAGAAACTAGCAACGAACGGTAGCAACTTTACCGAATGGGCCATGAATTTGAGGATTCTCCTCTCACGCACAAAAGCAATATGTGCTAGAAGCTGTTAGGCCCCCACCTTTTGATGATGCCCCGACGGAGAAGAATGTCTATCGACTCGTCGGAGGACCACAACTTAGTTCATTGCGGCATATTGTATGGGCTAGAGCCGAACTTCAAAGCGCTTTAAAATGGCAATGCATTTGATACAATGGGTGAGTTGAAAATGATTTTCACACACATGTCCTGTAGAGAGCTACAACGCTTCAGAAAAGTTCTTTAGCTGCATGATGGAAGAGCACAGCTCCGTTAGTGAGCATGTACTCAAGATGTCGGGTTACGCCGATAAGCTTGTGTCCTTGGGAATATCGATTCCCATTGACTTAGGCATCCATCGTGTTCTTCAGTCTCTGCCACCTAGCTATAAGAGCTTCGTGATGAACTATAATATGCAAGGATGAAGAAGTCTCTCCCCGATCTTCTGTCAATGCTTAAAACTGCAGAAGTGGAGATCAAAAAGGAACATCAAGTGTTGATGATCAATGGGAACACTGGTTTCAAGAAAGACAAGAAGGGAAAACGGAAGGGAAGTAAGGGCGGAAAGCCTGTTGCCTCGCCTGAAAAGAAACCCCGAGTTGGACCTAAGTCTGATTCCGAGTGCTACTATTGTAAGGATCGCCATCGAAGCGCAATCGCCCCAAATATCTGGCGGCATAAGAAGGCCGGCAAGGCAAACAAAGGTATATATGATATACATGTTATTGATGTGTACTTGACTAGTGCTCGCAGAGCACCGGGTATTTGATACCGGTTCAGTTGCTAATATTAGTAACTCGAATCGTGGTCATGCGAAAGCGACCGCTAGCAAGGGGTGAGGTCAAGATGCGTCGGCAATGGATCAAGCGTTGATGTGATCGCCGCGTAACGCTGCCTCTCCACTTGCCGGGATTAGTTATAAACTTGAATAAATGTTATCTGGTGCACCTTGAGCATGAACATTGTATCTGGATCGTGTTTGATGCGAAGTGGTTATTCATTTAAATCCGAGAACAATGGTTGTTCCATTTATATGAATGAAATCTTTTATGGTCATGCACCGATGATGAATGGTTTATTTCTATTAGATCTCGATGATAATGTTACACATATTCATAATGTTACTGCTAAAAGGATTAAACTTAATGATGATATATCCGCATATATGTGGCACTGCCGTCTAGGTCATATTGGCGTTAAACGCAAGAAGAAGCTCCATTCGGATGGACTTTTGGAATCACTTGATTATGAATCATTTGATACATGTGAGCCATGCCTTATGGGCAAGATGACTAGAACGCCGTTTTCCGGTTCAATGGAACGGGCGACATATTTATTGGAAATCATACATTCTGATGTATGTGGTCCAATGAGTGTGTCGGCGCGAGGTGGATATCGTTATTTTGTTACTTTCACGGATGATTTGAGTAGATACGGTTATATCTACTTGATGAAACACAAGTCTGAAACCTTTGAAAATTTCAAGGAATTTCAGAATGAAGTGGAAAATCATCGTAATAGAAAGATCAAATTTCTACGGTCCGACCGTGGAGGTGAGTATCTAAGTTACAAGTTTAGCACTCACATGAAAGAGTGTGGAATTGTTTCACAACTCACACCTTCCGGAACACCACAGCGAAATGGTGTGTCGGAACGTTGTAATCGTACTTTATTAGATATGGTTCGATCTATGATGTCTCTGACGGACTTGCCGTTGTCATTTTGGGGTTATGCACTAGAAACTGCTACATTCACTTTAAATCGGGCACCATCTAAATCCGTTGAAAAGACACCGTATGAATTGTGGTTTGGAAACAAACCTAAGCTGTCATTTCTTAAAGTTTGGGGATGCGATGTTTATGTGAAGAAACTTCAACCGGATAAACTCGAAACCAAAGCGGAAAAATGCGTCTTCATAGGATACCCTAAAGAAACTATTGGGTATTCCTTCTATCACAGATCCGAGGGCAAGGTTTTTGTTGTTAAGAATGGATCCTTTCTAGAGAAAGAGTTTCATGAAAGGTGTGAGTAGTCAAGGTAGAACTCAAGAGGTTATGGAACCTTCTCTTCAAAGTATGGCGAGTAGCGCATCGGAAGTTGTTCCGGAGTTGGCTCCACCTTGAAGAGGGAACTAATGATAATGATCATGAAACTCGAAGAGAGTACTACCGAACCTCGCAGTCAAACAGACGCGGCAGCTCCCGAGTATGGAAATCCTGTCATGAATTTCATGGTTGATGAAAATGATGACCTGCGACGTATGAAGAAGCGATGATGAGCCCGGATTCCAACAAATGGTTAGAAGCCATGAAATCCGAGATGGAATCCATGTATGAAAATCAAGTATGGAACTTGGTGGATTACCTCACCACCGAAAGGCCGTGGAGAACAAATGGATTTTCAAAAGGAAAACTGTCGATGGTAATGTGACCGTCTATAAAGCTCGACTTGTCGCAAAGGGGTTTCACAAATTCAAGGAGTTGACTACGATGAGACTTTCTCTCCCATAGCGATGCTAAAGTCGTTAGGATTATGTTAGCAATTGCTGCATATTTCGATTATGAGATATGGCGATCGATGTCAAAACCACGCTTCTCAATGGTAATATTGAAGAAGAGTTGTATATGATACAACCAAAGGGTTTTGTCGATCCTAAGGATGCTAACAAGGTGTGCAAGCTTCAGCGATCCATCTATGGATTGAAGCAAGCATCACGGTTGGAATCTCCGCTTTGATGAGGTGATCAAAGAGTTTGGATTTGTCCAAACTTATGGAGAAGCTTGTATTGACAAGAAAGTGAGTGGGAGCAATGTGGCATTTCGATATTATATGTGGATGACATATTATTGATCGAAATGATATAGATCTTTAAACAATGTTAAAAGTTATCTAAACAAAGAATTTTCAATGAAGGACATAGGTGAAGGCCATACATATTAGGCATAAAGATCTATAGAGATAGATCTAGGCGCCTAATAGGGCTATCGCAGTACATACCTTGATAAGATTTTAAAGAAGTTTAAAATGGACGGAAGTAAGAAGGGTTCTTACCTATGTTGCAAGGCAAGACATTGAGTAAGACTCAAAGTCCGCTTCGGAAGAAAGAGAGATAATGGACAAAGTCCCTATGCTTCACCATAGGCTCAGAATGTACGCCATGCTATGTATAAGACCGGATGTGGTACATGCTATTAGTTTGACTAGTAGGTACCAATCGGATCCGAGTTCTAACATCGGATAGCGGTCAAGAATATCCTTAAGTACTTACGAAGAACTAAGGATATGTTTCTTGTATACGGAGGTGAAGAAGAGCTCGTCGCTAAGTGTTATGTCGACGCTAGCTTTGACACCGATCCGGATGACTCTAAGTCTCAATCCGGATACGTATTTCTCATGAATGGCGGAGCGTTTAGTTGGAGGAGCTCCAAACAACCTGTGGTAGCGGGATCAACAACGGAGGCCGAATATGTTGCTGCTTCAGAAGCGGCTCAGGAAGCAGTTTGGATGAAGGAGTTCATATCCGAACTAGGAGTGGTGGCAAACGCGTTGGACCCAATGGTGATCTATTGTGACAACAATGGTGCCATTTCCAATGCCAAAGAGCCAAGGTCTCACAAGCATTCCAAGCATATTAAGCGCCGGTTTCATCCCATGAGCATGTCAAGGATGGAGATATAAAGATTTGTAAAGTACATATGGATCTCAATATAGCAGATCCGTTGACTAAAACTCTCCCTAGAGCAAAACATGATCAACACCAGAACTCAATGGGTGTTAGATTTATCACTATGTAACTAGATTATTGTCTCTAGTGCAAGTGGGAGACTGAAGGGAACATGCCCTGAGAGGCAATAATAAAGTGTTTATTATGTGTATTCCAAGTATATGATAGATGTTTATTTTGCATGCTATAATTGTATTAATACGGAAACGTTAATACATGTGTGTTTAATAAACAAACAGAAAGTTCCTAGTTATGCCTCTCTCATAAACTAGCTTGTTGATTAACAAGATGATCAAGGTTTCCTGATCATGGACATTGAATGTTGTTAATAACGGGATCACAACATTAGTGTAATGGTGTGATGAACATTCATCTGAAGTATAGCATTACGATCAAAGTCATTGAGTTTATATTGCTATAACAACTTAGGAAGTGATCCTAATCCTTAGACCATGAGATCATGTCAATCACTAACACCGGAAGAGTTTCTTGATAACATCAAACGTCACACCGTAACAGGGTGATTATAAAGATGGATTCAGAACTAATAAAGTGTTATGTTGAGGCTCATGGATCGAGAGTGGAATTTGTTCATCCCGATGACGGATAGATATACTCTGGGCCCTCTCGGTGATATCACATTGATTAGCTTGCAAGCAAGTGATTTGATCACTAGAATGTTATATCACAGGAACGAGAAAAGAGTGCATGTCGGTAACGAGATCAAACTAGGTATGGAGATACCGATGATCGAATCTCGGACATGTAATATATCGTGAAACAAAGGGATTAAGATACTAGCGTAAAAGGTTCCAACGATCACAAGAAAGTCATCGTTGAATGTGTGGGAGTCAGTATGGGTCTCCAGATCCCGCTTCTGATTATTGATCCGAGAGGGGTCTCGATCATGTCCGCATTATTCACGAACCGTAGGGTGACACACTTAAGAGACACCGACATCCAATTGGAGCAAATGTTTCATGCCGAAAGAATGAACAAGCGCAGGAATTTATTTCACTAGATACAGAAACAGGTTTTCGGGTAAAATTGCATAAAGTGGTTATGCATGTGAAATAGAATTATAGCAAGGGGTTATTTGTGAATGTTTGTCATTAAAGTAATTGACAAAATTCTGAATAAAATAAAAGAGTTTTATTTAATGAGAGTTTGCATTAAATTTGGTGGAAATTTAATGGGAATTTGAGTGGACTTTTGAGTGGAGGGAATTTAAAGGAGATTTGTGAGTGGAGTGTCCACCCACATGAAGAGGGTAGGGCAAGGGGGCAGACCCCATGCGCCGGCCACCCCCTTGGGTGCCCCCCCTCCTCCTATAAAAGGAGCCCCCCTCCTCACTTGTCTCTCACACCTCCTCGTGAAGGATATCTCTCCCCCTCTAGAATTTATCCCCCATGGTCTCGGACTAGCGAGATACATGTTCCCGGTGGCTATTCGGCAAGAAAGAGTTGTGCTTGCGCTGCATCGCTGGAGCGAGGAGGCGGAGGTTGCTCGGTGCCTCGGACGTGTGTGCGAGCACGGATGCGCCACGATTTGCGCGCTAGGACTTCCTCTCGATCTTGAGATCGGCAAGAGATCGTCTACATCAACCACGAGTTGAACTCGTTAAGCTTTGTCGGTCTTCAAGGGTATGTTCTCTACGGATATACATCCGCCCGTTGTTTGTATCTAGTAGATAGATCTTGGTATATAGTTCACATCGTAGGAAAATTTTTGTTTTCTATGCTGCGAACCCTACACTTTCAGAAGCCTTTCCTTAGCCAAATGGACGCGCTCCAACCTATCATTCCCACTACCACCAACTGTCCAAAAGTCTAAGTTCTGGCAACCTATATGATCAAGGCAGAGCCCATATTGCCAAGTGGTTGCACTATAAGCTTCTCAACACTTGGCCTCCAAAATCCCTTTGTGCCTGGGTGGCATACCACAAGTGAGATACACAAGGTAAACCATGTCCATGGGCCTTGTGTAACCACTCAACCAAAAACCACCATCCAAGTCCCGTTCCACCCAGGAGGTTCATTGACTTAGTTGTTTTATTAAGAAAAACTTAAGTCCAAAGACTTAGAAATATTTTCATCATAGCATGTATATACTTTACCAACCCTTGTTTGCTACTAGCTAGGCTAAGCATGGCATAGTAACTTAACTTAGGTAAATCCCTAGCAATTCTACAATCCTACAACTACTTAGGATTTCCCAACATAGCATTTGGCAAAAATAACAACATGTAAGACTTAGCAAAATATTTCTAATGCTTGTAAAAAGTATAGGGATGGAAATATTCATGAAGTACCACTTGCCTTGGTCATGGGGAGAGTAGCACTCTTCACAATCACAGTCACTAGCAAAATCTACACAAAAATTTGTAGCACAAAACTACACACAATTCATATACAAACAAAAATATGATTGCATGCATGCAAGAAAATGCTAAGTGATGGTTTTTTGAAAACTCCACCAAGCAAGTGCATGATACAGCAACATAACAAAGTCAAAAACTTGCTAACAAAACTTGTTTAGCAATAAAACAATTTACTAAACAAATCCTATACTCAAAATGGTCCTAAACAAGTTTCTGCATAAAAAGTCATTTTAACAGAAACATTTCACTAAACACATTGCAGATTCAGAAAGGGCTTGTCTCCTTGATTCCAACGGTATAAAGTTTGCAAAAATCTAACGTGGGAATCAAAAGTTATAGCCATTTGAAATTTGGATCTAAATCTGATTTGAATTCTGTTTTTGAATCTAACCCTAGCCACGCGGCATGTTTCTATTGGCGCGTACCGGTTCGGCCGGATCAAGCTCTGCGGGCCGTAGGATCTAAGTAAGATCTGGCAGCTCAGATGCGCGCTTACCTCTTCGCTCACGTTTTAATCTCAGCCGCAGGATCTGCATCTAACGCTCCTAATCGTTCTGACCAAACACGAGCGGCGCTAGCGGCGGCGACTGGCGGCGGCGTGTCTGACAGTGGCGGCGCTGGCGTTCTAGGTCGCGCGCGAGAGGGGGGAGGGTCTTACCAGAATCGCGGTGGCGTGCTGAAGCTCAACGTGGCGTTGATTTGCGAAGGGGCGCGTTGGCACGGTCTCAGGGGCTCGTCGGAGTTGCGGTGGCGTCTGTTGCTTGTAGATGAGGTCACTGGTGAGGTTTGGCGTCGCCCTAGCACGAACCAGAGGTGTCGGGGGGGTGCACAAGACGCAAGCGAACAATCTCGTATGAAAGAGGGGGCAAGGGGCGCTCGGGTTTTACCTCAATTGGTCGCCGGAGTCAAGCGGCGGCGCAGGTGGTTGCGGTCGTGAATGGAAACGACAACCTGGGTCACGAGCAGGCAAAAGAAAGGTGTCAGTAGGTGCACGAGATTATGCTGAGCATCGTCGTTTGAAACAGAGAGAGGGGGGCGGTCGAGGCTCACCGGAATCGGTCACCGGAGTCGTCGGTACTGCGGGGCTTTGAAGGCAAATGCGCGCAGCCTGGTGGCGGAGTGAGCGAGGAGAGTGGGGGAAATGCTCGCGGGGCAGAGGGGTTTAAATAGGCCCAAGCGCGACAGGAAACGCCTGCGGCATCAAGGCTAATTACGCCGCGCCATTACCGGCTTCACTGCAGCGGCGTGGTGCGGCGCGATTTGGGAAGACGAGGCAACGTGGAGAGGGCCGCTCGTCGGTGACGCGCGAAGGGAGGTGGGGGTCTCGTGACGTCGGGTGCGTTGGCGCATGCGAGAGAGAGAGGAATGGCCCAGGTGGCTAGCTGGGCCTGTTCTGATGCTAGGCCAGATTGGTGGCGCCTGGCCCTTTTCTTTTGTTTTACTCGTTTTCTTTTTCTGTTTCCATTTTCTGAATTGGTTTTCAAATGAATTCAAGTTCCATTTGAATTCAAATCTTCTTGAGGTTTTGTAGTGGTGTAATGGTCTCAAAAATAGGTCATAACCCATGTGGTTACTTTGCAAGGGCTTGGTCAAACTTGGAGAACAAAATATCAGAGGCTTGCATCTGATTTGCAAAAGTTTGAAAAAGGGTTTTTGAAACTATTCCCAATTGGTAAAACTTGGTCCAAAACCACACTCAATCCTTTCTATAAGGAAGACAAACAAGCTAGGTTTTTTAAAAATCATTCAGACTCTCAAATGGGGATGGTCATTTGATTTGAGTTTGTTCACATAAAATCATAGCACTATGTGCCTCTGTTTTTCTGAAATGAGTTTGAAATAGATCTCAATTCTATATGCATGCATGAATGATATGTAATCTTTGGAATCATGATTTTAGGGATGTTACAAGGATCTAGACCAATAACAAAGAGACCTTACAAGATGTCAGTTGACGAACTAAAATAGCTCAAGAAACAACTTGGAGAACAGTTGCAGAAAGGATTTATTCAACCAAGTTCTTCATCTTGGGGAGACCCAGTTTTGTTAGTGGAGAAGAAAGATAGAAGTCAAAGGTTATGCATTGATTACCGTTCACTCAATGAGGCGACCATCAAGAACAAATACCCTTTGCCTAGAATCAATGACTTTTTTGATCAGCTGGAAGGAGCTTGTGTGTTCTCAAAGATTGATCTCCGGTCATGCTATTTCCAACTCAAGATAAGGGAGCAATACATACCTAAGACAGCTTTCACCACAAGGTACGGATTGTATGAGTATACCATGATGCCATTTGGATTGACCAATGCTCCAGCATACTTTATGAATATGATGAACAAGGTGTTCATGGAATTTCTTGATAAGTTTGTTGTCGTTTTTATCGACGACATTTTGATCTACTCCAAGAGCAAGGAAGAACATGAAGTACATTTGCGTTTGATACTTGAGAAGCTTAGAGAGCATAAATTGTATGCCAAATTCAGCAAGTGTGAATTCTGGTTGAATGAAGTTGGATTTCTTGGACATGTTATGACAAAGGATGGTGTAGTAGTTGATCCTGCTAAAGTTTCAGCTGTAACTGAATGGGAATTTCCCAAGTCAGTGAAAGAAGTTCGTAGTTTCCTTGGCTTAGCAGGTTACTACAGAAGGTTCATTGAGAATTTCTCCAAGGTAGTTAAGCCTATGACAGAATTGCTAAAGAAGGACAAGAAATTTGCTTGGTCTGAAGGTTGTGAACTCAGTTTTCAGGAATTGAAGAAGAGACTTGTGACAGCACCAGTCTTGTGTTTGCCAGACTTGGAAAAAGATTTCCAAGTATAGTGTGATGCATCTCATCATGGTTTGGGTGCAGTACTTATGCAAGAAGGAAAAGTTGTGGCTTATGCCTCGAGGCAACTCAAAACTCATGAAGTGAACTACCCTACTCATGATTTAGAGTTAGCCTCTGTTGTCCATGCCCTCAAAAAATGGAGACACTACCTTTTGGGAAAGCATTGTGAAGTGTTCACAGATCACAAAAGTTTGAAATATATCTTCACCCAGAAGGAAATTAATATGAGACAAAGAAGATGGCTAGAACTCATCAAGGACTATGACTTAAGTTTGCAATACCATCCTGGTAAAGCAAATGTTGTAGCGGATGCTCTAAGCCGTAAGGTTTTAGTGAATGGCCTTACCAAGGGAGAATTGCCCGATGATTTGTGTGCCCAATTCAGAGATCTCAGATTGGAGATTGTGACTGAAGGACATCTCATGTCTTTGGATGTTCAACCCACTTTGTTGGACAAGATCAAAGAACCCCAAAAGACAGATAGGGAAATTGAAGAGATTAAGGAAAAGATTGGCAAGGGAAAAGCCAAAGGATTCCAGGAAGATGAACAGGGTACTTTATGGCATGGAAAATGTATCTGTGTTCCACAAGATCCAGAGCTTCGGAAACTGATTTTACAAGAAGCACACAACTCACCATATTCCATTCATCCGGGTAACACCAAAATGTACATGGATATGAAAGAAAGATTTTGGTGGAATAATCTCAAGAAGGACATCACCGAACATATTGCTTTGTGTGATGTATGTAGTAGAGTGAAAGCGGAGCACCAGAAACCAGCAGGATTGTTACAACCACTACCTATTCCTGATTGGAAGTGGGACAAGATTGGTATGGATTTCATCATCGGATTGCCATGGACCAGGTCAGGATATGATTCTATTTGGGTAGTAGTGGATCGCCTAACTAAAGTGGCTCATTTCATACCCGTGAAGACAACCTACACCAGTGCTAAGTTAGCCAAAATCTATATGAGCAGAATTATATGTCTACATGGAGTACCCAAGAGTATTGTGTCTGATAGGGGAACTCAATTCACTTCTAATTTTTGGAGGCAATTACATGAGTCATTGGGAACGAGGTTGGAATTCAAGATCGCTTTCATCCTCAAACCGACGATGTAAAGAACTAATCAGATTCTTGAGGACATGTTGAGGGCATGTGCCCTAGACTATGGAGCCAGTTGGGATGAAAGTCTGCCTTACGCAGAATTTTCTTATAACAACAACTATCAAGCCAGCATTGAGATGGCACCATTTGAGTTTCTCTACGGGAGAAAGTGTACCACCCCATTGTTATGGAATGGTGTGGGAGAAAGAAGTTTGTACAGACCAGAACTTATCAAAGAAGCCGAAGAGAAGGTCAAGTTGGTTAAGGACAGATTGAAGATAGCATAATCCCGACAGAAAAGCTACGCAGATCCTAAGCGTAGAGAAGTCACCTACGAGGTTGGTGATAGAGCTTACCTTAGAGTGTCACCACTTCGTGGAGTGAAGAGGTTTGGAGTCAAAGGAAAGTTGGCCCCAAGATATGTTGGACCATTCAAGATTCTGAGTTGCAAAGGAGAAGTTGCTTATGAAATTGAATTACCGGAGTCTTTGTCAGCTGTTCATAATGTATTCCATGTGAGTCAGCTTAAGAGATGTCACCCAAAAATGGAAGAAACTTCTTTGAAGGATACTATACCTTTGGAGGAGGTCCAATTGGAAAGTGACCTCACTTATGAAGAGAAACCTATCAAGATTCTTGAGAATACAGAAAGAGTCACACGGACTACGACTATCAAGTTTTGCAAAGTTCAGTGGAACCATCATTCCGAAGAGGAAGCAACATGGGAAAGAGAAGATGATCTTCGGAAAGACCACCCTCACCTATTTGCTAGCCAATCCGAATCTCGAGAGCGAGATTCACCTTAAGGGGGTTATATTTGTAAGATCCCTAAAATCATGTTTCAAACTCAAGCATATCATCCATGCATCCATGATCATATGAATTTCATTTCAAATAAAACATTTCAAAACAGAAGCTTTTATGCTTAATATTTCATGTAAGTTTTCTCTAGCCTTAATACTATCTTCCAAGGAGAAGAATACTTGTTTTGGTTCAGTAAGGTTTGAAATTCAAACTTAGGCACTTTCAAAAGTTTGAACAAGTTTCGAAACAAAATGAGTAATAAAACGAGTATTATGCCTATTGGATATATATCATAAAGGCTTGGTTTTATTTTTATTTTCACTTGATCAAAGTGTTTGGATTGGACAGTAGTGTTTGGTACACATTTGAATGCAAGGTTTGCAGTATAAAAACCTAGAGAATATTTGAATTCAAACTCATTTGATTTGGATTTGAAAATCATTTCAGAAAATCAAAACAGAAAAAGAAAAGGAGAAAAGAAATATAAAAGGGCCAGCGCTACCTATCTGGCCCAACTGCTAATCCAGCCCACTAAGCCCACCCGAGGTCTCCCTCTCTCTCGCTCACCCATAGACACACCCCTGTGTCACCGATCGCACCCCCCCTCATTTGTTTCACTCACGACGAGTGGATCCTGCGACCACGTCGCCTTCGTCGTCAATCACGCGCGCCTGCAATGCTCGCTCCGCAGTTACCTCGCCGCTGTTACTGCGCGCTTAATTGCCATTGATACGCCGCGCGATCCTCGCCCCCTCTCTGGCTATAAGACCCCCTCTGCACCGCGGCCATTTCCCCTCACCTAGCGCCACCTCTACGCCCCCAGGCTGCCTGCAATTGCCCCTGCACCGCCGCAGACAGAGCAACTCCGGCAGGCGATTCCGGTAAGCTCTGACCGCCCCTCGGTCTCTGGTTCAAACGAGCGTGTCCGCCACGTCCTTGTGCATCTGCTAACACCCCTGGTTTGCCTGCTCGTGACCCAGGTCGCCATCTTCATTCACGCCCGCAACCACCAGAACCGCCGCTCGACTCCGACGAGCAATAGCGGTAAGAACCGTGCGCCCATTGCCTCCCCTTTGGTACTGTCTTGTTCGCCAGGCCCTTGCGCATCTCATAAACCCTCTGGCTTGTGCTAGGACGACGCAGAGCCTCGGCAACGTCTTCGACAGCAAGCAACAGACGCCGCCCGCAACTCCGACGAGCTCCAGCGACTGTGTCTGTGTGCCCCTTGCCAAGCCGTCGCCAGGTTGAGCATCAGTGCTTCGTCGCGATCCTGGTAAGCATCTCCGACGACCCTAGGGCCACCTGTAGCGCCGCGCCGCCGTAGGCAGAGCTCGCCGCCGCCAGTAGCCACCGCCAGCGCCGCCCAGGTTTGGTCGTTTGATCCAGAGCCGTTGGATCTGGATCCAGCATGCGATATTAGATCACTTAACGAACCGTTACGAGTAGATATGGGCCGTGCAGATTATGTTGATCTAACGGCTCAGAAGTGTGATCCAACGCGAAGCGGTACAGGCCAATCAGAATAAGACGCATGACATCTGTTAGAGTTTAAAAACAGGATTTGAATCTATTAGATGTTTAAATTTGTTTTGGCTATAACTTTTGATCCCCACGTTAGAATTTGACAAATTTTATATCATTGGAATCAGGAGAGCAAGCCCTTTCTAAATATGCAATGTGTTTAATGTTTTGATTCTGTTAAAATGGTTTTATTTGTAGAAACTTGTGTAGGGCTAATTTGAGTATATGAATTGTTTAAGAAATGTTTTAGGCTTTAAATAATTGTTGTTTGGCAAGTTTTTAACTTGTTTATGAATCAGTACTGTACACTTTCTTTGTTGAGTTTTAAAAATCATCACATATCATATTGCATGCATTCATATATTTTTGTTTGTATATTTTTTGTATGTGATTTGTTGCTATAATTCTTTATGTAGATTTTGGTGCTAGTGATTGTGATTGTGAGGAGTGTAGCTACTCTCCAAACTACCAAGGCAAGTGGTACTTCATGAATATTTTTATCCCTATGTTTCTACTAAGCATTAGAAATATTTTGTTAGACTTGCATGTTATATTTTGCTTATATGCCATGTTGGGAAATCCTAGTAGTTGTATAATTGCTAGAAAATTTCTAAGTTAAGATACTATATATGACATGCTTAGCCTAGCTAGTAGCAACCAAGGGTTGGTGAATTATATACATGCTATGATGAAAATATTTCTAAGTCCTTCGGACTTGTGTTTTGCCTAATAAAACAACTAAGTAAATGAAAAACCTGGGTGGAATGGAAGGATTGGTTAATGTTGAGTGGTTACACAAGGCCCGTTTCTATGGTTTACCTTGTGTATCTCACTTGTGGAAAGCCACCCAGGAACAAAGAGATTTTAGAGGCCAAGTGTTGAGAAGCTTCTAGTGCAGCCACTTGGCAATATGGGCTCTACCTGGATCACATAGGTTGCTAGAACTTAGCCATTTGGACAGTTAGTGGTAGTGGGATGATAGGTTGGAACACGTCCATTTGGTCTAAGGGATGGCTTCTGAAAGGTCCTGTCTTGGTGAAAATAAAGTCTGGTGGGGAAAGTGCACAACCTCTGCAGATGGAAGAATCTAAGTACTTAGCCATGTCCCTGGAAAAGGACAACTTGAGCATCAAGACATGGAAGCTAACAAGAATCTCCTCATCCCAATTTCTAAGTAAAACTTGTTGGTGAACAAGGGTGAAGGACCTCAATGTCTATTGGTGGTTCCTTGGGAAAATTTTTGACAAGGAAAAACTTAGTGATTTCAACTAATAGGCAAAACCTATTTTGAGCAAAGCAAGCCAAGCTACACTTAGCCAAATTTTCATATAGTATCTAGTCCACTTAAACTATACTAAGGTATCACTTGCCAATACTATTCCAATGTATTGACCCACTGTGGCTGTAACTTGTGATGTTGCAGGTTACTCTGATGAGGATTAGGAGTCATGAGTCTACACTCAACATGTTTGCCTGTGGCACATGAAGATGAAGACTTTTATTTATTTACTTATTCAAACTCTTGTATTAGGCCTGTGGCCTTGGAGTTGTAAAGACTATGTTTGTCTCTGGAATGACTATAATAATGACCTTTGTATTTGTGTACTTCATCTTAAACTGTGGATGCTAGCATTGATCCAGGGACTAGCATTGTAATCACAGGGATCCTTTTCCTTTATAATGGAGGGATCTTACATTTGGAGAAAGATTTCCAAGTATATTGTGATGCATCTCATCATGGATTAGGTGCAGTACTTATGCAAGAAGGGAAAGTTGTGGCTTATGCCTCGAGATAACTCAAAACTCATGAGGTAAACTACCCTACTCATGATTTAGAGTTAGTCTCTGTTGTCCATGCACTCAAAACATGGAGAAACTATCTTTTGGGAAAGCGATGTGAAGTGTTCACAGATCACAAAAGTTTGAAGTATATCTTCACCCAGAAAGAAATTAACATGAGACAAAGAAGATGGCTAGAACTCATCAAGGACTATGACTTGAGTTTGCAATACCACCCCGGTAAAGCGAATGTTGTAGCGGATGCTCTAAGTCGTAAAGTTTTTGTGAATGTCCTTACTAAGGGAGAATTGCCAGATGATCTGTGTGCCCAATTTAGAGATCTCAGATTGGAGATTGTGCCTGAAGGACATCTCATGTCATTGGATGTTCAACCCACTTTGTTGGACAAGATCAAAGAACCCCAAAAGACAGATAGGGAAATTGAAGAGATTAAGGAAAAGATTGGCAAGGGAAAAGCCAAAGGATTCCAGGAAGATGAACAAGGTACTTTATGGCATGGAAAATGTATCTGTGTTCCACAAGATCCAAAGCTTCGGAAACTAATTTTACAAGAAGCACACAACTCACCATATTCCATTCATCCGGGTAACACCAAAATGTACATGGATATGAAAGAAAGATTTTGGTGGAATAATCTCAATGCTTTGTGTGATGTATGTAGTAGAGTGAAAGCGGAGGACCAGAAACCAGCAGGATTGTTACAACCACTACCTATTCCTGATTGGAAGTGGGACAAGATTGGTACGGATTTCATCATCGGATTGCCATGGACCAGGTCAGGATATGATTCTATTTGGGTAGTAGTGGATCGCCTAACTAAAGTGGCTCATTTCATACCCGTGAAGACAACCTACACTAGTGCTAAGTTAGCCAAAATCTATATGAGCAGAATTATATGTCTACATGGAGTACCCAAGAGTATTGTGTCTGATAGGGGAACTCAATTCACTTCTAATTTTTGGAGGCAATTACATGAGTCATTGGGAGCGAGGTTGGAATTCAGCACTGCTTTTTGTGGCATCCCGCAAAACCACTACTAGAAAATCGCGTTGTTTTTGTGCATTGCATCGTCATCATCATGCATTGTTTGCATAAAACTATGTTTGCAAAGCCCGCGTTGTTTTCTAAAATGCCCCCTCTTTATTCAAATATCAAACCCCGGGTCCCTGGATTATTTTTGTGTGTCTGATATCGGTTTGCAGACGGCGTCTGCAAAACAAATAAAATTTATTTTATTTTTAGCGGGGGCAGTCGAACGGGCCGTCCCGACCCGAACGACCACCCCCAGATTAAAAATCGGTCCACCCCTGAAATCCTACAACTACCAACTAACCTACCCACACCAACCCCTCCACCTCACCCTGCCCAATGGCCTGCTGCCACCTCACCTCTCTCTTCCCTCCACCCATTCCTAAGCCGCCACCTAGCCTACCCCACTCCCTCTCTCTCTCAACCACCCCCCAGCCCACCTGCCCCACCCGCTAGCACGCACACACTCACGCGCACACAGCGCCCAACCCATCCCCGACCTGGCCGCTCCCCGCGTTGTCCCACCCGCACACGCACTCCCCCGCGGGACCCCACACGCACGCCTCGATCCTTTCCCCCCGCCTTCGTCCTCCTCTCGCCTGGCGCCCCTCTCTCCCGCAGCGCCCCGCCGGCCTCGCTCCCTTCCATCCTCTCCCGCCCAGGCCGCCCGGCTCTCCCTCCCTCCCGCCCGGCCACCCGCCACCTCGCCACCCGCCACCGCCCGACGCCACGCCACGGCGCGTCTCCGACTCTGTTCCCGCCCAACCTCTGATCCTCTCCGGGCGCGGGCTCGCCACCTCTTCACCGCCCGCAGCCGCCTCGAGCCGTCCCAGCGCCGTCGCGCTGCAGCCCTCGCTCGCCCGCCCGCGCTGATCGCCCCCGCCTCCGCGCCGCCCCACCTCTCCGTCGACCCCTCTCCTCCTCCGGCGAGCGCGCGTCACCCCGCAAGCTGCGCCGCCACGTCGCCAACCGTCTGCGACCCCCGACCTCCCGCTCGCTCGCTCCCGTCCGCCGCGCGGCCTTCCTCGCCGTCGCCTAAGCGTCCTCAGCCGACGATCGCCTTCACTGCGTCGTCGCCGCCCCGCCCGACACAGCGTCGCCCGCCTCCTGCAAGCCCTGCTGGCCGGCCCTCCCGAGCACGCGCCCTCGTCGGCATCGCCATCACCGCGCGTGTCCCTGTCCTGTGCACGCGAGTGTGCAGTGTGCTGCTTGTTTTGCTAAGTGCAGCGGTACACCGGGTTGATCCTGCTACTTGCCAGTTCTCCACGACCTCGCGCTCTAGCAGAAGTGTGGCTGTTTGTTGCCCCGGGGATGTGATGAATTGTAGCGGTGATGCCGGTCAAGTGAAGTTGGTGCCTGGTTACGGTACTTTGGCGTTGGTTTCGGAACCCATCTTTAGTAGTTCTGAACCCATCTTTATAATCACCCTGTTACAGTGTGACGTTTGATGTTATCAAGAAACTCTTCCGGTGTTAGTGATTGACATGATCTCATGGTCTAAGGATTAGGATCACTTCGTAAGTTGTTATAGAAATATAAACTCAATGACTTTGATCGTAATGCTATACTTCGGATGAATGTTCATCACACCATTACAATAATGTTGTGACCTCGTTATTAACAACAACCAATGTCCATGATCAGGAAACCTTTGATCATCTTGTTAATCCACGAGCTAGTTTATAAGAGAGGCATAACTAGGAACTTTCTTTTTGTTTATTAAACACACATGTATTAACGTTTCCATATTAATACAATTATAGGATGTAAAATAAACATTTATCATAAATAAGGAATACGATAATAACCACTTTATTATTGTCTCTCGGGCATATTCCCTTCAGTCTCCCACTTGCACTACAAACAATAATCTAGTTTGAAAACTTTGCATATTGAACAATTATGGCTTTCCGGTGTTCCATATACGCGATTGTAAGTGGTTAACATAATCTACGGATCTAATACTTTCAGGTCCATGTGTATTTGCATATCTTTGCGTCTCCACGCATCACTCATTCTCCAATGCGATGGCATTGTATAAATTTGGTCTTTCGGTGAGACCATTAGTTCCTTGGGGTTAAACCATGTCGAAACTATTGTCATACAATATGTCTTTAGTGTTAGCCCGTTGCGAACCACACCTTAGTTTGATTTCAAACTACTTGACACAAATTCCCTCCTTTGCTGCTACTATAGCAGGCATATACTTAGCCTTTTTGTTGTAGTATTCGTCATAATGTCCTAACTATGGATTTCATCCAAATTCATCATGGAATCTCCTTTCCATTACATTGTGCCACCAATAGTTTAAATTGAGATAAACTTAATTTGTATCTTGTGACAAAACTAGTATCAATGTAACGCTTTACAATGAACTATTTGTAATTGTTTGTCACCTCTACACCAATATATTCTTAGTTCTTCCAAAAGATCATAAGAATATCCTCACTATCGTCCAATGATCATTTCATGATTCATTCTGGTATATGCTCATAACACTTAGAGCATAGGACATATCTGGATGTGCACATATCATGGTATGATTGATCAAAACATCCTTGTGATTTCACTCATCAAGTGTCAAAGCACTTGAATCTTGTTTCACTTATCAAGTGTCAATATACTTGAATCTTGATTCAATTCCTTTCCATGCGACAAGAACCGTTTCTTGTCGTTTCTATATTGAACTCCTTCAATATCTCATAGATGTACGTTTGGCCCAACCATATTAGCGTCACCGTCTATCCACTATAGACATTCATGCTAAATATTCAGGTTTTGCCTAAGTCTTTCATCAAAATGAAATCCTTAACCTTTGTCAATAAAAGATACATCATTTCTAATCAACAAGATGTCCTTCACATAATGTATTAGAAATATGTCTCAGCGCTCCCACTTAATTTCTTGCAAATGCAAGCATTTTCATCGTCTCCAGATGAAAACTCCTTTTTCATCACGGTGAAGATTCCAACTCCGCAATGCTTACTTCAACCGTTGAAGTTTGCATGCCCTTTTTAGCATCCTTTGAATTTAACAAAACCCTTTGGACCGTGTCATGTACACGTCCTAGGTAACCATTCTATTAGAAGAACTTTGTTTTGTTTATTCATCTACCATATACCAAATTATATGTAGTGGTTGCTACTTTAATCCGTCCAGACTAAATATCGCTATGAAATATCAAACCTTGTCATAGTCAACTCCTTGAACATTGTCATAAAATACTTTATGACATGTCGACTATTTCATAGATGTGAAACATCCATGTCTGTTTCTTTATAGATCCAAATACAACCGATAGGTTTTTACACCTTTCCGGAGGGTCTTCCAAGTTCAAAACTTGATTTCTCGTGTATGGAACTATCACGGATTTTATGGTTTCAAGCCATTTGACAGAGTCAGGGCCCATCATCGCTTCTTTGTAGTCGGTTCATCATTGTCAAATAATAATGATTTACTCTCAAATCTCAATCATTTGATTGTTTATCCGACCTCCTTGGTTCAATAGGAACTTTAGACCTCCGTGACCGCAACCTTTGAGGCACGTGATCCATGAGCATTCTGGCTGCCTCCTGAACATTTTTCGGCGCTGCGCAACTCAGCACATATAGCTAAGGTTCGTTAACCTTATCAAAGTTCTATTTTCCTCCCACTTAACATTTATAAAAAATTCCTTCTTCAAGAAACTTCACGTTTCAAGCGACAAACCCTTTTGTCCTTGGTGTTATGGAGGAATAACCAATTGTTATTTGCAATAACCTACAAAGACATGCTCATCCGACTTCGGTTGTAAACATCTTACTTATGTTTAGCATACCAAAATTTAAGAAAGGACAACTTGGGTTTTACCCCAAACCATAACTCATATGGTGTCATTTCAACGGATCAAGATGGAGCTCTTTTCAGTGTAAAAGCGGTAGTCTCTAAATCTTTAATCTTTTAAAACATAATGGCAGTTTTATCAATAACACCTTTGATCAAACCATGTCAAACAAGGTTTCATTACAAATCTCAAACACTCCATATTCCTATGGTGTTTCGGGAGATGTAAATCTAGGTGTTTTGCTAAACTTGAAACTCAAATAAATCCCTTTATGATAAATCATAATTTATTTATTTTTCTTGTTACACTTGTAACTCAAATAAATCCCTTATGATAAAATCATAAACCATTTATTTTCTTGTCACAATGATTTTCACTTCATCTTGAAAGTCTTTGAACGTTTTCAAATATTTCACACTTCTTTCTCATTAAGTGAACATTCACTCAAATTTCCAGAGAAAGTATATGAAGTTGAAATTCATCGCTTACGACTACATATAATGGACTACATACATCGATATGTATAAATTCCAATATTTTTAGTCGATCGTTCTTATTTGGCCTTTGAACAAAGTTTTAATTATCCCGAGGAAAGTCTCACAACCATCACTTGATCAAATCAAAGACTCCAAAAATCCACGAATATGGAGATTCTTCATGTTTTCTTTCCAATATAATTTAAACAGCGATGTCACTTCGTAAGTGATCTTTCAATCATTTGTCTTGCGACATTTTAGCATTAGGTTTTATGGATGTGATTTCTCCAACTAGATTTGTAAATCATCCATCTTATATGGAATACGGTAATTATTTGAACAACCTTTTTCTCATAATACCTGATTCAAATAACAATTATTAAAACAAATCTTGAAGTCAAGCTTTGATGTCAACGAGAAATACAAACAACGGTTTTTTTTTTCGATGAACATAATCACATATTCTCTTGCTAGTTACTTAGATCATTGTGGTTCATGAATTGCGTTGTCTGTATGAAATTTCATACCAACCAATTCGGTATCCAATACCCAAGAACCACATTGTTTAACAAGCAAAGAATACAACCATAACATGTATATCATATATATACCTAAATTGGATATTCCCAATCTTTTATTTTCTGCCAAATATATTTTATAGATTCTCTTTCAGCATTTCCTTTGCCTTTTAAAAGAATCTATCAACATTAACAGTGGCGCCATATACATGACACATAGTACAAAGCGTGTATATTCAAATAATAATACCTTTGGACCTGCACTTTGAAGTAGATCACCATCATCAAAATGATCGGTATTCTTTCAAAATCCATTATTTAGTAATCTTTTAGTGTAGTAAACACTTTACATACATCTTCTATTCACCATTATCATGACAACTTTCATGATCGAGCTAATGTAGCTTATAAAGGAGAATCGTGAGTATAACATTACTTTCCAAAACCCTTTTGGATGATTAGGATGTCTAGCATCTCCAACCTTTGTAAATTCTCATCCAATATGAGAACATATATTATACTTTATCATATTGCAACCAAAACATTGTTTCGGATATCTTTATATCTGCCACACATGATGGTTTCTGAAACAATTCTTTCAGCTCCTAGATAAACTTGATATTTAAATCAAGAATCATGGAGGCAAACATGATACTTAAGATACTAACACTGGAATTGTTACTCTCGATTTAATACCAACTATTAAATTTCACGGAGTAAATAGAGTTTGCTGAAAGTTTGCAATAGGACTTTAAACTTTAGATTGACACTCAACACAATACAATAACAGTTTGTAAAGTATATATCCAGAATTCTATAGTTCTATTATCTCAATTACAACTATGCATAAGGTAGTGAACGAATTCCAATGACTACAACAAATTATGCAAATTCACTTTGATTTAATTTTATGATAAATTGAGTTCTACTAATCCAAATTAGAAATGAACTCCCACTCAAAAACGACATCCCTCGTGTCTTTTTGGTGATTACATGAACCAAATCCACTACACCAAGTCCGATCATCACGTGAGTCGATGTAGCGTCAAAGGCGAGCATCCATGGTCATCATATCAAAACATATGACTCATGCTTAACCTTTCGGTCCGTGTTCCGAGGCCATGTCTGTACAGGCTAGGCTCGCCAAGTAAGAACATTAGTATTCGCGTGTGTAACTGTCTTACACCCGAGATATGCTCATGGATTCAAGTACACCCGATCATCACGTGATGTCTTGAAGCGACGAAACATTGTCGGTGCATACTTAAGGAAGAATACATTCTTATCTTGATATCTAAATGAGGGATCATCTTATTATGCTAATAAAACGCCAAACAAGCAATATAAGATGCAATCAAACATCACATGTTTATTAGTGGAATGATATGGTTCCCGCATATGATCTCTATCATGTGCACCGTGGTATGATCACTATCATACCTATATGTGTAAGTCCAAGGTCTATGGAGATTACACGTTATGTGTGTTGTAAGAGTATCATCTCATACTTCTACTTACAACATCACCATACCGTAACACTAGCCCAGCAACAATCTAAACTAGACGCCTCTAATTTATCCATTGCAAGTTTTACGTGGCTTAGGGCTTTCGAAGATAGAACCGTTCTTACCTACGAACATGAACCACAACGAGGATAACCAAATTTTTGAAAACTCGTTGCAAATTATATATTGACTATAGTAGGAGAGACAGACACCCGCTAGCCACTTATGCAAAACTAGTTGCATGTCAAGCGTGGAACAGGTCTCATGTGCGAGGACATGTAAAGTTTGTCCGGGCCGCTTCATCCCACTATGCCACCAATATCCAAAGTATAACTAAGAAGCAATAAAATGATCATCATATGTGTACTACCCGTGCAAAGCATCTACGCATAGATCCGGCTCTGATACCACTATAGGGTTCGCAACATAGAAAACAAAATTTTTTCTACGATGTTAACTGTGGACCAAGATCTATCTACTAGATACAAAAAATGGGCGGATGTATATCCGTAGAGAACATACCCTTAAAGATCGACAAAGCTTAACGAGTCCAAACTCGTGGTTGATGTAGACGATCTCTTGCCGATCTCAAGATCGAGAGGCGGTCCTAGCACCGCAAAACAGCAGCGCATCCGTGCTCGCACACACGTTCGAGGCACCGAGCAACCTCCGCCTCCTCGCTCCAGCGATGCAGCGGAAGAACAACTCTTTCTTGCCGAATATCCACTGGGAACATGTATCTCGCTAGTCCGAGACCATGGGGGATAAATTATAGAGGGGGAGAGAGATCCTTCACGAGGAGGTGTGAGTGAGAGAGAGGGAGGGGGATCCTTTTATAGGGAGAGGGTGGCACCCAAGGGGCCATGCGCCCAGCCATGGGGCTGCCCCCACCTCTTCCACATTCATGTGGGTGGAAACTCCACTCACTCAAATGCCTTTCAATTCCCTCCACTAAAAAACCGACTCAAATTCCCATTAAATTTCCACCAGATTTAATGCAAACTCTCATTAAATAAAACTCCTTTTATTTATTCAGAATTTTATCAATTACTTTAATGACAAACATTCACATATAACCCCTTGCTAGTATTTCATTTCACATGTAGAAACACTTTCTGCAATTTCACTCGAAAACCCGTTTTGGTATCTAGTGAAATAAATTCCTGCGCTTGTTATTCTTTTCGGCATGAAACTTTTGCTCCAAATGGATGTCGGTGTCTCTTAAATGTGTCACCCTACGGTTCGTGAATAATGCGAACATGATCGAGACCCCTCTCGGATCAATAATCAGAAGCGGATCCGAGACCCATCGACTCCCACATATTCAACGATGACTTTCTTGTGATCGTGGAACCTTTTACGCTAGTATCTTAATCCCTTTGTTTCAGGATATATTACATGTCCGAGATTCGATCATCGTATCTCCATACCTAGTTTGATCTCAATTCGACATGCACTCTTTTCTCGTTCCCGTGATATAACATTCTAGTGATCAAATCACTTGCTTGCAAGCTAATCAATGTGATATCACCGAGAGGGCCCAGAGTATATCTATCCGTCATCGGGATGAACAAATTCCACTCTCGATCCATGGGCCTCAACATAACAATTTAGTAGTTCTGAACCCATCTTTATAATCACCCTGTTATGGTGTGACGTTTGATGTTATCAAGAAACTCTTCCGGTGTTAGTGATTGACATGATCTCAAGGTCTAAGGATTAGGATCACTTCGTAAGTTGTTATAGCAATATAAAATCAATGAATTTGATCGTAATGCTATACTTCGGATGAATGTTCATCACACCATTACAATAATGTTGTGACCTCGTTATTAACAACATCCAATGTCCATGATCAGGAAACCTTTGATCATCTTGTTAATCAACGAGCTAGTTTATAAGAGAGGCATAACTAGGAACTTCCTTTTTGTTTATTAAACACACATGTATTAACGTTTCCGTATTAATACAATTATAGCATGTAAAATAAACATTTATCATAAATAAGGAATACGATAATAACCACTTTATTATTGCCTCTTGGGCATATTCCCTTCAAGATCTGATGGTGCGCGAGCACGATCTAGCGCGAAGCGGTACGCTCCAATCAGGAAGCGCCGCGTGGCATGTGTTTTGTTTTAAAATTTTGAATTAGATCTAATAAATTTTTAAACTTGTTTAATTCATAACTTTTGATTCCCACGTCCAAATTTGACAAATTTATATCAATGGAATCAGGAGAGAAAATCCTTTCCATTTATGCAATGTGTTTAATGTTTTGACTCTGTTAAAATGTTTGTTTATGCAAAAACATTTGTAGGCATAATTTGAGTATAGTCATTATTTGAAAAATGTTCTATTACTCAAATAAAGTTTATTTGGCAATTTTGAACTTGTTTAAGATTCAGTACTATGCACTTGTCTTGTTTGGTGTAGGAAATCATCACATGGCATTATGCATGCATCCATATATTTTTGCTTATATATATTTTTTATGCGATTTTGGTGCTATTATTTTATGTGTAGATTTTGGTGCAAATAGTGATTGTGATTGTGAGGATTGTTGCTACTCTCCAAACTACCAAGGCAAGTGGTGCTTCATGATATTATTCCTATGTTTTTCAACTATGCACTAGAAATATTTTGCTAGACTTGCATGAATATTTTGATCTATATGCTATGCTTGGGAAATCCTAGTAGTTGTAGAATTGCTAGAAATTTCTAAGTTAAGATGCTTATCTATTCCATGCTTAGCCTAGATAATAGCAACCAAGGGTGGTTATATATTCATGCTATGATAAAATATTTCTAAGTCTTTGGACTTGTGTTTTGCTTAATAAAACAACTAAGTGAATGAAACACCTGGGTGGAATGGAAGGAATGGTTTATGTTGAGTGGTTACACAAGGCCCATTTCTATGGTTTACGTTGTGTATCTCACTTGTGGAAAGCCACCCAGGAACAAAGGTATTTGAGATGCCATATGTTAAGAAGCTTCTAGTGCAGCCACTTGGCAATATGGGCTCTGCCTAGATCACATAGGTTACAATAACTTAGCCATTTGGACAGTTGGTGGTAGTGGGATGATAGGTTGGAACGCATCCATTTGGTCTAAGGGAAGGCTTCTGAAAGGTCCTGTCTTGGTGAAAATCAAGTCTTGTGGGGAAAGTGCACAACCTCTGCAGATGGAAGAATCAAAGTACTTAGCCATGTCCTTGGTATTGGACAACTTGAGCATCAAGACATGGAAGCTATCAAGAATCTCCTCATCCCAATTTCTAAGTAAAAACTTGTGGTTGAACAAGGGTGAAGGTTCCCCAATGTCTATTGGTGGTTCCTTGGGAAAGATTTTGACAAAGAAAAACTTGAGTTTTCAACTAATAGGTAAACCTATTTTGAGCAAAGCAAGCCTAAGATACACTTAGCCAAAATGCATATAGTATTTAGTCTACCAATATTCTACTAAGGTATCTGTGGCATCCCGCAAAACCACTACTAGAAAATCGCGTTGATTTTGTGCATTGCATCATCATGACCGCATGCTCATGTCATCATGCCACATTGCATTTGAGCATCGTCATCATCTCGCATTTGCTTGCATAAAACTATTTGCGGAAAAAACTGTTTTGTTTTCTAAACGCCCCGTCTATGTTCCAAACGCAAAACCCGGGTCTCCGGATTATTTTGTTTTGTCTGCTATCGGTTTGCAAAAGCCCTGTTTGAAATAAATAAAATATTTAATTATTTTAGTGGGGCAGTCGAACGGGCCGATTCGACCCAGTCGACCACCCCGGAATAAAATCGGTCCACCTAAACCAGCCCACCCGAATCCTAAAACTACCCAAACCTATTCTACCCACCAATCTCAGCTCGCCACCTCACCCTCTCCCCCAATCCCTACCCACCTTGCCACCTCATCAATCCGCCAGCCCCCTCTCCCTCTCTCACACTCCCCACTCCTACCCCTCTCCCTTACAGCCTGGCCCCACCCCAACCCGCTGCCACCTCACCCCCCAACTCCCTCTCTCACACACAGTTTCCCTACCCCCTCTCTCTGCAGCCCGGCCCCACCTCCTGTGCCCGGCCCTACTCCCTGACCAACCCCCCCTCTTACCCACTCCCTGGACCCGGTCCACCCCAGCCCCACCCTGCTGGTCCCACCGCAGCCCCTCTCCCTCCCCTCACAGCCTCCTCCTCTTCCTCCTCACACCGACTGCCCCGCTCCGCCTCCCTCCTCGCGTCCCCTCTTCCTCGCTCCTCCCGCTCGGCCTCCTCCCTCCCGGACCTCCTCCGCCCCGCGCCTCGGCCCCTCTCTCTCCGCGTCGCTCGCTCGAACCACCCTTGCCGTCGCCTCCTTTCCCTCGGCCCGCGCCTCCCGCCTCCGAGCCGCCGTCGCTCGCTCGGGCCTCCTCTTCCCTCCCTCCTCCTTGTCGCCGCTGCCCGCCTCCTCCTCACAAGACGCCATCATGGCTGCCCGCCCTTGGCCAGCGCCTCCGCCCGGCTTCGACGGGCGCCCGCCAGCGTCTCCCTCGCCCGCCCCCGCGCGCCGCCTATCCCTCTGCCCTCCTCGAAGTCGTTGCCGCTTAGCCTCCCAGCGAGCCCGACAACCCTCGCCGCTGCGTCCTCCGACCGTGTGCCCGCCCGACGCCCGCGTTCCCCCAGCGAGCGCGCCGCCCCTCGTCGTCGTGCACCTCCTCGCCTCCAGCCGCCCCAGCCCTGCTTTCTCCTCTTCCGGCCGCCAGCGAGCTCGCGCCCGGCGAGCCTGTCGTCGTCAGGCCCCGCGCGAGCGCGTCCGCACCCGCCTCCCTGATGTCTGCGGCCCCGCGTTCCGCCCCGTCGCTCGCCTTCACGCGCTGAGTACGGCCTCCTCGTCCCTGGCAACCACCTCCTAGAGTATCCTCTTGTCTCGCACCTGCGCCAATCCAAGATCGACGACAACCTGGACCTATCCGGCAAGCTGTGGCCCTAGCCCGAGTTCTCCACCGACCACGAAGCCGAGAACCCCTACAGGATCAAGACCCCGACAGGATCTCCGCTCGCCCGTGTGTGCCATAATATGTCAAGACCTTCTCGTCCCCAAGACTAAAGAGGCGCGGATCCAAGATCGACATCACCCTGTAAGGATCCGGTGGACCATCGGTGTTGAACCTGAGTCTGCCACCAACGCCACGACTTTCGGCATGGATTCGAAGACCGTACCATAGCCGGTGGCGCTAGACGAACCCTCTACAAGATCTTCGTCACGAAAACCCCGATGCCTTCGACACGGCGATGATGCCGTCGTGAACCCGATGGTCGAGACGTTGAAGACCCGATCCCGGATGCGAAGTCTAAACCCTGACACTGGCTTCACGCTCTCCTTCACGGATGCAAGACCCCGTTCCCGGAGGCGAAGTCCGGACCTGAAGACCGCCAAGATCGCCACCGGTACGACAAGCACTTCGCCGCGGAACGCCAAGTACTTCGTCCCGAACGCCATGACCGTCGACATGACCCGAAGACCATGGATGCGACAAGACCTACCTCCGTTATCCGAGACCGAGCCCGTCGAACCCTGAACCCTAAGACCGGACCCCAAACCCCGAACCCCCCGGAACCCCAAGTTTGTCGAGGCCCTCTAATGTGTGAATCCCTTCCCGAAACCCTATTTTATAATATAATACAACTTGTCGCATATTAATTGTTCATCTCGCATACATCTTGTGTGGTTTGGGGCCCACATGCGGGCATGCGGGCAAATCTAGTCTTATATTGGCCTCATTTAAATTTGTGTAGCGAACCCGGTGCTATCTTCTGCCATGTTAAGACAACATTTAATTTGCGGGGTAGATAAACAACATGAACCTAGTGAATAATTATCGGGACCCCGGTTCCGCTTAATATGGCCTAATTGCATCGCACCTTTGCCATGTCATACATCATACATGCATCATGCCCGATCTTTTGCCGTAGTATTAAATAGTGCATCCGGTGTTTATTCTAGTGATTTGGTTCTTCGCGGATAAGGCCGTTGAGTTGATGTGAGCGTCGCCCCGATCTTCGGCTGAACCTTCGGCAATGTTTTTCAAGCGAGCATCTCCCCGTTTCTACCTATCTTACTTTTATAATATTTATTCCCTCCTGTTGATCTATTGCTATCTGTGTTGCGATGGTCTAGTTTTCGTACCCGTGATATCCCTTGCAGCCTTATATTGCCTTGGACACATCCTATTACCTGTTGTTTGGTAGATAGTTGGACTTGCGCGTCGTAGTCGCTTGCTCAAGTGCTGTTGCGTGTCGCCAAGTACCACAGTTGTTGGAGTATTGCCGCATGTTTATTGTTGGAGTTGATCATAACTTTAATTACTGCTTAACAACTAAAACTGAAGTAGGTAAGCAGAGGCACAGGTGGGCAATAGATGTTATTTGGTTGTTAACCGTCCACTTGTGTCCCGTAGGACCCCGATTGCTTGATACCTGTTCCTTGATTTTTCGCGCTATCCACATCCGGAAGGATTATGGGACCCCCCTGAGCCAGAGCTTGATTCATTCTTATTTCTTGGGGCCACAAACTAGTTTGAGGTTTTATTTACGATCCTGTACTTATGCCATGCTTTACTGCTTTATTTAAATTGTGCGATGGATAGCACCTGTACTGTTTAGGTAAGCGGAGTGTTTTCGCGGTATCGACAAGCCCAGTTTTGGGTTCCCAGTCGTTTACAGCCATTGTCGCAAACCTTGAGTCCGTCTCGGAGTCAGCTAGCTTCGTTGCGGGTCTACTCAATGGGGTGGCCCCCTGAAATATTTCTGAATCCTGTGATTGCTTTGTCGTGAAAGCCTCGTTGGGTTTTGATTTGGTTTTTCCGAGGTTGATCGAGTGTGTGTTGCTATTTGTGCACCCCTGCAGGGTAAAACTTTCTGAAAGCCGTGTCCGCGGTTATGGACGACTTGGAGCACAATATCTCGATCATAGACAACTATAACTAAAGTAGTGCTAAAAATTTGACTTTATAATGACTAGTAATCAGCTTTACTATAATGGAATGGCTAAATAAAACTACCAACAATTGCTTGTTTGGGTTGTCGCTTGCGACCATTGTATCTGACTAGTAAGTATTGCAACTATCACGGAATGGCTAAATAAAAGTACCAACAACTGCTGGGTTTTGGGTTATCTCATGCTAATTGTATTTGACTAGTAAGTGTCGCAACTACAATGGAACGGTTAACTAAAATTGCCCACTGCTTATTATATCAGGATGACTATCTATACCTGACTAGTAATTGGTGTAACGATAACTGAATAAATAAAACTGCCAACTGTGTGAGTTCCTCGGTCGACTTCCTCGTTTGGTCTCGAGGGGGAAACACCAGGATGGGTTTGATTGATGGTAGCATCAGGTTGGTTCCGGATAGGCCTTTCTTACCCCTCTCTGATAGCCGCCTGTTTTATCAAGTCTCTATAGGGTGTTTAGTGCATGCTGCGCTGCCGCTTCAGTCCACCATACCTATGTAGGCGAGGACCGCCGAATTCTAGTCTCATGGTGTCGGCCTCGATCGACGCTCCTCTTTTTCCTTTGCCCTTTGCCGGCACCCCTTTTGTTTAAGCAGGTTCTGAGATCGACGTCGTTAGCAGGGTTACCTTCCGGCTTGGCCTGGGCAGGGTTATGGACGCCATTGGTTATTCTTCAGGGCTCTTAGCCCCATTTGCATCTTGTCCGTAGTCGGACGCGGTATCATTTTCAAGGTGATTTGGATCTTTGTATTGTATATCTGTATTCTTGACTCCTTGAGTCGCTGTTGTACATATATCTGTTCTGTGGGTCCCATCGAGGACTGTTGTGTAATGGTATTACTTCGTTTTCCACCCGCACCAAAGTGCCTGGTGGGCACCTTTGAATCGTTTCTATGCGGGTTTGGCGAGTTTCGCTAAAACTTGCATAGGGCCGATTCTGAGGGTGTTACAGTATCACTTGCCAATACTATTCCAATGTATTGACCCACTATGGCTGTAACTTGTGATGTTGCAGGATATTCTGATGATGATTAGGGGTTATGAGTCTACACTCAACATTCTTGCCTGTGGCACATGAAGATGAAGACTTATTTATCTTATTATGTATTTGAACTCTTGTATTAGGCCTGTGGCCATGGAGTTTGTAAAAGACTATGTTTGTCTCTGGAATGATATGTAATAATCACCTTTGTTTCTGTGTACTTCATCTTAAACTGTGGATGCTAGCATTGATCCGGGGACTAGCATTGCAATCACAGGGATCCTTACCTTTATAAAGGGAGGGATCTTACAAGATGGCAAAAAGAAAGCACCGGATCAGGCAATCTATGATTCTTTCAAAATGGGACTTGGTGACCTTAGACTAGAAATTACATTTGCGGATTCTATTAAATTTCTTACATATTCTAAATATCTCCGTGATATTCTTAATAGAAAGAAAGAAATAACTAAAACCATTTCCATGGTGACTAGTTATCCTGCTAATGGGAAGTTATTGTCTAAGTCGGGAGATCCCGGAATACCAACTATTTTATGCTCAATTGGCAAAACTGATATTCATAATACATTGTGTGATTTAGGTGCAGGAGTTAGTGTAATGCCATATTCCCTCTATAAAAGGTGATTATGGGAGTATTCCCCCACTTTATCACTTTATAGATGGATGACAAATCCATTAAACAACCCATTGGTATGTGTCACATCCCAAGATTTTCCAAATCTTGTAATGTGAAAAATAAATGAATAAAATAAAACTTTGTTGATTTTCAGGGTGAGAAGAAACTTTTTGAATCCAATTGGAAACCTTCAAACCAAATTGGATCAAATAAATCCTAAAGGTATTTAAAAAGATAAACATTTAATAAAGGAAAATAAAAATATTTGGAATTTCTATTTTGAATCTTTTAATAAAAAGATTTGTTTTCAAAAGAAAAGGATAGATTTATAAATAAGGATTATTTTATAAGCCAAATTAAAACTTGGCCAAGCCTTTGAAATAAAATATTTCTATTTGATAAAAATAGTAAAGTTTTATTTAAAATAAATTAATAAGGATTTAATATCCAAGTTTTATAAATAAAGGTTTTACTATTTTAATTAACCATCAAAACTTATTTATTTAATTCAAATAAGTTTTCCAAGTATTTTATATTCCCAAATAAAACCTACTGATTTGGTTTTGTTATTTTTAGATTTCAAAAAAGAGTTTTGAATAAATCAAAATCTATTTGATTTAATAACAATGGTCTATTTATTTAATTAATAATGGACCCTAAAATAAAAATATTATTTTGATCTTTGGACTTTGGTTTATGTTGTTAAACAGAACCAAATTCAATTGCATTGTTTGGTGAATGTCTGAATTGATTTGAATGTGGAATTGTTGTTTGAAATTCAAAACAGAAAATAGAATCAGAAAAAGGAAAAACAATCAGGAAAGAAAAAAATATAGAAGTGGACCGCAGCCCAGTCAGCAAGCCCACTAAGCCCATTCGCAGCCCAGCTACACTTTCCTCTCTGCGAAACGTTTTCTACCTAAAACCGCACCCGCAGAGACACCGATTGGTGGACCCACTTTCCCTCTCACTCCCTCGCTGACGCCCAGACCCCACACAACCAGCTCACCTCCTTCTTCCTCGCGCAGACGACGCTTGCCGTTTCCTCCTTAACGTCGGTGATCAATTCGCGTGATTAACAGCCATTACTCCCCCTGCGACCACGCGGTATTAAACGCCCGCGCCTTCTCCTCCTTTTCCCTCAAACCCCGCAGCACGAGATCCCCCAGGCCGACAGAATTTCGAGCCGCACTCCCACTGCTCCGACCACCGTCCCTCCTCGATTCCGGCTGAACCGTGTCACCTCCTGCCTCCCCGACCAAGCACACATACTCCCCACTCCCAGGCGCTTCTCCCTGTACCTCCCATTCAACCGCGGGCGCCCCAAAGCATCAACTCCGACAACCTCTGACCGCGCCACCGCGTCTGCCTCTCTCCGGCGAACTCCACAGGTAAACCCCGTTCGCCCCAGCGCTCCTCGACGATGCTCCCACACTCGTCTCACTCTTGTGCATCTAACCATGCTCTTATCCTGCCTTAGGGAGATCTGCAACGTCGACCCCGACCACGAACAGAACCACCCGACGCCGTTCCCCACTCCGGCGAGGAATTGCTGCCGTCCCTGAGCACCCCTTGCCACGTCGACCACACGTTGAGCACCACCTCGACCTCGAGAACACGGTGAGCACCTCCCCTTCCCTCCTTGCTTCCTAGAACCGCCGTAGCGCCACCGCCTGGACGTCGCCACCGTTTGCCGCCGTGCAGCGCCGCCAGTTCTTTGTAGAGTTGCTGCGGATCGTAGGATCTAGATCGGACGCACACGATAGAAGATAGGCGAAGCGGTAAGTAGCATCCTGCGACGTGCGATCTGTTCAGATCCAATGCCCCGCAGAGGCCGATCCACCCGAACCGGTGTCGACCAGTAGGAATGCGACGCGTGGCTAGATTCGATTTAAAAACAGATTTGATTTGCAAATTGAAACCCCTGTAACTTTTGATCCACACGTCCAAAAATTACAAACTTTATATCAATAGAATCAGTGGAACAAGACCTAGCCAACCATGCAATTTGTTTAGTAAATAGTATCTGTTAGATTGTTTGTTTTTGCAGAAACATGTGTATGCTTGTTTAGATTAGAAAAATTGTTCAAAAATGTTTTTGAGGTTGAAACCTTGGCAAATTGGTTTGTGATGAACTTACTGACCCTAGGAACCAACGCATGGTTTTGAAATGGATTTAGTGAAGTTTAGGATGGATTAATTGATTTAGCCCATTTTTAGCCAAATAAAAATAATGGTTTTGTTATGAAAATGTTTTTGGAGTAAAAACTTTGGGAAAATGATTTGGACCAAACCTACTGACCCTAAACACCAAGTTTTGAGAAACAATAACTTATTTGGTGAACAACTTAAAGTTGTTGCTTTGATAAAAATATTTTCCACCACATAAAATAATGATTGGATTTAAAAATGGTTTATGGACAAAACCCTTTTGAAAATGACTTTGCCACTTTGGGAAAATGACCACTTTAAACCTTACAAAGTTTAGAAGCCTAGTGGAGACCATCTTTGCAAGTAAAACTATCTCTTGCATGCTTACATGCATGACTTAGATCCCACTATTTTATGAGTGTGAATTGTTTGATTGATTAATTGGTTTGGAATGCTAGTTGATATTGTGTTTGCTTGATTGATTGTAGTGAAGTTAGAAAAGTGTGAAACTAGCAAGATCAAGAAGTGAACCACCATTCCCTACCAAAAAAGGCAAGTGACACTATCATCTAAAAGTCCTACTATTTTCATTATACTTAGTGGATTTTTGAAACATGCATGAAAAGAATTTCTATACTTATGCTATGCTAAATCCTAATAGGATTCCCTAATATATGTACCTTAGTAAAAAGATTGTAGTTGTTACATGCTTAGCCATGCTCTATTTTGAAAAGAGATACATGTTGAGATTTCATGAAGTTGAGAAAAGGACTTGTGTTTTATATAATAAAACAAGGACTCAATGAACCACCTGGGTGGACAAGGATACTTTGAGTTTTGGAGAAGGTGAAAACAAAATAAACCATGTCTATGGCAATCTCTTTGTGTTGTGCTCCAAAGGAAACCACCCAGGAAACTTAGAGATTGAACATGTTTCTCCAATTGTGGCTTTCGTGTGCAACCACATGCTATTTATGGCTCTGGCTTAGTCAACTACATTGGGAAGACCCATGCATTGTCTTCAGGTTACTGGACATGAGGACCTGGAATCCTACACGGGTACTGAAGACAAGCTAGCAATGGTGTATGGGAAGACCCTCTGGAAAGACTTCGTCACATTCTCAATCTGCCGGTACTCCATCTTGGTGAGCATCAATCCAGTGGCCACTGGTGGCAAAAAGATGAGATTGTGACATGTGGGTAAAGTGTACTACTTCTGCAGAAGATAATAAAATCTAAGTACTTAGCCGTGTCCCCGGTTATGGACAATACTGAGCAACTAAAGCTTGAAGCTATGGGAGATCTCGACATTCCAATTTCTAAAAGAAAAACTTTTAAGTGACAACAAAAAACTTGATGCACTTGGGGTTACCAAGGAGCTCAAGGTATTTTGATAAAAACTTGATGCACTTGGGGTTACCAAGGAGCTCAATAGATTTTGATAAAACTTGATGCACTTGGGGGTACCAAGGAGCTCAAGAGATTTTTGACAAGGACTTGAATACTTGGGGATACCAAGGAGATCAAGGGATTTTGATAAAGAGATTTGACAAAGGAAACAAAACCATTTGAAAAGATAGGATAAAATTATTGCTTTATGCAAATGAGCCTAAAACTCTACTTAACCAAATATGCATGTAATGATAGGATCCACTTATATTCTACATAGTAGTGAAACTTGCGAATACAATTCAAATGTATTGACCCTTTGTGCCTGTAACTTGTAATGTTGCAGGTTTGATTGATTTTAGTGAAGTTTGATTGATTAGGATTACAAAGTCTACAACCAACATGTTTGCCTGTGGCACTTTGAAGATGAAGGACCCCATGACTATAGTTATTCCGCTGCAATGTAATGTAATAGCCAAATGAGCTATGTAAGATGTAATAAAATTATGTTAATCCTGGTTATAAAGTTATATTATGACCTTTGTTTCTTGATATTACATCTTAACTGTGGATGCTAGCTATTGATCCAGGGACTAGCATTGTAAAGACAGGGGACTCTACCTTATTTAAAGGTTGGGACCCCTTACAGTATGATTGAGGATGTTCTACTTAGAATAGATGAGCATTTTATTCCCACTAATTTTATTATTTTTGAAATGCTAGAGGATGAAAAATTATCTATAATACTTGGAAGAGATTTTCTTTGCACTGCAGGAGCGTCAGTTTATTGTGCCAAGAAGGCCAATATGTAACTTAATTGGAAAATTTTTAAGGGTGGTAGTACCCTAGATGCTTTGAGCCAACTTGTAACCCCTAGCCTCCCCAAATCTCGGGACGAGATTTATTTTAAGGGTGGTAGCCTGTCACATCCCAAGATTTTCCAAATCTTGTAATGTGAAAAATAAATAAACAAAATAAATCATTGTTGAATTTTAGGGTGAAAAGAAACTTTTGTTTCTAAATGGAAACTTAAAATCCCATCTTGAACAAACTTTGGTAAAAGTTTGAATCCAACAAAAATCCAAATCAAGGGAAATGCATTCCTCAATGAATGTATCTGGAAATTTAAACACTTGGAAAATAAATCCAAACCCTAAACCCTAATGGAATAAAATCATTTCCAAGTTATCCAAACCTATGGATTTGATCCATATAAAATCTTGTCAACAAACATTCACAAATGATCAAGAAAGACAAATAGAAATATTATAAAACCATATAAATTGGTTTCACTTAAATTGGAACCATAGATAAAATCTTGTGAATATAATAAGATAAGGAAATTAAATTTCCAAAGCTAATAAAGTACTTATCTAAAATCCATACCAAATGGTGAGAAATTAATCCTAAAAGGATTTAAAAGGATAAACAAATATAAAATAAGATTTCACAAATTGGAATCACCAAGTTTGGTTCTCTAAATAAAAAGATATGGATTTTATAAGAAAAGAAAGAATTATTAAATAAAGAATATTCAAAGATCCAAACTAAATCTTGGCCTAATCCATTAAGCAAATGGAATGAATATAATCCAAATCCAAATAAAATAAAAGGATAAAGAATTTCCATAATAAAATAAAATGGCATAAACCAAATCCTATTGGAATAAAGACAAATCCAAATTTTAAATGATTAATAAATCATATTAAAAACCTTTCCAAATAATTCAAATAAAAACCTACTAAAAAGAATTGGAAGGTTTTGGAAAATCAAATAGTTATTAAATCCTATTTAAATTAAAAACTAGAGCCTATTTGGAATAATTAAAAGACCTTAAAAAGAATAAATAAATTATTCTAAAATGAGTTCAGAATGTTTTATTAATCAATACTTAAACCTACACAAATTTTGGCAATTATTTGAATTCAAATGAATGATTGAATTGCTTGTTTAAAATCAAAACAGAAAATAAAATCAGAGAAGAGAAAAAGTTTCAGAAAGAAAAAAATAAGAAAAGAAAACAGCCCAGCTAAACCTACCCCAGACCCCAGCCCAGCAGGCCCAAATCCCCAGCCCACCCGGCTCCTCTCTTTTCTCTGCTCGTTCTTTTCTCACCGCAGGCCGCACCCCCTCACTCGCTGCAAGCCTGGACCCACTCTTCCTCTCTCTATCTCACTGTCAAAGAGGACCCACCGCCACGATGGCATCGTCTTCAAACCGCGCGACCAATTCTTTCCCCTCACTCCGGCCGTTTCCAGCGTCGATTACTCGTGTTCAATTCGCCTAAATGACGCACTAATCCCGCCTAGTGATGATGCTCGTGAAATCGCCTCCCTCCTCTCTCCCTTTCCTTCCAGTCATCACACCACCGGAGCCCAGTCATCCATAATTTTTGCTCGAAACCTCACTACCACCGACGAGTCCCCTGTCAAATTCCGGCAAGCCCCGACCCTCTCCTACCTCCTAGCTCACACCAGCTTGATCCCCATCATATCACGCACCTGCCCGTGGTCTCCGTTCGCCCACGCATGCTCCACAGCCTCGCCTCCGTCTTCGTCTGAGTGCCACCGACGACTAGATCAACTCCGATGAGCTCCCCTGGTAATCCCTGACCGCCCCCTCCTCTCTGGTTGACACTAGCATACTCTCCTCTCCCGCGCGTGTCTAACGCACCCTCTGTTTTACACTGGCGTGCCTTGTAGCCTCGTCCCCGACAACGGCCGAGCGTGCTCGACGGAAGCAGGGACTCCGGCGAGCAATTGTTGTAACCCCCGTGCGCCCCTGACCCTGTGGAGACCACATCGAGAATCAACGCAGCCCCGCGAACTCGGTGAGATACCCCACTCCTCCTCTAGCTCCCTGCATCGCCAGTACCACCCTCGTCCGAGCGCGCCGCCGCTCGCCGTTGACCTTGCGCCGCCAGTCTTTGGTCCAGGCAAGGCTGCCCGTTAGATCTTGATCCCACGGACACGATAGAATCATTAAACAAAGCGTTATGGACTAATCTGATCCGTGCGATGTAACTTGATCTAACGTCTCATAGCGCGTGATCCAGACGAATCGGTACCAGCGTAGGGTTCGCAGCATAGAAAAAAATTTCCTACGAAGGGAACAACTATGTACCAAGATCTATCTACTAGATACAAACAACGGGCGGATGTATGTCCGTAGAGAACATACCCTTGAAGACCGACAAAGCTTAACGAGTCCAAACTCGTGGTTGATGTAGACGATCTCTTGCCGATCTCAAGATCGAGAGGGAGTCCTAGCGCCGCAAAACAGCAGAGCATCCGTGCTCGCACACACGTTCGAGGCACCGAGCAACCTCCGCCTCCTCGCTCCAGCGATGCAGCGGAAGCACAACTCTTTCTTGCTGAAAATCCACCGGGAACATGTATCTCGCTAGTCCGAGACCATGGGGGATAAATACTAGAGGGGGAGAGAGATCCTTCACGAGGAGGTGTGTGTGTGTGAGAGAGAGAGGGAGGGGGGCTCCTTTTATAGGGAGAGGGGGCACCCAAGGGGCCATGCGGCCAGCCATGGGGCTGCCCCCACCTCTTCCACATTGATGTGGGTGGACACTCCACTCACTCAAATGCCTTTCAATTCCCTCCACTCAAAAACCCACTCAAATTCCCATTAAATTTCCACCAAATTTAATGCAAACTCTCATTAAATAAACCTCCTTTTATTTATTCGGAATTTTGTCAATTACTTTAAGGACAAACATTCACATAATACCCCTTGCTAGTATTTCATTTCACATGCAGAAACAATTTCTGCAATTTCACCCGAAAACCCGTTTCGGTATCTAGTGAAATAAATTCCTGCGCTTGTTATTCTTTTCGGCATGAAACTTTTGCTCCAAATGGCTGTCGGTGTCTCTTAAGTGTGTCACCCTACAGTTCGCGAATAATGCGGACATGATCAAGACCCCTCTCAGATCAATAATCAGAAGCGGGATCTGGAGACACATACTGACTCCCACACATTCGACGATGACTTTCTTGTGATAGTCAGAACCTTTTACGCTAGTATCTTAATCCTTTTATTTAGCGATATATTACATGTCCGAGATTCGATCATCGGTATCTCCATACCTAGTTTGATCTCGTTACTGACATGTACTCTTTTCTCGTTCCCGTGATATAACATTCTAGTGATCAAATCACTTGCTTGCAAGCTAATCAATGTGATATCACCGAGAGGGCCCAGAGCATATCTATCCGTCATCGGGATGAACAAATTCCACTCTCGATCCATGAGCCTCAACATAACACTTTATTAGTTCTGAATCCATCTTTATAATCACCCTGTTACAGTGTGACGTTTGATGTTATCAAGAAACTCTTCCGGTGTTAGTGATTGACATGATATCATGGTTTAAGGATTAGGATCACTTCATAAGTTGTTATAGCAATATAAACTCAATGACTTTGATTGTAATGCTATACTTCGGATGAATGTTCATCACACCATTACACTAATGTTGTGATCCTTTTATTAACAACATCCAATGTCCATGATCAGGAAACCTTGATCATCTTGTTAATCAACGAGCTAGTTTATGAGAGAGGCATAACTAGGAACTTTATGTTTGTTTATTAAACACACATGTATTAACGTTTCTGTATTAATACAATTATAGCATGTAAAATAAACATTTATTATAAACAAGGAATACGATAATAACCACTTTATTATTGCCTCTCGGGCATATTCCCTTCAGTCTCCGACTTGCACTAGAGACAATAATCTAGTTTGAAAACTTTGCGTATTGAACACATATGGCTTTCCGTTGTTCCATATACGCAACTACAAGTGGTTAACATAATCTACGGATCTGACGCTTCAGGTCCGTGTGTATTTGCATGTCTTTGCGTCGTCACGCATCACTCATTCTCTAATGAGATGGCATTGTATAAATTTGGTCTTTTGGTGAGAACTTTAGTTCCTTGGGGTTAAAACATGTCGATACTATTGTCATACAATATATATTTAGTGTTAGACCATTGTGAACTACACCTTAGTTTGATAACAAACTACTTGACACAAATTCCCTCCTTTGCCGCTACTATAGCAGTCATATACTTAGCCTTTTTGTTGTAGTATTCGTCACAATGTATTTAACTATGGATTTCATCCAAATCCATCATGGAATCTCCTTTCCATTACATTGTGCCACCCATATTTTAAATTGAGATAAACTTAATTTGTATCTTTTGACAAAACTAGTATCAATGTAACTCTTTACAATGAACTATTTGTAATTGTTTGTCACCTCTACACAAATATATTCTTAGTTCTTCCAAAAGATCATAAGAATATCCTTACTATCGTCCAATGATCATTTTATGATTCATTCTGGTATATGCTCATAACACTTAGAGCATAGGACATATCTGGATGTGTACATATCATGGTATGATTGATCAAAACATTCTCTTGATTTCACTCATCAAGTGTCAAAACACTTGAATCTTGTTTCACTTATCAAGTGTCGATACACTTGAATCTTGATTCAATTCCTTTTCCATGCGACAAGAACCATTTCTTGTCGTTTCTATATTGAACTCCTTCAATATCTCATATATGTACGTTTGGCCCAACCATATTAGCGTCACCGTCTATCCACTATAGACATTCATGCTAAATATTCGGGTTTTGCCTAAGTCTTTCATCAAAATGAAATCCTTAACCTTTGTCAATAAAAGATACATCATTTCTAATCAACAAGATGTCCTCCACATAATGTATTAGAAATATGTCTTAGCGCTCCCACTTAATTTCTTGAAAATGCAAGCATCTTCATCGTCTCCTGATGAAAAACTCCTTTTTCATTATGGTGAAGATTCCAACTCCGCGATGCTTACTTCAACCATTGAAGTTTGCATGCCCCTTTTAGCATCCTTTGAATTAACAAAACCCTTTGGATCGTGTCATGTACACGTCCTAGGTAACCATTCTATTAAAAGAACTTTGTTTTGTTTATTCATCTACCATATAACAAATTATATGTAGTGGTTGCTACTTTAATCCATCCAGACTAAACATCGCTATGAAAGATCAAATCTTGTCATAGTCAACTCTTTGAACATTGTCATAAAATACTTTACGACATGTCGACTATTTCATAGATGTGAAACATCCATGTCTATTTCTTTATAGATCCAAATACGACCGATAGGTTTTTACACCTTTCCGGAGGGTCTTCCAAGTTCAAAACCTTATTTATCGTGTATGGACTTATCACGGATTTTATGGCTTCAAGCCATTTGACGGAGTCAGGGCCCATCATCGCTTCTTTGTATGTATTCGGTTCATCATTGTCAAACAATAATGATTTACTCTCAAATCTTAGCATTTGATTGTTTAACCGACCTACTTGGTTCAATAGGAACTTAGATCTCCGTGACCACAACCTTTGAGGCACATAAGCTATGAGCATTATGGCAGCCTTTGGAACGATTTCCGGCGCTGCGCAACTCAGCACATATAGCTAAGGTTCGTTAACCTTATCAAAGTTCTATTGTCCTCCCACTTAACTTTTATGAAAAATTCCTTCTTCAAGAAACTTCACGTTTCAAGCGACAAACCCTTTTGTCCTCGGTGTTATGGAGGAATAACCAATTGTTATTCGAAATAACCTACAAAGACATGCTCATCCGACTTTGGTTGTAAACATCTTACTTATGTTTAGCATACCAAAATTTAAGAAATGACAACTTGGGTTTTCACCCAAACCATAACTCATATGGTGTCATTTCAACGGATCAATATGGAGCTCTTTTCGGTGTAAAAGCGATAGTCTCTAAAGCTTTAATCTTTTAAAACATAATGGCAGTTTTATAAATAACACCTTTGATCCAACCATGTCAAACAAGGTTTCATTACAAATCTCAAACACTCCATACTCCTATGGTGTTTCGGGAGATGTAAATCTAGGTGTTTTGCTAACTTGCAACTCAAATAAATCCCTTTATGATAAAATCATAATTCATTTATTTTCTTGTTACACTTGTAACTCAAATAAATCCCTTACGATAAAATCATAAACCATTTATTTTCTTGTCACAATGATTTTCACTTCATCTTGAAATTCTTTGAACATTTTCAAATATTTCACACTTCTTTCTCATTAAGTGAAAATTCACTCAAATTTCCGGAGAAAGCATATGAAGTTGAAATCCATCGCTTACGACTATACATAATGGACTACATACATCGATATGTATAAATTCCAATAATTTAGTCGTTCGTTCTTCTTTGGCCTTTGAACTAAGTTTTAATTATCACGTGGAAAGTCTCACAAGCGTCACTTGATCAAATCAAAGACTCCAAAAATCCATGAATATGGAGATTCTTCATGTTTTCTTTCCAATATAATTTAAACGGCGATGTCACTTCATAAGTGATCTTTCAATCATTTGTCTTGCGTCATTTTAGCATTAGGATTTATGGATGTGATTTCTCCAACTAGATTTGTAAATCATCCATCTTATATGGAATACGGTAATTATTTGAACAACCTTTATTCTCATAATACCTGATTCAAATAACAATTATTAAAACAAATCTTGAAGTCAAGCTTTGATGTCAACGAGAAATACAAACAACGGTTAGGCCATTGTGGTTCATGAATTGCTAGTTACTTAGGCCATTGTGGTTCATGAATTGCGTTGTTCCGTATGAAATTTCATACCAACCAATTCGGTATCCAATACCCAAGAACCACATTGTTTAACGAGCAAATAATGTAACCATAACATGTATATCATCCATATACCTAAATTGGATATTTCCAATCTTTTCTTTTCTGCCAAATATATTTGATAGATTCTCTTTCAGCATTTCCTTTTCCTTTTTAAAAGAATCTATCAACATCAAAAGTGGCGCCATATACATGACACATAGTCCAAAGCGTGTATATTCAAATAATAATACCTTTGGACTTGCACTTTGAAGTAGATCACCATCATCAAAATGATCGGTATTCTTTCAAAATCCATTCTTTAGTAATCTTATAGTGTAGTAAACACTTTACATACATCTTCTATTCATCCTTATCATGACGACTTTCATGATCAATCTACTGTAGCTTATAAAGGTGAATCGTGAGTATAATGTTGCTTTCCAAAACCCTTTTGGATGATTAGGATGTCTAGCATCTCCAACATTTGTAAATTCTCATCCTATATGAGAACACATATTATACTCTATCATATTGCAACCAAAACATTGTTTCAGATATCGTTATATCTGCCACACATGATGGTTTCTGAAACAATTCTTTCAGCTCCTAGATAAACTTGATATTAAAATAATCAAGAATCATGGAGGCAAACATGATACTTAAGATACTAACACTGGAATTGTTACTCTCGATTTAATACCAATTATTAAATTTCACGGAGTAAATAGAATTTTGCTGAAAGTTTGCAATAGGACTTTAAACTTTAGATTGACACTCAACACAATACGATACCAGTTCGTAAAGTATATATCCAGAATTATATAGTTCTATTATCTCAATTACAATTATGCATAAGGTGGTGAACGAATGCCAATGACTACAAAAAATTATGCAAATTCACTTTGATTTAATTTATGATAAATTGAGTTCTACTAATCCAAATTAGAAATGAGCTCCCACTCAAAAACGACATCCCTCGTGTCTTTTTGGTGATTACATGAACCAAATCCACTATACCAAGTCCGATCATCATGTGAGTCGGTGTAGGTTCAAAGGCGAGCATCCATATGGTCATCATATCAAAACATATGACTCATGCTTAAACTTTCGGTCCGTGTTCCGAGGCCATGTCTGTACATGCTAGGCTCGCCAAGTAAGAACCTTAGTATTCGCGTGTGTAACTGTCTTACACCTGAGATATGCTCGTGGATTCAAGTACACCCGATCATCACGTGATGCCTTCAAGCGACGAAACATTGTCGGTGCATACTTAAGGAAGAACACATTTTTATCTTGATATCTAAATGAGGGATCATCTTATTATGCTAATAAAACGCCAAACAAGCAATATAAGATGCTATCAAACATCACATGTTTATAAGTGAAATGATATGGTTCCCGCATATGATCTCCATCATGTGCATCGTGGTATGATCTCTATCATACCTTTATGTGTAAGGCCAAGGTCTATGGAACTTACACGCTATGTGTGTTGTAAGAGTATCATCTCATACTTCTACTTACAACACTACCATATCATAACACTAGCCCAGCAACAATCTAAACTAGACGCCTCTAATTTATCCATTGCAAGTTTTACGTGGCTTAGGGCTTTCGAAGATAGAACCGTTCTTACCTACGAACATGAACCACAACGAGGATAACCAAATTTTTGAAAACTCGTTGCAAATTATATATTGACTATAGTAGGAGAGACAGACACCCGCTAGCCACTTATGCAAAACTAGTTGCATGTCAAGCGTGGAACAGGTCTCATGTGCGAGGACATGTAAAGTTTGTCCGGGCCACTTCATCCCACTATGCCACAAATATCCAAAGTACAACTAAGAAGCAATAAAATGATCATCATCGTCCACATACTCATATGTGTACTACCTGTTCAAAGTATCTATGCATAGATCCGGCTCTGATACCACTGTAGGGTTCGCAGCATAGAAAACAAAAATTTTCCTACGAACGGAACAACTATGTACCAAGATCTATCTACTAGATTGTAACATCCCTCCTTTGTAAAGGAAAAGGATCCCTGTGATTGCAATGCTAGTCCCTGGATCATTGCTAGCATCCACAGTTTAAGATGAAATACATAGATACAAAGTTTATTTATTACATCCATTCCAGAGATAAAACATAGTCTTTACAACTCAAGGCCACAGGCCTAATACAAGAGTTTGGAATAAGTAAATAAACATAAGTCTCCATCTTCATGTGCCACAGGCAAACATGTTGAGTGTAGACTCATGACACCTAATCATCATCGGAGTAACCTGCAACATCACAAGTTACAGCCACAGTGGGTCAATACTTTGGAATAGTATTGGCAAGTGATACCTTAGTAAATTTTAAGTGGACTATATTACTATATGCAATTTGGCTAAGTGTAGCTTGGCTTGCTTTGCTCAAAAATAGGTTTTTCCTATTAGTTGAAATCACTAAGTTTTTCTTTGTCAAAACTTTTCCCAAGAAACCATCAATAGACATTGAGGTCCTTCACCCTTGTTCACCCACAAGTTTTTACTTAGAAGTTGGAGTGATGAGATTCTTGATAGCTTCCATGTCTTGATTCTCAAGTTGTCTATTGCCATGGACTTGGCTAAGTTCTTATATTTTTCCATCTGCAGAGGTTGTGCACTTTCCCCACCAGACTTGGTTTCCCAAGACAGGACCTTTCAGAAGCCTTCCCTTAGCCAAATGGACACGTTCCAACCTATCATCACACTACCACCAACTGTCCAAATGACTAAGTTCTAGCAACCTATGTGGTCCAGGCAGAGCCCATATTGCCAAGTGGCTGCACTATAAGCTTCTCAACACTTGGCCTCTAAAATCCCTTTGTTCCTGGGTGGCATACCACAAGTGAGATACACAAGGTAAACCATATCCATGGGCCTTGTGTAACCACTCAACCAAAAACCACCAATCAAGTCCCATTCCACCCAGGTGATTCATTGACTTAGTTGTTTTATTAAGAAAAACATAAGTCCAAAGACTTAGAAATATTTTCATCATAGCATGTATATACTTTACCAACCCTTGTTTGCTACTAGCTAGGCTAAGCATGGCATAGTAACTTAACTTAGGAATTTTCCAAGTAATTCTATATCTACTTAGGATTTCCCAACATGGCATTTGGCAAAAATAGTAACATGCAAGACTTAGCAAAATATTTCTAATTCTTGTATAAAATATAGGGATGGAAATATTCATGAAGTACCACTTGCCTTGGTAATGGGGAGAGTAGCACTCTTCACAATCACAATCACTAGCACCAAAATCTACACATAAAATATAACCACAATCACATACAAGTCATATACAAAAAAAAATATATATGCATGCATGCAACATGCTAATGAATGATTTTTAAAAACCCAACCAAGCAAGTGCATAGTACTGAATTCTAAACAAGTCAAAACTTTGCCAAACCAAGTTTATTTGACACTAAACCAATTCCTAAACAATTCATATGATTAAAATAGTCCTAAACAAGTTTCTGCAAAAGAAACCATTTTAACAGAACCTAAACTTTAAACACATTGCAAAAACAGAAAGGGTTTGTCTCCCTGATTCCAACGGTATAAAATTTGCAAAAATCTAACGTGGGAATCAAAAGTTATAGCCTAATCAAATTTGAATCTAAATCTGTTTTAAATTCTGTTTTAAACTCGAACCCTAGCCACGTGTATTATTCTTACTGGCGCGTACCGCTTCGCACCGGATCACGCTCGGCTACCGTTGGATCTAACTAACACGCACGGCTCAGATCTAAACTTAACGGTTCGCTAAGTGAACTGATCCTACGCGCTGGATCTGGATCTGACGGCTACAAATCATCTGACCAAAACTAAGCGGCGCTAGCAGCGGCGCGTCTGTCAGCGGCGGCGCTGGCGTTCTAGGTCGCGCGGGAGTGGGGGAAGAGGCTTACCAGAACCACAGGAAGCTGTTGATGCTCAAGGTGGTGATGGTTCGTCAAGGGGCGCGCGGGGTCGTCGGAGATTCCTCGCCGGAGTTTGCGAATGCGTCGGGTGCGGCTGCTGTCGACGTTGGCGAGGTTCTGCGTCGCGCTAAGTCAAAATAAAGGAACCGTTAGATGCGCAAGACAATGGGGGTCCTAGGCGTATCAGGCAGAGGGCAAGGGGCAGCTGGTACTTATGGGGAGAGGTCGCCGGAGTTCGTGCAGAGAGCGGCGGCGCTCGGTCGAAGTTGTTGCCGGAGCTACAGACCATGCGAGTAAAAACGGGGCGTGTTAGTAGATGCGCAAAGAGTTGCTGAGCGTGATAGCATGAGTCAGGGACAGAGGGGGACACGGTGCTCACCGAAATTCGTCGGCGCGGTCGTCGGAACAGCGGCGGCGTCGAGTTAGCAGCACTGGGGCATGAAGGGGATTGGTTGAGGGAAATGGTCGTGAGAGAGGATTATATAGCTAGAGGCTCGACAAAACGCCCGATTCAATGCCATTTACCTCGCGGAATCAAAGCAGCGGGCATGGCGGAGTTCGTCTTGAGATTTTGAGGAAGAAGACGAGGGCGTGGACGGGTCCGCTTGTCGTGAAATAGGCAGAGAGAAGGTGGGGTCTGCAGGTGTCACGGCGACAGGTGCGTCTCAGCGTGTGAGCGAGAGAGAGGCCGTGGGCTAATGGGCGGTTGTCTTTGTTGGGCTAGAATAGGAGCGCCTGGCCTTTTTCTTTTCTTTAATCCTTTTCTTTTTCCAGAATGAATTTCAGGAATGGTTTTCAAATGATTTTAAACTCCTTTTGAATTCAAATCTATTTGGGATTTTTGTAGTGTGCAACAGTCTCAATTCTAGGCATAAAACCATGTGGTTACTTTGAAAAGGCTTGGTCATTTTTGCAGAAACAAAATAACAGGGACTTTGCACTTGATTTGCAAATGTTTGAAAAATGGTTTTTGAAACCATTTCCATTTTGTAAATTTTGGTTCAAATTCCACACTCAAAGCATTCAATCAAGGGAGATAAACAATCTAGGTTTAAAACATTCAAACTCTCAAGTGGGGATGGCCATTTGATATAAGTTTGCTCATATAAAATGATAGCACTATGTGCTTCTGTTTTCCTGAAATGAGTTTGAAATTAATCTCAATTATATATGCATGCATGAATGATATGCAATCTTTGAAATCATGATTTTAGGGATGTTACAAATCTAACCCCCTTAAGGTGAATCTCGCCCTCGAGATTCGGATTGGCTAGCAAATAGGTGAGGGTGGTCTTTCCAAAGATCATCTTCTCTTTCCCATGTTGCTTCCTCTTCGGAATGATGATTCCACTACACTTTGCAAAACTTGATAGTCTTAGTCCTTGTGACTCTTTCTGCAGCCTCAAGAATCTTGATAGGTTTCTCTTCATAAGTGAGATCACTTTCTAGCTGAACTTCCTCCAAAGGTATAGCATCCTTCAAAGAAGTTACTTCCATTTCTGGATGACATTTCTTAAGCTGACTCACACGAAACACATTATGGACAGCTGACATGTGGCATCCCGCAAAAACCACTACTAGAAAATCGCTTGGTATTTTTGTTTTGTGCATCATCATGACATCAGCATGCATCTAATTGATTAAACTATTTTGCTAAAAGACCTACTTTGTTTTCTATATTAATATCCACCCCCTTTGTTCAAACCAAACCGTAGGTCCAGCCGGATCTTTTATTCATCTAAAACTATTTACAAAATTTATTTTAAATAAAAGAAAACCCTAGTCTAAAATATCTAATCCTAAAACCACCTAAATCTTTTCTACCCAGACCCCTCCACCTCACCCTGACCAATCCCCTCTCGCCACCTCACCTCTCCCTTCCCTCTATCCAATCCCACGCTGCCACCTCACCCCCAACTCCCTCCCTCTCCCCCCACCTGCCACTCACGACACACACAACGCACCACCCCCTGGTCAACAAACATCCCTGGGCCGGTCCCACCCCGCAGCCCCACCCGACCCAGCGCGACCCCGCTCCCACCAACCCCCGCGTCTCTCCTCTAGCCTCGGACCTTCCTTCTCTGGTCGATCCCGCCGCCGCCCTCTCCTCTCCTCTCGGCCTAGCTCTCCCTGCCGCCGCTGCCTGGGGTTCGCCCTCCTCCTTCGCCGTCGCGCCTCCCACCTGCCGCCTCATCCACCGCTTCCAACCCATCCCCGACCTTCCTCTCTGCTCGCTCCCCTCCTCCATCGCCCCTGCTCTGGCTGCCGACCCCGCCGTCGGCCTCCCCTTCCGCGAGCTCCGTCCCTCTGCAACCTGGCACCGCCGCGGACCCCACCTTGTGGGTCTGCTCCGAGCCCCGCGACCCGAGCCTGCATCGCCTCGGCCGGCGAGGCCCCTCCGTCGTCAGTCCGAGCCCCGCCTCCTCCGCCGTGCTCTGCCCTCCTCTTGAGCTCGTCCTCCCCTTGCGCCGCCGCCTGCAACCTCCATGCGATGCCGCCGCCCTAGCTGCGCGCCTCCAGGCCACCTCCTCCCTTTTCGCGTCCCTGCCCTGCATCTCCCGGCCGTTGCCTCTGTTGTCCCTCCCCCTCTCTGCAGCGAACCCGCCACCCGGAGCTCCACGGCCGGCCCCTATCGAGTTCGTCGTGGTCGAGCCGCGCGTTGTCTCCCCAATATCTCCCCGTAGCCATCATCTCGCGGCCACCGGCCCTGCCTGTCTCGGGAACCTGCGTTGGGCATGCCCATGTCCGTGTATGCCTCTGCGTGTGTTGCTTGGACTCAGCGTACCATCTCGTGGTGTTGTCAGATAAGATCTTCCGAGAAGGCAAGACCTGTGTTTTGGCTGTTGCTCCAAGTCCGGTTAAATTAGTGCCGGTGGTTCTTGACTCCTCGTCTTGAATCCCAAGTTCTCCGGCTTGGACATGCAAGATCTACTCAAAATCCGAAGGCCTTCGACATGGAATGACAAGGAAGTCTACCGGAGCCGCGGAACTGGAGAATCCCCGGACGCCAAGTTCGCCGAGACCCGACGCCCTGATTCGAAGACCGATCCCCGAGACCGATCCCTCGGCACGCCAAGATCTTCTCCTCGGAACGCCATGACCGCCTACACGGACCTGAAGACCACGGATGCGACAAGTTCTCCTTCCCGGATGCGAGCCCCGGATCCGAAGGCCGCCAAGTCCTTCCCGGATGCGAGACCGATCCCCGACGAACCCTGTCGAACCCCGAACCCCCGGAACCAAGATCTTCCGAACCCGAGATGTGTGACCCCTCCCTAAGCCCCTATTTTTATAAATCATATATCTTGTTGCATACAAATTGTCATGCTTGCATCATATCATGTGGTTTGGGGGCCGTATGCCGATTCATCTCATAATTAAATATGGGGCCCATATGCGGGCAAATTTAGTCTAATATTGGCCCCATTTAAATTTGTGTGGTGAACCGGTGCTATGTTTTGCCTTGTTAATACGACATTTAAAATGCAGGGTAGCTAAACAACATGAACCACCTATTTAATTGTCGGGACCCCGGTTCCGCTTAATATGGCCTAATTGCATCGCACCTTTGCCATGTCATACATCATACATGCATCATGCCCGATCTTCTGCCGTAGTATTAAATAGTGCATCCGGTGTTTCTTCTAGTGTTTTGCTTCTTCGCGGATAAGGCCGTTGAGTTGATGCGAGTGTCGACCCGATCTTGGATGAACCTTCGGCAATGTTTTCAGGCGAGCACCTCCCCCCTTTCTACCTATCTTACTTTTATAGTATTTATTCCCTCCTGTTGATCTATTGCTATACGTATTGCGATGCTCTAGTTTTCGTGCCGTGATATCCCTTTGTTGCCTGCCAAAACCGTGACGGCGATCGGCAACACGGAGGCGGGAGGCTCCAGTTTGGTGGGCCTGGTCCCTCGGGCGGCGCCAAAAGCTCGGCACACGTCACGGCTTGGTTCGGCGTGCCACGACCTATACAGTCGGGAAGGTGAAGGATTGCTCGATTGATTTCTGCATAACAAACAAGTATCGTAAAATTCGAGCCGTAATCGGCTCCCGGGTTTCCAGTAAATCGGCTCCTAAAGCCGATTGCCCCATGGTTCTGCGTTAGATTTTATGATAACATGGGGTTTTGCTTGATCACTACAAGTTAAATCGATCTCGATAGTCTAATGTTTTCACCACGTATCTGGAACATCCTACGCGTGATTGAGCACGAATGCGTACAAAGATGAAGAATATTAACCCTAGAGGCCTAATAACCAACGTAAAGCCAATTCTGGAACATCCTCTCTAGAACGAATAAGCCACGTCCTTATGCATTGGATCGTTCAACCCGTTTGTAAGGCCTGATTACGTAGATATTAAACTAAACCTTGGCGAACAAGGCACAACTATAACGATCGAATCGACTAAATAAAGATCAAGCAAGGTGCTACCCTTGCACTTTGGGAAAAGGTGCAAGGGTAGCGAGATAGCTAGAGGTAGCATAACCCGGCGATAGTAATGAAAAAGCACCGATGCTAGCCTCAAACAATCTATGATAATGGTATTACTCGCCATCAACAACGCTTGATCACAGTAAAACCGGTAATGAATAAGTGAATCTTGCCTAGATCGCAAGATGCATCTAGGCGACATAACTACCGAAAGAAACCCTAGAAACAAGGGGTGGCGCGCGAGATTGTGTTTGTTGTGAACGTGGTTGTCCTCCTTTTTCGATAACCTTAGGTACATATTTATAGTCCGGAGACTCTCTACTTTTGGAATAACTCTACAACTCTATCTTTACCTAAACATAAACGGAACCTAAACAAACACGAATCCTACTATGATACAAGATACACGGGCAATTTAGCCCAAATCCACGCACTAGGCCGATCCAACAACACGTTGAATATATACATCTTCCAAGCCCATCTTGATCACGGCCCATCTCCGTCTTTAGCCAAAATACGGTGGTAACACATGCCCCCCTGGTTTTGGCAATGATAATTCCAAAACCACTCTGTGTGTTTTTTTCCTCTTCTTCTCCTTTTTTTTATCGGGTCGCGCGTAGACAGAATGCGTGGCAGAACAGAACCGTCACGCTACCCCTTCATCATGATGCCCTGTCTTCTCAACTCCTGCGCAGCGCGTGATTTGACGATTTTGGCGGTAATCTGGAAACCGCTATGGCATTGAACCGTCATCCACTATTCCCTTATTTAAATCAGCTGAACGATTCGCGGTCCCATCTTCCTCCGGTTGCGAGAAAACCCTCTCCTTCGCGGAAAAACCCTCTTTCGCCATGGCCTCCTCTGCTTCCTCCGTGTGTCCTCCGCCTCTAACTCGATTAGCGGCCGAGCGGCGCGAGCACCCGCCGGCGGCGTATACTTCGCCCACGATGGTGGGACGAAAGGACTGAGATTCGCCCGTCTGGGAGGATGATGCGTCCGGCGGCGAAGAGAGCCTCTGATTCCTCATCGACGGGGAACTGGAGGCGAAGAGCAGCGACGATGCCTGGTCGTGGGACGGCGTCGAATCTTCCGCCGAGGAGGAGGAATCGGAGGAGGACACCTCCTCCGATGAGTATCCGCCGACGAAGCGCTTCCGCGCCGGGTCCAGCGAAGACACTGAAGATGACGACGAGGACGAAGAGGTCCCCGCTTGTTTCTTCAAAGACGGCGGGCGGGGCGATGCGGCGAAGGCGGCGAAGAGGACGGCGGCGACGAGAGTGGCGACGACGACCTCGGCTTAGATTAGGAATCAATAGAAATAGCCGTAGCAGTAGTAGGCCCCTTTTGTAATCGATCGTCCTGTAAGCAATGATCTTTTGAATGAATGAAAATCTGTTTCCAAAATATTGTTCCTCTTTGCTTCAATTTTGCCGACAACCGAAATAGGTAGATGCTTGATCGATGACCATATCGGCTTTCAACATCTTGCACGCATACATCAAACAAGTCAAATCGCACAGAGCCGATGACTACCCATCGGCTTCTCCCAAAAAACGTTGACAGGGTCAACCTTCGGTCGCATCCTTAGACACATTACAACGGCCACTTCTTGGTTTCAAATGATGACCTGCGACCTCCCTCATCACGGGCGACCCAAATCTCCAATTGCTCATCGAAAAACGTGCCCCGCACAAACGACTAGTGATAAGCAAAGATGAAGATGACGAAGCTGAGATCGCCGAGGTGGACCTGTTTGTAACATGTGTGAACCTCTAGAGTCGATGGCCGTGCATCGGCTATATATTCCCTTTTTTTTTATTCGGCCGATTTCCAGCATCGGCCCCCATATTTTTACTGTCCATCATCTCACGTGCCTTTACTTAGTCGATTTCATGTATCGGCCCCTCGAGTTTTACTGTCCAACATCCCACATGCTTGGGAAATATTTCTTGAGATGTTGCCCATTGACTGCCACTGGGAACTTTACGCCATCCAACTGCTCGAGCATGTATGCGTTTCCTCTTAAAACTTGGTCAACCCTGTACGGACCGTGCCAATTTGGAGACCATTTACCATATGTCGCATCCTTAGTCCCCAAGGGCAACACGACTTCCCATACCGGATCACCAACGTGGAACTCCTTTGGCTTCACTTTCTTGTTGTATGCACGAGCTACTTTGGCCTTGTTCTCTTTGATTTTCTCGGTGACCATAGCCCGAGCTCGGTTAAATCCTCTACTTTGTCACTCATCGTGGTTGCGTATTCTTGATCGTTAGATCGTCACGAAAAGTGACGTCTTGATCAGCCGTAATTTCCCGTGGTAGGACTTCTTGTCCATATACTAGATGGTATGGTGAGGTTTTATTGCTCCATGGCATGACATACGATAAGCCCTACGCCTCGACAAAACCTCGTGCCAACGCCTTGGGTGCTCATCGACTTTTCTCTTGATCAACTTGATGAGGCTCTGATTGGACGCTTCAGCTTGCCCATTTGCTTGAGCATAGTATGGAGATGATCTAATCAGCTTAATCCCCATGTCCTCGCAGAACTTTCTAAACTCACGAGAAATAAAGACCGAACCTCCATCGGTCGTGATAGTTTAGAATCCGAACCTATGGATGACATGTTCTTTTACAAAATTGATAACATCCTTGAGTTCTTGACTTCATTGGGACAGCCTCCACCCATTTAGTGAAGTAGTCAGTAATGGCCAGAATCCACATGTGGCCTTTACTCGACGGAGGATTGATTTTGCCGATCATGTCCATGCCCCAACCTCGGAATGGCCAAGGCTTGATGATGGGGTTCATTCTTGTGTGGTACCATCTGGATTTTCCCAAATTTCGACATGCTTGACACCCTTTGTAGTAGTTGAAACAGTCTTCAAGCATGGTGGGCCAATAAAACCCGATCGCTGATCAACCATTTCATCTTATGAGCCGATTGGTGAGTTCCACAGGCGCCATGTACCTCGTGTAGGAGCTGATTGGCCTCGGTGACCCGAGCATTTGAGCAATAGCCCTTCCGAGTCTGTAAAACATGTCGTCCCCAATAAGCACGTACTTCATGGCTTTGTACCTTATCCGTTTAGGTGCCCCGAGCGAATCTTTCAAGTAATTGAAGATATCGGCTCTCGATCGTCGCTTCGAGGCGTGCACGAACGGCTCCTTCTACCACGTCCTTGTATCCTGAAGCCATCTGCAAGATCGTTCGCCTCGGTATTCTGCGATCGTGGGATCCAAGTGAAGTTTACGTCTGGAATTGCGTCATCAGCTCACGGCGGTCAGCCATAATGGGAAGAGGGACTCGCTCTCGCACTTGTAGTCCTCGTGAGCTGGGAAATCACCAACTTGGAGTCTCCAAAATTTCCACTGCTTCGCTCGGCCGAGGAGTAACTCCATCCCTTGCATATCGCCTCGTGCTCGGTTACATTGTTGGTGCGAGAGGTAGACAATCGATGGAGAAGGAAAATGTTGCCCCGGCGACACGAGTAAAATGCCGATGCAGCCGTCGTCACAAACTGATCCGTCGAAAAACATAGCCCACGCTCTTATGGACAGTGCTGCTATGTTGGTGTTGATCCTTTCAGCGATAAGATCGGCCAGCGCCTGCCCCTTAACTGCTTTCGCGGGTTGATAACGGATGTCAAACTCTGATAATGCAAACATCCATTTGCCTAGTCGGCCTTTTAACATAGGAGCCGACAGCATGTGCTTTATGACGTCTGATTTGCATATGATGATGATCTCTGCTGATAGCAAAATGTGGCGCAACTTGGTGCAGGTGAAAAACAGGCAGAGGCACAACTTATCGATATCAGGGTACCTCGTCTCTGCGTCCAGCATCCTCCTGCTTATGTAAAAGACGACCCGCTCCAGCCCATCATAAACTTGTACCACCGCCGAGGCGATGGACGTGTCAGCTACTGACAAGTAAATGTAGAATGGCCTGTCAGGCTGAGGTGGAATTAACACTGGCGGCTTTGTCAAATATTCTTTGATCTCGTCAAAGGCTCGTTGTTGTTCTGCCCCCCAGCGGAATTCCTCGTCAGATTTGATTTTTACTAGTCCCATGAACGGCTCAATCCTTCCTGACAGATTGGAGATGAATCTTCTGACGAAGTTGATCTTGCCGATAAGGGACTGCAGTTCTTTCTTCGTGGTGGGTGGCTTCATCGTTCGCCGCCTCGACTTTTCGGGCCGATCTCAATTCGCGTTCATGGACCAAGAAACCCAAGAACTGACGGCCGTCACCGAAGGCACACTTCTTTGGATTCATCCGTAGGCGAATTTCCTTCTTCGGTCCAGACGCGTTGCAGATCGTCCAAGTGTCTTGCGTGAGCGGACTTGACCACCACGTCATCGATGTAGATTTCCACCTTAGCCGATCGGATCATGGAAAATATAATTCATGGCCCTTTGATGCGTGGCGGCATTTTCAGTCAAGCGTCATGACTACGTATTCAAATAACCCCACGGACCACAGGACTCGAATGCGGTCTTGTGTATGTCTTACGGAGCCATGAAGATCTGGTTGTACCGGCATTGCCGTCCATGAAGCTCAAAATTTTATGACCAGCTGCATTGATTAATGTTTACGCCACCGATCGGATATTCATCCTTTGGGGTAGCTCTGTTGAGATCTCGAAAATCTATAGCAACACGCCATTGGCCACCCTTCTTCTCTACAGTGCGATACTAGAAATCCATTCAGCATACGCATGGCACGATCAACTTGGCATCAACATTTTCTCGACCTCTTTCTTGACCTCTTCCGAATTTGACCTTCATTTGTCGTGCTCGCTTTGAAACGGCGAAATCCTTTTGAGCGGGAGTCGATGCTCGATGATGCTCTGTCCAACCAACCTGCATTTCTGTAGTCGGTGAGCGATGCGGATATTGTTTCAACAGGGCTATCATCGGGGCCCGCAGACTCGGCTCTAACTTTCTGCTGATAAATGTTGGTCGTGGCTTATCCCCAGGACCAATGTCGATCTCTTCTAGCTCATCAGCTGATGTAAACCCGTACCCTAGCTTTCCGTCACCTGTCAAATCGACGCTAAACACAGGGCAAACGGTAGGTGAGGACGACAAAAATAATTTGGGCCGATTGCTTGAATCGGCCCTCTTTTCGCTTGCATCAGTCAAGGACGGTTTACACCTCATTATTTTATAGTGGCAGAGCATCTCTCTGCTACGACTACATGAGCTGCTTGTCGTATGATCGCTGCTTTTTATTTTTTGTGGCCGATCGCAGGGATCGGCCGTACCACGGATGATCGTGGGCTTTTCTACTCTGTAAGGCCAGTGGATAAGACCAGCCTCACCCGTTTTTGTAGCTTCAATACGCTCGCAGCCGTCTAGATTGATTCCAGAGATCGGCTCTTGGTCTTATGCTTCCCAGACGTTCATTCCAGCTATGGAGATCTCGATAGAATCGTCTGCGTGGATGACCTCCACTTCGTCTCCATCCCACTGGATCGTGCATCGATGCATTGTGGACGGATGCAGCAATTAGCGTGAATCAATCCCTTCCTAGCAAGGCGGTGTAAGTGCTCTTCTGTCACGACGAAACGGCGTGGATGCGGTTTTCCTGCCCATCAAGTCCACGTTCGACGCCTTGCGTTCCAGACCGACCGTTGAAGTCGCTCAACGTGACATTGGTTTTGATCGGATCTGCGGTGGGCGTCCCAAAGCGTCGTAGCATGGAGTATGGCATGATATTGATGCCGCTCGGTGTCCACCAACATCTTGCCGACAGGTTGCCCATTGATGTAACCTCGCGTGCAGTGGCTTTCGGATGTTTGTAACCCTTCTCACGTGGCTTCTCAAAGATAACGGCCGTGGGCGCGATCAAAGCGTGCCACGGGTAGCTCATCGGTTCTTGGCGCGAGAATTCGGCGGAATACGAACACCATGTTTGTGCCAGCCGATGTCTTTGCATCGGCTTTTACCGGTTTAGGCGCCACTCTTTCCTGGTCGGGCGGTCTTCCGTTTCCAGATGCCTTCACTTTGACGGCCAGATCAGGCGTGCTTTCTTCAAAGCGTGGAATCTGCGCTTGACTTCCTCTAAGTTACGCAACCGCTGCACTCTACGCTTGGGTGTGTACGAGTCCGTCGGGCACCACCTTGACGGTGATACTGTCTTCGTCCTTGCCATCCTTTGGCTTCTCGAGGTCTTCGCCGAGCGGACTCCTGTGTGACCACAGGCTGAAGAGGCCCTAGACGTTTGAATACTGACACTGGCCTCGTGTCTTCCTTTTGCTGACCGCATTCCGGGCAGTTGTCGATTGTAGGCAATCGGCTCATTCCCGCGCCCCAGCAATACCTGAAGAAAGGACAATCCCAATGCCTGTCTGCGCCTTCCTTCTTTTTGGACGGCCCCCTAGCAAGGTGCTCATATCCTTCGTCGTCTCTGCCGCGCCAGCGACGTTGGTCATACTGGCGTTCATACTTGTTAAGGAGATGCGTAGAATGTGGCTTCTGATATCGCACTCTCCTCACTTGTTCCTCTGTTAAGTACCGCCTGTCATTGTGGCTGGGCCGGTCGCATGGACTAGTCTCCTTTCTTTCCTTGCCCCGAGAGCGACCACCGTCCTCCTTGTACGTATCATGGTGGTATCCCGACCCTGCCATATTAACGCCGAACAAGAAATCCAGCTTACGCCTCGCGGAGCGACTGAGTTCTACCATGTTGACGCCGGGAAATGGGTTTGTGTCCACTTTCATGGCGAACTGCCCAAGGATCAGACGCCTTGTTCTATCGCCATTTGGATTTGGCGGCGAAGCATTTTGCACTCGTTGGTGGTGTGAGTGAACGAATGATGCCACTTGCAGTACGGTCTCCCGTTCATTTCCTGAGCCGTAGGGATTTTGTGGCCTTCGGGTAACCTCAGCTGCTTCTCCTTCAGCAGCAGATCGAATATCTGCTCAGCTTTGCTCACATCGAAGTCGAACCGTTTCGCAGGCCCTTGCTGTTTCACCCATTTGCGACCAGGATCGCCCCCGAGCCCATTCATTTCGGCCACCTCCTGGTCCTGCGTAGGATCTTCTTCTTACGCATCGACTAGGCTTATCGGACGTTTGAATTTGTCTTGGTACAACTCGGTGGCGCTGCTCATACATCGTCGATTTACGGGCCATGCGCTAATGAGTTGTATTCTACCCGAACGCCAGATCCTTGATGGGTGCTGAGAGACCAACACCGCCAGCTCGACGCTTCCTTCTCGATTAAGCGAGCGAGTAACATCGGTTCTTGAGTCTGAAGCTGGATGTACTCGGCTACAATTTCTCGCTTCGCCCTTTGTGCAGTCGCAATGCCACCTTAGTAGCCTCTGAATGGTAATGGATGTGGAACTGCTCTTCCGATTGCTTCGGTATGAATTGAATCGGTGGTAGTGAGGTGTACCACCCAAAGGCTGGTCCTGTCGAGATTGCGCAAAGAATCTTACGCCAGATCGATCCGATGCGAAATCATGCCTAGTTGTGCGGTATCGGCTTGTGCTCGATCGAGCTTGACCCGACCAATGAACCTTGAGAACTCGGGAGCTTATACTTGGGTGGCGGAATTAGATCAAACTTCGTTGGGTACGGCTTTGAATAGCCGATTGTCCTTCTCTTGACGCAGCCGAACTGTCCTCGTGATGGTACCGATTTGCTCCTTTGTTTGAGCCGTGGGGCTAAATTCTCATGACTTGTCGGTGGCATACTTGGCTAGCCTTTGTTTGTCGGCGTCTATCCCAGCCATCGTTGCTCGGAACCGCTGCCCTCAAGATCCTGTCCCAAGCACTCTGCGCGAAACTCCTGCGGTTGCAATCTGTTTGGTGCGTGTCGTTATTGCGATCCGACGCGTAGGCGCATATATATCCGTGTGGGATCTCCTTAGGTGGCTCAAACAGGAATTGGCAATCGCTGGGTCGCCCCGACCTTGTAGACGTAAGCCGCTGCTGGCGGTTACGAGCGGCAAGTGCGAGCGGGGCTGTGGCTGGTCTGGCGGTCTTTCTCCTGGTGAGTCCCCAAAGTAGGTCCCGACGGTGAGTACTAATGTTTCATGATCTCTCTGAACTACAGCGCCTGGCCCGCTCAGCGTTCACGGGCTCTCGTAATGGCGGTGCAAAGAATGAGCCACCATGTAGTTGACTTCTGTCGTAGGGCTCGTGCGCTCCTCCAGAAGCAGACAGATCCACCTCATTAAGAGCGCCCTCGGGAGAACCCTTTCCACGATGCCATGCGTCGGGTCCTCTCAAAAGAGCGATGAGGTCTTCCTCGAAGAGGCCTTGATCTCGTCGTGCCTTGGCCTTGTGCTCGGCGGATCGTCGTAAGACCGGTCTGCATTCTCCATCGCAGCGTCGGGTGTTGATGTAGACGTTGTTGAAGGTCCCACCGCGTGCGAGAATGTGTTGCTGCCAAAACCCACCGGCGAAGCAGCGATCGCAACACGGAGAGCGGAGGCTCCAGTGGACTGGTGGGCCTGGTACCTCGGGCGACGGCCAAAAGCTCGGCTGCGTCACGGCTTGGTTCGAGCGTGCCACCTATACCTGGTCGAAGGTGAAGGATTGCTCCGATTGATTTCTGCATAACAAACAAGTATCGTAAAATTCGAGCCGTAATCGGCTCCCAGGTTTCCCTGTAAATCGGCTCCTAAAGCCGATTGCCCCATGGTTCTGCGTTGGATTTTATGATAACATGGGGTTTTGCTTGATCACTACAAGTTAAATCGATCTACGATAGTCTAATGTTTTCACCACGTATCGAACATCCTACGCGTGATTGAGCCTGCATGCGTACAAAGATGAAGAATATTAACCCTAGAGGAGGCCTAATAACCAACGTAAAGCCAATTGCAACATCCTCTCTAGACGAATAAGCCACGTCCTTATGCATTCTTGGATCGTTCAACCCGTTTGTAAGGCCTGATTACGTAGATATTAAACTAAACCTTGGCGAACAAGGCACAACTATAACGATCGAATCGACTAAATAAAGATCAAGCAGGTGCTACCCTTGCACTTTGGGAAAAGGTGCAAGGGTAGCGAGATAGCTAGAGGTAGCATAACCCGACGATAGTAATGAAAAAGCACCGATGCTAGCCTCAAACAATCTATGATAATGGTATTACTCGCCATCAACAACGCTTGACGCAGGTAAAACCGGGTAATGAATAAGTGATATCGCCTAGATCGCAAGATGCGATCTAGGCAGCATAACTTACCGAAAGAAACCCTAGAAACAAGGGGTGGCGATGCGCCGAGATTGTGTTTGTTGTGAACGTGGTTGTCCTCCTTTTTCGATAACCTTAGGTACATATTTATAGTCCGGAGACTCTCTACTTTTGGAATAACTCTACAACTCTATCTTTACCTAAACATAAACGGAACCTAAACAAACACGAATCCTACTATGATACAAGATACACGGGCAATTTAGCCCAAATCCACGCACTAGGCCGATCCAACAACACGTTGAATATATACATCTTCCAAGCCCATCTTGATCACGGCCCATCTCCGTCTTTAGCCAAAATACGGTGGTAACACCCTTGCAGCCTTATATTGCCTTGGACACCTCCTATTACCTGTTGTTTGGTAGATAGTTGGACCTGCGCGTCGTAGTCGCTTGCTCAAGTGTTGTTGCGTGTCGTCAAGTACCACAGTTGTTGGAGTATTGCCGTGTGTTTATTGTTGGAGATGATCAAGACTTTAATTACTGTTTAATAACTAAAATTGAAGTAGGTAAATGCAGAGGCACAGGTGGGCAATAGATGTTATTTGGTTGTTAACCGTCCACTTGTGTCCCGTAGGACCCCGAGTACTTGATACTGTTCTTGAATATTCGCTATCCACATCCGGAGGATTATGGGACCCCCGAGGCGAGCTTGATTCATTCTTATTTCTTGGGGCCACAAACTAGTTTGAGGTTTTATTTACTATCCTGTACTTATGCCATGCTTCTTGCTTTATTTAAATTGTGCGATGTCTTGTACTGTTTAGGATCGGGACACGCTGCGGTATCGACAAGCCAGTCACACTTTCGGGTTCCCGATCGTTCTGACCGTCCACCCAAACCTTGAGTCCGTTTGAGTCATTAACTTCGCTGGGTAGCTTAATGGGGTGGCCCCTGAAATATTTCTGAATCTTGTGATTGCTTTGTCGTGAAAGCCTCGTTGGGTTTTGATTTGGTTTTCCGAGGTTGATCGAGTGTGTGTTGCTATTTGTGCACCCTGCAGGTAAAACTTTCTGGCCGTGTCCATGATTACGGACGACTTGGAGCACAGTATCTCGATCATAGACAACTATAACTAAAGTAGTGCTATAAATTTGACTTTATAATGACTAGTAATCAGCTTCACCATAATGGAATGGCTAAATAAAACTGCCAACAATTGCTTGTTTGGGTTGTCGCTTGCTACCATTGTATCTGACTAGTAAGTATTGCAACTATAACGGAATGGCTAAATAAAAGTACCAACATCTGCTGGGTTTTGGGATATCTCATGCTAATTGTATCTGACTAGTAAGTGTTGCAACTACAACGGAATGGTTAACTAAAACGGCCCACTGCTTATTTTATCAGGATGATTATCTACACCTGACTAGTAATTGCTGCAACGATAACTGAATAAATAAAACTGCCAACTGTGTGAGTTCCTCGGTTGACTTCCTTGTTTGGTCTCGAGGGGGAAATACCAGGATGGGTATGTTTGGTGGTAGTATTAGATTGGTACCGAATAGGTCTTTCTTATCCCTCTCTGATAGCCGACAGTTATATCGAGTCTCTATAGGTTGTTTAGTGCATGCTGCGCTGCTGCTCAGTCCACCATACCTATGTAGGCGAGGACCGCCGAATTCTAGCCTCGCCGTGTACTGGCCTCAGTACTGACCGCTCTCTTTTTTCCTTTGCCCTTCGTCGGCACCCCTTTTGTTTAAGAAGGTTTGAGATCGACGTCGTTAGCAGGGTTACCCTTCCGGCTTGGCCTGGGCAGGGTTATGGACGCCATTGGTTATTCTTCAGGGCTCTTAGCCCCATTTGCATCTTGTCCGTAGCTGGACGCTCTATCGTTTTCAAGGTGATTTGGATCTTTGTTCTGTATATCTGTATTCTTGACTCATGGAGTCATGTTGTATACATATCTGTTCTGTGGGTCCCATCGAGGACTGTTGTGTAATGTTATTACTTCGTTTTCCACCCGCACGAAAGTGCCTGGTGGGCACCTTTCAATCGTTTCTATGCGGGTTTTGGCGGGAAGCGCTGAAACTTGCATAGGGTCAATTCTGAGGGTGTTACAGAGTGGTATCAGAGCCCAGCAGTTGCGATACCCCACAAGTCCAGCCTGTAGGATAACCTAGCTAACGGACGAAGTAGAGTGTCAAAACTATTTTGAAAAATCGGTTGGATAGTTATGATTCGGTCTGGTTTTACTCCTTACCCCTCTGCTATTCTCCTCTTACCTCTACGCGTTTTGAATCCATCTCTTCTCTCTCTTCGAGTCCAGGATTTCTCGTGGTTGGGTTCCATCGTACCTTCCGGGTTTCACTTCCTCTTTTGATAACGGTGTTTCTACATCCAGTCCTCCTGCTATTTGAGTGGTCCTTTAACTGTGGTACCATCCTTGTTCCTTGTTTGTGCCTCCCAGTGTTTTCCGACGCGACGACATCATCTACGTCAGATCCGATGCAGAGTCTGCATCACTCCTTTGTTTCTGAACCTCGCTTGTCGAGGTCTACAATCTGAATTCCGAGAGTTGGTTGCATAATTTCCTATTCATGAGCAGAGTAATGCTTTGGGTGCGCGATGGACTGATCACCATCCGACTACTCTTATCATTCGCTCTTGCACATTGAATGGTGACTCATTGCAGTTATACTCCTTCCGCGGAAGTTAGAGGTGGCCTTACCCTTTTGAGACCTTTACCTTCATCTTTGTTTCTCCGGAGTGATCTCTCGACGAATGGGGAACAATCCTTGTTGGTGGCGTCGCCATTTTCAAGCTGAGAAAGAACCCTTGTTAGTGGTGTCGCGAGGATCTACACGAAGCGCGAAGGATCAGATCGTCGGCCTTCTTCCCGGTACCATGAGGCGGATCTCGAGGGCGAGATCCATTGTTAGTGGTGTCGAATTGTGGCACCCCACAAAAACCACTACTAAAAAATCGCTTGGTATTTTTGTTTTGTGCATCATCATGACATCAGCATGCATCTAATTGATTAAACTATTTTGCTAAAAGACCTACTTTGTTTTCTATATTAATATCCACCCCCTTTGTTCAAACCAAACCGTAGGTCCAGCCGGATCTTTTATTCATCTAAAACTATTTACAAAATTTATTTTAAATAAAAGAAAACCCTAGTCTAAAATATCTAATCCTAAAACCACCTAAATCTTTTCTACCCAGACCCCTCCACCTCACCCTGACCAATCCCCTCTCGCCACCTCACCTCTCCCTTCCCTCTATCCAATCCCATGCTGCCACCTCACCCCCAACTCCCTCCCTCTCCCCCACCTGCCACTCACGACACACACAACGCACCACCCCCCTGGTCAACAAACCTCCCTGGGCCGGTCCCACCCCGCAGCCCCACCCGACCCAGCGCGACCCCGCTCCCACCAACCCCCGCGTCTCTCCTCTCGCCTCGGACCTTCCTTCTATGGCCGATCCCGCCGCCGCCCTCTCCTCTCCTCCCGGCCTAGCTCTCCCTGCCGCCGCTGCCTGGGGTTCGCCCTGCTCCTTCGCCGTCGCGCCTCCCACCTGCCGCCTCATCCACCGCTTCCAACCCATCCCCGACCTTCCTCTCTGCTCGCTCCCCTCCTCCATCGCCCTGCTGCTGCCCGGCCCGTCGGCCTCCCCTTCCGCGAGCTCCGTCCCTCTGCAACCTGGCACCGCCGCGGACCCCACCTTGTGGGTCTGCTCCGAGCCCCATGACCGAGGCGCATCGCCTCGGCGAGGCCTCCGTCGTCAGGCCGCCTCCTCCGCCATGCTCTGCCCTCCTCTTGAGCTCGTCCTCCCCTTGCGCCGTCGCCTGCAACCTCCATGCGATGCCGCCGCCCTAGCTGCGCGCCTCCAGGCCACCTCCTCCCTTTTCGTGTCCCTGCCCTGCATCTCCCGGCCGTTGCCTCTGTTGTCCCTCCCCCTCTCTGCAGCGAACCTGCCACCCGGAGCTCCACAGCCGGCCCCTATCGAGTTCGTCGTGGTCGAGCCGTGCGGTGTCTCCCCAAGATCTCCCCGTAGCCATCATCTCGCGGCCACCGGCCCTGCCTGTCCCGGGAACCTGCGTTGGGCATGCCCATGTCCGTGTATGCTTCTGCGTGTGTTGCTTGGCCTCAGTGTACCATCTCGTGGTGTTGTCAGATAAGATATTCCGAGAAGGCAAGACCTGTGCTTTGGCTGTTGCTCCAAGTCCGGTTAAATTAGTGCCGGTGATTCTTGACTCCTCGTCTTGAATCCCAAGTTCTCCGGCTTGGACACGCAAGATCTACTCAAAATCTGAAGGCCTTCGACATGGAATGACAAGGACCTCTACCGGAGCCGCGGAACTGGAGAATCCCCGGACGCCAAGTTCGCCGAGACCCGACGCCCTGATTCGAAGACCGATCCCCGAGACCGATCCCTCGGAACGCCAAGATCTTCTCCTCGGAACGCCATGACCGCCTACACGGACCTGAAGACCACGGATGCGACAAGTTCTCCTTCCCGGATGCGAGCCCCGGATCCGAAGGCCGCCAAGTCCTTCCCGGATGCGAGACCGATCCCCGACGAACCCTGTCGAACCCCGAACCCCCGGAACCAAGATCTTCCGAACCCGAGATGTGTGACCCCTCCCTAAGCCCCTATTTTTATAAATGATATATCTTGTTGCATACAAATTGTCATGCTCGCATCATATCATGTGGTTTGGGGGCCGTATGCCAATTCATCTCATAATTAAATATGGGTCCCATATGCGGGCAAATTTAGTCTAATATTGGCCCCATTTAAATTTGTGTAGCGAACCGGTGCTATGTTTTGCCATGTTAATACGACATTTAAAATGCAAGGTAGCTAAACAACATGAACCACCTATTTAATTGTCGGGACCCCGGTTCCGCTTAATATGGCCTAATTGCATCGCACCTTTGCCATGTCATACATCATACATGCATCATGCCCGATCTTCTGCCGTAGTATTAAATAGTGCATCCGGTGTTTCTTCTAGTGTTTTGCTTCTTCGCGGATAAGGCCGTTGAGTTGATGCGAGTGTCGACCCGATCTTGGATGAACCTTCGTCAATGTTTTCAGGCGAGCACCTCCCCCCTTTCTACCTATCTTACTTTTATAGTATTTATTCCCTCCTGTTGATCTATTGCTATCTGTGTTGCGATGCTCTAGTTTTCGTACCCGTGATATCCCTTGCAGCCTTATATTGCCTTGGACACCTCCTATTACCTGTTGTTTGGTAGATAGTTGGACCTGCGCTTTGTAGTCGCTTGCTCAAGTGCTGTTGCGTGTAGTCAAGTACCACAGTTGTTGGAGTATTGCCGTGTGTTTATTGTTGGAGATGATCAAGACTTTAATTACTGTTTAATAACTAAAATTTAAGTAGGTAAATGCAAAGGCACAGGTGGGCAATAGATGTTATTTGGTTGTTAACCGTCCACTTGTGTCCCGTAGGACCCCGAGTACTTGATACCTGTTCCTTGAATATTCGCGCTATCCACATCCGGGAGGATTATGGGACCCCCCTGAGCCAGAGCTTGATTCATTCTTATTTCTTGGGGCCACAAACTAGTTTGAGGTTTTATTTACTATCATGTACTTATGCCATGCTTTACTGCTTTATTTAAATTGTGTGATGTCTTTTGTCTTTGTTTAGGATCGGGACACGTTTTCGCGGTATCGACAAACCCAGTCACACTTTTGGGTTCCCAGTCGTTTACAGCCGTCCACCCAAACCTTGAGTCCGTTTAGGAGTCAGCTAACTTCGTTGCGGGTAGCTTAATGGGGTGGCCCCCTGAAATATTTCTATATCTTGTGATTGCTTTGTCGTGAAAGCCTCGTTGGGTTTTGATTTGGTTTTTCCGAGGTTAATCGAGTGTGTGTTGCTATTTGTGCAACCCTGCAGGGTAAAACTTTCTGAAAGCCGTGTCCGCGGTTATGGACGACTTGGAGCACAGTATCTCGATCATAGACAACTATAACTAAAGTAGTGCTATAAATTTGACTTTATAATGACTAGTAATCAGCTTCACCATAATGGAATGGCTAAATAAAACTGCCAACAATTGCTTTTTTGGGTTGTCGCTTGCTACCATTGTATCTGACTAGTAAGTATTGCAACTATAACGGAATGGCTAAATAAAAGTACCAACAACTGCTGGGTTTTGGGATATCTCATGCTAATTGTATCTGACTAGTAAGTGTTGCAACTACAACGGAATGGTTAACTAAAACGGCCCACTGCTTATTTTATCAGGATGATTATCTACACCTGACTAGTAATTGCTGCAACGATAACTGAATAAATAAAACTGCCAACTGTGTGAGTTCCTCGGTTGACTTCCTCGTTTGGTCTCGAGGGGGAAATACCAGGATGGGTATGTTTGGTGGTAGTATCAGATTGGTACCGAATAGGTCTTTCTTATCCCTCTCTGATAGCCGACAGTTATATCGATTCTCTATAGGTTGTTTAGTGCATGCTGCTTTCGATCCACCATACCTATGTAGGCGAGGACCGCGAATTCTAGCCTCGCTTGGCCTCGATCTTGACCGCTCTCTCTTTTTCCTTTGCCCTTCGTCGACACCCCCTTTTTGTTTAAGCAGTTTTGAGATCGGCGTCGTTAGCGAGGTTACCCTTACGGCTTGGCCAGGCAGGGTTATGGGCGCCATTGGTTATTCTTCGTGGCTCTTAGCCCCATTTGCATCTTGTCCGTAGCTGGACTCTATCGTTTTCAAGGTGATTTGGATCTTTGTTACGTATTCGTATTCTTGACTCATGGAGTCGTGTTGTATACATATCTGTTCTGTGGGTCCCATCGAGGACTGTTGTGTAATGTTATTACTTCGTTTTCCACCCGCACGAAAGTGCCTGGTGGGCACCTTTGAATCGTTTCTATGCGGGTTTTGGCGGGAAGTGCTGAAACTTGCATAGGGTCGATTCTGAGGGTGTTACATGACAGAGATTCAGGCAATTCAATTTCATAGGCAACTTCTCCTTTGCGACTTAGAATCTTGAATGGCCCAACATATCTTGGTGCCAATTTTCCTTTGACTCCAAATCTTTTCACTCCACGAAGTGGTGATACTCTAAGATAAGCTCTATCACCAACTTCGTAGGTGACTTCTCTACGCTTAGGATCCGCGTAGCTTTTCTGTCGGGACTGTGCTATCTTCAACCTGTCCTTAACCAATTTGACCTTCTCTTCGGCTTCTTTGATAAGATCTGGTCCGAATAAACTTCTTTCTCCCACACCATTCCATAACAATGGGGTGGTACACTTTCTTCCGTAGAGAAACTCAAACAGTGTCATCTCAATGATGGCTTGATAGCTGTTGTTATAAGAAAATTCTGCGTAAGGCAGACTTTTATCCCAACTGGCTCCATAGTCTAAGGCATATGCTCTCAACATGTCTTCATGAATCTGATTAGTTCTTTCTGTTTGTCCATCGGTTTGAGGATGAAAAGCAGTACTGAATTCCAACCTTGTTCCCAATGACTCATGTAGCTGTCTCCAAAAATGGGAAGTGAATTGAGTTCCCCTATCGGACACAATACTCTTGGGCACTCCATGTAGACATACAATTCTACTCATGTAAATTTTGGCTAACTTGGCACTTGTATAAGTTGTCTTCACGGGTATGAAATGAGCCACTTTGGTTAGGCGATCCACTACTACCCATATTGAATCATATCCTGACCTGGTCCTTGGTAATCCGGTAATGAAATCCATACCAATTTTGTCCCACTTCCAATCAGGAATGGGTAGTGGTTGAAGCAAACCTGTTGGTTTCTGATGTTCCGCTTTCACTCTACTACACACATCACACAAATCAATATGTTCGGCGATGTCCCTCTTGAGATTGTTCCACCAAAATCTTTCTTTCATGTCCATGTACATTTTGGTGTTACCCGGGTGAATAGAATACGGAGAGTTGTGTGCTTCCTGCAAAATCAGTTTCCGCAACTCCGGATCTTGTGGAACACAGATACGTTTCCCATGCCATAAAGTTCCTTGTTCGTCTTCATGGAAACTTTTAGCTTTCCCTTGGCCAATATTTTCCTTAATCTCTTCAATTTCTTTATCAGTCTTCTGGGCTTCTCTGATCTTGTCCAACAAAGTGGGTTGAACATCTAATGACATGAGTTGTCCTTCCGGCACAATCTCCAATCTGAGTTTTCTGAATTGGGCACACAAATCGTCTGGCAATTCTCCTTTAGTAAGGCCATTCACAAACACCTTACGACTTAGAGCATCTGCTACAACATTTGGTTTACCGGGGTGGTATTGCAAACTTAAGTCATAGTCCTTGATAAGCTCTAACCATCTTCTTTGCCTCATATTGATTTCCTTCTGGGTGAAGATATACTTAAAACTCTTGTGATCAGTGAACACTTCACAACGCTTTCCCAAAAGGTAGTGTCTCCATGTTTTGAGTGCATGGACGACAGAGGCCAATTCTAAATCATGAGTAGGATAGTTCACTTCATGAGTTTTGAGTTGTCTCGAGGCATAAGCTATAACTTTACCGTCTTGCATAAGTACGGCACCCAAACCTTGATGAGATGCATCACAATATACCTGGAAATCCTTTTCCAAATCTGGCAGACATAAAACTGGTGCTGTCACAAGTCTCTTCTTCAACTCCTGAAAGCTGAGTTCACAACCCTCAGACCAAGCAAACTTCTTGTCTTTCTTTAACAATCCAGTCATGGGCTTAGCTACCTTAGAGAAATTCTCAATGAACCTTCTGTAGTAACCTGCTAAGCCAAGGAAACTACGAACTTCTTTCACGGACTTGGGAGATTCCCATTCCGTCACAGCTGAAACTTTAGCAGGATCAACTGCTACACCATCCTTTGTCATAACATGACCAAGAAAACCAACTTCCTCTAACCAGAACTCACACTTGCTGAATTTGGCATAAAGTTTATGCTCCCGTAACTTCTCAAGTATCAAACGCAAGTGTCCTTCGTGTTCTTCTTTGCTCTTGGAGTAGACTAAGATGTCATCGATGAAAACGACAACAAATTTGTCAAGAAATTCCATGAATACTTTGTTCATCATATTCATGAAGTATGCTGGAGCATTGGTCAAGCCAAAAGGCATTATGGTATACTCATACAATCCATACCTTGTGGTGAATGCTGTTTTAGGTATGTCCTGTTCTCTTATCTTAAGTTGAAAATAGCCTAACCTTAGATCAATCTTTGAGAACACACATGCTCCTTCAAGCTGATCGTAGAGGGGTCCCAACCTAATAAGGTAGAGTCCTCCTGTGTTTTACAATGCTAGTCCCTGGATCAATAGCTAGCATCCACAGTTAAGATGTAATATCAAGATACAAAGGTCATATTATAACTTTATAACCAGGAATAACATAATTCTATTACATCATACATAGCTCATTTGGCTATTACATTACATTGCAGCGGAATAACTATAGTCATGGGTCCCTCATCTTCAAAGTGCCACAGGCAGATGTTGGTTGTAGACTTTGTAGTCCTAGTCAATCAAACAATCTTCATATAGAAACAATCAACCTGCAACATTACAAGTTACAGCCACAAGGGTCAATACATTTTGAATTGTATTGGCAAGCTTCACTTCTATGTATAATAAGAGTGGATCCTATCATTATATGCACATTTGGCTAAGTAGAGTTTAAGGCTTATTGCATAAAACATTATTTTATCCTATCTTTTCAAAAAGGGTTTTAAGTCCTTTGTCAAATCTCTTTTCCAAGAATCCCTTGAACTCCTTGGTAGAAACTCAAGTGTTCAAGTCCTTGTCAAAATCTCTTGAGCTACTTGGTAACCCCAAGTGCAACAAGCCTTTGAGCACCTTGGTAAACCCAAGTGCAACAAGCTTAACAAAATCTCTTTGAATTCCTTGGTACCCCCAAGTGCATCAAGTTTTTATATTAGAAGTTGGAATGTCGAGATCTCCCATAGTTCAAACTTTAGTTGCTCAGTATTGTCCATAACCGGGGACACGGCTAAGTACTTAGATTTTATTAACTTCTGCAGAAGGAGTACACTTTACCCACATGACACAATCCCATCTTGTTGCCACCAGTGGCCTATTGGATTAGTACTCACCAAGATGGATTACCGGCAGACTGAGAGTGTGACGAAGTCTTTCCAAAAGGTCCTCCCATACATCATTGCTAGCTTGTCTTCAGCCCCCATGAAGCATTTCAGATCCCCATGTCCGGTAACTAAAGACAATGTATGGGTCTTCCTAATGTAGTTGACTAAGCCAGAGCCATAATAGCATGTGGTTGTACACGAAAGCCACAATTGGAGAAACATGTTCAATCTCTAAGTTTCCTAGGTGGTTTTCTCTTGGAGCACAACACAAAGTGCATCCCATAGACATGGTTCCTTTTGTTGCCACCCTCTCCAAAACTTAAAGTGTCCACCACCTAGGTGGTTCATTGAGTCCTTGTTTTATTATGTAAAACATAAGTTCTTTTCTCAACCTTGGTAAAATCTCAACATGTGTCTCTTTTCAAAATAAAGCATGGCTAAGCATGTACAACTTCAATATTTTCACTAAGGAGTGTATAGGGAATACTATTAGGATTTAGCATAGCATAAGTATAAAGAAATCTTTTTCTTGCATGTTTTCATAATCCACTAAGTATAATGAAAATAGTAGGACTTTAAATGATAGTGTCACTTGCCTTTTTGGTAGGGAATGAGGGTTCACTCCTTGATCTTGCTAGTTTCACACTTTGCTAATTTCACTACAAGTCAATCAAGCAAACACCAAATCAACTAACATTCCCAACCATCATTACTCAAACAAAATCACACACACAAGACAAGAAGGAAACTAAGTCATGCATAAGTATGCAAAGGATGGTTCTATTGCAAGGATGGTCTCCACTAGGTTTCTAAACTTTGTAAGGTCCAAATTGGTCATTTACAAAAATGGCAAGGTCATCAGTTAGAGGGTTTTGCCCAAAAACTATTTTAAAATTCCATTCAAAATTATATATGGTGAAAAATGGTTTTATCAAATCAAAATCTTTAAGTTTCTCACCAAAAGTTTCTAACTCTCTAGTCTTGGTGTTTTGGTTCAGTATCTTTGAATAAAAATATTTTCCCAAGGTTTTTATTCCAAAAACCTTTTTCATAATAAAATCCTTATCTTTATTTAGCTAGAAATAGACTAATTCAATTAATCCATTCTAAATTTTTCTAATTTCATTTTCAAAACCATGGGTTGGTTCTTAGGGTCAGTAAGGTCACTACAAACCATTTTGCAAAAGACTTAATCTTAAAATCAATTTTAAGTAATTTTCCTACTCTAAATAAGTACACAAATGTTTCTGCAAATTCAAACAAGTTAACAGATACTATTTTCTAAACTAAGGCCACAGTTAGCTAGGGCTTGTTCTCCTGAATCCATTGATATAAAATTTGAAATTTTTGGACGTGTAGATCTCAAGTTATAAGGGTTTGAAGTTTGCAAATAAATCAGATTCAAATCTGTTTTTAAACAACCCAGGGGACACGCGTCATGTTTTAATAGGCTGATACCGGTTCGGGCGGATTGATCTCTCTGGATCGTTGGATCTAAGTGGGATCGCACGGTACTGGTTGCTTGATACCCCTTCGCCCACTTTCTTTCCTATACGTTAGATCTAAATCTAACGGTCACTAGTATGCTTGCCAAATTCCGGCGGCGCTCGGTGGCTGCGCGCGGCGGCGACGGTCTGGCTGCGGCTATCGGCGGTTCTAGGAAGCAAAGTACGAGGTGAGAACGCTCACCGTGATCGCGAGGACGGGGTGATGCTTGGGGCGCGGTCGGTTGGTCTCGGGGCGCTCAGGGTCTGCAGTAATTCCTCGCCGGAGTGGAGGTCGGCATCGGGTGGCTCTGTCCGTGGTCGAGGGCGACGCTGTAGATCGTCCCAAAGCAAAACAACGATGCGGTTAGTTGCAGATAGATGTGGCGAGTGTGGGAGTGTGAACGAGGAGGCGTGGGGTGGTTAGATGCATACCAGAAGTGCTCGTCGGAGTTAAGCCAGACGGTGGTGACGGTAGGAGTCGCTGCCAGATCGTCCTAAGGCAAACAGCACATTCGGATGCGCAAGAGCAAGGCGATGCTGTGCGTGAACGAGGAGCGGTCTGGTTCACCTGAAAGTCGTCGCCGGAGTGGAAACAGACGGCGGCGCTGTCGGAGCTTGTCCAAGCCGACGCTTCGGGGCGCCCGCGGTCGAACGGAAGGCACAGGGAGGATTGACTGTGAGTGGGGAGGCTGTCAGCGTGCTCAGGGAGGTTCGGGGTGATGTGGTTTAGCCGGAATCGATACTAGCCCTCGTCGGAGCAGAGGGTGCTCGGGAAGAAATTGGAGGCGGTCTGGGGCGTGCGAGCGCGAGGTGTCAGAGGGGAAATATAGAGGATGTCCTGGCGTTTCCATCTGTGATCAAGGCTGGTAACGTCTGTCGCGTTAAAGCGAATTAAGCTGGAGCAATCAACGGCAGAACGGGGGAGAAGAACTGGTCGCTGCGGGATGGGTGAAGGAGACGATGAACAGTGATAGCGGGCCTACCAGTCAGTGGGAAAAGAATCGAGGGAAGGTCCACCAGTCAGTCTCTGTGCGGGTCAGGTAGTTGGTTCGAATCGTTTTCTGCGGGGAGGAGAGAACTGGGTTAGGTGGGCTGCTGTTGGGCTTGGCCAGTTGGGTCAGGTCCGACTACATTTTTTTCTTCCTGTAATCTTTTCCTTTTTCTGAATCTAATTTCTATTTCAAATTTTTAACCAAATAAATATCAATCAAATTAATTCAAACACCACTCTTCACAAATTGAACTTGGTCTTGTTTATCAGCATAAATCAAGGTCCAAAATAAAATAATATTTTTAAATACTTTTATGCTCCTTTTATTAATTAAAAATGAACCATGGTTTATTAATAAAATAGGGTTTGGTTTAATTAATAAAATCTTTATTTAAAACCCAAATATTTTCAAAACCAGTTCAGTAGGTTTTATTTGGAAGTAAGGAATATTTGGAAACTTTGTCTAAAATAAAATAACTTTTTGATTTAGGGTCCATTAATAATTAAATACAATAGACCTTCATTATTAAATCAAATAAGATTTGTTTTATTAGAAACTTTATTTTGCAATCTAAAAACCAAAACTTTAGTAGGCTTTATTTGTGAATATAAAATATTTGAAAGTCTTATTTTAATTAATCTAAGAAGTTTTGATGTCTCAATTAAACTGGTAATACCTTTTATTTAAATAAAATTGGATATTAAATCTTTATTAATTATTTAAATAAACTTTTGCTAACTTAAATAATAAAATGTTTTAATTTTCAAAGCTTGGCTAAGGTTTAATTTGGCTTTATAAAACATTCTTTATTTATAAACTTCTATTTCATTTGTAAATAAATCTTTTCACTTAAGGGTTTCAAACATAGTATTTCCAAATGTTTTTATTTTTCCTTTATTAAATGTTTATCTTTTTTAGATCCCTTTAGGTTTTATTTAATTCAAAAGGGTTTGAAGTTCCAATTGAATTCAAAAAGTTTCTTCCGGCTCTGAAATTTAAACAAAGTTTTATTTTATTCATTTATTTTCACATTACAAGATTTGGAAAATCTTGGGATGTGACAGGCTACCACCCTTAAAATAAATCTCGTCCCGAGATTTGGAAAGGCTAGGGTTACAGCAAGTTCAAAACAACTAGGGTACTACCACCCTTAAAATTTTTTAAACAAAATTACATATTGTCCTTCTTGGGATCCTGGGAAAAATTCTTCATGGCAAACATTTGCATGGTTTCCTTGGTTTCCATACTTGACTCATGGGCCAAGGTTGAGCTTCTCCATAGACTTGTTCAACTTGTTCTTCATCCTTTCTGGACAGTTGCTCGCATAGTGTCCTGGGTTCTTGCAGTTAAAACAATGAATGTCCTTGAGTTCTTTACGTGGCTCTTGTGGGCAAGTTGCTACATAGTGACCTGGTTATTTGCAGTTGTTGCACCACACTTGGTCAATCTCTTTATTCTTCTTGTTCTCTGGGCATCCACTGGAGTAGTGTCCCATTTCCTTACATTTACGACATTGTGCAAGGCTCATGTCATGCTTGGGTTTCTTGGTTTTCTTTGATCCTTTGAATTGGGTTGTCTTGTTTGGAGGTATGAGTGGCCCTTTTCCTTTGGTAGATTTGGATCCCTCTTGTTTCCTTTGTTCTACCATGGCATAGATGGGACATTGGTCAGGAGTATGATCACTTCCTTCACAAAGGTAGAAAGTAGCTTGAGAGGTGGGGCATTGTCCAACAGGATGGTCTTCTTCACAATTGGGGCATTGTCCTTCATGCTCCTTGGAAGTATGATCCTTGTCTCCACAAATAATGCAAGCTGGGGCTCCATCTAGAATAACATTCTTGTCATCCTTGTTATCATACACTCTTCTAGGATAGCTTTCTTCCATGCTAATCATTTGATTAGTCACCTTAAGCATCAGTTGGGATTGTTCCTCCAAAAACTTTTGCAGTGCTGGATCTTTATCACTATTGTTGGCTAGGAAGGAGCATCGGTTGGTTCAACTGATGTTGGGTTGCTATGAGCTCTCTCATGCTGTCAGCTTGGTTGGTGTTGATGTCATCAACCTTGATGTTGGAGTCCTTTGGAGTAGTCATCTGTTTGGGTTGAAGGAAGATTAGAGTAGGCAAGATATTTCTAAGGAAATATTCCCAATCACACACATCACAATCCACACAAGCAATGTGCATGCAATCATAAACCAAACATTTCACTCATACAAGGTTCGAGCACATACTTAGGCAACAAAATATTTTTGTTACACCACATAAGTTGGTGTGTTTTTGACTTAGCTAAAATATGGTGGTCTATCTATATGGTTCACTTGTGATCTTTCCTTCCTTCATGATTCTTATTACTTGAGATCATGGTTTCCTTGAGAAAACTCTTGGTCACAATACTTCAAAGTTGTTGATGGCTCCTTCTTATTTTGCATTCCCTCAGTCTCTAAATCTTTGAGTAGGATTTCCTTGTTTCACTTGTGGTCCTTAGTGATATCTAAGTTGGAAGTCCTTGGTGAACATGCTGAAGATGTTGAAGTCATTAGAGTTGAAGATGTTGAAGAAGTTCCTTGCACATGGTGTAGTCTTTGGCCATGGTGTAGGTTTTTCCATCAAGTTGAAGTAGAAGAGGTGTAGAGTTGAAACCAAAATGGTTAAGGGAAAGAGGTTACAAGTGTTTTTTTAAATAAGTTTTTGGAACAAAATACAACTCCTATTTTTCTAAGGGTTTTTGTCCAATCCTAGGGTTACAAATCCTACAGGCAACACAGTGCTCTGATACCATCTGTAGAGGGGTCCCAACCTAATAAGGTAGAGTCCTCCTGTGTTTTACAATGCTAGTCCCTGGATCAATAGCTAGCATCCACAGTTAAGATGTAATATCAAGATACAAAGGTCATATTATAACTTTATAACCAGGAATAACATAATTCTATTACATCATACATAGCTCATTTGGCTATTACATTACATTGCAGCGGAATAACTATAGTCATGGGTCCCTCATCTTCAAAGTGCCACAGGCAGATGTTGGTTGTAGACTTTGTAGTCCTAGTCAATCAAACAATCTTCATATAGAAACAATCAACCTGCAACATTACAAGTTACAGCCACAAGGGTCAATACATTTTGAATTGTATTGGCAAGCTTCACTTCTATGTATAATAAGAGTGGATCCTATCATTATATGCACATTTGGCTAAGTAGAGTTTAAGGCTTATTACATAAAACATTATTTTATCCTATCTTTTCAAAAAGGGTTTTAAGTCCTTTGTCAAATCTCTTTTCCAAGAATCCCTTGAACTCCTTGGTAGAAACTCAAGTGTTCAAGTCCTTGTCAAAATCTCTTGAGCTACTTGGTAATCCCAAGTGCAACAAGCCTTTGAGCACCTTGGTAAACCCAAGTGCAACAAGCTTAACAAAATCTCTTTGAATTCCTTGGTACCCCCAAGTGCATCAAGTTTTTATATTATAAGTTGGAATGTCGAGATCTCCCATAGTTCAAACTTTAGTTGCTCAGTATTGTCCATAACCGGGGACACGGCTAAGTACTTAGATTTTATTAACTTCTGCAGAAGGAGTACACTTTACCCACATGACACAATCCCATCTTGTTGCCACCAGTGGCCTACTGGATTAGTGCTCACCAAGATGGAGTACCGGCAGACTGAGAGTGTGACGAAGTCTTTCCAAAAGGTCCTCCCATACATAATTGCTAGCTTGTCTTCAGCCCCCATGAAGCATTCCAGATCCCCATGTCCGGTGACAAAAGACAATGTATGGGTCTTCCTAATGTAGTTGACTAAGCCAGAGCCATAATAGCATGTGGTTGTACACGAAAGCCACAATTGGAGAAACATGTTCAATCTCTAAGTTTCCTAGGTGGTTTTCTCTTGGAGCACAACACAAAGTGAATCCCATAGACATGGTTCCTTTTGTTGCCACCCTCTCCAAAACTTAAAGTGTCCACCACCTAGGTGGTTCATTGAGTCCTTGTTTTATTATGTAAAACATAAGTTCTTTTCTCAACCTTGGTAAAATCTCAACATGTATCTCTTTTCAAAATAAAGCATGGCTAAGCATGTACAACTTCAATATTTTCACTAAGGAGTGTATAGGGAATCCTATTAGGATTTAGCATAGCATAAGTATAAAGAAATCTTTTTCTTGCATGTTTTCATAATCCACTAAGTATAATGAAAATAGTAGGACTTTAAATGATAGTGTCACTTGCCTTTTTGGTAGGGAATGAGGGTTCACTCCTTGATCTTGCTAGTTTCACACTTTGCTAATTTCACTACAAGTCAATCAAGCAAACACCAAATCAACTAACATTCCCAACCATCATTACTCAAACAAAATCACACACACAAGACAAGAAGGAAACTAAGTCATGCATAAGTATGCAAAGGATGGTTCTATTGCAAGGATGGTCTCCACTAGGTTTCTAAACTTTGTAAGGTCCAAATTGGTCATTTACAAAAATGGCAAGGTCATTAGTTAGAGGGTTTTGCCCAAAAACTATTTTAAAATTCCATTCAAAATTATATATGGTGAAAAATGGTTTTATCAAATCAAAATCTTTAAGTTTCTCACCAAAAGTTTCTAACTCTCTAGTCTTGGTGTTTTGGTTCAGTATCTTTGAATAAAAATATTTTCCCAAGGTTTTTATTCCAAAAACCTTTTTCATAATAAAATCCTTATCTTTATTTAGCTAGAAATAGACTAATTCAATTAATCCATTCTAAATTTTTCTAATTTCATTTTCAAAACCATGGGTTGGTTCTTAGGGTCAGTAAGGTCACTACAAACCATTTTGCAAAAGACTTAATCTTAAAATCAATTTTAAATAATTTTCCTACTCTAAATAAGTACACAAATGTTTCTGCAAATTCAAACAAGTTAACAGATACTATTTTCTAAACTAAGGCCACAGTTAGCTAGGGCTTGTTCTGCTGAATCCATTGATATAAAATTTGAAATTTTTGGACGTGTAGATCTCAAGTTATAAGGGTTTGAAGTTTGCAAATAAATCAGATTCAAATCTGTTTTTAAACAACCCAGGGGACACGCGTCATGTTTTAATAGGCTGATACCGGTTCGGGCGGATTGATCTCTCTGGATCGTTGGATCTAAGTGGGATCGCACGGTACTGGTTGCTTGATACCCCTTCGCCCACTTTCTTTCCTATACGTTAGATCTAAATCTAACGGTCACTAGTGTCTTGCCAAATTCGTGGCTCGGTGGGCTGCTGTGGCGGCTGCAGCTGCTATCGGTGGTTCTAGGAAGCAAAGTACGAGGTGAGAACGCTCACCGTGATCGCGAGGACGGGGTGATTCTTGGGGCGCGGTCGGTTGGTCTCGGGGCGCTCAGGGTCTGCAGTAATTCCTCGCTGGAGTGGAGGTCGGCGTCGGGTGGCTCTGTCCGCGGTCGAGGGCGACGCTGTAGATCATGCCAAAGCAAAACAACGATGCGGTTAGTTGCAGATAGATGTGGCGAGTGTGGGAGTGTGAACGAGGAGGCGCGGGGTGGTTAGATACATACCAGAAGTGCTCGTCGGAGTTAAGCCAGACGGTGGTGACGGTAGGAGTCGTCGCTGCAGATCGTCCTAAGGCAAAACAGGAGCACATTCAGATGCACAAGAACAAGGCGATGCTGTGTGCGTGAAAGAGAGGGGTCGATGCGGTTCACCGAAAGTCGTCGCCGAGTGGAAGCAGACGCGGCGGTATTGAGCTTGTCCAAGCCGACGCTTGGGCGCCATGATCGAGCGGAAGGCACGAGGACGATTGTGAGTGGGGAGGCTGTCGGCGTGCTCGAGGAGGTTCGGGTGATGTGGTTTAGCCGATACATCGCCCTCGTCGGGCAGAGGGTGCTCGGGAAGAAATTGGGCGGTGCAGGCGTGCGGCGTGAGGTGTCGGAGGAAATATAGAGGATGTCTGGCGTTTCCATCTGCGTGATCAAGGCTGGTAACGTCATCGCGTTAAGCGAATTAAGTGGAGCAATCAACGGCGAGCGGGGAGAATAACTGGTCGCTGCGGGATGGGTGAAGGAGACGATGAACAGTGATAGCGGGCCTACGGTCGATGGGAAAGAATCGAGGAAGGTCCACCGGTCGGTCTCTGTCGGGTCGTAGTTGGTTGAATCGTTTCTGCGGGGAGAGAACTGGGTTAGAAATGCTGTTGGGCTTGGCCAGTTGGGTCAGGTCCGACTACATTTTTTTCTTCCTGTAATCTTTTCCTTTTTCTGAATCTAATTTCTATTTCAAATTTTTAACCAAATAAATATCAATCAAATTAATTCAAACACCACTCTTCACAAATTGAACTTGGTCTTGTTTATCAGCATAAATCAAGGTCCAAAATAAAATAATATTTTTAAATACTTTTATGCTCCTTTTATTAATTAAAAATGAGCCATGGTTTATTAATAAAATAGGGTTTGGTTTAATTAATAAAATCTTTATTTAAAACCCAAATATTTTCAAAACCAGTTCAGTAGGTTTTATTTGGAAGTAAGGAATATTTGGAAACTTTGTCTAAAATAAAATAACTTTTTGATTTAGGGTCCATTAATAATTAAATACAATAGACCTTCATTATTAAATCAAATAAGATTTGTTTTATTAGAAACTTTATTTTGCAATCTAAAAACCAAAACTTCAGTAGGCTTTATTTGTGAATATAAAATATTTGAAAGTCTTATTTTAATTAATCTAAGAAGTTTTGATGTCTCAATTAAACTGGTAATACCTTTTATTTAAATAAAATTGGATATTAAATCTTTATTAATTATTTAAATAAACTTTTGCTAACTTAAATAATAAAATGTTTTAATTTTCAAAGCTTGGCTAAGGTTTAATTTGGCTTTATAAAACATTCTTTATTTATAAACTTCTATTTCATTTGTAAATAAATCTTTTCACTTAAGGGTTTCAAACATAGTATTTCCAAATGTTTTTATTTTTCCTTTATTAAATGTTTATCTTTTTTAGATCCCTTTAGGTTTTATTTAATTCAAAAGGGTTTGAAGTTCCAATTGAATTCAAAAAGTTTCTTCTGGCTCTGAAATTTAAACAAAGTTTTATTTTATTCATTTATTTTCACATTACAAGATTTGGAAAATCTTGGGATGTGACACTGATCAAACAAGTCATTGATTCTAGGCAAAGGATATTTGTTCTTGATAGTTACCTCGTTGAGTGAACGGTAATCTATGCATAACCTTTGACTTATATCTTTCTTCTCTACGAACAAAACTGGGGCTCCCCAAGATGAAGAACTTGGTTGAATAAATCCTTTCTGCAACTGTTCTCCTAGTTGCTTCTTGAGTTCTTTCAGTTCATCAACTTACATTTTATATGGTCTCTTTGCTATTGGTCCAGAACCTGGTACCAAATCTATCAGAAATTCTACATCTCTATCTGGTGGCATTCCTGGCAATTCTTCCGGAAACACATCCGGATACTCATTCACAATTGGCACACTGTCCATGCTAAACCCCTTAAGAGAATTAAGCATACTCCTTTTTGCTTCAAAGCTGGTCTTGAATCTGATACTTTTATTTTCTGGAGTTGTGAGTGATACAGTATGGTTGGCACAATCTATCACTCCTTTGTACTTAGTCATCCAGTCCATTCTCAGAATGACATCCAATCCTTGGGAGTTTAGAATTATCAAGTTAACGGGAAACTTATACTTCCCAAATTCTATGACTAGATCATGGCATCCTGAATTCACTATCATTTCTCCACCAGGAGAACTTACTTTTATAGGACACCCAATAGTTTCTACCGGTAGTTCATTTCTTTCAACAAATGCTCTTGATATGAATGAATGAGATGCACCAGTATCAAAGAGTACAAATGCTGGAATAGAATTGAGTCTGAACTTACCGGCAATGACATCAGGCTCCTCATAGCCATCCTCCACATTGATGTGGTTTAAATGTCCTTTCTGGAAAGGATTGGGCTTGACAGGTCCTTCAACTTTCTTTTCAGGGCACTCATTTGCATAGTGCCCCATCTTCTTGCATTTGAAGCATTCAACCTGACTGATGTCTCTCTTAACAGGCTGACTTCCACTTCCACTTCCATTACCACTGTGGTGGCTCTTATGTCCACTCTTGTGGTTCTTGTACTTGTCGTTGTCATGACTGCGATGATGCTTGTTGTCATGACGGTTGTGGTTGTGGTGCTTGTTGAATTTCCCATGCTTGTGGGATCCTGAGCTTCCGCTGTCATCATAGTGAGATCGTTTGTGAGACGATCCCGAGCTGTGCTTGTCGGAGTGCTTTCTCTTTCTACTCTCGACTTGCTTCATCATTCAAGCCTTCCAGAAAATTTTCAGAACCAATTGCAGATTCAGCTCATCATTCAAGCCTTCCAGAAATTTTTCCTTTCTCCTGGTATCTGTGTCAACCTCATCCGGTGCATAACGCGCCAGATTGTTGAACTCCTCAATGTACTCAGCCACGCTGCGGTGGCGCTGCTTTAGATTGTGAAATTCTTTCTTTTTCAGGCTCATTATTCCTGATGAGATATGAGCAGTGCAAAATCCATCCTCAAAGATAGCCCATGTCACCTCATCAATAGGAGTGGTGATCTGGAAGTTGTACCACCAAGTGGCGGCTGGCCCTTCCAGCAAATGTGCTGCAAATCTGACCTTTTCAGCATCCGTGTAGCCCACGGTTACTAAGTCCTTGTTTACAGAATGTAGCCAATCATTGGCCACCATGGGATCAGTTGTCCCTGAGAACTTAGCTGGCCTCAATCTCAAGAATCTGGTGAGCATATCAAAGCCCGGAGGGTTGTTGTTATTGTTGTTGTTATTGGGGTTGTTGTTGTTATTGTTTTGGTTCTGAATGAATGTTGTCATCATCTGCATCAGCTATGTTTGAGCAGTCATCATTTGTTGCATTTCTGGTGTGATGTTGTTGTTGTTGTTGGGATTGGGGTTTGCACGATGGGGAGGCATCTGTGGTTTGTTCAAATAGAGATAAGAATGAGATACCCATAGATGTTTTCATGCACAATACATCACATAAGCAAACACATAGCATTCACCGCAAGATAAATGTTTAACAACAAGATAACAAGTTCACAAAGTAAAACACACAAGTAGCAAGCCATCCACATGTCGGATGGTCCAATAACAAGTTCTCAAATAACAAGTACGATAATAAAAGATAAACGAGTAGTCAAGTCTACTCATCAACATCAATCTCTTCCTCGACAAAGGTGTGACGTTTATTAGTTATGAATCCATATTTATAAGAACCCTGTTACGGTGTGACGTTTGATGTTATCAACAAACTCTTCCGGTGTTAGTGATTGACATGATCTCATGGTCTAAGGATTAGGATCACTTCGTAAGTTGTTATAGCAATATAAACTCAATGACTTTGATCGTAATGCTATACTTAGGATGAATGTTCATCACACCATTACACTAATATTGTGATCCCGTTATTAACAACATCCAATGTCCATGATCAGGAAACCTTGATCATCTTGTTAATCAACCAGCTAGTTTATGAGAGAGGCATAACTAGGAACTTTCTGTTTGTTTATTAAACACACATGTATTAACGTTTCCGTATTAATACAATTATAGCATGCAAAATGAACATTTATCATAAACAAGGAATACGATAATAACCACTTTATTATTGCCTCTTGGGCATATTCCCTTCAACCAGCGTATTAGATCAAGACACGTGTCCCTGCTGATTTGTTTAAAAACAGAATAGTTCTATTAGATGTTCCATTTTGTAAAATCCATAACTTTTGATCCACACGTCCAAATTTGCGAACTTTATATCAATGGATTCATAAAAACAAGTCCTAGCCAACCATGCACTTTGTTTAGTAAAAAGCTTCTGGTAAAATGTTTGTTTTTGCAGAAACTTATGTATGCTTGTTTGCATTATAAAAATTGTTCTAAAATGATTTTGAGGATAAAATCTTTGGAAAATGGTTTGTTTTGAACCTACTGACCCTAGGAAACAAATTGTGGTTTCAAAAATGTATTTGGTGAAGCAAAAGAATAAATCTTTGATTTAAACCATTTCTAGTCAAATAAAAATATGGTTTAATTGTTAAAAATGATTTTGGAGGAAAACCTTTGGGAAATGTTTTGGAAATATACTCTCTAACCCTAAACACAAGATTTCATGGTTTGAAAACATATTTTGTTAAACCTATAGAATGTTTCCTTATTAAAAGCATTTCTTCACCACATAAAATAATGACTTGATCAAAAAATGGTTTATGAAGTAAAATCTTATACAAATGATTTTTCCACTTTATAAAATGACCATTAGGTGTTTTCAAATGTTTATGAACCATTAGAAACCACTTCTCCAAATTAAACAATCTTTAGCATGCTTGTATGCATTGTTTTGTTATTATTATTTTATGTGATGAATTGCTTGAATGGTAGATTGAAATATTGTTTGCTTGATTGAATTGTAGTGATTTGAAGTGAGTGAACATTGCAAAGAACAAGGAAGTGAACTTATACTCTCTACCAAAAAGGCAAGTGATGCTTCATACTTTTGTCCCATTATTTTCACTATGCATTAGTGATATTTCTAAGTAGGACTTGCATGGAATTTTGCTAAGTGTAAACTATGCTATGGGAAATCCTAGTAGATGAAACCTTAGTAGAAATTTCCTAAGTTAACATTCCTACTACCATCATTCTTAGCTTAGCTAATAGAAAACAAGGGTGGAATATATATTCACACTATGGAAAAATTTCTAAGTCTGAGGACTTGTGTTTTGTTTAATAAAACAACTAAGTGAATGAATCACCTGGGTGGAATGGAAGGAATGGTTTGTGTTGAGTGGTTCACAAGGCCCATTTCTATGGTTTACCTTGTGTATCTCACTTGTGGATGGCCACCCAGGAACAAAGAGATTTGAGATGTCAAATGTTGAGAAGCTTCAAGTGCAACCACTTGGCATTATGGGCTCTGCCTGGATCATATAGGTTGCAAGAACTTAGCCAAATGGACAGTTGGTGGTAGGGGTTGATAGGTTGGAACGCGTCCATTCTGGTCTAAGGGAAGGCTTCTGAAAGATCTTGTCTTGGTGAAACCAAGTCTTGTGGGGAAAGTGCACCACCTCTGCAGAGTGTAAAATCTAAGTACTTAGCCATGTCCCTGGCAAAGGACAATTTGAGCATCAAGACATGGAAGCTATCAAGAATCTCACCATCCAAATTTCTATGTTAAAAACTTGTGGGTGAACAAGGGATTGAAAGGATCACCAATTTCTATTGGGAGATGCCTTGGGAAAGATTTTGTCAAACAAAAACTTAGTGTTGTCAAATGATAAGGAAAAATCTATTTTGAGCAATGCAAGCCTAAGATCCACTTAACCAAATGCATATAGATGATAGACTCCACTATACTACCATAGTATCACTTGCCAATAGAATTCAAATGTATTGACCCGTGTGGCTGTAACTTGTTATGTTGCAGGTTTGTTTTATATTAGTGAAGTGTAATGATTAGGATTACAAGTCTACAACCAACATTTCTGCCTGTGGCACTATGAAGATGAATACTCCATGATATTGTTATATTCTGCTGCATTGTAATGAGATAGCCAAATGAGCTATGTAAGATGTAATAAATTATGTTATTCCTGGTTATAAACTTGTATTATGACCTATGTTTCTTGATATTACATCTTAACTGTGGATGCTAGCTATTGATCCAGGGACTAGCATTGCAATCACATGGATCCTTATCCTTTATAAAGGAGGGAACTTACATGAAGGAAAAGTAATCTTCAATGTTTATGATGCTGAAATCATCCAGTATTTTCCAAAGAAACTAGAAGCAGGATAAAGGTATATTCCATCGGCAAAACGAGTTCATGTCATAAGTGCTTTTGATAAAGGGCAACCCAAGGTAAGAATTCGATAACAGAGAAGGGGTTGAAATATTCAACCATTCTTAATAAAATGCTTAATCGGAGTCAACCCATCACATTAATAAAATAAGTTAAAGAATAAAATGGTCATCGCATTCCTACAACTTTTTCACAGAAATTCTTGAGGAAGCGCGCCCGTGAAGATGCAGCTATCAAAAAGTAGTAGAAATATCGACTGATAAACATAGATTTAGTGTAGAAAATGAAGTTTGAGTTTTATATGCAAAAACTAGCTTAATCATATTGTCCAGATTAAAAAGTGAATCTCTTAAAGTTTGGGCAAAAAAGCATGTTCCGGGAGTTGTAACGACCAACTATACGACGGGAATATATATTCCAGTCGTATAGTTATGGCCATATAGTTATCGACAAAAATCTCAAAAAAGGGGTCTTGGATACAGAAGGTTTAATGAACAACTATACGACGGGACCATTTTGGTCCCGCCGTATAGTTGTTCCCGTATAGTTGTGATCTGGCGTGGAGAAACCCTAAATCTCGACGTCGTCGCAACTATACGGCGGGAGCTACTTATCCCGCCCGTATAGCTCCCGCCGTATAGTTCAGCGCGACCACTTAATCGGCTCGGCACAGCTAGGACTTCTCCTTCCTCTCATTATTTCTCTCATATTCTCTCTCCAAACCTCTCAAAACCCACCTAGAACTCTTGATTCTTCGTGGATTTCGTTAGTTTGAGTTGAGGAATCAATAGATCGGTATGTTTCTCTCCCTATCCATGCTTTATTTTCAGAATTCCATGGTTGAAATCCTCACATTTATTTAGTGGATGAACTCAAGCTTGTTTTATTTTCCCTTTTGATTTCTCATGTTAGGATTAAATTTATCCATGTAGAATAGTTCATATATCATATAGAAACTATATGCCTAAGGTTTTATGATGAAACTTTTTAGTGCATCAACATGAACAAGCTTGGTAGCATTTTTCGCAAGAGCAAGCACCAATGTGGTGAGGGCTCGGGGCTCTGGGATGAGCTCGATAGCAAGTACGACATGGTTTCATCAAGGAAGGTGATGCCCACACGGTGAGCCAATGATGGTTTTCTCACCGTGGCAGGTTTAAGGGAAGACTTCAACATCATGTGTTCAGATGTGGGGCTATCACTCCTCGCCTACACGAGCCACTACACTTACGTTGAAATCACCTTTGAGTTCCTCGCCTCCTTCTACGATGACTACAAGTAGTGTTGGAGATATGACCAAGAGGCAATAATAAAAGTAGTTATTATTATATCTTTGTGTTTATGATAAATGTTTAGATTCATGATATAATTGTATTAACCGGAAACATTCATACTTGTGTGATTTGTAAACAAGTAAGAGTCCCTAGTAAAGCCTCTTTGTAATACTAGCTTGTTGATTAATAGATGATCATGTTTTCCTGATAATGAACATTGATATGTTATTAATAACAAGATCATATCATTAGGAGAATGATGTGATGGACATACTCCTATAGTTAAGCATAGAATGAGATCAAGTCATTTCAATAGTTCGTTTGCTATAAGCTTTCAAATAAATAGTAACTAAAGCCTTCGACCATGAGATCATGTTAATCACCATCACCAGATGGATGCTTTGATGACACCAAACATCACTTCATAACTGGGTGGTTATAAAGGTGGCATTGAGTGTTAGGAAAGTATGTGTTGAGGCACATGGATCAAGAGTGGGATTTGTCCATCCTTATGATGGATAGATATACTCTGGGCCCTCTCGGTGGAATGTCATCCAATTAGCTTGCAAGCATGTGACTGGCTCACAGGGGATCACATATCATAGGAATGAGTAAAGAGTACTTATCAGTAACAAGGTCGAACTAGGTATGCAGAGATACCAACGATCAAACCTCGGATAAGTAAAGTATTGTGAGACAAAGGGAAATTGGTATTGTATGTAAATGGTTCATTCGATCATGAAGTAATTGTAGAAATATGTGGGATCCATATGAATATCCAGATTCCTCTATTGGTTATTGATCGGAGAAGAGTCTCGGTCATGTCTGCATAATGCACGAACCGTAGGGAGACACACTTAAGGATTCAATGTTGTTTAGTAGATATGGAATGTGAGTAAGAGACTGAATGTTGTTCGGAGTCTCGGATTGGTTCCTGGATATCACGAGGAGATCCGGAATGGTCCGGAGAATAAGATTCATATAAGGAAAGTCCAATTCTAGAGTTCGGGAATGGTTTCGGTGTTTTCACCGGAATGTTCTAGAAGGGTCTAGAAGGTCCATCACTCCAGAGTGGGAAGGGTACATGGATGTGTCATGACATAGTGGAACGGTTGCATCATGTCCTAGGTTACTTGGCTGGGCAATGGGAAGAGAGAAATCAAACTCTAGTTTGAAAGTCAAACGCCAATTTGAAAAGTCAAATCCCAACATGGTTGCCTAGTGGAGGGAGGGACGAAATCCTACATAAGGGAGGATTCCTCCCTCCCCTTGCCACCGGCCTAGTAGAGGAGTTGGGGGAGGACTCCCCTCCCCCCAAACTGCCTCTCCCCACCTATATAAGGAGGGGTAGGGCACCCCTACCCCTCACACCTAATCCCTAGCCGGTTGTCGGCCCCCTCTCTTGTTGCCGCCGCCTAGGGATCCTCCAAGTCGCCGCCTAGGGCTTGCCCTAGACACCGGTTGCCACCACCTCTCCTCGTCCCTCTAAATCCTAGATCGTTGAGGCCCTCTTCTACTCAACCATACCCGCTCTAGCTTAGATGAAGCCCTGCGGGATTTTCTGTCACATCCCAAGATTTTCCAAATCTTGTAATGTGAAAAATAAATGAATAAAATAAAACTTTGTTTGATTTTTAGAGTGGGAAGAAACTTTTTGAATCCAATTGGAACTTCAAACCAATTTGGATCAAACAAAATCTTAAAGAGATTTAAAAAGTTAAACATTTAATAAAGGAAAATAAAAATATTTTGAATTACTATTTTGGATCTTTTAAATAAAAGGATTTGGTTTTCAAAAGAAATAGAAGTTTTATAAATAAGAATTATTTTATAAGGCCAAATTAAACCTTGGCCAAGCTTTTTAACATTTTGTTTTGATAAAAATAGTAAAGGTTTATTTAAAATAAATTAATAAGGATTTAATATCCAAGTTTTATTAATAAAGGTTTTACTATTTTCAAAACATCAAAACTTATTTATTTATTTAAAATAAGTTTTCCAAGTATTTTATATTCCCAAATAAAATCTACTGATTTGGTTTTGAAAAAATTATATTTTAGAAGGAGTATTTAAATAAAACAAATCCTATTTTGATTTTAGTAACAATGGTCTATTTAGTTAATTAATAATGGACCCTAAAATAAAAATTATTATTTTGGATTTGAAATTTTGGTTTATGTTACTGAACAGAACCAATTTCAAAGTTTCAAAGTTTGGTGATTGTTTGAATTGATTTGAGTATTGTTTGTTTGTTTGTTTGAATTTCAAAACAGAAATTAGATTTGGAAAAAGAAAAAGGTTTCAGGAAGGAAAAAATGGAATCTGGACACAGCCTAGTTGCCAAGCCCAAGAAGCCCAGAACCAGCCCAGTTTCCACTCTCCCTCGGCGAAACGTTTTTTCTCAGAACCTCACCCGTCGAGCCAATGACTGGTGGACCCTTCCCTCACTCCTTTTCCCACTGACCAACCGACCCCACTTTTTCCAGCTCACCTTCTTCCTCGCGCAGACGACGCCGGCCATTTCTGCCAGTGATTCCGCGACTTCAGTTCGCAGTAATGTCGCGCGTTAACCTCGCTGCGACCACGTCCTTTTAATCGCCAGCATCTCCTCCTCCTTTCCCCTCACACGCCCCCCTCTCTCTGCCCCGAGGCTGCCTCAATTTGAGCTCGCAACGCCACAGCTCCGACCACCGTCTCCGGTCAATTCCGGCGACCCAACGTCGCCCCTTTCCTCACCAACCACGCACATATACTCACCACTCCCTGGCGCATCTCCCAGTACCCTCCGTTCGACCGCGGGCGCCCCAGGGAGCCGTCTTCGACAGAGCTCTGAGCGCCGCCGTCTGTCTCGTCCCCGTCGAGCTCCTCCGATAAGTCTAGACCGCCCCAAGCCTTCTCCTTCACGCTCGCGTCATCCCCGTGATCTCCTGCATCTGACCACACCCTCTGTTTGCCTCCTCGTGATCGACAGCGTCACCTTCGAACGCGAACAGAACCACCCGTCGCCAGACCCTACTCCGGCGAGCAATCCACCGCAACCCTGAGCGCCCCTTGCCCCGCCGACCACACGACGAGCATCACCACGTACTCGTGATCACGGTGAGCATTCCCACCTCGATCTTTGCTTCCTAGAACCACCGCTAGCACCTCGTCTGGCCGTCGCCGCTGTCTTCCGCCGCGCAGCGCCGCCAGCTTCTGGTCAAGCACGCGTGAGCCGTTAGATCTCCATCCCGTGGCGTAGATATAACGACTTAAGCGAACCGGTATGGAAGCATCTGAGCCGCATGATTCGCATTAGATCCAACGCACCATAGAGCTGATCCAACCGAAGCGGTACCAGCCAATGGCTTGGTGACGCGTGGCCAGGTTTTCGATTTAAAAACAGATTGAAAACAGATTTGAATTGCAATTTGAAAACCCTATAACTTTTGATCCACACGTCCAAAAATTACAAACTTTATATCGTTGGAATCAGTGGAACAAGCCTAGCCAACCATGGATTTTGTTTAGCAAATAGTATCTGTTAGATTGTTTGTTTTTACAGAAACTTTTGTATGCTTGTTTAGATTAGAAAAATTATTCAAAAATGTTTTTAGGGTTAAAACCTTTGAAAATTAGTTTGTGGTGAACTTACTGACCCTAGGAACCAACCCAAGGTTTTGAAAATGAAGTTGGTGAAGTTTAGAATGGATTAATTGATTTAGTCCATTTCTAGCCTTTTTAGAATAATGGTTTTGATATGAAAATGTTTTTGGAGTAGAAACTTTGGGAAAATGTTTTGGATCAAACCTACTGACCCTAAACACCAAGTTTTGAGAAAAAACAACTTATTTGATGAACAACTTAAAGTTGTTGCTTTGATAAAAATATTTTCCACCACATAAAATATGAATGGATTTAAAAATGGTTTATGGACAAAACCCTTTTGCAAATGACTTTTCCACTTTGAAAATGACCACCTTGAACCTTACAAAATTTAGAAGCCTAGTGGAGACCACTTTTGAAAATAGAACAATTCCTTGCATGCTTACATGCATGACTTAGATCCCATTGTTTTGTGTGTGTGAAATTGTTGTTTGATCATTGGTTTGGAATGCTAGTTGATATTGTGTTTGCTTGATTGATTGTAGTGAAGTTAGAAAAGTGTGAGACTAGAAAGAGCAAGGAGTGAACCATCATTCCCTACAAAAAGGCAAGTTACACTATCATTCAAAGTCCTACTATTTTTCATTATACTTAGTGGATTTTGGAAACATGCATGAAAAGATATTTCTATACTTATGTTATGCTAAATCCTAATAGGATTCCCTATACATTCCTTAGTGAAAACAATGTAGTTGTTACATGCTTAGCCATGCTATATTTTGAAAAGAGATACATGTTGAGATTTTATGAAGTTGAGAAAAGGACTTGTGATTTTATATAATAAAACAAGGACTCAATGAACCACCTGGGTGGCCAAGGATACTTTGAGTTTTGGAGAAGGTGGCAACAAAAGAAACCATGTCTATGGAAATCTCTTTGTGTTGTGCTCCAAAGGAAACCACCCAGGAAACTTAGAGATTGAACATGTTCCTCCAATTGTGGCTTTCGTGTGCAACCACATGCTATTATGGCTCTGGCTTAGTAAACTACATTGGGAAGACCCATGCATTGTCTTCAGGCTACTGGACATGAGGACCTGGAATCCTACATGGGTACTTGAAGACAAGATAGCCATGGTGTATGGGAGGACCCTCCGGAAAGACTTCGTCACATTCTCAATCTGCCAGTACTCCATCTTGGTGAGCACTAATCCAGTGGCCACTGGTGGCAAAAGGATGGGATTGTGACATGTGGGTAAAGTGTACTCCTTCTGCAAAAGATAATAAAATCTAAGTACTTAGCCGTGTCCCCGGTTATGGACACTACTGAGCAACTAAAGTTTGAAACTATGGGAAATCTCGACATTCTAATTTCTAAAAGAAAACTTTATAAAACTTGGTGCACTTGGGGATACCAAGTAGCTCAAGGGATTTTTGACAAGAACTTGAACACTTGAGTTTCTACCAAGGAGTTCAAGGGATTTTGAAAAGGAGATTTGACAAAGGACCAAAACCATTTTTAAAAGATAGGATAAATTTTTCTTTATGCAAATGAGCCTAAAACTCTACTCAGCCAAATATGCATGTAATGATAGGATCCACTTATATTCAACATAGTAGTGAAACTTGCCAATACAATTCAAATGTATTGAACCTTGTGGCTGTAACTTGTAATGTTGCAGGTTTGATTGATTTTAGTGAAAATTGATTGATTACAAAAGTCTACAACCAACATCTGCCTATGGCACTTTGAAGATGAAGGACCCCATGACTATAGTTACTCCGCTGCAATGTAATGTAATAGCCAAATGAGCTATGTATGATGTAATAAAATTATGTTATTCCTGGTTATGAAGTTAATTATGACCTTTGTTTCTTGATATTACATCTTAACTGTGGATGCTAGATATTGATCCAGGGACTAGCATTGTAAACACAGGGGACTCCACCTTATATTGTTTAAAGGTTGGGACACTCCCTCTACATTTTCCCTCTGCTTCCACCACCACGTCGTCGTGCTGATGGAATCGCGAGGAGAGATCTAAAACCTCCGCTGCCTGCTGGAACAAGGGAGAGGAAGGTCTTCATCAAGTACCAAACGTGTGACCGACTGCGAAAGCGCTGCCGGAACGCAGTGCCGGAAGGATCGTCTACGCGATCTTGAGATCGGCAAGTGAACGACTATATCACCCACGAGAATCTGATCTCGTTAACCGCTTTGGAATCTTCGAGGGTTAGTACTCTATTGACATGTTGCTACAATCTAGTATATATATCTTGGCTTGTGCGTGTTCATGTGGTAGAATTTTTTTGTTTTCCATGCTACGAACCCCTACAGTGGTATCAGATCCGTGTCTATGCGTAGATCTGTTGCATGAGTAGAACACAATGGTTATTGTGGGCTTTGATGCTTTTGTTGTCAATTACTTCTTGTGTACTTTGCATCTTGCGGGATGGTGGGATGAAGCGGCCCGGACTAACCTTACATGACATCATTCATGAAACTTTCTCAATGCTCAACATGCAACTTGTATTGCATAAGTGGATATGCGGGTGTCTGTCTCTCCCACCATAGTGAAGATTCAATTTACAACGGGCACTTGACAATACTTGTATCAACGTTGTGGTTCTTGTTCATAAGTTAGAATGGTTCTTATTCAAAAGCCCCAAACCATGTAAAACATGCAAAGAAAATTAGAGGCATCTAAATTTGTTTTGCAGGGGTGTGTTGTGATGTGATATGGCCATGATTGTGATTATATATGATGTATGCAATGATCCTTATTGTAAGTTCGCAACCGGCAGGAGCCTTATGGTTGTCTTTTAAATTTCGTTAAGACCTGCGTGTATATTATTCAAAGTAGTTGTAATAGTTGATGCTGGTGGACAACAACCATGGAGCGACGCCATTGACCTTGAAGCCATGCCGTTGATAATGGAGATCATGTTCGTCCTTGAAGATGGAGATTAGAAGCACAAGAGGAAAGGCCATATTATATCACACATTATGAATTGCATGTGATGTTAATCCTTTTATGCATCTTGTGTGGGACCCCGGATTTACGGTCCGAGAATCCCCGTATGCATACAATTCACGTTCCCATGATTAGTGAGCCATGAGCATAACTGACTAGTATCACTACAACATCCCTAAAATAACGATTACATATCTTACAAAGTGGCCATTATGGCGATTACCACAGAATATAATGGAAGTCTTCAATCGTAGAGCCCATGTCATGCCTTAACCTACAGGCAACTGACTAGGAGATGGCCTAGCTCGCATAGACGCCAGCTTCTTCATCGTTTCTCGATCTTCTGAAAATCTGGCCAAGTAAATAGCCAGGGACAATGCCGGTGAGTACTTTGAATGTACTCGCAAACCACCTTATGAGAACAATAATAGAGTATATGCAATATGGCGGTGGCAGGGGGAGGGATCCAAAGGGGTCCTTTTATAAAATAGTTTCTCTAGTAGATATAGCATGTCTGTATATCTTTGCTAAAAACTGTTATGAAACATTTTAGAAACTCTTTGAAAAGTTTTTTAAAACACTAGGATTGGGTCATCCATTTTCTTTTCCTTCTGGTCATCACATCCTCCATTTTTCCGACCATCTTATGGTTAAAACATTTCCAAGTCATTACTTTTCTGAAATCCTTTTTGAAAACAAAACCAGCACCGCTCTACAGGAGTTTGTCCAACCCGTCCTTAACTGCGGACATGGCTATTCGAATAGATTTACACTCTATAGAGGTTATATACACTTTACCCACACCATATGATTACCCGTCACTGATCTACATCGATCGTGGGTCGAATAACCGATCAAGACCTTCCGGATGCCCGCTCCAATACAAGTGCCTACCTTATGAGTGTTATTCCCCTCAACACCGGGACACCCTATATAGTTCCCAAGCCAACCGGAGCGTGTTTTGCACCTCGACGGGTGTGCGCTTTCAATGAGGGGATCATAGTATTGCATGGAGGTCCGTAGACCCTTAGTTCCTTCTCCCGGTCGATGCTACGCATGGACCGTTTTTACGGAGAAGTCCCACCCTCCGGGATTTTGGGATTCCCCGTAGTAGATGCAGGCAACTTATACCGGAGTTGACAAACTTCCAGCCCAGCCTTGTCCCATTCCAGAGTAATGTGGTTCCATGGGTTAAGTTGTTATATCTAAAGATGCAAAGAACCGGGTGCGTTTTCGTAAACATTTTTCCTCCATCCTTTTTGTATAACGAAACTTTTCTCATTTTTCAAACCTCTCTTGGTGGGTCAAACCTCACCAAGGTTTTCTCATAAAACATTTTATAAACACCTTCTCGGGGTCTTCCCATCCTATTGACATGGTTATACCCCACGGGTACACAACATTGGCATACCTAGTCCAGCACAAGGAAGGCCCACGACAAAGATATGCGGTCTGTGGAGATTTCGGGTGGCCCAAGCCCATGACGCCTTCGGATCCTTGGAGAACAAGACTAGAGTAGATAGAATTTCAAAGGGGACAAATCCTAATGTGTAACCAACTCGACCTGCACCCGGGACCTGCCTATCTATATAAAGGCTAGGAGGGCAAGGCGAGGAGTACCTCAACTCACCTCATACACACCTCACGCCATATTGCATCTGCACACCCCTGTAACTTTCGGTTCCGCCATAATCAAGAGCAGACAAGCAGGAGTAGGATTTTTCCTCCGGGGGCCTAAACCTGGGTAAATCTCGTGTCCCGTGTTTCTTTTCTGTTAACCGTTCCGCAATCTCTAGCATCCTCATCTTCTCCAAAACCCAAGTCCATAAAAATGGGCATTGACGAGATCGAACCTCGTCAATTGGCACCGTTTGTGGGAATCGGGGGTGCTGATTGTGCAATCGTGATGGTTCCATCCGGAGCGATCTACAACTCATCAGCGACGGAGAGTCATCTCCTCTTTGGCACCTTCGACTTCACCGCCCACTCGCCAGCCACCATGAGGGATTTCGAGCCCATCGGCGACGGACTCGAGATTCTGTTCGGGAGCTTCTACTTCCAGGTGGGGCACACCGGCACCCTCCGCTTCCTAGAGTGGGTACCACCACCATCCAGCAGGCAAGCTTCGTGGGTCCCACCCATAAGTGTGTTATGCACGTCGACGCTGACAGACGAGTCATACGACAGCAGCAGCTGCAACATAGATATGTGCGGCCCTCCCTCAGACGAAGGAACCTATGGTTTCGAAACCAAAAGTTGCAGCAACAGCGATCCAACCCGAGGACACTACCAATGTGTCGTGGTCATCCAAAGAGAAGTAGAACCTCCACCAGGTTCCAGTACACCAAACCCCCCTCCCAACCCACCCCTCAACCCGCAAGCTGGGAACGGAGGAAATGGGGGAGATACACCTCTCAGGCCCAACTAAGGCGACACCAATGCCTACCAAAAGATCAACCTCAATGAGGACGGATGGCGCCAGGCATGCGAAGACGTGGCGGGAAACATCATCCTACCTATGAATGCTTCACGGGATCTGCTGATGGCATACCATATGCTCCTCATTGTCAAGCATAACCGGCGGGTGAAGCTGATGGAGGACCTCGACAAACGCAAGAAGGTGGCCTCGGAGTCCAGCGCGCGACGAGCTACGCTCTCCGCCCCTGGAGGCTCTAGATCGCATCGCAACAACTCCAACAAGCATCGCTCCCGCACGAAGCACATGGACCCCGCCGCACGCCGCAACATCACAAGGACCCTCAACACGTCCTTCATGTCAATGGACGTAAACGGCAACGTCATACCGAAGATGCCGCAGGCTGCGATCATGGCAGCCACCACGTACCTCGCATCCCATCCACCTCCGGTGGGTGACCCGAAAAGCGCCATGCACAAGTCCGCGCTAGCCAGTCTCGGACTCGTCGGAGCTGTGCTCCATGACGAAGCTCATGCGGAGCCGAAGAAAAAAGCTGCGGTCAAGTTCACCCGCAGCCCTACACCCTCATCCGACGAGGATGAACACGATCTTCCGCGATGCTACAAGAGCCCACGGCACCACAGCAGCGACTACGACGCCCGAAACGATCTCACCCAGCGCAAGGTCGACAAGGCACGCGCCAAATGCGCATGTTCAACCAAATCTGACGAGGATGACGACGGAGAACTGTGTGGAGACAGATGCTTCAACAAATCCGTTCGGCGAATGAGGATGCCAAAAAATTTCAAGCTTCCTTCGGACACTCAGAAGTTCAACGGTACGCAGGACCAGAAGGCCTGGCTCAGCGACCACCTCTCATCCGTCAAACTCCACGGTGGCAACAAGAACACCGCCCTACAATGCCTTCAGCTGCAGTTGACAGACGCAGCTCGGATCTGGCTCCGTAGCCTATATTCCGGCTCCATACGAAGCTGGGAGGAGCTGGCATACAGCTTCACCCGCAACTTCAAGGGCACCAGCAAGAGGCCAGCCTCGATTGAGGAACTGTGGGCCTTCACCCAACGTACTGGCGAATCCATTCGCTCATACATCTTATGCTGGTCTCACATCAAGAAATCCGTCATGCACATCTCCGAGGAAAGGAAAATCGATGCTTTCAAGGACGGCGTCAAGCGCCCGGATTTCAAGGAAGAACTTGGGCGCATCAAGCCCAAGATGCTCGACCACCTCATGGACATCGCCAACAGGTGGGCAGATGGCGAGCATCCCCTCCACCGAATGCATTCGGATGACGAGGACGACTATGGTCGCAGACCCGAACGCCGTAGCAAACGAAGATCGCGTGTCTATAATGATCGCGATGGAGTCGAGATAGTTGCGACAAACATGGCAACCGCAGTAGCGGATACAACGGAGGCAACTTCCGTGACGGAGGTATACCTACACAAACATGGCAGCGTTGTAGCCGTGACGACAAGCCCTCGGCATACGACAAGTTGTCTGGTCCTTGCACCATCCACTTTTACATCGACAAGCAAGATGGCAAAATAAGTCCAGCCACATCCTAAAGGACTGCCGCGAGTTCCAGAAACTAAGTAGGGTCTCACCCAAATGCGACGCCAGATCGTGAACCCTGGGTTTGGGCCCACACCTGCACCAGGTGATATTGCCCACGGAACTCCTCCACCACCACCCGTTGGACCGTCGAATCCAGCGATCGCACCTGCACCAAACAACGGCACATGAGGATATCCATCGCCAAAAGGGTCCCTGATGATCCATAAGAGACGCCCTACCAACAGGGTGCAAAAGAAGATCACCCGACAGGTCAGCCTGGCCGTGACCGCTCCACCTACCATCCCTGAGTACCTCAGCGGCTCGGAGTCCTGCATCACGTTCGATCGTTCGGATCACCCCTGCCAGATCCCTCGCCCGGGTCATGCTGTCCTGGTGCTCGAGGCGCAGATCGGAGGATTCGAGATGAGCCGCGTCTTCATGGACGGCGACAGTGGCATCAATCTGATGTTCGCCAGCACACTCACAGCAATGCGGATCCCGCTGTGCAGCCTGGAACAATCAGACACAATGTTCCACGGCATAGTCCCAGGGAAGGGCATATACCCCTGGGAAAGATATGGCTTGATGTCATCTTCGGCCAGCCCGAAAACTTCAGACGCGAGCGATTGGAGTTCGAAGTGGTGGACTGGCCATCACAGTACCACGCCGTTGTCGGGTGCATGGCATTCACTAGATTCCTAGCAGTACCACATTACGCGTACCTGCTACTAAAGATGCCAAGACCTAGGGGCGTCATCACCGTCCAAGGAAGCTTCACCCGATCGAACCACTGCGATAGAGACTTCAACAGAATCTCCCAGTCGTCCGGGATGCAAGAGGAGCTCACGAGGCTCCAAGAGGTGACAGAAAATTGGGCACCCCCAGTCTCCAGGAAAAACGCACCTGATATGTCTTTCGACTCCACGGTCAACACAAAAAAGGCGCAGGTCCACCCAACAGATGCCTCCAAGACGGCGCTGATCACCAACAACCTCAGCCCCGCATAGGAAAGCGCGCTCGTCGAATTTATCCGTGAGCACTGGGAAATCTTTGCCTGGTGTCCTGCGGACATGCCAGGAGTTCCTAGAGAATTTGTCGAGCATGCACTCAATGTGTTCCCTGATGAAAAGCCAGTCAAACATTCAATCCGACGAATGTCCGAACCAAGAGCTGAAGCCGTTGGAATCGAAGTCAATAGACTGCTTGATGCCAACTTCATCCAAGAAATCAAGGAGAGTGAGTGGCTATCCAACATCGTGCTGGTCCCCAAAAAGGACACGGACATCCTGTGGATGTGCGTGGACTTCACATCACTCAACAAGTACTATCCCAAGGACCACTTCCCTGCACCGCGGATCGATCAGATCATCGATTTGATTGCAGGATGCGAGAAATTCTCCTTCCTCGACGCGTACTCAGGCTACCACCAAATTCGGCTGAAGGTCGAAGATCAGGAAAAAACAGCGTTCATCATGCCGTTCAGTGTGTTCTGCTACAAAACCATGCCCTTCGGGCTGAAGAACGCAGGCGCCATGTACCAGAGGTGCATGCAGGCGTGCCTGAAAAACTAGATCGGTCGCAACATCCGGGTCTATGTCGACAACATAGTTATCAAGACAAGGGAGGCCAAGACATTGATCGACGATCTCCGTGGGACATTTGATAACCTTAATCACTATAAAATCAAGCTAAACCCATAAAAGTACGCCTTCGGTGTCCCATCTGGATAACTACTTGGCTACTTCATCTCCTAGCGGGGGATTGAGGCGAATCCAAAGAAAATCAGGGCCATACTATCCATGGAGAAGCCGAAGAACCTGAAAGGTGTTCAACAGCTAGTTGGGCGCATCGCGGAACTGAGTAGGTTCATCAGTCGCATGGGGGTGAGAAGGCCCTGCCTTTTTACCAGTTGCTGCGCAAAGCTGACAAATTCGAGTGGACACCCGAAGCAGACGACGCATTCGAAGACCTCAAGCGGCTGCTCTCCACCTCGCCTGTCTTGATCACACCAAAGGATCGAGAGCCTCTGCTGCTATACATCACAGCTATGCACTAGGTGGTAAGCACCGGACTCGTGGTCGAACGACCCGAAGATGGCAAGACCCATGGGGTCCAACATCCAATCTACAACCTCACCAAGGTACTAACACCAACAAAGCAGAGGTACCCTCACTACCAGAAGCTCCCCTACGGTGTATTCATGACCGCTCGTCGGCTGAGACACTACTTCCAGGAGCATCAGATAATGGTCGTCAATGAGACGCCACTGTCCAACATCCTGAACAACCCCGAAGCTACAGGGCGTGTAGCCCTGTGGGGCATCGACCTATCCCCTCTAGACATAGTCTATGAGCGGCGCAAGGCCATCAAATCTCAGGTCCTCCCTGACTTCCTCGTCCACTGGATGGAACTCCAGCTGCCGGACACTCTGGAGATGACACAATCATGGATGATGCACTTCGACGGCTCCAAGCGCGAGGCCAGAGCAGGAGCTAGCGTCATACTGACGTCCCCTCAAGGCGACAAGATGAAATACGTACTTCGGATGAAATTTCGCGCCTCCAACAATGAGGCCGAATACGAGGCCCTCATCCATGGAATGCAGATAGCCAATATCTGCGGCACAACACGCCTAGTCATCTACGGTGACTCGAACCTTGTCGTCCAGCAGACGATGAACGAGTGCGATGCTCATAGCGCCAACATGATCGTGTACCACGCGCTCTACAAGTCACTCGAAGGGTACTTTGACGGCTGCGAGCTTCGGCACGTCGGAAGAGAAAGCAATGAGGAAGCCTATAGACTCGCCAACATCGGCTCCACCTGTGCACGGGAGCCACCAGGTGTGTTCCTCGAACAAATCTGTGTACCCTCTATCAAAAGGAAGTTCCTAAGGGATCTCCCGAAGAAGCGGAACACTCGGGGGCTGCGCCACCCAAAGGACAGGAAGGGACCAAAAAGCTCGACCCCCCGGCCGAGCTAGTCAGCATGATGCAGGTCATGGTGGTTGAAGTGACGTGGACACAGCCGTACCTTCGGTACCTGATAAACAAGAAACTGTCGGATGACCCGACAGATGCCCGACGAATATCTCCCGGTCCAAAGCGTTCACCCTCCACAATGGTGAGCTATACAAGCGTAGTATTTCGGGTGTACTCTAAACGTGCGTCACCATCGGTGATGGAAAAACCATCCTCTAAGACATCCATAAGGGCATCTGCGGTCATCATGTAGGCAGCCGCACCCTCGTCGCCAAAGCTCTACGAGCTGCATTCTACTGGCCAACGGCCATGAACGATGCTAAGGACATCGTCTGAAGGTGCAACTCCTGCCAGAGGTACGCGGACAAGCCGCACGCACGAGGATCGGAGCTAAGGCCCATACCACTAGCCTGGCCCTTCGCCCAATGGGGCCTCGACATGATCGGAAAATTGCCCAAATCTTCGAAAGGAGGCCACGTCTACCTCCTGGTCATAGTCGACAAGTTCACCAAGTGGATCGGGGCCATGCCCGTCACCAACCAAAGCGGAAAAACTTCCGTCAAATTCTTCGAGTCCATAGTCTATAGGTTCGGTGTGCCACATAGCATTATCACGGACAACGTCTCGAACTTCATCTCAAAGGGGTTCCAAGACTTCTGCGAGGGCCTTGGTATCTACATATCGTACGCCTCCGTGGCGCACCCGCAGACCAACGGGAAGGTCGAAAAGTCCAACATCCTCATAGGCAACAACATCAAGAAACGCCTGCTCTGCCCACTCGAACGTCTTGCGGGAGCATGGGCACAAGAGCTACCCTCCATCCTCTAGAGCTTGCGAACAACGCCGAACAGCTCAACTGGCTTCACACCTTTCTTCATGGTGCACGGAGCCGAAGCCGTACTACCTGCCGAGGTACGGCACACGGCCCAACGGGTCATCGCCTACAACGAAGCCGAGTCAACGACCGCACTCGAAGATGCTGTCAACACACTCGACAAGGCACGCGACATCGACGCGGCTCACTTAGCGGTCTACCAGCAGAGCCTCCGCAACTACCACAGCCGTCGGCTGCGCCCAAGGTCCTTCGTTGAAGGAGACCTCATCCTACGACTCAATCAAGAGCAGCCGAAGAAGCTCGAGTCACCCTGGGAAGGACCCTACATCATCACAGAAGTCATCCTAGGTGGCGCCTACCGCCTAATGGACATTGCATTAGGAGTCGAATACTCCAACCCCTGGAATGTCGCACGTCTGCAATGCTTCTATCCCTAGCTACCTCTTTACTTTCAATAAGGCTACTCAGCAAAGGCTACTCAACCGAACAATGAACCTCCTCGTTACGCTATGAATAAAAGCTAAGTCCCTTGGCCGAAATTTCTTTTTCTTTGCATTACTTTTGCTATAATACGCTCGGGGGTTACGCCTCTCCTCACGACCTCGTCGACTAAGAACAACACATACAACTCGAGTAGCTCACCACGTCAGGCTAACGAAAAGGACATGCACACATCAATGCACCACGTGCTACTATATACAAACTTTACAAAGGGAACTATGAGACCACTCGAAAAATACAAGTTTTACATCAATTTTTCTTTACATGAACTACCTATTTTGGAGAATCACATTCGCCCGATGCTCGAACAAGTCTACTATCTCCTCAGCATGTTGCGCCACAGCTGCATAATGAGGACGCATATCCCAAAGGGTGGCATCAGGCTGAAGGGGTGGCCCAGTGGCCACCTCCGCAAGGTTGACATCACGACAATGCAGCCGAACAGGGACAATGCAGGCTTTACCCTAACGACTAGCTGACGCCGCACCAACTCCTTGACGTGGCCCACATTCCGAAATTTCGCCAGCAGACCCCAAAGGTTGGAAGGTGCCTCATCCAAGGGAAACATGGCAACCAAGTGGACGCCAGGGAAATCCTCGCCCGCTTCAGCACCCGAGAAACCTGGTGCACGCGATCTTGCACCGTCACAAGGACGATGGCCCGGTCTCGGTCCATCCAAAGAAACCCCCAGCCTCTAGGTCCTGCTGCATCAGGCAATTCATACGAACGGTGACGCGCTCTTTCTATTCATGTGGAATGAGATTCGCGCCTATGAACACACACTAAGCAAAATGTAGAGCTCCACTCGAAAGAGCAGCAGTTAGAAAAGACTCACATTGAAGTTGCTCGCTCATCTGCCGTAGTTCCCCCATCAAAAACTCATCCCTGGAAGTGGCTCGCTCAGCCTTCGAGTTCCACACATCTGCGTGGCCTCGAATGCCAAGAATATCCTTCTCCAGGATGGGGACACGATCGCGAAGAAAAACCAGCTGCGATGCATCATCCAAGGATGGACGCGGCTCAGGAGTATTCTAAGTGACGATGGGAAACTCACCCGAAGGACCCTAGAGACAACCAAATCAAGACATGAACATCACAAACATCTCTAGCGATAGATCGAAACATAATTTATATACATCAAGGCCACCTCGTGGCATAAGTGGGGATTGTTCACCAGCAAAAGATTACATTACAAAGGCAAAAGGATAAACTATCCTAGCTACAGCACTTGGGCTCAGGCACCCGCATCCGGAGTGGCCTCAGAGCCAGATTGCCTGCTCTTGGCCTCCTCCTGCTGCTTCACCGCATACTCCGCTAGCAGATCAATGAGTTTTGGCCTGTAACGCTTATAGCAAGAGGCGAAGAGGGAGAACGCTACCTCTGAGCCATCTGTAGCCATCAGCATCTAGGAGGTTATGTGCGGCAGGTCTAGCTCCGCTCCAGACGCCATCGCCATCGCCAACCCCATGGAGGCGCTGATGCCCTTTTGCTTGCGCTTGTATGCTGCCGGAGCATCCTCCAATAGAGCATCCGCCAGAGCGTCGACATCCTCAAGAGTCGCACCCTTGGGGACGACCTCCTTGTAGAAGCGTCAGAGAACTTCCTTGGCCTTCACCAGGGAGCCAGCAGCGGTACCGCAGCAATCTTTGAACGCTGCGGTGGCATCATCCAGAGAATATCCATGCTCCAGCGCGCCACGATCAAACGTGATGCCTGGTGCATCTGAAACAAAGAAGAAAAGAGACCCGAATAAGAACAAGACAAGGAGCAATCGAAAAAACACAAGACCCAAGAAAGTAAAGGAAACTCACCGGAGAAGGCTTTGGCTGCAGCCATCAACCTATCTGCCATCTCCTTCTCGCGAGTGGCCCCTGCAGCAGCGAGCTACTCCTCGCGATCAGCAGCCTCCTTCTGCAGGTGCTCCCTGGCTTCAACAGCATCAGCAACCTCCTTTTGCAGGCGCTCCTTTGCCTCTACAGTATCTGTAGATTTATTCTCCACTCGACCAAGGCTCTTTTCAAGAGCGTCCAGCCGGCGAAGAGCCGCATTGTTTTCATCTGCAAACATAAAGAACCCTAAACACAAGAAAAATCCACAGGACAGACGAATTACAAAATGGTGAGTACATTACGCACCTTGAAGCTGTTGCATGCTAGCCTCCAGTGCCAGATGCTGCTAGATAAGAAGGTTAGCGCTATGCACGAAGGGATGCAAAATAAAACACAAACCAAAAGAGCAATCAAAAACGACTCGGGGGCAACGCCCCGCGAAAGGAAAAGACCAAAAAGGCTCGGGGGATCCACCAAAGAAATCAACGTAGAAAAACTTACGTGTTCAGGCAGGGACTCCGAAGTTCCGCGTGCGGTCTTCTGAGTTACGACTGCCCGAGTTTCTCTCTTGGAGAGGTTCGAGGAATCATCCTTAGAGTCGGCCACCACCTGAGGGGGAGGAGCTGTCAACTTCGACTCCCCTATAGCCTCTCGAGCGCCCTCACTAAGAGGCTCCTCCGAAGAATGGCTACAAGAAAAGATCTGATCAAGACAATAACCTACATTACACAGGCAAGTGACAGAATACAACGTAGACGGATTCACTTATGAATCAATATCCGACAAATTGAAGACGGCGCCGCCTTCTCCTTCTTCTTCTTCTTGGCCGGCGTCTGCGGAGTCGTCGCCGGAATAGGTATGGTGGGGATAGGTGCAGATGAGGCACCTTCATCCTCACCATGCTGCTCCAAGAAAGACGGGTCTCTGGGAGTCGGCGGAGTAGACGCATCTGAAGACTCGCTTCAGGAGTGCTTTCGGGTCTGACCCTCGCTCGGTTCGGGGGCTTCCAGGGTCGGAGATTGCGGCGGAGGAAGTTCGGACTCAGAATCCACAACTTCATTGTCCGGCGCAACTGGAAATTCTCAGGTAGCGGGCGCATCATCCCAGCTACCTTGAGATCCTGCAAACCAAAGATGACAAAAGAGCATGATTAGTAACACTAATCATAAGCAAACAATAATAGAAAAAAGGCGCAACGCGCATGACGCAATTCTACACCTGAGGGACTGCATTCGCAGCACTGAAGGGTGTAGGGTTCGCAGCATAGAAAACAAAAAATTTCCTACGATGGGAACAACTACGTACCAAGATCTATCTACTAGATACAAACAACGGGCGGATGTATATCCGTAGCGAACATACCCTTGAAGACCGACAAAGCTTAATGAGTCCAAACTCGTGGTTGATGTAGACGATATGTTGTCGATCTCAAGATCGAGAGGAGGTCCTAGCGCCGCAAAACAGCAGTGCATCCGTGCTCGCACACACGTTCGAGGCACCGAGCAACCTCCGCCTCCTCGCTCTAGCGATGAAGAGGAAGCACAACTCTTTCTTGCCAAAAAGCCACCGGGAACATGTATCTCGCTAGTCCGAGACCATGGGGGATAAATTCTAGAGGGGGAGAGAGATCCTTCATGAGGAGGTGTGCTTTGAGAGGATGAGAGGGGGGCCTTTTATAGGGGAGAGGGGGGCACCCAAGGGGCATGGCGCCCAGCCATGGGGGCTGCCCCCACCTCTTCCACATTCATGTGGGTGGAGCTCCCACTCAAATGAAAAGCCTCCACTCCCATTAAAAAGCCTCCACTCAAAAATCCACTTACATGCATTAAATTTCCACCAAATTTAATGCAATCTCTCATTTAAATAAAACTCTTTTATTTATTCAGAATTTTGTTAATTAATTTAATGACAAACATTCACAAATAACCCCTTGCTAGAATTCTATTTCACATGCATAAACACTTTATGCAATTTCACCCGAAAACCTGTTTCGGTATCTAGTGAAATAAATTCCTGCGCTTGTTCATTATTTCGGCATGAAACTTTTGCTCCAATTGGATGTCGGTGTCTCTTAAGTGTGTCACCCTACGGTTCATGAATAATGCGGACATGATCGAGACCCCTCTCGGATCAATAATCAGAAGCGGGTCCGAGACGACATCGACTCCCACACATTCAACGATAACTTTCTTGTGATCGTCGGAACCTTTTACGCTAGTATCTTAATCCTTTTGTTTCGCGATATATTACATGTCCGAGATTCGATCATCAGTATCTCCATACCAAGTTTGATCTTTTTACTGACATGCACCCTTTTCTCGTTCCCGTGATATAACATTCTAGTGATCAAATCACTTGCTTGCAAGCTAATCAATGTGATATCACCGAGAGGGCCCAGAGTATATCTATCCATCATCGGGATGAACAAATTCCACTCTCGATCCATGATCCTCAACATAACACTTTGTTAGTTCTAAATCCATCTTTATAATCACCCTGTTACGGTGTGACGTTTGATGTTATCAAGAAACTCTTCCGGTGTTAGTGATTGACATGATCTCATGGTCTAAGGATTAGGATCACTTCGTAAGTTGTTATAGCAATATAAACTCAATGACTTTGATCGTAATGCTATACTTCGGATGAATGTTCATCACATCATTACACTAACGTTGTGACCTCGTTATTAACAACGTCCAATGTCCATGATCGGGAAACTTTGATCATCTTGTTAATCAATGAGCTAGTTTATAAGAGAGGCATAACTAGGAACTTTCCTTTTGTTTATTAAACACACATGTATTAACGTTTCCGTATTAATACAATTATAGCATGCAAAATAAACATTTATCATAAACAAGGAATACCATAATAACCACTTTATTATTGCCTCTCGGGCATATTCCTTGCCTCCCACTTGCACTAGAGACAATAATCTAGTTTGAGAACTTTGCGTATTGAACACCTATGGCTTTCTGGTGTTCCATATACGCAATTGCAAGTGGTTAACATAATCTACGGATCTGACGCTTCAGGTCCGTGTGTATTTTCATGGCTTTGCGTCTTCACGCATCACTCATTCTCCAATGAGATGGCATTGTATAAATTTGGTCTTTCGGTGAGACCTTTAGTTCCTTAGGGTTAAAACACGTCGATACTATTGTCATACAATATATCTTTAGTGTTAGCCCGTGGCGAACCACACCTTAGTTTGATAACAAACTACTTGACACAAATTCCCTCCTTTGCTGCTACTATAGCAGTCATATACTTAGCCCTTTTTGTTGTAGTATCCGTCACAATGTCTTAACTTTGGAATTCATCCAAATCCATCATGGAAACTTTCTTTCCATTTCATTGTGCCACCCATAGTTTAAATTGAGATAAACTTAATTTGTATCTTGCGACAAAACTAGTATCAATGTAACGCTTTACAATGAACTATTTGTAATTGTTTGTCACCTCTACACAAATATATTCTTAGTTCTTCCAAAAGATCATAAGAATATCCTTACTATAGTCCAATGATCATTTTATGATTCATTCTGGTATATGCTCATAACACTTAGAGCATAGGACATATCTGGATGTGTACATATCATGGTATGATTGATCAAAACATTCTCGTGATTTCACTCATCAAGTGTCAAAGCACTTGAATCTTGTTTCACTTATCAATTTTCGATACACTTGAATCTTGATTCAATTCCTTTCCATGCGACAAGAACCGTTTCTTGTCGTTTCTATATTGAACTCCTTCAATATCTCATAGATGTACGTTTGGCCCAACCATATTAGCGTCACCGTCTATCCACTATAGACATTCATGCTAAATATTCAGGTTTTGCCTAAGTCTTTCATCAAAATGAAATCCTTAACCTTTGTCAATAAAAGATACATCATTTCTAATCAACAAGATGTCCTTCACATAATGTATTAGAAATATGTCTCAGCGCTCCCACTTAATTTCTTGCAAATGCAAGCATTTTCATCGTCTCCAGATGAAAACTCCTTTTTCATCACGGTGAAGATTCCAACTCCGCAATGCTTACTTCAACCGTTGAAGTTTGCATGCCCTTTTTAGCATCCTTTGAATTAACAAAACCCTTTGGACCGTGTCATGTACACGTCCTAGGTAACCATTCTATTAGAAGAACTTTGTTTTGTTTATTCATCTACCATATACCAAATTATATGTAGTGGTTGCTACTTTAATCCGTTCAGACTAAATATCGCTATGAAAGATCAAATCTTGTCATAGTCAACTCTTTGAACATTGTCATAAAATACTTTATGACATGTCGAATATTTCATAGATGTGAGACATCCATGTCTATTTCTTTATAGATCCAAATACGACCGATATGTTTTTACACCTTTCCGGAGGGTCTTCCAAGTTCAAAACTTGATTTCTCGTGTATGGAACTATCACAGATTTTATGGCTTCAAGCCATTTGACGGAGTTAGGGCCCATCATCGCTTCTTTGTATGTATTCGGTTCATCATTGTCAAACAATAATGATTTACTCGCAAATCTTAGGATCTGATTGTTTAACCGACCTACTTGGTTCAATAGGAACTTACATCTCCGTGACCACAACCTTTGAGGCACATAAGCTATGAGCATTATGGAAGCCTTCGGAACGATTTCCGGCGCTGCGCAACTCAGCACATATAGCTAATGTTCGTTAACCTTATCAAAGTTCTATTGTCCTTCCACTTAACTTTTAGGAAAAATTCCTTCTCCAAGAAACTTCACGTTTCAAGCGACAAAACCGTTTGTCCTTGGTGTTATGAAGGAATAACCAATTGTTATTCGAAATAACCTACAAAGACATGCTTATCCGACTTTGGTTGTAAACATCTTACTTATGTTTAGCATACCAAAATTTAAGAAATGACAACTTGGGTTTTACCCCAAATCATAACTTCCATGGTGTCATTTCAACAGATCAAGATGGAGCTCTTTTCAGTGTAAAAGCGGAAGTCTCTAAAGCTTTAATCTTTTAAAACATAATGGCAGTTTTATAAATAACACCTTTGATCCAACCATGTCAAACAAGGTTTCATTACAAATCTCAAACACTCCATATTCCTATGGTGTTTCCGGATATGTAAATCTAGGTGTTTTGCTAATCTTGCAACTCAAATAAATCCCTTTATGATAAAATCATAATTCATTGATTTTCTTGTTAAACTTGTAACTCAAACAAATCCCTTATGATAAAATCATAAACCATTTATTTTCTTGTTACAATGATTTTCCACTTCATCTTGAAAGTCTTTGAAACGTTTTTCAAATATTTCATACTTCTTTCTCATTAAGTGAATATTCACTCAAATTTCCGAAGAAAGTATATGAATTTGAAACCCATCGCTTACGACTATACATAATGGACTACATACATCGATATGTATAAATTCCAATGATTTAGTCGATCGTTCTTCTTTGGCCTTTGAACGAAGTTTTAATTATGCCGAGGAAAGTCTTAGAAGCGTCACTTGATCAAATCAAAGACTCCAAAAATCCATGAAAATGGAGTTTCTTCATGTTTTCTTTCCAATATAATTTAAACAGCGATGTCACTTCGTAAGTGATCTTTCAATCATTTGTCTTGCGACATTTTAGCATTAGGCTTTATGGATGTGATTTCTCCAACTATATTTGTAAATCATCCATCTTTTATATGGAATATGGTAATTATTTGAACAACCTTTGATCTCATAATACCTGATTTAAATAACAATTACTAAAAAAAATCTTGAAGTCAAGCTTTGATGTCAACGAGAAATACAAACACCAGTTTGTTTGTTTTCGATGAACATCATCACATATTCTCTTGCTAGTTACTTAGGCCATTGTGGTTCATGAATTGCGTTGTTCCGTATGAAATTTCATACCAACCAATTCAGTATCCAATACCCAAGAACCACATTGTTTAACAAGCAAAGAATACAACCATAACATGTATATCATCCATATACCAAAATTGGATATTTCCAATCTTTTCTTTTCTGCCAAATATATTTTATAGATTCTCTTTCAACATTTCCTTTTCCTTTTTAAAAGAATCTATCAACATCAAAAGTGGCTTCATATACATGACACATAGTACAAAGCGTGTATATTCAAATAATAATACCTTTGGACTTGCACTTTGAAGTAGATCACCATCATCAAATGATCGGTATTCTTTCAAAATCCATTCTTTAGTAATCTTTTAGTGTAGTAAACACTTTACATACATCTTCTATTCATCCTTATCATGACGACTTTCATGATCAAGCTACTGTAGCTTATAAAGGCGAATCGTGAGTATAACATTACTTTCCAAAACCCTTTTGGATGATTAGGATGTCTAGCATCTCCAACCTTCGTAAATTCGCATCCAATATGAGAACATATATTATACTCTATCATATTGCAACCAAACATTGTTTCAGATATCGTTATATCTGCCACACATTATGGTTTATGAAACAATTCTTTTAGCTCCTAGATAAACTTGATGTTAAAACAATCAAGAATCATGGAGGAAAACATGATACTTAAGATACTAACACTGGAATTGTTACTCTTGATTTAATACCAACTATTAAATTTCACGGAGTAAATAGAGTTTGCTGAAAGTTTGCAATAGGACTTTAAACTTTAGATTGACACTCAACACAATATGATACCAGTTCGTAAAGTATATATCCAGAATTCTATAGTTCTATTATCTCAATTACAACTATGCATAAGGTGTTGAACGAATGCCAATGACTACAAAAAATTATGCAAATTCACTTTGATTTAATTTATGATTAATTGAGTTCTACTAATCCAAATTAGAAATGAACTCCCACTCAAAAACGACATCCCTCGTGTATTTTTGGTGATTACATGAACCAAATCCACTACAACAAGTCCGATCATCACGTGAGTCGGTGTAGCTTCAAAGGCAAGCATCCATATGGTCATCATATCAAAACATATGACTCATGCTTAACCTTTCGGTCCGTGTTACGAGGCCATGTCTGTACATGCTAGGCTCGCCAAGTAAGAACCTTAGTATTCGCGTGTGTAACTGTCTTACACCCGAGATATGCCCGTGGATTCAAGTACACCCGATCATCACGTGATGCCTTGAAGCGACGAAACATTATCGGTGCATACTTAAGGAAGAACACATTCTTATCTTGATATCTAAATGAGGGATCATCTTATTATGCTAATAAAACGCCAAACAAGCAATATAATATGCTATCAAACATCACATGTTTATTAGTGGAATGATATGGTTCCCGCATATGATCTCTATCATGTGCACCGTGGTATGATCACTATCATACCTATATGTGTAAGTCCAAGGTCTATGGAGATTACACGTTATGTGTGTTGTAAGAGTATCATCTCATACTTCTACTTACAACATCACCATATCATATCACTAGCCCAGCAATAATCTAAAGTAGACGCCTCTAATTTATCCATTGCAAGTTTTACGTGGCTTAGGGCTTTCGAAGATAGAACCGTTCTTACCTACGAACATGAACCACAACGAGGATAACCAAATTGTTGACAACTCGTTGCAAATTAGATATTGACTATAGTAGGAGAGATAGACACCCGCTAGCCACTTATGCAAAACTAGTTGCATGTCAAGCGTGGAACAGGTCTCATGTGCGAGGACATGTAAAGTTTGTCCGGGCCGCTTCATCCCACTATGCCACCAATATCCAAAGTACAACTAAGAAGCAATAAAATGATCATCATTGCCCACATACTCATATGTGTACTACCCGTGCAAAGCATCTACACATAGATCCGGCTCTAATACCACTGTAGGGTTCGCAGCATAGAAAACAAAAAATTTCCTACGATGGGAACAACTATGTACCAAGATCTATCTACTATATACAAACAACGGGCGGATGTATATCCGTAGAGAACATACCCTTGAAGACCGACAAAGCTTAACGAGTCCAAACTCGTGGTTGATGTAGACGATATCTTGCCGATCACAATATCGAGAGGGAGTCCTAGCGCCGCAAAACAGCAGCGCATCCGTGCTCGCACACACGTTCGAGGCACCGAGCAACCTCCGCCTCCTCGCTCCAGCGATGAAGCGGAAGCGCAACTCTTTCTTGCCGAAAAGCCAACGGGAACATGTATCTCGCTAGTCCGAGACCATGGGGGATAAATTCTAGAGGGGGGAGAGATCCTTCATGAGGAGGTGTGCTTTGAGAGGAGGAGAGGGGGCCTTTTATAGGGGAGAGGGGGCACCCAAGGGGCATGGCGCCCAGCCATGGGGGCTAAACCCACCTCTTCCACATTCATGTGGGTGGAGCTCCCACTCAAAATGAAAAGCCTCCACTCCCATTAAAAAGCCTCCACTCAAAAATCCACTCACATGCATTAAATTCCCACCAAATTTAATGCAAGCTCTCATTTAAATAAAACTCTTTTATTTATTCAGAATTTTGTCAATTACTTTAATGACAAACATTCACAAATAACCGCTTGCTAGAATTATATTTCACATTCATAACCACTTTATGCAATTTCACCTGAAAACCTGTTTCGGTATCTAGTGAAATAAATTCCTGCGCTTGTTCATTCTTTCGGCATGAAACTTTTGCTCCAATTGGATGTCGGTGTATCTTAAGTGTGTCACCCTACGGTTCGTGAATAATGTGGACATGATCGAGACCCCTCTCGGATCAATAATCAGAAGCGGGATCTGGAGACCCATACTGACTCCCACACATTCAACGATGACTTTCTTGTGATCGTCGGAACCTTTTACGCTAGTATCTTAATCCTTTTGTTTCGCGATATGTTACATGTCCGAGATTCGATCATCGGTATCTCCATACCTAGTTTGATCTCGTTACTGACATGCACTCTTTTCTCGTTCCCGTGATATAACATTCTAGTGATCAAATCACTTGCTTGCAAGCTAATCAATGTGATATCACCGAGAGGGCCCAGAGTATATCTATCCGTCATCGGGATGAACAAATTCCACTCTCGAACCATGATCCTCAACATAACACTTTGTTAGTTCTGAATCCATCTTTATAATCACCATGTTACGGTGTGACGTTTGATGTTATCAAGAAACTCTTCCGGTGTTAGTGATTGACATGATCTCATGGTCTAAGGATTAGGATAACTTCGTAAGTTGTTATAGCAATATAAACTCAATTACTTTGATCGTAATGCTATACTTCGGATGAATGTTCATCACATCATTGTACTAGTGTTGTGACCTTGTTATTAACAACATCCAATGTCCATGATCAGGAAACTTTGATCATCTTGTTAATCAACGAGCTAGTTTATAAGAGAGGCATAACTAGGAACTCTCTTTTTGTTTATTAAACACACATGTATTAACGTTTCCATATTAATACAATTATAGCATGCAAAATAAACATTTATCATAAACAAGGAATATGATAATAACCACTTTATTATTGCCTCTCGGGCATATTCCCTTCAAAGGGGGCGGTTAAGGACTTCCCTAGGAGGTCCTCATCGGCCTTGAACTTCAGCAAAGGCTGAAGGGCTCTATCGAGATCGCCCTTGGACAGCTCGTCAAATGCGACCCTTGTCGGGTCATTGCGGCCAGTATAAAGAAACATCAGATGCTCCCTCGCTCGGAGTGGCTGCACCCGAAGCTTGAGGAAGGTGCGGATGATGTCCATACCATTGACCTCTTTCTCAGCGACCATCTAGAGCGCCTCCACACGACGGTAGAGCTCCTCCACTTCTGCTACTTCGCCCTCCAAGATGTGATTCTTCCAGGATCTCTTCAGAACGATTTCCTGGGAGGAGTCGAAGGGAGCGAGGCCAAAATCTTGTCCGTCCACCTTGGCGTCCTGGATGTAAAACCACTTCTTCCGCCAGTACTGGACGGACTCGCACATCAAAAAGGAAAATAAAAGAATGGAAGATCGAATAGAGATGATGCATCCGCTGAGTGGATAGACCCCGCCGGTGCCAGACTGCCTCTTCACGGAATAGAGCTTCCGGAAAAGTCCAAAGTGCGGCATGATACCGAGCCAACACTCGCAAAAAGTGATAAAGCAGGCATATGGAGGAGAGAATTGGGAGAGAGATGATGAAGTTGGATCCCATAAAAGAAAAGGAGTCCACGAAGAAAATTGTGAACAGGAAGAGAGAGGCCACGGACGACAAAGGCAAGAAACATGAGCCGAAACCCTTAGGGTGGGCGTGAAATTACCTCATCGTCGGGCAGGACGGCGTCTCCCTTGTTCTGCGGGATCAAACCCGTGTCGTGTAGCTTGTGCAGATCGGTATCGCGCATCTCCATGTGCCCCCACTTGCCATCAGTAACACGAGCGGCAGTAGAAACCTTCTTGCCACCGACGGCGGTGCTCGAGCCAGCTCCGGAAGTGGTCTTCTTTGACTTGCCCATTGTGCGGCGTCGAGGGTGGCGGTGCGCGCGAAGAAAATAAGAGGGAAATGAATGGAGCACTTCTAGTGCGCATGACGAGAGAGGCAGTGCTCGTGAAAATGGAGGCAATGGCAAGAAAGCAAATGGCAAAGGGTAAAACAGATTCACTGTTTACCCACGGTATTAAAGGAAGAAGACGACGAACATGAGCAGTTGATCCAGAAGCCCTAGCGTGCAAGCAAGATACAACCCTACACATGTTAGCACAGCAACGAACCGTCGCCAACACGTCGTCCACTACGCACGGAAACCGAAGAGACGTCATAATTCTCGCCACGTTCGGGCGTGACTAGTCAATTTCAAGTCATACGGTGGGACCCACGATCGTCCCGTCACGTCATCTCTGCCGCCGCAGACGACTGAGATCATCAATCGTCACCAATGACGTCATCAAGACTAACCTAGCAACGGCTCACTCGAATCTACGATTCGAGCAACTACTCGGAGGCTACTCCTATTAGGAGCGTTGGCCGCGCACCTGAAACATGATTAAGGTACTGCACCTCTCAACTATCTTCGAGTCTGTCACATCCCAAGATTTTCCAAATCTTGTAATGTGAAAAAAATAAATGAATAAAATAAAACTTTGTTGATTTTCAGGGTGAGAAGAAACTTTTTGAATCCATTTGGAAACTTTCAAAACCTATTTGGATCAAATAAAGTCCTAAAGAGATTTAAAAAGGTAAACTTTTGATAAAAGAAAATAAAATATTTTGGAATTACTATTTTGGATCTTTTAATAAAAGGATTTAGTTTTCAAAAGAAAAGGAGGATTTATAAATAAGGATTATTTTATATAGCCAAATTAAACCTTGGCCAATATTTTGAAATAATGTTTTGTTTTGATTAAAAATAGTAAAGGTTTATTTAAATAAAATAATAAGGATTTAATATCCAATTTTATTTAAGTAAAGGCTTTTCCCATTTTAAACAAACACTAAAACTTATTTATTTATTTTAAATAAGTTTTCCAAGTATTTTATATTCTCAAATAAAACCTACTGAAGTGTTTTGGTTTTATTTTAGATTTCAAAATAAAGTTTTTAATAAAACAAATCCTATTTGATTTTATAACTAAGGTCCATTTTATTTAATTATTAATGGACCCTAAAATAAAAATGTTATTTTATTTTAAACAAGTTTTCCAAATATCTTTTATTTTCAAATAAAACCTACTGATTTGGTTTTGAAAATATTTGGATTTCAAATGGAGTTTTTAATAAATTAAAACCCATTTAATTTATTAACTAGTGTCCATTTTATTTAATTATAAATGGACTCTAAAATAAAAATAATATTTTATTTTTGGGATTTGGTTTATGTTGTTAAATAGAACCAAAACTCATTACAAATGTGGTGATTGTTTGAATTGTTTGAATGTTTGAATAGTTGATTGAAATTCAAAACAGAAATTGATTTGGAAAAAGGAAAAACATCCAGGGAGAAAAAATATGAAACAACAAAGAGCCCAGCAGCAGTCCGGCCCCTGTTCCCTCGCCCCGAACGCTTTCTTCACCAGAAGCAACCATGAGACGCTGACAAGTGGACCCCTCCCCCTCACTTCCTTTCTCGCTGACAGGTATGCCCCACCCCTCCTGTTCATCGTTCTCACCCACAGCGACTCGTTCTTCCCCCGCTCATGCCGTTAATTCCTCCGGCTTCAATTCGCCTTAACGCGGCCACATTTACTCGCAGTGATCACGCGTGATAAATCCCCTCTTTCTCCTCTTCCATTCCCCCCAAACACCATGCCTCGAGAGCCACCAGGCTGTCTCAAATTTCTTCTGCACCGCCGCCGTCTCCGACGAGGTTCTCGGCCAATTCCGGCAGCACCACCTCGCCCCTTGCCTCCCTGACCAAGATCACATCCTCCCCAAGCCCTGGCGCATCTCTCTGCATCCCCAGCTCTCTCGCGCGTGCCTCACAGCGCCGGCAACGACCTCAACCGACAGCACTGCCGTCTGCAGACAACTCCGGTAAGCTACATCGCCTGAACTCGTGCGCGCCTTAACCAGATCCTCACACCATTTTATTCGCATGTGCCTTGTGATCATCCAGGTACTCGCCAACTAGTCGCGCAGGACCCATAGCTTCGCCCCCGTCGACGTCTGACCGCGCCGAGGCCCAGATCAACTCCGGTGAGCAATTAAAGACGAACCCGCGCGCCCCTCGACGAGCTGCCACAACGTTGAGCATCATCAGGCTTCGGCGATTCTGGTGAGCTACCCCTCTGCTCCCCTTGCCTCCTAAATCACCGGCGACCGCACCCTCTGAGCGCGCCGCCACCAACAACCGCCGCCAGCACCGCCACTTTGTGGTCAAATAGATCTGAGCCATTCATTTTAGATCGGACGCGTAGGAACAAACGACTTAAACGAAAGGGTATGCAATGATCTGAGCCGCCCATACCCCTTTTAATCCTATGGTCTGCAGCACGTGATCCAGACGAACCGGTACCGCCCAATAGGAACTTGACGCGTGGCCAGTTTCTGTTTAAAACAGATTTTGAAATCAGAATTAGATGCAGTTTTGAAAACCCTTTAATTTTCAAACCACACGTCCAAAAATTTCAAATTTTATATCAATGGAATCAGTGGAACAAGCCCTAGCCAACCATGCCATTTGTTTAGCAAAAAGCTTCTGTTAAAATCTTTGATTTTGCAGAAACATTTGTATGCTTGTTAAGGATGTAAAAATTGTTTAAAAATGAATTTGGGGATAAAATCTTTGGCAAATGGTGTGATTTGAACCTACTAACATTAGGAAACACTTTGTGGATTCAAAAATGAATTTGGTGAAACAAAATAATGATTCTTTGAAATGTGGTTTATTTATTAAAAATGGTTTTGGAAGAAAACCTTTGGGAAATGTTTTGTTTTAAACTCTCTGACCCCAAACACCAAGTTTTATGGTTTGAAAACATATTTGGTGAACCTTGAAGATTAATGCCTTAGTAAAAATATTTCTACACCACATAAAATGATACTTTGTTTTGAAAATGGTTTTTGTGGTGAAACCTTTTGCAAATGACTTTGCCACTTTATAAAATGACCATTACGTGCCTTTCAAATGTTATGACCCATTAGGAACCACTTTTTCAAACAAAACAAAGCTTGGCATGCTTGCATGCATTACTTTGACTTTGTCATTTTATGTGTTGTTTTGCTTGATTGGTAGATTGAGTTTGTGCCTTGCTTGATTGAATTGTAGTGACTTGAAGAGTGTGATTGTTGCAAGGACAAGGAGTGAACCTATACCCTCTACCAAAAAGGCAAGTGATGCCTCATACCTTTTGTCCCATTACTTTCACTATGCATTAGTGTTTTTCTCTAAGTAAACTTGCATGGTTTTTGCTAAGTATAAACCTTGCTATAGGAAAACCTAGTAGATGAAACCTTAGTGTAAATCTTCCTAAGTTAAGATTCCTATTACTATCAATCTTAGCCTAGCTAATAGAAAACATGGGTGGAATATATATTCACACTATGGAAAAATTCCTAAGTCTGAGGACTTGTGTTTTGTTTAATAAAACAACTAAGTTAATGAATCACCTGGGTGGAATGGTAATTGCTTGGTGGATTTTGGTTGAGTTGTTCACAAGGCCCATTTCTATGGTTGACCTTGTGTATCTCACTTGTGGATGGCCACCCAGGAACAAAGAGATTTGAGATGTCAAATGTTGAGAAGCTTCAAGTGCAGCCACTTGGCATTATGGGCTCTGCCATGATCATATAGGTTGCAAGAACTTAGCCATATGGACAGTGGGTGGTAGCGTTTGATAGGTTGGAACGCGTCCATTTTGGTCTAAGGGAAGGCTTCTGAAAGATCTTGTCTTGGGAAACCAAGTCTTGTGGGGAAAGTGCACCACCTCTGCAGAGTGTAAAATCTAAGTACTTAGCCATGTCCCTGATAAAGGAAAATTTGAGCATCAAGACATGGAAGCAATCAAGAATCTCATCATTCAAATTTCTAAGTTAAAAACTTGTGGTTTGAACAAGGTTAAAAGATCTTCAAACTTTGTTTGAGAAAAATGTTTTTGTCAAGGCAAAAACTTAGTGTTTTCAAAATGATAAGGAAAATCTATTTTGAGAAATGCAAGCCTCAACTCCACTTAGCCAAATGCATATAGATGATATACTCCACCATACTACCATAGTATCACTTTCCAATACAATTCAATTGTATTGACCCTTGTGGTTGTAACTTGTTATGTTGCAGGTTTGATTTGATTTTAGTGAAGATTGATTGATTAGGATTACAAAGTCTACAACCAACATCTGCCTGTGGCACTTTGAAGATGAAGGACCCCATGCTATAGATATTCTGCTGCAATGTAATGTAATAGCCAAATGATCTATGTAAGATGTAATAAAATTATGTTATTCCTGGTTATAAAGTTGTATTTTGACCTTTGTTTCTTGATATTACATCTTAACTGTGGATGCTAGCTATTGATCCAGGGACTAGCATTGTAAACACAGGGGGCTCTACCTTATTAAAGGTTGGGACCCTTACAGATGGTATCAGAGCATTGTGTTGCCTGTAGGATTTGTAAACCTAGGATTGGACAAAAACCCTTAGCAAAATAGGAGTTGTATTTTGTTCCAAAAACTTATTTACAAACAAGTCTTGTAAACCCTTTCCTCAACCATTTTGGTTTCAACTCTACATCTCTTCTACTTCAACTTGATGGATGAAAGCCTACCCCATGACCAAAGACTACACCATGTGCAAAGAACTTCTTCAAACTTCTTCAACTCTAATGACTTCAACTTCTTCAACTCCAATGACTTCAACATCTTCAGCATGTTCACCAAGGACTTCTAACTTGGATACCACTAAGGACTAAAAGTTAAACAAGGAAATCTTGCTCAAGATTTAGAGACTGAGGGAATGCAAAAGTTAGAAGGAACCTACATCATTTGAAGTCTTGTGACCAAGAGTTTTTCTCAAGGAAACCATGATCTCATGTAAGAAGAATCAACCAAGAAAGATGGAAAGATCACAAGTGAACCATATAGATGGACCACCATATTTTAGTTAAGACAAACACACCAACTTATGTGGTGAAACAAAAATATTTTTGGTTGCCTAAAAATATGCTTGAAATTGGTTGTTTGAGTGGAATGTTTGTTTGTGATGGCTTGCTCATTGCTTGTGTGAATTGTGATATGTGTGATTAGAATTATTTCCTTAGAAATATTTTGCCTATTCTAATCCCAATCCAACCCAAACAAATGACTTCTCCAAGAAACTCCAACATCAAGGATGGTGACACCAACAACAAACAAGAGGACAACATAAAAAGAACTTATAGTAACCCAAAACCAGTTGAGCCAAGAGACAACCCAACTTTTAGCCAACAACAATGGACTAGACCCATCCATACAAAGTATTTTGAAACTTCAATCCCAATTGTTGCAAGGATTGATTACTCAAATGATCAACATGAGAGAAAACTTTTCCCAAAGAGCTAATGACAACAAGGATGACAAAGATGCTAATCAAGAAGGAACCCAAGCTAGCAATATTTTTAGAGACAAGGATCATGCATCCAAGGAACCTGAAGATCAATTCCCTAATTGTGAAGAAGAGGATCATATCTCTAGTAACTGCCCCAAGAAGAGAGAAAGATTTCCCACCTTTGAGGTGAGGTATGAAGAGCATGAACTAGAAGAACTCTTAGCTTTGGAGAGACCCAAAAAGAAGAAGAAAGACAAAAGCCAGTTGCAATGTTACAATTGCAAAGAGATGGGACACTATGCCAGTGAATGCCTAGAAAAGGAGAAGAGCCAAGAAGACAAGCAAAAGCTAGTGAAACCCAAGATGAGGAAGGATATTAGCCAAGTGATGTGCAAACACTTCAAAGAGTTAGGACATTATGCATCATATTGTCCAGAGAATACACCTCAAGACCTCAAACTTATCACATGTTTCAAATGCAAGGAGCTAGGCCACTATGCAAACCTCTGTCCAGGAAAGTTACACCAAGATCCCAAGTAAGACAAGATGTAATCTAGTTGGAAATTTTTAAGGGTGGTAGTACCCTAGATGCTTATGAGCCAACTTGTAACCCTAGCGTTCCCAAATCTCAGGACGAGATTTATTTTAAGGGTGGTAGCCTGTCACATCCCAAGATTTTCCAAATCTTGTAATGTGAAAAAAATAAATGAATAACATAAAACTTTGTTGATTTTCAGGGTGAGAAGAAACTTTTTGAATCCATTTGGAAACTTTCAAAACCTATTTGGATCAAATAAAATCCTAAAGAGATTTAAAAAGGTAAACTTTTGATAAAGGAAAATAAAATATTTTGGAATTACTATTTTGGATCTTTTAATAAAAGGATTTGGTTTTCAAAAGAAAAGGAGGATTTATAAATAAGGATTATTTTATATAGACAAATTAAACCTTGGCCAATATTTTGAAATAATGTTTTGTTTTCATTAAAAATAGTAAAGGTTTATTTAAATAAAATAATAAGGATATAATATCCAATTTTATTTAAGTAAAGGCTTTTACCATTTTAAACAAACACTAAAAATTATTTATTTATTTTAAATAAGTTTTCCAAGTATTTTATATTCTCAAATAAAACCTACTGAAGTGTTTTGGTTTTATTTTAGATTTCAAAATAAAGTTTTTAATAAAACAAATCCTATTTGATTTTATAACTAAGGTCCATTTTATTTAATTATTAATGGACCCTAAAATAAAAATGTTATTTTATTTTAAACAAGTTTTCTAAATATATTTTATTTTCAAATAAAACCTACTGATTTGGTTTTGAAAATATTTGGATTTCAAATGGAGTTTTTAATAAATTAAAACCCATTTAATTTATTAACTAGTGTCCATTTTATTTAATTATAAATGGACTCTAAAATAAAAATAATATTTTATTTTTGGGATTTGGTTTATGTTGTTAAACAGAACCAAAACTCATTACAAATGTGGTGATTGTTTGAATTGTTTGAATGTTTGAATAGTTTATTGAAATTTAAAACAGAAATTGATTTGGAAAAAGGAAAAACATCCAGGGAGAAAAAAATATGAAACAACAGCAGCCCAGCCCAACAGCCCAGTCCGGCCCACCTGTTCCCTCGCCCCCGAACCGTTTTCTTCACCACAGAAGCAACCCGCGAGGACGCTGACAAGTGGACCCCTCCCCCTCACTTCCTTTCTCGCTGACAGGTATGCCCCACCCCTCCTGTTCATCGTTCTCACCCACAGCGACTCGTTCTTCCCCCGCTCCTGCCGTTAATTCCTCCGGCTTCAATTCGCCTTAACGCGGCCACATTTACTCGCAGTGATCACGCGTGATAAATCCCCTCTTTCTCCTCTTCCATTCCCCCCAAACACCACGCCTCGAGAGCCACCAGGTTGTCTCAAATTTCTTCTGCATCGCCGCCGTCTCCGACGAGGTTCTTGGCTAATTCTGGCAGCACCACCTCGCCCCTTGCCTCCCCGACCAAGCTCACATCCTCCCCAAGCACTGGCGCATCTCTCTGCATCCCCAGCTCGCTCGCGCGTGCCTCACAGCGCCGGCAACGACCTCAACCGACAGCACTGCCGTCTGCAGACAACTCCGGTAAGCTACATCGCCTGAACCCGTGCGCGCCTTGACCAGAGCCTCACACCATTTTATTCGCCTGTGCCTTGTGATCATCCAAGTACTCGCCAACTAGTCGCGCAGGACCCATAGCTTCGCCCCCGTTGACGTCTGACCGCACCGAGGCCCAGATCAACTCCGGTGAGCAATTAAAGACGAACCCGCGCGCCCCTCGACGAGCTGCCACAACGTTGAGCATCATCAGGCTTCGGCGATTCTGTTGAGATACCCCTCTACTCCCCTTGCTCCTAAATCACCGGCGACCGCACCGTCTGAGCGCGCCGCCGCCAACCACCGCCGCCAGCACCGCCACTTTGTGGTCAAATAGATCTGAGCCATTCATTTTAGATCAGACGCGTAGGAACAAGCGACTTAAACGAAAGGTTATGCGATTATCTGAGCCACCCATACCCCTTTTAATCCTGTGGTCTGCAGCACGTGATCCAGACGAACCGGTACCGCCCAATAGGAACTTGACGCGTGGCCAGTTTCTGTTTAAAACAGATTTTGAAATCAGAATTAGATGCAGTTTTTAAAACCCTGTAACTTTCAAACCACACGTCCAAAAATTTCAAATTTTATATCAATAGAATCAGTGGAACAAGCCCTAGCCAACCATGCCATTTGTTTAGCAAAAAGCTTCTGATAAAATGTTTGATTTTGCAGAAACATTTGTATGCTTGTTAAGGATGTAAAAATTGTTTAAAAATGAATTTGGGGATAAAATCTTTGGAAAATGGTGTGATTTGAACATACTAACATTAGGAAACACTTTGTGGATTCAAAAATGAATTTGGTGAAACAAAATAATGATTCTTTGATTTAAAACCATTTCTAGTCAAATAGAAATGTGGTTTATTTATTAAAAATGGTTTTGGAAGAAAACCTTTGGGAAATGTTTTGTTTAAAATTCTCTGACCCCAAACACCAAGTTTTATGGTTTGAAAACATATTTGGTGAACCTTGGAGATTAATGCCTTAGTAAAAATATTTCTACACCACATAAAATGATACTTTGTTTTGAAAATGGTTTTTGTGGTGAAACCTTTTGCAAATGACTTTGCCACTTTATAAAATGACCATTAGGTGCCTTTCAAATGTTATGACCCATTAGGAACCACTTTTTCAAACAAAACAAAGCTTGGCATGCTTGCATGCATTACTTTGACTTTGTCATTTTATGTGTTGTTTTGCTTGATTGGTAGATTGAGTTTGTGCCTTGCTTGATTGAATTGTAGTGACTTGAAGAGTGTGATTGTTGCAAGGACAAGGAGTGAACCTATACCCTCTACCAAAAAGGCAAGTGATGCTTCATACTTTTTGTCCCATTACTTTCACTATGCATTAGTGTTTTTCTCTAAGTAAACTTGCATGGTTTTTGCTAAGTATAAACCTTGCTATAGGAAAACCTAGTAGATGAAACCTTAGTGGAAATCTTCCTAAGTTAAGATTCCTATTACTATCAAGCTTAGCCTAGCTAATAGAAAACATGGGTGGAATATATATTCACACTATGGAAAAATTCCTAAGTCTGAGGACTTGTGTTTTGTTTAATAAAACAACTAAGTTAATGAATCACCTGGGTGGAATTGTAATTGCTTGGTGTATTTTGGTTGAGTGGTTCACAAGGCCCATGTCTATGGTTGACCTTGTGTATCTCACTTGTGGATGGCCACCTAGGAACAAAGAGATTTGAGATGTCAAATGTTGAGAAGCTTCAAGTGCAGCCACTTGGCATTATGGGCTCTGCCATGATCATATAGGTTGCAAGAACTTAGCCATATGGATAGTGGGTGGTAGCGTTTGATAGGTTGGAACGCGTCCATTTTGGTCTAAGGGAAGGCTTCTGAAAGATCTTGTCTTGGGAAACCAAGTCTTGTGGGGAAAGTGCACCACCTCTGCAGAGTGTAAAATCTAAGTACTTAGCCATGTCCCTGGTAAAGGACAATTTGAGCATCAATACATGGAAGCAATCAAGAATCTCATCATTCAAATTTCTAAGTTAAAAACTTGTGGTTTGAACAAGGTTAAAAGATCTTCAAACTTTGTTTGAGAAAAAAAATTGTCAAGCAAAAACTTAGTGTTTTCAAAATGATAAGGAAAATCTATTTTGAGCAATGCAAGCTTCAACTCCACTTAGCCAAATGCATATAGATGATAGACTCCACCATACTACCATAGTATCACTTGCCAATACAATTAAATTGTATTAACCCTTGTGGCTGTAACTTGTTATGTTGCAGGTTTGATTTAATTTTAGTGAAGATTGATTGATTAGGATTACAAAGTCTACAACCAACATCTTCCTGTGGCACTTTGAAGATGAAGGAGCCCATGCTATAGATATTCTGCTGCAATGTAATGTAATAGCCAAATGAGCTATGTAAGATGTAATAAAATTATGTTATTCCTGGTTATAAAGTTGTATTTTGACCTTTGTTTCTTGATATTACATCTTAACTGTGGATGCTAGCTATTGATCCAGGGACTAGCATTGTAAACACAGTGAGCTCTACCTTATTAAAGGTTGGGACCCTTACAGAGTCCCACATCGAGTCTACGACTCCATTAAGGACTCGGGAGCTACTCCCATAGGGAAGATTGGTCAAGCATCCGAAAAAATTGTGTCCTTAGGACCAAAAGCTAAAAATTACTAAACTAAAGTCTCTACTCGAGTCTATGACTCGAACAGACACTCGGGGGCAACTCCCATAGGGAGAGCTGGCCGTGCACCCTATGAATTATTCGACTGCGATCCTACAGATCAGAATAAAACAAAATCTCCCTAGCAACCTTGCCCAAAACCAACGCTAAGTGAGAAGCATTTCTCCTTGGCCACCCAAATCACCTCCGCGGTGATAATATTTCGGATGTTGTGTCTGCGACGCAAGGATAAGAACTACAGATATCATCTGATGGCCTGGTAACGCACCTGACTGCGCTCTGCCAGTAAAATACCGTGTCAACAGGAACGACAAAAAATCCTGACAGACGCTTTAGGTACATCACTTAAGAAACACTAGGATTCGACTCCTATAAGACCTCAACGGCCTGAGTCCAATTACGCCAGCATTCATTCCAGATTTGAGTCCAGGGACTCGAATCTGAAGAAGATCGTGTTGTTTTGTCCTATGACAGTTAACTAGCCCTGATCCGTCAGGAGATTCAGGCACGCGCATCAACAATCCCTACGAACTAAATTGTTTTCTCTTACAAACAGGTCCAACTGCACCCGAAAGATTGAATAGTCCTCAGCCGAATCTGTGATTTGACTGAACACTCGGGGGCTACTGACATGGTTATACCCCACGCGTACACAACATTGGCACACCTAATCCATCCCAAGGAAGTCCCACGACAAGATACGAGGCCTTTGGAGATTTCGGGTGGCCTAAGCCCATGATGCCTTCGGATCCTTGGAGAACAAGACTAGAGTAGATAGAATTTCAAAGGGGATAAAACCTAATCTGTAACCGACTCGACCTACGTCCGGGACATGCTTATATATATAAAGGCTAGGAGGGAACAGCGAGTAGGACCTCAACTCACCTCATACACACCTCACACCAGATTGCATCTACGCACCCCTGTAACTTTCGGTTCCGCCGTAATCAAGAGCAGACAAGCAGGAGTAGGGTTTTCCCTCCGGGGGCCTGAACCTGGGTAAATATCGTGTCCCGCGATGATTTTTTTTTAACAGTTCCGCCATCTCCATCATCCCCATCTTCTCCAAACCCCATGTCCATAACAATGGGCATTGACGAGATCGAACCTCGTCACCTATACTTTTTAGTTGTGCTAAAACGGGGTCTCCAAGGGGTTATGGTGTTAAAACACCATCTACCATACTAGGGGAAAATAGGTTCCATCAAGGGGGTTGTACATAGTAGCACAATTGGTATTAGCTGGAGGAGCCAAGCCACTACCAGGTATAAAACATTATATAATAAAACAATGCATTTTTAGAAACAGTAGATAAAACATGCATAAGTAAAACAGTAGGACAAGGTCTTATGAGAAAGAAGGTGGCTTGCCTGTGACTAGCGTGATGTCCCTAGACATCTTCAAGAGAATACCAGAATAGCCCAGGAATACCGATAATAGAAAAGCCCGACGCATCCTTCTTCTCGACGTCACACAATCACGACTATCGCCGTTATCGAGCAAACATGCAAACAAGCAAAACACCAATAAAGACATGGCATACAAACATCAAACCATACAGCAAGCAAATGATACACACATGATATACATCAATAGGGTGTTGGATGACTGGTTTGATGAGATTGGTAGGAGATTTGGAGACATTGGAAAAAAAGATCCTTTTGGATTTATAGTCTCGGAATTACCTAAGAGAGGGGTTTTGGCCAAGGACATGTTATGTATGATACCATTATATAAAAATGATATCATCAGATAGATATTGATAAAATGAAGCCAACAAAAGTGGTTTCACTATTTTGTCAATTACCATTAATTTATAATGGAATTTCTAGTGAGATAAACTCTCGTTTTAGGAATAATTTACCAGAATCGTTCTAGAGTTCCAAAAATTATTTCCTTGGATGATTAAGTAGTGTTTCATGGAATGATTCACCAGGAGTTGGAATAATCCCAAAATAATTACCAAAATGCCCTTGGGAAATTCCCAAAGTCAGTACTGGATGATATTTGTCTTTTTAATCAGAATTAATCTGTGATGGATTTTGATGTGATTCCAAAGAAACATGTTAGGTATTTGAAATTCATTTCAGTAGAAATTGGAATCACTCATTTTGGGTTCACATAAAAATCTTGGTGAATTTATTGGTGAATAAACCATGCACATAACAGTTTAATTCACCATTATTCAACAATGGCTTATAAAATTATGAACTACTGGGGTTTGAAAGATGTTGATATTTATGTGTGCAGGGAGTTCAAAATAGGTCAAAACCACCTTTGGTTTCATCTGGGGAATTATCTGAAGGCAGGTTAGGGCTATTTTTGTCATTTTTCTATATTCAAACTATAGTTCAACTTGGCATGAGACAAAGTCCCAAAAAATGGGTATTGCAAATTCCTATCAGATGAATCTTGAATAATTACATTTGGATAAGTATAACTTTTTGAGTATTTTATTTATTGCAATAAATACATGCTAGTAGATTAATTCTTAGAAAGAGTACAAATTACTCTTGGTCAAAGTACTGGTACTGCCTGTTGGAGATAAGATGTGGGCATATATGAAAAATTGGATATGATCAAATTGAGGCATTTTTAATTTTTATTTGCATTTAAACTGCCAGGACTATTTACAGATCTGAAAAAAATTGATTAAAATAAAAGGGGCAGAGGGGTTCGTGGGCCGGATCTAAAGGGCAAGGGGACGACGTCGCTGGGCCACCCCGCTAGTGTTAGCGATCATGTGCGGGAGATAGTTCGCGACCGCACAGCAGGACCCGTCTGTCAGCCATAGGGGGTGACCGAAGGGGTACCGGCCTCCCTAGGCCACATGATTAGAACGCGGTGGACGGCTGGAAGGTTGTCTCCCTCCTCGCGTCCAGCCACCAGGGCAGGAACCCAATCTACGTTCGGGGGAGGCCAGGGAGCTCACCTAGGGGCCTTCTAAGGTGATAGCGATGTTTCAGGGAGACGCGGTGGACGATGGCGATCTCGGGGGTGGGCGGAAGCACCAGGTTTTGTGATGAAAGGGATATCGTGTGCTATGGGCCGAGGCGGAAGGGATGGTGCTCGTCGAAGATGGCCCAAGGGACGTGTGCGCTTCAACGACGAGGTTTTGGCGAGATTTTTGGGGTCCACACTAGTCAGGGGTCAGCGCATGCAGGGCTGCCACGCTCGGGCTCGCGGGTGCTCGAGGGAGGAGCTCTCTCGGACATGCAAGGTCATGGCGGTGGCTCGCATGATCTTGAAACAAGGGGACAGTACGAGGGGGTAGATCAGAGCGAGCAGAATACCATGAGTCCAAGGAGAGAGAAGGGGAGGGGCAAGATCCATGACCTTATTCCTTGGACGCATGGTAACCCGAGGAAGGGTTTATCCCCATTCCATGGTGAGGGAAGGGTAGGGAGAGGGAGCAGATCTCGTGGGGAGGTAGGTGGGAGGGGGAGGATGCAAATGAGGGGCAGAGAGGAGGATTTCTGGCCTCTGGCCCTTTTATTCGAGAGGGGTGGTCTAGGGTGAACCAAGCTAACCCATGGCTAGGGTTTGGTCCATGACCTTCCCATTGGCTGCCAGGGGCGATGGAGAGGGTGTGTGGGGCCCCTGGGGTCGTGTAGAGGGCAGAGAGTGAGAGGGTAGAGGCTGCAAGTGAAGTAATTGCATGGGTGTGGGGTTTTTGTTTGTCTCCCTTTTGGACAAGCACAAAGGACAATGGTCCAAGTGGTGCTACAGTGCAAGTTCTACAAGGATCACAACCAGGGAGGAGGGCTGAGTGATGTAGACGTGCTGGGCAAGATTAGATGGGGGTTTGGTGAGGTTTAGGTCATGCTTTGATTAAATTGTCAAAATTGATCATAGAGATGATTATGAAGAAAGCCCATAAACTTGTATTGGTCATGAAGGAGAAATGGTGCTGGTAGGTAGATATGGTTATTGTGCATTACCAAGAATTCTTTGGTAGTTTTCTAGAGATTATAAGTCCATATAATCCCCTTTATTCAAAAAGTGCAGAAAGGGTTTATAGAAGCTAAAGTGATTTTTTTTACATTACACAGGGTGGGTTTTTGGTGTGATATGGTCCTAAATATCATTTCACACTTTGGGTAATTCTATTGGGATTTATTGAGAAGGGAATATTTTTTAAGGTATTATTTCATGTTTCTGCCAAATAAGAAAAAGGGCAAAAAGAAATAATAGATCATAACAAAAATATTTATTTTTGGGATGGAAATATAGGATATGATATATAGGAATCAAATGTGCCTTGATTTTTCAAATGGTTTGGAGGAAAAGAAACTTGCCTTTATAGACAAGGATCCTAGGGATTTGTCAAAGGTGGATTTTAAATAGTTTTAGGATTCAAATAATTAAGGAAATTATTTGGGGAGTTATCAAATCCAAGGTAGATGATGTAAACTTGATTTATAAATCATTTACATCTTGGTTTTTGAAGGATTATGGTGAGAAGGGAAGAAAACTAGATATGGGGGAATCTAGGGTTTTGATATTTTTATACCACCTAGACAAGGTTGGATTAGGGAGCTTAGATCTCTTGTTGGTACAAGGGGTAGATGTATGGATAGACTAAGTTGTATAGATGATCATTATGACAAAAGTTGGGCTTGGTTGGATTTGAGGTGGTATAAAGGAGATGGCAAACTTTGTTAAAATTAAGGCTGCCATAATAGACACATCATGAAGCCTCATAAACCATGTGGGTTTAAGAAGCACAAGGCTCCAATGGAAACAAGTAAAGAGTGTATTTATAGACCATGTGTAGGGGTCCCAACCTGATAAGGTTGATCCCTCCTGTGTTTTACAATGCTAGTCCCTAGATCAATAGCTAGCATCCACAGTTAAGATGTAATATCAAGAAACAAAGGTCATAATATAACTTTATAACCAGGAAAAACATAATTTTATTACATCATACATAGCTCATATGGCTATTACATTACATTGCAGCGGAATAACTATGGTCAAGTGGTCCTTCATCTTCAAAGTGCCACAGGCAGATGTTGGTTGTAGACTTTGTAATCCTAAACAATTAATCTTCACTAAACAATCAACCTGCAACATACAAGTTACAGCCACAAAGGGTCAATACATTTGAATTGTATTGGCAAGTGATACTATGGAATATATAGTGGAGTCTATCATCTATATGCATTTGGCTAAGTGGAGTTGAGGCTTGCATCGCTCAAAATATATTCTTCTTATCATTTTGAAAATACTAAGTTTTTGCTTTGTCAAAAATCATTTCCCTCAATCAAAGATTTCAAGATCTTTGTACCAAGCCATCTCTCCATCAATGATTGAAGAATTCAAACAACCCTTGTTCAAACCACAAGATTTTAATTTAGAAATTTGAATGATGAGATTCTTGATTGTTTCCATGTCTTGATGCTCAAATTGTCCTTTACCAGGGACATGGCTAAGTACTTAGATTTTACACTCTGCAGAGGTGGTGCACTTTACCCACAAGACTTGGTTTCCCAAGACAAAATCTTTCAGAAGCCTTCCTTAGACCAAAATGGACGCGTTCCAACCTATCAAACACTACCACCCACTGTCCATTTGGCTAAGTTCTTGCAACCTATATGATCATGGCAGAGCCTATATTGCCAAGTGGTTGCACTTGAAGCTTCTCAACATTTGACATCTCAAATCTCTTTGTTTCTGGTGGCCATCCACAAGTGAGATACACAATCCAAGCCTATGGCATTGTGAACCACTCAACCATTCTCCACCAAGCAAGCCCATTCCACCAGGTGATTCATTAACTTAGTTGTTTTATTAAACAAAACTTAAGTCCTCAGACTTAGAATATTTTTCCATAGTGTGAATATATATTCCACCCATATTTTCTATTAGCTAGGCTAAGCTTGGTAGTAGTAGGAATCTTAACTTAGGAAAATCCTACTAAGGATCCATCTACAAGGTTTTCCTATAGCAAGATCTATACTTAGCAAAATCCATGCAAGTTTACTTAGCAAAATCACTAATGCATAATAAAAGTATTGGGATATAAAGTATGAAGCATCACTTGCCTTTTTGGAAGGAAATGGTAGTTCACTCCTTGATTTTGCTAGTCTCACACTTCACTACAAGTCAAACAAGCAAACACAAAATCAATCCACATTCCAACCAAAGTCAAACAAACAATTCTTCACACACACAAAGTAATGGGATCTAAGTCATGCATGGGAGCATGCACAAGATAGTTTTATTTTGCAAAGGGGGTCTCTATGGGTTTCTAAACTTTGTAAGATCCAATTTGGTCATTTACCAAAGTGGCAAAGTCATTAGCAAGAGGGTTTTGTCCAAAAACTATTTTTACATCCATTCATCATTTCATGTGGTGAAAAATGTTTTTATTAAGGCAAATCTCTTAAGTTGAATGAGTTGCTATTGCAAAACTTGGTGTTTTTGGGTCAGTAGGTTTGGTCCAAACCATTTTCTCAAAGATTTCTTTCCATAACCATTTTTATAATAAAATCAACACTTTTATTTGGTTAGAAATGGTTTTAAATTAAAGAATCATTTCTTAATTTCTCCAAATACATTTTTGTGTCCACAAAGTGTTTCCTAGGGTCAGTAGGTTCAAATTAATCCAATTGCCAAAGATTTTAACCCTAAATTCAATTTTAAACAATTTTTACATTCATAACAAGCATACAAATGTTTCTACAATTTCAAACAAGATAACAAATACTATTTGTCAAACTAAGGCCATGGTTGGCTAGGGTTTGTTCTCCTGAATTCATTGATATAAAATTTGCAAAATTTGGACGTGTGGTTTGAAAGTTACAAAGGTTTGAAAATTGCATATCAATCTGATTTCAAACTCAGTTTTAAACCAATTCAACTGACACGTGTCTTATCCTTATTCGCTGATACCGCTTCGGTTGGATCAAGCATCGAGAGGCGTTGGATCAAGTTGAATCGTAAGGCTCTGAAGACGTACCCTTTCGGCGGTAAATGATTCTATCGTGCCCGCCCGATCTAGATCGAACGGCTGCAATCACTCAGACCATCAACTGGCGGCGCTGCGGTGGCTAACGGCGGCGGAGCGGTCGGTCAACGACGGAGGCGACGCTACAGGGGGTGAGGGAGAAGAAGGAGTAGCTCACCGGGTTCGCTGACGCTCGCTGATGATCAACGTGGTACGGGTGGGTCAAAGGCGACCGGTCGAGCTTGATTGCTCGCGGAGTTGAAGACAACGTCGGCGTGTCGGTGGTCGTCGTGGACGAGGATAGGGGCGCCCTAAGACAAACGGAGAATGCAGTTAGGTTCGTAAGAGAGGCGGTATGTGTGCATCATCGAGACGGAAGGGGGCGGTCAGATGTTACCTGGAGGACTCGCCGGAGTAAGGCAGACGCGGCGGCAGTACTGGTGGTTGTCGTTGGCGAGGCTCGGAGGTGCCCGCGGTCAAGTGGGTGGTACGGGAGGAAGGTGGGAGTGGGGAAGCTTCCGGTACTCGGGAGGCTCGGGGTGGTGAGGGCTGCGGATTCGTGTGGAAGCTCGTCGAGACGGAGCTGCTCGAGGACAAATTGCGGCCCGGAGGCGTGCTCGGGAAGGAGTCGGGGAAAATGAAGAAGGGTCTTGGCGATTTATCCTGCGTGGTCAAGGGCAGATTCATTGCGTGATTAAGGCGTATTCGCGGAGTTAATCCGCCCTGCAACGCCGGGCGAGGGTGGGGAGAAGGGTCGTGGGTGGGGAGGACAACGTGGAAAGGGTCCACCGTCGGTGGAAAACGTTTCGGTGGGGTCCTCTGGTCAGCGTCGGTGTAGTGCAGTTAGTGGAAAAGAAAAGCAGTTCGGGAGGAAGTTGGGCTAGGTGGGCTGCTGCTGGGTTAGTTGGGCCAGATTTGGTGGGCTGTTCTATTTTTTTCTGTCTAATTCTTTTTCTTTTTCCATTTCTATTTCCTGATTTGTTATTTGAAACAATTATTCAAGCATTCAAATAATTCAACAATTCAAACAATCATTAAACTTTGCATTGTGTTTTTGGTTCTGTTCATCAACATAATCCAACACTCCAAAATAAAATAATATTTTTATTCCTTTTTAGGATCTATTTAATATAAAATAGACCATAGTTATTTAATCAAATATGGTATGATTTATTTAATAAATCTCCATTTAAAGTCCAAAATATTTCTCCAAATCAAATCAGTAGGTATTATTTGGAAATAAAGAATACTTAAAATACTTGTTTATAATAAAATAACATTTTATTATAGGGTCCATTAATAATTAAATAAAATGGACCTTAGTTATTAAATCAAATAGAGTTTGATTTTATTATTAAAATCTTTATTTGAACCTAAATATTTTCAGAATAAAATTGGTAGGCTTAATTTGGGAAGTATATAATATTTGGTAATTTGTTTTAAAACAAAATAACCTTTTATTTTAGTGTCCATTATTAATTAACATAATAGGCTTTCATTATTAAATCCAATAGGATTTGTTTTATTGAGATATTTATTTTGAAATCTAAAATAAAACCAAAACACTTTAGTAGGTTTTATTAGAGAATATAAAATACTTGGAAAACCTATTTTAAACAATTTAATAAGTCTTGATGTTTTAATTAAAATAGTAAAACCTTTCATAATAAATTTTGATATTAATTCCTTATTATTTTATTTTAAATAAACCTTTGTTATTTTTATTTATAATAAAATGTTTTAATTCCAAAACTTGGCCAAGTTTTTAATTTGGCTTTATAAAACAATCTTTGTTTATAAAACCTTATTTTCTTTTGAATACCAAATCTTTTATTAAAGGATCAAGTAATAGTATTTCCAAAACATTTTTAATTTCCTTTATTAAATGTTTATCTTTGTGAATCCTTTTAAGATCTTAATTAATTCAAATGGGTTTGAAGTCCTAATTGAATTCAAAAAGTTTCTTCTGGCTCTGAAATTTAAACAAAGTTTTAGTTTATTCATTTATTTTCACATTACAAGATTTGGAAAATCTTGGGATGTGACAGGATACCACCCTTAAAATAAATCTCGTCCCGAGATTTGGGGAGGATAGGGTTACAAGCAAGTTCAAAACAACTAGGGTACTACCACCCTTAAAAATTTTCAAACAAAAATTACACATTGTCCTTCTTGGAATCATGAGAAATACTTTCTCTAAGCAAACTTTGCATGTGTCCTTGGTTTCTATACTTGACTCATGGGACAAGGTTGAGATCCTTCATAGACTTGTTTAACTTGTTCTCCATCCTTTCTGGACAATTGTTTGCATAGTGGCCTAGTTCCTTGCATTTGAAACACATCACTTGGCTTATATCTTTCTTTTTCTTTGGTATTACTGTCTCTTGTTTGTTTCCTTGGTTCTTCTTCTTTTCTGGGCACTCATTGGCATAGTGTCCCATCTCTTTGCATTTGAAACATTGCACCTGTGTAATATCCTTCTTGCTAGTGTTGGGGAATTTCTTTTTCTTCTTGGGTCTCTCCAAAACTAGGAGTTCTTCTAGTTCATGTTCTTCATAGGTGGGAGATCTTTCTCTCTTCTTGGGGCAGTGATCTTCATGTTCCTTGGATGTATGATCTTTGTCTCTAAAACTATTGCTGGCTTGGATTCCTTCTAGATTAGCTTCTTTGTCATCCTTGTTGTCATTAGCTCTTTGGGAAAAGTTTTCTCCCATGTTGATCATTTGAGTAACCAATCCTTGCAACAATTGGGATTGAAGTTTCAAAATCCTTTGTATGGCAGGGTCTAGTCCATTGTTGTTGGCTAAAAGCTGAGTTGTCTCTTGGCTCAACTGGTTTTGGGTTGCTATAAGTTCTCTCATGTTGTCCTCTTGGTTGTTGTTGTCATCAACCTTGATGTTGGAGTCTCTTGGAGAAGTCATCTGTTTGGGTTGAAGGGAGATTAGAGTAGGCAAGATATTTCTAAGGAAATATTTTTAATCACACACATCACAATTCACACAAACAATGTGCAAGCATTCACAAACAACTTTTCACTCAAACAACAAAGTTCAAGCACATTTTTAGGCAACAAAATATTTTTGTTACTCCACATAGGTTGGTGTGTTTGACTTAACTATAAATGGTGGTCCATCTACATGGTTCACTTGTGATCTTTCCTTCCTTCTTGGTTGATTCTTCTTGCATGAGATCTTGGTTTCCTTGGAAAAACTTTTGGTCATAATACTTCAAAGTTGTTGATGGCTTCTTCTTATTTTGCATTCCCTCAGTCTCTAAATCTTAAGCAAGATTTCCTTGTTTCACTTGTAGTCCTTAGTAGTTTTCAAGTTGGAAGTCCTTGGGGAATATGCTGAAGATGTTGAAGCCATTAGAGTTGAAGAAGTTGAAGAAGTCCTTTGCACATGGTGTAGTCTTTGGTCATGGGTAGGTTTTCCATCAAGTTGAAGTAGAAGAGAAGTAGAGTTGAAACCAAAATGGTTGAGGAAAGAGTTTACAAGTGTTTTTGTAAATAAGTTTTGGAATAAAATACATTTCCTATTTTTCTAAGGGTTTTTGTCCAATCCTAGGTTTACAAATCCTACAGGCAACACAATGCTCTGATACCATCTGTAAGGGGTCCCAACCTGATAAGGTTGATCCCTCCTGTGTTTTACAATGCTAGTCCCTGGATCAATAGCTAGCATCCACAGTTAAGATGTAATATCAAGAAACAAAGGTCATAATATAACTTTATAACCAGGAAAAACATAATTTTATTACATCATACATAGCTCATATGGCTATTACATTACATTGCAGCGGAATAACTATGGTCAAGTGGTCCTTCATCTTCAAAGTGCCACAGGCAGATGTTGGTTGTAGACTTTGTAATCCTAAACAATTAATCTTCACTAAACAATCAACCTGCAACATACAAGTTACAGCCACAAAGGGTCAATACATTTGAATTGTATTGGCAAGTGATACTATGGAATATATAGTGGAGTCTATCATCTATATGCATTTGGCTAAGTGGAGTTGAGGCTTGCATTGCTCAAAATATATTCTTCTTATCATTTTGAAAATACTAAGTTTTTGCTTTGTCAAAAATCATTTCCCTCAATCAAAGATTTCAAGATCTTTGTACCAAGCCATCTCTCCATCAATGATTGAAGAATTCAAACAACCCTTGTTCAAACCACAAGATTTTAATTTAGAAATTTGAATGATGAGATTCTTGATTGTTTCCATGTCTTGATGCTCAAATTGTCCTTTACCAGGGACATGGCTAAGTACTTAGATTTTACACTCTGCAGAGGTGGTGCACTTTACCCACAAGACTTGGTTTCCCAAGACAAAATCTTTCAGAAGCCTTCCCTTAGACCAAAATGGACGCGTTCCAACCTATCAAACACTACCACCCACTGTCCATTTGGCTAAGTTCTTGCAACCTATATGATCATGGCAGAGCCCATATTGCCAAGTGGTTGCACTTGAAGCTTCTCAACATTTGACATCTCAAATCTCTTTGTTTCCTGGGTGGCCATCCACAAGTGAGATACACAATCCAAGCCTATGGCATTGTGAACCACTCAACCATTCTCCACCAAGCAAGCCCATTCCACCCAGGTGATTCATTAACTTAGTTGTTTTATTAAACAAAACTTAAGTCCTCAGACTTAGAATATTTTTCCATAGTGTGAATATATATTCCACCCATATTTTCTATTAGCTAGGCTAAGCTTGGTAGTAGTAGGAATCTTAACTTAGGAAAATCCTACTAAGGATCCATCTACAAGGTTTTCCTATAGCAAGATCTATACTTAGCAAAATCCATGCAAGTTTACTTAGCAAAATCACTAATGCATAATAAAAGTATTGGGATAGAAAGTATGAAGCATCACTTGCCTTTTTGGAAGGAAATGGTAGTTCACTCCTTGATTTTGCTAGTCTCACACTTCACTACAAGTCAAACAAGCAAACACAAAATCAATCCACATTCCAACCAAAGTCAAACAAACAATTCTTCACACACACAAAGTAATGGGATCTAAGTCATGCATGGGAGCATGCACAAGATAGTTTTATTTTGCAAAGGGGGTCTCTATGGGTTTCTAAACTTTGTAAGATCCAATTTGGTCATTTACCAAAGTGGCAAAGTCATTAGCAAGAGGGTTTTGTCCAAAAACTATTTTTACATCCATTCATCATTTCATGTGGTGAAAAATGTTTTTATTAAGGCAAATCTCTTAAGTTGAATGAGTTGCTATTGCAAAACTTGGTGTTTTTGGGTCAGTAGGTTTGGTCCAAACCATTTTCTCAAAGATTTCTTTCCATAACCATTTTTATAATAAAATCAACACTTTTATTTGTCTAGAAATGGTTTTAAATTAAAGAATCATTTCTTAATTTCTCCAAATACATTTTTGTGTCCACAAAGTGTTTCCTAGGGTCAGTAGGTTCAAATTAATCCAATTGCCAAAGATTTTAACCCTAAATTCAATTTTAAACAATTTTTACATTCATAACAAGCATACAAATGTTTCTACAATTTCAAACAAGATAACAAATACTATTTGTCAAACTAAGGCCATGGTTGGCTAGGGTTTGTTCTCCTGAATTCATTGATATAAAATTTGCAAAATTTGGACGTGTGGTTTGAAAGTTACAAAGGTTTGAAAATTGCATATCAATCTGATTTCAAACTCAGTTTTAAACCAATTCAACTGACACGTGTCTTATCCTTATTCGCTGATACCGCTTCGGTTGGATCAAGCATCGAGAGGCGTTGGATCAAGTTGAATCGTAAGGCTCTGAAGACGTACCCTTTCGGCGGTAAATGATTCTATCGTGCCCGCCCGATCTAGATCGAACGCAATCACTGACATCAATCTCGGACCATCAACGGGCGGTCGGTCAACGACGGAGGCGGCCTTCTGAGGGTGAGGAGAAGGAGTAGCTCACCGGGTTCGCTGACGCTCGCTGATGATCAACGTGGTACGGGTGGGTCAAGGGGCGCACTGGGTCGAGCTTGATTGCTCGCCGGAGTTGAAGACAACGTCGGGCGTGTCAGGTGGTCGTGGGCGAGGATAGGGGCGCCCTAAGACAAGCGGAGAATGCAGTTAGGTTCGTAAGAGAGGCGGTATGTGTGCATCATCGAGGCGGAAGGGGTGGTCGATGTTACTGGAGGACTCGCGGAGTAAAGCGGGAGCCAGCGTACTGGTGGTTGTCGTTGGCGAGGCTCAGAGGTGCCCGCGGTCAAGTGGGTGGTACGGGGAGGAAGGTCTGGGAGTGGGGAAGCTTCCAGGGTGCTCGGGGAGGCTCGGGGTGGTGAGGGGCTGCCGGATTCGTCGGTGGAAGCTCGTCGGAGACGGAGCTGCTCGAGGACAAATTGCGACGGCCTGGAGGCGTGCTCGGGGAAGGAGTCAGGGGGAAAATGAAGAAGGGGTGCTGGCGATTTATCCTGCGTGGTCAAGGGGCAGATTCATTGCGTGATTAAGGCGTATTACGCCGGAGTTAATCCGCCTGCAACGGCCGGCGAGGGGTGGGGGAGAAGGGTCGTGCGGGTGGGGAGGACAAACAGTGGAAAGGGTCCACTGGTCAGTGGAAAAACGTTTCAGGTGGGGTCCTCTGCCGTCGGTGTGTAATGCAGTTCGAGTGGAAAAAGCAGTTCGGGGAGGAAGTTGGGCTAGGTGGCTCTTCTTTGGGTTAGTTGGGCCAGATTTGGTGGGCTGTTCTATTTTTCTGTCTAATTCTTTTCTTTTCCATTTCTATTTCTGATTTGTTATTTGAAACAATTATTCAAGCATTCAAATAATTCAACAATTCAAACAATCATTAAACTTTGCATTGTGTTTTGGTTCTGTTCATCAACATAATCCAACACTCCAAAATAAAATAATATTTTTATTCCTTTTTAGGATCTATTTAATATAAAATAGACCATAGTTATTTAATCAAATATGGTATGATTTATTTAATAAATCTCCATTTAAAGTCCAAAATATTTCTCCAAATCAAATCAGTAGGTATTATTTGGAAATAAAGAATACTTAAAATACTTGTTTATAATAAAATAACATTTTATTATAGGGTCCATTAATAATTAAATAAAATGGACCTTAGTTATTAAATCAAATAGAGTTTGATTTTATTATTAAAATCTTTATTTGAACCTAAATATTTTCAGAATAAAATTGGTAGGCTTAATTTGGGAAGTATATAATATTTGGTAATTTGTTTTAAAACAAAATAACCTTTTATTTTAGTGTCCATTATTAATTAACATAATAGGCTTTCATTATTAAATCCAATAGGATTTGTTTTATTGAGATATTTATTTTGAAATCTAAAATAAAACCAAAACACTTTAGTAGGTTTTATTAGAGAATATAAAATACTTGGAAAACCTATTTTAAACAATTTAATAAGTCTTGATGTTTTAATTAAAATAGTAAAACCTTTCATAATAAATTTTGATATTAATTCCTTATTATTTTATTTTTAAATAAACCTTTGTTATTTTTATTTATAATAAAATGTTTTAATTCCAAAACTTGGCCAAGTTTTTAATTTGGCTTTATAAAACAATCTTTGTTTATAAAACCTTATTTTCTTTTGAATACCAAATCTTTTATTAAAGGATCAAGTAATAGTATTCTCAAAACATTTTTAATTTCCTTTATTAAATGTTTATCTTTATGAATCCTTTTAAGATCTTAATTAATTCAAATGGGTTTGAAGTCCTAATTGAATTCAAAAAGTTTCTTCTGGCTTTGAAATTTAAACAAAGTTTTAGTTTATTCATTTATTTTCACATTACAAGATTTGGAAAATCTTGGGATGTGACACCATGATTAGTAGATCATAATATTGCAAAGAGTTGGTCAAGGGGTGGTAGTATATGGATGTGAGCTTCTGCCAAAGTAGGCAAGATGATAAGATTTGTAGAGAAGATTATTATCTTGACTAGAAAACCATCATGGATGAGTGAGAACCAGAATGGATTAGCCAAGGGAAAGAGTGGAATTTGGTAGTAATAATGATGTACTACAATATGGTTCAAGTACATTCTCAACAATGCACAAATATTAGAATGGGTGGAGTCTCAAAATTGAATCCTCATAAGGATTTCAGACATAGCCATTTGGGCAGATTTAGGGTTTTAGACTAGATTACAAGAGTAGATGATTCTGAGAAAGAGCTAGGTTCCAAACTCATGATCAAGGAGCTGATGTTGAAGTGTTAACTAAGTAGTTAGGATCCATGCTTAGATTGGGTCTTCACTGAGTTGGAAACTAACAAAAGGTATTATCCCTAGATTGATCTGGTTAGGAGATGAGATGCTCATTTTAGTGGCCAGGGATGGGATCAATCTTAGGAGGTTTGATTAGGAATTGTATTCTTGCTTTTAGCTTGATCCTATAGGATGAGCTCCTAGGGTGGCTCATGCTACTTCCTAAGCAAGTAGGGAAATCAGCATATCAAGGCAATTCATCAGACAGCAGATCAAGGCAATTCATATTATTAACTTATCCAACTACTACTAATGTTACCATCAAGCCTAGCTTGAGGTAAGGATGGGTATTTTGAAGAGGTTGTGATTTTGAATTAGGGTAAGGACCTCTTGGTATTTCTACCAAGATTTGGAATAAAATGTTTTATGAAAGGTTTTGGAAAACCTAGAGATAAGTGTAGTTGGGAGTTCTGTCTTGAAAACATAAGGAGAGTATATGTAGCTCTCCATAGTTTTGTTAAGGAGAAACTGAGCAAAATATTTTTGTTATCAAAGTTATCTTGGCTTAGGTTTGAAATGCCAGAACATTTGAGAATATGAAAGGTGAGCCAAGATATCTCTTTTGTAAAATATCTTTTGTCAAATAGGGTTGAGATAAGAAGTATATCACCTAAATAAACAATCAGTTGCATGAACACAAGCAGACAAGTAAGCAAACATTGCAACACTTTAATAAGAAAAAGTTTTTGTTCCCCTTAATTTTTGCCTTTTTGAAAAAAGATCAGGGTTGCTGAAATTGGGATGTTACAGACCTTTCCCCCTTAAAAGAATCTCGTCCCGAGATGTGGGAGGAGTAGGGTTGGGTGATAACCTCCGCTTAACAATTTCAGTGGTGAATGTAGGAGATATGCCCAAGAGGCAATAATAAAGTGGTTATTATCATATCTTCATACTTATGATAAATGTTTACATACCAAGCTATAATTGTATTAACCGGAAGCATTAATACTTGTGTGATTTGTAAACATAAAAGAGTCCCTAGTAAAGCCTCTTGTTAAACTAGCTTGTTTCCTGATCATGAACATAGAGATGTTATTAACAACAGGGTCATATCATTAGGAGAATGATGTGATGGACATACTCCTATAGTTAAGTGTAGCATAAAGATCAAGTCATTTAATATAGTTCATCTGCTATAAGCTTTCTGATACATAGTAACCTAATTCCTTCGACCATGAGATCATGTTAATCACCATCACCGGAAGGATGCTTTGATGACATCAAACACCACACCGTAACTGGGTGGCTATAAAGGTGGCATTGAGTGTTCAGAAAGTATGGGTTGAGGCACATGGATCAAGAGTGGGATTTGTCCATCCATATGACGGATAGATATACTCTGGGCCCTCTCGGTGGAATGTCATCCAATTAGCTTGCAAGCATGTGACTGGCTCACAAGGGATCATGTAACATCCCAAAAATCATGATTCAAAACTCATGCATATCATCCATGCATCCATCATCATTTATGGTTTTATCTCAAAATCATTTCAAACAGGAGAAATTGTTGCTCATTATTTGATGTATGAAAACCCTAGCCTTTGTGCTACATGCTAATGATAAAGGTGCTATATTTCATTAAAGATATTTTGAATTCAAACTTAAGTGATTTCAAAAGCTTGGGCAAAGTTTCAAAACAAACTATGGAATAAAACCAAAGTTATGCCTATTATTATATCTCCAAAAAGGCTTGGTTTTATTGTATTATTTTCAAATAACCCAAGTAGGTCTGAATGAACAAAGGTAGTTGACACTTATTTGGGTGCAAGGATCACTGTACAAAAAGCTAGAACAGGTTTGAATTCAAACTTATTTGAAATGGGGTTTGAAAACCATTTCTAGAAAATCAATCAGAAAAAGAAAAGGAGTAAAGGGGAAAAAAATAGACAGCAAACCAATCTGGCCGACCCACGGCCCAACCAGCCCAGCTCCCACCCAGCAAGCGTTTTCTTTCACCGCACCCACCAGCTCGACAGGCAGGACCACTCCCTCCTCCTCTCTACGACAACCGCTGCCCACGCTGGTAATGCCTCCACCCCACCTGGTTCATCCCCAAATTGACGCCGGCCGTTTCCTGTTGATTTGCGCAGCTTCAATTCGCGTAAATGCACGAGTAAATCTTGCTCGTATCCTGGCTACTTAAACCCCCTCTGCCCCCTCTCCATTCTCCCCCAAACTGTAAGCCCAGAGCGCCCCCAGGCTGCACGAATTTCTCACCGCAACCCCGCTGTCTCCGACGAGCTGCAGCCACAATTCCGGCCAACTACGACCACCCCTCTGCTCCTGGTTCACACGAGCAGGCTCCATTTGACCTCGCGCACCTCCCAGTACCACTAGCTCGCCTGCGCGTGACCCGAGCGTCGGCAGCATAGCGGCCCAGCACCACCGTCTTCGGCTTCAACTCCGTCGAGCTCCCCCGGTAAGTTCGGACCGCCCCAAGCCCCCTCCTTCACGCACGCGTCTTCTCCGTGATCTTCATGTCCCAAACCTTCTTGCCTCCTCGTGACCGGCTGTCGTCGACCTCGAACAGAGCCGCCCGTCGCCAGACCCTACTCCGGCGAGCAATCCACCGCAACCCTGAGTGCCCCTTGCCGAGCCGTTCGTACGTTGAGCATCACCTCGTCCTTGCGATCATGGTGAGTATCTTCCCTACGCATCTAGCTTCCTGTATCTCCGGCGCCGCCACCATCTGGCCGTCGACGCCGCGAGCAGCCGTTAAGCGCCGCCAGTTAGTGGCTTGATGTCTATGTCCGTTGGATCTATATCGTAGGGCTAGGATAGATCATAATCGAAGGGTATCGCATGCCTCTGCGCCGCTAGATCTAAGTAGATCCTACGGCCTGCGTCTGTCGATCCAAACGAATCGGTACGCGCCAGTAATATTGCGACACGTGTCTAGGGTTGATTCAAAAACAGAATTCAAAAGCATTGATCCCGGTTTTCAAATGGCTATAACTTGAGATTCCCACGTTAGATTTTTGCAAATTTTATACCGTTGGAATCAGTGAATCAAGGCCTTTCTGAATCTGCAATGTGTTTAACAAATAGTATCTGTTAAAATGACTTTGTATGCAGAAACATGTTTAGGTCCATTTTGGGCATAGTTTTTGTTTAGCAATTTGTTTTAGAGCTAAATAAGTTTAGTTAGCAAACTTTGTGACTTGTTTTGTTTCTGTATCATACACTTGCTTGGTAGAGTTTTCAAAAACATCACTTAGTAATTTCTTGCATACATGCATTCATATTTTTGTTTGTATATAAATTGTGTGTAATTGTATGCTACAAATTTTGTGTAGATTTTGCTAGTGACTGTGATTGTGAAGAGTGCTACTCTCCCCATTACCAAGGCAAGTGATACTTCATGATATTTCCACCCTTTATTTTGAATAAGCATTAGAATTATTTTTGCTAAGTCTTGCATGCTACTTTTGCCAAATGTTATGTTGGGAAATCCTATGTAGTGTAGAATTGTAGAATTGTTTGGGAATTTTCCTAAGTTAAGTTACTATGCCATGCTTAGCCTAGCTAATAGAAAACAAGGTTTGGTAAAGTATGTACATGCTATGGTGAAATAATTCTAAGTCTTTTGGGACTCATGCTTTTCTTAATAAAACAACTAAGTCAATGAACTTCTTGGGTGGAATGGGACTTGAATGGTGGTTTATGGTTGAGTGTTTACACAAGGCCATGGATTTGGCTTGTGTATCTCACTTGTGGTATGCCACCCAGGCACAAAGGGATTTGGATGCCAAGTGTTGAAAAAGCTTACAGTGCAACCACTTGGCAATATGGGCTCTGCCATGATCATATAGGTTGCTAGAACTTAGTCACTTGGACAGTTGGTGGTAGTGGGAATGATAGGTTGGAGCGCGTCCATTTGACTAAGGAAAGGCTTCTGAAAGGTCCTGTCTTGGGAAACCAAGTCTGGTGGGGAAAGTGCACAACCTCTGCAGATGGAAAATCTAAGTACTTAGCCAAGTCCATGGCAATGGACAACTTGAGCATCAAGACATGGAAGCTACAAGAATCTCATCACTCCAACTTCTAAGTAAAATTTGTGGGTGAACAAGGGTGAAGGACCCCAATGTCTATTGGTGGTTTCTTGGGAAGTTTTGACAAAGAAAAACTTAGTGTTTTCAACTAATAGGAAAAACCTATTTTGAGAAAAGCAAGCCAAGCTACACTTAGCCAAAATGCATATAGTGATATAGTCCACTTAAAATTTACTAAGGTATCACTTGCCAATACTATTCCAAAGTATTGACCCTCTGTGGCTGTAACTTGTAATGTTGCAGGTTACTCCGATGATGATTAGGAGTCATGAGTCTACACTCAACATCCTTGCCTGTGGCACACGAAGATGAAGACTTATGTTTATTTACTTATTCCAAGAACTCTTGTATTAGGCCTATGGCCCTGAGTTGTAAAAGACTATGTTTTATCTCTGGAATGAATGTAATAAATGTCCTTTGTATCTGTGTACTTCATCTTAAACTGTGGATGCTAGCAATGATCCAGGGACTAGCATTGCAATCACAGGGATCCTTTTCCTTTACAAAGGAGGGATCTTACAGATGGTATCAGAGCACTGTGTTGCCTGTAGGATTATGACCCTAGGATTGGAAAACCACTAAGGAAAATTTTTTCAACTACTTATACACTTGTCTATTCTTCTCGTAAACTTTTCTAATCTTCTCATTCTCATCTCTATTTGTAGATGAACTCCATCAACGAAGCCGTGAATAAAGGGCCACTCATGACCATGACCTTGGAGTGTGAAACTGAGTTTCCCAAGATTCTCTAGGACCTCATGGTGGAAATGGAAGCACATGGTGCAGCTGTTTACAAAGGCTTTCCAGTGATGGATGAAGGAGTGGAGTATTGGTGGGTGCAACTTCACTTGTACAAAAACAAGGAAGACAACCACAAAGAAAGAGGTTTCTGCATGTACACCAACACTGTGATGCACACCACATTCTTTGAGTCAGCAAGAGAAGCAGCTTGGAGGACTATCAAAGAACTTAGTGCTAGAGTAAGTGCAGAATGCTCAACCTCCAAAAGGACTTAGAGAAAGAGAAGGAGCTTACCCAAGAGTTGGAAGCCACCAACCAATCATTAAGGGGAGATATTATAGACTTAGTGATGGAATCATGTGAACAAGATAGATGGATTGCCTCTAGGAACATTGTGTTAGCCAACAGATCCAGTGAGATAGGATTGTGAACGCACTTCGTTAGTTGGACCACCACCTATCACCTTATTTTCCAAAATGATACCTTAAATAAGTTTGGACCTTGATTGATGTAATAGAATCATGTATGCATGACTTGTGTGATTTTGTGTCCCATGGATATGTATGAAATGTTTGTCTTGTTTTATCTTAAATTGTGTTGTCCTAACTTTTCTATCTTATAAATAGATGTCTATTACCATCAGCACTGTTGAGGAGTTCCAGGGTACCCGTTTTGGTCCTCCTATCATTGAGCTTACCACTTTGCTCAATCTCCCTCTTCCCACCATTATGGTGCACCCACTCACCAAGTTCGAGAGGAAGGACCTCTAGGGCTTCAAGGTGAACCAGCCCGGACGCCAGGCAGAGCCTACTACAGAGGCCATCGTCTTCAAGCTTATGCATGATGACAGGGAGAGAGGCATGGAGGTTGTCATGCATGACCTGATAGGACGTCTTTTAGGCCGTCACTCCCGACAGGTTAGGGGCACCCACTTCCAGGTCTTCGGAAGACGTGATGATGATGGAGAGTCCATCGACTTTGAGGACGACTCGAGGGACGCAGCAGAGCCGATACGTCTCTATCTCCAGGACTTAGAGTCTCTTATTAGGCACGTGGACACGGACAGGACCAATGTCATGCTCAGCAATGACGAGCTCCAGGTGCAGCTTCGCGAGAAGGACAAGCTTTTCGCACAGCAGGATGAGATAGTCAAGGAAATGGAGGCGAAGTTCGAGACCCAGGACCGTAAGTTCAAGAGTCAGGAGAAACGCGTCCAGGATAGGAACAAGAAGATCCGGGACATGACTGAAGAACTGAAGTCCAAGGATTTCGAGCTAGAGCAGCAGCAGATGGTGATCGAGAGGCTTCGCTCCCAGAAGAGGGCTCTCAAGGCCAAGATCGATTCCTTGACCACTATGATTGAGGAAAACAAGACCGCGATGGAGAACGCAGGTCTTACCTTTGTCGAGGAGGAGATTGATGCTGATGAGTAGACTTGACTACTCGTTTATCTTTCATTATCGTACTTGTTATTTGTGAACTTATTATTGGACCATCCGACATGGGGATGGCTTGCCACTTGTGTGTGATTTATTTCGAGAACTTGTTATCTGGTTGTTGAACTTTTATCTTGTGATGCATGCTTTGTGTTTGCTTGTAATGTAATGTGCATAAAACATCTATGGGTATCTCATTCTTATCTCTATTTGAACAAACCACAGATGCCTCCCCGTCGCGCAAACCCCAACCCCAACAACATCACTCCAGAAATGCAACATATGATGAATGCTCAAACACAGCTTATGCAGATGATGACAACATTCATTCAAAACCAGAATAACAACAACAACCCCAATAACAACAACAACAATAACAACAACAACAACAACCCTCCGGGTTTTGATATGCTCACAAGATTTCTGTGTTTGAGGCCAGCAAAGTTTTCAGGGACGACTGATCCCATGGTGGACAATGATTGGCTACGTTCTGTGAACAAGGACTTAGTGACCGTGGGCTGCACGGATCTTTGAAAAAGTCGAGTTCGCATCTGTTGGAAGGACCAGCCGCCACATGGTGGGACAACTTCCAAATCACCACTCCTTTAGATGAGGTGACTTGGGCTATCTTTGAAGATGGCTTTCGCACTGCTCATATCTCATCAGGAATGATGAGCCTGAAAAAGAAGGAGTTTCACAACCTGAAGTAGCGCCACCGCAGCATGGCTGAATACATAGAAGAGTTCAACAATCTGGCGCGCTATGCACCAGATGAGGTTGACACAGATGCCAAAAGAAAGGAAAAGTTTCTGGAAGGCTTAAATGATGAGATGAATCTGCAGCTGGCTGTGGCTTATGTTCCCACTTATCAGTCGCTCTGTGACAAGGCTGCTATATTGGAGAACAAAATGAAGCAAGTCGAGAGTAGGAAAAGAAAGCACTCCAACAAGCACAACTCGGGATCGTCTCACAAACAATCTCACTATGATGACAGTGGAAGCTCAGGATCCCATAAGCATGGGAAATTCAACAAGCACCACAACCACAACCGTCATGACAACAAGCATCACCGCAGTCATGATAATGACAAGTATAAGAACCACAAGAGTGGACATAAGAGCCACCACAGTGGAAATGGTAGTGGAATTGGAAATCAGCCTGCTAAAAGAGACATCAGTCAGGTTGAGTGCTTCAAATGCAAGAAGATGGGACACTATGCAAATGAGTGCCCCGAAAAGAAAGTTGAAGGACCTTTCAAGCTCAATCCTTTTCAGAAAGGTCAGGTGAACCACATTAATGTGGAGGAGGTCTATGAGGAGCCTGACGCTGTTGCTGGAAAGTTCAGACGAAATTCCGTTCCAGCATTTGTACTCTTTGACACTGGTGCATCTCATTCATTCATATCAAAAGCATTTGTTGATAGAAATGGGTTTGCATCTGAAAACATTGGGTGTCCAATAAAAGTTAGTTCTCCGGGTGGAGATATGATAGTAACTCTTGGATGCCGGGATCATGTCATAGAGTTTGGAAAGCATAAGTTTCCAGTGAGCCTGATAATCCTAGATTCCCAGGGATTAGACGTAATATTGGGAATGGATTGGATGGCTAAGTATGAAGGAGTACTAGATTCTGCTAATCATACTGTTGCACTCACAACCCCAGAAGGAAAAAGAATAAAATTCAGGTCAAACTTTGAATCCAAAGGAAGTAAGCTGAATTCTCTTAAGGGGGTTAGCATGGACAGTGTGCCAATTGTATGTGAGTATCCGGATGTGTTTCCGGAAGAGTTTCCAGAAATGCCACCAGATAGAGATGTGGAATTTCTGATAGATTTGATAACAGGTTCTGGACCAATAGCAAAGAGACCATACAAAATGTCAGTTGATGAACTGAAAGAGCTGAAGAAGCAACTAGGAGAACAGTTGCAGAAAGGATTTATTCAACCAAGTTATTCATCTTGGGGAGCCCCAGTATTGTTCGTGGAGAAGAAAAATAGAAGCCAAAGGTTATGCATAGATTACCGTTCACTCAATGAGGTAACTATCAAGAACAAATATCCTTTGCCTAGAATCAACGACTTATTTGATCAGCTTGAAGGAGCATGTGTGTTCTCGAAGATTTATCTCCGGTCAAGCTATTTTCAACTCAAGATAAGAGAGCAAGACATACCTAAAACAACATTCACCACGAGGTATGGATTGTATGAGTATACCGTAATGCCTTTCGGCTTAACCAATGCTCCAGCATACTTCATGAATATGATGAACAAGGTGTTCATGGAATTTCTTGACAAGTTCGTTATCGTTTTCATCGATGACATCTTAGCTTACTCTAAGAGCAAAGAAGAACATGAGGGACACTTGCGTTTGATACTTGAGAAGTTGAGAGAACATAAACTTTATGCCAAATTCAGCAAGTGTGAGTTTTGGTTAGAGGAAGTTGGTTTTCTTGGTCATGTTATGACAAAGGATGGTGTGGCAGTTGATCCTGCTAAAGTTTCAGCTGTGACAGAATGGGAATCTCCCAAGAATGTGAAAGAAGTACGCAGTTTCCTTGGCTTAGAAGGTTACTACAGAAGGTTCATTGAAAATTTCTCAAAGGTTGCTAAGCCAATGATTGAATTGTTAAAGAAGGACAAGAAATTTGCTTGGTCTGAAGGTTGTGAAGTCAGCTTCCAAGAATTGAAGAAGAGACTTGTAACAGCACCGGTTCTATACGCCATTTGGAAAAGGATTTCCAAGTATATTGTGATGCGTCTCATCAAGGTTTGGGTGTCGTGCTTATGCAAGACGGTAAAGTTGTGGCCTATGCCTCGAGACAACTCAAAACACATGAAGTGAACTATCCTACTCATGATTTGGAGTTAGCCTCTGTCGTCCATGCACTCAAAACATGGAGACATTACCTCTTGGGTAAGCGTTGTGAAGTGTTCACGGACCACAAAAGTTTGAAGTATATCTTCACCCAAAAGGAAATCAATATGAGACAAAGAAGATGGTTAGAGCTTATCAAGGATTATGACCTGAGTTTGCAATACCACCCCGGCAAAGCAAATGTTGTAGCAGATGCTCTAAGTCGTAAGGTATTTGTGAATGGCCTTACCAAAGGAGAATTGCCAGATGATTTGTGTGCTCAATTCAAAGAACTTAGATTGGAGATTGTGCCTGAAGGATATCTTATGTCTTTGGATGTTCAACCCACTTTGTTGGACAAGATCCGAGAAGCTCAGAAGACCGATAAGGAAATTGAAAGGATTAAGGAAAATATTGGCCAAGGGAGAGCTAAAAATTTCCATGAAGACGAACAGGGTACATTATGGCATGGGAAACGTATCTGTGTTCCACAAGATCCGGAGTTGCGGAAACTGATTTTGCAAGAAGCCCACAACTCTCCGTATTCTATTCACCCGGGAAACACTAAAATGTACATGGACATGAAAGAAAGATTTTGGTGGAACAATCTCAAGAGAGACATCGCCGAACATATTGCTTTGTGTGATGTATGTAGTAGAGTAAAAGCGGAGCATCAGAAACCAGCAGGTTTGATTCAACCACTACCTATTCCTGATTGGAAATGGGACAAGATTGGTATGGATTTCATTACCGGATTACCAAGGACCAGATCAGGATATGATTCCATATGGGTAGTAGTGGATCGCTTAACTAAAGTGGCCCATTTCATACCCGTGAAGACAACTTATACAAGTGCCAAGTTAGCCAAAATCTACATGAGTAGAATTGTATGCCTTCACGGTGTACCTAAGAGTATTGTGTCCGATAGGGGAACCCAATTCACTTCCCATTTTTGGAGACAGCTACATGAGTCATTGGGAACGAGGTTGGAATTGATCGCTTTTCATCCTCAAGCCGATGGACAAGCAGAAAGGACTAATCAAATTCGGAAGACATGTTGAGGGCATGTGCCCTAGATTATGGAGCAAGTTGGGATGAAAGTCGCCTTACGCAGAATTTTCTTATAACAATAGCTATCAAGCCGACATTGAGATGGCACCGTTTGAGTTCTCTACGGAAGAAAATGTACCACCCATTGTTATGGAATGGTGTGGGAGAAAGAAGTTTATTTGGGCAGATCTTATCAAAGAAGTGAAGATAAGGTCAAATTGGTTAAGGAGACGGTTGAAGATAGCACAGTCTGCGAGAAAAGCTACGCAGATCCTAAGCGTAGAGAAGTCACCTACGAAGTTGGTGATAGAGACTATCTTAGAGTATCACCACTCCGTGGAGTGAAAAGATTCGGAGTCAAAGGAAAGTTGGCACCAAGATATGTTGGGCCATTCAAGATTCTGAGTCGCAAAGGAGCAGTGGCTTATGAGGTTGAACTGCCAGCATCTCTATCATCAGTCCATAATGTATTTCATGTGAGTGAGCTTAAGAAATGTCACCCAGAAATGGAAGAATCTTCTTTGAAGGATACCATACCTTTGGAAGAAGTTCAACTAGAAAGTGATCTCACTTATGAAGAAAAGCCTATCAAGATTCTTGAGACTGCAGAAAGAGTCACGAGAACAAAGACTATCAAGTTTTGCAAAGTGCAATGGAACCATCATACCGAAGAGGAAGCAACATGGGAAAGAGAAGATGATCTTCGGAAAGACCACCCTCACCTATTTGCTAGCCAATCCGAATCTCGAGGGCGAGATTCACCTTAAGGGGGTTAGATTTGTAACATCCCAAAAATCATGATTCAAAACTCATGCATATCATCCATGCATCCATCATCATTTATGGTTTTATCTCAAAATCATTTCAAACAGGAGCAATTGTTGCTCATTATTTGATTTATGAAAACCCTAGCCTTTGTGCTACATGCTAATGAGAAAGGTGCTATATTTCATTCAAGATATTTTGAATTCAAACTTAAGTGATTTCAAAAGCTTGGGCAAAGTTTCAAAACAAACTATGGAATAAAACCAAAGTTATGCCTATTATTATATCTCCAAAAAGGCTTGGTTTTATTGTATTAATTTCAAATAACCCAAGTAGGTCTGAGTGAACAAAGGTGTTTGACACTTATTTGGGTGCAAGGATCACTGTACAAAAAGCTAGAACAGGTTTGAATTCAAACTTATTTGAAATGGGGTTTGAAAACCATTTCTAGAAAATCAATCAGAAAAAGAAAAGGAGTAAAGGGGGAAAAAATAGACAGCCAACCAATCTGGCCGACCCAGCCCAACATGGCCCAACCAGCCCAGCAGCTCCCACCCCGCAAAACGTTTTCTTTCACCCGCCCCCGCACCCACCAGCTCGCTGACAGGCAGGACCCACTCCCCCTCCTCCTCTCTCGCTGACAACCGCGGCCCACGCGGGTACCGTCGTCTCCACCCCCACGACTGGTTCATCCCCAAATTGACGCCGGCCGTTTACTGTTGATTTGCGCAGCTTCAATTCGCGTAAATGCACGATTAAATCTCGCTCGTATCCTGGCTACTTAAAACCCCTCTGCCCCCTCTCCATTCTCCCCCAAACCCTAAGCCCAGAGCGCCCCCAGGCTGCACGAATTTCTCACCGCAACCCCGCTGTCTCCGACGAGCTGCAGCCATGATTCCGGCCAACTACGACCACCCCTCTGCTCCTGGTTCACACGAGCAGGCTCCATTTGACCTCGCGCACCTCCCAGTACCACTAGCTCGCCCGCGCGTGACCCAGAACGTCGCAACGCAAGCGACTGAGCGCCACCGTCTTCGGCTTCAACTCCGTCGAGCTCCCCCGGTAAGTTCAGACCGCCCCAGGCCCCCTCCTTCACGCACGCGTCTTCTCCGTGATCTTCTGTATCTGACCAAACCTTCTGTTTGCCTCCTCATGACTGACAGCGTCGTCTTCGACCTCGAACAGAGCCGCCCGTCGCTAGACCCTACTCCGGCGAGCAATCCACCGCAACCCTGAGCGGCCCTTGCCAAGCCGTTCGTACGTTGAGCATCACCTCGTCCTTGCGATCATGGTGAGTATCTTCCCTACGCATCTAGCTTCCTGTATCGCCGGCGCCGCCACCATCTGGCCGTCGAGGCCGCGAGCAGCCGTTAAGCGCCGCCAGTTAGTGGCTTGATGTCTGTGTCCGTTGGATCTATATCGTAGGGCTAGGATAGATCATAATCGAAGGGGTATCGCATGCCTCTGCGCCGCTAGATCTAAGTAGATCCTACGGCCTGCGTCTGTCGATCCAAACGAATCGGTACGCGCCAGTAATATTGCGACACGTGTCTAGGGTTGATTCAAAAACAGAATTCAAAAACAGATTTAGATCCAGTTTTCAAATGGCTATAACTTGAGATTCCCACGTTAGATTTTTGCAAATTTTATACCGTTGGAATCAGTGAATCAAGGCCTTTCTGAATCTGCAATGTGTTTAACAAATAGTATCTGTTAAAATGACTTTGTATGCAGAAACATGTTTAGGTCCATTTTGGGCATAGTTTTTGTTTAGCAATTTGTTTTAGAGCTAAATAAGTTTAGTTAGCAAACTTTGTGACTTGTTTTGTTTCTGTATCATACACTTGCTTGGTAGAGTTTTCAAAAACATCACTTAGTAATTTCTTGCATACATGCATTCATATTTTTGTTTGTATATAAATTGTGTGTAATTGTATGCTACAAATTTTGTGTAGATTTTGCTAGTGACTGTGATTGTGAAGAGTGCTACTCTCCCCATTACCAAGGCAAGTGATACTTCATGATATTTCCACCCTTTATTTTGAATAAGCATTAGAATTATTTTTGCTAAGTCTTGCATGCTACTTTTGCCAAATGTTATGTTGGGAAATCCTATGTAGTGTAGAATTGTAGAATTGTTAGGGAATTTTCCTAAGTTAAGTTACTATGCCATGCTTAGCCTAGCTAGTAGAAAACAAGGGTTGGTAAAGTATGTACATGCTATGGTGAAATAATTCTAAGTCCTTTGGGACTCATGCTTTTCTTAATAAAACAACTAAGTCAATGAACTTCCTGGGTGGAATGGGACTTGAATGGTGGTTTATGGTTGAGTGGTTACACAAGGCCATGGATTTGTCTTGTGTATCTCACTTGTGGTATGCCACCCAGGCACAAAGGGATTTGGAGGCCAAGTGTTGAGAAAGCTTACAGTGCAACCACTTGGCAATATGGGCTCTGCCATGATCATATAGGTTGCTATAACTTAGTCACTTGGACAGTTGGTGGTAGTGGGAATGATAGGTTGGAGCGCGTCCATTTGACTAAGGAAAGGCTTCTGAAAGGTCCTGTCTTGGGAAACCAAATCTGGTGGGGAAAGTGCACAACCTCTGCAGATGGAAAATCTAAGTACTTAGCCAAGTCCATGGCAATGGACAACTTGAGCATCAAGACATGGAAGCTACAAGAATCTCATCACTCCAACTTCTAAGTAAAATTTGTGGGTGAACTAGGGTGAAGGACCCCAATGTCTATTGGTGGTTTCTTGGGAAGTTTTGACAAAGAAAAACTTAGTGTTTTCAACTAATAGGAAAAACCTATTTTGAGCAAAGCAAGCCAAGCTACACTTATCCAAAATGCATATAGTAATATAGTCCACTTAAAATTTACTAAGGTATCACTTGCCAATACTATTCCAAAGTATTGACCCTCTGTGGCTGTAACTTGTAATGTTGCAGGTTACTCCGATGATGATTAGGAGTCATGAGTCTACACTCAACATGCTTTCCTGTGGCACATGAAGATGTTGACTTATGTTTATTTACTTATTCCAAGAACTCTTGTATTAGGCCTATGGCCCTGAGTTGTAAAAGACTATGTTTTATCTCTGGAATGAATGTAATAAATGACCTTTGTATCTGTGTACTTCATCTTAAACTGTGGATGCTAGCAATGATCCAGGGACTAGCATTGCAATCACAGGGATCCTTGTCCTTTACAAAGGAGGGATCTTACAGATCACATATCACTGGAACGATAAAAGAGTACTTATCGGTAACAAGGTTGAACTAGGTATGCAGAGATACCGACGATCAAAACCTCGGATAAGTAAACCATCGTGAGACAAAGGGAAATTGGTATCGTATGTAAGTGGTTCATTCGATCGCAAAGTAATCGTAGAAATATGTGGGAGCCATATGAATTTCCAGATTCCTCTATTGGTTATTGATCGGTGAAGTGTCTCGATCATGTCCGCATAATTCACGAACCGTAGGGAGACACACTTAAGGATTCGATGTTGTTGAGTAGTTCTGTAATGATGAGTAAGAGACCGAATGTTGTTCGGAGTCTCGGATGGGAACCGGGATATCACGAGGAGATCCGGAATGGTCCGGAGAATAAGATTCATATAAGGAAAGTCGTGTTTCGGAGTTTGGGAATGATTCCGGTGTTTTCATCGGGAATGTTCTAGAAGGTTCCGAAATGTCCGGCACTCCGGAAGGGAAGGGTACATGAATGTGTCATGACAATGTGGAATGGTTGCATCATGTACTAGGTCACTTGGCTGGGCAAAAATAAAGGGAGAAATCAAATCCTAGTTTGAAAGTCAAACGCCAATTTGAAAAAGTCAAACGACAAGTTTGCTTGGTGGAGGGAGAGTAGGAAACCTACTTAGGAGGAAGTCCCTCCCTCCACCCGCCGCCAAGGAGGAGTTGGAGGAGGACTCCTCCTCGGCCTCCCTCCCACCTATAAAACAAGGGCGGTGCCCCTCTTCCCACACCCAACTCACCTCAAACCCTAGCCCCAAGCCATGGCCTCCTCCCAAGTCGCCGCCGCCTAGGGCCCTCACAAGTCGCCGACTAGGGTTTCCCCAAACCCTAGCCGCCGGCTACACCTCTCCCCTTGGTGCCTCTAAACCCTAGACCACCAAGACCTCTCTCATAGTCCACCATACTCGCTCGGCAGGAGAAGCCTGCGAGATCTCCCTCTACTTCAGGTACCATGCGTCGTCTTGCCGGAATCACGGGAGAGTGCTACAACCTCCATTTTCTTTGGAACAAGGGAGAGGAAGGTCTTCATCGAGTACCGAACGTGTGACCGACTGCGGAAGCGCTGCTGGAACGCAGCGCCGGAAGGATCGTCTACGCGATCTTGAGATCGGCAAGAGTACGACTACATCACCCACGAGAATTTACTCTCGTTAAACGCTTTGGAATCTTTGAGGGTGAGTTCCTCTATCGACTCGTTGCTACAATCTAGTAGATAGATCTTGGCTTGTTTGTTTGCATGCGGTAGAATTTTTTTTTCCATGCTACGAACCCCTACAGTGAAAATATTAGATGCTAAACGGTTTTACAACAAACAGGCGTGGTCCGCTACGGGTCGGAGCTGAGTGGCTTCGAATTGGGCAGTTTAGATGAAACGGGTGGAAAACACGTTGTCTTTCCCCTTAGGATGATTCTAGGTAGGTTTGGCATCGACAGGGTCTTTCCTTTTTGAGGCGAGATAGAAGGTTGAGCCTTCTTCAATCCTTTACCATGATTGTCAGCTTCTCTGCCTTCCGATGTTGAAATGCCAGGAGTGTTGGCAAGACGGTCGAATCTACGATGGAGAACTTTCCCGAAGTATCTTTCTGATTATGGAGAAGTGGCAATTGTTGTCTTTTAGGCAGGGTCCATGATTCTGGTTTGGAAGGTTGTTATCACCTAACGGTGACTAGGGTTCGAATTCAGGATTTCATCGGGTTTTGGGCGGGAAAGACGCAGTCTTTAACCCTTAGAGCGATACTAGGGGTGCTTGATGAAGTCGTGGATCTTCTTGGTTAGAGTTGTTGGGAGAATGTTGCACCTTTGTTGGAGTTTGTAAGATGAAGTTGGGGAGAATCCGGTACTTTTCGTCTAGGATTAGCGATCTTCAGTCGTCCTTGTAGATGCTACTTCTTGAGGTAGGAGGTCTATCGAAAAGGGCGTCTACTAGCTTCTGGGTGGTGAGTTTTGAGCTAGTTAGGGGTCCGATAGGTTGGAGATGCCATTGGAGGTTGGCGGTCTAGGAACGTGATCCTTTGGAATGAGGTCGTTCCGGGTTTGGTCTGATGCAACGTCGTGGGTAAAACACGCAAAGAAGGACACCATACTTGCATATCTTCAAACATGGTTTATACCTAACCTTGAAGATCAGTGCTGGGTAATGGCAAGGGTACTTAGGGTATTACAAAATGGGTCTATTCTATAGAGCGCCGAAGCAATTTAGAGTTTTACAAAACATTCCCTGGGGGGTTACATTGTTCTACCTTAGCCTGTTCGGGTGAGGGAGGGCTACGACGGCTGTTCCTGGGTGCTTCTGGACTCTGGTTGCTGTAGGTGGAGTGTGTACTCCCTTTTGTTATGGCGGGTCCTCAGGGGTTTCAGGGAAATTCAATTCTTCATTGGTGAAAGTGAGGGTCGTGCCTTCTTCGGGGGCTGCTTCGACGGATGGATCTTCCGGGGATGGTGACAGAAGATGGGTCGATACTCCTAGAAGGACAGCTCTCCATTTTCAGTCTCGGGGTTAGCAAAGTCAGAGATCTTTTAGGTGAGTCTTTAGCAAAGATAGAAGAGGAGGGCTTAGCGACATCTTCACATAATCTCGATGTTTTGGATTGCTTTCTACTCCTTGGAGAGTAGTATTTGCGGTGTCGGGTAGTCTTGTCATCTGAAATCTGAATGTCTCGGGTGTTGGGAGGATCGAGTTGACTTCTGAAGATTGTTGATGAGGTCTTCTGGAATGGAGTGGAAAGACGCACCTTAGAGCTTTACTTGAGGTTGTCGAGGCTAGGGTAGATCCTTCATCTGGGAGCATCTGTGTGACACTTGAATTAAGGTCTTCGAGTGACGCCTTATTGCAACTACCTTGCTATGGTGGTTACTTATCGAAGCCGTAAGGGTTATCTCAGGGTAGTTTTTTTAGTGGTTAGCGACACTTCTTATGGGCCCTTGGTTGGGGTGGAGGCAATTTAGCTTCAGATAGGCAATCTTCACTTGAACACTTTGTGTTTCTTTGGATCGACAATGGAGTAGACTCGTTGTCTTCAGGCATCCTTATCTTCAAGGTTTTTGGGGCGTCTGTGTTATGGAGAGGACTTCCCGTTGATTCGGCAGAGGGTTTAATGGGATCGTCGCTCCTTTGGAGGTGGTTTGAACTAAGACACGAATAGGGGTTATCGAAGCTTTATTTATGTGGCCATCCTGTTGAGGAGAGGTTTCTGTTTATGGGATGAGGGGTGTGGTGTCGGGATACACCATTAATGTGGTCTAAGCTTTAGGATCGGATGATACAAGGCAAACAAGCAACACATTCCAAGCATCATATAAGAACATGATAAACAAACAATGCGTACCATAGGTACTAAGGGGTGACTACATGCCATAAGGGGAATCCTATATTAGGGATGCTAATCCTAAGTACGGATGTTACGGGGGTCTGGACTTCTATCTTGCCACCTGGTGTCTTCGGTGACGTACTTGATCAATTTTGGGGGCGATGGGAGGGTTCTGTTGGTATCGCGATCTTGTAGTGTCTTTTGTTGTTTGGTAGCTCCTTTGGTTTGCTTGTCCCTGCGTCTCTTCATCTAGGAGCCTCCGTCTTCGGGGTTTCCAAGCCGGACTTATTTTTGAAAACATAACATTTGAAGGTAGATGAGAGATAAAGTAAGCCATTGTCCAATAGTTTAAGTCGGAGCAGATAAGGTAAGAAGTCTTTCGAAAAGCTTTTGAGAATATTTTTTTTGAAAACTGGTGTTTTTTGAAATAGTCGTTGTCCTGTCTAACGTCCATGCTAACTAAGGTCTCCTACAGTCAGGATGGGTCTGATACCAAGTCTGTGGGACACCGGATTTACGGTCCGAGAATCACCGTTATGCATACAATTCACAATCCCATGATCAGTGAGTCGTGAGCATAACCGACTAGTATCATTACAATATCCCTAAAACAACGATTACAAATCTTACAAAGTCGCCATTATGGAGATTACAACACAATATAGCAGAAGTCTTCAATCGCAGATCCCATTTCATGCCTTAACCTATAGGCATTGACTGTGAGATGGCCTAGCTCACATAGACGTCATCTTCTTCATCGTTTCTCATCTTCTGAAAATTGGCCAAGTAAATAGCCAAGGACAATGCCAGTGAGTACTTTGAATGTACTCGAAAACCACCTTATGAGAATAGTAATAGAGTATATACAATATGGCGGTGGTAGGGGTGGGCTCCAAAGGGGTTCTTGTATAAAATAGTTTCCCTAGTAGATATAGCATTTCTCTATATCTTTGCTAAAAAATGTGATAAAACATTTTGGAAACTCTTTGAAAAGTTTTGTAGAACACTAGGATTGGGTCACCCATTTGATTTTCCTTCCGGTCATCACATGACCAAAGTCATTTCCTCCATTTTTCTGACCATCTCATGGTCAAAACATTTCCAAGCAATTGCTTTTCCGAAATCCTTTTTGAAAACAAAACCAGCACCGCTCTACAGTAGTTTTTCCAACCCGTCCTTAACTGTGGACATGGCTATTCGAATAGATTTACACTCTAGAGAGGTTGTACACTTTACCCACACCATCCGATTATCCGTCCCTGATCTACACCGATCGTTGGTCGAATAACCGATCAAGACCTTCCGGAGGCCCACTCTAATACAAGTGCCTACCCTATGAGTGTTATTCCCCTCAACACCTGGACGCCCTATATAGTTCCCAAGCCAACTGGAGCATGTTTTGCACCTTGATGGGTGTGCGCTTTCAATGAGGGGCTCTTAGTTATTTATCCCGATCGATGCTACGCATGGACCGTTTTTCCGGAGAAGGCCCACCCTCCAGGATTACATGTAGTACTTGCAGGCAACTTATACCGGAGTTGACAAACTTCCATCCCAGCCCAGTCCCATTCTAGAGTAATGTGGTTGCACGGGTTAAGTTGTTATAGCTAAAGCTGCAAAGAACCGGGTGCGTTTTCGCAAACATTTTTCCTCCATCCTTTTTGTAAAACAAAACCTTTATCATTTTTCAAACCTCTCTTGGTGGGTCAAACCTCACCAAGGTTTTCTCATAAAACATTTTATAAACACCTTCTCGGGTCTTCCCATCCTACACTTTTTACTTGGGCTAAAATGGGGTCTCCAAGGGGTTATGGTGTTAAAACACCATCTACCATACAAGGGGAAAATAGGTGCCATCAAGGGGGGTGTACTTAGTAGCACAATTGGTATTAGCTGGAGGAGCCAAGCCACTACCAGGTATAAAACATTATATAATAAAACAATGCATTTTTAGAAATAGTAGATAAAACATGCATAAGTAAAACACTAGGACAAGGGATTATGAGCAAGAAGGTGGCTTGCCTGTGACCAGCGTGATGTCCCTGGACTTCTTCAAAAGAATACCAGAATACCTAGGAATCCCGATAATAATAGAATAACCCAATGCGTCCTTCTTCTCGACGTCACACAATCGCGACTATCGCCGTTATCGAGCAAACATGCAAACAAGAAAAACACCAATCAAGACATGGCATAGAAACATCAAACCATACAGCAAGCAAAGGATACACACATGATATACATCAATAAGGTGTTGGATGATTGGTTTGATGAGATTGTAGGAGATTTGGAGGCATTGGAAAAAAGGATCCTTTGGATTTATAGTCTAGGAATTACCTAAAAGAGCGGTTTTGTCCAAGGACATGTTATGTATGATACCATTATATAAAAATGATATCATCAGAAGCCAACAAAAGTGGTTTCACTATTTTGTCAATTACCATTAATTTATAATTGAATTTCTAGTGAGATAAACTCTAGTTTTAGGAAATAATTCACTAGAATAGTTTTGGATTTTCAAAGATTATTTCCTTGGATGATTAAGTAGTGTTTCGTGTACTAATTCACCAGGAGTTGGAATAATCCCAAAATAATTACCAGAATTCCTTTGGCAAATTCCCAAAGTCAGTACTGGATGATATTTGTCTTTTTAATCGCAAATAATATGTGAGGGATTTTGATGTGATTCCAAAGTCACATGTTATGTATTGGAAATTACTTTCTTCAGAAATTGGAATCTCTCTTTTTGGGATCACAGAAAAATCTTGGTGAATTTATTGGTGAATAAACCATGCACAGAATAGTTTAATTCACCATAATTCAACAGGAGCTTATAAAATTATGCACTACTGGGTTTGAAATATGTTGGTATTTATGTGTGTAGGGAGTTGGAAATAGGTCAAAATCACCTTTGGTTTCATTTGGGAAATTTTCTAAAGGCAGGTTAGGGTTGTTTTTGTCATTTTTGCTATTGTCAAACTATAGTTCAACTTGGCATGAGACAAAGGCCAAAAAATGGGTATTGCAAATACTCATCAGATGAATCTTGAATCATTCCATTTGGATAAGTATAACTTTTTTAGTATTTTATTTCTTGCAATAGATACATGGTAGTAGATTAATTCTCAGAAACAGTACAAATTACTCTTGGTCAAAGTATTGGTACAACCTATTGGAGAAGAGCTGTTGGCATCTATGAACAATTGGATCTAATCAAATTGAGGAATTTTTCATGTTTATTTGCATTTAAACTACCAAGTCTATTTACATATATGGAAAAATTGATTAAAATAAAAGGGGTAGAGGGGCTCGTGGGCTAGATTTTAAGGGCAAGGAGCCGACGTTGCTGGGCCGGCCCACCAGTGCTACGGCCTGAGGCGGAAGGGATGGTGGTCATCGAAGATGGCCCTGGGGACGCGTGCACTTCAACGACGAGGTTCTGGGGAGATTTCTGGGGTCCACACTGGTCAGGGGCAGGCGCATGCAAGGCTGTCGCGCTCGGGCTCACGGGTGATCGAGGGAGGAGCTCTCTCGGACATGCAAGGTCATGGTGGTGTCTCCCATGATCCTGCAAACAAGGGGACAATACGAGGGGGTAGATCAGAGCGAGCAGAATACCATGACTCCAAGGAGAGAGAAGGGGAGGGGCAGGATCTATGACCTTCTTCCTTGGACGCATGGGAACCCGAGGAAGGGTTTATCCCCATTCCATGGTGAGGGAAGGGTAGGGAGAGGGAGCAGAGCTCGTGGGGAGGTAGGTGGGAGGGGGAGGACGCAAATGAGTGACAGAGAGGAGGATTTCTGGCCTATGGCCCTTTTATTCGATGTAACATACCTAAAATCATGATTTCAAAGATTGCATATCATTCATGCATGCATATAGAATTGAGATTAATTTCAAACTATTTCAGGAAAACAGAAGCACATAGTGCTATCATTTTATATGAGCAAACTTATATCAAATGGCCATCCCCACTTGAGAGTTTGAATGTTTTAAACCTAGATTGTTTATCTCCCTTGATTGAATGCTTTGAGTGTGGAATTTGAACCAAACTTTACAAAATGGAAATGATTTCAAAAACCATTTTTCAAACATTTGCAAATCAAGTGCAAAGTCCCTGTTATTTTGTTTCTCCAAAAATGACCAAGCCTTTTCAAAGTAACCACATGGTTTTATGCCTAGAATTGAGACTGTTGCACACTGCAAAAATCCCAAATAGATTTGAATTCAAAAGGAGTTTGAAACCATTTGAAAACCATTCCTGAAATTCATTCTGGAAAAAGAAAAGGATTAAAGAAAAGAAAAAGGCCAGGCGCTCCTATTCTAGCCCAACAGCACAACCGGCCCAGTTAGCCCACCCGGCCTCTCTCTCGCTCGCCCGCACGCGCAGACGCACCCACGCGGTCGCTGACACCCAGACCCCACCTTCTCTCTGCCTATTTCGCTGACAAACGGGCCCCGTCCACGTCATCGTCTTCTTCCCCAAAATCTCGCGCACGAACTCCGCCGCTGCCCGTTGCTGCTTTGATTCCGCGAGGTAAATGGCATTGAATCCCTGGTCGTTTATTGTCGAGCCTCTGGCTATATAATCCCCTCTCTCTCGCGACCATTTCCCCTCAACCAATTCCCCCTTCACGCCCCCAGGCTACTCGCAACTCGCTCGATGCCGCCGCTATTCCGACGACCGCGCCGACGAATTCCGGTGAGCACCGTGTCCCCCTCTGTCCCTGACTCATGCTATCACGCTCAACAAATCTTTGCGCATCTACTGACATGCCCCGTTTGTTCTCGCATGGTCTGTAGCTCCGGCAACAACTTCGACCGAGCGCCACCGCTCTCTGCACGAACTCCGGCGACCTCTCCCCGTAAGTACCAGCCGCCCCTTGCCCTCTGCCTGATACGCCTAGGACCCCTATCGTCTTCCGCATATAACGGTGCCTTTCTTTTGACTTAGCGCGACGCAGAACCTCACCAACATCGATAGCAGCCGCACCCGACGCATTCGCAAACTCCGATGAGGAATCTCCGACGACCCCGCGCGCCCCTTGACGAACCATCACCACCTTGAGCATCAGCAGCTTCCTGCGGTTCTGGTAAGCCTCTTCCCACACTCCCGCGTGACCTAGAGCATGCCGCCGCCAGACCGCGCGATCGCCACGCCGCTAGCGCCGCTTAGTTTTGGTCAGATGATTTGTAGCCGTCAGATCCAGATCCAGCGCGTAGGATCAGTTCACTTAGCGAACCGTTAAGTTTAGATCTGAGCCGTGCGTGTTAGTTAGATCCAACGGTAGCCGAGCGTGATCCGGTGCGAAGTGGTACGCGCCAGTAAGAATAAGACACATGGCTAGGGTTCGAGTTTAAAACAGAATTTAAAACAGATTTAGATTCAAATTTGATTAGGCTATAACTTTTGATTCCCACGTTAGATTTTTGCAAATTTTATACTGTTGGAATCAGGGAGACAAACCCTTTCTGTTTTTGCAATGTGTTTAAAGTTTAGGTTCTGTTAAAATGTTTTCTTTTGCAGAAACTTGTTTAGGACTATTTTAATCATATGAATTGTTTAGGAATTGGTTTAGTGTCAAATAAACTTGGTTTGGCAAAGTTTTGACTTGTTTAGAATTCAGTACTATGCACTTGCTTGGTTGGGTTTTTAAAAATCATTCCTTAGCATCTTGCATGGATGCATATATATTTTTTTTTGTATATGACTTGTATGTGATTGTGGTTATATTTTATGTGTAGATTTTGGTGCTAGTGATTGTGATTGTGAAGAGTGCTACTCTCCCCAATACCAAGGCAAGTGGTACTTCATGAATATTTCCATCCCTATATTTTATACAAGCATTATAAATATTTTGCTAAGTCTTGAATGTTACTATTTTTGCCAAATGCCATGTTGGGAAATCCTAAGTAGATATAGAATTACTAGAAAAATTCCTAAGTTAAGTTACTATGCCATGCTTAGCCTAGATAGTAGCAAACAAGGGTTGGTAAAGTATATACATGCTACGATGAAAATATTTCTAAGTCTTTGGACTTATGTTTTTCTTAATAAAACAACTAAGTCAATGAATCACCTGGGTGGAATGGGACTTGATTGGTGGTTTTTGGTTGAGTGGTTACACAAGGCCCATGGATATGGTTTACCTTGTGTATCTCACTTGTGGTATGCCACCCAGGAACAAAGGGATTTTAGAGGCCAAGTGTTGAGAAGCTTATAGTGCAGCCACTTGGCAATATGGGCTCTGCCTGGACCACATAGGTTGCTAGAACTTAGTCATTTGGACAGTTGGTGGTAGTGGGATGATAGGTTGGAACGCGTCCATTTGGCTAAGGGAAGGCTTCTGAAAGGTCCTGTCTTGGGAAACCAAGTCTGGTGGGGAAAGTGCACAACCTCTGCAGATGGAAAAATCTAAGTACTTAGCCAAGTCCATGGCAATAGACAACTTGAGCATCAAGACATGGAAGCTATCAAGAATCTCATCACTCCAACTTCTAAGTAAAAACTTTTGGGTGAACAAGGGTGAAGGACCTCAATGTCTATTGATGGTTTCTTGGGAAAAGTTTTGACAAAGAAAAACTTAGTGATTTCAACTAATAGGAAAAACCTATTTTTGAGAAAAGCAAGCCAAGCTACACTTAGCCAAATTGCATATAGTAATATAGTCCACTTAAAATTTACTAAGGTATCACTTGCCAATACTATTCCAAAGTATTGACCCACTATGGCTGAAACTTGTGATGTTGTAGGTTACACCGATGATGATTAGGTGTCATGAGTCTACACTCAACATGTTTGCCTGTGGCACATGAAGATGAAGACTTATGTTTATTTACTTATTCCAAACTCTTGTATTAGGCCTGTGGCCTTGAGTTGTAAAGACTATGTTTTATCTCTGGAATGGATGTAATAAATGACCTTTGTATCTGTGTACTTCATCTTAAACTCTGGATTCTAGCAATGATCCAGGGACTAGCATTGCAATCACAGGGATCCTTTTCCTTTACAAAGGAGGGATCTTACAGATGGTATCAGAGCACTGTGTTGCCTGTAGGATTATGACCCTAGGATTGGAAACGACTAAGGAAAAATTTTCAACTACTTCTACACTTGTCTATTCTTCTCGTAAACTTTTCTAATCTTCTCTTTCTCATCTCTATTTGTAGATGAACTCCATCAACGAAGCCGTAAGGAAAGGACCACTCATGACCATGACCTTGGAGTGTGAGACAGAGTTTCCCAAAATTCTCAAGGACCTCATGGTGGAAATGGAAATACATGGTGCACCTGTGTACAAAGGCTTTCCAGTGATGGATGAAGGAGTTGAGTACTGGTGGGTGCAACTTCACTTGTACAAAAACAAGGAAGACAACCACAAAGAAACAGGATTCTGCATGTACACCAACACTGTGGTGCACACCACATTCTTTGAGTCAGCAAGAGAAGCAGCTTGGAGGACTATCAAAGAACTTAGTGCTAGAGTCAAGTGCAGAATGCTCAACCTCCAAAAAGACTTGATGAAAGAGAAGGAACATACCCAAGAGTTGGAAGCTACCAACCAAACCTTAAGAGGAGACATTATAGACTTAGTGATGGAATCATGTGAGCAAGATAGGCTAATTGCTTCCAGGAACATTGTGTTAGCCAACAGATCCAATGAGATAGGATTGTAAACGTACTTCGTTAGTTGGACCACCACCTATCACCATATTTTCCAAAATGTTACCTTAAAATAAAATTGGACCTTGGTTGATGTAATGGATTCATGTATGCATGACTTGTGTGATTTTGCTTTCCAAGGATATGTATGTGTTGTTATGACTTTTGTTTTATCTTGATTTGTATTGTTCTAACTTTTCTATCTTATAAATAGATGCCTATTACCATCAGCACTGTTGAGGAGTTCCAGGGTACTCGCTTTGGTCCTCGTATCGTTGAGCTTACTACTTTGCTCAATCTCGCTCTTCCCACCATCATGGTGCATCCCCTCACCAAGTTCGAGAGGAAGGACCTTTGGGGCTTCAAGGTGAACCAGGTCGGACGCCAGACAGAGCCTACAACGGAGGCCATCGTCTTCAAGCTTATGCACGATGACAGGGAGAGAGGCATGGAGGTAGTTATGCAGGACCTGATAGGACGTCTGCTAGGTCGACACTCCCGACAGGTTAGAGGCACCCACTTCCACGTCTTCGGGAGACGTGATGAGGATGGAGAGTCCATTGACTTCGAGGACGACTCGAGGGACACAGCAGAGCCGATACGTCTGTATCTCCAGGACTTAGAGTCTCTCATTAGGCACGTGGACACGGACAGGACCAATGTGATGCTCAGCAATGACGAGCTCCAGGTGCAGCTTCGCGAGAAGGACAAGCTCTTCGCGCAGCAGGACGAGATAGTCAAGGAAATGGAGGCGAAGTTCGAGACCCAGGACAGGAAGTTCAAAAGTCAGGAGAAGCGTGTCCAGGATAGGAACAAGAAGATCCGGTGCGGGGTTCGAAGGGGCAGCGCCCCTCGCGGTATCTACACAATTTTCTTTAAGGATTTTGATCAGCAAATCAAATTTACCATAAACCATCTGTTGTTCCGATCTGATCAAACTTCTTTGATCATGGTACATCAATTTTAGATCTAGGTTCCGATTCGATCAATCATATTGATCTTCGCGTGATTCAACGGGATTTATGTGTCATTGTCTACCCCGATGGCGGAAACCGACCTGTAGGGGTAAGTCGTTCGACTACCTCAGAATCATGATCACGGAAAGCAAGATCATAGATCAATCATGAACCACCGCAATATAAACGATCAAATCATTCATATCAATCTGCATATCACCATATGCAAACATCCCGAACCTATAACTGAACAGCATCGGCTCTGATACCACTGAAGGGATACGGGTAGGCTAGACTAGCGCAAATCAAAATTTTCTACCGCGTAAACCAGGATTACTGTTGTCATAGATCATGAAATTACCACTAGACGCGCAGTTGCTGAACTTGACGAAGCGAGTTGAGGCAGTGCAGACGATCTACGTCTCCTCCTCGTTCTCGTCCCACGAGTAGCTCCCCTTGCGCGGCTCGTCCAAGTGCTACAGATGCAGCGCCTCCGAGGTATCCACACGTACAGGATGGAAGCGTTAGACACCGGACTGCTAGGTCTGCGCGTGCAACACAGGCATGAGGAGTGGCGAATGGGTGAAATGGTCTAACCCTGGTCAGCCCGCCCCACCCTCTCTTATATAGGCGTCCCTAGTGGGCTTCTACATTAGCAACCCATTAGTAGCATAAGCCTGGTCTAATTCGGATCCAATCCTCATTAGGCTTCTAGCCCCTTAAGTGTGTGACCCTATAGGTTCGTATACGTATAGACATGACACGAATACACTTATTCTGTCAATAGTTGGTGGCAGCCTCTAGCAAGAAGTGCCAACTCCTAAATGCATACAAAGATCATATCGGACGAACCATCACAAGGTTTAGTACATGTCTTTCCCTTTGCCTCACGATATTTGGTCTAGCTCCAAGCTGACCTCTCTTTCTCGATACTATGATTCGGAATCCCTTTACTAGGTTAACTCTTAACCATATGTAGCACGGCCATGCATTTCTGATCCGATCACTCGAGGGGCCCAGAGATATCTCTCTCAAGTAGAGAGGGGCAAATCCCATCTTGATTTACCATGCCTTGTAGCATGCTTCAGGACAAACCTGAAAGCTACCTTTATAACTACCCAGTTACAGAGCAGCGTTTGATAGCCCCAAAGTAGGTCGATCCACATCTCAAGTACATGCGACAATATCAGGTCTAAGGACAAAACGTACACGATGTGTAGAGAGAGAGAGCTGCAACTAATTGCCAGTCTCAAGTTGGGTCTGTCCAACCCCATGTTCATAACATGTGTCCACATCATTGGTTTGACATCTCCATGTCTATGACTTGCGAAACATAGTCATCTACCAATCGATGTGCTAGTCTAATATTCACGTGTGTCCTCACATGAACTCCGACTAGGGACAACTCTTAAATAACCATACAAGTATAGAGTTTCACAAACAATTCACATAATTTCCAATCAATACAAGTTGCCTGATATGGATATTCAAGGAACATTACAATAACTCATGGATACATAATAAATATAATCATCTCTATGATTTCCTCTAGGGCATATTTCCTTCAGTGAGCATGTTCTTTAGATGTCTGGACACGTCAATAAGCTCCAAAGCTTGGGGATAGTGATTCCTAATGTATTGGGGATTCACCGTGTCCTCCAATCACTACCACCAAGTTACAAGAACTTTGTAATGAACTACAACATGCAACGCATGGATAAGTCGTTACCAGTACTCTTCTCTTTGTTGAAGTCTGCGGAAGTGGAGATCAATAAAGAGCACCAAGTGTTGATGGTCAATAAGGCCACCAACTTCAAGAAGCAAGGCAAACCTAAGAAAACGGGTAACTTCAAGAAGCACAATAACAAACCTATCGCGCCTGCAAAGAAGACCAAGGCTGGGACTAAACCTGATACTGAGTGCTTTTACTGCAAGGGAGAAGGTCACTAGAAGCAGAATGTCCCCAAGTACCTGGCAGATCTGAAGAACGGCAACATCAAGAATAAAGGTATATTCGATATACATGCTATTGATTTGTATCTTACTAGTAATCATAGTAGTGCCTGAGTATTTGATACTGGTTCGGTTGCTCATATTTGTAACTCGAAATAGGTGCTGCAGAATAAACGGAGACTAGAGAAAGACGAGGTGACAATGCGTGTTGGAAACGGATCAAAGTTTGATGTGGTCGCAGTCGGCATGCTCCCTCTTCATCTATCATCAAGATTAGTTTTATACTTAAATAATTGTTATTTGGTGCCTGCCTTGAGCATGAACATTATATCAGGATCGTGTTTATTGCGAGACAGTTACTTGTTTAAGTCTGAGAATAATGGTTGTTCGATTTATATTAGTAATATCGTTTATGGCCATGCACCTTTGATAGATGGTCTATTCTTATTGAATATCGATAGTAGTGATACAAATGTTCATAATATAGATACTAAATGTTTGAAATTGAATGATAATTCTACATACATGTGACACTATCGTCTTGGTCACATTGGAGTGAAGCGTATGAAGAAACTCCATTCCGATGGACTTCTTGAATCACTTGATTTTGATTCACTTGAAATATGTGAAGCATGTTTGATGGAAAAAATGACTAAGACTCCATTCTCTGGTATGATGGAACGAGCTACGGACTTATTGGAAATCATACATACCGATGTGTGTGGCCCGATGAGTGTGGCATTGCGTGGTGGTTATCGTTATGTTCTTACTTTCACGGATTACTTGAGTAGATATAGGTATATATATTTCATGAAACATAAGTCCAAAACTTTCAAGAAGTTTACGGAATTTCAAAGTGAAGTAGAGAATCAACGTAACAAGAAGATTAAAATGCGTCTTCATAGGATACCTGAAGGAAACTATTGGGTATACCTTCTATCATAGATACGAAAGCAAAATCATTGTTGCCAAGAATGGATCCTTTCTAGAGAAGGAGTTTCTCTCGAAAGAATTGACTAGAAGGAAAGTATAACTCAACGAGGTTATCGAACCTTCTCTCTGATTTGAGAGTAGCGCAGCACCGAAAGAAGTTTCTGTGGCACTTGCACCAATAAGAGAGGAATATAATGATGGTGATCATGACACTTCAGTTGAAGTTATTGATGTAGCTCGGTTGACGTACAGCCTGTTGGGAGACCCCAAGAGGAAGGTGTGACGAGCATAGCAACAAGTTTTCCCTCAGTTATGAAACCAAGGTTATCGAACCAGTAGGATTAAGGAAACAACTCCAAGGTGTTGCTAACAACTTGGAACCTGCACAACACAAACTCAAAACTTTGCCCCAACTTACAGTGAGGTTGGCAATCTCACCAGTTTGATGAAAACAAAGGATTAAACGTATAGTGTGGAAGATAGTGATTGCTTGCAGAAAGTAAACAGTAATAGTAGATGATGTATCAATGATAAAGATTGGACCGGGGTCCACAGTTCACTAGAGCTATTATCCTTAAGATAGATAGCATGCTGGGTGAACAAAGTACAGTGGGGCAATTGACAGATTGAGAAAGCATAACAATGCATACACCAGACATCTTGACTCCTACTAGATTTTATTGGGCATTACAACATAATACATATACCATAATCCAACTGCATCTATGACTATTAATCCACCTTCAGGTTATCATCCGAACCCCTTCCAGTATTAAGTTGCAAGCAATAGATAATTGCATTAAGAAATGTGTGTAAAGTGAACAATACAATTGCTCCATGAACAAATGATTATTGTTTTCTCCCTAGTAGCAATAGCACATCTACAACCTTTGAGATTTCTATCACTTCCCTAGATTACTAGAGGCATGAACCTACTATCGAGCATAAATACTCCCTCTTGGAGTTGCAAGCATCTACTTGGCCAAGATAGCTACTAACAACGGAGAGCATGCAAGATCACAAATAACATAGACATGATAGAATCAATAATCAGTCTGACATAGTATCTCAATAACCATCGGATCCCCGCAAACACAACATGTATGATTACAAATAGATGATCTTGATCATGAACGGAGCTCACAAGATCTAGACATGATAGCACAAAGGAGGAGAAACAACCATCTAGCTACTATATGGACCCATAGTCCAAGGTTGAACTACTCACATATCACTCCGGAGGCTGGCATGGTGATGAAGAAGGCCTCCGGGATGATCTCTCCCCTCTAGCAGGGTGCCGAGAAGAGCTTCGGATTCCCCCCGATCTAGGGACGATGGTGGCGGCAGCTATGGACTGTTTCTTGGAGATTTGACCGGGTGCTTAGGGTTTCTGCATCGGGGTGCTTTTATACGCAAAAGGGCAAGGTTGGTGGGTTCCTGAGGGGCCCACACATGGTGGCGGCGTGCCCTAGGGGTGATCGCACCAGCCCTAGGTGTGGCCACCTCGTGGCCCCACTTTGGCTGCCCTCTGGACTCCGTGTTCCTTCTGTTGAAATATTGACTTTGGCTTTTGCCCCGTCCAATTCCAAGAATATTTCCTTACTAGCTTTTCTGAAACCGAAACCAACAGAAAACATGCAACTGGCATTGCGACATCTTGTTAATAGGTTTGTCCCAGAAAATGTATAAAAATACCTCAAAGTGTAGACAAAACATATCAAAGTTGATACTAAACAAGCATGGAGCATCAAAAATTATAGATATGTTTACGACGTATCAAGCATCCCCAAGCTTAACTCCTGCCCATCCTCGAGTAGGTAAGTGATAAAAAGAATAATTTTAGAGGTGACATCACCAACACAATCTTGATCAAACTATTGTAAAGAATTGATAGTTGGGATCATAGTACTCTAAACATGAGCATGAAATATGTAGTTCTAACAATAAGACATAGGAACTATGTTGTAACATATAAAGGTACAAACAAAGATCATGAATAACAATGCATTGAAAGACGTTTGTTTGTTTCACATATATAAAACATAACAAGAGTGGTATTTAGCTTGTCCCTCATGGTATAGAATAACATAAATGCATAGGACACCTTCAAAGTTCATAAGGATGACTAGATACAAATAGTTTAAGAACAAGCAATATAAACATTATGAATCAATCAATAATTTTTGGGACAATGCACATAAAACTAAGAATGAAAATTATGCTCTCTTAATTGGTGCATAAAGATAGAAGATGGAGACTCAACATAAAAGTAAGAAGAAAGGCCATTCACAGAGGGGAGCAGGGATTTCAAGTTTCATAAAAAGCTTCCAAAAATTATGGTATTTATTAGCTTTCATATCTCATTGCCCCTTTCATAAGCACCTTGAAGTGATTAAGTTTAAATTGAAACAAATATGAAGTATATGCTTAACAAATCATAAGTTGGCAATATCATGTCCCTTGAGTAGGAGGTCTGTTCCTCATGCTACTCAAATTTAGTCAAAAGCAATTTCTTGTCATTGTAAGTATATGTGTATCATAGAGAACCGCCAACGGGGTACCCCTTGCCCCATACACAGGAGCTATCCCATATCAAAATGACAAGGCAACAAACAATCATCATCTCAGCGATCTTTTATTTACCATGAGCATGGTATCTCTCTCTCTCTTTTTTCTATATATATTTTTCTATATATATTTTTCTATATTTTTTTGAAGATGCTTCATAGATTTCTCATTATGGTGATGCTGCAAGTTTCCATCATGATTAGGCATAGCTTAGGCTAGCTGCCCAGGAGTTTCTCTAACACATATATAATGCTGCATGAACTTACAAGCTCCCCTTTTATTTCACACCGTCGACATCCATAAACAAAAGATCATGATATCAACTGGGTAATATGTACAGGTGTTGAAAGCGTTCCCCATGACAGCATGGTTCTGCTAATTCCCAACTTATAAGTGCAAGCATATAAAACATAGATGACACAATGTTTCAAGTTTAATAGGTGCAAGAAAGTAAAATGTGCCATCAAGTTTGTGATATATTTAATCACTAATTTTCACATAACAAGTTTAATTTGGAAGATAGATAAAAAACATGAATTTACTTGGAATGGTGTAACACACCATGCATAGGAATTTATAGTGAACTCTTTGGAATAACTTGGTTTCTTGGGAGTTGTATGCATGAGTAGAGCTTACTCAATACAAGTGGAGGCTATAAAAAGACTAGGAGCGACCAACTAAGAGAGCAATAATGGCCATAATCATGTAGAGCGACAAAACTTTATCAATGAAAGCATAAAGTGGTATCACAAGTCAAAAAATAAATGATCATAGAGGCTAAGGTGACTGATTCATAGTCTTAACATGGTGTAAGAATGTGCCAAGTCAACCCAAATAAAGCAACAAAGGAGAATACCACAATATTATGCTTTTGTATGCTAAAACAACGCATGATTCTTTCAAGGCACATTAAGCAATATCTATTGTTTGGAACAAGTCATGCTATAGCAATAATCACTAAGAATAAGGTCAAAGCAACATCTGGCATGACATGATAAAGTCTAAGACACAGTCAAAAAAGCTCCCTTTTGTACCACTATAAACATGAAACTTTCCTACTCTTCTCCAACACCAATCAACTTATTTGAAACAAAACATGAAAGTGGGGGTCCAGCTAATTTATTCAGCAAACCAAACAAAAGAAAACCAAAAACTAAAACTAAGACACTCCAAGAACAACACAACAGTGCATGAAACAATAAAAATGAAGTGTTTTGAAAGAAAACCTGAGATTTTTATTGATGAAGAAGGGGATGCCTTGGGCACCCCCAAGCTTTGACGCTTATACCTCTTGAATATTTATTGGGGTGACATGGGGTGGAATACCCAAGCTTGAGATTTTGTCCATTCTTCATCTCATCACATCATTCTTCCCCTACACTTGAAAATTTTCTTCATACAAAACTTCACACAATCTTCGTTAGCAACATTAGTTTATCCAAGATAAAAAAGCCTTTGGGTTTAGTTTCAACACAAGTCAACTTTCATTAAACAAAAGCTACTGTATCAATTCATGTTAAAAGCTCAAGTGATCAAAGAGAACTCAAAAAGAAACCGATAAGAGGTAAATGCAAATAATGGCAGAAATCTGTCAAAACAGACCAGCAGGTGAAAACCGATTTTTTCGAAGACCTTCTGTTTCTCAAATCTAAAAGTGTTGTACTAAAGAAAGTTATATACTAACCTATGGCATAATATTAGAAAATTATAGCCCAATCCGACATACAGGGATTTTTTATGAATTTTTACAGTGAATCACAAAAATCTATTTCGGGACAGCAACTTCCCAAAATCTTACTTCTCTCTCATTAGAGGTTATTATTGGCACAGAAACCACACAAAAAGGATGAGGAGAGGTTATTACAGAAGTAATAACTTCCAAGACTCAACAAAAGAAAAACCTACTGAAATTTGGGTTATCTCCCAATTAGTATTTTTCTTTAACGCCTTTAAGTTAGGCATATGAAGCAAGGATTAAGTATTTTCAAATGAAGAAGCATTAACATCAATACCAGAAATTTCTTCAACAAGGCATGGTATCTCATCTAGATAAGTTCTAGAGGATCATCTCTCAACACTCTTGGGTTCACTATTTTCATCAAACGGGTTTTCAGGAACAATACAATCAAAATTCTTTTCTAAGGCTTCATGCATTCCTATAAGTTTAAAAGGTATTGGTATTTTAATTTCCTCTCCATTTTTGGGTTTGGTTTTTTCCAACTTTTCTAGCGTACCCATAACATGTACACATGATCCTAGCATATTAAAACGATCAAATACCTTTCTAGCTTATTTAGAAACATCATTGAATTCTTTAAGAAAAGTTTCTAGAATAAAATCTCTCTTTTCAGTATCCTCAATATCTTTAAGTTTAAGAAACATTACTTGCATCATGGGTTTAAGCTTAACAAACCTAGCCTCCAACATGTGAACTAAAGAAGCTTCAGCAATTTCATAGTTTGGAGCAAGTTCTGCTAAGGATCTATCCTTAATGTCCTCATACTTACTAACATGATTAAAGAATTCTTCACTATTATCTTTCCCAATTATGGAGCCACTACCTACTAAAAGGTGTTTTAGGATGAACTTAGGGATCAACATGGTGAGCTAAGAACAAGGTAACAACTAAAGGAAGAACTAGTTTTGTGTGTTTTTGAAAATAAAAAGCAAACCAAACAAAACTAATTTTTTTGTATTTTTGAAAAAGAGAAACACGCAAAACAAAGCAAAAGAAACTAAGAAAAACAAAAAAAAAGTAAAGAGATTGGTTGTGAGAGACTCCCCTTGCAAGAATCTTCTTACTCCCTGAAAGGTGACTGACGAGTAGGAAGATATTGAAGCTGTCCTTATCTCCCTGGCAACAGCGTCAGAAAATCTTGATGTGGCTCGGTTGACGTAGAGCATGTTGGGAGACCCCAAGAGCAAGGTGTCATGAGCAAACCTGCAAGTTTTTCCTCAGTTATGAAACCAAGGTTATCGAACCAGTAGGAGTAAGGAACCAACTCCAAGGTGTTGCTAACAACATGAAACCTGCACAACACAAACTCAAAACTTTGCCCCAACTTACAGTGAGGTTGTCAATCTCACATGTTTGCTGGAAACAAAGGATTAAACGTATAGTGTGGAAGATAGTGATTGCTTGCAGAAAATAAGTGTGGCATCCCGCAAAACCACTACTAGAAAATCGCGTTGATTTTGTGCACTACATCATCATGACCGCATGCTCATGTCATCATGCCACATTGCATTTGAGCATCGTCATCATCTTGCATTTGCTTGCATAAAACTATTTGCGGAAAGACCTGTCTTTATTTTCTAAACGCCCCATCTTTGTTCAAACGCAAAACCCGGGTCACCGGATTATTTTTGTTTTGTTGCTATCAAGTTGCAAAAGCTTTATTTTAAACCAACAAAATATTTAATTATTTTTGTGGGGGCAGTCGAGCAGGCGATTAGCCGACGACCACCCCAAAATAAAATCGGTCCACCAAAATCCCTAGTCTACCCAACCTAACCTACCCAGCCCCCTCCACCTCACCCCAGCCTATCCTCTCTCGCCACCTCACCTCTCTCCCTCACCCCCTCCTATCAGCTGCTGCCACCTCACCTCCTCTCAACCCACCACACACTCACACGCGCGCAGCAAACCACCCGACCAGAGCACCCACACACACGGCTGTGCCACCCGAAACCACCTCCCCCACCTGGACCCTCCCTCAATTCCCAACCAGCCCCACACCCAGGCACACACGCCCCCTCTCTCCTCCCCCACCCCAACCGCGCGCAGCAGCCGACAGCCCCTGGCCCACCCGGTCCCACCACCCGCCGCCCCGTGCCCTGTTCTTCTTCCTCCTCTCCACCTCCCTCCCTCGTCTCCTCTCTCCCCAACCGCCCTGGACCCGACGCCACCAACCCCCTCCCCCGCGCGTCCCCCGCGAGCTCCTCCCTCGACCGCCGGCGCCGCCCCCCTCCCTCCAACCTCCGCTCGACCGCCGCCTTCCCCAGACCCGCTCCTCCTCAGGCGCCGCCTCCCTCTCCCTCCGCTCGCCGCCCTCTGCCCCTCACCCCCTCGTCGGCGCGCCCCGCCACCTCCGACTCCCCTCCTCCGGCCTCCTCTCCACCCGCCGGCGAGCTCCGCCTCGCCGTTCGCCCCTCCGCTCCTCCGGCCACAGCCGCCCTCCTCCTCGCCGTACTCCATGAGTCCCTCTCCCTCCCTTGGCGCCCTTGCAGCCGAGCTGTCGCCCTCCCTGCTTCTCCTGCCGCCGCCCTGGGACCTCCCTCGGCCGCGCCTCTCCTCCTTGGCGCCCGCTCCTCGGTCGCGCCTCTCCCGGCGTCCCTCTGCAGGCGCACCCCCATGGCCTCCATGCGCCTCGCCGTCCCGCTGTCCGCCCCCGCCACCGCGTGGTTCGCCGAGCCCCCTCCCGGCAGCGAGCTCCAGCGTCGCCGTCCACCCGCGTCCGCCTCGCCCGCTCTTGGCCTCGGGCCACCCCGATGTCGTCTTCGCCCGCTCATTGGGCCCTCCGCTGCTCCGTCCGGGGCCACCAACCGCGCCCTCGGCTGCTGGGAGCTAGCCCAGCGTGCACCGGATCCTTGCTTTGGTCTTGGTCTTTTGGCCGGCCTGAAGTCCATCTCGGTTTCAAGGCTGCTAACGGTTCTCCAGTACTAGATAGACAGCATCCTGCCTCTGGTGCCGAAGACCGAGACGATGACTACGCACCGAGATGATCCGCAACCTCCACAAGGACAGCGTGTTGCCACCAGGGCATCGCGAGGAGCCTCGGGGCCGAGACCCGCGAACCGATCCGGCCGGCCGAAAACCGACCTCGACACGCCAAGCTCGTCGGAATCCCAGACGCCAAGTTCTCCTTCCAGGAGTCTGAAGATCGTGAACCTCGTCGAGACCCCGATGCAACAATCCGAAGACTAAACCCGTGGACCGACATGCTCTTCTTCACGGATACGACAAGCACTTCACCCCGGACGTCGAGACCCTGAACGACAAGTCCTCCTTCCCGGATGTGATGCTCGAAAACCCGGTCGGCAAGAACACCGACGCGGAACGACAAGTACTTCATCCCGAACGCCATGGCCGTCGACATGTTTCGAAGACCCCGGATGCGCCAAGATCTACCCCAGTAATCCGAGAACGCTCCCGCCGAGATCGACCCCGTCGAACCCTGAACCCTGAGACCAACCCCGAACCCCGGAACCCCAAGATCTGGCGAACCCTCATGTGTGAACCCCTTCCCGAAACCCTATTTTATAACTTAATACAACTTGTCGCATATTAAACATTCATCTTGCATGCATATTTGTGTGGTTTGGGGGCCTTATGCCGATTCACCTCATAATTAAATATGGGGCCCATATGCGGGCAAATCTAGTCTCATATCGGCCTCATTTAAATTGATGTAGCGAACCGGTGCTATCTCTTTCCATGTTAATACAACATTTAAAATGCGGGGTTTCTAAACGACTTGAACCATTTAATTAATTGTCGGGACCTTGGTTCCGCTTAATATGACCTAATTGCATTGCCCCTTTGCCATGCCATACCTCATACATGCATCATGCCGATCTTCTGCCGTTGTATTAAATATTGCATCCGGTGTTTATTCTAGCGTTTGCTTCTTCGCGGATAAGGTCGTTGAGTTGATGTGAGCTTCGCCCCGATCTTCGGTTGTACCTTCGGCAATGTTTTCAGGCGAGCATCTCCCCCCTTTATACCTATCTTACTTTTATAGTATTTATTTCCCTCCTGTTGATCTATTGCTATCTGTGTTGCGATGCTCTAGTTTTCGTACCCGTGATATCCCTTGCAGCCTTATATTGCCTTGGACACATCCTATTACCTGATGTTTGGTAGATAGTTGGACTTGCGCGTCGTAGTCGCTTGCTCAAGTGATGTTGTGTGTCGTCAAGTGCCACAGTTGTTGGTGTATTGCCGCATGTTGATGTTGAAGATGATCATGGTTTTACTTATCGTTCACTTTAAATTCCTGTTTAACAACTAAAATTGAAGTAAGCAGAGGCATTGGTGGGCGATAGATAATATTTGGTTTCCGAACGCCCACTTGTGTCCCGTAGGACCCCGAGTACTTGATACATGTTCCTTGATTTTATCGCGCTATCCACATCCGGGAGGATTATGGGACCCCCCTGAGCCAGAGCTTGATTCAGTCTTATTTCTTGGGGCCACAAACTAGTTTGAGGTTTTATTTACTATCCTGTACTTATGCCATGCTACTTTTGTATTTACGATTGTGCGAGGACAACACGGGACTGTTTAGGAATTGTGACCCGTTTATGCGGTATCGACAAGCCCAGTTTTGGGTTCCCGATGCTACCGCCCCACAAACCTTGAGTCCGTCTCGGAGTCAGCTAGCTTCGTTGCGGGTAAGACTCCAAGGGGTGGCCCCCTGAAATATTTCGGAATCCTGTGATTGCTTTGTCGTGAAGGCCTCGTTGGGTTTTGATTTGGTTTTTCCGAGGTTGATCGAGTGTGTGTTGCTATTGGCGCACCCCGGCCGGGTAAAACTTTCAAAGCCGTGTCATGGTTATGGACGACTTGGAGCACAGTATCTCGATCATAGACAAGCATAACTAAAGTAGTGCTATAAATTTGACTTTATAATGACTAGTAATCAGCTTCACTATAATGGAATGGCTAATAATACTGCCCACAATTGCTTGTTTTGGAGTGTCGCTTGCGACCATTGTATCTGACTAGTAAGTATTGCAACTACAACGGAATGGCTAAATAAAAGTACCAACAACTGCTGGGTTTTTTGGGTTATCTGATGCTATCTGTATCTGATTAGTAAGTGTTGTAACTATAACGGAATGGTTAACTAAAAGTGCCCACTGCGTACTTTATCAGGATGATTAGCTAAACCTGACTAGTAATTGCTGCAACGATAACTGAATAAGTAAAACTGCCAATTGTGTGAGTTCCTCGGTTGACTTCCTCGTTTGGTCTCGAGGGGGAAACACCAGGATGGGTTTGTTTGATGGTAGTATCAGGTTGTTTCCGGATAGGTCATTCTTATCCCTCTCTGATAACCGCCAGTTGTATCGAGTCTCTATAGGTTGTTTAGTGCATGCTGCCGCTTGATCCACCATACCTATGTAGGCGGACCACCGAATTCTAGCCTCGCCGTGTCTTGGCCTCGATCTTGACGCTCCTCTTTTCCTTTGCCCTTTGTCGGCACCTTTTGTTTAAGCAGGTTTTGAGATCGGCGTCGTTAGCGGGTTACCCTTCCGGCTTGGCACAGGCAGGGTTATGGCGCCATTGGTTATTCTTGAGGCTTTAGCCCATTTGCATCTTGTCCGTGGCAGACGTTTATCGTTCTGGTGATTTGGATCTTTGTACCGTATATCTGTATTCTTGACTCATGGAGTCGTGTTGTATATATATTTGTTCTGTGGGTCCCATCGAGGAATGTTGTGTAATGTTATTACTTCGTTTTCCACCCGCACGAAAGTGCCTGGTGGGCACCTTTGAATCGTTTCTATGCGGGTTTTGGCGGAAATCGCTGAAACTTGCATAGGTCCGATTCTGAGGGTGTTACAATAAGCAGTAATAGTAGATGATGTATCAATGATAAATATTCGACTGGGGTCCACAGTTCACTAGAGGTGTTCTCCTTAAGATAGATAGCATGCCGGGTGAACAAATTATAGCGGGGCAATTGACAGATTGAGAAAGCATAACAATGCATATACTAGACATCTTGACTCCTACGAGATTTGATTGGGCATTAAAACATAATACATAGACCGTAATCCAACTGCATCTATGACTAATAATCCACCTTCAAGTTATCATCCGAACCCCTTTAAGTATTAAGTTGCAAGAAATATATAATTGCATTAAGCAATGTGTGTAAAGTAAACAATACAATTGCTCCATGAACAAAGGATTGTTGTTTTCTCCCTAGTAGCAGCAGCACATGTACAACCATAGAGATTTCTGTCACTTCCCCAGATTACTAGAGGCATGAACCTAATATCGAGCATAAATACTCCCTCTTGGAGTTTCAAGCATCTACTTGGCCAAGATAGCTACTAACAACGGAGAGCATGCAAGATCACAAATAACATTAACATGATAGAATCAATAATCAATTTGACATAGTATCTCAATAACCATCAGATCCTTGCAAACACAACATGTATGATTACAAATAGAGGATCTTGATCATGAACGGAGCTCACAAGATCTAAACATGATAGCACAAAGGAGGAAAAACAACCATCTAGCTACTTTATAGACCCATAGTCCAAGGGTGAACTACTCACGCATCACTCCGAAGGCTGGTATGGTGATGAAGGCCTCCGGTATGATATATCCCCTCTAATAGGGTGCCGGGAAGAGCTTCGGATCCCCCCGATCTAGGGATGATGGTGGCGGTGGCTACGGACTATTTCATGGAGATTTGATCGGGTGCTTAGGGTTTCTGCATCGGGGTGCTTTTATAGGCGACAGGGCAAGGTCGATGGGCGCCCGAGGGGCCCACACCTGGTGGCGGCGCGCCTTAGGGGGTGGTCGCGCTAGCCCTAGTTGTGGCCACCTTGTGGCCCCACTTCGGCTGCCCTCCGGACTCCGTGTTCCTTCTGGTGAAATATTGACTTTGGCTTTTGTCCCGTTCAATTCCGAGAATATTTCCTTACTAGATTTTCTAAAACCAAAAACAACAGAAAACAAGCAACTGGCACTGCGGCATCTTGTTAATAGGTTAGTCCCATAAAATGTATAAAAATACCTCAAAGTATAGATAAAACATAACAAAGTTGATACTAAACAAGCATGGAGCATCAAAAATTATAGATACGTTTATGACATATCAGTTACTACGGAACCTTGCAGGTCGACGAGGACTCGTAGCACTCCCGATTGGTATGATCCCGTTATGAGTGTCATGTTGGTGGATAACACGGATGACCCTGCGGCATATGAGGAAGCGATGATAAGCCCAGATTCCAATAAATGGCAAGAAGCCATGAAATACGATATTGGATCCATGTATGAAAACCAAGTATGGACTTTGGTGGACTTACCGGATGGCCGGAAGGCTGTCGAGAACAAATGGATTTTCAAGAAGAAAATAGATGATGATGGTAATATAACCGTCTATAAAGCTTGAATTATCACGAAAGGGTTTCGACAAATTCAAGGAGTTGACTATGATGAGACTTTCTCACCGATAACGAAGCTAAAGTCCGTGAGGATTTTGTTAGCAATCGCCGCATATTATGATTATGACATATGGCAGATGGATGTAAAAATGGCGTTCCTCAATGGAGACATTGATGAAGTGTATATGGTACAACCCAAAGGTTTTGTTGATCCTAAAGATTCTAACAAGGTACGCAAACTTCAACGGTCCATTTATGGATTAAAGCAAGTATCCCGAAGTTGGAATCAACATTTTGATAAGGTGGTCAAATGTTTTGGTTTTGTACAAACTTATGGAGAAGCTTGTATTTACAAGAAAGTGAGTGGGAGCTCTGTAGCATTCCTAGTACTATATGTGGATGACATATTGTTGATTGGGAATGATATAGACCTTCTTAAAAATGTCAAAGATTATTTGAATAATAGTTTTTCAATGAAGGATCTTGGCAAAGCTGCTTACATATTAGGCATAAAGATTTATAGAGATAGATCGAGACGCCTAATAGCACTTTCATAGAGTACATATTTGGACAAAGTTCTTAAGAGTTTTGGAATGGCAGATAGAAAGAAAGGGATCTTGCCCATGTTTCCCAATACGACCTTGAGTAAAACTCAAAGTCCCGCTACGGCAAAAGATAGAGAGAGAATGAGTAAGACTCCCTATGCCTTAGCCATATGATTTATCATGTATGCCATGATATGTACTAGACCAGACATTGCATATGCTATTAGTTTGACTAGCAGATATCAAAGTGATCCAGGAGTGGATCATTGGATAGCGGTCAAAAACATCCTTAAGTACTTGAGAAGAACTAAGGATATGGTTCTTTCATATCGAGGTGATGAAAAGCTCGTTGTTAATGGTTACACCGATGCTAGTTGGAACACCGATTCGGATGATTCTAAATCTCAACCTGGATACGTATTTATATTGAATGGTGTAGCAGTGAGCTGGAGGAGTGCAAAGAAAAGCGTTGTGGCGATATCTTTAACTGAATCGGAATACATAGATGCTTCAGAGACTTCACAAGAGGCGATATGGATGAAGGAGTTCATTGTGGATCTTGGTGTGGTTCCCAGTGCGCTAGACCCGATGGCTATCTACTGTGATAACATGGGTGCAATAGCCAATGTGCAGGAGCCAAGGTCACACAAGAATCTGAAGCATATAAAGCTACGTTTTCATGCTATTCGAGAGCATGTCCAAGATGGTGAAATAAAGATTTGCAAAGTACACACAGATCTAAATGTGGTGGATCCGTTGACTAAACCTCTCCCGAGGGCAGAACATGACCAGCACCAAACCGCCATGAGTGTTAGGTATATTACCATGTAATCTAGATTATTGACTCTAGTGCAAGTCGGAGACAGTTGGAGTATGCCCAAGAGGCAATAATAAAAGTAGTTATTATTATATCTTTGTGTTTATGATAAATGTTTACATTCATGCTATAATTGTATTAACCGGAAACATTAATACTTGTATGATTTGTAAACAAGTAAGAGTCCCTAGTAAAGCCTCTTTGTAATACTAGCTTGTTGGTTAATAGATGATCATGGTTTCCTGATCATGAACATTGAGATGTTATTAATAACAATATCATATCATTAAGAGAATTATGTGATGTACATACTCCTATAGTTAAGTGTAGCATAAGATCAAGTCATTTCAATAGTTTGTTTGCTATAAGCTTTCAGATACATAGTAACCTAAATCCTTCGACCATGAGATCATGTTAATCACCATCACTAGATGGATTCTTTGATGAAATCAAACACCACTTCGTAACTGGGTGGTTATAAAGGTGGCATTGAGTGTTCGTCAAGTATGTGTTGAGGCACATGGATCAAAGTGGGATTTGTCCATCCATATGACAGATAGATATACTCTGGGCCCTCTCGATGGAATTTCATCCAATTAGCTTACAAGAATGTGACTGGATAATAAGGTATCACATATCACAGGAACGAGTAAAGAGTACTTATCGGTAACAAGGTTGAACTAGGTCTGCAGAGATACCAACGATCAAACCTCGAATAAGTAAAGTATCGCGAGACAAAGGGAAATTGGTATCGTATGTAAATCACTCGTTCAATCATGAAGTAATCATAGAAATATGTGGGAGCCATATGAATTTCTAGATTACTCTATTCGTTATTGATCGGAGAAGAGTCTCGGTCATGTCTGCATAATTCACGAACCGTAGGGAGACACACTTAAGGATTCAATGTTGTTTAGTAGATATGAAATGTGAGTAAGAGACCAAATGTTGTTTGGAGTCTCGGATTGTATCCGGGATATCACGAGGAGATCCGGAATGGTCCGGAGAATAAGATTCATATAAGGAAAGTCCAATTCCGGAGTTCGGGAATGGTTTCGGTGTTTTCACCGGAATGTTCTAGAAGGGTCTAGAAGGTCCACCGATCCGGAGTGGGAAGGGTACATGGATGTGTCATGACAAAGTGGAATGGTTGCATCATGTCCTAAGTCACTTGGCTGGGTAATGGGAAGAGAGAAAACTCTAGTTTGAAAGTCAAACGCCAATTTGAAAAGTCAAATCCCAACATGGTTGCCTAGTGGAGGGAGGGAAGGAATCCTACCTAGGGGAGGATTCCTCCCTCCCCTTTCCGCCAGACTGGTAGAGGAGTTGGGGGAGGACTCCCCTCCCCCCAAACCGCCTCTCCCACCTATATAAGGAGGGGTAGGGCGCCCCTACCCCTCACACCTAAACCCTAGCCGGCCGCCGCCCCCCTCTCTTGTTGCCGCCGCCTAGGGCTCCTCCAAGTCGCCACCTAGGGCTTGCCCTAGCCGCCGGCTGCCACCACCTCTACCCGGCCTTCTAAACCATAGATCGTCGAGGCCCTCTTCTACTCCACCATATTCGCTCCGGCTTAGGCGAAGCCCTGTGGGATTTTCCCTCTACTTCCACCACCACGCCGTTGTGCTGCTGGAATCACGAGGAGAGATCTATAACCTCCGCTGCCTGATGGAACAAGGGAGAGGAAGGTCTTCATCAAGTACAGAACGTGTGACCGACTGCGGAAGAGCTGCCAGAACATAGCGCCGGATGGATCGTCTACGCGATCTTGATATCGTCAAGTGAACGACTACGTCACCCATGAGAATCTGATCTCGTTAACCGCTTTAGAATCTTCGAGGGTTAGTGCTCTATGGACTCGTTGCTACAATCTAGTAGATAGATCTTGGCTTCTGTGTGTTCATGCGGTATAATTTTTTTGTTTTCCATTCTACGAACCCCTACAAGGAGAAATGTAATGCGTGCACGGTGAGATCACTATAAACCAGCAACTATATCAAATATATTTCCAATGATTTTGTGAAGATTTTGGATTCCCTCAAGAAGGGGAATCAACTGTTACAAATTTGTATAGCGTCTCAAGTGGAAAAACTTGGGAGATTATTTCTGTTAACGGTGGTAGGGACTTATATTAGAATAAAATGTCCACCATTCAGAACCCAACCATCCACTACTTTGCCTTGTTTCTCACTAACACTTTGTTGGGAAGAGGAGATACCGGCTCTATGGCCAATGTAGACATGGCCATGATCACCAAGGCACTCTTCCCCAATGCACCGGAGAGCCCCACTCCTGCAGCTCTACTCCTCCAGCACCTGCGCCACCAGAGAAAAAAAAGAAAGGTGGCATTCGCATTGGTGGATTGGTAACCCACCTTCTCCAAGCATTGAACATTCCAATACCTGTTATGCAACCTGTAGATGGGTCCATACTTATGGATGTCAAATATATAAGTGCTTTTGGCTTCCTTAGTGTTTACCAAGCTGACAAGAGGCTCCGAGCATATTATTTTGGTTATCTTGATGCTTCACAGGATGAGCAGGTGTCGTTGCCTTGTCCACAAGCCTTGTCGATTCCATGGAAGAAGAACTGGATCCTTACCAAGGATCAAGTTGTGGTGATCATGGCTAAACTCCAGCCTAACCAAGAAGAAGATGAAGAAGGGGAGCAGCAGGATGAGAAGGAGCAGGAGTAGGAGTACAACCCTGCTTGGGAAGGACAGCAGCAGCAACAGGAGGGACCCTGGGACCCATGGCCCAGCCAGCAGCAGGGGATCAACTACGTGCCCTATCAAGATTTTCTGCAGCTCAACCATCATGTTGGGGACATCGACCAAACTTTGCATGGAGTGAATGAGGATGTGAGTGCCTTAACTCACAACTTTAGTCACTTCATGACCCACTTCCCCTACTACTACCAGCAGCATCCGTACCCGCCGCCGAATGACGGCAACAACTAAGTATGGCAACAGCCTAAACTTGGGGGAGGTTTGAAAACCTCCAAACTTTGCATTCATATTTTTATTTCTTCTTTCGATTTATTTTCATTTACAAAAATTGCATGTTTACTTTCAGTTTTGCATTCCTAAATCAAAAACACAAAAAAAAGTTGTAACTTCTATAGCAAATTTGTTTCTTTGTTTCTCTCGGAGATTGCTCAATTTCAGGTGACTTGGCAATAGGGAAATATAGCAGGGTTCAACTCAAGTACGAGAACGAAGCAAGCAAGAGGAGGTATCACATTCCTTTCATCACCTTTGCTTCAATTATAGATTGTCCCTACAACTATTTAGTCGCTTGCACTTGAGTCACTCCCTACTTAGCTTGTTATCCTATAAAATCTATTCATTTTCTAGTGTCTCCATTTTAGCTATGAAATAATGAGCAATGAACTTGGTTAAAGTATTTCCGACATTTTTAAAACAAGAAAAGTCATCCAAAATATGAATTGAGTCCATGTTTAGCCCAAAGGATTTGGTTTTAGAAACTACTCAACCCCATCGAGCTTAATGTAAATAGACTTGATATCACTCTTGAATGAAATTGTTTGATAAAATGGATGCTTCTAAGTAGTAGAGATTATGCCACTACTTTTTCTAATAATTAAAGTAAGATATTGTTTTACGCGTGTCATTACAACACTGTCGTACTCCATGGGGAACTATTAAATCCACTGGCCAACGAACTATCTAAATGTGGGAAACCACTTGATTTCAGCTATTGAGTGATGTAAGCGTCTGTAGATGCAATGCTATGACGAGTAAAATTTTAGTCTCCTCGTGGTTTCACATTTCAAGTGAAGTTATAGTACTCCTTTGGCCCACTATTGCTCAACAGTTATCAACTCGCATGGTCACGAGTGCACAACACAGTCCCAATTAACATGTTAAAAACAGTGGCATGATTTGTCTATGAAAGAAATAAAGTTTTTGAAATATAAGGAAAGGAAAAAGGTGCTTTGAGAGTCTTGAAATTTTTACATGAGAGTAGATGAGTTGTTCTTAAATTTAATGTTTCTGGTGCCAACTTGATTACTCTTAATTCATTAAAGAAACAAGAGAAAAAGTTTTCATCTCTCAACAAAGAGAGAAACCAAAAGAATTTGTTTCACTTTCCTAGCTAAACTTTTGACACTTGTTCGGGCATATGATTTATTTGCTAACAAGATACACGTGGTTAGGAAGTGGACTCAGTGCAATCTTGTGAATACTTGTATGATCATGTTTAAGATTGTAGGAATTGTGAAGAAAAGAACTTGACACCAATTCAAACTTGTAAGTTCTTTTATTTTAGTTTTGAATCTCCGCTATTCTTCCTTAATTTCTTGTCACTCGAGGACGAGCAACATATAAGCTTGGAGAGTTGATAGTTGTGAGATTCGATACATTTTTGATGGTTTTTATTGATGGTTTTTGTCTGGATTTAATGGTTTTCTATCTTTACCTAACGCTAATACTTTGGTAGCAAAGAAAACTTGGTTTTTAATGTGTATTTCAGATTCTGAACAACAACAGAAGGATTTAACAACAGAAACACAATATTCAGGAGAAAACAAGCAAGTCTCTTTTTAGAAGCAATCAAAGGGGCATCCAGTGGCTTTAATAAGCAACTATATGGCAAGAACATTTTCTTCGGTCGTATAGTTCCCTCCGTATAGTTGTTGATCGTCCTCAAGCAAGAAAACCAAAATCAAAAAGGAACTCAGCATTTAAACTGAAATAACGAGATGATGATCTTACTCATGATTGGTATTCTCATATTTCCTCCACTTTACTAATCTCAAAAACTTCAGCATAGATAGAGTAGTGGCAAGAATATCATATGGGTTTCATGAATCCTTATAGCGCAGAAAAATTATTGTAAGCATGGATGATTCAAATGAGTAAACTCTATTCCATGTCATGTAATCAACTCATAACCTTGCCTTTGAACAATAAAGTATAATCATGTAAAATTGAGAGTGTGAGAGTTCGTCATGAAAGCATATACACTAAAGTATCTCAATTCTCCCACATTAATAAATCAAGACTTTTCAAGCACTACTTTTCTATTCATTGTCCTTAAATAATTTCAGTTCTTAAGTAAATGAGAGCATGCCAAAAAAATTCATTAGTTTATCAGGCTATGATGGACACTCGTGGCATCACTAAGGTTTTTGTTCCTTTTGCATAACGATTACTCATACAACCAGAGGAGTGATTCCATTATGAAGACAGCTACCCGGGAGTTCCAAGAATCTTACCCATTATAGCATTGCTGCTACATATGTTTAATCAACTGATAGCCGAAATATAGAAGTTTCCTCCACGAAGATCGTTCGTAGGCTAGCGGAGTTGTTGGAATCCAACGAAGTTTGACACGCATAAAGCTATATCATTCATATGATTCACAAGTCAAACTTTGGCATGCTCACAAAAACCGCTAAACATTTATTCAATCAAACAAATCCTATCAAAGAGAGCTATCAAGTCAATCATTATTTTCTTTGGTGTTGAGTGTCTCTAGGAATAAGCTTTCAAGACTAAACACTGCAGCACACAAGTCTTCAATTGTGAGACTTTTTCTTATTTCAATTGTTTAGCAAATTTTGAGGCAAGACTTGGTTAACTACAAGATATGGAACAAAACATACTCAACTAAATACCCATGCAAACAAAATTTTACTTACAATATAGAGACTCACTCCACCAGTATAACATCTTAACACTTAATACTAACTAGCATGGGTTTCTCAAACTTCAAAAGTGGGGAGCCATAAGGCATACCTCTCATGTTTGGTTCCACTTATCTCTTCTCTTTTGATTTGTTTCTTGGAAACTCGAAGTCGATCACTCTCCTGCAAATACATGAGAATCTCGAGGTGAAAACAAAAGAAAGAGGGAAAATAAAGATAAACAGAGGAATCTTTTTGTGGTTTTTGAGAAGGGGAATTTAAAGAATAGAAATTTGGTGGAAAAGCTCGGCTTGAAAATCTCAAAAAAAATAACTAAAGATAAAGTGTTGGGGAAACCAACATGAGTGCTTATAAACTCAAATAAAAGCATAACATAAAAAATAAAATAAAGCAAATGAAAAAATAGATAGAAAACCTCCCCAAGCTTAGGCTTTTGCAAGCCCTTCAAATAATTGAGGTGAGGGGAAAAGTTGTAACTCCAGTCCGCAAATTGAGTTGATAGGTTACTTGTTGTTTCTCGGAGGTTCAGGGCAAGATTATGCATCCCCTCCACAGTCCCTCCAAGTTCTTGGAAGTATTGATATGTAGAGAACCGGTTTGGTGGCTGCTCCTCTTGATGAGGAACTTCTTTCTCCTCCTCTTGGTCCTCATCCTCATCCAGAATCGCCTCCTCGAGTTGGTGTTTCTCAACCTGCAAGTCATAAAGCACGCGTCCTTCCTCGATATAGAAAAGACCATTAGGCAGAGGAGCTTGGTAGAGACGCCCAACTCCAGCAATATGCAGGTAATAAACACCACCTCTCCTAGTGAGCATTCCACAAGCCTTTAAAGTAGAGAAACCAACACGTCACTCACCTAGCACCGGCTACAACTCACCTAGGTATATGACCAGGACATTGGCAAGCACGATGATGACGCCTCCACATGTGATTGGTCCTTGGCTTTGGGAGGATTGGTACTCCAAGTAGGGAACAAGAATTGTGCCCAAGTGGAGTGACAAGTTGTCGTAGTTGAAAGCAGTTTTTGCAAGGACTAAGATGTTGTAACACCCTCAGAATCGACCCTATGCAAGTTTCAGCGATTCCCGCCAAACCCGCATAGAAACGATTCAAAGGTGCCCACCAGGCACTTTCGTGCGGGTGGAAAATGAAGTAATAACATTACACAACAGTCCTCGATGGGACCCACAGAACAGATATATATACAACACAACTCCATGAGTCAAGAATACAGATATAATGTACAAAGATCCAAATCACCTTGAAAATGATAGAGCGTCCAGCTACGGACAAGATGCAAATGGGGCTAAGAGCCCTGAAGAATAACCAATGGCGTCCATAACCCTGCCCAGGCCAAGCCGGAAGGGTAACCCTGCTAACGACGTCGATCTCAAAACCTGCTTAAACAAAGGGGTGCCGACAAAGGGCAAAGGAAAAGAGGAGCGTCGATCTTGAGGCCGATGCAGCGAGGCTAGAATTCGCGGTCCTCGCTTACATAGGTATGGTGGATTTGGGCGGCAGCGGCATGCACTAAACAACCTATAGAGACTCGGTATAACGCCGGCTACGGAGGGGATAAGAAAGACCTATGCGGAACCAACCTGATGCTACCATCAAACAAACCCATCCTGGTGTTTCCCCCTCGATACCAAACGAGGAAGTCAACCGAGGAACTCACACCGTTGGCAGTTTTATTTATTCAGTTATCGTTGCAGCAATTACTAGTCAGGTATAGACAATCATCCTGATAAAATAAGCAGTGGGCAATTTTAGTTAACCATTCCGTTGTAGTTGCGACACTTACTAGTCAAATATAATTAGCATGAGATATCCCAAACCCAGTAGTTGTTGGTACTTTTATTTAGCCATTCCGTTGTAGTTGCAATACTTACTAGTCAGGTACAATGGTCGCAAGCGACAACCCAAACAAGCAATTGTTGGCAGTTTTATTTAGCCATTCCATTATAGTGAAGATGATTACTAGTCATTATAAAGTCAAATTTATGACACTACTTTAGTTATAGTTGTCTATGATCGAGATACTGTGCTCCAAGTCGTCCATAACCGCGGACAAGGCTTTCAGAAAGTTTTACCCTGCAGGGGTGCACAAATAGCAACACACACTCGATCAACCTCGGAAAAACCAAATCAAAACCCAACGAGGCTTTCACGACAAAGCAATCACAGGATTCAGAAATATTTCAGGGGGCCACCCCATTGAGTACACCCACAACGAAGCTAGCTGACTCCGAGACGGACTCAAGGTTTGCGTCAGTGGCTGTAAACGACTGGGAACCCAAAACTGGGCTTGTCGATACCGCGAAAACACTCCACTTACCTAAACAGTACAGGTGCTCCTCGCACAATCGTAATAAAGCAGTAAAACATGGCATAAGTACAGGATAGTAAATAAAACCTCAAACTAGTTTGTGGCCCCAAGAAATAAGAATGAATCAAGCTCTGGCTCAGGGGGGTCCCATAATCCTCCCGGATGTGGATAGCGCGAATATTCAAGGAACAGGTATCAAGTACTCGGGGTCCTACGGGACACAAGTGGACGGTTAACAACCAAATAACATCTATTGCCCACCTGTGCCTCTGCATTTACCTACTTCAATTTTAGTTGTTAAACAGTAATTAAAGTTATGATCATCTCCAACAATAAACATGCGGCAAATACTCCAACAACTGTGGTACTCGACGACACGCAACAGCACTTGAGCAAGCGACTACGACACGCAAGTCCAACTAGCTACCAAACAACAGGTAATAGGATGTGTCCAAGGCAATATAAGGCTGCAAGGGATATCACTGGTACGAAAACTAGAGCAACGCGACACAGATAGCAATAGATCAACGGGAGGGAATAAATACTATAAAGTGAGATAGGTAGAAAGGGGGAGATGCTCGCCTGAAAACATTGCCGAAGGTTCATCCGAAGATCGGGTCGATACTCGCATCAACTCAACGGCCTTATCCGCGAAGAACCAAAACACTAGAATAAACACCGGGTGCACTATTTAGTACTACGGCAAAAGATCGGGCATGATGCATGTATGATGTATGACATGGCAAGGTGCGATGCGATTAGGCAATATTAAGCGGAACCGGGGTCCCGACATTTAATGAAACGGTTCAAGTTATTTAACTACCCCGCAATTTAAATGTTGTCTTAACATGGCAAGAGATAGCACCGGTTCGCTACACAAATTTAAATGGGACCAATATACGACTGGATTTGCCCGCATATGGGCCCCATATTTAATTATATGGTGAATCGGCATAAGGCCCCCAAACCACAGACAAGTATGCATGCATGAACAATTTAATATGCAACAATTTATATAGATGGCATTTATAAAAATAGGGTCTCGGATCAGGGTCACACATTAGGGTTCGGCGATCTTGGTTCCGGGGATTCGGGGTTTGGTCTCAGGGTTTGACGGGATCGGTCTTCGGACTCCGGGGTCGGTCTTCGGATCTCAACATGGCCGGTCTTGGTGACGATCTTGTCCGATGGGGATCTTGGTTCAACATCATCGCGGTATTCGGGTCCGAGAGGTAGACCTTGGCGTCCGAGGGAAGTTCATGTCGTATCCGTGTCGACGACCTTGGCGTTCAGGGGGGAGTTCTCGGTGTTCCGAGGAGAAGATCTTGGCGTCCGAGGGTTTCTTCGCGTCCGTGGTGCGTCCGTGTGTTAGATCTTGGGGTACCGGCGTCATCGGGTTCCACCTCGCATATTGGTCGAGAAACCCGTAAAGATGCAGATCTTGGCGAAAAAAGGGCATCGGGGCTCTTGTGACGAGACGGTCTTGTCGGCGCGCTGGCTCGAGGTACTCAGGAAGATGGAACACGACAGGTACATCTTCTCGAAGATCTTGTAGGGCTTATTCTGCAACATGGCTATAGGCACGAGTGCTTGTCTAGCCGAGAGGTTGCAGGGACACACGAGACACGCATGTACAGAACACCAAAAAGGCAGAACCATCACTGGTGCCACGCGGCCCGGGGCTAGACGTTGGTGGGGCTCGGAGACGGCAGGAAGAAACTCGAGGTGGCGGCGGGGTCAGCGCGGCGCTTGGGGGAGGCGGGGCGTGGAGCTCGGAGCCGGGAGGAGGGTGAGGGGCGACGCGGCCGGAGGCGGCGGGGTCGGCCCGAGGAGGGGGCGGAGGAGCTCGACGGGAGGCGCTTGGCGAGGAGGAGGGACTCGGCCCGGAGGCGGGGAACAGGCGTGGCGGGCGCTCAGGTCGAGGAAGGTGGAAGCCGGCAGTGCAGTGGTCCGGCAGGGCGGCCTTGGTGGCCAGCGAGGAGGGATGATCGGTCTGGGAGCAGCGCAGTGGGACGAGCAGCGACGAGGCGCGGGCGGAGGAGGAGCCACAGGCAGCGGACAGGCGGAGCTCGGGCGGGGACGGTGGCGAGGCCCGGCGGTCGTCGACGGTGAACAGGGCGAGGCCGGGGAGGATCGATGCAGGGCTGGGATGCGGGCGACGGGGTGGGCGAGCGCGAGGTTGAGGAGAGAGGGGGGTGGGGCGCGCCGGCGGCGGGGAACTCGGCGGCGAGGAGCTGCAGAGGGTGAGCGACGCAGTGGGACGGCGAGCGGGGTCGGGCTCGTGGGGTGGTTGCGGGAGCGGGCGAGAGAGAGGATGGGGAGGGGAGGTTGGGGACGCGGGGCTGAGGGAGAGAGAGGAAGCAGGGCCGCAGGGTGGGGTCGGCGTGGGGGCCCAGGGCAGGGAGTGCGTGGGAGGTGGGTTCCCTGGCGGTGGCGGGTGTGTGTGGGACCCAGGGGCAGGCGGGTTGGAGAGGTGTGATGTGTGGGTGGGGTTGGGGAAAGTGGGAGAGAGAGGGAGTGGCTGCGGGGTGGGGTCGGGCCCATGGAGGTGGAGTGGGTGTGTGGTGTTGTGTGTGTGTGGCATGTGTGGGAGAGGGAGTGGGTTGAGGTGGCAGCGGTTGAGTGGTGGGGAGGAGGGATGAGGGTGAGGTGGCGAGAGAGGATTGGGTGGGGTGAGGTGGAGGGGGTTTGGGTAGGTTAGGACTAGGTAGAAAAAGGGTTTAGGAGGACCGATTTGAACTGGGGGTGGCCGACTGGGTCGGATCGGCCCGGTCTGGCTGCCCCCTAAAAATAATTAAATATTTTATTTATTTAAAACAGTTTTTTGCAAACTGTTGGCCGACAAAACAAAAAAATCCGGAGACCCGGGTTTGAGTTGAATTATAGACGGGGCGTTTAGAAAACAAAATAGGTTTTTCCGCAAGGAGTTTCATGCAAGCAAATGCAAGATGATGACGATGCTCAAATGCAATGTGGCATGATGACATGAGCATGCGGTCATGATGATGCAATGCACAAAAAACAACGCGATTTTCTAGTAGTGGTTTTAGCGGGATGCCACAGATGTTCTCCTCATTGAGTCTTGTAAACTCATTACGCACCTGCAAGGTGTTAGCAATAACATAGAACAAATAGCGAATAGCAGGATGTTGAATATTTTTCCCTTTGCTGACTATAGAAGTAAAGCTCAATTTATTATAGCAGAGTTCAGGGGAAGGTTCTATGCTAGTAAAATATGCACGCAGAGCATTAGGATCATTGTTAGGTAAACCAAAACAATTATACCAGTCATCAAGTGATAATGATTGTTGTTCATAAGTCAGAAAGAAATCATATCCTCTCCATGCCATGTTTTAACGGTGCTTTTTAAAGAACTTAAAATTTCAATGGTTAACCAGCGATAGGTAGGTGCATCATGAAATATAAAGTTTTGCAGGCCTACTATATTTAATAGTAAATTAAAGTCATCAGAAATACCGAGTTGGTTCAATATGATGGGGCAAGCCCAATTGGTTGCCTTCACTTCTCGTTTTTTGATCCTATCGAAATGATCACGGTGGGACTCATTCTTGAATCTTATCCACATGCATTCCTAAGATGCATCCCAAGAAGAACTAGCGGAGGAAAGAGCATGTGTTTGGCTCCTTGTGTTCATCTTCGTAGATCACTTGTGTGCAAGGAAATAGAACAAAATTGAGTAGGGGTGAAGATCCCTTGAGGTTCAGAGAGAGTTTGGAGGTAGAAGAGAGAAAAAGGATTAAAATTTTGGTGTTTTGGGTACCTTACCATGCGTTTAAGTGGTCGGACGCAACTATACTGTCGTAACTATATGACCGGAACAATTTGTTCCAGGCGTATAGTTGGTCTGACGGTAAAAATTAGGATTTCTAGAGTTTCTTTCCTGGCGGTTGTAACTGTATGGCAGGACCAAAATGGTCACGTCGTATAGTTGGTCGTTAAACCTTCTATATCTGGAGAAGAAAAAGTGTCGATGGATTAAATAATTATACGGCTGGAATATTTATTCCCGCTGTATAGTTGGTCGTTAAAGGTACTATATACATAAAAAAATCTATTTCTTTAAGAATTACTTTTTAGACTGAAACTTAGCGAAACACCTTGTTTTGATAGAGAAATGACAAACTAAATTGTCGACCAACATTGTCATGTATTAAACAGGAATTTTTAGTACCACGGAATCTCTCCTTCTCACTGGAGTTTTCTAGCACTCTTTATTCAACATAAAACTTAAACTAAAACTTAAAAACTTTACTCAAACCTTTATTTCACATGGTTTGCCTCCCATGCAGTGCTATTTTATGGTCAATAGCTTGACCTTGATGTTTCTCACTTAGGCTAGATGAGTGGAACACCCACTCTAAAATAGTTGGCCTTCAAAGTGATGGCCTCCTTCTCATCTTTTTTGGCTTTCTTTTTCATGGGGAAATGAATGACAAAAGGATCTCGCGAAGGCAATTAGAGCTTCATATTCCCTTCATGCAGATTAATCAAAGCCTTAATAGTTCTTAAGAAATTATGGAATAATATGATAGGAGTAATAGCATCTTCAGGCATGTCAACAATAAAAAAATCAATAAGAGCGGGACAGCCTTTAATGTATACTAAGGTATTTTCTTTAATTCATATTGCTTGTTCATAGGTAGAATCTGCTAGATGCAATTTTAACTCAGTGATTTCAAAAGAGCCAAGATTTAACTTATTAAAAAGACTCTTTGGAATTGTTGAAAGACTTGCACCTAGATCACAAAGTGCGGCTATTTCATTAGTCCAAATTTTAATCTTAATAGTAGGCTCAAATATATCATCTAGCTTAACAGCTAATTTTTCAGCAATTTTCTTATATTCTTCCTCAAGCTCACGTACCTTTATTGCTACCTGATTAGCGAAGTGTTGATACATGGCTTCCTCATTTCCTTCACTTATCGGAATCTTGATATTGATCCTTTTTACAAGATCTTCAACTGTGTAATTTGGAGAAGGAGCATTGCTATAATCAATTTCTTCAGGCTCCTCCCTTTGCACTCTTGTCATCTTGAGGTCTTCTACTGGATTGCGATCAGCTTTACCTGCAAAATTAGCAATGAGATTTTGACTCTCGGTTATCTTACCTAGCTGTGCCTCAACAATTCTTGTTCTTTCTTGGAGGGTCTGCAAATCATTCCTCAAACTAACAACTTGGTTAGAAACTTTACCAAGCATAGCATCATGGTTCTCCGTTATTTTAACTAAAATATTGTTTTGCTCATTTTGTGAGTCCATAAAAGATTTAAGAGTTTCTTGGAGACTACCATTACTTGATGTCATATTATTATTAGAGTTACCTGCAGGACTAGAATAATGTTTCTGAAAATTTGGATTATAATTCTTCTTCCAAGCAGGGTTATAATCATTACAATATATGAAGTCTATTTATTTAATAGATGGTTCGAGAGTAGATCTTACCTGGGTTTACTTACCTTTAAAGGCTAATATGAGCTCATCCAACTTAGCATTGAGTTCTTCATTTTCTTGAGGTGTGACGCAGTTCACCTTCTTCGTGTTTGATCTTTCCACATGCCATTGGGAATGGTTGTCTTGCCTATTGTCTAGCAGCTGCTTTGCTTCAGCAATTTGTTTACCCATAAATGTTCCTCCAACTGCAGTATCAAGCATAGACTTAGACACAGGGTTAAGAGCATTATAAAATAGATGGAGAATTAACCAATCTTCCATCCCATGGCAGGGATAGTTTCTCATGCATTCTTTCATTCTCTCCCATGCAAGCGCTAGTGTATCACGCTCTTCCTGTCTAAAACCAGTAATATTAGATCTTAGTTGCATAGTCTTTGCAGGTGGAAAGAATTTAGTCATAAATAAAGAAGTACATTCCACCCAGGATGCAATAGTATTTCTAGGCAAAGATAGAAACCATTCTTTCGCTCTTCCTCTAAGAGAGAAAGGAAATAAGCGCAACTTGACCATGTCAGGGTCAACATCTTTAATGTGCATCATATCATATATTCTAGTGAAAGTATTTAAGTGCATACCTGCATCTTCAACAGCAGAGCCTCCAAATTGATTTTGTTGAACCAAACTTAAATAGTGGGGCTTAATTTCATAATATTTAGCAGTAATTGTTGGCTGGGTAATAGGAGTACATAAATAATCATTGTTAGGAGTTGCAAACTCCCCAAGATTCTTTTCATCCATATTTCCTATATTTTTGCATTTTTTTAAACAAATAATAATGATTGTAAAAAAACAAGAATTAGAAGACTAACTAATTTTTTTGTTTTTTCAAATAAATACTAAAAGCAAACTAACAAAATTAAAAACAAGAATTAAAACTAGCAAGGTTCCTACAAACCTCACTAGGGTAGCTATTGCTTCCCCAGCAATGGCGCCAGAAAAAGGATTGATACCTTCGATCCGGATTACGGATGTAGTATAGTTCTTTTTCCCTAGTAGACCTAGGTTTTTCGAATCCTCGGGAAAAAGAAAGCAAGGTGAAGTTTTTTAAACAGACTTTCGAGAGTTTTAGAATTCATTTTGTGTTTTCACCAGACCAAGAGTTTGCGATCTTTTTATTGTTGTTGACGATGGAGAGAGAGAAGTCCTAGGGCCTTCGGTTTCACCAGAAGCTGTGCAAAACATCTGATGGAAAAAAGATAATAATAAAGTATGCATGTAATTGTTAGAGCAAGATAATTTTATGTGGCTAGTGCATCCATAATTGTTATCGCCTCCGCAACCGCTTATAGCAATAACCTACTAGTCTCATCCATAGAAGAAAAATAACTAATAATATGCATAGTGATCTCACTGTTAATCCCAAGAAAATCCCTCACATACAGCCATACTACCCGTGAACACCCGGATTTTTAAGTCTGGATGCCTATTATGCAGTACATCGCAATCCTATGATTACAAATTTTTGCGAGACATAATAGAATTGATAGCACAACACATCATCCATTACAAACCATAATAGTCTTACAAATATTTGATCACATGATCAAGTCTTAATACACATCAAAGAAGTGGAAAATAATGTAGTAGAGGCTCCAGCTTCATTGTCACAGGTAATGCTGACGATGGGAGATGATCCTAGTTATCGTAGATGTCCTGTTGTCCGTCCTCCAGATAGTCCTCTTCATAGTATGGACATGGGAATAGCCAGGGAAAAAGCCATGACTACTTTTAAAGTACTCGCAAACTATCACTTACGCAAGTAATACAATTCTAATAGGGATCCTAAGATCTAGGTTGTTTGCAATAAGCCAGTTTTATTTCAGAGGTACTTAGTAGTAAAGACCTATTTTAGTTATCTAGATTACTCAAGAGGGAACCTAGTTTCATGTAGGGGTTCCAATCTTTAATTAGATAGAGCCCCCTGTGTTTACAATGCTAGTCCCTGGATCAATAGCTAGCATCCACAGTTAAGATGTAATATCAAGAAACAAAGGTCATAATACAACTTTATAACCAGGAATAACATAATTTTATTACATCTTATATAGCTCATTTGGCTATTACATTACATTGCAGCGGAATAACTATAGTCATGGGTCCTTCATCTTCAAAGTGCCACAGGCAGATGTTGGTTGTAGACTTTGTAATCCTAATCAATCAATCTTCACTAAAATCAATCAAACCTGCAACATACAAGTTACAGCCACAAGGGTCAATACATTTGAATTGTATTGGCAAGTGATACTATGGTAGTATAGTGGGTCTATCATCTATATGCATTTGGCTAAGTGGAGTTGAGGCTTGCATTGCTCAAAATAGATTTTTCCTTAACATTTGAAAATACTAAGTTTTGCTTGGCAAAAACATTTTCTCAATCAAAGATTTGAAGATCCTTTACAAGGCATCTCTCCATCAAAGATTGAAGATTGCAAACAACCCTTGTTCAATACCACAAGATTTTAACTTAGAAATTTGAATGATGAGATTCTTGATTGCTTCCATGTCTTGATGCTCAAATTGTCCTTTACCAGGGACATGGCTAAGTACTTAGATTTTACACTCTGCAGAGGTGGTGCACTTTCCCCACAAGACTTGATTTCCCAAGACAAGATCTTTCAGAGGCCTTCCCTTAGACCAAAATGGACGCGTTCCAACCTATCAAACACTACCACCCACTGTCCATATGGCTAAGTTCTTGCAACCTATATGATCATGGCAGAGCCCATATTGCCAAGTGGTTGCACTTGAAGCTTCTCAACATTTGACATCTCAAATCTCTTTGTTCCTGGGTGGCCATCCACAAGTGAGATACACAAGGTTCACCAGTCCCCTGGCCTTGTGTAACCACTCAACTAAAAACCACCAAGCAAGCCCATTCCACCCAGGTGATTCATTAACTTAGTTGTTTTATTAGACAAAATCACAAGTCCTCAGACTTAGAATATTTTTCCATAGTGTGAATATATATTCCACCCATCTTTTCTATTAGCTAGGCTAAGCTTGATAGTAGTAAGAATCTTAACTTAGGAAAATCCTACTAAGGATTCATCTACTAGGTTTTCTTATAGCAAGGTCTATACTTAGCAAAATCCATGCAAGTTTTACTTAGAGAAATCACTAGTGCATAGTGAAAATAATGGGACAAAAGTATGAAGCATCACTTGCCTTTTTGGTAGAGTATGGGTTCACTCCTTGATCTTGCTAGTCTCACACTTCACTACAAGTCAATCAAGCAATAACAAATTCAATTCACATTCCAAACCAAAGTCAAACAAACAATTTTTCACACACAAAGTAATGGAATCTAAGTCATGCATAAGCATGCAAAGGTTGGTTATATTGCAAGGATGGTCTCTACTAGGTTTCTAAACTTTGTAGGGTCCAAATTGGTCATTTACCAAAATGGCAAAGTCATTAGTTAGAGGGTTTTGCCCAAAAACCATTTTAAAATCCATCCATCATTTTATGTGGTGGAAATTAGTTTTATCAAAATCTAAAACATTTAAGTCTTCACCCAAAGTTTCTAACTCTCAAGACTTGGTGGTTTGGGTCAGTAGTTTTGAATCAAAATATTTTCCCAAAGTTTTTATTCCAAAATCATTCTCATAATAAAACCATTATTTTCACTTGGCTAGGAATGTACTAATTCATTTAATCCTTCCTTAAATTTTTCCAAATCCATTTTAAAAGCCATGGGTTGGCTCCTAGGGTCAGTAAGGTCACAACAAACCATTTTGCAAAAGTTTTAACCCTAAAATCATTTTTAAACAATTTTTATACTCTAAACAAGCTCACAAAAGAATCTGCAAAAACAAGCAAACTAACAGATACTATTTGCTAAACCAAGGGCATGGTTGGCTAGGTCTTGCTCTCCTGAATCCAACGACATAAAATTTGTAATTTTTGGACGTGTGGATCCAAAGTTACAAGGGTTTGAAGTTTGCAAATAAATCTGATTCAAATCTGTTTTTTAGTTTTAATACTGGCCACGCGTCGCTATCTCACTGGGTGATACCGGTTCGGGGTGGATCACGCTGCAGACCGTAGGATCTAATCGAATCGTGCGATCCAGAACGCATACCCCTTCGCGGTTAAGTGGTCTAATCCTGCTCGCTCAATCTAGATCGAACGGCTGTCATCGCACTGACCAAACTCGGGCGGCGCAGCAACGGTCGCTGGCGGCAGCGAGGTCAGACGGCGGCGGCGCTGGTGAAATAGGAAGCGAGGGAGGAGGTGAAGAGGCTCACCGGGTTCAGGAGGTCACGGTGATGCTCGAGGAGGTGTTGGTCGGGCGAGGGGCGCACGAGGTTTGCTGCAATTTCTCACCGGAGCTTGCAACGGCGTCTGGCGGCTCTGGTCGACGATGGGGAGATGCTGCAGTTCACCCCAGGGCAAATGAACGGTACGGTTAGACGCGGACGGAGCTGGATATGATGTGAGCATCCATGTAACAGCTAGGGCGGTCGAGGCTTACCGGGGAAGTTTGACGGAGACGAGACAGACGGCGGCGCTGTCAGAGCTTGTCAAAGCCGACGCTCTGGGACGCCCGCGGTCGAATGGGTGATACTGGGAGATACGTCTGGGAGTTGGGATTCTCGTAGCGTGCTCGAGGAGGTACGGGGTGGTGTGTACTGGCCTGAATTCGACGAGGAAGGTCGTCGGAACAAAGGAGCTCGGGGAGGAATTGGGGCGGCCTGGTGGCGTGCTTTGGGGAGGGGTCAGAGGGAGAATGAAGAAGGGACGTTGGCGTTTTATCGAGCATGGTCAAGGCGAGGTAAAGGCCCGGCATTATTGCGAATTGATCGCGCGGATTGAAGGCAGCAATGGCAGCGAGGTTTGGGGAAGGGAGGTCGCGCGGTGAGGACGATGGCTAGCGAAGTGGGACCGTTGCGTCAGTGGGAAAAGGGTGAGGAGGAGGTCCACCAGTCAGTGGCTTTGCGGGCTGTTTCAGCGGTGAGGAAAAACGGTTCGGGGGGGAGAGGGGCAGGTGGGCTAGGTGGGCTGTTGTTGGGCTGTTGAATTGGGTCGATTTCTTTCTTATTTTTTCTGTTTCCGATTCTTTTTCTTTTTCTATTTCTATATTCTGTTTAGAATCTCAAACAAACAAACATCAACCAAATCAATTCAAACAACACCAAACTTTGTAATATTGAAATTAGTTCTGTTCAGTAACATGAATCAAAATCCAAAATAAAATAAAATAATACTTTAATCTTTTTAGGTTCCATTCCTTAATTAAATAAAATGGGTCATGGTTTATTTATCAAATAGGGTTTTTATTTATTTAATAAAATCTTTATTTGAATTCTAAATACTTTCAAAACCAAATCAGTAGGTTTTATTTGAAAATATAAGATACTTGAAAACTTGTTTAATATAAAATAAAATAACATTTTAATTTTAGGTTCCATTAATAATTATAAGATGGACCTTAGTTATTAATTCAAATAGGATTTGTTTTATTAAAATTTTATTTTGATATCTAAAATAAAATCAAAACACTTCATTAGGTTTTAATTAAGAAAATAAAATACTTAGAAAACTTATTTAAAATAATTTAATAAGTTTTGATGTTTCAATTAAAATGGTAAAACCTTTTATTTAAATAAAATTTGGATATTAATTCCTTATTATTTTATTTAAATAAACATTTACTATTTTCATTCAAAACAAAATGTTTTAATTAAAAGCTTGGCCAATGTTTTAATTTGGCTTTATAAAATAATCTTTATTTATAAAACTTCTATTTCCTTTGAAAACAAAATCTTTTATTAAAGGATCAAAAATAGTAATTCCAAAATATTTTAATTTCCTTTAATAAATGTTTATCCTTATAAATCCCTTTAGGATTTATTTGATTCAAATTGGTTTGAAGTTCCAATTGAATTCAAAAAGTTTCTTCTGGCCCTGAAAATCAAACAAAATTTTATTTTATTCATTTATTTTCACATTACAAGATTTGGAAAATCTTGGGATGTGACATTTCATGTCCATAACCCTGTGTGGTCAAATCCAAGTCATATTTCAAGTCACGAGTCATTTTGAAAATATTTGACAACAGAACAGTATGTCCATCCAACTCTCCATGATCGCGGACGCGGCTATTCAAATAGTTTGACACTCTTCAGAGGTGGTACACTTTCACCATAATATTAGATACATCTGTCAGGGATAAACCTGAATCATCATACTTCGTATGCAGATAATCAATCATAACCTTTCAATTACACACCTATTATAGGCACCTCTCCTATGAGTTTGTCCTCCCAGCCATGGCCATCCTCCATCCCAGGAACTGCATAGGTGGACATTCATATTCACGAGATAGCCTCAACTCAACCTCTTTCCACGAGGGAACCCATACTAAGACACATAAACTTCTAGTTAAGCCCTACCCAACTCAGGTATTGTGGTTGTATGGTAAGTCGGAATGGTATCGCATCCTAACCCAACCATCAGTTTTTATCAAAGTCAGGGCCCATGCTTCATTCAGTATCATATTCAACTCATTGTGTTCCATAACACATGTCAAAACATTTCAATAGAATGAATCATCATCCCAAGGTTTTCATAATCATTTTCTCCAAGTGTTCCCATCTACAGTGATCAGGATTAGTTTAGCACTAGCATCTATCAATGAGGGTGTCACTATTGAGGGGTACTAATCAAGTGCAACTACCTACACCTAGTTCTATATTCTTTATGGCATCTTTCCTATTTCACCACTGATCACCAATTAATTAACTATTTGAGCAACTTTGATAAAAGGAAGAAAAGATAAAACTTGCAGGTAAAACTTGGGATTGGTATAATCATGGTTGCATCACCATAGCATGCATAATATATCTTGCATATGCTAGCTTTCATATGACTAGCTTGCATAGTTTAGCTTGCCTTGGTTGGTGCAGTTGTCGAAGTTCTCCTCTTCTTTGTCATAGAACTCCTCTTCCTCGTAACCCGGGTTGATAGTAGCGTCTATAAATATATACGAGGTACACAATCACCAAACAATACTTAACTACTTCTATTTACCACAAAAATATCCACACTAGATGATCTAGCATCATCTCAATCACTACATGAAATATTTACATGGCCTTATTTATCTTATTTTTAGAAAAGCAATTTTTAATCATTGAATAATACTTAAGATTTAATATTCTCTAATTATAAAATATGGGATCATGTTGACACATGTCAACACCATATATTCCAATACTTGGAAATGTGATTTAAAGTGGATGGCATATATTACAAGTTTAATGTTTCTATTTAATAATATTAAAGTGACTAGAAATGACTATATAGCCATTACTTTAATATTAGTGCAGGACCACTACATGTAAAATTATATATTTTTACATATTCAGATAGGTCATGGAAAATGTGATTTTTGAGAATTGGAATTAACTCAAAAGAATTTATTGTTGATTTTATAAAAATGTTTGAAGTTGGAAAAGTATCTGCCTTGTTATTTTCACTCTGGGTGATCTATAAATTCAAACTATTTAAATCCAACGAGAGTGTTTAGAGATTTTCATTTCCTTTCTAACAAAATTGGAATCATGCAATTTTGTTTAGTGAATCTTCTTGAATTCAATTTCAAAGTCGCCTATAGAATAGGGTTTTGAATTTAAAAAAATCTACATTTGAATTGCGGGGCATGCATGGGAACGATAGTGGGACGGCCCAACTACACGGCTTGCACGCAGCGGGCTGCGGGCTGCATTTGTGTTGGCCCCACACATCAGCGGCTATTCTAACGTGAAACGGTATGCGCTAATCCTAGCTGCATGGTTAGAGCACGATCAACGGCTCAGCACCATCATCTCCCTTGCATGGCGCGCGAGGGATTCAAACCTAGCTCTATGGTGGGGGTCGTCGGGGGCTTACCAGGGCTCCAGCTAGGTACGGCGGTGAGGACGAATGAATTGGTAGGTGACGGCGGTTCGAATGGTGGTCACGACTGCTCCTGGGGCGGCTCCTAGCACTGGCTCCGTTCCACCACTGCGGCGGTGGGCTTCGGTGAAATTCCGGCGCTACACGATTTGGCTTGCTCTAGGAGTGGGTCTGAGAGGTTGTTGGGGGATAGGTGAGTCGAGTGGGGTGCATTTTGAAGCAGGGGAGGGGTCTATTTATACCCCGGTGAGGGGAGCATTGCGGCATGGCTCGGGCTCGTTACAGGGTGCTATGAGCATGGCGGAGGGTGTAGGACATTGCTGTGCTCTGCAGCGATCATCATGCGCATAGTGGCATGGAGATGCGCATCTTAATCGGACGGGGATGTCCATGCTCTGCTTAGGTACCGCGATGTTCGTCATGGCGTACGGTGGTCACGGGGCACGCGACGTCAAACGGGCGTGTCTGGGAGGTCGCTGGCGTTGCGGCGAGGGCATTTATGGAAGGGGAGAGCAAGGCGCGGCGTGGTTGCACGGGGCGGCTCATTGCTCTGGCGTGCGCTTGGCATGGCAGAGAGATAAATGGGCGAGTCTGCGCTGGCGTCTCCACTAGCTGTCGTTGAGCGAGGCATACGCTGGCGAGTGCGGTGAGGTCAGGGCTACCTTCTAGACATCATGGGCGAGGGCGGCGAGGATTGTAGCAGTTCGTCCATGTTGGGGTGGCATGGTGAGATCAGGTACGAGTTTGCACTGGTCAATTGGTCGAGTGAGAGAGGCTTAGCTACACGGGCTGGTACTGAGGCAAGTGTGGGCGAGTAGTGGAGGTTGTGTGTGGTACCAAGATGATCACTTGATCCAAACAGTGTGTACTTGGTAGCTCTGTACTGTGCTTGCTAGGTGTTCGATTAAATAGCCGCAAGTGAAAAACATTTTAATTTTCAAATTTTGTTTAGTGGGTTGGATGATACTAAGCTTGAGAGTCTATGGTTGCAAGGATTGATCAATTGGAGAAAGTTTGGATGGTTTTTGAAAAGTGGCCATCTTGATGCCTATGATAGATTCAATTTTTAAAAGTCCCTCAAATGAATTTGAATTTGTTCCTATAAGTTTTGAAACCTCACTTGTGTTCATTGTCACTTGGTCTAACAAGGTGAGAACAGAATGGAATTGTTTCTGTTTGAAATTATTTAATAGAGATGCCCAAAGTGGGCTAGGTGTTAACTTTGGCAAAAATGACCATTAGGTCATATGCTTCACCATTTGATTTTCTTTTGATTTGATTTGGCTTGGATTTTACCTAGATGATATCGTTTTGATCCTTAAACTATTTCTCAACATATATAACAAACAAATCATGCCATATCAAGCATTCACCATCATTCATAAACACACACTTGCATTCATAGTTTTAAAATTAAAAGCTTTTGTTAATCCTAGTTTTAATTGATTGGAAAATGATATTCTCATTATCATATTTTTGAGATGTTACAAACCTTCCTGCCTTAAACAGAATATCGTCCCGTGATTCAGGAAAAACTAGGAACTAAAGAGATTTGGAAACTCAGTCCTAATATAATCTTCTCGCTCCCAGGTGGCTTGTTCTTCAGTATGGTTGCTCCATTGGATTTTGAGAAAGTTGATACTCCTGGTCCAGGTGGTTCTAAAGGCTTCTTCCAAAATACGAATGGGTACTTCATGATAGGTTAACTCCTTGTTGATATCCATGGCTCTATGATCGATGATCTTGAAAACTTCGGTCTTCTCCAGAACTTTTAATCATTTTCGAAGTAACGAGATATGAAATACATTATGTATGGCTGACATCTCTTCAGGCAGTTCTATTTGATAGGATACTTCTCCTCGGTGAGTTAAAATCTTGTAAGTTCCGATATATCTGGGTGCAAGCTTCCCTTTGAGTTGAAATCGCTACATTCCTTTCAAGGGTGATACTTTGAGATACACAAAGTCTCCGATATTGAAGGTCAGGTCTCGACGTCTCTTGTCAGCGTAACTCTTCTGTCTGGATTGAGCGGTCTTGAGGTGCTCACGGATCTTGTGAACCTTCTCTTCGGCTTCTTGTAGGATGTCTGGTCTGAATATCTGACTCTCTCCTACTTGCAACCAATTCAGGGGGGTACAGCACTTTCTTCCATACCAAAACTCAAATGGGTCCATTTGCAAACTGGCCTGATAACTGTTGTTGTATGAGAATTCTGCGAAAGGCAGGCATTCTTCCCATTTAGATCCATATTATAGTACATAGCCTCTCAGCATATCTTCTAGTATCTGGTTTACTCTTTCCGTTTGTCCTTCGGTCTGCGGGTGATAAGTTGTGCTGAACTTCAGGTTGGTTCCTAATCCTTCTTGGACTTTCTTCCAAAACCTTGAGGTAAACCGGGTTCCTCGATCTGACACAATTGTCTTGGGGATTCCGTGCAGACTGACTATTCTAGCAATATAAAACTCTGCTAGCTTTGAGCTTTGATAAGTGGTCTTGACGGGTATGAAATGCGATACTTTGTACAGTCTATCTACTATGACCCAAATAGAATCATTTCCTCTACTAGATGTAAGAAAACCGGTGATGAAATCCATCCAACTGAATCCCATTTCCATTCTGGAATTTGCAATGGCTGCAACAGTCCTGCGGGTCACTAGTGTTCCGCTTTGACTCTCTTACAGATATCACACTCGGCGATATAGCTTCCGACTTCTCTCTTCATTTTGTGCCACCAAAATTTCTCCTTCAAATCCTGATACATCTTTGTTCCTCCAGGATGAATAGAATAAAGAGTATCATGGGCTTCCTGCAAAATGACTTGCTTCAAGTCTGAATCTGCTGGCACACAGATGCGTCCATTATACCACAGAACTCCTTCATCTTCCGTGAATCTGGGTACCTTCCCTGTATCGATACGACGCTTAATTCCATCAATACTGGCATTTCCTTTTTGAGCTTCCTTTATCTGACTGATCAAAGTGGGTTGAAGTTCGATACTGTCTAGAAATCCTTCGCTAACTAGATCCATTCTAAAATTATCCAACTCCTCATGCAAACTTGGATGATCCTTCTTAATCATGGTGTTTAATCTACACGACAGTCTACTAAGAGCATCCGCTACCACATTGGCCTTGCCGGGGTGGTAGTGAATGTCATGGTCATAATCCTTGATTAACTCTATCCATCTCTGTTGTCTCATATTCAGCTCCTTCTGGGTGAAAATGTACTTCAAACTCTTGTGATTTGAATAAATCTCACAGCGGTTACCCATGAGGTAATGACGCCATGTCTTCAAGGCTAACACTACGGCTGCCAATTCTAAGTCATGGGTGGGATGATTCTTCTCATTTTGCTTTAGTTGTCTGGACAGATATGATATTACTTTTCCTTCCTGCATCAACACACATCAGATACCAATCTTGGATGCATCACAATATACGTCAAAAGGATTCATGATATCCGGCATGATTAAAATTGGGGCTGAAATCAATCTCTTCTTGAGCACTTGAAAACTTGCTTCACATTTGTCCGTCCATTCAAACTTCTTGTGTTTCTTCAACAGTTGGGTCATCGGCCTTGCAATGCTTGAAAATCCTTCAACGAACTTGTAGTAATATCCCACTAATCCAAGAAATGTGCGGACTTTGGTTTGAGTGGTTGGGGCTTTCCATTCTTCAACATCCTTAATCTTGGTGGGGTCAATGGCAACTCCTCCTGCCGACAAGATATGTCCTAGGAATCCTACTTCCTTTAACCAGAACTCACATTTGCTAAACTTGGCATACAAATGATGCTCTCTAAGGGTTTCAAGGATGGTTCTTAGGTGCTGCTCATGTTCCTCTTCCGACTTGGAATAGATCATAATGTCATCGATAAAAACAACGACAAACTTATCCAAGAAGTTCATAAAAATCTTATTCATGAGATTCATGAAATAAGGGGGGCATTGGTTAATCCAAATGAAATGACATTGTACTCATACAATCCATATCTGGTAGTGAAAGCAGTCTTTGGGATATCCGTTGCGCGGACCTTTAGTTGATGATAACCAGTTCTAAGATCAATCTTAGAAAACACTCTGGCACCAGTCAGCTGGTCAAACAAATCTTCTATCTTTGGTAGTGGGTATTTGTTCTTGATAGTGACGTCATTTATCTTCTGGTAGTCCGTACACAAACGGTTGGCACCGTCTTTCTTATCCACAAACAAAACAGGTGATCTCCACGGCGATGCACTTGGTTGTATCAGACCTTTCCCTAACATGTCATCAAGTTGCTTATTGAGCTCCACTAATTCAGTTGGGTTCATAATACAGGGTCTCTGAGCTATGGGTCCAGTTCCAAGAACTGGTTTAATGATAAACTCGATATCCCGATCGAGGGGTATACCTAGTAATTCATCTAGGAACACATCGGGGTATTCACAGACTACTCTAACTTGGTCTATGATTGATTGGACTAAACTCTTGTTGCACTTTAATTGACAGGGCCGTGTCTCAGACACATGCTCTACTGATACTCCGGTGCTACTGGTCATGGTTATGGCTTTCTTGGCACAGTCTATTAATCCTTGGTGTTTTGACATCCAATCCATTCCTAGTACTACTTCCAAACCTTTTGTTCCAAGTACTATTAAATTGGCATAAAAATCTATTCGACGTATTCTGATAGGTATGGCCTTGCAAATTTTTCTAGCTTTGGTAGTTAACCCAAGTATTTGAACTATCATAACATGCTTTAAATTTTTTGGTTGAATCTTACTAGTGCATGCAAATTCTTCTATAACAAATGAGTGTGATGCTACACAGTCAAACAACACCCTTGCAAGTACTGAGTTAACAGAAAACATACCCAGCACAACATCTGGTGCTTCCTAGTCTTCGTCTGCATTCATGTGGAACAAACGGCCAGTACGGTTGTGTGGGTTGCCTAGGGCAAACCTATTTACAGGCTGGACATGGTGTTGTTGCTCGGCAGGTGCAGTGGAATTGGGGTATGCAGCAAGCTTCTTGGGTCACTCATTGGAGTAGTGACCCGTAACTCCGCATTCAAAACAGGTTACCATTGACTTTTCCTTCCCGGCAATGGGCACAACATTGCTTCCAGTCCTTGGGGAAGTATTGTTGTTGGTGGTGGTGGACCTTGGCGGTGCACAGTTGAAGTTATTGGGGTTGTCGGGGTTGTAGTTGTTGTGGCCTATGAGCCTTGGGTTTCCACCGCCACGATTGGGAAAGTTCGGACGGGACATAGGTGGCCTATTGTTCCTTGGTGCAAATTCTGCAGACGAGCTAGGGAGGTACTTTGGGGTATGTTGTGGTCCAAGCTGGTGCATCATACGGCGCTTGCAGTTCTCACTGGCTTGATTTATCTTTCCTTCCATCTGGATAGCAGAATCCACTAGAGCTTCTAGATCGGCAAAAGGAATATTGACTAACACTATCTGCATCTCATCATGCAGGCCATTCAGGAATCTTTCCTTCTTCTTTGCTTCAGTGTCGATCTCATCGGGGGCATAGATAGACAGAGACAGAAATCTGTCATGGTATTCCACCATAGTCATTCTTCCTTGCTTCAACTCTCTGAATTCATCCCTAATCCTCTTGATCAAACCTGGGGGCACATGAGCCCTGATGAACTTGATCTTGAATTCCTCCCAAGTCATCAGTTGTCCTCCGTTCATTGTACGAGTGATATTCCACCATGATCTTGCATAACCTGCTAGATAGTGGGTGGCAAACAATACTTTCTCCGCAACATCTACTCCTGCAACTTCTAAGTTATTTTCCATTGATTGCAGCCAGTCCTTAGCATCTAAGGGCTCTTCAGATTTGCTAAACATAGGAGGATTGGTGTTTTGTAAGTTCTTGATCTTAGATCCATGGTGATCCTGATTTTCATAGCCTTGGTTGTTATGCGCCATTTGGGAGAGCTGCTGAAGAGTGGCGAGACTGGCTTGACGCTCGGTTCTACCGGCTTCTTGGTCTGCTACTAGCATTTGTAGAATCTGATCCATCAGATCCTAGGATGAGTTGCTTCCATCGGGGTTGCCGTGAGTCATATGAAGATTGAGGTAGATCATAAGACAAGAGGTAAATTTCTATGGCTTATGGGTATGGTTCAAAAGCTTTAAACTTTGAGTATGTCTAAGGTTTGAAAACTACAACTCTTGTTCATTCATTCCAAACAACACATATAAACCACACATTGCAAACAACACATCACAACTACGAAGGAGATGGTTTTAAGAACCATTATGTCAAGCTACAATACAGTGGGACCGAATATAAACTCACACCTACGACAGTGCTCTAGTGCTACTACACATCATCAGAACTGGTGGGCTCTTTGTCATCCAGGAAATCGGCGTCCACCTCGTTAGTGTGGAAATCCATGTTGATGTCCTCAAGATAGTCATCATCGTCACTAAGGTACAAAGTGATATCCCCACGAATATCTTCACCGTCTTCCTTCTCCTCGAGCTGAACCTTCTGGTCCTAGATGATTTCTTCAAGGGTTGCCACCTTCTGGCGGAGGCGAGCGATGATGCGGTCCTTCTTGTTACGCTGGCGACAAAGTGACTTGCGCTCTTTAGCTAGGATGGTGAGGGTCTGGTTCTTGTCGGTTGCAAAAAGGTGCTTCTGGTTGGCGTAGGCACGGGCGTTGTCCAGCTCCTTCTGGGTCTCGTGCAGCATGAAGGTGGGGTGATCCACATGATGCTTTAGCTCAGAATGTCCTGACATGGCCAAGGGCTGTCCCGTGGAGTCACGTCTTGCATAGTGAGCGAAGCAGGTGCCAATGATCTGGTTGATGTTCTGTCGACACAGATGGGCAAGCGCCTCCTGCATGGCTCTAGCTAGTCCATAGATCCAGTTGTTCTCCCTCAAGCTGAACTATATCTTCTCTGAGGTGGGTGGATCCATCTTGCCTCTCAGATCGGCAACGATCAACCACTGCAGTTGTCCTCCTGGATGGTCATTGAGCTATGCTCCAAAGAACTCCGGGTGCGGGCATCCAAGAAACTCCGCGAGCTGACCCAAGTCCCTCTCAAAGATGAGTTCCCCTCTGTTGCCAAGATGGTAGAACTTCATGTACTTGACTTCCATCTATAAGCAATTAGGACGAGTAAGTTAGTGAGGTGATCAAGTGTGTCAAATTTTATGTAGGATTGCACAAAATTTGAGGAATGTGTGACTCTCTTTTGTAAATAATTTCAACGATAAGAGTGAGAATAGGTTTTCATAAATAATCACGTTCGTTGTTTTGAAACTAAGTTTTTTTCAGACGTCCATGCTAATTAGGGTCTCCTATGGTCAGGCTAGATTTGATACCAACTTGTGAACACCCGGATTTTTAAGTCCAGAATGTTTGTTATGCCGTACATCACAATCCCAGGATTAGCATTTTTGGAGACATAACAGAATTGATAGCATAGTACATCATCCATTACAAACCATAATAGTCTTACAAATAGTTGATCACATGATCAAGTCTTAATACACATCAAAGCAGCGGAAAATAACATAGTAGAGGCTCTAGCTTCATTGTCACAGGCAATGCTGATGTAACATCCCTAAAATCATGATTCCAAAGATTGCATATCACTCATGCATGCATATAATTTAGGGATCATTTTTCAACTCAGTTCAAGAAAACAGAAGCACTTAGTGCTATTATTTTATGTGAGCAAACATAAATCAAATGACTATCCTAAATTGAGAGCATAAGTGTTTTAAACCAAGTTTTGTTTGCTTCCTTGTTGATTGGATTGAATGTGGAGTTTGGACAAAAATTTACAAAACAAATATGGTTTCAAAACCATTTTCAAAACATTTCCAAATCAAGTGCTATAGCACTGTTTATTTTGTTTATTCAGAAGAACCAAGCTTGAACAGAGAGACCTTATGTTTTTATGCCCAGAAATATGAATGTTGCACCCTACAAAATCCTGAAATTTTTTTGAATTCAAAAAGCTTTTGAAACCATTTGAAATTCATTCTAGAAATTCAAAACAGAAAAATAAAAAGAGAAAGGAAATAGAAAAGGGCCAGCGCCAGTCTTTTGGCCCAACTGAGAAAGCAGCCCACTAAGCCCACCCGGGTTCCCTCTCTCCCTCTCTCACTCGCAGACGCACCCATCGAGTGACTGACGCTAGGACCCCACCCCCCCCTCTGTTTCTCTCGCTGACAACTGGGCCCCGTCCACGTCACCGTCGTCTTCCCCAAATATCGCGAAGAACACGTCGCCGCGGGCCGTTGCTGGCGTTGATCACGCGGCGTAATTACCATTGAATCTGTAGGCGTTTCCTGTCGAGCCCCTTCCTACTTAACCCCCTCTGCACCGCGAACATTTCCCCTCACTCAATTTCCTCTCCACGCCACCAGGCTGCCCGTAGTCTTGCCCATACCGCCGCAGCTCCGACGACCTCCGGCGTGCGATTCCGGTAAGACCCCGTCGCCCCTTGCTGTCTAAGTTTGCCAGAATGATCACGACAACCATGCGCATCTTCTCACCCTATTGGTGCATGCTAGGACCGTCTGGAGACTCGCCAACGACGACGACCGCAAGTGCCTGACGCTTTCTTCTTCTCCGGCGATCGATTGCGGTAAGCACTGAGCGCCCCTTGACCTCTCTCGCATACGACTAGGTTCGCCTTGTCCTTGCGCAGCTACTGATGCCTCTGGTTGGTACTAGGAAGACCCAGAGCGTCGGCAACAACTTCGTCTGCAACCACCCGACGCCGTGCACGACTCCGACGAGCTCCAGCATCCCACTCCGTGCGCCCCTTGCCAAGACGCCGCCAGGTTGAGCATCAGCACGTCGCCACGGTTCTGGTAAGCCCCTCCGACGACTCTAGGACGACCTGTAGAGCCGCGCCGCTGTAGGCAGAGCTCGCCGCCGCCAGTAGCCGCCACCAGCGCCGCTCAGTTGTGGTCAATTGATTCGTAGCCGTCAGATCTAGATCCAGCGCGTAAGATTAGTTCACTTAACGAACCGTTACACGTTAGATCTGGCCATGCATCTTTAGTTAAATCGTATGGCTCTCGTTGATCGATCCGCCCGAACCGGTACGGGCCAATTAGAAATAGACGCGTGGCTAGGGTTTAGATTTAAAACAGGATTTGAATCTGATTTATGTTCAAATTTGTATTGGCTATAACATTTGATCCCCACGTTAGAATTTGACAAATTTTATACCGTTGGAATCAGGAGAGCAAGATCTTTCTAAATATGCAATGTGTTTAATGTTTAGCTTCTGTTAAAAAGGTTTTATTTGCTGAAACTTGTGTTGGACTAATTAGAGTTTAGGAAATGTTTAGGAAATGATTTAGGGTTTAAATAATTGTTGTTTGGCAAGTTTTTGACTTGTTTATGAATCAGTACTGAATACTTGCTTTGTTGAGTTTTAAAAATCATCACATATCATCTTGCATGCATGCATATATTTTTGATTGTATACGTTTTGTGTGTAATTTGTTGCTACCATTCTTTATGTAGATTTTGGTGCTAGTGATTGTGATTGTGAGGAGTGCTACTCTCTCAACTACCAAGGCAAGTGGTACTTCATGAATATTTTTATCCCATATTTTATACTAAGCATTAGAAATATTTTTTCTAAGTCTTGCATGATATTATTTTGCTTATATGCCATGTTGGGAAATCCTAGTAGTTGTAGAATTGCTAGGGAATCTCTAAGTTAAGTTGCTATCTATGCCAAGCTTAGCCTAGCTAGTAGCAAACAAGGGTTGGTGAAATATACATACTATGATGAAAATATTTCTAAGTCTTTGGACTTGTGTTTTACCTAATAAAACAACTAAGTTAATGAAACACCTGGGTGGAATGGAAGGTTTGGTTTATGTTGAGTGGTTACACAAGGCCCATTTCTATGGTTTACCTTGTGTATCTCACTTGTGGTAAGCCACACAGGAACAAAGAGATTTTAGAGGCCAAGTGTTAAGAAGCTTCTAGTGCAGCCACTTGGCAATATGGGCTCTGCCTGGATCACATAAGTTTCTAGAACTTAACCATTTGGACAGTTGGTGGTAGTGGGAATGATAGGTTGGAGCGCGTCCATTTGGTCTAAGGGAAGGCTTCTGAAAGGTCCTGTCTTGGTGAAACCAAGTCTGGTGGGGAAAGTGCACAACCTCTGCAGATGGAAAAATCTAAGTACTTAGCCAAGTCCATGGTAATGGACAACTTGAGCATCAAGACATGGAAGCTATCAAGAATCTCCTCATCCCAATCTCTAAGTAAAATTTGTGGGTGAACAAGGGTGAAGGACCTCAATGTCCATTGGTGGTTCCTTGGGAAAAGTTTTGACAAAGAAAAACTTAGTGATTTCAACTAATAGGCAAAAATCTATTTTGAGCAAAGCAAGCCAAGCTACACTTAGCCAAATTGCATATAGTATCTAGTCCACTTAAAATTTTACTAAGGTATCACTTGCCAATACTATTCCAAAGTATTGACCCACTATGGCTGTAACTTGTGATGTTGCAGGTTACTCCGATGAGGATTAGGTGTCATGAGTCTACACTCAACATGTTTGCCTGTGGCACATGAAGATGAAGACTTTTATTTATTTACTTATTCAAACTCTTGTATTAGGCCTGTGGCCTTGGAGTTGTAAAGACTATGTTTATCTCTGGAATGGCTGTAATAAATGACCTTTGTATCTGTGTACTTCATCTTAAACTGTGGATGCTAGCAATGATCCAGGGACTAGCATTGCAATCACAGGGATCCTTTTCCTTTATAAAGGAGGGATCTTACAGATGGTATCAGAGCACTGTGTTGCCTATAGTATTATGACCCTAGGATGGGAAACCTCTAAGGAAAAAAATTCAGCAACTTCTACACTTGTCTATTCTTCTCGTAAACTTTTCTAATCTTCTTCCTCATCTCTATTTGTAGATGAACTCCATCAACGAAGCCGTAAGGAAAGGACCACTCATGACAATGACTTTGGAGTGTGAGACAGAATTCCCAAAGGCTCTCAAGGACCTCATGGTTGCATTAGAGATACAAGGTGCAGCTGTGTACAAAGGTTTTCCTGTGATGGATGAAGGAGTGGAATACTGGTGGGTGCAACTTCACTTGTATAAAAACAAGGAAGACAACCACCAGGAAAAAGGATTCTGCATGTTCACCAATTCAGTGGTGCACACTACATTCTTTGAATCAGCAAGGGATGCAGCTTGGAAGACCATCAAAGAACTTGGTGATATAGTCAAGTGCAGAATGCTCAACCTCCAAAATGATCTAAAGGAAGAGAAGAAACATAACCAAGAGTTAGAAGCTACCAACCAAACCTTAAGAGGAGACATTATAGACTTAGTGATGGAGTCATGTGAGCAAGATAGGCTGATTGCTTCTAGAAACATTGTGTTAGCCAACTGATCCAATTAGATAGGATTGTAAGCATACTTCGTTTGTTGGACCACCACTTATCACCTTATTTTCCAAATGTTGCTTTAAAATAAGTTGAACCTTGGTTGTTGTAATGGATCCATGTGTGCCATGACTTGTGTGTTTTGCTTTCCAAGGATATGTATGTGATGTTTTGCCTTGTGTTGTAACTTGAATTGTGTTGATCTAACTTTTTCCATCTTATAAATAGATGCCTACTGTTACCATCAGCACTGTTGAGGAGTTCCAGGTTACCCGCTTTGGTCCTCGTATTGTTGAGCTTACTACTTTGCTCAATCTCCCTCTTCCTACCATCATGGTGCTTCCCCTCACCAAGTTTGAGAGGAAAGACCTCTAGGGCTTCAAGGTCAACCAGCCCGGACGCCAGACAGAGCCTACCACGGAGGCCATTGTCTTCAAGCTCATGCACGATGACAAGGAGAGAGGCCTTGAGGTAGTCATGCAGGATCTGATAGGACGTCTGCTAGGGAGACACTCCCGACAGGTTAGAGGTACTCACTTCCACGTCTTCGGTAGACGTGATGAGGATGGAGAGTCCATCGACTTCGAGGACGATTCGAGGGACACAGCGGAGCCGATTCGTCTATACCTCCAGGACTTAGAGGCTCTCATTAGGCACATGGACTCCGATAGGACCAACGTCATGCTCAGTAATGACGAACTCCAGGTGCAGCTTCGCGAGAAGGACAAGCTCTTCGCGGAGCAAGAAGAGTTAGTCAAGGAGATGAGGCGAAGTTCGAGAGCCAGGACAGAAAGTTCAAGAGTCAGGAGAAGCGAGTCCAGGATACGAACAAGAAGATCCGGGACATGACTGAAGAACTGCAGGCCAAGGACTTCGAGCTCGAGCATCAGCAGACGGTGATTGATAGGCTTCGTTCCCAGAAGAGGGCTCTCAAAGCCAAGATAGAGACCTTGACCACTAGTGTCGAGGAATACAAGACCGCGATGGAGAACGCAGGTCTTACCTTTGTCGAGGAGGATATTGATGTCGAGGAGTAGATTTGACTACTCATTTATCATTTATTATCGTACTTGTTGTTTGAGAACTTGTTATTGACCATCCGACATGTGGATGGCTTGTTATTTGTGTGTGTTTTACTTTGCGAACTTGTTATTTTGTTGTTGAACCTTTATCATTATGTTGCATGCTTTGTGATTGTTTATGTGATGTAATGTGCATGAAAGCATCTATGGGTATCTCATTCTTATCTCTATTGAACCAACCACAGATGCCCTCCCCGTTGTGCAAACCCCAACCCCAACAACAACAACAACAACATCACACCAGAAATGCAGCAAATGATGACCGCTCAAACTCAGCTGATGCAGATGATGACGATGTTCATCCAGAACCAAAACAACAACAATAACAACAATAACAACAACAACAATCCACTGGGTTTTGATATGCTTACTAGGTTCTTGAGATTGAGGCCAACAAAGTTCTCAGGGACGACTGATCCCATGGTGGCCAATGATTGGCTACGGTCTGTGAGCAAGGACTTGGTAACCGTGGGCTGTACGGATGCTGAAAAGGTCAGATTTGCAGCACATTTGCTAGAAGGACCAGTCGCCACTTGGTGGGATAACTTCCAGATCACCACTCCCATAGAAGATGTGACTTGGGCTATCTTTGAGGATGGCTTTCGTACTGCTCATATCTCATCTGGAGTGATGAGTCTGAAAAAGGAGTTCCATAACCTGAAGCAGCGCCACCGCAGCGTGGCTGAATATACTGAGGAGTTCAACAATCTGGCGCGATATGCACCGAATGAAGTTGACACTAATGCTAAGAGGAAGGAAAAGTTCCTCGAAGGGTTAAATGATGAACTGAATCTGCAGTTAGCTGTGGCCTATGTTCCCACTTATCAGTCTCTCTGTGACAAGGCTTCTATTTTGGAGAACAAAATAAAACAAGTTGAAAGCAGAAAGAGAAAGCACTCAGACAAGCACAGCTCGGGATCGTCACACAAACATTCCCATTATGATGACAGTGGAAGCTCAGGATCCCACAAGCATGGGAAATTCAACAAGCACCACAACCACAACCGTCATGACAACAATCATCACCGTAGTCATGACAATGACAAGTACAAGAACCACAAGGGTGAATACAAGAGACACCACAGTGGTAATGGAAGTGGAAGTGGAAGCCAGCCTGTCAAGAAAGACATAAGTCAGGTTGAATGCTTCAAGTGCAAGAAGATGGGGCATTATGCAAATGAATTCCCAGAAAAGAAAGTTGAAGGACCCAACAAGCCCAACCCTTTTCAGAAGGGACAGGTAAACCACATCAGTGTGGAGCAAGTCTATGAGGAGCCTGATGCTGTTGCTGGTAAGTTCGGACTCAACTCTATTCCAGCATTTGTTCTTTTTGATACTGGAGCATCGCATTCATTCATATCAAAAGCATTTGTTGATAGAAATGGGTTTCCAACTGAAAACATTCGGTGTCCAATAAAAGTTAGTTCTCCGGGTGGAGATATGATAGTAAGTCTTGGATGTCGGGATCTAGTAATAGAGTTTGGAAAGCATAAATTTCCAGTGAGTCTGATAATCCTAGATTCCCAAGGACTGGACGTAATATTGGGAATGGATTGGATGGCTAAGTATGAAGGAGTACTAGATTGTGCTAATCGTACTGTTGCACTCACAACCCCGGAAAGAAAACGGATTAAATTCAAGTCCAACTTTGAATCAAAAGGAAGTAAGCTAAATTCTCTTAAGGGGGTTAGCATGGACAGTGTGCCAATTGTGAGTGAGTATCCGGATGTGTTTCCGGAAGAATTGCCGGGAATGCCACCAGATAGATATGTGGAGTTTCTGATAGATTTAGTACCAGGATCTGGACCAATAGCAAAGAGACCATACAAGATGTCAGTGGATGAACTGAAAGAACTCAAGAAACAACTTGGAGAACAGTTGCAGAAAGGATTTATTCAACCAAGTTCTTCATCCTGGGGAGCCCTAGTTTTTTTCGTGGAGAAGAGAGATAGAAGTCAAAGGTTATGCATAGATTACCGTTCACTCAATGAGGTGACTATTAAGAACAAATATCCTTTGCCTAGAATCAATGACTTGTTTGATCAGCTAGAAGGAGCTTGTGTGTTCTCAAAGATTGATCTCCGGTCAGGTTATTTTCAACTCAAGATAAGAGAACAAGACATACCTAAGACCGCTTTCACCACAAGGTATGGATTATATGAGTATACCGTGATGCCATTTGGTTTGACCAATGCTCCAGCATACTTCATTAATATGATGAACAAAGTGTTCATGGAATTCCTTGACAAGTTTGTTGTCGTTTTCATCGATGACATTTTGGTCTACTCCAAGAGCAAAGAAGAGCATGAAGGACATTTGCGTTTGATACTTGAAAATTTAAGAGATCATAAACTTTATGCCAAATTCAGCAAGTGTGAATTCTGGTTGAATGAAGTTGGATTTCTTGGACATGTTATGACAAAGGATGGTGTAGCAGTTGATCCTGCTAAAGTTTCAGCTGTAACAGAATGGGAATCTCCCAAGTCAGTAAAGGAAGTTCGTAGTTTCCTTGGCTTAGCAGGTTACTACCGAAGGTTCATTGAAAATTTCTCCAAGGTAGCTAAGCCTATGACTGAATTGCTAAAGAAAGACAAGAAGTTTGCTTGGTCTGAAGGTTGTGAACTCAGCTTTCAGGAATTGAAGAAGAGACTTGTGACAGCACCAGTCTTGTGTCTGCCAGATTTGGAAAAAGATTTCCATGTATATTGTGATGCATCTCATCAGGGTTTGGGTGCAGTACTTATGCAAGAAGGAAAAGTTGTGGCGTATGCCTCGAGACAACTCAAAACTCATGAAGTGAACTATCCTACTCATGATTTAGAGTTAGCCTCTGTTGTCCATGCACTCAAAACATGGAGACACTATCTTTTGGGAAAGCGTTGTGAAGTGTTCATAGATCACAAAAGTTTGAAGTATATCTTCACCCAGAAGGAAATTAATATGAGACAAAGAAGATCGCTAGAACTTATAAAGGACTATGACTTAAGTTTGCAATACCACCCCGGTAAAGCAAATGTTGTAGCAGATGCTCTAAGTCGTAAGGTTTTTGTGAATGGCCTTACCAAAGGAGAATTGCTAGATGATCTGTGTACCCAATTTAGAAAACTCAGATTGGAGATTGTGCCTGAAGTACATCTCATGACTTTGGATGTTCAACCCACTTTGTTGGACAAGATCAAAGAAGCCCAGAAGATTGATAAAGAAATCGAAGAGATTAAAGAAAATATTGGCAAAGGAAAAGCCAAAGGGTTCCATGAAGGCGAACAGGGTACTTTATGGCATGGGAAACGTATCTGTGTTCCAAAAGATCCGGAGCTGCGGAAACTGATTTTGCAGGAAGCACACAACTCACCATATTCCATTCATCCGGGTAACACCAAAATGTACATGGACATGAAAGAAAGATTTTGGTGGAATAATCTCAAGAAGGACATCATGAACATATTGCTTTGTGTGATGTGTGTAGTACGTGAAAGCGGAACATCGAAACCAAAGCAGGTTTGCTTCAACCACTACCTATTCCTGATTGGAAGTGGGACAAGATTGGTATGGATTTCATTACCGGATTACCAAGGACCCGGTCAGGATACGATTCTATTTGGGTAGTAGTGGATCGACTAACTAAAGTGGCTCATTTCATACCCGTTAAGACAACCTATACAAGTGCTAAGTTAGCCAAAATCTACATGAGTAGAATTGTATGTCTACATGGAGTGCCCAAGAGTATTGTGTCTGATAGGGGAACTCAATTCACTTCCCATTTTTGGAGACAGCTACATGAGTCATTGGGAACGAGGTTGGAATTCAGTACTTCTTTTCATCCTCAAACCGATGGACAAACCGAAAGGACTAATCAAATTCTTGAAGACATGTTGAGGGCATGTGCCCTAGACTATGGAGCCAGTTAGGATGAAAGTCTGCCTTACGCAGAATTTTCTTATAACAACAGCTATCAAGCCAGCATTGAGATGGCACCATTTGAGTTTCTCTACGGAAGAAAGTGTACCACCCCATTGTTATGGAATGGTGTGGGAGAAAGAAGTTTATTCGGGCCAGATCTTATCAAAGAAGCCGAAGAGAAGGTCAAGTTGGTTAAGGACAGGTTGAAGATAGCACAGTCCCAACAGAAAAGCTACATAGATCCTAAGCGTAGAGAAGTCACCTACGAAGTTGGTGATAGAGCTTATCTTAGAGTGCCACCACTTCGTGGAGTGAAGAGATTCGGAGTCAAAGGAAAATTGGAACCAAGGTATGTTGGACCATTCAAGATTCTGAGTCGTAAAGGATAAGTTGCCTATGAAATTGAACTGCCAGAATCTCTGTCAGCTCTCCATAATGTGTTTCATGTGAGTCAACTTAAGAAATGTCATCCAGAAATGGAAGAAACTTATTTGAAGGATACTATACCTTTGGAGGAGGTTCAACTGGAAAGTGATCTCACTTATGAAGAGAAACCTATCAAGATTCTTGAGACTGCAGAAAGAGTCACACGGACTAAGACAATCAAGTTCTGCAAAGTACAGTGGAATCATCATTCCGAAGAGGAAGCAACATGGGAAAGAGAAGATGATCTTCGGAAAGACCACCCTCACCTATTTGCTAGCCAATCCGAATCTTGAGGGCGAGATTCACCTTAAGGGGGTTAGATTTGTAACATCCCTAAAATCATGATTCCAAAGATTGCATATCATTCATGCATGCATATAATTTAGGGATCATTTTTTAACTCAGTTCAAGAAAACGGAAGCACTTAGTGCTATTATTTTATGTGAGCAAACATAAATCAAATGACTATCCTCAATTGAGAGCATAAGTGTTTTAAACCAAGTTTTGTTTGCTTCCTTGTTGATTGGATTGAATGTGGAGTTTGGACAAAAATTTACAAAACAAATATGGTTTCAAAACCATTTTCAAAACATTTCCAAATCAAGTGCTATAGCACTGTTTATTTTGTTTATTCAGAAGAACCAAGCTTGAACAGAGAGACCACATGTTTTTATGCCCAAAAATATGAATGTTGCACCCTACAAAATCCTGAAATTTTTTTGAATTCAAAAAGCTTTTGAAACCATTTGAAATTCATTCTAGAAATTCAAAACAGAAAAAGAAAAAGAGAAAGGAAAAGGGCCGCCGCCTTTTGGCCCAACTGAGAAAGCAGCCCACTAAGCCCACCCGGGTTCCCTCTCTCCCTCTCTCACTCGCAGACGCACCCATCGAGTGACTGACGCCAGGACCCCACCCCCCCTCTGTTTCTCTCGCTGACAACTGGGCCCCGTCCACGTCACCGTCGTCTTCCCCAAATCTCGCGAAGAACACGTCGCCAGCCGTTCTTGGCGTTGATCACGCGGCGTAATTACCATTGAATCTGTAGGCGTTTCCTGTCAAGCCCCTTCCTACTTAACCCCCTCTGCACCGCGAACATTTCCCCTCACTCAATTTCCTCTCCACGCCACCAGGCTGCCCGTAGTCTTGCCCATACCATCGCAGCTCCGACGACCTCCGGCGTGCGATTCCGGTAAGACCCCGTCGCCCCTTGCTGTCTAAGTTTGCCAGAATGATCACGACAACCATGCGCATCTTCTCACCCTATTGGTGCATGCTAGGACCGTCTGGAGACTCGCCAACGACGACGACCGCAAGTGCCTAACGCTTTCTTCTTCTTCGGCGATCGATTGCGGTAAGCACTGAGCGCCCCTTGACCTCTCTCGCATACGACTAGGTTCTCCTTGTCCTTGCGCAGCTACTGATGCCTCTGGTTGGTACTAGGAAGACCCAGAGCGTCGGCAACAACTTCGTCTACAACCACCCGACGTCGTGCACGACTCCGACGAGCTCCAGCATCCCACTCTGTGCGCCCCTTGCCAAGACGCCGCCAGGTTGAGCATCAGCACGTCGCCACGGTTCTGGTAAGCCCCTCCGACGACTCTAGGACGACCTGTAGAGCCGCGCCGCTGTAGGCAGAGCTCGCCGCCGCCAGTAGCCACCACCAGCGCCGCTCAGTTGTGGTCGATTGATTCGTAGCCGTCAGATCTAGATCCAGCGCGTAAGATTAGTTCACTTGACGAACCGTTACGCGTTAGATCTGGCCATGCATCTTTAGTTAAATCGTATGGCTCTCGTTGATCGATCCGCCCGAACCGGTACGGGCCAATTAGAAACAGAAGCGTGGCTAGGGTTTAGATTTTAAACAGGATTTGAATCTGATTTATGTTCAAATTTGTATTGGCTATAACTTTTGATCCCCCTGTTAGAATTTGACAAATTTTATACCGTTGGAATCAGGAGAGCAAGCTCTTTCTAAATATGCAATGTGTTTAATGTTTATCTTCTATTAAAAAGGTTTTATTTGCAGAAACTTGTGTTGGACTAATTAGAGTTTATGAAATGTTTAGGAAATGATTTAGGGTTTAAATAATTGTTGTTTGGCAAGTTTTTGACGTGTTTATGAATCAGTACTGAATACTTGCTTTTTTGAGTTTTAAAAATCATCACATATCATCTTGCATGCATGCATATATTTTTGATTGTATATGTTTTGTGTGTAATTTGTTGCTACCATTCTTTGTGTAGATTTTGGTGCTAGTGATTGTGATTGTGAGGAGTGCTACTCTCCCAACTACCAAGGCAAGTGGTACTTCATGAATATTTTTATCCCATGTTTTATACTAAGCATTAGAAATATTTTTTCTAAGTCTTGCATGATATTATTTTGCTTATATGCCATGTTGGGAAATCCTAGTAGTTGTAGAATTGCTAGGGAATCTCTAAGTTAAGTTGCTATCTATGCCAAGCTTAGCCTAGCTAGTAGCAAACAAGGGTTGGTGAAATATACATACTATGATGAAAATATTTCTAAGTCTTTGGACTTGTGTTTTACCTAATAAAACAACTAAGTTAATGAAACACCTAGGTGGAATGGAAGGTTTGGTTTATGTTGAGTGGTTACACAAGGCCCATTTCTATGGTTTACCTTGTGTATCTCACTTGTGGTAAGCCACACAGGAACAAAGAGATTTTAGAGGCCAAGTGTTAAGAAGCTTCTAGTGCAGCCACTTGGCAATATGGGCTCTGCCTGGATCACATAAGTTGCTAGAACTTAGCCATTTGGACAGTTGGTGGTAGTGGGAATGATAGGTTGGAGCACGTCCATTTGTTCTAAGTGAAGGCTTCTGAAAGGTCATGTCTTGGTGAAACCAAGTCTGGTGGGGAAAGTGCACAACCTCTGCAGATGGAAAAATCTAAGTACTTAGCCAAGTCCATGGTAATGGACAACTTGAGCATCAAGACATGGAAGCTATCAAGAATCTCCTCATCCCAATTTCTAAGTAAAATTTGTGGGTGAACAAGGGTGAAGGACCTCAATGTCCATTGGTGGTTCCTTGGGAAAAGTTTTGACAAAGAAAAACTTAGTGATTTCAACTAATAGGCAAAAATATATTTTGAGCAAAGCAAGACAAGCTACACTTAGCCAAATTGCATATAGTATCTAGTCCACTTAAAATTTTACTAAGGTATCACTTGCCAATACTATTCCAAAGTATTGACCCACTGTGGCTGTAACTTGTGATGTTGCAGGTTACTCCGATGAGGATTAGGTGTCATGAGTCTACACTCAACATGTTTGCCTATGGCACATGAAGATGAAGACTTTTATTTATTTACTTATTCAAACTCTTGTATTAGGCCTGTGGCCTTGGAGTTGTAAAGACTATGTTTATCTCTGGAATGGCTGTAATAAATGACCTTTGTATCTATGTACTTCATATTAAACTGTGGATGCTAGCAATGATCCAGGGACTAGCATTGCAATCACAGGGATCCTTTTCCTTTATAAAGGAGGGATCTTACAGCTGATGATGGGAGATGATCCTAGTTATCGTAGTATGGATAGTCCTCTTCATAGTATGGCCATGGGTATAGCCAGGAAAAATCCATGAGTACTTTTAAAGTACTCGCAAACTATCACATAAGCAAGTAATACAATTCTAATAGGGATCCTAAGCTCTAGGTTGTTTGTAATAAGCCAATTTTATTTCAGAGGTACTTAGTAGTAAAGACCTATTTTAGTTATCAAGATTACTCAAGAGGGAACCTAGTTTCATGTCCACAACCCTGTGTGGTCAAGTCAAAAGTCATTTTGAAGATATCTGACAACGGAACATTATGGCCATCCAACTATCCATGACCACGGACGCGGCTATTCGAATAATTTGACACTCTGCAGAGGTGGTACACTTTCACCACAACATTCGATACATCCATCAAGGATAACCCTGAATCATCATACTTGGTATGCTAATAATCAATCATAACCTTTCAATTACACACCCTAGTATAGGCACCTCCCCTATGATTGGCCTCCCAGCCATGGCCATCCTCCATACCGGACATTGCATAGGTGGACATTCATATTCACGAGGTAGCCTCAGCTCAACCTATTTCTGTGAGGGAACCCATAATAAGACACATAAACTTCCAGTTAAGCCCTACCAACTCAGGTATTGTGGTTGTACGATAACATTGGAATGGTATCGCATCCGAACCCAACCATCAGTTTTTATCAAAGTCAGGGCCCATGCTTCATTCAGTATCATGTTCAACCCATTGTGTTCCATAACATATGCCAAAACATTTCAATATAATGACTCATCATCCCAAGGATTTCATAATCATTTTCTCCAAATGTTCCCATCTACATTGATCAAGATTAGTTTATCACTAGCATCTATCAATGAGGGTGTCACTATTGAAGGGCACTAATCAAGTGTAACTACCTACACCTAGTTCTATGCTCTTGATGGCATCTTTCCTATTTCTCCACTGATCACCAGTTAATTAACTATTTGAGCAACTTTGATAAAAGGAAGAAAAGATAAAGCTTACAGGTAAAACTTGGGATTGGTATAATCATGGTTGCATCACCATAGCATGCATAATATATCTTGCATATTCTAGCTTGCATAGTTTAGCTTGCCTTGGTTGGTGCAGTTGTCGAAGTTCTCCTCTTCTTCGTCGTAGAACTCCTCTTCCTCATATCCCGGGTTGATACTAGCGTCTATAAATAAATACAAGGTACACAATCACCAAACAATACTTAACTACTTCTATTTAGCACACAAAGATCCACACTAGATGATCTAGCATCATCTTAATCACTACATGAAATATTTACATGGCCTTATTTATCTTATTTTTAGAAAAGCAATTTCTACTTATTGAAGAATACTTAAGATTTAATATTCTCCAATTATAAAATATGGGATCATGTTGACACATGTCATCACCATATATTCCAATACTTTGGAATGTGATTTAAAGTGGATGGCATATATTAAAAAGTTTAATGTTGCTATTTAATAATATTAAAGTGACTAGAAATGACTATATAGCCATTATTTTAATATTGTTTCAGGACCACTGCATGTAAAATTATATATTTTTACATATACAGATAGGTCATGGAAAATATGATTTTTGAGAATTGGAATCAACTCAAAAGAATTTATGGTTTATTTTATAAAAATGTTTTAAGTTGGAAAAGTATCTGCCTTGTTATTTTTACTCTTGGTGATCTAACAAAATTGGAAACATGCAATTTGGTTCAGTGAATCTTCTTGAATTCAATTTCAAAGTCGCCTACAGAATAGGGTTTTGAATTAAAAGAAAAATCTACATTTGAATTGCGGGGCATGCGAGGGAACGATACTGGGCCGGCCATCTACACGGCTCGCACGCAGCAGGCTGCATTTGCGCTGGCCCCACACGTCAACGGCTATTATAACGTGAAGCGGTATGCGCTAATCCTAGCCGTACGATTAGAGCATGATCAACGGGCCAGCGTCATCGTCTCCCTCGCACGGCGCGCGCAGGATTCAACCCTAGCTCTACGGAGGGGGTCGTCGAGGGATTCCTAGGGCTCCAGCTAGGTAAGGTGGTGCGAGCGAATGAACTGATAGACGACGGCCTTTCGACTGTTGGTCGCGGCAGCTCCTAGGGCGGCTCCTAGCGCTGGCTCCGTTCCACCAATGCGGCGGCGGGCTCTGGTGAAATTTTGGCGCTGCACGCTTTGGCTTGCTCCAGTGGTGGGCCAGAGAGGTTGCTGGGGGAGAGGTGAGTCGGGTAGGATGCATTTTGAGGCAGGGGAGGGGTCTATTTATACCCCAGCAAGGGGAGTATTGCGGCATGGCTCGGGCTCGTTGGCGACTTCGTTACAGGGTGCTATGGGCATGGCGGAGGGTGTAGGCTGACGCAGTGCTCTGTGTCTTTCGTCATGCGCATAGTGGCATGGCGAGGCGCGGTCTTAATCGTATGGGGATGTACATGCTCTGCTCAGGTACCGCGGTGTTTTCATGGAATACAGTGGTCACGGGGCGCGCGACGTCAAACGGGCGTGTTTGGGAGGTCGCTGGCGTCGCGGCGAGGGCATTTATTCAAGGGAGAGCAAGGCGCCGCGTGGTTGCACGGGGCAGCTCGGCGCTCTGGTGTGCGCTCGACATGGCAGAGAGATAAATGGGTGAGGCTGCACTAGCGTCTCCATTGGCTGTTGTTGAGCGAGGCGTACGCTGGCGAGTGCGGTGAGGTCAGGGCTACCTTCTAGACATCGTGGGCGAGGACGGCGAGGCTTGTAGCAGTGAGTCCATGTTGGGGTGTCATGGTGAGCCCGGGTACGAGTTTGCACTGGTCAATTGGTCGAGTGAGAGAGGATCAGCTGCACGGGCTAGTACTAAGGCAAGTGTGGGCGAGTAGTGGATGCTATGTGTGGTACCAAGATGATCACAAGATTGCTCCAAACAGTGTGTAGTTGGTAGCTCTGTACTGTGCTTGCTAGGTATTCGATTAAATGGCCGCAAGAGAAAAACATTTGAATTTTCAAATTCTGTTTAGTGGGTTGGATGATACTAAGCTTGAGAGTATCTGGTTGCAAGGATTGGTCAATTGGAGAATGTTTGGATGGTTTTTTAAAAGTGGCCATCTTGATGCCTATGATAGATTCAATTTTTAAAAGTCCCTCAAATGAATTTGAATTTGTTTCTGTATTTTTTGAAAACTCACTTGTTTTCATTGTCACTTGGTCTTGCAAGGTGAGAAAAGAAATGAAATTGTTTCTGTTTGAAATCATTTAATAGAGATGCCCAAAGTGGGCTAGGTGTTAACTTTGGCAAAAATGACCATTAGGTCATATGCTTCACCATTTGATTTGATTTTCTTTTGATTTGACCTAGATGATATTGTTTTGATCCTTAAACTATTTCTTAACATATATAACAAAAAAATCATGTCATATCAAGCATTCACCATCGTTCATAAACACACACTTGCATTCATAGTTTTAAAATTAAAAGCTGCTTTTGTTAATCCTAGTTTTAATTGATTGGAAAATGATATTCTCATTATAATATTTTTGAGATGTTACACAATCCCTTATGTCACTGGGGTTCCCAACCTGCAGATCAATCATCACTCACACTCCGTATACCTGGATCAATCCTCGGGGTCTTGGGTACCTGACTAGTCCTTAGATTGAGGCAAGAGAGGATACAATAATTATCATGTCATACAAACTAATACATGATCCCATCTATGATAAATAACATGCACAAAAAGCTACATGGCTAGGCCGAAGCCCTTAGCCCAATGAGAATTACTCACACATAGAGATGAAATCAACAATCATAAACATTATAATAGAGATCATAAGATTGATATCAAATAGTCTTACAATGTCGCTAATTGGAGAAGAGATCTACTATTATAAGTGGTGCACTATGGCTATGGTGGTGGAGAACGGTTTAGAGATTTAGATCTAGATCTATTCCTCTGACGTGGCGGCTTCTGGTGGTAGGGAGAGTTAAGGTTGAAAACAAGTGTTATTTTCTCGTCGCCCGAAGCCTCTTTATATAGCGGTCCCTTCACGAAAGTTGTTATGTTTGACCTAATAGATTCTATGGCAACTATACGGTCAAAATTATATGGCCGGAATAAATTTCTCGTTGTATAGTTGGCCGTTAAGTCTTCTAGATCCACTTCACAGCTCCTGGTTTCTTTGACGTGTTGGAAATCTCGTATCTTTGATATTTATGTTGTGATTCCCATCATCATACGTCATTATCTGTGTAGGTAAAAATAGCAAGAAAGGATAGCATACCATTTGATCATTAGGCATTAGTGTCAGGGTTTAGAGAGATATTTCATAAAATAAATGAATAATACCTAGTTTAAATGTGGATGTGGATGGCTATATTTCACAGCCATCAGTTGCCACCGCCTTCGTCTTGTCAAAAGGGACAACTTTCCTAAAGGGGACGAGGACGAAAACATAACACCACATCCGTCATTCCATCTAGGAGGGAGAAAGAAGAGATCCGGAGAAGAAGGGGAAAACGTTCTTCATCTCGCTCCACGATCTTTGACCTCCTAGCCACCACACCCCCATAGCCATTACTTGTACTTGAGAGAGATATATCCACCTTGCAATATTAGGGTTTGAGATTGTTTCATCCTATCTTGAATTATGTTGTATTTATTCGCTATTCTTATTATGGATCCCCACGGTAATATCGAGACGAACTCCCTTTATTTAATTATATCGATGATGCTTTATTCTCTCATGTGTGAGTAAGTTTCCTTGGGCGTGGGGGATGTAAGGGATTGGTAAGATGTGATGTGCCTATATATTTTCCATTAGTTTGTGATTGATTTTAATTACTATATTATGTGTTTTTGACTATCTATGAGATGCTTAATGCTTGTTGTCCAATTAAGGGTCCAGACAACATGATATCTTGTTCTACATAGATAAGATCGTGTTTGCTAGCAGACCGGCGACCCCGAGTGACACGGGGATATCAATGGAAAACTAGTTGAGCTCGAGGAGCATGAGGATACACTGTTCCTATTGCATTAGTCTGATCCAAAGAGCTTAATTGCTAAGCAACCAGAAGGATCTTAATTGTCTAGTGACTGACCATGGTTTTGGTAACAGACTAGTAAGATTATTGAAGTTGGGATAAAATCTACAAAGAGGAGTTCCGGCTAATTATGGTTTACTCGCCTACACATATGTTTATAATATTATAATTATTACACTTATCACTCATCCACCTGGCACATTCAGTATCACCATGAACTGAATCTCCCTGCACCTACTTTGTCATATGCAGAAAACAACAAACAAATCATTCTTTACTTGTATGCTTTTTATTTTTGAAGTTTATATTTTAGTTTTATTTAAATACATTCAGTTTAATCCAAAACTTTATTCTTATTTCAACACTTGCAGTCAATTCACTCGAAGACCTGTGACATCTTTGAGTGCGACAGAGATTTCACCCATAAACACTTACCTTTGGGATCCCTATGGGACCGATATCTTAACTTCGAAACTAGCTACAAACAGTCTGTGCACTTGTAACCATCAAGCTGCTCTTAGATCTGTAGCCGAAATGTTGAAGAAGAGGACAGATGTCATTGAAGCTAATCGCTATGTACCGATCTCTTATTGAGGATACCAACACTTTGTAATATTTTGGAATGAAGATCTTGTTTAATGATCTGTTGTAATAAACTTTTATTTTTATGTAGTAAGTAGTTTAAATTTTCGCATGTATACTAATTGGCATCTTGGCATTCATGTGTTGTTCTGCAAAATAAGTCGGCGCTTCCAAAAGGAGGCCTAAATAGTAACATGCCAGAACAGAGCGATCAATGAAACGGCGTGAGTATGGACGTAAGAATGAACAGTAAAATACCAGAAGAGTAAAATGCCAAAAGATTAAAATACCAAAAATTAAAGGGCCAATTAGTAAATGGCCAGAACAGTAAAGGGTCGTAATAGTAAAAGGATATATTAGTACGAGGCCATAATAGTAAATTTCCATAAAATTGGAAGACCGGAACAGTGAAAGGAAGGAACGGTAACATGCCAGAACAGTAATAGGCTAGAACAGAAATAGTTCATAATAGTAACAGGCTAGAACAGTAACAAACCTGAAGAATCAAAAGGCCAAAATAATAAATGTCCTAAACACTACCATGACCAAAATCCTGAAGGGTTGGAACGGTAACAGGCCTAAATACTAATATACCTAAACATTAAATGGCTCGATGGTTAGCATGACGGAATAGTAAATGGCTAGATTCGTATCAGGCTAAAATAGTAAAATGCCAGGTTCACAGCAAGGCGGGACAGTAGAAGGCCAGATTGACAGCAGGCCTGAACAGTACCAGGCTGATGGGGCGCATGCTGCAATTGGCCACACAGTGTTGGGTTGACTTGAGCCTTATGTAGGCCGAAGCATTGGTGGGCCTGGAAGTTTATGGGTTGCACCGATGGGCCCATTTTAAACAGTGTAGGACGAAACAGTAATGGGTCATCTTCCTATTGGACTCTCATAATGGATTGTCCCACTTAATGATTATCAGGCCTTGGTTGGGCCTGGCTTTCTATGATAGTTTCTATGACAGTTAACGGCGGTAACTGGTTTGTTAACGATGTTTTCCATGTGGTAGTTTCCATGACTTCAGCAGTCAATGTGGCTGGAAAATAGATCTACGACATAACAATTTTTTGTGGCTAAGGGGTGCGATCCGCCACGGTCAAAAAAAACGTGATAGATTAATTTGTGACGTGGATTTTACCATGAAGGGCATCTGTCGTAGAATACTTTTCAACCATAAAAAACGGGCCTTCAACCACAAAAATCGTCAATTGTAAAAGCCGATTTTTATTGTAGTGTCTCACTTTTATTGTTGTCATCTTACTTATGTATCAATTTTCTCATGAAGGTTATCCCTTGTGTTGCTCTCCCCATTGTAAACAAGATGTTCAGAAATGAAAAGTTTCTAACTCTGTATAGGGAGGGTCCAAAAGGCATTCGAAAACTATATGATGTGGATGTCTCCCAGACGATGGCCACCACCTATTTGGGTGGCCTAGGTTGGTCCAAGTATGTCTGTGAGAATGGTCTGAAGGAGGGGGACAAGGTAGCACTCGATTTTAGCAAGCCTGGGCAGATACTTGTAATACATCGTACACTTGTTGACCAAAGGACCAAGAAGAGAGGTAGTACTAATTAATTTTCTTCTGTACTCATCATAATAACCTCTGATGACTTTCTTGCGACTAACTGTTATGCACCATTGTCTTCACTCATCGTATGACTCTGACCACATGTGCAGTCCTCTTCTCCTTATGTACCCCCAGAAGAGTGCCATCATCAAGTTGCTGGCACCGGTACCGACCCTAGTTCCTACAACGGCACATGTTGACCTAATAAGTAGGAGAAAGAATAGAGGTAGTATCTTAATTCGCTTGTATAATCTGATAACTATCTAGGAGTAATTGTTGTATAAGAAACCATTTTGCTTGTACACATCTCATATGACTCACTGACCACTCCTGCAGTCCCCTTACCTACCCCCAAAAGGTAAGCTTCTGGCACCGGCACCCGTTCGGCACTAGCCTTAGTTCCTGCTCCAACACCTATTGACCGAAGGAGAAAGAATAAAGGTAATAATTTAATTAGCTTGTATACTCATCATATCATCTGATCATTGTCTTGTGAGTAACTGTTGGAGTATAAGAGTCATTTTTCTTGTACACATCTCATATGCATCTATCATCCCCGTAGTTATCTTAATTACGCCTTAGAAGAAATATAGCATCAAGCTGTTGGCGCCGACACCTATTCTGGCTCTTGCACCAGCCCCTCTATAATTAACTGCATCGACACCAGCCCCAGCACAGGTACCGGCACAAGCTCCTTCATCAACTTGGGTAGTGCCTTGTCAGATCGTATCCTACACATGTGCCATCACAAGATCGCACCGGATTATGTTTGTGGGTGGTGGCATATAAACTGCTTTGAATGTTTTCTCAGGTTTCACATGATTCAGTGCATTGCTCTTATTAATTATGCTTCTATCTCTTGCTTTGACTCAGAAATTGCCTAAGAGTGCCACAAAGAAACTCGAGGCCATACAAAAGGGCACAATATTCTTCAAGATACAGAGCGAAGGAGTGCAAGTCGAGGGACGCTACGCCATTAACTGGACTGATGGACGCTTGGCGGCTACTTTCGGGTGGACCAAGTTCCGGAAATCAGCCAAACATACCATTGGAAGAATGGTCAAGATCGATGTATCTCGTTGCCTTGAATGCCGCATGATGTTAATGAAGTTCCTAGTTGTCTAGCTCTTTGGTCGCATTCTATCATAATTAATTATGTAGTTGTCTTATCTCCACTAATCATATATGGATGGTAAAACTATGATAACCTTTTGCTGGATTAGAGCTATGCTAGTACGTACTGGTATGGTATATTTGTACCTATACGACAATTCCCTATGTGACCAAGACCAATTATTATGACAATAATTGTGTTCCATCGTAATATATGAGGAGGAGGTATACGCATAAAAGCAGACTTGATCGTCAGTTTTGCTTGCTCCAATGATTTGAGTGTGTTAGGAGAAAAGGGCAAACAAATGGTGGGCAAAGTTTTTAGAGCTGAAATAAGAACTGGTTCCCTCTATACTACTATTGAATTTCAGTGTCTATATTGTTAAAATAGTCACATTGAAGTGCTATTGAATCGGTCAAGTGATGTTGAATATGAACTAGGAACCTATCGATATTTTCTCTGTCTTATTTTGTACTTCTGAATCTTTCAAATGCTACGGAATTTGTGAAAAGTTTTGTCGGTGATGTTGGGCTGCTTGCACTAGAGCTTTTGCTAGTGTGTCATCGGAACCGTAGGATGTGATTTGGACAGTGATGAGAGGGTAAAGATACAACATGATTTCACCAAATGAATTCATTGGATACCAGTCCAGTTTTGGCACATGTGGTGTGTGTGTCTAGTTTTTTAGATATTTTTACATGAAAACATATCAAAAGAATTATCACTTTTTTCCCTCCATCGATGAGGTTTTTGTTCCGAAACTGGCGGAGCCACAGCAGAATGCAAATTTTACTAACAAGGAGATGAAATCTAGCCCATTCGGTCCCTCTTTAGCCCAGAACAATTTAATTCGGCCTTTTAGGGGTCAGGGACTACTGACCATAGCCCATTAAAATTTTACAAAGGACCCATGAAGAATAGCGCATGGAGTATAGTATAACACATATAGAATAGACCAATATCTTTTTAATTCACCCATTTTGGCATTACCCTCTCAAAAAAATCTGCCTACCCATGTTTTTAAGAAGCTACTCTATTATGTGGCATTTAATAAATTGAGATACCAAGAGCGCTACCCTTTTATTTTAAGAGAGATAAACATGGACACACAAAACCTTTTGAAGAAGACTAATACATAATTTATAGGTACTATAAAGCTTTTAATGATAATGTTTGTTTAATTTATTTGTCATAGTGGTATGCACACGGTTTATTTGTGTATTTTTAAGTCTTGAGTTTGAATCCTCTGTTCTTGTCATATATTTTTTGGGCTTACATTTTTTCTTCTAGCAATATTGCTTTACGGAGAGGCTGACATGGAGGACCCACGAGCCTGCAGCGTCCATCAAGTTTAATATGTAGGTTTGAAAAATAGAAGTTAAGTACTCGTATAGAGAGGTTGGCATCAAGGACCCACAATATAGGACATACCATAGAGACTGACATGTGGGCCCCAGTAGCAAGACCATACACGACTGCCACATCGAGCTACATTGCCAAGGTCAAAATAGCAGACGCAGCAGAAAAAAAAGTCCATCATACATACGTTTTATTTAAAGAGAGATTGACATGTGGGACCCACCAATGACACCTTACACACTGTGCTACCACATCGAGCAATGTTGCCAAGTTCGAAACGGGGAGGCATGAGCGAGAAAAAAGTCCAGCATGCACACGTTTCTTCTAATGAGAGGCTAACGTGGGGGACCCACTAACATGTATAAATGGATGATGTATCGAGCAATGTTGCCAAGTTCGAAGCAGGAAGGAGCGAGCAAGAAAAAAGTCTAGTATGCACACATTTCTTCTAATGGGAGACTGATATGGGGGATCCACCAGCCTATATAAACGGCTGATGCATCGAGCAATATTTCCAAATTTGAAACACAGAGGCGCTAGCAAAAAAAAGTCCAGGATGCACACGTTTCTTCTAATGAGAGGTTGACATATGGTACCAAGCATGTGACCAAACAGAATATTTGTGGAGCAACGCTATGTAGTTCAGAACTAAGTAGCGCTAGAGAAGAAAATATATATATCATACACATGATTCTTCTAATATGAGGCTGACATAAGGGACCCAACAACCTAAATAAACAACTGATGCAGCGACCAGTGCTATGTAGTTCGAAACATGCTAGTGTTAGAGAAGAAAAATCCATCATACACACATTTATTTTAATGAGAGAATGACATATGGGCCAACTGCGTAATTAAACGGTAGAAGCATCGAGCAGCGCTTTGAAGTTTGAAACAGGATAGTGCGAGGTAAGGAAAAAATCCATCATACACACGATTCTCCTAATGAGAGACCGACATGGGAGTCCCGGCAACATGACTAACGGTAGATAGACCAAGCAACATTATCGAGTTCAAATTAGAGAGGCACGAGCCAAGGAAAAAAATTCCGTCATATACATATTTCTTCTACTGTGAGGATGACATGTGTGACCCAGCAGCCTGATTAAATGGTAAATGCATAGAGTAATGCTATCAAGTTCGGAACAGACTAGCACAAGCGAAGGAAAAAAATCCATCATACACACGATCCTTCTAATATGGGGATGACATGTGGACCCAGCTGCCTGACTAAACGAAGATGCATCGAGCAATGTTATCGAGTTCAAATCAAGGAGGCGCGACCGAAAAGTATGGTCCACTATAGACAGTGACGTCTGTGATCCACACACCTTAAAATATTTCGGTGAGCCAACATCCTGCGAGGAACCGAAAATCTTGTTTCTGCCACGCGTTGGACGAGTTTTCTCCATGTTTTTAGCGGTTCCATCGTAGAATAGAGGCATGAAACCAGAAAAAAAGTTTTCTATCGACCACGGCCGAGCCAAGAAATTCGTCGTGAAAGACGCGCCTTCTATGATGACCGACGGGTAAAGTCGTTGCAGATGAAAATATTTCTTGTAGTGCAGCCACTCCTTGAATCAATGGTGAGTTCATGTTTTGCCAGATGACTAGTTAAGTGTCCCAAATTTTATATTTTACTAGTGAAAATGCGCGGCTACACTCCGCGCCCGTGGTGTTAATTCACTTATATGCATGTCTAGGTTCATGATTTTTGGAAGTTGTTAGACGTTATCCAGTGACAATATAAAAGAAGTACTCCATATAAGTTTAACTGGTGACAACACAATATAAGATAAGTAGTAGATATAGTTACACTTATAGAATATAAAAATAGTAAATATGTTTAACTGATGGCAAGATATATTATAGTATGCATATATTAACAAAGAATATTACTTGCAGAATGACGCAACGATGAAGAGTGAAAATATTAAGATAATTACAGATAGAAAGTTGTGTCAGAGAATTGCGGTCTAATGGATAATTTATCCTATATAAATGATTTGCAGTAGGGTAACAACAGCTGGAAAATGAAAGCGGAAAAATTATGCCAAAAAAATTTCGCCAAGTAATTAAAAGGAGCTAGAAAATAATGCAATAGACGTACCGTCAAAAAGTTACAGTCGGAAAGATGTATCAAGTAATTAAGAAGAAGAGATGTTAAGAAATATCGTCGTAAACGTAGGTAACTATTACTAAGAAATTACTGTCTAAAAGTTGAGATGATAATCATGATCGAAAGATTATGACAGAAGATTACCACCGATAATTGAAAGAGAAACTAAAATTGTAAATTTTACCGTGGTAAGCAATATACCTAACTACTTTTGGCACGGTTCAACATTGTTTCTCCAAACATGGAGGGCGGAGGAAGCCATGATTTCTCCGTCTTTCATATATATAGTAGCACGATAGAAGATAAGTAGTGGATATAGTTACACTTATACAATATAAAAGTAGTAAATCTGTTTAACTAATGGCAAGATATAAAGATATATTATAGTATGCGTATAGAAACAAAGAATATTACTAAGATTGACAATATTAGGATAATTACGGCTAGAAAGTTGTGTCGGAGAATTGCGCTCTAATGGATAATTTATCCTATATAAATGATTTGTCATAGGCTAACAACTACTGGAAAATGAAAACGAAAAAGTTGTGCCAAAAAATTCCGCCAAGTAAATAAAGGAGCTAAAAAATACTGCGCTAGACATACCGTCAAAAAGTTACAGTCGAAAAGATGTGTCGAGTAATTAAAAAGAAGGGACGTTAAGAAATACCTTCGTATACGTAGGTAACTACCATTGAGAAATTACTATCGAAAAGTTGAGATAATGATCACGACCAAAAGATTGTGACAAATATTACCGCCGATAATTGAAAGAGGAGCTAAAATTGCAAAATTTACCATGATAAGCAATATACCTGACTAATTTTCATCTAACGGTCAAACAGTACGTGGCACTGTTTAACACGGTTCCATATGAATAGTGTCCAAACATGGAGGACCTAGGAAGCTAGGATTCGTCCGTCTTTCATATATGTAGTATAATAATTAGGGAGTTTCGACGTGGTGACACGCCGCACGCTTGGCGTTATCTTGTTGGTATGGGTGCTATTTTTAGTTCCTCTTTGATGGTATGGAGGGTGGGGTGTTGGAAAGGCGACATTATGTAGGCATTGGGTGAAGATATTATAATCTGGATAGTGAAATTAGTAATGTTGTGAAAACTGCTTCATATTTGAAGTGTATATTAGTCGATAGTTCTTCTTTCTAGGCTACATTACATTGTCACTGACATACATAGTTGGTAATGCGATTGCACATTGGCTGGTGTCACTAATAGATACTTCTATTATATGGTGGATGGATCTTCACAATGGAGGTAATAAGCTGGCCGGTGGTAGTAAGCTACACTACTCATATACTCTTTTCTAATTTCTGTACTTGAGGTAGAGTACACTACTATATTAACATATCTGGTAGCATGGTGAAGTAGTTGTTTTGCATGTTTCTTCTTTTTGGACCGTTGCTAGTTTGTAAAAAACATGATTTCACAACTTCTCGTTAACAGTAATGGAAGACATGCAACCTACCGTTCAACTTGATGTCAAATTAGAATAACCACATCTACAAGTAATAGAAATGCATTAGTGATCATATATGTGTTTTCCATGAACATATGCCGAATCAGTTGACTTAAACACCGGAACTAAAATAGACAACAAATCTAGAAAATGAGACGGGGATCGCACTAGCAATGCTTTGCACTCGCAAGCAGACTTGGGGTGCATTCCAGTATCTCATTGCAAGCAAATTATAACACGGCGACACCGTAGTACCCATCTCGCTGGCAAGCTCCCCATGTCATCTTATTTCCATGTGCTTTAGATCCCATATGTTTGCCTCTTCCAAGCTGACGGCGTCAAACCCGCAGGCCAACTTGGCTAGACTGCTATACCTGATGGGCGAAAGGGAGATGTGAGCGAGAGCAAGGAGGTAGCATAGGTACGTGAAGGGAATGTGCCCGAGAGGCAATAATAAAAGTGGTTATTATTGTATTCCTTATTTATGGTAAATGTTTATTTTGCATGCTATAATTGTATTAATACGGAAATATTAATACATGTGTGTTTAATAAACAAAAAGGTAGTTCCTAGTTATGCCTCTCTTATAAACTAGCTCGTTGATTAACAAGATGATCAAAGGTTTCCTGATCATGGACATTGGATGTTGTTAATAACGAGGTCACAACATTGTTGGAATGATGTGATGAACATTCATCCAAAGTGTAGCATTACGATCAAGGTCATTTTGTTTATATTTCTATATCATTATACGAAGTAATCTTAGTCTTTAGACCATGAGATCATGTCAATCACTAACACCAGAATAGTATCTTGATAACATCAAACGTCACACCGTAACATGGTGATTATAAATATGGGTTCAGTGCTACGAAGGTGTTATGTTTAGGCTCATGGATTAAGAGTGGAATTTGTCCATCTCAATGACAGATAGATATACTCTGGGACCTCTCGGTGATATCACATTAGTTAACTTGCAAGCAAGTGATTTGATCACTAGAATGTAATATCACGGGAACGAGAAAAGAGTGCATATCAGTAACGAGATCAAACTAGGTATGGAGATACTGATGATCGAATCTCGGACATGTAATATATCACGATATAAAGGAATTGAGTTACATGCGTATAAGGTTCACACGATCACAAAAGTCATCGTTGAATGTGTGGGAGTCAGTACGGATCTCTAGGTCCCGCTATTGATTATTGATCAGAGAGTCTCGATCATGTCTACATTATTCTCGAACCATAGGGTGACACACTTAAGGGATACCGGCACCATTTGGAGCAAATAATATGCCAGAGAAAGAAAAAGGAAAGTGCAGGAATTTATTTCACTAGACACCGGAACTGTTTCGGTTGAAATTGCTGAAACTGGTTCTACATGTGAAATTGAAATGTTTTAAGGGGTTTTATGTGAATGTTTGTTAATTCAATTAATTAACAAAATTCTGAATAAATAAATAAAACAGTTTATTTAATGAGAGATTACATTAAATTTGGTGGAAATTTAATGGAGGCGAGTGAAATTTTGTGTGGGTGGCTATTTATGTGAGTGGGAGCTCCACCCACATGAATGTGGAAGAGGTGGGGGAACCTCCATGGCTGCCACACCATGGGAGGGGCTGCCCCCCCTCTCCCTATAAAAGGCACCCCACTCCCTCCTCTCATCACACACCTCCTCGTGAAGGATCTCTCTCCCCCTTTAGAATTTATCCATGGTCTCGGATCAGCGAGATACATGTTCTCGGTGGCTTTTTCTGGAAGGATTTATTGCTTCGCTGGAGCGAGGGAACGGAGGTTGTCGGGGTACCGGACGTGTGTGCAATCACAGATGCACCATTGCTTTGCGGTGCTGGACTGGATGGTGCTAGACCTGCTGGACTGGATGGACTTCTTCTCGATCTTGAGATCGGCAAGCGTTCAACTACATCATCCACGAGTACAACCTTGTTAACGCTATTCGGTCTTCGAGGGTATGTATTCTATGGATGTATATCCACCCGTTTCTTGTATCTAGTAGATAGATCTTGGTACATAGTTGTTCCTATCGTAGGAAATTTTTTGTTTTCTATGCTGCGAACCCTTTAGTGGTATCAGAGCCGGATCTATGTGTAGATGCTTTGCACGGGTAGTACACATATGATTATGTGGGCGATGATGATCATGTTATTGCTTCTTAGTTGTATTTTGGATATTGGTGGCATAGTGGGATGAAGCGGCCCGGACAAACTTTACATGTCCTCGCACATGTGACCTGTTCCACGCTTGACATGCAAATAGTTTTGCATAAATGGCTTGCGGGTGTATGTCTCTCCTACTATAGTCAATATCTGATTTACAATGAGTTGTTAATAATTTTATTATCATCGTTGTGGTTCCATGTTCGTAGGTAAGAACGGTTCTATCTCCGAAAGCCTTCAGCCACGTAAAACATGCAATGGATAAATTAGAAGCGTCTATTTTAGATTGTTGTTGGGCTAGTGTCATGATATACTGATGTTGTAAGTAAAAGTATAAGTCGATACTCTTACAACACACATAACGTGTAAGTTCCATAGACCTTGGCCTTACACATAAAGGAATGATGAAGATCATACCATGATGCACATGATAACGATCAAGTGCAAGGACCATATCATTTCATTTTTCACATGTGATGTTTGTTGCATCTTATATTTCTTGTTTGGCGTTTTATTAGCATAATAAGATGATCCCTCATTTAGATATCAAGATAAAAATGTGATCTTCCTTAAGTATGCACCGACAATGTTTCTATGCTTCAAGAAATCACGTGATGATCGGGTGTACTTGAATCCACGAGCATATCTCGGGTGTAAGACAGTTTTACACACGCAAATACTAAGGTTCTTACTTGCGAGCCTATAAGACATGGCCTCGGAACACAGACCGAAAGGTTAAGCATGAGTCATATGTTTTGATATGATGACCATATGGATGCTCGCCTTTGAAGCTACACCGACTCACGTGATGATCGGACTTGGTGTAATGGATTTAGTTCATGTAATCACCAAAAAGACACGAGGGATGTCAGTTTTGAGTGGTAGTTTATTTCTAATTTGGATTACTAGAACTCAATTATCATAAATTAAATCAAAGTGAATTTTCATAATTTGTTGTAGTCATTGGAATTCGTTCACCACCTTATGCTTAGTTGTAATTGAGATAATAGAACTATAAAATTCTAGATATTTACTTTACGAACTGGGATCGTATTGTGTTGAGTGTCAATCTAAATTTTAAAGTCCTATTGCAAACTTTCAGCAAACTCTATTTACTCCGTAAAGTTTAATAATTAGTATTAAATCGTGAGTAACAATTCCAGTGTTAGTATCTTAAGTATCATATTTGCCTCCATGATTCTTGATTTAAATATCGAGATTATCTAGGAGCTGAAAGAATTGTTTTAGAAACCATCATGTGTGGCAGATATAATTATATCTAAAACAATGTTTTAGTTGCAATATGATAGAGTATAATATATGTTCTCATATTGGATGAGAATTTGCAAAGGTTGGAGATGCTAGACATCCTAATCATCCAAAAGGGTTTTGGAAATTAACATTATACTCATGATTCGCCTTTATACGCTACATTAGCTTGATCATGAAAGTCGTCATGGTAAGGATGAATAGAAGATGTATGTAAAGTGTTTACTACACTAAAAGATTACTAAAGAATGGATTTTGAAAGAACGCCATTTTTTTGATGATGGTGATCTACTTCAAAGTGCAAGTCCAAAGGTATTAGTATTTGAATATACACGCTTTGGACTATGTGTCATGTATATGGCGCCACTTTTGATATTGATAGATTCTTTTAAAAGGAAAGGAAATGCTGAAAGAGAATCTACAAAATATATTTGGCAGAAAAGAAAAGACTAAAAATATCCATTTTAGGTATATAGATGATATACATGTTATGTTTGTATTCTTTGCTTGTTAAACAATGTGGTTCTTGGGTATTGAATACCGAATTGGTTGGTATGAAATTCCATACATAACGACGCAATTCATGAACCACAATGGCCTAAGTAACTAGCAAGAGAATATGTGATAATGTTCAGCGAAAACAAACAACCGTTGTTTGTATTTCTCGTTGACATCAAAGCTTTCCTTCAAGAATTGTTATAATAATAGTTATTTAAATCGGGTATTATGAGAACAAATATTGTTCAAATAATTACCGTATTCCATATAAGATGGATGATTTACAAATCTAGTTGGAGAAATCACATCCATAAAACCTAATGCAAAAATGTCGCAAGACAAATGATTGAAACATCACTTACAAAGTGACATCACCATTTAAATTATATTGGAAAGAAAACATGAAGAAACTCCATTTTCATGGATTTTTGGAGTCTTTGGTTTGATCAAATGATGCTTGTGAGACTTTCCTCGGGATAATTAAAACTTCGTTCAAAGGCCAAAGAAGAACGATCGACTAAATTATTGGAATTTATACATATCGATGTATATAGTCCATTATGTGTAGTCGTAAGCGATGGATTTCAACTTCATATGCTTTCTCCGAAAATTTGAGTGAATATTCACTTAATGGGAAAGAAGTATGAAATATTTGAAAACGTTCAAAGACTTTCAAGATGAAGTGGAAAATCATTGTAACAAGAAAATAAATAATTTATGATTTTATCATAAAGGGATTTATTTGAGTTGCAAGTTTAGCAAAACACCTAGATTTGCATCTCCCGAAACACCATAGGAATATGGAGTGTTTGAGATTTGTAATGAAACCTTGTTTGACATGGTTGAATCAAAGGTGTTATTTATAAAACTGCCATTATGTTTTAAAAGATTAAAAGCTTTAGAGACTACCACTTTTACACTGAAAAGAGCTCCATCTTGATCCATTGAAATGACACCATGTAATTTATGGTTTGGGGTAAAACCCAAGTTGTCCTTTCTTAAATTTTGGTATGCTAAGCATAAGTAAGATGTTTACAACCAAAGTCGGATGAGCATGTCTTTGTAGGTTATTTAGAATAACCGTTGGATATTCCTCCATAACACTGAAGACAAAAGTGTTTGTCGCTTAGAACGTCAAGTTTCTTGAAAAAGGAATTTTTTGCAAAAGTTAAGTGGGAGGAAAATAAAACTTTAATAAGGTTAGCGAACCTTAGCTATATGTGCTGAGTTGTGCAGCGCCGGAAAACGTTCCGGAGGCAGCCATAATGCTCATGGCTCACGTGCCTCAAAGGTTGTGGTCATGGAGATCTAAGTTCCTATTGAACTAAGTAGGTCGGATAAACAATAAAATGCTGAGATTTGAGAATATATCATTATTTTTGACAATGATGAACCGACTACATGCAAAGAAGCGATGATGGGCCCTGATTCCGTCAAATGGATTGAAGCCATAAAATCCTTGATAGTTCCGTACACGATAAATCAAGTTTTTTGAACTTGGAAGACCCTCCGAAAAGGTGTAAAAACCTATCTGTCGTATTTGGATCTATAAAGGAACAGACATAGATGTTCCACATCTATGAAATAGTCGACATGTCGTAAATTATAACAATTTTCAAGGAGTTGACTATGACAAGATTGTAGGGGTTCGTAGCATGGAAAACAAAATTTTCTACCGCATGGACACAAACAAGCCAAGATCTATCTCCTAGATTGTAGCAACGAGTCGATAGAGTACTCACCCTCGAAGATTCCAAAGCGGTTAACGAGAGCAGATTCTCGTGGATGATGTAGTCGTACACTTCCGATATCAAGATCGTGCAGACGATCCTTCCGGCGCTGCATTCCGGCAGCGCTCCCACAGTCGGTCACACGTCCATTACTCGATGAAGACCTTCCTCTCCCTTGTTCCAGCAGGCAGCAGAGCTTGTAGCTCTCTCCTCGTGATTCCGGCAGCACGACGGCGTGGTGTCGGAAGTAGAGGGGAGATCCCGCAGGGCTTCGCCTAAGTAGGAGCGAGTATGGTGGAGTAGAGGGAGCCCCGGAGATCTAGGGTTTAGAGGGCCGAGGTTTAGAGGTAGCTAGCAACTAGAGTTTAGCTAGTCGGTAGCAGTTTAGAGGAGATCTAGATTGGTCGCAACTAGAGAGGGGCGGCGGCCAAACTAGGGTTTCTTGGGCGCCTAGGATAAGGGGGATACCTTGCGGTGTGCCCTCACCCCTCCTTATATAGGTGGGGGCGTCCAAGGGTGTTCCCAACCTAGGTGGAAACCCTCCCTAACTTAGAAACCCTCCCTAACTCGGAAACCATGTTGGGATTTGACTTTTTCAAACTGCCTTTTTGACTTTCAAATTAGAGTTTGATTTCTCTCTTCCAAGTGTCCAGCCAAGTGACCTAGGACATGATTCAACCATTAGACTTTGTCATGACACATCCATGTACCCTTCCCCTTCCGAATCGGTGAACCTTCTAGACCCTTCTAGAACATTCCGGTGAAAACACCGGAATCATTCCTGAACTCCAAAATTGGACTTTCCTTATATGAATCTTATTCTTCGTACCCTTCCGGATATCCTCGTGATATCCCGGATCCCATCCGAGACTCCGAAAAACATTCGGTCTCTTTACTCACATTCCATATCCACTAAACAGCATCGAATCATTAAGTGTGTCTCCCTACGGTTCGTGAATTATGCAGACATGATCGAGACTCTTCTCCGATCAATAACCAATAGAGGAATCTAGAAATTCATATGGCTCCCACATATTTCTACGATTACTTTGCGATCGAATGAACCACTTACATATGATACCAATTTCCCTTTGTCTTGCGATAGTTTACTTATCCGAGGTTTGATCGTCGGTATCTCTGCATACCTAGTTCAACCTTGTTACCGATCAGTACTATTTTCTCGTTCATGTGATATTTGATCCCTTGTGATCCAGTCACATGCTTGCAAGCTAATTGGATGACATTCCGTCGAGAGGGCCCAGAGTATATCTATCCGTCATATGGATGGACAAATCCCACTCTTGATCCATGTGCATCAACACATACTTTCTAAACACCCAATGCCACCTTTATAGCCACCTAGTTACGGTGTGGTGTTTGATGTCATCAAAGCATCCATCTGTGATGGTGATTAGCATGATCTCATGGTCGAAGGATTTAGGTTACTATGTATCTGAAAGCTTATAGCAACTGAACTATATTAAATGACTTGATATTTATGCTACGCTTGACTATAGGAGTATGTCCATCACACCATTCTCCTAATGATATGATATTGTTGTTAATAACATCTCAATGTTCATGATCAAGAAACCATGATCATAAATTAACCAACAAGCTAGTTTAACAAGAGGCTTTACTAGGGACTCTTTTATGTTTACAAATCACACAAGTATTAATGTTTCCGGTTAATACAATTATAGCATGGTATGTAAACATTTATCATAAGTATGAAGATATGATAATAACCTCTTTATTATTGCATCTTGGGAATATCTCCAACAGTCTCCCACTTGCACTAGAGACAATAATCTAGTTTCAAATCTTTGTGTATTCAACACTTATGGCTTTCCGGTGTTGTATTTACATGATTGCTAGTGGTCAAATAATCTTCAGATCCGACTCTTTCAGGTTCCTGTGTAATTGCATGTTTTTGCGTCTCTACGTATCACTCATTCTCTAATGAGATGGCTTTGTATAAATTTGGTTCTTTGGTGAGACCTTTGGTTCCTTGGGGTTAAAACATGTTGATAATATTGTCATACAATATATCTTCATGGTATTATCCCACTGTGAACCACACCTAGTTTGATAACAAACTATTTAACACAAATGCCCTCTTTTGATGTTATAATAGCAGTCATATACTTAGCCTTTTGTTATAGTATCTGTCACAATGTCTTAACTTTGGAACTCATCCAAATCCATTATGGAACTTACTTTCCATTATATTGTGCCACCCTTAGTTTAGATTGAGCTAAACTTTAATTTGTACTTTGTGACAAAACTAGTATCAATGTAGTACTTTTACAATGAACTAATCATCTATTTGTCACATCTACAAAAATAATATATTCTTATTTCTTCCAAAAGATCAAAATAATATCCTTACTATCGTCCAATAATCATCTTATGAATCATTCTGGTATATGATCATAACATTTAGAGCATAAGACATGTCTGGATTTGTATATATCACAGTATGATTGATATAAACACTCTTTGTGATTTCATACATCAAGTATCAATCTACACTTGAATCTTTGTTTCACTTACCAAGTGTTGATACACTTGAATTTTGATTTAATCCTTTCTGTGTCAAGAACCTTTCTTGTTATTTCCATATTCAACTCATTCAATATCTCATCTATGTACATTTGGCACAACCATATTAGCGTCTCAATCTATCTATATAGATATTGATGCCAAATATTCGGGTTTTGCCTAAGTCTTTCATCGAGATGGAATTCTTAACATGTGTTAATAAAAGATACATCATTTCCAATCAACAATATGTCTTCCACACAATGTATTAGAAATATGTCTTAGTGCTCCCACTTAATTTATTGCAAATGCAAGCATCTTCATCGTCTCTGATGAATTTAAACTCTTTTAATAGTTTCATCATGGTGACGATTCCAACTCCACGATGCTCACTTCAACCATTGTAGTTTGCATATTCTTTTAACATCTTTTGAATCAACAAAACCCTATGGACCGTGTTATGCACACGTCCTAGGTAACAATTCTATAAGAAGAACTTGTTTTGTTTATTCAACTACCACATAACAAAATTATATGTAGTGGTTGCTACATTAATCCTTCTGGACTAAACATCGCTATGAAAGATCAAATCTTGTCATAATCAACCTTTGAACATTGTTGTGAACTCTTTCCCAACATGTCGACTATTTCATAGATGTGAAACATCCATGTCTATTTCTTTATACATCAAACACGACTGTAAGGTTTTACACCTTTCCAGAGGGTCTTTCAAGTTCAAAGCTTGATTTCTCGTGTATGGAACTATCACAGATTTTATGGCTCCAAGCCATTTGACGGAGTCAGGGCCCATCATCGCTTCTTTGCATGTAGTCGGTTCATTAATGTCAAATAATGATTCAACCCTCAAATCTTGGTATTTGATTGTTTATCCGACCTACTTGGTTCAATAGGAACTTAGACTTCTGTGACCACTACCTTTGAGGCACGTGATCCATGAGCATTGTTGCTGCTTCCGGAACACTTTTCGGCGCTATGCAACTTTGCACATATAACTAAGGTTCTTTTAACCTTATCAAAGTTCTATTGTCCTCCCACTTAACTTTTCACGGAAAATTCCTTTCTCAAAGAAACTTGACGTTCTAAGTGACAAACATTTTTGGCTTTAGTGTTATGGAGGAATACTCAACGATTATTCGAAATAACATACACAGATATGTTCATCCGATTTTGGTTGCAAACATCTTTCTTATGCATAGCATACCAATGTTTAAGAAAGGACAACTTGGGTTTTATCCCAAACCATAACTTTATATGGTGTCATTTCAACGAATTATGATGGAGCTCTTTTTAGTGGAAAAAGGTAGTCTCTAAAGCTTTAATCTTTAAAATATAATGGCAGTTTTATAAATTACACCTTTGATCTTACCATGTCAAACAAGGTTTCATTACATATCTCGAATGCTCCATACTCTTATGGTTTTTCGGGAAATGCAAATCCACGGAATGATTCCTAAAATCTAAGGTATTATGCTAAACTTATAACTCAAATATCTTTCTTTATGATCCTATCATAAATTCTTTTTTTTCTTGTTACATTGATTTTGCACTTCATCTTGAAAGTTTTTGAACTTCTCAATTGTTTCAGACTTCATCCTCATTAATTAAATATTCATATATTCACTCAAATTTTCGGAGAAAGCATATGAAGTTGAAATCCATCGCTCTTGACTACACGTAATGGACTTCATACATCAAATATGTACAAATTCCAATAATCTAGTCATTCATTCCCTTTTGGCCTATGAACGGAGTTTTAATTATCTCTAGGAAAGTTTCACAACCGTCATTTGATCAAAAATCAAAAGACTCCAAAATTCCATCCACAAGGAGTTTTTCATGTTTTCTTTCCAATATAATTTAAACGGTGATGTTACTTCCTAAGTGATGTTTCAATCAATTTGTCTTTCGACATTTTTAGCACTAGTTTTATGGATGTGATTTCTCCAACGAGATTTGTAAATCATCCATCTTTTATGGATTACGGCAATTATTTGAATAACCCTTTTGTTCTCATAATACCTGATAAAACATATCTTGAAGGCAAGCTTTGATTTCAACTAGCAACACAATAACCAATTATTTGTTCTCGATGAACATCATCACATATTATTTTGCTGGTTACTTAGGCCATTGTAGTTCATTATTTGTGTTGTTTCGTATGACGATTCACACCAACAAATTCAGTACCTAATACTTAAGAACTACATTATTTAACAAGCAAATAATATAGCCATAACACGTATATCCTCTATATACCTAAGCTGAATAATTCTAGTCTTTTCTTTTCTTCCATATATTTATGAGATTCTCTTTTGGTTTTTCCTTTTCTGTTTGAAAGAATCTATCAACATCAATAGTGGAGCCATACACATGACACATAGTCCAAAGCATGTATAGTTAAATACCATTATCTTTGGACTTGCACTTTGAAGTGAATCACCATCATCAAATATTTGGTGTTCTCTCAAATTCCATTCTTTAGGAATCATTTAGTGTAGTAAATATTTTACCTACATCAAATATTCATCCTTATCATGGAAATATTCATGATCAAGCTACTATAGCTTATAACGGTGAATCGCGAGTATAATGTTGTTCTCCAAAACTTTTTGGAGGATTAGGACGACTAGCATCTCCAACCTTTTGAAAATTCTCATCAAATATGAGAACATAAACTTCGCCATATTATACTCTATCATGTTATAATCAAAAACATCATTTTAGATATCACAATATCTTCCACATATGATGTTCCTAGGTAATCTTGATATTAAAACAATATTTTGAATATCAAGAATCATGGAGATAAACATGATACTTATATACTAAAACTGGAATTGTTACTATTGATTTAATACCAATCATTAAACTTCACAGAGTAACCGGAACTTACTGAAAGTTTGTAATAGGACTTTTCAACTTTAGATTAACACTTCAAAACAATACGATACCAGTTCCTAAAGTAACTAACCAGAATTCTATAGTTCTATTATCTCAATTATAACTAAGCGCAAGGTGGTAAACGGATACCAATGACTACAACAACTATGCAAATTCACTTTGATTTAGATTATGATAACTAGTGTTCAACTTTTAATCATATTGTTGTTGAACTCCCACTCAAAACAATATCCCTCATATTATTTTAGTAATTACATGAACCAAATTCACTACACCAAGTCCGATCATCACGTGATATGATATAGTTTTAAAGGCGAACAATCATCATGTTCATCATATCATCTATATGACTCATCCTTTATCTTTTGGTATTCTGTGTTCTGAGACCATGTGTCACATCCCAAGATTTTCCAAATCTTGTAATGTGAAAAATAAATAAACAAAATAAATAATTATTGAAATTTAGGGTGAAAAGAAACTTTTGTTTCTAAATGGAAACTTAAAAATCCCATCTTGAACAAACTCTGGTTAACATTTGAATCCAACTAAATTCAAATCAAGTGGAATGCATTCTTCATAAATGCATCTGGAAATTTAAACACTTGAGAAATAAACCAAAACCCTAATGGAAGAAAATCATTTTCAAGTTAACTCTAAGACTATGGATTTGATCCATATAAAAATTGGTCAAACAAAACATTTTCAAATTGATCAATAATGACTATTATAAATATTATAAAACCATATAAATTGGATTCACTTACTTTGGAGCCATGAATAAAATCTTATGAATTTAATAAGATAAGGAAAATAATTTCCAAAGCTAATAAAGCACTTATCTAAAAGCCATACCCAATGGTGAGCAAATAATCCTAAAAGGATTTAAAAAGATAAACAAATAATAAATAAAGTTATAATAGTTGGAATCACTATTTTTGGATCTTTTAATAAAAAGATATGGTTTTCAAAAGCAAAGGTAGAAATATAAATAAGAACTATTTTAAAGGGCCAAATTAAATCTTGGCTAAACAAATGAAATAAAATATTTCTATTTGATAAAAAGAGTAAAGGATTATTTGAATAAAATAATAGGGATTTACTATACCCAATTATGTTTGAGTAAAGGCGTATTCCATTTTAAAATAAACATTAAAAGCTTATTAAAGTGTTTCAAATAAAATTCCAAAGTGTTATATAATTTCAATTAAAACCTACTGAAAAGGTTTTGGAAAAATTTAGAAAGACAAATAGAGTTTTTAAACATATTTGAATCTTATTTTTAATTAAAGACTAAAGTCTATATAATTATTATTTTTAAATAAATAATAAACCCTAAAAATAATTGTTCTATTTTGGACTTTGAAATATGTTGATAAACAGAATTAAAATTCACCCAAAGTTTGGTTGTGATTTGAATTCAAATGGAGATTGAAAAATATTATTAAATCTTATTTAATTAATACTAGAGCCTATTTTAAATAATTAAAAGACCCTAGAAAGAATAAATATATTATTCTAAATTTGACTTTGTAATGTGTTATTAATCAGTATATGAATCTACACAAATTTTGGTTGAGGTTTGAAATAATTAAACAAAATTAAAATAGAAATTAGAAATGGAAAAAGAGAAAAACATTAAGAACAAAAAAAATGAAATGAAGCAGCCCAGCCCAGCTAAGCCCACCTGGCCCAGCAGCCCACTCCTCTCTTCTTCCGCAGGAAAACGTTTCGAACCAGAGAATCCACCTGCAAAGACACTGACCGTTGGTCCCCACTTCCTTTTTCTCTCTCTCGCTGCCAAGTGACCCCACTTGCCCCGTCAGCATCTTCAACCCCGCGACGACCTCTTCCCCCCAACCTCGCTGTCGTTGCTGCACTGATTTCTCGGCTTAAATCTCCCTTAATGCCGCGTTATTTCCTCGCCGTGACCACGCAGTATTAATCGCCAGGCTCTCCTCTCCCTTTTACCCCAAACATCACCCCACCGGAGCCCCCAGGCTATCCTAATTCACCCGCACACCGCCACTGTCTCCGACGTCCTCCGGCGGCAATTCAAGCCAGTCGTCGTCGCCCCTCGCTCTCTCGACTAGGCAAGCATCATCCCCATCACGCCCTGAACCTTCCAGTGGCCTCAGCTCACTCGCGCTCGGTCCAGAACGTCGGCAACGTCTTCACCAGTACGCCACCGACGACCCCGCAACTCCGGTGAGCCCTAGAACTCGACTCCGTGCGGGCCTCGACCAGTGGATCATACCGTTTTGTTCGCTTGTGTCTTGTGCATATCCAGGTGCTCGCCAATCAAACGCGTGCGATCTACAACCTCGTCTCCGACCGTGACAGTACGAGCCCGTCGCCAGGCATCTCTCCGGCGAGCAATCACCGTCACCCCCGTGCACCCCTAACCCTGTGGCGACCACGTCGAGAATCAGCGCAACCCTACGATTCTGGTGAGCATCTCCCTTCGCTCTCTCGCTTCCTGTAACGTCGACACCGTCACCGTCTGACCGCACCGCCGCCACCTGCCGCCGCCACTCGATGGCAAGCGTGTTATGCGCCGTTCGATTTCGATCTAGTGGCTAGGATAGAATCTAAGCCGAAGGGGTAAGTTGGCATCTGAGCCGCACGATCTGTTTAAATCCAACGCACCAGAGAGGCTGATCCGAATGAAACGGTATGGGCGAATAGAATCACGCCACGTGGCCAGCTTTTGATTAAATAGACAGAAACTTTCCTATTAGATGACCAAATTTGTAAAATCCATAACTTTCAAACCACATGTCCAAATTTTGCAAATTTTATATCAATGGAATCAGCAAGACATTTACTTTCTTACCATGGACTTTGTTTAGTAAAATGTTTCTGTTAAATTGAATGTTTTTTCAGAAACTTGTGTAAGCATATTTAGAATATAAAATTTGTTCTAAAATGATTTTTGAGATAAAACCTTTGGCAAATGGATTGTGTTGAACCTACTGACCTTAGAAACCAACTCATGGATTTGAAAATGTATTTGGTAAAGCTAAAGAGTAAATCTTTGATTTAAAGCATTTCTAGTCAAATAAAAATAATGTTTATTTATTAAAAATGCTTTTGGAGAAAAACCTTTGGGAAATGTTTTGATCTAAACTCTTTGACCCTAAACACAAGGTTTTATGATTTTAAAACATATTTTGTGAACCCTATAGATTGTTGCCTTATTAAAAGCATTTCTCCACCACATAAAATAATGCTTTGGTTTAAAAATGGTTTATAGGTAGAATCTTTTGCAAATAGTTTTGCCACTTTATAAAATGACCAATAAGTGTTTTAGAATGTTTATAACCTATTAGAAACCACTTTTCCAAATAAAACAATCTTTAGCATGCTTGCATGCATTGTTTTGTTTCTATCATTTTATGTGATGTGTTGCTTGAATGGTAGATTGAAATAGTGCTTGCTTGATAGAATTGTAGTGATTTGAAGAGTGTGAATATTGCAAATATCAAGGAGTGAACTTATATTCTCTACCAAAAAGGCAAGTGATGCTCCATACTTTTGTCCCATTATTTTCACTATGCATTAGTGATATTTCTAAAGTAGGACTTGCATGGAATTTTGCTAAGTGTAAACTATGCCATGGGAAATCCTAGTAGATGAAACCTTAGTAGAAATTTCCCAAGTTAAGATTCCTACTACTATCATTCTTAGCTTAGCTAGTAGAAAACAAGGGTGGAATATATTCATACTATGGAATGTTTCTAAGTCAAGGACTTGTGTTTTGTTTAATAAAACAACTAAGTGAATGAATCACCTGGGTGGAATGGAAGGAATGGTTTGTGTTGAGTGGTTACACAAGGCCCATTTCTATGGTTTACCTTGTGTATCTCACTTGTGGATGGCCACCCAGGAACAAAGAGATTTGAGATGTCAAATGTTGAGAAGCTTCAAGTGCAGCCACTTGGCATTATGGGCTCTGCCTGGATCATATAGGTTGCAATAACTTAGCCAAATGGACAGTTGGTGGTAGGGGAATGATAGGTTTGGAGCGCGTCCATTTTGGTCTAAGGGAAGGCTTCTAAAAGATCTTGTCTTGGTCAAACCAAGTCTTGTGGGGAAAGTGCACCACCTCTGCAGAGTGTAAAATCTAAGTACTTAGCCATGTCCCTGGTAAAGGACAATTTGAGCATCAAGACATGGAAGCTATCAAGAACCTCCTCATCCCAATTTCTAAGTTAAAATCTTGTGGTTGAACAAGGGTTGAAGGATAAACAATTTCTATTGGGAGATGCCTTGGGTGATTTTGTCAAGTAAAAACTTAGTGCTTTCAAATGATAAGGAAAATCTATTTTGAGCAAAGCAAGCCTAAGCTCCACTTATCCAAATGCATATAGATGATAGACTCCACAATATAACCATAGTATCACTTGCCAATACAATTCAAATGTATTGACCCTTGTGGCTGTAACTTATTATGTTGCAGGTTTGTTTGATGCTAGTGAAGTTTATTGATTAGGATTACAAGTATACAACCAACATGACTGCCTGTGGCACTTTGAAGATGAAGGACCCCATGCTATTGTTATATTCTGCTGCATTGAAATGAGATAGCCAAATGAGCTATGTAAGATGTAATAAATTATTTTATTCCTGGTTATAAGTTGTATTATGACCTTTGTATCTTAATATTACATCTTAACTGTGGATGCTAGCTATTGATCCAGGGACTAGCATTGTAAACACAGGGATCTCTACCTTATTAAAGGTTGGGAACCTTACAGATGGTATCAGAGCATTGTGTTGCCTGTAGGATTTGTAAACCTAGTATTGGACAAACCCCTTAGAAAAAAATAGGAGTTGTATTTGTTCAAAAATTATTTACAAACAATATTGTAAACTATTTCCTCAACCATTTTTGGTTTTGATTCTACATCTCTTCTATTTCAAACTTGATGGACAAATCCTACCCCATGGCCAAAGACTTCACGATGTGCAAAGGACTTCATCAACTCAAATGACTTCAACATCTTCAAGTGATTTCAACTTTATTTTCACCAAGGACTTCAACTTGGATATCACTAAGGACTACAAGTGATACAGGAAATATTGCTCAAGACATGAATACTAAGGAAACACAACTTAGAAGGAACCAACATCACCTTTGAAGTTTTGTGACCAAGACACAAGAATTTTCCCAAGGAAACCATGACCTCATTCAAGAAGGACCAACTAAGAAGGATGGAATGATCTCAAGTGAACCATATAGTTGGACCACCATATTTAGATTAAATCAAACACACCAACCTATGTGGTGTAGCAAAAATATTTTGTTGCCTAAAAATGTGCTTGAAACTTGTTGTTTGAGTGGAGGTTTTGTTTGTGATTGCTTGCACATTTCTTGAGTGAATTGTGATGTGTGTGATTAGAATTTTTCCCTTAGAAATCTTGCCTATTCTAATCCCAATCCAACCCAAACAGATGACTACTCCAAGAAACTCCAACATCAAGGATGGTGACAGCAACAACAACCAAGAGGACAACATGAGAGAACTCATAGTAACCCAAACCCAGTTGAACCAAGTGACAGCTCAATTTCTAGCCAACACCAGTGAGATAGATCCAACCATGCAAAGGTTTTTGGAAACCCAAACCCAATTGTTGCATAAGGTGACAGATCAAATGATCAACATGGGAAACAACTCTTCCCAAGGAGTTTGTGACAACAAGGATGTCAAGGATGATATTCTAGAAGGAACCCAAGCTTGCAATGTTTGTGGAGACAAGGATCACACTTCCAAAGAGCATGAAGATCAATGCCCCAATTGTGAAGAGAAGCATCCAAATAATCAATGCCTCACATCTCAAGCTACGTGTTTCCTATGTGAAGGAAATAATCATGTCCCTATCCAATGCCCCATCTATTCCATAGTTCAATAAAGGAAACAAGGTGGAGTGCAACAACTGATTGCAGACTACCATGAGAAAAAAACAACTTCTACCAAGAAGGATGATGACAAAGGAAAATATCAGCTTGCACCTCCATGCAATATGACTCAATTTAAAGGACCAAAGAGGAGACATATGTATTTTCCAAGGAAAAGGTCAAGGATACCAGGAAACTTTCCTACCTTTGAGATAAGATATGAAGAGCATGAACTAGAAGCACTCCTAGCTTTGGAGAAACCCAAGAAGAAGAAAGACAAAAGCCAAGTGCAATTTTGTCATTGCAAAGAGATGGGACACTATGCCAATGAATGTCCAGAGAAGAAGAAAAAGTATAAGGAGATTAGCCAAGTGTGGTGAAAAAACTACAAAGAGTTAGGCCATTATGTGTCAACTTGTCCACAGAAGATATGTGAAGAACTCAATCTTATCACATGTTACAATTGTGGTAACCAAGGACATTATGCAAGCAACTGTCCAGAAAAGATGAAGCACAAGATAAAGCCTATGAAGGATCTCATCCTTGTCACATGTTTCAAGTGTGGAAACAAAGGACACTATGCAGATGGTTGCCCAGAGAGGTTTCAACAAGATCCCAAGCAAGCCAAGAAGTAATCTAGTTGGAAATTTTTTTAAGGGTGGTAGTACCCTAGCTGCTTTGAGCCAACTTGTAACCCCTAGCCTCCCCAAATCTCAGGAAGAGATTTATTTTAAGGGTGGTAGCCTGTCACATCCCAAGATATTCCAAATCTTGTAATGTGAAAAATAAATAAACAAAATAAATAATTATTGAAATTTAGGGTGAGAAGAAACTTTTGATTCTAAATGGAAACTTAAAAATCCCATCTTGAACAAACTCTGGTTAACCTTTGAATCCAACTAAATTCAAATCAAGTGGAATGCATTCTTCATAAATGCATCTGGAAATTTAAACACTTGAGAAATAAAACAAAACCCTAATGGAAGAAAATCATTTTCAAGTTAACTCTAAGACTATGGATTTGATCCATATAAAAATTGGTCAAACAAAACATTTCAAATTGATCAAGAATGACTATTATAAATATTATAAAACCATATAAATTTGATTCACTTACTTTGGAGCCATGAATAAAATCTTATGAATTTAATAAGATAAGGAAAAATAATTTCCAAAGCTAATAAAGCACTTATCTAAAAGCCATACCCAATGGTGAGCAAATAATCCTAAAAGGATTTAAAAAGATAAACAAATAATAAATAAAGTTATAATAGTTGGAATCACTCTTTTTGGATCTTTTAATAAAAATACATGGTTTTCAAAAGAAAAGGTAGAAATATAAATAAGAACTATTTTAAAGGGCCAAATTAAATCTTGGCTAAACAAATGAAATAAAATATTTATTTTTTATAAAACGAGTAAAGGATTATTTGAATAAAATAATAGGGATTTATTATACCCAATTATATTTGAGTAAAGGCTTATTCCATTTGAAAATAAACATTAAAAACTTATTAAAGTGTTTCAAATAAAATTCCAAAGTGTTTTATAATTTCAATTAAAACCTACTGAAAAGGTTTTGGAAAAATTTAGAAAGACAAATAGAGTTTTTAAACATATTTGAATCCTATTTTGAATTAAAGACTAAAGTCTATATAATTATTATTTTTAAATAAATAATAAACCCTAAAAATAATTGTTCTATTTTGGACTTTGAAATATGTTGATAAACAGAATTAAAATTCACCCAAAGTTTGGTGGTGATTTGAATTCAAATGGAGATTGAAAAATATTATTAAATCTTATTTAATTAATACTAGAGCCTATTTTAAATAATTAAAAGACCCTAAAAATAATAAATATATTGTTCTAAATTTGACTTTGGAATGTGTTATTAATCATTATATGAATCTACACAAATTTTGGTTGAGGTTTGAAATAATTAAACAAAATCAAAATAGAAATTAGAAATGGAAAAGGAGAAAAACATTAAGAACAAAAAATGAAGCAAGCAGACCGGCTAAGCCCACTGACCCTCCTCTCTTCTTCCGCAGGAAAACGTTTCGAACCAGAGAATCCACCTGCAAAGACACTGACCGTTGGTCCCCACTTCCTTTTTCTCTCTCTCGCTGCCAAGTGACCCCACTTGCCCCGTCAACATCTTCAACCCCGCGACGACCTCTTCCCCCCAACCTCGTTGTCGTTGCTGCACTGATTTCTCGGCTTAAATCTCCCTTAATGTCGCGTTATTTCCTCGCCGTGACCATGCAGTATTAATCGCCAGGATCTCCTCTCCCTTTTCCCCCAAACATCACCCCACCGGAGCCCCCAGGCTGTCCTAATTCACCCGCACACCGCCACTGTCTCCGACGTCCTCCGGCGGCAATTCAAGCCAGTCGTCGTCGCCCCTCGCTCTCTCGACCAGGCAAGCATCATACCCATCACTCCCTGAACCTTCCAGTGGCCTCAGCTCACTCGCGCTCGGTCCAGAACGTCGGCAACGTCTTCACCAGTACGCCACCGACGACCCCGCAACTCCGGTGAGCCCTAGAACTCGACTCTGTGCGCGCCTCGATCAGTGGATCATACCGTTTTGTTCGCCTGTGTCTTGTGCATCTCCAGGTGCTTATCAATCAACCGCGCGCGATCTACAACCTCGTCTCCGACCGCGACAGTACGAGCCCGTTGCCAGGCATCTCTCCAGCAAGCAATCACCGTCACCCTCGTGCGCCACTGACCCTGTGGCGACCACGTCGAGAATCAGCGCAACCCTGCGATTCTGGTGAGCATCTTCCATTGCTCCCTTGCTTCCTGTAACGTCAACACTGTCACCGTCTGACCGCGCGCCGCCACCTGCCGCCGCCAGCGCCGCCACTCGATGGCAAGCGTGCTATGCGCCGTTCGATTTCAATCTAGTGGCTAGGATAGAATCTAACCCGAAGGGGTAAGTTGGCATCTGAGTCGCACGATCTGTTTAGATCCAATGCACCAGAGAGGCTGATCCAAACGAAACGGTATGGGCGAATAGAATCACACCACGTGGCCAGCTTTTGATTAAATAGACAGAAACTTTCCTATTAGATGATCAAATTTTTAAAATCCATAACTTTCAAACCACACGTCCAAATTTTGCAAATTTTATATTAATGGAATTAGCAAGACAAGTACTTTCGGACCATGCGCTTTGTTTAGTAAAATGTTTCTGTTAAATTGAATGTTTTTTCAGAAACTTGTGTAAGCATATTTAGAATATAAAATTTGTTCTAAAATGATGTTTGAGATAAAACCTTTGGCAAATGGATTGTTTTGAACCTACTGACCTTAGAAACCAACTCATGGATTTGAAAATGTATTTGGTAAAGCTAAAGAGTAAATCTTTGATTTAAAGCATTTCTAGTCAAATAAAAATAATGTTTATTTATTAAAAATGCTTTTGGAGGAAAACCTTTGGGAAATGTTTTGATCAAAACTCTCTTACCCTAAACACAAGGTTTTATGATTTTAAAACATATTTTGTGAACCCTATAGATTTTTGCCTTATTAAAAGCATTTCTCCACCACATAAAATAATGCTTTGGTTTAAAAATGGTTTATAGGTAGAATCTTTTGCAAATAGTTTTGCCACTTTATAAAATGACCAATAAGTGTTTTAGAATGTTTATAACCTATTAGAAACCACTTTTCCAAATAAGGGTGGAATATATTCATACTATGGAATGTTTCTATGTCAAGGACTTGTGTTTTGTTTAATAAAACAACTAAGTGAAGGAATCACCTGGGTGTAATGGAAGGAATGGTTTGCGTTGAGTGGTTACACAAGGCCCATTTCTATGGTTTACCTTGTGTATCTCACTTGTGGATGGCCACCCAGGAACAAAGATATTTGAGATGTCAAATGTTGAGAAGCTTCAAGTGCAGCCACTTGGCATTATGGGCTCTGCCTGGATCATATAGGTTGCAATAACTTAGCCAAATGGACAGTTGGTGGTAGGGGAATGATAGGTTTGGAGCGCGTCCATTTTGGTCTAAGGGAAGGCTTCTGAAAGATCTTGTCTTGGTGAAACCAAGTCTTGTGGGGAAAGTGCACCACCTCTGAAGAGTGTAAAATCTAAGTACTTAGCCATGTCCCTGGTAAAGGACAATTTGAGCATCAAGACATGGAAGCTATCAAAAATCTCCTCATCCCAATTTCTAAGTTAAAATCTTGTGGTTGAACAAGGGTTGAAGGATCACCAATTTCTATTGGGAGATGCCTTGGGTGATTTTGTCAAGCAAAAACTTAGTGTTTTCAAATGATAAGGAAAATCTATTTTGAGCAAAGCAAGCCTAAGATCCACTTAGCCAAATGCATATAGATGATAGACTCCACAATATAACCATAGTATCACTTGCCAATACAATTCAAATGTATTGACCCTTGTGGCTGTAACTTATTATGTTGCAGGTTTGTTTGATGTTAGTGAAGTTTTTTGATTAGGATTACAAGTCTACAACCAACATGACTGCCTGTCGCACTTTGAAGATGAAGGACCCCATGCTATTGTTATATTCTGCTGCATTGAAATGAGATAGCCAAATGAGCTATGTAAGATGTAATAAATTCTTTTATTCCTGGTTATAAAGTTGTATTATGACCTTTGTATCTTGATATTACATCTTAACTGTGGATGCTAGCTATTGATCCAGGGACTAGCATTGTAAACACAGGGATCTCTACCTTATTAAAGGTTGGGAACCTTACACCATGTCTGTACATGCTAGGATCATCAAGATCAAACCTTAGCTTCCGCATGAACAAATCTGGCTTGCTCCCATGTATATGGTGCTTTGAAACAATGAGCTTTGGCAATGGTGCCTACTAAGGACGAACACTCTATAACTTGATATTTTGTGAGTGGGGTCATCTTATAATGCTACCGTCGCAATCTAAGCAATACAAGATGCATAAAAGGATTAACATCACATGCAATTCATAATATGTGATATGATATGGCATTTCTTCATGTTCTTCCGATCTCCATCTTCAAGCACAAACATGATCTCCATCATTACCGGCGTGGCATTAAGGTCAATGGCACCGCTCCATGGTTCTCATCCACCAGCATCAACTATTACAACTACTTTGAATAATAGACACGCAGGTCTTAACGGAATTAAGAAAAAACCATATGGCTCCTGCCGATTGCCGACTTACAATAAGGAAAATTGCATACATCACATATAATCACAATCATGGCCATATCATATCACAACACACCCCTACAAAACAAAGTTAGACGCCTCTAATTTTCTTTGCATATTTTACGTGGTTTGGGGCTTTTAATAAGTGTCGTTCTAACTTACAAACAAGAACCACAACGTTGATGCATGGACTATCAAGTGCCCGTTGTAAATTGAATCTTCACTATGATGGGAGAGACAGAAACCCTCAAAGCCACTTATGCAATACAAGTTGCATGTCAAGCGTGGGCAAGTCTCATGAACGATGTTATGTAAGGTTAGCCCAGGCCGCTTCATACCACCATCCCGCAAGATGCAAAGTACACAAGAAGCAATTGATAATAAAAGCACCACCGACCACAATGACCATTGTGTTCTACTCGTGCAACAGATCTACATATAGACACGGCTCTGATACCATTGTAGTGGTTCGTAGCATGGAAAACAAAATTTTCTATCACATGAACACAAAGAAGCCAAGATCTATCTAATAGATTGTAACAACGAGTCGATAGAGTACTCACCCTCGAAGATTCCAAAGCGGTTAATGAGAGCAGATTCTCGTGGATGATGTAGTCGTACACTTCTGACCTCAACATCGTGCAGACGATCCTTCCGGCGCTGTGTTCTGGCAGCGCTCCCGCAGTCGGTCACATGTCCATTACTCGATGAAGACCTTCCTCTCTCTTGTTCCAGCAGGCAGCGGAGGTTGTAGCTCCCTCCTCGCGATTCCGGCAGCACGACGACGTGGTGTCGGAAGTATAAGGGAGATCCCGCAGGGCTTCGCCTAAGTCAGAGCGAGTATGGTGGAGTAGAGGGAGTCCCGGAGTTTAGCTAGTCGGTAGCGGTTTAGAGGAGATCTAGATTGGTTGCAACTAGAGAGGGGGGCGGCGGCCAACCTAGGGTTTCTTGGGCGCCTAGGACAAGGGGATACCTTGGGGTGCACCCCCACCCCTCCTTATATAGGTGGGGGCGTCCAAGGGTGTTCCCAACCCAGGTGGAAACCCTCCCTAACTTAGAAACCCTCCCTAACTCGGAAACCATGTTGGGATTTGACTTTTTCAAACTGCATTTTTGACTTTCAAATTAGAGTTTGATTTCTCTCTTAAAGTGTCCAGCCAAGTTACCTAGGACATAATGAAACCATTAGACTTTGTCATGACATATCCATGTACCCTTCCCCTTCCGGATCGGTGAACCTTCTAGACCCTTCTAGAACATTCCGGTGAAAACAGCGGAATCATTCCCGAACTATGAAATATATGAATCTTATTCTCCGGACCATTCCGAATCTCGTGATATCCCGGATCCCATCCGAGACTCTGAACAACATTTGGTCTCTTTACTCACATTCCATATCTACTAAAAAACATCGAATCCTTAAGTGTGTCTCCCTACGGTTCGTGAATTATGCAGACATGATCGAGACTCTTCTTCGATCAATAACCAATAGAGGAATCTGAAAATTCATATGGCTCCCACATATTTCTATGATTACTTTGCGATCGAATGAACCACTTACATACGATACCAATTTCCCTTTGTCTTGCGATAGTTTACTTATCCGAGGTTTGATCGTCGGTATCTCTGCATACCTAGTTCAACCTTATTACCGATAAGTAATCTTTTCTCATTCCTGTGATATGTGATCCCTTGTGAGCCAGTCACATGCTTGCAAGATAATTGGATGACATTCCACCGAGAGGGTCCAGAGTATATCTATATGTCATATGGATGGACAAATCCCACTCTTGATCCGTGTGCCTCAACACATACTTTCCGAACACTCAATGCCACCTTTATAGCCACCCAGTTACGGTGTTGTGTTTGATGTCATCAAAGCATCCATCCGGTGATGGTGATTATCATGATCTCATGGTCGAAGGATTTAAGTTACTATGTATCTGAAAGCTTATAGCAACTGAACTATATTAAATGACTTGATCTTTATGCTATGCTTAACTATAGGAGTATGACCATCACACCATTCTCCTAATGATATGATCTTGTTAATAATATCTCAATGTTCATGATCAGGAAACCATGATCATAGATTAACCATCAAGCTAGTTTAGCAAGAGGCTTTACTAGGGACTCTTTTATGATTACAAATCACAGAAGTATTAATGTTTCCGATTAATACAATTATAGCATGGTATGTAAACATTTATCATAAGTATGAAAATATGATAATAAACTCTTTATTATTGCCTCTTGGGCATATATCCAACAAAGATTTGATCTTTCATAGCGATATTTAGTCTGGACGGATTAATGTAGCAACCACTACATATAATTTTTCTATATGGTAGCTGAATAAACAAAACAAAGTTTTTCTAATAGAATGGTTACCTAGGACGTGTACAAGACACGGTCCAAAGAGTTTTGTTAATTCAAAGGATGCTAAAAATGGCATGCAAACTTCAATGGTTGAAGTAAGCATCGCGAAGTTGGAATCTTCACCGTGATGAAACTGTTAAAGGAGTTTTTATCAGGAGACGATGAAGATGTTTGCATTTGCAAGAAATTAAGTGGGATCGCTGAGACATATTTCTAATACATTATGTGAAGGACATCTTGTTAATTAGAAATGATGTATATTTTATTGACAAAGGTTAAGAATTTCATTTCGATGAAAGACTTAGGCAAAACCCGAATTTTTAGCATGAATGTCTACATGGATAGAATGTGACGATTTGGTCGTGCCAAACGTACATATATGAGATATTGAAAGGGTTTAATATAGAAACGACGAGAAAAGGAACTTGTCATGGAAAAGAATTGAATCAAAAATTCAAGTGAACTAACACTTGGTAAGTGAAACAAGATTCAAGTGCTTTGACGCTTGATGAGTGAAATCACAAGAATGTTTTGATCAATAATACCGTGATATGTACACATCCAGATATATCCTATACTTTAAACGTTATGAGCATATACCAGAATGAATCACGAGATGATCATTGGACGATAGTAAGAATATTATTATAATCGTTTATAAGAATTAGGAATATATTCCATTTGTATAAGAGACAACTAGTTCATTGAAAAATGATACTAGTTTTTCACAAAATGCAAATTAAGTTTATCTCAATTTAAACTATGGGTGGCACAATGAAATGGAAAGAAAGTTTCCATGATGGATTTGGATGAATTCCAAAGTTAAGACATTGTGACGGATACTACAACAAAAGGCTAAGTATATGACTGCTATAGTAGCAGCAAAGGAGGGCATTTGTGTCAAGTAGTTTGTTATAAAACTAAGGTGTGGTTCTCAATAATACTAAAGATATATTGTACGATAATAGTATCGACATTATTTAACCCCAAGGAACTAAAGGTCTCACCAAAAGACCAAATTTATACAATGCTATTTCATTAGAGAATGAGTGATGCCTGAAGACGCAAATACATGCAAATACACACGGATCTAAAAGCGTCAGATCCGTAGATTATGTTAACCAGTTGCAATCGCGTATATGGAACACCAGAAAGCCATAGGTGTTCAATATGCAAAGTTTCTAAACTAGATTATTGTCTCTAGTGCAAGTGGGAGACTGAAGGAAATATGCCCGAGAGGCAATAATAAAGTGGTTATTATCATATTCCTTATTTATGATAAATATTTATTTTGTATGCTATAATTGTATTAATACAGAAACGTTAATACATGTGTGTTTAATAAACAAAAATAAAATTCCTAGTTATGTCTCTCTTATAAACTAGCTCGTTGATTAACAAGATGATCAAAGGTTTCCTGATCATGGACATTGAATGTTGTTAATAACGAGGTCACAACATTGTTGGAATAATGTGATGAACATTCATTCAAAGTATAGCATTACGATCAAGGACATTGTGTTTATATTACTATAACATCATACGAAGTAATCTTAGTCCTTAGACCATGAGATCATGTCAATCACTAACACCAAAAGAGTATCTTAATAACATCAAACGTCACACAGTAACAGGGTGATTATAAAGATGGGTTCAGTGCTACGAAGATATTATGTTGAGGCTCATGTATCAAGAGTGGAATTTGTCCATCCCGATGACGGATAGATATACTTTGGGCCTTCTCGATGATATCACATTAGTTATCTTGCAAGCAAGTGATTTGATCACTAGAATGTTATATCACGGGAACGAGAAAAGAGTGCATGTCAGTAACGAGATCAAACTAGGTATGGAGATACCGACTATCGAATCTCGGACATGTAATATATCACGACACAAAGGGATTGAGTTACATGCATATAAGGTTCACATGATCATAGAAGTCATCATTGAATGTGTAAAAGTCAGTACGGATCTCCAGGTCCCACTGTTGATTATTGATCAGCGAGGGTCTTGATCATGTCTATATTATTCGCGAACCGTTGGGTGACACACTTAAGGGATACCGACACTATTTGGAGCAAATAATATGCCAGAGAAAGAAAAAGAACAGCGCATGAATTTATTTCACTAGACACCGAAACTGTTTTGGTTAAAATTATTGAAACCGGTTCTGCATGTGAAATTGAAATGTTGTAAGGGGTTTTATGTGAATGTTTGTTAATTCAACTAATTAATAAAATTTTGAATAAATAAATAAAAGAGTTTTATTTAATGAGAGATTATATTAAATTTGGTGAAAATTTAATAGAGGTGGGTGAAATTTTGAGTGGGTGGCTATTTATGTGAGTAGGAGCTCCACCCACATGAATGTGGAAGAGATGGGGGCACCTCCATGGCTGCCACGCCATGGGAGGGGGCTGCCCCCCTCTTCCTATAAAAGGCACCCCACTCCCTCCTCTCATCTCACACCTCCTCGTGAAGGATCTCTCTCCCCTTTAAATTTTCCCATGGTCTCGGATCAGCGAGATACATGTTTCCGATGGCTTTTTCTGAAAGGATTTGTTACTTTCGCTGCTTCGCTGGAGCGAGGGCGCGAAGGTTGTCGGGATACCCGAACGTGTGTGCGATCATGGATACACCACTGCTTTGCGGTGCTGGACTGGATGATGCTGGACCGGATAGACTGCTCGATCTTGAGATCGGTAAGTGTTCGAATACATCATCCACGAGTACAATCTTGTTAACACTATTGGGTCTTCGAGGGTATGTATTCTATGGATGTATATCCATCCGTTGCTTGTATCTAGTAGATAGATCTTGGTACATAGGTTTTTCCATCGTAGAAAATTTTTTGTTTTCTATGCTACGAACCCTTTTGTACGCCGTTCAGTTAAATTGTGATATAGGAGCCAATAAAAAAACATTGCATAAATCTCAAGAATGAATTTCCTATCACATAATTCAGTATTGATTATGGTTGAAAAACAATGTTTGAGAAAGCTGATATTTAATACAGTATACACGTGAAGAAATATATGAGAACGGTCACCTGATTCCAATAATAATATTTTGGAAGGCGCCAATCAGTTGACCTGCATACCGACAATAGGTTTTTTTAGACCAAATCAAAGCTTGGGCATTAAATTGTTGCTGTCATCCTTCAACCTGATTGCATGCAGACAATTTCAAACCAATTAACTTGAAGAAAAGAACAAAATATTGCATTCGCACTCGTTCGAATATGAATGCGCAAAACGTGTGAAGGGAAACATATCATTATGTATGCATAATAAGGCAAACAACTGTCTCTGCCAATATATATTGCACTGATAGCTTTATGGTTTTGGAGGAACCTGCAAGGACCATCAAGCAGTTTTTTGAATGAAGTGCTAGATATACTCATATACAAATGAGTACAACAACAGCGATCTCATTTTGCAGCCTAAATCAACTGAATGATTATCAAATTTTCCACTGAAATTGTGTAAGAATGGATAAAAATCGAACCATTATTCACCTACAACTCCTTCGAATATTTCTCCACAGCAACATTCTGTCATCTGTCATATGCAAATATCTGAAACAGCTGCCAAAGAGTCAACATAAATATGTATGTTAAGGAAAAGAAGTACACAATAATAGCTCCAGGCTATGCTGCAAACTTGGGTCAGTAATGGAAAAACTGGAGCATGTGTCATGTCTTTTCTCATTAGGTAATCGTGAAAACCCTTTGGTATATATTTTTTTTAGAGCAATAGGGCTTCCCCAGTTCCATTATATTTCAAACGAAATCATAAAATGGCCTGTGTCATTGGTTACATCCACATCGCATTCAGCGTTAAGACTACAGATAGGAGTGAAAACGCGTGCCTTGGTTATCCAGAGTTAAGATCTAAGCAGAACAAGCAGGCTCGATCATTTTATGTAGCAAAGAAAAAAAAGGAACACATGTCCTAGATATGGAAAATTTATATTGTTTGGAGTCATTGTGCTTCTTGACCAATCCACATAAATGACCACTGATGACATGAACTGATGCAAGAGACAAACGCCTGATCTTATAGACAACTCCTGTTTGGAGAAGTATTTTCAAGATAAGGAATAATACAGGCATTAATGCTAGAATTATAATCTTCCATCATCTAGGCCTGCATATCATTCTGCAGAGTTGGAACGGAAGTAGATGATAAAAAATAAAACTACCATAACAAAAAATGCTATCAGAAGATTCTATTAATTTACTCCATGACCCATGGATCATCACACGTATTTGCTATCTCCATATTCTGTATTTAGTGAAGGCATATACAGCGAGCCATCAAGGATGCCACAAATTATTCTAAAATATAATTCAGTGTGAACACTTGTTAATTATCAAAGGAAAATAACTAAACCTGATGGAGAACACATACAACAAAGGAAAATAGCAGGCATTGTTCTCACGCAAGACGTTATGTTTGTACCTGAAAAGGATAAAAGGTGTACAACTGGTTAGTAAGTTCAGAGTGCTTCTGCAAGAACAGCTAGTCAGGCTTGCTGCACAACGTGACCAGCTGACCGGTAGAACTTCTAACCTTCCATCAGAAAATTAAACATAATAGAAACCAATGAATCAGCTGAAGTACGTACCATGTTGTAGTGATGGTTACTCGCCTGAGTTTTGCATTGGAGACAGAGCAGGCTCGGCCTCAGCAACCATTGCCGCCGCCGTGGCCCACAATATGCGCGCCGCAAAGAGAGCAAGGAGACGAAGAAAAAGCCGCTGCATTCACCACGCCGCCGACCATCCTCTGTTCGCCAGAGCCGAACACGGCTGCGTTCCCTACCAAACTATTCCTACCCCTACGTCTTTTACTCCACCGTCAACATCAGCGCCACCGTGGCTGCGGCCTGGGTGGAACGCGCTCTCCACGAAGGACGTCAGGCGTGGCATAGAGGACCTCAGCTGCCTTGCATACCTCGTTGTCTCCGTCCTCTCCATCCGCATTGGGTCCTATCTCGTGCCCCTCGCCACCATCCCAGCGCGCTATGCCGCCATCCAGCGCATCCACGTCTCATCGTTGTTGCATCCTCTTGCGCCGCAGGCACACACATGACTGCCAGGGAAAGATCAAGAGGGTGCCGGCCTTGGGAAGAAAGAGGAGCTAGAGCGGCGCGATGCGACCACTGGTGCCAGTGGGACAGAGGAAAGAGTGCCTCCCGTAAACATTGGTCTTTGTTGGTTGGCTTGAGGTAAGGAAACGCGAGATGTTGATTAGTAAAGAGAAGATGATAGTGGACTCTTCTAGACACGAGGGCATGTACAATGCGGTGACGTCAGTCTTTTCTTACGATTGCCACGTCGATTTTTGCTTAGTTGGAGGAGAGAGAATGAAGAAAGAGAAGGTTTTCTTCCTTTAGCTAAGAAATGATCCCTTAAAATAAGAGAAGACTATTTTTCTCCATTGTACCTTATGTCTTCTCTTATCAACACAATTTCTTACTATAATTAGTCAATTCACTTTAGTTCTTAGAGATGCCAATAAGAAATAACACATTGTACGTGGAGGGCTAAGAGAAGACCCGCCTTCTCTAGCATTGTACATGCCCTGATAGGAGTGGGGAGGAAAACGTGGCAACGTACATGCCAGGTGACCTGGAGACAGGCGACAGCCGGATTAGCGAACGAAGCGATATGAAATTACTGGAATAGCTGAATGCACGTGCGTTGCTACGGTCTTATAAAATTTTCACTTTGAATATCTAGTTATGGGCCATGAACATCTCAATGTGAGTTCAGAATGTCAAATATGTCCCTCGCGCCTCTCGGATACAATGCCTTTTTTTTAGGGACGTGCCACTTCTATGATGACGACACTACCGTGAGCACCTGACGATGTTCTTCCTTCCCTCACTGCGTACCTCTCTAGATGCCATGCTCAATGTTATCGTCCTCCTGTGCTGACTCTCTAACATATGAAAAGCTGGTGCATTATCTATGTCCCTCACGGACTCTTTAAGTTTTGCTTGTGTTTTTCACTGCCTGTCATCCATGGTGACAATGTCAATTTCCCTGGATCAAAACTGGTCTGACACGACAACCTGCTATCTCCACCTCGACGGCCGTGAGAAAGAGTACTCTACAACGTCTACCGTAGAATAGATCCATTTTGTCATGTATCGCGGCATTAACAGTCTAGAAACTTCCATCCAGAAATTCAAGTATAGTATTCCTTCATTATCAAATTAATTGACTCAACTTTGTCTAGATATGTATGTATCTAGACGCGTTTTTGTGAGATACACACATATTAGACAAGGTTAAGATAATTCTATTAGTTTGGTATGAGGGAGTATTACTATTATCAATATAGTATCAACAAACAGTCAATGGCAAGTGTAGATTGAGCCAAATCTCTCGTCAGTTCCTGAGACAAATAACCTCCCGCATAGGTCTTTTCATCTTTAGAAAAGTGTGCTATGATTAGCTAGAACCCCTCCAAATTAAATACTCGTAAAGCAAACTAAGATTATGAAACCCAAATTCAATTTTTCCTTCGTCAAAACAATCAAAGAAGTGAATGGACTCCACGCTGGTGCAGCTACCTGAACCTTAACCTGCGCCATTGCCTTGCTACAACCTAAGCCTGAACCTGCGCCCCTATAGATGGAGCTCACGCTCGAGCCCCTGGTGGTGCAGGTCGGTGTGCGAGGTGGTGTAGTTTTGCTATTGGTGCAGGTCAGTGGAGAAGGCATGGCGGGAAGGAGACAGGTCAGCCGGATAGATGGTAGGACAGGTCAGCCGGATAGATGGTAGGACAGGTCAGCCGGATAGATGGTAGGACAGGTCAGCGGCGTCGGCTTCGAACAGATGACTACAGGTTGGCAATGGCGACTTGGAACAGATTGATGCGTATTTTTTATCTATAGTCGGACGGGTTTGAAGGCCCATCGTGTTGCCTTATTCAAGTTATATACACATCGGAGGTAGTGCGGGCAAAGGCAAAGCAGGGCTTAACTTACAAAGACAAACGCAAACGTGTATGGACGAAAACAGGAACGGACGAAAACCACCGCTAGACAAATTATATAGTAGACATAGAGATAGAGAAGAAGGGCCAAGACTCTTCGAGATAGACGGTGTGGTCCGACGAAAAAAGGTGCAGCACTGTAGAAGTTTTAAACATGTGCTTCTATAGTTCTGTGGATGACGTGAACACATGGATTTGTGGCTGAGGTTCATAGATTTCATATATACTAGACGGACACGCGAGCTTTGTATTGCTGTCTGCAAGACGTTGTCACCTAGTATGGTTACATTATATTTAGTGACGGTAAATGTTTTTTAAATATTTTTTTATATAGATTTTATGGTTACTGTGTAAACATATAACTGAACACCATTATACTTGCGGGGTCAACATATATGTATGGAAAAAGGTTAGTGCAGAAGGATTTGTGGACTTTGTACAACTGAACCAAATGCTATTTCTTTTCCGTGCAAGTTCATTCATAAAGTGAGTCTTGCAATCCTAAAATATCCGGTTGTCTTGTACGCAAATCAAAACCAATACAAAATAACCCTCCACCTTGCATCAAAACCTAGACATTTTAAGAAGATAATCATGATATGTTACAGGTTTCTACATATAGTTCAAGCATGAATTATAAACACCACAAGTTCATGTTACACAAACGGACGCTAGATGATAATTGTACGATGCCCAACGGAAAAGAGAGTTAAAGGTAGATAAGTATCTTCAGGATAGCATCAAAAGGTAGATAACTGAACCACACGTTAGGTACCATGGAGCAAAATAAATACATACATACTATAAAAACCAATCAATATATCAGGACCCATGCTTATCTTCAGGAAAGAGAGTTTAAGGTATATAAGTATGATCCATTTGCATAAATCAAATTCAAGTGTACATATATGATGCTAAGAAATAGTGAGTACATAGTATTGTTGGACAAAATCTGATCCTAGGATGATGTAAGTGTATTCATTGCAAGAGAGTCCTGGTTATGCATGTTGCATAGTTGGTTATTTTATATGTTCAAGTGGCCCTACTACAATGTTTCAAAATAACCTGTGCACGTCCCATAGTTGGATTTTAATATTTTCTATGCATGTCCCACGGTGTGAAAGTAAAGTTATAATGTGGTTTGCCATCCAGGGAAGGATTTTTTACAAATGGTCACAATCTTGTAAAAAAAGAAGTACAAATACATACCTGGACATCTAAGTATAAAATCGTAGGAACCGTCATCCGAAACTGAAAATCTTGACACCATATTTCTCAAATGTACTAACATGCAAGGTATGGGAGCACCATCCAAAGCAAAGTTAATTGGTGCGAAGATATCTCAATGTTCAATGCATACATCTGCTTGTTATATTATGCCGTTTAATAGATATCCATACTGCCCAAATCATGGGCTGAAAATTAGATACTGTCCATAGTAATAACATGTTGAACATAAGACTTTGGGAACTTTAAGCTATCCGTAACGCCTGGAAGATACTCAAGTCACCATAAAAAGAAGAAATCTACATTTGATTCACATTAAGCATCATACTGAATAACATAAAAGAATCCCAAAACCTCTTTGACTCCACTTCCAGCCTCAATCCTTTTCCGTCTAAATCGTGGCATCCGCCCATGAGTTTACATTGATGGTTGAAAGGGATGCGCAACATAATTGTTAAATACTGAAAATAGAAAGACACAGTCATGGAGACCGGTATTTAGATTTTATTACATGGGTGTAAACTGATGGTACAAAAAAGATTAACATATGCAACAAACCTGGTCGTCAGATTAAGCGCCGTGTGTCCACGCCAAACTGGACTTTCACTCCCCCAGCTTTTCTACAACGATATGTGCCTCTAAATTTACTCACCCAATACAGGTCACACCCACCATACACCATCAAAGAATCCACAATTGTCTCCTTGATTTATTGGACACTGCCAAAGACAGGGTTCAAGCATCAACTCCTGAAACAGACAACAAACTTAGATATTTTAGTGAATATTCTTAATATCAGTAAGTAGAAGTAAGCACTCTAGTTAGAGCAAGAACAATAATATTTTAAAGACATGTTTACCAAGATCTTTAAAGCAAACTGATTACCAAAACAAAAGCTAACATTCCAGTGCAAATAAAACATTTTAAGTATAGTAGAAGACACAAGTTTGCAGAAACTAAACCAAGCAATGATTAGGATCCTAAAACCAAGAGATATCTAGTCTAGGATAGTGAATCTAATCTACGACCTACACTGATTGCAACTACTTTTCTGTTTAGACCTAGCCAACACATTTGCAGAGTTGGCTGCAACTTGGCAAATCAGCGATTCAGACCTATCAACATAAACAGCCTAGCACTTGTTAGTTACTACTGCTGCTGCTTTCCAAAGTTTCCTCTTGTAGAGCTGGCTACAACTTAGCAAATCACCGATTTGGACCTGGCTAACAATTTTGGCAACCTTGGTTTTTAAGAAATGACAATACAGTGTCTGCATTGTAATCTGCAGTGCAGAGATGAATAAGCAATCGTACACAAAATATGTACACAAATCCACTTTAAACATTAACAGGACGATGGCAGGGCAACATATAATGAATTTCATTTGTGCAATTTAGCACTGGATAGTGGACAGATACAAACCCACAAACACTACTACAAATCAAGCAAACTCCAATATTTGTTGATTGTATAGAACAATAAAGATAAGTTTTCTATTCTCCGATGAAACAATAAAATAAGTACAGACGCGTGTTTTTTCCGAACAGATGAGTAATAAATTTTGTTATATTATAACTTATCAGAAGCCCACTATTTTTGTTAAACTAAGCAAAAGAGCCTGAGATACTTTGTAAAAAATGCAAAACCATATGCGGCTGCATATGACTAACTGAAGCTCAGTTTTCAGTCATACATTTACAAATGAATGCCATGGGAAAGATGAGGATAAATGCATGGATGTTGCACTATTGGGTGGAGCATTGCTAATTTCTTTGCTTTCCCTTTGTCTCGCTCCCTAACTGAAGCTCTGTTTGCTACAGCTCATAGCGGGCTGGATACTCCGTGGCCCAGGTTGTAGCAACCCTATCTCGAGACAGAGAAGGCCATCTGGCGGCGAGGTATAAGGGTCTGGTGGAACGGCTAGTCGTCAAGGAAAATGGAAGGCCTAGAGGACGTTGGGTGTTGAGCGAGCAACACGAAAAGACAGGGCACATCGTCGGTGGGATGAAATGGTGCCACGCCTAAGTGCACACCCATGGCTTCAGTAGTATACACCACAAATAACAAAGCAAGATAGAATGAGTATTAGTGCATATGCCCAATGAATTCACAGCTCTTACGAACACACTTTAAGTCAACAAAAAAGAGGATTTATATCGTGCACATTGATCTACCTTCGTATGCTGGACCTATACATAGGTATTCAGTACAACAGTTGAGTAAGTGTTATTTTGACCCCAAAAAATGTATATATATATATATGGGAAATAGTGGATTATCTAGGATGCTACCTGTGCATACTAATCCAATCATTGGATATTTTATAGAGAGCATGAAGTTGAGCAGCAGGAGCACAAAATATCTAACGGAAAACATCATCCCTGTTACATCAAGAGCATTTTTTGCATGCATTGCTAGTACATACAAGTACACATGCAAGCTAGCACATGCATGCAATCTAGGAACGGCTGCGCATGTATGCAAGCTAGCAGTATTAGTAGACCACTGAACTGGCTAAAATTTCAGCACGCATACTAGCAATACTAGCTTTTGTATCAAAAAAAACTAGCGGGAACGGACGCGGGAAGCACCGCGCTAAAACGAAAGCCATGCGCGGAAATATTGGCCAAAATTCGTGCAACCTAGAACGCATGATAACTTGCTTGATATGTTTGTCTACTCCCACTATTGGTTTATTGCAGAAATTTTTGTATGTTTTCATGCTAGGATTCATGCTAACATGCACACATCCCCATCAACTAGTACAGCTAGTCAGGTCTAGTGCATACAAGTACAACTAGCAACCGCGCGTAGTTTGTAGAAATTTTTGCAACAATATAGGCTGGTTGGTACGCTATAATACAGTCTGGTCTTGCCATTCTACAAACGGCAAATAACACCGTTAACTGCATGCAAGATTTTGGCTCTCTCTTATCTTGGCAGCTAGTTCACGTACTCCCTGTATCCAACGTCAACGCTTGCGTGCATTGGTAGCATCCTAGATAGCAAATCCGCGTTGATACTAGATAGCAAATCCTATATATATGATACGCAAAAATATCTAAACAACAATCGGCCTGAAATCCTGAATTATAGGGGAAAAACATAATGACTATTTCCAAAATCAACAACGCAATGTCAACTCACTTTGTCTATATTAATAAATTCTTGATTTTCACTATGTTGATGACAACAAAAACAAATGTTGGAAACTAAAGGATACCTATTTACTGGAATAAGTATCATTGAATTCTTCTAACAAAGTTGTGGACATATAGGTAGCAAATTCTCTACCATTCTCTTCCTTGCATGCCAGCAGGTAATCACTTACCGAGCAATGGTCCTAATTCAAGTTTTATTATGAAGCACAAAGAGTTAACCATACATGGTCATTCTATGGTCATTAGGGGATACTGAAGAACTCACCTTAACTAATTCGGTATTCTCACAAATGCATTGGTTAACAGTTTCTCTTTGATGTATCCCTCGGATCTCGGGCTTTAGTATTTTCTCAGCACTTTGCTGCAGCGCACCACCATAGGCATAAATGAGAATTATGAGACAACCACCAATCACCTTTTGATCCATTGGGTTGTGAACTGATTCCAGCTCCTTCAATAAGGTCTCACAAAACATCTGTATCAATAACAAAGCAAACTCGTATTGATATTTTTACATAGAGACCCCAATGGTCCAACATCCTATTTTTAATTAAAGAACTGAAGGTTTCTCTTTCTATAGTTCAGACCTAGAAATTGAAATTAAGCAAGCTAAGGATCTATAGAACTTGTTCTCGAAATGAATTGATATTTTTACATAGAGACCATAATGGTCCAACATCCTATTTTGATTAAAGAAGCGAAGGTTTCTCTTTCCATAGTTCAGACCTAGAACTGAAATTACGCAAGATAAGAATCTATAGATGTGAGTTCTTTAATAACAGTAAAAGACTTTCCTGAAGTCGACCCTTAGGACTTTTTTTGCTGATTCGGTCTAGAACATGAATGAAGTTATGCATGAAAAACTATACTATCGGACTCAATGGATCCAAAACAACGACAACCGATCTTAGAAATCAACCATGATAGTACCAATCAAAGTCTGAAAACCCACCACTACGCAAGGTGAAACCTAAAACCGAAATTAGAGCAGCAAGGAGACCAAACCTTTCAACCAAACTCAGAAACCCCACCATTCCACCACAGCCCATGAGCCATGGAACTCACCTCCTGCAGCAGCACCAAAGGGGAGACAGGCATCAGCACCTCCACGCCGCCGACATAGCCTACCCCCACACCACGCCGCCCAGAGCCAGCCCACGCGGCCGAGATCCGGCCCGGCCGCGCCTCTAGCAGCTGACGGCGCCGCCCGACCCCCTTCCAGAGCTGCGCACCACCGCCCCCAACGCCTGCAGCCGCGCCGCCACCGCCCACGCCTGGAGACCCATGGAGGAGCCGCGAGAAGAGGAAATACGCCCCGCCGCCACCTTCCGAAGGTCGCAGCGCAGTCGCTTCTCCAATGGCGGTGATACGGGGGAGAGAGGGGGGATGGGGCTTACCGACGGTGGCGGCTAGGGCTCTCCCAAGTCGCCAGGGAGGGCAACATGGGGGACGGGGCTCTGCAGGGGCGTTTTTTAGGAGCACCTGCAGGGGCATCTACTTGTTGCCTGGAGGCAACGCGTGGCCAGTCCGACTCACCCCATCGAGCGTCCATCGCCAAATCGACGCAACGACACGGTAAGAGGACGGGCCCACGTGCAGAACAAAAAATTCAAGACGCTCGTTAGAGGCTTCCAAATCGCTCGCAGCTCACCAGGCTTAAGCCTTTAAAGAATTAGAGGAACAGGCAAGCTTCGCCTTGCCACCTGCATAACGTGGACATTGCGTTACACTTAAGGCACTTTTATTCATAACATAGCCGAGCATAACTGTTTGTAGAATTATAGTCAATGATAATAAACCATCATTTTTGTGGAAGCAAGCCTATTTGCTTCTCACTGAGAGCGGCCTGGACTGGAGGATAAATTCCGATTAGCCAGCTAGTTACAGTTACATATATAGTTCACAAGGTAATCAATAAGGATAACACATTTCTACAGACTCTAGTTTAGAGTTTAGAGCTCTAATAAAGATAGCATTTTTCAAAAAAAAAACTCTAAATTACCATCTTTTTCCTAAACCAGAGGTACATATACCTAAAAGTAAAAAAAATACATTGAAGGATTAGGCATTCAAACATAACACATTAGAACATGATCCGATTACAAAATATGTGAAGATAGCTGATTCAATACATATAATTTGTTTCTGGAGTCGATTGTGAAGCACCTACTAAACTGTAATAGAATAGTTGCATCTCCCTTATGATAGACTGCAAAAAATCTTAACTGAAAAGTGATTATACAGGATAGTTGGAAACAAAAATAAACAATAGAGTGCATCATATATGAATTAGTAGACCACGCAATTCTGTTTCAAAATCATTCGTATGACTCTTGTCACATTCATAAATTGTGGTCCAGGGTAAGAAAAATTAAGACAATTAATTGGAGGTGCCTAACCCGTGATACAACTAAAATGGTCCAGGTGCAAACACATGTTGTACTTGTAGCTGATGACTCTCATTTTCTTACTTGACAACGCTTCTGCCCCAGCCACAAGCCATCACGCACGGAACATGAGTCGGATCTTGCAGCGATGATGCCAAGCCACCGAGGCCAATACTCCTCTGGGTCACTACCTCTTCCGGCACCCACTCCCACTACACACGCCACCATTGCCACCACTGTGATATATTAAAGCTGGTTGAAGCACTCACATGTAAGAAATCACGCACCCTCTCACACCCACTATTTCCGCCACTGTTAAATATAAAAGGTAGCTAGATAACACAAATATATAAGAAAATATTTTTATCTATAGCACATAGTATCAACAGAATCGCATCCAAATTATGTGTGCTTCATTGCTATTTACTAATGAACAATATTTGCATCTATATAATCCATATAATCAATTCATCAAACAGGCATTGTTGGCAGGTGCACACACAAGCAACAAAGAGGTACAAACAAATTCGAGGCAATGAATAAATGAAATAAACATTCTGTGAACCCAAGAAGAGCACCAAGCAGAACACACTTAAAGTAGAGATGATGGCCCAGTCCTTGCAGAATTCCTTTGTCTTTAATACAAAATAATGAAATGTGCACGACATATCATATCGGTATACTGAAGTTACACTGCAGCCTGACAATTGCTAGAGATGCAATCTATTTCTTCTTGACAGAGGTGATACAATGATGAGCATGATTGCGATATATATAGGAAAGTTGTAATATCAAGGCACAATAAGCTTACGGAACCTTCTTGTCAATAAAATAACATAATATATTGTAGATCTGGGTATAAAATCTAGATTGTGTAGGAAAATTTAAATAACTATACGGAACAGTAGCAAGTAATCTGATATGGCATCCATGATGCAAAAACCAATATTTATTCAAGAAACATGTATCTAATAAATAATTAGAAAGTGTAACTAAGGTGTCGACAAACTGATTTATGTACCATTACATATTGCATCTAAGAATCTAAGGATAAAATTATTAGTTCGAGTCTAGAAAGTTTTAATCATGCACATGGAAGATAAATATTAGGGAGAGCTGATAGCTTAAACACATTCATTGTGAAGATTAACTATGAATGGATTTGTGAGAAATATCTCTTGTCCTACTCAAATCAAAATTTCAGAAGTGTAAAAATTCTTGACAAAGTTGGTACAACATATAATTCACCTAGTAGTTTTATCACAGGAAAAATGGGAAGACATGTAACTTTATGTACCTATGATGTTGGATCCCTCGCCATATATTGGTCTATATAGTCTAAGAACTCTTATGCTCATATCTTTGGGCTATTTACAGTGGCTTTGTTGATGTACCGCTTCAGTGTATTAATAAATACTCGATACATGCCTGAAAAACAATTGGTCTTTGCAAAATATTCTGAATTCAATGAAGCACAAAAAATATCAACCAGTATTATATAGGCCCACTCGCACCCCCACCCCCTCCTATCCCACTATGTTGTGTCCTGGAGATTTTCTGTTGTATCCCTCCCATGTCCACAACTACAAAGAGCCTAGGACGGCATTTATGCCATGGATAGCGAGCAGGTGTAGGAGAATTTACCAATATGAGATGTGCTACCGGTACTACATACTGGTACTTTTCCAACTTATTTGCACCTTAACTAAGCTAAAACTGATGAAATTAAACAACAACTAATCGGTCAAATACAAATTCAAAGGATCAAAAAAATCAATGAAAAGAGGATAAATAATGGGTAGGAAATAGAACCATGATTAAGATCTGCAGGAAGAGGTTGCGAAGACGCAAGTCGCCGACACTGCCGTCTGACGGGCCAAAGAGGATAAGGCTTTCAGAGGAGAGGTGCGCTCAGGGAGAACGGCTCCAGAAACTCGATAGCGTCATCAAGGTGAGTGAGGACGACTTTAGCTCCATCTAGTAAGCATTCTTGTGCTCCCCCGGAGGCAGCCGAGTCGGCCTCGCCTTCAAGCGGCTCAACCAACGCAGCCTGGTCAAGAAAGAATCTCCCATTAAGAAGCTATATATTTTTCACAGAATTAGTTATTCGTTTTTCAGTGCGAGAGATAGAAATTGATGAAGAATTCTTGCAAAATAACACACAAACTCACCGGGACACTGAGGCCTACCCAGGCGAGCCAACCCAATTAGACATTGATGAATACTTCAATCAGAAGAACTACCAAACAATGAATGCTCAACGGGACCAGGAAATCAAATAGGAACTGCACGAAGAAATAAGAGATCTGAGACACCATTGGTAAGAGTCGTGGGACACGACTTTTAGCAGTGTTTATTCGATCGTTCCCATACTTGCCTGCAGGGAAAATGACAGATTATCAGCATACAAAAAAGATCTGTTGTATCAATGATTGGTGCACAGAAATAAAAGCTACCAAGTCCAAGACCATCAACACGCAAAAGCAAAGCTGCCCTACCAATGCTTGATGCACATAAGAAGAAAAAAGAGGAGTTCAGATTCTCTGAAAAGTTAATAAGCGTAGTTAACTTACTGGCTGAGTACTGCCCTCACGTGCCTCGTCGTGGTCAGCCTGGATTTCTGACAACTTAGTCGCGACACTCCAGCCAATATTTCGTGGACAACGCGGCCTTGGCCCGCTTCTGGCAGCTTTGGCCTAAGGTGGCCGTTCCTCTGAGCAGCGCGGATCCGTAGTGCAACTGTACCACTCTAGGGTGAACCATATCCAGCAACCGGCACTGTACCGCCCCCCTAGAGCAAAACAAAAGTTACCAAATCAAAATCAACACAAAATCTCGAACCAGGTGTACTCACAGTGTACTGCCAAATCGCCAAATCAAAATCAACACAAAATCTCAAACCAGGTGTACTCACAGTGTACTGCCAATTTGCAGTTGTCAAACTATCAGAATCCCACAAAAAAAACTTGAACCAATTAGTTTTAGTTCTTATGAGCATAAAATCGAACATGTAGAAGGCATGAGCTCATAAACAAGCAGACACAAAAAATTAGAATCTATATGGGCTTATCCATCAATAGAGAGAGTAGGGAGCAACATACAGGAGGAGCAATAGTAGAGAGAGGGGAGCAGCAGCGTCGCCAGCCAGAGAGAGAGAGCAGCTAGCAGCAGCAGGCGCAGGTAGAGAAAGAAAGCAGGAGTTGCGCATGCGTACAGGGAGAGAAGCGACCGCCACTACTCGGGGACGGAGCCGACGACCTCCACGCCCCGCTCGAGGACATCTCTACGGCCTCTGCGTGCTCCTCACATGTGGAGATATGCATTGCCATGCCGCCGTCTGAGTTGCGGAAGTTGGGTTTGGCGTCGGTGTCGAGGAGCTTGTGTATCCCCTTCGTGTTGCCCTCGTCGGGCATGTACATCAGCTAGAAATTCGCAATGTCGTCCGCTCGTCCTGACCCCTCCGCACCCCAAGCGACGTCGTTGTCGTCTTCGCTTCCACCGCCGCGACCGGGAACCATGGACGACTGCGAGGGGTCGCCAGCGCGGCCGCCGCCTCCTCCATTGGTCGGCTGGGGATCCATAGGAATATGCATGTGTCCTAGCTAGGAGCTCGGATCTCCTTCCTCGGTTTCGACCAGTGGAGTCGACGGCGAACGACAACACGACTCGGATTGGCTGGTGATTCAGGAAGGAGGGCAACAAGGAGGTATGGCGGGGGCAAGACCGCAAGAGATGGGTGGAGAAAGGCTGTGTGGGGCGGCGGCCAAGAACCCTAGCAGGGATGAGGAGGGGAGGACGACGGAGAGAGCAAGATGATGGGAGGAGTGGGAATCGTGGTTGTTTCTAGGCTGGGTCTGCGGTTTCACACGGACCCACAAGACAATGACAGGGAACACGGTAGATAGCCTCAGAGCAGATGCATGTGACCACGCTTAATCTATATAATAATAATAATAGTTATAATTGTTTGTCTCAAGTGTGACGTTCTTTAGATGTTCCATGCATACATTTTTAACATCTTTTTTATGTATACACTAGAAATATGTACATTTATTTCCTGTCTAACACACACCTCCTCGCATCCTTTGCTTCGGATTCCCATTCTGTTCCCCACGTATGTTAGGTTCCGCAGCAGAAAATAAAAAAAATCTAACTACGCAAACATGATAATCAAGATCTATTCTATGTAGACATAAGTAACGGAGAGGGAAACGGTATTCATTCCCTTGAAGACCGAGGTACGCCCTATGCAGGTAGACGTATGTTGGTGAAGATAAACAGTTCCTCGCTCCAAGTGTCGAGCTCCTAACGCTCCAAGTGTGGCGCCTACGAAATTCTAAACATGTCTGGTGTAGGTGACGTCTCCCGGGCTCCGATCTAGACGAGCAACAGAAGAAGAAAGATAGTGGATCGAACAATGCACGATGGTAGTGCGGAAGTGAAGAAGTCAAGTCCCTCAAAGTTCTCTCCAATATTACAGACTAATCTCTAAGAAAAAGAGAGAGAGGGGGAGAGAGAGAGAGGGAGAGAGAGAGAGAGAGACTAACTGAAAGAAGAGAGAAAATGGGATACCTTCCAAGGGGAGAGGTGGCCCTTTATTTATAGTAGGAGGGAAGGGCCCACACCCAAGAGGCAAGCGGTGTGGGAATAAAGTTCCACACCCGCCAGCCACCAAGGGTGTCGTCGGCCCATGGTGGGCCCTAGGCAAGGAGCCCACTAGGGCTTGGCTGGCTGGCCCCCCTCCTCCCCATGCGCCTTGCCTTCTTGGGCCTCCTCTTTGGGTGAGGCCCCATGAGGAATGGGCTCCTTCTTAAAATAAAATTAAAATATATATTTTATTATTAATTCAATTAATTAATATAAAACATATATGTTATTATATCTTTCACTCCGGAACTCCTTCCGGACCCCTCCGATCAACATCAGGTGCTACACGGAATTTTTTCCGGTTTCTCTTTCTCATTTCTCCTGCGGTGTCGGATCAATCCCTATGCGTACACACCCTTAAGGTTCTCACACTTCGGTTTGGAAACACTCCATACATGATCGAGACCCCTCTCGTATCAATGATCATCAGCGGGACCTGGATGCCCATAATGACCCTCGTGCGTTTGACAAATCTCATCGCTTGAACCTTCAAAGTCACGTCCCACTCCGATCGCCACTCGATACCTAGTTCATCCGAGATTTGATCTTTGGTATCTCCATACTAGTTCAATCTTGTTACCGACAGACTCGTTTACTCATTCTCGTGTTGTTGAATTCCATGACCTAGTCACATGCTTGCAAGCTAGGGCATATCTCCTTCAGTTTTGTTGTCATATGGTCGCTTTGCATGGTGAATATTGGAAATTCCCACGTTCATATATGGAGATTATTCACACAAGCATAGGCTAGTCAGTTGGTTAAGTTTGGACTGAATTATGAAGAACTGATCAAAATTCATACTCACTGAAGTAAGAGGACAAGGTAGAGCATGATGACGTGCTGGACCTGGAGGACAATCTTAACCTCGGTTCCCTTGCCATATCTTGGGGGCAATGAGGGCGAGTTGTTGGCCGTGGTCATTTTTGACGTCTCGGTTAGTAGGCGCCTTGTACTTGAGATGGTAAAGCATCCTATGGGCACAGGCTGGTGCTGGTCCTCATCGTACTCATAATGAGTTCATTTTGGCTAGGGAGACACAGCAATCAAGAGGAAAAATTGAAATCTTCGTCCACATCGTAGGACGGATCAGGTAGGATCATGGGGGTAGCCTCTGTATTGCAGATCAAGCGCTCTGGATCCGAGGCGCATGAGGGCTTGGAGCGTGATGATTCCAAAGGCCGTGAGCGCTTGGAGGAGAGGGTTTGTCGGTGGGCTTGATGTCCCATGGGAGGAGTCTGGCGTTCTTGAGACTTCCAACAAGTGGTGGCCACAGTCGTGGATCCGGTGGAGACAAGGTCGGCACATCTGCCTCCATGATGTGGGCAGCGTCGAGAGCGTGGAGGCAGGCGAGGGCCTCCTTTATTCCGCCAGGCATGTGCATTCATGCTCCATGTCAACGACCAGCGTGGCGGGATCGATGAGAGGAGATTTTTTTTGAACGGGGAAGGGTCCAAAAGGACCTAGAAGTTTCATTCCAAGCGGTGGGGTACAATTTCACAGAGGACATCAAGAACAGAAACTAATACCAAATCGTCCTCGCATTTTACAAAAAGGCCCTCAAAGAAAAGGGGAAACGCAATCGAGGCCTTCTCCACCGTCGCCGAACAGCATCGCTGCAACAGCCATCGATCCCACCGCCGGGGACGAACCACTTGGGGTGGATTCGACAATGAATGTCGTGCATGTTCCCAAGATCCTCCCCGTAGGAGGAAGAAACATCCTCAGAGCACAACACTCCGAGACGCGGAGTGACCCCCTTGGTCATTGATAGCGGCGACGCATCTCGCCGGCGCTTGGGAACTGTTGGAGATATGCAGTAGAGGCAATAATAAAAGTGGTTATTATTATATCTTTGTGTTTATGATAAATGTTTGCATTCATGCTATAATAGTATTAACCGGAAATATTAATACTTGTGTGATTTGTAAACTAATTTAGAGTCCCTAGTAAAGCCTCTTTGTAATACTAGCTTGTTGGTTAATAGATGATCGTGGTTTCCCGATCATGAACATTGGGATGTTGTTAACAACAAGATCATATCATTAGGAGAATGGTATGATGGACATACTGTAGGGGTTCGTAGCATGGAAAACAAAAAATTTCTATCGCATACAAACAAACAAGCCAAGATCTATCTACTAGATTGTAGCAACGAGTCGATGGAATAACTTACCCTCGAAGATTCCAAAGTGTTTAACGAGAGCGGATTCTCGTGGGTGATGTAGTCGTACTCTTTCCGATCTCAAGATCGTGTAGACGATCCTTCCGGCGTTGCGTTCCGGCAGTGCTTCCGCAGTCGTTCACACGTTCGGTACTCTACGAAGACCTTCCTCTCCCTTGTTCCAAAGAAAATGGAGGTTGTAGCACTCTCGCGATTCCTAAAGACAAATAGGGTACCTAAGTAGAGGGAGATCCAGGCTTAGCCTTAAGCCGGAGCGAGTATGGTGGAGTATGAGAGAGAGCTATTAGTGGTCTAGGGATTAGACACACCAATTAGAAGGCTCTAAACCGCATGCTAGAGCAATTAGAAGCTCTAAACCAAAACGGCTCTAAACCGGAGATTAGAGGATAGGAACTTGTGTGTCTAGAGGAGGAGGCCCTGCCCCTCCTTTTATAGGTGGGAGGGGCGTCCAAGGGGAGGGGATTCCCTCCCCAAGTCGTCCTTGGTTGCCGCGCCGGCTTGGAGGGACTCCTCCCCCAGGTCGGTTCCAACCACCTCTTGCTTGTTTCCCACAGTTTCCTGTTTCCCACAGTTTCCTGTTTTAGCCGTTTGACTTTCAAACTGGCAGTTTGACTTTTCAGTTTTGAAACAGCAAGAACACTTAGTACATGATGCAATCATTCAATATGTAATGACACATTCATGTACCCTCCCCTGAGTGTCGGACAATCCGAACCTTCTAGAACATTCCCGATGAAAACACGGAATCATTCCCGAACTCCGAAACGGATTTTCCTTATATGAATCTTATTCTCCGGACCATTCCGGATCACCTCGTGATATCCGGATCCCATCCGAGACTCAACAACATTCGGTCTCTTTCTCATAATACCATAACTACTCAAACAACGTCGAATCCTTAAGTGTGTCTCCTACGGTTCGTGAATTATGCGACATGATCGAGACACTTCTCCGAACAATAACCAATAGAGGAACTGGAAATTCATATGGCTCCCACATATTTCACGATTACTTTGCGATCGAATGAACCACTTACATACGATACCAATTTCCCTTTGTCTCACGATAGTTTACTTATCCGAGGTTATGATCGTCGATCTCTCATACCTAGTTCAACCTCGTTACCGATAAGTACTCTTTTCTGCCCCGTGATATGTGATCCCTTGTGAGCCGTCACATGCTTGCAAGCTAATTGGATGACATTCCACCGAGAGGGCCCAGAGTATATCTATCCGTCATATGGATGGACAAATCCCACTCTTGATCCATGTGTTTCAACCAATACTTTCCGAACACTCAATGCCACCTTTATAGCCACCCAGTTACGGTATGGTGTTTGATGTCATCAAAGCATCCATGAAAGGTGATATGCATGATCTCATGGTCGAAGGAATTAGGTTACTATGTATCAGAAAGCATATAGCAATTGAACTATTGAAATGACTTGATCTTTATGTTATGCTTATCTATAGGAGTATGTCCACCATATCATTCTCCTAACGATATGATCTTGTTGTTGATAACATATCAATGTTCATGATAGGGAAACCACAATCATTAATCAACCAACAAGCTAGTGAAGTATAGAGGCTATACTAGGGACTTCAAATTAAGTTTACAAATCACACAAGTATTAATGTTTCCTTGTTAATACTATTATAGCATGAATGTAAACATTTATCATAAACACAAAGATATAATAATAACTATATTTATTATTGCCTCTAGGGCATATCTCCAACAGTCTCCCACTTGCACTAGAGTCATCTAATCTAGATTACATGGTAATATACCGAACACCCATGGCAGTTTGGTGTTGGTCATGTTTTGCCCTTGGGAGAGGTTTAGTCAACGGATCCGCCACATTCAAATCTGTGTGTACTTTGCAAATCTTTATATCCCCATCCTGGATATGTTCTCGAATAGCGTGAAAACGCAGCTTGATATGCTTTAGCTTCTTGTGTGACCTTGGTTCTTGCGCATTGGCTATGGCTCCCATGTTATCACGGTAGATAGACATTGGGTCCAGCGCACTAGGAACCACACCCAGCTCTGTAATGAACATTCATCCATATCGCTTCTTGTGAAGCCTCCGAAGCAGCCATGTATTCCGATTCAGTTGAAGATCTCGCCACAACGCTTTGCTTTGCACTCCTCCAGCTAACTGCTGCACCATTCAAAATAAATACGTATCCAGATTGTGATTTAGAATCATCCGGATCGGTGTTCCAACTAGCATCGGTGTAACCATTAACAACGAGGTGTTCATCACCTCCATAAGAAAGAACCATATCCTTAGTTCTTCTCAAGTATTTAAGGATGTTTTTGACATTGTCCAATGATCCACTCGATCACTTTGATATCTGCTAGTTAAACTAAAGATATGCAATGTCGGGTCTAGTACATAGCATGGCATACATTAGAGATCCTATGGTCGAGGCATAGGAGTCTTACTCATCCTTTCTCTATCTTCTGCCGATGTCGGACTTTGAGTTTTACTCAAGGTCGATAGCAACATGGGCAAGAACCCTTTCTTGCTTTCTTCCATTCCAAACCTCTTTAGAACTTTGTCCAAATATGTACTGTGACAATGATATTTGGCGTTCGATCTATCTCTATAAATCTTTATGCCTAATATGTAAGTCGCTTCGCCAAGATCCTTCATTGAAAAACTATTATTCAAATATTCTTTGACACTATTAAGAAGGTCTACATCATTCCCAATCAACAATATGTCATCCACATATAGTATTAAGAATGCTACTGAGCTCACTCACTTTCTTGTAAATACAAGCTTCTCCATAAGTTTGTATAAAACCAAAACTTTGATCACCTTATCAAAACGTTGATTCCAACTTCAGATGCTTGCTTCAATCCATAAATGGACCGTTGAAGTTTGCATACCTTGTTAGCATCTTTAGGATCGACAAAACCTTTGGGTTGCATCATATACAACTCTTCATCAATATCTCCATTGAGGAATGCCGTTTTGACATCCATCGCCATATCTCATAATCATAATATGCGCGATTGCTAACATAATCCTCAGAGACTTTAGCTTCGCATCTTGTGAGAAAGTCTCATCGTAGTCAACTCCTTGAATTTGTCGAAACCCTTTGCGACAAGTCGAGCTTTATAGACATAACATTACCATCAACATCTGTTTTCTTCTTGAAAATCCATTTGTTCTCGATGACCTTCCTACCATCCGTAAGTCCACCAAAGTCCATACTTGGTTTTCGTACATGGATCCATCTCGATTTCATGGCTTCTTGCCATTTATTGGAATCTGGGCTCATCATCGCTTCCTCATATGTCTCGGGGTCATCGATGTTGTCCACCAACATGACACTCATAACGGGATCATACCAACTGGAGTGGTACGAGTTCGTTGACCTCCGAGGCTCAGAGCTACTTCAACCGAAGTTTCATGATCACCATCATTAGCTTCCTCTTATTGGTGCAGCACCACAGAACTTCTTCCGGTCTGCGCTACTCGCAATTTCGAGAGAAGGTTAGACAACCTCGTCGAGTTCTACTTTCCTTCCGTCACTTCTTTCGAGAGAAATTCCTTCTCTAGAAAGGATCCATTCTTGGCAACGAAGATTTTGCCTTCGGATCTATGATAGAAGGTATACCCAATAGTTTCCTTCGTATCCTATGAAGACGCATTTTTCCGCTTTGGGTTCAAGCTTGTCCTACAGTAACTTCTTTACATAGGCTTCAGATCCCCAAACTTTAAGGAACGACAATTTAGGTTTCTTCCCAAACCATAATTCATACGGTGTCGTTTCAGCGGATTTAGACGGTGCCCTATTTAAAGTGAATGCGCTTTCTAATGCATAACCCCAAAATGATAGCGGTAAATCTGTAAGTGACATCATAGAACGAACCATATCTAAGAGAGTTCGATTACGACGTTCGGACACACCATTACTGTTGTGGTGTTCCGTGTGTCAATCAGGAAAGTATTCCGCATTTCTTCAAATGCTCGCCAAACTCGTAACTTAGATATTCACCTCCACGATCGTAACGTAGAAATTTAATCTTCTTGTTACGTTGATTCTCTACCTCACTTTGAAACTCCTTAAACTTCTCGAAAGTTTCGGACTTATGTTTCATGAAATAGATATACCCATATCTACTCAAGTCATCCGTGAAGGTAAGAACATAACGATAACCATCACGATGCTACACTCATTGGACCACACACATCGGTATGTATGATCTCCAATAAGTCTGTAGCTCGCTCCATCATACCGTAAAATGGAGTCTTAGTCATTTTTCCCATCGACATGCTTCGCATCTTTCAAGTGATTCAAAATCAAGTGATTCAAGAAGTCCATCGAATGGAGTTTCTTCATACGCTTCACTCCAATGTGACCAAGACGACAGATTGCACATATAGGTCGAATTATCGCTGATTTCAAACGTTTAGCCTCAATGTTGTTGATATGTGTATTTCCACCATCGAGATTCAATAAGAATAGACCATCTATCAAAGGTGCATGTGCATAAAACATATTACTCATATAAATCGAACAACCATTATTCTCGATTTAAACAAATGTACCGTCTCGCAATAAACAAGATCCCGATATAATGTTCATGCTCAACACGGGCACTAAATAACAATTATTTAAGTATAAAACTAATCCCGATGGTAGATGAAGGGGTAGCGTCTTACCGCGATCACATCAACCTTTGATCCGCTTCCCACGCGCATCGTCACCTCGTTCTTCGCTAGCTTCCGCTTATTCGCAAAGACCGCTTTGAAAGTTACAAATATGAGCAACAACCAAAGATTCAAATACCCGTGCACTACTACGAGTACTAGTGAGATACACATCAATAACATGTATATCGATATACCTTTCTTCTTGATGTTGCCGTTCTTGATCCGCCAAGTACTTTGGGCAATTCCGCCTGGTGAACTTCTCCCTTGCGAAAAGCACTCAAGATCGCTTGGGTCCACCTTGGTCTTCTTCGCCGGCGTGGTTACTTTCTTACCACCCTTCTTGAAGTGTCCCTTTGCTTAGACTTGCCTTTCTTGAATTTGGTGGTCTTATTGACCAACAACACTTGGTGCTCTTTCTTGATCTCCACTTCAGATTTTAACATAGCAAACAGTTCGCAACTCTTTGTTCATGTTCGCATGTTGTAGTTTATCACAAAGTTTCAGAACTTGGTGGTAGTGACTGGAGGACACGGTAAATACCCAAAGCATTAGGAATCACTATACCCAAGCTTTGAAGTTTGTTTATGCGTGCCCGGACATCTTAAGCACATGCTCACCGACGAGCTGCCCTCTTCCATCTTGCGCTTAAAGAACTTTTCGAAGCCTCATAGCTTTCAATTGCCACATGAGTCTCAAAATCAATTTGAGATCCTCGACAATATCATATGGGTCCGACTCTTCAAACCTTTTCTCAAGCTCCAATTCTAAACCATACAAGATAGCACCGAACTATGGAGTCTTGATTCTTCCGAGCGAGGTAAACATTCTTTATTTCATCGGGAGCATCACCAGTGTGGGTCACCCAATGTGCATCCAAAGACATAGGTCAAATTACCAGCTGTGAGGACAATCCTCAAATTGCGGAACCAATCCGCGAAGTTGCTTCCATTGTTTTTCAACTTTTCTTTCTCTAGGAACGCATTAAAATTGATGGTAGGGGCTGCCATTGATCTACAACATATTTGCAATAGTTTAGACTAAGTTTATGACAAAATGAGTTCAAATTAATTAATGAAATTAAACTAGGTGAACTCCCACTCAAAACAACATCCCTCACATTGTTTTAGTGATCACACGAACCAAATCCACTACATCAACACTGATCATCACGAGAGTTGATATAGTTTCAATGGCGAACAATCGTCATGTTCATCATATCTACTATACGATTCATGCTTTACCTTTCGGTGATCCGTGTTCCGAGACCATGTCTGTACATGCTAGTCTCGTCAAGATCAAACCTTAGTTTCTGCATGAGTAAATCTGGCTTGCTCACGTTGTATACACTTGCAGAATCTAACACACCCGATCATCACGTGGTGCTTCGAAACAACAAGCTTTAGCAACGGTGCTAACTAAGGGCGAACACTTTATGACTTGAAATTGATGTGCATGAGGGATCATCTTATAATGCTACCGCTCACCAAGCAATACAAGATGCATAAAGGATTAACATCACATGCAATTCAATAATATGTGATATGATATGGCCTTTCTTCTTTGTGCTTCCGATCTCCATCTTCAAGCACGAACATGATCTCCATCATCACCGGCATTGCATCAAGGTCAATGACGCTTGTCCATGGTTGTCGCCCACGGCTTCAACTATTACAACTACTTTGAATAGACACGGGTCTTAACATAAATTAAAGACAACCATATGGCTCTCGCCGTTGCCAACTTACAATAAGGAACATTGCATACATCAAATATAATCACAATCATGGCCATATCACATCATCAGACACCGCAAAACAAAGTTAGACGCCTCTACTTTCTTTGCATATTTTACGTGGTTTGGGGCTTTCAATAAGTGTCGTTCTAACTTACGAACAAGAACCACAACATTGATACTAGCATTGTTGATCACCCGTTGTAAATTGGATCTTAACTATGCTAGGAGAAACAGGCACCATAAAGCCACTTATGCAATACAAGTTGCATGTCAAGCGTGGAGCAAGTCTCATGAACGATGTCATATAAGGTTAGCCCGCCGCTTCATCCCAACATACCGCAAGATGCAAAGTACACAAGAAGCAATCGACAATAAAAGCATCAACGCCCACAATGACCATTGTGTTCTACTCGCAACAGATCTACATATAGACACGGCTCGATACCAATCGTAGGGGTTCGTAGCATGGAAAACAAAAATTTCTATCGCATACAAACAAACAAGCCAAGATCTATCTACTAGATTGTAGCAACGAGTCGATGGAATAACTTACCCTCAAGATTCCAAAGTGTTTAACGAGAGCGGATTCTCATGGGTGATGTAGTCGTACTCTTCCGATCTCAAGATCGTAGACGATCCTTCCGGCCAAGGCTCCGCAGCGCTCCAATCGGTCACACGTTCGATTGACAAAGACCTTCCTCTCCTTGTTCCAAAGAAATGGAGGTTGTAGCACTCTCCTCGCGATTCCGAAAGACAACTGGCGTGGTACCTAAGTAGAGGAGATCCCGCAGGCTTAAGCCGGAGCGAGTATGGTGGAGTATGAGAGAGAGCTATTAGTGGTCTAGGGATTATACACTCCAATTAGAAGGCTCTAAACCGCAGGCTAGAGCAATTAGAAGCTCTAAACCAAAACGGCTCTAAACCGGAGATTAGAGGATAGGAATTTGTGTGTCTAGAGGAGGAGGCCCTGCCCCTCCTTTTATAGGTGGGAGGGGAGGCGGAGGGGAGTCCTCCCAAGTCGCCTTGGTTGCCACGGCTTGGAGGGACTCTCCCCAAGTCGGTTCCAACCACCTCTTTCTTGTTTCCCAAAGTTTCTGTTTCCCACAGTTTCTCGCTTTCCACGCTCTGTTTTAGCCGTTTGACTTTCAAACCGGCAGTTTGACTTTTCAGTTTTGGAACAGCAAGAACACTTAGTACATGATGCAATCATTCAATATGTAATGAAACATTCATGTACCCTCCCGAGTGCTTGGACAATCCGAACCTTCTAGAACATTCCGATGAAAACACGGAATCATTCCCGAACTCGAAACGGACTTTCCTTATATGAATCTTATTCTCCGGACCATTCCGGATCACCTCGTGATATCCGGATCCCATCCGAGACTCGAACAACATTCGGTCTCTTTCTCATAATACCATAACTACTCAAACAACGCCAAATCCTTAAGTGTGTCTCCTACGGTTCGTGAATTATGCGACATGATCGAGACACTTCTCGAACAATAACCAATAGAGGAATCGGAAATTCATATGGCTCCCACATATTTCTCGATTACTTTGATCGAATGAACCACTTACATACGATACCAATTTCCCTTTGTCTCACGATAGTTTACTTATCCGAGGTTATGATCGTCGGTATCTCTGCATACCTAGTTCAACCTCGTTCTCGATAAGTACTCTTTTCTCGTTCCTGATATGTGATCCCTTGTGAGCCAGTCACATGCTTGCAAGCTAATTGGATGACATTCCACCGAGAGGGCCCAGAGTATATCTATCATCATATGGATGGACAAATCCCACTCTTGATCCAAGTGTTTCAACCAATACTTTCGAACACTCAATGCCACCTTTATAGCCACCCGAGTTACGGTGTGGTGTTTGATGTCATCAAAGCATCCATCCGAAAGGTGATATGCATGATCTCATGGTCGAAGGAATTAGGTTACTATGTATCGAAAGCATATAGCAATTGAACTATTGAAATGACTTGATCTTTATGCTATGCTTATCTATAGGAGTATGTCCACCATATCATTCTCCTAACGATATGATCTTGTTGTTGATAACATCTCAATGTTCATGATAGGGAAACCACAATCGTTAATCAACCAACAAGCTAGTGAAGTATAGAGGCTATACTAGGGACTTCAAATTAAGTTTACAAATCACACAAGTATTAATGTTTCCTTGTTAATACTATTATAGCATGAATGTAAACATTTATCATAAACACAAAGATATAATAATAACTATATTTATTATTGCCTCTAGGGCATATCTCCAACACATACTCCTATAGATAAGCGTAGCATTAAGATCAAGTCATTTCAATAGTTCGTTTGCTATAAGCTTTCTGATACATAGTAACCTAATTCCTTCGACCATGAGATCATGCTAATCACCATCACCGGAAGGATGCTTTGATAACATCAAACACCACACCGTAACTGGGTGGCTATAAAGGTGGCATTGAGTGTTCGGAAAGTATGTGTTGAGGCACATGGATCAAGAGTGGGATTTGTCCATCCATATGACAGATAGATATACCCTGGGCCCTCTAGATGGAATTTCATTCAATTAGCTTGCAAGCATGTGATTGGCTCACAAGGTATCACATATCATGGGAACGAGAAAAGAGTACTTATCGGTAACGAGGTTGAACTAGGTATGGAGAGATACCGACGATCAAACCTCGGATAAGTAAACTATCGCGAGACAAAGGGAAATTGGTATCATATGTAAGTGGTTCATTCGATCGCAAAGTAATCGTAGAAATATGTGGAAGCCATATGATTTCCAGATTGCTCTATTGGTTATTGATTGGAGAAGTGTCTCGGTCATGTCCGCATAATTCACGAACCGTAGGGAGACACACTTAGGGGGTGTTTATTTCAATGTAATTCGTGGTTTGTGTACCGTGGAGGGAAAGTTGTCTTGAGGAAAGCTGTTTTTTTGAGTTTGACTGTTTGGCAAATGGCTGGCTATCTAGCTGTGCATTAAGAAATTGTCTGAAATACCCCTCCGTCTTGAATTAGATGTCATAGTTTTGTCTAGATTTGCATGCACTAACATGTTTTATATATAGATCAATATAAAATTAGACAAATATTCGATAACTAATCAGAGATAGGGGAAGAGTATAATTATTAATTGAAGTATATAAGTATATGTTACCATAAAATACCATAAATAATTAATCATGTATCATAAAGTAACATTAGCTAGCGATATGTGGTCTAACGAATACGTAGGAATATGGACTACCGTAGCAACCAGGAATTCCTTGCATCTCTCGTGAAATTAAACATCACGAGCACCAACTAATAGAGCAACAAGGAATCATGCATTATTTCCAAACCAAACAAATTAATTGTACAGTATAAGGATATGGCTAGATCATGTGGAGTACGACTGTCTGGCCTGATTTGTTTTGTTTGTCCCATGTTGAAACGTATGCACAAGACTAGGCAAGGAATGGCAGTTAGCCGTAAATAAGTGAAATTGCAGTGGGAAAGCAAAGTACATGTTCGTTTTTAGTCACGAAGTTGCGGGAAGCACGTCCCAGCATGCTTCGGCCGCACAGTGCATTGTCTACTTTAGCATTTGGGAAGCTAGCAATGAAGCCGAGCTGTTTGTTTCGATCTGTTTGCTTTTTGCTATGCAGAAGCTGGAAAAAGCCCAGACAAACACCCCCTTAAGGATTCAATGTTGTTTAGTAGATATGGAATGTAAGTAGGGATACCGAATGTTGTTCGGAGTCTCGGATGGGATCAGGGATATCACGAGGAGATCCGAAATGGTCCAGAGAATAAGATTCATATAAGGAAAGTTTGATTCCGGAGTTCGGGAATGATTTCGATGTTTTCATCGGAGAGGTTCTAGAAGGGTCTAGAAGATTCACCGGACTAGAAGGGGAATGGTCCATGAATGTGTCATGGGTAAGTGGAATGATCGGATCATATCCTAGGTCACTTGGTTTGGGCATTTGCGAGAGAGAATTAAAGCTCAAAATTAAAAGTCAAAAGGGAGGTTTGAAAAGTCAAATTGGAACAATAGTTTCCTAGTGGAAGAAGGAAAGAGTCCTTCCTTCTATCCAACTTGGGTTTGGGTTTGGATTCAAACTCTCTCCTCCCAAGGCTGCCCTTCTAATAAATAGAGGGGGAGGGCTGCCCCAAAGACCACAAGCCCTAGCCCTCCCCACCGTGCGCTGCCGCCGCCCAAGTCGCCGCCGCTGCCTCGCGCCGCCGCTGACACCTCCTCCTCCTCTTCGGCCTTGTAAACCTAGATCTCCGAAAACCCAAGATCCACCATAACTCGCACCGGCTTAGGCGAAGCCCTGCGGGATCTTCCCTCTACTTCCGACACCACGACGCCGTACTGCCGAAATCGCAGGGGAGAACTACAACCTCCGCTGCCTGCTAGAACAAGGGAGAGGAAGGTCTTCATCGAGTACCGAATGTGTGACCGACTGCGGAAGCGTTGTCGGAACGCAGCACCGGAAGGATCGTCTACGCGATCTTGAGATCGGCAAGTGTACGACTTCATCACCCACGAGAATCTGCTCTAGTTAACCGCTTTGGAATCTTTGAGGGTGAGTACTCTATCGAATCGTTGCTATAATCTAGTAGATAGATCTTGGCTTGTTTGTGTGCATGCGGTGGATTTTTTTTGTTTTCCATGCTACGAACCGCTACAGGAACTTCCTCCATCGAAACCTCACCATATTATCCACCGCAACCAGATCCCACCGTCCCTCGCCTCTGGCCATCACCATGCCACCCAGAAGAGAAAAGAACAGGGGAAATAGGTTGTGGCCCATACCTGAGTGAGCACTCCAGGGAATAACATGTCCAACTGCCGCTTTCCTTGCCCCCCTCGCCGCCACGGTCAGCCAGGACAAGGTCCGCCGCACTGCACGCCTCACAGCTTCACTTTTTTTCCCTTGCCGCCACGGCCATCCAGAAGAAACTCCACCACTTGGCCCTGCAGCATCTCAGAGAGCCCACCGCCAACGCCTTTATTGATGGACACAGTGCTCCTTCCCCCACCTCCCTGCTCCAACAATAGGAGCAGAGCAGCAGCAACAAGGAACCCTAGCATACCCTGGATCTAGCGTTCAAGATCCCGAGCTCCACATCCCCTATCAGGCAAAGAAGCCCACTACCAGCACACATCAACTACTCCTTGATGACCCACAAGTATAGGGGGTGAATCGTAGTACTTTCTATCAATAGGAGTGACGATCCCAACAAGGAGCAGAAGGTGTTGACTAGTGGTATGGAGCAGGAAATCTCTGTAAATACTTAGCAAACGGATTTTTAGGTGTTTTCTGATAAAGCAAAGAAATAAAGTGCAAGTAATAAAGACAAAGAACAATTGCAGCAAGTGGCCCAATCCTTTCTTAGCAAAGGACAAGGCGGTGGAAATACTTATAAGTACCAAACGTTCTTGAGGACACATGGGAATTCTGTCAAGTGCTTTCGCTTCAAATAGATGAGTAGTCTTCTTTGGTGTTGTAAGTGTTGTGTGGGTGAACCTGTGCTAATGTACCGACCTTACTTGGACGAATACATACTTGTGGTTAAACCCCCTGCAAGCATCCTCAACTATAGGACAACAATTAAGATATAAACCTAACCACAGCCTTAAACTCTGAGATCCTACGCTCCCTTGTGCAATGGTGTCCTAACGGGGGCTCGGGTTTCTGTCACTCCGGCAACCCCATAATTAGTAGCCAATTATACAATGCATTCCCCTAGGCCCATAAATGGTGAAGTATCATGTAGTCGACATTCACATGACACCACTAGAACATTAGCACCATAACTTAAATACTAAACCATTGAATAATATCTCAACACAAATCCACTACTAACAACATGACTTCTCCCATGTCCTTGAGAACTAAACAAACTACTCACAAGACATCATATGGATCAATATCAAAGATGATATGGTGATGGATAACAATCTGAACATAAACAATAATCCAATGGTTCCACTCACGAGCATCAACTACAATAGTAATCAACACCGGGAAAGTTTCCCCTAAGAACTATGCAAGTATTCAACACAATTGTTACAGCGGGATGGAGTGGTGATGATGGTGCTAGTGAAGATGATGGTGTGGATGATGATGATGATCCCGATGAAGTCTATCTTGATGATGGTGTTGATCTCCCCTCTCCAGGAAGGAATTTCCCCGGCAGAAACCTGTCTGTCGGAGAGCTCTTTCTCTCTTGGTATTTTCCGCCCCATAGAGCGGTGTAATCTTTCTGTGGTCGCTCCCCGTGTATTAGGTTTTCGAGGAGAAGATATAGGCGAGAGGGCAGAGCCAGAGGGGGGCCAGGTGGGCCACATCCCTGCAGGCGCGACCTAGGGGTGGCCCGCGCCTGAGGGTGTGGGCTCCCTGTGTCCCATCTCCGCCTCCCTTTCTGGCTTTCTTCGTCTTTTGGAAAATATGATTTTCCGTAGTTTTTCTGGTATTTTTCTGATCTTCGAGAAATTGCATCAAAACACCTCTTTTTCCATCAAAATCCTGACTCTGGCAGTTCATCCTCCAAGAACCATCCAACATGCAAAAACAGATGAAAATACATGAGTAGCACCTCTTAATAAGATATATATCAATGAGTAGAGGCAAATTATGATATAGAATGGTGATGCAAATTGGACGTATCAACTCCTCCCAAGCTTAGACCTTCGCTTGTCCCCAAGCGAAAACTGAGCTCAGTAAACATGCCCATAGGTTTATGGAGTGAAGTGTCGATAAAAGAATACGGACAAGAAGCATCACACTTATCATTACACAACTCATAGAATAAAACAACTCACCATTATATAACTTAGCTTGCAACAAGTATAGGAGTCGCAGTAGAGATGCATAAAGATAAATCGTAATTAGAATTGGAAAACTTTGTTCTTGGTCAGAGAACATCTGGCAAACAATCTCACAAAAAGCTTATGTAGAAGTCTTCACAACAAGAGTACTCTTTGCTCAAACATAAAAGATTTTTCACAATGATGGATTTCAAGGTAATACTCAATAGAAAAGAGTCTTGTGCAAACAAGGAAGATAAAGAACATGATTGAATAAATCATCATATGAATGCTTGAAACACAACAACTCAAATGCTTGCTGGAGATAGAGAGGAAATAGGTTTACTGACTCAACTTAGAAATAGAAGAAAGGCCCTTCTTAGAGGGAAATAGGGATTTCGAGTTCATAAAGAGCTTCCAAAAGATTTTGGTACTTACTAGCATTGAGCCCTCATTGCCCCTATCATAAGCATCTTGATGTGATTAAGGTTAAAGTGAACAAAGATGGAGTATCTGCTTGACGAAATATAAGTTGGCAATCTCATGTCCCTTGAGTACGAGGGTCGCTCCTCATGCTACTCAACTTTAGTTACCGGTAAGTTTTTGTCATTGTAAGTACATGTGTATCATAAAGAACTGCCAAAGGGGTACCCCTTGCACATGATACAAGAGTTATCCCATAATCAAAATGGCAAGGCAAGCAGACAGTGAGCATCTCAGCGATCTTTTTATTTGCTATTTGCATAGGTTTTTATTGAGGATGCTTCACAGATTGCTCACTATGGTTATGCTGCAAGTTTCCACCATGATTAGGCATGGCTTAGGCTAGCGGCCCATGTGTTTCTCTAACACACATACATAACTCCATGGACTTACAAGCTCCCCTTTTATTTCACACCGAAGACATCCGCAAACAAAAGAGCATGATATCAACTGGATATGTATCTATAAGTGTTGAAAGCGTTCCCCGTGACAACACGGTTCTGCTAATCCCAACGTATAAATGCAAGCATATACAACTTCGATGACACAATGGTTCAAGTTTAATAAGGTGTGCCATCAAGTTCGTGAGAGCTTTACTAACTAGTTTTCACATAACAAAATAATTTTTAATTTGAAATATATATAAACATTAACAATTTTCTTAGAATAGCAATAATGCTAATAGGTAGATATTGTGGACACAAATGGCACAGGTTTGGTTCAAAGGGGTTGGATGCATAAGAAGTATGCCTTTTCAAAACAGGTTTTTGGCTAGCAAGGTTGGGTAGGAAGCAAAAGAGTTGAAGGAAACAAGCAAACCTACAAGTGATAAATCCAAACAAGCAATCTTCCTTGAAGACACAAAAGATCTTAAATAAAGAATACTAAGCTTATGAGCCAATCAAGAAAGAAAATAAATGATACAAAATACCTGCAAGCCTTTTCTCTTTTCCTTTCAAACCTCAAAAAAGTGTTGCTACTGACCAGAGCTCGGTTTGCCAAAACCAATTTATATCTACTTGATGCTCCCAAAGTGATACCAATACTGATCAACAAGATCAATCATATAATAGAGATTGCAAACTAAAATAAGAAGTGCAAAAAGTAAAAGATGAGACTTCTTATTAATATTCCATAAAGGCACTCACACCAAGGGATACATAGATAATCAACTAAAGGAGAGATACTTCCACAATGCAAACCAACCTATAAGATAACTTCTCTACCAAAGATATGAATCTACTAAAAAGGTAAAAGATAAAAGATAATGATGTGATACCGCGGCACTCCCCCAAGCTTGGAACAAGCCAAGGGGATGCCAAACCTGATGACGAATTACTCCTTCAGTGATGGTGGTGTTCTCTTGTTTAGGGTAAGGAAGCCCTCCAGCATCTTCCGAAGCCTGTCATTCTCCTCTTTAAGTATATCCACTTTCATACTTAGAGCACGATACTTATCACAAAACTCATCAGTGGTTCGAAGGGCTTCCACTGCCTCAGGGCAGGTTCTGAAGTCTGGGACGGAGGCTATAATCCCCTGCATGTTACGAGAAAAAGCACGTCCAGTGTTAATTTCTCCTACAAAAGTAGGTTTCCTTTCCCTTGACCTTGCGGTGGTTTGTTCTTCCATCTTAACTTCCTCCTCGATGCTCAAATCTATGCCTTCGCGCTTGGCAGCGATCCTTTCTTCTTCCACGGGCTTCTTGCCTTTGTCGTTGGCGGAGACCATGGTGCCCTAAATTTTGAGAAGATTTCCTGACAGAAATAGATCGAAACGAAAACACGATATACGAACCTCGGGGGATCCGAGGGGTTATATATTATGAAGTTTCAAAGCATAAGGAAGGTACTGGTGCGAAAACAAGGCGGAGACAGAGCTTAGGGGGCTCACACCCCCTCCAGGTGCGGCCAGCTGGGGCCCGCGCCTAGGGTGGGTGTGTCCACCCTGGCCTCCGTTTCCTCCTCTGTTTCGTTTCGTAACCTTCCTTATGTAATAAAAACATCAAAAATATAAAAAGGTAGGGTTTTCGCGAACCTTCTGTTTTCACCAACTTTACCTATTCAAAGATAAACTCTGCAGATTCCTTTTCTCCTTCTCCTGGAAATTTCTTTCATGCAAGGCTTTACACAACCCTCAATGGCAATAGTAGTGTATGCAAAAACAATAAACCTTTAGGTTCACACTTCAACTGAAATCCATCAAAACAAAAGCTGTTGTAGAAACTCCTTACCAAAAACCCAAAAGAATATGGAAAGGAATCAATATAAGAGGCAAATTGTCAACACCCGGATTTTTAATCACAGATGCCTGTTATGCCATGCATCTCAATCCCAGGATTACCATTTTTGCGAGACATAACAGAATTGGATACCATAGTACATCATCCATTACAAACGATACATAAGTTCTTACACAAATAGGGATCTCATGATCCAGTTCTTAATAAAACATCAAGCAGCAGAATACGTAATAATAACGGTAGCATAGGCGAATCTCCATCTTCGGGGTCACAGGCAATGCTGACGATGGGAGATGATCCTAGTTGTCGTAACCTTCCTGGGGTCCATCCTCAAGGTACTCCTCTTCATAGTCGGGCCATGGGAATAGCCAGGGACAAAGCCATCAGTACACTTTAAGTACTCGCAAACTAATACTAACAGGTAAAGGGGTTTTTGGATAATAGGACACTAGGCTCTAGGGTTGTTTTGCAAAAGCCATATTTATCTCTACTAAGTTTAGAAGCAACGAATGCTAGTTGAAAGTTTTATAACACCTAAGTGGGAACTTGTAATTCAGATCACAACCCTGTTATGGTCAAGTCAAAGTCTCAAATCATTTCACAAGTCATTTTGAAAAGTCTGACGGGGGAACAATATGTCCACTCCAACTGTCCATAACTGCGGACGCGGCTATTCGAATAGTTTGACACTCTGTAGAGATTGTACACTTTTACCACAACATTCGATACATCCGTCAGGAACAAATCCTGAATTCACCATACTCAGTATGCGGATAATCAATCCTAACCTATCAATTACACGCCCTAGTATAAGCACCTCTCCTGTGAGTTTGGCCTCCCAACCATGACCAACTATCATCTTGGGTACTGCACAGGTGGACAATCTTCACAAGGTAGCCTCAGCTCAGACCTTGGCCGTGAGGGAACTAATACTAAGGTATATAAGTTTCCAGTTGTAACATCCCAAAAATACCAAACTTAGATCATCAAATTTCTAATCATCAAGATTAGGGTTAACAAAAACTTTTCTAAGTAAACCCATGAATGCATGTATATGTGTATGCATGGATTTTGAATTTCTTTAACAACCACCTTGTTTGTGTGACCCATTGCTTGTAAAATGTTTCTTAGGTGAAATAAACATCATCTAAAACATTTCCCACACTTTTCCTAAAGATAAGTAAATCAAAACAAATATATTAAGGGAATGGTCATTTTGACCAATTTAACACCCATGCCTACTTTGGTTGTCTCAAACTTTCAAAACCTAACAGAAACTTTTCTGGATCTTTGCACCCCTTGAATGTACTCATAACAAAGTATCAAGGTCCACTTTGTGATCATCCAGAAACTTTCAAATGCATAGTTTAAATGACAATTCAAAATTGAATCTTCTTCATATGGGAAGATCCCACTTTTTCAAAACCCACTCAAACAAGCTCAATTTTCAAAACCCAAGCATCTGCAGACTCACCCGCACCAATCTAGCAAACCCACCAAAAATCATTTCAAAATTCAAAACTTGAATTCATGCGACCATTTCATCAAACAGGTTGCAGACACAAATCAAACAAAACAACAAACACTATAGTGTGCAGTGATTCTTGCCTAACTTGTTCCCTAGTTAGCTCACACACACCTCAGTAGATCATCTAGAAAGATTAGCCTAACACTAGCACCCATGTGAGCTGGCCATTGTCATCAATGGTGAACAGCCGAGCACCCCCATGTCACCGCATTGTGGACAGCAGGCTAGAGGAAGCAATATCCATGCCAACCTTGTCTGGGAGACAGCCCACCGACCACCGCCACTGCCTGTCCCAGCCGCGAGCGTTGCCAAGCCCTGGACCACGCGCACAAGACATGCCCAGACCATGCCGAGCGTGCGCCAGAGCGCCACCTGCGACCAGCATCCACAGACCGCGCGCCGCCCTCACCGCGCGCACACACGATCACCACCGACCCAGGACACCTCCAGACATCCCCGTTTGCTGCCCCGTGCCATACAGCCACCGCCTGCCATTCTAGACCAAACCACACTGCCCCATGCCTCGCGACCATGTCGTTGAGCATCGCCAGGAGACACAGCACCGTCCCCTACCCTTTCCCATGCCTTTATCCGCCTGTAACGTCGCCCCCGACGAGCTCACCGTGCGCCCCGACGGTCCCCTCGCTCGACTATAAATAGAGGCCACCCCCGCACGATTTCTTCACACCATCTCACTCCCCTCTCCTCACTGACCGTGCCACACCATTCTTAAAGCAAGGCGAGCACCACCGCCGAATTTCACTGAGCCCGCCACGGAGAAGAAAGGAACCAAGTGATTGAGCCGCAGAGAAGCCACCGTACCGGAGGTTCGGCCGTCGACTTCGCTGCTCGCCCGCCCGCCGACCTCGCCTGCACTGGTGAGCCCCAGACCCTCACCGCCGCGCTAGGTTTCGTTTCTCATGAGCTGTCGCATCGACGATGACCGCTACCGTTGGATTAGAACTAGATCGAAGCGATCCACGTTGCCCCATACCGCCGCCCAGCCCGTGTCAGCGACGAGTGGGGACACCCACTTAAGCAGCCATGGAGCATCGCTTAGCGGGCCGCCCGTTAGAATTTCCGCAGCAAAGAATTCAAATTAAACCTTTTCTTTTTAATTTCAAACACACTTCTGCACCCAACTTCAAAAATCAACCCAAATTTATTCAGTGCACCAAATTGGATGAAACCAATTTGTTAGAAAGGTCTGTGAATGCTTAATCCAAGCCAGTTGGATTCAAGTCATTTGGATCTGTAGATCACCCATAGTAAAAATAACAAGGCAGAAGCTTTTCTGCATTCAAACATTTTTCAAATTTAAACCATAAAAGCTTTTGAGTTGATTCCAACTCTCAAAAATCACATTGATCCATTCCTTTCAGAATATATAAAAATATATAGGTTTACTTGCAGAAATAATGTTAAAGTAATAAAAGAATGCTTCATAAGCATTTCTAGCCACTTTAATTAATTAAAATAAAAGGGTAAAACCTTATTAAATTGTGACACCACTTTAAATCACATTCCCATGGACTACAATATGTGGTGATGACATGTGTCAACATGATCCCATGTTTAGTTTGGAGAATATTAAATCTTAAGTAGTTTCTCAATGAGTAGAAATTACTTTTAAAAAAATAAAAAGATTTAACCCAAGCCTTAACCTTGTAAGGTTAGAGATGATGCTAGATCATCTATAGGAACCTTGTGTGTGATGATTGAAAGTAGTTAAGTATTGTTTGGTGATTGTGTACCTCGTATTTATTCATAGACGCTAGTACCGACCAAGAATACGAGGAGGAAGAAGGATACTACGAAGAAGAAGCCGAGGAGAACTTCAACCACTGCTCTGCACAAGGCAAGCTTATATTGACATTGATGCAAGCCTAATACTACTAGTGAATGTGCAAGCTAACACTTGCAAGATACTATACCTATGCAAGCTTATATTGACACTGATGCAAGCCTAATACTACTACTGAATGTGCAAGCTAACACTTGCAAGATACTATACCTATGCAAGCTTATACTCATATTGATGCAAGCTAACCCTTGCGAAATACCCTACTTATGCCACAAACCCATTCTGGTGATATGACTACTATATGCTTTAAGCATTTGTGATCATACCCACTTGATAAACCAATCCTAGTTTTATATGCAAGCTTCTTACTTTATTTCTTTATCGAAGCTTACTTAGAGTCTACCTAAGAGTTTGACAGTTGTGCTGAAGGTTGCATAAAGAGCATAAAAATTTGGCCTAAGCTAGAAACCTTGATATCAGCCTAAGATATAAGGCTGGACTTAGTAAAACTCCACTAGTTACCACCCCTCATCAGTACTACCCCCACCTGTTGATGCTAGTGCTAAGCATAAAACTTGATCAACTTTAGATGGGAATACTTGGTGGAAAAATGGTTATGAAAACCTTGGAATGATGAATCATTCTATTGAAATGTTTTGGACATGTGTTTCCAAACACTTGAGAAGTTTGGTGATAAAAATGTTGAGGCATGAGCCTTAGCCCTTTATAAAACTGATGGTTGTCTGGATGCGATACCATTCCAATTTTATCGTATAACCACAATACCCGAATATTGGGTAGGGCTCATCGAAACTTATATACCTTAGTATTAGTTCCTCACGGCCAAGGTCCGAGTGAGGCTACCTTGTGAAGATTGTCCACTGCAAGCACCCAAGATGACGGTGGTCATGGTTGGGAGGCCAAACTCACAGGAGAGGTGCTTATACTAGGAATGTAATGAAAGGTTAGGATTGATTATCCGCATCTTGAGTATGGTGAATTCAGGATTTGTTCTGACGGATGTATCGAATGTTGTGGTGAAAGTGTACAATCTGCAGAGTGTCAAACTATTCGAATAGCGTCACCATGATTATGGACAGTTGGAGTGGCCATACTGTTCCCCCGTCAGACTTTTCAAAATGATTTGTGAAATGAATTGAGACTTTGACTTGACCACAACAGAGTTGTGACCTGATTTACAAGATCCCACTTAGGAGTTATAAAATTGTGACGAGTTTTGGAACTTAGTAAAGATAAACCTGGCTTTTGCAAAACAACCCTAGAGCCTAGTGTCCTATTATCCAAAACCCTTACTTGTTAGTATTATTTTGCAGTACTTAAAGAGTACTCATGGCTTTGTCCCTGGCTATTCCCATGGCCGACTATGAAGAGGAGTACCGGAGGATGGACCCGTGAAGGTTATGACAACTAGGATCATCTCCCATCGCCGCATTGCTCAGTAACCTCAAGATGGATCTTCGCCACGCCACTGCTACGATTCGCTTTCCGCTTGATGTGTATTAAGAACTGGATCATGAGATCCCTATTTGTGTAAGAACTTATGTATCGTTTGTAATGGATGAAGTACTATGGTATCCAATTCTGTTATGTCTCGCAAAAATGGTAATCCTGGGATTGTGATGTATGGCATAACAGGCATCTAGGATTGAAAAATCCGGGTGTTGACAAGTTGGTATCAGAGCCATCCTGACCATAGGAGACCCTAGTTAGATTGGACGTTGAACCAAAAACTTAGTTTCAAAACCAAAGAACAAAAATATTTACGAAAACTTATTCTCATTCTTACCTCTTTAATTCTTTAATAAAACTTCATGTTCCTCAAAAACTCTTGCAAAATAGATAATATTTTGACACACTTGATCACTCTGCTAATCTACTCATCCTCTATTTTTATAGATGGACATGAAGTACAGCAAGTTTTACCAACTCGGGAATGGAGGAGACCTTATCTTTGAGAGAGATCTGGATCAGCTTTCGGAACTTCTGGAGCGTCCACACCCCGAGTTCTTCGGAGCTCAGCTCAATGATCAAGGAGGAGAAGATCTGCAGTGGATAATTGTTGCAAGTCTCCGAGGAAAGATTGAACCTTCCACTGCGGAGGGAATTCAGTTTACCTTGAGAGAAAACAACTAGCTCGATGGACTTGCCAGAGCAATGCAGGAAGCTCTTTCCCGTCTGTGTGGGCAGAGCATCAATCAGATCAAGGGTACTCGCTTTGAGTTTTGCCCAAGACGTGATGCAAATGGCCAACCATTGGAAGCCCCATACCACCCCGAGCTGAAGACCCAATTGGACCACCTTAGCTTCATGATGTATGATCGTCAGCAGGAATTGGACAACTGCCGTGACTATTGCAACCACAAGTCTACCATCATCAAGACGAAGGACCAGACCATCGCCATGTTAGCAAAGGATCGCAAGTCTCGTCGCCTTCAGCTCGACAAGAAGGAGCGCATTATTGCCCGTCTTCGCCATCGCATCTCATCTCTGGAAGAGACCATCCACGAGAGAGACATGCAGTTAGAGGAAAGGGAGAATGCCGGAGAGGATCTTCGTGGAGACCCTTACTCCTATCTCAGCGATGACGATGATTTTCTGGAGGATCAGGCCATGGACTTCTTCACCGATGAGGATGATTTCGCCTTCATCGATGATGCTGAAGATGATGAATCCACAGACTCCGAGGAGTAGTATCACTAAGCACTAGTGTAGTGAGTAGTAGTCGGTCCCACTGTATCGTAGTTTTCAGAATGGTTCTTAAAACCATCTGTTTTTCTTTGTTGTGGTGTGTGTTGTACTGTGTGCTATGAATGAATGAAAAAGCAAGTTGCTAGAAAAACCTGAGTCAAACTTTTAAAACTTTTCAAAGACCCAATACCTTAGAAATTTCCCTCTTTTCTCATGATCTATATCAATCTTCATATGCCACGTGGAGGAAGTGGTTCAGCCCCAAACCCGATGTTGCAGATCCTGCAAATGTTGACTTCTGACCGCGAAGCTGAAAGAGCGGAACTTCAAGCCAACCTAGCCACTCTGCAACAGATAGCCCAGCTAGCCCACAACAACCAAGGCCACGGAAATCTGGACAACCATGGAACTAAGCTCAAGAATTTCCAGAATACCAACCCACCCGTTTTCACCAAGTCAAAAGAACCCTTAGACGCCGATGCTTGGCTGCAAACCATGGAAAACAACTTTGAAGTAGCCAGAGTCGAAGCCAATGAGAAAGTCATGTTCGCCACCCATTAATTAGCCGGAGATGCCAGGGCATGGTGGAACAGTGTTCGTGCAATGACCGGAGGCCAGATGATGACCTGGGAGGAATTCAAGGTCAAGTTTAGCAGAACCCATGTGCCACCCGGTTTGATCAAGAGAATGAGAGACGAGTTCAGAGAGCTAAAGCAAGGAACGATGACTGTAGTGGAATACCGTGACAAATTTTTGTCATTAGCTAGGTATGCCCCGGACGAGATAGACACCAAAGCCAAGAAGAAAGAAAGATTCCTGAATGGTCTGCATGATGAGATGCAGACAGTGTTAGTTAATATCCCCTTTGTTGATATTGAAGCCCTTGTCGACTCTGCTATCCAGATGGAAGGAAAGATCAACCAGGCCAATGAGAACCGCAAGCGTCGCATGATGCATCAACCAGGAACCCATCAGACCCCAAAGTATCGCCCCAACCCATCTCCTGGATTTGCCCCAAGAACCAACAGACCCCCTTTGACCCGTCCAACCTATCCCAACCGTGGAAACCCTAGACCCGGAGGAAATCACAACAACCCTGGCAACTCTAGCAATTTCACCCGTGCCCCACCCAAGTTCAACACCAACAATGCTACCACCAACCCCAACACTGCCCCGAGGACTGGAAGCAATGTTGTGCCGGTCACAACCAAGGACAAGTCACAAGTGACCTGTTATGACTGTGGAAATAAAGGCCACTATTCCAACGAGTGCCCCAACAAGAAGAATGCTACAACCCCCAACGCCAATGTCCCAGCTCAGCAGCAGCGTCGTGTCCAGCCAGGGAGAAGATTTGCCCCAGGGAATTCACTCAACCGCAATGGCCGTCTTTTTCTCATGCATGCTGAAGAAGCTCAAGAAGCGCTAGACGTCGTGCTGGGTATGTTTTCTGTTAATTCAGTACTTGCAAGAGTGTTGTTTGATTCTGGTGCATCGCATTCATTTGTCACCAAAGAATTTGCCTACACTAGTAAAATTCAACCAACCAAACTGAAGCATGTGATGATTGAACAAATTCCCGGATCAACCACCAAGGCTAGGCAAATTTGCAAAGTTGTCCCTATCCGAATCCATGGCATAGATTTTTATGCTAACCTAATAGTACTCGAAACTAAAGGTTTGGAAGTAGTACTAGGAATGGATTGGATGTCCAAACATAAAGGATTGATTGACTGTGCCAAGAAAGCCATCACTATGACCATCACTTGAATATCAGTCGAGCATATATCTGAAACCTTACCTCGCCAATTCAAGTGTAACAAGAGTCTAGCCCAACCCACCATTGACCAAGTTCGGATAGTCTGTGAATACCCCGATGTATTTCCAGATGTTTTGCCCGGTATGCCCCCAGATCGGGATATCGAGTTTATCATTGAACTAATCCCCGGAACCGGACCCATAGCCCAGAGACCCTATAGTATGAACCCGTCAAACTAGAAGAACTGAAGAAGCAACTGGATTCCATGTTGGAAATCGGATTGATTCAACCGAGTGCGTCCCCATGGAGATCACCTGTCCTGTTTGTGGACAAGAAGGATGGAGGTAACTGTTTGTGTACGGATTATCGGAAGTTGAATGATGTCACCGTCAAGAACAAGTACCCCTTGCCTAAGATAGAAGATTTGTTTGATCAATTGACCAGTGCCCAGGTGTTTTCTAAGATTGATCTTAGGACTGACTATCATCAACTCAAAATTCGTGCAGAGGATATTCCAAAGACTGCCTTTACCACCATATATGGATTGTACGAGTATACAGTCATGTCTTTTGGATTAACCAATGCCCCGCTTATTTCATGAACCTCATGAATAAGATTTTTATGGACTTCCTGGATAAGTTTGTCGTTGTTTTCATCGATGACATTCTGATTTATTCCAAATCGGAAGAAGAACATGAGCTACACCTAAGGACCATCCTTGGAACCCTTAGAGAGCATCAGCTGTATGCAAAGTTTAGCAAATGTGAATTCTGGTTACAGGAAGTAGGATTCCTCGGTCACATTGTATCAGCCGGAGGGATTGCCGTTGACCATGCCAAAGTGAAAGATGTAGAAGATTGGCAAGCCCCAACCACTCAAACCCAAGTTCGTGCCTTTCTCGGATTGGCAGGATATTACCGCAAGTTCGTAGAAGGATTCTCGAGTTTCGCCCGACCCATGACCCAATTGCTGAAGAAGGACAAGAAGTTTGAATGGACAGACAAATGTGAAGCGAGTTTTCAAGAGCTCAAGAGGAGATTGATTTCAGCCCCAATCTTGATCATGCCGGATAACGAAGCCCTTCGATGTGTATTATGACGCATCCAAGATTGGTCTCGGATGTGTGCTAATGCAAGAATGCAAGGTTATATCTTATCTATCGCGACAATTGAAGCAACATGAACAAAACTACCCAACCCATGACCTCGAACTCGCAGCCGTAGTCCTAGCCCTGAAGACATGGAGACACTACCTGATGGGAAACCGTTGTGAGATTTACTCGGATCACAAGAGCCTAAAGTATATATTCACTCAGAAGGAGTTGAATATGAGGCAGAGAAGATGGATTGAGCTAATCAAGGATTACGACCTGGACATTCACTATCACCCTGGTAAAGTCAATGTGGTAGCCGATGCCCTTAGCAGATTGCCGTGTCGCTTGAACTCCATGATTTTGAAGGAGTAACCAAGTTTGCACAAAGAGATGGAAGATTTTCGAATGGAATTAGTAAGTGAAGGATTCTTAGCTAGCATAGAACTTCAGCCCACTTTGATCAGTCAGATTAAAGAGGCGCATAAAGGAAATGCCAGTATCGACGGAATCAAGCATCGTGGTGACAGTAAAATTCGGATTCACGAGGACGAAGAAGGAGTTTTGTGGTACAAAGGACGCCTTTGTGTACCATCAGATTGTGATTTGAAAGAAGTTATCTTGAAGGAGGCTCATGATACTCTTTATTCTATCCATCCCGGAGGAACTAAGATGTATCAAGATTTGAAAGAGAAATTTTGGTGGCATAAGATGAAGAGAGAAATCGAAAGCTATATCGCCAAGTGTGATATATGTCAGCGAGTCAAGGCCGGACATCAAATACCCACTGGATTTTTGCAACCTTTGCAAATTCCGGAATGGAAATGAGATTCTGTAGGAATGGACTTTATCACTAGACTACCTACTTCTAGTAGGGGAAATGACTCTATTTGGGTCATCGTGGACAGATTGTCCAAAGTCGCCCATTTCTTGCCCATCAAAACCACCTATCAGAGTTCAAAGCTAGCAGAGTTGTACATCGCTAGAATCGTTAGTTTGCACGGAGTCCCCAAGAATATAGTATCGGATCGAGGAACTCAGTTTACCTCGAGATTCTGGAAGAAAGTCCAAGAAGGTTTAGGAACTCGCCTAGATTTCAAGATCACAGTATCACCCTCGCATCGATGGACAAACGGAGCGAGTAAATCAAATACTCGAAGATATGCTTAGAGCATGTGTGCTAGAATATGGATCCAAATGGGAAGACTGTCTGCCGTTTGCAGAATTTTCATACAACAACAGTTACCAAGCCAGTTTGCAAATGGCCCCATTTGAATTTATGTACGGAAGAAAGTGTCGCACCCCTTTGAACTGGTCAGAAGTAGGAGAGAGTCAGATTTTCGGACCCGACATCCTACGAGAAGCATAAGAGAAGGTTCACAAGATTCGTGAGCACCTCAAGACAGCCCAATCCCGACAGAAGAGTTACGCCGACAAGAGACGTCGAGACCTCGCCTTCAACATAGGAGATTTTGTTTATCTGAAAGTGTCGCCATTTGTAGCACCCCGAGAAAACCACTACTAGAAAATCGCTGTTGTTTTTATTCTATGCATCATCATGACATCATCATTGCATCTATTTGCCTAAAACTATTTTCTAAAAATCCTATTTTGTTTTCTAGACATTCCCTCTTCCATTCAAACGAAACCCTATATCTGTCTAGATCTTTTATTTCACCTAAAAACTATTTATAAAAGGTTTTATAATTAAAACTAAATAAAAATAATAAAACTATTTTGTTCCAGGGAGGCAGTCCAGCCAGTCAACCGGGCCAGACCACCTACCACCCGGCCCAACACACCCAGCAAACCCTAGACCTTATCCTAGCCCTACATCTAACCAAACCCTAGACTCTACACCCCACCCCACTGCCCCTGCCGCCGCCAGGAGCCAACCCACATGGCCACACCACCAGACCTACACCGACTCGCCTCACACGCTCCTTCTCAAGGCCGAGTGACCCTGTCCCATCCCCGCAACCGACCCCACCACTCCGCGATCCCCAATCCTGAACCACGCACTCCCTCTCGTGTTCGGCTTCCCTCGACCCCGCACGCGCCGCCTCTGTCGCTCTCTCCTCTCCGTCCCGGCGCCCGCGCCTCTCACCTGTGTTGCCTCTCCCGCGATCCCCTGCCCCTTGCCGCTGCCTCGCCACAGGCCACGCCTCACTCAGCGCGCTTTCCTCCGCCAGGAGCCCCTACCGCCGTTGCCGGTCAGGCCCCCTGTCGCCAAGATCTTCCTCGCCCAGCTCAAGCCGCCGCCGGTGGCCTCGTCTTTCTCCCCTCGCCGGCGTCACCTCGTTCCTCTGCCGTTGTGCCTCTACCCGAGCCCGCAGATCGTTGCTCGTGCATGCGACTGGCCAGCCTCACCGTCCTTTGCCGGTTCCCGAGCACCCACGGCCGCCGGGCGCTCACCCCCTCATCTCCCTGGCGACCATCTCCCACCGCACCTAGCCAAGCCACCATCGGTGCCCAGAGCCGACCTTCCCCTCCCGGCCGTGGCCCTATCGCCGAGCTCGCCTCTGCCGGCTGCCTTGCCCCTTCCCCTGTGCTTGCCGGTGACCGTCGGGCTGGCCGGCCGTGCTCAGCGCCTCCGGCCTCTCCTCTTCGGCCGCCGCCCCGAGCCCACGCCATGGCCACCTCCCTCGCCCTGCAGACGCCGCCGCTTCCGCCTCATGAGATTCCTCCCGAGCTGCTCGCCATGTCCACCCTCCGCTCCGTCGACCACAGGGACCTCTCGTGCCCAGCGGATAGAGCCAGCCTAGCATGCCCTGGTGTTCTGCAGGTTCACCATCAGACAAGGCCCCTTTTGATTGTGCGGTGGTGTGCTAATGATGTGGAGGTGATGGCATGGTATTGCCTAACAAATCAGTGTGTCAAGGCGCGGAGCGATGATAACAAGATGGTGGTTTTGGGAGCCGCGTTCTCGACTACATCCTCCCGGCGTACAAGGATGAGAAGTTGGACAAGTATCCCTGCCAAGATCACTGACCCAAGTTCTCCATCGACCCTTGAAACCCGGAACCACAAGGACGTTGACATGGATCTGAAGCCCGATGTCAAGATCGCCTTCCCGGATGCCACGACCGTCTTCACGGAATTAAAGACCGATCCCGAAGGCCGATCCGAAGACCGAACCCGTACCCCCCGGAGCCCAAGATCGTCGAGTTCTCCATGTGTGACCGTTTTCTTGAGACCTTTATTTTTATAATATATAATATATATTGTTGCATATCAACTTGTTCATGTTTGCATACATATTTGTGGTTGTTTGGGAACCTTATGTCGATTCACCTAAATTAAATATGGAGTCCATATGCGGAATAACTTTGTCTTATTCCGGACTCCATTTAAATTGGTGTAGCGAACCGATGCCATGCTTCGCCCTGTTATTACAACATTTAAATTGCGGGGTAGTTAAATAACTTGAACCATTTAATTAAATGTCGGGACCCCGGTTCTGCTTAATATGATCTAGTTGCATTGCACCTTTGCCATGTCATACATCATACATGCATCATGCCCGATCTTCTGTCATAGTATTAAATAGTGCATCCGGTGTTTGTGCTAGTGTTTTGCTTCTTCACGGACTAGGCCGATGAGTTGATGCGAGTGTCGACCCGACCTTCGGATGAACCTTTAGCAATGTTTTCAGGCGAGCACCTCCCCCTTTCTACCTATCTTACTTTTATAGTATTTATTCCCTCCTGTTGATCTATTGCTATCTGTGTTGCGTTGCTCTAGTTTTCGTACCCGTGATATCCCTTGCAGCCTTATATTGCCTTGGACACATCCTATTACCTGTTGATTGGTAGATAGTTGGACTTGCGCGTCGTAGTTGCTTGCTCAAGTGCTGTTGCGTGTCGTCAAGTACCACAGTTGTTGGAGTGTTGCCGCATGTTTAATGTTGGAGATGATCATGGCTTTAAATACTCTTTAATAACTAAAATTAAAGTAGGTAAATGCAGAGGCACCGGTGGGTAATAGACAATATTTGATTTTTAACCTCACCGGGTGTCCTCAGGACCCCGAGTTCTTGACACTGCTCCGAGATCGAGCGCTAACCACGGTGGGTGTATGGGCACCCCATCGATTTAGTACTGATTCCAAGTACTATCTGGGGCCACAATTAGTTTGGGGCTTTATTACTATCCTGTACTTATGCCATGCTTTATCGCTTTATTTAAAATTGCGAGGAATGCACCTATACCGCTGTTAGGGAAGGAGTGTTTTCAGTATCGACAAGCCCAGTCACATTTTCGGGTTCCTAGTCGCTGACCACCGACGCAAACCCCGAGTCCGTCTCGGAGACCGGCCACTGCTATGGTAGCTTAGTGGGGTGGCCCCCCGTGCTTGCTTTGGGTCTGGGAAATGTCGTGTCCGAAACCCCGTCGACATACCGTTGGGTGTATGTTTTGTGATCTTGTACCTACCTGATCTGACAACAAGGGTGTAGGTGCGTGTGGAAACTTTGGTGCACCCCTGCAGGGTTAAATCTTTTCGATAAGCCGTGTCCGCGGTTATGGACGACTTGGAGCACAGTTCTCGATCATAGACAACTATAAATAAAGTTTACTGTTATAATTTGACTTGTATCCGATATGACTAGTAATCAGCTCCACTACAACGGAATGGCTAAATAAAAGTGCCAACAACTGCTGGGTTTTGGGATATCTCATGCTAATTGTATCTGACTAGTAATTGTTGCAACGATAACTGAATAAATAAAACTGCCAACTGCATGAGTCCCTCGGTTGACTTCCTCGTTTGGTATCGAGGGGGAAATACCAGGATGGGTATGTTTGGTGGTAGTATCAGGTTGGTTCCGAATAGGTCTTTCTTACCCCTCTCTGATAGCCGCTATTTATATCGAGTCTCTATAGGTTGTTTAGTGCATGCCGCGCTGCCGCTTCAGTACACCATACCTATGTAGGCGAGGACCGCCGAATTCTAGCCTCGCTGTGTCGGCCTCAAGATCGACCGCTCTCTTTTTCCTTTGCCCTTTGTCGGCACCCTTTGTTTAAGCAGGTTTTGAGATCGACGTCGTTAGCGGTGGTTACCCTTCCGGCTTGGCTCAAGTGGTTATGGACGCCATTGGTTATTCTTCAGGGCTCTTAGCTCAATTTGCATCTTGTCCGTACTCGGACGCTATATCGTTTTAAAGGTGATTTGGATCTTTGTATTGTATATATGTATTCTCGACTCTTTGAGTCGTTGTTGTATATATCTGTTCTGTGGGTTCCATCGTGGACTATTGTGTAATGATATTACTTCGTTTTCCACCCGCACGCAAGTGCCTGGTGGGCACCTTTGAATCGTTTCTATGCGGGTTTTGGCGGGAAGCGCTGAACTTGCATAGGGCCGATTTTGAGGGTGTTACACCATTGAAGGGAATGTAGCGTTTCCAACTCAAAGGAAAGTTAGCCCCCAGATATATCAGACCTTTCAAAATTTTGAACCGTCGAGGAGAAGTATCTTATCAACTGGAACTACGTGAAGAGATGTCAGCTATGCACAATGTGTTCCATATCTCGTTACTTCGCAAGTGTCTCGAAGTCCCCGAGAAGACCGAAGTGTTCAAGAATATCGATCACCGGACCATAGAGATCAACGATGATCTAACCTATCCCAAAGTACCCATCCGTATATTGGAAGAAGCCTTTCGAACTACCCGAACCCGAAGCATCAAGTTTCTCAAGATTCAGTGGAGCAACCACACAGAAGAGGAAGCTACCTGGGAACGCGAAGATCACATCAGGACGGAGTTTCCCGATCTGTTCAAATCCTAGGTAATCTTTTCGTCCTTTTTCAACTCTTGGTACGATATTTTGTTTAAGGGGGGAATGTTTGTAACATCCCAAAAATACCAAACTTAGATCATCAAATTTCTAATCATCAAGATTAGGGTTAACAAAAACTTTTCTAAGTAAACCCATGAATGCATGTGTATGCATGGATTTTGAATTTCTTTAACAACCACCTTGTTTGTGTGACCCATCGCTTGTAAAATGTTTCTTAGGTGAAATAAACATCATCTAAAACATTTCCCACACTTTTCCTAAAGATAAGTAAATCAAAACAAATATATTAAGGGAATGGTCATTTTGACCAATTTAACTCCCATGCCTACTTTGGCTGTCTCAAACTTTCAAAACCTAACAGAAACTTTTCTGGATCTTTGCACCCCTTGAATGTACTCATAACAAAGTATCAAGGCCCACTTTGTGATCATCCAGAAACTTTCAAATGCATAGTTTAAATGACAATTCAAAATTGAATCTTCTTCATATGGGAAGATCCCACTTTTTCAAAACCCACTCAAACAAGCTCAATTTTCAAAACCCAAGCATCTGCAGACTCACCAGCACCAATCTAGCAAACCCACCAAAAATCATTTCAAAATTCAAAACTTGAATTCATGCGGCCATTTCATCAAACAGGTTGCAGACACAAATAAAAAAAACAACAAACACTATAGTGTGCAGTGATTCTTGCCTAACTTGTTCCCTAGTTAGCTCACACACACCTCAGTAGATCATCTAGAAAGATTAGCCCAACACTAGCACCCCTGTGAGCTGGCCATTGTCATCAATGGTGAACAGCCGAGCACCCCCATGTCACCCCATTGTGGACAGCAGGCTAGAGGAAGCAATAGCCATGCCAACCTTGTCTGGGAGGCAGCCCACCGACCACCGCCACTGCCTATCCTAGCCACGAGCGTTGCCAAGCCCTGCACCACGCGCACAAGACACGCCCAGACCATGCCGAGCGTGCGCGAGAGCGCCACCCGCGACCAGCATCCACAGACCGCGCGCCGCCCTAACCGCGCGCACACACGATCACCACCGACCCAGGACACCGCCAGACATCTCCGTTTTCCGCCCCGTGCCATACAACCACCGCCGAAGACGCCGAAGACGCCGCAGAGCACCGCCTGCTACAAACCAAACCACACCGCCCCATGCCTCGCGACCATGTCGTTGAGCATCGCCAGAGACACAAAGACCGCCCCCTACCCTTGCCCATGCCTTTAGTCACCAGAACGCCGCCCGACGAGCTCACCGTCGCCACGGTCCCTCGCCGACTATAAATAGAGGCCACCCAAGACGATTTCTTCACACCATCTCACTCTCTCTCACCGACCGTGCCACACCATTCTTAGATCAAGGCGAGCACCACCTGGGAATTTCACTGAGCTCGCCACGCCGGAGAAGAAAGGAACCAACGATTGAGCCGCTGGAGAAGCCACCGGTACCAGGAGGTTCCGCCGTCGACTTCGTTGCTCGCCCGCCCGCCGACCTCGCCTGCACTCGGTGAGCCCCTCAACCCTCACTGGTCGCGCTAGGTTTCGTTCTCGCTGGAGCTGTCTCGCGTCGACGATGTGTAGGGGTTCGTAGCATGGAAAACAAAAATTTTCTATCGCATACAAACAAACAAGCCAAGATCTATCTACTAGATTGTAGCAACGAGTCGATGGAATAACTTACCCTCGAAGATTCCAAAGTGTTTAACGAGAGCGGATTCTCGTGGGTGATGTAGTCGTACTCTTCCCGATCTCAAGATCGTGTAGACGATCCTTCCAAGGCTCGCAGTGCTTCCAATGGTCACACGCTCGTACTGACGAAGACCTTCATCTCCTTGTTCCAAAGAAGCGGAGGTTTTAGCACTCTCCTCGTGATTCCGGCAAAGACAACGGCGGTACCTAAGTAGAGGGGAGATCCCGCAGGGCTTCGCCTTAAGCCGGAGCGAGTATGGTGGAGTATGAGAGAGAGCTATTAGTGGTCTAGGGTTTAGACACACCAATTATAAGGCTCTAAACCGAAGGCTAGAGCAATTAGAAGCTCTAAACCAAAACGGCTCTAAACCGGAGATTAGAGGATAGGAACTTGTGTGTCTAGAGGAGGAGGCCCTGCCCCTCCTTTTATAGGTGGGAGGGGCGGCCAAGGGGAGGGGAGTCCCTCCCCAAGTAGGCCTTGGTTGGCGCGTCGGCTTGGAGGGACTCCTCCCCCAGGTCGGTTCCAACCACCTCTTGCTTGTTTCCCACAGTTTCCTGTTTTAGCCGTTTGACTTTCAAACTGACCGTTTGACTTTTCTGTTTAGGATTCAATTTAATCCTTTATTTGGAACAACAAGAACACTTAGTACATGATGCAATCATTCCAATATGCAATGACACATTCATGTACCCTCCCCCACCCCGGAGTGCCGGACATTACGGAACCTTCTAGAACATTCCCGATGAAAACACCGGAATCATTCCCGAACTCCGAAACGGGACTTTCCTTATATGAATCTTATTCTCCGGACCATTCCGGATCACCTCGTGATATCCCGGATCCCATCCGAGACTCCGAACAACATTCGGTCTCTTTCTCATAATACCATAACTACTCAAACAACGTCGAATCCTTAAGTGTGTCTCCCTACGGTTCGTGAATTATGCGGACATGATCGAGACACTTCTCCGAACAATAACCAATAGAGGAATCTGGAAATTCATATGGCTCCCACATATTTCTACGATTACTTTGCGATCGAATGAACCACTTACATACGATACCAATTTCCCTTTGTCTCACGATAGTTTACTTATCCGGGGTTATGATCGTCGGTATCTCTGCATACCTAGTTCAACCTCGTTACCGATAAGTACTCTTTTCTTGTTCCCGTGATATGTGATCCCTTGTGACCCAGTCACATGCTTGCAAGCTAATTTGATGACATTCCACCGAGAGGGCCCAAAGTATATCTATCCGTCATATGGATGGACAAATCCCACTCTTGATCCATGTGTTTCAACTAATACTTTCCGAACACTCAATGCCACCTTTATAGCCACCCAGTTACGGTGTGGTGTTTGATGTCATCAAAGCATCCATCCGGTAAAGGTGATATGCATGATCTCATGGTCGAAGGAATTAGGTTACTATGTATCAGAAAGCATATAGCAATTAAACTATTGAAATGACTTGATCTTTATGCTATGCTTATCTATAGGAGTATGTGCACCATATCATTCTCCTAATGATATGATCTTGTTGTTGATAACATCTCAATGTTCATGATAGGGAAACCACAATCATTAAATCAACCAACAAGCTAGTGAATTATAGAGGCTATACTAGGGACTTCAAATTAAGTTTACAAATCACACAAGTATTAATGTTTCCTTGTTAATACTATTATAGCATGAATGTAAACATTTATCATAAACACAAAGATATAATAATAACTACATTTATTATTGCCTCTAGGGCATATCTCCAACAGTCTCCCACTTGCACTAGAGTCATCTTAATCTAGATTACATGGTAATATACCGAACACCCATGGCAGTTTGGTGTTGGTCATGTTTTTCCCTCGGGAGAGGTTTAGTCAATGGATCCGCCACATTCAGATCTGTGTGTACGTTGCAAATCTTTATATCCCCATCCTGGATATGTTCTCGAATAGCGTGAAAACGCAGCTTGATATGCTTCAGCTTCTTGTGTGACCTTGGTTCTTGCACATTGGCTATGGCTCCCATGTTATCACAGTAGATAGACATTGGGTCCAGCGCACTAGGAACCACACCCAGCTCTGTAATGAACTCTTTCATCCATATCGCTTCTTGTGAAGCCTCCGAACTAGCCATGTATTCCGATTCAGTTGAAGATCTCGCCACAACGCTTTGCTTTGCACTCCTCCAAATAATCGCTGCACCATTCAAAATAAATACGATCCAGTTGTGATTTAGAATCATCCGGATCGGTGTTCCAACTAGCATCGGTGTAACCATTAACAACGAGCTGTTCATCACCTCCATAAGAAAGAACCATATCCTTAGTTCTTCTCAAGTACTTAAGGATGTTTTGATCACGTCCAATGATCCACTCTGGATCACTTTGATATCTGCTAGTTAAACTAACAAGATATGCAATGTCGGGTCTAGTACATAGCATGGCATACATTAGAGATCCTATGGCGAGGCATAGGAGTCTTACTCATCCTTTCTCTATCTTCTGCCGATGTCGGACTTTGAGTTTTACTCAAGGTCGATTGAGCAACATGGGCAAGAAACCTTTCTTGCTTTCTTCCATTCCAAACCTCTTTAGAACTTTGTACAAATATGTACTGTGACAATGATATTTGGCTTCGATCTATCTCTATAAATCTTTATGCCTAATATGTAAGCTGCTTCGCCAAGATCCTTCATTGAAAAACTATTATTCAAATATTCCTTGACACTATTAAGAAGGTCTACATCATTCCCAATCAACAATATGTCATCCACATATAGTATTAAGAATGCTACAGAGCTCCCACTCACTTTCTTGTAAATACAAGCTTCTCCATAAGTTTGTATAAAACCAAAACTTTTGATCACCTTATCAAAACGTTGATTCCAACTTCGGGATGCTTGCTTCAATCCATAGATGGACCGTTGAAGTTTGCATACCTTGTTAGCATCTTTAGGATCGACAAAACCTTTGGGTTGCATCATATAGAACTCTTCATCAATATATCCATTGAGGAATGCTGTTTTGTCATCCATCTGCCATATCTCATAATCATAATATGCAGCGATTGCTAACATAATCCTCACAGACTTTAGCTTCGCTACCGGTGAGAAAGTCTCATCGTAGTCAACTCCTTGAATTTGTCGAAACCCTTTTGCGACAAGTCGAGCTTTATAGACGAACATTACCATCAAGATCTGCTTTCTTCTTGAAAATCCATTTGTTCTCGATGACCTTCCGCCATCCCAGTAAGTCCACCAAAGTCCATACTTGGTTTTCGTACATGGATCCAATCTCGGATTTCATGGCTTCTTGCCATTTATTGAAATCTGGGCTCATCATTGCTTCCTCATATGTCTCGGGGTCATCGGTGTTGTCCACCAACATGATACTCATAACGGGATCATACCAATCTGGAGTGGTACGAGTTCTCGTTGACCTCCGAGGCTCTGTAGGAACTTCAACCGAAGTTTCATGATCACCATCATTAGCTTCCTCTCTTATTGGTGCAGGCACCACAGGAACTTCTTCCGGTGTTGCGCTACTCGCAATTTCGAGAGAAGGTTCGACAACCTCGTCGAGTTCTACTTTCCTTCCAGTCACTTCTTTCGAGAGAAATTCCTTCTCTAGAAAGGATCCATTCTTGGCAACGAAGATTTTGCCTTCGGATCTATGATAGAAGGTATACCCAATAGTTTCCTTCGGGTATCCTATGAAGACGCATTTTTCCGCTTTGGGTTCAAGCTTGTCCGGCTGTAACTTCTTTACATAGGCTTCGCATCCCCAAATTTTAAGGAACGACAATCTAGGTTTCTTCCCAAACCATAATTCATACGGTGTCGTTTCAACGGATTTAGACGGTGCCCTATTTAAAGTGATTGCGGCTGTTTCTAATGCATAACTCCAAAATGATAGCGGTAAATCTGTAAGTGACATCATAGAACGAACCATATCTAAGAGAGTTCGATTACGACGTTGGGACACACCATTACGCTGTGGTGTTCCCGGCGGTGTCAACTGTGAAAGTATTCCGCATTTCTTCAAATGCTCGCCAAACTCGTAACTTAGATATTCACCTCCACGATCAGAACGTAGAAATTTAATCTTGTTACGTTGATTCTCTACCTCACTTTGAAACTCCTTAAACTTCTCGAAAGTTTCGGACTTATGTTTCATGAAATAGATATACCCATATCTACTCAAGTCATCCGTGAAGGTAAGAACATAACGATAACCATCACGATGCTACACTCATTGGACCACACACATCGGTATGTATGATTTCCAATAAGTCCGTAGCTCGCTCCATCATACCAGAAAATGGAGTCTTAGTCATTTTTCCCATCAGACATGCTTCGCATCTTTCAAGTGATTCAAAATCAAGTGATTCAAGAAGTCCATCGGAATGGAGTTTCTTCATACGCTTCACTCCAATGTGACAAAGACGATTGCCACATATAGGTCGAATTATCGCTGATTTCAAACGTTTAGCCTCAATGTTGTTGATATGTGTATTTCCACTATCGAGATTCAATAAGAATAGACCATCTATCAAAGGTGCGTGTGCATAAAACATATTACTCATATAAATCGAACAACCATTATTCTCTGACTTAAACAAGTAACCGTCTCGCAATAAACAAGATCCCGATATAATGTTCATGCTCAACACAGGCACTAAATAACAATTATTTAAGTATAAAACTAATCACGATGGTAGATGAAGGGGTAGCGTGCCGACCGCGATCACATCAACCTTTGATCTGTTTCCCACGTGCATCGTCACCTCGTTCTTCGCTAGCTTCCGTTTATTCTGCAGCACCTGTTTTGAGTTACAAATATGAGCAACCAAGATTAAATACCCAGCACTACTACGGTACTAGTGAGATACACATCAATAACATGTATATCGATATACCTTTATTCTTGATGTTGCCGTTCTTCGATCCGCCAAGTACTTTGGGCAATTCCGCTCAAAGGACCTTCTCCCTTGCAAGAAAAGCACTCAAGATCGCTTGGGCTCAGCTTTGGTCTTCTTCGGCGTGGTAACTTTCTTACCACCCTTCTTGAAGTGTCCTTCGCTTAGACTTGCCTTTCTTGAATTTGGTGGTCTTATTGACCAACAACACTTGGTGCTCTTTCTTTATCTCCACTTATGCAGATTTCCACATGGCAAAGAGTTCTGGTAACGTCTTGTTCATGTTCTGCATGTTGTAGTTCATCACAAAGTTCTTGTAACTTGGTGGTAGTGATTGGAGGACACGGTAAATCCCAAAGCATTAGGAATCACTATACCCAAGCTTTGAAGTTTGTTTGCGTGCTGACATCTTAAGCACATGCTCACCGACGGAGCTGCCTTCTTCCATCTTGCGCTTAAAGAACTTTTCGTAAGCCTCATAGATTTCAATTGCCGCATGAGTCTCAAAAATCAATTTGAGATCCTCGACAATATCATATGGGTCCGACTCTTCAAACCTTTTCTCAAGCTCCGATTCCAAACCATACAAGATAGCACATTGAACTATGGAGTACCGATTCTTCCGAGCGAGGTAAACATTCTTTACTTCATCGAGCATCACCGCAGTGGGTCATCCAATGTGCATCCAAAGACATAGGTCAAATTACACCGTGAGGACAATCCTCAAATTGCGGAACCAATCCGCGAAGTTGCTTCCATTGTTTTTCAACTTTTCTTTCTCTAGGAACGCATTAAAATTGATGGTAGGGGCTGCCATTGATCTACAACATATTTGCAATAGTTTAGACTAAGTTTATTACAAATTGAGTTCAAATTAATTAATGAAATTAAACTAGGTGAACTCTCACTCAAAACAACATCCCTCACATTGTTTTAGTGATCACACGAACCAAATCCACCACATCAACACCGATCATCACGAGAGTTGATATAGTTTCAATGGCGAACAATCGTCATGTTCATCATATCTACTATATGATTCATGCTTTACCTTTCGGTGATCCGTGTTCCGAGACCATGTCTGTACATGCTAGGCCCGTCAAGATCAAACCTTAGTTTCCGCATGAGCAAATCTGGCTTGCTCACGTTGTATACACTTGCGGAATCTAACACACCCGATCATCACGTGGTGCTTCGAAACAACAAGCTTTAGCAACGGTGCTAACTAAGGGTGAACACTTTATGACTTGAAATTCATGTGCATGAGGGATCATCTTATAATGCTACCGCTGCCTACTAAGCAATACAAGATGCATAAAGGATTAACATCACATGCAATTCAATAATATGTGATATGATATGGCCTTTCTTCTTTGTGCTTCCGATCTCCATCTTTAAGCACGAACATGATCTCCATCATCACCGCATTGCATCAAGGTCAATGACGCTTCTCCATGGTTGTCGCCCACCGGCTTCAACTATTACAACTACTTTGAATAGACACGGGTCTTAACATAAATTAAAGACAACCATATGGCTCCAGCCGTTGCCAACTTACAATAAGGAACATTGCATACATCAAATATAATCACAATCATGGCCATATCACATCATCGCACACCCCGCAAAACAAAGTTAGACGCCTCTACTTTCTTTGCATATTTTACGTGGTTTGGGGCTTTCAATAAGTGTCGTTCTAACTTAATAAGAACCACAACATTGATACTAGCATTGTTGATCACCCGTTGTAAATTGGATCTTAACTATGCTAGGAGAAACAGCACCATAAAGCCACTTATGCAATACAAGTTGCATGTCAAGCGTGGAGCAAGTCTCATGAACGATGTAATGTAAGGTTATCCCGGGCCGCTTCATCCCAACATACCGCAAGATGCAAACTACACAAGAAGCAATCGACAATAAAAGCATCAACGCCCACAATGACCATTGTGTTCTACTGTGCAACAGATCTACATATAGACACGGCTCGATACCATGGTAGGGGTTCGTAGCATGGAAAACAAAAATTTTCTATCGCATACAAACAAACAAGCCAAGATCTTTCTACTAGATTATAGCAACGAGTCGATGGAATAACTTACCCTCGAAGATTCCAAAGTGTTTACGAGAGCGGATTCTCGTGGGTGATGTAGTCGTACTCTTTCCGATCTCAAGATCGTGTGGACGATCCTTCGGCGTTGCCCAAGCGCTTCCGCAATCGGTCACATGTTCGGTACTGACGAAGACCTTCCTCTCCTTGTTCCAAAGAGGCGGAGGTTGTAGCACTCTCCTCGTGATTCCTATAAAGACAACGGCGTGGTACCTAAGTAGAGGGAGACTCCCAGGCTTCGCCTTGGCCGGAGCGAGTATGGTGGAGTATGAGAGAGCTATTAGTGGTCTAGGGTTTAGACACACCAATTAGAAGGCTCTAAACCAAGGCTAGAGCAATTAGAAGCTCTAAACCAAAACGGCTCTAAACCGGAGATTAGAGGATAGGAACTTGTGTGTCTAGAGGAGGAGGCCCCGCCTCCTTTTATAGGTGGGAGGGCGGCCAAGGGAGGAGTCCTCCCCAAGTCGGACTTGGTTGGCGCGCCGGCTTGGAGGGACTCCTCCCCCAAGTCGGTTCCAACCACCTCTTGCTTGTTTCCCACAGTTTCCTGTTTTAGCCGTTTGACTTTCAAACTGACCGTTTGACTTTTCCGTTTAGGATTCAATTTAATCCTTTATTTGGAACAGCAAGAACACTTAGTACATGATGCAATCATTCCAATATGCAATGACACATTCATGTACCCTCCCCGAGTCTTGGGACATTCCGAACCTTCTAGAACATTCCCGATGAAAACACCTAATCATTCCCGAACTCAAACGGACTTTCCTTATATGAATCTTATTCTCCGGACCATTCCGGATCACCTCGTGATATCCCGTATCCCATCCGAGACTCGAACAACATTCGGTCTCTTTCTCATAATACCATAACTACTCAAACAACATTGAATCCTTAAGTGTCTCCCACGGTTCGTGAATTATGCGGACATGATCGAGACACTTCTCCTAACAATAACCAATAGAGGAATCTGAAATTCATATGGCTCCACATATTTCTACGATTACTTTGCGATCGAATGAACCACTTACATACGATACCAATTTCCCTTTGTCTCACGATAGTTTACTTATCCGAGGTTATGATCGCTTGATCTCTACACACCTAGTTCAACCTCGTTACCGATAAGTACTCTTTTCTCGTTCCGTGATATGTGATCCCTTGTGACCCACATGCTTGCAAGCTAATTGGATGACATTCCACCGAGAGGGCCCAGAGTATATCTATCCGTCATATGGATGGACAAATCCCACTCTTGATCCATGTGTTTCAACCAATACTTTCCGAACACTCAATGCCACCTTTATAGCCACCCAGTTACGGTGTGGTGTTTGATGTCATCAAAGCATCCATCCGGTAAAGGTGATATGCATGATCTCATGGTCGAAGGAATTAGGTTACTATGTATCAGAAAGCATATAGCAATTGAACTATTGAAATGACTTGATCTTTATGCTATGCTTATCTATAGGAGTATGTGCACCATATCATTCTCCTAACTATATGATCTTGTTGTTGATAACATCTCAATGTTCATGATAGGGAAACCACAATCATTAAATCAACCAACAAGCTAGTGAATTATAGAGGCTATACTAGGGACTTCAAATTAAGTTTACAAATCACACAAGTATTAATGTTTCCTTGTTAATACTATTATAGCATGAATGTAAAAATTTATCATAAACACAAAGATATAATAATAACTACATTTATTATTGCCTCTAGGGCATATCTCCAACACGATGACCCTCAGCCGTTGGATTAGAACTAGATCGAACGACCCACGTTGCCCCATACCGCTTCGCCCAGCCCCGTGTCACTGACGAGTGGGGACACCCACTTAAGCAGCCCGCGGGAGCACTGCGCTTAGCGGGCCGGCCCGTTAGAATTTCCCGCGCAGCTCAGCAATTCAAATTAAACCTTTTCTTTTTAATTTCAAACACACTTCTGCACCCAACTTCAAAAATCAACCCAAATTTATTCAGTGCACCAAATTGGATGAAACCAATTTGTTAGAAAGGTCTGTGAATGCTTAATCCAAGCCAGTTGGATTCAAGTAATTTGGAGTGGCCATACTAAACCCATAGTAAAAATAACAAGGCAGAAGCTTTTCTGCATTCAAACATTTTTCAAATTTAAACCATAAAAGCTTTTGAGTTGATTCTAACTCTCAAAAATCACATTGATCCATTCCTTTCAGAATATATAAAAATATATAGGTTTACTTGCAGAAATAATGTTCAAGTAATAAAAGAATTCTTCATAAGCATTTCTAGCCACTTTAATTAATTAAAATAAAAGGGTAAAACCTTATTAAATTGTGACACCACTTTAAATCACATTCCCATGGACTACAATATGTGGTGATGACATGTGTCAACATGATCCCATGTTTAGTTTGGAGAATATTAAATCTTAAGTAGTTTCTCAATGAGTAGAAATTACTTTTATAAAAATAAAAAGATTTAACCCAAGCCTTAACCTTGTAAGGTTAGAGATGATGCTAGATCATCTATAGGAACCTTGTGTGTGATGATTGCAAGTAGTTAAGTATTGTTTGGTGATCGTGTACCTCGTATTTATTCATAGACGCTAGTACCGACCAAGAATACGAGGAGGAAGAAGGATACTACGAAGAAGAAGCCGAGGAGAACTTCAACCACTGCTCTGCACAAGGCAAGCTTATATTGACATTGATGCAAGCCTAATACTACTAGTGAATGTGCAAGCTAACACTTGCAAGATACTATACCTATGCAAGCTTATATTGACACTGATGCAAGCCTAATACTACTACTGAATGTGCAAGCTAACACTTGCAAGATACTATACCTATGCAAGCTTATACTCATATTGATGCAAGCTAACCCTTGCGAAATACCCTACTGATGCCACAAACCCATTCTGGTGATATGACTACTATATGCTTTAAGCATTTGTGATCATACCCACTTGATAAACCAATCCTAGTTTTATGTGCAAGCTTCTTACTTTATTTCTTTATCAAAGCTTACTTAGAGTCTACCTAAGAGTTTGATAGTTGTGCTGAAGGTTGCATAAAGAGAAGAAAAATTTGGCCTAAGCTAGAAACCTTGATACCAACCTAAGATATAAGGTTGGACTTAGTAAAACTCCACTAGTTACCACCCCTCATCAGTACTACCCCCACCTGTAGATGCTAGTGCTAAGCATAAAACTTGATCAACTTTAGATGGGAATACTTGGTGGAAAATGGTTATGAAAACCTTGGAATGATGAATCATTCTATTGAAATGTTTTGGACATGTGTTTCCAAACACTTGAGAAGTTTGGTGATAAAAATGTTGAGGCATGAGCCTTAGCCCTTTATAAAACTGATGGTTGTCTGGATGCGATACCATTCCAATTTTATCGTACAACCACAATACCCGAATATTGGGTAGGGCTTGACTGGAAACTTATATACCTTAGTATTAGTTCCCTCACGGCCAAGGTCTGAGCTGAGGCTACCTTGTGAAGATTGTCCACTGTGCAGTACCCAAGATGACAGTGGTCATGGTTGGGAGGCCAAACTCACAGGAGAGGTGCTTATACTAGGGCATGTAACTGAAAGGTTAGGATTGATTATCCGCATACTTAGTATGGTGAATTCAGGATTTGTTCATGACGGATGTATCGAATGTTGTGGTGAAAGTGTACAATCTCTGCAGAGTGTCAAACTATTCGAATAGCCGCGTCTGCGGTTATGGGCAGTTGGAGTGGCCATACTGTTCCCCCGTTAGAATTTTCAAAATGATTTGTGAAATGAATTGAGACTTTGACTTGACCACAACAGAGTTGTGACCTGATTTACAAGATCCCACTTAGGAGTTATAAAATTGTGACGAGTTTTGGAACTTAGTAAAGATAAATCTGGATTTTTGCAAAACAACCCTAGAGCCTAGTGTCCTATTATCCAAAAACCCCTTACTTGTTAGTATTAGTTTGTGAGTACTTAAAGAGTACTCATGGCTTTGTCCCTTGCTATTCCCATGGCCAGACTATGAAGAGGAGTACTTGGAGGATGGACCCCAGGAAGGTTACGACAACTAGGATCATCTCCCATAGTCAGCATTGCCTGTGACCCCGAAGATGGAGCTTCGCCTACGCTACCGTTACGATTACGTTTTCCGCTGCTTGATGTGTATTAAGAACTAGATCATGAGATCCCTATTTGTGTAAGAACTTATGTATCGTTTGTAATGGATGAAGTACTATGGTATCCAATTCTGTTATGTCTCGCAAAAATGGTAATCCTGGGATTGCGATATATGGCATAACATGCATCTAGGATTGAAAAATCCGGGTGTTGACACCAGTCAAGCCCTACCCAATCTTCGGGTAATGTGGTTGTATGATAAAATTGGAATGGTATCGCATCCAGACAACCATCAGTTTTATAAAGGGCTGAGGCTCATGCCTCATCGTTTTCATCACCAAAATCATCAGGTGTTTGGAAACACATGTCCCAAACATTTCAATAGAATGATCCATCATTCCAAGGTTTTCATAACCATTTTTCCACCAAGTATTCCCATATAAAGGTGATCAAGTTTTATGCTTAGCACTAGCATCTACAGGTGGGGTAAGCAATAATGAGGGGTGGTAAACTAGTGGAGTTCTAACTAAGTTCCATCTCATGCCTTAAGATGACATCAAGATTACCTAGCTTAGGCCAAATTTTATGCTCTTTATGCAACCTTCAAATATCTTTCTAGTATCTATAATTCACTTAAGTCAACTCTAAGTACTAGCTTTGATAAAGAAATAAAGTATAAAGCTTGCAAGTAAAAACTAGGGTTGGTTTGTCAAGTGGATATGATCACATATGCTTAAGGCATATAGTAGGCATAGTAATAAGTGGTGGTTTGTGGCATCAGTAGGGTATCTTGCAAGGATTAGCTTGCATTGGTCCACTTAGTTAATAAAGCTTGCACAATATCAGTATAAGCTTGCTAATTTGCAAGTGTTAGCTTGCCTTGTGCAGAGCAGTGGTTGAAGTTCTCCTCGGCTTCTTCTTCGTAGAATCCTCCTTCCTCCTCGTATCCTTGGTCGGTACTAGCGTCTATGAATAAATACGAGGTACACAATCACCAAACAATACTTAGCTACTTGCAATCATCACATAGAAGGGTCCTATAGATGATCTAGCATCATCTCTAACATTACAAGATTAAAGCTTGGTTTAATTCCTTTTATTTTTAGAAAAGTAATTTCTACTCATTGAAAAAATACTTAAGATTTAATATTCTCCAAACCAAACATGGGATCATGTTGACACATGTCATCACCACATATTTTAGTCCATGGGAATGTGATTTAAAGTGGTGTCACAATTTAATAAGGTTTTACCCTTTTATTTTAATTAAATAAAATGACTAGAAATGCCTATGTAGCATTCTTTTATTACTTGAACATTATTTCTTGCAAGTAAACCTATATATTTTTATATATTCTGAAAGGTATGGTTAAATGTGATTTTTGAGAGTTGGAATCAACTCAAAAGCTATTATGGTTTAAATTTGAAAAATGTTTGAATGCAAAAAAGCTTCTGCCTTGTTATTTTTACCATGGGTGATCTATAGATCCAAATGACTTGAATCCAACATGCTTGGATTCAGCATTCCCAGACCTTCCTAACAAAATTGGTTTCATTCAATTTGGTGCACTGAATCGATCTGGGTTGATTTTTGAAGTTGGGTACAGAAGTGAGTTTGAAACAAAATGAAAAAGGTTTAATTGAAATAACTGGGCTGCGCGGGAAAGGTTAACGGGCCGGCCTGCTAAGCGCAGTGATCCCGCGGGCTGCTTACGTGGGTGTCCCCACTCGTTAGTGAGACAGGGGGTGCGAAGCGGTACGGGGCAACGTGGTGCGTTTGATCTGATTCTAATCCAACGGCTGAGAGTCATCGTCGACGTTGAGCAATGCCGGCGAGAAAGAAACCTAGCGCGGCCAGTGGGGGTTGCTGGGGGATCACCGGGGTGCAGGCGAGGGTCGGCGAGGCGGGCGAACGACGAAGTCGATGACGGCGAACTCAGTGGTGGTCGCGACAACTCCTGGGGTGGACGAAATCGATGGCGCCCTTCTTCTCCAGAGGCGGCGGGCTCCGGTGAAATTCCGGCGAGGTGGTGCTCGCCTTGCTCCGAGAACGGTGTGGCACGATCAGTGAGGAGAGGGGAGTAGAATGGTGTGAAGAATTCGAGCGGGGGTGGCCTCTATTTATAGTCGAGCGAGGGGACCGACAGGGCGCACGGTGAGCTCGTCGGGGGCGATGTTACAGCGGCTATTGGCATGGGCGAAGGTAGGGGACGGTGCGGTGTTCCCTGTCGATGCTCAACGACATGGTTTCGAGGCGTGGGGCAGTGCGGCTTGGTCTGGAACATGCGACGCTCTGCGCGACAGAGGCGGCGTCTTCGACGGCGGGCGGTGGCTGTGATGCATGGGGCGGCGAACGGGGATGTCTGACGGTCTCCTGGGTCGGTGGTGATCGTGTATGCACGCGGCGAGGGCGGCGCGCGGTCTGTGGGCTTCGGTCGAGCGTGGCGCTCTGGCGCACGCTCAGAATGGTTGCTGGCGGTCTGGGCGCGGTCCGTGCGGGTGGTCCAGGGGTTGGCAAGGTTCGAGCGGTGGACAGTGAGTGGCGGTGGACGGTGGGATGCCTCCCAGACATGCTGACTAGGCTTGTTTCTCCTCCTAGCTTGCTGTCTCCACTAGGGTGGCATGGGTGTGCTCGGCTGTTTGCCATTGATGGCAATGCCAAGCTTACAGTGAGGCTAGTGCTTGGTTTAACTTACTAGATGATCTACTGAGATGGTTGTGAGCTAAAGAGGGAACAAGTTAGGCTTCAATCACTGCTCACTATAGTGTTTAGGATTTTGATGATTTGTGTCTGTAACCTGTTTGATGAAATGGCCGCATGAAATCAAGTTTGGAATTTTGAAAAGATTTTTTGTGGGTTTGCTAGATTGGTGCTGGTGAGTCTGCAGATTCTTGGGTTTTGAAAGTTGAGCTTGTTTGAGTGGTTTTTGAAAAAGTGGGATCTTCCCATATGATAAAGATTCAATTTTGAATTGTCATTTAAACTATGCATTTGAAAGTTTCTGGATGATCACAAAGTGGGCCTTGATACCTTGTTATGAGTACATTCAAGGGGTGCAAAGATCCAGAAAAGTTTCTATTAGGTTCTGAAAGTTTGAGGCAGCCAAAGTAGGCATGGGAGTTAAATTGGTCAAAATGACCATTCCTTTATTTTATTGGTTTTGATTTATTTGTCTTTAGGAAAAGTTTGGGAAATGTTTAGATGATGTTTATTTCACCTAAGAAACATTTTACAAGCAAGGAAACATACAAACAAGGTGGTTCAAAAGAATTTCAAATTAAATGCATACACATATGCATGCTTTCATAATTTTAATTAGAAAAGTTTTTGTTAACCCTAATTTTGATGATTAGAGTTTGATGATTTAAGTTTAGTATTTTTGGGATGTTACACAAATGCAAATGATGGCAGAAATCTATCAAAACAGACCAGTCGTTAAAGATTGATTTTTTCGAAAACCTTTTGTTGCTCAAATAAAAAAAAGTGCAAAACTAATGAAAGTTGGGTAACAACTTGGAGAACAAGCACAGAAAAATACAGCTCTATCCGTAGTATCGATCTCCTTCACAAATTTTTACAATGCAGCACAAAAATCTGTCCCAGGACAGCCACTTTTCACAACTCCTCTACTTCTCAAAAGTAGTTGATCTTGACAAAAAAACCAAAACAAAAAGAATAAGGAGCGGTTATTACTAAGGTAATAACTTCCAAGACTCGACAAAACTATTGGGTTATCTCCCAAGAAGTACTTTTCTTTTAATGCCTTTAAGTTAGGCTTGATAGTTTCAAAGATGCTCACATAGAAGATAAATATATGAAGTGAAAGAGAGCATCAAGAAGCAAATAACTAACACATTTGAGTCTAACCTACTTCCTATGCATGGGGTATCATGAGAAAACAAATTGTTGAAACAAAAATCCACTAGCATAGGAAGACAAAACAAATGCAACTTCAAAGCTTTCAACATAAAACGGGGAAACTTAACATTATTGAGATGCATAAAACCATGTTTCCCTCTCTAATAATAACTTTCAATAGCACTTTGAATAAAATTGACAATATTACTATCACTATCAACAACTTTATCATCAGAATGAGCATACTTACAGTCACCAAAAAGAGGTCCAAGGTCATAAACCGGATCAATAGAAGCAAGTTGTTCCATCGTGAAATCTTTATTAGGAAAGCTATTTTCACAAGGAGCTTTAGCAAATTTGGAAAAATTAAACTCATAAGACTCTCCATCAAACTTAGTCAAACCTTTTTCCTTCCTACAATCTATAATAGCTTCACAAGTGTTCAAGAAAGTTCTACCAAAAATGATAGGACAAGTTTTGCTCGATGCTGAATTAAGCACTAGAAAATCATCAGGATACTTAATCTTACCGCAGAGGACCTCCACATCTCTTACAATATCAATAGGCAAATGGTTTCCTTATTAGCAAGGTGAATAACCACATCAATGTCCTCAAGCTCACAAGGACCAATTTCATGCATAATTTCCCTGTAAATCTCATAAGGAATAGCACTAGAAATCGCACCAATATCACATAAACCATAATAGCAATGATCACCAATTCTAACAGAAAGCACATGGACACTAGATTTTCTAGCTTTACTAGGATGAGAAATAATATTAGAAGCGTCTTCACAGAAGACAATGTGCTCATCCTCTATATTTCTAGTGTCAAGATCTTTCACAATAGATACCACATGTTCAGTATTCATTTGCTCATCAGGTTCCACCGTTTTATTTGTACCTTTGTTATTTGCACTAATCATCATAGAATACTCCTTTACCTTAGCTGGGAAAGGTATTTTCTCAACATAAAGTTTAGGAAAAATATGATCAATAGTACAAACTTCAGTGCTTCTAATAGAAACATGATTAACAACATCTTTATAAGGTGCATGGTACTTATTCCACTTATTTTTAGGAATTTTTATGTAAGAGGCAAAGGCCTTAAAACAATTGGTAATACTTTGAGAGTCAAGACTATACTCATTACTGATATCATGAAAGTCATAAGTTCCCATAAAATATTTTATGCATTCATAATCATAATTTATACCTGACTTTCTCACTTTGTCATCCTCCCAAGCTTCAGTGTTCTCTTGAATACGGTCTAGGAGATCCCATTTAGCTTCTTCCTTCATACGTGTGAATGATCCAGCACAAGAAGCATCTAGTTAATCTTTATCATAAAGAGAAAGCCTAGCATAAAAGTTATTGATAATAATATTGTTAGGGAGTTCATGAATAGGACATTTAAGCATTAGTAACTTCAATCTCCCCCAAGCTTGAGTTGTACTCTATCCATCACGAGGCTAAAAGTTATATATCAGATTCCTATCCTTATGAATTTCACTGGGAGGATAAAATTTAGAATAAAAGAGAGGTATTATTTCCTCCCATTCTATGGATTGCCCATTCTTCAGCAGCTTATAACATTCTTCAACTCTCCCTTTCAAGGATATAGAGAGTAACTTATTCTTCACTTGTTCAGTTGTGATACCTGCACACTTAAACAACCCGCATAATTAATGGATCAAAAGCAAATGATCACCAGGGTGGACAGTTCCATCCCCTAAATAATAATTATCCATAACACGATCAAAAATACTTGTAGGTATCTTAAAAGGATCTATCTCAACAGGTGGTGGTTCATCTACTAACCTAATAGTGATAGTAGTTTTCCCAAACGGAAAACCAAGTGGGTTATCCATATTGGAAACAAAGTAACAAAGAGAAATAAAAAACAATACTCACAGTAGAAGTTTTCTTTACCAGTTCCACTCTTCAATAGCGCTTCACTCCCCGGCAACGGCGCCAGAAAATAGTCTTGATGACCCACAAGTATAGGGGTGTATCATAGTACTTTCGATAAATAGGAGTGTCGATCCCAACAAGGAGCAGAAGGTGTTGACTAGTGGTATGGAGCAGGAAATCTCTGTAAATACTTGGCAAACGGATTTTTAGGTTTTTTTTTTGATAAATCGAATAAATAAAGTGCAAGTAATAAAGACAACGGAAAATTGCAGCAAGTGGCCCAATCCTTTCTTAGCAAAGGACAAGCCGGTGGAAATACTTATAAGTACCAAACATTCTCGAGGACACATGGGAATTCTGTCAAGTGCTTTCGCTTCAAATAGCTGAGTAGTCTTCTTTGGTGTTGTAAGTGTTGTGTGGGTGAACCTGTGCTAATGTACCGACCTTACTTGGACTAATACATACTTGTTATTAAACCCCTGCAATAATCCGCAACTATAGGAAAGCAATTAATATATAAACCTAACCACAGCCTTAAACTCTGAGATCCTACACTCCCTTGTGCAATGGTGTCCTAACGGGGAATCAAGTTTCTGTCACTTCGGCAACCCCACAATTAGTAGCCAATTACACAATGCATTCTCCTAGGCCCAAAATGGTGAAGTATCATGTAGTCAACGTTCACATGACACCACTAGAAGAATAGCACCACAACTTAAATACTAAACCATTGAATAAAATCTCAACACAAATCCACTACTAACAACATGACTTCTCCCATGTCCTCAAGAACTAAACGAACTACTCACAAGACATTATATGGATCAAGATCAAAGATGATATGTTGATGGATAACAATCTGAATATAAACAATAATCCAATGGTTCCACTCACGAGCATCAACTACAATAGTAATCAACATCGGGAAAGTTTCCCCTAAGAACTATGGAAGTATTCAACACAACTGTTACAACGGGATGGAGTGGTGATGATGGTGCTAGTGAAGATGATGGTGTGGATGCTGATGATTCGATGAAGTCTAGCTTGATGATGGTGTTGATGGTGACGATCTCCCCTCTCCGGGAAGGAATTTCCCCGGCAAAAATCTGTCTGCCGGAGAGCTCTTTCTCTCTCGGTGTTTTCCACCCCGCAGAGCGGCGAAATCTTTCTATGGTCACTCCCCGTGTTTTAGGGTTTCGAGGAGAAGATATAGGCGAGAGGGCGGAGCCAGAGGTGGGCCAGGTGGGCCACACCCCCTGCAGGCGTGACCTAGGGGTGGCCCGCGTCTGGGGGTGTGGGCCCCCTGTGGCCCATCTCCGCCTCCCCTTCTGGATTTCTTTGTATTCTGGGAAAATATGATTTTCCGTAGTTTTTCTGATCTTCGTGAAATTGCATCAAAACACCTCTTTTTCCATCAAAATCCTGACTCCGGCAGTTCATCCTCCAAGAATCATCCAACATGCAAAAACAAATGAAAAGACATGAGTAACACCTCTTAATAAGAAATATATCAATGAATATAGGCAAATTAATGATATAGAATGGTGATGCAAATTGGATGTATCACTCCTACAGGTCCTAACTACTCGGGCGCGTCTCCCTGTCTAGCTCCGGCCGGCTAATCCGGTGGAGAGGACCAGGGAGCCCAACTTCTTGAGGAGGTTGCTCAGGTACTATGGACTAGAGGGAGATGAGAGAGGAGAAAGCGTTGCTTTGAGAGGCCGTTGGAATCCGTGGCGACGGAGATGGAGATGGTTCTGGAGGTGTAGGAGGTTTTGATGAACGCGGAGATGGCGCTGGCGGGCATAGGGGTCAGACTATCTGGATAAGGAACTGATGATTGATACATGAATTCATGAGGTACTAAAATGCAAACCATCGACAAAGGATGAGAGAAATGCGATGTAGTGGCAGGAAACGGAACCGTTCGTCTTTTTAGATAGTAGAGATTGCCATGGTCAGTACTCCAACCAGTAGAACTTGTTTGATTGTCATGGTTAGTACTTAAACCAGTAGAACTTTTCTAGATGATTGCCATCGTCGATACTCCAACAAGCTCCTACTCCAACCAGTAGAACTTGTTTGAATCGAGTCCTATAGGTTAAAACATCATCACACTTTAATCTGTTATGGTTATGAATACTACATTCTTATCATGCTAATATAGTACTTCTTTCGATCCAGTTCAAAACTGCGACACTTATTATGGATCGAAAATAGTAATAGTTCTACAGTTAGTACATGATGTACCGTGATTTTTTACATAGGTAAAAAGTTCGCTAGCTAGGATCAGAATCAAAATCACACGGTAAAAAAACATGTGCGAAATTGCGCAACAAAACCAGATGGAGCAAATTCGCTAGCTGGACCCCGGGGCTCGGCAAGCCATCACTGCTGCTAGCCGTGCACCAGCAAACCGAACCAAAAAAAAAAAAAAAGGTGGCGACTGGCGAGCCTAGAGCGCGAACGCACGCGGCGCGAACCCCAAACCAGGGCTGGGTGCCCAACGGCCCTCTCGGGTAGGCGGCAGCCCACCTGGCCCCCTTGTGCCTACCCCGACCCCCACCGGGTTTTCCATTCGCGTTTCTTTCTTTTTTCTTCCATTCTCTCTCCCACGCCTCGGTTTCTCGGACTACAAATGCACAAATGCGGCGCTCCCCGAGCCGCTGCGGAATACTAGAGCAGACCGCGGAGGAGCAGTAGGGTCTTTTGTCCGTCTCCTCGTGTCCACTACAGTCATCAAGGGAGGGGTAGGGGGCGTGGACCCCGTCGCAACGGCTAGTCGTGGCCGGCCTCCCGTGGGCCAATGGACCCGTCACGCGGCGGCGGCGGCGGCGGAGACGGAGATGGAGACGGAGGCGGCCCTTCCGGCGATGGCAACGACCAAATGTGCGTGCTGCGGGGGGTTCGGGTATCTGTTTGTTTGTTTGTTGGCTGTCCTTGTTGTTGTGCGGCCCTCGCGGGTCGTGGTTCCGTCCGTGGGGGCGGTTCCGAAGATGGATTTGTTGGGTGGAGTGAGGGATCGAGGGGCGGTTCGGTGTAGGGTCTTCGGACTAGCACGGGCGTAAAGGGATCCGTGGCGGCTCGTCTCGGCGGCCCGAGGATGGGGAGATCTTGCCGTCGTGCTGATTTTCGTGCGCCGATTGGGTGAATTTGCGTGTGTGACCCGGTCTGATGATTCTTAGGTGCTCCCCCTCTCGTCCATGTGTTCGGAATGTTGAACTCGATTTCACTTGTTTGATCTGCGGACATACTTTTGCTGTTTCTCTTTTATGCAGTCGAGATATTAGGAGGGGGCAAAGGGTCTGTGTAGAGTTTCTGTGTCAGATTGGATGGAGATAGTCTGGGCTCGGAGCAGCAGGGGCACGGCTTGCTGTTTGCTGTAATGCTGGATCGGTACCACGTTTTTTAGTTTTTAGGCATTTGGTAGTACATTTTATCCCTGGTACTCGTACCTTACATGTCCAACTAAAATCTGGTTAGTACCTGCATAAATCATATATGTGCTCCCTTGATAATTTTTGCAAGTGTCTTCTTCAGTTTGTGTAATTGAAACCAAACCATGTCCCATTGTCCACAGAACTGAGTACTACTTGTCTAAAATCGCACAACTGTTTCCGTGCATTACTTGAGTCGAATTTATATCTGATCTCATAATTCTTGCTGCAGTCTGTGGGATTGGGAAGCGAGAGAGCATACAGAAGAACCTAGCAGCGATGCAAATCAAGGTACATCATTCAAACCCATAACCATCATCCATGTCATAAACTCTACGTCTTTCTTGGACTCACTATCTCATTATTGTTTTCACATTTGTTTAATTTTTTTATTGTTTTCACAAAAGATGTTGCTAAGTTTGTGTGGGATTGCCTCAACCGAGACGATGATGAACATGAGCTTCTGGGCTTGCTTGGAAATCAAACTCCTCTACGAGACTGCCGTGCCTTCTTTGATATTGGGGGTAGGAAGCTTCTTCTGCCCAGAATTATCACTTGATGTACTATATATTAATTACTCTTGACTGTTGTGCTTAAAGGAATATGTTACTCGTGTCAGATATCACCTGCAAGGAGACGCTGGACCTGGAGGAATCTCGTGAATCAAAGCGGCGACGCGTGTTGGAGTACCCTTCTGAGTCCAGTCAACCTGAAGCTGGAGATCACGAAATGGGTTCTAACTTTGCCACATCTGAGGTGGTTCACTAGTAGCTGCCTATGTTCTAAGTTTGTCTTGTTCTGCTAGCCCTTACACTATCGCTTCCGTTGTTGATCCATGTCTCAGATAGCAGAGAATTCATTGCTTTGCACTGATGAACCACAGAGCTTAAATTGGGATATGCAGCACAATGGAAATAATTTTGGTTCGTCATTTTACCATATTTGTCTTGGTGTCCGACACCTGCCTACTTCCATGCCTTTACTTTTTGCTAATTGCATTTTTTGGTATCAAGTAAGATAAGTCCCTTGTCAAATGGAACATCGTACGATCCATCAGATAGTCCGTTGGAAACTTATTCTGATGGAAATACTATGTACTTCACGCCTGAACAAATGTCCGTTCCTAGCTGGTTCCGTTAAAACCAAATTGTTTAAATTCACATTATTTTTTCAATCATGACAAGTTCATCTTTGGTTTATAGGCCCTCTACCCAGGAGAGTGTTACATATATTGATTGTGAGAGTGATGTGCCAGGTCAGTTCAAAGCACATTTTCTGTTGAATATAAATAAATCCATTCATTTTTCTGTTAGAGTTTCCAGTCTATGCACGTGTTCCCCATATTGCAAGCATTTTTCCCATAGATGTTTGTAAAGAGTATGCTGTTTTATATTTTTGTTCAATTGCATTGGTATGTACTTGTAATTGGTTCAACTTGCTTTTGTTTGGCAACCATGCAGCCTTGCTGAAACCAAGTTTTATAGTGTTGTCCAGTTACTTAGTTGTTCTTTCTAATGCAGGAACAAGTGAGATTGTACCAGTGACAGAAAACTTCATAATGCAGGAGGCTAGGAAACTTTCTACGCTCAAAGTATCTAAAGGTATTTCAGTTTAACAATATCTTATTATTTATCAATTATCTTACATAGTTGAACCTCTAGTTCTGAATATGCCGATCATTTGGCTCTGCTTTCCCAACTAGGGGGGAGTTCGCTGATCAAGGTGAAGCAAAATATAACTACAACTGTAGCATATCCTTTTACCATTATCAAACCATCTTGGGAGGAAGGAGATGTCACTCTGAAGGACATAAATCAGCGAATCCATGCTCCTCCAAAGCCGCCTCCAGAAATCCTCGGAACTTCAGCTTTCTCTGGTAAGCCAGTCATTGGCAAGACAAGGATCAGAACAGAGGGGGCAAAGGCAGCATTACAATACTAAGAACAAAGGGCTGAGGACGGCACAAATTATTTAACAGCCATTCCCTCGATTGCTTTCAGAATTTGGTCATGTTGTGCAGGCCTCTATAGCTTTTCGATTTTCTTTGTCACAGTTTTGTGCCATGCTTCGAATTACTGTAGATGGCTAACTCTTTCTCCAAAGATTCAGCACTCATCTGGTGTACTTTAGTGGCATGCGGCTAATTATATATATATATGAAAAATTGAGAGTCAACTTCGTCTACTGTACTCACTTCTAGTAGCATGCGGAAATAGTGGACTATCTAGGATGTTTAATCCAACCATTGGATATTCTATAGAGCATGAAGTTGAGTAGGAGTACAAAATATCTAACGAAAAACATCACCTCCGTTACATCAAGAGCATTTTTTGCATGCATTGCTAGTACATGTAAGTACACATGCATGCAAACTAGCAGCTCATGCATGCATGCGAGCTAGCAATACCAGTAGACCACTGAACTGGCTAAAATTTCAGCACGCATTCTAGCAATACATTCAGATCATTGAACCGGCCAAAATTTTAGCACCCATTCTAACACTACATGTAGACCATTGAACAGACCATTTTTGAGCATGTAAATTAGCACTACACATAGACCATTGAGTAGACCAATATTTGAGTAACCCAATCAAACAATCTCGCTAGCACACGGCGGTTCATATAAGCATAGTACTAGTACATTAAAGGAGGCTGATAGGGAGAATGATTTGGAATCCCATCTACATATAAAGGAATGAGTTTTGCTTTTGAACCGAAAAATTTTAGCGAGAACAGACGCGGGAAGCACTCCCGCGCTAAAACGAAAGCCACGTACGGAAATATTGGCCAAAACTATACAACCTAAAACGTATGATAACTTGCTTGATATGTTGGTCTACTCCCACGGTTGGTTTTATTGCAGAAATTCTTGTATGTTTTCATGCTAGAATTCATGCTAACGTGCACACATCCCCATCAACTAGTACAGCTAGTCAGGTCTAGTGCATGCAAGCACAACTAGCAACCGCATGTAGTTTGTAGAAATTTTTGCAACAATATAGGCTAGTTGGTATGCTACAATACAGTCTGGTCTTGCTATTCTACAAACGGCAAATAACGCCGTTAACTACATGCAAAATTTTGGCTCTCTCTCATTTGGCAGCTAGTAATGGTACTCCTGTATCCAACGTCAATGCTTGCGTGCATTGGTAGCATCCTAGACAGCAAATCCATCGTTTATATATATATATATATATATATATATATATATATATATATATAATTGAGAGTCAACTTTGTCTACTGTACTCACTTCTAGTTCATGTTGTTGGTATGGTGTATACATACTTGTTAGGTGAAGACAATGGCACATCAATTAGGCCCAGTTTGGTATGAAAATATTTTAAAAGTATTAAGAGAATATACTTTGGTTTTAAAAAAACTGAAGTATTAAATATTTTGAGGTGTTTGGATCCAATAAATAATATGGTTTTATCCTACAAAATTATGTTTTTTTTGAAGTATTTGAGAAAGAGGTGCCTAGTTTGGCAATAAAGTTTTTCTAAAACTGAAGTATATCAATATCATAGTATAGTATTTTAGTGTCAAGCAAAGCAATACTTTAATTTTTCCCTTTTCTCAGTTTTAGAAAAAAGAGTATCTAGGCCTAGTTTGGGAGCTCCACCTTTTGTAAACCATGGTATTCTAAAATTGATGAAGTATTTCTGTGCATAGCTAACAAATACTTCAGTTTCATCATACTTTAGTGTTTCTCAGTTTTGATAAAAAAATCAATAGCGTTTGGAAAGTGCTGTTTTATTGTTTGTATCTGGTTGTAGTACTGCTGATACTACAATACGTACTGACGTGTGACTGTGTGAGATTGCATACAACATGCATGATACATTGATATACTAGCGAAACGATGGCTTCTTGGAGCCGCTCATGGCATCGTGCAGTTGCTGTTGTTTCATGTCTTTCTCGAACCGTGCTAGGAAGTGCTGCTGCCATCAGATTTATGTTGCCCGTCGGCCGTCAGGTGCCGGAGCGTCAGCGTTCGGGCCGTCGGCGGCCGGCCAGCCGTGAGCTCGGCCGTGAAAACACATCTGCCAATACATAGAGGTGGGGCCAAAGAAATAGATTATAGAAACACATCTATGAATATCAGGCCTGTAAAAACATATCTATAAATCGCAGGCTGGATTCGTGCATGAATTTAAAAAATCAGGCTGTGCAGGATCCTCTAAAAATCATAGTTTTGGAGAATACTTCAATTTTAAAACCATACTATTTATTGGATCCAAACACCTCAAAGTATTTAATACTTCATTTTTTCAGAAACCAAAGTATTTCCTCAATACTTTATAAATACTTTGGGTGCCAAACAGGGCTTAGACCTTTTTTTTCTAAAACTGAGAAAAGAGAAAAACTAAAGTATTAATTTGCTAGGCACTAGTATTAATATACTTTAGTTTTAAAAAAAATTTGTTGCCAAACTAGGCCTTATGCTTTGTTCTTGGAAAGTTCCTGATGATTTGATGTTCAGATTATGGTCTATTGGCTCGAGTTAAAAAAAAACTTGGTCAGACCTTTAAAAAAAACCTTGCCCTGCGCGCCTGATAATTTGCTATGTTTGATTCACAAGAGAAACGAATAATTGGGTTGAGTGGGTGAAAAATGTTCCGTGAAATTTGGGCAAAAGAATCATTATAAAATTTTCCTAGAAAATTAAATCCTAAAATCAAATATCCCAGACAGGAATCGTTCCCAAGGATTCTAACCTTGCAGAATTACTATGATCCTAGAAAAAATAGATTTAAAAGGATGGTGAAGGTTCACCTCTCCCGCACAACATGAGGAGATACGAGAGGCGAATCGAATTTACTTCCTCCGATTCAAATTAATTAACTTGGATTTATCTAGATTCAGAAGTACCAGAATCCTCCCTCGATCTAGCAACACCCATGAGAGATTGTGAGAAGGAAATTTCTGAAAGGAAGAACCCACGGCCGAGGCTACCAATCACTCCACTAGACCCAAAATCACCCCATCCTTTTCCCCCCTATTTTCCCCCGTATGAGTTCAGAGCCAGGCTCATCGAGACCATCCGCCTATCCTCTCTGCCCGATTCTTCGATCAGACTCCACCCCTGCATCCACACGTCATTCGCACCCACCACTAATCACTGCCCAGATCGCCTTTGCCCCAGTCTATCCAGCCATCCCCTCCCCAGACATACCAATTGCAGCCCCTCTTGATGACGGTGCGGACAAGAATCCCTTACCGAAGAGCGAAATCAAAGGAAATTATTGCTGCCAGCCAGACGTGCTAACGGCCGGCCTCACCGGCAAGAACTTTGATTACGCCAGGATGGCCAGGCCAATGGCTAGGGGTGCCATTCCCGAGTTCAGCCCGCTGGTGTTTATGCCTCCCTGATTCTCCGCGATCTAGACCCTGGCGGAGGAGCTATAAAGCAAGGTAGGGAAGAAGTCCATGACCCACACCAGCACTCTGCCTTCACCATACAACCAACCCACGAAGCACCAGTGTGCACCATGGAGAACATCGGCAAGACATGCAACCAGGCCAACCCCACGACGGCAAGGTCAAACTTGACCACCGCTCCCAACGCAACCCTTCCGCTCCCGGCCCTGCCTACGCCGAGCAAGGAGGTCATGGGCCTGTCCGAGCGACACAAGGGAAAGAAGGTGGTGATGGAGGACGGCACTGCGGAGGAGCGAACCCCCATCATTGTCAAGATTCCCAGGGTGCGGGGCGATGTCTTCCTATCCGTCATGCTGCTTCCATCCAAGCAACTCGTCAACTACATGAAAAAGGTTTGGAGAATCAGGGGCCTCGTCGAGACTAGCTAGCTTGCAGACAGGCGCTTCGTGCTTGAGTTCTCAGAGTTGAGAGACTACGAGCATGTCACCCGCGTTAGCCCGTGGAGATACCTGAATGATGCGTTGTTTGTCAGGCCACTGAAGGAAGGAGAGGACCTGGAGACTGTGACGTTCGAGACTGTGCCCATCTGGGTACAGTTTGCTAATGTCCCCTTCTACCTCCTCTCGAAGGATGTCAACACCCGAATTTTTAATCACAGATGCCTGTTATGCCATACATCGCAATCCCAGGATTACCATTTTTGTGAGACATAACAGATTGGATATCACAGTACATCATCCATTACAAACCATACATAAGGTCTTAAACAAATAAGGATCTCATGATCCAGTCTTAATACAAATCAAGCAACGGAATAACGTAATAATAATGATAGCGTAGGCGAAGCTCCATCTTCAGGGTCACAGACAATGCTAACGATGGTAGATGATCCCAGTTGTCGTAACCTTCCTGCTGTCCGTCTTCCTGATAGTCCTCTTCATAGTCTGGCCACGGGAATAGCCAGGGACAAATCCATGAGTACTCTTTAAGTACTCGCAAACTAGTACTAACAAGTGAAGTGGTTTTGGAATAGGAAGTACTAAGATCTAGGGTTATTTTGCAAAAATCCAGATTTAACTCCACTGAGTTCAGAAGCAAAGAAATCTAGTTGAAAGTTTTATAACACCTAAGTGGGAACTTAAATTTCATATCACAACTCTATTGTGGTCAAGTCAAAGTCATAATTCATTTCACAAGTCATTTTGAAAACATCTGACGACGGAACAGTATGGCCACTCCAACTGTCCATAACCGCGGACGTGGCTATTCGAATAGTTTGACACTCTGCAGAGATTGTACACTTTCACCACAACATTCGTTACATTCGTCAGGAACAATCCTGAATTCACCATACTCAGTATGCGGATAATCAATCCTAACCTTTCAATTACACGCCCTAGTATAGGCACATCTCCTGTGAGTTTGGCCTCCCAACCATGACCAACTGTCATCTTGGGTACTGCACAGGTGGACAATCTTCACAAGGTAGCCTCAGCTCAGACCTTGGCCGCAAGGGAACCCATACTAAGGTATATAAATTTCCAATCAAGCCCTACCCAAATTTTGGGTATTGTGGTTGTACGATAAAATTGGAATGGTATCACATCTAGACAACCATCAGTTTTATAAAGGGCTAAGGATCATGCCTCAATATTTTCATCATAAAAATCATCTGGTGTTCAAGAACACATGTAAAAACATTTCAGTAGAATGACTCATCATTCTAAGGTTTTCATAACCATTTTCACCAAGTATTCCCATCTAAAGTTGATCAAGTTTTATGCTTAGCACTAGCATCTATAGGTGGGGGTAAATACTAATGAGGGGTGGTATACAAGTGTGTCTTATCTAAGTTAAATCTCATGCCTAAGGATGACATCAATATTTATCTAACTTAGGCCAAGTTTTAAGCTCTTTATGCTACCTTCAATTATCCTTCTAATATCTACAAATCCCTAATTAAAATTTTAATAGAAAGCTTTGATAAAGAAACTAAAATACTAAGCTTGCAAGTAAAACTAGGATGTGGTGTCATCAAATGTATCTAACCAAGCATGCTTCATGCATTGCATAGGTTATCTAACTTTCATAGTTGCAAGTATTAGCTTGCATAATTTCAAGTATAAGCTTGCTCATTTAATAGCTTGTCTTGTGCAGAGCAGTGGTTGAAGTTCTCCTTGGCTTCTTCCTCATAGTATCATCCTTCCTCCTCATATCCTTGGTCGGTACTAGCATCTATAAATAAATAGGAGGTACACAATCACCAAACAATACTTAAAAATTTCTATTTATCACACAAATGTTCACACTAGATGATCTAGCATCATCACTATTATCACAAAGATTAAAGCACTTGTCTTATTTATTTTATTTTAGAAAAGTAATTTCTACTCATTAAAAAACTATTTAAGATTTAATATTCTCCAACTAAAACATGAGATCATGTTGACACATGTCATCACCATATATTTCGGTACATGGGAATGTGATTTAAAGTGATGTCACAATTTAATAAGGTTGAACCCTTTTATTTTAATTAAATAAGATGACTAGAATGGTCTATGAGGCACTCTTTTATTACTTGATCATTATTTCTGCAAGTAAATCTATAATTTTTATATATTCTTAAAGGTATGGTTAAATGTGATTTTTGTGAGTTGGAATCAACTCAAAAGCTTTCATGGTTGAATTTTGAAAAATGTTTGAATGCAAAAAAGCTTCTGCCTTGTTATTTTTACCATGGGTGATCCACAATTCTAAATGGTTTGAATCCAACGGGCTTGGATTAAGCACTCCAGTAACTTTCTAACAAAATTGGTTCCATGCATTTTGGTTTAGTGAATCGAGCTGGGTTGATTTTTGAATTTAGGTACAGAGCTGAGTTTGAAATTAAATGAATAAACCTAAGTTTGAATTGTTGGGTCGCGCGGGAGGTTTAACTGGGACGTCCCACTACGCACAACATGCGTGTGGGATGGTTAAGTGAGCGACCCCACTCGTCAGTGAGACATCAAGTGGCGAAGCGGTATGGGTGAATCTAGGCCGTGCAATCTAGTTCTAATCCTACAGCCGTGGTTCATCGTCCACGTCGGGCAACGCCGGCGAGACAGAACCCTAGCGCGGCCAGTGGGGGTCGACGGGGGCTCACTGGGGCTCCGGCGATGGTCGGGGATGGGGGCGAACGACGAAGTTGATGACGGCGATTCTCCTGGTACCGGCAGCTCCTCCTAGGGCGGCTTCAATCGATGGCGCCTCTCCTCCTCTGTAGTGGTGAACACCGGTGAAATTCCGGCCACCTGGTGCTCGCCTTGCTCCGGGGGTGAGTGTGTGTGATCAGTGAGAGTTGGGGAGTGAGATGGTGTGAAGGGTTTGAGCTGGGAAGGCTTCTATTTATAGTGGCTGAAGGGAACCGACGACAATTTTAATGGAACACAACGTGCATGGTCCGCGTGGCGGCGAACGAGGTTGTCTGGCGGGGTGCTGGGGTGCTGGCGATTACTTATGCAAGCGGCGAGGGTGGCGCGCGGTCTGTGGGCTAGTGTCGTGTGCGGCACTCTGGCGCTCTCTCGGCTCGCATGCAGAGAGACTGGGCATGAGCTTGCCGTGTGGTCCACGAGCGGGCAAGGGTCGGGGCTTGGATAGGGGGTGGCGATGGACGGTGCTTCATGTCCCAGACAAGGTTGGCGAGGCTAGTGCTTCCTCTAGCTCGCAGGCGACATGGGGGTGGAAATGGTGCTCTCGGCATGGTCACCATTGATGGATATGCTTGATCACAGTGGTGCTAAGGCTAGTTAGATTAGTTTGATCATCTACTGAGAGTGTAGTGTGAGCTAGAGAGGGGACAAGGTTGGCCAAAATTAATGCTACTAATAGTGTTTGATGTTTTGTTGTTTGCTGATCAGAAGGTGTTTGATGAAATGGCTGAAAGAAATTTAAATTTGAATTTTGGATTCAAACTTGGTGGATTTGCTAGGTACATACTAGGGAGTATCTGGTTAGTTGGATTGGTCAAGGGGCACTGGTTTGGTTGGGGTTTTGAAAATGTGTGATCTTCACATATTATAGATTCAATTTTCAATTGTCATTTGAATCGAGTTGCCAAATTTTTCGGTAAGTTTGAAAGGTGGGATTTGATTCACTTTTACTTGGTCTTGCAAGGGGTGAAAAGAAATGGAAAAGTTTTTGTTTGAAATCTTGGACTAGAAACACTCAAAGTGACCTAGTGAGCAAGATTGGCAAAAATGACCATTTGCCTTATTTGATTTGTTTTTGATTTTCTCTTGATTTGTTTCTGCTTGGAAAATGTTTTAGATGATGTTGTTTTCATCTTTAAACCATTCCTTGCTATTTAGGTTAATCACACAATTCCATTCATGCATTCATTCAATCATCACATATACACATGCATTCATTTGGTTTTTATTTAATCCAAGTTTTTGTTAACCGTAATTTTAGTGATTAGATTTTGATAATCATGATCAAAAATTTTGGGGCGTTACAAACCTTCCCTCCTTAAACAAAATCTCGTCCCGAGATTTGAAAAAGAAGAAAAAAGATTACCTAGGATTTAAAGAGATCGGGAAACTCTGTCCTGATGTGATCTTCTCGCTCCCAGGTAGCTTCTTCTTTAGTGTGGTTGCTTCACTGAATCTTGAGAAACTTGATGCTTCGGGTTTTGGTGGTTCTGAAAGCTTCCTCCAAAATATGGATGGGTACTTCAGGATATGTCAGGTCATCGTTGATCTCTATGGTGTGGTGATCAATGTTCTTGAAAACTTCAGTATTCTCCAGAACTTGAAGGCATTTGCGAAGTAACGATATATGGAACACATTGTGCACGGCTGACATTTCCTCTGGAAGTTCCAATTGATATGATACTTCTCCTCGATGATTCAGAATCTTGAAGGGTCCTATATATCTGGGGCCTAACTTTCCTTTGAGCTGGAAACGCTGCATTCCCTTCAAAGGCGACACTTTGAGATACACAAAATCTCCGATATTGAAAGAGTGGTCTCGACGTCTCTTGTCGGCATAACTCTTCTGTCTTGACTAGGCGGTCTTGAGGTGCTCACGAATCTTGTGAACTTTCTCTTCTGCTTCTCGTAGGATGTCGGGTCCGAAAATCTGACTCTCTCCTACTTCTAACCAATTCAAAGGGGTACGACACTTCCTTCCATACATGAATTCAAATGGGGCCATTTGCAAACTAGCCTGATAACTGTTGTTGTATAAAAATTCTGCGAAAGGCAGACAGTCTTCCCGTTTAGATACATATTCTAGCACACATGCTCTCAACATATCTTCGAGTATTTGATTTACTCGCTTCGTTTGTCCATCAGTCTCAGGGTGATAAGCTATGCTGAAATCTAGTCGGGTTCCTAAACCTTCTTGGACTTTCTTCCAGAATTTCGAGGTAAACTGAGTTGCTCGATCTGATACAATGTTTTTGGGGACTCCATGCAAACTGGCGATTCTAGCGATGTATAACTCTACTAGCTTCAAACTCTGGTATGTGGTCTTGACTGGTAAGAAATGGGCTACCTTGGACAATCTGTCAACTATAACCCAAATAGAGTCATTTCCCCTACTAGAAGTAGGTAATCCGGTGATAAAGTCCATTCCAATTGAATCCCATTTCCATTCCGGAATCTGTAATGGTTGCAACAGTCCTGCAGGTCTTTGATGTCACGCCTTGACTCTCTGACATATATCACACTTGGCTATGTAGCTTCCAATTTCTCTCTTCATCTTATGCCACCAAAATTGCTCCTTCAAATCCAGATACATCTTCGTTCCTCCGTGGTGGATAGAATAAAGAGTATCATGGGCCTCTTTAAAAATAACTTCTTTCAACTCTGAATCTGCTGGTACACAAAGACGTCCTTTGTACCATAGAACTCCTTCTTCATCCTCGGTGAATCCGGGTACCTTGCCTGTATGGATACGATGTTTGATTCCATCAATACTAGCATTTCCTTTCTGCGCCTCCTTGATCTGACTAATCAAAGTCGGTTGAAGTTCTATGCTAGCCAAAAATTCTTCACTTACTAATTCCATTCTAAAATCTTCCATCTCTTTGTGCAAACTTGGTTGATCCTTCAGAATCATGGATTTTAAGTGGCACGACAATCTGCTAAGGGCATCCGCTACCACATTGGCTTTACCAGGGTTATAGTGAATGTCCATATCATAGTCCTTGATTAGCTAAATCCATCTTCTCTGCCTCATATTCAACTCCTTCTGTGTGAATATATACTTTAGGCTCTTGTGATCCGAATAAATCTCACAACAGTTACCCATCAGATAATGCCTCCATGTCTTCAGGGCTAGAACTATAGCTGCTAGTTCAAGGTCATGGGTAGGATAATTCTGCTCATGCTGCTTCAGCTGTCGGGATAGATAAGATATAACTTTTCCTTCTTGCATCAACACACATCCTAGACCGATCTTGGATGCGTCATAATACACATCAAAGGGCTTCATGAAATCCGGCATGATCAAGATTGGGTCTGAAATCAATCTCCTCTTGAGTTCTTGAAAACTCGCTTCACATTTGTCCGTCCATTCAAATTTCTTGTCCTTCTTTAGCAATTGGGTCATGGGTCTAGCGATACTAGAGAATCCTTCTACGAACTTGCGGTAGTATCCCGCTAATCCGAGAAATGCACAAACTTGGGTTTGAGTGGTCGGGGCTTGACAATCTTCAACATCCTTCACCTTTGCAGGTTCAACAGCAATTCCTCCGGCTGATACGATATGTCCGAGGAATCCTACCTCCTGTAACCAGAATTCACATATGCTAAACTTGGCATACAACTGATGCTCTCTATGGGTTCCAAGGATGGTCCTTAGGTGTAGCTCATGTTCTTATTCTGATTTGGAATAGATCAGAATGTGATCGATGAAAACAATGATAAACTTATCCAGGAAGTCCATAAAAATCTTATTCATGAGGTTCATGAAATAAGCGGGGGCATTGGTTAATCCAAAATACATGACATTATACTCATATAATCCATATCTGGTGGTAAAGGCAGTCTTTGGAATATCCTCTGCGTGAATCTTGAGTTGATGATAGCCAGTTCTAAGATCAATCTTAGAAAACACTTTGGCACCAGTCAACTGGTCAAACAGGTCTTCTATTTTTGCAACGGGTACTTGTTCTTGATGGTGACATCATTCAACTTCCGATAATCCATACACAAACGGTTACCTCCATCTTTCTTGTCCACAAACAAGACAGGTGATCTCCATGGTGACGCACTTGGTTGGATCAATCCTATTTCCAGCATAGCATCCAGTTGCTTCTTCAATTCCACTAGTTCCGTCGGGTTCATACTATATGGTCTCTGGGCTATGGGTCCGGTTCCAGGGATTAGTTCAATGCTAAACTCGATATCCTGATCTAGGGGCATACTAGGCAAAACATCTGGAAATACATCGGTGTATTCATAGACTATCCGGACTTGGTCAATGGTTGGCTGGGCTATACTCTTGTTGCACTTGAATTGACGGGACAAGGTTTCAGATACATGCTCGACTGATATTCCGACTGTACTGGTCATTGTTATGGCTTTCTTGGCACAGTCAATTAATCCTTTATGTTTGGACATCCAATCCATTCCTAGTACTACTTCCAAACCTTTAGTTCCAAGTACTATTAGATTAGCATAAAAATCTATGCCATGGATTTGGATAGGTATGGCTTTGCAAATCTGTCTAGCTTTGGTGTTTGAACCAGGTATTTGAACTATCATAACATGATTCAATTTGGTGGGTTGAATCTTACTAGTGCATGCAAATTCTTCAGTAACAAACGAGTGCGATGCTCCAGTATCAAACAACACTCTTGTAAGTACTGAGTTAACAGAAAACATACCCAACACGACATCTGGCGCTTCTTGGGCTTCTTTAGCATGCATGAGAAAGAGACGACCATTGCGGTTGAATGAGTTCCCTAGGGCAAACCTCCTTCCAGGCTGCACACGACGCTGCTGCTGAGCTGGGGCATTTGCATTGGGGGCTGCGGCAATCTTCTTGGGGCACTCATTGGAATAGTGACCCTTGGTTCAACATTCATAACAATTCACTTGAGACTTGTCCTTTGCTGCAACAGGCACATCATTGCTTCCAGTCCTTGGGGCAGTGTTGGCGTTGGTGGCGACATTGTTGTTGTTGAACTTGGGTGGAGCACGATTGAAATTGCTGGGGTTGCCGGGGTTGTTGTGGGTTCCTCCGGGCCTTGGGTTTCCACGGTTGGGATAGGTCGGAAGGTTCATCGGGTGTGTGTTGGTTCTTAGGGAAAATCCTGGAGATGGGTTGGGGCGATACTTTGGTGTATGGTGGGTTCCTGGCTGATGCATCATGCGACGCTTGCGGTTCTCATTGGCTTGGTTGATCTTTCCTTCCATCTGAATGGCAGAGTCAACTAAGGCTTCAATATCAGCAAAGGGGATATTGACTAACACTGTCTGCATCTCATCGTGCAGACCATTCAGGAATCTCTCCTTCTTCTTGGCTTCAGTATCTATCTCATCCAGTGCATACCTAGCCAATGACAAGAATTTGTCCCGGTATTCCACTACGGGCATCCTTCCTTGCTTCAGTTCCCTGTATTCATCTCTCATCCTCTTGATCAAACCCCGTGGCACATGGATTTTGCTGAACTTGACTTTGAACTCTTCCCAAGTCATCATCTGACCTCTTGTCATTGCGCGAACGCTGTTCCACCATGCTCTTGCATCTCCGGCCAGGTAGTTGGTAGCAAACAACACTTTCTCGTTAGCTTCCACTCCTGCAACTTCTATATTGTTCTCCATGGTTTGCAACCAATCATCGGCATCGAGGGGCTCTTCAGACATAGTGAAAACGGGTGGATTGGTGTTCTGGAAATTCTTGAGCTTAGATCCATGGTTGTCCTAATGTCCATGGCCTTGATTGTTGTTGGCCATCTGAGCTATATGTTGAAGGGTGGCTAAGTTGTCTTGACGTTTAGCTCTTTAAGCTTCGCGGTCAGAAACCAACATTTGCAAGATTTGTAGCATCGGGTTTGGGGATGAAGTGCTTCCTCCGCGAGGCATCTGAAGATTGAGATAGATCATGAGGAAAGAGGGAAATTTCTAAGGTTCAGGGTTTGGTAAAGTTTTTGAAGTTTGACTCAGATTTTTCTAGCAACTTGATTTTCATTCATTCATTCATTCATAGCACACGATACAAACACACACCACAACAAAGGAAAACAGATGGTTTTAAGAACCATTCTGTGAAACTACGATACAGTGGGACCGAATACAACTCACTATGCTAGTGCTCAAGTGCTATTACTCCTCGGATTCGGTGTCCTCATTATCCTCATCATCGATGAAGGTGAAGTCATCCTCATCGGTGAAGAAATCCATGGCCTGATCCTCCAGAAAGTCATCATCATTGCTGAGATAGGAGTAGGGGTCTCCACGAAGGTCTTGCCCTGCATTCTCCCTCTCCTCCAACTGCATATCTCTCTCGTGGACAGTCTCCTCCAACTCTGTGATTTGGTGGCGAAGACGGGCAATGATGCTCTCCTTCTTGTCGAGGTGACGGCAGCGAGACTAGTGATCCTTCACTAGCATGGCAATGGTCTGATCCTTCTTGGCAGCGGTGGCATACTTATGGTTGGCGTAGGAGCGGGCATTGTCTAACTCCTTCTGACGGTCATACATCATGAAGCTGAGGTGGTCCAGTTGACTCTTCAGCTGTTGGTGATATGGGGCCTCCAGTAGCTGTCCCATAACATCACGCCTTGGGTAGAACTCAAAGCGGGTACCCTTTATCTGGTTGATACTCTGCCCACACAGACGGGCAAGAGCTTCCTGCATGGCCCTGGCAAGTCCATCGAGCCAGTTGTTCTCTCTCAAGGTGAACTGAATTCCCTCTGCGGTGGGGGCTTCAATATTTCCTCGGATACTTGCAACAACTAGCCACTACAAATCCTCTCCTTCCTGATCATTGAGTTGAGCTCCAAAGAACTCGGGGTGCGGACACTCCAGCATCTCGGCCAGCTGGTCCAAGTCACGCTCAAAGATGAGGTCTCCTCCATTCTCTAACTGATAAAACTTGTTGTACTTCACGTCCATCTATAAGAATACAGGATGAGTAAGTTAGTAGAGTGATCAAGTGTGTCAAATTTTATTTAAGTTTGCCAGAATTTTTGAGGAACATGAATTTTCATGAAAGAGTCTAAGTGGTAAGGAGCATAAGTTTTCATAAATACTCACTTCTTTGGTTTTGAAACTAAGTTTTTGATTCAAACTTCCATTCTAACTAGGGTCTCCTATGGTCAGGATGGCTCTGATACCAACTTGTCAACACCCAGATTTTTAATCACAGATGCATGTTATGCCATATATCGCAATCCCAGGATTACCATTTTGCGAGACATAACAGATTGGATATCACAGTACATCATCCATTACAACATACATAAGGTCTTACACAAATAAGGATCTCATGATCCAGTCTTAATACGAATCAAGTAGAGGAATAACGTAATAATAACGATAGCGTAGGAGAAGCTCCATCTTCAGGGTCACATGCAATGCTGACGATGGGAGATGATCCTAGTTGTCGTAACCTTCCTATTGTCCGTCTTCCTGATACCCCTCTTCATAGTCTGGCCACGGGAATATCCAGGGACAAAGCCATGAGTACTCTTTAAGTACTCGCAAACTAGTACTAGCAAGTGAAGTGGTTTTGGAATAGGAAGTACTAAGCTCTAGGGTTATTTTGCAAAAAGCCAGATTTACCTCTACTAAGTTCAGAAGCAAAGAAAGCTAGTTGAAAGTTTTATAACACCTAAGTGGGAACTTGAATTTCATATCACAACTCTGTTGTGGTCAAGTCAAAGTCATAATTCATTTCACAAGTCATTTTGAAAACATATGACGACGGAGCAGTATGGCCACTCCAACTGTCCATAACCGCGGACGCGGCTATTCGGATAGGTTGACACTCTGCAGAGGTTGTACACTTTCACCACAACATTCGATACATCCATCAGGAACAATCCTGAATTCACCATACTCAGTATGCGGATAATCAATCCTAACCTTTCAATTACATGCCCTAGTATAGGCACCTCTCCTGTGAGTTTGGCCTCCCAACCATGACCAACTGTCATCTTGGGTACTGCACAAGTGGACAATCTTCACAAGGTAGCCTTAGCTCAGACCTTGGCCGCAAGGGAACCCATACTAAGGTATATAAATTTCCAGTTAAGCCCTACCCAAATTTTGGGTATTGTGGTTGTACGGTAAAATTGGAATGGTATCTCATCCAGACAACCATCAATTTTATAAAGGGCTAAGGCTCATGCCTCAACATTTTCATCATAAAAATCATCTGGTGTTCAAGAACACATGTCAAAACATTTCATCTGGTGTTCAAGAACACATGTTGTTGTTATTGTTGTTGTTGTTGTTGTTGTTGTTGTTGTTGTTGTTGTTGTTGTTGTTGTTGTTGTTGTTGTTGTTGTTGTTGTTGTTGTTGTTGTTGTTGTTGTTGTTGTTGTTGTTGTTGTTGTTGTTGTTGTTGTTGTTGTTGTTGTTGTTGTTGTTGTTGTTGTTGTTGTTGTTGTTGTTGTTGTTGTTGTTGTTGTTGTTGTTGTTGTTGTTGTTGTTGTTTCTATTGTTGTTGTTGTTGCTGCTGCTGTTGTTGCCGCTGCTTATGTTTCTTTTGCTATTTCTGTTGCTGTGTTGTGTTTGTTGTTGTTGTTGTTGTTGTTGTTGTTGTTGTTGTTGTTGTTGTTGTTGTTGTTGTTGTTGTTGTTGTTGTTGTTGTTGTTGTTGTTGTTGTTGTTGTTGTTGTTGTTGTTGTTGTTGTTGTTGTTGTTGTTGTTGTTGTTGTTGTTGTTGTTGTTGTTGTTGTTGTTGTTGTTGTTGTTGTTGTTGTTGTTGTTGTTGTTGTTGTTGTTGTTGTTGTTGTCACTGCCGCTTTCTTCTTCTTCTTCTTCTTCTTCGCTATTCTTTATTCTTCTTTGTTAGTCTTCATTGTTGGTGCTGTTGTTGGTGTTGTTGTTGTTGTTGTTGTTGTTGTTGTTGTTGTTGTTGTTGTTGTTGTTGTTGTTGTTGTTGTTGTTGTTGTTGTTGTTGTTGTTGTTGTTGTTGTTGTTGTTGTTGTTGTTGTTGTTGTTGTTGTTGTTGTTGTTGTTGTTGACAATGGAGAGATAGAGGGCCTAGGGTCTTCGGTTTTCACCAGTAGTTGTGCAAAAACATCTGATGGGAATAACAGATAATAATAAAGTACTCATGTAATTGTTAGAGCAAGATAATTATATGTGGGCAGTGCATCCATAAATGTTATCACCTCCGCAACCGCTTATGGCAATAACCTACTAGTCTCATCCATAGAAGAAAGAGAACTAATGATATGCATAGTGATGTCACCGTTAATCCCAAGTAAGTTCCTCACATACAGCCGTACTACCCTTTCTGTCACTGGGGTTCCTATCCTGCAGATCAGTCGTTACTCACACTCCCTTTATCTAGATAAATCCTCGGGGTCTTGGGTGTTGGGCCACACAGAGATAAAACAAAAACTTTTCCTCTAACGCGGTGATCCCAAGATCTAGCTGAGGTAGAAGGCCACGAGGTTTACCACTAGGCGCGCAATTGCGGATTACTGATGAAGCGCGTCAGTTGATGCAGTGCAGTCCTCACGATCCGATCGTCCTGGTGCTGGTCGCACATCACCTCTGTTGGTATCCACACGTACACGGAGGAGCACCGGCGGCAAACTGCTAGGTTCGTTACGGCGGCAGGACTGCTGTGGAGCTAGGGTTTCCAACACATGGAATGACCTAACCGAACAACGATTAACCCTTCTGGGTTAAGGTGCTCCACTATATATAGGGAGTGAATGTGGGCTCTGCTTCGCGCGACCCATTCACTAAAGCCCATATAACACTAGTCAGCGTGAGTCCAACTCAATAACTCAGCCCTAATCTGGTTTAGGTCCAACCCAACCAGATTACAGGTTCAGATCTAATCCGAACTTGCTCCCGCTCTTAAGTGTGTGACCCCGCAGGCTCATGGTTACTTGGACACGATTGGAGTCCGACTCTCAATCGATCGATCGAGCGGCTCCTAGCGAGCGTCGACTCCCAAGTACCAAAGAGTCATGACGACTTGCCTTTCTAATGCGACTTACGTCCGAGTCCCTTTTACCTCACGATATACCTTGTCAGACTATAGGCGAGTATTTGTCATCCCTTAAATAGTCCGACTCACTTCTCGATCCGAGATAAGTGATTCACCCAACTAACTCTTAGTCGATCGCCTCGGTTAACACTTAACCTAGTCGTGCATGGCCATGCTTTCCGAATCATATCTCACGAGAGGGCCCAGAGAATATCTCTCCGAGTGGAGGGGCAAAATCCCATCTTGGTTATTCACATCACGCAACTTGATTCTCAGTCGACCCGAACTCTGCCTTTATAACTGCCCAATTACGGATCAGCGTTTGACAGAACCTAAGTCGGTGATCCTCAACTCGGACTATGCAACAACCTCAGGTCTAAGGATTACATTGATTGAGATATACAAATGACAACTTGTTCGTTGTACCTCAATATGGGTCAATCCGACTCGCTAAAATCTTTAGCCTAGTCTGTGTAAGTTGGAATAGCATCTCACCATGCCCATGACAAGTGGAACCGAGTCATCAAGCCAACTTTCACATTGGTCTAAGTTGTGTGTCCAACACAACCTCAATGACCAAGGATATTTAGTACAAATAACATGAATGCATAGTTCCATAACAGAATCACATATTCAATAATACACATCAGATGTTTATACAAGGACTACTTAATATCTTTATGAATACAATGAGAAATCTCATCATACATGATTGCCTCTAGGGCATATTCCCAACAGTCTCCCACTTGCACTAGAGTCAATCTTTCGACATCACATGTATAGGCATCTAATGCCCATGGCTCTCAGGTGCGCCTCATGCTTCGGCTGGGGTAACGGCTTTGTCAACGGATCCGCAATATTTGCATCCGTGTGTACCTTGCATAACTTGATATCACCCTGATCCACGAACTGGCGAATCAGGTGGTACCACATGAGTATGTGCTTGTTCTTCTGGTGATGTCTAGGTTCCTTGGCTTGTGCAATAGCACCATTGTTGTCACAATACACGTCCAACGGATTGGATGAGCCCTGAACCACACCAAGATCCATGAGAAAATTCCTCATCCAAACAGCTTCCTTCGCTGCCTCCGAGGCGGCAATATACTCAGCCTCTGTTGTAGACGCAGACACAGTATCTTGCTTGGAACTCTTCCAGCTCACAGCACCTCCATTTATAATAAACACGTATCCGGATTGCGAACGAGAATCATCAGAGTTGGTAAGATAACTCGCATCCGTGTAACCCTTTACACTGAGTTCATCTTCACCACCATAAACCAAGAACATATCCTTAGTCCTTCTCAAGTACTTCAGGATATTTTTATCCGCTGTCCAGTGGATCTCTCCAGGATCAGCCTGTTATCTGCTCACAACACTTAGATCATAGGAAACATCCGGCCTAGTACAAATCATGGTGTACATGATGGATCCGACTGCAGAAGCGTATGGAATCGCACTCATCCGACTTCGCTCATCAGTTGTCGAAGGACACTGAGTCTTGCTAAGTTTTACACCATGGGACATCGGTAAGAACCCCTTCTTAGACGATTCCATGTTGAACTTCTTCAACACTTTGTCCAAATAACTACTCTGACTCAATCCAATGAGCCTCCTTGATCTATCTCTATAGATTCGGATTCGGAGGATGTATGTTGCCTCACCCAAGTCTTTCATTGAGAAACTCCTTTCCAATGATTCTTTGGTTTCTTGCAACATCTGGACATCATTTCCAATTAGTAATATGTCATCCACATATTATATTAGAAAATTTACTTTGTTCCCACTAAACTTCTTGTACAAACAAGAATCATGATCACTCTTGATGAAGCCAAACGATTTGACTACCTCATCAAAGCGAATATTCCAACTCCGAGATGCTTGCTTCAACCCATAAATGGATTTCTGAAGTTTGTACACCTTGTCAGCATTAGCCGGATCGACAAAACCCTCGGGCTGTATCATATACACGTCCTTGGTTAAATTTCCATTAAGGAAAGCCGTTTTGACATCCATCTGCCATATCTCATAGTCAAAATAGGCCGCTATAGCTAACATGATCCGAACTGATTTAAGCATCGCTACGGGCGAGAAAGTCTCGTCGTAATCAACTCCTTGAACTTGTCGGAACCCCTTCGCGACAAGGCGTGCTTTATAGACGGAAACATTCCCATCCATATCAGTTTTCTTCTTAAAGACCCATTTGCACTCGACGGGTCTTGCACCGTCTGGCAGATCAACCAAGTTCCAAACTTGATTTTCATCCATGGACTTTATCTCGGATCTCATGGCTCCAAGCCATGACTCGAATCGATCCCACCATCGCTCCAATAATTTGCTTACTCATCACCGCCTAACAAGAACACATCACGAACACTTGTAATCTTGCCGATCTTCGTAGTACAGTGTCTTGCTGCCACCGCCACGACCGACTCAACCTCCAAGGTTTTTGCCGAATAGCTACTAGCGGTTCCTCTCGAATTTCTTGAGCTGCACCTTTGCTCCCACTTCCCCGACCGAGAAACTCTTTCTCAAGGAAGACACCGTTCGGCGACAAACACTTTGCCCTCTTCTCGGTTGTAGAAGTAGTAACCCAAGGTTTCCTTTGGATACCCCACGAAAATACATTTATCCGACTTGGCCGTTAGCTTGTCCAACTGAAGTCGCTTGCCAAATGCTTCACAACCCCAAATCTTAAGAAAAGACAAACTCGGCTTTTTGCCTGTCCGCATCTCATGCGTGTCTTCTCTACCGATTTTGATGGTACTGTTTAGTGTGAACGCCTTTGTTTCTAGACAATAACCCCAAAATGATAAAGGCAGATCTGTCGACTCATCATTGATCGTACCATGTCTAACAAGGTCCGATTCCGCCCGAAACACCGTTCCTTTGCGGCGTTCTGGCGGAGTAAGTTGAGGAACTATTCCACAACTTTCGATGGTCATCAAACTCATGGCTCATGTACTCGCCTCGGTCCGAATCAAGAAACTTTATTTTCTTGCCGAGTTGACTCGTGCTTCATTCTGGAATTCTTTGAACTTTTCAAAGGCTTCCGACTTATGTTTCATCAAGTAGATATATCCATACCTACTCAAATCATCGATGAAGGTAATGAAGTACTCATAACCACCTGGCCGTCGTGCTCATTGGTCCACATACATCACTATGTACTAGTCCCAACAAGTCGGACGCCTTTCGCAACTCTTTGCAAAAGGTGTCTTGGTCATTTTTTGCCGAGTAGGAAAGATTCGCATGTCTCGAACGACTCCAAGTCGAACGAAGTTAGGAGTCCATCATCATGGAGCCTTTTCATGCGTTTCCAACTTATATGACCAAGCCGACAGTGCCAAAAGTAAGTCATATTCAGATCATTTGGTTTCAACCTTTTAACATTTATGTTATAAACCGACTCACCATCAAGATTCAAAATAAATAACCCGTCCTGGACGGGTGCAAAGCCGTGAAACATATCATTCAAATACAAAGAACAACCATTATTCTTGATATTCGACTCATAGCCTTGCCTCATCAAACATGAAGCAGAAATAATGTTTCGACTGAGCACTGGAACATAATAACAATTATTCAGTTCCATAATGAATCCGGAAGGTAAATGAAGTAGCATCGTGCCGACTTCCAACATAGCAACTCTTGCTTTGTTGCCGACTCGAATATCAACCTCGCCTCTTGCTACGCTCCTAGTTCTTACCAGTCCCTGCAACGAGTTGCAGATGTGAATAACTGATCCGGTATCATATACCCAAGAACTATTAGGTGCATCAGCAGGATATATGTCTATAACATTGCAAACAAGTGTACCTGAGTCGGAAGTCATACCTCCACTCTTGGCTTTATCGGCCAAGTACTTGCTGCAGTTCCTCTTCTAGTGGCCATCCTCCTTGCAGTAGAAGCAAGTGGATCCGGCTGAAGGAGATGGCTTAGTCCCTGAGGAAGCGCTTGGGACCGGGTCCGTAGCCTGCTTTCCTCCTGACTTAGCCTTCTTCTTAGTCCAAGAACTCTTCTTGAACTTAGCCTTATTCTGCACCATCAACACTTGACTGGTGCCCTTCTTGAGATCCGTCTCTGCCTGCTTGAGCATCCCATGCAATTCAGTGAGCTTATTATCCATACCATGCATGTGGTAGTTCGAAATGAACTGACCATATGCACTAGGAAGAGAGTTCAGAATTATATCCATAGAAAACTCTTCGCTAATGGAGTAGCCAAGCCTCTCCAGAGACTGCACGTAACCAACCATTTTGATCACACGCGGACTCAGTGGATCACCATCCTTAAGCTTGCAACTCAGCAAAGCCTGAGAGACTTGATACCTCTCAGTCTTCGCCTGAGCCTGGAACATACTTTTGAGGCTTTCGATCATATCGTAGGCCTCAACATGCTCGAACTGCTTTTGCAAGTCCGGTTCCAGGTGAGCAAGCATAAGACAGCTAATATCCGTGGACTCATCCTTAGCCCGACGGTAGGCATTGGTGGCTGCTACAGTCGCATTCTCATTCGGCTCATCTGGAAGTGGGTTGTCTAGGACATGGTCCTTCTTTTCTTGTTTGAGAACAATTCTCAGATTTCGATACCAGTTGGTAAAATTAGTGTCGTCCAGTTTATCTTTTTCAAGGATAGTTCTCAACGCAAAACCGAATATCTGAGAGTGACTTCTACTTGGTGCCATGATCTACAACAGAAAATATGCAAAACACGTAAGACATGCATTCATAAAAGAGCAAGCATATTAAATATTTTAATATTTTATGCTCCCACTAGAACCAACACCCCTCCGATGGTTTCTTAGTGATTCAGGATCCTAAATAATCAAGTCGGCTAGTGAGCTTTAGCATCACCTCTAGCCGCCAAGTGATCTAGGTAGACAACTCCTTGTCAATCGCATCTCATGCGACTCCTGTTGGACGGGTGGCATCACATTCCCCGGCTCCCATCCGACTTTTCCCCGAGTCCCACAACCATTGTGATAGACCCGTCTAGCTTACCGAGTGTTTCTGCAGTAAGAGTCCGACTCGAACCCACCTAGTCGGAAAGAATTGGCAGAACCTCAATTTTATGAGCCCACTACCAAAAATGTCCGACTTGTGATGGTGCAAACACTGGTGGGAAAACCGACTAGACCTTCTTTGAGGGATTAAATTTTACCGACTATCTAATAGAGGTAAAACAGAGACATAACAATAACACAAAATAAAGCAATTATAATGTGAAATGGTATGGCTCTCTTCATGGCGATCTCCATCTCCACAAAGCCTGTAATCCGACCCGTGACAACTCTTGTCACTTGCCGTCTTACTCCATGTCGCTGACATGTACAACACCTTGAATGCCTTCCGGGTTCTCCAAACAGCTACACTAGCTTAGTAAAGTAAATTACATAGAGAATCCGACACGCAGGTCGTTATACAATAAAATGACAGCACATAGGCTCCAACCGGCTGACAAAAACCATGATTCGCAGATCACGTATGAATTACACACATACATCACATGCACATGAACCATACCATTCACAACTTCCTGCAAAAACAAGTTATGCATAGATACAATATCTACCGGCGTTGTGAAACTCGAAACGGCATCTAAGGCGCTACGACAGGGCGAAGCCGGCGGTTTCCGAAAACGTAGATCTCATCTACGATCCGAACATGGATTCCGACCATCATTCCGATTCGATCAAACTCTTTGATCTTCGATCACCGCTTCTGGATTTACGTGTCACAGTCTACCCCGATGGCGGAAGCCGACCGGTAGGGGTATGTCGTTCCACGACCTCAGCAGTATGATCACGGAAATCAGATCTACCATTCCCCGAGTACAGTTGATCCAATCAACCTCGTACAAAACCGATCTATCTCATAGATCGACCACCAAACAACACATAGATCTCATCTACATCCTACCGCATATCACATATGCGACATCTCGAGCCTAAAACCAGAAGCTATCGCTCTGATACCACTGTTGGGCCACACGGAGATAAAACAAAAACTTTTCCTCTAACGCGGTGATCCCAAGATCTAGCTGAGGTAGAAGGCCACAAGGTTTACCACTAGGCGCGCAGTTGCGGATTACTGATGAAGCGCGTCAGTTGATGCAGTGCAGTCCTCACGATCCGATCGTCCTGGTGCTGATCGCACAACACCTCTGCTGGTATCCACACGTACAAGGAGGAGCACCGACGGCGAACTGCTAGGTTCGTTACGGCGGCAGGACTGCTGTGGAGCTAGGGTTTCCAATACATGGAATGACCTAACCGAACAACGATTAACCCTTCTGGGTTAAGGTGCTCCACTATATATAGGGAGTGAATGTGGGCTCTGCTTCGCGCGACCCATTCACTAAAGCCCATATAACACTAGTCAGCGTGAGTCTAACTCACTAACTCAGCCCTAATCTGGTTTAGGTCCAACCCAACCAGATTACAGGTTCAGATCCAATCTGAACTTGCTCCCGCTCTTAAGTGTGTGGCCCCGCAGGCTCATGGCTACTTGGACACGATTGGAGTCCGAATCTCAATCGATCAGTCGGTAGCGGCTCCAAGCAGAACGTGCCAACTCCCAAGTACCAAAGAGTCATGACGACTTTCCTTTCTAATGCGACTTACGTCCGAGTCCCTTTTGCCTCACGATATACCTTGTCAGACTATAGGCAAGTATTTGTCATCCCTTAAATAGTCTGACTCTCTTCTCGATCTGAGATAAGTGATTCACCCGACTAACTCTTAGTCGATCGCCTCGGTTAACACTTAACCGAGTCGTACATGTCCATGCTATCCGAATAATATCTCACGAGAGGGCCCAGAGAATATCTCTCCGAGTGGAGGGGCAAAATCCCATCTTGGTTATTCACATCACGCAGCTTGATTCTCAGTCGACCCGAACCCTGCCTTTATAACTGCCCAGTTACGGATCAGCGTTTGACAGAACCTAAGTCGGTGATCCTCAACTCGGACTATGCAACAACCTCAGGTCTAAGGATTACATTGATTGAGATATACAAATGACAACTTGTTCGTTGTACCTCAATATGGGTCAATCCGACTCGGTAAACTCTTTAGCTGTAACTACCTCGGTGAATTATTCTCCTAATTACAAGCCTGGATGAGCGGAAATGATTGAAATAGTACGGTGGGGCCCAAATGCCACTCACAGGTAGACCTTTCAGCCGTCCCAACCATTTCCAAACATCGGGACAAGAACGGGCGGCGTAATCGGCAGGCGAAGGGATCAACTACATACACAAATGAGTATGTATGCAAGCCACCATACAACAGTACATCAGAGCCATTCCATCTAAAAGAAAAGAGATATAGCAACGCCATACGGCAAGATTCAAATGTCCTAGATAGATATAATAGTTTAGGATATCTCCTCATACATCAAACATCAGAGTATCAGGCGGAAGCGGCAAACAAGATCCGAGTACGGATAAGAAGCAAATCGGCATAAGATGCCCCATAAATAAACACATCCCGCCCACAGATCTCACGGATCCCCGTTCCCGGAATCTCTACACCGAATGATCGTTGCCCACATCGTCCGTATCCTCCACCCAGTATCCATCTCGTGAGTGTACCTGTTCATCTGAATCAAATAATTTATCGTGTGAGACCCTAGGGTACTCGGAAGTCTTTATGGCTCTAAAGGGACACAACCTGGGTGACGAATTGCAGCAAAAGATAAACCCTAACAGTTCTATAGATACTACGCTAACCATCCGCCTAACCAAAGATGAGCGGATGTCCGTGAATTAATGACAACAGTTATAAGATATCAACAGATCCATCCTCCTCCTCGCTTACCAACGAGGAAGCGGACGAACAACCCCCCATCCGTTGGCAGTTTTATTAACCATTCCATGAGTGTTGCACTATTTACTAGTCAATTACTTAGTCAAATTAAAGCGGTTCTTTAGTTATGCTTGTCTATGATCGAGAAACTGTGCTCCAAGTCGTCCATAACCGCGGACACGGCTTTCAGAAAGTTTTACCCTGCAGGGGTGCACAAATAGCAACACACACTCGATCAACCTCGGAAAAACCAAATCAAAACCCAACAAGGCTTTCACGACAAAGCAATCACAGGATTCAGAAATATTTCAGGGGGCCACCCCATTGAGTACACCATAGCGAAGTTAGTGACTCGAGACGGACTCAAGGTTTGCGTCAATGGTCAGAAACGATCGGGAACCCGAAAATGTGACTGGCTTGTCGATACTGAAAACACTCCCTTCCCTAAAGCAGACTCGCACAATTTAAATAAAGCAGTAAAGCATGGCATAAGTACAAGATAGTAAATAAAACCTCAAACTAGTTTTTGGCCCCAAGAAATAAGAATGAATCAAGCTCTGGCTCAGGGGGGTCCCATAAGCCTCCCGGATGTGGATAGCGCGAATAAACAAGGAACATGAATCAAGTACTCGGGGTCCTACGGGACGCAAGTGAGCATGAAAAACCAAATAGCAGATATTGCTCACCGGTGCCACTTTCATTAGTTATCCCATTACTACTCAGGTTAAGTTGTTTAGGTACCTCGTTATCCATCAGACTCTCACATACCCTACACATGCTGTTCTACGACTCGCATGGCTCAAACAACTCCTGTGGTAATGGCTCATGGGATGAAGGAACAAGCTTTGGTGGGGTGTAAAAGTAAAGGCTATGCAATACTTGGGATTCAGTTTAATGCAATCGCGACTCAATGATGCAAGAATAAGATAGAGTCAATATGTACTATATGTATGCAAGCATGTGGTAGTGCTTGCCTGGCAGCTCAGTTGAAGCGAGAGAAGGATCTGGGTAGTGCTCCTGGGTCTCTTGAGATATCCCCTGCTCAGCGTCTATTCGAAGAAGAACCAAACAAACAAGGGCCAACATAAATAAAGTGCACAAGCATAGGAATAAAATGCGACAAGCAAACAATCATGCCATGATGAATGATGCACAAGTTTCATGGCAATAAATGTAGCATGGCATGGGTGAGGTGTAGAATACAAGAAATAAACATTTTATTGAGTTTTGGCCACATTTTATCCTCATCTTAGTTGCTGTTTACATTATATTTATATGATGCATGCTGCAAAACAGAACATGGAATGCATAAACAGAAAGGTCTCGTCGAGCTATTCATTTTAGACATATCATTTATTAAATTTGGAGTTATAAAACCAAAGTTATTAATTTATTAAGAAAAGGGCATTTTATTGTAATTTAGTTCAACTTGAAATTTTAAGTGCCCAAAATATATTTTGGATGGCATATTTGAAATCCTCACATTTTTCTGATTTCAAAACATATATCATTTGTATTATTTGGATTTGTATTTTAAAAGTTATTATAAATCTGATTTGAATTTTGAATTTGAATTAAATATGAAAAGATTTGAATTAAAAACAGAAAACAGAGAAGCTTTGTTTCTACTGAGGCTTACTTAACCACAAACACTGACCAGTGGGGTCAGGGCTGACTGGGACACAGCGCGCGGATAAACGCTTTTTACATCGCAGCTACCTAGTCCCTGAGAATGACAGGTAGGGCCACGGCACACGCGGACCCGCACGACAGTGGGCGGATGCGAGGCTGCCACGCGGCACAGTGGGGGGTTGCGGGTTGAGACGGTGGAACCTGGGGTACCTTTTTGCAAAACGTCTGGGAGGCTGACAGGCGGGCCTAGAGGGAGCGCGGGTTGAGGAATAAAAAGCCAGGGAGGGTTTTTGCAAAAGTGTGGCGGCACTGTGGATCTTCTCCACCGTCTGGCGTGTGCGGTCGTGGCAATGCGAGGCGGGCTCGAACCACGTGGGACAGCGCGCGCAGCGACGCGGGCTAGGTGGGGGTTGTTGTCAGAAGGGCGGCAGGCGGCTAGGTAGGGTTTGCGCGACGCGGGAGCGAGCAGACGCGCGCGCTCGCCGGTGCACTGAGCGTGCTCGACGCAACGATCGGCGTGTACAGGGAGCCACGGCGAGAACGGAGGTGTTAGGTGGAGAGAGGAGCTCACCGCGAGGCTGCTGGCGGTGTTGGATCGGGCCGGGGAGCAGCAGATCGTCGACGGAGCTGGCGGCCGGCGAGAGCTAGGGTTTCGTCGGAGCGGTGTCGGCCTGGGGCTCCTGGTCCTCCTCCTCCTCGTCTGCGGGTACAGGGACGATGCGGAGGGCCTCCTCGACCTTGCCGACAACCTCCTGCCCGCCTACGCCTCCTGGATCGCCGGGGATGGTGGAGACCGACGGTTGGCCGGCGACGGTGTAGATGGTTGCGGTGGAGAAGAGGGGAGGAAGGGCAAGGCCCTGGGGCGGATCTGGGAGAGTCCAGAGGCGAGGGAGAGGGGTAGATAAGGACGGGAGGGGAGAGGGGTGCCGTGGGGAGGTGGTGGTGATAAAGGTGGCTTCGGCCACCTTTTCCTCCTCCACCCATGTGCTCGAGCTGGAGGGGAGGCAGGCACGGGTGGGGCTTCCAGGTGGGGCCAGGGAGCATCCAAGGATGGGAGGCTCGATGTGGGGCACGCTTGGCAGGGAGAAGGAAAGGAGAGAGGAGAGGGGAGGCTCGGGCTAGGGTCGGGTGTAGCTCGGTTAGGAGCTAGGGTTGGCTAGGGGAGGGGTAGATGGGGTGGTTAGAGAGAGAGAGGGTGGCCAGGTGGGGCCTGCAAGGCAAAGAGAAGAGAGATAAAGGGTGTGGCATGGAGCTAGGGTAGGATGGGGCTCGGGTTAAGGTTAGATGAACTAGGGTTTAGGAGAGAGGGGTAAGTGAGAGGGGGTGGTGTAGCTAGATAGGATTTGAACAAAACCAAAACAAGAGTGACAAAAGAAAGGGGTGAGGGAAAAGGTCTAGATACTTGCATGCATCTAGCTAGATCAAGCACAAGAAGGAGAGGGAGAGAGGAGAGAGAATGATCCACTCAAAGAATTTCAAATAAAATCCAAATGACTTAGATGTGGTGGTTCTTGCATGGCCCATGCATGAATAGTAGATGCCACATTTGATTTTGTGAGAACAAAATTAAATCCCATGGCATTTATTTCCATGCATTCCCAAATATGGAATAAAGGTCAAGCAAAAGAAATTAGAATTAGATCCATCCTATCTCCCATGAGCTAGATTAAATACCAAAAGAAAATAGAATACAAGCTCATGGATAATGGAATGGTGGAATTATAAGGTGGTGAAAGAAAGGTGGTGGAGTGGAATAAAAGATATGCCCCCAACTCAACTTGGGCATTTAAACAATATATCAATATCCAAATACAATATCAAGAGACAAATACAATTGATAATGCATATGAGAGAAGAACCAACACAAAAAGGGTTTTATATGATGCTCAAATGCAAGGTGGCATGATGACATGAGCATGATATAATGATGATGCAACAATTATATATATGAAGAAGCCATTATATTACTAGACCAAGTAGCATTACAATTTGTTAGACAAATGGGATGCTACATTAGCCTAGTCTGTGTAAGTTGGAATAGCATCTCCATGCCCATCACAAGTGGAACCGAGTCATCAAGCCAACTTTCACATTGGTATAAGTTGTGTGTCCAACACAACCTCAATGACCAAGGATATTTAGTACAAACAACATGAATGCATAGTTCCACAACCGAATCACATATTCAATAATACACATCAGATGTTTATACAAGGACTACTTAATATCTTTATGAATACAATGGGAAATCTCATCATACATGATTGCCTCTAGGGCATATTCCCAACATTGGGTACCTGACAAGTCCTTAGATTGAGGCAAGAGAGGGTACTACAATCATCAAGTCATATAAACTAATACATGATCCCATCTATGATAAATAACATGCAGACAAAGCTACATGGCTAGGCCGAAGCCCTTAGCCCAAGGAGAATTACTCACACATAGAGATGAAATCGACAATCATAAAAATTGTAATAGAGATCATAGAGTTGATAACAAATAGTCTTAAAATGTCGCCAATTGGAGATGAGATCTACTATTACAAGTGGTGGAATATGGTGATGGCGCCTAAGAGCGCTTTGTCAGGAAACCCCAAGAGCAAGGTGTGATGCAGCACAACAGCAAGTCTTCCCTCTGTAAGAAACCGAGGTTATCAAACAAGTAGGGGGAAGGAAACGTCACACAGGTGTTGCAAGCAACATGGAAACATGCACAACACAAACTCAAGACTTTGCCCCTACTAACAGTGAGGTTGTCAATCTCACCGGTTGCTGTAACAAAGGATTAACTGTATGGTGTGGAAGGTAATGATGGTTTGCAGTAAGAAACAGTAACAGTGGAATATGTATCAATGGTAAAGATTGGACCGGGGTCCATAGTTCACTAGAGGTGCTCTCCTTAGATAATCAAACATGGCATGAAGGGTAAACAAATTACAGCAGGGCAATTGACAGGACTGAGCAAGGCATAACAATGCACTACTAGACAAAAATATCCTATGAGATTCGATTGGGCAATACAACAATATACATAGACCGCCATCCAACTGCATCTATGACTAGAAGTCCACCTTCAGGTTATCATTCGAACCCCCTCCAGAATTAAGTTGCAAGCAACAGGCAACTGCTTTAAGCAAAGTGTGTAAGGTAAACAATACACTTGTTCCATGAATAAGAGATCGTTGTTTTCTCCCTAGTGGCAACAACACATCTACAACCGTAGATATTTCTGTCACTTCCCTTGATTAAGTAGAGGCATGAACCCACTATCGAGCATAAATACCCCCTCTTGGAGTCACTAGGAACTACTTGGACAAGATAGCTACTAACAACAGAGAGCATGCAAGATCACAAACAACACAGACATGATAGAATCAATAAGACAAAACCATTAATCAATCTGACATAGTAATCTCAATATCCATCGGATCCCCGCAAACACAACATGCATGATTACAAATAGATGATATCTTGATCATTAACAGAGCTCACAAGATCTAGACATGAAAGCACAAGGAGGAGATACAACCATATAGCTACTACATGGACCCGTAGTCCAAGGTGGAACTACTCACGCTTCATACCGGAGGCTGGCATGATGGAGAAGAAGGCCTCCGGGATGATCTCCCCTTCGTCAGGGTGCCGGGAAGAGCTTCAGATCCCCCCGATCTAGGGACGATGGTGGAGGCGGCTACATACGGTTTCGTGGAATATTGATCAGGTGTTTAGGGTTTTTGCATCGGGGGGACTTTATAGGTGAAGAGACGAGGCAGGGGGGGGGGGGCACCAGGGCGGCTGCACCCCCCAGGCACGCCTAGCCCTAGGCAGTGCCGCCAGGGGATGTGGCCCCCTGGTGAGTCTCCTCCGTCTCGTATTCTGGCTTCGTGTTCCCCACGGTAAAATATTGACTTTGGCTTTTGTCCCGTCCAATTCCGAGAATATTGATTTTCTTCCTTTCTGGAACAAAAAACAAAAGAAAATAGGCAACTAGCACTGTGGCAACTTGTTAATAGGTTAGTTCCATAAAACATATAAAAACACCTCAAAGTGTAGACAAAGCAAAGAAAAGTAGATACTAAACAAGCATGGAACATCAAAAATTATAGATACGTTTCTGACATATCAGATGGCTATGGTGGTGGAGAAGGGTTTAGAGGTTTAGATCTAGATCTATTCCCCCGGCGTGGCGGCAAAGAGAGTTGAGTATGAAAGAAGCGATGTTGTGGAGTCAGGGTCGGCTGTTTCTCGTCGCCTGAAGCCTCTTTATATAGGGGTCCCTTCACGAAACTTGTTCTATTTGACCTAAGGAGGTCGGTGCAAACTATACGGCGGCAACTATACGGCGGCGGGCCGTATAGTTGGTCGTTAAAATTGAAGTTGCCTCCTCATGGATCCTGGTTTCTTTGGCGTGTTGGAAATATCATATCTTTGGCATTAATGTATTGATTCCCTTCATAATACATCATTATCTGCGCATGCAAAAATAGCAAGAAAGGATTGGATACCCCTTTGATCATTAGGCATTAGTGGCAGGTTTTAGAGAGATATTTCATCAAATATATGAATAATAACTAGTTTAAATGCAGATGTGGATGGCTCTATTTCACATCCATCAACCTCAACAAGCTTAAACTTGACCATCTTGAGCAAGAAAACCAAAATCAAAAGAGAACTCAACATTTAAACTGAAATAATGAGATGATGATCTTACTTGTAGTATCATGTTTCCTCCACTTTATCAATCTGAAAAACTTTAGCATAGATAGAGTAATGGCAAGCATATCATATGGGTTTCATGAGTAAAAATGGATGATTCAAAAGAGTAAACTTTATTACATGTCATGTAATTAACTCATAGGCTTGCCTTTGAACAATAAAGTGTAATCATGTAGAATTAAGAATGTGAGAGTTTGTCATCATAATCATATATACTAGAGTATCTCAATTCCCTCACATCAATAAATCAAGACTTTTCAATCACTACTTTTCTATTCATTGTCCTTCAAGAATTTCAGTTTTTAAGTAATTGAGAGCATGCCAAAAAATTTCATTAGTTTATCAGGATAAGATGGACACTCGTGGCATCACAAAGGTTTTGTTTCTTTTGCATAATGATTGCTCATATCAGCCAGAGGAGTGATTCCATCATGTTACAGCTACCCAGGAGTGCCAAGAATCTTACCCATTATAGCATGCTGCTACATATGTTTAATCAACTCATAGCCGAAATCTAGGAGTTTCCTCCATGAAGATCGTTCGTAGGCTAGCGGAGTTTTTGGCATCCCATGAAGTTTGACATGAATAAATCTATATCATTCTTATGATTTACAAGTCAAACTTTGGCATGCTCACAAAAACTGCTAAACATTAATTCAATTGAACAAATCTTTTCAAAGAGATCTATCAAGTCAATCATTATTTTTTGTGGTGTTGAGTGTCTCTAGGAATAAGCTTTCAAGACTAAAACACTACAACACCCAAGTTTTTAATTGTAAGAATTTTTTATATTTCAAATTTTTAGCAATTTTTTAGGCAAGACTTGGTTAACTACAAGAGCTAGAACAAAACGTACCCAATTATGTATCCATGCAAACAAAATTTTACTACAATATAGAGACTCATTCCACCGATATAACATCTCAAAATTACTACTATCTAGCATGGGTTTCTCAAACTTCAAAAGTGGAGAGTCATAAGGAATACCTCTCATGTTTGGTTCCACTTCTCTCTTCCCTTTTTATTTGTTTCTTGGAAAATCGAAGTCAACCACTCTCCCACAAAGCAACGAGAACTTTGAGGCAGAAAGAAAAAGAGAGAGGGAAAATAAAGATAAACGGAGAAATCTTTTTGTGATTTTTGAGAAAGGGGATTAAAGAATAGAAAATTAGCGGCAAAGCTCATCTTGAAAATCTTAAACAAAATAAAATAACTAAGATAAAGTGTTGGGGAAACCAACACGAGTGCTTATAAACTCAAATGAAAGCATAACCTCAAAAATAAGATAAAGAAAATAAAAACCAAAATATATAAAATAGATAGAAAACCTCCCCAAGCTTAGGCTTTTGCAAGCCCTTCTGAAAGGACACTTACTGTCATTATCACTTTTGGTGTTCGTTAACAACAAGTAGATCATTTTATAGTGTGCTATTGTCTATAGGTTGATATAATGCAAAGTGAAAAGGACCTCTAATCCACGGAAAGTTCACTGCAAAGATTTACATGTTACTGGGAATTCCAGACCGGAGTATCTGGTCTGGCTGGACCAGAGTCTCCAGTGTGGACCGAAGTTCCGGCAGGAATCCCCAGAGGAGGCCCCTGTTTGCTGCCTGGGACATAGAGATGGCTGGTCCGGAGACTTGTCCGGAGTCTTCGGTCTGAGGCTCAGACCGGAGTCTCCGGTTGGGCTGGACCGGAGTCTCCGGCCCACCTGGATCACAAAAGGTCTTGGTCAGTAAGTATGCTAGTCCGGAGGCTGGACCGGAGATGGGCCGGAATCTCCGATGTAGACCGGAGTTTCTGGTGTGCAGGCCAGAGTCTCCGGTCTGACTTTTCTCCAATGGTAAGAAAACGGTTCAGTGGAGGGGACTGCTTAGAAATAGGGGACCTTATCCCCTTCCTCCAGCTGATCGACCCACTCAAGAACACTACCCCCATTTGAGACACCAAATCAACAAGATCTCTTCATCCAACCATCCAAAGTCATTGATCTTTGGAGAATCGAAGGAGGAGGCCTTAATCTATAGCTTCACTAAGAGAGATCTTCATTTCCCCCTCATTCACTTTAGGGCCCCCATGCTCTAGTGTTTCTTTGGAAACCCTAGCTTTTGATTTGATTCTTACAACATTGTATTTGATTGTTTGATAGCGTGCTTGTATTTGGAGCCTCCAATTAAGTTGTGGATGTGTGCCCCGAACTTGTTGTAAAGTTGTCGGCTTCCACCTCGAAGGTTGCCAATATAGTGGAAGAGGTGAATCGAGCCCTTTGGGTGAGGTTCATCGGAGAACAAGGGAGGCCTCTCGTGGTGTTGGTGGTTTGAAACCACCCTCTCTCCAAACATAGACGTACTTCCCCTCAAGAGGAAGGAACTACGGTAAACAAATCCTTGTGTCTCCGCGTCCACCACTTTGGTTACTTCTATCCTTTACCGCACTTTACTTACTTGTTCCTGCTTAGTGTTGTGCTAGTTAGTGCTTGTTTGACATATAGGTAAATTCACCTTAGTTGCATAATCTAGAGAATTTACCTTTCTTGTCAAACCCTAATTTGAAAAAGAATTTTTTTTGAAGTAGCACCTATTCATCCACCCTATAGGTGCCCATACGATCCTTTCAATTGGTATCAGAGCCTCGGCTCTTTATTTGGGCTTTACCGCCTAAGAGTATATGGGTAGCAAAGAAGGGGACGGTGATGGTGATCCTATCGCCTCGGTGACCATGGAGGATCTCAATAACTTGGAAACAAGATTGAGATCCACCATGGCCAAAGAGATCAAATAATTGCACAAGTTACTTGAACAACTTGTTAAAGATAAAGGTGGCTCATTATCCCCTTCTCCTCAAGAGGAACTTCCACCATTACCTAAGGGGAATGCCCCGGTATGAACCACTTGTATGGTGGTGGGGGGGTAATCAAGACAACACTAATTCCACCACAAAAAGGGATGGTGGGAAGGGAGAGCACGATGACTCTCATGGATGGTACACTCCTGACCCTCCAAATCCTGACCCTCATATAAATAATAGAGGAGACCCACCAAAGCTAGATGCATCTACTTTTGCTCAATGGCAATCTCTAATGAAATCTCATGTGCGCATCTCTTGTATTGAGTTATGGAACATAATTGAACAAGGACTCTACATTGGGGATCCAAACAACTTGACAAGAAGAGAAGTTGTCAATAGCCAACTAAATTCCACCACCTTGCACATGATACAACAAGGATTGGGTACAAAATATTACCCACACATTGAGCACCTCAACACCGCCAAGGAAGCTTGGGATGCTCTCACAAAGTTGTATGTTGGGAATGAGAGCATGAGAAGGAACCGGTATGATGCATTAAGCAATGAAGCCGAAGGATTCTATATGAAGGAAGGTGAAGATCATGAATACATGGATTGTAGGCTCAAGACCACCGCCACCACTTTTAGGAATGTGGGTGCCTCACATGTGGATGAAGCTTGGATAAAAAGGAAATATGTGAGTGCACTCATGCCCTTTGAGCCCACCGACTTGAAGAGCCTACAAGGAAGACACAACTACCACCTCATGACCTCCAATGAAGTTATGCAAGAGATGTCCTCTTTCAAGGTTGCCACCAAGAATGCCAAATGCCCGTGCTCGAGCCCTTGGAATGAGCAATGTTGTCAACCTTGCATTGAAGGCCAAAGTTGTGGATCATGGGGATGAAGATGATAGTGATGAAGGCCTCTCCATGGGCCACCCCGATGATGTCAAGATTGCTCATGGTGAATATATGGCTTTCTATGCAAAGAACTTTTGGAAGAACCCTGCCAAGGCCAAGATGGAAATGCAACGAAGAAGCAACCCAAAAGGAAGAAGAGAAAATGTCACTAAATTGAGAACTTGCTTCAATTGTGGTGACCGCTATCACTTTGTGGAGGGTTGTCCCTATGAGAAGATAGAAGATCATGGGGGTAAACTTGTGTTGAAGAAAACTTCCAAAGCTCCTTACAAGAAACCCTTCATCAAGAAGAATCCCATCAACAAGAAGTCGGGCGAAATTGTGTTGATCACTCATGAAGAGTACTCCTCCGACGATAAAGATGATGAAGATGATAAAGACGAAACATCAAGTGGTGTGTATACTCTTGCCACTACTTCTACTCCCACATTCTCCCTCTTCGACTCTCCAAATGAGAATCTATCCTACAAGAACATCACTTTCCTTATGGCAAGAGGAACGGAGGTATCTTCATCATCTCACACCACCCTCTTGAGTAATGATGAAAATGATGATGAAATGTCTCTTGAGGTTAAAAAGGAAATAATTGATTTTGATGAGTTAATGAATAACTTGCAATGGGAACACAAAAGACATTTTGTGGACCTCTTAGATCAACTTTATCACACCCAAGAGCTTCTTGATGAAAGATGTAAACTAGAAAGAGAACACCTGGTTGAGGTAGAAGCCCTAAATAATGCTCTAGAAGAAGAACAAGAGACTAGGATGTCCCTTGAACTAAAACTTGAAGGGCTTGATGGGACTAATGATTTAATTGTGAATAGACTCATTAAGGAACGTCACCTTGCTATTGATAAATATAAAAGGGCTAAAAATGACAAGATTGAGTTTGGTGTGGTTCATGAAAAACTTGCCGAGGACTTTAGTTTGCTTAACAAGGCTCACAAGGCATTGGAAAGTGAACTCTTGTCACTCACAAAGTCCCATGAAAAGCTTCAAACTCAATTGACCAATATTCCTTCACCTAGTAATTTCATTCCCTCTAGTAGTATAACTATTCTTGAAGAAAATGCTAGGTTGAAGGGGGATCTAGCTAAGACCACCTTTCCAAAAGTAAACAAGTCCATTGATGACCTCTTGAGTAAGAAAAGGTCAAATGGTGAGAAAGGGGGCATTGGTTTTGTCTCCAAAGACAAGAAGAAGAGCAAAAAGAAGAAGAAGGCCAAGCCCGCACAAGAGAAAAACAAGGCCATTGTGGATAGTAAGACCACAAGTGGTAAAACTATATCTCATGATGATTTTGCGGGAAGTGCTAACCCTAAATATGTTCTAATGCGTGATTATTATGGTGATGTGTATGCATAATATGTTGGCCCGTTTGATGGGTCCCCAAGACCCTTGTTGCTAACAAAAGAGGACCCATGAAAAATGGGTACCTAAAAATTAGCTTGATCTTTTGTAGACATATGCTTCCGGAGGGTCAAAGTGGGTGCATGATAGTGGTTGCACAAGTCATATGACCGGAAGCTCTTCTATTGTCAAGGAATTAAGGACAAATGATGATCAAATATCCGTGACATATGCCGACAAGTCAAAGTCTAAGGTAATGGGTTTTGGCAAGGTAGTGGTTTCCCATGATATTACACTCATGGACGTCATGCTTGTTGAGACCCTTGGTTACAATTTACTTTCAGTCCATTCTCTTGGAAAGATGGGCTTTGCCGTCTTTATTTCTGATGATATTGTGGTCCTCATGTGGAGCAAGTATATCAAGGTCGCTTTTGTTGGGTACGTCGAAAATGACTTGTAAGTGGTGGATTTTTCGGGGCAAACCACTACAAGTGCGATGTGCTTATTCGGAAAGGCTCATGTGAGTTGGTTATGGCATCGCCGACTATCCCATGTCAATATGAGAACTTTGCAAAGTCTCCACAAGGATGGCCATATTGTTGGACTAAAATAAAATGTTTCCTTTGCCAAAGATCGTGTTTGTAGGGCTTGTGTTCAAGGAAATATGCATGATGCTCCCCACAAGCCAAAGAACCGCATCAAGTCAACGAGGATATTGGAGATCCTTCATGTGGATCTCTTTGGTCCTCCATCTCATGCAAGTCTTGGTGGGAAGAAATATTGTTTGGTTATTGTTGATGACTTTTCAAGATACTCATGGATATATTTCTTCAAGTTGAAAAGTGAGACCCAAAAGACCTTCATCGACTTCATCAACTTGGTTCAACGTCAATACAATGTCCCCGTGTTGATAATAAGAAGCAACAATGGCACCAAGTTCAAGAACTACACCTTGAATGATTTTCTTAGTGATGAGGGTATAAAACACCAATATTCCGCTGCATATACCCCTCAACAAAATGGTGTAGCCAAGAGGAAGAACCAAACTATTATTGAGATGGCAAGGACCATGTTGGCGGAGTTTAAATCTCCATACAACTTTTGGGCCGAAGCCATCTCCACCGCTTGCCATGCATCAAACCGGCTCTACCTCCGCAAATAATTGAACAAGACTCCATATGAAATACTTACCGGTAACAAGCCCAACATATCTTACTTTCGGGTGTTCGGTTGTAAGTGTTTCTATCTCATAAAAGGTGTTCGTTGTCCAAATTCGATTCCATAGCATTAGATGGTATTTTTGTTGGCTATGGTCTCGAATCTCACACTTATAGTATCTATGATAAGCTCTCCGGAGCTGTCATAGAATCTTGTAGTGTGGCCTTCGAAGAATATGATGGTCCCCAAGGGGGGCGTGTTAATGCTTGTGATGCAGATGATGAAATGCCTCAGGATGCCATAGGAAGAATGGGTTTGGGGTATATCCGCCCCGTTGAGGAACCCCTTATGGAGGATCAAGAAGAACTATGCTCTACTCAAGTGGATCCCTCATCCTCACAACAAAAACATGCTCCATCTAACGAGGAGGACAATGACCCAAGCCAAAGAGAAGCTGTGGACCCTCAACATGTTGATCAAGGTGACATCTCTAGTGAGGAGGAGCTTGATTCACCATTCTCTAGAATGTCAAGTACTACCAATTCAATTACACAAGGAAGATCTATACAAACTGCCTTGAGACAAGCTCAACTCAATTCTACTAGTGTGCCTGATCAAGACAAAGGTCAATCGTTGCCTCTTAATGAAGAGAATGATTCCGGTGATGATAAAGGTCAAGTTGATGGTCAAGACGAGGACCAAAATGATGAAGAGGTCCCTCCAAGAAACAACAAGGAGATCCACACTCGTCGCGAAGCTAGAATTCATAGGATGTTGGAATTAATAGACCACTCTCTAGAGAATGTGGTTGGTGATCTAAGGAGAGGCATTTACACAGGAGCACAATTGAAGAGGTTCAGTGAACACCAAGCACACATCTCCATGGTTGAACCAAAGAAAGTGTGGGAAGCTCTTGAAGATTCAGATTGGTTGGAAGCAATGCACAAAGAGCTTAACAAATTTGAGAGAAATAAAGTATGGAAGTTAGTTGAAAACCCAAAGGATTGCCGCAATGTTATAGGCACCAAGTGGATATTCAAGAACAAGCAAGATGATCATGGAATTATAGTGAGGAACAAGACAAGATTGGTTGCACAAGGGTTCTCTCAAATTGAAGGCATTGATTATGGAGATACATATGCACCTGTGGCTCGCCTTAAGTCCATCCGTATCCTTCTTGATTATGCGGCACATCATAACTTTAAGTTGCAACAAATGGATGTAGAAAGTGTATTTCTTAACGGTCCATTAAATGAGTTGGTATATGTAAAACAACCCACGGGATTTGAGGATCCCAACTTCCCAAACCATGTCTACAAACTCGATAAGGCGCTCTATGGGCTCAAACAAGCCGCACGCACGTGGTATGAGCACATTAGAGAGTTGTTGTTTGACCGTGGGTTCATAGCCCACATTATGGTATTTGGTATCCTCGAGGGTCAACATTTTATCTTTGTGGATACATGGACTCGGATTGTTCTGGTGATAAGGATGATAGAGAATCAACATCAACAATTTTCTCTTTGTGGATACATGGAGTCCCGTTATTGTTGATTTTGCTCATCAGCAGCTTTCTTCTACTCTTTCAAGATAGCGATTTCCTCCTTCAAGCAGTTTATCTCCTCAGTGGCGGAGTCCTGTAGGACTTTTATTGATTCTTCATGCATCTTCAGCATGTCCTTCCTCTCCTGCTTGAGGATCTTGTTCTCGCTATCCAGCTGCTGAATGTGCTTGGATTGCTCGACAATATCCTTAGCCTTGGAAATGGTTTCTGCAAGTCGGAGAAAAGACAGTACACAATGAGTACTCGGAGAATGCACAAGACCAAGCCGGAGTACGGAAGAATAAAGGAAAAATAGACTCTTGCTCTTGATGATCTGTTCCTTCAAGAAGGCAGTTTTACCATTTTTGGCTTCCAAGTCCGCACGCATCTTCTGGTACTTGTCGTTGGCCATGCCCCTCCGAGAATTCTCATTCTATGGAAAGGAAAAAGTTAATCATTGTTTGGTCTACTTGGAGCATCGAGCCGGAAAATTTCCACCTAGACGCTCGGGGGCTACAGCGAGAGTTTTTAACTTAGCAATATGCTTAGTCTTTCTTTAAGCATCTAGTCTGAACTAATTCAGTTTTCGATTAGAAGCTTGGGGGATACAGTATAAAGTTTTTAACTCGGATGTATGCTTAGCTTCTCTTTAAGCATCTAGTCAAAACTAATTCAGTTACAACTAGAAGCTTGAGGGCTACAGTATCGAAATTTATAAACACTGCGTATGCTACTCTTAAAGCACCTAGTCGGAATAATTCATTCCACCTATATGCTTGGGGGCTACAGTGAGAAGTTTTCTAGCTTAGTCACTTTTTAGAGAATTCAGACGCAAATACCTATGGTTTTCCGTCTAAATCCTCAGGGGCTACAGTGGGATACTCATATGAAATGCAAAAGGCAAATAAAATTTACAAGTGCAATGATCCTGAGGTTGGTAGCACTCTCAGCCAGCAGCTTGCCGAAGGATGCACTATTTCCTTGCAAGATCTCTTCTTGCGGGATAAGATCCTCTAGACCGCACGTCGGATATGTTGAAGCCACACCAGGAACCAGAGAAGTGCTACCCGGCGTAAGTACCAGATAGACTATCTTCGGAAACTCTATGGTTTTCTTGGGTGCGGGGGCACCACCTTCGGCAGAAGTACCACCTTCCACCACTGCCTTACCGCTACCGATGGCATCCCTAGCCGGAGCTTCAGCCATCTGGTGTGCAACACTCTCCCGCGTCACATGTTCTCCGACAACAGCAAGCTCGGTAGAGGCACCTGAGTCCATTTCCATGGTGGAAGGGCCAACTGCTTCCTTGGCTTGAGAGCTTGTCGGAGCGGACGAAGGCTTAACAATAGGAGTGACAGGGGCGATGGCGGGAGATGCGTCGCGATGCAGCATATCCTTGATGGTTCTAGAAGCCCCCGAAGTTTTCGAGGTCTTCTTCAAGGTGGTCGTGGCTTTCTTCCTGAAACGTGCAAAATGCATAAGTACAGGAATAAGACAGACAAATGGACAATGTCGGAGGGAAAGAAGCTTACACAAGAGGGGTTGCTTTAGCAAAAGGGATCCCGGTAACCTTTCTTTTCTCCGCCTCCAGGGCGGCGGTAGTCTTCTTAGAGGCTCCACCCTCCGCTTTCTTCTTCTTGCCTCCGTCGCCAGCGTCACAGGTGGAGCTCTTCCACTTTTGCGACAACGGAACATCGTCGTCGGAAACGACCGTGACTTCATTCATCTTTGGATCATAGATTTGGACAGCCATGCTATCCTCCTCTAGATCGCTAAGTTGTTAAGTGAAAGGTCACCGTGTTAGATGAGATGGAAAAGGTTAATATGGAAGAACTGGAGTATATGTCATACACGGAAAATAAGAAGTTACCTTTGGGCACTTTCTCTCTACGAACATGCCGTAGGTGATTGCGAAGCCACGCTTCTTGTCCTTCACCTTAACAATGTCCTTGAGACGAAGCTTGACAGAGTCGCTCGAGAAATTATCCACGGAGATGCGGAGGCTATCCCTTCTGTCGTTGGAATACTCATGCATCATCTTCAAGCGGTGCTGAAGAGGCTGGATCCGCCTGATGAACCAGCACATGGCTAGGTCCAACCCGGTCAAAACCGTCTCTACGAACCACTCTATCCACCTTATGGCGCGGGAAGCATCGATGTCGGAGGGAAGGGAGGCCTGGGATCTCCATGTCAGGGCTTCGACGGAGGCTCCATCGACAAAGTCCGGGTACATTACTTCTCGGTTAGCCAGAGGGATATCTGGGCCGTAGAAGTACGTCCGCTGCCAGTTCTTGCAGGACTCGTGGCCGACGATGTCGGGGAAGCGCCGGCTAGGACGGATCTTGAAGCTAATGGTGCCACAATTTCTAAGTTCGTCCTTGCTGGCCCCGACATCGCACTTGATGGTGAAGATATAGATAAAGAGATATATCCTAGGCTTAATCCCTAAGTAATCCTCGCAAAGCGCCACGTAATTGCTAAGCGCTAGGATGCTATTGGGAGAGAGGTTCTGTGGTTGAACTCGGTAATGATTCAGGATAGCAAGGAATAAATTGGAGATGGGCAGGGAGACGCCGCGTACCATCTATGCTTTGAGGTACACCTTTTCTCCGGCTTGGGGAGAAGGTGTGACCTCGCCGGCCGGCGCCGCCCGCCAGGTGAGCCCCTCTGTCGCAGGGAGGTAGCCTTCGACGATCAACTCCTTGATGTCGCGGTCCATGATGTCCGAACCGCGCCAGTCGCCTTTGTGGGAGTCATATTCCTCCTCCAGCAGCTCCAACGCCGCTGGATTATGGTCGCCGCCAGTGGTCTCGACCACCACGGACTTGGGGATGACCAGGCGCTCTGGGGGCACGACGACGGAGCTCGCCGGCTTCGCCGCGGCTTCGCCAGATGCTGCCATCGAAGGGGTGGAGCTGCTGCTGGCCATTGGGTGTGTTTGGAGGTGACTGGTGAGATTGGGAGTTAGGGTTTTTCGTGCGAGGCGCGGAGAGCTCGAGGAGACGCTTGCCTGAGGAAGAAGAAGATGTAGGAGAGAATGAGGTGAAAAGTAAATTTTCTCCCGCAGTTAGTATTTATGGTCTCCGGCATCAAGATTCGTGCAGCTTGATCGAATGGTTGCAGCGTGGATGACCTGTGCGGGGGCGTGCGCGGAAATTTCGCCACGTACCAACCGTCACCGCCAACGGTTCGTATCGCTCGCGCGGGAAAAACGGACATGATTGCGTTCTCTGCATGTGTAAGTTACGAGGCATTGCTGACCTATGCCTACGTCGCCCTAGCTGTCACTAGCAGGTGAACCATCACATTGGAAGATTCTGGCATGGACGGATCCAATCCGGCTACGGAAGAGTACGATAGAAGATTCGGCAATTCTCCGACTTACACGTTGAAGACGGAGAAAACCTTGCAGGGTTCTTTGGGAGGACTACAAGATATTGCTTGACGATTTGCCGACATCTATCTAGACGGAGCATTCAACGTGAAGAGGCAAGACGGCGCAAGATCTCGGAGTTCTCCGGGGCTACTGTTGGGGTTATGCTATATGGGTATCCTTATAGCATGTCTCTTATTCGGATAACCCGGGTGTCCCACAGTTGGTAGCATGGCCTGTGGCCTGCTGGGCGACCCAGTTAGATGGATCCAGAAGGGAGGCCCATCCCGAATAAAGGAAGGCTACGGTGGAGTCACCAGCGTACCCGGAGCCTTGGAGTACAAGACACACTAGACTAGTAATAGACGGTGTAGGACTCTGTAACCTGTCCTGCTAGGACTTTTCCCTGTAACCCTAGGACCTGGCGACTATATAATTCGGGCCTATGGGAGCCTTTAGGGCACGACCAAGTAGCGATTAGCTCACACCTCGCACAGCGAACCTATCTCTGTAACTCGGCGTATTGCCATTATAGTGATTTATAGAAGGAGTAGGATTCCGCCACCGTTGTGGGATCTGAACCTGGGTAAGATGTGTTACCTCGTACCCATCGACCGTCCGCCTTCCCCCACGTCTCTAAACACGCACTATGAGGACCCCTCCATGGCGTACTCGTCGGCAATACCATGACAACTCTAGTGGACAACCCCTGGACCTGCTAGGCCACCCTGAATTGAGGTACCATGTGGACCATCTTGCCTTCATGCTTAGTGAGAGTCAGAAGGAACTGGACAACGCTCGCGCCGTGGCCAACAAGAAGCAACTTACTTCCGCCAAGAAGGACCAGACCTTCGCCATCCTTGTTAAGGAGCACAAGTCACTTTGCCATCTGCGTGACAAGAAGGATCGCATCATTGCCCGCCTTCGTCACAAGGTGTCAAACTTGGAGGAGACCGTCCATGATCTGGACATGCACCTTGAGGAGAGGGAGAACGAAGGGGAACATATCCGTGGATATCCCTACTCTTACCTCAGCAATGATGATGACTACTAGGAGGACATGGACCAGGAGTTCCACACTGATGATAAGGACCGCGACTTCATTGATGATGAAGAAGCCACCGGTTCTGATGAGTAGTTGCACTTCAGCACTGTCATAGGTGTGAGTTGTATCCGGTCCTACTATATCGTAGCTTGCCAGAATGGTTCTTAAAACCATCTGCATCGTTGGTGTGATGTGTTGTTTGGAATGTGTTGCTTGTATGGTGTGACTTTGGAATGAATGAGAACGAGTTGTTGACTTTCAAACCTTTGCCTTGCTCAAAAGTTTAAAATCTTTTAAAACCAAACCCATAAACCTTAGAAAAATTTCCCTCTTGTCTCATGATCTATCTCAATCTTCAGATGCCTCGTGGAGGGAGCGGCTCATCTCAAGACCCGATGGTCCAAATCTTGCATATGCTAGTAGCCGACCGAGAAGCCGGTAGAACCGAGCATTAAGCTAATCTAGCCACTCTTCAATATATCGCTCAGTTGTCACATGACAACCAAGGCCCTGGAAATCAGGATCATCATGGATCCAAACTTAAGAACTTATAGAATACCAATCCCCATATCATTAGTAAGTCATAAGAGCCCTTAGATGCCAATGACTGGCTATAGACTATGGAGAATAACTTGGAAGTTGCCGGAGTAGAGGAGGCATAGAAAGTATTGTTTGCCACCCACGATCTGGATGGTTCTGCAAGAGCATGGTGGAATAGTACCCGTACCATGAATGGAGGACAGATGATGACTTGGGATGAATTCAAACACAAGTTCAGCCGAATCCATGTGCCACTAGGTTTGATTCTACGGATGGGCAATGAACTAAAGGAGCTAAAGCAGGGAAGGATGACTGTGACAGATTTATGTCTCTAGCTAGGTATGCCCCTGATGATATTGGTATTGAAGCCAAGAAAAAAGAGAGATTTCTGAATGGTTTGCATGATGAGATGCATACAGTGTTATTCAATATCCCGTTTGCTGACCTTGAAGCTTTAGTTGATTCAGCAATCCAAATGGAAGGAAATATCAACCAAGCTACTGAAAACCGTAAGCGTCGTATGATGCACCAACCTGGACCCCACCATACCCCAAAGTATCGCCCCGGTTCGTCAGCTGGATTTGCACCAAGGAACACAAGGCCCCCTATGTCACGCCCGAACTTTCCCAACCGTAGCGGAGGAAACCCAAGGCCCGGAGGCAACAACCATGGCAACCCCAATAACTTCAACCGTGCACCGCCAAGGCCCACCAACCCCAATAACAATACTGCCCCAAGGATGGGAAGTAATGTCGTACCTGTTGCAGGGAATGACAAGTCAACAATCACCTGCGTTGAGTGTGGAGTGACGGGTCACTACTCCAATGAGTGCCCCAAGAAGATTGCTACAACATCTAATGTCACTGCACCTGCCCAACAATAGCGTCATGTCCAACCTGGAAAGAGATTCGCCCCAGGAAACCCGAACAACCGTGCTCGCCGTCAGTTCCACATGAATGCTGAAGAAGCCCAGGAAGCGCCAGATGTCGTGCTAGGTATGTTTTCTGTTAATTCTGTACTTGCAAGAGTGTTGTTTGACTCTGGAGCATCGCACTCATTTGTTAAGTAAGAAGTTGCATGTACTAGTAAGATTCAACCAACAAATTTGAAGCATGTTATGATAGTTCAAATACCTGGGTCAACTACCAAAGCTAGAAAAACTTGCAAGTCCATACCCATGAGAATTCATGGAATAGATTTCTATGCCAATTTAATAGTACTCGTAACAAACGGTTTGGATGTAGTACTAGGAATGGATTGGATGTCAAAACATCAAGGACTCATAGATTGTGCCAAGAAAGCCATAACCATGACCAGTAGTACCGGAGTATCAGTTGAGCATGTGTCTGAGACCTTGCCCCATCAATTCAAGTGCAACAAGACTTTATCCCAACCGACCCTAGACCAAGTCAGAGTAGTCTGTGAATACCCCGATGTGTTCCCAGATGAATTGCCCGGTATGCCCCTAGATCGGGATATTGAGTTTATCATTGAACTAATCCCTGGAACTGGACCCATAGCTCAGAGACCCTATAGTATGAACCCATATGAGTTAGTGGAGCTCAAGAAGCAACTGGATGACATGATTAGCAAATATCTGATTCAACCAAGTGCATCATTGTGGAGATCACCTATTCTTTTTGTGGATAAGAAGGATGGTGCCACCCGTTTATGTACGGATTATCGGAAGTTGAATGATGTCACCATCAAGAACAAGTACCCATTTCCAAAGATAGAAGATTTGTTTGACCAGTTGACTGGTGCTAGAGTATTATCTAAGATTGATCTTAGAACTGGTTACCATCAACTAAAAATTCATAAAACGGATATTTTAAAGACTGCCTTCACTACCCGATATGGATTGTATGAGTACAAGGTCATGTCTTTTGGATTAACCAATGCCCCCGCTTATTTAATGAATCTCATGAATAAAATTTTCATGAACTTCTTGGATAAGTTTGTCGTTGTTTTCATCGATGACATTCTAATCTACTCCAAATCAGAGGAGGAACATGAACAACACCTAAGAACCATCCTTGGAACCTTGAGAGAACATCAGTTGTATGCCAAGTTTAGCAAATGTGAGTTTTGGTTAAAGGAAGTAGGATTCCTAGGACATATCTTGTCAGCCGGAGGAGTTGCGGTCGACCCCGCCAAGATTAAGGATGTTGAGGAATGGAGAGCACCAACTACTCAAACTGAAGTTCTTGCATTTCTTGGATTAGCAAGATATTACTGCAAGTTTGTTGAAGGATTTTCAAGCATCGCCAGGCCGATGACTCAGTTACTCAAGAAAGATCATAAGTTTGAATGGACCAAATATGAAGCGAGTTTTCAAGAACTCGAGAAGAGATTGATTTCAGCCCCAATTTTGATCATGCCGGATATCACCAAACCCTTTGATGTGTATTTTGATGCATCCAAGATTGGTCTCGAATGTGTGTTGATGCAAGAAGTAAAAGTGATATCATATCTATCCCGACAAGTGAAGCAGCATGAGCAGAATTACCCCACCCATGACCTAGAGTTAGCCATCATTGTTTTAGCCTTGAAGACATGGCGTCATTATCTTATGGGTAATCGCTATGAGATTTACTCAGATCACAAGAGCTTGAAGTATATTTTTACTCAGAAGGAGTTGAATATGAGTCAAAGGAGATGGATACAGTTAATCAAGGATCATGACCTTGTGATGGTGGCTCAGTTGATTGTTGAGCTTCGTTGGGAGACCCCAAGAGGAAGGTATGATGAGCACATCGGCAAGTTTTCCCTCAGTAAGAAACCAAGGTTATCGAACCAGTAGGAGGAAGGAAATGACTCAAAGGTGTTGCTAGCAACTTGGAAACCTGCAAAACACAAACTCAAGACTTTGCCCCAACGAACAATGAGGTTGTCAATCTCACCGGTTTGCTGAAAACAAAGGGTTAACTGTATGGTGTGGAAGGTAATAGTGGTTTGCAGAAAGTAAACAGTAACAGTGGATGATGTATCAATGGTAAAGATTGGACCGAGGTTGATAGTTCACTAGAGGTGTTCTCCTTAAGATAAACAAACATGGCATGCTGGGTAAACAAATTACAACAGGGCAATTGACAGGACTGAGCAAGGCATAACAATGCAATATAAGACATTCATGATCCTATGAGATTTGATTGGGCAATACAACAAGATACATAGACCGCCATCCAACTGCATCTATGACTAGTAATCCACATTCAGGTAATCATACGAATGCCCTCCAGTATTAATTTGCAAGCAACGGATAACTTCTTTAAGCAAAGTGTGTAAGGTAAACAATCTACTTGTTCCATGAACAAGAGACCGTTGTTTTCCCCCTAGTAGCAACAGCACATCTACAACCTTCGAGATTTATGTCACTTCCCTTAGATTAAATAGAGGCATGAACCCACTATCGAGCATAAATACCACCCTCTTGGAGTCACTAGCATCTACTTGGCCAAGATAGCTACTATAAATGGATAGCATGCAAGATCACAAACAACACATATATGATAGAATCAATAAGACAAAACCATTAATCAATCTGACATAGTAATCTCAATATCCATCGGATCCCCACAAACACAACATGCATGATTACAAATAGATGATCTTGATCGTGAACGGAGCTCACAAGATCTAAACATGGCAGGGCAAAGCAGGAGATACAACCATCTAGCTACTACATGGACCCGTAGTCCAAGGTGGAACTGCTCACACTTCATACCGGAGGCTGGCATGGTGATGAAGAAGGCCTCCGGGATGATCTCCCCTCTGGCAGGGTGCCGGGAAGAGCTTTAGATCCCCACGATATAGGGACGATGGTGGCGGCGGCTACAGACAGTTTCGTGGAAGATTGATCAGGTCCTTAGGGTTTTGGTATCGGGGGGTCTTTATAGGCGAAGAGGCGAAGCAGAGGGGAACCCAGGGCGGCCGTACCCCCCAGGAGCGGGACAGGCTTGGTCGCGTGGCTAGGGAGTGTGGCCCCCTGGTGGATCCCCTCCATCTTGTATTCTGGCTTCGTGTTCCCTACAGTAAAATATTAACTTTGGCTTTTGTCCCATCCAATTCTGAGAATATTGATTTTCTGCCTTTTCTGGAACCAAAACAGAAGAAAACAGGCAACTGGCACTATGTCATCTTGTTAATAGTTTAGTCCAGAAAAACATATAAAAACACCTGAAAGTGTAGTCAAAGCAAATAAAAGTAGATACTAAACAAGCATGGAACATAAAAAATTATAGATACGTTTACGACGTATCACCTTGACATTCACTATCACCCCGGCAAGGCCAATGTGGTAGCGGATGCTCTTAGTAGACTGCCGTGTAGAGTAAACACCATGATTATGAAGGAGCAACCTAGTTTGCATAAGGAGTTGGAAGATTTTAGAATGGAGCTAGTTAGCGAAGGATTCTTAGCTAGTATCGAACTTCAACCCACTTTGATAGATCAGATCAAGGAAACCGAAAAAGGAAATGCGAGTATTGACGGAATTAAGTGTCGCATCGGAATAGGGAAGGTACCCGGATTCATGGAAGATGAACAAGGAGTTTTGTGGTATAAAGGACGAATCTGTGTGCCCGCAGATTGAGAGTTGAAACAAGCTATTTTGCAAGAATCCCATGATACTCTTTACTCTATCCACCCTAGAGGAACCAAGATGTATAAATATTTGAAGGAGCAATTTTGGTGGCATAAGATGAAGCGAGAAGTCGGAAGCTACATAGACAAATGTGATATCTGTCAGAGAGTCAAAGTGGAACATTAGAGACCCGCCGGACTTTTGTAACCTTTGTAGATCCCAGAATGGAAATGGGATTCAGTTGGAATGGATTTCATCACCGGTTTGCCTATATCTAGTAGGGTAAATGATTCTATTTGGGTCATAGTGGATATATTATCCAAGGTAGTTCATTTCTTACCTGTCAAGACCACTTATCAGAGCTCGAAGCTAGCAGAGTTGTACATTGCTAGGATAGTCAGTTTGCATGGAATCCCCAAGAACATTGTGTCGGATCGAGGAACCCAGTTTACCTCAAGATTTTGGAATAAAGTCCAAGAAGGATTAGGAACCAAACTGAATTTCAGTACAACCTATTACCCGCAGACCGATGGACAAACGGAGAGAGTAAACCAAATACTCGAAGATATGTTGAGAGCTTGTGTATTGGAATATGGATCTAAATGGGAGGACTGTCTGCCTTTCGTAGAATTCTCATACAACAATAGCTATCAAGCCAGTTTACAAATGACCCCATTTGAGTTTATGTATGGAAGGAAGTGTCATACCCCACTGAATTGGTCGCAAGTAGGAGAGAGTCAGATCTTTGGACCCGACATCGTACGAGAAGATGAAGAGAAAGTTCACAAGATCCGTGAGCACCTTAAGACCGCTCAGTCCAGACAAAAGAGTTATGCCGACAAGAGACGTCGATATCCAACCTTCAATATAGGAGATTTTGTTTATCTCAAAGTATCACCCTTGAAGGGAATGCAGCATTTCCAACTCAAAGGAAAGCTTGCACCCAGATATATTGGACCCTTCAAGATTCTAAGTCGCCGAGGAGACGTATCTTACCAGATATAACTATCAGAAGAGATGCCAGCCGTGCATGATGTGTTTCATGTCTCATTAGTTCGAAAGTGTTTAGAAGTTCCAAAAACAACAGAAGTTTTCAAGAACATCGATAACCGAGATGTGGAGATAAACCTGGACTTGACCTATCGTGAAGTACCCATCCGTATTTTGGAAGAATCTTTCCGGACCACCCAGACCAGAAGTATCAAGTTTCTCAAGATCCAATGGAGCAACCATACTGAAGAGGAAGCCACTTTGGAGCGCAAGGATTACATGAGGATGGAGTTTCCCAATTTCTTTAGTTCCTAGTTTTTCTTGAATCTCGGGACGAGATTATTTTTAAGGGGGGAAGGTTTTTAACACCCCAAAAATATTAATGATGATTATTCCCTAATTAATCAAGATTAGGGTTACCAAAATCTTTTATTAATCAAATCCAAATCTTAATGCTTGTGTGTATGAATGCTTGCAATTCCATGTTTGAGTGTTGTAAATGATGAGAAATGGTTTAAAGATCAAAACCATATCATCTAGGTCACTAACAAACCAGATCAAAACAAAAGAAAAATAAAATAATAACCCTAAGAATTAATGGTCATTTCTGCCCAAGTTAACCACTAGCTCACTTTGAGCATCTCTAGCAACTAATATCAAACAAAAACTTTCCCATTTCTTTTCTCACCTTGCTAGACCTAGTGACACTAAACCCAGTGGAGCTTTACACCCTTGCAGAAACATTTTCAAATCCATCTAAGAGGCAATTCAAATTTGAATCTATCTCAGGTATCAAGATAGCCATTTTTGGAAAACCCATCAAACCTTCACCACTTAGCAAACCATTGCACCCAGAGACTACCAAGATTAGTACCAGAACACCCACCAAAAATCACTGGAAAAGGTGATGATTCAGTTCATGCGGCCATTTGATCGAACACTTGGTGATCACAGTACAACTCTACCAACTATCTACTTTTTTGATCAATCCTTTGCTCACCAATGTGACCTCACCAAACTCACATGATGTGCACTTAACTCACCCAGTACAAGCCTGCACATTTGAGCTCATCCCACTCACCGTTTGACCCATGCAAAGTGGTAACCGAGCTCACCCATGTCACCCCAACATGGACACGATGCCACCGACCGCGCTGCCCTCTCCCACGATGTCTAGGAGGTAGCCCTGACCTCACGGCCTGTGCCTGTGCATGCCCCGACCAAACACAACTCGAGGAGATGCCAGTAAATCCATGCCCATTTAACACCTAAGCATGCCATTCGCCGTGCCAGAGCACCGAGCAATCCTGCATGCACACGCCGCGCCTCGCCCTCACATTGCGCCACTACGTCCGCCATGACTCCAGCAAGCTCCCAGAGATGATCGTTTGATCGTGCGATCGCCGTGACCACCGTACGCCATGACGAATGCCGCCGTTACAGTCACGGAGGTTCCCCAACAATTTAGACCGCGCCTCGCCGAGCCACTGTGCGTATGTCGTTCGCCTTGAAGCACCGCATCGACCTATGCCCGTGTCCATGCCTGTAGCTCACTGTAACTGCGTCACCGGCGAGCCCGAGCTATGACGCCGTGCCTCCTTCGCCACAGTATAAATAGAGACCACCCCGAGCCCAAAACGCACACCATTCTACTCCTCTCTCACCCAGGAACCTCACTGACCCAACCCTGGAGCAAGGCGAGCACCACCATGACGGAAATTCACCGGAGTTCGCCGCTGCAGAGGAAAGAAGGAGCCGAAGCTAGGAGCCACCCCAGGAGCTGTCGCGACCATCGTTCGAACCACCGTCATAGACTCATTCATTTGGCCCCATCACCGCGTCTAGCTGGAGCCCTAGTAACCCCCCGAAGACCCCCTCTGTAGCGCTAGGGTCCATACTCGCGTGTGCCCTGCGACGGAGACGACAATGCTCAGCCGTCGTTCGCGCTCTAACCATAAGGCCCAGATTAGCTGATACCGCTTCGCGTTTGTTTAGTCGCTGACAGGTAGGACCAGCCCCGGAGCAGCCCGCTGCGCGCGCGCCGTGCAGTTGGGCTAGCCCATTAGCGTTCTCACACATAGCCCGTCAGTTTAAACTTAGTTTTATCTTTTATTTGAAATTTACAATATGTAGTGAACTTTGAAAATCAATTTAGAAAGATTCACTGCACCAAATTGAATGAATCCAATTTTGTTTAAAAGTAGATAAAAATATCTAATCACTTCCATTGGATACAAACAGTTTGATACTATGGACCACCCATGGTAAAAAGAACAAGACATTAGATTTTGAAACTTCAAACATTTTTCTAAAATCAACCATAAGTGATTTTGAGTTGATTCCAACTCTTAAAAATCACATACAGTAGTCCTGGACCAAAACCAAAAGAATGACTTTCTAGTCATTTTAGCCACTTAAATATTATTAAATATTAGGGTTAATCTGTTTAAATAAGGACAACCATTTTAAATCACATTCTCAAGTATTAGAATATGTGGTGATGACATGTGTCAATATGATCCCATATTTGGAAGTGGAGAATATTAAATCTTAAGTAACTTTTCAATGAGTAGAACTTACTTTTCTAAAAATATGATAAATAAAATCTTATCAGCTTTTCTTGTAATGATAGAGATGATGCTAGATCATCTAGTGTGACCCTTTTGTGATAAATAGAAGTAGTTATGTTTTGTTTGGTGTGTACCTCGTATTTATTTATAGACGCTAGTATCAATCCTGGCTACGGAGAGGAGGAATTCTATGAAGACGAGGACAAGAACTTCGACCACCTTACCAACCAAGGAAAGCTAAGCTAAACCATGCAAGTACCACTTGCAATCCTTTGTGATACCCCTTTTTACTATAGCAAATCCCAGTTTTACTTGCAAGCTTTACCTTTCGCAAAGTTGTTCCGTAGTTAATTAATTGGATGATTAGTGGAAGATTAGGAAAGTGTCATCAAGAGCTTGGAGCTTGATGAAGGTAGATACACCATCTTAGTAACCCTCAAATAGTGACACCCCCACCTTGATAGATGCTAGTGCTAAAATAAACTTGATCACTAGATGGCAACAAATGATTATGAAAACCATGGAATGATGAGTCATTCTAATGAAATGTTTTGACATGTGTTATGGACACAATGACTTGAATATGATGGTGAATGAAGTATGTGACTTGACTTCGATAAAAACTGATTGTTGGGTTCAGAGGCGATACCATTCCAATGTTTACCGTACAACCACAATACCCGAATTTGGGTAGGGCTTTACTGGAAGTTTATGTGTCTTAGTATGGGTTCCCTAGTGGAACAAGGTGAGCTGAGACTACCTTGTGAATGTGACTTTACACCTATGCAGTACCCAAGACGACAGATGGTCGTGGTTGGGAGGCCAAACTCATAGGGGAGGTGCCTATACTAGGGTGTGTAATTGAAAGGTTAGGATTGATTATCCTGATACCAAATATGATGATTCAGGATTGTTCCTGACGCATGTATCGAATGTTGTGGTGAAAGTGTACCACCTTTGTAGAGTGTCAAACTATTCGAATAGCCGCGTCCGTAGTTATGGATAGTTGGATGGTCATACTGTTCCGTTGTCATATGTTTTTCGAAATGACCCGTGACTTGAAAGATGACTTTGACTTGACTCCCCAAGTTGTGGAGATAAAGCTAGGTTCCCACCTTCATAACTTAGATAACTAAAGTTAGGATTTACTACTAGATACTGGTTGAAATAAAATTGGCTTGTGGAAAACAAACCTAGAGCTTAAGAATCCTATAGAATGGCCTTATTGCTTTAGTACAAGTTTGCGAGTACCTCTAAGTACTCATGGCTTTATCCCTGGCTATTCCTATGGCCAGACTATGAAGGAAACTACTAGGAGTATGGACAGCAGGACGCTTACAATAACTAGGATCATCTCCCATCGTCAGCATTTCCTGTGACTCTGAAGTTGGAGCCCCGAACACGCTACTATTATTATTATTCCGATGCTTTGATTGTAATCAGACTTGATCATGAGATGAACTATTTGTAAGACCTTTATGGTTTGTAATGGATGGTGAACTATGGTACCAATCTATTATGTCTCGCAAAAATGGTAATCCTGGGATTGCGATGTACGACATAACAGGCATCTGGGATTAAAAATCCGGGTGTTGACAGATAGCAACCATTCTTTTGCTCTTCCTCTAAGAGAGAAAGGAAATAAATGTAACTTGACCGCATCGGGGTCAACGTCTTTAATACACATCATATCACATATTTCAGCGAAAGTATTTATGTGCATACCTGCATCTTCTACAGTAGAGCCTCCAAATTGATTCTGTTGAACCAAACTTAAATAGTGGGGCTTAATTTCATAATCTTCAGCAGCAATTGCTGGCTGAGTAATAGGAGTACGCAAATAATCATTGTTAGGAGTTGCAAACTCCCCAAGATTCTTTTCAGCCATACTTCCTATGTTTTTGTATTTTTTAAACAAGTACTAATGATGATAAAGCAAGAATTAAAAAGAATAACTAATTTTTTTTGTTTTTTCAAATAAAAACTGAAAGCAAACTAACAAAATTAAAAATGAGAATTAAAAATAGCAAGGTTCTTACTAACCTCACCATGGTATCTATTGCTTCCCGGACAACGGAGCTAGAAAAAGGGTTGATACCTTCGATCCGAATTACGGATGTAGTATAGCTCCTTTTCCCTAGTAGACCTAGGTTTATTGAATCCTCGGGAAGCAGAAAATAAAGTGAGATTACTTAAACGTACCTTCAAGAGTTTTAGAATTCCAATTGCATTTTCACCAGACCAAGAGTTTGCGATCTTGTTGTTGTTGACAATGGAGCGAGAGAGAGGTCCTAGGGTCTTAGGTTTTCACCAGTAGCTGTGCAAAAACATCTGATGGGAATAACAGATAATAATAAAGTACTCATGTAATTGTTAGAGCAAGATAATTATATGTGGGAAGTGCATCCATAAATGTTATCACCTCCGCAACCGCTTATGGCAATAACCTACTAGTCTCATCCATAGAAAAAAGAGAACTAATGATATGCATAGTGATCTCACCGTTAATCCCATGTAAGTTCCTCACATACAACCGTACTACCCTTTCTGTTACTAGGGTTCCTATCCTGCAGATCAGTCGTTACTCATACTCCCTTTACCTGGATCAGTCCTCGGCGTTGTAGAGGTCCCAACATTTAATAAGGTAGAGATCCCTCTGTTTACAATGCTAGTCCCTGGATCAATAGCTAGCATCCATAGTTAAGATGTAATATCAAGAAACAAAGGTCATATTACACTTTATAACCAGGAATAAAATATTCCATTACATCTTACATAGCTCATATGGCTATCACATTACATTGCACCAGAATATATATATAGCATGGAGTCCTTCATCTTCAAAGTGCCACAGGCAGTCATGTTGGTTGTAGACTTGTAATCCTAATCAACACACTTCACTAACATCAAACAAACCTGCAACATAATAAGTTGCAGCCACAAGGGTCAATACATTGGAATTGTATTTGCAAGTTTAACTACTATGTAGAAATAAGTGGATCCTATCATTACATGCATATTTAGCTAAGTAGGGTTTAGCCTCATTTGCAGAATGCAATATAGTTTTATCCTATCTTTTCAAAATAGTTTTGATCTTTTGGCAATCTTTCTGAACTCCTTGGAAAACTCCAAGTGCTTCTAATCCCTTGTTGACACCATCAAGTTTTACTTTGAGAAATTGGAATTTCGAGATCTTCCATAGCTACAGGCCTTAGTTGCTCAGAATTGTCCGTAACCGGGGACACGACTAAGTACTTAGAATTTGATCTTCTGCAGTAGTTGTACACTTTACCCACATGACACAATCTCGTGTTGACGCCACCAGTGGCTGCTGGATAAGTACTCACCTAATGGAGTACCGGTAGATCGAGAATGTGACAAAGTCTTTCCATAGAAGTCCTCCCAATACACAATGTTAGCTTGTCTACCAGGCACCAATATAGGGATATATTTCCCATACACAATTCTAGTTAACCTGAAGATGCCAATGGATGGGTCTTCCACTATGTAGTTGACTAAGCCAGAGCCCATTTAGCATGTGGCTGTACACGGAAGCCACTGTACGAGAAACATGTTCAATCTCTAAGTCCCTGGGTGGTCTTCTTCTAGTGCACATACAAAAAGATAGCCATATAAACATGGTTCCCTTTGTTTCCACCTTGTACAAAATTGAGTATCCTCTTTCCACCCAGGTGGTTCATTGAGTACTTGTTTTATTATATAAAACATATATTTTCCAACACTTTATCTAATCATATCATGTATCCCATCCCAAATATATAGAAGGGATAAGCATACTACAACTACAATGTTTTCACTAAGGAAGATATAAGGATATCCTATTAGGATTTAGCATAACACAAAATATAGTAGTTTTACCATGCATGTTACAAAAATCCACTAAGTGTAATGAAAATAGTAGGACATGGATGATAGTGTCACTTGCCTTTTTAGTAGATAATATTGGTTCACTTCTTGATCTTGCAAATATCACACTCTTCAAACTTCACTACAATTCAATCAAGCAAACACATATTCAACTAGCATTCAAACAATTTATCACACATAAAATAATAGAAACAAGGAAATGCATGCAAGCATGCAAAATATGATTTTAAAAAGTGGTTTCTACTAGGCTCTAAACATTTTAAAGCTCAAAGTGGTCATTTACTAAAGTGGTAAAACCATTTGCAAAAGGTTTCATCTCATAAACCAAATATTATGCTAAGGTAATAACTTTATATGGTTCATCCAATATGTTCTTAAATCACAAAACTTGGTGTTTCAGGGTCAGAAGGTTTGAATCACATCATTTCCCAAAGGTTTTACTCAAGAATCATTTCTAAACCATAAACAATATTTTTATTTGACTATAAATGTGCTAATTCAAATATTTATTCCTTAACTTCACAAAATACATTTTTAAATCCATAAGTTGGTTCCTATGGTCAGTAGGTTCAAAACAAACCAATTAGCAAAGATTTCATCTTAAAAATATTTCTAAAACAAATTTTATATTCAAATTATGCCTACACAAGTTTCTGCAATTTCAACCAATTTTCCAGAAGAAAAACATTAAATAAAGTGCATGGTTGGAAAGTACTTGTTCTTCTGATTCCATTGATATAAAATTTGCAAAATTTGGACGTGTAGAATTAAAGTTATGAATTTTGCAAGTTTGCAAATCTAATAGATCAAATTTCTATTTCAAATCCTTAGTCCGGCCACGTGGCTGAATCTAACTGGACGATACCTGTTCGCATGGATCAAGCAATACTGGTTGTCAGATCTAATGGAAATCACACAGCACACAACACACGATACCCTTTTGTTTAATGATTCTATCTCTATCGCTGGATCTACATCGGACGGCTCACAGCACACTGCCAAGAACTGGCGGCGCTGGCTCGACGGTGTGCGGCGGCGCACGCTCGGGCGGTGGAGTTGGCGATGATTCAGGAAGCGAGGGAGGGAGTGAGGATGATCACCGTGCTCGCTTGGTCGTGGTGAAACTCGAGGTGTGGTCGGCTTGTCGAGGGGCGCACCGGAGCAGAGTGGATTGCTCGCCGGAGTCAGTGGCGGCGTCGGGTGTCTCTGGTTGTCATCGGGGGTGAGGCTTGAAAGCGTGCTAAGACAAACAGAGCATGTAGTTAGACGCTGGCGAGTGTGGGGATTACATGAGCATCATTGGGAGGGTTCGGGGTGGTCTAAGCTTACCAGGGAGGCTTGCCGGAGTAATGGCAGATGACAGTGGCGCTCGGTGTCGAGGTTGCCGAGGCTAGGGATCGCGCGCGGGCTAACGAGCGGCACTGGCAGATGCACCAAGAGATGGGGAGCAAGCCTGTGTGCTCTGGGAGGCGAGGGGCAGTTGTACGGCGCCGGAATTGACCGGAGAAGTTCGTCGGGGCAGAGAGGTTCGAGCTCACGATTCTCGCAGCCTGGAGGTAGAGGGAAGGTGTCGCTTGGGGGAAATGGAAGAGGATAGTGTGGCGTTTAAAGGCGCGTGGTCACTGGCGAGTTTAATCCAGCCATTAACGCGAATTCATGAGGATTTAAACGCGGCAGAAACGGCGGTGAGCGAGGGAGAACGGTCGACGCGGGTAAAGACGACGACCTGGCAGGTGGGGTCCGGCTGTCTGTGAGAGAGAGAGAAGGGTGGGGTCCACTGATCAACGACGGGGCGGGTGCGCTTCTGGGTGAAAAACATTTTGCCAGAGGGGGTTTAGTTGGGCTGCGCTACTGTTGCCTGTCAAAACCCACCGGCGAGCAGCGACGAGCAACACGAAGAGTCGGGAGGCTCCCAGAACTGCTGGTGGGCCCTGGTCCCTCGGGCAACGGCCCGCAAAACTCCGGCACACGTCCTGGCTGATGCGAGGGCGTGCCACCTGACCTATACCTGGTCAGGAAGGTGATGGATTGCTTCGATTGGTTTCCTGCATGGCAAACAAGTATACGTAAAATTCGAGCCGTGACCGGCTCCCAGGTTTCCCTGTGAATCGGCTCCTGGAGCCGATTATCCCATGGTTCTGCATTAGATCTACGATAACATGGGGTTTTGCTTCATCAATACAAGTTAAATCGATCTACGACAGTTTAACGTTTTCACCACGTAATTGGAACGTCCTACACGTAATTGAGCCTGGTAGATACAAAAGATGATAGAAAACTAACCCTAGAGAAGGCCTAACAACCGACGTAAAGTCAATTCCCGGAACAACTCCTCTCGAATTGGCAAACCATATCCTTACGTACTACTGGATCGTTCAACCCGTTTGCAAGGCCTGACTACGTGGATATCAAACTAAACCTTGGAAAACAAGGCATAACTATAACAGATCAAATCAACTGAATAGAGATCAAGCAAGATGCTACCCTTACACCCGGAAAAAGGTGCAAAGGCAGCGAGATAACTAGAGGTAGCATAACTAAGCAATCATAGCATAAAGTACCGATGCTAACCTAAACAAATCTATGATAATAGTATACTCGCCATCAACAAGGCTTCAGTACGAGTAACACCAAATAACGCATAAGTAGATACTGCATAGATCGCAAGATGCGATCTAGGCAGCATGACACTTACCCGAAAGAAACCCTCGAAACAAGGGGTGGCGATGCGCCGAGATTGTGTTTGTTGTGAACGTGATCGTCCTCCTTTTCTCAATAACCTTAGGTACATATTTATAGTACGGAGACTTTCTATCTTTGGAATAACCCTAACAACTCTATCTCTTTACCTAAACCGAAACATAACCTACTACAATATACAGATACACGGGCAACTTAGCCCAAATCCACGCACAAGGCCGATCCAGCAATACGTTGCATATATGTATCCTCCAAGACCATTTTGATTATGGCCCATCTCCTCCTTTGGCCAAAATGTGGCGATAACACATGCCCCCCTGGTTTTGGCAATAATAATTCCAAAACCACGTTGTTGATGTTTTTTCTTCCCCCTTCCTTTTTTTTATATCGGGTTACGCGTTGCAGAGCAGAATCGTCACGCCACCCCCTCATCATGATGCCCTGTCTTCTCAACTTCTCCGCAGTGCATGATTTGACAATTTTGGCACCACATTCTGGGAAACCGCTATGGCATTGAACCGCCTCCCACTATTCCCCTTATTTAAATTCATCTGAGCAGTTTGTAGCCCCCATCTTCCTCCATTAGCCAAAAAACCCTCTTCCTCCGTCGAAAAAACCCTCTTCCTCCGCCATGGCTTCCTCTTCCTCCTCCTCCAAATCATCCGCCCTTTCCTCCCAATCTTCCAACACGATGAGCAACCGAGAGCCGACGCCGGAGCACCCGCCAATGGCGGCGTACGAGGCTCTCGCCCCACAATGGTGGGACGAGAGGGACTGGGACTTCGCCGCCTGGTCGGAGGACGACGAGTCCTCGACGACGTGAGGAGGGCCTCCAGTTCCTTGTCGACGGGGAACTGGAGGTGGAGAGCTCCGACGACGCCTGGTCCTGGGATGGCGTCGAATCCTCCGACGAGGAGGAGGAAGCGGAGGAGGACACCTCCTCCGACGAATACCCGCCGGTGAAGCGCTTCCGCGCCGGGTCCAGCGAGGACACCGAAGATGACGACGAGGACGAGGAGGCCCCCGTTGACAACCTCAAGAAGAAGAAGACTACGCCGGCAAGAATACCGATGACAAATGAGCACGACGGCGAAGACAGCGGCGACGACACCGGCCTCTAGATTAGGAACTAGTAGTAGTAGTACTAGTAGTAGATTTCCTTTTGTAAGCAATCGGCTCCATTGTAAATAACCGTCTTTTGAATCAACAAAGTTTGCTTTTCCAATTCGATTTTGCCGATAGTTAGAATAGGTCAATGTTCCAGAAGCCGACAGTAATGTATCGGCTTTCACCATGCTACGCTCATACAGTCAACCAAGTCAAAGCCCAAAGAGCCGATGGTAAAACATCGGCTTTCCCAAAAATGTTGACAAGGTCAAATCTGGTCGCATACTTAGACAAATCTGAGCGGCCACTTTCCAGTTTCAAACGGTAGCCTGCGACCCTCTTCAAAAAAGGGCAACCCAGATCTCCAATTGCCTCACCGACTAGATCGAGCTCACAGCGATAAGAACCCTCGATCCCCAATTGCATAGATCCATCTCCGCCGGCAAACTAGATGGCGGAATCGTCCAACATCAACACAGCGGTCTCTGGTCTGAAGGTACGCCTACTCCTCGCAGTCTGAACATGGTTCTAGAATTAATGGCAAACACCTGAATTAATGCTTTATTCCACTATTAAATCTTTTAGGTTTCAGACATTCTGCTGCCGCATCCTTCTCTCCCAAATTCTCTTTGTCTTGGCCCCCGTACAGAATCTAGTCCTGCCCATCTGATCTCTTGCGAAGCAAACAGAATCCCCTTCGTAAGCCAAAACCTAGATTTGAATTCTTGGGCCGTCATGAGAGCTGGCCTAATCCCCCTGAACATTGGGTCTCTTGGCACAGCAGGGTAGCCAAAACTTACCAATCTCAATGGGAAACCACGGGAATAGCCGATGCCTTGTATTTGTCATTGTCTCCCCTTGAGAAACATGAAAGTCTTCTAAAAACCATCGGCTACTTCTGGTCTGATGCTCTGAACTGCTTCATGTTCGGTCATGGACCCATGACACCAACTCTGTTAGACGTGGTGATGATTACGGTCCGACGTTACATCACCCAGCCCCTCTGCTTTTAATCTGACAAAGGTCCCCTACAAGCTTTCTTCCAAAACAGACTGCACGAACTGGGGTGCCTATATTCAAAGCCACATGAAAACTAAAGGCCCTGTCACAGAGAAAGAACACACGGCTTTCCTCAACCTCTGGCTAGAACATTTCATATTCTGTGGCCCTTCCCTTGCTCCAACCAAGAATTATCTCTCCCTGGCCTATGAACTTGCCAAAGGCACTCAACTTGGCATCGGCAAACTGTTCCTTGGAGAGGTCTATCGATATCTCCAGTTGATGTCTGTCAAACTATTCTCCGGCATAGCAGTCAAAACAGGAGGTCCTTGGTGGTTCATTCAGCTATGGGCTCAGCTGTATTTTCAAAACCATGTCCCAAACTTCCCCCTTTTGGCGAGTTGCACCTTTCCAGATGCCAAAGGGAAGCAGATCCGATGCACCAGCTACAGCCAAGCTTTGTATAGACTGCCAGGTAGTAAACTGATCCCTCAGGAAGCATCCAAGTGGTTCAGCATTTTCTTTCAAGGCCTGGAAAATCCTATCTTCTTTCCTTACATGGAAGAATCGGAACATTTTGAAAATCCAATCTCCTTCAGGCTAGACAACTTTGCCGATGACACCAGCACTCGGCAGCTTTTTTCCACTGTGATCCGTCCCTGTTTCCTTCCAGTTGGCATGAGTACATCCAACAGAATAATCAAGCCTGTATATGAATTCTACCAGCCGGTCGTAGTGGCTCGGCAATTTGGCCTTGGACAAGTACCTCCCCATTTCTTTCTCCACCATCTTACAGAGAGCAGAGCTGACCTGCCCGACCCTCTCACCAGTCAAATGTGTTATTCCTTCTTCGATGCTCTGACCATCCCAATTCCTAACAACCTCACCTTCGCTTCATCAACCGATGGTTTTGAGAACTGGTGGTCGATGTGGAAAACTCATGCCTTTAGGAGAGCTCTGGGACCGTTGCTGGAACAACTCGATGCTGAATATGATACCCCCGTAGAACAGGTACCACTACTTGTAATTTCTTGATGCAGATCACAAATGATTCTTCTAATAACCCACTCTGTCTCTTTGCAGCAACAAGACGGTCCTGAACCTACGCACAGTGATGGCTCCCCCTTCGAATTCTTCCCACCAGCTCCTGTGGTCCTTTTCTGCAAAAACTCGCCACCTTTGAAAAAGGTCCTGATGCAGAACCAGCCGATATCACCACAATCGGCTTCCAAGAACCAAACAACTTCTAGGTCAGCCGCCTCTCGAGTTCCAACTAAAACAAGAACGGTGGCGAGGAAGGTAGCTGCCAGGAAGACTTTGAGGCGCCGGAGCCCTTCTCCAGAAAGCTCGCGTGTACGCTGATCCATGCTTTGGTTGATCTCTTTCATCCTTGCAAACATGCTCGTGCTTACTAGCTCTCCTTTTCTTACAGGCTTCCGTCGAAGACACCTCCAGTGAGGACACACAATCCAATCGAGGAGAATCGGGCCCAACAGACTGAGAGGACCATCACACCGAGCCAGATTTGCCACCATCGGCTCCGAAAAGGCGGTTCTGAACCCACGCCCCGAGCACCCGGTCGAGGGGCCACCATGAGCCCCAAGAGGGCTCGCAAGGGACCGCAAACTTCTTCGTCGACCCAGGAGGTTTCGAAAGTCATCACTCTCCATGCCCTTACCAATTGTTTTTTTTATCTGCCGATTCATCACTATTTACATCGGCTAAGCACCTTTCATGCAGACGACTGACACTTCTAGTGGGAAGGCCGGGGAAGTGCCGATGTCCCTCGCAAGGCTGGATCTAGTAATCCCTGAAGGTGTAGATGAAACGGTTACCACTTTGGCCAAGCCCCCAGCAACAACGCACAAGCCGATTGTCTCGTCATCTGCTATCCCCTCGATCTCAGGAGAGGTATGTTAGCTTCTTTCGGCTCATCCTTCCGTGTTGGACGCATACTGACGCCATTTCGGCCTGCCAGGGTTGTGATATCTCGGGCCTGCTGACGTTCGACCCTGAATCCATCGAACCAACTCTCTCTGTCGCCAACGATGAACCACGAGCAAGGGTTGTTCTACCTCAATTCCAGCGCCTCAAAGCTTTGCTGTCCTCCCCGATCGAGAAGTTGATCGAGGATTCTGAAGAGGTGAAGAGCGTTCTTGCCGAAATCAAGGACCAACTCCCAGTCGCATTGCAGGTGAAGCTTTGGCCAGTTGTAACTTTGTGTTTCTACGGTTCAAGGGTGAAGTTGGCTCGTGAGAGGATTAATCTGCGCCGCGCCCAGCTCCCGCTGAAGGCCAATATTGCAGACAAATGTCAGCAGCTCAACGAGAAAAAAGCGTCTCTGGATGCCAAAACTGACACCTCTGTCAGTACCGCCGAGCTTGCATCCTTGAAAAAGGAATTGGGAGATCTTGAAGAGAAGGTCCGGGCGACTAAACAACTCATTCGTGACAAGGAAGCATTCATCGCCCGCTCCCAAGACGAAGCAGAAGGCCTCAAAGCTCAACTGAAGACTGATCTGGCGGAAATACGTGCCCTGAACAAGCAGCTAGTGACGGGCAAGGACGAAGACGACGAAGCCAAGATCGCCGAGGTGGATCGTGTCCGTGCTGACGCCCTCCATGCCTTCGAGTCATTCCTTCAGTAGCTCATTCAGTAGCTCGTAACAGTTTGAACCTCTAGAGTCGATGGCTGTGCATCGGCTATATTTAATTTTTTTTTATTGGCCGATTTCATGTATCGGCCCCCCCATATTTCACTGTCCATCATCCCACATGCTTGGGAAATATTTCTTGAGATGCTGACCGTTGATACCATCGAATTTCACGCCGTCCAGCTCCTCAAGCATGTACGCGTTCCCCCTTAACACTTGATCGACCCTGTATGGCCCGTGCCAATTTGGAGACCATTTACCATATGCTGCATCCTTAGTCCCCAATGGCAATACAGCTTCCCACACCATATCGCCAACGTGGAACTCCTTTGGTCTCACCTTCTTATTATATGCACGAGCTACCTTGGCCTTGTTCTCTTTGATTTTCTCAAGCGACCACAGCCTGAGCTCAGTTAAATCCTCAACACTGTCACTCATCAGGGTCGCATATTCTTCAGTTGTTAGATCGTTCTGAAAAGTGACACGTCTCGATCCAGCCGTAATTTCCCAGGGCAATACGGCTTCTTGTCCATAGACTAGATGGTATGGCGAGGTTTTTATCGCTCCATGACATGACATGCGATAATCCCATAAAGCCTCTGACAAAACCTCATGCCACCGCCTAGGGTGTTCATCGACTTTCCTCTTGATCAGCTTGATAAGGCTCTGGTTGGACGCTTCAGCTTGCCCATTTGCTTGAGCATAGTATGGAGATGATCGGATCAGCTTGATTCCCGTGTCCTCACAGAATTTTCAAAACTCATGAGAAATGAAGACCGAACCTCCATCGGTCGTGATAGTTTGGGGAATCCCGAATCTATGAATGACATGTTCTTTCACAAAATTGATGACATCCTTCGAGTTCACTGACTTCATAGGGACGGCTTCCACCCATTCATGTGGCCTTTGCTTGATGGAGGATTGATCTTGCTGATCATATCCATGCCCCAACCTCAGAATGGCCAAGGCTTGATGATGGGGTTCATTGCTGACGCGGGTACCATCTGAATTTTTCCAAATTTCTGACATGCTTGACACCCTTTGTAGTATTTAAAACAGTCCTCAAGCATGGTGGGCCAATAAAACCCTGATTGCCTGATCAACCATTTCATCTTGTGAGCCGATTGGTGAGTTCCACAGGCGCCTTCGTGTACCTCGTGTAGGAGCCGATTGGCCTCGGTTGGTCCCAGACATTTGAGCAGTAACCCTTCCAGAGTCCTGTAGAACATGTCATCCCCGATAAGCACATACTTCATGGCCTTGTACCTTATCCGTTTAGGTGCCCCCGAGCGAATCTTTCAAGTAATTGAAGATATCGGCTCTCGATCGTCGCCTCGTGAACTGACTTGAACATCAGTTTCCTCTCGCTACGCCCTGTAGCTCAAGCCATTTGTGCGAGATCATTCGCCTCAGATTCTGCGATCGCGGGATCCATTAAAGTTTATGTACCGAATCGTGCCATGAGCTCACGGCATTGCAACCATAATGGGAAGAGCGACTCGCTCTCACACTTGTATTCCTCCGTGAGTTGGGAAATCACCAATTTGGAGTCTCCAAAAATTTCCACTGCCTCTGCTCCAGCTTCGATGAGCAACTCCATTCCCTTGCGTATCGCCTCATACTCGGCGACGTTGTTGGTGCGAGGGGTAGCTAGCCTGATGGAGAAGGAGTATGTTGCCCCCTGGGGCGACACGAATAGAATGTCAATGCCGCAACCATCATCACAAACCGATCCATCGAAAAACATAGCCCACGCTTGTATAGACAGCGCTGCTATATCAGTGTTGATTCTTTCAGCAATAAGGTCGGCCAATGCCTGACCCTTAACCGCTTTCGCGGGTTGATACCGGATGTCAAATTCCGATAATGCAAACATCCATTTTCCGAGTCGGCCTTTCAACATAGGAGCCGACGGCATGTGCTTTATGACATCTGATTTGCATATAATGATAATCTCTGCTGAGAGCAAGATGTGGCGCAGCTTGGTGCAGGTAAAAAACAGGCAGAGGCACAACTTATCGATCTCAGGATACCTTGTCTCTGCATCCGGATCCTTCGCGATGTAAAACACAACTCGCCTGCATATCATAAACTTGCACCACCACCGAGGCGATGGACGTGTCACCATCGACAAGTAAATGTAGAACGGCCTATCCGGTGGGCGGAACCAACACCGGCGGTTTCGGATATTCTTTGATCTCGTCAAGGCTCGTTGTTGTTCGTCCCGGTGAACTCCTCATCGATTTAATTTTCACCACCCCATGAACGGCTCTATTCTTCCCGAGATTGAGATGAATCTTCCGACGATGTTGATCTTGCCGATGAGAGACGCAGCGTTCTTTCTTCGTGGTAGGTGGCTTCATTGTTCGTGACCGCCTCGACTTTTCAGCCGATCTCAATTCCGTTCATGGACCAAGAAACCCGAGAACTGACCGGCCACACCAAGGCACACTTCTTTGGATTCATTCGTAGCCCGAATTTTTTTGTTCGGTCCAGGACGCGTTGCAGATCGTCCAAGTGTCCTTGTACTGAAGCAGACTTGACCACCACGTCATCGATATAAATTTCCACCAGCTTGCCGATTAGATCATGGAAAATGTAATTCATGGCTCTTTGGTATGTAGCGCCGGCATTCTTCAGTCCAAACGTCATGACTACATATTCAAAGAACCCCACCGAACCTGGGACTCTGAATGCAGTCTTGTGTATATCTTCCGGAGCCATAAAAATTTGGTTGTAACCGGCATTGCCATCCATGAAGCTCAAGATCTTATGACCAGCAGCTGCGTTGATTAATGTCTACGCTCAAGATCGGATACTCATCCTTCGGAGTAGCTCTATTGAGATCCCGAAAATCTATGGCAACACGCCAGCGGCCATCCTTTTTTTCTACAGGTACGATACTAGAAATCCACTCAGCATACCTGCATGGCCTGATTAACCTAGCTATCAACATCTTCTCGATCTCTTTCTTGACTTCTTCCAAAATTTCGGCCTTCATCTGTCGTGCTCGCTGCTGGAATGGCCGAAATCCTTTTTTAAGCGGGAGTCGATGCTCAATGATGCTCCTGTCTAACCCGGGCATCTCTGTATAGTCCCAGCGAAGCGATGGATATTCTTTCAACAAAGCTATCATCGGACCCCGCAGATTCGGATCTAACTTCTTGCTGATAAATGTTGGTCGTGGCTTATCCCCAGGACCGATGTCAATCTCCTCTAGCTCATCAGCGGATGTAAACCCATACCCTAGTTTTCCGTCACCTGCTAAATTGATGCTAAACACGGGGTAAACAGTTGGTGAGGATAACAAAAATAATTTGGGCCGATTGCCTGAATCGGCCCCCTTTTTGATTGCATTAGTCAAGGACGGTTTACACCTTATTTGTGCTCTACAATGGCAGGGAATCTCCCTACTACGACTGCATGACCTGCTTGTCGTAAGATTGCTGCTTTTTATTTTTGTGGCGATCGCGGGTCGGCCATACCACGACGATCGTGGACTTTGCTACTCTGTCGCCGATGGATAAGACCAGCCTCACCCCGTTTTTGTAGCTTCAATGCGCCACCGCGTCTAGACTGATTCCGAGATCGGCTCTTGGTAAATGCGCTTCCCAGACGTTCATGCCAGCTATGGAGATTTCGATCGAATCATCTGCATGGATGACCTCCACTTCATCTCCATCCCATCAGTATTAAACCTTGGTGCATCGTGGATGGAATGCAGCATTAGCGTGAATCCAATCTCCCGGCAAGACAACAGAGGTGCTTTTGCTGTCCACGACGAAGAATGACGTAGGGATGGTTTTTCTGCCCACGGTCAGATCCACGTTCAGCACACCTTGCGTTTCTGAAGTTTGGCCGTTGAAGTCGCTTAACGTGACGTTGGTTTTGATCAGATCTGCAGTGGAGCGTCCCAAACGCCGTAGCATGGAGTATGGCATTACATTGACTGCCGCTCCGGTGTCAACCAACATCTTGCTGACAGGCTGCCCATTGATGTAACCTCGCAGGTACAGGGCTTTCAGGTGTTTGTAGCCTTTCTCACGTGGCTTTTCAAAGATAACCGGCCGTGGGCCATACAACCGTCACTTTGGTAGCTCTTTGGTTCTTGGAGCGCAAAACTCTGACGGAAGTATGAACACCATGTTCGTGCCAGCCGATGTCTTTGCATCGGCTTTTACTGGTTTGGGGCGCCACTCTCTCCTTTTCGGACGATCCTCCGTTTCCAGGGTCTGCCGAATTTTCACGGCTAGATCAGGCCGTGCTTTCCTTAAAGCATGGAGGTACTGCGCTTCGGCTTCCTCCAAGTTACGCAGTCGCTGAACTCTACGCTTTTGGGTGTGTCTGAGTCCATCGGGGCACCACCTTGGCCGGTGATATCTGTCTTCTTCTCCTTCACCCATTGGCTCCTCGAGATCTTTTGCTCGAGATGACTTCCCTTGTCTGTTCTGAGGCGGGAGAGGCCCTAGACGCTTGAACACTAAAACTGGACCTGTGTTATCCTTCTGTTGTCCGCATTCCGGGCAGTTGTCGATTGTAGGCAATCGGCTCATTCCGGCATCCCAGCAATACTTGAAGAAGGAACAATCCCAATGTTTATCCACGCCTTCCCTTTCCTTTGACTTTACCCTAGCGAGGTGCTCATATCCTTCATCATCTCTATCGCGCCGGCGATGTCGGTCATACTGACGCTCATACTTGTTAAGGAGATGCGTGGAGTGTGGCTTCTGATATCGCACGCTTCTCACTTGCTCCTCGGTTAAATACCGCCTGTCATCATAACGGGGCCGGTCGCGTGGACCAGCCTCCTCCCTTTCTTTGCCCCGAGAGCGACCGCCTTCCTCCTTATATGTGCCATGGTGGTACACAGGTCCTGCCATATTAACATCGAACGAGAAGTCTAACTGACGCCTCGTGGAGTGGCCGTGTTCTACCATGTTGACGCCGGGAAATGGGTTTGTGTCTACTTTCATGGCGAATTGCCCAAGGATCAGACGGCCCTGTTCTATCGCCGTTTGGATCTGGCGACGTAGCTCTTTGCAATCATTGGTGGTGTGGGTGAACGAGTGATGCCACTTGCGATGGTCTCCGTTCATCTCTTGAGCCGAGGGATTTTATGGCCTTCGTAACTTCACCGCTTTTCTTTCGAAGAATCGAATATCTGCTCAGCTTTGCTCACATCAAAGTCGAACCCTTTGCAGGCCCTTGCTTTTTACCCATTTGCGGACACAGGATCTACCGAGCCCATTCAGCCACGGCCACCTCCTGGTCTTGTATAGGATCCTCTTCTTACAGATCGACCAGGCCTATCGGACGTTTGAACTTGTCTTGGTACAACTCCGGTGGCGCTGTTCATACATTGTCGATTCAGGCCATATGCGCGCCAATGAATTGTACTCTACTTGAAAGCGATCCTTGATAGGTGCTGAGAGACCCAACACCGCCAGCTCGACCGCTTCTTTCTCGATTAAGCAGGCGAATAACATCGGTTCTTGACAGTCCCAAACGCTTGAATGTACTGCCATCGCTTTCTTCCCGCTTTTGCCGCACCTGCGCCAGATCTGCAATGCCAGCCTCGGTAGCTTCTGAATGATACTGAATGTGGAACTGCTCTTCCAGTTGCTTCCAGGTCTGGATTGAATCAGGTGGCAGCGAGGTGTACAACCCAAAAGCTGGTCCTGTCAGAGATTGCGCAAAGAACCTTACGCGTAACTGATCCGACGCTGAAATCATGCCTAACTGTGCCAGGTATCGGCTCACATGCTCGATCGAGCTCGACCCTTCTGATCCGCTAAACCTTGAGAACTCAGGGATCCGATACTTGGGTGGCAGCGGAATCAGATCAAACTCGTTGGGGTACGGCTTGGAATAGCCGATTGTCCTTCTCTTCGGCACGAAGCCGAACTGGTCTCTCAAGATGGTACGGATTTGCTCCACCGTTTGAGCTGCAGGGGCTAAATTCTCATGACTCGTTCCGGTGGCATACTTGGCTAGCCACGCTTTTATCGGCGTCCATGCGACATCCTGCTCCGTAAATACCTGCCGAAGCCCCTGCCCCACAACTCCGCCTGTAAATCCCTGCGGTTGCAATCTGGTTCGTGCGCGTCAGGTTATTGCAGTCCGGCACGTAGGTGCACACATATCCATGTGGGATTTCTTTAGGTGGTTCAAACAGAATGGCGATCGCTGGGTCACCCAACCTTGTAGGCAGACGCCGGTGCCCCTGGTGGCTCCGGAGCTGCAAGTGTGAATGGCAGCTGTGGCCTGGTCTGGAGCGGTCTTTCTCCCTGGTGGGTCCCTAGAGTAGGCCCCGATGGAGAGTACTGATGTTTCATGATCTCCTGAACTACGCGAACCGCGATGCGCTCGAAAGCGTTCACTAGGCTCTCAGAATGGCGGTGAAGAGAATGAGCCACCATGTGGTTGACTTCCTGTCGCAGAGCTCTGGTGCGCTCCTCTGAAGGAACGGACAGATCCACCTCATCAAGAGCACCCTCAGGTGAGAACCCTTTCCACCTGATGCCATGCTTACGGGTCCTCTCAAAAGAGCCGATGAGATCGGCTTCGAAGAGAGCTTTGATATCATCATACCGCCTTGTGCTCCTCGGGTAGATCGTGACGACGGGTCCGTCCCCCATCGCAGTCGGATGTTGATGCAGATGTTGTTGAAAGTCCCACCGGCGTGCGTAATGTGTTGCTGTCAAAACCCACCGGCGAGCATTTAGCAACACGAAGAGCCGAGGCTCCAGAACTGCCGTGGGCTCGGTCCCTCGGGCAACGGCCCGCAAAACTCCGGACACGCCCCTGGATGATGCGAGATGCACCCGACCTATACCTGGTCGAAGGTGATGGATTGCTTCGATTGGTTTCTGCATGGCAAACAAGTATACGTAAAATTCGAGCTGTGACCGCTCCTGTGTTTCCAGTGAATCGGCTCTGGAGCCGATTATCCCATGGTTCTCGCATTAGATCTACGATAACATGGGGTTTTGCTTCATCAATACAAGTTAAATCGATCTCTGACGGTTTAACGTTTTCACCACGTAATTGGAACGTCCTACACGTAATTGAGCCTGGTAGATACAAAAGATGATAGAAAAATAACCCTAGAGAAGGCCTAACAACCGACGTAAAGTCAATTCCCGGAACAACTCCTCTCGAATTGGCAAACCATATCCTTACGTACTACTGGATCGTTCAACCCGTTTGCAAGGCCTGACTACGTGGATATCAAACTAAACCTTGGAAAACAAGGCATAACTATAACAGATCAAATCAACTGAATAGAGATCAAGCAAGATGCTACCCTTACACCCGGAAAAAGGTGCAAAGGCAGCGAGATAACTAGAGGTAGCATAACTAAGCAATCATAGCATAAAGTACCGATGCTAACCTAAACAAATCTATGATAATAGTATTACTCGCCATCAACAAGGCTTCAGTACGAGTAACACCAAATAACGCATCAGTAGATACTGCCTAGATCGCAAGATGCGATCTAGGCAGCATGACACTTACCCGAAAGAAACCCTCGAAACAAGGGGTGGCGATGCGCCGAGATTGTGTTTGTTGTGAACGTGATCGTCCTCCTTTTCTCAATAACCTTAGGTACATATTTATAGTCTGGAGACTTTCTATGTTTGGAATAACCCTAACAACTCTATCTCTTTACCTAAACCGAAACATAACCTACTACAATATACAGATACATGGGCAACTTAGCCCAAATCCACGCACAAGGCCGATCCAGCAATACGTTGCATATATGTATCCTCCAAGCCCATCTTGATTACGGCCCATCTCCTCCTTTGGCCAAAATGTGGCGATAACAGCTGCTAGGCTTGCTGGGCTGGGCCAGATGGGTTGGGTTAGTTTCATTTTTTTATACTGAATGCTTTTTATTTTTCTGTTTTGAATTTTTTTTTTGATTTTATATCAAACAGTTCAAACTCCATTTGAATTCAAACCACCACCAAACTTTTGGGTATAATTCAATTCTGTTTATCAATATATTCCAAAGTACAAAATAGAACAATTATTTTTAGGGTTTATTATTTATAAAAAATAAATAAATAGTCTTTAGTCTTTATTTCAAATAGAATTCAAATATGTTTGAAACTCTATTTGACTTTCTAAATTTTCCAAATCCTTTTCAGTAGGTTTTATTAAAAACATAACACTTTGAAATATAATTTAAAATACTTTAATAAGTTTTTAATGATCATTCAAAATAGGAAAATGTCTATACTTGAATGAAATTTGGATATAAATAAATCCTCATGGTTTTATTTAAATAAACCTTTACTATTTTTAACAAACAAAATATTTTATTTTAAATGCTTGGCCAAGATTAATTTGGCTCTTTTTTAAAAAATAGTCCTTATTCATTATTTCTACCTTTGCTTATAAAAACCATATCTTTCTATTTAAATATCCAAAAATGGTGATTCCAACTAATATAACTTTATTTATTATTTGTTTATCTTTTTAAATCCCTTTAGGATTTTATATGATCAAAATAGGATTTTATGTTTCCAATTGGAATCAAAAAGTTTCTTCTCACCCTAAATTTCAATAATTATTTATTTTGTTTATTTATTTTTCACATTTCAAAATTTGGAAAATTTTGGGATGTGACAGGCTAGCACCCTTAAAAGAAATCTCGTACCGAGATTTGGGAAGGCTAGGGTTACAAGTTGGCTTCAAGGAAACTAGGGTACTATCACCCTTAAAAGAAAGTCTCATAGGGCTACATTGATGGTTCACTTGACTATGGGTTCTACACTTGATATCCAGACAAGGAATCCTTATTTGACTCAACTGAGTTAATTAATTCCTGGCATCCACTTCTTCTATCTCTTCAAGGTTCCCATCCATGTCAATGTGGTTCACATGTCCTTTCTAGATCACATTGGATTTATTTCCATTGGAGTTTCTAGCATCCTTTTTCCTTTTCTTCTCAGGATAGTCTGATGCATAGTGTCCAAGTTCCTTACAATTATAGCACTGCAACTGGCTAATGTCTTTCTTCCTGAAAGTGTCATGTTGGTTCTGACCAAGGTCATCTCCATTGTCAGTATCATTTCCATTAATATCACTTCCATTGTTGTTGTGGTGATACTGATGTGGTTCAGAATCTTCATTGATCTTTTTGAATGAACGCTTCTTTTGTGATGATCCTGAGTGATACTTGAGTTTATGCTTCCTCTTTCTATTCTCAACTTGATTCATCTTGTTTTCCAAAATGGTGGCTTTGTCATAGAGTGATTGATAAGTTGGGACATAGGCAACAACTAGCTGCAGGTTCAACTCATCATTAAGTCCTTCAAGAAATTTCTCCTTTCTCTTAGCATCTGTATCAACTTCAGCCGGTGCATAGCGTGCCAGATTGTTGAATTCTTCAATATACCCAGCCACACTGAGGTGACACTGTTTTAGATTGTGGAACTCCTTTTTCTTCAAGTTCATCACTCCAGCTGAGATGTGAGCTGTACGAAAACCATCCTCAAAAATATCCCAAGTCACATCCTCAAGGGGAGTGGTGATCTGAAAGTTGTTGTTGTTGTTGTTGTTGTTGTTATTGTTGTTGTTGTTGTTGTTGTTGTTGTTGTTGTTGTTGTTGTTGTTGTTGTTGTTGTTGTTGTTGTTGTTGTTGTTGTTGTTGTTGTTGTTGTTGTTGTTGTTCTGATTCTGTATGAACGTGGTCATCATCTGCATCAGCTGCATCTAAGATGTCATCATCTGCTGCATCTCAGGAGTGATGTTGTTATTGTTGTTTTGGTTGGGGTTGGCACGACGGGGAGGCATCTGTCGTTTTGATAGGGATAAGTAATGATGGATAGGTCTAAAGAAGTTCTAACACACCATCCAAAACAATCAAGTTCAAATCAAACAATCAAGCAATCATCAAACACCTATTCACTTAACAACTCATGAGCTTAACCCATGAGTTGAAGGAAACAACAAGTTTTCTTAAAATGATTAACTTAGTATAGTCATACCTCATAGGTCAATATGATCCATACACTAACATGATATCAATGTTTTGGTAGGCAATCTAATGTCTCTTGGTTCTGACTTGTAGTCCTTAGTTATGTCTAAGTTGAAGTCCTTGGTGAAATTAAATTTGAAGTCATTGGTCATGGTGGAGGCTTTATCCTTCAAGTTGAAAAGGAAGAGATGTAGAATCAAAACCAAAATGGTTGAGGAAAGAGTTTACAAGATTGTTTGTAAATAAGTTTTGGAACAAATACAACTCCTATTTTTTAAGGGGTTTTTGTCCAATCCTAGGGTTACAATCCTACAGGAAACCTGGCTTTGATACCATCTGTAGAGGTCCCAACCTTTAATAAGGTTGAGATCCTGTGTTTACAATGCTAGTCCCTGGATCAATAGCTAGCATCCACAGTTAAGATGTAATATCAAGAAACAAAGGTCATAGTACACTTTATAACCAGGAATAAAATATTTCATTACATCTTACGTAGCTCATTTGGCTATCACATTACATTACAGCAGACTATCTATATAGCATGGAGTCCTTCATATTCAAAGTGCCACAGGAAGTCATGTTGGTTGTAGACTTGTAATCCTAATCAACACACTTCACTAACATCAAACAAACCTGCAACATAATAAGTTGCAGCCACAAGGGTCAATACATTTGAATTGTATTGGCAAGTTTCACTACAATGTAGAAATAAGTGGATCCTATCATTACATGCATATTTGGCTAAGTATGGTTTAGGCTCATTTGCAGAAAGCAATATAGTTTTATACTATCTTTTAAAAATAGTTTTGATCTTTTGGCAATCTTTCTGAACTCCTTGGAAAAATCCAAGTGCTTCTAATCCCTTGTTGACACCATCAAGTTTTACTTTGAGAAATTGGAATGTCGAGATCTTCCATAGCTTCATGCCTTAGTTGCTCAGAATTGTCCGTAACCGGGGACACGGATAAGTATTTAGAATTTGATCTTCTATAGAAGTTGTACACTTTACCCACATGACACAATCTCGTCTTGACGCCATCAGTAGCCGCTGGATAAGTACTCACCTAATGGAGTACCGGCAGATCGAGAATGTGACAAAGTCTTTCCGTAGAAGTCCTCCCAATACACAATGCTAGCTTGTCTACCAGGCACCAATGTAGGGATATATTTCCCATACACAATTCTAGTTAACCTGAAGATGCCAATGCATGGGTCTTCCACTATGTAGTTGACTAAGCCAGAGCCCATTTAGCATGTGGTACATGCAAGCCACTTTGAGAAACATGTTCAATCTCTAAGTCCCTGGGTCTTCTTCTTCTAGTGCACATACAAAAAGATAGCCATATAAACATGGTTCCCTTTATTGCCACCTTGTCCAAAATTGAGTATCCTCTTTCCACCCAGGTGGTTCATTGAGTACTTGGTTTATTATATAAAACATATATTTTCCAACACTTTATCTAATCATATCATGTATCCCGTCCCAAATATATAGCAGGGCTAAGCATACTACAACTACAATGTTTTCACTAAGGAAGATATAAGGATATCCTATTAGAATTTAGCATAGCATAAAATATAGTAGTTTTACCATGCATGTTACAAAAATCCACTAAGTGTAATGAAAATAGTAGGACATGGATGATAGTGTCACTTGCCTTTTTAGTAGAGAATATTGGTTCACTTCTTGATCTTGCAAATATCACACTCTTCAAACTTTACTACAATTCAATCAAGCAAACACATATTCAACTAGCATTCAAACAATTTATCACACATAAAATAATAGAAACAAGGCAATGCATGTAAGCATGAAAAATATGATTTTAAAAAGTGGTTTCTACTAGGCTCTAAACATTTTAAATCTCAAAGTGGTCATTTACTAAAGTGGTAAAACCATTTGCAAAAGGTTTCATCTCATAAACCAAATATTATGCTAAGGTGATATTTTATGTTGTTGAAAATATCTTTTAGCAAAGTAATAACTTTATATGGTTCATCAAATATGTTCTTAAATCACAAAACTTGGTTTTTTAGGGTCAGAAGGTTTGAATCACATCATTTCCCAAATGTTTTACTCAAGAATCATTTCTAAACCATAAACAATATTTTTATTTGACTAGAAATGTGCTAATTCAAATATTTATTCCTTAACTTCACAAAATACATTTTTAAATCCATAAGTTGGTTCCTATGGTCAGTAGGTTCAAAACAAACCAATTAGCAAAGATTTCATCTTAAAAATATTTCTAGAACAAATTTTATATTCAAATTATGCCTACACAAGTTTCTGCAATTTCAACCTATTTCCAGCAGCAAAACATTAAACAAAGTGCATGGTTGCAAAGTACTTGTTCTGCTGATTCCATTGATATAAAATTTGCAAAATTTGTACATGTAGAATTAAAGTTATGAATTTTGCAAGTTTGCAAATCTAATAGATCAAATTTCTATTTCAAATCCTGAGTCTGGCCACGTGGATGAATCTAACTGGACGATACCGGTTCGCACAGATCAAGCAATAATGGCCGTCAGATCTAATGTAAATCGCATGGCACACAGCACATGACACCCTTTCGTTTAATGATTCTATCTCTATCGCTGGATCTACATCGGACGGCTCACAGCACACTGCCAAGAACTGGCAGTGCTGGCTCAACGGTGCGCGGCGGCGCACACTCGGGCGGTGGCATTGGAGATGATTCAGGAAGCGAGGGAGGGAGTGAGGATGCTCACCGTGCTCGCGTGGTCGCGGTGAAGCTCGAGGTGTGGTCGGATTGTCGAGGGGCGCACCGGAGCAGAGTGGATTGCACGCCGGAGTCAGTGGCGACGTCGGGTGTATCTGGTTGTCGTCGGGGGCGAGGCTTGAGAGCGCGCTAAGAAAAACGGAGCATGCAGTTAGACGCGGGCAAGTGTGGGGATTACAGGAGCATCATCGGGAGGGTTCGGGGTGGTCTGAGCTTACCAGGGAGGCTTGCGGGAGCAATGGCAGATGACGGTGGCGCTCGGTGTCGAGGTTGCCGAGGCTAGGGATCACGCGCGGGCTAACAAGCGGCACTGGGAGATGCACCAGGAGATGGGGAGCAAGCCTGTGTGCTCTGGGACGCGAGGGGCGGTTGGACGGTGCCGGAATTGACCGGAGAAGTTCGTCGGGGCAGAGAGGTTCGAGCTCACGATTCTCGCAGCCTGGAGGTAGAGGGAAGGTGTGGCTTGGGGGAAATGGAAGAGGAGAGTGTGGTGTTTAAAGGCGCGTGGTCACTGGCGAGTTTAATCCAGCCATTAACGCGAATTCATGAGGATTTAAACGCGGCAAAAACGGCGGTGAGCGAGGGGGAACGGTCGACGCGGGTGAAGACGACGACCTGGCAGGTGGGGTCCGGCTGTCTGTGAGAGAGAGAGAGAAGGGTGGGGCCCACTAATCAACGACGGGGCGGGTGCGCTTCTGGGTGAAAAACGTTTCGCCAGAGGGGGTATAGTTGGGCTGCGCTGCTGGGCTTGCTAGGCTGGGCTAGATGGGTTGGGTTAGTTTCATTTTTTTTATACTGAATGCTTTTTATTTTTCTGTTTTGAATTTTTGTTTTGATTTTATTTCAAACAGTTCAAACTCTATTTGAATTCAAACCACCACCAAACTTTTGGGTATAATTCAATTCTGTTTATCAATATATTCCAAAGTCCAAAATAGAACAATTATTTTTAGGGTTTATTATTTATTAAAAATAAATATTTCAAATAGAATTCAAATATGTTTAAAACTCTATTTGACTTTCTAAATTTTCCAAAACCTTTTCAGTAGGTTTTATTAAAAACATAACACTTTGAAATATAATTTAAAATACTTTAATAAGTTTTTAATGATCATTCAAAATAGGAAAATGTCTATACTTGAATGAAATTTGGATATAAATAAATCCTCATGGTTTTATTTAAATAAACCTTTACTATTTTTATCAAACAAAATATTTTATTTTAAATGCTTAGCCAAGATTAATTTGGCTCTTTTTAAAAAAATAGTCCTTATTCATTATTTCTACATTTGCTTATAAAATCCATATCTTTCTATTTAAAGATCCAAAAATGGTGATTCCAACTAATATAACTTTATTTATTATTTGTTTATCTTTTTAAATCCCTTTAGGATTTTATTTGATCAAAATTGGTTTTGATGTTTCCAATTGGAATCAAAAAGTTTCTTCTCACTCTAAATTTCAACAATTATTTATTTTGTTTACTTATTTTTCACATTTCAAAATTTGGAAAATTTTGGGATGTGACAGGGGTCTTGGGTACCTGACAAGTCCTTAGATTGAGGCAAGAGAGGGTACTACAATCATCAAGTCATATAAACTAATACATGATCCCATCTATGATAAATAACATGCACACAAAGCTACATGGCAAGGCCGAAGCCCTTAGCCCAAGGAGAATTGCTCACACATAGAGATGAAATCGTCAATCATAAACATTATAATAGAGATCATAGAGTTGATAACAAATAGTCTTACAATGTCGCCAATTGGAGATAAGATCTACTATTACAAGTGGTGTAAGATGGCTATGGTGGTGCCAGAAGGGTTTAGAGGTTTAGATCTATATCTATTCCTCCGGCGTGGCGGCAGGGAGAGTTGAGGATGAAAGAAGCGATGTTGTGGATTCAGGGGCGGCCTATTTCTCGTCGACTAAAGCCTCTTTATATAGGGTTCCCTTCATGAAAGTTGTTCTGTTTGACCTAAGGAGGTTGGTGCAAACTATACGGCGGCAACTATATGGCGGCATGCCGTATAGTTGGTCATTAAACTTGGAGTTGCCTCCTCACGGCTCCTTGTTTCTTTGGCGTGTTGGAAATCTCGTATCTTTGGCATTTATGTAGTGACTCCCTTCATAATACGTCATTATCTGCACATGCAAAAATAGCAAGAAAGGATTGCATACCCCCTTGATCATTAGGCACTAGTGGCAGGTTTTAGAGAGTGATTTCATCAAATATATGAATAATATCTCGTTTAAATATGGACATGGATGGATATATTTCACATCCATCAGAACCGGGACGTCTGGCCACACGTGGCCGCTGGCATAGACATTTAGTCCCGGTTTTTGGTAGGAACCGAGACTAAAGGTCTGTTTGACCTTATATATACCACCTCAGCTTTACATGCTTGTGTGAGCTGGTTTGTTTTTCCCCTCTCATGCACAAGTGGTGTATGTTTCTTAGTTTTTCCCCTCTATGCACAAGAGTTGCTTGATGAAATGCACAAGTGCCTGAGCCACACTTAAGCTTTCTCCTCTTTCTTTCCTCCTCTATCGAGATTAGCATGCAACTTAATCCTTTTATCTGTCATTGATATAATGCATTTGTCGATGTACAATGGTTATTTCTCTCGATGATCTGTAATAGTTTTTCATAAACTTAACTATATAATGCATATGAGCCAGCAATGGATGTACGGTGACCGACACACTGGCGATTTCATTGCTAACCTTCATAATTTTATTGGTGTGGCTAAGGCAAAAAAAGTAATGGTTTTATGTGTTGTCCATGTGTTCAATGTCGGAATTAGAGGAATTACTCTTCCTCAAGAACCCTTCACACCCACCTGCTTAAGCACAATTTCATGCCCAGCTACTATTGTTGGACCAAGCATGGGGAAAGAGGGATTATGATGGAAGACAATGAAGAAGAAGATGATGATGATGACAACTATCATCATATGTTTCTTGAATACAGTTATACACATAGAGAATACAGTGATACAATTGGTGAAGCTGAGGATGAAGATGCGCTAGATGATGAGCTCGTTGATGATATTCACCGGGCCATTGTTGATGCACAGAGAGAATGCGAAAGTGAAAATGAGAAGTCGGAGTTGAAGCGCATGTTAGAGGATCACAAAAAATTGTTGTACCCAAATTGCAACGATGAAAACACAAAGCTCGGTACCACATTGGAATTTCTGCAATGGAAGGTAGAGAATGGTTTATCTGACAAGGGGTTTGAGAAGCTACTAAAAATAATGAAGAATAAGCTTCCAAAGGATAATGAAATGCCTGCCAGTACGTATGAAACAAAGAATGTTGTCTGCCCTCTAGGATTAGAGGTGTAGAAGATACAAGCATGCATTAATGACTACATCCTCTACCACGGTGAGGAGTACGAGAATAAGATTGAATGCCCAGTATGTGGTGCATTGCGGTATAAGATCAGACGAGATGACCCTAGTGATGTTGAGGGCGAGCGACCTAGGAAGAGGATTCCTGCCATGGTTATATGGTATGCTCCTATAACACCATAGTTGAAACGTTTGTTCAGAAACAAGGAGCATGCCAAGTTGTTGCGATGACACAAAGAAGACCGCAAGAAATACTTGATGTGTTGGGCCACGTATAGATAAAACAAAACTTTTTCCTCTAACGTGGTGATCCCAAGATCTAGCTGAGGTAGAAGGCCACGAGGTTTACCACTAGACGCGCAGTTGCGGATTACCGATGAAGGGCGTTAGTTGATGCAGTGCAGTCCTCACGATTCGATCGTCCTACTGCTGATTGTACATCACATCTGCTGGTATCCACACATACAAGGAGGAGCACCGGCGGCGAACTACTAGATTCGTTGCGTCGGCAGGACTGCTGTGGAGCTAGGGTTTCCAACACATGGAATGACCTAACCGATCAACAATTAACCCTTCTGGGTTACTGTGCTCCACTATATATAGGGAGTGAGCGTGGGCTCCACTCTCGTGGCCCATTCACTAAATCCCATATAAAACTAGTCACCGTGAGTCTGACTCACTGACTAAGTCCAAATCCGGCTTGGGTCTAACCCAAAAAGATTTCCGGTTTAGATCCAATCCGAACTTGCTCCTGCTCTTAAGTGTGTGACCCCGTAGGCTCTTGGCAACTTAGACACGATTAGAGTCCGACTCTCAATCGATGAGTCGGTAGAGGCTCCTAGCAGAACATGCCGACTCCCAAGTACCAAAGAGTCATGACGACTTGCCTTTCCAATGTGACTTACGTCGGAGTCCCTTTTGCCTCACGATATACTTTGTCAGACTATAGGCGAATAATTGTGATCCCTTAAATAGTCCGACTCTCTTCTCTATCTGAGATAAGTGATTCACCCGACTAACTCTTAGTCAATCGCCTCGGTTAACACTTAACCTAGTGGTGCATGGCCATGCTTTCCGAATCATATCATCCGAGAGGGCCCAGAGAATATCTCTCTAAGTGGAGGGGTAAAATCCCATCTTGGTTATTCACATCACGCAGCTTGATTCTCAGTCGACCCAAACTCTTCCTTTATAAATTCCCAGTTACGGATCAGAGTTTGACAGAACCTAAGTCGGTGATCCTCAACTCGGACTATGCAACAACCTCAGGTCTAAGGATTACATTGATTGAGATATACAAATGACAACTTGTTCGTTGTACCTCAATATGGGTCAATCCGACTCGCTAAACTCTTTAGCCGAATCTGTGTAAGTCGGAATAGCATCTCCATGCCCATGACAAGTGGAACCGAGTCATCAAGCTGACTTTCACATTGGTCTAATTTGTGTATCCAGCACAACCTCAATGACCAAGGATATTTAGTACAAACAACATGAATGCATAGTTCCACAACCGAATCACATATTCAATGATATACATCATAGACTCATACAAGGACAACTTAATAACTTTATGAATACAATGGGAAATATCATCTTACATAATTGCCTCTAGGGCATATTCCCAATAGTCTCCCACTTGCACTAGAGTCAATCTTCCGACATCACATGTCTAAGCATCTAATGCCCATGGCTCTCAGGTGCGCCTCATGCTTTGGCTGTGGTAACAGCTTTGTCAACGGATCCGCAATATTTGCATCCGTGTGTACCTTGCATAACTTGATATCACCCTGATCCACCAACTGGCAAATCAGGTGGTACCGCATGAGTATGTGCTTGTTCTTCTAGTGTTGTCTAGGTTCCTTGGCTTGTGAAATAGCACCATTGTTGTCACAATACACGTCTAACGGATTGGACGATCCCTGAACCACACCAAGATCCATGAGGAAATTCCTCATCCAAACAGCTTCCTTTGCTGCCTCTGAGGCGGCAAGATACTCAGCCTATGTTGTAGATGCAGACACAGTCTCTTGCTTGGAACTCTTCCTGCTCACAGCACCTCCGTTTATAATAAACACGTATCCGGATTGCGAACGAGAATCATCAGAGTTGATAAGATAACTCACATCCGTGTAACCCTTTACACTAACTTCATCTTCACCACCATAAACCAAAAACATATCCTTAGTCCTTCTCAAGTACTTTAGGATATTTTTATTCGCTGTCTAGTGGATTTCTCCAGGATCAGCTTGGTATCTTCTCACAACACTTAGAGCATATGAAACATCCGACCTAGTACAAATCATGGCGTACATGATGGATCCGACTGCAGAAGCATACAGAATCGCACTCATCCGACTTCGCTCATTAGTTGTCGAAGGACATTGAGTCTTGCTAAGTTTTACACCATGGGACATCGGTAAGAACCCCTTATTAGACGATTCCATGTTGAAATTCTTCAACACTTTGTCCAAATAAGTACTCTGACTCAATCCAATGAGCCTCCTTGATCTATATCTATAGATCCGGATTTCGAGGATGTATGTTGCCTCACCCAAGTCTTTATTTGAGAAACTCCTTTCCAGTGATTCCTTGGTTTCTTGCAACATCTGGACATCATTTCCAATTAGTAATATGTCATCCACATATAAGATTAGAAAGTTTACTTTGCTCCCACTAAACTTCTTGTATAAACAAGAATCATGATCACTCTTGATGAACCCAAATGATTTGACTACCTCATCAAAGCGAATATTCCAACTTCGAGATGCTTGCTTCAACCTATAAATGGATTTCTGAAGTTTACATACCTTGTCAGCATTATCCGGATCGACAAAACCCTCGGGCTGTATCATATACACGTCCTCGGTTAAATTTCCGTTAAGGAAAGCCGTTTTGACATCCATCTGCCATATCTCATAGTCGAAATAGGTTGCTATAGCTAACATGATCTGAACTGATTTGAGCATCACTACGGGCGAGAAAGTCTCATCATAATCAACTCCTTGAACTTGTCGGAACCCCTTCACAACAAGACGTTCTTTATAGAAAGAAACATTTCCATCCATATCAGTTTTCTTCTTAAAGACCCATTTGCACTTGACGGGTCTTGCACCGTCTGGCAGATCAACCAAGTTCCAAACTTGATTTTGATCCATGGAATTTAACTCGGATCTCATGGCTCCAAGCCATGACTCGGAATTAGATCCCACCATCGCTTCCGAATAATTCGATGGCTCATCACTGTCTAATAGTAACATATCACGAACACTTCGTAATCTCGCCGATCTTCGTAGTACAGGTGATGTTTCCAGCTCAGCTACCACGACCGGCTCAATCAAAAAGGTTTTTGCCGACTCGCTACTAGCCGGTTCCTCTCAAATTTCTTTGAGCTGCACCGTGATCCCACTTACTCCCCGACTGAGAAACTCTTTCTCAAGGAAGACACCATTCCGAGCGACAAACACTTTGCCCTCTTCTCGGTTGTATAAGTAGTAACCCAAGTTTTCCCTTGGATACCCCATGAAAATAAACTTATCCTACTTGGCTGTAAGCTTGTCTGACTGAAGTCGCTTGACAAATGCTTCACAACCCCAAATCTTAAGAAAAGACAAACTCGGCCTTTTGCCTGTCCACATCTCATGTGATGTCTTCTCTACCGACTTTGATGGTACTTTGTTTAGTGGGAATGCCGCTGTTTCTAGACAATAACCCCAAAATGATAAAGGCAGATCTGTCTGACTCATCATTGATCGTACCATGTCCAACAAGGTCCGATTCCGCCTTTCTGAAACACCGTTCCTTTGCGGCGTTCCTGGCGGAGTAAGTTGGGGAACTATTCCACAACTTTTCAGATGGTCATCAAACTCATGGCTCATGTACTCGCCTCCTTGGTCCGACCGAAGAAACTTTATTTTCTTGCCGAGTTGATTTTGTGCTTCATTCTGGAATTCTTTGAACTTTTCAAAGGCTTTCGACTTATGTTTCATCAAGTAGATATATCCATACCGACTCAAATCATTAGTGAAGGTAATGGAATACTCATAACCACCCCTGGCTGTCATGCTCATTGGTCCACATACATCACTATGTACTAGTCCCAACAAGTCGGATGCCCTTTCGCAACTATTTGCAACAGGTGTCTTGGTCATTTTGCCGAGTAGGCAAGATTCGCATCTCTCGAACGACTCCAAGTCGAACGAAGTTAGGAGTCCATCATCATGGAGCTTCTTCATGCGTTTCCAACTTATATGACCAAGCCGACAGTGCCAAAAGTAAGTCATGTTCAGATCATTTGGTTTTAAACTTTTAACATTTATGTTATAGACCGACTCACCATCGAGATTCAAAACAAATAACCCGTCCTGGACGGGTGCAAAGCCGTGAAACATATCATTCAAATACAAAGAACAACCATTATTCTTGATATTCGACTCATAGTCTTGCCTCATCAAACATGAAGCAGAAATAATGTTTCGACTGAGCACTGGAATATAATAATAATTATTCAGTTCCATAATGAATCCGGAAGGTAAATGAAGCTGCATCGTGCCGACTTCCAACGCAGCAATTCTTGCTTTGTTGCCGACTCGAATATCAACCTCGCCTCTTGCTACGCTCCTAGTTCTTGCAGATGTGAATAATTGATCCGGTATCATATACCCAAGAACTATTAGGTGCATCAGCAAGATTTATGTCTATAACATTGCAAACAAGTGTACCTGAGTCGGAAGTCATACCTCCACTCTTGGCTTTATCATCCAAATACTTGCTGCAGTTCCTCTTCCAGTGGCCATCCGCCTTGCAGTAGAAGCAAGTGGATCCGGCTGAAGGAGATGGCTTAGTCCCTGAGTAAGCGCTTGGGACCGGGTCCTGAGCCTGCTTTCCTCCCGACTTAGCCTTCTTCTTAGTCCAAGAACTCTTATTAAACTTAGCCTTATTCTGCACCATCAACACTTGACTGGCGCCCTTATTGAGATCCGCCTCTGCCTGCTTGAGCATCCCATGTAATTCAGTGAGCTTCTTATCCATAAAATGCATGTGGTAGTTCGAAATGAACTGCCCATATGCACTAGGAAGAGAGTTCAGAATTATATCCATAGCGAACTCTTCGCTAATGGGGTAGCCAAGCCTCTCCAGAGACAGCACGTAACCAACCATTTTGATCACATGCGGACTCAGTGGATCACCATCCTTAAGCTTGCAACTCAACAACGCCTGAGAGACTTGATACCTCTCAGTCTTCGCCTGAGCCTGTAACATACTTTTGAGGCTTTCGATCATATCGTAGGCCTCAACATCCTCGAACTGCTTTTGCAAGTCCGGTTCCATGTGAGCAAGCATAAGATAGCTAATATCCGTGGTCTCATCCTAAGCCCGACGATAGGTATTGGTGGCAGCGACAGTCACATTCTCATTCGGCTCATCTGGAAGTGGGTTGTCTAGGACATGGTCCTTCTTTTCTTGTTTGAGAACAATTCTCAGATTTCGATACCAGTTGGTAAAATTAATGCCATTTAGTTTATCTTTCTCAAGAATGGTTCTCAACGCAAAACCGGATATCTGAGAGTGACTGCTACTTGGTTCCATGATCTACAACAGAAAATATGCAAAACACTTAAGACATGTATTCATAAAAGAGAAAGCATATTAAACACTTTAATATTTTATGCTCCCACTAGAACCAACACCCCTCCGATGGTTACTTAGTGATTCAGGATCCTAAATAAGAAAGTCGGCTAGTGAGCTTTAGCATCACCGCTAGCCGCCAAGTGATTTAGGTAGACAACTCCTTGTCAATCGTATCTCACACGACTCCTGTTGGACGGGTGGCATCACATGCCCCGGCTCCCGTCCGACTTTTCCCCGAGCCCCACAACTGTTGTGATAGACCCCTCTAGCTTACCGAGTGTTTCCACAGTAAGAGTCCGAGTCGAACCCACCTAGTCAGAAAGAATTGGCAGCACCTCAATTTTATGAGCCCACTACCAAAAATGTCTGACTTGTGATGGTGCAAACACTAGCGGGAAAACCGACTAGACCTTTGAGGGATTAAATTTTACCAACTATCTAACAGAGGTAAAACAGAGACATAACAATAACACAAAATAAAGTAATTATAATGTGAAATGGTATGGCTCTCTTCATGGAGATCTCCATCTCCACAAAGCCGGTAATCCGACTCGTGCCAACTCTTGCCATTTGTCCTCTTACTCCATGTAGCCGACATGTACATCGCCTTGCTTGCCATCCGGGCTCTCCAAACAGCTACACTAGCTTAGTAAAGTAAATTACATGGAGAGTCCGACACGCAGGTCGTTATATAATAATATGACAGAACCTAGGCTCCAGCCGGCTGACAAAACCGTGATTCGCAGATCACGTATGGATTACACACATACATCACATGCATATGAACCATACCATTCACAACTTCCTGCAAAAACAAGTTATGCATAGTTACGCTATCTACCGACATTGTGAAACTCGTAACGACATCTAAGGCGCTACGACAGGGCGAAGCCGGCGGTCCCGCTTCTGGATTTACGTGTCACAGTCTACCCTGATGGCGGAAGCCGACCAGTAGGGGTATGTCGTTCCACGAACTCAGCAGTATGATCATGGAAATCAGATCTACCATTCCCCAAGTACAGTTGATCCAATCAACCTCGTACAAAACCGATCTATCTCATAGATCGACCACCAAACAGCACATAGATCTCATCTATAGCCAACCGCATATCACATATGCGAGATCTCGATCCTAAAACCAGAAGCTACCGCTCTGATACCACCATTGGGCCACGTAGAGATAAAACAAAACTTTTTCCTCTAACGTGGTGATCCCAAGATCTAACTGAGGTAGAAGGCCACGAGGTTTACCAGTAGATGCACAATTGCGGATTACTGATGAAGCGCGTCAGTTGATGCAGTGCAGTCCTCACGATTCGATCGTCCTGGTGCTGGTCGTACATCATCTCTGATGGTATCCACATGTACAAGGAGGAGCACCGGTGGCAAACTGCTAGATTCGTTGCGTCGGCAGGACTGCTGTGGATCTAGGGTTTCCAACACATGGAATGACCTAACCGATCAACAATTAACCCTTCTGGGTTACTGTGCTCCACTATATATAGGGAGTGAACGTGGGCTCCACTCTCGTGGCCCATTCACTAAAGCCCATATAAAACTAGTCACCGTGAGTCCGACTCACCGACTCAGTCCAAATCCGGCTTGGTTCTAATTCAACCAGATTTCCGGTTCAGATCCAATCTCCCCAGAGGCCCTGCCTCGCCTCCCCTCTTCTCCCTCTTTCTCCACCGCCAGCAACCACCGACGACGGCCACCGTCGGCCTTCCCCTTTCACCCCTCTCCCTAGCCGGTGGCGTGGCGTCTGCGGTTGACGAGGAAGGCCACGAGGACCCCTGCACCACCCCTGTACCCGCAGACGCGAAGGAGAAGGACCAGGCGCCCAGGAACGCCGCCGCCCCGACGCGAAACCCTAGCTCCCCGGCCGCCAGCATCGTCGTTGATCCTCTGCGCCCCGGCCTGTACCGACCACACCAACACAACCGCGACACTGAGCAGGGGATATATCAAGAGAACCAGGAGCACTACCCAGATCCGTCTCTCGCTTCAACTGAGCTGCCAGGCAAGCACTACCACATGCTTGCATACATACAGTACCTATTGCCTCTATCTTATTATTGCATCATTGAGTCGCGATTGCTTTAAACTGAATCCCAAGTATTGCATAGCCTTTACTTTTAAACCCCACCAAGCTTGTTCCTCCATCCCATGAGCCATTACTACAGGAGTTGTTTGAGCCATGCGAGTCGTAGAACAGCATGTGTAGGGTATGTGAGAGTCTGATGGATAACGAGGTACCTAAACAACTTAACCTGAGTAGTAATGGGATAACTAATGAAAGTGGCACCGGTGAGCAACATCTGCTATTTGGTTTTTCCTGCTCACTTGTGTCCCGTAGGACCCCGAGTACTTGATTCCTGTTCCTTGATTATTCGCGCTATCCACATCCGGGAGCCTTATGGGACCCCCCTGAGCCAGAGCTTGATTCCGTCTTATTTCTTGGGGCCACAAACTAGTTTGAGGTTTTGTTTACTATCCTGTACTTATGCCATGCTTTACTGCCTTATTACGTTTGTGCGAGGAGCACCTGTACTGTTTAGGTAAGCGGAGTGTTTCCGCGGTATCGACAAGCTCAGTTATGGGTTCCCAGTCGTTTACAGCCACTGACGCAAACCTTGAGTCCGTCTCGAAGTTAGCTAACTTCGTTGTGGGTAGCTTAATGGGGTGGCCCCCTGAAATATTTCTGAATCCTGTGATTGCTTTGTCGTGAAGGCCTCGTTGGGTTTTGATTTGGTTTTTCCGAGGTTGATCGAGTGTGTTGCTGTTTGTGCACCCCTCGCATAAAACTTCTGAAAGCCGTGTCCGCGGTTATGGACGACTTGGAGCACAGTTTCTCGATCATAGACAAGCATAACTAAAGTACCGCTTTAATCTGACTAAGTAATTGACTAGTAAATAGTGCAACACTCATGGAATGGTTAATAAAAGTGCCAACAGATGGGGGGTTGTTCGTCCGCTTCCTCGTTGGTAAGCGAGGAGGAGGATGGATCTGGATATTCTTTATAATCTGTTGTCATTAATTCACGGACATCCGTCTATCTTTGGTTGGGCGGATGGTTAGCGAGTATCTATAGAACTTAGGGTTTATCTTTTGCGATTCGTCACCCGTTGTGTCCCTTTAGAGGCATAAAGACTTGCCGAGTACCCTAGGGTCTCACACGATAAATTATTGGTTCGATGAGCGGTACACTCGCGGAGGATCTTTGGGTGGAGGAGGCTGATGATGTGGGCAACGATCGTTCGGTGTAGAGATTCCGGGAACGGGGATCCGTGAGATCTGTGGGCGGGATGTGCTTATTTCTGGGCATCTTATGCCGATTTGCTTCTTATCCGTACTCGGATCTTGTTTGCCGCTTCCGCCTGATACTATGATGTGTGATGTATGAGGAAATATCCTAAACTATTATATCTATCTAGGACATTTGAATCTTGCCGTATGGCGTTGCTATATTTCCTTTCTTTCTAGATGGAATGGCTCTGATGTACTATTGTATGGTAGCTTTCATACATACTCATTTGTGTATGTAGTTGATCCCTTCGCCTGCCGATTACGCCGCCCGTACAGGTCCCGATGATTGGAAATGGTTGGGACGGCCGAAAGGTCTACCCGTGAGTGGACTTTGGCCCCACCGTACTATTTCAACCATTCCCGCTCATCCAGGCTTGTATCTAGGAGCGTAATTCACCGAGGTAGTTACACTTCTTGACATCATCGGGGTTGCAGATGGATAGGCCATCATCACTGTCATCACCATCCCCATGTTCAACAACTTTGGCCTTCAATGCAAGGTTGACAACATTGGTCATTCCAAGGGCCCGAGCATGGGCATCTTTGGCATTCTTGGTGGCAACCTTGAAAGAGGCCATCTCTTGCATAACTTCATTGGAGGTCATGAGGTTAGTTGTTTCTTCCTTGTAGGCTCTTCAAGTCGGTGGGCTCAAAGGGCATGAGTGCACTCACATATTTTCTTTTTATCCATGCATCATCCACATGTGAGGCACCCACATTCCTAAAAGCGGTGGCGGTGGATTTGAGCCTATGATACATGTCTTAATGATATTCATCTTCCTTCATATAGAATCCTTTGGCTTCATTTCTTAGTGCATCGTATCGGTTCCTCCTCATGCTCTCATTCCCAATGAACAACATAGTGAGAGCATCCCAAGCTTCCTTGGTGGTGCTAAGGTTCTCAATGTGTGGGTAATCCTTTGTACCCAATCCTTGTTGAATCATGTGCAAGGCGGTGGCATTGAGTTGACTATTGACAACTTCTCTTCTTGTCAAGTTGTCTAGATCCCCGATATAGAGTCCTTGTTCAATGATGTTCCATAGTTCAATGCAAGAGCTGCGCACATGAGTTTTCATTAGAGATTGCCATTGAGCAAAAGTAGTAGATGCTTCAAGCTAAGGTGGGTTTCCTCTATTGTTTATATGAAGGTGAGGAATTGGAGAGTCGGGAGATTACCATGAATCACGGTTCTCACCCTTCCCACCATCCTTTTGTGTGGAGAAGTTAGTGTTGTCTTGATTACCCCCCACCATCATACCCTCGGGAGATACCGGAGCATTCCATTTAGGTAATACTGATGGAGGCTCCTCTTGAGGAGAAGGGGATGATGAGCCGTCTTTGTCTTTAAGAAGTTGCTCAAGCATTTTCTTGACTTCGTTGACCAAGGAAGAGCTCAATCTTGTTTCCATGTTTTTGAGATCTTCCATGGTAACCGTGGTGTGCTCACCACCACCTTCCCCATCGTGACTACCCATATTCACTTAGGCGGTAAATCCTGAATAAAGAGACGAGGCTCTGATACCAATTGAAAGGATCGTATGGGCACCTAGAGGGGGGTGAATAGGTGCTACTTCAAATTTTCTTCTTTTCAAATTAAGGTTTGACAAGAAAGGTAAATTCTCTAGATAATGCAACTAAGGTGAATTTACCTATATGAAAAACAAGCACTAGTCAACACAACATTAAGCAAGAACAAGTAAGTAAAGTGCGGTAAAGGATAGAAGTAACCAAAGTGGTGGACGTGGAGACACAAGGATTTGTTTCCCGTAGTTCCTTCCTTTTGAGGGGAAGTACGTCTACGTTTGGAGAGGGGGTGGTATCAAACCACCTACGCCACGAAAGGCCTCCCTTGTTCTCCGATGAACCTCACCCCAACGGGATCGATCCACCTTCCACTATATCGGCAGCCTTGGAGGTGGAATTCGGCACCTTTACAAGTTTGGTGCACACATCCACAACTTAATTGGAGGCTCCCAAATACAAGCAAGTTGTCAAGACAATCAAAGACAAGCTTGTAAGAACCAAATCTAGAACTAGGGTTTCCAAAGAAAACACTAGAGCAATGGGGGAGCCCTCAAATGAATGAGGGGGAAATGAAGATCTCTTTTGGTGAAGTAGTAGATCAAGGCCTCCTCCTTCGATTCTCCAAATATCAACGACTTTGGATGGTGGAGTGAAGAGATCTTGGCGATTTGGTGGCTCAAATGGAGGTGGTAGTCTTCAATGCAACGAGCACCTTGTCCCAAGGTAGGTGGAGGGGTATTTATACCACTTGGATAAATCTGTCTGTTGGTGCATTAATTGCACTGGTACTACCGGTACTCAAGCGGTAGTACCGGTCGCAACTGGTACTATCGGTCAAGTACCGGACCAAGTACCGGAGAGGGCGCCATGTGGTTGAGCCAGCCATGGTCACGTGCGGAACCACCTAGCGGTACTACCTCCAAGCGGTAGTACCGGTCACAAGCAGCGATACTACCGGTCAAGGCGGTAGTATCGGTCCCATGTACCGATTGGTACAGAGCAAGGAGGGAAGGCCTAGTTTTTCCTTAGAGTTGCCTGGTACTGTCGAGCGGCACTATCGTGTCCAAGCGGTAGTACCGCTTGCGACAAGCGGTACTACCGGTTGGAGCGGTAGTGCCGCTCCAAGGTACCGGGTGGTACTAAGAATATTCGAGGCCTGCCCACCTCAATCTGATCCCACTGGTACTAGAGAGAGGTAGTACCGGAGACAAGCTGTAGTACCGGTTGGTACAACCGGTACTACCGGTCAGCTCTGGTGACATTGGCCATAGCAACCAAGGGCAACCCAATATATGTGCCACAACCTAGAAACCTGAGATGCACTTTGCCCACGATTAAACCGATAGATGTGTTATCATCAAACATAAAAATCTTAGGAATAGGAAATGCTCTTTCACTAGTATTTTTGAAAAATGTGATGGTAGTATTTTGAATTAGCCATTTGGTGGTTGCTTCACAAAACCGCTTGTTTCTTGCACTCGGAAAATGGAAAAGGGATTTTTGATCCGACGAAAAGGAAAACTTCCTCATGAAACATTGTTCACCATCCCATGATGCACACTTATGCACAATATGGACACATTATCACAAACTATGCCTTCATTCTAGCCATAACATTGGTCATTTGACTAGAAAGCCAAGAAACCTCGAACGATATAGGTCATTTTGTGAAGGTTTATTTGAGACGTAATCAATATACCAAGTTTGATATTTTTCCATCTAACTATATCATATAATATGACACCACGCGAAGGTTTCGCAATGTTTGGATCGTTTTTAAATTTCTAATGCCTGTTTTAAACTATCGTTAAACTTTGTCGAAGGAAGGGCATGAAGATTCTTAGCTCGGGGCTGAGACTCGCTAAACTTGAAGTGGATCTATGATGAAATAGCGAATTGAGAACCTAAAACTGATTTTTTGTAAAAAATCATGAGCATCCGATCATGTACCTGTAGTTCATATCTGACCCACTTCCTACCGATTCGGCTGTAATTTGTCCTTTTCACCAGGGATGGACGGAAAGGTTTGAGATCCCCCTGTTATGAAATTATCCATGTAAGGTGGTCTAGTATTTTTGAAAAATGTGATGGTAGCATTTTAAATTAGCCATTTGGTGGTTGCTTCACAAAACCTCCCATTTTTTGCACTCGTAAAATAGAAAACGGCTTTTTGGTGCGACGAAAAGAAAAACTTCCTCCTGAAACATTGTTCGCCATCCCATTATGCACACTTATGCACAATATGGAAACATTATCACAAACTATGCCTTCATTCTAGCCATAACATTGCTCATTTGACCCGAAAGCCAAGAAACCTCGAACGAGATCGGTCATTTTGTGAAGGTTTTTTTGAGACATAATTTATATATCAAGTTATATTTTTCCTTCTAACTATGTTACATAATATGACACCACGCGAAGGTTTCACATTGTTTGGATCATTTTTGAATTTCTAATGCCCGTTTTAAACTATCGTTAAACTTTATCGAAGGGCGGGAATGAAGATTCTTAGCTCGGGGCTGAGACTCGCTAAAATTGAAATGCATCTCTAATGAAACAGCATATTGTGAAACTAAAAATGGTTTTTTTCAAAAAAAATCACGAGCATCTGATCATGTACATGTACTTCATATCTGACCCACTTCCTGCCGATTCGGTAGGAATTTGTCTTTTTCACCAGGGATAGACGGAAAGGTTTGTGATCCCCCTGTTATGACATTATCCATATAAGGTGGTCTAGTATTTTTGAAAAATGTGATGGTAGCATTTTGAATTAGCAATTTGGTGGTTGCTCCACAAAACCGCCCGTTTTTTGCACTCGTAAAATGGAAAACAACTTTTTGGTCCGACGAAAAGGAAAACTTCCTCCTGAAATATTGTTCGTCGTCCCATGATGCACACTTATGCACCATATGGTCACATTATCACAAAATATGCCTTCATTCTATCCATAACATTGGTCATTTCACCTAAAAGCCAAGAAACCTCAAACGAGATAGGTCATTTTGTGAAGTTTTTATGAGGCGTAATCAATATATCAAGTTTGATATTTTTCCTTCTAAATATGTCACATAATATGACACCACGCTAAGGTTTCGTATTTTTTGGATCGTTTTTGAATTTCTAATGCCCGTTTTAAACTATCGTTAAACTTTGTCGAAGAGCAGGCATGAAGATTCTTAGTTCGGGGCTGAGACTCTCTAAACTTGAAGTGGATCTCTGATGAAATACCATATTGTGAACCTAAAAATGATTTTTTTAAAAACTCATGAGCATTCGATCATGTACATGTAGTTCATATCTAACCCACTTCCTACCGATTCGCCAGGAATTTGTCCTTTTCACCAGAGATAGATGGAAAGGTTTGACATCCCCCTGTTATGAAATTATCCATGTAAGGTGGTCTAGTATTTTTTTTAAATGTGACGGTAGCATTTTTTAATTAGCCAATTGGTGGTTGCTTCACAAAACCGCTCGGTTTTGCACTCGGAAAATGGAAAACGGCTTTTTGGTGCGTCGAAAAGTAAAACTTCCTCCTGAAACATTGTTCTCCATCCCATGATGCATACTTATGCATAATATGGACACATTATCACAAAATATGCCTTCATTCTATCCATAACATTGGTCATTACACCCGAAAGCCAAGAAACCTCGAACGAGATAGGTCATTTTGTGAAGGTTTTTTTAAGACGTAATCAATATACCAAGTTTGATGTTTTTCCTTCTAACTATGTCACATAATATGACACCACGCGAAGATTTCACATTGTTTGGATCGTTTTTGAGTTTCTAATGCCCGTTTTAAACTATCGTTAAACTTTGTCGAAGGGCGGGCATGAAGATTCTGAGCTCGGGGCTGAGAATCGATAAACTTGAAGTGGATCTATGATGAAATAGCATATTGTGAACCTAAAACTGATTTTTTGTAAAAAATCATGAGCATCTGATCATGTACCTATAGTTTATATCTGAACCACTTCCTACCGATTCGGCAGGAATTTGTCCTTTTCACCAGGGATAGACGGAAAGGTTTGAGATCCCCCTGTTATGAAATTATCCATGTAAGGTGGTCTAGTAGTTTTGAAAAATGTGATGGTAGCATTTTGAATTAGCCATTTGGTGGTTGCTTCACAAAACCGTCTGTGTTTTGCACTCAGAAAATGGAAAACGGATTTTTGGTGCGACGAAAAGAAAAACTTCCTCCTAGAACATTGTTCGCCATCCCATGATGTACACTTATGCACAATATGGACACATTATCACAAACTATGCCTTCATTCTAGCCATAACATTGGTCATTTGACCCGAAAGCCAAGAACCCTCGAACGAGATAGGTCATTTTGTGAAGGTTTTTTTGTGACATAATCAATATATCAAGTTTGATATTTTTCTTTCTAACTAAGTTACATAATTTGACATCACGCGAAGGTTTCGTATTGTTTGAATCATTTTTGAATTTCTAATGCCCGTTTTAAACTATCGTTAAACTTTATCGAAGGGTGGGAATGAAGATTCTTAGCTCGGGGCTGAGACTCGCTAAACTTGAAATGGATCTATGATGAAACAGCATATTGTGAACCTAAGAATGATTTTTTTAAAAAAATCATGAGCATCTGATCATGTACCTGTAGTTCATATCTGACCCACTTCCTGCCGATTCGGTAGGAATTTGTCTTTTCACCAGGGATAGACGGAAAGGTTTGATATCCCCCTATTATGAAATTATCCATGTAAGGTGGTCTAGTATTTTTGAAAAATGTGATGGTAGCATTTTGAATTAGTCATTTGGTGGTTGCTTCACAAAACCGCCCATTTTTTGCACACAGAAAATGGAAAACGGATTTTTGGTCCGATGAAAAGGAAAACTTCCTCCTGAAATATTGTTCGTCATCCCATGATGCACACTTATGCACCATATGGACACATTATCACAAAATATACCTTTATTCTAGCCATAACATTGGTCATTTCACGCGAAATCCAAGAAACCTCGAACGAGAGAGGTCATTTTGTAACGTTTTTTTTAGACATAATCAATATATCAAGTTTGATATTTTTTCTTCTAAATATGTCACATAATATGAAACCACGCTAAGGTTTCGCATTGTTTTGATCGTTTTTGAATTTCTAATGCCCATTTTAAATTATCGTTAAACTTTGTCGAAGGGCGGGCATGAAGATTCTTAGCTCGGGGCTGAGACTCGCTAAAATTGAAGTGGATCTCTGATGTAATAGCATATTGTGAACCTAAAAATTATTTTTAGTAAAAAGTCATGAGCTTTCGATCATATACCTGTAATTCATATCTGACCCACTTCCTACCGATTCGGCAGGAATTTGTCCTTTTCACCAGGGATAGACAGAAAGGTTTGATATCCCCCTATTATGAAATTATCTATGTAAGGTGGTCTAGTATTTTTGAAAAATGTGATGGTGGCATTTTCAATTAGCCAATTTGTGATTGCTTCACAAAACCGCCCTTTTTTGCACTCAGAAAATGGAAAACGGCTTTTTGGTGCGTCGAAAAGTAAAACTTCCTCGTGAAACATTGTTCGCCATCCCATGATGCTTATGCATAATATGGACACATTATCACTTACTTTGCCTTCATTCTAGCCATAACATTGGTCATTTGACCCGAAAGCCAAGAAACCCCGAACAAGATAGGTCATTTTGTGAAGGTTTTTTGAGACGTAATCAATATACCAAGTTTGATATTTTTCCTTCTAACTATGTCACATAATATGAGACCATGCGAAGGTTTCTCATTGTTTGTATCGTATTTGAATTTCTAATGCCCGTTTTAAACTATTGTTAAACTAGGTCGAAGGGTGGGCATGGAGATTCTTAGCTCGGGGCTAAGACTCGCTAAACTTGAAGTGGATCTCTAATAAAATAGCATATTGCGAACCTAAAAATGATTTTTGTAAAAAATCATGAGCATCCGATCATGTACCTGTAGTTCATATCTGACCCACTTCCTACCGATTCGGTAGGAATTTGTCTTTTTCACCAGGCATAGACGGAAAGGTTTGAGATCCCCCTGTTATGACATTATCCATGTAAGGTGGTCTAGTATTTTTGAAAAATGCGTCGGTAGCATTTTGAATTAGCCATTTGGTGGTTGCTTCACAAAACCGCCCGTTTTTTGCACTCGGAAAATGGAAAACAGCTATTTGGTCCGATGAAAAGGAAAACTTCCTCCTGAAACATTGTTCGCCATCCCATGATGCACACTTATGCATAATATGGAGACATTATCACAAACTATGCCTTCATTCTAGCCATAACATTGGTCATTTGACCCGAAAGCCAAGAAACCTCGAACGAGATAGGTCATTTTGTGAAGGTTTTTTTAGACGTAATCAATACACAAAGTTTGATATTTTTCCTTCTAACTATGTCACATAATATGACACCACTCGAAGGTTTCGCTTTGTTTGGATCGTTTTTGAATTTCTAATGCCGTTTTAAACTATCGTTAAATTTTGTCGAAGGGCGGGCATGAAGATTCTTAGCTCGAGGCTGAGACTCGCTAAACTTGAAGTGAATCTCTGACGAAACAGCATATTGTAAACCTTAAAATGACTTTTTTAAAAAATCATGATCATCCGATAATGTACATGTAGTTCATATCTGACTCACTTCCTAACGTTTCGGCGGGAATTTTTCTTTTTCACCGGGGATAGACGGAAAGGTTTGAGATCTCCCTGTTATGACATTATCCATCTAAGGTGGTCTAGTATTTTTGAAAAATGCGTCGGTAGCATTTTGAATTAGCCATGTGGTGGTTGCTTCACAAAACTGCCCGTTTTTTGCACTCGGAAAATGCAAAACGGCTGTTTGGTCCGACGAAAAGGAAAATTTCCTCCTGAAACATTGTTCGCCATCCCATGATGCAGACTTATGCATAATATGGAGACATTATCACAAACTATGACTTCATTCTAGCCATAACATTGGTCATTTGACCCGAAAGCCAAGAAACCTTGAACGATATAGGTCATTTTGTGAAGGTTTTTTTGAGACGTAATCAATATATCAAGTTTGATATTTTTTCTTCTAAATATGTCACATAATATGACACCATGCTAAGGTTTCATATTGTTTGGATCGTTTTTGAATTTCTAAGGCCCGTTTTAAACTATCTTTAAACTTTGTCAAAGGGCGGGCATGAAAAATTCTTAGCTCGGGGCTGAGACTCGCTAAACTTGAAGTGGATCTCTGATGAAATAGCATATTATGAATCTAAAAATGATTTTTTGTAAAAATCATGAGCATTCGATCATGTACCTGTAGTTCATATCTGACCCACTTCCTACCGATTCGGCAGGAATATGTCCTTTTCACCAGGAATAGACGGAAAGGTTTGAGATCCCCCTGTTATGAAATTATCCATGTAAGGTGGTCTAGTATTTTTGAAAAATGTGATGGTAGCATTTTGAATTAGCCAATTGGTGGTTGCTTCATAAAACTGCCCGTTTTTTGCACTCGGTAAATGGAAAACGGCTTTTTGGTGCAACGAAAAGGAAAACTTCCTCCTGAAACATTGTTTGCCATCCCATGATGCACACATATGCACAATACGGACACATTATCACAAACTATGCCTTCATTCTAGCCATAACATTGGTCATTTGACCCGAAAGCCAAAAAACCTCGAACGAGATAGGTCATTTTGTGAAGGTTTTTTTTGAGACGTAATCAATATAGCAAGTTTGATATTTTTACTTCTAACTATGTTACATAATATGAAACCACGCGAAGGTTTAGCATTCTTTGGACCGATTTTAAATTTCCAATGCCCGTTTTAAACTATCGTTAAACTTTGTCGAAGGGCGGGAATTAAGATTCTTAGATCGGGGTTGAGACTCCCTAAACTTGAAGTGGATCTCTGATGAAACAACATATTGCGAAAATAAAAATGATTTTTGTAAAAAATCATGAGCATCCGATCATGTACCTGTAGTTCATATCTGACCCACTTCCTACCGATTCGGTAGGAATTTGTCTTTTTAACCAGGGATAGACGGAAAGGTTTGAGATACCTTGTTATGCCATTATCCATGTAAAGTGGTCTAGTATTTTTGAAAAATATGATGGTAGCATTTTGAATTAGCCATCTGGTGGTTGCTTCACAAAACCGACCGGTTTTTGCACTCGGAAAATGGAAAACGGTTTTTTGGTGCGACGAAAAGGAAAATTTCCTCCTGAAAAATTGTTCGCCATCCCAAGATGCACACTTATACATGTAGCACCCTCAGAATCGGCCCTATGCAAGTTTCAGCGATTCCCGCCAAACCCGCATAGAAATGATTCAAAGGTGCCCACCAGACACTTTCGTGCGGGTGGAAAACGAAGTAATACCATTACACAATAGTCCACGATAGAACCCACAGAACAGATATATGAAACAATGACTCAAAGAGTCAAGAATGCAGATATACAATACAAAGATCCAAATCACCTTTAAAACGATACAGCATCCGAGTACGGACAAGATGCAAATTGAGCTAAGAGCCCTGAAGAATAACCAATGGCGTCCATAACCAGGCCAAGCCGTAAGGGTAAACCTGCTAACTACGTCGATCTCAAAACCTGCTTAAACAAAAGGGGTGCCGACAAAGGGCAAAGGAAAAAAGAGAGCGGTCAGTACTGAGGCCAGTACACGACGAGTCTAGAATTCGGCGGTCCTCGCCTATATAGGTATGGTGGACTGAAGCGGCAGCGTAGCATGTACTAAACAACCTATAGAGACTCAATACAACCGGCGGCTATCAGATAGGGATAAGAAAGACATATTTGGATCCAACCTGAAACTATAAGCAAGCATACCCATCCTGGTATTTCCCCCTCGAGACCAAACGAGAAAGTCAACCGAGGAACTCACACAGTTGGAAATTTTATTTATTCCATTATAGTTGCGGCAATTACTAGTCAGATATAGGTAGATGAGTCATCCTGATATTATAAACAGTAGGCAGTTTTAGTTAACCATTCCGTTGTAGTTGCAATACTTACTAGTCAGATACATATATCATGACACATTCAAAAAAAACCAGCAGTTGTTGGTACTTTATTTATCCATTCCATTATAGTGAAGATGATTACTAGTCATTTCAAAGTCAAATTTATAGCACTACTTTAGTTATAGTTGTCTATGATAAAGATACTGTGCTCCAAGTCGTCCATAACCGCGGACACGGCTTTCAGAAAGTTTTACCCTGTAGGGGGCACAAATAGCAACACACGCACGATCAACCTCGGGAAAAACCAAATGAAAACCCAACGAGGCATCATGACAGAGCAATTGCAAGATTCATATATTATTTCAGGGGGCCACCCCACCAAGCTACCCGCGACGAAGTTGGCCGGCTCCGAGACAGACCCAGAGGTTTGCGAGAAACGGCTATAAACGACTAGGAACCAGAAAGTGTGACTAGGCTTGTCGATACCGTGTAATCGTGCCGCGGTCCAAAACAGTACAGGCGCTCCATGCAGAATAGTAAATAAAGCAGTAAAGCATGACATAAGTACAGGATAGTAATAATGCCCCAAACTACTTTGTGTCCCTAAGAAATAATATATGACTCAAGCTCTGGCTAGGGGGATTCATGGTCCCACATTCGGATAGTGCGAATATTCAAAGAACAAGTATCAAGTACTCGGGGTCCTACGGGACATAAGTGGACGGTTAAAAACCAAATAACATCTATTGCCCACCTGTGCCTCTGCATTATTTACCTACTTCAATTTTAGTTATTAAACGGTAATTAAAGCCATGATCATCTCCAACATTAAGCATGAGGCATTACTCCAACAACTGTGGAACATCGAGGACGCGAAACAACACAACACAAGCGACTGTGACCCGCAAGACCGACTATCTACCAAACAACAGGTAATAGGAGGTGTCCATGACAATATAGTGGCTTCAAGGGATATCACGGGTACGAAAACTAGAGCATCACAATACAGATAGCAATAGATCAACAGGAGGAAATAAAGACTATAAAAGTAAGATAGGTAGAAAGGGGGAGAATGCTCGCCTAAAAACATTGCTGAAGGTTCATCCGAAGATCGGGTCGGCACTCGCATCAACTCATCGGCCTAATCCATGAAGAAGAAAAACACTAGCAGAAACACCAGATGCAATATTTAATACTACGGCAGAAGATCGGGCATGATGCATGTATGATATATGACATGGCAAGGATGCGATGCAATTAGGAGATATTAAGCAGAACTGGGATCCCGACGTTTAATTAGACAGTTCATGTTATTTAGATACCCCGCAATTTAAATATTGTCTTTAACAAGGCAAAAATAGTTCACCGGTTCGATGCACAAATTTAGTCAATATTAGACTAGATTCGCCCGCATATGGCCTCCATATTTAATTAAGGTGAGTAGTCGAAGCTCCCCAAAACCACATGATATGAGTGCAAGCATGACCATTTATATGCAACAGATATATATTACATATTATAAAATAGGGCGAGCTCGGAAAAGGGTTCACACATGGGTTCGACGATCTTGGACGTTCGGGGTTTGTTGGGGTTTAGGTCTTCAGGGATCGGTCTTCGGGTTCCGTGAAGGAGATCTTGGCGTGGCGCCGTATTCAGATCGGTCTTCGGATTGGGACTTCGGGGTTTCCGGCTCCGAAAAGGCGATCTTGGCGCTCCGTGTAGAAGAGCATGGCGTTTCATGGCGAAGTTCTTATGAGACGATGTCGATGATCGGTGGCCAACTTGAATCCGCCCCAGTTCGGTCTTGTTAAGAAGAAGATCCTGACGAGGTTTGGACCAGGGCTTGGTCGACAACATTGGCAATGGAGAGCTTGGGGAACAAGCATGCAGGTACCCGAGACGTGTGCCTGCAACATACTCGGAAGAACAACAACATAGGTCACCTGCGAGTACTACAACAGCATACCCACACAGAAAGGAGCATCGTTGAAGACGCTCGCGGGCACGCGCACGGGTGGAAGGCAGAGCGGATGACAACGGGGAAAACAGGAACCGGGGTTGCCTTGACGGTGGGCTAGGGAAGAGCACAACGTCGGCGCGGTTGCCGGAGGTCGGGTGCCAGCGAACTTGGGGCAGACGGCCGGCGGAGGGCTCATAGGACAAAGGCGGTGCGAGGAGCTAGGCGGCGACGCAGAGGAGGCCCGGGGTGGCGAGCGGAAGGCAGAGGATCCACGGCGGCCAGAGGCGAGGTCGCCGGCGCAGAGGTGGTGGCAGTGAGCAGGAGTCGATGAGGTAGGCCGAGGAGGAGCTCACGGTGCCGAGATGGGCGGCCTAGAGAGTATACGGAGGTGCCACAGGAGCCTGCGGGCAGGTCCGGCGAAGAAGCACCAGGTGGTGGTAGCAGAGGAGTGCCTGGCGGCGGGGATTGCGGGCTCGAGAGGAAGGAGCAGGGGAGGGTGAAGGCGAGAGCGTCGGTCGCGGGAGTAAAAGAAAGGGTGGGGCCACGGGGAGAGAGGAGAGCGGGGGTGGGGTTCGTGGCGAGCGAGCCAGGGTGGGGCCAGGAACGATGTGTGGTGTGGGTTGGGTACAGGCGTGTGTGCGTGTGTTTCCTGTGTGAGTTGGTTCGGTGTGGTTTTTTTGTCCAGGGGAAGGGGTGGAGGCGGAGTGTATAGCGGCGGCGGGGGGAGGAATGGTTGGGGTAGCTAGGGTTCTGGTATTAGGTTAGGGTTTGGTGTGTCTAGGGTTAGGGTTTGAAACGGGCTAGGGCACTGGGTAGTAGGTGGGCTGGCCTAAACGGCCGACCTATCCCTCCCGGTTTATAAAATATTTTTATTATATTATATTAAATTTTTATTTTTATTAAGCCTTAATAAATAGTTTATAGAGAATACAAAATATCTAGAAGACTAGGGTTTTAATTTGAAATAAAGGGAAGCGATAAATAGAAAAACAAAATAGGCTTTTGGTAAAATAGTTTTATGATAAACATGCATGATGATTTGATTATTATGCACAAATATAAAAACAGCAAGCGATTTCTAGTAGTGAAATTTACCGGGGTGCTACAATACATAATATGGACATATTATCACAAACTATGCCTTCATTCAAGCCATACTATTGGTCATTTGACTCGAAAGCCAAGAAACCTCGAACGAGATAGGTCGTTTTGTGAAGGGTTTTTTTAGACGTAATCAATATACCAAGTTTGATATTTTTCCTTCTAACTATGTCACATAATATGACACCACGCAAAGGTTTCACATTGTTTGGATCACTTTTGAATTTCTAATGCCCATTTTAAACTATCCTTAAACTTTGTCGATGGGCGGGAATGAAGATTCTTAGATCGAGGCTGAGACTCGCTAAACTTGAAGTGGATCTCTGATGAAACAACATATTGTGAAACTAAAAATGATTTTTGTAAAAAATCATAAGCATCCGATCATGTACTTGTAGTTCATATCTGACCCACTTCATACCGTTTCGGCAGGAATTTGTCCTTTTCACCAGGGATAGACGGAAATGTTTGAGATTCCCCTGTCATGACATTATACATGTAAGGTGGTCTAGTATTTTTTAAAAATATGATGGTAGCATTTTAAATTATCCATTTGGTGGTTGCTTCACAAAACCGCTCGTTTGTTGTACTCGGAAAATGGAAAAAGGCTTTTTGGTGTAACGAAAAAGGTAAACTTCCTCCTAAAACATTTTTTGCCGTCCCATGCTGCACACTTATGCACAATATGGACAAATTATCACAAACTATGCCTTCATTCTAGCCATAACATTGGTCATTTGACCCGAAAGCCAAGAAACCTCAAACGAGGTAGGTCATTTGGTGAAGGTTTTTTCGAGACGTAATCAATATACCAAGTTTGATATTTTTCCTTATAACTATGTCACATAATATGACACCATGTGAAATTTTCACATTGTTTGGATCATCTTTGAATTTCTAATGCCCGTTTTAAAGTATCGTTAAACTTTGTCGAAGGGCGGGAATGAAGATTCTTAGATCGGGACTGAGACTCTCTAAACATGAAGTGGATCTCTGATGAAATAACATATTGTGAACCTAAAAATGATTTTTGTAAAAAATCATGAGCATCCGATCATGTACCTGTAGTTCATATCCGACCCACTTCCTACCGATTCGGCAGGAATTTGTCTTTTTCACCTGGGATAGATGGAAAGGTTTGAGATCCCCATGTTATGACATTATCCATGTAAGGTGGTCTAGTATTTCTAAAATATGTGATGGTAGCATTTTGAATTAGCCATTTGGTGGTTGCTTCACAAAACCGCCCATTTTTTGCACTCGAAAAATGGAAAACAACTTTTTGGTGCAACGAAAAGGAAAACTTCCTCCTGAAACATTGTTTGTCATCCCATGATGCACACTTATGCACAATATGGACACATTATCACAAATTGTTCTTTCATTCTAGCCATAACATTGGTCATTTGATCTGAAAGCCAAGAAACCTCGAACGAGATAGGTCATTTTGTGAAGGTTTTTTTGAGACATAATCAATATACCAATTTTGATATTTTTCCTTCTAACTATGTCACATGATATGACACCACGTGAAGGTTTCACATTGTTTGGATCGTTTTTGAATTTCTAATGCCCGTTTGAAACTATAGTTAAACTTTGTCGAAGGGCGGGAATGAAGATTCTTAGATCTGGGCTGAGACTCACTAAACTTGAAGTGCATCTCTGATAAAACAACATATTGTGAACCTAAAAATGATTATATAAAAAATCATGAGCATCCGATCATGTACATGTAGTTCATGTCTGACCCACTTCCTACCGATTCGGCAGGAATTTGTCTTTTTTATAGGGATGGACGGAAAGGTTTGAGATCCCCTATTTATCCATGTAAGGTGGTCTAGTATTTTTGAAAAATGTGATGGTAGCATTCTGAGTTATCTATTTGGTGGTTGCTTCACAAAACCGACCGTTTTTTGCACTCAGAAAATAGAAAACAGCTTTTTGGTGCGACGAAAAGGAAAACTTCCTCCTGAAACATTGTTCGCCATCCCATGATGCACACTTATGCATAATATGGACACATTATCACAAACTATGCCTTCATTCTAGCCATAACATTGGTCATTTGACCCGAAAGCCAAGAAACCTCGAACGAGATAGGTCATTTTGTGAAGGTTTTTTTAATCAATATACCATGTTTGATGTTTTAATTTTTTACTATGTCACATAATATGACACCACGCCAAGGTTGCGCATTGTTTGGATTGTTTTTGAATTTCTAATGCCTGTTTTAAACTATTGTTAAACTTTGTCGAAGGGTGGGAATGAAGATTCTTAGATCGGGGCTAAGACTCGCTAAACTTGAATTGGAGATCTGATGAAACAACATATTTTGAACCTAAAAATGATTTTAGTAAAAAATCATTAGCATCCAATCATGTGCATGTAGTTCATATCTGACCCACTTCCTACCGATTCGGCAGGTATTTGTCTTTTTCACCAGGGATAGAAGGAAAGGTTCGAAATCCCCCTGTTATGACATTATCCATGTAAGGTGGTATAGTATTTTTGAAAAATATGATGGTAGCATTTTGAATTAGCCATTTGGTGGTTGCTTGACAAAACCGCCCGTTTGTTGCACTTAGAAAATGGAAAACGTCTTTTTGGTGCTACGAAAAGGAAAACTTTCTCCTGAAACATTGTTCGTCATCCCATGATGCACACTTATGCATAATATGGACACACTATTACAAACTATGCCTTCATTCTAGCCATAGTATTGGTCATTCGACCTGAAAGCCAAGAAACCTCGAACGAGATAGGTCATTTTGTGAAGGTTTTTTTGAGACGTAATTAATATACCAAGTTTGATATTTTTCCTTCTAAGTATGTTACATAATATGACCCCACACGAAGGTTTCGTATTGTTTGGATCATTTTGAATTTCTAATGCTCGTTTTAAACTATCGTTAAACTTTGTCGAAGGGCGGGAATGAAGATTCTTAGATCGGGGCTGAGACTCGCTAAACTTTATTTGGATCTCTGATGAAACAACATATTGTGAACCTAAAAATGATTTTTGTAAAAAATCATGAGTATCTGATCATGTACCTGTAGTTCATACCTGACCCACTTCCTACGGATTTGGCAGGAATTTTTTTTTCACCAGGGATAGATGAAAAGGTTTGAGATCCCCCTATTATGACATTATCCATGTAAGGTGGTCTAGTATTTTTGAAAAATGTGATGGTAGCATTTTGAATTAGTCATTTGGTGGTTTCTTCACAAAACCGCACGTTTTTTGCACTCGGAAAGTGGAAAACAGCTTTTTGGTGCAACAAATAGGAAAACTTCCTCATGAAACATTGTTCGTCATCCAATGATGCACACTTATGCACAATATGTACACATTATCACAAACTATTCCTTCATTCTAGCCATAACATTGGTCATTTGACCCGAAAGCCAAGAAACCTGGAACAAGATAGGTCATTTTGTGAAGGTTTTTTCAGACGTAATCAATGTACCAAGTTTGATATTTTTCCTTCTAACTATGTCACATAATATGACACCATGCAAAGTTTTCGTATTGTTTGGATCGTTTTTGAATTTTTAATGCCCGTTTTAAACAATCGTTAAACTTTGTCGAAGGGCGGGAATGAGGATTCTAATATCGGGACTGAGACTCACTAAACATGAAGTGGATCTCTGATGAAATAATATATTGTGAACCTAAAAATGATTTTTATAAAAAATCATGAGCATCCGATCATGTACCTGTAGTTCATATCTGACCCACTTCCTACCGATTCGGTAGGAATTTTTCTTTTTCACCAGGAATAGACGGAAAGGTTTGAGATCCCCCTGTTATGACATTATCCATGTAAGGTGGTCTAGTATTTTTGAAAAATGTGATGGTAGCATTTTGAATTAGCCATTTGGTGGTTGCTTCACAAAACCGCCCGTTTGTTGCACTCGTAAAATAGAAAACAACTTTTTGGTGCAACAAAAAGGAAAACTTCCTCCTTAAACATTGTTCGCCATCCCATGATGCACACTTATGCACAATATGGACACATTATCACAAAAATATGCCTTCATTCTAGCCATTACATTGGTCATTTGATCCGAAAGCCAAGAAACCTCGAACGAGATAGGTCATTTTGTGAAGGATTTTTGAGACGTAATCAATATACTAAGTTTTATCTTTTTCCTTCTAACTAGGTCACATACGCGAAGGTTTCGCATTGTTTGGATCGTTTTTGAATTTCTAATGCCCGTTTTAAACTATCGTTAAACTTTGTCGAAGGGTGGGAATGAAGATTCTTAGATCGGGGCTGAGACTCGCTAACTTGATGTGGATCTCTGATGAAACAGCATATTGTGAACCTAAAAATGATTTTTGTAAAAAATCATGAGCATCGAATCATGTACTTGTAGTTCATATCTAACCCACTTCCTACCGATTCGGCAAGAAATTGTCTTTTTCACCAGGGATATATAGAAAGGTTAGAGATCCCCCTGTTATGACATTATCCATATAAGGTGGTCTAGTATTTTTGAAAAATGTGATGGTAGAATTTTGAACTAGCCATTTGGTGGTTGCTTCACAAAACCGCCCGTTTTTTGCACTCAGAAAATGGAAAACGGCTTTTTGGTGCAACAAAAAGTGAAACTTTCTCCTGAAACATTGTTCGACATCCCATCATGCACACTTATGCACAATATGGACACATTATCACAAAATATGCCTTCATTGTAGCCATAACATTGGTCATTTGACCCGAAAGCCAAGAAACCTCGAACGGTCATTTTGTGAAGGTTTTTTTGAGACATAATCAATATACCAAGTTTGATATTTTTACTTCTAAATATATCACATAATATGACACCACGCGAAGTTTTCGCATTGTTTGGATCGTTTTTGAATTTCTAATGCCCGTTCTAAACTATCGTTAAACTTTGTCGAAGCGCGGGAATAAATATTCTTAGAACAGGACTGAGACTCGCTAAACTTGAAGTGGATCTCTGATGAAACAAAATATTGTGAACCTAAAAATGATTTTTGTAAAAAATCATGAGCATTGGATCATGTACTTGTAGTTCATATCGAACCCACTTCCTACCAATTCGGCAGGAATTTTTATTTTTCACACGGGATAGACGGAAAGGTTTGAGATCCCCCTGTTGTGAAATTATCCATGTAAAGTGGTCTAGTATTTTTGAAAAATGTAATGTAGCATTTTGAATTAGCCATTTGGTGGTTGCTTCACAAAACCGCCTGTTTTTTGCACTCGAAAAATGGAAAACGGATTTTTGGTGCAACAAAAAGTGAAACTTGCTCCCGAAACATTGTTAGCCATCCCATCACGCACACTTATGCACAATATGGACACATTATCACAAACTATGCCTTCACTATAGCCATAACATTGGTCATTTTACCCGAGAGCCAAGAAACCTGGAACGAGATAGGTCATTTTGTGAAGGTTTTTTCAGACGTAATCAATGTACCAAGTTTGATATTTTTCCTTCTAACTATGTCACATAATAAGACACCACACGAAGTTTTCGCATTGTTTGGATCGTTTTTGAATTTTTAATGCTTGTTTTAAACTATCGTTAAACATTGTCGAAGGGCGGGAATGAAGATTCTAAGATCAGGACTGAGAATCGCTAAACTTGAAGTGGATCTTTGATGAAATAACATAATGTGAATCCAAAAATTATTTTTGTAAAAAATCATGAGCATCTGATCATGTACCTGTAGTTCATATCTGACCCACTTCCTAACGATTCGGTAGGAATTTGTCTTTTTTTACCAAGGATAGAAGGAAAGGTTTGAGATCCCCCTGTTATGACATGATCCATGTAAGGTGGTCTAGTATTTTTGAAAAATGTGATGGTAGCATTTTGAATTATCCATTTGGTGGTTGCTTCACAAAACCGCCCGTTTGTTGCACTCGGAAAATGGAAAACGGCTTTTTGGTGCAACGAAAAGGAAAACTTCCTCCTGGAACATTGTTCGCCATCCCATGATGCACACTTATGCACAATATGCACACATTATCACAAACTATGCCATCATTCTAGACATAACATTGGTCATTTGACCCGAAAGCCAAGAAACCTCGAACGAGATAGGTCATTTTGTGAAGCTTTTTTTGAGACGTAATCAATATACCAAGTTTGATATTTTTCCTTATAACTATGTCACATAATATGATACCACGTGAAATTTTCACATTGTTTGGATCATTTTTGAATTTCTAATGCCCGTTTTAAACTATCGTTAAACTTTGTCGAAGGGCGGGAATGAAGATTCTTAGATCGGGACTGAGACTCGCTAAACTTGAAGTGGATCTCTGATGAAATAACATATTGTGAACCTAAAAATGATTTTTGTAAAAACTCATGAGCATCCGATCATGTACCTGTAGTTCATATCTGACCCACTTCATACCGATTCGGCAGGAATTTGTCTTTTTCACCAAGGATAGACGGAAAGGTTTGAGATCCCCATGTTATAAAATTAACCATGTAAGGTGGTCTATTATTTATAAAAAATGTGATGGTAGCATTTTGAATTAGCCATTTGGTGGTTGCTTCACAAAACCGCCCGTTTTTTGCACTCGAAAAATGGAAAACGACTTTTTAGTGCAACGAAAAGGAAAACTTCCTCCTGAAACATTGTTTGCCATCCCATGATGCACACCTATGCAAAATATGGACACATTATCACAAACTATTCTTTCATTCTAGCCATAACATTGGTCATTTGACCCGAAAGCCAAGAAACTTCGAACGAGATAGGTCATTTTGTGAAGGGTTTTTTTAGACATAATCAATATACCAATTTTGATATTTTTCCTTCTAACTATGTCACATAATATGACACCACGCGAAGGTTTCACATTGTTTGGATTGTTTTTTAATTCCTAATGCCCGTTTTAAACTATAGTTAAACTTTGTCGAAGGGGGGAATGAAGATTCTTAGATCTGGGCTGAGACTCACTAAACTTGAAGTGCATCTCTGATAAAACAACATATTGTGAACCTAAAAATGATTATATAAAAATCATGAGCATCCGATCATGTACATGTAGTTCATGTCTGACCCACTTCCTGCCGATTCGGCAGGAATTTGTCTTTTTTACAGAGATAAACGGAAAGGTTTGAGATCCCGTGTTATGACATTATCCATGTAAGGTGGTCTAGTATTTTTGAAAAATGTGATGGTAGCATTCTGAATTAGCCATTTGGTGGTTGCTTCACAGAACCGACCGTTTTTTGCACTCAGAAAATACAAAACAGCTTTCTGGTGCGACGAAAAGGAAAATTTCCTCCTGAAACATTGTTCGCCATCCCATTATGCACACTTATGCACAATATGGACACATTATCACAAACTATGCCTTCATTCTAGCCATAACATTGGTCATTTGACCCGAAAGCCAAGAAACCTCGAACGAGATAGGTCATTTTGTGAAGGTTTTTTTGAGACGTAATGATTATACCAAGTTTCATATTTTACATTTTAACTATGTCACATAATATGACACCACGCCAAGGTTGCGCATTGTTTGGATCATTTTTGAATTTCTAATGCCTGTTTTAAACTATTGTTAAACTTTGTCGAAGGGCGGGAATGAAGATTCTTAGATCGGGTCTAAGACTCGCTAAACTTGAATTTGATCTCTGATGAAACAACATATTTTGAACCTAAAAATGATTTTTGTAAAAAATCATGAGCATCTAGTCATGTACCTGTAGTTCATATCTGACCCACTTCCTACCGATTCGTCAGGTATTTGTCTTTTTACCAGGGATAGAAGGAAAGGTTCGAAATCCCCCTATTATGACATTATCCATGTAAGGTGGTATAGTATTTTTGAAAAATATGATGGTAGTATTTTGAATTAGCCATTTGGTGGTTACTTCACAAAACCGCCCGTTTGTTGAACTTAGAAAATGGAAAACGTCTTTTTGGTGCTACGAAAAGGAAAACTTTCTCCTAAAACATTGTTCGCCATCCCATGATGCACACTTATGTATAATATGGACACATTATCACAAACTATGCCTTCATTCTAGCCATAATATTGGTCATTCGACCAGAAAGCCAAGATACCTCGAAAGAGATCGGTCATTTTGTGAAGGTTTTATTGAGACGTAATTCATATATCAAGTTTGATATTTTTCATTCTAACTATGTCACATAATATGACCCCACACGAAGGTTTCGTATTGTTTGGATCGTTTTTGAATTTCTAATGCCCGTTTTAAACTATCGATAAACTTTGTCAAAGGGCGGGAATGAATATTCTTAGATCGGGGCTAAGACTCGCTAAACTTCATTTGGATCTCTGATGAAAAACATATTGTGAACCTAAAAATGATTTTTATAAAAAATCATGAGCATCCGATCATGTACCTGTAGTTCATACCTGACCCAGTTTCTACGGATTCGGCAGGAATTTTTTTTCACCAGGGATAGACGAAAACGTTTGAGATCCCCCTATTATGACATTATCCATGTAAGGTGGTCTAGTATTTTTGAAAAATGTGATGGTAGCATTTTGAATTTGTCATTTGGTGGTTGCTTCACAAACCGCACGTTTTTTGCACTCGGAAAGTGGAAAACGGGTTTTTGGTGCAACAAAAAGGAAAACTTCCTCCTGAAACATTGTTCATCATCCCATGTTGCACACTTATGCACAATATGGACACATTATCACAAACTATGCCTTCATTCTAGCCATAGCATTGGTCATTTGACCCGAAAGCCAAGAAACCTAGAACGAGATCGGTCATTTTGTGAAGGTTTTTTTCAGACGTAATCAATGTACCAAGTTTGATATTTTTCCTTTAACTATGTCACATAATATGACACCACGCAAAGTTTTCGTATTGTTTGGATCATTTTTGAATTTCTAATGCTCGTTCTAAACTATCGTTAAACTTTGTCGAAGTGCGGGAATAAATATTCTTAGATCAGGGCTGAGACTCGCTAAACTTGAAGTGGATCTCTGATAAAACAAAATATTGTGAACCTAAAAATGATTTTTCTAAAAAATCATGAGCATCGGATCATACACTTGTAGTTCATATCTGACCCACTTCCTACCGATTCGGCAGGAATTTTTTTTTCACCCGGGATAGACGGAAAGGTTTGAGATCCCCCTGTTATGAAATTATCCATGTAAGGTGGTCTAGTATTTTTGAAAAATGTAATGGTAGCATTTTGAATTACCATTTGGTGGTTGCTTCACAAAACCGCCCGTTTTTATACTCGGAAAATGGAAAACGGCTTTTTGGTGCAACGAAAAGGAAAACTTCCTCCTGAAACATTGTTCATCATCCCATGATGCACACTTATGCACAATATGGACACATATCACAAACTATGCCTTCATTCTAGCCATAACATTGGTCATTTGACCCGAAAGCCTAGAAACCTCGAACGAGATAGGTCATTTTTTGAAGGTTTTTTTGAGATGTAATCAATATACCAAGTTTGATAATTTTACTTCTAACTATGTCATATAATATGAAACCACGTGAAGGTTTCGCATTGTTTGGATCGTTGTTGAATTTCTAATGCCCGTTTTAAACTATCGTTAAACTTTGTCGAAGGGCAGGAATGAAGATTCTTTGATCGGGGCTGAGACTCTCTAAACTTGAAATGGAACTTTGAAGAACAACATATTGTGAACCTAAAAATGATTTTTGTAAAAAATCATGAGCATCCGATCATGTACCTGTAGTCCATGTCTGACCCACTTCCTACCGATTCGGCAGGAATTTGTCTTTTTACCAGGGATAGACGGAAAGGTTTGAGATCCCCTGTTATGACATTATCCATGTAAAGTGGTCTAGTATTTTTGAAAAATGTGATGGTAGCATTTTGAATTAGCAATTTGGTACTGGCTTCATAAAATCGACCGGTTTTTGCACTCGGAAAATGGAAAACGGCTTTTTGGTGCAACGAAAAGGAAAACTTCCTCCTGAAACATTGTTCGCCATCTCATGATGCACACGTATGCACAATCTGGACACATTATCACAAACTATGCCTTCATTCTAGCCATAACATTGGTCATTTGACCCGATAGCCAAGAAACCTCGAACGAGATAGGTCATTTCGTGAAGTTTTTTTGAGACATAATCAATATTCCAAGTTTGATATTTTTACTTCTACTATGTCAGATAATATGACACCATGCGAAGTTTTCGCATTGTTTGGATCGATTTTGAATTTCTAAAGCCCGTTTTAAACTATCGTTAAACTTTGTCGAAGGGCGGGAATGAAGATTCTTAGATCGGGGCGAAGACTCACTAAACTTGAAGTGGATCTCTGATGAAACAACATATTGTGAACCTAAAAATATTTTTTGTAAAAAATCATGAGCATCTGATCATGTACCTGTAGTTCATGTCTGACCCACTTCCTGCCGATTCGGCAGGAATTTGTCTTTTTCACCAGGGATATACGGAAAGGTTTGAGATCCCTTGTTATGACATTATCCATGTAACGTGGTTAGTATTTATGAAAAATGTGATGGTAGCATTTTTAATGAGCCATTTGGTGGTTGCTTCAAAAATCTGACCGTTCTTTGCACTCGTAAAATGGAAAACATCTTTTTGGTGCGACGAAAAGGAAAACATCCTCCTGAAACATTGTTCTCCATCCCATGATGCACACTTATGCATAATATGGACACATTATCACAAACTATTCCTTCATTCTAGCCATAACATTGGTCATTTGACCCGAAAGCCAAGAAATATCGAACGAGATACGTCATTTTGTGAACGGTTTTTTGAGACGTAACCAATATATCAATTTTTATATTTTTCCTTCTAACTATGTCACATAATATGACAGCACGGGAATGTTGCACATTGTTTGGATCGTTTTTGAATTTCTAATGCCTGTTTTAAACTATCGTTAAACTTCGTCGAACGGCGGGAATAAAGATTCCTAGTTCGGGGCTAAGAATCGCTAAACTTGAAGTGGATCTCTGATGGAACAACATATCATGAACCTAAAAATTATTTTTGTAAAAAATCATGAGCATCCGATCATGTCCCTGTAGTTCATATCTGACCCACTTCCTACTAATTCGGCAAAAATTTGCCTTTTTCACCAGGGATAGACGGAAAGGTTTGAGATCCCCCTGTTATGACATTACCCATGTAAGGTGGTCTAGTATTTTTGAAAAATGTGATGGTAGCATTTTGAATTACCCATTTGGTAGTTGCTTCACTAAACCGCCCGTTTTTTGCACTCGGAAAATGGAAAACGGCTTTTTGGTGCAACAAAAAGGAAAACTTACTCCCGAAACATTGTTCGCCATCCCATGATGCACACTTATGCACAATATGGACACATTATCACAAACTAAGCCTTCATTCTAGCCATAGCATTGGTCATTTGACCCGAAAGTCAAGAAACCTCGAACGATATAGGTAATTTTGTGAAGTTTTTTTTTTTTGGGACGTAAGCAATATACCAAATTTGATATTTTTCCTTCTAACTATGTCCCATAATATGACCCCACGCGAAGGTTTCGTATTGTTTGGATCTTTTTGAATTTCTAATGCCCGTTTTAAACTATCGTTAAACTTTGTCGAAGGGTGGGAATGAAAATTCTTAGATCGGGGTTGAGACTCACTAAACTTTAAGTGGATCTCTGATGAAACAACATATTATGAACCTAAAAATGATTTTTGTAGAAAATCATGAGCATCCGATCATGTACCTGTAGTTCATATCTCACCCACTTCCTACTAATGCGGTAGAAATTTGTCTTTTTCACCAGGGATAGATGGAAAGGTTTGAGATCCCCCTGTTATGACAGTATCCATGTAAAGTGGTCTAGTATTTTTAAAATGTGATGGTAGCATTTTGAATTGGCCATTTGGTAGTTGCTTCCCTAAATCGCCCGTTTTTTGCACTCGGAAAATGGAAAACGGCTTTTTGGTGCAACAAAAAGGAAAACTTACTCCCGAAACATTATTCTCCATCCCATGATGCACACATATGCACAATAAGGACACATTATCACAAACTATTCCTTCATTCTAGCCATAGCATTGGTCATTTGACCCGAAAGCCAAGAAACCTCGAACGAGATAGGTCATTTTGGGAAGTTTTTTTGAGACGTAATCAATATACCAAGTTTGTTATTTTTTCCTTCTAAGTATTTCACATAATATGACATCACGCGAAGGTTTTGCATTGTTTGGATCTTTTTTGAATTTATAATGCCCGTTTTAAACTCTCGTTAAACTTTGTCGAAGGGCGGGAATTAAGATTCTTAGATTGCGGCTGAGACTCGCTAAACTTGAAGTGGATCTCTGATGAAACAACATATTATGAACCTAAAAATGATTTTTGTAAAAAATCGTGAGCATCCGATCATGTACCTGTAGTTCATATCTGACCCACTTCCTACTAATTCGGCAGAAATTTGTCTTTTTCACTAGGGATAGATGGAAAGGTTTGATATCCCCCTGTTATGACATTACCCATGTAAGGTGGTCTAGTATTTTTGAAAAATGTGATGGTAGCATTTTGAATTAGCCATTTGTAGTTGCTTCACTAAACCGCCCGTTTTTTGCACTCGGAAAATGGAAAACGGCTTTTTGGTGCAACAAAAAGGAAAACTTACTCCCGAAACATTGTTCGCCATCCCATGATGCACACTTATGCACAATATGGACACATTATCACAAACAAAGCCTTCATTCTAGCCATAGCATTGGTCATTTGACCCGAAAGCCAAGAAACCTCGAACGATATAGGTCTTTTTGTGAAGTTTTTTTTGGGACGTAATCAATATACCAAATTTGATATTTTTTCTTCTAACTATGTCACATAATATGACCCCACGCGAAGGTTTTGTATTGTTTGGATCGTTTTTGAATTTGTAATGCCCGTTTTATACTATCGTTAAACTTTGTCGAAGGGTGAGAATGAAAATTCATAGATCGGGGTTGAGACTCTTTAAACTTGAAGGGGATCTATGATGAAACAACATATTTTGAATCCAAAAATGAGTTTTATAGAAAATCATGAGCATCCGATCATGTACCTCTAGTTCATATCTGACCCACCTCCTACCGATTCGGCAGGAATTTGTCTTTTTCACCAGGGATAGACGAAAATGTTTGAGATACCCTGTTATAAAATTATCCATGTAAGGTGGTCTAGTATTTTTGATAAAATGTGATGGTAGCATTTTGAATTAGCCATTTGGTGGTTGCTTCATAAAACCGCCCGTTTTTTGCACTCGGAAAATGGAAAACGGCTTTTTGGTGCAACGAAAAGGAAAACTTCCTCCTGAAACAATGTTCTCCATACCATGATGCACAATATGGACACATTATCACAAACTATGCCTTCATTATAGCCATAACATTGGTCATTTGACCCGAAAGCCAAGAAACCTCGAACGAGATAGGTCATTTTGTGAAGTTTTTTTGAGACGTAATCAATATACCAAGTTTGATATTTTTTCCTTCTAAGTATTTCACATAATATGCCATCACGCGAAGGTTTCGCATTGTTTGGATCTTTTTTGAATTTCTAATGCCCGTTTTAAACTACCGTTAAACTTTGTCGAAGCGCGGGAATGAAGATTCTTAGATCGGAGCTGAGACTCGCTAAACTTGAAGTGGATCTCTGATGAAACAACATATTATGAACCTAAAAATGATTTTTGTAAAAACTCGTGAGCATCCGATCATGTACCTGTAGTTCATATCTGACCCACTTCCTACTAATTCGGCAGAAAATTGTCTTTTTCACTAGGGATAGATGGAAAGGTTTGAGATCCCCCTGTTATGACATTACCCATGTAAGGTGGTCTAGTATTTTTGAAAAATGTGATGGTAGCATTTTGAATTATACATTTGGTAGTTGCTTCACTAAACCGCCCGTTTTTTGCACTCGGAAAATGGAAAACGGCTTTTTGGTGCAACAAAAAGGAAAACTTACTCCCGAAAGATTGTTCGCCATCCCATGATGCACACATATGCACAATATGGACACATTATCACAAACTATGCCTTCATTCTAGCCATAACATTGGTCATTTGACCCGAAAGCCAAGAAACCTCGAACGATATAGGTCGTTTATTGAAGTTTTTTTTGGGACGTAATCAATATACAAAATTTGATAGTTTTTATTCTAACTATGTCACATAATATGACCCCACGCGAAGGTTTCGTATTGTTTGGATCGTTTTTGAATTTGTAATGCCTGTTTTATACTATCGTTAAACTTTGTCGAAGGGTGAGAATGAAAATTCATAGATCGGGGTTGAGACTCTCTAAACTTGAAGGGGATCTCTGATGAAACAACATATTGTGAATCCAAAATGATTTTTGTAAAAACTCATGAGCATCTGATTATGTACCTCTAGTTTATATCTGACCCGCCTCCTACGGATTTGGCAGGTATTTGTCTTTTTCACCAGGGATAGACGGAAAGGTTTGAGATACCCCTGTTATGAAATTATCCATGTAAGGAGGTCTAGTATTTCTGAAAAATGTGATGGTAGCATTTTGAATTAGCCATTTGGTGGTTGCTTCATAAAGCCGCCCGTTTTTTGCATTCGGAAAATGGAAAACGGCTTTTTGGTGCAACGAAAAGGAAAACTTCCTCCTGAAACAATGTTTGCCATACCATGATGCACACTTATGCACAATATGGACACAATATCACAAACTATGCCTTCATTCAGCCATAACATTGGTCATTTGACCCGAAAGCCAAGAAACCTCGAACGAGATAGGTCATTCTGTGAAGATTTTTTGAGACGTAATCAATATACCAAGTTTGATATTTTTCCTTCTAAGTATTTCACATAATATGATATCATGCGAAGGTTTCGCATTGTTTGGATCTTTTTTGAATTTCTAATGCATGTTTTAAACTATCGTTAAACTTTGTCGAAGGGCAGGAATGAAGATTCTTAGATCGGGGATGAGACTCGCTAAACTTGAAGTGGATCTATGATGAAACAACATATTATGAACCTAAAAATTATTTTTGTTAAAAATCATGAGCATCCGATCATGTACCTGTAGTTCATATCTGACCCACTTTCTACTAATTCAGAAGAAATTTGCCTTTTTCACCAGGAATAGACGGAAAGGTTTGAGATCCCCCTGTTATGACATTATCCATGTAAGGTGGTCTAGTATTTTTGAAAAATGTGATGGTAGCATTTTGAATTAGCCATTTGGTGGTTGCTTCCTAAAACCGCCCGTTTTTGCACTCGGAAAATGGAAAACGGCTTTTTGGTGCAACAAAAAGGAAAACTTACTCCCGAAAGATTGTTCGCCATCCCATGATGCACACTTATGCACAATATGGACACATTATCACAAACTATGTCTTCATTCTAGCCATAACATTGGTCATTTGACCCGAAAGTCAAGAAACCTCGAACGAGATACGTCATTTTGTGAAGTTTTTTTTGGGCCGTAATCAATATACCAAATTTGATATTTTTCCTTCTAACTATGTCACATAATATGACCCCACGCGAAGGTTCCGTATTGTTTGGATCGTTTTTGAATTTCTAATGCCCGTTTTAAACTATCGTTAAACTTTGTCGAAGGGTGGGAATGAAAATTCTTAGAACGGGGTTGAGACTCTCTAAACTTGAAGTGGATCTCTAATGAAACAACATATTGTGAACCTAAAAATGACTTTTCTAAAAAATCATGAGCATCCGATCATGTACCTCTAGTTCATATCTGACCCACCTCCTACCGATTTGGCAGGAATTTGTCTTTTTCACCAGGGATAGACGGAAAGGTTTGAGATACCCCTATTATGAAATTATCCATATAAGGTGGTCTAGTATTTTTTGAAAAATGTGATGGTAGCATTTTGAATTAGCCATTTGGTGGTTCCTTCATAAAACCGCACCTTTTTGCATTCGGAAAATGGAAAACGGCTTTTTGGTTCAACGAAAAGGAAAACTTCCTCCTGAAACAATGTTCGACATACCATGATGCACACTTATGCACAATATGGACACATTATCACAAACTATGCCTTCATTCAGCCAGAACATTGGTCATTTGACCCGAAAGCCAAGAAACCTCGAACGAGATAGGTCATTTTGTGAAGTTTTTTTGAGACGTAATCAATATACCAAGTTTGGTATTTTTCCTTCTAAGTATTTCACATAATATGACATAACGCGAAGGTTTCGCATTGTTTGGATCTTTTTTGAATTTCTAATGCATGTTTTAAACTATCGTTAAACTTTGTCGAAGGGCGGGAATGAAGATTCTTATATCGGGGCTGAGACTCGCTAAACTTGAAGTGGATCTCTGATAAAACAACATATTATGAACCTAAAAATTATTTTTGTAAAAAATCATAAGCATCCGATCATGTACCTGTAGTTCATATCTGACCCACTTCCTACTAATTCGGAAGAAATTTGTCTTTTCCACCAGGGATAGACGGAAAGGTTTGAGATCCCCCTGTGATGACATTATCCATGTAAGGTGGTATAGTATTTTTGAAAAATATGATGGTAGCATTTTGAATTAGTCATTTGGTGCTTCCTTCATAAAACCGCACCTTTTTTGCATTCGGAAAATGGAAAACGGCTTTTTGGTGCAACGAAAAGGAAAACTTCCTCCTGAAACAATGTTCGCCATACCATGATGCACACTTATGCACAATATGGACACATTATCACAAACTATGCCTTCATTCAGCCATAACATTGGTCATTTGACCCGAAAGCCAAGAAACCTCGAACGAGATAGGTCATTTTGTGAAGTTTTTTTGAGACGTAATCAATATACCAAGTTTGTTATTTTTCCTTCTAAGTATTTCACATAATATGACATAACGTGAAGGTTTCGCATTGTTTGGATCTTTTTTGAATTTCTAATGCCTGTTTTAAACTATTGTTAAACTTTGTCGAAGGGCAGGAATGAAGATTCTTATATCGGGGCTGAGACTCGCTAAACTTGAAGTGGATCTCTGATGAAACAACATATTATGAACCTAAAAATTATTTTTGTAAAAAATCATGAGCATCCGATCATGTACCTGTAGTTCATATCTGACCCACTTCCTACTAATTCGGAAGAAATTTGTCTTTTTCACCAGGGATAGGCGGAAAGGTTTGAGATCTCCCTGTTATGAAATTATCCATGTAAGGTGGTCTAGTATTTTTGAAAAATGTGATGGTAGCATTTTGAATTAGCCATTTGGTGGTTGCTTCCCAAAATCGCCCGTTTTTTGCACTCGGAAAATGGAAAACGGCTTTTTTGTGCAACAAAAAGGAAAACTTCCTCCTGAAACATTGTTCGCAATCCCATAATGCACACTTATGCACAATATGGACACATTATCACAAACTATGCCTTCATTCTACCCATAACATTGGTCATTTGACCCGAAAGTCAAGAAACCTCGAACGAGATACGTCATTTTGTGAAGTGTTTTTTGGGACGTAATCAATATACCAAATTTGATATTTTTCCTTCTAACTATGTCACATAATATGACCCCACGCGAAGGTTTTGTATTGTTTGGATCGTTTTTGAATTTCTAATGCCCGTTTTAAACTATCGTTAAATTTTGTCGAAGGGTGGGAATGAAAATTCTTTGATCGGGGTTGAGACTCTCTAAACTTGAAGTGGATCTTTAATGAAACAACATATTATGAACCTAAAAATGATTTTTGTAAAAAATCATGAGCATCCGATCATGTACCTGTAGTTCATATCCGACCCACTTCCTACCGATTGGGTAGGAATTTGTCTTTTTCACCAGGGATAGATGACATGGTTATACCCTACGGGTACACGATATTAGTATACCTGGTCTAGTCCAAGGAAGGCCCACAAGAGCATACGCGGCCTATGGAGACTTTCGGGTGGCCCAAGCCCCCGACACCTTCGGATCCTTGGGGAACAAGACTAGAGTAGATAGAATTTCAAAGGGGCAAACCCTAATCTGTAACCAACTCGACCTATGGCCGGGACCTTCCTATCTATATAAAGGCTAGGAGGGCACGATGAGGAGGGCCCTTCAACTCACCGCATACACACCTCCACGCCAGATTGCATCTACGCACCCCTGTAACTTTCGGTTCCGCCGTTATCAAGAGCAGACAAGCAGGAGTAGGGTTTTCCCTCCGGGGGCCTGAACCTGAGTAAACTTCATTTCCCCTTGTTGCTTGTTTGCTAAACGTTCCGTGATTTCTAGGATCCCTATCTTCTCCAAAACCCAAGTCCATAACAATGGCCATTGACAATATCGAACCTCGTCAATTGGCGTCGTCTGTGGGAACTGGGGACACTGATTGTGCGATCGTGACGGTCCCAACCAAAGCGATCTACAACTCGGCGACGAAGAGCCACCTCCTCTTCTGCGCTTTCGACTTCACCGCCCACTCGCCAGCCACCATGAGGGATTTCGAGTCCGTAGGCGACAGGCTCAAGATTCTGTTCGGGAGCTTCTGCTTCCAGGTGGGACAGACCGGCACTCTCCGCCTCCCAGAGCGGGTGCCGCGACCATCAATCAGGCCCGCTTCATGGTCCCCGCACCCCAGCGTGTTACGCACGTCGGCTCTGACAGACGAGTCATACGCTAGCAGCAGCTGCAACTCAGATCTGTGTGTCCCTCCATCAGACGAAGGAACCTATGGTTCCGGATCCGAAAACTGCAGCAGCAGCAATCCAATCCGCGAGCGCTATCAGTGCATCGTGGTCATCCAAAGCGAGGTGGAACAACCACCAGGTTCTGGTGCTCACGTACCGCCACCCAATCCACCGCCCAACCCGCAGGGTGGAAACGGAGGAAACGGGGGACAGCCGAACGAAGGCGACGCTAACGCCTACCAGAAGATCAACCTCAACGAGGACGGATGGCGCCAGGAACGCGAAGCTGTGGCTGGCAATAGGATCCAACCTGTGAATGCTTCACGGGATCTGCTGATGGCATACCACCTGCTCCTCATCGGGGAGCATAACTGGCAGGTGAAGATGCAGGAGGACCTCGACAAACACAAGCAGGCGGCCTCGGAGTCCAGCGCGCGGCGACCTGCGCTCTCTGCCGCTGGCGTCTCCAGCTCGCACGGCAACCATGCCAACAAGCATCACTCTCGCACAGAGCACATGGACCCTGCTGCATGTCGCGAGGTCACCAGAACCCTCAACGCGTCCTTCATGGAGATGGACGTCAACGGCAACGTCATACCGAAGACGTCGCAGGCTGCTATCATGGCAGCCACCACGTACCTCGTGTCCCATCCACCTCCGGTGGGGGACCCGAAGAGGGCTATGCACAAGTCCGCGCTAGCCGGACTCGGACTGGTTGGAGCTGCGCTCCATGATGAGGCTCCTGTGGAGCCGAAAAAGAAAGCTGCGGCCAGATTCAACCACAGCCCCACACCTTCATCCGACGAAGACGAGCATGATCTACCTCGACGTCGCAAGTCGCAGCAGCGACTATGACGCTCGAAACGATCTCGCCCAGCGCAAGGTCGACAAGGCGCGTGCCAAGCGCGCGTGCTCAACCGAGTCTGGGGAAGAAGACGATGGAGAGTTGTGCGGAGCCTGATGCTTCAGCAGATCTATTCAGCGAACGCGGATGCCGAAAATTTCAAGATCCCTTCGGAGACTCCGAAGTTCGATGCAACGCAGGACCCGAAAGCCTGGCTCAGCGACCACCTGTCATCCTTCAAGCTGCACGGTGGCAACAAGAACACCGCCCTACAATGCCTTCAGCTACAACTAACAGGCGCAACCCGAATCTGGCTCAGCAGCCTCTCCTCAGGCTCCATCTGAAGCTGGGAGGAGCTAGCCTATAGTTTCATCTGAAACTTTAAGGGCACCAGCAAGAGGCCAGCCTTGATCGAGGAACTACGGGCTTCCACCCAATGGACAGGCGAATCCATTCGCTCGTACGTACTTTGTTGATCCAACATCAAGAATTCCACGGCGCACATCTTCGAGGAGAGTACGATCGACGCCTTCAAGGACGGTGTCAAACGCCTGGACTTCAAGGAAGAACTTGGGTGCATCAAGCCCAAGACACTCGACCACCTCATGGACATCGCCAAGAGGTGGGCAGATGGCGAGGACTCCCTCCACCGAACACATTCGGATGACGAGGATGACTACGGCCGCAGGCGTGAACACCGTAGTAAACAAAGATCACGCGTGTAAGACGATCGCGACGGACCCGATATGGTTTCGGCTGGCTACGCCGACCGCCGCAACGACAACAACCGTAGCAGCGGAGGATACCGCGGAGGCAACTTCCGCGATGGAGGACACCCCGCACAAGCATGGCAGCGCCACAGCCGTGACGACAAACCCTCGGCATACGACAAGTTCTCTGGCCCTTGCACCATCCACTTCTACATTGACAAGCAGGATGGCAAAAAGAAGGCCAGCCACATGCTGAAGGATTGCCGCGAGTTCCAGAAACTCAGCGAGAGCCTCACCCAGATGCGACGCCAGATCGTGAACCCTAGGTTTGGGCCTGCACCTGCACTAGGTGACATCGCCCACAGAGCTCCTCCACCACAACCCGTCCGACCGTCGAATCCAGCAATCGCACCTGCACAAAACAACGGTGCAGGAGGGTACCCACAACCAAAGGGAGCCCTGATGATCCAGAAGGGGCGCCCAACAAACAGGATGCAAAATAAGATCACCCGCCAAGTTATCCTGGCCGTGACCGCTCCACCTGCCATCCCTGAGTACCTCACTGGCTCGAAGTCTTGCATCACATTCGATCGTTCGGATCACCCCGCCAGATCCCTCGCCCAGGTCATGCTGCCCTGGTGCTCAAGGCGCAGATCAGAGGGTTCGAGATGAGTCATGTCTTCATGGACGGCAGCATCGGCATCAACTTGATGTTCGCCAGCAAACTAGCAGCAATGCGGATCCCGCTGTGCATCCTGGAACAATTCGACACAACATTCCATGGCATATTCCCAGGGAAGGGCATATACCCCTGGGAAAGATATGGCTCGATGTCATCTTCGACAAGCCCGACAACTTCCGATGTGAGCGGCTAGAATTCAAAGTGGTGGACTGGCCATCCCAGTACCACGCCATCCTCGGGCGCGTGGCGTTCGCAAGATTCTTGGAAGTACCGAACTACGCGTACCTGCTCCTCAATATGCCATGGCCTAGGGGCGTCATCATGGTCCAGGGCAGCTTCACCCGATCCGACCACTGCGACAGAGACTTCATCAGAATCTCCCAGTCATTCGATATGCAGGAGGAGCTTATGAGGCCCCGAGAGGTGACAGACAACGGGGCACCCCCAGTCTCCAGGAAAAACGCACCTGACACGTCGTTTGACTCCATAGTCAACACAAAAAATGTGCAGGTCCACCCAACGGATGCCTCTAAAATGGCGCTGATCGCCAATGACCTCAGCCCCGCATAGGAAGGCACGCTCGTCGAATTCCTCCGTGAGCGCTGGGAAATCTTCTCCTCGTGTCCTGCAGACATGCCAAGAGTTCCCAGGGAATTCGCCGAGAATGCACTCAATGTGTTTCTGGACGTGAAACCTGTCAAGCAGTCGATCCGACGACTGTCCGAACCAAGAGTTGAAGCAGTTGGAATTGACAGACTACTCGATGCCAACTTCATCCAAGAAATAAAGGAGAGCGAGTGGCTAGCCAATACTATGTTGGTCCCCAAAAAGGACATGGATATCCTTCAGATGTGCGTGGACTTCACGTCTGTAACATCCTAGATTTTATATTATGATGTTACTAGAAGCATGCATCATCCTTGCATCATTGCATCTTACAAATGAATTTTTACAACAAAATCCTAAACACCTAAACCTATCAAAACCCTAATAGAGATTGCCATATGTAAGCATTATTGTAGTGGTCAAGTTTGACCCTTCTAAAAAATATGTAAAAAACATTAAACCATGGTCCTATGTTGACCACCTTACTCTTATAAAAATTTAGAAACAAATTTCATCAAGTTTGGACTTAGTATGCAAAAGATATTAAGGTTTTACTAAAACAAAAATTGAAAAATGTTAAAAGGAAAAAAATAGAGGCAGCAGCTAACCTAGATGGGCGGCTGACCACTCCGCCCCAGCGCCAGCAGCTTGACAAGCTCGCCAGTGCAGCCAGACCCACCCCTCTCCGCCACCGACACGCGGGGCCCACAGGGTCATCCCCTACCTCGAGCAGGACTCCTCCTGCAGCACGCCTGCGAACCGAATCCGGAAGGATTCGCGCCGATCCGAGCCCCCTCTCCCAAGTCTCCACCCCCATATAAACCCCGCCACCCTCGGCTCACCTCGTTCGATTTTTTTTCTTGCGAAAACCCTGGCCCATCGACGAATCGCATCGCCGCCGTCGGGTCGACCTTGCCGAGACGGTTCGAATCCCCCTCCCTTGCTCCTTCCTCCCTCTGGAGCTTCTCCATCCACCACTGATTCTCGCCGCGTGCCTTTCCCCTTCTCTCTCGCAGGAACAGGCCCGCGATTGCTCGCCGGAGCACCACCAGGGACGGAGGAGATCGGCGGGACTCTGCCGATAGTCGAGGAAGCAAGGAGAAACGACGAGGACACGAGCGTGACCGCAGGGACCATACGCGCCCCATCGACCACACCGCCACCTCGGGGAGCCACCAGAGCACCGCCAACCTTCGTCACCGACGCCACCGCCGCCCAACGCCGCCGTCGCCACCGCGGTAAGTCGCCGCGCCCCTCTCAAACCGTCCGATTTGCAACCTGCGGCGCAGATGAGATACAAACCCGAAGGGGTACCGGCAAATCCTAAGCTTCCACGTGGCAAAGCGCGTCGTCACCGCACCGCGTCACCCGCCTTGCCAGCTGGACCAACCAACGTCTGCCACTTGGCAAGTTTTGAGTTTAGAATCAGATCTGTTTGCAGATTTAGTTTGAAACTTGTGAAATTCGTATAAAATTGAATATTTGGACAAATTTAGCTTATAATATACCGTTGGATTCATAATTTTATGTAGAATCCAGATCTGCAATAATATTCCAAGTTTACAATAAGGTTTTAGGTGTAGATTTTAATCATTAGATTAGAGTGTTTATCTGTTTTAGTTGATTCTTGTTGCAATAACTTTGTTTCCACAATGCCTACTAGACAAAATTTTAAAACCTTGCTTAAGATCATTAGATCTAGTTTGGGGCTAATTAGATGGTTTGATCTCGTTTTAACCCTAGGAATTGTATTAGTGACCCAAATAGATCTAAACCTTTGGGAAATCAATCCTAGTGACACCCTTAACACTATTACAACTCAATATTGCTACCTTGGTCAATTTAGAAGAACCAATCTTGCATAAAATACCATGTTGCATGCATGCATGATTATCTCTGTGACCTGTTTTGAGCAAGTTGTGATCAGATCTATGTTTGTGATTCGTTAGATTGTTCGGAGTGCGCTAAGGAGTGCTATTGTGTAGAGTGCTGCTCGGATCAAGGCAAGTTACACCTCTTGTTCATAACTTTTGTCCCAGTTTTGATTCTATGCATGTGATCTTCAAAATTCTGTAGTATGCATGTGTAGGATGTTCTAGTAGAATTTTTCCTTAGTATTATTTTGCAAGTGCGATGATTTTGTAGTATGCCATGAGTAGCTCTATACTTAGGATTTTCCCTCCTAATAGGTTACCCTGTTTTGCTAAGTATCTTGCTTGCTATGCTATATATACAAAGTACCGTTGGGGGGGTTCGAAAGACAAAGAATTTTTCTAAGTATAAAGGCTCTCTAGAGCAAACTTTTCTTCTCAAATCCACTTCAAAATAAAACTAAGTTTTCTTCTGGGCGGAATGGTTATTGGGTCAACGAGTGAGAATTTGGTGGAGGACGGCCGCCCAGGAATCAAAGAAGTCTGCCACGTTTCAGAATTCAGAAGCTTCCAGTGCAACCACAATACATTATGGGCTGTGTCTTGGCCTAGTACTTAGTGGGAAACCTCACCTGGGTACCAACATTTGGAGGTTCTTGGCACGGTTGGATCCGGAAGGTAGAGGGGCTACTAGGGGAAAGCCTCGCCATGGTCTTGTCTGTAAAAAGACTTGGTCGTGGATTGTGGGTAAAGTGCACAAACTCTCGAGAGTATTGCAATCTGATCGATCAGCCGTGTTCACGGTAACAGAACAACAATGAGCATATGAAGGATGGAGCCTCTGAAGGATCTTCCTCTCTCTTTTCTAAAACCAAGTTTTGAAACCCCATGGCATGCGTAATATCGCCAATGGGTGGGATTTTGGGAACTTGGTGTGTAATATCCAAGTGTCACTTGGTGCGTAATATCCAAGTGTTTGGTTGTTTGGACACCTGGTGTGTAATATCCTCGTGTGCCACTCGACCTTATTTTATCTAAGCAAATGTTTACAAAGTAGGAAAATCTTCTCTCCTTCTCTCTACTTAAGAAAACTAGCTTTGAGCAAATAAACTCTACAGCCTAAACTAGCCTTGCATGTAGAGATAGTCTTTTCTCTCCTTGGTGTAATTTGCCAATACATTCAAAGTATTGACCCAACTTGTTGGCTGCACGTTTATGTCGAGAATCCGAAGATTGAAAGGTGCGTAGGGATCGCGAGTCTACACTCGACAAGCCTGGGGCGTTGATGGACTCAAGCTGCTTTTATGTTTCCGCTGTTATTTGAGCTAGCTTAATGCTAAGCAATTTTGTAATAAATTCATACTCTGGATTTTCCGTGTAATAAAGACTTTGTGTTTTACATGATATTTCATCGACTGTGAGTGCTAGCTATTGATCCAGGGACTAGCATGTTAATCACAGGGACTTAGGATCCTTATCGATCCGAGGTCACTACAGATGGTATCAGAGCACATCATTGCCTGTAGGACGTGACCCTAGGATTGGAACCACCTCTAACTTATGTGCCTTACTTGCTTTTCTACTAAGTTATTTTCCGCACTTCTAGTATATGTTCTCCTCTACTTGATTAAGTGTCTAACTTTCTTTCTTCTAACTTAAAGATGATAAGCTTCCTCTACGACACCGTCGCGGACATCGAGCCCCTTCGCTTTGTTGGATGCCTCATGGACCTACTCACACGTTTGGACCTTCCCCTCCCAACAATCCAGGGGAGCACAATGAAGAAACTCCACAAGGATGGCTGTTGGGGAGTCAAAGTCATCCAGCCAGGAAAAGAGCGAGGCAAGAACCCGGAGGAAGACATAGCAATCCACATTGTTAGCGATTCCAAGGAGAAGGCCCTTAGAATAAGCTTGCAGCAACTCATTGGTCGCCTATGTGGACGTCATCATGAAGCTCTCCAAGGACACTACGGCAGCCTCTTTGGAAGACGAGATGAGGAAGGAATTCCCATGGAGTTAACCTTTGAGGAAAGAACTTCTACCAAGCGCCGAAGGACCAAATATCAAGATTTGGAGTGCCACATCCATGACCTTGAAAAGGGTACCTTCCTCGAGATGTTGAAGAACGACGAGCTATGCGCCCTCATAAAGGAGAAGGAAGAAATGATCAAGCAGCAGGAGGAGGCAATGAAGCTCCAAGAGATAAAGTTCCAGGACCAAGAGAAGAAGTTCGCTAACCAAGAGAAGAGGGTGATAAATAAAAACAAGAGAATTAGGGAACTCAAACAGCAGATCAATGGAGCTGAAGTGCAAACTGAAGGCCTTTGCAAGATAATCAATGATGTGTGTGCTTTCAAGAGGGACTTGGCAAAGCAACTTGAAACCGCGAAGAAGTCAAGCCTAGTGGAGGAGCTACAAAGAGAGAAGGAGGGACTTCAGGAGCAGCTAGAAGCCACCACCAAGAAGCTGCAGGATGAGATTAAGAACCTCCAAGAGAAGCTTGAAGCCACCACGAAGGAGATGGAGTTGTACAAGACAACTCTAGAGCAGGAAGGCTACTCGTTCGAGGACGAGGAAGAGGAAGGCGTGGAAGATGTGTAATAGTTAGACCACCTTTAATTCTATAGTAGAACGTTATTCGCAATTGTAATAAATACCAAGACAATTCCGGCTTAGTTAAACTTGGTTGTTTTCTGTGTTAAGATTGTGACTTGTGTGTCTTGTGTGCTTGGTGTGTTTTCATAAGGGTAGGAGTTTACTACTTAGTCTTTCTGTCTATTTCTTAACTATTCTCTTAAACCCCACAGATGCCGCCAAGATGTGTGAACTCCGAAATCCCTCCAGAAATAGCACAACTTTTGGCCACTCAGAACCAGCTGATCCAACTACTCACTCAGAACATGCAAAACAACAACAACAACCCGCCACCGCCACCACCTCAACAGGATCGATTGACTCGGTTTTTGAGGCTGAACCCGCCTACCTTCACTAGCAGCACTGAACCAATCATCGCTGATGACTGGCTGCATACGATCAACAAGCTAGACACCGTTCAAGCTATCGGAGCCGACAGGGTACGTTACGCCACACACCAGCTTGAAGGACCTGCTGCAGAATGGTGGGATAACTACCAAGTCACCCACCCGGACATTGATGCTATCACTTGGGATCAGTTTGAGTTAGCTTTTCGCCCTCATCATGTGGCTGCTGGTATCATGACTCTAAAAAGGCGCGATTTTCGCAACCTACACCAGCTGCACCGTTCTTTCACCGAGTATGGTGAGCTTTTCAACAAGCTAGCATGTTATGCACCCGACGATGTTTCCACTGATGCCAAGAGACAGGAGGAGTTCCTAAGAGGACTCAATGATGAGATATCTATTCAGCTTGTGGCTCAGAAATTTGACAACTTTCGGGAACTTCTGGACAGAGCCATTATGGTTGAATCCAAAAGGAAGAGCATAGAAAACCGCAAGAGGAAGTCTAACCCTCACAAACACTCTGTTCCGTACCAGAAGCAGCGCAATTCCTCACCACCACCTTATAACAATAATGGCCACAACCACAACGGTCATAACCATGGTGGCCACAAAAGCAATGGGCATAAAAACCGCAATGGGAATGGCAGCAATGGAAAGGATCTCAGTGAGGTGACATGCTTTAAGTGCAACAGGACAGTGCACTATGCTACCTCTTGCCCCGAGAAGAAGAATGGCAATGGCAATGGGAATGGAAATGGACACAACCATGGCAATGGAAACGGGAAGAAGCCAAATCCGTTTGTCAAAGCCACGGTAAATCATGTTTCTATGGAGGATGCTTGTGACGCACCAGACTCTGTGATTGGTAAGTTCGAACTCAATTCTATTCCCGCAGTTGTTCTCTTTGATACTGGTGCATCGCATTCATTCATATCAAGGGTATTTGTGGATAGAGGCAAGATACCAACGGAGTCTATAAACTCTCCTCTAAGGGTAAGTTCTCCTGGGGGAGAAATAGTGGCAAACTCCGGTTGCCGGGTATTAGAACTAAGGATTGGGACACACATCTTTCCCACAAGTCTAGCAGTTCTAGAATCACAAGGATTAGACATAATCTTGGGCATGAATTGGATGATCGAATATGAAGGAGTCATAGATTGTGCCAAAAGAACTGTCATGCTCACAACACCGGAAGGGAAGAGAATTCGTATCAAGTCAAATTTTGCACTCAAGGAAGCCATGGTGAACTCTCTTAAGGGGGTTATCTTGGAGGAGGTACCTATTGTAAAGGAATACCCAGATGTCTTTCCAGAGGAGCTACCCGGAATGCGACCCGACCGTGATATCGAGTTCCTTATTGACTTAATGCCAGGAACGGGGCCGATAGCTAAGAGACCATACAAGATGGATGTGGACGAGTTAAAGGAACTCAAGAAACAGCTTAGGGAACAATTGGACAAGTGGTTCATCCAACCCAGCGCGTCATCTTGGGGAGCACCTGTCCTATTTGTGGAAAAGAAGGATAAAACCAAGAGGCTGGTTGTGGACTACCGCTCGTTGAACGAGGTGACGATCAAGAATAAGTATCCTCTACCCAACATCAATGACTTGTTTGACCAGTTAAAGGGAGCCAGTGTGTTCTCAAAGATCTATCTGCGATCAGGCTACTTTCAGCTAAAGATTCGAGAACAGGATGTGCCCAAAACAGCATTCACCACAAGATACGGATTGTATGAGTACACCGTGATGTCTTTTGGTCTAACCAATGCCCCAGCATACTTCATGACCATGATGAACAAGGTGTTCATGGAATATTTGGACAAGTTTATCGTGGTATTCATAGATGATATATTCATATACTCTAAGGATGAGAAGGAACATGAGAAACATCTGCGCCTTATTATGGAGAAACTAAGAGAACACAAGTTGTATGCCAAATTCAGCAAGTGCGAGTTCTGGTTAAAGGAAGTGGGATTCCTTGGTCATGTTGTGTCAGCAAAAGGAGTTGTCGTAGATCCTAGTAAGGTAGCTTCCGTGACGGAATGGGAGTCACCCAAGAATGTGGGGGATATTAGGAGTTTCTTGGGCCTCGCAGGATATTACCGGAGGTTCATTGAAAACTTTTCCAAAATAGAAAAACCCATGACGGAACTATTGAAGAAGGAAAAGAAATTCCTATGGACCGAGGCATGTGAAGCAAGTTTTCAAGAGTTGAAGAAACGCCTTATGGCGCCGATTACGTATGCACTGATATCCAGAAGGATTTTCAAGTCTATTGTGACGCTTCTCGACAAGGACTTGGAAGTGTATTGATGCAGGATGGTAAAGTGGTATCCTATGCCTCCCGACAACTTAAGAACCACGAACACAATTACCCCACACATGATTTGGAACTTGCGTCTGTGGTTCATGCACTCAAGGTATGGAGACACTACCTCATGGGCAAACATTGTGATGTGTTCACAGATCATAAAAGTTTGAAGTACATCTTCACCCAAAAGGAGTTGAATATGAGACAAAGAAGATGGCTTGAACTAATTAAGGATTATGACATGGATTTACAGTACCATCCCGGAAAGGCAAACGTGGTGGCTGATGCCTTAAGTCGTAAGGTGTATGTGAATGGACTTACCGCAGGGGAACTTCCAGAGGATTTATGGAAACAATTCAGGGATCTCGGGCTAGATATAGTTCCAAAAGGACACATAGCGACTATGGAAATAGTGTCCACCTTCCAAGAGAGAATCAAGGAAGCACAGAAGGGAGATAAAGAGTTGGAAGAAATAAGAATCAGGATAAGCGAAGGAAAGACTAAAGAATTTAAATGCAGACGAACAAGGAACCCTCTGGTATGGGAAGCGTTTGTGCGTTCCCAATGACCCCGATATCAGGAAGATGATTTTACAAGAAGCTCATGATTCTCCATACTCAATTCATCCAGGTAACACGAAGATGTACATGGATGTGAAGGATAGATTTTGGTGGAATAACCTAAAGAAAGAAATTGGGGAATATATTTCTCTGTGTGATGTATGCAATAGAGTTAAAGCTGAGCATCAGAAACCGGCAGGACTACTTCAACCACTACCTATAACCGACTGGAAGTGGGATAAGGTTGGCATGGATTTCATCACGGGATTGCCCCGGACTTGTTCTGGATTTGATTCTATCTGGGTAATGGTGGACCACTTTACCAAGGTGGATCACTTCATCCCCGTAAAGACCACATATACAAGTGCTAAGCTTGCTAAGATATACATGTCAAGGATTGTAAGCCTACATGGTGTTCCCAAGGGAATTGTGTTAGACAGAGGCACCCAGTTTACTTCAAAGTTTTGGCGACAACTACATGAGTCTCTTGGGACCCGACTAGAATTCAGTACTGCCTTCCACCCTCAGAAAGATAGCCAAACAGAAAGGGTGAATCAAATTTTGGAAGATATGTTGAGAGCTTGCGCACTAGACTATGGGTCTAGTTGGGACGATAACCTGCCGTATGACGAGTTCTCATACAACAACAGCTACCAGACAAGTATCAAGATGGCTCCGTTTGAAGTTCTATATGGCAGGAATTGTAGGACTCCACTGCTATGGAATGGGGTTGGTGAACGCAGTCTTTTTGGACCTGAATTGATAAAGGATGCCGAAGAAAAGGTACGGTAGATTCAGGATAGGCTAAAGGTAGCCCAATCCCGACAGAAGAGTTACGCTGATTCCAAGCGCAGAGATGTGGCCTATGAAATAGGGGACTGTGCGTATCTCCGAGTTTCACCCCTACAAGGAGTTAAGAGGTTCGGAATCAAGGGAAAGTTAGCCCCACGATTCATAGGACCATATAAGGTTCTGGCCCATAGAGGAGAAGTTGCTTATCAGTTGGAGCTACCGGAAGGACTGACTATTCATGATGTGTTTCATGTGTCGCAACTAAAGAAGTGTCACCCGGAGATGGCTGAAACACCGCTAAGAGACACTGTTTCCCTAGATGAGGTTCAATTGGAGAATGATCTTACCTATGAGGAAAAACCCATCAAAATACTGGAAACAGCCGAAAGGATTACCCGCACCAAGACTATAAGATTCTGCAAAGTACAATGGAACCACCACTCCGAGGAAGAAGCTACGTGGGAGCGTGAACAAGACTTGAAGGCAGAACACCCATACCTATTTGCTAGCCAACCCGAATCTCGGGGACGAGATTCTTCTTAAGGGGGGTAGGTTTGTAACATCCCAGATTTTATATTATGATGTTACTAGAATCATGCATAATCCTTGCATCATTGCATCTTACAAATGAATTTTTACAACAAAATCCTAAACACCTAAACCTATCAAAACCCTAATAGAGATTGCCATATGTAAGCATTATTGTAGTGGTCAAGTTTGACCCTTCTAAAAAATATGTAAAAACATTAAACCATGGTCCTATGTTGACCACCTTACTCTTATAAAAATTTAGAAACAAATTTCATCAAGTTTGGACTTAGTATGCAAAAGATATTAAGGTTTTACTAAAACAGAAATTGAAAAATGTTAAAAGGAAAAAAAATAGAGGCAGCAGCTAACCTAGATGGGTCAGGTCGCCAGCCCACCCCGCCCCCAGCGCCCGCGCAGCAGCAAGCTCGCCAACGCCGCGCCAGCCCACACCCCCTCTTCTCCACCGACACGCGGGGCCCACAGGGTCATCCCCTACCTCGAGCAGGACTCCTCCTGCAGCACGCCTGCGAACCGAATCCGGAAGTATTCGCGCCGATCCGAGCCCCCTCTCCCAAGTCTCCACCCCCATATAAAACCCACCACCCTCGGCTCACCTCGTTCGATTTTTTTTTCTTAAAACACAGCCCATCGACGAATCGCACGCCGCTGGTCGACCTCGCCGAGACGGTTCGAATCCTCCGCCCTTGCTCCTTCCTCCCTCTGGAGCTTCTCCATCCACCACTGATTCTCGCCGCGTGCCTTTCCCCTTCTCTCTCGCAGGAATAGGCCCGCGATTGCTCGTCGGAGCACCACCAGGGACGGAGGAGATCGGCGGGACTCTGCCGATAGTCGAGGAAGCAAGGAGAAACGACGAGGACACGAGCGTGACCACAGGGACCATACGCGCCCCATCGACCACACCGCCACCTCGGGGAGCCACCAGAGCACCGCCAACCTTCGTCACTGACGCCACCACCGCCCAACGCCGCCGTCGCCACCGCGGTAAGTCGCCGCGCCCCTCTCAAACCGTCCGATTTGCAACCTGCGGCCCAGATTAGATACAAACCCGAAGGGGTATCGGCAAATCCTACGCTGCCGCGTGGCAAAGCGCGTCTTCACCGCGCCGCGTCACCCGCCTTGCCAGCTGGACCAACCAGCGTCTGCCACTTGGCAAGTTTTGAGTTTAGAATCAGATCTGTTTGCAGATTTAGTTTGAAACTTGCGAAATTCGTATAAAATTGAATATTTTGCCAAATTTAGCTTATAATATACCATTGGATTCATAATTTTATGTAGAATCCAGATCTGCAATAATATTCCAAGTTTACAGTAAGGTTTTAGGTGTAGATTTTAATCATTAGATTAGAGTGTTTATTCTAATGAAAAATAATTAAAATTCTGTTTTAGTTGATTCTTTTTGCAATAACTTTGTTTCCACAATGCCTACTAGACAAAATTTTAAAACCTTGCTTAAGATCATTAGACTAGTTTGGGGCTAATTAGATGGTTTGATCTCGTTTTAACCCTAGGAATTGTATTAGTGACCCAAATAGATCTAAACCTTGGGGAAATCAATCCTAGTGACACCCTTAACACTATTACAACTCAATCTTGCTACCTTGGTCAATTTAGAAGAACCAATCTTGCATAAAATACCATGTTGCATGCATGCATGATTATCTCTGTGACCTGTTTTGAGCAAGTTGTGATCAGATCTATGTTTGTGATTCGTTAGATTGTTCGGAGTGCGCTAAGGAGTGCTATTGTGTAGAGTCTTGCTTTCGGATCAAGGCAAGTTACACCTCTTGTTCATAACTTTTGTCCCAGTTTTGATTCTATGCATGTGATCTTCAAAATTCTGTAGTATGCATGTGTAGGATGTTCTAGTAGAATTTTTCCTTAGTATTATTTTGCAAGTGCGATGATTTTGTAGTATGCCATGAGTAGCTCTATACTTAGGATTTTCCCTCCTAATAGGTTACCCCTGTTTTTGCTAAGTACTGCTTGCTATGCTATATATACAAAGTACCGTTGGGGGGGTTCGAAAGACAAAGCATTTTTCTAAGTATAAAGGCTCTCTAGAGAAAACTTTTCTTCTCAAATCCACTTCAAAATAAAAATAAGTTTTTTTCTGGGCGGAATGGTTGTAGGGTCAACGAGTGAGATTTTGGTGGAGGACGGCCGCCCAGGAATCAAAGAAGCCTGCCATGTTTCAGAATTCAGAAGCTTCCAGTGCAACCACAATACATTATGGGCTCTGTCTTGGCCTAGTACTTAGTGGGAAACCTCACCTGGGTACCAACATTTGGAGGTTCTTGGCACGGTTGGATCCGGAAGGTAGAGGGGATACTAGGGGAAAGCATCGCCATGGTCTTGTCTGTAAAAATACTTGGTCGTGGATTGTGGGTAAAGTGCACAAACTCTCGAGAGTATTGCAATCTGATCGATCAGCCGTGTTCACGGTAACAGAACAACAATGAGCATATGAAGGATGGAGCCTCTGAAGGGTCTTCCTCTCTCTTTTCTAAAACCAAGTTTTGAAACCCCATGGCATGCGTAATATCGCCAATGGGTGGGATTTTGGGAACTTGGTGTGTAATATCCAAGTGTCACTTGGTGCGTAATATCCAAGTGTTTGGTTGTTTGGACACCTGGTGCGTAATATCCTCGTGTGCCACTCGACCTTATTTTATCTAAGCAAATGTTTACAAAGTAGGAAAATCTTCTCTCCTTCTCTCTACTTAAGAAAACTAGCTTTGAGCAAATGAACTCTACAGCCTAAACTAGCCTTGCATGTAGAGATAGTCTTTTCTCTCCTTGGTGTAATTTGCCAATACATTCAAAGTATTGACCCAACTTGTTGGCTGCACGTTTTATGTGCAGAATCCGAAGATTGAAAGGTGCGTAGGGATCGCGAGTCTACACTCGACAAGCCTGGGGCGTTGATGGACTCAAGCTGCTTTTATGTTTCCGCTGTTATTTGAGCTAGCTTAATGCTAAGCAATTTTGTAATAAATTCATACTCTGGATTTTCCGTGTAATAAATACTTTGTGTTTGACATGATATTTCATCGACTATGAGTGCTAGCTATTGATCCAGGGACTAGCATGTTAATCACAGGGACTTAGGATCCTTATCGATCCGAGGTCACTACAACGTCGCTCAACAAGCACTGCCCCAAGGACCACTTCCCTCTACCGCGGATCGATCGGATCATCGATTCGACCGCAAGATGCGAGAAACTCTCCTTCCTCGATGCCTACTCAGGCTACAATCAGATTCGGCTGAAAGTCGAAGATCGGGAGAAAACGGCGTTCATCACGCTGTTCGGAGTGTTCTGCTACAACACCATGCCTTTCGGGCTAAAGAGAGAAGGTGCCACGTACCATCAGTGCATGAAGGCATATGTCTGAAAAACCAGATCGGTCAAAACATACAAGTCTATATTGATGACATAGTCATTAAGACCAGGGAGGCCAAGACATTGATTGAGGATCTCTGCGAGACGGTCAATAACCTTGATCACTATAAGATCAATATGAACCCAAAAAAGTGCGCCTTCAGCGTCCCATCTGGCCAATTACTTGGCTACTTCATCTCCCACCGAGGGATCGAGGCGCACCCGAAGAAAATCCGGGCCATACTGACCATGGAGAAGCCGAAGAACCTCAAAAGAGTCTAGCAAATCGATGGGCGCATCGTGGTGCTGAGCAGATTCATCAGTCGCATGGGTGAGAAGGCCCTGCCTTTCTACCAGTTGCTACGCAAAGCACACAAATTCGAGTGGACACACGAAGCAGACGACGCATTCGAAGACCTGAAGCGGCTGCTCTCCACATTGCCTGTTTTGGTCATGCCAAAGGAACGCAAGCCTCTGCTGCTATACATTGCAGCCACACACTAGGTGGTAAGCACCATACTCGTGGTATAACGACCCGAAGAAGGAAAGACCCATGGAGTCCAACGTCCAATCTACTACCACAGTGAGGTACTGACCCCAACAAAGCAGAGGTACCCTCACTACCAAAAGCTCGCCTACGGCGTATTCATGACGACTCGTCGGCTGAGACACTACTTCCAGGAGAACTAGATAATGGTTGTTAACGAGGTGCCATTATCCAACATCCTGAACAACCCCAAAGCCATGGGACGGGTAGCCCTGTGGGGCATCGAGCTATCCCCTCTAGACATAGTCTATGAGCGGTGCAAGGCAATCAAATCTCAGGTCCTCCCTGAATTCCTCGTCCACTGGATGGAGCTCCAATGCGACACCGAACATGACACGATCGTGGGCGATGCGCCAGCTCAAAGCCGAGGTCGAGTAGGAGCTGGCGTCATACTGACGTCCCCGCAAGGCGATAAGATGAAATACGTCTTTCGGATGAAACTTCGCGCCTCCAACAACGAGGCCGAATACGAGGCCCTAATCCACGGCATGAGGATGGCCAAGATCTGCGGCGCAACGCACCTAGTCATCTACGGTGACTCAAACCTCGTCGTCCAGCAGACGATGAACGAGTGCGACGCCCACGTCGCCAACATGATCGCTTACCGCACACTCTACAACTCACTCGAAGGAGACTTTGACAGCTGCGAGCTTCGACACGTTGTAAGGGAAAGCAACGAGGAGGCTGATAGACTCGCCAACATCGGCTCCAGCTGCGCACAGGTGCCACTAGGTGTGTTCCTCGATCAAATCTGCGTACCCTCTATCAAAAGGAAATTCCCCAAGGGATCACCCAAAGAAGCAGAGAACTCGGGGTCTGCACTACCCGAAGGACAGGAAGGACCCGAAAAGCTCGACATGGAGGTCGAGCTGGTCGGCCTGATGCAGGTCATGGCAATCGAAGAAACATGGATACAGCCATACCTTCGGTACCTGATAAACAGAGAACTTCCTGATGACCCGACAGACGCCCGACGCATATCCTGCCGATCCAAGGCCTTCACCATAATCAATGGCAAGTTGTACAAGGGCATTATTTTGGGTGTACTCTAAAGATGCGTCACCATCGGTGACGGCAAAACCATCTTCCAAGATATCCACGAGGGCATCTGCGGTCATCTTGCAGGCAGCCGCGCCCTCATCACCAAAGCTTTACGAGCTGGATTCTACTGGCCAACGTCCATGAACGGTGCTAAGGACATCGTCCAAAGGAGCAACGACTGCCAAAGGTTTGCTGACAAGCCACATGCACCAGGATCGGAGCTCGGGCCCATACCACTAGCCTGGTCCTTCGCCCAATGGGGCCTTGACATGATTGGCAAACTGCCAAAATATTCGAAAGGAGGCCACGTCTACCTCCTGGTCGCAGTAGACAAGTTCACCAAGGGGATCGAGGCCATGCCCATCACCAACCAACAGGGCAAAACGGTCGTCAAGTTCTTCGAGTCCATAGTCTACAGGTTCGGCGTACCGCACAACATCATCACGGACAACAGCGCGAACTTCATCTCAAAAGAATTCCAGAACTTCTGCGAGGGCCTTGGCATCAACATATCATATGCTTCTGTGGCGCACCCGCAGACCAACGGGCAGGTCGAAAAGGCCAACGGCCTCGTAGGCAGTGGCATCAAGAAATGCCTGCTCAGCCCACTCGAACGACTTGCGGGAGCCTAGGCAGAGGAGCTACCCTCCGTCCTTTGGAGCCTACGTACAACGGCAAAAAGCTCAACTGGCTACACACCATTCTTCATGGTACACGGAGACGAACCCGTGCTGCCTGCAGAGGTACGCCACAAATCCCTGTAGGTCGTCTCCTATAGCGAAGACGAATCATCGGCCGCACTCGAATACGACGTCGACACACTCGACAAAGCACGCGACATCGCCGCAGCTCGCTCAGCGGTCTACCAGCAGAGCCTCTGCAACTACCACAGCCGCCGGCTGCGCCCAAGGTCATTCGTCGAAGGAGACCTCGTCCTACGACTCAAGCAAGAGAGGATGAAGAAGCTCGAGTCACCCTGGGAGGGACCCTACATCGTCACCAAAGTCATCCCAGGTGGCGCCTACCGCCTCAAGAACGTCAAATCGGGAGTCGCATACTCCAACCCATGGAACGTTGCACAACTGCGATGCTTCTACCCCTAGCTATCTCTTTACTTTCAATAAGGCAACTGAGCCAATGCTATTCATCCGAAAAATGTACCCCCTCACTACGATATGAATAAAAGCTAAGTCCCTGTCCAAAATTTCTTTTACCTTGCATTACCTTTCATTATAACACGCTAGAGGCTCCGCCTCACCTCACGACTTCGTCGATTGAGAATAACGCATGTAAACCTGAGTAGCTGACCACGTCAGGCTAACGAAAAGGACATACACACAACAAAAGCACCACGTGCTGGCACAAATAAACCTTACAAAAAAGGGCATCACAAGCCCACTCGAATATATACAAGTTTTACATCTATCTTTTCTATAGGGTCTATCTATTCTGAAGAATCACACGCGCCCGATGCTCAAAGAGATCCACGATCTCTTCGGCATACAGCCTAACAGCCGCATAATGCGGACGCATGTCCCAAAGGCTACCATATGGTCGAAGAGGCGGCCTAGTTGCCACTGCCACGAGGTCAACATCAGGGCGATGCAACCGAACAAGCGAAAGGGCAACCTTCACCCCTGCAACCAGCCAGTGCCGCACCAACTCCCTCACGCAGCCCACGTCTCGAAACTTCGACAACAAACCCCAAAGAGTGGAAGGTGCCTTGTCTAGGGGGAACATGACGTACATAATAGACGCCCTGGAAGATTTTGCCTGCTTCAGCACCTGCGAAACCTGATGCACACGATCCTGCACCATCGCAAGGACGGTGGCCCGGTCACGGTCCATCCAGAAGAAACCGCCAGTTTCCAAGTCCTGTTGGGTCATACAATTGATCCAAACCGCAATGTGCTCCTTATCCCCCCTTGGAACAAGGTTGACACCTGCAAAAAACTCAGAATAAGGTGACACACAAACAAGGCGCACCCGAAAACGAGCAGCAGCTCAAGAATACTCACATTGCAGTTGCTCGCTCAATTGCCTTAGCTCCCCCATCAGATACTCCTTCCAGGCGGTAGCTCACTCCGCCTTCGACTTCCACACGTCTGCGTGGTCTCGAACGCCAAGGATCTCCTTCTCCAAGCTGCGGACGCGGTCACGAAGGAAAAAAAAGTTGTGACGCATCATCCAAAGATGGTTGCGGCTGCGGGACATTCGAAGTATCCATGGGAACCCTACCCGAAGGTCCCTAAAGAAAATCAAGTAAGGATATGAACATCACAGACATCTTTGGTGACAGCTCGAAATATAATTTATATACATCAAAGGCCACTGCGTGGCACAAGGAGAAGTTGTTCATCAGCAAAAGCTTACAACAAAAGGAAGAAGATAAAACTATCCTAAACTAAAGCACCAGAGCCTAGGCATCAGCATCTGGAGTGGCCTTAGAACCAGAGTGCCTGCTCTCGGCCTCTCCCTGCTGCTTCGCCGCATAGTCCGCCAGCAGGTCAATGAGCTTCGACCCATACCGCTTACAGTGAGAGGCGAAGAGAGCAAAGGCTACCTCTGAGCCGTCGGGCGTTGTTGGCATCTGGGAGCTGACATGCGGAAGATCCAGCTCCGCTCCGGACGCCATGGCTATGGCCAACCCCATGGAGGCGCCAATGCCTTTCTTCTTGCGCTTGTAGGCCGCAGGGGCATCCTCCGACAAGGCATCCGCCAGAGCATCGACATCCTCCAGAGCAGCTCCCTTGGGAAGGATCTCCGTGTAGAAGCGTTGGAGCACCCCCTTGGCCTTCGCCAGAGAACTAGCAGCAGTGCCGCAGCGATCTTCGACCGCTGCAGTGGCATCTTCCAGAGCACTCCCATGCTCCAGGGCACCGCGATCAAACGCGATGCCTAAAGCATCTGAAGAAAAGAAGAAACAAAAGAGATAAATAAAAATGCGACAAGGAGCGATCGAAAACTCCAAGACCAAATCAAGCACAAGATACTCACCGGAGAAAGCCTTGGCCGCAGCCATTATATTATTGGCCACCTCCTTCTCGCACGCAGCCGCAACAGTTGTGAGCTGCTCCTCGTGATCAGAAGCCTCCTGCTGCAGGCGCTCCTTGGCCTCAGCAGCATCAGACAACTCCTTTTGTAGGTGCTCCTTCGCCTCCACAGCATCTGCAGCCTTCTTCTCCGCTCGACCGAGGCTCTTTTTGAGAGCATCCAGCTGGCGAAGGGACGCATTATTATCATCTGCAAAGCACCAAAATCACACACAGATGGGGGTGCGAGCTGGAGATGGAGATGGAGATGGGGTGCGAGCTGGAGCTGGAGATGGAGATGGGGTGTGAGCTGGAGATGGAGCTGGAGATGGGGGCGCGAGCTGGAGATGGAGATGGAGATGGGGTGCGAGCTGATTCAACTAGCTGGAGATGGGGGTGCGAGCTGGAGATCTCCGTGGCGACGATTTTAACGATTCAGCTATCTGGGACGGGTGCAGTGGGCAACTTCATGCGGAAGGAGGCGTGAGGCGTTGAACACATGGCCTGACCACATTCAAGAAATCGCAGGTCTCCTCTTGTTCCCCTCTTGTTGTTACACATTTATTCAGAGACTATCGGTTTGGTTAATTTATGTGGCACTTTGTTCAAAGATTGCAAATGCTTTTGTGTGCAGTCCCGGTGATGTATTTGTTCTCACAAATGCGTGGAAAAACTCCATAGTACATATGTTCATCCCTCCAGATTAGGAACAACTTTTAGCTCACTAGAATAGAGTATCACATAGGAGAATTTATTATCAGTCTAGTCACCTCGACATTTAGACGTTCTCTGTAAACCTGAATTCTATTTGAACACTTGCTGAATATGTACCAACAAGATCAGTTACCTCAGATGCACAAGATACAGATTATAAGGAAGCTTGAAATTACTGAACTGAGCTTGAATAACAAAATAATTCCACACTTCATACTCCATAATTTATTACATGACACAACCAATAAATGAGCGGAACATGCATCCGCTAAATTGCAATAGACCTTATTTGAATAAAAGCTAAGCCAACTAATATTATTACAAGCTACTGTAAATAAGCGCTATATCTAATCGCTCTCTTGTGCATCTACAAACCGTTGCCATATATGCTCAACTAAGTCTTTCTTTAACTGTTTGTGCTTTTTTTACATCACAATTTCGTCATTCCTTGCAAGTAGATTGGTGAATCCATCAAGTGGTCCATGTTCAAAATTTTCTGGTGGTACGGTTTATCTCCTGGTCGTAGGTATTGAAGTCATATCGGACAAGTATATGTATCTCTCTCGTCTTCCACTATCATGTTATGAATTATGATGCATGCATACATTATCCTACTAAGAGTTTTCCGGTCCCATAGTCGCTGGGCCATAAAATAACAAACCGTGCTTGTAAAACTCAAAAGCTCGCTCCACATCTTTTCTTGCCGCCTCCTGGCATTTTGCAAATACTTTGTCCTTGTCATTTTGAGGGAGTGGAATTGTTTTCACAAATGCAGCCCATTCAGGGTATATTCCATCCACCAAATAATACCCCATGTTGTATTGTCTTCCACGGACTGAAAACTGAACCGGTGGAGCTCGACCTTGCAAGATGTTGGTGAACAAAGTAGATTGATTTAGCACATTTAGGTCGTTGTTCGATCCAGCAGTTCCAAAAAATGCATGCCATATATCCATAAGTCCTGAGATGCCACGGCTTCAAGCATTATCGTCGAGACTCCTTGATCACCACGTGTGAATTTCCCCTTGAGTGCAGTTGGACAATTTTTCCATTCCCAGTGCATGCAGTCAAGGCTTCCCAACATGCCCGGAAAACCTCGAGCTTGATTAATCTGGAGCAGCCGATCAATGTCTGCTTCTCTAGGCGGCGAAGGTACTCTGTGCCAAACAATAGGTTCACACCTTTGGCCGAATTTCCTCGGGCATTTTATTGAAGTGGTTACTCCAATCCTGAGGCTGTCATCTATTGAGTCGGTGAGGATCCATATGCCAACATACGCAAGGCAGTGCATTTACGCAAGGTGAGAATCCTTTCTGTTGACGGCATCTCTTCTTTGTTGAAAAAAACATGCCATTCTTCAAGAGCTTCGACGATCGTCTAAACACATGCCTCCGCATCCGAAATCTGCGGCCAGGCGGCGTCGGTATGTCGGGTTACTGGAAAAGTAGTCTCTTACGAGTAGTTCATTGCCTGCCTCACGATTTCTATCGATGTATTGCCTCTTTCTGCTGCGCCGCCGCCGGCGGCGGCTCCGACGGCAACGTCCAGTACCATAAATTTGATCTTCGATTTGAGAATCCATTGCGGCAGCAAAACGCTGATCAAACTCGTCTTCATCTGGGAAGATGATACCAGTGTCATCGCTTGAGCTGTCCGACTCTGAGGCAGAAGATGCAGAGCCTGAAGATTGGGACATCACGCCGATCAAATGAGGAGCACGAACTACCAGCTTAGCCTCCTCGTGAACCAATCCTGAGAATCGATCTGTATAGATGATTATGACTTCAACTAATCTAACAACCCGTGTAAACAGCCGTGACCTTATATTATTGTTGACATAAGGCACGTGATAGTAGAAGTCCTTTGTGGACACGACACCTTATATTATTGTTGACATAGGGCACGTGATAGTACAAGTCCTTTGTGGACACAACACCTTATGTTATTGTTGACATAAGACACGTGGTAGTACAAGTCCTGTGTGGACACAACATGATGCAATATATATAACTTGTATCATTCAATACAAAATCTCTTATTTCCTATTTATTTCAAAATGCTAAATAGGTATATCAATACCATTTATTGTACAAAAAATACTATGAAAATGCTCTCTTTGAAAATACATATTAATCGCTAGTGTCGCTTTCTCCAAAAAGTGAGTCACTAAAATATTTTAGTGCTCTACGGTGTTCCATCTTTTGGAAGTCATCCATGCGAGAAGTGTCCGCCATAAGTAGCTCCTTGTATGTGTTGGACATTTTCATTCTCTCTTTTCTTCTCGAGAGTTCGAGCTTCACGTCGGCCATCTTTTCTTGAGATGATGCTTTAAGTGTTTGTGTGTCATGATACAATTGGATATCATCATGACAAAGTGTTGGATAGTCATCGTCGGTTTTACCTTTCCTCTTGGCCTTTGCAGCTTTTTGTCCCGTCGGACGTTTTTCTTTAGTCATATGATCTTGTGCGGTTCCATCCTCTTTGCCCTTTCCCTCTTCGCCTTGTCTACTCCATTTGTGATGAACTTTAACCTTGTCCCACCAATACATCAGTGTGAAGTTTTGATTTGTCTCCTTCCTGTACATGGCAAGGGCTTTTTGCACAAGCTGCAAGTCGCTCTGCCCGCTGGCATATGCATTTCTAAGCCTGCAGTAAACACCATGGAAGGCAACAACTTTTCGGTTCATTAGTTGCCAATGGTCTTTGCAGTTTTTTCCGCTCCTCCTTCGATCAGACGGACTATTGTTATTGTAGTCCGCCGCGGCGTCCTTCCAAGATGAACTCTCCTTTTTTGTTGTTTCCATCGACGGAATCGATGGAGTTATTCAACCATGCGCTAATCTGCGATGAAAAAAATAATATTAGTACTATAGTTTCATAAAAGAAGGCATGCCATATAAAAAAAATTGAAAGGGTACTAACCAGACGAATATTCTCTTCTTCGGTCCAAGCAAGCCGTCGAGCTCGGTTTTGCTCTTCAATGTCATTGTTGCCATCTTTGTCGCCTTGGCCATCGGTAGCATTGTGTTGCATGCTCGACGAGTCACCGTAAGTAGCCGAATCGAATGACGGGGAAGAAATTGTATGGGATAATTTGGAGGTGGATACATCTCCGGGTTGTATTAGTGCAGGAAGTGAACCATCCATCATCATCGAAAGGGTTCATCTAGAAAGAATGTGGTGTGTAGTCTAGGAAAATCTTTGGGATGCGTGTAGAAGTAGAAGATTTTCTGACACTTCTAGGGGATAGAAGCTAGAGCATGAATATATATATTGCTTGAGTGCATGCAAGATTCTGTTAAACCTGTGAGTGAGTGAATGGCTGTGCTAATTTCACAATTTTTTTATATTTTTAAGTCGTCTGCATGGTTTCAGGTTTTTAAGGAAGGTCATCCGAGATCTCTCTGTGCAGGTTGAACGAGCATATCTAGGGTATGTATTGACCCAACGATCATATCTATGCATGCCTTGACCTTTTCTAGATTAGTTTTATAGACAAGTTTTAATTATAGCAATCCGTTTCTATCGCAGCTATTTATGATTTTGTAACTGATTTAATTATTTTTACGTGCTAATTAGTTTGTATGTGTACGTGACTTGTCGTGATTCCAATCACGCAAGAAATATCTGTAAGCTTTTTTTTTTGGAGATAGAATATGTCTATTCAGCTGGAGGTCGTTGGAATTAAGCTGGATAAGGTAAACCCGTTGACATACGACTCGAGCTGTTTTTTTTGCAAGCGTCGGGCTAGCTCCCACCGCTTGTTATTTCAGGATCGTGCGACAAAAGAAACTAAACGCCCGTCGCTTATTGTTCCGTCGACGTTAGAAAAAACTGGGAAATCTACCGGTACAGACGGGGAATATTGGCTAAGCGTTGGATCTAAACGCCCGCGTAGTACATGCCCTAACCAGGTGGCGGCGGCGGAGACGGAAGCCTCCTACCGCACTCCCCCGTCCCTATCCAGCCGGCGGCCATGGCGGAAGTCCGCTGAGGAAGCCCAACTCCAAGGTCAGTCGTTCAAGCACCGGGTAGAGCTTGATCTGGAGTATTCGGAGGAAAGAGAGAAAATCGATGTGGGAGGAAGCCTTCTTGGGCATGCGCCCACCTCCTGAATCGTTCCATGCGATAATTCTTGGATCTTTGTGATCTGGTGTAATCTGGAGTTCTTTTCGATGTGTTGTGATCGGGATCAATTCCGCAGCCTTGCCTAGGTCTTGCACTGTGTCTCTCCAATTGATTAGTCTCATGTGGGTGCAATCTGTAGAGGCCAGTGATGTCTGCCTGTGGCATCTCTGCATCATGTCAACGTCTCCTCTGCAACAACAATAGCCAATGTTTGCACCGCCCGTGACAACTGTTCTAATGTTTGATGCTGGTAAGTAACTTGCTCTTCTTTTTTAGTTAGATCCATAAGCTGCTCAACCAAACTACTTATTGATTTTGCGTCATCGGCTTCCTCCAGCAATGGTACATGAGGCTCGGGTCATCAGAGATTGATTCTGCATATCACAGTCACACTTGGAGTTATCTAGGTAATTAATTAAATATATAATTAAGTATGTCTGTAGCTCTTTGGTTGAATGTGTTGAATCAGTGATACATGTGCAAAGCGAATGTCTAGCTTTTAAAGAATCGGGTCACTATATGAAACATCGGTATGCATATTAAGATTACCATGTGTTTCTGCAAAAAAAATTATCTGATTTATTCTGTAGACATATTATATCCTGTTTAGTCTCATCTACACATTAAAGAAATACTTGTTTGAACTGTACTCCAAAAGTAATTTGTCAATATGATAATTTTTTTATATGTAGTACTCCCTTCAATCCATATTAGTTGACTTGGATTCGTCTAAATTCGGATGTATCTAGCACTAAAATATGTTTAGATGTCATCTAAATCTAAACAAATCCAAATCAACTATGGGTGAGAGGAAATATGGTTTTTGCAGTACTCAAATTATTAGGGCTCTTGCGAGTGATGCGGTGAGTGTCGTGTCGTGCACATCAGAGGAAACACTCGCGTGCTGAGGCTTGAGCTGGCAGCAACCATGGTCAAGCGGCGTCAACGAACAATGATCTCACCCCCACGCCTGACACCGTTGACCTCCAACAAGTGAGGTAGGAGGGAATGTTTGGGTGAGCCCCCTCGATTGGAGGGGATGGGGATGGCTTGCATGGGAGGGAAAGTAGCCGGAGGGGATGCATGAGGAGGGGCTGGCGGTGAGGAGGGATAGACACTATGGCACGTACACCATTTAGAGGCAAAGTGTCTTCAATAGTCAAATTAGTGCCACAAATGAGTTTTTGAGGTATTATAAAAAGCGCTGGAGACGGTCGTTTATGTAAAAGTTATTTAAGGCAGTTTTAAAAAGTGCCTCTAAAGCATAGTCATTTGAGGCACTATGACTAATGCCTCTAAATCCTAGCCATTTGAGTCACTATGACTAGTGTCTCAAAAACCAACTTAAGGCACAAATTAGAGTGCCTCTAAATCCTAGCCATTTAGACACTATGACTAGTGTCTAAAACCCAACCATTTGAGGCACAAATTAGTGCCTCTAAATCCTAGCCATTTGAGGCACTATGACTAGTGCCTCTAAAACCCAACCGTTTGAGGCACAAATTAGAGTGCCTCTAAATCCTAGCCTTTGAGACACTATGACTAGTGCCTCTAAAATCCAACCATTTGAGGCACTATGACTAGTGCCTCTAAAACCCAACCATTGAGGCACTATGGCTAGTGCCTCTAAAAACCTACTTTTTGAGGCACTATGACTAACGCCTCTAAATTCTAGCCAAAAGCCAACCATAGAGGTTTAATATAAAACCAACCGTGTATATTTTCAAAATGGCTCGTATCAATAGAATTACATTAGGTAATGCACTCAAATCAAATCAATAAAAACAACATTACAGTGACATATATTACGTGATATTACAATTAGAGGTTCAAATTTAACTAAAAGTATTACAGTGACATATATTACATATGTTCACGAGCGATCGCTCCCTGCTGCCTACTAGAGCTCCTCCCTGCCGCTCGTCGGAGCTGTGGCCAGAGCTTCTCCTTAAGCTGATCATCATCATCCATGGTTCTTTCCAACCTCAATTGTAGCCCACTTGAACAAGAAGATAAAAATACAAGTCTATTTTCTTTACCGAAGTAGAGAAATAATCTGTGTTGGAGTACTCTTGTGCTATCGATACATTGGAAATAATGAGAAACTGAGAAATCGGTGCAAGTTATAGTTTATATTGGAGTAGCATATTATGTTTTGCAAAGCCTAATTAAACCTACTCTCATGTCTGAACACTAGCAGATTCTTTAGAGGGAAGTGAAGATGAAATTGTTCAGTTTCTTTAGAGGTGCATAATGGAGATCAAGAATTAGACTGGGTGTCTGTTTCTGATGAAATTCAGCAACAAAGTTTCCTACCGAAGAGTAGATGGGCATATACAACAACAATACGAAAGCAAATTTACTTTAAGAAACAATTCATGAAAATATGTAGAGTCCAATTAGACTGAATATTGTAAATACTGAAATATTGGCACTAGCACTAAATCTTGGACTCTATAAACACTAGAGTAGTTATGCTACTCAAACACACTGTATTTTTTTACTTCTAGAATTGGCGCAAAGATATGACCGCAAGCTTATTACTCAAGCAAGCATGATACTCCAACAAGCATAACCCCTGGTTTGTGGTTCAGAGCAAGATGGACTGACCTATTTTGTGGTGTTGGTCGTCGTGCTGGTTGGAGAAGAAGTCGAAATGGATCCAACCTCACAGGACGTCAGCGTCCTCGCGAAGCTCGCAAGCATGCTCTCTGATTTCAGCAAAGTTAGAAATGAAGAGTGATAAGAACCACACAACACTGAAAGGAGAGCAGATTAACTAGATATATGTGTGCAACTAAATTACTCTAGCAACCACATGTGTGCAACTAAATTACCCCAGCAACCATATTACACTGTACAGGCTCAAAACAACATAACATGCAGACTGAAAACACAACAAAGGTTAGTCATCCAAGCAAATACTCTAGTAAAGGATGTACATGTTGCCTATAAATAGAGCATCCCAAAGCCCAAACTGATCCAGAATGCATTTGTTTATACTTCAGATAAAAAGTGGAACATAAATTCAGATCATTCAATCGAATGAATGTCTCCATCTAGAGATACCAAGTCTTTCGCTACAAAAACCAAGTTACATTTCACTCAGCAACAGTGCTTCGTAAGACAAGTCTTACAGTTAAGATGGATACAAGTGAACATAAGTACATAACCAAATATATTGTACTTCTTGTTTATTTAATACAGAACAGAACATCTTGTAAATTTTACATCTTAGATGCTTTGCATATTACCAAGCTAAGGTAGAGTTTCCTGTACTACTCCGTCTATCTCTGAATGTTGCAAACTACTCCATGATTGCTACTCCTGAACAAGCTTTCAATGATCTGATTGCTTTCACTTGCAAAAAAATGTAGAGAACACATAAATTCTAAATCATGATTTGGCATACCCCAAATTTGGCATACAGATAGCCAGCAAAATCATTCCGTTACATTATAACAAGGGTGAAACACAATGTTGCTCAAAAATATTCTATGAGAGGTTACAAAACAGACATATATTTAATAAGTTGCCTGTAATAGAGAAAATACTCATGCTTCAGGGCATTAACCATTAGTAATTAATAACTAACAACTATACTGTTCCCACTACTACAGAGCAATCTGCTAGTTCAAATTATCCTGGTAGGAACCGAAGGGTGCCTACCTGCTCCTCGAAGGAGACCACGCGAGGCTGGATCTGCGTGAGGGCGTAGTGGGCAACCTCCTTCTGAGATTCGGGCTCCAGCTTCCCGAGCTCCTGCGCGAAGGTCGGCAGCAGCTGCCGTGACACCACAAGCGGAACCTCGTCCGACACCACTGCAGCCGAACCAATCCCAACAGTTACACACAAATAAAATCAAGACATCGAGAAATCTACAGTTAGGGTTTGAGTATAACTACCTGGTACATAAGCAAAATGTATATTGATGAAGTAACTACCTGGTACATAAGCAAAACTAGGTATCATGGCTGGGCAAAATAAAGGGACAAATCAAATCCTAGTTTGAAAAAGTCAAACACCAATTTGAAAAGTCAAACGACAGTTTTGCTTGGTGGAGGGAGAATAGGAAACCTACTTGGGGAGGAGTTCTCTCCTCCACCGCCCGACAGGAGGCCGACTTTGGGAGGACTCCTCCTTGGCGCCCTCCCACCTATAAAAGGAGGGGCAGGGGTGCCCCTCTAGACCTACACCTCTCTCCACCAAAACCATAACCCTAGCCGCCGGCCACCAAGTCGCCGCCGCCACCTAGGATTTGCCCTAGCCGCCGAGTTGGGGCCCTCCTCTTGCCCTAGTCGTCGGCCTAGCCCTCTCTCCTTGGTGCCTCTAAACCCTAGATCGCCAAGGCCTCTCTCATAGTCCACCATACTCGCTCCGGCTTAAGGCGAAGCCCTGCGAGATCTCCCCTCTACTTCCGATACCACGCCGTCGTGATGCCGGAATCGCGAGGAGAGTGCTACAACCTTCGCTGCCTGCTGGAACAAGGGAGAGGAAGGTCTTCATCGAGTACCGAACGTGTGACCGACTGCGGGAGCGCTGCCGGAACACGGAGCCGGAAGGATCGTCTACACGATCTTGAGATCGTCAAGAGTACGACTACATCAACCACGAGAATCTGCTCTCGTTAAACACTTTGGAATCTTCGAGGGTAAGTTATTCTATCGACTCGTTGCTACAATCTAGTAGATAGATCTTGGCTTGTTTGTTTGTATGAGGTTGAATTTTTTTGTTTTCCATGCTACGAACCCCTACACTTATATCTTATTCTACTCGATTTCTTCCCCAATTTTCTCTTTCTATGTCGTATCGCTGCTTTGTGCCATCGGAGAGCTCTCACAGGCACCACCCACCTCCTTTCCACTCTTAGGGTATCGTCCTCGATGTAACTTTGCCTTCTCTCCCATCCCATCCCAACCTCTATTCTCGTTGTCGGTTTCGCCACATACCGCCATGGCGTTCCCCCACAACTAAAGCTGGTAGCACCATGGCCTCCCTCCACTGCTGCTCCCTCTAGTGCCTATGTGTTGCGAGTGGTGGAGAAGCTCGGTCTCCACCTCCGTCACTGACTCCACCTTCATGAGCTCTCCCCTAGGCATCAACCTCCGTGGTTGGCGGTGTTACGGTGGAGTGGTGGGTGGTGATGCTGCAATCTTTGCTGCCATTTTTGTAGGATTTGCTACACATTTATTTTGTTTTTGTACATGTGGTGTTTTAGAATTCCTACGATGTTGTTTTTGTACGTTTTTAACTCACCATGGGAAATTGCTGCAACATTGCTACAACTAGATGGATATGCGAGCTTCGCCTCGCCGCCTGCACAGTGTTGTCACATGGTGTGTCTAGAGCGATGCATTTGGTGGCGGTTTGTTCTGGTTCATGCCTGCGGTTATTTGGATTAGCTATGCTGAGCGGGTCATAATGAGATTCTAAAGAAGAAACCTAGCTCAGTTATAAACAATTCTTTGCCAAACAATCAGCCAACAAATGAGCAAGGTAGCCTCTAATACTTACTTTTGCACAAAATCACTTGTATAGATATAATTGGTTTACATAGAAGAGTACAATTTTAGCTTCTATTCTTACGAAGAGAAGTCCATTGTCGACGAGAACTATCAATTCCAACTTATTTCTTTACATACAAAGGCGAAAACAGGCCAAATTGCGTGCAAGATTCACATGCTTTGTGGCCTGCGAATGCTGTAAGTGAATCTCGAGGGCACAAACATATCTCTTATAGGTCGTTTGGTATCCATCATTTGGGCCTGGAATTTCAGAATTCATTTTGCAAATCCATCCCTATGCTGTTTGGTTGACACTGAATTGGGCCATCATTTTATTTGGCAAATCTATCAAAATATCCCCATTTGTAAACCTGATTCCTATCTTAGACTTGTCATTTTGAAATTCCGGTGACAGCCAAACATGTGGGTGTTTTTGAAATCATAATATAAATGAAATGAATACAAGATTCATTTCATTTCTTATAAATGAAATGAATACTTGGGTGCCAAACGATCTCTTAATGCTTGTTTTCCAGACATTCTAGAAAACCCAGAGCGTCTCATAGTTTAGCTGATCGATCTATAAATAAGAGACACCAAACTGTTACCAGACTGCATGTGACCTGCGTATTTCAGTGGTGCAAATTCAGTGTAAGCACGGTTAGATTACTGCTACCAACTAAAAAAACCTAGTTGGCATATCAGTGTACGTCTCAGTTTAATATAGACGGTAGAACACTATAGATAGTCGAACAACTCTTATTTATTTTCTTGATGCTAGCTGTAGACTGCAAGATTCACCAAATTGTGACTTGCATAGTTCAGAGGTGCAAATTCAGTTTGTAAGCACAGTTAGATTACTGTTACGAACTAAATCTAGCTAGCATAGTATACGTCTCAGTTTAACATAGACAGTAGAACTTTATAGATAGTTGAACAACTCTTATTTACTTTCTCGATGCCAGCTGTAGTTGAATCTCGAAGGAACCAACATACCTCTTAATGCTTGCTCGCCAGAAATTCTACAATATCCGAAACGTCTCATAGTTTAGCTGATTGATATGCAAATAAGAGGAACCAAACTTCTATACATTGAAAGACAAAACTACCAAAAATCCATGATACAAAACTGTGCTTTACTGCAACAGCGACCAGGATGAGGCTTCAGCCGGAGTATAGTCTCTTGTCAACGCGAAAGATATATATATATATTCTCCTAAATATAGACATAACTGAAACTGAACCGAGCCTATTTCAAGATGCTTACCTATGAGATGCAGATACCACCCCGGCGACCTCCACACGTACTGTTCAGCAAAAAGAAATAAGCATAATTAGTTGAAGCTGCTAGTTGAAGTAAAGAAGCAATAAGCAAGGAAACATCAGTTGGCATGTTGGCTTTCTGAAATATTAATTGCGAAACCTACTTAAGGTTGATGTTCATAAATCTAGCTACATGATTTATGTTGGCCACACTTTCAAATGACCTTAATGACCTTGATGAACATAGCCACGTGATACTACAAATAAGGCCACGTCATCTAGAATGGGAAACATAGACGACTGCGAAAGATAGATGTGGAAGGCCAGTCTGGCAAGTAAGTATTTAGAGGCTACCTTGTATTTTTTGGTCCATGCAGCCTTCTCAGTGCAGCCGCTGCTCCCAGCTAGATGCGCCAATCGCCTACAGCTCTGGCTTCTTGTTTTTCCACCTCAGTCGAGCTGCTCCATCTGACCAAATCGATGCTACATGTGCTCGCCTGCAAGAGGAAAGAGAGATTCTATTGCAGCATTAGTTGCTTAGAATTTATAGTTAGAGTTTGTAGCATATGCATCAGATCCAACAAAAATAGTCAAATGCATTGTGTTAAAATGAGGCAAGCATTGGCAGTGGCGTCATACCAAGAGGAATATGACAACTTAGTCAGAATAATATGGCATGGATGGCAAAAGATTTGTTTCTAGTAGCCACTATGGTGATCCAATTCAAAAGTAAACAATCATATTTACCAAGGACAGTTCAAATAGGAAATAAACAAAAAATGCTGACATGATAACAGTAGAACTTGCCTAAAGATCATGTACTCAAGGGATTCATCTTACCAAGTCTGAAGTTTCGAGCGGCAATGTCTATTGGTTTCTTCAAGCCAAAATATTTATTTATGCACTCAAAGATAGCTCAATATTAGCTTTATTTAAAGCTGAATGTTGCTTGTAGATTGAAGGTTCGATCTGTACACTGATGCGTATGCAAACAAACACACATGCACGACCTCTTAGTTGACTGGTTAGTAGCAAATCAAAGATGTAAAATAAGGGAAAAAGCAATGCAGGCGATTGGGGAGGAAGGATGCCAGGCATAGGGCAGACGTGCTCACCTGGGTGATGACGGCGACTCTTCCTCTCGATTTTTTCCTCGACAGGATCTTCCTCCAGTGGCGCGAGCTCATGGAGCCTACATCACACATATATACAGGGCGGCGCAGGATACCATGCCAGCAACGGCAGAACACAGCTCACAATGTAGAGTTCGTTGATACTCTAAAGGAACTTGACAATGGTGTGGGGCAATAAATACCGAACACAGAATAAATTTTGATCTGAAGAAAGTTTGATTATATTCAGGGGACAAACACCCAATACCGTCTGCGAGGACCAGAAGAGGAACAAATATAGGGGAAGAAGGAGACGACCTTGCTATCTCGAAGCTGATGGCGCCGGTGGCTCCGCTGGAGACGACGCCATCGAGCGGTCTGACGAGGTGTCTGGCAGCGATACCCTGGAAGAAGTATCCCCCACAATCCCAGCGCCTGCTTCCAGCTCCCCTGCTCCCCCCTCCTTCTCCCGCTCCCCTGTCGCCGTGGATCCTCCGGCCCCTCCCCGCTGATATCCACCTCCGCACGAGGTAGCGGAGGCCGTCGTGGCGGCGGCTGCTCAAGTAAATTAGATTATTTTTCCTTGCAATCCAGATGAGGAGATCAGAGGATTGCAAAATCTGGAAGGAGCAGATGGAATTTACGCAATGGGAAAATAATCTTACCTTCTTCTAGCTCATCTTCTGCTGAACCTTGTTGACGTCCTGCTTCTCCTACCCACAGACATAGCCTGACGGATGCCATTCCCCATGGACCTCGCCGAACGCAGGCTGCTCCCATAGATCTCGGCCGGCGGACACCAGTTTGTCGAGGACAGGCGAAGACGGCCCGAGAATAGGAGAGTATAGGGATAGGAAGATGACGGTGGGGCAGTTCCTGGGAGGGGAGGAGGGGGGGCGCCCGCCTCCATCGCCATGGAGGGGATCCCTTGAGGCGGCGCGACGACGGTGGTATGATGGGATTAGAGAGGAGGCGATGGGCACGGGATCGCTTGGGGAAGTAGGAGGAACGACCACGCTAACCAGATATTTCTCGATACCTCTAGTGGCCGGTTCGCTGGTTTTTTTTTTGGACTTTTTATTGTAGCTAAGCGCGTGAGCACTGTAGCTAAGCGCGAGCCGGTGCTTAGCGCGCTGCGTTTCCCTCACGCGTAAGCTATAGGATAATGTATATGCCTCTTCTGATTCTCCATAGCTTTTCAAGAGATGGAGGTGCTGCTTCAATGTTCTGTACTCGAGTCAGCACCTTACGTCCCCTAGCAGATATTGGGAATCCATAAACTTACCAGAACAAGTGAAGTTGTAGCACGTGTTTCACACCATTCAGACTAATATTTATTGCCTATTGGCAGAGGTTGTACCATCTAAGCGGCAGAGGTATAATATCGCAACCTCAATTATTGCAGGTCAGCTAAGCTAATCTACGTCGATTCACTAAGAGAACATTTCATATCTTTAATCATCATTCTATTATCAACATACAGGAGCTCTCATATTTTTCTAGTGGGCATAAAAAATACAGAAGAGGAACTGAATTACAAGACCATTTCAATCTAAGGGGCAGGGGTACAAGCAAATGGCAAATGGTTTTTTGAGTTCAAATCAAAGCTCATGTACCTACAGGATTATCCATAACTGTCATGACGCATACCTGTATATAACTATTTCATATCTAATTCTTCAATCTTGCTATCCCCTGCAAAAAAATGAAGAAAACAAATTGGCAAGCTGAATAGACATGAAAGTTCAGAAACCAATACACATAACTCATTCTTGTAAGCAATAGATATGTGTCCCGTTCATGTTCCTATCAAGAAAACGCCATTCCTCTTTGTTGTTTCCTCATAGCAAATCAACTCAAGATATTAACTCCACATGCAATATTTGAAACTATAGGTGCACACTGCTTTCAGCTATACATCCTAATTATCTAAAGAATAGCCTAATTAAGAAACACTTGGGATACAAACACACATTTTGACTTCTGTGTGTTTTTCAAAGATTACAAATGCACTACTTATTAAATATCATCTTCTATGAACTGTGGGATACAAACACATGTTTTGCCTTCTCTGAACTGTAGTGGCCTTAGAACGTTTTACCTACAGCGGGAAAGCAGATATGAAGAACCGATGACATATGCAGCTAGATTTAAGAGTAATTCGTGTGATAAGTCCATGGCTATAGGAAGCGCGGCAAACAACAAGCAACCAACCAATGATATATAATAATTTCAAAAGATGTAAGTGTCCGTAATAATGCACAACACATATTAAATGGACTGTCGAGTACTAAATGTGTCTGTGCAAAAAAAAAAGAGTACTAAATGTGAGTACAAAAGTTTCTGCTAAACAAGCAGAACTGCCGCTGAGGTCAACCTAGACATCTAAACATAAAAATGAAGAAGCAAGAACTGGAGGCAAGCAAATTCGTAAGTTGTGTTATAGAAACAGGGCAAGATCATCATGTAGGAATTAAAATTAATACTACAAATATAAGAATGATTGAGGAAACCGGATCTAGATCAAGCATCAAGGGAAACACTGAACCGCAGCTACCACCTGCCATAGGCACCGACCACGCCAACGTGACAGTGGCACGACTCTGGAAAATCGAGCATGGGCAGGCATAGGGCCTCAACCATGACCTGCAGTACCCAAGGCGAGCTGTACCTCTTGACGAAAGGAGCCACGGAATGCTAACCACCAGAAGAGCCAGCGACACTGACTCCTTGAAAACAATGGCTGATGTCGTCTAAGTCCACGCCACACGCAGAGGAGTATATAATCTGCAGATGGAACAAGAAAATCAGTTTTTCTTTCTCATAACAAGAATCAAAGAAAATTAGCAAATATCAACCAACCTGGTCTTTTGGCCTCTCCTTTTTTTTGTTTCTTGCCGATCAATCTGTTGCACCTATTAGTCGCTCCCCGAACTGTACTATTGAATACTTCAGTGAGCAACTCAAAGGTTCATTTCACTGATCTACAATATTAGAAGTATCATAGTAAGCTGATTAGCTGAAGCATGACGAACAACTTATCCTATCTAATTAGTTTCTGGCATTGAGAGAACATGCTAGTCTGCCTTGTCATGTATCCGTGAAGAAAACATTGATGGATTTTAAAATACAAAATAAGAAACACCCAAGACATAGTTGAGCGGAGGAGAAAAGTTTGGCATAGTTTGGAGGTGTGTACTCACAATACAAGATAAATAGTGTGAATAATCCCGCTAAGCAATTAGTGAGACATTTTCCAAGGAGTAAATCACAGAAAAATCTTCAAATAACGATAGTGGCATAAGTTGTGGAGGACAATATGCTTACCCAAAGTATCTCCTTGTCTGATCATACTTTAACACAATATAATAAGAGCATCCTACAGCCAACCAGAAAATAGACCTACAAAGGGCAACACCAGACAAAAAATCTAATAAGGCAACATCAAGAACGCTGCACACCAACCAAGTATAAATTATGAATTACCCAACAAAAATAAAAAAAGAGAAAGGGAATTATATGGTATACCTAGAAACAGGTTAGAGACAACGAGGTCGCCGACCAGGACACCCAGGACACCCAACTCTAGCAAAGGAATACACCGTGTTGAGAGAGCCATCGCCACACAGGAAGCATGCCACAAACGCCTCCACAAATCAATGAATAAGGAGATCTGTAAGTCAATAAACAACATAACTTAGTGTAAGTGACATATCACGTTAACTGAAATGGGTATAAACTACTCCCTAAATTTAGATAATATACCTAGGTGATCAACATCAATGTTTGGTGGTATATCCATTCGGTTTAACTTAAAACTGAATCTTATAAACATGACCTGTAAATGTGGTGGAATATCATTTCGCTGAGGGCAACGACAGACCATTCAAGTTATATAACCCGCCAGACTGGTAGCTAGCACAATATCAAAAAATGTGGAACTGAATGATCACCTGAAACGCATGTAATTCAGTCACACAAATAGAATCAATTCAACAGCACCTAAACTACACATATATCCGCATCACAACATCTCAATCATAAGAGCAGGGAAAACCAGAGAGTACCAAAATCAGAGGCGTAGCCGAGGCAGTGATTTTGCGCGACAATGACGAAGCCGCAGACGATGTAGGAGGCGCATGAGCCGGTGCTGGCAACCACTGCGGCCCCGGTGGCTAGCCCCAGCCACGACTAGGGTTAGCTGCAGCGTCGCACCTAGAGGCCTCCATCTGCGCCGACGCGGTGGAGAAAGCAGCCTCGTCACCCGTGGAGGCCGCAGAGATCATCGTGCGAGAGCCCGCGACGAAGAGCACATCAGACGGCGAGTCCGGCTCATCATCCGATGGGGAGGGGGTGCCGGGGGAAGAAAAGCAGGGCACCGGTGGCCGTGGCGATGTAGAGGACGCGCAGGAGGCAGAGGCCAGCAGCAACTCCCGTAGCAGCACCGCACCATCAGGGAGACTGGGAGGTTGTTGAAGAGGTCGTGGGAGGCGATGAAGAGGTCGTGGTCGTCCTCGACGAGCATCCGAAGACGCGGAGGCGCTGGTGTCGCGCCGGCGACCCAAGCCGTGAGGGCTAGGGTTTCACGGATCCGAGCACGGGGATGCAGAGCGACAACGAGGCGCGGAGGGCGACGGAGGAGATCGATCCGTGGTCTCGACGGCAGGCGGTGGGGACGGAGTTGGCCGGCGACCGGCCGGAGCAGCGGCACTGGCGGCGGCGCATCTAGCGCGTGCAGAGAGGAGCGCGTATGCGTACAGAGAGAAAGAGAGATGCGTACGGTGGGCTCAGCCCAATTAGCTTTTTGTAAAAAAAAAAGAAAAATCAAGATTAATATGGAGGGGACCTTTGTAATTATTTTATTAATGCAAATGTGTTAATTCATATACTATCATGATTCTTGCTACATTCACTTTGATCATGATTTAGTTCGATTTGTTTCTTTTGTCATAATCCGGTCTCTGCAATCACTGCAATTTTGTCAGTCGGATCCGGATCTCAAATTATGTCTCAAGTCATGTCCTAAGAGACCTCCTCTCCACCAATTCTGTCTCAAATTCTTTTCTCTTCCTAACTCTATTTTTACCACGACATTGGTGAATGACCGTAGCCTAGTCTAGATGTACACAACTCTTGACGAGGACTGGAGTTGGTCCTCTAATTTTATTGTTGATCCCCTGCAAAAACATTTACTTATGTCGCTGTCCATGGCTCAATGACAGTAGCTACTTGATATTGTTGAAATATGGTCCTCACTTATGGAATTTTACGGTTTCATTCCTTCAATTAGTGAAAGAAATAATTAAGAACATTTACTTATGTCGCTGTCCATGGCTCAATGACAGTAGCTACTTGATATTGTTGAAATATGGTCCTCACTTATGGAATTTTACGGTTTCATTCCTTCAATTAGTGAAAGAAATAATTAAGAAATGCAAGGGAAATTAATGTTCGCTGCAAAATATATCTGGCACTTAAAATAAGAAATTAAAGAAAATAAACGGTCGTCAAATTATTATTGGGCATACCCGTCGGCTCACCACTGGTGTTAGACCTATCAAATTTGTCATGTTAGACTCAGATAGAAGGAAGAATAGGCTTAGGGCATCCACTACGTGTGGCATCCCGCAAAACCACTACTAGAAAATCGTGTTGTTTTTGTGCATTGCATCATCATGACCGCATGCTCATGTCATCATGCCGCATTGCATTTGAGCATCGTCATCATCATGCATATTATTTTACTTGAAACTGTGTTGCGGAAGTCTACTGTTTTCTGAAACTAGCCCCCCTTCTATTTCAAATTAAACACGGGATGCTTCCGGATATTTTGTTTGTCTAAAAATTAATTACAAAAGTTTATCGCAAATTAAATAAAAGTTATATTATTTTAGGGGGCAGTCGAACGGGCCGACCCGACCCGGTCGACCACCCCCAGTACAAAAACGTTCCACCCCAAACCCTTTTCTACACAGTCCTATTCTACCCACCCCTCCTCCACCTCACCCCGGCCAATCCCCACCTGACACCTCACCCTCTCCCTCCCCCTAACCAACCCCAAACCGCCACCTGGCCACCTCCTCTTTTTCTCTCTCCCTGGGTCCCACGCCCAGCCATCTTTCCCCGAACCGCCCACTGGCCGCTCCTCTCACGCTCCCCCCGACCCTTTGCAAACACACACACGCCTGCCCCGCGTCCGGACCCACCCCACTCGCCCCACCCCGCCTCCTTCCTCGCGCCTGTCTCCTTCCTTCCCTCTCCCTCCTCGCTCGCTCACCGCCCCGGCCCCGACGCCGCCTCCTCCCATGGCGTCGCCGCCTGCCGCTCGCCCCCCCCCCTCCCTCCTCCGCCGGCCACCCACCCCGGCAGCGTCCATGACCTCTCTCCTCCTTCTTCTCCCGCCACCGCCCGCCTCCTCCCTCTCCGGCGAGCCCCCTCCTGTCGTTCTCCTCCCCCACGCGAATCACCCCACCACCCCCGTTCCTCCCCTCCGTCTCTCTCTCCTTTCCGGCCGCCCGTCTCCGGTGTCCCACATGCCTCGCTGCCCAGTCCTCGCCGCCCGCCCTGCTCGCCTCCGTCCCTTAAGCTCCCGTGGCGCGCCCTCCACCTCCGCTCCCGCTTGGGCTCGTCGTCCGCACAACCTCGCCGCCAACCTCCGCTGCCCGGCCTCGCGCGGCCGCCCCAGCCCTCACGGCCACCTGCCTCTCCCCCGCCCGTCCGCCACCCGGCCGCCGCCGTCCCACGCGCCCGAAACCACCTCGCTCGCCCTCCTCGGGCGTGGTGCGCCACCGCCGCGTCACCGGCCTCCCGGCCGACCCGTCCTTCCCTATCGCCGGCTCGCCCTCCGCGTCCTCGGCGCGGCAGCGAGTCGTCGTCGGCGCGCCCGCTGCCCCGAGCTCCATCCGTGCGGCCCGTGCCCCTCTGGCGCGCCCGGCGCCGCCAGCGGTCCCGTCGCCGACCGCCGCCTGCGGGCGCTTCTCGGCCGCGTCGACCCCGCCGTCGGTGCCTCCTCGAGCCCGAGCCCCGCACGAGTCCCTGACGCCCCGTCGAGGCCGCCTCCTCGCCGTGTTGTCATCGTTGGCCGCCGTCTGGGTCAGCCGCGCCCGTCCCGTGTTCGCCTGCAGCGTGTTCGACAAGAGTTCTGCATGGCCAATCTCTTCCGTAGATGCAAGTACACCAAGGTGCTCGTGAACGCCTAACGGGACTACATCGACAAGATCTTCGACATGTGCCGCCATACTCGAAGCCCACGTCGCGGACCCGGCAACCACACACGCGACAAGACCTGCGTTTTGGATACCAAATCAAGAACCGGAACGCCAAGATCGCCGATTCCGAAGACCAATCCCGGCGACCCGACCAAGATCCGGACCCCGATGACACCACGATCCCCGCTGCAGAATGACAAGGCCGTTGGAGTGAAATCGACAGGACCTACCGCCGGACGCCAAGGTCGCCCACCCGGAACGCCAAGTACTCCCCCCGAGGACGCCGAGTACTTCCCCCGGATCCGAAGCCCACGGATGCGATAAGACCTACCTCCGCTATCCGAGAACGTTCCCGTCGAACCCTGAACCCTGAGACCGAACCCCGAACCCTCGGACCAAGATCGTCGAACCCTAATGTGTGACCCCTTTTCTCGATGCCCTATTTTATAAAAGTAATAACAACTTGTTGCATATTAATTGCCATACTTGCATGCATGTTTGTGTGGTTTGGGGGCCTTATGCCGATTCACCATATAATTAAATATGGGGCCATATGCGGGCAAATCTAGTCTCATATCGGCCTCATTTAAATTTGTGCATCAAACCGATACTATCTTTTGGCCATGTTAAAACAACATTTAAGTTGCGGGTTAGCTAAACAACATGAACCACCTAAATATTGTCGGGACCCCGGTTCCGCTAAATATTGCCTAATTGCATCGCACCTTTGCCATGCCATACATCATCCATGCATCATGCCCGATCTTTCGCCGTAGTATTAAATATTGCATCCGGTGTTCCTTCTAGTGATTTGCTTCTTTGCGGATAAGGCCATTGAGTTGATGTGAGCTTCGCCCCGATCTTCGGTTGAACCTTCGACAATGTTTCCAGACGAGCATCTCCCCCTTTCTACCTATCTTACTTTTATAGTATTTATTCCCTCCTGTTGATCTATTGCTATCTGTGTTGCGATGCTCTAGTTTTCGTACCCGTGAAATCCCTCGCAGCCTTTTATTGCCTTGGACACATCCTATTACCTGTTGTTTGGTAGATAGTTGGACTTGTGCGTCGTAGTCGCTTGCTCAAGTGCTGCTGCGTGTCGTCCAGTACCACAGTTGTTGGAGTATTGCCGCCTGTTTAATGTTGGAGATGATCATGGTTTTACTTCTCGCTCACTTTAATTACTGTTTAACAACTAAAATTGAAGTAAGTGAGCAGAGGCATCGGTGGGTGATAGATAGTATTTGGTTTCCGACCGCCCACTTGTGTCTTGTAGGACCCCGAGTACTTGATACTTGTTCCTTGTTTTATCGCGCTATCCACATCCGGGAGGATTATGGGACCCCCCCTGAGCCAGAGCTTGATTCATTCTTATCTCTTGGGGACACAAACTAGTTTGAGGTTTTATTTACTATCCTGTACTTATGCCATGCTACTGCTTTATTTACGATTGTGCGAGGAGCACCTGAACTGTTTAGGATCGTGGCACGATTCATGGTGTCGACAAGCCCGGTTTGGGTTCCCGATCGTTCTGACCGTCCCCACAACCTTGAGTCCGTCTCGAGCCGGCCGGCTTTGTTGGTCTACTTTAAGGGTGGCCCCTGAAATATTCTGAATCCTGTGATTGCTTTGTCGTGAAGGCCTCGTTGGGTTTTGATTTGGTTTTTCCGAGGTTGATCGAGCGTGTGTTGCTATTGGTGCACCCCGTCCGGGTAAAACTTTCTGAAAGCCGTGTCCGCGGTTATGGACGACTTGGAGCACAGTATCTCGATCATAGATAACTATAACTAAAGTAGTGCTATAAATTGACTTTATAATGACTAGTAATCAGCTTCACTATAATGGAATGATCTAAATAAAACTGCCAACAATTGCTTGTTTGGTTTGTCGCTTGCGACGATTGTATCTGACTAGTAAGTATTGCGACGAATGTTGTTTTAACATGGCCAAAAGATAGTATCGGTTTGATGCACAAATTTAAATGAGGCCGATATGAGACTAGATTTGCCCGCATATGGCCCCATATTTAATTATATGGTGAATCGGCATAAGGCCCCCAAACCACACAAACATGCATGCAAGTATGGCAATTAATATGCAACAAGTTGTTATTACTTTTATAAAATAGGGCATCGAGAAAAGGGGTCACACATTAGGGTTCGACGATCTTGGTCCGAGGGTTCGGGGTTCGGTCTTAGGGTTCAGGGTTCGACGGGAACGTTCTCGGATAGCGGAGGTAGGTCTTATCGCATCAATGGTCTTCGGATCCGGGGGAAGTACTCGGCGTCCTCGGGGGGAGTACTTGGCGTTCCGGGTGGGCGACCTTGGCGTCCGGCGGTAGGTCCTGTCGATTTCACACCAACGGCCTTGTCATTCTGCAGCGGGGATCGTGGTGTCATCGGGGTCCGGATCTTGGTCGGGTCGCCGGGATTGGTCTTCGGAATCGGCGATCTTGGCGTTCCGGTTCTTGATTTGGTATCCAAAACGCAGGTCTTGTCGCGTGTGTGGTTGCCGGGTCCGCGACGTGGGCTTCGAGTATGGCGGCACATGTCGAAGATCTTGTCGATGTAGTCCCGTTAGGCGTTCACGAGCACCTTGGTGGTACTTGCATCTACGGAAGAGCTTGGCCATGCAGAACTCTTGTCGAACACGCTGCAGGCGAACACGGGACGGGCGCGGCTGACCCAGACGGCGGCCAACGATGACAACCTGGCGAGGCGGCCTCGGCCAGGCGTCGAGGACTCGTCTTGGGCTCGGGCTCGAGGAGGCACCGGCAATGGGTCGGCAGCGGCCGAAAGCGCCAGCGGCCGGTCGGCACGGACCGCTGGCGGCGCTGGCGCGAGGGAGAACGCGGCCGGCAGGTGGAGCTTCGAGCAGCGGCCGGCCAGCGACTGGCTGCCGGCGCGAGGGCGAGCCGAGCAGCGATAGGGAAGGGCAGGGTCGGGAGGCCGGTGTGGCGGTGGCGCACCTGCGCCGAGGAGGGCGAGCGGCGGCTCTGGCGGCGTGTGGGCAGCGTCTGTGGCGGTGGGCGGACCAAGTAAGCGAAGGTGGCAGTGAGGGCTGGCGGCGCACGCGCGAGCCAGCGGAGGTTGGCAGCGAGGTTGCGCGGGACGGCGAGCCCAAGCGGGAGCGGGACGAGGTGGAGGGCGTGGCGCCGGCGGGAGCTTGCGAGGCGGCGAGGTGGTGAGGCGGCGAGGACTGCTGGCCAGCGACATGAGACACCGAGACAGGCGGAAAGGAGAGAGAGAGAGACGGAGGGGAGGAACGGGGGTGGTGGGGTGATTCGCGTGGGGGAGGAGAACGACATGTAACTACCTCGGTGAATTACGCTCCTAGATACAAGCCTGGATGAGTGGTAGTGGTTGAAATAGTACGGTAGGGCCCCAAAAGCCACTCACTGGTAGTCCTTTCAGACGTCCCAACCACTACCCTCTCAACGGGACTGTCAGACGGGCGTGTCGGCGGTGAAGGGATCAACTACGTGCACAAGTGGGTATGTCATAAGCCACCATACAAGAGTACATCGAGCCATACCATCTAGAAAGAAAGGAAATATAGCAGCCATACGGCAAGATTCAAATGACCTAGATAGATCTATATTTTAGGATACTTCCTCATACAACACACATCGAGTATCATGCAGGCGGCAAACAAAATCCGAGTACGGATAAGAAGCAAATCGGCATAAGATGCCATAGAAATAAGCACATCCCAACTACAGGTCTCACGGATCCCGTTCGAATATCTACACGAGCGATCGTTGCCCATGTCCTCGGCTTCTTCCACCCGATGTCAAATCCTGCGGAGGTACATCCATCTGAACCAATAATTTATCGTGTGAGACCCTAAAGGGTACTCGGCAAGTCTTAATGCCTCTAAAGGGGACACAACACAGGGTGGCGCAATTGCAGTGAAAGATAAACCCTAGCAATTCTACAGATAAGCGCTAACCATCCGCCTAACCAATGATAGAGCGGATGTCCGTGAATTAAGAACAACATTATAATGGTAATCTCATCGGATCCATCCTCCTCCCTTACCAACAAGGAAGCGGACGAACAACCCCATCCGTTGGCAATTTTATTAACCATTCCATGAGTGTTGCACTGTTTACTAGTCAAGTTACTTAGTCGATTAAGCGGTACTTTAGTTATGCTTGTCTATGATCGAAGAACTGTGCTCCAAGTCGTCCATATCCGGACACGGCTTTGAAAGTTTTACCCCGGGGGTGCACCAATAGCAACACACGCTCGATCAACCTCGGAAAAACCAAATCAAAACCCAACGAGGCTTTCACGGTGAACAATCACAGATTCAGAAATATTTCAGGGCCACCCTTGAAGTACACCATAGCGGAGTAAGCAAGCTCTGAGACGGACTCAAGGTTTGCGTCAATGGCTGTAAACGATAGCAGATCCCCAATCGGGGACTGTCGATACCGCGAAAACATTCCGCTTACCTAAACAGTACAATGTGCTCCTCGCACAAACGTAAATACATAAGTAGCATGGCATAAGTACAGGATAGTAAAAACACCTCAAACTAGTTTGTGGCCCCAAGAAATACGACGGAATCAAGCTCTGGCTCAGGGGGGGTCCCATATACCTCCCGGATGTGGATAGCGCAATAAATCAAGGAACAGGAATCAAGTACTCGGGGTCTTACGGGACACAAGTGAGCAGGAAAAACCAAATAGCAGATGTTGCTCACCGGTGCCACTTTCATTAGTTCTCCCATACTACTCAGGTTAAGTTGTTTAGGTACCTCATTATATCCAGACTCTCACATACCCCTACATCTTTGTTCTACGACTCGCATGGCTCAAACAACTCCTATAGTAGTGGCTCGTGGGATGGAGGAACAAGCTCGGTGGGGCTTAAAAGTAAAGGCTATGCATACTTGGGATTCAATTTAATGCAATCGCGACTCAATGATGCAAGATTAAGATAGAGGCAATAGGTACTGTATGTATGCAAGCATGTGGAAGCGCTTGTCAACTCGATTGAAGCGAGGGCGGATCAGGTAGTGCTCATGGTTCTCTTGATATAACCCCTGCTCAGTGTCTATCCGAGAAAAACCAAACAAACAAGGCCAACATGAATACAGAGCACAAGCATATGAATAAGATGCGTCAAGCAAACAATCATGCCATGATGGATGATGCACAATTTACATGGCAAGTAAGGTAGCATGGCATGGTGAGGTGTGGGGAACAAGTAACAACATTTTAATGTAGTTTTGGTTCACATTTTGTTGTCATAACATTTGCTGTACCCTATATTTTTATATGATGCATGCTGCAAATGAAGTTATGGATAGCATAAACAGAAAGGTCTCGTCGAGCTGATCATTTTAGACATATCATTTGCTAAATTTGGATTTAGGAAACAAAAGTTATGAATTATTTAAATTCTAGTGGCAATTAGTGTAATTTAAATAAACTTGGAATTTTAATTGTGCAAAAGGCAATATGGATGGCATATTTGGAATCCTCTCATTTTTCTGATATCCAAACATATATTATTTGTCAAATTTGGATTTATATTTTGAAAGTTATTTGAAAACAGATTTCATTTTGAATTTGAATTAATTTGAAATAAAAACAGATGAGCAGTCAACCTTTTTGTACCCACAGACCCAGCCGCACTCAGCGTGGTGGGACCAGGCTATTGGCCGCAGAACACGCCAGGGAAAAGGGACCATGGGTTGGCCTTGAAAACAAGGGAGCCTTTTATAAAAGCGCCAAGCAGCAGTGGGGTTTGGGGAGCGCGGGTTGGGAACAAAAGAACGCAGGGGGTTTTCGGGAAGATGGTCACGGTGTCTGCCTGGTGGGCCTAGAGGGGTGCGGTTGCAGAGAAAAAGAACAGGGAGGGGGGTGTGAGCAAAACAGCCTGGGCCGTACTGTTCCTCTTCCTCTCTGCGTCGCGCGCGACAGAGAGGCGAGGTGGGGATCGAACCCACGACCTCTGGCGCGCTAGCGGAGGCGGCTACCGCCGCGGCGGCTGCGGTTTGATGTTAGGGGATAGATCGCTTGCTAGATAGGGCTAAACGGCGCGCGGTGCTAGCGGCAGACGTCGACGACTCTGGCGCACGGAGGGCGCTCGACAAAACGATCCCCGCGTCCAGGAAGCGACTACGAACGGGAGGTTGTCTGGGAGGGCTAGGAGCTCACCGCGGGCTCGGTGGCGTGCTTGGATCGGGTCGGGGCGGTCGTGAACGGCGGCGGGGCTGACGCCGGCGTAGCTAGGGTTTTCCGACGGAGCGGCGTCGGTCCTGGCGCTCCGGTCCTTCTCCTCCTTGTTGGCCCGTACTGATCTGCTGCGGAGGACCAGCTCGCCCTCTTCGAACACTCCCACGACGATCTTGACGTCCAGAGCAACGTGGATGGCAGGGTGTCGGGCGTGGCGTGGTGAGGGTGGTCGGAGAGGAAGAAGGAGGGGTAGAAAGCGCGGCCAGATCTGGCGAGGCTAGAGGAGGCGTGGGGAAGGGGACATGGCAGAGAGGGGGAAGGGGTGGCGTGGAGGAGGCGGTGTAGATAAGGGTGGCCTCGGCCACCTTTATCCCTCCCCTCACGTGCTCGGCTCGGGCAGGTCAGGGCAAGTCAGGGCAGGTGGGTTGGCTTACAGGTGGACCTGGGGGTAGCTCGTGGCTCAGGCGGTAGGAGGGGCCCTAGGGCAGGGAGAGAAAAGAGGGTGAAAGAGGTGAGAGGGAGAGTGGCCGGCTCGGGCTAGGGTTGGCCTTAGATAGGGTAGCTAGGTTGGGCCAGGATAGAGGGGGCCAAGCTGGAGTAGGGAGAGGGGGTGGCGAGCTGGGGCAGGGTTTGGTGTGGTCATGCTAGGAAGGGGGAAAGAGAGGGGTAGCTAGGGTTTTGTTTAGGGAGGGTGTAGTTTAGGGTGTTGTTTTAGCTAGGATGGAATATGGCATGGGGTAGATTGTTGGGTTTAGCTAAGAGGGGGTAGAAAGAGATGGTGGTACTTAACTTGCTCAAGCATGCTTCATGTACAAGCACACAAGATCAAGAAAAAGGCAAGAAAAGAAAGAGAGGGAGAGAGAGATATGGTGATAGAGATTTGAATCATGCATGCTCCATTCAAAGAACAAACAAGATAAAAGAGAAAGGTGGGGAGAAGGCAAGTGGGTTTAGATTTGGGCATGCCTCATGAGCACATGTGGGTGCATGGAGCAAGGGATAGAGGTTTAGATGATTTGGGTGAAGAAAAACTACTAGCCAACACAAGATTTAAACCAAGGGAGAGGTGATCCACTTAGAATTCAAGTAAAAACCAAATACTAGAAAAGGTGGCACTTGCATGGCCCATGCAAGATAATTAATGCCAAATTTATCCTTGTGAAAACAATAATATTAATATGGCATTATTCATATGCATTCCCAAAAGGTGGGCAAGGCCAAGCAAAGATTATGGGTGGTATCCAACCAACCAACATGAGCTAGAGATAACCCAAATTAAAATTCCAAGCTCATATTAATTGGATGGTGGAATTAAAGGTGGTGAAAGAAAAAGGTGGTGGAGTCAATAAGAGAGATGCCCTCAACTCAACTTGGGCATTTAACAATATATTAAGAACCAAATACAATATCAAGAGGCAACTACAATTAATCATGCACATGAGATAAGAACCAAACAAGAAAGGGTTTTATATGATGCTCAAATGCAAGGTGACATGATGACATGAGCATAATATGATGATGATGCAACAATTATATGTTGGAAGTGGCTCTTTTTATTATTATAACATGTAGCATTACAGATGTTAGACAACTGGGATGCTACAACTCTCCCCCACTAAACAGGAATCTCGCCCCGAGATTCTAGGAAGAAGAAGAAGATACAAAAAGAGAAGGATGGTTGGCACGGAGTTCATCTTCACGCTCCCATGTGGCTTCATCAACAGAATGGTGTGACCACTGCACCTTGCAAAACATGATGGACTTGTTGCGCGTCCTTCGTTCTGCGGTCTCAAGGATTTTGGATGGGTGTTCTTGATAAGACAAATCTTCTTGGAGGTCGATTAGCTCATGATCCACGGTCTTGCCGGGGTCTTTGAAGCACTTCTTGAGCTGAGAGATGTGGAAAACATCATGGACTTTGAGTTTTTCCGGAAGCTCCAGTGCATAAGCAACTTCTCCTCTTCTACCACGTATCTTGAAAGGACCGATGTATCTAGGAGCCAACTTTCCTTTGATACCGAAACGGTGTGTTCCTCTCATGGGAGTGACACGAAGGTAGACGAGATCACCAGGGGCATATACCATATCCGTGTGTTTCCTGTCATAGTTGCTCTTCTGACGACTCTGAGCAATCTTCAGGTTCTCCAGAATGATATGCACCTTCTCCTCTGCCTGAGTCACAATGTCAGGGCCAAACCAGATTCTTTCTCCTGCACCTGACCAACCAATTGGAGTTCTGCACTTGCGACCATAGAGAGCCTCGAATGGTGCCATCTTCAGACTCTTCCGAAGTCGTTGTTGTAGGAGAATTCAGCATATGGAAGGCATTCCTCCCACTTCATGCCAAACGAGATGACGAAGCCCAAGCATGTCCTCCAATCGATTGATTCTTTCCACTTGTCCTTGAGACCGAGGGTGGTAAGGTCTTGAAGTTCAACTTTGTTCCCAAAGCTTTTGGAAACTCTCCCGAACTTTGAGGTGAAGATGCTCCCACAGTGCGAACTGATTTCAAGTGGAACCCCATACAGAGACAATTACATTGATATAGAGCTCAGCCAACTGAATTCCGATATTGTTTCTTTGATCGGAAGAAATGATCCACTTTAGAAAGCTGTCGATGACAACAAAAATTGCATTGTTGCCCTTCTGCGACCTTGGAAAGCCAGTGATGAAGTCCATCTCTACTTTCTCCCATTTCCATTCCGGAGGTTTCAATGGTTGTAGAAGACCAAATGGTTTCTGATGGACAGCCTTGACTCTGCGGCAGACATCACATTCTGAGACATACTTGGCACAATACCGTTTCAACCCAGGCCACCAGTATTGTGTTTTCAGGTCCATGTACATCTTTGTGCTGCCAGGATGGATAGAAAGAACGGAATCATGTGCCTCCTTGAGAACTTGGTCTCTCAGGCCCGGGTAGTTTGGAACAAACATCCGGTGTTCAAAGAAGAGCGTGCCTTGATCATCAACATGGAAGGACTCATACTTCGGAAGGTCAAGCTTAGCGATGAGCTTTTTGGTGTGCGGATCACCCATCTGACGAGAGCGAATCTGTTCTTCCAAGAGAGGAGTAGCCAGAAGGTTCAGGAGATGCCCTTGTTCCACAATTTCCAGGTTCAGCTGACGGAATTCCTCGCACAAGAGAGGCTGTTGCTCTTCCACCATGAGGTTGTTGATATAATCTTTACGGCTAAGCGCATCTGCCATGACGTTTGCTTTGCCTGGAGTGTAGTTGATGGTCACATCAAAGTCATTGATTGCTTCGATCCATCTCCTCTGCCGAAGGTTGAGATCAGGTTGAGTGAAGATATACTTCAAACTCTTGTGGTCCGAGAAGATCTCACAACGGTTACCAAGCAAGTAGTGCCTCCATAGCTTCAAAGCAAAGACAACTGCTGCTAGCTCGAGGTCATGTGTGGGATAGTTGATTTCATGCGTCTTCAACTAACGAGAAGCATAAGCAACCACCTGTCTCTCTTGCATAAGGACCGCACCCAATCCTTGCAAAGAGGCGTCACAGAATATCTGGAAAGGCTTAGATGTATCTGGAGGAACCAAGACTGGTGTGGAAGTGAGCTTCTCTTTGAGTGTCTCAAAACTTTCTTGACAAGCCGGAGTCCACAGGTACTTCTTGCCTTTCTTGAGGAGATCGGTAAGAGGCTTTGCTATCTTCGAGAAGTTCTGAACAAAGCGACGACAATAGCTAGCCAAGCCGAGAAAACTCCGCACTTCCTTGACATTAGCAGGAGGAAGCCATTCAACTATTGTCTTCACGGTTTCCGGTTGATGCAATGCCCTTGGCGAGATAACATGACCGGTATGTTACTTGCAGCCAAAACTCACACTTTGAGAACTTTGCATACAAGCGGTTCTCACGAAGCTTGTTTAAGACACACCGCAGGTGTTCCTCATGCTCCTCCTTAGACTTGGAATAAACCAGAATATCATCCAGATATACCACCACAAACTTGTCCAGGTACTCCATGAAAACGGAGTTCATCACCCTCGAGAAGGTAGTGCGTTGGTGAGGCGAAAGACATGACCGTGTACTCATACAGGCCATAGCGGGTGGTGAAAGCTGTTTTGGGCACATCTTCTTTGCGAATTTTGATTTGGTGATAACCACTTCTCAAGTCCAGCTTAGAGAACACCACAGCCTCACCGGTGATCAAAAAGATCATTTATCCGAGGAAGAGGATATTTGTTCTTGATGGTTTTAGCATTGAGAGCCCGGTAGTCAACACATAGCCTATCGGTTCTGTCACGCTTCTTCACAAAGATTGTTGGGCTACCCCAAGAAGAAGTGCTGTGTTGAATGAAACCCAACTTCTCTTGTTCATCAAGTTGTCGTTTGAGTTCAGCCAACTCAGAAGGACCCATTTTATATGGCCTCTTGGAGATAGGAGCCGTTCCAGGTTCAAGCTCAATCACGAATTCAACCTCGCGATCCGGAGGCATACCTGGCAACTCTTCAGGAAAGACATCCGGGAACTCACAGACCACTGGTACCCTCTGAATAGCTTCCATAGCATCATCATTCAGAGCCGCCAAGGAATAGAGCTGGACAGCAGGAGTCAGACTTGGAGAAAAGACTATATGGCCTTCAGGGATCTTCAGAGACACTGAGCGTTCAGCACAATCAATCACAGCTGCACTTGTTGTCAACCAATCCATGCCCAAGATGACATCAATGTCAGAGTTGCCCAGAACAATCAAAGAAGCCAAGAATGAAGAACCACCAATCTCAACTTGGTTGCCATGGCTGATTTTAGAAGCTGCCATTGTTGCTCCAGGAGAAAGAACCATTAACTTCTTTGGAAGAGGATCTGACGCTAACCCATTCTCACTTGCAAACTTTATAGAAACAAAAGAATGCGATGCACCAGAATCAAAGAGAACTCGTGCAGGGACTGAGTTAACGGATAGCATACCCATTACAACTCCAGGTGCATGCTCAGCTTGAGAGGCGTTGACGCAGTTGGCGCGAACAACCGAACCCGGCTTAGTGTTGATGTTGAGAGCCCGAGGCGGTGGTGCACGAACCGAAGGAGAGCTTGTTGCAGATCTTGGCGGGGGTGGAGGGAGAGCTTTGTTCTTCATTGGACAGTTCCAGTTTTGATGTCCAGGATCTCCACACACGAAACAGGCACCAGCTGGACGTGGAGCAGAGTAGCCAGGGACTCCGCCAGGCGCTCCAGGGTAGTGGTGGTTGTAGCCCCTGGGAGCCGCAGTGGTGAAGTTTGTTGGCCTTGACGTGAAACTCGCAGGTCTTGGTGGAGCCGGGAGCGACGGTGGGGTGTTAGGAACCCAGACACGCCGCTTAGAAGGAGCTGCCATAACTGCAGAGCTTGATGCATCCCTGTTGTGTTTCTTGGACTCCTCGAACACTTGCCTGCTTGCCTCCTCTTGCAGTGCTGTGTGCTGCAGTTCCAGGAAGGTTGCCGGTCTTGCATGCGTGATTGCATACTTGATCGACGCATTGAGCCCTTGCCTGAACCTTTTCTGCTTCTTCTTGTCATCAGATACCTCATCACCACCATAGCGAGATAGGTTCATGAAGTTCCTGATGTAGGTGTTGACGTTATCATTTCCCTGCTTCAGGTTGAGGAAAGCCTCCTTCATCCTTTCCATCACAATCTCTGAGAGAAACTGCTCCTTGAAAGCTGCAGTGAACCTCTCCCAAGTTGGCTGGAACCCAGTGCAGCTTGCCTTCAAGTAGTTTTCCCACCAAAGAGCCGCATCTCCCTTGAGAAGATGAGTAGCACACTTGACCCACTCCTGTTCTGGAACATCAGCAGTCTCGAGCAACCTTGAGATCTCGCGCAGCCAATCATCCGCGTCCAGAGGTCGGTCAGACACATCAAACTGACGAGGGTTGAACTTGAGGAAGCTCTTGATGTCTCCGCGCTTGGGAGGTGGAGGAAGTGGAGCAAACTCATTTCTTCTGACGCTCTCCTCAAAGCGCTGCTGGTTCTCTTGCATGGCTGCCAAAGCATTTGCAATGTTTGACAATTGAGCCCGATTCCGAGGTATGTCCTCCTCGAAGACGTGGGGGAGCCATCCTCATTGATATAAAACTCAAGTCAAGACTATAATGGAGAATGATAATAATCCAAAATAGTACCAAGATGGAATTAACCATGATTAAAGGATACAATTTACTGAGATGATATTAAAATATCAACAAAGTTCATAGCACCTAAAAGATATTAAGCATATCGCACACGACTGAAAAGGAGTGTGGTACACAATATATCAAAGAAAAATTTTCCACAAATTTCGGCATTACAATACCAATAGATGCGCAAAATTACTTAACGAATCAAGATTAGTGACTCTACCGATTCAATATACAAAAGCGAATGATAAGAGTAGTGGTATGGTCGCGACTCCATCCCGCACTCAAATCATTACTCCGCACATGAACAAGTGGAACACATATCCTAACCCCTTCTTCTCACGACGAAACCTAAAGATTGGTAACTACGGAAACGAACACCCCAAACAAGATAGCGTCGGATACAAAGAGGAAGATAGATTGCGTCGGTTTGCAAAAGCCTGTCGGTATGGAATGTACCAACAGTTGATAACCAAAGGCAGATAAGATAACAACTTGGATGCAACAGGTAGACAAGGGATTACACACACACACATACACACAACCTATGGTACTACGGAAACCCAGAACACGTGAATCCTAGTTTGAATTTTTAGAAGAGGATTGAAAACGTTGCACTTCCTTACCAGAAAAGGGTGGGTGGGAGGGTAAGAATAAAAGTGGAAGCAGTCCTACTCTCGCGTTTTGTTTTTCCTTAATATACATAACTACCAAAATATTTGCTAGACTGACAACGACCGTTTGGCTGAAACCCTGAAGGTCGGGATGGCTCTGATACCAATTGTAACTACCTCGGTGAATTACGCTCCTAGATACAAGCCTGGATGAGTGGTAGTGGTTGAAATAGTACGGTGGGGCCCCAAAAGCCACTCACTGGTAGTCCTTTCAGACGTCCCAACCACTATCCTCTCAACGGGACCAGACGGTGGCGAATCGGCGAAGGGATCAACTACGTACACAAGTGGGTATGTACGCAAGCCACCATACAAGAGTACATCGAGCCATACCATCTAGAAAGAAAGGAATATAGCAACGCATACCAAGAAGATTCAAATGACCTAGATAGATCTATATTTTAGGATACTTCATACAACACACATCAGAGTATCATGCGGAAGCGGCAAACAAAATCCGAGTACGGATAAGAAGCAAATCGGCATAAGATGCCATAGAAATAAGCACATCCCAACTACAGGTCTCACGGATCCCCGTTCCCGGAATCTCTATACCGAACGATCGTTGCCCATGTCCTCGGCTTCTTCCACCCAGTATCCGTCCTGCGGAGGTACCTGTCCATCTGAACCAATAATTTATAGTGTGAGACCCTAAGGGTACTCAGCAAGTCTTAATGCCTCTAAAGGGGACACAACCTGGGGTGACGCAATTGCAGCGAAAGATAAACCCTAGCAATTCTACAGATAAACGCTAACCATCCGCCTAACCAATGATAAACGGATGTCCGTGAATTAAGAACAACAGTTATAATGGTAATCTCATCAGATCCATCCTCCTCCCTGCTTACCAACAAGGAAGCGGATGAACAACCCCCCATCCGTTGGCAATTTTATTAACCATTCCATGAGTGTTGCACTGTTTACTAGTCAAGTTACTTAGTCAGATTAAGACGGTACTTTAGTTATGCTTGTCTATGATCGAGAAACTGTGCTCCAAGTCGTCCATATCCGCGGACACGGCTTCGTAAAGTTTTACCCCGGGTGCACCAATAGCAACACACGCTCGATCAACTCGGAAAAACCAAATCAAAACCCAACGAGGCTTTCACGATGAACAATCACAGATTCGTAAATATTTCAGGGGCCACCCTTAAGTACACCATAGAGTAAGCAAGCTCGAGACGGACTCAAGGTTTGCGTCAATGGTCAGAACGACATGCAGATCAATCGGGATCGTCGATACAGCGAAAACATTCCGCTTACCTAACAAAGATGTGCTCCTCGCACAAACGTAAATACATAAGTAGCATGGCATAAGTGTGATAGTAGTAAAACACCTCAAACTAGTTTGTGGCCCCAAGAAATCTGACGAATCAAGCTCGCTCGGGGGTCCCATATACCTCCCGGATGTGGATAGCGCGATAAATCAAGGAACAGGAATCAAGTACTCGGGGTCTTACGGGACACAAGTGAGTAGGAAAAACCAAATAGCAGATGTTGCTCACCGGTGCCACTTTCATTAGTTCTCCCATACTACTCAGGTTAAGTTGTTTAGGTACCTCATTATCCAACAGACTCTCACATACCCTACACATGCTGTTCTACGACTCGCATGGCTCAAACAACTCCTATAGTAGTGGCTCGTGGGATGGAGGAACAAGCTCGGTGGGGCTTAAAAGTAAAGGCTATGCATACTTGGGATTCAATTTAATGCAATCGCGACTCAATGATGCAAGATTAAGATAGAGGCAATAGGTACTGTATGTATGCAAGCATCTGGAAGCGCTTGCCTGTCAACTCAGTTGAAGCGAGGGACGGATCTGGGTAGTGCTCCTGGTTCTCTTGATATAACCCCTGCTCAGTGTCTATCCGAGAAAAACCAAACAAACAAGGCCAACATGAATACAGAGCACAAGCATATGAATAAGATGCGTCAAGCAAACAATCATGCCATGATGGATGATGCACAATTTACATGGCAAGTAAGGTAGCATGGCATGGTGAGGTGTGGGGAACAAGTAACAACATTTTAATGTAGTTTTGGTTCACATTTTGTTGTCATAACATTTGCTGTACCCTATATTTTTATATGATGCATGCTGCAAATGAAGTTATGGATAGCATAAACAGAAAGGTCTCGTCGAGCTGATCATTTTAGACATATCATTTGCTAAATTTGGATTTAGGAAACAAAAGTTATGAATTATTTAAATTCTAGTGGCAATTAGTGTAATTTAAATAAACTTGGAATTTTAATTGTGCAAAAGGCAATATGGATGGCATATTTGGAATCCTCTCATTTTTCTGATATCCAAACATATATTATTTGTCAAATTTGGATTTATATTTTGAAAGTTATTTGAAAACAGATTTCATTTTGAATTTGAATTAATTTGAAATAAAAACAGATGAGCAGTCAACCTTTTTGTACCCAGGCAGACCCAGCCGCACTCACTAACGGGTGGGACCAGACTGGCGCGCACATCGCCAAGACAGGAAAAGGGACCGGGTTGAGCCTTGAAAACAAGGGAGCCTTTTTATAAAAGCGCCAAGCCACTGACAGGTGGGGTTTGGGGAGCGCGGGTTGGGAACAAAAGAACGCAGGGGGTTTTCGGGAAGATGGTCACGGTGTCTGCCTGGTGGGCCTAGAGGGGTGCGGTTGCAGAGAAAAAGAACAGGGAGGGGGGTGTGAGCAAAACAGCCTGGGCGTCTTTCTCTTCCTCTCACAAGGCGATGTAGAGGCAGGTGGGGATCGAACCCACGACCTCTGGCGCGCTAGCGGAGGCGGCTACCGCCGCGGCGGCTGCGGTTTGATGTTAGGGGATAGATCGCTTGCTAGATAGGGCTAAACGGCGCGCGGTGCTAGCGGCAGACGTCGACGACTCTGGCGCACGGAGGGCGCTCGACAAAACGATCCCCGCGTCCAGGAAGCGACTACGAACGGGAGGTTGTCTGGGAGGGCTAGGAGCTCACCGCGGGCTCGGTGGCGTGCTTGGATCGGGTCGGGGCGGTTGTGAACGGCGGCGGGGCTGACGCCGGCGTAGCTAGGGTTTTCCGACGGAGCGACTTTGGTCCTGGCGCTCCGGTCCTTCTCCTCCTTGTTGGCCCGTACTGATCTGCTGCGGAGGACCAGCTCGCCCTCTTCGAACACTCCCACGACGATCTTGACGTCCAGAGCAACGTGGATGGCAGGGTGTCTTGGCGCGGCGTGGTGCGGGTGGTCGGAGAGGAAGAAGGAGGGTGAAAGCGCCAGATCTGGCGAGGCTAGAGGAGGCGTGGGGAAGGGACATGGCGAGAGGGGAAGGGGTGGCGTGGAGGAGGCGGTAGATAAGGGTGGCCACCTTTATCCCTCCCTCACGTGCTCGGGCAGGTCAGGCAAGTCGAGGTGGGTTGGCTTCTGGTGGACTGGGGTAGCTCGTGGCTCAGGCGGTAGGAGGGTCCCTAGGGCAGGGAGAGAAAAGAGGGTGAAAGAGGTGAGAGGGAGAGTGGCCGGCTCGGGCTAGGGTTGGCCTTAGATAGGGTAGCTAGGTGGGGCCAGGATAGAGGGGGCCAAGCTGTTGTAGGGAGAGGGGGTGGCGAGCTGGGGCAGGGTTTGGTGTGGTCATGCTAGGAAGGGGGAAAGAGAGGGGTAGCTAGGGTTTTGTTTAGGGAGGGTGTAGTTTAGGGTGTTGTTTTAGCTAGGATGGAATATGGCATGGGGTAGATTGTTGGGTTTAGCTAAGAGGGGGTAGAAAGAGATGGTGGTACTTAACTTGTTCAAGCATGCTTCATGTACAAGCACACAAGATCAAGAAAAAGGCAAGAAAAGAAAGAGAGGGAGAGAGAGATATGGTGATAGAGATTTGAATCATGCATGCTCCATTCAAAGAACAAACAAGATAAAAGAGAAAGGTGGGGAGAAGGCAAGTGGGTTTAGATTTGGGCATGCCTCATGAGCACATGTGGGTGCATGGAGCAAGGGATAGAGGTTTAGATGATTTGGGTGAAGAAAACTACTAGCCAACACAAGATTTAAACCAAGGAGAGGTGATCCACTTAGAATTCAAGTAAAAACCAAATACTAGAAAAGGTGGCACTTGCATGGCCCATGCAAGATAATTAATGCCAAATTTATCCTTGTGAAAACAATAATATTAATATGGCATTATTCATATGCATTCCCAAAAGGTGGGCAAGGCCAAGCAAAGATTATGGGTGGTATCCAACCAACCAACATGAGCTAGAGATAACCCAAATTAAAATGCCAAGCTCATATTAATTGGATGGTGGAATTAAAGGTGGTGAAAGAAAAAGGTGGTGGAGTCAATAAGAGAGATGCCCTCAACTCAACTTGGGCATTTAACAATATATTAAGAACCAAATACAATATCAAGAGGCAACTACAATTAATCATGCACATGAGATAAGAACCAAACAAGAAAGGGTTTTATATGATGCTCAAATGCAAGGTGACATGATGACATGAGCATGATATGATGATGATGCAACAATTATATGTTGGAAGTGGCTCTTTTTATTATTATAACATGTAGCATTACAGATGTTAGACAACTGGGATGCTACACGACAGGAGGGGGCTCGCCGGAGAGGGAGGAGGCGGGCGCGCGGTGGGCGGCGGTGTCCGGAGCGGGAGAAGAAGGGAGGAGAGAGGGAGGCTGCGGACGCGTCGGGGTGGGTGCTGGCCAGGCGGGAGGAGCGAGGCGGGAGGGCGAGCTGCAGGCGGCGACGCCATGGGAGGAGGCGGCGTCGGGGCCGGGGCGGTGAGCGAGCGTGGAGGGAGAGGGAAGGAAGGAGACAGGCGCGAGGAAGGAGACGGGCGCGAGGAAGGAGGCGAGGTGGGGCGAGTGGGGTGGGTCCGGACGCGGGGCAGGCGTGCGTGTGTGTCGGTGTGTGCGGGTCGGGTGGGGAGCGTGAGAGGAGCGGCCAGGTGGGGTGGTTCCAGGGGGAAAAGACAGGGCTGGGGCGTGGGACCCAGGGAGAGAGAGGGAGAGAGAAAAAGAGGAGGTGGCCAGGTGGCGGTTTGGGGTTGGTTAGGGGGAGGGAGAGGGTGAGGTGTCAGGTGGGGATTGGCCGGGTTGAGGTGGAGGAGGGGTGGGTAGAATAGGACTGTGTAGAAAAGGGTTTGGGGTGGACCGTTTTTGTACTAGGGGTGGTCGACCGGGTCGGGTCGTCCCATTCGACTGCCCCCTAAAATAATATAACTTTTATTTAATTTGCGATAAACTTTTGTAATTAATTTTTAGACAAACAAAATATCCGGAAGCATCCCGGGTTTAATTTGAAATAGAAGGGGGCTAGTTTCAGAAAACAGTAGACTTCCGCAACACAGTTTCAAGTAAAATAATATGCATGATGATGACGATGCTCAAATGCAATACGGCATGATGACATGAGCATGCGGTCATGATGATGTAATGCACAAAAACAACGCGATTTTCTAGTAGTGGTTTTGCGGGATGCCACACTATGTTGGCAATAAGGCTATCCATAAGCAAAAAATAGTCAACAATAAGTTCCAGATACATAGTGGAGGCTATCAATAAGCTATTCATAAGCTCAAAACCTTAAGGATGACCTATAAGCTTGTGGGTTGTCCATAAGCAATAGAATACTATTTTAGCTTCTCCCCTCTCTCTTGCATGTGTACAACTTTATCTGACACGTGGGGCCAGCTTGTAGACAAGTTCAACTAGATACATTGTGATGTAATCAATAATCTTGTGGTGTGGTATGTGGGTTCCAGCTTATGGACAAGTTTTTCCACGTACATAGGTGATGTCCTTAGGGCTTATTGGTGGCGCATCCGGCAGTATGCTCCACTATAAAACCAGCACCATTTTTTTACCAATGACTCGGTTCAGGCTCGGCGAGCGACCTGGTCCGGCTAGACCAGGAGTGCAGGTCCACTAGGGACTATGGGCCAGGCCCATAAGGACTTTCGCATTTTTTTGTGATTTTTTTCATAAATTAAGTTTTTGTTTTAATCAAATATAAAAATAACGAACACAAACATAAAAAATAAAATAAACAACAATCCAAGAATATTTTGTTTTAAAAAGATCTGTAGTAAGTCCTGTGTCGTGTCTTCTTTCTATTTTTTCGTCCCTTGTACATTTTTACTTGTAGCCAAGGACTTCGTCCTCCCGGTTCCAGCTCTAGTGCATATTCACCCTTTTAATTTGTCCCTCTACTCTATAATTGTTTGTCATAGTCATAGTGAAATTTTAACACAAGTTTTTACAATGGATGGTGATACGTTTATCGTCTCAGCTCAATAAGAGAAATTAAGAATGGTGTATAACTTTTGTTCTCATATGGTCGGCATACCCCACCGAAAAAATATAATAGCAAATTTTGTGTTATAATAAGTAAAGAACAACGAAATAATAAATGTCAATATCTTGCATATACACACATGCATGAGAATGAAAGCAAAATATAATTATGTTTAATTGGGTACCTATGTGCATGAAAAAACAAAGTGCGCCAATTTGCAGTTATATTGAGCCGTAACCAAAATGCACCAATTTGCAGTCATATTGAGCCGAAATTAAATAAATAACACTGAACGGTAAAGAACTGAATATACCTAACTGAACGGGTCTTGAATAGGAATTTGCATACCAGTCAATAGAGCATTCATTAGGAAATTAAACATGAAATTGGAAGACCTGGAATACGTGGACACACAAATTGAATCAGGAAATTCAGTCAGTATATCCCAGACAGCCATTTGTTCTTTTCCTCGTTGCAAGCTTGCATTTTCCTCGTTGCATTTTCCCCTAGCATGGGTCGTCGCACCTCCACGACTGGTAGGAAGGGCCGTCCTCCTCGTCGGACAGAGTTGCTGCGAGAGGAAACCATTCTTGTGCTTCGATACCTTCGGGTCTACACCTCAATTACACGCCTCTGGCAGATGCGCTCGAGTTTGGCAAGGCCCACATGACAACGTCAAAGCGACATCAAATGGGCTGAGAAGGCTCGCATCTCTCCAAGATTAAGCTATAGAATAATATAATGCCCCCAAATGAGAAATTCACGATCAATACTTATTTTAGTTTATGGGCACTTAAGGAAGTAGGCACAAAATGTGTACCCAAGATAAAATGATTAAGATTTATTTACACTAGTTGAATGCCCGTGCGTTGACACTGACATTAGATGCCAAAAAGGTTTAAATGATTTGACGAAATGATGATTCTTAACTCTCATAGACCAAACATAAAATGTGCAATTTCCTCTAACATCACGACAAACAGAAGTGTCTCGCAACAAGCTCTTACAACGAACGTGCATTGTTAGGTCCGAATAATGAGTATGTATTTATTCCCACATCTCTCTCCCTCTCTTAACGAAGTGTACGGTTATGTCTCTACTATGAGTATTTATTTATGGCAACTCATAATAATGTGCCTAGTATGTCGCATGATTATTTATTATTTATTTCCACTTATGTCTCCGTGTCTACTCCATGCCACTGGTAGACCAACATGTCCTCTTTCCACTCCATTCCTAGCGGTAATGTGAAAGAGCAACTGGTCTAAGTTCATAGATTGAAGAGGAGGTGCAAGCTGCGACATGGAGTCAGAGTGCTATAGTTAGATCTATTTTGGACTATAATTATATGCATTTTACAAATCAAGGTAGACTAATAAATTCAAATGGAAAGAGTACATCACTGAGCAAACTGCATATTTAAGTTGGTAGATTCATGGTTAAAGGAGGTGGAATATATACTCTGAAATCACAAAACCAACATTCATGCCCTTAATTAAATGCATGTGTTCCATTTTGACACCTGGAAATCTCTTTATAACATTGTATTGAGTTGGACTGAATTTGAACAAAAACAAGAAACCGATTTATTTGCTTAGCTGAACTATAACAGAGTAATTTAAGAATAGTTGTGATAAAGTTAAACAAGAAATAAACTACAACTGTCACAAAGATAAAATAACCATGTTCACAGAGAATCATTATCATAGAGAATCATAGTCAGCTGCCATCCCTAGGGTAAAGTCTATGAAGTGTGTAGATAGTCGCTTGCAATCATCGATTTGACGGTCTTCCAGTTAGGTGTAGGTCGGATTTGAATACAAGTAGTTACATCACAGTAGTTTACAACAGAGTCCACAAGAACTTATATATATACAACATCGACTCGACGAGTCAAGAATACAAATGATACAAATCATAAAGAAAGCCAAATAGTATCCGAGTACGGACAAGATCCAAATGGGACTAAGAGTCCTGAAGAATAACCAAGCGGTGTCCAACCTTGCCCAGGCCAAGCCGGAAGGGTAACCTTGCTAACGTCGTCAATCACATACCTGTAAAGCCAAAAGGGTGCCGACAAAGGACAAAAGAAAACAGAAAGAGAGCGGTCAGTACTGAGGCCAGTACACGGCGAGACTAGAATTCGGCGATCCTCGCCTACATAGGTATGGTGGGCTCAGCGGCAGCAAAGCTTGCACTATCTAACTTATAGAGACACGCTACAACTTTGGCTATTAGAGCGAGATAAGAGAGCACTATGCGGTAGCATAATGTAACACCAAACATAACCCATCCGAAGATTTCCCCCTCGAAGACCAGTCGAGAAAGTCCCCATGCGGAACACACATAGTGACAATTTTAGTTAAGCAGGTGTTTAATTCATAAGGCTAATTACTAATCATATTATTAAAGAGCGAAACATTAGTGGATGTAACATCCCAAAAATACCAAACTTAGATCATCAAATTTCTAATCATCAAGATTAGGGTTAACAAAAACTTTTCTAAGTAAACCCATGAATGCATGTATATGTGTATGCATGGATTTTGAATTTCTTTAACAACCACCTTGTTTGTGTGACCCATTGCTTGTAAAATGTTTCTTAGGTGAAATAAACATCATCTAAAACATTTCCCACAATTTTTCTAAAGATAAGTAAATCAAAACAAATATATTAAGGGAATGGTCATTTTGACCAATTTAACTCCCATGCCTACTTTGGCTGTCTCAAACTTTCAAAACCTAACCGAAACTTTTCTGGATCTTTGCACCCCTTGAATGTACTCATAACAAAGTATCAAGGCCCACTTTGTGATCATCCAGAAACTTTCAAATGCATAGTTTAAATGATAATTCAAAATTGAATCTTCTTCATATGGGAAGATCCCACTTTTTCAAAACCCACTCAAACAAGCTCAATTTTCAAAATCCAAGCATCTGCAGACTCACCAGCACCAATCTAGCAAACCCACCAAAAATCATTTCAAAATTCAAAGCTTGATTTCATGCGGCCATTTCATCAAACAGGTTGCAGACACAAATCAAACAAAACAACAAACACTATAGTGTGCAGTGATTCTTGCCTAACTTGTTCCCTAGTTAGCTCACACACACCTTAGTAGATCATCTAGAAAGATTAGCCCAACACTAGCACCCCTGTGAGCTGGCCATTGTCATCAATGGTGAACAGCCGAGCACCCCCATGTCACCCCATTATGGACAACAGGCTAGAGGAAGCAATAGCCATGCCAACCTTGTCTGGGAGGCAGCCCACCGTCCACCACCACTGACTGTCCCAGCCGCGAGCGTTGCCAAGCCCTGGACCACGCGCACAAGACACGCCCAGACCATGCCGAGCGTGCGCCAGAGCGCCACCCACGACCAGCATCCACAGACCGTGCGCCGCCCTCACCGCGCGCACACACGATCACCACCGACCCAGGACACCGCCAGACATCCCCGTTTGCCGCCACGTGCCATACAGCCACCGCCCGCCGTCGAAGACGCCGCCTCTGCCGCGTAGAGTACCGCCCGTTCCAGACCAAACCACACTGCCTCATGCCTCACGACCATGTCGTTGAGCATCGCCAGGAGACACAGCACCGTCCCCTACCCTTGCCCATACCATTAGCCGCTGTCGCTTCTAACGAGCTCACCGTGCCCGACGGTCCCTCGCTGACTATAAATAGAGGCCACCGCACGATTTCTTCACACCATCTCACTCCCCTCTCCTCACTGACCGTGCCACACCATTCTTAGAGCAAGGCGAGCACCACCTCGCCGGAATTTCACTGGAGCCTGCCGCTGCCGGAGAAGAAAGGAACCAGCGATTGGAGCCGCCCCAGGAGAAGCCACCGGTACTAGGAGGTTCACCGTCGTCGACTTCGTCATTCGCCGCCGCCGACCGCCTGCATTCTGGTGAGCCCCAGCACCCTCACCGGCGCTAGGTTTCGTTCTCGCCGGAGTTGTCTCGCGTCGACGATGACCCTCATCCGTTGGATTAGAACTAGATCGAACGACCCACGTTGCCCCATACCGCTTCGCCTAGCCCCGTGTCACTGACGAGTGGGGACACCCACTTAAGCAGCACGCGGGAGCACTGCGCTTAGCAGGCCGGCCCGTTAGAATTTCTCGCGCAGCCCAGCAATTCGAATTAAACCTTTTGTTTTTAATTTCAAACACACTTCTGCACCCAACTTCAAAAATCAACCCAGATCGATTCAGTGCACCAAATGGTATGAAACCAATTTGTTAGAAAGGTCTGTGAATGCTTAATCCAAGCCCGTTGGATTCAAGTCATTTGGATCTGTAGATCACCCATAGTAAAAATAACAAGGCAGAAGCTTTTCTGCATTCAAACATTTTTCAAATTTAAACCATAAAAGCTTTTGAGTTGATTCCAACTCTCAAAAATCACATTTAACCATACATTTCAGAATATATAAAAATATATAGGTTTACTTGCAGAAATAATGTTCAAGTAATAAAAGAATGCTTCATAAGCATTTCTAGCCACTTTAATTAATTAAAATAAAAGGGTAAAACCTTATTAAATTGTGACACCACTTTAAATCACATTACCATGGAGTACAATATGTGGTGATGACATGTTTCAACATGATCCCATGTCTAGTTTGGAGAATATTAAATCTTAAGTAGTTTCTCAATGAGTAGAAATTACTTTTCTAAAAATAAAAAGATTTAACCCAAGCCTTAACCTTGTAAGGTTACAGATGATGCTAGATCATCTATAGGAACCTTGTGTGTGATGATTGCAAGTAGTTAAGTATTGTTTGGTGATTGTGTACCTCGTATTTATTCATAGACGCTAGTACCGACCAAGGATACGAGGAGGAAGGAGGATACTACGAAGAGGAAGCCGAGGAGAACTTCAACCACTGCCCTGCACAAGGCAAGCTTATATTGACACTGATGCAAGCCTAATACTACTAGTGAATGTGCAAGCTAACACTTGCAAGATACTATACCTATGCAAGCTTATACTCATATTGATGCAAGCTAACCCTTGCAAAATACCCTACTGATGCCACAAACCCATTCTGGTGATATGACTACTATATGCCTTAAGCATTTGTGATCATACCCACTTGATAAACCAATCCTAGTTTTATGAGCAAGCTTCTTACTTTATTTTCTTTATCAAAGCTTACTTAGAGTCTACCTAAGAGTTTGACAGTTGTGCTGAAGGTTGCATAAAGAGCATAAAATTTGGCCTAAGCTAGAAACCTTGATATCAGCCTAAGATATAAGGTTGGATTTAGTAAAACTCCACTAGTTACCACCCATCATCAGTACTACCCCCACCTGTAGATGCTAGTGCTAAGCATAAAACTTGATTAACTTAGATGGGAATACTTGGTGGAAAAATGGTTATGAAAACCTTGGAATGATGGATCATTCTATTGAAATGTTTTGGACATGTGTTTCCAAACACTTGAGAAGTTTGGTGATAAAAATGTTGAGGCATGAGCCTTAGCCCTTTATAAAACTGATGGTTGTCTGGATGCGATACCATTCCAATTTTATCGTACAACCACAATACCCGAATATTGGGTAGGGCTTGACTGGAAATTTATATACCTTAGTATTAGTTCCCTCACGACCAAGGTCTGAGCTGAGGCTACCTTGTGAAGATTGTCCACTGCAAGACCCAAGATGACAAAGTGGTCATGGTTGGGAGGCCAAACTCACAGGAGAGGTGCTTATACTAGGGAATGTAACTGAAAGGTTAGGATTGATTATCCGCATACTGAGTATGGTGAATTCAGGATTTGTTCCTGACGGATGTATCGAATGTTGTGGTGAAAGTGTACAATGTCTGCAGAGTGTCAAACTATTCGAATAGCCGCGTCCGCAGTTATGGACAGTTGGAGTGGCCATAATGTTCCCCCGTCAGACTTTTCAAAATGATTTGTGAAATGAATTGAGACTTTGACTTGACCACAACAGAGTTGTGACCTGATTTACAAGATCCCACTTAGGAGTTATAAAATTGTGACGAGTTTTGGAACTTAGTAAAGATAAACCTGGCTTTTTGCAAAACAACCCTAGAGCCTAGTGTCCTATTATCCAAAAACCCCTTACTTGTTAGTATTATTTTGCGAGTACTTAAAGAGTACTCATGGCTTTGTCCCTGGCTATTCCCATGGCCAGACTATGAAGAGGAGTACCTGGAGGATGGACCCCAGGAAGGTTATGACAACTAGGATCATCTCCCATCGTCAGCATTGCCTGTAACCCCGAAGATGGATCTTCGCCTACGCTACCGTTACGATTACGTTTTCCGCTGCTTGATGTGTATTAAGAACTGGATCATGAGATCCCTATTTGTGTAAGAACTTATGTATCGTTTGTAATGGATGAAGTACTATGGTATCCAATTCTGTTATGTCTCGCAAAAAATGGTAATCCTGGGATTGCGATGTATGGCATAACAGGCATCTAGGATTGAAAAATCCGGGTGTTGACAAGTTGGTATCAGAGCCATCCTGACCATAGGAGACCCTAGTTAGATTGGACGTTGAACCAAAAACTTAGTTTCAAAACACAAGAACAAAAATATTTACGAAAACTTATTCTCATTCTTACCTCTTTAATTCTTTAATAAAACTTCATGTTCCTCAAAAACTCTTGCAAAATAGATAAAATTTTGACACACTTGATCACTCTGCTAATCTACTCATCCTCTATTTTTATAGATGGACGTGAAGTACAACAAGTTTTACCAACTCGGGAATGGAGGAGACCTTATATTTGAGAGGGATCTGGATCAGCTTTCGGAACTTCTGGAGCGTCCGCACCCCGAGTTCTTCGGAGCTCAGCTCAATGATCAAGGAGGAGAAGATCTGCAGTGGCTAATTGTTGCAAGTCTCCGAGGAAAGATTGAACCTCCCACTACGGAGGGAATTCAGTTTACCTTGAGAGAAAACAACTGGCTCGATGGAATTGCCAGAGCAATGCAGGAAGCTCTTTCCCGTCTGTGTGGGCAGAGCATCAATCAGATCAAGGGTACTCGCTTTGAGTTTTGCCCAAGACGTGATGCAAATGGCAAACCATTGGAATCCCCATACCACCCCGAGCTGAAGACCCAATTGGACCACCTTAGCTTCATGATGTATGATCGCCGCCAGAATTGGACAACCGCGTGACTATTGCAACCACAAGTCCGCCATCATCAAGACGAAGGACCGCACCATCGCCATGCTAGCAAAGGATCGCAAGTCTCGCCGCCGATCGACAAGAAGGAGCGATTATTGCCCGTCGCCATCGCATCTCATCTCTGGAAGAGACCATCCACGAGAGAGACATGCAGTTAGAGGAAAGGGAGAATGCCGAAGAGGATCTTCGTGGAGACCCTTACTCCTATCTCAGCGATGACGATGATTTTCTGGAGGATCAGGCCATGGACTTCTTCACCGATGAGGATGATTTCGCCTTCATCGATGATGCTGAAGATGATGTAGCCACAGACTCCGAGGAGTAGTAGCACTGAGCACTAGCGTAGTGAGTAGTAGTCGGTCCCACTGTATCGTAGTTTTCAGAATGGTTCTTAAAACCATCTGTTTTTCTTTGTTGTGGTGTGTGTTGTACAGTGTGCTATGAATGAATGAAAAAGCAAGTTGCTAGAAAAACCTGAGTCAAACTTTTAAAACTTTTCAAAAACCCAAAACCTTAGAAATTTCCCTCTTTTCTCATGATCTATATCAATCTTCAGATGCCACGTGGAGGAAGTGGTTCAGCCCCGGACCCGATGTTGCAGATCCTGCAAATGTTGACTTCTGACCGCGAAGATGAAAGAGTGGAACATCAAGCCAACCTAGCCACTCTGCAACAGATAGCCCAACTAGCCCATAACAACCAAGGCCACGGAAATCAGGATCACCATGGATCTAAGCTCAAGAATTTCTAGAATACCAACCCACCCGTTTTCACCAAGTCAGAAGAACCCTTAGACGCCGATGATTGGCTGCAAACCATGGAAAACAACTTAGAAGTAGCCGGAGTCGAAGCCAATGAGAAAGTCCTGTTCGCCACCCATTAATTAGCCGGAGATGCCAGGGCATGGTGGAACAGTGTTCATTCAATGACCGGAGGCCAGATGGTGACCTGGGAGGAATTCAAGGTCAAGTTTAGCAGAACCCATGTGCCACCCGGTTTGATCAAGAGAATGAGAGACAAGTTCAGAGAGCTAAAGAAAGGAAGGATGACTGTAGTGGAATACCGTGATTTTTTTTTGTCATTAGCTAGGTATGCCCCGGACGAGATAGACACCGAAGCCAAGAAGAAAGAAAGATTCCTGAATGGTCTGCATGACGAGATGCAGACAGTGTTAGTTAATATCCCCTTTGTGGATATTGAAGCCTGTGTCGACTCTGCTATCCAGATGGAAGGAAAGATCAACCAGGCCAATGAGAACCGCAAGCGTCGCATGATGCATCAACCAGGAACCCATCAGACCCCAAAGTATCGCCCCAACCCATCTCCTGGATTTGCCCCAAGAACCAACAGACCCCCTTTGACCCGTCCAACCTATCCCAACCGTGGAAACCCTACACCCGGAGGAAATCACAACAACCCCGGCAACTCTAGCAATTTCACCCGTGCCCCACCCAAGTTCAACACCAACAATGCTACCGCCAACCCCAACACTGCCCCGAGGACTGGAAGCAATGTCAGGTGTGATACCAAGGACAAGTCACAAGTGACCTGTTATGATCGTGGAAATAAAGGCCACTATTCCAACGAGTGCCCCAACAAGAAGAATGCTACAAGACCAACGCCAATGTCCCAGCTCAAAGAAGTGTCCGTCCAAAGGGAGAAGATTTGCCCTGTGGAATTCACTCAACCGCAATGGCCGCTTTTTCTCATGCATGTCAAGAAACCCGAAGCGCCAGACGTCGTCCGGGTATGTTTTCTGTTAATTCAAGATTTGCAAGAGTGTTGTTTGATTCTGGTGCATCGCATTCATTTGTCACCGAAGAATTTGCCTGCACTAGTAAAATTCAACCAACCAAACTGAAGCATGTGATGATTGTACAAATTCCCGGATCAACCACCAAGGCTAGGCAAATTTGCAAAGCCGTCCCTATCCGAATCCATGGCATAGATTTTTATGCTAATCTAATAGTACTCGGAACTAAAGGTTTGGAAGTAGTACTAGGGATGGATTGGATGTACAAACATAAAGGATTGATTGACTGTGCCAAGAAAGCCATCACTATGACCAGTACCGCCGGAATATCAGTCGAGCATATATCTGAAACCTTACCCCGCCAATTCAAGTGTAACAAGAGTCTAGCCCAACCCACCATTGAACAAGTTCGGATAGTATGTGAATACCCCGATGTATTTCCAGATGTTTTGCCCGGTATGCCCCCAGATCGGGATATCGAGTTTATCATCGAACTAATCCCCGGAACCGGAACCATAGCCCAGAGACCCTATAGTATGAACCCGTCAGAACTAGAAGAACTGAAGAAGCAACTGGATTCCATGTTGGAAATCGGATTGATTCAACCGAGTGCGTCCCCATGGAGATCACCTGTCCTGTTTGTGGACAAGAAGGATGGAGGCAACCGTTTGTGTACGGATTATCGGAAGTTAAATGATGTCACCATCAAGAACAAGTACCCCTTGCCTAAGATAGAAAATTTGTTTGATCAGTTGACCGGTGCCCAGGTGTTTTCTAAGATTGATCTTAGGAGTGACTATCATCAACTCAAAATTCGTGCAGAGGATATTCCAAAGACTGCCTTTACCACCAGATATGGATTGTACGAGTATACAGTCATGTCTTTTGGATTAACCAATGCCCCCGCTTATTTCATGAACCTCATGAATAAGATTTTTATGGACTTCCTGGATAAGTTTGTCGTTGTTTTCATCGATGACATTCTGATTTATTCCAAATCAGAAGAAGAACATGAGCTACACGTAAGGACCATTCTTGGAACCCTTAGAGAGCATCAGCTGTATGCAAAATTTAGCAAATGTGAATTCTGGTTACAGGAAGTAGGATTCCTCGGTCACATTGTATCAGCCGGAGGGATTGCCGTTGACCCTGCCAAAGTGAAAGATGTAGAAGATTGGCAAGCCCCAACCACTCAAACCCAAGTTCGTGCTTTTCTCGGATTGGCAGGATATTACCGCAAGTTCGTAGAAGGATTCTCGAGTATCGCCCGACCCATGACCCAATTGCTGAAGAAGGACAAGAAGTTTGAATGGACAGACAAATGTGAAGCGAGTTTTCAAGAGCTCAAGAGGAGATTGATTTCAGCCCCAATCTTGATCATGCCGGATATAACGAAGCCCTTAGATGTGTATTGTGACGCATCCAAGATTGGTCTCGGATGTGTGCTAATGCAAGAAGGCAAGGTTATATCTTATCTATCGCGACAATTGAAGCAACATGAACAAAACTACCCAACCCATGACCTCGAACTCGCAGCCGTAGTTCTAGCCCTGAAGACATGGAGACACTACCTGATGGGAAACCGTTGTGAGATTTACTCGGATCACAAGAGCCTAAAGTATATATTCACTCAGAAGGAGTTGAATATGAGGCAGAGAAGATGGATTGAGCTAATCAAGGATTACAACCTGGACATTCACTATCACCCTGGTAAAGCCAATGTGGTAGCCGATGCCCTTAGCAGATTGCCGTGCCGCTTGAACTCCATGATTTTGAAGGAGCAACCAAGTTTGCACAAAGAGATGGAAGATTTTCGAATGGAATTAGTAAGTGAAGGATTTTTGGCTAGCATAGAACTTCAGCCCACTTTAATCAGTCAGATTAAAGAAGCGCAGAAAGGAAATGCCAGTATCGATGGAATCAAGCGTCGTATCGGTACAGGCAAAGTACCCGGATTCACCAAGGACGAAGGAGTTTTGTGGTACAAAGGACGCCTTTGTGTACCATCAGATTCTGAGTTGAAAGAAGTTATCTTGAAGGAGGCTCATGATACTCTTTATTCTATCCATCCCGGAGGAACTAAGATGTATCAAGATTTGAAAGAGCAATTTTGGTGGCATAAGATGAAGAGAGAAATCGGAAGCTATATCGCCAAGTGTGATATATGTCAGCGAGTCAAGGCCGGACATCAAAGACCCGCTGGATTGTTGCAACCTTTGCAAACTCCGGAATGGAAATGGGATTCTGTAGGAATGGACTTTATCACTGGACTACCTACTTCTAGTAGGGGAAATGACTCTATTTGGGTCATCGTGGACAGATTGTCCAAAGTCGCCCATTTCTTGCCCGTCAAAACCACCTATCAGAGTTCAAAGCTAGCAGAGTTGTACATCGCTAGAATCGTTAGTTTGCACGGAGTCCCCAAGAATATAGTATCGGATCAGGGAACTCAGTTTACCTCGAGATTCTGGAAGAAAGTCCAAGAAGGTTTAGGAACTCGCCTAGATTCCAATACCGCGTATCACCCTCAGACCGATGGACAAACGGAGCGAGTAAATCAAATACTCGAAGATATGCTTAGAGCATGTGTGCTAGAATATGGATCCAAATGGGAAGACTGTCTGCCGTTTGCAGAATTTTCATACAACAATAGTTACCAAGCCAGTTTGCAAATGGCCCCATTTGAATTTATGTATGGAAGAAAGTGTCGCACCCCTTTGAACTGGTCAGAAGTAGGAGAGAGTCAGATTTTCGGACCCGACATCCTACGAGAAGCAGAAGAGAAGGTTCACAAGATTCGTGAGCACCTCAAGACAGCCCAATCCCGACAGAAGAGTTACGCCGACAAGAGACGTCGAGACCTCGCCTTCAACATAGGAGATTTTGTTTATCTGAAAGTGTCGCCATTGAAGGGAATGCAGCGTTTTCAACTCAAAGGAAAGTTAGCCCCCAGATATATCGGACCTTTCAAAATTTTGAACCGTCGAGGAGAAGTATCTTATCAACTGGAACTACCTGAAGAGATGTCAGCTGTGCACAATGTGTTCCATATCTCGTTACTTCGCAAGTGTCTCGAAGTCCCCGAGAAGACCGAAGTGTTCAAGAATATCGATCACCGGACCATAGAGATCAACGATGACCTGACCTATCCCGAAGTACCCATCCGTATATTGGAAGAAGCCTTTAACTACCGTAACCAAGCATCAAGTTTCTCAAGATTCAGTGGAGCAACCACACAGAAGAGGAAGCTACCTGGGAACACGAAGATCACATCAGGACGGAGTTTCCCGATCTCTTCAAATCCTAGGTAATCTTTTCGTCCTTTTTCAAATCTCGGGACGAGATTTTGTTTAAGGGGGGAAGGTTTGTAACATCCCAAAAATACCAAACTTAGATCATCAAATTTCTAATCATCAAGATTAGGGTTAACAAAAACTTTTCTAAGTAAACCAATGAATGCATGTATATGTGTATGCATGGATTTTGAATTTCTTTAACAACCACCTTGTTTGTGTGACCCATTGCTTGTAAAATGTTTCTTAGGTGAAATAAACATCATCTAAAACATTTCCCACACTTTTCCTAAAGATAAGTAAATCAAAACAAATATATTAAGGGAATGGTCATTTTGACCAATTTAACTCCCATGCCTACTTTGGCTGTCTCAAACTTTCAAAACCTAATAAACTTTCTGATCTTTGCACCCCTTGAATGTACTCATAACAAAGTATCAAGGCCCACTTTGTGATCATCCAGAAACTTTCAAATGCATAGTTTAAATGACAATTCAAAATTGAATCTTCTTCATATGGGAAGATCCCACTTTTTCAAAACCCACTCAAACAAGCTCAATTTTCAAAACCCAAGCATCTGCAGACTCACCAGCACCAATCTAGCAAACCCACCAAAAATCATTTCAAAATTCAAAGCTTGATTTCATGCGGCCATTTCATCAAACAGGTTGCAGACACAAATCAAACAAAACAACAAACACTATAGTGTGCAGTGATTCTTGCCTAACTTGTTCCCTAGTTAGCTCACACACCTCAAGAGATCATCTAGAAAGATTAGCCCAACACTAGCACCCCTGTAGCTGGCCATTGTCATCAATGGTGAACAATGAGCACCCCATGTCACCCCATTATGGACAGAGGCTAGAGGAAGCAATAGCCATGCCGAAGCAATAGCGCGCCTTACCCACCGCGGGCGCCACCGACACTGCACCGCCCGTTGTCGAAGACGCCGCCTCTGCCGCGCAGAGCACCGCCCGTTTCAGACCAAACCACACTGCCCCATGCCTCGCGACCATGTCGTTGAGCATCGCCAGGAGACACAGCACCGTCCCCTACCCTTGCCCATGCCATTAGACGCCTGTAACTTCGCCCCCAATGAGCTCACTGTGTGCCCCGACGGTCCCCTCGCTCGACTATAAATAGAGGCCATCCCCGCACGATTTCTTCACACCATCTCACTCCCCTCTCCTCACTGATCGTGCCACAGCATTCTTAGAGCAAGGCGAGCACCACCTCGCCGGAATTTCATTGGTGCCTGCCGCTGCCGGAGAAGAAAGGAACCAGCGATTGGAGCCGCCCCAGGAGAAGCCACCGATACCAGGAGGTTCGCCGTTGTCGACTTCGTCGTTTGCCCGCCTCGCCGACCCTCGCCCGTACCCCGGTGATCCCCCAGCACCCCTCACTGGCCGCGCTAGGTTTCGTTCTCGCCGGAGCTGTCTCGCGTCGACGATGACCCTCAGCCGTTGGATTAGAACTAGATCGAACGACCCACGTTGCCCCATACCGCCCAGCCCGTGTCACCGACGGTGGGGACACCCACTTAAGCAGCCATGGAGCACTCAAGGCCGCCCGTTAGAATTTCCCGCATGTCAAAGAATTCAAATTAAACCTTTTGTTTTTAATTTCAAACACACTTCTGCACCCAACTTCAAAAATCAACCCAGATCGATTCAGTGCACCAAATGGGATGAAACCAATTTTGTTAGAAAGGTCTGTGAATGATTAATCCAAGCCCGTTGGATTCAAGTCATTTGGATCTGTAGATCACCCATAGTAAAAATAACAAGGCAAAAGCTTTTCTGCATTCAAACATTTTTCAAATTTAAACCATAAAAGCTTTTGAGTTGATTCCAACTCTCAAAAATCACATTTAACCATACCTTTCAGAATATATAAAAATATATAGGTTTAAAATCACATTTAACCATACCTTTCAGAAGATATAAAAATATATAGGTTTACTTGCAGAAATAATGTTCAAGTAATAAAAGAATGCTTCATAAGCATTTTTAGCCACTTTAATTAATTAAAATAAAAGGGTAAAACCTTATTAAATTGTGACACCACTTTAAATCACATTCCCATGGACTACAATATATGGTGATGACATGTGTCAACATGATCCCATGTCTAGTTTGGAGAATATTAAATCTTAAGTAGTTTCTCAATGAGTAGAAATTACTTCTCTAAAAATAAAAATATTTAACCCAAGCCTTAACCTTGTAAGGTTAGAGATGATGCTAGATCATCTATAGGAACCTTGTGTGTGATGATTGCAAGTAGTTAAGAATTGTTTGGTGATTGTGTACCTCGTATTTATTCATAGACGCTAGTACCGACCAAGGATACGAGGAGGAAGGAGGATACTACGAAGAGGAAGCCGAGGAGAACTTCAACCACTGCTCTGCACAAGGCAAGCTTATATTGACACTGATGCAAACCTAATACTACTAGTGAATGTGCAAGCTAACACTTGCAAGATACTATACCTATGCAAGCTTATACTCATATTGATGCAAGCTAACCCTTGCAAAATACCCTACTGATGCCACAAACCCATTCTGGTGATATGACTACTATATGCCTTAAGCATTTGTGATCATACCCACCTGATAAACCAATCCTAGTTTTATGAGCAAGCTTCTTACTTTATTTTCTTTATCAAATCTTACTTAGAGTCTACCTAAGAGTTTGACAGTTGTGCTGAAGGTTGCATAAAGAGCATAAAATTTGGCCTAAGCTAGAAACCTTGATATCAGCCTAAGATATAAGGTTGGATTTAGTAAAACTCCACTATTTACCACCCATCATCAGTACTACCCCACCTGTAGATGCTAGTGCTAAGCATAAAACTTGATTAACTTAGATGGGAATACTTGGTGGAAAAATGGTTATGAAAACCTTGGAATGATGGATCATTCTATTGAAATGTTTTGGATATGTGTTTCCAAACACTTGAGAAGTTTGGTGATAAAAATGTTGAGGCATGAGCCTTAGCCCTTTATAAAACTGATGGTTGTCTGGATGCGATACCATTCCAATTTTATCGTACAACCACAATACCCGAATATTGGGTAGGGCTTGACTGGAAATTTATATACCTTAGTATTAGTTCCCTCACGGCCAAGGTCTGAGCTGAGGCTATATTGTGAAGATTGTCCACCTGTGCAGTACCCAAGATGACAGTGGTCATGGTTGGGAGGCCAAACTCACAGGAGAGGTGCTTATACTAGGGCGTGTAACTGAAAGGTTAGGATTGATTATCCGCATACTGAGTATGGTGAATTCAGGATTTGTTCCTGACGGATGTATCGAATGTTGTGGTGAAAGTGTACAATGTCTGCAGAGTGTCAAACTATTCGAATAGCCGCGTCCGCGGTTATGGACAGTTGGAGTGGCCATACTGTTCCCCCGTCAGACTATTCAAAATGATTTGTGAAATGAATTGAGACTTTGACTTGACCACAATAGAGTTGTGACCTGATTTACAAGATCCCACTTAGGAGTTATAAAATTGTGACAAGTTTTGGAACTTAGTAAAGATAAACCTGGCTTTTTGCAAAACAACCCTAGAGCCTAGTGTCCTATTATCCAAAAACCCCTTACTTGTTAGTATTAGTTTGCGAGTACTTAAAGAATACTCATGGCTTTGTCCCTATCTATTCCCATGGCCAGACTATGAAGAGGAGTACCTGGAGGATGGACCCCAGGAAGGTTACGACAACTAGGATCATATCCCATCGTCAGCATTGCCTGTGACCCCGAAGATGGAGCTTCGCCTACGCTACCGTTACGATTACGTTTTCCGCTGCTTGATGTGTATTAAGAACTGGATCATGAGATCCCTATTTGTGTAAGAAATTATGTATCGTTTGTAATGCATGAAGTACTATGGTATTCAATTCTGTTATGTCTCGCAAAAATGGTAATCCTGGGATTACGATGTATGGCATAACAGACATCTAGGATTGAAAAATCCGGGTGTTGACAGTGGCGTTGTCTATGATCATGGCACTGTACTCCTGAGGCGCCCATAACCGTGGACGCACGGCTTCTCGAAAATATTTACCCTACATGGGTGCACTACTGTACCCAAACGCATGCTCAACCCATCAGGCAACATATCACGCGTGCCATCCGAATCTCACAACAAGAACTGTCCCATAACTACGCGCATATCCAGAGGCATCACCTACTGTGGGGAATCCAACCAAGAGGTACGACGATTCTCGAGGGAGGCACAGCGTTTGCGCCATCGGTGGATCGGGCCTGTGGGTAACTCAGTACACCGTGGGTGCCGCCACCGTGTACCGCGATTTATGTATGCAATCCATGGCAATCCACCAAAACATCAAGTCCGAAGACATATCAACTCACCCATGTCCGAGGACATATTATGCGTATGCACCAAATGGAATACCAATTTTGTAACCCTCTGGATATACGAATAGCGCCGGTAGTTGAGGGGGGATCCCAGAGGCCCCACGTTTGGTTAGCGCGATCAACTCAGAACTGGTATCGTAGAACGAACAGATCCTAGGTCGGCTCAAGCAGTTCCCAAAGGTGGTCCCTGACGGGGCCTTATCATTAGGTGAAACCATAACCATAACCAACATCACCAATTTAATTATCTTATCACCAACAATATCCAAGTAATATGTTCCACCTGTATGAGAGCGGTACTAAGCATGCCTACGACTCGCAAGGACAAAGCTAGCTAATCAAACAAGGCAATAGGATAACCAAGGCAATATAGTGGAGCAGGTAAATAAAGGAACGATACTATAGCATCGACAATAAGGATAGCAATAGATCAAAGGAAGGAAGTAAATACTATAAATGCAAAATAGGTAGAGGGGGGAGAATGCTCGCCTGTGGGATAAAGTTGGGGAAAACGAAGGCTTGTTGCGACTCGCATCAACTCGTCATTCTAATCGGTGAAGAAGCAAATCACTAGAAAGAAACACCGGATGCAATATTTAATACTAGGGCAGAAGATCCAGCATGTTTATGATATGATGCATGGCATGGTAATATGCAACCCCACTTAGCAATATTAAGCAGAAACGGGATCCCGACATTTATTATTAGGTTCAACTTATTTAAATGCCCCGCATATTAAATGTTGAGTTAACAAGGCATAACATGGCATCGGTTCACTACACAATATTAAATGGAACCAAAACAAGACAAATAGCACTCCCATATATTCCATATTTATTTAGTAGATGAATCGTCATATAACCCCGAACAATACTATATGTATGCAAGTATGGATAATTTAATATGCACAAGTTATATTATATTTATCAAAATAGGGTATCGGGAAGGGGTCACACATGGGCTTCGGCGATCTTGAAGTTCCGAGGGTTCGAGGGGTTCGGGTCTTCGGGTCCGGGGCTTCGAGGTCTTGGCGTCCGTGTCGAAGATCATGGCGTCCGTGTAGAAGACCTTCGGTCATCGAATCCGTGTAGGCACACTCGGGGTCTCGACGGGATTGATCTTCGCCTCCGGGAACAGGCGTATTCGAATAGTGCAAGTTCACTTGCCAATGTCGGAGCAGAAGGTTTCATGGCGAGAGCAACGACACCACACTGGTATGACATGGGGCAGACCTAGGAGGTCCATGTGCCAACACTGGTACATAAGACCACCAAGGCGAAGCTTAGCGCAGCAGAATAAAAGCAATTAGAGGACATACGTACACTCGAGGAGGCCCCTGCCTATGCAGGCATAGGTTCGAACACCTTGCGGGCGGGAAGTGGCAGGAGGGTCGGCGAGCTGGTTCGGGCGGCCTCCAATCACCGGGATGGAGCTTCCGCGGGTGCGACGGTCGCTAGCGAGGCGACCTCGGCGGCAGCGCGCGGGACGAGGTGGCGCGGGTCGTCGGGGCGCTTCGGTGAGGCGGGTGGCCAGCGTCGCAGCAGATGGCGACGAGGCACGCAACAGAGGTGAGGCGGCGGGGCGCTGCAAGGTCGAGGCAAAGGAGACGCAGAGGAGGTTGCGGCTGCGCACGGCCGAGCTCGGAAGGAGGCGCGAGGTCGAGGCGGCGGTCTGGTGGAGCCCGCGGGCGGTGACGCGGGGCTCCGAGCTCGGGCGGAAGAAGGAGATCGAGGAGGAGGCAGCCGGTCGCGGTCCAGAGGGCGGCGCGGGTGCTGCAGGGCTGCGGGAGCTTGTTGAGGCACAGGCGGCGGCGGGGATGCGAGCAAGAGGGAGAAAGGGCCGCGAGCAGGAAGACGAGGGGCATCCGGGGCGTCAGCGTGCGGTGGTTGTGTGGGCCTGGTGTGCGTGGTCGCTGCGTTGAATCTGCGATGGTTCTGCGTTCAACCAACGCGTGCATGTGTGTCGATGTGGGTCGCGTGGTGTGTTGTGTGTGTGCGAGGTGTGTGTGCATGTGGTGTACGTGACCGTGTCGAGTACATGCATGGTGTGCGTGTGTTGTTGTGGCCTGAGAAGGTGTGCGACAAGCGCGCGTGTAACTGGCGGCGGCGGATGGGAGTGGAATTAGGTCTAGGGTTTGGATAAAGAAAAAGGGATTAAGATATTTATCTAGTCTAAACACTACAAGGAATCTGGCTATATATGACCCTCCATTTTTGTCACAAAATCGTCATAATAGTCTGACGATTCTATGACGATTTTAAGATCGTCAAAAGCTGGGTGTCGCAAATGAACTATAACGACGATTTTGATGAAATCGTCATAACTGTTTATGACGATATTGGATCGTCATAACCGTTATGACGATCCAATATCGTCACGGGCAAATTAGCCTCGCTAGGTCAGATCCTACGTGGCTAATTCGACATGGCAAAGAATCAGCCCGGTCCATTTTGAAGGTCTATATGGGCCAAGCCCAATAATTTTAGCCTTTTATTAACTGGGCCTTAGCCTTTTCGATGCTCTTTTTCTTTTAGGCCTAGGCCTTTTATAATCCGTTTAATTATTGGGTTTGGCCATTTTCGGTCCTTTTAAGATTTGGGCTCAATTGCACACGGTCCATTTCTTTTTCCTTTTTTAGCCTTTATTTTCTGAAATTGTACACTGTTCAGAATTAGAATATTTATGGTCAAGGCCTGTTTAGAGCCCAAATATGATCTAGTTCACTAGTACATCGGAGAAGCAAAACAAATAATCCAAAACGAATTCAAATTACAATCACAACATTTAATCAAATATAAGTCTCATATGTCGATAATCAACACGTATAAGATGCATTTCAAACACCAAGCATATACAGATAGCAGAGAGGACACGCTCCGACTAAGAAGGTACAAATGGATCACTCAGTGAGATAGCGGCTAGCTGATGAGTTGGGGTATTAGCCTGAGGCTAGGCACAACTGAGAAGTGTTGCATAGCTTCTATCACCTTGGCCTTCGGAGCATCAAACGACTCGATAAGATGAAGAACCTGTCTAGTCCATATCAAGAAGAATTCGAGTAAAACCTTAGCAGCACGATCATTCTCCAGCTGATCAAAAAGTGGTTACAAGCTCTCACCAAGCATATGCACAAATTATGCAAGAGTTGTAATGAATATAGTCATCAGTAATGAATGAAACTGTAATGAATGAAACTCTACTGTCAGCATGGACGAACCCACTTTCTATAGTAAAGTGAAGTTATTTTTTGCTAAATGTTCACACTGTCCAAGAGCAAAAGGCAATACCATGCATATACTTAGACATCACAATCACTCGATGGACCATAAATTGAGGGCATGGTGCACAGGTAAACAATATTTATAATTATCAGGATACAGAGCTAGAAAACAAATGGTGGTTCCTAATTTTATAATTATTAGGACATCCAACTCAAGTTAGGTACATCCAGCATGAACCCAATATAAGTATGGCACAACTCAGGCATATTAAGTTTGGCACTACCATCAATTAAAATAAACATAGTATAGATGGTTCTCTATTTTGGACATATTGCACTAACAATGCTCTTGGTTTATCAGTACAGAAGCATCCTGAATCCAGAAATGAAACTTCCTAGAAATCACAGCAGCAGCAACCACATACCCGAACAAAGAGGAGCAACAGAAATCAGATCAGTATGGTGCTACCAGACTTGAATTTTACCCCACCTGAAGAAGATGATGTCCATATAGTACAAGGAGAACATGTAGGTGCATAAGGCCTGCTGCGGGTAGGTCCTAGAGGAGCCAAAGTCATCCTTGGAAAGTGGCAACCACCAGTGTACGGCATCACTGATGATTCTAGAGTCCTGCCACAACAAAGATCCAAAACAAATAGGTCAAGGACAGAATGACTAATCAAAGTAGTGGATTCTTCTGTAGATCTGTACTGTCATGATATAGAAGAAATTGAGGATTTGGGATACCAAATTGATCATAGAAATGGAAATTATTATACATGGCCTAAGCCTATATTGCTATCTATACATAAACCAGTAGCAAAAGAGGAAAATATGCTGCATAGTAATCTATTGCCTTCTATTAGAAAAAGAAGGGAATACTATATCAAACACACAAACGTGCATGGTCATGTACCCAGCCCAGGTCAGATCAGATCATATCAAAAACAGGAGCTACCAATCATCATCAATTGATTATTAAACTATAACTTTGAGCTATCAACTCACTTGGGTGAATTAACAAGGACTATAAGGGAGTGGGAGAGATCGAATACTTATCTGAACCAAACCACAGCGATGGAGACGGTGAGGGTGGGGGATGCAACAGTAATGATAATGGGTGGCTTCATTATCTTATGCTATCGACATTTTCTGAAAAGCATATCCTGATTTGAGGGTATGAAAACCAATATAATGTTATGCCAATATGGTTTGAACTCAAGGAAAATTAGTAGTACAAATAAAAGCAACTAGGATATTACATGTTAACTCATCCATAAACAAGCATAGTCCTAGGAAGTTTCAGAAGAACATTAGCTATCCTTTTCATACTTAGCAGAAATCATAATTCAAGACATGGACAGAAAAGGTTTGCTGCACAGCTATATTGTTAAATGTGTGCAATATGTGACTTGAGAGAAAGGAATAACTAGTTTCTTAATGCACATGAATAATGATAACATAATCCTAACATGTACAAGCCAAGGAACAACTAATGTTCTCGCATATGCACTACTAGTAAAGATCAACTAGCATGGTCACATAACATGTATACTAATTAGACATCGGGGAATCTGCAGTGACGTCGGGGAAGCCACAGTCCAATAAGACCATTAGGCATCGACATAAATAAAACCATAGACATCACAGCAAAGCCACTCTCCAATAAGATTCAAGAAAGGAATCAGGCGGTATCATCAGTAGGTAGGAAAAGAGGGGGAATGGCTACCTCGAGAAGTCCTCGAAAGTGGAGAAAGTGTGGATGGGGTGGATGGTGATCCACGAGTCCTGCAACCTGTACTTGCCAATAGTGCAGGATAACAGAACAAGAAATACATGAGTCACACTAATAAGATAGGTGAGGAAACTACCATTAGAGATAAGAAGCTGGCCATGAAAATATATATATTGTTAATGAGGCATTTATACTACTACTGTTTAGTAACAAAAAAATCTAATTCAAGTCAAAAAAGCAGCAACTTCTAAAGTGATGATGGATCAACAATTCCACTACTCTCCTTAGAAACAAGTATAGAACTAGGGCTAACCATTTAACAGGCCTTAGCATAGCTTAGGCATAAAATAAAATCGACTTTATCTAGCATTTAGAATAGGCCTGGCAGTTCCAGACTTTTTGCAATACGAGAAAGGTTTGAAATTTAGACCACTATTCTCTGACGAAGCATCATGGTGAAAATTACTAAACAACATAAGATAATGCCCATACTAAGACAAAATTATCCCATTCTCTCTCTATTCTAGCCATTCAAACCAAACAAGCATCCGTAGACCCTAGCAAACTTCTACAAAGACCCAGTGAGAGCGTAATGTAAAAGGAGCAGAGGTGTGAGAGCCATATAGATACCATGAAGAGGTCGAGCTCCTCGCCCTCTGAGGGTCCGAGGGCCCAGCCGACAGCGTCAAGTGGGGCAAAGTGGCCGTGACCGAAGGCCGATGCGGGGGAGCTGGTCGACGGGGGTGGCGACAAAGAGGCAGGCGACGACCTCCTTCATCCATGGAGGAGGAGGGTGTGCAACATCAAGACATGGCACTGCCAGAAGGAAAGCAAGGCACAATTAGGTGGCCACATGACGCATCATGATCTCATGGCAACCGTAGGTGAGAGAATAATTTGGTACTACTTGATAATACTCAAGAGAATATTTTAATTCTCCAATGTTCATAGTCATGCATATTGATACTACTTGATAATACTCAAGATAATATTTTAAGGGAAAAAATCAAGATTAATATGGTCTGACTAAACTAATGCAAGCATGGTCTGATCAAACATGTAGAGTGGATGCATTATTTATTCTACCATAAACACAACCGTAACAAACAAATTAATGCCTTCATGCAAAGAAGAACAGATAATAACAACACTTTTGCACCAAAGGATATAAACAAAAGCGATTATTTCACACTTATCACGCTTATCACCCTTCTTTCTAGCTACAACCATGCATACATGGACCTGATATGAAAAACAACATTAAAGCACTAGATGCATTAAGAACGATAACTGGTTCACAGTATCATGAGCTACACCCTTGTTCACCAAATTTTTGACACCACTGGAACACCACAGAGGGCACCAACACCACCGTAACACCATTGAGGGCACCACCAACACTGGAACAGCAAGGTGTCATGGGAAAAACCGAATGTCAATAAGCACTCAACACAGATCAGTTCCTAGAATAGGTGTATGCATAAGAGAATCGAGGTATATACATATTTTATACCTATATGGCTATACATGAACTAGTAGTACTACTACTAACAAAATAATCTGAGGCATTGACAAATATTCATGACAACATGGGTACTGTTATGAGAGTGCATGTTTTAAGTAGTGTAAGCATGTTTAGACAATATTAGATTACTTTGTGCACATAGCAGCATGGTTCCTCATGATTATTGAAAGTACCAACACAGATTATAATTACTTATCAGTGAACCATATAAGTAGACCACAAGCAGATGGATTACATGTGTTTTGATGTATATACAACTAACTAAATCACATTAGACTTATCCAGATAATAAAGCATCAAAAAACAAAGTTGTTAAACAAACACAAACTAATCTGGTACCTAAATCCGATGTCTTATTCGAAAGACCTGCAGCAAGAACTCGTGTATAACATGTTTAAAACTATAGGTTTCAAGAAGTGAAAGAGTCTGAATCTTTCAATTAGCACCGATTACCTATTTCAGGGGATGCAAATCTCTTATCATTTTGTATTTCAGGGGACAGCAGATAGAGGTGCTGAGAGAGGACCCGAGAGAGATAGGGGCGAGGTAGGGTGAAGAGAGAGACATGACCTGGAAGTGCCGCAACATGGTTGGGATCCAGAGCTTCCGCTGCTCCTCGAACCTATGTCGTCCTTGATCTGTAGCATCCCGCCATGGCCAAGACCTGAGACGCTAGACTGAGCTCGACCTCCATCCCATCCATGCTTTGGTGGAGAAGGAGGCTCCAGCCTCTAGTGCCTAGGTTGGCGTCCCGCCTCTGGTCCTCGCCATGCCGCCGCCCTCGGCATGCTCTTCCCTCAGTGTCCGGCAACCGGCTAGTTGCCCTACTCTGATCGCGGCCTTGGTGTCCGCGAGTAGGACCTCCGCATCCTCTTCGCCTCCCAGACGGCGGCGGTGGACGTTGGGTCGAGGTGGACCTTGTCCTCCGATCAACGGGTGGAAGCACCAGCCGCTGCGGCTCCTCCCGGGCTTGCGGAGGTGGATCTGAGGAACGAGGGGAATGGGGGGAGCGCAGCAATGGGATCTGGAGGTGATGGCGATCTGGAGGTTAGGTCGTGGCGGCGGGGATCGAGGGGTGGCGGCAGCGCACATAGAGGAGGGCTGGCGGCGGGGATCGATCGGTTTGGAGGTAGGGTGTCGCGTGTGGGGACGCAAGTTGAGGCTCGGCGGGGAGATAGGCGGCGCACGGGGAGGCGATATGGAGGATGTGGTAGGTTAGGGTTTGACTGGAGGCAATATGGAGAGGTGGCGATGGCTCGATCTGCGGCTGGGCCTAGGGTTAGCAGTGGAAGAGTGGGTGCGTGTTTTTCTTCCCGCTGCTGGCCCATTCGGTTCGGTCCAAGTGATGATGTGGCCGTCCAGTCATATTAATATGATTAAATTTAGCAATATGACGATTTAGATTGGTCATATTAGGATAAAAATAAAATCCTAAGCTGTATTACATAGATTATGACGATTTTATCTGATAAAATTATGACGATTTGGACCCAAAACGTCGTAATTCTAAAGGGTTTTGACCTCTCCAAATGGTCTACGACCATCTTGTGTGAAATCGTCATAGATCTATGACGATTTCATTCCCCGTCACTATGAGAAGGTCACAAGTAAACACATTTCTTGTAGTGAAAGTAGACTAGATGAGGCTAGTTTTAGGCCAAAACTTTAGACGGGCTTTTAGCCTAGTTTTATTTTTAGTAAAAATAAAAAAAACCTTTTACGGTCTTATGACGAACCAAGAATATTGTTTTATTTTAATTTAAAATTAAGAAAAGAAGGACGGGTTTAATTAAACCACGGGGATATTTTAGAAAAACAAAATTAGGTTTTTAGCAAAATAGTTTACGGTCAAAAAATGCAAATAAAATATGCATGATGATGTCACGATGACGCATAAAATAAAATAACAATTAATTTCTAATTTTAATATTTTTAGGGAATTACATTAGGCCAAACATAGTCCTTTAAGTCTCAAGAGCAACATCAAGGCATAGTGAATCCACAACAACAAAGTCTAAAATAGGAAGCTAAAAAGTGAGCAGCACATGTGATCCACGTAGTCAGATTAGTATTCAGGTAATAACTCACAAATTTTCAAACAGATAGTTAGGAAAAATAGCAAGTTATTCGGGACGAACTTACCAAGCATTAATCCACGAAGATGGCTGATTCATCAGCCAAGATGCTCCAAAATTTGGGCACATGTAATTTGTAGACGCTACCAGGTTATGTACTGTAATTCTTAATGACCGGTGTAGTTTTCCCTTGAGTAGTTTTTCTTTATTTATCTGGAGTCTTCTGGGGTCTATGTATATTACTTTCCCTTATTTGTATACTTGTACACTTGTATTATCAGATACAGGAAAGTGGGTTGCCAGGAAGATGTATCATGTATGTCCATCTTATTTTTATCTACGTAAACTTGACAGATCAATATGTGATGCAGTGCTTAATTTTTTTTCAAATGTAAGTCTGTAACACTCAACCTATATATCCTCTTCTAAATATACAAGGCCATTTGTTTAAATGAAAAGATAACCCTATGTTGAACACAAGGACAAGTATGAACTCAAAGTATTGGTCTATTGACCATATCGACTCCACCGCTCTTTCGGCATAGTTCATGAATAAGTTTAGTGCTGCTGGAGCAAGGACAATGTAGGAGAACAAATGCCAAGGTAGAACAGAACTGAAGGACCCAAAACAATGGGCCTAATTGTTTTTTCTCATCCTTGGTTAAACCTGGGAGAACAAATGCTATGATCTCGTACAAAATGATAGAACTTCTGATTAGAAGACCATAATAACCAAAAACCTAAATAATGTTGAAGATAACCAAAAAAAATCACCAGCGTACAACTTTAATGGAGAAAATGGAAGAAGGATGTGAGATAATTAAAATCTAATACACAAAGAGGACGATAATATAAAAAAATACTAAACTATTTTTCCATATACATTAATAACCTAAACAAGATGTAACGGTCTTAAGAGCAGTTTATAGACCAGTATGTGCAGCAGTTTCTGTATTTCTTCATAGTTAGCCACCCTTTTCACCATAGACCAATGAACATGAAAACTGTAGATTCATTTTCTAAAAAGCTGAAGACACATGTACTTAGGTTTGAGTTACTCCCATGTGTTTAAAATCAAAATGGTGGCCGCACTTTCCAGAATTTAGTTTGTGTGTGTCTGTTATATTAACTATTGAACCGTAGAAAGTGACTAAACGATTTGAAAGAGAGTATATTGGAGTACTGAAGTTATGCACCGGTGTGATCAAAGAATGCACACACTAAAATTTACTTCTATCATCAATTTCCATTCTCACAAACCTTGTTGCCCAGTGCCTACCCCACTCAGCATCAAAAAGGCCGTGTGCTAGCTTAACCAATGTGAGATTTATCAAATGCTATTCAGCAGGGATATATGCTAATCTGACTACTTATAGCTTTGCATTCTGGTTGTGGGATATGCAAAATGAGCTCCCTGAAGCGACAAAAAGAACTTGTATTTTAGATTCCTAACCGTGCCTCCTAGACGTGCGAGTTAAGGTTTTGATATGTTCAATCTTCAAGAGGGTGCTTGTGATAGTATGCCAGTATGTAGATTGAGCAAATGGCTGATACCAATTTGGATTGCTCAGCGGATATGGTTGCTGTTGGATGTTGGATAACTGTTGGAGATACATGTTGGATGCCTACTGGGACTTCTTTAAGTTTTATGTGGCCCATCTAGCCCAGCCCAGTGTCTGACCTATATAAGGTCCCTTTTCTCAGTGCTCTTTGACCTAACTAGCAGTGGGAGTTCCTCCCAGCCGCCACAGCCTTTGTAGGTCAGTTCCCTTCTATGTCTACATGGTATCATAGCAAGGGATAGTGAGGGGGGCTGCAGCAAGAGTGGTGGATCTGGAAGTCTAAGCTGTTGTGGCAGCTAGGAGGAGGAGTGAGCAGTCTGCTGCGGCGGCAAGGAGTCGGAGGCTGTATCAAGCAAGGATAAGAAGAGGGCATTCTGCAGGTGAGTCCTTGGTGCTCTCAGAGGTAGTTTTGGTGCCAAGCTGGGTGGAGGTACAAAAGGCAGCAAGGAGGTGAAGAAAGGCATGGGGGACAGCGAGAACTTGGCCAAAGCTCTAGAGAAGTTGGCAGAACTTCTCACTAGCAAAAGTGATGGAGGAGCATCTGCTGGAGGGGGAGCTATTGTTCCTCATACCGAAGCAGTTCAGAAACTGGAACTGATGCCAAATGACATCAAATTGGAAGGAGTGACCAACTATCTTCGGTGGTCAAGGAGGGCTCTGAGGATTCTGAATACGAAAGGGCTGGATGACCGTGTGTGTGATGAAGCTGCAGAACCAGAACCAAGAGACAAGAACAGTTCTGAGTGGAAAAAGTGGAGTGCCACAAATTCTCTGATCGTGGCATGGATGCTGAACTCCTTGGTCCCTGACATTGCTGCTTCAGTAGAGGCACTCACAAAGGCTTCAGAGGTATGGGATACTCTCTCAAGTCTCTACTCTGGAAAGGGGAACATTATGTTGATTGCTGAGATTAAGGATAAGGTACATGATTTTCAACAAGGAGATAAAACTGTGATGGCATACGTGGCTGACCTGTAACATTTATGGGGAGATTTGGACCATGTTGATCCTCTTGAACTTGTCCATAGTGAATGTGTGACTGCTGCTGCAAGCTGGATTGAGCGCCGGCGTGTCATAACGTTTCTGAAAGGTCTTAATCGAGAGTTTGAGGGTAGACGGGCTGCACTACTTCATCAGACCACTACCCCGTCACTCAAAGAGGCCATTGCTGCTATGTCTAGAGAAGAAGTACGGTTGAAGATGACAAAAGGCAGTGATTCTGTCCCTCGTCCTGCCTTCTACATAAGTGAGAGAAGGGATATGAGAGACTGCTACACGTCTGGAGTGAAGGGACACTTGAAGCATCAGTGTACCTCCTTTGTGACACCCGACAGGGGGAGAGGAGGATACTCACAAGGAAGAGGTAGCTATAGAGGAAGAGGTGGTGGACATAAGTATGGGCAGCAATATGGTAGAGGTGGTGGACATCAATATGGGCAACAATATGGTAGAGGTGGTGGACATCAGTATGGACACCAATACGAACAGCAACACGCTACATCTTCCAAAGCACATATGGCAACAACTACTGAGATCAAGGCTAGTCCCTCACAGGGACAGTCAAAGGAAGAAGAACAAAAGGAGGCATCATTTGGGAACTTTGCTCACTACGTCCATGCAAATGAAGGTAATATTGAACGAGTGTCTATAGCCACTCATAATGTTGATTCAGAATGGATTCTAGATTCTAGAGCATCGAAACATGTTACTGGGAGTATTAGTGAGTTTGATTCTTATAGTCCATATCCTCCCACACATAGAGGCACCATCCAAACAGCTGATGGCACATATCAACCTATAAGAGGGGCGGGGCCAGTTCAGTGTACACCCAATATAAAATTGTCATCAGTACTGCATGTTCCTGCTTTTCCAGTGAATCGGGTGTCTCTGAGTGCCCTAATTGATCAGCAAGATTGTAATATAATGGTTAATAAATATATGTGTTTAATTCAGGAGAGGACAACGGGCAGGAAGATTGGGACTGGAACCAGGCATAGAGGCCTTTGGCGCATGGATCGTGACAAGATAGGACAAGAGGCAGGTTCTATGTTGGCTGCGGTTGTAGGAGGAAAGGAGAGTATGGCACTAGTGCATCATTGTCGGATGGGCCACATAGCTTTTTATAAAATGTTTGAAGCTTTCCCTGATGTAATGAAGGGAGTGGACCGAACCAAATTAAGCTGTGATGCATGTGAGTATGCCAAGCATACAAGAACCTCTTATGTTAGTAGAGGGATGAGAAGTGTATCCCCATTTATGCTAGTGCACTCTCATGTATGGGCATGTCCTATTGTGTCAGTCATTGGCATGAAGTACTTTGTGACTTTTATTGATTGCTATTCCAGAATGACTTGGATTTACCTTATGCGTCATAAAGATGAAGTGTTCACATGCTTTCAGAATTTTTGTGCCTATGTGAAAAAACAGTTTGATGTGCAGGTGCAAGTGATTCGCACTGATAATGGTACTGAATATGTCAACAAACCATTTGCTAGTTTCTTATCTTCACAAGGTATTCTACATCAGACATCATGTCCTGATACACCTCCTCAGAATGGAGTGGCTGAAAGAAAGAATAGGCACATTTTTGAAGTTGCTAGATCTCTCATGTTTACCATGAATGTACCCAAGTTCCTCTGGAGTGAGGCTGTTCTTACAGCTACTTATTTGATCAACCGGATGCCTTCAAAGATATTGGGTATGAAATCTCCGTGCCAACTCGTTCTAAATAAAAATGAGTTCATTGTTCCACCCAAACTCTTTGGTTGTATATGCTTTGTTAGGGATCACAGGCCATCTGTGGGGAAATTAGATCCCCGTGCTATCAAATGCATTTTTATTGGTTATTCCTCTGGACAGAAGGGGTACAAATGTTGTAGCCCTACAGAGAGAAGGACATTTGTGAGCATGGATGTCACATTTCGGGAATCAGAACCATTTTATGGTGACACAAGTGATCTCGCTGACTTGTTCCAGGTTCTTGACCAACCACAACTTGTTAATGCTCAAGAGGGGGAGAGAACAGAAAATGGGAACACTCTGCAAGATGACTAGCAACAACAACAAATTCCCATTGTTGCGGAGATACCTACAGTTCTTGATAGGCCTGTTTCTCAAGAGCATGTTGAGAGACCTACACCACCACAAAGATGGCAGCAAAATCCTCTTGTTTACTCTAGGAGAAAAGGGCCAGGGGAACAACAAGATCTGAGTCAGGGGGAGCAAGACAATGAGCATGAACAACAAGATTTGGGTCAGGGGGAGCAGCCTATCGAAGTACAGCACGAACAACAAAAGAGCACAAGTGTGGATTCATCTGAAGGGGGTCAATCTCAGACCGCATCAAACAATACGCTGGACTTGCCAATTGCAATCAGAAAAGGAGTACGAAAAGTTAACCCAATAAAAAGACATGGTTACGATGACCATAACATAGGGAATTATATTTCCTACGAGGCTTTGTCTTCCTCGTTTCGAGCGTTTGTTGCCTCGCTGCAAGCTGTACATGTTCCTAAAGACTGGAAGGCAGCTAAGCTGGAACCAAGATGGTGCAATGCAATGATGGAAGAACTAGAGGCGTTGAAGAAAAACAAAACATGGGAGTTGGCACATCTCCCAGTAGGAAAGAAGACAGTGGGTTGTAAGTGGATTTATGCAGTAAAACAAAACCCAGAAGGGAAAGTTGAGAGATATAAGGCAAGACTAGTGGCAAGAGGATATAGTCAAACATATGGCATTGATTATGATGAGACATTTGCACCGGTGGCAAAAATGAATACTGTTCGAATATTAATATCTTGTGCAGCAAATTTTGGATGGACACTACATCAACTTGATGTAAAAAATGCCTTCTTGCATGGTGATTTACAGGAAGAAGTGTATATGGAGTTACCACCAGGATTTGTCACAGCTGAAACTGCAGGGAAGGTATGCAGGTTGAAGAAATCCCTATATGGTCTAAAACAATCCCCGCGGGCCTGGTTTGATAGGTTTAGGAAAGTTGTGTGTGGCATGGGATATGGTCAATGCAATGGAGACCATACTTTATTTTACAAACATTCTGAACAGAAAATCACCATTCTGGCAGTGTATGTTGATGATATTATCATCACAGGAGATGATGAGGGAGAAACTACAAGATTGAAGAAATGCCTAAGTCAAGCCTTTGAGGTGAAAGATCTAGGAAAATTAAAATATTTCCTAGGAATTGAAGTTGCTAGATCTTCAAAAGGAATAGCACTATCTCAAAGAAAGTATACCATGGATCTCTTAAATGATATGGGTATGATGGGATGCCGAGCAGCCTCAACTCCTATTGATCAAAACAATAAAGTAACAGCAGAGCCTGACGACTCTGTGGACAAGGAGAAATATCAAAGACTTGTTGGAAGACTAATCTACTTATGCCACACACGACCAGATATATCATATGCAGTGGGTGTAGTGAGTCGCTATATGCATGATCCCAGGGATGGACACTTGGAAGCAGCTCAAAGAATCTTGAGGTACTTAAAGGGCACTCCAGGAAAAGGACTATGGTTCAAAAGTAATGGACATCTAAATGTAGATGGCTATTGTGATGCAGATTGGGCTAGTTGCTTGGATGATAGAAGATCCACCTCAGGATATTGTGTTTTTGTTGGAGGGAACTTGGTGTCATGGAGAAGCAAGAAACAATCTGTTGTCTCAAAATCCACAGCTGAAGCAGAGTATAGGGCTTTGTCACAAGGCTTGAGTGAAATGTTGTGGGTAAGGAACCTCTTAAGTGAGCTGAAAGTGTTAAGGCAGGAAAGCTTAAAGGTGTGGTGTGATAATATGTCTGCAATAAACATAGCGAATAATCCTGTCCAACATGACCGAACCAAACATGTGGAGATAGACAGGTTCTTTATTAAAGAGAAGGTTGATGCAGGCATTGTATCTCTGGCTTATGTGAGATCAGGACAACAAGTGGTTGACTGTTTGACAAAAGGGCTGGTACAAAAGAGTGTAATCTTGCTTGTGCCAAGATGGGAATGATTGACATTTATCACCCATCTTGAGGGGGAGTGTTGGATGTTGGATAACTGTTGGAGATACCTGTTGGATGCCTACTGGGTCTTCTTTAAGTTTTATGTGGCCCATCTAGCCCAGTCCAGTGTCTGACCTATATAAGGTCCCTTTTCTCAGTGCTCTTTGACCTAACTAGGAGTGGGAGTTCCTCCCAGCCGCCACAGCCTTTGTAGGTCAGTTCCCTTCTATGTCTACAGTTGCACATGTGCCTTATACCTGATAGACTCCCTGCCTCTACACTATGTATGACCATGATTCCATGAATAACTTCACAGTACAATATTGTTATTACATTTGAATAAGAAAGGTGACCTAACCTTAGAGGTTTACCATCACAACCAAGAATATTATCAATGGTCTAGAAAAATAAGAATAATGCCAATAAAATTCTAATTGGAGAATATTTAAATTTGCATAGGTTCACCTTCAATGTTGTAAGGAAAATTCTCCATGTGAGAGTTGTAAGAACCGGAGAACCTAAACACTAACAGGTGCTACCAGGTTGGGTTGGCCAAGTCGCTAGTGTTCGTGTTCTCGGGGCAGCCAAAGATGAGGGGTCTGGGCGACGGCAACGGACGACTCATGTCATTTTAACTCCAATTTAATAACTATGAACTAATGGTGAAATAAGACAGTGCAGCACCAGAAAAAATAAGAAAAACTAATCGACATATGATATGAATAATAATGCTAGAGTGTGTATTGAGAGCCAACCATTTCTATCGGTTACCTGAGGCACAATCCTGGACGGGCCAGGAGCATCAATGGGTTTCCTCAGAGCCACACCAGACGAGGATCCGGCCCTCTCCATCATTGTTAATCAGAATTGTAACTATCATCATCAGTGTCCCTGTTGTAGTGTTGTGGCATGCAAATTTGCATTAGGAAGGCAGCACCAAATCACCCACCAGGCAGTCCCTCGTGCGGGAGCGCATGAATCCGTGGAAGTCGCCGCGCTACGCGGCCACGTCATATTCGTTGGCACCGCCGACCGCTGCGTGCTCGCCCAGGCCTGGCAAGAACAACAGTCAATAGATCCCTGCCACAGTGCGCAACACCCTGACAGGAAGCTCCGGCCGGAGGCCTTGGAGAAGCGGGACACGGGGGCGAAGTGGCCCGACACAGCAGCGCCCACGACCCTAAATAAAAAGAGGAGCAGCTTCGCTAGCACAGGACACCCGCCGCCGACGCGGCCTAACCTAGCAAGAAGGCCCCATCGTGAGGGCGGACAGCATCTGCGCGCCCGCAAGACGCAGAGCTCGCGCCACAGCACGCGCTCTACCACGACGTGCATGCCGTTAGGTCCCCCGACGGCCTGACCCCTAGTTAGATCTAGGGAGAGAGGTGGCGGAGGACGACATCCATGGCGTCAGCGAAGGGAGCTCCGTGTGTGGCGGCGCGTGCACGCGGATGCTGCAGGGGCGGCGCACATGGATGTGGCAGGAGGAGCTCCACGCAGGGGAATATGGGCGGTGGCGGTGCAGCGCTTTGGGAGGCGCCGGCTGGATAGAGGCAGGGCAATTGGGAGCCAGGCAGAGCAGCGCGCCGACCGAATAGATCGGGGTCGGAGGCGAGCGGGACAGGCGGCGAGCGAGAAGCTGGGTGGGCGGCGCAGGGTGGGCAAGCAGTAGGAAGCGAGCGGCGAGCGAGAGGTGAGGGGCGACTCGTTTTCTCCATTAGTCAGTGGTTGGGGATTTTATTTTTCTTTCACCGAACAATACTCGTGACCCAAACCAGACAAGAAGCCATAGCATAAACTGCCGATGGCCCGTAAGGCCTCGCTTTATCTCACACTTAAGCTATAGAGTAATTTAAAATACTTCAAATGGCCAACTATTAAAGACATTATCATGTATGCCTTAAAAAATTGTCCATTCGAGGCACAACAAATAGTGCCACAATTGGTCACTTATTAGAGGCATATTTTAGTGCCACTAAATGATAACCAATTGTGGCACTTTTGATTGTGTCTTAATTGATATATTTTAGTGGCATTTTCACAAAAAGTGCCTCTAAAAGATCTGTCTTTTTGAGGCACAGGTCAAAGTGCCAGTAATAGTTCAGCATAGAGGCATTAGATTGTGCCTCTATTTTTTAAAACATTAGAGGCACTATTAATAATGCCTCAAAAGGCTAAATTATTAGTGGCATTTTAAAAACTGCCTCTAAAATCTTACATTTTGAGGCATTATTATTTAAAGTGCCATAAATAGTACAATTAGAGGCAGTTATAAAAAATCCCTCTAAAAAAATGCCTCCAAATCTTGGACGTGCCATAGTGAGAGGGGGTGGAGGGGAGGACCGTCCAACTGTTTTCGTCCCCAGATAATCCAGATCACGTGTTCAATGTTTCGTGGAGATATGCGCCCTCTCATGGAGCTGCATGGTCTGATGCCTGCATGCCCATGATGTGCTAATGATAGCCAGATGAAGCTAAGAATGAATTTATACCTTGGTAGCTGGTACGTTGGGGTCCCGGATTTGGTGTAGAACAGGGCTTCCACGAGCTCTCTGAAGTTTGACATTTGTGGTGACTGTGAGGACGCACCCGTCATCGCACAACCACAGTCGAGGCCATGTGCGCTGGTGAACACGGAGTCTGGATTGCAAAGGGAGAGACAGTGCCTCCCTTGTGTTGTGTGAGTCCGGTCTGGCCTGCTCTCTTGTGGATGTTCTCGACCAGCTCTCTTGTGGATGGAATCGACGGGTCTGGGTATAGAAACAACCGAGGCTCTGTCGAGTAGCCCGAGCTTGAGCATTCTATTCACTACAGATCATGCAAGTGGTATCTGTCTTCAGGACTAGACAGTAGTTTTGTAAGGGCATGATATACCAGAATTGGTTTACATTATATACATGTCTTGAGTAGTATATCATTAACTAGGAATTAATGATTATTAACTAATTATGAGCGTCTGTTTTGGCTAATATATAACAAAACCATTGCAAGAATATTCAATGGCTGGGCCAATAATAATGTATTCACAATCCTAAAGTCCTAGGCTATAATCATTCCTGCTAGATGTGTTTTCACTGAAAAATGAGAATATGTGTCAACTAGATTTTTCTGTATATGACAGTGATCTATACATAACTTCAGAAACTGAATTAAGCTCGGTTATAATTGAACTGACCAATAGCAACATCATAAACTAAGTGCTTTGTTTTCCCTTATTGTTGGAGGTTTGTAGCTTTTTCTAAGTCTACCGATGTGGTTTTGGGGCCAATTAACATTCATAATATTTGTCTGGCTAACCACTTGCCTTATTTCTATTTTAGGAACAATGCATGATGCAATTATTTCTGATTTGTTCTTACTGTAAGTATACATGAAGAGAAGTTGGGATCTCAATAAATAATGAATGTATGCAACTTCTTTTCTTACATACATGGGATGGATTTATCCCCAACAAAGCTCAAGCGTTGTTACCCACTAGCCTCTTTGCTGCATGCTAACACTTGTGAATGTAGTGTGTATCGATGAATTGCATAGATTTTGCTCATGTATGTACATATTTTTGCCTTCGAGTTAATAAAGTTGACAATGATTATGTTGAGTTCTTTGCTTTCTATGGCATTACTTAGAATATTTGTATTTTAAAGGTATTGACTTGCTAACTTCATCGTCATTTCTTTACTTGCCTCTACTGAAGCTCTGAATGGTACACCAGAACGCACACGTGGGGTTTCATCCTTTAGTTTTTAGTTTAGGTTATGCTTTTTTGTTCTGCTCCTAATTTGGTATGTGTATCTCTTTTTGTTCATTCCGGTTTTTGTATTTTGTAGGGACTCTCCTCTCCTACTGATAGTGAAGGATCATTGTATTGCCTAGCAGTTATGTTAGTTTGGTAGGCATAGCTGTTCCTTTTACCATTATTTTTATCAGCATGATACTCCTAATGTTTGCTTAGGCATGTACAAAATTTCAGCATGATGTTGTCAAAATTTCATCAGTATGTAATGTTGGTGCTTAGTAGGTGCTCTCAGTTGTAACTTAAGCTACTTAATTGCTGTTGGAAAATTCACGAATGCCAGATCCCAAGGGTCACATGCATTTTTTTGTCATAAAATCTCCATATACTAAAATGTTTGCATGGTTTGCTAATTCGTTGGGTTGATTTTATTGTAGAAACCACATGACAGAGCAATATTTATTTATATTCTTATTATCAACTATGAGTTAGCTTTTAGACAAAGCTCACTGAATATGAGATTAAATTGAGCAAATACATGCTAACTACTGACTCCGGTCACCTTTCTACATCCACACATGCCATTAAGACTTTACAGTAAAAAGGCATACACATTGTGCCTGACATTGTCGAAAGCATAGAGCGTGCAAGTGCACCACACCACACCGGCTATGCTATGTCTAAAGGCAATGCGCAATGTAGACGGCGAGGCGAAGCTCGTCTTTTTGTCTAGTTAAGAAATTGACCGCTTCCTGGCCGTGAACGAATCAGTTACGTCCAAATCCATTTTGTGTTATTAGCTCGATTGACATCCACATTTTAACAGAAAGGTGGTGGACAGGGAAATAAAGTCCACTTTTCATCCTTGAAAGATAGGTAGATTTATGATTCCGTACCGATCTCTAGTAGCGGCCAAAACTTGCCGTGCTCCCGTCATCTTTGGAAACTATACGTACCCATGTGAGTAAGTGCAAAATGTACTACTCTCAGTATCAGGCTCAGAGCCAGATTGCCCCTGCGGCCTTGAGCATGGGCACGAGCTTGCCACCGAGGTGCAGCGACATGATCTTGTCGGTGGAGCCGACGAGCTTGCCGCCGATGAAGACGGCCGGGATGGGCGACGCGCGGCCGAGGCGGCGGGCGAGGTCGCGCTCCATGTCGCGGCCGCGGGGGTCCTTGTCCAGCTCGTGCACCGCCGCGCACACGCCGAGGCCTGCGAAGAGGGTCGTCACGGTGTGGCTCATCGGGCACTCGTTGCTCGCCGTGAAGATCACCACCGCCTTCTCAGCCGACAGCCTCGTCACCTTCTCCATCTTCTGCGCTGCTAGTGTTACTTGGTCTCGTTTGGAAACGGTGAAGTGTCTGGCTCTGTTGCTATGTATTGCGTGATTTGTGTAGTGTTTGGTGCAAGGCCCTTCTTTTATAGCCGACGGGGGACAGAACGAGAGAGCCTGGTAACTGTGTAATGGTGGGAGCGAGGGAATATGAGAATCCGCGACGTGTGCATAGCACGCTCAACGTGACCACTGTGGGAGCATCTATCATTTCAATTTCTTCTTCTCGTCTTATGAGTGTCGTTAACAAAGGCTCACTGGCTTATATGTGCAACTGGGGCTATGATCCAGTACTGCCCTCTTCCCTAAACATGTCAAACCATAAGGATGGTCGAGATCATTTGATACCTCCTTCGTAATTAGTATAAATACGTATATATATATATATATATATATATATATATAACCATGTTCGGAACCTTATATAACTCAATTAAATAATACCTTTTTCTAGCCGTACATGTACTAATACGAGCCCTACGCAAACGGAAGAAAGTATGGCTGTACGCCGGATCTCGCTGACGACGGCCTTGCCCACGTACGGTGGTAATGGTGGCGGTTGGGCCCGGCGAGCCGGCGACTCGACCTGGGTGGCACGGCTTCGCCTCTTAGGTGTGTGTCCGCAGGGCTGGCGCGGCGGCAGCAGCGGCACGCAGAGGTGGCGACACGAGAGAGCTTGGCTGCAGCGGTCGGATTGTCTGGCAACATGTCCGGTGACTTGTCCGATGGCTCGCTGGACTGTCCGGTGATTTGTCCGGCTTCTCACCGGACTGTCCAGCGAGTTGTCCGGTGGACGCGACGCAAGAGATCTTGGTGGTGGCGGTCGGGACGATGGCCGGCGGCAGTGGTCGTGACAATTATGGACGTCGGGGGCAGGTCGGACAATGTGCAGTGGAATTGCTATAACTACAGATCCCGATGTATATGTCTCTACATGGATAATACTCTATTTAAATACGAGTTTAATATATACTTGGATGTATTTATACGAGTTTAACGAAGAGGGAGTAGTACTGGATCAAGCCCCGTGCAACTGTCTTTACTCATCAAATGAACCCAACCTAACTCTCTCTTTAGATATTAATGGAGAAAAAACTCGCAGGCTCCATTTTCTTGACAAAGAAGTCTCTCAAAACAAATCTTGACAATAGAGATGTAAATGCTATCCCACTTATAGCCAAAATTTTATAGGAGAACCAACAAAATAAACTAGTATATAGGTAGGATTTAAATGGGATCCCACTTGCTGACACCTTACTTGAAAAATAAACTTCAATAATATCCAACTCAACCATCATTTGTCTTAGAAAAATAAACAGGACTACAACTTAGACACGATGAACATGACTACACACCACAGATCTCAAACTCCGCCGTACCTTCTTCCACTAACCACACGACGTCCTAGTGCCGCAGTGCTGACACCTAGCTCCGACGGCCAAAACGGAGGCCGTACTGGTCTTCTCGTTGCAAGAGACATCATGTGCAGAAAGATAACTTATATTAGAGCATCTCCAGCGTTAATGGACAAGAGCTATTGTGAACGTTGGAACAATCAGCCGGTGTAATTGGTGCGTCAGGCCCCGTGGCAACACCAGTGCGGCGTTCGCGGTAGATATTTTGATAGTTTTGCAAAAAAATACAATCATATTTTAACCTAAAACACAACCATATAGCATAGTTTCAAACACATGCATGAATTTAGTTTCACAATAATTTGAATATTCAAATAAATAATTCATATAAAAATTCAAATAAATTAAAATTCGAGAAGTTCAACTATATCAAGACTCAACCAACATATCCTTTGAGCCGCCGCAAATACACTACTAGATCATTTTGCAATCATTTTGCAGCTGTCAATGGACAACTTCGTCATGGACTCCCCATACATAGCGAGGAAATCAACAACTCTCATCCGGCACCTGGTGATCAATTATGGTAAGAGGCCCCTATCACTCATAAGGATGATCATTAATCTCTGGGGCAAGTGCTTACTCTTGATGAACATGTTGTGCAAGATGAAATAACAACTCATGGTACCAAACAATAGCAAAACGAGCTTTGTGTTGACGAGTCGACGAGCTGACAACTGTTGCCCCTGAACCCTAGATCGAACTCACACACACGCGAGATGGATTGTCAGTGAGAGGAAGAACAATGAAGCAATGAACACACAAGAGTTTTTTTTGTGCGGTGTACTGCGTACCGCTTTTCTGGATTTCTCATTGCCATTTATTCAACGAATACAAAGCATGACGTGGTGATCGCCACGCCCCAACGAAATCGCGCCATCCCACGACTCGGACGTGCCCACGGAGATCCTATAAGTCTGGAGCAGGTCGTGCTAATCAACAACTCTGCCCAACTATGAAGACTGAACACTTTGCCTAAACTGAAGTTCAGATAAAACGCTAACAGCTAGTTTATTCCAACAAACTCCCCCTAAGCTAGCTGTGATCTACTTAGCACTCACCATGCCAATGCGTGTGCGAAGCTCCTGAAACCTCACTTGTGCAAGGGGCTTGGTGAGAATGTCCGCGAGCTGCTCGCCGGTGCTGATATGCTCGACGCAGATCTTCCCGTTCTCGATGCACTCGCGAATGAAATGGTAGCGAACATCAATGTGTATACTCCAATCATGAAACACCGGATTCTTGCACAGTTAGATCGCTGATTTGTTGTCGATGTAGATAGTAGTGCCGCTGCCCTTCTTGCCGATCATGTCATCCAGCAGACGGCGCAGCCAGACACCCTGACACGCCGCGGTGGCCGCTGCGACGTACTCCGCTTCACACGAGGACAGAGCAACAATTCTTTGCTTCTGAGACTGCCAAGAGATCGGGCTGTCTCCAAGCGTGAAGAGTGCCCCGGTGGTGCTCTTGCGGTCGTCGACATCCCCGGCCATGTCCGAGTCGTTGTATACCTCCAGTTCGCGATCACCGCCACGCGTGTACTTGCAGCCGAAGTCACGTGTGCCGGCGATGTACCGAAGGAGGTGCTTTACGGCTGCCAGGTGCTCTGTCGTGGGGGCCTCCATGAATCGGCTCACGTAGCCGACGGCGAACGCGATGTCAGGCCTGGTGTTCACCAGGTAGCGCAAACACCCGATGATGCTCTTGTAGAACGTGGCCTCTATTGGTGGGTTCTTGCTGCACTTGCTCAGTTTGAGACGCGGCTCCATGGGCACCACTGCAGGGTTGCAGTCCGCCATGCCCGCGCGTTCCAGTAGCTTCGCGGCGTAGCTCCCCTGAGACAGAATGATGCCGCTGCTGCCCTAGCGCACCTCGATGCCAAGATAGTAATGGAGCAGTCCCAGATCACTCATTCTAAACTTCTCCATAATCTCCTTCTTGAGCCTCGACACCTCCTCAGAATCTGCCCTGTGACGATTAGATCGTCCACATAAACGCCTAGGAGAATCCTCGACCTTCCTTCGCCACGTGAGTACACGGCGTGCTCCGACGGGAAGCAGACAAAACCCAGATCCTTCAGCGTGGAGTCCAGCTTCGTGTTCCAGGCCCGAGGTGCCTGACGCAGGCCATAGAGGGCTTTATGCAGGCGAAAAACCTTGTCCTTCTCGCCTTCACGTGCAAAGCCAGGGGGCTGTGCCACGTACACTTCCTCCTCCAAATCTCCATTCAGAAAAGCGGACTTCACGTCGAGGTGATGCAGAGGCCAGTCTTGATGAGCAGCGATGTCGACGAGGAGGCGTACGGAGTCAAGTCTGGCGACAGGCGCAAAAACTTCATCGAAGTCAATGCCCTCCCGCTGTACATAACCCTTAGCCACCAATCTGGCCTTGTGCTTAACAATTCTCCCATCTGCATCTCTCTTAATCTTGAAGACCCACTTCAATCCGATCGGACGATGTCCTGGAGGGAGATCAGTGAGCGTCCAGGTGCCATTGTCCTCAATCGACGTCAGTTCTTCCATCATCTCTGAACGCCAGCACGCTTGTGGCTCAGCTTCAGCAAATGTGTTTGGCTCATCGAGGAAAAGGATATGCTCATCTTGATCTTCTTCTGTTGCTACTTTATCCAGCATGTCTTCAACTAGACGGTAACGGTGAGGCCTCTCTTCATCATCTTCCTGATCTATCATCTGACTGTCGGGAACTGGTGGTGACACAAATTTGACAGGCATCCCTGAAACTGTATCTGCAGGTGTAGTGTTGCCTGCCGTCGCTGCCGCGGCAGAATTTGGAGTCGATTTCTCTGCCGTGGCCGCTGAGAAGGACCCTGCCGCTCCAACTGATGCCGGTGACGCCGCCGTGTTCTCCTCACGACGCAGTGGTGCTCCCCCGTGCACCAGATACTCCACCACGAGAGGATCGCCAAGGTCCTCCTTCTCTTCACCGTTCCAATCCCAGCTGGCGGATTCGTCGAAGGCCACGTCGCGTGACACAATGACACGTTTCCCCACTAGATCGAACAACTTCCACGCCTTGGTGCCCTACTCGTAGCCGATGAAGACGCACTTGATGCTTCGATCCTCCAGCTTCTTGAGCCTAGGCCGAACGATCTTGGCGTATGCCACGCAGCCGAACGTGCGGAGATGGTCCACAGCTGGTTTCCGTCCGTGCCACGACTCGAACGGGGTCATGCCGTCCACGACGCGCGTGAACGACCGATTGAGGATGTAGACCGCCGTGTTCACCGCCTCGCCCCAGAATCGGTTGGGCATGGCTTTGGCCTTGAGCATTGAGAGAGCCATTCCCACCACCGTTTGGTTTCGGCGTTCCACGACCCCGTTCTGTTGTGGAGAGTAGGGGGCCATGAGGTGCCGCTGCATGCCGTGCTCGGAGAAGAAGGTACCGAGGGCGGTGGAAGTGAATTCTCCCCCTCGATCTGTGTGAAACGCACGCAGCTGGTGCCTTGACTCGAGCTCTGCTGCCTTCTTGAAACGCCTGATGGCCTCATCGGCTCCGTCCTTCGACGCGAGCAACACTTCCCACATGTAGCGACTCTTGTCGTTGACCAGGAGCATGAATAAGCGCTTGCCGCCCGGCTTGGCTGGCGAGATGGGACCACAGAGGTCCGCATGCACTAGGTCGAGCACCTCTATGGCTCGGTAGCTCGCTTCTTGTGGGAACGAAGCCCGCCACTGCTTGCCGGCGAGACATGCCTCGCACATCTAGTCCACATGGCCGATCGAAGGAAGGCCACGCACCATGCCGGTCCTCGCCATCTTCTGCAGTGCGCCAAAGTTCTGGTGGCCCAAGCGCTCGTGCCATGTCCAGGCTCTATCGACACGCGACGTGGACAAGCAAACGGGCTGAGTGATCTGCAGCACGATCTTGTACAGCCGGTTCAGGGATCGTGGCACCTTGGCAAGCAGCTTGTCATTGCGATCCCATAGTGACATATACCCACCGCGGATCGACGAAGGGCAGCCGTTCTCATCTAGCTGGCTAAGGCTGACGATTCTGGTCTTCAGTTTTGGGATGAAGTAGACATCCGTCAGAGCCCTGTGCTCGCCGCCACGGACGGTGATCAGCACGGTCCCCCGTCCCCTGATCTCAACAACAGAGTTGTCGCTGAATCGGACGGAGCCCGTGATGCCTGAGTCTAGCTCAGCGAAGACGGCTCGGTTGCCACTCATGTGGTTTGACGCCCCTGTATCCAAGTACTAGGGGACGTCCACGGGATCTGCCTCATCGCCAAGACGAATGCGTGCCCGCTCTTCATTCAGGAAGACGCTGCTGCCGACATGATCGGGCTCCTCACTATCAGGACACAGCTGAGCCATCAACAACACAGATTGAGCATCATCATCGCCGTTCCCTTCCTTGACGAGGTGGGCCTCCTCCCTCTTCTTCTTACGGCAGTCCCGGGCCCAGTGGACTAGTTTTCCACAATAGCGGCACTCATCATCACGAGCAGCGCCCCCACCGGTGTGCTTGCCCTTGTCGCGGCCGTCCTTGCCGCGGCGCTTGTTCCGGTCGTTCTTGCCAGAGCCGCTCCCTCCGCCGCCGGCGGAGGAGCCATCGCCCTTCATGCGGGCACACCACTGCTCCTCAGTGAGCAGCAGCTTGCCGCCTCCGGTGTCGCCAGGAGCGTCCTCCTCTTCGTCGTCCTCCTCACAAACCTTGAGCCGGCCGATGAGCTCCTCAACAAACATCGTCTTCGTGTCGAGGAGACTCTCTATCGGCCTCGCCATTTGCTTGTACATCTTGGGGACAGCGCGGAGGAATTTGTGGATGACCATCGCGTCGTCGATCGGATCACCCAGCACCTCCAGCTGGTGCACGATCTCCTGTAGACGCATCCCGAATTCGTCGATGGTTTCACCCGCCTTGAATTGGATGCTCTCGTACTCCTTGTGCAGGTTATGCGCCTTGGAGACACGCACTCGATCGGCCCCGATATGGATCGTGGCGATCGCGTCCCAGGCCTCCTTCGCCGTCTTCTTGATGGCGAGCGAGGGAATCATCTCCGGTGGCACCGACCGGAGAATCCCCTCCAGAGAAGCACGATCATCGGCGTACTCACCTTCTCCCGTCTCGATCACGTCCCACAGGTCCCTTGCCTGCAGGATCACGCGCATGAGGAGCGACCAGGAGTTGTAGTTGGAGCGGGTGAGCATGGGCCAGGTTGTCACGACGCCGCGCCCGCCTCGCGCCAGGCCGGTATGGCGGCGCCGCTCACTAGTCGACCCCTTTAACTCCGGTTGGGAGGGCCCTCTAACAGCGGTTCTACAACCGCTGTTGAGGGTTCGGTGTTAGAGGGGGGGCCATTTAACACCGGGGGTGGCGCACGTGGGGCTGCCGCAGGGCTCAGCCCCCCTTTAACATCGGTTCGTAACATGAACCGGTGTTAAAGGTTCTCTGCCAGAAAACGGCTCGAATCTTCGCGCGGCGAAAACGGCCTAAATCTCGCCATGCGTAGTTACGCCTCTGCCCGTTCAGGCGTATTGCCAGGAGAGGGGGAATCGATCGGGAGCGGTATACACATACATCGTCATCGGTACATACGAGTACATGAATAATTAAGCAACTATTATTATACACAAACATCGTCATCAGCACATACATCATCATCGTTCATTTTGGTGGATATCTAAAGAGTTCTCCGCCAGGCATGACGACCTCATCAAGTATGAACCCCGCCAATTCCTCTTGAATGGCTCGTATGCGGTCAAATGGTAGGAGTTGGTCCCGCATCCGTTCGATCTGAATATATATGAAGAATGGGGTCAATATATATATATATATAAGAATAAAACTCAACACAATTGATGGTAATAAAATAATGTTGTGGACTTTGTTTACTTACTTTAAGTTGTTCTAGTGCGGCTTGGCCCGTCGCACATATCGTGTTGCGAATAAACTCGCAAACATAGTATCCACATAAGTTATTGTCGGGTCCCTGATGCGCGCACTTTACGAGAATAGAGATTTCAATCAACATAATAATCAATAAAGCATGATATAATGGAATTGGAAGCAGAATAAGAGATACGCAGACCTAGCTAGCTAGTATTACTTACATTTTGGTCTACAAATTTTAGTTCTTCTGACCATTCACCCACGGCCCTGCCCGTGAACCTTTTCCAAACCCTGTCCGGCAAAGAAAATGGATAAAGGAGTAATTAATTACTTGTTGTCATGAAAGTTGCCGATCTAGTGCGATAATATGATTTAAATTACCTCTGGAGCATCTCTCTAAAGTATGCCCATAGCTCTTTTTCTTTTCGTAACGAGTCCATGACAAGGACTTTTTCTGAGTCGGGTTGAATGACTAGCAGAATAAAGTGGAACCTACGCACGCATAACTCATCATTAGTTACACTTAACATCGAGTAAGCCGAAACAGAATGTGTACAAGAGAGAGGGTAACAATACTCACGAGAAGTTGTAAGGCAATAGTATTTCCCTTTTGGTTTGTTGTTTCAGTAAAGACTTTAGCAAGTAATCTTCTGTTTGCCCGGGTTTGGTTCTTACCACTTCTTCATGAACTCTATTTGGGTCAACGAACCCAATGTCAAAAGGGCCTCCTTTCATGCATTCCATAACCTTTTTCCTTCATAATAGTATATACATATATGGTGAGCATATATATATATACATGCAATTAATTAAGTGAATGAGATGAGATATAAATTACAGAAGTAGTACTTACACACAATAAAGGCTGATGGCAGCTTTGTCGAGTTCCTTCTGATTGAATAGAAAATGCAAGTCTTGAATGTTGAAGTCGATCGCGTCGTCTCCGCACAAGAAAATCTGATCTCTTATATGCGCTGTGATCCATTTTTCCTTTCTCGTCTTGCAGAAATCAAGGTACCACTTGTGCAATCTTCGCATCTTTGTTGGTAGATTCTTGAGCTCCTCTTTCTTGACGAGATTCTTCCCATACTTCCATGGCTGTATGGGGTTGGCATCGCATTTGGGCAAGTTGTCTCCCATGATGTTCAAGTATGCAATGTAAGTCATCCCCATATCATTGGCCTTTCTTTGTAGCTCTGCCTCATAATCATTTACGGGAGGAGCGTCCCGTGTGTCAAACACTGGGAGAAGGGCGCATGATTGGTTTTCCTGCTCTCCGAGCATGGGAACTATTTTCTGGGGTGCCACACGACTGCTACTTTCAGTCTCCCTATGACGCCTTGCACCCCCCTTCAAAATCTGGCGCTCGTAGTCCGACACAAGTGGGGTTTCAGGTTTCAAAAGATTATTGTAAAACTTCTCCACCACCGCCGGATCTATTTTCTCCTTTGGCTCGGCCCGTCTAGGTGCAAAGAATTTCTTGACCTCTTCTTTCGAGATCCTATTGGTCTCCTCGTCGCTGCGATTCCACGGTAAAACCGGCAATGGCTTGGCGGAAGGCTGCGGGACGTAGTTTTTTGAACTCTTTGGCGTATGGTTTCCTGCGGATTTCTTTGTGGCAGTGCTAGTGATGCTCTTCGTGGCAGTGCTCTTCCGCTTACGCTGAGGAGATGGCTGAAGCACCGGAGATGGCTGACGGGCAGGAGATGGCTGGCGCGCCGAAGATGGTGGCCTTGAGATGGCTGCAGCCAGAGATAGTGAAGTGGCTCACGACGGCATGGAGGCGGGGGTGCTAGTGGCCTCCAATTTGGAAGCACGATGTGTTCCTTCTTCCAAAGAATGGTTGTTTTCACTGCAAATTTGAGTTGAGTTTCCCCTTCACCTGTAGCATGGTCAAGCTGTGCTTCCTCGTATTCCTTCACAACCTCATCCACCCCGACAATAGCATAGCCATCTGGAATCGGTCGGCAGTGGTAAGTTCCACCAGCTATAGGAGGTAAGGCATAGCCGACAACCACCTTAATGGATAAGCCCATTAATCTCACATGCAGCTCAGCGTGTTCGCTCTCCGTGATCTCATCCACGGGGTATCGAGGACCCGCCATTTCAAGCGTGGGCTGCGTTCTCTGAAGCCACGATGCTTTTCATGATGCGGGCCACGGCAGCTTCCAATGCGGCTCTTCGTGCGCTGAGATGGGCGGTAGCTTGATGGCTCATTGTGCATTCACTTGCGCTGCGATGCCACAATTGCATGTTTTATCTGTGTCATCCGCTCAGACGCTCTTTTCTTTTCTGCGCGCCATCTGTAAGAGTCGCCCACTCGGCAAACCCATCCTTCCACGTCATACCCCTGCCTCGTGCATGTCCGTGGTGTTCTTTTTTACCGATGGCGCGTGTGAGCTGGTCATTCTCTCTGTCGGGATGGAAGGTCCTGGCGGATGTTTCCTCGTATGCCATGATGAGTTCAGTGACGGGTTTGGCAAGGAGGGTTGGGAAGATACACAATCCTGTTTCTGGGTCCAACCTTGCCCCGATTCCGTAGAACCAAGTATTTGCACGTAGGTCCCACCCATCTGTTTGGGGTGTGATCCCTCTAGCGCGCAGGGCCTTCTCAACTTCCTCCCACTTAGGCCTATGAGATATGTAGCCACCTGACCCCATCCTCTGGTGATATTCCTTCTTCTGGGCATTAAGCGTATTGGTTTCTGACCTCTTTTTAGCTATAGCACCTTTTTTATATGTCACAAATTCGGGCCAGTGAGGTCTTATCTTCGCAAAATATGCGTCTTCGAAATTTGGAGTCTCGCCAGCTTTGACAAATTTGTTCAATTTTGTCTTCCAGTTGCGGAAAGCATCATCCATCTTCTTTAAAGTCCACTCTTTGACCTTTTCCTTTATAACCGGGTTGTTTTCATCCTCCTCTGGCGGAAGGGTGAAATTTACCAATAACGAATTCCAAAGCATTTCTTTGGATCTTTCATCGACAAAGGTACCGTCGCCATTCTTTGGCTTATTCCAATTTTCAATTATGATTGGGATTTGGTCCCTAACAAGAACTCCAGCCTGACGTACAAATTTTTCTGCGGCCTTCTTGGGCTCCATCGGCCTGCCATCAACACGGACTGCTTCGATCGTGAACTTTGCACGATATTTCAAACGATGGCTCGCGCCTTGCTTGCTCTTTTTCGTAGAAGAAGATGGTTGCTGGCTGCTCGATCCAGAGGGCTAAAAGAAGAAAGAAGCGTTAATTAATACATGTAGAAGAAGATTGTTGGTGGAAGTCAGCAGAGGCTTAATCAATGCATATACCTCGCCGGACTTTGTAATCACTAAATTGCGTTCACCGGAGTCTTCATCTTCTCCATGACTACTTGAGCTGTCATCTGTTGGAGATATGCCCTAGAGGCAATAATAAATGTAGTTATTATTATATCTTTGTGTTTATGATAAATGTTTACATTCATGCTATAATAGTATTAACAAGGAAACATTAATACTTGTGTGATTTGTAAACTTAAATTGAAGTCCCTAGTAAAGCCTCTATATAATACTAGCTTGTTGGTTAATAAATGATTGTGGTTTCCCTATCATGAACATTGAGATGTTATTAACAACAAGATCATATCATTAGGAGAATGATATGGTGGACATCCTCCTATAGATAAGCGTAGCATAAAGATCAAGTCATTTTAATAGTTCAATTGCTATATGCTTTCTGATACATAGTAACCTAATTCCTTCGACCATGAGATCATGCATATCACCTTCACCGGAAGGATGCTTTGATGACATCAAACACCACACCGTAACTGGGTGGCTATAAAGGTGGCATTGAGTGTTCGGAAAGTATTGGTTGAGACACATGGATCAAGAGTGGGATTTGTCCATCCATATGACGGATAGATATAATCTGGGCCCTCTCGGTGAAATTTCATCCAATTAGCTTACAAGCATGTGACTGGCTCACAAGGGATCACATATCACGGGAACGAGAAAAGAGTACTTATCAGTAACGAGGTTGAACTAGGTATGCAGAGATACGACGATCATAACCTCGGATAAGTAAACTATCGTGAGACAAAGGGAAATTGGTATCGTATGTAAGTGGTTCATTCGATCGCAAAGTAATCATAGAAATATGTGGGAGCCATATGAATTTCCAGTTCCTCTATTGGTTATTGTTCGAGAAGTTTCTCGATCATGTCCATAATTCACGAACCGTAGGGAGACACACTTAAGGATTTGACGTTGTTTGAGTAGTTATGGAATGATGAGTAAGAGACCGAATGTTGTTCGAGTCTCGGATGGGATCCGGATATTACGAGGAGATCCGGAATGGTCCGAGAATAAGATTCATATAAGGAAAGTCCTGTTTTGGGGTTGGAGAATGGTTCCGTGTTTTCATCGAGAATGTTCTAGAAGGTTCCGAATGTCCGACTCCGGAGGAAGGGTACATGAATGTGTCATAACAAGTTGGAATGATTGCATCATGTACTAGGTGTCATCGCTGAACAAAATAAAGGGTTTAATCAAATCCTAGTTTGAAAAGTCAAACGCCAATTTGAAAAGTCAAACGGCTATTTTGGAAGGTGGAGGGGAAGTAGGAAACCTACTTGGGGAAGAGTTCCTCCCCTCCACCGCCGGCCCACTTGGGATCCGAGTTGGGGAGGTACTCCCCTCCCCTTGGCCGGCGCCTCCCACCTATATAAGGAGGGGCAGGGCTGCCCCTCCTAGCACACAAGTTGCCCCCCTCTAAACCCTAACCCTAGCCGCCGCCGCCCACCATAGCCGCCGCCTAGGGCATCTCGCCGCCACCGCCTAGGGCAAACCCTAGCCGCCGGCCTTGCCCCCTCCTTGGTGTGTCTAAACCCTAGATCACCGAGGGCTCTCTCATAGTCCACCATACTTGCTCCGGCTTAAGACGAAGCCCTGCGAGATCTCCCCTCTACTTCCGGTACCACGCCGTTGTGCTGCCGGAATCACGAGGAGAGTGCTACAACCTCCGCTGCCTGCTGGAACAAGGGAGAGGAAGGTCTTCGTAGAGTACCGAACGTGTGACCGATCAAGGGAATGCTTCGAACGCAGTTGGGAAGGATCGTCTACGTGATCTAGAGATCGGGAAGAGTACGACTACATCACCCACGAGAATCCGCTCTCGTTAAACACTTTGGAATCTTCGAGGGTGAGTTATTCCATCGACTCGTTGCTACAATCTAGTAGATAGATGTTGGCTTGTTTGTTTGCATGCGGTAGAATTTTTTTGTTTTCCATGCTACGAAACCCTACAGTGGTATCAAAGCCGTGTCTATATGTAGATCTGTTGCACGAGTAGAACACAATGGTCATTGTGGGCGTTGATTCTTTTATTGTCGATTGCTTCTTGTGTACTTTGCATCTTGCGGGATGTTGGGATGAAGCGGCCCGGGCTAACCTTACATGACATCGTTCGTGAGACTTGCTCCACGCTTGACATGCAACTTGTATTGCATAAGTGGCTTTGCGGGTGCCTGTTTCTCCCAGCATAGTTAAGATTCAATTTACAACGGGTGATTAACAATGCTAGTATCAATGTTGTGGTTCTTGTTCGTAAGTTATAACGACACTTATTGAAAGCCCCAAACCACATAAAACATGCAAAGAAAGTAGAGGCGTCTAACTTTGTTTTGCAGGGGTGTGCAGTGATGTGATATGGCCATGATTGTGATTATATTTGATGTATGCAATGTTCCTTATTGTAAGTTGGCAACCGGCAGGAGCCATATGGTTGTCTTTAATTTTGTTAATACCCGCGTGTCTATTCAAAGTAGTTGTAATAGTTGAAGCCGGTGGACGACAACCATGGAGAAGCGTCATTGACCTTGATGCAATGCCGGTGATGATGGAGATCATGTTCGTGCTTGAAGATGGAGATCGGAAGCACAAAGAAGAAAGGCCATATCATATCACATATTATGAATTGCATGTGATGTTAATCCTTTATGCATCTTGTATTGCTTAGTTAACGATGGTAGCATTATAAGATGATCCCTCATGCACATGAATTTCAAGTCATAAAGTGTTCACCCTTAGTTAGCACTGTTGCTAAAGCTTGTTGTTTCGAAGCACCACGTGATGATCGGGTGTGTTAGATTCTGCAAGTGTATACAACGTGAGCAAGCCAGATTTGCTCATGCGGAAGCTAAGGTTTGATCTTGGCGAGCCTAGCATGTACAGACATGGTCTCGGAACACAGATCACCGAAAGGTAAAGCATGAATCATATAGTAGATATGATGAACATGTCGATTGTTCGCCATTGAAACTATATCAAATCTCGTGATGATCGGTGTTGATGTGGTGGATTTGGTTCGTGTGATCACTAAAACAATGTGAGGGATATTGTTTTGAGTGGGAGTTCACCTAGATTAATTTAACTATTAATTAGAACTCAATTTGTCATAAACTTAGTCTAAACTATTGCCAATATGTTGTAGATCAATGGCGGCCCCTACCATCAATATTAATGCGTTCCTAGAGAAAGAAAAGTTGAAATACAATGGAAGCAACTTCACGGATTGGTTCCGCAATTTGAGGATTGTCCTCACAGCTGGTAATTTGACCTATGTCTTTGGATGCACCATTGGTGACCCACTGCCATCGCTACCGATGAAGTAAAGAATGTTTACTTCGCCTAAGACTCAAGATCTCCACAGTTCGGTGTGCTATCTTGTATGGTTTAGAATAGGAGCTTGAAAAGGTTTGAGAATTCAGACCCACATGATATTGTCCGTGATCTCAAATTGATCTTTGAGACTCACGCGCAATTGAGAGCTATGAGGCTTCGAAAAGTTCTTTAACCAAGATGGAAGAGGGCAGCTCGTCGCTGAGCATGTGCTTAAGATGTCTGGGCACGCAAACAAACTTCAAAGCTTGGGTATAGTGATTCCTAATGCTTTGGGGATTTATCGTGTCCTCCAATCACTACCACCAAGTTACAAGAACTTTGTGATGAACTACAATATGCAAAACATGAACAAGCAGTTGCCAGAACTCTTTGCCATGTTGAAATCTGCAGAAGTGGAGATCAAGAAAGAGCACCAAGTGTTGATGGTCAATAAGACCACCAAATTCAAGAAAGGCAAGTCTAAGCAAAAGGGACACTTCAAGAAGGGTGGTAAGAAAGTTACCGCGCCGACGAAGAAGACCAAGGCTGGACCTAAGCCTGATACTGAGTGCTTTTACTGCAAGGGAGAAGGTCCTTTGGGCGGAATTGCCCAAAGTACTTGGCGGATTTGAAGAACGGCAACATCAAGAAGAAAGGTATATCCGATATACATGTTATTGATGTGTATCTCACTAGTACTCGTACTAGTGCCTGGGTATTTGATACTGGTTCGGTTGCTCATATTTGTAAGTCGAAACATGTGTTGCAGAATAAACGGAAGCTAGCGAAGAACGAGGCGACGATGCGCGTGGGAAACGGATCAAAGGTTGATGTGATCGCGGTCGGCACGCTACCCCTTCATCTACCATCGGGATTAGTTTTATACTTAAATAATTGTTATTTGGTGCCTGCGTTAAGCATGAACATTATATCGGAATCTTGTTTATTGCGAGACGGTTACTTGTTTAAGTCCGAGAATAATGGTTGTTCGATTTATATGAGTAATATGTTTTATGCACATGCACCTTTGATAGATGGTCTATTCTTATTGAATCTCGATAGTGGAAATACACATATTAATAACATTGAGGCTAAACGTTTGAAATCGAGCGATAACTCGACCTATATGTGGCACTGTCGTCTTGGTCACATTGGAGTGAAGCGTATGAAGAAACTCCATTCCGATGGACTTCTTGAATCACTTGAAAGATGCGAAGCATGTCTGATGGGTAAAATGACTAAGACTCCATTTTCTGGTATGATGGAGCGAGCTACGGACTTATTGGAAATCATACATACCGATGTGTGTGGTCCAATGAGTGTAGCATCGCGCGGTGGTTATCGTTATGTTCTTACCTTCACGGATGACTTGAGTAGATATGGGTATATCTATTTCATGAAACATAAGTCCGAAACTTTCGAGAAGTTTAAGGAATTTCAAAGTGAGGTTGAGAATCAACGTAACAAGAAGATTAAATTTCTACGTTCTGATCGTGGAGGTGAATATCTAAGTTACGAGTTTGGCGAGCATTTGAAGAAATGCGGAATAATTTCACAATCGACACCACCGGGAACACCACAGCGTAATGGTGTGTCCGAACGTCGTAATCGAACTCTCTTAGATATGGTTCGTTCTATGATGTCACTTACAGATTTACCGCTATCATTTTGGGGTTATGCATTAGAAACAGCCGCATTCACTTTAAATAGGGCACCATCTAAATCCGTTGAAACGACACCGTATGAATTATGGTTTGGGAAGAAACCTAAATTGTCGTTCCTTAAAGTTTGGGGTTGCGAAGCCTATGTAAAGAAGTTACAACCGGACAAGCTTGAACCCAAAGTGAAAAAATGCGTCTTCATAGGATACCCGAAGGAAACTATTGGGTATACCTTCTATCATAGATCCAAGGGCAAAATCTTCGTTGCCAAGAATGGATCCTTTCTAGAGAAGGAATTTCTCTCGAAAGAAGTGACTGGAAGGAAAGTAGAACTCGACGAGGTTGTCGAACCTTCTCTCGAACTTGCGAGTAGCGCAGCACCGGAAGAAGTTCCTGTGGTGCCTGCACCAATAAGAGAGGAAGCTAATGATGATGATCATGAAACTTTGGTTGTAGTTGCTACAGAGCCTCGCAGGTCAACGAGAACTCGTACCACTTCTGATTGGTATGATCCCGTTATGAGTGTCATGTTGGTGGACAACACCGATGACCCTGCAACATATGAGGAAGCGATGATGAGCCCAGATTCCAATAAATGGCAAGAAGCCATGAAATCCGAGATTGGATCCATGTACGAAAACCACGTATCGACTTTGGTGGACTTACCGGATGGCCGGAAGGATGTCGAGAACAAATGGATTTTCAAGAAGAAAACATATGCTGATGGTAATGTTACTGTCTATAAAGCTCGACTTGTCGCAAAAGGGTTTCGACAAATTCAAGGAGTTGACTACGATGAGACTTTATCACCAGTAGCGAAGCTAAAGTCTGTGAGGATTATGTTAGCAATCGCTGCATGTTATGATTATGAGATATGGCAGATGGATGTCAAAACAGCATTCCTCAATGGAGACATTGATGAAGAGTTGTATATGATGCAACCCAAAGGTTTTGTCGATCCTAAAGATGCTAACAAGGTATGCAAACTTCAATGGTCCATCTATGGATTGAAGCAAGCATCCCGAAGTTGGAATCAACGTTTTGATAAGGTGATCAAAAGTTTTGGTTTTATACAAACTTATGGAGAAGCTTGTATTTACAAGAAAGTGAGTGGGAGCTGTGTAGCATTCTTAATACTATATGTGGATGACATATTGTTGATTGGGAATGATGTAGACCTTCTTAATAGTGTCAAGGAATATTTGAATAATAGTTTTTCAATGAAGGATCTTGGCGAAGCAGCTTACATATTAGGCATAAATATTTATAGAGATAAATCGAGATGCCTAATATCATTGTCACAAAGTACATATTTGGACAAAGTTCTAAAGAGGTTTGGAATGAAAGATAGCAAGAAAGGGTTCTTGCCCATGTTGCCCAATACGACCTTGAGTAAAACTCAAAGTCTGACAACGGCAGGAGATAGAGAAAGGATGAGTAAGACTCCCTATGCCTCAGCCATAGGATCTCTAATGTATGCCATGCTATGTACTAGACCCGACATTGCATATGCTGTTAGTTTAACTAGCAGATATCAAAGTGATCCAGGAGTGGATCATTGGACAGCGGTCAAAAACATCCTTAAGTACTTGAGAAGAACTAAGGATATGGTTCTCTCTTATGGAGGTGATGAACAGCTCGTTGTTAATGGTTACACCGATGATAGTTGGAACACCGATCCAGATGATTCTAAATCACAATCTGGATACGTATTTACTTTGAATGGTGCAGCAGTTAGCTGGAGGAGTGCAAAGCAAAGCGTTTTGTCGAGATCTTCAACTGAATCGGAATACATGGCTGCTTCAGAGGCTTCACAAGAAGCGATGTGGATGAAAGAGTTCATTACAGAGCTGGGTGTGGTTCCTAGTGCGCTGGACCCAATGTCTATCTACTATGATAACATGGGCGCCATAGCCAATGCGCAAGAACCAAGGTCACACAAGAAGCTGAAGCACATCAAGCTACGTTTTCACGCTATTCGAGAACCTGTCCAAGATGGGGACATAAAGTTTTGCAAAGTACACACAGATCTGAATGTGGCGGATCCGTTGACTAAACCTCTCCCGAGGGCAAAACATGACCAGCACCAAACTGCCATGGGTGTTCGGTATATTACCATGTAATCTAGATTAGATGACTCTAGTGCAAGTGGGAGACTGTTGGATATATGCCCTAGAGGTAATAATAAATGTAGTTATTATTATATCTTTGTGTTTATGATAAATGTTTACATTCATGCTATAATAGTATTAACAAGGAAACATTAATACTTGTGTGATTTGTAAACTTAAATTGAAGTCCCTGGTAAAGCCTCTATATAATACTAGCTTGTTGGTTAATAAATGATTGTGGTTTCCCTATCATGAACATTGAGATGTTATTAACAACAAGATCATATCATTAGGAGAATGATATGGTGGACATCCTCCTATAGATAAGCGTAGCATAAAGATCAAGTCATTTTAATAGTTCAATTGCTATATGCTTTCTGATACATAGTAACCTAATTCCTTCGACCATGAGATCATGCATATCACCTTCACCGGAAGGATGCTTTGATGACATCAAACACCACACCGTAACTGGGTGGCTATAAAGGTGGCATTGAGTGTTCGGAAAGTATTGGTTGAGACACATGGATCAAGAGTGGGATTTGTCCATCCATATGACGGATAGATATACTCTGGGCCCTCTCGGTGAAATGTCATCCAATTAGCTTGCAAGCATGTGACTGGATCACAAGGGATCACATATCAGGGGAACGAGAAAAGAGTACTTATCAGAAACGAGGTTGAACTAGGTATGCAGAGATACCGACGATCATAACCTCGGGTAAGTAAACTATCGTGAGAAAAAAGGAAATTGGTATCGTATGTAAGTGGTTCATTCGATCGCAAAGTAATTATAGAAATATGTGGGAGCCATATGAATTTCCAGATTCCTCTATTGGTTATTGTTCGGAGAAGTGTCTCGATCATGTCCGCATAATTCACGAACCGTAGGGAGACACACTTAAGGATTCGACCTTGTTTGAGTATTTATGGAATGATGAGTAAGAGACCGAATGTTGTTCGGAGTCTCGGATGGGATCCGGGATATCACGAGGAGATCCGGAATGGTCCGGAGAATAAGATTCATATAAGGAAAGTCCTGTTTCGGGTTTGGAGAATGGTTTCGGTGTTTTCATCGGGAATGTTCTAGAAGGTTCCGGAATGTCCGGCACTCCGGAGGGGAAGGGTACATGAATGTGTCATAACAAGTTGGAATGATTGCATCATGTACTAGGTGTCATCGCTGAACAAAATAAAGGGTTTAATCAAATCCTATTTTGAAAAGTCAAACGCCAATTTGAAAAGTCAAACGGCTATTTTGGAAGGTGGAGGGGAAGTAGGAAACCTACTTGGGGAAGAGTTCCTCCCCTCCACCGCCGGCCCACTTGGGATCCAAGTTGGGGAGGGACTCCCCTCCCCTTGGCCGGCGCCTCCCACCTATATAAGGAGGGGCAGGGCTGCCCCTCCTAGCACACAAGTTGCCCCCCTCTAAACCCTAACCCTAGCCGCCGCCGCCCACCATAGACGCCGCCGCCTAGGGCATATCGCCGCCACCGCCTAGGGCAAACCCTAGCCGCCGGCCTTGCACCCTCCTTGGTGTGTCTAAACCCTAGATCACCGAGGGCTCTCTCATAGTCCACCATACTCGCTCCGGCTTAAGACGAAGCCCTGCGAGATCTCCCTACTTCCTTTACGCCGTTGTCTTTAGGAATCGTGAGGAGAGTGCTACAACCTCCGCTTTCTGGAACAAGGGAGAGGAAGGTCTTCGTCAATCGAACGCAGGATCGATCAAGGAGCGCTGAACGCAGCCTTGGAAGGATCGCTCTGCGATCTAGAGATCGGGAAGAGTACGACTACATCACCCACGAGAATCCGCTCTCGTTAAACACTTTGGAATCTTTGAGGGTGAGTTATTCCATCGACTCGTTGCTACAATCTAGTAGATAGATCTTGGCTTGTTTGTTTGTATGCGGTAGAAATTTTTTGTTTTCCATGCTACGAAACCCTACATCATCATGTCCCTCCAAGTTCAGATATTGTGAGGTGTCCTCATCAATAATGTTCTCCATTATTTCTTCTTCTTCAAGGTTTCTACTAAGTGGATCCGTAGTTTCTAAAACAATAATATTATCTAGAGTAAGAGAGTTAACATTCAAGTGGACTTGGATTCATACACAAATATACATATTATTCATACAAAAATACACAAATAAATACACAAATGAAATTAAAACCCTAAGGATGCTTGATCATTTTAAACGAGTTCCGAGGGGTACAAACCCTAATTCGGAGAAATCTCGGATGCATATGAGAGGGGCTAGCTACAGTGGCTGACCGGAGGCTGGCGGCGTTGGAGAGCGACCTAGGGCGCGCGATTTAGCGTGATGCGGCCTACCTAAAACGGGCGTTGTTCGAAAGAGGAGGCCGAGGCAAACATTATAGCGACGACAAACAACTTGGCAGAACAGATACAATGTGGAGGGGATGTCCCCAAGATAGGCCCCAGACCGAGGGGAGAAACCACGACGCTCGCCAAAGAGCTGCCCCCGCAGTCCACCTTCTAAGGCCGCCACCGACATCCGCGAACTCTAGCCACCACTCCGACGACCAACGACACATCGCATCGCCGAAGAGAGGGACGCCGTGCCGTCGTTACCAGCGGACACACCTGCAACCCAGAAGGACCATGCATACACCCCGACGTCGCTGGCATAACGCACGCCACCTAGGCCGCACCGGAGCTCGCACCCCACCTAGGCCGCATCGCGAGCTCGCACCCCATGGCCACCACCGGAGCTCGCACCCCACCTAGGCCGCCCCCGCAGCCAAGAGGGGAGGCCGTCCCCATACCGCGCCTGGGCCCTGGGCCTCCCCGACGAATCCGCCTCCCTGACCCATCCCCTCCACATCCCTGTCGTTGGCCCCAATCCGTGGACACGCTCGCGTAGCCGCTCCTGCCCGCCACACCTGATGACGCGAGCTACCACCGACAATGCGAGCTCAAAATCAGGTTTGGGTCTTCCCCTGTCAAAGCTGTCTTCGTGTCCGATTTGATCCTACTACTAATAAGTACAATGGTTTGAAATCATACTTTCTACAAAGCTTGTTCGATTTCATCTTGGTACATCTGTTTCGTACCTACATTCCTATTGCAGTTTTCGTGTCCGATTTAACCCTACTACTAATAAGTACAATGGTTTGATTTATATACAGAAGTATATGAAATTGAATCAAAAATCAGAGTAGTAAATTTCGAACCCTCTAGCTTACAACATTTCTTGTAGATTGTAAATGGAATCAATAGCAAAGGATGAATCCTCCTCGAACGACGCAGAGGCGTGGACGGCCGGCCGGCGGCGCCACCGCCACCGCGCGAGCTCCACTCTGCCGGCCGGCGGCGCTATCGCGCGAGCTCCACACCGCCGCCAGGAGGAAACAGAGAAGGGAGAGGAAACAGAGGGGACGACCAGGAGCGGTCCGCTAGCTCACCACAGTGTCGGTGTTCTTGTAGGCGCCGGCATCATCGTCGGCCGGTGGCCTTGTGATGTGGCGGTCGGCCGGTGGCGCGCGTGGTGGTCGTCGCTTGGTGGCGCGTCTTGATGGCGGTCATCGGCTTCGGTGGCCTTGTCGAGGGCGGCGGCGAAATGGAGGGCTTCGGTGGCGAGGGCGCGCGGTGGCGACGGCGAGGGGTTCGATCGATCTGCTCTGGGGGGAAGAAAGGAAGGGGATGACACATTTAATACCCCCCTTTAACCCCGGTTCGGGGCTGGAACCGGTGTTAAAGGGGGGGGGAATTCGTTTCGCGCGCGCATTTAATACCCCCCCTTTAACACCGGTTCCAGCCACGAACCGGTGTTAAAGGGTAGCGGAAATAAAATAATCGCCCCTTTAACACCGGTTCGTGTTTGGAACCGGTGTTAAAGGGGGGGGGGGCATTTATTTCATGCATTAAAGGGGCATTTTTTAATTCAAAAAATAGGATATGAATTTAGAAAATGCATATCTTTTTCATTTCAACTCAGAAAAATACGAATAATATATCATAATTTTTAGAAAAATAATATCTATCCATTCATGTAAAAACATTTTATATTTACTTTAGATGAAAATTTTCAAAATGATTAAAACACTTACATATAAATTTTGATTATTCAATTCAAACAAAAAAATAAATTGTCAAATCCTAAAACTTTGAACATAAGAAATATTAAGCATCTAAAAAGCAATATAACCCTATTTTATTAGAGCAAGTCATATTTTAATGCCGCATCTTTTGTATTAACATTTTTGAATTGATTGGATATTTAAATGCCGCATCTTTTGTATACACTTGAATCTGACCAAGCCTCGCTCAAACTTGCATTGGTTTTTTGATAAAATAGCATATTGTGAACCTAAAAATGATTTTTGTAAAAAATCATGAGCATCGTATCATGTACCTATAGTTCATATCTGACCCACTTCCTGCCGATTCAGCAGGAATTTGTCTTTTTCACCAGAGGTGGACGGAAAGGTTTCAGATCCCCCTGTTGGTACATTGTCCATATAAGGTGGTCTAGTATTTTTGTAAAATGTGTTGGTGGTTTTTTGAATTAGCCATTTGGTGGTTGCTTCACAAAACCGTCCGTTTTTTATGCTCGGAAAATGGAAAATGCCTTTTTGGTGCGATTAAAAGGAAACTTTCTCTTGCAACATTGTTTTCCTTGCCATGATGCACATGTATGCACAATATGGCCATATTATCACAAACTATGCCTTGATTCTAGCCATAACATTGGTCATTTGACCCGAAAGCCAAGAAACCTCGAATGAGATAGGTCATTTTGTGAAGGTTTTTTTGAGACATAATCAATATACCAAGTTTAAGATTTTTTCCTTCTAACTATGTCACATAATATAACACCACGCGAAGGTTTCGCACTGTTTCGATCTTTTTTTATTTTTTTATCCCCGTTTTAAACTATCGTCAAACTTTGTCGAACAACGGGCATGAAGATTCTTAGCTCGGGGCCAAGCCTCGCTCAACTTGCATTGGTTTTTTGATAAAATAGCATACTGTGAACCTAAAAATGATTTTTGTAAAAAATCATGAGCATCGTATCATGTACCTGTAGTTCATATCTGACCCACTTCCCGCCGATTCGGCAGGAATTTGTCTTTTTCACCAGAGGTGGACGGAAAGGTTTCAGATCCCCCTGTTGGTACATTGTTCATATAAGGTGGTCTAGTATTTTTGTAAAATGTGTTGGTGGTTTTTTGAATTAGCCATTTGGTGGTTACTTCACAAAACCGTCCGTTTTTATGCTCGGAAAATGGAAAATGCCTTTTTGGTGCGATAAAAAGGAAAACTTCCTCTTGCAACATTGTTTGTCATGCCATGATGCACATGTATGCACAATATGGCCATATTATCACAAACTATGTCTTGATTCTAGCCAAACATTGGTCATTTGACCCGAAAGCCAAGAAACCTTGAATGAGATAGGTCATTTTGTGAAGGTTTTTCTGAGACATAATCAATATACTAAGTTTGAGATTTTTCCTTCTAACTATGTCAGATAATATAACACCACGTGAAGGTTTCGCATTGTTTCGATCTTTTTTTATTTTTTTATCCCCGTTTTAAACTATCGTCAAACTTTGTCGAACAACGGGCATGAAGATTCTTAGCTCGGGGCCAAGCCTCGCTCAACTTGCATTGGTTTTTTGATAAAATAGCATATTGTGAACCTAAAAATGATTTTTGTAAAAAATCATGAGCATCGTATCATGTACCTGTAGTTCATATCTGACTCACTTCCTGCCGATTCGGCAGGAATTTGTCTTTTCCACCAGAGGTGGACGGAAAGGTTTCAGATCCCCCTGTTGGTACATTGTCCATATAAGGTGGTCTAGTATTTTTTTAAAATGTGTTGGTGGTTTTTTGAATTATTAATTTGGTGGTTGCTTCACAAAACCGTCCGTTTTTTATGCTCGGAAAATGGAAAATGCCTTTTTGGTGCGATAAAAAGGAAAACTTCCTCTTGCAACATTGTTTGTCATGCCATGATGCACATGTATGCACAATATTTCCATATTATCACAAACTATGCCTTGATTCTAGCCATAACATTGGTCATTTGACCCGAAAGCCAAGAAACTTCGAATGAGATAGGTTATTTTGTGAAGGGTTTTTTGAGACATAATCAATATACTAAGTTTGAGATTTTTCCTTCTAACTATGTCACATAATATAACACCACGCGAAAGTTTCGAACTGTTTCGATCTTTTTTTATTTTTTATCCCCGTTTTAAACTATCGTCAAACTTTGTCGAACAACGGGCATGAAGATTCTTAGCTCGGGGCCAAGCCTCGCTCAACTTGCATTGGTTTTTTGATAAAATAGCATATTGTGAACCTAAAAATGATTTTTGTAAAAAATCATGAGCATCGTATCATGTACCTGTAGTTCATATCTGACCCACTTCCTACCGATTCGGCAGGAATTTGTCTTTTTCACCAGAGGTGGACGGAAAGGTTTCAGTTCCCCCTGTTGGTACATTGCCCATATAAGGTGGTCTAGTATTTTTTTAAATGTGTTGGTGGTTTTTTGAATTAGCCATTTGATGGTTGCTTCACAAAACCGTCCGTTTTTTATGCTCGGAAAATGGAAAATGCCTTTTTGGTGCGATAAAAAGGAAAACTTCCTCTTGCAACGTTGTTTGCCATGCCATGATGCACATGTATGCACAATATGGCCATATTATCACAAACTATGTCTTGATTCTAGCCATAACATTGGTCATTTGACCCGAAAGCCAAGAAACCTCGAATGAGATAGGTCATTTTGTGAAGGAGATAGAACTGGAATTAAAATACAGAATGCAACTAATAGTAAGTTACATAAAGCATGACTGAAAATTAAGATACATAAAAGAACTGAAAATTAAGATACATGGCCAGATTAAGTAACAATCGGCCGAACTTGTTTTGGAATGTTGGAGTGATTCAGTCATGCTCCTGCCTACACCTGTAATAATCGCCACTGTAGTCGTCGTACTCGCCGCCGCCGTCATCGCTGTCGTCGTCGGGGTCGCCGTAATTGAACCTTGAAGGCTGAGTACGCGTGGGCTGGACTTGAGGGTAGCGCAGACGGGGGTTAGAGTCGGCGGCAGTGTCATAGGCCATGACGCTCTAGAGAGTCCGACCGCGCCACCATAGCCGACGGCCGGCCTCGTTGAAGTTAGGAGGAGGTGGGCCGTCCTCCTCGTGCCTGGCGAGCGCCCTCTCACGCCGATCCACGAAGAAGGCTTCCCAAGTAGGGAAATAGTCGGGATGCCATCTGGGATTCCTCCGCTGCTCCGGCGTGAGCTCGAAGTAGTAGTGGTTCGTGATGGCCATGTCGTGCGGGAAAAAATGGCGGGAAAAAATATGGAGGGAAGAAATAGAAGGAACAAAAATGGCTCATTTAATACATATACTGTTAACAGAAGAAATATGACATTGTTCTAAAAATGGGACGGTTGGAGTGATTTCAGGCTGGGCCAGGCAGCACTAATGATAGGGGTGAGTGTCGACATTATATCGTGCGGCGTGTACCTTGTCCCGGATGGTGTCACCAACCGGGACTAAAGATGAACCTTTAGTCCCGGTTGGAGACACCAACCGGGACAAAACACGAGTCAGCACTAATAATAGTGGTGAGTGTCGATATTATTTCGTAAGTGTCGACACTATGTCGAGCTGCTTGTACTATAAATAGGCATCCTTGTGAGTCCAGTCCTCCAGCCAGTTTGAGGCATCTCCGAGATGGTTTTCGAGAGAAGGGACACCACTACGGCTAGTTTCAGGGAGATGCCGACGGAGTCCGGGTACTCTCGCTCGACTTTTCTCCATTGTGACCCATCAGCGGGGTGTCTCAACATCGCGTCTTTCTTACGGTCTTCCATGTGCCATCGCAACAACTTGGCATGCTCTTTATTTCTGAAGAGACGTTTTAACAGTGGTATTATAGGAGCATACCACATAACCTTGGCGGGAACCTTCTTCCTACGGGCCTCGCCCTCAACATCGCTAGGATCGTCTTGTCTGATCTTATACCGTAGTGCAGTGCATACCGGGCATGCATCCAAATTCTCGTACTTCTCACCGTGGTAGAGGATGCAATCATTAATGCAGGCATGTATCTTCTGCACGTCTAATCCTAGAGGGCAGACAACCTTCTTTGCTTGGTATGTACTGTCGGGCAACTCATTATTTCTTGGAAGAAGATTCTTCATCTTTACCAACAACTTTGAAAATGCGCTGTCAGTTACACCGTTCTCTGCCTTCCATTGCAGCAAATCTAGTGTGGTACCTAGCTTTTTGTGTCCATCTTCGCAAGTTGGATACAACAATATTTTGTGATCCTTTAACATCTGCTCCAGTTTCTCCTTCTCCTTTTCAGTTTCACATTCTTCCTTTGCATCAGTAATGGCCCGACCAAGATCGTCATCAGCGGGCCCATCTGCTCCCTCTTGATCTTCATTATCTACCCCCGTTGCAGTATCATCATATTCAGGATACATATTATGATAGTTGTCATCATCCTCTTCTTCTTCGTTGTCTTTCATCACAACCCCTTTTTCTCCGTGCTTGGTCCAACAATTATAGCTGGGCATGAAACCGGATCGAAGCAGGTGGGCGTGAATGGTTCTGGTATTTGAGTAGTCTTTCTTGTTCTGACAGTGAACACACTGACAGCACATAAAACCATTGTGACCACGGTTTGCATTAGCCACAACGATGAAATTTTGGAGGCCCGTAATGTACTCGGAAGTGCGGCGGTCACCGTACATCCATTGCCGGTTCATCTGCATTAATATGTAGTATATATATCAAAAATTAATAGGGAGATGACCATTTATATATAGTACATCAATGACACATGAAAGGATAGTTGTCGACCTCGACCGAGAAGGAAAGAGCAACGAAAAAACTTATTTTAAGATCTCGGGCATTTCACCGAACACCTCTTGTGCATATAAAAAAAACACAAACTAGCACTCTTCACACCCTCTTGCTAGGCTCCAAAATGAGATAGTGAAAAAATGGAAGAGTGGGGTGTGTGGGCTGCGGTGTCTTATATAGCCCCCCCTTTAACACCGGTTCATGCCACGAACCGGTGTTAAAGGGGAGGGGGGCTGCGCGGGCCACTGTTGCAGGGTCTTTTAACACCGGTTCGTGGCACGAACCGATGTTAAAGGGGGGCTCCTTTTTTGCCACACGGGCCACGCTGGTACGCCCCCCCTTTAACACCGGTTCTGCCACGAACCGGTGTTAAAGGGGGGCTCCTTTTTTGCCACACGGGCCACGCTGGTACGCCCCCCCTTTAACACCGGTTCGTAGAAGAACCGGTGTTAAAGCCCTTTTCCAAGATCAACGAAAAGCCTCGTTTCCACTAGTGGCTCCTTCGATCCGGCTGCCGGCGATCCGAGGTCGACCTTGACTGCGTCCGCATCCGACGTCTCGCCGGCCTTCTTGGATGCGTCGTCGCCGCCCCTCGGCATCCCGCCCTTCGGCATCGAGCAACGAGGCTCTGATACCACGTGTTGCCCCTGAACCCTAGATCGAACTCACACACACGCGAGATGGATTGTCAGTGAGAGGAAGAACAATGAAGCGATGAACACACAAGAGTTTTTTTTTGCGGTGTACTGCGTACCGCTTTTCTGGATTTCTCATTGCCATTTATTCAACGAATACAAAGCATGCCGTGGTGATCGCCACGCCCCGACGAAATCGCGCCATCCAACGACTCGGACGTGCCCACGGAGATCCTATAAGTCTGGAGCAGGTCGTGCTAATCAACAACTCTGCCCAACTAAACACTTTGCCTAAACTGAAGTTCAGATAAAACGCTAACAGCTAGTTTATTCCAACAACAACGGTCAAAGAAGAGTTACAGACGATTATAAGTGAGATAGGGAGGAAGACGGACAGCTTGCAGAGTCGTCGATGGAAGATGTAGATCAAAAGATGGCCGAATCATAGAAGAGGCGGCTTCCTCAAACAACGGCTACTGCAGCAGCCAAAGCGAGGGTGTTTGCGGCTCGTTGCCAAAAAACCATGTTGAAATGTGTTGAAACGGGCGGCAGGGATTTGGCAGGAGTGGGAGAAGAGGCGATCTTGAGAGACGCGTGTGGAACGGCGGGAAGAATGGCCGGGTCGCTCCCAGTGCTGGATCAACATTTGGCGGCGCTCCCACGGCTGGTCTCTATGGGTCAGGTCTGGGGTGAGAGGGCCAACAAGTTTATTGGGGTGCACCGCACACTTTTGATCTATTGGGCATGCCACCAGAGGCTATTTTTGTGTTTCACACTTCAATACCCTAACGTGAGAGCGAGAGGTTCCATCTCTTCCTGGATGAAGATTCCCGTCCTCTTTCAGGACCTTTTAGCTCTATACGTATGTCCGATTTAGGTCAAACCTATAAAAAAATATGTTACTCCCTCTAATCCGAATTAATTGACCTAGATTTAGACAATGTCTAGGTTCAATGTATCTTCATTAAAATTAATTTGGATCTGATTAAGTACTTAAAATTGCCTCATTTTCTGCCATATGTAAGACAGCCATTCATCCAAAGATTTTACTTTTCACTAGAAAATAATAAATGTAGGTTTTGTTAAAAAAAATATTATTAGATTTGGGTTCAAAATCATTTTCAAATGATGTAGTGCCAACTTTATAAATAGTGGTCTGGTTGTTATTCAAATTTTAGAAACAAAAGGGCTTCATAGTTTGTAACAAATGGGATTTGTCACCAAAAATATTTTTACTTTTCAGAATCACAAAATAGTATTAAAAGTGGAGTTACTTACTAGGAAAACAGAAACCTTGACAAGTAACTGTCAAAATAGAGATCTTGCACTAAACTTCGTACATCTTTTCCATATCAGTTTTTCCTTCACATAAGTTAAAGTGCAAATGCATGGATGACCTTATTCATCCACATCTGAATATAAACGATCTACATGTTTATTCTGACCCACATGAAAAACCAGTCGCCTCACAATAAGGTGTAATAATGACACTCTGGCCCGTTTAATTATTACTCCCTCCGATTCATATTACTTGTTGCAGAAATAAATGTATCTAGACATGTTTTTAGCGCTAGATATATTCAATCCAGTGACAATTAATATGGATCAGAGGGAGTATATGTTTCTGAAGGAACATAAAATGCTCGATGTACTCTTAATTACACTGTGATATGCATGTGTCCATCTGAAGATTTTATAAAAGTAGCAGGCATGCATGCATAATACTAGATGAAGGATAACAAGATTTAGTGGGAATATTTTTTATGCCAACCACCTAAAAATATGGAATTCCAGCACAGCATGAAAGATCCCCAATCTTTTTCATTGGATGCTGATATATGTCAATGGGTTATTTATATATATCATTAATTATAATGTCCAAGTTGGTATATCAAGCTAGTTTCAAATTTATTTATACATCTATAAGAAAAAATCAATTTGTTCATAAAATTAAACTGAGGAATAACTTTATGTAAATATATATGCCGAATAACTTTTTGTGCAAATATACTTTTCACAATATTTGTCCTTGGTAAGACTTTAATAGTGTTGTACTTTTACCGTTTAATCCCTCGATTACTGCCATGTGCATCCCTTAGTGGAATAGGGTATCACATGTTAGTTCAGAGACGATAGGTTACACATAATTTGTGTAAAATATGTACCATCTAAATTTTTCCTGGACAATGCAACAAAATGTGAAAACAGAAACCCACTGTATATAGTGATACACAATGAAAAGTCTTACTGGATACTGCTCTGCTATCAAAATAAATCGTACAACATGTTACACAAGGACATGGTCTGTTTATAGATACTGCTTTGCTATCAAAATCATTAGTCGGCTAGTCATCACATGTACATGTATGAATCAATATGATTCCACAATAAAGAGAATAAACGAAATGATAAGAAGGGGAAACAAGTAAAGGAAATTCAAAACTAAAGTGATACTGACACATGCATTAGGAATAGAGACCTTGATACATGTACAAGAATAGACCTCTCATGTATGCTCACAGTGTGGCACCCAAGAAGCCACACCTCCCTAAGGCTAGATACCTTCCTCGATCCTATCTAACAATCCATTCCGTTTGTGCTTTTATTGGAAACTTTCAGATAAATCCATTGATACATGCAGATGAGGAAATGTAAAGTAGTTAGGAGAAATGCAAGTAGCTACTCCCTCCGATCCTTATTAATTTTCGTTGAATCGGATGTATGTATCACTAAAACATGTCTAAATACATTTAATTCAGCGACATTTAATATGGATCGAGGGGAGTATAGTTTATGTACAATACACATGTTATGCCGCGATCCGAGATGGCAATATTATTTATCCCCTTTACCCACATGCATGCATGTCTAACGTACATATGTATACTTTTGAACTATAGATCACTCTATCATCTTAGTTGTATCAACCATGTTGTTATTGGCTTATTGCTCAATAGCGCTACAACTCAGAAAGTAGGATTATTTACTATCTCGGGATGACATGCATTCAAACATGAAGATATGTGGTTAATCAAGCTACCCAAATGCGACAAGCATGCATTTAGCTATTAATGTATATAGTTTAATCCATAACCCACCATACCCATGCATCTTAGATGAAAGGAATATGCAAATAGTTATTGTGAAGTGTGTCGAGGACTAGGTTATTTTGACGGTTCCAAAACAATGTTGCGCAACTAAGGTTATATGGCAAACCGAATTAAGGAAATTGGAAAATATCGTTTTGTAAATGGATTTTGTTGCTATTTGTAAACCGATTTTTGCTTGACCAGTGCCTAAGTGATTCTATGACAATCGAAAATCAATAAACGTAACTCTCTTACTCTATGGATGCATCTTATCATTAGTCTGTCCTTGGACCAAACTGACTAACACCAGTGAAGGAATGAAACAGAAAAGACGATTTCATTTTCTAAATAAAAATCTTCATCTTAGACGTTTCTATGTATCATGGTTTCCATATGTTCCCAATCCTTAACGGGCCAGAAACCATGAGACGAACACCCTTCATATGGACTCTTTATATCTGCGACGAATGGTTAACTATTTCTAAGATGCTAATTCGGCCCATAACACATAGCATTTTCTACATTAGTTTTAGAGTTGTGAATTGTGTTGATGATTGCATTAACTTTTATCCTGCTCATATATCATACTATTATATAACGATTAGATAGTGGTCATATTACAGTACTTACTTTAACCTAGGTACACACTGAACATTTATTTCTATTTTACGTCTGCACCTTAAACCTTTGTTAATATTATAGTATTTGTTTACCCTTGTTATTTTACTCTCATAACATCAATCAGATTTGTAACTCTAGTTGTAAAGAGATGTGATTTTGCTTCAAATTTAGTCTCTTTCGGTGAAGGTCATTTAGTTCTCCTTGTTCGGAGCAATATTATTCTTGTAGCTCCTGTTATATTTTCAAGTAAACCTCATGCATGTGCCTATGAATAATTAATATTCTATTCATAACATTATGGAAACATTGAGTTATCACTTATCATAAAATAAATTTGCTGTCAAAGTCAATTACATCATGGAGGCCATGTCGATTGTCGAAAATGACGTCTTGTGAAGTGTTGGGATTATCTATACAAGTCCTCACACAACTGATTATTTATTTGTTCATCTCGTTCGTGTATATAAATTGACCTTGCAGACGTGAATATGAGTTAGGACGGTAATGCAACTATATTCATTTACACAGTGCCTCAGTGAAGTTAAATTTATGCTTTCACTAATCTTTAACATATAGGTTTTTACTGATGTGCATATGGCCAATGGAACGTGCAACCGAGGGGTAAGTCAAGTTAAGGTAACATACACAGTAGGTTTTTTTGTTCAACATGCAATCAATGATTCAAGGTAAGTATAAGCAAGGCATGTTTAATTCAAACGGAAGATGGTAAAGGTGGTATTAGAATAAATATTTTCATGAACATTCATAGATCGTTCATCCTTGACACACCTCACACAGTAAATTAAGGCTATCAAAGAATGAGATAGTAGTATTATATAGCATAGAATATGGAAGAGAGTCTGCTCAGAATCACCATGTTCTTGGAGATTTTATTGCATTGTTAGGACAAAAAGAAGATATAATTACTATAAAGCGTATCTGGCGACATGCTAGGACACTACTCTCGGAGCAATTCTGAAAAAAATACACGCATTGCAATACTGTTCGTGTGTCTACTTTGATGCTATATCTTCTTCTGCAGAACCGAAGACAAGAACTGTGTTGGCAATCAATGGGTGCGCACCGGTATCGTGCAGCCAATACTTTTCCAGCAACAGATTCCGACCAGCGGGTTTCCCAGGAACCGGTGCCGAGTCGCCTCAGTTGCAGAATAACATCCACAGAGCTCCTGTCATCACTTATCCTGCAGGCACAGAATCATGATCAACTAGCTTGGCTTCTTCTTCCACTTTGACAACCACATCATCATCTTCGACCTGGCCTTGTCAAATATATGAGGCGCCATGATGCCACGATCCGATGATGGTGCAATCCTTGATTTTCCTTCAACATTCCAGCAAAAGTTCAGAGGAATAGATGCTGGTGCCTAGTTGCTACGTGTATGATCTGATGGGCATCTGCAGGAAGTAATAAGAAATTTATCAAATTTGTGTACCTCTTATTTCATCATTTCTGATGCATGACGCATGTACACACTGCAGCACACGCCGAGAAGGATATAGAATCTAGGATGGAGATATATATATGTTTGTCTTGAATATATCTGCCCTGGTAGTTGTCACGTGAAAGAAAAGGAGAATAAATGAGAACAAGAGACAAAGCTAGTGCTATGTAGAGCAATCTGGAGAGGTCAGAAATGTTACGGGGTTATTTATTTGGCTCCTCGCCTCCTCAAGGGGTATTCTTCCCTCTGTAATAAAATTCATATAAAAATATTAGATTCTTCAGATCCCATCTTATCTGAAGTGATTTTAATGTTGTATCGTGTGGTTGCTATAATAATATAGTGGGACGAAAGACTGTTTTGAGTTACCTGTGTGTAGCCACACATAAAATTCTGAATTTAGCTGATCATCAAATCGAATATTAAAGCCATTGAATTAATATGTATTAGATTGAAATTGTCTCCCATGTAATAATTAGTACTGATGAATTTAACATACTTTTCCAAGTGTCATTGTTTTCTCCGGAGCTGAATTAGAAGGGTGTTTTAAGACTGAGAGTATACCAATGGTTTAATTATAGAGTACCAATGTAGCTGAATGGTTTAATTATGTCCCGTAATGCACATGTTATATATATTTTGAGGTGTGCTTCGGTCCCCCCCCCCCTAAACTTAAGTTTCATGGGCCATTTTATTTCTTTGACCCGTTGATATAGAGGTGTGCTTCGGTCCCCCCCTAAACTTAAGTTTCATGGGCCATTTTATTTCTTTGATCTGTCGAAACCCATATCGAGGCCACGTATATCTCCGTATATGTGTACTCGGTCGAACTGAGTATAATCCATGTCCTGGACGGCTGATCCCACCTCTTATTATCGCGATCTACGTCTTTGCATGTCATATTTAATTTTTGTTGTTGTTGTTATATAACTTACGATTTTTGCTTCTACAGGCACATAAGTATTCGTGTACGGGGAGTATACGTCTAAGAGGACTATATGGACTTCGGGTGGGTTCATACGGTCCTGAAAACAATTGGTATGAGTTTTTGTTTGTCAAAGTTTGAAAAGAAGGAGAGAGGAGAGGGGGGCGAAGCAAAAGTGATATATTTTTGATAAAGAGAAACATATAATATCAAAATGATACCAAATACATACGAATCCTACCACAACATAATGCCAAGAGATAACAAGATATCAATGTTATGAAGATGCCCAAATTAAGAAAAAAATGAAAGAAAATAAGCGTGGCCCTGCCAAACCAATCAACAACTTGTAGCAGCAGAAAACAACCAGCACCATTGCAAACACCCTATCTATATTCTCCAACAATGGCGGCTTCGGGAAAGGAATAATCCATAATCACGGTCATCGCCTGATCTAAAACCACCAAATTCACATAATTATTTTTAATGCTCGAGAGAATCCTAGCAATCTCTAGAAAACTTCTTCAACTAGAAAATGGTTAGAAGTCAGTCATTGCCAGGTACAACGAATAAAGATTAGACGCGGTGTTTTCACCATCGAAATTGAGAATTTATACTTGAAGAGTGCCATCATAACAAGGTACCCTACCCCAATTGCAAAGAAACACTAACACGAGGCACCGATCGCCATGCTCACATTTGACATGGATATCACCACAAAAACAAAACCCAGTTCTTGTTGATTGTGCTGCGAAGCAATATCTTCGACCATGTCACCAAGCAACGCTCACCGCCATTGACCAAGATGTCTCACGTTGCCAGAAATGAATCCGATGTGCTAGTTGACATCATGATGTCCCACTCCCTCAACATATTAAGCCATGTCGACCACACGGGGAACATGGAGAAAATATTAGAGATGTCCGATATGTAGTGCATACTCATTCATATGTGCCAAGCAATCTAGCGTGTGCACCAAATCGAAGAAGCGTATCACACGGCCAGATCAAGGTTGTGGAGCACCACATGTGGCTACGGCTAGCCGCCAGGAGCAGGATCATCGAAACCTAACGAGGTCAACACATGAAGCATATTGCACGAGTATTTGCACTAGAATCTAGTCCGGCCTAGGACATCCCGAGGGAAACCATTACATCGCCACACGCGGACATCACTACGCATCCACCACACATTATTGCTAAGCCTACATAGACTCACTTCTTCTTGGATTGATGCACCCGAAGATCCTGGAAGTGTTTGGATATTTTCTTGCGGAAACTACAACCATATATTGTGCATTGAACAACTCCTATATGGAGGCCTATCTCGCCAACATAATTCGTGGCGACACATGTTATAAGGAGTAGAGACGTAAACAAATACAATAATTTCCGTTCAAATCCTCTATCGAATCCGTTTTAAAGAATCCACATCTGATTTATAGGAATCTAGAGGATAAAAATATCTCATTCCAGGCTAGGAGTTATTAAGTTGCCAAGTTCATTTGGTAATCATTAAACTCACATAGTCATTGTAACATCTAGATTACAAGTTTATTAGACTACTAGGCTATTGAAACATGTGCTCATGCTATATTCATCCATTCTATCATGTTATCGTTGTTTAAATTCATCAATAGTTTTGGTTGTATGGTTTTTTGATCTCCTTATGCATGTATTGATCTGATTAGTATTGTCTTTGTCCCGAGTCTGCTCCATTTTTGTTCTAAATCTAAGGTCCAATATATCCGTTTCAAATTCGCATCCAATCATTATCTGGCCCGCTCTGAATCGGACAAAAGAAATTGATATAGGTTATGATAGAGGGGAACTAAGTGAGTCCTCAGGGATATGATGCCCATGCAGCTAGCCATCGTTGGATTCTCACATATAGAGGCGGATGGATGGTAGCTAAGCTGTCTTGTAATCATGCATTAAGGCAAAAAGCGAGCAACCTTGTCACAGAGGTAGTACATGTACAAGCAGAAGTAGCAGCGACGACAGCTCAAAAAAAGAAGCAGCAGCAACTATTAGCAAGTACAGACTACGATTCTACTCGAACCTAAAACATCTTATATTTCCAAACAGAGGGAGTATGGTGGTTGTCAGGAATATACAACTGCGACGAGTGATCGTACCACGAAGATAACGAAGAACACATATAAGATGACTATAGTGAACAGTGGTAGGAGCAGAAACAAACTGACTCAGAATATGAACAGTATAAGAGATGTCAGGACGAGTGACAACAAGATAAACAAGACTCCCAACAAGATGACGATAACGCGTCGGATCAGAAAGAGGATCACCATCAGTAGGTTGAAGCTTAACATTAAGATCCATAGGGGTCTCAACAGTGCGCTCGTCCCAAGAGCAGCACGAGCAAGAAGATCCTGAATATACTTTTCCTGAGAGATGAAAAAGCCATCAGAAGTGGAGGAAAGATCAATCCCAAGAAAGTATCGAAGAGGACCAAGATCAGTCATAAGAAACTGATCACGAAGACGAGCCTTAACAAAGGCAATATAGTCAGGATCATCACCAGTAATGATCATATCATCAACATAGATAAGAAGAAGAGTGCGTCCACAAGGAGAAGTGTGAACAAACAGCGCTGGATCATGAGCACTAGGGGAGAAACCAGCAGCAGTCACTATAGAAGCAAAGCGCTCAAACCAGGCACGATGGGCCTGTTTGAGGCCATAAAGAGAACGTCGAAGACGACAAACCATCCCCTCGGGAACAGAATACCTAGGAGGAGGCTGCATATAAACCTCCTCACTCAACTCACCATTGAGAAAGGCGTTCTGAGCATCAAGCTAGGCCAGTGACGAACAGAAGCAACATCAAGAAGAGTACGCACAGTGGTCATATGAGCCACAGGAGCAAAGATCTCATCATAGTCACGACCATGCTCCTGCTGAAAACCACGAGCCACAAGACGCGTTTTATAGCGCTCAAGAGATCCATCAGAGCGGGTCTTAATCTTATAGACCCACTTACACGTGATAGGACGAACACCGGGAGGGGGAGAAACAAGATCCCAGGTGCCAGTGCGCTCAAGCGCAGCAATCTCCTCAGCCATAGCCAGCTGCCATTCAGGATGAAGCTCAACATCCCGATAAGAAGTCGGCTCGAAGGCAACAGAAAGACCATACTAACTAGGAGAGTAACGATTGGGGGCACGACGCTGACGAACAGGACGAGTAGAGGGAAGCTCGTCAGAGGAATACGACTCAGGAGACGACGATGAAGAAGAAGGAATAGCAGAGGAAGACTCCGGAGAACGAGGAGAACTAGGAGAACTAGACAGAGCAGAGGAGGACGGTGTAGAAGAAGAGACATCAGGGGGAGAAGATCTTGAAGAAGAAACAATAGGAGTAGAAGGAGGTGTGACAGGAAAGAGAAGAAAAGAGATATCCTCCACCGGGTAGGTGCCAGCGGTGGGACGAGGATAGAAATGACGCGTCTCATTAAAAGTAAAATCACGAGAGATACGCATCCGACGACCAACGGGTCCCAACAGCGATAGACCTTATGCTCATCATTGTATCCAAGGAAAACACACTCAACAGACTGAGCGGTCAGTTTGGTGTGTTCGCGAGGAGCAAGGAGAACATAGCAAACACAACCAAACAAGCGAAGCATGGAGTAGTCTGGAGATTGTCCAGATTAGGCGCTCAAGAGGGATGCCACCCTGCAGAGCAGCAGAAGGCTGAATATTGATGATGTAAGCCGACGTAGCGACAACCTCAGCCCAAAAATGCGGCGGAAGAGAAGAAGCAATCATCATGGCACGAGTGGTCTCAAGAAGATGGCGATGTTTACGCTCGGCAACGCCATTCTGGGCATGTGCGCCAGACGAGAAGGAGCAAGGGTGCCTGCTCGCAAGAACACCTCGCAATACCGGGAGATATACTCACCAGGTAATCAGCACGAAACACACGAATGGGGGTAGAATATTGAGTATGGACCATGGCTGCAAAATGCTGATATATGGAGAGCACTTCACTACGAGAGCGCATAAAATACAACCAAGTGTACTGAGAAAAATCATCGATGAATAAAATATAGTAGCGATGGCCTCCTTTCGAAGCGAAAGGAGCCGGACCCCAAACATCAGAATGAACTAAATCAAAAGGTCGTTGAGATACATACACGCTAGTAGGATAGGGAAGCCGAATCTGTTTGTCCAACCTACAACCCTGACAATGTAAAGACCCATCTCCTGAGACAGACCCAGAAGACCACGATGAACTAAAGACGACAGGCGAGAGTCACAAAGGTGACCAAGACGATGATGCCACTACTGAAAGGAGATGGTAGCAGAGGCGACAACCGGAGAAGAACTAGCAGATGGAGTGGCAGCGGAAGGAACACGAAGCCAGTCTCACTCCCAAAGTCCTGAAGATTTACGGCTGCGAGGGCCAGCTCCAACCAGGGCCTGTGTGCAACGGTCCTGGACAACACAAGAATCAGCATCAAGAATGACGCGACAACCAGAGTCAGTAAGCTGGCTAGCAGAGAACATATTCATCTTAAGAAGAGGGACATGAGAAATATCAGGAACAAAAAAAGAAGCAGTACAAAGGGTGCCCCGACTAGAAACAGGCAGAGAGGTACCATCAGCCGTGAAAACACGGACAGGGGAAGGGAGAGAATGAAGAGCGGATAGAAAAGAAGACTCAGAGGTCATATGAAAGGAAGCTCCAGAATCCAGATACCACGGGGACATATCGGATCGTAGAAGATGGTGGTCGCAAGAAGGTTCAAGAATCGATCCGTAACCAGCAGTGCCCGTCGAAGAAGATCCTGTAGCAGCAAGCAGACCGCGAAGACTCTTGATAATGTCCTTATCAGAGAGAGAAACTGCTGAAGATCCGGAAGGAGCCGACTGCCCACAAGCTGATCTTGGCGTGGCGAAAGGATCCGTGTATAACAGGTGGCCCAAGTGTGGCCATCCTTGTTATAGTAAGAGCAGTGACGAAGAGAACCACGGCGACCCTGACCACGATCCTGCTGGTGCTGACTCTGACCCTGAGACTGCTGGTGCTGGCTCTGGCCCTGACCTGGAGGAGTGGGTAGTATCGGCGGTGGCATAGAGGACCGCGGCTGAGTCGAGAGAGTAGACGGCATAGGAGGACCACGAGTAGCAAGCATGGATGGAACCGCAAGAAGACCAGCACCACGAAAACGGGTCTCCTCAGCCCGAAGCTCAGACAACACCTCAGAGAGCGGAACATGACCACGAGCATTCAGCTGAGCACGCCGGGGCTCAAACTCCTGGCGGAGCCGAGACAGAAACTCATAGATGCGGTGAAACTCCAAATCTGAGCGCACAATCTGGCAGCATGCGTATGTGCCACAAGCAACAGTACGGAGAGAATCAAGCTGACGCCAGATAGCAACACTGTGAGTATAGAACTCATCAGTAGTGGAATCACCATGCTAAAAGAGCAGGCTCCTGGCGAACCATAGACAGGTAAAGGGCATCCCCAGACGGCTGATAGCGCTGACGAAGATGTTCCCACTGAGCGGCAACAGTAGGGAGACTCATGAATTCAAAGCGACATCTTGGGGCGTAACATCGAGGTGAGAACAGCAGCAGCACGAGCATCCTCATCGACCCAATGAGTGTAGGCGGTCAGAGCGTGGCGATAGGCCTCGAGATCAGAAGAGTACTGCTTGAACTTCAGGTCATAAGCAGCAATAGCAGTATCATCAGCACTCTGAGCAACATCCTTAGCCTCCTGAGAAGCATCAGCACCGAGAACAATCGGCGTCGGCGGAAGAGGAGCCACAGGAGCAGGGGGGCACGGCGGAAAGGAGACCTCGCCGGAGAGCACACCCCAAAGACGGAGACCGCGCATGTGAACTCACATAAAGGCAGCGAAATCAGGATAATTCACGCCATCAAAGATCACTGGGCAACGAGGAATCGCAACATAACCCGATGAAGAAGACATCTCTCTCTCTTTTTTCTGCTCTTTTTCTTTGAAGCAAAAACTGGTCATCGGCAGCTGCAGGCAGAGGCCGGCGAAATTCCGGCCAGCCGGGAGAAGAGGCAGCGCCTAAGGGGCGGGTAAGAACAATTCAAGCCGCCGGGGATCGATTCCCGGCAGCAGTGTCCGCCAGCGGCGAACATCCGGCGAGGGGAGTTGCGGGCAGGGATGAGTGGCGGGCCTAGCTGGCGGGCACGCGAGCTGGAGGGGCGAGCGAGTGCGGGCGCGCCAGGCGTGAGGCGGGCGGGCGCGCCAGGCGGGAGACGGGTGGTCTCTAGGCGGGAGGCGGGTGGGCGCGCGAGACGGGAGGCGGGCGGTCTCCAGGCGGGGCGGGCTCCAGGATTCGAGGCGGGCGGGCTCCAGGCGGGTGGACAAGAGACACAATCTGGAGGATCAGGCTCGAGGCGGGTAGTCTCCAGGCTCCAGACGGGAGATGGGAGGCGGGCGGGAGGCGCGATCTGGAGGCGAGCGAGCGATCTGGAGGATCTCTCGATCGAGACGGGCGGGTGGTGGTCGCCCAAGGCAGATCGATCTGGAGACCGAGTACTGCTTGATCGGGATCTGGAACCGATCCGGTTCGGGAGACGGAACGGGCAACGACGGACAGGAACTAGGCGGCGACCGGCGGCGGCGACGACGGCAAGGCCGTCGGCTACAGGGACGGTGGCGGCTGCAGCGACGAAGTTGCGATTAGGAGGAGGCTAACCTAGTTCTGATACCATGTCAAGAATATACAACTTGTATTCCTCTGGGGGCCAAAGGCCACAATATATAATACAGATACAGGTGTGAATATGCAGGAAGCCCCCTAACATATGGGGAAACTACAATACAAGTATATACATCTAACAGTGGTGTAGCATCGTGCATGTGTTGCATGTTAGAGAAGAGCGGGGCGGAGCCTGGGAGCACATTGGGTCGGGGAGCACAGATGGCAGCCGACGAGCGCGCTGAGCAGGGTGCCTCGACCTGGCGGGCTGGAGCAGGGTCGGAGAAGGGAGGGGTGGGCAGGGCCGGTGAGTGTGCGGAGAAGGGTGGCTTGACCTTGTGGGCCAGGGCTAGAGAAGGGAGGGGCGGAGCGAGGCGGGAGAGCTCGCGGGCAGACCGGCGAGCGTGAGGAGCAGGGTACTCGACCTGGCAGGGCGGGGCAGTAACGCTGGGAGGACATGATGAGTCAGAGAAAAAGGTGGGCCAGAGCGTACAGTATATAGGAAGTAACAGACCAGAAATAAGGTACCAAGTCTTTTGACATAAGTGTTTAGTGGCTTACATACCCGTGACATGCATCTCGTATAGAAACTTGATGCATAGGGCCTACGGTGATATACCGGGTGTGCAACACAATCGTGGTGATCATAACCACTCTCATGATAGAGGGAAAATATCCATCCAATCCGTTTACATCCCTACTAAGGAGTGCGCAAAGGACAAGTGGTAGAGGTCATGGGTTAGTGGTAGCTGTGAGTGACCGCCAAGGTTTCCTGTTGGTTGCCTCCTCCGGTAGCGGCAGGAGGAATTACTGGCAGAAAGGGTGACATTGGGAGCGCCTCGGGAGTCGCTCGTCTGGCGATTTGGTGGACAGTTCACGTTTTTTCTGCCCAATAAAGGATGATAATACTGATAGTACTTCTCGTATTCTTGTATATCAATCATATTCCTAGTTTTTTTGTTCCTATCCTGCCAACAAATCAAGGTCTCAGCGGTATTGCACGCGAGGCTACTGTTGTCGTTTACTCCCTCCATTTCAAAATGTAAAATGTTTTAGTATTTTTTTTAAACGTATGTATCTATATGTTTTTTGGTGTGTAAGTTCAGTACAAAATGAATGAATCTTATGTTTTTTGGTGTGTAAGTTCAGTACAAAATGAATGAATCTACGTAATAAATCGTGCTTGATATATATGTTTAATAAAAGGAGATAAAACATCTTATATTTTGTGAGTATCAACTTAATATGGAACAGAAGGGGGGAGAGCCAGGGTGAGAGTGGATTTTGAGTGACAAGCTAGTTGAGGATGAAACCTGTGGTTGGATGGTTAGAAGGATGGTTGTACCCCAGTCCACCAGAGTATAAACCCCAGGTTTGACGCTGTGTGTTGCATAAAAGGCGGAATATTCTTTCAGTGGGAGACGATGTTTCCGTCGACAACGAGGCGCCCGTGGTGACTTCGTCAATCTCAAGACTCGATCCGCCGGCTCAGTTTCTCGAAGGTGCTCATAGGGCAGAGTGTGCGTGTGTGCGTTTATAGGGATGGGTGCATATACGTGTTGTGAGCGTCTTCGATTGTACTGTGTTTCTTAAAAAAAGAGAAAACAACATGACATGGACAGTACGAAGTTGATATGACCGCGACCGTGGCATATTTCTCTCTGCAGGACTCCAACTCAGCTGAACACAAACTTAATTACCGTGAAGTAGTACTGTATCTCCGTTCTCCGTTGCACAGCCAGAAAATGGCGTAGAGGAATATAAAGTCCATTTATCATTTAGAGATAAGTAGATCTGTCATTCATATCGCTAGCGGCCAAAACTCTTTCTACGTGCTCCCGTCTTTTTCATTTCGAAAGATAGGTCCTCGATCACGTGAGGACTTGGCTAAAGTTCAAGACCAAAGCTCTATACTCGCTCATGCGTACCATCCATGCATAGTGCAAAATTTACTAGCGGTATGCTCAGAGCCAGATTGCTCCGGCGGCCTTGAGCATGGGCACCAGCTTGCCGCCGAGGTGCAGCGACATGATCCTGTCGGTGGAGCCGACGAGCTTGCCGCCGATGAAAACCGCCGGGATGGGCGACGAGCGGCCGAGGCGGCGGGAAAGGTCACGCTCCATGTCGCGGCCGCGGGGGTCCTTGTCCAGCTCGTGCACAGCCGCACACACGCCGAGGCCCGAGAAGAGGGTCGTCACGGTGTGGCTCATCGGGCACTCGTTGCTCGCCGTGAAGATCACCACCGCCTTCTCAGCCGACAGCCTCGTCACCTTCTCCATCTTCTTGATGTTTTTTTTTTGAATGGAAGGAGGTATTCAGAAAGCTAGTGTCGTTTAGAACGACGGTGAAGTGGCTCTGTTGTTGTGTCTTGTCTTGTGTGATTTGTTAGTGTTGGATGCGAGGCCCTTCTTTTATAGTGGATGGGAGGGGGAAAGAGAGAGTGTATAGTAATGGTGGGGCATATAAGAATCCGCTACGTGTGCATAGCACGCTCAACGTGATTGTTGGGCATCTATCGGGTCCATTCATCTTTCTTCCTTCTTCCATTTCCCAATAGCTCATTGGCTTATGGAACCAACTTTCCTAAGGTCTTTTTCAATGGACGTTGTCGAAGTGTATAAATGGATTGCACTAGTCCTTTCTATAAGTTTGGAATTTTGGTTGCGTTGGCAAGTGTATGGAGCTTGACATGGTATCAGAGCCTAAGGTCTCGAGTTTGAGTCCTGACTTTCGCAATTTATCCTAAAATTGATGTAGACCCCTCTGTATCTACGTATAGGCCTCTTAAATCATACGTGAGTTTCGCGCGCCGTCGCTCTCTTCCGGTTGCACGTGCTGACTTCTCTCTGTCACACGTGAGAGGGGGTGTTGAAGTGTATAAGTGGATTGCACTAGCCCTTTTCATCAGTTCGAACTTTTGGTTGCGTTCGCTAGTGCATGAAGCTTGACATACGTTTCTTAGAATGGTATTACATGCAAATTGCTTATGTGGTACTATATTTAATGTAGATAGACGGTGAGGTTGTATCTTAGCTTAGTTACAAGCTTTACATGGTATCATAGGTAAAATACATGGTTAGTCCAATCACATGTATACATGTTCTCAAAATCATTAAATGTAGATACAAGTATTAAGATACAATCTACTACCTATGTTTGAGATTATTCGTCCTAAGGGCCAAGTTGCTAGGACCAAGACACTTCATAACTCCCTCTCATTAATCTATGTATATACACCAATAGTTTTAGATGCCTTAGAGAAGTGAGAGAAAAAATAGAACATGTATTGGACGAAAGAGGTTAATAAATGAAATAGCCCTTATAATCTCAAACAAAATAAAAAAGCTCTCAGCCCTTATAATGTCAAACAAAGATAGTATTGAATTATTTGTCTCTTAAGATATACCACTATCTGAAATAACGAGCCTCTACATGCTTTTATTTGTACCAACCAAACAAGCCTAGGTTTTCAACCTTTCTTCACTGGTTAGGTTTTCTAGCTCAGATCCACATCCTGTTTAAGCACCTATTTTTGTTTGTCCTTGTAAGGACTATTTAGTTCTACAAGATGTAGAAGACATAATAGGACCATACAAGTAAAAACATCCTAGTAAAGAATTACTCACTTTGCAACCAAATAGAAGAATCCCACAATTCCAAAGATTTATGTTTGGACTAGAAACTAATAAAAATATTGGTCGTGTGATACCAAATAATAATATTCTCTTGTACTGAATCAGTGAAACTTATTATGGATCAGATGAGTATTATTAGGTTCGGGTCCAAAAGCATTTTTCATTTTACAATTTTGTTATGTCCCATGACTCTATACTTAGTGGTCTAGTTATTAGCCATACTTAAAAATAGGACATCTGACTTTGTAAAAAAGGGGTTATTCCATAGTCCTGATAGGCCAACAACAATAGTTTTATATCTTAGAATAACAATATTGAATTAAAAGTGGATTCCTAGCTTAGGTACTTGGGGGACGATACCAGAGTATTAGTACAATATAAGATGGTGGCTTAAGCTAATCGAATTCAAGATAAGGTATTTTCCCAAGAAAAGCCAGTTTTTCAACAACCCAGCTCTTGTCCATCCTGGTGGTCTAATTCCATCAATTCATTTGTGAGATCTCTTACTACAAAACCCGAAACATTTTCAAGTAGTAATCATCAAAATAGAGATCTTGCATTAAACTATATATCTTTCCATATCAAACCTTTGTGAGATCACTCAACAAGGTATGTTCCGTCCTAGGCAAAACCGCCCACCAAACGTGTAAGAGTAGACAGTCACATTTCCGCGTTATATGTTTCCTAAGGAACATGGCCTGCTAGTTATACTTCTAATTACACCATGATATGGATATTTCCTTTGATAAAGGAACATAGATGATGCATACTAGATGAGGGATACCAAGATTTAGTGGGAATATTTTGGATGCCAACCACCGATAAACATGGAATCCCACAAAAGCATGAAAGATCTAATCTTTTTCATGTCCTGGGCCACATACGATAGCATTGGATGCTGATATATGTCAATGGATTATTTAGATTACACATTATTTATAATGTTAAAATAGGTATTTCAAGTTGCACATCTGTATATATTTATAAGTAAAAAGATTTAAACCAAGAATTAATTATGTGCAAATCAGCTGCTGAATAACATTATGTGCAAATAATTTATCACCTTAGTTTTATGGTTAGTGTGTTGTGCATCTGATATTGGAATATGGTATGATATGCTAATTTTAAGCTATAATACACATCATTTGTATAAAATATTTGAACCAGCTAATTGTCTTGCGCAAATTGAAATGGATGTGAAAAACCGTAACCCAATATAGTGACACCCGATGAAAAGAAGAAGTGGATAATAGTAACGGGAATCGGTCGTACAACATGTTACACAAGGACATGGACCCTGTATAGATACTGCTTTCGTATCAATATCATGGTCGACTAGTCATCACATGTACAGGGACGAAATCAATTTGATTACACCAGGAAGAAAATAAACGAATCGATAAAGTAGGGGAACAAGGAAAAGAAATTCAAAACTAAAGAGATCATGCCACATGCATTAGGAATCGAGACCTACATGTTCAAGAGTATACCTCTCATATATGCTCACAATATGGCACCTAAGAAGCCACGTCTTTGGCTAAGGCTAGATACCTTGCTCGATCTTATCTAACCATCCATTCCATTTGTGGTTCTATTGGAATCTTGTAGATAAAGACATTGATGCATGTATATTGTGAAAAGATAAAGTTGGTAGGCCAAATGAAAGTTGCTAGACGTTTGATCACTACTTCCTCCTGTAACTGTTTATCACTTATTTTGTTGGTTCGATAGCTTAGGGTTTATATACAGTGTACGTGAGATGCCGCGATCAGAGATCACAATGTATATCACATGCAGGCAAGCCTATCGTACATATACATGTCATTTTATCCATCTACTGCTCTATAAATCTTAATTAGTTGTGTCACACCCATATTGCTATGGCTGGGCAAACGTGAAGATATGTGATTATTTAATCAAGCTGTCACGCAACAACAGTATTTAGTTAGTATTTTATATAGACTTTTTTTGCGGCGGATATAGACTTTATAAATAACTCGCCATATGCATGCATCTCAAGTGAAAAAGAAATATAAAACAATTATTTTGAAATGTGTGGACAAGATTAGGTTGGTTTGAAAATGTTGACATAAAGTAGTTGGTAACTAATGTTTATGGCAAACCCAATTAAAGAAAATTAGCGAACACTTGTATTCAAATGGTATTTATTTTTCTATTTATTAATTATTATCCTTAAAATGTTATTTGATGAGAGTTTTAGTTTACTAGCACCAAAGCGAAGGGAGATCTGCAAGACAATCAAAATGGTGGACATATGCAACCATGACTCTGTGGATTCCTCTAATCATGGCTCCATACTCAGGAACTAGCGTGGTTGGGATTCTCCTGAGTGACTAACACCAGTGAATACAATAGATCTCGCAAAGGCGATTTAACTTTGTAAAAAAAATCATGCAAGGTGTTTCCATGTTTTCAGTTCTCTCAGATGATCTTTATCCACAATGGCTTACAAACCAAGAGATGAACACCCTTCACATGGACTTCTATTCGCCGCAGTTGAAAATGCATTCTTGGATGCCATTTTGAAACCTTCAAGATGAAAAATCATTTTCGACAATAAGTTATGGATTGTGTTCATCATTATCTTAACTTGTGTGGTGTTCTTATATCATATTATATTGTTGATTAGCTACTGGTCATATTATTGTACTTCTCTTAACCCTACCATAATGGCTTTCCCACTTTAGATCTATTTTGGATGTTCACTTTAAACCTTTTGTAATATTATTGTGTTTACTACTTAGTACCCCCTTGGTATGTTTACTCTGACATTAGCAACCAGTGGTTTAATTTTAGTCATAAAAGATGTAAGTTTTGTTTCTAAATTATCCTCCTTAAGTGAAGGCCATAAAATTTTCCTTGTTCTTGCAAAAAGAGCATTATATGTTCATTTAAGTTTTCTTTGCTTTTCAAGTAAACCTTGCATGTCTTGGTCCCTTATAAGTTGTTCTAAATCATATATCTACGTATAAAAACAATTTTTTCTATATTGTGGGAGAAGTTCTTTAGAAACTTCTAATATCTGTATAGAGATATCAAAGGCCCATATGATCAGTGTAGCAGTCCTACGTCACCACTCACACAACATTTTATATATGTTCTCATTCATAGAAGAACATAATTCATCTATTTTATGCTTAGATGTTGAAGCTGATTTCACCCCTTATTACTGCTAATTCCAAAAAAAATAATATCCTCATGCATATTCCAATATACAAATATTAATATTCATAACTTTATGGAGTTATCAACACATAAATTAGAATCTTGATTGCATTATGAAGGCCATCATCAGAAATGACATCTTTTGTAAAGTGCTAGAGGTATTTCTTTGGTTCCATACAAGTGGTTGCACAACTTTCTTTTGTTGATCTAGTGTAGAAATCGACCAAGCAATGTGTGTATGAATTAGATGACAATGTAAAAACGTATATAAAATGTACACATAATACTTACATACACATATCATTTATTACCTTGACTTATATATGCATTACCCTCGGCATTGAAAAAGGGTAAACGAATAGGCATACATCGATAGGAACAAAAATAATAAAGGATATTACAACAATCACACACATCACTTTGTATCGCTAGCTACTAACAAGATCAAACCTTGTAATTATCAAGGAAAAAGGATTGAAATTAAAAAACCTTCCTTGATGCATCTAGGTTAATTAGGTTCTTCTAGGTAAAATTGTAGTTCGCATGTACTCTTCCTAGACCATATCTTATTCTTCATGGTACATCGTGTGTTCCTGTCTATAGCCAGAGAGCACCGGCATTTTTGAGCATGGGGACTAGCTTGCCACCAAGATGTAGAGATATGACCTTGTTAGTCCCACCGACAAGCTTCCCTCCGATGAAGACAACCGGTATGGAGGGTCCTCTCCTAAGCATCTTGAGGAGCACCCGCTCCATCTCCTTGCCCCTAGGGTCCTGGTCCAGCTCATGCACCAGTGCATTGATGCCGATCTGGTCACTAAACAGACGCTCCAGAGTGTGGCACATGCAATCAGAACTTAGGGTGAAGACCACCAATGCGCGTTCAGATGGTAGCTTCATCAAACAGTCCATCTATTTGTCTATCTAATGTGTGATTTACGTGCACACACACCTAGAAGCGAGTTAGTGAGCAAGGAGACTTAGGGTGTGTTGGTAGCATGGAGATGTGCTTCCTTTTATAAGTACAAAGGTAATGGTTTCCTTTAACATGTTCGGTGGTCCAAAGGAAGTGTTTCGAACATGCCAGATTGCAACCGCTTGATCTTGATATATTCAACTTTATTATGCTGAAAAAATGTTAGAATAAATCTGCATGCCCTCACATATATAGAAAGTGATCTTTGACTCTGGTCGACTAGAATATAATTGATTCAAGGCTATACAGTCATCATGGCAGATGGTTACGGGTCCAATCTACCAAATCCAAGTGGCCCCTGCCACTAGTGTGAAATAGTTGGTATGGATGGAGATCAGTTTGGATAATACATGCATCGAACCGTCTTTTGTTCAATAGGCCCCAAAGTATAAATGTTGGATTTTTTTGAGTTGACTTGATAAGAAACACGCTACGTATACCTATATATGGTACTGTCAAATACCCACCTCACTCTCTTCTCTGAGCACACATGCATGGATTTGGCTACTAAGCTTGTATCGTTCATGAATTGTTTGTTGGGATGGAGATACAAGCATAAAAAAAATCCCATCAAGCTCCCACATCATCCTCTATGAGCGACTCGGGAAAACGCCCCAACCCTAGCCTTGGCAGCCCAATACAATGCCTAGAAAAATGTTAATGTAAGAAAGAATACAGGGAAGACACATAGGGTTACTGCAAAGACATACTATTTCTCGAACGGGTTATATGTGTAATGTGAGTAAAAAAAGAGGTTCTAAATATGTAACCTACTATATTTTTTTATGCATACCATTTTTGTACTACCTGGAGGATGCTTGGCGCAGCAATAGATAAATTATTTTGTTGGTTAACTAAGGAATAAGTGTTCTCTTATGTCCCATGTTATTGTGCTACATAGACTCATATGTGAAAATTATAGTAGTCTCGGTGTCATTTTCAGCAAACTATACTCTTGCAAATAATATTAAATAAGTTAGTTGAATAACGTTGCTAAAGAAACTATCGGCACAAACACTATGATAGTTTGGGGAGTAATATGTTTCATCCATACCATCTTTGACTCACTGCATGTACATAATAACATGACACATAAGATATCCAAAGGGCAATAAAATCAGTATAAGGAGAGGTCTTAAAGCATATGTAGCATAGGATCTGCTCACATAAAGAAGACATGCATTAAAGAATCATAGGTTGAAAATTCTGTTCGGCCAGGTCCCTCCATATGTAGGTGTGTTGGCAACCCAACATTAGCCCGTGAAGTCCAACACGTTTCAACCGTTGATCAATCTTCATATCCAACGGCTAAGGTGCTCTTTGGAGAGGTGTAGAAAAGAAAACCATAGCCACCCTTGGTGGTTGTGCATGTGAGTGTCTCAATCAGAGAGTGAGAAAGTAAGAGAAGCAAGCCATTGTGGCTTCTTTTGAGAGAGGGTGAGAGAACACACAAGAACACCACAACCTATGAGAGGATAGGAAGAAGAAGAGGTGATTTCTGTCCAGATTTCTGAGATCTGGCCGTTATGTCTTCAAGCTGGTGTTTGGAGGCTCAAACGTGCTTGGTATTGGCCCCGAACTTGGTGAACTTATTCCTTGCTTTGAGTACTTCAATCTGGTTAGCTGGTTTGAGATTTGGGTAAGTGTAGAATCATATTTGGAAGCGTTTTAGTCAGTTCGGACTGTTGCAGTTTCAACACAGAGCAGTTTTTGTAGACGAACAGTTTGGGCTGGCAAACTATTTCCAGTTGAGCTGAAATTTGGCATGTATGTTGGGTACTCGTATGTCAGCTTGTCTACCAAGTTTGGTGCTGATTGGATCTGTGGTTTAAGAGCAGTTTCCTGATTACCAAAGAGGACAGAAAATGAGATACTCTGCTTTGCCGTAATCTTTCTCTCAAGTGGTTATTGTTGTTGTTGCCGGTTGGCAACATGTTGAGTATGTTGTACATCTCTAGATGTTCTTGAGAAGACTCTGTACCCAAGTTTCTCATAGTGAAGCTCGCGTGGACCGGTTGGTCCACACCCGTGGTTTTTTCCTTCTCACCTTGAGAAGGGTTTTCCACGTAAATCCTCGTGTCACATGTGTATGTGCTCATTATTTTATTTCTACTGCATATCTGTTGATTGAAACTATTCTCGGGATTTACTGCAAGCATCGGGGGTTGTGTATATTCCCCCAGCAAAGTGATATCAGAGATGAGGTTCAGTTTGTACTCAGTTTCAGAGCAAGGTATGTTTTGGGCTAAGTGCATTTGCGTGTGGTGAAGGATGGAAGTGAATATCAACAAAATGATTTCTTTGAATGATAAAAATTATCAAACATGGAAGATTAAGATGAAGGACTTGTTATATGTGAAGTATTACTTAAAATCCGGTGTTCTCCACTATGATTTCGAGTGATATGCAAGAAGATCAGTGGGAGGTACTTCATCTCCAAGCTTGTGGGTTCATCCGACAATGGGTGGATGATAATATTTTGAACCATATCATTAATGAGTCACATGCACGTACCTTATGGAAGAAATTGGAGGAATAACATGCCCGCAAAGAAGGTACTAACAAGATGTTTTTGATCAAGAAATTGATGTGTTTGAGGTACAAGGTGGGCACTTCAATTGCAGATCATGTGAATGAATTTCACGGCATTATAAATCAACTATCTTAAATGGGAATCACATTTGAAGATGAAGTGAGAGTCTTGCTGCTACTTGGCTCATTACCGGACACTTGGGAGTCCTTTAAGGTCACCATGTGCAATTCAGCACCTAATGGAGTAGTCACTTGGAACCTTGTGAAGACCAATGTACTAAATGAAGAGTCTAGAAAAAATGCTGATAAGGATGATTCTTCCTCACATTCTGAAATGTTAGTGACCGAGTCACGGGGGAGAACCAAGAGCTAAGGTCCGAGTAAGGGAGGAGAAAGAAGTAGAAGCAAATTAAGAGGCAAAGACAAGTATGATGGTATTATATGCCATCATTGCCATGAGAAAGTCCATATCAAGTTGCATTTTGAACAATGGAAGAAAGACATAAAGAAATATTAGAAAGTTCAGAAACAAACCAACAGTGATAGTGATAGTGAGGGAAGCCAGATTGCTGTGTTTGAGGATATCATTGACGAGGTTTAATCTCATCAATGCCCATTGTTATGGACTTGGGTTTTGGAGAATATGGGGATGCTGGAGATCGTGGCACGGTTAATGCAAGCAACTGGGGACACGAGATTTACCTGTGTTCGGGCCCGGAGGGAAAACCCTACTCCTGCTTGTCTGCTCTTGATTACGGCGGAACCGAAGGTTACAGGGTGCGCACATTCGATCTGGCGTGGAGGTGTGTACGAAAGTAGGAGTCGAGAGATCTAGGACGTGCCCTCAAGAACTGAGCAGATGGAGTGGCAGCGGAAGGAACACGAAGCCAGTCTCAAGAAGATGGCGATGTTTACGCTCGGCAACGCCATTCAGGCATGTGCTTGAGACGGAGAGAACGAGCAAGGGTGCCACCTCAGCAAGAACACCTCGCAACAGCTGGGAGATATACTCACCAGCAGAATCAGCACGAAACACACGAATGGGGGTAGAATATTGAGTATGGACCATGGCTGCAAAATGCTGATATATGGAGAGCACTTCACTACGAGAGCGCATAAAATACAACCAAGTGTACTGAGAAAAATCATCGATGAATAAAATATAGTAGCGATGGCCTCCTTTCGAAGCGAAAGGAGCCGGACCCCAAACATCAGAATGAACTAAATCAAAAGGTCGTTGAGATACATACACGCTAGTAGGATAGGGAAGCCGAATCTGTTTGTCCAACCTACAACCCTGACAATGTAAAGACCCATCTCCTGAGACAGACCCAGAAGACCACGATGAACTAAAGACGACAGGCGAGAGTCACAAAGGTGACCAAGACGATGATGCCACTACTGAAAGGAGATGGTAGCAGAGGCGACAACCGGAGAAGAACTAGCAGATGGAGTGGCAGCGGAAGGAACACGAAGCCAGTCTCACTCCCAAAGTCCTGAAGATTTACGGCTGCGAGGGCCAGCTCCAACCAGGGCCTGTGTGCAACGGTCCTGGACAACACAAGAATCAGCATCAAGAATGACGCGACAACCAGAGTCAGTAAGCTGGCTAGCAGAGAACATATTCATCTTAAGAAGAGGGACATGAGAAATATCAGGAACAAAAAAAGAAGCAGTACAAAGGGTGCCCCGACTAGAAACAGGCAGAGAGGTACCATCAGCCGTGAAAACACGGACAGGGGAAGGGAGAGAATGAAGAGCGGATAGAAAAGAAGACTCAGAGGTCATATGAAAGGAAGCTCCAGAATCCAGATACCACGGGGACATATCGGACTGTGTAGAAGATGGTGGTCGCGCAGTGCCTGAAGAATCAGTCACAGAACCAGCAGTGCCCGTCGAAGAAGATCCTGTAGCAGCAAGCAGACCGCGAAGACTCTTGATAATGTCCTTATCAGAGAGAGAAACTGCTGAAGATCCGGAAGGAGCCGACTGCCCACAAGCCTGATGCTGCTGACGTAAACTGGGATCCCGTGTATAACAGGTGGCCCAAGTGTGGCCATCCTTGTTATAGTAAGAGCAGTGACGAAGAGAACCACGGCGACCCTGACCACGATCCTGCTGGTGCTGACTCTGACCCTGAGACTGCTGGTGCTGGCTCTGGCCCTGACCTGGAGGAGTGGGTAGTATCGGCGGTGGCATAGAGGACCGCGGCTGAGTCGAGAGAGTAGACGGCATAGGAGGACCACGAGTAGCAAGCATGGATGGAACCGCAAGAAGACCAGCACCACGAAAACGGGTCTCCTCAGCCCGAAGCTCAGACAACACCTCAGAGAGCGGAACATGACCACGAGCATTCAGCTGAGCACGCCGGGGCTCAAACTCCTGGCGGAGCCGAGACAGAAACTCATAGATGCGGTGAAACTCCAAATCTGAGCGCACAATCTGGCAGCATGCGTATGTGCCACAAGCAACAGTACGGAGAGAATCAAGCTGACGCCAGATAGCAACACTGTGAGTATAGAACTCATCAGTAGTGGAATCACCATGCTAAAAGAGCAGGCTCCTGGCGAACCATAGACAGGTAAAGGGCATCCCCAGACGGCTGATAGCGCTGACGAAGATGTTCCCACTGAGCGGCAACAGTAGGGAGACTCATGAATTCAGCAGCATACTGGGGCAGAACACTGGAGGTGAGAACAGCAGCAGCACGAGCATCCTCATCGACCCAATGAGTGTAGGCGGTCAGAGCGTGGCGATAGGCCTCGAGATCAGAAGAGTACTGCTTGAACTTCAGGTCATAAGCAGCAATAGCAGTATCATCAGCACTCTGAGCAACATCCTTAGCCTCCTGAGAAGCATCAGCACCGAGAACAATCGGCGTCGGCGGAAGAGGAGCCACAGGAGCAGGGGGGCACGGCGGAAAGGAGACCTCGCCGGAGAGCACACCCCAAAGACGGAGACCGCGCATGTGAACTCACATAAAGGCAGCGAAATCAGGATAATTCACGCCATCAAAGATCACTGGGCAACGAGGAATCGCAACATAACCCGATGAAGAAGACATCTCTCTCTCTTTTTTCTGCTCTTTTTCTTTGAAGCAAAAACTGGTCATCGGCAGCTGCAGGCAGAGGCCGGCGAAATTCCGGCCAGCCGGGAGAAGAGGCAGCGCCTAAGGGGCGGGTAAGAACAATTCAAGCCGCCGGGGATCGATTCGGCAGCGGTTCGCCAAATGCGAACATCCGCGAGGAGTTGCGGGCGAGGATGAGTGGCGGCCTAGCTGGCGGCACGCGAGCTGGAGAAGCGGCAGTGCGCGCCAGGCGAGCGGGCGGGCGCGCCAGCGGAGACAGGTGGTCTCTAGGCGGGAGGCGGGTGGGCGCGCGAGACGGGAGGCGGGCGGTCTCCAGGCGGGGCGGGCTCCAGGATTCGAGGCGGGCGGGCTCCAGGCGGGTGGACAAGAGACACAATCTGGAGGATCAGGCTCGAGGCGGGTAGTCTCCAGGCTCCAGACGGGAGATGGGAGGCGGGCGGGAGGCGCGATCTGGAGGCGAGCGAGCGATCTGGAGGATCTCTCGATCGAGACGGGCGGGTGGTGGTCGCCCAAGGCAGATCGATCTGGAGACCGAGTACTGCTTGATCGGGATCTGGAACCGATCCGGTTCGGGAGACGGAACGGGCAACGACGATGAACTAGGCGGCGGCCGTGGCGGCGGCAGCAAGGCCGTCGGCTCTGAGGGCAGTGGCGGCTGCAGCCGGTTATGCGATTAGGAGGAGGCTAACCTAGTTCTGATACCATGTCAAGAATATACAACTTGTATTCCTCTGGGGGCCAAAGGCCACAATATATAATACAGATACAGGTGTGAATATGCAGGAAGCCCCCTAACATATGGGGAAACTACAATACAAGTATATACATCTAACAGTGGTGTAGCATCGTGCATGTGTTGCATGTTAGAGAAGAGCGGGGCGGAGCCTGGGAGCACATTGGGTCGGGGAGCACAGATGGCAGCCGACGAGCGCGCTGAGCAGGGTGCCTCGACCTGGCGGGCTGGAGCAGGGTCGGAGAAGGGAGGGGTGGGCAGGGCCGGTGAGTGTGCGGAGAAGGGTGGCTTGACCTTGTGGGCCAGGGCTAGAGAAGGGAGGGGCGGAGCGAGGCGGGAGAGCTCGCGGGCAGACCGGCGAGCGTGAGGAGCAGGGTACTCGACCTGGCAGGGCGGGGCAGTAACGCTGGGAGGACATGATGAGTCAGAGAAAAAGGTGGGCCAGAGCGTACAGTATATAGGAAGTAACAGACCAGAAATAAGGTACCAAGTCTTTTGACATAAGTGTTTAGTGGCTTACATACCCGTGACATGCATCTCGTATAGAAACTTGATGCATAGGGCCTACGGTGATATACCGGGTGTGCAACACAATCGTGGTGATCATAACCACTCTCATGATAGAGGGAAAATATCCATCCAATCCGTTTACATCCCTACTAAGGAGTGCGCAAAGGACAAGTGGTAGAGGTCATGGGTTAGTGGTAGCTGTGAGTGACCGCCAAGGTTTCCTGTTGGTTGCCTCCTCCGGTAGCGGCAGGAGGAATTACTGGCAGAAAGGGTGACATTGGGAGCGCCTCGGGAGTCGCTCGTCTGGCGATTTGGTGGACAGTTCACGTTTTTTCTGCCCAATAAAGGATGATAATACTGATAGTACTTCTCGTATTCTTGTATATCAATCATATTCCTAGTTTTTTTGTTCCTATCCTGCCAACAAATCAAGGTCTCAGCGGTATTGCACGCGAGGCTACTGTTGTCGTTTACTCCCTCCATTTCAAAATGTAAAATGTTTTAGTATTTTTTTTAAACGTATGTATCTATATGTTTTTTGGTGTGTAAGTTCAGTACAAAATGAATGAATCTTATGTTTTTTGGTGTGTAAGTTCAGTACAAAATGAATGAATCTACGTAATAAATCGTGCTTGATATATATGTTTAATAAAAGGAGATAAAACATCTTATATTTTGTGAGTATCAACTTAATATGGAACAGAAGGGGGGAGAGCCAGGGTGAGAGTGGATTTTGAGTGACAAGCTAGTTGAGGATGAAACCTGTGGTTGGATGGTTAGAAGGATGGTTGTACCCAGTCCACCAGAGTTCAAACCCCAGGTTTGACACTGTGTGTTGCATAAAAGGCGAAATATTCTTTCAGTGGGAGACGATGTTCCCGTCGACAGCGAGGCGCCCGTGGTGACTTCGTCAATCTCAAGACTCGATCCATGGCTCAGTTTCGAAGGTGCTCATAGGGCAGAGTGTGCGTGTGTGCGTTTATAGGGATGGGTGCATATACGTGTTGTGAGCGTCTTCGATTGTACTGTGTTTCTTAAAAAAAGAGAAAACAACATGACATGGACAGTACGAAGTTGATATGACCGCGACCGTGGCATATTTCTCTCTGCAGGACTCCAACTCAGCTGAACACAAACTTAATTACCGTGAAGTAGTACTGTATCTCCGTTCTCCGTTGCACAGCCAGAAAATGGCGTAGAGGAATATAAAGTCCATTTATCATTTAGAGATAAGTAGATCTGTCATTCATATCGCTAGCGGCCAAAACTCTTTCTACGTGCTCCCGTCTTTTTCATTTCGAAAGATAGGTCCTCGATCACGTGAGGACTTGGCTAAAGTTCAAGACCAAAGCTCTATACTCGCTCATGCGTACCATCCATGCATAGTGCAAAATTTACTAGCGGTATGCTCAGAGCCAGATTGCTCCGGCGGCCTTGAGCATGGGCACCAGCTTGCCGCCGAGGTGCAGCGACATGATCCTGTCGGTGGAGCCGACGAGCTTGCCGCCGATGAAAACCGCCGGGATGGGCGACGAGCGGCCGAGGCGGCGGGAAAGGTCACGCTCCATGTCGCGGCCGCGGGGGTCCTTGTCCAGCTCGTGCACAGCCGCACACACGCCGAGGCCCGAGAAGAGGGTCGTCACGGTGTGGCTCATCGGGCACTCGTTGCTCGCCGTGAAGATCACCACCGCCTTCTCAGCCGACAGCCTCGTCACCTTCTCCATCTTCTTGATGTTTTTTTTTTGAATGGAAGGAGGTATTCAGAAAGCTAGTGTCGTTTAGAACGACGGTGAAGTGGCTCTGTTGTTGTGTCTTGTCTTGTGTGATTTGTTAGTGTTGGATGCGAGGCCCTTCTTTTATAGTGGATGGGAGGGGGAAAGAGAGAGTGTATAGTAATGGTGGGGCATATAAGAATCCGCTACGTGTGCATAGCACGCTCAACGTGATTGTTGGGCATCTATCGGGTCCATTCATCTTTCTTCCTTCTTCCATTTCCCAATAGCTCATTGGCTTATGGAACCAACTTTCCTAAGGTCTTTTTCAATGGACGTTGTCGAAGTGTATAAATGGATTGCACTAGTCCTTTCTATAAGTTTGGAATTTTGGTTGCGTTGGCAAGTGTATGGAGCTTGACATGGTATCAGAGCCTAAGGTCTCGAGTTTGAGTCCTGACTTTCGCAATTTATCCTAAAATTGATGTAGACCCCTCTGTATCTACGTATAGGCCTCTTAAATCATACGTGAGTTTCAAGCTACCGCCTTCTTCCGTGCTGACTTCTCTCTGTCACACGTGAGAGGGGGTGTTGAAGTGTATAAGTGGATTGCACTAGCCCTTTTCATCAGTTCGAACTTTTGGTTGCGTTGGCTAGTGCATGAAGCTTGACATACGTTTCTTAGAATGGTATTACATGCAAATTGCTTATGTGGTACTATATTTAATGTAGATAGACGGTGAGGTTGTATCTTAGCTTAGTTACAAGCTTTACATGGTATCATAGGTAAAATACATGGTTAGTCCAATCACATGTATACATGTTCTCAAAATCATTAAATGTAGATACAAGTATTAAGATACAATCTACTACCTATGTTTGAGATTATTCGTCCTAAGGGCCAAGTTGCTAGGACCAAGACACTTCATAACTCCCTCTCATTAATCTATGTATATACACCAATAGTTTTAGATGCCTTAGAGAAGTGAGAGAAAAAATAGAACATGTATTGGACGAAAGAGGTTAATAAATGAAATAGCCCTTATAATCTCAAACAAAATAAAAAAGCTCTCAGCCCTTATAATGTCAAACAAAGATAGTATTGAATTATTTGTCTCTTAAGATATACCACTATCTGAAATAACGAGCCTCTACATGCTTTTATTTGTACCAACCAAACAAGCCTAGGTTTTCAACCTTCTTCACTGGTTAGGTTTTCTAGCTCAGATCCACATCCTGTTTAAGCACCTATTTTTGTTTGTCCTTGTAAGGACTATTTAGTTCTACAAGATGTAGAAGACATAATAGGACCATACAAGTAAAAACATCCTAGTAAAGAATTACTCACTTTGCAACCAAATAGAAGAATCCCACAATTCCAAAGATTTATGTTTGGACTAGAAACTAATAAAAATATTGGTCGTGTGATACCAAATAATAATATTCTCTTGTACTGAATCAGTGAAACTTATTATGGATCAGATGAGTATTATTAGGTTCGGGTCCAAAAGCATTTTTCATTTTACAATTTTGTTATGTCCCATGACTCTATACTTAGTGGTCTAGTTATTAGCCATACTTAAAAATAGGACATCTGACTTTGTAAAAAAGGGGTTATTCCATAGTCCTGATAGGCCAACAACAATAGTTTTATATCTTAGAATAACAATATTGAATTAAAAGTGGATTCCTAGCTTAGGTACTTGGGGGACGATACCAGAGTATTAGTACAATATAAGATGGTGGCTTAAGCTAATCGAATTCAAGATAAGGTATTTTCCCAAGAAAAGCCAGTTTTTCAACAACCCAGCTCTTGTCCATCCTGGTGGTCTAATTCCATCAATTCATTTGTGAGATCTCTTACTACAAAACCCGAAACATTTTCAAGTAGTAATCATCAAAATAGAGATCTTGCATTAAACTATATATCTTTCCATATCAAACCTTTGTGAGATCACTCAACAAGGTATGTTCCGTCCTAGGCAAAACCGCCCACCAAACGTGTAAGAGTAGACAGTCACATTTCCGCGTTATATGTTTCCTAAGGAACATGGCCTGCTAGTTATACTTCTAATTACACCATGATATGGATATTTCCTTTGATAAAGGAACATAGATGATGCATACTAGATGAGGGATACCAAGATTTAGTGGGAATATTTTGGATGCCAACCACCGATAAACATGGAATCCCACAAAAGCATGAAAGATCTAATCTTTTTCATGTCCTGGGCCACATACGATAGCATTGGATGCTGATATATGTCAATGGATTATTTAGATTACACATTATTTATAATGTTAAAATAGGTATTTCAAGTTGCACATCTGTATATATTTATAAGTAAAAAGATTTAAACCAAGAATTAATTATGTGCAAATCAGCTGCTGAATAACATTATGTGCAAATAATTTATCACCTTAGTTTTATGGTTAGTGTGTTGTGCATCTGATATTGGAATATGGTATGATATGCTAATTTTAAGCTATAATACACATCATTTGTATAAAATATTTGAACCAGCTAATTGTCTTGCGCAAATTGAAATGGATGTGAAAAACCGTAACCCAATATAGTGACACCCGATGAAAAGAAGAAGTGGATAATAGTAACGGGAATCGGTCGTACAACATGTTACACAAGGACATGGACCCTGTATAGATACTGCTTTCGTATCAATATCATGGTCGACTAGTCATCACATGTACAGGGACGAAATCAATTTGATTACACCAGGAAGAAAATAAACGAATCGATAAAGTAGGGGAACAAGGAAAAGAAATTCAAAACTAAAGAGATCATGCCACATGCATTAGGAATCGAGACCTACATGTTCAAGAGTATACCTCTCATATATGCTCACAATATGGCACCTAAGAAGCCACGTCTTTGGCTAAGGCTAGATACCTTGCTCGATCTTATCTAACCATCCATTCCATTTGTGGTTCTATTGGAATCTTGTAGATAAAGACATTGATGCATGTATATTGTGAAAAGATAAAGTTGGTAGGCCAAATGAAAGTTGCTAGACGTTTGATCACTACTTCCTCCTGTAACTGTTTATCACTTATTTTGTTGGTTCGATAGCTTAGGGTTTATATACAGTGTACGTGAGATGCCGCGATCAGAGATCACAATGTATATCACATGCAGGCAAGCCTATCGTACATATACATGTCATTTTATCCATCTACTGCTCTATAAATCTTAATTAGTTGTGTCACACCCATATTGCTATGGCTGGGCAAACGTGAAGATATGTGATTATTTAATCAAGCTGTCACGCAACAACAGTATTTAGTTAGTATTTTATATAGACTTTTTTTGCGGCGGATATAGACTTTATAAATAACTCGCCATATGCATGCATCTCAAGTGAAAAGAAATATAAAACAATTATTTTGAAATGTGTGGACAAGATTAGGTTGGTTTGAAAATGTTGACATAAAGTAGTTGGTAACTAATGTTTATGGCAAACCCAATTAAAGAAAATTAGCGAACACTTGTATTCAAATGGTATTTATTTTTCTATTTATTAATTATTATCCTTAAAATGTTATTTGATGAGAGTTTTAGTTTACTAGCACCAAAGCGAAGGGAGATCTGCAAGACAATCAAAATGGTGGACATATGCAACCATGACTCTGTGGATTCCTCTAATCATGGCTCCATACTCAGGAACTAGCGTGGTTGGGATTCTCCTGAGTGACTAACACCAGTGAATACAATAGATCTCGCAAAGGCGATTTAACTTTGTAAAAAAAATCATGCAAGGTGTTTCCATGTTTTCAGTTCTCTCAGATGATCTTTATCCACAATGGCTTACAAACCAAGAGATGAACACCCTTCACATGGACTTCTATTCGCCGCAGTTGAAAATGCATTCTTGGATGCCATTTTGAAACCTTCAAGATGAAAAATCATTTTCGACAATAAGTTATGGATTGTGTTCATCATTATCTTAACTTGTGTGGTGTTCTTATATCATATTATATTGTTGATTAGCTACTGGTCATATTATTGTACTTCTCTTAACCCTACCATAATGGCTTTCCCACTTTAGATCTATTTTGGATGTTCACTTTAAACCTTTTGTAATATTATTGTGTTTACTACTTAGTACCCCCTTGGTATGTTTACTCTGACATTAGCAACCAGTGGTTTAATTTTAGTCATAAAAGATGTAAGTTTTGTTTCTAAATTATCCTCCTTAAGTGAAGGCCATAAAATTTTCCTTGTTCTTGCAAAAAGAGCATTATATGTTCATTTAAGTTTTCTTTGCTTTTCAAGTAAACCTTGCATGTCTTGGTCCCTTATAAGTTGTTCTAAATCATATATCTACGTATAAAAACAATTTTTTCTATATTGTGGGAGAAGTTCTTTAGAAACTTCTAATATCTGTATAGAGATATCAAAGGCCCATATGATCAGTGTAGCAGTCCTACGTCACCACTCACACAACATTTTATATATGTTCTCATTCATAGAAGAACATAATTCATCTATTTTATGCTTAGATGTTGAAGCTGATTTCACCCCTTATTACTGCTAATTCCAAAAAAAATAATATCCTCATGCATATTCCAATATACAAATATTAATATTCATAACTTTATGGAGTTATCAACACATAAATTAGAATCTTGATTGCATTATGAAGGCCATCATCAGAAATGACATCTTTTGTAAAGTGCTAGAGGTATTTCTTTGGTTCCATACAAGTGGTTGCACAACTTTCTTTTGTTGATCTAGTGTAGAAATCGACCAAGCAATGTGTGTATGAATTAGATGACAATGTAAAAACGTATATAAAATGTACACATAATACTTACATACACATATCATTTATTACCTTGACTTATATATGCATTACCCTCGGCATTGAAAAAGGGTAAACGAATAGGCATACATCGATAGGAACAAAAATAATAAAGGATATTACAACAATCACACACATCACTTTGTATCGCTAGCTACTAACAAGATCAAACCTTGTAATTATCAAGGAAAAAGGATTGAAATTAAAAAACCTTCCTTGATGCATCTAGGTTAATTAGGTTCTTCTAGGTAAAATTGTAGTTCGCATGTACTCTTCCTAGACCATATCTTATTCTTCATGGTACATCGTGTGTTCCTGTCTATAGCCAGAGAGCACCGGCATTTTTGAGCATGGGGACTAGCTTGCCACCAAGATGTAGAGATATGACCTTGTTAGTCCCACCGACAAGCTTCCCTCCGATGAAGACAACCGGTATGGAGGGTCCTCTCCTAAGCATCTTGAGGAGCACCCGCTCCATCTCCTTGCCCCTAGGGTCCTGGTCCAGCTCATGCACCAGTGCATTGATGCCGATCTGGTCACTAAACAGACGCTCCAGAGTGTGGCACATGCAATCAGAACTTAGGGTGAAGACCACCAATGCGCGTTCAGATGGTAGCTTCATCAAACAGTCCATCTATTTGTCTATCTAATGTGTGATTTACGTGCACACACACCTAGAAGCGAGTTAGTGAGCAAGGAGACTTAGGGTGTGTTGGTAGCATGGAGATGTGCTTCCTTTTATAAGTACAAAGGTAATGGTTTCCTTTAACATGTTCGGTGGTCCAAAGGAAGTGTTTCGAACATGCCAGATTGCAACCGCTTGATCTTGATATATTCAACTTTATTATGCTGAAAAAATGTTAGAATAAATCTGCATGCCCTCACATATATAGAAAGTGATCTTTGACTCTGGTCGACTAGAATATAATTGATTCAAGGCTATACAGTCATCATGGCAGATGGTTACGGGTCCAATCTACCAAATCCAAGTGGCCCCTGCCACTAGTGTGAAATAGTTGGTATGGATGGAGATCAGTTTGGATAATACATGCATCGAACCGTCTTTTGTTCAATAGGCCCCAAAGTATAAATGTTGGATTTTTTTGAGTTGACTTGATAAGAAACACGCTACGTATACCTATATATGGTACTGTCAAATACCCACCTCACTCTCTTCTCTGAGCACACATGCATGGATTTGGCTACTAAGCTTGTATCGTTCATGAATTGTTTGTTGGGATGGAGATACAAGCATAAAAAAAATCCCATCAAGCTCCCACATCATCCTCTATGAGCGACTCGGGAAAACGCCCCAACCCTAGCCTTGGCAGCCCAATACAATGCCTAGAAAAATGTTAATGTAAGAAAGAATACAGGGAAGACACATAGGGTTACTGCAAAGACATACTATTTCTCGAACGGGTTATATGTGTAATGTGAGTAAAAAAAGAGGTTCTAAATATGTAACCTACTATATTTTTTTATGCATACCATTTTTGTACTACCTGGAGGATGCTTGGCGCAGCAATAGATAAATTATTTTGTTGGTTAACTAAGGAATAAGTGTTCTCTTATGTCCCATGTTATTGTGCTACATAGACTCATATGTGAAAATTATAGTAGTCTCGGTGTCATTTTCAGCAAACTATACTCTTGCAAATAATATTAAATAAGTTAGTTGAATAACGTTGCTAAAGAAACTATCGGCACAAACACTATGATAGTTTGGGGAGTAATATGTTTCATCCATACCATCTTTGACTCACTGCATGTACATAATAACATGACACCGCAAGATATCCAAAGGGCAATAAAATCAGTATAAGGAGAGGTCTTAAAGCATATGTAGCATAGGATCTGCTCACATAAAGAAGACATGCATTAAAGAATCATAGGTTGAAAATTCTGTTCGGCCAGGTCCCTCCATATGTAGGTGTGTTGGCAACCCAACATTAGCCCGTGAAGTCCAACACGTTTCAACCGTTGATCAATCTTCATATCCAACGGCTAAGGTGCTCTTTGGAGAGGTGTAGAAAAGAAAACCATAGCCACCCTTGGTGGTTGTGCATGTGAGTGTCTCAATCAGAGAGTGAGAAAGTAAGAGAAGCAAGCCATTGTGGCTTCTTTTGAGAGAGGGTGAGAGAACACACAAGAACACCACAACCTATGAGAGGATAGGAAGAAGAAGAGGTGATTTCTGTCCAGATTTCTGAGATCTGGCCGTTATGTCTTCAAGCTGGTGTTTGGAGGCTCAAACGTGCTTGGTATTGGCCCCGAACTTGGTGAACTTATTCCTTGCTTTGAGTACTTCAATCTGGTTAGCTGGTTTGAGATTTGGGTAAGTGTAGAATCATATTTGGAAGCGTTTTAGTCAGTTCGGACTGTTGCAGTTTCAACACAGAGCAGTTTTTGTAGACGAACAGTTTGGGCTGGCAAACTATTTCCGGTTGAGCTGAAATTTGGCATGTATGTTGGGTACTGTGATGTCAGCTTGTCTACCAAGTTTGGTGCTGATTGGATCTGTGGTTTAAGAGCAGTTTCCTGATTACCAAAGAGGACAGAAAATGAGATACTCTGCTTTGCCGTAATCTTTCTCTCAAGTGGTTATTGTTGTTGTTGCCGGTTGGCAACATGTTGAGTATGTTGTACATCTCTAGATGTTCTTGAGAAGACTCTGTACCCAAGTTTCTCATAGTGAAGCTCGCGTGGACCGGTTGGTCCACACCCGTGGTTTTTTCCTTCTCACCTTGAGAAGGGTTTTCCACGTAAATCCTCGTGTCACATGTGTATGTGCTCATTATTTTATTTCTACTGCATATCTGTTGATTGAAACTATTCTCGGGATTTACTGCAAGCATCGGGGGTTGTGTATATTCCCCCAGCAAAGTGATATCAGAGATGAGGTTCAGTTTGTACTCAGTTTCAGAGCAAGGTATGTTTTGGGCTAAGTGCATTTGCGTGTGGTGAAGGATGGAAGTGAATATCAACAAAATGATTTCTTTGAATGATAAAAATTATCAAACATGGAAGATTAAGATGAAGGACTTGTTATATGTGAAGTATTACTTAAAATCCGGTGTTCTCCACTATGATTTCGAGTGATATGCAAGAAGATCAGTGGGAGGTACTTCATCTCCAAGCTTGTGGGTTCATCCGACAATGGGTGGATGATAATATTTTGAACCATATCATTAATGAGTCACATGCACGTACCTTATGGAAGAAATTGGAGGAATAACATGCCCGCAAAGAAGGTACTAACAAGATGTTTTTGATCAAGAAATTGATGTGTTTGAGGTACAAGGTGGGCACTTCAATTGCAGATCATGTGAATGAATTTCACGGCATTATAAATCAACTATCTTAAATGGGAATCACATTTGAAGATGAAGTGAGAGTCTTGCTGCTACTTGGCTCATTACCGGACACTTGGGAGTCCTTTAAGGTCACCATGTGCAATTCAGCACCTAATGGAGTAGTCACTTGGAACCTTGTGAAGACCAATGTACTAAATGAAGAGTCTAGAAAAAATGCTGATAAGGATGATTCTTCCTCACATTCTGAAATGTTAGTGACCGAGTCACGGGGGAGAACCAAGAGCTAAGGTCCGAGTAAGGGAGGAGAAAGAAGTAGAAGCAAATTAAGAGGCAAAGACAAGTATGATGGTATTATATGCCATCATTGCCATGAGAAAGTCCATATCAAGTTGCATTTTGAACAATGGAAGAAAGACATAAAGAAATATTAGAAAGTTCAGAAACAAACCAACAGTGATAGTGATAGTGAGGGAAGCCAGATTGCTGTGTTTGAGGATATCATTGACGAGGTTTAATCTCATCAATGCCCATTGTTATGGACTTGGGTTTTGGAGAATATGGGGATGCTGGAGATCGTGGCACGGTTAACAGACAAGCAACCAGGGGACACGAGATTTACCCAGGTTCAGGCCCCCGGAGGGAAAACCCTACTCCTGCTTGTCTGCTCTTGATTACGGCGGAACCGAAGGTTACAGGGTGCGCACATTCGATCTGGCGTGGAGGTGTGTACGAAAGTAGGAGTCGAGAGATCTAGGACGTGCCCTCCTGGCCTTTATATAGACTTTAGGCAGGTCCCAGGCATAGTCCTAGTCGGTTACAGGTTCTAGGGTTTTACCCCTTTGAATTTCCTATCTACGCTAGTCTTGATCTCCAAGGATCCGAAGGCATCATGGGCCTTGGCCACCCGAAAATCTTCATGGGCCAGCGTATATCTACTGTGGGCCTTCCTTGGGCTGGACCAGGTATGCTGAAGTAACGTACCCGTAGGGTATAACCATGTCAGTAGCCCCCGAGTGTTCAGTCGAATCGTAGATTCGGCTGATGACTCTTCCATTTTTCGGGTGCAACTATGTATGTAATAATATATGTGTGTAGGGATTATTGACGCGTGTGTCTGACTCACCCGACGGATCAAGGTCAGTTAACTGTCTTAGGACGAAACAACAAGATCTTCTTCAAGTTCGAGTCCCTCAACTCGAACCTGGAACATATGCTGGGGCAATTCGACTCAGGCCGCGGAGGACTTACAAGAGTGGAATTCTAGTGATTTTAATTAAAGTACCCAACGCGTCCGTCGGGATTTTTCATCATGCCTGTTGACATGGATTTGTACTTGCAGAGCGTAGTCATGTACGTTGCCAGGCCGTTAGATGATATCTGCAGGTCTTATCTTTGTGTCGCAGACACAGCATCCGAATGTTTGTCACCGCGGAGGTGTTTCGGGTGGCCAAGGAGATCGTTGCTCACTCAGCGTTTTGTTGGGGCAGAGATGCCAAAAAGTTTTTGCGTGCTGATCCGAAAGATCACAGTCGAAGAATTCATAGGGTGCGCGACCAGCGCTCCCTATGGGAGTAGCCCCCGAGTGTCTGTTCGAGTCGTAGACTCGAGCAGAGACTTTAGTTCAAGCATTTGTTCGGTTGTTAGGTCCGTAGGACTCAAAATTTTTCGGATGATTAAATCCATCCTTCCTATGGGAGTAGCCCCCGAGTCATTAGTGGAGTCGCAGAATCGACGTAGGACTCGAAGAAATACTTTGTCGTTATTCATCTTCCGGGTGCGCGGCCAGCACTCCTGATAGGAGTAGCCCCCGAGTATTTAGTCGAATCGAAGATTCGAGTGAGTACTCTTAGCTCTTAGCTGTGGAGCCGAAGAATTGTAGTTGGTGCTAGTATAGCTTTTGATGACATCAATGCTGACAATCGATGACCTCAAGCGTCTGCTACGCCAGAGATGACTTGACTGGATGAACATGGGTCCCACTTGCTGACTTTGAATTGACCGGTCACGCGCGGCGTGGAGATAATTACGGCGTCTCCTCGATTTCTGCGCGTAGTGGACGGCGTGGTAACGACGGTTCGATGTGATGTTGACACGTGTACGGCCAGATCTGCCGTTGGCGTTAGGTCTTCTGGATGGACGGCTGTCGTGCGTCGTCTTCGCTGTTATAATCATTGGGGGAAACCGTGGCTTGTTTTCACCGCACCAGTTCATCTGTTCACTGCCTCCTTGTGCTTTAGCGATTCTTGCTTCGCGCTGGGATTTCCTTCCACATTTCTGTCGCGCTTTCTGCGTTTGCACCGCCGGCGCCGCCGTAGCGTGATGGGGAAAACAAAGAAGTCTTCATCTGCAGTTTGGACCAGCGCCGCCGGAGGAAAGAAGGGCACCGCCGCTACTCGTGTCACCGATGGTGGCTGGCGGTGTAGGGGTTCGTAGCATGGAAAAACAAAATTTTCTATCGCATACAAACAAACAAGCCAAGATCTATCTACTAGATTGTAGCAACGAGTCGATGGAATAACTTACCCTCGAAGATTCCAAAGCGGTTAACGAGAGCAGATTCTCGTGGGTGATGTAGTCGTACTCTTCCTGATCTCAAGATCGTGTAGACGATCCTTCCGACGCTGCGTTCCGGCAGCGCTCCCGCAGTCGGTCACACGTTCGGTACTCGACGAAGACCTTCCTCTCCCTTGTTCCAGCAGGCAGCGGAGGTTGTAGCACTCTCCTCGCGATTCCGGCAGCACAACGGCGTGGTACCGGAAGTAGAGGGGAGATCCCGCAGGGCTTCGCCTTAAGCCGGAGCGAGTATGGTGGAGTATGAGAGAGGGCTATTAGTGGTCTAGAGATTAGACACACCAATTAGAAGGCTCTAAACCGCAGGCTAGAGCAATTAGAAGCTCTAAACCAAAACGGCTCTAAACCGGAGATTAGAGGATAGGAACTTGTGTGTCTAGAGGAGGAGGCCCTGCCCCTCCTTTTATAGGTGGAGGGGCTGGCGCGCCAGGGGAGGGAGGGGAGTCCCTCCCCAACTCGGCCTAGGCTGGCCGCCGGCTTGGAGGAGAGGGACTCCTCCTCCAAGTTGGTTTCAACCTCCTCTTGCTTGTTTCCCACAGCTTCTGCTTCCCAGTTCTGTTTTCCACGCTTCTGTTTTAGCCGTCGACTTTCAAACCGCAGTTTGACTTTTCAGTTTTGGAACAGCAAGAACACTTAGTACATGATGCAATCATTCAATGACACATTCATGTACCCTCCCCCCCGGAGTGCCGGACAATCCGGAACCTTCTAGAACATTCCGATGAAAACACCGGAATCATTCCTGAACTCAAACGGGACTTTCCTTATATGAATCTTATTCTCCGGACCATTCGGATCACCTCGTGACATCCGGATCCCATCCGAGACTCCGAACAACATTCGGTCTCTTTCTCATAATACCATAACTACTCAAAACAACGTCGAATCCTTAAGTGTGTCTCACGGTTCGTGAATTATGCGGACATGATCGAGACAATTCTCCGAACAATAACCAATAGAGGAATCTGGAAATTCATATGGCTCCCACATATTTCTCACGATTACTTTGATCGAATGAACCACTTACATACGATACCAATTTCCCTTTGTCTCACGATAGTTTACTTATCCGAGGTTATGATCGTCGGTATCTCTACATACCTAGTTCTACCTCGTTCCGATAAGTACTCTTTTCGTTCGTGATATGTGATCCCTTGTGACCCAGTCACATGCTTGCAAGCTAATTGGATGACATTCCACCGAGAGGGCCCAGAGTATATCTATCCGTCATATGGATGGACAAATCCCACTCTTGATCCATGTGTTTCAACCAATACTTTCCGAACACTCAATGCCATCTTTATAGCCACCCAGTTACGGTGTGGTGTTTGATGTCATCAAAGCATCCATCCGGCAAAGGTGATATGCATGATCTCATGGTCGAAGGAATTAGGTTACTATGTATCAGAAAGCATATAGCAATTGAACTTTTTGAAATGACTTGATCTTTATGCTACGCTTATCTATAGGAGTATGTCCATCACATCATTCTCCTAATGATATGATCCTGTTGTTAATAACATCTCTATGTTCATGATCAGGAAACCATGATCATATATTAACCAACAAGCTAGTTTAACAAGAGGCTTTACTCGGGACTCTTATTTTAGTTTACAAATCACACAAGTATTAATGTTTCCGGTTAATACAATTATAGCATGGTATGTAAATATTTATCATAAGTGTGAAGATATGATAATAACCACTTTATTATTGCCTCTTGGGCATATCTCCAACAGTCTCCCACTTGCACTAGAGTCAATAATCTAGTTTCAAACCTTTGTGTATTCAACACCTATTGCTTTCCGGTGTTGTATGTACACGATTGCTAGTGGTCAACTGATCTCCGGATCTGACACTTCTAGGTCCGTGTGTAATTGCATGTCTTTGCGTCTTTACGCATCACTCATTCTCTAATGAGATGGCTTTGTATAAATTTGGTCTTTCGGTGTGACCTTTAGTTCTTTGGGGTTAAAACATGTTGATAATATTGTCGCACAATATATCTTCATAGTATTATCCCCGTGAACTACACCTAGTTTGATAACAAACTACTTGACACAAATGCCCTCTTTTGCTGCTAAAATAGCAGTCATATACTTAGCCTTTTGTTGTAGTATCTGTCACAATGTCTTAACTTTGGAACTCATCCAAATCCATTATGGAACTCACTTTCCATTATATTGTGCCACCCTTAGTTTAGATTGAGATAAACTTAATTTGTACTTTGTGACAAAACTAGTATCAATGTAGTACTTTTACAATGAACTAACCATCTATTTGTCACTTCTACAAATAATATACTCTTAGTTCTTCCACAAGATCATAAGAATATCCTTACTATTGTCCAATGATCATCTTACGAATCATTCTGGTATATGCTCACAACATTTAGAGCATAGGACATATCTGGATTTGTACATATCACAGTATGATTGATATAAATACTCTTTGTGATTTCATACATCAAGTATCAATCTATACTTGATTATTTGTTTCACTTTACCAAATGTCAATACACTTGAATATATATCATCAACATTGAACTCATTCAATCCTTTCTGTGCGACAAGAACCTCTCTTGTAGTTTCTATATTGAACTCATTCAATATCTTGTCTATGCACTTCTGGCACAACCATATTAGCGTCTATTGATGCCAAATATTTGGGTTTTGCCTAAGTCTTTCATCGGGATGAAATTCTTAATATGTGTTAATAAAAGATACATCTTTTCTAATCAACAATATGTCCTCCACATAATGTATTAGAAATATGTCTTAGCGCTCCCACTTAATTTCTTGCAAACGCAAGCATCTTCATTGTCTTTGATGAAATTAAACTCTTTTAACAGTTTCATCATAGTGAAGATTCCAACTCCGCGATGCTCACTTCAACCATTGAAGTTTGCATATGCTTTTAGCATCCTTTGAATCAACAAAACCCTATGGACCGTGTCATGCACACGTCCTAGGTAACGATTCTATTAGAAGAACTTGTTTTGTTTATTAAACTACCATATAACAAATTATATGTAGTGGTTGCTATATTAATCCGTCTAGACTAAATATCGCTATGAAAGATCAAATCTTGTCATAGTCAACCTTTGAACATTGTTGTGAACTCTTTCCCAACATGTCGACTATTTCATAGATGTGCAACATCCATGTCTATTTATTTATAGATCCAAACACAACTGTAAGGTCTTACACCTTTCTCGAGGGTCCTTCAAGTTCAAAACTTGATTTCTCGTGTATGGAACTATCACGGATTTTATGGCTTCAAGCCATTTGACGGAGTCAGGGCCCATCATCACTTATTTGCATGTAGTCCGTTCATTATTCTCAAATAATGATTCACCCCTCAAATCTTGGTATTTGATTGTTTACTCGACCTACTTGTTTCAATAGGAACTTAGATCTCCGTGACCACAACCTTTGAAGCACGTGAGCCACGAGCATTGTTGCTGCCTCCGAAACACTTTTCGGTGCTGCGCAACTCTGCACATATAGCTAAGGTTATTTTAACCTTATCAAAGTTCTATTGTCCTCCCACTTAACTTTTCACAAAAAAATCCTTCTCAAAGAAACTAGACGTTCTAAGCAACAAACACTTTTGTCTCCGGTGTTTATGGAGGAATACTTAACAGTTTATACAAAGACAGGTTCATCCGACTTTGGTTGCACACATCTTTCTTATGCACAGCATACCAATGTTTAAGAAAGGACAACTTGGGTTTTATCCCAAACCATAACCTTATATGGTGTCATTTCAACGGATTATGATGAAGCTCTTTTCAGTGGAAAAATGGTAATCTCTAAAGCTTTTAATCTTTAAAATATAATGGCAGTTTTATGAATTACACCTTCGATCTTACCATGTCAAACAAGGTTTAATTACATATCTCGAACGCTCCATACTCTTATGGTGTTTCGGGAAAATGCAAATCCACTAACGATTCCTTTAAACCTTATGTATTATGCTAAACTTGTAACTCAAATATATTCCTTTATGATCTTATCATAAACTATTTATATTCTTGTTACAATGATTTTGCACTTCATCTTGAAAGTCCTTGAACTTTTCAAATGTTTCACACTTCATCCTTATTAAGTAAATATTCATATATTCACTCAAATTTTGGAGAAAGCACATGAAGTTGAAATCCATCACTCTTGACTATACATAATGGACTTCATACAACAATATGTACAAGTTCCAATAAGCTAGTCTATCGTTCCTTTTGGCCTATGAACGAAGTTTTAATTATCTCTAGGAAAGTTTCTGGCGTCATTTGATCAAAATCAAATAGACTCCAAAATTCCATCCATATGGAGTTTCTTCATGTTTTCTTTCAATATAATTTAAACGGCGATGTCACTTCCTAAGTGATCTTTCAATCAATTTGTCTTTCGACATCTTTAGCACTAGTTTTATGGATGTGATATCTCCAACGAGATTTGCAAATCATCCATCTTTTATAGATTACGGCAATTATTTGAACAACCCTTTTGTTCTCATAATACCTGATAAAACAAATCTTGAAGGCAAGCTTTGATGTTTAACGAGCAAAACAATAACCCTTTATTTTGTTCTCGATGAACATCATCACATATTCTTTTGCTAGTTACTTAGGCCATTGTAGTTCATGAATTTTGTTGTTTCGTATGACGATTCACACCAACAAATTCAGTATCAAATACTTAAGAACCACATTGTTTGATAAGCAAAGAATATAGCCATAACATGTATATCATCTATATACTTAAACTGAACAATTCTAGTCTTTTCTTTTCTACCATATACTTATGAGATTCTCTTCAAGATTTCCTTTTACATTTGAAAGAATCTATCAACATCAATTAGTGGAGTCATTCATATGACACATAGTCCAAAGCGTGTATAGTTAAATACCAATGTCTTTGGACTTGCACTTTGAAGTAGATCACCATCATCAAATGTTTGGTGTTCTTTCAAATTCCTTTCTTTAGTAATCTCTTGGTGTAGTAAATATTTTTCCTACATCAAATATTCACCCTTATCATGGAATTATCCATGATCAAGCTACTATTAGCTTGTAACGGTGAATCGTGAGTATAATGTTGCTCTCCCAAAACTTTTGGAGGTTTAGGACAACTAGTGTCTCCAACCTTTTGCAAATTCTCATCAAATATGAGAACATGACTTTAGCCATATTATACTCTATCATGTTGCAACCAAAACTTCGTTTCAGATATCACAATATCTTCCACAAATCATGGTTTCTGAAACAACTCTTTCAGATCCTTAGATAACCTTGATATTAGGAGAATCCTTTGAATATCAAGAATCATGGAGACAAACATGATACTTATATACTAACACTTGGAATTGTTACTCTTGATTTAATACTAATTATTAAACTTCATGGAGTAACCAGAACTTACTGAAAGTTTGCAATAGGACTTTTAAACTTTAGATTAACACTTCAAAACAATACGATACCAGTTCGTAAAGTAACTAACCAGAATTCTATAGTTCTATCATCTCAATTATAACTAAGCGCAAGGTGGTAAACGGATGCCAAGGACTACAACAACTATGCAAATTCACTTTGATTTAGTTTATGATAAATTGAGTTCTAATTAATAATTAAATTAATCTAGGTGAACTCCCACTCAAAACAATATCCCTCACATTGTTTTAGTGATCACACGAACCAAATCCACCACATCAAAACCGATCATCACAAGAGTTGATATAGCTTCAATGGCGAACAATCAACATGTTCATCATATCTACTATATGACTCATGCTCTACCTTTCGGTAATCCGTGTTCCTGAGGCCATGTCTGTACATGCTAGGCTCTTCAAGATCAAACCTTAGTTTCCGCATGAGCAAATCTGGCTTGCTCACGTTGTATACACTTGTAGAATCTAACACACCCGATCATCACGTGGTGCTTCGAAACAACAAGCTTTAGCAACGGTGCTAACTAAGGGCGAACACTTTATGACTTGAAATTCATGTGCATGAGGGATCATCTTATAATGCTACTGTCGTCTACTAAGCAATACAAGATGCATAAAGGATTAACATCACATGCAATTCAATAATATGTGATATGATATGGCCTTTCTTCTTTGTGCTTCCGATCTCCATCTTCAAGCACGAACATGATCTCCATCATCACCGGCATTGCATCAAGGTCAATGACGCTGCTCCATGGTTGTCGTCCACCGGCTTCAACTATTACAACCTCTTTGAATAGACACGCGGGTCTTAACATAAATTAAAGAAAACCATATGGCTCCTGCCGGTTGCTAACTTACAATAAGGAACATTGCATACATCAAATATAATCACAATCATGGCCATATCACATCATCAGACACCCCCAAAACAAAGTTAGACCTCTACTTTCTTTGCATATTTTACGTGGTTTGGGGCTTTCAATAAGTGTCGTTCTAACTTACGAACAAGAACCACAACATTGATACTAGCATTGTTGATCACCCGTTGTAAATTGGATCTTAACTATGCTAGGAGAAACAGCACCATAAAGCCACTTATGCAATACAAGTTGCATGTCAAGCGTGGAGCAAGTCTCATGAACGATGTCATGTAAGGTTAGCCCGGCCGCTTCATCCCAACATACCGCAAGATGCAAAGTACACAAGAAGCAATCGACAATAAAAGCATCAACGCCCACAATGACCATTGTGTTCTACTCGTGCAATGATCTACATATAGACACGGCTCGATACCCTTTGTAGGGGTTCGTAGCATGGAAAACAAAATTTTCTATCGCATACAAACAAACAAGCCAAGATCTATCTACTAGATTGTAGCAACGAGTCGATGGAATAACTTACCCTCGAAGATTCCAAAGCGGTTAACGAGAGATTCTCGTGGGTGATGTAGTCGCACTCTTTTCGATCTCAAGATCGTGTAGAAGATCCTTCCGGGCTGCGTTCCGCAGCGCTCCCGATCGGTCACACGTTAAATTTCGTGAAGACCTTCCTCTCCTTGTTCCAAAGCAAGCGGAGGTTGTAGCACTCTCCTCGCGATTACAGCGGCAACGGCGTGGTACCTAAGTAGAGGGAGATCCCGAGGCTTCGCCTTAAGCCGGGCGAGTATGGTGGAGTATGAGAGAGGGCTATTAGTGGTCTAGAGATTAGACACACCAATTAGAAGGCTCTAAACAGGCTAGAGAAATTAGAAGCTCTAAACCAAAACGGCTCTAAACCGGAGATTAGAGGATAGGAACATGTGTGTCTAGAGGAGGAGGCCCTGCCCCTCCTTTTATAGGTGGAGGGCTGGCGCCAGGAGGGAGGAGTCCCTCCCAACTCGGCCTAAGGTTGACGCCGGCTTGGAGGAAAGGACTCCTCCTCCAAGTTGGTTTCAACCTCCTCTTGCTTGTTACCCACAGTTTCTGTTTCCCAGTTTCTGTTTTCCACAGTTTCGCTTTAGCAGTTTGACTTTCAAACCGGCGTTTGACTTTTCAGTTTTGGAACAGCAAGAACACTTAGTACATGATTCAATCATTCAATGACACATTCATGTACCCTCCCCCCCCGGAGTGCCGGACAATCCGGAACCTTCTAGAACATTCCCGATGAAAACACCGGAATCATTCCTGAACTCCGAAACGGGACTTTCCTTATATGAATATTATTCTCCGGACCATTCCGGATCACCTCGTGACATCCCGGATCCCATCCGAGACTCCGAACAACATTCAGTCTCTTTCTCATAATACCATAACTACTCAAAACAACGTCGAATCCTTAAGTGTGTCTCCCTACGGTTCATGAATTATGCGGACATGATCGAGACAATTCTCCGAACAATAACCAATAGAGGAATCTGGAAATTCATATGGCTCCCACATATTTCTACGATTACTTTGCGATCGAATGAACCACTTACATACGATACCAATTTCCCTTTGTCTCACGATAGTTTACTTATCCGAGGTTATGATCGTCGGTATCTCTGCATACCTAGTTCAACCACGTTACCGATAAGTACTCTTTTCTCGTTCCCGTGATATGTGATCCCTTGTGACCCAGTCACATGCTTGCAAGCTAATTGGATGACATTCCACCGAGAGGGCCCAGAGTATATCTATCCGTCATATGGATGGACAAATCCCACTCTTGATCCATGTGTTTCAACCAATACTTTCCGAACACTCAATGCCATCTTTATAGCCACCCAGTTACGGTGTGGTGTTTGATGTCATCAAAGCATCCATCCGGCAAAGGTGATATGCATGATCTCATGGTCGAAGGAATTAGGTTACTATGTATCAGAAAGCATATAGCAATTGAACTTTTTGAAATGACTTGATCTTTATGCTACGCTTATCTATAGGAGTATGTCCATCACATCATTCTCCTAATGATATGATCCTGTTGTTAATAACATCTCTATGTTCATGATCAGGAAACCATGATCATATATTAACCAACAAGCTAGTTTAACAAGAGGCTTTACTAGGGACTTTTATTTTAGTTTACAAATCACACAAGTATTAATGTTTCCGGTTAATACAATTATAGCATGGTATGTAAACATTTATCATAAGTGTGAAGATATGATAATAACCACTTTATTATTGCCTCTTGGGCATATCTCCAACAGGCGGCGATCAAAAATGCGGGAGAGCGATCTCCGCAAACTGCGCGAGCGGGGCCTGATCCCGCAAGATACGGCGGCCGTCAAACTCCCTGGCAATGAGGTAATCCCCCGTCCCCCATCTGGGTATCGGGTCATGTTTCTCGCCTTCGTTTTGCGTGGGTTTTCGTTTCCAGTCCATGACTTCCTTCGTGGACTGCTCTTCTTCTATGGGATTCAGCTTCATCATCTGTCTCCCAATTCTCTTCTCCACATTGCGTGTTTTATCACTTTTTGCGAGTGCTGGCTTGGCATTGAGCCGCACTTTGGCCTCTTCCGGAAGCTCTATTCCGTGAAAAGGCAGTCTGGTTCGGATGGTGTGTATCCCATTGGGGGTTGCATCATCTCCCTTAGTCCCAATATTCTCTTCTTTTCTTTTTCCATGTCCGAATTTGTCCAGTACTGGCGGAGGCGATGGTTTTATTCCGCGACTCCGTAGTGCCCGGGCAAGATTTTGGTCTTGTTCCCTTTGACCCCTCCCAATTGATTGAGAAGAAAAGATCCTGTAAAAACCAAATCTTGGACGGTGAAGTGGCGGAGATAGAGGCCCTTTATCGTTGGGTGGAGGATCTCCAACTGATTCCGGAGAAGGAGGTGAACGGCGTGGACATCATCCGGACGTTTCTTGAGCGTCGGGTGCAGCCTCTCCAAGTGAGGGCGCACCCAATGTTTCTTTATTCTGGGTGCCGTGATCCGACGAGGGTTTCGAGTGAGAAAATCTCCGAGGGGGATCTTGACAGGGCCCTTCGCGCGCTGCTGAAGTTCAAGGTCGGAGAAGAAATCCCGGGGAAGTCGCTGACCCCTCCCTTTTCTTCGACGTTGGCCGTACCGAAGGTGTAGATTTGTGCACGTAGTGCTCCCCTTTTTTTGTCGGCTGTGTATTTGTTTCCTTTGTTTGCTAACAAAGTTTCTTCTCATCTTGCAGAGCTTCAAAGTGCCGGGCATGGTACCACCGTTGCCCGAAAGGTATCCGAATGCCCCGGATAATGAAGTGGTTCATTCCGTGTCCGAGCTACCGTCAGCGCGATCTCCAGCGGAGGATGCCAACGAGTCGAGTGAGGACCATACGTGAAAGAGGTCGCGGAGCTCTAGCGAGTCTTCGGATGCCTCGACTCCTCCGACTCCCAGAAACCCTCTAAGCCTTGAGCGTCATGATGATGGTCATGGAGGCTCTTCCTCTCCTATTCCTGCCATTCCTGTGGGGGCTGTAGCGCCGCACCCGCCAGCAAAGAGGAACAAGTAAGAAAAGAAGGAGGAGAAGAAGGAAGAGAAGAAAGAGGAGAAGAGGGCCCGAAGGGCTTCTCCTATCTTCGACCTGAGCGCATTGGGCTTGTAAGTTTTCATGTTATACTGTTGTCCTTGTTCCTTCGTGATTTTTGCACTTGTGCTGATTGGTTTGTATGCAGGCAATCCTCCCATGATTCCTCCAGTGATGGTGAACAGGAGATGATGGGAGAGTCGAAAATTTGCGTCTCCTCCACCTCAAACGGTGGCGACTTCGGGTGGCGCGGCTCCGGATCCTCCGTTGCAGGAGGTGCAGGTGGTTGCGCCTCATAATTTCGCAGGCGGACCTTCGGGGTCGTCATCAGAGCATGTAAGTTTTTCTGCCTCATGGGGGGAGCCCCCGAGTGTCTTCGTGTGCGAATCTTGTTTATACTCCTTTGTGTTGGGCGTAGCCCCCAAGCCCTTTTCTTACTGACATTTCTTTTTCTGCAGCCTTTTGTGCAAGAGGCCAAGCGGCTTGTGCAAGAGCGCCTGGTGCTAGAGGCGAACCTTTGGCAACTTCAAGGTATCTATCTGACTTTTCTCTTATGTATCCTGGTTTAGTTCTTTGACATTTGTTTGTTTTGAATGCATAGGAGCATAACAAGTCTCTCCGTGAGGTTGACGCTCTCAAGAAGAGCCTTGGTCAATCGGAGCAGAAGGCCGGAGCCGCCGTTGGTGCGAAAGAACGCCTTGAGCTAGAGCTGACTAAGGCAGCCGAAGCGAAAGAGCGTCTGCAGCAGGTAGCCGCAGATCGTGAGGAGCAGCTGGCCACGGTTGCGGCTGCTCGCGAAAAAGAGGTGGCGGCGAAGCTCATGGCTGCTGCCAAGGCTATTTCGGGCGAGTACTAGTTTTGTACTTTTTTCTTTTCCTTCGGGTCTTATTTTATGCGGCTTTTCTTCATGTCTTTGTTCTTTTTGCCTCAGATGCCGCAGGCATCGAGTTCGACCGCGGTGCTCTGGAGCACGGGAGTGCTCTAGATGATGCCACTGCGGCGGTCGAAGACCTCTGCAGCACCGTCGTCAAGTCCCTTGCCAAGGCGAAAGAGGTCCTTGGTTGCTTCTACAAGGAGCTTGTCCCGAAGGGCGCAGCCCTTGACGATGTGGATGCTCTGGCGGAGGCTCTGTCAGCCGAAGCGCCTGCGGCGTATAAACACAAGCAGAAAGGCATCGGCGCATCCGTCGGACTGGCGATGGCCATGGCGGCTGGAGCGGAGCTGGATCTGCCCCAGATCACTTCTCGGATGCCGACGGCTGCGGATGGATCCGAGGTAGCCTTTGCTGCCTATTCTGCTCGCTGCAGGCGATATGGGCCCAAGCTCATTGATTTGTTGTCTGAGTATGCACTGCGGCAGCAGGGTGGGACCAAAGCTAGGCAGTCTGGCTCCGAAGCGACTCAGGCTCCTGCATCTTAGTCATAGTAAATGTAGGCTAGTTTGTTTTTGTTGTAAATATCTTGAAGAACACCATCCTTGTGCCACGTAGTGGCTTTATATATTCAATGAATTTCTCTGAGTTGTGCTCCATCCTTGGCTGAATGTTTGTGTTCCTTTCTTTTGCTGCCGCTCTAGGTTCCTTCGGGTGCTGACCCTGTTGACGCTCCATCCGCAATGCCGTTGCGACCATCCTTGGATGATTCCTCGCAGCTTACTTTCCTTCGGGATCATGTGAGTAGTCTGGAGAGGGAGTTGCTCGGGTTACGCGGTCATGCCGACGTTTGGAAGTCCAAGGCTGATCGTGGTGCAGCCAGAGAGGAGTACTTGATGGCGGAGTTGGTCCGGCTGTCCGAGCAACTGCAATGTAAGTTGTTCTTTGGTCGAGCTGTAGCTCTGTTCTTCGGATGAGCCTGCTGGCCTTGCTCTTATGTTGTCCGATTGTTCCAGGTGCAAATCTTGCTCCGAGGGAAGAAAAAGAGCGTGTCGCTGTTCGGGTCAATTGCTTGACTCAATAGGACATGGAGGCCGGCGGATTCTTCTGGATGGATCGTGATCACGCCGTAGCCCTGGCGACGGTGCAGGATCGTGTTCATCAAGTTTCGCGGGTGCTCCGCCAGGTGCAGCCATCGCTTTCCTCGGTGCTGCACGTCATGTTCCCTTTGGATGCCATGCCGACAAGCCTTTCGGGTCTTCTGTCGAAATTTCGGAATGTAAGCAATGTCAAGGAGTTGGTGCGGCAGCAGCTTGTCGCATGAGTGAAAGCTGCGTTGTCTCTTGTGAGGCTGCACCGGCCTGACGTGGATTTAGCTGCCGTGGCTGCTGGGCCACCTCTTCGCCCTGATGGTGGCGAGTGGGACATGCGTCCGCATTACGTGGCTGTAAGGCAGTATGCCGAACAGATTGTAGATTTGTTTGAGCAGCGTGCCCAGGTTATTCATCAACATAGGTAGTACCTTTAAAAAGAGAGAGATGTAAAATTTGTATATTTCGGCTGGGCGTGTTGTGCCCTTTGTTGTAAAGGTTTGTTTGTATGTGAGCATGTAGTGCTTTAATTGGATACGTGTCCTTTTTGTTTTCCTGACGTTGTCATCTACTCAGGTGTACACGTTTGGCCCTCAGTCGATGAAATCGTGAGGTGGGGGGAGCCCCCGAGTGTGCTTGTAGCATATAGTATAGTTGCAGAAAATAGTGAAACGAAGTTTTGGGGCGAGACACTTAGCTTTATTTATATCGTAATGGAGGAGATACATTGTTCGGCTGAGTAGCCTTGGCTGGAAGCCTTATTGAAAGTAAAAGAAGGGGGTAGGTTGCTACGGATAGAACCGTCGCAGGTGCGAGATATTCCATGGGTTGGAGTATGCGACTCCAGACTCCACGTGCTTGAGGCGATAGGCGCCACCTGGGATGACTTCGGTGATGACGTAGGGTCCTTCCCATGGCGACTCGAATTTATTCGGTCGCTTTTGCTTGAGTAGCAAGACGAGGTCTTCTTCGACGAAGGACCTTGGGCGCAGCCGGCGGCTGTGGTAGTTGCGGAGACTCTGCTGGTACACCGCTGATCGAGCTGCTGCTATATCCCGTGCTTCGTTGAGTGTATCGACAGCGTCTTCGAGTGCAGCCGTGGATTCAGCTTCACTGTAGGCCATGACCCGTGGGGCTTGGTGGCGTACTTCGGCTGCTAGCACGGCTTCGGCTCCGTGTACCATGAAGAACGGTGTGTAGCCGGTGGAGCTGTTTGGCGTAGTTCGTAAGCTCCACAGGACGGAGGGTAGCTCCTTCGTCCAATTTCCAGCTTTGTGTTCGAGTGAGCTCATGAGGCGCTTCTTGATGCCGGCTCCGATTAGGCCGTTGGCCTTTTCCACTTGTCCGTTCGTTTGTGGGTGTGCCACTGAGGCATATGTGATGTTGATCCCAAGGCCTTCGCAGAAGTCATGGAATTCTTCGGAGATGAAGTTCGATCCGTTGTCGGTGATGATGCTGTGTGGTACGCCGAACCTATAGAAAATGGACTCGAAGAACTTGACGGCAGTTTTGCCTTTCTGGTTGGTGACCGGCATGGCCTCGATCCACTTGGTGAATTTGTCGGCTGCGACAAGGAGGAAGACATGTCCTCATTTCGAGGATTTTGGCAGTTTGTTGATCATGGCGAGGCCCCATTGAGCGAAAGGCCAAGCTATAGGTATTGGCCTGAGCTCGGACCCAGGTGCGTGCGGTTTGTCGGCGAACCGTTGGCATCCGTTGCATCTTCGGACGATGTCCTTTGCGTCGCTCATGGCCGTTGGCCAGTAGAATCCTGCTCGTAGAGCTTTAGCGACAAGGGAGCGGCTACCTGCGTGGTGGCCACAGATGCCTTCGTGGATGTCTTGGAGTATGGCCTTGCCGTCGTCGATGGTGACGCACTGTTGAAGTATACCCGTGATGCTGCACTTGTACAGCTCGCCGTTGATGACAGTGAAGGCTTTTGACCGGCGAGATATGCGCCGGGCGTCTGTTGGGATGTCAGGCAATTCTCCAGTTATCAAGAACTAGAGGTATGGTCGTGTCCAAGCTTCTTCGACTGCCATGACCTGCATCAGGTTGACCATAGCGACTTATGTGTCCAGTTTCTCGGGTCCTTCATGTCCTTCGGGTAGCGTATCCCCCGAGTGTTCTGCTTCTTCGGGTGATCCCTTGGGGAATTTCCGCTTGATGGATGGCACGCAGATTTGTTCGAGGAACACACCTGATGGTACCTTTGCGCAAGTGGAGCCGATGTTGGCGAGTCTATCGGCTTCCTCGTTGCTCTCTCTTCCGACGTGCCGAAGTTCGCAACCGTCGAATTCTCCTTCGAGTGCGTTGTAGAGCGCGCGGTACGCGATTATGTTTTCGGCGTGTGCGTCACACTCATTCATCGTCTGCTGGATGACGAGGTTGGAGTCACCGTAGATGACCAGGCGCGTTGCGCCGCATATCTTTGCCATCCTCATGCCATGGATGATGGCTTCGTATTCGGCTTCGTTGTTGGAGGCTCTGAATTTCATACGAAGAACGTACTTCATCTTGTCACCTTGCGGGGAGGTCAGTATGACCCCTGCCCCTGCTCCGACTTCGCGCTTGGAGCCATTGAAATGCATTTTCCAGGACTGCGACATGTCTGGGGTGTCTGGCAGCTGCAGCTCCATCCAGTGTACCAGGAAGTCCGGAAGGACTTGAGATTTGATTGCGTGTCGCTTCTCATAGACGATGTCCAGGGGTGATAGTTCGATGCCCCACAGGGCCACCCGTACTGTGGCCTCTGGATTATTCAGGATGCTGTTCAGGGGTGCTTCGTTGACGACCATCACTTGGTGCTCCTGGAAGTAATGGCTCAACCGTCGAGCCGTCATGAACACGCCGTAGGCTAGCTTCTGGTAGTGAGGGTACCGCTGCTTTGTTGGTTTCAGTACCTCGTTGAGGTAGTAAATTGGGCGCTGGACCCCGTGGGTCTTACCTTCTTCGGGTCGTTCGACCACGAGTACGGTGCTGACCACCTGATGTGTAGCTGCTATGTACAGCAGCAGGGGCTCACGCTCCTTTGGCGTGACCAAAACGGGCGAGGTGGAGAGGAGCCGCTTGAGGCTTTCGAATGCGTCGTTGGATTCTGGTGTCCACTCGAACTTGTCTGCTTTACGCAGCAGCTGGTAGAATGGTAGGGCCTTCTCGCCCATACGGCTGATGAACCTGCTTAGCGCCGCTACTCGTCCTGCTAGCTGCTGGACGCCCTTGAGGTTTTTCGGCTTCTCCATCGTCATGATGGCTTTGATTTTCTTCGGGTTCGCCTTGATCCCTCATTGAGAGATGAAGTACCCGAGCAGCTGACCTGATGGAACGCCGAAGGTGCACTTTTTGGGATTGAGCTTGATCCTGTAGAGATCAAGGTTGTCGAACGTCTCGCGGAGATCGTCGATAAGTGTTCTTGCCTCTCTGGTTTTTATTACTATGTCATCGACATAAACTTGGACGTTGCGACCAATCTGGTCCTTGAGGCAGGCCTGCATGCATCGCTGGTATGTGGCACCCGCGTTTTTTAGCCCGAAGGGCATTGTGTTGTAACAGAATACTCCGAACGGTGTAATAAACGCCGTTTTCTCCTGGTCTTCGACCTTGAGCCGAATCTGGTTATAGCCTGAGTAGGCGCCGAGGAAGGAGAGTTTCTCGCAACCTGCAGTCGAATCAATAATCTGGTCGATCCGTGGAAGAGGGAAGTGGTCCTTTGGGCAGTGATTATTTAGTGACGTGAAGTCCACGCACATCCGCAGGATGTCCGTGTCCTTCTTCGGGACCATCACTGTGTTTGCAAGCCACTCGCTCTCTTTGATTTCCCTGATGAAGTCTGCAGCGAGTAGTCTATTGATTTCCTTGCCGATGGCTTCGGCTCGTGGCTCCGACAATCTTCGGATGGATTGCTTGACTGGCTTGGTGTCTGGAAAGACATTGAGTGCGTGCTCGGCGAATTCCCTGGGAACTCCTGGCATGTCCGCAGGACACCAGGCGAAGATTTCCCAGCACTCACGGAGGAATTCGACGAGCGCGCCTTCCTATGCGGTGCTGAGGTCATTGGCGATCAAGGCTGTCTTGGAGGCATCCGTCGGATGGACCTGTACTTTGTTGGTGTTGACGATGGAGTCGAAGGACATGTCAGGTGCGCTCTGCCTTGTGACTGGGGGTAGCCCATTGTCTGTCACCTCGTGGAGCCTTACAAGCTCGTCTTGCATGCCGAAAGACTGGGAGATTTTATTGAAGTCCCTGTCGCATTGGTCCGATCGGGTGAAGCTCCCATGGACTGTGATGACGCCCCTTGGTCCTTGCATCTTGAGTAGTAGGTATGCATAGTGTGGGATGGCCAGGAACCTTGCGAATGCTACACGCCCCAGGATGGCGTGGTATTGTGACGGCCAGTCCACCACTTAGAATTCAAGTCGCTCCTGCCGAAAGTTGTCCGACTTTCCGAAGATGACGTCGAGTCCTATTTTGCCTAGGGAGAATATGCCCTTTCCTGGTACAATGCCATGGAACGTTGTGTCTGATTATTCCAGGCTGCATTGCGGGATCCGCATAGCTGCCAGGGTGCTTGCGAACATTAGGTTGATACCGCTGCCACCGTCCATGAAGACGCGACTCATCTCGAAGCCTCCGATCTGCGCCTCCAGCACCAGGGCAGCATGACCTGGGCGAGGGATCTGGCAAGGGTGATCCGCGCGAGTGAACGTGATGCAGGACTCCGATCCGCTGAGGTACTCAGGGATTGCAGGTGGAGTTGCCACGGCCAAGTTGATTTGTCGGGTGATTTTCTTCTGCACCCTGTTTGTGGGGCGTCCCTTCTGGATCATATTTAGTGCTCCCTTTGGTGGGGGGTATACGACCCCGGCGTTGTTTTGCGCTGGTGCGACTGGTTGGTTTGGGCCTCCAATAGGTGGCGGAGGAGGAGCTCCGTGTGCTATTTCTCCTTGCGCGGGTGCGTTTCCGAACGCAGGGATTGGGGCTTGTTGCCTCATCTACGCCATGCTTTCGCTGAGTTTCTGGAACTCGCGGCAGTCCTTGAGCATGTGACTGGCTTTCTTTTTGCCATCTTGCTTGTCGATGTAGAAGTGGATGGTGCATGGACCTGAAAGTTTTTTGAATGCTGAGGGTCCGTTGTCGCGTCATGCGCGTTGCCCACGATTGTGATGATCCGCTGTCTCGGAGATTTCCTCCGCTGTAACCTCCGCTGCTTGTTGTTGTCGTTCGGCGTAGCGGTACCGCGACCATGTCGGGTCCGTCGCGGTCTTCGTAGACACGCGATCTCCTCTTGCTGCGGCATTCTCGCCTTCGGCCGTAGTCGTCCTCTTCATCTGATTGCGCTCGCTGGATGCAATCTTCGCCGTCTGCCCAACTGTTGGCAATTTCCATGAGGTGGTCGTGTGTCTTGGTCTTGACACGCCCAAGTTCTTCCTTGAAATCTTGGCATTTGACGCCGTCTCTGAAGGCGTCGCTGGCCCTCTCCTCGGAGATATGCGCTGTGGAGTTTTTGGTGGTAGACCAGCGTAATATGTACGATCGAATAGATTCCCCCGTTCTCTGAGTGCAGGCTCGCAACTCTTCAATTGAGGCGGGCCTCTTGCTGGTGCCCTTGAAATTTCGGATGAAGCTGTAAGCTAGCTCCTCCCAACTGCGGATGGATCCTGATGATAGGCTGCTGAGCTGCACCCAGCCGCCTTTACCGGTACAGGCGGAGGCATTGCATGGCGGTTTCTTTGTTACCGCCATGCAGCTTGACGGATGACAGATGATCGCTGAGCCAAGATTTTGCACTGTGTAAGCGCGTCTCTGGCGTCGTAGTCGCGTTTATGGCGATGCGAGCTCTTCTTCCTTCGAGGAAGGTCGTGCTCCTCTTCCTCTTCGGATGAAGGGGTGGGGCTACGGTCGCGCCTGACCGGAGCTTTCTTCTTCGGCTCCGCAGGAGCGTCTTCGTGGAGCGCAGCTCCGACGAGTCCGAGTCCGGTGAGTGCGGACTTATGCATGGCTCTTTTCGGGTCCCCCTCCGGAGGTTGGTGGGCCGCGAGATACGCGGTGGCTGCCAGGATCGCAGCTTGTGGTGTCTTCGGGATGATGTTGCCGTCGGCATCCATATCCATGAACGACGTGTGGAGAGTTCGGGTCACATCACGGCGTTCCTTGGGATCCATGTTCTCCACCCGCGAGCGATGCTTGTTTCCCTGATTTCCATTCGTGCTAGAGCCGGGTGCCATGGCGGAGAGCGCCTTCGTCAGCTACTGGACTCGGAGGCTGCTTGTTTGCGTTTATCGAGCGTCTCCTGCATCTTGACTTGCTTCTTGTGCTCCTCGATGAGGAGGTAGTGGTACGCCATCAGTAGGTCACGTGGTGCATCCATAGGCAGGACTATGTCGCCCGCGACGGCACGGCGTGCCTGGACCCATCCTTCTTTGCTAAGTTGGATGACGTGGCCATTGTTTTCCCCTTCGGGTGGGGGGGACTGGCTTCTTCTATTCCCGCTGTTTCCGTCCTGCGGGTTGGGGTTTGTGTTGGGCGGCGGGTTGGGAGTTTGTTGATCCTGGATGACCGCGGCGCATAGGTAGCGCTCGTAGATCGGTTCAATGCTGCCGCAGCTTTCAGATCCGGAACCGTAGGTCCCTTCATCGGAAGGTGGATCGCACAGATCGGAGTTGCAGCCGCTACTGTTGTAGAACTCATCTGTCGATGGTGACGTGCGTAGCACGGGGTGTGGAGCCCACGAGGCGGGCCTGATTGATGGCACGGGCACCCGCTCAGGAAGGCGGAGGGTACCAGTTTGTCCCACCTGGAAGCAGAGGCTCCCAAACAAAATCTCGAGTCCGTCGCCTACGGGCTCGAAATCTTTCATGGTGGCCGGCGAGTGGGCGGTGAATTCGAAGGTCCCGAAGAGGAGGTGATTCTCCGTCGCCGCGGAGTTGTAGATCGATCGGGTTGAGACCGTCACGATCGCACAATCAGCAGCCCCGATTCCCACAGACGGCGCCAATTGACGAGGTTTAATCTCATCAATGCCCATTGTTATGGACTTGGGTTTTAGAGAAGATGGGGATGATGGAGATCGTGGCACGGTTAACAGACAAGCAACCAGGGGACACGAGATTTACCCAGGTTCAGGCCCCCGGAGGGAAAACCCTACTCCTGCTTGTCTGCTCTTGATTACGGCGGAACCGAAGGTTACAGGGTGCGCAGATTCGATCTGGCGTGGAGGTGTGTACGAAAGTAGGAGTCGAGAGATCTAGGACGTGCCCTCCTGGCCTTTATTAGACTTTAGGCAGGTCCCGGGCATAGTCCTAGTCGGTTACAGGTTCTAGGGTTTTACCCCTTTGAATTTCCTATCTACGCTGTTCTTGCTCTCCAAGGATCCGAAGGCATCATGGGCCTTGGCCATCCGAAAATCTTCATGGGCCAGCGTATATCTGCTGTGGGCCTTCCTTGGGCTGGACCAGGTATGCTGAAGTCACGTACCCGTAGGGTATAACCATGTCAATCATGTTTATCATGCATGAAGATTATGATGGCAACGGTGTTTCCACTAGTGAGGAGAGGATCACTATAATTTTCAATGATACCATCAGGCTTGTAGATGGTGATGAGATGACTTGAATTCTGGATAGTGGTGCTACCATACATGCTACATCTCATAGAGATCTCTTCACCAACTACAAAGTAGGTGATTTTGGTGTTGTGAAGATGGGAAATAATGATAGAGCAAAAATCATTAGAAGAGGAGATGTGCACTTGGAGACTGAAAATGGTACAACACTAGTCCTCAAGTCGGTGAGGCATGTTGAGGCCCTTTGGCTCAACATTATCTCGGTCCGGATTGCTTGATGGAGATGTGTACTTGAGAAGATTTGGAAATTCACAGTAGAAACTCACCAAAGGAAACCTGATTATTGCAAAAGGTAACATGGTTTCAGTTTTGTATCATGTTCATGCTAAGCTTTCTACTGCTTGTGTCAATGCATTGCAGAAAGAGCATGCATGTGCCTTATGTCACAAGAGACTTGGGCACATGAGTGAGAAGGGAATGATGGTGCTAGTGAAGAAAAATCTGTTGAAATGTGTCAAAAGTGTTCACATCAAGAAATGTTCAGGTTGTCTAGCGGGGAAGCAACACAGAGTTGTGTTCAAGAGTCAACCTCCTCACAAGAATACCGAGGTGCTGGACTTGATATATTCCGTTGTTTGCAAAATGTCGGTAAGGTCTATGGGTGGAGCAAAATACTTTGTCACTTATTGATGATTTTTCTAGGAAGGTTTGGGTCTATGTTTTGAACAACAAACATCAAATACTAAGTGTATTCAAGCAATTCCATGTCGCAGTTGAGCGAGAAACTAAGAAGAAGATCAAGTGCATTCGCACTGATAATGAGGGAGAGTATATTGGCCCATTTGATGCCTATTGCCAAAATCAGGGAATTAGAAACCAATTTACTCCTCCGGAGACACCACAGCTGAATGGTCTTGCTGAGAGGATGAACAAGACAATTGTTGAGAGAGTTAGTTTCTTGCTATCAAGTGCAAAGCTGCCTAAGCATTATTGGGGAGAGGCTTTGTCGACAACAACTTATCTTATTACTATCTCACCAAGTTATCCATTGCAAGGAGATGTTACAAATAGGGTATTTTATGACAAGGACGTCTCGTATGATCACCTGAAGGTTTTTGGGGGCAAGGTATTTGTTCATATCCCTCAAGATGAAAGGTCAAAGGTTTATTCAAACACACGACAGTGCATATTTATTGGCTATGGAGGTGATCAGTTCGGCTATAAGTTGTATGATCCAATAGCAATAAAGGTTGTGAGAAGCCATGATGTTGTGTTTGTTGAAGACCAAACAATTGAGGATATTGTGAAGACAAAGGTGTAGTTTCCGGAGCAAGTTTCGGTACATGTTTCTCCTCGAATTCAGTAGCAAGACATATTTGATTGTGAGCCAGTTACTGCAGATTCAGCTCAACAAGAAGCTGAAGATGATGATGCAGAAGATGTGCAAGGTGATGCACATAGTGGTACAAGTGAGGATGCTCCCCAACAGCAAGAGTATGATGCTGAAGAAGATGATCACGATCAGTAAGCACCTGAACCAGATAGTCCACCATCTACAAATTGAAGAAAATTCTGTATGGTCTGAAACAAGCACCAAGACAATGGTACATGCAGTTTGAATCTGTCATGGGGGAGCAAGGATACAAGAGGTGTAGCTCAGACCATTGTGTGTTTATTCAGATATTCTTAGGTGATGATTTTATCATGTTGTTGCTCTATGTTAATAATATCTTGATTATTGGCAAGAATGTCTATAGGATTTCTAGGCTAAAGAAAGAGTTGAGAAAATGTTTTGCCATGAAAGATTTGGGTCTAACAAGTGTATTCTCATCATGAGAATTGAGAGAGATAGAAAATCCAACAAGTTGTACTTGTCTCAAGAGAAATATATTGAGAAGGTACTTCACAAGTTCAAGATGGACAAGGCAAGGGAAGTGAGCTATCCACTCGCAGCTCATTTCAAGTTGAGTAAAAAGCAATGTCCCTCCACTTAGGATATGGAAAAGGAAATGCAAAAAGTTCCTTATTCTTCAGTTGTTGGGAGTGTGATGTATGTTATGGTGTGCACATAGCCTGACATTGCTCAAGTGGTTAGTACTGTGAGCATATTTATGTCCAATATAGGAAGACCACATTGGGAAGCCGCAAAGTGGATTTTTAGGTATCTCCGGGGCAGCACTAATATGAAGCTTTTCTTTGGTGGTAGTGAGCCCAAGCTGATTGCATATTCAGATTCAGACTAGGCCGGAGATGTTGATGGAAGAAAGTCTACTTCAGGTTATTTAATTACCCATTCAGGGGGAGCAGTGTCATGGAAAAGAAGGTTGCAAAATTGTGTGGCACTAATCACAATTGAGGCCAATTTCATCGCAGTAACTGAGGCGAGCAAGGAGCTATTGTGGCTGAAACGATTGGCTTGTGTAACACCCTCAGAATCGGCCCTATGCAAGTCTTAGCGATTCCCGCCAAACCCGCATAGAAACGATTCAAAGGTGTCCTCCAGGCACTTGCATGCGGGTGGAAAACAAAATAATATCATTACACAATAGTCCATGATGGAACCCACAAAACAGATATATACAACAACGACTCCATGTGTCAAGAATACAGAAATACAATACAAAGATCCAAATCACCTTGAAAATAATACAACATCCGACTACGGACAAGATGCAGATGGGGCTAAGAGCCCGGAATAATAACCAATGGCGTCCATAACCCTGCCCAGGACAAGCCGGAAGGGTATCCCTGCTAATGACGTCGATCTCAACACCTGCTTAAATAAAAGGGGTGCTGACAAATGGCAAAGGAAAAAGAGAGCGGTCAGTACTGAGGCCAGTACACGGCGAGGCTAGAATTCGGTGGTCCTCGCCTACATAGGTATAGTGGACTGAAGCGGTAGAGCAGCATGCATTAAACCACCTATAGATACTTGATTCAACTGACGGCTATCAGAGAGGGATAAGAAAGACCTATTCGGATCCAACCTGATTCTAACACCAAACATACCCATCCTGGTGTTTCCCCCTCGAGACCAATCGAGGAAGTCAACCGAGGAACTCACACAGTTGGCAGTTTTATTCATTCCGTTATAGTTGCGGCAATTACTAGTTAGATATAGATAGCATGAGTCATCCTGATATTATAAAAGTGGGAAGTTTTAGTTAACCATTACGTTGTAGTTGCAATACTTACTAGTCAGATACAATGGTAACAGGTGACAACCCAAATCCAGCAGATGTTGGAACTTTTATTTAGCCATTCCATTATAGTGAAGTTGATTACTAGTCATTATAAAGTCAAATTTATAGCACTACTTTAGTTATAGTTGTCTATGATCGAGATACTGTGCTCCAAGTCGTCCATAACCGCGGACACGGCTTTCAGAAAGTTTTACCCTGCAGGAGGCACAAATAGCAACACACGCACGATCAACCTCGAAAAAAAACAAATGAAAACCCAACCAAGATACCCGTGACGAAGATACCCTACAGGGGGCACAAATATCAACATTCGCAAGGTTCATATTTGATTTCAGGGGGCCACCCCACCAAGATACCCGCGACAAAGTTGGCCGGCTCCGAGACGGACCCAGAGGTTTGTACCAATGGCTGTAAACGACTGGAACCCGAAAGTGTGTCTGGGCTTGTCGATACCGCGAAAACATTCCACATTTGTTCCTAAAGTACAGGAGCTCCACGCGCAATCGTAAATAAAGCAGTAAATCATGGCATAAGTACATGATAGTAATAAAGCCCCAAACTACTTTGTGGCCCCAAGGAATTAAATATGACTCAAGCTAGGGTTAGGGGGATTCATGGTCCCACATGCGGATAGTGTGAATATTCAAAGAATAGGTATCAAGTACTCGGGGTCCTACGGGACACAAGTGGACGGTTAAAAACCAAATAACATCTATTGGCCACCTGTGCCTATGCATTATTTACCTACTTCAATTTTAGTTATTAAACGGTAATTAAATCCATGATCATCTCCAGCATTAAACATGCGGCATTATTCCAACAACTGTGGAAGATCGACGGCGCGACACATCACCTGCGCAAGCAACTACGACTTGCAAGGACGACTATCTACCTAACAACAGGTAATAGGATGTGTCCATGGCAATATAAGGGCTACGGGGGAGTATAACAGGGTACGGAATCTATAGCATCGCAACACAGATAGCAATAGATCAACAAGAGAAAATAAAGACTATAAATGTAAAATAGGTAGAAAGGGGGAGAATGCTCGCCTAAAAACACTACCAAAGGTTCATCCGAGGATCGGTCGGCACCCACATCAACTTATCGGCCTAATCCGTGAAGAAGCAAAGCACTAGAAGAAACACCGGATGCACTATTTTAATACTACGGCAAAAAATAGGGCATGATGCATGTATGATGTATGGAATGGCAAGGATGCGATGCAATTAGGCAATATTAAACGAAATCGGAGTCCCGTCAATTTATTAGATGGTTCATGTTGTTTGGATACCCCGCAATTTAAATGTTGTCTTAACAATACAAAAGTATATCACCTATTCGATGCACAAATTTAAATGGGACCAATATTGGACTAGATTCTCCCGCATATGGTATCTATATTTATATTAGGTGAATCATCTAGTTACCACCGAACACCCACAATATCTATGCAAACATGTTCATTTAATATGCAACAAGATCAAAATATCATATATTATAAAAATATGAGGGGTCTCGGATAGGGGTCACACATCGAATGGCGATCTTGGGGTTCCGAGGGTTTCGGGGATCGGTCTTTAGGGTCTCGGCCATCGGATACGTGAAGGAAACCTTGGTGTTCCGGAGGGATCGGCCTTCGGACTCCGAGATCGGGGCCTCTCCGGGGTCTCGGCCCTTGGTAGTTGTCGATGGGTTCGGTTTGGCGTCGCTAGTTCATGGATTTTTCCCGGGTCGATGTCGATCTTGTCGAAAGGTACCGGGAACATGCTATGTTCATTCTAGACTTGAGCTTCCTTACAGAGCCATCCAATTTCCAAAGGCATAGCACCCAGCCTCACCATGGTTGAGCAGTGAATATGCGGTAGACACAACTCAAACAGGAGGCTTGCAAGGTAACCAACAACAGGGAGCTGGGGAAACCAGGAGGCGGCGGCCGGTGCTAGCGAGGATGTGCAGGGGTGGAAGCGGTGTCGTCCATGGCGAGAGCAGTGTCAGAGGTGGAGGGCGCGCGAGGCTCTGCTCGTGGGACCGAAAACCAGGGCGGTGGGGTACAGGAGATGGTCGGTGACGGCGCGTGCGAGGCCTGGTGGTTCTGAAGGGGATGAGGGCGTCGCAGATGGCGGAGGGAGAGGGGACGGGCGCAGGCCGCGCTGCCTCCAGCGACAGGAGGTGGGTTATCATCCTAGAAGTCCACCTTTGGGTTATCATCCGAACCCCCTCCAGTATTAAGTTGCAAGAAACAGACAACTGCTTTAAGAAAAGTGTGTAAGGTAAACAATCCACTTGTTCCATGAACAAGAGGCTGTTGTTTTCTCCCTAGTGGCAACATCACATCTACAACCTTAGAGATTTCTGTCACTTCCCTTAGATTAAATAGAAGCATGAACCCACTATCAAGCATAAATACACCCTCTTCGAGTCACTAGCAACTACTGGGCCAAGATAGCTACTAACAACGGAGAGTTCAGAAGATCACAAACAACACACACATGATAGAATCAATAAGACAAAACCATTAATAAATCTGGCATAGTAATCTCAATATCCATCGGATCCCCGCAAACACAACATGCATGATTACAAATAGACGAGATCTTGATCATGAATGGAGCTCACAAGATCTAAACGTGAAAGCACAAAGGAGGAGATACAACCATCTAGCTACTACATGGACCCGTAGTCCAAGGTGGAACTACTCATGCTTCATACCGGAGGCTGACATGATGAAGAAGAAGGCCTCCAGGATGTGTTATCGCCATATTTTGGCCAAAGAAGGAGATGGGCCGTGATCAAGATGGGCTTGGAAGATACGTATATTCAACGTGTTGTTGAATCGGCCTTGTACGTGGATTTGGGCTAAATTGCCCGTGTATCTTGTATCATAGTAGGTTTCGTTTCAGTTTAGGTAAAGATAGAGTTGTAGAGTTATTCCAAAGGTAGAAAGTCTCCGGACTATAAATATGTACCTAAGGTTATCGAAAAAAGGAGGACAATCACGTTCACAACAAACACAATCTCGGCGCATCGCCACCCCTTGTTTCTAGGGTTTCTTTCGGGTAAGTGTCATGCTGCCTAGATCGCATCTTGTGATCTAGGCAGTATTTTTACTTATGCGTTATTTGGTGTTACTCGTACTGAAGCCTTGTTGATGGTGAGTAACACTACTATCATAGATTTGTTGAGGCTAGCATCGGTGCTTTTCGTTATAATTGTTTGATTTATGCTACCTCTAGTTACCTCGCTATCTTTGCACCTCTTCCCAAGTGCAAGGGTAGCATCTTGCTTGATCTTTATTTAGCTGATTCGATCTGTTATGGTTATGCCTTGTTCACCAAGGTTTAGTTTGATATCTACGTAGTCAGGCCTTGCAAACGGGTTGAATGATCCCGTAGTACGTAAGGACGTGGTTTACTAGTTCTAGAGAAGTTGTTCCGGTAATTGACTTTACGTCGGTTGTTAGGCCTCCTCTAGGGTTAGTTTTCTATCATCTTTTGTATCTACCAGGCTCAATTACGTGTAGGACGTTCCAGTTACGTGGTGAAAACGTTAAACTGTCGTAGATCGATTTAACTTGTAATGATAAAGCAAGACCCCATGTTATCGTAAATCTAATGCAGAACCATGGGATAATCGGCTCTAGGAGCCGATTCACAGGGAAACCTGGGAGCCGGTCACGGCTCGAATTTTACGTATACTTGTTTACCATGCAGGAAATCAATCGGAGCAATCCTTCACCTTCCTGACCAGGTATAGGTCAGGTGGCATCTCGAACCAAGCCGGGCGTGTCGGAGTTTTGCGGGCCGTTGCCCGAGGGACCAGGCCCAGTTAGCAGGAGCCTCCCGGCTCTTCGTGTTGCTCGTCGCTGCTCGCCGGTGAGTTTTGGCAGGCAACACATTCTGGCACGCCCGGTGGGACATTCAACAACATCTGCATCAACATCCGACGCTGAGATGGGGGACAAACCAGTTACGTACGACGAGTTGCCTGAAGAGCACAAGGCGAAGTATGACGAGATCAGATCTCTCTTCGAAGCCGATCTCATCGGCTCTTTTGAGAGGACCCGTAAGCATGGCATCAAGTGGAGGGGGTTCTCACCCGAGGGTGCTCTTGATGAGGTGGATCTGTCTGTTCCTTCAGAGGAGCGCACCAGAGCTCTGCGACAGGAGGTCAACTACATGGTGGCTCATTCTCTGCACCGCCATTCTGAGAGCCTGGTGAACGCTTTCGAGCGGGTCGCGGTTCGCGTAGTTCAGGAGATCATGAAACATCAGTACTCTCCGTCAGGGCCTACTTTAGGGACTCACCAGGGAGAAAGACCGCTCAGGCCAGCCGCCACTGCCATTCACACTTGCAGCCCGGAGCCAGGGGGCAGCGACGTCGTCTACAAGGTCGGAGGCGACCCAGGCGATTGCCAGTTCCTGTTTGAACCACCTAAAGAAATCCCACATGGATATGTGTGCACTTACGTGCCGGACTGCAATAACCTGACACGCACCAACCAGGTTGCAACCGCAGGGATTTCTGCGGTAGGAGTTCCTGGAGCAGGGGTTCCAGCAGGCGTTTCTGGAGCAGCGATGTCTGGGATGGACGCCGACAAACAGGCGTGGCTAGCCAAGTATGCCACTGGAACGAGTCATGAGAATCTAGCCCCTGCAGCTCAAACAGTGGAGCAAATCCGTACCATCTTGAGAGACCAGTTCAGCTTCGTGCCGAAGAGAAGAACAATCGGCTATTCAAAGCCGTATCCCAACGAGTTTGATCTGATTCCGCTGCCACCCAAGTATCGGCTCCCTGAGTTCTCAAGGTTTAGCGGATCAGAAGGGTCGAGCTCGATCGAGCATGTGAGCCGATACTTGGCACAGTTGGGCATGATTTCAGCATCGGATCAGCTGCGCGTAAGGTTCTTTGCGCAATCTCTGACAGGACCAGCTTTTTGGTGGTACACCTCGCTGCCACCTGATTCGATTCAGACTGAAGCAACCGGAAGAGCAGTTCCACATTCAAGATCATTCAGAGGCTACCGAGGCGGCATTGCGCACTGGCGCGGGTGCGGCGAAGCGAGAGAAATCAGCGAGTACATCCAGCCAGCCGATCATTAAGAACCGATGTTACTCAGCTCGTTTAACTGAAAAAGAAGCAGTCGAGCTAGCGGTGTTGGGTCTCTCAGCACCCATCAAGGATCTGGCTTTCCAAGTAGAGTACAACTCATTGGCGCACATGGCCCAGAAATTGACGATGTATGACAGCGCCACCCTGAGTTGTACCAAGACAAGTTCAAACGTCCGATAGGCCTGGTCGATACAGAAGAAGAAGATCCTACGCAAGACCAGGAGGTGGCTGTGGCTGAATGGGCTCGGGGGGCAGATCCTGTATCCTGCAAATGGGTGAAACAACAAGGGCCTGCAAAAGGGTTCGACTTCGATGTGAGCAAAGCTGAGCAGATATTCTTCTTTGAAGGAGAAGCGGTGAGGTTACCCGAAGGCCACAAAATCCCTACGGCTCGAAATGAACGGAGACCATATCGCAAGTGGCATCACTCGTTCACCCACACCACCAATGATTGCAAAGAGTTACGTCGCAGATCCAAAGCGGCGATAGAACAAGGCCGTCGATCCTTGGGCAGTTCGCCATGAAAGTGGACACAAACCCATTCCCGGCGTCAATATGATAGAACTCAATCACTCTGAGGCGTCTGGATTTCTCGCTCGTGTTAATATGGCAGGGTTTGGGTACCACCACGACACGTACAAGGAGGAAGGTGGTCGCTCTCGGGGCAAAGAAAGAGAGGAGGCTGGTCCACGCGACCGGCCCAGCCACAATGACAGGCGGTACCTAACAGAGGAACAGGTGAGGAGAGTGCGATATCAGAAGCCACATTCCACGCATCTCCTTAACAAGTATGAGCGTCAGTATGACCAACGTCGCCGGCGCAATGGAGACGATGAAGGATATGAGCACCTCGCTAGGGGACCGTCAAAAGAAAAGGAAGGCGCAGACAAACATTGGGATTGTCCTTTCTTCAAGTATTGCTGGGATGCGGGAATGAGCCGATTGCCTACAGTCGACAACTGCCCGGAATGTGGACAGCAGAGGGAGGACAAGGGGCCAGTTTCAGTGTTCAAACGTCTAGGGCCTCTCCCACCTCGGAGTCGTTACAGGGAGTCCGCTCGAGCAAAAGACCTCGAGAAGCCAAGGGATGACAAAGAAGAAGACAGATATCACCGTCCAAGGTGGTGTCCCGACGGACTCAGACACACCCAAAAGCGTAGAGTGCAGCGGCTGCGTAACTTGGAGGAAGCCGAAGCGCAGTATCTCCACGCTTTAAAGAAAGCACGGCCCGATCTGGCCGTTAAAATTAGGCAGACCTTGGAAACGGAAGACCACCCGAAAAGGAAAGAGTGGCGCCCCAAACCGGTAAAAGCCGATGCAAAGACATCGGCTGGCACAAACATGGTGTTCATACTTCCGTCAGAATTCTGCGCGCCAAGAACCAATGAGCTACCAGTGGCACAGTTCGACTGCGGCCCGCGGCCGGTTATCTTTGAGAAGCCACGTGAGAAGGGTTACAAACATCTGAAAGCCCTGTACCTACGAGGTTACATCAATGGGCAACCTGTCAGCAAGATGTTGGTGGACACCGGAGCGGCAGTCAATATAATGCCATACTCCATGCTACGGCGTTTGGGACGCTCCACTGCAGATCTGATCAAAACCAACGTCACGTTAAGCGACTTCAACGGCCAGACTTCGGAAACGCAAGGCGTACTGAACGTGGATCTGACCGTGGGCAGGAAAACAATACCCACGTCATTTTTCGTCGTGGACAGCAAAAGCACCTACGCTGTCTTGCTAGGGAGAGATTGGATTCACGCTAATTGTTGCGTTCCGTCCACGATGCACCAGTGCCTCATACAGTGGGATGGAGATGAAGTGGAGGTCATCCATGCAGATGATTTTATCGAGATCTCCATAGCTGGCATGAACGTATGGGAAGCAGAAGACCAAGAGCCGATCTCTGGAATCAGTCTAGACGGCTGTGAGCGCATTGAAGCTACAAAAAACGGGGTGAGGCTGGTCTTATCCACTGGCCTGACAGAGTAGCAAAGTCCACGATCGTGATGTACGGCCGATCCTGCGATCGCCACAAAAATAAAAGCAGCAATCATACGACACGCAGATCACGTAGTCGTGGTGGAGATGCCCGCCATTGTAAAACAATAAGGTGTAAACCGTCCTTGACTAATGCAATCAAAAGGGGGCCGATTCAGGCAATCGGCCCAAATTATTTTTGTTATCCTCACCTACTGTTTGCCCTGTGTTTAGCATCGATTTGACAGGTGACGGAAAGCTAGGGTATGGGTTTACATCCGCTGATGAACTAGAAGAGATCGACATTGGTCCTGGGGATAAGCCACGACCAACATTTATCAGCAAAAAGTTAGTTCCGAGTCTGCGGGGTCCGATGATAGACCTGTTGAAAAAATATCCAGACTGCTTCGCCTGGGACTACACGGAGATGCCTGGGTTAGACAGGAGCATCATTGAGCATCGACTCCCGCTTAAAAAAGGATTTCGGCCATTCCAAAGGCGAAAGCACGGCGGATGAAGGCCAAAATTCTGGAAGAAGTCAAGAAGGAGGTCGAGAAAATGTTGACAGCCAAGTTAATCAGGCCATGCAGGTATGCTGAGTGGATTTCTAGTATCGTGCCTGTAGAGAAAAAGGATGTCCGTTGGCGTTTTGCCATAGATTTTCGGGATCTCAACAGAGCTACCCCAAAGGATGAGTATCCGATGCCGGTGGCAGAGACGTTGATCAACGCAGCGGCTGGTCATAAGATCTTGAGCTTCATGGATGGCAATGCCGGTTACAACCAAATTTTTATGGCTCCAGAAGACATACACAAGACTGCATTCAGAGTCCCAGGGTCGGTGGGGTTGTTTGAGTATGTAGTCATGACGTTTGGATCAAGAATGCCGCGCCACGCATACAAAGAGCCATGAATTATATTTTCCATGATCGATCGGCAAGCTGGTGGAAATTTACATCGATGACGTGGTGGTCAAGTCCGCTTGATTAAGGACACTTGGACGATCTGCAACGTCTGGACCGCACAAGAAAATTCGACTCGGATGAATCCAAAGAAGTGTGCCTTGAGGTGACGGTCAGTTCTTGGGTTTTTTGGTCCATGAACGAGGAATTGAGATCGGCCTGAAAAGTCAGGAGGCAGTGCGAACAATGAAGCCACCTACCACAAAGAAAGAACTGCAGTCTCTCATCGGCAAGATCAACTTCGTCAGAAGATTCATCTCCAATCTGTCAGGAAGAATAGAGCCGTTCATGGGACTGGTGAAAATTAAATCTGACGAGGAATTCCGCTGGGGGGCAGAACAACAACGAGCCTTCGACGAGATCAAAGAATATCTGACGAAGCCGCCAGTGTTGGTTCCGCCCCAGCCGGACAGACCTTTCTACATTTACTTGTCAGTAGCTGACACGTCCATCGCCTCGGTGGTGGTGCAAGTTTATGATGGGCTGGAGCGAGTCGTATTTTACATAAGCAGAAGGATGCAGAGACAAGGTATCCTGATATCGATAAGTTGTGCCTCTGCCTGTTTTTCACCTGCACCAAGCTGCGCCACATTTTGCTATCAGCGGAGATCATCATCATATGCAAATCAGACGTCATAAAGCACATGCTGTCGGCTCCTATGTTGAAAGGCCGACTGGGCAAATGGATGTTTGCATTATCAGAGTTTGACATCCGGTATCAGCCCGCGAAAGCAGTTAAGGGACAGGCGTTGGCCGACCTTATCGCTGAAAGGATCAACACTAACATAGCAGCACTGTCTATAAGAGCGTGGGCTATGTTTTTCGACGGATCGGTTTGTGACGATGGTTGCGGCATCGGCATTTTACTCGTGTCGCCCCGGGGGGCAACATTTTCCTTCTCCATCAGATTATCTACCTCTCGCACCAACAACGTCGCTGAGTACGAGGCGATACGCAAGGGAATGGAGTTACTCATCGAAGCCGGAGCAGAAGCAGTGGAAATTTTTGGAGACTCCAAGTTGGTGATTTCCCAACTCACGGAGGAATACAAGTGTGAGAGCGAGTCCCTCTTCCCATTATGGCTGCACTGCCGTGAGCTGATGGCGCAGTTCCGGTACATAAACTTCACCTGGATCCCGCGGTCGCAGAATACCGAGGCGAATGATCTTGCACAAATGGCTTCAGGCTACAAGGATGTAGCAGAGGGAGCTGATGTTCAGGTACAGTTCCTGGAAGCTGACGACTGGAGAGCCGATATCTTCAATTACTTGAAGGATTCGGCTCGGGGGGCACCTAAACGGATAAGGTACAAGGCCATGAAGTATGTGCTTATTGGGGATGACATGTTTCTGAGGACTCGAAGGGTTATTGCTCAAATGTCTGGGGACAGCCGAGGCCAATCGGCTCCTACACGAGGTACACGAAGGCGCCTGTGGAACTCACCAATCAGCTCACAAGATGAAATGGTTGATCAGGCGATCAGGGTTTTATTGGCCCACCATGCTTGAGGACTGCTTCAAGTACTACAAAGGGTGTCAAGCATGTCAGAAATTTGGAAAGATTCAGATGGTACCCGCGTCAGCGATGAACCCCATCATCAAGCCTTGGCCATTCCGAGGTTGGGGCATGGATATGATCGGCAAAATCAATCCTCCATCAAGCAAAGGCCACATGTGGATTTTGGCCATCACTGATTATTTCACTAAATGGGTGGAGGCTGTCCCGATGAAATCAGTAAACTCAAAGGATGTCATCAACTTTGTGAAAGAACATGTCATCCATAGATTCGGGATTCCCCAAACTATCACGACCGATGGAGGCTCGGTCTTTATTTCTCACGAGTTTAGAAAGTTCTGCGAAGACACGGGGATTAAGCTGATCAGATCATCTCCATACTATGCTCAGGCAAATGGGCAAGCTGAAGCATCCAACCAGAGCCTCATCAAGCTGATCAAGAGAAAAGTCGATGAGCACCCTAGGCGTTGGCACGAGGTTTTGTCAGAGGCGTTGTGGGCTTATCGCATGTCATGCCATGGAGCGATAAAAACCTCGCCATACCATCTAGTATACGGACAAGAAGCCGTATTGCCTTGGGAAATTACGGCTGGATCGAGACGTGTCACTTTTCAGGACAATCTAACAACTGAAGAATATGCAACCCTGATGAGTGACAGTGTTGAGGATTTAACTGAGCTCAGGCTGTGGTCGCTTGAGAAAATCAAAGAGAACAAGGCCAAGGTAGCTCGTGCATATAACAAGAAAGTGAGGCCAAAGGAGTTCCACGTTGGTGATCTGGTATGGGAAGCTGTGTTGCCATTAGGGACTAAGGGGCCGATACTAGAAATCGGCCAAATAAAAGCAAAAATATATAGCCGATGCACGGTCATCGACTCTAGAGGTTCACACATGTTACAAACAGGTGCCAGTTTACACATACGAGATACTGAAGAAATGCTTCGAAGGCGTGGAGGGCGTCAGCACGGACACGATCCACCTCAGCGATCTCGGCTTCGTCATCTTCATCCTTGCCCATCACTAGCTGCTTGTTCAGGGCACGTATTTCTGCCAGATCGGTCTTCAGTTGGGCTTTGAGGCTTTCCGCCTCGTCTTGGGAACCGGCGATGGATTCTTCCTTGTTGCGAATGAGCTGTTTAGTCGCCCGGACCTTCTCTTCAAGATCTTCCAGCTCCCTTTTCAAGGATGCGAGCTCGGGCATCTTGAGAGGTGTCAGTTTTGGCATCCAGAGACGCCTTTTTCTCGTTGAGCTGTTGGCATCTGTCTGCGATATTGGCCTTCAGTGGAAGTTGGGCGTGGCGCAGACTGATCCTCTCACGAGCTAACTTCACCCTTGACCCGTAGAAAGACAGGGTTACAACTGGCCAAAGCTTCACCTGCAATGCTACTGGGAGCTGGTCTTTTATTTCAGCCAGGACGCTCTTCACCTCCTCAGAACCCTCGATCAGCTCTTCGATCGGGGAGGACAGCAGGGCTTTAAGACGCTGGAATTGAGGTGGAACAACCCTGGCTCGTGGTTCATCAGCAGCAACGGAGGGAGTTGGTTCAATGGATTCAGGGTCGAACGTCAGCAAACCTGAAATATCACAACTCTGGCGGCCCGAAAAGCATCAGTATGCGTCCAAACGTGTAAGGATGAGCCGAAAAAAATCGTACGTACCTCTCCTAAGATCGAGGGGATAGCCGATGAGGAGACGATCGGTTTGTGTGTGGTTGCTGGGGGCTTGACCAGAGTGGTAGCCGTTTCATCTGCACCTTCGGGGATCGCTAGATCCGGCACCGGCACTGCCCCAGCTTTCCCACTGGAAACGTCAGTCGTCTGCATGAAGGGTGTTTAGCCGATGTAAATAATGATAAATCGGCAGACAAAGGGAACAAGTAGTAAGAGCATGAAGGGTGGTGATTTTCGAAACCTCCTGGCTCGACGAAGAAGCTTGTAGTCCTTTGCGAGCTCTCTTGGGACCCGGAGCTGGCCCCGCCTCGACTGGTGCTCGGGGGGCAGTAGGTTCAGGAGCCGACCTTTTTCCTGGAAGCCGATGGTGGTGACTTTGGCTGGTTCGGTGTGATGGTCCTCTCAGAATCCGTTGGGCCTAGTTCTCCTCGATTGGTCTGGGTATCCTCACTGGAGGTGTCTTCGATGGAAGCCTGTAAAAGGGGAGAACCAGTAAGCGCGAGCATGTCTGCAAGAATGGAAGAATGATAAGGATCGACCAAGGCCTGAATCAGCTTACATGCGAGCTGTCTGGAGAAGGGCTCCGGCGCCTCAAGGTCTTCCTGGCAGCTACCTTCCTCACCATCGTTCTGGTTTTAGTCGGAACTCGAGGGGCAGCTGACTTAGGAGTTGTTGGGTTCTTGGAAGCCGATTGTGGTGTTATCGGCTGTTTCTGCATTATGACCTTTTTCAGAGGTGGCGAGTTTTTGCAGAAAAGAACCACAGGAGCTGGCGGAAAGAACTCGAAGGGGGAGCCATCACTGTGTGTAGGATCAGGGCCGTCTTGTTGCTGCAAAGAGAAAGAGTGAGTTAGTAGAAGAATCATTTGTGAGATGCATCAAGAAATTTACAAGGAGTGGTACCTGTTCCACGGGGATGTCATAGTCAGCATCGAGCTGTTTCAGCAACGGTCCCAGAGCTCTCTTGAAAGCGTGAGTCTTCCACATCGACCACCAGTCTTCAAAGCCATCGGTTGATGAGACAAAGGTGAGGTCGTTGGGAATTGGGATGGTCAGAGCATCAAAGAAGGAATAACACCTTTGGCTGGTGAGAGGATCAGGCAGGTCGGCTCTACTCTCCGTGAGGTGGTGAAGAAAGAAATGGGGAGGTACTTGTCCAAGGCCAAATTGGCGAGCCACTACGACTGGCTGGTAGAATTCATACCCAGGTTTGATTATTCTGTTGGACGTACTCATGCCAACTGGAAGGAAACATGGACGAATCACGGTGGAAAAGAGTTGCCGAGTGCTAGTATCATCGGCAAAATTGTCTAGCCTGAAGGAGAGTGGATTTTCAAAGTGTTCTGATTCCTCCATGTAAGGGAAGAAGGTAGGGTTGTCCAGGCCTTGGAAGAAAGTGCTGAACCACTTGGATGCCTCCTGAGGGGTCAGCTTACTGCCTGGCAGTCTATACAAAGCTTGGCCATAGCTGGTGCATCGGATCTGCTTCCCTTTTACATCTGGAAAGGTGCAGCTCGCCAAAAGGGGGAAGTTTGGGATGTGATTTTGAAAATACAGCTGAGCCCATAGCTGAATAAACCACCAAGGACCACCTGTTTTGACTGCTATGCCAGAGAACAGCTTGACAGACATCAACTGGAGGTATCGATAGACTTCTCCAAGGAACAGTTTGCCGAGGCCAAGTTGAGTACCTTTGGCCAGTTCGTGGGCTAAGGAGAGATAGTTTTTGGTTGGAGCAAGGGAAGGGCCACAGAATATGAAATGCTCCAGCCAGAAGTTGAGAAAGGCTGTATGTTCTTTCTCTGAGACAGGGCCCTTTGTTTTCATATGGCGTTGGAGGTAGGCACCCCAGTTCGTGCAGTCTGTTTTAGAAGACAGTTTGTAGGGGACTTTGGTCAGTTTAAAAGCAGAGGGGCTGGGTGATGTAACATCCAGACCAGTGATCATCACCACGTCTAACAGAGTTGGTGACATGGGGCCATGACCGAACATAAAGCAGTTCAGAGCGTCAGACCAGAAATAGCCGATGGTTTTGAGGAGATTCTCGTGTTTCTCAAGTGGAGACAATGATAGATGCAAGGCATCGGCTATTCCCGTAGTTTCCCATTGGGATTGGTAAGCTCTAGCTACCCTACTGAACCAAGAGACCCAATGTTCAGGGGGATTAGGCCAGGCTCGCAAGCAGTCGGCCCAAGAGTTCAGATCTAGGTCTTGGCTTACGAAGGGGATTCTGTTTGCTTCGCAAGAAATCAGATGGGCAGGACTAGAATCTGTACGAGGGCCAAGACAGAGGGAATTTGGGAGAGAAGGATGCGGCAGCAGAATGTCTGAAACCTAGAAAGTTTAATGGTGGAATCAAGGCATTAATTCAGGTGTTCGCCATTAAATTCTAATCGCGTTCAGACTGCGAGGAGTAGGCGTACCTTCTGACCGAAGACCTCTGGATTGGTGTTGGACGATTCCGCCATCTAGCTTGCTGGCGGAGATGGATCTATGCAGTTGAGGATTGAGGGTTCTTGTCGCTGTGAGCTCAATCTCGTCGGTGGGCAATTGGAGATCTGGGTCGCCCTTTTTGAAGAGAGTCGCAGGTTACCGTTTGAAACTGAAAAGGAGTCGTTTGGATTTTCCTAAATATGCGACCAAGTTTTGACCTTGTCAACGTTTTTGGAAAGCCGATGTGCATCGGCTCTTTGAGCTTTGATTTGGTTGACGGAATGAGTGCAGTGTGGTGAAAGCCGATACAGCGTTATCGGCTTCTGGAGCATCGGCCTATTTTGGCTATCGGCAAAATTGGGGCGAAAAAGGCAATCTTCGAGAAACAGATTTTCATTCATTCATTCAAAAGCTGATTGCTAACAAAAGGCTGATTGATTACAAAAGGGAGCTTACTACTACTACTACTACTACTACTACTACTACTACTGGTTCCTAATCTAGAGGCCGAGGTCGCCGCCGTCATTGCCTTGTTCATTGCTCGCCGCCGCCGTCGCTGCTCGGCCGCCGTGAAGAAGAAGCTGGGGCCTCGCCTCGTCGCCGTCTTCGGTGTCCTCGCTGGACCCGGCGGAAGCGCTTCACCGGCGGTACTGCCGAGGAGGTGTCCTCCTCGATTCCCCTTCGTCGGAGGACTCGACGCCGCCCCTGTGACCAGGCGTCGCTGCTCTTCGCCTCGGTTCCCGTCAACGAGGAATCAGAGGCCCTCCTCGCCGTCGATCGGGGACGCGTCGTCCTCCGACGACGGCGAATCTAATCCTCTCGTCCCACCATCGTGGGGCGAGAGTATTGTACGCCGCCATGGGCGGGTGCTCTGGCGTCGGCTCTCGGTCGCTAATGCTGTTGGAAGACTGGGAGGAACGGGCGGAAGAGGAAGAGGCCATGGCGGAGAAAGAGGGTTTTTTCGGCGGAGGAAGAGGGTTTTCTGGCTACTGGAGGAAGATGGGGACTGCGAACTGCTCGGATGAATTTAAATAAGGGGAATAGTGGGAGACGGTTCAATGCCATAGCGGTTTCCCAGAATGTGCTGCCAAAATCGTCAAATCATGCACTGCGAAGGAGTTGAGAAGACAGGGCATCATGATGAGGGGGTGGCGTGACGATTCTACTCTGCAACGCGTAACCCGATGTGAAGAAAAAAAAGGGGGGAGAAAAAAACATCAGCAGAGTGGTTTTGGAATTATTATTGCCAAAACCAGGGGGGCATGTGTTATCGCCATATTTTGGCCAAAGAAGGAGATGGGACGTGATCAAGATGGGCTTGGAAGATACGTATATTCAACGTGTTATTGAATCGGCCTTGTACGTGGATTTGGGCTAAATTGCCCGTGTATCTTGTATCATAGTAGGTTTCGTTTCAGTTTAGGTAAAGATAGAGTTGTAGAGTTATTCCAAAGGTAGAAAGTATCCGGACTATAAATATGTACCTAAGGTTATCGAAAAAAGGAGGACAATCACGTTCACAACAAACACAATCTCGGCGCATCGCCACCCCTTGTTTCTAGGGTTTCTTTCGTAGTAATATGTCGCTAGATCGCATCTTGCGATCTAGGCAGTATTTTTACTTATGCGTTATTTGGTGTTACTCGTACTGAAGCCTTGTTGATGGCGAGTAACACTACTATCATAGATTTGTTGAGGCTAGCATCGGTGCTTTTCGTTATAATTGTTTGATTTATGCTACCTCTAGTTACCTCACTATCTTTGCACCTCTTCCCAAGTGCAAGGGTAGCATCTTGCTTGATCTTTATTTAGCTGATTCGATCTGTTATGATTATGCCTTGTTCACCAAGGTTTAGTTTGATATCTACGTAGTCAGGCCTTGCAAACGGGTTGAACGATCCAGTAGTACGTAAGGACGTGGTTTACTAGTTCTAGAGAAGTTGTTCCGGTAATTGATTTTACGTCGGTTGTTAGGCCTCCTCTAGGGTTAGTTTTCTATCATCTTTTGTATCTACCAGGCTCAATTACGTGTAGGACGTTCCAGTTACGTGGTGAAAACGTTAAACTATCGTAGATCGATTTAACTTGTAATGATAAAGCAAGACCCCATGTTATCGTAAATCTAATGCAGAACCATGGGATAATCGGCTCTAGGAGCCGATTCACAGGGAAACCTTGGAGCCGGTCACGGCTCGAATTTTACGTATACTTGTTTACCATGCAGGAAATCAATCGGAGCAATCCTTCACCTTCCTGACCAGGTATAGGTCAGGTGGCACGCCCTCGAACCAAGCCAGGACGTGTGCCGGAGTTTTGCGGGCCGTTGCCCGAGGGACCAGGGCCCACCAGCAGTTCTGGGAGCCTCCCGGCTCTTCGTGTTGCTCGTCGCTGCTCGTCGGTGAGTTTTGGCAAGCAACAGGATGATCTTCCCTCCGGTAGGGTACTTAGGGTTTAGACAGCTTCGTGGAATATTGATCGGATACTTAGGGTTTACGCATCGGGGGCTTCTTATAGGCGAAGAGGCGAGGCGGGAGGGCGGCTAGGGGGCCCAAACCCTGCCCAGGCGCGGCCTAGGGTGGGCCCGCTCCTAGGGGGTGTGGCCGCCTTCTGGCTCCCCTTCGTCTCTCCTCTGGACTCCGTGTTCTCCTCGGTGAAATATTTACTTTAACTTTTGTCCCGTACAATTCCGAGAATATTTCCTTACTAGATTTTCTAGAACCAAAAACAGCAAAAAACAGACAATTAGCACTGTGGCAACTTGTTAATAGGTTAGTACCAAAAAAGATATTAAAACACCTCAAAGTGTGAACAAAGCAAAGCAAAGTAGATACTAAACAAGCATTGAACATAAAAAATTATAGATACATTTCCGACGTATCAAGCATCCCCAATCTTAACTCTTTCTCGTCCTCGAGTAGGTAAGTGATAAAAAGTATAATTTTTGAGGTGACATGCACCATCAAAACCAAGATCAAACCATTTGCAAGCAATGAAAGCTGGGATCAAAGAACTCTAAACATGACCATGAAAGATGGAGTTCTAATAGTAAGGCAAAGTAACTATGCATGCAACATGAAAGGCTACAAACAAAGATCATGAATAACATGCATTGAAAAATGTTTGTTGGTTTCACATACAGAAAACATAGCATAGTGGCGTTCAGCTTGTCCCTCATGGAGTAGAAAGTAGATGCATAGGACAACTTCAAAGTTCATAAGAGTGACTATATACAAATAGCACAAGAACAAGTAATATCAACAATATGCATCAATCAATAAGTTTTGGGACAATGCACATAGAACTAAGAATGACAACTATGCTCTCTTAATTGGTGCCTAAAGGTAGAAGGTGGAGAATCAATATAATGTTGGAAGAAAGGCCTTTATAAAGGGAAGCAGGGATTTCAAGTTTCAAAAAGAGCTTCCAAAAATTATGGTACTTGTTAGATTTCAGCCCTCATTGCCCCTATCATAAGCATCTTGAAGTGATTAAGGTTAAAGTGAACAAACTATGGAGTATATGCTTTACAAATTATAAGTTGGCAATCTCATGTCCCTTGAATATGAGGGCCACTCCTCATGCTACTCAACTTTAGTCACCTATAAGTTCTTGTCATAGTAAGTATATGTGTATCATAAAGAACCACCAACGGGGTATCCCTTGCACATGGTACAGGAGCTATCCCATAACCAAAATGACAAGGCAAGCAGACAATGAGCATCTCAGCTATCTTTTTATTTGAAGGGATACGGGTAGGCTACACTAGCGCAAATAAAAAAAAATTCTACCTCGTATACTAGTATTACTATTGTCATATATCACGGGATTACCACTAGACGCGAAGATGCGGAATCGATGAAGCGCGTCGAGGCAGTGCAGACGTTCCACGTCTCCTCCTTGTCCTCGTCCCATGAGAAGCTCCCCTTGCGCGGCTCGTCCAAGTGGCACAGAGGCGACACCTCTGAGGTATCCACACGTGCGGGGTGGAAGCGTCAGATGCCGGACTGCTAGGTCCGCGCATGCAACACAGGCGTGAGGTGTGGCGGCTGGGTGGAATGGTCTAAGGTCTAACGTTAGTCATCTCGCCCCACCCTCTCTTATATAGGCGTCCCTAGTGGGCTTCTACATTAGCAGCCCATTAGTAGCCTAAGCCTGGTATAATTCGGATCCAATCCTCATTAGGCTTCCAGCCCCTTAAGTGTATGACCCTATAGGTTCATATGCGTATAGACATGACACGAATACACTTATTCTGTCAATAGTTGGTAGCGGACTCTAGCAAGACGTGCCAACTCCTAAACGCATACAAAGATCATATCGGACAAACCATCACAAGGTTTAGTACATGTCTTTCCCTTTGACTCACGATATTTGGTCTAGCTCCAAGCTGACCTCTCTTTCTTGATACTGTGATTCGGAATCCCTTTACCAGGTTAACTCTTAACCATATGTAGCACGGCCATGCATTTCTGGATCCGATCACTCGAGGGGCCCAGAGATATCTCTCTCAAGTAGAGAGGGGCAAATCCCATCTTGATTGACCATGCCTTGCAGCATGCTTCAGGACAAACCCGAAAGCTACCTTTATAACTACCCTGTTACGATGCAGCGTTTGATAGCCCCAAAGTAGGTCGATCCACATCTCAAGTACATGCGACAATCTCAGGTCTAAGGACAAAACGTACATGATGTGTAGAGAGAGCTGCAAGTCTAATTGCCAGTCTCATGTTGGTTCAGTCCAACCCCATGTTCATAACATGTGTCCACATCATTGGTTTGACATCTCCATGTCTATGACTTGCAAAAAATAGTCATCAATCAATCAATGTGCTAGTCTAATATTCACGTGTGTTCTCACATGAACTCCGACTAGGGACAACTCTTAAATAACCATACAAGTAAAGAGTTTCACAAACAATTCACATAATTTCCAATCAATACAAGTTGCCTGATATGGATATTTAAGGAACATTACAATAACTCATGGATACATATGAAATATAATCATCTCTATGATTACCTCTAGGGCATATTTCCTTCATTATTTTCTATTTGCATAGGTTTTTATTGAGGATGCTTCACAGATTTCTCATTATGGTGATGCTGCAAGTTTAGGCTAGCGGCCCAGGCGTTTCTCTAACACACATACATAACTACATGGACTTACAAGATCCCCTTTTATTTCACACCGGAGACATCCATAGACAAAAGAGCATGATATCAACCATGTACAAAGTACAAGTGTAATGTTGAAAGTGTTCCCCGTAACATCATGGTTCTGCTAATTCCAACGTAAACGTGCAAGCATATACAACATAGATGACACAATGGTTCAAGATTATTAGGAGCAAGAAAAATAAAGTGTGTCATCAAGTTTGTGAGAGCTTTAATAACTAAGTTTTCACATAACAAAATATTGTTTAATTGGAAGATAGCTGAAAACAAGAATATGCTTGGAATGGTGTAACACACCATGCATAGGAATTTATAGTGGACACTTTGGAATAACTTGTTTCCTGGGAGTTGGATGCATGAGTAGAACTTACTCATACAAGTGGAGGCTAGCAAAAGACTGGGAGCGACCAAATAAGAGAGCATAATGGCCATAATCATGCAGAGCGACAAAACATTACTAATCAAAGCATAGAGTGGTACTACAAGTCAACGACTAAATGATCATAGAGGATATGGTGACTTTTTCATAGTCATAACATGGTGTGAGCATGTGTCAAGTCAATCCAAACAAAGCATCAAAGGAGAATACCACAATACTATGATTTTGCATTCTAAAACAACGCATGATTTTTTCAAGGCACACTAAGTAATCCCAATTGTTTGTAACAAGTCATGCTACAACAATAATCACTAAGCATAAGGTTAAAACAACACCTATCATGACATGCTAAAGTCTAAGTCACAGTCAAAGCAAGCTCCTCTTGCACCATTCAAGCAAGAACTTTCTACTCCTTTCCAACACCAATCAACTTATTTGAAACAACACCACGAGAACGGGGGTACAAACTACTTTATTAAAGAAAACTAAAAAAAACTAAGCAAAGTAACAAAAACTAAGATGCTCCAAGAACAACACAACAGTGCATGAAACAATAAAAACAAAGTGTCTAGAAAGACCTGAGCTTTTTATTGATTAAGAAGGGGATGCCTTGGGCATCCCCAAGCTTTGATGCTTGTACCTCTTGGATATTTCTTGGGGTGACACCGGGGTGGCATCCCCAAGTTTGAGCTTTTGTCCATACATCATTTTTTTCTCTACACCTGAAAATTTTCCTTCATACAAAACTTCACACAATCTTCATTAGCAACATTAGTGTATTCAAAAGATAATAGACCATTCGGTTTAGCTTTGGAACAACAAAACTTTCACTAAAAAATAAAATATACTATAGCAATTCCCTCAAAAATCTCAATTTCCCAAAAAGAACCCAAAAAGGAATCAATAAGAAGCAAATGCAAATAATGGCAGAAATCTGTCAAAACAGACCAGCAGGTAGAAACCGATTTTTCCAAAGACCTTTTGTTGCTTAAATAAAAAAGTGTTGAACTACAGAAAGTTATCAAACATAATGGGGGAATTATTCATAAATTTTCAGCTTAACCCGACTTACAGAGACTCCTCACGATTTTTTATGGTGGAGCACAAAAATCTGTTTCGGCCCAGCAACTCCCCAAATATTACTTCCCTCTCATTAGAGGTCATCTTGGCGCAAAAAGCAAACAAAAAGGATAAGGAGAGGTCATTACTGAAGTAATAACTTCCAAGACTCAAGAAAACTCTTGGGTTATCTCCCAACAAGTAATTTTCTTTAACGCCTTTAAGTTAGGCACAAGAAGCAAGAAATCAAGTATTTTCAAATGAAGAAGCATTAACATCAAACCTTGATTTCAAAGGTGGAGCCAAAATCAACTTCTATCTCCTCATAGGGATGTGTTAAATACCTTTCTTGAATGGAAATTTATATTTAATGGTGCCTTCATTCACATCAATGATAGCACCAACAGTTCTAAGAAAAAGGTCTTCCCAAAGTAATAGGACAAGAAGCATTGAATTAAACATCCAAAACATAGAAATCAACAGGGACATAAGCATTGTTAACCATAATGAGAACATCATTAACGCTCCCCATGCGTTTCTTCTTAGCATTATCATTAAGTGGGACATCCAAATAACAATCTTCCAAAGGTGGCAAATCAAGCATTTCATAAATCTTTCTAGGCATAATAGAGACACTAGAACCAAGGTCACATGAAGCTTTGAGATCAAAGTCATTCACTTGCATATTAATAATGGGTTTCCAACTATCTTCTACTTTCCTAGGGATAGAAGGTTTGTGTTTTAACTTCTCTTCTTTAATTTTAACAATAGCATATGTAATGTGTTTGGTGAAAGCAACATGCATATCACTAGTATCAGGACTTCTAGCAAGCTTTTGCAGGAAAATAATCACTTCAGAAATATTGCAACCATCAAGATCAAAATCAAACTTAGAATCACTAGTAGTAGACTCATTGGCCTTAGGCATTATTGGAGGAGGAATAGGGACTTCTTGTGGTTTAGTGACATCCATATTGGTGGTGATGGTGCACACACTATTGTTTCTAGCAATTTCAGCTTCCCTTTCCCACTTAGCATGAAGTTTGGATAACAGTCTAACATTTTCATCAATAGTAACTTGTATGGCATGAGTAGCAGCAAAGGTACTTTCCATGGTTTCAGGTTTAGCAGCTATTTTATTAATCAAAGAGTAATGTGCTTTAGACAAATAGGAAATATTTTTCTCAGCACTCAAAATTTTTGACTGTAAACTAGGAATTTCTCTATTCAGATTCTCAAGCTGATGATTAATATTTTTCAAGATAACAGATTGTTCTTCCATAGTTTTAGTGAAAATCTTGTTTTGCTCATATTGCATTTGAATAAATTTTTTAGTGGATCTTTCAACTTCTAGAATCCTATCTTCACTAGGCATTCCAGATCTACCATGATAAGTATTGTCATTATTAGGAGGATAAGGCCTATAATTATTACCATAGGTATTGTTGCCAAAATTATTATTCCTAATGAGGTTCACATCAACTTGCTCTTGTTGACAAACCAAAAAGGATAAGGGAACATTATTTGGATCTAGAGGAGCTTTCCCATTAACAAGCATAACCATAATAACATCTATCTTATCACTCAAAGAGGAGGTTTCTTCAACTGAATTTACCTTCTTACCATGTGGAGCTCTCTCAGTGTGCCATTCAGAATAGTTAACCATCATATTATTAAGGAGTTTTGTTGCAGCACCCAAGGTGATGGTCATAAAGGTACCTCCAGAAGCTGAATCCAACAGGTTTCTTGAAGAGAAGTTCAAACCTGCATAAAAAGTCTGGATAATCATCCAAACAGTAAATCCATGAGTGGGACAATTCTTAACCAAAGTTTCATTCTTTCCCAAGCTTGAGCAACATGTTCATTATCAAGTTGTTTAAATTTCATAATATCACTTCTCATATATATAATCTTAGCAGGAGGGTAGTACTTTCCAATAAAAGCATCTTTGCAATTAATCCAAGAATCAATACTATTTCTAGGCAAGGATAACAACCATTCTTTAGCTTTTCCTCTCAAGGACAAAGGAAACAACTTGATCTTAATAATATCTCCATCTACATCCTTATACTTTTGCATCTCACAAAGTTCAACAAAGTTATTGAGATGGGCAGCAGCATCATCAGAGCTAGCACCAGAAAATTGCTCTCTCATCACAAGATTCAACAAAGCAGGCTTAATTTCATAAAAGGTAGCATCAGGATCAGGTGGAGCAATAGGAGTGCTTAGGAAATCATTGTTGTTTGTGCTAGTAAAGTCACACAACTTGGTGTTCTCAGCAGAGTTCATTTTGGCAAAAGTGGAGCAAGCCAACAGCAGCAGCAACTAGAGCAGGGACTAATTTTTTATGTTTTTGATAAGAGAAAGCAAACCAAACTAAACTATTTTTTTGGAGTTTTTGATAAAAATAGGCAAACAAAACCAAACAAAACAAACTAAGTAAAACAAAAACAAAGTAAAGAGAAAGGTAGAGAAGGACTCCCCTTGTGAAGACATCCTTAGCCTCACCGGCAACGGCGCTAGAAAAACTTGTTGATGGCGCCTGAGAGCGCTTCGTCGGGAAACCCCAAGAGCAAGGTGTGAAGCAGCACATCAGCAAGTCTTCCCTCAGTAAGAAACCGAGGTTATCGAACCAGTAGGAGGAAGGAAACGTCTCAAAGGTGTTGCAAGCAACTTGGAAACCTACACAACACAAACTCAAGACTTCGCCCCAACGAACAGTGAGGTTGTCAATCTCACCGGTTGCTGTAACAAAGGATTAAATGTATGTTGTGGAAGGTGATACTGGTTTGCAGAAAGTAAACAATAATAGTGGAAGATGTATCAATGGTAAAGCTTGGACCGGGGTCCATAGTTTACTAGAGGTGTTGTTCTTAGATAAACAAACATGTCATGCTGGGTAAACAAATTATAGAAAGGCAATTGACAGGACTGAGCAAGGCAAAACAATGCAATACTAGACATTTATGAACCTTTGAGATTCGATTGGGCAATACAACAAGATACATAGACCGCCATCCAACATCATCTATTACTAGAAGTACACCTTTGGATTATCATCCGAACCCCCTCCAGTATTAAGTTGCAAGCAACAGACAACTGCTTTAAGAACAATGTGTAAGGTAAACAATCCACTTGTTCCATGAACAAGAGACCGTTGTTTTATCCCTAGTGGCAACAACACATCTACAACCTTAGAGATTTCTGTCACTTCCCTTAGATTAAATAGAGGCATGAACCCACTATCAAGTACAAATACCCCCTCTTGGAGTCACTAGCAACTACTTGGCTAAGATAGCTACTAACAACGGAGAGCATGCAAGATCACAAACAACACAGACATGATAGAATCAATAAGATAAAACCATTAATCAATCTAATATAGTAATCTCCATATCCATCGGATCCCCGCAAACACAACATGCATGATAACAAATAGAGGAGCTCTTGATCATGAATGGAGCTCACAAGATCTAGACATGAAAGCACAAAGGAGGAGATACAACCATCTAGCTACTATATGGACCCGTAGTCCAAGGTGGAACTACTCACGCTTCATACCGGAGGCTGGCATGATGAAGAAGAAGGCCTCCGATACGATCTCCCCTCAGGCAGGGTGCCGGGAAGAGCTTCAGATCTCCCCGATCTAGGACGATGGTGGTGGCGGCTACAGACGGTTTCGTGGAATATTGATCGGGTATTTAGGGTTTAGGCATCGGGGGCTTCTTATAGGCGAAGAGGCGAGGCAGGAGGGCGGCCAGGGGGCCTACACCCTGCCCAGGCGCAGCCTATGGTGGGCGCGCGACTGGGGGGGGGGGTGCGACCGCCTTGTGGATACCCTTCGTCTCTCCTCTGGACTCCGTGTTCTCCTTGGTGAAATATTGACTTTGGCTTTTGTCCCGTTCAATTTCGAGAATATTTTCTTACTAGTTTTTCTGGAACCAAAAACAGTAGAAAGCATTCAACTGGCACTGTGGCAACTTGTTAATTGGTTAGTACCAGAAAATATATAAAAACACCTCAAAGTGTGGACAAAACAAAACAAAGTAGATACTAAACAACCATGAAACATTAAAAATTATAGATACGTTTCCGACGTATCAGCCACCCTTGGTGGTTGTGCATGTGAGTGTCTCAATCAGAGAGTGAGCAAGTGAGAGAAGCAATCCATCATGGCTGCTGCTGAGAAAGAGTGAGAGAACACACAAGAACACCACAACCTAGTGAGACGAGAGGAACAAGAAGGAAAGGTGATTTCTGTCCAGATTCTGAGATCTGACCGGTATGTCTTCAATATGGTGTTTGGAGGCTCAAACGTGTTTGGATTGGCTCCGAACTTGGTTAACTTATTCCTTGCTTTGAGTACTTCGATCTGGTTAGCTGGTTTGAGATTTGGGTTAGGGTAGCATCAGATTGGAAGCGATTTAGTCAGTTCGGACTACTGCAGTTTCAGCACAGAGCAGTTTTGATAGAGGACCAGTTTGGACAGGCAAACAGTGTACGATTGAGCTGAAATTTGGCATGTATGTTGGGTACTCGTAACTCAGTTTGTCTACAAAGTTTGGTGCTGATTGGATTCACGGTTTAAGAGCAGTTTGCTGATTACTGAAAAGGATAGAAACTGAGAGAATCTGCTTTGATGTAATCTTTCTCTCAAGTGGTTGTTGTTGTTGCCGGTTGGCAACATGCTGAGTGTGTTGTACATCTTTAGATGTTCTAGAAAAGACTCTGTAACCAGATTGCTCATAGTGAAGCTCGCGTGGACCGGTTGGTCCGCACCCTTAGTTTTTTCCTTCACATAAATTCTTATGTCACTTGTGCATATGCTTATTATTTTATTTTCGTTGCATGTTTGTTGATTGAAATCCTTGGGGTTTACCGCAAGCAGAAGGGTTGTGTATATTACCTTAACAAATTCAAGTGCTGTCTATTACTTAGTATTTACAACTGATCGCTATCTACTAGTGCAAAATAGTAGCACATCATCTGCAAGAAAAGGTGTCAGCGAGTGAAATTAACTGTGTCGGCATAGCCGGACAAGCACCAGCGTCGTACGGCCATTACTTTTCCAGAAGCCGATTCCGCCCACCTCATCCATCGTCTGGTTTCACAGGAACCGGTGCCGAGTCGCCTCAATTTCAGAATAGGATCCACAGAGCTCCTTTCATCACTTATCTGTAGGCACAGAATCATGTCCAAGTTGCTTCCCGCTTCCATCATCGTCAACCTGGCGTTATCAAATATGAGGCGCCGTGATGCCATGATCCGATGACGGTGCAATCCTTCGCTTTTCCCTACAATATTCCCACCCTTGCACCAAAAGCTGAGAGAAAGAGATGCTCCAGAACAGACGCACAGTTGTTACCTGTATCATGGTGCGGCATCTGCAGAAAGTAAGACATGTTTATCAGGATTTTTTTCCCTTGTATATTTCTTCATTTCTGGTACATGACGCATGTATAGACCGCAGCCACGCGCGAAGGGTATGGAATCTAGGATAGAGATAGATATATATGCTTGTCTTGTATATCTGCTCTGATATGATAGTTGTCACCTGGAAAGAGAAGGAGAAGAAATCAGGGTGAGAGAAAAAGCTAGCGCTAAAAAAAAGAAAAAAAAAAGCTAGCGACTATGTAGAGCAATCTTCAGAGCTCAGGAAATTTATGATTCTTCGATAATTATTTGGCTCCTCGCCTTCTCAGAAGGCATTCTTGTCTCCAGCAATAGAACGCATAGCTACTAGGTCTTTAGATCAAATCTTTTCAGTATTTAGCGGCAAACATATTCTGAATTTGATCAATCTTCAAAACGAATCTTGAAAATGCTATTAAAATTGTGTCCCACATGATAACTAGTAGTAGTACCTATGTTCCATGATGTAACCATTTGTAGCAGTTTAAACTGAATTTCTAAGAAGGTTTACATTTTGCAACGGATGTAGTACTTATGAATTTGGACTTAACTTTCTCCAAAGCACAACTTGAGGGTATTGAAGCACATAAAAACATAAAAAATATATGTACATCGTAGAACAATGGAGAGGGGATTGACAGAATATATTGGATGTATTATTCAGCCCTATGTGCGAGTATATATAGGCGTAAAGGAATTATCTTGTAGTACAAGTCAAGTTAGGTTGAGATCCTAACTATTCTAAACTACCATAACAATCGTATCAGTAAATACAATAACATCCCCCGCGGTCGAGCGGTAGCATTATAAACAACTAGAACGTCGTGGCTGGTCAGACTGGATATAAGCCGAAGTAGCATCTAGTAGGCTGACATCCCCCGACAGTCTGGACAGTAACGTCATGGCGATGTCGCAGCATGGTAGTTTGGACTGTAAAGAAAGCTGATGAGAAGCTCAAGCGAGGTGGTAGCCATTTGTACCGATGTTGAGGGACCCGAGAGCGTGGGGCGGTGCTATGGTCGATGCAGCCGTGCGAGAGGTCGCCTTGTGGTCGGGGTTGCTGGTGTCGAGGTAGCCACAAAAGAAGCCGCGTGCGCATAGTGCCCGAGGATGATGAGAAGATGCACCGAGCCAGTCCTTGAAGTTGGCGATGCCAGAGCTGATGTAGTCCGAACCGTCAAGGATGAGGTGCAACCATATTTTGCCAGCACTAGGAGCACATCGGTAACATTGCATCCATTGGTTTTGCCAGAACCAAAGACGCAAAGAAAAAATCGTCGCTGACGTGGTCAAGGAAGTCGTAGAGGTCGATGCTGAATAAGACGTTGTTGATAACAATGTAAACAAGGTGCTGATCCGAGTTTTCTAGACTCAGAAACGTGCCGGAAACAAAGGCAGGTACTGATGTGGCCAGTACCAAACGTGCAAGGGCATGGACCATCATGATCCTGTGCACTAGTGTCGTTCACTACGACATGGATTTCAGGCACCGGCGCTTATATAGACCCTGAGGCACAACCTTAGGCGTCGCGCGCTGGTGTGGCAAAAAAAGGCATCAGGAATAACTGCGTCGGGATTCACGAACGACGGTGGATTTTTTTCACGACAGCTCAACGTGATCCGCCGAACTAGCGCTTCCGTGGCGCGGAAGATGATGCGCCATGTTACGTCATGAAATTCAGCGAAACTTTAGTGCCGTGTAACCACGAATTATTTCCCTTGATTACAACTTCCATCATTAGCGAAAATTAATTACCTTAACAATAGCGGATTTATAGGTTGCTAATAATCTATTATTTGCATTTTGACAAATTGAAAATTACAAGATTAAGATATAATTATATTTCTGTTACAAAATATCTTAAGCCCCTCTAAAATAAATAAAAAACAAAAGAAATACTAAAAAAGAAAAAGAGGAAAAACTAAAATCTAAAATTGAGCTCCTCCCTATTATGCTCGAGATTCTATAAGCCGATGGATCTGGACGACATATGGCGGTGGATCTGGTCGGCAGTGGATCTGGACGACGAACGACGGTGGATCTAGATGGCGCTGGATCTAGGCGGCGGTGGATCAGGACGGTGGTGGATGTGGACGTCGCCATCTGCTTCCCGATGACCCGAGCACCATCTTCCACGTAGACAACCTCGCCGCTGGATGTTAGCGCCTTTCACGCGGTGGATCAGCACGGCGCACATGACACTTCCTGGTGGTGGATCATGACGGTGTGAAGATAGATGGTTTTGGGATCTTGTGTTAGTCGTATGTATATATATATATATATATATATATATATATATATATATATATAGATATATATATAGAGAGAGAGAGATCTAAGGTTAGCACTTAGCAGAGAGAGGAGTTCTGCGGCATGGATAGAAGTTAGTTTTCTCTATATTATATAGCTCTAGGGTTCGTATCATGGGCCTGACTTGCTTAAAATCCCATTGGCCATAGTGAGCCAGTTAAGCGGTTAAAAGAGTCCGTCTCTATCGTGATTGACAACATAAAAAGTAAAGTAATAAAAGCAGTGATCAAATACATTTATTAAAGACTGCAATAGAAAATTACATATTAGTACACCGATGGAATTTCCTCCTAGGCCATTAGGCCATTGGATTTCTCCCTATATTCACCGACTTTGTAGTCGATATTGGCCTAGGATGGAAGTTTCATATTGTCGCCGTCATCACCGCCAGTGATGGAGCCATCGGCTTGGATGTGTGCAGGATCATCCATAAGATGTACTCGCACTTCGGCAGTGTGTAGTTGCATCGGAGGAACCTGCGGCCAATGTTCTCGCTAGCAAATTTCTGACATCGCTGAGATCTTCGGCCGCAGTAGCAAATCTAATAGAGAGAAATATCCCCAAATGATATGCTGATCAATAGAGGATAGAGGATTGATAACAACTATCAATAACTTACACTGTGCTCCATCGGGTTGGATCTCGCCATCGCCAACCACTGCAGATTACCGGAGGGAGAATTGGGGGAGAGTACTACGGCAGGGAGTACAAGAGACTAGATCAAGATCAGGAGCAGAAGGATATATAAAGGCCTCGCCGGTAGTGGGCCACACTAGTCAGCCGGACAAACCTGACTAGTCAACACGGGGTGCTTGACCACTCAGCAGCGTGGGACATGCTGTAAATGTCACCTAAAAAGCTCGGTGCACTAGTATATGCCTTAATCCATCTACTGCGGTATTAAATCCGTCGGCTTCCCCGATCACGTACGACGACGCATAAAATTGCCGGCGCCGCGGCGACCATGGCGTATAATTGGCTGCCGCCGAAAAGTGGTGCCGTGATTGCTCATCTGCCGCATATCCAACTACTGAATGTATTTTTCTCTTATGCCGCCCAAAAAATCCACCGGATATGGAGGTATTTTTGTACTGGTTGGGAATGAGGTTGCGATGGCGACGAGGTCATTGTGGACGAGGATGTAGAAGGCGGCAAAACTAGCGACGACCCGTAGTGGTCATGCTAGACGCCTAGAGAGACGCGGCGACAGTATTCGATTAGGCAAAGAAGAATCCGACGTGATGAAGACCATGCGCCAACATAGGCGACTCACACAGTGGAAATAGCCTGGAACGTCGGTGCGTGGGGACGGAAATCTAGACTGCGTGCAACGAAGCTACGACCCCATGGGAAGGCATAGCTACATGGCGTGAGTCGATGTGGCTGGAGGACACCGGTGTGTACACGATTTTAAGACGCGTTGGCAACTAGTAGGCGAGGAACAACCCGATGGCGCTGCGGCCCAAAGGAGAAACACAGAGGATGACGTGGCTCGATCGGTGGTAGGCGCATGCTCGAGGATATGCTTGGCATAGACGTACGCAGGATCGGCTGGTTAGACCGACATTGCGCCGTATGCGCCATGGCATGAATGACGCGTAGATCAGAGTCGATGGAGGCATTTTTCATGAAGTCCCGGACGATGACGATGAAGACGATCCGAGGTAGACGATCGTGGCAACCTACCGAGGAAGGCGTAGCAGTTCACCAAGGTGTGTGGCAGCCTGCCGAGGCAGATGACGCACGGACACAGTGTAGATCGTCGATGTTGATGGTTGAAATAGAGGTGCAACATTGACAGTGGCGGTGGACGACTCGATCCAATCTATTAACGGTAAAAAAAAAATACCGTTCGAATAACCAGTAAAAAGAAAAACTGATCTAAAGATCGAAAAAAGTCTCATCAGATCAACCAATCAAGCATCGACGGACGAGCATTGCTAGGGATCGCGCGATCCCTAGCAAAGATCATAGAGATCGATCCCCGAGAGCCTCATGGTGAAAGCGTGTCAGCGGTGGCATACAACCATACGTGTAGCATACAATGAGTAGTACCACTGCTAACATGCATGCAACCATACGTGTAGCATACAATTTGCTCAGACCTACTGCATGCGTGACACGTGACGCGTATATACTACGGTAGATTTTGTGTTCTGGCCTGTCGCTGCACGGCGACTTTTTCGCCGCCGCTGAACTATCCAGTCTACGACCGGCCTAAACATTTGGAAGGGTTTATTGTAAAAAATATTTAGTGACTTGTGTGTCTTGCGAGCGTGTAAGTGGAAACTAATCATAATACTCATGCCATGCGTACTATTTAATCGGATGGTGATGGATGAAGGGATGCACGGATACACAGGAGCCCCGGATGTATAGGATATGTTGCCTAAGATGTTTATGTTTTCTGAAACATATGTATAACACCTATTTTAGTGTATACTTAGGTTCACTCATTTTATTCCAAAACTACGCAGCGTCTAGCAGGGCCGGTCCTGACATACGAGGGCCCTGGTGCAAGAAGAAAAAAAGAGGCCCCTATACACAGATAATGAAGGTGTATTTATACTTATTATTTTAATAGAAATTAATGAGTAAATATGAACACAATTTTCTTTAAACTTCCAGAGTCAATGTATAGCTGACCACCGTGTAAGTGTACATCCGTATGCATTGCATCAGACTCAAAAGGCCTCAGCTCATAGTGGGCTGATTCTGTTCATGTTTATTTCTAAGAAGAGGGCATGGCTGAATGTATGTGGGTGGCGGCCCTAGCAAACGGGGGCCCAGTGCGGCCGCACTGGTTGCACAGGCCCAGGGCCGGCCCTGGCGTCTAGATATATATATTTCGGAAAAAAGACTAAAACATCATCTTATAATATAAAACGGACAGACTAGTGTAAGATCCACTTAGGTGCCTTGAAAAAATCTTTGGGGTCAGTTAGCAATCCTCACGGGATCATAGTTGTTCTCACTAAATTGTATACTCAAAGCTCTCTTCTTGGACACATTCATTTTATGTCATTATGTTAGATGCAAAATCACACATGCTGTCATGATCCGTCTCCAAATGCTCGCTCAGTGCCTTTACTTACTACTTCTTGAGCCTTGAGATAGTGAACTCGCTCTATTGGAACCTTGAGGATCGGGGTGGATGTATTTAGTGTCGGAGTAAACTAATCTAGGGAGAATTTTAATATGCGGCCCGAAAGTTCAGACGCCAAGGTAACGTGGGGTCCGAGTTGCGTGTAATCTCGCGAAAGGGCTGTAGTAACTTCGCTTATTGTCGAGAGGGACTAAATGGGGTTAAATACAAATCTAACGGCCAAACTATCGTTTGAACCAGTCAAAAAACGGTTGAACTCAAATCTCGCCATTAGGTCAACTCTTGTTGCCCTGCCCTGTCAGTATTTCCTGTTATCCTTTGAGGTCGTGGACTAGTTTATCCCTGCGAGGACTAGATCTTCTTCTCTTCTCTGCTCTTCTCCCCTATTATTCCCCTCTCCATTATATTGCTTAGCTCCGGCTACTGGTCTCCAGATCGGAGATCGCCGTTGCTCTCCTTGCGTCCCCGCCATGGCCGGTCAATCTCTCACGTCCTTAATCGAAGCTCGCCGCCGTCGCTCTAGCCTCGTTTTTCCTAGTCGGCGTGTTGGAGCTTCGCGTCCCCAGCCTAACCTCTTGCTGCTGCCTATACCTTCTCGCACGGCGGAGCGCGTCTGGCCGGGCAATCCGGACCGGCGACCGGCCTCGAGATGTTGCGTGCTGTCGCGCACCACAGGCATGGTAGCCCGAGTAGAGGAGTTTGACGACAACGCTCTCATGGCCACCGTGCTGGGTACGCGTCCTGCCATGTCGCCGACAGACTTGCTGTTGGCTTTCAGGTTTCGTTTTGGGATCAGATGAAAAGTGGTCAATATTGAGGTATGCGCGCCTCCATTTTATTTCTTTGTCCGGTTCGCCCACGGCTCTGACAGCGAGCGCGTTCTGGATTCTTCCCGTTCTTTCAAGTGCTGTGGGGAGAAAATGAGCTTCATGCGTTGGCATCGCGCCTGTGGGTGGGACGATCGCTTGGGGCAGCTTCATTTCTCTCTAAATTCGGCTTTGACAGCCTCCCTTTGCATGCTTGGGAACCAGAGGCCCTCAAGAAGGTCATCAGTAGCCTTGGCGGCGAGCTGGTGGAGATTATGCCACCGAGCGAAAGATGGATCATCGAGGTAAAGGCGTGGCTGAAAGATCCAGACACTATTCCTAACATGTACGAGGTGGAGATTCCAAGCAGGGCAAGAGGACAGATTTGTTGGAAGCATCCAGTGATCATCCACCTGTAGGAGGTTCTGGATCCGGTACATGTCATTCAGGACCTCGACTAGGCGGCCAGAAAGCGTCCTCATCGCCTGCAGTGTTGGCCTGGAAGGATCGATGGCACAGGATCACTACTGTTCCATGACGGAGCGCATGGTTTTGGTGGGGGGGGGGCGGACATGGACAGGCTGGTGGTTCTAATTTCCCTCGAGTGAAGACAGAGGTTTAGTGAATATAAAAGATTGCTGATTTGAGAGTCGAGCACGTAGTACGCCTTATGTAATAGTTTGAACCGTTGTAGTATGTGTGGCTACTGCATTTGTAATGTATGGCTACCGAATTCGTAGTATGTGTGGCTAATGATTTGTAGTTTGTATGACTACTGAATTCATAGTACATGTGGCTAATGATTTGTATTTTATGTGACTAATGAATTCGTAGTATGTGTGGCTATTAAATTTGTGAGAATAACTGAGGTTAGCCTGCTGAAAAGAGAGTGTGCTTGCAATGATCAATGTCACCATTGCCGGGAAAATGCTGCTGGTGAGCGATCCGAAAGGCACGAAATGATGCTGGTTTGTATGTCTCAAACAAATTTTACATAGACATGTTCGAGCTGGTGCGTGATTCTGTATGGAACTTGCATGAATAAACCACCCAAGATTGAGTCACAAAATGCTGTCTGAATCTTGTCTGCCTCGAATAAGTATGACAATAAACTGTATTTAACTGTTAGTACTAGTAATCTATTATATATTAAAAGCACATGACGGTCTACCAGAAAAAAGAGAAATAGTCTAGAAAATCCTACAAAAATCAGAAACATCTAACCATTAGTTTAAGTATCTACTCCCTCCATTTCAAAATATAAGATGTTTTAGGTTTGTAAAGAAAATGAATCTAGACTTTTTTGGTGTGTAGATTCATCCTAAAGTTAAGTGAACCTATATACTTAAACAAGTCTAGATTCATTTTCTTCACAAACCTAAAACATCTTATATTTTAAAACGGAGGGAGTAGCACATTACAGCCGATGGATCTCACAAAAAAACTATTTTTATAGAAGTAAAGTAAAATTACCCACCAATGCCATGCATAAGTTTTCTCTTATCTCTTCCGTTGTTTGGTAGGGGTTCTTTCACCGATAGGAAAACATTCCACAAGAAAAAACCCTATGGCCTCACGCCGCCGCCACCGTATTCATCATGGTGAGTCCGGCCGGCCGACGTACAAGCGCAAAAATTGGGGTTTGTTTCAATTTCTATTGACTGATGCACATACCATGTTGATTATTCAACAGGTGTACTCTTAACAAACCCGTCAATAATTTTCCATGAAATTCTTGCGATCATGGCTCATGGCTTGGAGCAGCGCTATTTCTAAAAACACGCATGAGGATTGGGTGACTTTAAATTAGGAAAGCAAGAATCTCAAGCACAAAAGGAAGATCAACAATGATCTGATCTGGAAATCTAGCAATACATTTTTCTTTGTGCAGTTGTCATTGATTGGGGAAGTTCTAATGAAATTGGACGGTATTAATCACGGTGCGCCCGGTCGGCCGACGTACACGCGCACACATCAGAGTTTTATTTCAATTTATTTGCCTCATACATATACCTAACCACACGTTCGTGTTCATTGTTCAGCAGGTATACTAGCTGCCATGGATTTGGTTACCGGTCGGGAAATCCGTTACCGGTCGGTAACCGGATATCCGACCACCCTCGGAAAATCGGTTTACCGGACAAGAAATTCCGAATTTATTTGAATTGTATGAAATTTATGAATTTTAACAAAAAACCGATGTAAATGGTCATACTGAGGACTTTAAATTCGAATTTTGAAATTTAAATTCGTCCGGTAACCGGTCGGGATTTCTCGGTAACCGCGGTAACCGGAAATCCCGACCACCCTCGGGATTTTTTTCGTACCGGGAACCAAAACCTTGTAGCTGCTAGAATGAGATGTCAACGCTGCCCAAGATAGAGCGAAGAAATCAAGATAGATGTCAGGGAGGCCAAGGTAGCTAGCATTAGAACATGTAGCAATGCCCGTTTACTGCAGGATTATTCTTTTTTCTACATCGTACCTGTATTTGTGGTTTGTGGTAATGATTTTCACCTAAATATTTTGTATCTAGATGTTGTCCCTATCTTCTAATTTTCCAGTTTGATCACATGTAGCAAAAGAAAAATAAAATAGTCAGAAGACAATCTTACAAATTCATATGATTGATCGGCTTCCCTGAACCTTGCGTATACGGATTCACCTATTCATGTTTCATTGTTCAGCAGGTGTACTTGCTGCTAGCATGAGCAGTCGACGCCGCGCAAAATAGAGCAAAGAAGTAGCCCCAAGTAGCTAGCACTAGAACATGTAGCAATGTCCGTTACATGATTATTCTTTTTCCCCATCTATATGTATTGGTGGTTAGTGCTATTAATTTTCTCCTAAATATTTCCTCTCTAGAGGTTGTTCATGTCTCCTAATTTCCCAGCTTGATCCCACGTAGCAAAAGAAAAGGAAAGTAGTCGGAAGGCAATCTTACAAATTCATCTGATTGATCAGCTGCCCCACACATTGCGTATACAGACTCCAAGTAATCATCCAGCTGAGTCAGGTCAGAAGTGCCTCATTCATCTGCCCTGAAAGTTGCGTATATGGACTCCAAGTAATCCTCCATACACATTGGCCGGGTCAGGCAAGAAGAATTGGCTCATTCATCAGGTTGGCACATCCGTTTCGTTTAGATATCTGTCTTTGAAAACCCCTCTACTTGGGGGCAGGGGAAGACACTTTGGAAGGGGGGAGGTGAGAGGCCGATAGGCCGAGCACCGTTGGGGGAAACCTTTTTCCTCATGCTTCAGGTACGATAGAACTACCACGTCGGCATAGGTAGTTGGTATCACGTATACACTTTCCCTTTTTTAGAAAAGCATAGGAAGATTAGGTTTGAGTTGCTTCCGGGGAAAATATATTACTACTATTTGGGTGAACATGTCCTAGAGGTATGCCATGCTAATTGTATATCGATCTTAAGAAATAAGATAGATATACTGATTTCCTTCTTCATTTTGAAAGGAGAATAATACCCAGAAAACTGTGTGGTCTACGGGGTTATATATAAATATTAACAAGTGAACATCAGCGTATTGTTTAGGATACATGTTTGGTGCGATATGCCTGCATACCTACCTGAAAATTACAAGACTATTTAGTATTTGCATTCGTCAAAGTCTAAAAAAGAAATATCCCCATCCGTTATTAATATGTTTACTAGGAAAAGCAATTAGACAATGTGAATATGTAAAAAAATAACAGAATCACTATCTTTATAAATGTTCGTTATAGTACCACAATTTTCATTATTATCACATGTTCCCATATAATTCTTAGAATATTAATATAATCACAAGACCTTCCCATTTTTACGGTGTTTCAATTTTGTTTGCAGGTTTGACATGATTGAATAATAAATATAATTATATTATCAAGTAGCATAAATGTGCATGTCTTGAAATTTGATTATTCTTAGAATTATATTATATAGAATATAATCCCAAGACCTTCCCATTTTTTACCAGTAGAATATAATCCCAGGACCTTCCCATTTTTAACAGTGTTGCAAATTTTCTTTGTTGGATATGACTTGATTAATAAAAATGATTAAATTAACAAGTAGCATAAATGTGCATGTCTTGAAATTTTTATTATTCTCAGAATTATATTATATATAATATAGTACCAAGATCTTCCCATTTTTATGGTGTTGCAACTTTTCTTTGTTGGGTATGACATGATTAAATTATAAAAAACGATTATGTTAACATGTAGCATAAATGTGCATGTCTTGAAATTTTTATTCGGTAACTGTCATGTATTATATGGTTATAAGATAGTATCACCATGTTCTTTTATTGAAAAAAATATACTCACCATGTTTTGATCACATATCACATATTAGAAAATACAAGCATACTATGCTGAACTTAGTTTGGTACGGTTAGCACTTTAGCATGTGATGGAAGGTTTTACATTACACACACAGGTCATAATATAATAATTTCGAAGGAGCTGCACAGATATCATATCTATTAGTTTGTTCTGTTTTCACTAGATTGACTTGCAGGAAATTATTCAAAGCGAGGACACATATAGCTAAATCTTTCACAAAATACCAAAGGTATACATTGAAAAAAGGTGTGCATACAAATAGTATAACATTTATCTATACTAAAATCATTTAGGTTTTGTGGACTCTTTCAAAGATGGAGAGAATGTTACGTATAAAGTAGAGCATAATTCCAACCGAATAGGAGCCAGATTGAATCGACATAAAGTAGGGTAATTTATGCGAAAGAGGCAATTCAGCTCATAGGTGAAAATGCACCCATTATGAGAAAACATATTTCTAAATGTCAAAAAATTTGAAAACAAATTGTACATATACATTTGAACATTTTATGTTGGTTCACAAGTTTTTAGGATGAACGAATATTTTATGTGTTGTGTATAGAAAAGACAAAAAATGTCATGTGAATAGTCGTATTCCTGTGACATATTTTGTCTTTTATATACACGACACATCATATGTTCTTTCACCCCAAAAACTTGTGAACCAATATAAAATGTTCTAATGTATATGCAGATTTGTTTTTTGAATTTTTGACATTTCGAAATATGTTTTCTTATAATGGGTGCATTTGCATCTGCGAGCCGAAGTGAATATCCGAGTTGTAATCCTCTTAAATATATTTGTTTCTCCTTTGGTGTTTTTTCGTAGGAAAATTATAAGATGTAACATTCGGTGACGTGCCAGGCTATACAACAGAAGAATGGTGTTATTCTCACGCTCTCCCAACTTGAGCCTAGATGGATATTTTGGTGATTAACATAGTATATACTAATTTTATAGTTTAATTATAGAATTTGAAGGTGTGTTGTTATTAAAACTATTTGTTTTTTTATATAATTTTATTAAATGAAAAAATATAACCAATTAAATAGACAAAATATGATGCTTGGCTCTTGAATTATATTATAATCAAACATCAAAGATGGCTAGAATATAATGGCTAATATTTTTTTACAATTTTTAATGTGTAAACAACACGGTGATTATACATACTTCATAAATGATGCCTGCGCGTAGCGCGGGCCACTTTCTTAGTTGAATAAATAGATACATCTTGATAGTATTTTACTTCCGAACTAATTCCATACTATATTATGACATAGTTGCACAAAAGTCATTCTATAGAGTTAGTCTGAACTTAACTGTTCTACACTGAAAAACAACAGATCTCCACCAGAAAAGTTGTCTAGCCAATTGCCTAGAGAGGAAGTAAGTTCAGGGATCGTTCAACCGTAACTGATCTTTTTCCTTCCCGCCAAACTTCAAGAGATCTGCAATGTTCATGCACTAGTTGATGCGCTTGAACCAGCCCCGATTGAGTACGAACAGCCGTGCCGCTGCAACGATTTCTTTGAAGGTGAACTCAGATAGCTCGTGGTAGGGATCGTAGGTCCCCGTGAATCTGAACCTAAATTCCGGCGCTAAGCTGTTGCCCTTAGTCGGCTCCAGCTGTCGACCAACAAGCTGAGTGTAGATGGATGCACGCCACCGCGATGTGGCCGCCGACGGTGCATAGGATGGATCGTCTTTGCCACTGACAGCGTGCGCCTAGATTTTCCCACGGTAAGGTCGCCCGCGCCGAGGCATGGAGGCGAGAGTTTGTTGACCTTGGCGCCACCCTGTTTGGGGGTTTGTTTCCTCGGCGGAAATCTCACCAAAATGCCTCCACAAGTATTCTCCACGACGCTCAGTTGGACCTTCTCGACGTCGCCGCGGCCTTCGTCGTTGCCACCGCCGCCGCAGATGCAACACATTCTATGAAATCAACCGTCTCAGATGGCAATGGAAGACTAACCTTGTAGTATAGCCGCATGGCCTGCCTCAGAGGGGCCAAATAGCCAAGCTGCAGCGGTGGCTTCTGCTTAGGCAGGGCCATAGCTAAGCTTCCTAAGAGTGTATCTTATTTATTTGAAACTAGTTCGACTAAATGCTAAGATATTAAAAATACAGGTCGTGACTAGCAACCGGATCAGGTAATATACCAGATCAGGGTTCCATTTTAAGTATATTTACGAGTGTGTCCTTAGTTGTGTTCAGAAATTTTGCCTGTGCTACTACGATCATAGAATTGTAGCAACACCATCAGAAACAGGGGAAGAGGACGTGGGGTTTTACTGACTGGTGGGCCCCGCAACCTCGACCGTCGACGGCGCGCATCCCAGGTTCGAGGATTAGTGATCCCATTATTTTGTGATTTTCCATATTCTGTCGCTCGGTCGCCGCTCCGTTCCGCTCCACTGCTCTGGTCTTACACGCCACCACTCCGTCCCTTACGGCAACACTCTCGTCCTCCCCCTGGACTATCTTCCTCTCGTCATCACCTACCCACCCTGCCTTTCCCCCTTACCATGTCTCCTTGCCTCCGTCGCCTCCCAGGCGCGTCTGGGAATGAAAATCGTTTGGTGGGAACTAGGTTCTCGCGCAATGATGGTGGCTTTGATCTGGATCCCGCACGAAATGGATCCTGGCCGGAGAACACGAAGATGGGTCCTTCCCGGACAGAGAGCGAGGAGATGGACCCTTTAAAGCTAGTGAACATGGAGGATCATGAAACAGGGGAAGCGGACGCGGAGTGCAAATCTTTGGTGCTCTATAGCCCATTGAACGTGTCGTACATCCTCCCTGAAGGGTAAGAACAACAATCCTATCTCTGCATCTCCCGATTAGCGTTTTTAGTCCCGTGTTGACGGAGATGATCTGTGTTGGTGACCGTACGACGTCTACTTCATCTAGATTTCTTTTGAAGATTCGGCATGGGTGTAGGACTAAAACCTTGTCCGATGGTAGAATCGCAGTTACGAGTGGATTTGATTATCGACTGACAGTAGACACGGAGGACATAACTCTAAGTGACTTGCACATGCAATTTGGCAAGTTTCCCATTGGCCATCATGATGAATTCATAATCAGGTACTACGACACAAATTCGTAGACTTTCTATGACGTTAGAACTGAGGAGGCTCTGGCCATGATGTGGGGTAAACAACTCGGCATGAGGACTGTGTTGTTGTTTGTGCATATCGTTAACAAAGATACTGGGGAAGAGACTGTCCTGAATGATACCGGCCCGTGTGGAACACGAACAGAGCAGTCTCTGTTTTCGTTACCGAGCGCGACCGACCAGCATTCGTTGAGCATGAAGATATCAAAATGTGTGGTGGTCAGGGAGATTTTGTGCTCGAAGATGATTATGATGATAATGATAATGATGATGATGATGAGAAAGCATATCCAAATGTGGCTGCTGACCCTGATAGGATGGAGAGTAGGGAATATTTGGTTGATTCGAACTATGAGCCTGACTACGGGACTCACGAGGAAGAGGAATGTGAGGATGGGGAAATGGGATGCAGATATGATGACAAAGACGAGGACATGCCAGTGATACACTTTGACAGGGACAACCCTACAATTGATGAGGGGATTGTCTTTAACACTGTGGAGGAATGCAGATATGCCATTGCTACCTATGCAATAAGAGTTGGGTTCAAATTTATCGTTGAAAAGAGCGACCAAAATAGATTTAGGGTGCATTGTAGGGAAAGTAAGGTGTGTAAATGGAGATTGCATGCATCTCCAATGCGGGGCGGACACCCATTTCAGGTTGCAATAGCTACATTTAGTTTCGGTCTTTCTCATATTTGTTCTGTTGATGAGTCCTCTGATTTATTTTTATTCCCATTGAATGCAGATCAAGGTAAACACGAAGAAACACAACAACCCTAATAATTCTTTTAAGTGATAAAATTAGACCGGTGACAACCACGTTGATTGCTGCTAAGGTACTTGACTGGGTGAGGCAGGATCATAGCATTGGACCTGCTGAACTTAGAACTAAGGTTAGCGGAAAGTTTAACGTTCTGATTCCTTACCATAGAGTCTTTGATGAGAAAGAGATGGCTCTAGACTTTATTCAGGGAAATTGGACTGACAGTTTTCACATGTTGTATAATTTCAAAGCTGAGGTAGAGAAGACATCACCTGGTAGTGTTCTTGACATTGATTATGAGGTTGTGAAAGGAAGAGAAAAGGTCTTAAAGGGGGTCAAGTATAAGCAGACATATAAGAAATGCTTCAGGAGATGTTTTGTCTGCCTGAAGGCATGCTAGAAGAGGTTCCTAGACGGATGCAGGCCATACTTGGCAGTATAGGCAACTTCTTTAACAGGGAAGTTCAGGGGCATCTTGCTGCTGCTTGTGTTGTGGATGCGCATAATTGGCTTTTTCCCATAGCCTACGCTGTTCTTGAGGGTGAATCGACCGAAAGATAGACATGGTTCATGCAGAGATTACGTGCAGTAATTGGTCACCCTGAAGGCTTGGTGATACACACTAGTGCATGCAAGGGGCTTCAGAATGCTGTTGATGTTGTGTTTCCTGGGGTTGAGAATAGAAAATGCATGCGACACCTCGCTACTAGCTTCATGAAGAATTTCAAAGGAAAGACCTTTGAAGACAACTTGTGGAGATCAGAATAGACGTACACCCCAAGCACGCATGCTGCTTACATGCAGAACTTCTATACCGTGCCGAAGATAAAAGAATACCTTGAAGAACATCACAACAAGTTATGGGCCAGAAGCAAGTTTGGTGAATTAAGAAAAGTAGATTTTGTTTGCAATAATCTGACAGAAAGGTTCAATGCTAATATTAGGAGCATGAAATCAATTTAAATTGTTATTTTGTTAGATAAAATAAGACAGTGTATCATGGTGAAGATAGATTTTAGGCAAAGAATTTGTGCGAGAAAATTTATAGGCCATAAAATAGTTTCAAAGATGATTTTATTACTGAGTGCAATGTAACAACCCATGTTTGCAATATATGTACCCAGTACTTAAGCATGGCATGCATCTTTTTAAATCATCCAAGTAATGCATGTGATCAAGTGTGTGAACCAAAGTACAAATGCAAAACACTAAACCCTAGTCCTTCCCCTTTTTTCTCTTTGAAACTACCTTCAAAGGGTGCTTAAATTCTGAAAAGTACAAAATAATTGGAGCCCAAAAGGAATAAAAGGGCCCACAATGTTTTACATATTCCACAAAAGCCATTGGTATTTCTGAAATACCCAAAAACAAGTTTGAAATTGAAAATACAAAACAAATTTCGAAAACAGAAAAAGGAAAAGGATTTGTTAAAAAATCTAGCCAGAGCACCCCCAGGCTGGCCCAGCTTCTCTCTCTCCCTCTCAGAACCTTTCCTGCAGCCCAGCAGCGGCCCAGGTCAGCCCACCCGGGGACTAGGAGCAGACCCGTACCCCTTCGCCTCTTTCTCCCTTTCTTGTTCCTTGCCAGAAAGACGCCGCCACGGAAGCTGCTCGTTACCGCTGGCACGGCCGTCCCTGTTTGCCGCGATGCTCGCCGCGCCAAGATGAATGCTACCGACACTAGTAACGTCTATAAGACCCCTGCCGCCGCCGGGTGAACCCTATCCCCTCCCTTTTCTCCAATTTCCCCTCTGGCCGAACCCTAGCTCGCGGGAGCTCCGGCTCGTCGTCGATCCTCGCCCCCCCTCGTCGTTCCGAGCTCACTGGAGTGACCGCCGAGGTCGACTCCGTCGATTGCCCCCAACCGCTCGAGCTGGCATGCTCCCAGAAGGTCCAATCGAGACCTCGGTCTCTGACGAGCTCCGTCGCCATCCTCGACGATTCTAGCCACCTCAACCCTCTCCGTCGAGCCCTGCCTTCTCCTGGTGAGCTAGCGGTCCCAGTGGACCTCTCCAACCTTTCCCTTTCCCTCTGGTTCGACCCCGCACCGTGCCTCTCCGTCCGCCGCCGTCGGGCACCATCTCCTGCCTAGTTTTGCAAGCGCGCGTGCCCTCCTCCACCGTCTATCACCGCCATCTGACTGCTCTCCGGCGACGCCCGCGTGGCGCCCGCGTGGCAGCCAGCCTGGCCCAGGCCCCACCTGGCAGCCGTAGTGGCTAGAGCTAGCCTAGTAAGAAATGCCCTGAACCTGTTTTGCGCGTGTGGATGCTGATGTGGCTTCGGCCCCACCAGTCAATCACTGTGAGTATGTTCAGTTGTGGTAACAAAATCCCTAGGTTGTATTATGACGTCAGCCTGATGCAATAAAAGTTTAAATATTTCAAAAAATTATTTAAATATTGAAAATTCAATAACTAATTCATTATAAGTCAAAAAAATACAAATAATATATCAAAATGTTCAGAAAAATGAGTTCTACCTATTTAAGCTATAATCATACATTGATCAACAACTTTAATGACAAGTTTAATTAGAGAACAAAATCAACCCCTCCCATGTGTTTCTAGAGTTTTCCGAGTTAGGGTTTTCAACCCTCGGAACCCTGTCTAAATTGCCGATCATGTTTTAGGGTTTTATTTCAATGCAATTCAACATGTCATATAATCATCTTTGTTTGAGCATTGCATCAATGCCATGTCTTGATTTTCGCCTTTGTTTCCGGTATTGGTTCTTCGTGATAGGATCCGAACCCGAAGCCAAAGTCAACAACACCGAAGATCCATACATGTCTACTGACGGATAAGGCAAGCGTAGCCTCTCATTCTGAACCTATGTTTTATAAAGTATATTACTTTCTCGCTATGATGCACACGATTCCAAATATGGTCTTTTGTGAGTAGTTAGTGTTACCTATCTACTGCATAGTTTCCGCGTTGTAGCCTATTACTCCTGATCCACTGCTCCTAGCATACCTAGGTCTGTCATTTGAGCGTTGCTAGAGCTTCTGAGATCGACAACTTAGCCATGCATAGTAATAATGTCTGATCTATCCGAATGATGAATCAGAGATGCCGAAGAATCTAGAAAGGTAGGAGATGGTGACATCCTCGAAGGAGTTGAACTAAATATGCTAAGGCTTGCATGGGAGGCCACGTTGGGTGTGGTATTTGTAGTTCCATACTCGCCACAACTAGGAACTGAGTTCTTGCCTTTCAAACCGAGATGAGCGTACAACCACATGGGGCCTGGACAACCCCTCGACTGACTAACTTGCCTAGTAGATTCCATGAGTCACATAGTTCGGGCTTTCCATTTGGCATACGCATTGAAAACGTTTTCGAAAGAGGAGGTGATGGAGGTGCATCATAACAGGTAGGGAAGCATGGACCGGGTTGCTTGGGGTCGATGGAGCCCCTGGTGAACCAACCTCGCCTCACATCTTTAAGTACCGGCTTCGGGATTTGACCTATTACGACAGAATCATACTTAATGCTTGACTCATGGTCTCGGCGAAAGCAAGGTAAAGGTCGTGGTCAACCACCCTCTGCCGGCCTTCCAAGGAAGAGGGCTATTAAAATTTGGCATTAAGAGTCGATTGATATGTGTAGGTAAAGTTGTACACCCCTGCAGGGTATTAATCTTTCTGAGTAGACGAAGAAGTCGCTATCTTATCCCTTTTAAAAGATTCTGAGTAGACGAGCCTATTCTCTCTCTTGTTTACAAATAAAGATTGCTTTCCGCAAAAGAAAATCCAAAGAAAGCCTTTCTAGCCAAAGCATATAGATTCTAGGTTATCTAAGTCTTGCGGAGTACATTCTCATACTCAGCCTTGCGCCATTGTTGTTTTTCTATAGAGGATCTGGTTGCAACTGAAGGTGGCTTCTATGTTGACATCGACGAGTAGTTGGGGATCCCAGGTAGCAGCCTGAGGACTATGGGATGGACGCCGCTTTTGTTTATGGCCTCTTAGGCCTTTTGCTAAGTTGTTGTGTAAAACAACATAATTTGCTTTTGCTATGTGATTTAATGTTGCGTCTATGACCTCTGGTTTGTAATAACTCTAATATCTTACTCTGTTAAGAGATTAAACTCTTGCTGTTGAATCCCTGTGTTCTGTAATGTTACCGAATCATACTGTGATCCTCCATGTTTGGGAGTTGAACTTATCTTAGATGGTGATCTGAGGTTAGTTTAACCCTAACCCCGGGGGGTGCTACAGGTTTTGGTATCAGAGCAAGACTGCCTGTAGGAAACCCTTTTATTGGTCGATGTTGAGTCTAGAAGTTGATAAAACTATTTGAAAGTTAAAAACTATTTGCAGAAACTCTAACTAGGATTCTTTTTACTCCTTCTCTAGTGTGTTTCTATTGTTGGAGTTTCTCTTGCCTTATTTGGTTTGAAAAGGTTTTCATTCCTTACCTTATATCTCAAAAAATTTGGGGTCGTTTTTTGGGGGTTGTTTTTCTAAAGTACTCCAAACTTGGTTGCTACTCTCAGAGTTCTAAGACATCTCAGTTTTGCTTGGTGTGTAACATATTAGCATTCCATTGTCATGATTTGTAAGTCAGCTGGTTAGTATACATTAGTATGCTTTAATACTACCATGCTTGATAAGATGATACTTTTAAATCAAGTACTCTTTGTTCATCTTTTCGTATTGCCCCTTTGAATCCCTTATGTAACCTTCTTTTTGTTCTTTCAGGATGGGTGACACCTCTCGTGCCCGTACCCGTGCTCATGCACGAGGTGCCGCAAATGAAGGTGAATCTTCCAACCTTCCTCCACCGCCGTCCATGGTTTAACTCATGTCCATGTAAGAAACCAACCGTGCTGACAATATGAGGCTCCTTGAAAGGATTGAGCGCAACACTTCTCAATGCCAGAACAACCAAGTTGGTATCAAGGACTTCACACGTCTCACTCCGCCAGTTTTCAGCTATTCCACTGAGCCACTTGATGCGGACTACTGGCTTCGCACCATGGAGCGCAAACTTCAGGTTGGTCATGTTGTTCAAGATGATTGGGTGACTTTTGCTTCATATCATCTGGAGGGAGCAGATAACTCCTGGTGGGAAAATTTCTTGGCTATGCAAGAAGCTCAACATGTTGTTACATGGAAAGAGTTCACTAAAGCCTTCCGAGCTTATCATATTCGAGAGGGTCTGATGGATCAGAAGAGGGAGGAGTTCCTCAAGCTTAAGCAGGGCACTGGTTCCGTGTGTGATTATCAGCACAACTTTAATCGTCTTGCCTGCTATGCTACTGAAGAGGTCTCCAGTGATGTTAAGAAGCAAGCTCTGTTCCGGAAGGGACTGGATCCTGAGGTTTGTCGTGATATCCACCTCATGGACTTTGGTAACTTCCAAGGTCTTGTCAACAAGGCTATGAAAGACGAGAGTGGAAAAGTGGAGTATGAAGAAACTCGAAAGCGTCCTCAGGAAGGGTATAACAAGGCTGGATCTGGTAATAAGAAGCGTCGTGTCTTCGTGCCTTACAGTGCTGTGCCACGTGCTCCTTATACTGCAAGATCTTCTGGATATGCTCCTCGTCTGAATGCTACTTTAAACAATGCTGGTGGATCAAACTATCCTTTTCCTGGCAATGCATCAGGTTTTATATGTTTCAATTGTCGCTAGCCTGGCTACTATCCAAAGGAGTGTCCTCAAAAGAGTGCTGCTGAGAAGGCACAACCACCAAAGAAGAATGATAAGTATCCAGGTGCTAGAAAAGGACGCCTGAACCATATCTCTGCCGAGGAGGCTCAGGAAGATCCAAGCGTCGTCATGGGTACGCTTCGTATTAATCAAATTCCAGCTAAAGTTTTGTTTGATTCTGGAGCATCGCATTCATTCTTGTCACAAGCTTTTGCTCAAATGCATGGGATAAGTTTTGAGGGGTTATCCATTCCTCTGCTAGTTCAATCTCCTAGTTCTAGGTGGTGTTCCACCATGGTTAGTCATGGGAGTGTAATTGAAGTTGCATTTCAACTTTTCCCAACTTCTTTGATCGCCCTCAAGTCAACTGATATTGACATCATTTTGGGCATGGACTGGTTGAACCTTTATCAAGCTATTCTCGATTGGACAACCAAGTCCATGACTCTGACTAGTCCTGCTGGCATAACAGTCAAGTATTGCACCCTAGGGTCACTATCTCCTTCATCTATTTCTATCCCCGAAGCAGAGTTGTATGCTCTTGAAGTTCTACCTCCGTTAGAGATTCAAGATGTTTCCGTGGTTTGTGAGATTCCGGATGTCTTTCCTGAGGAGTTGCCTGGCATGCCACCTGATCGAAGTGTGGAGTTTGTCATAGAGTTACTTCCTGGAACTGCTCTTGTTTCTAAAACACCCTATCGTATGCCTCCTCATGAGCTTGTAGAGTTGAAGAAGAAATTAGAGGAGTTAGAAGGAAAAGAATACATTCAGCCCAGCACATCTTCTTGGGGATGTCCTACCATCTTTGTTAAGAAGCGGGATACCAATATACCGCGTCTGGTTGTGGATTATCGCCCACTCAATGCTGTGACTATCAAGCACAAGTATCCTCTCCCTAGGATCAACGATCTATTTTATCAGTTAAGTGGTGCCACTGTCTTCTCCAAAATGGATTTAAGGTCAGGGTATCACCAGATAAAGATCCGTAAGGAAGATATTCCAAAGACTGCTTTCACCACTTGTTATGGTCTTTACGAGTATACGGTCATGTCCTTTGGTCTTACCAATGCTCCAGCCACTTTTATGCGGCTTATGAACTCTGTCTTCATGGAGTATCTTGACAAGTTCGTCGTGGTCTACATCGATGATATTCTGGTCTATTCGAAGACTGAAGAAGAGCACGCTGAACATCTTTGGTTGGTGCTGACAAAACTCCGATAACATCATCTCTATGCCAAGTTTTCCAAATGTGATTTCTGGTTACAAGAGCTCGTATTCCTTGGTCATGTTTTTTCCGCGAAAGGGGTTTCTGTTACCCCCGATAAGGTTCAAACTATCCTCGACTGGGAGTCTCCTAAATCCGTCAAGGATGTCCGAAGATTTCTCGGGATGGCTGGTTACTACCGTCGATTCATCGAGAACTTCTCCAGGATTGCAAAGCCAATGACTGATCTTCTTAAGAAGGAGAAGAAGTTTGAATGGTCTGATAAGGCTGAAGAAAGCTTCCAGTTGTTGAAAACCAAGTTAACCACTGCACTCGTGTTGGTTCTCCCCGACACTAGCAAAGACTTTGTAGTCTTCTACGATGCTTCTCACCAAGGTATCAGATGTGTGTTGATGCAAGATGGACATGTGGTGGCTTATGCCTCCCGTCAGCTAAAACCACATGAGAACAACTACCCAACTCATGATCTTGATCTTGCAGCTGTTTTTCATGCTCTTAAGCAATGGCGACATTACCTTCTCGGTAGTCGTTGTGAATTATACTCGGATCATCGGAGTCTGAAGTATCTTTTCACACAACCTGATTTGAATCTCAGGCAAAGAAGATGGTTGTAACTCATCAAGGACTATGATTTGGGTCTCAACTATCAACCTGGCAAGGCCAATGTCGTTTCTGATGCGCCGAGTCGTAAATCTTATTGCAACACCCTGATGATAAAACAAGCTCAACCTTCTCTTCATGAGGAATTCACTCGATTGAATCTCGAAGTAGTTCCTCGTGGATTCCTTTCTACCCTTTAAGTGAAGTCTTCTATAGAGGATGAAATCAAGCATGCTCAGAAATATGATTCCGAAATTGCTAAGAGCAAAGGGAACGTTGCTAGCGGAGTTGCTAAGTGTTTCTCTGTTGATAATCAAGGTACTGTTTACTTTGGAGACCGCCTGGTAGTGCCGAAGAGAACAAAATTGAGGGATCTAATTCTCCAAGAGGCTCATGAATCACCTCTTTCTATCCACCCTGGAGGTACCAAGATGTATCGGGATCTTCGTCAAAGATTCTGGTGGTCAGGTATGAAGAAGGATATCGCTCGTTTTGTTGCTGAATGTGACGTTTGTCGTCACGTCAAAGCTGAGCACCAAAGACCTGCTGGTCTCCTGCAACCACATAAAATACCTGAGTGGAAATGGGACGAAGTTGGTATGGATTTCATTAATAGTCTTCCTAAGACTCAGAAAGGAAATGATGCCATCTGGGTAATCGTTGACTATCTGTCCAAGGTTGCTCACTTCCTACCTGTTCGCGAGAGCATTACTGCTAATCAGTTGGCTGATCTGTATATCTCTCGAATAGTTGTTCTTCATGGGGTACCAAAGAAAATCGTCTCCGACCATGGAAGTTTGTTCACCTCAAGGTTCTGGGCAAGTTTCCAACAAGCTATGGGAACTCACCTTTCCTTCAGCACAACCTATCATCCTAGTACCGGTGGACAAACCGAAAGAGTGAATCAAATACTTGAAGACATGCTAAGAGCGTGTGTCATATCTTTTGGCAAGAACTGGGAGAAATGCCTTCCTTTTGCTGAATTCTCCTACAACAACAGTTTTCAGTCCAGTATTGGTATGGCACCTTTCTAGTTCTTATATGGAAGAACCTGTCGTACTCCTTTGAACTGGTCAGAAACCAGCGAAAGAAAGTTCTTTGGTCCGGATATGATCCAGGAAGCAGAAGATCAAGGTCGTATCATTCGAGATCGTTTGAAAACTGCTCAGTCTCGCCAGAAAAGCTATCATGATCGTCACCATGAACATGTTGAATATGAAGTTGGTGATCAAGCTTATCTTCGGGTCACTCCTTTAAAGGGTGTCCATCGTTGCGGTATCAAAGGAAAACTAGCTCCTCGCTATGTTGGTCCTTTTCGTGTTCTATCTAGGTAAGGTAACCTCGCATACAAGTTGGAGTTGCCTGCAAACTTCCCTGAGGTGCATGACGTATTTCATGTGTCGCAACTCGAGCGTTGCTTCAAAGATCCTGTCCGTGGTTTTGATCACCAAACTCTTGATCTCCAAAAGGATCTGACTTATCATGAGTATCCTGTTCGTATCCTTGATGAAACCGAGTGAAAAACTCGTCGTCAAAACATCAAGTTCCTGAAAGTTCAGTGGTCTCATCAATCTAAGGATGAAGCAACCTAGGAACGAGAAGATCGTCTCCGATATGAGTACCCTGCCGTCTTTTCTAATACTTAGGAATCTCGGGTCGACGTTCTTGTAAGGGGGGTAGAGCTATAACAGCCCATGTTTATAATATATGTACCCAGTACTTAAGCATGGCATGCATCTTTTTAAACCATCCAAGTAATGCATGTGATCAAGTGTCTGAACCAAAGTACAAACGAAAAACACTAAACCCTAGTACCCCCCTTTTTCTCTTTGAAACTACCTTCAAAGGGTGCTTAAATTTTGAAAAGTACAAAATAATTGGAGCCCAAAAGGAATAAAAGGGCCCACAATGTTTTACATATTCCACAAAAGCCATTGGTATTTCTGAAATACCCAAAAACATGTTTGAAATTGAAAATACAAAACAGATTTTGAAAACAAAAAAAGGAAAAGGATTTGTTAAAAAAATCTAGCTAGAGCACCCCCAAAACGGCCCAGCTTCTCTCTCTCCCTCTCAGAACCTTTCCTGCAGCCCAGCAGCGACCCAGGTCATCCCACCCGGGGACAGGAGCAGGCCCGTACCCCTTCTCCTCTTTCTCTCTATCTTCCTCCTCGCTATAAGGACGCCGCCGCGGAAGCTGCTCGCTGTCGCCGGCACGGTCGTCCCAGATTTGCCGCGATGCTCGCCGCACCAAGATGAACACTACCGACACCGGCAACGTCTATAAGACCCCCTGCTGCCGCCAGGTGAACCCTATCCCCTCCCTTTTCCCGAATTTCCCCTCTGGCCAAACCCTAGATCACGGGAGCTCCGGCTCGCCGTCGATCCTCGCCTCCCCTCGTCGTTCCGAGCTCACTGGAGTGACCACCGAGGTCGACTCCGTCGATTGCCCCAACCACTGAAGCCTGTGTGCTCCCAGAAGGTCCAATCAAGACCTCGGTCTCCGACGAGCTCCGCTGCCGTCCCCGGCGATTCTGGCCACCTCAACCCTCTCCGTCGAGCCCTGCCTTCTCCTGGTGAGCTAGCGGTCCCGGTGGACCTCTCCAACCTTTCCCTTTCCCTCTGGTTCGACCACGCACCGTGCCTCTCCGTCCGCCGCCGTCGGGGCACCGTCACCACCACGCCGCCGGTGACCATTTAGCAGCGGCACCGCCACGAATAGGTAGCCCGCGACGCCCTCGTTGTAGCGCGCTTAGTTTCGCAAGCGCGCACTCCCTCCTCCACCGTCTATCGCTGCCGTCTGACCGTTCTCCGGCGACACCCGCGTGGCGCCTGCTGTTGGAGATATGCCCAAGAGGCAATAATAAAGTGGTTATTATCATATCTTCACACTTATGATAAATGTTTACATACCATGCTATAATTGTATTAACCGGAAACATTAATACTTGTGTGATTTGTAAACTAAAATAAGAGTCCCTAGTAAAGCCTCTTGTTAAACTAGCTTGTTGGTTAATATATGATCATGGTTTCCTGATCATGAACATAGAGATGTTATTAACAACAGGATCATATCATTAGGAGAATGATGTGATGGACATACTCCTATAGATAAGCGTAGCATAAAGATCAAGTCATTTAAATAGTTCAATTGCTATATGCTTTCTGATACATAGTAACCTAATTCCTTCGACCATGAGATCATGCATATCACCTTTACCGGATGGATGCTTTGATGACATCAAACACCACACCGTAACTGGGTGGCTATAAAGGTGGCATTGAGTGTTCGAAAAGTATTGGTTGAAACACATGGGTCAAGAGTGGGATTTGTCCATCCATATGACAGATAGATATACTCTGGGCCCTCTCGGTGGAATGTCATCCAATTAGCTTGCAAGCATGTGACTGGATCACAAGGGATCACATATCACGGGAACGAGAAAAGAGTACTTATCGGTAACGAGGTTGAACTAGGTATGTAGAGATACCGACGATCATAACCTCGGATAAGTAAACTATCGTGAGACAAAGGGAAATTGGTATCATATGTAAGTGGTTCATTCGATCGCAAAGTAATCGTAGAAATATGTGGGAGCCATATGAATTTCCAGATTCCTCTATTGGTTATTGTTCGAGAAGTGTCTCGATCATGTCCGCATAATTCACGAACCGTAGGGACACACTTAAGGATTCGACGTTGTTTGAGTAGTTATGGTATTATGAGAAAGAGACCGAATGTTGTTCGGAGTCTCGGATGGGATCCGGGATATCACGAGTTGATCTGGAATGGTCCGGAGAATAAGATTCATATAAGGAAAGTCCCGTTTCGGAGTTCGGGAATGATTCCGGTGTTTTCATCGGGAATGTTCTAGAAGGTTCCGGATTGTCCGGCACTCTGGGGGAGGGGGGAGGGTACATGAATGTGTCATTACATATTGAATGATTGCATCATGTACTAAAGTGTTCTTGCTGTTCCAAAACTGAAAAGTCAAACTGCTAGTTTGAAAGTCAAACGGCTAAAATAGGAAACTGTGGGAAACAAGCAAGAGGTGGTTGGAACCGACTTTGTGGAGAAGTCCCTCCAAGCCGGCGCACCAACCAAGGCCGACTTGGGGAGGGACTCCCCTCCCCTTTGCCGCCCCTCCCACCTATAAAAGGAGGGGCAGGGCCTCCTCCTCTAGACACACAAGTTCCTATCCTCTAATCTCCGGTTTAGAGCCGTTTTGGTTTAGAGCTTCTAATTGCTCTAGCCTGCGGTTTAGAGCCTTCTAATTGGTGTGTCTAATCCCTAGACCACTAATAGCTCTCTCTCATACTCCACCATACTCGCTCCGGCTTAAGGCGAAGCCCTGCGGGATCTCCCCTCTACTTCCGGTACCACGCCGTTGTCTCTTGCGGAATCACGAGGAGAGTGCTACAACCTCCGCTTTCTTTGGAACAAGGGAGAGGAAGGTCTTCGTCGAGTACCGAACGTGTGACCGACTACGGAAGCGCTGCCGGAACGCAGCGCCGGAAGGATCGTCTACACGATCTTGAGATCGGAAAGAGTACGACTACATCACCCACGAGAATCCGCTCTCGTTAACCGCTTTGGAATCTTCGAGGGTGAGTTTCTCTATCGACTCGTTGCTACAATCTAGTAGATAGATCTTGGCTTGTTTGTGTGCATGCGGTAGAAAATTTTTGTTTTCCATGCTACGAACCCCTACAGTGGTATCAGAGCCGTGTCTATATGTAGATCTGTTGCACGAGTAGAACACAATGGTCATTGTGGGCGTTGATGCTTTTATTGTCGATTGCTTCTTGTGTACTTTGCATCTGGCGGTATGTTGGGATGAAGCGGCCCGGGCTAACCTTACATGACATCGTTCATGAGACTTGCTCCACGCTTGACATGCAACTTGTATTGCATAAGTGGCTTTGCGGGTGCCTGTTTCTCCTAGCATAGTTAAGATCCAATTTATAACGGGTGATTGACAATACTAGTATCAATGTTGTGGTTCTTGTTCGTAAGTTAGAACGACACTTATTGAAAGCCCCAAACCACGTAAAACATGCAAAGAAAATTAGAAGCGTCTAACTTTGTTTTGCAAGGGTGTGCTGTGATGTGATATGGCCATGATTGTGATTATATATGATGTATGCAATGTTCCTTATTGTAAGTTGGCATGGCAACGTGAGCCATATGGTTGTCTTTAATTTATGTTAAGACCCGCGTGTCTATTCAAATTAGTTGTAATAGTTGAAGCCGGTGGACGACAACCATGGAGAAGCGTCATTGACCTTGATGCAATGCCGATGATGATGGAGATCATGTTCGTGCTTGAAGATGGAGATCGGAAGCACAAAGAAGAAAGGCCATATCATATCACATATTATTGAATTGCATGTGATGTTAATCCTTTATGCATATTGTATTGCTTAGTAGCAGCGGTAACATTATAAGATGATCCCTCATGCACATGAATTTCAAGTCATAAAGTGTTCACCCTTAGTTAGCACCGTTGCTAAAGCTTGTTGTTTCAAGCACCACGTGATGATCGGGTGTTAGATTACGCAAGTGTATACAACGTGAGCAAGCATTTGCTCATGCAAAAACTAAGGTTTGATCTTGACGAGCCTAGCATGTACAGACATGGCCTCAAGAACACCGATTACCGAAAGGTAGAGCATGAGTCATATAGTAGATATGATGAACATGTTGATTGTTCGCCATTGAAGCTATATCAACTCTCGTGATGATCAGTTTTGATGTGGTGGATTTGGTTCGTGTGATCACTAAAACAATGTGAGGGATATTGTTTTGAGTGGGAGTTCACCTAGATTAATTTAATTATTAATTAAAACTCAATTTATCATAAACTAAATCAAAGTGAAATTGCATAGTTGTTGTAGTAATTGGCATCCGTTTACCACCTTGCGATTAGTTATAATTGAGATAATGTATCGTATTGTTTTGAAGTGTTAATCTAAAGTTTAAAAGTCCTATTGCAAGCTTTCAGTAAGTTCCGGTTACTTCATGATGTTTAATAATTAGTATTAAATCAAGAGTAACAATTCCAAGTGTTAGTATCATGTTTGTTTCCATGATTCTTGATATTCAAAGGATTGTCTTAATATCAAGGTTATCTAGGATCTGAAAGAGTTGTTTCAGAAACCATGATGTGTGGAAGATATTGTGATATCTGAAACGAAGTTTTGGTTGCAACATGATAGAGTATAATATGGCTAAAGTCATGTTCTCATATTTGATGAGAATTTGCAAAAGGTTGGAGACACTTGTTGTCCTAATCCTCCAAAAGGTTTTGGATAGCAACATTATACTCATAATTCATCGTTATAAGCTAAGAGCTTGATCATGGACGATTCCATGATAAGGGTGAATATTTGATGTAGGTAAAATGTTTACTACACCAAGAGATTACTAAAGAAAGGAATTTGAAAGAACACCAAATATTTGATGATGGTGATCTACTTCAAAGTGCAAGTCCAAAGACATTGGTATTTAATTATACACGCTTTGGACTATATGTCATATGTATGACTCCACTATTGATGTTGATAGATTCTTTCAAACAGAAAAGGAAATACTGAAAGAGAATCTCATAAATATATGGCAGAAAGGAAAAGACTAGAATTGTTCAGCTTAAGTATATAGATGATATACATGTTATGGCTATATTCTTTGCTTATTAAACAATGTGGTTCTCAAGTATTTGATACTGAATTTGTTGGTGTGAATCGTCATACGAAACAACACAATTCATGAACTACAATGGCCTAAGTAACTAGCAAAAGAATATGTGATGATGTTCATCGAGAACAAATAAAGGGTTATTGTGTTGCTCGTTAAACATCAAAGCTTGCCTTCAAAGATTTGTTTTATCAGGTATTATGAGAACAAAAGGATTGTTCAAATAATTGCCGTAATCCATAAAAGATGGATTCGCAAATCTCGTTGGAGACATCACGTCCATAAAACTAGTGCTAAAGATGTCTAAAGACAAATTGATTGAAAGATCACTTAGGAAGTGACATCGCCGTTTAAATTATACTGAAAAGAAAACATGAAGAAACTCCATGTGGATGGAATTTTGGAGTCTTTTGATTTTTGATCAAATGACACTTGTGAAACTTTCCTAGAGATAATTGAAACTTCGTTCATAGGCCAAAAGGGAACGAAAGACTAGCTTATGGGAATTTGTACATATTGTTGTACGAAGTCCATTATGTGTAGTCAAGAGCGATGGATTTTAACTTCATTTGCTTTTTCCGAAATTTTGAGTGAATATATGAATATTTACTTAATAAGGATGAAGTATGAAACATTTGAAAAGTTCAAAGACTTTCAAGATGAAGTGCAAAATCATTGTAACAAGAATATAAACAGTTTATGATAAAGATCATAAAGGAGGATATTTGAGTTACAGAGTTTAGCATAATACCTAAGATTTAAGGAATCGTTCCGTGGATTTGCATTTCCCGAAACACCATAAGGGTATGGAGCATTCGAGATATGTAATTAAACCTTGTTTGACATGGTAAGATCAAAGGTATAATTCATAAAAATGCCATTATATTTTAAAGATTAAAAGCTTTAGAGATTACCGTTTTTCCACTGAAAAGAGCTCCATCATAATCCGTTGAATGTTATGGTTTGGGATAAAACCCAAGTTGTCCTTTATTAAACAATGGTTTGCTATGCATAAGAAAGATGTTTGCAACCAAAGTCGGATGAACCTGTCTTTGTATAACTGTTGAGTATTCCTCCAGAACACCAGAGACAAAAGTGTTTGTCGCTTAGAACGTCAAGTTTCTTTGGGAAGGAATTTTTCGTGAAAAGAAAAGTGAGAGGACAATAGAACTTTGATAAGGTTAAAGGAACCTTAGCTATATGTGCAAAGTTGCGCAGCACCGAAAAGTGTTCCGGAGGCAGCAACAATGCTCATGGCTCACGTGCCTCAAAGGTTGTGGTCACGGAGATCTAAGTTCCTATTGAAACAAGTAGATCGGGTAAACAATCAAATACCAAGATTTGAGGGTTGAATCATTATTTGAAAATAATGAACCGACTACATGCAAAGAAGCGATGATGGGCCCTGACTCCGTCAAATGGCTTGAAGCCATAAAATCCGTGATAGTTCCATACATGAGAAATCAAGTTTTGAACTTGAAGGACCCTCGAGAAAGGTGTAAGACCTTACAGTTGTGTCTGGATCTATAAAGAAATAGACATGGATGTTTTACATCTATGAAATAGTCGACATGTTGGGAAAGAGTTCACAAAATGTTCAAAGGTTGACTATGACAAGATTTGATCTTTCATAGTGATATTTAGTCTAGACGGATTAATGTAGCAACCACTACATATAATTTGTTATATGGTAGTTGAATAAACAAAACAAGTTCTTCTAATAGAATCGTTACCTAGGACGTGTGCATGACACAGTCCATAGGGTTTTGTTAATTCAAAGGATGCTAAATGCATATGCAAACTTCAATGGTTAAAGTGAGCATCGCGGAGTTGGAATCTTCACTATGATGAAACTGTTAAAGGAGTTTAAAAGTTCATTAGAGACAATGAAGATGCTTGCATTTGCAAGAAATTAAGTGGGAGCACTAAGACATATTCTAATACATTATGTGGAGGACATATTGTTGATTGGAAATGATGTATCTTTTATTAACACATATTAAGAATTTCATCCCGATGAAAGACTTAGGCAAAACCCAAATATTTGGCATCAATAGACGCTAATATGGTTGTGCCAGAAGTACATAGACAAGATATTGAATGAGTTCAATATAGAAACTACAAGAGAGGTTCTTGTCGCACAGAAAGGATTGAATGAGTTCAATGTTGATGATATATTCAAGTGTATTGACATTTGGTAAAGTGAAACAAATAATCAAGTATAGATTGATACTTGATGTATGAAATCACAAAGAGTATTTATATCAATCATGCTGTGATATGTACAAATCCAGATATGTCCTATGCTCTAAATGTTGTAAGCATATACCAGAATGATTCGTAAGATGATCATTGGACAATAGTAAGGATATTCTTATGATATTTTGAATAACTAAGAGTATATTATTTGTAGAAGTGACAAATAGATGGTTAGTTCATTGTAAAAGTACTACATTGATACTGGTTTTGTCACAAAGTACAAATTAAGTTTATCTCAATCTAAACTAAGGGTGGCACAATATAATGGAAAGTGAGTTCCATAATGGATTTGGATGAGTTCCAAAGTTAAGACATTGTGACAGATACTACAACAAAAGGCTAAGTATATGACTGCTATTATAGCAGCAAAAGAGGGCATTTGTGTCAAGTAGTTTGTTATCAAACTAGGTGTAGTTCACATAGGGATAATACTATGAAGATATATTGTGCGACAATATTATCAACATGTTTTAACCCCAAAGAGCTAAAGGTCACACCGAAAGACCAAATTTATACAAAGCCATCTCATTAGAGAATGAGTGATGCGTAGAGACGCAAAGACATGCAATTACACACGGACCGAAGTGTCGATTCGGAGATCGATTGACCACTAGCAATAGTGTACATACACCGGAAAGCCATAGGTGTTGAATACACAAAGGTTTGAAACTAGATTATTGACTCTAGTGCAAGTGGGAGACTGTTGGAGATATGCCCAAGAGGCAATAATAAAGTGGTTATTATCATATCTTCACACTTATGATAAATGTTTACATACCATGCTATAATTGTATTAACACGAAACATTAATACTTGGGTGATTTTTATACTATAATAAGAGGCCCTAGTAAAGCCTCTTGTTAAACTAGCTTGTTGGTTAATATATGATCATGGTTTCTGATCATGAACATAGAGATGTTATTAACAGGATCATATCATTAGGAGAATGATGTGATGGACATACTCCTATAGATAAGTGTAGCATAAAGATCAAGTCATTTAAATAGTTCAATTGCTATATGCTTTCTGATACATAGTAACCTAATTCCTTCGACCATGAGATCATGCATATCACCTTTACCGGATGGATGCTTTGATGACATCAAATACCACACCGTGAATCGGGTGGCTATAAAGGTGGCATTGAGTGTTCGGAAAGTATTGGTTGAAACACATGGATCAAGAGTGGGATTTGTCCATCCATATGACGGATAGATATACTCTGGGCCCTCTCGGTGGAATGTCATCCAATTAGCTTGCAAGCATGTGACTGGATCACAAGGGATCACATATCACGGGAACGAGAAAAGAGTACTTATCGGTAACGAGGTTGAACTAGGTATGCAGAGATACCGACGATCATAACCTCGGATAAGTAAACTATCGTGAGACAAAGGGAAATTGGTATCGTATGTAAGTGGTTCATTTGATCGCAAAGTAATCGTAGAAATATGTGGGAGCCATATGAATTTCCAGATTCCTCTATTGGTTATTGTTTGGAGAAGTGTCTCGATCATGTCCGCATAATTCACGAACCGTAGGGAGACACACTTAAGGATTCGACGTTGTTTGAGTAGTTATGGTATTATGAGAAAGAGACCGAATGTTGTTCGGAGTCTCGGATGGGATCCGGGATATCACGAGGTGATCCGGAATGGTCCGGAGAATAAGATTCATATAAGGAAAGTCCCGTTTCGGAGTTCGGGAATGATTCCGGTGTTTTCATCGGGAATGTTCTAGAAGGTTCGGATTGTCCCAAGACTCCGGGGAGGTACATGAATGTGTCATTACATATTGAATGATTGCATCATGTACTAAAGTGTTCTTGCTGTTCCAAAACTGAAAAGTCAAACTGCCAGTTTGAAAGTCAAACGGCTAAAACAGGAAACTGTGGGAAACAGGAAACTGTGGGAAACAAGCAAGAGGTGGTTGGAACCGACTTTGTGGAGGAGTCCCTCCAAGCCGGCGCACCAACCAAGGCCGACTTGGGGAGGGACTCCCCTCCCCTTGGCCGCCCCTCCCACCTCTAAAAGGAGGGCCTCCTCCTCTAGACACACAAGTTCCTATCCTCTAATCTCCGGTTTAGAGCCGTTTTGGTTTAGAGCTTCTAATTGCTCTAGCCTGCGGTTTAGAGCCTTCTAATTGGTGTGTCTAATCCCTAGACCACTAATAGCTCTCTCATACTCCACCATACTCGCTCGGCTTAAGGCGAAGCCTGGGATCTCCCTCTACTTCCCACGCCGTTGTGCTGCCGGAATCGCGAGGAGAGTGCTACAACCTCCGCTGCCTGCTGGAACAAGGGAGAGGAAGGTCTTCGTCGAGTACCGAACGTGTGACCGACTACGGAAGCGCTGCCGAAACGCAGCGCCGGAAGGATCGTCTACACGATCTTGAGATCGGAAAGAGTACGACTACATCACCCACGAGAATCCGCTCTCGTTAACCGCTTTGGAATCTTCGAGGGTGAGTTTCTCTATCTACTCGTTGCTACAATCTAGTAGATAGATCTTGGCTTGTTTGTGTGCATGCGGTAGAAAATTTTTGTTTTCCATGCTACGAACCCCTACACCTGCGTGGCAGTCAGCCTGGCCTAGGCCCACCTGGCAGCCGCAGTGGCTAGAGCTAGCCCCAGTAAGAAATGCCCTGAACCTGTTTTGCGCGTGTGGCTACTGATGTGGCTTCGGCCCCACCAGTCAGTCACTGTGGGTATGTTTAGTTGTGGTAACAAAATCCCTAGGTTGTATTATGACGTCAGCCTAATGCAATAAAGGTTTAAATATTTTAGAAAATGATTTAAATATTGAAAATTCAGTAACTAATTCATTATAAGTCAGAATAATACAAATAATATATCAAAATGTTCAGAAAAATGAGTTCTACCTATATAAGCTATAATAATACATTGATCAACAACTTAAATGACTAGTTTAATTAGAGAACTAAATCAACCCCTCCCATGTGTTTCCGGAGTTTTCCGAGTTAGGGTTTTCAACCCTCGGAACCCCGTCATGCCGAGCATGTTCTAGGGTTTCATTTCAATGCAATTCAACTTGTCATATCATCATCTTTGTTTGAGCATTGCATCGATGCCATGTCTTGATTGTCGCCTTTGTTTCTGGTATTTGTTCTTCGCGATAGGATTTGAACCCGTAGCTGAAGTCAACAACACCGAAGTCCGTACCTGTCTACTGACGGACAAGGAAAGCGTAGCCTCTCATTCTGAACCTATGTTTTATAAAGTATATTACTTTATTGCTATGATGCACACGATTCCAAATACGGTCTTTTGTCAGTAGTTAGTGTTACCTATCTGCTGCATAGTTTCCATGTTGTAGCCTATTACTCCTGATCCACTGCTCCTAGCATACCTAGGTCTGGCATCCGAGCGTTGCTAGAGCTTCTGAGATCGACAGCTTAGCCATGCATAGTAATAATGTTTGATCTATCCGAATGATGAATCAGAGATGCCGGAGAATCTAGAAAGGTAGGAGATGGTGACATCCTCGAAGGAGTTGAACTAAATATGCAAAGGCTTGCATGGGAGTCCACGTTGGGTGTGGTATTTGTAGTTTCCATACTCGCCACAACTAGGAACTGAGTTCTTTCCTTTGGAACCGAGATGAGCGTACAGCCACACGGGGCCTCGACAACCCCTCGACTGACTAACTTGCCTAGTTGATTCCATGAGTTACATAGTTCGGGCTTTCCATTTGGCATGCGCATTGAACACATTTTAGAAAGAGGAGGTGATGGAGGTGCATCATAACAGGTAGGGAAGCGTGGAACGGGTTTCTTGGGGTCGATGGAGCCCCTGGTGAACCAACCTCTCCTCACATCTTTAAGTACCGGCTTTGGGATTTGACCCGTTACGGCGGAATCATACTTAATGCATGACTCATGGTCTCGGCGAAAGCAAGGTAAAGGTTGTGGTTAGCTACCCTCTGCCGGCCTTCCAAGGAAGAGGGCTAATAATATTTGGCATTAAGAGTCGGTTGATACGTGTGGGTAAAGTTGTACACCCCTACAGGGTATTAATATTTTCGAAAAGCCGTGTTCATGGTTATGAACGCTTGGTGACCAGATTCTAAGATCATAGATAACTCTAACCACTATAAAACATGTTGATCCACGTGTGCTTAAGGATGCTTCCTCTGGGTTGAGGGGGTGATCCTAGATAGGAGGTTCTGATGAAGCTGTTGGTTATCGAGATGTGATGAACGAGATGAAGAAGTCGCCATGTTATCCATTTTAAAAGATTCTGAGTAGACGATCCTCTTCTCTCTCTTGTTTACAAATAAAGATTGCTTTCCGCAAAAGAAAATCCAGAGAAAGCCTTTCTAGCCAATGCATATAGATACTAGGTTATCTAAGTCTTGCAGAGTACATTCTTGTACTCAGCCTTATGCCATTGTTGTTTTTCTACAAAGGGTCTGGTTGCAACTGATGGTGGCTTCTACGTTGACATCGACGAGTAGTTGGGGGTCCCAGGTAGCAGCCTGAGGACTATGGGATGGACGCCGCTTTTGTTTATGGCCTCTTAGGCCTTTTGCTAAGTTGTTGTGTAGAACAACATAATTTGCTTTCGCTGTGTGATGTAATGTTGGGTCTATGACCTCTGGTTTGTAATAACTCTAATATCTTACTCTGTTAAGAGTTTAAACTTATGATGTTGAATCCATGTGTTATGTAATGTTACCGAATCATACTGTGATCCTCCGTGTTTGGGAGTTGAACTTATCTTAGATGGTGATCTGAGGTTAGTTTAACCCTAACCCCGGGGGGTGCTACATGCAAGAACCAGGGCAATGAGAACGATAAAGACGAGGATGGTCAGAAGTTCCAATATATTGGCCGAGATTTATGCACAAGACAAGCATGGAACTGAACGGAGGTTTACTGTAGACATTGGTAAAAAGACTTGTTCATGCAGGAAGTGGCAGGTTACTGGTCTGTCATGCCATCATGCACTGTACTTTATCTTAAAGATGAGAGGTAGATGTGCTGAAATAGAGAACTATGTTCATAACTATTTCTCCCTAGACGAGTTTGTTGCAACTTATGTAGAAAACGTACCGCCTATTGCTGATGAAAATGATTGGGAGATAGTCGATCTAATGTTCAAACTCGAACTACCAGTTCTTAGGAGGCCACCTGGGAGGCCTAGAAAGGAAAGGACCGAAGCCTTCACCGCAAAAGGTTCGAGACTAGGAGCAAGGAAGCAGAAGTGCAAACACTGTGAAGGGTTGGGCCATATCAAGAGGCTATGCAAAAACCCAGTTCGACGTGATTTCGGAGATGCTGACCTTGTCCCCATTCAAATCACGGAGGCACAATATGAGGCTTCTCAGGCAGAACTAGAGGAAGCCCAGCGAGATGACATGGAGGAAGTGCTGCATGTGAAGGAAAACGGTGATGCGCATGTGGAGGGAAATGTTGGTAAGAAGCAATTGGTTGAGGACGTGGACGTGCCGGTGGGGATATGTGGCGAAAAGAAACAAAAGGGTAAGCGGGGGAGGAAGGGAAACAATAATAATGGAGTTGAGTTTGAATATGAAGAAGTTGCTAGGGTGATTGAGGATCTTTCGGCTAACTACAGGAGAAACAATAAATCCCTGTCAATTTCGTCTTTGTATGATTCTCTGGATAAAAGGTAAGCTTGAAACTAGTTTTACTTGGAATTTGATAATTTTTTGTTTTAGTCCTCATAAACTGTTGTTTAGTGCAGCGAGGGATTGAACAGTAATAAGAGGAGCAAAGAGAAAGTGACACAGTAACGTTGTTTCTTGATTTTTCATTGAAATTTATTTATATCTAGTACTTGTAACGGGTAGGTGATGTGTAATGTCGACAGATTCCAGGTTGTTAGATAGTACATTAATTTTTAAACTGATTATCCATAAAAAAATAATCATGAATTTGTAACAGTTCAATGACCAAAATTATGGCCATGCCATGGAGTTGGTGAGGCTCACCTCCCTTGTATTCCCATCTCAAACAACAGGACACACGCGTCTCCTTCTCCTCTGACACACACCAAAATTATGATTGTGCCATCAAGTGCTGGGAGCAGAGACAACGTACCATCCCATCAGCCTCGTCTCGTCTTTGTCAGCAACGTCTGATGCTCGCATCGGCTACGTCAGGGACATTGATGCTCTAAGAGGAAAAAAGCTTTGGAAAGGAAAAAAACATAAGAAAAGAGTCTTCATAAATAGGTTTTTTATTCCAGTAGAGGGGCCTACCAGTGTGTCTAAACGCTAGAGCATACTTGGTTTTGCTAGACTCGTGTCTAAGATTTTCTTTAGACTCAACCGATGATGTACAAGAAAAGATCTTTGACAAAAAGAAAAGAATAGGAAAATAGCCCTTTTAAATAGGTTTTTTATTCTAACAGTGGGGCTAATTAGTGTGTCTAAATGCTGTAGCATATATCCCTCTGCTAGACTCGTGTCTAAGATTTTTGCTAGACTCAAACAACACTGTACACGCTCTTACAACTTGGCCATTATATCCGAAGAGGTCACATACATAGATTAAATTTAGGCTCAAGTGACCCTAATCGACTATGACGCTCCCGCTGTCTTCGTCGTGCAAGACGTCCTCCGTGTTGCCGTCCGCCTCTTCCAAGTCTGAATCAATGAGGACGAGCCCGATGTCGTTCCTCTTCACGAGTTCTGCACGGCGTGCAACATCGATAACGGTGGAGGGCGTACACCCATGCACTGCCTAGAAGCGCTGCCTCCCTTCGGGGTTGCGCAGATCCGGGTGGATCTCCGGATGGTGAGCTCTGCAAAGCCAAGGAAATGCCTCTCGCTCCTTCTTTGAGCGCCTTGGCCAATACGAGCTAGTGCGCGCGTATTAGTCCATTGTCCTCTTCCGCTCCGGCTACTGGCGGTGGCGCTCCTCCATCTTCCTCGACAGTGTGATGCCTCGCAAGAGCGGCGCCACTGGCACCCCGGCATATATGAGCTCGTAGCCGGCCAGTAGCCTCACTAGCGGCGGCATGAGGATGTCGTAATGGGCGAACAACTCGGCCTTGTGCTAGCTGAGATGGGGCCTCTCCATGGAGAGGTGCCGTTTCTTCAGGTAGGATACGACGCTTGTGCTGATGCGAGTTGTAGCGAACGAATGGGGTTTGAGCTTCGGCCACACGGTTACATTTATAAAGTCAAGGAGGTAGGCCCACTGGTGGTTGCGAGGGCCAATAGGGATGCAGAAATGCCTACTCGCGAATCGCTATTGCAAATGACGATCCTTATCATCCATTCTCCCCAATACAACAGTGCCTAACAATTAGGACGCAGAATCAACTTGACCCCGTGGGGGGCTTCTAGAAGACCCTAACAATAGGCATAGTTTCTGCAAGGCTAACGAGCTAGTTAATGTGGTTTATCCTGGGTTTGACCAGATTTCAAAACATCATAAGTCTTTAACAAGCATGCGTTGAAATTTCCTCGGGCCCATGGGCGCGCCCTAATCTTGCACCTCCTTTGGGAAAACACCGGTTTTTCGGGTTTAGAAAATAGAAACTCGAGATTATCCAAATAACCACGAAATCTCTAGTTGGATAAGTCGCTTGCGATGCTAAGAGGGAGCTAGCTGCTGGGTTTGGGCTCAATCCATGAAGTGGTTCCATGTTCTGGGAAGCGAGGGAGGGAATTTGGTTGGAAGACATGTTAACTCACACTCGATAGACATCCTGGTGGTGCCTTGGGTGCCAAAGGACCTAGTATGCCTTGCCTATGATTTTATGAGGGCAGTGTGTCACATGCAAGGGTCCAGGAGCTGTTTTCACTTTATTTTTATTTTTTTAGATTTTTTTTGCTGCCCAAAAAACGGCAAAACCCGCCGGCGGTCGCGGCAACGCGACGGTCGATGCAATCTTGGACCCAGGCATGCATCCAGCCTAGGTACCCCATGGGGCACCTCAAACAATTTTTCCCTGAAAATTGAGAGTGTCTTATAGGGTACATACAGTTAGAAACCGCATTTACCGGGCCGTAACTAAAAAATAAAATAAAGTATGTGCTTCCACCATGAGATAAATACCCACCTCCCGGGAATGGCCATGAACCATGGTGTAGCATGCGTGGAAATTGCCTCGGGCCCATGGGCGCGCCCTAATCTTGCACCTCCTTTGGGAAAACACTATTTTTTGGGTTCAGAAAATGGAAAGTCGAGATTTGTCCAAATGACCACGAAATCTCTAGTTGGAGAAGTCGCTTGCGATGCTGAGTGGGAGCTACGTGCCTGGCTTGGGCTCAATCCATGGAGTGGTTCCATGTTCTAGGCAGCGAGGGGGAATCTAGGGTTGGAAGCCATGTTAACTCAGACTCGATAGACATCCTGGTCGTGCCTTGGGTGTCAAAGGACCTGGTATGCCTTGCCAATGATTTTATGAGGGCAGTGGGTCACATGCAAGGGCTTCAGGAGCTGTTTTCACATTTTTTTTAGATTTTGTTTGGTGCTGTCCAAAAAACGGCGAAACCCGTCGGCGGCCGTGGCAACGTGATGGTCGGTGCAATCTTGGACCCGGGCATGGATCTAGCCTAGGTACCCCATGGTGCTCCCCAAACCATTTTCCCCTGAAAATTGAGAGTGTCTTATAGGGTACATACAGTTATAAACTGCATTTACCTGGCCATAACTCAAAAAAATAAAGTATATGCTTGCACCACGAGATAAATACCCACCTCCCGGGAATGGCCATGCACTATGATGTATCATGCGTGTAAATTGCCTTGGGCCCATGGGCGCGCCCTAATATTGCACCTCCTTTGGGAAAACACCGGTTTTTCGGGTTCAGAAAATGGAAAGTCGAGATTTCTCCAAATGACCATGAAATCTATAGTTGGAGAAGTCGTTTTCGATGCCGAGAGGGAGCTAGGTGCCGAGTTTGGGATCAATCCATGGAGTGGTTCCATGTTCTGTGCAGCGAGGGGGTGAAGGGTTTCACAACATATAAAATAAAAAATTTTCTACGGATGCGAACAGGAAAGCCAAGATCTAATCTAGGAGATGCAATCAACGAGAGAGATAGATGAGATCTTCATACCCTTGAAGAAATCGCACAGCAGAAACGTTCAACAGAATGTGGTTGATGTAGTCGTACTAGCCGTCTCCTCCTCGCGATCCGATCCAATCCTATGCCGCAAGTGGCGGAGCCTCCGAGAGATGCACACGTACGGTGCCGTGACGTCTACTCCTTCCTTGGTCCAGCAAGTATGGTGGAGGGATAGATTGGATCTACAGCACGACGGCATGGTGCTAATGGTGGAGAGTTTTTGCGGCAGGGCTTCGCCTACGCGCAGTCGGGAGAGAGAGAGAGAGGCAGCAGTTGGCGGCTAGGATTAGAGAGGTGGGAGAGGGGGAGGGTGCACCCCTTCCCTCCTTATATAGTGGCGTGGACGGCCCCCTTGGTCCCTCCTCCAAGCCCTAGGGCGGCGGCCTCAAGGGTGGAGTGGGGGGCAAGCTTCCCCTTCCTTCTAGAAGGCTTCCCTAGGGTTTCCCCTAGGGCTGGCCGGCTGGGCCTTGGGGGCCTTGTGACCCTAGCCCAAAGTGGCCAGGGAACTTCCCCTTAGGCCCACGCAGGCCTCCGACAAGTGGGCCCACACTGGTCCCACTCCGGAACCTTCTAGAACCTTGTGGTACAATACCGATAAACTCCGAAACAATTCTGAAATCCCAAAACTGCTTTCCTTTATATGAATCTTATTCTTCGGACCATTCCAGAACCTCTCGTGCTGTCCTAGATCTCATCCGAGACTCTGAACAAAAAATCATAAACCAATTATCCATTCTATCCTAGCGTCGAGGCACGTTAAGTGTGTGACCCTACGGGTTCGAGAATATGCAGACATGATCTTCTATCAATAATCAACAACGGGATCTTGAAACCCATATTGACTCCCACATATTCATAGATGATCATATCGGATGAACCACGATGCCAGGATTCAATTAATCCCATATATATATTCCCTTCGTCACGCGATATTTTACTTGCCCGAGATTTGATCGTTGGTATCGGCATACCTAGTTCAATCTCGTTCACAACAAGTACTTTACTCGTTCCGTAATCCGATATCACTTTGTGATTAACTCCCTAACCACGTGCTTGCAAGTGGTGTTGATATCGATTACCGAGTGGGCCCGAAGTATATCTCTCCGACTCGGGAGGGACAAATTCCATCTCGATACATACAACCCAACAAGTACTTTCTGATCACCTGAGAGACACCTTTATGATCACCCTCACATAGGATGATCTTTGATGACCTCATGGTCTAAGGAATACAATACTTGACATAAGAAAAAGCTTCGCAAAGATGAACACGATGACACGATCTAATTGCTCTGCTTAATTTGGGTCTGTCCATCTTATCATTCTCCTAATGACATGATCTCATTATTAATTGACAACTCATGTCTATGGTTAGGAAACCTTAACCATCATTAATCAATGAGCTAGTCCATAGAGGCGTACTAGGGACACAGTGTTGTTCATAAACCACACAAGTATCAAAGTTTCCGCTTAATACAATTCTAGCATGGAATATAAACTTTATCATGAACAAGAATTATAATAATAACATCTTTATTATTGCCTCTAGGGCACAATTCCAACAGTCTCCCACTTGCACTAGAGTCAATAATCTAGTTTACATCTGGCAACAATCTAACACCCATGGCATTAAGGTGCTAATCATGTTTTGCTCGTGGAAGTGGTTTAGTCAACGGATCTGTGACATTCAGATCCGTATGTACTTTGCTAATCTTTAGATCTCCATCTGCTATATAATATCGAATTATATGAAAACGACGGTTGATGTGCTTGGTCTTTGGATGATATCTTGGTTCCTTAGCCAGTGCTATGGCGCCAATGTTGTCGCACAACATCTCCAGCGGGTCCAAGGAAGTTGGAACCTCACCAAGCTCAGTGATGAAGTTCCTGATCCAAACTCCTTCACTTGACGCTTCTGAAGCAGCCATGTATTCCGCTTCTATTGTAGATCCCGCGATCATGCTTTGCTTTCAGCTTCTCCAGCTCACAGCTCCACCATTCAAAATATAAACGTATCCTGTCTGAGATTTAGAATCATCCGGGTCGGTGTCGAAACTAGCATCGACGTAACCTTTTACGACGAGCTGCTCATCACCTCCATAGACCAAGAACATTTCTTTAGTACTATTTAAATACTTTAGGATGTTCTTTACGGCTGTCCAGTGTTCCACTCCTGGATCACTTTGGAATCTGCTCGTCAAACTAAGAGCATTGGACACATCCGGTCTAGTACATAGCATGGCATACATGATATAACCTATGGCCGAGGCATATGGCACTTTGCTCATAGTATCTCTATCGTTTTCCGTAGCTGGACACTGAGCCTTGCTCAATATATTACCTGAAAACATGGGCAATGAACCTTTCTTTGCTTTATCCATTCTGAACCTTTTCAGAACTTTGTCTAGATATGTACTTTGGCTTAAAGCTATTAGGCGTCTTTGTCTATCTCTATAGATTTTGATGCCTAATATATAAGCAGCTTCTCCTAGGTCTTTCATTGAAAAACATTTATTCAAATAACTCTTCACATCGTTAAGCATACCAATGTCATTTCCAATAATCAATATGTCATCCACATATAGTACTAAAAATTTCACTGAGCTCCCACTCACTTTCTTGTAGATATAAGCTTCGTAGCAATTTGGAACAAATCCAAAACTCTTGATCACTTGATCAAAATGAAGGTTCTAACTCCGAGATTCTTGCTTCAGTCCATAAATGGAACGCTGAAGTTTGCACACCTTATTAGCATCCTTAGGATCGACAAAACCTTCGGGCTGCATCATATACAACTCTTCATCAATGTTGCCAGTGAGGAACGCAGTCTTGACATCCATCTGCCATATTTCATAATCATGAAATGCAACAATTGCTAATAAAATCCGAATGGACTTAAACATCGCTACATGAGAGAAAGTCTCATCGTAGTCAACACCTTGAACTTGCCGAAACCCTTTTGCGACAAGTCGAGCTTTATAGACAGTAACATTACCATCCGCGTCCGTTTTCTTCTTGAAAATCCATTTGCACTCAACGGCCTTACGGTCGCTAGGAGGGTACACCAAAGTCCATACTTGGTTTTCGCTCATGGATCCCAATTCGGATTTCATGGCCTCTAGCCATTTCTGAGAGTCTGGGCTCATCATTGCTTCCTCATAATTCGCAGGTTCACTGTTGTCTAATAACAAGATGGTTGAGACAGGGTTGCCGTACCATTCAGGAGTGGCACGTGACCTTGTCGACCTGCGAAGTTTAGTAGTAGCATCGTTCAAAGTTTCATGATCCTCATCATAACTTCCGCTCTTGTTGGTGCAGACGGCACTAGAACAATTTCAGGTGCTGGGCTACTCTCCAACTCGAGAGAAGGTTCAATAACCTCGTCTAGCTCTACCTTCCTCCCACTCACTTCTTTCGAGAGAAACTCCTTCTCAAGAAAGGATCCGTTCTTTGCAACAAACACTTTGCCTTCGGATCTGTGGTAGAAGGTATACCCAATCGTTTCCTTAGAGTATCCTATGAAGACGCATTTCCCCGCTTTGGGTTCGAGCTTGTCCGTCATCAACTTCTTGACATAAGCTTCGCATCCCCAAACTTTAAGAAACGACAACTTAGGTTTAGCACCAAACCATAGTTCATACGGTGTCGTCTCAACGGATTTAGATGGTACCCTATTTAAATTGAATGCAGCGGTTTCTAATGCATAACCCCAAAATGACAACGGCAAATCTGTAAGAGACATCATTGATCGCACCATATCTAATAGAGTTTGATTCCGACGTTCAGACACACCATTGCGCTGTGGTGTTCCGGGTGGCGTGACTTGCGAAACGATTCCGCTTGCTGTAAGATGCGTGATAAAATCATAACTCAAATATTTCCCTCCATGATCGGATCATAGAAATTTAATTTTCCTGTTACGATGGTTTTCCACTTCGTTCTGAAATTCTTTGAACTTTTCAAATGTTTCAGATTTATGTTTCATTAAATAGATATATCCATATCTACTTAAGTCATCAGTAAAAGTGAGAAAATAGCGATATCCACCGCGCGTCGAAACACTCATTGGTCCGCATACATTGGTATGTATGATTTCCAATAAGTCCGTTGCTCGCTCCATTATTCCGGAGAACGGGGTTTTGATCATCTTGCCCATGAGGCACGGCTCGCACGTGTCAAATGATTGAAAATCAAGAGACTCCAAAAGTCCATTAGAATGGAATTTCTTCATGCGTTTTACACCAATATGACCTAGACAGCAGTGCCACAAATAAGTTGGATTATCACTATCTACTTTGCATCTCTTAGCCTCAATGTTATGGATGTGCGTTTCATTGCTTTCGGGATTCAGAAGAAATAAACCATTCACAACAGGTGCATGACCATAAAAGATGTTATTCATATAAATAGAACAACCATTATTCTCCGATTTAAATGAAAAACCGTCTTGCAATAAACACGATACAGATATAATGTTCATGCTCAACGCAGGCACATAATAACACTTATTAAGGTTTAAAACTAATCCCGAAGGTAAAACTAAGGAGAGCGTTCCGACGGCCATCACATCAACTTTTGATCCATTGCCAACGCGCATCGTCACCTCATCCCTTGCTAGCCGCCGTCTATTCCGTAGCTCCTGTTTCAAGTTACAAATATTAGCAACTGAACCAAGATTATCATACCAGCACTACAACGAGCGCTAGTAAGGTAAACATCAATAACATGTATATCAAATATACCTTTAATGGTGCCACCTTCTTGTCCGCTAAGTACTTGGACGATTGCCCAAAGGACCCTTGTCCTTGCAATAGAAGCACTCAGTGTCCGGCTTAGGTCTAGACTTGAGCTTCTTCTCAGCAGGGGCAACGTGCTTGCCGCTGCCTTTCTTGAAGAATTTCTTTGCACCCTTACCTTTCTTAAAGCTAGGGGTCTTGTTGACCATCAACACATGATTATATTTCTTGATATCCACCTCCACAGTTTTCAGCTTAGCGAAGATCTCACTGATCTTATCAGTGGAATCAATTTGATTGTGAGTTACTACAAAACCTTTGTAGTTAGGAGGGAGTGATTGCAGAACTCTGTCAATCTTGAGCTCTTCTGGAATCTTGTAGTCCAGTTGCTCAAGACGTTGAGTGTAGCCCGACATCTTAATGGCGTGCTCACTAATGGAACTCCCTTCCTCCATTTGTAGTTAAAGAACTTCCCAAAGATCTCGTATCTCTCAGAATGGGCCTGAGTCTGAAACATGGTTTTCAGTTCCTCAAGTATCTCAAAGGGCCCAGCGAACTCCTCAAAACGATTTTGAAGGTCCGGTTCCATAGCAAACAACATGGTACTCTTAATCACTCCATAATCATCTTTGCACTACTGATAAATAGGTTTTTCATCAACCGGCGCATCAGTAGCAGGGGCGTCACCTAGCGCTTTCTCTAGTACATAGTCCTTTTGTCCGCCAGCGAGAATGATTCTCAGATTGCGGAACCAGTTGGTGAAGTTAGACCCATTGTTCTTAAGCTTTTCTTTCTCAGCAAAAACGTTGAAGTTGAAGTTGGACTTAGCCATTTGATCTACAAAATTTGCAAATACAATTTATACTATGTTCATGATAACTAGTTCAACTTAATCAAATTACTATATGAACTCCCACTAAATTCAACATCCCTCAAGTTGTTTAGTGAACACGATTCAAATTCACCACACCTAATCCGATCTTCACGAGAAGAGATGTGGTTTCAGTGGTGGACAACAAAGTGTCGATCATATCATTCATATGATTCATGCTTAACCTTTCGGTTCGTGTGTTCCGAGGCCATGTCTGTACATGCTAGGCTCGTCAAGTCAAACCCAAGTATTTACGCGCGTGCAAAACTGGCTTGCACCTGTTTTATGTGAACGTAGAGTTTATAGCACCCGATCATCACGAGGTGCTTGAACACGATGAACTTTCGCAACGGTGCATACATGGGGAGAACACAATTTTATCTTGATCTTTATGTGAGGAATCATCTTATAATGCTACCGTTGCAATCTAAGCATAATAAGATACATAAAAGGATAAACATCACATGCATATAATTTTATGTGACATGGTATATCCAATCTCCGCGCAATGATCTCCATCTTGTGCGCGCCAGCATGATCTCCATCATTTCACCATGATTGCCTCCACCACGAATAGCAACTAAAACCATTGCTAACTACTTAGCGATAAAGTAAAGCTATTACATGGCGTATAAGAAGTTGACACGCAGGTCATACATAATTATAAAGACAACCATACGGCTCCTTCCGGTTTTGAACTCATCGATATGCAAGTCGTGAAATATTACAAAGCATGATCATTGCATACATCATACACATCATGTCTTGGGCCATACCATATCACAAAACTCTCCCTGCAAAAACAAGTTAGACGCCTCTACTTTGTTGTTGCATGTTTTACGTGGCTTATGGGAGTAACAAGCTAAGAACGATTCTTACCTACAGAAAGCCACAACAGTGATATTATGGTTGCTAACATACGGTGTAAATCCCATGACTACTATAGTGAGAGAAACTGGCATCCACCAGCCGCATGTGTGGAACAAGCCACACGTCAAGTGCGGAGCCGGTCTCGCGAACGAGGTCGCGTAAAGTTGGCCTGGACCGCTTCGATCTCACTATACCACGCCATAAGAAATATATAACAAGAGGCTTGCAACAGAAAACATCAACGCCCGCAACAAGCATGCTGCGTTCTACTCGTGAAACACATCTACGCATAGATCTAGCTCTGATACCACTGAAGGGTTTCGCAGCATAGTAAATCAAAAATTTCTACGGATGCGAACAAGAAAGCCAAGATCTAATCTAGGAGATGCAATCAATGAGATAGATAGATGAGATCTTATAACCCTTGAAGAAATTGCACAGCGGAAACATTCAACAGAACGTGGTTGATGTAGTCGTACTAGCCGTCTCCTCCTCGCGATCCGATCTGATCCGATCCTACGCCGCAAGTGGCGGCGCCTCCGAGAGATGCACACGTACGGTTCCGCGACGTCTCCTCCTTCCTTGGTCCAGCAAGTATGGTGGAGGGATATATTGGATCTGCAGCACGACGACGTGGTGCTAATGGTGGAGAGTTTCTGCGGCAGGGCTTCGCCTACGTGCAGTCGGGAGAGAGAGAGAGGAGGGGCAGCAGTTGGTGGCTAGGGTTGGAGAGGTGGGAGAGGGGGAGGGTGCGCTCCTGCCCTCCTTATATAGGGGGGTGGCCGGCCCCCTTGTCCCCTCCTCCAAGCCCTAGGGCGGCGGCCCCAAGGGTGGAGTGGGGGGCAAGTTTCCCCCTTCCTTCTAGAAGGCTCCCCTAGGGTTTCCCCTAGGGTTGGCCAGCTGGACCTTGGGGGCCTTGTTCCCCTAGCCCAAAGTGGCCAGGGCACTTCCCCTTAGTCCCACGCAGGCCTCCGACAAGTGGGCCCACGTTGGTCCCACTCTGGAACCTTCTAGAACCTTCCGGTACAATACCGATAAACTCCGAAACGATTCTGAAATGCAAAAACTGTTTTCCTTTATATGAATCTTATTCTCCGGACCATTCCGGAACCTCTAGTGATGTCCTGGATCTCATCCAAGAATCCGAACAAAAACTCATAAACCATTATCCATTCTATCCTAGCGTCGAGGCACGTTAAGTGTGTGACCCTACGAGTTCGAGAATATGCAGACATGATCTTCTATCAATAATCAACAGCGGGATCTGGAAACCCATATTGACTCCCACATATTCATCGATGATCATATAGGATGAACCACGATGCCAGGATTCAATTAATCCCATATATGTATTCCCTTCGTCACGCGATATTTTACTTGCCCGAGATTCGATCGTTGGTATCGGCATACCTAGTTCAATCTCGTTCACAGCAAGTACTTTACTCGTTCCGTAATCCGATATCACTTTGTGATTAACTCCTTAACCACGTGCTTGCAAGCGGTGTTGATATTGATTACCGAGTGGGCCCAAAGTATATCTCTCCGACTCGGGAGGGACAAATTCCATCTCGATACATACAACCCAACAAGTACTTTCCGATCACCTGAGAGACACCTTTATGATCACCCTCACATATGATGATGTTTGATGACCTCAAAGCTTTCTTCCGATACCAGGGAGTTGTATTATCTCATGGTCTAAGGAATACAATACTTGACATAATAAAAAGCTTCGCAAAGATGAACACGATGGCACGATCTAATTGCTCTGCTTAATTTGGGTCTGTCCATCATATCATTCTCCTAATGACATGATCTCATTATTAATCGACAACTCATGTCTATGGTTAGGAAACCTTAACCATCATTAATCAATGAGCTAGTCCATAGAGGCGTACTAGGGACACGGTGTTGTTCATAAACCACACAAGTATCAAACTTTCCGCTTAATACAATTCTAGCATGGAATATAGACTTTATCATGAACAATAATTATAATAATAACATCTTTATTATTGCCTCTAGGGCATAATTCTAACATGGGGGATCTAGGGTTGAAAGCCATGTTAACTCACACTCGATAGACATCCTGGTGGTGTCTTGGGTGTCAAAGGAAATGGTCTGCCTTGCCTATGATTTTATGAGGGTAGTGGGTCACATGCAAGGGCTCCAGGAGCTGTTTTCACATTTTTTTTATTTTTTTAGATTTTGTGTGGTGTTGCCCAAAAAAATGGCGAAACCCGCCGGCGGCCGCGGTAACGCGACGGTGGGTGAAATCTTGGACCTAGGCATGCATCCGGCCTAGGTACGCCATTGGACACCCCAAACTATTTTTCCCTGAAAACTGAGAGTGTCTTACATGGTACATACAGTTAGGAACCGCATTTACCGGACCGTAACTCAAAAAAATATAGTATATGCTTGCACCACGAGATAAATACCCACCTCCCGGAAATGGCCATGCACCATGGTGTAGCATGTGTGGAAATTTCCTTGGGCACATGGGCGCGCCCTAATCTTGCACCTCCTTTGGGAAAACACCGGTTTTTCGGGTTCAGAAAATGGAAAGTCGAGATTTCTCCAAATGACCACGAAATCTCTAGTTGGATAAGTTGCTTGCGATGCCGAGAGGGAGCTAGGTGGCGGGTTTGGGCTCAATCCATGGAGTGATTCCATGTTCTAGGCAGCGAGGGGGGGGGGGAATCTAGGGTCATAATCCATGTTAACTCATAGTCGATAGACATCCTGGTGGTGGCTTGGGTGCCAAAGGACCTGATATGCCTTGCCTATGATTTTATGAGGGCAGTGGGTCACATGCAAGGGCTCCAGGAGCTGTTTTCACTTTTATTTTTATTTTTTTAGATTCTGTTTGGTGCTACCCAAAAAAAGGCAAAAACTGCCGGCGGCCGTGGTAACGCGACGGTCGGTGCAATCTTGGACCCAGGCATGCATCCAGCCTAGGTATCCCATGGGGCACCCCAATCCATTTTTCCCTGAAAATTGAGACTGTCTTATAGGGTACATATAGTTAGAAACCGCATTTATCGGGCCGTAACTCAAAAAAATACAGTATATGCTTGCACCACGAGATAAATACCCACCTCTCGGGAATGTCCATGAACCATGGTGTAGCATGCGTGGAAATTGCCTTGGGCCCATGGGCATGCCTTAATCTTGCACCTCCTTTGGGAAATCACAGGTATTTCAAGTTGAGAAAATGGAAAGTCGAGATTTCCTCAAATGACCACAAAATATCTAGTTGGAGAAGTCGCTTGCAATGCCGAGAGGGAGCTAGGTGCTGTGTTTGGGCTGAATACATGGAGTGGTTCCATGTTCTGGGCAGCGAGGGAGAGTCTAGGGTTGGAAGCCATGTTAACTCACACTCGATAGACATCCTGGTGGTGTCTTGGGTGTCAAAGGAACTGGTGTGCCTTGCCTATGATTTTATGAGGGTAGTGGGTCACATGCAAGGGCTCCCGGAGCTGTTTTCACATTTTTTTTATTTTTTAGATTTTGTTTGGTGCTGCCCAAAAAACGGCAAAACCCGCCGACGGCCACGACAATGCGACGGTCGTTGCAATCTTGGACCCAGGCATGCATCCAGCCTAGGTACCCCATGGGGCAGCCCAAACCATTTTTACTTGAAAATTGAGAGTGTCTTATAGGATACATATAGTTAGAAACCGCATTTACCGGGCCGTATGTAAAAAAATACAGTATATGCTTGCACCACGAGATAAATACCCACCTCCCGGAAATGGCCATGCACCATGGTGTAGCATGCGTGGAAATTGCCTCGGGCCCATGGGCACACCCTAATCTTGCACCTTCTTTGAGAAAACACCGGTTTTTTAGGTTCAGAAAATGGAAAGTCGAGATTTCTCTAAATGACCATGAAATATCTAGTTGGAGTAGTCGCTTGCGATGCCGAGAGGAGATAGGTGCCGTGTTTAGGCTCAATCCATGTAGTGTTTCCATGTTCTGGGCCGCGAGCGGGGGGGCAAGCCATGTCAACTCACACTCGATAGACATCCTGGTGGTGCCTTCAGTGCCAAAGGTCCTGGTATGCCTTGCCTATGATTTTATGAGGGCAGTGGGTCACATTCAAGGGCTCCAGGAGCTGTTTTCACATTTTTTTATTTTTTTAGATTCTGTTTGGTGCTACCAAAAAAATTGCAAAACTCGCCGGCAGCCGCGGCAACGCGACGGTCGGTGCAATCTTGGACCCAGACATGCATCCATCCTAGGTACCCCATGGGGCACCCCAATCCATTTTTCCCTGAAAATTAATAGTGTCTTGTAGGGTACATATTGTTAGAAACCGCATTTACCGGGCCGTATCTCAAAAAAATATAATATAGCTTGCACCACGAGATATATACCCACCTCCCGGGAATAGCCATGCACCATGGTGTATGATCCGTGGAAATTGCCTTGGGCCCATGGACACGCCCTAATCTTGCACCTCCTTTGGGAAAATACCGTTTTTTCGGATTCTGAAAATGGAAAGTCGAGATTTCTCTAAATGACCACGAAATCTCTAGTTGGAGAAGTCGCTTGTGATGCCGAGAGGGAGCTTGGTGCCGGGTTTGGGCTCAATCCATGGAGTGGTTCCATGTTCTGGGCAGCGAGGGGGGAATCTAGGGTTGGAAGCCATGTTAACTCACACTCGATAGACATCCTGGTGGTGACTTGGGTGCCAAAGGACCTGGTTGCCTTGCCTATGATTTTATGAGGGACGTGGGTCAAATGCAAGGGCTCCAGGAGCTATTTTCACATTATTATTATTATTATTATTCAAATTCTGTTTGGTGCTACCCAAAAAAGCGGCAAACTCGTCGGCGGTCGCGGCATCGCGACGGTCGGTGCAATCTTGGACCCAGGCATGCATCTAGCCTAGGTACCCCATGGGGCACCCCAATACATTTTCCCTGAAAATTGATAGTGTCATATAGGATACATATAGTTAGAAACCGCATTTACCGGGCCGTATCTCAAAAAAATACAGTATATGCTTGCACCACGAGATAAATACCCACCTCCCGGAAATGGCCATGCACCATGGTGTAGCATGCGTGGAAATTGCCTCGGGCCCATGGGCACACCCTAATCTTGTACCTTCTTTAAGAAAACACCGTTTTTTCAGGTTCATAAAATAGAAAGTCAAGATTTCTCTAAATGACCACGAAACCTCTGGTTGGAGAAGTCGCTTGCGATGCCGAGAGGGAGCTAGGTTTAGGCTCAATCCATGTAGTGGTTCCATGTTCTAGGCCGCGAGGGGGGGGGGAATCTAGGGTTGGAAGCCATGTCAACTCACACTCGATAGACATCTGCCACGACCCGGGATCAGGGCTAGACAAATACCAGATCCTCATCTGATATAAGCCTAACCTAAATTCTGAAGCGCGCAGGGAAAGATCGGTAACATTACAGAACATACAAACCATACATTAATAAGGTAAACTCTTAGCAGAGTTAAAAACCAGTCATAGAAGCCAGGGGTCATAGACCCATCATTACATCAAACAACGGTAGCAAACAAGTTGTTATAAAAAACAAACTTAGCAAAGGTCCTAAGAGGTCATAAACAGAAGTAGCGACCCTTCCATAGATCCTAGGCTGCTGCCCGGGAACCCCGACTACTCGTCGACTTCGACGTAGAAACCACCTTCAGTTGGAGTAGCATCATCTGTAGAAAACATCAACGAAGCAAGGCTGAGTATAGGGTGTACTCCGCAAGACTTATGGCTAGTGGAGTTATTTTGCATAAAGACATCTTTGGTTTTCAAAACAAGGGGGAGAAGAAACTCATCTAGTCAGATCATTTTCAAAAGGGGATAAGAAGACTTCAACTCTAGCTCTTAAAATCATCTTTGATATCCACCAAGTATCATCATCAACAGAACCTCTCTTCCCGGAGTACCCTCTCAAACAACCTCGAGGAAGTATTCTGGATCTCACTTTAGCTGGCAAGTTTTATCATTCGTTTATAGTTCTCTATGATCTTCACGTCCGTTCCCAATTCGTCCATAATGGTGGACACGACTTGTCGAAAAAATTAATAACCCTGCAGGGGTGCACAACTTTACCCACACGTACCAACCGATTCTTAATGCCAATATATTAGCCCTCTTCCTTGGAAGGCCGACAGAGAGTGGTTGACCACGACCTTTACCTTGCTTTCACCGAGACCATGAGTCACACACTAGGGAGATGCTGCCATAACGGGTCAAGTCCTGAAGCCGGTCCCTAATGATGTGTGTGGGGTTCAAGATTACGGATGCCGGGCATCTCTTGTTCCTGGCCACGCTTACCTACCTGTTATGAATGCACCTCCTTCACCTCCATTCAAGAACAAACAAGATGCGTATGTTGAATGGAAAGCCCGAACTATGTGACTCATGGAATCTATTAGGCAATTTAGTGAGTCGAGGGGGTTTCTAGGCCCCCGTGTGGTTGTACGCTCGTCTTGGTTCAAGAGGCAAGAACATCGGGTCCTAGGGGTGGCAAGTATGGGACTACAAAAACCATAACCCACGTGGCCTCCCATACAAGCCTTAACATGTTTATCATCCATCTCTGATCACATCACAAAATCCTACCATACAGGTTTCATTCGCATCTCTGGTGCTTCACCTGAATAATGAGCATCAGACCACTAAGCATGGGTAATCTTGACTGACTGTGGCACTAGCGACGCTCATAAGCCAAACCCTAGTTATGCTAGGAGCAGTGGATCAGGTAGTATAGTTCACAAAGGAAAACATTCATGATATAAGATTAGTCTATTTACTGATAAAAGACTGTTGAACCGAATGCATATGAGGATAATTAAATACTTCGTAAACATAGGATTCATATGAATGAGTGGGGCTTCGCTTGCGTTGTCCGTCGTTGGGATGGTACTGCTCTTCAGTAGCGTTGACTTCAGCTTCGGGTTCGGTTCCTAATCGCGAGAACCAATCACCAAAAAAGGAAAAGCAACACTCAACACATGGCATGTGAAATGCTCATACAATATGGATGATATGACAATTTGAATAGTGTTTAATTGAACCCTAAAACATGCTTGATCACTTTAAAGGGGGTCCGAGATGTGCAAATCCTAAAACATGGGAATCATCGGAATCACCTATGGGGTTCAATTAGTTCTTCTAATTAAACATGCCATCAAAGTTGATTAACAATGTATGATTACAGCTTAGTTAGATAGGTTTCATTTTTCTGAACATTTTGGTATATTATTTGTATTTTCTGATTTATAATGAATTAGTTATGAATTTCCAAAATTTTAATTCATTTTAAATCATTTTTGGAATATTTGAAATAATTTCCAAACTTGGGCCCACATGTCAGACTTTTAATTATTTCAGAAAATATTTATAGAAAATAATAAAACCCTGACAGGCAGGGCCCACCTGTTATATATTTATTAAATACAGAAATCATTAAAAGAAATAAAAAGAAAATATGACATCATGATGATGTCATGCTGACATCATCAATGGCTTTGCTCTCAGATCGATGATGGAGCTGGCGATTGAGCACACGCGAGAGGCTGCGGTGGTGGGCATTGGAAGGAGGGGAACAAGGCGAGTCGAACCTTGGTGGAGCCACCAGAAAATTGTCACCGGAGACGGCGATGCGACGATGGACAGTGGCGGCGAGTGGTGGTGCACGGTGGGGAGGATGCCAGGGAGCGAGAGGGAGGAGACAGAGAGGTCTGCGAGAACCAGTAGCTCACCCTGAGCGCGATGGTGGTGAAGACGACGCTGAGGGCGGTCTGGAACAGCCGGAATCGACGAAGAAGGCGGTGGCCAGAGCTCGGGAAGGTGAAGTCGATGGTGACGATTCCAGGCGTCTCCGATCGATTCCTTTGGCAGGGATGGTAAGCGTGGTGAGGCAAAGCCGATAGTGGCCTCAGATGGCGAGGGGTAGTTGGGAATGGCGGGGCACGGCGTAGCCCGATGCTAGGGTTCCGTCGAGTTTGGGGAAAAGTTACAGAGGCCACGAGAGAGAGTGAGATCGGTATGGGGAGGGAGAGCTCGACGCGGCGGTCCTTATCCTCATCCTCGCAGGTGGCGGCGCGCATCGCAGCGTTAGCGAGATCGACGGCAAGGGTGCTGCTAGGAAGGTGCTTCGCCGGTAGCTCGGGGAAGAAGATAAGAGAAGGATGGCGAAGGGGTACGGGCCAGATGGGATGAGGTGGGCCGGCTCTTAGGATACTGCGTGCTGTGCTTGGCTGTAGAGACAGAGAGAAGAGAGGTAGGCTGCGGCCCAGAGAGGGTTAGGGGTAGTTTTTATTGTGCAGATTTCTTTTTATATTTCTGTTTTTCTGATTTCTTTTTTAAATTCTGTTTGTAATTCTGTTTTGAATAATTTCAAATTACAAAAACTTTTGTAATATAACTGAAAACACTAAGGGGCCCTCAACACAATTTGGGCTCCATTTGTTTTGAGAATTTTAAAAATATAAAATCCATTTGAATTGATTCAAGGAGAGAGGGGAAGCTATTAGGGTTTAGGGTTTTGTTTGTTCTTTCTTGATTAAACCATAGTGCAAATGTTATGCATGCATGCAATGCTCAAACATGGCTTTATTTATATTACACAAAAGGGTGGTATGTTACAACATCCTGGTGGTGCCTTCGGTGCAAAGGACCTGGTATGCCTTGCCTATGATTTTATGAGGGCAGTGGGTCACATGCAAGGGCTCTAGGAGCTGTTTTCACATTTTTTTATTTTGTTAGATTCTGTTTGGTGCTACCAAGAAAATTGCAAAACTCGCCGGCAGCCGCGGCAACGCGATGGTCGGTGCAATCTTGGACCCAGGCATGCATCCAGCCTAGGTACCCCATGGGGCATCCCAATCCATTTTTCCCTGAAAATTAATAGTGTCTTATAGGTTACATATTGTTAGAAACCGCATTTACCAGGCCCTATCTCAAAAAAATATAGTATATGCTTGCACCACGAGATAAATACCCACCTCCCGGGAATGTCCATGCACCATGGTGTATCATGCATGGAAATTGCCTCGGGCCCATGGGCATGCCCTAATCTTGCACCTCCTTTGGGAAAACACTGGTTTTTTGGGTTCTGAAAATGGAAAGTCGAGATTTATCTAAATTACCACGAAATATCTAGTTGGATAAGTTGCTTGCGATGCCGAGAGGGAGCTAGGTGACGGGTTTTGGCTCAATCCATGGAGTGGTTCCATGTTCTGGGTAGAGAGGGGGGAATCTAGGGTTGGAAGCCATGTCAACTCACACTCGATAGACATCCTGGTGGTGCCTTGGGTGCCAAAGGACCTGGTATGCCTTGCCTATGATTTTAGTAAATCCTAGACCTATCCGTCCAATAGATCATTGTCTCCTACTTAGTAAGTTTATCCATGATAGTACTTCCTTTTAATTAATAGATAGTTATCCAGCGATTAGTCAAATTATCGACCCCATAGAGCATTATATTACATCATAATCATGTCAACTACAAGGTACTTATATATCACCTTGTTCAGTGATGTTTTTAATGAATGATATGTCCCAAAATCCCAATAGCTCACAACATATTATATTACAATCTCTCAACAATCATAATCTCAAAAACAAATATATCAGATCATCTCAGCAAACATAATCATGTTAACTACAATGTACTTGTGCCTTATTACAACAACGATGCTTTCATCGAGTGATATGTCAGAAAATTTTAATAGCTCACAGAACATCGGATTGCAATCTCTGAACAAACATGACCATATCAGCATAGTTTCAAAGCAAAACATTCTTTGTTACAAATACAGGCAGGGGAACCATGTGGTATATCTGACAAGCCCTAGGTAGCATCTCTCATCAGATCTGATCAACATCTATCACCTCGTTCTATTGAGCCACAACGGGGTCCTCTGCATCCACTACAACCTGTCCAACATCAGAAATGGCAGCCAGGAAGAACACCTTCCTGGTTTGCTTCTTTCATCGCATAATCTGCATCAGATCATCGGTATCCAAAACCTCTATGAACTCCTTCTTATGATGCCACCACCAGAGTCGTGCCATCTACTTAGGGCCAATAATGATTTCCTTACCAATCATCTCTCTCAGTTCAACAAGAGTTATGTTTTTTTAATCGACGGCTATCTCCATAGTACATGACAAAATTGGCTTATTAACTCCGCCATCAAGTTTTGCTATGTATGAATTCACCTCTAGGTGTATATTGAACTTAGCTTGATCAGCATCTGGTGGTTCGTAAACTCGAGCAGCAAAATCTCTGGTAGCAAGATCTCCAGTATTTGCATACATATCATTAATCGTCACTTCAACTTTCACCTGAGGATCAGCTGCACAACACTCCCAAAGCATCTGAAGCTCATGGGAGTGCTCAATTTGCACATAGGTATCACTCATGTTACGCCACACCAATTTTTCCCTCTATCTGGATCCCCAAGGAATTCTAGAATGTAGCATATCTATTTGCTGCGAAACAGACACAACCTCTTTGTAGTTGACAAGCAGACACACATCCTGCCCAAACACAACCTTGTCGCAACTAAAATCTAGTTTTGCAGTGTACTGGCGGACATGAACCGTGAACTCATATAGGTCTGCTGCATCGAAGCTATTCCTAATTTGATTAAAAAGGAGACCTTTCAGTTCATTCGACACTACTTTGCAGTAACTAATCTACTTGCAAGACAAGGCACAGAAAAGAAAAATTCACCTCTCGCTCTTCTCCCGGGTGGTTTTCTTTGAGATCTGGGTTGCAAGACCCCGCACTGCAGCCGAACACTCCGCCACCGGCCTAGCTTTTCTCTTCGACCTGCTTCTCGTAGGTACCCTGTTAGCAGACTTCTGGCTGACTTCCTCGCTAACATGGGCTGCAGACCCCGCTGCTGCTTCACTTGTCTGGCGTTCTGCCCCGAGACGCTGGCTCTGACGAAGCCAAATCAGTTGCCGACGTAGCTATCACCTTGGCCTCGCTTGACATGCTGCCACCAGATTTAGTGTGTGTGTGTGGGGGGGGGGGTGCGGGGTGGGGAGGGGGAGGGGGAGTGGGAAGGGGTAAAAACGACCATCACCGCCGCTGAACCGGATTCAGTGTAGGGGGAGGGAGAAGAAGGACCGCCGCCGCCGCCGCGCGACACGTGGATGGTGACTTAGAAGGGGCACAGCAGGGGCACGACAGGTACTAATGTAATGTAATATCCTGACATAACGGCTAAGATTTGAAAATATTTGGTTTGGCCACCATTCACTCAAAATGCCCCTCTCGGTAATTACCCCTCCAACTTTTAGAATCGCGGTGATTACACACAACTTGGACCCCGCGATGCCTTCGCCTGCGAACTTTCGGGCTACAAGGTAACAAACCCCAATCTAGGGTTAGGGATTGCTAGATGGCATCTACCTGAGTAGTATTGTTCCTCACATTACCAGTTTGAGGGTCAATTAATCTTTTATGTGATTTGCTAGAGTTCCTCTTAAGAGAATCTCCAAGAGCCTTCCAATACTTCCACATGATTGCTAAAAACTTCTTTTTAGCAATTGTGCCAAAAATAAGAGCTCCAATAACATTGCTATAAATGGTCCCCACACCAAAAAATTTAGGTGGCTCAGTAAAATGTCAACCTCGATTGGCAAATATACAAAGTTAGTGGCCACTTGCTATAATCCCAAAACCTATGCGGGAGTGGCCAACCACACACGCTCGGAAACATCACCTCCTGACCCATGGATGTCGGCCACTGCCTCGCCGCCTCCCCCGCCGCTATTCGGTCCGTGTGCCACCACACCGCCGCGACACCGCCTTCTAGGAGTTGCCGAGCTTCCCATGAGGAAAATCGATTCAGACAAGGGGATGCCGTAGTCCCGCCTCGCCCGCAGTCTTCACAACCAATTTGGACGGGGGGACTCCATCGCCGGTGTGGGGTAAGCTCGAGCCGCACCCCCATGATCCCGCCCGCGCCCCATTTCCTCTCCCCTCATCGTCCCCTCGCCTTGGCTCTTCGTCGGAGGACGGTGGAGCCCCTGCCTCACCCTACCCGCGCCCCCTCCTACTACCGTTGGAGAAGGATGCTCGCCCGTCCTACTCGCACGCTCCTCCCTCTGCCAGCGCCCCCTCACACTCCTGTCGAATTTTGGACATGAATTTACTATCGAGAAGAAAGGATGGAGAAGAATGGGAGAGGAAAAAGGGGAGAGAGGTAGAGAAACTTCTATTATAGAAAGGCTAGAAAAGATTTTTTTTGTTTGGATTGCAAAACCTTTTCTCTCATCTTCCTATACCCAATTTTTAGCAATCCTATATCCATAGGATGTTGGAGATGCTCTAACCAGGTATACCCCTCTGCCAGGCTGTACATCACTGACCCTGATAGTTAATTTTAACCCCATATATCTTGCATATGCATTGAGTATGTTCTTAATATTTTAGAGCGGAAGTGGACATGTAAGACGTCACAATAAAAAATAGTGCCAGACGCTTAGTTATTATAGTTAATGATATCATATTATTTTGTAGTTGGTGTGAGACCGGTAGTTCTCAAAAGCACCTCCAAGTGAGCCTACTTAACAAGAATCCGTACTGTCTTAATCTATCGACATGTATATGGCTGATAAGACAATCTTATATTATGTAGGGGGAAGGTAGAAATCCTGTTATATAATGGTTATTTTTTAGCGTTGTCTCTAACAATTAATATTTGAATGCTCCTAAAATTATTGTGTAATTAAAACTAAACTATAAGACATCTGACTAAGATAGTCTATTGCGGGCAAAATGTCTTACCTTTCACTACTAGAAAAAGTCCCATTAGTCCTAGTTTATTGGTGCCTTTAGTCCCGGTTTCCAATCCGGGATTACGGAATCGAATTAAAGGCCCATCCTGTTTAGTCCCGGTCCCGCCACAAACCGAGGAATGTCACTCCACGTGGCGGCGATGTAGAGAGCGGGGGTGGAGGACCTAGCTTTGTCGTAGTAGCCTTTTGGGGTTTCGGCTGCCGTGGTAGTGGGTGGCTTTGTGGCAGCAGGTTTGGCCGCGGTAGTGTTTTAGGGCGGTTTTGTGCCTCGGCAGGAGAATTGGTAGAGGAGGGAGAGGCAAGGTTCGGTGTTTGTGACGTGCAATGAAGAAACCATTACAAAACATCGTCATGAATATAGAAATCAAAGAGTTACCTCTTTTTCATGGTTGGTCGAATATATTACATACATTAGTACACGATTCATGCATATATACAATATAATTTCTCTTATGATACCTATTCTATAAATATAAATTCTTGACGGTATTCTCCGGTTGTATCTAGGACCTGCTTAACTAAGAATCCTGCTAATTCCTCTTGAATAGCTCGTATGCGATCCTGTTCTAGGAGACCTTCCCACATCCGTTCAATCTAATTTAAAGAAGGGGTTCAATATATATGAATGAAACTCAACACAATTGATGGTAATAAAATAATATTATGAACATTGTTAATGTACTTAAAATTGTTGTGAAAATCCGCCCAGCTCATAGATCGCCTGGCGAATGTACTCGCAAACATAGTATCCACAAAAATTGTTCCCGTCTTCCTGCCTCAAACACTTCAGGAGAAAATAGTTCACTCAAAATAATAATCAAGTATGGTAATGGTATTGAAACAAGAATCAAAGAGATGTGTGAAACTAGCTATAGTACTACTTGCGGGGATTGGTTGTAATGCCAGCTCCTCTTTCCATTCACCCCTAGCAGTATTGATATCAGGAAATACATGAAAGAAGTTATTAAGTACTTGATATCAGGAAATACATGAAATATACCGATATAGTGCGATAATATTTGAAATTACCTCTAGATCATATAAATCAGGTCTGCCCATCTCTCAGGGTCTTTACGTTTCGAGTCCATGACAAGTACTTTTCCAGTGTCAACTTGAATGATTAGAAGAATAAAATGGAAGCTGTGCACAGATAACTCATCAATTACACTTAACATCGAGTAAACGAAATCGAATGTGTAGAAGACAGTAACACTCACTCGAAGTTGTAAGGAAAAAGTATTTTCGTTTTGGTTTGTTGTTTCAATAAAGAATTTAGCAAGTAATCCTCTATTTCCTCGTCATTATGTTTTACCGTATATCCATGAATGTTATTTGGGTCAATGAACCCAAGGTCATAGATTTCTCCGATTTTGCATTTGAGAATCTTCAGTCTACGTAATAGCGTACAAAAGAATATAGCGAGGATAATTATACATGTAACAACCAAGCTAAGCTAGAAAGATAATTACAGAAATATTTCACTTACAGACAATAGAAACTGATGAGAGATTTGTCGAGGTTGTCTTAATTGAATAAATGAAATAATTCTAAATGTCTATGTGTATCTTGACTTTTCCACGGAATTAATTCTCATCTCTAACTGCTGCTTTGAACATGATCTTCCCTTCCTTTGAGGCTTGAAGATACCACTGATGCAATTTTTGCATTTGTGTTTATAGATGTGGGACCTTCTAAGGATGACGAGAGGATTCCCGTACTCGTTATATGCTAATTCAGCCATGGGAAAAGAATGATCATCTCTAGCCGTTAGTGCACGTAGTCGTGCAACCTTCGAATCCTCAATTAGCCATGGGACATGATTGATTTTTCTGTTCTTCAAGCTAGGGAATTGTTTTCCTTCTTGCACTACTACTTATTGACCTATTCAGATTCACTTTATGTGACTTCATAATAGAGATGTCATAGTGTGATGGCAGAAAACCTGTCTTTGGTATTTCAAGAAATTCCACATAGTGTCTGTTTTTAGTTCTATATACAGCTTTGGCGTGGGATGTTTCGGTGCGAACTGTAGTTTCACATATTCATCCATGATCGTTGTTTTCCTCACCAGTCATCTCATAAGGTAATTTGGCAAGATCCACCTTGGCTTTATTCCATGTACCTGCCGAGGATTCCTTCGCGGCTATAGTACTAGCCGCCGGTTTTCAACCGGGGCGGCGACTACTGATGCGGCAGAGGCGAAGGAGACTGATGACGCATCGGAGGTGACGGAGGCGGGGGAGTATGACGTGGCGGAGCCTGCACATGCAGCGAAGGAAATGAAGGCTAGGGAGTCTGCTGATGCAGTGGAGCATGTAGACGCGGCAGAGGCAGGGGAGTCTGCTGACGCAGTGGAGCCTATAGACACGCCGAAGATTGAGCTAGATTGCTAATGTGAGAAGTATGTGGCCTTGGTGTCCAATTTGAATGCATGATGTATTCCTTTCGCCGTATAATAGTGCTTTTCCTGGCTACTCCTAGTTCATCCAGATCCCCTTCACCTACAGGGAAATCAAGCTTCATCTGCTTAAATCTGTTCATAATTTGATCCAACCTGACAATAGCTTAGCCATCTGGGACCGGAGAGCAATGGTAAGTAGGTCTAGGTCCAAAAAGTAAGGCAAAGCCGACTGCCACCTTCATCGATATGTTCACAACTTTCACATGTAGCTCACAATTTGCTAGCTCTGTGATATCATCCACGGTGTAGTGAGGAGCCATCGTCAGTGCATCATCATGAGCCGGGAGCTCCATGGAACCCATCGTCAGATCATTAGTCGGGTGCTCCGTGGAAGCCACACTGCTTTTCCATTGAGATGGTGGGCTGTAGCATCTTCGTCCTGCCGCTGAGGTAGGTTGGTACCTTGCTGGCTAAGTGAGTTTATTTGCTCCTGCTGCGTCCTTAATGTTTCTTCTATCTGTTGCATCCGGTCTGCCTCGCTATCCTTTCTTCTCCGATGGCTTCTATCGGGATATTTCTTCCTGTTGGTGGGAAACCCGAGCTTCCACGAAACAGAGCCTTTAGTGCCTCTTGTTTGTCTGTGTGTTCTTTATTCCCAAGGGCATGTGTCAGCTCGTCATTCTTTATATCGGGATGGAACTTCCCCTCCTACACTACCTCCATTGCAGTTTCAAGGGCTTTGTAAGGTGTTGCAAGATGTTATTTTGTAAAAACACACTTCCCTATTTCCATGTCCAACTTTCCCCATGCCCGTAGAATCAAGACTTTGCCCATTGGCCCGACTCCGATGTCTCCGGAGGGAACCCTTTAGCAATCAGGTCATTCTCGACTATCTCCAACTTAGGCCTGACAGCCTTGTAACCACATGTCCCCATATCATGGTGATATTTCTTCAGCGCAGCATTTCCTTGTTTATTTCTAACTTTTCCATAGCTTCAGCCGATTTCCTATACTCCACAAATTCGTCCCAGTGATATCTTAGCTTTTCATTCGCTCCGATGAACATTAGATTATTTTTCCCAGGAGTTCTCGTGGTCTTTGAATTGGTTGGCCATCTTCTTAAGAGCCCACTCCTTGAATTTTGTCTCTATAACTTTGTTTTTTGGATCCACCTCTGGCGGTAGGGTGAAATTTGGCATGAGTGTAGTACAAAGCATATCTTTGCATCTATCGCTGACATAAATAACCGCATCCATACAGTGACCTAGCATAGCACAACATGATGTAGTATACTATAGTCGTTGACATAACACCAATGAAACACCGTTCACTAGTATTACATCCCTCAGAATGGTACAACAGAAACATAGCAGGTCCAAGACATAACTATAGGTTACAACTCGACTCTTTACAAAAGATCCAGAGAACACTCTAGGTTAAAGAGAGAGAAAGAAACTTCTTACAAAGAAGAACGATAAATAACAACTTATAACTATCATACTAATAGTCTATTATTTAATATATTTGGCTTGTATTGCTGCTATTGCAATACTCTACAGAAGTAGGTTCTATGGCTAGAGATTACACTCTTATCTAAACATCGACTTTGTCTTCACTTTAGTTGATGTATATGTTGACTTCCTTTACTTCATTGAAGAATTTGAGCTTTTGGTGATGATTCCCTTGAGTATCATTTGATGTAGCCATCGTCTTATTGACTTCAGAATCTAGCAAGGGTTAAAAAGATACGTTGAGTAAGAGCGTACTCAGCAAGTTCACTAAAAAGGAGTGTTTGATGCACTATCTACAGCCACAGACCGTAGGTCATAGGCAATGCGGGTTTTTGTAAACATTTCTTCAAAGGTTGCTTTTATTCTGAAAAACTATGTCCGTTATCCTTCACAGGTATACCAAAACTTTAATGGAGTTCCTTTCCTTCCGCATTTATAGCTCCTTCCTCGAATAGGGAATAGTTCTTACACTCTATAGACATACGTTACTTTACCCATGAGAGATCTTAGCTTTGTTGCACATCCAACTTATAGGATCGTTCACACTTTCTTGGTATGAGGCACAGACTAAGATCCAAGCCAATCACTGTCCTTATCCGTGACCCCGCATACCCGACGGATTTCACATCAGGCCTAGGATAAAACTTATTTCCAATAGTAGCCTAAGGTATACAATACTCATAGATACCAGAAGTCGTGGGACGTTTAGGGATCCCACATATATGCTGCCAACCCTCTACAGCCGATCCAGCTGACTTATCTGTCGCATTCCAAATCTCATGGTTAACGTGTAATATACGGCGTAAGAATCACTAGCGACATTGGTTGTTAAGTTCTAGATATTATGTTCCTTTACCACCGGAACTTTCATAGTAGGTTATTACCTTTAATATTTAAAGAAATAAGTTTAAACTTAAGTTATTAGAGTATTAAATTTTTATTTTCTTCAAAAGTGGAATGTTATATTTTTAACATGTATATATTAATTTTGTGATCATTATGGTATATTATAAATTTTTTTTGATTTATAAATAATAAGATATGATTTTTATAAATTTTAATACTTTATAAATACATAATAAGTAGTAATTATTTAGTTAGGTGATCTAATAAGACATTATTATAGTTTTAAATTGTAGTTCTTATTTTTTAAAGTATTTTAGTATATTGTTTATATTTTTCTAAATTACCAATATTAAAATATGAATTTTAAACTTTTATTACTTATAAAATCTTTATTAAATAATAATTATTTAAATAGTTAACATAATAATGTATGGTGATAAGTTTAAGTTGTAGATTTTATTTTTCTGAAAATTTTCATGTATTAAACATATCTTTGTGAATTTTAAATAACGGAATATACTTTTTAAGAGATTTATCCTTAATAGGTTATTTACTAATTAATAATATTATTTTAATTTAGATGGAAATTAAAATATGATAATAATTTTAAACTATAGAGTTTATTTTTCTAAACATTTTTATATATAATATATATTTTTTCTGATTTATAAAACAAAAGATATTGAATTTATAAAATTTAATCATTTTGTGAAATTATTAACATAGAATAACTAAATGATTTACTGCATCACTGCTGACGTCAGCTCTTGATACGTCCAAAACGTATCTACTTTCCCGAACACTTTTGCTATTGTTTTTCCTCTAAACTTGTGTGATTTGGATACAACTAACACGGACTGACGCTGTTTTCAGCAGAATTACCTTGGTGTCTAGTTTTTGTGCAGAAAATCAACTATCAGGAAAAATTCCAGAAAATATGCCAAAAATTATATTTCACCAGAAGATCCACAGAGCTAGAGCACGAGACGGAGAAGGGGCCTGGGGGGCCTACACCCCTGCCAGGCGCGGGCCCACCTCTGGCCGTGCCTAGGGGGGTGCAGCCACCCCAGGCACCCCCTCGGGCTCCCTCTGTGCCTATAAGTTGCCTCTTGACATAAAAACAGAGGGGGGTTCGATAGTTTCCAGAAAGAGTTCTGATCCGACGCCGCCACCAGAAACCAAAATTCGGATCCAGAAACTTCGTTCTGGCACCCTTCCAGGACGGGGAATTTGGAGAGGATCATCGCCATCGTCATCACCAACGCCTCTCCATCAACCATCGATGTTTCCCTCATCCATGAGTGAGTAATCCTCTGATGTAGGCTTGGGGATGGTAGGGATTGGATGAGTTCTATCATGTAATCGAATAAGATTTTTAGGGCATAGTGCCTAGTATCTCTGTTAGTGCTTTTCGACTTTGTTGCAACTTGTTGTGCTTAATGCTTGTCACTAGGGCCCGAGTGCCATGATCTCAGATCTGAACTTATTATTGAATCATTATGATAGTATTGTTTGTGATCTTATCTACAAATTGTGTACACATATCATTGTCCAGATACAAAGGCCCCGAAGTGACAATAATTGGGACAGCCGGAGGGGATGGCTGTGGTGTGAGGATCACATGTGTTCACGGAGTGTTAATGATTTGCTCTGGTGCTCTATTAAGAGGAGCACCTTAATTGCCAGTAGTTCCGTAGAGGCCCTGCTGCCATGGGCTGACTAGACAGAAGATGTTGTGCAAGTTCTCATTGCGAGCATATGTATGACTATATTTGGAGCACATGCCTAGGATTGTTTAGTACTTGGATGCTTATTCTTATTTATCTGCAATGCCCTAGATCTTGAAGTTACATGTTTAGACTCGTCCATGCAACGCCCGTCCATACATCCCTATGCCTACCGCACTCGATCCCACTGTTACTATTACTATTGCTCCTGTTTTACTGTTGTTGTTGCTTAGCTGTTGCCACTACAAACTATTGCTACTGATAAACTTCTGTGAGCAAGAACTATTTCCAGGTGCAGCTGAATTAACAACTCGGTTGTTAAGGCTTGCAAGTATTCTTGGCTCACCTTGTGTCGAATCAATAAATTGGGTAATACTACCCGCGAAGACCGTTGCGATCCCCTACACTTATGGGTCATCAAGACTATTTTTTGGCGTCGTTGCCGGGGAGCACAGCTTATTTGTTAGTTCACTTGGATCTATTATTGTGCACTACTACTCCTTTCATCATGGGGAAGTCTCGTGATAGAAATTTTCCTATTTTACCATCCACTACAAGAAGAGGTATAGTCCTAAACACCTCTGTTGCTCTTGATTCACCATATGTTATAAGTAAGCTTGTCACACCACCACCACATACTCATGCTACACACACTACTACTACTACAGCTAAGTCTGAAACTGCTTTTGATGCTCATGATGTTACTTCTACTGTGCTTGATGCGAGTGGTTCATTAGGTCCTTTCCTAGATGCTACTACTGGTAGTATAGGAAATACCGAAACTCCTAGTGAAGACACTGTTACACCTGTTAGCTCACCTGAGTCTAGTGAGAGTTATGATATTAATGATGGTTACATTGAGTTCACTGATGAATTTGTTGAAGAGTGCCGAAACACACATGGTACTAGTGCTATTAAGAGTCTCCTTGCTAGACGTACTATTATTCCTAAACTGTCCTATGATCCTAAGTTTGCCACCTTTCCCATTGATATTAAAGATGAAGATTATGATTTCTCTCTTGATTTATCCTATTTATATATTGTTGAGAAAGAACCTTTCCGTGGGACTGTAAATGAGAGTGTTGTGGCTCATATGAATGAGATTTCTACTATGAGTGCTTTATTCTCTAATGATTCTAAGATGCGCAAGTACTTTGTTACTAAGATCTTCCCTTTTTCACTAAAAGGAGAAGCTAGGGATTGGTTTAATAGATTACCTCGTGGTTCCATTGATAGCCTTGATTGCTTCTTTCTTATAGAAATATTTTCCTCCCAGTGCTAGACATGCTTCTTTGCATAGACTTTTTGATTTTAAACAGGGAGAAGAAGAGAAATTGCCTGAGGCATGGATAAGGTTCCGTGCCTTGATTCATGCACATCCTGGATGTCCATTATCTAAGAATGAGCTTCTTGATATTTATTATAATGGACTAACTGATGATTCTAGGACCTACCTAGATAGCTTTGCTGATTGTGTTTTTAGGAAAAGGACTCCTACAGATGCTGAAGAATTAATGGCTAAGATAAGCAATAATTATGATGATTGGACTTCTACTGAGATAAATACACCTGAGCCTATTACTCCTGAACCAGTTCCAACACCAACACCAAAGAAGAGGGGAGTTATTGCATTAAATGATGAAGTGATGAAAGAAGTTAAGAAATGTCTAAAGTAGAAAGGTATTAGAGATGAAGATGTGAAGAATCTACCTCCTATAGAAGAATTATGTAAGCCAATTCCCCACTCATCCACTATTGAGGTACACTCTCTAAAACACTTTGATGAAGGTGATATTCCTTATGGGAAGCCTCCTGATCAATTCTTAGAGGAACTTGACATTTTTATTGTTAAACAAGGTAATTAAAAAAAAACAAGTTTAGAATCATTTATTGGAAAACTCTAGAGCTATTAAAGAGTTGAAAGATATTGTGGAAAGAACTTCTAATGATATTAAAATGCTTTGTAAACACTTTCAAATGGTTCAAAACCAAATTGATCAACTTGCTAAGGTACAAAAAGATATGCTAGTTAATGCCTCAGGAGATAAACATGCTTTTGGAATTAGAACTAGGAGTGGTATAGCTACTCAAGATCCTTTATATCCCGAAGGACACCCTAAAAGAATTGAGTAGGCTTCTCAACAAGGTGAACACGGTGGTAGTCCTCGTAAGAGAAAGAAAAAGAAACATAAAAGAGTTGAGGAACCACTTGAACCTGCTATAGATCATAATAGTATATCTGTCTCTGATGCTGAAACTAAGAGTGGTAATGATAAAAATGATGCTCCTGATAAGGAGGAAGTTGAGGAAGAACCTGAGGAGCACACTACGAATACTAGGTACACTAAGGAATATTTTATTGCTAATAAACATGGTAAACAGAGAGAACCTTGAGTGTAGAATCCTATGCCTTTTCTAGGTAAGAAACACAAGTCAAAGGAGGAAGAACACTACAACAAGTTTTGTGAGTGGATGAAACCTTTATTTTTGCAAATTCCTTTGACTGATGCTATTAAGTTGCCTCCTTATTCACAGTATATGAAGGATATTGTCTCTAATAAAAGGAAGATTCCTAATGAGGAGATTTCTACTTTGCTTGCTAATTATTCCTTCAATAGTAAGGTTCCAAAGAAACCCGGTGATCCAGGTATACCAACTATTCCTTGCTCTATTAAGAATAATTATGTTAGAACTGCTTTATGTGATTTGGGAGCTGGAGTTAGTGTTATGCCTTTTTTCTCTCTACAAGAGACTCCAGATGGAAAAGTTGATACCCACTGATATATCTTTGCAAATGGCTGATAAGTCAACTACTATTCCTATTGGTATATGTGAGGATGTTCCTGTGCAAGTGGCTCATAATTTCCTGGTTTTAACTGATTTTGTGGTGCTTGAAATGCCTAAAGATGATAATATGTCTATTATTCTTGGGAGACCTTTTCTTAATAGTGCAGCTGCTGTCATCAATTGTTATCAAGGAAAATTAACATTCAATATTAATGATAAAGAGCATACTGTCTATTTCCCCAAGAAGGTTGCTAAGAGCTATTTCCTGAATTCCATTGAAAATATTGAGAGCATCAAGGTTGGAGAAATATATTGTCCCATTCCACAAGAAAATTTTGAAACTATTATGATTGGGACCATTGCTATCAAGTATGAGGTAACCTAATCACCTTATGGATTGCAAAATTTTGTTTCATATAAGATTGTTTTGGTAATAAGACTTGATCAACCTTGTTAACAAAAGGATTTTAATGGACAAAATAATGTTTCCACTGTGGTTATACTTTCTTTCTTTTACTTTTCTCCTTCCTAGTCTTTGCCTTTCTTTTGCTATCTTTGGTTTTGTTAGTTGTTTGCTTGTTAGTTTGTCTTAGAGCTTCTGTAGTTTGGATTTTTGTTTGCTTTTGCTTCTTCTGAAAAAACTGTTTCTGCGAGAAAATCAATTTTCATACCCTGAAAATTGGCCAAAAATAAAGTTTCCCGAAAAATCCCAGGAAATTCAAAATAATTTTTTCCTCAAAAAAAGGGGCAGAGGGACACCTGAAGTGACCCAGGGGCCACCCCAGGCTACCACACCCATGGTAGGTGCGGCCTACCTGTGGGTGGCGCCTAGGGGGGTCTGGCCCACCTGGGACCCTTCAAGGTGCCCCCTCACAGCCATCTTCTTTCTCTCTCCCGAAAAACACTGGAAAACTTGCTCAAGCTCGAGTTCTTTCTGTTCTTGCTCGCGATTTTCGATCTCCTTGCTCAACCCATCTTTGCTGCTGATTTTTGGAGGGATTTCTCCTTGGTATGTGCCTCCTCCACTTGTCCAATTAGATTTGTGATTGGTAGATTGTATCTTAACTATTTTGCTGCTATAGGTGACAGGTTGTGTGAGCTTGCATGCTTGTTCTATGCTTAGAGACTTCATTTTGATGCATGTGTATCCCTCTAGCAAGTTCCTATAGTAGTTGCTCATCATTTATCAACTTGGAAATCACTTGGTTTGATGTTTGTCTAAAAATTTCATCAAGGAAGATGAGTTCTTATCCACTGAATCAATATGACTTGATGGTTCCTGAGCCAATGAAGGTTCATCGTGAGTAAGGAGTCTTCCCTTCCATATATCCATGCCATGAATTCATGAGAACTGCGGGAATCTCCCAGGATTTCCAAACTTTGATTGCCAATGAAGGGTTGGAACACTTTGTTGAAGGTGAACCATTTCAATTTTTAAGCTAACCATGTATTTTGTGGAGGACTTTCGGTTCACTTGGTCTACATCTAATCCCATGGTCCATTACAAAATATATAATATACCTGTCGACCTGCCTTTTGCTGATTTTTGTGCAGCAATTAGAGTACCTCAGGGGGGATCTTGTGAGAAGATCAAGGGGAGGCCCAAGTCACTTATGGATTTATATGCTGAGATTTGCCAAGGTTTTGATTTCTCAAAGGAAATTGGTAAAATTCGGAACATTCAGTTCCCAGCCATTAGATATTTTGCCTATTTTATTACCAAGTGTGTTCTTGCTAGAAAGATTTCTAAAAAGTTATCTTCTTTTGATCTAGATTTTATCGCATCTAGTCTGAATAGGAATAGATCTTATAGCCTAGGTGCTTTGATAGCTCACCGTCTCACCACCGACCGCGAGAAGGGTGGAATTTGTGGAGGTCTCATTGCTTCTAGGTTGCTAGCTTTCCATGATTTTGAGCCTCACCATTCAGATCATCGGTTCCCCATAGAGAGGATTGATCTTGAATCCATGGTTCAACATGGTTTTGTTTCCTTGGGGGCTAATGTGGGAAGTTATTGTATGAATTATCTTTTGCCCAGCAAGGTCGGAGAAAGGGTAGGACTGAGAAAATAGTTTATTTGCCTGCACCTTCTTTGTTTCATTTTGATAATAGGCAAGGATGGTCACTCACGGAGGAAGAGTTTGACACATATGTGGCGGAGCTCTCTCTGCAAGAGAATGTTGGGGAGGATGCCGAAGATGATTCGGTTCAGCCCTACAACATGGGAGAGTCTTCCTACCAGCAGCCCTCATTTCGTTGGGGCGCATCTTCTTCTTCATCGCAAGCACCTGACTATGATCATTCCTCTGATGACCCACCAGCATGGGGTTACTACCCGCGCTATTGATACCCACTTAGGCCAAAAGCCTAAGCTTGGGGGGAGGTATACCGACATCACACTCATGTATATATCATATCCGTTCGGTTCTTTGTATATCCATTGTTTCGCTTTCTTTTTGGTTCTTGTTGCTTCTTTCTCAAAAACACAAAAATACCAAAAATATTTTCGTTGTTTCTCTTTCTTTGTTTCTTTGCTTTGAATTGCCTTAAAAATAAAAAATCCAAAAATATTTTGCTTTGTTTGGTTTGTTTTTTCTTTGTTGGCATGTTTGAAAAATCGAAAACACCAAAAATATTTATTGTTCTTCTCTGGTTTTGTGAGTTCTTTGCAGGGTTCAACAGTCCTCAGTGGATTTTGGTTTCATGTTATTATTCAAGTCACACAAGTGAAGGGCAATAATGAAGATTAAGACAACTTGAGGTGTGGTAAGAGGCTGGTAATGAACTCTATTTGTTTTGCATTTTTGTACATATACTCATCATTGTGAGCATGCTTAGCCTGTTTGTGTAAGGTGTATGTCATTATGAATGCTTAGTAGTTCTTGCTTGTATATGATTAGCTCCAGCTTTCTAATAGTTTGTAGCATGTCATATGAATGTTTGCTTGCATTGTTTTATTCATATTTTGGTATCCTCCTCTGGAAGTTTCATGTGAATCGATTTGGCACATGCTTAAGCATGCATATGACTAAACAATAGTCAGTAAGCCTCGACGATTTATTTTGCCTCAGAGTTCTTGTATCACTTTCATGCCATAATTAGTCCTAATTTGTTGCAAGCATGATTATGACAATTATTGCTCTCTCGGTTGTCGTTCCCTCTCTTTTTCTAGCTTTCACTTGCACTGAGTATAAGCTCTACATGTGCTTTCAACTCCCCAAAACCAATATTGCCAACTGTGTCCACCATACCTACCTATTAGAATCATTTGCTATTTCAGTGCATATTCAATATGCCTTGTTTTCTTCCAAATAAAATGTTAGTCTATTTTGAGAAAGTTATTTAGTAAAGCTCTCACGAACTTGATGGCACACTTTATTCCTTGCACTTAATAATCCTGAACCATTTTGACATGTCCATGAAAGTTATATGCTTGCAAATTATATGCTGGGAGTCAGCAGAACCGTGCTGTCACGGGTAATGCTTTCAACACTTTTTCGATATCCTATCCAGTTGATACTTTGCTATTTTGTTTACGGTTGTCGACGATGTGAAATAAAAGGGGAGCTTGTGAGTTCATGGAGTCTATACATTGTGTTAGAGAAACACCTGGGCCGCTAGCCTAAGCCATGCCTAATCATGGTGGATACTTGCAGCATCACCATAATGAGCATTCTATGAAGCATCCTCAATAGAAAGCTATGCATATAGTAAATAAAAATATCACTGAGATGCTCATTATCTGCTTGCCTTTTCATTTTGATCACGGGATAGCTCCTGTATCATGTGCAAGGGGTACCCCGTTGGTGGTTCTCTATGATATTCATGTATTTACAATGACAAGAACTTGCAGGTAACCAAAGTTGAGTAGCATGCGGAGCGGCCCTCGTACTCAAGGGACTTGGGATTTCCAGTTTTTGGTCTGTCAAGCATATAACTCATACTGGACCTCACTTTCACCTTAACCACATAAAGATGCCTATGATAGGGGCAACGAGAGCTCAAAGCTGATGAGTACCTTCCTTTTACCATTAGGAAGCCTTTCAAACTCAAAACCGTTTTCACTCCCTTGTTGAGTCACCACTTATTCTATGAACACTTTCTTGAGAGCATAGTTGTCATTCTTGTGTTTGTCTCGAAATTTGGTTAATTATGTCATGACTCCGATGCTTGTATCTCTGATATCTTTACTTATAGTCTTCACTTGAACTTCAGAGGTTCCTTGGCATTTATATTGTGCTCTACAAACAAAGGAAAGCGAGATACGACTCTATCATACCTTACTATGAGCATTGGAATGTTTCTTATGTTTATGTTCCATTCTACTTATTATTATTGAATTGGTTTCTCTTCATAGCTTGCAATTACTATTGAGTAGACTTAGTTGCATACTTCTTATTATGAATGGTTTAGGCATCTACTCCTATGCTGAGAATATATACATCATATGAAGCAAATGTGTTCGTGAAAGTTCTTTTATCGCACTCAGTTTTCAACTGAATTGCTTGAGGACAAGCAATAAGCTAAGCTTGGGGAAGTTGATACGTCCAAAACATATCTACTTTTCCGAACACTTTTGCTATTGTTTCTCCTCTAAACTTGTGTGATTTGGATACAACTAACACGGACTGGCGCTATTTTCAGTAGAATTACCTTGGTGTCTAGTTTTTGTGCAGAAAATCAACTATCAGGAAAAATCCCGGAAAATATGCCAAAAGGCTTGCAAGTATTCTTTGGCTCCCCTTGTGTCAAACCAATAAATTGGGTAATACTACCCACGAAGACTGTTGGGATCCCCTACAGTTGTGGGTCATGAGCTCTGCCCTTAGATCTTTTATACAGTGACTCATCCTAGCCTAAGTCACTAACTGGTAGGCCTATGGCCACGTTGGCGTGCCACCTCAGTGAAGTGGGAACCGCTAAGGTTTGACTGGGTCAGCTGTGCGTGCGATGATGTCACCTTGACCTCATCACACCGGTGGCATTCTGCTAGTGGGAAATGGTGGCGATCCCGCGCAAACTAGCAAGCGAGGTTGGTGTCGTTGGACGGAGGGGATCGGGGCGACCCTAGTGGTGGCAGCGCCACCCACTTTTGGTCACTGGAATTTCCTCGAGAGGGCGAGAGAGGGAGTGAGATGGGTCTGAGCGGATAGAGGAGAGTGTGTGCATTCTTATCCCCTCCTCCATAAGAGGTGGCGCGCATCATAGCACGGCGGAGGGTCGACGGCGGCTGCGTAGCCACATAGATGCTTCCAGTAGGCGAGGAAGAAGACAACGCGCTTTTTGCAGAAAACCCCCTAGTGCATTGTAAATCTCAACCCGCAGTCCTCTATTGGTCCCACATGTTAGTAACTGATGAACTTGTACTTGGGCTGCTTCTGGGTCATAGCAGAGTGAGCGTAAAGAAGTAGTGGTTGCACATGAGCGTTAGGTAGAGAGGTGAGGTATTGGGCTATGGGCCGTTTCGTTTTCCCCATTATTTGTTTTCTTTTTTGTTTCTGATTTTATCAACTAACTTTCAATTCGAATTTTAATATATTTAAACCCTAATACTTTTGAACAATATTTTTTACATTTCAGAGGTCATGATACTAGTTGGTTTCTCTAATCTTGTTGGTGTATTTCAATATCCATCAATATATAGGAATTTATTTATTCAATAGAGTAAATATGATTCAGGGTTTTAGGGATTTATTTATTATATGAAAGTCTTATAAAAATATTCTTATTTTTATCATGCTAATTGTAATGATAATGATTTAAGTTAGTGAATGATATGCATGAAATATATTCATACTTGACACCATTTATCAAATAAATTATATGGTGGTTTTAATTTCTTAACTAATGGTTCAAAGTAAACATGGATACTTTCTTATCTAATGGTTCACTACCATCTGAAGTGTGCTTATTGTCTTGGTAGAATTTATCATATAAGGATTTGTAGCAAGAATTACTTAAGTGATCAAGATGATTTATTATCATGTATTAAGCCAGGGTTCTGAGCTACAAATACGTACTATAAGTGTTATTGGATTTAATATACTTATCTTCTTTAATGAATATGGTTAAGGATCAAAGCTAAGGGCACATTACCTCCAGGTTTGCGATAATGGATGAGATCTCAATTTATAGTTAGATGGTAGGATTGCTTTCTAAACTAACTCATGAGAAAGAGTTGATAATGATAGTTTCTAACCATACATGATTATGATGTTAGGAAGTGACAAAGATATGCTTAGGTGATTTGCTATAGAATAGCTTCCTTAGACACTATTACGATTTTGGATAGTGGATCTAACATCTGGAATAGATATCAATCTTGCTATAGAACTATGGTTGAATGTTTACCAAGAATTCCTATCTTCCATACTTCATAAGTATTGGACTTATCTATATACCTTTCTGCAATGATACTAAGTAGGAGAAAAATAACTTGATATACTTAAACAACTAAAGATTACCTATCATTCTAAATAGTTTCTTCCTTCGTTAGTGTGGTTGACTCTTAGTGACTAATGTATACGCACTTATATTCTTGTAGATAGTTGTTGGGCCTCCAAGTGCAGAGGTTTGTAGAGCAGCAGGAAGTTTCCCTTAAGTGGATCACCCAAGGTTTATCGAACTTAGGGAGGAAGTGGTCAAAGGTATCCCCTCTCAAGAAACCCTGCAATCAAGATACAAGAAGTCTCTTGTGTGCCCAACACAGCCAATACACTTGTCAGGTGTATAGGTGCACTAGTTTGGCGAAGAGATAGTGAAATACAAGTGCTAACGGTGCCAGAAAAGAGCTTGACGGTGAGGTAAAGACTAAAGCAAGCAAGAAGGAAGCAAGCAAACATGCAACGGATCAAGTAGCAAACGGTGTTTCAATGCTTAGAAACAAGGCCTAGGGATCATACTTTCACTAGTGAACACTCTCTCATATAAATATCCTCTCTTCATGATACTACTCTTAACTACTCTTCGGTTGGACACTCTAATCATCGGTAGGGCTATAATAGCACTCCTCAAAATCCGCCTTCCCCAATCTAGATAACCCCACACTGTCACCTTGAGCGCTAGATGGTTCCAGCAAACACCACAATTTCATAGAGACATCCAACTCCAAATATAACTCATAACAAATATTCAATCTAGCCAAAGTGCCACACACAGTATGCACGCTGTCACTTTCACACACGTGGGGAAAAGCATAGATCTATTAAAGCACAAAGAGTATTTATGTAGACTCAAACCTAAGTGCCACCATGGCGTGCACGCTGTCACTTTCACACACATGGGGAGAGCAGAGATCTAATGAAGCACTTGAGTAGCAAGGTAGATCTACTTGATTACAAAGCTCATGACCACAACAAGATCATGCATAGAGAGAGAGAGAGATGAACACATAGCTACTGGTAGAGCCCTTAGCCTCGAGGAAGAACTACTCCCTCCTCATCATGGGAATCAGCAACGGTGATGGAGATGGTGGAGATCGATGGAGATGGCTCTGGGGGCACTTCCCCATCCCGACAGGCTGCCGGAACAGAGACTTTCTGTCCCCCGAATCTCCCCTTCGGTGGCGGCGGCACTACAGAGGGTTTCATGGATTTCTTCTAGATGCCCTAGGGTTTTTGGGTCGAAGGCTTCTTATAGGAGAAGGGGGAGGATGAGGAGGTGGCCAGAGGGCCTACACCCTCCCCAGGCGCGGGGCAGGCTTGGCCGCGCCCACGGGGGGTCTGGTCACCCTCTGGTGCCTCTCTGTCCCTCCTTCTGGATTCGTGTCCCTCACGGAAAGTTATTGACTTTGGATTTTGTCCCGTCCAACTGCCTTTCTGGAACCAAAGACAGAAGAAAACATGCAACTGGCACTATGGCAACTTGTTAATAGGTTAGTTCCACAAAAGATATAAAAACACCTCAAAGAAGACAAAGCAAAGCAAAGCAAAGTAGATACTAAACAAGCATGGAACATCAAAAATTATAGATACGTTTCTGACGTATCAAGATCCCCAAGCTTAACTCCTGCTCGTCCTCGAGTAGGTAAGTGATAAAAAGAATAATTTTTTAGGTGACATGCACCATCAAAATCAAGATCAAACCATTTGCAAGCATTGAAAGCTAGGATCAAAGAACTCTAAACATGTGCATGAAATATGGAGTTCTAACAATAGTACATAGTAACTATGCATGCAACATGAAAGGCTACAAACAAAGATCATGAATAACATGCATTGAAAAACGTTTGTTTGTTTCACATACAGAAAACATAGCATAGTGGCAATCAGCTTGTCCCTCATAGAGTAGCAATATAGATGCATATGACACCTTCAAAGTTCACAAGGGTGACTACAAACAAATAGCACAAGAACAAGTAATATCACAATATGCATCAATCAATAAGCTTTGGAACACTTCACACACAATGACAACTATGCTCTCTTAATGGTGACTAAAGGTAGAAGATGGAGACTCAATAGTGGTGTAAGAAAGGCCTTTTTTGTAAAGGAAGCAGGGATTTCATGTTTCAAAAAGAGCTTCCAAAAGTTATGGTACTTGTTAGCTTTCAGCCCTCATTGCCCCTATAATAAGCATCTTGAAGTGATTAAGGTTAAAGTGAACAAAGATGGAGTATATGCTTGACGAAGTATAAGTTGGCAATCTCAAGTCCCTTGAATACGAGGGCCACGCCTCATGCTACTCAACTTTAGTCACCTGTAAGTTCTTGTCATTGTAAGTATTTGCATATCATTGAGAACCGCCAACGGGGTACCCCTTGCACATGGTACAGGAGCTTTCCCATAACCAAAATGACAAGGCAAGCAGACACTGAGCATCTCAGCGATCTTTTTATTTACTATATGTATAGCTTTTCATTGAGGATGCTTCATAGATATCTCACTATAGTGATGATGCAAGTTTCCAGCATGATTAGGCATGGCTTAGGCTAGCGGCCCAGGCGTTTCTCTGACACAGAATACAAACTCCATGGACTTACAAGTTCCCTCTTTATTTCACACTGGTGACATCCATAGACAAAAGAGCATGATATCAACTGAGTACAAAGTACAAGTGCAATGTTGAAAACGTTCCCCGTCACAGCACGGTTCTAATAATTCCAACGTATAAGTGCAAGCATATACAACATAGATGACACAATGGTTCAAGTTTATTAGGGGCAAATAATATAAAGTGTTCCATCAAGTTTGTGAGAGCTTTAATCACTAAGTTTTCACATAAAAAATACTTTTTAATTGAAAGATAGTTGAAAACAAGAATATACTTGGAATGGTGTAACCACCATGCATATGAGTTTATATTGCACACTTTGGAATAACTTGGTTTCTTGGGAGTTGGAAGCATGAGTAGAGCTTACTCATACAAGTGGAGGCTAGCAAAAGACTGGGAGCAACCAACTAAGAGAGCAATAATGGCCATAATCATGGAGAGCAAAAAAGCATTACTAATCAAAGCATAGAGTGGTATTACAAGTCAAGGACTAAATGATCATAGAGGCTATGGTGACTTGTCATAGTCATACAATGGTGTGAGCATGTGCCAAGTCAACCCAAACAAAGCATCACAGGAGAATACCACAATACTATGCTTTTGCATGTTAAAACAACGCATAATTTTTTCAAGGCACACTAAGTAATCCCAATTGTTTGGAACAAGTCATGATACAGCAATAATTACTAAGCATAAGGTCAAAACAACATCTAGTATGTCATGCTAAAGTCTAAGTCACAGTCAAAACAAGCTCCCTTTTGTACCACTTAGGCATGATGCTTTCTACTCTCTTCCAACACCAATCAACTTATTTGAAACAAATCATAAAAATAATAATCAATCAAGATCAGTGAGCTTGTATCATAAATCCACATATAAGAACTAATAAGTTCTAAGCTGAAAGCACAAGAAAATTAAGGCTGAACGCAGTGCTAGTAAAAGTGAACACTCACAAAACAATAAGAGTGAAAACTAGAGTGTTCTAGGCAATGGAAACAGAGTGTGTATGTCTCCAAAAGAAGTGTGGTGTAACCAAAAAACTTACTCAAGCAAACTAATCAAACGAAAACAAAAAACGAAAACTAAGACGCTCCAAGAACAACACAACTGTGCATGAAACAATAAAAATGAAGTGTCTAGAAAGACCTTAGATTTTTATTGATGAAGAAGGGGATGTCTTGGGCACACCCAAGCTTTGACGCTTGTACCTCTTGAATATTTCTTGGTGTGACACGCGGTGGCATCTCATTACATCATTCTCTCTCTACACCTAAATTTTTTCCTTCACACAATCTTCATTAGCAACATTAGTGTATTCAAAAGATATTAGACCTCTGGAAAAGGTTTGGAACAACAAGACTTTTCACTAACAACACAAGCTACTGTAGTAACTCCTTCAAAAATCTCAATTTCCCAAAAAGAACCCAAAAAGGAATCAATAAGAAGCAAATGCAAATAATAGCAGAAATCTGTCAAAACAGGCCCAGCAGGTAGAAACCGATATTTTCGAACATCTTCTGTTAATCAAATCAAAAAGTATTGAACTAACGATAGTTAGCTAACATACTGGGGGATTTATTCGTAAATTTCAGCTCAATCCGAGTTACATAGACTCCTCACGAATTTTTTTGGTGGAGGACAGAAATCTGTTTTGGGACAGCAACTCCCCAAATCTTACTTCCCTCTCATTAGAGGCAATTCTTGGCACAAGAAAGCAAACAAAAAGGATAAGGAGATGTCATTACTGAAGTAATAACTTCCAAGACTCAAGAAAACTCTTGGGTTATCTCCCAACAAGTACTTTTTTAACGCCTTTAAGTTATGCTTGATAGTTTGAGAAGATGCTCACATAAGAAATATGAATTGAAGTAAAAGAGAGCATTAAGAACCAAATTAAAACACATTTAAGTCTAACCCACTTCCTATGCATAGGAATCTTGTAAAGAAACAAGTCATGATAGCACAAAGCAACAATCATAGGAAAGCAAAACAAGTACAACTTCAAAAGTTTCAACATAAAGAGGGGAAACTTAATATTGTTGAGATGCATAAGACCATGTTTCCCTCTCTCATAATAACTTTCAGTAGAATCATGAATAAAATTAACAATATAATTATCACATAAAACATTCTTATCATGAGCCATATGCATATAATAATTATTATTCTCCACATAAGCATAGTCATCCTTATTAATCATAGTGGGAGCAAATTCAACAAAATAGCTATCATTATTATTCTCATCACCATAATCATCAAATATACGTGGCATATTGTAATCATAATTGATTTTATCCTCAATAGTAGGTGGACTGAAATTATCATACTCATCATTGTAACCATCATAAATTGGAGGTTTGGTATTATCATAAGCAATAGAATAGCTATGCTCCAAACCTGGGGGACTAAAAAGATCATTTTCATCAAACCTATCTTCCCCAAGCTTAGATTTTTCCATAGCATTAGCAATAAGGGTGTCCAAAGAATTCATACTAATAACATTGCTATTAGCATGTAAATAAATCTCAATAGGATTTTTAATTTTCTCTTCAAACACTTCATGCCCTAGCTCAACATAAACACTATAAAGCTCTCTAATTTTGTTGTTTTTTTCCATTAAGCCTAACTAGTGAAAACAAGACAAAACTGTAGAATCTAAAGGAAATAACTTCGAGAACTCACACCGGAGGATGTGAGTACCTTTTACCTTACCTCCCCGGCAACGGCGCCAGAAAAGATCTTGATGTCTACGCACTTCTATTCTTGTAGACAGCTGTTGGGCCTCCAAGTGCAGAGGTTTGTAGAGAAGCAGCAAGATTCCCTTAAGTGGATCACCCAAGGTTTATTGAACTCAGGGAGGAAGTGGTCAAAGGTATCCCCTCTCAAGCAACCCTGCAATCAAGATACAAGAAGTCTCTTGTGTCCCCAACACACCCAATACACTTGTCAGGTGTATAGGTGCACTAGTTCGGCGAATATACAGTGAAATACAAGTGGTAACGGTGCCAGAAAAGAGCTTGACGGTTAGGTAAAGACTAAAGAAAGAAAGAAGGAAGCAAGCAAATATGCAACAGATCTAGTAGCAAACGGTGTTTCAATGCTTAGAAACAAGGACTAGGGATCATACTTTCACTAGTGAACACTCTCTCAGATAAATATCCTCTCTTCATGATACTACTCTTAACTACTCTCTGGTTGGAAACTCTAATCATCGGTAGGCCTATAACAGCACTCCTCAAAGTCCGCCTTCCCCAATCTAGATAACCCCACACTGTCACCTCGAGCGCTAGATGGTTCCCACAAACACCACAATTTCATAGAGACATCCAACTCCAAATATAACTCATAACAAATATTCAATCTAGCCAAAGTGCCACACATGGTATGCACGCTGTCACGTTCACACACGTGGGGAAAAGCATAGGTCTATTAAAGCACAAAGAGTATTTATGGAGACTCAAACCTAAGTGCCACCATGGCGTGCACGCTATTGTGGTATTGCCGGCGAGTACGCCATGGAGGGGTCCTCATAGTGCGTGTTTAGAGACGTGGGGTAAGGCGGACGGTTGACGGGTACGAGGTAACACAGCTACCCAGGTTTAGATCCCACAACGGTGGGGGAATCCTACTCCTGCTATAAATCACTATAAGGGCAATACGCCGAATTACAAAGATAGGTTTGCTGTGCGAGGTTGTATGAGATTGTCTGAAGTTGTCTGTGAACGTGCCCTAAAGGCTCCCATGGGCCCGACTTATATAGTCGCCAGGTCCTAGGGTTACAGGAAAAAGTCCTAGCCGGACAGGTTACAGAGTCCTACACCGTCTATTACTAGTCTTGTGTATCTTGTACTCCAAGGCTCCAGGTACGCTAGTGACTCCACCGTAGCCTTCCTTTATCCGGCATGGGCCTCCCTTCTGTATCCATCGAACTGGGCCGCCCAGCAGGCCATAGGCCATGCTACCGACTATGGGCCACCCGGGTTAGTCGGATAAGAGACATGCTATAAGGATACCCATATAGCATATCCCCAACAGTAGCCCCCGGAGAACTCCGAGATCTTGCGCCGTCTTGCCTCTTGACGTGGAATGCTCCATCTATATGGATGTTGGCAAATCGTCAAGCAACATCTTGTAGTCCTCCCAAAGAACCCTGCAAGCTTTTCTCCGTCTTTGATTTGTAAGACGGAGAAATGCTGAATCTTCCATCGTACTCTTCCGTGGTCGGATTACATCCGTCCATGCCAGAATCTTCGATGTGACGGCTCATCTACCCATGTCAGCTAGGACGACGTAGGCTTAGGTCAGCGACGCCTCGTAACTCACACATGCAGAGAACGCAATCATATCCGATTTTCTTGCACGAGCGATACGAACCGTTGGCGGCGGCGGTTGGAGACGTGGCAAAATTTCTGCGCACGTTCGCGAACACGTCGTCTACGCGGCAACCGTCCGATTAGCTGCACGAATCTTGACGCCGAGGATGATAAATAGTAACCATGGGGCATTTTCCACTTTTTACCTCATTCTCTTCGCGTCATCGCCTTCTTCCTCCAGCCGCACGCCTCCTTGAGCTCTCCGCGAGAAACCTTGAAAACCCTAGCTACCATCTACGTCAGTCGCACCCATCCTTCACTCCATGGCGAGCGGCAACACATCCCCATCCATGGCGGTGTCGAGAGAAGCCGTGGCAAAGCCGGCGAGCTCCGTCGTCGTGCCCCCGGAGGGAATGGTCATCCCCGCATCGGCGGTGATCGAGTCCACCGGCGGCGACCACAATTTGGCGGCGCTGGAACCACTAGAGGAGGAGCCAGACTCGCATAAGGGTAACTGGCGCGGCTCGGACATCACCGACCGTGACATCCAGGAGATGGTCGCCGAAGGCTACCTCCCTGCGACGGAGGGGCTCGCCTGGCGGGCAGCACCGGCCGGCGAGGTGACACCTTCTCCCCAAGCCAGAGAAAAGGTGTACCTCAAGGCTCAGCTGGTACGCGGGCATTTCCCTGCCCATCTCCGACTTCTTCCTCTCCATCTTGAACCACTACAAGGTCCAACCCCATAACCTCTCCCCCAATAGCATCTTAGTGCTTAGCAACTTCGCGGAACTTTGCGAGGGTTACCTAGGGATAAGGCCTAGGTTAGACTTGTTCGTGTACTTCTTCACCGTCAAACGTGAAGCCGGACATAGTAAGGAGGAGCTCAGGAACTGCGGCACCATAAGCTTCAAGATTCGACCTGGCCGGCAGTTCCCCGACATCGTCGACCATGAGTCCTGCAAGAACTGGCAGCGGACGTACTTTTACGGCCCCGACATTCCTCTGGCGGGCCGAGAAGTGACGTACCCGGACTTCGCGGATGGAGCCGCCGCTGAAGTTTCCACATGGAGATCCCAAGCCTCCGTTCCTTCCGACCTCGACGCTTCCCATGCTATAAGGCGGATCAAATGGTTCGTAGAGACGGGTTTATCCGGCTTGGACCTAGCCATGTGCTGGTTCATCAGGCGAATCCAACCTCTGCAGCACCGCGCGAAGTATATGCACGAGTATACCAGTGATCGAAGGGATAGCCTCCGGATCTCCGTGGATAACTTCTCGAGCCACTCCGTCAAGCTCCGCCTAAAGGACATCGTCAAGGTGAAGGATAAGAAGCGTGGCTTCACCATCACCTACGACATGTTCGTATACGGCAAGTGCCCAAAGGTAGGTATTTATTTTCCGTGTATGACATATGCTCCAGTTTTTCCATCTTGCCAATACCATCTTATCTAACATGGTGATTTCTCACTTCACAGCTTAGCAATCTAGATGAGGGCAACCTGGCTGCCCAAATCTATGATCCAAAGATGAAGGAAGTTACGGTCGTGTCCGACGACGATGTCCCGTTGGCGCGAAAGCGGAAGAGCTCCACCTCTGACGCTGCCAACGGAGGCAAGAAGAAGAAGACGGAAGGTGGAGCCTCCAAAAAGAGTACCGCCGCCCTGGAGGCAGAAAAGAGAAAAGTCACCGGGATTTTTGCCAAAGCGTCCCCCTAGTGTAAGCTTCTCATTCTCCGACATTGTCTATTTATCTGTCTTGTTCCTGTACTTATGCGTTTTGCACGTCTCAGGAAGAAAGCCACGACCAGCCTCAAGAAGACCTCCAAAACTTTGGGGGCTTCTAGAAATATCAAAGATATGCTGCATCGCAATGCCTCCCCTGCCATCGCCCCTGCTACTCCTGCCGTCAAGCCCTCGTCCGCCCCAACAAGCTCACAAGCTAAGGAGGCACCATGCCCTTCCGCCATGGAAGTGGACTCTGGCCCCTCTACTGAACTCGCTGTTGTCGGCGAGCAGGCAACGCAGGAGAGCACCGCTCAACAAATGGCTGATGCTCCGGCTAAGGATGCCATCGGTGGCGGCAAGGCGGTGGTGGAAGCTGGTACTTATGCCGGAGGCGGTGCCCTGCTCCCCAGAAACCCTTTAAGTTTCCGAAGATAGTTTACCCGGTGCTCACACCGAGTAACACAACTCTGGTTCCTGGAGGAGTACCATCATCTCCGACGTGTGGTCTTGAGGAGCTTCTCCGACAAGCGGACATCTTGCAAGGAAATAGCATCTCCTTTGGCAAGCTACTAGCCGAGAGCGCTAGAAACCTCAAGATTATTGCACTTGTAAGTCTTACTTTGCCTTTTGCATTTCATATGAGTATCCCACTGTAGCCCCCGAGGATGTAGACGGAAAACCATAGGTTTTGCATCTATATGCTCTAAGAGTGAATAAGTTAGAAAAAACTCTCACTGTAGCCCCCAAGCATTTATATGGAACAAACTATTCCGACTAGATGCTTTAAGAGTAGCATACGCAGTGTTTATAATTTTCAGTACTATAGCCCCCAAGCCTCTAGTTGTAACTAAATTAGTTCCGACTAGATGCTTAAAGAAAAGCTAAGCATTTCCGAGTTAAAAACTTTATACTGTAGCCCCTAGACTTCTAATCGAGAACTGAATTAGCTCCGACTAGATGCGTAAAGAAAAGCTAAATATATTGCTAAGTAAAAAACTCTCGCTGTAGACCCCGAGCGCCTAGGTGGAAAATTCCCGACTAGGTGCTCCAAGCAGACTAAACAACGGTTTAACTTTTTCCTTTTTTCCAGAAAATGTGAATGCTCAGAGGGTCATGGCCAACGACAAATACAAGAAGATGAGCGTTGATCTTGAAGCCGAAAGGGTAAAACTGCCATCTTGAAGGAACAGATCATCAAAAACAAGAGTCTGTTTTCTTTTTGTGCATTCCGTCTTGTTTTTGTACCCACATTCTCCGAGTACTCACTGTGTACTTTTTTTCTCCGACTTGCAGAACATGTCGCCAAGGCCAAGGATATTGTCGAGCAGTCCAAGCACATCCAGCAGCTGGACAGCGTGAACAAAATCCTTAAGGAGGAGAGGAAGGAAATGCTGAAAATGCATGAAGATTCCATGAAGGCCCTGCAGGACTCCGCCTCCGCGGAAATCAATCGCTTGAAGGAGGAGCTTGCGATCTTAAAAGATCAGAAGCAAGCTGCTGATGAGCAAAACCAACGCCACAGCGAGGCATTTAAGCTCCTCCAACAAGAGAAAGAATCCTTGGCGGACACCCTCTGGCAGGCTAAGGCCAGCATTTTCAGTAAGTTTCCTCCACCTTGTATTTCTGTAGTCTGGATACTTTGAATTTATTGAACTCATGTGCTCCTTGTCAGAATTTGCAGCTCCTATAGGTTTAAATCGCTCGCCTCCTTCGGACAAGGAATGCATGGTTCTTGCTAGAAACTTCATCAACACTGCCATCACCCAGGACAAAGAGATCGCCAAGCCTCTCCAGATATACATCAAGGCCTCGGACTCCGTGACGAAGTACTCAGAGATTCTGCGCCGAGCCCCCGAGCGTATCACAAGCTGGAAAGCTTCATGTGCACGGGCTGGCGCAAGGATGGCGCTGTCAATGGTGAAGGCACACTACAAAGGTGCCGACATCGACATGGTGACCTCTGGTATCCCCGACATTGACGATGACGGCAAAGAGATTGATCATGAAGCCATCTTGTCATCACTCGCGGGTTATGACACCAGAGTTGCCGAGTTGGTGGACATCGACGTCTTCGTGCCCATGAACACTATCGACAGCATCAACCAAGATTCCTCCGAGTCTCATCATAGAGCCGACGTTGAGAGTGATTCTCCGGCTAGTGACGATGCTGCTTCCAAGTCTCCTGCGCCCAAAGAATGAAAAACAATATGTAATATATGTTTCATCTTTGGTGTATGCGCGAAAAAACTTGGTGATGTAACTTAAGGCGGAAAACAATGGTTGTTATTTCCTGCTACTTAAGAACTAGTTTCCAGCATGTATATATTTTTTAAGAAAGTGCTGGCTTATCCATTACTTTGGTTCTTATGCTTGACTTTTCGTGAGTCGGAAGACTCGTTGTCGGAACCATGCTCTTAGGTGATGATGCCCAATGGCACCATCAATAACCCGAGCACAAAATCGCCGATAACAAGTGCTGAAAGTCACTACTCCAGAATCCACATAAAAACGACAAAGAACATGTAGACCAGAAAACTTAAGCTAACGCCCGTAGGCGGAATTTTCACAAGTGGAAACGGAAAGCTTGTGCATAAAGGTTTTACATGATCCAAAAATGAACACTAAAGGAGGTAAAAGACTCGGAAATATGAGTGAACCAAAGAGCGTTATTTCATTGATCATATAAGAGGTACACAATTAGATAAAAAATGTTAAGTGTAAAAAGGACGTAGCTGTGCTATGTTCCATGGCCGATTAAGCTCCGGGTAATCATCATCCGGGTCACGTCGCTTACGCTTATGATCCTCATTGGGTCTATCCTTTAGTTCACGATTGTCAACAAGGTAGTAAGACCCATTGAGCAGCGCATTGCTTATGATGAACGGTCCTTCCCATGGCGGGGATAATTTGTGTGACTTCTTCTGCTTAAGTCGGAGCACCAAATCCCCCTCTTTAAACGAGCGATGCCGAACGCGGCGACTATCGTAGCTGCGTAGCTTCTGCTGGTAGATGGCGGATCTTTGGCATGACAAAACACGGTCCTCCTCGAGAAGGTCCACATCTAGGCGTCTGGATTCTTCAGCGTCATCCTCGTCGTAGGCGGCAACTCTTGGTGCATCATGGAGGATGTCGGAAGGCAAGATGGCTTCTGCTCCATATACCATGAAGTAAGGGGTGTAGCCGGTGGATCTGTTGGGTGTAGTTCGTAAACTCCACAACACAGATGGCAATTTTTCCGCCCAGGCTCCAGCTGCTCTATGTAGCGGCGCCTCAAGACGTGGCTTGATTCCCTGCAGAATTAATCCATTCGCTCGCTCAACCTGAACATTGGATTGTGGGTGTGCCACAGATGCAAGGTCAAGTCGGATACCTTTCTCCCAGCAATATGCCTCCACTTCTCTGAGTGACAAGTTGCTTCCGTTGTCGGTGATAATGCTATGTGGGAGACCAAATCTCACCACTAGATCCCGGACAAACCTGAGGGCAGTTTCCCCATCAAGCTTTCTAATGGGTTTAGCTTCTATCCATTTGGTGAATTTATCAACTGCTACAAGCAGATGCGTAAACCCACAAGGTGCCGTCTGTAACGGTCCCACCATGTCTAGCCCCCGATCGCAACCCAAGTTATTGGTATTGTTCGCAATTCTTCAAAGGAACATGTGGTTGTTAGGCATAATCGGCATCCCATGCATGTCTCAACCAGCTTGTCGCCTTCATGTCACCAAGAGAATCCTTGCCGAAAGGCTTTTGCGACCAACGATCGAGGAGCGGCGTGATGCCCGCAATCTCCGAGATGGATTTCACGCAGGATTTCCATACCTTCTAGCTGGGAAACACACTTTAGGTATACACCAGTAGTGCTCCTTTTATAGAGTTGCCCATTGATTATGGTATAACCCTTTGCTCGTCGTACTATTTGCCGTCTTTCTACTTCGTCGTCGGGCAAAGTTCCATGTTCGAAATATTCCATGAACGGTTTTGTCCAAGCCGGCGGGACCTTAGTCACCATGTTGACGAAAGAGTCAGCTCTGTCCGGGTTGTCGATGTTGGCTCCCTTCACGGATGGTGTGCGCAGGTGCTCTAGGAAAACTCCTGGCGGAATTCGCTTGCGCCCTGATCCTAGCTTAGAGAGCAGATCAGCCGCCTCATTTTTTCCCTAGGCACATACTTTACTTCGTAGCCCAAGAAGCTCTTGGCTATCTCGTCCACTTCGTCTCGATATGCCGCCATCATAGGGTTCCACGCATTCCAGGTGCTAGCCACCTGCTGGGCAACCAAGTCAGAATCTCCACAGCAAACTATGCGCTTGATGCCAATACCATTGGCTACACGTAGTCCGTGAATGAGTGCTTCATACTCCGCCATGTTGTTTGTAGCCTCGAAGTGGATCTGTAGAACGTAGTGTATCTTGTCTCCTGTTGGTGACTGTAGCAATACACCGCCCCCCGAGCCGTTGAGAGGCTTTGATCCGTCAAAGTGCATCACCCAGTACTCTGGTTCTGGCAACGGAGTAGCGTCTGGCATCTCCGTCCAATCTGCAACAAAATCCGCCAAGGCTTGCGTCTCTTGTAGGTGATCTCGAAGGCGGCGAGTTCAATGCCCCACTTCGCGACCCTTCCTGTAGCGTCGCTGTTATTGATAATGTCGGACAGTGGAGTCTTGCTCACAACTGTGATTGGGTGCTCCTGAAAGTAATGCCTCAGCTTCCGAGAAGCGAGGAATACTCCATAAGTTATCTTTTGGTAGTGCAGGTAACGCTGATTGGACTCCGTCAAAACCTCGCTCACGTAATAAACTGGTCGTTGAACTTCGTGCTCATAGCCTGGTTGCTTCCGCTCTACCACGACAACGATGCTGATTACCCGGTTGGTTGCCGCCATGTAAATTAATAGGGGCTCTCCAGGCTCGGGTGCTGCAAGGATGGGCGCTGAGGAAAGAATCTCCTTGAGCTGCTTCAATGCTGCATCTTCTTCGTCCGTCCACGTGAATTAGTCCGCCTTCTTCAGTAACTTGTATAGCAGAAGAGCCTTCTCTCCAAGTCGGCTGACGAACCGACTAACTGCTGCAACACAACCTGTTAGTCGTTGAGCGTCCTTTAGGCATGTCAGACGGTTTATGTTTAAGTTGGCCTTGATTTTCTCCGGGTTGACCTCGATTCCGTGTTGGGAAACGATGAATCCCAACAATTTGCCGGATGGAACCCCGAAGACGCACTTCTTAGGGTTAAGCATCATGTTGTATTTCCAGAGATTATCAAAGGTTTATTTTAAGTCGTAGATTAAGTCGTTTGACTTTTTAGACATCACCGCAATATCGTCCACATAGGCGTGAACGTTCCGACCAATTTAGTCATGGAGGTAACGTTGCATTGTCCACTGGTAAGTAGCACCTGTGTTTTTCAGCCCAAAGGGCACCGTGACATAGAAAAACGTGTCGTATGGGGTAGTGAACGAAGTGGCCAATTGGTCCGACTTCCTCATCTTGATCTGGTGGTATCCTGAGTATGCATCGAGAAAACACAAAAGTTCCGAGCCAGCCGTCAAGTCAATGACTTGGTCAATGCGAGGCAAAGCAAACGGATCTTTGGGACATGCTTTGTTCAAGCCAGTGTAATCAACGCACATTCTTAATTCATTGGTTCCCTTTTTGGGTACAAGTACAGGATTGGCCACCCATTGGGTGTGAAGGACTTCTCGGATAAATCTAGCCTTAAGTAACCTAGCTATCTCTTTGCCAATGGCGCGTCTCTTCTCATCTCCAAAGCGTCATAGAGGTTGTTTCACTGGTTTGCATTTGGGATCAATGTTTAAGCTGTGCTCAGCAAGTTCCCTAGGTACACCTTTCATGTCGGCAGGTTGCCAGGCAAAGATATCCCTGTTCTCACAGAGGAACTCGACGAGCGCGCTTTCCTATTTGGGATCCAAGTTTGTCCCAATGGCGGTGACCTTGGAGGCATCGCCTACCACAAGTTCCACCGGCTTGGTCTCGATTGCGGCCTTGAACGCAGGAGCGGAGTCGGAGATCTGCTTCTTCGACGCGGGCATCTCTGAGTCATCGACCTTGCTCTGGATCTCCTTGAATTCTTCACTGTAGAGGACAGCTTCTGCAATGGCTGCTTCGTTGATCTCGCAGTCCCTTGCCTTGGTAAAGCTTCTGGATACGGTGATGATGCCGTTTGGTCCGGTGATCTTGAGTTTGTTGTAGACGAAGCATGGCTTGGCCATGAACGTGTGGAATATGTCGCGTCCGAATACGACGTGGTACACGCTCTTGAAGGGGACCACCTCGAAGGTCATGCGCTCTTGACGGTAATTATTAACATCGCCAAAGGCAACCTGAAGTGTAATGCACCCAAGGGACCGAGCTTCTCGACCAGGAACTACGCCGTGGAAGATGGTGTTGGTCCGCCTTAGGTTTGCCTCCATTAAGTTCATCTTCTGCAGTGAATCCAGGTACATGATGTTGATGCTGCTTCCACTATCCACCATACACTTGGCGAACTCCACGCCGTCAATCAAGGGGTTGATGACCATGGTGTATTGGTTCTCCGTGGGTATAAGGTCTGGGTGGTCCGTCTTGTCCCAAGTTATTGGAACCTCCGACTAGCGCAAGTACTAGGGAACTGGGGGGAGAGTAGCCATCAGGATCCTCAGAGAGGTCTTCTGTTGTCGGACGGTGGGGGTGCCAAGGAAAGTGTGGTAGACTGGGGCCTTCTTTGCGAAGGGGTTCTTGCCCTTGTCATCGCTCTTGGCGGCGTGCTTGGGGTCAACGTCCTTGTCCATGTCACTTGAATCCTTGGACTCCTCCTCCTTCTTCTTCCCCTTGCCCTTGCCTCGTGGTCTGTTCTTCCGACTTCGCTTGTAGCCGGACTCCGGGTCTTCCTTGAGGTAGTTGATGAACTAGCAGTGTCGATTGGTATGGGTCGCCTTGCCGTTGGCGTCGAGGTGTACGATGCACGGCATATCGTGGTACTCTTCATAGGTTTGGGTAACACGGAGCGGCGCCGAGGTGGTTTCACTTCCTCGTTGCTACCCACGACCAGCTCCCCTTCCTCGGCCACGTTGTCCGCCTTCTCCTCGTCCTACAAAAGTCATAGCGACCATGTCGGTAGATTGCTTTTCTTCTGGAGCGGTCTTCCGCTTTGTACTGTTGTTCCTCCGAGCTTGAGTTGGAACGGCCGTTGCCGGCAAGGAGCCACGAGCATCATCGTCGGCAGCTGCGAACACACTAGCCAACTAAATTATCTGGTTCAAGTCAAGCTGGTGATTGTCCTGCAAGCGCTTCAGCTTATGTCGGAGCAACGTGCCTCTTTCCAACCCATCGCTGAAGGCGGCCATGGCGGTCTGAGCATGCACTCCTGCGCAGGAATTCTTCATGTCCAGCCAACGGGAGAGGTAGGCGCGAGATGTCTCGTCTTTCTCTTGCACGCACCGCTGTAGATCGCCCACAGTGCAGGGACGCTTGTATGTACCCTCAAAGTTCTTGGTGAACGCTTCTTGCATGTCCAGCCAGTTGTAGATAGATTTCTCCGGCAGGTCGTCGATCCATTGACTGGCTGTGTCTGCCAACATTAATGGGAGGTACTTGACGGCGACGTTGGGGTTGCCTCCAGCAATCTCCACCGTGTTGCTGTAGTCCTGCAACCATGTGGCTGGCTTGGCAGTGCCGTCATAGGGCTTGATGGTAAGTTGCGGACCGTATTGCAGGTCCAAAGCAACATGGTCCCAGGTATGGTCCTTCCCGGGCCTCGTGGATCTTCCCGGGCCTCACAGTGCGTGTTTAGAGACGTGGGGTAAGGCAGACGGTTGACGGGTACGAGGTAACACAGCTTGCACAGGTTCAGATCCCACAACGGTTGCGGAATCCTACTCCTGCTATAAATCACTATAAGGGCAATATGCCGAGTTACAGAGATAGGTCGCTGTGCGAGGTTGTATGAGATTGTCTGAAGTTGTCTGTGAATGTGCCCTAAAGGCTCCCATAGGCCCGAATTATATAGTCGCCAGGTCCTAGGGTTACAGGGAAAAGTCCTAGCCGGACAGGTTACAGAGTCCTACACCGTCTATTACTAGTCTTGTGTATCTTGTACTCCAAGGCTCCGGGTACGCTAGTGACTCCACCGTAGGCTTCCTTTATCCGGCATGGGCCTCCCTTCTGGATCCATCTAACTGGGCCGCCCAGCAGGCCATAGGCCATGCTACCGACTATGGGCCACTCGGGTTAGTCAGATAAGAGACATGCTATAAGGATACCCATATAGCATATCCCCAACACACGCTGTCACTTTCACACACATGGGGAGAGCAGAGATCTAATGAAGCACTTGAGTTGCAAGGTAGATCTACTTGATTACAAAGCTCATGACTACAACAAGATCATTCATAGAGAGAGAGATGAACACGTAGCTACCGGTAGAGCCTTTAGCCTCGAGGAAGAACTAATCCCTCCTCATCATGGGAATCAGCAACGATGATGGAGGTGGTGGTGGAGATCGATGAAGATGGCTCCAGGGCCACTTCCCCATCCTGACAGGGTGCCGGAATAGAGACTTTCTACCCCCCGAATCTCCCCTTCGGTGGCGGTGGCGCTACAGAGGTTTTCGTGGATTTCATCTAGATACCCTAGGGTTTTTGGGTCGGAGGCTTCTTATAGGCAAAGAGGGAGGCCAAGGAGGCGGCCAGAGGTCCCACACCCTTCCTAGGCACGGGCCAGGGTTTGCCGCGCCCAGGGGGGTCTGGTCACCCTCTGCTTCATGACCGCCGAGTACCATTGATGGAGATTCCGCATTTTTGTTGGCAGTTCTCTTAGCCTCTCTTTGCTGACCAATCCTCACCTGTGACATATTTAGGGGTTATTGGCATCTTCGGTAGAAGGTCGAGTTGGGGGCCTAACAGTTCATCAAGACTAATTTCCTTGCTGGCCGCCAACTCTGCTGCTATTGACATATCTACTGGATATTGTGCGAGGAGTTTAACGTTTTGTGAAACCACCTTGAGGGGTGCGATCGTTTGTATTGCATGTTGTTCGAGAAGGGGAACGTCTGATTTTTTACTGATTGCAGTTTTGGTCCCGCTTGCACCTGTGCTTGCTGATTTTTTACAGCTTGCACTTGATTTGCTTGATTTGCTCTTTGCCACTTCTTTCTGAAGTGTGCGTAGATAGTCATCTGGCTTATGGTGCAACTCATATTGCGATTTTGTGTTCAGAAAATCAAGTGCATATGCTTTTTGCTTCTCTGTGTTTACTGGAGCGGGCTGGGGTTTCTTCTTCTAAAAATGTGCCGCCACTTCGGCCTTTGCTATCGCTACAGATTCCGCATCAGTACGATTGTAAGGTCTGATGGGAAGATTCTTATGAGGCAATGTTGGGAGGGGCAAAATTTTTCGTTTTGGGCTGCCGCGTCCTTTAGTACTCACTGACGGAGCACGCTTCCGCTTATTGTTCTTAGCGGGCAGCGAAGACTGCTGAGCCTAAAGCGGAGATCGAGATGGACTCAGGATGTGGTGGTCGTAGTCATCATGGGGTGGGCTTCTTGGAGGTGATGGAGGTGGAGGTGAAGGAGGCCTGCGACGACTCGGAGGCCGTAGTGTTATCCTTGGGGCCAAGCCTGGAAACCGTATGTTGTTCTTGTCCCATAGAATGATCCCACCAAGTACTTTTCCGAGTGTGATCTCACCTTCAGGTCCAGGGATGTCAAGCTCCATTGACTCCCACACCTTTACGATTTGATCCAACCCGACTTTAGCATAGCCAGGTGGAATATCACGGCCATGCCAACGTGCGTCAGGCGAACAAGGAAAAGCCGATCCGACTGCCACCTTCACAGATACGTTCTTCAATTTATTAAGGAGCTCACAACGTATCTGCTCCTTAATTCCATCAACGGGGTAGCCGGGACCGCCATATGTATAGGATGCATCGTTGGACGGGACCTCCGATTCAGTCACGCTGCCTCTCCGCTCAGATGGGTTGGCGGTAATATCGAGTGGACGATCTTGCAAGCACACTATTCCTCTATGTTCGTCGATCTACTGGTGCTGCTTGTCAAGTCTTGCTAGCAGCTAGAGTAACTTGTCTGCCTCCTTCTCCTCCTCCTGTCGCTGCTTTGCTCTTGCTCGGCTTCTATAGGTACCTTGGTACTTAGGAAACCCATTCTCCCATGTGAAACTCCCATCAAGGCCTCGAACTCCTCCTGTATGTTCGCGATTCCCGAGGATGAAGGTCAGCAAGCCTTTCTCTCTATTGTGATGAAACTGTTTTATTCCATCTTTAATATCTTTCACCACTTTTATCCATGTACTCCTAGATACCTTTATCCCGTCACTGCAAACCAGGTCCCCTGTAAGTTCGTCATATGTACTCCCATGCCCAAGGAACCAATTTTTTCCCTCAAATCCCATTCTTCGCAAATTGGTTCTGGAATGATCCGTTTATCATGAAGCTCTTTCTATTTTCCATCCCACTTAGGCATGGCAGCCGCGTAGCCCCCTGGCCCCATGTTATGGTGATATTTCTTCTTCGCAACATTTATCTTGTTTTTTCATACTTTTCCTCTACAACTTCTGACCCCTTATACTGCACAAATGCATCCCAGTAAGGCTGCTTCTTCGCTAGATAGCCTTCGAATAATGGGGTTTTCTTGTCCTAATGATACTGTTGCCATAATGACTTGTTCTAGTTCTTGAATAGTTCGGCCATCTTCTTCAGTACAAACTGCTTGACTTTCTTTCTCATTTCAGCCGTCTCGTCCTCAGTGTCACATTCTGGTAGCTTAAATGTGTCATTAGGTCAGTAAATAGTTGCTCTTTGAATATATCATCGATATACACATCACTCCATTCCGCCTCTTTGGGATTATTCCACTCTCGAACAATGATCAGGGTGCGATCTCTAGCAACAACTCCGCATTGTTGTACAAATATTTTTTTTATTTTCTTTGGTTCCAATGGTTCACCGTCTCCTGAAACCTCTGTAATTTCATAAATAGTACCCTGGGGCAACTTTTTGGCTGGGCCGCGCTTGGTTTTGTTGCTCGATGTAGAGGCCTAAGAGAAGAAACATTTGTCAACATAATATATATACAACTAGGTACATCTAGTCACGATCATCGGACATCATATATATATATACCTCGTCGGTCTGCGTTACGCGTCCATGGGCTTCGTCCTATTGTCTGTTGGTCTCCTCTCCCTCACCGGATTAGTTCATATACATCGAGGGATATCCCTCATCGGCATCCTGAATCATATCCTCGAGCAAGTGTTGCGAATCTAGGTCTCTGCGGATTGGACAAGGTGGGTCCATAGTTCCTGTAAAATGCACACAATATTTATTTGAACTTAACAAATAGACCCTAAACTCTAAACCCGGAGGTGCGGTGGCGGTGGCCGGATTCCCGCGAGAACCACCACCATAACCCTAACTTACGACACACATGAGTTCTTCTCAAGGTAGTACCGCATGTCAAAAACCACAACGAGGTGACGATGGTTTCTAAGACATTTCCTTTGACCTATTCTTGACAGAACTTGACAGATGGCAAGAGGACGCAGTTAGCGGAATAATTCCATCAACCGACGATACGGATATTGCGGGATCATATGATGGCTATATCGGATGACAGTCCATGCATCGATATAACAAAATCCTAAATTAAATATATACACTAATATAACAAAATCCTAAACTAAAAAATTCTAAACTAACAAATCCTAATTAATCCTAAATATATACACTAATATAACAAAATCCTAAACTAAAAAATTCTAAACTAAAAAAATCCTAAACTAACAAATTCCATGCTTCGATAAAACAAAATCCTAAACTAAATATATACACTAATATAACAAAATCCTAAACTAAAAAAATTCTAAACTAACTATCCTAATTAATCCTAAATATATACAATAATATAACAAAATCCTAAACTAAAAAATCCTAAACTAACAAATTCCTAAACTAAATATATACAATAATATAACAAAATCCTAAACTAAATATATACACTAATATAATTAACAAAATTTTAAACTAATTAACAAAATACTAATTAAAATCCTAACCCTAACCCTCACCGGAGTTGGCGGCGGCCGGCGGTGGCGGTGGCGGCAGGCGCGGGCACGGGCTTGGTCGGCAGGGGCGATGGCGGCTGGCGGTGTCATGGGAATGACCACGGCAGCATCTGCAATCGGCAGCGAGTAGTAGAACATAGGGCAAGGGCGGCCAGCCATCTGCGGTGCGAGATGAGGGCGGAGACACAGGGTTTTACCCAGGTTCAGCCCCCCGGAGGGTAAAGACCTACTCCTGCTAGATTGTATTATGATGGAAGTACAATGGGGCAAGCTCGACGGTTAGGCGGCGAGTCGCTTGGGTGTATGATGGAACGTATCCTCTACACACCCTGTAGGGAGGTTTATCTAGACTCACCCCCCCTAGGGTTTACATATCTCAACCGAATCAGTTAAGGTTTTGGCAATCGTTTAACCTAATCTGACTGGGCCTATCTACTCTCCTGGGCCTTCAACTTCCAGTCGCTTGGATCCACGCCAGGTCTTGATCCAGTCGCCGTCCTGCAGGCCCACTCGCCAGCCTCGGCGGTCGGAACGCCTGCTGGGTATACCCCGGTAGGCATATCCCCATCAGTAGTCCCTGAGGCCGTCGTCGATTGGTCGCAGGTGTTCGTTGGCAGTCAGAGTATACGGGTCCAATGCGGACACCCAGTCGAATCGGCGGCGGACTCCTGAATAAAGGAGAATCCAGTTATTCTAGTCGCAATGACAGTGATCAGTCGGGTCGCAGCTCGGCGAACGGGTCTGCGAAATGCTCAGTCACTGTTGTAGTGTTCGGGTCGGCGAGTCGAATGGATGAAGTTGGACCTTTAGATGAGGTCAAACTAGCCGTTGGTGTAATCCAACGGTAACTTTTGGCGTAATCACCGCATAGTAACGGCTCCTGAAATTGGAGGGTAGCAACCGCTATATAAGGGAAATGGCAGGCGATCGGGGAGACACTCCTTCATCTTTCCTACGATTTCGCCCATCTCCGTTCACCTCCGCATCGCGATCCAATCGATCCAGAAACCTTCGACCTCCGTGAACCTCCCAGCCAATGGCCCCCTCCACCGAACCATGGGGCAGGTCCAAGTGCACCAGGGCGCTACTGGCATCCTTCGAGGAGGCCGGGATCTTGCGCGCCGGCAGGTGGCGCATCCCCGCGGCCGGAGAGGTGACTCCGGATCCGCGCGAGGGAGAATTTGTTTGCTTCACCAGCCATCTGGAATGGGGGCTGGGGTTCCCCACGTCTCTCTTCTTCCGGCGCTTCTGCGCTTTCTACGGGATCCAGCCGTCGGAACTGGGCCCGCATAGCATGGAGCAGCTCGCCATTTTCGTGGCGCTCTGCGAGTGCTATCTGGGTTGCAGGCCCTACTTACCCCTATGGCAAGATCTGTTCCACGGGAGGATCAGTCGCGAAGAATCAGGCGGCCCAATGCTTGCTGCGGGTGGCCTGATGTTTCAGCTGAAGTCGAAGGCCTCCTTCTTCGACCTGATGCTACCTGCCAAGGCGGCGAGCGAGTGGGATAAGTCCTGGTTCTACGTCACCGAGGAGAATCCAGACGGCGAGGTAGCGATCCCAAGGTACTCCGCCAACCGGCCCGAACCGTGCCGACTCCAGGTCGGAAAGCTCCCAGTGGACCAGAGGATGGTCGTGGACGAGATGCTTCAAACCATCCACGGCCTGAAGAAGAAGGGCCTTCAAACCATCAATCTGTACAACTGTTGGCTCGGGCAGTGACTTGTTCCCCTGGCCCGCCGCGAGCATTACATGTATGAGTACACGGGCAAGGAGGACTCGACGAAATCCTGCCTCGCCGATTGGAAACTCGAAGACTACGTCCTGGCGCTGAAGAAGATGACCCAGCCAGCATACCTGGACGCGAAGGCTGGGGTCGCCCCCTACACCGCGAAGCATACAGCCCCGACGATAAGTCGCTATCTACCATTCGCAGTCGCAGTTGATGCTGTCGCGGTTATATTGATATTGTCTCGTGCCTTCTGTAGTTATTTCAAGTGGTGGAAGGATGGCTCCCACCCGCAGACGACGAGAACTCGAGCTCGTCCATCCAGGACAGGGGCGAGTCGCCTCCTGCCAAGGGCGGCGTCGGGAGCTACACGAGTGATGACGACGATGATGACGACGAGCCCAGGGAAGAAGCCGCCCCGATGGTTCGCAAAACTCGCGGGCAACATCAGCGCGAGCTCGAGGCGAGTATAAGCCTCGAACGTCACGATGACGACGACGACGACGAGCTTCCCGAGCACACCTCGCGTCGTGAGGCTACGCCGTCGAAAGAGAAGAAGAAGGAAGCGAAGGCTCCACCAAAGAGGAAGACGAAGCCAGCGAAACAGGCATCTCCGCCTCGTTCGGCGAGTAGTTCCGACGCCACCAGCTTGGCCAGGGATGAAGCGCCGCAGACGACAGCAGCAGCGAATGCAACTGCCGCCCTGAGTGAGGTACCTCTGGCCTCGCTTCCCCCCCATTCTCCCAGTCTATGGGTTGGGGGCTGGTCTAGCCGCGGCAGCTTCGCCTGTGAGAGCTCTGCCAAGTCGCTTTGAGAGGCTCTGTCGCGCCTCGTTCGAAGAGGCCTTCCGTGTCTTGGGCGCATGATGTTTTGGAGATGGGCCGCAGTCAGAAACTGGGCCCCGAACTGGAGAAGCCGGCCAGCATCCGCACGGGGCTGCGGTTCATACCAGTCGCCAAGTGAGTTTTGTTCACCTGCCTTGCCTTTCGTTGTACTCGGACCATTTTGCTCATGTAGTCAATTCGCAGGACTGGAGTTAAAAAGATAGGCCACCCGTCCTAGGCCAAAGTGCCGCCAGTCGTCGCCGAGGAGGACCCCTCTCGGAAGAGGAAGGATGATGAGGTCGTTGCCCCCTTAGACAGTGCCAAGAAGGCCAAGGGTGACGATGTTGTCATGGTGTCTGACGACACGACGGTTGCTCCGAGTGGTCCTGCGATGAAGGCGGCCTTGAAGACCAAGGAGGATGCTTCCTCGCCTGGGGTGGCCGAGCCGGCTTCTCTTGGTGCTGGCGCATCCACCGCGACCATCCCCCGCTTCATGGCCAGAGCGGCTACGGTGAGTGGTACAACGCCATCGAGCCGCGTACCTGGGGTCGCCGAAACGGAGTTCGAGCAGCGTCGCGGGCACACTCCGGCTCTTCTCGCATCTGTGGACACGCTACAGCTCCATGGCATGCTTGGCGCAGCCATCCAGGTATGTCCAGTCCCCGAGGATCAGGCCACTAACTTTCAGTGGTCAGATTATTTTGGTGTTTTGTTTTTATTTCTATCACCCAGTCCCCGAGTGCGCAGTCGCTGAATTTCAGTGGGTGGGCACTTAGGATTTTTTATCTCCAGTCCCCGAGTGTCCAGTCTCTGAATTTCAGCGTGTGGGCACTTAGGATTTTTGATCTCCAGTCCCAGAGTGTCCAATCGCTGAATTTCAGTGGGTGGGCACTTAGGATTTTTTATTTCCAGTCCCCGAGTGTCCGGTCGCTGAATTTCAGCGGGTGGGTGCTTAGAATCCCGTTGTTGTTAATTGTTTGACTTGTGCACAGGGATTGCAGCGTGAATCAGCCAACCGGCTTGCTACGAAGTGTCGCGCGGAGAAGGATCTTGTTGTCGGCCAAGAGACGAACAAGGGACTCCAGGCAATCGCTGCCAAGGTAGAGGAGGTCCGCCAGGGCCTTGTACCAGCGAGTGAATTGTCGGCGACTCAGTCTGCCTTGAGTACGGCAGAGCAGCGGATCGCTGATCTTGAGCGCGAGCTTAAGGAAGCGAAGGCGGAGGCGAGTTCAGCGGATGGGCGAGCCAAAGCTGCTGTTACGGCTGCCGCTGAGGAGCGGAAGGTCTCTGACGCCCTCGTTGCTGGGCTACAAGATGACTTCTCCTCTCTTCAAAGCTTCATCACGGGTCTCTGCCGTCCTTTGATTGGTAAGCTTTCCTGCCTCTGCCTGTAGTAGCTATGTTATGGAATCGTCGTTGTATTTACTGCCCGCTCCTGTCCGTAGGTCGGATTATCGACAGCTCGGAGGAGGCGCAAACGTATGACGTGCGGCGGTGCGTGGCCACTCTGGTCGACTCGGCCACGTTGTCTGCGGCTTTCATTCGAGCGTATCTTCAAGAGATGTCTCCCACGGAAGTGATTCCCAGCGATCTCGTCGAGGTTTGGCGGTATCTGGAGAAGGCGCCGTCAGTCGTCGAGTTCATGACACGGTCGGCGTTCCGGGGCGGGGCGGCAACGGCGCTTAGCCTTGGGCTTGCCCACTTCCTGGAGGACTTCGATCTTGACGACGTGACGAGTGGCTACCCCTCGTCGACAGGCTCGGTCGGGACCGGGCCGCGGTATACTCCGATCGCGTCTGGGTGATGGGCGACCTTCTCCCTTATCAGGAGACGACTGTCGCGCCCAACGATCCCGAGCCATCGCAGCGGGACTTCAAGGTCGAGCAGCCCTTCTGTGTGGCGATGGCGGGTGAGTTGACGACGTACCCATCGAACCCGTACACTCCGTTCATTCGCAACCGCAAGGGTGGCAGCGAGTCGACGTCGAAGCCTGCGGAATAGAAACATTGTGCTCTGGGGCGTTATTAGTAATTTGGCCATTGGGCTCAACTTGTATTTTGTAACAACTTTGTTATGCTGTAATGGAAATTCGCGTTATTTTGTGAGTTGTCTTGCAATTTTGATTGATGATTGGACGAGTCCCCGAGCGCGTTCGCCCTTTTTATGGGGTTTACCTTGTTTGTTATGTGTTTGTGGTTTTGAACGTTTTGTCGTTTGTTTTGATATTGAGGTCGACTCGCCCGAGCTTGGAAAGCCAGTTGCAGGGTGACTCCCATGAGTGCTCTTTACTTCAGCGTTTTCCCTTGCGTGAACGAGGTCGGGTAGACGAGTCCCCGAGCGTGGTACTTGGAGGTTCTAGTCGCGGCTCTAGGGTGGGTGAGGACTGGGCGCGTCAGAGTGAGCGCATCACTCCTGCCTGGCCCGTTGGGTCAGCCGCATGGCGAGTCCTGGGCACGCTCTCGTACTTGGAGTTTTTCCCTAGTCGCTCGTGCTTAACTGGTCGTCAGTCCCCGAGCATGATACTTGGCTGTTCGAGTCGCTGTGTCGAGGATGTGGAGGATCGTGGTCGCAGTGAGGAGCGAAGGCAGTTATCTTGGCTCGTTAAGCCAGTCGAGCTAGGACTCCAATGGGGCTCTGGGTAGGCATTTTTCGTGGATGTTACAAGTCCTGGGGTAACCCAGTGCCCTCGTAACGCACTACTTGGCCATGCCGGTCGCTGAACTAGATGTTGACTTCTGCAGTTAGTTTGACACTGTTATTACGAGTGCGAGTGGCAGAAGACACGGAGAGGAAACGCAATTTTGTGGTAACCAATACGTTTTATTTCATAGCTAGTGGAGGGTACATGTATGGAGTTCTAGGAGTAGAACTTCCGTAGGAGGTTTACATTCCACGGTCGCTTGATGTCGAGTTTACCGTCTTCGCGGACGTCGGTTAGGTAGTAGGCGTCGTTGCCGAGTACTCGCCCGATGGCGAATGGTCCCTCCCACGGGGGGGAGGGCTTGTGCATGCCCTTCTTGTCTTGTATGAGGCGTAGCACCAGGTCGCCTTCCTGGAAAGTGCGAGTCCTCACCCACCGGCTATGGTAGCGGCGGAGGCCTTACTGGTAGATGGCAGTGCGGGAGCGAGCTAGGTCGCGTGCCTCGTCGAGTTGATCGACTCCATCCTAACGTGCGAGTTCGTTCGCAGTCTCCGTGTAGTGGACGACCCTTGGCGAGTCGTGCTCTAGGTCGGTGGGCATGACTGCCTCGGCGCCATACACCATGAAGAAGGGGGTGAACCCTGTCGACCTGTTGACCGAGGTGCGGATGCCCCAGATGACGGAGGGTAGCTCCTCGACCCAGCACCCGGCGGTGCGCTCGAGTGGTACTTGAAGCCGTGTCGCATAGCCTTTGCGACCAGAGAGCGGGAGCCGGCGTGGTGGCCGCAGTCGCCGAAGTGGATGTCGTGGAGGATCTTGCGTCCTTCAGCGGGTTGGACGCAGCTTTGGAACACGCCGGTCACGCTGCGCTTGTGGAGCTCGCCGTCGATGATGACGAAGGATTTGCAGCGGCATGCTATCATCCGGGCGTCTGTCTCGTCTGCTGGCAAGGTGCCTCCCTCCAGGTAGGCGATGTATGGCTTAGTCCAGTCTTCTGGCTCAGCGATGAGTGCAACCAGGGCTGCCTCTGGTTGCAGCGGGACTCCGATGTCGATCTCCCTTGGGGGAGATACGGAAGGCTTGGTGATCGTGTCGAGGAAGACGCTGGCGGGTGGTGTGAGTCGAGCCGAGCCGATACAAGAGAGTGCGTCGGCCTCCTCGTTCTTCCGCCTGTCGATCCACTCGACGGAATAGCCTGCGAAGTGTCTACCCAGCTTGTCCACTGCTTGGTGGTATGCCGCCATGGTGGGGGAAACGGCGTCGCAGGTGCCAGCGACTTGCCCAGCGATGAGGTCGGAGTCCCTGTAGTAGCGTAGGCGGTTGACATTCATCTCCTTGGCGGCTCACATGCCGTGGAGTAGTGCCTCGTACTCGGCCAAGTTGTTGGTGCAGGGGGTGAAATCGAGGCAGAGGACGTAGCGTAGCTTGTCGCCCTTCGGGGAAGTTAGAACGATCCCTGCTCCTACGCCGTCTGCGTTCTTGGAGCATTCGAAGTGCAGACTCCAATAGTGGAGGTACGGCAGCTTTTCCGGCTACTGGGCCTCTTCCCAGTCGGCGATGAAGTCCGCGAGGGCCTGCGACTTGATCGCTTTGCGCAGCTCATACTTGATGTTCTGGACGCCGATTTCGACGGCCCACTTGGAGACTCGCCCAGTCGCCTCACGGTTGCGGATTATGTCCTGCAACGGTGCTGAGGAGACGACCGTGATCGGGTGCTCCTGGAAGTAGTGCGGCAGTCGCCGCTGTGCTCTAAAGACAGCGTATACCAGTTTCTGGTATTGCGGGTATCGCTGGCGCGACTCGGTGAGGACCTCGCTGATATAGTACAACGGTCGCTGTACTGGGCGCTCGTTTCCTTCCTCTGGCCGCTCGACGACCATGACGGCGCTGACGACGCGCTCGGAAGCCGCGACGTAAACCAGCATGGGTTCTTTGTCGACGGGGGCTACGAGTAGCGGTGCTGCGAGTAGCACCTTCTTGAGGTCGCGGAGCATGTCGTCCACCTCCTTGTCCCACTGGAAGGTGGGGTTCTTGCGCATCAGGCGGTATAGGGGCATTGCCTTTTCGGCCAATCGAGGGGTGAAGCGACTGTGAGCCGCGACTCGCCCGGCCAGCTTCTGGACGTCACGCAAGCATTCTGGTTTGCCGAGTCGAGCGATCGTGTCGATATTGGTGGGGTTCGCCTCGATCCCGCGCTTGGAGACAACGTATCCTAGTAGTTGCCCTGCCGGTACACCGAAGGTGCATTTGCCTGGGTTTAGCTTTATCTTGTATTTCCGCAGGTTGGCGAATGTTTCCGCCAGGTCGGCGAGTAGGTCGCTCTGGCGAGCGGACTTCACTACCACGTCGTCGATGTAGACGTGGATATTGCGGCCAATTTGGCTCGCAAGGCACTCCTGCATGCACCGCTGGTAGGTTGCCCCGGCGTTCTTGAGGCCGAAGGTCATGGCGGTGTAACAGAAGGCTCTGAATGGCGTGATGAACGCCGTCTTTTCCTTGTCATCGACAGCCATTTTGATCTGGTTGTACCTAGAGTAGGCGTCGAGGAAACACAGCGACTCCGAGCCCGCGGTGGAATCGATTAAATTGCTCCTTCGGGCAGGCGTTGTTTAAATTTGTGTAATCTATACACATCCTCTAGGTCCCATTTTTCTTCTTGACCAGGACTGGGTTTTCCAGCCACTTGGTGTATTTTATTGGCCGGATGAAGCCTGCAGCGAGTAGACGCTGCACCTCCTCGGCGATGGCTCGGCGGCGTTCTTCGTTGAAGGGCCGCAGCGACTGCTTGACAGGTCGCACTTTGGGGTCGGCGTTGAGTTTGTGCTCCGCGAGTTCCCTAGGGACACCAGGCATGTCAGAGGGCTTCCATGCGAAGATGTCCCTGTTCTCATGGAGGAACTCGATGAGCGCGCCTTCCTATGTTGGGCTCATGCCCGTCCCGATCGTCACCGTCTGGCTAGAGTCGCCTGGGACCAGCTCGATGGTGCAGGTGTGCGTCGTTGCCTCGAAGGCTGAGGTGTTGCCGCTCTCCGAGTTGGGCTTCTTGAGTATGGTCGGGTCGTCGTTGTTGACCCCGCTCGCGTACTTGGCGAGCTCATCGGCGTGGTTGACCTCTGGCGCGATGACGGCGTCGGCGAGTTTGGATCCTTTGGCCTCGCACTCGGAGGCCATGTCGGGGTCGCCGTGGATGGTGATGACGCCGCGCGGTCCGAGGAGCTTCATCGCGTTGTATGCATAGTGGGGCGCTGCCATGAACTTAGCGAACGCCTGGCGCTCCAAGACGCAGTGGTAGGGGCTATCGAAGGGCACCAGCTCGAAGACAATCCGCTCGGTGCGGAAGTTTGCCGGTGTGCCGAAGGTGACTGGCAGCATGACCTTGCCGATTGGGTACGCCTTCCGACCGAGGACGATGCCATGGAACATGGTGTAGGTCTTCTCGACCATCGACTGCGGGAGCCGCAGCCGCCTGAAGGTGTCCAGGTACAGGATGTTGATGGAGCTGCCGCCGTCCATCAATTTCTTGGGGAGCCATTAGTCTCCCACCTTGGGCTTGACTACCAGGGCGACTCGGCCTGGATACTCAATGCGCGGCGAGTGGTCCTGGCGGCTCCAAGTGATTGGTTGCTCCGACCAGTTGAGGAACTGGGGAACGTCCACCTGGGCCACCGCGTTTACGGCGACGGAGCGGGCGATGACCTTCTTCTCGCGCTTCGTGTTGAAGCCTGTGAAGGTGTGGAGCGAGCCGGACACGCTGCCAAACTTTCCTCCGTTTGGCGGGTTGTTGTCGAGGTCCTCCCGCGCTCGACATGCCTTCTCGATCTCCTTGAGAGAGTGGCAGTCGGCGGTCGTGTGCGTGGCGGGCTTCCCTTCCCTGCTGTAAAACACACATGGTTTGTTAAGGAGGGCCGCGGCGTCGAACCTTGGTTTCGCCTTGTAGTTTCCGCCATCGCGGCGTTGCCCCCCATCACGGCAGAAGCTCTTGGCCTCGAGCTGCGCGTGCCCAGCGTTGGCGACGAAGTCGACTCGCCCGTCACTGCGGCGCTTGCCGGTGAGGCGAGTGTTGCTATAACGTAGGTCGGACCGTCGTCCGTTGTCGTTGCCGTTCGTGCGGTGTTGACCTCCCGACTCGTCGTCGGTTTCCTGGTTTGGATCTTCCTCCGCGTATCTTTTGGCGATCTCGATCGACGAGGTCCGGTATGTTGTCGAGTGTGCGGTATGCTCGTTTGAGCTTGGCGACCAAGGGCTCGTAGCGGCACGAGGTCTTGAAGCAGTGGATCGCGGTGTCCAGGTGGATGCCGACCACGTTGTACCATAGTTCTTGCCACCGTTGGACCCAGCTGCAGGTCGACTCGCGGGGTCCCTGGACGCATCGTTCCAGGTCCTCGATGGTGGTGGCGCGGGTGTATGAACCCTCGAAGTGCCTGACGAAGGCATCACGCATCTCTTCCCAGGAGTCGATGCTATCCGGGGGGAGAGTGTTGATCCACTTCATGCACGCTCCCTCCATCATCAGGGGGAGCTAGCGGGCGGCTAGCAGGTCGGTGTGGCCGGCGATCCCCATCGCCATGAGGTAGGTGTCCAGCCTCATAGAGGGGTCATACGAAGGGTCGTACTTCTCTATTTCCTTCGGCGCTTTGAAGTTCGTCGGGTATTTTTCGCCGTGGATCATCGGTCCGAAGCATCGGGGCCCGAGTCGGCTTAGCGACCCCATTGGCTCGCCGTCGCGGCGATTGGTTAGGGTGTGTCGCAGGTCGTCGGGCTGGCGTGCGCGCCAGCTCTGGTTGTTGATGATGTGGGTGCGGGCGTCGATGGGCTGACCGTTGGCGGCGACGAAGTTGGTCGCTGGCCTGGGGTCGTTGGTGGAGAGTGTCGCGTTCACGGGTCGGTGTTGGAGCTACAGCGGTTCGGGTGGTGGGCAGTTGAGGGTGTTTGCCGCCAATGGGCGGCCGCTCGAGGCCGCTCTGCTGCCCGATGAACGCGAGTACATCCGACCCTGTGAGTCGACGCCTGCGTTTTGTTGCTCGACCGCCTTTGCGACCAAGGCCTTGACGTACTGGATCTGTAGGGCGCCGACGCCGGTGGCCGTGATATTGTCGGCCGCTGCTCGGCCCGCCACGAGGTTGTCCATCGGGGTGGAGAACAGTGGTAGGCCGTTCGCGTCTCGCTCCCGCGAGGAGACCATGATCCGCGGCTGGTCCCTGGGGGGTGCGCGGCTGGGTGGAGGTGGGGCGCCGATCACCGTCAACCCTGGTGGGGGCCGGGCGCTTCCCCCTAGTGGCGCGTTCTCGCAGATCGCCGCCGCGCTGGCCGTTCTCGTCATCAAAGTTCGTAGCGCCCAGACGGTGGGGTTCAAGCGAGCCTGATTCGTTGCTGGTGGTAGCACGACAGCTCCTGCGCTGTCACCTGTTCGAGGCGAAATTTTTCGCGCTCGGCTTGCTCCTTGCGGACTGCTTCCGCCAGCTTCAGGCGGAGTTCTTCGACCTCCGTTGCCGTTGCATTGGGAGGGATCGGGGTGGATAAAGGGTCCTCCGGTGGGTCGGCGCCAGTCACCATGTAGGTCGCGGCGTGGCGACCGGTCCTATCGCGGAGATCGGCGGAGTTTTCCGACCCGGAGTCGAAGTCGAAGATCCCAAGGATGGAGGGATCCTCGAAGTCTCCTACGTTGGAGACCTGGGTGATGGAGCCTGCGGGCGAAGCCGCGATGATGGATCCGGCGAGTGACGCCGGGGTCGCCGAATCGTGTCGTAGTTGAGGGCCGCGTCTTCTGCGGCTGCCGTGGTTTCGGCCATGTCGCTGTGGGCCAAGTTGTACTCGGAGGCGAGACAGTGGATCGTGCGTACCTGGCTCTCGGAGAGCCGGTCGCATGGTGGTGACTCGCGAATGCGAGCCGAGTCCTCCGAGATGATGATGTCGGTGAGGCCAACGAAGAGGCTGATCGTGCCGACTGGAAAGATCATGCTATGCGTGACGGGTCGCGCCGCCGGGACGTAGCTGCTCGGCAAGATCTGGAGCATCTCGCCGATCGCTATCATGTGGCCGGTGGCGACCGACTCGTGATGGGCAGATTGGATCTCGCCGCAGAACACCGGCCAGACCGGCCAGGCCCCACGGTGGGCGCCACTGTCGTGGGAATGACCACGGCAGATGCTGCAATTGGCAGCAAGTAGTAGAACATAGGGCAAGGGCGGCCAGCCATCTGCGGTGCGAGATGAGAGCGGAGACACAGGGTTTTACCCAGGTTCGGCCCCCCGGAGGGTAAAGACCTACTCCTGCTAGATTGTATTATGATGGAAGTACAATGGGGCGAGCTCGACGGCTAGGCGGCGAGTCGCTTGGGTGGATGATGGAACGTATCCTCTACACGCCCTATAGGAAGGTTTATATAGACTCACCCCCCTAGGGTTTACATATCTCAACCGAATCAGTTAAGGTTTCGGCAATCGTTTAACCTAATCCGACTGGGCCTATCTACTCTCATAGGCCTTCAACTTCCAGTCGCTTGGATCCACGCCAGGTCTTGATCCAGTCGCCGTCCTGCAGGCCCACTCGCCAGTTCCTGGGCCAGTCGGAAACGTCCTGCTGGGTATACCCCGGTAGGCATATCCCCATCAGGCGGTGGCTTGGCTGGGTGTCGGGCGATGGCCGAGCGGCGGTGGGCTCGGCGGCGCGGAGGCTCGGGATTCGGCTGCCGGCGCTAGAGAAGGAGGCGCGGCGGGCGTGGAGAGGGAGGCGCGGGCTTCGTCGGAGATTTCGGCGGGCGGCCTGGCGGCGATATTCGTCGTTCTGGCCTTCCCCCCTCTAGTCCCGGTGCGTGGCACCAGCCGGGAATAGAGGGGGAGGGCATTTCATTTCGCGCGCTAGGGCCAGACATTTAGGCCCGGCTGGTAACCTGGGTCGGGACTAAAGGCCCAAATTTGCGCGCGCTAGGCCAAAAACCCCAGCGCGCGCTGTGCTTTTTTTTCAAATTTTCGAATATATCATTTAAAACATTTAAATTATACTTTTTTGCATACTTATGAATTTGACAAAACTTTCAACATGAAAAGTTCTTGGATTTGAATAATTAATCCAAATCCATTTTTTGTTCTATACAATAATTATTTTATATAGTCAAATTATTAACCATTTTGTCATTATCAATTTAAAAATGCATTAACTATTATTTTTTCCATATTTTTGAATCTCACTAGACTTTCAACATGAAAAGTTCTTTAATTTGAATAATTAATCCAAATCCATTTTCTGTTTTATCAAATAATTATTTTAAATAGTCAAATTATTAACCATTTTTCCATTATTAATTTAAAAATGCATTAACTATTATTTTTTGCATATTTTTTAATCTCACTAAACTTTCAACATGAAAAATTCTTTAATTTGAATAATTAATCCAAATCCATTTTCTGAATAATATTTAGACCCGGTTGTATCCACTAACAGGGACTAAAGATATTTCCCACCATTTCTCACTGCTTCGCGCCAAGGTTTCCCGCCCTTTCCTCTGAACCGAGCTTTTAGTCCTAGTTATATCCACTAACAGGGACTAAAGATATTTCCCGTCATTTCCCACCGCTTCTCTCCATGTTTTCCCGCCCTTTCCATCTATATATAGGCTGACCGCTCCATGGTTATGCACACATCCACACCTTCCTCTCTCGCAGAAATGGACAGTGCCTACTGGGCCATTCTGACCCTCGAGGAGACCGAGGCGTTGTGTGCCTCAAGCTACCCTTGCCACCAAGGTACTGGCCGCCCACTGGCTGGATGCTGAGAGCTGGAGGGGTTCCTGTCCCACCTGTGCCTCAAGGCTCCGCCCGATAGGCGGCCATCACGAACCACTTCTACCACTAGCTCACGCCAGAGCAGCGGATGGATCCCCGTTAGGATCCCGACAACTACGACACCTGGAATGCCTTCTTAGTTAACCAGCGGGAAAGGGAGCTTGCCAGGTACGATGGTGATGGCCCGCCCCGGGTGAACCACAATGAAGCCGGACGCCATCTGTGGTGGGTGAACCGTACTATCATCGGCGTGATGCGCTACATCGCCGGGGGAGACCATCCTCACCTGCGGTGCCCACAAGTCCACCCGCCACTGAGCCACAAGAAGGCCCCTCCCCCGCCCGGCGGTAGCGGCATCGTCTTCCAAGAGACCCCTCCCCCGCCCGCCATGTATTCGAGGCCCAAGTGGCAGGTTCCCCCGGTATATGCCATGGCTATGCTGAGGATCCCCGAAGTGGCAGGTGACGACAACGATGATGATGACGATGACAAATAAGACCCTGAAGCTGCGAACTATTGGACTAGGCATGATTATGGCTAAAGGGGGCGGCTTTAGTCCTGAGTGTTATCTAGTCCCGGTTTTTACCGGTTTTTAATATTAATAAATATATTGAGTGTTAGTCCCGGTTTGTGGCTGGACCGGGACTAAAGGGGGCCTTTAGACCCGATTCCGTAGTCTCAGTTTTTAAATATTAATAAATGTCTTGAGTGTTAGTCCTGTTTTGTGGTTGGACCGGGACTAAAGGGGGGCCTTTAGTTCTGATTCGTACTACGACTTTCCCAAACTATGAAGATGTTGTCCCGATTCGTACTTACCATGAAGATCTGATCTCCAAACACGTGCAGTCACATATTAGGGAGTGCCTCTATGACCAGTTTCTTGGAGATGCCGAAGGACTAGGCTCCGACGGCATCTCCCTGAAACTGGCCGTAGTGGTGTCCCTTCTCTCGAAGACCATCTTGCATCTTGTAACTTCTCTATCTAGATCAATATGCCTAGGAGCTAACCTAATTTCACATATTAGGGAGTGCCTCTATGACCAGTTTCTTGGAGATGCCAGAGGACTGGGCTCCGGCGGCATCTCCCTGAAACTGGCCGTAGTGGTGTCCCTGCTCTCGAAGACCATCTTGCACCTTGTAACTTCTCTAACTAGATCAATATGCCTGGGAGCTAACCTAATTTCACATATTAGGGAGTGCCTCTATGACCAGTTTCTTGGAGATGCCGGAGGACTGGGCTCCGGCGGTATCTCCCTGAAACTGGCCGTAGTGGTGTCCCTGATCTTGAAGACCATCTTGGAGATGCCGTAGGACTGGGCTCGGGCGGCATCTCCCTGAAACTGGCTGTAGTGGTGTCCCTGATATTGAAGACCTTCTTGGAGATGCCTCAAACTGTCTAGAGGACTGGACTCACAAGGATGCCTATTTATAGTGTCAAAACTCACGACATAATGTCGACACTCACCCCTATTATTAGTGCTCATTCGTGTTTTGTCCCAGTTGGTGTCTCCAACCGGGACTAAAGGTTCATCCAACCAGGACTAAAGGTTCATCCTACCGGGACTAAAGTTCCAACCCCTATTATTAGTGTTGTCTTTCCTAGCCTGCCAAAAGGACTTCAGTCGCGGTTGGTTTCTCCAACCGGGACTAAAGGGTAAACCCCTATTATTAGTGTTGCCTGGCCCAGCCTGCCGCAATCCCTTCAATCGTGGTTGGTTTCTCCAACCGGGACTAAAGGTTCAACCCCTATTATTAGTGCTGTTTGGCCCAGCTTGCCACAATCCCTTTAGTCGCGGTTGGTTTCTCCAACCGGGACTAAAGGTTCAACCCCTATTATTAGTGCTGTCTGGACCAGACTGGCCCACACTTTCCCTCTATTTATAGTGCGACCTTCATGGCCACCCACACATACACCGACCAACTGGGATCCGCTGGGCATGTCCGATACTGGGCTCCGCCAGGCTGGCACTGGATGGTGCTACCTTCCGGGATGCGTAGATTGGTGAGGAATTCGGGTGTCGTCGTCGACCCGGAGCTTCTTTGGTGGAGGTCGCCTGGTCTAGGAAGGGTGCAGAGGGAGCCGGCCACCGAGGAGGTGGTACGTCGTCGTGTCAGGGAGGAGTACGAGCACATGCGTAGCTATATGGCTGCGTTTAACACCAGGGTCGACGATACCTGGCATGTTCTTCAGGAATCTCACCCGAGCTATGCTCGTGTGATGGTTCCGTCTCTTTGGGTTTTCACCTCCTGCGGCTTAGGGACTGGGAGTCGTCGTCCAGTTTGATTGAGCAAGATGACCAATGTTGCATGCATGTGGATCTGGATAAATTTTTTGACTCACAATATGATTACATAGATCACCAACATCCCTATCTAGTGTTGTTGTTTTCTTCTGCGCCGTAGCCATGGAGAATCTTCATCATTTAACAGGAGGCTTGGGTCAGTTTTCACTTTGAAGGGCTAGATTTCATGAAACTTATTATAATCTTCTGACATATTTGTCTTCTCATCTACTCCCACGATGTTTCTTTTCCCTGAAAGAACTATGTGGCGCTTTGGCTCATCAGACGATGTATTCTTTTGCTAATTTTTTTCTTGGTTTCGTAGACATGTCCTTCACATAGAAAACCTGAGCCACATTGTTGGCTAGGACGAATGGTTCGTCCATGTACGCAAGATTTTTGATATCCACTGTTGTCATGCCATACTTTTTTTCAACATGTACCCCGCCTCCTGTCATCTTGACTCATTTGCACCGAAACAAATGGACCTTAAAAGTAGGTCCATACTCAAGTTCCCATATCTCCTCTATGTACCCATAATATGTGTCCTTCTTCCCATTGTCATATGTTGCATCAAAGAAGACACCACTGTTTTGGTTGGTGCTCTTTTTATCTTGGGCGATCGTGTAAAATGTATTACCATTTATCTCTTACCCTTGGAAAGTACATATAGTCGAAGATGGTAACCGTGCCAACAAGTACAGCTGATCTTCAACAGTGTTGTTATTCATGAAATGTTTCTGCAACCAACTGCCGAAAGTGTCCTCGTGTTCCACTTTAATCGAGGAGTCAGGCTTCCCCGGGTTTTCCGAGCGTACAATAATCTTGTGTTTCTCGGTATACGGAGCCACCAAGGTGGAATTGTGTAGACCTGTGTAGTGTGCTTTATTGAAAGAATCCCTATCGATACATAACATTGTTTTCCTTTCTAGTGTGCCTTTTCCAGTTAGCCTCCCCTCATACCGAGATTCAGGAACACCAATCGGCTTAAGGCCAGGAAGAAAGTCAACACAAAACTCAATGACCTCCTCTGTTCCATCGGCCTTAGAGATGCTTCCTTCTGGCCTAGCACGGTTATGAACATATTTCGTTAAAACTCCCATGAACCTTTCGAAGGGGAACATATTGTGTAGAAACACAGCACCGAGAATTCTAATCTCCTCGACTAGGTGAACTAGGAGGTGCGTCATAATATTGAAGAAAGATGGAGGGTACAACAACTCAAAGCTGACCAGACATTGGACCACATCAATTAGTAACCCTGATAGACTTTCTAGATCGATTATCTTCTGAGAAATTGCATTGAGGAATGCACATACCTTCACAATGGCCAGCTGAACATTTTCCGGTATAATCCCCCTCAATGCAACCGGAAGCAATTGCGTCATAAGCATGTGGCAGTCATGGGACTTTAGGTTTTGGAATTTTTTCACTTTCATATTTACTATTCCATTTATGTTAGACGAGAAGCCAGACGGGACCTTTATACTGAAAAGGACTTCAAAAATATTTCCTTCTCTTCCTTGGTAAGAGCATAGCTGACAGGCCCTTGAAACTTCCCTGGATGCTTGCCGTCTCGTCCTTTATGATGTTGCTGGTCCTCCCGTGCTTCCGGTGTATCTTTTGACTTCCCATACAAGCCCAAGAAGCCTAGAATATTCACGCAAATATTCTTCGTCAGGTGCATCAAGTTGATTGCAGAGCGGACCTCATGGACTTCCCAATATGGTAGCTCCCAAAATATAGATTTATTCTTCCAAATATTACATTTAAATCCTTGACCATACCAAATATATCAGCACCAGTACGGGGGGAAGGCTTCTTCCAGTGATCTGCGTCGCCATTGAAATGCTTGCCTTTTTTCCTTAAGGGATGTCTGGGCGGAAGAAAACGACGATTGTACGGGTAAACATTCTTCCTAGATTTTTCCATATATATACTTTTAGTCTCATCTAAACAGTGTGTGCATGCATTATATACCTTGTCCGTCTGTCCTGAGATGTTACTAAGAGCAGGTCAATCATTGATGGTTACGAACAGCAACGCTCGTAGGTCGAATGACTCCTGTTTATGCTCATCCCACACACATAACTAATGGCCTTAGGTACACATCAATGTAGTTGCTGGGTTGCTTCGTGCCTTGGATGAGCACTGGCATCATAATGAACTTCCGCTTCATGCACAACCATGGAGGAAGGTTGTAGATATAGAGTGACAGGCCAGGTGCTGTGACTGCAGGTCTGCTCGCCAAAAGGATTCATGTCGTCTGTACTTAGACCAAACCATAAGTTTCTTGTGTCACCGGCAAAGTCCGGAAAGCCTCTCTCGATCTTTCTCCACTGTCGACCATCAGCGGGGTGCCTGAACATCCCATCTTTCTTACGTTCTTCCATGTGTCATCGCAATAACTTGGAATGCTCTTTGTTTCTGAACAAACATTTTAATCATGGTATTATAGGAGCATACCACATCACCTTGGCAGGAACCATCTTCCTGGGTGGCTTGCCATCAACATCACTAGGGTCATATTTTCTGATCTTATACCACAATGCAGTGCATACCGGGCATTTATCCAAATTCTTGTACTTCTCACCGCGGTAGAGGATGCTGTCATTAGGGCACACATGTATCTTCTGCACATATAATACTAGAGGGCAGACGAGCTTCTTTGCTTCGTATGTACTGACGGGCAATTTCGTTATTTCTTGGAAGCAACCTCTTCATGAGTTCCAGCAACTTTTAAAATCCCGAGTCAGTCACACCGGTCTCTGCCTTCCACTTCAGCAATTCCAGTGTGCTACCCAGCTTCTTCTGGCCATCTTCACAAGTTGGGTACAACAATTTGTTGTGGTCCTGTAACATCTGCTCAAACTGCAACCTCTCCTTTTCTGTGTTGTGGTCTCGCTTTGCATTAGAAATGACCCGACCAAGATCATCAGCGGTTCCCGTTCATCACCTCCTTCTTCTTCATTGTCTTCCATTGCGGTATCAGCGTATTTAGGGAACATAGATCAGTAGTTGTCATCATCGTTCTCTTCTTCATCGTCGTCTTCCATCACAACCCCTCTTTCTCCGTGTTTGGTCCAAACATTATAGCCGGACATAAAACCAGACCGAAGCAGGTGGCTCTGAATGACTCTTGCGGAAGTGTGAGCCTTCTCATTCCTACACATGGACAACACATAAAACCATCCCATCGCTTGTTCTCCTCGGCCACAACTCGAAAAGAACGCACGCCTTCTCTGAAAGCGGCAGAGCGTCGGTCACCGTACATCCATGGATGACTCATCTATATCATACAAATATATGTCAAACGCAATCACTCTGCTAAAATTAGTACCGCATAGTCTAAACGAGAAAATAGTTGCTAACCTTTTATTACACTTGGAAACAAAGATGAGAAAACGTAACTGTGGCTCGGGCACCTCATATCATGTCTGTCTTGCGTGACCTAAACTCGCATCACTCTAATGGACATTTCATCGAACACCTCTAGTGCATATGTATGAACAACAAAAAAATAGCACAACAACACTCTCTCCCACCAGGAAAAAAAACAGTTGAGCGAAGGAGGGGACTGTGCATATATATAGGGCCTGACCACTAGTCCCGGTTGAAAATACAAACCGGGACTAAAGGGGTACCCCAGCGATCGGCAGGGCCAGGGCCCTTTAATCCCGGTTTATATCTCAGACCGGGACTGATGGCGTCTAACGGGCCGAGACCTATGGTTCTAGGTGACTCGGACCGTCCAGCGCGGGCCATTAGTCCCGGCACCAGCCACAGCCGGGACTAATAGCCTGGACGAAAGGATTGTTTTCTACGAGTGTGAAGTGACCATACATATAGCCTATAAAAGTGTGTCGGTGAATACGCGAGGAAGAAGACCATGCGCGAAGAGTGGAGACATTGCACCTAGTGAAGCGGCATGTTGGTACCCAAGGACGTTGACGAAGATGAACACGGTCTATAAGTCTATGGCCCGAGGTGCTGATAAATATGTAGCTAGAAGGTCGATACAACCATAAGAGAGGCCACCGACAACATATGCGCCTCGAAAGGCACTTTGGAAGCTAGCTACATATACGCCACCCCCTCGCGTAGATATAAGTAAGGACAAAGAGAGCAATGCTACATATCAAGAGCAACACGGAGGCACCCCGACTGCTCGACCGTAGTGATCTGCGCATGTACGTTTCACTACAGGAAAAAATAGAGTTGCCTATGGCCGTCCTGCATGCCAACGGCATCAGTACTCGTTTCCTCTAGTGTTTGATGATCATCTGAGGTGCATATTGTTTAGATCCTACAGAGATGATGGCATAACAACCAGGGATGATAACACTCATACGACAGTCAGTGGTGGTGTTGTCGAAGTCATCACACTACTAGTAAAAACGTTATTAGTGGCATACCAAATTTGACTTCTATGACGTATCTGGTGGTCGCCACTAAATTCTTAATATTTTGTGGCGCATGTGCCATATGCGCCACAGAATTCTCAACATTTTGTGGTACATATGCAATTTGCGTCACAGAATTCTATCCTAGATTTTGTAGCGTATGTAGCCATATGCGTCATAAAATCCTTTTTTTAGGATTTCGAAATTTCAGAATCTGGTATAAATACAGGTATATTACAAAAAAATTGAAATACACAGAAAAGTTGTACATAGCAGTACAAATGTTCCAGTTCACATATAATACATCAACAAAAACAAATGTTCATAAGTGTTCATCAATCACATATTAGAACCGAATAAGTGTACAAGTACATTTCACAGGTGTTCATCTCACTCACATAACTTACAACCTCGTGATGTTGTCACCGCCTACTACCTTAGGATAGAATGTAGTACACCGTAACCGTGATGCCGGTGAGGAGGAGCGACACCAAGATCTTCGTCCGGTTCATCTTTCATACGTGTCTCCTCCACTTGGCCACCTCCTCCTCTCTAGTCACGTATTCCTTGTAGCTATTATCGCTGAACTTGTCCACTTGTTGGTGGCAGTCCACCAACTCCTCATAGACACCTGGAACCCGACCCTTGTACACACGTACGTCTGCATCTCTATTGACAAGGCATATTAGTACATCATGCAAATATATATGTTGAAAAATATTAGATCAAGGCATTCATAAACTTAAAATAATGCATCGATGACAATGAAAGAAACACGACAACATGTCCAACACAATAACAACGATGGTTTCAAGCTAGGCAAGTTAAGTTTTTCGACACACACACTACATGTGTCCACCGATACACACGCTCTCTCGGTCAAGTAGCCTTCTCCTCGGAGGGCGCCAGGAACGGCTTGTACATGTCTTTCATTGTCCACGTCCTGAAGTCACCCTGCGCCTTGAGGAGGGCTTCGATATCCCTCTTGCTGAATGGCCTGGGGTGGTGTAAGAGCCCACCACTTGTGTTGACTTGTTCCACGATAATATGTGATAGCTTCACCTGCGTATCATGGAAGTCTTCCATAAGATCGGGGTCATTGATCCCATGCAACTTTTGGGCCCATCCTCGGAGAGAAGATGGCAGCGTTAGTATCTCGCAATCCTGGACAAACCATTTGAGGTGATGCAAACATAGAAGGCCTCCTTCACGCTGCCAGGCGGCTGCTTGACGCAGGGGAACTCGAACACGTGATTGAACTTGTGTGAGCCATCGTCCATGTAAGACTCCCCCTTATAGTTGAAGGGGCCTCCCTGTTTGGCATAGCCCTCGATAGCATCATCCAGAATGCTCCTTACTCTGGTGTAGTTCTTACTCCTCACACTCCCCGAGTAGAAGTAGGTGGTCAAGTGAATAGCTCGTGGAGAGGATGATGAGCGTGCAGTACCTGTCTCTGCGTGCAACACACAATGTGGAACGGGATGTTGGAAAAGAGAAATGGAAAGAAATACTTATGTGTTACGACGGCGATAGGAGGATGTGTACACTTAGTCGGGAAAAAAAGCACAAGGATGTTGTCCTTCCTCTTGTTGTCCATAAATAGCTTCTGAAGGTAGGACTTTGCCCGGGCATGGGTCCTTGTTCCTTCTTCCAGCTGGTTGTCCCGCATGTAGTAGGGATCCACTATCAAGATGAACGGGGTTTTCTCTCTCTTGACCTTCATTGCCAGATTGAGCGTGAATAGGCGGACCAAGTTATAGTCCATCCGTCTTGAGTGGAATAGCTTGAAGATGTCCTCGTAGGCTATGAACAACACATCCGCGAGGGCATCGGTGACGAAGCCCACGTCCTTCGGCACCTTGACGGTGAACACCGGGTAACTCGGGTGCTTGTCCTTGATAAGGAGGCTCTCTAGTGTAAGAATACCTTCATGCAAACTCATCATAGCTCCCGAAGCCAGGCAGCGCAGTTCCGGAGGCAGTATGGGCTGACCAGCTTTGTGCACTCTGGTCAAGACATCCTGGCGGGGTGGTACAACATCGTCTCGGTAACGGATCGGAGCGGGCTGGCTCGCAGCCTTGTCCTTGTTCTTGTTCGGCCTCTTCCTCACCCTCTTCCTCTTCTCATCATTAGTGTCCTCCACTAGCGATGCTATCCCCTCACCGCCATCCTGTGGATTGTGTCAGGGCTGAAAACGGTTCCGGCCGGTGGAGGTTGTGTCTCGGCGGCTGGAGGCATCTCCTGAGAAAACCCACAGAAGACCATGCGCTTCTTGGGATGGATAGCTTGATCGTGGAATGATGGTTCTTCAACGAGAGGAGGCATGAACGGTCCTTTGCCGGCATCGGTGTTGACGAAGGAATTGACGTCGATCGTTGCATCATCATCATCCACCTCGATGTTGGCATTGAAGTTCACGATGTCCACGCCGCCCTAGGGTGGTGGCGATGGCGGTTGCGGTGCCATGGCCTTGCCTTTAGGCGGGGGCGATGACGGTCGAGGAGCAACCGCGCCCTTGGATGCTTGTGGCGCAAGTACAGATGCTCCCAAGAGTCTCTGGTGGCGTCCTGTGGTGGCGGCGACGACCGGTGCAGCAGGAGGCTTCGTCCTTGGCGGCCGGATGACCGAGGTGGCGCCGATGGAGAGAGACCCAATACGAATATGGGTCTTTGGCCAAATCATGGGATAGCCATGGCAACCTTCCAGGTTCAGGTGCTCGTCGGCTCCCGAAGGTTGCATGGGAGGTTCCATGTCTTTGCACCCCCCAACACCCGACCCAACTCGACGCGCGTCACGACATCTTCCATGGGCATCTTCAGTATAAGGCATCAACATGTGACTTTCCAGTAGCCTTTTCTTGGACCACCCCGTGAAGCTAGCGTTGTGCTCTCTGGTTATGTCTCCCTTCTTCCTTGGCTTTCCTAGGTTATTAGCGAGCTTCTTCTCAATTAAGGTTTTGTGCTCATCCACCCAGGGGCCGACCAACTCTATGTGTTGTACCGTGACTCGGTTTGCCCTGTCGAAGTCAGCGCGTTCGAGTTTGATGCCGACGTGGAGTGCGCGGTAGACCTCGCGGTGACCAAATCTAGCGAGCCTCCCTAGGTGCTTCCTGGTGGGCAGAAGGATATGCACTCGTAGGTTAGAAAGCCCTTGGCTATGCTTCCATCTGGACGAGACCTGTTGCGAACGAATCCTTTGATGACACCGTTCAGACTTTCGAACGGCATCATGTTGTGCATGAATGCCAGCCCGAGCTGTATGATGTCATCCACGACATGGACAAGCAGATGCACCATGATGTCCAAGAAGGCGGGATGGAAGTAAATCTCAAGCTCGCATAGTATCTCGATGATCTCTTCCTATAGCTTGCCGATCTGCTTCACGCTGATAGACTTCCTAGAGATGACGTCGAAGAAGTTGCAGAGGCCAAACAGCGTCTCACGGACGTGCTCGTCCATTATCCCTCGGATCGCAATGGGGAGTATCTGCGTCATCAGCATGTGACAGTTGTGAGACTTCATCCCGCTAAACCTCTTCTTCACTACGTCCAGTATATGCTTATCTTCCCAGAGTAACCGTGGGGAACCTTGACTCCTATGAGGGAACTGAAAAACCTCTCAAGCTCCTCCTCGCTCGGAGTAAAGCATGCAGCTTTAAGCACCACCCCATTCTTTTTAGCCCTTTTGCGGCGACCTTGGGTCCCTTTCGTCTGTTCATCGTCATCTCTGGCATCGTCACTATCGGGGTACTGAAGTTCCTTCTTAATGCCAATAAATTTTAGGTCGCTTCTTTATTTTGGCCCATCCTTGGTCCTATCCGGCATGTTCATTAGAGTGCCGAGCAGGCTCTCGGTAACGTTCTTCGTGATGTGCATCATATCGAGGCTATGGGGCGTGTGGAGGACCTTCCAGTAAGGCAGGTCCCAGAAAACAGACCTCGCCTTCCATACTCCATGCAACGGTGGCGGTTGTTCCCTCGGCCGCTTCTTTCCCAATGCAGGGCACTCTTCACAATTATCTAGAAGCTGCTTGATTCTTCGCCGCTCAATGGTCGACGTGGGGCATTATCAAGCTCGTCGTTTCCATTGAATAGGTCTCCGCGTTTTCTCCACGGGTGATTCTTACGGAGCCACATTCAAGTCCTCTGGAACACAGTTTTCAAAGACCCGGGATCCCTCGACAGCTACAGATGCGGGGTCTTATCCATGCACCTGACACATGCATAGAATCCGTGGTTCTCCTGACACGCTACATATCTGTAACTAGGATAGTCCTGTACCATCGTGAGCAATGCGGCTCTCAGGTCAAAATAATCTCTAGTGTAGGCGTCCCACGTACGTGTCGACGTCTCCCACAACGTCGCTAACTCCTCTTTCAGGAGCCCGAGATACAGATGCATGTCGACACCCGTTTGCTTTGGCCCCTGGATAAGGATACACGTGTGTATGTACCGCAGCTTCGTGCACAACTAGGGGGGAGGTGTAACACCCTCAGAATCGACCCTATGCAAGTTTTAGCGAAACTCTCCAAACCCGCATAGAAACGATTCAAAGGTGTCCACCAGGCACTTTCGTGCGGGTGGAAAAACAAAGCAATAACATTACACAACAGTCCTCGATGGGACCCACAGAACAGATATATATACAGCAGCGACTCAAAGAGTCAAGAATACAGATATAATGTACAAAGATCCAAATCACCTTGAAAATGATAGAGCGTCCGTCTACGGACAAGATGCAAATGGGGCTAAGAGCCCTGAAGAATAACCAATAGCGTCCATAACCCTGCCCAGGCCAAGCCGGAAGGGTAACCCTGCTAACGACGTCGATCTCAAAACCTGCTTAAACAAAAGGGGTGCCGACAAAGGGCAAAGGAAAAAGAGGAGCGTCGATCGAGGCCAAGACACGGCGAGGCTAGAATTCGGCCCTCGCCACATAGGTATGGTGGATCAAGCGGCAGCAAAGATGCACTAAACAACCTATAGAGACTCGATACAATGGCGACTATCGAGAGGGGTAAGAAAGACCTATTCGGATCCAACTGATACTAGAATCAAACAAACCCATCTGGCGTTTCCCTCGAGACCAAACGAGGAAGTCAACCGAGGAACTCACACGGTTGGCGTTTTACTTATTCGATTATAGTTGCGGCACTTTACTAGTCAGGTTTAGATAATCATCCCGATAAAGTAAGCAAAGGCACTTTTAGTTAACCATTCGTTATAGTTACAACACTTACTAATCGATACAATTAGCATGAGACAACCCCAAAACCCAGCAGCTTGTTGGTACTTTTATTTAGCCATTCCGTTGTAGTGAAGCTGATTACTATTCATATCGGATACAAGTCAATTTGTAAAGTAAACTTTAGTTATGGTTGTCTATGATCAAGCACTCGCTCCAAGTCGTCCATAACCGCGGACACGGCTTCTCAAAAGATTTAACCTAGGGTGCACCAAAGTATCCACGCACACTTGACCCTTTTGCCGATCGTTAACATTCACCCATCGGTATGTCGGCGGGGCCTAAGTCATGACGTTCCCAGACCCAAAGCAAGCACGGGGGGCCACCCCACTAAGTACACCCGCAACGAAGTCGGCCGGTCTCCGAGACGGACTTAGGGTTTGCGACAATGGATGTAAACGACAGCAGATCCCCAATCGGGGACTGTCGATACCGCGAAAACATTCCGCTTACCTAAACAGTACAGTGTGCTCCTCGCACAAACGTAAATAAAGAGGTAAACATGGCATAAGTACAGGATGGTAAATAAAACCTCAAACTAGTTTGTGGCCCCCAGTACAATACTTTGAAATCAGGTAATAATCAATGGGGGGCCCATATCTCCCCACCTGTGGTTAGCACGCTCGATCTCGGAACAGGTGTCAAGAACTCGGGTCCTATGGGACACAAGTGGGCGTTCGGAAACCAAATATTACCCATCACCCACCGATGCCTCTGCTTAATTCAATTTTAGTTGTTAAACAGGAATTAAAGTGAGCAATGAGTAAAACCATGATCATCTCCAACATGGGACATGCGGCAATTCTCCAACAATGGTGGTACTTGACGACAAGCAAAACACTTGAGCAAGCGACTACGACACGCGGGTCCAACTATCTACCAAACAACAGGTAATAGGATGTGTCCAAGGCTATATATGGCTGCAAGGGATATCACGGGTGCGAAACTAGAGCATCGCAACATAGATAGCAAAGATCAACAGGAGGGAATAAATACTAGAAAAATAAGATAGGTAGAAAGGGGGAGATGCTCGCCTGAAAACATTGTCGAAGGTTCCAATGAAGATCGGGGCGAAGCTCACATCAACTCAACGGCCTTATCCGCGAAGAAGCAAATCGCTAGAATAAACACCGGATGCAATATTTAATACGTCGGCAGAAGATCGGCATGATGCATGTATGATGCTCGGCATGGCAAAGGTGCAATGCAATTAGGTCCTATTAAGCGGAACCGGGGTCCGGACAATTAATTAGATGGTTCAAGTTGTTTAGAACCCCCGCAATTTAAATGTTGTATTATCAAGACAGAAGATGGCACCGGTTTGCTACACAAGTTTAAATGAGGCCAATACAAGGCTAGATTTGCCCGCATATGGGCCCCATATTTAATTATTAGGTGAATCGGCATAAGGCCCCCAAACCACACAATGTATGCATGCAAGAATGGCAATTAAAGTGCAACAGGTTTTATGTTTAGCATTTATAAAATAGGGCTCGGAAAAGGGTCACACATTAGGGGTCTCGACGAACTTGGGGTTCCGGGGTTCGGGTCGGTCTCAGGGTTCGGATCCGGTGTTCGACGGATCGGTCTCGGCGGAAGCGTTCTCGACCAACGGGGCAGATCTTGTCGTGCTTCAGGTTCGGGTGCGGTTCTCAGCGAACTGGTCGGTTCCCTGTCGGAGGTCTTGGCGTTTCGGACCGGTCTTCGGTTCGGGGCCTCAGGTCTTGGGGTTCGCGTCCATGTGGCGGTCTTGTTGTTCCGAGTAGGCGTTCTCGGGGTCGATGGCGTACTTGAGTGGGTCGGGTACCGGGGTCTTCGGATCCGCGAAGAGCCTTGTCGGGTCCGGGGTTCGGGTCAGACTTGACGTCCGGGGAAGTACTTGGCGTGCCGCGTGGGAGTCCTTACCGTCCGGGTTCTCGAGCATCGCATCCGGGAAGGAGAACTTGTCGCATTCGTGGTCCTCAGGTCCGCGTAGACGATCATGACGTTCAAAGTGGAGATCTTGGCGTTCCGGTGGCGGTCTTGGCGGCTTCGGAGGGTTTGAAGATCGGTATTCGGCTCCATGAGGTAGTCCTTGGTGTTCCAGGTTCTCGGGCAGCAGATCCGGGAAGGCCGAGGGCGTGGTGTCGTCGGGCGAGGCGGGTTTGGAGGGGCTCCTGCAGAGGCTCACCGGCGACTGCTACCGCGCTTGGGGAAACTCCGACGAGGACCAGGCGGTGGCGAGCTTGGGTCAGGGGCGACAGCGGCGGGCTCGACAGGAGGCAGGCACGGAGGGGCCGCGCGGCGGCCAGCGACAGAGAGGGTGGCGACGGCTCCGATGGCGGTGGCTGCTGGGAGCACGCGAGGCGGGCGGCGAGGCGGGGCCCGCAGGGCGGCGCGGCTGACTCGAAGGGGAGGAGGTCCCAGGGGCGGAGGCCGAGGCGGAGCTGGCGGGGTGGCTGAGGGCGGCCAAGGCGAGGAGGGGGCGACGGCGGAGGTGGCGCTGCCGGCGCGGACGGAACCGGCCGGAGGAGGGGTGCTGGACGAAGGAGTGGCGCAGGCGGCGGGGCTCACCGGGAGGCCGAGGCTGGTGGGGCCGGAGGGGTGGGAAGGCGGAGGCGGACCGGCCAGGCGGACCGGACAATGACGGCGGGCGGCGGCGGCAAGCGCTGGGTCGAGGTCGAAAGCGGAGGAGGGCGTGCGCCGGAGAACGGGGTGGGGAGGTGCCGAGGCGGAGGCGAGGCGGAGGTGGCCGCGCAGAGGAGCGGGCTGGCGGCGAGGCAGAGGTGGGGGGCGTGGCGGCGAGGCGGCGCAGGGAGGTGGAGTGGCGAGCGGCGGTGGATGTGGTGGCGAGGGGAGGAGCGCGGCGGGGAGGGTGGAGGGCGGCGAGCGGAGCGGGAGGGGCAGCCAGAGAGGAGAGGAGGGGGGAGGAAGACGCGCGCGGAAGGGAGCGTCGGGGCTGGTTCGCGGTCGGGCGGTGAGAGGGAAGGGAGGAAGAGGATGAGGGAGGGACAGGTGGGCCAGGGGGTCCCGCGGTCAGGGGGCCAGGTGACCTAGGGGCGCGGGTCCAGGGGGTTGGCTGGTTGGGCGCGTGCGTGTGTGGCGTGGGACTGGGTGTGTTTGTGTGTGGAGAGAGAGGGGGGTTGGGGTGATGTGGAAGAGTGGGATTGGGTGGGGGAGAGAGGAGAGGTGAGGTGGAGAGAGGGCATTGGTTGGGGTGAGGTGGAGGGGAGGGCTGGGTAGATAGGTTGGTAGGAATAGGATTTAGGTTGGACCGATTTAGTTTTACGGGGTGGTCGTTGCCTGGCCTGCCTGACTGCCCCCACTAAAATAATAAATATTTTTATTTGTTTTACAAATGCCGTTTGCAAACCGATATCAGACACACAAAAATAATCCGGAGACCCGGGGTTTGAATTTGAAAACAAGACGGGGCGTTTTAGAAAACAAAAACAGGCTTTGCGAAATAGTTTTAAGCAAACAATGCATGATGATGACGATGCAATGCACAAATTCAACGCGATTTTCTAGTAGTGGTTTTGCGGGATGCCACAATTCGACACCACTAACAATGGATCTCGCCCTCGAGATCCGCCTCATGGTACCGGAAAGAAGGTCGGCGATCTGAATCTTCTCGCTTCGTGTAGATCCTCGCGACACCACTAACAAGAGGTCGTTGTCCTGATCAGCAAGAGAACACTCCGGAAAAACAACGGTCGAAGTTAAAGGTAAGGCCACCTCTAACTTCAGCGGAAGGAGTTAATTGCATCAATCCACCATTCAATGTACATAAGCGAATGATAAGAGTAGTGGTATGGTCGCGACTCCATCCCGCACTCAAAGCATTACTATGTACACGAATAGACAGATTAAGCAACCAACCCTCAGGATTCAGACTGAAGATCTCGACAAGCGAGGTCCGGAAACAAAGAAGTGATGCAGACTCTGCATCGGATCTGGCGTAGAGGATGTCGTCGCGTCGGAAAACACCGGAAGGCACAAACAAGGAACAAAGAATGATACCACCGCAGACGGATTCATCAGGCAGCTTAAACACCGGACGGTGGAACACCGTTAACAAAGGAGGAAGCGAAACCCTGAAGGTACGACGGAACCCAACCACGAGAAATCCTGGACTCGAAGAAAGGTAAGAGATTGGATTCAAAACACGTCGAGGTAAGAGGAGAATAGCAGAGGGGTAAGGAGTAAAATCAGACCTACCCAGAACTATCCAACCGATTTTGCAAAATAGTTTTGACACTCTACAGCGGCCGTTAGCTAGGTTATCCTACAGGCTGGACTTGTGGGGTATCGCAATCCGAGCTCGATACCACTCAGAACACCCTCAGAATCGACCCTATGCAAGTTTTAGCGAAACTCGCCAAACCCACATAGAAACGATTCAAAGGTGCCAACCAGGCACTTTCGTGCGGGTGGAAAAACAAAGCAATAACATTACACAACAGTCCTCGATGGGACCCACAGAACAGATATATACAGCAGCGAATCAAGAGTCAAGAATACAGATATAATGTACAAAGATCCAAATCACCTTGAAAATGATAGAGCGTCCGTCTACGGACAAGATGCAAATGGGGTTAAGACCCTGAAGAATAACCAATGGCGTCCATAACCCTTCCCAGGCCAAGCCGGAAGGGTAACCCTGCTAACGGCGTCGATCTCAAAACCTGCTTAAACAAAAGGGGTGCCGACAAAGGCAAAGGAAAAAGAGGAGCGTCGATCGAGGCCAAGACACGGCGAGGCTAGAATTCGGTCCTCGCTACATAGGTATGGTGGATCTGGCAGCGCAAAGATGCACTAAACAACCTATAGAGACTCGATACAACTGGCGACTATCAGAGAGGGGTAAGAAAGACCTATTCGGATCCAACCTGATACTAGAATCAAACAAACCCATCCTGGCGTTTCCCCCTCGAGACCAAACGAGGAAGTCAACCGAGGAACTCACACAGTTGGAAGTTTTACTTATTCAGTTATAGTTGCGGCACTTTACTAGTCAGGTTTAGATAATCGTCCTGATAAAGTAAGCAGTGGACACTTTTAGTTAACCATTCCGTTATAGTTACAACACTTACTAATCAGATACAATTAGCATGAGACAACCCCAAAACCCAGCAGTTGTTGGTACTTTTATTTAGCCATTCTGTTGTAGTGAAGCTGATTACTATTCATATCGGATACAAGTCAATTTGTAACAGTAAACTTTAGTTATGGTTGTCTATGATCAAGCACTGTGCTCCAAGTCGTCCATAACCGCGGACACGGCTTCTCGAAAAGATTTAACCCTAGGGTGCACCAAAGTATCCACAGCACTTCGACCCTTTTGCCGATCGCTAACATTCACCCATCGGTATGTCGGGCCTAAGTCATGACGCTCCTGCACCCAAAGCAAGCACGGGGCCACCCCACTAAGTACACCAAGAACGAAGTCGGATGGTCTCCGAGACGGACTTAGGGTTTGCGACAATGGTCAGAACGACAGCAGATCCCCAATCGGGACCTGCGATACACAAAACATTCCGCTTACCTAACAGACAAAGGTGCTCCTCACACAAACATAAATAAAGCGGTAAACATGGCATAAGTACAGGATGGTAAATAAAACCTCAAACTAGTTTGTGGCCCCAGACAATACTTTGAAATCGTAATAATCAATGGGGCCCATATCTCCCCACCGTGGTTAGCGCGCCGATCTCGAACAGTGTCAAGAACTCGGTCCCACGGACACAAGTGGGCGTTCGGAAACCAAATATTACCCATCACCCACCGATGCCTCTGCTTAATTCAATTTTAGTTGTTAAACAGGAATTAAAGTGAGGAATGAGTAAAACCATGATCATCTCCAACATGGGACATGCGGCAATTCTCCAACAATGGTGGTACTTGACGACAAGCAAAACACTTGAGCAAGCGACTACGACACGCGGGTCCAACTATCTACCTAACAACAGGTAATAGGATGTGTCCAAGGCTATATATGGCTGCAAGGGATATCACGGGTGCGAAACTAGAGCATCGCAACATAGATAGCAAAGATCAACAGGAGGGAATAAATACTAGAAAAATAAGATAGGTAGAAAGGGGGAGATGCTCGCCTGAAAACATTGTCGAAGGTTCCAACGAAGATCGGGGCGAAGCTCACATCAACTCAACGGCCTTATCCGCGAAGAAGCAAATCGCTAGAATAAACACCGGATGCAATATTTAATACGTCGGCAGAAGATCGGCATGATGCATGTATGATGCTCGGCATGGCAAAGGTGCAATGCAATTAGGTCCTATTAAGCGGAACCGGGGTCCCGACAATTAATTAGATGGTTCAAGTTGTTTAGAACCCCCGCAATTTAAATGTTGTATTATCAAGACAGAAGATGGCACCGGTTCGCTACACAAGTTTAAATGAGGCCAATACAAGGCTAGATTTGCCCGCATATGGGCCCCATATTTAATTATTAGGTGAATCTACATAAGGCCCCCAAACCACACAATGTATGCATGCAAGAATGGCAATTAAAGTGCAACAGGTTTTATGTTTAGCATTTATAAAATAGGGCTCGGAAAAGGGTCACACATTAGGGGTCTCGACGAACTTGGGGTTCCGGGGTTCGGGTCGGTCTTAGGGTTCGGATCCGGTGTTCGACGGATCGGTCTCGGCAGAAGCGTTCTCGACCAACGGGGCAGATCTTGTCGTGCTTCAGGTTCGGGTGCGGTTCTCAGCGAACTGGTCGGTTCCCTGTCGGAGGTCTTGGCGTTTCGGACCGGTCTTCGGTTCGGGGCCTCAGGTCTTGGGGTTCGCGTCCATGTGGCGGTCTTGTTGTTCCGAGTAGGCGTTCTCGGGGTCGATGGCGTACTTGAGTGGGTCGGGTACCGGGGTCTTCGGATCCGCGAAGAGCCTTGTCGGGTCCGGGGTTCGGGTCAGACTTGACGTCCGGGGAAGTACTTGGCGTGCCGCGTGGGAGTCCTTACCGTCCGGGTTCTCGAGCATCGCATCCGGGAAGGAGAACTTGTCGCATTCATGGTCCTCAGGTCCGCGTAGACGATCATGACGTTCAAAGTGGAGATCTTGGCGTTCCGGTGGCGGTCTTGGCGGCTTCGTAGGGTTTGAAGATCGGTATTCGGCTCCATGAGGTAGTCCTTGGTGTTCCAGGTTCTCGGCAGCAGATCCGGGAAGGCCGAGGGCGTGGGGTCATCGGGCAGAGGCGGGCTTCGCTGGAGGGGGCTCCTGCAGAGGCTCACCGGCGACTGCTACCGCGCTTGGGGAAACTCCGACGAGGACCAGGCGGTGGCGAGCTTGGGTCGGGGGCGACAGCGGCGGGCTCGACAGGAGGCAGGCACGGAGGGGCCGCGCGGCGGCCAGCGACAGAGAGGGTGGCGACGGCTCCGATGGCGGTGGCTGCTGGGAGCACGCGGAGGCGGGGGCCCGCAGGGCGGTGCCGGGCGGCCTGACTCGAGCGGGGGAGGAGGTCCGGTAGGGGGCGCGGAGGGCCGAGGCGTAGCTGGCGGGGAGGGTGGCCTGAGGGCGGCAGGCGGAGGAGGCGACGCCGGAGGTGGCGCACCGCGCGGGAGAACCGGCCGGAGGAGGGGGTGCTGGACGGAGGAGTGGCGCAGGCGGCGGGGCTCGCCGGGAGGCCGAGGCTGGTGGGGGCCGGAGGCGAGGTGAGGAAGGAGGGCGGACTGGCGGACCGGCAGCGGACGGCGGCGGCCAGCCGCGGGCGGGCGCCGGGTCGAGGTCGGAGGAGGAGGCGGCTGGAGAACGGCGGTGGCGGGGAGGTGCCGAGGCGGAGGGGGCGAGGCGGGAGGTGCGCGGCCGCTGCAGAGGGAGCGGGGTGCGCGCCGGCGGCGAGGCAGAGGTGGGGGGCGTGGCGGCGAGGCGGCGCAGGGAGGTGGAGCGGCGAGCGGCGGTGGATGCGATGGCGAGGGGAGGAGCGCGGCGGGGAGGGTGGAGCACGGCGAATGGAGCGGGAGGGGCAGCCAGAGAGGAGAGGAGGGGGGAGGAAGACGCGCGCGGAAGGGAGGCTGGGCTGGTTCATGGGCGGTGAGAGGGAAGGGAGGAAGAGGATGAGGGAGGGACAGGGCTGGGGGTCCCATGCAGTGGGGCCAGGTGACCTAGGGGCGCGGGTCCAGGGGGTTGGCTGGTTGGGCGCGTGCGTGTGTGGCGTGGGACTGGGTGTGTTTGTGTGTGGAGAGAGAGGGGGGGTTGGGGTGATGTGGCAGAGTGGGATTGGGTGGGGGAGAGAGGAGAGGTGAGGTGGAGAGAGGGCATTGGTTGGGGTGAGGTGGAGGGGAGGGCTGGGTAGATAGGTTGGTAGGAATAGGATTTAGGTTGGACCGATTTAGTTTTCTGGGGGTGGTCGTTCAGGTCGGGTCGGCCCGTTCGACTGTCCCCACTAAAATAATAAATATTTTTATTTGTTTTACAAACGCCGTTTGCAAACCGATATCAGACACACAAAAATAATCCGGAGACCCGGGGTTTGAATTTGAAAACAAGACGGGGCGTTTTAGAAAACAAAAACAGGCTTTGCGAAATAGTTTTAAGCAAACAATGCATGATGATGACGATGCAATGCACAAATTCAACGCGATTTTCTAGTAGTGGTTTTGCGGGATGCCACAGGAGGATTGTACGGCCATACAAATATGGGCCAGGTGTTGTGCGTGCTACTCTGTTTGCCAAAGGGATTGAGTCCGTCGGTGCTAATGCCCATCCTGACATTCCTTGGATCGAGCCCGAACTCATCTTGGAGTTTGATGTCTAGCGCATTCCGCTGGATAGCATCCGCGAGGTGTGTTAGGATCTTGCCATTCTCCGAATCATTTTCCGGCTTCTCCCTCTTCGCGTGACATTGCATGAGCTCTGCTTCCTTAGGGTCTACGAATACCGCTGCAGACGAGAAGTGATAGGAAAGTACCACAACACTTTTCGGGGAACTTTCTTGTTCCCTCTCTTGTACCGTCCCTGGCCGCACATCGGGCATGTGATTCTATCCTTGTACTCATTCCGATAAAGTGCGCAGTCGTTGATGCATGCATGGTACTTCACGTATGGCATGTCTAGTGGGCAAACTACTTTCCTCCCCTCCTCGATACTTGTTGGCAGTGTGTTGTCCTTGGGAAGAGGAGCGTGCCATAATTTCATGTGAGCGTTGAAGCTAGTGTCGGTCCATTTGTGCTCCGCCTTCATCTCCAAAGCCTTCAGTGTTACACTCAAGCGTGTATCCTCGGGTCGGCACCCAGGATACAATGGAGTCCTCCCTTCTACCTTCATCTGTGCCAGCTTGGCTTTTTCTCATGTTGCAGCTCTCGTGTTGGTCGTCTGCTTGAGGAGAATTTCTTGAAGATGAGGGTCCCGCAAGGCCGAAGTTAGCGGCGTGTCCATGCTCCCGTCTTCTCCACCACCACCACCATCTGCTCCGGCATCATCTCCTTCATGATGATCGTGTCCGCCGGCATCTCCTTCTTGATGATGATCATGTTCGTCGGCATCTCCTTCGTCATGATGACCATGTCCGGGAGACCCTTCGTCTTCTCCCCCGCTGCCGGCCTCTTCATCATGGCCACCGCCATCTGCTAGCAGCTCCTCATTCACTAAGAAGCCGGGAATGAAACCACGCATGAGAAGGTGAGACTCCAGTTTTTCGGAATCAGGGTTGATCCACTTCCGGTGTTTGCACGTTCAGCATGGACATCTTATCTTGGTCATGTTGTTCTGAACCATGTCGGCCACCGCGTCAGCCTTGTATCTAACCACCCAGCGTTCGCTCATATGGATGACCATGGTCGCCTACGCGTGAACATAGACCAAATTAAAGAGTGTGTTAGAACCATGCACACACACATGACTCGCACTGATACGTCGGAAACATATCTATAATTTTTTATGCTCCATGCTTGTTTAGTATCTACTTTGATTTCCTTTGTCTTCACTTTGAGGTGTTTTTATATCTTTTCTGGAACTAACCTAATAACAAGTTGCCATAGTGCCAGTTGCATGTTTTCTTCTATTTTTGGTTCTAGAAAGGCAGAAAATCAATATTGTCGGAATTGGACGGGACAAAATCCAAAGTCAATATTTTACCGTGGGCGACATGAAACCAGAAGACGAGACGGAGGGGCGCCATAGGGCGGCCAGACCCCCTAGGCGCGGGTGGTCCCAGCCCGCGCCTGGGCAGGGTGTGGCCCCCCTGGCGGCCCCCTGCCTTGCCTATTTGCCAATAAGAAGCCCCCGATGCAGAAACCCTAGGCACCCGATCAGAAGTCCACGGAACCTTCTGTAGCCGCCATTACCATCGTCCCTAGATCTGAGGGATCTGAAGTTCTTCCCGGCACCCTGCTGGAGGGGAGATCATCCCGGAGGCCTTCTTCTCCGATATGAAGCGTGAGTAGTTCCACCTTGGACTACGGGTCCATGTAGTAGCTAGATGGTTGTATCTCCTCCTTGTGCTTTCATGTCTAGATCTTGTGAGCTCCGTTCATGATCAAGATCTAATCTATTTGTAATCATGCATGTTGTGTTTGCGGGGATCCGATGGATATTGAGATTACTATGTCAGATTGGTTAATGGTTTTGTTTATTTGATACTATCATGTCTATGTTGTTTGTGATCTTGCATGCTCTCCGTTGTTAGTAGATATCTTGGCCAAGTAGTTGCTACTGACTCCAAGAGGGGGTATTTATGCTCGATAGTGGGTTCATGCCTCTAGTTTCCAAGGGAACTGACATAAATCTCTTCGGTTGTAGATGTGCTGTTGCCACTAGGGAGAAACCAATGGTCTCTTGTTCATGGAATAAGTGGATTGTTTACCTTACACACTTTTCTTAAAGCAGTTGTCTGTTGCTTGCAACTTAATACTGGAGGGGGCTCGGATGATAACCTGAAGGTGGACTTCCAGTCATAGATGCAGTTGGATGGCGGTCTATGTATATTGTTGTATTTCCCAATCGAATCTCAAAGGATCTTTTTGTCTGGTATTGCATTGTTATGCCTTGCTCAGTTCCTGTAAATTGCCCTACTATAATTTGTTTACCCTTTATGCCATGTTGTTTATCTAAGGAGAGCACCTCTAGTGAACTATGGACCCCGGTCCAATCTTTACCATTGATATATCTTCCACTGTTACTTGTTTACTTGCTGCAAACCATCATCACCTTCCACACCATATGTTTAATCCTTTGTTACAGCAAACCGGTGAGCTTTACAACCTCACTTTTTGTTGGGGCAAAGTCTTGAGTTTGTGTTGTGCAGGTTTCCTCGTTGCTTGCAACACCTTTGAGACGTTTACTTCCTCCTACTAGTTCGATAACCTCGGTTTCTTACTGAGGGAAAACTTGCTGTTGTGCTCATCACACCTTCCTCTTGGGGTTTCCAACAAAGCGTCCCACGACAAGTGCTGGGCTCCATCAAGCTCTTTCTGGCGCTGTTGTCGGGGAGGCTAAGGACGTCTTCACAAGGGGAGTCCTCCTTAACCTTTCTCTTTACTTAGTTTTTGGTTTGCTTAGTTTCTTTTTCTCGGTTTTGTTTGCCTCTTTTAATCAAAAACTCCAAAAAAAAAATTAGTCTAGTTTGGTTTGGTTTCTCTTATCGAAAACAAAAAAAATTAGTTCTTGCTCTAGCTGCTGCTGCTAAGAACACCAAGTTGTGTGACTTCACTAGCACAAACAACAATGATTTCCGTAGCACTCCTATTGCTCCACCTGCTCCTTATGCTACCTTTTATGAAGTTAAGCCAACGCTGTTGAATCTTGTGATGAGAGAGCGATTTTCTGGTACTAGTTCTGATGATGTTGCTGCCCATCTCAATAAATTTGTTGAACTTTGTTGGATGCAAAAGTATAAGGATGTAGATGGAGATATTATTAAGCTCAAGATGTTTCCTTTATCCTTGAGAGGAAAAGCTAAAGAATGGTTGCTATCCTTTCCTACAAATAGTATTGATTCTTGGACTAAGTGCAAAGATGCTTTTATTGGAAATTACTACCCTCCTGCTAAGATTATATCTATGAGAAGTGACATTATGAAATTTAAACAACTTGATAATGAACATGTTACTCAAGCTTGGGAAAGAATGAAATCTTTGGTTAAGAATTTTCCCACTCATGGACTCACTGCTTGGATAATTATCCAGACTTTTTATGCAGGTTCGAACTTCTCTTCAAAAAACTTGTTGGATTCAGCTACTGGAGGTACCTTTATGGGCATCACTTTGGGTGTTGCAACAAAAATCCTTGATAATATGATCGTTAATTACTCTGAATGGCACATTGAGAGAGCTCCACATGCTAAGAAGGTAAATTCTTGTTGAAGAAACCTCCTCTTTGAGTGATAAGATAGATGTCATCATGGATATGCTTGTTAATGGGAAAGCTCCTTTAAATCTAAATAATGTTCCCTTGGCCTCTTTGGTTACTCAAGAATATCAAGTTGATGTGAACTTCATTAGAAACAACAATTTCAACAACAATGCCTATAGGAATAATTTTGGTGGCAACAACAATTATAGGCCCTATCCTCCTAATAATGGCAATTCCTATGGAAACTCCTACTCCCTCCGACCCATATTAGTTGATTTTAATTTGGATGAATCTAGACATGTTTTTGTGATAGATACATCCAAATTGAAGTCAACTAATATGAGTCGGAGGGAGTACAACAATGCTAGAAGTGCCCCCTCTGAACTTGAAGTCATGCTCAAAGACTTTATTAGTAAACAAACTGCTTTCAACAAGACTATGGAGGAAAAACTTTTAACTCTTGAGAAAAATATTTCCTCTTTGTCTGAAGCACAGTCCTCCTTGACTAATAAAATGGCTGCTAAACCTGAAACCATGGAAAGTACCTTTGCTTCTACTCATGACATACAAGTTACTATTGATGAAAATGTTAGGATGGTAGCTCAACTTCATGCTTAGTGGTAAAGGGAAGCTAAACTGATAGAAACAATAGTGTGTGCACTATCACTAGAATGGAGACCAATAAACCACAAGAAGCCCCTATTCCTCCTCCTACAATGCCTAAGCCTAATGAGTCTACTACTAGTAATGCTAAGTTTGATTTTGATATAGATGGTTGCAATATTTCTGAAGTGATTCTGTTCCTTCAAAAGCTTGATAGAAGTCCTGATGCTAGTGATATGCATGTCGCTTTCACTAAACACATTACAGATGCTCTTGTTAAGATTAAGAAAGAGAAGTTAAAACACAAAGCTTCTATTCCTAGGAAAGTAGAAGATAGTTCGAACCTATTATTAATGTGAAAGTGAATGACTTTGATCTCAAAGCTTCATGTGATCTTGGTTCTAGTGTCTCTATTATGCCTAGGAAGATTTATGAAATGCTTGATTTGCCACCTTTGGAAGATTGTTATTTGGATGTACCACTTGATGATAATGCTAAGAAGAAACTCATGCGGAGTATTAATGATGTTCTCATTATGGTTAACAATGCTTATGTCCCTGTTGATTTCTATGTTTTGGATGTTGAATACAATGCTTCTTGTCCTATTACTTTGGGAAGGTCTTTTCTTAGAACTGTTGGTGCCATCATTGATATGAAATAAGGCACAATTAAATATCAATTTCTATTAAAGTAAGGTATTGAATACTTCCCTATGTGGAGAGAGAAGTTGCTTTTTGCTCCTCCTTTGAAAGCAAGATTTGATGTTAATGCTTCCTCATTTGAAAATACTTGATTTCTTGTTTCTTGAGCCTAACTTAAAGGCGTTAAAGAAAAGTACTTGTTGGGAGATAACCCAAGAGTTTTCTTGAGTCTTGGAAGTTATTACTCCAGTAATGACCTCTCCTTATCCTTTTTGTTTGCTTTTTGTGCCAAGAATGACCTCTAATGAGAGGGATGTAAGATTTTGGGAGTTGCTGTCCCGAAACAGATTTCTGTCCTCCGCCATAAATATTCGTGAGGAGTCTATATAAGTCGGATTGAGCTGAAAATTTACAAATAAATCCCCCAGTATGTTAGATAACTTTACTTAGTTCAATAGTTTTTGATTTGAGCAACAGAATGTTTTCGAAAAAATCGTTTTCTACCTGCTGGTCTGTTTTGTCAAATTTCTGCCATTATTTGCATTTGTTTCTTATTGATTCCTTTTTTTTGTTCTCTTTTGCGGAATTGAGCTATTTGAAGGAGTTTCTACAGTAGCTTGTGTTTTTAGTGAAATTTGTTCTGTTCCAAAGATAAACCTAAAGGTCTATTATCTTTTGAATACACTAATGTTGCTAATGAAGATTGTGTGAAGTTTTGTATGAAGGAAAAACTTTCTGGTGTAAAGAGAGAATGATGTAATGAGATGAAGAATGGACAAAATCTCAATCTTGGGGATTCCACCCCGGTGTCACCCAAGAAATATCCAAGTGGTACAAGCGTCAAAGCTTAGGGATGCCCAAGGCGTCACCTTCTTCATAAAAAAAACTCAGGTCTGTTTAGACACTTCATTTTTATTGTTTCATGCACTGTTGTGTTGTTCTTGGAGCGTCTTAGTTTTTGTTTTCTTTTCTTAGTTTGTTTAGTTTGCTTGAATAAAGTAGTTTGGACCCCCGTTCTCGCTGTGTTGTTTCAAATAAGTCGATTGGTGTTGGAAAGGAGTAGGAAGTTCCTGCTTGAAAGTACAAGAGGAGCTTGCATTGACTATGGCTTAGACTTTAGCATGACATGCTAGGTGTTGTTTTGACCTTATGCTTAGTGATTATTGCTATAGTATGTCTTGTTCCAAACAATTGGGATTTCTTAGTGTGCCTTGAAAGAATTATGCGTTGTTTTAGCATGCAAAAGCATAGTATTGTGGTATTCTCCTTTGATGCTTTGTTTGGGTTGACTTGGCACATGCTCACACCATGTTATGACTATGAACAAGTCACCATAGCCTCTATGATCATTTAGTCCTTCACTTGTAGTACCACTCTCTGCTTTGATTAGTAATGTTTTGTTGCTCTACATGATTGTGGCCATTATTGCTCCCCTAATTTGTTGCTCCCGGTATTTTGCTATCCTCCACTTGTATGAGTAAGTTCTACTCATGCTTCCAACTCCCAAGAAACCAAGTTATTCCAAAGTGAACACTATAAAATCCTATGTATGGTGTGTTACACCATTCCAAGTATATTCTTGTTTTCAGCTATCTTCCAATTAAAAGTATTTTGTTATGTGAAAACTTAGTGATTAAAGCCCTCACATACTTGATGGCACACTTCATATTCTTTGCCCCTAATAAACTTGAACCATTGTATCATCTATGTTGTATATTGTTGCACTTATACGTTGGAATTAGCAAAACCATGCTATCATGGGGAACGTTTTCAACATTGCACTTGTACTTTGTACACAGTTTATATCATGCTCTTTTGTCTATGGATGTCACCGGTATGAAAGAAAGAGGGATATTGTAAGTCCATGGAGTTATGTATTTTGTGTTAGAGAAATTCCTAGACCGCTAGCCTAAGCCATGCCTAATCATGGTGGAAACTCGAAGCATCACCATAATGAGCTATCTGTGAAGCATCCTCAATAAAAAGCTATGCACATAGTAAATAAAAAGATCGCTGAGATGCTCATTGTCTGCTTGCCTTCTCATTTTGGTTATGGGATAGCTCCTGTACCATGTGCAAGGGGTACCTCGTTGGCAGTTCTCTATGATACGCATGTACTTACTATGACAAGAACTTACAGGTGACTGAATTTGAGTAGCATGAGGTGTGACCCTTGTATTCAAGAGACTTGAGATTGCCAACTTATACTTTGTCAAGCCTATACTCCATAGTTTGTTCACTTTAACCTTAATCACTTCAAGATGCTTATGATAGGGGCGATGAGGGCTGAAAGCTAACAAGTACCATAATTTTTGGAAGCTCTTTTTGAAACTTGAAATCCCTGCTTCCCTTTGTGAAGGGCCTTTCTTCCACCATTATTTGAGTCTCCACCTTCTACATTTAGGCACCATTAAGAGAGCATAGTTGTCATTATGTGTGCAGTGTCCCAAATATTATTGATTGATGCATATTGTGATATTACTTGTTCTCGTGCTACTTGTTTCTAGTCACCCTTGTGAACTTTGAAGGTGTCATATGCATCTATTTGCTAATCTATGAGGGACAAGCTGATTGCCACTATGCCATGTTTTATGTATGTGAAACAAACAAACGTATTTCAATGCATGTTATTCATGATCTTTGTTTGTAGCCTTTCATGTTGCATGCATAGTTACTTTGTCTTATTGTTAGAACTCCATCTTTCATGCACATGTTTAGAGTTCTTTGATCCCAGCTTTCAATTCTTGCAAATGGTTTGATCTTGGTTTTTATGGTGCATGTCACCTCAAAAATTATTATTTTTATCACTTACCTACTCGAGGACGAGCAGGAGTTAAGCTGGGGGATGCTTGATACGTCGAAAACGTATCTATAATTTTTGATGATCCATGCTTGTTTAGTATCTACTTTGCTTTTCTTTGTCTTCACTTTGAGGTGTTTTTTATATTTTTTCTGAAACTAACCTATTAAGAAGTTGCCATAGTGCCAATTCCCTGTTTTCTTCTGTTTTTGGTTCCAAAAAGGCAGAAAATTAATATTCTCGGAATTGGACGGGACAAAAGCCAAAGTCAATATTTTACCGTGGGCGACACGAAGCCAGAAGACAAGACAGAGGGGCGCCACAGGGCGGCCAGACCCCCCTAGGCGCGGGTGGTCCCAGCCCGCGCCTGGGCAAGGTGTGGCCGCCCTGCGTCGCCTCTTCACCTATAAGAAGCCTCTGATGCAGAAACCCTAGGCACCCGATCAAAAATCCACGAAACCTTCTGTAGCCCTTGTCACCATCGTCCCTAGATCGGGGGGGGGGGGGGCTGAAGTTCTTCCTAACACCCTGCTAGTGGGGAGATCATCCCGAAGGCCTTCTACTCCGGTATGAAGCGTGAGTAGTTCCAGCTTGGACTACAGGTCCATGTAGTAGATAGATGGTTGTATCTCCTCCTTGTGCTTTCATGTCTAGATCTGGTGAGCTCCATTCATGATCAAGATCTAATCTATTTTTAATCATGCATGTTGTGTTTGTAGGGATCCCGATGGATATTGAGATTACTATGTCAGACTGATTAATGATTTTGTCTATTTGATACTATAATGTATGTGTGGTTTGTGATCTTGCATGCTCTCCGGTGTTAGTAGCTATCTTGGCCAAGTAGTTTCTAGTGACTCCAAGAGGGGATATTTATGCTCGATAGTGGGTTCATGCCTCTAGTTTCCAAGGGAAGTGACAGAAATCTCTTCGGTTGTAGATGTGCTGCTGCCACTAGGGATAAAACAACGGTCTCTTGTTCATGGAACAAGTGGATTGTTTACCTTAAACACTTTGCTTAAAGCAGTTGTCTATTGTTTGCAACTTAATACTGGAGGGGGTTCGGATGATAACCTGAAGGTAGACTTCTAGTCATAGATGCAGTTGGATGGTAGTCTATGTATATTGTTGTATTGCCCAATCGAATCCCATAGGATCTTTTTGTCTGGTATAGCATTGTTATGCCTTGCTCAGTTCTTGTCAATTGCCCTGCTGTAATTTGTTTACCCTTCATGCCATGTTGTTTATCTAAGGAGAGAACCTCTATTGAACTATGGACCCCGGTCCAATCTTTACCATTGATACATCTTCTACTGTTACTTGTTTACTTACTGCAAACCATCATCACATTCCGCACCATACGTTTAATCCTTTGTTACAGCAAACCGGTGAGCTTGACAACCTCACTATTCGTTGGGGCAAAGTCTTGAGTTTGTCTTGTGACGGTTTCCGTGTTACTTGCAACACCTTTGAGATGTTTCCTTCCTCCTACTAGTTCGATAACCTCGGTTTCTTACTGAGGGAAAACTTGATGTTGTGCTCATCACACCTTCCTCTTGGGGTTTCCAACGAAGCGTCCCACGAAAAGTTTTGGGCGCCATCACGCACACACATATTCATGATCGCCGGAAAATTTCGGCATGACTTATCCTAAAAATAGGACATATGGCTAGTGCAGAAATTTGTCAAAATGGACGTTTATCAACATTTCGGCAAACCTCCATGCACCCGGTGCAAGCAACATGCATTCAAGCACAACACAAAGCTCCCCCATAAGCAAACATGCATTCAAACACAACACAAAGCGAAGGAACATCGTCTCGCCATCGCACACCGCCCGCGGGACCATCTTCACTTACAAAACATCCATATACACACCGTGCCGAGGTCCACCGGCCACACAAAACATGCATCACACACAAATACCCATGCACACCTCGCAAATCTACAAACCAAATCTACACCACAACTCATAGGCATAGTGTAGCAAGAGGGTGTGGGATGTGGTACGGTGGAGGATGAAAGTATGGGTAGGTGTAGTACCTTTACAAGTAGGAGTAGCTTCCCCTCACAAGTACATGAACCAAAGTAGGTCTATCTATCAACAATGGAGGTGAGTATGAGCAAAATGAAGTGGGAGGGAGGAAGGGGACGAGCTAGTTGGAGGTGGGAAGAAGGGAAAGGGTGGTGGTAGGCAGGAGGGGATGCCACCTTTTTTTAGATCTATTTCGCACATTCTGTGGCACATATAGAAAATGCCCCACAGAATGTCAATATTATGTGGAGCATATGGCATATGCGCCACATAATTTTGACATTCTATGGCGGATATAGCCATATGCGCCACCGAATTATGGCATGCCCATGTGCTGGGTCAGGTCCACATGGGGCTCACAGGAATTCTGTGGCGCATATGGCTATATGCAGCACATAATTCTCACTTTCTTTAGCGCATATAGCTATATGCGCCACAGAATTTCAAGAATTCTGTGGAGCATTTGCTATATAGGACACATAATTAATTTTACTGAAGCATTTTTCCTATATGCGCCACATAATTAAAATCTACCTATAATCTTTGTCCTAGTAGTGTCATGATCTATGGCGATATAGACGGAGAAGCTGTAGACACTATGTGTATGATGGTAGATGACTCCGACACATTAATGCCATCCCTTGTGAGATGCGTTCGTCCTCGTCAAAGGGTTGGAGTCGGTGTCGATGTCAGAGAGGCCAATAATTACAACAATTTTTTTTTTGAAACGGGGAATAGCTCCGGTCTCTGCATCAATAGATACACATAGCCATTTATTAAACCTTTGAGAGTTCCATAGTTCACAGATCACGAATCAGAGAGGATCGATACAAAAATCAACCAACAAAAAAGAGCCAGGTGCTACTATACTAAAGATCATGTAATCGATTAAAAGGTCACCATGTATCCTGGTAGAAAATATCCTATGCGACCATTAGGAGCCGTTTGCATCGAGTAATTATGCACTCCTGCTGATCCTATGGAAGAAGGAAGCCATAGATGAATCCTATGAACAACCATATGGATAACCTACAAGAAATTGATAGAATCTTTTCTATTAAACACAATGTTATTTTTACAATTCCATATCGACCAAACTAAAGCTAAAACCTTATACAAATCCTGGGCTTAGTTTTTTTTGTCGATTCCTTTAAACCAATTTCCAAACATATTGATGATATAAGTTGGTGGTGGCATGTTAAATGTAGAAAAAACAACTCGCCAAATTAATCTAGCAAAAGGACGACATGTAAGAAATAAGCTTTCTATTGTTTCCTCAGCACCACGGAAGCAACACTTTTTTACTTCCATTCCAATTCCTTTTAGCTACATTATACATGGTAAGCAAGAACTTTTACTTAGTGAACTTTAAGCACCACGGAAGCACCACGGAAGAATTGAATCTTTAATGCTATTTAAATTACGTAATGCAGCACCACTAAACGAACACGCAAACGAGGAAAGCCGAACCGTCCCCGCGTTTCTCATAGGGGGTGGCTCGGGCGACCGATCCCCAACCCTTCCACCACCCCTCCCCTCCTCCACCTTCGCCCGCTGCCGCCGGAGGACGCAGCCGAATGAAGGCCACGCGGCTGACGGCGGCGGCTGGCCTTCCTCCTCTCCCTCGACGGGATCTGGGGGAGCCTATTACCATCGAACGACGGGAAATCCGGCCAGAGCAACGCGACGGACCTGGACGGTGCGGCGTCTCTAGTGAAGTTTGGGCACCGGGGCGGCGGCTGCGGAGGTCGCGTGGGCGGCGTGGCGGTGGGCCCTAGGAGCTCGCGTCTGCGTCCATCGACGTTCATCCTCGAGCCCCGCGTCAGTGTCGGTCGGCGCCCCCCTGTTCGTGGCGTACCGGCAGAGCCCGCAGTGCTCTTCGGCAGTGCATCTTCGGTGGCAGGCTGGTGTTGCCCAGCCTCTCTTCTCCGCGTGGTGCGGTTGGTGGCGGCCGTGGTCGTGGGGCTCTCCGGTCTGGTATGTTGGTGGTGGTGGCTGTTGTGCGGCGTTTGGCGCTGTCGGCATGCGAGGTGGAGGATGGTGGTGGTTGTGGTCTTCATTCCTGTCTGTGGCGACAACTACCCGGGTTTGCTCTGGTTGCTTCGGCAGCTATCTCGCGGGCAGCGGTGATGATCTGCATGGCGGATTTTGTCGCAGTGACGGGGAGCCTAGGTGTGGCAGTGTGTAGGCGGCCGGGTCCAGCAACCCAGTCTGATGGCTTCGAAGGTGGACGTGTGGGATGGTGATGGTGGTCTGGACGGCCTCGAGTGGCGGGTGTGAGGTTGCGAATCTCTGCTGGGTGAAAGTCTTATTATGGCTGCGGCTGGAGCCGACAGTGGCGATGCCTTTTCGCATTGTTTCCTCCTTGGAGACATTGTCATGGTGGTGTTCTTGCGCCTCCGCCCGGGTTCTCCAGGGGAAACCCTGATACCTCACGGGATCGGGCAAGGGCGGCACTTTCTTGTGTCGTTTGGACTCCTGGGTCCTCGCCTTGGATGCGTCGTCGGCCAAAGGGACTAGCGGAGCAAGTTGGTTGTTGGTGTTGACGGGCTGTTGGGCTTCCTTGACTCGGCGGTCTGGTGGACACGACTGGGGTTTGGTGTGCTCCGGGTGAAAACCCTGCTCTGGCCATGGCTGATGCCTGTGATGGCGGTGCTCTTGGTCGTCGCTCCCTTGTTGGAGGCATCAATGTGGAGGCCCTTTCCGGCATGTGTTGGTGTTCGGTTGCATGTCTTGTCGGTTTTGTCCCTGGCCTGTTTTCGGCTAGGTGGTGCGCGGCTCTGGGGGTCGGCGTGGTTATCAAAGCAGCGCGGCTCCAAGTCTTTACTTCCGCCTTGTAGCATTTTGAGGTGTTTTGGGTGTCGTCCTTCCCCACTTGGGTGGCTAGGCCATCGGCTCGTGTGGTGCGCGGCCTTAGGGCCGGTGTGTGGTGTTGTGTTGTATCAGTTTTCGGCTGGTTTCCCTCATAAAATAGCCATCTCTCTTCTACTATATCAATGAATGCCAAGCCTCTTGCCTAGTTTCAAAAAAAAAAGAATATTTAATGGTATTTTAAATTTCCAAAGATATTTACAAAGGAACCTTGTGTGTCCATTAAAGAAATCCGCACACATAGACCTAACCGAAAACTTTCCATTTTCTGTTAATTTCCAAATGAATTCATCATGTTCAATATTTAAATATACCCTTATTAATTTATGGGACAAGTGAATCCATGAAGTCCACTAGTTCCTTGTTAGTTGCTTCCTAAAACCAATGTTTAAGGGGGTCATTGACAAAACATTTGTGACTATAAAAAGTTTATGTTGCACAATGTTATATAACAAAGGGTACTTTTCAGCTAACAGTGTAAAAACCAACCATGTATGCTGTCAAAATCTAACCATAGTACCTTCACCAATCTTAAAAAGTCCTTTTCTAAAGAAATCCTCTTTAACACTCATGAGTCCCTTATAAATGGGTGAATCTATCGGTTTACTTGTTACTTCGGAAAAAGATTTTTTACGGTACATACTTGTTATACCACAACTCCTGCCACACACCCTCTTCACTAAGTAGTTTGAACAACCATTTGCTAAGAAGACATTTGTTTTTAATATCTAGTACTTGGATACCTAGTTTCCTTTGATCTTTTGGAAGACAAATGAAATTCCACTTAGTTAACCGATATTTTTGTTTACCATCCTCACTCTACCAGAAAAGTCGTGATCTATAAAGTCAAGATTCTTTCATACCCCGTTAGTAACTTTCAAGAAACATAACATAAACATCGGTAAACTAGTCAAAACTGAATTAACATGACAAGATGATCACCATACGATAACATCTAGCGCTACTGGAAAAACCCTCTTCGGTTCAACGTGAACAACTCCAGCAGTCCCGGCATGTCACAGATCGCGACTAGTGGGAGCACTAGTTCCGGGCCGTGAGGCCTCTAACGGCTAGAAATGGCCGTAGTCACTAGTCCCGGACCGGACCAGATCTTTAGTCCCGGTCCGTACTACGGACTGGACTAATGACCTGGAGCAGGCCAGCTTGTCTTTTCGTGGACTATTAGTCCCGGGTCGTATCACGGCCCGGGACTAGTTGTCCACCACTATATATTATGCTTCATGTCCTGCTGTCCTAAAGCATATGGTGGCCATTTTTCTCAAAGAAGCAAGAGAGTTCATGACATTTTTTTCTCAAGATTTGTCAAGATTTAGTTTGCAACCCCTAAATCCAAAGCTTTAAAAGGTTAGAACTTCATTCTTTCATCTCTTGTTGCTACTTTAGCTCTATAATTCTCTAGAAGTATAGAGATATGGATCAATGCATGCATGCTCTAGAAGTAGAAGGGTTTTGATATATATGTGTAACAAATTTTGATTAGGCACATTGTTAATGAAAATTGAAATGTGTAATTATAGAGTTTTAGAGCTTAGAATGGAATGAGGTTTTCACTGATAGAACAATAATAAAAAACTCCACATTTATCATGTTGATTGTTTTCTCCAATTCACAAATTGGTGCATGTAAATTTTTCAAAATTCAAAATTAATGCTCTAGAAGCTCTCAATATAACTTGTAATAATTTTATCATGTTGTGTAATGGTTTTTGATATACTTTTACTATAATGCAGATGGTCCGGGAATGGATGTACGGTACTGACCGACGCTCTGGAGAGTTCATTAATGGCGTGCATGAATTCATCTGTGTTGCAGATGCAAACAAGCGCAATGGTTTTGTATTATGTACATGTACTGGATGTAGGAATAAGAAGGATTACTCTGACTCAAAAACCCTTCACAGCCACCTGTTGAAGTCCAGCTTCATGCCCAGTTATAATTGTTGGACCAAGCACAGAGAGAGAGGGGTTATAATGGAAGACAATGAAGAAGAGGAGAAGGATGACAACTATCATGGTTTCCCTTAGTACAGAGATAATTCCATGGGGGATGCTGAAGGGGAGGATGAAGAAGAGACACATGATGAACCCGCTGATGATCTTGGTCGGACCATTGCAGATGCACGAAGAGATTGTGAAACTGAAAAGGATAGGGAGAAGTTCAATCACATGTTAGAGGATCACAAAAAGTTGGTGTACCCAAATTGCAAAAATGGTCTGAAAAAGCTGGGCAGCACACTGGAATTGCTGCAATGGAAGGCTGAGTGTGCTATACCTGACTCCTCATATGAAAAGTTGCTGAAAATGACGAAGAATATGCTTCCAAAATATAACGTATTGCCCGCTAGTACGTACGAAGCAAAGAAGGTTGTCTGCCCTCTAGGTTTAGAGGTTCAGAAGATACATGCATGCCCTAATGACTGCATCCTCTACCGCGGTGAGGAGTACGAGAATTTGGATGCATGCCCGGTATGCACTTCACTTCGGTATAATATTAGACGATATGACACTGGTGACGTTGAGGGCAAGCCCCCCGGAAGAGGGTTCCTGCCAAGGTGATGTGGTATGCTCCTATAATACCACGGTTGAAACGCTTATTCAGAAACAAAGAGCACACCAAGTTGTTGTGATGGCATAAAGAGGAACGTAAGTGAGACGGGATGTTGAGACACCCCGCTGATGGGTCGCAATGGAGAAAAAACGATAGAAAGTACCCGGACTTTGCAGATGACGCAAGGAGTTTAAGATTTGGTCTAAGTACAGATGGTATGAATCCCTTTGGGGAGCAGAGCTCCAGTCACAACACCTGGGCCGTGACACTATGCATCTATAACCTTCCTCTTTGGTTGTGCATGAAGCGGAAGTTCATTATGATGCCATTGTTGATCCAAGGTCCGAAGCAACCCGGCAACGACATTGATGTGTACCTAAGGCCATTAGTAGAAGAACTTTTACAGTTGTGGCACGAACCCGGCATACGCGTGTGGGATGAGCACAAGCAGGAAGAATTTAACCTCCGAGCATTGCTTTTCGTAATAATCAATAATTGGCCTGCTCTTAGTAACCTTTCAGGACAATACAACAAGGTATACAATGCATGCACACACTGTTTAGAAGAGACTGAAAGTATATATTTGGAACATTGTAAGAAGAATGTGTACAATGAGCATCGTCGATTTCTTTTGGCCAAGCATCCCTTAAGAAAGAAAGGCAAGCATTTCAACGGTCTGGCATGTCACCAGACGAAGCCTAAGGAGCGTACTGGTGCTGATATATTTGATATGGTCAAAGATTTGGATCAAATGGTAACCTTTGGAAAGGGTCCTGGCAGAAAATCTGTTCCGAAGGACGCTGAAGGACACGCACCCATGTGGAAGAAGAAATCTATATTTTGGGAGCTACCATATTGGAAATTCTTAGAGGTCCGCTCTGCAATCGATGTGATGCATGTGACGAAGAATATTTGCGTGAAACTGCTAGGCTTCTTGGGCGTGTATGGGAGGACAAAAGATACACCGGAAGCACAAAAGGACCATCAACATATGAAAGACCCAGATGGCCTGCATCCAGAATGTTTTCAAGGTCATGCCAGCTACGCTCTTACCAAACAAGAGAAGGAAATATTTTTTGAATACCTAAGCAGTATTAAGGTCCCGTCTGGCTTCTCATCGAATATAAAGGGAATAATAAATATGGTAGAAAAAAAGTTCCAAAACCTAAAGTATCATGACTGCCACGTGATTATGACGCAAATGCTTCCGATTGCATTGAGGGGGATTCTACCAGATAATGTTCGAGTACCCATTGTGAAGCTATGTGCATTTCTCAATGCAATCTCTCAGAAGATAATCAATCCTGAAGATCTACCATGGTTATAGAATGATGTGCTGCAATGACTTGTCAGTTTTGAGTTGGTGTTCCCACCATCCTTCTTCAATATTATGACGCACCTGCTGGTTCACCTAGTCGAAGAGATTTCCATTATCGGTCCTGTATTTCTACACAATATGTTTCCCTTTGAGAGGTTCATGGGAATCTTAAAGAAATATGTTCGTAACCGTGCTAGGCCAGAAGGAAGCATCTCCAAGGGCTATGGAACAGAGGAGGTCATTGAATTTTGTGTTGACTTTGTTCCTGACCTTAGGCCGATTGGTCTTCCTCAATCGCGGTATGAGGGGAGACTGAGTGGAAAGGGTACTCTAGGAAGGAAATCAATAATATGTAGGGACGGACATTCTTACACCGAAGCACATTACACCGTTCTACAGAATTCTATCTTGGCAGCCCCATATATCGAGGAAACATAAGAAAATCTTACGCTCCCACAACCCTGGAAAGAATGACTCTTGGATTAGAGATGAACACATGAAGAGTTTCGGCGGTTGGTTGCAACATCTCGTCAAAAACAACACTCTTGGTGATCAGCTATACTTGTTGTCTAGGTCACCATCTTTGACTATATCGAATTTCCAAGGGTACGAGATAAATGGGTATACATTTTACACGATAGCCCAAGATAAAAAGAGCACCAACCAAAACAGTGGTGTCCGCTTTGATGCAACAGACAACAATGGGTCAAATACCACATATTATGGTTACATAGAGGAGATATGGGAACTTGACTATGGACCTACTTTTAAGGTCCCCTTGTTTCGGTGCAAATGGGTCAAGCTGACAGGAGGAGGGGTTGAGGTAGACAAGAAATACGGAATGACATCGTTGGATCTCAACAATCTTGGGTACTTAGACGAACCATTCGTCCTAGACAATAATGTGGCTCAGGTTTTCTATGTGAAGGACATGTCTACCAAACCTAGAAAAAGAAAAATAAGAAAAAGAATACATCAGACGATGAGCCAAAGTGCCACATAATTCTTTCAGGAAAAAGAAACATCGTGGGAGTGGAGGACAAGACAGACATGTCAGAAGATTGTGATAAGTTTCATGAAATTCCGCCCTTCGGGGTGAAGGATGACCCAAGCATCATGTTAATGAATGAAGATGCACCACGGATACGGCGGGATCAGAAAGGAACACACACGAAGAAATGATGTGTAATAATTGTAACATTTTATGAGTGAAGATGCTCCATGTGTCCATTTTTATAGTGTTGTCTGCAAACAATCTTGAGTGTGTTAGTCCCGTTTTGTGGCTGGACCGGGACTAAAGGGGGGCCTTTAGTCCCGATTCATACTTACCACTAAGATCTTATCTCCAAACGCGTGAGGTCACATATTAGGGAGTGCCTCTATGACCAGTTTCTTGGAGATGCCGGAGGACTGGGCTCCGGTGGCATCTCCCTGAAACTGACTGTACTGGTTTCCCTGCTCTCTAAAACCATCTTGAGCTTGTAACTTCTCTAACTAGATCAATACGTCTGGGAGCTAACTAATTTCACATATTAGGGAGTGCCTCTATGACTAGTTTCTTGGAGATGCCGGAGGACTGGGCTCCGGTGGAATCTCCCTAAAACTGGCCGTAGTGGTGTCTCTTCTCTCGAAAACCATCTTGGAGATGCCTCAAACTGGATGGAGGACTAGACTCACAAGGATGCATATTTATAGTACAAGCAGCTCGGCATAATGTCGACACTCACGATATAATGTCGACACTCACCCCCTATTATTAGTGCTGACTCATGTTTTGTCCCGGTTGGTGTCTCCAACCGGGACTAAAGGTTCATCTTTAGTCCCGGTTGGTGACACCATCCGGGACAAGGTACAAGCTGCACGACATAATGTCGACACTCACCCCTATTATTAGTGCTGCCTGGCCAAGTCTGCCGCAATCCCTTCAGTAGCGGTTGGTTTCTCCAACCGGGACTAAAGATTAACCATCTCTTTACAGGCATTTCCCTCTATTTATAGGCTGCTCGATCCAGCCTGCCCGCCCTTTCCTCTATTTATAGGCTTCTCTATTTATAGGCCTTTTCCTCTAAATACAACATCTTCATATTTAGGTAACACTCAAGACATTTATTAATATTAAAAACCAGGACAAACCAGGACTAGATAACACTCAGGACTAAAGCCGCCCCTTTAGTCATAATCATGCCTAGTCCTATAGTACGTAGCTTAAGGGTCTTCTTCGTCATCATCATCATCATCGTCATCGTCACCTGCCACTCCGGGGATCCTCAGCCCAGCCATTGCATATACCAGGGGCCACTCCGGCCTCGGATTCATGGCGGGAGGGGGAGGGGTCTCCTAGAAGACGATGCCGCTATTGCCGGGCGGGGGAGGGGCCTTCTTGTGGCTCTGTGGCGGGTGGACTTGTGGGCACCGCGGGCGAGGATGGTCTCCCCCGGCGATGTAGCACATCACTCCGATGATAGTACGGTTCGCTCACCACAGACGGCGGCCGACTTCGTTATGGTTCACCGGGGATAGGCCATCACCCTCGTACCTGGCGAGCTCCCTTTCCCGCCTATTAGCAAATAAGACATTCCAAGTGTTGTAGTTGTCGGCATCCCACTAGGGATCCATCCGCTGCTCTGGCGTGAGCTCGTGGTAGAAGTGGTTCGTGATGGATGCCTAGCGTGCGGAACCTTGAGGGACAGGAGGGATAGGAACCCCGCCAACACTCAGCATCCAGCCGACGGGCGGCCGGTAGCCCGGCAGACAAGGGTAGCTAGAGGCGCACAGCGCCTCGGTCTCCTCGAGGGTCAGAATGGTCCAGTAGGCGTTGTCCATTGTTCTAAGAGAGGAAGGTGTGGATGTGTGGATAGCCATGGCGCGATCACCCTAGATATGGAGGGAAAGGGCGGGAAAACTTGGCGGGAAGCTTTGGGAAATGGCGGGAAATATCTTTAGTCCCGGTTAGTGACTACAACTGGGACTAAAAGCTCTTGTAAAAAGGAAAGGGCGGGAAAACTTGGCGGGAAGCGGTGGGAAATGACGGGAAATATCTTTATTCCCTGTTTGTGACTACAACAGGGACTAAATGGATATTATATTAATATTCTTTATATTTTTCTGATAATAATAGACATATTATTTGTTTTATTTGGATTTTTACAATAAAAGATATGATTTTCCAAAGTTTTATATTTGATTTGAAATAAAAAAGAAAATTTAAAAATGAAATAATTTATAAGATGCAAATAGATATATGGATATTATATTAATATTCTTTATATATTTCTAATAATAATAGACATATTATTTGTGTTATTTGGATTTTTACAATAAAATATATGATTTTCCAAAGTTTTATATTTGATTTGAATTAAAAAAATAAAATTTACAAATGAACTAATTTATAAATGATGCAAAAAGATATATGGATATTATATTAAGATTCTTTATATTTTTCTGATAATAATAGACATATTATTTGTTTTATTTGGATTTTTACAATAAAAGATATGATTTTCCAAAGTTTTATATTTGATTTGAATTAAAAAAAGAAAATTTACAAAAAATAAACTAGTCGCGGGTCGTGGCTGGACCCGGGACTAGAGGGTTCCTGCGCGTGAAAACAAAGTGGCCGAAAAAACACATTAGTCCCAGGCCGTGGCTTAACCCGCGACTAAAGAGGAGGTCTTTAGTCGCGGGTTAAGCCACGGACCGGGACTAGAGACCCTCTAGTCGCGGGCGGTGGCTTAGCCCGGGACTAAAGGGTGCGTCCCTATATATTCTGCTATGCCTGAAGGCCTTATGAAACTCAGAGATGTCAAGCGCAACATCATTACATAGAAGAAGAAGTACATCAAGTTTCCAGGCTCGGCGCCAAGGCCACCGACTCCGAGGAATCCAAGTCCACCCCGCATCGAATATCGCCAACCTCCAAGTCCACCCCGCCCTGCTGGCGATCGCCGCAGCAGGAGTACATCAACTCGATATCCTCCTCCGCGCAATACTCGATCTCCGCCTCCGCCTCCGTGCAATACTACTACCTCGTCGAAGAAATATAAGTTCGACGCTCCCCCGCGCCCCACATCGAAGAAAGGTTAAACGGCGAAGATAGTCGACATCCCACCGGCTCTTCCAAAGAGACCTTATGACAAGACCGATGAGGAAACTAACGCGGATGTGTCTTCCCAAGTTAAGGTGCATTTTGCACTGAAATAGCCCGAGCCAAAGCCGGTATATGATGAAAAAACCAAAAAATGGGCTAAGTCCTTTCTTGAGCAACCATCCCAGATATTGATGAATCTGGAATAAGACTATGACCGGGAGATTATTAAGCAAGCACAGAAGAAAAAAATCACAAGTGCAAAAAGCGGGAAGCAATTTGCCCAGCTCGGAGCACAAAAGAATCAATCGGTCGCCCCGTTCAAAGTCATTTCAGACCTCGACAAGGCCTTCAGAGCTTAAATGGATATGGACATGCAAATAATGGACCCTAGAGCCTGTAATAATGCTGCACTAATGGGAATCACTATATCGTAGGCCAAAGCACTTGCTACCGAAGCAAAAATGTCTCTTTGTCAATATTTAGGCTATGAAGATACACCAGTGGGTCAGATAGTACGTAAGTATATCCAAGGGGAGCCTCTAGTCAGTAATAAGGAACTCGCGCGTCTATCCATACATATGCGAAATCTGCACAAATGGTACATGTCGCAAGCAGAAAAAAACATCAGAAAGATTGGTTTCCGGTGGACGTTAGAAAGGAGCATCACTTCAAACCATACTCGGTAAAGGATCAAATGACCGAACTGTTTCAGTGATACAACCAGCGCGCCCTCGACAAATCTATCATTGGTTCCTACCGTCTATAAGTGATTTATTTCTATGATTAAGTTTGTAGCTCAGCTCATTCATTGCATTTAATATATTATCCTAACTATATGTCCTTTTGTATGATATTATATTCTGCAGGATGAAGATGCTTGAATGCAAAAGAGTTACTCCCTCCGTCCAGGATTATTGGGCTTAATCGGAGCAGCACTGTGACCAAGGTAGAATTCTATTGGTGGAGAAAAATCGCATAGACATGTTATAATCATTGATTTCCTCTCATTAACTATGAGGATTAATTAGTAGAGCAGATTTTCCGTTACATGCAATGTCATGCATAGGGTAGTCTTATGGAGTCATGCACAAAAGGTTGCCACATGGCTGGTTCCCAGGAATCGAAGCAATTAAACCACGAATTAAGTAGCAAATATAGCCTAATTTTTTGGAATTTTCCTAATTCTACTAGTAGCCCAATAAACCTGGATGGAGGGAGTAGAAGATACGACGTTGGGTTCATTGACCCATATATCGTTAATGAATATACATTAAAGAATCACCCAAAGGACGTGGAGGAAGACCTGTGCAGGTTCTTAACGGAGAATAATTTTGTTAAGGAAATACTATTTCCTTACAACTTCAAGTGAGTGTTTATATCTTGTACACATTTTATTTTTGCTTACTTGATGAGCTATGCATGTATGCTTATCTAAACGTCCACAGATTCCACTGGATCATGCTAAACATTCAAGTTGACAACTCCCTAGTTGAAGTCCACGACTCATTAAGTTGAGAACAAGAGTAGTGGAGCGACATGAAAGCAATGCTCCATAAGTAATTTCAATCATTATCGCATTATATCGGCCTCTTTCATTCATTTCCTGATATCAATTAACTTTAACTCCTTTGTTCATTTTCTTTGCCGAGCAGGTGTTGGACACGGTTCAGACAGAAAATACCATGTCCATTCAAAGAGGAGCTAACTTATAAAATGGTGAAGAGTTTACAACAGCCACCGCGAACTCATTTATCTGGATACTACGTCTTCGAGTACATCCGCGAGTTGACCAGTGAGCAGAAAGTTGACTCACATTATATTTATGATTTGCGAGAGAAACTAGAGCCAGACCAGCGCATAAGAGCAATTTAAGAGAATCTAGCAGGATTTATGATGACGGAAGTCCTTGATGTACATGGAGAGCATTATGCGAATGACGTGGAACTCGATTTGCCTTAGTGATCTCCATGTAGATGATATGATATATATATTCATCAATGACCATGTAATTCAAAACATTTCTTCCTTTTGATATATATATCATCAATGTATGCTTTCAAGGGATTGATTAATTATATAGATGCATCAACATGTACTGTGTATGTACTAGAGTAGAATATGTGTACTTAAATATATGTTTGAAATTATAGTGAAATAAAAAACGAAAAAGGAACGAAATGACAAAAAAATAAGGAAATACACAATCTCTGCCGCGGCAGAGAAACACACAATTCTCTGCCGCGGTAGGAAACCTTATAGTTCCGGGTGGTGTTACGGCCCAGGACTAGAGGTTCCCCCCCCCCTCCCGCGGCGCTGAAACAGCCACGTGGCTGTTATCAGTCGCGGGCCGTAGCGAGCCGGGACTATGGGGGGGCCTCTAGTCCCGTTTTCGCAGTCCCGGGCCCAAAACCGGGACTAGAGCCCGTTGCGGCTCGGGACTACAGCCATGTTTTCCACCAGTGTTGCATGCCCAACAACCAATCTTTCCTTCGAAGCGACTCTCTACTGGGTACCAATCCGAGTTCCTTAGTTTTCTATAATTAATAGGTATCCCAAGGTATCTAAATGGAAGAGATCGAGACTCACAACCAAATAGTTGTTTATATTGTTCTTGTGCCTCTTTAGCCTTTCCAAAACAGATAATTTCACTCTTATAGAATCAATTTCATATTAACGTCTTTTTGTAGACCGTTTTACATAAATAAAATAGTGTCATCGGCTTATTATAGAATTGAGATTCCTCCTCGACAACATGAGGGATAAGTCCTCCAACTTGACCATCTTCTTTTTCTCTAGCTATCAAGATGGCCAACATATTTGCAGTAATGTTGAACAACATAAGTGACATGGGGTCACCCTGTATTAAACCCTTTTGAGTTTGGAAATAATGACCAATATCACCATTTTCCTTTATACTCCCACACTACCTCCCTCAACAAACTGCTTGATCAACTTACAACACTCTGGTGAAAATCCTTTAATATGCATCATTTGTTGCAAGAAGGACCATTTAACTTTATCATGAGAGTTTTCAAAATAGACTTTTAAAAGAACATCATCCATTTTCTTCCTATGAAGTTTATGTATTGTTTCATGCGAGATAACGACGCCCTCAAGTATATGTGTTCTAGGCATGAAAGAAGTTTATGTAGGTCTAACCACTTTTTTAGCAATTGCCATAATGCGATTGGTGGCTATCTTTGTAAAAATCGTGAAACTCACATTTAAGAGGCATATAGATTTATAATGTTGAATTTGTATCGCATTTCATTTTTGGGCAGCAGGGTAATGACACCAAATTTTAATTTAAACAAATATTAACCCGCGTTACGTAGTTGTATAAACATTGCTATTAAATCACCCTTAGTAATGTCCCAAAGTTTCTGATAAAACTCCATTGCAAACCCATCTAGTCCCGGCATCTTATTCAACTCCATTTGGAAGATAGCTGCGGTATGTCATTTTCCTTTGGAGATAACTGTGGTATGTCATGTATCATATTTTATGTCATTGAGAAGCTTGATGGTGTCGGTCCCCCAAATAGCTTCTTATAGCACTCAGTTATATACATACATAATTTTAGATTGTCTTCACCCACTATGGTTCCTTCGTCTTGTTCAAGTCGGGAGTTTTTCCTTTTTCTTTTTTCCGTGTTTTCCATTTGCAATCAAATAAAAATACTTTGAATTATTTTTCTCTTCTTGAATATGTTTAACTTTTGCTTGTTGGACACATTTTGTTTCTTTATCTCGTCTAAGATGTATGATACTCTCATTAGTCTCCATAAGGAAATCCTTTCAGCTGGGCTAAGTGGACCAAAATTATGCTTCTAGGTCCAAAGTGTCAATAATATGTAATAATCGTTCTTTCTCTTTCTTATATTTGTCACTCAAGTTTTTGGCCCATCCTTTTAAGTAGCTATGAATATGTCTTATATTTTTTGTCATCTTTCAATAGGTGTCTGACCATGAGTCACAGCTTCCCACTCGTCTTTCACCATCTCATAAATTTTTACATGACAAAACCATGATAGTTCAAACGAGAGCGGTGCTTTATGTCCGAGATGAGCCTGCTGGCCTGAGTTAATTAGTAACGGTGTATGATCAGACTAAGGATGGCAGTGGGTACCCTTTACCTTACTTAGTAAAGTGAACTAAAGTTTTGGCAAAACATCACTTTTTAAGAAAACTAGTTCATTTGTTTGAACTAAGCTAAACTAGAGGGTATCCTAAAGGTTCCAAAGTTCCATTTCTAAATCAGACCTTGATATTGTTAGAGCCCTGACCGTAACTAAGGCGGAATTTCTTGCTGAGTTAGTAAGAATGTGTGAATCTGAAACTCTTCCTATGGTGGGGATTACAATATTCTTAGGTGTAAGAAGAAAAGAATAATGATAACTTCAGCGCATATTGGTCATTTTTTTATTACAATAATAGAAAGCCTAGATTTGAGAGAAATTGTTCTCTCCGAAAAACAATATACATGGGCCAATCTAAGAGAAAATCGCACATATGAAAAATAATATCATTTTCTTGCTAGTGCTAATTGGGAACAGAAGTTTCCCTTAGTGGTGGAGAACGCAAACTGTTATATAATGGGTGAAAAAAAGTGACGTCTGTATTCGCAAATTTATCGTGCATTTGTTCCAAACTTGATACATCGGATCGCTGGCAAGTGGCAAGGAAAGGGTATGCACAAATGCTACTAGATTCGTGTCCTACCCAATATGGCGTAAACCGATTTGTAGTCCATCCCAACTCAAATGGATCTCTCGTTTACAGGAAACACAGCCTGATCCAAAATTTTCTTTATGATAATTAACAGGTCTTAGTTTCTCAAGCATCAGAAAGCCAACCTGATACAAATATGTAGTATATCGATGGAGGTAAGAATAAATACATCGGAAAGATACAACATGCATCCATGCATTGGTCACTCGTTATACGATCCAAAACTTCTTGTCCACATGACAGGATTTAGAAAACCTGTACTGACGTGGCTAGGCCACTATGTAATTCTTGGAACATGTCACACTCTCTGCCTATTTATTTTACATGTACTACGTGGTGATGGAATTGCGCTCACTCTTCTATCTACACCTTGTGCCCTCTATAGCCACAGGGCAGCTGCATTCCTTATCATGGGGATAAGCTCGCCACTGAGATGGAAAGACATGACCTTGTTGGTGCCACCGACAAGCTTCCCACCGATGAACACCACCGGGACAGGCGGCTCCCTCCCGAGAAGCTTGACGAGCGCCTTCTCCATCTCCTTGCACTTGGGGTCATTGTCTAGTTCATGCTCTAGGGCGTTGACACCGAGTTCGCGGAAGAGGCGGGTCACCGTGTGGCACATGCAGCACGAGTCCAAGGTGAAGATCACCACCGCTCTCTCTGACGCCAGCTTCATCACACGGTCCATCTGCGCTGTCTAATGTATCTTCACAAAACCTCATTGCTAACCTGTTACTGCTAACGTGTTAACTAGCTAGAGAGCGTCTTAGTATCTACGCAGTTGACTCTATGTGTTTGTATGGAAGGAATTTGGGGATGGTATGGTAGCAGGGGTGTGGGTATCCTTTTATAGGATCATACAATGGTTTCATTAGGATCCAATGAACTTTGGAATATTTTCCTGTGTCCACCTATGCTAGAGAAATCTCAGATGTGCCTATAGGGCATCTTCCTTTTTTACATGGATTTGGCCGGTTAGGCCATGTGTTTACTAGCTTCAACCTGGCCATACTTCGCCACTACTACCAGGTGCCAACTAGCGCAATGCTCCAGCAAATGTGTCCGCAACGACAATAACCGTGTCAAAACGACAGGGTCAGTGTATACCAGATTATCCATATGGCACGTACGGCCAATTAATCGATTTTTTTTTTTTGCGATCGGCCAATTAATCGATTTTGACCCGCTAAGCAACAGGCGGTGAGTCCCCCCAGTTTCAGAATAACATCCAGACAGGTCCTCTCATCACTTATCTATATGCACATAATCTGTCCAAGTGGCGTGCTTTTTCTCTGAATATTTTGATACTTCTGCTTTGGTAAACCATAGCGCGCCTGGCCTTATCAGATATTGAGGCATCGCGACGCCATGATCCGACGACGTTGCAATCTTTTCTTTTGCTTTGACACCCTCACCGAATTTGATCCAACAAAACTCAACTAAAGCAAGGAAAGTTATGTGGTGCTGCCAACATATATATGCTACTTGCATGATGCTCGAACATCTCCACAGAAAGTAAGATATACGATAATAATGTGTTGTCATTTCTTTCTCTTCGTTTTTATGTATATATGACGCAATCTGGTGAAACAATTCTCAGATACTTTCTTGTGCTAGCCTGTAGAATAACATATGTATATGAAATGTTTGGAATATTTTCTCGTGTTCACCCGAGCATTTTTTAATATTTTGGGCAGTGTTAGTCATATTATGGGCAGTATCGTTGTCTCTTTTCTCAGATAGTGGTTTTGCCTCATGCAAATTCTTCGGCTAAAAACTTGTTTAAGATTTTTCTTTGTAGTATTTTAATATCATCCACAAATTCTTGTGAAAAGAACATGTGTGCTAAAACCCCTTTTAAATACCTTGAAATGAACCTATATACCACTAGTAAGAAAATATGTCTAAAGATTAGTTAGACAGCAAATATATTTAGTATCTCAACGTTATTAGTAATATATGACCGCAAATAGAAATGGAAACTATAAATTGCATTAACTGGGGCAGCAATTGTGTAGCAAGAGTCCTATGCAAATATGCACTATGATCCTAACAATTTTTGTACATACCCCTCAGTGGCTGAATGCATGCATGCACTTCAGCCTGAATAATACTACGGTTGGTCATGTACTTCTCACTTCAATAAATTTCAGCAAAATATCAATATGTTTAGTAATCATTGTGGTTTATACAAAAATAATAGTGTGTCTGCCAAAATATTTCAACTAATGTGCATGGTAGTACTCAGAAATCCATGTATCTCCAAAAATTTGCTTGGATTTCTATAGAATTCAAGTAAGATTTTCAGTCCTTCGCGATATTAATATATTCTCTTAATCTCTTTATCGAAGAAAATAATCTTTTCAGTCCTTTAGTCGAAATGGAAATTGAAATTCAGCAAATTTAGCTATGGAAGAAATATTTTTGAAACTCAAATTTTGCAGAAAATGCATCAGCAAGGACAAGAACCCTGTCGATAATGATGAGGAATACCATACGGTACGGCTAATGCATTGCTAGGACCGGATTCTGCACCGACTAGTTGAGATGGTTTATAAGGAACCAGTGACTAGTCGCCTCTATTTCGGAATAGCATCCACATATTGCCTCTCATCACTTATCTGTTGGCACCGAATACATCAAACTTTGCTTCTTTTTTCTCTGCATATTTAGTTACGATTCTACTTTGTGAACCACATCACAGCCTGACCTTATCAGATGTGGAGGTGTATTGACGGCACGATCTGACTGTAGTGCAATCCTCGGCTTTATCTTTATCCTCATCAAATTCTCCTAAAAAGAGTTCATATCAAGATGCTTGTTCGTGCAAAATTTTGGTACTCCAAGCTTTTCCAAAAAAGTAAGATATACATTATCCGATCTTTCTTTTTTCTGTTTTTTCATTGTTAATACTTGCAAATAACCTGGCACAATCAGAGAAAGGTGGATTTCCGGTGGAAAAGAAAAGAGGTATCTCGTTTGAACGAAAAATGGAGTATTCTCTAGAGCAATCTCCATTCCTCCAGAATCTTACTATTCCTAGAAAATTATTGGCTCCTCACATTCTCAAGGGGTAGTATTGGACTCTTGGCTCCTGCAACTGTATTCCATTAGCTCTTCAATCAAATCTTTTCACTACCCCTCTCTACAAAAGAGCACTTCTCAAATTTGCATCAGTGAGAGCAAGTGTAGTTTGTTTTAGAAAACTTATTTGTTCATTGTTAGTTGAAGGCTGGAAGCAACTGTGGCTTATGTATAACTTCTCTTTTTGTACAGGAGGATATAACTCCCGGCCTCTATGTTGATCCATGCATGCATCCATATATACATTATTCATTCTAACGAATAAAATTGGCTTATGTAAGAAAAATGGAAGACCATACTATTCCCGAAGTTAGAATTTCCAGCACTTTGAATTAGACCTACTATTTTGTTCTCGTAATCACTATATATAAATACAAATATGCTATAGTTACTTTCATTGGCACCTATGATGGTTTCCCTTTCTTATGAAAATCATGGTAAAGAAGTTCAAAAAAATCAGGGTAGACTCTTTGATGGGTGCATCACAACACATAAAACGCTCTCAATTTACTACATTCCGGCTATATGTCTGCCATGTTGTGCCAACTATTGAGAGGATATTATGCCATCATTTAATTATGAAAATAGATGATAAACATTTTTTAAATCTTTGATAGCCATCAGCACGACGAGTACGGCCAGGAATATACGACATCTTTGAACATTAAACATTTTTTATGTGGTAAAGGTGGCCTAAATATTTCCACCTAAAAATGTTTTGTGAAATTCATGAAATATGTACTACATGATTTCTTTTTATGCCGATGAAAGATTTTTGGAAAATGAAGGTTGAGAAACTTGCCCTAACTTTGTGCAGGTTCTAAAGGGGCTTGAAAGTGGACCACAATAAACAGGCGTTGCGATGTCCAACATTGCCATCCAATCGCTCTCGTCGGCCATTACCTCGCAACCCTGTTGTCGTTGCGTTATCCCATGTTGCCTCTCTAGATCCATTCTCTAATGCAGAGTAATCTTCCAGTGATCAGATCAACCAACGGTGGTAGCAATAGCACAGTAACCAAAAAGAACTTGGGTTATTGGGACAAAGTAAATATTTAAGTTATTAGTCATACTCTTTTAAAGAAGAGTAATACCCTGGCCTCCGCATCGATTGATTCATGTAGCTCTCTTAATTTCATGTAACTAGTTCATAAGAATTACACCAGTTTAGGGAAATCGAGAGGACAAACAAGACATCATTCTGATATATATGATTTTATTGTCGATGAGAAATGACATAATGCTCATGCTAATCCTCAAAATAGTGTTTTCCATAGGTCCACTTACGAATCATCAAGGAGTATTTTTCATGGGCTGAAGATTCAGCTGATCTTTTTGTGCAGTGCAAAAAAATTAAGCATCATCACTGGTATGTCATTTCACCTACACTATCCAAAAAAACTATTTACAAAAAGTGTCACAGGGCGTCACTATAGCGATGGGGTAAAGTAGGACACCCCTGTGATATGCATAAATTCATGATATTGTTCAGTTGAGAAAACTGTAGCAAGAAGTTTAGGACAAAACAGATATTAATAATTTTCATTCCCAATAAATGAGCAGTACATCTGAATGCTTCAAAAGCAAGCTGAACTTCGTTAGGTAGATGAATGGCAATTTCATGCATATCATGGGTAGCAAAAAAATTGCTAACCATGCTAAGCAGGAAGGTACAACTCATCTGACCAGGTGTACCATTTGTTTCTTTCTCTTTTCTTTAGATGGCTGTTTCATGTATCAACTCTAAGCAACCCATGATTTAATCTTGTGTACACTTGAATTGGTAATAAGATAATAAAAGCTGCATGCATCTACGATGCAGAGGCTGGGGCTAAGTCCCCATTTCGAAAAAAAATCTGGCTAATGAATTATCAATATGGTTTTGCACCTGGTCAAGTAACTATCATCATAATGACTTAATATTAATTTACTTAGAATTTATGGTTCATAGTTTGAATTTAATTTACTACGTAAGTTAATTAAATATTACATAACTAAATGTAATTATCAGAGGTGAGAATAACTTATATAAGGATAATATGCATGACTAAATGAGGTAAGAGAAAATAAAATAAAGGCCAATTTAGTGATATGTAGTGGTGAAGATAATGAATTCTAACAATATTTACAAAAATGAAGTGGTGAGATAATGAAATCTAACTGAATTTTTAGTATCACAAGTTTCTTTTTCATATACGGAATAGATAAATATCAATATAATATCAACTACACTCAGCCTCTACAACAATATAATAACTAAAGCAAGTCTAACAATTAAACGATAGACACAGCCAAAAAAAGAACAAAAAAACAAAGACCCCACCGAAGTAATCAGAGACTCGCAACAACAATAGCACCACTAGTGGTGATTACACCTCGACTCCGAAAAATCTTGAGACGAAAGCCAATAGTGCCCAAGCACCATAGTCAATAGGTCTAACCAACATGGTCGGATCCTGGGATTTTCCACCTTGGAAAACAGCTAATCTTGAGACAATGCTTTCAACAAGAAAATGACTAAGGAGCCACCATCGCTAGGTACAACCACCAAAGGTTAGGCCTAGGGTTTTCAACACGGAAAGTAAGACAGGGAACTCCAAGAGCACCATCAAAAACGAACGCTACCGATGTCACCACCCCACTCGTTAAGAATACTTATGCAAAATGTCGATCTTCTGACACACATATTTCTCCCAATCTGATGTGAGTACTCCCTAGGATCTTCTCGGATTGACACGAGCATGCGAGATGAAACCTCAGGGCCTATCTGGTCTTTTCACACATGACCACCATGATCCCCCATCAACACCTTGGTTAGCATGACAATGGAGTCGCCAAGGCTGACCCAAAGCGGATGGACTTTTCCACTAGCCATGAGAAAAATCTTCACGTCAGGCCGCATGCGTGGGCAGAACAAGTGAAAATCCAATCGCATTGTCTACCACATATGCAATCTAATGCATGAGTATTCAAGAACGCACACTTCCTTGGTGATGTGCGCTTGCCCTTGCCGGAGCAGCCTGTGATAAACATAGTCGCCCGATTAGCACTATGATCAATAGGATATGCACCGTGGCCAACAGATATCCCACCTCAATTTGATATACCGCCACGAGAAGAGGGTGTACATGTCGGCGGTGGCATAGAATGCTAGATTCGTCGAGTTAGATAGGTTTTATTGCGGAAGGAGGCCTTCTCCAGCGGCGGCATGGTGAAGGTATGGCGTAGAAGGGGGCTTTGGGTGGCGGCGTACCATCGTCCTCCCTAGTCACCCTAGATGGCGACCCAGTAGGCAGAGCTAGGTGTTATTAGGCGTCCATTAGGAAACTATTACCTCCGTTGTAAAATATAAGATGTTCGCTTCCGCTTTAATACTCCCCATTGTCCAAACTTAAACACAATAACAACTGTTATCGCATTGTACCCCTTCATAACTAAGGGCATGATGATCATTGACATATTAAAAGTTAATCATTAACAAATAATTAAATAGTATTTATTCTTGTAGAAAACCCACATGGTCCAAATGAATATATATGGAACAGTACGAGATCTCCTCGCAGATGGTTCCAAGCATCACTTAGTAATTCGTAGGTACAAGAGTACATGTCCTACGTATGGACGTGTGACACTACGGGCTTAGATCCGGATCACGTTGGTCCAAAGAATTTAAATCAGGATTAAAATCCAGTTAATATAGAAATACAAAGTTACCCTTTTATGTTTTGGGAGGTAGGAATATTTAAGTAATCCTCTCGAGCTCGCGATGGTGACGGTGCTTCCTCAGGACCAGCCTCTCGAGCTCAAGGTCACCTAGAAGTTGGTTCACGCGGAGCCGTGTGTGGCACTATCGGGGCACAAGTGGCTGGTCCGCTGGGTCTTGGGCTTAGAGTTTGCCGTATCCTTCCCCTCGGTGGAGATTCTGCGCATGTGTGCCTTTGGCTCCTCGTTCACTATCCCTATCCACGTGCTGAACGTCGCGATCAGGCCCTCTTCGGGGGACCATGAGTCGTCTGCTACCCTCTCAAGGGTATGGATTCGCCTGGGAGGGGTCCCCCTAGAGGCCAGGACAGTGGAGATTGTGGTGCTGATCTCCCAGCCAGTGGGCAAGTTCTAGGAGGTGGACCCTCGCTCTCTCGCGGGCAATGGGTAAATACAGATGAAGATCATGTGCCTAGAACCTGTCGTGTTCCCTATCACGCTCCCTTGCTTCTACTTCGGCCGTGTGGGCAGGGACCTCCTGGTGGAGCTGGATGACACTTTAGAGGCTCCGGGGGATAGTTCGCCGCCTCCCTTCCCCCTAACAGATGAACCGGGGCAGGGCGGGAGGCATCTGAGGACTCCTCGAGTGATGGGTCCGATGGCGCGGGCCTATCACTGGCGGACATGCCCTCCCTCCCCTCCTCGGCCTAAGCAGGGGGGTAGGGGGGTGGTCCTCCTCGCACGATGGTGTGTCGGGCTATGCCAGAGCCGACCCTTGCATCGCTGGGCGGGAGGCCCCTCTCCAGGACACCCCTGCTAAGCTGGCCCTAGTGGACCATCCGCACTGCTACCGCCCGTACTACCAGGACCCGCCTTCCTTTGACATCGCCCAATACGGTTTCAACTTCTCCATCGCCCTGTTCTGATCGAGTCCGAGCCGCTGGAGGAGGGTACGCTTCTTAGCTATACTCCCCCTCAACCCTCGTCATAGGTGGAGACCTCCGAGAGTGTGGGGCTAGACGTCTTCTCCTAGTCTACTCCACGCTCCCTGGGCGTGGTGTGCTACACTCTGGCACCTGACACGCTGGACCCCGGCGCCTTGGCGTCATCCACGGTCGACCCCGACACCCCTGTGGCTAGCTCCAAGCTACACTACCCTAGAGCTCCGCGCCAGCCCCCTTTGCCACCCTCTCGCCACAGCGTACGCCTCGCCAGATCTAGGGCAGGTCTGATGGCCCCAGAGCTAACAGTGGAGGAGCACGCGACTCACCGTGTGATGGCCCGCAACGAGTTTCCAGGTACTTCCCTGGTTCCCCATAGTTACCTTCCTCTTTCAGGCCCGTCCCCTATGTCTGGCTCCAGGTTCTCCGTCCTGTCTTCGGTGCCATTGGCCCATCTGGGTGTGGTAGCATCGAATTGTGGTATTGTCTTCAGAGGCGAGAAGTACCCTTGTGTTTCATAGATTTCTACCATCAAGGCGCGGGAGGGGTATGAGGGTGCCATCACCGCACCCCGTGCTCGCGATGCACGGGAGCGGGATCGCGCTCTTATGCTTGCAGGGACCAAGTCCTCTGAGCCAGGTCCCAGCGGCAACCCCCCTACTTCCCATGATGAGAGGGCGGTCACCCACAAGCCACCCCCATTGGTGAGGCCACGTGGGCGACCACCCAAAGTGGTCTCGAAACGCTAGCCTTCATGTCGCTCCCGTTCTGCCCCTAGTATGGGGACCCCTCCAACTGATCGCTCTAGATGGACATCCTTCGTGCCATCCAGGCGTTCATTTGGAACATCAGGGGGTTCGGAAACGACGTCCGCCGCTGCCAGATCAAGGAGTATTTGCGTCAGGAGTTGCCTGATATTTTTGGCCTCCAGGAGAGATTCCGCTAGGACTTCTTTATTGCTGAGATCAAGGGCTTGAGCTGCCACAAGTTCATCTAGTCGTGGCTCCTGGGCAATGGCCACTCAGGTAGTATCCTCCTAGGAGTGAAGGAGGATACCTTCGAGGTATATGAAATGGACCGCGGGGAGTTCTTCGTGAGTATGGCACCCACCCATAGACAATCTCGCCTCAAATGGGAGGTGATCATTCTCTATGGCCCCGCAGACCATCGGAGGTCTGCTGAGTTTTTGCTTGAACTCAAGTCGAAAGTGGAACGGACAGAGACCTCCGTAGTTGTTCCTGGGGACTTCAACCTTATCCGTTCCATTGATGACAAGAGCTCAGCAAACGTGGACCTCCATAGGATGCGTATGTTCTATGACTGCATTGCAGACCTCACCCTTAGAGAGATCATGCGTGCGAGCACGCGATATACTTGGACCAATAACTAGCTCGACCCCGTACGTAGTGTGGTCAATCGGGTTCCCTGTGTCCGTGGATTGGGAGTTGGCCTTTCCTCTGTGCTCGCTATGGGCGGTCACCAGGCTGGGCTCAGACCATACCCCCTCCTCCTGTCTACGGGGGAGGCCCACCTCCGTGGCCGAACCGCTTCCTCTTTGAGACCTTCTGGCTCCAGAAGCCTAGTTTTGTGTAGGAAGTTCAGACGAGATGGCTCACCGTAGCAACAGACCCTCCTCGCATGTTCTATGAAGTTGAAATCTGGCAGCACTATGCCAAACTGTCCCATTAATTCATGGAAGGTTGGGGAGCTAATGTAGTGCGGCTCTGAGGGAGCAGAAGGCAGTTCCGCTCCAGGAGATTCAGGCATTATACCAGGAGGATGATCAGGCCGGCCTCTCGGTAGATGTCTGGTCTCATAGATACTCCCTAGATACCTCTATTATGTAGATCTACTAGGGGAGGAAGCATTTTGGTGATAGCGGAGTCATTGGAATTGGATTATCCAGGGGCAATCGAACATTGCCTACTTCCATGCCATTGCTAATGGTAGGAGGAGGAAGTGATCGATCCCGTGCCTCTGTGATGGGGACTCTCTCTTGGAGGATCCGAGAGAGATCTCCTCCCATATATACGCCTTCTACAAGGAGTTATTCTCGGCATTATCCTGGTCAGGTCTCTCCCTGGCTCCGGATTTCTGGACGGGGGAGGCATAGATTACTCCTATGGAGAATGCGGAGCTCACACTCCCCTTTCTTATAGAGGAGGTGGAATCTGCGCTTAGGGCCATGAAGACCAACTCGGCCCCTATGCCGGATGGTCTGTTGGTCCTTTTATTCCAGACCTTCTTGGCTCAGTTGGATCCGGTCATCATGCAGATGTTCCAGAAGTTCTACACTAGGACCCTCAAGATGTCCAGGCTCAACTTCGGGGTGATTACTTTGATCCCCAAATTAGTGGGGGCCACAGACATCCGCGAATTTAGACCAGTCACCATGATCAACATCATCCAGTGCATCTTTTACAAGGTCTATGCCTTGAGGCTCGCCCCAGTGATGGAGCATTTGACCCACCCCCTCCAATTTTCCTTTCTTAAGGGATGCTTGATTCATGATGGTGTCCTTTATCTCCATGAGATCATTCATGATGTCAAGATACGCCATCATAAAGGAGTGGTTCTTAAGTTAGACTTCCAAAAGGCATATGATCGCCTGGACTGGACCTTCCTCGGGTTGGTGCTGGAGAGGAGGGTCCTCGATGACAGAGTGATTGGCTGGACTATGCAATTTGTGATGACCGGGAACACCGCGATAAACATCAATGGCAAGATTGGCCCCTACTTTAGCCCTTCCTGCGGAGTGAGGCAGGGGTATTCATGGGGATATGCCAATCGGGGTATCCACGAAGGCAGGAAGCGACTGGCACACGATGATGTCGAGCAGGCCAGCAATGAGGGTGACTGGAATAAAGGCACTAATGAAGATCGTCGAATGGACATGAAGTCCCAAGACCATAACTAGGCCCAGTAGGATTAGGTCAACCTCCCGAAATCCTTACTGATTCGGTTGAGATATTGTAAAACCCTAGTGAGGTGCCCCTATATAAGCGTCCCTAGGGTTCCCATTATGGTGAACGAGTTATTAGCTACCCCATCCTTGCGACTCGCTGCCCATATGCCGAGTTCGCACACCTTGTAATCTCACTCGCAATTAATACAATCAAACATGAAGTAGGTATTTACCCTACGGGGGCCGAACCAGGGTAAACCCTGTGTCCTGCCCTCAATATCGATCCGCGGCGCTCTTTCCCTACTTCGACTCAATCGCTACCCCTGGTAGCGACTTCCGTGGCCATTCCCACGACAGGGATCCTATATCCCGCTCCTCATTAACTCAGCAGTGGATGCCCTTGCAAAGATTCCGTATAGAGCCAGAATCACTGGCCACATATCAGGAGTGGTGGGGCACCTGATCCCTGGAGGTGTGATGACTCCTTGATGGCACCAGAAAACTTGGTGCTTGATGTGGAGTCTTGTTGGGAACCCCAAGAGCAAGGTGTGAAGCGTATAGCAGCAAGTCTTCCCTCAGTTGAGACCGAGGTTATCGAGCCAGTAGGAGTAAGGAAACGCCGCACAGGTGTTGCAAGCAACACGGAGACCTGCACAACACAAACTCAAGACTTTGCCCCAACGAATCAGTGAGGTTGTCAAGCTCACCATTTTGCTGTAACAAAGGATTAAACATATGGTGTTGAAGGTAATGGTTTGCATCAAGTAAACAGGTAACAGTGGAAGATGTATCAATCGTAAAGATTGGACCGGGGTCCATAGTTCACAAGAGATGATCTCCTTAGATAAACAACATTGCATGAAGGGTAAACAAATTACAGCGGGGCAATTGACAAGAACTGAGCAAGGCATAATAATGCAATTACTAGCCAGAAAGATCCTATGAGGTTGATTGGGCAATACAACAATATACATAGACCGTCATCCAACTGCATCAATGACTAGAAGTCCACCTTTAGGTTATCCTTCGAACCCCCTCCAGTATTAAGTTGCAAGCAACAGACAACTGCTTTAAGCAAAGTGTGTAGGGTAAACAATCCACATGTTTCATGAACACGAGACCGTTGTTTTCTCCCTAGTAGCAACAACACATTTACAACCGAAGAGATTTCTGTCACTTCCCTTGGAAACTAGAGGCATGAACCCACTATCGAGCATAAATACCCCCTCTTGGAGTCACTAGCAACTACTTGGCCAAGATAACCACTAGCAACGAAGAGCATGCAAGATCACAAACAACACATACATGATAGAATCATAAATATAAATCCATTAATCAAACCAACATAATAATCTCAATATCCATCGTATCCCCGCAAACACAACATGCATGATTACAAATAGATTAGATATTGATCATGAACTAAGCTCACAAGCTCTATACATGAAAGCACAAAGCAAGAGATACAACCATCTAGCTACTACATGGACCCATAGTCCAAGGTGGAACTACTCACGAATCATACCAGAGAGAAGGCCTCCAGGATGATCTCCCCTCCGGCAGGGTGCCGGGAAGAGATTCAGATCCCCCTCCCCCGATCTAGGGACGATGTTGGCGGCGGCTACAGACGGTTCCGTGGATTTTTGATCGGGTACTCAGGGTTTCTGCATCGAGGGCTTCTTATAGGTGAAGGGGCGAGACCGAGGGCGGCCAGGGACGCCAAATCCTAGCCAGGCACGGGCCCACCTGCCCCCGCGCTTGGGGTGGGTCTGGCCCCCCTGGCCGGCCCCTCCGGCTCTCCTCTGGACTTCTTGTTCCCCACGGAAAGTAATTGACTTTGACGTTTGTCCCGTCCAATTCCCAGAATATTTCTTTACTAACTTTTCTGAAACCAAAAACAGCAGAAAACGGGCATCTGGCACTGTTGCAACTTGTTAATAGGTTAGTACCATAAAACATGTAAAAAACACCTCAAAGTGTAGACAAGCAAAGCAAAGTAGATACAAAACAAGCATGGAGCATCAAAATTAATAGATACGTTTCCAACGTATCAGCATCCCCAAGCATAACTCCTGCTCGTCCTCGAGTAGGTGAGTGATAAACAGAATAATTTTGAGGTGACATGCACCCTCACAATAAAGATCCAACCATTTGCAGGCATTGAAAGCTGGGATCAAAGAACTCTAAACATGTGCATGAAAGATGGAGTTCTAACAATAGGACAAAGTAACTATGCATGCAACTTGACAAGCTACAAACACAACATGCATGATTACAAATAGATGATTTTGATCATGAACGGAGCTCACAAGATCTAAACATGGTATCAAAAAGAAGGAGAAACAACCATGTAGCTACTGTATGGACCCATAGTCCAAGGTGGAACTACTCACGCATCATACCGGAGGCTGGAATGGTGATGAAGAAGGCCTCCGGGATGATCTCTCCCCTCCGACAGGGTGCCGGGAAGAGCTTCAGATCCCCCAGATTTAGGGACAATGGTGGCGGCGGCTACGGACTATTTTGTGGATATCTGATCGGGTACTTAGGGTTTTGGCATCAGGGGGATTATATAGGCGAAGAGGCGAGGCTGGGAGGGTGCGGCCACCCTGTGGCGCCCCTCCGGTTGCCCTTCGGTCTTTGTGTTCATCTCAGTGAAATATTTACTTTGGATTTTTTCCCGTATAACTCCGACAATATTTCCTTACTAGCTTTTCTGAAACCAAAAACAGCATAAATTAGGAAATTGGCTCTGTGGCAACTTGTTAATAGGTTAGTCCTAGAAAATGTATAAAATTACCTCAAAATGTAGACAAAGCATAAAAAAGTGGATACTGAACAATCATGGAACATTAAAAATTATAGATACGTTTACAACGTATCAAGCATCCCCAATCTTAACTCCTGCTCGTCCTCGAGTAGGTAAGTGATAAAAAGAATAATTTTTGAGGTGACATGCACCATCACAATCAAGATCAAACCATTTGCGATCATTGAAAGCTAGGATCAAAGAACTCTAAACATGAGCATGAAAGATGAAGTTCTAACAATAAGACATAGCAACTATGCTGCAACATAAAATGATACAAACAAAGATTCATGAATAACAATGCATTGAGAGACGTTTGTTTGTTTCACATATATAAAACATAGCATAGTGGCATTCATCTTGTCCCTCATGGAGTAGCAAAAAATAAATGCATAGGACACCTTGAAATTTCATAAGGGTGACTAGATACAAATAGTTCAAGAACAATCAATATCAACATTATGAATCAATCAATAAGTTTTGGGACAATGCACATAGAACTAAGAATGGCAACTATGCTCTCTTAATTGGTGCCTAAGGATATAAGGTGGAGACTCAATATAAAAGTGAAAGAAAGGCCCTTCATAAAGGGAAGAAGAGATTTCAAGTTTCATAAAGAGATTCCAAAAATTATGGTACTTGTTAGCTTTCAGCTCTCATTGCCTCTATCATAAGCATCTTGAAGTCATTAAGGTTAAAGTGAACAAAATATGGAGTAAATGCTTGACAAAGTATAAGTTGACAATCTCATGTCCCTTGAGTAGGAGGGCTGCTCCTCATGCTACTCAACTTTAGTTACCGGTAAGTTCTTGTCATAGTAAGTACATGTGTATCATAGAGAACCGCTAACAGGGTACCCCTTGCCCCATGACACACGAGCTATCCCATATCAAAATGACAAGGCAAGCATACAATGAGCATCTCAGCAATCTTCTTATTTACCATGGTAAAATGGTGCTTTTTTATCTCTTTCCTCTTTTCTTATCTTTTTTTTCTTTTTCTCAATCTCTTTTTTCTATCTCCCTTTTTTATAAGAAGAATGCTTCATAGATTGCTCACTATGGTGATTCTGCAAGTTTCCACCATGATTAGGCATGGCTTAGGCTAGCGGCCTAGGTGTTTCTTTAACAAATATAGATAACTCCATGGACTTACAAGGTCCCCTTTTATTTCACAACGACGACATCCATAAACAAAAGAGCATGATATCAACTGGGTAGATATTTACAAGTGTTGAAAGTGTTCCCCGTGACAGCATGGTTCTGCTAATTACCAACTTATAAGTGCAAGCATATACAACATAGATGACACAATGGTTCAAGTTTATTAGGGGCAAGAAAAATATAGTGTGCCATCAAGTTTGTGAGAGCTTTAACCACTAACTTTCACATAACAAGTTTAATTTGGAAGACAGATAAAACAAGAATATACTTAGAATGGTGTAACACACCATGCATAGGAATTTATAGTGGAAACTTTGGAATAACTTGCTTTATTGGGAGTTGTATGCATAAGTAGATCTTACTCAATACAAGTGGAGGCTACCAAAAGACTGGGAGCGACCAACTAAGAGAGCAATAATGGCCATAATCATGCAAAGCGACAAAACATTACTAATCAAAGCATAAATTGGTATCACAAGTCAAAAACTAAATGATCATAGAGGCTAAGGTTACTGCTTCATAGTCATAACATGTTGTGAGCATGTGCCAAGTTAACCCAAACAAAGCATCAAAGGAGAATACCACAATACTATGCTTTTGTATGCTAAAACAACGCATGATTCTTTCAAGGAACATTAAGCAATCTCAATTGTTTGGAACACGTCATGATACATCAATAATCACTAAGCATAAGGTTAAAACAACATCTAGCATGACATGATAAAGTCTAAGACATGGTCAAAGCAAGCTCCATTTTGTACTACTAAAGCAAGAACTTCCTACTCCTTTCCAGCACCAATCAACTTATTTGAAACAACACAGCGAAAGCGGGGGTCCAACTAGTTTATTCAAGAAAACTAAGCAAAAGAAAAACCAAAAACGAAAACTAAGACGCTCCAAGAACAACACAACTATGCATGAAACAATAAAAATGAAGTGTCTAGACGTGAGATTTTTATTGATGAAGAAGGGGATGCCTTGGGCATCCCCATGCTTTGACGCTTGTACCTCTTGAATATTTCTTGGGGTAACACGGGGTGGCATCCCCAAGATTTATAGTTTGTCCATTCTTCATCTTATTACATCATTCTTTCCTTTCACCTGAAAATTTTCCTTCATACAAAACTTCACACAATCTTGATTAGCAAAATTAGTGCATTCAAAAGATAATAGACCTTTGGGTTTAGTTTCAAAATAGAAAACTTTCATTAAAAACACAAGCTAATGTAGCAATCCCCTCAAAAAGTTCAATTTACCCAAGATAACCCAAAAGGAAATCAATAAAGAGGCAGATGCAAATAATGGCAGAAATCTGTTAAAACAGACCACCAGATGAAAACCTATTTGTTCAAAGACCTTCTGTTGCTCAAATCAAAAAGTGTTGAACTAACGAAAGATATATAACAACCCGGGGGATTTATTCATCAAATTACATCTCAATCCAACATACAGATATTTTTCAAGATATTTTACAGTGGAGCACAAAAATATGTTTCGGGACAGCACTTCCCCAAATCTTACTATTAGAGGTTATTATCTGCACAAAAATCAAACAAAAAGGATAAAGATATGTTATTACATAAGTAATAACTTCCCAGACTCAAGAAAACTATTGGTTTATCTCCCAAGAAGTACTTTTCTTTAAAGCCATTAAGTTAGGCACAAGAAGCAAGAATCAAGTATTTTCAAATGAAGAAGCATTAACATCAATACTCGAAATTTCTTCAACTAGGAAAGGTATCTCATCCAAATGAGTTTTAGATTATCTTCTCTCAACACTCTTGGTTTCACTACTTTCATAATGATGGGTTCTCAGGAGCAATCCAATCAAAATTCTTTTCTAGGGTTTCATGCATTCCTACAAGTTTAAAAGGTATGGGTATTTTAATTTCCTCTCCATTGGGTTTGGTTTTACCCAACTTTTATAATGTACCCATAACATCTACACATGAGCCTATCATATTAAAATGATCAAATACCTTTTTGGCTTCCTTAGCAACATCATTGAACTCTTCTAGCAAAGTTTCTAGGATAAAATCTCTCTTTTCAGCATCCTCCACTTCTTTTAGTTTAAGAAACATTATTTGCATCGTGGGGTTAAGGCTAACAAGCCTAGCCTCCAACATGTGAACTAAATAAGTTGTGGCAATTTCATAATTGGGAGCAAGTTCTGCTAAGGATATATCCTCAATATCCTCATGTTTGCTAATATGATTAAAGAATTCTTCAATGTTTTCTTTCCCAATTATAGATCCACTACCTATTGAAAATTCTTCCAGGGTGAACTTAGGGATCAACATGGTGATCTAGAGCAAGGTGACAACTATAGGAAGAACTAATTTTTTTGTGTTTTTGATAAGAGAGAGCAAACCAAACGAATCTAATTTTTTTGCAATTTTTGATAAAAAGAAGAAAGCAAAACAAAGCAAAAGAAACTAGGCAAAACAAAAACAAAGTAAAGACAAAGGTTGTGAAGGACTCCCCTTGTGAAGCCGTCCTTAACTCCCTGGCAACGGTGCCAGAAAACATCTTGATGCGGCTCAGATCACTGTAGAGATTCGTTGGGAATCCCAAGAGGAAGGTATGATGAGCACAACAGTAAGTCTTCCCTCAGTATGAAACCAAGGTTATCGGACTAGTAGGAGGAAGGAAACGACTCCAAGGTGTTGTTAACAACTTGTAACCTGCATAACACAAACTCAAGACTTTTCCTCAACGAACAGTGAGGTTGTTAATCTCACCGGTTTGCTAAACATAAAGGATTAAACGTATGGTGTGGAAGAACATGATTGCTTGCAGAAAGTAAACAATAGTAGTGGAAGATGTATCAATGGTAAATATTGGACCGGGGTCCACGGTTCACTATAGGTGTTCTCCTTAAGATAAATAACATAACATGTTGGGTAAACAAATTACAGCGGGGCAATTGATAGGACAAAGCAAGGCATAACAATGCAATACTAGACATTCATGATCCTATGAGATTTTATTGGGAATTACAACAATATACATGGACCGCCATCCAACTACATCTATGACTAGTAATCCACCTTCATGTTATCATCCGAACCCCCTCCAGTATTATGTTGCAAGTAACGGATAACTGCTTTAAGCAATGTGTGTAAAGTAAACAATACAATTGTTCCATGAACAAGAGACTGTTGTTTTCTCCCTAGTAGAAACAACACATCTACAACCTTAGATATTTCTATCACTTCCCTGGATTCAATAGAGGAATGAACCCACTATCGAGCATAAATACTCCCTCTTGGAGTCACTAGCATCTACTTGGCCAATATAGCTAGTAGAAACGGAGAGCATGCAAGATCTCAAACAACACAGACATGATAGAATCAATAAGATAGAATCATTAATCAATCTAACATAGTAATCTCAAAGTCCATCAGATCCACGCAAACACAACATGCATGATTACAAATAGATGATATTGATCATGAATGGAGCTCACAAGATCTAAACATGGTATCACAAAGGAGGTGAAACAACCATCTAGCTACTGTATGGACCCATAGTCCAAGGTGGAACTACTCACGCATCATACTGGAGGCTAGCATGGTGATGAAGAAGGCCTTCGGGACGATATCTCCCCTCCAGCAGGGTGCAGGGAAGAGCTTCAGATCCCCCGATCTAATGACGATGGTGGCGACGGCTATAGACTGTTTTGTGGAGATCTGATCGGGTACTTCGGGTTTTGGCATGGGGGGATTATAAGGGCGAAGAGGCGGTGAGGCGGCAGGGGCACACCTGCCTGTGCACGCCTGTGGTGGACCCGTCTGGGGGTGCGTCCACCCTGTGGCGCCCCTCCGGTCGCCCTTTGGTCTCTGTGTTCGTCTCGGTGAAATATTGAATTTGGCTTTTGTCTCGTCCAATTCCGAGAATATTTCCTTACTAGCTTTTCTAAAACCAAAAACAGCAGAAAACATGCAACTGGCTCTGTGGCAACTTGTTAATAGGTTAGTCCCACAAAATGTATAAAAATACCTCAAAATAAAGACAAAGCATAGAAAAGTGGATACTAAATAAGCATGGAACATGAAAAATTATAGATACGTTTACGACGTATCAGGGATCGCAACAGTCTTCGACGGAAGTAAAGCCCAAATTTATTGATTCGACACAAGGGGATCCAAAGAATATTTATAAGCCTTAACAACTGAGTTGTCAATTCAGCTGCACCTGGGAACAGTCTTGCTCGCAATAGTTTATCAGTAGCAATAGTTTTGTAGTAGCAATAGCAAAATAACAACAGTAGTAAAATAAAGATAGTAGTAACAATTGTAATAAACAGCAGGATTGAAGTGCGGTAGGCATAGGGATGGATGGACGGGCGTTGCATGGACAAGACAATTCATGTAATAATTAAGACCAAGGGAATTTGTAGATAAATAAGATAAAGCATCCAAGTACTAAGTAATCATAGGCATGTGTTCCATATATAGTCATACGTGCTCACAATGAGAACTTGCACAACATCTTTTGTCCTGCCAGCCCGTTGCAGCGGGGCCTCTAGGGAATCTACTGGCAATTAAGGTACTCCTTTTAATAGACCACCGAAGCAAAGAATTAACACTCCGTGAACACACGTGATCCTCACATCACATCCATCCCCTCCGGTTATCCCGCTTTCTATCACTTCGGGGCCTCGGGTTCCGGACAATGATATGTGTATACAAATTGCATGTAAGATCATAAACAATATTATGATCATGAATCAATAATATGTTCAGATCTGAGATCATGGCACTCAGGCCCTAGTGACAAGCTTTAAGCATAACAAGTTGCAACAATGTCAAAAGGACTAACAATAGATACTAGGCACCTTTCCCTAACAATCTTATGCAATTACATAAACGATCTCATCCAATCCCTACCATCCCCATAGCCTACTGCGAGGGTTTACTCACTCATGGAGGGGGGAATCATGGATGGTTGACGGAGAGGCGTCGACAATGATATCCTCCAGTTCCCCGTCCTGGTAGGGTGCCAGAACGGAGTTTCTGGTTCTGAATCGTGGTTTCTGGTGGTGGAGGCGCAGCGGAACTCTTCTCTAGAAAAATTTCCAACCCCTTATGTTTTTAGGTCATAAGGTATATGTAGGCTAAGGAGGGGTCGAGGCAGAGTCCGAGGCGGCCACACCATGCCCTGGTGTGGCCAGGCCTGGCCCACGCCAAGGGGTGGTGTGGGCCCCTCAGGCCTCTTCTCCCTCCTGACATGGTTATACCCTACAGGTACAAGACATTAGCATACCTGGTCCAACCCAAGGAAGGCCCACAAGAATATACGCGGCCTATGGAGATTTTTGGGTGGCCCAAGCCCATGACATCTTCGGATCCTTGGAGAACAAGACTAGAACAAATAGAATATTCAAAGGGGCAAACCCTAAACTTGTAACCGACTCGATCTGTGCCCGGGATCTGCCTAACTCTATATAAAGGCCAGGAAGGCACGGCGAGGAGGGCCAATCCTTTTTCCACCGCATACACACCTCCACGCCAGATTGCATCTACGCACCCCTATAATCTTCGGTTCCGCCGTTATCAAGAGCAGACAAGCAGGAGTAGGATTTTCCTCTGGGGGCCTGAACCTGGGTAAAACTCATGTCCCCTAGTTGCTTGTCTGTTACCCATTCCACGATCTCCAGCACCCCCATCTTCTCCAGAACCCAAGCTCATAACTATGGGCATTGACGTGATTAAACCTCGTCAATTGGCGCTGTCCGTGGGGATCGGGGGCGCTGATTGTGCAATCGTGACGGCCCCGACCAAAGCGATCTAAATTCTTCGGTGATAGAGAGCCATCTCCTCTTCGGAGCTTTCGACTTCACCGCCCACTCGCCAGCCACCATGAAGGACCTCTAGCCCGTAGGCGACGGACTCGAAATTCTGTTCCGGAGTTTTTGCTTCCAGGTGGGACAATTCGGCACTCTCCGCCTCCCAGAGCGGGTGCCACTGCCATCGATCAGGCCCGCCTCGTGGGCCCCACATCCCAGCGTGCTACGCATGTGAACGTCGACAGATGAGTCATACGACAGCAGCAGTTGCAACTCAGTTCTGTGCGACCCCTCGTCAGATGAAGGAATCTACGGTTCCGGATCTGAAAGCTGTGGCAGTAGCGATCCAATCCGTAAGCGCTACCAGTGCGTCGTGGTCATCCAAAGCGACGTGGAACAACCACCAGGTTCGAGTGCCCACGTGCCACCACCCAACCCACAGGGTAGGAACGGAGAAAACAGGAGGCAACCATCCCCCCCGCCCAACGAGGACGACCTCGATGCCCATCAAAAAATTCACCTCAGCGAGGAAGGATGGCACTAGGGACGCGAAGACGTGGCAGGCAATAAGATTCTACCTGTGGACGCTTCACGGGACCTGCTGATGGAATACCACCTTCTCGTCATCAAAGAACACAAAAAGCAGGTGAAGATGCAAAATGCACACAATAAACGCAAGCAAGTAGCCTCGGAGTCTAACGTGCGGCGAGTTGTGCTCTTCGCCGCTGGGGGGCTCCAGCTCGCACGGCAACAATGCCAACAAGCATCGCTCTCGCATAGAGCACATGGATCCCGCTGCACGTCGCGTGGTGACTCGAACCCTCAACACGTCCTTCATGGAGATGGACGCCAACGACAACGTCATCCTGAAGACGCCGCAAGCTGCGATCATGGCAGCCACCACATATCTCGCGTCCCATCCACCTCCGGTGGTGGACCCAAAGAGACCTATGCACAAGTCCGCACTAGCCGGACTCGGACTCGTTGGAGCCACGCTCCACGAGGAGGCTCCCACGGAGCCAAAGAAGAATGCTACGGTCAAATTCAACCATGGCCCCACGCCCTCATCTGACGAGGACGAGCACGATCTGCCTTGACAACGCAAGAGCCCAAGATGTCACAGCCGCGACTACGACGCTCGAAGCGACCTCGCTCAGCACAAGGTTGACAAGGCACGCGCCAAACCTGCGTGCTCATCCGAATCCAAAGAGGATGATGACGGAGAACTCTGCGGAGCTCGATGCTTCAACAGATCTGTTTGGTGAACACGGATGCTGAGAAACTTCAAGCTCCCTTCGGACACTCTGAAGTTCGATGGCACACAGGACCCTAAGGTGTGGCTCAGCGACCACCTGTCGTCCATCAAGCTGCACGGCGGAAACAAAAACACTTCCCTGCAGTGCCTTCAGCTACAGCTGACAGGTGCAGCCCGGATTTGGCTCAGCAGCCTATCCTCGGGTTCCATCTGAAGCTGGGAGGAACTGGCATATAGTTTCATCTGAAATTTTAAGGGTACTAGCAAGAGGCCAGCCTCGATTGAGGATCTGCGGGCCTGCACTCAACGAATGGGCGCATGCATTCACTCATACATACTACGCTGGTCCAACATCAAGAACTCCGCGGCACACATCTCCGAGGAGAGGATGATCGACACCTTCAAAGATGGCGTCAAACGCCAGGACTTCAAGGAAGAACTTGGGCGAGTCAAGCCCAAGACACTCGGCCACCTCATGGACATCGCCAATAGGTGGGCAGATGGTGAAGATTCTGTCCACCGAGCACACTCGGATGACGAAGATGACTATGGCCGCAGACGCGAGTGTCGTAACAAGCGAAGATCACGCGTCTACGAAGATCGCGACAGACCCGACATGGTAAACAATCACAGCAGCGGCGGATACCGTGGAAACAACTTCCGCGATGGAGGATGCCCAACGCAAACGTGGCAACATCGCGGCCGCGACAACGAACCCTCGGCATACGACAAGTTGTCGGTCCCATGAACTATCCACTTCTACATCGACAAGCAGGATGGCAAAAAGAAGGCCAGCCACATGCTCAAGGACTGTCGCGAGTTCCAGAAACTTAGCGAGGGCTTCGCCCAGATGAGGCAGTAGATCCTGAACCCTAGGTTCGGACATGCACCTGCACTAGGCGACATCGCCCACGGAGCTCCTCCACCACCACCCGTGGGACCTTCGAATCACGCGATCGAGCCCGTGCCAAACAACGGCGTAAACGGGTACCCCGCGCCGAAAGGGTCCCTGATGATCCAAAAAGGGCGCCCAACAAACAGGGTGAAAAGAAGATCACCTGCCAAGTTAGCCTGGCTGTGACCGCTCCACCTGCCATTCCTGAATACCTCAGCGGTTCAGAGTCCTGCATCACATTCAATCGTTCGAATCATCCCCGCCAGATCCCTCGCTTAGGTCACGCTGCCCTGGTGCTTGAGGCGCAGATCGGAGGGTTTGAGATGAGCCGCATCTTCATGGACGGCGCCAGTGGCATCAACCCGATGTTCGCTACCACCCTAGTAGCAATGTGGATCCCGCTGTGCAGCCTGGAACAATCCGACACAACGTTCCACGGCATAGTCCCAGGGAAGATTATATTCTCCCAGGGAAAGATATGGCTCGATGTCATCTTTGGCAAACCCAAAAACTTTCGGTGTGAGCGTCTCGAGTTTGAAGTGGTGGACTGGCCATCACAATACCATGCCATCCTCGGACGCGTGGCATTCGCAAGGTTCCTGGCAGTACCGCACTATCCGTACCTTCTACTCAAGATGCCAGGACCAAGAGGTGTCATCACGGTCCAGGGCAGCTTCACCCGATCCGACCACTGCGACAGAGACTTCAACAGAATCTTCCAGTCATTCGGCATGCAGGAGGATCTCACAAGGCTTCGAGAGGTGACAGACAACAGAGCACCCCCAGTCTCCAGGCAAAACGCACCCAACAGGTCATTCGACTCAACAGTCAACACGAAAAAGGTGCTGGTCCACCCAACGGACGCCTCCAAGACAGCGCTGATCGCCAATGACCTCAGCCCCGCATAGGAAAGCGCGCTCGTCGAATTCCTCTGTGAGCGCTGGGTAATCTTCGCCTGGTGTCCTCCAGACATGCCAGGAGTTCCTAGGGAATTCGCCGAGCATGCACTCAATGTGTTTCCAGACGCCAAGCCCGTCAAACAATCCATCCAACGATTGTCCGAGCCACGGGTCGAAGCCATCGGAGTCGAAGTCAACAGACTGCTCGACGCCAATTTCATCAGGGAGATCAACGAAAGCGAGTGGTTGGCAAACACTATGTTGGTCCCTAAAAAGGACACAGACATCCTGCGGATGTGCGTGGACTTCACGTCACTCAACAAGCACTGCCTGAAGGATCACTTCCCTCTTCCTCGGATCGATCAGATCATCGATTCGACTACAGGATGCGAGAAACTCTCCTTCCTTGATGCTTACTCAGGCTACAATCAGATTCGACTGAAGGTCAAAGATCAGGAGAAAACGGTGTTCATCACGCCGTTCGGAGTATTCTGATACAACACAATGCCCTTCAGGCTGAAAAATGCAGGTGCAACGTACCAGCGGTGCATGCAGGCATGCCTGAAGAGCCAGATAGGCCACAACATACAAGTCTATGTCGATGACATAGTCGTCAAAACAAGGGAGTCCAAGACACTGATCGACGATCTCCGCGAGACGTTCGATAACCTTGATCACTAAAAGATCAGGCTGAATGTAACACCCTCAGAATCGGACCTATGCAAGTTTTAGCGAAACCCGCCAAACCCGCATAGAAACGATTCAAAGGTGCCCACCAGGCACTTTCGTGCGGGTGGAAAACGAAGTAATAACATTACACAACAGTCCTCGATGGGACCCACAGATCAGATATATATATAACAGCGACTCAATGAGTCAAGAATACAGATATACGATACAAAGATCCAAATCACCTTTAAAACGATACAGCGTCCGACTACGGACAAGGTGCAAATGGGCTAAGAGCCCTGAAGAATAACCAATGGCGTCCATAACCCTGCCAAGCCGGAAGGGTAACCCTGCTAACGGCGTCGATCTCAAAACCTGCTTAAACAAAAGGGGTGCCGACAAAGGGCAAAGGAAAAGAGGAGCGTCAGTACTGAGGCCAGTACACGACGAGGCTAGAATTCGGCGGTCCTCGCCTACATAGGTATGGTGGATCGAGGCAGCAAAGATGCACTAAACAACCTATAGAGACTCGATACAACCGGGCGTCGAGAGAGGGTAAGATAGACCTATCCGGATCCAACTCAAGCTAACAAACAAACCCATCCTGGTGTTTCCCCTCGAGACCAAACGAGGAAGTCAACCGAGGAACTCACGAAAGGCAGTTTTATTTATTCGCTTAGAGTTGCGGCACTTTACTAGTCAGGTTTAGATAATCGTCCTGATAAAGTAAACAGTGGGCACTTTTAGTTAACCATTCCGTGATAGTGGCAACACTTACTAGTCAGATACATTTATCATGAGATAACCCAAAAAAAAACCAGCAGTTGTTGGTACTTTTATTCAGCCATTCCGTTGTAGTTGCAATACTTACTAGTCAGTACAAGGTCGCGACACTCCAACAAGCAATTGTGGGCAGTATTAATTAGTCATTCCATTATAGTGAAGCTGATTACTAGTCATTATAAGTCAAATTTATAGCAATAAACTTTAGTTATGCTTGTCTATAATCGAGATACTGTGCTCCAAGTCATCCATATCCGCGACACGGCTTTCGAAAGTTTTACCCGGCCGGGTGCACCAATAGCAACACACGCCGATCAACCTCGGAAAACCAAATCAAAACCCAACGAGGCTTTCACGATCGAACAATCACAGGATTCAGAATATTTCAGGGGCCACCCTTAAAGTAGAACCCGCAACGGTTAGCTGACTTCGAGACGGACTTAAGGTTTGTGGGCCATGTAAACGATCGGGAACCCGAAGTGTGGCTGGGCTTGTCGATACCACGTAAATGGGTCACAATTCCTAACAGACAAAGGTGCTCCTCGCACAAACGTAAATACATAAGTAGCATGGCATAAGTACAGATAGTAAATAAAACCTCAAACTAGTTTGTGGCCCCAAGAAATAAGATCAATCAAGCTCGCTCGGGGGTCCCATATACCTCCCGGATGTGGATAGCGCGATAAATCAAGGAATAGGTATCAAGTACTCGGGGTCTTACGGGACACAAGTGGGCGTTCGGAAACCAAATATTATCTATCACCCACCGATGCCTCTGCTTACTTCAATTTTAGTTGTTAAACAGAAATTAAAGTGAGCGATAAGTAAAACTAAGATCATCTCCGACATCAACATGCGGCAATACATCAACAACTGTGGCATTTGACGACACGCAACAGCACTTGAGCAAGCGACTAAGACGCGCAGGTCCAACTATCTACCAAACAACAGGTAATAGGGTGTGTCCAAGGCCATATGAGGCTGCAGGGAATATCACGGGTACGAAAACTAGAGCAACGCAACACAGATAGCAATAGATCAACAGGAGGGAATAAATACTATAAAAGTAAGATAGGTAGAAAGGGGGAGATGCTCGCCTGAAAACATTGTCGAAGGTTTTCCCCGAAGATCGGGTCGACACTCGCATCAACTCAACGGCCTTATCCGCGAAGAAGCAAAACACTAGAAGAAACACCGGATGCAATATTTAATACAACGGCAGAAGATCGGCATGATGCATGTATGATGTATGACATGGCAAAGATGCGGTGCAATTAGGTCATATTAAGCGGAACCGGGGTCCCGACAAATGATTATATGGTTCGAGTTGTTTATCTACCCCGCAATTTAAATGTGGTTTTAGCATGGCAAAAGATAGCACCGGTGCGCTACACAAATTTATATGAGGCCAATATGAGACTAGATTTGCCCGCATATGGGCCCCATATTTAATTATTAGGTGAATCGGCATAAGGCCCCCAAACCACATAATTATGCATGCGAGTATGACAATGTAATTATGCAACAAGTTATATTATGTTATAAAATAGGGTTTCGGAAAGGGTGTCACACATTAGGGGTCTCGACGATCTTGGTTCCGGGATTCGGGGTTCGGCCTCGGGGTTCAGGGTTCGACGGGTTCGGGGTCGGGGTCCAGGGTTCGACGGATTCGGTCTCGGCGGGCTCGTTCTCGCATCCGGGCAGGACTTGGTGCGGCGTCGGGGGCGCATCGGATTCTTCCGGGTCGGTGCCGTCCTTGTCATCGCGAAGGTCTTGTCGGTCCCACGGGGTCGATCTTGCCGCTATAGGGTCTTGTCGGCCCGCCATCGAGTCGGTGTTAGCGTTCTCGCGGCTATCTTGGCGTTCTCGGGGCATTGGCTTCGAATCGGGGGAGGCTATCTTGGGGTACCGCGTCTTCGGGTGCCGGGATGGAGAACTTGGTGGTTCCGAGGAAGATCATGACGTGTCGACGGGTTCGGTTTCCGTGAAGGTCTTGTGGTTCCCACCGAGAAGATCTTGTCGGCGTTGATACGGGTCTCCGTGATCGAAGATCCCGGCGACCTTGGGGTGCCAAACTGGTACACGCCAAAACATCATGGACTCACGGTGGCGGCGGGTTCCCGACGGTGGGCGACGCGGCCGCGCTGCACGGGCGGCGGGCGCGAGGCAGAGGGACGTCGTGGCCTAAGGGCTCGACGGCGCGAGGGGGCCGGGTCGAGGACGACGACGGAGCTCGGCGGGACCACCAGCGACGAGGCGCGGACAAAGCGGCGCTGGAGCTCGTGGCGCAGGCGAGGCACGGCATGGTGGCGGCCGAGCGGCTCGAGGGCGCAGACGGGAGGGCGCGGCCGCGTCGGGACGGTGGCGCCGGCGCGGGCGGGGCCCGGCGGAGAGGCGGCGGGCGCGTGGCGCTTCGTGGTGGAAGGCGGGCCGGGCGGTCGTGGGCGAGGCGCCAGCGACGGCTGCTGGGCTCATGGGCGAGGACGGCGCACGCGACGGCGCTGGGGTCCGGCGAGGGAGGCGCTTGGCGAGGAGAGGCGGGCGGTCTCGTCTGGCGGGGTGGAGCTCTGGCGGCGGCGTCTGGGAGGGTGCTCGCGGGGCGCTGGATGGAGGAGGGGGCGCGGAGGAGGCGCGGCCAGGGAGGCGGGCGGAGCGAGGGAGTAGGGCGAGGTAGCGGGGCGGCGCGGCGCACCGGCTCGCCGGAGCGGAGGAGGGAAGAGGAACACGCGGGGAGGAGAGAGGTTGGGGAAGGGTGCGGGACAGGGGCGCGTCGGGGCAGGGGTGGGGGTCGGTTCCGCGGGGTGTACGCGTGTGGTGGGGTCCAGGCGGGGTTGATGGGGATCGGGTCCAGGTGGGGACGTGGTCTGGCGGTGGGCCACGCGGCAGGTGGAAGAGGGGAAGGGCGCGGGGCTGTGCGTGCGCGTGTGTGGCCAGGGGAGGGTGTGTGCTGTGTGGGTGGGGAGGGTGAGAGAGAGAGGGGGAGGGGCTGGGCCAAGTGGCAGCACCTGGTTGGGTGGGGGGAGAGGAGAGGTGAGGTGGCGGCAGTTGATTGGGGGGAGTGAGGTGGAGATAGGGGTGGGTAGAATAACTGGTAGCTTTAGGATTTGTTGGGGTGGACCGATTTGAAATCCTGGGGGTGGTCGTTCGGGTCAATCGTCCCGTTCGACTGCCCCCACTAAAAATAATTTAAATTTTATTTATTTTAAAACACGGCTTTCGCAACCCGATAGCCGACAACAAAATAATTCCGGAGACCCGGTGTTTGGCGTTTGAATAAAGACGAGGCGTTTGGAAAACAAATCGGGCTTTGCAAAAATAGTTTTAAGCAAACAATGCATGATGATGACGATGCAATGCACAAATTCAACGCGATTTTTCTAGTAGTGGTTTTGCGGGATGCCACAATTCGACACCACTAACAAGGGATCTCGCCCTCGAGATCCGCCTCATGGTTCCGGAAGGAAGGTCGGCGATCTGCGTCTCCTCGCGCTTCGTGTAGATCCTCGCGACACCACTAACAAGAGGTTGTTGTCCGTGATCGTCGAGGGAACACTCCGGAAACAAAAAGGCGAAGGTAGAGGTATCCACAAATAAAGCCACCTCTAACTTCGAGGGAAAGAGGGAACCGATGCATTCTCATCCACTTCAATGTACAAAAGCGAATAGAAAGGGTAGTCGGCATGGGGGCCAATCCATCACGCACCCAAACTATTACTCTGCACAATCGGTGGAAAAGCGTGCAACCATTCTCGGAATCAGACTGAAGATCTCGACAAGCGAGGTTCAGAACAAAGGGGTGATGCAGACTCTGCATCGGATCTGGCATAGAGGATGTCGCCGCGTCGGAAAACACCGGAAGGCTCAAACAAGGAACAAAGAATGGTAACACCGTAGACGGATTCCTCAGGCAGCTTGAACACCGGATGGTAGAACACCGTTACTAAAGGATGAAGCGAGACCCTGAAGGTACGACGGAAACCCGACCACGAGAATTCCTGGACTCGAAGAAAGAGAAGAGAGCGGATTCAAAACGCGTAGAGATAAGTGGAGAGTAGCAGAGGGGTAAGGAGCAAAATCAGACCTAATCAGAACTATCCAACTGATTTTGAAAATTAGTTTTGACACTCTACTTCGGCCGTTAGCTAGGTTATCCTACAGGCTGGACTTGTGGGGTATCGCAACTGCTGCGCTCTGATACCACTCTGTAACACCCTCAGAATCGGACCTATGCAAGTTTTAGCGAAACCCGCCAAACCCGCATAGAAACGATTCAAAGGTGCCCACCAGGCACTTTCGTGCGGGTGGAAAACGAAGTAATAACATTACACAACAGTCCTCGATGGGACCCACAGATCAGATATATATAACAGCGACTCAATGAGTCAAGAATACAGATATACGATACAAAGATCCAAATCACCTTTAAAACGATACAGCGTCCGACTACGGACAAGGTGCAAATGGGCTAAGAGCCCTGAAGAATAACCAATGGCGTCCATAACCCTGCCCAGGCCAAGCCGGAAGGGTAACCCTGCTAACGGCGTCGATCTCAAAACCTGCTTAAACAAAAGGGGTGCCGACAAAGGGCAAAGGAAAAGAGGAGTCAAGATCGAGGCCAGACAGCGAGGCTAGACCGCGGTCCTCGCCACATAGGTATGATGGATCGAGCGGCAGCGCAAGATGCACTAAACAACCTATAGAGACTCGATACAATGGCGCGCCGAGAGGGGTAAGATAGACCTATCCGGATCCAACTCAAGCTAACAAAGAACAAACCCATCCTGGTGTTTCCCCCTCGAGACCAAACGAGGAAGTCAACCGAGGAACTCACGCAGTGGGCAGTTTTATTTATTCAGTTATAGTTGCGGCACTTTACTAGTCAGGTTTAGATAATCGTCCTGATAAAGTAAGCAGTGGGCACTTTTAGTTAACCATTCCGTGATAGTGGCAACACTTACTAGTCAGATACATTTATCATGAGATAACCCAAAAAACCAACAGTTGTTGGTACTTTTATTCAGCCAATCCGTTGTAGTTGCAATACTTACTAGTCAGGTACAAGGGTCGCAAGCGACACTCCAACAAGCAATTGTGGGCAGTATTAATTAGTCATTCCATTATAGTGAAGCTGATTACTAGTCATTATAAGTCAAATTTATAGCAATAAACTTTAGTTATGCTTGTCTATAATCGAGATACTGTGCTCCAAGTCATCCATATCCGCGGACACGGCTTTCAGAAAGTTTTACCCGGCCGGGGTGCACCAATAGCAACACACGCTCGATCAACCTCGGAAAAACCAAATCAAAACCCAACGAGGCTTTCACGACTGAACAATCACAGGATTCAGAAATATTTCAGGGGCCACCTTAAAGTAGAACCATAGCGAAGTTAGCTGACTTCGAGACGGACTTAAGGTTTGTGGGGCGGTGAAACGATCGGGAACCCGAAGTGTGGCTGGGCTTGTCGATACCACGTAAATGGGTCACAATTCCTAAGATAAAGGTGCTCCTCGCACAAACGTAAATACATAAGTAGCATGGCATAAGTACAGGATAGTAAATAAAACCTCAAACTAGTTTGTGGCCCCAAGAAATAAGATGAATCAAGCTCGCCTGTGGGGGTCCCATATACCTCCGGATGTGGATAGCGCGATAAATCAAGGAATAGGTATCAAGTACTCGGGTCTTACGGGACACAAGGGCGTCGAAACCAAATATTATCTATCACCCACCGATGCCTCTGCTTACTTCAATTTTAGTTGTTAAACAGAAATTAAAGTGAGCGATAAGTAAAACTAAGATCATCTCCGACATCAACATGCGGCAATACATCAACAACTGTGGCATTTGACGACACGCAACAGCACTTGAGCAAGCGACTAAGACGCGCAGGTCCAACTATCTACCAAACAACAGGTAATAGGGTGTGTCCAAGGCCATATGAGGCTGCAGGGAATATCACGGGTACGAAAACTAGAGCAACGCAACACAGATAGCAATAGATCAACAGGAGGGAATAAATACTATAAAAGTAAGATAGGTAGAAAGGGGGAGATGCTCGCCTGAAAACATTGTCGAAGGTTTTCCCCGAAGATCGGGTCGACACTCGCATCAACTCAACGGCCTTATCCGCGAAGAAGCAAAACACTAGAAGAAACACCGGATGCAATATTTAATACAACGGCAGAAGATCGGCATGATGCATGTATGATGTATGACATGGCAAAGATGCGGTGCAATTAGGTCATATTAAGCGGAACCGGGGTCCCGACAAATGATTATATGGTTCGAGTTGTTTATCTACCCCGCAATTTAAATGTGGTTTTAGCATGGCAAAAGATAGCACCGGTGCGCTACACAAATTTATATGAGGCCAATATGAGACTAGATTTGCCCGCATATGGGCCCCATATTTAATTATTAGGTGAATCGGCATAAGGCCCCCAAACCACATAATTATGCATGCGAGTATGACAATGTAATTATGCAACAAGTTATATTATGTTATAAAATAGGGTTTCGGAAAGGGTGTCACACATTAGGGGTCTCGACGATCTTGGTTCCGGGATTCGGGGTTCGGCCTCGGGGTTCAGGGTTCGACGGGTTCGGGGTCGGGGTCCAGGGTTCGACGGATTCGGTCTCGGCGGGCTCGTTCTCGCATCCGGGCAGGACTTGGTGCGGCGTCGGGGGCGCATCGGATTCTTCCGGGTCGGTGCCGTCCTTGTCATCGCGAAGGTCTTGTCGGTCCCACGGGGTCGATCTTGCCGTTGCGAGGGTCTTGTCGGGCCCGTGCCATCGAGTCGGTGTTAGCGTTCTCGCGGCTATCTTGGCGTTCTCGGGGCATTGGCTTCGAATCGGGGGAGGCTATCTTGGGGTACCGCGTCTTCGGGTGCCGGGATGGAGAACTTGGTGGTTCCGAGGAAGATCATGACGTGTCGACGGGTTCGGTTTCCGTGAAGGTCTTGTGGTTCCCACTTCGAGAAGATCTTGTCGGGCGTTGGTACGGGGTCTCCGCATCGAAGATCCTGGCGACCTTGGGGGTGCCAAACTGGTACACGCCGCGAAACATCATGGACTCGCGGTGGCGGCCGGGTTCCCTGGCGGTGTCGGGCGACGGCGGCGCGAGGCAGCAGAGGGACGTCGTGGCCTAAGGGCTCGACGGCGGCGAGGGGGCCGGGGTCGAGGACGACGACGGGCGGAGCTCGGCGGGACCACCGACGACGGCGGCCGGCGACGAGGCGCGGGACAGGCGGCACTGGAGCTCGGGGCGAGGCAGAGGCACGTCATGGCGGTGGCGGCCTAAGCGGCTCGAGGGCGCAGATGGGGAGGGCGCGGTCGCGCTCGGGACGGTGGCGCTGGCGTGGCAGCGGGCCCGGCGGAGAGGCGGCGCGCCGGGCGCTGTGGTGGAAGGCAGGCGGTCGTGGGCGAGGACGGGCGCAGCGACGGGCGCTGGGCTCATGGCGAGATGGCGACGCGGATGGCGGGTCCGTGAGGGAGGCGCTTAGGAGAGGCGGGCGCGGTCTCGGCGGGAGGCGGGCGCCGGGCGGGTGGAGCTCTGGCGCGGCGCCTGGGAGGGCGCTGGATGGAGGAGGGGGCGCGGAGGAGGCGCGGCCAGGGAGGCGGGCGGAGCGAGGGAGTAGGGCGAGGTAGCGGGGCGGCGCGGCGCACCGGCTCGCCGGAGCGGAGGAGGGAAGAGGAACACGCGGGGAGGAGAGAGGTTGGGGAAGGGTGCGGGACAGGCGCAGGGGTGGGGGTCGGTTCATGGGTGTACGCGTGTGGTGGGGTCCAGGCGGGGTTGATGGGGATCGGGTCCAGGTGGGGATGCGGTCCATGGGCCACGCAGTGTGGAAGAGGGAAGGGCAGGGCTGTGCGGCGTGTGTGTGGCTGTGAGGTGTGTGGGTGGGGGAGGGTGAGAGAGAGAGGGGAGGGCTGGGCCAAGTGGCAAGACTGGTTGGGTGGGGAGAGGAGAGGTGAGGTGGCGGTTGATTGGGGGAGTGAGGTGGAGATAGGGGTGGGTAGAATAACCGTAGCTTTAGGATTTGTTGGGGTGGACCGATTTGAAATCCAGGGGTGGTCGGGTCAATCGTCCTCGATCGCCCCCACTAAAATAATTTAAATTTTATTTATTTTAAAACACGGCTTCGCAACCCGATAGCCGACAACAAAATAATTCCGGAGACCCGTGTTTGCTTGAATAAAGACGAGGCGTTTGGAAAACAAATCGGGCTTTGCAAAAATAGTTTTAAGCAAACAATGCATGATGATGACGATGCAATGCACAAATTCAACGCGATTTTTCTAGTAGTGGTTTTGCGGGATGCCACACTGAACCCAGAAAAGTGCGCCTTCGTCATCCCATCTGGCCAACTGCTTGGCTACTTCATCTCTCAGCGAGGGATTGGGGCTTACTCTAAGAAAATACGGGCCATAGTGGCCATGGAGAAGCCGAAGAACCTCAAAGGTGTCCAGCAGCTCGCTGGACGCATCACGGTGTTGAGCAGATTCATCAGCCGCGTGGGTGAGAAGGCCCTGCCGTTCTACCATCTGCTACACAAAGCAGAAAAATTCGAGTGGACACCTGAAGAAGATGACGCATTCGAAGATCTGAAGCGACTACTCTCCACCTTGCCCGTCCTGTTCCAAAGGAGCGCGAGCCTCTGCTGCTATACATAGCAGCCACGCATCAGGTAGTCAGCACCGTGCTCGTGGTCGAATGACCCGAAGATGGCAAGACCCATGGGGTCCACTCACTACCAGAAACTCGCCTACGGCATGTTCATGACGGCTCGTCGGCTGAGCCACTACTTTCAGGAGCATCAGGTGATGGTCGTCAACGAGGCACCATTGAACAACATCCTGAACAATCCCGAAGCTACAGGATGCGTAGCCCTGTGGGGAATCGAGCTATCCCCTTTAGACATAGTCTACGAGAAGCGCCACACGATCAAATCTCAGGTCCTCCCGGACTTCCTCGTCCACTGGATGGAGCTACAGTTGCCGAACACACCGGTTATGACGCAGTCATGGACGATGCACTTTGACGGCTCCAAGCGCAAGGCTAGGGCAGGAGCCGGCGTCATACTGACGTCCCCGCATGGCAACATGATGAAATATGTCCTCCGGATGAAATTTCAGGCCACCAACAACGAAGCCGAATATGAGGCCCTCATCCACTGCATGAAGATGGCCAAGATCTGTGGCGCAACGCGCCTAGTCATCTACGGTGAATCGAATCTCGTCGTACAGCAGACAATGAACGAGTGCGACGCACATGCCGCTAACATGATCGCGTACCGCGCGCTCTACAACTCACTCGAAGGAGACTTCGACGGCTGCGAGCTTTGGCACGTTGGAAGAGAAAGCAACAAAGAAGCCGATAGACTCGCCAACATCGGCTCCACCTGCGGACGGGTACCGCCAGGTGTGTTCTTCGAACAAATATGTGTGCCTTCCATTAAAAGGAAATTCCCCATGGGATCACCTGAAGAAGCAGAACACTCGGGGGCTGCGCTACCCGAAGGACAGGAAGGACCCAAAAAACTCGACATGGAGGTCGCGTTGGTCAACCAGATGCAGGTCATGGCAATCGAAGAAACATGGAAGCAATCGTACCTTCGGTACCTGGTAAATAGAGAACTACCTGATGACCCGACAGACGCCCGACGCATATCTCGCTGGTCCAAGGCCTTCACCATCATCAATGGCGAGCTGTACAAGCGCATCATTTTGGGTGTACTCCAAAGGTGCATCACCATCGGTGACGGCAAAACAATCCTCCAAGACATCCATGAGAGCATCTGCGGCCATCACGCGGGCAGCCGCGCCCTCGTTTCCAAAGCTCTACGAGCTGGGTTCTACTGGCCAACGGCCATGAACGATGCCAAGGACATCGTCCGAAGGTGTAACGGCTGCCAGAGGTTTGCAGATAAACCACACGCACCAGGATCGGAGCTCAGGCCTATACCCCTGGCCTGGCCCTTCGCCTAATGGGGCCTCGACATGATTGGCAAACTTCCCAAATCCTCGAAAGGAGGCCACGTCTACCTCCTGGTCGCAGTCGACAAGTTCACCAAGTGGATCGAAGCCATGCCCGTTACGAACCAAAAGGGCAAAATAGCCGTGAAGTTCTTCAAGTCCATAGTCTACAGGTTCGGTGTACCGCACAACATCATCATGGACAACGGGTCGAACTTCATCTCCAAAGAATTCCAGGACTTCTGCGAAGTCCTCGTGATCAACATATCATATGCCTCCATGGCGCACCTGCAAACCAACGGGCAGGTCGAAAAGTCCAACGTCCTCGTAGGCGGCGACATCAAGAAACGCCTAATGAGCCCACTCGAACAGCTTGCGGGAGCCTGGGCAGAAGAGCTACCCTCCGTCCTCTGGAGCTTGCGCACAACGCCAAACAGCTCAACTGGCTACACGCCCTTCTTCATGGTGCACGGAGCCGAAGCCGTGTTACCTGTAGAACTATGCCATAAGGCCCCACGGGTCGTCGCCTACAGCGAAGCCGAATCAACGGCCGCACTCGAAGACGTCATCGACACACTAGACGAGGCACGCGACATTGTCGCGGCTCGCTCGGCGGTCTACCAGCAGAACCTCCGCAACTATCACAGCCGTCGGCTGGGCCCAAGGTCCTTCGTCGAAGGAGACCTCGTCTTACGACTCAAGCAAGATCGGCCAAAAAAGATCGAGTCACCCTGGGAAGGATCCTACGTTGTCACCAAAGTCATCCCAGGTGGTGCCTACCGCCTCACCAAAGTCTGGAGTCGCATACTCCAACCAATGGAACGTCGCACAGTTGCGATGCTTCTACTCCTAGCTATCCCTCTTTACTTTCAATAAGGCTACTCAGCCAAGGCTACTCAGCCGAACAATGTACCTCCTCGTTACGATATGAATAAAAGCTAAGTGTCTCGCCCGAATATTTATCCCTTTTTCGTATGCTACTTTTCTGTTGCAACACACTCGGGGGATCCGCCTCACCTCACGACTTCGTCGACTAAGCATAACGCATGTAAACCTGAGTAGCTGACCACGTCAGGCTAACTAAAAGGGCATGCATATAATCAAGCACCACGTGCTCATACAAATAACCTTTACAACAAAGGGCATAACACGCCCAGTCGAAATACATACAAGTTTTGCATCTATCTTTTTTATAGGGCCTACCTATTCTGAAGGATCACCTCCGCCCGATGCTCAAAAAGATCTACAATCTCTTCGGCATACTGCCTAACAGCCGTGTAGTGTGGGCGCATGTCCCATAGGCCACCATCCGGTCGAGGGGGCGGCCCAGCCGCCACAACCGCAATATTAACATCAGGGCGATGCAGCCACACGAGGGAAAGGGCGGCCTTCACCCCTGCAACCAACTGGTGTCGCACCAACTCCCTGACATGACCCAAGTCTCGAAACTTCTCCAGCAAACCCCATAGAGTCGAAGGCGCTTCATCAAGGGGAAACATGACGTGCAGAATAGACGCTAGAGAAGTCTTCACCTGCATTAGCACCCGTAACAACTGATGAGCACGATCCTGCACAGTCGCAAGGACCGTGGCCCGGTCGCGATCCATCCAGGAAAAGCCTCTGGCTTCCATATCCTATTGGGTCAAGCAGTTGATCCAAACTGCAACACGCTCCTTCTCCTCCCTCGGAACAAGGTTGGCACCTGCAGAAAATACAGAGTAAGATGACACGCACAAAAGGCGCATCCAAAATCGAGCAACAGCTCAAGGAAACTTACTGCAGCTGCTTGGCCAACTGCTGCATCTCTCCCATTAGATACTCATCCCTGGTGGTAGCCCGCTCTGCCTTTGATTTCCACACATCCGCATGGCCTCAGATGCCAACTATCTCCTTCTCAAGACTGTGGACGCGGTCACAAAGAAAAACAAGCTGCAAGACATCATCCAAAGAGGGTCGCGGCTGCGGAGCAGACGAAGTATCGACGGGATCCTCACTCGAATGTCCCTAAAGGAAAACAGGAAAGAGTATGAACAACACATGACTGAGCAACAGCTCGAAGCATCATTTATATACAACAAAAGGCCACTGCATGGCACACGGAAACTGTTCGACAAATATTACAGCAAAAGAAGAAAACTATCCTAAAAGCTACAATGACAAAGCCTAAGTAGTCGCAACCGGAGTGGCCTCGGAGCCAGAATGCCTGCTCTTGACCTCCTCCTGCTGCTTCGCCTCATACTCCGCCAGAAGGTCAATGAGTTTCGGCCCATAGCGCTTACAGCGAGAAGAATAGAGAGCGAAGGCTACCTCGGAACCATCGGGAGCCGTTGGCATTTGGGAGGTGACCTGATGAAGATCCAGCTCCACCCCGGACGCCATGGCCATATCCAGCCCCATGGAAGCGTCGATGCCCTTCTGCTTGCGCTTGTAGGCCGCAGGCGCATCCACCAAAGAATCCACATCCTCAAGGGCAGCGCCCTTGGGAACGATCTCCTTGTAGAACCGCTTAAGGATCTTGGCCTTGGCAAGGGAGCCGGCAACAGTACCGCAGCGGTCTTCGATCGCCACGACGGCATCGTCCAGAGCGCTCCCGTGCTCAAGTCACTGCGATTGAATTCAATGTCCGAGGCGTCTAGAGCAAAAGAAAGACAAATAAGGAATCAAATAAGGGCATGGAGACAAAGCAGCCAAAAAAACCAAAGACAGGCAAAAGCACTCACCGGAAACGGCCTTGGCGCAGCCCATCGCCTTCTCGCCACCTCCTTCACAAGAATCGCAATAAAGGGCGAGCTGATCTTCGCGATCTGAAGCTTCTCGCTGAAGGCGCTCCTTGGCCACGGCTGCGTCAGCCAACTCCTGCTGAAGACGCTCCTTCGCCCCAATGGCATCCTCAGCCTTCTTCTCCGCTTGCCCAAGGATCTTTTTGAGAGCATCAAGCTCGCGGAGGGCAGCGTTATTCTCATCTGCAAAAGCAACAAGAACATATATGAGTAACACAAGCTACAGACAAGCGAACAGATGAATAGAACTCAGGACGTACCTCGAAGTCGTTGCATGCTGGCCTCTAGCACCGGATGCTGCTGCACAATCATGTTCGCACTGTGCACAAAGGGCTGCGGAAGGAAGCAAAAGAGAACAATCAAGAAAGAATCAAGAAAAGGGATCGGAGGCTATGCCCCGCAACGAGCACAACGACGGGCAAAAATTACCCGACAAATACTCGGGGGCTCCCCCCAGGATAAGACGGAAAAATAACTCACATGCTCAGACGGAGACTATGAAGGTCCCGGTGTAGTCTTCTGGGAGACGATCACTCGAGCCTCATGCAGAGAAGGCTTCGGAGCATCGCCTCTAGAGGTGGCCACCGTCTGAGAGGGAGGAGGCATCAGTTTCGACTCCCCTACTGCCTCCTGAGTAGCCTCACTAAAAGAGTCCTCGCAGGATTGGCTGCAAGGAAAACACAAATCAAAAGCAAGAAGACAAAAATACAAGAAAGTAAAGCATCCGAAGGTACTTATGAGTCCATGTTGCTCAAGTCAAAAACAGGCAGCGCCCTCTTCTCTTTCTTCTCTTCCTTCTTCCTATTGGTCGGCGGCTGCAGCGCTATAGCCCGCACATGTATGGCCGGGATAGGCGAGAAAGAAGCGCCATCACCTCCACTGTGGTGGACAAGGAACGGCGGGTCCCTCGACGTCGGCAGAGTCGAGGCATCCGAAGATTCGCTCGAGCTCCGTGCCCGCTTAGGGGTCTGCCCCTTGCTCGCCTCGGGGGCTTCCTCAGTCGGCGACTGCGCCGGTGGAAGCTCGGACTCGGAGTCCATAACTTCGTTGTCCGGCGCATTCGGAAACCTTTCGGGTAGTGGAGGCACCATGCCAGCCACCTTGAGCTCCTGCACAATGAAGACATAAAACGTTCAGTACAAATAATCATAAGGAAAAAGCACTCGAAAAAAGGCGCTACGCGCATGTCGCAAATCTACACATGCGGAACTGGTCTCACGGCACTGAACGGGGGCGTCAGCAACTTCCTCGGAAGGTCCTCATCGGACTTGTACTTCAGGAGTGGCCAAAGAACTCTGTTGAGGTCCCCCCTTGTAACATCCCAGCATTTAGGAACCAACGAAGGGTAGATTTAATAATCTGTGCAATTGCATGCATTCATTTTTAAAGAAATGTGGGTAAATTTTTTGCCAAATAAAAACTTAAAGTGATCAAAGTTTCTTTCACTCTTTAAGTTTTGGAATAGCCTTGGAGAATGATCGTTATAAACTTTGATATGATTTTTATGGATATGAGTGTTTTGGGGAAAGGAATTTGAATTCAAACTTGAGATTTGGATTTATATTTTAAAAAAGATTAAGACTATGTTTGAGTAAATATTATTTAATCAAGAAATCATATTTAGTAACTCAAACTTTAAATAACATAACACAATTAAGTAAATAAATATTTATAACCTGTATTTACTAAATGATTAAGTTACAAAATGTAACTTATGAAGATGATAAAGAAACAATACATAGTAACCAGAAACTCTATGTAAGAATGGCAATTAAATAAATGAATATTTATTTCATATAATCATTTCATCAATAAGTTACAAGATGTAACTTACAAAAATTAATAAAGAATCTTTAGAAGAGTGGAATTACAAAAAGAGGAAATTACATTATTATTAACTAATACATTTTTCTTACAAAAGAATAAAATAAAGACTACAAGGGTACTATTATATAAAGAAAAATAAAACCTATTCTAATCTTGAATATTCAAGTCTTGTACCTACAAAACAAAGAACAAACAAAAAGAAAGAAAATAAAGGTTAAGATATTCTTAATCTCAAGAGTGACAGTCATGCACTGTTCAACTTTACATCATTGATTAAATCCTTAGGGGCAAGTTTCACCAATATGAAAGAATTAAACCTTTCATAATTAATAAGCCATAAGTCAAATGATTTCACTCAGTGAGAGGGGCAAGTTTCACCAGGCAAATAAGTGGTAAACAGATAAAAAGGTAAATTCCTTCCTAGAGCATATCCACAAGGGTACAGGAGACATACAAGAAGCTTACACACCTAAATGCATGGTGTGTGCTGTCAACACAGCTACAGCAGCCCACACAAACAAAACAGCTCAACACAGCCGTGGGCAAGCACCACAGTACCATTTCCTTGCTCATACACACCAAGCACCAGCAATCTAGCCACAACCAAACCAAACCATACCAAACCAACCAACCACTTGATCATCCCAATACTCACCAAGATGGTGACATAAGGAGGGGGTGGATCAGGTTGATAGCAAGGACAAGGACAAGCTAACAGGAACCAGAAGGTGATTAGAAAGATCAAGGACAAGTTCCCGGAGCTGGAAGTAGCAGGAGCAGCATCAGGAGAAGAACCAGATCAGGCCAGCAACACAACTAGCAAGATCAAGCCACAAGATCAACAAGTTACAACCCCAACAATTCCACTGTTGTGGTAAGTAGTATAAAACCATCACATTATTTATCTATCTAAGTTAGATAAGAATTCATGTGTTTTCTTATATTCAACATCTCAAAAAACACCCAAGTGAGGTGAATCCATCATAGAAGAATTTAAACACAAAAAGACATAAGTAAACCATACAGATCCAACCAGGATCTCAAAACAACCTCATTGATCCTGGCTATAAAGCCATATCTTAAATTCCAAGAATAAATATAGCCAAGATTTGGAATTCTAGGCACATCTCTTAAAAGGGAGTAGCACCTTAGAATTTCTAGATCTTATGGATCCATATAACTTAAAAAGGATACCAATCATTTTCCCCAACTTTGACTCAAGAATTAGTAGCTAGTATAACTACCAGAACAAATCCATGGGGAACAACAACATAGGAACCTAGTCCCTAAGCCTTAGACCAACATCATAGGCATTGGTGTTTAAAGAAAGAAGTTCCAACTTATCTTTGGCCTTAATCCAATCTTAAACATTTACAAAATCAAGCCAAGTAGTAGAACATAGACCTGTGTGCCATTTCAAGATGGTGTCACAAGAGTAGATTATAAACCAAGCAAATTAAGTATCTAGCTTTCATAGATAAACTAACAAACAACTAATCATCATTTTCCTGGTATTAGTCACCAGGAATCATTTCCAAGTTTATATGTATATATACAGAACATCACCAGAATAAAATGATTAATCTCAATCTGGATATAACCATACAAGCCACAATTATTGATGTAGTGAATAATCACCAACAGAACTACTGTTAGTATCAATATTTTGACAATAGCAAGATTCCAAATCAACAGGATCCACAAGTAATAGTCTCATAGTAACAGTATCCACTAAACCATCTCCAATTGTCAATTGGAATCAGACCAATAAAGCCACTAGCACCATGGAAATTAACTATGAACAGTGATCAACATAATCACCATGTTCAAGGATCATCACTACTAGATCCAATTCATTAGATATAATATCAACAGAGGGATGAACCCTAATAAGGACATTAATCCTAAATCAAGATATGAATCCTAATTAGGGGTAGCCACTACAAACACACAAGAACGTGTGGCATAGTATAGAAAGCACGAGAGGTAGGGAAGAACAACTTACTGGAGGTTGTAGCTATGGTCGAAGAGGAAGCAGAAGGAGTCAATGAGCACGGCGGCACGGGGAGAACCCCAAGGGGCGCTGCAACCCGCACCGAGCTGAGGCAGCGACCACATCAACGCTCGAGGGCAAGCAGCACCACCACAGCACCACAAGCACGGGCATGGCAAGAAGACAGACCACCCCAAACCCTAGGGTTCGGACGGCTTGCCTGCCACCTGGAGAGCCCCAAATCCAAATCGAGATGGACTGGAGGAAGGAGAGGGGTCAGCAACCACGCCATGCACCACGGCGGTGGACGGAGAGGACCACGGTGGCGTGAATCGCCCGGCGATGGTATCGGCGACCACGGGGTCGAAGAAGAAAGAGAAAGGGGAACGAGAGAGAAGACAGGGAGAGTGGGCTGAGAAGGCCAACCCTTCGGGGAGCCTTTTTGGTTCCGACCACTTGGGCCAAAATAGCCCAATAAGCCCAACAAGTTCACCCCAACAACCTAAAGAAAGTTTTAATCATTAAGAAAAGACCAAAATACCCCTGAACTTAAATAAACTCTAGAAAATAAACTAAAAATATAAAAATTATAAATAAAATATTTTTGGATTCACAATAATCCAATCTATCTAAATAAATTAAGTAATAAAATTTTATGCATATAATTTTTATCAAGAATTTTATAATATATATATTCCTTATGGAATTTTATAAAATTAAAGAAAGATGATAAAAATAATTAAAAATCAATTTTATTATATATTAATATTGTTTAGTATTTTAAAAAATACTAAATAAATATTTAATATCATTCTTGTATTTAAATGATAAATCTTAAAGGAATTATTAAATAAATAAAATTCAAATAAAATGAAATAAAATAAAAGAATACTATATTCAATAAATATTAATAATTAATATTTATAAGTTCTTTATTACTAAAAATAATTTTTTTTGTAATTTAAGTAAGGGGGGAGAAGACAAAAAATAAATAATGCATTACATTACTTTGCATAATCATTTTGCTTCTTTAAATATTGTCCTTACCGGGCAATAATAATGTTTTGTAGACATAGAAGCTCAAGGTCCAGCGCAAGCATCCGACTTCACTACCTTGCAATCACAAGCCAAGTTCATCACTTGCTCATGTCCTTTAAAGAGTCTTTATCAAAGTATTTGCAAGTTGTGTGTTATCATCTATACTCCAAAGAAAGAAAATATTATTTTCTCAAATAAATAAAATCTTAGGTATCATCCTAAGTGATGATATAATGGAGCAATAGAACTTAGGTTTCTATTTGCAACAATGATGATAAATTAGGGACTTAATAACCCATGACATTAGTGATTCTAGTGTCGTATATCACGCGTTAACCATGAGATTTGGAATGGGACAAAGAAGTCAACTATATCTTCTTCCTCTCGCATGTAGCCGGATGTGCAGGTCATGGTTGTTATCACTCGTAGCATGCATATTAATTGGTAATTCATAGAGGATATGCAGCATATGGGTGGGAACCCTCAACGTCCCATGATAGTTCTGGCATCTAACGGTCTGTACAAACCATTGTCGTAATTCAATGTGTGGGAATGTTGTACACCAAGGAGGCATGCGAGGTCGCGAACAGGGCAGTTATTGGCTTGGATCACCTACTGGTCCCCACATCATGGAATTGTGGACGGGAAAGTACGCCCAATTGTGCAACAAGGAGTTAATCTCTCATGGGCAAAGTAACGCACCTCTTCATAGTGTAAGAACTGTAACTTGTTATTCCATGTTCCAGGAAGGAGCTACGAACGCGACAGGAAAGGAACTCCATGAAAGTTCTGGTCAACCTGTGAAGGCTGATGGTCATAGATTTTGATAATAAAATCAATTGTTAAAGAAAGATTTACAAAAGCTGCATAGTGCCAAGGACTTATAGTTCGAGGTGGTAGATAGAGCATAAAACTTCCCACCTTACATATAATGAATTTGCTGGGTAACGCTGTTACTCACCCTTTCCTTTGATCCCTTGCTTAGACTCTGAATATCCTGAATACATACCTATGTATGCAGCCGAATGCCAAGAAGATGTGTTCTACAAGGAGCCTGACCTGTCCGGAGGTGTTGAAGGAGTGGATTACGAAATCCGCTATGGAGTAGATGGCAACGAATCAAACTAGTGCTATAGTTAGTAGTAACCGACGGAGCTGAGAAGCATGAACCCTCTAGAATAAGCTGTTGAGCTCAACTCTTAGATGGAGTTGTTACTTTTAAATTCTACTGAAACACTTTATATTTTGGTTTGTAAGTTGAATCTTTTTGAAGTCCTTGAACTTCTGGTATTGTAATAATAATAATGTGTGTATGTTTGTAATATGGACCCGCAATGTTTCTGTTGTACCACTCTGAGGGATGTGATATTTACGGAACAGTGTTCTGTGAATGTCATGTCAACGACTATAGTGTACTACACATGAAGTGGTATGCTGGGTCACCGCACCCCTGGACCGCTCCTCAGCTGAAAGTCTCGTCGGGTCATGGCGGCCAGAGTAAAGGAACATCGAATGTGCCCTAGCCTGGAGTGGCTGCACCCGACGTTTGAGGAAGGTGTGGATGATGTTCACACCATTCACCTCCTTCTCCGCAACCACCTGGAGGGCCTCCACCCGACGGTAGAGCTCCTCTACCTCCTCCACCTATCCCTCCAGGATATGGTTCTTCCAGGATCTCTTCTTCAAGATCTTCTGGGTGGAGTCGAAAGGGCAAGGCCGAAGTTTTGCCCGTCCACTTTGGAGTCGCGAATATAAAACCACTTCCTCCACCAGTATTGGACAGAGTTAGACATAGAGAAAGATTGGAAAAGAACAGTAGATCGAAGGGAAATGATGAAGCCGCCGATCGGACAAACTCCGTCTGAGCTGGACTGCCTCTTCACAGAATAGAGCTTGCGGAAGATGCCAAAGTGTGGCTCGATACCTAGCCAGCACTCTCAAAAAGCAATGAAGCAGGCGATGTGGAGAAGAGAATTGGACGAAAGATGGTGGAGTTGGATGCCATAGAAGAACAAAAGTCCACGAAGAAAATCGTGGACTTGGAGCGAGAGGCCGCGAAGAACAAAAGCGACAAAAATCACCCGAAACCCTGCGGGTGGACGGGGAGTTACCTCATCGCCGGGGATCTTGATGGCCTCTTTATACTGCGGGAACAAACCCGCATCACGCAGCTTGCGCAGGTCGCCCTCGCGCGTCTCCGAGCGCCGCCTCCCACCTTTGGTGATATGAGCGGCGGTGGTGCCCTTCTTTCCGCCGGCAGTAGCACTGGTGCGCGCTCCGTTGGAGGCCTTCTTCGACTTCCCCATCGTGGAGCATCGACGGCGGCGGTGTGCGTGCAAGAAAGAGGATGGAAATGATCGGAGAACGTCCAGTGCGCAAGGGAAAAGCTCAAGAACTGGAGGCAGTGAAAAGAAAATGGCTAAGGGTGAAAACAAACTACAGTTTTCCCCATAGTTTTAAGGAGGAAGACGATGAACAGGGACCGTTCATCTAGAAGCCCTAACACCAGGATCAGATCCAACCGTCCACGTTTCAACATAGCAGCGAACCGTCGCTCGCACGTCGTCCACTACGCACGGAAACCGAGGAGACGCGGTAACTCTTGCCACGTCGCACATGACCAGTCAACTCCAAGTCAAAAAGTGGGACCCACGTTCGTCCAGTCACGTCATCTCTGGCGCCGCAGACAGTTGAGGTCGCCAATTGTCAGTACTGACGTCATCAAAACTACACTAGCAACGGTTAGAAATCTTCGGATGACAGCTATATGTACTCACTCGAATCTACGATTCGAGCAACTACTCGGGGGCTACTCCTATCAGGAGCGCTGTCCGCGCACTCGAGGCACGAATAAGGTACTACACCAATGATCTATTCTTCAAGTCCTATGTCGAGTCTACGAATCCACTACGGACTCGGGGGATACTCCCATAGGGAGGATTGATTCAAACATCTGAAAAAATTGTGTCTTACGGACCTGGAGCCAACAACGGCTGAATTAAAAGTCTCTGCTCGAGTCTACGACTCGAATAGACACTCGGGGGCAACTCCCATAGGAAGCGCTGGTCGCGCACCTTATGAATTCTTCGACTGCGATCCTTCGGATCAAAATGCAAAAACTTTTTGGCAACTTTTCCCCAACCAACGCTAAGTTAGTAACATCCTCCTTGGCCACCCGAAACACCTCCACGGTGATAAAATTCTGGATGTTGTGTCTGCGACGCAAAGATAAGACCTATAGATACCATTTGATGGCCTGGTAATGCACCTGACTGCGCTCTACTAGTAAAATTCCGTGCCAACAGGACCGATGAAAATCCCGACGGACGCGTTGGGTACATCATTCGAAAACTACTGGGATTCGACTCCTATAAGACATCAATGGCCTGAGTCGAATTAAGCCAGCATTTGTTCCAGATTTGAGTCTAGGTACTCGAGTCTGAAGAAGATCGTGTTGTTTTGTCCTAAGACAGTTAACAGACCCTGATCTGCCAGGAGAGTCAGGCACACGCATCAACAATCCCTACACAGTAAAATCATTCTTTTTCTCTGATGAACAGAAATAGCTGCACCCGAAAGATTGAAGAGTCCTCAGCCGAATCTACGATTCGACTGAACACTCGGGGGCTACTTACATGGTTATACCCTACGGGTATAAGACATTAGCATACCTGGTCCAGCCCAAGGAAGGCCCAAAGAATATACGCAGCTTGTGGAGATTTTTGGGTGGCCCAAGCCCAAGACATCTTCGGATCCTTGGAGAACAAGAGTAGAACAGATAGAATATTCAAAGGGGCAAACCCTAAACTTGTAACCAACTCGATCTGTGCCCGGGACCTGCCTAACTCTATATAAAGGAAAGGAAGGCACGGCGAGGAGGGTCAATCCTTTTTCCACCGCATACACACCTCCACGCCAGATTGCATCTGCGCACCCGTGTAACCTTTGGTTCCGCCATAATCAAGAGCAGACAAGAAGGAGTAGGGTTTTCCCTCTAGGGGGCTGAACCTGGGTAAATCTCGTGTCTCCTGGTTGCTTGTTTTTTAACCGTTATGTGATCTCCAGCACCCCCATCTTGTCCAAAACCCAAGCTCATAAAAATGGGAATTGACGAGATTAAACCTCGTCACCTTCGTCTTCTAGCTCCATGAGTCTTCTGTAAAAATAGGATTTTTGGCATATTTTCTAGGATTTTTCCTGAAAGTTGATTTCCTGCACAAAAATGAGACACCAAAGCAATTATGCTAAAAACAACGTCAGTCCATGTTAGTTATATCCAAATCACACAAATTAGAAGAGAAACAATAGCAAAAGTGTTTGGGAAAGTAGATACATTTTGGACGTATCAACTTCCCCCAAGCTAAGCTTATCGCTTGTCCTCAAGCAATTCAGTTGAAAACTGAGTGCGTTAAAAGAAACTTTCACGAACACATTTGCTTCATAAGATCCATATATTCTCAGCATATGATCAAATACTTAGGCAATTCATAATAAGGAGTATGCAAATAAGTTTACCCAATAGTCATGCAAGCTCATGAAGATATTCCAACACAATAATAATAAGCAACATGAAACTTAAGCATATGCAAGATTGTAATGCTCATAAGAAGGTATGATATAGTGGAATCATGCTTTCCTTTCTTTTGGAGCAAAACATAAATGCCATGGCACCTCTTAAGTTCAAGTAAAGACTAGAAGTAAAAAATATCAAAGAAACAAGCGTCAAAGTTATATCATAATCAACCATGTTCTAGGACAAGCACATTATAGTAAGAATGACGGTTATGTTCTCGGGAAAGTGCTCATAGAATAAATGGTGACTCAACATAAACGTGAAAGAAATGATTAAAAGGTTTGAAAGTCTTCCAAATGTTGAAAGTATGGTACTCATTAGCTTCGAGCTCTCATTGCCCCTATCATAAGCATCTTTAAATGGTTAAGGTTAAAGTGAGGTCAAATATGAGTTATATGCTTGACAAATCATAAGATGAAAATCTTATGTCCCTTGAGTATGAGCGTCGTTCCTCATGCTACACAACTTTAGTCACAGGTAAGTTCTTGTCATTGTAAGTATATGTGTATCATAGAGAACCGCCAACGGGGTACCCCTTGCCCCATGACACATGAGCTATCCCATATCAAAATGACAAGGCAACACACAATGAGCATCTCAGCTATCTTTTTATTTACCATAAGCATGGTGATTTTTTTCTATCTATTTTTTCTAAAGATGCTTCATAGATTGCTCAGTATGGTTATGATACAAGTTTCCACCAAGATTAGGCATGGCTTAGGCTAGCCGCCCAGGCGTTTCTCTAACACATATACAATACTCCATGGACTTACAATCTCCCCTTTTATTTCACACCGGCGACATCCATAAAAAAAGATCAGGATATCAACTGGATAAATATGTACAAGTGTTGAAAGCGTTCCCCACGACAGCATGGTTCTGCTAACTCCCAAATTATAATTTTCAAGCATATAACTACATAGATAGTCACAATACTTAAGGTTTATTAAGTGCAAGAAAATAAAGTGTGCCATCAAGTTCGTGAGAGATTTACTAACTAATTTTCTAATAACAAGCAAACAATTTATTTGGAAGAAAACAAGGCATAATAAATATGCAAGGAATAGCAATGATGCTACTAGGTAGATATGGTGGACACTTTTTGAAAAATTTGGTATTGAGGAGTTGGATAAACGAGTAGAGCTCATACTCGGTACAAGTGAAGGCTAGCAATAGAAAGGGAGTGACAATCGAGAGAGCAGTAACTGTCATAATCATGCTTGCGACAAAACAAAATTAATAGTGGGATAAAAGTGACACAATAACTCTAAGGCGAAATAAATCATCAAGGCTTAACTAACTTTTTGTTTAGTCATATGCATGAATGAGCATGTGCCAAGTCGATTCAAATAAAACATTCAGAGGAGGATTGATGCGTGCACCCAATGTTGTCGTGGGACGCTTCGTTGGAAACCCAAGAGCAAGGTGTGATGAGCACAGCAACAAGTTTCCCTCGGTAGAAACCGAGGTTATCGAACCAGAAGGAGGAAGGAAACGTCACACAGGTGTTTCAAACAACATGAAGACCTGCACAACACAAACTCAAGACTTTGTCCCAACGAATCAGTGAGGTTTTCAAGCTCACCGGTTTGCTATAACAAAGGATTAACTGTATGGTTTGGAAGGTAATGGTGATTTGCAGCAAGTAAACAGTAACAGTGGAAGATGTATCAATGGTAAAGATTGGACCGAGGTTCATAGTTCACTAGAGGTGCTCTCCTTAGATAAACAACATGGCATGAAGGGTAAACAAATTACAGGAGGGCAATTGACAAGAACTGAGCAAGGCATAACAATGCAATACTAGTCAGAAAGATCCTATGAGATCCGATTGGGCAATACAACAATATACATAGACAGCCATCCAACTGCATTTATGACTAAAAGTCCACCTTCAGGTTATTATCTGAACCCCCTCCAGTATTAAGTTGCAAGCAACAGACAACTGCTTTAAGCAAAGTGTGTAACGTAAACAATCCACTTTGTGGCATCCCGCAAAACCACTACTAGAAAATCGCGTTGAATTTGTGCATTGCATCGTCATCATCATGCATTGATTGCCAAAACTATGTTTGCAAAACCCGTGTTGTTTTCTAAACGCCCCTCTTTATTCAAACCTCAAAACCGGGACCCCGGAATATTTTGGTTTGCCCGATATCGGTTTGCAAAAACTTTGTTTGAAATAGATAAAATATTTAATTTATTTTAGTAGGGGCAGTCGAACGGGCCGACCCGACCCGAACGACCACCCCAGAAAAACCAGATCGGTCCAACCTGCCAGCCCCATCTAATCCTAAACCCACCTAAAACTCTACCCAACCCATCCCTCCACATCACTCCCACCTATCCCGTCGCGCCACCTCACCCCTCCCTCTCCCTCACCCAATCCTAGCCCTCCACCTCACCCTCTCTCTCTCCTCTCTCAGCCCACCCTCTCTCCCCATGCACTCACCACGCACGGCACACGCCACCCCCACCCGCGCCACACACCAACCTCACCCTCCACTCTCCGCCTTCCCACGCCATGGACCCCCCAGCCCACCTACCAGCTACACCCCACACAGCAGCCACGCCCCTGGGCCCCGCCCCTGTCCCCCGGTCCTACCCCGACCCCACCTGTCCCCGCACCGTCGTCCCCATCCCCTTCTTCCCCACCCCGCTCAGCCCCGCACGACCCCTCTCTGGCTGCTCCACCGCGCTCTGCCATTGCTGCCGCCGCTCACCCCGCCTCTTCCGCCTCCTGGACCTCCTCCTCCCGCCTCCCTCGCTCGCCGTCCCACGGACGCCCTCTGCAACCTCCCCGGCCGCAAGCCACCACTCGCCCGCCGGCTGGCGCCCGCCACTGCGTGACCTCGCCCTCCTCCAAAGCAAGGCCTCGCCACCCCGGTCCTGCGCCGCCGCCGCGTGCTCCTTCCACCCCGCCAGAGCATCGCCACCAGGCCTCGCCCAGGAGCGCCATTCGCCGCCGGCCAAGACGCCCATGTTCACCGCCGCAGACGCCGGTCCCGACGCCGCGGCCATGTCCTCGCCCGCCCGCTTCGCCGCGCCTCCTCCTCCCTTCCGCCCGGGTATCGCCGCCGTCGCGCCATCGGAAGCCATGCGTCCTGCGCCTTCCTCGCCGCGGAGTTCTTCGCCTCCCGTCAACCTCCGGTCCTCCGCCTAGTTCTCCCCTAGCGTCGCCAGACTGCAGCCGAGCCGCCTACCAACTCGCCACCGCTCGAGCTTCACCTTGGCCTCGGAGGACCGCCTGCAGCACCGTTGTAGGGCCACGCCAAGACCGCCCGCCAGGAAAACCCCAAGTTCACCTCGACAAGTTCTTCATCGAAAACCCCGTTGCCGGATCCGAATAATCGCCAAGGTCGTCATCGGAACAATGAGGCCGTTGCAGTGAACCCGACAAGATCTACCGCCGGAACCCCGAGAACATCCCCCCCCCCGAACGCCAAGTTCGCCGACACGGATGCGACAAGTACTCCCTCACAGACGCCATGACCCGACGCCCCCGGATGCCGAGACCGACGCGATGGCGCGGACCCATCAAGACCCTCGCAACGGCAAGACCGACCCCGTGGGACCCGGCAAGACCTTCGCGATGACGAGAACGGCACCGACCCGGAAGAAGCCGATGCGACCCGACACCGACCCAAGTACTGCCCACGGACATCGAGACCCCGATGCGACAAGATCTGCCCTGTGACCGAGAGCGCTTCCGTCGAACCCTGGATCCCGAGACCGGACCCGAAACCCTGAGACCGACCCCGAACCCCGGAACCCAAGATCGTCGAGCCCCTCTGATGTGTGACCCCTTTTCCTCGAACCCTATTTTATAACATATCAATTTATTGCACATTAAAATGTCTTACTCGCATGCATATCTGTGGTTTGGGGGCCTTATGCCGATTCACCTGATAATTAAATATGGGGCCCATATGCGGGCAAATCTAGTCTCATATTGGCCTCATTTAAATCTTGTGTAGCGAACCGGTTCCACCTGTTGCATTGCTAAACAACATTTAATTTGCGGGGTACTAAATAACTTGAACCCTTTTAACTAATTGTCGGGACCCCGGTTCCGCTTAATATGACCTAGTTGCATCGCACCTTTGCCACGCCATACATCATACATGCATCATGCCGATCTTCTGCCGTGTATTAAATATTGCATCCGGTGTTCCTTCTAGTGTTTTGCTTCTTCGCGGATAAGGCCGATGAGTTGATGTGAGCTTCGCCCCGATCTTCGGATGAACCTTTCGGCAATGTTTTTCAGGCGAGCATCTCCCCCTTTCTACCTATCTTATCTTGCTAGTATTTACTTCCCTCCTGTTGATCTTTGCTATCTGTGTTGCGATGCTCTAGATTTCGTACCCGTGATATCCCTTGCAGCCATATATAGCCTTGGACACATCCTATTACCTGTTGTTTGGTAGATAGTTGGACCCGCGTGTCATAGTCGCTTGCTCAAGTGTTTTGCTTGTCACCAAGTATCACAGTTGTTGGAGAATTGCCGCATGTTGTCGATTGGAGATGATCATGGTTTACTTATTGTCACTTTAATTCCTGTTTAACAACTAAAATTGAATTAAGCAGAGGCATCGGTGGGTGATAGGTAATATTTGGTTTCCGACCGCCCACTTGTGTCCCGTAGGACCCGAGTTCTTGACACCTGTTCCGAGATCGAGCGCGCTAACCACAGGTGGGGAGATATGGGCCCCCCATTGATAATTACCTGATTTCAAAGTATTGTACTGGGGGCCACAAACTAGTTTGAGGTTTTATTTACGATCCTGTACTTATGCCATGCTACTTATGTATTTACGTTTGTGCGAGGAGCACACTGTACTGTTTAGGATCGGGCCACGATTTCGCGGTGTCGACAGTCCCCGTTTGGCGCATCGTCGCTCACACCGTCTTCCCAACCCTAAGTCCGTCTCGAGACCGGCCGACTTTGTTGCGGTGTACTTAGTGGGTGGCCCCTGCTTGCTTTGTCCAGGAACGTCGTGACTTAGGCCCCGCCGACATACCGATGGGTGTATGTTAACCGATCCGCAAAAGGGTCAAGTGTGGATACTTTGGTGCACCCCTGCAGGGTTAAATCTTTTCGAGAAGCCGTGTCCGCGGTTATGGACGACTTGGAGCACAGTGTCTGATCATAGACAACTATAACTAAAGTTTACTGTTTTAAATTGCCTTGATTCCGATATGATTAGTAATCAGCTTCACTACAACGGAATGGCTAAGTAAAAGTACCAACAACTGCTGGGTTTTGGGGTTTATCTTATGCTATCTGTATCTGATTAGTAATTGTTGCGACTATAACGGAAAGGTTAACTAAAAGTGCCCACTGCTTACTTTATCAGGATGACTATCTAAACCTGACTAGTAAAGTGCCACCACTATAACGGAATGATTAAAACTGCCAACTGTGTGAGTTCCTCGGTTGACTTCCTCGTTTGGTCTCGAGGGGGAAACACCAGGATGGGTTTTGATTGGTGATAGCTTCAGGTTGGATCCGGTTAGGTCATTCTTACCCCTCTCTGATATCCGCCAGTCGTATCGAGTCTCTATAGGTTGTTTAGTGCTTGCTGCCGCTGCCGCTCAGTCCACCATACCTATGTAGGCGAGGACCGCCGAATTCTAGCCTCGCCGTGTACTGGCCTCAGTACTGACGCTCCTCTTTTTCCTTTGCCCTTTGTCGGCACCCCTTTGTTTAAGCAGGTTTGAGATCGACGTCGTTAGCAGGGTTACCCTTCCGGCTTGGCCTGGGCAGGGTTATGGACGCCATTGGTTATTCTTCAGGGCTCTTAGCCCCATTTGCATCTTGTCCGTAGACGGACGCTCGGTCATTTTCAAGGTGATTTGGATCTTTGTCTATTATATTTGTATTCTTGACTCCTTGAGTCGTTGATGTATATATATCTGTTCTGTGGGTCCCATCGAGGACTGTTGTGTAATGTTATTACTTTGCTTTCCACCCGCACGAAAGTGCCTGGTGGGCACCTTCGAATCGTTTCTATGCGGGTTTGGCGAGTTTTCGCTAAATTTGCATAGGGCCGATTCTGAGGGTGTTACACACTTGTTCCGTGAACAAGAGACCGTTGTTTTGTCCCTAGTAGCAACAGCACATCTACAACCGAAGAGATTTCTATCACTTCCCTTGGAAACTAGAGGCATGAACCCACTATCGAGCATAAATACCTCCTCTTGGAGTCACTAGCAACTACTCGGCCAAGATAGCTACTAACAACGGAGAGCATGCAAGATCACAAACAACACAGACATGATAAAATCAAAAATACAAAACCATTAACCAAACTGACATAATAATATAAATATCCATCGGATCCCCGCAAACACAACACGTATGATTACAAATAGATTAGATCTTGATCATGAACGGAGCTCACAAGATCTATACATGAAAGTACAAGGAGGAGATACAACCATCTAGCTACCAGATGGACCCATAGTCCAAGGTAGAACTACTCACGCATCATATCGGAGAGAAGGCCTCCGGGATTATCTCCCCTCCTGCAGGGTGCCGGGAAGAACTTCAGATCCCCCGATCTAGGGACGACGGTGGCCACGGCTACAGAAGGTTTCGTGGAGTTTTGATCGGGTACTTAGGGTTTCTGTATCGAGGGCTTCTTATAGGCTAAGAGGCGAGGCCGGGAGGCGACCAGGGGGCCACGCCCTACCCAGGCGCGGGCCCACCCCTAGCCGCTCCTAGGGGGGTTTGGCCGCCCTGGTTTGTGTCTCCGTCTCGTCTTCTGGATTCGTGTCCCCCACGGTAAACCATTGACTTTGGCTTTTGTCCCGTCCAATTCTGAGAATATTGATTTTCTGCCTTTCTAGAACCAAAAACAGAAGAAAACAGGAAACTGGCACTGTGGTAACTTGTTAATAGGTTAGTTCCAGAAAAGATATAAAAACACCTCAAAGTGTAGACAAAGCAAAGCAAAGTATATACTCAACAAGAATGGAGCATCAAAAATTATAGATACGTTTCTGACGTATCAAGCATCCCCAAGCTTAACTCCTGCTCGTCCTCGAGTAGGTAAGTGATAAAAGAAAATTTTTGAGATGACATGCACCATCAAAAACAAGATCAAACCATTTGCAAGCATTGAAAGCTAGGATCAAAGAACTCTAAACATGTGCATGAAAGATGGATTTCTAACAATAGGACACAGTAACTATGCATGCAACATGAAAGGCTACAAACAAAGATCATGAATAACATGCATTGAAAAACGTTTGTTTGTTTCACATACATAAAACATGGCATAGTGGCAATCAGCTTGTCCCTCATAGATTAGCAAATAGATGCATATGACACATTCAAAGTTCACAAGGGTGACTAGAAACAAGTAGCACGAGAACAAGTAATATCACAATATGCATCAATCAATAATCTTTGGGACACTGCACACAGAATGACAACTATGCTCTCTTAATGGTGCATAAAGGTAGAAGGTGGAGACTCAAATAATGGTGGAAGAAAGGCCCTTCACAAAGGGAAGAAGGGATTTCAAGTTTCAAAAAGAGCTTCCAAAAATTATGGTACTTGCTAGCTTCCAGCCCTCATTGCCCTTATCATAAGCATCTTGAAGTGATTAAGGTTAAAGTAAACAAACTATGGAGTATATGCTTGACAAAGTATAAGTTGGCAATCTCAAGTCACCTCATGCTACTAAACTTCAGTCACCTTTAAGTTCTTGTCATTGTAAGTACATGCATATCATAGAGAACCTCCAACAGGGTACCCCTTGCACATGGTATAGGAGCTATCCCATAACCAAAATGACAAGGCAAACATACAATGAGCATCTAAGCGATCTTTTTATTTACTATGTGCATAACTTTATATTGAGGATGCTTCATAGATAGCTCACTATGGTGATGCTGCAAGTTTCCACCATGATTAGGCATGGCTTAGGCTAGAGGCCCAGGCGTTTCTCTAACAAAAAATACAAACTCCATGGACTTACAAGTTCCCTCTTTATTTCACACCGGTGACATCCATAGCCAAAAGAGCATGATATCAACTAAGTACAAAGTACAAGTGAAATGTTGAAAACGTTCCCCGTGATAGCACGGTTCTACTAATTCCAACGTATAAGTGCAAGCATATACAACATAGACGACACAATGGTTCAAGTTTATTAGGGGCAAAGAAAATATAAAGTGTGCCATCAAGTTCGTGAGATCTTTAATCACTAAGTTTTCACATAACAAAATAGTTTTTAATTGGAAGATAGTGAAAACAAGAATATACTTGGAATGGTGTAACACACCATGCATAGGAGTTTATAGTGGACACTTTGGAATAACTTGGTTTCTTGGGAGTTGGAAGCATGAGTAGATCTTACTCATACAAGTGAAGGCTAGCAAAAGACTAGGAGCAACCAACTAAGAGAGCAATAATGGTCATAACCAAGCAGAGCAACAAAGCATTAATAATCAAAGCATAGAGTGGTACTACAAGTCAAGGACTAGATTATCATAGAGGCTATGGTGACTTGTCATAGTCATAACATGGTGTGAGCATGTGCCAAGCCAACCCAAACAAAGCATCCATGGAGAATACGACAATACTATGCTTTTGCATGCTAAAACAACGCATAATTTCTTCAAGGCACACTAAGAAATCCCAATTTTTTGGAACAAGACATGCTACAACAATAATCACTAAGCATAAGGTCAAAACAACACCTAGCATGTCATGCTAAAGTCTAAGTCAGAGTCAATGCAAGATCCTCTTGCACTTCCAAGCAAGAACTTACTACTCCTTTCCAACACCAAGCAACTTATATGCAAAACAACACAGTGAGAAAGAGGGTCCAAAATACTTTATTCAAGCAAACTAAACAACCTAATCAAAGCAAACAAAAAATAAGACGCTCCAAGGACAACACAACAGTGCATTAAACAATAAAAACAAAGTGTCTAGACAGACCTGAGCTTTTTATTGATGAAGAAGGGGATGCCTTGGGCATCCCCAAGCTTTGACGCTTGTACCTCTTGGATATTTCTTGGGGTGACACCGGGGTGGCATCCCCAAGCATGAGCTTTTGTCCATTGTTCATCTCATTACATCATTCTCTCTCTACACCTGAAATTTTTCGTTCATACAAAACTTCAAACAATCTTCATTAGCAATATTAGTTTATTCAAAAGATATTAGACCTCTGGCAAAGCTTTGGAACAGCGAGACTTTTCACTAACAACACCAGCTACTGTAGCAACTCATTCAAAAAGCTCAATTCCCCAAAAGAGAACTCAAAAAGGAATCAATAAGAAGCAAATGCAAATAATGGCAGAAATCTGTCAAAACAGACCAGCAGGTAGAAACCGATTTTTTCGAACATCTTTTGTTGCTCAAATAAAAAAGTGTTGAAATAACAAAAGTTATCTAACATACTGAGGGATTTATTCATAAATTTTCATCTCAATCCAAGTTACACAGACTCCTCACGAATATGTTTGGTGGAGGACAGAAATCTGTTTTGGGACAACAACTCCCCAAATCTTACTTCCCTCTCATTAGAGGTCATTCTTGGCACAAAAAGCAAACAAAAAGGATAAGGAGAGGTCATTACTGAAGTAATAACTTCCAAGACTCAAGGAAACTCTTGGGTTATCTCCCAATAAGTACTTTTATTAACGCCTTTAAGTTAGGCACAAGAAGCAAGAAGAATCAAGTGTTTTCAAATGAGGAAGCATTAACATCAATACTTGCAAAGTCTTCAACTATGAAATGTATCTCATCCAAATGGGTTTTGGAGGATCCCTTCTCATCTCTATTTGGTTTACTACTTTCATCAAAAATATCTTCAGGAACAATCCGATCAAAATTCTTTTTCAAAGGCTTCATGCATTCCAACAAGCTTAAAGGGAATGGGTATCTTAAATTCTTCTCTAGGCTTAGTTTTATCAGAAATACCCACAATATCTACACTTGAGCCTAGAATATTGAAACGCTCAAAGACCTTTTTTGCTTCCCTAGCAACATCATGGAATTCTTTTAATAAAGTTCCAAGGATGAATTCTCTATTTTCAGCATTCTCTTCTTCTTTTAGTTTTAGGAACAAGAATTGTATGAAGGGGTTAAGGCTAACAAACCTAGCCTCCAACATATGAACTAAAAAAGCTACAGCAATCTGTTACCACCGTATTTTGGCCAAAGACGGAGATGGGCCGTGATCAAGATGGGCTTGGAAGATACATATATTCAACATGTTGTTGGATCGGCCTAGTGCGTAGATTTGGGCTGAATTGCCCGTGTATCTTGTATCATAGTAGGATTCGTGTTTGTTTAGGTTCCGTTTATGTTTAGGTAAAGATAGAGTTGTAGAGTTATTCCAAAAGTAGAGAGTCTCCGGACTATAAATATGTACCTAGGGTTATTGAAAGAAAACAACAACCACGTTCACAACAAACAAAATCTCGGCGCATCGCCACCCCTTGTTCTTAGGGTTTCTTTCGGGTAAGTGCCATGCTGCCTAGATCGCATCTTGCGATCTAGGCAGTATCTACTTATTTCGTTACCCGGTTTTACTCGTACTGAAGCGTTGTTGATGGCGAGTAATACCATTATCATAGATTGTTTGAGGCTAGCATCGGCACTGTTTCATTATTATCGTTTGAAGTTATGCTACCTCTAGCTATCTCGCTACCCTTGCACCGTGTCCCAAAGTGCAAGGGTAGCACCTTGCTTGATCTTTATTTAGTCGATTCGATCTGTTATAGTTGTGCCTTGTTCGTCAAGGTTTAGTTTAATATCTACGTAATCAGGCCTTACAAACGGGTTGAACGATCCGGTAATGCATAAGGATGTGGCTTATTCGTCCTAGAGAGGATGTTCCGGTAATTGGCTTTATGTTGGTTATTAGGCCTTCTCTAGGATTGATATTCTTAATCTTTGTACGCATTTAGGCTCACCACGCGTAGGACGCCCAGATTACGGTGAAAACGTTAAACTATCGTAGATCGATTTAACTTGTAGTGATCAAGCAAAACCCCATGTCATCATAAATCTAACGCAGAACCATGGGGCAATCGGCTTTAAGAGCCAATTTACAGGGAAACCTGGGAGCCGATCACGGCTCGAATTTTACGTATACTTGTTTATCATGCAGGAAATCAACCGGAGCAATCCTTCACCTTCCTGACCAGGTATAGGTCAGGTGGCACGCCCTCGAACCAAGCCAGGACGTGTGCCGGAGCTTTTGCCGTCGCCGAGGGACCGTGGCCCACCAGAGCCCGGAGCCTCCCGCCTCCGTGTTGTCGGGCCGCGCTCGCCGTGGTTTTGGGCAACACATTCTCGCACGCCCGTGGGACCTTCAACAACGCTCTACATCAACACCGACGCCGCGATGGAGAATGCACCCGTCACTTACGACGATCCGCTGGCGAGCACAAGGCTGGCACGACGAGATCAAGGCCTCTTCGAGGAAGACCTCATCGCTCTTTTGAGAGGACCCGACGCATGGCATCGTGGAAAGGGTTCTCGAGGGCGCTCTTAATGAGGTGGATCTGCTCGTTCTTCGGAGGAGCGCACTGTGGCTCTACGACAGAAGTCAACTACATGGTGGCTCATTCCTTGCACCGCCATTCTAAGAGCCCGTGAACGCTTTCGAGCGGTCGCGGTCCGCGTAGTCCAGAGATCATGAAGCATCGCATTCCCCATCGGGACCTACTTTAGGGACTCACCAGGGAAAGACCGCCTGCATCAGCCGCAGATCCGCTCGCACTTGCCGCCCGTAATCACGGGGCAGCGCTACGCCGCTCACAAGGCGGAGGCGACCAGCGATTGCCAATTCCTGTTCGAGCCACCTAAGGAGATCCCACAGATATATATATGCGCCACGTCGGATCGCAATACCCGACACGCACTAAACAGATTGCAACCGCAGGAGTTTCGCGGCAGAACCCTTGGGCCAGATCTTCCGGGCAGGTGTCCGGAGCAGCGATGGCTGGGATGGACGCCGACAAACAGCGTGGCTAGCTGGCACGCCATCGAGCAAGTCATGAGAATCTAGCCCCTACAGCTCAAACAAAGGAGCAAATCGGTACCATCCGAGGGACCGTTCGCCGTGCCAAAGAGAAGGACAATCGGCTATTCAAAGCCGCACTTCAACGAAGTTTGATTTGATTCCGCCGCCACCCAAGTATAAGCTCCCCGAGTTCTCAAGATTCAGCGTCAAGGGTCAAGCTCGATCGAGCACATAAGCCGATACCTAGCACAACTAGGCATGATTTCGCATCGCATCGATGCGTAAGATTCTTTGCGCAATCTCGACAGACCGCCTTTGGGTGGTACACCACCGCCACCGATTCAATTCATACCGAAGCAACCGGAAGAGCAGTTCCACATCCAGACCATTCGTGAGGCTACCGAGGCTGGCATTGCGCACTGGCGAAAAGCGGCGAAGCGAGAGAAATCAGCGAGTACATCCGGCTTCAGATCGCCAAGAACCAATGTTACTCGCTCGCTTAATCGAGAAGGAAGCTGCCGAGTGGCAGCGCGGTCTCTCAGCACCCATCAAGGACTTGGCGTTCGGTAGATTACAACTCATTGGCGACATGGCCCGTAAACGGCGATGTATGAACAGCGCCACCGAAGTTGTACCAAGACAAATTCAAACGTCCGATAAGCCCGGTCGATGCGTAAGAAGAAGATCCGACGCAGACGTGGAGGTGGCCGTAGCTGAATGGGCTCGGGGCGATCCTCGGGCCTGCAAATGGGTGAAACAAGAAGGGCCTGCGAAAGGGTTCGACTTCGTGAGCAAAGCGAGCAGATATTCGATCATCAGAAGGAGAAGCAACCGAGATTACCCAAGGCCACAAAATCCCTACGGCTCAGAGATGAACGGAGACCATACGCAAGTGGCATCATTCGCTCACTCACCCCACCAATGAGTGCAAGGAGCTTCGCCGCCAAATCCAAATGGCGATAGAACAAGGTCGTCGATCCTTGGGCGTTCGCCATGAAAGTGGACACAAACCCATTTCCGGGCCAACATGGTAGAACTCAAGCTCCGAGGCGTAAGCTGGATTTCTGCTCGGTGTTAACATGGCGGTGGTCGATACCACCATGACACGTACAAGGAGAACGGTGTTCGCTCCCGGGGGAAGGAAAGAAAGGAGGCTAGTCCGTGCGACCGGCCCAGCCACAATGACAGGCGGTATCTAACAGAGGAACAAGTGAGGAGAGTGCGATATCAGAAGCCACATTCCACGCATCTCCTTATCAAGTATGAGCGCCAGTATGACCAACGACGCCAGCACGACAGAGACGACGGAAGATATGAGCACCTTGCTAGGGGACCGTCGAAAGAGAAAGAAGGCGCAGCTAGGCATTGGGATTGTCCTTTCTTCAAGTATTGCTGGGCACGGAATGAGCCGATTGCCTACGGTCGACAACCGCCTAATGCAACCAGCAGAAGAGGACACGAGGCCGGTGTCGATTCAACCGCCTAGGGCCTCTCCGCCCCAGAGCCAACACAAGGAGTCCGCCGAGCGGGAGACCTCGAGAGCGAAGGATGACAAGGTCAAAGATAGGTGCCACCGTCCGAGGTGGTGCCCGACGACTCGTACATACCCGTGCGTAGAGTGCAGCGTGCGTAATCTAGAGGAAGTCAAGCGCAGATCTCAACGCTTTGAAGAAAGCACGCCTGATCGCCGCCAAAGTGAGACAGATGTGGAAGGAAGACCGCCCGACCAGAAAGAGTGGCGCCCAAACCGTAAGAGCCGATGCAAAGACATCGGCTAGCACAAACATGGTGTTCGTGCTCGCCGAATTCGCGCGCCAAGAACCGATGAGCTACTCGTGGCACAATTTGATCGCGCCCACGGCCGTTATCTTTGAGAAGCCACGGAGAAGGGTTACAAACATCCGAAAGCCTGCACCGCGAGGTTACATCAATGGGCAACCCGTCGGCAAGATGTTGGTGGACACCGAGCGGCAACAATATCATGCCATACTCCATGCTACGACGCTTTGGGACGCCCAAGAATATCGATCAAAACCAACGCCACGTTGAGCGACTTCAACGGCCACCGGAACACAAGGCGATCGAACGTGGACTTGACAAGGCAGGAAAACCGTACCCACGCCATTCTTCGTCGTGGACAGCAAGAGCACTTACACTGCTTGCTAGGAAGGGATTGATTCATGCTAATTGTCGCATCCCGTCCACAATGCATCGCTCGATCCAAAGGGATGGAGACGGCGGAGGTCATCCACGCAGACGATTCCATCGAGATTTCCATAGCTGGTATGAACGTCTGGGAGGCGGAAGACCAAGAGCCGATCTCTGGGATCAATCTAGACGGCTGCGAACGTATTGAAGCTACAAAAAACGGGGTGAGGCTGGTCTTATCCACTGGCCTTACAGAGTAGAGGAGCCCACGATCACCGTGGCACGGCCGATCCTCGCGATCGCCACAAAAATAAAAAGCAGCAATCGTGACAAGCAAGGTTCATGTAGTCGAAAGGCAGAGATGCTCGCCATCAGAAAATAATAAGGTGTAAACCGCCCTTGACGGATGCAACAAAGGGGCCGATTCAGCGATCGCCCAAATTATTTTTGTTGTCCTCACCCACCGCTTGCCCTGTGTTTAGCGCCGATTTGACAGTGACGGAAAGCTAGGGTACGGGTTTACATCCGCCGATGAGCTAGAAGAGATCGACATTGGTCCCGGGATAAGCCACGACCAACATTTATCGCCAGAAGTTAGAGCCAAGTCTGGGGCCCGATGATAGCCCTGTTGAAACAATATCCAGATTGCTTCCGGGACTACAGAGATGCTGGATTGGACAGAGCATCATCGAGCATCGCTCCGCTCAAAAAGGATTTCGCCGTTTCAATGAAAGCACGACAAATGAAGGCGAAATTCGAAGAAGTCAAAAAGAGGTCGAAAAAATGTTGACGCCAATTTGATCGTACCATGCGGTATGCCGAGTGGATTTCTAGTATCGCACTGCCGAGAAGAAGGGTGGCCAATGGCGGGTTGCTATAGATTTTCGAGATCTAAACAGAGCCACCCCAAAGGATGAGTATCCGATGCCGGTGGCAGAAACATTAATCAATGCAGCAGCTGGTCATAAAGTTTTGAGCTTCATGGACGGCAATGCCGGGTACAACCAGATCTTTATGGCTCCAGAAGACATACACAAGACTGCATTCAGAGTCCCAGGGTCCGTGGGGTTATTTGAATATGTGGTCATGACGTTTGACCGAAAATGCCGGCGCCACGTACCAACGGGCCATGAATTATATCTTCCATGATCTGATCGGCAAACTGGTGGAAATCTACATCGATGACGTGGTGGTCAAGTCTGCTTCCACGTACGGACACTTGGACGATCTGCAACGCGTCCTGGACCGAACAAGAAAATTCGGCCTACGGATGAATCCAAAGAAGTGCGCTTTTGGGGTGACGGCCGGTCAGTTCTTGGGTTTTTTGGTCCATGAACGCGGGATTGAGATCGGCCTGAAAAGTCAGGAGGCAGTACGAACAATAAAGCCACCCACCACCAAGAAAGAACTGCAGTCCCTTATCGGCAAGATCAACTTCGTCAGACGATTCATCTCCAATCTATCAGGAAGGATTGAGCCGTTCATGGGACTAGTTAAAATCAAATCTGACGAGGAATTCACGGGGCGAGCAACAACGAGCCTTTGACGAGATCAAAGAGTACCGACAAAGCCACCGGTGTTAGTTCCACCTCACCGACAGCCATTCTACATTTACTTGTCAAGAGTCGACACGCCCATCGCCTCGGTAGTGGTGCAAGTTTATGATGGGCTGAGCGAGTCGTTTACATAAGGTGAGGATGATGGACGCAGACAAGGTACCACGATATCGATAAGTTGTGCCTCACTGCTTTTTCACCGCACCAAGTTGCAACACATTTTGCTATCGCCAGAAATCATCATCATATGCAAATCGACGTCATAAAGCACATGCCGCCGGCTCCTATGTTAAGAGGCCGGGCAAATGGATGTTTGCATTGTCGAGTTTGACATCCGTATCAACCCGCAAAGCAGTTAAGGACAGCCCCGCTGACCTTATCGCTGAAAGGATCAACACTAACATAGCCGCACCGTCCATAAGAGCGTGGGCTATGTTTTTCGATCGGTTTGTGACGATGGTCATGCATCGGCATTTTACTCGTGTCGCCTGGGGCCAACATTTTCCTTCTCCATCGATTGTCTACCTCTCGCACTAACAATGTAGCAGTACGAGGCGATACGCAGGGGATGGAGTTACCTCGGCCGAGCGTAAAGTGGAAATTTTGGAGACTCCAAGTTGGTGATTTCCCAGCTCACGGAGGACTACAAGTGCGAGCGAGTCCCTCTTCCCATTATGGCTGCACCGCCGAGCTAATGACGCAATTTCGCACGTCAACTTCACTTGGATCCCACGAACGCAGAATACCGAGGCAAACGATCTTGCGCAGATAGCTTGTGGTACAAGGATGTGGTAGAAGGAGCCGATGTTCGTGCATGCACCTGGAAGCAGACGACTGGAGAGCCGATATCTTCAATTACTTGAAAGATTCGGCTCGGGGGGCACCTAAACGGATAAGGTACAAAGCCATGAAGTACGTGCTTATTGGGGATGACATGTTTTACAGGACTTTGGAAGGACTATTGCTCAAATGCCTGGGGACAGCCGAGGCCAATCAGCTCCTACACGAGGTACACGAAGGAGCCTGTGGAACTCACCAATCGGCTCACAAGATGAAATGGTTGATCAGGCGATCAGGGTTTTATTGGCCCACTATGCTTGAGGACTGTTTCAACTACTACAAAGGGTGTCAAGCATGTCAGAAATTTGGAAAAATCCAGATGGTACCCGCGTCAGCAATGAACCCCATCATCAAGCCTTGGCCATTCCGAGGATGGGGCATGGACATGATCGGCAAGATCAATCCTCCATCAAGCAAAGGCCACATGTGGATTCTGGCTATCACTGACTACTTCACTAAATGGGTAGAGGCTGTCCCTATGAAGTCAGTAAACTCGAAGGATGTTATCAATTTTGTGAAGGAGCATGTCATCCATAGATTCGGGATTCCCCAAACTATCACGACCGATGGAGGTTCGGTTTTTATTTCTCAGGAGTTTAGAAAGTTCTGCGAGGACATGGGGATTAAACTGATTAGATCATCCCCATACTATGCTCAAGCAAATGGGCAAGCTGAAGCGTCCAACCAGAGCCTCATCAAACTGATCAAGAGGAAAGTCGATGAGCACCCAAGACGTTGGCACGAGGTTTTGTCAGAGGCGTTATGGGCTTATCGCATGTCATGTCATGGAGCAATAAAAACATCACCCTACCATCTAGTATATGGACAAGAAGCCGTCCTACCGTGGGAAATTACGGCTGGATCGAGACGTGTTACTTTTCAGGACGATCTAACAACTGAAGAGTACGCAACCCTGATGAGTGACAATGTGGAGGATTTAACCGAGCTCAGGTTATGGTCACTGGAGAAAATCAAAGAAAACAAGGCCAAGGTAGCTCGTGCATACAACAAGAAAGTGAAGCCAAAGGAGTTCCACGTTGGTGATCCGTGGGAAGTCGTGTTGCCCTTTGGGGACTAAGGATGCAACATATGGTAAATGGTCTCCAAATTGGCACGGTCCGCATGGTCGACCAAGTTTTAAAGGAAACGATACATGCTCGAGCTCTCGGATGGAGTAAAATTCGATGGCAAATCAACGGACAACATCTCAAGAAATATTTCCCAAGCATGTGGGATGTTGGACAAGAATCGAAGAGCCGTTACATGAAAACGGCTAGGTAGAGACACGAGAAGCGATGGATAAATATAAATGGGGGCGATGAAAATCGCCGAGTAAAAAAAAATATATACACAATGTAGCCGATGCACGGTCATCGATGCTAGAGGTTCACATGTTACAAAAGGGCCACCTCGACGGTCTTAGCCGTCATCTTCGCTGCAAGGGCACGTTTTTCGGTGGGCAATTGGAGATTTGGGTCGTTTGTGTTTGAATCCACCGTGTTGAGAAAGGTCGCAAGTTGTCATTTGAAACCAAGAAATGGCCGTTGTGATGTGTTAAAGATTCAACTGAAGGTTGACCCTATCAAACGTTTTTTAGGAGGAGCCGATGGGTGGTCATCGGCTTTGTGCAATTTAACTTGTTTGACTATATGCATGCAAAGATGATGAAAGCCGATGAGGTCATCGGCTTATGGAACATCAACCTGTTTCGGTTATCGGCAAAATTGAAGCAAAAGGAAGCAACATTTGGGAAACAGAGTTTCATTCATTCAAAAGATCATTGCTTACAGGATGATCGATTACAAAAGGGGCCTGCTACTGCTACGGCCATTACTGCTGATTCCTAATCTAGGTCGAGGTCGTCGTCGCTGCTGCCACCGCCGTCTTGAGCGCTATCCTCGGCGCTACCGTGTCGTTTTCACCGCCGCCGAAGAAGTCAGCAGGGGCCTCGTCGTCCTCGTCGTCGTCGTCCTCGCTGGACCCGGTGCGGAAGTACTTCACTGGTTGATACTCCTCGGAGGAGGTATCTTCCTCTTCCTCCTCTTCTTCGGAGGAGTCGGCGCCATCCCAGGACATGGCGTCGTCAGCACTGTCCGCCTCCAGTTCCCCATCAGCGAGGAACTGCAGGTCCTCCTCGCCGTCGGTCATGGATGCGTCATCCTCCGACCAGACGGCGAAGTCCCAACCCCTCTCGTCCCACCATTGTGGGGCGAGAGTGTTGTACGCCGCCATCGGTGGATGCTCTGGTGTTGGTGCTCGGTCGCTAATCGAGTTGGAGGCGTGGGAGGACGCATCGGAGGAAGCAGAGGAGGCCATGGCAAGAAAGAGGGTTTTTTTCCGGTGATGGGAGAAGGGTTTTCTGGCTGCTGGAGGAAGATGGGGACTGCGAACTGTTCAGGCTGATTTAAATAAAGGGAATAGTGGACAAACGGTTCAATGCCATAGCGGTTTCCCAGATTGCACTGCCAAAATCGTCAAATCACGCGCTGCGCAGGAGTTGAGAAGACAGGGCATAATGATGAAGGGGTAGCGTGACGGTGCTGTTCTGCCACGCATTCTGTCGACGCGCAGCCCGGTAAAGAAAAAAAAAGAGGAGAAGAAGAGAAAAAACACACAGAGTGGTTTTGGAATTATCATTGCCAAAACCAGGGGGGCATGTGTTACCACCGTATTTTGGCCAAAGACGGAGATGGGCCGTGATCAAGATGGGCTTGGAAGATACATATATTCAACATGTTGTTGGATCGGCCTAGTGCGTAGATTTGGGCTGAATTGCCCGTGTATCTTGTATCATAGTAGGATTCGTGTTTGTTTAGGTTCCGTTTATGTTTAGGTAAAGATAGAGTTGTAGAGTTATTCCAAAAGTAGAGAGTCTCCGGACTATAAATATGTACCTAGGGTTATTGAAAGAAAACAACAACCACGTTCACAACAAACACAATCTCGGCGCATCGCCACCCCTTGTTCTTAGGGTTTCTTTCGGTAGTATGCTGCCTAGATCGCATCTTGCGATCTAGGCGATTCACTTATTTCGTTACCGGTTTTACTCGTCTGAAGCGTTGTTGATGGCGAGTAATACCATTATCATAGATTGTTTGAGGCTAGCATCGACCTTTTCATTATTATCGCTTGAAGTTATGCTACCTCTAGCTATCTCGCTACCCTTGCACCGTGTCCCAAAGTGCAAGGGTAGCACCTTCTTGATCTTTATTTAGTCGATTCGATCTGTTATAGTTGTGCCTTGTTCGTCAAGGTTTAGTTTAATATCTACGTAATCAGGCCTTACAAACGGGTTGAACGATCCGGTAATGCATAAGGATGTGGCTTATTCGTCCTAGAGAGGATGTTCCGTAATTGGCTTTATGTTGGTTATTAGGCCTTCTCTAGGATTGATATTCTTAATCTTTGTATGCATACTAGGCTCAATTACGCGTAGGACGTTCCAGATTACGTGGTGAAAACGTTAAACTATCGAGATCGATTTAACTTGTAGTGATCAAGCAAAACCCCATGTCATCATAAATCTAACGGAACCATGGGGCAATCGGCTTTAAGAGCCAATTTACGAAACACGGAGCCGATCACGGCTCGAATTTTACGTATACTTGTTTATCATGCAGGAAATCAACCGGAGCAATCCTTCACCTTCCTGACCAGGTATAGGTCAGGTGGCACGCCCTCGAACCAAGCCAGGACGTGTGCCGGAGCTTTTGCGGGCCGTCGCCCGAGGGACCAGGGCCCACCAGCAGTGCTGGGAGCCTCCCGGCTCTCCGTGTTGTCAGTCGCTGCTCGCCGGTGGGTTTTGGCAGGCAACACAATCTCATAATTAGGAGCAAGTTCTGCTATAGATCTATCCTCAATATCCTCATGCTTGCTAACATGATTAAAGAATTCTTCAATATTATCTTTCCCAATTATGGAGCCACTACCTATTGCAAGATCTTTTAGGGCGAACTTGGGGATCAACATGGTGAGCTAGAGCAAGGTGGAAACTAGAGTAGGAACTAATTTTCTTGTCTTTTTGAATAAAGCAACCAAACCAAACTAGACTAATTTTTTGGGGTTTTTGAAAAGAGGCAAACAAAACCAAGAAAAAGAAACTAAGCAAACTAAAAAAAAGTAAAGAGAAAGGAAGTGAAGGACTCCCCTTGTGAAGTCGTCCTTGGCCTCCCTGGCAACGGTGCCAGAAATCTTTGATGTGTGCACTCAATGTTGTCGTGGGACGCTTCGTTGGAACCCAAAGAGCAAGTTGTGATGAGCACAGCAGCAAGTTTCCCTCAATAGAGACTGAGGTTATCAAACCAAAAGGAGGAAGGAAACGTCACACAGGTGTTTCCCTCAATCAGTGAGGTTGTCAAGCTCACATGTTTGCTGTAACAAAGGATTAACTTTATGGTGTGGAAGGTAATGGTGATTTGCAGAAAGTAAATAGTAACAGGGGAAGATGTATCGATGGTAAAGATTGGACCGGGGTCCATAGTTCACTAGAGGTTCTCTCCTTAGATAAACAACATGGCATGAAGGGTAAACAAATTACAGCAGGGCAATTGACAGGAACTGAGCAAGGCATAACAATGCAATACTAGTCAGAAAGATCCTATGATATTCGATTGGGCAATACAACAATATACATAGATCGCCATCCAACTGCATCTATGACTAGAAGTCCACCTTTAGGTTATCATCCGAACCCCCTCCACTATTAAGTTGCAAGCAATAAACATCTGCTTTAAGCAAAGTGTGTAAGGTGAACAAGAGACCCTTGTTTTCTCCCTAGTAGCAACATCACATCTACAACCGAAAAGATTTTTGTCACTTCCCTTGGAAACTAGAGGCATGAACCCACTATCGAGCATAAATACCCCCTCTTGGAGTCACTAGCAACTACTCGGCCAAGTTAGCTACTAACAACAGAGAGCATGCAAGATCACAAACAACACAGACATGATAGAATCAAAAAGACAAAACCATTAACCAAACTGACATAATAATATCAATATCCATCGAATCCCCGCAAACACAACATGCATGATTACAAATAGATTAGATATTGATCATGAATGGAGCTCACAAGATCTATACATGAAAGCACAAGGATGAGATACAACCATCTAGCTAACATGGACCCATAGTCCAAGGTGGAACTACTCACGCATCATACCGGAGTGAAGTCCTCCGGGATGATCTCCCCTCCGGCAGGGTGCCGGGAAGAACTTCAGATCCCCTCAATGTAGAGACGGCGGTGGCGGCGGCTATAGAAGGTTTCATGGAGTTTTGATCGAGTACTTAGGGTTTTTGCATCGGGAGCTTCTTATAGGCGAAGAGGCGAGGCCGGGAGGCGACCAGGGGGGCCACACCCTGCCTAGGCACGGTCCCACCCATGGCCGCGCCTTGGGGGGGTTGGCTGCCCTGGTTCGCGTCTTCGTCTCGTCTTCTGGATTCGTGTCCCCCACGGTAAAATATTGACTTTGGCTTTTGTCCCTTCCAATTTCGAGGATATTGATTTTTTGCCTTTCTTGAACCAAAAACAGAAGAAAACAGGCAACTAGCACAGTGGCAACTTGTTAATAGGTTAGTTCCATAAAAGATATAAAAACACCTCAAAGTTTAGACAAAGCAAAGAAAAGTAAATACTAAGCAAGCATGGAGCATCAAAAATTATAGATATGTTTCCGACGTATCAAGGATACCACAATATCATACCAAGTTATGAATAGAACAATGCAAGAAAACATTTATATGGCATGCTACAAATTATCAGTATATTGGAACTAATCATAAGAGAGCAAGAACTACTACGCATCCATTAAATAACATACACCTTTCATGAACAGACTAAGCATGCCCACAATGATGAGTATATGTAGAAAAAGGAAAATAAGTAGAGTTCATACCAGCCTCTTACCACACCTCGAGTTGTCGAAAATCATCATTGCCTTTCAGTTGTGTGGCTTGAATAATAATATAAAACCAAACTCCAAGGAGTCACTGAGGACCGCTGAACCCTGCAATGAACTTTACAAAACAAGAGAAGAACAACAAATATTTTTGGGTTTTTGACTTTTTTTAAAGAAAAAACCGAAGGCAAAAGCAAACAAAGCAAAATCTTTTTGCGTTTTTCGAATAACAAACCAAGGCTAAAAAGGGTGAAGCAAACCAAAGATAAAAGATAAAGAGCCAAGAAAGATAAATAACAAAAATACTTTGGGCCTTTTGTGTTTTGAAATGCAGAAACAAAGCAAGAACAAAAACTAAAAAGAAAGCAAAACATGGATATGAAAAGTACCGACAGAACATGATATGTAGATGAGTGTGATGTCGGTATACCTCCCCCCAAGCTTAGGCTTTTGGCCTAAGTGGAGATCAACCCCAATGCGGGTAGGAACTCCAAGCCGGTGGGCCATCATAAGAATGATCATAATCATGCCCTCGTGAAGAAGAAGCGCCCCAATCATAAGTGGGATGCTGGTATGAAGACTCCCCCGTGTTGGAGGGCTGGACCGAATTATCTTCGGCCTCCGCTCCAACATTCTCCTCTTGCTGGGAGAGCTCCTCCGTGTATTTGTCAAGTTCTTCCTCCGTGAGTGACCATCCTTCCCTGGTATCAAGGTTAAACAAAGCAGGTGCAGGCAAAAGGACTACTCGCTCAGACTTACCTCCTTTCCATCCACTCTTGAGAAAGGTTATTTCATAAGATAGATCGCTCAAATTAGCCCAAGAAGAAACAAATTTATGTTGTATCATGGAATTAAGATCAAGCCTCTCTAGGGGAAACTGTAAGTCTGAATGATGAAGCGCTACACCATGCAAAGCTAATAAACGAGAGGAAATGAGGCCTCCACAAATTCCACCTTTCTCGCGGTTAGCAGCAAGACGTAAAGCTATCAAAGCAGCCAAGTTATAAGTTCTGTCCCGATTCAAAGCAGCTGAGATAAAAGCTAGATCATATGAAGATAATTTACTATTAGTCTTCCAAGCAAGAACACGTTTGGCAATAAAATAGGAAAATATCGAACAGATGGGAGATGAATATTTCGAATTTTTCCACTCTCCTTTGAGAAGTTGTTCCCTTGGCAAACTTCTTCATATAAGTTCACAAGTGGCGTGGGCTCCTCCCTAGTCCTCTCGTGGGAACACCACTATGGCACTTTAATAGCTGCACAAAAATCATCAAAAGAGAGATTGAAAGCTACATTGTAAATTTTGTAATGAACAATGGGGTTAGACAAGGACGAACTAAATCGAAAATCCTGCACCACAAACATAGTCAGTTTCACATATTGGTAAGGTTCATCTTCAACAAAATGCTCCAATCCTGCATTAGAAATTAGAGTCTGGATATCTTGAAAAATTCCTGCAGCCCTCATGAATTCGAGGCATGGATAAATGGAAGGAAAAACTTCCTCCTCATGGTGGACTTTCATGACCTCAGGCACCCTCAGTTCATGTTGGTCGAGTTGGTGTTCATTCATCTCCTTTTCTGAAATTTTTAGACAAACATCACAAAAAGTAATTGCAAAGAGACTACATAATAAAGGGAACTACTATAGGGACTTGCAAGAGGGATAAACATACATCAAAATAAATTCTCTAAGCAAAGAACTAGCATGCAAGCTCACATACCCTGTCACCTACAGTAGAAAAACACTCAAGATATAATTCACTAATCACAAATCTACTTGGACAAGCGGAGGATTCGCATATCGGAGAACAAATGCTCCAAATCTCAGAAGCAAAGGTGGGCTGAGCAAGGAGATCAAAAATCGCAATAAATAATAGCAAGAACGCGGGTTTGAGCAATGAAATTTTGTTTTCTCGGGAGAGAGAGAAGTGGCAGGAAGGAGAATAAGTGGAGGGCCAGGGGTGGCCCACACCATGGCCAGGTGCGCCCCTGGTGTTGCCGCGCCACCAGGTGGTGTGCCTGCCTGGTGAGCCCCCTGGGTCACTCCAGGTGCCCCTCTGCCCCTTTTTTGACGTAAAATTTTAATATGAATTTTCTGGAATTTTTCGAGAAACTTTATTTTCGAGCAATTTTCAGGAATTGATAAATGATCTTCTCGCAGAAAAATGATTTTAGAATGATGCAAAAACAAATCAAAACTAAAACTTCAGAAGTTCTAAGACACTCTAATATGCAAGCAACTAGCAATACAAAGATGAACAAGGTGAAAGCAAAAAATTAAATTAGATAAAATAAAAGTGAGCAAGGATAATCATGGTGAAAACATTATTTTGTTCATTAAAAATCCCTTTGTTAACAAGGTTGATCAGGTCTTGGTACCAAAACAATTTTATATGAAACAAAACTTTGCATTTCACTAAATGATTATGTTACCTCAACCTTGATAGCAATAGTCCCAATCATAATAGTTTCATAATTTTCTTGTGGTATGGGACAATATATTTATCCAACTTCGATGCCTTCAATATTTTCAATTAAATTTAGGCCATAATTATTATCAATCTTCTTGGGGAAATAGACAGTATGCTCCTTGTCATTAACATTAAAAGTTATCTTTCCTTGATTACAATTAATGATAGCACCTTCAGTATTAAGAAAAGGTCTCTCAAGAATAATTGAAATATTATCGTCTTCAACCATTTCAAGCACAACAAAGTCAGTTAATATCAAACAATTATGATCCATTTGAATAGGAACATCCTCACATATACCAACATGAATAGTAGTATACTTTATCATCTATTTGCAAAGATATATCAGTTGGTATCAATTTTTCAAGTTGAAGTATCTTGTAGAGAGAAAAAGGCATAACACTAACTCCTGCTCCCAAATCACACAAAGCAGTTATAACATAATTATTTTTAATAGAACAAGGAATAGTTGGAATCCCTTAGTCTCCAAGTTTCTTTTGAACCTTACCATTGAAGGAATAAGTAGCAAGTAAAGTGGAAATTTCCTCATTAGGAATCTTCCTTTTATTAGAGACAATATCCTTCATATACTTTGAATAAGGAGGTAATTTAATAGCATTAGTCAAAGGAATTTGCAAAAACAAAGGTTTCATCCACTCACAAAACTTGTTATAGTGTTCTTCTTCCTTTGACTTGTGTTTTTTATCAAGAAAAGGCATTGGTTTTTGAACCCAAGGCTCTCTTTCACTACCATGTTTGTTAGAAACAAAAAATATTCCTTAGTGTACTTAGTATTCTTAGTGTGCTTTTCAGGTTGTTCTTCAATTTCTTATTTATCAGGAGCATCATTTTTATCATTACCACTTTCGGTTTCAGCATCAGAGACAGATATACTATTAGAATCTTTAGCAGGTTTAGGAGATTCCACAATTGTTTTATGTTTATTTTTCTTTCTCTTAGAAGAAGTACCACTATTTTCAACTTGTTGAGAATCCTACTCAATTCTTCTAGGATGTCCCTCAGTATATAAAGGATCCTGAGTGGAAGCACCACTCCTAGTTCTAATTTCATAAGCATGTTTTTCTCTAGAAGCATTAACTAGCAAATATTTTTGTACTTTAGTAAGCTGATCAATTTGAGTTTGAACCATCTGTAAATGTTTAACAAGCATTTTAACATCATTGGAGGTTCTTTCCATAATATCTTTCAACTCATTAATAGCTCTAGAGTTTTCCATTAAATGATTATGCACTCTCTTATTAAAATTATCTTGCTTAACAACATAAATATCAAATTCTTCTAAGCATTGATCAGGAGGTTTAGAATAAGGAATATCACCTTCATCAAAATGTTGGAGAGAATGTACCTCAATAGTGGATAAGTGCGAGATTGGCTTACATAATTCTTCTATAGGAGGTAAATTCTTTACATCTTCAGATTTAATACCATTCTCCTTAAGACATTTCTTAGATTCCTTCATCACTTCATCATTTAGTTCAATCACTCCCCTCTTCTTTGATGTTGGTGTTTGGGTTGCTTAGGCATAGTTGGTTCAGGTGTAGTTGGCTTAGGTGTAGTTGACTCAGATGTAGTCCAGTCATCATAATTCTTGCTTATTTTAGCCATTAATTCCTCAGCTTCTTCAGGAGTTTTTTCTTAAAACACAACCAGCAAAACTATCCAGGTATGTCCTAGATTCATCAGTTAGTCCATTATAGAATATATCAAGAAGCTCATTTTTAGGTATTGGATATCTAGGCTATGCTTGAATTAAAGAACAAAACCTTGCCCATGAATCAGGCAATTTATCCTCTTTTCCTTGTTTAAATCAAAAGGTTCCTGCAAAATTGCCTATTGAGCACTAGGAGGGAAATATTTTTGAAAGAAAGTATTAATTAATTCATCAGGACTTTCAATAGATCCAGGAGATAAATTATTAAACCAAGCTTTAGCTTCTCCATTCAATGAAAAAGGGAAAATTTAGCCAACAAAGTAGGTGTGTTTCTTAATATCATCAGAGGATAAGCCACTCATAGTAGAGAGCTCAGTCATATGTGCCACAACACTTTCATTTTCAGCCCCACAAAAAGGTTTTTTCTCAACAATGGTTATATAGGATAAATCAAGAGAGAAATCATAATCCTAATCTTTAATGTTTATGGGAGATGTGGCAAACTTAGCATTAGGAGATAATTTAGGTATAACAGTATACAAAGACATTAGATAGCATGAATTAAATGAAATGGTGAATTATGTAGTTTCAAATATCTCATTTTAGCCCCAAAAGTCGAAAGAAAAGACATTACTTCACTATTATATAGCATGGGCGACATTCTTATATAAATCGTGTAATGATTTCTTTCCTTTCGTCTTTGGCGATACAATGACAAGATAAACTATGTAGCCCCAAAGTCGAGAGGGGACAAATAAGTTCGTGATTCGTATAGCATGGCGACATTGTGTTAGTTAATACTATTTCATCTTGTATCCCCAAAGTCGAAAGAGGACAAATATTTTCGAGATTCATATACATAGACATAATATGTCCAGTGGTAAGCCAAGGAAAGGATTTCTGGTCCATGACAATGACTCCTTTCGACACACCAAACTCGAAATGAGTCATTTCCATGAAGACCGAATCCTTTCTTTGGCTTATCACTGGACATATCATGCCCATGCTATATGAACCGTGGAAGTATTTCTCTTCGTTGTTCTTTGGCGATACGAAGATATTATATAGCATGAATTAAATGAAATGGTGAACTATGTAGTTTCAAATATCTCATTGTAGCCCCAAAGTTAAAAGAAAAGACATTACATCACTATTCGTATAACATTGGCGACATTGTTATATGAATCGTGGAATGATTTCTTTCCTTTTATCTTTGGCAATACAATGAAATGATAAACTATATAGCCCCAAAGTTGAGAGGAGACAAATAGTTCGTGAATCGTATAGCATGGCAACATTCGTATAGCATGGCACCTATATATATGCATGATCTTATCTTGTGAACTGCTATTGCTTTCCACTGCCATATATAGCTAATATCATCTACCATCTTGTGTACAAGAGATGGCGAAAGAAGTGATATGTCGTATCGGTAAGGTTCTGGGTGTGTACGAGGAGCGGGAAGACTGCCAGAAGCAAGTGAACAACTTCTCGGACAACAACTATAAAGGCTACAAGAGTAGGGAAATGGCAGAAGATAAATGAAGGAAGCATGGGAGGAAGAAGTGGAGGAACTTTGTCGTAATCACCACCTTGCTCTTCATGGTATGTTGTGTGCTCAACTTTACCTAGAGAGCTCTGTCGTGTAGTTATAATGTGATTATGAACTTGTACTCAGTCCCCGAGAGATGTGAACTTGGTGTTGTGTATGATGTACTCTAATTGGTCCATGTGTAAACTCTCGTATTTGGCGGATTAATTCAAGTTGATATATGATAGTACTTGTATTCGTGTTGGTTATACTATGTTTTGGTCAATTGTAACTTTCTAAAAATTCTGTGATGTTTATACTGTATTCTGGATTGTATAATACCTGTGTACTGTGTATTCTAGATTGTACTGTGGTTTTGTAAAATTTTAAATTCAAAAATACTATTAAGGCACATCTGTAAATTTATTAGAGGCGTATGTCATACATAGTCAAGGCGCATCCTTCGAGCATACTCGAGTCGCATCACACATGCGCCTTGTATAACCTATATATGTGAGGCGTATATCAACATGCGCCTCCTATAAGTATCTACGAGGCACATGTTAATATGCGCCTTACATATATAAGTTATACAAGGCGCTTGTGAGATATGACTTGGGTAATAAATACTAGCAAGCGCGGGCTTAGATTCGTATCTCATATGCCCCTTTAATAGCTTTTATGATGCGTCTCGAATAGACTTTTTTCTAATAGTGGGTGTCTCACAGATGAGGATATGTCGAACGATTAGACGTGCCCCGAAATTAACATCCTTCGGTATGTGTACTATAGGTAGTTGGGTGGGAGAAAAAGCTGTGCGAGGCGGAACCGAGTTGGTCAAGTGCGATCAAGAATTACTAGCCCCGACCTGCACAGGTAACGGCCAGCAAAACGAGCCCCTATCCACGTCCGTCTAGGGCCAATAGCTCTGAAATTCAAATTATGCTTGAAATCTCGATCATCGGATCTTGCCAAGAACAACGATGAAGATGGTGAGCCAATCGCCTTCGTCGATCGTCGCCGACAGACCACTGTCCAGTCTTCATTGTCTTCATCAGAATTATAAGCGGAAAAAACAGAAGGATGTGGTCCTATGTTAGATCGAAATAAACGCGAAAGCTTCTTAGCAGAAACACTCCTGCTACCATATCTTCCGAACTGTATAAACCTGCGTCGATGGCGAGACCCACAAGTCCATTGCCGCGAGTCGATGCTGTCGTCTGCGCTCAATCCGCTTGGCCGCTCGCGAAGAAGACGCGACCAAACCAGATCCTTCCTCTCCTTCAAACGATCGATATAGGTATCGGGCGATAGAGAGTTCCCACCTTTCTCCGAGATGCGATGTGAGATCGCCAGCCGGAGCGCCTCTGGAATTTCCGCTCATACTTTAAGCTTCCATTAAATTTTATAATAAATCGTCTGGGAAATCTCGCGGTGGCAAGATTTCCAGCAGCCGTCGTTACCATGAATCGGAATTGACCTCAATGAAGTCGACGGAGAGAGCAAGTAGGGAAAATTTGCTTCCAGTCTTGCCGTTCGCCATGCGCCTCTACGCGCGGTAGCAACTGCCAATTTAATCTGGGCCCTCCTCTACATACTAGGATCTGCCTGCAATCTCACTGATCTCTATGTGCATGCAGTGTCCTGTTTTTATTTTCTAAGCAGATCCAGGAGCGGACCGATAACTTTGATACAGGCGTCACCCAACTGTTTGAACCAATCGAATAAACCTTGCATGATTAGATTGCATGCATGTCAGGAGGTTGGCTTGATCATGCGGTGATTTTTTCTGCACACCACTGTATACGGTACATGTCTCCATCTTGTTGGCTAACGTGTTATTACAGTACAACTAGCAAGATGGCCCACGCAAATGCGAGCGCAACATCTTTTTGTATGTTTTGAAACCGACTAAGAAATTCATACATAAAATTCAAATTATGTGATACAAATAATATGTTTACAATGACCATAATGATATGATATATGCGGAGAAATATTAATCACATTTAACTTATTACAAATGATTATTATGTCGTCTTGGAAAGCACCATACTAACTACCATATATATCATTGATACCTTATATTAGACAAATAGTGGTGATAGGTTCTATGTGATGCTATATAAACATGCAAGGTTAACATTCTGAATTTGGCCCGTTGGTATTAGGTGCACTTAACATCGTAGCATGTGGTCGAAATACTAATTAGGGTCTACATGAGCAAAAACCATATAATTAAATATCAGATCCATTTTTAATAAGAAAATAATTATCTTGATAAAGAGAAACAAAAAGAGGTTACCCTTGTTTATCGGTAGGTTTACTAAACAATAGTTTCCATTTTACTTGTGTCGATATTTTTTCCACTTATCTATGTTACAGTCAGTTTTTGTTTATGAAATATGTGACGATTTAGACATGTATAGTCTCCATGATGAAAATTTCACAATTGTTTAGTATATGAATGTGTTCTAAGTTTTCAAATACATAAAAATAATTATATTCTGTTACAATTCATGATAGAATTTTTGTTGTCTTGGTCATCTATATATTTATATATCTATATCTATACCTAATAATAAAGCACGAAGTGTTTCTCTCGATCTAATACTTTTTTAGACCGTTTTACCCTCGTACAAAACTACGTATTACCCACAACTGTCACCCATAAGCTATGCTGGTTCGATTAGAAAAAAAATCATCATATCGACCGATCCCATATAACGTATTAATACCACTATACCGATTCATATCGCCCTGCTCCGATTGCATATCCTTCTTCGTGGTTGAAAAGAAATCGTACACACATAGACCGGAGAGTCCATGCAAATCTGAATGGAAATACTTTGTATAGACCGATCGAGTCTGTCTCTTCTTGCCTTTTTAAAACCAATAAATGTGGGATGAATCGCTTCATCAAATCAATCTAGCATTGGGATCGAAATCGTGGCATGCCGGACCCGACTCTGTCTCTTCTTGTCTTCTTTAAGCCAATAAATATTGGAACAATCTATGCATCAAATTAATCTAACATTGGGATCGAAATCGTGGCTCAACCACGGCAGTTGGAGGAAAAGTCGACATTGGGATCAAAACCATGGGGCAATCACGGCAGACGGAAGAAAAGTCGACGAGATCGTGGGTTTGTTCAGCTCAGAGGGCAAGCGTAGCGACCATGTCGGACCAGAGGCTGCCACCGTCGTCATCGAAGTTTCCCAGTACGGAGCCTAGGGATGAAAAGATCGACATAAGTGTGGGCCAGGGCCCTTCCGGCGCCCGTGGAACAGCTGGTGGCGATGCAAGAGGAGCAAAATTTTGCCGATACGTCGCATGCAGAGCAAGAGGCGCCACAATCAACATTGACATGTCAGGATAGGCAGGCGCACCCATGCTGGCACTGTCGGTCTATCGCTGCCTACGGGTATATACAACACGGCACCAGGAGCTGAACCATGTCGGCAGTAGTGTCGTCGCCTAACTAAATGCAGAGTCCGACATGCAGACGAAGCAGCAACTTCTGACTCAATGCCCAGCTACATGAGCGTCACTAGCAGCTCCGGCGCCGAGGCCTGCCAGCGAAGCAGCGAAGTCCAGTATGGGGGCAGACGACAATGGAAGGTGCTGTTCCTAGCACCCGTGGAGGCAGGGGCCGAACTGGTAAAGCCTGTTAGGAATAGGCAACTTGTATTCCTCTGGGGACCAAATGCCACAATATTGAAAGAACATTTCTTAATCCCTAGTGTTTTGTGTGTTAGATAACAATACCAAGGATTATTTAATGTGTGTTGAAGTGTTGCAGCTCTATTTGAGAATAAAGGGAAAAGAACTCTGCCTTTGGGGGGTGGATAATCCGGCCCCACCAGGGGCGGATAATCCGGCCCCTCCCTTTGCCCAAGCAGGCGCAAGCCCCAGAGAGGGGGCGGAATTTTGGCCGGATTTTCTGGCCCCGCCGGATAATCCGCCCCTCAGGGGGTCCGGATAATCCGCCCCACCTTGCTCATCGCCAAGGCGCAAGCCCTAGAGAGGGGGCGGAGTTTTGGCCGGACTTTCCGACTTGGCCGGATAATCCGCCCCTCAGGGGGGCCGGATTATCCGCCCCCCAAGATCTTCACCAAGCTTCACCAAGGCGCAAGCCCTAGAGAGGGGGCGGAATTTTGGCCGGATTTTCTGGCCCCGCCGGATAATCCGCCCCTCAGGGGGTCCGGATAATCCGCCCCACCTTGCTCATCGCCAAGGCGCAAGCCCTAGAGAGGGGGCGGAGTTTTGGCCGGACTTTCCGACTTGGCCGGATAATCCGCCCCTCAGGGGGGGCGGATTATCCGCCCCCCAAGATCTTCACCAAGCTTCACCAAGGCGCAAGCCCCAGAGAGGGGGCGGAGTTTCCCTCGGAGAATCCGCCCTTGGGGCGGAGTTTTCCCAGGGGGCGGATAATCCGCCCCCAAAGTTGTGCAACGGCCAGATCTGGGGAGGGGGTATTTAAGCCAGCCTTCCCCCTCCTGCCAGAACTCTTGATTCATCTCGAAAAAGACCAGATCAGATCTAAAAGCTTCATCCAAGAGTGTTCCACCTAGATCCACCCAAAGGACCCATCCCTTGGGGAATCGAAGGAGGAGAACTCGATCTTCATCATCAGCAATCAAGCTCTTCATCTCCTCTCCATTCATTTGGAGAACCTCCGATCTAGTATTTCTTGCAAATATCTAGATCCTCGTTTTTGTTTATATTGATAAACCTTTTTCTTGTGGCAGCTTGTTGTCATCTCGGGAGCCCCCAATTCGGTTGTGGGTGTGTGCCCCGATAGTGTTGTAAAAGGCACGCCCCGCCGAAGGGATCCAATAGTGGAGAAGGTAGATCAGGCCTCTCGTGGCGAGATCCATCGGAGAATAGGGTGAGGCCTATTGTGGCGTGGTGGTCTTAGAACCGCCCACCCCTCCAACGCAGATGTACTTCCCTTAACAAGGAAGGAACTGCGGTAAAACAAATCCCTGTGTCTCCGCGTGCTCTACTACGGTTTCCTCGCTTCTCTTTTACGTGCTTAGTAGTTAGGGTTACATATAGGGGAATTCTCGTAGTTGCATATCTAGAGAATTTACTTTGTGTCAAGCCTAAAATTGAAAAATTATTAAAAATTGGTTAGCACCTATTCACCCCCCCCCCCTCTAGGTGCCCATACGATCCATTTCAACGGGTGCCCATACGATCCATTTCAAATATATAGTACAGGTACAGGTGCAAATATGCAGGAAGCCCCCTAACATATGGGGAAACTACAATATACAAATATATACATCTAACACCCACCCTCAAACTCATGGTGGATCCACAACACTGAGTTTGGAGAGTAAGAAATCATGCTGCGCTCAGTGCATGCCTTCAGAAAGAAATCCATAATCAGAATCTGAAGGCACATATTGAAGCGCAACAACCTGAGCCTGCACCTGAGTACGTGTATAGAAAGCATCAACACCAATATGCTTGGTAAGCTCATGCTTGACCGGATTACGTGCAACACTAATAGCATATGTACTGTCAGACAAAGCCAGAGTGGGTGTGGTAATAGAGACGCGAAAATCCGCAAGTAACCACGGTAACTAGGTCACCTCAGCAGCCAACAAGGCCATAGCACACAACTCAGCCTCAACACTCGAACAAGAAACTGCTGTCTGTTTCTTCGTCTTCCAAGCAATGAGCGAACCACCAAGAAACACACAGTAAGCAGAAAGTGAACGGCGATCCGAAGGATCACTAGCCCACGTAGCATCCGAATAGCACTGGAGCTGGTGGGAGCTGGAACGAGGAAAGAAAAGGCGACGAGTGATCATACCATGAAGATAACGAAGAACACGGAGAAGATGACTATAGTGAACAGTGGTAGGAGCAGAAACAAACTGACTCAGAATATGAACATGATAAGAGATGTCACGACGAGTGACAATAAGATAAACAAGACTCCCAACAAGATGGCGATAACACGTTGGATCAGGAAGAGGATCACCATCAGTAGATTGAAGCTTAACATTAAGCTCCTTAGGGGTCTCAACAGTGCGCTCATCCCCAAGAGCAGCACGAGCAAGAAGATCCTGAATATACTTTTCCTGGGAGATGTAAAAGCCATCAGAAGTGGAGGAAACCTCAATCCCAAGAAAGTATAGAAGAGGACCAAGATCAGTCATAAGAAACTGATCATGAAGACAAGCCTTAACAAAGGCGATATACTTAGAATCATCACCAGTAATGATCATATCATCAACATAGAGAAAAAGAAGAGTGCGTACACGAGGAGAAGTGTGAACAAACAACGTTGGATCATGAGCACGAGGAGAGAAACCAGCAGGAGTCACTACAGAAGCAAAGCGCTCAAACCAGGCACGAGGGGCCTGTTTGAGGCCATAAAGAGAAATCGAAGACGACAAACCATCCCCGTGGGAACAGAATACCCAGGAGGAGGCTGCATATAAACCTCCTCACTCAACTCACCACTGAGAAAGGTGTTCTGAATATCAAGCTAGGACACAGACCAGTGACGAACAGAAGCAACAACATGAAGAGTACGCACAGTGGCCATATGATCCACAGGAGCAAAGGCCTCATCATAGTCATGACCATGCTCCTGCTGAAAACCACGAGCCACAAGACGCGCTTTATAGCGCTCAAGAGATCCATCAGAGCGGGTCTTAATCTTATAGACCCACTTACACATGATAGGACGAACACCGGAAGGGGGAGAAACAAGATCCCAGGTGCCAGTGCGCTCAAGCGCAGCAATCTCCTCAGCCATGGCCAGCTGCCATTCAGGATGATGCTCAGCATCCCGATAAGAAGTCGGCTCAGAGGCAACAGAAAGACCATACTGACTAGGAGAGTAATGGTTGGGGGCACGACGCTAACGAACAGGACGAGTAGAGGGAAGCTCATCAGAGGAAGACGAATCAAGAGACGACGAAGAAGGAATAGCAGAAGAAGACTCCGGAGAACTAGGAGAACTAGATGGAGCAGAGGAGGACGGTGTCGAAGAACAGCCATCAGGGGGAGGGAATCCTAAAGAAGACACAATAGGAGTAGAAGGAGGTGTGTCAGGAAAAAGAAGAAAAGAGATATCTTCCACCAGGTAGGTACCAGCGGTGGGACGAGGATAGAAAGGACGTGTCTCATCAAAAGTAACATCATGAGAGATACGCATCCGACTACCAACGGGGTCCCAATAGCGATAGCCCTTATTCTCATCACTGTATCCAAGAAAGACACACTCAACAGACTGAGCGGTCAGTTTGGTGCGTTCGCGAGGAGCAAGGAGAACATAGCAAACACAACCAAACAAGCGAAGCATGGAGTAGTCTGGAGACTGTCCAGATAGACGCTCGAGAGGAATACCACCCTGCAAAGCGGCAGAGGGCTGAATATTGATGAGGTAAGTCGATGTAGCGACGGCCTCAGCCCAGAAATGCGGAGGACGGGAGGAAGCAATCATCATGGAACGAGTGGCCTCAAGAAGATGGCGATGCTTACGCTCAGCAACGCCATCCTGGGCATGTGCACCAGGACAGGAGAACTGAGCAAGGGTGTATTGCTCAGCAAGAACACCTCGCAACATCTGGGAGATATACTCACCAGCAGAATCAGCACGAAACACACGAATGGGTGCAGAATATTGAGTACGGACCATGGCTGGAAAACGCTGATATAAGGAGAGCACTTCACTGCGAGAGCGCATAAAATACAACCAAGTGTACCGAGAAAAATCATCGATGAATAAAATATAGTAGCGATGGCCCCCTTTCGAAGCGAAAGGAGCCAGACCCCAAACATCAGAATGAACTAAATCAAAAGGTCGCTGAGATACAGACGCTCTAGTAGGATAGGGAACCTGAATCTGTTTGCCCAACCTACAGCCCTGACAATGTAAAGACCCATCTCCTAAGACAGACCCTAGAAGACCATGATGAGCTAATGACGACAAGCAACAGTCACAAAGGTGACCAAGACGATGATGCCACTGCTGAAAGGAGCTCGTAGCAGAGGCGACGACCGAAGAAGAACTGACAGATGAAGTGGCAGTGGAAGGAACACGAAGCCAGTCTAACTCCCAAAGTCCTGAAGAGTCACGGCTGCGAGAGCCAGCTCCAACCAGGGCATGTGTGCGACGGTCCTGGACAACACAAGAATCAGCATCAAGAATGACCCGACAACCAGAGTCAGTAAGCTGGCTAGCAGAGAACAGATTCATCTTAAGACAAGGAACATGAGAAATATCAGGAACAGAAAAAGAAGAAGTAGAAAGGGTGCCCCGACTAGAAACAGGAAGAGAGGTGCCATCAGCCGTGAAAACACGGACATGAGAAGGGAGAGAATGAAGAGTGGACAGAAAAGAAGACTCAGAGGTCATATGAAAGGAAGCTCCAGAATCCAGATACCACGGGACGCACTGACCGTAGAAGGTGGTGGTCATGCGTGCTCAAGAATCGATCAGAACCAAGAAGGCTGTCGAAGAAGAGCCTGTAGCAGCAAGAAGACCATGAAGACTCCTAATAATGTCCTGATCGGAGAGAGCAACTGCTAAAGATCCGGAAGGAGCCGACTGCCCACAAGCCTGGTGCTGCTGACGTAAACTGGGATCCCGTGACAAAGAGTAGTGACCCAAGTGTGCCCATACTTGTTACAGTAAGAGCAGTGACGAAGAGAACCACGGCGACCCTGACCACGAGCCTGCTAGTGCTGACTCTGACCCTGAGACTGCTGGTGCTGACTCTGACCCTGACCTGGAGGAATGGGTAGTATCGGCGGCGGCACAGAGGACCGCGGCTGAGTCGATGGGAGCAGACGGCATATGAGGACCACAAGTAGCAAGCACAGATGGAACCGCAAGAAGACCAGCACCACGGAGACGGGTCTCCTCAGCCCGAAGCTCAGACAACACCTCAGAGAGCGGAACACGACCACGAGCATTCAAGTGAGCACTCCGGGGCTCAAACTCCTGGCGGAGCCTAGACAGAAACTCATAGATGCGGTGAAACTCCAAATCCGAGCGCATAATCTGGCAGCACGAGCATGTGCCACAAACAGCAGTACAGAGAGAATCAAGCTGACGCCATATAGCAGCACTCTGAGTATAGAACTCATCAATAGTGGAATCACTCTGCTGAAGAGCATGCTCCAAGCGAACCACGGACAGGTAAAGAGCATCCCCAGATGGCTGATAGCGCTGACGAAGATGTGCCCACTGAACGGCAACAGTAGGGAGACTCATGAACTCAGCGGCATACTAGGGCAGAACACTGGAGGTGAGAACAGCAGCAGCACGAGCATCCTCATCGACTCACTGAGTGTAGGCAGTCATAGCGTGGCGATAGGTCTCGAGATGAGTAGAGTACTGTTTGAACTTCAGCTCATAAGCAGCAACAGCACTATCTTCGACACTCTGAGCAGCATCCTTGGACTCCTGAGAAGCATCAGCACCGAGAACAATCGGCGTCGGCGGAAGAGGAGCCACAGGAGCAGGGGGCACGGCGGACAGGAGACCTCGTCGGAGAGCACACTCCAAAGACGGAGACCGCGCATGTGAACGCGCATAAAGGCAGCGAAATCATGGTAATTCGCGCCATCGAAGATCACCGGGCAGCGAGGAATCGCAACATAACCCGATGCAGAAGACATCTCTCGCTCTCTCTCTTTTTTACTAGATCTGACTGGAAGTCAACGCTCGCAAATCAGCAATCTCCGGCCAATTCCGCCTAGAACAGGGCACCACCGGTGATCTGAGCACTGGAACAAGGTATATTGGGGCGGCGCGAACCTATTCCAGGGGAATTTGAGACTGGAAGAGAAGGCCGCTGAGACGGGCCCGCCGACGGCCAGCAGGCTCGGGCGAGAGGCGGCACGAGCGACAGGGACGGGCGAGAGGCGGCCAGCAGCTCGGGCGGGATCCGTGTGTTCTGATGGCAGAGGCGGGGTCCCGCTGAGGCAGAGGTAGCTCAGGCGGGATCTGTCCCCCGCAGAGGCAGAGGCGAGGTCCCGCAGAGGCGGGGACGGGTGCGTCGAGTAGACGTGGGCGTGGTGTCGAGCAGAGGCGGGGTCCCGTGTGGCGTCGAGCAGAGGCGGGTACGGGGAGTTGGCGAGGGCAGGTAGGCGACAGCAGATCGATTCCGATCTGGAATAGCACCCGAGCGTGGATGGAGTTGGAGAATTCCGATCTGGAAACCAATTTGGATCTCGATCGGGACCCAGATCGATCCAGATCTGAAACGGCGACAGGATCGATCCAGATCTGAAACGGGGCAAAACGGACGGCGACCGACGACGACAACGACGGCAAGGCCGGGGGCGACAGGGGCGGTGGTGGCCGACGAAGTTGCGAGAAAGAGGATGGGGCTAACGTGGCTCTGATACCATGTTAGAAATAGGCAACTTGTATTCCTCTTAGGGCCAAACGCCACAATATATAGTACATGTACAGGTGCAAATATGCAGGAAGCCTCCTAACATATGGAGAAACTATAATATACAAATATATACATATAACACGACCAACTTGCTCATCGGATATACTCCCTCTATTTGTTTTAGCTTTGTAAAACAAATGTATTTAGACTATTTTTAGTATATAGGTTCACTTAGGTTTAGAGTGAATCTACACACTAAAGAAGTCTATATACATTTTCTTCAAAACCTAAAACTTCTTATATTTTGAAACGGAAACCTAAAACTTCTTATATTTTGAAACGGAAGAAATAAGTACCAGGTGATTTCATACCCCACCGAAAGAAAAAACATGTAATGTATGTATCAATCTTTACTGTACATATATAGGCTGGCTAAATTTTGCCCGTACGTTACTAGGTAAGATATGTTGCCAAAGTGTTCTCATGGCAACAGCCTCGGTGATTAACGGAACAAAAATGGCTTAATTTTTAAGACGATCATTTAGTGGAGGAGCACTAAATATTGAGATGCCAGCTCCACTACACCTGCCGTCGACAATATAATTACAAATTGCAACTAGCAGCAGTACAAGCTTGGTTTAGAATCCTATATGGTAGCAATGAATAAAGATTAATCTTTCATTTTAAAGACAAAAGCTAATAAAAAAAAGCAAGTAGAGAAAATATCTGTCTGTTTGTATCTCCTGTTTTTTATTGGCATTACTCTTTCACAACCCCTTCATAAAATTGGTATAGTTGGCCGGTTGTAAATTCAGTTAATTGTGTTTTATGACTTTCACTATTGTTCGTACATTCAATCAAAGACTCCCTAAATTTAGATTTAACAAAAGGACAGATTTAAATATACCAAAATATTATGCATTAAATTTAATCGTGGCGTCGTCGCAACACACGGACTTTGTCTAGTCTATCTAATAATAAAAAAAAAGTGTTTCTTCCGGTCCAATATTTTTTTAGATATTTTTACCCTTCCACCAAAGTATATAATACCACTAACGCCATCGGTAAGTTAAAAATATTGATTCGTATCTTTTAGGCCGGCCGTTTTCGCAAGGTGCACTGCGAGCGAGTGCTCCACCGCTCCTGATGAATATATTTGGCTTGCCCTTAGCTAAGCCGGTTCAGGAGTCATGGGCTGATGCGAGCGAGCGCTCCTAATATTATAGGGCTGCCCTAGCTAAGCCGGTTCAGGAGTCATAGGATGATGCGTCTAAAAATGATATGCAATTAAAAGTACAAACAAGATTTTTGGGCTAAAAAATATTCCTACATTGCTGTTTTACAACAAGTATAACCAGTTTATATATGCCAAAAATTCTTCCATAGTATCAGCAAGCGAAAACAGCGACGACTGGTATGAAATCAAATGACCCCACCATGTGCTGACGGTGAACAGAGGATTAAATGGGACTGTGTTGGGCTCTACTGCATGCATGAATAAAACAAAAGGTGAACCGTTGCATTATTGAATGAAAGGAAGGAGTATCATTGGACACCGGGTGTATACTCCCTCCGTTTGGAAATATAAGATGTTTTAGGTTAGTAAATCTAATGTATCTAAACATCTTTTAGTGTATAGGTTTAAATGAATCTACATACTAAAAGGTGTCTAGATACATTTACTTCACAAACCTAAAACATCTTATATTTTCAAACGGAGGGAGTAGTAAGCTAAATTAAGAGGAACTAGCTGAATACCCGTGCGTTGCTACGGGTAACCTTATATTTTTTTTCACATGTAAACCACAAAGACATGACAAGGATGTATCAAGCCGGCCTTTTCTCTTTAGTTATTTTACCATTGTGCTCCCTAGTCACTATATTCTCATTGTGGTGTCGACAACAATAATAGTGGTTATTATCAATTCAAGAAATAAAATATCCAACCATTTTACAAAATATTTTCACAAAAGTTCAAAAGCCCCAAAGGATTCTATATTTTCCTCTTCTTTCCATCTGTGAAATATCTTAGCAATCTGTTCACTTATCCTACTTAGAAAGAAAAATATTAAACAAATAGAGAACAACCCGTGCGCTGCTATAGGATTATAAAAAATTGTTTGAGTTATGATATGAATTCAATTGACTGAGAAATAATACTACACAATATACAACAGGAATATAAATGACTTGAAAGATGCACAGGTTAGACAATATTATTGAATCCATCGCTAGTATTGGCAGAAATCACGGTACAAATAGTGTCCCGTACTCTTGAGTTGCCTAGTCGCTTGCAGAACGCAAACAGTACAATATGTTTTGCGCTTGTTTTGGCTGATGAGAATAGCCATAGCATTGGCTCCTCCTCAGATGGAATTTGTAGTAGTAGCTCCGCTGCAACACTACCTCATTTGTACTTGAAAGTCTCCCTTCAGCTATGAGTTTGCAACCCATTTAGACGGGCATATCGAACCAATCAAAACCTGAATCTGCAAGCAAAACCCAAGATAACCTCTGCAAAAAATCAGAGAAAACAATAAAGAAACTTTATTATACTGAATCGAATCTGAAATCATCCACGCCTCAACCATGAATCCACAAATTAAAAATCAGTGAAGAGACTGAACGAAAAAGAGAAGAAAACCAGAGCTATACCTAAAAGCACAACTCAAAACAGAAATTGCAGAAGGAGAAAAGAAGTAGTTGGCTCTGATAGAAGATGAAGTAGTTGGCTCTGATACAAGGTTGACATGTTTATCATCTCAATCCGGTCCAGCAAACACATTGTCATTCATCAACGTCTTCAAGTGGAGCTTCACTTTTAGGCTATACATTAGTTTCCTTCAGGTCATACTTCAGTAATAGGAGCATCCAACAGAGTCATCGATAATCTTCAAAGAACGGTAATGATTAAGATTTAGGAGAGAAACACATGCTCATTTAAGTTCAGATCTCGAAGCTTATCATGTTGGTAGTTTTATCAAAATTAACAATTGATGAATGCAGTAGCCCAGCAGAACTTGATAATTGTAAATGGTTTCAAGATAGCTAGCAGCAACTACACATTCATTTAGTAATAGCATTCAGTGAATACATCACCAACACCAATTTAGAAATTCAGTTTTTGCTCGGTTACCTCCATCTTATGAACACACACGACAACTTCAGCCTCCCTTTGTCCACACACATGAGCAGGTGAGCACTTCAGCCTCCCTTTGTCCACACACATGAGCAGGTGAGCACTTCAGCCTCCCTTTTGTCCACACACTCAAGCAGGTTCAGCATCACAGCGATGGCCATCTCCCTCTGCTCACATGCCTCAGGACCGGCACGAGCTTCATCACCAGCCACTTCTTCTTCCTAAACCCTAACAGCTGAAACCTCTCCTAGCCTATATGTACTATATCTACGACATATCAGTGCCCAATTTGCAAACTCCATTGTCTGCAACCCCACAAAATTGACTTCAAACAATTCAATCTAATAGGATTGCATTAGCCATTATCCACGAGCATGAAGAACAACACAACACAACACAAGGGCACATAACATGATAGCATACACACGCATGAATTGTTAATGTATTGCAGAAAAATCCATGAAAATGATCAACCCCATAATATGACTACATAGCCATAATATCTCCACCGCATGTATTGAAAGATTCACTGCACAATTGAGTCTATGAAACTCTAAGAATTGGATTTATTTCACTATACTACGTACTGTCCAGTCTTGAATTCGCCGGTGAACTACACTAAAAAAGACTGGTACAAAGCTTCAAAGCAGTCTTCTTGCGCAAGATGTCATTGGACTTCAAAGAAGCCTGCATGAAAATGATCATGGAAAAATTATAAGATGTTTTAGGTTAGTAAATCTAATGTATCTAAACATCTTTTAGTGTATAGGTTTAAATGAATCTACATACTAAAAGGTGTCTAGATACATTTACTTCACAAACCTAAAACATCTTATATTTTCAAACGGAGGGAGTAGTAAGCTAAATTAAGAGGAATTAGAGGACACACGTGGCTGGGCTAAGCTAAATTAAGAGGAATTAGAGGACACACGTGGCTGGGCTAAGCTAAATTAAGAGGAATTAGAGGACACACGTCGTGGATGTGTCTGTGTTTGAGCTCATACACATGCATGAAAAGGGAGGATGTTGCCGGTACGTCAAGTACGGTTGTGGGCTAAATTAAAATTAATTTGACAATAAGCAAATTGATTTGGTAGCAGATGTTTTTTATTTATTCTCCGTCGTTGCAACGCACGGGTATGTTTCCTAGTTTATAATAAATTTTAAAGAGGTCCAGCTACTTTAGGATATTTGTAATTCTAAAATGTATACTATTTTGTTTCTATCCATTTTCTTTAGCCTTGTTATGACTACTCGCCCACTGGATCTCTTCACTCACGCTTGTTTTCGCATGATGTGTCGTGGACGACATAGTTTTGATGCCCTACTAAGTTGTGGTTTTGTTGTCCCTCTATTCCATGGATTTAGTAGTATTTGTGCCTTTTTTGTCGACCATTCAATGATGAATTATTGGTTCTAGTTTATTTTGCAATGGCAGTACCTAGCTACCATGCACTCAACGGTACTCATTTGTATAGATACACATATCATTTTTTGTTTAAAGCTTCACATGTACTTTTTAAAAACGTCATAATTTTTTACATGAACATCCTAGTGTTGTTCCTCGAGGCATATGTCACACCATGTCGAAAGAACAATTTGGCGGGTTTGTTGCACAAATTAGTTTTATCGATCAAGTTTCTTTTTCCCAGTGGTATCGATTAAGTTGGAGGTTGCATACATTAGTCACATCTATCAACTTCGGAGTTGCTTTCTACATTGTGCAAGGGAAATCCCAATAATAATCCTTGTTTTCGGCTTCACTCAAGTATGTGTTTCATTGATTTAAAAATATATTTTTAGATTGTATTTTCTTTTGTAATTCATTAAGAAATTATTTACAAGTTGTTTATGAAGAAAGGATAAACACTCATGATTATAGATTACTGAATTTAGTAGTGAAAATTATAATATATTATGTATAATTTAATTTTCGTTAACCAATATTTCATATATTCATGGTTAGTTTTCACATCACAGCTATATAATAATTCGAGTGCAACTCAACATCCAAAAAGTGACCCTTAATTAGAATAAGAATTTCGTTGTTGCATCATAAAATAACGTTAGTGTTATGCTTATATTTGTAGAAACAACTTGTCGATAGCCATATATGTCTTCATATGTAATTTAGTACTTCTCTTGAACACCAAATATCAAACTAAGATGTATCTTTTGTATCTAAGATTATAGTACATGCGAACAACCATAATTTCACTTCTAAAAAAAACCATAATTTCATTATATTTCTATTTCACCGTTTATATCTGATAGGAACTTCCTCTAACTAATTTTGATTAAGTTTTCTCTTTTTGTTAGAGAGTTCAATCTATTTTCCTACACATACATAATATAATTACATCTACGGATTTTTTCGTTTGTCAGACATGACAAGGCAAGTAGTAAGTTTTGTTACGGCACTTTTGCTAGAATAAATATGGTTAGTATGCTGTTCATAGTGATTAAGAAATATTCACAGAAAGTATTCCAGTTTGTTTGTATTAAAGAAAAATATGTAGATTGGAGAACATAAGGTAATTGCAGACGGTACTGAGTAGACATATCAATTAGGCTGCTGACTATTGGATTGGTCATTTATATTCGTCGGATGGAATACGTGTGATTAATTTTCACACCGCTAGCTACATGAGTGATCGTTTATTTGTGATTTATCAAAACACCAAATACGTAGTGATCTAAATTCTACTCCCTCCATTTGTAATTATAAGATGTTCTAAACACCTTTTAGGTTCAAATAAATCTAGATACCAAAAGGTGTCTAGATATATTTACTTTACAAACCTAAAACATCTTATATTTCTAAACGGAGGGAATAGTTTAAATCTAAAATGAACTAGGAGTGTATTGAAACTTGAATCTGTGGTGTTGTTGTTTGATATATAGTGCAGATCATTTTATAAAATCGATAGGATGGATTGTAAACCTATAGCTTTTCAGATTTTATATAGAGGTATTAACATCCTTAGTCCCACAAGTTGTATAGTAGGTGCATGTTAGTCCCAGAAGTTGCAACAGTCGATTCCACCGTCCCAAAACTCGTTCGACCGAAACAAACTGGTCCAAACTTACCAGAAACCAGGCCACGTACTGAAACAGATCAGTCATTGTACTTTGCACTTAGGTCCTATGAAAACTCCCTCAACCTGGTTGGTCCTTCCACGTATTTTGGAGAGGGCAGGGCGTCGTGACTACAGAGAGTCAACCGCTTTTCCAAAACGCTAATTTCTCGCGGTTTCCTTCTCTTGTTTGTTCATCTTCATTTGTGTCGTGGCCGCCGAGGACATAGACGGCACCACCTCCTTCTCCTTGCCGTCCATGGCGGCTATCATGGCGAGATACCGACGGACCTGCAGTACCGTGAGTGGAACAAAGATCCCTTGCAGTACAGTACGCCTGAATTTTCTCTCTAGAGCTACACATGATCGAAGTGGTTGGGCGATGATCGGGTCGTGATTAGTGATCCTGAGCGTTGGGAAATTCACAATAGTAGTGGGGCATTGCAAATTCATCGAGTCATTGCAGTTCATGAGAAGTTCATGACGTGCTGCTGACGGCCCCGCCGCTTATTTTTGGAGCAGATTAGTAAATGTTTTTGTTAGTTTAGGTTTCCCTAATCAATCAAATTCAATTGATTTAGTATGTACTGGTTGCTGTTGAAGATGGCTGGGACAATGATTAGTAGAATCGGGCAACGGTGCTTTGTTTCCGTTCGGCTAAATTCTGAAATTTTTCAGGAATTGTTGTTGATGGACAGCGTTTTTTCTGAACTTTGATATGAAGAATCTTCTGAATTACCGTTAGTTAAGGGGAAGTGCATGTACGCTTCGTACTACTTCCCTAGGTCCATATACGAGTGTTAATGTAGGAGCAGTTTCTAATTAGCTGTTAGTTTGTAGTACTAGGAGTTCTGAGCAACCTGGTTGACTGTAGGTGGAATGGTGGCAGTCGCCGTGATCTATAAATTGACCGGCCAGTGGATCAGGTACATGTCCACGTACTCCAGCTACAGGTTCCTAGAAAACATCGGTCAAAATTCAGAAATTGATGGGTGTGTAGATATGTGTAACTCAGGAGGAGATTCCTCTTAATGGAGGCTTTGCCGGAGCATGAGGCGCGGCTGGCACTGCGTGCACCAGAGCTTGGTCGTGACGAACACCTCCTCCCGGGACGCCACCAGCCCACGCAGCAGCGCCTCCGCGAGGGCATCGCCCAGCGACGGCTCCGTCCCGTACATGGAGGCCGTGTCCAAGTGGCGGAACCCCAGCTCCACAGCTGCGACCGCGACCATAGCGTCCCTGATGGTCTATCCAGCGAGGTGCAGGGGACCTCCCCGTTCCATCTAGCGAGTCCTCGCTTCTCTCCGCCGTACGCTCTAAATTTCATGTCGCCAACGTCGGGTTGACTCTATCTATGTTCAGTCGCGAGATATACGGGAGATAAGGTGAGGGGTGCAAGTGAGAGAGGGAGTTTTCATAGGACCTAAGTGCAAAGTACGATGACTGATCTGTTTCGGTACGTGACCTGGTTTGGACCTGTTTGTTTCGGTCGAACGAGTTCTGGGATGGCGGAATTGACCGCTACAACTTCTGGAACTAATCTGTACCTACTATGCAACTTGTGGGACTACAACTTGTGGGACTAAGGGTGTTAATTCCTCTTTTATATACATGTTGGATTAGAGTTCTACATGCATGGATCCAGGACCCCTTGTCTGTGTGTCGTGTACATTCTTATCTTTCGGGGACGTGTCTGATAGCTATATTGCAGAAAACATTTTCGATCTTTATATTAGCATCGGGCCAGTATAGCTCGTCATATATCTAGTCATTAATATTCATAAAAATAAATAGTTGAGTTTCTTAAGATCAAGAAAAAATATCCGATATATATTGTGCTTCAGACAAAATAAGAAGAGGTATATACATTTTTAGTCCCACATCTTGTATCGTAGGAACGTTTTAGTCTCACATCTTGCAAAGTGAGCGAAACTAGTCCCATAACTTGTATCCTTAGAACATTTTAGTCCAATTTGATTAAATTTCAACAATTTTAATTAAATTCGTCCATAATTTTTTTAAAATGTTCCCTATATATTTTTCTGGACTCGAACTCAAAACCTATGCATTGCTAGACACCAACACAAGCCACTATGGCAAATAAGTGATATTGCTTAAATAGCAGGACATAATTCTTTTATATAACATGAAAGCACACACACCTACGGTAAAAATACAATTGAAAGTATCGAGAACACCTTAAAAACGTGTATATACAAGTGGGTAATGATGTAAGAATTTTTATTGTGCAAACTTTCAACCAAACTGATTTGAATTGGGCTACACACAGAAAAAGACAATTGTAACATGATAAAGGTGCACAATACAGTTTGCAAACCTAGATCGCTAGTTTTGTTTTTTCTATCTAGCCTAGAATACAAATTATTTTGGATTGAATATTTTTTCAAAAAATTCCCAACTTTATACAATATTTTTGAATATCCAAAATAAAGGATTACATGTAGCCTGGGCGTATATACTCAATCAAGATTCACTTCACTTGTGTGTGCGCACACGTTTAGTATACATAATTTTTTGGTTTTATGTCCGTTGAGCTAGCTAGCGTGTTGCCTGACGATGGGGAATCCCTCCATCGTGTATCATGTCACCCCACGCGAGGGTGGCGGAGACGCTAACCCTAGCTCCCGCAGCCTCGTCCTTCATCCTCCCCTCCTACCCCGCCGCCGCCCGACAAAGTTCGAGCGGTCCGAAGGCGGCGGAACTTCCTCTACCCGGTCTTGGAGAGCCATCGCGGGGTGGCGCTGGTGGTGGTGGTGTGGCATGGAGTTAACGATGGACTCGTCTAGCGGCGTCGTGACAGGCACGTGGTCCCAGGGCAGTGCGGCGGAGGGGATGCTTCTGGCTGGGATGCTCAGGCCTTGGTTGGCGACCTGCTAGGAAGAGTGCGGCAGCGGCAGCACGTGCTCTCGGTCTTGATGCGGCTGCTTCAAGGGACGCTCAGGCCTTGGCCAACGACCTACTAAGGAGAGTGCGGCTGCGGCGGTGCGACTGGGGTCCTCCGGAGGCGTGGAAAAATGAAATTCTCAAAAGTACTATTCTAAGGTTGTGAAAAGTTCTAAAAAAAGAGATGCAAATTTTCAATCTAAAATAATTTGTATTCTCGGTTACATAGAAAAGAAAAAATTAGAGCTAGGTTTGCAAAGTGTGCACCTTCAAATCATGTTAGAATTGTCTTTTTTGTGTGTGTAGCCCAACACAAATCAGTTGGATTGAAATTTTGCATAATAAAAATCCGTACATCATCTTTGCGCGCGCGCACACACACACATATATATATATATATATATATATATATATATATATATATATATATATATATGTTGTTTTCGATACTTTTAGTTGCACTTTTTACCATTTCATGTTATATAAAAAATTACGTCCTCCTATTTAAGCAATAGCATCTCTTATTGTAGTGGATTGTGTTGGTGTCTAGCTAACAGAGGTTTTGAGTTCAAGTCCCTCTAACGCCTAGAATTTTAAAACTATTCACCTGGTTCTGTCTGTCCACGTCAAGGACATAAATGTCAGGGAAAATATATAATGATTATTTTGAAAAAATTATGGATGAATTTAGTCAACCTTGCTGAAATTTAATCAAATTGAACTAAAATGTTCTAAGGATGCAAGTTGTGGGACTAGTTTTGCTCACTTTATAAGATGTGAGACTAAAACGCTCCTACGATATGTTAGTATATCATTTATTTCCCTGCAAAATAAAATATGTTAGTATATCATTTATTTCCTTGCCAAATAAAAACACCTCACAAGTTGGGACAATCAAGGATAAAGACGATGGGTATATGTAGTAGCATGCATCGAACTGTTTGCCTAGTTGATGGAAGTATACATCTTGCTCTTGATTTTACCCTTTTCTGTTGCTTGCCGAGGTTGAAGTAAGACATTGAGATATTGATTTTACCACATCCAGCCTTTTGTAGGCCGCAGATCAGAGCAGCTGAAGTATTGGAAACACGTGAGGACCAAGAGAGAAAATTGAACATATACACCACGTTTGGACATGCGAAGCCATTGCTCCTTGTTAATCCCTTGCTTGGATTGGATTTTGTGCCCGCTAGATTAAAAATTATGTATGCTGCCATGTCGGCGGTGGGTGTTGACAACGGAGAGCAAAAATATTTAGATCGATGGAATAGATTAGAACGTTTCTGAAAAAATAGCTTAATGGCATAAGTGGGTAAATAATGGACCTGTCTCCCACCTCCAATATGCGGACGACACGATAATCATGGTGCAGGGGTCAGATCTGGACATCATCAACCTGAAATTCCTTCTCTGCTTTGAAGACATGTCAGGGTTAAAGATCAATTTTGACAAGAGTGAAGTGGTGGTGCTGGGGTACTCGGATGAGGAGCGCCAACGAATTGCTGACAACCTCAACTGCAGGCTGGCCGATTTCCCCATCTCTTGGTCAGACGCGAGTGCTGATCCGGGACCTGTCACCCTTGGTCACGAGGGTGCACTCGAGGGCGGAACCCTGGCGAGCGCGACTCACGACTAAGGGTAGCAAGACGGTTCTAATCAACTCCTGTCTCTCGAGTCTACCTATGTACCAGATGGGGTTGTACTTGCTTCCCGAGGGGACCCATGCCGACTTCGCCAAGGAGTTGTCTAGGTTCTTTTGGGCAGCTAGGGACGGCCACTAGAAGTACCATATGGTGAAATGGGCGGACATCTGCACCCCCAAATCCCTTGGGGGCATTGGTATTCTGGACTCTCGCCGCTTCAATCTCGCCCTGATGTTGAAGTGGGTCTGGCGCATTCTTAGAGACGAGGGGGGCTTTTGGCTGCAGCTCATTAAGGCCAAGTACCTCCATGGCCATCCACTCTTGGCTTGCGATCGCCGGGAGAGCTTCCAATTCTGGCGTGCCATCCAAGAGATCAAGCATTTCATTGGGTTGGGCATTGACTTCACCGTTGGGAATGGTTAGGGTTCCCGATTCTGGCTGGACCCATGGCTATCCCAGATCCCGTCGGGGGTCCGGTTTCCTGCCATCTTTGCTATCTCCGCTGCCATGTCGGCCCTCACGGCCGAGGCTTTCAGCGGGGATCGCTGGAACCTCCTTTTCCGCCGGGCCTTCAGCTCGACTGAGGCAGTGGAGTTCTGACAGCTTATGGCTTCTCTCCCTCCTGCTCTGGCAGGCGCCCCCGACGCGCTCTCCTGGAGGCTCCTCCCCTCCGGTGAGTTCTCGGTCGGCTCGGCTTACCGGGCCCTCTTCCAGGGCCCGATGCTGAGGTGGACGGCCCCTTTCTGGAAAGCCCCCCTCCCACTTAGTATTCGCATCTTCGTTTGGCAGTTGCTGCGCGACAGGTTGCCTTCCGGTGTGGAGGTGGCCAAGCGCAATGGCCCCGGCACAGGCCGGTGCCCCCTATGTGGGTCCCCAGAGACGTGCGCCCACATTTTCTTCTCGTGTTCGGCGGCCCAGTTCCTTTGGAGCTTTGTCCGGGAGGCCCTTGGGCCGGCCTGGCAGGCTCAAGATCTGGGGGAGTTCCTCCAGTCCCAGGCCACTAGGGCCGGGCGTGGCCGCCGCCTCTTTTGGCTTGTGTTTGCGGCCATCGCTTGGACTCTCTGGAATGTCCGGAACAAGATGGTGATTGAGAAGATCTACCCCACGCGCGCTTCTGACTCTAATTTTGCTTTTCTTGCTTTCATTCAGTAGTGGTCTCCTCTGGTGTGCCAGCGTGATCGGGCCGACTTCGACACCGCTCTTCGGTCCCTGCGGTCGGCATCACTTCCCTTCTCGGCGCCCCCCTTCGCTGCCGCTCGGGTCGTCTGGTGGTCGCTAGCGCTCGCTTTGGCCTCCGGGCCGTTTTTGCCTTTTCTCTTGGGCGCTTTTGTGCTGTTGCCCCAGCGGTGTTGTACTACCCCCTTTTTCTTTTCTTTGTCCCTTTGGCTGCGGCCGGCTGCGTTGTTGTACCGACCGAACTGATGTTGCTTTATTTATAAAGCGGGGCGAAATCCTGATTTGAGAGATAATGCACACGTGACACGTGCACTTGACAACATATATTGTGTTAGACAGGTTACATAACTAACAATATTTTATTAAATCTTGAAAGTAAATTTTAGATCTAACCATCACAGTAATTTAGATGACGTGGATTAACGTAGCGCCTTAAAAAGCATCCTTATATTTCTTTCAGTATATAATAGATAGATTCTTTACACGGATAGTAGAGACCAACTTACCTATTTCTATTTGTCTCTTGAAGTTTAATCGGATTTTATTTTGGGTAAAAATGCACGATTTTTTATAAGGCGACAACTGTGTTTATGCACTGTTCTATTCCCAGAGGTGTCATTCTTAGAGAACTTTTTTTTCAGTCCAGATGTGCTTTTTGGTGGTGTTAGTTCTGCTGCTTCGCTGATTCTTCGGCGGGCCTTTTTCTTTTCCTTCTCTATTCTATTTTTGGCTATGTGCATCCTTAAATGTCTCGATTAGCTCTTGACATTTTGTTGTTCCATAGACCGGGTGTCATTGATATCTAGTTGGTATTAATGTATTCCTTTTATCAAGAAAAGTACCAGAGGAACTTGGTGTCATCCGCGACATTTATTTGTAATACGCGAACATACTCGATTGTGTTGTATCACAACCATGTACCCGGATCTGTTTTCTCGTCGATCTCTTTACATAATCAGGTAAACCTAGCCGTGAGAGATAGGAAAACGCTCACGTCACTCCTAGTAGGGGAGGCTTGGATGGAACCCTAGTCGCCGCCGTTCAGACCCCCCTCCTACCCATGCCGCTGCCAAAGGATGCCGTCGGTAAAGGTTGTGCAGCTGATGGTGGTGGTGGGCTCTCATCCATATGGCGGCCGGTGGCGGCACTGCCCCATCCTCCTCGTGTGGTGGGTTCTTCGGCCTGAGCCTCGTGGCGGCCCTAGATGGCATGGCTTTTCCGGCGAAGATTGGCGCCGGGGCATCAGTCCTAGACTTCTTTGGCAAGGTCACCCCGCCTCATCCACACCCTCTCCATTACTTGGACTATTTGTTCGGGCAGATACCTGAAAACCACTGAACGCCACCTAGCTTGCGCCCGAGTTATGACACGGAACAAATTCAGTGAGTTGTTTTATAGCACTTTTTTTATGCTTCGGTAAAGAGTTTACAAGGATTAAGGTCAAACCAAATGTTAGATGAATTATTTTATAGAATATTCAAAGGTAGTTTGAATAGTTCATTCTCACCGTGAAACAAAGAGTTTGTTGCCTAGAGAAATGATTTTTCACTAGAGCAAGTGGGAGATCAGAGTGGCCATGGTATAATTTAGAATTATTTAATAGTGCCAAGTCTGATCGATGCAGAAATTAAAGTAATTATCTTGGATAATGAATCTGCATATTACAAAATAATAATTAAGGACTTAGAGTTCAGAAATTGACTTAAATTCATAATATTCGACATAAAACTGTGAATGATCCACAGTTTGGTTTTGGAGAGTCCATTCAAAAGGACAAGTAAACATTCGGACTTATGGAACATAACATGATGAATGAGAATTCATCCGAGTATCAATGTCTTGAGAAAGAAATTCAAGAAGTGATACTCGTCACCTGGAAAGAAAAGGTTAGTGTTCTGCTACTAGAGCAATCTCCATAGCTCCTCAAGAATCTTATGGTTATTCGTTCATTCTTGGCCCCTCGCCCTCTCAAGGTCTAGCTAGTCCCTAGCTGTACTCTATATGATCATGTATAGAAGGAATTAGTGTAAGAGTATGAGATTGGCATAATATGTTGGATGTATTATTGAGCTTTATGGGCGAGTATATATAGACGTACATGGATCATCTTGGAGTACAAGTCAAGTTAGGCAAGAGTCCTAACTATTCTAAACTATCATAAGAACCGTATACGTATAATACTCTAACACTCCCCCGCATTTGTAGTGGTAGCGTCGTGAACAACAGGAACATCGCAAACAGTCTGACTCGAGTGCCGAAATAGACCAGTAGGCTGACATCCCCCTGCAGTGCAGCGGGAGTGTCGTAGGCGATGTCGTGGCGCAGATGCTTGTACTGTAGAAGAGGCTGATGATGCTCAAGCGAGGTGGAAGCCCTTGTGCCGATGTCGAGGGAGCGGAGAGCGTGGAGCGGTGTCGAGGTCGATGTAGCCGTGCGAAGGGTCACCGTGGTCGATGTCGTGGTCGGGGTTGCCGGTGTCGATGTAGCCGCACATGAAGCCGCAAGCGCATAGTACGCGAAGAGGATGACGGAGACGCGTCGAGGCAGATCAATGCCGGAGTCGATGCAGTCCGAGCCGTCGGGTATGATTGGCGCCAAAGTGTTGCCAGAACTAGGCGCATGTCGGGGACGAAGACACATCTTGGTTCTGCCAGAACCTAGTATGCCAAGGAGAATGCGTCGCTGATGCGGTCGAGGCAGTCGTAGAGGAAGGTGTCGATGCCAAAGAAGATGTTATCATGTCGACGAAGACGAGGCGTCCGGCGCGAGTTTCACAGACTCGGGAATGCGTCGGGGACGAAGGCACGCACCGGTGTTGCCAGTACCAGGCGTGCAGGGGTAGCTGCCATCATGAACCTGTGCGCCAGTATTGTATGACGATGCCGACGAGTTCGATGTGGAGAAGACATAGAAGGCGGCGAAACCAACGGCGACCTGAAGTGGTCATGCTGGACGCCTAGAGAGGCGCGGCGGTGGTACTCGAAGTAGGCGAAGAAGAACCCGGCGACGTGACGAAGACCACGTGCAGACGGCGGCGATCCACGCCTATAGGAGTAGGCGCGGTAAAAGCCGAGGACGTCAATGCATCAGGACGGCGAAGTAGACTGCGTGCAGCGACACTATGACCCGAAGGGGCGGCATAGCTGCAAGGCGCAAGTCGGTGCAGCGGCTGAGAGACCACCAACGACGTACACACCAAGGAAGGCGCGTTGGAAGCCGATATCATGGACCAAAGTTGGTGGCGCTGCGGCCCGAGGGGACGATGCAGCGACAGCCTGTAGCTCCATCGGTGGTAGGCGCGTGCTCGGGGACCTGCTTGGCGTAGATAGGCGCGGGATCGGTTGATAAGACCGACGGTGCGCCGTATGCGCCATGGAGTGGACGACGCGTAGATAGAGTTGATGGCGGCGTTGTTGGTGAAGTCTCGGACGATGACGATGAAGACGAGCCGAGGGGGGCAGCCGTGGCAGCCTTGCAAGGAAGGCATAGCAGCCGTCCGTGGTGCGCGGCAGCCTGCCGTGAGGCCGCAACAGCATGCCGAGGATGGCGCGGCAGCGGAGAGGGCAGGCGCACAAGCACGGTGTAGATCGACGGTGCCGATGGTTGGAGTAGAGGCGCGGCGATGACGACGGCAATGGGCGACACAATCCGATCTAAGATCGGTAAACCAAAAAAGAAAACTGATCAAGAGATCGGAAAAAAAGACTTGTAGGGCAGCCGATCACAGATCGGCGGACGAATCCTGCGTACGGGTTGCGCGGCCCCCGGCGGAGATCATGGAGATCGATCTCCCCGGGGGAGGCGCGGCGGAAGCATGCCGGCGGCGGCTAGGGTTTGGGATCGGTTTAGGCTGATACAATGTAAGAGTATGAGATTGGCGTAATATGTTGGATGTATTATTGAGCCTAATGGGCGAGTATATATAGACGTCCAGGGATCATCTTGAAGTACAAGTCAAGTTAGGCTAGAGTCCTAACTATTCTAAGCTACCATAAGAACTGTATATACTATAGACTTAAGCTTGGTGAAAATGAAGCATTTTGAGGCCATGTGGAAGTACGTGTCTATTGCTTGTGGACCCAAGGGCTATGTGTCTATGACTTGTGCATCCAAATGCTATGTGTTTATGACTCGTGAACCAAAAATAAAAAATATCAAATATGGCCAGCTCAAAGAAATGAGAAATTATACAAGGCCTACATAAAAAAAGGTAGTTAAAGCATCTCTAGCATACACACAAAAAAATCTGTAGGTACACAAAAAACCGCTATTATTTAGCACGGCGGGCAAAAATCGTGCTCCAACAGATGTATAAAAATAAGTCGTGCATAAAGCAAGTTAGGGCACGCACGCAAAAATGCCTAATTGTGCTGCAAATTTGGTTTACCAGCCAGCGCTGTCCAACTGCTAAACTAAAACTGCCGCGTATGACCTCCTGCATCCCGCCTCGACGGCCACTGGCAGAAAATGAACCATGGACGACTATTCCGCCACTCCTCCAACCCACCATCCCCTCCGCCCCCACGTCTGCCGATGGAACAGTTTCGGGGTCGCTCGCAACACCCTCCCCTTTGATGCACCCAACCCTAACGCCACCATCGTCTACGGCTAGATATTTGCTCCTCCACGGCCTACCAATGCGCATGCCATCGTCCACTGTCCTCCTTTAAGCCATCGTCCATCGTCCACCTTTAAGCCTTTAACTCAAATAGTTTGACATCCGCCAATAAATAACGAAGCGGTGCTAATAAGTCGTACTTTATTCTCCGGACGGCTAGCCGATCGTCTACGGTGAGAAGCAGGAAGAGATCGAAAAGGTCTGACTGCTAAAGAAGGGTTTGAGTGTCTCTTGGACAATGATACTAGAAACATATGTGTTTTACAAGGGATGTCATAAAATAAAGCGTCGGCTGGAGTATCGTAATAATCACACTATATGACAACGCCATGCAGACGGCGTGGCGAAGCATGCGTGTCCATCTAGTACATAGAATACTCTAACAATTAGACTCATCTACATACCTGCAAATATATGACATACAATCAGATAAACACTTTAGACATGGTGATGTATCAAGATGACACCGAAGTCTTTTCGTCTTGTTTCCTAAAACATAAACACAAATATGGAATAATATATGTAAAATCCATCATCAAATAGATCAAATTTATGATATATCTTGCATTGAAAAAAAACAAAACTGAATTTTCCAGTGTCCAGGCTGACAACTAGTCTACTATTACTTTTTCTATACAACTTAGCTCAAATATATTTTGGAAACATAAGAAATAATTTGGAAATAAAATTAGAAACATAAGAAATAATTTGGAAATACAATTAGAGAGGTCTGAAAAGGACATACATTTTAATAATATGCTTTGGCATGTGCATCACAATTTGATTACCATACTGTTCGGTAAATCGATTACAGACTTGTATCCGAGTTTCCCAGACACGACCGGTAAATAGGCTCACCGGGCAAAAACTGGCAAGATTTTTTGAAAAAAATGAATTTGAAGGCCTAAATCTAGATAAATAGAATGTATCTCCCTGTATGCAGTGTTTGAAGATGTAGTACGGTGGTGGTGAGGTGACGTTCTCTCCTGTAGTTCAGGGCCTTATGGGTTTTAGTTTCGTGTTGCTGCTTTGTTTTTTTAGATGGTTAATACATGTCTAAACCCTTTGTGACTATAGGAAAACAACGAGTTGCCTACGGCCATCGGTGAAAAAAGGGCCTCTAGTCCCAGGCCGCAATGGGCTCTAGTCCCGGTTTTGGGTCCGGGACTGCGAAAACGGGACTAGAGCCCACCCCCCCTCTAGTACTGGCTCGCAACGGCCCGCGACTGATAACAACCACGTGGATGTTTCAGCGCCGCGGGGGACGGAAACCCTCTAGTCCCGGGCTGTAACACCACCCGGGACTAAAAGCTTTCCTGCCACAGCAGAGAAACACCACATTTCTCTGCCACGGCAGAGATTGTGTATTTCCTTTTTTTTTGCCATTTTGTTCCTTTTTCGTTTTGTGTTTCATTATAACAAACATATATTTCGGTATACATATTATACGTCACTACATACACACTACACATCGATGCATTTATATAATTAATCGATCCCTTGCAAGCATACATATAATCAATCATATCAAAAGGAAGAAATGTTTTGAAATTACATGGTCATTGATGAATATATATATCATATGAGCTACATGGAGATGACTAAGGCAAATCGAGTTCCACGTCATCCGCATAATGCTCTCCATGTACATCAAGGACTTCCTTCATCATAAATCTCGCCAGCTCCTCCTTAATTGCTCTTATGCGCTGGTCTGGCTCTAGTTTCTCCCGCAAATCATAAATATAATGTGAGTCAACTTTCCGCTCACTGGTCAACTCTCGGATATACTCGCAGACGTAGTATCCACATAAATGAGTTCCCGGTGGCTGCTATAAACTCTTCGCCATTTTATAAGTTAGCTCCTCTTTGAATGGACCTGGTATTTTTTGTCTGAACCGTGTTCAACACCTACTTGTCAAAGAAAATGAACAAAAGAGTTATTAGTTACTTGATATCAGGAAATGAATGAAAGAGGACGATATAATACGATAATGATTGAAATTACTTATGGAGCATTGCTTTCATGTCGCGCCACTTCTCTTGGTCCCAACTTAATGAGTCATGGACTTCAACTAGGGAGTTGTCAACTTAAATGTTTAGCAAGATCCAGTAGAATCTGCGGACGTTTACATAAGCATACATGCATATATAGCTCATCTAGTAAGCAAAAAATAAAATATGTACAAGATATAAACACTCACTTGAAGTTATAAGGAAATAGTATTTCCTTAACAAAATTATTCTCGGTTAAGAACCTGGACAGGTCTTCCTCCACGTCTTTGGAGTGATTATTTAACGTATATTCATTAATGATATATGGGTCAATGAACCCAACGTCGTATCTTCTAGCTCTTTTGCATTCAAGCATCTTCATTCTTCAGAATATAACATCATCATACAAAAGGATATATATAGTTAGGATAATATATTAAATACAATGAACGAGCTAAAGCTACAAACTTAATTATATAAATAAATAACTTACAGACAGTAGCAACCAATGATAGATTTGTCGAGGACGCGTTGGTTGTATAACTGAAATAGTTCGGTCATTTGAACCTGTATCGAGTATGGTTTGAAGTGATGCTCCGTTCTAACGTCCACCGGAACCAATCTTTCTGATGTTTTTTTTGTGCTTGCGACATGTACCATTCGTGCAGATTTCGCATATGTGTGGATAGACGCGTGAGCTCCTCATTACTGACTAGAGGCGCCCCTTGGACATACTGTCGTACTATCTGACCCACTGGCGTATCTTCATAGCCTAAATATTGACCAAGAGACATATTTGCTTCATTAGCAAGTGCTTTGGCCTGCGATACAGTGATTCCCATAAGTGCAGCACTATTACGGGCTCTAGGGTCCATTATTTGCATGTCCATATCCATTTCAGCTCTGAAGGCCTTGTCGAGGTCTGAAATGACTTTGAGCGGGGCGATCGATTGATCCTTCTGTGCTCCGAGCTGGGCAACTTGCTTCCCGCTTTTTGCACTTGTGATTTTTTTCTTCTGTGCTTGCTTAATAATCTCCCGGTCATAGTCTGATTCCAGATTCATCGATATCTAGGATGGTTGCTCAAGAAAGGACTAAGCCCACTTTTTGGTTTTTTCGTTATATACCGGCTTTGGCTTAGGCTTTTTGGGTGCAAAATGCGCCTTAACTTGGGCAGCCACATCCGCGTTAGTTTCCTCATCGGTCTTGTCATAAGGTCTCTTTGGAAGAGCCCGCGGGATATCGACTATCTTCGGCGTTTGACCTTTCTTCGATGTGGGGCGCGGGGGACCGTCGAACTTCCGTTTCTTCGACGAGGTAGTAGTATTGAACGGAGGCGGAGGCGGAGATCGAGTTGATGTACTCCTGCTGCGGCGATCGTCGGTAGGCGGGTGGACTTGGAGGTTGGCGATAATCGGGTTGGGGTGGACTTGGAGGTTGGCGATAATCGGGTTGGGGTGGACTTGGAGGTTGACGATATTCGATGTGGGGTGAATTTGGATTCCTTGGAGTCGGTGGCCTTGGCGCCGAGCCTGAAAACTTGATGTACTTCTTATTCCATAGAATGATGTTGCGCTTGACATCTCCTAGTTTCTTAAGGCCTTCAGGCGTAGCGATTTCAATCTCTAGGTCCGCAAAATCCTCCACTATGTCATCCACCGTGACACGAGCATATCCTGATGGAATCGGAAGTGAATGGTGGAGTGCTCCAGGTAGACAAGGTAAAGCAGTGCCGATCGCCACCTTGAAGGACATGTTGTTCATTGGCTGATGTAGCTCACATTGTGCCATCTCTCTGACATCATCCACGGGGTAGTGAGGAGCCGGTGCATCATCCAGCAGTGCTTGATCATCAGCACGGACCTCCGTGGAAGCCACGCTGCTTCTCCATTGGCTAAGATCCAATGCAGGATCATCAGACCGCGGGTGAGTTGACGACGGCGGCCTTTGGCTAATTTCATGCATGAGGTTCTTCAGATCAGCTAGGTCCTGCTCTACCCTGGAGATCCGGTCTGCCTCCCGGTCCTTCTTTCTCTGACGGCTTCTGTAACTGGCATCGTACAGAGGAAACCCTTTCTTCCACGAGACACCGGCACCTTTGCCTCGTGTTCGTCATCCCTTTTCAGGATTCCCTAGGGCGCGTGTCAGCTCGTCGTTCTCTCTCTCTCGGGACGGAACAATCCCAATTGAGCATCATTCATTGCTTGAATAAGGTCTTGGGAGAGTTTTATAATTTTATCATGAAATAATGTCTTCCCTGTTTCTGGGTCCAAGGATCCCCCGTGCCCGTACCACCAGTGCTTTGACCTCTCGGGCCATCCATCTGTACCAGGAGTGACGCCTCTAGCCCTCATATCCTTCTCCATAGTTTCCCACTTAGGGATGGCACTCTTGTAGCCACCTGTCCCCATTTTATGATGATATTTCTTGTTGGCAGCATTTAACGTGTTCTTTGCCGACTTTGCCTTTGCTTTATCAGATTTCTTGTACCGTACAAAATTGGGCCACTGTTCTCTCAACTTCTCGTTTACTCCTTTGAAGTCTGGAGTTTTCTTTTTCGCGACATATTTCGCGTATAAAATTTTCTTGTGGTTCCGGTACAGTTCAGCCATCTTGCTTAGTGCCCACTCCTTGACTTTCGCTCTATTTTCAAGCCCACCCGGCCTTGGGGTCATACCATCTACCTCAAATTCCTCATACTCTGGAGGTAGTATGAAATGCGCTATGAGCTTCTGCCAAAGGTCATCTTTGGCATCATCGGTGACATAGCTGTTGGATTCTTCACCGGCTTTCTTTGACTTATTCCATTCTTCGATGGTGATCGGCAGGTTGTCCCTAACAAGCACCCCGCATTGATTTATAAACATCCTCCGGTGCTTCTCTGGAGCAATCGGTTCACCATCATCATCTATTTCTTCGATGGTGAACCTCTGATTACCATCCAACTTTTTGTTCGGCCCTCGTTTCGTTTGAGCTGTCGATTGCTTCGATCCGGTGGGCTAAAGGAAGAAGAGAGAGTGATTAATATATATCTAGATCGGTTAATGAATAGAGGTAACACGAGACTTTATATATATATGTACCTCGCCGGATCCTGTCGAGGGGACATCATTATTGTTGTTATTTGTTTGCCCTTCATTCATCTGGTCTTCCCCTTGGTATCATGCCCCGAAGAAAACCTTCACCGATGCGACCAGGATATTCGGATGGATCCATGACTTAATTATCTATAACAAAAAGAGAGTTAAATAGGTTAGAAAAAACAATAATCCTAATAACTAAAACAATATAATCCTAATTATAATAACTTAAACAAAAAAATAACCCTAATCCTAATCCTAATTCTAATCTTAATAAATAAAACAAAAAAATCACTAAAACAATAATCCTAATCCTAAAAAATTATATAAACAATTATATATTCCTAAAAACAACTAAAAACAATTATATAAACAATTATATTCCTAAAAAAAGAAACTAAAAACAATTATATATTCCTAAAATCAACTAAAAACAATTATATATTCCTAAAAACAACTAAAAACAATTATATATTCCTAAAAAAAGAAACTAAAAACAATTATATAAACAATTATATATTCCTAAAAACAACTAAAAACAATTATATATTCCTAAAAAAAGCAAACTAAAAACAATTATATATTCCTAAAAAAAGAAACTAAAAACAATTATATATTCCTAAAAACAACTAAAAACAATTATATAAACAAATATATATTCTAAAAAAATAAACTAAAAGCAATTATATATTCCTAAAAAAAGAAACTAAAAATGCTATTACAAATTCTACTAAGATATAAAAAAAGAAACTAAAAATTCCTAGCTAAAAGCATGCGTCGAGGCGTTGCCGAGACGGCGTGGCGGCAGCGGCGCTGACACTGAGGCGGAGACGGGGCGTGGCGCCGGCGTTGCGGGCGACAGAGACGACCTGCGGCGTGGCGACGCATGAACACGCATCAGGAGATGAGCGAGGGCGACGGCGCGGCGGATCGGCGTCTGGGCAGCACCTCCCCTGCGTCTTGATGCTTCGTCTTCGTCGCGTGCTAAGTGCTGGCGTGCGCGAGCGCGCGTATATATAGGGACCCCCCTTTAGTCCCGGGCTAAGCCACCACCCGCGACTAAAGGGTCTTTAGTCGCGGGCCGTGGCTTAACCCGCGACTAAAGACCCCACGGCCCGGGATTAAAGGGTTTTTTCGGCCGCTTTGTTTTCGCGCGCGCACTCACCCTTTAGTCCTGGGTCCAGCCACGACCCACAACTATTTGTTTTTTTAATTTTCTTTTTTAATTCAAAACTAATATAAAAACTTTGAAAAATCATATCTTTTATTGTAATAATCCAAATATAACAAATAATATGTCTATTATTATCAGAAAAATATAAAGAATTTTAATATAATATCCATTTATCTGTTTGCATCGTTTATAAATTATTTCATTGGTAAATTTTCTTTTTTTAATTCAAATAAAATATAAAAACTTTGAAAAATCGTATCTTTTATTGTAATAATCCAAATAAAACAAATAATATGTCTATTATTATCAGAAAAGTATAAAGAATTTTTGTATAATATCCATTTATCTGTTTGCATCATTTATAAATTATTTCATTTGTAAATTTTTTTTAATTCAAATCAAATATAAAAACTTTGAAAAATCATATATTTTATTGTAATAATCCAAATAAAACTAATAATATGTCTATAATTATCAGAAAAATATAAAGACTTTTAATATAATATCCATTTATCTGTTTGCATCATTTATAAATTATTTCATTTGTAAATTTTCTTTTTTAATTCAAATCAAATATAAAAACTTTGAAAAATCATATATTTTATTGTAATAATGAAAATAAAACAAAAAAATGTCTATAATTATCAAAAAATATAATGAATCTTAATATAATATCCATTTAGTCCCGATTGTAGTGACAAACCGGGACTAAAGATATTTTCTGCCATTTCCCACCTCTTCCCGCCAAGTTTTCCCGCCCTTTCCTTTCTACGAGAGCTTTTAGTCCCGGATGTAGTCACTAACCGGGACTAAAGATATTTTCCGCCATTTCCCAAAGCTTCACGCCAAGTTTTCCCATCCTTTCCTTTCTACGAGAGCTTTTAGTCCCGGATGTAGTCACTAACCGGGACTAAAGATATTTCCCGCCATTTCCCAAAGCTTCACGCCAAGTTTTCCCGCCCTTCCCTCTATATTTAGGGCGATCGTGCCATGGCTATCCACACATCCACACCTTCCTCTCTTAGAAAAATGGACAACGCCTACTGGGCCATTCTGACCCTCGAGGAGACCAGGCGTGCGCCTCAACTACCCTTGTCCGCTGGCTACCGCCGCCCTTGTTGGATCTTTGGCCGGAGGGTTCCTGTCCCTCCTGTCCCTCAAGGTTCCGCATGCCAGGCGGAAATCACAAACCACTTCTACCACGAGCTCACGCCGGAGCAGCGGATGGATCCCCAGTGGGATCCCGACAACTACGACACCTGGAATGCCTTCTTCGCTAATATGCGGGAAAGGGAGCTCACCAGGTACGAGGGTGATGGCCCGCCACCGGTGAACCACAACGAAGCCGGCCGCCGTCTGTGGTGGGCGAACCGTACTATCATCGGAGTGATGCGCTACATCGCCGGGGGAGACCATCCTCGCCTACGGTGCCCACGAGTCCACCCGTGGGTAGCGACATCGTCTTCCAGGAAACCCCTCTCCCGCCCGCCATGAATCCGAGGCTGGAATGGCCCCTGGTATATGCCATGGATGGGCTGAGGATCCCCGGAGTGGCAGGTGACGATGACGATGAAGACCTTGAAGCTGCGTACTATAGGACTAGGCATGATTATGACTAAAGGGGGCGGCTTTAGTCCTGAGTGTTAGCTAGTCCCGGTTTGTCCCGGTTTTTAATATTAATAAATGTCTTGAGTGTTACCTAATAAATAGAGGGAAATGCCTATATAAAGAGAGGGTTCATCTTTAGTCCCGGTTGGAGAAACCAACCGCGACTAAAGGGATTGCGGCAGACTGGGCCAGGCAACACTAATAATAGGGGTGAGTGTCGACATTATGTCGTGAGGCTTGTACCTTGTCCCGGATGGTGTCACCAACCGGGAATAAAGATGAACCTTTAGTCCCGGTTGGAGACACCAACCGGGACTAAAGATGAGTCATCACTAATAATAGGGGTGAGTGTCGACATTATGTCGTGAGTGTCGACATTATGCCGAGCTGCTTGTACTATAAATAGGCATCCTTGTGAGTCCAGTCCTCAAGCCAGTTTGAGGCATCTCCAAGATGGTTTTCGAGAGCAGGGAAACCACTACAGCCAGTTTCAGGGACATGCCGACGGAGCCCAATCCTCCGGCATCTCCGAGAAACTGGTCATAGAGGCACTCCCTAATATGTGAAATTAGTTAGCTCCCAGGCGTATTGATCTAGTTAGAGAAGTTACAAGCTGCAAGATGGTTTTCAAGAGCAGGGACACCACTACGGCCAGTTTCAGGGAGATGCCGACGGAGCCCAGTCCTCCGGCATCACGCGTTTAGAGATCTGATCTTAATGGTAAGTATGAATCGGTACTAAAGGCCCTCCTTTAGTCCCGGTCCAGCCACAAAACGGGACTAACACACTCAAGATTGTTTGCAGACAACACTATAAAAATGGACACATGCATGGAACATCTTCACTCATAAAATGTTACAATTATTACATATCATTTCTTCGCGTGTGTTCCTTTCTGACCCCGTCGTATCCATGGAGCATCTTCATTCATTAACATGATGCTTGGGTCATCCTTCACCGCGAAGGGCGGAATTTCATGAAACTTATCACAATCTTCTGACATGTCTGTCTTGTCCTCCACTCCCACGATGTTTATTTTTCCTGAAAGAACTATGTGGAGCTTTGGCTCATCGTCTCATGTATTCTTTTTCTTATTTTTTCGTTTTCTAGGTTTGGTAGACATGTCCTTCACATAGAAAACCTGGGCCACATCATTGGCTAGGACGAATGGTTCGTCTAAGTACCCAAGATTGTTGAGATCCAACGATGTCATTCCGTATTTCTTGTCTACCTCAACCCCTCCTCCCGTCAGCTTGACCCATTTGCACTGAAACAAGGGGACCTTAAAAGTAGGTCCATAGTCAAGTTCCCATATCTCCTCTATGTAACCATAATATGTGGTCTTTGACCCATTGTTGTCTGTTGCATCAAAGCGGACACCACTGTTTTGGTTGGTGCTCTTTTTATCTTGGGCTATCGTGTAAAATGTATACCCATTTATCTCGTACCCTTGGAAAGTCGATATAGTCGAAGATGGTGACCTAGACAACAAGTATAGCTGATCTCCAAGAGTGTTGTTTTTGATGAGATGTTGCAACCAACCGCCGAAACTCTTCATGTGTTCATCTCTAATCCAAGAGTCATGCTTTCCAGGGTTGTTGGAGCGTAAGATTTTCTTGTGTTCCTCGATATATGGGGCTGCCAAGATAGAATTCTGTAGAACGGTGTAATGTGCTTCGGTGTAAGAATGTCCGTCTCTACATATTATTGATTTCCTTCCTAGAGTACCCTTTCCACTCAGTCTCCCCTCATACCGCGATTGAGGAAGACCAATAGGCTTAAGGTCAGGAACGAAGTCAACACAAAATTCAATGACCTCCTCTGTTCCATAGCCCTTGGAGATGCTTCCTTCTGGCCTACTGATTCTGAACATATTTCTTTAAGATTCCCATGAACCTTTCAAAGGGAAACATATTGTGTAGAAATACAGGACCGAGAATGGAAATCTCTTCGATTAGGTGAACCAGCAGGTGCGTCATAATATTGAAGAAGGATGGTGGGAACACCAACTCAAAACTGACAAGACATTGGACCACATCATTCTGTAACCGTGGTAGATCTTCAGGATTGATTATCTTCTGAGAGATTACATTGAGAAATGCACATAGCTTCACAATGGGTACTCAAACATTATCTGGTAGAAGCCCCCTCAATGCAATCGGAAGCATTTGCGTCATAATCACGTGGCAGTCATGAGACTTTAGGTTTTGGAACTTTTTTTCTGCCATATTTATTATCCCCTTTATATTCGACGAGAAGCCAGACGGGACCTTAATACTGCTTAGGCATTCAAAAAATATTTCCTTCTCTTGTTTGGTAAGAGCGTAGCTGGCATGACCTTGAAACCATTCTGGATGCAGGCCATCTGGGTCTTTCATACGTTGATGGTCCTTTCGTGCTTCCGGTGTATATTTTGTCTTCCCATACACGCCCAAGAAGCCTAGCAGGTTCACGCAAAGATTCTTCGTCACATGCATCACATCGATTGCAGAGCAGACCTCCAGGACCCTTTCCAAAGGTTACCAGTTGATCCAGATCTTTGACCATATCAAATATATCAGCACCGGTACGCTCCTTCGGCTTCGTCTGGTGACATGACAGACCGTTGAAATGCTTTCCTTTCTTTCTTAAGGGATGCTTGGCCAAAAGAAATCGACGATGCTCATTATATACATTCTTCTTACAATGTTCCAAATATATACTTGCATCTCATCTAAACAGTGTGTGCATGCATTGTATCCCTTGTTTGACTGTTCTGAAAGGTTACTAAGAGCAGGCCAATCATTGATTGTTACGAAAAGCAATGCTCGGAGGTTAAATTCTTCCTGCTTGTGCTCATCCCACACGCGTATCCCGGGTTCGTGCCACAACTGTAAAATTTCTTCCACTAATGGCCTTAGGTACACATCAATGTCGTTGCCAGGTTGCTTCGGACCTTGGATCAACAATGGCATCATAATGAACTTCCGGTTCATGCACAACCAAGGAGGAAGGTTATAGATGCATAGAGTCACGGGCCAGGTGTTGTGACTGGAGCTCTGCTCCCCAAAGGGATTCATGCCATCTGTACTTAGACCAAACCTTAAACTCCTTGCGTCATCTGCAAAGTGCAGGTACTTTCTATCAATTTTTCTCCATTGCGACCCATCAGCGGGGTGTCTCAACATCCCTTCTGACTTAAGTTCCTCTTTATGCGATTGCAACAACTTGGCGTGATCTTTGTTTCTGAATAAGCGTTTCAACAGTGGTATTATAGGAGCATACCACATCACCTTCGCAGGAACCCTCTTCCGGGGGGGCTCGCCCTCAACGTCACCAGGGTCATCTCGTCTAATCTTATACCGAAGTGAAGTGCATACCGGGCATGCATCTAAATTCTCATACTCCTCACCGCGGTAGAGGATGCAGTCATTAGGGCATGCATGTATCTTCTGAACCTCTAAACCTAGAGGGCAGACAACCTTCTTTGCTTCGTATGTACTGGCGGGCAATACATTATCTTTTGGAAGCATATTCTTCATCATTTTCAGCAACTTTTCAAATGAGGAGTCAGGTATAACACACTCAGCCTTCCATCGCAGCAATTCCAGTGTGTTGCCCAGACCATTTTTGCAATTTGGGTACAACAACTTTTTGTGATCCTCTAGCATGTGATTGAACTTCTCCCTATCCTTTTCAGTTTCACAATCTCTTCGTGCATCGGCAATGGTCCGACCAAGATCATCAGCGGGTTCATCATGTGTCTCTTCTTCATCCTCCCCTTCAGCATCCCCCATGGAAGTATCTCCGTACTCAGGGAAACCATGATAGTTGTCATCCTCCTCCTCTTCTTCATTGTCTTCCATTATAACCCCTCTCTCTCCGTGCTTGGTCCAACAATTATAACTGGGCATGAAGCCGGACTTCAACAGGTGGCTGTGAAGGGTTTTTGAGTCAGAGTAATCCTTCTGATTCCTACATCCATTACATGGACAGAATACAAAACCATTGTGCTTGTTTGCATCAGCAACACAGATGAATTCATGCACGCCATTAATGAACTCGCCAGAGCGTCGGTCAGTACCGTACATCCATTCCTGGACCATCTGCATTATAGTAAAAGTATATCAAAAACCATTACACAACATGATAAAATTATTACAAGTTATATTGAGAGCTTCTAGAGCATTAATTTTGAATTTTGAAAAATTTACATGCACCAATTTGTGAATTGGAGAAAACAATCAACATGATAAATGTGGAGTTTTTTATTATTGTTCTATCAGTGAAAACCTCATTCCATTCTAAGCTCTGAAACTCTAAAATTACACATTTCAATTTTCAGTAACTACGTGCCTAATCAAAATTTATTACACATATATATCAAAATCCTTCTAGCTACTTCTACAGCATGCATGCATTTGATCCATATCTCTATACTTCTAGAACATTATATAGAGATAAAGTAGCAATAAGAGATGAAAGAATGAAGTTCTAACCTTTTAAAGCTTTGGATTTAGGTGTTGCAAACTAAATCTTAACAAATCTTGAGAAAAAAAATGGCATGAACTCTCTTGCTTTTTTTGAAAAAAATGGCCACCATATGCTTTAGGGGAGCTGGCCAGGGAGCTGTATATATAGTGATGAACAATTAGTCCCGGGCCGTGATACCACCCGAGACTAATAGTCTCCGAAAAGAGTTGTTGCCCCGCTTCAGCTTATTAGTCCCGGTCTAACCGTTGGAGGCCTCACGGACCGGGCGGTTCGTGACGGGCCAGGACTGCTGGGCTTCCAGTGATCGAACCGAAGATTTCCAGTAGTGGGCCGTCTTGTTGGCATAGTACTCGTTTCGTGTAGTGTTTGATTGATCATCCAACGTGCACATCGTGTAGGTCCTGCAGAGATGATGGCGTAACGGCCAGGGATGACAACACTCATACGAGAGTCAGCGGTGGTGCGGTCGAAGCTCATGATCTATGGTGGCACAGACGGAGCGGCCGTGGCTCCCACACATTAGGGCCTCGTCCATTCTGGGACGTGTCCGTCCTCGCCGCAGGGTTGGCGTTTGGTGCCGATGTCGGAGTGGAGGCCAAAGATTACAACAGTTGGTGGAGAACGCAAACTGGTATAAGATCTGTGAAAAAAATTGGTGTATGTATTCGCAAAATTACCCGTGCATTTGTTCCAAAATTGATACATTGGATCGCCGGCAAGTGACAAGAAAGGATATGCACAAATGCTACTGCATTCGTGGCCTACACAATATGGCGTACACCGATTTGTAGTCCTGCCCAACTCAAATGGATCTCTCGTTTGCAGAAAAGACAGCCTGGTCCAAAAAAAATTGGATAAATTAACGGGTATCATTTGCTCAAGCATCGGAAAGCCAACCTGATAGGCTAATACAAATGTGTACATCGATGAAAGTAAGAAGAAATACACCGGAAAGATACAACATGCATAAACCATGCACACTAATTGGTTTCACTAGTTATAACGATCCAAAACTTCGTTGTCCACAGAACAGAATAGAACAGACAGGATTGAAAAAACCTGTACTGACGTAGCTAGGCCGGCCACTATGTTATTCTCGGGAAACATGTCACCCTTTCTGCCTATTTATTTTACCGGGTGGTGATGGAATTACGCTCACTCTTCTCTGTCTACACCTTGTGATCTCTATAGCCACAGGGCACCTGCATTCCTTATCATGGGGACAAGCTCGCCACTGAGATGGAGAGACATGATCTTGTTGGTGCCGCCGACAAGCTTTCCACCGATGAACACCGCCGGGACAGGCGGCCCCCTCCCGAGAAGCTTGACGAGCGCCTTCTCCATCTCCTTGCACTTGGGATCATTGTCTAGTTCATGCTCTAGGGCGTTGACACCGAGGTCGCGAAAGAGGCGGGTCACCGTGTGGCACATGCAACACGAGTCCAAGGTGAAGATCACCACCGCCCTCTCTGACGCCAGCTTCATCACACGGTCCATCTATGCTGTCTAATGTATCTTCACCAACCTCGATGTCAACCTGTTAGTAAATATACACTAGTATTGAGCTTGCTGCTAACGTGCTAACTAGCTAGAGAGCGTGTTAGTAGCTAGGCAGTTGACTCTATGTGTTCGTATGGAAAGAAATTTGGGGATGGTATGGTAGCAAAGGAGTGGGTTTCCTTTTATAGAGCCACAATGGTTCGTTTCGTTAAAAGAGTTGGTATTCAGCAGATCGATATTGCTGCCATATGGCTTTTCATTAGGATCCAATCAACTTTGGAATATTTCCTTGTGTCCACCTATGCTAGAGAAATCTCAGATATGCCTATAGGGCATCTCCTTTTTTTTACATGGATTTGGCCGGTTAGGCCATGCGTCTAATAGCTGCAACCTGGCCATTCTTAGCCACTAGTACTACCATGTACCAAGTAGGGCAATCCTCCAGCAAATGTGTCGACAATAACCGTGTCGACAACGACAGGGTATACCAGATTACCCACTATATGGTACGTAAGGCCAATGAATCGATTTGACCCACTAAGCAACCGGCTATGAGTGACCCTAGTTTCAGAATAACATCCAGACAGGCCCTCTCGTCACTTATCTATAGGCACAGAATCGGTTCAAGTGGCCTCCTTTTTCTCTGAATATTTTGATACTTCTGCTCCGGTAAACCACAGAGCTTCCTGGCCTTATCAGATATTGATGCGTCGCGACGCCATGATCCGACGACGATGCAATCTTTGCTTTTGCTTTCACATCCTCACCGAATTTTATCCAACAAAACTCAACAAAAGCAATGAAAGTTATGTGGTGCTGCCAACATATACATGCTACTTGCATGATGCTCGAACATAACTTTCTATGGAGATGTCCCAGCACCACATAACTTTCATTGCTTCCACGCTTCTATGGAGATGTTCCAGCATCCTTTGGGCTGGCGCCCATTGGCGCTGGTCTGGCGGCCCAGGAGGGGCAGCCGGGCCTTGCTGATGGACCGACCAAGGAGGGACCCTGTCGGGGCACGGCCTGGCCCAGGAGGGGTCGGGACTACCCGCTGCTTCCGATGGGCAGCAAGTGGAGCTTGGGACTACGGCACGCGGGAGTTTACGTCATTGGGTCGACACCCTTGGGGCATCGACCACAGATGAGAACTCTATGGCAAAGGCCATGCGGAGGAAAGCAGAGAAGAATCTTGACTCGCATGGTAATATGAACTCTTCAAAATCCTTCCTCTCTTTTTCCAACACTGCTATTGTAGATAAGCTGGCTAATGTTGGTTTAAGTATGGGTAGATTTGTTAACGAAGTTAATTTATCTAGTTCTGTTTTGAGATATATATGGAGGTTGACCGTTTAACGATTACTCCTAAGGTTTTTGCTCTTCCTGATTCTTCATCGATGAAGAAGGAGGAGTTGTATGCCACAGTAGATGATCAAATCCTTTCTCACTTAGTTGGTGAAGTATCGGAGTTGAGCTTTGATGAGACTGGGCTGGGTTCATTATTTGAACTTACAGCCTCTGGTCGAAAATCGAAGATCCACAAATCTCGCAAGAGGTCCCGTGTATCCAAATCTCCTATTTTTTCTCAATGAATTGCATATTCTCACATAGCAGAGGTCTTCGTGATTTGGCTAAAAATTTGTTCTTTGCCGATTGTGTGAGAGATCATAAGTTGGATTCTCAAATAGTAGAGGTCTTCGTGACTTGGCTAAACATTCGAATACGGAAATTGCCAAACTTCTTCTAGAGGAAGAACTCAAATGGTACCAACGATCTAAAGCTAAATTCATCCTTGAAGGAGATGCAAATACAAGATACTTTCATGCTATTTCCAATGGCAAGCATAAGAAGAAAGTTATTCACTTTTTAATTCAAGATGAAGTTATTATTGAAGGTCAAGAGCATCTAAAATCTTGCATTACAAGCTATTACAAATCTTTGTTTGGGGCACTACCGGAAAAATTCCTTTTCCTTGGATGAGTCCTAGACAGATGATATTCCCCAGGTTTCTGCTGAGGAAAACAACTTTTTGACTACCCCTTATTATGAGGAGGAGGTTAAGAAAGCGGTTTTCCAAATGAAATATAACAAAGCTCCAGGACCAGATGGCTTTCCAGCGGAATTGTCTCAGAAATTCTTAGAGGTTATCAAAGGGGATCTTATGCAATTGTTTGAGTTTTTGCAAGTTGGTCAGTTAGACCTCTTTAGACTAAATTTTGGCAACATAATTTTACTACCTAAGGTTAATAATGCAGAACACATACAATAGTATCGTCCAATCTGCCTTCTTAACATTAGTTTAATTTTTTATAAAAGTTGCTACGGTTAGACTAAACTCAGTAGTTGATCATGTTGTACGTCCTTCTCAAACTGCTTTCATTTAAGGGAGAAACATCCTAGATGGTGTAGTAATCATGCATAAAATGATCCATGAATTACACTCCCAAGAAATTAAATGGGATGTTGTTCAAGATAGACTTCAAGAAGGCCTATGATAAAGTTAATTGGTCTTTTCTCCAGCAAACACTCCGTATTTGAAAGGCTTTTCGGAGGAGTGGTGTGCTCTCATCCAGTCTTTTGTGTCTGGAGGAAGTGTTGGCATAAATTTCATTGATAACACTGACAAATATTTTCAGACCAAGAAAGGACTAAGGCAAGGGGATCCATTATCGCCTATACTATTTAACATAGTGGCTGATATGTTGGCTATCCTTATTGAGAGAGTTAAGACTGATGGCCAAATTGAAGGATTAGTTCCACATCTGATTGATGGTGAAATATCTATTCTTCAATATGCTTACGATACAATCTTATTTATGGAGCATGACCTAGAGAAATCTAAGAATATGAAATTAATATTATCAGCTTTTGAGTAACTCTCTAGATTGAAAATTAACTTCCATAAAAGTGATTTGTATTGTTTTGGCAAGGCTACAACCTATGTCCACCTATATGTCGACCTTTTCGGCTGTGGACAGAGACAATTCCCAATCAATTATCTAGGAATACCGATCCATTGTCGGCGTCTCACGATTAATGAATGGAAACTCATTGAGAAAAGACATCATAAATGTCTTAATAACTGGAAAGATAAATTGCTATCCCTTGATGAAAGACGTGTGCTCATTAATTCAGTACTCACTAACATGGTACTGTATATGATCTTGTTTTTCCAATTACCAAAAGGTGTCTTGACAAAAGTGGATTATGTCGTTCAAGATTCTTTTGGCAAGGGAATAGTGAAAAAAAGAAATATCGACTAGTCAGATGGAATGTGGTTTGCCGACCCAAAGAATACGATAGACTGGGCATACATGATTTGTAATTTAAAAACACCGCACTTCTAGGAAAATGTCTTTTCAAACTTCTTATAGAAGAAGGATTGTGGCATACCATTCTATGGAGGAAGTATGTTGGCTAAAAAGTTGTGTCTGAGTGGTTTGGAAACCTGCTGATTCACACTTTTGGGATGTACTCATGGCATCCAAAAAACACTTCTTCTGGTTTGGTGCTTTCAATATTAAGGATGGATCACATGTTAGGTTTTGTGAAGATAAATGGTTTGGTCAAACAACCCTTCATAAACAATATCCGGATCTATAATCGATCATTGACATAAAGGGGATACAATTTCCACGGTAATGGAAAATAATCCTGCTAATGTGTCTTTCAGAAGAAGTCTCATAGGCCTACACTGGTGTCTTGAAACAATATTTTATTAAGATTATCCATGAACAAGTATCCGAGGGTGTGGATGAAGTCAAATCGAAATTACTACCGACTGGTAAATTGTCGGTTGATTCCATGTATAGAGCTTTGATCCAACCTGATATTCCAGTCGATGATAACAGTAAAATTTGGAAGATGCAAATAGCCCTTAAAACGAAGATTTTCGCTTGCTATCTTCGTAAAGGGGTCATTCTCATAAAAGATAATCTTTTTAGGAGGAATTGGCGTGGAAGTATACAATGCTTTTTTGTCACCATACGCCATTTATTCTTCCAATGTAAATTTGTTCGTGCTATATGGTCAATCATCCAAATAGCCTATGGTTTATCTCCACGCTCGGTAGTCAATGTATTTTCAACTGGCTGAATGGGATTGTGGATAAATATGAGACTTTATTTAGGGTAGGAGCGCTTGCCATATTATTTGGTTGATTTGGCTATGTAGAAATGACAAGATTTTTAATAATATTATGCCTTCTCCCCTGCAGGTTATATATCGAGCCACGACGATCCTCCGATTATGGATCTCTCTTCAACGTATGGAGTTCCGTGACTTGTGTGCGGAGGATTGTATGCGATTGGAGGAAATGGCGAGGGATATCTTCTCCATACATGGATGGTAGCGTGATTTACAGATAGATTTGCCATAGCGTGTTTGGAGGACTTCGTTTTTTTACCATTATTTGTAATTCTGGTACTTTTTCTTTAGACTCGAGTTGTATGGTTGATCGGCTGTGTGCATCCTAGATATGCAGAGGCCGGGTGTAAACTTACTTTTAAGTAATAAAGCGTCCATTTCCAAAAAAAAAATATACGTAATAAGATTTTGCCCTTTTTTCTCTTTGTTTTGATTTTTATCGAAATGGGGATGTAGCCCAGGCCTCCGCATCGGTTGATGCATACAACCTTTATTATTTTTTTACCTTATTCTCAGTAAAAAGTTTATAAAAAATACATCATGGGTCACACAGGGTTGAGACGTGGATCAGCCATCTAAAATGAAAGAAGTATATGAAATGGCTATGCATCAACATGCTATCCTGTGATCAAAACACCAGCTGCACTAGATGTAAAAAAACGATACCACCGACTCTAGTTGGTAGCTACCATTATCCATCGCATTACGTTTGTCCGTTGTTTGAAGGAAAGACCACAAAGCGGATCTAATGAATAGCCCGGGAAATATCCTGAAAAGAAGTATGTTTTGCTTTGTTAAAACTATAATCATTCCGCATGTTCCATATGGCCCAAAGTAAAGCACATACACCCACTCGGATATGTACTTTAAACTTCTTTGGAACTCCCTTTAACCAATTTCCGAACATGTTATTAATGCTAGTAGGAGAAGTAATACTAAAAGCAATATGCACCATGCGCCACACTACTTTTGCAGGAGCGCAGGATATGAAAAAATATTGGATTGATTCATGCTAAGAACAAAAACAACATCATTGATAGTCTTGCCAGTTTCGTTTTGTGAGGTTGTATTTTGTGAGTAACTCCTTACGACACAAGAACCACATAAAAATTCTGATTTTTAAGGATACTTTCATTTTCCATATATGTTTACACAGGAACCTAGTGTGGTCATTGAGGAGATCCAGATATAAAGTGTAACACCCCAGTTTTAGTTAATCTTATATTAGGGTTTATTGTGCATTCATGAGCATCATCTATTTGCTAATATAAAATATAAATGCAAATAATAAACAAATGCAAACCTTAAACTCCTAATTCCCTCGCTCTCTCAAAGCAAATCAAAATGTTTTGAATTTTGAAAACTACCAAAATATAAGGAGCCCAAATGAACTAAAAGGGTCCCATAGTATTTCATATATTTTACAAAGCCCTCTGGTATTTTCAAATGATTCAAAACAATAAATGAATTGGAAATACAAAGAGAAAAGGATTTCATAAAAATAAAAAGATTTTGTTTAAAAAAATGGAGCCAGCTAACCCTAACAGGCCGTAGCTGATACGTCGTAAACGTATCTATAATTTTTGATGTTCCATGCTTGTTTAGTATCCACTTTTCTTTGCTTTGTCTACACTTTGAGGTATTTTTATATGTTTTCTGGGACTAACCTATTAACAAGATGTCACTGCGCCAGTTGCCTGTTTTCTTCTGTTTTTAGTTCCAGAAAAGGCAGAAAATCAATATTCTCGGAATTGGACGGGACAAAAGTCAAAGTCAATATTTTACCGTGGGGAACACGGAGCCAGAAGAAGAGACGGAGAAGAGCACCACGGGGCCACACCCCCTGGTGACGAGGGTTGATTTCGTTAATGCCCATTGTTATGGACTTGGGTTTTGGAGAAGATGGGGATGCTGGAGATCACGGAATGGTTAATAGACGAGCAACGCGGGACACGAGATTTACCCAGGTTCAGGCCCCCGGAGGGAAAACTCTACTCCTGCTTGTCTGCTCTTGATTACGATGAAACCGAAGATTACAGGGTTGCGCGGATGCAATCTGGCGTGGAGGTGTCTATGCGCTGATGGTAGAGGATCCTTCTCGCCGTACCCTCCTGGCCTTTATATAAATAGGAAGGTCCTGGACTTAGGTTGAGTCGGTAACAAATTAGGGTTGCTATCCTTTGAAATTCTATCTAATCTAGACTTGTCCTCCGAGGAGTCGAAAACGTCATGGTCTTGGGCCACCCGAAGTCTTCATGGGCCGCGTGTATTGATGTGGGCCTTCTTTGGACTGGACCAGGTATACCAATGTTGTGTACCCATGGGGTATATCCATGTCAGTAGCCCCCGAGTGTTCAGTCGAATCGTAGATTCGGCTGAGAACTCTTAAATCTTTCGGGTGCAGTTGAGCCTGTTATTTTAAAGAGAAATGTTTTAGTTCATAGGGATTGTTGATGCGTGTGCCTGGCTCTCCCGACGGATAAGGTCCAGTTAACTATCATAGGACAAAACAACACGATCTTCATCAAACTCGAGTCCCCGGACTCGAATTCGGAACGATTGCTGGGGTGATTCGAGTCAAGTAGTTTGTGGACTTACAGGAGTCCAATCCCAGTGATTTTCAAGTGATGCACCCAACGCGTCAGTCAGGATTTTCATCGTGTCTGTTGACACGAAAGTTTACTGGCAGAGCGCAGTCAGGTGCGTTACCAGGCCATCAGATGATATCTGTAGGGCTTATCTTTGTGTCGTAGACACAACATCCGAAATTTTATCACTGCGGAGGCGTTTCGGGTGGCCGAGGAGATTGCTTCTCACTTAGCGTTGGTTTGGGCAAAGTTCCAAAAAAGATTTTGTCCTTTTTGATCCGAAGGATCGCAGTCGAAGAATTCATAGGGTGCGCGGCCAGTGCTCCCTATGGGAGTAGCCCCCGAGTGTCTGTTCGAGTCGTAGACTCGAGCAGAGACTTTATTTCAGTTTTTTCAGCTTAGGTCCGAAGGACACAATTTTTTCGGAAGTTCAATCGATCCTCCCTATGGGAGTAGCCCCCGAGTCTATAGTGGAGTCGCAGACTCGGCGTAGGACTCAAAGATATTTGCGAAGTGTAGTTACCTTAGCCATTTCTCAGGTGCGCGGCCAGCGCTCCTGATAGGAGTAGCCCCCGAGTATTTTCTCAAATCGTAGATTCAAGTAAGTACTTGATTGATCAGCCGAAAACTTCAAACCATTGCTGGCTTTGCCTTGATGATGTCAGTGCTGACGATTAGTGATCCCAAACGTCTGCGGCTGGAGAGATGATGCGACGAGACGATCGTGGGTCCCACCGCCTGACTTTCAGTTGACTAGTCACACGCAGACGTGGCAAAAATTACGGCGTCTTCTCGATTTCCACGCGTAGTGGATGGCGTGCTGGCGACGGTTCAGTGTATGTTGACACGTGTTGGGTGATATTTGAGGTGCGCGCTAGGACTTCTGGATCAACGGCTCCTGTGCTTCATCGTCGTCCTTTTATACCGTGGGTAATAGTACTTTTCTTTTACCCTGTGTCATTTGTCCATCTCCATTGCCTCCATTTTCACGAGCTTCGCTGCCCTTCATTGTGCTCTGGTTATTCTTCGCTGTTTTCCTTCTTCCTTCTTGCACGCACACCGCCACCGTCACCACTACGAGATGGGCAAGACCAAGAAGACCTCTGCCGAAGCTAGGTCGAGTGCCGCCGCCGGTGGCAAGAAGATCGCCCCGATGGCCCGCGCCACGGACGGTGGGTGGAGGCTCACTGAGATGCGTGACAGGGACTTGTGCAAGATACGTGATTCTGGTTTGATTCCCCAAAACAAGGAGGACGCAATCCTCTTCGGTGACGAGGTAATCCCGCGCCCACCTGAAGGGTTTCGGGTGATGTTTTACGCCTTTGTCATCCACGGTCTTTCTCTTCCTGTCCATGAATTTCTTCATGGACTTCTTTTTTTCTATGGGATTCAATTGCATCATTTGTCTCCCAACTCTCTTCTCCTCATCGCCTGCTTCATCACTCTTTGCGAGTGCTGGCTCGGTATCGAGCCGCACTTTGGCCTCTTTCGGAAGCTCTTTTTCGTGAAGAGGCAGTCTGGCACCGACGGATTCTATCCGCTTGTCAGCTGCATCATCTCTATTTGATCTTCTATTCTTTTCTTCTCCTTCTCCATGTGCGACTCCGTCCAGTACTGGCGAAGGAAGTGGTTTTACATCCGCGACACCAAGTTGGACGGACAAGAATATGGTCTCTCCCCATTCGACTCTGCACAGGAAATCATCCCGAAGAGGTCGTGGAAGAACCACATCTTGGAGGGTGAGACGGCGCAGGTGGAGGAGCTCTACCGTCGCGTGGAGGCACTCCAACTGGTATCCGGTAAGGAGGTCAATGGCATGGACATCATCCGCACCTTCCTGAAGCGTCGTGTGGAGCCCCTCCAGGCGAGGGCGCATCCGATGTTTCTCTACGCTGGCCGCAGCGACCCAACGAGGATCTCATCCGAGGAGCTGTCCAAGGGTGATCTTGATAGAGACCTTCGGCATCTGCTGAAGAACAAGGCCGATGAGGACCTCCAGAGGAAATCCTTGACTGCCCCCTTCAGCGCTGCGAATTTCGTTCCACAGGTAAAAACTTGTGGTTTGCGCGTTGCGCTTTTTTGAATGCTGTTTTTTGCAACTAGTTGTGTCACTAATCTTATGTCTTTGTTTTGCAGGACCTCAAGGTAGCTGGGATGATGCCCCCTCTACCTGAGAAATATCCAATTGCGCCGGACAACGAAGTTGTGGATTCTAAATTCGAGCTTCCCCCGGCGTAGTCTCCAACCGCGGACGCTCCCGAGGCGAGCGAGGGGCGGACTCGAAAGCGCACTCAGAGCGAGTCTTCGGATGCGTCTACCCCGCCAACTCCAAGAGGTCTGTCGTTCCTCGAGCAGCATGTTGAGGATTATGGTGCATCGTCTGCTCCTTATCCTGCCGTGCCCCTTCGGTCAGTGGCTCCGCAGCCGCCGACCAAAAAGAAAAAAGAGAAGGCGGCTCCCGTCTTCAACTTATCGGACATCGAGTTGTAAGTTATTTCGCACGAGTCTTTTTCTATTGTTCGTTTATGTACTCTCGATGTGATGTAAATCTGATCTTTTCTTGCAGCAACTCTTTGGAGGAGTCCCTTAACGGGGACACTCAAGAGATTATGGCAGAGTCGAAGATAACAACTTCTATTCCCCAGGTGGTGGCCAACTCTGAGGATGATGGCCCTAACTCCTCTAAGCGAGAGGATTGGGCGGTCGTGACTCAGAAGGCATCTCGCAAACCTTCGGAGTCCTCACCTAAACACATAATTGTTACTTTGCGTACTCCATGGGGGAGCCCCGACTTGTGTTGTTCTTTCCTATGTAGCCCTTTGTGCATGGTGCCAACCTCCTTATTCAGCAGCACCTGGCGCTGGAGGCTAACCTGCAGCAGCTTCAAGGTATGTGACTTTTCACCCTATTTTTGTTCATCTGCTCCAATGATTTTCTGGTATTAATCAGTTGTCTTATCGTTTTGCAGATGAAAACAATGATGCGCTCCGAAGTCTGAACGCTCTCGAAAAGAGCCTCGGCAAGGCGGATAAGAGGGCAGCTGATGCTGTTGAAGCCAAAGAGCGGCTGCAGAAGGAGGCTGCCGATCGCGAGCAGCAACTCGTGGCTGCAGCAGCCGCCCGTGAGAAGGAGATGGCTGATAAGCTTATGGCTGCAGCCAAAGCAATTTCTTGTGAGTTTTCCTTGCTTTGTTTGGGTGTTGTGTTCTTTCGACTGCGACTTTCCTTTTCTCATTCGGGTCTTTGTCCTTGTTTCTTTCATATGCTTCGGGCATCACGTTTGATCGTGGTGCGCTGGAGCATGGAGATGCTCTGGGTGATGCTGCCGCTGCGGTCGAAGATTGCTGCGCCACTGCTGCGAGCTCCTTGGAGAAGGCCAAGAGAGTGCTTGCGTGCTTCTGCAAGGAGGTTATCCCCAAGGGCATTGTCCTTGACGATGTCGACGCCCTTGCTGATGCTCTATCAGAGGAGGCCTCGGTAGAGTACAAGCGCAAGTAGAAAGGCCTTGGTGCTTCCATGGGGCCGTCCATGGCGATGGAGTCTGGAGCGGAGCTGGACTTGCCGCAAATCACGTCCCGGATGCCGATGGCTGTAGATGGATCTGAGGTAGCTTCCGCCCTCCTTGCCTCTCGCTATAAGCTCTATGGGCCTAAGCTCATTGATCTCCTGGCTGATTACGCGGCGAAGTAGTAGTAGGAGGTCAAGAGCAAGAAGTCAGGCTCCGAGATTGCTCCGGATGCAGACGCTTAGGCCTTTGTAATGTTGATGATGTAGTTTCTTCTTTTGCTTCCTTCTGTAACCTTTTGTTCGTGAACAAGCCCAATTGTGCCATGAGGTGGCTTTATTAATGTATATAAGTTTGTATTTTGAGATGCTGCCAAAAGTTCTTGTGATCTTCATGCTTGATTTATTTGACTTTAGGGTCCATCGGATGAGGTTCCTATCGCCACTCCGACTGCTCCTGAGTCGTGACCATCTTTGGATGATGCGTCACAGTTGGATTTTCTTCGTGACCGCGTCCGTCGGATGAGGTTCCTATCGCCACTCCGACGCGGATGTGTGGAAGTCCAAAGCTGAGCGAGCCATGTCCAGGGAGAACTTTTTGCTTAGGGAATTGCAGCGGATGGGTGGGGAGCTTCAATGTCAGTCTTCACGAACTGATGTTCTTTTGGGTGTAGTTTTGTATGCTGGCTCATTCCGTGTTTTTCTGCAGATGTGAATCTCGTTCCGAGGGAAGAGAAAGAGCGCGTCGCTATTCGGATGAACTATTTGACGCAACAAGACCTGGAGGCTGGTGGCTTCTTCTGGATGGATCGTGATCAAGCCATCATCCTTGCGACGGTACAATATTGCGTGAACCAGGTTCTTCGGGTGTTGAGGCAGACGAGGTCGTCATTGGCGGCCATCTGGGCCGTCATGTTTCCCTTGGACGCTGCCCCTTCTACCTTCCTGGGTCTTCTTGGTAAATTTCGGGATGTGGGCCATGTCAAAGAGTTGGTGCGGCATCAGCTAATTACTGGGGTGAAGGCTGCCTTGTCGCTCGTTCGGCTGCATCGTCGTGATGTAAATCTCGCGGAGGTGGCGACTGGGCCTCCCCTTCGACTGGATGGCACTCTATGGGACATGCGCCCTCATTATGCGGCTGTGGCGCAACATGCTGAAGAGATTGTAGATATATTCGAGCAGTGGGTTAATGTGATGCTCCAGAATAGATAGATCCTGTAGAGAAAAACTTAATGTAAAATTTGTATTTATTCGAGTGGGCTTGTAATGCCCTTTGTAAAGTGTTATGTGTATATTGGCACGTGGTGCTTTTGTAATTTGCATGTCCCTTTCGTTAGCCTGACGTGGTCATCTTCTTGGGTTGTATGCGTTGTCCTCAGTCAACGAAGTCGTGAGGTGGGGCGTAGCCCCAGAGCGTGTTTAGCGAGAAATAATGTAAGGGGAAAAAGTATGTTGGCCAAAGAACTTAGCTTTTATTCATATCAAACGGAGAGGTACATTGTTCGACTGAGTATCCTTGGCTGAGTAGCCTTATTGAAAGTAAAGGGTAATAGGGGTAGAAGCGTCACAGTTGCACGATGTTTCAGGGGTTGGAGTATTTGACTCATGATGCGACGTCCATGAGGCGACAAGCGCCACCTGGGATGACTTCGGTGACAATGTAGGGTCCTTCCCAGGGTGACTCGAGCTTTTTGGGACGTTCTTCCTTGAGTCACACGATGAGGTCTCCTTCGATGAAGGACCTTGGGCACAGCCGACGGCTGTGATAGTTGCCGAGGCTCTGCTGATAGACTGCTGAGCGAGCCGCAGCGATGGCGCGTGCATCGTCGAGTGTGTCGACAGCGTCTTCAAGTGCGGCCGATGATTCGGCTTTGCTGTAGGCGATGACCCGTGGGGCCTTTTGGCGTACCTCGGCAGGCAGCACGGCTTCGGCTCCGTGCACCAAGGGCGTGTAGCCGATTGAGCTGTTTGGTTTTGTCCGTAGGCTCGAGAGAACGGAGGGTAGCTCATATGCCCAGGCTCCCGCAAGCCTTTCGAGTGGGCACATCAGGCGATTTTTGATGGAGTTTCCTATGAGGTCGTTGGCTTTCTCGACCTGTCTGTTGGTCTGCAGTTTCTCCACTGAGGCGTAGGATATGTTCATGCCGAGGTTCCCGCAGAAGGTTTGGAATTCCTTCGAGATGTAGTTCGATCCGTTGTCCGTGATGATGCTGTGAGGCACACCAAATCTGTAGACAATGGATTCAAAGAACTTGGTGAAGGGCATGGCCTCGATCCACTTGGTGAATTTGTCGATTGTGTCCAGGAGGAAGACGTGGCCTCATGGTGAGGACTTTGGTAGTTTGCCGATCATGTCAATGCCCCATTGTGCGAAGGGCCAGGCCAACGGTATGGGCCTCATCTCTGATGCTGGTGCATGTAGCTTGTCCGCGTATCTCTGACAGGCGTTGCACCTTTGGACGATGTCCTTGGCGTCGTTCATGGCGGTTGGCTAGTAAAACCCTGCTCGTAGAGCTTTGGCGACTAGGGAGCAGCTGCCTGCGTGGTGGCTGCAGATGCCCTCGTGGATGTCCCGTAGGATGCTTTTGACTTCACCGATGGTGATGCACCGTTGGAGCACACCCAAAATGTTGCGCTTATACAACTCGCCGTTTATTATGGTGAAGGCTTTTGATCGGCGGAATATGCACCGGGCATCTATCGGTTCATCGGGCAGATCATTGTTTATCAGGTAACAAAGGTATGGCTGTGTCCATGTCTCTTCCACTACCATGACCTGCATCAGGCTGACCAGCTCAGCCTCGGTGTCGAGCTTTTCGGGTCTTTCCTGTCCTTCGGGTAGCGCAGCCCCCGGGTGTTCTTCTTCTTCGGCTGAGCCCTTGGGGAATTTTCTCTTGATAGAGGGTACGGAGATCTGTTCGAGGAACACACCTGGTGGCACCCGTGCGCAGGTGGAGCCGATGTTGGCGAGTCTATCGGCTTATTCTTTCTTTCCCTTCCAATGTGCTGAAGCTCGTAGCAGTCAAAGTCCCCTTCGAGTGAGTTGTAGAGCGTGCGGTACACGATCATGTTGGCGTTGTGAGCGTCGCACTCGTTCATCGTCTATTGGACAACAAGATTCGAGTCACAGTAGATGACGAGGTGCGTGGCGCCGCAGATCTTGGCCATCTTCATGCCGTGGATGAGGGCCTCATATTCGGCCTCGTTGTTGGAGGCGCAAAATTTCATCTGAAGGACATATTTTATCTTGTCGCCTTGAGGGGACGTCAGTATGAAGCCGTCTCCTGCTCCAACCTCGCGCTTGGAGCCGTCGAAGTTCATCGTCCATGATTGTGACATGTCTGGAGTGTCCGACAGCTAGAGTTCCATCCAGTGGACGAGAAAGTCAGGGAGGACCTGAGATTTGATGGACGTGTGCCACTCGTAGACTATGTCTAGAGGGGACAACTCGATGCCCCACAGGTCTACGTGTCCCATGGCTTCAGGGTTGTTCAGGATGTTGGACAGTGGGGCGTCGTTGACGACCATGATCTAATGCTCCTGGAAGTAGTGGCTTAGCCGACGAGCCGTCATGAATACGCTGTAGGCGAGCTTCTGGTAGTGAGGGTACCTCTGCTTTTTTGGAGTCATTACCTTGCTGAGGTAGTAGATTGGGCGTTGGACCCCGTGGGTCTTGCCATCTTTGGGTCGTTCGACCACGAGAGCGGTGCTTACCACCTGATGCGTAGCTATGATGTATAGCAACAAAGGCTCTTGTTCCTTTGGCGTGACCAGGATAGGTGAGGTGGAGAGAAGCCGCTTGAGGTCCTCGAATGTGTTTTCTGCTTCGGGTGTCCACTCGAACTTGTCTGCCTTGCGCAACAGCTGGTAGAAGGTTAGGGCCTTCTCGCCCATGCGGCTGATGAATCTGCTCAATGACGCGATCTGTCCAACCAGCTGCTAGACACCTTTGAGGTTCTTCGGCTTCTCCATGGCCAGTATGGCCCTGATTTTCTTCGGATTCGCCTCAATCCCCCGCTGGGAGATGAAGTAGCCGAGTAGATGGCCACATGGGACGCCGAAGGCGCACTTTTCTAGGTTTTAGCTTGATCTTGTAGTGATCAAGGTTGTCGAACGTCCCACGGAGATCGTCGATCAGCGTATTGGCCTCCCTGGTCTTGATTATTATGTCGTCGACATAGACTTGGATGTTGGGACCGATCTGGTTTTTCAGGCTCGCCTGTATGCACCTCTGATACGTAGCACCTGCATTCTTCAGCCCGAAGGTCATGGTGTTGTAGCAGAACACTCTGAATGGCGTAATGAATGCCGTTTTTTCCTGATCTTCGACCTTCAGCCGAATTGGTTTATAGCCTGAGTAAGCATCAAGGAAGGAGAGTTTCTCGCATCCTGCAGTCGAATCGATGATTTGATCGATCCGCGGTAAAGGGAAGTGGTCCTTGGGACTGTACTTTTGAGCGATGTGAAGTCCACGCACATCCGCAAGATGTCTGTGTCCTTTTTGGGGACAAGCATAGTGTTGGCTAGCCACTCGCTCTCCTTGATTTCCTGGATGAAGTTGGCATCGAGCAGTCTGTTGACTTCGATTCCAACCGCTTCAGCTCTTGGTTCAGACAGTCGTCGGATTGACTGCTTGACTGGCTTCGTGTCAGTGAACATATTGAGTTCATGCTCGGCGAATTACCTGGGAACTCCTGGCATGTCCGCAGGAGACCAGGCGAAAATTTCCTAGCTCTCACAGAGGAATTCAACAAGCGCGCTTTCCTATGCGGGACTGAGGTCATTGGCGATCAATGCCATCTTGGAGGTGTCCGTCCGGTGGACCTACACTTTCTTTGCATTGACCATGGAGTCGAATGACATATCAGGTGTGTTTTTCCTAGTGACTAGGGGTGCCACATTGTCTGTCACCTCTCTGAGCCTCGTGAGCTCCTCCTGCATGCCGAACGACTAGGAGATTCTATTGAAGTCTCGGACGTAGTGGTCAGATCGGGTGAAGCTTACATGGATGGTGATGACGCCCCTGGGTCCTGACATCTTCAGTAGCAGGTACGCATAGTGCGGTACTGCCAGGAATTGTGCGAATGCCACGTGCTCGAGGATGGCGTGGTACTATGATGGAGAGTCCACTAGGGCTGTCAACGAGTCGAACTCGAGCGAACATTGTTAGGCTCGGCTTGATCTCGGTAGAAGCTCGAGCCGAGCTCGAGCGAGCCTAGGTTGACCTTCGAGCCTACATCTAAGCTCGAGTTCGGCTCGACCAAAGCTCGAGTAGGCTTGAGCTCGGTTCGTTGAATCTCGGTAAGAAAACTTTAGTACATCGACATGCAGCTACATAGTAATAAAATAGTAAAGCTTGAAAATGGAATAGGAGAAATGGCTTGGAGTTTCATATAATAGTAATACAGTGCCAACATGCCAGCATAATTATTTTAGCGGTCTTACAACAGATGGAATAATAATAGCAGTCTCAATTTTGTGGCTTTACAAAAATCACGAGCTTTATCGAACTGTTTGAGTTCGGCTCGACTAAGCTCGCGAGCTCGAAAACAGGCTCGAGCTTGGTTTGTTAGAGAGACGAATCAAGCTTGAGCCGAGCTATTAACGTGTCGAACTCGCACAGTTTGTCAAGCCCGAACTTTTTTGACAGCCCTAGAGTCCACCACTTCGAACTCTAGACGCTCGCGCCTGAAGTTTTTGGGCTGGCCGAAGATGACGTCGAGCCATATCTTGCCTAGAGGGTATATGCCCTTTCCTGGGACTATGCCATGGAACGTTGTGTCTGATTGTTCTAGGCTGCACAGCGGGATCCGAATTGCCGCGAGTGTGCTGGCGAACATCAGATTGATGCCGCTGCCATCGTGCATGAAGACGCGGCTCATCTCGAACCCCCCGATCTACGCCTCGAGCACCAGGGCAGCATGACCTGGACGAGGGATCTGGCGTGGGTGATTCAAACGATCAAACATGATGCAGGACTCCGAGCCGCTGAGGTACTCAGGTATGGATGGTGGAGAGGTCACGGCCAGGTTGACTTGGCGGGTGATTTTCTTTTGCACCCTGTTAGTTGGGCGCCCCTTCTGGATCATCAGGGACCCTTTTGGCGACAGGTATCCACCTGCACCGTTATTTGGTGCTGGTGTGATCGCTAGATTCGAAGGTCCAACCGGTGGTGGTGGAGGAGCCCCATGGGCGATGTCACCTCGTACAGGTGCGGGCCCAAATCCAGGGTTCACGATCTGGCGCCACATTTGGGTGAGACCCTCGCTGAGCTTCTGGAATTCATGGCAGTCCTTGAGCATGTGGCTGGACTTCTTTTTGCCATCCTGTTTGTCGATGTAGAAGTGGATGGTGTAGGGACCAGACAACTTGTCGTATGCCGAAGGCTCGTCATCGTGGCTGTGAAGTTTCCACGTCTGTGTGGGTCGCCCTCCATCGCGGCAGTTGCCTCCACGGTATCCCCTGTTGCGGTTGCCGTCATTGCGTCGGTCGGCGTATCCAGCCGCGACCATGACAACTCCGTCGCGATTGTCGTAGACGTGCGATCTTCTTTTGCTGCGACGCTCTCGCCTGCAGCCGTAGTCGTCCTCGGCATCCGAATGCGTTCGGTGGACGAAATCCTCGCCATCTTCCCATCGGTTGACGATGTCCATGAGGTAAACGAACGTCTTGGGCTTGACGCGCCCAAGTTCTTCCTTGAAATCTAGGCGCTTGACACCATACTTGAAGGCATCGATTGTCCTTTCTTTGGAGATGTGCACGGCGGAATTTTTGATATTGGACCAGCGTAGTATGTACGAGTGGATGGACTCGCCGGTATGTTGGGTGCAGGCTCGCAGTTCCTCGATCGAGGCTGGCCTCTTGTTGGTGCCCTTGAAGTTGCGGATGAAGATGTATGCCAGCTCTTCCCATCTTTGTATGGAGCCGGAGGACATGCTGCTGAGCCAGATCCTAGCTGTGCCTGTCAGCTGTAGCTGAAGGAATTGTAAGGAGGTGTTCCTGTTACCGTTGTGCAACTTGACAGATGAAAGGTGGTCGCTGAGCCAGGCCTTTGGGTCCTACATACCGTCGAACTTCGGAGTGTTCGAAGGGAGCTCGAAATTTTTCGGCATCCGCGTACGCCGAATGGATTTGCTGAAGCATCTAGCTCCGCACGGCTCTCTGTCGTCTTGTTCGTCGGATTCAGTTGAACACGCGTGTTTAGCACGTGCCTTGTCGATCTTGCGTTGGGTTAGATCGTTTCGAGCGTCGTAGGCGCTGCTGCGGTGCCGTGGGCTCTTGCGACGTCGGGCAGATCGTGCTCGTCCTCCTCGGATCAGGGCGTAGGGCTGTGGGTGAACTTGACCGCGACTTTTTTCTTCGGCTCCGCAGGAGCCTCATCGTGGAGCGCGGCTCCAACGAGTCTGTAACACCCTCAGAATCGGCCCTATGCAAGTTTTAGCGCTTCCCGCCAAACCCGCATAGAAACGATTCGAAGGTGCCCACCAGGCACTTGCGTGCGGGTGGAAAACGAAGTAATATCATTACACAATAGTCCTCGATGGAACCCACAAAACATATATATATATATACAACAGCGACTCAATGAGTCAAGAATACAGATATACAATACAAAGATCCAAATCACCTTTAAAAAGATATAGCGTCCGAGTACGGACAAGATGCAAATTGGGCTAAGAGCCCTGAAGAATAACCAATGGCGTCCATAACCCTGCCCAGGCCAAGCCGGAAGGGTAACCCTGCTAACGACGTCGATGTCAAAACCTGCTTAAACAAAAAGGAGTTCCGACAAAGGGCAAAGGAAAAAGAGAGAGTGGTCAGTACTGAGGCCAGTACACGGCGAGGCTAGAATTCGGCGGTCCTCGCCTACTTAGGTATGGTGGACTGAAGCGGCAGCGCGGCATGCACTAAACAACCTATAGAGACTCGATACAACTAGCGGCTATCAGAGAGGGGTAAGAAAGACCTATTCGAAACCAACCTGATACTACCACCAAACATACCCATCCTGGTGTTTCCCCCTCGAGACCAATCGAGGAAGTCAACCGAGGAACTCACACCGTTGGCAGTTTTATTCATTCCGTTATAGTGGCGGCAATTACTAGTCAAATAAAGATGGCATGAGTCATCCTGATATAATAAACAGTGGGAAGTTTTAGTTAAACATTCCGTTGTAGTTGCAACACTTACTAGTCAGATACAATTAGCATGAGATATCCCAAAACCCAGCAGTTGTTGGTACTTTTATTTAGCCATTCCGTTGTAGTGAAGCTGATTACTAGTCATATCAGAAACAAGTCAAATTATAGCAGTAAACTTTAGTTATAGTTGCCTATGATCGAGAACTGTGCTCCAAGTCGTCCATAACCGCGGACACGGCTTTTCGAAAAGATTTAACCCTGCAGGGGTGCACCAAAGTATCCACACGCACTTCGACCCTTTTGCGGATCGGTTAACATACACCCATCGATATGTCGGGGCCTAAGTCATGACGTTTCCCGGACCCAAAGCAAGTACATGGGGCCACCCCACTAAGCTACCCAAGCGAAGTCGGCGGTCTCGAGACGGAATCGGGGTTTGCGTCAATGGTAACGACTGGGAACCGAAAATGAGGCTGGCTTGTCGATACTGCATGAAACTACTCCACTTACCTAAGCGATGCAGTGCGATGCCGCACAATTTAAATTAAGCAGTAAAGCATGGCATAAGTACAAGATAGTAATAAAGCCCCAAACTAATTGTGGCCCCCGGTACAATACTTTGAAATCAGGTACTAATCGATGGGGGTGCCCATACACCCCACCTGTGGTTAGCGCGCTCGATCTCGGAATAGGTGTCAAGAACTCGGGGTCCTACGGGACACAAGTGGACGGTTAACATCCAAATAACATCTATTGCCCACCTGTGCCTCTGCATTACCTACTTCAATTTTAGTTATTAAAAGATAATTGAATTAAACGATAATTAAAGCCATGATCATCTCCAACCTTAAACACACGGCAATACTCCAACAACTGTGGTACTTGACGACACGCAACAGCACTTGAGCAAGCGACTACGACGCGCAGGTCCAACTATCTACCAAACAACAGGTAATAGGATGTGTCCAAGGCAATATAAGGCTGCAAGGGGTATCACGGGTACGAAAACTAGAGCAACGCAACACAGATAGCAATAGATCAACATGAGGGAATAAAGACTAGAAATGTAAAATAGGTAGAAAGGGGGAGAATGCTCGCCTGAAAACATTGCCGAGGGTTCATCCGAAGATCGGGTCGACACTCGCATCAACTCATCGGCCTAATCCGTGAAGAAGCAAAGCACTAGAAGAAACACCGGATGGACTATTTAATACTACGACAAAAGATCGGGCATGATGCATGTATGATGTATGACATGGCAAATGTGCGATGCAACTAGGCCACATTAAGCGGAACCAGGGTCCCGACAATTATATAGGTGGTTCATGTTGTTTAGATACTCCGCAATTTAAATGTTGTATTAATAAGGCGAAAACATGGCATCGTTCGCTACACAAATTTAAATGGAGTCCGGAATAAGACAAAGATATCCCGCATATAGACTCCATATTTAATTATGAGATGAATTGGCATAATGCCCCCAAACCACAGACAAGTATGCATGCATGAACAATTTAATATGCATCAGTTGATAATGTCATATTATAAAAATAATGGGGGCTTGGATAGGGAATCACATTAGGGTTCGGCAAAATTGGGCTCCGAGGGGTTCGGGGTCGGGTCTCAGGGTTCGACGGGGGAAACGGTTCGACGGAATCGGTCTCGGACAACGGAAGTAGATCTTGTCGCATCCGGGAAGAAGGACCTGGTTTGGTGTCGGGGGAGCATTGGATTCGCTCGGGTCGGTGTCGATATTGTCGTCGCGAAGATCTTGTCGTGTCCTCGTATCGGGTCGGTGTTGGCGTCCGGGATGAAGAACTTGGCGTGCGACGTCGTCGGCATCGGTGCGGGAAGGAGGTCTTGTCGTTCCGTGTCGGTGATCTTGGCCTTCGGGTTCTCGGCGAACTTGGCATCCGGGAAGGAGACCTTGGCGTTCAGGTTCTACGGATCAGCTTCGCCGCTCTCGATTTGGACTTGCCATCGATGTCGGGCTTGGAACTATCAGTAGTTCTAGATTCCATATCGGGGCACACGGACTTCGGGAGATCTTGGTGACAATCTTGATGCAGTCTTCTGCTTAGGACATAACACAAGCGCACGGACATAGGACAGGCTAGGAACATTACGAGAAGGTCGTGTCCCCCGTTCGGTTAATATCCTGAACACCTTGCAGGGGGCGCAGACAACCCCAAAACCAAGCAGAGGAAGCCAAGCAAGGCCTCCAGCAGGGCTGTGGGCGAGGATATTAAGCGGGCCACGGCAGACGCAGCGGATGGGCGAGTGTGTCGGAGAGGATGAGACCCCATGGCGGTGGCGGTGGCGACCAGCGGTTGCGAAGCGGCGGCGGGCGGAGGGCGGCGAGGAGGTGACGGCGGTGTTGCATGGCAAAGCGGCGAGGATCTGGCTTGAGGAGGAAGCGACGAGGCAGGCGGGGGCGAGGTAGGCGCGGTGGTGAGGATCGAGGCGGTGGCGGGGGTGGTTCGTGGCGAGCCAGAGAAAGGGAGGAGACGAGGAGCATAGAGGCAGGGCGGCGGAAGGAGGCGCTGCAGAGGGGGAGGCGGCAGCCATGGCGCTGGCGGTGAGAGAACCGGAGGTGGGGCTCAGGCCTGCCAGTGAGGGCTGCACGGTGCTCGGAGGAGAGGATGGTGGCGAGCGGCAGCGCCTGACGAGAGAAGGTGAGCCAGGGCTCGGGATGAGGGGGTTGGTGGTGGCGCCGGGGTGGAATCGAGACCAGACGGCGGTGGCTCATGAGTAAGCGAGAGGGAGGCGAGGGTGTCAGCGGGTCGAGGCGGTCACGCGAGTCAGCCAGGCGACAGGTTGGGGCCTGGCGGGTGGGGGAGTGGGGCTGCAAGCGGGTGAAGTGGGGCCAGGGCTGAGGTGGCGTAGCGGGGTTGGCTGGAGCGAGGTAGAGATGTGAGGTGGAGGGAGGGGATTGGATGGGGTGAGGTGGAGGGGGATGGGTAGACTAGGTTTGGGGTAGAAAAGGGATTAGGGATAGACAGGGTAGGGTTTTAATTTGGAGGTGGCCGGCTAGGATTTCGGGCCTGACTGGCTGCCTCCCAAAAATAATTTAAAATATTTTATTATTCAAAACGGGGCTTTTGAAAACCGTTGGCTGACAAAAATAATAATCCGGAGACCCGGGTTTTGGATTTGAAATAAAGGCGAGGTATTTAGAAAACAAAATATGCTTTTCGAAAATAGTTTCAGACAAACAAATGCATGATGATGACGATGCTCAAATGCAATGTGGCATGATGACATGAGCATGCGGTCATGATGATGCAATGCACAAAAACAACGCGATTTTCTAGTAGTGGTTTTTGCGGGATGCCACAGAGTCCGAGGCCAGCTAGCACACTGCCGTGCGACTCCATCGTCATGAAGGACGTGTTGAGGGCCCGGGTGACCTCGCGTCGCGCGGCGGGGTCCATGTGCTCCATGCGAGATTGGTACTTGTTGGCATTGTTGCCATGCGAGATGGAGCCACCAGTGGCGAAGAGCACAGCTTGACGCGCGCTGGATGCTGTAGCTGCCTTCTTGCGCTTGTCGAGCTCCTCCATCAGCTTCACCTATCGGTTGTGATCGTCGATGAGGAGGAGGTGGTAGGCCATCAGTAGATCCCATGAAGTATTCACAGGTAGGATGATGTTGCCTGCTATGGCTTCGCGCTCTTGGCACCAGCCTTCCTCTTTGAGGTTGATCTTGTTGTGGGCGTGAGCGCCACCCTCGTTGGGCCTATTAGGCGGATTTCCCCCGTTTCCTCCGTTCTTAGCTTGCGTGTTGAGAGGAGGGTTGGGTGCACTCGAAACTGATGCTAGTTCCGTTTCGTTTTGGATGATGACGGCGCATAGGTAGCGCCCACGGATTGGATCACTGCTGCCGCAGCTTTCGGATCTGGAACAGTAGGTTCCTTCATCTGAGGGAGGGCCGCATAGATCTGAGTTGCAGCTGCTGCTGTCATCTGACTCGTCTTTTAGCGTCGACGAGTGTAATGCGCCAATAGGTGGGACCCATGAAGCGGGCCAGATGGATGGTGCTGAAACCCTCTCTGGGAGGCGGAGAGTGCCGGTCTACCCCACTTGGAAGCAGAAGCTCTCGAACAACATCTCGAGTCCATCGCCGACGGACTAGAAATCCCTCAGGGTGGCCGGCGAGTGGGCGGTGAAGTCAAAGGTGCCGAAGAGGAGGTAACTCTCCATCTTAGATGAGTTGTAGATCGCTCCGGATGGAATCGTCACGACCGCACAATCAGCATCCCCAGTTCCCGCGGATAGTGCCAATTGACGAGGGTTGATTTCGTCAATGCCCATTGTTATGGACTTGGGTTTTGGAGAAGATGGGGATGCTGGAGATCGCGGAACGGTTAACAGACAAGCAACACGGGAAACGAGATTTACCTAGGTTCAGACCCCCGGAGGGAAAACCCTACTCCTGTTTGTCTACTCTTGATTACAGTAGAACCGAAGATTACATGGGTGCAGATGCAATCTAGCGTGGAGGTGTGTATGCGATGATGGTAGAGGATCCTTCTCGACGTACCCTCCTGGCCTTTATATAGATAGGCAGGTCCCGGGCTTAGGTCGAGTCGGTTACAAAATAGGGTTGGTACCCTTTGAAATTCTATCTAATCTAGACTTGTCCTCCAAGGAGTCGAAAACATCATGGTCTTGGGCCACCCGAAGTCTTCATGGGCCACGTGTCTTGACGTGGGCCTTCCTTGGACTGGACCAGGTATACCAATGTTGTGTACCCGTGGGGTATATCCATGTCACCTAACCGCGCGGCCTGGCCTACCCGATCCTAGGGAGTGCGGCCACCCTGTGTGCCCCATGCCTTGCCTCTTCGCCTATAAGAAGCCCCCGATACCAAAACCCTAAGTACCCGATCAATCTTCCACGAAACAGTCTATAGCCGCCGCCACCATCGTCCCTAGATCGGGGGGATCTGAAGCTCTTCCCGGCACCCTGCCGGAGGGGAGATCATCCCGGAGGCCTTCTTCATCACCATGCCAGCCTCAGGTATGATGCGTGAGTAGTTCCACCTTAGACTACGGTTCCATGTAGTAGCTAGATGGTTGTCTATCCTCCTTTGTTCTACCATGTTTAGATCTTGTGAACTCCGTTCATGATCAAGATAATCTATTTGTAATCATGCATGTTGTGTTTGCGGGGATCCAATGGATATTGAGATTACTATGTCAGATTGATTAATGGTTTTGTATTATTGATTATATCATGTGTGTGTTGTTTGTGATCTTGCATGCTCTCCGTTTCTAGTATCTATCTTGGCCAAGTAGACGCTAGTGACTCCAGGAGGGAGTATTTATGCTTGATAGTGGGTTGATGCCTCTATTTAATATGGGGAAGTGACAGAAATCTCTAAAGTTGTAGATGTGTTGTTGCTACTAGAGAGAAAACAACGGTCTCTTGTTCATGGAATAAATGGATTGTTTACCTTACACACTTTGCTTAAAGCAGTATCCGTTGCTTGCAACTTAATACTGGAGGGGTTCAGATGATAACCTGAAGGTGGATTACTAGTCATAGATGCAGTTGGATGGTGTTCTATGTATCTTTTTGTATTTCCCAATCAAATCTCATAGGATCATGAATGTCTAGTATTGCATTGTTATGCCTTGATCTATCCTGTCAATTTCCCTACTGTAATTTGTTTGCCCAGCATGCCATGTTTGTTTATCTTAAGGAGAACACCTCTAGTGAACTATTAATCCCGGTACAATCTTTAGCATTGATATATCTTCCTCTGTTACTATTTACTTTCTGCAAACCACTATTACCTTCCAAAACATACAATTAATCCTTTGTTTTCAGAAAATCGGTGAGATTGACAACCTCACTGTTCGTTGGGGCAAAGTCTTGAGTTTGTGTTGTGCATGTTTCCAAGTTGCTAGCAACACCTTTGAGTCGTTTCCTTCCTCCTACTGGTTCGATAACCTTGGTTTCTTTCTGAGGGAAGACTTGCTGCTGTGCTGATCATACCATCCTCTTGGGGCTCCCAACGAAGCTCAACAGTCAACTGAGCCACCATCAAGATTTTCTGGTGCCGCTGCCGGGGAGGCTAAGGACGGCTTCACAAGGGGAGTCCTTCACAACCTTTCTCTTTACTTTGTTTTTGTTTTGCTTAGTTTCTTTTGCTTGGTTTTGTTTGCCTCTTTTTATCAAAAACTCCAAAAAAATTAGTTTCGTTGCGTTTGCTTTCTCTTATCAAAAACACAAAAAATTAGTTCCTACTCTAGTTACTGCTACTGTTGGCTTGCTCCACGTTTGCCAAAATGAACTCTGCTGAGAATACCAAGTTGTGTGACTTCACTAGCACGAACAACAATGATTTCCTAAGTACTCATATTGCTCCACCTGCTCCTGATGCTACCTTTTATGAAATTAAGCCTGCTTTTGTTGAATCTTGTGATGAGAGAGCAATTTTCTGGTGCTAGTTCTGATGATGCTACTGCAGACCTCAATAACTTTGTCAAACTTTGTGAGATGCAAAAGTATAAGTATGTAGATGGAGATATTATTAAGCTCAAGTTGTTTCCTTTCTCCTTGAGAGGAAAAGCTAAAGAATGGTTGCTATCCTTGCCTAGAAATAGTATTGATTCTTGGATTAAGTGCAAAGATGCATTAATTGGAAAGTACTACCCTCTTGCTAAGATTATATCTATGAGAAGTGATATTATGAAATTTAAACAACTTGAAAATGAACATGTTGCTCAAGCTTGGGAAAGAATGAAATCTTTGGTTAGGAGTTGTCCCACTCATGGACTTATTGCTTGGATGATTATCCAGAATTTTTATGTAGGTTTAAACTTCTCCTCAAGAAACCTGTTGGATTCAGCTGCTGGAGGTACCTTTATGACCATTACCTTTGGTGCTGCAACAAAGCTCCTTGATAATATGATGGTTAATTATTCCGAATGGCACAATGAGAGATCTCCACATGGTAAGAAGGTAAATTATGTTGAAGAAACCTCCTCTTTGAGTGATAAGATTGATGTTATCATGGCTATGCTTGTGAAGGAAAAAACTCATATTAATCCAAATAATGTTCCCTTAGCCTCTTTGGTTGCTCAAGAAGAGCAAGTTGATGTGAACTTCATTAGAAACAACAATTTCAACAATAATGCCTATATAAATAATTTTGGTAGTAACAACAATTATAGGCCCTATCCTCCTGATAATGGCAATACTTATGGAAACTCCTACAACAATACTAGAAATGCTCCCTCTGAACTTGAAGTCATGCTCAAAGACTTTATTAGTAAACAAACCACTTTCAACGAGACTGTGGAGGTAAATGTTTTGAATGTTGAGAAAAATATTTCCTCTTTGTCTGAAGCACAATCCTCTTTGATTAATAAAATGGTTGTTAAACCTGAAACTTTGGAAAGTAACTTTGCTGCTACTCATGCCATATAAGTTACTATTGATGAAAATGTTAGACTATTAGGCGAACTACATGCTAAGTGGGAAAGAGAAGCTGAAATCGCTAGAAACAATAGTGTGTGCACTATTACTACCACCAATATGGATGCCACTAAACCACAAGAAGTCCCTATTCCGCCTACCACAATGCCTAAACCCAATGAGTCTACTACCAGTGATGCTAAGTTTGATTTTGATCTTGATGGTTGCAATATTTCTGAAGTGATTATGTTCCTACAAAAGCTTGCTAGAAGTCCCGATGCTAGTGATATGAATGTAGCTTTCACCAAACACATTATAGATGCTCTCATTAAAATTAAGAAAGAAAAGTTGAAACACAAATCCTCTATTCCTAGGAAAGTATAAGATAGTTGGGAGTCCATCTTTAATATGCAAGTGAATGAATTTGATCTCAAAGCTTCATGTGACCTTGGTTCTAGTGTCTCTATTATGCCTAGAAAGATTTATGAAATGCTTGATTTGCCACCTTTGGAAGATTGTTATTTGGATGTCCCACTTAATGATAATGCTAAAAAGAAACTCATGGGAAGTGTTAATGATGTTCTTATTATGGATAACAATGCTTATGTCCCTGTTGATTTCTATGTTTGAGATGTTGAATACAATGCTTCTTGTCCTGTTACTTTGGGAAGACCTTTTCTTAGAACTGTTGGTGCCATCATTGATATGAAAGAAGGCACCATTAGATATCAATTTCCATTCAAGAAAGGTATTGAACACTTCCCTATGAGAAGAGAGAAGTTGCTTTTTTCTCCTCCTTTGAAAGCAACGTTTGATGTTAATGCTTCTTCATTTGAAAATACTTGATTCTTGCTTCTTGTGCCTAACTTAAAGGCGTTAAAGAAAAGTACTTATTGGGAGATAACCCAAAATTTTCTTGAGCCTTGAAAGTTATTACCTTTGTAATAACTGCTCCTTATCCTTTTTATTTGCCTTTTGTGCCAAGAATAACCTCTAATGATAGGGAAGTAATATTTGGGGAGTTGTTGTCCCAAAATAGATTTTTGTGCTCAACCGTAAAAAATCGTGTAAAATCTCTGTATGTCAGATTGAGCTGTAATTTTTTGAATAAATACCCCAGGTTGTTATCTAACTTTCGTCAACACTTTTTGATTTGAGCAACAGAAGGTCTTCTAAAAAATCGGTTTCTACCTGCTGGTCTGTTTTGACAGATTTCTACCATTATTTGCATTTGCTTCTTATTGATTCCTTTTTGGGTTCTTTTTGGGAAATTGAGCTTTTTGAGGGTATTGCTACAGTATGTTGTGTTTTTAGTGAAATATTTGTTGTTTTAAAACTAAACCCCAAGGGTCTATTATCTTTTGAATACACTAAAGTTGCTAATGAAGATTGTGTGAAGTTTTGTATGAAGGAAAATTTTCAGGTGTAAAGGAAGAATGATGTAATGAGATGAAGAATGGACAAAAGCTCAAGCTTGGGGATGCCACCCCGTATCACCCCAAGAAATATTCAATAAGTACAAGCGTCAAAGCTTGGGGATGCCCAAGGCATCCCCTTCTTCATCAATAAAAATCTTAGGTCTTTCTAGACACTTCGTTTTTATTGTTTCATGCACAAGTTGTGTTGTTCTTGGAGTGTCTTAGTTTTCTTTTTTGGTTTTTATTTGCTTATTTTGCTTGAATAAAGTAGTTTGGACCCGTTCTTGTTATGTTGTTTCAAATAAGTTGATTGGTGTTGGAGAGGAGTAGAAAGTTCTTGCTTAGTAGTACAAGAGGAGCTTGCTTTGACTGTGACTTAGACTTTATCATGTCATGCTAGATGTTGTTTTACCTTATGCTTAGTGATTATTTCTGTAGCATGACTTGTTCCAAACAATTGGCATTCCTTAATGTGCCTTGAAGGATTCATGCGTTGTTTTAGCATACACAAGCATAGTATTGTGGTATTCTCCTTTGATGCTTTGTTTGGGTTGACTTGGCACATGGTTACACCATGTTATGACTATGAACCAGTCACCATAGCCTCTACGATAATTTAGTCCTTGACTTGTAGTACCACTTTATGCTTTGATTAGTAATGTTTTGTCGCTCTAGATGATTATGGCCATTATTGTTCTATTAGTTGGTCGCTCCCTATCTTTTGCTAGCCTCCACTTGTATGAGTAAGCTATACTCATGCATCCAACTCCCAAGAAACCAAGTTATTCCAAAGTGTCTACTATAAATTCCTATGCATGGTGTGTTAAACCATTCCAAGTATATTCTTGTTTTCATCTACCTTCCAATTAAAAAGTCTCTTTGTTATGTGAAAACTTAGTGATTAAAGATCTCACAAACTTGATGGCACACTTTATTTTTTTTTGCCCCTAATAAACTTGAAACATTGTATCATTTATGTTGTATATGCTTGCACTTATATGTTGGAATTAGCAGAACCATGTTGTCATGGGGAACGCTTTCAACATTGCACTTGTACATTGTACATAGTTGAATAGCATGCTCTTTTATTTATGGATGTCGTCGGTGTGAAATGAAAGGGGAGATTGTAAGTCCATGGAGTTATGTATGTGTGTTAGAGAAATGTCTGGGATGCTAGCCTAAGCCATGCCTAATCATGGTGGAAACTTTTAGCATCACCATAATGAGCAATCTATGAAGCATTCTTATGATAAAAAAGAGATAGAAAAAGAGATTGAGAAAAAGAAAAAAAATATGAGAAAAGAGGAAAGAGAGAAAAAACACCATTTTCCCATGGTAAATAAGAAGATTCCTGAGATGCTCATTGTCTGCTTGCCTTGTAATTTTGATTTTGGGATAGCTCCTATATCGTGTGCAAGGGGTACCTGATACGTCCAAAACGTATCTACTTTCCCGAACACTTTTGCTATTGTTTCTCCTCTAAACTTGTGTGATTTGGATACAACTAACGCTGGCTGATGTTGTTTTAAGCATAATTACCTTGGTGTCTAGTTTTTGTGCAAAAAATCAACTATCAGGAAAAATCCCGAAAAATATCCAAAATTCCTATTTCACCAGAAGATTCACGGAGCCAGAATACGAGACGGAGTGGGGCACTGGGGGGCCCACACCCCTACCACGCGGGCCAGGCCTGCCACGCCTGGAGGGGGTGTGGCCGCCTCAGGCACGCCCTCAGCCTCCCTCTTCGCGTATAAGTTGCCTTATGACCTAAAAACTCAGGGGAGTTCGATATTTTTTAAGAAAGAGTTCCGTTGCACCGTCACCACCAGAAACCACGATTCGGAACTAGAAACTCTGTTTTGGCACCCTGCCGAGACGGGGAATTTGGAGAGGATCATCGCCATCATCATCATCAATGCCTCTCCATCAACCATCCATGTTTCCCTCATCCATGAGTGAGTAATCCCCCGTTGTAGTCTATGGGGATGGTAGGGATTGGATGAGTTCTATCATGTAATCGAATAAGATTGTTAGGGCATGGTGCCTAGTATCTCTATTAGTGCTATTTGACTTTGTTGCAACTTGTTTTGCTTAATGCGTGTCACTATGGCCCGAGTGCCATGATCTCAGATCTGAACTTATTATTGATTCATTATGATAGTATTGTTTGTGATCTTATCTACAAATTGTGTACACATATCATTGTCCGGATCCAAAGGCCCCGAAGTGACAGAAATTGGGACAGCCGGAGGGGATGGTTGTAATATGAGGATCACATGTGTTCACAGAGTGTTAATGCTTTGCTCTTGTGCTCTATTAAAAGGAGTACCTTAATTGCCAGTAGATTCCCTTGAGGCCCCGCTGCAACGGGCTGACAGGACGAAAGATGTTGTGCAAGTTCTCATTGCGAGCACGTATGACTATATATGGAGCACATGCCTATGATTGTTTAGTACTTGGATGCTTTATCTTATTTATCTGCAATTTCCCTAGATCTTGAAGTTAGATGTTTAGACTTTTCCATGCAACGCCCGTTCATCCATCCCTATGCCTACTGCACTCATATCCTACCGTTTGCTACTACTGTTACTATTGCTCTTGTTTTACTTCTACTCTTACTTTGCTATTGTTAATACAAAACTGTTGCTACTGATAAACTACTGTGAGCAATACTATTTCTAGGTGCAGCTGAACTGACAACTCAGTTGTTAACACTTGCTAGTATTCTTTGGATCCCCTTGTGTCGAATCAATAAATTGGGTAATACTACCCTCGAAGACTATTGCGATCCCGTATACTTGTGGGTCATCAAGACTATTTTCTGGCGCCGTTGCTGGGGACCATAGCTTTATTTGTAACTTCACTTGGATCTAATATTGTTCACTGATATTCCTTTCATCATGGGGAAGTCTCGTGATGGAAAGTTTCCTATTTTACCATCCACTACAAGAAGAGGTACAGTCCTAAACACCTATGTTGTTCTTGATTCACTTTCTGTTATAAGTAAGCTTGTTACACCACCACATACACATGCTACACACACTGCTACTACTGCTAAATCTGAAATTGCTTCTGATACTCATGATGTTACTTCTACTATGCTTGATGCGAGTGGTTCATTAGGTCCTTTCCTAGATGGTACGATTGCTAGAACTATTTTGGGAAACACTAAGACTCCTAGTGAAGACACTATTACGCATGTTAGCTCACCTAAGTCTAGAGAGAGATATGATATTAGTGATGGTTAATTGAAATGGCTGATGAGTTTATTGAAGAGTACCAAAACACATATGGTGCTAGTGCTATTAGGAGTCTCCTTTAGAGACGTACCATTGTTCATAAACCGTCTTCTAATGATAAGTTTGCCACTTCTCCCATAGATATTAAAGATGAAGATTATGATTTTTCTCTTGATTTATCTTATTTAGACATTGTTGAGAAAGAACATTTTTGTGGGACTGAAAATGAGAGTGTTGTGGCATATATAAATGACCTTTCCACTATGAGTGCCTTATTTTCTGATGATTTTAAGATGCGCACGTACTTTGTTACAAAGATCTTCCCTTTTTGACTAAAAGGATAAGCTAAATCCTGGTGTAATAGATTACCTCCTGGATCCATTGATAGCCCTTATTCTTTGATTGCTTCTTTCTTCCAGAAATATTTTCCTCCCAGTGCTAGACATACTGCTTTGCAGGAACTTTTTGATTTTAAACAGGGAGAACAAGAGAAATTGCCTGAGTCATGGACAAGGTTCCGTGCCTTGATTCATGCACATCCTGGATGTCCATTACCTAAAAATGAGCTTCTTGATATTTATTATAATGGACTAACTGATGATTCTAGGACATACCTAGATAGTTTTGCTGATTGTGTTTTCAGGAAAAGAACTCCTACATATGCTGAAGAATTAATGGATAAAATAAGCAAGAATTATGATGATTGGACTTAAACTGAGCTAAATACACCTGAGCCTATTACTCCTGAACCAATTTTGCCTGAACCAGCTCCAACACCAACACCAAAGGAGAGGGGAGTTATTGCATTAAATGATGAAGTGATGACAGAAGCTAAGAAATGTCTAAATGAGAAAGGTATTAGAGCCGAAGATGTGAAGAATCTACCTCCTATAGAAGAATTATGTAAGACAATTCCCCACTCATCTACTATTGAGGTACACTCTCTCCACTTTGATGAAGGTGATATTCCCTATGGTAAACCTCCTGATCAATTCTTAGGGGAACTTGATATTTTTATTGTTAAACAAGGTAATTTTAATAAGCAAGTTCAGAATCATTTATTGGAAAACTCTAGAGCTATTAATGAGTTTAAAGATATTGTAGAAAGAACTGCTAATGATGTTAAAATGCTTTGTAAACACTTTCAAATGGTTCAAACTCAAATTGATCAACTTGCTAAGGTGCAAAATGATATGCTAGTTAATGTCTCAAGAGATAAACATGCTTATGGAATTAGAACTAGGAGCGGTATAGCCACTCAAGATCCTTTATATCCTAAAGGACACCCTAAAAGAATTGAGTAGGATTCTCAACAAGCTGAAAATAGTGGTAGTCCTCATAAGAGAAATAAAAAGAAACACAAAATAGTTGAGGAATCACCTGAACCTGCTCTAGACCCTAATAGTATATCCGTCTCTGATGCTCAAACTAAGAGTGGTAATGATAAAAATGATGCTCATGATAAGGAGAAAGTTGAGGAAGAACCTGAGAAGCACACTAAGAACACTAGGTACACTAAGGAGGATTTAATTGCTAATAAACATGGTAGAGAAAGAGACCCTGGGTGCAGAATCCTATGCCTTTTACCAATAAGAAACACAAGTCAAAGGAGGAAGAACACTATAACAAGTTTTGTGAGTGGATGAAACCTTTATTTTTGTAACTTCCTTTGACTGATGCTATTAAGTTGCCTCCTTATTCAAAGTATATGAAGGATATTGTCTCTAATAAAAGGAAGATTCCTAATGAGGAAATTTCTACTTTGCTTGCTAATTATTCCTTCAATGGTAAGGTTCCAAAGAAACTTGGTGATCCAGGTATACCAACTATTCCTTGCTCTATTAAAAATAATTATGTTAGAACTGCTTTATGTGATTTGGGAGTTGGAGTTAGTGTTATGCCTTTTTCTCTCTACAAGAGACTCCATCTAGAAAAGTTGATATCAACTGATATATCTTGGAAAATGTCTGATAAGTCAACTAGTATTCCTGTTGGTTTATGTGAGGATGTTCCTGTTCAAGTAGCTCATAATTGCTTGGTTTTAACTGATTTTGTTGTGCTTGAGATGCCTGAAGATGATAATATGTCTATTATTCTTGAGAGACATTTTCTTAATACTGCAGGTGCTTTCATCAATTGTAATCAAGGAAAAGTAACTTTTAATATTAATGATGAAGAGCATATTGTTTATATCTCAAAGAAGATTGATAAGTGCTATTGCCTGAATTCCATTGAAAATATTGAGAGCATCAAAGTTGGATAAATATATTGTCCCATTCCATAAGAAAGTTTTGAAACTATTATGATTGGGACTATTGCTATCAAGTTTAAGGTAACATAATCATTTTGTGAAATGCAAAGTTTTGTTTCATATAAGATTATTTTGGTAACAAGACTTGATCAACCTTGTTAACAAAGGGATTTTAATGAACAAAACAATGTTTTCACAATGGTTATACTTGCTCACTTTTATTTTTCTCCTTCCTAGTCTTTGCTTTTTTCTCTTGTTAGCTTTAGTTTTGCTAGTTTTTTGTTTGTTAGTGTCTTAGAACTTCTGTAGTTTTTGTTCTTGTTTGCTTTTTCTTCTTCTAAAAAATCTTTTTCTGCGAGAAAATCAATTTTCATAACCTGAAAATTGGCCAAAAATAAAGTTTCCTGAAAAATTCCAAAAAATTCATATTAAAATTTTCCTCAAAAAAGGGCAGAGGGACACCTGGAGTGGCCCAGGGGGACCCACCAGGCCAGCACACCCCCTGGTGGAGCGGCCAGGCCCAAGGCACGCCTGGCCTGGGTGGGGGCCACCTGTGGCCCTCCAAGTTGCCTCATCCCAGCCACTTATTTCTCTCTCCCGAAAAACACTAGAAAACTTTCTCAAGCTCGAGTTCCTACTGTTATTGCTCCCGATTTTCAATCTCCTTTCTAAGGCCATCTTTGCTGCTGATTTTTGGAGGGATTGATCCTTGGTATGTGCCTCCTCCGTTTGTCCAATTAGATTTTTGATTGGTAGATTGTATCTTGAGTATTTTGCTGCTTTAGGTGTCAGGTTGTGTGAGCTTGCATGCTTGTTCTATTCTTAGAGACTTCATTTTGATGCATGTGTATCCCTCTAACAAGTTCCTATTGTAGTTTCTCATCATTTATCAACTTGGAAATTACTTGGTTTGATGTTTGTCTAAAAATTTCAGAAAAAAGGGTCATGGATAACCACACCTTTAGAAAAGTGTTTGAGAGTGATGCACCTAGGAGGACAAAGCCTTCAAGATCATCCTCCCGAGCTAGGCCATCATACAATGAGGATCTCATTACACCGCGTTTTGGCAACGAGGGAGATGAGGGGGATGCGCACCCTTCTACCTTCCCTTGTCTTACCTTTTTGTAGGCTGCAGGGATTCTCAATGATTTCCTAACCTTGGTTCGGAGGGTTGTACTAACTAGTTATATGCAGGACGAGAGTGTGCAATTTGCTATGCTCACCAAAACTTTTGTGGAGAGTTTCTCTTTTTCTAACAGCCCTTTCAGGTCAGATGTGTCATTCAAAATCTATAATAGGCCTATCTCCATGACATTGAAGAAATTTTGTGAAACCTTGGGTATTGGCACGGCTGGGACGGTGAAGAAGATTCTAGATCAACCCGCTGATTTGTTGGAGCTCTACCGCAGGGTAACTAATGATGATGACCTCAGAGCCCAGTGCGGAAAGATAAGATATATTCAACTCCCAGCTATCAGATATTTTGCTTATTATCTTGCCACTGGTATTCTTGGTAGGGAGAACACTAGCAATATTTCCAACTATCATTTGGACTTTCTAGCTGCTACACTCAACCAGGTACAATCTTGGTTCTCTCATTGCTCGTCGCTTAGCCGCTAGAGGACCCATTTATGGGGGAATTATTGTTGCACGTGTTGTTGCTACCTTATACCTTTCTGTTGATCCAAATGATACAATTTTGGATCCTCAGAGGCTTGATTTAGCTGCCATGAAAGCGCATCACTTTGTCAGAACTAGCTCTACCCTTGAGAGTTTGGTTTATAGGATGATGTTTACTAACGGGGAAGAGAGAGAAATTCCTTTGCCCAAAACCACTTTGTTCAGTATTTGCCAGGGACCTTGGTCACACTCCAAGGAGGAGATGGACGAGCAGCTACGCATTTGTGGTTTCCAGACACTACCAGGGGGACGCGTCCTCTTATGACCACTCTGTGCACTACACAGGGGCATCCTCGAGCTCGTACCAGGACGAAGGGGCCTCTTCGTTGCATTACGGAGGCGCACCTTCTTGGTCACCATGGGATTGAGCCCCACTTAGGCCAAAAGCCTAAGCTTGGGGGGAGGTACACCGACATCACACTCATTTATATATCATGTTTCGTCGGTTCTTTGTATATCAATGTTTCGCTTTCTTTTTGGTTCTTGTTTCTGCTTTCTCAAAACGAAAAAAGACCAAACATATTTTCATTGTTTCTCTTGGTTTTTTCTTTGCTTTTTAGCTTTGGTTTGCCTTAAATAAAAATCCAAAAAGATTTTGCTTTGTTCGTTTTTTATTTGTGTGCTTGATTTTAAAAATCGAAAACACCAAAAATATTTGTTGTTCTTCTTTGGTTTTCTGAAGTTCTTTGCAGGGTTCAGCGGTCCTCAATGGAGTTTGGTTTCATGTAATTTTTCAAGCCACACAAGTGAAGGGCAATAATGAAGATTAATGACAGCTTGAGGTGTGGTAAGAGGCTGGTAACGAACTCTATTTTTTTCATTTTTGTACATATACTCATCATTGTGGGCATGCTTAGTCTATTCATGTAAGGTGTTTGTTATTTATGGATGCTTAGTAGTTTTTTCTTTATTATGATTAGCTCCAACTTGCTAATAGTTTGTACCATGTCATATGAATGTTTGCTTGCATTGTTCTATTCATAACTTGGTATGATATTGTGGTATCCTCCTTTGAATGTTTCATGTGAATCGACTTGGCACATGCTCACGCATGCATATTACTAAACAATAGTCAGTAAGCCTCGATGATTTATTTTGCCTCAGAGTTCCTATATCACTTTCATGCCATAATTAGTCCTGTTTTGTTGCAAGCATGATTATGACAGTTTTTGCTCTCTCGTTTGTCGCTCCCTCTCTATTGCTAGCCTTCACTTGCACTGAGTATGAGCTCTACTTGTGCATCCAACTCCCCAAAACCGCTATTTCCAACAGTGTCCACCATACCTACCTACTAGAATTATGTGCTATTTCCGTGCATATTCATTATGCCTCGTTTTCTTCCAAATAAAATGTGTGCTTGTTATGAGAAAGTTAGTTAGTAAAGCTCTCACGAACTTGATGTCACACTTTATTTCTTGCACTTAATAAACCTGAACCATTGTGACTGTCCATGAAATTTATATGCTTGCAAATTATAGGCTGGAAGCTAGCAGAACTGTGCTGTCACGGGGAAAGCTTTCAACACCTGTAAATATTATACCAGTTGATATCATGCTCTTTTGTTTATGGATGTCGTCGGTGTGAAATAAAAGGGGAGATTTTAAGTCCATTGAGTTATGTATATGTGTTAGAGAAACACCTAGGCCGCTAGCTTAAGCCATGCCTAATCACGGTGGAAACTTGCAGCATAACCATAGTGATAAATCTATGAATCTTTCTTCTTATAAAAAAAGAGACATATGAAAAGAGGAAAGAGAGAAAAAAGCGCCATTTTCCCATGGAAAATAAGAAGATTGCTGAGATTCTCATTGTCTGCTTGCCTTGTCATTTTGATTATGGGATAGCTCCTGTATCATGTGCAAGGGGTACCCCGTTGGTGGTTCTCTATGATACACATGTATTTACTATGACAATAACTTGCCAGTAACTAAAGTTGAGTATCATGAGGAGCGGCCCTCGTACTCAAGGGACATGAGCTTTCCAGTTTATGGTCTGTCAAGCATATAACTCATATTGGACCTCACTTTCACCTTAATCATCGAAAGATGCATATGATAGGGGCAATGAGAGCTCAAAGCTAATGAGTACCATACTTTAAGCATTTGGAAGCCTTTCAAACTTTTCAAAACCTTTTCACTTCCTTGTTGAGTCACCACTTATTCTATGATCACCTTCTTGAGAGCATAGTTGTCATTCTTAGTGTAATGTGCTTGTCTCAAAACTTGGTTAATTATGTCATGACTTTGATGCTTGTATCTCTGATATCTTTACTTCTTGTCTTCACTTGAACTTCAGAGGTGCCTTGGCATTTATTTTGTTCTCTACAAACAAAGGCAAGCGAGATACCACTCTATCATACCTTTTTATGAGCATTGTAATGTTGCTTATGTTTATGTTTCATGCTACTTATTATTATTGAGTTGGAATCTATTCATAGCTTGCAATGACTATTGAGTAGACTTAGTTGCATACTCCTTATTATGAATTATCTAAGTATCCACTCCTGTGATGAGAATATTTACATCATATGAAGCAAATGTGTTGGTGTAAGGTCTTTTATCGCACTTAGTTTTCAAATAAATTGCTTGAGGACAAGAAATAAGCTAAGCTTGGGGGAGTTGATATGTCCCAAACGTATCTACTTTCCCGAACACTTTTTCTATTGTTTCTCCTCTAAACTTGTGTGATTTGGATACAAATAACACGAACTGACGCTGTTTTCAGCAGAATTACCTTGGTGTCTAGTTTTTCTGTAGAAAATCAACTATCAGGAAAAATCCCGTAAAATATGCCAAAAATCCTATTTCACCAGAAAATTCATGGAGCCAGAATACAAGACGGAGTGGGGCACTGGGGGCCCACACCCCCTGCCGCACGGGCCTGGCCTGGCCGCGCCTGGAGGGGGTGTGGCCGCCTTAGGCACCCCCTCGGCCTCCCTCTTCGCCTATAAGTTTCCTTCTGACCTAAAAACTTAGGGGGGTTCAACGTTTTTCCTGAAAGAGTTCCGCTGCACCACGGCCACCAGAAACCGCGATTCGGAACCAAAAACTCCGTTCCGGCACCATGCCAGGACGGAGAATTTGGGGAGGATCATCGACATCATCATCACCAACGCCTCTCCATCAACCATCAATGTTTCCCTCATCCACGAGTGAGTAATCCCCCGCTGTAGGCTATGGGGATGGTAGGGATTGGATGAGTTCTATCATGTAATTGAATTAGATTGTTAGGGCATGGTGCCTAGTATCTCTATTAGTGCTATTTGACTTTGTTGAAACTTGTTGTGCTTAATGCTTGTCACTAGGGCCCGAGTGCCATGATATCAGATCTAAACTTATTATTGAATCATTATGATAGTATTGTTTGTGATCTTATCTTCAAGTTGTGTACACATATCTGCAAGTTGTGTCCGGATCCAAAGGCCCGGAAGTGACAGAAATTGGGACAGCCAGAGGGGATGGTTGTGATATGAGGATCACATGTGTTCATGGAGTGTTAATGCTTTGCTCTGGTGCTCTATTAAAAGGAGTACCTTAATTTCTTGTATATTCCGTTGAGGTCCCGTTGCAACGGGCTGGCAGGACAAAAGATCTTGTGCAAGTTATCATTCAGAGCACAGATGACTATATATGGAGCACATACCTATGATTGTTTAGTACTTGGATGCTTTATCTTATTTATCTGCAATTTCCCTAGATCTTGAAGTTATATGTTTAGACTTGTCCATGCAACACCCGTTCATCCATCCCTATGCCTACCGCACTCATATCCTACCATTTTCTACTACTGTTACTATTGCTCTTGTTTTACTCTTGCTGTTACTTTGCTATTATTATTAAAAAACTGTTGATACTGATAAACTACTATGAGCAAGACTATTTCCAGGTGCAGCTGAACTAACAACTCAATTGTTATGGCTTGCAAGTATTCTTTGGATCCCCTTGTGTCGAATCAATAAATTGGGTAATACTACCCTCGAAGATTGTTGCGATCCCCTATACTTGTGGGTCATCAGTACCCCGTTGGCGGTTCTCTATGATACACATGTACTTACTAAACTTGAGTAGCATGAGGAGCGGCCCTCGTATTCAAGGGACATGAGATTGCCAACTTATACTTTTTAAGCATATACTCCATAGTTTGTTCACTTTAACCTTAATCACTTCAAGATGCTTATGATAGGGGCAATGAGAGCTGAAAGCTAACAAGTACCATAATTTTTGGAAGCTCTTTTTGAGACTTGAAATACCTGCTTCCCTTTTTATGAAGGTCCTTTATTCCACCATTATATTGAGTCTCCACCTTCTATCCTTGGGAACCAATTAAGAGAGCATAGTTTCCATTCTTAGTTCTATGTGCATTGTCCCAAAACTTATTGATTCATTCATATTGTTGATATTGCTTGTTCATGAGCTATTTGTATCTAGTCACTCTTATGAACTTTGAAGGTGTCCTATGCATTTATTTGCTACTCCATGAGGGACAAGCTGAATGCCACTATGCTATGTTTTCTATATTGTGAAAAAACAAACGTCTTTTAATGCATCGTTATTCATGATCTTTGTTTGTAATCTTTCATGTTGCATGCATAGTTACTTTGTCTTACTGTTAGAAATCCATCTTTCATGCTCATGTTTAGAGTTCTTTGATCCCAACTTTCAATGCTTGCAAATGGTTTGATCTTGATTTTGATGGTGCATGTCACCTCAAAAATTATTGTTTTTATCACTTACCTACACGAGGACGAGTAGGATTTAAGCTTGGGGATGCTTGATACGTTGTAAACGTATCTATAATTTTTGATGTTCCATGCTTGTGTAGTATCCACTATTCTTTGCTTTGTCTACATTTTTGAGGTATTTTTATATGTTTTCTAGGACTAACCTATTAACAAGATGCCATAGTGCCAGTTGCCTGTTTTCTTCTGTTTTTGGTTCCAGAAAAGGCAGAAAATCAATATTCTCGGAATTGGATGGGAAAAAAGCCAAAGTCAATATTTTATCATGGGGAACACGGAGCCAGAAGACGAGCCGGAGAAGAGCCACCAGGGGGACACACCCCCTGGCTCGTGCCTGGGGGGTGCGGCCACCCTGGGTGCCCCCTGCCTCGCCTCTTCGTCTATAAGAAGCTCCCGATACCAAAACCCTAAGTACCCGAACAATCTTCCACAAAACAGTCTGTAGCCGCCGCCACCATTGTCCCTAGATCGGGGGGATCTGAATCTCTTCCCGGCACCCTGCCGGAGGGGAGATCATCCCGGAGGCCTTCTTCATCACCATGCCAGCCTCCGGTATGATGCGTGAGTAGTTCCACCTTAGACTACAGGTCCATGTAGTAGCTAGATGGTTGTCTCTCCTCCTTTGTGCTACCATGTTTAGATCTTGTGAGCTCCGTTCATGATCAAGATCATCTATTTGTAATCATGCATGTTGTGTTTGCGGGGATCCGATGGTTATTGATATTACTATGTCCGATTGATTAATGTTTTTTGTCTTATTGATTCTATCATGTCTGTGTTGTTTGTGATCTTGCATGCTCTCCATTTCTAGTAGCTATCTTGGCCAAGTAGACGCTAGTGACTCCAACAGGGAGTATTTATGCTCGATAGTGGGTTCGTGCCTATATTTAATCTGGGGAAGTGATAGAAATATCTAAGGTTGTAGATGTGTTGTTTCTACTAGGGAGAAAACAACGGTCTCTTGTTCATGGAACAAGTGGATTTATTAACTTACACACTTTGCTTAAAGCAGTTATCTATTGCTTGCAACTTAATAGTGGAGGGGGTTCGGATGATAACATGAAGGTGGATTACTAGTCATAGATGCAGTTGGATGACGGTCTATGTATCTTGTTGTATTGCCCAATCAAATCTCATAGGATCATGAATGTCTAGTATTGCATTGTTATGCCTTGATCTGTCCTGTCAATTGCCCTGCTGTAATTTGTTTACCCAGCATGCCATGTTTGTTTATCTTAAGGATAACACCTCTAGTGAACTATGGATCCCGGTCCAATCTTTAGCATTGATACATCTTCCACTGTTACTATTTACTTTCTGCAAACCACTATTACCTTCCACACTATATAGTTAATCCTTTGTTTTCAGAAAACCGGTGAGATTCACAACCTCACTGTTCGCTGGGGCAAAGTCTTGAGTCATTTCCAAGTTGCTAGCAACACCTTTGAGTCATTTCCTCCTACTAGTTTGATAACCTTGGTTTCTTTCTGAGGGAAGACTTGTTGCTGTGTTCATCATACCTTCCTCTTGGGGTATCCCAACGAAGCTCAACAGTCAACTCAACCACCATCAGTAGCCCAGCTAACCGTTCCCCTACCTCAACCTTTCCCGTGGCCCAACACCGGCCCATGCCATCCCGCCAGGAACCCATACCGCTTTGGCCTTCTTTCCCCTCGTTGTCTTCATCAACGACGGGTCGATGGCAAGAAGCTTCCTGTCCGCACGCTGATCGTCGATCTCAGTCGCGCTGTGATGCCCGCCACCGCCCTGGAGACGAGGATAACAACGTCCATGTCCCCCTTCTCTCTCCCATCCACATTTCCTCCTCTCTATCGTTATGTGTCGCTCGCACGCAGAAGCCTAAACCCTAGCCCGTGCAGGTGCTGCTCGTCGCCATCGTTCTGCGTTGTCCCGCGCCTCCCTGAGCATGTCACCATGAGCAGCTTGCCTTGTTGAGCATCCTCGTAGGAGGAATCGACCCCGCGCACCATGAATCATTGCCGCCGGCCTCACCTCTCCCGACACCAGCCAGCGTTAAATCGCCACCGTCCGGCCTTCCTCGAGCTCGCCAGCCCCACAATCGCGCCCCTCGTGATCTGATGATCCTCTCGGTGACCTACGTTTCCTTCATCGCTTCCTGGTTTGCCCCGCCAATCATCGCCTATGAGATCCGCCACCGCATACCGTTGTAGCCACTGCTCCGGCGACCTATTCCAGGCGGCGCCGCCAGGTCGGGGTCGCCCAACTCACCCCTCTTCGAAGCCCCGTGCGCCCCTAGTCTCCCATCCCAAGCTCGATCTGTGAGCAATGGCGAAGCTGACATCAGCATGACGTCATGCTAATGTCATAATCCCTTTTATTTTGTTTTCATGTTTTCTAGATATATAAATATATATGTGGGCCCAGGTTGTCAGCATTTTAATTGATACGTCCAATTTGCATCACCATTCTATATCATAATTTGCCTCTATTCATTGATATATTTCTTATTATGAGGTGTTACTTATGTCTTTTCCTCTGTTTTGCATGTTGGATGATTCTTGAAGGATGAAATGCCAGAGTCAGGTTTCTGATGGAAAAAGAGGTGTTTTGATGCAATTTCGCGAAGATCGGAAAAATACCAGAAAAATATTGGAAAATTATATTTTCCCAGAAGACGAAGGAAGCCAGAAGGGGAGGCGTAGCTGGGCCACAGGGGGGCCACACCCCCTAGGCGCGGGTCCCCCGAGGCCGCGCCTAGGGCAGGTGTGGCCCACCTGGACGGTGTCCGACTCCGCCCTCTCGCCTATATCTTCCTCTCAGAACCCTAATACTAGGAGAGAGACCACCGAAAGATTTCAGTCGCCTCTGCTGGGCGGAAAACACCGAGAGAGAAAGAGCTCTCCGGCAGACAGATTTCTGTCGGGGAAATTCCTTCCCGAAGAGGGGAGATCGTTGCCATCAACACCGCCATAAAGCTAGACTTCATCAGGATCATCATCAGCCACACCATCATCTCCACCAGCACCATCATCACCACTCCGTCCCGCTATAACAATCGTGTTGGATCTTGCATTAGTTCTTACGGGAAACTTTCCTAGTGTTAATTAATATTGTAGTTGATGCTTGTGAGTGGAACCATTGGATTATTGTTTATGTTCAGATTGTTATCCATTACCATATCATCTTTGATCTTAATCCATATGATGTCTTGTGAGTAGTTCGTCTAGTTCTTGAGGACATGGGAGAAGTCATGTTGTTAGTAGTGGATTTGTGTTGAGTTATTATTCGATGGTTTAGTATTTAAGTTTTGGATCTATTATTCCAGTGGTGTCATGTGAACATCGACTACATGATACTTCACCATTTATGGGCCTAGGGGAATGCATTGTGTATTTGGCTACTAATTGTGGGGTTGCCGGAGTGACAGAAACCTGAACCCCCGTTAGGACACCTTTGCACAAGGGAGTGTAGGATCTCAGAGTTTAAGGCTATGGTTAGGTTTATATCTTAATTGCTTTCCTGTAATTGCGGATGCTTGCAGGGGTTTTAATCACAAGTATGTATTAGTCCAAGTTAGGTCGGTACCTTCGCACAGGTTCACCCACACAACACTTACAACACCAAAGAAGAGTACTTAGCTATTTGAAGCGAAAGCACTTGACAGAATTCCCATGTGTCCTCGAGAACGTTTGGTCCTTATAAGTATTTCCACTAGCTTGTCCTTTGCTAAGAAAGGATTGGGCCACTTGCTGCATTCATTCATTGTCTTTATTACTTGCACTTTGTTTTGTTGCTTTATCAGAAAACCCCTAAAAATACGTTTGATAAGTATTTACAGAGATTTCCTACTCCATACCACTAGTCAACACCTTCTTCTCCTCGTTGGGATCGACACTCCTATTTATCGAAAGTACTACGATACACCCCCTATACTTGTGGGTCATCAAGACTATTTTCTGGCGCCGTTTCCGGGGAGTGAAGCGCTATTGAAGAGTGGAACTGGTAAAGGAAACTTCTACTGTGAGTATTTCTTTTTGGTTCTGTTTGTTACTTTGTTTCCAATATGGATAACCCACTTGGTTTTCTGTTTGGGAAAACTACTACCACTGTTAGGGTAGTAGATAAACCACCACCTGTTGAGGTAGATCCTTTTAAGATACCTACAAGTATTATTGATCGTGTTATGGATAATTATTATTTAGGGGATGGAACTGTTCATCCTAGTGATCATTTGCTTTTTATCCATGAATTATGCGGGTTGTTTAAGTGTGCAGGTATCACAACAGAACAGGTGAAGAAGAAGTTACTCTCTATATCCTTGAAAGGGAAGGATGAAGAATGGTATAAGCTGCTGAAGAATGGACAATCCATGGAATGGGAGGAAATGGCTTCTCTCTTTTATTCTAAATTCTATCCTCCCAGTGAGACTCATAAGGATAGGAATCTGATATATAACTTTTGGCCTCATGATGGAGAGAGTACAGCTCAAGCTTGGGGGAGATTGAAGTTACTTATGCTTAAATATCCTATTCATGAACTCCCTAACAATATTATTATTAATAACTTTTATGCAAGGCTTTCTCTTCATGATAAAGATTTACTAGATGCTTCTTATGCTGGATCATTTACACACATGAAGGAAGAAGCTAAATGGGATATCCGACCGTATTCAAGAGAACACTGAAGCTTGGGAGAATGACAAAGGAAGAAAGTCAGGTATAAACTATGATTATGAATGCATAAAATCTTTTATGGGAACTGATGACTTCCGTGATATTAGTAATGAGTTTGGTCTTGATTCCAAAAGTATTGCCAACTGTTTTAAGGCCTTTGCCTCTTACATAGAAATTCCCAAGAAGAAGTGGAATAAGTACCATGCTCCTTATAAAGATGTTGTTAGTCATGTTCCTTTTAGAAGAACTGAAGTTTGTACTACTAATCATATTGTGCCTAAACCTTATGCTGAGAAAATACCTTTCCCAGCTAAGGTAAAGGAGTATTCTATGATTATTAGTGCAAATAATAAAGGTACTAAGAAAAATGTGGAACCCGATGAGCAAATAAATATTGAGCCTCTGGTAGCTATTGTGAAAGTTGTTGTCATTAGAAATATAGAGGATGTGCATATTGTCTTCTATGAAGACGCTTCTAATATTGTCTCTCATCCTAGAAAATCTAGAAAATCTAGTGTCCATGTGCTTTCTGTTAAAATTGGTGATCATTGCTATTATGGTTTATGTGATATTGGTGCTAGTTCTAGTGCTTTTCCTTATGAGCTTTACAGGGAAATTATGCATGAAATTGGTCCTTGTGAGCTTGAGGACATTGATGTGGTTATTTGACTTGCTAATAAGGAAACCATTTTCCATATTGGTATTTTAAGAGATGTGGAGGTTCTTTGTGGTAAGATTAAGTATCCTGCTGAATTATTAGTGCTTAATTCATCAGCTAGCAAAACTTGTCCTATCATTTTTGGTAGACCTTTCTTGAACACTTGTGGAGATATTATAGATTGTAAGAAGGAAAAAGTTTTAACTAAGTTTGATGGAGATTCTTATGTGTTTAACTTCTCCAAATTTGCTAAAGCTCCTTGTGAAAATAGCTTGCCTAATAAAGATTTAAGGATGGAACAACTTGCTTCTATTGATCCAATTTATGACCTTGGACCTCTTTTTGGTGACTATAAGTATGCTCATTCTGATGATAGAGTTGTTTCCTTTGACGGATATATTTTCAACTTTATTCAAATTGCTACTGAAAGTTATTATGAGAGAGGGAAACATGGTTTTATGCATCTCAATAATGTTAAGTTTCCCCGTTTTATGTTGAAAGCTTTGAAGTTGCATTTGTTTTGTCTTCCTATGCTGATGGCTTTTTATTTCAACAATTTGTTTTCTCATGATACATCCATGCATAGGAAGTGGTTCAAACTCAAATGTGTTGGTTATTTGCTGCTTGATGCTCTCTTTCACTTCAAATATTTATCTCCTTTGTGAGCATCTTTGAAACTTTCAAGCCTAACTTAAAGGCATTAAAGAAAAGTACTTGTTGGGAGATAACCCAAGAGTTTGGTTGATTCTTGGAAGTTATTACCTCAGTAATAACCGCTCCTTATCCTTTTTGTTTTGGTTTTTGTGTCAAGTTCAACTACTTTTGAGAAGTGGAGGAGTTGTGAGAAGTGGCTGTCCTGGGACAGATTTTTGTGTTGCATTGTATAAATTCGTGAGGGAGCTCAGTACTTCACATGGAATTATATTTTTCTATACATGTTCTCCAAGTTGTTACCCAAATTTCATCAGTTTTGCACTTTTTAATTTGAGCAATAAAAGGTTTTCGAAAAAATCAATCTTTACCTGCTGGTCTGTTTTGATAGATTTCTGTTATCATTTGCATTTGCCTCTTGAAGACTTTGTTTTGATGGATTTCTGTTGAAGTGTGAACCTAAAGGTTTATTGTTTTTGCTTACACTAATGTTGCCCTTGAAGTTTGTGTATTACCTTGTGAAGAAAGGAATTTCCAGGAGAAGGAGGAAAGGAATCTACAGAGATCGACTTTAAATAGGTAAAAGTGCTGAAAACAGAAAGCTCATGAAAACCCAATCATTTATATTTTTTATGTTTTTATTACATAAGGAAGGTTACGAGACGGAACAGAGGAGGAAACGGAGGACAGGTTGGCCAAACCTACCTCAGCGCGTGGCACTGTCACTGGAGGGTGTGAGCCCCCCGAGCTCCATCTCCGCCTTGTTTTCATACCAGTACCTTCCTTATGCATTGAAACTTCGTAATATACAACCCCCCCGGATCCCCCGAGGTTCGTGCAACATGTTCTCGTCGTGTTTTCGTTTCGATCTGTTTCTATCAGGAAATCTTCTCAAGTTTAGAGCACCATGGTCTTCGCCAACGACAAAGGCAATAAGCCCGAGGAAGATGATCCTCAAAACCCCAAGGAGGAGGAGATTTAGGTTGGGGATGAGGAAGACATGGAGGAGGACGAGATTCCGGACACCCTCGCTACCGTCACAAGCATTGAAGTGGTGACAAACCCTACAAAGCTTAGAAGGACAGCACAGATGTCTACAGGAGGGATAACTCCGCGTCATATCCTCTCTCCAAAGTCACGTCCTCCACGTACCAAGAATCCCTTCCATTCTCTTATACATGAGAATCAATACCAATAGGTGCCCAAAGGGAACTTGCCCTCGGTTTGGGATCTGCCTCGTTCTAACCATGCAGGGGAGGAACACACTAAGAAGGAAGAGTGGGAAAGAATAATTGAGCATTTGAGGAAACTGATTGAGGAGCTTATCAAGAGAACACCACCACCACCTAAGGAGTAATTCGTCATCAGGTTTGGCATCCCCTTGGCTTGTTCCAAGCTTGGGGGAGTGCCGCGGTATCACCATCATTATCTTTTATCTTTTACCTTTTTAGTGGATTCATGTCTGTGGTAGAGAATTTATCTTATAGGTTGGTTTGCATGTGGAAGTATATCTCCTTTAGTTGATTATCTATGTATCCCTTGGTGTGAGTGCCTTTATGAAATATTAATGCGAAGTTTCATCTTTTACTTTTTGCACTTCTTATTTTAGTTCGCAATCTCCATTATATGATTGATCTTGTTGATCAGTATTGGCATCACTTTGGGAGCATCAAGTAAATCTAAATTGGTTTTGGCAAACCGAGCTCTGGTCAGTAGCAACACTTTTTGAGGTTTGAAAGGAAAATAGAAAAAGCTTATAGGTATTTTGTATCATTTACTTTCTTTCTTGATTGGCTCATAAGCTTAGTATTATTTATTTAAGATCTTTTGTGTCTTCAAGAAAGATTGCATGTTTGGCTTTATCACTTGTAGGTTTGCTTGTTTCTTTCAACTCTTTTGCTTGCTATCTAGCCTTGCTAGCCAGAAACCTGTTTTGAGAAGGCATACTTCTCATGCTTCCAACCCCTTTGAACAAAAACCTATGCCATTTGTGTCCACCATATGTACCTATTAGCATTTTCTATTCCAAGCAAATTCTCAAGCTTCATCTATCTTTCGAATTAAAAACAATTTTGTTATGTGAAAACTAGTTAGTAAAGCTCTCACGAACTTGATGGCACACCTTATTTTATTGCCCCTAATAGACTTGAACCATTGTGTCATCGAAGTTGTATATGCTTGCATCTATACGTTGAAATTAGCAGAACCATGCTGTCACGGGGAACGCTTTCAACATTGCACATGTACATTGTACACAGTTGATATCATGCTCTTTTGTTTGCGGATGTCAACGGTGTGAAATAAAGAGGGAGCTTGTAAGTCCATGGAGTGATGTATGTGTGTTAGAGAAACGCCTAGTTCGCTTGCCTAAGCCATACCTAATCATGGTGGAAACTTGCAGCATCACCATAATGAGCATTCTGTGAAGCATCCCCAATAAAAAGCTATGCACATATTAAATAAAAAGATCGTTGAGATGCTCATTGTCTGCTTGCCTTGTCATTTTGGTTATGGGATAGCTCCTGTACCATGTGCAAGGGGTACCCCGTTGGCGTTTCTTTATGATACATATGTACTTACAATGATAAGAAATTACCGGACCAAAGTTGAGTAGCATGAGGACTGGCCCTCGTACTCAAGGGACATGAGATTGCCAACTTATATTTTGTCAAGCATATACTCCATCCTTGTTCACTTTAACCTTAATCACTTCAAGATGCCTATGATAGGGGCAATGAGGGCTCAAAGCTTGAAAGCTCTTTATGACTTGAAATCCCTGCTTCCCTCTATGAAGGGACATTTCTCCTATTTTCCAAGTTGAGTCAGTAAACCTACTTCCTCTCTATCTCCAGCAAGCATTTGAGTTGTTGCGTTTCAAGCATTCATATGATGATTTATTCACTCATGTTCTCTATCTTCCTTGTTTGCACAAGACTCTTATCTATTGAGTATTACTTTGAAAGCCTTCATTGTGAAAAACCTTTTTGAGCAAAGAGTGCTCCGGTTTTTGAAGACTTCTACAAAAAGCTTTTTGTGAAACTGTTTTCCAGCTGTTCTCTAACCAAGAACAAGAGTTTGCCATTTCCAATTATGATTTATCTTTATGCATCTCTATTGTGACTCCTTTACTTATTGCAAGCTAAGTTATATAATGGTGAGTTGCCTTCTTCTATGAGTTGTGTAATGGTAAATGTGATGCTTCTTGTCCGTATTCATTTATCGACACTTCACTCCATAAACCTGTGGACATGTTTACTAAGCTCAGTTTTTGCTTGGGGACAAGCGAAGGTCTAAGCTTGGGGGGAGTTGATACGTCCAATTTACATCACCATTCTATATCATAATTTTCCTCTATTCATTGATATATTTCTTATTATGAGGTGTTACTTATGTCTTTTCCTCTGTTTTTGCATGTTGGATGATTCTTGAAGCATGAAATGTCGGAGTCAGGTTTCTCATGGAAAAAGAAGTGTTTTGATGCAATTTCGCGAAGATCAGAAAAATACCAGAAAAATATTGGAAAATTATATTTTCACAGAAGACGAAGGAAGCCAGAAGGGGAGGCGTAGCTGGGCCACAGGGGCACACACCCCCCTAGGCGTGGGTCCCCCTGGGCCGCACGTAGGGAAGGTGTGGCCCACCTGGCCGTCCTCTGACTCCGCCCTCTCGCTTATATCTTCCTCTCGGAATCCTAATACTAGGAGAGCGACCAGAGAAAGATTTCCACCGCCTCTGCGGGGCGGAAAACACCAAGAGAGAAAGAGCTCTTCGGAAGACAGATTTCTACCGGGGAAATTCCTTCCCGGAGAGGGGAGATCGTCGCCATCAACACCGAAAGCTAGACTTCATCGGGATCATCATCATCATCAGCCACACCATCATCTCCACCAGCACCATCATCACCACTCCGTCCTGCTGTAACAATCGTGTTGGATCTTGCATTAGTTCTTAGGGGAAACTTTCCCGGTGTTAATTACTATTGTAGTTGATGCTTGTGAGTGGAACCATTGGATTATTGTTTATATTCAGATTTTTATCCATTACCATATCATCTTTGATCTTGATCCATATGATTTCTTGTGAGTAGTTCATCTAGTTCTTGTGGACATGGGAGAAGCATGTTGTTAGTAGTGGATTTGTGTTGAGTTATTATTCGATGTTTTAGTATTTAAGTTGTGGTTCTATTCTTCTAGTGGTGTCATGTGAATGTCGACTACATGATACTTCACCATTTATGGGCATAGGGGAATGCATTGTGTATTTGCCTACTAATTGCGGGGTTATCGGATTGACAGAAACCTGAACCCTCGTTAGGACACCTTTGAACAAGGGAGTGTAGGATCTCAGAGTTTAAGGCTATAGTTAGGTTTATATCTTAATTGCTTTCCTGTAGTTGCGGATTCTTGAAGAGGGTTTAATCACAAGTATGTATTAGTCCAAGTAAGGTCGATACATTAGCACAGGTTCACCCACACAACACTTACAACACCAACGAAGAGTACTTAGCTATTTGAAGCGAAAGAACTTGACAGAATTCCCATGTGTCCTCAAGAACGTTTGGCCCTTATAAGTATTTCCACCGGCTTGTCCTTTGCTAAGAAAGGATTGAGCCACTTGTTGTGTTTGTTCGTTGTCTTTATTACTTGCACTTTGTTTTGTTGCTTTATCAGAAAACCCCTAAAAATCCGTTTGCTAAGTATTTACAGAGATTTTCTGCTCCATACCACTAGTCAACACCTTCTGCTCCTCGTTGGGATCGACACTTCTATTTACGAAAGTACTACGATACACCCCCTATACTTGTGGGTCATCATTGTAACACCCTCAGAATCGGACCTATGCAAGTTTGGGCAAAATTCACCAAACCCGCATAGAAACGATTCAAAGGTGCCCACCAGGCACTTTCGTGCGGGTGGAATACGAAGTAATAACATTACACAACAGTCCTCGATGGGACCCACAGAACAGATATATATATAAGCGACTCCATGAGTCAAGAATACAGATATAATATACAAAGATCCAAATCACCTTGAAAACGATAGAGCGTCCAGCTACGGACAAGATGCAAATGGGGCTAAGAGCCCTGAAGAATAACCAATGGCGTCCATAACCCTGCCCATGCCAAGCCGGAAGGGTAACCCTGCTAACGACGTCGATCTCAAAACCTGCTTAACAAAAAGGTGCCGAATAAGGGCAAAACAGAAAACAAAGAAGGAGCGTCGATCGAGGCCAAGACACGGCGAGGCTAGAATTCGGTCCTCGCTACATAGGTATGGTGGATCGAGCGGCAAAGATGCACTAAACAACCTATAGAGACTCGATACAACCTGGCGTCAAATGAGGGGGTGAGAGACCTATTCGGATCAAACTCGATACTATCATCAAACAAACCCATCCTGGCGTTTCCCCTCGAGACCACACACGAGGAAGTCAACCGAGGAACTCACAGTTGGCGCTTTAATTATTCAGTTATAGTTGCGGCACTTTACTAGTCAGGTTTAGATAATCGCCCCGATAAAATAAAATGGGCACTTTTAGTTAACCATTCCGTGATAGTTGCAACAATTACTAATCGACATGATAGCATGAGATAAACCCAAAACCCAGCAGTTGTTGGTACTTTTATTCGCCAATTCGCTAGAAGTTGCAATACTTACTAGTCGATACATTTGTCGCGACAACCAAACAAGCAATTGTGGGCAGTATTAATTAGCCATTCCGTTGTAGTGAAGCTGATTACTAGTCATTATAAGGCAAATTTATAGCGAGAACTTTAGTTATGCTTGTCTATGATCGAGAATCAGGCTCCAAGTCGTCCATATCCGCGACACGGCTTTCAGAAGTTTTAACCCGCCGGGTGCACCAATAGCAACACACGCCGATCAACCTCGGAAAACCAAATCAAAACCCAACGAGGCTTTCACGATTGAACAATCACAGGATTCAGAAATATTTCAGGGGCCACCCTTGAGTACACCAACGGCAAGCTAGCTCGAGACGGACCCCAAAGTTTGTGGGGCGGTAACGACAAGATGCCCAAACGGGACTGCCGATACCACGTAAACGGGTCACGGGCCCTAACAAGACAAAGCGGTACCCGCACAATCGTAAATAAAGCAAAGAAGCATGGCATAAGTACAGATCGTAAATAAAACCTCAAACTAGTTTGTGGCCCCTAGAAATAAGACTGAATCAAGCTCGCTCGTGGGGTCCCATATACCTCCCGGATGTGGATAGCGCCAAAAACAAGGAACAGTATCAAGTACTGGGTCTTACGGACACAAGTGGCTCGAAACCAAATATTATCTATCACCCACCGATGCCTCTCGCTTATTCAATTTTAGTTGTTAAACAGAAATTAAAGTGACGATAAGTAAAACTAGAATCATCTCCAACATCAACATGCGGCAATACATCAAGAATCGTGGCATACGACACACATCAGACTTGAGCAAGCAACTACGACGCAAGTCCAACTATCTACCAAACAATGTAATAGGGTGTGTCCAAGGCAATATAGGGTCACGGTATATCACAGGGACGGAAACTAAAGCATCGCACACAGATAGCAATAGATCAACAGGAGGGAAATAAAGACTATAAAGTAAGATAGGTAGAAAGGGGGAGATGCTCGCCTGAAAACATTGTTGAAGGGTTCATCCGTAGAACGGGGCGAAGCTCACATCAACTCAACGGCCTTATCCGCGAAGAACCAAAACACTAGAATAAACACCGGATGCAATATTTAATAAAACGCGTAAGATCGGCATGATGCATGTGTGATGTATGGCATGGCAAGGTGCGATGCAATTAGGTCAATATTAAGCGGAACCGGGGTCCCGACATTATTTAAACGGTTCAAGTTGTTTAGAACCCCCGCAATTAAATGTTGTTTAACACGGTAGAAGATATTATCGGGTTCGCTACACAAATTTAAATGAGGCCAATATAAGGCTAGATTCGCCCGCATATGGGCCCCATATTTAATTATTAGGTGAGTCGGCATAAGGCCCCCAAACCACACAAACATGCATGCGAGATGAACAATTCAATATGCAGCAAATTTATGTTAAGCATTTATAAAAATAAGGGTTCGGATAAGGGTCACACGTCAGAGGGGGCTCGACGATCTTGGGTTCCGGGGTTCGGGGTTCGACAGGGTCCAGGGTCCGGGGTTCGACGGTTCCGTTCTCGAGTATCGGGTAGGTCTTGGCGCATCCGGGTGCGGAACTTGGGGTCATGTCGACGGTCATGGCGTTCAGGGGGAAGTTCTCGGTGTCCGGTGAAGCACTCGGCGTTCTACGGTTCCACGTCGACGGTCTTGGTTCCTCGATGGAGATCTTGGTGTGTCCGTCGGGTTCTCGGCTTCGCCGCCGGGCGCCGCCTTCGGGATCGGGTCCGGGAAGAAGACCTTGGCATCGGATGGTCCTTGTCGGAGTTCTTGTCGCGCCGGGGTCTTGTCGTCCTTGAGTTCCGATAGGAGATCTTGGCGTTCGGCGGGTTCGGCCTTGGCGTCCGAGAGGAAGTACTTGTCGTCCGTGAAGGAGAACTTGAGGCTTTGGCGTCATCTCCTTAGGGTTCCGTCTTCGGTCGTTTGCGGTGATCTTGGTTTGGCACCGCTGGCCAAGTCGTTGCAGAGAACATCCTCGCCTCTCGATTGTCGCAGCGATGACACGGTACATCTTCGTAGAGGTATCAATTAGTCCCATGCTCTTTAGCAATCGAACCTCATAGGGTAGCATTGCAGCAGCGGTACTGTGCTCAAAAAAAAGATGGCTACAGGGGCTTGTCCTCACGCGCAGGACGACGATGACTTGAGCGGAGCGAGGCGGCGTGTTGGGGACGCGCGACGCGAGGGAGAGCGGTCCGGAGACGACGGAAGCGCCCGCGGCGGCGCGGTGCCTGCACGGCAGGGGGAGGCGGGCCAGCGCGCGGCGGAGGGAGGTGCGCCGCGATCCGGGCGTGGTTGGAGGAAGGCGGCGACGGCGCGGACGCTGGTCTGGCGGGGTCCGGAGGAGCTCGCGGCCGGAGGACGCGCTGGAGGCACGTGCCGGGCGGCGGGAGGGGCGCTATGGGCGCCGCTGCGAGGGCGGCGGGAGCAGGCGCGGCGGAGACGCGCGGCGAGGGGCCGGAGCAGGGCGCGGCCGGGGAGCAGGCCGCGGCGGGTCGAGCGACGGAGGGGCGGTGAGGAACGGCGACGGCGGAGGGAGGCTTGGGAGGCTCCGGCAGACGGAGAGGGGTGGGGGACGAGCGGCGGGTGGACCGTTGGGGAGGTTGCGGGAGCCGGGCGAGGCGAGCTGGAGGCGACGCGGCCGACGAGCGGGAGGCGGAGAGGTGCCTGGGAGAAGGGGAGCGGCGGAGCGCGAAGGCAGGCGGCGGCGAGGACGCTGACTGCGCGGGCGCTGCTGGGAGGCGGCGCTGGGCGGAGGTCGCGTGGTGGGGAGGCAGGCGGCGGTGAGGTAGGAGGGCGCGGCTGAGGGAGCGGGCGGGCGGCTGTGGTGCAGCGAGCGCAAGACGGAGAAGCCGTGGCAGCGGGGAAGAAGGTGGGAAGGAGGGCGATGGTGGGGGGGTGGACCCTTGGTGGGCCCAAGGTCTGTGGCGTGAGTGGGGGTTGGTGGAGGGACCGGTGGTTTCCTGGGTGGGTTCGTGTGTGTGTGTGGTGTTTTGTGTGGAGGGTGAGAGGAGTGAGATGAGAGAGAGAGATGCTGAGAGAGAGGGAGGATGAGGTGGCTTAGCCTGATTGGTTGAGGGAAGGAAAAAGAGGAGGTGGCAAGAGCTGATTGGCCCGGGTGATGTGGAAGCTGGGTTGGGTAGACTAATTGGTGCACTTAGGATTTTGTTAGGGGTGTTCAGGCGGACCGATTGTTGTATACGGGGGTGGTCGTTCGGGTCGGGTTGGCCCGTTCGACTGCCCCGCAAAAAAAATAAATATAAACTTTATTTGTTTTAACATCACTATTTGCAAACCGATAGCAACAAACAAAATAATTCCGGAGACCCGGGGTTCGGCGTTTGAATAAGATGGGGCGTTTTAGAAAACAAACGGGCGTTGCGAAAATAGTTTTATGCAAACAATGCGTGATGATGACGATGCAATGCACAAATTCAACGCGATTTTCTAGTAGTGGTTTTTTGCGGGATGCCACAATTCGACACCACTAACAATGGATCTCGCCCTCGAGATCCGCCTCATGGTACCGGAAGGGAGGTCGGCGATCTGATCCTTCGCGCTTCGTGTAGATCCTCGCGACACCACTAACGAAGGTTCCTTCTTCATCTGGGAATCGGCGACACCACCAACAAAGGGTCGTTGCTTCTGATCCTCGAGAGAACACTCCGGAACAAAAAGGTCGAAGGTAGAGGCATCGCAATAAAGCCACCCCTAACTTCCGTGGACGGAGTCAATTGCTGGATCCACTGATTCGATGTACCAGAGCGAATGATAAGAGCAGCGGTAGGGTAGCTACTCCATCCCGCACTCAAACCATTACTCTGCACGCGAATAGGCGGATTAAGCAACCAACTCTCGGAATTAGACTGAAGATCTCGACAAGCGAGGTTCGGAAACAAGGGAGTATTGCCAGCGGAAATCGTATGAAAGACACACTGATTAGGTTTCGCGATGGTTCCGTTGGCATGAACAACACGTGCTCAAGGTCGACTCCAACTTCACCAAAGCTCGTCCTTCTCATATGTTTTTCAACGACACTGATATCCAGCAAGGACACACAGATGGACAAAGAGCTCAAGAACAAAAGATCGGATGAAGGTTCAACAGACAAGTTGCAGATTGATGATCGTAGCACCTCCGTTACAAAAGGAAGAAGGCGAAACCCTGAAGGTACGACGGAAACCCAACCACGAGAAATCCTGGACTCGAAGAAAGAGAAGAGAGCGGATTCAAAACACGTAGAGGTAAGAGGGGATCAGCAGAGGGGTAAGGAGTAAAATCAGACCTAGCCAGAACTATCCAACCGATTTGGCAAAAATAGTTTTGACACTCTACTTCGGCCGTTAGCTAGGTTATCCTACAGGCTGGACTTGTGGGGTATCGCAACTGCTGAGCTCTGATACCACTCTGTAACACCCTCAGAATCGGACCTATGCAAGTTTGGGCAAAATTCACCAAACCCGCATAGAAACGATTCAAAGGTGCCCACCAGGCACTTTCGTGCGGGTGGAATACGAAGTAATAACATTACACAACAGTCCTCGATGGGACCCACAGAACAGATATATATAAGCGACTCCATGAGTCAAGAATACAGATATAATATACAAAGATCCAAATCACCTTGAAAACGATAGAACGTCCAGCTACGGACAAGATGCAAATGGGGCTAAGAGCCCTGAAGAATAACCAATGGCGTCCATAACCCTGCCCAGGCCAAGCCGGAAGGGTAACCCTGCTAACGACGTCGATCTCAAAACCTGCTTAACAAAAGGGGTGCCGACGAAGGGCAAAACAGAAAACAAAGAAGGAGCGTCAGTACTGAGGCCAGTACACGGCGAGGCTAGAATTCGGCGGTCCTCGCCTACATAGGTATGGTGGACTGAGCGGCAGCGGCAGCATGCACTAAACAACCTATAGAGACTCGATACAACTGGCGTCAAACAGAGGGGGGTGAGAGAGACCTATTCGGATCAAACCTGAAGCTATCACCAAACAAACCCATCCTGGTGTTTCCCCCTCGAGACCAAACGAGGAAGTCAACCGAGGAACTCACACAGTTGGCAGTTTTATTTATTCAGTTATAGTTGCGGCACTTTACTAGTCAAGTTTAGATAATCGTCCTGATAAAATAAACAGTGGGCACTTTTAGTTAATCATTCCATGATAGTTGCAACAATTACTAATCAGGTACAGATAGCATGAGATAAACCCAAAACCCAGCAGTTGTTGGTACTTTTATTCTGCCAATTCGTTGTAGTTGCAATACTTACTAGTCAGATACATTTGTCGCAAGCGACAACCAAACAAGCAATTGTGGGCAGTATTAATTAGCCATTCCGTTGTAGTGAAGCTGATTACTAGTCATTATAAGGCAAATTTATAGCAGTAAACTTTAGTTATGCTTGTCTATGATCGAGATACTGTGCTCCAAGTCGTCCATATCCGCGGACACGGCTTTCAGAAAGTTTTAACCCGGCCGGGGTGCACCAATAGCAACACACGCTCGATCAACCTCGGAAAAACCAAATCAAAACCCAACGAGGCTTTCACGACTGAACAATCACAGGATTCAGAAATATTTCAGGGGGCCACCCTTGAGTACACCATAGCAGTAAGCTAGCTCGAGACGGACCCCAAAGTTTGTGGGCGGCGGTAACGACGATGCCCCAAACGGGGACTGTCGATACCACGTAAACGGGTCCCGATCCTAAACAGTACAGTGTGCGGTACCCCGCACAATCGTAAATAAAGCAGTAAAGCATGGCATAAGTACAGGATCGTAAATAAAACCTCAAACTAGTTTGTGGCCCCTAGAAATAAGACTGAATCAAGCTCTGGCTCAGGGGGGTCCCATATACCTCCCGGATGTGGATAGCGCGCAAAAACAAGGAACAGGTATCAAGTACTCGGGGTCTTACGGGACACAAGTGGGCGTTCGGAAACCAAATATTATCTATCACCCACCGATGCCTCTGCTTATTCAATTTTAGTTGTTAAACAGAAATTAAAGTGACGATAAGTAAAACTAGAATCATCTCCAACATCAACATGCGGCAATACATCAGCAACTGTGGCATACGACACACATCAGCACTTGAGCAAGCAACTACGACGCGCAAGTCCAACTATCTACCAAACAACAGGTAATAGGGTGTGTCCAAGGCAATATAGGGCTGCACGGTATATCACAGGTACGGAAACTAAAGCATCGCACACAGATAGCAATAGATCAACAGGAGGGAAATAAAGACTATAAAGTAAGATAGGTAGAAAGGGGGAGATGCTCGCCTGAAAACATTGTTGAAGGGTTCATCCGTAGAACGGGGCGAAGCTCACATCAACTCAACGGCCTTATCCGCGAAGAACCAAAACACTAGAATAAACACCGGATGCAATATTTAATAAAACGGCAGAAGATCGGCATGATGCATGTGTGATGTATGGCATGGCAAGGTGCGATGCAATTAGGTCAATATTAAGCGGAACCGGGGTCCCGACATTATTTAAACGGTTCAAGTTGTTTAGAACCCCCGCAATTAAATGTTGTTTAACACGGTAGAAGATATTATCGGGTTCGCTACACAAATTTAAATGAGGCCAATATAAGGCTAGATTCGCCCGCATATGGGCCCCATATTTAATTATTAGGTGAGTCGGCATAAGGCCCCCAAACCACACAAACATGCATGCGAGATGAACAATTCAATATGCAGCAAATTTATGTTAAGCATTTATAAAAATAAGGGTTCGGATAAGGGTCACACGTCAGAGGGGGCTCGACGATCTTGGGTTCCGGGGTTCGGGGTTCGACAGGGTCCAGGGTCCGGGGTTCGACGGTTCCGTTCTCGAGTATCGGGGTAGGTCTTGGCGCATCCGGGTGCGGAACTTGGGGTCATGTCGACGGTCATGGCGTTCAGGGGGAAGTTCTCGGTGTCCGGTGAAGCACTCGGCGTTCTACGGTTCCACGTCGACGGTCTTGGTTCCTCGATGGAGATCTTGGTGTGTCCGTGTCGGGGTTCTCGGCTTCGGTCGCCGGGCGTCAGTCTTCGGGATCGGGTCCGGGAAGAAGACCTTGGCATCGGATGGTCCTTGTCGGAGTTCTTGTCGCGCCGGGGTCTTGTCGTCCTTGAGTTCCGATAGGAGATCTTGGCGTTCGGCGGGTTCGGCCTTGGCGTCCGAGAGGAAGTACTTGTCGTCCGTGAAGGAGAACTTGAGGCTTTGGCGTCATCTCCTTAGGGTTCCGTCTTCGGTCGTTTGCGGTGATCTTGGTTTGGCACCGCTGGCCAAGTCGTTGCAGAGAACATCCTCGCCTCTCGATTGTCGCAGCGATGACACGGTACATCTTCGTAGAGGTATCAATTAGTCCCATGCTCTTTAGCAATCGAACCTCATAGGGTAGCATTGCAGCAGCGGTACTGTGCTCAAAAAAAAGATGGCTACAGGGGCTTGTCCTCACGCGCAGGACGACGATGACTTGAGCGGAGCGAGGCGGCGTGTTGGGGACGCGCGACGCGAGGGAGAGCGGTCCGGAGACGACGGAAGCGCCCGCGGCGGCGCGGTGCCTGCACGGCAGGGGGAGGCCGGGGGCTAGCGCGGCGGCGGAGGGAGGTGCGCCCGGCGACCGGGCGTGGTTGGAGGAAGGCGGGGGCGGGCGCTGCGGACGGGTCTGGCGGGTCCGGAGGAGCTCTGCGGCGGAGGACGCGCTGGAGGCACGTGCCGGGCGGGGAGGCGCTGCGTGGGCGCTGGCCAGCGAGGGCGGGAGCTGGCAGCGGAAGCGGCGGCGAGCGAGAGGCGGCGGCGCGGGGAGCAAAGGCGGGCGGCGGTCGAGCGGAGGCGGTGAGGAACGCGGCGAGGGAGCTGCGGGAGGCTCCGGCGGACGGAGAGGGGTGGGGGACGAGCGGCGGGGTGGACCTTGGGAGGTTATGGCGGGCGAAGCGGGCGAGCCGCGGAGGCGGACGGCGGAGACGAGCGGGGAGGCGGGGAGGTGCTCTGGGGAGAAGGGGAGCGCGGCGGAGCGCGAGCGTGGCGGCGGCGAGGACGCGGTGACCTGGCGCTGCTGGGAGGCGTGGCTGGGCGGAGGTCGCGTGGTGGGGAGGCAGGCGCGGCGGTGAGGTAGGGGAGGGGCGCGGCCTGAGGGAGCGGGCGGGGCGGCCGGTGGTGCAGCGAGCGGCGCACGGAGAAGCCGGCTGCAGGCGCGCGGGGAAGAAGGTGGGAAGGAGGGCGATGGTGGGGGGGTGGACCCCGCGGTGGGCCCAAGGCTGTGCGCGTGAGTGGGGGTTGGTGGAGGGACCGGTGGTTTCCTGGGTGGGTTCGTGTGTGTGTGTGGTGTTTTGTGTGGAGGGTGAGAGGAGTGAGGTGAGAGAGAGAGATGCTGAGAGAGAGGGAGGATGAGGTGGCTTAGCCTGATTGGTTGAGGGAAGGAAAAAGAGGAGGTGGCAAGAGCTGATTGGCCCGGATGATGTGGAAGCTGGGTTGGGTAGACTAGTTGGTGCACTTAGGATTTTGTTAGGGGTGTTCAGGCGGACCGATTGTTGTATACGGGGGTGGTCGTTCGGGTCGGGTTGGCCCGTTCGACTGCCCCGCAAAAAAAATAAATATAAACTTTATTTGTTTTAACATCACTATTTGCAAACCGATAGCAACAAACAAAATAATTCCGGAGACCCGGGGTTCGGCGTTTGAATAAGATGGGGCGTTTTAGAAAACAAACGGGCGTTGCGAAAATAGTTTTATGCAAACAATGCGTGATGATGACGATGCAATGCACAAATTCAACGCGATTTTCTAGTAGTGGTTTTTTGCGGGATGCCACAATCATTAATCATTTCCTAACCTTTTTTCTGTGATTAATAAAAACCTGACATGTGGGACCAAATGGATAAATACTTATTATATTCCAAAAATGTTTAATTAATTTAAAATGATTTTTAAATGTATTAAAATTGAGAAAAATCATAACTAATTCATTTTAAGTCAGAAAAATATGTTTAATATATCAAAATGTTTAGAAAAATGAGATCTATCTTTGAAAGATATAGCCATGCATTGTGAAGCCACTTTAATGAAAAGTTTAATTAGAAGAACCAATTGAACCCTGTAGGTGATTTTGGGGTCTCTCCTTGTAACATCCCTAAAATCATAATTTCAAAGTTGCATATCATTCATGCATGCATATAGATTTGAGATCAAATTTCAAACTCATTTCAGAAAAACAGAAGCACATAGTGCTATGATTTTATGTGAGCAGATTTAAATCAAATGGCCATCACCATTTGAAAGTATGAAATGATTTTAAACCTAGCTTGTTTGTCTTCCTCATAGAAAGGATTAAATGTGGTTTGAACCAAGTTTTACAAATTGGAAATGATTTCAAAAACCATTTCTCAAAATTTTGCAAACCAAGTGCCAAGCCTCTGATTTTGATCTCCAAGCTTGACCAAACCTTTGCAAAGCAACCACATGATTTTATGCCTATATTTGAGACTACTGCTCACTGCAAAAATCCCAAGAAAATTTGAATTCAAATGGAACTTGAATTCATTTGAAAATCAATTCAGAAATTTGAAACAGAAAAAGAAAAAGGAGAAAGAATTAGAAAAGGGCCGGCGCTAGAATTCCAGCCCAGCTACAGAACAGGCCCAGCTAGCCCACCCGTGCCATTTCTTTCTCTCAGACGCGCCCACCACACAGTGACGACAGAACCCACCTCCCTTCAAGACGCTTTCTCGACGAAGGCCCTCTCCACGCCGCCTCGTCTTCCCCAAATCGCCCGCGACCACGCCGCCGCAGTGAAGCCGTAATGGCGCCGACGTAATTGTCCTTAATGCCGCAGCGTTTCTGTCGCGCTGGGCCTATTTAATCCCTCGCCCATGAGATTTTCCCCCCACTCTCCTCGCTCACTCCGCCACCAGGCTGCGCGCATTAGCTCTCAAAGCCCCGATGTACCGACGACTCCGGCGATCGATTCCGGTGAGCCTCGACCGCCCCCCTCTCTCTAGTTCAAACGAGGATGCTCAGCGTGACCTTGTGCACCTGCTGACACCTTTCCTTTGCCTGCTCATGACCCAGGTTGTCGTCTCCGTCCACGACCGAAACCACCTGCGCCGCCGCCTGACTCTAGCAACTAATTAAGGTAAAACCCGAGCACCCCTTGCCCCCTCCTTCACGAGAGTTTGTTCGCCTGCGTCTTGCGCAACTCCTGATGCCTCTGGTTCGTGCTAGGGCGACGCCAAACTTCGGAAACAACCACGATTGCAAGCGACCGACGCCACCCGCAACTCCGACGAGCTCCAGAGACCGTTCCCGCGCGCCCCTTCGCAAACCAACGCCACGTCGAGCTTCAGCACGCCACTGCGGATCTGGTACGACCCTTCTCCCTCTCGCGCACGACCTAGAACGCCAGCGCCACCACTGACTGAGCGCTCCGCCCTCGCTGACGCCGCGCGCCGCCAGGACATGGTCGCATGCTCGAGTGCCGTTGGATCTAGATCCAACGCTTACGATAGAATCACTAATCGAACCGTTATGCTAGATCTGGACCGCGTGTTTTAGTTAGATCCTACGGCTCACGAGCGTGATCCGGAGCGAATCGGTATCGGCCAATAGAAATAGGACGCGTGGCTAGGGTTTGAATTAAAACATATTTTCAAATCATATTTAGATCCAAATTTCAAATGGCTATAACTTTTGATTCCCACGTTAGAATTTTGCAAATTTTATACCGTTGGATTCAGTGAGTCAAGCCCTTTCTGAATCTGCAATGTGTTTAACAAAAAGTTTCTGTTAAAATGACTTTGTATGCAGAAACATATTTAGGTCCAATTTGAGTATAGAATTTGTTTAGTAAATGGTTTTGGTGCTAAATAAGTTTAGTTAGCAAGCTTTTTGACTTGGTTATGTTTCTGTATCATGCACTTGCTTGGTGGGGTTTTCAAAAATCATCACTTAGCATTTTCTTGCATGCATGCATTCATATTTCTGTTTGTATATGAATTGTATGTAATTGTATGCTACAAATTTTGTGTAGTTTTGCTAGTGACTGTGATTGTGAAGAGTGCTACTCTCCTCATTACCAAGGCAAGTGGTACTTCATGAATATTTCCATCCATATATTTTTCAAGCATTAGAAATATATTGCTAAGTCTTGCATGTTGTTACTATTTTGCTAAATGCTATGTGGGAAATCCTAAGTAGTTGTAGAATAGTAGAATTGCTAGGAAATTTCCTAAGTTAAGATACTATGCCATGCTTAGCCTAGCTAGTAGCAAACAAGGGTTGGTAAAGTATATACATGCTATGATGAAAATATTTCTAAGTCTTTTGGACTTATGTTTTTCTTCATAAAACAACTAAGTCAATGAACCTCCTGGGTGGAATGGGTCTTGAATGGTGGTTTTTGGTTGAGTGGTTACACAAGGCCCATGGACATGGTTTACCTTGTGTATCACACTTGTGGTATGCCACCCAGGCACAAAGGGATTTGGAGGCCAAGTGTTGAGAAGCTTATAGTGCAACCACTTGGCAATATGGGCTCTGCCTTGATCATATAGGTTGCTAGAACTTAGTCATTTGGACAGTTGGTGGTAGTGGGATGATAGGTTGGAACGCGTCCATTTGGCTAAGGGAAGGCTTCTGAAAGGTCCTGTCTTGGGAAACCAAGTCTGGTGGGGAAAGTGCACAACCTCTGTAGATGGAAAATCTAAGTACTTAGCCAAGTCCATGGCAATGGACAATTTGAGCATCAAGACATGGAAGCTACAAGAATCTCATCACTCCAACTTCTAAGTAAAACTTGTGGGTGAACAAGGGTGAAGGACCCCAATGTCTATTGGTGGTTTCTTGGGAAAGTTTTGACAAAGAAAAACTTAGTGATTTCAACTAATAGGGAAAATCTATTTTCAAGCAAAGCAAGCCAAGCTACACTTAGCCAAAATACATATAGTAATATAGTCCACTTAAAATTTACTAAGGAATCACTTGCCAATACTATTCCAAAGTATTGACCCACTGTGGCTGTAACTTGTGATGTTGCAGGTTACTCCGATGATGATTAGGTGTCATGAGTCTACACTCAACATGCTTGCCTGTGGCACATGAAGATGAAGACTTATGTTTATTTACTTATTCCAAAACTCTTGTATTAGGCCTGTGGCCATGAGTTGTAAAAGACTATGTTTTATCTCTGGAATGGATGTAATAGATGACCTTTGTATCTGTGTACTTCATCTTAAACTGTGGATGCCAGCATTGATCCAGGGACTAGCATTGCAATCACAGGGATCCTTTTTCCTTTACAAAGGAGGGATCTTACAGATGGTATCAGAGCACTGTGTTTCCTGTAGGATTATGACCCTAGGATTGGAAAACCACTAAGGAAAAATTTTCAACTACTTCTACACTTGTCTATTCTTCTCGTAAACTTTTCTAATCTTCTCATTCTCATCTCTATTTGTAGATGAACTCCATCAACGAAGCCGTGAAGAAAGGACCACTCATGACCATGACCTTGGAGTGTGAAACTGAGTTTCCCAAAATTCTCAAGGACCTCATGGTGGCAATGGAAGCACATGGTGCAGCTGTTTACAAAGGCTATCCAGTGATGGATGAAGGAGTGGAGTACTGGTGGGTGCAACTTCACTTGTACTAAAACAAGGAAGACAACCACAAAGAAAGAGGATTCTGCATGTACACCAACACTGTGATGCACACCACATTCTTTGAGTCAGCAAGAGAAGCAGCTTGGAGGACTATCAAAGAACTTAGTGCCAGAGTCAAGTGCAGAATGCTCAACCTCCAAAAAGACTTAGAGAAAGAGAAGGAACATACCCAAGAGTTGAAATCCACCAACCAAACCTTAAGAGGAGATATTATAGACTTAGTGATGGAGTCATGTGAGCAAGATAGGCTGATTGCCTCTAGGAACATTGTGTTAGCCAACAAATCTAGTGAGATAGGATTGTAAACGCACTTCGTTAGTTGGACCACCACCTATCACCTTATTTTCCAAAAAGATACCTTAAATAAGTTTGGACCTTGGTTGTTGTAATGGATTGATGTATGCATGACTTGTGTGATTTTGTGTTCCAATGATATGTATGAAATGTTTGTCTTGTTTTATCTTAAATTGTGTTGTTCTAACTTTTCCATCTTATAAATAGATGCCTATTACCATCAGCACTGTTGAGGAGTTCCAGGTTACCCACTTTGGTCCTCGTATCGTTGAGCTTACCACCTTGCTTTATCTCCCTCTTCCCACCATCATGGTGCATCCACTCACCAAGTTCAAGAGGAAGGACCTCTGGGGCTTCAAGGTGAACCAGCCCGGATGCCAGACAGAGCCTACTACGGAGGCCATCGTCTTCAAGCTGATGCACGACGACAGGGAGAGAGGCATGGAGGTCGTCATGCAGGACCTGATAGGACGTCTGCTAGGCCGTCACTCTCGACAGGTTAGGGGCACCCACTTTCACGTCTTCGGAAGACGTGATGACGATGGAGAGTCCATTGACTTCGAGGACGACTCGAGGGACGCAGCAGAGCCGATACGTCTCTATCTCCAGGACTTAGAGTCTCTTATTAGGCACGTGGATACGGACAGGACCAAAGTCATGCTCAGCAATGACGAGCTCCAGGTGCAGCTTCGCGAGAAGGACAAGCTTTTCGCACAGCAGGACGAGATAGTCAAGGAAATGGAGGCGAAGTTCGAGACCCAGGACCGTAAGTTCAAGAGTCAGGAGAAACGCGTCCAGGATAGGAACAAGAAGATCCGGGACATGACTGAAGAACTGAAGTCCAAGGATTTCGAGCTAGAGCAGCAGCAGATGGTGATTGAGAGGCGTCGTTCCCAGAAGAGGGCTCTCAAGACCAAGATTGAGTCCTTGACCACTACTATTGAGGAGAAAAAGACCGCGATGGAGAACGCAGGTCTTACCTTTGTCGAGGAGGAGATTGATGCTGATGAGTAGACTTGACTACTCGTTTATCTTTCTTTATCGTACTTGTTATTTGTGAACTTATTATTGGACCATCCGACATGTGGATGGCTTGCCACTTGTGTGTTTTATTTTGAGAACTTGTTATTTGGTTGTTGAACTTTTATCTTATGTTGCATGCTTGTGTTTGCTTGTGATGTAATGTGCATAAAACATCTATGGGTATCTCATTCTTATCTCTATTTGAACAAACCACAGATGCCTCCCCGTCGCGCAAACCCCAACCCCAACAACATCACCCCGGAAATGCAGCAAATGATGAATGCTCAAACACATCTTATGCAGATGATGACAACATTCATCCAAAACCAGAATAACAACAACAACAACCCCAATAACAACAACAATAACAACAACAACCCTCCGGGCTTTGATATGCTCACCAGATTTCTGCGTTTGAGGCCAGCTAAGTTATCGGGGACAACTGATCCCATGGTGGCCAATGATTGGCTACATTCTGTGAATAAGGACTTAGTGACCGTGGGCTGCACGGATGCTGAAAAGGTCAGGTTCGCAGCACATCTGCTGGAAGGGCCAGCCGCCACTTGGTGGGACAACTTCCAAATCACCACTCCGATAAATGAGGTGACTTGGGCTATATTTGAGGAAGGTTTTCGCACTGCTCATATCTCATCAGGAATAATGAGCCTGAAAAAGAAAGAGTTCCACAACCTGAAGCAGCGCCACCGCAGCGTGGCTGAATACATTGAAGAGTTCAACAATCTGGCGCGTTATGCACCGGATGAGGTTGACACAGATGCCAAAAGGAAGGAAAAATTTCTGGAAGGCTTGAATGATGAGCTGAATCTGCAGCTGGCTGTGGCATATGTTCCCACTTATCAGTCGCTCTGTGACAAGGCTGCTATATTGGAGAACAAAATAAAGCAAGTCGAGAGTAGGAAGAGGAAACACTCCGACAAGCACAGCTCGGGATCGTCTCACAAACGATCTCACTATGATGACAGTGGAAGCTCATGATCCCATAAGCATGGGAAATTCAACAAGCACCACAACCACAACCGCCATGACAACAAGCATCACCGCAGTCATGATAATGACAAGTACAAAAACCACAAGAGTGGACATAAGAGCCACCACGGTGGGAATGGTAGTGGAAGTGGAAGTCAGCCTGCTAAAAGGGACATCAGTCAGGTTGAATGCTTCAAATGCAAGAAGATGGGACACTATGCAAATGAGTGCCCCGAAAAGAATGTTGAAGGACCTGTCAAGCCCAATCCTTTCCAGAAAGGTCAGGTGAACCACATTAATGTGGAGGAGGTCTATGAGGAACCCGAGGTCATTCTTTGGTAAGTTCAGACTCAATTCCATTCCAGCATTTGTACTCTTTGATACTGGTGCATCTCATTCGTTCATATCAAGAGCATTTGTTGAAAGAAATGAACTACCGGTAGAAACTATTGGGTGTCCTATAAAAGTAAGTTCTCTTGGTGGAGAAATGATAGTGAATTCAGGATGCCATGACCTAGTCATAGAATTTGGGAAGTATAAGTTTCCCGTTAACTTGATAATATTAAACTCCCAAGGTTTGGATGTCATTCTGGGAATGGAATGGATGACTAAGTACAAAGGAGTGATAGATTGTGCCAGCCATACTATCTCACTCACAACTCCAGATAATAAAAGGATCAGATTCAAGACCATCTTTGGAGCAAAGAAGAGTATGCTTAATTCTCTTAAGGGGGTTAGCATGGACAGTGTGCCAATAGTGTGTGAGTATCCGGATGTGTTTCCGGAAGAATTGTCAGGAATGCCACCAGATAGAGATGTGGAGTTTCTGATAGATTTGGTACCAGGTTCTGGACCAATAGCAAAGAGACCATACAAAATGTCAATTGATGAACTGAAGGAGCTCAAGAAGCAACTAGGAGAACAGTTGCAGAAAGGATTTATTCAACCAAGTTCTTCATCTTGAGGAGCCCCAGTTTTGTTCGTGGAGAAGAAAGATAGAAGCCAAAGGTTATGCATAGATTACCGTTCACTCAACGAGGTAACTATCAAGAACAAATATCCTTTGCCTAGAATCAATGAATTGTTTGATCAACTAGAGGGAGCATGTGTGTTCTCGAAGATTCATCTCCGGTCAGGCTATTTTCAACTCAAGATAAGAGAGCAAGACATACCTAAAACAGCATTCACCACAAGGTATGGACTATATGAGTATACCGTAATGCCTTTTGGCTTAACCAATGCCCCAACATACTTCATGAATATGATGAACAAAGTGTTCATGGAATTCCTCGACAAATTTGTTGTCTTTTTCATCGATGACATCTTAGTCTACTCCAAGAGCAAAGAAGAGCATGAAGGACACTTGCGTTTGATACTTGAGAAGTTGAGAGAGCATAAACTTTATGCCAAATTCAGCAAGTGTGAGTTCTGGTTGGAAGAAGTTGGTTTTCTTGGTCATGTTATGACAAAGGATGGTGTGGCAGTTGATCCTGCTAAAGTTTCAGCTGTGACCGAATGGGAATCTCCCAAGAATGTGAAAGAAGTTCGTAGTTTCCTTGGCTTAGCAGGTTACTACAGAAGGTTCATTGAAAATTTCTCAAAGGTTGCTAAGCCAATGACTGGGTTGTTAAAGAAAGACAAGAAGTTTGCTTGGTCTGAAGGTTGTGAAGTCAGCTTTCAAGAATTGAAGAAGAGACTTGTGACAGCACCAGTTCTATGTCTGCCAGAATTGGAAAAGGATTTCCAAGTATATTGTGATGCGTCTCATCAAGGTTTGGGAGCCGTACTTATGCAAGACGGTAAAGTTGTGGCCTATGACTCGAGACAACTCAAAACTCATGAGGTAAACTATCCTACTCATGATTTAGAGTTAGCCTCTGTCGTCCATACGCTCAAAACATGGAGACATTACCTCTTGGGAAAGCGTTGTGAAGTGTTCACTGATCACAAGAGTTTGAAGTATATCTTCACCCAAAAGGAAATCAATATGAGACAAAGAAGATGGTTAGAGCTTATCAAGGATTATGACTTAAGTTTGCAATACCACCCCGGTAAAGCAAATGTTGTAGCAGGTGCTCTAAGTCGTAAGGTATTTGTGAATGGCCTTACCAAAGGAGAATTGCCAGATGATTTGTGTACCCAATTCCGAGAACTCAGATTGGAGATTGTGCCTGAAGGACATCTCATGTCTTTGGATGTTCAACCCACTTTGTTGGACAAGATCCGAGAAGCTCAGAAGACTGATAAGGAAATTGAAGAGATTAAGAAAAATATTGGCCAAGGGAAATCTAAGAATTTCCATGAATATGAACAGGGTACTTTATGGCATGGGAAACGTATCTGTGTTCCACAAGATCCGGAGTTACGGAAACTGATTTTGCAGGAAGTACACAACTCTCCGTATTCTATTCATCCGGGTAACACCAAAATGTACATGGACATGAAAGAAAGATTTTGGTGGAACAATCTCAAGAGAGACATCGCCGAACATATTGCTTTGTGTGATGTATGCAGTAGAGTAAAGGCGGAGCATCAGAAACCAGCAGGTTTGCTTCAACCACTACCAATCCCTGATTGGAAATGGGACAAAATTGGTATGGATTTCATTACCGGATTACCAAGGACCAGATCAGGATATTATTCCATATGGGTAGTAGTGGATCGCCTAACTAAAGTGGCTCATTTCATACCCGTGAAGACAACTTATACTAGTGCCAAATTAGCCAAAATCTACATGAGTAGAATTGTATGCCATCATGGTGTGCCTAAGAGTATTGTGTCCGATAGGGGAACCCAATTCACTTCCCATTTTTGGAGACAGCTACATGAGTCATTGGGAACGAGGTTGGAATTCAGCACTGCTTTTCATCCTCAAACCGATGGACAAACAGAAAGGACTAACCAAATTCTTGAAGACATGTTGAGGGCATGTGCCCTAGATTATGGAGCAAGTTGGGATGAAAGTCTGCCTTACGCAGAATTTTCTTATAACAACAGCTATCAAGCCAGCATTGAGATGGCACCGTTTGAGTTTCTCTATGGAAGAAAATGTACCAACCCATTGTTATGGAATGGTGTGGGAGAAAGAAGTTTATTCGGGCCAAATCTTATCAAAGAAGCCGAAGAGAAAGTCAAATTGGTTAAGGACAGATTGAAGATAGCACAGTCCCGACAGAAAAGCTACGCAGATCCTAAGTGTAGGGAAGTCACCTACGAAGTTGGTGATGGAGCCTATCTTAGAGTATCACCACTCCGTGGAGTGAAAAGATTCGGAGTCAAAGGAAAGTTGGCACCAAGATATGGTGTACCATTCAAGATTCTGAATCGCAAAGGAGAAGTTGCTTATGAAATTGAACTGCCAGCATCTCTATCAGCAGTCCATAATGTGTTTCATGTGAGTCAGCTTAAGAAATGTCACCCGGAAATGGAAGAAACTTCTTTGAAGGATACCATACCTTTGGAAGAAGTTCAACTAGAAAGTGATCTCACTTATGAAGAAAAGCCTATCAAGATTCTTGAGATCGAGAAGAGTCACAAGGACAAAGACTATCAAGTTTTGCAAAGTGCAATGGAATCATCATTCCGAAGAGGAAGCAACATGGGAAAGAGAAGATGACCTTCGGAAAGACCACCCTCACCTATTTGCTAGCCAATCCGAATCTCGAGGGCGAGATTCACCTTAAGGGGGTTAGATTTGTAACATCCCTAAAATTATAATTTCAAAGTTGCATATCATTCATGCATGCATATAAATTTGAGATCAAATTTCAAACTCATTTCAGAAAAACAGAAGCACATGGTGCTATGATTTTATGTGAGCAGATTTAAATCAAATGGCCATCACCATTTGAAAGTATGAAATGATTTTAAACCTAGATCGTTTGTCTTCCTCATAGAAAGGATTAAGTGTGGTTTGAACCAAGTTTTACAAATTGGAAATGATTTCAAAAACCATTTCTCAAAATTTTGCAAACCAAGTGCCAAGCCTCTGATTTTGATCTCCAATCTTGACCAAGCCTTTGCAAAGCAACCACATGATTTTATGCCTATGTTTGAGACTACTGCTCACTGCAAAAATCCCAAGAAAATTTGAATTCAAATGGAACTTGAATTCATTTGAAAATCAATTCAGAAATTTGAAACAGAAAAAGAAAAAGGAGAAAGAATTAGAAAAGGGCCGGCGCTAGAATTCCAGCCCAGCTACAGAACAGGCCCAGCTAGCCCACCCGGGCTATTTCTTTCCCTCGACGCAGCCGCCCCCACAACGTGACAGCGGACCCCACCTCCTTCCTTCAGACGTTTCTTGACGAGCGGGCCCTCTCCACGTCGCCCTCGTCTTCCCCAAATCGCGCCCGCGACCACGTCGCCGCTGTAGTGAAGCCGGTAATGGCGCGACGTAATTGGCCTTAATGCCGCAGGCGTTTCCTGTCGCACCTGGGCCTATTTAATCCCCTCTGCCCCGCGAGCTTTCCCCCCCAGTTTCCTCGCTCACTCCGCCACCAGGCTGCGCGCATTAGCTCTCGAAGCCCCGCTGTACCGACGACTCCGGCGATCGATTCCGGTGAGCCTCGACCGCCCCCCTCTCTCTGGTTCAAACGAGGATGCTCAGCGTGACCTTGTGCACCTGCTGACACCTTTCCTTTGCCTGCTCGTGACCCAGGTTGTCGTCTCCGTCCACGAACGAAACCACCTGCGCTGCCGCCTGACTCCGGCGACCAATTAAGGTAAAACCCGAGCGCCCCTTGCCCCCTCCTTCACGAGAGTTTGTTCGCTTGCGTCTTGCGCAACTCCTGATGCCTCTGGTTTGTGCTAGGGCGACGCCAAACTTCGGCAACAACCACGACTGCAAGCGACCGACGCCGCCCGCAACTCCGACGAGCTCCAGAGACCGTTCCCGCGCGCCCCTTCGCAAACCAACGCCACGTTGAGCTTCAGCACGCCACTGCGGATCTGGTACGACCCTTCTCCCTCTCGCGCATGATCTAGAACGCCAGCGCCGCCGCTGACTGAGCGCTCTGCCGCTCGCTAACGCCGCGCGCCGCCAGGACATGGTCGCATGCTCGAGCGCCGTTGGATCTAGATCCAACGCTTACGATAGAATCACTAATCGAACCGTTATGCTAGATCTGGACCACGTGTTTTAGTTAGATCCTACGGCTCACGAGCGTGATCCGGAGTGAATCGGTATCGGCCAATAGAAATAGGACGCGTGGCTAGGGTTTGAATTAAAAAAGATTTTCAAATCAGATTTAGATCCAAATTTCAAATGGCTATAACTTTTGATTCCCACGTTAGATTTTTGCAAATTTTATACCGTTGGATTCAGTGAGTCAAGCCCTTTCTGAATCTGCAATGTGTTTAACAAAAAGTTTCTGTTAAAATGACTTTGTATGCAGAAACATATTTAGGTCCAATTTGAGTATAGAATTTGTTTAGTAAATGGTTTTGGTGCTAAATAAGTTTAGTTAGCAAGCTTTTTGACTTGGTTATGTTTCTGTATCATGCACTTGCTTGGTGGAGTTTTCAAAAATCATCACTTAGCATTTTCTTGCATGCATGCATTCATATTTCTGTTTGTATATGAATTGTATGTAATCGTGTGCTACAAATTTTGTGTAGATTTTGCTAGTGACTGTGATTGTGAAGAGTGCTACTCTCCTCATTACCAAGGCAAGTGGTACTTCATGAATATTTCCATCCCTATATTTTTCAAGCATTAGAAATATTTTGCTAAGTCTTGCATGTTGTTACTATTTTGCTAAATGCTATGTGGGAATCCTAAGTAGTTGTAGAATAGTAGAATTGCTAGGAAATTACCTAAGTTAAGATACTATGCCATGCTTAGCCTAGCTAGTAGCAAACAAGGGTTGGTAAAGTATATACATGCTATGATGAAAATATTTCTAAGTCTTTTGGACTTATGTTTTTCTTAATAAAACAACTAAGTCAATGAACCTCCTGGGTGGAATGGGTCTTGAATGGTGGTTTTTGGTTGAGTGGTTACGAAAGGCCCATGGACATGGTTTACCTTGTGTATCACACTTGTGGTATGCCACCTAGGCACAAATGGATTTGGAGGCCAAGTGTTGAGAAGCTTATAGTGCAACCACTTGGCAATATGGGCTCTGCCTTGATCATATAGGTTGCTAGAACTTAGTCATTTGGACAGTTGGTGGTAGTGGGATGATAGGTTGGAACGCGTCCATTTGGCTAAGGGAAGGCTTCAAAGGTCTGTCTTGGGAAACCAAGTCTGGTGGGGAAAGTGCACAACCTCTGCAGATGGAAAATCTAAGTACTTAGCCAAGTCCATGGCAATGGACAATTTGAGCATCAAGACATGGAAGCTACAAGAATCTCATCACTCCAACTTCTAAGTAAAACTTGTGGGTGAACAAGGGTGAAGGACCCCAATGTCTATTGGTGGTTTCTTGGGAAAGTTTTGACAAAGAAAAACTTAGTGATTTCAACTAATAGGGAAAACCTATTTTCAAGCAAAGCAAGCCAAGCTACACTTAGCCAAAATACATATAGTAATATAGTCCACTTAAAATTTACTAAGGTATCACTTGCCAATACTATTCCAAAGTATTGACCCTTGTGGTGTAACTTGTTATGTTGCAGTTACTCGATGATGATTAGGTGTCATGAGTCTACACTCAACATGCTTGCCTGTGGCACATGAAGATGAAGACTTATGTTTATTTACTTATTCCAAAACTCTTGTATTAGGCCTGTGGCCATGAGTTGTAAAAGACTATGTTTTATCTCTGGAATGGATGTAATAAATGACCTTTGTATCTGTGTACTTCATCTTAAACTGTGGATGCTAGCATTGATCCAAGGACTAGCATTGCAATCACAGGGATCCTTTTTCCTTTACAAAGGAGGGATCTTACAGTCCTCTATTAGGGTTTGCACCCCTCGGAACCCCGTTTTAATTGTCAAGCATGCTTTAGGGTTTCATTACAATGTTATTGAACTTGTCATCTCATCATCCTTGCTTGAGCATTTCATCGATTCCATGTGTTGATTGTTTCCCTCTCTTTTTCGGTGTTTTGTTTCTTCCTGGTAGAATACGTTATCGAGACCGAGATCAACACCATCGAAGCTTGAAGATCAATACTTGAAAAACTATAATCAAGTCAAGTGCAAGATGTCCGAAGCTCTGCTTTATGGTTATCAATAGGCAAAGGCAAGCATAGGCCCACCATTATACAATCCTATGGTTTCGAAAGCATTTCAATTCTTGCCATGTTGCATACGCTGCTAATGTGGTCTTTTATCGATAGATAGAGTATCATATCAATTGCATTACTCCCTTTGATATTTTATTACCTGACCCACTACTCCTAGCATAACTAGGTCTGGCTTGTGTGCACTTTTAGAGCTTATATCTATGTCTTGCTTAGCCATGCTTAGCTATTGAGTCTGGTTCATTTAGATGATATAGTGATGAAAACAAGTGCATAGATCGCTTGTATCTAGTTTTGAAATAAAGATATCGAACCCACTAGGAGCAGGAGTCTGAAGTCTAATAACTCTTGAATTAAATACTAAAATAGAAATAGTAAATAACGTTCTAAGTAACAAGATAAAATGCGAGTGTTGCGTAAAAAGGTGTTTTTGGGTTTTTGTATAAGAGAACAATAAGTAAAGTAAAACAAACTGAATACAGAAAGTAAGTATTGCGTATGTAAAAGAGATTTGAAACTGCAATGGGAAAAAGCGTTCTCACGGAGTAGCGGATACACCTCTAGTATTATAAATGGGCTAAGGTAAAGATTATTATCATGAACATTCTCAACTATGTATGTGTGGGAGGAACTCCGTGAACGAATAGGCAACAACCACTACTCAGATCATCCTCATAACCACAGCAAGACAGCAATCGACATCAATCGAATTACTGCGCTATTAAGGGACTTGATCCCGTAGGACATATCCCATGGCATGAATAGTGTTCCGTGAGTTTCCTCGGTTCTCAAGTTGATACGTAAGGAGTGCCAACAGCTTTAGTCACTGTAAGTGCTAGCACACCTGCGTCTAACAATAAGTAGTTTACTCCATCAAGTCCCCACAAGAGGCAAATATTGAGAGGTATAAGTATCCCAACATCAAGATGAAGAAAATCTAACACATGGTCACAACGAAGAATATCATAATATACTTTATCTTATTTCAAGCTCATGCTAGGGTTTCTCCATCTCCCCAAGAACTAATGATCTACTCAGAAATGGAGGCAATCAACATCATGGAAAAAACAATGGAATATATCATAGATGAATAGTACTTGTATAAAACCACAACGAGTACGAAAATTACAACAAGATCTAGACAAGATGTAGATGGGATGGATGGAGATGGTGATGATGCAGTGGTTGATGATGAAGATCGAAGCCTTAGCCTCCTGGATCTGCGTAGGGCAAAGATGGATCCCCAGTGGATGAGTTCCCCGTCCAGATCCCTTACGAAGGTGAGGTTTCTGCGATTTTTGGTCGTTCTATATGTCATCTCTCTGTTCCAGTTGCACGGGGTGAAACTATTTGACGAGGAGGTGGCGGCGCCAACTATACGGCATGAACTATACGGCTTGAAAAAGTATTCCTGTCGTATAGTTGGTCGTTAAACATTCTTCCTCTGGCTATTGCTCCCGGGTTTTCTTCTGGTGTTATTTATATTTCCGAAATAAGCGATTTATGCTGTTTTTGACTCCTTTTCGTTCCAATACAACTGGTCCAAGAATTGTGTCCATCATATCCATCATCTGTCTTGATCCTGGTTAAAATAGACATAAAAGATGCGCGCGAACGCCGTAAAATACCAAGATCATAAAACTACATTGCAAAATAATAATATAAAACATGATGCAAATATGCACTCATAACTTCCCCAAGGTTAGACTTTTGCTCGCCCCGAGCAAGTTTAGCTTAATGGATGTGATCCTCATGTTCATGAAGTTGAGTCGATAAAATAAATGAGGCAGTTGCAGCATGTGTTTATCATATATGATACATTAAGAATAAGATCATGAATAGTACCTTACTCAAACCATCCGAATAATATTAGCAGGATTCCAGACCTTAGCATTTTACAGTTCACAAAATATTACTCTCAACATGATGTAAAATTATTCAGTTCGACCGAATGAGTTAGCGAGGTAGTCCCAAGTGTTTTAGGATTAACATATTCACTTGGGATTTAAAATGCCAAACGTTTCTTTGTCTCACTACACTATAGTATTGTGTGCCTATTTGCTCTTTGCATATTTTCTTTTCTATTTTTTATATATGCTCACACTTCTGTTTAAGTGATGTGCAAAGGAGCTAGCCATACATTCCACTACATGTAGTAATTCAAAGTTTAACGATCTTAATTACCAAATTCCAATTGTATATGAAGCATCTTTATATTTTGAATATTCTACCTCGTCTTGTTCTCACTCTAATTGATAACACTTTTAATTTTCCTTTGTTCAAGGTTTCTTTCTTAACTTAACTAATTAGATAATTTTTTCCTTTGTAAATCAAACCATGAATTTACAACCTATTGACCAAATTATCTTTTTATGTTCCATTAATACCAATGGTGTCGAAGACTCCTATTGCTATCATCAAGTGCAAGTAAAATTATACTCAAGCCATTCATATATCTAATAAGATAAACACAAAATCAATAATGCTCCATATATGATAATAAACATGGAATTTCATAAAAGGGTTCGACTATTCATGAAGGGAATTCTAATGATGCAAACTTTATTTCTAAGCTCAAACTAATGCAAAGCTAAAATAGTAATATAAGACTTATAAGATAGATTACAAGGTCTTAAAGATCTCCCCAAGCTTGGAATCAAGCCAGGCGGGATTAGATAATCCCTCACAATTATTTGATACCGTGATTATTGTAGATCACTGTGGCGCCATGGCATGTAACACCGAGGTGCGCATCTTCTTGTTGGTATCCTCCAAGGCAGTGATGCGGATGTAGCACCTGCGCAAATCAGATTCCAAAGTATCCACCTTATCTGCGAGTTTAGTCACCAATGGGAGAAGATCATCCTCCTTCTCTATCTCCTTGAGACAGTGGCAGACTTCAACAAGATGGAGTAGCTCCTGCTTCTGATATATCTCTAGTGCTCGCACGCGGTCCTTGTTCCTAGGGACAACTTCTTCTTCCACGTCCATAATTGATGGATCAGGGAAGTAGAAACCGTTCCTCCACTCTTCTTCAGGCTTCACCCTCATACGAGCACCTATGGTAGGCTTCGAGAGTGGCACTGTTGTTTCCCTGCTAGCACATGCACCAATATTAGGTAATTCCTTACGCTTGTGCGGCCTGGGGTTTATGGTGATGAACTTGAATATCTCCACACGCCCTTTTCCATGTGGCTTGTGACCTTCTCTCTCTTGTTGAGCTCTCTTCATTGCCGCCCAGTTGATATCCGGGGGATCATAGACATCACGGCTGACGTAGATGACACTCCAATATTCATCGGGATCATTGTTGTAGAAGCTAGGCTCGACGTACTCCTTGTACCCTGAGCTAAACCTCTCCACATCCTCATTGTCATCCTCCATGGATGGGCTGTGAGAGCGATCCCTGGAAGGATCATTGAGACCCAGGGGTTTCCACGGCCTGGGACAGGATAGAGCATGACTAGATTGGTTCCTGGTGATTATGATTAGAGAGAGACCCAATGACAATATATAATAGGGGTCAGAGGTCAATAAAAATCGCGAGAAACACAAAATTCACGACTAAGAAAAGAATCTTAATAGAACCGGGAAAGAAATTACAATTTTGGAGAAGTCCTGCCGTGTAACGACATACTATGCGTTCGCAGACCATATAGCTCCGGTCGTATAGTTGGTTAGGTTACCGACTTGGAACTGACAAAACCATTTTTTTATGAATAAAAACGGAAAAAGGACGGATCATCCAGAAGGTTTAACCACCAACTCTACGGCGAGAAGTTTTTTCTCTGGCCGTATAGTTTACAGACGCCAAAAATATTTCGCGAAGAAGATACAAAAGGTTTAACGACCAACTATATGGCGGGAGGTATTCCTCTGGCCGTATAGTTGCGAACGTATAGTTGGTAAAAACCTTCAGAAACTTCAGAAAAACATGAGGAATTCAAAGGCAAAAATTTCATAAGTAAATATTATGAAGGCAAATCACTTATTAGAGAAAGAAAGCTTATCTTCCATTTACCTTTTATTTAGTTGGGGGTGACAAGCTCCTCCAACAACAAGGACTTCTTCCTCTTTGGAGGAATTGACCTTAGTTCCTCTAATAATGCTCGTAAACTAAAATCATCAGGACTAAAGTTCCTCTCAATAAGATTGGTGCCTTGCTGGGCAACTATGGATACTACATCCAATATCTTTATTTCTTGCCTCTGCATAATCCGACACTCAAATTCTTGAAGTAAAAGGATCCAACGAATTAGTCTTGGCTTATGATTTTTCCTCTCAAGTAGTTATTTTAAACCATCACGATCCATATGGGCTCTTACTTTTGCATCAACAATATAAGAACGAAATTTATCGCAAGATAAAAATACAGCAAAAAGTTTTCTTTCTTCCTTAGGATAATTCTTTTGAGCACTATTAAGAGTTCTACTAGCATGATGTATAATATATATGTTGTCCCAAAGTTACTCCTACAGCATAATCACTAGCTTCACATATTAAATCAAAAGTCATATCCCAGATAGGTGGTTTAATGATATGAGCATGGGATAAATCATATTTAAGTTTATCAAAGGCTACAAGACATTTATCATCAAAATTAAATCTTAATCCCTTTTTCAGAAGGTTAGTCAAAGGTTTAGAAATTCCAGAGAAATTTCTAATGAACCTTCTATAAAAACCCACATGACGTAGGAAACTTATTATAACTTTTATATCCCTAGGTTGTGGCATTCTCTCTATTTCTTCAACATTAGCTCTGTCTACTTCAATACCCTTACCTGATACCTTATCTCCAAGGACTATACCTTCTTTCACCATAAAATGGCAGTTCTCCCAGTTTAGAACAAGATTGGTTTCTTTGCAACGCTGCAAAACTCTTTTGAGATTAATTAAGCAACTAGTAAACAAAGTTCCATAGACAGAAAAGTCATCCATCAATACTTCCATTATCAGATCTATAAAATCCGCAAAAATAGCAGTCATGCATCTTTGAAAAGTAGCTGGAGCATTACATAAACCAAAAGGCATGTGTTGGTAAGCATGTAAACCATACAGACTAATGAAAGTTGTTTTAAGTTGGTCATCAGGATGAACAACTATTTGGGAAAAACCAGAGTTTCCGTCCAAGTAGCAAAAATGAGTGTGGTTTGATAACCTCTCTAAAGTTTGGTCTATGAATGGTAAATGATAGTGATCTTTCCTAGTTTATTTTTTCAATTTCCTAAAATCTATACACATCCTATGTCCAACAATAGTTCTAGTAGGTATCAATTTAATGTTTTCATTAGGAACAACAATAAAACCATCCTTCTTACGAACACAATGAACATGACTTACCCATTCACTTTCTTTTATAGAAAATATTATACCTGCATCCAGTAGGCATACTATTTCTTTTCTTACCACTTCCTTCATTTCGGTCTTTAGTCTTCTATTGAATTCTGCAAATGGTTTAGCACCTTCCTCCATGAATATTCGATGGACGGTTATCATGGTACTAATGCCTTTCAAATCATACATTAAGTACCCAAAAGCCTTGCGATGCTCCTTAAGTACTTTCATGAGTTCTTCTTCTTCCCCTGAAAGTTTAGCACTAATAATAACATGGAATTTATTTGTATTGTCCAAAAATCTATATTTAAGATTATCTGGTAAAGTCTTTAATTCAGGGGGCGGTAATTCCTCGTCCCCTCTCTTTTCTGGCTCTTCAAAAGCCTCATCAGTTGGAGGCCCTAAAATGGGAAGAGAATCGAATTCATTTTCTAGTTCTTCTAGGGACTTATCCTCCATAATTATTTTTTCATAATTTGATTCTTCATTTGTTTCTTATTCTTGATTACTAAAGAAGAGAGATGCCATCTCCTTAATAGTTTTTCCCTTTCTCTTCTTGTATTAGTAGAGGCCTGTCTTTAGATTTGGAAAAGTGGAATTCTTTTTCCGCTTCCCCAAGCTTAAGAGACACAATCTCCTTTTTAAAATCAACTTTCAAACCGACATCGCTCAAAAAGTTTCTTCCAAATATAATTGGGAAAAGAGTGTTAGCTGGCATATCAACTACTACAAAATCGATAGGAAAATTTTATTGCCAATTGTGATAGTTGCATCTTCAACTACTCCCATTGGAATTCTAAGAGTTTTATTGGCTAAATGATTGTTATATCAGTATTATCTATTGTAGCTGGTACTATCTCTTCATTTATTTCTAAATAAAAATCATAAGATATAACATTAACTGCTGTGCCAAGATCACATAAACCATAATGCGAGGTTTGTTTAAATATGGAGGGAAGAATAGGCTTACCCACATATTTTACCTTAATTTTACCTTCAACCAGTATAGAAGTCTCCTTATCTAGTTCAACTATGTTGTAATGTTCATACATATACAAAATTTCTTCCTTGGTTACCTCTTCATCTTTGGTTTCATCCAGATATTCTTCAACTTCTGGCATACTTTCCTCTTCCTTCTTTTCCTGTATTGCTTTGACCTGTTCATATTCCAAAATATGCTTTTGCGCAGTGTTGGGGAAAGGTATTTCATACATTGGTTCTAGCGAGGCCAGTGTTGCTTTTACTTCTCTTTTATTCTCAGGTTCGGGTGGTGGATCATACTTGACTAAACCCTCTTTTGGAGCTTTGATGTGTTCCGCAAAAGCTTTAACAACATGCAACACAAGATCTGAATCTAAATAAAGTTCTTTAGATAATTCATTAACATTGCCCTTTTTATTGTAGTCATGAATACAATCATAATCTATTTCTATGCCTCCTTCGCTTCCTAGACAAAAATTCCATGAAACTCTATAATCGCGAATTCTATTAAGTAAAGCCCAAGATTTATTTATGGGAAGATTCATAAAAGCTCCTCTCGCGCAGAGTACAGTTCAATTTTATTAGGTTCAATTAAACCACCATAAAATATATGCAACAAATATCATTCAGGCAAATCATGATGAGGACATTGATTAAGTAATTCTTTAAATCTTATATAAGATCTTACTAGTCCTTCATTAGGACGGTTCCTCCAAGTCATTATAAGACGCCTAATTCCAAAAGATTTTGATAATGGATAATATTTGGCTAGAAACTCACAAGCTAGATTATCCCAAGTAGTAGTGCCTTCTAGGGGTAAAGATCTATAAAATGAGAGAGCTGTTCTATTCAAAGTCTAACTAAAGAGTTTCAGCCTTACCTCATTAGCTGTATACCCCGATAATTGAAAAGTGCCACATATATCTTTGAAGCATGCAATATGCTCATATGGATCAGGATCTTCTTCATCTCCAGTAAATTGCTTCTTGTGTAGAATACCAAGTAATAGAGGATTTATTTCAAACCCCCTTGTCTTCTTGTTGGAGTTGTCTCTCTTATTAATATCATAGGGCTTCCCAAAGTGGCTGAGTGAGTTAGCACTAGTTAAATGCTCAAACTCCATCATGTTGGTGGAAACTTGTAACTCAAAACAAAACGTAGCAAGACTAAAATAAATAAGAAAAAATTAAAAGACCTACATCGCTTAGCTCACCGACAATGGCGCCAAAAAATAGCTTGATAAGTGCAAGTGCATAGATCGTTTGTACCTAGTTTCGAAATAAATATATTGATCCCACATGGAGCATGAGTCTGAAGTCTAATAACTCTTGAATTAAATACTAAAATATAAATGCTAAATACTAAGTAACAAGATAAAATGTGAGTGTTGCGTAAAAAGGTGTTTTGGGTTTTTGTATAAGAGAACAATAAGTAAAGTAAAACAAACTGAATACAGAAAGTAAGTATTGCGTATGTAAAAGAGATTTGAAACTGCAATGGGAAAAAGCGTTCTCAGGGAATAGCGGATACACCTCTAGCATTATAAAGGGGATAAGGTAAAGATTATTATCATGATCATTGTCAACTATGTATGTGTGGGAGGAACTCCGTATTTGGATGAATAGACAGCAACCACGGCTCACATCATCGTCATAACCATAGCAGACAGCAATCGACATCAATCGAATTATTGCAATATTAAGGGACTTGATCCCGTAGGACGTATCCCATGGCATGGATAGTGTTTCGTGAGTTTCGTCGGTTCCCAAGTTGATACGTAAGGAGTGCCAATAGCTTTATAGTCAATCTAAGTGCTAGCACACCTCCGTTTACCAACAAGTAGTTCCCTCCATCAAGTCCCAACAAGAGGCAAATATTGAGAGGTCACTTTCTCCCAACATGAAGATCTAAACAATTTAACACATGGTCACAGCGATGAATATCATAATAAACTTTATCTTATTTCAATCTCATGCTAGGGTTTCTCCATCTCCCGAAGAACTAATGATCTACTCATAATGGAATCTATCATAGATGAATAGTACTTGTATAAATCCACAACGAGTACGGAAATTACAAAAGATCTAGACAAGATGTAGATGGGATGGATGGAGATGATGATGATGCAACGGTTGATGATGAAGAACGATGCCTTAGTGTAACACCCTAGCATTAGATCCTAGAAATAAGTTGAACCCAGATGTGTGAATTGCATTCATGCATAGAAAATCCGAATAATTTTCGCGCTTTTAAACAAAACTTGTCAAAGTGACTGAAGTTTCTCTGAGCTTGATGGAATTGAAGTAGATCATCAAGTTGACTGCGATAAGTTTCAATAAGACCTTTGTTAAAATCTCATTTTGGGTAAGAGATATTTGATCTAAGGGTAGATCAAATGTACTATAAGTTAAACCCTAATACAATGTGAATCATATTGATCATTAGGTGATCATATTGTAGTATTCACTATAATCACTCATAAGTACCAAGTTAAGGATATAGAACAAACAATAGGAATGTAACCACTATATCTTAAATCCCATCTGCATACATTCTGAGTATCATAGTTACACCTAACCTTAAAAACTCTTTTGATGAGTTGGAATTGGAAAAAGATTAAGTCAAAATCATCCACTATATATATATCCTTATTTCTATACAATCTTTATGGAACTTATCTCAATATCTGTTGTTCATCAATGTTGGATGATTCCCCATTAATTCACAACTTCTTCAACTATTAGTCTTTGATCTATTATTTTATCTTACCAGAACAACTACTCAAATCTTCTAATGAGGGAAAAGTCCATTAATAACCTTAATCCAATAGAAGATATTAAGAAGATAATTTCCAGACAATAAAAGGTAGGATTGAAAAAGCCCTGCTTAACCAAATAAGAACTTCAGTAATAAATGATTAAAGTGTTGTAATGGTAATGTTCTGGTCACCAACATGGAATGCTTATATTTAGTATAGATAATACTGGTAGGTAGAACATGATTGGAACCTTAGTAAAGATAAGTGATCCTAGAGAAGTCTTTGCAAACCACATAAATATAATTCAAGGATTGAAGTGTAAGTCATGAGGGTTAAGTAATTAAAAGGTGGTGTTATTCATCTTTAAGGAAGACTAGGAGTAGAGTTTGAAGGAATTACTAGTTGGATGGAAGATTCTCAACAGTAGAATAGTAAATACAACCAAGCAAGGATCTAAGAAAGATCTGAAGTGTCTTTGTGTCAAACTCATTGGATTCATCCATGAGTTTAGAAGAAGGACATATTGAATAAAAAGATTTTAAGAAGTAAGTCCATCAAACTAACCATGATGATGGATAGAAAGAGGTATTATATCTAGGAAAGGAATTCCTTAATCAGAGATCCAAGATTGTGAAATATAGTTATATGTTATAAATCATTTTCCTATTTTATCTTGGTAAGCAATCAACTCTAAATATCAAATCAAACATAATATCCATCTTATACGATTGATCTATCATCTGATGTCTATAACACTTTATAGAAATATTCTCCTATAGCAAATTACATAAGAACATCTCTGTTAATTCCACACATCCTAACTATATGTGCTTAAGTATATTTACTTCTATAAAACACTCTAATTATAATTTGCTATTTAAAAGGGAGATTTCATCCAACACTATATACAAAAGGCAATATACTTAGTTATTAAATCCTAAATCTTAAAAATAATTTAAGCTTATATAAAACCCTAAAGCCAAGGGTAATACTCATAATTCAAAAACCTAAACTTCTTTGTTTATATCATACATTGCTATTTTCCAACTTAATGGGAGTAACAATCATCATACCATGTCTTTATATTTCCTGCATCAAAGAAGGGTATAGAATCATTATAGATATATATAGCGTTTCTATTCAAGCTATAAGCTCACTAAAAGTGGAGTTATAAACAAATAAGAATATATCATTCAAGAAATCCCTAATTAAAAATAGAAGATAAAAATAATAAGAAGAAGTTTCTTCCAATTAGTAAAAAAGAGTTCTTATTGAGTAAATAAAAGAAATATAAAAAGAAGGCATAATAAAAGATCACAAAGGGTACCAAATATATTTTAAATATTGTTATAAATGTCCAGCAAACAAATTATACAAAGAAAGGTTCAAAATCTAATTCAAATTCAAATCTGAAAAGAAAAACAGAAAATGGAAAAATAATAAAACAAATACAAATTAAACCTGGCCGCAGCCCAATACCACTATACCTATCTGACGCCTGTGCAGCCCACAACAGCCCAGTAACTAGCCCAATCTTTTTCCATCTGAGACTGACAAGTGGGGTCGGGTGAGGACCGCGGGTTGAGCTAAAGGAAATGCCAGGGGGTTATCCGCAAAACGATCATCATCGTCATCGTCACGCACACAGACAGCTCGCTGGCGGAGCTCGCCGCCGCCCGATGCCGTCATCGCCGTCATTGTGCCAAGATACTCGCCGCCGATGCCAGGAGGGGATAAGAAGGCCACCGTGACGCATTGCTTCCATCCCTATCCCCAATCCCTCCTTGTCCTCTCAGATACGAACGAGACCGAACCCTAGCTCGCCGGAGCCACTCTCCCACACCATTCTGAGCGGTCATGGAGAAGAACGTCCTCCGTAGATCCTCTGGGTAGAAGCTTGCATCAAGGGGAGCACTGGAGCGGGTGAATTTGGTCATTCCTCTTTGCAGCAGTTCGTCGGAATCCTCGTCGGGGAGCTCGATTCCGACCACGGCTGTCCTCGCCAACCACTCAATCATCAGGGTGAGTTCCAGAATCTTCTAGCATCCTTGAATCATTTGATCTTGTTGTAAATCATTGTTTCACTGTAAAGCCACCATCGGAGCTGAGGCTCCGATGACCATTTTCGAGCGGCGCTGCCACTCTTAGGTTCAGTAGGTTGCGCTGATTCGAACTAAGCTAATCTCGCTTGCTAGGGCACCGTATATCGTCGCCGGTGACCACTCACCGACGATGGTGGCGATGCTGACGCCATGCTTACCTCATGATCGAGCCACGTCAGCCGTTTGACTAGTCTTTGCCTCGCGTGGTGGATGACATGGCCCAGGGCCCACATGTCATCGACAGTGAGTAGAGAGGGGGTCAGTAGCAAAAGCATTTCTTTGACCTAAGAGCTGAGGTGTACAATGGCCCACTAGTTAGTGACTAGGGCTAACTCTGGGTGCGGTATAAAAAGTATTTTCTGTTAAGAATTAAATAAAATTTTATAGTCCAATTAATATTATTCCAGAAATTTAATAAATGATTAAATCTTGTTGAATTAATAAATTTTGATTTATAATTCAGAAAAATGTGTATAATATATGAAAATTTTCAGAAAAATAAAATCTACAACTTAAAACTATTACCAAATATTGTTATGATGATTATTTAAATAAATATTATTTAATAAAAGCTTTATAAGTAATAAAATTTTGATAATTAATATTTTTATAATAATAAATATTAATAATAGTAATAAAATACCAAAAAAATTAGAAAAATAAGAATTCTAATTAAAACTCTAATCATGTATTATTATTTCACTTAATTAAATATTATTATTTATTAAGTAATTATAAAAGTAATAAAAATCATATCCTATTGTTTATAAATCACAAAAATAAATATGATATACCAAAATGATCACAAAAATATTATTTACATGTTAAAAATCTAATAATCTCCTTTTGAGGTAAACAAGAAAATCAAATATTTTAATAACTCAAATTTAAAATTATTTACTTCATTAATAATTCATATAAAAATAAATAAAATTTACTAATATCCCTAAAATGAGTTAAATAAGTCTAATAAATAGTACTAGTCTTAAATATTAATAATCTAATGCCATAATAGTTTAAAATACTATAAATGTTCTTATTTAGAAGAATCCACAACCTTAAATAGAGATTATCTCTAAAAAAGAATTCCACTAATAATAAAATCTTTAAAGAACAAGTTGTGAACAATCAAACCTTTTCTAAACCATATTAATCACCAACTTACAAAAATAACTACAACACTATATAAATCCTTAAGTAGTTAAGTAACATTATGTTGGGTTCATAAACTATACTCACTCATCTATAAAAGATAAATGATATTACTCCATACTCACATCTAGAAACCATTACCCAAGTAACAAAATAAACATTCTTAAGTAACTTGAAGAACACATTTCAAACATACAAGATACCAATGTATAAGTATGATACTTTCAAAACTATCTGTACTTTAAAGTTAACTTTAGTCTACAAAATCTTAATATAACACTATAAACATTATTATATGATTTATAGTTAATTTTGGTCTGATGTAGTTAAACAATAAAGCAACTCAAGAAAAACCACTTGAGCAAACAAATGACATCAACCACCACTAACTAATCACAAAGTTTGTTTCGACCTTAGAAGAGAAGCCTTTTCTTCGAAAGTTATCCTTTTTGCCACTTCAAATAAGAAACCCGATAGAAGTAATCCTAACTAGTATATTATAAGTATATATACTTTACTCCTACATATGTGATGTTTACAACCACTTATAAACTCTAATAAAAATACAACTATGAAATTTATCTAAAAGAACCACACATTCCAAAGTAACCATTTTCAGAATCCAAACCCTATGACAACGTTATTCCCAGGATTTGCGCTTAGGACGTGCATCACATTACTTATGCATAAAAGCATATTTCTTCTTTAAACATTAGTCCTTACCGGACCAATGATGCTGATTTCAGATTTTTGGATCTTATACTGACTCGAAGACCGTGAGTGCATAATCTTGCAATCACAAAAGGCACGTTCACACTTGCTCATGTCCTTTGTTTATTTTCTGTAAAGTATTTTACAAATACAGTGTTGTCTTCACTTGCATTTGAAAAAGGTCCGAAAACACGATTTTCAATAATAATGAGGACTATTGATTACTGATCCAGGGTGATCAGCTAATCTATTAAACCTGACAGTTGGAATACCACTGTTCAGAACTATATCACCTATGACTTAACAACCAATGTCGCCAGTGATTCTTGCACCGTATATTAAGCGTTGACCATGAGATTTGGAATGAGACAGAGAAGTCAGCTGTATCTTCTTCCTCTCGCATGAAGCCGGATGTGCGGGTCATGGTTGTTATCCTCGTAGCGTGCATATTAATTGGTAATTCATAGAGGATATGCAACATATGGGTGGGAACCCTCATCATCCCATGATAGTTTTGGCATCTAACGGTTTGTATAAACCATTGTCGTAATTCTTTATGTGGGCATGGTGTACACCAAGGAGGCATGCGGGGTCGCGAAGGGGGAAGTGATTGGCATGGATCATCTTCTGGGCCCCACATCATGGAATTCTGGACGGGAATAAGCTGCCCGGTTGTGCAACAAAGAGTTGATCTCTCATGGGTAAAGTAACGCACCTCTACAGAGTGTAAGAACTGTAACTTGTTACTCCATGTTCCGGGAAGGAGCTGCGAACGCGGCGGGAAGGAACCCCATGAAGGTCTGGTAAACCCGTGAAGGCTGACGGACATAGATTTTCAGAATAAAAGCAACCTTTTAAGAAATGTTTATGAAAACTTACATTCCCTACGACCTACGGTCTGTGGCTGTAGTTATAGTGCATCAAATACTCCTTTTCTAGTGAAATTGCTGAGTACGCTCGTACTCAAAGTATCTTCTTAACCCTTGCTAGATTCTGAAGCCATAAAAACGATGTCTACATCGAGATATGCTCCAGGACTTATCAAGACCAGCTAAAGCTCTTCGATGAAGACAAGAAAGTCAACATATACCTCAACTCAAGTGAAGACAAAGTTACTGATTAGATAGAAATACAATCTCTAACCAAAGAAGCTATCTCTGTAGTGCGTTGCAATAGCAGCAATGCCAATTTCTTAGTTAAATACTAGTTTTAATAGTATAATAGTTTTGCGTTATTTATCTTTGATTCTTCTCCGTAAGAAATTCCTTTTCTCTCTTTAACCTAGAGTGTTCTATGGATCTTATGTAAAGAGTGAGTTGTAACCTTTAGCCATGTATTGGACCCGCTGTGTTTCTGTTGTGCCATTCTGAGGGATGTAATACTAGTGAACGGTGTTTCATTGGTGTTATGTCAACGACTATAGTATACTACATCATGCAGTGGTATGCTGGTTCACCGCACTTAGCCTCCTAGATCTGTGTAGGGCGAATATGGATCCTCGGTGGATGAGTTCCCCCTCTATATCCCTTCCGGAGGTGAGGTTTCTGCGATTTCTGGTCGTTCTGTATGTCGTCTCTCCGATCTAGTTGCACGGGGTGAAACTATTTGAGGAGGAGGTGGCGGTGCCCCCGATACGGCGGGAACTATACGGTTGGAAAAAAGTATTCCTGTTGTATAGTTGGTCGTTAAACCTTCTTCCTCGGGCTATTGCTTCAGGTTTTATTCTGGTGTTATTTATATTTCCCGAATAAGCGATTTACGCCGTTTTGGCTCATTTTCGCTCCAATATAACTGGTCCAAGAATTGTGTCCATCGTATCCATCATTTGTCCTGATCCTGGTGAAAATAGACATAAATGATCCACGCGAACACCGTAAAATACCAAGATCCTACCACTACAATTCAAAATAATAATATAAAATATGATGCAAATATGCACTCATCATATATCATGCAGAGAATCTAGTATGATAGGAGATCGAAATATACTGATGATGTGAGATCAGTGATAAAGGTTAAACATGCTAAGGCTTGTATGGGAGGCCACGGTGGGATGAGGTTTTTGTAGTCCCATGCTCACCACCACTAGGACCCGAGTTCTTGCCTTTGGAACCGAGACGAGCATACATCCACACGGGGTTTATGGGGACCCCTCGATTGACTAACTTTCCTAGTAGATTCCATGAGTCACATAGTTCGGGCGTTCCATTCGACATATGCATTTTGGTTGTTCTCGAAGGAGGTGAAGGAGGTGCATCATAAAAGGTAGGTAAGCGTGGTCGGCGTTTCTTGGGGTAGATGGCGTCCCTGGTAAACCAACCTCTCCTCACATCTCTAGGGACCGGCTTCGGGACTTGACCTATTACGGCAGAGCAATCCTTAGGGCATGACTCATGGTGAGTCACGGCGAAAGAAAGGTAAAGATTGTGTCTAACCACCCTCTGTCGGACTTCCAGGGAAGAGGGCTAATGATTCTTACATGAAGAGTCGGTTAGTAAGTGTGGTTAATGTTGTACACCCCTGTGGAGTATTAATCTTTTTGAAAAGTTGTGTCCGCGGTTATGGACAACTTGGAAATGGACGTAAGATCATAGAGAACATGAACCTAATAATAAAACTTGGCAACTAAGGTTTGTTAAGAACGCTTCCTCATGGGTACGAGGGGATGATCCTGGTTGAGAAGTGATGGTGACTTGGTGGATATCAAAAGATGATGATCAATACTTTGAAGATGTCTGTCTCTTATCCCCTTCTAAAATATTCTGATTAGACGAGCTTCTTCTCCTTCTTGTTTTACAAACAAAAACAACTTTATCCAAATCAACTCCACTAGCCATAAGTCTTGCTGAGTACACCCTATACTCACCCTTTCTTTGTTGATACTTTTGTAATAGATTAAGTGTTCCCCCTGAAGACGAGTTTCATACAACATCGACACCGACGAGTAGCTTGGGGTTCCCGGCCGGCAGCCTGGAATCTATGGGCTGGGACGTCATCGTTATGTTTCGGGCCTCTTAGGCCATTTGTTAAGTTTGCACTTAATAGCATAATTTGCCTTCCGTTGTTTGATGTTTGTGATCAGTGACCTCTGCTTATAATAATTTGGTTCTTTGCTTAGTTATGAGCTTGCTGTTATAATTTTGTACCGTAGGGTCATTGTTGTGTTGCTAATTTTCTCACTAGATATCCTCGATATCTAGGTTAGTCTTATGTCAGACGAAGGTCTAAGATTTATCTAGCCCTAATCTCAAGGGGTGTTACATAAAGATTTGACCTAAAAAGATCCAGACTTTGTTATCTTCCAGACAAATTTCTCTGGCTAATCTGATATAGAGATGTCCATCAAACAACGAGCAAGATGGATCCACCTTGCTCCTCTATTTCCCGTGAGAGATTGCCTAAAGCCAATGTTAAGAGGCCTATATATGCGACATAACATTGGTTACTGTCACATTTTCCTTTGCGTTATGCTATATAATGTTAGATATTGATGTTAGGGGTTTTTCCTAGCCAAGTATCTTCCCAAAAACGAGCATGTTCTCCATTTCCTATTTGAAAGGAACCTCGATCAAAAATCTTCTTTAACTTTTATAAGTCCTCTCCAAAAAGGAGAATGCAAGGGTTTAGCCTTTACCTGAGACAAAGAATTGGAGTGTAGATATTTTGTTTTGTATGTGCTCATGCCACACACCCTTCTCGATTAATAATTTGAAAAGACATTTACTTAATAGGCATTTTATTTGTGTCGAGTACCTCCGCCCAAGTCCCCCTGGTCATTAGGCCGGTATATGATGTTCCATCAAGTCAGTCTATACTTTTTGTTATGGCCATCACTTTGCCAAAAAGTTGTGAGAAAAAATAATCCAATCTTTTTCGTACCCCTTTAGGTATTTCAAAGAAAGATAACATAAACATCGATAGACTTATTAATACTGAATTAATAAGTACAAGTCAATCCCGTAAAGCAACAGTTTTCTCAACAAACTGGCTAGTTTGCGCTCAAATCGATCTTCGACGGGTTTCCATTCACCGTTCCTAAGCTTTTGAAAATGGATGGGTATTTCCAAATATCTAAAAGGGAAGGACCCAACTTCACAACCAAACAAATTTATGTACTCCTCCTGCTGCTCTTTGGCTTTACCGAAACAGAAGACTTCGCTCTTATGGAAATTTATTTTTAATCCTGATAGTTGCTCTATATAGAGTTAATTTTATATTCAACGCTTTTTTCAAATCGTGCTCCGTAAACAATATAGTGTCATCATCCTATTGTAGAATGGAAATCCCTTGAATAAATGAGGTATGAGCCCTTCTAATTGCCCATCTTCTTTTACTCGTGCAATCATAATAGCTAACATATCAGCCACAATGTTAAAAAGCATAGGAGATAACCGATCACCTTGTCTTAAACCTTTCAAAGTTTGAAATAATGACCTATGTCATTATTGAATTTAATTCCCACACTCCTCGTGTAATAAAATCATCTATCCAACGACACCACTTAGGATCTTCATACCCATAACTTGTTGCAGGAACTACCATTTAACTTGATCATATGCTTTTTCAAAGTCTAATTTTAAAAGAACCTTGTCTAATTTCTTTCTATGAAGTTCATGGATCGTCTCATGTAAAATCAGCACCCCTTCTAATATGTGTCTACCCGGCATGAAGGCCGTTTGAGTAGGTATGATTACCTTTTGAGCCACATTTGTGACACAACTGGTTCGTACCTTTGTAAAAAATTTGAAGCTCACATTTGGACTGCATTCTCTTAGAAAAAAGGATGACAATACCATAGTTAAGCTGAAATAGAGGTAGTTCTCCTCTTTGAAAGATTTCCAACAAATTGATTAAATCTTGTTTAATTATATCCCATAAATATTGGTAAAACTCGACGGGAAACCCATCTGGCCTCGGAGCTTTATCTTTGTCCATTTGCATGATAGCATCATACACCTCCTCTTCTGCAAAGTCGGCTATAAGAATGATATTCTCTTTGTCAGACAACTGAGGTATATCTCCAAATTGAGATTCGATCAAAGAGAAGTTATTTTGTGGAGGTGGTACGAATAAATTTTTGTAGAAATCCATGTTGTAATTTTTAATACTTTCTTGTCCTATAAAAGTTCCTTCATCTTGTTCAAGTTGTAAAATCGTTTTCCTTCTATGTTTGTCATTAGCAATTAGATGAAAATATTTCATATTGTTACCGCCCTCCTGGGCATGCTTAACTTTTGCACGTTGATCCCATTTTGTTTCCTCATCCTGTTAGAGATTGGTGATTTTAACATTAGCATCTCTTAATGTCTCTCTCTCGGAGGAATTAAGAGGGGTACTTTTTTCTTTAATATCTAACTCGTCAATAATGTTAAAAAGCCTTTGTTTTTCCGTTCTGTAAACACCGCTTAGATTTATTGCCCATCCCCTAAGAAAATTTCGTAGGTGGCGAATCTTGTTCTTTCATAACTTCATTGGTCTCTTCCCATGAGAGATGCCAGCCCACTATATGCTATGAACTCATAAAATCCCTCTTGGCGCAGCCAAGCAAGTTCAAAATAAAAATGAGCCTTGTTGCCACTGTGAGCTTGTTCTCCCGAGTCAATAAGCAACAACGTATGATCTGAACCAGATCTGGTTAGTGCTCTTACACTTACCGGAGGAAACTTCTGCTCCTAAGATACACTAGCTAGCACTCTGTCCAAATTTTCGTATGTTGAATTTTTTTCTATTAGCCTAAGTAAATTGTCTGCCCAGACAAGGCTAATTCCCTAAGGTCCAGTTTTTAGCATTAAAGATGAAAGGACATCTGGTTTTGAAGTTATCGTTTTAATGTATATATAACGCAACCGGTTGAAAATCTATTTGCCTTTATGGGAGACTAAAACAAGTTTTATATGAAATGTTTGGAATATTTTCTTGTGTTGACCCGAGCATTTTTAATATTTGAGCGGTGTCAGTCATATTATGGGAAGTATCGTCATCTATCATGCAAATTCTTCGGCTAAAAATTGTTTAAGATTTTTCTCTGCAGTATTTAAGAATCATCCACAAATTCTTGTGAAAAAGTCCATGTATGCTCAAGCCGCTTTAAATACCTTGATATGTACCTACATACCACTAGTAAGAAAATATTACAGTTCAAACTGCTAATAGTTTCTCTGTTTTCATTCTCTGGAGAAGCCTGAAGGCAATTAGACAATATTAGAGAAGCTCCTCGCATACATCACGCACCATTACTGAGAACTGAAAACAAATCATAGTCATCATGCAATATCTCAACGTTATTAGTAATACATGACCGCAAATAGGAACAGAAACTAAAAATTGCATTAACTGGGACAGAAATTGTGTAACTAGAGTTCTATGCAAATATACACTGTGAACCTAATTTTTTTGTACATACCTCTTAGTGGCTGAATGCATGCATGCACTTCAGCCTGAATAATACTACTGTTGGTCATGTACTTCTCACTTCAATAAATTTCAGAAAAAATTCAATATGTTTAATCATCATTGTAGTTTATACAAATATGGTGGTGTGTGTGTCAAAATATTTTAGCTAATATGGTAGTACTCAGAAATCCATGTAAATCCAAAAAATTGCTTCGATTTCTATAGAATTCAAGATTTTCAGTCCTTCGGAATATTAATATATTTTCTTTATCGAAAAACGACTTTCAGTTCTTTAGCCGAAATGAAAACTGTCAGCAAATTTAGCTACGTCAGAAATACTTTTAAAACTGAAATTTTGCAGAAAACGCATCAGCAACGACAGGAACCTTGTCGATAATGACGAGGAATACCATACGGTACGGCTAATGCATTGCCAGGACCGGATTCTGCACCAACTAGCTTAGATGGTTTATGAGGAACCGGTGACGAGTCCCCTCAGTTTCGGAATAGCATCCACATATCATCTCTCGTCACTTATCTGTTGGCACCGAATAGATCGAACCTTGCTGCATTTTCATCTGCGTATTTAGTTACGATTCTACTTTGTGAACCACATCATCGTCGACAGCCTGAGCTTATCAGATGTGGAGGCGTCTTGACGCCACAATCTGACTATGGTGCAATCCTTGGATTTATCTTTATCCTCATCAAATGGTCCTAAAAAAAGTTCATATCAAGATGCTTGTTCGTGCAAAATTTTGGTATTGGAAGCTTTTCCAAAAAGTAAGATATATATTATCGGATCTTTCTTCTTTATGTTTTTTCATTGTTAACAGTTGCAAATAACCTGGCACAATCAGAGAAGGGTGGATTTTCCGGTGGGAAAGAAAAGAGATATATCGTGAGAACTAAAATGTAGTATTTTCTAGAGCAATCCCTAGAATCTTAAGATTCCTAGCCAATTATCGGCTCCTCACATTCTCAAGGGGTAGTGTAGGGCTCTTGGCTCCTGCAACTGCATTCCATTAGCTCTTCAATCAAATCTTTGCACTATCCCTCCCTAAAAGAGAGGACTTCTGAAATTTGCATTAGTGAAAGCAAGTTTTTTTTTCTGAAAATGGGAGCGAAGCCCCGGCCTCTGCATCAATTGATGTACACAGCCATTTTTATTGCAAAGTTCGAATGGTACTTAAAGTGTACAATCTTGGATCAGATAGAGTTGAGACAAGTATCAACCATCTAAAAACGAAAAGCAACAAGAAGCTATCAATTTTGCAGTCTACTAATATGTCGCCATCCAGTAGCCTAAAAATAGAAGTCCTAAACAACCATCAACAACCGGTTGCATCCAGTATCTATAGGCTCCCGCTGATCCGTCGGGAGTAGTCATGACCATAGATGTATCCAGTGTGCGCCCCGTCGACTCTCATTAGTGAGAGAAAGTGTAGTTTGTTTTAGAAAACTTATTTGTTCAATGGTAGTTGAAGGCTGGGAGCAACTGTGGATTATGTATAACTCTTTGTTGTACAGGAGGATAACTCCCGGCCTCTATGTTGATCCATGCATAAATCCATATATACATTATTCATTATAATAGAATTCCAAGGATTGCTAACACGAACAAAATCGGGTTATGTAAGAAAAATAGAAGACCATACTATTCCTGAAGTTAGAATTTCTAGCACTTTGGATTAGACCTATTATTTTGTTCTCGTATTCACACTAAGTAGAAATACAAATATGCTACAGTTTCTTTCATTGGCACCTATGGTAGATTATCTTTCTTGTGAAAATCATGGTAAACAAGTTAAAAAAAAACCATGGTAAACTCTTTGATGGGTGCATCACAAGACATAAGACGCTCTTAATTTACTACAATCCGGCTATATGTCTGCCGTGTTGTGCCAACTCTTGAGAGGATATTATGCCATTATTTAATTATGAAAATAGAGGACGAACATTTTTTATCTTCGATGGCCATGAGCACGACGAGTACGGTCAGGAATATACTATATCTTTGAACAAAGCAAATTTTTATGTGGTAAAGGGTGGCCTAAATATTTCCATCTAAAAATGTTTTATGAAATTCATCCAAATATGTACTAGCACATGTTTTCTTTTTATGCGGATGAAAGTTTTTTGCAAATGAAAGTTGAGAAACTTGCCCCAACTTCGCGCAGGAGCTAAAGTCGCTTGAAAGTGGACTGCAACGAACAGTGTCCAACATTACCAGCCAATCCCTCTTGCTGTCCATTGCCCCGCAACCCTGTTGTCGTCGCATTATCCCAGGCTGCCTCTCTAGATCCGTTCACCAATGCAGAGTAATCTTCTATTGATCAGATCCACCAGTAGCAATAGAACAGTAGCCAAAATATAAGACGTTTTACCTTTTTTCTGAAAGTATGTACCTAGACGCATTTTGATGTGAAGATTCATAGCAAAATACGTGTGTTTTAGAGAAAAAGCTAAATCATCTTATAATTTAGAACGGAGGAAGTAATAGCATAGGTCCATTCACATATAGCAGACGCCTTTGCTAGCGGCATGACAAATTGTGCTCTCCTTTCACTCACTTGGAAACAATGCTATGGTCACGTGACGATCGGCCTGAAGAATTAGTTGCACAAGCCGAATGTCTCGTAATCCTTTATTCGAAAAGGTAATCTCTCGTATTGTAAGTTAACCACGCATGGATTACATGCATGCACGCGAGGTGCAAAAATTGCCAAAACTGGAAGTGGCCGATGATGTTTCCTCAAACAAAATATAGCAGATGTGGCTCTGAGAGGGTCACAGCCACATTGCTCCAGCGGCTTTGAGCATGGGCACCAGCTTGCCGCCAAGATGCAAGGATATGATCCTGTCAGTGGAGCCGACGAGCTTGCCTCCGATGAAGACAGCAGGGATGGGTGGATTGCGGCCAAGACGGCGGGCAAGATCCCGCTCCATGTCGCGGCCGCGTGGGTCCTTGTCCAGCTCGTGCATCACCGCGCCCACGCCGAGGCCGGAGAAGAGGGTCGTTACCGCGTGGCTCATCGGGCAGTCGATGTTTGCCGTGAAGATCACCACGGCCTTCTCCCCGGACAGCCTCGTTACCCTCTCCATTGCTCAACAGTTTTTGTCTTGTTTCTTGCTCGCTGAGTGAACTATCTAGTCTAGTGTTAGTATAGGCAGCTGTAATAGCCGATGTTCGTATTATCTGTGGTTGTAGGGGTGTGAACCAAGGCCCTTTTTATAGTGTTCATGATATGTCATATATGAGAGAGAGAAAGGGAGAGAGAGCATATCATATATGAGAGAGAGAGAGAGAGAGAGTAGTGGTGTGCGCATCAGAATCTAGGACGTTGATCTGTATTGCACGCTCAAATTGGGCAGCTTAGTACTGTCGGTTGAGAGTAAGGAACTTGCAAGATTTTAATCATAGATCTGTTAAAATTTGAATATTCTAGACACTATTTAGTATATAGATATATTTAAATTTAGATAAATTCTCGGTATCTATATTGAAATGGACAATAATTGATGAACATTGGAGACAGCACACCTAAAACAACAAGCAGCGAGAGGGGGTAACAGCTGGTCATATATTTCATACGAAATTGCAGGTTACTCCGCATGTTAGGAATAGTAAAAATTAAGCTTCATAACATTTTACCAAGTAATATGATAAATTATTAACATTAAGAATACCAAACGTATATAATTTTTTTCTGATTTGAAGCCACCTTTCCTAACCAACCGGTTGACTATTTTCAAAACTAACTAATTTTGCAGAAATGACGGCCGCTGTTTAGAAGCAAAGACGTGAAAGCGATGAACCTCGAGATGAAGCTCCTTCAGTAAGCCTTCCAACGCCTGCACTCCTCACCCAGAGCATCATCTCCCTAGGAGGCCTAGTGTAGTCTAGGGTCATCGCCGCGTCATCTATCTTAACTCGTTTAGCTTTTGCTGGGTCTCAGATGATACTATCCTGTATGACACTCTTTTTTGTTTTGAAATTACAATATATTAAGCAAGCAAGACGCCTTATTAAAAACTTTTCAGTTTCCTTAGGTACCCTGATAAGGAAAAGAGTACATAAAAAACTTGATGCCAAGTTCAAAACAAGCTTTCATCGTTCATTCAGCAGAGATAATAAAGCTAGGGGGTCACCATTCCAGGAATAAGAAGAACTAGAATTATGAGAAAACCTAGCTAGAGTATGCGTCACACCATTTGCTTCTCTTGGACAATATTGAACCACAATGTTGCCAATTTGTTGTGCCATCAAATAGCAGTCTAAAAGAATAGCAGAGTATGGATCCCACACCTCAACTTCACCATTAAAAACTTGTACTATTTCCATGCAGTCAGATTCAATAATAACCGGAGTGCATTGCAACCCAGATCCTCCATTATTTGCAACCCTCTTAGAAGAGAGATCGCTTCTGTTGTGGATGCGCTTAAGAGGTTTTCTCCAACCCAACTTCTGCCTGCAACCGCACATCCTTTATAGTCCCTCAACACCGCAGCCACAGCACCAGTGCCATTTAGGAAATAGCTAGCATCAACATTTAGCTTATAAGTTTGTTTTGCTAGTTTTTGCCATCTTATAATTCTTGGTTCAGCTCCTGACATACCTCCGATATAATTCATAGCCAGACCCAGAATCAAGAATGTTGTCCTGGACGGTGTAGCAATTTTCTCTCCCTTACAAAATTCCCTTCATTGCCACCAGATGCTCCAGCGAGGTCAGAGGCTAGGGTTAGGGTTTGCTAGGCGGAAGAGGAGGAAGAAGGGAAAACAGGAACGACTAGGGTTCTCCACTGTAGCGAGGAGTGGCTTTTTAGACAACAGTGGGTGGCGGGACGAATCTTGACGCGGCAACGGTGGCGGATGACGACAGCGAGGATCTTCGTTGCATCCATCAGCGAGGAGAAAGAAGACGCGTGGGAGGAGCGAAGGGGTATCAGGCTAGAGTAGGCTGCAGATGGGCCGGCGTGAGCCATGGAAAAGAGACAAAGGGAGGAAGCTGCGGCTGCGCATGGGCGGTAGAGAGAAGAGAGGGAAGACGGGCTGGACCAGTTTAGGGTTAGATATTTTTTCTGATAAAACAATTTTCTTTTTTTGTTTTCTTTTCTTCTCTTTGGTATTTTCAAATTTCCAATTATTTTGAATATTTACAAAATGCCATAACTTTTGTAAACGTAATAAAATACTACAAGGGCCCTTATAAACAATTTGGGCTCCATACCTTTTTGAAACTTTCAAAATTCAAAACCACTTGAATGTGTTAATGAGAGAGGGAAAATAGGGTTTAGGGTTTTATTTTTCTCTCTTAAGTACAGATTAAATTTTCTTTAGTTCAAATGCATGCATGCAATGCTTACAATGCACAATCAAACCCTAAGTAATGATTACTACAAATAGGGGTTTACATCGTGGTTTCCAATAGTCGTACTTGAGCGCTCCCAAAAACCTAATCGCCCCTCACCCGTACAGGTTTACGAGAGGCAGGGTTCCTGAGGCCTACTGTCCCTATCTGTGGTATACGCCGCAACCCAAGATATGAAAGACGAAGTTAGCGGCGTCAGGTTCTGGAAATAGGGGCGTGTGAGGATTACCGATTAGGTTTAGCGCAGACGCTTATATAGTGCATGTCAGGGATATCGTGGGGCACAACTCACATACGAGTCGGTTATAGCCCACGATCCAAAAAATCTGGAAACGGGTGACTAATTAGCACATCCATTAATGACTCGTAATTAATCCACGATTAATTTTCTCGAACAGCAAAATAAAGCTCGGCTCGGCGAGATTCCTGTAGCACGTGGCCTGCGCGCATGGAGGCGAGACGAGGCGGGCGGCGTCGAAGGAGGAGTGCGCGAGAGCTACTCTTTTTATCACACCTTAGTGAGTGGTAGAACAACCTAGTTGATGCAGCGCTGAGTTGATGTAGGAGCGCTTCGTTGGGAACCCCAAGAGCAAGCTGTGAAGCAGCACAGCAGCAAGTTTTCCCTCAGTAAGAAACCGAGGTTTTCGAACCAGTAGGAGGAAGAAAATGTCACACAGGTGTTGCAAGCAACGCGGAGACCTACACAACACAAACTCAAGACTTTGTTCCAACGAATCAGTGAGGTTGTCAAGCTCACCGGTTTGCTATAACAAAGGATTAAACGTATTGATGTGGAAGGTAATGGTGGTTTGCAGCAAGTAAACAAGTAACAGTGGAAGATGTATCAATGGTAAAGATTGGACCGGGGTCCATAGTTCACTAGAGGTACTCTCCTTAGATAAACAACATAGCATGAAGGGTAAAAAAGTTACAGCAGGGCAATTGACAGGAACTGAGCAATGCATAACAATGCAATTACTAGTCAGAAAGATCCTCTGAGATTAGATTGGGCAATACAACAAGATACATAGACTGCCATCCAACTTCATCTATGACTAAAAGTCCACCTTCAGGTTATCATCCGAACCCCCTCTAGTATTAAGTTGCAAGCAACAGGGAACTACTTTAAGCAAAGTGTGTAAGGTAAACAGTCCACATGTTCCATGAACAAGAGACCGTTGTTTTCTCCCTAGTAGCAATATCACATCTACAACCGAAGAGATTATTGTCACTTTCCTTGGAAACTAGAGACATGAACCCACTATCGGGCATAAATACCCCCTCTTGGAGTCACTAGCAACTACTTGGCCAAGATAGCTACTAACAACGGAGAGCATGCAAGATCACAAAAAATACAGACATGATAGAATCACAAAGACAAAAACATTAATCAAACCAACATTATAATCTCAATATCCATAGGATCCCCGCAAACACAACATGCATGATTTTAAATAGACTAGATCTTGATCATGAACGGAGCTCACAAGATCTATACATGAAAGCACAAGGAGGAGGTACAACCATCTAGCTACTACATGGACCCATAGTCCAAGGTGGAACTACTCACGCATCATACCGAAGAGAAGGCCTCCGGAATGATCTGCCCTCCGACAGGGTGCCGTGAAGAACTTCAGACCCCCCGCTACAGAAGGTTTCGTGTAATATTGATCGGGTACTTAGGGTTTCTGCATCGGGGGCTTCTTATAGGCGAAGGGGGAGGCCGAGGCGGTGTCCAGGGGCCCCACACCCTGCTTAGGTGCGGGGCAGGCCCCACCCGCCTCTAGGGGGGTGTGTCCGCCCTGTCACGCCTCTCCGTCTCCCCTCTGTACTTCTTGTTTCCCACGGAAAGTTATTGACTTTGATGTTTGTCCCGTCCAATTACGAGAATATTTCCTTACTAGCTTTTCTGGAACCAAAAACAGGCAACTGGCACTGTGACAACTTGTTAATAGGTTAGTACCAGAAAACATGTAAAAACACCTCAAAGTGTAGACAAAGCAAAACAAAGTAGATACTAAACAAGCATGGAGCATCAAAAAATATAGATATGTTTCCGACATATCACTAGTATATAAGGATGTGCATCTCTCACTCAACTAGCAATTTGGGACTAAACTTTACCTCCACTACACATCCAAATGTTGCTACATACTAATGGGCCAAAGCTAATATCAGAATTTGTATTTTCTATCGGCCAAATCCCCTACACCAAAATACCTCAAATTCCAACAATATGTTAGACAAAGACATTGATGAATGAAGATTTAAAAGATAATAAAGTAGATGGTCACCGATGCAAGTAGCTATAGAGAGGTATCGACATCTTTCTATCTCTCTTGCATGTCGGTGCTCGCCACTTACATGCCTTTATAATGTGAATCCATGATAGCAGCATTCATTCATGTCTTTGTATCCATCTATGTATCATACATGATACATACATGCATAATAAGACATGCATGGAGGGTTGACTTCAGCTTCATGGTATTATTGATAAGCCATGGACAAAAAGTTTACTATGATTAATCGAGGTGAAACGCTAATCATCCAGCGTATAGTAAATGTAGCTTAACAAGCCCCTATATTGACACTAAACACCAAGATAAGGGTGCCAATATTATCTATAAATCTAGGTACCTGTAAATACTCTACTCTGGTTTGGAGGGTATTTTCCTATGTTTTTTTGCAGGAAAATATAACCAAGTCACGCTTAGACATGGGTGTATTTTGTTCCCTAGATACCTGTTAGATATCTATCTAACGTGTGTGGGGTGGGGGAGGGGGAAGAGAGGGAGCGAGGTAATCACCGTACCATAAGGACATGCTACAAACTGTAACCCTTAGTCCTCAAAGCCCATAGGCCCGGCCTACTGTAACCCTCGCCCAGTCACCCTCTCCCTCTACCCAATTGGGGACTATGTGTGGGACTCTTAGTTGATGTTGTCGATGTACAAATAATTGTTTGATACTATTTTATTGTCTCCATGAATATCTGAATATCGAGAACGTACTTATGGCATGAGAAGATATTTTCGCCTCATGGTAGTCTTCATGGGCAAGCACTTGGTCGGGCAAATGAATACATATATGGATATAGATGAGCTCTACTTACCAAACACACCACATTGTCATCTTAATAATTTAGTGGAGAAAATTTCAATGCACATGTGACCTCCATATAATTAAGAAAACGGGAACAAAGATAAATGAAGATAAGATCAACACATCTATGAAAATTGAACAATGAAGATATGCACATATCATTGATATATGACAACAGACTATCAATACATATTGTTACTAGTTGCCTTTTAAAAAGTTGAGAGTACATGTACACAGATAGTGACTCGAGTTAGAACTTAAAACATACACATAACAAATGTATTACATAAAGCATGGGCGTAACTCATGCCTAGCAAGCACGAAACCTCTTGTCTGTCTCACAAAGAAGCCTAGTCATTATTAGAACATGATAAAAAACGCTCAGCATAAACTAGGTCCATAGGTTATTCTAGGAAATTAAAACGCATATACTTCACACTCTTTAAAAAAAATTATTTCAATGTGGCAACCCTTTGCTCACTCTATAGCCAGAGGGCACCTGCATTCCTCAGCATTAGGACCATATTTGTGCCACCGACAAGCTTACCACCAATGAACACCACCGGGACAGACGGGCCTTTCCCTAGCAGTTTGTGAAGGGCCTTCTACATCTCGTTTCCCCTAGGGTCCTGGTCTAGTTCGTGCACAAGTGCATTGACCCCCAAGGTCGCAGAAGAGCCGAGCCACGATGTGACACATATAGCAGGAGAAGTGAAAGTCACCACCGTCTTCATCACACGGTCCATCCTCCTTCTAATAGTTGCATGTGTGCATGAATCTATAAGCCTGCTTAGTATCGCTATATCTTGTTTTTGCTATGTATACCAATCTCGTGCGTAAGAGGAAACTTGGATGGATTGATAGCACAAGGGGTATGGATCCCTTCTATAGATCTTTAAAAAGGTGTTTTTCATTCCAACTAGGACGTCCTTCACGAATTGGAATTTCTGGTGCAAGTGCAATCAGGAATTGTTTGGAAAAGACTAATATGATCTAGCCAACAACCTGTAACATTTAGCAAAAGTACTTTAGATTTTTCTAGAAAAAATAATAATGTAAGATCCTAACTATAGGACCATGCATGCAGTGGGTATGTAATTGCCAGCTGCAATCAATTTTTGTTCAAAGCATATTGCTATTCAAGAGATCAGATTGGATGCGTCTAGAGCCAACTTTTCATCAACAGGAACCAAACACTACTGGAATAATTCCCATCGTGTTGACCCAGAGGGAATCAATTGGAGTCTTATATGTGCATGTGGAGAGGTACTTCTTTTGATAGTTTATATCTATACGGCCGTTTAAGCTTGTTCTGCATGCATGAAACTAATGAGTACTGCTAATTAGCAACTTCCAAGGAGTTATTGATCTTGACTCAATGCAACTTTCTAGAGTCAGCTATGTATATATGTCGTGGATTAGGTTATCCTTATGACGGCACATTGGATTCAGCTCTGGGACTTACTCCTTATAGAGCATCAACGACAACCCATGGTTTCTGGTTGCATTCATGTTATGGCGGTTACTTCGGATTTCTTCAGCTAGACTTCATGGCATCATTCTAGTAGATTGACCGATGTCTAGCTATTGCTTCCACTCTCCGGTGAGACCCCTTGTTTTGTTCAGATGGTTGATCTACGTATCATGATTTGTAATGCTCTTGAGATACATTTTGAAACTTAATAATAAAATAGATGTGTGCATCCCAGGATGCAGAGGCCGGGGTCACCCCATATTTTGAAAAAAAATATGTCGTGAATTACTCACAGGTAAATAATTAATTAACTCAGACCTATTTGCACACATTATAAGTCTCTCTCATGTATGGCCATTTATATATGGTTGAGATCGAGGGTCCAAAGATTCCAATTGTTATATTGTCATTTTACTTAGATTACACATTACATTGGGACTATGACCAAAGCATAAAGTTCAACTATCCGCATCTCAAAGTCGTTTACTTTACCCCCTCTGTCAACAAGGGGTTGTTTGCATATGTGGACTGTAAGTGTCAATTACTGTAGTGATATTGATGTTCAAGGGGAAGGAAAGGGTGACGTATTATAATCTAGATTATTCAGGAAAATCTAAAAACAGAATATATCAAGAAAAAATGATTAATTAGAGCATTTTGGGGAAATATAAAAATACAGGGGAAATGGAGTTTGAGTATAATTTCATACAAAATATTGAAATAATCATGAAGTTGTTAAAAATAGCAACATTTAAAAATAATTTAGAATCATGTTTTTGGTTGATGCACAAATCCAAGGATGCATAAAATGTGATCACATATTATTTTGAGTTTATTCAATAATTGGTAGGTTATTTATTGAAACTAATAGTTTTGTGGTCATTATTCTTTCTTTAGATTTTATAAAATGAACTTTGTATTTACCATTGGGGTGTTTATAAGAATTTTGATGTTGTCTAAATCTACAGGGTATTCTGTCTTTACCATTTTAAATTATAATTACATGAGTAAAAGTCATATAATGTACACATTGGTAAAAACCACCTTGTTCGTAGAGGTGAGCAAGGGTCTTTGATAGTTGAAGGATGACTTCCAAATAGTATTTGTGCAAGGGATTGAATATTAAACTTGGATTGTGGTTCACGAGGTAATGTTCACGAATCAAGTTTATCTACTCATATCACGGTTGGTCTTATCTCCTTGCTTGTTTGGCCATGTCCAAGGACAAAAGAAAAGCAGTTGAGATGCTCGTCACATATATCAACTTACTGAGAAAACAAGCACATACAGACCTTACTAGGGTCGCTTGCTATTGACTCAATTGTCTACAGATATATGAAAAACTTGGTTTTTGCCGGTTTTCCTTAATAAATAGGGTCACCCCCTTTTCTACCTAAACTCTAAGGAAGTGCCCCTGTCCGTTTCACTGGAGTATAGATGAGCTGCATTGCATATATGCAAGAAAAGTGAAGATTCCATTCGGTGGAAATGTAACGGTAAAGATTTTCCCTGGTGAAGTCCCTACATTTTTTATCACCAGCATGAAAAATACCATTGAAACTCTCTGTGGCGAAAAAATGTGTCTGCAACGGCAAGAACCGTGTGTCGACAAGGATGAGGAATGCCCATATACGGTACGGCCATTTCTTTGATTGTAAGGAACCGACTGCGGTCGACCAGCTAGCGCAGCTTGTTTTTGAGTCACCACAGGTTCAGAGAATAGCATCAGCATTCAATCTCTCATCAGCCTTATCTCTAGGTACAGAATCTTTCCAACTTGCTTGCTTTTTCACTGAAGATTTAGCTGCTTCAGCTTTGCAAAATCCCATCATCGTCGTCAGCCTGGCCGTATCATATATGAGGCGCCGCGATACCGTCGACGCTGCAACCCTTGCTCTTTCTTTGACATCCTCCCCGAATCGATCCTACAAAGCTCTGCTGAAGCAAAAAGCACAGTTTAGAGCGTGTGAGATAGGGAGGCTGCATGTGGCATCACACAGTTGCTGCGTGTATGGTGTTGAAAGCATCTAGCGTATCTACTCCCTCCTTTTAAAATATAAAATGTTTTAGATTTGTAAAGCAAAGCGTATCTAGACTATTTTTAGTATCTAGATTCATTCAGTTTTGGAGTGCATCTACACTAAAAGAAATCTAGATACGTTTGCTTCACAAATCTAAAACATCTTATATTTTGAAAGGGAGTATATATAATCACATTTGTTTTCGTATATTTTCTTCCGTTTTAATGCATGACGTTCGGCATGTACGAATGGGATATATCTCGAAACATGCATACTCCTAGCTATATTAATATAGCAATGGTTGAGACAGCTGCCGGGTCAGATAGCACGACGCCCAAAAAAACAACAGAGGAAAAAAAAGAAAACAAAGCCGACAACAGTGGCTTGACGAAAACAACAATGACCCGCAACCGCTGTGCCCTCTGAAGAAATACCACCACACTCCTAGCGCTCCAAAGCATCGCGTATCAAACAGCACCTCCAAGAAGGAAAACGATGACAATAACGCTACTGCCTGGACTGGTCTTAGGGTTTCCCCAGATACGCTACGCGAGGTGGAGAAGAGATTCACCCGACGCCCTTTAGGAAGGACGGCTACACCCGCAGGCGTGACCAGTCGGTGTCAAGACAACAAGGATTTCTCCCGACCCCTCAAAAAACCACACACCCGAACGCTTCGAATTGCTCCACCAAACTCACCGCCCACCAGCACACGCCATCACGGTTTTGCAATCACCATCGCCGTCACACCGTGATCCACAGTGGGAGGCTGGTACGACCGAAGAGGAGAAACTACGACGGGGGTCGACGATACAGTAACCCACGTGAGGGAACTACCTCCACCGCCGAAGGGCGATAGCCGACTGGATGTAGCAGCAAGGGCAAACCATGCCCTCTCTGGCCTGGACGAGCCCATCTAGGCTCATGAAGCCCCGCCGCCACACTACATCAAGGGGGTTTCTGTCGCCACCAACCCTAGCGCGAGTCCCTACTCCTCTGTCCCCTAGTAGATCCGCTGCCACCGCAGATCCCCGCCGCCAAGCAGCAGCGCCATCGCCATCGTGACCACCCGGGACTACCGGACGTCCGCCGGTCTAAGGATCACCACTTGGTCCAGCACGAGCAAATAGGGACAAGCATGGTGAACACGACACCTTCTTGCCTCCCACGGGTCACCCCAAGCAGGTTTGTCGGGCGACCACCAGATCTAAGCCCGCCCGACCCAGATCCAGTGTACCGGTCGCACCGCAACCAGGGGAGCACATGCCCCGTCAGGTGATCGAGGGCCCTGGCCAGCGCCCGCATGGCCCAGATCCGGCCCAATCTGGCCCAGATCAGGCCCTGCAAGAGCCTCTGCCAGGAGTCCCTGCCCCGCACCGCTTGTTGAGCGACCCGTCGCGCAGCCCGGAGGACACCTATACACCGCTGATGCTGCTTGCCGTCCGCGTGCCGGGAACCAAGCTCGCGCCGCCCTTGCCAGGGGTGGGCTCCCATGGGAGCCCCTAAAACCTGGCAAGCAGGGCTTAGCCAGCCCTAATCCGGCCCGAGGGGCGAGGGGCCAGATCTGGGCCAAGGCCAGAGCCCCGCAACGCCGGCCAGCGCCACCAGCATCCCGTCCAAGCTTCTCCAGCACCCTCCACACCACCTCCTGCTCCGGTGAGCCGCGCCGCCGCCATCGCTGGCCGCCACCGCCAGGCGGGATCTCCCCTGTTTGCCGCGCCGCCCATGAACCGCCGCCCATGTCAGTCCGCAGGGAGCCACCGCCGTCGTCCAGGAACGCCTGCCTGCAAGGCCACCATGCCGCCGAGGCCGTGCCCCTCACCGAGCACGCCGCCCGCCATGGCTGCCATGGCCCGTGCCATCGCCTCCACGCGCGGGGGAAAGGGGATGCCCCGCCGCCGCCAGCGCCCAGGGATATATCCTTGATAGATATTTCCTTACTGTCTAGATCTGACATGATACTCTCTTCACCTGGGAAGAAAAGTCTGGTGTTCTGTTACTAGACCGATGTCCATAGCTCCTCCGGAATCTTATGGTTCTTCGTTAATTCTATAGAAAGTAAGATATATTTTACCAAATTTATTTTCATTCTTTCCTTTAATTTTAATACATGACGCGAACAGCACAGTGTGTAAAAACAGACGTATATCTTGATTGAGATTTCCTTATCCTCCAGATCTGCCATGATACTCTTCACCTGCAAAGAAAAGGTTAGTGTTCTGTTACTACTTACTAGAGCAATCTCCATCGCTTCTCAAGAATCTTATGGTCTTTTGTTCATTCTTGGCTCCTCGCCCTCTCAAAGGGCTAGCTAGTCACTGGCTGTCACTACAGGAAATCCCAGCAGCGCCGAGGGCCGGGATACAGCGCCGATGGCCAAATATCAGGGTCCTCGGCGTAGTCACCTTCTCAGGCCAGCCCATGAAACGGGCCTTCGGCGTAGAAAAACCGTCGATGTAGGCACGCTAGGGCCGAGGGTGGCCTTCGGCGTATCTCTCGCCCTTAGTGTAGCTAGGGTCAGGTTACGATGCTCGGCACAGTGTAGGAGTGGCATCTACGCCGACGGCATTGTCGTCGGCGTAGTGTTTACATTTTTAATACTGCTTGGACCTTCTAATTTACTCGAAGCTACGCGACGGCAATGTTGTCGGCACTGCCTTTTTTATTTTTTATTTAGTTTAGCCTTATATTTGTAATCATTTATTTATGACAATCTCAATAATTTTAACGTGGTTATATTTTTCCACCGATTATAGGGATTCTTGTGCTCTGAATAGTGGTACCCACATGAAATGACGCCGTGAAAAGGACCACCGGAGCTTCGGAATCCCACTAGAACTTGCATGTGGACCTAGTATATGTGTCAAAATGTGGTGCAAGATCCATGGATGCAATGTGTAGCTCCCTGGTGTGACCTTCTTCACATGCATGTGATTACACCTAGTAGAGTCCTGGACATGTAGCGGTAACAGTCTCGCTGCAGGGTATACTGGGGCTAGAATGTGTTATAAGGTCCCAACCTTTGTTTTCCATGTAGATATGACCTAAACAAAGTTAAACCAACAAAAAAGCACATTGTTGGAACCTCATACAAATAAATCTATAGGGGTAGACCTATGGGCCCCACTTCCTAGGGTTTCGCTGGAAAAGGACCACCGGAGCTCCGGAATCCCACTAGAACATGCATGTGGACCTAGTATATGTGTCCAAATGTGGTGCAAGATCCATGGATGCAATGTCTAGCTCCCTGGTGTGACCTTCTTCACATGCATATGATAACACTTAGTAGAGTCCTAGACGTGTAGGGGTAACAGTCCCACCGCGGGTATGCCAGGGGCTAAAATGTGTTATAAGATCCTAACCTTTGTTTTCCATGTAGATATTACCTAAACAAAGCTAAACCAACAAAAAAGCACATTGTTGGAACCTCATACAAAGAAATCTATAGGGGTAGACCTATGGGCCCCACTTCCTAGGGTTTCGCTGGAAAAGGACCGCCGGAGCTCCGAAATCCCACTAGAACTTGCATGTGGACCTACTATATGTGTCCAAGTGTGGTGGAAGGTCCATGGATACAATGTCCGAAGGGAATATGTCCTGAGAGGCAATAATAAAGTTGTTATTATGTATATTCCAAGTATATGATAGATGTTTATTTTGCATGCTATAATTGTATTAATACGGAAACGTTAATACATGTGTGTTTAATAAACAAACAGAATCCTAGTTATGTCTCTCTTATAAACTAGCTCGTTGATTAACAAGATGATCAAAATTTCCTAATCATGGACATTGGATGTTGTTAATAACGAGGTCACAACATTATTGGAATGGTGTGATAAACATTCATTCGAAGTATATCATTACGATCAAAGTCATTGTGTTTATATTGCTATAACATCATACGAAGTAATCCTAATCCTTAGACCATGAGATCATGTCAATCACTAACACTAGAAGAGTATCTTGATAACATCAAACATCACACCGCAAAAGGGTGACTATAAAGGTGGGTTTAGTTCTATGAAGGTGTTATGTAGAGGCTCATGGATCAAGAGTGGAATTTTTCCATCCTGATGACGGATAGATATACTCTGGGCCCTCTTGGTGATATCACATTAGTTAGCTTGCAAGAAAGTGATGTGATCACTAGAATGTTATATCACGGGAACAAGAAAAGAGTACATGTCGGTAACGAGATCAAACTAGGTATGGAGATACCGATGATCGAATCTCGGACATGTAATATATCGCGAGACAAAGGGATTAAGTTACTAGTGTAAAAGGTTCTCACGATCACAAGAAGTCATCGTTGAATGTGTGGGAGTCATTATGGATCTCCAGGTTCCACTTCTGATTATCGATCTGAGAGGGGTCTCGACCATGTCCGCATTATTCGTGAACCGTAGGGTGACACACTTAAGAGACACCGACACCATTTGGAACAAATATGTTCTAGACGAAAAGAATTACAAAGCGCAGGAATTATTTCACTAGACAACGGAATTGTTTGGGGTGAAATTGCTGAAATTGTTTATGCATGTGAAATAGAATACTAGTAAGGGGTTTTATGCGAATGTTTGTTAATTAATGTAATTGACAAAATTCCGAATAAATAAATAAAAGGAGTTTTATTTAAAGAGAGATTACAATAAATTTGGTGGAAATTTAATGGGATTTTTGAGTGGAGAAATGAAGGGGCATTTTGTGAGTGGGAGCTCCATCCACATGAATGGAGGGAGGGGTGGAACTTATATTTCATATCATAACTCTGTTGTGGTCAAGTCAAAATCTCCATTCATTTCACAAGTCATTTTGAAAACATCTGACGGGGGAACAGTATGGCCACTCCAACTGTCCATAACCGCGGACGCGACTATTCGAATAGTTTGACACTCTGCAGAGATTGTACACTTTCACCACAACATTTGATACATCCGTCAGGAATAAATCCTGAATTCACCATACTCAGTATGCGGATAATCAATCCTAACCTTTCGATTACACGCCCTAGTATAGGCACCTCTCCTATGAGTTTGGCCTCCCAACCATGACCAACTGTCATCTTGGGTACTACACAGGTGGACAATCTTCACAAGGTAGCCTCAGCTCAGACCTTGGCCGTAAGGGAACCCATACTAAGGTATATAAGTTTCCAGTCAAGCCCTACCTAATTTTCGGGTATTGTGGTTGTATGGTAAAATTGGAATGGTATCGCATCCAGACAACCATCAGTTTTATAAAGGGCTAAGGATCATGCCTCAACATTTTCATCATCAAAATCATCTAGTGTTCGGAAACACATGTCAAAATATCTCAGTAGAATGACTAATCATTCTAAGGTTTTCATAACCATTCTCCACCAAGTATTCCCATCTAAAGTTGATAAAGTTTTATGCTTAGCACTAGCATCTACAAGTGGGGGTGAGTACTAATGAGGGGTGGTAAACAAGTGGAGTTTAACTAAGTACAATCTCATGACTTAGGATGACATCAAGATTATCTAGCTTAGGCCAAATTTAATGCTCTTTATGCAACCTTCAATTATCTTCCTAGAATCTACAAGTCACTTAAGTAAACTCTAAGAAATAGCTTTGATAAAGAAATAAAGTAGAAAGCTTACAAGTAAAACTAGGATTGGGTTATCAAGTGAGTATGATCACATATGCTTAAGGCATATAGTTGGCATGGTAACAAGCAAGTATTAGCTTCCATAGGTCAACTTGATTAGTAAGGCTTTCTAAAGTAGAGTATCTTGCAAGTGTTAGCTTGCTCAATCAACTAGTAGTATTAGGCTTGCCTTGTGCAAAGCAGTGGTTGAAGTTCTCCTCGGCTTCTTCTTCGTAGTATCCTCATTCCTCCTCGTATCCTTGGTCGGTACTAGCATCTATGAATAAATACGAGGTACATAATCACCAAACAATAATTAACTACTTTCAATCATCACACACAAGGGTTCTATAGATGATCTAGCATCATCACTAATATTACAAGATTAAAGCTTTGTCTTATTTCTTTTATTTTTAGAAAAGTAATTTCTACTCATTGAAAAACTACTTAAGATTTAATATTCTCCAAACCAAACATGGGATCATGTTGACACATGTCATCACCACATATTTTAGTACAAGGGAATGTGATTTAAAGTGGTGTCACAATTTAACAAGGTTTAACCTTTTATTTTAAATAAAATAAAATGACTAGAAATGCCTATGTGGCATTCTTTTATTATTTGAACATTATTTCTGTAAGTAAACCCATATGTTTTTATATAGTCTTAAAGGTATGATCAAATATGATTTTTGAGAGTTGGAATCAACTCAAAAGCTATTATGGTTTAAATTTGAAAAATGTTTGAATGCAGAAAAGCTTCTGACTTGTTATTTTTACCAAGGTTGATGTATAGGTCCAAATGATTTGAATCCAACGGGCTTGGATTAAGCATTTCAATATATTTCTAACAAAATTGGTTTCATTCAATTTGGTTCACTGAATCGAGCTGCGTTGATTTTTGAAACTAGGTACAGAACTGAGTTTGAATATAAATAGAAAAAGCTAAATTCAAACGAGTGGGCTGCGCGGGAAGGGGTAATGGGCCGGCCCAGTGTCACTTCACTGGGGCGAATCGACAGGGGTCTCTGGTCGTGGCTCTTTAAACGCCGATGCACGGGCGATGTGGTGCGTTGGATTAGAATGAAGATCGACGGCTGAGGGTCGTCGTCGACGATGAACAGGTCACCGGCGAGCTCGAACCCTAGCGGCTCAGTGGGGATGCATAGGGGGCATACCGGGGCTCTAGTGATGACGGCAAGGCGGGCAAACGACGAAGTCGACGACGGCGAACTCAGGGGTGGTCGCGGCAGCTCCGGGAGTGGACAAAATCAACGGCTCCTCTTCTCCTCTGCAGCGGCGAGCTCCGCCCAAATTCCGGCAATGCGCTGCCCGCCTTGCTCCAGCTAAGGGGTGGAACGATCAGTGAGGTGAGGGGAGTGAGATGGTGTAAAGAAATCGAGCGGGGATCGTCTCCTTTTATAGGCTCGACGGCGAGACCGAGAGGGATGGGCAGACGACGGTGGCGACACGGCTACGGGCGGCTAGAGGCATGGTCGAGGTTGGCGATCGACGGGCGGTCTCATGGCGATGCTCTAAGGTTTAAATGAGCTTGTAGGGACGGTGGCAAACGGTCGGGAACGTGCAATGCTCTGCGAGGCAGAGGCGGCGAACTCTGCGGCGAGCGGTGGCTACGGGGCATGGGCGGTGAAACGATCATGTCTGGTGGTCTCCTAGGACGGTGGGGTGCATGCTGGCGGGAGACGAGGGCTCGAGGTGGTCATGTTCCGTGGGAACGGCGTGTGCTCTGTGGTGAGCGTCGGCATGGTCGACAGCGGCGCGGGCGCGGCATTCCTGGTGGTTATGGTCGTTGTCTTCGAGCTAGGGCTGGTCGAGAGGGGGCAGTGAGCATGGGCTACCTCCCAGACAAGGTTGGCACGGCTAGTTCTTCTCCTAGCTTGTTGTCCACACTGGGGTGACATGGGTGCTCTCGACCTGTTCACCATTGATGACATTGGAGAGCTTAGAGTGGTGCTAGAGCTTAGTTAAGATTGCTAGATGATCTACTAAGGCTAGTGTAACCAGAGAGGGAACAAGGTTGGCTCAAAACACTGCTCAAAATAGTGTTTGTGATTTTGTTGATTTGAATCTGCAACCTGTTTGATGAAATGGCCGCATGAACTTAAGTTTTGAATTTTGAAAAGATTTTTAGTGGGTGTGCTAGGCATGTGCTGGTGATACTGTGGATGCTTGGCTTTTGAAAATTGAGCTTGTTTGAGTGGTTTTTGAAATAGTGGGATCTTCCCATATGAAATAGATTCAATTTTAAACTGTCATTTAAACTAAGCATTTAAATGTTTTTGGATGATCACAAAGTGGGACTTGGTTCCTTGTTATGATTAATATCAAGGGGTGCAAAGATCCATACATGTTTCTGTTAAGTTCTGAAAGTTAGAGATAGCCAAAGTAGGCATGGGAGTTAATTTGGCCCAAGTGACCATTCACTTAATTTGTTTGTTTTGATTTGTTTGAATTTGGGAAAAGTTTGGGGATTGTTTAGATGATGTTTATTTCACCTAAGAATCATTTCACAAGCAAAGAAACACAGAACCATGGCAATTCAAAAGAATCCAAATTTTAATACATACACATATGAATGCTTTCATATTTTTAATTTGAAAAGTTTTTGTTAACCCTAAATTTGAAGATTAGAGTTTGATGATTTAAGTTTAATATTTTTGGGATGTTACAGGTTCCCTCTTCCTCCTATATAAAGCCCATCTCCCCCTCTTTCATACTCACACCTCCTCGTGAAGAATCTCTCTCCCCCTCTAGTTTATCCATCATGGTCTCGGACTAGCGAGATACATGTTCCCAGTGCCTTTTCGTTTGGAAAGAGTAGTTGCTTCCGCTGCATCGCTGGAGCAGGGAGGCGGAGGTTGTTCGGTGGCTTTAACATGTGTGCGAGCACGGATGTGCTGCTGATTTGTGGTGCTGGACTTCTTCTCGATCTTGAGATCGGCAAGCATTCATCTACATCATCCATGAGTACAACCGCATTAAACTTTGTCGGTCTATAAGGATATGTTCTCTATGGATGTATATCCACCCGTTGCTTGTATCTAGTTGACAGATCTTGGTACTTAGTTGTTCTCATCGTAGGAAATTTTCTGTTTTCTATGTTGCAAACCCTACAATGTCTAGCTCCCCGGTGTGACCTTCTTCACATGAGACATTCTCTCCCATAGCGATGCTAAAATCAGTTAGGATTATTGATACGCCCAATTTCCATCACCATTCTATATCAGAATCTACCTCTATTCATTTATATTTGTCTTATTATCAGGTATTACTTATTGTTTTTCCTCTGTTTATGTGTGTTGTATGATTCTTGGAGGATGGACTGCCGGAGTCTAGATTCTGATGGAAAAGAAGGAGTTTCGGTGCAATTTTGCAAAGATCAGAAAAATACCATAAAAATATGAGAACATATTATTTTACCAGAAGACGAAGGAAGCCAGAAGGAGGGACGGAGAAGGGCCTCAGGGGGACCACACCCCCTAGGCACGGTCCCACCTGACCCCACGCCTAGGGAAGGTGTGGCCCACCTGCCCGGCCTCCGACTCTGCCCCTTCGCCTATATCTTCCCTACGAAACCATAAGGCTAGGAGAGCGACCATAGATAGATTTCCGCCACCTCTCGGGGCGGAAAACACCGAGAGAGAAAGATCTCTCCGGCAGACAGATTTCTGTCGGGGGAATTCCTTCCCGGAGAGGGGAGACCGTCTCCATGAACACCGTCATCAAGCTAGGCTTCATTGGGATCATCATCATCATCATCCACACCATCATCTCCACCAGCACTATCATCACCGTTCCGTCCCGCTGTAACAATTGTGTTGGATATTGCTTTAGTTCTTAGGGAAAACTTTCTTGGTGTTGATTACTATTGTAGTTGATGCTTGTGAGTGGAACCATTGGATTATTGTTTATGTTTAGATTGTTATCCATTACCATATCATCTTTTATCTTGATTCATATGATGTCTTGTGAGTAGTTCGTTTAGTTCTTGAGGACATGGGAGAAGTCATGTTGTTAGTAGTAAATCTGTGATGAGTTATTATTCAATGGTTTAGTATTTAAGTTGTGGTGCTATTCTTCTAGTGGTGTCATGTGAACGTCACTACATGACACTTCACCATTTATGGGCCTAGGGGGATGCATTGTGTATTTGGCTACTAATTGTGGGGTTGCCGGAGTTTTAGAAACCTGAACCCCCGTTAGGACACCTTTGCACATGGGAGTGTAGGATCTCAGAGTTTAAGGCTATGGTTAGGTTTATATCTTAATTGCTTTCCTGTAATTGCGGATGCTTGCAGGGGTTTTAATCACAAGTATGTATTAGTCCAAGTTAGGTCGGTACCTTCGCACAGGTTCACCCACACAACACTTACAACACCAAAGAAGAGTACTTAGCTATTTGAAGCGAAAGCACTTGACAGAATTCCCATGTGTCCTCGAGAACGTTTGGTCCTTATAAGTATTTCCACCGGCTTGTCCTTTGCTAAGAAAGGATTGGGCCACTTTCTCTGTTTGTTCATTACTTTTGTTACTTTCTCCTTGTTTTGTTGCCTTTTCAGAAAACAACTAAAAATCCGTTTGCTAAGTATTCACATACCACTGTTCAGCACCTTCTGCTCCTCGTTGGAATCGACACTCCTATTTATCAAAAGTACTACGATACACCCCCTATACTTGTGGGTCATCAATACTATTTTCTTGCGCCGTTGTCGGGGAGTGAAGCGCTATTGAAGAGTGGAACTGGTAAGGGAAACTTTTACTGTGAGTATTTCTTTTGTTACCGCTTGTTACTTTGTTTCCAATATGGATAAACCACTTGGTTTTCTGTTTGGGAAAACTACTACCACTGCTAGGGTAGTATATGAACCACCTCCTGTTGAGATAGATCCTTTTAAGATACCTACAAGTATTGTTAATTGTGTTATGGATAATTTTGGGGGATGGAACTGTCCATCCTGGTGATCACTTGCTTTTTATCCATGAATTATGCAGGTTGTTTAAGTGTACAGGTATCACAACTGACCAGGTGAAGAATAAGTTACTCTCCATATCCTTTAAAGGGAGAGCTGAAGAATGGTATAAGCTGCTGAAGAATGGACAATCCATGGAATGGGAGGAGATGGCATATCTATTTTACTCTAAATTTTATCCTCCCAGTGAAATTCATAAGGATAGAAATCTTATATATAACTTTTGGCCTCTTGATGGAGAGAGTACAACTCAAGCTTGGGGGAGATTGAAGTTACTAATGCTTAAATGTCCTATTCATGAACTCCCTAATAATATTATTCTCAATAACTTTTATGCAAGGCTTCCTCTTCATGATAAAGATTTACTAGATGCTTCTTGTGCTGGATCATTCACACGTATGAAGGAAGAAGCTAAATGGGATCTCTTAGACCGCATTCAATATAACACTGAAGCTTGGGAGAATGACAAAGGAAGAAAGTCAGGTATAAACTATGATTATGAATGCATTAAATCTTTTATGGGAACTGATAACTTCCGTGATATTAGCAATGAGTTTGGTATTGATCCTCAAGTTCTTGTAAAATGTTTTAATGCCTCTGCCTCTTATATTGAAATTCCTAAGAAAGAGTGGGACAGGTACCACGCTCCTTATAAAGACATTGTCACCCATGTTCTTGCTAGCACAGAGGTTTATACTGTCGATCCTATTTTGCATGAACCTTATGTTGAGAAAATCCCTTTTCCCTCCAAGGTAAGGGAGCATTCTACTATGTCTAATGTTGTTAGCAAAAGCGCAAAGAAAACTGTAGGGTCCGATGAGCTTATTGATATGGAACCTGTGGTAGCTATTGTGAAATATCTTGTCACTAGAAATATAGAGATGAGCATATTGTATTCTGTGAAGATGCTACTAATATTGTCTCTCATCCTAAGAAAGTTAGAAAAGCTAGTGTTCCTATGCTTTCTGTTAGAATTGGTAGTCACAGTTATTATGGTTTATGTGATATTGGTGCTAGTTCTAGCGCTATTCCTTATGAGATTTACAGGGAAATTATGCATGATATTTGTCCTTGTGAGATTGAGGACATTGATGTGGTTATTCACCTTGCTAATAGAGAGCAAGTTTGCCCCATTGGTATTGTAAGAGATGTGGAGGTCCTTTGTGGTAAGATTAAATATCCTGCTAATTTTCTAGTACTTGGTAAAGAAGCTAGTAAAACCTATCCCATTATCTTTGGTAGACCTTTCCTTAATACTTGTGGGGCTATCATAGATTGTAGGAAGGAAAAAGTTTTGACTAAGTTTGCTAGAGAATCTTATGAGTTTAAAAACTCCTTATGAAAATGAACTACTTCATGAGGATTTCAGGGTTGAACAACTGTCTGCTATTTCTCTTGCTCCCAACAATGCTTTGCAGAAGTTCATGGAAGACCATGAAAGTGATGTCTTCATGAAGTAAAGAAATGAGATTGACGAAGTTTTTCTTCATCAGCCGGAACAACTTAAGCATAATCTACCCGTGGAAGATTTGGGTACCACACTACCACCTAAAAGGGATCCTGTTTTTAATTAAAACCTTTACCTGATGATCTTAAATATGCTTATCTTGATGATCAAAAAATATATCCTATTATTATTAGTTCTAAACTTTTAGGGAAGGAAGAAGAAAGGTTATTGTAAGTATTGAAGAAACACCGAGGAGCTATGGGTTATACTGTTGATGATTTAAAGGGGATTTCTCCTACCATATGTTAGCATGCTATTAATATAGAGCCTTATGCGAAACCAATAATTGAGCACCAATGTCATCTAAATCCTAAGATGAAGGATGTGGTAAGAAATGAGGTATTAAAACTCCTTGATGCTTATATTATTTATCCTATTGCTGATAGTCAATGGGTTAGCCCTATTCATTGTGTTCCCAAGAAAGGGGGAATAACTGTTGTTCCTAATGAGGATAATGAGCTTATACCCCAAAGAGTAGTGGTTGGGTATAGAATGTGCATTGATTTTATAAAGATTAATAAAGTTACTAAGAAAGATCATTATCCTTTGCCCTTTATTGATCAAATGCTTGAGAGGTTGTCTAAAAAGACTAACTTTTGCTTTCTTGATGGTTATTTTGGGTTTTCTCAAATTGCTGTGAAAGCATAGGACCAAGAGAAAACCACTTTCACTTGTCCTTATGGTACTTATTCTTATAGGCGTATGCCTTTTGGTTTATGTAATGCTCCTGCTACCTTTCAGGGATGTATGTCTCCTATCTTTCATGGTTTTTGTGAAGAAATTGTGGAGGTTTTATTGGACGATTTTTCCGTCTATGGAACATCTTTTGATAACTGTTTGCACAACCTTGATAAAGTTTTGCAGAGATGTGAAGAAACCAACCTTGTTCTTAATTGGGAGAAATGTCATTTCATGGTTAATGAAGGGATTGTTCTTGGACACAAGATCTCTGAAAGAGGCATTGAAGTTGACAGAGCCAAAATGAAGAAATTGAAAAGATGCCTTGCGCTAGAGATATCAAAGGTATTCATAGTATTCTTGGTCATGCTGGTTTCTATAGGAGGTTTATTAAAGATTTCTCCAAAATTTTAAAGCCCCTTACTAATCTTCTTAAAAAATATGTGCCTTTTGTTTTTAATGATGATTGTAAGGAAACTTTTGAAACCTTGAAGAAAGCTTTGACAACTGCTCCTATTGTCCAACCACCTGATTGGAGTTTACCTTTTGAAATCATGTGTGATGCTAGTGATTTTGCTGTGGGTGATGTCCTTGGACAACGTGTTGATAAGAAGTTGAATGTTATTCATTATGCTAGCAAGACTCTTGATGCTACTCAAAGGAATTATGCTACTACTGAAAAGAGCTCTTAGCTGTAATCTTTGCTTGTGATAAGTTTAGACCTTATATTGTTGATTCTAAGGTTACTATTCATACTGATCATGCAGCTATCAAATACCTTATGACAAAGAAGGACACTAAGCCTGGGCTTATAAGGTGGGTGTTTCTTTTACAAGAGTTTGATCTGCATATTGTGGATAGGAAAGGTGCTGATAATTTATCTCGTTTGGAAAACATTTCTTTTGACCATTTGCCTTTTAATGATAGTTTTCCAAATGAGCAGTTAGCTGCAATAAGGTTAAGTCCGCATGAGAGTCCTTGGTATGCTGATTATGCTAACTTTATTGTTTCCAAGTATTTTCCTCCAACCTTCATAGCTCAGCAAAGAAGGAAATTCTTTTATGATCTAAGGCATTACTTTTGGGATGACCCACACTTATATAAAGGAGTAGATGGTATTTTGCGAAGATGTGTTCCAAAATTTGAACAACAAGAGATATTGAGAAAATGTCATGGCAATGCTTATGGAGGACATCATGCTGGGGATATGACTACACAAAATGTTTTACAATTTGGATTTTATTGGCCTACCCTTTTTAAAGATGTAAGGAAGTTTTTCTTATCATGTGATGAATGCCAACGAGTAGGTAACATCTCTAGACGCAATGAAATGCCTATGAGTTATTCTCTTGTTATTGAACCTTTTGATTGTTGGGGATTTGACTTTATGGGGCATTTTACTCCTTCAAAGGGGTATACTCATATTCTTGTTGTTGTTGACTATGTTACAAAATGGGTGGAAGCCATACCTACAAATAGTGTTGATGGTAAGACCTCTTTGAAAATGCTTAAAGATGTCATTTTTCCTAGGTTTGGTGTGCCTAGATATCTCATGACTTAGGGAGGCTCTCATTTTATTCATGGGGGTTTTATAAAAACTCTGGCTAAGTATGATGTAAACCACATAATTTCTTCAGCTTATCACCCCCAAACTAGTGGGCAAGTAGAACTTTCAAATAGGGAAATTAAATCTATCTTGCAGAAGACTGTCAATAGATCTAGGAAAAATTGGGCTAAAAAGTTGAATGAAACTTTGTGGGCTTATAGAACTACTTATAAAAATCCTATGGGGATGTCTCCTTACAAAATGGTCTATGGGAAAGCTTGTCATTTGCCTTTAGAATTATAACACAAAGCTTATTGGGCAGTGAAAGAGTTGAATAGAGATTTTAGACTTGCTGGTGAGAAAAGACTGCTCGATTTAAGTAATCTAGATGAGTGGAGAGGGGAAGCTTACGAAAATGCTAGGATCTTTAAGGAAAAAGTAAAAAGATGGCATGATAGGAGAATTCTCAAAAGGGAGTTCCATGTTGGTGAGAAAGTTCTTTTGTATAGGTCTCGTCTTAGTTTTTTGCAGGGAAACTACTCTCCAAATGGGAAGGACCTTTTGTTATCAAGGAAGTTTACCGTTCATGTGCCATCAAAATTTCTTCTCTAAAGGATGACACAACACATGTGGTTAATGTTTAAAGACTAAAACATTATATTTCTAGAGATTCTTACAATGAAGATGTGGATGTTATTCAAATGGTGACTTCAGAAGAATTTATCAGAAACCAAACACTAGAAACTACAGAGTTCGCCCTTGAATAGGTAAAAGTGGTGAAAACAGAAGGTTCGTGAAACCCCAATCCATTTATATTTTTGATGTTTTTAATACATAAGTGAAGTTACGAGACGAAATTGAAGAGGAAACGAAGCCCGAGGAGGACACACCCACCCTAGGCGCGGGCCTAGCCTGGCCGCACCTAAGGGGGGTGTTCCCCCCTCGAACTCCGCCTAAGCCTCGTTTCCATGTCAAAACCTTCCTTATGCATTGAAACTTCATAATATATAATCCCCTGGATCCCCCGAGGTTCTTGCACCGTGTTCTCGTTTCGATCTATTTCTGTCAGGAAAATTCTCAGATTTGGAGCCTCAATGTCTTCCTCTGGATCACCCACGGAGGGTTCCTCTGCGGACGTCCTCAACCCATACATGTATGAGTTGAGGATTCATCCCAAAGAGTTGACCCTCACGGAGGGGAAGGTACAAATGAAAGAATTTCAAGGCCCTAAAGGAGAAGGCAGTATGGAAGATAGGATGGAAGCATTAGAACAGGAAGTTTTCAGGTACAAGAAGATGGCAGAACACGAAGTGGATGTTATTCAGAAGATAAGTTCAGAACTCATCACCAAGCATGAGGGAGAAGTATCTGAGCTCCAAGAAGAGATCTTTTCACTTCGTGAGACCACCAACCAATTGCAAGAACAACTCTATGACACAGAACCAAAACTGTGAGTATGAGGCTAGATTTGATCGCATAAGCTCTGCTGCTAGTTTCAGGATTGCGGAGACAAGGACATCCTTTTTGGATGGGGAACCATTGCCTTGTAAGGTTTATGATGACAAGAGAACACCACCACCACCAAGGGAGTAATTCGTCATCAGGTTTGGCATCCCCTTGGCTTGTTCCAAGCTTGGGGGAGTGCCGCGGTATCACCACCATTATCTTTTATCTTTTACCTTTTAGTGGATTCATATCTGGGGTAGAGGGGTTATCTTATAGTTTGGTTTCCATGTGGAAGTATCTCTCCTTTAGTTGATTATCGTTGTATCCCTTGGTGTGAGTGCCTTTATTGGAATATTAATGAGAAGTCTCATCTTTTACCTTTTGCACTTCTTATTTTTAGTTTGCAATCTCTATTATATGATGGATCTTGTTGATCAGTATAGGAACCACTTTGGGATCATCAAGTGGATCTAAATTGGTTTTGGCAAACCGAGTTCTGGTCAGTAGAATTACTATGAAAGAGAAAAAGAAACAAAAAGCTTATAGGTATTTTGTATCATTTGTTTTCTTTCTTGTTGGGTCATAAGCTTAGTATTCTTTATTTAAGATTCTTTTGTGTCTTCAAGGAAGGTTGCATGTTTGGCTTTATTACTTGTATGTTTGCTTGTTTCTTTCAACTCTCTTGCTTGCTACCCAGCCTTGCTAGCCAAAAACCTGTTTTGAGAAGGCATACTTCTCATGTTTCCAAAATCCTTCAAACCAAAACTTTTGCCACTTGTGTCCACCATATCTACCCAGTAGCATTGTTGCTATTCCAAGCAAATTCTCAAGATTCATCTACCTTTCAAATTAAAAAGTATTTTGTTATGTGAAAACTAGTTAGTAAAGCTCTCACGAACTTGATGGCACACTTTATTTACTTGCCCCTAATAGACTTGAACCATTGTGAACATCAAAGTTGTATATGCTTGCATCTATACGTTGAAATTAGCAGAATTGTGCTATCACAGGGAACGTTTTCAACATTGCACTTGTACTCTGTACAAAGTTGATATCGTGCTCTTTTGTCTATGGATGTCAACGGTGTGAAATAAAGAGGGAACTTGTAAGTCCATGGAGTTTGTATCCTGTGTTAGAGAAACGCCTGGGCCGCTAGCATAAGCCATGCTTAATCATGGTGGAAACTTGCAGCATCACCATAGTGAGTCATCTATGAAGCATCCTCAATAAAAAGCTATGCATATGGTAAATAAAAAGATTGCTAAGATGCTCATTGTCTGCTTGCCTTGTCATTTTGGTTATGGGAAAGCTCCTGTACCATGTGCAAGGGGTACCCCGTTGGCAGTTCTCAATGATATGCAAATACTTACAATGAAAAGAACTTACCTGAACCCAAAGTTGAGTATGCATGAGGTGTGGCCCTCGTATTCAAGGGACATGAGATTGCCAACTTATATTTCGTCAAGCATATACTACATATTTGTTCACTTTAACCTCAATCATATCAAGATGCTTATGATAGGGGCAATGAGGGCTCAAAGCTAGTAAGTACCATAATCTTTTGGAAGCTCTTTATGAATTGTAATCCCTGCTACCCTCTAAGAAGGGACCTTTCTCCTAGTTACCAGTTGAGTCAGTAAACCTACTCCCTCTCTATCTCCAGCAAGCATTTAAGTTGTTGTGTTTCAAGCATTTATATGGTGATTTATTCAATAATGTTCTTTATCTTCCTTGTTTGCACAAAAATCTTATGTATTGAGTATTACTATGAAAGCCTTCACTTGTGAAAAACCCTTTTGAGCAAAGAGTGGTCCTGTTTTGAAACTTCTACAAAAAGCTTTTGTGAAACTATTTGCCAGGTGTTCTCTGACCAAGAACAAGTTTGCCAATTCCAATTATGATTTATCTTTTTGCATCTCTGTTGTGACTGCTGTACTTGGTTGCAAGCTAAGTTATATAATGGTGAGTTGCTTTATTCTATGAGTTGTGCAATGGTAAGTGTGATGCTTCTTGTTCGTATTCTTTTATCGACACTTCACTCCATAAACCTGTGGACATGTTTACTGAGCTCAGTATTCGCTTGGGGACAAGCGAAGTCTAAGCTTGGGGGAGTTGATACGCCTAATTTGCATCACCATTCTATATCATAATCTACCTCTATTCATTGATATTTGTCTTATTGTGAGGTATTACTTATGGCTTTTTCATATGTTTATGCATGTTGGATGATTCTTGGAGGATGGACTGCCGGAGTCTGGATTCTGATGGAAAAGAAGGCGTTTCGGTGCAATTTCGCAAAGATCAAAAAAATATGGAAACATATTATATTACCAGAAGACGAAGGAAGCCAGAAGGAGGGATGGAGAAGGGCCTCAGGGGGCCCACACCCCCTAGGCGCGGTCCCACCTGACCCCACGCCTAGGGCAGGTGTGGCCCACCTGCCCGGCCTCCGACTCCGCCCCTTCTCCTATATCTTCCCTATGAAACCCTAAGGCCAGGAGAGAGACCACACATAGATTTCCACCGCCTCTGGGGGCGGAAACACCGAGAGAGAAAGATCTCTCCGGCAGACAGATTTCTGCCGAGGGAATTCCTTCCCGGAGAGGGGAGACCGTCGCCATCAACACCGTCATCAAGCTACGCTTCATCGGGATCATCATCATCATCCACGCCATCATATCCACCAGCACCATCATCACCACTTCATCCCGCTATAACAATTGTGTTGGATATTGCTTTAGTTCTTAGGGGAAACTTTCCTGGTGTTGATTACTATTGTAGTTGATTCTTGTGAGTGGAACCATTGGATTATTGTTTATGTTCAGATTGTTATCCATTACCATATCATCTTTGATCTTGATCCATATGATGTCTTGTGAGTAGTTCGTTTAGTTCTTGAGGACATGGGAGAAGTCATGTTGTTAGTAGTAAATCTGTGATGAGTTATTATTCAATGGTTTAGTATTTAAGTTGTGGTGATATTCTTCTGGTTGTGTCATGTGAACGTCGACTACATGACACTTCACCATTTATGGGCCTAGGGGGATGCATTGTGTATTTGGCTACTAATTGTGGGGTTGCTGGAGTGATAGAAACCTGAACCCCCGTTAGGACACCTTTGCACAAGGGAGTGTATGATCTCAGAGTTTAAAGTTGTGGTTAGATTTATATCTTAATTACTTCCTGTAGTTACGGATGTTTGTAGGGGTTTAATCACAAGTATGTATTAGTCCAAGTAAGGTCGGTATGTTAGCACAGGTTCACCCACACAACACATACAACACCAGAGAAGAGTACTCGGCTATTTGAAGTGAAAGCACTTGAGTATTCCCATGTGTCCTCGAGAACGTTTGGTCCTTATAAGTATTTCCACCGGCTTGTCGTTTGCTAAGAAAGGATTGGGCCACTTGCTCCGTTTGTTCATTACTTTTGTTACTTGCTCCTTGTTTTTTTGCCTTGTGAGAAAACCACTAAGAATCCGTTTGCTAAGTATTCACATGGATTTCCTGCTCCATACCACTATTCAGCACGTTCTGCTCCTCGTTGGTATCGACACTCCTATTTATCGAAAGTACTACGATGCACCGCCTACACTTGTGGGTCATCAGTTATGTTAGCAATTGCTGCATATTTCGACTATGAGATATGTCAGATGTATGTCAAAACTGTGGTGCTCAATGGAAACATTGAAGAAGACTTGTATATGATACAACCAAAGGGTTTTGTCAATCCTAAGGATGCTGACAAGGTATGCAAGCTTCAGCTTTCCATCTATGGACTGAAACAAGCATCTCGGAGTTGGAATCTCCGCTTTAATGAGGTGATCAAAGAGTTTGGATTTGTCCAAACTTATGGAGAGTCTTGTATTTACAAGAAAGTGAGTGGGACCAATGTGGCATTTCTGATATTATATGTGGATGACATATTACTCATCGGAAATGATGTAGATCTTTTAAATATTGTTAAATGTTATCTAAACAGCAAAATTTCAATGAAGGACCTAGGTGAAGCATCATACATATTAGGCATAAGGATCTATAGAGATAGATTAAGGCGCCTGATAGGGCTATCACAGAGTACATACCTTGATAAGATTTTAAAGAAGTTTAAAATGGGCAAAAGTAAGAAGGGGTTCTTACCTATGTTGCAAGGCAAGACATTGAGTAATACTCAAAGTCTGGCTACAGAGGAAGAAAGATAGATAATGGACAAGATCCCCTATGCTTCAGCCATAGGCTCTATAATGTATTCCATGCTATGTACAATACCGGATGTGGCACATGCTATTAATTTGACTAGTAGATACCAATATGATCCAGGTTCGGAACACTAGATAGTGGTCAAGAATATCCTTAAGTACTTAAGAAGAACTAAGGAAATGTTTCTCGTGTATGGAGGTGAAGAAGAGGTCGTCGCTAAATGTTATGTTGACGCTAGCTTCGACACCGATCTGGATGACTCTAAGTCTCAATCCGGATACGTATTTGTCATGAACGGAGGAGCGATTAGTTTGAGGAGTTTCAAATAACCCGTGGTGGTGGGATGGTCCATTGTAGGATGATATTCCTAAGGCCTTGAATTCGTTGTCAAGGTGATCAGGGTCCTCTCCCTGGTCGTATCGAACCTGTGACTTCTCTCCTTTATTAAGACAATTCAGTCTAACTCCTCCGCTTGTGCAGGCCCCCATCAATTCCTTTGAGTTTCGTTCCTGCGACCGTACTCCCCAGGCGGAGTGTTTCACGCATTATCTGGGCCCCTGATCCGCGTAAACCAAGGGCGAACACTGATTCGGTGTCATGTCACCCTTTTGGGTTCAAAATTCCACCTGCTTCTGGCTCGAGTTCGCCTTCAGCTCCTCTCCCCAATTCAGTTGTGGAACTAAAAACAAACCTATGCCTACGCAAATGGCTTACGATCTGGCCAACTCACAATCTCCTTCTTGCTTGCTGATCCTAGAACAGGGCCACCTGCGAGGTAGACTTTTTACTGTGGCCCGTCAAATAGTTTAGGTGGCTTCATCTTAGGTGACATGCGAAGCGATCATTACTATATGGTCAGTTTGAATAGCAAAACAGGACATGTTGACAACTCATCTGACTAGAATCTTCCTACTAACACAGCTGTTCAAATCTCAGCGCGCAAAACAGAAGAAGGAAATAGACAAAAATCTTAAGGTAGCCATGAATTGTTACAATCAATATGTAGATTCAATCCTAAGTGATCAAGGGATTAAGAATTGGTAGGAATATGAGAATGGAAGATGGAATGAGTGCTCGGTATGAGAGAGATTCTTATCCAGGGGTTTGGTATCTTATGCCCCCTAGTTTGCAACATAGAGCAGAAATGGTTGAAACGGCTCCCATTGTGTGTGGGAATTCTTGCAAACAACGGAGGCCGAATATGTTGCTGCTTCGGAAGCAGCTCAGGAAGAAGTTTGGATGAAGGAGTTCATAAATGAACTAGGTGTGGTTCCTAGCACGTTGGACCCAATGGTGATCTATTGCGACAACAATGGAGCCATAGCCAATGCCAAGGAACCAAGGTCTTGCAAGAATTCCAAGCATATTAAGCGTCAGTTTCACTCCATCCCCGAACATGTCAAGGATGGAGATATAAAGATTTGTAAAGTACACAAAGATTTCAATGTAGCAGATCCGTTGACTAAAACTCTCCCTAGGGCAAAACAAAATCAACACCATAACTCCATGAGTGTTAGATTTATCACTACATAACTAGATTATTGTCTCTAGTGCAAGTGGGACACTAAAGGGAATATGCCTTGAGAGGTAATAATAAAGTTGTTATTATGTATATTCCAAGTATATGATAGATGTTTATTTTGCATGCTATAATTGTATTATACGGACACGTTAATACATGTGTGTTAAATAAACAAACAGAAAGTTCCTAGTTATGCCTCTCTTATAAACTGGATCGTTGATTAACAAGATGATCATGGTTTCCTGATCATGGACATTGGCTATTGTTAATAACGAGGTCACAACATTATTGGAATGGTGTGATGAATATTCATCCAAAGTATAGCATTATAATCAAAGTCATTGTGTTTATATTGCTATAAAATCATATGAAGTAATCCTAATCCTTAGACCATGAGATCATGTCAATCACTAACACTAGAAGAGTATCTTGATAACATCAAACATCACACCGTAATAGGGTGACTATAAAGGTGGGTTTAGTGCTACGAAAGTGTTTTGTAGAGGCTCATGGATCAAGAGTGGAATTTGTCCATCCCAATGACAGATAGATATACTCTGGGCCATCTCGGTGATATCACATTAGTTAGCGTGCAAGCAAGTGATGTGATCACTAGAATGTTATATCATGGGAACAAGAAAACAGTACATGTCGGTAATGAGATCAAACTAGGTATGGAGATACCGATTATCGAGTCTCGGACATGTAATATATCGTGAGACAAAGGGATTAAGTTACTAGCGTAAAAGGTTCTCACGATCACAAGAAGTCATTGTTGAATATGTGGGAGTTAGTATGGACCTCTAGGTCCCGCTTCTGATTATCAATCCAAGAGGGGACTCGATCATGTCCACATTATTAGCGAACCATAGGGTGACACACTTAAGAGACACTGACACCATTTGGGACAAATATGTTCTAGACGAAAATAATTACAAAGCGCAGGAATTATTTCACTAGACACTGGAATTGTTTCAGGTGAAATTGCTGAAATTGTTTCTGCATGTGAAATAGAATACTAGTAAGAGGTTTTATGTGAATGTTTGTTAATTAATGTAATTGACAAAATTCTGAATAAATAAATAAAATGAGTTTTATTTAAAGAGAGATTACATTAAATTTGGTGGAAATTTAATAGGATTTTTGAGTGGAGAAATGAAGGGGCATTTTGTGAGTGGGAGCTCCACCCATATGAATGTAAGGAGGGTAGGGGCAGCCCCCATGTGCCGGCCTCTCCCTTGGGGTTCCCTCCTCCTCCTATATAAAGCCCCTTCTCCGTCTCTCATACTCACACCTCCTCGTGAAGGATCTCTCTCCCCCTCTAGTTTATCCCCATGGTCTTGGACTAGCGAGATACATGTTCCTGGTGGCTTTTCGTTTGGAAAGAGTTGTTGCTTCTGATGCATCGCTGGAGTGAGCAGGAAGAGATTGTTTGGTGGCTTGAACGTGTGTTAGAGCACGGATGCGCTGCTGATGTGCGGCGCCGGACTTCTTGATCCTGAGATCGACAAGAGTTCGTCTACATCATCGACGAGTACAACCTTGTTAAACTTTGTCGGTCTACAAGGGTATGTTCTCTATGGATGTATAACCACCCGTTGCTTGTATCTAGTATATAGTTCTTGGTACTTAGTTGTTCCCATCGTAGGAAGTTATTTTTTCTATGCCGCGAACCCTACAATGTCTAGCTCCCCGGTGTGACCTTCTTCACATGTGTGCGATAACACTTAGTGGAGTCCTGGACGTGTAGGGGTAACAGTCCCGCTGCGGGTATACCGGGGGCTAGAATGTTTTATAAGATTCCAACCTTTGTTTTCCATTTAAATATGACCTAAACAAAGCTAAACCAACAAAAAGCACATTGTTGGTACCCATACAAAGAAAGCTATAGGGGTAGACCTGCGGGCCCCACTTCCTAGGGTTTCGCTAGAAAAGGACCGCCGGAGCTCCAGAATGCCACTAGAACTTGCATGTGGATCTAGTATATGTGTCCAAGTTTGGTGGAAGGTTCGTGGATGCAATGTCTAGCTCCCCGGTGTAACCTTCTTCACATGCGTGCGATAACACTTAGTAGAGTCCTGGACGTGTAGGAGTAACAGTCCCGCTGCGGGTATACTAGGGGCTAGAATGTGTTATAAGGTCCCAACCTTTGTTTCCATGTAGATATGACCTAAACAAAGCTAAACCAACAAAAATCACATTGTTGGAACCTCGTACAAAGAAAGCTATAGGGGTAGATACGGGCCCCACTTCCTAGGGTTTCCCTAGAAAAGGACCGCTGGAGCTCCGGAATCCCACTAGAACTTGCATGAGGACCTAGTACATGTCTCCAAGTGTGGTGGAAGGTCCATGGATGAAATGTCTAGCTCCCCGGTGTGACCTTCTTCACACGCGTGCGATAACACTTAGTAGAGTCTTGGACGTGTAGGGGTAACAGACCCGTTGCGGGTATACCAGGGGATATAATGTGTTATAAGGTCGCAACCTTTGTTTTCCATGTATATATACCTAAACAAAGATAAACCAACAAAAAATCACATTGTTGGAACCTCGTACAAAGAAAGCTATAGGGGTAGACCTGTGGGCCCCACTTCCTAGGGTTTCACTCGAAAAGGACCGCCGAATCTCTGGAATCCTACTAGAACTTGCATGTTGACCTAGTATATGTGTCCAAGTGTGGTTGAAGGTCCATGGATGCAACTTCTAGCTCCCCGGTGTGACCTTCTTCACATGCGTGCGATAGCACTTAGTAGAGTCCTGGACGTCTTGGGGTAACAGTCCCGCTGTGGGTATACCGGGGGCTACAATATGTTATAAGGCCCCAACCTTTGTTTTCCATGTAGATATGACCGAAACAAAGCTAAACCAACAAAAAATCACATTGTTAGAACCTCGTACAAAGAAAACTATAGGGGTAGACCTGAGGGCCAACATAGAAGGGTTTCACTGGAAAAGGACCGCCGGACCTCCGAAATCCCACTAGAACTTTCATGTGGACCTACTATATTTGTCCAAGTGTGGTGGAAGGTCCATGGATGCAATGTCTAGCTCCCGGTGTGACCTTCTTCACATGTGTGCGATAACACTTAGGAGAGTTGTGGACGTGTAGGGGTAGCAGTCCCGCTGCGGGTATATCGGGGGTAGAATATGTTATTAGGTCTCAACCTTTGTTTTCCATGTAGATATGACCTAAATAAAGCTAAACCAACAAAAATCACGTTGTTGGAACCTCGTACAAAGAAAGCTATAGGGGTAGACCTGCAGGCCCCACTTCCTAGGCTTTCACTAGAAAAGGTCCGCTGGAGCTCCGGAATCCCACTAGAACTTGCATGTGGACCTAGTATATGTGTCCAAGTGTGGTGGATGGTCCATCGATGAAATGTCCAGCTCCGTAGTGTGACCTTCTTCACATGTGTGCGATAACACTTAGTAGAGTCCTGGACGTGTAGGGGTAGATTGTGTTATAAGGTCCCAACCTTTGTTTTCCATGTATATATAACCTAAACAAATATAAACCAACAAAAAGTCACATTGTTGGAACCTCGTACAAACAAATCTATAGGATTAGACCTACAGGCCCCACTTCCTAGGGTTTCGCTGAAAAAAAGGATGGCCGGAGCTCCGGAATCCCAATAGAACTTTCATGTGGACCTAGTATATGTGTCCAAGTGTGGTGGAAGGTCCATGGATGCAATGTCTAGCTCCCCGGTGTGACCTTCTTCATATGCGTGTGATAACACTTAGTAGAGTCATGGACGTGTAGGGGTAGCAGTCCCGCTGCGGGTATACTGGGGGCTAGAATGTGTTATAGGGTCCCAACCTTTGTTTTTCACGTAGATATGACCTAAAAAGGATAAACTAACAAAAAGCACATTGTTGGAACCTCATACAAATAAATATATAGGGGTAGACCTGCGGGCCCCACTTCCTACGGTTTCGCTCGAAAAGGACCGTCGGAGCTCCAGAATCCCACTAGAACTTGCATGTGGACCTAGTATGTGTGTCCAAGTGTGGTGGACGGTCCATGCATGCAATGTCTAGCTCCCCGGTGTGACCTTCTTCGCATGCGCACGATAACACTTAGTAGAGTCCTGGACGTGTAGGGGTAACAGTCCGGCTGAGGGTATACCGAGGTACAGAATGTGGTAAGGTCCCAACCTTTGTTTCCATGTAGATATGACTTAAAAAAAGCTAAACCAATAAAAAACCACATTGTTGGAACCTCATACAAAGAAATCTATAGGGGTAGACCTATGGGCCCCACTTACTAGGGTTTCGCTGGAAAAGGATCATCGGACCTCCGAAATCCCACTAGAACTTTCATGTGGACCTAGTATATGTGTCCAAGTGTGGTGGAAGGTCCATGAATGCAATGTCTAGATCCCCGGTGTGACCTTCTTGACATGCATGCGATAACACTTAGGAGAGTTCTCGACGTGTAGGGGTAACAGTCCCGCTGCGGGTATATCGGGGGCTAGAATATGTTATAAGGTCCCAACCTTTGTTTTCCATGTAGATATGACCTAAAAAAAGCTAAACCAACAAAAATCACATTGTTGGAACCTCATACAAAGAAAGCTATAGGGGTATACTGAAGGGAATATGCCCTGATAGGCAATAATAAAGTGCTTATTATGTATAATCCAAGTATACGATAGATATTATTTTGCATGCTATAATTGTATTAATACGGAAATGTTAATACATGTGTGTTTAATAAACAAACAGAAAGTTCCTAGTTATGCCTCTCTCATAAACTAGCTCGTTGATTCACAAGATGATCAAGGTTTCCTGATCATGGACATTGGATGTTGTTAATAACAAGGTCACAACATTAGTGTAATGATGTTATGAACATTCACCCGAAGTATAGCATTACGATCAAATTCATTGGGTTTATATTGCTATAACATCATACAAAGTGCTACTAATCCTTAGACTATGAGATCATGTCAATCACTAACACCAGATGAGTATCTTGATAACATCAAACATCACACCATAACAGGGTGATTATAAAGATTGGTTCAGTACTACTAAAGTGTTATGTTGAGTCCCATGGATCGAGAGTGGAATTTATTCATCCCGATGACGGATAGATATGCTCCGGGACCTCTCGGTGATATCACATTGATTAGCTTGCAAGCAAGTGATTTGATCACTAGAATGTTATATCACAGGAACGAGAAAAGAATACATGTCAGTAACGAGATCAAACTAGGTATGGAGATACCGATGATCGAATCTCAGACATGTAATATATCACGAAACAAAAGGATTAAGATACTAGCGTAAAAGGTTCTCGCAATCACAAGAAAGTCATCGTTGAATGTGTGGGAGTCAGTATGGATCTCTAGGTCCCGGTTCTGGTTATTGATCTGAGAGGGGTCTCGATCATGTCCGCATTATTTGCGAACCGTAGGGTGACACACTTAAGAGACACCGACATCCATTTGGAGCAAAAGTTTCATGCCGGAAAGAATAACAAGCGCAGGAATTTATTTCACTACATACCGAAACGGGTTTTCGGGTGAAATTGTAGAAAGTGTTTTTTCATGCGAATTGAAATACTTGCAAGTGGTTATATGTGAATGTTTGTCATTAAAGTAATTGACAAAATTCTGAATAAATAAAAGGAGTTTTATTTAATGAGAGTTTGCATTAAATTTGGTGGAAATTTAATGGGAATTTGAGTGGGTTTTTAGTGGAGGGAATTGAAAGACATTTGTATGAGTGGAGTGTCCACCCACATGAATGAAGGAGGGGAGGGGGCAGACCCATGGCCGGAGGCTACCCCCTTGGGTGCCCCCCTCCTCCTATAAAAGGAGCCCCCTCTCCTCTCTCTCACTCACACCTCCTCGTGAAGGATCTCTCTCCCCCTCTAGTATTTATTCCCCATGGTCTCGGACTAGCGAGATACATGTTACCGGTGGCTATTCGGCAAGAAAGAGTTGTGCTTCCGCTGCATCGCTGGAGCGAGGAGGCGGAGGTTTCTAGGTTCCTCGGATGTGTGTGCGAGCACGGATGCGCCGCTGATTTGTGGGGCTAGGACTTCCTCTCGATCTTGAGATCAGCAAGTGATCGTCTACATCAACCACGAGTTCAACCTTGTTAAGCTTTGTCGATCTTCAAGAGTATGTTCTCTACGGATGTATATCCGCCCGTTGCTTGTATCTAGTAGATAGATCTTGGTACATAGTTGTTCCCATCGTAGGATTTTTTTGTTTTCTATGTTGTGAACCATACAGTGGTATCAGAGCCGGATCTATGCGTAGATGCTTTGCACGGGTAGTACACATATGAGTATGTGGGCGATGATGATAATGTTGTTGCTTCGTAGTTGTACTTTGGATATTGGTGGCATAGTGGGATGAAGCGGCCCGGACAAACTTTACATGTCCTCGCACATGAGACCTGTTCCACGCTTGACATGCAACTAGTTTTACATAAGTGGCTAGCTGGTGTTTGTCTCTCTTACTATAGTCAATATCTAATTTGCAATGAGTTTTTAACAATTTGGTTATCCTCGTTGTGGTTCATGTTCGTAGGTAAGAACGGTTCTATCTTCAAAAGCCCTAAGCCATGTAAAAGTTGCAATGGATAAATTAGAGGAATCTAGTTTAGATTGTTGCTGGGCTAGTGTCATGATATGGTGATGTTGTAAGTATAAGTATAAGTTGATACTCTTACAACACACATAATGTGTAAGTTCCATATACCTTGGCCTTACACAAAGAGGTATGATAGTGATCATACCACGATGCACATGATGTAGATCAAGTGCAAGAACCATATCATTTCACTTATAAACATGTGATGTTTTTTGCATCTTATATTGCTTGTTTGGCATTTTATTACCATAATAAGATGATCCCTCATTTAGAGATCAAGATAAGAATGTGTTCTTCCCTAAGTATGCATCGATTATGTTTCATCACTCCAAGACATCACATGATGATCAGGTGTTCTTGGATCCACGATCATACTGAGGGTGTAAGACAGTTACACACGCGAATACTAAGGTTCTTACTTGGCGAGCCTAGCATGTACAGACATGGCCTCGGAACACAGACCAAAAGGTTAAGCATGAGTCATATGGTAGATATGATGCCCATTGATGCTCGCTTTTGAAACTACACCGACTCACGTGATGATCGGACTTGGTGTAGTGGATTTGGTTCATGTAATCACCGAAAAGGCACGAGGGATGTTGTTTTTTAGTGGGAGTTCATTATTAATTTGGATTAGTTGAAGTCAATCTATCATAAACTTAGTCTAAACTTTACAAATTCTGTTGTAGATGGCACCACCTGCTTTTAACTTCAATGTGTTCATGGAGAAAGAGAAACTTGCAATGAACGGTAGCAACTTTACCGAATGGGCCATGAATTGAGGATTCTCCTCTCTGCTGCACAAAAGCAATGTGTGATAGAAGCGCCGCTAGGCCCCCCCTCATTCGATGATGCCCCTGACGAGGAGAAGAATGTCTATCAGACTTGCCAGGAGGACCACAACTTAGTTCATTGCGGCATATTGTATGGGATAGAGCCAGAACTTCGAAAGCGTTTCGAAAACGGAAATGCATTTGATACAATGGGTGATTTGAAAATGATTTTCGACACACATGCTATTGTAGAGAGCTACAATTCTTTAGAAAAGTTCTTTAGCTGCATGATGGGAGATAACAACTCTGTAAGTTCTTCATGCCGATAAGCTTGTGTCCTTGGGAATAACGATTCCCATTGACTTAGGCATCCATCATGTTCTGCAGTCTCTGCCACCTAGCTATAAGACCTTCGTGGTGAACTATAATATGCAAGGCATGAAGAAGTCTCTCCATGAGCTTCTGTCAATGCTTAAAACTATAGAAGTGGATATCAAGAAAGAACATCAAGTGTTGATTATCAATAAGACCACTGGTTTCAAGAAAGACAAGAAGAGAAAATGGAAGGGAAGTAAGGGTGGCAAGATAGTTACCGTGCCTCAAAAGAAACCCCGAGTTGGCCCTAAGTCTCATACTGAGTGCTATTATTGTAAGGGGACGGGCCACTGGAAGCGCAACTTCCCCAAGTGTCGTGGGAATGACCACGGCAGATGCTGCAATCGGCAACGAGTAGTAGAACATGGGGCAAGGGCGGCCAGCCATCTGCGGTGCGAGATGAGGGCAGAGACACAAGGATTTCAATGGCCCCCCTGGTGAGAGTACAATGGGGCAAGCTCGGCGGCTAGGCAGCGAGTCGCTTGGGTGTATGATGGAGCGTATCCTCTACGCGCGCTCTAGGGAGGTTTATATAGACTCACCCCTAGGGTTTATAGATCTCAACCAAATCAGTTAAGGTTTCAGCGATCGTTTAACCTAATCCGACTGGGCCCATCTACTCTCCTGGGCCTTCAGCTTCCAGTCGCTTGAGTCCACGCCAGGTCTTGATCCAAGAGCTGCCCGCAGCCCACTCGTGGCGCTGGGCGACGGAACGTCCTGCTGGGTATACCCTGGTAGGCATATCCCCATCAGTAGTCCCCGAGGCCGTCGTTGATTGGTCGCAGGTGGTCGCTAGCAGTCGGCGTATACGGCTTCAATGCGGACGCCCAGTCAAATCGGCGGCGGACTCCTGAATAAAGGAAAAACTAGTTATTCTAGTCGCACTAACGGCGACCAATCGGGTCGCAGCTTGGCGAACAGGTCGGCGAATATTCAGTCACTGTTGTAGTGATCGGGTCGGCGAATAATCAAGTCACGCGAAACGACGAGTCGAGTGGAAGAAGTTGGACCGTCAAGTGGGGTCAAAACTAGCCGTTGGGGTAATCCAACGGTAACTTTTGGCGTAATCACCGTGTAGTAACGGCTCCCGAAATTGGCGGGTAACAACCGCTATATAAGGGGAATGACAGGCGAGCGGGGAAACACTCCTTCATCTTTCCTCCGATCTTGCCCATCTCTGTTTCCACTCCGCATCGCGATCCAACCGATCTAGAGAGCCCCGACCTCCACAAATCTTCCAACCAATGGCCCCCTCCACCGAACCATGGGGCCGATCCAAGTGCACCAGGGCACTACTGGCGTCCTTCGAGGAGGCCGGGATCCTGCGCGCCGGCATATGGCGCATCCTCGCGGCCGGAGAGTTGACTCCGGACCTGCGCGAGGGAGAATTCATTTGCTTCACCAGCCACCTGGAGCGGGGGCTGGGATTTCCCACTTCTCTCTTCTTCCGGCGCTTCTGCGCCTTCTACGGGATCCAGCCGTCGGACCTGGGCCCGCATAGCATCGAGCAGCTCGCCATTTTCGTGGCGTTCTCAAGTGCTATCTGGGCTGCAGGCCCTACTTCCCCCTGTGGCAAGATCTATTCCATGGGAGGATTAGTCGCAAAGAATCAGGCGGCCCGATGCTGGCTGCGGGTGGCCTGACATTTCAGCTGAAGTCGAAGGCATCATTCTTCGACCTGATGCTGCCCGCCAAGGCGGCAAACGAGTGGAAGAAATCCAGGTTCTACGTCACCGAGGTGACTCCAGACGACGAGGCGGCGCTTCCAAGGTACTCCGCCGACCGGCCAGAACCACGTCGGCTCCAGGTCGGCAAGCTCCCGCTGGACCAGCGGATGGTTGTTGACAAAATGTTGCAAACCATCCGCGGCCTGAAGAAAAAGGGCCTCCAAACCATCAATCTTTACAACTGCTGGCTCGGGCGGCGGCTCGTGCCTTTCGCCGCCGGGACCAGTATATGTACGAGTACACTGGTAGGGACGACCCGATGAAATCCTGCCTCGCTGAATGGAAGCTCAAAGACTACATCCTGGCCCTAAAGAAGATCACCCAGGCGACGTACCTGGACGGGAAGGCCGGGGTCGCCCCCTATACCGCAAGGCGCCCATCTCCGACGGTAAGTCGCCATCTTTGCTATATTCGCAGTCGCAGATGATGCATTCGCGGTTATGCTAATCGTTATCTCATGCTTATTGTAGTTGTTCCAAGTGGTGGAAGGATGGCTCCCACCCGCAGATGACGAGAACTCGAGCTCGTCCGTCCAGGACAGGAGCGAGTCACCACCTGCCAAAGGCGGCGTCGGAAGCGATGCGGGTGATGACGACGATGACGACGAAGATGAACCCGTGGAAGACTCCGCCCCGATGGTTCGCAAAACTCGTGGGCAACATCAGCGCGAGCTCGAGGCGAGTAGGAGCCTCGAACCTCACGATGACAATGACAATGAGCTCCCTGAGCACACCTCGCGTCGTGAGGCTACGTCGTCGAAGAAGAAGAAGGAGGTGAAGGCTCCGCCAAGGAGGAAGACGAAGCCGGCAAAGCAGGCGTCTCCGCCTCGCTCTGCGACTAGTTCCGACGCCACCAGCTCGGATAAGGGTGAAGCGGCGCGTACGACGGCAGCACCGGACCCCGCCGCTCCCCTGGATGAGGTACCTCTGGCATCGCTTCCACCTCCATTCGCCCCGATCTCTGGGTTGGGGGCTATTCCAGTCGCAGCAGCTTTGCCTTCCAGGAAAGCCCCCGCAGACATCATCACGGAAGCTCCTACCGCGGCCTCATCTTCGAAGAGGCCCTTTGTGTCTTGGGCACACGACGTGTTTGAGATGGGCCTCAGTCGGAAACTGGGCCCCGATCTAGATAAGCCGGCCAGCATCCGCACGGGTCTGTGGTTTATACCAGTCGCCAAGTAAGTCTTGTTCATCTGCTTGACTTCCGTTGTAATCGGACAATTTTGCTCATATCGTTATTTCACGGTATTGGAGTTAAAAAGATCGGCCATCCTTCTGTGGACAAGGTTCCGCCAATCGTCACCGAGGATGACTACTCGCGGAAGAGGAAAGCTGACGAAGTCGCTGTTCCCGCAGACAACACTAAGAAGGCGAAAGGCGACGATGTCGTCACGGTCTCTGACGATACGATGGTTGCTCCAAGCGATCCTCCGACTGCGGCGTAGGTGGCCTCGAAGACCAAGGAGGCTGTTTCCTCGCCCGGAGTGACCAAGCCGGCTCCTAGTGGCACTGGGGCGTCCGCTGCGTCCTTCCCCCGTTTCATGGCCAAAGCGGCCACAGCGAGTGGCGCAGCGCCGATGAGCCAAATGCCTGGGGTCGCCGAGACGAAGGTCGAGCAGCGTTGCGGACACACTCCAGCTCTACTTGCGTCTGTGGACACGCTACAGCTTCACGGCATGCTAGGCGCAGCCATCCAGGTATGTCCAGTCCCCGAGGATCGGGCCACTGAATTTCAGTGGTCAGATTCTTTTAGTGTTTTTTGTAGCGTCCAGTCCCCGAGTGCCTAGTCGCTGAATTTCAGCGGGTGGGCAGTTAGGATTTTTGATCTCCAGTCCCCGAGTGCCTAGTCGCTTCAGCGGGTGGGCACTTAGGATTTTTTATCTCCAGTCCCTGAGTGCCTAGTCGGTGAATTTCAGCGGGTGGGCACTTAGGATTTTATTGTTGTTGACTGTTTGATTTATGCACAGGGCTTGCATCGTGAATTGGCCAATCGGCTTGCTGTGAAGTGTCACATGGAGAAGGAACTTGTTGCCGTCCAAGAAACGAACAAGGGACTCCAAGCAATCGCAGCCAAGGCAGAGGAGGCCCGCCAGGGCCTTGTCCCAGCAGGTGAGCTGACGGCGGCTCAATCTTCTTTGAGTACAGCCGAGAAGCGGATCGCTGATCTAGAGCGCGAGCTCAAGGAGGCAAAGGCGGAGGCGAGATCGGTAGATGGGCGAGCGAAGGCTGCTGTTACAGCTGCCGCTGAAGAGCGAAAGGTCTCTGACGCCCTCGCGGTTGGGCTGCAGAATGACTTCTCCTTGCTTCAAAGTTTCATCACGGGCCTCTGCCGTCCTTTAATTGGTAAACTTGTCTTCCTCTGCCTGTAATAGCTGTATTGTGGAGTCATTGTTGTACTCACTGCCGACCTCTGTCCGCAGGTCAGATTATTGACAGCTCGGAGGAGGCACAATCGTACGACGCGTGGCGGTGTGTGACCACTCTGGTCGACTCGGCCGCGTTGTCCGCGACCTGCATTCGAGCATATCTTCAGGAGATATCACCCACGGAAGTGATTCCCAGCCACCTCGTCCAAGTATGGCGGTATCTGGAGAAGGCGCCGTCAGTCGTCAAGTTCATGACGCGGTCGGCCTTCCGGCGCGGGGCGGCGATGGCTCTCAGCCTTGGGCTTGCCCACTTCCCAGAGGACTTCGACCTTGACGATGTGAAAAGTGGCTACCCCTCGTCGACGGGCTCTATGGAGATTGCCGAGGTGCTGAAGCTGACGGATTGGGCCGCGGTGTATTCCGATCGCGTCTGGGCGATGGGCGACCTCCTCCCCTATCAGGAGACGACTGTCGCCCCAACGACCCTGAGCCTAAGCATCGGGACTTCAAGGTCGAGCAGCCGTTCCATGCAGCGATGGCGGGTGAGTTGACTACATACTGTCGAACTCGTACACGCCCTTCATTCGCAACCGCAGGGGTGGTGGCAAGTCGTCGTCGAAACCTGCGGAGTAGAAACATTGTGCCCTAGGGCGTTACTGACAATTGGCCATTGGACTCAACTTGTATTTTGGAATGACTTTGTTCTGCTGTAATGAAACTTCGTGTTATTTTGTGAATTGTTTCGTGATTTTGAATGCTGATTGGACGAGTCCCCGTGCGCGTCCGCCCTTTTTATGGGGTTTACCTCGTTTGTTATGTGTTTGTGATTTTGAATGTTTTGTCAGTTGTTTTGCTATTGAGGTCGACTCGCCCGAGCTCGGAGAGCGATCAGGCGACTCCCGTGGGTGCTCTTTTACTTGACCGTTTTCCCTTGCGCGAACGAGGTCGGGTGGCCGAGTCCCCGAGCGTGGTACTTGGTGGTTCTAGTCGCAGCTCCAGGGTAGGTGAGGACTGAGCGCGTTAGAATAAGCGCGTTACTCCTTCCTGATCCGAAGGATCAGTCGCGTGGCGAGTCCTGGGCACGCTCTCATACTTAGCGTTTTTCCCTAGTCGCTCGTGCTCGACTGGTCGTCAGTCCCCGAGCGTGGTACTTGGCCGTTCGAGTCGCTGTGCCGAGGACGCGGAGGACCTTGGTCGCTGTGAGGAGCGAGGGCAGTTGTCTTGGCTCGTTAAGCCAGTCGAGCTAGGCGACTCCAATGGGGCTCCGGGTTGGCGTTTTTTGTGGACGTTACGAGTCCTGGGGTAACCCAGTGCCCTCGGAACGCACTACTTGGCCGTGCCGGTCGCTGTACCAGAGGTTGACTTCTGCGGTTAGCTTGACGCTGTTATTACGAGTGTGAGTGGCACAAGATACGGAGAGTAGACGCAATTTGCGGTAACCAATCTGTTTTATTTCATAGCAGGTGGAGAGTACATGTATGCGGTTCTAGGAGTAGAATTTCCGTAGGAGGTTTACATTCCACGGTCGCTTGACGTCGAGTTTCCCGTCTCCTCGGACGTCGGTGAGGTAGTAGGCGTCGTTGCCAAGGACTCGCCCGATGGCGAATGGTCCCTCCCAAGGGGGGAGAGCTTGTGCATGCCCTTCTTGTCCTGGATGAGTCGTAGAACCAGATCGCCTTCCTGGAAGGTGCGAGTCCGTACTCGCTGGCTATGGTAGCGGCGGAGCCCTTGCTGGTAGATGGAGGTGCGGGAGCGAGCTAGGTCGCGTGCCTCGTCGAGTTGGTCGACTCCATCCTGGCGTGCGAGTTCGTTTGCGGCCTCCGTGTAGTTGACCACCCTGGGCGAGTCGTGCTCTAGGTCGGTGGGCATGACTGCCTCGGCGCCATACACCATGAAGAAGGGGGTGAACCATGTCGATCTGTTGACGGAGGTGCGGATGCCCCAGATGACGGAGGGTAACTCCTCGACCCAGCACCTGGCGGTGCGCTCGAGTGGTACTTGGAGCCGTGGCTTCAGGCCATGGAGCATGCTCTGGTTGGCTCGTTCCGCCTGGCCGTTGGACTCCGGAATGACCATGGCAGATGCTGCAATCGGCAGAGAGTAGTAGAACATTGGGCAAGGGCGGCCAGCCATCTGCGGTGCGAGATGAGGGCGGAGACACAAGGATTTACCCAGGTTCGCCCCCCCGGAGGGTAAAGACCTACTCCTGCTAGATTGTATTATGGTGAGAGTACAATGCGGCGAGCTCGGCAGCTAGGCAGCGAGTCGCTTGGGTGTATGATGGAGCATATCCTCTACGCGCCCTCTAGGGAGGCTTATATAGACTCACCCCCCTAGGGTTTACAGATCTCAACCGAATCAGTTAAGATTTCAGCGATCGTTTAACCTAATCCGACTGGGCCTATCTACTCTCCTGGGCCTTCAGCTTCCAGTCGCTTGAGTCCACGCCAGGTCTTGATCCGCTGCCGTTGCAGGCCCACTCGCAGCACTGGGCCGGAACGCCCCTGGGTATACCCCGGTAGGCATATCCCCATCACCAAGTATTTGGCAGACAAGAAGGACGACAAGGCAAATAAAGGTATATATGATATACATGTTATTGATGTGTACTTCACTAGTACTCGCAGTAGCACTTGGGTATTTCATACCGGTTCAGTTTCTAATATTTGTAACTCGAATCAGGGGCTGCGGAACAAGCGACCGCTAGCAAGGTGTGAGGTCAAGATGCGTGTCGGCAATGGATCAAGTGTTGATGCGATCGTCATCGGAACGCTACTTGTCCACTTACCGTCTGGATTAGTTATAAACTTGAATAATTGTTATCTGGTGCCAGCACTGAGCATGAACATTGTATCTGGATCGTGTTTGATGCGAAGTGGTTATTCATTTAAATCCGAAAACAATGGTTGTTCTATTTATATGAATAAAATCTTTTGTGATCATGCACCGATGATGAATGGTTTATTTCTATTGGGTCTCGATAATAGTGTTGCACATATTCATATTGTTGATGCTAAAAGGATTAAACTTAATGATGATATATCCACATATATGTGGCACTGCTATCTAGGTCATATTGGCATTAAACGCATGAAGAAGCTCCATTCGAATGGACTTTTGGAATCACTTGATTTTAAATCATTTGATACATGTGAGCCATGCCTTATGGGCAAGATGACTAGAATGCCGTTTTCCAGTTCGATGGAACGGGCGACAGATTTATTGGAAATAATACATTATGATGTGTGTGGTCCAATGAGTATGTCGGCACGAGGTGGATATCGTTATTTTGTTACTTTCACGGATGATTTTAGTAGATACGGTTATATCTACTTGATGAAACACAAGTCAGAAACCTTTGAAAAGTTCAAGGAATTTCAGAGTGAAGTGGAAAATCATCGTAATAGAAATATCAAATTTCTACGGTCCAACCGTGGATGTGAGTATCTAAGTTACGAGTTTAGCACTCATATGGAAGAGTGTGGAATTGTTTCATAACTCACACCTGCCGGAACACCACGGCGAAATGGTGTGTCGGAACGTTGTAATCGTACTTTATTGGATATGGTTTGATCTATGATGTCTCTGACGGACTTGCCACTGTCATTTTGGGGTTATGCACTAGAAATTGCTGCATTCACTTTAAATCGGGCACCATCTAAATCCATTGAAAAGACACCGTATGAATTGTGGTTTGGAAACAAACCTAAGCTGTCATTTCTTAAAGTTTGGGGATGCGACGTTTATGTGAAGAAACTTCAACCGGATAAACTCAAACCCAAAGCGGAAAAATGCGTCTTCATAGGATACCCTAAGGAAACTATTGGGTATTCCTTCTATCACAGATCCGAGGGAAAGGTTTCTGTTGCCAAGAATGAGAAAGAGTTTCTCGCGAAAGGAATGAGTAGTCAGAAGGTAGAACTCGAAGAGGTTGTTGAACCTTCTCTTCATAGTATGGCGAGTAGCGCAGTGTCGGAAGTCGTTCCGGAGATGGATTCACCAATTGAAGAGGGAAGTAATGATAATGATCATGAAACTCCGAAAGAGAGTACTACCGAACCTCGCAGGTATAGCAGGACGCGTGCAGCTCCCGAGCTATACGGAAACCCTGTTATGAATTTCATGGTTGATGAAATTGATGACCCTGCGATGTATGAAGAAGCGATGATGAGCCCGGATTCCAACAAATGGTTAGAAGCCATGAAATCTGAGATGGAATCCATGTACGAAAACCAAGTTTGGAACTTGGTGGACTTACCTCACGACCGAAAGGCCGTGGAGAATAAATGGATTTTTAAAAGGAAAACTGATGCTGATGGTAATGTGACCATCTATAAAGCTTGACTTGTCACAAAGGGGTTTTGAAAAATTCAAGGAGTTGACTACGATGAGACATCCTCTCCCGTAGCGATGCTAAAGTAAGTTAGGATTATGTTAGCAATTGCTGCATATTTCGACTATGAGATAGGGCAGATGGATGTCAAAACTTCGTTCCTCAATGGCAATATTGAAGAAGAGTTATATATGATATAACCAAAAGGTTTTGTCGAACCGAAGGATGCTGACAAGGTATGCAAGCTTCAACGATCCATCTATGAACTGAAGCAAGCATCCTGGAGTTGGAATCTCCGCCTTGAAGAGGTGATCAAAGAGTTTGTATTTGTCCAAACTTATGGAGAGGCTTCTATTTACAAGAAAGTGAGTGAGAGCAATGTGGCATCTCTGATATTATATGTGCATGACATATTATTGATCGAAAATGATATAGATCTTTTAAACAGTGTTAAAAGTTATCTAAACAAAAAAAATTCAATGAAGGACATAGGTGAAGCGTCATACATATTAGGCATAAAGATGTATAGAGATAGATCTAGGCATCTAATAGGGCTATGCAAAGTACATACCTTGATAAGATTTTAAAGAAGTTTAAAATGGACGGAAGTAAGAAGGGGTTCTTCCCTATGTTGCAAGGCAAGACATTGAGTAAGACTCAAAGTCCGGCTACGACGGAAGAAGAGTAAATGACACTGACGGTCACCAAACTTGTCCCGTGTGGACACTTAAGTCACACATTTAAAAAAACGGACTAACTGGTCACACAACTTGTATTTTGTTGTATCCGAGGTCACAAAACGGTATGTCATCCGGTTTTTTCGAAAAACCCACACGTGCATCACACGTGACATGGATTTTTTGTATGTAATCCCCTATCTACAATTACAAGGAATGAACACTTCTTTTTCTATGAATAGATCGGGTTGTGCTAGACCCAATCGTTGTTCCAAAAAACCTCATGAACACGCTGCTGCTCCTCCCGTTAGCGGCCCTGGACGAGGGGATCACCGCCCTAACGGCCGATTCGGGCTTATCGGCGACGCCGCAAGCAGTGGAGACGGCAGTGCCCGAAGGTCTTCCTCTTCTCTGGCTCGATTGGAAGGAGTCCCCTGTCCACGGTAGGTCTCTCGAATTCCAATTTCCAAAAACTAGGGTTTCTAATTCCTCCCCATACGTACACTCAGATCTTCTGCAACAAGTTGATTTTCGTTGGGGATTGTTAGGGAATAGGTTCAGGGATAGGGTAGGTACATGGTTCATGAATTTATGGTTTGTTTAGGTAATTTAGTTACAAAATTTTGGTCGAATCGGTCACGGTCATTGATGAATAATTTATGTTCATGTTTGTGTAGGTCTGGAATCAACTAAATTTAGTGTTGAAGTTCACCATGGTGGAAATTTTGTTGGATCCGGAAAGAGGATTAACTATTTGGATGAGAAAAACACTGTTTGGTTTGACAATTTAGACAGAAATTCCTTCAACTATGAGAAGCTACACTATATGATCGATCAACTAGGATATGAAAAGAGGCTATATGTTTTCTGGTGTCCCCTAGGGAAATCTCTAGATGCAGTGAAGGAATTGTTATGGAGAATCATTGCAAGATGATGGTAGAGGCATCGGTGGAGAGCAAGGTTCTTGTGTTGTTTATTCACTATCTGGATGAGAATGAATAACAGGTCAAAGATGAAATTTTGCATGATGCGAATTCAGATGATTCTGAAGAGGCAGAGGATTATGAGTGTGACTCAGATGAGGACCCTGCTTGGTATGACAATGACTATGATATGAAGGACGACGATTAGTTATTTGAGGAGAATGTGGATGATTTGGAGGTAGATGACATGTTTGACAAGGGCAAGGAGAATGCAGCCAAACATGCACATATACCCGGCTCAGATGATGTCAATGAAGCTGACTTGGAGCTACCTGTAGAAGATGACATTGAGAAGATACACAAGAGTGATTCTTATAATGAGGAGTATGGCAAGAAGAGAAATAAGAAACAAGTGGTCTACAAGTTCAAGCCATTTAACACCGATGGTGACATGGCTAATCCTCATTTTAGAACAGGTATGATATTTGACTTTGTGGAGGTTGTTAGGAAAGCAATGGCACAATATGCAGTCAATGAGAGAGTTCAAGTAAGGAAGAAAAGGAACAACACGAAAAGGTTTGAGGCTTTTTGTGAAGGAGAAACACCCATAGGGGAGCCATGTACCTGGAGGTTTATTGCTGTGAAGTACAATCAAACAACGGATTTTCTTGTGAAGTGTTATGTTGGAGAGCATACTTGTGAAGCGTTTGGGCAGTCAAGGAATTGACAACACCTTTTTTAGCCCAACAATATTTTGAGATGTTTAGAGACAATGATAGGATGTCAGTAAAAACATTTGCTAGAAAGGTGAGGAAGAAATACAATATAGAGCCTAGCAGGTTCAAACTTGGGAGAGCTAGGAAAGCAGCATTGGCAGTGCTACATGGTGATGAGATCAAGCAATTTTCATTGCTTTGGCAGTATGGGAAGTAACTTCTAACTAGAAATCCCCGGTCCTCTTTTTATGTGCACCTTGATCATGGTTTTTTTAGTAACTGCTACATGAGTTTGGCAACATGTAAAATAGGTTGGTTGAAGGGTTGTCGACCAGTTATTTGTCTTGATGGAACTTTTATCAAGACAAAATATGGTGGTCAGTTACTCATTGATGTAGGCTTTGATTGCAATGATTCCATTTATCCAATTGCAATGGCAGTGGTTGAGACAGAGTGTTACAGTTCATGGACTTGGTTCCTTTCTACATTAAAGTAGGATTTGAACATTGTCAACACATCAGCCTTCACAATCATGAGCGATAAACAAAAGGTATGTTTCTACATCACTTCATTTTCAATAGTTAGGACTGAATTTTAATGTATGTGTTATTAGTAAACTTACTTCCTATATTTTATGTGTCAAGGGCATTATCAAAGGTGTGCAAGAACAGTTCCCTGATGCCAAGCATAGGTTTTGTGTTCGTCATTTGTACCATAACATACACCAAGTTCATAAGGGTGAAACATTAAGGCAACAACTGTGGGATTGTGCTAAATCAACAACGGTTGCATCATTTTAAAGGAATATGGCAAAAGTTGCAGTAGAAAATCCTAGAGCACATGCATTTGTGGAAGAGATGGATCCAAATAAATGGACTAGAGCATTTTTTAGTGATTTTTCAAAGTGTGACATTCGCTTAAACAATACATGTGAGGTGTTCAATAGGTAATGAATATTATCTGCTATGTTTCTACTATATTTTCCATTATTTAATTATTGAATGTACTAATTTACTATATTTTCCATTGTAGATACATATTAGATGCTAGAGAGCTTCCTATAATGTCCATGTTCAAGAAAATTAGATCGCAGATCCAACACAGGCAATACTCAAAGAGGAATGAAGCTACTGAGAAAATGACTGGCACTATAACTCCAAAAATTAGAGACAAGTTGAGGAAATATACAGAACTATCAAGAGATGTTGAAGTTTCTCCAACTGCAAACAGGGTTTTTGGAGTGGAGTCACATGGTAGGAATTATGTGGTGGAACTTAACTTGAGAGCATGCTCTTGTAGAAGATGGCAGCTTATAGGTATACCTTGTAGCCATTCAATTGCTTGCATGAGGCATGAAAGAATTATGCCTGAGATCATGGTCTCAAGTTGCTACTCTATGGCTACTTATATGGAAGCATATGGAGGTCAGATATTTCCTTTGGGAGATAAGGATGAGTGGGCACCTATAGCCGCAACTCCTATTTTGCCACCTCTTTATGAAAAATCTGTTGGAAGGAGGAAAAAAAATAGAAGGAAGCACCCGGAGGAGAGTGAAGATGGCATTAGGTTGAGCAAGCATGGAGCTATAATGCATTGTGGATATTGCAAAGCATCTAGCCATAATAGGGGAGGTTGTAGTGACCTAAAAGCTGCAATATTGAGAGAAAATAACATGAATCTGGAGCAAACCTCGGCGCAGAAGCAGGGGCAACATGAACCAGATTTTGTTACACACAAGCCCTCTATGAAAGCGAAAGGAAAAGGTCCAGCTACTGAAGTGGCAGCTAATAATACAAGCTCAAGAGGAAGGAAAAGAAAGGAGAGTTCCAAGATGTGGGAACATGTTGAGCAACTCATGGATATAGCAAAGAGAAAGATATCAAAACAAGTTATAGACGAAGATGGTGATATTGACTTCCCTATAATTAGAACTGTAAGTATTCATCGTGTGTTCCCATTATGTTTACTTCATGCCAAACCATCATTTAACTAAGTTACTCTATCCACTTTGTAGAACATTAAACAAAATCCAGTGATGCTAGCTCTAGATCCTGAACACCAAACTGATTCTATGGTTCACATTCCTGGACATGAGGTAAAGAAAATCTTAGCTCATTTGGTAATTTGACTATATGCCTATTCATTCAATCAATAATCACTATATTTCTCTTTGTTATTAAATAGGGAGCTGTCGTACGAGTTCCTTTAATTATAGATTAATTGCCTGAAGAAAGTTCATTCGTAGCAGAAAATAGAGCCCTCATACCTGCAGCAAGAGGGCCACTTGTCAACACAGCTGGGAGAGCACTAATCACTACAAGATCAAGTATGCTCAGTCAAAAGTTCTTTCATAAAACAATTTTCTTTGCATACTGTGGTAACTATATATTGCTACAGGGGGAAGAGGAACTGTAGGAGCAAGGGGGCAAGAGGAGCTGCAAGAGCAAGGGGGGCAAGAGGAGGTTCAGGAGCTAGAAAAAGATCATAAGAGGAGCATGAGCAAGAGGAATTCCAAACAACACAAGGAGCTCCAAGAGAGGAAGATTGAGGAGATGTCATTATCAATGTGCTTACATGAGCTATTTTGCTACAAATACTGTATATTTTGTGTAATGTTCTAGATACTTATTGAGCTATATGGGTCTCCTTATATATATGTTGTCCTAGTTTGATGTTGTCAACATTTGCTTATATGCTGATTATATGCTATATGGGTGCTGTCCAAATCTTGTGAAAATGCTGTCAAAATTTGCTTATTAGCAGTGCAAAATCTATTCAAATTCTACAAAAATTTCTGTAAAAATTTTGCTATCAAATTTTTGCTTGTAAGCTGTCCAAATTCTGTGAAAAATCCAGTCAAAATCCAGGCCAATCATCGCCATGTACCGAGTGATCAATGCGCAGTTTCTAACAAGGGACTAGCTCAAAGTATCTTCCGTCATGTGTAAAGAAGTGCTGATTCGTTTCTTGTAATTGTAGATCAGGGGTTTACATGAAAAAAATCCACGTCACGTGTGATGCACGTGTGGTTTTTTCAACAAAATCGGGTGACATACCGGTGTGTGACCTCGTATGCACCAAAATACAAGTTGTGTGAACGGTTAGTCTGGTTTTTTAATGTGTGACTTAAATGCACATGCGGGACAAGTTTAGTGACCACCAGTGCCATTTACTCATGGAAGAAAGAGAGATAATGGACAAAGTCCCCTAGGCTTCAGCCATAGGATTTATAATGTACACCATGCTATGTATAAGACCGGATGTGGCACATGATATTAGTTTGACTAGTAGGTACCAATCGGATCCAGGTTCGGAACACTGGATAGCGGTCAAGAATATCCTTAAGTACTTGCGAAGAACTAAGGATATGTTTCTTGTGTACGGAGGTGAAGAAGAGCTCGTCGCTAAGTGTTATGTCAAAGAAAGAGTTGACACCGATCAGGATGACTCTAAGTCTCAATCCGGATACATATTTCTCATGAATGGTGGAGCGATTAGTTGGAGGAGTTCCAAACAACCCGTGGTGGCGGGATCAACAATGGAGGCGGTTTGGTTGAAGGAGTTCATATCCGAACTAGGTGTGGTTGCAAGCGCGTTGGACCCAATGGTGATCTATTTTGACAACAATGTCGCCATTGCCAATGCCAAAGAACCAAGGTCTCACAAGAATTCCAAGCATATTAAGCGCCGGTTTCACTCCATCCGCGAGCATGTCAAGGATGGAGATATAAAGATTTGTAAAGTACACACGGATCTCAATGTAGCAGATCCGTTGATTAAAACTCTCTCTAGAGAAAAACATGATCAACACAAGAACTCCATGGGTGTTAGATTTATCACTATGTAACTAGATTATTGTCTCTAGTGCAAGTGGGAGACTGAAGGGAATATGCCCTGAGAGGCAATAATAAAGTGGTTATTATGTATATTCATAGTATATGATAGATGTTTATTTTGCATGCTATAATTGTATTAATACAGAAACATAAATACATGTGGGTTTAATAAACAAACACAAAGTTCCTAGTTATGCCTCTCTCATAAACTAGCTCGTTGATTAACAAGATGATCAAGTTTTCCTGATCATGGACGTTGATCGTTGTTAATAATGAGTTCACAACATTAGTGTAATGATGTGATGTGATGAACATTCGTCTGAAGTATAGCATTATGATAAAAGTCATTGAGTTTATATTGCTATAACATCATACGAAGTGATCCTAATCTTTATACCATGAGATCATGTCAATCACTAACACCAGAAGAGTATCTTGATAACATCAAACATCACACCATAACAAGGTGATTATACAGATGAGTTTAGTACTACTAAAGTGTTGTGTTGAGGCCCATGGATCGAGAGTGGAATTTTTTCATCCCGATGACGGATAGATATGCTCTGGGCCCTCTCGGTGATATCACATTGATTAGCTTGCAAGCAAGTGATTTGATCACTAGAATGTTATATCACGGGAACGAGAAAAGAGTACATGTCAGTAACGAGATCAAACTAGGTATTGAGATACCGATGAATCTCGGACATGTAATATATCGTGTTACGAAAGGAATAAGATACTAGCGTAAAAGGTTCTCGCGATCACAAGAAAGTCATCGTTGAATGTGTGGGAGTCAGTATGGATCTCCAGGTCCCACTTCTGATTATTGATCTCAGAGGGGTCTCGATCATGTCCGCATTATTCGTGAACCGTAGGGTGACACACTTAAGAGACACCGACATCCATTTGGAGCAAACGTTTCATTCCAGAAAGAATAACAAGCACAGGAATTTATTTCACTAGATACCGAAACGGGTTTTCGGGTGAAATTGCAGAAAGTGTTTTTGCATGTGAAATGAAATACTAGCAAGGGGTTATATGTGAATGTTTGTCATTAAAGTAATTGACAAATTTTTTAATAAATAAAAGGATTTTTATTTAATGAGACTTTGCATTAAATTTGGTGGAAATTTAATGGGAATTTGAGTGGGTTTTTGAGTGCAGGGAATTGAAAGACATTTGTGTGTGTGGAGTGTCCACCCACATGAATGAAGGAGGGGAGGGGGAAGACCCATGGCCGGCGACCACCCCCTTGGGAGCCCCCCCTCCTCGTATAAAAGGATCCCCTTCTCCTCTCTCTCACTCACACCTCGTCGTGAATGATCTTTCTCGCCCGCTAGTATTTATTCCCCATGGTCTCGTACTAGCAAGATACATGTTCCCGGTGGCTATTCAGCAAGAAAGAATTGTGCTTCCGCTACATCGCTGGAGCGAGGAGGCGGAGGTTGCTCGGTGCATCGGATGTGTGTGCGAGCACAGATGCGCCGCTGATTTGCGGCGGTAGGACTTCCTCTCGATCTTGAGATTAGCAAGAGATCGTCTACATCAACCATGAGTTCAACCTCGTTAAGATTTGTCGATCTTCAAGGGTATGTTCTCTACGGATGTATATCCGCCTGTTGCTTGTATCTAGTAGATAGATCTTGGTACATAGTTGTTCCCATCGTAGGAATTTTTTTGTTTTCTATGCTGCGAACCCTACATAGACCTGCGGGCCCCACTTCCTAGGGTTTCGTGAGAAAAGGACCACCGGAGCTCTGGAATCCCACTACAACTTGCATGTGGACCTAGTATATGTGTCCAAATGATGACCCACAAGTGTAGGGGATCGCAATAGTCTTCGCGGGTAGTATTACCCAATTTATTGATTCGACACAAGGGGAGCCAAACAATACTTGCAAGCCTTAACAAATGAGTTGTCAATTCAGCTGCACCTGAAAATAGCTCTTGCTCACAGCATTTTATCAATAGCAACAGTTTGTAGTAGCAACATCAAAGCAACAACAGTAGTGAAAGAGCAATATGAAACAGTAGCAATAGTAACGGTAACGGTAATAGTAGGATTCGAGTGCGGTAGGCATAGGTATAGATGGATGGGCGTTGCATGGACGAGTCTAAACATGTAACTTCAAGAACTATGGCATTGCAGATAAATAATATTAAGCATCCAAGTACTAAACAATCCTAGGCATGTGCTCCAAATATAGTCATACGTGCTCGCAATGAGAACGTGCACAACATCTTCTGTCCAGCCAGCCCGTGGCAGCGGGGCCTCTAGGGAACTACTGGAAATTAAGGTGCTCCTTTTAATAGAGCACCGGAGCAAAGCATTAACACTTCGTGAACACATGTGATCCTCACACCATAGCCATCCCCTCCGGTTGTCCCAATTATTGTCACTTTGGGGCCTTTGGATCCGGACAGTGATATGTGTACACAACTTGCAGATAAGATCATAAACAATACTATCATAATGATTCAATAATAAGTTCAGATCTGATATCATGGCACTCGGGCCCTAGTGACAAGCATTAAGCACAATAAGTTGCAACAAAGTCAAATATCACTAATAGAGATACTAGGCACTATGCCCTAACATATATTATTCGATTACATGATAGAACTCATCCAATCCCTACCATTGTAACATCCCAAAACTATAAAACAGTGATCATCAAACTCTAATCACTAAAATTAGGGTTAACAAAAAACTTTGACTAAATTAAAGTCATATGAATGCATGTGTGAATGAGATGATTTGATAAATGCATGAATGAACTTGTGTGATTAACCTAAATAGCAAGAAATGGTTTAAAGAGGAAAATAACATCATATAAAACATTTCCATGCAGAAACAAATCAAGAGAAAATCAAAAACAAATTAAATAAAACAAATGGTCATTTTTGCCAATCTTGCTCACTAGGTCACTTTGAGTGTTTCTAGTCCAAGATTTCAAACAGAAACTTTTCCAATTATTTTCACCCCTTGCTAGACAAAGTAAAAGTGAATCAAAGCCCATGTTTCAAACTTGCAGAAACATTTGGAAACCTCATTCAAATCACAATTCAAAATTGAATCTTTATCATATATGAAGATCACCCATTTTCAAAACCCAACCAAACCAGTGCCCCTTGACTAATCCAACTAACCAGATACTCCATAGCATGTACCTAGCAAACCCACCAAGTTTGAATCCAAAATTCAAATTCAAAGTTCTTTCGGCCATTTTATCAAACACCTTGCAGATACAAATCAAACAAACATCAAACACTATAGTGTGCAGTAATTTTGGCCTAACATGTTCCCTACCTAGCTCACACTACACCCTCAGTAGATCATCTAACTTGTTTAACCCCTCTATCTCACTGTAAACCAGACCATGCATCAATGGCAAGCAGGCCGAGCCTCACCTTGCCACCCCATTGTCGACAGCAAGCTAGGAGAAACACCAAGCCTAGAAAGCATGTCTAGCAGGCACCTCACCATACACCGCTACTCCCTGTCCCAGCCCCGAGCAATGCCATCCCCTGGACCACACGGCAAGACCATGCCAAACTTCTCTGTGTGCGAGCCGAGAGCGCGCCAGTGCGCCACCCTTGACCAGCACCCACAGACTGTGCGCCGCCCTTGTAGTGTGTGTGTGGATTATCACCACCGCCCTGCAACCTCGCATACATGCCCGTTCACCGTCGCGCAGACCACACGCGCTGTGCGCCATTAAAATCGCCGTCGGACCCACCCAGAGCATCGACGTGTTCTGACCGATCAGCACCGCCCCACGCCTCGCCACCACGCCGTTGAGCTTCGCCACGGAGCACAACACCGCCCCTACTGTCGCCAATGCCAGTAGCCCTCTGTTCCGTCGACCACGACGAGCTTAGCCCGCGCCCGTCGGTCCCCTTCAGCCACTATAAATAGAGGCCTCTACCGCTCGTTTTCTTCACACCAGTTCACTCCCCTCTCACCCAGAACCACCCCACCTCACTCCCGGAGCAAGGCGAGAAGCGCATCGCCGGAATTTGGACGGAGCCCGCTGCTGCTGGAGGAGAAGGGAGCCGTCGATTGGAGCCACCCTAGGAGAAGCTGCCGATACCAGGAGAACCGCTGTCGTTGACTTCGTCATTCTCCCCCGTCGCCGACCCTCGCCTGAGCCCCGGTGAGCCTCCCACGACCCCCACCTTTCGCGCTAGGGTTCTGTCTTGCCGGCGCTTCCCGACGTGGACGATGAACCAGAGCCGTTCGATTAGAACTAGATCCCACGGTCCACATTTCCCCGTACCGCTTCTCCCCTCCCCGTCTCACTAATGCGTGGGGACATCCACTTAACCAGCCCGCGTGTGCACTGTGCGTAGTGGGCCCGCCCAGTTAAACATCCCGCGCGACCCAACAATTCAAATTTAGTTTTATTCATTTAATTTCAAACCCAGTTTTGTACATAGATTCAAAAATCAACCCAGGTCGATGCACTGAACCAAAATGCATGAAACCAATTTTGTTAGAAAGGTACTGAAATGATTAATCCAAGCCTGTTGGATTCAAACCATTTGGATGTGTAGATCAACCATGGTAAAAATAACAAGGCAGAAGCTTTTCTACATTCAAACATTTTTCAAAATTCAACCATAAGAGCTTTTGAGTTTATTACAACTCTCAAAAATCACATTTGACCATACCTTTCAGAATATATAAAAACATATGGGTTTACTTTCAGAAATAATGTTCAAGTAATAAAAGAATGCCACATAGGCATTTCTAGTCACTTTATTTAATTAAAATAAAAAGGTAAAACCTTATTAAATTGTGACACCACTTTAAATCACATTCCCATGTACTGAAATATGTGGTGATGACATGTGTCAACATGATCCCATGTTTGAGTTGGAGAATATTAAATCTTAAGTAGTTTTTCAATGAGTAGAAATTACTTTTCTAAAAATAAAATAAATAAGACAAGTGCTTAAATCTTGTAATACTAGTGATGATTATAGATCACCTAGTATGAACCTTTGTGTGATGATTAGAAATAGTTAAGTATTGTTTGGTGATTGTGTACCTCGTATTTATTTATAGATGGTAGTACCGCCCAAGGATACGAGGAGGAAGGAGGATACTACGAGTAAGAAGACGAGGAGAACTTCAACCACTGCTCTGCACAAGGCAAGCTAATCCTTGCAGCTTAGCAAGTTTATACTTGCATTTATGTAAGCTACCACTTGCAAGATACCCTACTTATGCAAGCTACTACTTGCTTGTTACTATGCCAACTATATGCCTTAAGAATATGTGATTACACCCACTTGATACCCAATCCTACTTTTACTTGCAAGCTTAAGTATTTGATTTGTTCATCAAAGATTTCTCTTAGAGTTTACTTTGCTAATTGTAGATTCTATAAAGATAATTGAAGGTAGCATAAAGAGCATAAAATTTGGCCTAAGTTAGATAATCTTGATGTCATCCTAGGGCATAAGATTGAACTTAGCTAATCCCCACTTATTTATTACCCCTCATTAGTCTTTACCCCCACTTGTAGATGCTAGTGCTAAGCATAAAACTTGATCAACTTTAGATGGGAATACTTGGTGAAAATGATTATGAAAACCTTAGAATGATGAGTCATTCTACTGAAATGTTTTGACATGTGTTCTTGAACACCATATGATTTTGATGATGAAAATGTTGCGGCATGAGCCTTAGCCATTTATAAAACTGATGGTTGTATGGATGTGATACCATTCCAATTTTACCGTACAACCACAATACCCGAAAATTGGGTAGGGCTTGACTGGAAATTTATATACCTTAGTATTGGTTCCGTCATGGCCAAGGTCTGAGCTGTGGCTACCTTGTGAAGATTTTCCACCTATGCAGTACCCAAGATGACAGTTGGTCATGGTTGGGAGGCCAAACTCACAGGAGAGGTGCCTACACTAGGGCGCGTAATTGGAAGGTTAGGATTGATTATCCGCATACTGAGTATGGCGAATTCAGGATTGTTCCTAACGGATGTATCGAATGTTGTGGTGAAAGTGTACAATCTCTGCAGAGTGTCAAACTATTCTAATAGCCGTGTCCGCGATTATGGACAGTTGGAGTGGCCATATTGTTCTATCGTCAGATGTTTTCAAAATGACTTATGAAATGGTTTATGACTTTGACTTGACCACAACAGAGTTGTGATATGAAATTCAAATTCCCACTTAGGTGTTATAAAACTTTCCACTAGTTTTCTTTGCTTCTGAACTTAGTAGAGGTAAATCTGGCTTTTTGCAAAACAACCCTAGATCTTAGTATCCTACTATAATAACCCCCTTAACTTATTAGTATTATTTTGCGAGTACTTAAAGAGTACTCATGGCTTTGTCCGTGGCTATTCCCATGGCCAGACTATGAAGAGGAGTATCAGGATGATGGACCGCAGGAAGGTTACGACAACTAGGATCATCTCCCATCGTCAGCATTGCCTGTGACCCCGAAGATGGAGCTTTTCCTACGCTATCGTTATCTTTACGTTATTCCTCTGCTTGAGTTGTATTAAGAACTGGATCATGAGATCCTTATTTGTGTAAGACCTTATGTATGGTTTGTAATGGATGATGTACTATGATATCCAAATCTGTTATGTCTCGCAAAAATGGTAATCCTGCGATTGTGATGTATGGCATAACAGGCATCTGCGATTAAAAATCTGGGTGTTGACAAGTTGGTATCAGAGCCATCCTGACCATAGGAGACCCTAGTTAGAATGGACGTTTGAATCAAAAACTTAGTTTCAAAACCAAAGGAAGTGAGTATTTACAAAAAATTATTCTTATCATTATCACTTGTATTCTTTCATGAAAAATCATGTTCCTAAAAAATTCTTGCAAAATACATAAAATATGACACACTTGATCACTCTACTAACTTACTCATCCTATATTCTTATATATGGACGTGAATTACATCAAGTTTTATCAGTTGGGGAATGGAGGAGACCTCATATTTGAGCGTGACGACCAGCTGTCGGAGATGCTGGAGCATCCGCACCCCGAGTTCTTCGGAGCTCAGCTCAATGATCAGGAAGGAGAAGATCTGCAGTGACTAGTTGTTGCGAGTCTCCGAGGAAAGATTGAACCTCCCACTGCAGAGGGAATTCATTTCACCTTAAGAGAGAACAACTGGTTCGATGGACTTGCCAGGGCCATGGAGGAAGCTCTTGCCCGTCCGTGTGGGCAGAGTATCAATCAGATCAAGGGTACCCGTTTTGAGTTCTACCCAAGGCGTGATGTTATGGGACAGCCACTGGAGGCCCAATACCACCACGAGCTAAAGATTCAATTGGACCACCTCAGCTTCATGATGTACGACCGTCAGAAGGAGTTGGACAATGCCCGTGTCTACGCCAACCACAAGTACTCCATCGCCAAGAAGAAGGATCAGACCATCGCCATGCTAGTGAAGGATCGCAAGTCTCGTCGCTGTCAGCTCGACAAGAAGGAGCACATCATTGCCCGTCTTCGCCACCGGATGACAGACTTGGAGGAGACCATCCACGAGAGAGACATGCAGTTGGAGGAGAGGGAGAATGCAGGGGAAGACCTTCGTGGAGACCCCTACTCCTATCTCAGCGATGATGATGACTTTCTGGAGGATCAATCCATGGACTTCTTCACCGATGAGGATGATTTCTCCTTCATCGATGATGATGATGATGATGATGAGGATGAGGAGGACACTGACTCTGAGGAGTAGTAGCACTTGAGCACTAGCATTAGTGAGTTGAATTCGGTCCCACTGTATCGTAGTTTCCAGAATGGTTCTTAAAACCATCTGTTTTCCTTTGTTGTGGTGTGTGTTTGTATCGTGTGCTATGAATGAATGAATGAATGAATGAAAAGCAAGTTTCTAGAAAATCTGAGTCAAACTTCAAAACCTTTTCAACAACCCCTGAACCTTAGAAATTTCCCTCTTTTCTCATGATCTATCTCAATCTTCAGATGCCTCGCGGAGGAAGTGGTTCATCCCCGGACCCAATGTTGCAGATCTTGCAAATGTTGGTTTCAGACCGCGAAGCTGAAAGAGCCAGACGTCAAGCCAACTTAGCCACCCTTCAACACATCGCCCAGATGGCCAACAACAATCAAGGCCATGGAAATCATGACAACCATGGATCTAAGCTCAAGAATTTCCAGAACACCAATCCACCTGTTTTCACTAAGTCAGAAGAGCCTCTAGATGCAGATGATTGGCTACAAACCATGGAGAACAATTTGGAAGTCGCAGGAGTGGAAGCTAACGAGAAAGTTCTGTTCACCACCCACTATCTGGCCGGAGATGCAAGAGCATGGTGGAACAGCATTCATGCAATGATCGGAGGTCAGATGATGACTTGGGAAGAGTTCAAAGTCAAGTTCAGCAGAACCCATGTGCCCCCGGGTTTGATCAAGAGGATGAGAGATGAATTCAGGGAACTGAAGCAAGCAAGGATGACAGTAGTGGAATACCGTGACAAATTCTTGTCATTAGCTAGGTATGCACCGGATGAGATCGACACTCAAGCCAAAAAGAAAGAGAGATTCTTGAATGGTCTGCACGATGAGATGCAGACAGTGTTAGTCAATATCCCCTTTGCTGATATTGAAGCCTTAGTTGACTCTGCCATTCAGATGGAAGGAAAGATCAACCAAGCCAATGAGAACCGCAAGCGTCGCATGATGCATCAACCAGGAACCCACCATACACCAAAGTATCGCCCCAACCGATCTCCAGGATTTGCCCCGAGAACCAACAGACCCCCGATGAACCGTCCGACCTATCCCAACCGTGGAAACCCATGGCCCGGAGGAAACCGCAACAACCCAGACAACTCTAGCAATTTCACCCGTGAACCACCCAAGTTCAACAACAACAATGCCTCCACCAACACCAACGCTGCCCCAAGGACTGGAAGTAATGTTGTGCCTGTTGCAGCGAAGGACAAGTCGCAAGTGACTTGTTATGAATGTGGAACCAAGGGTCACTATTCCAATGAGTGCCCTAAGAAGATTTCCGCAGCCCCCAATGCAAATGCCCCAGCTCAGCAACAACATCGTGTCCAGCCCGGAAGAAGGTTTGCCCCAGGTAACTCGCTCAACCGCAACGGCCGTATTTTTCTCATGCATGCTGAAGAAGCCCAGGAAGCGCCAGATGTCGTGCTGGGTATGTTTTCGGTTAACTCAGTACTTGCAAGAGTTTTGTTTGATTCTGGATCATCGCACTCAGTTGTTACTGAAGAATTTACATGCACTAGTAAGATTCAACCAACCAAATTGAAGCATGTTATGATTGTTCAAATACCTGGTTCAACTACCAAAGCTAGGAAAATTTGCAAAGCCGTCCCTATCTGAATCCATGGCATAGATTTTTATGAAAATCTAATAGTACTCGGAACTAAAGGCTTGTAAGTAGTACTAGGAATGGATTGGATATCTAAACATAAAGGATTAATTGACTCCGCCAAGAAAGCCATAACCTTGACCAGTACACCCGGAGTATCAGTCGAGCATATATCTGAAACCTTGACTCGTCAATTCAAGTGAAACAAGAGTGTCGCCCAACCTACCATTGACCAAGTTCGGATAGTCTGTGAATACCACAATGTATTTCCAGCTGTTTTGCCCGGTATGCCCCCAGATCGGGATATCGAGTTTATCATTGAACTAATCCCTGGAACCGGACCCATAGCCCAAAGACCATATAGTATGAACCCGTCAGAACTAGAAAAACTGAAGAAGCAACTGGATGCCATGTTGGAAATTGGACTGATTCAACCAAGTGCGTCACCTTGGAGATCACATGTTTTGTTCGTGGACAAGAAAGATGGAGGTAACCGTTTGTGTACGGATTATCGGAAGTTAAATGACGTTACCATCAAGAACAAGTACCCATTGATGAAGATAGAAGATTTGTTTGACCAGTTGACTGGTGCCAAAGTGTTTTCTAAGATTGATCTTAGAACTGGCTATAATCAACTCAAGATTCGCGCAGAGGATATTCCAAAGACTGCCTTCACCACTAGATATGGATTATACGAGTATACTGTCATGTATTTTGGATTAACCAATGCCCCCACTTATTTCATGAACCTCATGAATAAGATTTTTATGGACTTCCTGGATAAGTTTGTCGTTGTTTTCATCGATGACATTCTGATTTATTCCAAATCAGAAGAAGAACATGAGCTACACCTAAGGACCATTCTTGGAACCCTTAGAGAGAATCAGCTATATGCCAAGTTTAGCAAATGTGAATTACGGTTACAGGAGGTAGGATTCCTCGGACATATTGTATCAGCTGGAGGAATTGCCGTTGACCCTGCGAAGGTGTAGGATGTCGAAGAGTGGCAACCCCAACCACTCAAACCCAAGTTCGTGCATTTCTCGGATTAGCAGGATACTACCGGAAGTTCGTAGAAGGATTATCGAGTATCGCCAGACCCATGACCCAATTGCTGAAGAAGGACAAGAAGTTTGAATGGACGGACAAATGTGAAGCAACTTTTCAAGAACTCGAGAGGAGATTGATTTCAGCCCCAATCTTGATCATGCCGGATATCACGAAGCCCTTTGATGTGTATTGTGATGCATCCAAGATTGGTCTCGGATGTGTGGTAATGCAAGAAGGCAAAGTTATATATTATCTATCCCGACAACTGAAGCAGCATGAACAGAATTATCCCACCCATAACCTTGAACTAGCAGTCGTAGTTCTAGCCCTGAAGACATGGAGGCATTACCTGATGGGAAACCGTTGTGAGATTTATTCGGATCACAAGAGCCTGAAGTATATATTCACTCAGAAGGAGCTGAATATGAGATAGATAAGATGGATTGAACTAATCAAGGATTATGATCTGTACATTCACTATCACCCCAGTAAAGCCAATGTTGTAGTAGATGCCCTTAGCAGATTGCCGTGCCGCTTGAACTCCATGATTTTGAAGGAGCAACCAAGTTTGCAAAAAGAGATGGAAGATTTTTGAATGGAATTAGTGAGTGAAGGATTTTTGGCTAGCATAGAACTTCAACCCACTTTGATCAGCCAGATCAAGGAGGCGCAAAAAGGAAATGCTAGTATCGACGGAATCAAATGGCGCATCGGTACAGGCAAAGTACCCGGATTCACCGAAGATGAAGGAGTTATTTGGTACAAAGGACGCCTTTGTGTACCAGCAGATTCGGAATTGAAAGAAGTGATTTTGAAAGAGCCCCATGATACTCTTTATTCTATCCACCCCGGAGGAATGAAGATGTATCAGGATTTGAAGGAGCAATTTTGGTGGCATAATATGAAGAGAGAAATCAGAAGCTATATTGCCAAGTGTGATATATGTCACAGAGTCAAGGCAGGACATCAAAGACCCACATGACTGTTGCAACCGCTACAGATTCCGGAATGGAAATGGGATTCAGTTGGAATGGACTTTTTCACCGGATTGCCTACTTCTAGTAGGGTAAATGACTCTATCTGGTCATAGTTGACAGATTGTCCAAAGTAGCCCATTTCATACCCGTCAAGACCACATACCAGAGTTCGAAGCTAGCGGAGTTGTACATCGCTACAATCGTCAGTTTGCACGGAGTCCCTAAGAACATTGTATCGGATCGAGGAACTCAGTTTACCTCGAGATTCTTGAAGAAAGTCCAAGAAGTTTTAGGAACCCAACTAGATTTCAGCACCGCGTATCACCCTCAGACCGATGGACAAATAGAGCAAGTAAATCAAATACTCATGTTGAGAGGATGTGTACTAGAGTATGGATCTAAATAGGAAGACTGTCTGCCTTTCACAAAGTTTTCCTACAACAATAGTTACCAATCTAGTTTGCAAATTGCCCCATTTGAATTCATGTATGGAAGGAAGTGTCGCACCCCTTTGAATTGGTCGGAAGTAGGAGAGAGTCATATTTTCGGACCCGACATCCTACGAGAAGCAGAAGAGAAAGTTCACAAGATTCGTGAGCACCTCAAGACCGCCCAGTCAAGACAGAAGAGTTATGCTGACAAGAGACGTTGAGACCTCGCTTTCAATATCGGAGATTTTGTGTATCTCAAAGTGTCGCCTTTGAAGGGAATGTAGCGTTTCCAGCTCAAAGGAAAGTTAGCCCCCAGATATATCAGACCATTCAAGATTCTGAATCATCGAGGAGAGGTATCATATCAATTGGAACTGCCCGAGGAGATGTCAGCCATGCACAATGTGTTCCATATATCGTTACTTCGCAAATGCCTTGAAGTTCCAGAGAAGACTGAAGTTTTCAAGAACATTGATCACCGGACCGTAGAGATCAACGATGACCTGACCTATCCTGAAGTACCCATCCATATTTTGGAAGAAGCTTTCAGAACCACCAGGACCGAAAGCATCAAGTTTCTCAAGATTCAGTGGAGCAACCACACTGAAGAAGAAGCTACCTGGGAGCGTGAAGATCACATTAGGACAAAGTTTCCCGATCTCTTTTTCTTCCTTTTTCAAATCTCGGGACGAGATTTCATTTAAGGGGGGAAGGTTTGTAACATCCCAAAAATATAAAACAATGATCATCAAACTCTAATCACTAAAATTAGGGTTAACAAAAAACTTTGACTAAATTAAAGTCATATGAATGCATGTGTGAATGAGATGATTTGATAAATGCATGAATGAACTTGTGTGATTAACCTAAATATAAATAAATGGTTTAAAGAGGAAAATAACATCATATAAAATATTTCCATGTAGAAACAAAACAAGAGAAAATCAAAAACAAATTAAATAAAGCAAATGGTCATTTTTGCAAATCTTGCTCACTAGGTCACTTTGAGTGTTTCTAGTCCAAGATTTCAAACAGAAACTTTTCCAATTCTTTTCACCCCTTGCTAGACCAAGTAAAAGTGAATCAAATCCCACCTTTCAAACTTGCAGAAACATTTGGCAACCTCATTCAAATCACAATTCAAAATTGATTCTTTATCATATGTGAAGATCACCTATTTTCAAAATCCAACCAAACCAGTGCCCCTTGACTAATCCAACTAACTAGGTACTCCCTAGCATGTACCTAGCAAACCCACCAAGTTTGAATCCAAAATTCAAATTCGAAGTTCTTGTGGCCATTTTATCAAACACCTCGCAGATACAAATCAAACAAACATCAAACACTATAGTGTGCAGTAATTTTGGCCTAACCTGTTCCCTACCTAGCTCACACTACACCCTCAGTAGATCATCTAAGTTGTTTAACCCCTCTAGCTCATTGTAAACCAGACCATGCATCAATGGCAAGCAGGCCGAGCCTCACCTTGCCACCCCATTGTCGACAGCAAGCTAGGAGCAACACCAAGCCTAGCAAGCATGTCTAGCAGGCACCCCACCGTCCATCGCCACTCCCTGTCCCAGCCCCGAGCACTGCCAGCCCCTGGACCACAGGACAAGACCATACCAAATTTCTCTGCGTGCGAGCCGATAACGCGCCAGTGTGCCACCCTCGACCAACACCCATACACCGCGTGTCGCCCTCGCCGCGTGCGTGCGTGATCACCATCGCCCCAGCACCCCCGCAGACATGCCCGTTCACCGCCGCGCAGACCACACGTGCTGTGCGCCATTAAAATCGCCGTCAAACCCGCCCAGAGCATCGACGCATTCTGACCGATCATCACCGCCCCACGCCTCGCCACCACGCCGTTGAGCTTCGCCAGGGAGAACAACACCGCCCCCTACCGTCGCCCATGCCAGTAGCCCTCTGTGTCGTTGACCACGACGAACTCAGCCCGCGCCCATCGGTCCCCTTCAGCCACTATAAATAGAGGCCTCCACCACTCGTTTTCTTTACACCAGTTCACTCCCCTCTCACTCAGAACTACCCCACCTCACTCCTGGAGCAAGGCGAGCAGCGCAATGCAAGAATTTGGCCAGAGCCCGCCATTGCTGGAGGAGAAGGGAGCAGTCGATTGGAGCCGCCCCAGGAGAAGCTGCCGGTACTAGGAGAACCGCCATCGTCGACTTCGTCATTCGCCCCCGTCGCCGACCCTCGCCTGATCCTCGGTGAGCCTCCCACGACCCCCACCTGCCGCGCTATGGTTCAGTCTCACCGGCGCTGCCCGACGTGGACGATGAACCAGAGCCGTTCGATTAGAACTAGATCCCACAGTCCACATTGCCCCGTACCGCTTTTCCCCTCCACGTCTCACTGACGCATGGGGACAACCACTTAACCAGCCCACACGTGCGCCGTGCATAATGGTCCGTCCCAGTTAAACATCCCACGCGACCCAACAATTCAAATTTAGTTTTTTTCATTTAATTTCAAACCCAGTTCTGTACATAGATTCAAAAATCAACCCAGGTCGATGCACTAAACCAAAATGCATCAAAACAATTTTGTTAGAAAGGTACTGAAATTCTTAATCCAAGCCCGTTGGATTCAAACCATTTGGATTTGTAGATCAACCATGGTAAAAATAACAAGGCAGAAGCTTTTCTGCATTCAAACATTTTTCAAAGTTTAACCATAAGATATTTTGAGTTGATTCCAACTCACAAAAATCACACTTGATCATACCTTTCAGAATATATAAAAACATATGGGTTTACTTGCAGAAATAATGTTCAAGTAATAAAAGAATGCCACATAGGCATTTCTAGTCACTTTATTTAATTAAAATAAAAAGGTTAAACCTTATTAAATTGTGACACCACTTTAAATCACATTCCCATGTACTGAAATATGTGGTGATGACATGTGTCAACATGATCCCATGTTTGAGTTGGAGAATATTAAATCTTAAGTAGTTTTTCAATGAGTAGAAATTACTTTTCTAAAAATAAAATAAATAAGACAAGTGCTTGAATCTTGTAATACTAGAGATGATGATAGATCACCTAGTATGAACCTTTGTGTGATGATTAGAAATAGTTAAGTATTGTTTGGTGATTTTGTACCTCAAATTTATTTATACACGCTAGTACCGACCAAGGATACGAGGAGGAAGGAGGATACTATGAGGAAGAAGTCGAGGAGAACTTCAACCACTGCTCTGCACAAGGCAAGCTAATCCTTGCAAATTTGCAAGTTTATACTTGCATTGATGCAATCTACCACTTGCAAGATACCCTACTTATGCAAGCTACTACTTGCTTGTTACTATGCCAACTATATGCCTTAAGCATATGTGATTACACCCACTTGATACCCAATCCTAGTTTTACTTGCAAGCTTAAGTATTTTAATTCTTCATCAAAGCTTTCTCTTAGAGTTTACTTTGCTAATTGTAGATTCTAGAAAAGATAATTGAAGGTAGCATAAAGATCATCAAACTTGTCCTAAGTTAGATAATCTTGATGTCATCCTAGGGAATGAGATTGAACTTAGCTAATCCCCACTTATTTATTACCCCTCATTAGTCTTTACCCCCACTTGTAGATGCTAGTGCTAAGCATAAAACTTGATCAACTTTAGATGGGAATACTTGGTGAAAATGGTTATGAAAACCTTAGAATGATGAGTCATTCTACTAAAATGTTTTGACATGTGTTCTTGAACACCAGATGATTTTGATGATGAAAATGTTGAGGCATGAGCCTTAGCCCTTTATAAAACTGATGGTTGTCTGGATGCGATACCATTCCAATTTTACCGTACAACCACAATACCCGAAAATTGGGTAGGGCTTGACTGGAAATTTTATATACCTTAGTATGAGTTCCCTCGTGGCCAAGGTCTGAGCTGAGGGTACCTTGTGAAGATTGTCCACCTGTGCAGTACCCAAGATGACAGTTGGTCATGGTTGGGAGGCCAAACTCACAGGAGAGGTGCCTATACTAGGGCGTGTAATTGAAAGGTTAGGATTGATTATCCGCATACTGAGTATGGCGAATTCTGGATTGTTCCTGATGGATGTATCGAATGTTGTGGTGAAAGTGTACAATCTCTGCAGAGTGTCAAACTATTCGAATAGCCGCGTCCGTGGTTATGGACAGTTGGAGTGGCCATACTGTTCTATTGTCAGATGTTTTCAAAATGACTTATGAAATGGTTTATGACTTTGACTTGACCACAACAGAGTTGTGATATGAAATTCAAATTCCCACTTAGGTGTTATAAAACTTTCCACTAGTTTTATTTGCTTCTGAACTTAGTAGAGGTAAATCTGGCTTTTTGCAAAACAACCCTAGATCTTAGTATCCTACTATAATAACCCCCTTAACTTATTAGTATTATTTTGCGAGTACTTAAAGAGTACTCATGGCTTTGTCCCTGGCTATTCCCGTGGCCAGACAATGAAGAGGAGTATCAGGATGACAAGCCGGAGGAAGGTTACGACAACTAGGATCATCTCCCATCGTCAGCATTGCCTATGACCCCAAAGATGGAGCTTCGCCTACGCTAGCGGTATCTTTACGTTATTCCGCTGCTTGAGTTGTATTAAGAACTGGATCATGAGATACTTATTTGTGTAAGACCTTATGTATGGTTTGTAATGGATCATGTACTGTGATATCCAAATCAGTTATGTCTCGCAAAAATGGTAATCCCAGGATTGCGATGTATGGCATAACATGCATCTGGGATTAAAAAGCCGGGTGTTGACAACCATCCCCAAGCCTACAGCGGGGGATTACTCACTCATGGATGAGGGAAACATCAATGGTTGATGGAGATGTGTTGGTGATGACGATGGCGATGATCCTCTCCAAATTCCCCATCCCGGCAGGTTGCCAGAACGGAGTTTCTGGATCCGAATCTTGGTTTCTGGTGGCGGCGGCAGAGCGGAACTCTTTCTGGAAAACTATCGGACCCATCTCTTTTTAGGTCAGAAGGAAACTTATAGGCGCGGAGGGAGGACAAGGAGCAGCCTGGGGTGGCCAAACCTCCCCCAGGCGCTTGGTTAGTGGGTCCACTCCTGGGGTGGGTCTGGGCCCCCCAGGCCTCCCCTCTGTCTCCCCTTCTGGCTCCGTGGATCTTCTGGTGAAATATAATTTTTGGCATATTTTCCGGGATTTTTCCTAATAGTTTAATTTCTGCACAAAAACAAGACACCAAGGTAATTCTGCTGAAAACAGCGTCAGTCCGTTTTAGTTGTATCCAAATCACGCAAGTTTAGAGAAGAAACAATAGCAAAGTGTTCGAGCAAGTATATACGTTTTGGACGTATCAACTGCCCCCAAGCTTAGCTTATTGCTTGTCCTCAAGCAATTCAGTTGAAAACTAAGTGCGATAAAAGAACTTTCATGAACACTTTGCTTCATATGATGTATATATTCTCAGCATAGGAGTAGATGCTTAGACAATTCATAATAAATAGTATGCAACTAAGTCTACTCAATAGTCATTGCAAGTTATGAAGAGAAACCAACTCAATAATACTAAGTAGCATGAAACATAAACATAAGAAACATTGCAATGCTCATAATAAGGTATGATAGAGTGGTATCTCGCTTGCCTTTGTTTGAAGAGCACAATATAAATGTTGAGGCAGCTCTGAAGTTCACATGAATATTAGAGATAAATATATCAGTGATACAAGCATCAAAGTCATGACATAATTAACCAAGTTTTGGAACAAACACTAAAATGACAACTATGCTCTCAAGAAGGTGCTCATAGAATGAGTGGTGACTCAACAAAATTGTGAAAACGGTTTTTGTGAAGGTTTGAAAGGCTTCCTAATGCTGAAAGGAAGGTACTAATTAGCTTTGAGCTCTCATTGCCCCTATCATAGGCATATTCATGTGGTTAAGGTGAAAGTGAGGTCCACTCAGAATCATATGCTTGACAGACCATAGACTGGAAATCCCAAGTCCCTTGAGTACGAGGGCCGCTCCTCATGCTACTCAACTTTGGTCACCTGAAAGTTCTTGTCATTGTAAATGCATGCATATCATCGAGAACCGCCAACAGGGTGCCCCTTGCATATGGTACAGGAGCTTTCCCATAAACAAAATGACGAGGCAAGTAGACAATGAGCATCTTAGCAATCTTTTTATTTACCACATGCATAGCTGTTATTGAGGGCGCTTCATAGATGCTCATTATAGTGTTGCTGCAAGTTTCCACCATGATTAAGAATGGCTTAGGCTAGCGGCCCAGGCGTTTCTCTAACACAATGTATAAACTCCATGAACTAACAACTTCCCCTTTTATTTCACATCGTCGACATCTGTAAACAAAAGAGCAAGGAATCAACTGGATGAGGTATCCAAAAAGTGTTGAAAGCGTTCCCCGTGACAACACGGTTTTGCTGACTCCCAGTATATAATAAGCAAGCATATAACTTTCATGGACTAGTCACAATGGTTCAGAATTATTAGGCGCAGGGAATAAAGTGTGCCATCAAGTTCGCGAGAGCTTTACTAACTAACTTTATCAAAACAGACAAACATTTTATTTTGGAAGAAAACACGGCATAGGGAATATGCACTGAAGTAGCAAATGATGCTAATAGGTAGGTATGGTGGACACAGCTGGCAATATTGGTTTGGGGAGTTGGAAGCACAGGTATAGCACTCCGTGCAAGTGAAGGCTAGCAATAGAGAGGGAGCGGCAAACGAGAGAGCAATAACTGTCATAATCATGCTTGAAATAAAACAGGACTAATTATGGCATGATAGTTATACAATAATGTAACACCCCAGTTTTAGTTAATCTTGTATTAGGGTTTGTTTTATGCATCATGAGCATCATATCTTAAATTGTGCATTAAATAAATTAAATGAAACCATAAAACCCTAGCTTTTCCCTCTCTTTCTATTTGCAAATTCATTCAAGTGATTTTGAAATAACAAAAATAATGGAGCCCAAATGGAATATAAGGGTTCATAAGTATTTATTATGTTTTATAATGTTCTCTGGTATTTTTGAAATATACCAAAACATAATTCAAATGAATTACAAACCAGAAATTTCAAAAGTGAAATAGAAAAGTTTTATTGGAAAAAAATGGAGCAGCAGAAACTTCCTAGGCTGCAGCCCAGACCGCAGCCCATTTTCCATCCTCTCCCCTGCAACCTTTGCTACAGCCCACCCCGCAGCCCACCTTGGCCCAAGCCGGCCCATAACCCTTCGGCGTGTCTTCCTTTTCTTCTTCCTCGCGGCAGAGCGAGCGAGCGAAGAAGCTCGCTGTCCTGCGCCGATGCCGTCGCCTCGCCGCCGCGCCGCGATGCGTGTTACCGACCTGGAGACGTGGATAAGACCCCCGCGGTGCCCTGCCTCTTCCTTATCCTCTCTCTTTCCCGCTGGAGTTGTCTCCCTCATTCCCCACCTCTGGCCGAACCCTAACTGACGACGACGCCGCTCATCGTCGATGTTCCCGGCCACCCCGAGCCACGCTGAGATGCCCTGGAGAACCAGCGTGCTCCCTTCGTCATCCTACCGGAAGGAATCGAGCCCGCAGGCCCCGAAGCGACGCAATCGACCCTCCGTCCCCGACGAGCTACGCCACCATCGACGTTGATTCCGGCTGTTCTGGGCCACCTCTTGCCTCACTGCCACCGTCGTCGTGTTCACAGTGAGCTTCTGAGCCTCCTCGCCCTAACCTCGCTTCCTGGCATCTCCTATACCGCTCCAGATTCCAGCGCCGCCCTCTGCCACCGCCAGTCGTCGATGTAGTCGGTGGTCCGGTGACCATTAGCAAGCGGCGCCGCCTCTTTTGAGCTCGCCTTGCTCCATTGATTCGAACACGTGCATTTCCGCTTCCCAAATTGCCCTCCTCCGCCATCCCTGGCCGCTGGCCGACGTGCTCGCCGGCGAGCCCGCATGGCGCCTGCGTGGCATGTTGACCCAACCCTGGCCCCACCCATCAGTTGTTGTGGCTAGTTCTGCCTAGGTGAAAAATAACAGCCGCAACCCCCCTGTCCCACTTTGCTTGCGTGGCTCCTGAGGTGGCTCAGGGCCCATCAGTCAGTCACTGTGGGTAAACAATGTCTCGGTGTAAAAATTATTTCCAATCTTATTTAAATTAATAAAAGGTAATAATTTCAGAATTTGAATAAAACTTGTAAATTCAATATCTTTTTATTTATAAGTCAGAAAAATACAAATAATATACCAAAATGTTCAGAAAAATGAAACCTATCTATCTAAGCTATAATCATGCATTGTTCATCAACTTTCATGACAAGTTTAATTAGAAGAACAAATGCACCCCTCCCATATGTTCCGGAGTTTTCCTGAATTAGGGTTTTTGCCCTCGGAACCCCGATTAATTCGTCGAGCATGCTTTAGGGTTACATTCCAATGCACTTTAACTTGTCATATCATCATTCTTGTTTGAGAATTGCATCGATGCCATTGTTTATTGTCCCCCCTCTCTTTCCGGTGTTTGGTTCTTCGCGGTAGGATACGGTATCGAGATCGAGATCGAAGCCCGAGGACAACACCATCGAAGATTGAAGATCGATGAACAATACTTGACCAATTGTAATAACATCAAGTGCAAGGATTTCGAAGATCTGCTTATCGGTTATCAACTGGCAAAGGCAAGCATAGCCCCACCATGATATAATCCTATGATTTCAAAATCATTTCAATTCTGCCATGAGGCATACAATTCTACTCTGGTATTTTATCGATAGATAGAGTATCCTATCTATTGCATTACTCCCTTTGAGCTTATATTACCAGATCCACTGCTCCTAGCATAACTAGGTTTGGCTTGTGTGCACTGCTAGAGCTATTATATGTGTCTGCTTAGCCATGCATAGATATTGATTCTGGTCCATCCAGATGATGTATCAGATGCAGAGAATCTAGTATGACAGGAGAACGTGATGATATGAAATCGGTGATATGAGTTAAACATGCTAAGGCTTGTATGGGAGGCCACGGTGGGATGTGGTTTTTCTAGTCCCATGCTCGCCACCACTAGGACTTGAGTTATTGCCTTTGGAACCAAGACGAGCGTGCAACCACACGGGGCCTGGACAACCTCATGACTGACTAACTTGCCTAGTAGATTCCATGAGTCACATAGTTCGGGCATTCCATTTGACATATGCATAGAAAATCTTTTGAAAGATTTGCCGGGTGAAGTTGGTGCATTCATAACAGGTAGGTAAGCATGGCCGAGGTTGCTTGGGGTAGATAGCGCCCCTGGTAAACCAATCTCACCTCATATCTTTAATTACCAGCTTCGGGATTTGACCCATTACGGCGGAACCATACTTATTGCATGTCATGGTCTTGGCGAAAGTAAGGTAAAGGTCGTGTCTAACCATCCTCTGCCGGCCTTCCAAGGAAGAGGGCTTATCTAGTGGCATTAAGAGAAGGTTAGTACGTGTGGGTAAAGTTGTAAAACCCTGCAGGGTAATAATATTTTCGAAAAGCCGTGTTCACGGTTAACAACGACTTGGCGAGCGGACTCAAGATCATAGATAACTTTAACCTAACCGTAAAACTTGGTAGATCAATGTGTGCTTAAGGATGCTTCCTCATGGGTACGAGGGGGTGATCCTAGTTGGTAGTTGATGATGATTTGGTGGATATCAAAAGATGATGATCAATATTTTCAGAGACGTCGATCTCTTATCCCCTTTTAAAATACTCTGATTAGACGAGATTCTTCTCCCTCTCTTGTTTTATAAAGAAAGATGGCTTTTCGCAAAAACAACTCCACCAGCCAGAATTCTTGCGGAGTACACCCTGTACTCACCCTTGATTTGTTGATACTTTTGGCACAGTAAGTGCTCCCTGAAGACGAGTTCCGTACTACATCGACATCGACGAGTAGCTTGGGGTTCCCGGCCGGTAGCCTAGAATCTATGGGCTAGAACGTCATCATTATGCTCCAGGCCTCTTAGGCCATTTGTTAAGTTTGCTATACTTAATAGCATAATTTTCCTTCCGTTGTTTGATGTTTGCGGTCAGTGACCTCTCCTTGTAATAATTTGGTTCTCTACTCATTTATGAGCTTGCTGTAATAAATTTTTGTGTCGTAGGTTCACTGTCGTGTTATCGATTCTTCACTGGATATTCTCGAGCTCAAGGTTAAGCTTATTTCAGACGGAGGTCTAGGTTTTGTTTAGCCCTGATCCCGGGGGTGTCACAGTTCTTGGTATCAGAGCAGTACCGACCGTAGGAAAACCTTGCTATTGGTTGATGTTGAGTCTAGTGATTGTGAAAACTATTTTAAAGATATAAAGTATTTGCAAAAACTCTAGTATGCTTCTTTTTCTCCTTATCCAGTTTCACTCTAACTCTGGGTTATCTTATCTGGTGTTGATTTTGGAAAAGTTTTGATATCTCTTCTAGTCTTTCAAAACTTAGGTGCCTTCTTGGCATGACGTTCTAAGTCAGTTGACCTCGTGTTGAATTCTTTAGAGTTGTGTGTGTTGTGAATTCCTTGTTCCCCTTTGCTCTTGTTCATGTGAGAGATTTCTTTTCATCATGATCTCTCTACCTTCTGGACTCAAAATATTGTATTTTTGGATCCACAGTGTTCTGTTCTAGGCTTCGAGGTTTCCTTTCACCTCGTGTGCCTCCTTTTTGTTTGTTGAGTATTTCAGAAGTCGTTTCTTCTCTTGGAAGCTACCTCGTGAATACTATCTTGTAGTGTACACTATGTCACTCAAGTAGTAGTTACTCCTTTCTTTGTTTTTTAACCCTTGGACTTGAACTTAAGATCCCCGATTGTGCTAGATTCATGTGTTGTGAATCTTGTACATGAAGCTAACCTTTAACCCAAGATCCATACCTTTAACCCTTGTTGTTATTGTTCACACATTACCTCAGGATGGCTGGTATTACCATTCTAGCCTCCAAGCTTGTGGTTATTGTTGCGATTGAATTGTGACGATAAAGGACTATCCCTACCACATTCTATGCAGAAGTTCTTTAATGGAACCAAAAATATCACGACAAGAGTCCTCCTCGAGAATCTCGCATCTATGCTCGTGACTCTGCCACACCTTACCCTTCTCTGCATTGGTCTTCGGAAGATTGTTGACTTATGCACCCACATCTTGGGATTCTATCCTGAGCATGTTCCTTTCCCCTTGTTGTTCTCTGACCTTTGTCTACCAGTTGCTAGCCAAGTAGTAAATGTGCATCGGTCTCTTCCGAAGCAAGATACTCTTGTGGTCCTTCCAGACAAATCATTTCGGAATGTCTAGGAGAAACAAACTCCAGTACCTCATCAATTCTAGGACTAGGTCAAAGTGTTGTAATCCGCAGATCAAGAGGCATTAATTGTCTTCCATCTGTTCTACCTTAAAGTATCACACTCTTTTATACTAAGAGGTCGTGATGATTTTCATGACCCCTTACTGAAGTGATACTATCACCCATCTTTACCACCCTTCCTCGAGCTTTCGCGCTCGTGAGTGATGCGTGTGCGTAATAATGTGCCCATCTGAGATTCTAGCAATTATTATTGTTTTGAACTCTAAGGACATTTGAGTCATTCTTAGCGTGATTGGTTAACCCTATCATTAAGCGAAGTTTGATTGTGCTAGCAAGTCTGCTATTCTGGTGCACCCTCTTCAGTCAAGGAGTTAGGTTCATGCCGAAGCTCCGAGACTATGTCTTCTTACCAAGAAAGTTTCCCTCTCAAAATAAGTGACATATCAGTGGTTCATGATATTCTAGATGTCTAATAGAAGTATCGGAAGATCTCGGTGATTCATGAAGTATCGGTGGTTCATGATATTCTAGATGTCACGCATCATACCGGAGAGAAGGCCACCGGGATGATCTCCCCTCCGGCAGGGTGCCCGGAAGAGCTTCTGATCCCCCCTATATAGGGACGATGGTGGCAGCGGCTACAGACGGTTTTCATGGATTTCTGATCGGTACTCAGGGTTTCTGCATCGGGGGCTTCTTATAGGCGAAGGGGCAAGACCGGGAGGTGGCCAGGGCCACCAAACCCTAGCCAGGCACGGGCCCACCTGCCCACACACCTGGGGTGGGTCTGGCCCCCCTGGATGGCCCCTCCGGCTCTCCTCTAGACTTCTTGTTCCCCACGAAAAGTAATTGACTTTGACATATGTCCCGTCCAATTCTGAGAATATTTCTTTACTAACTTTTCCGAAACCAAAAACAGCAGAAAACAGGCATCTGGAACTGTTGCAACTTGTTAATAGGTTAGTACCAGAAAACATGTAAAAAAGCACCTCAAATTGTAGACAAGCAAAGCAAATTAGATACAAATCAAGCATGGAGCATCAAAAATTATAGATACGTTTCCAACGTATCAATACATAGACCGCCATCCAACTGCATCTATGACTAGAAGTCCATCTTCAGTTCATCATCCGAACCCCCTCCAGTATTAAGTTGCAAGCAACAGACAACTGCTTTAAGCAAAGTGTGTAAGGTATTAAGTTCCAGCATAAATACCCCCTCTTGGAGTCACTAGCAACTACTTGGTCAAGATAGCTACTAACAACGGAGAGCATGCAAGATCACAAACAACACAGACATGATAGAATCATAAAGACAAAACCATTAATCAAACCAACATAATAATCTCAATATCCATCGGATCCCCACAAACACAACATGCATGATTACAAATAGATTAGATATTGATCATGAACGGAGCTCGCAAGATCTATACATGAAGGCACAAAGGAGGAGATACAACCATCTAGCTACTACATGGACCCATAGTCCAATGTGGAACTATTCACGCATCATACCGGAGAGAAGGCCTCTAGGATGATGTCCCCTCTGGCAGGGTGCCGGGAAGAACTTCAAATCCCCCGTATCTAGGGACGATGGTGGCGGTGGCTACAGACGGTTTCCTGGATTTCTGATCGGGTACTCAGGTTTTCTGCATCGGGGGCTTCTTATAGGCGAAGGGGGAGACCGAGGAGGCGGCAAGGGCCACCAAACCCTAGCTAGGCGCGGGGTTGGGCCCACCTGCGCCTGGGGTGGGTCTGGCCCCCCTGGCTGTCCCCTTCGGCTCTCCTCCGGACTTCTTGTTCCCCATGGAAAGTAATTTACTTTGTCCTTTTTCACGTCCAATTTCGAGAATATTTCTTTACTAACATTTCTGAAACCAAAAACAGTAGAAAACATGCATTTGGCACTGTTGCAACTTGTTAATAGGTTAGTACCAAAAAACATGTAAAAATCACCTCAAAGTGTGGACAAGTAAAGCAAAGTAGATACAAATCAAGCATGGAGCATTAAAAATTATAGATCTGTTTCCAACGTATCAGGATCTGAAGTTCTTCCTGACACCCTGCCGGAGGGGAGGTCATCCCGGAGGCCTTCTTCTCCGGTATGATGCGTGAGTAGTTCCACCTTGGACTACGAGTCCATGTAGTAGCTACATGGTTTTATCTCCTCCTTGTGCTTTCATGTATAGATCTTGTGAGCTTCGTTCATGATCAAGATCTAATCTATTTGTAATCATGCATGTTGTGTTTGCGTGGATCCGATGGATATTGAGATTACTATGTCAGATTGATTAATGGTTTTGTCTTTATGATTCTATAATGTCTGTGTTGTTTGTGATCTTGCATGCTCTCCCTTGTTAGTAGCTATCTTCGCCAAGTAGTTGCTAGTGACTCCAAGAGGGGGTATTTATGCTCGATAGTGGGTTCATGCCTCTAGTTTCCAAGGGAAGTGACATAAATCTCTTCGGTTGTAGATGTGTTGTTGCCACTAGGGAGAAAACAACGATATCTTGTTCATGGAACAAGTGGATTGTTTACCTTACACACTTTGCTTAAAGAAGTTGTTTGTTGCTTGCAACATAATACTGGAGGGGGTTCGGATGATAACCTGAAGGTGGACATCTAGTCATATATGCAGATGGATGGAGGTCTATGTATATTGTTGTATTGCCCAATCGAATCTCATAGGATCATTTTGTCTAGTATTGCATTGTTATGCCTTGCTCAGTTCCTATCAATTGCTCTGCTGTAATTTGTTTACCCTTCATGCCATGTTGTTTATCTAAAGAGAGAATCTCTAGTGAATTATGGACCCCGGTCCAATCTTTACCATTGATTCATCTTCCACTGTTACTTGTTTACTTGCTAAAAAGTACTTGTTGGCAGATAACCCAAGAGTTTACTTGAGTCTTGGAAGTTATTACTTCAGTAATTACCTCTCCTTACCTTTTTTGTTTGCTTTTTGTTCTAAGAATGATCTCTAATGAGAGGGAAGTAAGATTTGGGGAGTTGTTGTCCCGAAACAGATTTCTATCCTACACCATAAAAAATATTGAGGAGTCTCTGTAACTCGGATTGAGCTGAAAATTTACGAATAAATCCCCCAATATGTTAGCTAACTTTCGTTAGTTCAACACTTTTTGATTTGAGCAACAAAAGATTTTCGAAAAAAATCGGTTTTTACCTGCTGGTCTGTTTTAACAGATTTCTGCCATTATTTCATTTGCTTCTTATTGATTCCTTTTTGATTTATCTTTTGGGGAATTGAGCTTTTTGAAGGAGTTTCTACAGTAGCTTGTGCTTTTAGTGAGAAGTCTTGTTGTTCCAAAGCTTTGCCTAAAGGTCTATCATCTTTTGAATACACTAATGTTGCTAATGAAGATTGTGTGAAGTTTTGTATGAAGGAACAATTTTAGGTGCAGAGAGAGAATGATGTAATGAGATGAAGAATGGACAAAAGCTCAAGATTGGGGATGCCACCCCGGTGTCACCCCAAGAAATATCCAAGAGGTACAAGCATCAAATCTTGGGGATGCCCAAGGCATCCCCTTCTTCATAAATAAAAAGCTCAGGTCTGTCTAGACACTTCATTTTTATTGTTTCATGCACAGTTGTGTTGTTCTTAGAGCATCTTAGTTTTCATTTGGTTTGTTTAATTTTATTGAATAAAGTAGTTTGAACCTCTGTTCTTGCTGTGTTGTTTCAAATAAGTTGCTTGGTGTTGGAAAGGAGTAGGAAGTTCCTGCTTGAAAGTGTAAGAGGAGCTTGCATTGACTGTGACTTAGACTTTAGCATGACATGCTAGGTGTTGTTTTGACTTTATTCTTAGTTATTATTGCTGTAGCATGTATTGTTCCAAACAACTGGGATTGCTTAGTGTGCCTTGAAGAAATTATGCATTGTTTTAGCATGCAAAAGCATAGTATTGTGGTATTCTCCTTTGATGCTTTGTTTGGGTTGACTTGGCACATTCTCACACCATGTTATGACTATGAACAAGTAACCATAGCCTCTATGATCATTTAGTCCTTGACTTGTAGTACCACTCTATGCTTTGATTAGTAATGTTTTGTCGCTCTACATGATTATGGCCATTATTGCTCTCTTAGTTGGTTGCTCCCAGTATTTTGCTAGCCTCCACTTGTATGAGTAAGTTATACGCATGCTTCCAACTCCCAAGAAACCAAGTTATTCCAAAGTGTCCACTATAAACTCCTATGCATGGTGTGTTACACCATTCCAAGTATATTCTTGTTTTTACCTATATTCCAATTAAAAACTAATTTGTTATGTGAAAACTTGGTGATTAAATCCATCACAAACTTGATGGCACTTTATATTATTTTCCCCTAATAAACTTGAACCATTGTGTCATCTATGTTTTATATGATTGCACTTATACGCTGGAATTAGCAGAACCGTGCTGTCACGGGGAACGTTTTCAACATAGCACTTGTACTTTGTACTCAGTTGATATCATGATCTTTTTTCTATGGATGTCACCGGTGTGAAATAAAGAGGGAGCTTGTAAGTCCATGGAGTATGTATTTTGTGTTAGAGAAACGCCTGCGCCGCTAGCCTAAGCCATGCCTAATCATGGTGGAAACTTGCAGCATCACCATAGTGAGCTATCTATGAAGGATCCTCAATAAAAACCTATGCATATAGTAAATAAAAAGATTGCTGAGATGCTCATTGTTTGCTTGCCTTGTCATTTTGGTTATGGGATAGATCATATACCATGTGCAAGGGGTACCCCGTTGGCAGTTCTCTATGATACGCATGTACTTACAATGACAAGAACTTACATGTGACTGAAGTTGAGTAGTATGATGTGTAGCCCTCGTATTCAAGGGACTTGAGAATGCCAACTTATACTTTGTCAAGCATATAATCCATAGTTTGTTCACTCTAACCTTAACCACTTCAAGATGCTTATGATAGGGGCAATGAGGGATGAAATCCAACAAGTACCATAATTTTTGGAAGATCTTTTTGAAACTTGAAATCCTTTCTTCCCTTTTTGAAGGGCCTTTCTTCCACCATTATTTGAGTCTCCACCTTCTACCTTTAGGCACTATTAAGAGAGCATAGTTGCCATTCTGTGTACAGTGTCCCAAAACTTATTGATTGATACATATTGTGATATTACTTGTACTTGTGCTACTTGTTTCTAGTCACCCTTGTGCACTTTGAAGGTTTCCTATGCATCTATTTGCTGCTCTATGAGGGACAAGATGATTGCCAATATGCCATGTTTTCTGTATGTGAAACAAACAAACATTTTTCAATGCATGTTATTCATGATCTTTGTTTGTAGTGTTTCATGTTGCATGCATAGTTACTTTGTCTTATTGTTAGAACTCCATCTTTCATGCACATGTTTAGAGTTCTTTGATCCCAGCTTTCAATGCTTGCAAATGGTTTGATCTTGGTTTTGACGGTGCATGTCACCTCAAAAATTATTCTTTTATCACTTACCTACTCGAGGACAAGAAGGAGTTAAGCTTGGGGATGCTTGATACGTCGGAAACGTATCTATAATTTTTTATGCTCTATGCTTGTTTAGTATCTACTTTGCTTTGCTTTGTCTACACTTTGAGGTGTTTTTATATATTTTATGGAACTAACCTATTAACAAGTTTCCATAGTGCCAATTGCTTGTTTTCTTCTGTTTTTGGTTCCAGAAAGGCAGAAAATCAATTCTCGGAATTGTACGGGACAAACGCATAAGTCAATTTTTTAGCGTGGGGGACACGAAGTCCAGAGGAGAGACGGAGAGGCAAACCAGGGTCGCCACATCCCCTAGGCGCAGGTGGGCCCACCCCACGCTTGGGTAGGGTGTGGGCCCCCTGGCCGCCTCCCAGCCTTTCCTCTTCGCCTATAAGAAGCCCTCGATGCAGAAATCCTAGGCACCCGATCAAAACTCCTCGAAACCTTCTATAGCCGCCGGCACCATAGTCCCTAGATCGGGGGGATCTGAAGTTCTTCTCGGCACCCTACCGAAGGGGAGATCATCCCGAAGGCCTTCTTCTCCGGTATGATGCGTGAGTAGTTCCACCTTGGACTACGGGTCCATGTAGTAGCTAGATGGTTGTATCTCCTCCTTGTGCTTTCATGTATAGATCTTGTGAGCTCCGTTCATGATCAAGATCTAATCTATTTGTAATCATGCATGTTGTGTTTGCAGGGATCTGATGGATACTGAGATTACTATGTCAGATTGATTAATGGTTTTGTCTTTATGATTCTATCATGTATGTGTTGTTTGTGATCTTGCATGCTCTCCGTTGTTAGTAGCTATCTTGGCCAAGTAGTTGCTAGTGACTCCAAGAGGGGGTATTTATGCTCGATAGTGGGTTCATGCCTCTAGTTTCCAAGGGAAGTGACAGAAATATCTTCGGTTGTAGATGTGATGTTGCCACTAGGGAGAAAACAACGGTCTCTTGTTCATGGAACAAGTGGATTGTTTACCTTACACACTTTGCTTAAAGTAGTTGTCTGTTGCTTGCAACTTAATACTGTAGGACGTTCGGATGATAACCTGAAGGTGGACTTCTAGTCATAGATGCACTTGGATGGCGGTCTATGTATATTGTTGTATTGCCCAATCGAATCTCATAGGATCTTTTTGTCTGGTGTTGCATTGTTATGCCTTGCTCAGTTCCTATAAATTTCCCTTCTCTAATTTCTTTACCCTTCATGCCATGTTGTTTATCTAAGGAGAGCATCTCTAGTGAACTATAGACCCCGGTCCAATATTTACCATTGATACATCTTACACTGTTACTTGTTTACTTGCTGCAAACCAATACCTTCCACACCATGCGTTTAATCCTTTATTACAGCAACCAGTGATATTGACAACCTCACTGTTAGTTGGGCAAAGTCTTGAGTTTGTGTTGTGCAGGTCTCCGCGTTGCTTGCAACACCTGTGTGATGTTGCATTCCTCCTACTGGTTCGATAACCTAGGTTTCTTACTGAGGGAAGACTTGCTGTTGTGTTTCTTCACACCTTGCTCTTGGGGTTCCCAACAGGCTCCACTTCAACTGAGCCATCACCTCTCCCCGCGCCGCCCTCACCCTCACCCTTTACGCACGCCGCCCCCACCCTCTGCACGCCGCCATCACCCACTTCCCGGGCCGCCCCCGCCCTTTGCCTGGGTCGCCCCCACCCACTGCCTCGTCCCGGGAAAACCACTACTGGAAAATCACTTGAGTTTCAGCATCATCATGACTGCATGCTCATGTCATCATGCCACATCGCATTTGAACATCGTTATGTCATCATGCATATTATTTGAGTAAAACTATTTTTGAAAAGTATCTATTTTTTTGTAAATAACCCCTCTTTATTCAAAATACAAAAATGTCGTTATGTCTGCAAGAATATTTTGTTTGTTTAAAACTATCTTACAATACCTTTTATTAAATTAAAACAATAATAAAAATAATATTTTTGTTGTGGGGGAGTTAGCTGGCCGCCAGGACCAAAAGCCCAGCAGCCAGCCAACTACCACCCCACAAAAACCTAACCCTAATCCTACCCTACTCCTCCTCCCTGCCGCCGCCGCTTCTGTCACACGGTCACTCACCCCTGCATGCGCCTAACGCAACACACACACCACCACGCACGCTTTCCCCCAGTCAAACCGCCCAACTCCCGACCCACCCATGACTTTTCCCCCGGACCCACCCTGTTCCTGCTCCACTCGCGACCAACTCCCAATCTGTCGCTCATCCCCAACCCCGCGGTCCCCCTTCTCGCTACCTACCACGGCCCCCTCCTGTTTCCCCCATCGACCCTGCCCCGTCGCCAGCGAGCCTCCGGTGTGGCCCTCTTCTTGCCCCGCCCTCTTCTACCGAGTCGGCCGTCGTCACTTCGAACCCCGCCAGCACTTCCTCCGCTGTACCACGTCAACCATCGCTGCAGGCGTCCTCCACCGCTACGCGCCCCCTCTTCCCCAGCCGCCGCCGCATATGTCCCGCGCCCGTGTTGCTCTTTCCCGAACCCCTGTCGCCCTCGCCTTCTGTCTCCATCATGCTGCCTTGGTCTTCCTGCAACGATGCCCTACCTCGTGCCTCCCTATCACCGATGCCCGCCGTCTCCTCGCCTGTCCTTGCCTTTGGTGCGTGAGCTGGCCTCCACACCACCTCGCCTGCAGCCTGCCACCATGCTTCCTCTTGGGAGCTCCCCTCGCATCTGCACACTATCACTTTGGCCGCTCATCTCACGGCGTGCCGTTCCGCGTTTCTATGAGCCACCGTCATGATCCCGTCTCCTTGTTCCCGAGCCTCCGTGTGCAGCCTCGTGGGAACACCCTCCTGCGGATATTGTAGAGAGGATGTACTGTTTGGTTGTGTATCGTTGCTAAGTGCTTATGTTGGATGCGTGTGAAGTATGGCGCGGGGAGGTATAGTGAAGTGGAGATATAGTTGTTGTGGCACCGGAGTTCTATGCAAGATCTTCGTCCTTTCGGTGTCTCCTTTTGATCAAGACCGACAACCAAGATGCAAGTTCTTCTCGACATATGGTATACCAAGTTCCATACCGGCAACACGACGCTTTGTCAAATGCCAAAGCTCATGATCTCCATCACGGAACCTCGAGTAGAGATGGAACCGAGGAACCAAAGCTCTCCCTCCCGGATCGAAGACCCCTCGTACCCAAAGGCCTTTGGCACAGAACCACAAGGTCTCCTTCACGGAACGCCAAGACCCGTTCTTGGATTCCGATGGCCGAGACCGAACCCTCGGACCCCAAGACCTTCGATATCAATGTGTGAACCTTCCCGAACCTCTATTTTTATAAATGCTATATATACCGTTGCATATAAAATTGTTCATGCTTGCATACATATTGTTGGTGGTTTGGGGCCTTATGTCGATTCACCTCATAATTAAATATGGAGACCATATGCGGGCTTTTCTAGTCGTAAATTGGCTCCATTTAAATTTGTGTAACGAATCATTGCCGTATTTTGCCTTGTTAATACAACATCTAAATTGTGGGGTATCTAGACAACATGCACCATCTAATTAATTGTCGGGACCCAGGTTCCGTTTAATATTGCCTAATTGCATTGTATCTTTGTCATGACATACATCATACATGCATCATGCCCGGTCTTCTACCGTAGTTTATTAACTAGTGCACCCGGTGTTTCTTTTAGTGATCTGCTTCTTCATGGATTAGGCCAATGAGTTGATGCGAGAGTCGGCCTTATCTACGGTGTATCTTCGGCAGTGTTTTCAGGCGAGCATTCTCCCCCTTTGTACCTATTTTGTTTTTATAGTCTTTACTGCCTCCTGTTGATCTATTGTTATCCGTGTTGTGATGCTTTAGTTTCCGTGCACCATTTATATTCCTTGCAGCCTCTATATTGCATTGGACACCTCCTATTGCCTGTTGATTGATAGACAGTCGGCCTTGCGAGTCGTAGTTGCTTGCTCAACTGCGGGGAGGGAGTCCAGAGGCGAGGGGTGCGAGGCATGGCGGAGATGCTGGCGAAGACATCACGGGGCGATCAGGAGGGCGTCAGAAGGGGACCCCATGGTGGCGGCGCACCGGGAAGAGGCAGCAACTTGGGAGAGCAAGCGAGGAGGTCGATGGCAGGGGCGGTCGAGTGTGGGGCCGATGGGGCGTCCTGCGCCGAGGTTGAGGGAAGGGGATCCCGCGACCACCCTGGCGGCGGCGTTAGGCATGCGATGGAGAGGCGAGTCGGGCGTGGGGGAGAACGAGGACGGGGCTGCACAATGGAGGGATTTAGGGATTACGCGTTTGGGAAGCAAATGTGGGGTAGGTGGGTGGAATCGTGACAACGGTAGGAGAGGGGTGGTGTTACGCGGGGCGAGGGAAGCGTGGCGAGAGAGGCGGGATGGGCCAGGACGTGCGATGGGAGCGGGTGGGGCCAGACGCTATAGGAAGGAGAGCCGGGTCGGGCTGTGTCGGTCGTACACAGCCAGGGAGCGAGGCGCTTTTTCATGTGTGCGTATAGACGTGTGTGTTGTGGCGTATGCTAGCTAGGGCACGCACACGGGTATGGGAAGGCGGCGGCAGGTGAGGACTGGGGTATGTTAGGTGGCTAGGGTTTGAGGATAGGGTTTGGGAAGGGTAGATCTTTAGGGTTTCGTTTACTAGGGTTTTAGGTGGGCTCTCGTTGAGGCGCTGGGCCTGACCGGTTGTCTTCCTCCTCTACTTTTACAAAATATGTTTTCATTTATTAAGTTTTTGTTTTTTTATTAAATACCTTTTGTAAATAGTTTTTAGCCGAACAAAATATCCAGAAAGACCCGGGGTTTCGTATTTGAATAAAGGGAGGGATATTTGTAGATAACAAAATAGGGCTTTTGGAAAATAGTTTTAGGAAAATAGATGCATGATAATGTCATGATGATGCATTGAGATAAAGGCAGACGATTTTCTAGTAGTGGATTTACCCGGGGTGCTACACAAGAGAAGGTTACCAAAAGTGGAAGAGTACCTCGTCCCAACCAGTGCTACCGGGGAAACAGCGCATTGGGAGAAGGGGGTTCGGGGGATCTACCTCCCCTCCATGGAGGACAAGGAGTACGAGGAGGACGAGGAGCCTCGGGTACAGACTCACCTCCCCCTCTTCTTTATGCATTACGTCTTTATGTTAAATTATTTACTCTTTCTCAATGTAGGTGCAGGATGAGGAGGACTCAGTTCAGAGGATACAGACTCGTCTCCCCTGCATCATCTAGCCCGTCTGTCTGACATACCCTCCGCTTCTGGCGACGTGGCTTCGCAGTTCACTTAGTCAGAGTCTACTAGGTGGATATGGAGTCGAAGGCGGAGGCTAGAGACACTTAGATGGAGAGTGAGGCAGCAACGAAGAAGTTGCCGACTCATGGGGAAGCGGGTGTACCTGAGAATGAGCCTGCTTCCGAGGAGGCGAAACCTACGATTAAGCCCAACGGCGTTGAGTAAGTGGCTATCTCATGCTTTCTTTCACTATCATGCTAACACATGCTTTTGGTCACCATCATGCTAACGCATGCTTTTCGCATGTACTAATGTTTGTTTATCGTGCAACAATTGGAGGTTTCCTCAGGGACCCGCAATCCTAACAGCTTGGTTGGATCACTTCTTAGGAAGTATTGGTCGGGCTTCTACGAGGTGGTCCCTAACAGCGAGAGGAAGCTAGCCACCCATTGGGATGACTATGAGGCTACTGGTTGCCCAGGATTCGAAAAGCTTTTCTAATGCTGTGATCACCAAGTTTTGGGTAAGGCGTACTTTCCTGTGTCATGATTTTTCTCACCATAGCGCTAACTTATGGCCCTCTCGCAAATTGAAGGCCTTCTATAAGGTGGATCCGGAGGATGAGGAGTCGGCGAAGAAGTCTTTTTTGGGGGCTTGTCAGAATTTGAAACCCTAACGGTGGTACAATCTCAAGCATACATTGGTCAATCATTTCTAGTCTGAGCAAGGAAAGAGGGCACAGAAGCATGAGATTGTCAAGGAAATGCTAGAAATGACGGTGGAAGATTTCTTGATGGTAAGTAAATTGTCAATGAGATTGTGTGTTGCTGCTAAGTTGTCATTGCATTATCTGTTCTTCAAATGAGTATTGGGTTTTTTAGGTTAGGCCCCTCTGGTGCGATGGGAAGGAAGACGCATTTGAGGCATTGGGTAGGAGGTGGCTCGGGCAAGACCCTGAGTTCGAGGTCGTGATCCGGCGGAACAAGGCAAACTGCGGCCACGAGGGAGCACACATTGGGGAATGCCGCAACCATGATCGATTCAAGGACCACCTGGTATATATATACATGGAGCATTTATTTCGTATCATGTTTGTAGTTGACACGCATAACATTTCTTTGGCGATGCAGGAGGCGCAGGAGCAGGAGGATGATAGCCAGGTTACCGACCTGGTCATGTGGCAGGTCATGAAGCGGAAGAAGCCTGATCTAGAGAAGCCTCAGCCCCAGCTTGCCGAGTACTACGACAAGGCCAAGTATACCCTCGACCTATATTGCGAGAAGTTTCAGGGTTTTCATCTGGAGGTGGATGACCCACTCCAGCATGAGGTCAATGAGACTGCGGTAATCTTGGCGTCCCACGGCAAGCCGCATGGCCGTTACAAGATGCTTAGTGCGGTGCTCAAGACAACCATGAGCCTCACGCATATCAAGGCCACCCACACCACCGATCACCCCCTATCATGCCTCGTTCTCTGTCTCATCGACCCACCACCATCGACGATCCGCAATTCGTTCATGAATGGCAAGGTTGACGAGTTTCATTATTTCTGAAATTGTAGCCTGAGTTCGAGAAGGCCTCCAGGTCCCATAACACATATTATCAGGCACAGTATGATGCGTGGTGTGAACAGAAAGATGCTTTCGACGTGTTCCAAGGTTGCTTAACAATGTAAGTTTCAACCTTTACTTTTGCAAAGGGTAACATCGAATTATCCTCTAGTTTGAACTTTGTTTTTGCAATGGATGACATCGAACTATCCTGCAAGCGATGGCGCCCATTTTAGAAACTAGAGAGTGGAAGCCGGTACCAACTGACCGGCCAGTTAACCCGGGGCGGGTACCTTGCTTCCCATCGAGGGAAGAATTCGTTGTCACATACTACTCAGGTATCCCGGTAAGTTGTTTGCCACTCCACTTGTTACCTGTTTCCTGTGCCTCGCAAGTTTCTAACTCTTCCGCGGGAACCGACCCTTTGGTCATGATTCTCCCACGCCGTGTTCGCCGCACGAGTTAACACCGCTTCATTCCAGCCATGAGGATCAAGGTGCTTCTCCCGATGCTTCTCCTGGTGCTTCTCCGGGTGTAGGTTCTACTTCCCTGATGCACCGACGTTTGCCTCAGCTAGGGTCGGGATGCCTCGGGCCCCATGGATAGAGCTAGATCTAGATGCTACATCGGGTTATGCACTCAGTGATTGTTTATGTAGGGTCAGGATGCCCCTAGCTAGATGCTAGATAGGGTCGGGATCTTGTTTGTGTATGCACTTGTGATGATCTTGTTTCGATGATGTTGTTATGTAGTGCTATCGTATAATGATATTTGATGTTTGGATGATGTTTGGATAATGATATGTGATGTTGTTCTTTCTTTCATAACTTTTCCTGTAATTTATTTATGTATTTTGTTGCTGCTGGAAAGGTAAATAAGACAAAAAGAAAAGATGCTATGCCGACGGCAATGCCTTCGGCACAGAGCACACATGACCCAGAAGCCAGAGACTATGCCGACGACATTGCCATCGGCGTAGCCCTTGCCCTACTACTACGTGGAGGACTGCCCTAGGGTGTGGCTAGGAGGTCTGCCAACGGCAATGCCATCGGCGTAGTGCCTATGTGGCGGGCCACGGGCTACAGCTGACGCGTACTATGCCAATGGCCAGGCCCTCGGCGTCGTGGATTCCCAGGACGGACGGCCATTAACGAAGCAGCAGCAGGGCCCGCGGGATCTATGCCGACGGTGGCCAGGCCGAGGGCCAGACAGTGCCTTCTCAGCCTACATCGCTACGCCGACGGTTGGACGTACGCCGACGGCATAACGCTCTACACCGACAGCCTCCTATGCCGAAGGGCGTACGCTGACGGCTGCCCTCGGCACAGCCTGTGCTGACGGCAATTAGGGGTTGTGCCGATGGCGCCCAGCCCTCGGCGCTGCACCGATTTTCTGTATTGTGTATTCTGTATCATCATGTATAGACGAAATTAGACTCATCTACATACCTTTAAATATAGGACATAACAACAGAAAAACACTTGCGACATGGTGAGATATCAAAACATCAAAGTCCTTTCGTCTTGTTTCCCGAAACAGAAGTGCAAAGATGGAATACATGTAAAATCCGTCGGCGAATAGATCAAATTTATGATATACCGTGCATTGCAAAAAAAAACTGAAATTTCCAGTGCGCAGGCTGACAACGTCTACTACTGCTTTTCCTATACGACTTAATCCGAATATTTTTTTGGAAACATAATAAATAATTTTGAAATACAACTAGAGAGGTCTGAAAAGGGCGTACATTTTGGTGCATCACAATCTGATTACCGTATCGGTCGGTAAATCTGGATACCAACTGATAACCAAGTTTCCCAAGCACCCCCGGTAAATTGGCTTACCGGGCAAAAACTCACAAGATTGTTTTGAAAATTTTGAATTTGAAGGCCTGAAGCTATATAAATAAAATGTATTTCCTTGTATGCAGTGTTTAAAGGGTGGTGGTGAGGTGACGTTCTCTCCTGAAGGTCAAGGGTTTTAGTCTAGTATTGCCGCTTTGTTTTTTTTTTAGATGGTTGATATATGTCTTGACCCTTTATTGTAACAAGATGATTATTGAAGTCTGAAACTATGCAATAAAAGCGGCTATGTGCATTTATTGATGCGGATCCACACAAATGTATGGATGCATGCAAAGTGAAAGTTCACTACAAGTTAATAATTAGATTAGTTAATCAAATCGTGAATATGTTGCTACGAGGGTCAGAGTGAAATGGCTCCGGCGGCCTTAAAAATATCCATCTACATATCATGCAGGCGTATAACTCATGGATGGAGGTCACAGTATTATTGCTAAGCCATGGACCAAATGTTCACTGTAACTAATCAAGGTGTGAAACGTGAATTGTGTTACGTATAGTACTAGACAAAACATTTTGTGCGATGATCCCCCCAATTCTCTTCTTCATAAACTCATAAACGATGTATATTTTGTTGATGATTAATATCCACAACATCATTCCGTCGTTTCCCAAAAGGAACGTTCAGTGTCCGCATACACGCAATTTTTCTTTCAATTGTTTTAACATTCCGAAATACTTCCTAAAAGAAACATTCCGAAATACCGATAAAAATACAAAAATACATCTGGTGGGACACCACACATTTAATGGCGGGTACTACGTGTCTCTGGGGATAATTCCCAAAAATCTCCAGGGTCCTCTGCTTCCAGTGTCCCCTAAAAAAGGCCTAAATTCCGCTTTTGCTATATTATGACCTGCTTTTGCTACAAATTGTTTCATTTTTGCTACATGTAGCAGAAAACGATTCGGTCTAAAAAAATAGAAAGACTATATCTCGCCAGAGCGTTCGCCGGAGACTGTATAGCAAAAAAAATAAGCTAATGTAGCAAAATCAACTTCGCCGGAGAAATCGCCAAAGACTTTCGTCAGCAGATCTCGCCGATGACTTCGCCGGAGATCTTGTAGCAAAAATTTTACGCTAATGAAGCAAAACAATAAAATGATTATAGCAAATAAAATGTCCTATTGTAGCAAATCTCACTCCCGAGACCTCGCCAGAGATGTCGTAGCAATACGAAAATTCGCTGGAGACATCACCGGGGCCTCTGTAGCAAGGCCGTTGTGCCCCCATAGCAGGGCTTCACACCGTTTGTAGAAAAACTCAACACCAGACCCACAGGTAGCAAAACTTGATGCCTCTTGTAGCACCATCATCGACCGCATGTAGCAAAACCAGACGCCATTTGTAGCATTACCGTCGTCCGCACGTAGCACCGCTGATGGCCACATGACGCACATAGCTACCCTCGATGCTGTATGTAGCAACTACGCTGGCCTTCGGTAGCACCTCCGACGACTGCATGTAGCAAAAACCGGGACCCTGGCGACGGTCAATTCAGTGGCGGAGCTTGGAGCGGCGCGGTGGCCCAAGGTCGGAAGATCTTGGAGGGGGCGCGGTAGGCGGAGGTTGGGGTGCGGTTGCTTGAGTTCGTCGGAGAATGAGACGGGGACGGCGAAGCTTGGACCTCCTCCATGGCCTGCAGGCCACGGAGGCGCGCGAGGACGTGAGCTCCGACGATGGCGACGGGCGGCAGCGCACGAGGACGCGAGCTCAGGCAGGTCAGCAGCCGCGGCGGGAAGCAGGGCAGCGGCCACGGCGGAAAGCTGGCGGCTCCGGTGGGACATGGGGTGGTGGAGCGGCGGCGCGCGAGGACGCGGGAGCGGCAGCTACGTCAGAGGAAGGAACAAGGCGGCGCAACGCGAGGAAGAAGGCCAGGGAGAGAGAAGGAATGTGTGTGGTGGGTGCCTCTCCGGCGAAAACGATCCGGGGAATCGATCATTTCGTTCGATCCCCAGGTGAGGGTGATCTGTATCCTTTTACTATATAACTGTCTACTCTACTTCTACTTTCTAATTCTGCCTCGTGTGCATACTTCTGGGCGTAGCACATCTTTTCTTATCGTGATGCAACATGGCCCACGGGTATCACCCATGCATGTGCTTCATTTCTAGAGAAGCATGGCGTGATGGTTCTAGAACAGTGTGGAAGCAGCTAGCCAGCAGCGACGTAGGAGAACTGTTCAACACGAATCCCGCTGCACTCAGCCATCCGATTTATCATTTTTTTTTGAAAACATCCGATTTATCACTTCAACGGTTAGGATCGACACTCCAAGTAGGATTCAAAATTCGCACACTATATAGAAGTATACAAATGTAACATAGCACTGCCCTATATCGACACTAACACCTAGCTAAGAGCATCCCACCACTACCACTAAACATCATCCGTTAACAGCGCCGTCGGTTGTTTGGCGGCACCGACGCGAGCATCCACCCTTTGGAGTTCACCTCTTCCCATCCATGCACCCTAAAGATGGCTCCTGATGGGTTTTTGAACATTTTTTGTATGTGAAATTAATATCACATGTATTCTCGGCCATAATTCTGAATCCCAACAACCAAAACACCGACAATATATGTTCGGCCCCATAGTAAAACATAGAATGCATCATGAAATCAAATGGAAAACGGATCCTCCTCTGTGACCGCGACTCTTTTTTCATTGGTGGTGTCATCATTGCCTTTGCAGCAGCCGGTGTTGGCATCGTTGTTGTCGTTGCCCGTAGGATGAGAATTTTAACATGCGACCCAAAAGTTCAGACGCCAAGGCAACGCGGGGGTCCAGGTTGCGTGTAATCTCACGGAAAGGTTGTAGTAGCTTCGCCAATTATCGAGAGGGGAAAATGGGGTAAATACAAATCTAACGACCAAATGATCATTTGAACTAGTCAAAAAATGGTTGAACTCAAATCCCCCCGTTAGGTCAACTCATCTTGCATTGACCCGTCAGTATTTCCCGTTATCCTTTGCGGTCCTGGACTGGTTTACCCCTGCGAGGACTAGATCTTATTCTCTGCTCTACTCTTCTCCCCTATTATTCCCCTCCCCATTACCTTGCTTAGCTCCGGCTACTGGTCTCCAGATTGGAGCTTGCCATTGCTCTCCTTGCGTCCCCACCATGGCCGGTCAACCTCCCACACCCTTAATCGAAGCTCGCCGCCATCGCCCTTCCCTCGTTTTTCCTAGTCGGCGTGTCGGAGCTGCGCGTCCCCAGCCTAGCCTCTCGCCGCTGCCTAGACCTTCTCTCACGGCGGAGCGCGTCCGACCGAGCAATCCGGACCGGCGACCGGCCTCGGGCGGTTGCATGTTGTCGGGCACTCCAGGCATGGTAGCCCTGGCAGAGGAGTTCGACGACAACGCTCTCATGGCCACCATGCTGGGCACGCATCCCGTCATGTCACCGGCAGACTTGTTATCGGCTTTTAGGTCTCATTTTGGGATCAGACGAAAAATGTTCAATATTGAGGTATGCGCGCCGCCATTCGATTTTTCGTCCGGTTCACCCACAGCTCAGACAGCGAGCGCGCTCTGCATTCTTCCCGTTATTTCGAGTGCTGTGGGGAGAAAATGAGCTTCATGCATTGGCATCGCTCCTGTGGGTGGGACGATCGCTTGGGGCAGCTTCGGTTCTTCTCTAAACTCGGCTTTGATGGCCTACCTTTGCATGCTTGGGAACCGGAGGCCCTCAAGCAGGTCGTCAGTAGCCTTGGCGGCGAGATGGTGGAGATTGTGCCACCGAGCGACAGATGGATTATTGAGTTAAAGGCGTGGCTAAAAGATCCAAACACCGTTCCTAAGATGTACAATGTGGAGATGCCAAGAAGGGAAAGAGGACAACTTTGCTGGAAGCACCCGGTGATCATCCACCTGCAGGAGGTTCTGGATCTGGTACATGCCATTCAGGACCCCGGCGAGGCAGGCAGAAAGCGTCCTCGTCGCCTGCAGTGTTGTCCTGGAAGGATCGATGGCACAGGACCACCACCGTTCCGTGACGGAGCGCACGGTTTCGGTGGGGGGACCGGGCATGGACAGGCTGGTGGTTCTAATTTCCCTCGGGTGAAGACAGAGGTTTAGTGAATCAGAAAGATTGTTGACTTGAGAGTCGAGCACGTAGTACGCCTTATATAATAGTTTGAACTGCTATAGTATGTGTGGCTACTGAATTTGTAATGTGTGGCTACTGAATTCATAGTATGTGTGGCTAATGATTTCGTAGTTTGTGTGGATAATGAATTTGTAGTGTGTGTGGCTAATAAATTTGTGTGCATAACCAAGGTTAGCCTCCTAAAAAGAGGGTGGGCTAGCAATGATCAGTGTCACCATTGCTGGGAAAATGCTGCTGGTGAGCGATCCGAAAGGCATGAAATGCTACTGGTTTGTATGCCTCGAATAATTTTTACATATATTTGTTTGAGCTGGTGCGTGATTTTGCATGGAACTTGCATGAATAAACCACCCAAGATCAGTTCATAAATATTGTTTGAATCTTGTCTGCCTCGGATAAGTACGACAGTAAACTGAATTCAACTGCCGATAGTAATTGAAAAAATATATACATCTTGATAGTATTTGGTTACTTTCGAAGTAGTTCTATACTACAGTATGGAATAACTGCGCAAAAGGGGGCTATTGCCTCTACAAAAGGCATTCTACAGAGTTAGTCTTTGAACTTAATTGTTCTACACTGAAGAAACTGCAGATCTCCACCATAAAAGTTGGCTAGCCAATTACCTTAAGAGGACGTAAGTTCAGCGATCGTTCAACCATTACTGATCTTTTTCCTTCTCTCCATACTTCAAGAGATCTGCAATGTTCATGCACTAGTTGACGCGCTTGAACCAGTCTCGGTTCAGTACGAACAGTCGCGCCACCGCAACGATTTCTTCGATGGTGAACTCCGTCTTCTTGTGGCAGGGATCGTAGGTCCGTGTGAATCTGAACCTGAATTCCGACGCTGAGTTGTTGCCCGTCGTCGGCTCCAGCTGTCGAACAGTCCAACAAGCTGAGTGTAGATGGATGCACGCCTCCGCGGTGTGGCCGCCGACAATGCGTACGATGGATCGTCTTTGCCGCTGACGGCGTGCGCCCAGATTGCTCCACGGTAAGGTCGCCCGCACTGAGGCATGGAGGCGAGAGTTTGTTGACCTTGGCGTCGCCCTATTCGGGGGTTTGTTTCCTCGGTGGCAAGCTCGCAGGAACGCTTCGGAATGTACCTTATTTCTCGTGCATAGAGCACACGAAAATGCCGCCGCGTGCATTCTCAACGATGCTCGGTTGGCCCTTATCGACGCCGCGGCGGCCTTCGCCGTTGCCATCGCCGCCGCCGCAGATGCAGCACATTCTGCGAAATCAACCGTCTCGGATGGCAATGGAAGACCGGCCTTGTAATACAGCCGCATGACCTGCCTCAGAGGGGCCAAATAACCAAGCTTTGGCGGCGGGCAGGGCGGCAGCGGCTTCTGCTTAGAAGGGGACATAGCTAAGCTTCCTAAGAGTGTATCTTATTTATTCGAAACTAGTTCGACTAACTACTGAATCTTTATTTCCCTTTCTCAGCATAAGAGTGCTAAGATATTAAAAATACAGGTCATGGCTAGCAACCAGATCGGGCAATGTACCAGGTCTATAGAGGTCCCAACCTTTAATAAGGTAGAGATCCGTGTATTTACAATGCTAGTCCCTGGATCAATAGCTAGCATCCACAGTTAAGATGTAATATCAAGAAATAAAGGTCATAATACAACTTTATAACCAGGAGATAAATAATTCATTACATCTTACATAGATCATTTGGCTATCTCATTACAATGCAGCAGAAATAACTATAGCATGGAGTCCTTCATCTTCAAAGTGCCACAGACAATCATGTTGGTTGTAGACTTGTAATCCTAATCAACACACTTCACTAATATCAAAAAAACTGCAACATAATAAGTTACAGCCACAAGGGTCAATACATTTGAATTGTATTGGTAAGTGATACTATGGTAGTATAGTAGAGTCTATCATCTATATGCATTTGGCTAGGTGGAGCTTAGGCTTGCTTTGCCCAAAATAGATTTTCCTTATCATTTGAAAACACTAAGTTTTTGCTTGTCAAAAACACCCAAGGAACCACCAATAGAAATTGGTGAACCTTCACCCTTGTTCAACCACAAGTTTTTAACTTAGAAATTGGGATGAGGAGATTCTTGATAGCTTCCATGTCTTCACTCCTTTGCCAGGGATATGGCTAAGTACTTAGATTTTACACTCTGCAGAGGTGGTGCACTTTCCCCACAAGACTTAGTTTCACCAAGACAAGATCTTTTAGAAGCCTTCCCTTACACCAGAATGGACGCGTTCCAACCTATCATCCCCTACCACCAATTGTCCATTTGGCTAAGTTATTGCAACCTATATGATCCAGGCAGAGCCCATAATGCCATGTGGCTACACTTGAAGCTTCTTAACAGTTGACATCTCAAATCTCTTTGTTCCTGGGTGGCTTTCCACAAGTGAGATACACAAGGTAAACCATAGAAATGGGCCTTGTGTAACCACTCAACACAAACCATTATTTCCATTCCACCCAGGTGTTTCATTCACTTAGTTGTTTTATTAAGCAAAAACATAAGTCAAACACTTAACGATATTTTCCATAGCATGAATATATTCCACCCTTGGTTTCTATTAGCTAGGCTAAGCATGGCAGTAACAAATATATTAACTTAGAGGAAATTCTAACATTTCTACAACTACTAGGATTTCCCAAGTATAGCATATAGATACTTAGCAAAATATTCATGCAAGCCCTATAAAAATATTTTGAATGCATAGGCAAAAATATTGGGACATAAATATGAAGCACCACTTGACTTTTTGGTAGAGATTTAGAAGTTCACTCCTAGATCTTGCAATAGTCACACTCTTCAAATTCCACTACAAATCAATCAAGCAAGCAAATATTCAATCTACCATTCAAGCAATCATCACATAGAATAATAAAAACAAAGCAATGCATGAAAACATGCCAAAGATTGTTTTATTTGGAAAAGTGGTTTCTATTAGGTTATAAACATTTGAAAACACCCATTGGTCATTTATAAAAGTGGTAAAACCATTTGATATCAAGTTAGTGAAAAATGGCCACTTTAAGTCATTTTTTTTTGTTAGAAGTGGTTCAAACCAAAGTAATATTTTATAGTGTTTGACAAATACATTTTTAAACACAAATGCTAGTGTTTTATGGTCAAGTGTTTAATATTGAAACCATTTGCAAAAGGTTTTACCTATAAACCATTTTTATACTAAATCAATATTTTATGTTGTTGAAAATGCTTTTTAGCAAAGTAATAATTTATAGGGTTCATCAAATATATATTTTTAAATCTCAAAACTTGGTTTTTAGGGCCAGAGAGTTTAAATCTAACCATTTTTCAAAGGTTTTACTCAAAAAACATTTTTAACACATAAGCAATATTTTTGTTTAACTAGAAATGCTCTAATTCAAAGATTTATTTTTTTACTTCACAAAATTCATTTTTAAATCCATAAGTTGGTTTCTATGGTTAGTAGGTTCAAAACAATCCAATTGCCAAAGGTTTTACTTTAAAAATATTTCTAAAATAATTTTTATACCCAAATTATGCCTACACAAGTTTCTACAAAAACAACCAATTTAACAGAAGCAATTTACTAAACAAAGTACATGGTTGGAAAATAATCTTCTTGCTAATTCCATTGATATAAAATTTGTAAAATTTGGACGTGTATATTTAAAGTTATGAGTTTTGCAAGTTTGAACATTTAATAGAACAAAAACTGGTTTTTAGATCAGAGGCTGGCCACGCGTCTGTTTCTTATTGGACGAGAACGGTTCACACGGATCAACTAACATGGAGCGTCAGATCTAATTTGCATCGCAAGGCTCACAACACACGATACCTCTTCGATTAATGAATCTATCACACACGTCAGATCCAAATCGAACGGCGCACAAAGCGCCAAAAGATGGGCGTACTGGCGTAGCGAGCTCTGTCTATGGCGATCTGGTATTCCTGGAAGCAAAGGAGGGAGAGGAGATACTTACTGCATTCGCCGTGACATGGGGAAGCTCGACGTACTCGTCGTAGATGAAGGGGCGCACGGAGTAGTCAATGATTTCTCGCCGGAGTAGTTTCTGTCGACGGTACGCTCGGGCTGTCATCGTTGGCGATGCTACAGGGCATGCGCAAGTGATTGGCGAACGTTGGAAGATGCGTAGGAAAATGGAGAATAAGATAGTGTCAACCAGAATAGGAGGGGTGGACGAAATCTACCGAAAAACGCTCGCTAGAGTCGAGGCAGTGGACGGCGACGTTCGGTCTCGATCGTTGCCGGCTTTCTGGGGAACGCGAGGATGATCTGGAGTTACTGGCATATGCGCAAGAGGCTAGGGAGTAAGCTTGTATGCGCCAGGGAGCAAGGGGCGGTGTGGGCTGGCCGGAATCACCGCGGATACTCATCGGAGGCAGCGGTGGTCTGAGCGGAATTCGGGGAAGCCTGGGGGCTCTTGAGGTGTGGCGTCTGGGGGAAAATGAAGAGGGGAGGGAGGCGTCTAGCAGGGCGTGATCACGGTGGGTAACGGCCTCTGTGTTAATGCGAATTGAAGCCGCGAAAATCAAGCCAGAAACGGGAGGGAGAGAGTAAGAACTGGTCGCTGTGGGTGGAAACAACGACTGGCGTGTGGGGCTGGTGGGATCTAGTCGTCAGGGACGTTGTGGGTTCAAATCACAGCGAAATGTTTCTTCATGGGGGAGATGGGCTAGCTAGGCGATGGTGGGGCTTCTTTGGATGGGCTGGCTCCTTCATTTTTTTTGTTCTGTTTCATTTTTCTTTTTCTATTTCTATTATTCTCTTTTGATTTTTATTTAAATAATACAAACACTAATTGAATTCAAACCTTTGCCAAACCTTGAATATATTTTAATACAGTTTAATAACATATTCCAAAGTCCTTTTTAGAATAATTCTTTTATTCTTTTAGGGTCTATTATTAAATTTAAAAATAGATATTTGTTTTTATTTCAAATAGGATTTAATTATGTTTTTAAAACTCTATTTGAATTCCTAATTTTACCAAACCTTTTCTAGTAGGCTTTATTTATACAAAATAATCTCACTTTGAAATATTATTTTAAAACACTTTAATATGTTTTAATGTTTATTTAAATTGGAAAATGCCTCAACTTAAATAAAATTGGATATAATAAATCTTCATGATTTATTTAAATAATACTTTACTCTTTTTATTAAAAAAAATTTCATTTTATTTGTTTGGTCAAGATTTAACTTGGCTTTTTTTTTAAATATCCCTTATTTATTATTCCTTCCTTTATCTTATAAAATCCATATATTTTTATTTAAAGATCCAAACTTGCTGATTCCAATTTGTAAAATCTTATTTAATATTTAATTATCCTTTTAAATCTCTTTAGAATTAATTGCTCACAAATTAGTAGGGATTTTATATAGGTGCTTTATTAGCTTTGGGAATTCAATTTCCTTATCTTATTAAATTCATAAGATTTTATTTATGGCTCCAAATTAAGTGAAACCAATTTCTATGGTTTTATAATATTTCAATTTGTCATTCTTGATCATTTATAAATGTTTGTTGACAAATTTTATATGGATCAAATCCATAGTCTTAGAGATATCTTGGAAATCTCCCAATAGAGTTTTAGGGTTTTGGTTTATTTTCCAAGTGTTTAAATTTCAAGATGCATTTATGAAGAATGCATTTCACTTGATTTGAATTTAGTTGGGTTTAAAATTTATTCAATGTTTGTTGAAGATGGGTTTTTAAGTTTCCATTTAGAAACAAAAGTTTCTTTTCACCCTAAATTTCAACAATTATTTATTTTGTTTATTTATTTTTCACATTTCAAAATTTGGAAAATTTTGGTATGTGACAAGGTCAGGGTTCCATTTTAAGTATATTTACGAGTGTGTCCTTAGTTGTGTCCAGAAATTTTGTCTGTGCCACTACGATCGTCGAATTATAAGAACACCATCAGAAATAGGGGAAGAGGACGTGGCATTTTATTGACTAGTGGGACCCACAACCTTGACCGTCGATGGCGTACATCGCAGGTTCGAGGATTAGTGCTCCCCATTATTCTGTTATTTTCCATATTCTATCGCTCGCGCGCAGCTCCGCTCTGCTCCACCTCTCTAGTCTTGCACGTTGCCACTCCGTCCCCTCCGGCAACACTCTCGTCCTCTCCCTGCACTATCGTCCTTCCTCCGTCCCATACCCACCCTGCCTTGCCCCCTTTCCTTATCTCCTTGCCTCCGTCGCCGCCCAGGTGCGTCCAGGAACGAAAATCGTTTGGTGGGCGCTAGGTTCTCGTGCAACGATGGTGGCTTTGATTTGGATCCCACACGGAAATGGATCCTGCGTGGCTGGAGAACACGGAGATGGGTCCTTCCCGGACGGAGAGCGAGGAGATGGACCCTGATACATCCAAAACGTATCTACTTTCTCGAACACTTTGCTATTGTTTCTTCTCTAAACTTGTGTGATTTGGATACAACTAACACGGACTGACGCTGTTTTCAGCAGAATTACCTTGGTGTATTGTTTTTGTGCAGAAAATGAACTATCAAGAAAAATCCCAGAAAATATACAAAAACTATTTCTCACCAGAAGATCCACGGAGCCAGAAGGGGAGACAAAAGGGAGGCCTGGGGGACCCAGACCCACCCCAGGAGGTCTGGCCACACTAGGAATCTCCTCGGCCTCCCTCCGCGCTTATAAGTTGCCTTATGATCTAAAAATAGAGGGGGGGGGGTCGATAGTTTTGTAGAAAGAGTTCCGCTCCGCCGCTGCCACCAGAAACCAAGATTTGGATCCAGAAATTCCGTTCTGGCACCCTACCGAGACAGGGAATTTGGAGAGGATCATCGCCATCATCATCACCAACGCATCTCCATCAACCACCGATGTTTCCCTCATCCATGAGTGAGTAATCCCCCGCTGTAGTCTTGGGGATGGTAGGGATTGGATGAGTTCTATCATGTACTCGAATAAGATCTGTTAGGGAATAGTGCCTAGTATCTCTATTAGTGCTATTTTACTTTGTTGCAGCTTGTTGTGCTTAATGCTTGTCACTAGGGCCCGAGTGCCATGATCTCAGATCTGAACTTATTATTGAATAAATATGATAGTATTGTTTATGGTGTTATCTGCAAGTTGTGTACACATATCACTTTCGGATCCAAAGGCCCCAAAGTGGCAATAATTGGGACAACTGGAGGGGATGGCTATGGTGTGAGGATCACTTGTGTTCACGGAGTTTTAATTCTTTGCTCCGGTGCTCTATTAAAAGGATCACCTTAATTGCCAGTAGTTCCCTAGAGGACCCGCTGCCACGGGCTGGCTGGACAAAAGATGTTGTGCAAGTTCTCATTGCAAGCACGTATGACTATATTTCGAGCACATGCCTAGGATTGTTTAGTACTTGGATGCTTGTTATTATTTATCTGCAATGCCCTAGTTCTTGGAGCTACATGTTTAGACTCGTCCATGCACTCGGATCCTACTGTTACCGTTACTGTTACTATTGCTTCTATTTCACTGTTGCTGTTGATGTTACTGGTGCTACTACAAACTGTTGCTACTGATAAACTTCTGTGAGCAAGAACTATTTCTAGGTGCATCTGAACTGACAACTCAGTTGTTAAGGCTTGCAAGTATTCTTTGGCTCCCCTTGTGTCGAATAAATAAATTGGGTAATACTACCAGCGAAGACTATTGCGATCCCCTGTACTTGTGGGTCATCAAGGCTATTTTCTGGCACCGTTGCCGGGAAGCATAGATTTATTTGTAAGTTCACTTGGATCTATTATTGTTCACTGCTACTCCTTTCATCATGGGGAAGTCTCGTGATGGAAATTTCCCTATTTTACCATCCACTACAATAAGAGGTATAGTCCTAAACACCTCTATTGTTCTTGATTCACCGTCTGTTATAAGTAAGCTTGTCACACCACCACCACATACTCATGCTACATAGACTGCTACTACTACTGAATCTGAAACTTCTTTTGATGCTCATGATGTTACTTCTACTATGCTTGATGCGAGTGGTTCACTGGGTCCTTTTCTAGATTCTACTATGGCTAGTCTAGGTAATACCGAAACTCCTAGTGAATACACTGTTACACCTGTTAGATCACCTGAGTCTAGTGAGAGTTATGATATTAATGATGGATATATTGAGCTCACTGATGAATTTGTTGAAGAGTGCCGAAACACACATGGTACTAGTGCTATGAAGAGTCTCCTTGCTAGACGTACTATTATGCCTAAGTTGTCCTATGATCCTAAGTTTGCCACTTCTCCCATAGATATTAAAGATAAAGATTATGATTTCTCTCTTGATTTATCTTATTTAGATATTGTTGAGAAAGAACCCTTTTGTGGTACTGAAAATGAGAGTGCAGTGGCTCATATGAATGAGCTTTCTACTATGAGTGCTTTGTTCTCTGATGGTTTTAAAATGCTCAAGTATTTTGTTGCTAAGATCTTCCCTTTTTCACTAAAAGGAGAAGCTAGGGCTTGGTTTAATAGATTACCTCTTGGTTCCATTGATAGCTCTGATTGCTTGATTTCTTCTTTCTTCCATAAACATTTTCCTCCCAGTGCTAGACATGCTGCTTTGCAGAGACTTTTTGATTTTAAACAGGGAGAATAAGAGAAATTGCTTGAGTCATGGAAAAGATTCTGTTACTTGATTCATGCATGTCCTGGATGTCCATTACCTAAAAATGAGCTTCTTGATATTTATTATAATGGACTAACTGATGATTCTAGGACCTACCTATATAGCTTATTTGATTGTGTTTTCAGGAAAAGGACTCCTACAGATGCTGAAGAATTAATGACCAAGATAAGAAAGAATTATGAGGATTGTACTTTAACTGAGCTGAATACACCTAATCATACTACTCCTGGACCAGTTGTTCCTGAACCAGTTCCAACACCAACAACAAAGAAGAGGGGAGTTATTGCATTAAATGATGAAGTAATGAAAGAAGCTAAGAAGTGTCTAAAGGAGAAAGGTATTAGAGTTCAAGATGTGAAGAATCTACCTCCTATAGAAGAATTATGTAAGCCAATTCCCCACTCATCTACTATTGAGGTACACTCTCTCCAACACTTTGATGAAGGTCATATTCCTTATGGTAAGCCTCGTGATCAATGTTTAGAGGAACTTGAAATTTTTATTGTTAAACAAGGTCATTTTAATAAACAAGTTCAGAATCATTTATTGGAAAACTCTAGAGCTATCCATGAGTTGAAAGATATTGTGGAAAGAACTTCTAATGATATTAAAATTCTTTGTAAACACTTTCAAATGGTTCAAACCCAACTTGATCAACTTGCTAAAGTACAAAAGGATATGCTAGTTAATGCTTCAGGAAATAAACATGCTTATGGAATTAGAACTAGGAGTGGTGCAGCTACTCAAGATCATTTATATCCTGAAGGACACCCTAAAAGAATAGAGCAGGATTCCCAACAAGGTGAAGATAGTGGTAGTCCTCATAAGAGGAAGAAAAAGAAACATAAGATAGTTGAGGAACCACTTGAACCTGTTGTAGATCCTAATAGTATATCTGTCTCTGATGCTGAAACTGAGAGTGGTAATGATAAAAATGAGTCTCCTGATAAGGATGCAGGTGAGTAAGAACATGAGAAGCACACTAAGAACACTAGGTACACAAAGGAAGATTTTATTGCTAATAAGCATGGTAAAGATAGAGAACCTTGGGTACAAAAACCTATGCCTTTACAAGTAAGATGTTGGGGATATGCTATATGGGTATCCTCATAGCATGTCTCCTATCCGGATAACCCGAGTGGCCCACAGTTGGTAGCATGTCCTATGGCCTGCTGGGCGACCTAGTTAGATGGATCCAGAAGGGAGGCCCATGCCGGATGAAGGAAGGCTACGGTGGAGTCACCGGCGTACCCGGAGCCTTGGAGTACAAGACATGCAAGACTAGTAATAGACGGTGTAGGACTCTGTAACCTGTCCGGCTAGGACTTTTTCCTGTAACCCTAGGCCCTGGAGACTATATAAGTCGGGCCTATGGGAGCCTTTAGGGCACAACTTGAAACGATAACTTAGACTTTCTAGTCACCTCGCACAGCGAACCAATCTCTGTAACTCGGCGTATTGCCATTATAGAGATTTATAGCAGGAGTAGGATTCCGCCGCCCTTGTGGGATCTGAACCTGGGTAAACTGTGTTACCTCGTACCCGTCAACCGTCCGCCTTAACCCATGTCTCTAAACACGCACTGTGAGGACCCTTCCATGGCATACTCGTCGACAATACCACGATAGTTGGCGCTCACCGTGGGGGCACGAGGCGCTTCAGGCTCTTCAGCGAGCGAGGACCAAAATCTTCGTGGGAATTGGCAAAAATGTAGCCATCAGTCGCGTTATGTTCTCCGGCAACGTTCCGATCATCCCTCCCGGCGAGTTCTGGATCCCGGCGAAGACGAACCCTACGCAGTGTTCAATCGTTCCTATCGGAGACATCAACCTCTTCATCGGCGAAACCGACTCGGGCACGGAGGAGCATCAATGTGGCATCCCGCAAAACCACTACTAGAAAATCGCGTTGAATTCGTGCATTGCATCGTCATCATCATGCATAGTTTGCATAAAACTATTTTGCAAACCCCGTTTTGTTTTCCAAACGCCCCATCTTTATTCAAACGCCAACCCCGGGCCTCCGGATTATTTTTGTTTTGATGGTATCGGGTTGCACGCGGCCCGTTTAAATCAAATAAAAATTTAATTGTTTTTAGTAGGGGCAGTCGAACGGGCCAACCCGACCCGAACGACCGCCCCAGTTTTTCTAATCGGTCCAACCTGCCGCCCCATCTAAATCCTAGACCTACCCATTTTTCTACCCTCTCTCACCCTCCACATCACTCCCACCAATCCCACCATGCCACCTCACCCTCTCCCTCTCCCCCTCCTATCCTAACCTGCCACTTGGCCCAGACCTCACCCCCACTCTCCATCTCTCTTTCTCTCCCCACCACACAAACCCCCCACCACACTAGACACACGCACGCACGCAGCTGGGTGCCACCCACACGCCCTGGGGCCCGGCCAACCCCAGCCCCCCCCACAACCGCGTTCACACACACCACCGCGCGCTGCCAGCCGTCCCCGCCTGGCCCCATGCGCCCCTGGGACCCACCCGTCATCCCCCACTCCCCTACCACCGCCCCAGGCCCACCAGTTCCAACCCCACGCGCCACGCTTCCCCCACCAACCCTGCTAGCCGGCCCCACCTGGCCACAAAAACGCGTCGGGGACGCGTCCTCAACCTCCCGCATCCTCCCCCGCTCCACGCCCGCACACCCCGCCTCCTCCTCTCACCGGCGACCCCGCCGCTCCGCCGGAGCCGCCGCGCAGCACCACTCCGCCGCCCCGCCTCCAGTCCGCCCCGCCGCCGGCCACCTCCTTTCCCCCTCTCCTCCCCTCCTCGCCTGGCCGCGGCCGAGCCGCGCCGCCCACCTCGCTGCCTCCACCGCCACCCAGCCTCACGACCACCTCAAGCCTCGCCATTAACCACCCCTCTGCCCGTCACCAGACAAGGCCTCGCCGAGCCCGCCCGCCTCCTCGCGCTAGCCCTCATGGCGCTCCCGGCCGTTTTCCCTGTCGCGTCCCGCGAAGCTCAAGGCCATCCCGCCTCCACCGCGCCTCTCCCTCATCCGCGAGCCCTCCCGAGCAGCGTGCACCCGCCCAACCTACTCCGGCGCCTTACCTCCTCCTCCGGCGGTTTCCCTCACCGCGTCCGCCCGCTCACGGCAGAGCTCGCCGTCACCGCTGCGCCCTCGGCGCGAGCCGCCTGCCCACCAGCAGCCCCGCCGACCGCCCGCCGCCCGGTCCTCGTCGCCAGTGCCCTCCTCGCCGCCACCGTCTGGCCCGCTGGCCTCCGGCTGCGCCACCACGGTCCTCCCAGCGCCGCCTCCCCACTGTGCCGTCCCGAGCTCCGCCTCTCGCCGCTCCCTCGGCCCGCCGGTCGCGGAGCCCTGCCCGTCCCGAGCCGCTGCCGGGCCTCCACCCGTGCGGGCCTTCGAGATCCTGTGTGCGTGTTCATGTAGGAGCCTGCGTGTTTGTATGTTTTTTTTCGGTTTACGACACCTACCTTTGTGCATGTGTGCTATGTGGACCAGGCCTATCTAGCAAGTGCAGCTACGACATGTTCCGCCGACAACGGCCTCATTCAAACCCCGATCCTCGCCAAGCTCTCCATCTTCGGTGCTTTCCTTTCGTCCACTCTAGTCAAGCTTCCCTCGTCACAAGATCTCCAAGGCGATGCCACTCGGAATGCTCCAACATGGAAACCGGAGGCGATGATGTCGGATGCGACCAGTCCTTCTTCTCGGAACCGAAGACCGTGGACGCCAAGCCCCCGGAACGCCAAGATCTTCCCCACGGAACATCGGGATTCCCCCGGACGACAAGACCGACGCAATGGCGTGGACCCGACAAGACCTTCGCAACGGCAAGAACGACCCCGTGGGACCCGACAAGATCTGGCCGACGACAAGATCGACACCGACCCGGAAGATGCGATGCGGCCTTTCCGAGACCCCGGATGCGCCAAGACCTACCCCCCCGGAGTCCGAGAACGATCCCGTCAAGTTTCGTCGAACCCTGAACCCCGAGATCTGCTTCCCGTCGAACCCTGGACCCTGACCCCGAACCCGAAACCAGCGTGAGACCCCTCAATGTGTGACCCTTTTTCCTCGTTACCCTATTTTATAAATGCATAATAACAACTTGATTGCATATTAAATCATTCATCTCGCATGCATATCTGTGGTTTGGGGCCTTCTGCCGATTCACCTAATAATTAAATATGGGGCCCATATGCGGGCAAATCTAGTCTCATATTGGCCTCATTTAAACTTGTGTAGCGAACCGGTATCTTGTCTTGCCTTGTTATAACAACATGTAAATTGCGGGGATCTAAATAACTTGAACCATCTAATTAAATTGTCGGGACCCCGGTTCCACTTAATATTGACCTAATTGCATCGCACCTTGCCATGTCATCCATCATACATGCATCATGCCGATCTTCTGCCGTTTTATTGAATATCGCATCCGGTGTTTCTTTTAGTGTTTTGCTTCTTCGCGGATAAGGCCGTTGAGTTGATGCGAGTGTCGACCCGATCTTCGGGGGAAAATCTTCGACAATGTTTTCAGGCGAGCATCTCCCCCTTTCTACCTATCTTACTTTTATAGTATTTATTCCCTCCTGTTGATCTATTGCTATCTGTGTTGCGATGCTTTAGTTTCCGAACCTGTGATATACCGTGCAGCCCTATATTGCCTTGGACACATCCTATTACCTGTTGTTTGGTAGATAGTTGGACTTGCGCGTCGTAGTGCTTGCTCAAGTGCTGATGTGTGTCGCCATATGCCACAGTTGCTGATGTATTGCCGCATGTTGATGTTGGAGATGATTCTAGCTTTACTTATCGTCACTTTAATTTCTGTTTAACAACTAAAATTGAATAAGCAGAGGCATCGGTGGGTGATAGATAATATTTGGTTTCCGAACGCCCACTTGTGTCCCGTAAGACCCCGAGTACTTGATACCTGTTCCTTGATTTATCGCGCTATCCACATATGGGGAGTATGGGCCCCCCCTAGCCAGAGCTTGATTCCGTCTTATTTCTTGGGGCCACAAACTAGTTTGAGGTTTTATTTACGATCCTGTACTTATGCCATGTTTTACTGCTTTATTTACGATTGTGCGAGGTACTGCATAATCGCATCGTTAGGAAGCGGAGTGTTTACGGTGTCGACAAGCCCGCTTTGGGTTCCCGATCGCACAGCCATTGACGCAGACCTTGAGGCCGTCTCGAGCTTGTCTACTCCGTTATGGTTCTACTCAAAGGTGGCCTGAAATATTTCTGAATCTTGCGATTGCTCACGTGAGACCTCGTTGGGTTTTGATTTGGTTTTTCCGAGGTTGATCGTGTGTGTGTTGCTATTGGTGCACCCCGGCCGGGTTAAAACTTTCTGAAAGCCGTGTCCGCGGATATGGACGACTTGGAGCACAGTATCTCGATCATAGACAAGCATAACTAAAGTTTACTGCTATCAATTTGACTTATAATGACTAGTAATCAGCTTCACTATAATGGAATGGCTAATTAATACTGCCCACAATTGCTTGTTTGAGTTGTCGCTTGCGACCATTGTACCTGACTAGTAAGTATTGCAACTACAACGGAATGGCTGAATAAAAGTACCAACAACTGCTGGGTTTTTGGGTTTATCTAATGCTATCTGTATCTGACTAGTAATTGTTGTACTATAACGGAATGGTTAACTAAAAGTGCCCACTGCTTATTTTATCAGGACGATTATCTACATCTGACTAGTAATCGCTGCAACGATAACTGAATAAATAAAACTGCCAACCGTGTGAGTTCCTCGGTTGACTTCCTCGTTTGGTCTCGAGGGGGGAAACACCAGGATGGGTTTGTTTGGTGTTAGCTTCAGGTGGATCCGGATAGGTCATTCTCACCCCTCTCTGATAACCGCCAGTTGTATCGAGTCTCTATAGGTTGTTTAGTGCATGCTGCCGCTGCCGCTCAGTCCACCATACCTATGTAGGCGAGGACCGCCGAACTCTAGCCTCGCCGTGTACTGGCCTCAGTACTGACGCTCCTCTTTTTCCTTTGCCCTTTGTCGGCACCCCTTTTGTTTGAGCAGGTTTTGAGATCGACGTCGTTAGCAGGGTTACCCTTCCGGCTTGGCCTGGGCAGGGTTATGGACGCCATTGGTTATTCTTCAGGGCTCTTAGCCCCATTTGCTTCTTGTCCGTAGTCGGACGCTCTACCATTTTCAAGGTGATTTGGATCTTGTATCTTATATCTGTATTCTTGACTCTCTGAGTCGCTGTTATATATATATCTGTTCTGTGGGTCCCATCGAGGACTGTTGTGTAATGTTATTACTTCGTTTTCCACCCGCACGAAAGTGCCTGGTGGGCACCTTTGAATCGTTTCTATGCGGGTTTGGTGAATTTTGCCCAAATTTGCATAGGTCCGATTCTGAGGGTGTTACAGAGTGGTATCAGAGCTCAGCAGTTGCGATACCCCACAAGTCCAGCCTGTAGGATAACCTAGCTAACGGCCGAAGTAGAGAGTCAAAACTATTTTTGAAAATCGGTTGGATAGTTCTGATTAGGTCTGATTTTTACTCCTTACCCCTCTGCTATTCTCCTCTTACCTCGACGTGTTTTGAATCTGCTCTCTTCTCTCTCTTCGAGTCCAGGAATTCTCGTGGTTGGGTTTCCGTCGTACCTTCAGGGCTTCGCTTTCTCCCTTTGGTAACGGAGGTGATACGAACATCAATCTGCAGCTGGTCTGTTGTGCCCTTCATCCGATCTTTCGTTCTTGAGCTCTTTTATCCATCTGTGTTCCTCGCTGGATATCAGTGTCGTTGAGAAACATATGAGAAGGACGAGCTTTGGTGAAGTTGGAGTCGACCTTGAGCACGTGTTGTTCATGCCAATGGAACCACCGCGAAACCTAATCAGTGTGTCTTTCATACGATTTCCGCTGGCAATACTCCCTTGTTTCCGAACCTCGCTTGTCGAGATCTTCAGTCTAATTCCGAGAGTTGGTTGCTTAATCCGTCTATTCGCGTGCAGAGAAATGGTTTGAGTGCGGGATGGATTAGCTACCCTACCACTACTCTTATCATTCGCTCTTGTACGTCGAGGCAGTGGATCCAGCAATTTACTCCGTCCACGGAAGTTAGGGGTGGCTTTACTGCGATACCTCTACCTTCGACCTTTTGTTCCCGGAGTGTTCTCTCGAGGATCAGGAGCAACGACCCCTTGTTAGTGGTGTCGCGAGGATCTACACAAAGCGAGAAGCCGCAGATCGCCGACCCTTCCGGTACCATGAGGCGGATCTCGAGGGCGAGATCCATTGTTAGTGGTGTCGAATTGTGGCATCCCGCAAAACCACTACTAGAAAATCGCGTTGAATTCGTGCATTGCATCGTCATCATCATGCATAGTTTGCATAAAACTATTTTGCAAACCCCGTTTTGTTTTCCAAACGCCCCATCTTTATTCAAACGCCAACCCCGGGCCTCCGGATTATTTTTGTTTTGATGGTATCGGGTTGCACGCGGCCCGTTTAAATCAAATAAAAATTTAATTGTTTTTAGTAGGGGCAGTCGAACGGGCCAACCCGACCCGAACGACCGCCCCAGTTTTTCTAATCGGTCCAACCTGCCGCCCCATCTAAATCCTAGACCTACCCATTTTTCTACCCTCTCTCACCCTCCACATCACTCCCACCAATCCCACCATGCCACCTCACCCTCTCCCTCTCCCCCTCCTATCCTAACCTGCTACTTGGCCCAGACCTCACCCCCACTCTCCATCTCTCTTTCTCTCCCCACCACACAAACCCCCCACCACACTAGACACACGCACGCACGCAGCTGGGTGCCACCCACACGCCCTGGGGCCCGGCCAACCCCAGCCCCCCCCACAACCGCGTTCACACACACCACCGTGCGCTGCCAGCCGTCCCCGCCTGGCCCCATGCGCCCCTGGGACCCACCCGTCATCCCCCACTCCCCTACCACCGCCCCAGGCCCACCAGTTCCAACCCCACGCGCCACGCTTCCCCCACCAACCCTGCTAGCCGGCCCCACCTGGCCACAAAAACGCGTCGGGGACGCGTCCTCAACCTCCCGCATCCTCCCCCGCTCCACGCCCGCACACCCCGCCTCCTCCTCTCACCGTGGCCGCCCATGAGCTCCCGCCGCCCGCCTCCATCCGCCCCGCCGCCCGGCCACCTCCTTCCCCTCTCCTCCCTCCTCGCTGGCAGCGCCAGCGCCGCCCACCTCTGCCTCCACCGCCCAGCTCGCCTGACCACCTCAAGCCCCCTTGGCGCCTCGCCAACCACCCAGCGGCCTGCCCGTCACGCCCGCCTGGCCCGCCTCGAGCCCGCCCGCCTCCTCCGCTAGCCCGGCCCCTTGGCGCTCCCCGGCGCCGGCCTTCCCTCGCGTCAGCGCCCAGCGGCTCGCGCCCGCCTCCACCGCGCCCTCTCCCCTCATCCGCGAGCCCCTCCCCGAGCCGTGTGCACCCCCGCCCAACCTACTCCGGCGCCGCCTACCCTCCTCCCCTCCGGCGGTTTCCCTCACCTGGCCGGTCCTTCCTCACGCGGAAGCTCCGCCGTCACCGCCTGCTGCGGCCTCGCCCCAGCCTTGAGCTGCCCGCCGTCCACCAGGCCCCGCCATGACCGCCGCCGGTCCCCGCGTCGCCAGGTGCCCTCCTCGCCGCCACCGTCCGCCGGGCCCCGCTCGCCTCCGGCCTGCGTGCGCCACCACGGTCCTCCCCGGCGCCGCCTCCCCACCTGTGCCGTCCCCGAGCTCCGCCCATCGCCTCTCGCCGCTCCCTCGGCCCGCCGGTCGCGGAGCCCTGCCCGTCTCGAGCCGCTGCCGGGCCTCCACCGTGCGGGCCTTCGAGATCCTGTGTGCGTGTTCATGTAGGAGCCTGCGTGTTTGTATGTTTTTTTCGGTTTACGACACCTACCTTTGTGCATGTGTGCTATGTGGACCAGGCCTATCTAGCAAGTGCAGCTACGACATGTTCCGCCGACAACGGCCTCATTCAAACCCCGATCCTCGCCAAGCTCTCCATCTTCGGTGCTTTCCTTTCGTCCACTCTAGTCAAGCTTCCCTCGTCACAAGATCTCCAAGGCGATGCCACTCGGAATGCTCCAACATGGAAACCGGAGGCGATGATGTCGGATGCGACCAGTCCTTCTTCTCGGAACCGAAGACCGTGGACGCCAAGCCCCCGGAACGCCAAGATCTTCCCCACGGAACATCGGGATTCCCCCGGACGACAAGACCGACGCAATGGCGTGGACCCGACAAGACCTTCGCAACGACAAGAACGACCCCGTGGGACCCGACAAGATCTGGCCGACGACAAGATCGACACCGACCCGGAAGATGCGATGCGGCCTTTCCGAGACCCCGGATGCGCCAAGACCTACCCCCCCGGAGTCCGAGAACGATCCCGTCAAGTTTCGTCGAACCCTGAACCCCGAGATCTGCTTCCCGTCGAACCCTGGACCCTGACCCCGAACCCCGGAAACCAAGAGCGTCGAGACCCCTCAATGTGTGACCCTTTTTCCTCGTTACCCTATTTTATAAATGCATAATAACAACTTGATTGCATATTAAATCATTCATCTCGCATGCATATCTGTGGTTTGGGGCCTTCTGCCGATTCACCTAATAATTAAATATGGGGCCCATATGCGGGCAAATCTAGTCTCATATTGGCCTCATTTAAACTTGTGTAGCGAACCGGTATCTTGTCTTGCCTTGTTATAACAACATGTAAATTGCGGGGATCTAAATAACTTGAACCATCTAATTAAATTGTCGGGACCCCGGTTCCACTTAATATTGACCTAATTGCATCGCACCTTGCCATGTCATCCATCATACATGCATCATGCCGATCTTCTGCCGTTTTATTGAATATCGCATCCGGTGTTTCTTTTAGTGTTTTGCTTCTTCGCGGATAAGGCCGTTGAGTTGATGCGAGTGTCGACCCGATCTTCGGGGGAAAATCTTCGACAATGTTTTCAGGCGAGCATCTCCCCCTTTCTACCTATCTTACTTTTATAGTATTTATTCCCTCCTGTTGATCTATTGCTATCTGTGTTGCGATGCTTTAGTTTCCGAACCTGTGATATACCGTGCAGCCCTATATTGCCTTGGACACATCCTATTACCTGTTGTTTGGTAGATAGTTGGACTTATGGCGTCAGTGCTTGCTCAAGTCTTGATGTGTGTCGCCATATGCCACAGTTTTTGATGTATTGCCGCATGTTGATGTTGGAGATGATTCTAGCTTTACTTATCGTCACTTTAATTTCTGTTTAACAACTAAAATTGAATAAGCAGAGGCATCGGTGGGTGATAGATAATATTTGGTTTCGAGCATACTTGTGTCCCGTAAGACCCTTTAGTACTTGATACCTGTTCCTTGATTTATCGCGCTATCCACATATGGGGAGTATGGCCCCCCCTAGCCAGAGCTTGATTCCGTCTTATTTCTTGGGGCCACAAACTAGTTTGAGGTTTTATTTACGATCCTGTACTTATGCCATGTTTTACTGCTTTATTTACGATTGTGCAGTCTACCTTTGTCTTGCTTAGGAAGCGGAGTGTTTACTGTGTGTCGACAAGCCCGTTTGGGGTTCCCGATCGCTCCGACCATTGACGCAGACCTTGAGGCCGTCTCGGAGCTTGTCTACTCCGTTGCGGGTTCTACTCAAAGGGGTGGCCCCCTGAAATATTTCTGAATCTTGCGATTGCTCTGTCGTGAGACCTCGTTGGGTTTTGATTTGGTTTTTACGAGGTTGATCGTGTGTGTGTTGCTATTGGTGCACCCCGGCCGGGTTAAAACTTTCTGAAAGCCGTGTCCGCGGATATGGACGACTTGGAGCACAGTATCTCGATCATAGACAAGCATAACTAAAGTTTACTGCTATCAATTTGACTTATAATGACTAGTAATCAGCTTCACTATAATGGAATGGCTAATTAATACTGCCCACAATTGCTTGTTTGAGTTGTAAACTGCGCTACACCATTGTACCTGACTAGTAAGTATTGCAACTACAACGGAATGGCTGAATAAAAGTACCAACAACTGCTGGGTTTTTGGGTTTATCTAATGCTATCTGTATCTGACTAGTAATTGTTGTACTATAACGGAATGGTTAACTAAAAGTGCCCACTGCTTATTTTATCAGGACGATTATCTACATCTGACTAGTAATCGCTGCAACGATAACTGAATAAATAAAACTGCCAACCGTGTGAGTTCCTCGGTTGACTTCCTCGTTTGGTCTCGAGGGGGGAAACACCAGGATGGGTTTGTTTGGTGTTAGCTTCAGGTGGATCCGGATAGGTCATTCTCACCCCTCTCTGATAACCGCCAGTTGTATCGAGTCTCTATAGGTTGTTTAGTGCATGCTGCCGCTGCCGCTCAGTCCACCATACCTATGTAGGCGAGGACCGCCGAACTCTAGCCTCGCCGTGTCGCCTCAAGATCTTGGCTCCTCTTTTCCTTTGCCCTTTGTCGGCACCCTTTGTTTGAGCAGGTTTTGAGATCGACGTCGTTAGCGAGGTTACCCTTCCGGCTTGGCGGCAGGGTTATGGACGCCATTGGTTATTCTTCGTGGCTCTTAGCCCCATTTGCTTCTTGTCCGTAGTCGGACTCTACCATTTTCAAGGTGATTTGGATCTTGTATCTTATCGTATTCTTGACTCTCTGAGTTGTTATATATATATCTGTTCTGTGGGTCCCATCGAGGACTGTTGTGTAATGTTATTACTTCGTTTTCCACCCGCACGAAAGTGCCTGGTGGGCACCTTTGAATCGTTTCTATGCGGGTTTGGTGAATTTTGCCCAAATTTGCATAGGTCCGATTCTGAGGGTGTTACAATCAAGGCCCGCACGGACCGCCTACGGGTAGGATAGGTTTGCAGAAGGATCAATGTTGGATCCCTCTTCGGAGCTTGCCGGCAAAGATCAGAAAAACTCAAGGCCCACCAAAACCGCCCCTGTGCAGGATATAACAGTGGAAGATCACTGCAAGTCCGCCAGCTTCGCCCGTGCGTCTGGGCAACAGAGATCCAAGTTCGTCGGCGTGGTTACCATCTTCGATCCGGCGCGTTGCGTTCATAGAGACGGCGAAAACCCCCGCGATTACCTTGCCAGGTGGCTCCGTATACGAGCCGATTTGGCCCACTAACCCAATGATGATGCCATGTATCACTTTGTGGAAGGACTGGACCATGGCACGCTTCTCCGGCATTCTCTAAGACGGCAGCTGGCTTCGGGGAGTCTCACCTTCGAAAGTATGGTGAACACTGTCAACAGCTACGTGGAGGCCGACGGGGCAGCTCAGGCGGATCTTGCGCTCATTGTCGGAGCGCCGCCGCCTCAGCAGCCACCTCCACCACCTCCAGCCACCATCGGCGCAGCTGCGCCACCACCTCCAGCCATCATCGCTGCTGTTGCACCTCCACTCCCCGTCATGGAGGAGGTCCTGGCACCCTCCGACTCTGTGATTGACGCGTTGTACGCCGACTTCAGTGCAAATTCGGAGGAGATATATTTCAGTCCAGAGGAACTAGACTCCGCCATGCAGGATATGGAGGAGGAGTACACGCGCGACGAGCAAGCCAACAATGTCGTCACATCTCGAGAGGTGTTCATCACCATTGGGACGGCGATGGATGAAGATCAACCCAGACGAGCTCCGCCTACAACGCTGGAAAAGGGGAAGGGGCCACTTATTGCTGCTGACGATGATCGCGCAAAGGTCATGCCTCCTCCACCTAATCCAGCACAGCAGCCGAAGGAACTCGGCACTGGCCTGAGCAACAACAAACCGCAAACTTGCCGCCTCCGGCATCTACGTCTGCTGCTTCCCAAGTTACTCCAGCTGATAGAGTAATGTACGTCAACCTCCTCGTCGAGCCACTGACCGTCGCTCATATCCGGAATGTGACCCAGCTTGACGAGAAGCGCCAGCAGTTGCTGGAGGAATCCCAAGCCATTGCGGAGCAGAGAGCTAAGATAGATCGAGATCTGGTCAACACGCAGAAGTCCATAGAGAAAGCTAGAGCAATGGAGGTCGAATACACTCTGCTGCAGCAGCAGAAGGCCAAGCAAGCTCCTGCTCGCGTCATCAACGATCCTGGCGTACGATGAAACCTAGATGGGCTCCCTCAAAGCCGGCACAGGCCAAGCCATACATTGACAGTGAAGGCAGGCAGGTGATGCCCACTTCCCTCCTTAACCACGCCGTCGCCAAGACCTTCTAGAGCAGGATCGATCACCTGAGGCGGTGGAACAGGTCTATGACCTAGTGTCCAAGGCGGTGAAACAGCAGGAAAAGGCCACCTCTCAGAGGCTGGAGTCCGACCCGTCGTTTTGTCGGTCTAGCCAGCACAAACCGCCAAGGGACAGATCTCCACTTGATGTCGGGTCTCAGACGGGTTCATCAGAACGAAGAATAAGGGATGCGCGCAACAGGAGGGATGCTATTCCAATATCCTCCGACCACGGAGGATAGGCCCGACCTCGTCGCCCATCGCCACCGCCCCGCTCTCCCCTACATCGCGAAGACCCCAAAGCTCATGCCCCCGTCAAGGTAGGGCGGCATCGTCATCTGCGACAATGTGGAGCAGACCCTTCATGACGGAGAGTTCAACCAAGGTCACAAGAGCAGGTGACGCCATGACCCTCCGCGTCCGACAAGCAACCGCGATAGGCGTGAGGCATCGCAGGAGGGTAATAGCAAGAAGGCTAACCCACCGCCACCTCCGCCTCCGTCGCCACCTAGTAGTCACCATGGCGGAGGAGGCCCGCGTCGTTCACGCAGCCCATCCCCTGTTGACAAGAAGAAGAAAAACCCGGATCCATACGACGCACGTTCGCGGATTGACAAGATCCACGAGGCCCGGGAAGGACCATACCTAGGACCACGTTGCTTTGGACCTGCAATACGGTCCGCAAATTACCCCAAAGGTTTCCGGATTGTCAAGACCATCAAGCCCTATGACGGCACCGCCAAGCCAGCCACATGGTTGCAGGACTACGGCAACGCGGTGGAGATTGCTAGAGGCAACCCCAACGTCGCCGTCAAGTACCTCCCGTTGATGTTGGCGGGCACGGCCCGTCAATGGTTTAACGACTTGCCGGAGAAATCCATCTGAAATTGGTTGGACATGCAAGAAGCGTTCACCAAAAACTTCGTGGGCACGTACAAACGTCCCTGCACTGTCGGCGATCTACAGCGGTGCGTGCAAGAGAAAGACGAGACATCTCGTGCCTACCTCTCCCGCTAGCTGGATATGAAAAACTCCTGCGAAGGAGTGCACGCTCAGACCGCCATGGCCGCCTTCATCGATGGGTTGGAAAGGGGCACGTTGCTCCGACATAAGTTGAAGCGCTTGCAGGACAATCACAATCTTGACTTGAACCAGATGATTTAGTTGGCCAGTGAGTTCGCAGCTACCAACGATGATGATCGCGTCTCTCTGCTAGCAACGACCATTCCAACTCAAGCTCGGAGAAACAACATCACAAATCGGAAAACCGCTCCAGAAGAAAAGCAATCACCGGACATGGTTGCCATGAATTTTGCAGGACGAGGTGATGGCGGACAACATGGACGAGGACAGGGAGCTGGTTGTGGGTAGCAACAAGGAAGTGAAACTACCTCGGCACCGCTCCGTGTTCCCCAAACCTACAAAGAGTACCACGATATGCCGTGCCTCGTACACTTCGATGCCAACGACAAGGCCACCCATACCAATCGACACTGCAAGTTCGCCAACGACCTCAAGGAAGACCCGGAGTCTGGCTACAAGCAAAGTCGGAAGAACAGACCGCGAGGCAAGGGGAAGGGGAAGAAGGAGGAGGAGTCCAAGGATTCAATTGACATGGACGAGGATGTTGACGCCAAGCATGCCGCCAAGAGCGACGACAAGGGTAAGAACCCCTTCGTGAAGAAGGCGCCAGTCTACCACACTTTCCTTGGCACCCCCACCATCCGACAACAGAAGACCTCTTTGAGGATACTGATGGCTACTCTACCCCTAGTTCCCTAGTACCTGCGCTGTTCAGAGGTTCCAATTACTTGGGACAAGACGGATCACCCAGACCTCATTCCTACGGAGAACCAATACTCCATGGTCATCCAACCCTTGATTGACGGCGTTGAGTTCACCATGTGTACCACATCATATTTGGCCGCGACATATTCCACACCTTCATGGCCAAGCCATGCTTCATCTACAACAAACTCAAGATACCCGGACCAAACTGTGTTATCACCGTATTCGGAAGCTTTACCAAGCCAAGGGACTGGGAGATTAATGAAGCAGCCTTTGCGGAAGCTGTCCTCTACAACAAAGAATTCAAAGAGATCCAAAGCAAGGTCGATGACTCAGAGATGCCCGCGTCGAAGAAGCAGATCTCCGACTCCGCTCCTGCATTCAAGGCCGCCATCGAGACCAAGCCGGTGGAACTTGTGGTAGGCGATGCCTCCAAGACCACCGCCATTGGGACGAACCTGGAAACCAAATAGGAAAGCGCGCTCATTGAGTTCTCCGTGAGAATAGGGACATCTTTGCCTAGAAACCTACCGACATGAAAGGTGTACCTAGGGAACTTGCCGAGCATAGCTTAAACATTGATCCAAAATGCAAACTAGTGAAACAACCTCTACGACGCTTCGGAGACGACTAGAGACGCGCCATTGGCAAAGAGATAGCTAGGTTACTTAAGGATAGATTTATCCGAGAAGTCCTTCACACCCGATGGGTGGTCAATCCTATACTTGTCCCCAAAAAGCGAACCAAATAATTAAGAATGTGCGTTGATTACACCAGCTTGAACAAGGCTTGCCCCAAAGATCCGTTTGCTTTGCCTCGCATTGACCAAGTCATTGACTCGACGGCTGGATCGGAACTTTTGTCTTTTCTAGATGCATACTCAGGATACCACTAGATCAAAATGAGGAAGTCAGACCAATTGGCCACTTCGTGCACTACCCTGTACGGCATGTTTTTCTATGTTACGATGCCCTTTGGGCTGAAAAACATTGGTGCTACTTACCAGCGGACAATGCAACGTTGCCTTCACGACCAAATTGGTCGGAGCGTCACGCCTATGTGGACGATAACGCGGTAATGGCCAAAAAGTCAAATGACTTAATCTTCGACTTAAAAGAAACCTTTGATAATCTCCGGAAATACAACATGATGCTTAACCCTAAGAAGTGCGTCTTCGGGGTTCCAGCCGGCAAATTGTTGGGCTTCATCGTTTCCTAGCGTGGAACCAAGGTCAACCCAAATAAAATCAAGGCCATATTAAACATAAACCGTCTGACATGCCTAAAGGACATTCAACGACTAATAGGTTGTGTTGCAGAAGTTAGTCGGTTCAAAAGCCGACTTGGAGAGAAGGCTCTGCTGCTGTACAAGTTACTGAAGAAGGCGGACAAATTTACGTGGACGGACGAAGCAGATGCAGCATTGAAGCAGCTCAAAGAGATCCTTTCCTCAGCACCCATCCTTGCAGCACCCGAACCTGGAGAGCCCTTGTTAGTCTACATGGCGGCAACCAACCGGGTAATCAGCATCGTTGTCATGGTAGAGCGGAAGGAACCAGGCTATGAGCACGGAGTTCAACGACCAGTTTACTATGTGAGCGAGGTCTTGACGGAGTCCAAGCAGCGTTACCCGCACTACCATAAGATAGCTTATGGAGTATTCCTTGCTTCTCGGAAGCTGAGGAATTACTTGCAGGAGCACCCAATCATAGTGGTGAGCAAAACTCCACTGTCCGACATTATCAACAACAGCGACGCTACAGGAAGGGTCGTGAAGTGGGGCATTGAACTTTCCGCCTTCCAGATCACCTACAAGAGACGCGGCCCTATCAAGTCACAAGCCTTGGCGGATTTTATCGCAGATTGGATAGAGATGCCGGATGCTACTCCGTTTCCAGAGCTAGAGTATTGGGTGATGCACTTTGACGGATCAAAGCTGCTCAACGGCTCGGGGGCTGGTGTATTGCTACAGTCACCAAATGGCGACAAGCTTCACTACGTTCTGCAAATACACTTAGAGGCTACGAACAACATGGCGGAGTATGAAGCACTCATTCACGAATTCCGCATCGCCAAGGATATTGGCATCAAGTGCATAGTTTTCTATGGATATTCCAACTTGGTTGCCCAGCAGGTGGCTGGCACCTGGAATGCATGGAACCCTATGATGGAGGCATATCGAGACGAAGTGGACAAGATAGCCAAGAGCTTCTTGGGCTACGAGGTCAAGTATGTACCTAGGGAGCAAAACGAGGCGACTGATCTTCTATCTAAGCTTGGATCAAGGCACAAACGAATTCCTCCAGGAGTTTTCCTGGAGCATCTACGAACACCATCCATGAAGGGAGCCGACATCGACAACCCGGATAGAGTTGACTCTTTCATCCACGTGGTGGCAAAGGTCCCTCCGGCTTGGACAAAACCGTTCATGGAATATCTCAAACACGGAACTTTGCCCGACGACGAGGTCGAAAGATGGCAAATAGTACGTCGAGCGAAGGGCTATACCATAATCAATGGACAACTCTACAAAATGAGCACTACTGGTGTGTACCTAAAGTGTGTTTCCCAGCTAGAAGGTATTGAAATCCTACGCGAAATCCATCTCAGAGATTGCGGGCATCATGTTGCTCCTCGATCGTTGGTTGCGAAAGCTTTCCAGCAAGGATTCTACTGGCTGGCCGCGAAGGCGGACGCCGACAAGCTGGTCGAGACATGCATGGGATGCCAGTATTATGCCCGACAACCACATGTTCCTTTTGAAGAATTGCGAACAATACCAATAACTTGGCCGTTTGCAGTCTGGGGGCTAGACATGGTGGACAGTTGCAAACGACACCATGTGGGTTTACGCATCTGCTAGTAGTAGTTGATAAATTCACTAAATGGATAGAAGCTAAACCCATTAGAAAGCTTGATGGGGCAACTGCCCTCAGGTTTGTCCGGGATTTGGTGGTGAGATTTGGTCTCCCACATAGCATTATCACCAACAACGGCAGCAACTTGTCACTCCGAGAAGTGGAGGCTTATTGTTGGGAGAAAGGCATCCGACTTGACCTTGCATCTTTGGCACACCCACAATCTAATGGTCAGGTTGAGCGAGCCAATGGATTAATTTTGCAGGGAATAAAGCCACGTCTTGAGGCACCGCTACATAGAGCAGCTGGAGCCTGGGCAGAAGAATTGCCATCTGTGCTGTGGAGTTTACGAACTACACCCAACAGATCCACCGGCTACACCCCTTATTTCATGGTATATGGAGCAGAAGCCATCCTACCTTACGACATACTTCACGATGCACCAAGGGTTGCCGCCTACGACGAAGATGATGCTGAAGAATCCAGACTCCTAGATATGGACCTTCTCGAGGAGGAGCGCGTTTTGGCATGCCAAAGATCCACCATCTACCAGCAGAAGTTATGCAGCTAACATAGTCGCCGCGTTCGGCATCGCTCGTTTAAAGAGGGGGATCTGGTGCTCCGACTTAAGCAGAAGAAGTCACACAAATTATCCCCGCCATGGGAAGGACCGTTCATCATAAGCAAGGCGCTACTCAATGGGTCTTACTACCTTGTTGACAATCGTGAACTGAAGGATAGACCCAACAAGTATCATAAGCGTAAGCGATGTGACCCGGATGATGACTACCCGGAGCTTGATCGGCCATGGAACATAGCACAGCTACGTCCTTTTTACACTTAGAATTTTTTTATCTAATTGTGTACCTCTTATATGACCAATGAAATAAAGCTCTCTGGTTCACTCATACTTCTGGGTCTTTTACCTCCATTAGTGTTCATTTTTGCATCATATAAAATCTTTATGCACAAGCTTTGCGATTGCACTTGTGAAAATTCCGCCTACGGGCGTTATCTTATGTTTTTTGGTTTACACGTTCTTTGTCGTTTTTATGTAGATTCTGGTGTAGTGACTTTCGGCACTTATTGTCGGCGATTTTGTGCTTAGGTTATTGACGGTGCCATTGGGCATCATCACCTGAGCGCATGGTTCCGACAACGAGTCTTTCGACTCACGAAAAGTAAAGCATAAGAATCTAAGTAATGCATAAGCCATCACTTGCTTAAAAAATATATATGCTGGAAATAATTCTTGAGTAGCAGGACATACATCATTGTTTTCCACCTTAAGTTAATACATAGTTTTTTCCGCATACGCATCACAAAAGAAACAAATATTACAAATTATTTTTCATTCCTTTGGCGTAGGCGACTTGGAAGCAGCATCATCGGCAGCAGGATAATCGCCCTCGAAGTCGGCAGTGTAAAGAGACTCGGAAGAGCTTTGGTTGTCGCCATCGATGGTATTCATCAGCACGAAGACGTCGACGTCGACTAACTCGGCAACTCTGGTGTCATAGCCCGCGAGTGACGACAAGATGGACTCATGGTTTATTTCCTTGCCATCGTCATCTACGTCGAGAATGCCAGAGGTTACCGTGTCAATGTCGGCATCTTCGTAGTGTTCCTTGACCATGGACAACGCCATCCTTGCACCGGCCCGTGCACATGAAGCTTTCCAGCTTGTGATACACTCGGGGGCTCGGCGCAGGATCTCCGAGAACTTCGCCACAGAATCCGATGCCTTGATGTTGATTTGGAGGGGCTTGGCACTCTCTTTGGCTTGCGCGATGGCGGTGTTGATGAAGTTGCCGGAAAGAACCATGCATTCCGTTGCCGGAGGAGGCGATCGGGTTAAACCCATAGGAGCTGCAAATTCCGAAAAGGAGCACATGAGTTCAAAAATTCAGAGTATCTAGACTACAGAAATCCAAAACGGAGAATCACTTACTAAAGATGCTAGCCTCATCTTGCCAGAGGGTATCCGCCAAGGAGTCCCGTTCTTTTTGGAGGAGATTATACGCCTCATGATGGCATTGATTCTTATCATCGGCAGCTTTCTTCTGATCTCTTAAGATCGAGATCTCCTCCTTCAAGCGGTTCATTTCCTCGGTGGCGGAGTCCTGCAAGGCTTTCATTGACTCCTCATGCATCTTCAACATGTCCTTCCTCTCTTGCTTAAGGATCTTGTTCTCGCTATCTATCTCTTGAATGTGCTTGGATTGCTCGACAATGTCCATAGCCTTGGCAATGGTTTCTACAAGTCGGAGAAAGCAAAGTACACAGTGAGTACTCGGAGAATACACAAGTTCAAGTCGGAATATGAAAAATAAAGGAAAAACAGACGCTTGCTCTTGATGATCTGTTCCTTCAAGAAGACAGTTTTACCCTTTTCGGCTTCCAGATCCACGCACATCTTCTGTTACTTGTCGTTGGCCATGCCCCGCCGAGCATTCTCGTTCTGTGGAAAAAATATAAGTTAAACGTTGTTTGGTCTACTTGGAGCATCTAGCCGGAAAATTTCCACCTAGACGCTCGGGGGCTACAGCGAGAGTTTTTAACTTAGCAATATGCTTAGTCTTTCTTTAAGCATCTAGTCGGAACTAGTTCAGTTTTCGATTAGAAGCTTGGGGGCTACTGTATAAAGTTTTTAACTCGGAAGTATGTTTAGCTTTTCTTTAAGCATCTAGTCGGAACTAATTCTGTTACAACTAGAGGCTTGGGGGCTACAGTATTGAAATTTATAAACACTGCGTATGCTACTCTTAAAGCATCTAGTCGGAATAATTCATTCCACCTATATGCTTGGGGGCTACAGTGAGAAGTTTTCTAGTTTAGTCACTCTTAGAGAATCTAAATGCAAAGACCTATGGTTCTCCATCTAAATCCTCGGGGGCTACAGTGGGATATTCATATGAAATGCAAAAGGAAAATAAAACTTACAAGTGCAATGATCTTGAAGTTGGTAGCACTCTCGGCCAGCAGCTTGCCAAAGGATACGCTGTTTCCTTGCAAGATCTCTTCTTGTCGGAGGAGCTCCTCTAGACCGCATGTCGGAGATGTCGGCGCCGCACCAGGAACCGGAGCAGTGCTACCCGGTGTAAGTACCGGATAGACTATCTTTGGATACTCTATGGTTTTCTTGAGTGCAGAGGCACCGCCTACGGCAGAAGTACCAGCTTCCACCACCGGCTTACCACCACCGATGGCATCCTTAGCTGGATCTTCAGCCATTGGGTGTGCGGCACTCTCTTGTGTCACCTGCTCGCCGATGACAGCAAGCTCGGTAGAGGCACCTGAGTCCACTTCCATGGCGGAAGGGCCAGATGTTTCCTTAGCTTGTGAGCTTGTCAGGAAAGACGAGGGCTTGACAGTAGGAGTGACAGGGGCGATGGCGGGAGATGCGTCACAATGCAGCATGTCCTTGATGGTTCTAGAAGCCCCCAATGTTTTGGAGGTCTTCTTCAGGCTGGTCGTGGCTTTCTTCCTGAAACGTGCAAAATGTATAAATACAGGAACAAGACAGATAAATGGACAATGTCGGAGAGAAATAAGCTTACACAAGAGGGGGTGATTTGGCAAAAGGGATTCCGGTAGTCTTTCTTTTCTCCGCCTCCAGGGTGGCAGTAGTCTTTTTGGAGGCTCCACCCTCCGTCTTCTTCTTCTTGCCTCCGTCGGCAGCGTCAGAGGTGGAGCTCTTCCGCTTTCGCACCAACAGAGCATCGTCGTCGGACACGACGGTGACTTCCTTCATCTTTGGATCATAGATTTGAGGAGCCATGTTCTCCTCATCTATGTCGCTAAGGTGTAAGGTGAAGAACCACTATGTTATATGAGGTGATAATGGCTAGACGGAAGAACTGGAGCATATGTCATACATGGAAAATAAATAGTTACCTTTGGGCACTTGCTATCCACGAACATGTCATAGGTGATGGTGAAGCCATGCTTCTTGTCCTTCACCTTGACGATGTCCTTGAGACGGAGCTTGATGGAGTCGCTCGAGAAATTGTCCACGGAAATGCGGAGGCTATCCCTTCTGTCGCTGGTATACTCGTGCATCAGCTTAGAGCGGTGCTGGAAAGACTGGATTCGCCTAATGAACCAGCACATGGCTAGGTCCAAGACGTTCAAACCCGTCTCTACGAACCACACTATCCGCCTTATGGCGCGGGAAGCATCGATGTCGGAGGGAAGGGAGGCATGGGATATCCATGTCGAAGTTTCGGCGACGGCTCCATCGATGAAGTCCGGGTACGTTACTTCTCAGCCGACCAGAGGGATATCTGGGCCGTAGAAGTAAGTACGCTGCCAGTTCTTGCAGGACTCGTGGCCGACAATGTCGGGGAACCGCCGGCCAGGATGGATCTTGAAGCTAATGGTGCCACAATTTCTAAGTTCGTCCTTGCTGGCTCCAGCTTCGTGCTTGACGGTGAAGAAATACACGAAGAGATCTAGCCTAGGCTTAATCCCTAGGTAACCCTCGCAAAGCGCCACGTAATTGCTAAGCGCTAGGATAGTATTGGGAGAAAGGTTTTGGGGTTGTACTCGGTAGTGGTTCAAGACGGAAAGGAAGAAGTTAGAGATGGGCAGGGAGACACCGCGTACCAATTGTGCTTTGAGGTACACCTTTTCTCCGGCTTGGGGAGAAGGTGTGACCACGCCGGCTAGTGCCGGCTGCCAGGCGAGCCCCTCCGTCGCGGGGAGATAGCCCTCGACGATCAGCTCCTTGATGTCGCGGTCCGTGATGTCCGAACCGCGCCAATCGCCTTTGTGGGAGTCAATGTCCTCCTCCAGCAGCTCCAGCGCCGCTGGATTGTGGTTGCCGCCGGTGGACTCAACCACCGCAGAGACGGGGATGACCAGGCCCTCTGGGGGCACGTCGACAGAGCTCGCCGGCTTCGCCGTGGCTTCGCCCGATGCCGCCATCGAGGGAGTAGAGCTAATGCTGGCCATTGCGCGAGTTTGGAAGTGACTGGCGAGATTGGGAGTTAGGGTTTTTCGCAAGGATGCGCGGAGAGATCTAGGGGGCGCTCGCTGGAGGAAGAAGATGATGCGAGGAGAGAATGAGGTGAAAAGTAAAAATTCCACCACAGTTACTATTTATGATCTCTAGCATCAAGATTCGTGCAGCTTGATCCGACGGTTGCCGCGTAGACGACGTGTGCGCGAACGTGCGCAGAAATTTCGCCACGTCCCAACCATCGCCGCCACCGGTTCGTATCGCTTGCACGGGAAAAGTGGACATGATTGCGTTCTCTGCATGTGTGAGTTACGAGGCATTGCTGACCTACGTCTACGTTGCCCTTGCTGACATAGGCAGATGAACCATCACATCAGAAGATTCCGGCATGGACGGATCCAGTCCGGCTATGGAAGAGTACGATGGAAGATTCGGCATTTCTCCGACTTATAAGTTGAAGACGTAGAAAACCTTGCAGGGTTCTTTGGGAGGACTACAAGATATTGCTTGAAGATTTGCCGACATCCATCTAGACGGAGCATTCCACTTGAAGAGGCAAGACGGCGCAAGATCTCGGAGTTCTCCGGGGGCTACTGTTGGGGATATGCTATATGGGTATCCTCATAGCATGTCTCCTATACGGATAACCCGACTGGCCCACAGTTGGTAGCATGGCCCATGGCCTGCTGGGCAGCCCAGTTAGATGGATCCAAAAGGGAGGCCCATGCCGGATGAAGGAAGTTTACGGTGGAGTCACCGGAATACCCGGAGCCTTGGAGTACAAGACACGCAAGACTAGTAATAGACGGCGTAGGACTCTATAACATGTCCGGCTTGGACTTTTCCCTGTAACCCTAGGACATGGCGACTATATAAGTAGGGCCTATGGGAGCCTTTAGGGCACAACTTCACACGATAACTTAGACTTTCTAGTCACCTCGCACAGCGAACTAATCTCTATAACTCGACGTATTGCCATTATAGTGATTTATAGAAGAAGTAGGATTCCGCCGCCGTTGTGGGATCTGAACCTGGGTAAACTGTGTTACCTCATACCCGTCAACCGTCCGCCTTCCCCCATGTCTCTAAACACGCACTGTGAGGACCCCTCCATGGCGTACTCGTCGGCAATACCACGACATAAGAAACACAAGTCAAAGGAGGAAGAACACTACAACAAGTTTTGTGAGTGGATGAAACCTTTATTTTTGCAAATTCCTTTCACTTATGCTATTAAGTTGCCTCCTTATTCAAAGTATACGAAGGATATTGTCTCTAATAAAAGGAAGATTCCTAATGAGGAGATTTCTAATCTACTTGCTAATTTCTCCTTCAATGGTAAGGTTCCAAAGAAAATTGGTGATCCAGGTATACCTACTATTCCTTGATCCATTAAGAATAATTATGTTAGAACTGCTTTATGTGATTTGGGAGCTAGAGTTAGTGTTATGCCTTTTTCTCTCTACAAGAGACTCCAGCTAGAAAAGTTGATACCAACTGATATATCTTTGCAAATGGCTGATAAGTCAACTACTGTCCCTGTTGGTGTATGTGAGGATGTTCCTGTTCAAGTTGCTCATAATTGCATGGTCTTAACTGATTTTGTTGTGCTTGAAATGCCTGAAGATGATAACAAAGGAGGAAGAACACTACAACAAGTTTTGTGAGTGGATGAAACCTTTATTTTTGCAAATTCCTTTCACTGATGCTATTAAGTTGCATCCTTATTCAAAGTATACGAAGGATATTGTCTATAATAAAAGGAAGATTCCTAATGAGGAGATTTCTAATCTACTTGCTAATTTCTCCTTCAATGGTAAGGTTCCAAAGAAACTTGGTGATCCAGGTATACCTACTATTCCTTGCTCCACTAAGAATAATTATGTTAGAACTGCTTTATGTGATTTGGGAGCTAGAGTTAGTGTTATGCCTTTTTCTCTCTACAAGAGACTCCAGCTAGAAAAGTTGATACCAACTGATATATCTTTGCAAATGGCTGATAAGTCAACTACTGTCCCTGTTGGTATATGTGAGGATGTTCCTGTTCAAGTTTCTCATAATTGCATGGTCTTAACTGATTTTGTTGTGCTTGAAATGCCTGAAGATGATAATATGATATTATTCCTGGGAGACCTTTTCTTCATACTGCAGGTGCTATCATCAATTGTAATCAAGAAAAAGTAACTTTCAATATTAATCACAAAGAGCACACTGTCTATTTCCCCAAGAAAGTTGTTAAGAGCTATTGCCTGAATTCCATTGAAAATTTTGAGGGCATCAAGGTTGGAGAAATATATTGTCCCATTCCACAAGAAAATTTTGAAACTATTATGACCATTGATATCAAGTATGAGGTAGCATAATCACCTAGTGGAATGCAAAGTTTTTTTTCATATAATATTGTTTTGGTAACAAGACTTGATCAACCTTGTTAACAAAAAGATTTTAATGAACAAAATAATGTTTCCATTGTGGTTATACTTGCTTTCTTCTTCCTTTCTCCTTCTTAGTCTTTGCTTTAGCTTTAGTTTTGCTAGTTGTTTGCTTGTTTGGTTTTCTTAGAGCTGCTGTAGTTTGGCTTTTGGTTTGCTTTTGCTTCTTCCAAAAATAACTGTTTCTGCGAGAAAATCAATTTTCATACCCTGAAAATTGGCCCAAAATAAAGTTTCCCGAAAAATTCCAGAAATTTCAAAATAATTTTTTCCTCAAAAAAAAAAAAATGGGCAGAGTGGCACCTGAGATGACCTAGGGGGCCACCCCTAGGCCCCACACCCATGGTAGGTGTGGCCTACCTAGTGGTGGCGCCTAGGAGGGTCTGGCCCACCTGGGCCCCTCCAGGCTGCCTCCTCAAAGAAACCTTCTTCTCTCTCCCGGAAAACACCGTAAAACTTGCTCAAGCTTGAGTTCTTGCTCGTGATTTTCAATATCCTTTTTCATCCCATCTCAAGTTATGATTTTGGGAGGGTTTTTTCCTTGCAAAGTGAAGTCATGGACCACCACACCTTTGGTGACATTTTTGAGAGTGATGCACCTAGAAGGGCAAGGCTTCCAAGGTCATCTACCAGTTCTAGACCCTCATACAATGAGGATCTCATCACTCCGCGGTTTGGTGATGAGGGGGATGAAGGGGATGCGCACCCCTCCACCTTTCCTTGTCAAACTTTCTTGCGAGCTGCTGGGATTCTTAGTGAGTTCATGGCTTTGATTGAGAGGGCTGGACTAACAAGTTTCATGCAGGATGAGAGTGCACAGTATACTTTTCTTACTAAAACATTTATGGAGAGTTTCTCCTTCAGCAATAGTTTGTTCAATCCTTCTGTGTCTTTCAGACTTTATGGTAGGGCTCATTCTATGTCTTTGAAGAAATTTTGCAAGGCCCTGGGACTTGGTCCAAATGGGTCATCAAAGAAGATCACAGCTCTTCCAGCTGATTTGTTAGAGATTTACCGAGGAATAACCAATGATGATGACCGTAGAGCTCAACGAGGGAAGATAAAGAATATTCAACTTCCAGCCATCAGGTATTTTACCTACTATCTTACCACCAGTGTTCTTGGTAGGGAGAACACTAGTAATATATCCAACTATCAATTGGCCTTCTTAGGTGCTGCGCTCAACGGTGAGGATAAATATAATCTTGGTTCCCTCATTGCTCGTCGTTTAGCTGCTAAGGGACCCATTTATGGGGGAATTATTGCTACTCGTATTGCTGCTGCCTTGGACATTGCTGTTGATCCCCATGATACAGTTTTCGCTCCTCAGAGACTTGATCTTGCTGCCATGAAGGCGCACCACTTTGTCACCTCTAGCTCTACTCTTGAGAACTTGGTTTATAGAATGTTGTTTACTGACGGGGAAGAGAGAGATCCCTCTACCCCAAACCACTTTGTTCAATATTTCTCAGGGACCTTGGTCATGCATGAAGGTGGAGATGGATGACAAGCTACACTTTCTCAACTTCCAGGGGCACTATCAGGGGGGAGCGCCCGCATATGACCCCGATGTACACTACACAGGGGAGGCCTCGAGCTCGTACTAGGACGAGGGAGATTCCTCGACATACTATGGAGGTGCATCTACTTGGGCACCATGGGATTGAGCCCCACTTAGGCCAAAAGCCTAAGATTGGGGGGAGGTATACCGACATCACCCTCATATATATATATATCATGTTCGGTCGTTCTTTGTATATACATTGTTTCGCTTTCTTTTCGGTTCTTGTTGCTTCTTTCTCAAAAACCCAAAAATACCAAAAATATTTTCGTTGTTTCTCTTGGTTTGTTTCTTTGTTTCTTTGCTTTGTTTGGTTTTCCTTAAAAGAAAAATCCAAAAAGATTTTGCTTTGTTTGGTTTGCTTTGTTTTTGTTTGGTTTTTCTTTGTTTGATTTTTTTTTTTAAATCGAAAACACCAAAAATATTCGTTGTTCTTCTTTGGTTTTGTGAGTTCTTTGTAGGGTTCAGTCGTCCTAAGTGGATATTGGTTTTCCTGTTAATTATTCAAGTCACACAAGTGAAGGGAAATAATGAAGATTAAGACAACTCGAGGTGTGGTAAGAGGCTGGTAACGAAATCTATTTGTTTCATTTTTGTACATATACTCATCACTGTGAGCATTCTTAGCCTGTTTGTGTAAGGTGTATGTCATTATGGGTGCTTAGTAGTTCTTGCTTGTCTTTGATTAGCTCCAGCTTGCTAATAGTTTGTAGCATGTCATATGAATGTTTGCTTGCATTATTTTATTCATACTTTGGTATGATATTGTGGTATCCTCCTCTGACTGTTCATGTGAATCGACTTGGCACATGCTCACGCATGCATATGACTAATCAATAGTCAGTAAGCCTCGATGATTTATTTTGCCTCAGAGTTCTTGTATCACTTTCATGCCAGAGTTAGTTATGTTTTGTTGCAAGCATGATTATGACAGTTATTGCTCTCTCGTTTGTCGCTCCCTCTCTATTGCTAGCCTTCACTTGCACTGAGTATGTGCTCTACCTGTGCTTCCAACTCCCCAAAACCAATATTTCCAGCTGTGTCCACCATACCTACATATTAGCATCATTTGCTACTTCAGTGCATATTTTATATATGTCGTGTTTTCTTCCAAAATAAATTTTTTGTCTGTTTTGAGAAAGTTAGTTAGTAAAGCTCTCACGAACTTGATGGCACACTTTATTCCTTGCGATTAATAATCTTGAACCATTGTGACTAGTCCATGAAAGTTATATGCTTGCTTATTATATACTTGGAGTCAACAGAACCGTGCTGTCACGGGGAACACTTTCAACACTTTTTAGATATCTCATCCAGCTGATTCCTTGCTCTTTTGTTTATGGATGTCGACGATGTGAAATAAAAGGGGAAGTTGTTAGTTCATGGAGTTTATACATTGTGTTAGAGAAACGGCTGGGCCGCTAGCCTAAGCCATGCTTAATCATGGTGGAAACTTGCAGCAACACTCTAATGAGCATCTATGAAGCGTCCTCAATAAAAAGCTATGCATATGGTAAATAAAAAGATTATTGAGATGCTCATTGTCTACTTGCCTTGTCATTTTGGTTATGGGAAAGCTCCTGTACCATGTGCAAGGGGTACCCCGTTGGTGGTTCTCGATGATATGCATGTATTTACAATGACAAAAACTTTTAGGTGACCAAAGTTGAGTAGCATGCGGAGCGACCCTCGTACTCAAGGGACTTGGGATTTCCAGTCTATGGTATGTCAAGCATATGATTCAGAGTGGACCTCACTTTCACCTTAACCACATGAAGATGCCTATGATAGGGGCAATGAGAGATCAAAGCTAATGAGTACCTTCCTTTCAGCATTGGTAAGCCTTTCAAACCTTCAAAAAACAGTTTTCACAACCTAGTTGAGTCACCACTTATTCTATGAGCACCTTCTTGAGAGAATAGTTGTCATTTTTGTGTTTGTTCCAAAACTTGGTTAATTATGTCATTACTTTGATGCTCGTATCTCTGATATCTTTATCTCTAGTCTTCACTTGAACTTCAGAGGTGCCTCAGCATTTATATTGTGCTCTTCAAACAAAGGCAAGCGGGATACCAGTCTATCATACCTTATTATGAGAATTGCAATGTTGCTTATGTTTATGTTTCGTGCCACCTATTATTATTGAGTTGGTTTCTCTTCATAGCTTGCAATGACTATTGAGTAGACTTAGTTGCATACTCTTTATTATGAATTGTCTAAGCATATACTCCTGTGCTGAGAATATATACATCATATGAAGAAAAGTGTTCGTGAAAGTTCTTTTATCACACTCAGTTTTCAACTGAATTGCTTGAGGACAAGCAATAAGCTAAGCTTGGGGGGAGTTGATACGTCCAAAACGTATCTACTTTATCGAACACTTTGCTATTGTTTCTTCTCTAAACTTGTGTGATTTGGATACAACTAACATGGACTAACGCTGTTTTCAGTAGAATTACCTTGGTGTCTTGTTTTTGTGCAGAAAATTAACTATCAGGAAAAATCCCGGAAAATATGCCAAAAACTATTTCTCACCAGAAGATCCACGGAGCCAGAAGGGGAGACAGAAGGGAGGCCTAGGGGGCCCAGACCCACCCCAGGCGCGGGCCCATTGAACCCGTGCCTTGGGGAGGTCTGGCCACCCCAGGCAGCTCCTTGGCCTCCCTCCGCTCCTATAAGTTGCCTTCTGACCTAAAAACAGAGGGGGGGGGATCGGTAGTTTTCCAGAAAGAGTTCCGCTCCGCCGCCGCCACCAGAAACCAAGATTCGGATCCAGAAACTCCATTCTGGCACCCTGTCGGGACGAGGAGTTTGGAGAGGATCATCGCCATCGTCATCACCAACACATCTCCATCAACCACCGATGTTTCCCTCATCCATGAGTGAGTAATCTCCCACTGTAGGCTTGGGGATGGTAGGGATTGGATGAGTTCTATCATGTAATCAAATAAGATCTATTAGGGCATAGTGCCTAGTATCTCTACTAGTGCTATTTGACTTTGTTGCAACTTGTTGTGCTTAATGCTTGTCACTAGGGCCCGAGTGCCATGATCTTACATCTGAACTTATTATTGAATCATTATGATAATATTTTTTATGGTCTTATCTGCAAGTTTTGTACACATATCATTGTCCGAATCCAAAGGCCCCAAAGTGACAATAATTCGGACAACCGGAGGGGATGGCTCTGGTGTGAGGATAACATGTGTTCACAGAGTGTTAATGCTTTGCTCTAGTGCTCTATTAAAAGGAGCACCTTAATTGCCAGTAGTTCCCTAGAGGCCCCGCTGCCATGGGCTGGCTGGACAAAAGATGTTGTGCAAGTTCTCATTGCAAGCACGTATGACTATATTTGGAGCACATGCCTAAGATTGTTTAGTACTTGGATACTTGTTATTATTTATCTGCAATGCCCTAGTTCTTCAAGTTACATGTTTAGACTCGTCCATGCAACACCCGTGCATCCATCCCTATGCCTACCGCACTCGAATCCTAATGTTACCGTTACTGTTACTATTGCTCTTTTTTCATTGTTGCTGTTGCTATTACTGTTGCTTTGCTGTTGCTACTACAAACTGTTGCTACTAATAAACTTCTGTGAGCAAGAACTGTTTCCAGGTGCAGCTGAACTCACAACTCAGTTGTTAATGCTTGCAAGTATTCTTTGGCTCCCCTTGTGTCGAATCAATAAATTGGGTAATTCTACCCGTGAAGACTGTTGCGATCCTCTATACTTGTGGGTCATCAGACCCTTCAAGGCCGGAGAACATGGAGGAGCACGAAACAGCGGAAGATGACGTGGGGTGCAAAGCTTTGTTTCTCTAGATCCCATTGAACATGCCGTACATCCTCCCTGAAGGGTAAGAACTACAATTCCATCTCTACATCTCCCAGTTAGCGTTTCTAGTACCGTGTTGATGGAGAGGATTTGTGTTGGTAACCGTAGGACGTCCGCTTCATCTAGATTTCTTTTGAAGATTCGGCATGGTATCGGACTGAAACCTTGTCCGACGGTAGAATCGCAGTTACCAGTGGATCTGATTATTGGCTGACAGTAGACGCGGAGGACATAACTCTAAGTGACTTGCACATGCAATTTGGCAAGTTTCCCATTGGCAAGCATGATGAATTCATAATCAGGTACTACGACACAAATTCGCAGACTTTCTGCGACGTTAGAACTGAGGAGTCTATGGCCATGATGTGGAGTAAACACCTCGGCATGGGGACTGTGCCGATGTTTGTGCACATATTTAACAAAGATACTGGGAAAGAGACTGTCCTGAATGATACTGGGCCGTGTGGAACGCGAACAGAGCAGGCTCTGTTTTCGATACCAAGCGCGATCGACCAGCCTTTCGTTGAGCATGAAGACATCGAAATGTGTGGCGGTCAGGGTGATTTTGTGCTCTAAGATGATGATGATGATGATGATGATGATGATGATGAGAAAGCATATCCAGATGTGGCTACTAAACCACATAGGATTGAGAGTAGGGAATATTTGGTTGATTCGAACTATGAGCCTGATTATGGGACTGATGAGGAAGAGGAATGTGAGGATGGGAAAATGGGATGCAGATAGGATGACAAAGATGAGGACATGCTAGTGATACACTTTGACAGGGACAACCTTACAATTGATGAGGGGACTATATTTGTTACTATGGAGGAATGCAGATATGCCGTTGCTACCTATGTAATAAGAGCTGGGTTCGAATTTATCGTTGAAAAGAGCGACCAAAAGAGATTTAGGGTGCATCGTAGGGAAAGTAAGGTGTGTAAATGGAGATTGCATGCATCTCCAATGCGGGGTGGACACCCATTTCAGGTTTCAATAGCTACATTTAGTTTTGGTATTTCTCATATTTGTTTTGCTGATGAGTCATCTAATTTATTTTTATTCCCATTGAATGTAGATCAAGGTAAAAACAAAGAAACACAACTGCCCTAATACTTCATTAAGTGATAAAGTTAGACCGGCAACAACCAAGTGGATTTCTGCTAAGGTACTTGAATGGGTGAAGCAGGATCGTAGCATTGGACCTGCAGAACTCAGAACTAAGCTTAGCAAAAGTTTAAAGTTCTTATTCCTTACCATAGAGTCTTTGATGGGAAGGAGATGTCTCTAGACTTCATTCATGGCAAGTGGACTGACAGTTTTCACATGTTGTATAGTTTCAAAGCTGAGGTAGAGAACACATCACCTGGTAGTGTTGTTGACATTGATTACAAGGTTGTGAAAGGAAGAGAAATGGTCTCAAGGGGGGTCAAGTATAAGCAGGAGGATAAGAAATGATTCAAGAGATGTTTTGTATGCCCGAAGGCATGCTAGAAGGGGTTCCTAGACGGCTGCATGCCATACTTGACAACATATGCAACTTCTTTAATAGGGAAGTTTAGGGGACAGCTTGCTACCGCTTGTGAGGTGGACGCGCATAATTGGCTTTTCCCGTAGCTTATGTTGTTCTTGAGGGTGAACCGAGTGATAGCTGGACATAGTTCATGCAGAGACTACGTGTAGTAATTGGTCACCCTGAAGGCTTGGTGACACACACTAGTGCATGCAAGGGGCTTCAGAATGCTGTTGATGCTGTTTCCTAGGGTTGAGCATAGGGAATGCATGAGGCACCTCGATACTAGCTTCACGTAGAAGTTCAAAGGAAAGACCTTTGAAGACAACTTGTGGAAATCAGCATACACGTACACCCCAAGCACGCATGCTACTTACATGCAGAACTTGTATACCGTGCCGAAGCTGAAAGAATACCTCGAAGAACATCATAACAAGTTATGGGCTAGTAGCAAGTTTGGTGAGTTAAGAAAAGTGGATTTTGTTTGCAATAATCTGACAGAAAGGTTCAATGCTAAGATTAGGATCATGAAGTTACTTGCAATTGTTATTTTGTTAGATGCAATAAGATAGTGTATAATGGTGAAGATGGATTTCAAGCAGAGAATTTGTGCGAGAAAATTTGTAGGCCATAAAATAATACCAAAGGTTGTTTTATTAATGAATGCAAGAACCAGGGCAATGAGAACGATAAAGACGAGGATGGTCAGAAGTTCCAATACATTGGTTGAGGTTTATGCACAAGACAAGCACGGAACTGACCGAAAGTTTACAATAGACAGTGGTAACAAGACTTGTTCATGCAGGAAGTGGCAGGTTACTGGTCTGCCATGCCACCATGCACTGCACTTCATCTTAAAGATGAGAGGTAGAGGTGCTGAAATAGAGAACTATGTTCATAACTATTTCTCATGGACAAGTTTGATGCAACTTATGCAGAAAATGTACCACCTATTGCTGATGAAAATGATTGGGAGATAGTCGATCCAGGGTTCAAAATCGAACCACCAGTTCTTAGGAGGCCACCTAGGAGGCCTAGAAAGGAAAGGACCAAAGCCTTCACCGCAAAAGGTTCGAGACTAGGAGCAAGGAAGTGGAAGTGCAAACGGTGTGGAGGGTTGGGCCATATCAAGAGGATATGCAAAAACCCAGTTCCACGTGATTTCAGAGATGATGACCTTGTCCCTTTTCACATCACGCAGGAACAAGATGAGGCTTCTCAGGCAGAACTGGAGGAAGCGCAACTAGATGACGTGGAGGAAGTGCTGCATGTGAAGGAATACAGTGATGCGCAAGTGGAGGGAAACATTGGTAATCAACAATTGGGTAAGGACGTGGACGTGCCCGGGGGATAGTGGGCAAAAAGAAACAAAAGGGTAAGTGGGAGCGGAAGAGAAACGATAATAATGGAGTTGAGTTTGAATATGAAGAAGTTGCTGGGATGATTGAGGATGTTCTTCAGGATCTTTCAGATAACTGCATGAGAAACAATAAATCCCTGTCAATCTTGTTTCTGTACGATTCTCCGGACGAAAGGTAAGCTTGAAACTAGTTTTACTTGGCATTTTGATCATTTTTGTTTCTGTCCTCATCAACTGTTGTTTAGTGCAGTGCAGGATTGAACAGTAATAAGAGGAGCAGAGAGGAGGTGGCATAGTAACGTTGTTTCTTGAAATTTCATTGAAATTTATTTATATCTGGTACTTGTAACGGGTATGTGATGTGTGGTGTTGACCTGATTCGAGGTCGTTAGATTGTACATTAATTTTTAAACTAATTACCAATAAACAATAATCATGGATTTGTAACAATTCAAAGACCAAAATTATGGCCGTGCCATGGAGTTGCCTCGTCGCCTGCAGTGTTGGCATGGAAGGATCGATGGCACAAGACTGGCACGATGGAATTTTTTCCTTCGCTCCCGCTACCCTGTTACGAACTTGATTACACTGCCCTTTAAGTATGCATCTGGACCCACACGTCATCCTCTCATTAGAAGAAACATGTGTATGATGGATTTCGAAGTTAGCGATTCAGCAATACAAACACTAAAACACAATAGCAGTACAGATAGAACCAGTTCTTGTTTCATCTCTTAAAACCTTGGTCGACTAGAATCAACATCAATACCTAATCCCAAATTTGAACGGCAGATCATCAGAATCAATACCGTCATATCTGTCATCTACCACCTTGTGGATGCAGAATGAGTAATCCAGGATGAACCTATCATGTTTATTAATCAGAAAATTCCGTAAATCTTTACTCATCCTGGTGGCAGCCGATGAAGTGCTGCTCTTTGGCTCGAAAAACAGGCTATATTCGGCGAACTCCTCCTGGTCCCCTGATACGTCGTAAACGAATCTATAATTTTTGATGCTCCATGCTTGTTTAGTATCTACTTTTCTTTGCTTTGTCTACACTTTGAGGTGCTTTTTACATGTTTTCTGGTACTAACCTATTAACAAGTTGCCACAATGACAGTTGCCTGTTTTCTATTGTTTTTGGTTCTAGAAAATTTAGTAAAGAAATATTCTCGGAATTGGACGGGACAAACTTCAAAGTCAATTACTTTCCGTGGGGAACAAGAAGTCTAGAGGGGAGTCGGAGAGGTGGGCCAGGGCACCCAGACTCCCCTAGGCGCAGGTGGGCCCTGCCCCGCGCCTAGGCAGGGTGTGGGGCCCCTGTCCACCGCCTCGGCCTCCCCTTCGCCTATAAGAATCCCAAGACGCAGAAACCCTAAGTACTCAATCAAATCTCCACGAAACCTTTTGTAGCCGCCGCCATCGTCGTCCCTAGATCGGGGGGATCTGAAGTTCTTCCCGACACCCTATCGGAGGGGAGATCATCCCAGAGGCCTTCTCCCCGGTATGATGCGTGAGTAGTTCCACCTTGGACTATGGGTCCATGTAGTAGCCAGATGGTTGTATCTCCTACTTTGTGCTTTCATGTATAGATCTTGTGAGCTCCATTCATGATCAAGATCTAATGTATTTGTAATCATGCATGTTGTGTTTGTGGGGATCCGATGGATATTGAGATTATTATGTTGGTTGGATTAATGGGTTTGTCTTTATGATTCTATCATGTATGTGTTGTTTGTGATCTTGCATGCTCTCTATTGTTAGTAGCTATCTTGGCAAAGTAGTTGCTAGTGACCCTAAGAGGGAGTATTTGTGCTCGATAGTGGGTTCACGCCTCTAGTTTCCAAGGTAAGTGACAATAATCTCTTTGGTTTTAGATGTGCTGTTTCTACTAGGGAGAAAACAACGGTCTCTTGTTCATGGAACACGTGGACTGTTTACCTTACACACTTTGCTTAAGGCAGTTGTCTGTTGCTTGCAACTTAATACTGGAGGGGGTTCGGATGATAACCTAAAGTTGGACTTCTAGTCATAGATGCAGTTGGATGGCGGTCTATATATCTTGTTGTATTGCCCAATTGAATCTCATAGGATCTTTCTGACTAGTAATTGCATTGTTATGCCTTGCTCAGTTCCTGTCAATTGCACTGCTATAATTTGTTTACCCTTCATGCCATGTTCTTTATCTAAGGAGAGAACCTCTAGTGAACTATGTACCCCAGTCCAATCTTTACCATTGATACATCTTCCACTATTACTTGTGTACTTGCTACAAACCACCATTACCTTCCACACCATACGTTTAATACTTTGTTACAGCAACCGGTGAGCTTGACAACCTCACTGATTCGTTGGGGCAAAGTCTTGAGTTTGTGTTGTGCAGGTCCCCGCGTTGCTTGCAACACATGTGTGATGTTTCCTTCCTCATTCTGGTACGATAACCTCGGTCTCTACTGATGGAAGACTTACTGTTGTGCTCATCACACCTTGCTCTTGGGGTTTCCAATGAAGTGCTCCATGCCAAGCACCATCAACAAGTTTTCTAGCGCCGTTGCCGGGGAGGCTAAGGACGTCTTCACTAGGGGAGTCCTCCACTTCCTTTATCTTTACTTTGTTTTTAGTTTGCTTTATTTATTTTGCTTGGTTTTTTTTGCCTCTTTCCAAAAAACCCAAAAAAATTAGTCTAGTTTGGTTTGCTTGCTTTATTCGAAAACACAAAAAATTAGTTCCTACTCTAGTTGCCACCTCGTTCTAGATCACCATGTTACTCCCCAAGTTCACCCTAAAGAACCTTTCTATAGGTAGTGGATCCATAATGGGGAAAGATAATATTGAAGAATTATTTAATTATGTTAGCAAGCATGAGGATATTGAGGATAAATCTATAGCAGAGCTTGCTCCTAATTATGAAATTTCTTCAGCTTCTTTAGTTCATATGTTGGAGGCTAGGTTTGTTAGCCTTAACCCCATGATGCAAATTTTGTTCTTAAAACTAAAAGAAGAAAAGGATGCTGAAAAGAGATATTTTATTCTTGAAACTTTACTCAAAGAGTTTCATGATGTTGCTAGGGAAGCCAAAAAGGTCTTTGAATGGTTCAATATGCTAGGCTCATGTGTAGATGTTGTGGGTACTTCAGATAAAACAAATCCTAGAGATGAATTTAAGATACCCATACCCTTTAAGCTTGTTGGGATGCATGAGGCCTTTGAAAATAATTTTGATTGGATTGTTCCTGAAAATCCTTTTGATAAAAGTAGTAAACCAAAAATATATGAGAAAGGATCCTCCAAAACCCATTTGGATGAGATACCTTTCATAATTGAAGATTTTGCAAGTATTGATGTTAATGCTTCTTCATTTGAAAATACTTGATTCTTCTTGCTTCTTGTGCCTAATTTAAAGGCGTTAAAGAAAAGTACTTGTTGGGAGATAACCCAAGATTTTCCTTGAGTCTTGGAAGTTATTACTTCAGTAATGACCTCTACTTATCCTTTTTGTTTGCTTTTTGTGCCAAGAATGACCTCTAATGAGAGGGAAGTAAAATTTGGGGAGTTGCTGTCCCGAAACAGATTTTTGTCCTCCACCAAAAAAATCGTGAGGAGTCTCTTCAACTCGGATTGAGCTCAGAATTTATAAATAAATCCCCTAGTATGTTAGATAACTTTCGTTAGTTCAAAATTTTTTGTTTTGAGCAACAGAAGAACTTCGAAAAAATCGGTTTCTACCTACTGGTCTGTTTTGGCAGATTTCTGCCATTACTTGCATTTGCTTCTTATTGATTCCTTTTTTAGTTATCTTTGGTAAATTGAGATTTTTGAAGGAGTTGCTACAGTAGCTTGTGTTTTTAGTGAAAAGCCTTGTTGTTCCAAGCTTTGCCAGAGGTCTAATATCTTTTGAATACACTAATGTTGCTAATGAAGATTGTGTGAAGTTTCGTATGAAGGAAAAATTTCACGTGTAGAGAGAGAATAATGTAATGAGATGAATAATGGACAAAAGTTCAAGCTTGGGGATGCCAGCATGGTGTCACCCCAAGAAATATCCAAGAGGTACAAGCGTCAAAGCTTGGGGATGCCAAAGGCATCCCCTTTTTCATTAATAAAAAGCTCATGTCTGTCTAGACACTTCGTATTTTTTGTTTCATGCACGGTTGTGTTGTTCTTGGAGCGTCTTAGTTTTCATTTGCTTTTCTTAGTTTGTTTAGTTTGCTTGAGTAGTTTGGAACCCCGTTCTCGCTGTGTTGTTTTGCAAATAAGTTGCTTGGTGTTGGAAAGGAGTAGTAAGTTCTTGCTTGTAAGTGCAAGAGGAGCTTGCATTGACTATGACTTAGACTTTAGCATGACATGCTAGGTGTTTTTTTGTCCTTTAAGCTTAGTGATTATTGATGTAGCATGTCTTGTTCCAAACAATTGGGATTTCTTAGTGTGCCTTGAAGAAAGCATAGTATTGTGGTATTCTCCTTTGATGCTTTGCTTGGGTTGACTTGGCACATGATCACACCATGTTATTACTCTCAAAAGTCACCATTAGCCTCTATGATCATTTAGTCCTTGACTTGTAGTAGCACTCTTTGCTTTGATTAGTAATGCTTTGTTGCACTGCATGATTATGGCCATTATTGCTCTCTTAGTTGGTTGCTCACAGTCTTTTGCTAGCCTCCACTTGTATGAGTAAGCTCTACTCATGCTTCCAACTCCCAAGAATCCAAGTTATTCCAAAGTGTCCACTATAAATTCGTATGCATGGTGTGTTACACCATTCCAAGTATATTATTGTTTGCAGCTATCTTCCTATTAAAAACTATTTTGTTATGTGAAAACTTAGTGATTAAAGCCCTCACGAACTTGATGGCACACTTTATATTCTTTGCCCCTAATTAACTTGAACCATTGTGTCTTCTATGTTGTATATGCTTGCACTTATACGTTGGAATTAGCAGAACCGTGTTGTCACGGGGAACATTTTCAACATTGCACTTGTACTTTGTACTCAGTTGATATCATGCTCTTTTGTCTATGGATGTCACCAGTGTGAAATAAAGAGGGAACTTGTAAGTCCATGGAGTTTGTATCCTGTGTGAGAGACACGCCTGGGCCGCTAGCCTAAGCCATGCCTAATCATGGTGGAAACTTGCAGCATCACCATAGTGACATCTATGAAGCATTCTTCTAATTAAAAAAAGAGACACATTGATAAAAGAGGAAAGAGAGAAAAAAGCACCATATTCCCATGGTAAATAAGAAGATTGCTGAGATGCTTATTGTTTGCTTGCCTTTTCATATTGGTTATGGGATAGATCATGTACCATGTGCAAGGGGTACCCCGTTCGCAGTTCTCTATAATATGCAAATACTTACAATGACAAGAACATACAAGTGACTATAGTTGAGTAGCATGAGGTGTGGCCCTCATATTCAAGGGACTTTAGATTGCCAACTTATACTTCGTTAAGCATATACTCGATCTTTGTTCACTTTAACCTTAATCACTTCAAGATGCTTATGATAGGGGCAATGAGGGCTGAAAGCTAACAAGTACCATAATTTTTGGAAGCTCTTTTTGAAAATTGAAATCCCTTCTTCCTTTATAAAAGGCCTTTCTTCCACCATTATTTGAGTCTCCACCTTCTACCTTTAGGCACCATTAATAGACCATAGTTGTCATTCTGTGTGCAGTGTTCCAAAGCTTATTGATAGATTCATATTGTGATATTACTTGGTCTTGTGCTATTTGTTTCTAGTCACCCTTGTGAACTTTGAAGGTGTCCTATGCATCTATTTGCTACTCTATGAGGGACAAGATGATTGCCACTATGCTATTTTTTTGTATGTGAAACAAACAAACGTTTTACAATGCATGTTATTCATGATCTTTGTTTGTAGCTTGTCATGTTGCATGCATAGTTACTATGTCCTATTATTATAACTCCATCTTTCATGCACATGTTTAGAGTTCTTTGATCCCACCTTTTAATGCTTGCAAATGGTTGGATATTTATTGTGAGGGTGCATGTCGCCTCGAAAATTATTCTTTTTATCACTTACCTACTCGAGTACGAGTAGGAGTTAAGCTTGGGGATGCTTGATATGTCGTAAACATATATATAATTTTTGATACTCCATGCTTGTTTAGTATCTATTTTTCTTTGCTTTGTCTACACTTTGAGGTGCTTTTTACATGTTTTCTGGTACTAACCTATTAACAAGTTGCCACAGTGCCTGTTTCCTATTTTCTCCTGTTTTTGGTTCCAGAAAAATTAGTAAAGAAATATTCTCCGAATTGGACGGGACAAACGTCAAAGTCAATTACTTTACATGGGGAACAAGAAGTCCATAGGAGAGCCAGAGAGGCGGGCCAGGGCGCCCAGACCCCCCTAGGCGTGGGTGGGCCCTGCCCCGCGCCTAGGCAGGGTGTGGGGCCCCTAGACAAAGCCTCGGCCTCCCCCTTTGCCTATAAGAAGCCCCCGATGCATAAACCCTAAGTATCAATCAAATCTCCAGGAAACCTTCTGTAGCCGCCACCACCATCGTCCCTAGATCGGGGGGATCTGAAGTTCTTCCCGGCACCCTGCCGAAGGGGAGATCATCCCGGAGGCCTTCTCTCCGGTATGATGCGTGAGTAGTTCCACCTTGGACTATGGGTCCATGTAGTAGCCAGATGGTTGTATATCCTCCTTTGTGCTTTCATGTATTGATCTTGTGAGCTCCGTTCATGAGCAAGATCTAATATATTTGTAATCATGCATGTTCTGTTTGCGAGGATCCGATGGATATTGAGATTATTATGTTGGTTGGAGTAATGGTTTTGTCTTTATGATTCTATCATGTCTGTGTTGTTTGTGATCTTGCATGCTCTCCGTTGTTAGTAGCTATCTTGGCCAAGTAGTTGCTAGTGACTCCAAGAGGGGGTATTTATGCTCGATAGTGGGTTCATGCCTCTAGTTTCCAATGGAGTGAAATCTCTCGATTGTAGATGTGTTTTTGCTACTAGGGAGAAAACAATAGTCTCTTGTTCATGGAACACGTGGACTGTTTACCTTACACACTTTGTTTAAAGCAGTTGTCGGTTGCTTGCAACTTAATACTGGAGGGGGTTCAGATGATAACCTGAAGGTGAACTTCTAGTCATAGATGTAGTTGGATGGCGGTCTATGTATCTTGTTGTATTTCTCAATCGAATCTCATAGGATCTTTTGGACTAGTAATTGAATTGTTATGCCTTGCTCAGTTCCTGTCAATTTCCCTACTGTAATTTGTTTACCCTTCATGCCATGTTTTTAATCTAAGGAGAGCACCTCTAGTGAACTATGGACCCCGTTCCAATCTTTACCATTGATACATCTTCCACTGTTACTTGTTTCCTTGCTGCAAACCACCATTACCTTCCACACCATACGTTTAATAAATTTGTTACAGCAAACCGGTGAGCTTGACAACCTCACTTATTCGTTGGGGCAAAGTCTTGAGTTTGTGTTGTGCAGGTCTCCGTGTTGCTTGAAACACCTGTGTGACGTTTCCTTCCTCCTTCTGGTTCGATAACCTCGATCTCTACTGAAGGAAGACTTGCTGTTGTGCTCATCACACCTTGCTCTTGGGGTTTCCAACGAAGTGCTCCATGTCAAGCACCATCATCCCCTCCCATCATGGAAGGTTTATATAAGTGCAATTCCACCATGTACCGCGGAAACTTGCATGCCGCCGACCTGACGCACTCGACAGATATGGTGAGGCCAGAGTGGAGCATGTCAAATCGCATGGCGAACACTATACCATCGTCCCTGGATCCGACGTTATTTACTCTCCATGAGCCTGGTGCTAGCAAAGGCTGAGAGATGTACATGTGTTCCACACTGTAGTGGAAACTGAGCACTTCCATCGAGTGTGATTTTTTGAGATGTGCGAGGAGCGCTGTAGGTGGGGTGGCGAACTCGCAGCCAGGCTCAGGGCAATAGCACGGACCGTGCGGGCACGCCATCTTGTGGTTGAGGAAGTCGTGGAAAGCGACCAATGTCCCGTAGCCGTCGTTGGGGAATCTACAACCTTTTCCACAAGCGACTTGGCGGTGCAACTGCTTGGTGCATGCGGCCATCCTGACGACGCAGGTAGTGTTCATATGCATAGCGATTTCTCCGAAGGCGTCGTCCCCGAACTTGCGCCAGCCACCGTACCGAATCTTGTGCACTGAATTATCTATTGAGTCCGAATGAACTAGGGGCAAGGGCGGATTCATTAATGTTGGGGTTTCTTGGAGGAGAGTGTTGGCGGCCTGCAAGAACCGATTCTGCGGGCGAGAATGAAGTGCGTAGTAGATGGAGAATATGGGAGGCTCTTTGATCAAGGGTTGTTTGCGTGTTGCCTCGTGGGTCTTCTGCAGTGCGCAGCTGTATCGAGGACGCCGACTAGACTAGCATGCTAGGAGCAGATCTTTTGTGGATACACGTGTCTCCTTCTCCTCTGACGCACACCAAAATTATGACTGTGCCATCAAGTGCTGGGAGCAGAGACAGCGTACTGTCCCATCAGGCTCGCCTCGTCTTTGTTAGCGACATCGCATCGTCAACGTCAGGGGCATTGATGCTCTATAAGAGTAAAAAAGCTAGACTCAAACAACGTTGTACACTCTCTTACAACTTGGCCATTCTATCCGAACAGGTAATTAAAGATATCGTACATATATTAAATTTAGGCTCAAGTGACATTAATCGACTAGGCCACTCCTGTTGTCTTTGTTGTGCACGACGTCCTCCGCGTCGCCGTCCGCCTCTTCCGAGTATGAATCGATGAGGACGAGCCTGGCGGCGTTCCTCTTAACGAGTGTTGCACGGCGCGTAGCATCGATAATGGTGGAGGGCGTACGCCCAAGCACTGCCCAGAAGCGCGGCCTCCCTTCGGGGTTGTGCAGATCCGGGTGGATTTCCGAACGGCGAGCTCTACAAATCCAAATCAACACCTCCCGCTCCTTCTTGAAGCACCTTGGTCAATATGCGCGGGTGCGCGCTTATCGGTCCATTGCCCTCTTCCGCTCCGGCAGCTGGCGGCGATGGTCCTCGATCTGCCTCGACAGCGCGATGCCGCGTAGGAGCGGCACCACTGGCACCCCGACGTAGTTGAGCTCGTAGCCGACCGGTAGCCTCGCAAGCGGCGGCGCGAGTATGTCGTACTGGGCGAACAACTCGGCCTTGTGCAAGCTGAGACGGGGCCTCTTCATTGCGAGGCGCCGTTTCTTCAGGTAGGATTCGACGCTTGTGCTGACACGAGTTGCAGGGAACATACGGGGTTTGACCTTCGGCCACACGGTCGCGTTTATAAAGTCAAGGAGGTAGGCCCACTGGTGGTTTCCAGGTCCAATAGGGACGCATAAATGCCTACTCGCGAATCTCTATTGCAAAGGACGATCCTTATCGTCCATTCTCCCTAATAGAATGGTGCCTAACAATTGGGACGCATAATCAACTTGGCCCCATGGGAGGGCTTATAGAAGGCCCTAATCTTGCACCAATTTGGCAAAACGCCAGTTTTTCGGGTTCAAAAAATGGAAAGTCGAGATTTCTCCAAAGCAACAAGAAATCTCTAGTTGGATAAGTCTCTTTTGATGCCGAGAGGGAGCTAGGTGCCGGGTTTGGGCTCAATCCATGGGGTGGTTCCATGTTCTGGGCAGCAATGGGGGATCTAGGGTTGGAAGCCATGTTTAATCATACTCGATAGACATCCTGGTGGTGCCTTGGGTGCCAAATGACCTGGTATGCCCTGCCTATGATTTTATGAGGGCAGTGGGTCACATGCAAGGGCTCTAGGAGCCGTTTTCACATTTTTTTTATTTTTTGTAGATTTTGTTTGGTGCTGCCCGAGAAACGGCGAAACCAACCGGCGGCCGCGGCAACGTGACAGTCCGTGCAATCTTGGACCCAGGTATGCATCAAGCCTAGGTACCCCATGGGGAAGCCCAAACCATTTTCCCCGAAAATTGAGAGTGTCTTATAGGGTACATATAGTTATAAATCGCATTTACCGGGCCGTATCTCGTAAAAAATACATTAGCATGCGTGGAAATTTCCTCGGGCCCATGGGCGCGCCCTAATCTTGCACCTCCTTGGGGAAAATGCCGGTTTATCGCATTCAGAAAATGGAAAGTTGAGATTTCTCCAAAGCACCACGAAATATCAAGTTGGAGAAGTCGCTTGCGATGCCGAGAGGGATCTAGGTGCCGGGTTTCGGCTCAATCCATGGAGTCGTTCCATGTTCTGGGAAGCGAGGGGGGATCTAGGGTTGGAAGCCATGTTTACTCACACTCGATAGACATCCTGGTGGTGCCTTGGGTGCTAAATGACCTGGTATGCCCTGTCTATGATTTTATGAGGGAAGTAGGTCAAATGCAAGGGCTCCAGGTGCCATTTTCACGTTTTTTATTTTTTTAGATTTTGTTTGGTGCTGCCCAAGAAAACGGCGAAACACGCCGGCGCCACGGCAACGTGACGGTCGGTGCAATCTTGGACCTAGGCATGCATCCAGCCTTGGTACCCCATGGGGCACCCCAAACCATTTTTCCCTGAAAATTAAGAGTGTCTTATAGGGTACATACAGTTAGGAACCGCAATTACCAGGTCGTAACTCGAAAAAATAAAGTACATGCTTGTACCACGAGATAAATAACCACCTCTTGGGAATGGCAATGCACCATGGGGTAGCATGCGTGAAAATTGCCTCAGGCCCATGGGCACGCCCTAATATTGCACCTCCTTTGGGAAAACACCGGTTTTTCGGTTTCAGAAAATGGAAAGTCAAGATTTCTTCAAAGCACCACGAAATCTCTAGTTGGAGAAGTCGCTTGTGATGCCTAGAGGGAGCTAGGTTCTAGGTTTGGGCTCAATGCATGGAGTGGTTACATTTTCTGGGCAGCGAGGGGGGGATCTAGGATTGAAAGCCATGTTTACTCACACTCGATAGACATCCTGGTGGTGCCTTGGGTGCCAAATGACCTGGTATGCCCTGCCCATGATTTTATGAGGGCAGTGGGTCACCTGCAAGGGCTACAGGAGACTTTTTACGTTTTTTATATTTTAGATTTTGTTTGGTGCTGCCCAAGAAAACGACGAAACCCATCGGCGGCCGCGGCAACACGACGGTCCATGAAATCTTAGACCTAGGCATGCATCCAGCCTAGGTACCCCATGGGGCACCACAAACCATTTTTCCACGAAAATTGAGATTGTCTTATATGGTACATATAGTTAGAAACCGCATTTACCGGCCGTAACTCAGAAAAATACAGTACATGCCTGCACCACGAGATAAACACCCACCTCTCGGGAATGTCCATGCACCATGGTGTAGCATGCGTGGATATTGCCTCGGGCCCATGGGCGTGCCCTAATCTTGCACCTCCTTTGGGAAAACGCCGTTTTTTGGGTTCAGAAAATGGAAAGTCGATATTTCTCCAAAGCACCACGAAATCTCTAGTTGGAGAAGTCGCTTGTGATGCCGAGAGGGATCTAGGTGTCGGGTTTGGGCTCAATCCATGTGGTGGTTCCATGTTCTGGGCAGCGAGGGGGGGGGGGATATAGGGTTGGAAGCTATGTTTACTCACACTCGATAGACATCCTGATGGTTCCTTGGGTTCCAAATGACATGGTATGCCCTGACAATGATTTTATGAGGGCAGTGGGTCACATGCAAGGGCTCCAGGAGCCATTTTCGCCATTTTTTGTTTTTTTTTTAGATTTTGTTTGGTGCTGCCCAAGAAAATGGCAAAACCCGTCGGCGGCCGTGGCAACGCGATGGTCGGTGCAATCTTGGACCCATGCATGAATCCAGCCTAGGTACCCCCTAGGGCACCCCAAACCATTTTTCCCCAAAAATTGAGAGTGTCTTATAGGGTGCATACAGTTAAAAATCGCATTTACCGGTCTGTAACTCAGAAAAAATACAGTACATGCCTACACCACGAGATAAATACCGACCTCCCGGGAATGGCCTTCCACCATGGTGTAGTATGCGTGGAAATTCACTTGGGCCCATGGGTGTGCCCTTATCTTTCACCTCCTTTGGGAAAATGCCAGTTTTTTGGCTTCAGAAAATGGAAAGTCGAGATTTCTCCAAAGCACCACCAAATCTCTAGTTGGAGAAGTCGCTTGCGATGCTGAGAGGGAGCTAGGTGCTAGGTTTGGGCTCAATCCATGGAGTGGTTCCATGTTCTGGGCAGCGAGGGGGGATCTAGGGTTTGAAGCCATGTTTACTCAGACTCGATAGACATTCTGGTGGTGCCTTCTATGCAAAATGACCTGGTATGCCCTGCCTACGATTTTATGAGGGCACTGGGTCACATGCAAGGGCTCTAGGAGCCGTTTTCATGTTTTTTTATTTTTTTTAGATTTTGTTTGGTGCTTCCCAAGAAAACGGCAAAACCCGGTGGCGGCCGCGGCAACAGGACGGTTCGTGCAATCTTGGACACAGGCATGCATCTAGCCTAGGTACCCCTCGGGGCACCCCAAACCATTTTCCCCAAAAATTGAGAGTGTCTTATAGGGTACATACAGTTAGAAACCGTATTTACCGGGCCGTAACTCGGAAAAAATACAGTACATTCCTGCACCACGAGATAAATACCCACCTCCCGGGAATGTCCATGCACCATGGTGTAGCATGCGTGGAAATTGCCTCATGGACGCGACCTAATCTTGCACCTCCTTTGGGAAAACGCCGGTTTTCGGGTTCAGAAAATGGAAAGTCGAGATTTCTCCAAAGCACCACGAAATATCTAGTTGGAGAATTCGCTTGCGATGCCGAGAGGAACCTAGGTGCCGGGTTTGGGCTCAATCCATGGGGTGGTTCCATATTCTGGGCAGCGAGGGGGGGGGATCTAGGGTTGGAAGCCATGTTTACTCACACTCGATAGACATCCTGATGGTTCCTCGGGTGCCCAATGACCTGGTATGCCCTGCCTATGATTTTATGAGGGCAGTGGGTCACATGCAAGGGCTCTAGGAGCCATTTTCACGTTTTATTTTTTTAGATTTTGTTTGGTGCTGCCCAAGAAAATGGCGAAACCCGCCAGCGGCCGTGGCAGCGCGACGGTCGGTGCAATCTTGGACCGAGGCATGCATCCAGCCTAGGTACCCCATGGGTCACCCCAAACCATTTTTCCTCGAAAATTTAGAGTGTCTTATAGGGTACATACAGTTAGAAACCGCATTTACCGGGCCATAACTCGGAAAACATACAGTACATGCCTGCACCACGAGATAAATACCCACCTTCCAGGAATGGCCACGCACCATGGTGTAGCATGCGTGGAAATTGCCTTGGGCCCATGAGCGCCCCCTAAGCTTGCACTTCCTTTGGGGAAATGCCGGTTTTTCGGGTTTAGAAAATGGAAAGTCGATATTTCTCCAAAGCATCACGAATTCTCTAGTTGGAGAAGTCGCTTGCGATGCTGAGAGGGAGCTAGGTGCCGGGTTTGGGCTCAATTCATGGAGTGGTTCCATATCCTGGGCAGCGAGGGGGCATCTAGGATTGGAAGCCATGTTTACTCAGATTTGCCCTCTATGCTAATCATGAATACTAAGAAAATCCCTTATATAACTCACACAGACACCAACACGTCATGATTGGTCAGACAGTTGTCACGCGGATCATGCCAGCCAACCGTTGATCCTCTTTGATCCAACGGCTACACGAAATTGTTATAGTAGAAACATCCCAGTATTATTACAGATGACATGGTAGTTACAACAATTACAATACAGGACATGGCAGTTAAATATGTAATAATAACAATACTAACAATAGAACATTACTCGCCGTCGTCGTCGGTGGCGGTGGCGGTGTCCACCGATGACTCATCGGCAACTCTCTCCTTGTATATACGCGCCCTCTCCTCGTTGGAGTCCTCCTCCTCCTTGTAGTCCCACGGGTCAATGTCACTCTCCTCCGCTTCTGCCTCCAACTACTCCATGAATGCCTCCTCGTTGACCGAGTCAGAGTCGTCCTCATCGCTGGCTCCTCTATTCCTCCCGCCCTTCTTCATGGTGGTCTCGCATGCTTTCCTCCGCCGCTCCCCCGTCTTGGCTACCGGTACAACGCGCTTCTCTGGTGTGGCGGGTACGACAAGCTTCGACATCGTGGTGTTCTCGAGCGCCCATGTCGATGGATCCAGGTGCGGCTAGACACGTCGTGGTGCCTCAGATGGGTGCCGGCATGCACGAACAATGCCGCGACGAGCAGGTGACGCATGACGGTCAGCCACCGTCAAGGATCTGCCACTGCTACGGCACGGTTCCACGCCGCGCGAGGCAGTTGTTCAAAAATGCGTGATGGCGGGTACGCTGAGTTGGGTGACGATCCTGGGGTGCCAGGAGCATCTCATAGACTAGTCACGTAAAAATTGTGCTATCTCGTAAAATATATACGTACTGGGAGTGTTGTCACGTAACAAACCACAAAATGTGCTGTGTGGCAGCGTCGGGAAGTGTCCAATGCGTGCCTGTCGATGTGGAGTTGAATGTTCCATCATGTTCTGTCCGTGCAGTAGTTGCCCGCGTCGTGATAACCCCTTGAGCATGCACGCACGCTGGACATGCAGCCCGTAATTACTTCCTCCCTCGTAGTCCCACCCCTATCCACGTGAAACTAGGCGGCGCGTGCCGAAGCCCCTGCTGAACCATCCAGCTTGTTAAGCTAGTCCAATTGAGTCCCATCGTGTGGACTTTGGGGTTTTATTCCCTGGTTCTGCCAATCACGCTTCTTTAAGAAGGAAGCAAAATAGGCCATCGATTAACAAATGAACGGTGGATGTAGGTTGAGATAGCACCGGAGTAAACTGTGGTCTTGTATAAGACTGTCCTACGTACTGGACTCTTTGACCATTCTCCCCCGCACATCACTTTCTTCTTCCTCCTACCTCCACCTTTCTCCATCTGCATTAGCCATGGCTCCCTGGAGGATAGGCAGAGGAAGATCGACCGTGCACGCAGAGAGAATGGAGAGAAATCGCCGCCTTGGACTTACTGCTCAACCAGATGCTCAGTCCCCCCTCGCATAGAGACCCAATCTCTCCTAGCAATGGCGCTGAATGTTCCAGCAGGTTGGGGCTCCTACCGCTCCCGGTACAGTCTTGTTCTTCTTCTACTTCTTTGTTTTCTTCTTATTCTATGTCTACTTCTTCTTCTTCTTATTATTACAATGCTACATATACCAGGGCGGCCATGGACCCTAAAAGCAGCACGATGACGGCAGCGGCGCTGCATGTTGCAGCAGGCCAGGGCTCCTCCCGATATAGTCTTCTTCTTCTTCTATGTCTACTTTTCTTCTTCTTCTTCTTCTTCTTCTTCTTCTTATTACTATGCTTGTTATGGGGTAACCCCTTGGGGTGGCCCGATCTTTCGCGAATCTCCGCGGGAATCGAGGGTAAAGCGGTGGAAGGGGAAAAGGGGATGGACTCCACGAACACATGCCATGAAGAACCCGATGAACTCACGCACACAAAACACGATACACGCCGTTAACTCACGCCGGTGGCAACCGGTCCAACATAATCTCTAGGATCGGTGTTGGGCGAAGCTCTCTCTCCACGCCAACAACGGGGGATGAGGTGCTTGGTGAGATCTTGACGACTTGGGGGCGAGAAACCGAGAACCCAAGTCCTTGTACAAGTTGAACGCACTAGGCAAGATCCAAGAGGGGGGGTGGATAATCCGGTGCTCCTTGGTAGGAGCATGAGACCAATAGATGTAAGTTCCTCAAAGGGTTTCCTTAATCTATTATTATCCAAGTCTAGGGTTTACAATAAAGGGTGGGGGCTATATATAGTCCAGCCACATAAACAGGGGTAGTTTCGGAACGAAATAGGAAAATATAGAAAGGGGTACAGGGCGCTGGGCCGAACAGATGTGTTCAGGTTCAGTCAGGACCGGTAGTACCGGTTGGGCAACCGGTAGTACCGGTCGCAACCGGTAGTACCGCTTTGGGGGCGGTAGTACCGCTCGCGGTCCTGGAGCTTCCGTCGGAGTCGCCTGTAGCGAGCGGTAGGAGGGGGCGGTAGTACCGCCCACCGGTAGTACCGGTTTCCGGGCCGGTAGTACCGTAGTCGTCTGGGGCGTGGAGGAGTTCCTTATGGAGCGTCCGGTAGCTGGGTCCGGTAGTACCGCTGGCATCTGGCAGCGACTGGTTGCTTCCGCTCCGGTTCCTCCGTCCCTTGGGTCCTTCTCTTCGTACCTGATGATACACAGTGTATGCGTATGAAGTAGAAAACCATCCAAGGGTGTGTCAAAGTCACACAAGGAAAGGAGCGAGTTAACCTTGGCTTGGAGGAGCTTAGCTCGGGCGCGAGTCATTGGTCCACTAGGAGGGCTAGGTGTTGTAGATGGAGTTGCGTCCGTAGGACGGGTTGCATCAGCTCCCCCCCCCTTGGGGAAGAGTCGTCCTCGACTCTTCAACCTTCTCAACTTTATCTTCTCTATGGTAGGGTGATAGGTCCTTGACATTGAATGTCGAGATCACAAGATAATTTGATGTTGGGATATCGATGATATAGGCGTTGTTGTTGATCCTCTTTAGCACCTTGAATGGTCCATCACCTCTTGGCTTGAGTTTGGAGTCGCGTTCCTTTGGGAAGCGGTCTTTACTCAAGTGTATCCACACAAGATCGCCTTCTTCAAAGATCATCTCTTTCTTGTTCTTGTTTAGTCTTGATGCTTGGTGAAGGACTTGTTGCTCGATCGTAGCTCTTGTGTCTTCATGGAGTTTCTTCATTGTGTGGGCGCGCTTGACAACGTCCATATTTGTAACACCCTCAGAATCGGCTCTATGCAAGTTTTAGCGAAACCCGCCAAACCCGCATAGAAACGATTCAAAGGTGCCCACCAGGCACTTTCGTGCGGGTGGAAAACGAAGTAATAACATTACACAACAGTCCTCGATGGGACCCACAGAACAGATATATATATAATAGCGGCTCAAAGAGTCAAGAATACAGATATACAATACAAAGATCCAAATCACCTTGAAAACGATAGAGCGTCCAGCTACGGACAAGATGCAAATGGGGCTAAGAGCCCTGAAGAATAACCAATGGCGTCCATAACCGCCTGCCAAGCGGAAGGGTAACCCCGCTAACGGCGCCGATCTCAAAACCTGCTTAAACAAAGGGGTGCCGACAAAGGCAAAGGAAAAATAGGAGGCGTCGATCGAGGCGATGCAGCGAGGCTAGAATTCGGCGGTCCTCACCTACAAAGGTATGGTGGACTGAAGCGGCAGCGGCAGCATGCACTAAACAACCTATAGAGACTCGATACAACTGGCGACTATTAGAGAGGGGTAAGAAAGACCTATTCGGAACCAGGCTGATACTAACACCAAACAAACCCATCCCGGCGTTTCCCCCTCGAGACCAACGAGGAAGTCAACCGAGGAACTCACACAGTTGGCAGTTTTACTTATTCAGTTATAGTTGCGGCACTTTACTAGTCATGTTTAGATAAACATCCTGATAAAATAAGCAGTGGGCACTTTTAGTTATTCATTCCGTTGTAGTTGCATCAATTACTAATCAGATACAGATAGCGTGAGATAAACCCAAAACCCAGCAGTTGTTGGTACTTTTATTTAGCCATTCCGTTGTAGTTGCAATACTTACTAATCAGGTACAAAGGTCGCAAGCGGCGCCACAACAAGCAATTGTGGGCGTATTATTTAGCCATTCCATTGTAGTGAAGCTGATTACTAGTCATTATAAAGTCAAATTTATAGCAATAAACTTTAGTTATGCTTGTCTATGATCGAGATATCGTGCTCCAAGTCGTCCATATCCGCGACACGGCTTCGAAAGTTTTTCCCGGGGTGCACCAATAGCACACGCTCGATCAACCTCGGAAAACCAAATCAAAACCCAACGAGGCTTTCACGACTAAGCAATCACAGGATTGAAATATTTCGGGGCCACCCTTGGTACACCCAATGAGCTAGCTGACTCGAGACGGACTCAAGGTTTCGTCGATTGGTAATCCCCAAAAACACTCCGCTTACCTAAGCGATCAAGGTGCTCCTCGCACAATTTAAATACTGATAGCATGGCATAAGTACAGGATAGTAAATAAAACCTCAAACTAGTTTGTGGCCCCAAGAAATAAGACTGAATCAAGCTCGCTGGGGGTCCCATATACCTCCCTGATGTGGATAGCGCGATAAATCAAGGAACAGGTATCAAGTACTCGGGGTCCTACGGGACACAAGTGGGCGTTCGGAAACCAAGTGTTATCTATCACCCACCGATGCCTCTGCTTACTTCAGTTTTAGTTGTTAGACAGTAAATAAAGTGAACGGTAAGTAAAGCCATGATCATCTCCAACATCAAACATGCGGCATTACTCCAACAACTGTGGCACTTGACAACACGCAACATCACTTGAGCAAGCGGCTACGACGCGCAAGACCAACTATCTACCAAACAACAGGCAATAGGATGTGTCCAAGGCAATATAAGGTGGCACGGGATATCACGGGTACGGAAACTAGAGCATCGCAACACAGATAGCAATAGATCAACAGGAGGGAATAAATACTATAAAAGTAAGATAGGTAGAAAGGGGAGATGCTACTTTGAAAACATTGTCGAAGGTTCATCCGAAGATCGGGTCGACACTCGCATCAACTCAACGGCCTTATCCGCGAAGAAGCAAAACACTAGAATAACACCGGATGCAATATTCAATACTACGGCAAAAGATCGGGCATGATGCAAGTATGATGCATTGCATGGCAAGGGTGCAATGCAATTAGGTCATATCAAGTGGAACCGGGGTCCCGACAATTAATTAAATGGTTCAAGTTGTTTAGAACCCCCGCATTTAAATGTTGTTTTAACAAGGCAAGATTATAGTACTGGTTCGCTATACAATTTTAAATGAGGCCGATATGAGACTAGATTTGCCCGCATATGGGCCCCATATTTAATTAAAGGTGAATCGGCATAAGGACCCCAAACCACATGATAAACATGCATGCAAGATGAATGATTAAAGTGCAACAGGTTTTATATTTAGCATTTATACAATAGGGCTTGGGAAAAAGGGGTCACACATTTAGGGTTCGGCGAACTTGGGTTTTCCGGGGTTCGGGGTTCGACAGGGTCCAGGGTCCGGTCTCGGGGTCCAGGGTTTTGACGGGGTCGTTCTCGGACTCCGGGGTTAGGGTCTCGGATCGGGGTAGATCTTGGCGTCGGTGCGGGACTTGGGTCGGTGTCGTGCTTGTCGCTGTGAAGCTCTTGTCGGGTCCGCGCCATCGAGTCGGTCTTGGCGTCCGGGATGAAGTGCTTGTTGTTCCGGTGGCGATCTTGGCGCTCGGTGTCCGGGTAGGCGAATTTGTCGGTTCAGCGGTTTCGATTGTCGGTGTCGGACTCGGGTCTCGGCACTGGAAGATCTTGGTGCTCTATGCGGTCGATCCTGCCGTTCCGGAATGGAGAACTTGTCGCCCGGGGGAGGACTTGGCATTACGGATAGGTCTCGAATCCATGAAGCAGATCTTGTCGGGGCCTCATGTCGGTCTTGGGTTATCATGTCGGCGTCCTCGGGCACGCCGATGTTGATGTCGAACTCGAGTTTGATGCGATTAATCTTCGGATGGTGCTCTGGTTGAGGTAACGATCGAGAGCCTCGGATTGCACAGGCTATACCACGAGACACGCACCAACGCCACACTTCTTCCATAGATGTCGAGTTGAAGGCGACCTTGGTCATCGGGTAGCAGCTGCGCTGCACGGGCGGAGGAGACGCCGAGGACGCCATCATCGGGCTTGCCTCCACGCGGTCGGGACGACAGAACTGCAGCAGACGGGTGCAGGACGGACGACGAGAGGCGGGCAGCGGGCTCGGGGCCTCGGGCGCGCGAGGGGAGGGCTGGCGCAGGGCAGAAGGCCGCGGACGCGGAGGGAGGGTTGCGGCAGCGGAGCTCGCGGAGGAGCCAGGCGGGCAGACGGCGACCCTGGCCGAGGCAGGCGGCGGAGAGGCGGCAGGCGCGGAGGGCGGAGGCGGTTGGTGGCGGAGCCGACAGGACGCGGGCCGGCAGGCGGCGGTGGCGGCTGCCGCTCCGGCGGGGTGACGGCAGTGGGGCAGCCGGGAGCTCGGGCTGAGGAGGCGAGGCGAGCGCGCCGGCTCGAGGCAGCAGCGGCGGGCGGCGATGGCGGAGGCGCGCGGCGAGCACGGGTCGGCGGCGGAGCACGGCAGGAGAGGCGCGCAGCGGAGCGGCGGGCGGCGGCGGAAGACGGAAGAAGGCGGAGGATGGAGGTTGCGAGGAGGGAAGGAGGCGGGAGGCGAGCCAGGAGGAAGAAGGTGGGGAGGAGGAAGATACGGGGGTCGGGGACCGGTCGCGTGGTGGGCAGGTGGGGACGGGTGGGGCCAAAGGCGCGGGAGGGCGTGGGGGCGAGGTTCAAGGCGGGGCCCAGGTGACAGTGGGCCCGATGGCGAGAAGGGGGTGGGTGTGTGTGACTTGTGTGTGTGCGTGAGTGCATGTGAGGGAGGGGAGAGGGGCCAAGTGGAAAAGGGGGATTGGGGGGGATGAGGGGAGGGGTGACGGGGCGAGAGCTGATTGGAGGGAGTGATGTGGCTAGGGGGTGGGTAGATAGGACTGGGTAGGAATAGGATTAAGGGGTGGACCGTTTGTATTTTTCTGGGGTGGTCGTTCGGGTCATTCGGCCCGTTCGACTGCCCCGCTAAAAATAATGCAATATTTTATTTATTTAACGGACGTTTGCAAAACATATTTAGTCAAAACAAAATATTTCGCGACCGGGTTTGCGTGTTGAACAAAGGCAGACGGGCGTTTAGAAAACTAATTAGGTTTTTCCATAAACAATTTTATACAAGCACATGCAAGATGATGACGATGCTCAAATGCAATGTGGCATGATGACATGAGCATGCGGTCATGATGATGCAATGCACAAAAACAACGCGATTTTCTAGTAGTGGTTTTGCGGGATGCCACAATTCGACACCACTAACAATGTATCTCGCCCTCGAGATCCGCCTCATGGTTCCGGAAAGAAGGTCGGCGATCTGATCCTTCGCGCTTCGTGTAGATCTTCGCGACACCACTAACAAGACGTCGTTGATCCCGTTCGTCAAGAGAACACTCCGGATAAACAACGGACGAAGTTAAAGGTAAGGCCACCTCTAACTTCCATGGAAGGAGTAAAATTGCATCGATCCAGCATTCCATATACAAAAGCAAATGATAAGAGTAGTGGTATGGTCGCGACTCCATCCCGCACTCAAAGCATTACCCTGTACACGAACAGATAGATTATGCAACCAACCCTTAGGATTTAGACTGAAGATCTCGACAAACAAGGTTCAGGGACAAAGGGGTGATGCAGTCTCTGAATCGGATCTAGCGTAGATGATGTCGTCGCGTCGGAAAACACCGGAAGGCACAAACAAGGAACAAAGAATGGTGCCGTGGCAGACGGATTCCTCAGGCAACTTGAACACCGGATGGTAGAACACCGTTATCAAAGAAGGAAGCGAAACCCTGAAGGTACGACGGAAAACCCACCGCGAGAAATCCTGGACTCGAAGAAAAGATAAGAGAGCAGGTTCAAAACACGTCGAGATAAGAGGAGAATAGCAGAGGGGTAAGGAGTAAAATCAGACCTAACCAGAACTATCCAACCGATTTTGCAAAATAATTTTGACACTCTACTTCGGCCGTTAGCTAGGTTATCCTACAGGCTGGACTTGTGGGGTATCGCAACTGCTGAGCTCTGATACCACTCTGTAACACCCTCAGAATCGGCTCTATGCAAGTTTTAGCGAAACCCGCCAAACCCGCATAGAAACGATTCAAAGGTGCCCACCAGGCACTTTCGTGCGGGTGGAAAACGAAGTAATAACATTACACAACAGTCCTCGATGGGACCCACAGAACAGATATATATATAACAGCGGCTCAAAGAGTCAAGAATACAGATATACAATACAAAGATCCAAATCACCTTGAAAACGATAGAGCGTCCAGCTACGGACAAGATGCAAATGGGGCTAAGAGCCCTGAAGAATAACCAATGGCGTCCATAACCCGAGCCAAGCCGGAAGGGTAACCACGCTAACGGCGTCGATCTCAAAACCTGCTTAAACAAAGGGGTGCCGACAAAGGCAAAGGAAAAATAGGAGGCGTCGATCGAGGCCGATTGCAGCGAGGCTAGAATTCGGCGGTCCTCGCCTACAAAGGTATGGTGGACTGAAGCGGCAGCGGCAGCATGCACTAAACAACCTATAGAGACTCGATACAACTGGCGACTATTAGAGAGGGGTAAGAAAGATCTATTCGGAACCAGGCTGATACTAACACCAAACAAACCCATCCTGGCGTTTCCCCCTCGAGACCAACGAGGAAGTCAACCGAGGAACTCACACAGTTGGCAGTTTTACTTATTCAGTTATAGTTGCGGCACTTTACTAGTCATGTTTAGATAAACATCCTGATAAAATAAGCAGTGGGCACTTTTAGTTATTCATTCCGTTGTAGTTGCATCAATTACTAATCAGATACAGATAGCGTGAGATAAACCCAAAACCCAGCAGTTGTTGGTACTTTTATTTAGCCATTCCGTTGTAGTTGCAATACTGACTAATCAGGTACAAAGGTCGCAAGCGACGCTCCAAACAAGCAATTGTGGGCAGTATTATTTAGCCATTCCATTGTAGTGAAGCTGATTACTAGTCATTATAAAGTCAAATTTATAGCAATAAACTTTAGTTATGCTTGTCTATGATCGAGATCGTGCTCCAAGTCGTCCATATCCATGACACGGCTTTGAGAAAGTTTTTCCCGGCGGGTGCACCAATAGCAACACACGCCGATCAACCTCGGAAAAACCAAATCAAAACCCAACGAGGCTTTCACGACTAAGCAATCACAGGATTCAGAAATATTTCAGGGGCCACCCTTGAGTACACCATAGCGAAGCTAGTTGACTCGACGGACTCAAGGTTTGCGTTGGTCAGAACGACAAGAAATCCCCAACGGGGACTGTCGATACCGCGAAAACACTCCGCTTACCTAAACAGTACAGTGTGCTCCTCGCACAATTTAAATACAGAAGTAGCATGGCATAAGTACAGGATAGTAAATAAAACCTCAAACTAGTTTGTGGCCCCAAGAAATAAGACTGAATCAAGCTCTGGCTCAGGGGGGTCCCATATACCTCCCTGATGTGGATAGCGCGATAAATCAAGGAACAGGTATCAAGTACTCGGGGTCCTACGGGACACAAGTGGGCGTTCGGAAACCAAGTGTTATCTATCACCCACCGATGCCTCTGCTTACTTCAGTTTTAGTTGTTAGACAGTAAATAAAGTGAACGGTAAGTAAAGCCATGATCATCTCCAACATCAAACATGCGGCATTACTCCAACAACTGTGGCACTTGACAACACGCAACATCACTTGAGCAGGCGGCTACGACGCGCAACACCAACTATCTACCAAACAACAGGCAATAAGATGTGTCCAAGGCAATATAAGGCGGCACGGGATATCACGGGTACGGAAACTAGAGCATCGCAACACAGATAGCAATAGATCAACAGGAGGGAATAAATACTATAAAAGTAAGATAGGTATAAAGGGGGAGATGCTCGCATGAAAACATTGTCGAAGGTTCATCCGAAGATCGGGTCGACACTCGCATCAACTCAACGGCCTTATCCGCGAAGAAGCAAAACACTAGAATAACACCGGATGCAATATTCAATACTACGGCAAAAGATCCGGCATGATGCAAGTATGATGCATGGCATGGCAAGGGTGCAATGCAATTAGGTCATATCAAGTGGAACCGGGGTCCCGACAATTAATTAAATGGTTCAAGTTGTTTAGAACCCCCGCATTTAAATGTTGTTTTAACAAGGCAAGATTATAGTACAGGTTCGCTACACAATTTTAAATGAGGCCGATATGAGACTAGATTTGCCCGCATATGGGCCCCATATTTAATTAAAGGTGAATCGGCATAAGGACCCCAAACCACATGATAAACATGCATGCAAGATGAATGATTAAAGTGCAACAGGTTTTATATTTAGCATTTATACAATAGGGCTCGGGAAAAAGGGGTCACACATTTAGGGTTCGGCGAACTTGGGTTTCCGGGGTTCGGGTTCGACAGGGTCCAGGGTCCGGTCTCGGGGTCCAGGGTTTTGACGGGGTCGTTCTCGGACTCCGGGGTTAGGGTCTCGGATCGGGGTAGATCTTGGCGTCCGTGCGGGACTTGGTCGGTGTCGTGCTTGTCGTTGTGAAGCTCTTGTCGGTCCAGCCATCGAGTCGGTCTTGGCGTCGGGATGAAGTGGTTGTTGTTCGTGGCGATCTTGGCGCCGGTCCGGGTAGGCGAATTTGTCGGTTCAATGTTTCGATTGTCGGTGTCGGACTCGGTCTTGCACCGGAAGATCTTGGTGCTCTATGCGGTCGATCCTGCCGTTCGGAATGGAGAACTTGTCGCCGGGAGTACTTGGCATTACGGATCGGTCTCGAATCCATGAAGCGATCTTGTCGGGGCCTCATGTCGGTCTTGTTATCATGTCGGCGTCCTCGGGCACGCCGATGTTGATGTCGAACTCGAGTTTCGATGCGATTAATCTTCGGATGGTGCTCGTTGAGGTAATGGATCGAGGAGCCTCGGATTGCACAGGGCTATACCACGAGACACGCACCAACGCCACACTTCTTCCATAGATGTCGAGTTGAAGGCGACCTTGGTCATCGGGTAGCGCAGCAGCTGCACGCCGGGCGGAGAGACGCCGAGGACGCCATCGGGCTTGCCTCCACGCGGTCGGGACGACAGGAACTGCGGCAGACGGCGTACGGGGCGACGGCAGAGAGGCAGGCGGGCGGGCTCGGGGCCTCGGGCGCGGGATGAGGAGTCTGGCGGCGCTGGCGCGGCGAGAGGCCGCGACGCTGGAGGGAGGGGTCGCGCGCAGGAGCTCGCCGTAGGGAGCCCAGGCGGGCGGACGGCGACCTGGCCGGAGGCGCAGGCGGGCGGAGAGGCGGCGCGCGGAGGGAGGCGGAGGCGGTTGGTGGCGGAGCCACGGGACGCGCGCTGCAGCGAGGCGGTGGCGGCTTGCGGGCTCCGGCGGGTCGGGCGACAGTGGGACGCAGCCGACGGAGGCCGCTGGGAGGAGGCGAGGCAGAGCGGCTCGGGAGCAGCGAGGCGGGCGGAGATGGCCGGAGGCGCCAGCACGGTCGGGCGGCGGAGGACGGGAGAGGAGGCTGGGCGCGCGGGCGGCGGCACGAGGAAGAAGACGGAGGGAGGCGGCGGCGAGGATGGAGGTTGCGGAGCAGGAGGGAAGGAGAGCGGGGAGGGCGAGCCTGGGAGGAAGAAGGTGGGGAGGAGGAAGAGACGGGGGTCGGGGACCGGTCGCGTGGTGGGCAGGTGGGGACGGGTGGGGCCAGGCGCGTGCGGGAGGGAGCGTGGGGCGAGGTTCCAAGGCGGGGCGGTGACAGGTGGGGCCAGTGGCAGAAGGGGGGTGGGTGTGTGTGACTTGTGTGTGTGCGTGAGTGCATGTGAGGGAGGGGAGAGAGGCCAAGTGGCAAAAGGGGATTGGAGGGGATGAGGGGAGAGGTGACGTGGCGAGAGCTGATTGGAGGGAGTGATGTGGCTAGGGGGTGGGTAGATAGGACTGGGTAGGAATAGGATTAAGGGGTGGACCGTTTGTATTTTTCTGGGGTGGTCGTTCGGGTCATTCGGCCCGTTCGACTGCCCCGCTAAAAATAATGCAATATTTTATTTATTTAAACGGACCGTTTGCAAAACATATTTAGTCAAAACAAAATATTTCGGCGACCCGGGTTTGCGTGTTGAACAAAGACGGGGCGTTTAGAAAACTAATTAGGTTTTTCCGCAAACAATTTTATACAAGCACATTCAAGATGATGACGATGCTCAAATGCAATGTGGCATGATGACATGAGCATGCGGTCATGATGATGCAATGCACAAAAACAACGCGATTTTCTAGTAGTGGTTTTGCGGGATGCCACAATTCGACACCACTAACAATGGATCTCGCCCTCGAGATCCGCCTCATGGTTCCGGAAAGAAGGTCGGCGATCTGATCCTTCGCGCTTCGTGTAGATCTTCGCGACACCACTAACAAGACGTCGTTGATCCCGTTCGTCAAGAGAACACTCCGGATAAACAACGGACGAAGTTAAAGGTAAGGCCACCTCTAACTTCCATGGAAGGAGTAAAATTGCATCGATCCAGCATTCCATATACAAAAGCAAATGATAAGAGTAGTGGTATGGTCGCGACTCCATCCCGCACTCAAAGCATTACCCTGTACCGAATGTATAGATTATGCAACCAACCCTTAGGATTTAGGATCAAGATCTCGACAAACAAGGTTCAGGGACAAAGGGGTGATGCAGTCTCTGAATCGGATCTAGCGTAGATGATGTCGTCGCGTCGGAAAACACCGGAAGGCACAAACAAGGAACAAAGAATGGTGTCGTGGCAGACGGATTCCTCAGGCAACTTGAACACCGGATGGTAGAACACCGTTATCAAAGAAGCGAAACCCTGAAGGTACGACGGAAAACCCACCGCGAGAAATCACGGACTCAAGAAAAGATAAGAGAGCAGTTCAAAACACGCCGAGATAAGAGGAGAATAGCAGAGGGTAAGGAGTAAAATCAGACCTAACCGTAACTATCCAACCGATTTTGGAAAATAATTTTGACACTCTACTTGACCGTTAGCTAGGTTATCCTCAGGCTGGACTTGTGGGGTATCGCAACTCGAGCTCGATACCACTCTGTAACACCCTCAGAATCGGCTCTATGCAAGTTTTAGCGAAACCCGCCAAACCCGCATAGAAACGATTCAAAGGTGCCCACCAGGCACTTTCGTGCGGGTGGAAAACGAAGTAATAACATTACACAACAGTCCTCGATGGGACCCACAGAACAGATATATATATAACAGCGGCTCAAAGAGTCAAGAATACAGATATACAATACAAAGATCCAAATCACCTTGAAAACGATAGAGCGTCCAGCTACGAACAAGATGCAAATGGGGCTAAGAGCCCTGAAGAATAACCAATGGCGTCCATAACCCTGCCCAGGCCAAGCCGGAAGGGTAACCCACCTATGGCGTCGATCTCAAAACCTGCTTAAACAAAAGGGGTGCCGACAAAGGCAAAGGAAAAATAGGGCGTCAAGATCGAGGCCAAGACCATGAGGCTAGAATTCAAGGTCCTCGCCTACAAAGGTATGGTGGATCAAGCGGCAAAGATGCACTAAACAACCTATAGAGACTCGATACAATGGCGACTATTAGAGAGGGTAAGAAAGACCTATTCGAACCAGGTGATACTAACACCAAACAAACCCATCTGGCGTTTCTCGAGACCAACGAGGAAGTCAACCGAGGAACTCACACGGTTGGCGTTTACTTATTCGATTATAGTTGCGGCACTTTACTAGTCGTTTAGATAAACATCCGATAAAATAAGCGATGGGCACTTTTAGTTATTCATTCCGTTGTAGTTGCATCAATTACTAATCGAATCTGAGATAGCGTGAGATAAACCCAAAACCCAAAGAGCTTGTTGGTACTTTTATTTAGCCATTCCGTTGTAGTTGCAATACTTACTAATCAGTACAAAGGTCGCAGCGCTCCAAACAAGCAATTGTGGGCAGTATTATTTAGCCATTCCATTGTAGTGAAGCTGATTACTAGTCATTATAAAGTCAAATTTATAGCAATAAACTTTAGTTATGCTTGTCTATGATCGAGATACTGTGCTCCAAGTCGTCCATATCCGCGGACACGGCTTTCAGAAAGTTTTTCCCGGCCGGGGTGCACCAATAGCAACACACGCTCGATCAACCTCGGAAAAACCAAATGAAAACCCAACGAGGCTTTCACGACTAAGCAATCACAGGATTCAGAAATATTTCAGGGGGCCACCCTTGAGTACACCATAACGGCTAGCCGACTCGAGACGGACTCAAGGTTTGCGTGCTGGTGGCAAACGACAACAAATCCCCAAACAGGGACTGTCGATACCGCGAAAACACTCCGCTTACCTAAACAGTACAGTGTGCTCCTCGCACAATTTAAATACAGAAGTAGCATGGCATAAGTACAGGATAGTAAATAAAACCTCAAACTAGTTTGTGGCCCCAAGAAATAAGACTGAATCAAGCTCTGGCTCAGGGGGGTCCAATATACCTCCCGGATGTGGATAGCGCGATAAATCAAGGAACAGGTATCAAGTACTCGGGGTCCTACGGGACACAAGTGGGCGTTCAGAAACCAAGTGTTATCTATCACCCACTGATGCCTCTGCTTACTTCAGTTTTAGTTGTGAGACAGTAAATAAAGTGAACGGTAAGTAAAGCCATGATCATCTCCAACATCAAACATGCGGCATTACTCCAACAACTGTGGCACTTGACAACACGCAACATCACTTGAGCAAGCGGCTACGACGCGCAAGACCAACTATCTACCAAACAACAGGCAATAGGATGTGTCCAAGGCAATATAAGGCGGCACGGGATATCACGGGTACGGAAACTAGAGCATCGCAACACAGATAGCAATAGATCAACATGAGGGAATAAATACTATAAAAGTAAGATAGGTAGAAAGGGGGAGATGCTCGCCTGAAAACATTGTCGAAGGTTCATCCGAAGATCGGGTCGATACTCGCATCAACTCAACGGCCTTATCCGCGAAGAAGCAAAACACTAGAATAACACCGGATGCAATATTCAATACTACGGCAAAAGATCGGGCATGATGCAAGTATGATGCATGGCATGGCAAGGGTGCAATGCAATTAGGTCATATCAAGTGGAACCGGGGTCCCGACAATTAATTAAATGGTTCAAGTTGTTTAGAACACCCGCATTTAAATGTTGTTTTAACAAGGCAAGATTATAGTACTGGTTCGCTACACAAGTTTAAATGAGGCCGATATGAGACTAGATTTGCCCGCATATGGGCCCCATATTTAATTAGAGGTGAATCGGCATAAGGCCCCCAAACCACATGATAAACATGCATGCAAGATGAATGATTAAAGTGCAACAGGTTTTATATTTAGCATTTATACAATAGGGCTCGGGAAAAAGGGGTCACACATTTAGGGTTCGGCGAACTTGGGTTTTCCGGGGTTCGGGGTTCGACAGGGTCCAGGGTCCGGTCTCGGGGTCCAGGGTTTTGACGGGGTCGTTCTCGGACTCCGGGGTTAGGGTCTCGGATCGGGGTAGATCTTGGCGCGTCCGGGTGCGGGACTTGGGTCGGTGTCGTGCTTGTCGCTGTGAAGCTCTTGTCGGGTCCGCGCCATCGAGTCGGTCTTGGCGTCCGGGATGAAGTGCTTGTTGTTCCGGTGGCGATCTTGGCGCTCGGTGTCCGGGTAGGCGAATTTGTCGGTTCAGCGGTTTCGATTGTCGGTGTCGGACTCGGGTCTCGGCACTGGAAGATCTTGGTGCTCTATGCGGTCGATCCTGCCGTTCCGGAATGGAGAACTTGTCGCCCGGGGGAGTACTTGGCATTACGGATCGGTCTCGAATCCATGAAGCAGATCTTGTCGGGGCCTCATGTCGGTCTTGGGTTATCATGTCGGCGTCCTCGGGGTACGCCTTCGATGTTGATGTCGAACTCGAGTTTCGATGCAGTTAATCTTCGGATGGTGCTCTGGTTGAGGTAACAGATCGAGGAGCCTCTGGATTGCACAGGGCTATACCACCGAGACACGCACCAACGCCACACTTCTTCCATAGATGTCGAGTTGAAGGGGCGACCTTGGTCATCGGGTAGCAGCAGCAAGACACGCGGCGGAGGAGACGCCGAGGGCGCCATCGGCGGGCTTGCCTCACGCGGTCGGGATGACAGGAACCGCGGCAGACGGGCACGGACGCGGGCAGAGACGCAGGCGGCGGGCTCGGGGGCCTCGGGCGCGGACAGGGAGGTCTGGCGGCGCAGGAGGCAGCGGGCCTGAGGAGGAGGCGCGCAGCGAGCTCGCGGAGGAGCCTGTGGCGGGCGGCGGCGACCTGGCCGAGGCGAGGCGGGCGGAGAGGCGACGGGCGCCGGAGGGAGGCGAGGCGGTTGGTGGCGGAGCCGACGGGACACGCCGGCCGGCAGGGCGGTGGCGGCTTGGCGCTCCGGCGGGTCGGGCGACGGTGGGCGGCGTGAGCTTGGGAGGAGGCGAGGCAGAGCGCCGGCTGGCTCGAGAGCAGCGAGGCGGCGATGGCGGGCCGGCGAGCACGGGCGGCGCGGAGCACGCCGGAGGAGGGTCGCGGTGGCGGGCGCGCGGGCAGGCGGCAGCGAGGAAGAAGACGGAGGGAGGCGGCGGCGAGGATGGAGGTTGCGGGGCAGGTGGGGAGGAGAGCGGGGAGGGCGAGCCTAGGAGGAAGAAGGTGGGGAGGAGGAAGAGACGGGGGACGGGGACCGGTCGCGTGGTGGGCAGGTGGGGACGGGTGGGGCCAGGCGCGTGCGGGAGGGAGCGTGGGGCGAGGTTCCGGGATGGGGCCGGTGACCAGGTGGGGCCCAGGCATGTGAGAAGGGGGTGGGTGTGTGTGACTTGTGTGTGTGCGTGAGTGCATGTGAGGGAGGGGAGAGAGGCCAAGTGGCAAAAGGGGATTGGAGGGGATGAGGGGAGAGGTGACGTGGCGAGAGCTGATTGGAGGGAGTGATGTGGCTAGGGGGTGGGTAGATAGGACTGGGTAGGAATAGGATTTAAGGGGTGGACCGTTTGTATTTTTCTGGGGTGGTCGTTCGGGTCATTCGGCCCGTTCGACTGCCCCGCTAAAAATAATGCAATATTTTATTTATTTAAACGGACCGTTTGCAAAACATATTTAGTCAAAACAAAATATTCCGGCGACCCGGGTTTGCGTGTTGAACAAAGACGGGGCGTTTAGAAAACTAATTAGGTTTTTCCGCAAACAATTTTATACAAGCACATGCAAGATGATGACGATGATCAAATGCAATGTGGCATGATGACATGAGCATGCGGTCATGATGATGCAATGCACAAAAACAACGCGATTTTCTAGTAGTGGTTTTGCGGGATGCCACAATATTGGCATGTTCATGAAGTGGAAGTGGAAGGATATCGAGCGCGGTGAGAGGCTCGAAACCATATACGATCATGAACGGGCTCCTCATGGTGGTGGAGTGCTTGGCGCGGTTGTAGGCGAACTCGGCATGTGGAATACATTCCTCCCAGTCTTTAAGGTTATTCTTTATCAACACCCGGAGGAGTGTTCCAAGGCTTCGATTGACGACCTCGGTTTGTCCATCGGTTTGAGGATGTGAGGCGGACGAGAAGAGGAGCTTGATGCCGAGCTTGGCCATGAGAGTCTTCCAGAAGTAGCTCATGAATTTGACGTCGCGGTCGGAGACGATTGTTCTTGGTACACTGTGCAGCCTAATTATTTCCCTAAAAAACAAATTGTCTACATGTGAATCATCATCGGTCTTATGGCATGGAATAAAGTGTGCCATTTTTGAAAAGCGATCCACTACCACAAATATAGAATCATGGCCATGTTTAGATCTAGGCAAGCCTAATACAAAATCCATGCTAATGTCCGACCAAGGTGTATGAGGAATAGGCAATGGCATATAAAGACCAAAGGGGTTGGACTTAGACTTAGGTTGGATACATGTAGTGCATCGTTGGACGTGGCGCTCCACGCCGCGCTTCATCTTTGGCCAAAAGTAGTGAGTAGAGAGCATGTCATATGTCTTGTCACGGACAAAGTGATCCATAAGGCCTCCACCATGGGACTCTTGAAGAAGCAAAATTTGGAGAGACGACTTCGGAATGCAAAGCTTGTTTTGTTTGAAAAGAAAACCCTTATGCAAATAGAAATCATCAATCCCTTTGTCTATTGAACATTTTGCCAAAATTGGTCCAAAGAAAGTGTCGGACGCGTACAAAGATTTTATGTCATCAAGACCCAAGACATTTACTTCGAGTCGTGTAAGAAGGTTTGTGTGTTTGTGAGACAAGGCATCTGCTACCACATTTTCTTTGCCCTTCTTGTATTTGACAATGTAAGGAAAAGACTCCATGAACTCAACCCATTTTGCGTGCCGTTTACTCAAATTGGCTTGACCCTTAAGATACTTCAACGACTCATGGTCGGAATGGATGATAAATTCTTTGGGCCAAAGATAGTGTTGCCACACTTGAAGGACACGAACCAAGGCAAAAAGCTCTTTGTCATAAATGGGGTAGTTTAGGCGTGCGCCATCAAGTTTCTCACTATGGTATGCAATAGGACGCCCATTTTGCATAAGGACGCCACCAATGCCAATACCACTAGCGTCATATTCAATCTCAAAGGTTTTTGTGAAATCCGGTAAAGCAAGAAGTGGTGCTTCGGTGAGCCTCTTTTTGAGCTCATCGAAAGCCTTTTGTTGTTCTTTTCCCCAAACGAACGTGACATTTTTCTTGGTCAATTCGTTGAGGGGGCAAGCAATGGTAGAAAAGTCTTTCACAAAGCGACGGTAAAAGCCAGCCAACCCATGAAAACTACGAAGTTCACTAACATTTGTAGGGATGGGCCAATATCGTATGTCCTTGACTTTTGAGACATCAACTTCAATGCCATTAGAAGACACAACAAAACCTAGGAAAATCGGCTTGTCTTTTGCAAAAGTGCACTTTGGGAGATTAGCATAAAGCTTTTCATGACGGAGGATTTGAAGGACCTCCTTAACATGAGTAACATGCTCCTCTAGTGACTTGCTATAGACAAGGATGTCATCAAAATAAACAACTACACTCTTCCCAATGAGAGATCTCAAAATATGGTTCATGAGACGCATGAAGGTAGATGGGGCATTAGATAAGCCAAAAGGCATAACCAACCATTCATAGAGACCTAGCTTGGTCTTGAAGGCGGTTTTCCACTCATCACCTTCGGCCATGCGAATTTGGTGGTAACCACTACGAAGATCAATTTTCGAAAATATAGTGGCTCCACATAACTCATCAAACATGTCATCAAGACGCGGTATAGGATGTCGACAACGCACGGTGATAGAATTGATTGGACGGCAGTCCATGCATAACCGCAACGTATCATCCGTTTTTGGAACTAGAATCACGGGGACCGCACTTGGGCTAGTGCTTACTTGGATCAACCCTTTGGAGACGAGTTGGTTGATTTGGCGTTCGATCTCTTTTGTCTCTTCCGGGTTCGTGCGATATGCGGCGCGGTTTGGGAGTGGGGCGCCGGGTATGAGGTCGATGCGGTGCTCGATTCCACGAAGAGGAGGAAGGCCATGAGGAAGCTCTTCGGGGAATACATCTTGGAATTCCGGCAAAATAGCCATCAAAGGAGGAGGAACATTTGTCAAGTCGTTAGTTCCTTGCGCTAGTCCCTTGCATACAAGGACATAGTGCAAGATGGATGGGTTGTTCCGCACTTCTCTCAACTCACTTTTGGTGGCAAGAAGAACACTCTTAGTTTTTCCACTCGAGTTTGGCTTGTAGCTCTCACTCACTATGGTGTGGTTCTCGCGCTCACCACTCTTCTCACAAGGTGTTTTTGTGTATTGCGCCCTCGCTAAAGCCTTTGCATTGTCTGCAATTATTTGGCTAGGATTCATTGGTTGCAACACACAAGTTTTATCAAGCCATTTGAAGGTATAAGTGTTTGAGTGACCATCATGCAAGGCACACTTGTCATATTGCCACGGCCTTCCGAGCAACATATGACAAACCGTCATTGGAACCACGTCACATTCCACCGTGTCCTTGTAGGGCCCAATTGAGAACGTTACCGAGACAGTGTGCTTGATCTTGACGGATCCTTGGTCACTTAGCCATTGGATATGGTAGGGGTGTTTATGCGGATGGAGGGTGAGGTTGAGTTTCTCACACAATTCCGTGCTTGCAAGATTGTGGCAACTCCCTCCATCGATGACAACTTTGATGGACTTCCCATTGATGCCGACACGAGTTTGGAAGATGTTCAAGCGTTGGTCTTCAATCTCATTGGCTTGTGTAGTTAAGACCTTGTGACCACAAGTGATGGACTTGCGTCATGTTCACACACAAGAAGTTCTTGGTCCTCTTCCAAATGTTGCCTTGCCATGTCTTCCTTGACCCTTGCATCAAATTCTTCTTCACTCAAGTATTCTTCATCGCCGTTGTCATGGATGAATAAAACTTTCTTGTTTCCACATGCGTTCGACTTGTGCCCTTTGCCTCCACACTTTTAGCACTCACCATTGAATGGTTGATCATCCCTTGTGTTTTTCCCACTTGGGGCTGTTTTCCTTGAGGGAGAGTTGGCTTGAAGGGAAGCTTGGTGGTACTTGAGGAGCTTCCACTTGGTGTTATTGGAGTAGTGGTTGGTGCTTGCTTGTAGGTGAAGTACGTATTTGGCTTGTTGTACTTGATGTCCTCTTGCACTTGTCGCTCGGCCTTTGATGCGATGTGCACAAGCTCAACCATGTTGTTGTACTTTTGGAACTCGGTGATGAGCTTGATGGGATGGTTTAAACTGTAGGGTTCGCAGCATAGAAAACAAAAAAGTTCCTACGATGTGAACTATATACCAAGATCTATCTACTAGATACAAACAACGGGCGGATGTATATCCGTAGAGAACATACCCTTGAAGACCGACAAAGCTTAACGAGTTCAACTCGTGGTTGATGTAGACGATCTCTTGCCGATCTCAAGATCGAGAGGAAGTCCTAGCGCCGCAAATCAGCAGCGCATCCGTGCTCGCACACACGTTCGAGGCACCGAGAAACCTCCGCCTCCTCGCTCCAGCGATGCAGCGGAAGCACAACTCTTTCTTGCCGAATAGCCACCGGGAACATGTATCTCGCTAGTCCGAGACCATGGGGGATAAATTCTAGAGGGGGAGAGAGATCCTTCACGAGGAGGTGTGAGAGACAAGTGAGGAGGGGGGCTCCTTTTATAGGAGGAGGGGGCACCCAAGGGGGTGGCCGCCGGCCATGGGGGCTGCCCCCTCCCCTCCTTCATTCATGTGGGTGGACACTCCACTCACAAAATGCCCTTTAAAATCCCTCCACTCAAAAGTCCACTCAAATTCCCATTAAATTTCCACCAAATTTAATGCAAACTCTCATTAAATAAAACTCTTTTATTTTATTCAGAATTTTGTCAATTACTTTAATGACAAACATTCACAAATAACCCCTTGCTAGAATTCTATTTCACATGCATAACCACTTTATGCAATTTCACGAAAACCTGTTTGGTATCTAGTGAAATAAATTCCTGCGCTTGTTCATTCTTCGGCATGAAACATTTGCTCCAATTGTATGTCGGTGTCTCTTAAGTGTGTCACCCTACGGTTCGTGAATAATGCGGCATGATCGAGACCCCTCTCGGATCAATAATCGAAGCCGGATCCGAGACCCATCTTGACTCCACACATTCAACGATGACTTTCTTGTGATCGTCGGAACCTTTACGCTAGTATCTTAATCCCTTTGTTTCACGATATATTACATGTCCGAGATTCGATCATCGGTATCTCCATACCTAGTTTGATCTCGTTCGACATGCACTCTTTTTCGTTCTGTGATATAACATTCTAGTGATCAAATCACTTGCTTGCAAGCTAATCAATGTGATATCACCGAGAGGGCCCAGTATATCTATCCGTCATCGGGATGAACAAATTCCACTCTCGATCCATGAGCCTCAACATAACACTTTATTAGTTCTGAATCCATCTTTATAATCACCCCATTACGGTGTGACGTTTGATGTTATCAAGAAACTCTTAGGTGTTAGTGATTGACATGATCTCATGGTCTAAGGATTAGGATCACTTCGTAAGTTGTTATAGCAATATAAAATCAATGACTTTGATCGTAATGCTATACTTCGGATGAATGTTCATCACACCTTTACACTAATGTTGTGATCCCGTTATTAACAACATCCAATGTCCATGATCAGGAAACCTTGATCATCTTGTTAATCAACGAGCTAGTTTATGAGAGAGGCATAACTAGGAACTTTCTGTTTGTTTATTAAACACACATGTATTAACGTTTCCGTATTAATACAATTATAGCATGCAAAATAAACATCTATCATATACTTGGAATACACATAATAAACACTTTATTATTGCCTCTCGGGGCATATTCCCTTCAGTCTCCCACTTGCACTAGAGACAATAATCTAGTTACATAGTGATAAATCTAACACCCATTGAGTTCTGGTTTTGATCATGTTTTGCTCTAGGGAGAGTTTTAGTCAACGGATCTGCTACATTGGGATCCGTATGTACTTTACAAATCTTTATATCTCCATCCTTGACATGCTCGCGGATGGAGTGAAACCGGCGCTTAATATGCTTGGAATGCTTGTGAGACCTTGGCTCTTTGGCATTGGCAATGGCACCATTGTTGTCACAATAGATCACCATTGGCACCAACGCGTTTGCCACTACTCCTAGTTCGGATATGAACTCCTTCATCGAAACTACTTCCTGAGCCGCTTCCGAAGCAGCAACATATTCGGCCTCCGTTGTTGATCCCGCTACCACAGGTTGTTTGGAGCTCCTCCAACTAACCGCTCCGCCATTCATGAGAAATACGTATCCGGATTGAGACTTAGAGTCATCCGGATCGGTGTCAACTAAGCGTCGACATAACACTTAGCGACGATCTCTTCTTCACCTCCGTATACAAGAAACATATCCTTAGTTCTTCGTAAGTACTTAAGGATATTCTTGACCGCTATCCAGTGTTCCGAACCTGGATCCGATTGGTACCTACTAGTCAAACTAATAGCATTTGCCACATCCGGTCTTGTACATAGCATGGTGTACATTATAGAGCCTATGGATGAAGCATAGGGGACTTTGTCCATTATCTCTCTTTCTTCCGCCGAAGCCGGACTTTGAGTCTTACTCAATGTCTTGCCTTGCAACATAGGTAAGAACCCCTTCTTACTTCCGTCCATTTTAAACTTCTTTAAAATCTTATAAAGGTATGTAATTTGCGATAGCCCTATTAGGCGCTTAGATCTATCTCTATACATCTTTATGCCTAATATGTATGACGCTTCACCTAGGTCCTTCATTGAAAATTTGCTGTTTAGATAACTTTTAACACTGTTTAAAAGATCTATATCATTTCCAATCAATAATATGTCATCCACATATAATATCAGAAATGCCACATTGCTCCCACTCACTTTCTTGTAAATACAAGCTTCTCCATAAGTTTGGACAAATCCAAACTCTTTGATCACCTTATCAAAGCGGAGATTCCAACTTCGTGATGCTTGCTTCAATCCATAGATGGATCGCTGAAGCTTGCACACCTTGTTAGCATCCTTAGGATCGACAAAACCCTTTGGTTGTATCATATACAACTCTTCTTCAATATTACCATTGAGAAACGCGGTTTTAACATCCATCTGCCATATATCATAATCGAAATATGCAGCAATTGCTAACATAATCCTAACTGACTTTAGCATCGCTACGGGAGAGAAATTCTCATCGTAGTCAACTCCTTGAATTTGTCGAAACCCCTTTGCGACAAGTCGAGCTTTATAGACGGTCACATTACCATCAGCATCAGTTTTCCTTTTGAAAATCCATTTGTTCTCCATGGCCTTTCGGTTGTGAGGTAATTCCACCAAGTTCCAAACTTGATTTTCATACATGGATTCCATCTCGGATTTCATGGCTTCTAACCATTTGTTGGAATCCGGGCTCATCATCGCTTCTTCATACGTCGCAGGGTCATCATTTTCATCAACCATGAAATTCATGACATGATTTCCGTACAGCTCGGGAGCTGCACGCGTCCTGTTTGACCTGCGAGGTTCGGTAGTACTCTCTTTCGGAGTTTCATGATCATTATCATTAGTTCCCTCTTCAACAGGTGGAGCCAACTCCGAAACAACTTCCGCATTGCGCTACTCGCCATACTTTGAAGAGAAGGTTCCACAACCTCTTGAGTTCTACCTTCCGACTACTCACACCTTTCATGAAACTCTTTCTCTTGAAAGTATCCATTCTTAACAAAAACCTTGCCCTCGGATCGTGATAGAAGGAATACCCAATAGTTTCTTTAGGGTATCCTATGAAGACGCATTTTTCCGCTTTGGGTTCGAGTTTATCCGGTTGAAGTTTCTTCACATAAACATCGCATCCCCAAACTTTAAGAAATATGACTTAGGTTTGTTTCCAAACCACAATTCATATGGTGTCTTTTCAACGAATTTAGATGGTGCCCGATTTAAAGTGAATGCAGCAGTTTCTAGTGCATAACCCCAAAATGACAACGACATGTCCGTCAGAGACATCATAGATCGAACCATATCTAATAAAGTACGATTACGACGTTCCGACACACCATTTCACTGTGGTGTTCCGGCAGGTGTGAGTTGTGAAACAATTCCACACTCTTTCATGTGAGTGCTAAACTCGTAACTTAGATACTCACCTCCACGGTCGGACCGTAGAAATTTGATCTTTCTATTACGATGATTTTCAACTTCATTCTGAAATTCCTTGAACTTTTCAAAGGTTTCAGACTTGTGTTTCATCAAGTAGATATAACCGTATCTACTCAAATCATCCGTGAAAGTAACAAAATAACGATATCCACCTCGCGCCGACACACTCATTGGACCACATACATCAGAATGTATGATTTCCAATAAATCATCGCCGTTCCATTGAACCGAAAAACGGCGTTCTAGTCATCTTGCCCATAAGGCATGGCTCACATGTATCAAATGATTCATAATCAAGTGATTCCAAAAGTCCATCCGAATGGAGCTTCTTCATGCGTTTAACGCCAATATGACCTAGACGGCAGTGCCACATATATGCGGATATATCATCATTAAGTTTAATCCTTTTAGCATCAACATTATGAATATGTGTAACATTATCATCGAGATCTAATAGAAATAAACCATTCATCATCGGTGCATGACCATAAAAGATTTCATTCATATAAATGGAACAACCATTGTTCTCGGATTTAAATGAATAACCACTTCGCATCAAACACGATCCAGATACAATGTTCATGCTCAGTGCAGGCACCAGATAACATTTATTCAAGTTTATAACTAATCCCGGAAAGTGGAGAGCGGCGTTAAACGGCGATCACATAAACTTGATCCATTGCCGACACGCATCTTGACCTCACCCCTTGCTAGCGGTCGCTTGTTCATGAGACCGATTCGAGTTACAAATATTAGCAACACATATCAAATACCCGGTGCTACTACGAGCACTAGTCAAGTACACATCAATAACATGTATATCATATATACCTTTGTTTGCCTTACCGGCCTTCTTGTGCGCGGATACTTGGGGCGATTGCGCTTCGATGGCTGCCCCTTACAATAGTAGCACTCGAATCGGACTTAGGTCCAACTCGGGGTTTCTTTTCGTAGGCAACAGGCTTGCCGCCCTTACTTCCCTTCCATTTTCCCTTCTTGTCTTTCTTGAAACCAGTGTTCCTATTGATCATCAACACTTGATGTTCCTTTTTGATCTCCACTTTTGTAGTTTTAAACATTGACAGAAGCTCGGGGAGAGACTTCTTCATGCCTTGCATATTATAGTTCATCACGAAGCTCTTATAGCTAGGTGGCGGACCGAGAACACGATGGATGCCTAAGTCAATGGGAATCGATATTCCCAAGGACACAAGCTTATCGGCGTAACCCGACATCTTGAGTACATGCTCACTAATGGAGGTGTGCTCTTCCATCATGCAGCTAAAGAACTTTCCTGAAGCGTTGTAGCTCTCTACAGCAGCATCTGTGTCGAAAATCATTTTCAACTCACCCATTGTATCAAATGCATTGCCGTTTTCGAAACGCTTTCGAAGTTCCGGCTCTAGCCCATACAATATGCCGCAATGAACTAAGTTGTGGTCCTCCTGACGAGTCTGATAGACATTCTTCTCCTTGTCAGGGGCATCATCAAAAGGTGGGGGGCCTAACGGTGCTTCTAACACATATTGCTTTTGTGCAGCAGAGAGGAGAATCCTCAAATTCATGGCCCATTCGGTAAAGTTTCTACCGTTTGTTGCTAGTTTCTCTTTCTCCATGAACACATTGAAATTAAAAGCAGGTGGTGCCATCTACAACAGAATTTGTAAAGTTTAGACTAAGTGTATGATAGATTGAGTTCAAATAATCCATATTATGAATGAACTCCCACTCAAAAACGACATCCCTCGTGCCTCTTTGGTGATTACATGAACCAAATCCACTACACCAAGTCCGATCATCACGTGAGTCGGTATAGCTTCAAAGGCGAGCATCAAATGGGCATCATATCAACTATATGACTCATGCTTAACCTTTCGGTCCGTGTTAGAGGCCATATGTACATGCTAGGCTCGCCAAGTTAGAACCTTAGTATTCGCGTGTGTAACTGCTTTTACACCGAAATATGGTCGTGGATCCAAGAACACCCGATCATCACGTGATGTCTTGGAGCGACGAAAACATAATCGGTGCATACTAAAGGAAGAACACATTCTTATCTTGATATTTAAATGAGGGATCATCTTATTATGCTAACAAAGCGATAAACAAGCAATATAAGATGCTATCAAACATCATATGTTTATTAGTGAAATGATATGGTTCCCGCAGATGATCTCTATCATGTGCATCGTGTTATGATCACTATCATACCTATATGTGTAAATCCAAGGTCTATGAATTTTACACGCTATGTGTGTTGTAAGAGTATCATCTCATACTTCTACTTACAACACTACCATATCATAACACTAGCCCAGCAACAATCTAAACTAGACGCCTCTAATTTATCCATTGCAAGTTTTACGTGGCTTAGGGCTTTCGAGATAAAACCGTTCTTACCTACGAACATGAACCACAACGAGGATAATCAAATTGTTGACAACTCGCTTGCAAAATAGATATTGACTATAGTAGGAGAGACAGACACCCGCTAGCCACTTATGCAAACTAGTTGCATGTCAAGCGTGGAACAGGTCTCATGTGCGAGGAAATGTAAAGTTTATCCGGGCCGCTTCATCCCACTATGCCACCAATATCCAAAATTACAACAAAGGAGCAACAACATGATCATCATCGCCCACATACTCATATGTGTACTACCCGTGTACAGTATCTACGCATAGATCCGACTACGATACCCTTTGTAGGGTTATGACATAGAAACAAAAATTTTCCTACGATGTGAACTATATACCAAGATCTATCTACTAGATACAAACAACGGGCGGATGTATATCCGTAGAGAACATACCCTTGAAGACCGAAAAAGCTTAACGAGTTCAACTCGTGGTTGATGTAGACGATCTCTTGCCGATCTCAAGATCGAGAGGAAGTCCTAGCGCTGCAAATCAACAGCGCATCCGTGCTCGCACACACGTTCGAGGCACCGAGCAACCTCCGCCTCCTCGCTCCAGCGATGCAGCGGAAGCACAACTCTTTCTTGACGAATAGCCACCGGGAACATGTATCTCGCTAGTCCGAGACCATGGGGAATAAATTCTAGAGGGGGAGAGAGATCCTTCACGAGGAGGTGTGAGAGACAAGTGAGGAGGGGGGCTCCTTTTATAGGAGTAGGGGGGCACCCAAGGGGGTGGCCGCCATGGGGCTGCCCTCCCTCCTTCATTCATGTGGGTGGACACTCCACTCACAAAATGCCCTTTAAAATCCCTCCACTCAAAAGTCCACTCAAATTCCCATTAAATTTCCACCAAATTTAATGCAAACTCTCATTAAATAAAACTCTTTTAGTTTATTCAGAATTTTGTCAATTACTTTAATGACAAACATTCACAAATAACCCCTTGCTATAATTCTATTTCACATGCATAACCACTTTATGCAATTTCACCCGAAAACCTGTTTCGGTATCTAGTGAAATAAATTCCTGCGCTTGTTCATTCTTTCGGCATGAAACATTTGCTCCAATTGGATGTCGGTGTCTCTTAAGTGTGTCACCCGACGGTTCGTGAATAATGCGGACATGATCGAGACCCCTCTCGGATCAATAATCAAAAGCGGGATCTGGAGACCCATCGACTCCACACATTCAACGATGACTTTCTTGTGATCGTCGAAACCTTTTACGCTAGTATCTTAATCCCTTTGTTTCACGATATATTACATGTCCGAGATTCGATCATCGTTATCTCCATACCTAGTTTGATCTCGTTACCGACATGCACTCTTTTCTCGTTCCCGTGATATAACATTCTAGTGATCAAATCACTTGCTTGCAAGCTAATCAATGTGATATCACCGAGAGGGCCCAGAGTATATCTATTCGTCATCGGGATGAACAAATTCCACTCTCGATCCATGAGCCTCAACATAACACTTTATTAGTTCTGAATCCATCTTTATAATCACCCTATTACGGTGTGACGTTTGATGTTATCAAGAAACTCTTCCGGTGTTAGTGATTGACATGATCTCATGGTCTAAGGATTAGGATCACTTCGTAAGTTGTTATAGCAATATAAACTCAATGACTTTGATCGTAATGCTATACTTCGGATGAATGTTCATCACACCATTACACTAATGTTGTGATCCCGTTATTAACAACATCCAATGTCCATGATCAGGAAACCTTGATCATCTTGTTAATCAACGAGCTAGTTTATGAGAGAGGCATAACTAGGAACTTTCTGTTTGTTTATTAAACACACATGTATTAACGTTTCCGTATTAATACAATTATAGCATGCAAAATAAACATCTATCATATACTTGGAATACACATAATAAACACTTTATTATTGCCTGTCAGGGAATATTCCCTTCATAAACCATTGAGGAAGCGTTCCATTTTTTGTTCATCTAGCTCTTCAACGTTGGAACGGATCATGTTGAGCTCCATTTGCTTGAAGTACTCTTCCACGGTCTTTGTCCCTTGACTAAGCGTTTGAAGCTTGTTGAAGAGGTCATGCGCGTAGTGTGAAGGAACAAAGCGGGATCTTATATGGGCCTTCATATCTTGCCAAGTTGAGATTGGAGGCTCTTCTTTTGCTTCGCGAGCGAGTTGGACTTGTTCCCACCAAAGGTTGGCATACTCATCAAACTCGAGGGATGCCATGGCCATCATCTTCTCATTGCTATAGTTGTGCATGCGTAATATTTTGTCGACCTTGAGTTCCCACGAGAGATATTCCTCGGGTTCATTGGAACCGGTGAACTTGGGCATGGTGAATTTGATCTTGCCGAAAGTTCCTTCTCCATTGCGGTTCCGGTTGCGGCGGTTGCCATGATTTGGGCGGTCATCATCATCATCCGAGCTCTCATGTCTTGGTTGGTGATGGTTGCGTTGCTCTTGCGGTTGTTAAGGTGCCGCGTTTGGTGGTGGAATTTGGTTTTGACGATGAGCTTGGGGAGCTTGCTCTTGTTCCTGTCGCGGTTGAGGACGAGGAGGAGGTTGTGCATCCTCACGATGAGCTTGGGAAGCTTTCTCTTGTTCTTGTCGTGGTTGATGCCGAGGATCATTGGCTTGCTCCATGTGGCGAGGAGGACGTCGAGACGCATGCGCAATGGGCTGCTCTTCTTATTCTTGATGTAGAGGGGGCTCGTCATGACCATCATGTTGCCGACGTGGACGATCATGTCGATGATGACGCCTTGGAGGATCTTCGAGTGCTTCACGTCGACGGTGATCTTGTTCGTCCTCTTCGGATGCTTCACTTGTTGTTGAAAGGACATGTCGACGGCGATGGGCTTGGTGGTCCATGTGAGGTTGCTCTTGTTGAATCACAAGTGCCCTTGGTTGTGGCCGGTTCGCTTCACGTCATGGAGGTCTTGCGGAGAGGTCACCATCATAGCTTGACGTTGCGGCGTGTCGCGGAGAAGGTACCGCTTGAGAAGAGCTCATGGATTGAAGAATGGGTCCATTCCGTGCCTTGAAGCGTGATGGCGAGGTGCACTTGATTCACTTGAGGAGTGTCGGGATGAGCTTGAGTCGCGCGGGCGTGGCCTTGCTAGTCCATCAATGAGGCGTTGAAGCTTCTCATCCGTTGAGGTGAGTGCACGAACAAGAGCTTCATTTTGATGACCGAGGTTGTGTTGCATGGCATGCATTTGGCCACGGACTTCTTCGAAGCGGTTGTCGATGTTCTTGAATTCCACACGGGCCTCGCTAAATTGTTCATCTTAGCACCGCTCAAGAGCTTCACAACGGTAGTTGAATTCTCCTCGGACCTTCCAATGGTCCCATCTTGTCATGAATTGTGTGTCGTCCTCCGGAGGTGGTGGTTGGGACGGCTCGCCAATCCTGTCCATGATGCAAAAGCCGACAAGGGTTGTATATGGCGAATAAGGGTGCGAAGAGTTAGCCTTTACCTCACCTTGGAGATTATATCAAACCAATTGCCACACAAATGAGCGAACAACGTGCAAAGTGAAATGGGCAAGAAACTCACAAACAAATATGCTACAACTCTCAACAGCTTTTGGTGGAAGGTTAGGATTGTGGAAAACCAAACGAAACAATCCAAGCAAAAGGTTATTGTTCTACGTGGTAAAGAACCAAATATCAAAAGCAAAAGGATACGATCTACAAAAACACGGAAAACGTACACGTGGAGAAAAATGGGGTTAGCACGACTATGAAAATGAGCACAAAAGGTCCTAACGAAGACTACGCTCGGTTGTCATGCCAACTCAAGGAGAGACCACAACTCGTTTGCCAAAAGAGGATAAGCAATAGATTTGTGCACTTGCCTTGGTGCGCTCTTTTCCTCTCTCTTGTTGGCTTACAAGCTTGGTATTCTCTTTGTATTGGGAGACTATGTATCTTTCTATTTTATCTTTTTATTTTCCCTTTTTTTTATTCTTTTTATTTTTCTCCCTTGCTATGATACTATGTTAACTTTTGTATTTTCCCTCACACTCTCACTTTCCAATGGCAAGTGCACAATGCTTAGACAAACACAAAATGAGTCGCTCTCATAGGATAGTTACACACAAAGGAAGATATGGGGCTGTCAAAGTGGTGCAAGTTATACCTTCGGTATTGTTGATGACTTGCAACCGTTGGTGGGGGTGATGTTCGAGTGTCGCGGTGTCGTTGAGCGCGTGGTGACTTTGATGCGGAAGCTGTTGTGAAAATGGCGACAAACACGCGAAACACGAACAAGTGAAGTGTAAAAGTCAGCAAACGAAATTGAGGCGTCAAAGGGGCAAAGAAACACGGTGAGAGGCGGGCAGTGGTACCGCTAGCAACGTCCGGTAGTACCGGAAGGCGGTAGTACCGCTTGTGCGATCGGTAGTACCGGTGACTTGCAGTAGTACCGCTCGTATGGCCGGTAGTACCGCCAGGCGTGGAACAGGAACGAAAACAACTTGACAAAATCCTCAAATTCGTGGTGATCTGACCGAAAGGCTGGGCTAGGAACAACAGGGGCTATAGATCGACTCCAAAAGCAACAGATCTATGGACCAAAACCACGAAAAACTCACCAAATCCAAAGATCGATCTGAAGGCAAATTGGGGCTCTTTTTGGTGGGATTTTTTATTTTAAGGGGGGTCAAAGAAAAATTGGGGGGAAATTCGTGATCAACCGTGCTCTGATACCAATATGTTATGGGGTAACCCCTTGGGGTGGCCCGATCTTTCACGAATCTCCGCGGGAATCTAGGGTAAAGCGGTGGAAGGGGAAAAGGGGATGGACTCCACGAACACACGCCATGAAGAACCCGATGAACTCACGCACACAAAACACGATACACGCCGTTAACTCACACTGGTGGCAACCGGTCCAACATAATCTCTAGGATCGGTGTTGGGCGAAGCTCTCTCTCCACGCCAACAACGGGGGACGAGGTGCTTGTGAGATCTTGAAGACTTGGGGGTGAGAAACCGAGAACCCAAGGCCTTGTACAACTTGAACGCACTAGGCAAGATCCAAGAGGGGGGGTGGATAATCCGGTGCTCCTTGGTAGGAGCATGAGACCAATAGATGTAAGTTCCTCCAAGGGTTTCCTTAATCTATTATTATCCAAGTCTGGGGTTTACAATAAAGGGTGGGGGCTATATATAGTCCAGCCACATAAACAGGGGTAGTTTCGGAACGAAATAGGAAAATATAGAAAGGGGTACAGGGCGCTGGGCCGAACAGATGTGTTCAGGTTCAGTCAGGACCGGTAGTACCGGTCGCAACCGGTAGTACCGCTTTGGGGGCGGTAGTACCGCTCGCGGTCCTGGAGCTTCCGTCGGAGTCGCCTGTAGCGAGCGGTAGGAGGGGGCGGTAGTACCGCCCACCGGTAGTACCGGTTTCCGGGCCGGTAGTACCGTAGTCGTCTGGGGCGTGGAGGAGTTCCTTCTGGAGCGTCCGGTAGCTGGGTCCGGTAGTACCGCTTGCACCGGTAGTACCGGTCGCCTGGACCGGTAGTACCGCTGGCGTCTGGCAGCGACTGGTTGCTTCCGCTCCGGTTCCTCCGTCCCTTGGGTCCTTCTCTTCGTACCTGATGATACACAGTGTATGCGTATGAAGTAGCAAACCATCCAAGGGTGTGTCGAAGTCACACAAGGAAAGGAGCGAGTTAACCTTGGCTTGGAGGAGCTTAGCTCGGGCGCGAGTCATTGGTCCACTGGGAGGGCTAGGTGTTGTAGATGGAGGTGCGTCCGTAGGACGGGATGCATCAATGCTACATTATCCAGTGCGGCCATGGACCCTGAAAGCAGCACGATGGTGGTGGCGTTGCTGCATGTTGTAGCAGTCCAGGGCTCCTCCCGCTATAGTCTTCTTCTTCTTCTTCTATGTCTACTTCTTATTCTTCTCCTTATTACTATGCTACATATTCTAGGGTGGCCGTGGACCCTGAAAGCAGCACGATGTCGGCGGCACTACATGTTGCAGCAAACCAGGGCTCCTCCTGGTACAGTCTTCTTCTTCTTCTCGTCCTTCTTCTTTCTACTCTGCTACATATTCCAGGACGGTCGTCGATCCTGAAACCAGCACGATGGCGGCGGTGTCGTAGGACCCGTTCGGCACTGTTCCCCGGCTCACCGAGGTAGGAAATCCCGACATGCATTTGGTTTTATTTTTGAGATTTTAAATGTGGAAATATTATGGTGTTTGCCCGCAAGTAGCCTCCAAGTAGGGACCACGCTCAATCTTCGTAGACACATTTGGGGTTTTTGTGACTTGAATATTGTGCTTCCCTGAAACATGTAGTACAATTATAGAGTGCCTATTTTAAATAACATGAACGATGCAGCAAGCGAATGCCGATTGCCGTGACAACGTGGCCGTGATCAATGCCAAGATATACAACCAACTGCAGGGTGTACGCTCCCTAACCCAGGCTAGTGATCGCCTTCGAAGGCGTTTATCTCTACATAAGGAGATTACGCTTGATTTTTCACTTACCATCAGGAGGGTAGAAGTAGAGCGCGACGAGCTGCATAGGGTGATCGACGAGCTGCAGAAGTTGATAGCACACAGCTTGTCCAAACAAGACCTGACCATCAACTTAGTTACGAAGCTCTTGCGTGACAAGAAGAATCTCCAAGATAGATGCGTCCTCCTACTGGACGAAGCCACTGCGACACCTAGAGAGCGCATCATCGAAGAAAAGACCTCCATCGAAGCCTACAATGACAGGGAACATTGCCTGGATGCATTGAGACATATAAAGGAGGACATGGCCGAGGTATCACCGTGCCCAAGGGTCCAAACAAGGAAAACGGGGAGCCAACGGCAATGCCCAATTCAGATTCAGAGTAGGGGGCAGGGGGTGGGGGCAGGAATCTCAATTCATGCTCCGCTGCTTTTGTAATTTATACATGTCGTGCAATTAAGCAATCTTGGAGAAAATCCTTATTTCTCTGTTTATCTTACTTGCATGTCAACTTAATTATGGGTTTGTGTTCTCATGGATGGTCATCATCCTTTCTTTCCATTATGTATCTGAGCTTGGAATTATATTATGACTATGCCACTACTATTTGGTTACATTGGAAAAACCCATAGCACCCTTAGTTGCATGTAGTCGCACGTTGCTTTGAAATTGAAATTAAGACCATGCCCCTACTTTATCCCGTTGAATTGGGAAAATTAGGTTTTATTGCTCTGAAATTGAAATTAGTACTATGCCACTACTTTATCCTGTTGAATTGGGAAAAACGGCTTTATTGCTCTGAAATTGAAATTAGGAATGTGCCACTACTTTATCCTTTGGACTATGGAAAAAAGGCTATATTTCTCTGAAATGGAAATTAGGACTGTGCCACTACTTTATCATGTTCAATTGGGGGAAAAAAGGCTATATTACTCTGAAATTGAAATTAGGAATATGCCACTACTTTATCAGTTGAATTGGAAAAAAGGGTATATTGCCCAGTCATAAAAAGTAGAAGTATGCCACTAGTTTATCTAGTTGAATTGGGAAAAGCGTATATTTCTCTGACATTATCTCTGGAATTAGGACTGTGCCACTAGTTGATTCTGTTAAATTTGTACAATCCTTGATTGCTCTGTCCTTCAAATTATGACTTTGTCACTAGTTAATTGTTTAAATTGTGGAAACTAACCACATATTTTTGTTGCAGCAGAAGAGGCAAAAGATCAACCCAGAACTGCCGACCTGACTAAAGGATAAGATGGCTATCCAACTGGAGAAGCAGAATTTTCAGATAGTGTCCCATGACGGCCTGAGAGAAGAAGTCACCATCCTTTATGACAAGTGCCACGGTCTGAAGGTGGACATCGCCGACTGGAAGGAACTTCATGAGAAAAGTATATCCTCGGAGCGTGCAAAGAAGGGCATCATCAAGGATCTCATGGTGGATAATCTTAAGCGTATCGATAAGCTTGTCGCTTCCCAGACAGAGCGCTTGAACCAACGGGAGGCGCACGTCCAAGTATTAAGGGAGAAAGTAAAAACCAAAGCGAACATGATCGAACGAACCCTCGAATTGGAGCTTCTCAGAAAGGAACACGATCATCTTCATGCCAGGCTCAGTGTAAATTATAAGTTCCTGTGATGTTAGTTTCCAAACTATGTGTTCTGATGGACCAAATCGTGTATTATCCATGTGTAGTAGTGATTCTGTAAATGTGGACCTCTCTCTATGCAAACTATGCTTTCTTCTGAAAGGTTATTTTTTCTCAAGGATTGAGTTTGTATTAGTAAAGATATCACAAATGCAAGTATTATAGTTAACTAGTTTCAGATATTCCCATAGCACAAATTATTCATCTAAAATTTCCTTGATTGTCTATAGCTTGTCCTTGTTCATATCACGCTCCTTCTTCAGATCCTTCAACAGCTCCGCAATGCAGTACTCTAGCTTCTTATTCTTTTCCAAGAGCTGATCCCTCTCCTTTTCCGCCTTCTGAATCTTTCGTGCTGTTCCCACCACCAAGCTCCCATTGATTGTGTCATTTAGTTCTGACCGCAAATGCTTGATTTACTGTTCCAGATCCTTATTTCCTACCAAGAGCTTGTAATTTTCTGCAGCTACATCATGGGCATCTTTAAATCTCCTCCACCTTTCGAGCTCATACATATCCCACAACTAGGCCAAACATTTCTTAAGTGTGTCTGGCCACTCAAGATCCACCCACTCTACTGCTTTACACACCAATCCAACCTAAAAAAACACAGGACCTAATTATCAACATAACACTACACATTTTTCTTCATGTCTCCATTGTACATAACGAAAGAAAATCTGATTTGTGCAGCCCAAAAACCTTCTTCCAGTGTTACTGCCTTCAAATGCAACATATTTCCTTAGTGTTAACCCATGGTCACATGGTACTTCCCAATCGAGATCTATGCCCTCCAAATCGGGGTCCTAGATCGTGAGTGGTACCTATAAGGGAACGAAAAGCTAGAAATAAACATGATTGCATGCAAATTTCAAGTCTTGGGTCGAGTTAATTACCATTGCCTAACCATTACTGAGAAAATACAGGAACTCACATCAGGGAGGGAAGACTCGATGTCGGATAGAAAGATGTCGCTGCTCGACTGGTCGTCCTCGTCGTTCCAGGGCGGCATGGCGAATGCGGCCGTGGCGACGTGTCGACGACGGTGAGGAGAGAGAGAGGAGGGTAGTGAGTGGAGAGAGAAGGAGTAGGGAAAGTGAAGTGCGTCAACGTTGCAACATTGACTAAATTGGCATGCTACGATAGTTTAATTGATACAATGTCCCGTTGCTAGATTATTATCTCATATCTAATAGTTTTTCTCTTCCTTCATTTTAATTTGTAATATTAATCATGTACTTCCTCCTTCACTATTTGTTTGAATTATAGCAACATAGAAAATCTTATGTACCAAACAATATAGGATTATGGTTTATGGTTTAGGGTCTAATGAACTGCTTATTGTACTAACCCCTTAACCCTTATTCCTAAATCCTAGACATGTGCGTCCAATAGATCACTGCTCCTACTTAGTAATTTTTTTATTGATCCCACAGAGCATTATATTACATCATAATCATGTCAACTACACGGTACTTATATATCACCTTGTTCAGTGATTATTTCAATGAATGATATGTCCCAAAATCCCAATAGCTCACAGCACATTATATTACAATCTCTCAACAATAATAACCTCAGAAACAAATTTATCACATCATCTCAGAAATACCAATCATGTTAACTAGAATGTACTTGTGTCTTATTACAACAACGATGCTTTCATCGAGTGATATGTCCGAAAATCTCAACAGCTCACGGAACACTGGATTGCAATCTCTGAACAAACATGACCACATCAACACAGTTTCAAAGCAACTACAATCTTTGTTACAAATATAGGCAGGGGAGCCCTATGGTCTATCTGACAAGCCCTGGGTAGCAGCTCTGATCAATGTATATCGCCTCGTTCTGTTCAGCCACAGCAAGGGCCTCTGCATCCACTACAACCTGTCTAACAACATCAGAAATGGAAGCCAGGAAGAACACCCTCCTGGTTTTCTTCTTTCGTTGCATAATCTGCATCAGATCATCGGTATACAAAACCTCTATGAACTCCTGCTTCTTATGATGCCACCACCGGAGTCCTGTCATCTGCTTAGGGCAAATAATGATTTCCTTACCAATCATATCTCTCAGTTCAACAAGAGTTACGTTTTGGGAAACAACGGCTATCTCTAGAGTACATAACGAAATTTGCTTACTAACTCCGGCATCAAGTTTTGCTGTGTATGAATCCACCTCCAGGTGTATATTGAACTTAGCTTGATCAACATCTGGTGGTCCGTAAACCCGAGGAGCAGAATCTCTGGCAGCAAGATATCTAGTATCTGCATACATATCATCAATCATCGCTTCAACTTTCACCTGACGATAAGATGCACAACACTCTCAAAGCATCTGAAGCTTATGGGAGTGCTCAATTTGCACATAGGTATCACTCATGTTATGCCACGGCAATTTTCCCCTCTATCTGGATCCCCAGGGAATTATAGAATGAAGCATATCTATCAGTTGTGAAACAGACACAACCTCTTTGTAGTTGACAAGAAGACGCACATCCTGCCCGAACACATCCCTCTCGCAACCAAAATCTAGTTTTGTAGTGTACTACGGACATGAACCGTGAACTCATATAGGTCAGCTACATCGAAGTTGTTCCTAATGTGATTAAAAAGGGGACCTTTCAGTTCATTCGACACTACTTTGCAGTAACTAATCTATTTGCAAGACAAGGCATAGATAAGAAAAAATCACCTCTCCCTCTTCTCCCGGGTGGGTTTCTTTGAGATCTGGGTTGCACGACCCCACACTATAGCTGAACACTCCACCGATGGCCTAGATTTTCTCTTTAACCCGATGCTCGTAGGTACCCTGTTAGCAGACTTCTGGCTGACCTCCTTGCTAACCTGGGCTGCAGACTCCGCTGCTGCTTCGCTTGTCTGGCGTTGTGCCCGAGACGCTAGCTCGGACGAAACCGAATCAGTCGCCGACGTAGCTACCACCTTGGCCTAGATTGACATGCCGCCTCCGGATTCAGTGTGTGTGTGTGGGTGGGTGGGAGGGGGAGGTGGCGGGGAAATTACAGAAAAACGACCGTCACCGCTGCTGAACCGGATTCAGTGTAGGGGGAGGGAGAAAAAGTACCGCCGCCACCGGATTAAGTGTCGGGGGTTAGGGAAGTACAAAAATGGATTTGCCCGTGCGGCACGTGGACGGTGACTTAGAAGGGGAACAGTAGGGGGACGACAGGTACTAATGTAATGGAATATCCTGACATAACGGCTAATATTTAAAAATATTTGGTTTTGCCACCATTCATTCGAAATGCCCTTCTCGGTAATTACCCCTCGAACTTTTCGAATTGCGGTGATTACACGCAACTCGGCCCTCGCGTTTCCTTCACCTGCGAAATTTCTGGCCGCAAAGTAGTATCCCCCTGTAGGATGCCCATTCCTTGCAGGATGGCAGTGTGAATCATCATATGCATCACCTTCACCTAGTCATCAATGATCAACATGTCCACCGTCAACCACAACTCCGGTTGTCTTGAGCTCGAGCTTCTTGTCTTGTTTCTCCATTATAACAGTATGCCTTGCATCTGTCTCTTGCTACCTCAAGGTCGACCTCAATGAGACATCAACAATGCACTTGTCGATGGATGCTTGAACCCTCGTCGTTGATGTTGCCGCAACAATGGAAACATTTTCCCTATTTTTGCCAATGGGGCATCCCTCCGAGGCCGTCGATGGCGCATCCATATCAATGATGTTGTGTGGCACTGATGGACTCATTGATCATGTCATTCATGGTGGTATCTCCATGATCCATCTATACACATTAACACAAAGGTTGTCTAATCCTAAGATCATGGTTTGCACACAAAATACAATGTCGATGCTCACGTACGTCGTCGGCACCCGATGCAATAGCTTGGGCCAGTCTTGTTGAATAAGCTATAGCCAGGGAAGTCGCCGTGAGCAGGGTAGCTTCATGCCTGTTCGGCCACCGGCAAACCATCCTATGGATGTTTGAGGTCAATGTCATCCGTATGATGGGGGTGGTCGGTGATAATTGGAGAAAACAACTCGTTTAGGTTGATGAAGCCACCATGCTTTCTTTCGTCATACAGGGGGTGGGATAAGAACCTTGACAACATCGCGCTCACCTTCATGGAAGTAGCTCAGGGTCAAAGGGAACCCTCTCCTCGAATGGAAATCTGACATGGTGCTTCCTTGACCTCCGCCGGTGCCAACAACAATGGTTCTCATGCTAATCCCTTGGGTAACCACAGGTTTCACTATCACCACGGTCGCATTCTTCTTTAGGGCTTGCTCATCACCTCTAAAAGAACATATCATGATCCCTAATGTTTTGTGTGTTAGATAACAATACCAAGGATTATTTAATATGTGTTTAGTGATGTAGATTAATGTCCCCTAAAAAGCAACTAAATCAGAGTTTTGGGGGGAGGCAGATTATCCGCCCCTGCCAAAGGCCAGATTATCGGCCCCTGGATCGATCGCCAAAGGAGGACAAGGCGCGTCACCCTATATGGGGGAGGATTTTCCCTCGGATTATCTGGCCAGGGCTAGAGGTTTTGCCTAGGATGGATAATCCACCCCTCAAGGGGGCCAGATAATCTGCCCGCAGGAATTTTTTTTTCAATGGCAGCCAAGGTGCATCATGCGGTATACGGGCGAATTTTTGGCCTGGAAAATCTGGTTTCTGGCCGGAGGTTTTCCCTAGAGGGATAATCCGGACCCAAATTTCTCCAACAGCTGGTTTTGGCAGGGGTATTAATACCCCAATTGGTCCTTATATTAGTCCCCTTGATTCATTTGAAAAAGTGTTGTGTTGTTCATCTAGTTCCAAATCAAAATCTCCACATTCAACCACCTGAAGGCTCCGATCTTTGGGGAATCGAAGGATGAGGCTTCGATCTTCATCGACACCAATCAAGCTCTTTAATTCCCCTCCATTCACTTGGAGAATTCTTGATCTAGTATTTCTTGAAAATATCTAGATCTCAATTTCGGTTGTTGATTAAACTTGTTCTTGTGGCAGCTTGTTGTCATCACGGGAGCCTCCAATTCAATTGCGAATGTGTGACCCTCTAGTGTTATAAAGGCACCGGTTCCTGCCTCGAAGGGTACCCAATAGTGGAAAGGTGGATCAGGCCTTTGGTGGTGAGATCTATTGGAGAATAGGGTGATACGTCGTAAACATATCTATAATTTTTGATGATCCATGCTTGTTTTGTGCCAACTATCTTATGTTTAGTCTACACTTTGAGGCATTTTTATACATTTTCTAGAAATAACATATTGACAAGATGCCGCGGTGCCATTTGCCTGTTTTCTGCTGTTTTTGGTTTCAGAAAAGCTAGTAAAGAAATATTCTCGGAATTGGACGGAACAAAAGCTATAGTTCCTATTTTCTAGACGCAACACGGAGCCCGAAGGAGAGAAAAAGTGGAGCCACGAGGTGGCCACACCTAGGACGGGCACGGGTCCACCCTAGGCCGCGCCACCCTATGGTGTGGGCCCCTCGAGGCTCCATCGACCTTGCCCTTTTGCCCATATATACGTCTCCCGAGACGAAAACCCTACATAGATTAGAAATCCACGAAAAGTTTGGCAGCACCGCCACCACCGAAGAGGAGATTCGGGGGACAGAAGTCTCTGTTCCAGCACCCTGCCAGGACGGGGAATTTCCCCCGGAGCCATCTCCATCTAGTCCACCGCCATCTCCATCGCCATTGCTGACTCCCATGATGAGGAGGGAGTAGTTCTCCCTCGAGGCTAAGGGCTCTACCGGTAGCTATATGTTCATCTCTCTCTATGCGTGATCTTATTGAGATCATGAGCTTTGTAATCTAGTTGAATAAGTAGATCTACTCTGCTACTCAAGTGCTTTAATTAATCTCCGCTTATCCCCATATGTGTGAAGTTGACATTGTGCACATAGTGTGGCACTTATGCTAAAGGTTACAGAAATACTTATCATGAGTTATATTTTGAGTTGGATGTCTCTATGAAATTGTGGTGTTTGTTGGAACCATCTAGCTGTCAACACCTAGATTTTTAATCCCAGATGTTTGTTATGCCATACATCGCAATCCCAGGATTACCATTTTTGCGAGACATAAAATATTAGATATCATAGTACAACATCCATTACAAACCATACATAAGGTCTTACAACAAATAAAGGATCTCATGATAAAGTCTTAGTGCAATCAAGTAGCGGAATAATATAATAATAATAGCGTGGGCGAGACTCCATCTTCATGGTCACAGGCAATGCTGACGATGGGAGATGATCCTAGTTGTCATAACCTTCCTGCGGTCCATCCTCCATATAGTCCTCTTCATAGTCTGGCCACGGGAATATCCAGGGACAAAGCCATGAGTACTCTTTAAGTAATCGCAAACTAAGACTAACAAGTGAAGTGGCTTTGAGTAGGAATACTAAGCTCTAGGTTATTTTGCAAAAAGAGTGATTTATCTCTAACTGAGTTCAGAAACAAATAAAGCTAGTTTATGATTTTATAGCACCTAAGTGGGAACTTAGTTTTCTTGTTCACAACCTTTTTGTGGTCAAGTCAAAGTCATGATTCATTCACAAGTCATTTTGAAAACATCTGACGACGGAACAGTATGGCCACTCCAACTATCCATAACCGTGGACGCAGCTATTCGAATAGTTTGACGAGGGTAGCCTCAGCTCAAACCTTGGCCGCAAGGGAACCCATACTAAGGTATATAAACTTCCAGTCAAGACCTACCCAAATTTCGAGTATTGTGGTTGTACGGTAAACTTGGAATGGTATCGCATCCAGAGAACCATCAATTTTATAAAGGGCTATGGCTCATGCCTCAACATTTTCATCAGCAAAATCATCTGGTGTTCAAGAACACATGTCAAAATATTTCATTACAATGACTCATCATTCTAAGGTTTTCATAACCATTTTCACCAAGTATTCCCCTCTAAAGTGATCAAGTTTTATGCTTAGCACTAGCCACTAAGGTTGGGGGTAAACACTAATGAGGGATGATAGTCAAGTGTGACTTATATAAATTCAATCTCATGCCTCAGGATGACATCAAGATTTATCTAACTTAGGCCAAGTTTTATGCTCTTTATGCTACATTTAAATCTTTCCTAAAATCTACAAGTCACTAAGTAAACACAAATAAAAAGCTTTGATAAAGAAATAAAATAACTAAGCTTGCAAATAAAACTGGGATTTGGTATAATAAGGCGGTATAACCAAGGCATGCCTAATGAATTGCATAGGTTATCTTGTAGGTATAAGATTGCAAGTATGACTTGCATGGCTTAGCTTATCTTGCTAAGATATTAGCTTGCATTAGATAGTTTTCGAGTAAACTGCATCAGCGGTCCTAATTATTTTCATGTGCCTTCACTTTGGTCCTAATTCTTTAAAATTACATGTCTAGATCCTAAATCTTTCAGAATTGAGTCACGCGAGGTCCTAAACAGGTTTGACCTGAGTTGACTGGTGCCACGTCGACAGCGGGACCCGACTAGACTTGTATATTTGCGAAAAGGCCCTCCCATTTGTATTCCTTCCAAATAACATGTCCCTCTTTTTTCCTACCCCTCTATGGCAATTTAATCTTTTACAAGGAGACTGTTGACGGAGGTGCTGCTCCAATGAAGGTCACATCATTGCCTGACCCGACCTCTCCTCTCCTTCTTCCTTCCCGGGAAACCTTAGTACTGCACGCCCCTGTCGCCGGTATCCCCTCAATAGCGGGCGCCTCCGTTGCGGTCCCCTCTGCAATGTTGCTCCCTCGCTGCATCCCGCAGCAAAGACGACGCTACATCCTGCCGTGGCGCACCCTGCACCGACATCCCCTCCGTCAAGCTTCCTTCTGCAGCGCGCTCCTATACGAGGCACTCTGCTTGTTGCATTGGCACGTACTCCGGGATTCCACCTCCACCGTCAGGGGCAGTCAAATCCACCAGGGCACAACCCTCTCTTCCTCGCATTGATAAGGTCCCTAGAGCGCTGGACTATTGGTTCTACCTCATCGCACAAGGTCAAGGGCTGGAGGGTGTCACACAGATGGTGGGATCCAGGTAAGACAAGGATAAGTGGGGTGCTGGGTGGGGCCGAATGGGCCAAGTCCAACTCCACAGGGACCGAATTTTGGAAGAAATACAATATTGGGGGGCTATTAGCAAATATGCAGGGTGGCTAATATGCGTCATGGGCCCTATTGTTGACGTGGCACTGGTCAACTTGGGTCAAACTGGTTTAGGACCTCGCGTGACTCAATTCCGAAAGATTTAGGATCTAGATGTGCAATTTTAAAGAACTAGGACTAAAGTGAAGGCACGGGAAAAGAATTAGGACCGCTGGTGTGGTTTACTCATAGTTTTCCTTGTGTAGTGCAGTGGTTGAAGTTCTCCTCTACTTCTTCCTCGTAGTAATCTCCTTCCTCTTCGTATCCTTGGTCGGTAATAGCGTCTAAAAATAAATATGGGATACACAATCACCATACAATACTTAACTAATTCTATTTATCACACCAAGGTTTTCACTAGATGATCTATCAACATCACAAAGATTAAGGCACTAGTTTCATTTCTTTTATTTTAGAAAAGTAATTTCTAATCATTGAAAAACTACTTAAGATTTAATATTTTCCAACTAAAACATGGGATCATGTGGACACATGTCATCACCACATATTTAGGTACTTGTTAATGTGATTTAAAGTGGTGTCACAATTTAATAAGGTTTAACCTTTTTATTTAAATTGATTAAAGTGAATAGAATTGCCTATGGGGCATTCTTTTATTACTTGTCCATTATTTCTGCAAGTAAACCTAGATATTTTTATATATTCAGAAAGGCCTTATCAAAATTGATTTTTGAGAGTTGGAATCAACTCAAAAGCTTTTATGGTTGAATTTTGAAAAATGTTTGAATGCAGAAAAGTCTCTGCCTTGTTATTTTTACTATAGGTGATCTACAATTCCAAATGGTTTGAATCCAACGGGCTTGGATTAAGAATTTCAATACCTTTCTAGAAAAATTGTTTTCATGCAATTTGGTTCAGTGCAACTCTCTAAAATGATTTTTAAAGTTACTTGCAGAACTATGTTTGAAACTAAATTGAATAAACCTAAATTCAAACTACTAGGTCACGCAGGAACGTTAACTGGGCCAACCCACTACGGACAGCGCGCGCGGGCGGGTTAAGTGGATGTCCCAACTCATTAGTGAGATAGAGAGTGGCGAAGGGTTACAGGGTGATTAGGGCCATAGGATTAGAAGCAAGATCTACGGCTGAGGGTCATCGTCCACGTCTGAACAAAACGTGACAAGCACGAACCCTAGCGCAGCCAGTGGGGTTCAGTGGCGGCTTACCGGGGCTCCGGTGATGGTCGGCGATGGGGGAGAACGACGAAGTCAACGACGGTGATCCTCCTGGTACTGGTGGCTCCAATCAACGGCGCCCTTCTCCTGAAGCAGCGGCAAGCTCCAGCAAAATTCTGGCAACCTGGTGCTCGCCTTTCTCCGGGGAAGAAGTGGGGTGGTTCTGAGAGAGAGGGGAGTGGAATGGTGTGCTTAATTCGAATGGGGAAGGATTCTATTTATAGTGCGACGAGGGAACCGAAGGGTGCGGGCTGAGCTCATCGGCGTTGGCTGGCATGGCCGAAGGTAGGGGATGGTGCGCTGCCTCCTGGCGAAGCGCAACGGCTTGATGGCGAGGCGTGGGGCGGTGCGAATCGGTTGGAACACGTCAATGCTCTGGGCGGCTCCGACAGAATTTTTAATGGCGCACGGGGGCTATGGGTCGCGCGGTGGTGAACGGGCATGTCTGGGAAGTTCCTGGGGTGGTGGTGATCACGTACGCGAGCGACGAAGGCGGGGCGCGTCTGTGTGATCGTGTCGAGCGCGGCTCTCTGGCGTGCTCCCGGCATGGTCACAGAGAAAATGGTCGCTAGTGTTCCATGTGGTCCAGTGGCTAGCAGGGCTCGTGCGTTGGACAGGGGGTAGCGATGGACGGTGGCTTGTGTCCTAGACACGGTGGCTAGGCTTGGTTAGGCTTGTAGCTTGCTGTCGACGGTGGAGGTGGAAAGTGTGCTCGGCCATGTTCACCATTGATGGCATGGTCGAGTTCACAGTGAGCTAGGGCTTCTTAAACTAGTTAGATGATCTACTGAGAGTGTAGTGAGACCTAGAGAGGGGACAAGGTTGACACAACACTGCTCACTATAGTGTTTGATGTTTAATTTGATTTGTGTTTAGAGGGTGTTTGATGAAATTGGCCGCAAGACATTTAAATTTAAATTTTTGGACGAAACTTGGTGGGTGTACTAGTCACATACTAGGTAGTCTATAGTTGCTTGGATTTGTCAAGGTGCACTGGTTTGGTTGGTTTTTGAGAAATGGTGATCTTCCCCTATGATATAGATTCAATTTTCAAATGTCATTTGAATAGGGTTGCCAAATGTTTCTGTGGGTTTGCAAGGTGGGATTGGGTTCACTTTTACTTGGTCTATCAAGTGGTGAAAATAAATGGATTTGTTTCTGTTTGAAATCTTGGACTAGAAACACTCAAAGTTGTCTAGTGAGCAAGATTGGCAAAAATTACCATTTGCTTGATTTGTTTCCTTTTGAATTTCTCTAGATTTATTTCTTCTTGGGAATGATTTAGATGAGGTTGTTTTCATATTTCAACCATTCCTTGCTATTCACAACAATCACACAAGTCCATTCATGCATTCATACATTCATCACATACACACATGCATTCATATGATTTTAATTAACAAAAGTTTTTGTTAACCCTAATTTTGGTGATTGGAATTTGATAACCTTGCTTAATATTTTTGGGATGTTACACTAGCGCTCAAGGTGATAATGTGGGGTTACCTAGATGGGGAATGTGAACTTTAAGGAGAGCTTTTGTAGCCCTACCATGGATTGGAGTTATCCAACCGGAGAGTAGTTCATAGTAGCGTAGTGAAGACAAGATATTTATATAAGAGTGTCCAATAGTGGAAGTATGATCCCTAGGCCTTGTTTATAAGCATTGAAACACCGTTTAAAATCAGTTCTATTACATGTTTGCTTGCTGCCATCTTTATTTCAGATTACAATTACCACTTATAATCATCCATATTACTTGTATTTCACTATCTCTTCGCCGAACTAGTGCACCTATAGACCTGACAAGTGTATTGGGTGTGTTGGGGACACAAGAGACTTATTGTATCTTGATTGCAGGGTTGCTTGAGAGAGATTCTTTGACCTGTTCCTCCCTGAGTTCGATAAACCTTGGGTGATCCACTTAAGGGAAACTTGCTGCTGTTCTACAAACCTCTACATTTGGAGGCCCAACATTGTCTACAAGAATAGAAGCGTGCGTAGACATCAAGCTCTTTTCTAGCGCCGTTGTCGCGGAGGTAAGTTAAAAGGTACTCACATCCTCTGGCTACTAAGCTATCTTCTAGTACTATTGTTGGTGTGTGAGTTCTCGAAATTATTTCCTTTAGATTTAGCAATTATATCTTTTTGTTTCTTGTTTTTATTTTCACTAGTTAGGCTTAATGCAAAACAAAAAAAATTAGAGAGCTTTATAGTATTTATCTTGAGTTAGGACATCAAGTGTTTGAAGAGAAAATTAAAAAACCTATGGAACTTTATTTGCATGCTAATAGAAATGTTATTAGTATGAATTCTTTGAACACCATTATTGCTAATTCTTTGGAAACGTCTAAGCTTGGGGAAGCTAGTTTTTATGACATGGATCTTTTTAGTTCCCCAGCTTTAGAGGAGAAAAATTGCTACGATGATACTATACCTCCAATATATGATGATTACAATGATGAATTTGATATTTTCAGTCCACCTACTATTGAGGAGAAAAGTAATTATGATTACAATATGCCTCCTATATTTGATGATTATGGTGATGAGAATAATAATGATAGCTATTTTGTTGAATTTGCTCCCACTACAATTAATAACAATGACTATGTTTATGTGGAGAGTAATAATTATATTGTTAATTTTATTCATGATGCTACTGAAAGTTATTATGATAGAGGGAAACATGGTTTTATGTATCTCAACAATATTAAGTTTCCCCTCTTTATGTTGAAAATTTTGAAGTTGCACTTATTTTGCTTTCCTATGCTTGTGGATTTGTGCTTTCATGACTTATTTCTTTATTAACAAGATTATTTTTCATAGGAACTGGATTAGACTTAAATTTGTTTTATATTTGCTTGTTGATGCTCTCTTTTACTTCAATTCATGTTTCTTATGTAAGCATCATCGAAATTATCATGCCTATCTTAATGGCTATAAATAAAGAGCTATTGGGAGATAACCCAAATTATTTTTATTTTAGTAAGTTTTTCTTTTGTTGAGTCTTGGAAGTTATTGCCTCTGTAATAACCTCTCCTTATCCTTTTTGTGTGGTTTTTGTGCCAAGAATAACCTCTAATGAGAGAGAAGTAAGATTTGGGAAAGTTGCTGCCCCGAAATAGATTTTAGCACTTTTCGATTTCAGCAACATAAGGTCTTCTAAAAAATCGGCCTTTACCTGCTGGTCTGTTTTTACAGATTACTGGCATTATTTTCATTTGTCTCTTAATCGGTTTCTTTTGAGTTCTCTTTGATCACTTAAGCTTTTAAAAGGAATTGCTACAGTATCTTTTGTTTTAATGGAAGTTTTACTTGGGTTGAAACTAGACCCAAGGGCTTACTATCTTGAATACACTAATGTTGCTAATGAAGAATTGTGTGAAGTTTTGTATGAAGGAAATTTTCAAGTATAGGGGAAGAATGATATGATGAGATGAAGAATGGAAAAAATCTCAAGCTTGGGGATGCCACCCGTGTCACCCCAAGAAATATTCAAGAAGTACAAGCATCAAATCTTGGGGATTCCCAAGGCATCCCCTTCTTCATCAATAAAAATCTCAGGTTTTTCTTTCTAGACACTTTATTTTTATTACTTCATGCAATATTGTGTTGTTCTTGGAGCGTCTTTGTTTTTGTTTTTAGTTTTATTTTTCTTTGCTTGCTACAATAAATTGGCCGGACCCCAACACTCCTATTTTGGAGAAGTCATACCTAGTTCTTCATTGCTTAGAACACTTTAGTTTTCACTCTTATTGTTCTATGAGTGTTCTATTTTGGTAGCACTATGTTTAGATTCAGTTTTCTCATGCTTCTGCTTAGAAATTTTTAGTTCTTATTTGTGAATTCGTGAGACAAGCTCACTGATCTTTATTGATTTTTATCTTTGTGAATTGTTTCAAATAAGTCCATTGGTGTTGGAAGAGAGTAGGAAGTTTCATGCTTATAGTGGTACAAAAGGAAGCTTGTTTTGACTATGGATTAGACTTTATCATATCATGTTAGATGTTTCTTTGACCATATGCTTAGTGATTATTGTTGTAGCATGACTTGTTCCAAACAATTGAGATTGCTTAATGTGCCATGAAAGAATCATGCATTGTTTTAGCATACAAAAGCATAGTATTGTGGTATTCTCCTTTGATGCTTTATTTGGGTTGACTTGGCACATTCTTACACCATGTTAAGACTATAAAACAGTCACCTTAGACTCTATGATTATTTAGTTTTTGACTTGTGATATTAGTTTATGCTTTAATTAATATTTTTTTGTCTCTTTGCATGATTATGGCCATTATTGATCTCTTAGTTGGTCGCTCCCAGTCTTTTGCTAGCGTCCACTTGTACTGAGTATGAGCTCTACTCGTGCATCCAACTCCCAAGAAACCAAGTTATTCCAAAGAGTCCACTATAAATTCCTATGCATGGTGTGTTACACCATTCCAAGTTGATTCATGTGTTTATTTATTTTCCAAATTAAACTTTCGTTATGTGAAAATTAGTGACTAAATCTCTCACAAATTTGATGGCACACTTTATTTTCTTACACTTAATAAACTTGAACCATTGTGCCATCTATGTTGCTTATATGCTTGCAAATTATAAGTTGGGAGTTAGCAGAACCATGCTGTCATGGGGAACACTTTCAACACTTGTACATATCTATCCAGTTGATATCATGATCTTTTGTTTATGGATGTCAGCGATGTGAAATAAAAGGGGAGCTTGTAAATCCATGGAGTATTGTATATGTGTTAGAGAAACGCCTAGGAGACTAGCCTAAGCCATGCCTAATCATGATGGAAACTTGTAGCATAACCATAGTGAGCAATCTATGAAGCACCTTCAGGAAAAAAAAATATAGAAAAAAAGAAAAAAGCACCATGCTCATGGTAAATAAAAAGATCGCTGAGATGCTCATTGTCTGTTGCCTTGTCATTTTGATATGGAATAGCTCCAGTGTCATGGGGCAAGGGGTACCCCGTTGGTGGTTCTCTATGATACACATATACTTACAATGACAAGGACATGCTTGTGACTAAAGTTGAGTAGCATGTGGAACGAACCTCGTACTCAAGGGACATGAGATTTTCAACTTATGATTTGTCAAGCATATACCTCATATTTGTCTCACTTTAACCTTAATGACTTCAATATGCTTATGATTGGGGCAATGAGATCTCAAAGCTAATAAGTACCATAATTTTTGGAAGATCTTTACGAAACTTGAAATCCCTACTTCCCTCTATGAAGGGCCTTTCTTTTTTACATTTATGTTGATTCTCCATCTTCTATCTTTATGCACCAATTAAGAGAGCATAGTTGTCATTCTTAGTTCAATGTGCATTGTCCCAAAACTTGTTGATTGATTCATAACTATGATATTGCTTGTTCTTAAATTATTCGTATCTAGTCACCCTTATGAACTTTGAAGGTGTCCTATGCATTTATGTTTTGCTATACCATGAAGAACACGCTGAATACCACTTTTACTGTGTTTTCTATATGTAAAACAGACAAATGTCATTTAATGCATTGTTATTCATGATATTTTGTTTGTTTTACCTTTCATGTTACAACATTGTTGTTATATATGTCTTATTCTTAGAAATATATCTTTCATGCTCATGTTTAGAGTACTTTGATCCCAACTATCAATGCTTTGCAATACCTTGATCAAGATTGTGATAGTGCATGTCACCTCAAAAATTATTCTTTTTATCACTTACCTACTCGAGGACGAGCATGTGTTAAGCTTTGGGATGCTTCATACGTCATAAACGTATCTATATTTTTTGATGCTCCATTCTTGTTTTGTGCCAACTATCTTATGTTTTGTCTACACTTTGAGGCATTTTTATACATTTTATGGAACTAACCTAATAACAAGATGCCGCAGTGCCAGCTGCCTGTTTTCTGCTGTTTTTTGTTTCGGAAATATTCTCGGAATTGGACGGAAGAAAAGCCGAAGTTCCTATTTTTTCCAGACGCAACATGGAGCCCGAAGGAGAGACGAAGTGGAGCCACGAGGCGGCCACACCTAGCATCGGCGTGGGTCCACCCTAGGCCGTGCTGCCCTATGGTGTGGGCCCCTCGAGGATCCACCTACCTTGCCCTTTCTCCTACTTATACGTCTTCCCAAGACGAAAACCCTACGCGGATCAGAAATCCACGAAAAGTTCCGCAGTGCTGCAACCACCGAAGAGGAGATTCGGAGGACATAAGTCTCTGTTCCGGCACCCTGTTGGGACAGGGAATTGCCCCTTAAGCTATCTTGTAACACCGCGGTTCTGAAAAGACCGAGGCTTCTATGTGACATGCCAATCCCTGGATCGGTTCATTGGCCCACAATAGAATAAGATAGATAACATAGCAAAATATCCGTGTATCATGAATAACAAAGATCCAGAGTACCATTATTACAATAAAAGCTTAGCACAAAGCTAGCTCAAATTATTCAGGTAGCAACATAAATAAAGTAAATCCTCCATTCTTCAAATTGCCCACAAGTGAACAAGTGCCGAGTGGAGTACAGTGGCCTATAACGATCAATCAGAATCGGAATAACCTGCAACATGAAACGTAGCAGCCCCGAAGGGTCAATACATGGAATGTATGGCAAGTAGAGCTAGTAAAGGAGACAATAGTACTAACATCTACATGCATATTTGGCAAGTGGAGCTGTGTCTGGCTTGCATTTGCAAATACATTTGTCCTACTTTCATAAACAGTTTTTGATTTTCTTTGAAAAGATCCTAATTAAGTTAACCCAACAATATTAAAACAATTATGAAATTAGAATGAGCGAGAAACATGTCATGGAATAAATATCAAGCAACTCAGTTGTCCATAACCGGGGACACGGCTAATCGATTAGATTATACACCCTGCAGAGGTTAGTACACTTTACCCATGTGACTTGGCCAGCCCAGCTCGTACCATCACTCTCATTTTGGGTGATGATAGGGAGAAGACAAAGAAGAGACTGTTCGGGAAGTAGCTCCTCAATCCCAGCGCACCGGTCCATCCTACCAAAATTCTACATCTCTGGATACGCGGGTTCGAGTTACCACAACCTACTAAGTCCAACCAACCGCCCATTCCATTATTGGCACATGACTGTACACGTAAGCTACACAATAAAGAAGCCAATCATTCTCTCTTGATACCTGGGTGCCTTTCTGCAATGAAACCACCAAAAATTATCAATACCATCACACCCAGAAGATTCATTGATTAAGTTGTTTTAGTTTTCACAAACCAATACTTTTAGAAACAAGTCTCAATGATGTAACCCAGCCCTCGTTCAACATAGCATGGCTAAGGACATCTACCAATAGTGGTTCATCTACAAGGAAAGCCCTACCACATAATAGGACATAGCATAGCGATAGTATCATCCTACACAAGCAACTACAAAATACACGACAATGCATTGAAAATAGTAGGACGATATCATGAACAAAGTAGCATCTACTTGCCTTGGTTGTAGCGGTCGGAAGAACAATCCACACACGAGAAAACGTTGCACTCGTCACAATCTACACGATACAATTGCAATCATAAACAAACAATCCACAAGCATATGCAACAAATATGATGCATGAAGGTCTCCAAGGCAAGTGAATTGGTGCTACAGCTGCACCACATAATAGAAATCAGTAGAGGTACTGATTGCATGCATGGAAAATAGTTTTAGCGCAAGGAAAACTATTACACAAAAAGTAATACTCAAAACTAGAGCTAGAACTTAAATAATTCACTACCGGTAGTATACTGTTTGTAAAATCTTGGGAAAATTCTACTGTATAGGCATTGCTATTTAGGAACAGTACCAATTGGAATTACTCAAAAAGGAATTATAAAACTCCTGAGTAATTAAAATACTGCAGAAAGCCATTAAATAGTTTCTGCAAAATTTTTTACTGTAAGCCTAACTTTTTAATTCATTTTGAGATTCCCCTTGTTCTACTGAATCCAGGGACATATTATTTGCAATTTTTGGAGTTACAGAACTTAACTTATGAATTTATTAACCTAAAAGACCAATAAAACTAATTAAATTATTACAGTAAACATGTACTGTAAAAGTTAAAAACAACTTGATATTATTATTCTATTCAATTTTCTGAATCTATTGATATATTATAAGCTATTTTTGGACCTACCAATCTTTTATTATGAATTTTGCAAGTTTAGTCGATTTTTTGAAATTTTAATTCAATTTTAAAACACCGAATATTCACAGGAATATTCCTCGCCGACTCTTGACTAAGCACGCGTGCAATGACGTGGCCGACGAGGCTGGACACGCGGCAGGTGGTGACTGGACGGTACCTCTTCGCGGATGCTTCTAATCTGGGGCGTTCAAAATCGATCTGACGGCGACGACGAGGCTTCAACGTTGGCCGGCCTGGGTGACGACGAGCAGCGGCGGATGTCTCGGTGATGATCCTAGGCGGCGCTCCGACGAGTCCTAGGCGAGGGGAGGTGGCGGACGGGGACCGGACGAGGACGACGAGTTATCTGGTGTGGACGGCGTCGTGGATTGCTTCCCGAAGCGGCGTCGACGTGCGGATGGAGACGGCGGCTCACACGGAGCTCCGGCGACGAATTCCTGCGGCCCTGATGCGTTGCAGAGAGGGAAAGTGGGTCAGGGATAATCGGTGGAGCACGGTAAAGAGGATAGGGGGAAAAAGGGGAGAAGCGGTGATCCACTACCTCGAGCTCGAGCCAAACTAGCGGCGGTGGCGAGATCCAAGGCTTGCTCCGGTGGCGGCTAGGGTTAGGAAAAAGAGGAAAAATCGGAGGAGAGCGAAGCAGGGGTCTTATATGGGGAGTTTTACGTGCAGAGGGGGTCGGATTGGAACCGAATCGGAGCGGATTTTGCGGGATTCGTTCGGTGGGGATGAACTCGTGTTCATCATGGACCCTGGCTGGGGAAGGGGATGACGCGCGGGACCCATGCGTCAGTGGCAGCGGGAGTGGAGGCGGGCGGCTGCCGGGTCAACTGGCCGGGCTTGCTTCTTTGTCACAAGGCTACTTTCATGAGGAGGTCTGTGCGCGGCAGATAGGCTAGGCGGGGCAGGTGGGCTAGGTCGGGTTGGCTAGTTAGTTTTTTTTTGTTCTTTCTTTTATTCCTTTTTGCTTTTCTTTATTCTTTCATAACTTTTGCAATACAACTCCAAAAGGATTGATTTTAGTCTTCAAATTTTTCTAAAAATCTGAGGATCAACATAGGATCATATTTGCAATCCTTTTACTATTTTGCAAGTAGTGGATTTACAAATCCTTGCATAGTCATTTGTAGGTGCATTTTGGTGATTCAAAATAGGGCTTCAAAATAGTGTTTTGCAACTCAAACTTTCATGAACATAATGCAATGCTTATGAATGACATGCAAAACCAAATCTAAAATTTGGGATGTGACAAATCTCCATCGACTCCACCGCCATCTCCATCACCGTTGCTGACTCCCATGATGAGGAGGGAGTAGTTCTCCCTCGAGGCTATGGGCTCTACCGATAGCTACATGTTCATCTCTCTCTCTATGCGTGATATTATTGAGATCATGAGCTTTGTAATCTAGTTGAATAAGTAGATATACTCTTCTACTTAAGTTCTTTAATTAATCTCCGCTTATCCCCACGTGTGTGAAGTTGACAGTGTGCACACCGTGTGGCACTTAGGCTAAAGGTTACATAAATACTTATCATGCGTTATATTTTGAGTTGGTTGTCTCTATGAAATTGTGGTGTTTGTTGGAACCATCTAGCGCTCAAGGTGATAGTGTGGGGCTACCTAGATGGGGAATGCGAACTTTAAGGAGAGATTTTGTATCCCTACCGTGGATTGGAGTTATCCAACTGGAGAGTAGTTTAGAGTAGCATAATGAAGAGAAGATATTTATATGAGAGTGTCCACTAGTGAAAGTATGATCCATAGGCCTTGTTTATAAGCATTGAAACACCATTTACAATTAGTTTTGTTACATGTTTGCTTGCTGCCATCTTTATTTCAGATTGCAATTACCACGTATAATCATCCATATTACTTGTATTTCACTATGTCTTTGCCGAACTAGCGCACCTATACACCTGACAAGTGTATTGGGTGTGTTGAGGACACAAGAGACTTCTTGTATCTTGATTGCAGATTTACTTGAGAGGGATACCTTTGACCTCTTCCTCCCTGAGTTCGATAAACCTTGGGTGATCCACTTAAGGGAAACTTGTTGTTGTTCTATAAACCTCTGCACTTGGAGGCCCGACAGTGTCTACAAGAATAGAAGCATGCGTAGACATCATAGGGCGAGGCCTATTGTGGTGTGGTGGTCTTAGTACCGCACACCCCTCCAACACAGACATACTTCCATTAACAAGGAAGGAACTGCGGCAAACAAATTATGTGTCTCCGCGTGCTCCCCTACGGTTACCTTGTTCCTCGCCTTTACTTGTTTAGTAGATAGGTTTGCATATAGGGAAATTCTCTGTAGTTGCATATCTAGAGAATTTACATTTGTGTCAAACCTAAAATATGAAAAAGAATTAAAATTTGGAGTAGAACTTATTCACCCCCCCCCCTCTAGGTGCCCATACGATCCATTTCAATTGGTGTCAGAGCCTCATCTCTTTATTCGGGTTTTACCGCCTAAGAGAGTATGGGTACTAAGGGAGATGGTAGCGAGGTTGTGGACAAGATCACCATGAATGATCTCAAGACGTTGGAAACAACCTTGATTAAATCCATGGAGACCAAAATGGAAGAGATACATGAAATGATAGCACGTATCTCTCTACCTACAGCCCCTCATCCATCTTCCTCTAAGGCCACCACTCCTATTTAGAAGGAGAAAGCTAATGCTAACTCACTACATGAATTTGGATGGTACATGATGATTTGATATCATCGTGGATCAGGTGCAAAACGTCGTAGTTCACCATCAGCGATGAATTTTGCGACAAAAAATAAAGTTGTGAACCTCACGTCATAATCTAATCTGTAACGTTTTTTTGTCTGAAAAAGGCATGGCCGCCCATGATGTTCCTTCTATTTCGTCGCGGCCAACATGACCGGCGCGGCCCAGGCCCAATCAGTCGTAACGTTATTTTTTTGTCACAATCCATGCTACCTGGCGGACAGAACCGCAGGTGGCCATTAGCGACGTCAGCTAATGTCATGTCGGTCGTTAATGACATCATCGTTGTCTCGAAGTTTCTTTTTTCATCGCGGCTTGATTCTATTAACGCCGGTTGCGCATATCATCATGACGTCTAAGACGTCTTCCTCATCCGTGACGAATTTCCTTCGTTGCAGGCTTCTGCCAGCAGGCAGACATGTGGTCCATTAAAATGATAAGACGTGGGTTACTTATAGGATAACACATGGACTAATCAGAGAAAAACACGTGGACTAAATTTTCTTGATGTTACTATTTTGTCATGGTAGTGGGCCATCCTCTGCGCGCCACGTTGACATCTACGCATGTCAGAAATATTTCGTAATGAAACAATCTCTTTGTTGACGCTTACATAAATTTAAGTACAAATGTTTCACTTCACAGAAATGAATACCAACTTCAAAGAAACTCACATAAAAGATTCAACACCATAATACTGCCGAACATCATAAAAGTTTCTTGGCCAAATTTCCACTGATTCACTACAATATCCACATCACCAGTTCACTTACCAAATTGCCTCTTCTCGTTCTGACAGATGAGCCAACACTTGTTGAATTAATGCATTTTCATCTTCTTGTTTATTCCTTAGGTCTTCTTGTTTCTTTCACATTGCTCCTAGGTCTTCCAAATACTTTAGCCTATCTGCCTCGCTAGATTCGTTCACCTTCTGCAACTCCTTGATGGTAGAACACAGTTCCATATTACCTGCTCTCTGATTCTCGAGTTGCACTTCTAGTTGAGACTTTGTTGGTCTTGAAGTACTTTCATGGATGAGCATGTTCTTTAGGAAAGTTGGATTTCTCTTGTCCTGCGAGAGCACAAAGTGCACATCTTTGTTGGAAGGATTTGGTTCATCGTCTGTGCCATATTCTGAAGCAGATGGCACCATGTTGCTTTCCATGACTGCCTACTAGTTTTAGGAATAAAAGAGAATATGAGAAACATAGCGAGCAAATTATAAACACATCATATATGTTTGAGGAAAGAAAAGAACACTGAATTTTACGAAGATGGATAGTATTATGGAGCACTTACTGTTACTTCTTTCACACTGCCATTTGGAAGAAGTTCATTGGAATGTTCCTCCATGTCGCACAAAACCTCGTAGCCGCGAGCACCGGTGGCATGAGGGTACTTGACTGGCCGTCTACTAATCTTATTTTTTGCAGACAGAGCCTACACAAACAAGGATCATAGAGTTAGTCCTACTTAAACAATTCAAACAGGAGGGAAGTTGAGTAAACAAGACATGACCTGGTTCTTGGGGTCAGACGAAAAATCGATAAGACAGCACCATTCCTCATCACTGATGTGTTCCACAGGAGATACCCTTGCAACTTCATTCTTTGGGATGGGTCAAAAAACCATTTCTTAAGATAATGTTATTGATTTCTTGCGTGCCTCATGAACTTCTTATTGCAAGCAAACTACACATCTGGTAGAGAGGGGTCCATGATAAACTTTTGCTGAAATAAAACAAGGATCACTAGGATTTGCATAAACAACAATGGAAGAAAGGGGAAGCTGAGTGCTACAGAACATACAGAAACTTTGTTGTAAAAGTCTCCTCTAACATCCGGTCTCTCCCTATAATCATTCCAATTCAGGAAAATAGGCATATTAGTCCTGAATGTTACTGCACACTCAGTGGCAAACTTGGAAGCAATCAATGGTGACACTGGTCTAGTTCTTCCTGCAGGAACGACAAGTGGAGGTTTTTGTTCTATGGGCATCTTATCAACCACAAACTGATGATCATCATGCATAACAATGTCTTTAGAATGATTATGGCCAAATTCATCTACAAGAATATAATGGGTATGAGTTGTTGTTCTACAACAAAAAAATGTAATAAGTGTGAGAAAGCAATTGGTTTAACATGTTACCTTCTTGATCCATGTCAAAACGGTCAAAGAACCATCCAACACAACAAGAATCTGACCCCTCGCCTAGGGTAGCTGAACCCTCAGGTGCAAGGTCGCCTTGGAGAGGTGCTAGTGGATGGTTAGGTGGCGGTTGTTGCTGGCTCTAGGTAGGTGTCGTGGGAGATAGGGAGCGGGGTGCTAGCCTTGGGGAGGTGCAGACGGACGGCGGAGAATTGGTTGCTGTCCTTGTTGAGGTGCCCGCGGAACGCATGGGCCTGGTTATTGGACTTGTGGAGGTGCAGGCGGATGGTAGGGACATGTCTTCTAGCCTTGGGGAGGTGCCCGCGGAAGGCAGCGACCAGGCTGATAGACTTGGGGAGGTGCCAGCGGATGGCAGGTGTCAACACCCGGATTTTTAATCCTAGATTCCTGCTATGCCATACATCGCAAACCCAGGATTACCATTTTTGCGAGACATAACATATTTGGAGATCACAGTACATCATCCATTACAAACCATACATAAGGTCTTACAACAAATAAAGGATCTCATGATCTAGTTCTTAATACAATTCAAGCAGCAGAATAACTTAATAGTAACGATAGCGTAGGCGAAGCTCTATCTTCAGGGTCATAGGCAATGCTGACGATGGGAGATGACCCTAGTTGTCGTAACCTTCCTGTGGTCTGTCATCCTGATACTCCTCTTCATAGTCTGGACACGGGAACAGCCAGGGACAAAGCCATGCGTACTCTTTAAGTACTTGCAAACTAATACTGACAAGTTAAGGGGGTTTTTGTAGTAGGATACTAAGCTCTAAGGTTGTTTTGCAAAAAGCCAGATTTACCTCTACTAAGTTCAGAAGCAAAGAAAGCTATTTGAAAGTTTTATAACACCTAAGTGGGAATTTGAATTTCATATCACAACTCTGTTGTAGTCAAGTCAAAGTCATAATTCATTTCATAAGTCATTTTGAAAACATCTGATGGGGGAACAGTATGGCCACTCCAACTGTCCATAACCGCGGACGCGGCTATTCGAATAGTTTGACAGTCTACAGAGATTGTACACTTTCACCACAACATTCGATACATCCGTCAGAAACAATCCTGAATTCACCATACTCAGTATGCGGATAATCAATCCTAACCTTTCAATTAAACGCCCTAGTATAGGCATCTCTCTTGTGAGTTTGGCCTCCCAACCATGACCAACTGTTATCTTGGGTACTGCACAGGTGGACAATCTTCACAAGGTAGCCTCAGCTCAGACCTTGACCTTCCCATCTAAAGTTGATCAAGTGTTAAGCTTAGCACTAGCATCTACAAGTGGGGGAAACTACTAATTGAGGGGTGGTAAACAAGTGGGACTTAGTGAAGTTCAATCTCATGCCTGAGGATGACATCAAGATTATCTAACTTAGGCCAAATTTTATGCTCTTTATGCTACCTTCCTATATCTTTCTAATATCTAGAAGTCATTATGTAAACTCTAAGAGAACTTTGATAAACAAAAAAATAAAGTATTAATCTTGCAAGTAAAACTAGGATTAGGTTATCAAGTGGGTAATGATCACATATGCTTAAGGCATATAGTTGGCATAGTAACAAGCAAGTGTTGGCTTGCATAGGTCAACTTGTGTAGTGAGGCTTGCCTTGTGCAGAGCAGTGGTTGAAGTTCTCCTCGGCTTTAGTATCCCCCTTCTTCCTCGTATCCTTGGTCGGTACTAGCATCTATAAATAAATACGAGGTACACAATCACCAAACAGTACTTAACTATTTCCAATCTTCACACAATGGTTCACACTAGATGATCTAGCATCATCACTAATATCACAAGATTAAAGCACTTGGCTTATTTCTTTTATTTTTAGAAAAGTAATTTCTTCTCATTGAAAAACTACTTAAGATTTAATATTCTCCAAATCAAACATGGGATCATGTTGACACATGTCATCACCACATATTTCAGTACATGGGAATGTGATTTAAAGTGGTGTCCCAATTTAATAAGGTTTAACCTTTTTATTTTAATTAAATAAGGTGACAAGAAATGCCTATGTGGCATTCTTTTATTACTTGAACATTATTTCTGTAAGTAAACCTATATGTTTTTTATATTCTGAAAGGTATAGATAAATGTGATTTTTGAGAGTTGGAATCAACTCAAAAGCTCTTATGGTTGAATTTTGAAAAATGTTTGAATGCAGAAAAGCTTCTGCCTTGTTATTTTTACCATGGTTGATCTTCAACTCCAAATGATTTGAATCCAACGGGCTTAGATTAAGAATTTTAGTACCTTTCTAAAAAAATTGGTTTCATGCATTTTGGTTCAGTGAATCTAGATGGGTTGATTTTCGAATATAGGTACAGAATTGTGTTTGAAATTAAATGAATAAAGATTAATTTGATTTTTTGGTCGCGCGGGACGGTTAACTGGGCCGGCCCACTACGCATAGGGCTTACGCGGGCTAGTTAAGTGGTTGTCCCCACGCGTCAGTGAGACGGGGATGGGCGAAGAGGTACGGGGCAACGTGAACCACACAATCTAACTCTAATCGAACGGCTATGGTTCATCATCCATGTCGGGCAGCGCCGGCGAGACAGAACCCTAACGCGGCAGGTGGGGGTCATGGGAGGCTCACCAGGGCTCAGGCAAGGGTCGGCGACGGGGGAGAACGACGAAGTCGACGACGGCGGTTCTCCTGGTACCGGCAGCTTCTCCTGGGGCGGCTCCAATCGATGGCTCCTTTCTTCTCCAGCAGCGGCGGGATCCGGACAAATTATAGCAATGCGCTGCTCGCCTTGCTCCGGGAGTGATGTGGGGTCGTTCTTGGCGAGAGGGGAGTGGACTGGTTTGGCAAAAAAATGTTGTGGAGGCCTTTATTTATAGTGGCGAGAGGGGACCGACGGGCGCGGGCTGAGCTGGTCGTGGTCGACGGCACAGAGGGCTACTGGCATAGGCGAAGGTAGGGGCGGTGCTGTTCTCCCTGGCGAAGCTCAACGACATGGTGGCGAGGCGAGGGTCGGTGCTGATCGGTCGGAACGCTTCGACACTCTAGGCGGGTACGACGGCGGTTTTAATGGCGCACAGCGTGCATGGTCTGCGCGGCAGCGAACGGGCATGTCTGGCGGGGTGCTGGTGATCATCCCTGCAAGCAGCGAGGGAGGCGCATGGTCTATGGGTGCTGGTCGAGCGTGGCGCACGGGCGCGCTCTCAGTATGGTCGCAAAGAGGTTTGGCATGGCCTGGGCGTGTGGTCCAGGGGCTGGCATTGCTCGGGGCTGGGACAGGGAGTGGCAGTGGACGGTGCTTCATGTCGCAGACAAGGTTGGCGAGGCTAGTGCGACCTCTAGCTGCTGGCGACATGGGGGTGGCAAGTTTTCTCTCGGCATGCTCACCATTGACGGCTAGGCTTGCTCACAGTGGTGCTAAAGATAGTTAAAGGGGCTAGATGATCTACTAAGGGCTTGTTGCAACCAGAGAGGGAACAAGTTAGGCCAATTTTACTGCACACTATAGTGTTTGATGTTTGTTTGATTTGAATCTGCAAGCTGTTTGATGAAATGGCCGCAAGAATTTTAAATTTTAATTTTGGATTCAAACTTGGTGGGTTTGCTAGGCACATGCTAGGGAGTATCTGGTTAGTTGGATTAGTCAAGGGGCATTGGTTTGGTTGGGTTTTGAAAATAGATGATCTTCACATATGCATAACATTCAATTTTGAATTGTGATTTGAATGGGGTTGCCAAATGTTTCTGCAAGTTTTAAAGATTGATCTTGATTTACTTTTACTAGTTCTATCAAGGGGTAAAAAGAATTGGAAAAGTTTATGTTTGAAATCTTGGACTAGAAACACTCAAAGTAACCTAGTGAGCAAGATTGGCAAAAATGACCATTTGCTTTATTTTATTTGTTTTTGATTTTCTCTTGTTTTGTTTCTGCATGGAAATGTTTTATATGATGTTAGTTTCATCTTTAAACTATTTCTTGCTATTTATCTTAATCACACAAGTCCATTCATGCAATTGTCAAATCATTTCATTCACACATGCATTCATATGATTTAAATTAATCCAAGTTTTTGTTAACCCTAATTTAGTGATTAGAGTTTTGATGATCCTTGTTTTATATTTTTGGGATGTTACAACAGGGACCTGGCTGCTGGCCTTGGGGAGATCCCCGCGGAAGGCATTGATACGTCCAAAACGTATCTACTTTCTCGAACACTTTGCTATTGTTTCTCCTCTAAACTTGTGTGGTTTGGATACAACTAACACAGACTGACGTTGTTTTCAACAGAATTACCTTGGTGTCTAGTTTTTGTGCAGAAAATGAACTATCAGGAAAAATCCCGGAAAATATGCCAAAAATTATATTTCACTAGAAGACCCACGGAGCCAGAAGACGAGACGGAGAAGGGGCCTGGGGGGCCCACACCCCTGCCAGGAGTGGGTGGGCCCTGCCCACGCCTAGGGGGAGCAGCCACCCCAGGCACCCCCGCCGCCTCCCTCTGTGCCTATAAGTTGCCTTTTGACCTAAAAACCAGGGGGGTTCGATAGTTTTCCAGAAAATACTTCTGCTCTGCCGCCACCAGAAACCAAGATTCGGATCCAGAAACTCTGTTTTGACACCCTGCCGGGACGGGGAATTTGCATAGGATCATCGCCATCGTCATCACCAACACATATCCATCAACCGCTGATGTTTCCCTCATCCATGAGTGATTAATCCCCCGCTGTAGGCTTGGGGATGGTAGGGATTGGATGAGTTCTATCATATAATCAAATAAGATCTGTTAGGGCATAGTGCCTAGTATATCTATTAGTGCTATTTGACTTCGTTGCAACTTGTTGTGCTTAATTCTTGTCACTAGGGCCCGAGTGCCATGAACTCAGATCTGAACTTACTATTGAATCATTATGATAGTATTGTTTGTGATCTTATCTACAAGTTGTGTACACATATCATTGTCCAGATCCAAAGGCCCCAAAGTGACAATAATTTGGACAAACGGAGGGGATGGCTGTGGTGTGAGGATCACATGTGTTCACTGAGTGTTAATGCTTTGCTTCGGTGCTCTATTAAAAGGAGCACCTTAATTGCCAGTAGTTCCCTAGAGGCCCGCTACCACGGGTTGGCTGGACAGAATATGTTGTGCAAGTTCTCATTGCGAGCACGTATGGCTATATTTGGAGCACATGTGAGAGTTATGATATTAATGATGGTTACATTGAGTTCACTAATGATTTTGTTGAAGAGTGCTGAAACACACATGGTACTAGTGCTATTAAGAGTCTCCTTGCTAGACGGACTATTATGCCTAAGTTGTCCTCTGATCCTAAGTTTGCCACCTCTCCCACAGATATTAAAGATAAAGATTATGATTTATCTCTTGATTTATCTTATTTAGATATTGTTGAGAAAGAACCTTTATGTGGGACTAAAAATGAGAGTGTTGTGGCTCATATGAATGAGCTTTCTACTATGAGTGATTTGTTCTCTGATGATTTTAAGATGCGCAAGTACTTTGTTGCTAAGATCTTCCCTTTTTCACTAAAAGGAGAAGCTAGGGCTTGGTTTAATAGACTACCTCCCAGTTCCATTGATAGCCCTGATTGTTTGATTGCTTCTTTCTTTCATAAATATTTTCCTCCCAGTGCTAGACATGCTGCTTTGCAGATAATTTTTGATTTTAAACAGGCAGAAGAAAAGAAATTGCCTGAGTCATGGACAAGGTTTTGTGCCTTGATTCATGCACATCCTGGATGTCCATTACCCAAGAATGAACTTCTTGATATTTATTATAATGGACTAACTGATGATTCTAGGACATACCTAGATAGCTTTGCTGATTGTTTTTCAGGAAAAGGGCTCCTACAGATGCTGAAGAATTAATGGCTAAAATAATCAAGAATTATGATGATTGGACTTCAACTGAGCTATATACACCTGAGCCTATTACTCCTGAACCAGAAGTGCCTGAACCAGTTTCAAAACCCTGCAAGGTTTTCTCCGTCTTCAATTTGTAAGTCAGAGAATTGCTGAATCTTCTATCGTACTCTTCTGTAGCCGGACTGGATCCATCCATGCCGGAATCTCCCAATGTGATTGTTCATCTGCCAGTGACAGCTAGGACGTCGTAGGCATAGGTCAGCAACGCCTCATAACTCACACATGCAGAAAACACAACCATGTCCGTTTTATCCCCGCGAGCGATACAAACCATTGGCGGCGACGGTTGGTAACGTGGTGAAACTTCCACGCACGCTCCCGCACACGTTGCCCGCACATCAACCGTTCGATCGTCTTGCACGAATCTTGACGCCAGAGGTTATAAATTGTAATAGCGGTGGAATTTTTACTTTTCACCTCATTCTCCTCCTGCGTCGTCTTCTTCCTCCAGCGAGCGCCTCCTCAAGCTCTCCGCACATTCTGCGAAAAACCCTAGCCCTTCAACCTTCTCAGTCACCACCTTAACCTCCCCAGTGGCTAGCAGCAGCTCTGCCCCCTCCATGGTGGCGTCAGGCGATGTCGCGGCGAAGCCGGCGAGCACCGTCCTCGTGCCCCCAGAGGGCCTGGTGATCCCCAAGTCCGCGGTGGTCGAATCCACGGGCGACGACCACAATCGAACGGCATTGGAGCTGCTAGAGGAGGAAAATGACTCCCATAAGGGGGACTGACGTGGTTCGGACATCATAGACTGCGACATCAAGGAGTTGCCCGTCGAGGGCTACCTCCCTGCAACGGAGGGGCTCGCATGGTGGGTGGCGCCGGCCGGCGAGGTCACCCTTCTCCCCAAGCCGGAGAGAAGGTGTACCTCAAAGCTCAACTAGTACATGGCGTTTCCATGCCCATCTCCAATTTCATCCTAACAGTCATCAACCATTAGCGAGTACAGCCTCAGAACCTCTCCCCCAATAGCATCCCCATGCTTAGCAACTACGCGGCGCTCTGTGAGGGTTACTTAGGGATTATGCCTAGGCTAAATCTCTTTATCTATTTTTTCACCGTCAAGCGGAAAGCCGGAGCCGACAAGGACGAGCTCAGGAACTGTGGCACAATTAGTTTTAATATCCGGCATGGCCGGCGGTTCCCCGACATCGCCGGCCATGAGTCTTGTAAAAATTGGCAACGGGCGTACTTCTACTGCCCAGATATCCCTATGGCTGGCCGAGCAGCCAAGTATCCGGACTTCATCGATGGAGCTGCCGCCGAAGCCTCAACATGGAGATCCTAGGCCTCCCTTCCCTCCGACATCGATGCTTCCTGCGCTATAAGGCGGATAGAGTGGTTCGTAGAGACGGGTCTAGCCGGATTGGACCTGGCCATGTGCTGGTTCGTCAGGCGGATCCAGCCTCTGCAGCACCGCTCGAAGTTGATACATGAGTTGTCACATCCCAAGATTTTCCAAATCTTGTAATGTGAAAATAAATTAATAAATAAAACTTTGTTTAATTTTCAGAACCAGAAGAAACTTTTTGAATTCAATTGGAACTCCAAACCAATTTGAATTAAATAAAAACTTAAAGGGACTTAAAAAGATAAACATTTAATAAAAGGAAAAATAAAAACATTTGGAAATACTATTTTGAAACAATTAAATGAAAGGATTTGTTTTCAAATGAAATAGAAGTTTTACAAATAAGGTTTATTTTATAAAGCCAAAATAAAAACTTGGCCAAGCTTTGGAATTAAAACATTTCATTCTAAATAAATTTAGCAAAGGTTTATTTAAAATAAATTACTAAGTATTTAAAATCCAATTTTATTTAACTAAGAAGTTTTACCAATTTAATTTAAACATCAAAGCTTGTTAAATTATTTTAAATAAGTTTTCATAAATTGGAATCACCAAGTTTGGATCTCTAAATAAAAGATATGGATTTCATAAGACAAAGATGAAAATATTAACAAAGAATATTTATAGACCAAATCAAATCTTGACCTAATCCATGAAGTAAATGGAGTGATGATTAATCCCAATTCAAATAAAAATATGAAATAAAGAATATTCCAAATAAAAATAAAATGGAAATAACCATTCTATCCCTATATTAAATAAGGACAAATCTCTAAATAAAAATACATGAGAAAATGATATTTGGAATTAAAACAATTACCCAATCTTATATGATTAATAAATCACTTTGGAATATTTTTCCAAATAATTCAATATGAATTATTTGAACCAAATAAACAAATCCCAAAAGGATTATTATCTAAGGACCATTTATTTAATTATAAATGGAACCTAAAATAAAAGGTTATTTTATTTTAAAACAAGATTTCCAAGCATCCTTATTTTCAAATAAAACCTACTGGTTTGATTATGAAAATGATTAGATTTCAAATGGAAATTTTATTAATAAAAATCAAACCCTATTTTATTAAATAACTAATGGTTCATTTATTTAATTAATAAATGGAACCTAAAAAGATTTAAAATAATATTTTATTTTTAGAATGTGAATTATGATGATAAACAGAACCAAAAACTCATTACAATAGTTTGAATTATTTGAATGATTGTCTTGTTGTTTGAGTTGTGAAATGAAATTCAAATCAGTAAATAAAATGGAAAAAGGAAAATGTTTCTGTACAAAAAAAAAAAGGAAACAACAGCAGCCCAACTACCCAGCCCACGAAGCCCATCAGTCCAGCCCAGCTCCCATCTCCTCCCCCCGAACCGTTTTCCTCACCGCTGAAACAACCCACGAAGCAACTGACTGGTGGACCTTTCTTCGTTTCTTTTTCCCACTGACCAGTGGACCCCACACAGCCCTCCTTCTTCTCCACCCCGCACGACCCCTTCTCGCCGGCCGTTGCAGGCTTGATTTCGCGCATCAAATACGCCATAACGCGGCCGCCTTAACTCGCTGTCATCTTTGTCTTAATCGCCACGACCTCTCCTCCATTTCCTCTGCCTTCCCCGAGCACGCCTCCAGTCCCCCCTCAATTTCTCTTCGACCACACTGTCTCCGACGACGCTCCGACGCCAAATCCGGCAGCCCCTCACCGCCTCTCTTCTCCCCGACCAACCTCACACCTTCTCCACTTCCAGGAACACCTCCAGGCACTTTTTCTTTAACCGCGGAAACCCCTAAGCCTCGCCAACAACAAACTTCAGCATCGCCGCCGTCTGTCTCTTCCCCGGCGACGTCTCCCGGGTAAACCAGACCGCCCCGCGCCTCCCCATTCACACACCCTCACTTTCCTCGACTGCGCATCTAACCATACCATTGGTTTGCTCCTTGTGATCTGCGTGTTGTCCTCAACCTCAACCGAGCCAACCGCCGCGAGCAAACTCCGACGAGCAATCCACCCGTTCCCGAGCACCCTCGACAAGATCGGCCACGTTGAGCTTTCCCAAGCGTTTGAACCTGGTGAGCATCCTCTCCTCCTTCTAGCTTCTTGCCGCCAGCCGCCGCCCGTCTGTCACCACGTTCACCGTCAAGGCTCGCCCATCCGTGGCCGGTCAGTAGCAACCGTTAGATCGAGATCGCACGAATAGGATAGATCCACTTATTCGCGAAGGGGTACTCGATCTGAGCCACTCGATTTAACTTAATCCAACGCATCTGGGCGTGATCCGCAGCGAAGCGGTACCCGCGAATAAGAAGCTGCCGCGTGTCCAGTGTTCGATTTAAATCAGAAATTTGAATCAGATTTAATTGCAAACTTCAAACCTTTGTATCTTTTGATCCACACGTCCAAATTCGACAAATTTTATATCAAAAGATTCAGGAGAACAAGACCTAACCAACCCTACCCTTAGTTTAGCAAATAGTAACTGGTAGCTTGTTTGAATTTGCAGATTCTTTTGTGTACTTGTTAACATTAGAAAAATCATTTAAAAATGAATTTTGAGATCAAACCTTTGCCAATTGGTTTATTGTGACCCTACTGACCCTAGGAACCAAACCATGCCCTTATAAATGTTTTTGGAAAGATTTAGAATGGATTACTTGATTTAATCCCTTTCTAGCTAAATAAAACTATTGATTTGATTATGAAAAATGGTTTTGAATGGAAAACTTTGGAGAAAATGTTTTGAACCAAACCTACTGACCCAAAAACACCAAGTTTTGCAATAGCAACTCATTTGGTGAACCCTATGGGCTAATGCCTTAGTAAAAATATTTCTACACCACATAAAAATAACACTTTGTTTTGAAAATGGTTTTTAAGTGAAACCTTTTGCAAATGACTTAGCCACTTTAGAGAATGACCATTAGATGAACCCAAATGGCTATGACCCACTAGAAACCACTTTTTCAAACAAAACAAAGCTTGGCATGCTTGCATGCATTTCTTTGACTTTGTTATTTATGTGTGTTGTTTTGCTTGATTGGTAGATTGAGTTTGTACCTTGCTTGATTGATTTGTAGAGACTTGAAGAGTGTGATTGTTGCAAAGATCAAGAAGTGAACCTATACTCTACCAAAAAGGCAAGTGATGCTTCATACTTTTTATCCTATTACTTTCACTATGCATTAGTGATTTTGTTAAGTAAAACTTGCATGGATTTTGCTAAGTATAGATCTTGCTATAGGAAAATCTAGTAGATGAATCCTTAGTAAGAAATTTCCTAAGTTAGAGATTCCTACTACAACCAAGCTTAGCCTAGCTAATAGAAAACATGGGTGGAATATATATTCACACTATGGAAAAATATTCTAAGTCTAAGGACTTGTGATTTTGTCTAATAAAACAACTAAGTTAATGAATCGCCTGGGTGGAATGGAATAGATTGGTGGAGAATGGTTGAGTGGTTCACAAGGCCATGGACTTGGATTGTGTATCTCACTTGTGGAATGCCACCCAGGAAACAAAGAGATTGGAGATGTCAAATGTTGAGAAGCTTCAAGTGCAACCACTTGGCAATATGGGCTCTGCCATGATCATATAGGTTGCAAGAACTTAGCCATATGGACAGTGGGTGGTAGTGTTTGATAGGTTGGAGCGCGTCCATATTGGTCTAAGGGAAGGCTTCTGAAAGATTTTGACTTGGGAAACCAAGTCTTGTGGGTAAAGTGCACCACCTCTGCAGAGTGTAGAATCTAAGTACTTAGCCATGTCCCAGTAAAGGACAATTTGAGCATCAAGACATGGAAACAATCAAGAATCTCATCATTCCAATTTCTAAATAAAAACTTGTGGGTGAACAAGGGATTGTGTGTATTCTTCAATCTTTGATGGAAAGATGGCTTGATATAAGGATCTTGAAATCTTGGATTGAGGAAAATGATTTTACCAAGCACTTCAGTCTTTGAATTGTAGATGCCTCGAGAAGGATCTTCAGTCTTTGATTGAGAGAAGCATTAGAAAAGTTTTTGACAAAACTATTTATTTTCAAAATGTTAAGGAAAAATCTATTTTGAGCAATGCAAGCCTCAACTCCACTTAGCCAAATGCATATAGATGATAGACTCCACTATACTACCATAGTATCACTTGCCAATACAATTCAAATGTATTGACCTTTGTGGCTGTAACTTGTATGTTGCAGGTTTGATTGATTTTAGTGAAGGTTGATTGTTTAGGATTACAAAGTCTACAACCAACATCTGCCTGTGGCACTTTGAAGATGATGGACCCATACTTATTGTTATTCCGCTGCAATGTAATGTAATAGCCATATGAGCTATGTATGATGTAATAAAATTATGTTATTCCTGGTTATAAAGTTATAATATGACCTTTGTATCTTGATATTACATCTTAACTGTGGATGCTAGCTATTGATCCAGGACTAGCATTGTAAAAACAGGAGGACTCTACCTTATCAGGTTGGGACCTCTACAGATGGTATCAGAGCATTGTGTTGCCTGTAGGATTTGTAAACCCTAGGATTGGACAACAACCCTTAGAAAAATAGGAGTGATATTTTGTTCCAAAAACTTATTTACAAAACACTTGTAAACTCTTTCCTCAACCATTTTGGTTTCAGCTCTACATCTCTTCTACTTCAACTTGATGGAAAAGCCTACCCCATGACCAAAGACTACCCCATGACCAAAGACTACCCCATGTGCAAAAGACTTCTTCAACATCTTCAGCTCTAATGACTTCAACATCTTGACATTCTCACCAAGGACTTCTAACTTGGAAACTACTAAGGACCACAAGTTAGACAAGGAATTCTTACTTAAGATTTAGAGACGAGGGAATGCAAAATAATAAGAAACCATCAATAACTTTGAAGTATTGTGACCAAGAGTTTTCTCAAGGGAACCATGATCTCAAGTAAGAAAAACCAAGAAAGAAAGGAAAATCACAAGTAAACCATTAGATGGACCACCATATTTTAGTAAAGTCAAACACACCAACTTATGTGGTGTAACAAAAATATTTTGTTGCCTAAGTATGTGCTTGAACCCTGTTGATTGAGTGCAAAGTTGGTTGTGAATGTTTGGTTTGTGATTGCATGCATATTGCTTGTGTGAATTGTGATGTGTGTGATTAGAACCCTTACTTAGAAATATTCTGCCTTTCTAATCTTCCTTCAACCCAAACAGATGACTACTCCAAGAAACTCCAACATCAAGGTTGATAACAACAACAACCAAGAAGACAACATGAGAGAACTTATAGCAACCCAAAACCAGTTGAGCCAAGAGACAACTCAGCTTTTAGCCAACAACAATGGACTAGACCCAGCCATACAAAGGATTTTCAAACTTCAATCCCAATTGTTGCAAGGACTCATTACTCAAATGATCAACATGAGAGAAAACTTTTCCCAAAGAGCTAATGACAACAAGGATGACAAAGATGTTATTCTAGAAGGAACCAAAGCTAGCAATGTTTTTAGGGACAAGGATCATGCATCCAAGGAACATGAAGATCAATGCCTCAAGAAGAGAGAAAGATCTCCCACCTATGAAGAACATGAACTAGAAGAACTCCTAGTTTTGGAGAGACCCAAGAAGAAAAGGAAAATTCCCCAACACTAGCAAGAAGGATATTACACAGGTGCAATGTTTCAAATGCAAAGAGATGGGACACTATGCCAATGAGTGCCCAGAAAACAAGAAGAACCAAGGAAACAAACAAGAGACAGTAATACCAAAGAAAAAGAAGGATATTACCCAAGTGATGTGCAAACTCTGCAAAGAGTTAGGACATTATGCAAACTACTGTCCAGAAAAGATGAAACATAAGATAAACAAGCCTATGAGAGATCTCAGCCTTGTCACATGTTTCAAATGCAAGGAACTAGGCCACTATGCAAACAATTGTCCAGAAAGGATGGAGAGCAAATTAAACAAGTCTATGAAGGATCTCAACCTTGGCCCCTGAGCCAAGTATGGAAACCAAGGACACATGCAACTGTTGCTTAGAGAAAATATTTCCCATGATCCCAAGAAGGACAATGTGTAATTTTGTTTGAAAAAAATTTTAAGGGTGGTAGTAACCTAGTTGTTTGAACTTGCTTGTAACCCCAGCCTTCCCAAATCTCGGGACGAGATTTATTTTAAGGGTGGTAGCCTGTCACATCCCAAGATTTTCCAAATCTTGTAATGTGAAAATAAATTAATAAATAAAACTTTGTTTAATTTTCAGAACCAGAAGAAACTTTTTGAATTCAATTGGAACTCCAAACCCATTTGAATTAAATAAAAACTTAAAGGACTTAAAAGATAAACATTTAATAAAAGGAAAAATAAAAACATTTGGAAATACTATTTTGAAACAATTAAATGAAAGGATTTGTTTTCAAATGAAATAGAAGTTTTACAAATAAGGTTTATTTTATAAAGCCAAAATAAAAACTTGGCCAAGCTTTGGAATTAAAACATTTCATTCTAAATAAATTTAGCAAAGGTTTATTTAAAATAAATTACTAAGTATTTAAAATCCAATTTTATTTAACTAAGAAGTTTTACCAATTTAATTTAAACATCAAAGCTTGTTAAATTATTTTAAATAAGTTTTCATAAATTGGAATCACCAAGTTTGGATCTCTAAATAAAAGATATGGATTTCATAAGAAAAAGATGAAAATATTAACAAAGAATATTTATAGACCAAATCAAATCTTGACCTAATCCATGAAGTAAATGGAGTGATGATTAATCCCAATTCAAATAAAAATATGAAATAAAGAATATTCCAAATAAAAATAAAATGGAAATAACCATTCTATCCCTATATTAAATAAGGACAAATCTCTAAATAAAAATACATGAGAAAATGATATTTGGAATTAAAACAATTACCCAATCTTATATGATTAATAAATCACTTTGAATATTTTTCCAAATAATTCAATATGAATTATTTGAAACAAATAAACAAATCCCAAAAGGATTATTATCTAAGGACCATTTATTTAATTATAAATGGAACCTAAAATAAAAGGTTATTTTATTTTAAAACAAGATTTCCAAGCATCCTTATTTTCAAATAAAACCTACTGGTTTGATTATGAAAATGATTAGATTTCAAATGGAAATTTTATTAATAAAAATCAAACCCTATTTTATTAAATAACTAATGGTTCATTTATTTAATTAATAAATGGAACCTAAAAAGATTTAAAATAATATTTTATTTTTAGAATGTGAATTATGATGATAAACAGAACCAAAAACTCATTACAATAGTTTGAATTATTTGAATGATTGTCTTGTTGTTTGAGTTGTGAAATGAAATTCAAATCAGTAAATAAAATGGAAAAAGGAAAATGTTTCTGTACAAAAAAAAAAAGGAAACAACAGCAGCCCAACTACCCAGCCCACGAAGCCCATCAGTCCAGCCCAGCTCCCATCTCCTCCCCCCGAACCGTTTTCCTCACCGCTGAAACAACCCACGGCAAGCAATGGTGGACCTTTCTTCGTTCTTTTTCCCATCGACGATGGACCCCACCACCCTCCTTCTTCTCCACCCCTTCGACCCCTTCTCGCGGCGTTGCAGGCTTGATTCGCGCATCAAATCGCCATAACGCCGCCTTAACTCGCTGCATCATCTTGTCTTAATCGCCCACGACCTCTCCTCCATTTCCTCTGTTCCTTCCCGAGCACGCCCAGTCCCCTCAATTTCTCTTCGACCACACTGTCTCCGACGACGCTCCGACGCCAAATCCGGCAGCCCCTCACCGCCTCTCTTCTCCCCGACCAACCTCACACCTTCTCCACTTCCAGGAACACCTCCAGGCACTTTTTCTTTAACCGCGGAAACCCCTAAGCCTCGCCAACAACAAACTTCAGCATCGCCGCCGTCTGTCTCTTCCCCGGCGACGTCTCCCGGGTAAACCAGACCGCCCCGCGCCTCCCCATTCACACACCCTCACTTTCCTCGACCGTGCGCATCTAACCATACCATTGGTTTGCTCCCTTGTGATCTGCAGTGTTGTCCTCAACCTCAACCAGAGCCAACCGCCGCCAGAGCAAACTCCGACGAGCAATCCACCCCGTTCCCGAGCACCCCTCGACAAGATACCCACGTTGAGCTTTCCCCGCGTTTGCGAACCTGGTGAGCATCCTCTCCTCCTTCTAGCTTATCGCTTCGCCACATGCCCGTCTGTCACCACCGTTCACCGTCATGCCGCCCATCCGTGGGTCGGTCAAGAGCAACCGTTAGATCGAGATCGCGAATAGGATAGATCCACTTATTCGCGAAGGGGTACTCGATCTGAGCCACTCGATTTAACTTAATCCAACGCATCTGGGCGTGATCCGCAGCGAAGCGGTACCCGCGAATAAGAAGCTGCCGCGTGTCCAGTGTTCGATTTAAATCAGAAATTTGAATCAGATTTAATTGCAAACTTCAAACCTTTGTATCTTTTGATCCACACGTCCAAATTCGACAAATTTTATATCAAAAGATTCAGGAGAACAAGACCTAACCAACCCTACCCTTAGTTTAGCAAATAGTAACTGGTAGCTTGTTTGAATTTGCAGATTCTTTTGTGTACTTGTTAACATTAGAAAAATCATTTAAAAATGAATTTTGAGATCAAACCTTTGCCAATTGGTTTATTGTGACCCTACTGACCCTAGGAACCAAACCATGCCCTTATAAATGTTTTTGGAAAGATTTAGAATGGATTACTTGATTTAATCCCTTTCTAGCTAAATAAAACTATTGATTTGATTATGAAAAATGGTTTTGAATGGAAAACTTTGGAGAAAATGTTTTGAACCAAACCTACTGACCCAAAAACACCAAGTTTTGCAATAGCAACTCATTTGGTGAACCCTATGGGCTAATGCCTTAGTAAAAATATTTCTACACCACATAAAAATAACACTTTGTTTTGAAAATGGTTTTTAAGTGAAACCTTTTGCAAATGACTTAGCCACTTTAGAGAATGACCATTAGATGAACCCAAATGGCTATGACCCACTAGAAACCACTTTTTCAAACAAAACAAAGCTTGGCATGCTTGCATGCATTTCTTTGACTTTGTTATGTGTGTTGTTTTGCTTGATTGGTAGATTGAGTTTGTACCTTGCTTGATTGATTTGTAGAGACTTGAAGAGTGTGATTGTTGCAAAGATCAAGAAGTGAACCTATACTCTACCAAAAGGCAAGTGATGCTTCATACTTTTTATCCTATTACTTTCACTATGCATTAGTGATTTTGTTAAGTAAAACTTGCATGGATTTTGCTAAGTATAGATCTTGCTATAGGAAAATCTAGTAGATGAATCCTTAGTAAGAAATTTCCTAAGTTAGAGATTCCTACTACAACCAAGCTTAGCCTAGCTAATAGAAAACATGGGTGGAATATATATTCACACTATGGAAAAATATTCTAAGTCTAAGGACTTGTGATTTTGTCTAATAAAACAACTAAGTTAATGAATCGCTGGGTGGAATGGAATAGATTGGTGGAGAATGGTTGAGTGGTTCACAAGGCCATGGACTTGGATTGTGTATCTCACTTGTGGAATGCCACCAGAAACAAAGAGATTGGAGATGTCAAATGTTGAGAAGCTTCAAGTGCAACCACTTGGCAATATGGGCTCTGCCATGATCATATAGGTTGCAAGAACTTAGCCATATGGACAGTGGGTGGTAGTGTTTGATAGGTTGGAGCGTCCATATTGGTCTAAGGAAGGCTTCGAAAGATTTTGACTTGGGAAACCAAGTCTTGTGGGTAAAGTGCACCACCTGCAGAGTGTAAAATCTAAGTACTTAGCCATGTCCCTGGTAAAGGACAATTTGAGCATCAAGACATGGAAACAATCAAGAATCTCATCATTCCAATTTCTAAATAAAAACTTGTGGGTGAACAAGGGATTGTGTGTATTCTTCAATCTTTGATGGAAAGATGGCTTGATATAAGGATCTTGAAATCTTGGATTGAGGAAAATGATTTTACCAAGCACTTCAGTCTTTGAATTGTAGATGCCTCGAGAAGGATCTTGGTCTTTGATTGAGAGAAGCATTAGAAAAGTTTTTGACAAAACTATTTATTTTCAAAATGTTAAGGAAAAATCTATTTTGAGCAATGCAAGCCTCAACTCCACTTAGCCAAATGCATATAGATGATAGACTCCACTATACTACCATAGTATCACTTGCCAATACAATTCAAATGTATTGACCTTTGTGGCTGTAACTTGTATGTTGCAGGTTTGATTGATTTTAGTGAAGGTTGATTGTTTAGGATTACAAAGTCTACAACCAACATACACTGTGGCACTTTGAAGATGATGGACCCATACTTATTGTTATTCCGCTGCAATGTAATGTAATAGCCATATGAGCTATGTATGATGTAATAAAATTATGTTATTCCTGGTTATAAAGTTATAATATGACCTTTGTATCTTGATATTACATCTTAACTGTGGATGCTAGCTATTGATCCAGGGACTAGCATTGTAAAACACAGGAGGACTCTACCTTATCAGGTTGGGACCTCTACATGAGTATACCAAGGAGAGGAAGGATAGCCTCCGCATCTCCGAGGACAACTTGGCCAGCGACTCCGTCAAGATCTGCCTCAAGGACATCGTCAAGGTCAAGGATAGGAAGCATGGCTTCACCATCACCTACGACATGTTCGAGGAGGGAAAGTGCCCAAAGGTACCTGTTTATTTTACGTGTATGACATATACTCCAGTTCTTACGTCTAGCCATTACCATATCATCTAACACTTTGGGTTTTCACTTAATAGCTCAGTAGTCTAGAGGAAGATAGCATGGCTGTCCAAATCTATGACCCCAAAATGAAGGAAGTAACCGTTGTGTCCGACGATGATGTCCCGTTGGCGCGAAAGAGGAAGACCTCCACCTCTGACGCTGCCGACGGAGGCAAGAAAAAGAAGACGGAGGGTGGATCCTCCAAGAAGACTACCGCCGCCCTGGAGGCGGAGAAAAGAAAGGTTACCGGGATTCCTTTTGCCAAAGCACCCCCTCTTGTGTAAGCCTCTTTTTCTCCGACATTGTCCATTGCTTGTCTTATTCCTGTACTTATACTTTTTGCACGTTTCAGGAAGAAGGCCACTACCAGTTTGAAGAAGACCTCCAAAACTTTGGGGGATTCTAGAAATATCAAGGATATGTTGCATCGTGACGTGTGTCCCCACGCATCTCCCACCATCGCCCCTATCACTCACAGCGTCCACCCTACTTATTCTACGACAATCTCACAAGCCAAAGATTCATCTGGCCCTTCCGCCATAGAAGTGGACTCAGGTACCTCCGCGAAGCTTGCCATTGTCGGCGAACAGGCAACGCAAGAAAGTACCGCGACCCAAATGGCTGAAGCTCCGGCTAAGGAGGCCATTGTTAGCGGTAAGGCGGTGGTGGAGAGTGGTACGTCTGCCGAAGGCGGCACCTCCGCACCCAGGAAAACTATAGAATTCCCGAAGATAGTCTACCTGGCACTTACGCCGAGTAGCTCCGCTTTGGTTCCTGGTGCAGCGCCGACATATCCAACATGCGGTCTTGAGGATCTTCTCCGGCAACAAAAAATCTTGCAAGGAAACAGCCTTTCCTTTGGCAAGTTGCTTGCTGAGAGTGCTACCAACCTCAATATCATTGCACTTGTAAGTTTTATTTGCCTTTTGAATTTTATATGAGTATCCCACTGTAGCCCCCGAGGATTTAGATGGAAAACCATAGGTCTTTGCATCTAAATTCTCTAAGAGTGACTAAGCTAGAAAACTTCTCACTGTAGCCCACAAGCATATGGTTTGAATGAATTATTCTGACTAGATGCTTTTAGAGTAGCATACGCAGTGTTTGTAAATTTTGATACTGTATCCCCCAAGCTGCTAGTTCTAACTGAATTAGTTCCGACTAGACGCTTAATAAAAGACTAAGCATATAACTGAGTTAAAAACTTTATACTGTAGCCCCCAAGCTTCTAGTTGAAAACTGAATCAGTCCCAACTAGATGCTTAAAGAAAGACCAAGCATATTGCTAAGTTAAAAACTCTCACTATAGCCCCCAAGCCTCTAGGTAGATAGTTATCCGGCTAGATGCTCCAAGTAGACTAAACAGCGTTAAACTTTCTTTCCACATAATGAGAATGCTCGGATAGGTGTGGCCAACGAGAAGTACCAGAAGATGCGTGCGGACTTGGAAGCCGAAAAGGGTAAAACTGCCATCTTGAAGGAACAAATCACCAAGAGCAAGCATCTGTTTTTTCCTTTCTTTTTCATATTCTGACTTGGTATTGTGCCAACATTCTCTGAGTACTCACTATGCACTATTCTTTCTCCGGCTTACAGAAGCCATTTCCAAGGCTAAGGATATTGTTGAACAATCCAAGCATATACAGCAGCTGGATAGTGAAAACAAGATCCTTAAGCAGGAGAGGAAGGATATGCTGAAGATGCATGAGGACTCCATGAAAGTCCTGCAAGAGTCCGCCAACAAAGAGATGAACCGCTTGAAGAAGGAGATCATGATGTGGAAAGAGCAGAAGAAAGCTGCCGATGAGCAAAATCAGCGTAATCTTGACGCATATAAGCTCCTTCGACAAAAATGGGATTCTCTGGCCGAAACTCTTCAGCAGGCCGAGATTAGCATCTTCAGTAAGTGATTCTCCACCTTGTACTTCTGTAAGATGGATACTCTGAATGTTTTGTATTGTTGAACTCATGTGTTCCTTTGTCGGAAATTTGTAGCTCCTATTGGGTTAACCCAGGTGTCTCCTCTGCCAAAAGAATGCATGGTCCTTACCGGCAAATTTATTAATACCGCCATCAAGCAAACCAAGGAGATAGCCAAGCCTTTCCAGATTAACATCAAAGCGGTGGATTCCGTGGCGAAGTTCTTGGAGATCTTGCGCCGAGCCCCCGAGCGTATCGTAAGCTGGAAAGCTTCATGTACCCAGGCTGGCGCGAGGATGGCGCTGTCAATGGTCAAGGCGCACTACGAAAATGCTGACATCGACACGGTGACCTCCGGTATCCCCGACATCGATGACGAAGGCCAAAAGATAGATCACGAGGCTATCTTGGCGTTGTTGCGGGTTTTGACACCAGAGTCGCCGAGTTGGTCGACCCTAATGTCTTCTTGCCCATGAAAACCATTGATGGCGGCAGCCAAAGCTCCTCCGAGACCCTCAACACCAACAAATTTGAGGAGGATGACTCTCATGCTGCTGATGATGCTTTATCCAAGTCGCCTGCGCCATAGGAATGAAAAACAATATGTAATATTTGTTTCCTCTAGAATTTGTATGTGGGAAAAACTACTTGTTAACTTAAGTCAGAAAACAATGGTTGTTATTTCCTGCTAATCAAGAACTGGTTCCAGCATGTATATATTTTTTTAAGCAAGTGATGGCTTATCCATTACTTTGGTTTTTATGCTTGACTTTTCGTGAGTCGGAAGACTCGTTGTCGGAACTATGCGCTCAGGCAATGATGCTCAATGGTACCGTCAATAACCTAAGCAAAAAATTACCGGCAATAAGTGTTAAAAGTCACTACTCTAGAATCCACATAAAAACAACAAAGAATGTGTATACCAGAAAACTTAAGCTAACGCCCGTAGGAGGAATTTTCACAAGCGAAATTGCAAAACTTGCGCATAAAGATTTTATACGATCCAAAAATGAACACTAAAGGAGGTAAAAGACTCAAAAATATGAATGAACCAGAGAGCTTTATTTCATTGATCATATAAGAGGTACACAATAGATAAAAAATGCTAAGTGTAGAAAGAACGTAGCTGTGCTATGTTCCATGGCCGATCAAGCTCCGGGTAGTCATAATCCGGGTCACGTCGCTTACGCTTATGATCCTTGTTGGGTATATCCTTCAGTTCACGATTCTCGACGAGGTAGTAAGACCCATTGAGTAGCGCCTTGCTTATGATGAATGGTCCTTCCCATGGCGGGGATAACTTGTGTGACTTCTTCTGCTTAAGGAGGAGCACCAGGTCCCCCTCTTTAAACAAGCGATGTCGTACGCGGCGACTATGGTAGATGCGTAGCTTCTGCTGGTAGATGGCGAATCTTTGGCATGCCAATACGCGCTCCTCCTCGAGAAGGTCCACATCTAGGCGTCTGGATTCTTCAGCGTCATCTTCATCGTAGGCGGAAATTCTTGGTGCATCATGAAGGATGTCGGAAGGCAGGATGGCTTCTGCTCCATATACCATGAAGTAAGAGGTGTAGCCGGTGGATCTGTTGGGTGTAGTTCGTAAACTCCACAGCACAGATGGCAATTCTTCCGACCAGGCTCCAGCTGCTCTATGTAGCGGTGCCACAAGACGTGGCTTGATTCCCTGCAGAATTAATCCATTGGCACGCTCAACCTGACCATTGGATTGTGGATGTGACACAGATGCAAGGTCAAGTCGGATGCCCTTGTCCCAACAATAATCCTCCACTTCTCCGAGTGACAAGTTGATGCCGTTGTCGATGATGATGCTATGTGGGAGACCAAATCTCACCACTATATCCCGGAAAAACCTAAGGGCAGTTCCCCATCGAGCTTTCTAATGGGTTTAGCTTCTATCCATTTGGTGAATTTGTCAACTGCTACTAGCAGATGCGTAAACCCACATGGTGCCGTCTGCAACGGACCAACCATGTCCAACCCCCAGACTGCAAACGACCAAGTTATTGGTATTGTTCGCAATTCTTCAGCAGGAACATGTGGTTGTCGGGCATAGTACCGGCATCCCATGCATGTCTCAACCAGCTTGTCGGCGTCAGCCTTCGCGGTCAACCAGTAGAATCCTTGCCGAAAATCTTTAGCGACCAACGATGGGGGGGGGCGGTGTGATGCCCGCAATCTCCAAGATGGATTTCGCGTAGGATTTCAATACCTTCTTGCTGGGGGCGGTGTGATGCCCGCAATCTCCAAGTTTCTTTTGTAGAGTTGTTAATTGATTATGGTATAGCCCTTTGCTCAACGTAATATTTTCCGTCTTTTGACCTTGTCATCGAGAAAAGTTCCATGTTCGAGATATTCCATGAACGGTTTTGTCCAAGCCGGAGGTACCTTTGCCACCATGTGGACAAAAGAGTCCACTCTGTCCGGGTTGTCGACGTCTGCTCCCTTCACGGATGGTGTTCGTAGATGCTCTAGGAAAACGCCAGGAGGAATTCACTTGCTCCCTGATCCAAACTTAGACAGTAGATCAGCCGCCTCGTTTTGGTCCCTAGGTACATACTTGACCTCATAGCCCAAGAAGCTCTTGGCTATATCGTCCGCTTAGTCTCGATATGCCACCATCATAGGGTTCCGCGCGTTCTAGGTGCCAGCCACCTGCTGGGAAACCAAGTCGGAATCTCCACAGCAAACTATGCGCTTGATGCCAATATCCTTGGCTACGTGTAGTCCATGAATGAGTGCTTCATACTCTGCCATGTTGTTCGTAGCCTCGAAGTGGATCTGCAGAACGTAGTCTAGGTTGTCCCCAGTTGGTGATTGTACCAGTACACCAGCCCCCGAGCCGTTGATTAGCTTTGATCCGTCAAAGTCCATCACCCAGTATTCTGGCTCCGGCATTGGGGTAGCATCTGGCATCTTCGTCCAATCTCCGATAAAATCCACCAAGGCTTGTGATTAGATAGTGTCGCGTCTCTTGTAGGTGATCTCGAAGGCGGCAAGTTCAATGCCCCACTTCGTGACTCTTCCTATAGCGTCTCTGTTGTTGATGATGTCGGACAGTGGAGTCTTGCTCACAACTGTGATAGAGTGCTCCGGGAAATAGTACCTTAGCTTCCGAGAAACAAGGAATACTCCATAAGCTATCTTTTGGTAGTGCGGGTAACGCTGCTTGGACTCCGTCAAGACCTCGCTTACATATTAAACTGGTCATTGAACTCCGTGCTCATAGCCTGGTTCCTTCCGCTCTACCACGACGATGATGCTGATTACCCGGTTGGTGGCCGCCATGTAAATTAACATGGTCTCCCCAGGCTCGGGTGCTGCAAGGATAGGCGCTGAGGAAAGTATCTCCTTGAGCTGCTTCAATGCTGCATCTGCCTCGTCCGTCCATGTGCATTTGTCTGCCTTCTTTAGTAACTTGTATAGCGGCAGAGCCTTCTCTCCTAGTCGGCTGACGAACTGACTAACTGGTGCAACACAACATGTTAGCCGTTGTATGTCCTTTAGGCATGTCAGACGGTTTATGTTTAAGATGTCCTTGATTTTCTCCGGGTTGACCTCGATAACATGATGGGAAACGAAGAAGACCAACAATTTTCTGGCTGGAACCCCGAAGACGCACTTCTTAGGGTTAAGCATCATGTTGTATTTCCGGAGATTATCAAAGGTTTCTGTTAAGTCAGAGATTAAGTCATTTGATTTTGTAGACATCACCTCTATATCGTCCACATAGGTGTGAATGTTCCGACCAATTTGATCGTGCAGGCAACGTTGCATTGTCCGCTGGTATGTAGCACCTGCGTTTTTCAGCCCAAAGGGCATCGTGACATAGCAAAACGTGCCGTAGGGTGTAGTGAACGAAGTGGCCAATTGGTCCGACTTCCTCATCTTGATCTGGTGGTATCCTGAGTATGCATCGAGAAAACACAAAAGATCCGAGCCAGCCGTCGAGTCAATGACTTGGTCAATGCAAGGCAAAGCAAACTGATCTTTGGGACATGCCTTGTTCAAGACGGTGTAATCAACATACATTCTTAATTCTTTGGTTCCCTTTTTGGGTACAAGTACAGGATTGGCCACCCATTGGGTGTGAAGGACTTCTCGGACTAGCGTTAAGTAACCTAGCTATCTCTTTGCCTATGGCGCGTCTCTTCTCATCTCCGAAGCGTCGTATAGGTTGTTTCACTGGTTTACATTTTGGATCACTATTCAAGCTGTGCTCGGCAAGTTCCCTATGTACACCTTTCATGTCGACAGGTTGCCAGGAAAACATGTCCCTATTCTCACGGAGGAACACGAAGAGCACTCTTTCCTATTTAGGGTCCAGGTTCGTCCTGATGGCAGTGGTCTTGGAGGCATCGCCTACCACAAGTTCCACCGACTTGGTTTTCATGGCGGCTTTGAATGCTGGGGCGGAGTCAGAAATCTGTTTCTTCGATGCGGTCATCTCCGAGGCATCGACCTTGCTCTGGATCTCCTTGAATTCTTCGATGCAGAGGACAGCTTCTGCTTAGGCTGGTTCTCCAATCTCGCAGTCCCTTTCTTTGGTAAAGCTTCCGGATACGGTGATGACACCGTTTGGTCCAGGTATCTTGAGCTTGTTGTAGATGAAGCATGTATCTTGAAAGGGACCACCTCAAAGGTGTGGAATATGTCGCGGCCGAATATGATGTGGTACACGCTCTTGAAGGGGGCCACCTCAAAGGTCATGCATTCTTGGAGGTAATTATTAACATCACCAAGGGACCGAGCCTCCCGACTAGGAACTACATTGTGCAAGATGGTTTTGGTCCGCCTTAGGTTTGCCTCCATCAAGTTCATCTTCTGCAGTGTATCTAGGTACATGATGTTGATGCTGCTTCAACTATCCACCATACATTTGGTGAACTCATTGCCATCAATCAGGGGGTTGATGACCATGGCGTATTGGTTCTCCGTAGGGATGAGGTCTGGGTGATCCTTCCTATCCCAAGTAATTGGAATCTCCGACCAGCGCAGGAATTGGGGAACTGGGGGTAGAGTAGCCATCAGTATCCTCATGGAGGTCTTCTGTTGTCGGACGGTGGGGGTGCCAAGGAAAGTGTGGAAAACTACCGCCTTCTTCTCGAAGGGGTTCTTGCCCTGTCCGTCGCTCTTGGCGGCGTGCTTGGGGTCAACGTCCTCATCCATGTCACTTGAATCCTTGGACTCCTCCTCCTACTTCTTCCCCTTGCCCTTGCCTCGCGGTCTGTTCTTCCGACTTCTCTTGTAGCCGGACTCCGGGTCCTCCTTGAGGTCGTTGACGAACTTGCAGTGGTGATTGGTGTGGGTGGCCTTGCCGTTGGAGTCGAGGTGCACAAGGAACGACATATCGCGGTACTCCTCATAGGTTTGGGTAACACAGAGAGCTGCCAAGGTAGTTTCACTTCCTCGCTGCTGCCCATGACCAGCTCCTCGTCCTCGGCCATGTTGTCTGCCATCACCTCGTCCTGCAAAAGTCATAGAGACCATGTCGGGGTTTGCTTTTCTTCTGGTGCGGTCTTCCGCTTGGTACTGCTGTTCCTCCGAGCTTGAGTTGGAACGGTCGTTGCCGACAAAGAGCCGCGAGCATCATCGTCGGCAGCCGCAAACTCACTGGCCAACTGAATCATCTGGTTCAAGTCTAGATGGTGATTGTCCTGCAGGCGCTTCAGCTTATGTCGGAGCAACGTGCCTCTTTCCAACCCATCGATGAAGGCGGCCATGGCGGTCTGGGCGTGCTCTCCTGCACAGGAATTTTTCATATCCAGCCAGCGGGAGAGGTAGGCGCGAGATGTCTCGTCTTTCTCTTGCACGCACCGATGTAGATCGCCAACAGTGCAGAGACGTTTGTATGTACCCTCAAAGTTCTTGGTGAACGATTCTTGCATGTCCAACCAATTACAGATGGATCTTTCCGACAATTCATCAATCCATTGACGGGCCGTGCCCACCAACATCAATGGGATGTACTTGACAGCGACATTTGGGTTACCCCCGGCAATTTCCACCGCGTTGCCGTAGTCCTGCAACCATGTAGCTGGCTTGGCGGTGCCGTCATAGGGCTTAATGGTTTTGTCAATCCGGAAGCCTTTGGGGTAAGATGCGGATCGTATCACTGGTCCAAAGCAACGTGGTCCCAGGTAAGGTCCTTCCCGGGCCTCGTGGATCTTGTCCAGACACGATCATGCATCGTATGTCTCAAGGCTTCTTTTCTTCTTCTTGCCATCAGGGGATGGTTTGCGTGAACAACGCGGGCCCCCACCGCCATGGTGGCTACTATGTGGTGACGAAGGCGGAGGTGGTGGTGGGTTAGCCTTCTTGCTATTACCCTCCTGCGACGCCTCATGCTTGTCGCGGTTGCTTGTCAGACGCGGAGGATCATGGCGCGACCTGCTCTTATGTCCTTTGTTGCGCTCTCCGTCATGACGGGCCTGCTCCGTGTTGTCGCGGATGATGATGCCGCTCTGCCTTGGCGGGGGCATATCCGTACGACGATGATCCTTGGTATCTTCGCAATGTCGGGGGGGAGCGGGGCGGTGGCGATGGGTGACGAGGTTGGGCCTTGCCTCCATGGTCGGAGGATATGGGGATTGAAGGGAATATGCCCGAGAGGCAATAATAAAGTGGTTATTATCGTATTCCTTGTTTATGATAAATGTTTATTTTACATGCTATACTTGTATTAATACGGAAACGTTAATACATGTGTGTTTAATAAACAAAAGGTAGTTCCTAGTTATGCCTCTCTTATAAACTAGCTCGTTGATTAACATGATGATCAAAGTTTCCTGATCATGGACATTGGATGTTGTTAATAACGAGGTCACAACATTAGTGTAATGATGTGATGAACATTCATCCGAAGTATAGCATTACGATCAGAGTCATTGAGTTTATATTGCTATAACAACTTACGAAGTGATCCTAATCCTTAGACCATGAGATCATGTCAATCACTAACACTGGAAGAGTTTCTTGATAACATCAAACGTCACTCCGTAACTGGGTGATTATAAAGATGGATTCAGGACTAATAAAGTGTTATGTTGAGGCCCATGGATCGAGAGTGGAATTTGTTCATCCCGATGACGGATAGATATGCTCTGGGCCCTCTCGGTGATATCACATTGATTAGCTTGCAAGCAAGTGATTTGATCACTAGAATGTTATATCATGGGAACGAGAAAAGAGTGCATGTCGGTAATGAGATCAAACTAGGTATGGAGATACCGATGATCGAATCTCTGACATGTCATATATCGTGAAACAAAGGGATTAAGATACTAGCGTAAAAGGTTCACACGATCACAGAAGTCATCGTTGAATATGTGGGAGTCAGTACGGATCTCCATGTCCCGCTTCTGATTATTGATCGGAGAGGGGTATCGATCATGTATTCATTATTCGCGAACCATAGGGTGACACACTTAAGGGATACCGACACCATTCGGAGCAAATGATATGCCAGAGAAAGAAAAAGGAAAGCGTAGGAATTTATTTCACTACACACCGAAACTGTTTCGGTTGAAATTGCTAAAACTGGTTCTGCATGTGAAATTGAAATGTTGTAAGGGGTTTTATGTGAATGTTTGTTAATTAAAGTAATTAACAAAATTCTGAATAAATAAATAAAAGATTTTTATTTAAATGAGATCTTTCATTAAATTTGGTGGAAATTTAATGCATGTGAGTGGATTTTTGAGTGGAGGCTTTTTAATGGGAGTGGAGGCTTTTCATTTTGAGTGGGAGCTCCACCCACATGAATGTGCAAGAGGTGGGGGCAGCCCCCATGGCTGGGCGCCATGCCCCTTGGGTGCCCCTCTCTCCCCTATAAAAGTCCCCCCTCTCCTCCTCTCAAAGTACACCTCCTCGCGAAGGATCTCTCTCCCCCCTTTAGAATTTCCCCATGGTCTCGGATCAGCGAGATACATGTTCCCGGTGGCTTTTTCTGGAAGGATTTGTTGCTTCCGCTGCTTCGCTGGAGCGAGGGCGCGGAGGTTGTCGGGGTACCCGTACGTGTGTGCGATCACGGATGCACCATTACTTTGAGGTGCTAGACTTGATCGTGCTGGACCGACTGGACCAGATGGACTTCATCACGATCTTGAGATCGGCAAGTGTTCGTCTACATCATCCATGAGTACAACCTCGTTAATGCTATTCGGTCTTCGAGGGTATGTATTCTATGGATGTATATCCACCCGTTGCTGGTATCTAGTAGATAGATCTTGGTACATAGATGTTCCCATCGTAGGAAATTTTTTGTTTTCTATGCTGCGAACCCTACAGTGGTATCAGAGCCGGATCTATGCGTAGATACCTTGCACGGGTAGTACACATATGAGTATGTGGGCGATGATGATCATTTTATTGCTTCTTAGTTGTACTTTGGATATTGGTGGCATAGTGGGATGAAGCGGCCCGGACAAACTTTACATGTCCTCGCACATGAGACCTGTTCCACGCTTGACATGCAACTAGTTTTGCATAAGTGGCTAGCGGGTGTCTGTCTCTCCTACTATAGTCAATATCTAATTTGCAACGAGTTGTCAATAATTTGGTTATCCTCGTTGTGGTTCATGTTCGTAGGTAAGAACGGTTCTATCTTCGAAAGCCCTAAGCCACGTAAAACTTGCAATGGATAAATTAGAGTCGTCTAGTTTAGATTGTTGCTGGGCTAGTGTTATGATATGGTGATGTTGTAAGTAGAAGTATGAGATGATACTCTTACAACACATATAGCGTGTAAGTTCCATAGACCTTGGCCTTACACATAAAGGTATGATAGAGATCATACCACGGTGCACATGATGGAGATCATATGAGGGAACCATATCATTTCACTAATAAACATGTGATGTTTTGATTGCATCATATATTGCTTGTTTGGCATTTTATTAGCATAATAAGATGAACCCTCATTTAGATATCAAGATAAGAATGTGTTCTTCCTTAAGTATGCACCGACAATGTTTCGTCGCTTCAAGACATCACGTGATGATCGGGTGTACTTGAATCCACGAGCATATCTCGGGTGTAAGACAGTTATACACGCGAATACTAAGGTTCTTACTTGGCAAGCCTGGCATGTACAAACATGGCCTTGGAACATGGACCGAAAGGTTAAGCATGAGTCATATGTTTTGATATGATGACCATATGGATGCTCGCCTTTGAAGCTACACCGACTCACGTGATGATCGGACTTGGTGTAGTGGATTTGGTTCATGTAATCACCAAAAAGGCACGAGGGATGTCGTTTTTGAGTGTGATTTCCTTTCTAATTTGGATTAGTAGAACTCAATTTATCATAAATTAAATCAAAGTGAATTTGCATAATTTGTTGTAGTCATTGGCATTCGTTCACCACCTTATGCTTAGTTGTAATTGAGATAATAGAACTATAGAATTCTGGATATTTACTTTACGAACTGGTATCGTATTGTGTTGAGTGTCAATCTAAAGTTTAAAGTCCTATTGCAAACTTTCAGCAAACTCTGTTTACTCCGTGAAAATTGATAATTAGTATTAAATCGAGAGTAACAATTCCAGTGTTAGTATCTTAAGTATCATGTTTGCCTCCATGATTCTTGATTGTTTTAATATCAAGTTTATCTAGGAGCTGAAATAATTGTTTCAGAAACCATCATGTGTGGCAGATATAACGATATCTGAAACAATGTTTTGGTTGCAATATGATAGAGTATAATATATGTTCTCATATTGGATGAGAATTTACGAAGGTTGGACATGCTAGACATCCTAATCATCCAAAAGGGTTTTGGAAAGTAATGTTATACTCACGATTCGCCTTTATAAGCTAGAGTAGCTTGATCATGAAATTCGTCATGATAAGGATGAATAGAAAATGTATGTAAAGTGTTTACTACTCTAAAATATTACTAAAGAATGGATTTTGAAAGAATACCGATCATTTTGATGATGGTGATCTACTTCAAAGTGCAAGTCCAAAGGTATTATTATTTGAATATACAGGCTTTGGACTATGTGTCATGTATATGGCGCCACTTTTGATGTTGATAGATTCTTTTAAAAAGGAAAAGGAAATGCTGAAACAGAATCTATAAAATATATTTGGCAGAAAAGAAAAGATTGGAAATATCCAATTTTGGTATATGGATGATATACATGTTATGGTTGTATTATTTGCTTGTTAAACAATGTGGTTCTTGGGTATTGGATACCGAATTGGTTGGTATGAAATTTCATACGGAACAACGCAATTCATGAACCACAATGACCTAAGTAACTAGCAAGAGAATATGTGATGATGTTCATCGAAAACAAACAAACCGTTGTTTGTATTTCTTGTTGACATCAAAGCTTGACTTCAAGATTTGTTTTAATAATTGTTATTTGAATCAGGTATTATGAGAACAAAGGTTGTTCAAATAATTACCGTATTCCATATAAGATGGATGATTTACATATCTAGTTGGAGAAATCACATCCATAAAACCTAATGCTAAAATGTCGCAAGACAAATGATTGAAAGATCACTTACGAAGTGACATCGCTGTTTAAATTATATTGAAAAGAAAACATGAAGAATCTTCATATTTATGGATTTTTGGAGTCTTTGATTTGATCAAGTGACGCTTGTGAGACTTTCCTCAGGATAATTAAAACTTCGTTCAAAGGCCAAAGAAGAACGAATGACTAAAATATTGGAATTTATACATATCGATGTATGTAGTCCATTATGTATAGTCGTATGCGATGGATTTCATCTCCATATGCTTTCTCCGGAAATTTGAGTGAATGTTCACTTAATGAGAAAGAAGTATGAAATATTTTAAAACGTTCAAAGACTTTCAAGATGAAGTGGAAAATCATTGTAACAAGAAAATAAATGGTTTATGATTTTATCATATGGGATTTATTTGAGTTACAAGTGTAACAAGAAAAATAAACGAATTATGATTTTATCATAAAAGGGATTTATTTAAGTTACAAGTTTAGCAAAACACCTAGATTTACATCTCCCGAAACACCATAGGAATATGGAATGTTTGAGATTTGTAATGAAACCTTGTTTGACATGGTTGGATCAAAGGTGTTATTTATGAAACTGCCATTATGTTTTAAAAGATTAAAACTTTAGAGACTTCCGCTTTTACACTGAAAAGAGCTCCATCTTTATCCGTTGAAATGACACCATGGAAGTTATGGTTTGGGGTAAAACCCAAGTTGTCATTTCTTAAATTTTGGTATGCTAAACATAAGTAAGATGTTTACAACCGAAGTCGGATGAGCATGTCTTTGTAGGTTATTTCGAATAAGAATTGGTTATTCCTCCATAACACCAAGGACAAAAGGGTTTGTCGCTTGAAACATGAAGTTTCTTGAAGAAGGAATTTTTCATAAATGTTAAGTGGGAGGACAATAGAACTTTGATAAGGTTAACGAACCTTAGCTATATGTGCTGAGTTGCGCAGCGCCGGAAAATGTTCCGGAGGCAGCCAGAATGCTCATGTATCACGTGCCTCAAAGGTTGCGGTCACGGAGGTCTAAAGTTCCTATTGAACCAAGGAGGTCGGAAAAACAATCAAATGATTGAGATTTGAGAGTAAATCATTATTGTTTGACAATGATGAACCGACTACAAAGAAGCGATGATGGGCCCTGACTCCGTCAAATGGCTTGAAGCCATAAAATCCGTGATAGTTCCATACACGAGAAATCAAGTTTTGAACTTGGAAGACCCTCCGGAAAGGTGTAAAAACCTATCAGTCGTATTTGGATCTATAAAGAAACAGACATGGATGTCTCGCATCTATGAAATATTCGACATGTTGTAATGTATTTTATGACAATGTTCAAAGGAGTTGACTATGACAAGATTGGATCTTTCATAGCGATATTTAGTCTGGATGGATTAAAGTAGCAACCACTACATATAATTTGGTATATGGTAGATGAATAAACAAAACAAAATTCTTCTAATAGAATGGTTACCTAGGACGTGTACAAGACAGAGTCCAAAGGGTTTTGTTAAATTCAAAGGATGCTAAAAGGGCATGCAAACTTCAATGGTTGAATTAAGCATCGCGGAGTTGGAATGTTCACCGTGATGAAAAGGGAGTTTTCATCTGGAGACGATGAAGATGCTTGCATTTGCAAGAAATTAAGTGGGAGCGCTGAGACATATTTCTAATACATTATGTGGAGGACATCTTGTTGATAAGAAATGATGTATCTTTTATTGACAAAGGTTAGGAATTTCATTTCGATGAAATACTTAGGCAAAACCCCAATATTTAGCATGAATGTCTATAGTGGATAGACTGTCACGCCAATATGGTTGTGCCAAACGTACATATATGAGATATTGAAGGAGTTCAATATAGAAACGACAAGAAACAGTTTTTGTTGCATGGACAGGAATTTAATCAAGATTCAAGTGTATCGACACTTGATAAGTGAAACAAGATTCAAGTGCTTTGACACTTGATGAGTGAAAGCAGAATGAATCATACCATGATATGTACACATCCAGATATGTCCTATGCTCTAAGTATTATGAGCATATACCAGAATGAATCATAAAATGATCATTGGACGATAGTGAGTATATTCTTATGATCTTTTTGAAAGAACTGAGAATATATTTGTGTAGAGGTGACAAACAATTACAAATAGTTCATTGTAAAGCATTACATTGATACTAGGTTTGTCACAAGATACAAATTAAGTTTATCTCAATTTAAACTATGGGTGGCACTGTTGGAGATATGCCCTAGAGGCAATAATAAATATAGTTATTATTATATCTTTGTGTTTATGATAAATGTTTATATTCATGCTATAATAGTATTAACAAGGAAACATTAATACTTGTGTGAATTGTAAACTTAAATTGAAGTCCCTAGTATGGCCTCTATACTTCACTAGCTTGTTGGTTGATTAAATGATTGTGGTTTCCATATCATGAACATTGAGATGTTATCAACAACAAGATCATATCGTTAGGAGAATGATATGGTGGACATACTCCTATTGATAAGCGTAGAATAAAGATCAAGTCATTTCAATAGTTCAATTGCTATATGCTTTCTGATACATAGTAACCTAATTCCTTCGACCATGAGATCATGCATATCACCTTTACCGGATGGATGCTTTGATGACATCAAACACCACACCGTAACTGGGTGGCTATAAAGGTGGCATTAAGTGTTCGGAAAGTATTGGTTGAAACACATGGATCAAGAGTGGGATTTGTCCATCCACATGACGAATAGATATACTCTGGGCCCTCTCGGTGGAATGTCATCCAATTAGCTTGCAAGCATGTTACTTGGTCACAAGGGATCACATATCACGGGAACGAGAAAAGAGTACTTATCGGTAACGAGGTTGAACTAGGTATGCAGAGATACCGACGATCATAACCTCGGATAAGTAAACTATCGTGAGACAAAGGGAAATTGGTATCGTATGTAAGTGGTTCATTCGATCGCAAAGTAATCGTAGAAATATGTGGGAGCCATATGAATTTCCAGATTCCTCTATTGGTTATTGTTCGGAGAAGTGTCTCGATCATGTCCGCATAATTCACGAACCGTAGGGAGACACACTTAAGGATTCGACGTTGTTTTGAGTAGTTATGGTATTATGAGAAAGAGACCGAATGTTGTTCGGAGTCTCGGATGGGATCCGGTATATCACGAGGTGATCCGGAATGGTCCGGAGAATAAGATTCATATAAGGAAAGTCCCGTTTCGGAGTTCGGGAATGATTTCGGTGTTTTCATCGGGAATGTTCTAGAAGGTTCCGGATTGTCCGACACTCCGGGGGGGAGGGTACATGAGTGTGTCATTGAATGATTGCATCATGTACTAAGTGTTCTTGCTGTTCCAAAAACATGAAAGTCAAATTGCCAGTTTGAAAGTCAAACGGCTAAAACAGGAAACTGTGGGAAACAGGAAACTGTGGGAAACAAGCAAGAGGAGTTGAACCAACCTGAGGAGGAGTTGGACTCCTCAGCCGGCGCCCAGCCTAGCCGAGTTGGGGAGGGACTCCTCCCTCCTGGCGCGCCAAGGCCCCTCCACCTATATAAGGAGGGCAGGGCCTCCTAGAGACACACAAGTTTCCACCTCTAATCTCGTGTTTAGAGCCGCTTGGTTTAGAGCTTCTAATTGCTTTAGCTCATGTTTAGAGCCTTCTAATTGGTGTGTCTAATATCTAGACCACTAATAGCCTCTCATAATCCACCATACTCGCTCGCCCGCTTAAGGGAAGCCTCATGATCTCCCTCTACTTCCGCACCACGCCGTTGTCTTCCGGAATCGCGAGGAGAGTGCTACAACCTCCGCTCACTGGAACAAGGGAGAGGAAGATCTTCGTCGAGTCGAACGTGTGACCGATCGTGGAAGGCCTGGCGGAACGCAGCTTGAAGGATCGTCCACACGATCTTGAGATCGGAAAGAGTACAACTACATCACCCACGAGAATCCGCTCTCGTTAAACACTTTGGAATCTTCGAGGGTAAGTTATTCCATCGACTCGTTGCTACAATCTAGTAGATAGATCTTGGCTTGTTTGTTTGTATGCGATAGAAAATTTTGTTTTCCATGCTACGAACCCCTACAGTGGTATCAGAGCCGTGTCTATATGTAGATCTGTTGCACGAGTAGAACACAATGGTCATTGTGGGCGTTGATGCTTTTATTGTAGATTGCTTTTTGTGTACTTTGCATCTTGCGACATGTTGGGATGAAGCGGCCCGGGCTAACCTTACATGACATCGTTCATGAGACTTGCTCCACGCTTGACATGCAACTTGTATTGCATAAGTGGCTTTGCGGGTGCCTGTTTCTCCTAGCATAGTTAAGATCCAATTTACAACGGGTAATCAACAATGCTAGTATCAATGTTGTGGTTCTTGTTCGTAAGTTAGAACGACACTTATAGAAAGCCCCAAACCACGTAAAATATGCAAAGAAAGTAGAGGCGTCTAACTTTGTTTTGCAGGGGTGTGCAGTGATGTGATATGGCCATGATTTTGATTATATTTGATGTATGCAATGTTCCTTATTGTAAGTTGGCAACCGGCAGGAGCCATATGGTTGTCTTTAATTTATGTTAAGACCCGCGTGTCTATTTAAAGTAGTTGTAATAGTTGAAGCCGGTGGACGACAACCATGGTGAAGCGTCATTGACCTTGATGCAATGCCGGTGATGATGGAGATCATGTTCGTGCTTGAAGATGGAGATCGGAAGCACAAAGAAGAAAGGCCATATCATATCACATATTATGAATTGCATGTGATGTTAATCCTTTATGCATCTTGTATTGCTTAGTAGACGACGGTAGCATTATAAGATGATCCCTCATGCACATGAATTTCAAATCATAAAGTGTTCATCCTTAGTTAGCACCGTTGCTAAAGCTTGTTGTTTTGAAGCACCACGTGATGATCGGGTGTGTTAGATTCTGCAAGTGTATACAACGTGAGCAAGCCAGATTTGCTCATGCAGAAACTAAGGTTTGATCTTGACGAGCCTAGCATGTACGACATGGTCTCGAACACGGATTACCGAAAGGTAAAGCATGAATCATATAGTAGATATGATGAACATGACGATTGTTCGCCATTGAAACTATATCAACTCTCGTGATGATCGGTGTTGATGTAGTGGATTTGGTTCGTGTGATCACTAAAACAATGTGAGGGATGTTGTTTTGAGTGGGAGTTCACCTAGTTTAATTTCATTAATTAATTTGAACTCAATTTGTCATAAACTTAGTCTAAACTATTGCAAATATGTTGTAGATCAATGGCAGCCCCTACCATCAATTTTAATGCGTTCCTAGAGAAAGAAAATTTGAAAAACAATGGAAGCAACTTCGCGGATTGGTTCCGCAATTTGAGGATTGTCCTCACAAATGGTAATTTGACCTATGTCTTTGGATGCACTGGGTGACCCACTGCAGCCCAATGCTTCCGATGAAGTAAAGAATGTTTACCTCGCTTGGAAGAATCAAGACTCCATAGTTCAAGTGCTATCTTGTATGGTTTAGAATCGAGCTTTAAAAGGTTTGAAGAGTCGACCCATATGATATTGTCGGCGATCTCAAATTGATTTTTGAGACTCATGCGGCAATTGAAAGCTATGAGGCTTCGAAAAGTTCTTTAACTACAAGATGGAAGAGGGCAGCTCCAAGGAGCATGTGCTTAAGATGTCCAGGCACGCAAACAAACTTCAAAGCTTGGGTATAGTGATTCCTAATGCTTTGGGATTTACCGCGTCCTCCATCCACGCCACCAAGTTACAGTGAACTTTGTGATGAACTACAACATGCAGAACATGAACAAAGAGTTGCCAGAACTGTTTGCTATGTTAAAGTCTGCAGAAGTGGAGATTAAGAAAGAGCACCAAGTGTTGATGGTCAATAAGACCACCAAACTCAAGAAAGGCAAGTCTAAGCAAAAGGAACACTTCAAGAAGGGTGGTAAGAAAGTTACCACGCCGACGAAGAAAACCAAGGCTGGACCAAAGCCCTAAACGAAAGTGCTTTTACGCAAGGGAGAAGGTCATCGAAGCGGAATTGCCCAAAGTACTTGGCGGATCTCAAGAATGGCAACATCAAGAAGAAAGGTATATCTGATATACATGTTATTGATGTGTATCTCACTAGTACCGTAGTAGTGCTCGGTATTTGAATCTTGGTTCGTTGCTCATATTTGTAACTCAAACAAAAGCAGAATAAACGGAAGCTAGCGAAGAACGAGGTGACGATGCGCGTGGGAAACGGATCAAAGGTTGATGTGATCGCGGTCGGCACGCTACCTCTTCATCTATCATCGGGATTATTTTTATACTTAAATAATTGTTATTTAGTGCCTGCGTTGAGAATGAACATTATATCAGGATCTTGTTTATTGCGAGACGGTTACTTGTTTAAGTCAGAGAATAATGGTTGTTCGATTTATATGAGTAATATGTTTTACGCACATGCACCTTTGATAGATGGTCTATTCTTATTGAATCTCGATAGTGGAAATACACATATCAACAATATTGAACCTAAACGTTTGAAATCAAGCGATAATTCGACCTATATGTAATCGCTGCCTTGGTCACATTGGAGTGAAGCGTATGAAGAAACTCCATTCCGATGGACTTCTTGAATCACTCGATTTTGAATCACTTGAAAGATGTGAAGCATGTCTGATGGGAAAAATGACTAAGACTCCATTTTCTGGTATGATGGAGCGAGCTACGGACTTATTGGAAATCATACATACCGATGTGTGTGGTCCAATGAGTGTAGCATCGCCAATGGTTATCGTTATGTTCTTACCTTCACAGATGACTTGAGTAGATATGGGTATATCTATTTCATGAAACATAAATCCAAACTTTCGAGAAGTTTAAGGAGTTTCAAAGTGAGGTAGAGAATCAACGTAACAAGAAGATTAAATTTCTACGTTCGATCGTGGAGGTGAATATCTAAGTTACGAGTTTGGCGAGCATTTAAAGAAGTCGGAATACTTTCAATTGACACCCGGAACACCACAGCGTAATGGTGTGTCCGAACGTCGAATCGAACTCTCTTAGATATGGATCGCTCTATGATGTCACTTCAGATTTACCGCTATCATTTTGGGGTTATGCATTAGAAACAGCCGCATTCACTTTAAATAGGGCACCGTAAATCCGTTGAAACGACACCGTATGAATTATGGTTTGGGAAGAAACCTAAATTGTCGCTCCTTAAAGTTTGGGGATGCGGCCTATGTAAAGAAGTTACAACGGACAAGCTTGAACCCAAAGCGGAAAAATGCGTCTTCATAGGATACCCAAGGAAACTATTGGGTATACCTTCTATCATAGATCCGAAGGCAAAATCTTCGTTGTTAAGAATGGATCCTTTCTAGAGAAGGAATTTCTCTCGAAAGAAGTGACTGAAGGAAAGTAGAACTCGACGAGGTTGTCGAACCTTCTCTCGAAATTGCGGTAGCGCAGACCGAAGAAGTTCCTGTGGTGCCTGCACCAATTAGAGAGGAAGCTAATGATGATGATCATGAAACTGGTTGAAGTTACTACAGCCTCGTGAGGTCAACGAACTCGTACCACTCCAGATTGGTATGATTCCGTTATGAGTGTCATGTTGGTGGACAACACCGATGACCCTGAGACATATGAGGAAGCGATGATGAGCCCAGATTCCAATAAATGGCAAGAAGCCATGAAATCCGAGATTGGATCCATGTACGAAAACCAAGTATGGACTTTGGTGGACTTACCGGATGGCCGGAAGGCTGTCGAGAACAAATGGATTTTCAAGAAGAAAACAGATGCTGATGGTAATGTTACTGTCTATAAAGCTCGACTAGTCGCAAAAGGGTTTCGAAAAATTCAAGGAGTTGACTACGATGATACTTTCTCACCAGTAGCGAAGCTAAAGTCTGTGAGGATTATGTTAGCAATTGCTGCGTATTATGATTATGAGATATGGCAGATGGATGTCAAAACAGCATTCCTCAATGGAGATATTGATGAAGAGTTGTATATGATGCAACCCAAAGGTTTTGTCGATCCTAAAGATGCTAACAAGGTATTCAAACTTCAACGGTCCATCTATGGATTGAAGCAAGCATCCCGAAGTTGGAATCAACGTTTTGATAAGGTAATCAAAAGTTTTGGTTTTATACAAACTTATGGAGAAGCTTGTATTTACAAGAAAGTGAGTGGGAGATCTGTAGCATTCTTAATACTATATGTGGATGACATATTGTTGATTGGGAATGATGTAGACCTTCTTAATAGTGTCAAGGAATATTTGAATAATAGTTTTTCAATGAAGGATCTTGGCGAAGCTTACATATTAGGCATAAAGATTTATAGAGATAGATCAAACGCCAAATATCATTGTCACAGAGTACATATTTGGACAAAGTTCTAAAGAAGTTTGGAATGGAAGAAAGCAAGAAAGGGTTCTTGCCCATGTTTCTCAATACGACCTTGAGTAAAACTCAAAGTCCAACATCGCGTAAGATAGAGAAAGGATGAGTAAGACTCATGCCTCGGACATAGGATCTCTAATGTATGCCATGCTATGTACTAGACCCGACATTGCATATGCCGTTAGTTTAACTAGCAGATATCAAAGTGATCCAGAGTGGATCATTGGACAGCGTCAAAACATCCTTAAGTACTTGAGAAGAACTAAGGATATGGTTCTTTCTTATGGAGGTGATGAACATCTCGTTGTTAATGGTTACACCGATGCTAGTTGGAAGACCGATCCGGATGATTCTAAATCACAACTGCACGTATTTATTTTGAATGGTGCAGCTAGCTGGAGGAGTGCAAAGCAAAGCGTTGTGGCGAGATCTTCAACCAATCGGAATACATGGTCGCCTTGAGGCTTCACAAGAAGCGATATGGATGAAAGAGTTCATTACAGAGCTGGGTGTGGTTCCAAGTGCTGGACCCAATGTCTATCTCTTGTGATAACATGGGCGCCATAGCCAATGCGCAAGAACCAAGGTCACACAAGAAGTCAAGATATCAAGCGTTTTCACGCTATTCGAGAACATGTCCGGGATGGGGATATAAAGATTTGCAAAGTACACAGATCTGAATGTGGCGGATCCGTTGACTAAACCTCTCCCGAGGGCAAAACATGACCAACACCAAACTGCCATGGGTGTTCGTATATTACCATGTAATCTAGATTAGATGACTCTAGTGCAAGTGGGAGATGTTGGAGATATGCCCTAGAGGCAATAATAAATATAGTTATTATTATATCTTTGTGTTTATGATAAATGTTTATATTCATGCTATAACAGATTAACAAGGAAACATTAATACTTGTGTGAATTGTAAACTTAAATTGAAGTCCCTAGTATAGCCTCTATACTTCACTAGCTTGTTGGTTGATTAAATGATTGTGGTTTCCATATCATGAACATTGAGATGTTATCAACAACAAGATCATATCGTTAGGAGAATGATATGGTGGACATACTCCTATTGATAAGCGTAGCATAAAGATCAAGTCATTTCAATAGTTCAATTGCTATATGCTTTCTGATACATAGTAACCTAATTCCTTCGACCATGAGATCATGCATATCACCTTTACCGGATGGATGCTTTGATGACATCAAACACCACACCGTAACTGGGTGGCTATAAAGGTGGCATTAAGTGTTCGGAAAGTATTGGTTGAAACACATGGATCAAGAGTGGATTTGTCCATCCACATGACGGATAGATATACTGGGCCCTCTCGGTGGAATGTCATCCAATTAGCTTGCAAGCATGTGACTTGGTCACAAGGGATCACATATCACGGAACGAGAAAAGAGTACTTATCGAACGAGGTTGAACTAGGTATGCAGAGATACCAGCGATCATAACCTCGGATAAGTAAACTATCGTGAGACAAAGGGAAATTGGTATCGTATGTAAGTGGTTCATTCGATCGCAAAGTAATCATAGAAATATGTGGAGCCATATGAATTTCCAGATTCCTCTATTGGTTATTGTTCGAGAAGTGTCTCGATCATGTCCGCATAATTCACGAACCGTAGGGAGACACACTTAAGGATTCGACGTTGTTTTGAGTAGTTATGGTATTATAAGAAAGAGACCAAATGTTGTTGAGTCTCGGATGGGATCCGGATATCACGAGGTGATCCGAATGGTCCGGAGAATAAGATTCATATAAGGAAAGTCCCATTTCGGAGTTCGGGAATGATTTCGTGTTTTCATCGAATGTTCTAGAAGGTTCCGATTGTCCCAAGACTCAGGGGAGGGTACATGAGTGTGTCATTGAATGATTGCATCATGTACTATGTGTTATTTCTGTTCCAAAACATGAAAGTCAAATTGCCGTTTGAAAGTCAAACGGCTAAAACAGAAACTGTGGAAGCAGAACTGTGGGAAACAAGCAAGAGGAGTTGGAACCAACCCGAGGAGGAGTTGGACTCCTCCAGCCGGCCCAGCCCTAGGCGAGTTGGGGAGGACTCCTCCCTCCTGGCGCCAAGGCCCCTCCACCTATATAAGGAGGGGCAGGGCTCCTCCTAGAGACACACAAGTTTCCACCTCTAATCTCAGGTTTAGAGCCGTTTGGTTTAGAGCTTCTAATTGCTTTAGCCTGCGGTTTAGAGCCTTCTAATTGGTGTGTCTAATCTCTAGACCACTAATAGCCCTCTCTCATAATCCACCATACTCGCTCCGGCTTAAGGCGAAGCCCTGCGGGATCTCCCCTCTACTTCCGGTACCACGCCGTTGTGCTGCCGGAATCGCGAGGAGAGTGCTACAACCTCCGCTGCCTGCTGGAACAAGGGAGAGGAAGGTCTTCGTCGAGTACCGAACATGTGACCGATCAGCGAAGCTTGGAACGCAGCGCCGGAAGGATCGTCCACACGATCTTGAGATCGGAAAGAGTACGACTACATCACCCACGAGAATCCGCTCTCGTTAAACACTTTGGAATCTTCGAGGGTAAGTTATTCCATCGACTCGTTGCTACAATCTAGTAGATAGATCTTGGCTTGTTTGTTTGTATGCGATAGAAAATTTTTGTTTTCCATGCTACGAACCCCTACAGTGGTATCAGAGCCGTGTCTATATGTAGATCTGTTGCACGAGTAGAACACAATGGTCATTGTGGGCGTTGATGCTTTTATTGTAGATTGCTTTTTGTGTACTTTGCATCTTGCGGTATGTTGGGATGAAGCGGCCCGGGCTAACCTTACATGACATCATTCATGAGACTTGCTCCACGCTTGACATGCAACTTGTATTGCATAAGTGGCTTTATGGGTGCTGCTTTCTCCTAGCATAGTTAAGATCCAATTTACAGGGTAATCAACAATGCTAGTATCAATGTTGTGGTTCTTGTTCGTAAGTTAGAACGACACTTATTGAAAGCCCCAAACCACGTAAAATATACAAAGAAAGTAGAAGCGTCTAACTTTGTTTTGCAGGGGTGTGCAGTGATGTGATATGGCCATGATTGTGATTATATTTGATGTATGCAATGTTCCTTATTGTAAGTTGGCAACCGGCAGGAGCCATATGGTTGTCTTTAATTTATGTTAAGACCCGCGTGTCTATTCAAAGTAGTTGTAATAGTTGAAGCCGGTGGACGACAACCATGGTGAAGCGTCATTGACCTTGATGCAATGCCAGTGATGATGGAGATCATGTTCGTGCTTGAAGATGGAGATCGGAAGAACAAAGAAGAAAGGCCATATCATATCACATATTATGAATTGCATGTGATGTTTATCCTTTATGCATCTTGTATTGCTTAGTAGACAACGGTAGCATTATAAGATGATCCCTCATGCACATGAATTTCAAATCATAAAGTGTTCATCTTTAGTTAGCACCGTTGCTAAAGCTTGTTGTTTCGAAGCACCACGTGATGATCGGGTGTGTTAGATTCTGCAAGTGTATACAACGTGAGCAAGCCAGATTTGCTCATGCAGAAACTAAGGTTTGATCTTGACGAGCCTAGCATGTACAGACATGGTCTCGGAACACGGATTACCGAAAGGTAAAGCATGAATCATATAGTAGATATGATGAACATGACGATTGTTCGCCATTGAAACTATATCAACTCTCGTGATGATCGGTGTTGATGTAGTGGATTTGGTTCGTGTGATCACTAAAACAATGTGAGGGATGTTGTTTTGAGTGGGAGTTCACCTAGTTTAATTTCATTAATTAATTTGAACTCAATTTGTCATAAACTTAGTCTAAACTATTGCAAATATGTTGTAGATCAATGGCAGCCCCTACCATCAATTTTAATGCGTTCCTAGAGAAAGAAAAGTTGAAAAACAATGGAAGCAACTTCGCGGATTGGTTCCACAATTTGAGGATTGTCCTCACAGCTGGTAATTTGACCTATGTCTTTGGATGCACATTGGGTGACCCACTGCAGCCAATGCTTCCGATGAAGTAAAGAATGTTTACCTCGCTCGGAAGAATCAAGACTCCATAGTTCGGTGTGCTATCTTGTATGGTTTAGAATCGGAGCTTGAGAAAAGGTTTGAAGAGTCGGACCCATATGATATTGTCGAGGATCTCAAATTGATTTTTGAGACTCATGCGGCAATTGAAAGCTATGAGGCTTCGAAAAGTTCTTTAAGCGCAAGATGGAAGAGCAGCTCCGTCGGTGAGCATGTGCTTAAGATGTCAGGCACGCAAACAAACTTCAAAGCTTGGGTATAGTGATTCCTAATGCTTTGGGGATTTACCGTCCTCCGATCCACGCCACCAAGTTACAGGAACTTTGTGATGAACTACAACATGCGTAACATGAACAAAGAGTTGCGAACTGTTTGCTATGTTAAAGTCTGCAAGTGGAGATTAAGAAAGAGCACCAAGTGTTGATGGTCAATAAGACCACCAAACTCAAGAAAGGCAAGTCTAAGCAAAGGAACACTTCAAGAAGGGTGGTAAGAAAGTTACGCCGACGAAGAAAAACCAAGGCTGGACCAAAGCCCAAACCGAGTGCTTTCTTGCAAGGAGAAGGTCACTTTGGAAGCGGAATTGCCCAAAGTACTTGGCGGATCTGAAGAACGACAACATCAAGAAGAAAGGTATATCGATATACATGTTATTGATGTGTATCTCACTAGTACTCGTAGTAGTGCACAGGTATTTGATCTTGGTTCGTTGCTCATATTTGTAACTCGAAGCGGTCTTTGCAGAATAAACGGAAGCTAGCGAAGAACGAGGTGACGATGCGCGTGGGAAACGGATCAAAGGTTGATGTGATCGCGGTCGGCACGCTACCTCTTCATCTACCATCGAGATTAGTTTTATACTTAAATAATTGTTATTTAGTGCCTGCGTTGAGCATGAACATTATATCAGGATCTTGTTTATTGCGAGACGGTTACTTGTTTAAGTCAGAGAATAATGGTTGTTCGATTTATATGAGTAATATGTTTTACGCACATGCACCTTTGATAGATGGTCTATTCTTATTGAATCTCGATAGTGGAAATACACATATCAACAATATTGAAGCTAGACGTTTGAAATCAAGCGATAATTCGACCTATATGTGGCAATCGTCTTGGTCACATTGGAGTGAAGCGTATGAAGAAACTCCATTCGATGGACTTCTTGAATCACTTGATTTTGAATCACTTGAAAGATGCGAAGCATGTCCGATGGGAAAAATGACTAAGACTCCATTTTACGGTATGATGGAGCGAGCTACGGACTTATTGGAAATCATACATACCGATGTGTGTGGTCCAATGAGTGTAGCATCATGTGATGGTTATCGTTATGTTCTTACCTTCACAGATGACTTGAGTAGATATGGGTATATCTATTTCATGAACATAAATCGAAACTTTCGAGAAGTTTAAGGAGTTTCAAAGTGAGGTAGAGAATCAACGTAACAAGAAGATTAAATTTCTACGTTCGATCGTGGAGGTGAATATCTAAGTTCTGAGTTTGGCGAGCATTTAAAGAAGTCGGAATACTTTCACAATTGACACCGCCAGGAACACCACAGCGTAATGGTGTGTCCGAACATCGTAATCGAACTCTCTTAGATATGGTTCGTTCTATGATGTCACTTACAGATTTACCGCTATCATTTTGGGGTTATGCATTAGAAACAGCCGCATTCACTTTAAAAAGGGCACCATCTAAATCCGTTGAAACGACACCGTATGAATTATGGTTTGGGAAGAAACCTAGATTGTCGTTCCTTAAAGTTTGGGGATGCGAAGCCTATGTAAAGAAGTTACAACCGGACAAGCTTGAACCCAAAGAGGAAAAATGCGTCTTCATTGGATACCCGAAGGAAACTATTGGGTATACCTTCTATCATAGATCCGAAGGCAAAATCTTCGTTGCCAAGAATGGATCCTTTCTAGAAGGAATTTCTCTCGAAAGAAGTGACTGGAAGGAAAGTAGAACTCGACGAGGTTGTCGAACCTTCTCTCGAAATTGTGAGTAGCGCAACACCGGAAGAAGTTTTTGTGGTGCCTGCACCAATTAGAGAGTAAGCTAATGATGATGATCATGAAACTTCGGTTGAAGTTGCTACAGAGCCTCGCAGGTCAACGAGAACTCGTACCACTCCAGATTGGTATGATCCCGTTATGAGTGTCATGTTGGTGGACAACACCGATGACCCTGAGACATATGAGGAAGCGATGATGAGCCCAGATTCCAATAAATGGCAAGAAGCCATGAAATCCGAGATTGGATCCATGTACGAAAACCAAGTATGGACTTTGGTGGACTTACCAGATGGCCGGAAGGCTGTCGAGAACAAATGGATTTTCAGAAGAAAACAGATGCTGATGGTAATGTTATCGTCTATAAAGCTCGACTTGTCGCAAAAGGGTTTCGACAAATTCAAGGAGTTGACTACGATGAGACTTTCTCACCGATGCGAAGCTAAAGTCTGTGAGGATTATGTTAGCAATCGCTGCATATTATGATTATGAGATATGGCAGATGGATGTCAAAACAGCATTCCTCAATGGAGATATTGATGAAGAGTTGTATATGATGCAACCCAAAGGTTTTGTCGATCCTAAAGATGCTAACAAGGTATGCAAACTTCAACGGTCCATCTATGGATTGAAGCAAGCATCCCGAAGTTGGAATCAACGTTTTGATAAGGTAATCAAAAGTTTTGGTTTTATACAAACTTATGGAGAAGCTTGTATTTACAAGAAAGTGAGTGGGAGCTCTGTAGCATTCTTAATACTATATGTGGATGACATATTGTTGATTGGGAATGATGTAGACCTTCTTAATAGTTTCAAGGAATATTTGAATAATAGTTTTTCAATGAAGGATCTTGGCGAAGCATCTTACATATTAGGCATAAAGATTTATAGAGATAGATCGAAACGCCAAATATCATTGTCACAGAGTACATATTTGGACAAAGTTCTAAAGAAGTTTGGAATGGAAGAAAGGAAGAAAGGGTTCTTGCCCATGTTGCCCAATATGACCTTGAGTAAAACTCAATGTCCAACATCGGCAGAAGATAGAGAAAGGATGCGTAAGACTCCCTATGCCTCAGCCATAGGATCTCTAATGTATGCCATGCTATGTACTAGACCCGACATTGCATATGCTGTTAGTTTAACTAGCAGATATCAAAGTGATCCAGGAGTGGATCATTGGACAATGATCAAAACATCCTTAAGTACTTGAGAAGAACTAAGGATATGGTTCTTTCTTATGGAGGTGATGAACAACTCGTTGTTAATGGTTACACCGATGCTAGTTGGAACACCGATCCAGATGATTCTAAATCACAATCTGGGTACGTATTTATTTTGAATGGTGCAGCAGTTAGCTGGAGGAATGCAAAGCAAAGCGTTGTGGCGAGATCTTCAACCGAATCGGAATACATGGTCGCTTCGGAGGCTTCACAAGAAGCGATATGGATGAAAGAGTTCATTACAGCTGGGTGTGGTTCCAAGTGCGCTGGACCCAATGTCTATCTCTTGTGATAACATGGGCCATAGCCAATGCGCAAGAACCAAGGTCACACAAGAAGTCAAGCATATCAAGCTGCGTTTTCACGCTATTCGAGAACATATCCAGGATGGGGATATAAAGATTTGCAAAGTACACACAGATCTGAATGTGGCGGATCCGTTGACTAAACCTCTCCCGAGGGCAAAACATGACCAACACCAAACTGCCATGGGTGTTCGGTATATTACCATGTAATCTAGATTAGATGACTCTAGTGCAAGTGGGAGACTGTTGGAGATATGCCCTAGAGGCAATAATAAATATAGTTATTATTATATCTTTGTGTTTATGATAAATGTTTATATTCATGCTATAACAGTATTAACAAGGAAACATTAATACTTGTGTGAATTGTAAACTTAAATTGAAGTCCCTAGTATAGCCTCTATACTTCACTAGCTTGTTGGTTGATTAAATGATTGTGGTTTCCATATCATGAACATTGAGATGTTATCAACAACAAGATCATATCGTTAGGAGAATGATATGGTGGACATACTCCTATTGATAAGCGTAGCATAAAGATCAAGTCATTTCAATAGTTCAATTGCTATATGCTTTCTGATACATAGTAACCTAATTCCTTCGACCATGAGATCATGCATATCACCTTTACGGATGGATGCTTTGATGACATCAAACACCACACCGTAATCGGGTGGCTATAAAGGTGGCATTAAGTGTTCGGAAAGTATTGGTTGAAACACATGGATCAAGAGTGGGATTTGTCCATCCACATGACGGATAGATATACTGGGCCCTCTCGGTGGAATGTCATCCAATTAGCTTGCAAGCATGTGACTTGGTCACAAGGGATCACATATCACGGGAACGAGAAAAGAGTACTTATCGGTAACGAGGTTGAACTAGGTATGCAGAGATACCGACGATCATAACCTCGGATAAGTAAACTATCGTGAGACAAAGGGAAATTGGTATCGTATGTAAGTGGTTCATTCGATCGCAAAGTAATCGTAGAAATATGTGGGAGCCATATGAATTTCCAGATTCCTCTATTGGTTATTGTTCGGAGAAGTGTCTCGATCATGTCCGCATAATTCACGAACCGTAGGGAGACACACTTAAGGATTCGACGTTGTTTTGAGTAGTTATGGTATTATAAGAAAGAGACCAAATGTTGTTCGGAGTCTCGGATGGGATCCGGGATATCACGAGGTGATCCGGAATGGTCCGGAGAATAAGATTCATATAAGGAAAGTCCCATTTCGGAGTTCGGGAATGATTTCGGTGTTTTCATCGGGAATGTTCTAGAAGGTTCCAGATTGTCCGGCACTCCAGGGGGGAGGGTACATGAGTGTGTCATTGAATGATTGCATCATGTACTATGTGTTATTTCTGTTCCAAAAACATGAAAGTCAAATTGCCAGTTTGAAAGTCAAACGGCTAAAAGCGAAGCGTGGGAAGCGAAACTGTGGGAAACAAGCAAGAGGAGTTGGAACCAACGGAGGAGGAGTTGGACTCCTCGGGCCGGCGCCCAGCCCTAGGCCGAGTTGGGGAGGACTCCTCCCTCCTGGCGCGCCAAGGCCCTCCACCTATATAAGGAGGCAGGGCTCCTCCTAGAGACACACAAGTTTCCACCTCTAATCTCGTGTTTAGAGCCGTTTGGTTTAGAGCTTCTAATTGATTTAGCCTGCGGTTTAGAGCCTTCTAATTGGTGTGTCTAATCTCTAGACCACTAATAGCCTCTCTCATAATCCACCATACTCGCTCGGCTTAAGGCGAAGCCTGCGGGATCTCCCTCTACTTAGGTACCACGCCGTTGTCTTCGGAATCGCGAGAGTGCTACAACCTCCATTTTCTGGAACAAGGGAGAGGAAGGTCTTTGTCGAGTACCGAACGTGTGACGGTGAGCGCTGCCGAGCAGCGCAGGAAGGATCGTCCACACGATCTTGAGATCGGAAAGAGTACGACTACATCACCCACGAGAATCCGCTCTCGTTAAACACTTTGGAATCTTCGAGGGTAAGTTATTCCATCGACTCGTTGCTACAATCTAGTAGATATATCTTGGCTTGTTTGTTTGTATGCGATAGAAAATTTTTGTTTTCCATGCTACGAACCCCTACAGGCACAATGTAATGGAAAGGAGATTCCATGATGGATTTGGATAAAATCCATAGTTAAGACATTGTGACGAATACTACAACAAAAAGGCTAAGTATATGACTGCTATAGTAGCAACAAAGGAGGGAATTTGTGTCAAGAAGTTTGTTATCAAACTAAGGTGTGGTTCGCAACGGGCTAACACTAAAGATATATTGTATGACAATAGTATCGACATGATTTAACCCCAAGGAACTAAAGGTCTCACCAAAAGACCAAATTTATACAATGCCATCTCATTGGAGAATGAGTGATGCATGGAGACGCAAAGACATGCAAATACACACGGACCTGAAAGCATCAGATCCATAGATTATGTTAACCACTTGCAATTGCGTATATGGAACACCAGAAAGCCATAGGTATTCAATACGCAAAGTTTTCAAACTAGATTATTGTCTCTAGTGCAAGTGGGAGACTGAAGGGAATATGCCCAAGAGGCAATAATAAAGTGGTTATTATCGTATTCCTTGTTTATGATAAATGTTTATTTTACATGCTATAATTGTATTAATACGGAAACGTTAATACATGTGTGTTTAATAAACAAAAGGTAGTTCCTAGTTATGCCTCTCTTATAAACTAGCTCGTTGATTAACATGATGATCAAAGTTTCCTGATCATGGACATTGGATGTTGTTAATAACGAGGTCACAACATTAGTGTAATGATGTGATGAACATTCATCCGAAGTATAGCATTACAATCAAAGTCATTGAGTTTATATTGCTATAACAACTTACGAAGTGATCCTAATCCTTAGACCATGAGATCATGTCAATCACTAACACCGGAAGAGTTTCTTGATAACATCAAACGTCACTCCGTAACTGGGTGATTATAAAGATGGATTCAGAACTAATAAAGTGTTATGTTGAGGCCCATGGATCGAGAGTGGAATTTGTTCATCCCGATGACGGATAGATATGCTCTTGGCCCTCTCGGTGATATCACATTGATTAGCTTGCAAGCAAGTGATTTGATCACTAGAATGTTATATCACGGGAACGAGAAAAGAGTGCATGTCGGTAACGAGATCAAACTAGTTATGGAGATACCGATGATCGAATCTCGGACATGTGATATATCATGAAACAAAGGGATTAAGATACTAGCGTAAAAGGTTCACACGATCCCAGAAGTCATCGTTGAATGTGTGGGAGGTAGTATGGATCTCCAGGTCCCGCTGCTAATTATTGATTGGAGAAGGGTCTCGATCATGTCTTCATTATTTGCGAACCGTAGGGTGACACACTTAAGGGATACCGACACCATTCGGAGCAAATGATATGCCAGAGAAAGAAAAAGGAAAGCGCAGGAATTTATTTCACTAGACACCGAAACTGTTTCGGTTGAAATTGCTGAAACTGGTTATGCATGTGAAATTGAAATGTTGTTAGGGGTTTTATGTGAATGTTTGTTAATTAAAGTAATTAACAAAATTCTGAATAAATAAATAAAAGAGTTTTATTTAAATGAGAGCTTGCATTAAATTTGGTGGAAATTTAATGCATGTGAGTGGATTTTTGAGTGGAGGCTTTTTAATGGGTGTGGAGGCTTTTCATTTTGAGTGGGAGCTCCACCCACATGAATGTGGAAGAGGTGGGGGCAGCCCCCATGGCTGGGCACCATGCCCCTTGGGTGCCCCCTCTCCCCTATAAAAGGCCCCCCTCTCCTCCTCTCAAACTACACCTCCTCGCGAAGGATCTCTCTCCCCCCTTTAGAACTTTCCCATGGTCTCGGATCTCAGCGAGATACATGTTCCCGGTGGCTTTTTCTGGAAGGATTTGTTGCTTCCGATGCTTCGCTGGAGCGAGGGCGCGGAGGTTGTCGGAGTACCCGTACGTGTGTGCGATCACGGATGCACCACTGCTTTGAGGTGCTGGACTTGATCGTGCTGGACCGGCTGGACCAGATGGACTTCATCACGATCTTGAGATCGGCAAGCGTTCGTCTACATCATCCACGAGTACAACCTCGTTAACGCTATTCGGTCTTCGAGGGTATGTATTCTATGGATGTATATCCACCCGTTGCTGGTATCTAGTAGATAGATCTTGGTATATAGATGTTCCCATCGTAGGAAAAATTTTGTTTTCTATGTTGCGAACCCTACAGGGATAACATCAAGAGGAGATCTGTCCCTTGGCGGCTTATGCTGGCTAGACTGGCAAAGCGCTGGGTCAGACTCAAGCCTCCGAGAGGTGGCCTTTTCCTGCTGTTTCATCGCCTTGTCCACCAGGTCATAGACCTGGTTCACCGCTTCGGGTGATCTATCCTGCTCCAGAAGGGTCTTGGCGACGGCAAGGTTGAGGAGAGGAGTGGGCATCACCTGCCTGCCTTTGCTATCAATGTATGGCTTGACCTGTGCCGGCTTCGAGGGATCCCATCCTAGGTTTCGCCTCACACCAGGATCGTTGATGACGTGAGACTGAGCTTTCTTGGCCTTCCGCTGCTGCAGCAGAGTCTTGTACTCAGCCTCCATTGCTCTAGCTTTCTCTATTGACTTTTGCGCATTGGCCAGATCTCGATCTAGCTTTACGCCTTTCTCCGCGATGGCTTGCGCTTCCTCCAGCAGCTGCTGGAGCTTCTCGTCAAGATGGACTACATTGCGAATATGAGCCACAGTCATAGGCTCGACGAGGACATTGCCGTACATCACTCTATCAGCCGGAGTGACTTGGGCAGCAGAAGACGTAGATGCTGGAGGCGGCGGGTTCGCGGTGTTGTTGTTGCTCGGACCGGTGCCGAGTTCCTGCGGCTGCTGCACTGGGTTAGGCGGAGGGGGCATGTCCTTTGCGCGATCATTGTCATCAGCAATAGGTGGTCCCTTCCCCTTGTCCAGCGCTATAAGCGGAGATCGTCCGGGTTGATCTTCATCCATCACCGTCCCAATGATGATGAACACCTCTCGGGACGTGACGGCGTTGTTGGCCTGCTCGTCGCGCTTGTAATCCTCCTCCATCTCCTGCGTGGCAGAGTCTAGCTCCTCCGGACTGAAGTCTATCTCTTCCAAATCTGCGCTGAAGTCGGCGTAGAGCGCGTCAATCACGGATTCGGAGGGTGCCTTGGCTTCCTCGATGACGGGGGGTGGAGGTGCAATAGCAGAAACAACGACTGGAGCCGATGGCGTAGCTGCGGTGATGGCGGCAGGGGCGGTGGTGGCGGTGGCTGAATCGGAGGGGCTCCGTCAATGAGCGCAAGGGCTGTCTGAGCTGCCTCCTAAGCCTCCGCGTAGTTGTTGACGGTGTTCACCATTCTTTCGAAGGTGAGGCGTCCTGAAGCCTGTTACCACCTTAGCGAATGCCGGAGAAACGTAACTTGGTCCAGTCCTTCCATAAAGTGATACATGGCATCATCATTGGGGCAATGTGCCAGATCGGCCCATATACAGAGCCACCTAGCAAGGTAATTGCAGGGGTTTTCGCCTTCTCTCTGAACACAACACGCAATATCGAAGATGGTCACCACTCCGACAAACTTGGATCTCTGTTGTCCAAACGCACAAACGAAGCCGGCGGACTTGCAGTGATCTTCAACCATTATATCCTGCACAGGGGCGGTTTGGGTGGGCCTTGAATTTTTCCGATCTTTGTCGGAAACCTTCGAGGATAGATCCGACATCGATCCTTCCGCAAACTTATCCTGCCCGTAGGCGGTCCATGCGGGTCTTGATGCTCCTCCGACCCCCAGGGAACTAGTGCTCGAGTCGGTTTCGCCGATGAAGAGGTGCATATCTCTGATGGGGACGATCGAGCACCGCGTAGGGTTCGTCTTCGCTGGGATCCAGAACTCGTCGGGAGGGACGATCAGAACGTTGCCGGAGAAGAGAACACGACCGATGGCTACGGTTTTGCCGATTCCCATGAAGATCTTGGTCCTCGCCCGCTGAAGAGCCTGAAGCGCCTCTTGCCCCACGATGGGTGCCAACTGTCGTGGTATTGCCGACGAGTACGCCATGGAGGGGTCCTCACAGTGCGTGTTTAGAGACGTGGGGGAAGGCGGATGGTTGACGGTGCAGTAACAGCTACCTGTGTTCATATCCCACAATGGTGGCAGAATCCTACTCCTGCTATAAATCACTATAAGGGAAATACGCTGAGTTACAGGGACTGGTTCGCTGTGCGAGGTGTGTCGTAGTCGACACTAGGTTGTCTGAGATTTTGCCCTAAAGGCTCCCATAGGCCCGACTTATATAGTCGCCTGTTCCTAGGGTTACAGGGAAAAGTCCTAGCCGGACAGGTTACAGAGTCCTACACTTCTTACAACTAGTCTAGCGTGTCTTGCACTCCAAGGCTCCGGGTACGTCGGTGACTCCTTCGATAGCCTTCCTTTATCCGGCATGGGCCTCCCTTCTGGATCCATCTAACTGGGCCGCCCAGCAGGCCATGGGCCATGCTACCAACTGTGGGCCACCCAGGTTATCCGGATAGGAGACATGCTATGAGGATACCCATATAGCATATCCCCAACAGTACAAGCGTCAAAGCTTGGGGATGCCCAAGGCATCCCCTTCTTCATCAATAAAAAGCTCAGGTATGTCTAGACAATTCATTTTTATTGTTTCATGCACAGTTGTGTTGTTCTTGGAGCGTCTTAGTTTTCTTTGCTTTGCTTAGGTTGTTTAGCTTTCTTGAATAAAGTAGTTTGGACCCCCGTTCTATCTGTGTTGTTTTGCAAATAAGTTGCTTGGTGTTGGAAAGGAGTAGTAAGTTCTTGCTTAAAGTGCAAGAGGAGCTTGCATTGACTGTGATTTAGACTTTAGCATGACATGCTAGGTGTTGTTTTGACCTTATGGTTAGTGATTATTGATGTAGCATGTCTTGTTCCAAACAATTGGGATTGCTTAGTGTGCCTTGAATAAATTATGTGTTGTTTTAGAATGCAAAAGCATAGTATAGTGGTATTCTCCTTTGATGTTTTGCTTGGGTTGACTTGGCACATGCTCACACCATGTTATGACTCTGACAAGTCACCGTTAGCCTCTATGATCATTTAGTCCTTGACTTGTAGTACCACTCGTTGCTTCGATTAGTAATGCTTTGTTGCACTGCATGATTATGGCCATTATTGCCCTCTTAGTTGGTTGATCCAGTCTTTTGCTAGCCTCCACTTGTATGACTAAGTTCTACTCATGTTTCCAACTCCCAAGAAACCAAGTTATTCCAAAGTGTCCACTATAAACTCCTATGCATGGTGTGTTACACCATTCCAAGTATATTCTTGTTTTCAGCTATCTTCCAATTAAAAACTATTTTGTTATGTGAAAACTTAGTGATTAAATCCAACACAAACTTGATGGCACAAAATATATTCTTTGCCCCTAATAAAATTGAACCATTGTGTCATCTATGTTTATACGTTGGAATTAGCAGAACCATACTGTCACGGGGAACGTTTTCAACATTGCACTTGTACTTTGTACTCAGTTGATATCATGCTCTTTTGTCTATGGATGTCACCGATGTGAAATAAAAAGGGAACTTGTAAGTCCATGGAGTTTGTATCCTGTGTTAGAGAAACGCCTGGGCCGCTAGCCTAAGCCATGCCTAATCATGGTGGAAACTTGCAGCATCACCATAGTGACATCTATGAATCATTCTTCTTATAAAAAAGAGACACATTGAGTAAAGAGGAAAGAGAGAAAAAGCAACATATTCCCATGGTAAATAAGAAGATTGCTGAGATACTCATTGTCTGCTTGCCTTGTCATTTTGGTTATGGGATAGCTCCTGTACCATGTGCAATAATGGCGGTTCTCAATGATATGCAAATACTTACAATGACAAGAAGTTACAGGTGACTAAAGTTGAGTAGCATGAGGTGTGGTCCTCGTATTCAAGGGACTTGAGATTTCCAACTTATAATTTGTCAAGCATATACTCCATCTTTGTTCACTTTAACCTTAACCACATCAAGATGCTTATGATAGGGGCAATGAGGCTGAAAGCTAACAAGTACCATAATTTTTGGAAGCTCTTTTTGAAACTTGAAATCCCTGCTTCCTTTACAAAAGGCCTTTTTTCCACCATTATTTGAGTCTCCACCTTCTACCTCTAGGCACCATTAAGAGAGCATAGTTGTCATTCTGTGTGCAGTGTTCCAAAGCTTATTAATTGATGCATATTGTGATATTACTTGTTCTTGCGCTATTTGTTTCTAGTCACCCTTGTGAGCTTTGAAGGTGTCCTATGCATATATTTGCTACTCTATGAGGGACAAGTTGATTGCCACTATGTTATGGTTTCTGTATGTGAAACAAACTAATGTTTTTCAATGCATGTTATTCATGATCTTTGTTTGTAGCTTGTCATGTTGCATGCATAGTTACTATGTCCTATTGTTAGAACTCCATCTTTCAGGCACATGTTTAGAGTTCTTTGATCCCATCTTTCAATGCTTTCAAATGGTTGGATCTTTATTGTGAGGGTGCATGTCACCTAAAAAATTATTCTTTTATCACTTACCTACTCGAGGACGAGCAGGAGTTAAGCTTGGGGATGCTTGATACGTCGGAAACATATCTATAATTTTTGATGCTCCATGCTTGTTTAGTATCTACTCTGCTTTGCTTGTCTACACTTTGAGGTGTTTTTACATGTTTTCTAGTACTAACGTATTAACAAGTTGCCACAGTGTCAGTTGCCTGTTTTCTCCTGTTTTTTGTTTCAGAAAATTTAGTAAAGAAATATTCTCGGAATTGGATGGGACAAAGTCAAAGTCAATAACTTTCCGTGGGGAACAAGAATCCATAAGACGAGACGGAGATGCAAGCCAGGGCGGCCAAACCCCCTTAGGCGCGGGTGGGCCCTGCCCCACGCTTGGGTAGGGTTTGACCCCCCTGGTCACCTCCTCGGCCTCCTCCTTCGCCTATAATAATCCCCTGATGCAGAAACCCTAAGAACCCGATCAAATCTCCACGAAACCTTCTGTAGACGCCTCCACCGTCGTCCCTAGATCGAGGGGATCTGAAGTTCTTCCTAGCACCCTGCCGAAGGGGAGATCATCCCGGAGGCCTTCTCTCCGGTATGATGCATGAGTAGTTCCACCTTGGACTATGGATCCATGTAGTAGCTAGATGGTTGTATATCCTCCTTTGTGCTTTCATGTATAGATCTTGTGAGGTCCGTTCATGATCAAGATCTAATCTATTTGTAATCATGCATGTTGTGTTTGCGGGGATCCGATGGATATTGATATTATTATGTTGGTTTCATTAATGGATTTGTCTTTATGATTCTATCATGTATGTGTTGTTTGTGATCTTGCATGCTCTCCATTGTTAGTAGCTATCTTGGCCAAGTAGTTGCTAGTGACTCCAAGAGGGAGTATTTATGCTCGATAGTGGGTTCATGCCTCTAGTTTCCAAGGGAAGTGACAGAAATCTCTTCGGATGTAGATGTGCTGTTGATACTAGGGAGAAAACAACGGTCTATTGTTCATGGAACATGTGGACTGTTTACCTTACACACTTTTCTTAAAGCAGTTGTCTGTTGCTTGCAACTTAATAACAGAGGGGGTTTAGATGATAACTTGAAGGTGGACTTCTAGTCAGAGATGCAGCTGGATGGCGGTCTATGTATCTTGTTGTATTGCCCAAACGAATCTCATAGGATCTTTCTGAACAGTAATTTCATTGTTATGCCTTGCTCAGTTCCTGTCAATTGCCTTGCTGTAATTTGTTTACCCTTCATGCCATGTTGTTTATCTAAGGAAAGCACCTCTAGTGAACTATGGACCCCGGTCCAATCTTTACCATTGATACATCTTCCATTGTTACTTGTTTACTTGCTACAAACCATTACCTTCCACACCATACGTTTAATCCTTTGTTACAGCAAACCAGTGAGCTTGACAACCTCACTGATTCGTTGGGGCAAAGTCTTGAGTTTGTGTTGTGCAGGTCTCCGTGTTGCTTGCAACACCTGTGTGATGTTTCCTTCCTCCTACTGGTTCGATAACCTCAGTTTCTTATTGAGGGAAACTTGCTGCTGTGCTGCTTCATACCTTGCTCTTGGGGTTTCCAACGAAGCGTCCCACGACAAGTGTTGGGCGCCATCAGAGGCTTGAGTCTATTGAGGAGTCACATGATAAGCTTGTGGCCAAACTTTTAAAGGAACGTGATAATGCCATTGCCAAGGCAAATAAGCTAAAGAAGGAGAAGGTTTAATTTGGGGCTACTCATGCTAGACTCTCTGAGAAACTAGAGAAACTTGAAATTGCTAACAAGGCATTGGATAGTGAATACTCTATTCTCAATGAGTCTCATGATCATCTCCAAACTCGATTTACTAAGTATGATGTCACTAGCACTTCTAATTTAATGTGTGCTCATGAAGAATTACTTGAAGAAAATGTTAGATTGAAAGATGATCTTGTCAAGGCATCAGTTCCCAAAGGTAAGGAAGTTCTCAATGAGCTCCTTTGAAAGAAAAGGACAAACAATGGAAGGAGGGACTTGGATATGTTCCCAAAACCAAGAAGAAGAAGAAGAAGAAGAAGAATAACAACAAGAAGAAGGAGACCAAGAATGCTCAAGCACAGACAAACACCTCTAAAAAGAACATCACGAAGGACAAAACTGATTATGTTGGTTTTGTAGGGTCTAACAATCCTCACTATGAGTTATTTCTTGATTATTATGGTTATTTTTTTTCTAGTTATGTTGGTCCTTATGATAATTACATTTATTGGTCTATTTGGGTTCCAAAGACCCTTGTTACTAACATGATAGGATCCATTGAAAAATGGGTACCTAACACCAAGAAGTAATTTTCTTGTAGGGCTATGCTTCCGGTGGGTCGAACTGGGTGCTTGATAGTGGATGCACAAGTCATATGACCAGAAGAAAGGATATCATCATGGAGATGAGGCCTAATCATGATCAAATAACGTCTCCTATGGTGATAAATCTAAGTCTAAGGTATTGGGTCTTGGCAAGGTTGTGGTTTCTCACAATATATCTCTCGTGGTGCTTGTTGATACCCTTGGTTATAATTTACTTTCTGTTTGTTCCCTTAATAAGATGGGCTTTGCAGTTTTCATTGGTGATGATTTAGTGGTACCCTTATGGATCAATTCTCTAAAGGTTGCTTTCGTTGGATAAGTCGAAAATGACTTATATGTGGTTAGGGTTGGAGGTGCAGGGCCCGCGTAAGCCCGCAAAGTAGAACATTTAGTATAAATTGTACTAAATATAGCGATAGGAATTGATTTTAACTTATACCATATCTACGTGAGCTCATGCAAAAAACCTGCCTGCAAGCCCGCCCCGCTTGCAGCCCTATATGTGGTGGACTTTTCGGGGAAAACCACGGCAGGTCCGATGTGTTTATTCAGCAAGGCCGACGCGGGCTGGTTATGGCATCTCCATGTAGACCATGTCAATATGAGAACTTTGCAAAGCCTACACAAGGGTGGATACATTCTTCGACTAAAACAAAATGTTTCCTTTCCCAAAGATCGTGTCTACAGAGCTTGTGTTGAAGGAAAGCTACATGACTCCCCATCGAAGGAAGACAATATCAAAGAAGATTTTGGAGCTCCTTCATGTGGATATCTTTTGTCCACCATCTCATGCACGTCTCGGTGGGAAGAAGTATTGCCTCGTCATTCTTCATGATGGTTTACTTCTGCAAGCAGAAAAGTGAGACTCAACAAATGGTCATCGACTTTTCCAACGAGGTTCAGCGACAAAACAATGTTCCAATATTGGCAATTAGAAGCGACAACGGATCCGATTTCAATAACTACACTCTTAATGAACTTTTAAGTGAAAAGAGGATAATACATCAATATTATGTTGCGTACACGCCTCAACAAAATGGTGTAGTTCAGAGGAAAAACCGGACTTTAATGTACATGGCAAGGTCTATGTTGGCTGAATTCAAGTCACCATATAACTTCTATGCTGAAGCTATATCCACCGCATGTCACTCGTCAAACCGGCTTTACCTCCACAAAATCTTGGACAAGACACCTATGAGATACTTACCAGTAACAAGTCCAACATTTCATACTTCTTGGTGTTCGGTTGTAAGTGTTTCTTTCTCATTAAAGGAGTTCAGTTATCTAAATTTGATTCTAAGGCTTTAGAAGGTAGTTTTTTTGTTTATGGTGCAAAATCCCAAAATTATAGAGTCTACAACAAGATCTCAGGAACTGTTGTAGAATCTTGTAGTGTGGTGTTCGAGGAAAATGATGGCTCTCATGTGGGGCAAGTTGATGTTTATTGACACAGATGTTGAAATACCCCAAGATGCCATAAGAATAATGGGTGTGGGATTTTTCTGCCCCATTGAGGAACCCCTTGTGGCGGATCAGGAAGGACAATGCTCTACACAAGTAGATCCCTCATCTACATAAGATCAACAAGATCCACCTGCTAGATAAACTACTACACCAACTCAACAACCTTCTAAAGATCATCCATCAATTGATCAAGCTGGAAGTCCCATGCTGGATTATCCACCTGGGGGCGGATTATCTGGCCCTGCTACTCCATCTCGTGCAAGGAATGACCAAGAAGAAGCTAAAACTCCCAGGCTGGATTATCCGGCCCTAAAAGTCCAGTACTGCATCCTACTATTATGGCTGCTGACCAAGATCAATGACAAGTATCTCCATCAAGTTTCAGTGCTGAACAAGATGTTGATCAAGGTCAAGCTAGTGGTCAAGACGAGTACCCAAACGGTGAAATAATTCTTCCAAGAAACAACAAGGATATTGAAACTCATCGCAAAGCTCGAGCTAAGAGGAATCTTGAACTCAGAAGTCACACTCTTGATAAAGTCGTGGGTGACCTTAGAAGGAGAGTGTCCACAAGACAAGAGTTGGCAATATTTAGTAACCACCAGGATCATATCTCTATGGTGGAACCTAAAAATGTTTTTGAAGCACTTGAAGATTCAGACTGGGTGGTTGCCATGCATGAAGATCTAGATAATTTCAAGTGGAACAAAGTTTGGAATTTAGTAGAGAAGCCCAAAATTTCCGCAATGTTATTAGCACAAAGTGTATTTTCAAGAACAATCAATATGAGAATGGAATTGTCGTAAGAAGCAAGGCAAGATTGGTAGCGCAAGGTTTCTCTCAAGTGGAAGGCACCGACATTGGTGAAACTTATGCTCTAGTGGCTCGCCTTGAATCTATTCATATCATCCTTGCTTGTGCAGATCATCATAATTTTAAATTACAACAAATGGATGTTAAGAGTGCATTTCTTAATGGTCTTCTACATGAGTTGGTATATGTAAAGAAAACCCTAGGTTTCAAGGACACCAACTTCCCGAACCATGTCTATAGACTCGATAAGGCGCTCTATGGCTTTAAACAAGCCACGCATGCATGTTATGATCATCTTAAAGAGATTTTGTTAGACCGTGGCTTCGAGGTTGGGCAGATCGATCCCACTCTTTTTACTAAGAAGGTTAAGGGGGAGCTCTTCATATTCCAATTATATGTAGATGATATTATCTTTGGCTCTACTAACCAAGCTTTTAATGATGAATTTTCAAAGCTTATGACTGATAGGTTCGAGATGGCTATGATGGGAGAATTAAGGTTCTTTCTTGGATTCCATATCAAGCAACTAAGAGAAGGAACCTTCATTAATCAAGCAAAATACATCCAAGACATGCTTAAGAGATTCAAGATGATGGATCTTAATGGCGTTGCTACACCAATGCAAACTAAATGTCATCTTAGTTAAATCCCAATGGTAAAGATGTGTACCAAAAGGTATATCGGTCCATGATTGGCTCTCTCCGTTACCTTTGCACATCTATACCCTATATTATGTTGAGTGTAGGAGTGTGTGCAAGGTATCAAACAACTCCTAAAGAAAGTCACCTAGTGGCGGTCAATAGAATCTACCGATATTTGGTTCATTCCACAAACTTTGGTCTCTAGTATCACAAATTATCTAATTTCTCTTTACATGGATATACGGACTCTGATTGGGCTGGTCATAAGGATGATAGAAAATCAACTTATGGAGCTTGTCAATTTTTTGGAAGATATTTGGTATATTAATCTTCGAAGAAATAAAACTATATATCTCTCTCCACCGCCAAATCTGGATATATGGATGAGGAAAACTTTAAAGGAATACGGTGTCGATTGTGACAAAGTTCCTCTTTTATGTGATAACAAAAGTGCTATCAAAATTGCTTACAATCCAGTGAAACATACAAGAATGAAGCATACTGAGATTCGTAATCATTTTATACGGGATCATGTTGCTCGTGGTGACATTTACTTATCTCTTTTGTGAGCACGAAGAATCAACTTGCTTATATTTTCATCAAGCCACTTGATGAAGAAAAATTCTGTTACTTGAGGAATGAGCTGAATATATGGATCTAAGGAGCTTGGCTTGATGACTCTTGCATACTTACTTATTTCTCTTCCTTTATCTTGTTTAGATGTGTGCATAAACATAGGTGGAGTATGGTCCTAATTTATTGGGCTAACCCTCCCCCATAATTCCGAAAGAAAGATAAATCATTTCTATTAATATAATCATGTGATATGTGAGCTTATTGATGAGTATTGGTCATGAACCCAAGATATATCTTTGCGGTGTCATACCATCCACTCCAACATGGTGGCTTTGTCCACCGCACTATTCCTTGAGAAGAGTTGGTTCTTTGTGGTTTTTATTGGATTTTATTGCTTATCTTATGTCTTTATAGAAAACAAACCCATTATTGGCTTTTCTTTGATTTCACTTTTACAATTTTGGGTGTGTAGTACCATCACAGTTTGGATATCTAAACCTAAGTCTTTCTCCCTCCTTGAGACATCTTTGTTGCACACAAGTCCTTTGTTGAAACTTGTGAGGGTGTTGTTTGGGGTGTGCTAGCCTGAATCTGTGTAAAACAGAAAATTCAGAGAGGGCCGGATTATCCGCCCCTAGTGGGGGCCGGATTATACGGCCCGGGCGGAACTACCTTCTTAGGGTTGGGCGTCGGATGGAAGGGGATCAAACATATAAACCACTTCCACCATGACCCCTCTCTCTCCCTCAACCTCCGCCAGCCTCCACAAACCTCCCCGGTGTCGTTCTGGCCACCGGATCTTCTTCGGAACTCGTCCAGGTACCTTCTCCTCTGAGTACTTCTTCCAATGAGTGAGGATAAATCGCCCATTCTTATATTTTGCATGGAAGTTGTGTTTTTTTGTTGAAACTTGGTTTAGAGGTTGCCCTTTGCTCCATATGTGTGTTAGAAATCGTAATCTAGAAACCCTTGTGCCCGATCTATTGTTATACTATCAATCTAAGGTGATCTGGAAATTTTCGCCGGGGCTATATTATCCGCCTTGGCTAGGCCAGATTATCCGGCCTGGAAGGATTGCTCCTGGTTCATTTTTTCTCAAATTAGAGTCTAATATATATTTTTCTTGTGGTTTTTTTCTACTATTTTTAGAAATCCTCCTGGAATTGTGTGTGCTTATCTATTTGCTATCTACCTCACTCGTTTCACAGGTGGTTCTCTGAAGTGAATATGCCCTAGAGTCAAATATTGGATGGCATATTTCATAAAGTTTATGATTATGTTTTATATCATGCTATAAATGTATTGATTAGGAAATTTCAATACACGTATGTTATGTAAACTGTAGGGGTTCGTAGCATGGAAAACCAAAAATTTCTACCGCATGCACACAAACAAGCCATGATCTATCTACTAGATTGTAGCAACGAGTCGATTAGAGTACTCACCTTCAAAGATTCCAAAGCGGTCAACAAGAGAAGATTCTTGTGGGTGATGTAGTCGTACACTTGCCGATCTCAAGATCGCGTAGACGATCCTTCCGGCGCTGCGTTCCTGCAGCGCTTCCGCAGTCGGTCACACATTCAGTACTCGATGGAGACCTTCCTCTCCCTTGTTCCAGTAGGCAGCGGAGGATGTAGTTCTCCCCTAGCGATTCCGGCACCACGACGGCGTGGTCTCGGAAGTAGAGGGAAAATCCTGCAGGGCTTCTCCTAAGCTGGAGCAGATTATGGTTGATCTAGGGTTTCCGGCGATCTAGGTTTAGAGGGCCAGAGAGGAGGAGGAGGTGTCGGCGGCGGCTAGGGCGACGGCCGACGGCCGGTGGCGTGCAGAGCATCGGTTGAGGGGGTGGCGGCGCACTTGGCAGTGGGAGGGCTTGTTGTGATCTCTTGGGGCAGCCCCTCCCCTCTATTTATGAGAGGGAGGGCAGCTTGGGAGAGGGAAGTTTGAATCCTTCCCCAACTCCCTCTTTTTGTTGGAAGGAAAGAAGGACCCTTTTCTTCTTACACTATGAAACCATTGTTCCAGTTTGACTTTTAAACCTGCCTTTAGACTTGCAATTTGGAGCTTAATTCCTCTCTTGCAAATGGCCAACCAAGTCACCTAGGACATGATCTAATCATTCCACTTAAACATGAAACATTCATGAACCATTCCCCTTCCGGTCTAGTGAACCTTCTAGACCCTTCTAGAACCACTCCGATGAAAACATCGAAATCATTCCCGAACTCCAGAATTGGACTTTCCTTTTATGAATCTTATTCTCCGGACCATTCCGGATCTCCTCGTGATATCCCGGATCCCATCCGAGACTCCGAACAACATTTGGTATCCCTATTTACATTCCATATCTAGTAAACAACATCGAATCATTAAGTGTGTCTCCCTACGGTTCGTGAATTATGCGGACATGACCGAGACACTTCTTCGATCAATAACCAATAGAGGAATCTGGAAATTCATATGGCTCCCATGTATTTCTACGATTACTTTGCGATCAAATGAACCACTTACATATGATACCAATTTCCCTTTGTCTCACGATACTTTACTTATCCGAGGTTTGATCGTCGGTATCTCTTCATACCTAGTTCAACCTCGTTACCGATAAGTACTATTTTCTCGTTCCCGTGATATGTGATCCCTTGTGAGCCAGTCACATTCTTGCAAGCTAAGTGGATGACATTCCACCGAGAGGGCCCAGAGTATATCTATCCATCATATGGATGGACAAATCCCACTCTTCATCCATGTGCCTCAACACATACTTTTCGAGCACTTAATGCCACCTTTATAGCCAACCAGTTACGGTGTGGTGTTTGATGTCATCAAAGTATCCTTCCGGTGATGGTGATTAGCATGATCTCATGGTTGAAGGAATTAGGTTACTATGTATCGGAAAGCTTATAGCAAACAAACTATTGAAATGACTTGATCTTTATGCTACGCTTATATATAGGAGTATGTCCATCATACCATTCTCCTAATGATATGATCTTGTTGTTAATAACATCTCAATGTTCATGATCGGGAAACAACGATCATCTTATTAACCAACAAGCTAGTATTACAAAGAGGCTTTACCAGGGACTCTAATTTAGTTTACAAATCACACAAGTATTAATGTTTCCGGTAATACTATTATAGCATGAATGTAAACATTTATCATAAACACAAAGATATAATAATAACCACTTTTATTATTGCCTATAGGGCATATCTCCAACATAAACAACCAGTAGTTCCCGATGAAACTCTAGTCACTAGTTCATTGGTCAATGGATGATCAAAGGTTTCTTGATCATGTTGGTGCCTCGGCACCTAATTGAAAATGAGTTAATTTAATTGGAGAATGAGATGGTGAACATACCTTATATATAGCATCGTATCACGATCATGTCATAGATTTTAGGTTATGATGATTAGGAAACATAGTGACTCTTTCCTTAGACCATGAGACCATATCAAATCACTATCACCCGAGGTTACTTTGATGGCACATAACATCACTCAGTGAAATGGTGGTCATAAAGGTGTCATTGGGTATCCGAAGGAACAGGTTGAGGAGAATGTTTCAAGAGCGGGATTTGTCCATCTGCATGACAGAAGATACTCTGGGCCCGCTCGGATAAGTTATATCCATAAGCTGTGCAGCGTGTGACTAGGTCATAGGGATATCACTTATCGGATCGAGTAAAGAAGGTATTTTTGGTAACGAGGTTGAACACTGACATAGGGATGCCACTTGATCAAAGCCTCAGACAATACATTATCGCAGAGACAAAAGGAATATGACACAGTGTTTACGGTTCAACGACAAATATCATTGAGTACACAGGTGGTCATTCTGGGCATCCATGTCCCGATGTTTATCATTGGTCAGAGAGGAGTCTTGGCCATGTCTATAGTATTCTCGAACCGTTGGGTAACATGCTTAAGGGCTTGATGAAGCTTGGATATTGTTAATGGCTAGTTTGAATCACTGAAGAACTGAGAAGAGAGAGACCAGAAAAGTTTTGGGGACTGTAACATCCCTAAAATCATCATTTCAAATATGGCATATCATTCATGCATGCATATAGTTTTGAGATCAATTTCAAACCAAATTCAAGAAAACAGAAGCACATAGTGCTATCATTTTATGTGAGCAAACTTAAATCAAATGGCCATCCCCATTTGAGAGCTTGAATGTTTCAAACCAAGATTGTTTGTCTTCCTTGTTGATTGGTTTGAGTGTGGAATTAGAACAAAATTTTACAAAATAAAAATGGGTTCAAAACCATTTTCAAATCTTTTGCAAACCAAGTGCAATGTCACTGTTATTTTTGTCTTTCCAAAAATGACCAGGCCAATTCAAAGTGACCACATGGTTTTATGCCAAGTTTTGTGACTATTGCACACTGCAAAAATCCCAAAAATATTTGAATTCAAAAAGAGTTTGAATTCATTTGAAACTCAATCCAGAAAATCAATTCAGAAATAGAAAAGGATTAAAGAAAAAGAAAAAGGCAGGCGATCCTATTCTAGCCCAACAGCAAAACCGGCCCAGCTAGCCCACCCGGGCCACCTCTCTCACTCTCGCATGCGCGGGCGCGCCCAATGAGTCGCTGACGCTCGGACCCCACTCCCTCTCTCCTTATTTCGCTGATAAGCGGGCCCTCTCCACGTCAGCGTCGTCTTCCCCATTTTCTCGCGCGCAGACACCGCTCCGCCGTTACCACCGTGCAGTGACGCCGCGATTAAAAATCGCTTAAATTCCATTGATTCAGCGCGCAATCCTCGCCCCGCTTCTGGCTACTTAAACCCCTCGCCGCCGCTGTTACTTCCCCCCACTTTCCTCGCTCACTCCGCTACTAGGCCGCGCGCCTTCGACCTCGAAACCCCGCAGCACCGACGACCTCCGGCGACTGATTCCGGTGAGCTTCGACCGCCCCCCTTTCTCTGGTTCAAACTATTGTGCCCAGCGTGATCTCGGGCATCTCCTGATACTCTTCGCTTGCCTGCTCGTGACCCAGGACGTCGTCCCCGTTCGTTCCTGCATCCGACCGAGCCGCCGCTCAACTCCGGCGACCAATTACGGTAAGCAGAGCGCGCCCCTTGCCCCCTCTTTCATACGAGGATGTTCGCCACTGTTTTGCGCGTCTCCTAATCCATCTGGTTCATGCTAAGGCGACACGAAACCTCGGCAACTACATCGTCTGCAACCTCCCGACGCCGTGCACGACTCCGACGAGCTCCAGCAGCCCCTGCCGTGCGCCCCTTGCCAAGCCACCTCCACGTTGAGCTTCGCCCCGACCCTGCGATTCTGGTGAGCACACTCTTTCCTCCCCGGGCGACCTAGAACGCCGGCACCGTCACTGGCAGAGCGCACCGCCGCTCGCCGTCGCCGCGCGCCGCTAGAACGTGGTCGCTTGATCGAGAGTCGTTGGATCTAGATCCAACACGCGTAATAGAATCACTTAAGCGAAGCGGTACGTTAGATCTGAGCCGCGCGATTAAGTTAGATCTAGTGGCTCATAAGCGTGATCCGACGCGAAACGGTACGCGCCAATCCGACGCGAAGCGGTATGTTTAGTTTAAAAACAGAATTTGAATCAGATTTGTATCCAAATTTGATTTGCTTGTAACTTTTGATTCCCACGTTAGATTTTAGCAAATTTTATACCGTTGGAATCAGGGAGACAAGCCCTTTCTGTTTATGCAATGTGTTTAGTGTTTAGTTTCTGTTAAAATGACTTTATTTGCAGAAACTTGTTTAGGACTATTTTGAGTATATAAATTGTTTGGGAAATTGTTTTAGTGTCAAATAAACTTGGTTTAGCAAGTTTTTGACTTGTTTATGTTTCAGTACTATGCACTTGCTTGGTTGGGTTCTAAAAATCATCACTTAGCATTTTGCATGCATGCATATATTTATGTTTGTATATGAATTGTGTGTAATTTTGTGCTACCATTCTTTGTGTAGACTTTGGTGCTAGTGATTGTGATTGTGAAGAGTGATACTCTCCCAACTACCAAGGCAAGTGGTACTTCATGAATATGTCTATCCCTATATTTTTATACAAGCATTAGAAATTTATTGCTAAGTCTTGCATGTTACTATTTTGCCAAATGCCATGTTGGGAAATCCTAAGTAGTTGTAGAATTTGTAGGAACTTTCTAAGTTAAGTTACTATCTATGCCATGCTTAGCCTAGCTAGTAGCAAACAAGGGTTGGTAAAATATACATGCTATGGTGAAAATATTTCTAAGTCTATGGACTTATGTTTTTTTTAATAAAACAACTAAGTCAATGAATCACCTGGGTGGAATGGTAATTGCTTGGTGGTTTTTGGTTGAGTGGTTACACAAGGCCCATGGCTATGGTTTACCTTGTGTATCACACTTGTGGATTGCCACCCAGGAACAAAGGGATTTTAGAGGCCAAGTGTTGAGAAGCTTATAGTGCAGCCACTTGGCAATATGGGCTTTGCCTGGATCACATAGGTTGCTAGAACTTAACCATTTGGACAGTTGGTGGTAGTGGGAATGATAGGTTGGAACGCGTCCATTTGGTCTAAGGGAAGGCTTCTGAAAGGTCCTGTCTTGGTGAAACCAAGTCTGGTGGGGAAAGTGCACAACCTCTACAGATGGAAAAATCTAAGTACTTAGCCAAGTCCACGGCAATGGACAACTTGAGCATCAAGGCATGGAAGCTATCAAGAATCTCATCACTCCAACTTCTAAGTAAAACCTTGTGGGTGAACAAGGGTGAAGGACCTCAATGTCTATTGATGGTTTCTTGGGAAAAGTTTTGACAAAGAAAAACATAGTGATTTCAACTAATAGGAAAAACCTATTTTGAGCAAATCAAGCCAAGCTACACTTAGCCAAATTGCATATAGTAATATAGTCCACTTAAAATTTACTAAGGTATCACTTGCCAATACTATTCCAAAGTATTGACCCACTGTGGCTGTAACTTGTGATGTTGCAGGTTACTCTGATGAGGATTAGGTGTCATGAGTCTACACTCAACATGTTTGCATGTGGCACATGAAGATGAAGACTTATATTTATTTACTTATTCAAACTCTTGTATTAGGCTTGTGGCCTTGAGTTGTAAAGACTATGTTTAAGCTCTGGAATGGATGTAATAAATGACCTTTGTATCTGTGTACTTCATCTTAAACTGTGGATGCTAGCAATGATCTAGGGACTAGCATTGCAATCACAGGGATCCTTTTCCTTTACAAAGGAGGGATCTTACAGATGGTATCAATGACTTTGGAGTGTGAGACAGAATTCCCCAAGGCTCTCATGGACCTCATGGTTGCATTAGAGATACAAGGTGCAGCTGTGTACAAGGGATTTCCATTGATGGATGAAGGAGTGGAATACTGGTGGGTGCAACTTCACTTGTATAAAAACAAGGAAGACAACCATCAGGAAAAAGGATTCTGCATGTTCACAAATTCAGTGGTGCACCCTACATTCTTTGAATCAGCAAGGGATGCAGCTTGGAAGACCATCAAAGAACTTGGTGACAGAGTCAAGTGCAGAATGCTCAACCTCCAAAATGAACTAAGGAAAGAGAAGGAACATACCCAAGAGTTGGAAGCTACCAACCAAACCTTAAGAGGAGACATTATAGACTTAGTGATGGAATCATGTGAGCAAGATAGGCTGATTGCTTCTAGAAACATTGTGTTAGCCAAAAGATCCAATGAGATTGGATTGTAAACGTACTTCGTTAGTTGGACCACCACCTATCACCCTATTTTCCAAAATGTTGCTTAAAAATAAGTTTGAACCTTGGTGTTGTAATGGTTTCATGTATGCATGACTTGTGTGTTTTGCTTCCCAAGGATATGTATGTGATGTTTTGTCTTTTGCTTTATCTTGATTTGTGTTGTTCTAACTTTTCTATCTTATAAATAGATGCCTATTACCATCAACACTGTTGAGGAGTTCCAGGTTACCCGCTTTGGTCCTCGTATCGTTGAGCTTACTACTTTGCTCAATCTCCCTCTTCCCACCATCATGGTGCATCCCCTCACCAAGTTTGAGAGGAAGGACCTCTGGGGCTTCAAGGTGAACCAGCCCGGACGCCAGACAAAGCCTACTACGGAGGCCATCATCTTCAAGCTCATGCACGATGATAGGGAGAGAGGCATCGAGGTAGTGATGCAGGATCTGATAGGACGTCTGCTAGGACGACACTCCCGACAGGTTAGAGGCACCCACTTCCACGTCTTCGGAAGACGTGATGAGGACGGAGAGTCCATAGACTTCGAGGATGATTCGAGGGACGCAGCAGAGCCGATACGCCTGTACCTCTAGGACTTAGAGTCTCTCATTAGGCACGTGGACACGGACAGGACCAATGTCATGCTCAGCAATGATGAGCTCAGTGCAGCTCATGAGAAGGACAAGCTCTTCGCGCAGCAGGACGAGATAGTCAAGGAAATGGAGGAGAAGTTCGAGACCCAGGACAGGAAGTTCAAGAGTCAGGAGAAGCGTGTCCAGGATAGGAACAAGAAGATCCGGGACATGACTGAAGAACTGCAGTCCAAGGACTTCGAGCTAGAGCAGCAGCAGTCGGTGATAGAGAGGCTTCATTCCCAAAAGAGGGCTCTCAAGGCCAAGATAGAGTCCTTGACCACTACTATCGAGGAGAACAAGGCCGCGATGGAGAACGCATGTCTTAACTTTGTCGAGGAAGAGATTGATGCCGATGAGTAGACTTGACTACTCGTTTATCTTTTATTATCATACTTGTTATTTGAGAACTTGTTATTGGACCATCCGACATGTGGATGGCTTGCTACTTATGTGTTTTACTTTGTGAGCTTGTTATCTTGTTGTTGAACTTTTATCTTGTGTTGCATACTATTTGTTTGCTTATGTGATGTAATGTGCATGAAAGCATCTATGGGTATCTCATTCTTATCTCTATTTGAACAAACCACAGATGCCTCCCCATCGTGCAAAACCCAACCCCAACAACAACAACAACAACATCACTCCAGAATTGCAACAAATGATGACTGCTCAAACACAGCTGATGCAGATGATGACAACGTTCATCCAGAACCAAAACAATAACAACAACAACAACCCTCCGGGTTTTGATATGCTCACCAGGTTCTTGAGGTTGAGACCAGCTAAGTTCTCAGGGACGACTGATCCCATGGTGGCCAACGATTGGCTACGTTCTGTGAACAAGGACTTAGTAACCATGGGCTGCACGGATGCTGAAAAAGTCAGATTTGCAGCACATCTGCTGGAAGGGCCAGCCGCCACTTGGTGGGACAACTTCCAGATCACCACTCCCATAGATGAAGTGACATGGGATATCTTTGAGGATGGCTTTCACACTGCTCATATCTCATGAGGAGTGATGATCCTGAAAAAAGAAAGAGTTCCACAATCTGAAACAGCGCCACCGCAGCGTAGCTGAATACATTGAGGAGTTCAACAATCTGGCGCGTTATGCACCGGATGAAGTTGACACTGATGCCAAGATAAAGGAAAAATTTCTTGAAGGCTTGAATGATGAGCTGAATCTGCAATTGGCTGTGGCATATGTTCCCACTTATCAGTCGCTCTGTGACAAAGCTGCAATATTGGAGAACGAAATGAAGCAAGTCGAGAGTAGAAAGAGAAAGCACTCCGACAAGCACAGCTCAGGATCGTCTCACAAACGATCTCACTATGATGAAAGCGGAAGCTCAGGATCCCACAAGCATGGGAAATTCAACAAGCACCACAACCACAACCGTCATGACAATAAGCATCATCGCAATCATGACAATGACAAGTACAAGAACCACAAGAGTGGACATAAGAGCCACCACAGTGGTAATGGTAGTGGAAGTGGAAGTCAGCCTGTTAAAAGAGACATCAGTCAGGTTGAATGCTTCAAATGCAAGAAGATGGGGCATTATGCAAATGAGTGCCCTGAAAAGAAAGTTAAAGGACCTATCAAGCCCAACCCTTTCCAGAAGGGACATGTAAACCACATCAATGTGGAGGAGGTCTATGAGGAGCCTGATGCTGTTGTTGGTAAGTTCAGACTCAATTCTATTCCAGCATTTGTACTCTTTGATACTAGTGAATCTCATTCATTCATATCAAGAGCATTTGTTGAAAGAAATGAACTACCGGTAGAAACTATTGGGTGTCCTATAAAAGTAAGTTCTCCTGGTGGAGAAATGATAGTGAATTCAGGATGTCATGATCTAGTCATAGAATTTGGGAAGTATAAGTTTCCCGTTAACTTGATAATTCTAAACTCCCAAGGATTGGATGTCATTCTGGGAATGGACTGGATGACTAAGTACAAAGGAGTGATAGATTGTGCCAACCATACTGTCTCACTTACAACTCCAGAAAATAAAAGGATCAGATTCAAGACCAGTTTTGAAGCAAAAATGAGTATGCTTAATTCTCTTAAGGGGGTTAGCATGGATAGTGTGCCAATTGTGAGAGAGTATCCGTATGTGTTCCCGGAAGAATTGCCGGGAATGCCACCAGATAGAGATGTGAAATTCCTGATAGATTTCGTACCAGGGTCTGGACCAATAGCAAAGAGACCGTATAAAATGTCAGTTGATGAACTGAAAGAACTCAAGAAGCAACTTGGAGAACAGTTGCAGAAAGGTTTTATTCAACCAAGTTCTTCATCTTGGGGAGCCCCAGTTTTGTTAGTGGAGAATAAAGATAGAAGTCAAAGGTTATGCATAGATTACCGTTCACTCAACGAGGTAACTATCAAGAACAAATATCCTTTGCCTAGAATCAATGACTTGTTTGATCAGCTTGAAGGAGCATGTGTGTTCTCAAATATTGATCTAAGGTCAGGCTATTTTCAACTCAAGATAAGAGAACAAGACATACCTAAAACAGCGTTCACCACAAGGTATGGATTGTATGAGTATACCGTAATGCCTTTTGGCTTGACCAATTCTCCAGCATACTTCATGAATATGATGAACAAGGTGTTCATGGAATTTCTTGACAAATTTGTTGTCGTTTTCATCGATGACATCTTAGTCTACTCCAAGAGCAAAGAAGAGCATGAAGGACACTTACGATTAATACTTGAGAAGTTGAGGGAGCACAAACTTTATGCCAAATTCAGCAAGTGTGAGTTCTGGTTAGAGGAGGTTGGATTTTTTGGTCATGTTATGACAAAGGATTGTGTAGCAGTTGATCCTGCTAAGGTTTCAGCTGCGACTGAATGGGAATCTCCCAAGTCTGTGAAAGAAGTTCGTAGTTTCCTTGGCTTAGTAGGTTACTATAGAAGGTTTATTGAGAATTTCTCTAAGGTAGCCAAGCCCATGACTGAATTGTTAAAGAAAGACAAGAAGTTTGCTTGGTCTGAAGGTTGTGAACTCATCTTTCAGGAGTTGAAGAAGAGACTTGTGACAGCACCAGTCTTGTGTCTGCCAGACTTGGAAAAGGAATTCCAAGTATATTGTGATGCATCTCATCAAGGTTTGGGTGCAGTACTTATGCAAGACGGTAAATTTGTGGCCTATGCCTCGAGAAAACTCAAAACTCATGAAGTAAACTATCCTACTCATGATTTAGAGTTAGCCTCTGTTGTCCATGCACTCAAAACATGGAGACACTATCTTTTGGGAAAGCGTTGTGAAGTGTTCACGGATCACAAAAGTTTGAAGTATATCTTCACCCAGAAGGAAATTAATATGAGACAAAGAAGATGGCTAGAACTTATCAAAGACTACGACCTAAGTTTGCAATACCATCCCGGTAAAGCAAATGTTGTAGTAGATGCTCTAAGCCGTAAGGTTTTTGTGAATGGCCTTACCAAAGGAGAATTGCCAGATGATCTGTGTACCCAATTTAGGAAACTCAGATTTGAGATTGTGCCTGAAGGACATCTCATGTCTTTGGATGTTCAACCCACTTTGTTGTACAAGATCAAAGAAGCCCAGAAGATTGATAAAGAAATTGAAGATATTAAAGGAAAGATTAGCTTGGGAAAAGCCAAAGGATTCCATGAAGACGAACAGGGTACTTTATGGCATGGGAAACGTATCTGTGTTCCACAAGATCCAGAACTGCGGAAACTGATTTTGCAAGAAGCACATAACTCTCCGTATTCCATTCATCCGGGTAACACCAAAATGTACATGGGCATGAAAGAAAGATTTTGGTGGAATAATCTCAAGAAGGACATCGTCGAACATATTTCTTTGTGTGGTGTGTATAGTAGAGTGAAAGTGGAGCATGAAAAACCAGCAGGTTTGCTTCAACCATTACCTATTCCTGATTGGAAGTGGGACAAGATTTGTATGGATTTCATTACCGGATTACCAAGGACCAGGTCAGGATGTGATTCCATATGGGTAGTAGTGGATCGCCTAACTAAAGTGGCTCATTTCATACCCGTGAAGACAACCTATACGAGTGCTAAGTTAGCAAAAATCTACATGAGTAGAATTGTATGTATACATGGAGTGCCCAAGAGTATTGTATCTGATAGGGGAACCCAATTCACTTCCCATTTTTGGAGACAGCTACATGAGTCATTGGGAACGAGGTTGGAATTCAGCACTGCTTTTCATCCTCAAACCGATGGACAAACAGAAAGGACTAACCAGATTCTCGAAGACATGTTGAGGGCATGTGCCCTAGACTATGGAGCCAGTTGGGATGAAAGTCTGCCTTACGCAGAATTTTCTTATAACAACAGCTATCAAGCCAGCATTGAGATGGCACCGTTTGAGTTTCTCTACAGAAGAAAATGTACCACCCCATTGTTATGGAATGGTGTGGGAGAAAGAAGTTTATTCGGGCCAGATCTTATCAAAGAAGCCAAAGAGAATGTCAAGTTGGTTAAGGACAGGTTGAAGATAGCACAGTCCTGACAGAAAAGCTACGCGGATCCTAAGCGTAGAGAAGTCACCTACGAAGTTGGTGATAGAGCCTATCTTAGAGTGTCACCACTTCGTGGAGTGAAAAGATTCGGAGTCAAAGGAAAATTGGCACCAAGATATGTTGGGCCATTCAAGATTCTGAGTCGCAAAGGAGAAGTTGCCTATGAAATTGAATTGCCAGAATCTCTGTCAGCTGTCCATAACGTGTTTCATGTGAGTCAGCTTAAGAAATGTCATCCAGAAATGGAAGAAACTTCTTTGAAGGATACCATACCTTTGGATGAAGTTCAACTAGAAAGTGATCTCACCTATGAAGAGAAACCTATCAAGATCCTTAAGACTGCAAAAAGAGTCACAAGGACTAAGACTATCAAGTTTTGCAAAGTGTAGTGGAATCATCATGTCGAAGAGGAAGCAACATGGGAAAGAGAAGATGATCTTCGGAAAGACCACCCTCACCTATTTTCTAGCCAATCCGAATCTCAAGGGCGAGATTCACCTTAAGGGGGTTAGATTTGTAACATTCCTAAAATCATGATTTCAAAGATGGCATATCATTCATGCATGCATATAGTTTTGAGATCAATTTCAAACCAAATTCAAGAAAACAGAAGCACATAGTGCTATCATTTTATGTGAGCAAACTTAAATCAAATGGCCATCCCCATTTGAGAGCTGGAATGTTTCAAACCAAGATTGTTTGTCTTCCTTGTTGATTGGTTTGAGTGTGGAATTAGAACAAAATTTTACAAAATAAAAATGGGTTCAAAACCATTTTCAAATCTTTTGCAAACCAAGTGCAATGTCACTGTTATTTTTGTCTTTCCAAAAATGACCAGGCAAATTCAAAGTGACCACATGGTTTTATGCCAAGTTTTGTGACTATTGCACACTGCAAAAATCCCAAAAAGATTTGAATTCAAAAAGAGTTTGAATTTATTTGAAACTCAATCCAGAAAATCAATTCATAAATAGAAAAGGATTAAAGAAAAAGAAAAAGGCCGGCGCTCCTATTCTAGCCCAATAGCAAAACCGGCCCACTTATTTCGTCTTCCCTATTTTCTCTAGCCCACCCGCCATATTTCACCGACAAGCGGCCCTTCCACGCTGCCGTTTTCCTATTCCGCCCGTTACCACTGCGGTAATGACGCCGATTAAAACTCGCTACTTCCATTGATTCAGCGCAATCCTCGCCCCGCTTGCTACTTAAACCCTCGCCGCCGTGGTCACTTCCCCCACTTTCTCGCTCACTCACACCAACGCATGATCGACCTCAAACCCGCAGCACGACGACCTCCAACTAATTCCGTGAGCTTCGACCGCCTCTTCTAGTTCAAACTATCGTGTGCCCAGCGATCTCGCATCTCCGATACTTTTGCTTGCTCGCCGTGACCCAAGACGCCGTCTCGCTCGTGCTCGAATCACCGAGCCGCTTTCAACTCCGGCGACCAATTACGGTTAGCAGAGCGCGCCCCTTGCCCCTTCTTGCATACGAGGATGTTTGCCACTATTTCACGCGTCTCCTAATCCATCTGGTTCGTGCTAGGGCGACGTGAAACCTCGGCAACTACATCGTCTGCAACCTCCCGACGCCGCGGCACGACCGACGAGCTCCAAAGAGCTTCTCGCCGCGCCTTGCCAAGCCACCTCCACGTTGAGCTTCGCCTCGACCCTGCGATTCTGGTGAGCACACTCTTTCCTCCCCGGGCGACCTAGAACGCCGGCACCGTCACTGGAAGAGCGCACCGCCGCTCGCCGTCGCCGCCCGCCGCCAGAACGTGGTCGCTTGTTCGAGAGCCGTTGGATCTAGATCCAACGCGCGTAATAGAATCACTTAAGCGGATACGCTGCGATTAAGTTAGATCTAATTGTTTCGCGACGAAGCGTGATCTGACGCCAGTAGCCACGAGACGTGGCTAGGGTTTAGTTTAAAAACAGAATTTGAATCAGATTTGTATCCAAATTTGATTTCCTTGTAACTTTTGATTCCGATGTTAGATTTTAGCAAATTTTATATCGTTGGAATCAGGGAGACAAGCCCTTTCTGTTTATGCAATGTGTTTAGTGTTTAGTTTCTGTTAAAATGACTTTATTTGCAGAAACTTGTTTAGGACTATTTTGAGTATATAAATTGTTTGGGAAATTGTTTTAGTGTCAAATACACTTGGTTTAGCAAGTTTTTGACTTGTTTATGTTTCAGTACTATGCACTTGCTTGGTTGGGTTTTAAAAATCATCACTTAGCATTTTGAATGCATGCATATATTTATGTTTGTATATGAAATGTGTGTAATTTTGTGCTACCATTCTTTGTGTAGACTTTGGTGCTAGTGATTGTGATTGTGAAGAGTGCTACTCTCCCAACTGCCAAGGCAAGTGGTACTTCATGAATATGTATATCCCTATATTTTTATACAAGCATTAGAATTTTTTTGCTAAGTCTTGCATGTTACTATTTTGCCAAATGCCATGTTGGGATATCCTAAGTAGTTGTAGAATTTGTAGGAAATTTCTAAGTCAAGTTACTATCTATGCCATGCTTATCCTAGCTAGTAGAAAACAAGGGTTGGTAAAATATACATGCTATGGTGAAAATATTTCTAAGTCTATGGACTTATGTTTTTTTTAATAAAACAACTAAGTCAATGAATCACCTGGGTGGAATGGTAATTGCTTGGTGGTTTTTGGTTGAGTGGTTACACAAGGACCATGGCTATGGTTTACCTTGTGTATCACACTTGTGGATTGCCACCCAGGAACAAAGGGATTTTAGAGGCCAAGTGTTGAGAAGCTTATAGTGCAGCCACTTGGCAATATGGGCTCTGCCTGGATCACATAGGTTGCTAGAACTTAACCATTTGGACAGTTGGTGGTAGTGGGAATGATAGGTTGGAACGCGTCCATTTGGTCTAAGGGAAGGCTTCTGAAAGGTCCTGTCTTGGTGAAACCAAGTCTGGTGGGGAAAGTGTACAACCTCTGCAGATGGAAAAATCTAAGTACTTAGCCAAGTCCATGGCAATGGACAACTTGAGCATCAAGGCATGGAAGCTATCAAGAATCTCATCACTCCAACTTCTAAGTAAAAACTTGTGGGTGAACAAGGGTGAAGGACCTCAATGTCTATTGATGGTTTCTTGGGAAAAGTTTTGACAAAGAAAAACATAGTGATTTCAACTAATAGGAAAAACCTATTTTGAGCAAAGCAAGCCAAGCTACACTTAGCCAAATTGCATATAGTAATATAGTCCACTTAAAATTTACTAAGGTATCACTTGCCAATACTATTCCAAAGTATTGACCCACTTTACGTAACTTGTGATGTTGCAGGTTACTCTGATGAGGATTAGGTGTCATGAGTCTACACTCAACATGTTTGCATGTGGCACATGAAGATGAAGACTTATATTTATTTACTTATTCAAACTCTTGTATTAGGCTTGTGGCCTTGAGTTGTAAAGACTATGTTTAAACTCTGGAATGGATGTAATAAATGACCTTTGTATCTGTGTACTTCATCTTAAACTGTGGATGCTAGCAATGATCTAGGGACTAGCATTGCAATCACAGGGATCCTTTTCCTTTACAAAGGAGGGATCTTACAGGGACATCCGAAGGTGTTCAGAGAAATAATATGGAAAAGGACGAAAAAGGGTTTTCGGATAAATGGTTATTTAAATATTTTTATTATATATTAATTATAACTTAATATATTATAAAATAATATTTAAATAAAGATTTATAAAAGGTGTTGTCGTGGTATTGCCGACGAGTACGCCATGGAGGGATCCTCACAATGCGTGTTTAGAGATGTGGGGAAGGCGACCAGTTGGCGGGTACGAGGTAACAAAGTTTACCTAGGTTTAGGTCCCATGAAGGTGGTGGAATCCTACTCCTGTTATAAATCACTATATGTAAGATCCCTCCATTATAAAGGAAAAGGATCCCTGTGATTGCAATGCTAGTCCCTGGATCAATGCTAGCATCCACAGTTTAAGATGAAGTACATAGAAACAAAGGTCATTATTACAGTCATTCCAGAGACAACATAGTATTTACAACTCCATGGCCACAGGCCTATTACAAGAGTTTAAATAAGTAAATAGATAAAAGTCTTCATCTTCATGTGCCATAGGCAAACATGTTGAGTGTAGACTCATGACTCCTAATCCTCATCAGAGTATCTTGCAACATCACAAGTTACAACCACAGTGGGTCAATACATTGGAATGGTATTGGCAAGTGATACCTTAGTATAATTTAGGTGGACTAGATACTATATGCAATTTGGCTAAGTGTAGCTTGGCTTGCTTTGCTCAAAATAGGTTTTGCCTATTAGTTGAAAACACCAAGTTTTTCTTTGTTAAAACTTTTCCCAAGGAACCACCAATAGACATTGAGGTCCTTCACCCTTGTTCACCCACAAGTTTTAGTTAGAAATTGGGATGAGGAGATTCTTGATAGCTTCCATGTCTTGATGCTTAAGTTGTCCTTTTCCAGGGACATGGCTAAGTACTTAGATTCTTCCATCTGCAGAGGTTGTGCACTTTCCCCACAAGCCTTGATTGTCACCAAGAAAGGACCTTTCAGAAGCCTTCCCTTAGACCAAATGGACGCGCTCCAACTTATCATCCCACTACCACCAACTGTCCAAATCGCTATGTTATTGCAACCTATATGATCCTGGCAGAGCCCATATTGCCAAGTGGCTGCACTAGAAGCTTCTTAACATTTGGCCTCTAAAATCTCTTTGTTCCTGGGAGGCTTTCCACAATTGATATACACAAGGTAAACCATAGAAATGGGCCTTGTGTAACCACTCAACATAAACCATTCCTTCCATTCCACCCAGGTGTTTCATTTACTTAGTTGTTTTATTAGGCAAAACACAAGTCCAAAGACTTAGAAATATTTTCATCATAGCACGTATATTTCACCAACCCTTGGTTGCTACTAGCTAGGCTAAGCATGGCATAGATAAGCATCTTAACTTAGAAATTTCTAGCAATTCTACAACTACTAGGATTTCCCAACATGGCATATAAGCAAAATATAGCATGCAAGACTAGCAAAATATTTCTAATGCTTAGTAGAAAACATAGGGATAAAAAAAATATTCATGAAGCACCACTTGCCTTGGTAGTTTGGAGAGTAGCTACACTCCTCACAATCACAATCACTATTGGCACCAAAATCTACACAAAGAATCATAGCCACAAATCACATACAAAACATATACAAATAAAAATATATGAATGCATGCAATATGATATGTGATGATTTTTAAAACTCAACAAATAAAGTGTACAGTACTGGTTCATAAAAAAGTTAAAAACTTGCCAAACAACATTCATTTAAGCATTTCTCAAATAATTCATATACTCAAATTATCCCTACACATGTTTCTGTAAATAAAACCATTTTAACAGAAGCAAAACATTAAACACATAGAATAATTAGAAAGGGCTTGTTCTCCTGATTCCAATGATATAAAATTTGTCAAATTCTAACGTGGGAATCAAAAGTTATAGCTAAAACAAATCCAAACATCTAATAGATTCAATTCCTGTTTTTAAAACTAAACTGTTGCCACGCGTCTTAATCTGATTGGCCGGTACCGCTTCGCGTCGGATCACGTTTCTGAGCCGCTGGATCTAACTTAATCGCGCGGCCCAGATCCAATCTTACCGCTTCGCCCAGGTTCTATCGTATCCGCAGGATCTAGATCTAACGATCCTAAGCAGCCTGACCATCCAGTGGCGGCGCTAGCGGCGGTGACAGGCGGCGGCACCTCTGTCAGAGTTGCTACCGGCGTTCTAGGTCGCGCGGGAGAGGGGGAAGGGGCTTACCAGACTCGCCGTGTGCAGCTGATGCTCAAGGTGGCGGTGGTTTGGCAAGGGGCGCGTGGAGATGGTCGCTGGAGCTCGTCGAAGTTGCGGGCGGCGTTAGTTGCTTGCTGTTGAAGACGTTGCCGGGGTTCTGCGTCGACCTGGCAAGAGCCAGATGGTTTAGGAGATGCGCAAGGGTCTGGCGATCAAGACTGTATCAAAGAGGAGGCAAGGGGCGGTCTCATTTTACCTGAATCGCACGTCGGAGTTGAGAGGTGGCTCAGCTGCTCGCGGGTGATAACGAAGACGTCGCTCTGGGTCATGAGAAAGCAAACAAAGGGCATTAGCGAACGCGCAAGGTCATGCTGGTCACAGTGGTTTGAACTAGAGGCAGGGGGCGGTCACTGACCTGGTGGGTGTGTCTGCGAGTGAGAGAGAGAGAGCGGGGGACCCGGGTGGGCTTAATGGGCTGGATTCGTAGTTGGGCTAGATAGGTGGCGCTGGCCTTTTTCCATTTCTTTTCTCCTTTTCTTTTTCTGTTTTCAATTTCAGGAACCAAAATCAAATGATTTCAAAATCTATTTGAATTCAAATCTTCTCAGGATTTTTGTAGTGTGCAACAGTCACATTTCTGGGCATAAAACCAAGTGGTCACTTTGAATTGGCTTGGTCAGTTGGAATAAAATAAAATAAAATAAAATAAGCAGTGGCATAGCACTAGTTTGAATATGTTTTGAAATTGGTTTTCAAATCATATTTATTTTGGAACTTTGGTTTAAATCTTAGCAATCTAACAATACAACCTGAGAGTAATAAGACAACAAAGTTTGGTTTCTTGAACAACAATCTCCCATTGGAGAGTAGCATTTGTTTCAAATGCTGATCACATAAAATAATGAGCTCATATGCTCCTGTTTTGGAAATGGTTTGTTTGAAATGAACTCTATATGATTATGGATGCATGGATGATATGCATGAGTTTGAACATGATTTTAGGGATGTTACAAATCTAACCCCCTTAAGGTGAATCTCGCCCTCGAGATTTGGATTGGCTAGCAAATAGGTGAGGGTGGTCTTTCCGAAGATCATCTTCTCTTTCCCATGTTGCTTCCTCTTCGGAATGATGGTTCCACTGAACTTTGCAAAACTTGATAGTCTTAGTCCGTGTGACTCTTTCTGCAGTCTCAAGAATCTTGATAGATTTCTCTTCATAAGTGAGGTCGCTCTCCAACTGAACCTCTTCCAAAGGTATAGTATCCTTCAAAGAAGTTTCTTCCATTTCTGGATGACATTTCTTAAGCTGACTCACATGAAACACATTATGAACAGCTGACAAAGACTCTGGCAATTCAATTTCATAAGAAACTTCTCCTTTACGACTCAAAATCTTGAATGGTCCAACATATCTTGGGGACAACTTTCCTTTGACTCCGAACCTCTTCACTCCACGAAGTGGTGACACTCTAAGATAAGCTCTATCACCAACTTCGTAGGTGACTTCTCTACGCTTAGGATCTGCGTAGCTTTTCTGTCGAGACTGTGCTATCTTCAATCTGTCCTTAACCAACTTGACCTTCTCTTCGCCTTCTTTGATAAGTTCTGGTCCGAACAAACTTCTTTCTCCCACACCATTCCATAACAACGGGTTGGTACATTTTCTCCCGTAGAGAAACTCAAATGGTGCCATCCCAATGCTGGCTTGATAGCTGTTGTTGTAGAAAATTCTGCGTAAGGCAGACTTTCATCCCAACTGGCTCCATAGTCTAGGGCACATGCCCTCAACATGTCTTCAAGAATCTGATTAGTTCTTTCTGTCTGTCCATCAGTTTGAGGATGAAAAGCAGTGCTGAATTCCAACCTCGTTCCCAATGACTCATGTAGCTGTCTCAAAAAATGGGAAGTGAATTGAGTTCCCCTGTCAGACACAATACTTTTGGGTACTCCATGTAGACACACAATTCTACTCATATAGATCTTGGCCAACTTAACACTTGTATAGGTTGTCTTCACGGGTATAAAATGAGCCACTTTAGTTAGGCGATCCACTACTACCCAAATAGAATCATATCCTGACCGGGTCCTTGGTAATCCGGTGATGAAATCCATACCAATCTTGTCCCACTTCCAATCAGGAATAGGTAGTGGTTGAAGCAAACCTGCTGGTTTCTGATGTTCCGCTTTCACTCTACTACACACATCACACAAAGCAATATGTTCGGCGATGTCCTTCTTGAGATTATTCCACCAAAATCTTTCCTTCATGTCCATGTACATTTTGGTGTTACCTGGATGAATGGAATACGGAGAGTTGTGTTCTTCTTGCAAAATCAGTTTCCAAAGCTCTGGATCTTGTGGAACACATATACGTTTCCCATGCCATAAAGTACCCTGTTCGTCTTCATGGAACCATTTGGCTTTTCCTTTGCCAATCTTTTCCTTAATTTCTTCAATTTCACTATCAGTCTTCTGGGCATCTTTGATCTTGTCCAACAGAGCGGGTTGAACATCCAAAGACATGAGATGTCCTTCAGGCACAATCTCCAATCTGAGATCTCTAAATTGGGCACACAAATCATCTGGCAATTCTCCTTTAGTAAGGCCATTCACAAAAACCTTACGGCTTAGAACATCCGCTACAACATTTGCTTTACCGGGATGGTATTGCAAACTTAAGTCATAGTCCTTGATGAGTTCTAGCCATCTTATTTGTCTCATGTTAATTTCCTTCTGGGTGAAGATATACTTCAAACTCTTGTGATCTGTGAACACTTCACATCGCTTTACCAAAAGATAGTGTCTCCATGTTTTGAGTGCATGGACAATAAAGGATAACTCCAAATCATGAGTAGGATAGTTCACTTCATGAGTTTTGAGTTGTCTCGAGGCATAAGCCACAACTTTTCCTTCTTGCATAAGTACTGCACCCAAACCATGATGAGATGCATCACAATACATATGGAAATCCTTCTCCAAATCTGGCAAACACAAGACTGGTGCTGTCACAAGTCTCTTCTTCAATTCCTGAAAGTTGAGTTCACAACCTTCAGACCAAGCAAATTTATTGTCTTTCTTAAGCAATTCTGTCATAGGCTTAGCTACCTTGGAGAAATTCTCAATGAACCTTCTATAATAACCTGCTAAGCCAAGGAAACTACGAACTTCTTTCACTGACTTGGGAGATTCCCATTCAGTTACAGCTGAAACTTTAGCAGGATCAACTGCTAAACCATCTCCTGACACAACGTGTCCAAGAAATCCAACTTCATTCAACCAGAATTCACACTTGCTGAATGTCATAAATTTTATGCTCTCTAAGCTTCTCAAGTATCAAATGCAAATGTCCTTCATGTTCTTCTTTCCTCTTGGAGTAGACTAAGAAAACGACATCAAACTTATCAAGTAATTCCATGAACACCTTGTTCATCATATTCATAAAGTATGCTGGGGCATTGGTCAAACCAAATGGCATCACGGTATACTCATACAATCCATACCTTGTGGTGAAAGCTGTCTTAGGTATGTCTTGTTCTCTTATCTTGAGTTGGAAATATCCTAACCGGAGATCAATCTTTGAGAACACACAAGCTCCTTCTAGCTGATCAAATAAGTCATTGATTCTAGGCAAAGGGTATTTGTTCTTGATAGTCACCTCATTGAGTGAACGGTAATCTATGCATAACCTTTGACTTCTATCTTTCTTCTCCACAAACAAAACTGGGGCTCCCCAAGATGAAGAACTTGGTTGAATAAATCCTTTCTACAACTGCTCTCCAAGTTGTTTCTTGAGTTCTTTCAGTTCATCCAGTGACATCTTGTACGGTCTCTTTGCTATTGGTCCAGACCCTGGTAGCAAATCAATAAGGAACTCCACATCTCTATCTGGTGGCATTCCTGGAAATTCTTCTGGGAACACATCCGGATATTCACTCACAATTGGCACACTGTCTATGCTAACCCCCTTAAGAGAATTTAGCTTACTCCCTTTTGATTCGAAGTTAGACTTGAATTTAATCCGTTTTCTTTCCGGGGTTGTGAGTGCAACAGTACGATTAGCACAATCTAGTATTCCTTCATACTTAGCCATCCAATCCATTCCCAATATTACGTCCAGTCCTTGGGAATCTAGGATTATCAGACTCACTGGAAACTTATGCTTTCCAAACTCTATTACTAGATCCCGGCATCCAAGACTTACTATCATATCTCCACCTAGAGAACTAACTTTTATTGGACACCCAATGTTTTCAATTGGAAACCCATTTCTATCAACAAATGCTTTTGATATGAATGAATGCGATGCTCCAGTATCAAAAAGAACAAATGCTGGAATAGAATTGAGTCTGAACTTACCAGCAACAGCATTAGGCTCCTCATAGATTTCCTCCACATTGATGTGGTTAACTTGCCCTTTCTGAAAAGGGTTGGGCTTGCTGGGTCCTTCAACTTTCTTTTCTGGGCATTCATTTGCATAATGCCCCATCTTCTTGCTCTTGAAGCACTCAACCTGACTAATGTCCTTCTTGACAGGCTGGCTTCCACTGCCACTTCCACTACCACTGTGGTGGCTCTTATATCCACCCTTGTGGTTCTTGTACTTGTCATTGTCATGACTACGGTGATGCTTGTTGTCATGATGACGGTTGTGGTTGTGGTGTTTGTTGAATTTCCCATGCTTGTGGGATCCTGAGCTTCCACTATCATCATAATGGGAACGTTTGTGAGACGATCCTGAGCTGTGCTTGTCTGAGTGCTTTCTCTTCCTGCTTTCAACTTGCTTCATTTTTCTCTCCAAAATAGCAGCCTTATCACAGAGAGACTGATAAGTGGGAACATAGGCCACTGATAGCTGCAAGTTTAGTTCATCATTCAGCCCTTCAAGGAACTTTTACTTCCTCTTAGTATCAGTGTCAACTTCATCCGGTGCATAACGAGCCAGATTGTTGAACTCCTCAATATATTCTGCCACGCTACGGTGGCGCTGCTTCAGATTATGGAATTCTTTCTTCTTCAGACTCATCACTCCAGATGAGATATGAGCAGTGCGAAAGCCATCCTCAAAGATAGCCCATGTCACATCTTCTATGGGAGTGGTGATCTGAAAGTTATCCCACCAAGTGGCGGCTGGTCCTTCCAGCAAATGTGCTGCAAATCTGACCTTTTCTGCATCAAGATGTTTACGCTACCAAGTCCTTGTTCACAGAGCGTAGACAATCATTGGCCACCATGGGATCAGTTGTTCCTGAGAACTTTGCTGGCCTCAATCTCAAGAACCTGGTAAGCATGTCAAAACCCGGTGGGTTGTTGTTGTTGTTGTTGTTGTTGTTGTTGTTGTTGTTGTTGTTGTTGTTGTTGTTATTGTTGTTATTGTTGTTGTTGTTGTTGTTGTTGTTTTGGTTCTGGATGAACGTCGTCATCATTTGCATCAGCTGAGTCTGAGCTGTCATCATTTGCTGCATCTCAGGAGTGATGTTGTTGTTGTTGGGGTTGGGATTGGCACGACGAGGAGGCATCTGTGGTTTGTTCAATAGAGATATGAATGAGATACCCATAGATGCTTTCATGCCCAATACATCACATAAACAATCACCAAACATGCATCATAATAATAATATTTCAACAACAAAAACGACAAGTTTGCAAAGTAAACACACCAATAACAAGCCATCCACATGTTGGATGGTCATTGTGACACAAATAAAGTATGATAAATAAATGATAAATGAGTAGTCAACTCTACTCCTCGGCATCAACCTCCTCCTCAACGAAGGTAAGACCTGCATTCTCCATTACGGTCTTGTATTCCTCGACATTGGCGGTCAAGGTCTCTACTTTGGCTTTCAGAGCCCTCTTCCGGGAACGAAGCCTCTCAATCACCGTATGCTGATGCTCGAGCTCGAAGTCCTTGGCCTGCAGTTCTTCAGTCATGTCCTGAATCCTCTTGTTTCTATCCTGGACTCGCTTCTCCTGACTCTTGAACTTTCTGTCTTGGCTCTTGAACTTTGCCTCCATCTCCTTGACTATCTCATCTTGCTCCGCGAAGAGCTTGTCCTTCTCACGAAGCTACACCTGGAGTTCGTCATTGTTGAGCATGACCTTGGTCCTATCAGTGTCCACATGACTAATGAGAGCCTCTAAGTCCTGGAGGTATAGGCGAATCGGATCAGCTATATCCCTTGAAGTGTCCTCGAAGTCAATGGCCTCTCCATCCTCATCACGTCTACCGAAGACGTGGAAGTGAGTACCTCTAACCTGTCGAGAGTTTCTCCCTAGAAGACATCCTATCAGATCCTGCATGACTACCTCAAGGCCTCTCTCCTTGTCATCGTGCATGAGCTGGAAGATGATAGACTCCGTGGTAGGCTCAGTCTGGCATCCAGGCTGATTGACCTTGAAACCCCAAAGGTCTTTCCTCTCAAACTTGGTGAGGGGAAGCACCATGATGGTAGGAAGAGGGAGATTGAGCAAAGTAGTGAGCTCAATAATACGAGGACCAAAGCGAGTTCCCTGGAACTCCTCGACAATGTTGATGGCAACATTAGGCATCTATCTATAAGATAGAAAAAGTTAGAACAACACAATTTAAGATAAAAAACAAGGCAAAGCATCACATTCATATCCTTGGAAATCAAAACACACAAGTCAAGGCATACATGGATCCATTACAACAACCAAGGTTCATGTTAGACCCCTCCTTTATAAAGGAAAGGATCCCTGTGATTGCAATGCTAGTCCCTGGATCAATGCTAGCATCCACAGTTTAAGATGAAGTACACAGATACAAAGGTCGTTTATTACATTCATTCCAGAGATAAAAACATAGTCTTTTACAACTCAGGTCCATAGGCCTAATACAAGAGTTTAAGGAATAAGTAAATAAACATAAGTCTTCATCTTCATGTGCCACAGGCAAGCATGTTGAGTGTAGACTCATGACTCCTATTCATCATCGGAGTAACCTGCAACATCACAAGTTACAGCCACAGAGGGTCAATACTTTGGAATAGTATTGGCAAGTGATACCTAGTATATTTTAAGTGGACTATATTACTATATGCATTTTGGCTAAGTGTAGCTTGGCTTGCTTTGCTTGAAAATAAGTTTTTCCTATTAGTTGAAATCACTAAGTTTTCCTTTGTCAAAACATTCCCTAGGAACCACCAATAGACATTGGGGTCCTTCACCCTTGTTTACCCACAAATTTTTACTTAGAAGTTGGAGTGATGAGATTCTTGTAGCTTCCATGTCTTGATGCTCAAAAGTGTCCATTGCCTTGGACAAGGCTAAGTACTTAGGTTTTCCATCTACAGAGGTTGTGCACTTTCCCCACGGACTTGGTTTCCCAAGACAGACCTTTCGAAGCCTTTCCTTAGTCAAATGGACGCCGCTCCATCCTATCATCCCATCTACCACCAACTGTCCAAATGACTAAGTTCTAGCAACCTATATGATCAAGGCAGCCCATATTGCCAAGTGGTTGCACTGTAAGCTTTCTCAACACTTGGCCTCCAAATCCTTTGTGCCTGGGTGGCTTACCACAAGTGAGATACACAACCCAAGTCCATGGCCTTGTGTAACCACTCAACATAACCCATACTTTCCATTCCACCCAGGAGGTTCATTTGACTTAGTTGTTTTATTATGAAAATATAAGTCTCTTCACTTAGAATATTTTTATCATAAACCATATAGATGTTCACCACCCTTGTTTGCTAAGTAGCTAGGCTAAGCAGAATATGATAACTTAACTTAGGAAAATTTCCCTAGCAATTCTACTATTTCTCTCTACTTAGGATTTCCCATCTTAGCACTAGGCAAAATATCATGCAATACTTTAGCAAAATATCTAATGCTAGTACAAACTTAGGATAGGAATATTCATGAAAATATCACTTGCCTTGGTAGTGGGGAGAGTAGCACTCTTCACAATCACAATCACTAGCAAAATCTACACAAGAAAATAAAGCATACCATTACACACAATTATATTCAACCAAAAATAATATGAATGCATGCATGCAAGAATTTACTAAGTGTTGATTTTTTTGAAAATTCTACCAAGTATGCTCATGACTACAGAAACTTATCATGTCACAAGTTTGCCAACTAAACTTATTTGGCCCAAAATAAACTTTACCAAATGAATTTATATCTAAAATTAGCCTTAAACTTGTTCTACAAAATAAATCATTTTAACTGTTACTATATGCTAAATAAATTGGATATTCAGAAAGGCTTTGTTTTACTGAATCCAACGGTATAAAGTTTGCAAAATTCTAACGTGGCAATCGAAAGTTATGAGCATTTGAATTTGGATCAAAATTCTGGTTTTTAAATCTGTTTTCAGATCTAACCTAGCCACGCGTCATGTTCTTATTCTCCCATACCGTTTCGCACCGGATCGAGCTCCACAGCCGTAGGATCTAAATGAAATATGGCGGCTCAGATCACGTACCTCTTCGGTTTAAGTGAATCTATCCTAGCGCTACGATATAGATCTAACGGCTGCTATCGATCTGACCAAGATCTGGCGGCGGAGCGGTGGCTACCGGCGGCGGAACAGTCAGTCGACGACGGAGGCGGCGTTACAGGGGGTAAGTGAGAACGAGGAGTAGCTCACCGTGCTCAGGAGGTCTTGGCGAAGCTCGTCGTACTCACGGTTGGTCAAGGGGCGCTCGGGCACGGTTGTGATTGCTCGCCGGAGTGGTAGGACGGCGTCGGTGCGTCAGGTGGTTGTCGTGGACGTCGCTGTGAATCACCCCAAGGCAAGACGAGGACACGGTTAGATTCACAGAGTCAAGGCAGGGTCGTGTGTTTGAACTAGAAGTCACGGGGTGGTCGGGGCTTACCACAAGAGCTCGCCGGAGTTCAGATCAAGACGGCGAGCCAGTGACGATGCTGTCGGAGCTATGGTTCATGCGAGGGCAAAAGGAATGTGTCAAAAGAAGCGCAGAGGCTTACTGATCTAGTTTGCAAGAACGAGAGGCGGAGGGAAGCTCAGAACTCACCGTAATTTTCCGGAGTAGTCGCCGGAGACGGCGGGGTTGCAGAGGGTAATACTCGCAGCCTGGTGGCGCTCTGGGTTCGGGGTTTGGGGGAGAAGAGAGAGGGGACAGAGGGGTTTCTTATAGCCTGGTCGCGAGCGAGAATCACTCTGCCAATAACTCGAATTGACGCCGCAAATTAAATCTAGAAACGCTCGCGTTGATTTGGGGACGAACGGGTCGTGCGGGTGGAGACGACGCTGACGTGGAGATGGCCCGCTTGTCGGTAGTGCGCGGAGTTTAAGTGGGGTCTCGCCTGACTCGGCTGGCGTGCGTTATGCGTGAGAGAAGAATAAGAAGACCACAGGTGGGCTTGTTGGCTCGATTCTTTGCTAGGCGATTCTGCCGCGTGACCTTTTCTATTGATGAGCCTTTTCTTTTCTAAATTCATTTTCTGGTATGAATTTGATATGAATTCAAATCCTTTTGAATCGAAACTGCTTTGGGGATTTTTTGCAGGGTTTTGTGGATTCATAAACAGCCATTTTAACTAAGTGATTACTTTGCAAGGCTTGGTCAAGCTTGGTTTCAAAGTAAACAGAGACTTGCTCTAGTTTTCAATTATTTGAAAAGGATTTTGAAATCATTTCTAAATTTGGAATCTTGGTTTAAAAACTTCACCTAATCTTTCCATCAATAGAGGCAAGCAAACTAGTACCAAAACATTCCAATTTCAAAAGGTGATGGACATTTGAGATAAATTGTCCACATGAAATCATAGCTCAAACTTCTGTCTCTAAATGATTTTTGAGAAAACCCCAAATGCATGAATGATGCAAAGATGATATGAATGAGTTTTGAAACTATGATTTTTGGGATGTTACAAATCTAACCCCCTTAAGATGAATCTCGCCCTCGAGATTCGGGTTGGCTAGCAAATAGGTGAGGGTGGTCTTTCCGAAGATCATCTTCTCTTTCCCATGTTGCTTCCTCTTCGGAGTGATGGTTCCATTGCACTTTACAAAACTTGATAGTCTTGGTCCTGGTAACTCTTTCTGCGGTCTCTAGAATTTTGACAGGCTTTTCCTCATAAGTGAGATCACTTTCTAGCTGAACTTCTTCCAAAGGTATGGTATCCTTCAAAGAAGACTCTTCCATTTCTGGGTGACATTTCTTAAGCTGACTCACATGAAACACGTTATGGACTGCTGATAGAGATTCTGGCAATTCAACTTCGTATGCAACTTCTCCTTTGCGACTTAGAATCTTGAATGGCCCAACATATCTTGGTGCCAACTTTCCTTTGACTCCAAATCTCTTCACTCCACGGAGTGGTGATACCCTGAGATAAGCTCTATCCCCAACTTCGTAGGTGACTTCTCTCGCTTAGAATCCGTAGCTTTTTCTCGTCGAGGCTGCTATCTTCAATCTGTCCTTAACCAATTTGACTTTCTCTTCGGCGTCTTTGATAAGATCAGGTCCAAATAAGCTTCTTTCTCCCACACCATTCCATAGCAATGGGGTGGTACACTTCCTTCCGTAGAGTAATTCAAATGGTGCCATTCCAATACTAGCTTGATGACTATTGTTGTAAGAGAACTCTGCGTAGGGCAAACTTTCGTCCCAACTTGCTCCATAATCTAAAGCACATGCTCTCAACATGTCTTCAAGAATTTGGTTGGTCCTCTCTGTTTGACCATCTGTTTGAGGATGAAAGGCAGTACTGAATTCCAATCTCGTTCCTAAGGATTCATGAAGCTGTCTCCAAAAGTGAGAAGTGAACTGAGTTCCTCTATCTGACACAATACTCTTAGGCACACCGTGAAGGCATACGATTCTGCTCATGTATATTTTTGCTAACTTGGCACTTGTATAAGTTGTCTTCACAGGTATAAAATGAGCCACTTTAGTTAGGCGATCCACTATTACCCATATGGAATCATACCCTGACCTGGTCCTTGGTAATCCGGTAATGAAATCCATACCAATATTCTCCCACTTCCATTCGGAATAGGCGTGGTTGAAGCAAACCTGCTGGTTTTGGTGTTCCGCTTTGACTCTGCACACATCACACAAAGCAATATGTTCGGCGATGTCCCTTTTGAGATTGTTCCACCAAAATCTTTCTTTCATGTCCATGTACATCTTGGTGTTTCCCGGGTGAATAGAATACAGAGAGTTGTGAGCCTCTTGCAGATCGGTTTCGCAACTCGGGTCTTATGAACAAATACGTTTCCCGTGCCATAAGGTGCCTTGTTCGTCTATATGGAAACTCTTGGCTTTCCCTAGACTTATATTTTCTCTAATCTTTTCAATTTCCTTATCGGTCTTCTGAACTTCTCGGATCTTGTCAAATAGAGTGGGTTGAACATCTAATGACATGAGATGTCCTTCTGGTACAATCTCCAATCTGAGTTCCTTGAATTGCTTACACAGATCATCTGGCAATTCCCCTTTGGTAAGACCATTTACAAACGTCTTACGACTTAAAGCATCGGCTACTACATTTGCTTTACCGGGGTGGTATTGCAAACTTAAGTCGTAATCCTTGATAAGTTCTAGCCATCTTCTTTGTCTCATGTTGATCTCCTTCTGGGTGAAGATATACTTCAAGCTCTTATGATCGGTGAACACTTCACATCGCTTACCCAAAAGGTAATGTCTCCATGTTTTGAGTGCATGGACGACAGAGGCTAACTCCAAATCATGAGTAGGATAGTTTACCTCATGAGTTTTGAGTTGTCTCGAAGCATAGGCTACGACTTTACCATCTTGCATAAGTACGGCTCCCAAACCTTGATGAGAAGCATCACAATACACTTGGAAATCCTTTTCCAAATCTGGCAGACATAGAACTGGTGCTGTCACAAGTCTCTTCTTCAACTCTTGGAAGCTGACTTCGCAACCTTCAGTCCAAGCAAATTTCTTGTCCTTTTTTAGTAATTTTATCATTGGCTTAGCAACCTTTGAGAAATTTTCAATGAACCTTCTGTAGTAACCTGCTAAGCCGAGGAAACTACGAACTTCCTTCACATTCTTGGGTGATTCCCAATCTGTCACAACTGAAACTTTAGCAGGATCAACTCCAACACCATCCTTTGTCATAACATGACCAAGAAAACCAACTTTCTCTAACCAGAACTCACACTTGCTGAATTTGGCATAAAGTTTATGTTCTCTTAACTTTTCAAGTATCAAACGCAAGTGTCTTTCATGTTCTTCCTTGCTCTTGGAGTAGACCAAGATATCATCGATGAGAACGACAACGAACTTGTCAAGAAATTCCATGAATACCTTGTTCATCATATTCATGAAGTATGCTGGAGCGTTGGTTAATCCAAAAGGCATCACAGTATACTCATACAATCCATACCTTGTGGTGAATGTTGTTTTTGGTATGTCTTGTTCTCTTATCTTGAGTTGAAAATAGCGACCAAGATCAATCTTGAGAACACACATGCTCCTTCTAACCGATCAAACAAGTCGTTGATTCTTGGCAAAGGATATTTGTTCTTGATAGTAACCTCATTGAGAGAACGGTAGTCTATACATAATCTTTGTGTTCTATCCTTTTTCTCCACAAACAATACTGGAGCTCCCCAAGATGAAGAACTTGGTTGAATAAACCCTTTCGCAACTGTTCTCCTAGTGCTTATTGAGTTCTTTCAGTTCATCAACGACATTTTGTATGGTCTCTTAGCTATTGGTCCGAACACGGTACCAAATCTATCAAGAACTCCACATCTCTATCTGGTGGCATTCCGTAACTCCTCCTAAATACATCCGGATACTCACACACAATTGCACCTTGTCCATGCTAACCCCTTAAGAGAATTCAGCTTACTTCCTTTGGATTCAAAGTTTGACTTAAATTTTATTCTTTTCCTTCGGGGTTGTGAGTGAAAGCATTGATTAGCACAATCTAGTACTCCTTCATACTTAGCCATCCAATCCATTCCCAAAATTACATCTAGTCCTTGGGAATCTAGGATTATCGGCTTCTTGAAACTTATGCTTTCCAAACTCTATGATGAGATCCCGGCATCCAAGGCTTACTATCATATCTCCCCCCGGAGAACTAACCTTTATTGGACACCCAATGTTTTCTGATGCAAACCCATTTCTATCAACAAATGCCTTTGATATGAATGAATGAGATGCACCGGTATCAAAGAGTACAAATGCTGAAATTGAATTGAGTCTGAACTTACCAGCCACGGCATCAGGCTCCTCATAGACCTCCTCCACATTAATGTGGTTAACCTGTCCTTTCAGGAAAGGATTGGGCTTGTTAGGTCCTTCCACTTTCTTCTCAGGGCACTCATTAGCATAATTCCCCAGCTTCTTGCATTTGAAGAACTCCACCTGACTGATGTCCTTTTTAACATGCTGACTTCCACTTCCACTACCATTTCCACTGTGGTGGCTCTTATGTCCACTCTTGTGGTTCTTGTACTTATCATTGTCATGACTACGGTGATGCTTGTTGTCATGACGGTTGTGGTTGTGGTGCTTGTTGAATTTCCCATGTTTATGGGATCCTGAGCTGCCACTGTCATCATAGTGAGATCGTTTGTGAGACGATCCCGAGCTGTGCTTGTCGGAGTGTTTCCTCTTTCTACTCTCGACTTGCTTCATTTTACTTTCCAAAATAGCAGCCTTGTCACACAACGACTGATAAGTTGGAACATATGCCACAGACAACTGTAGGTTCAGCTCATCATTCAAACCTTCCAAGAACTTTTCCTTTCTCTTGGCATCTGTATCAACCTCATCCGGTGCATAGCGCGCCAGATTGTTGAACTCTTCTATGTATTCTGCCACGCTGCGGTGGCGCTGTTTCAAGTTATGAAACTCCTTCTTTTTCAGACTCATCATTCCTGATGAGATATGAGCGGTGCGAAAACCATCTTCAAAGATGTCCCAAGTTACTTCATCAATGGGAGTAGTGATTTGGAAGTTATCCCACCATGTGGCGGCTGGTCCTTCCAACAGATGTGCTGCGAACCTGACCTTTTCCGCATCCGTGCAACCCACGGTCACTAAGTCCTTGTTCACAGAACGTAGCCAGTCATTGGCTACCATGGGATCAGTTGTTCCCGAAAATTTTGCTGGCCTCAGACGTAGAAATCTGGTGAGCATGTCAAAACCCGGAGGGTTGTTGTTGTTGTTATTGTTGTTGTTGTTGTTGGGGTTGTTGTTGTTGTTATTCTGGTTCTGGATGAATGTTGTCATCATTTGCATAAGCTGTGTTTGCGCATTCATCATTTGTTGCATTTCCGGGGTGATGTTGTTGGGGTTCGGGTTTGCGCGACGGGGAGGCATCTGTGGTTTGTTCAAATAGATAAGAATGAGATACCCATAGATGTTTCATGCACAATACATCATAAGCAAACACATAACAAGCAACATAAGAATAAAAGTTCAACAACCACATAACAAACTCATGAAGTAAAACACAAGTGGCAAGCCATCCACATGTCGGATGGTCCAATAATAAGTTCGCAACAACAAGTATGAATATGAAAGGTAAACGAGTAATCAAGTCTACTCAGCATCTATCTCCTCCTTGACGAAGGTAAGACCTGCGTTCTCCATCGCGTCTTGTTCTCCTCAATCGTAGTGGTCAAAGAATCAACCTTGGTCTTGAGAGCCCTCTTCCGGGGCCGAAGCCTCTCAATAACCATCTGCTGCTCAAGCTCAAGTCCTTGGACTTGGTTCCTCGGTCATGTCCCGGATCTTCTTGTTCCTATCCTCGACGCTGCTTTCTCCGACTCTTGAACTTGCGGTCCGGGCCTCGAACTTTGTCTCCATTTCCTTGATCATTTCATCCTGTGTGCAAAAAGCTTGTCCTTCTCAAGCTGCACTCAAGCTTCGTCATTACCTAGCATGATGTTCGTCCTGTCCGTATCTACGTGCCTGAGAAGAGTCTCTAAGTCCTGAAGATAAAGACGTATCGGCTCCGCAGTGCTCCTCGAGTCGTCCTCAAAGTCGATGGACTCTCCATCAACATCACACCTTCCGAAGACGTGAAAGTGAGTACCCCTAACCTGTCGGGAGTGACGGCCTAACAGTCGTCCTATCAGGTCCTGCATGACTACCTCCATGCCTCTCTCCCTGTCATCGTGCATCAACTTGAAGACGATGGCCTCTGTAGTAGGCTCAGTCTGGCGTCCTGGCTGGGTCACCTTGAAGCCCCAGAGGTCCTTCCTCTCGAACTTGGTGAGTGGGTACACTGTGATGGTGGGAAGAGGGAGATCAAGCAGAGTGGTAAGCTCAATGATACGGGGACCAAAGCGAGTAACCCGAAACTCCTCAACAGTGCTGATGGCAACAGGCATCTATTTATAAGATTGAAAAGTTAGAACAACGCAATTCAAGATAAATCAAGACAAACATTCATACATATCTATGAAACATAATTGTCACACAAGTCATGCATACATAAATCCATTACATCATTCAAGGTCCATACTTATTAAAATATCTTTTGAAAACAAGGTGATAAGTGGTGGTCCAACTAACGAAGTGTCCTTACAATCCAATATCACGGGATCTATTATTAAACACAATGTTCCTAGAGGCAATCCACCAATCTTGCTCTCTTGACTCTATCACTAAGTCTATAACATCTCCCCTTATTTCTTGGTTGGTGTCTTCCAACTCTTGAGTAAGCTCCTTCTCTTTCTCTAAGTCCTTTTGGAGGTTGAGCATTCTGCACTTGACTCTAGCACTTAGTTCTTTGATAGTCCTCTAAGCTGCATCCCTGGCTGACTCAAAGAATGTGGTGTGCATTGTAGTGTTGGTGTACATGCAGAATCCCCTTTCTTTGTGGTTGTCTTCCTTGTTTTTGTACAAGTGAAGTTGCACCCACCAATACTCCACTCCTTCATCCATCACTGGAAAGCCCTTGTACACGGCTTCACCATGTGCATCCATTGCCTCCATGAGGTCCTTGAGAATATTGGGAAACTCAGTTCACACTCCAAGGTCATGGTCATGAGTGGTCCCTTCTTCACGGCTTCGTTGATGGAGTTCATCTACAAAGGAAGTTGAAAGAGATTAGAAAAGTTTTACGAGAAGAATAGACAAGTGTAGAAGTAGTTGAAAAACTTTTTCCTTAGTGGTTTTTCCAGTCCTAGAGTCATAATCCTATAGGCAACACAGTGCTCTGATACCATCTGTTAGACCCCTCCTTTATAAAGGAAAGGATCCCTGTGATTGCAATGCTAGTCCCTGGATCAATGCTAGCATCCACAGTTTAAGATGAAGTACACAGATACAAAGGTCGTTTATTACATTCATTCCAGAGATAAAAACATAGTCTTTTACAACTCAGGGCCATAGGCCTAATACAAGAGTTTAAGGAATAAGTAAATAAACATAAGTCTTCATCTTCATGTGCCACAGGCAAGCATGTTGAGTGTAGACTCATGACTCCTATTCATCATCGGAGTAACCTGCAACATCACAAGTTACAGCCACAGAGGGTCAATACTTTGGAATAGTATTGGCAAGTGATACCTAGTAAATTTTAAGTGGACTATATTACTATATGCATTTTGGCTAAGTGTAGCTTGGCTTGCTTTGCTTGAAAATAATTTTTTCCTATTAGTTGAAATCACTAAGTTTTCCTTTGTCAAAACATTCCCTAGGAACCACCAATAGACATTGGGGTCCTTCACCCTTGTTTACCCACAAATTTTTACTTAGAAGTTGGAGTGATGAGATTCTTGTAGCTTCCATGTCTTGATGCTCAAAAGTGTCCATTGCCTTGGACAAGGCTAAGTACTTAGGTTTTCCATCTGCAGAGGTTGTGCACTTTCCCCACCAGACTTGGTTTCCCAAGACAGGACCTTTCAGAAGCCTTTCCTTAGTCAAATGGACGCGCTCCATCCTATCATCCCATCTACCACCAACTGTCCAAATGACTAAGTTCTAGCAACCTATATGATCAAGGCAGAGCCCATATTGCCAAGTGGTTGCACTGTAAGCTTTCTCAACACTTGGCCTCCAAATCCCTTTGTGCCTGGGTGGCTTACCACAAGTGAGATACACAACCCAAGTCCATGGCCTTGTGTAACCACTCAACATAACCCATACTTTCCATTCCACCCAGGAGGTTCATTTGACTTAGTTGTTTTATTATGAAAATATAAGTCTCTTGACTTAGAATATTTTTATCATAAACCATATAGATGTTCACCACCCTTGTTTGCTAAGTAGCTAGGCTAAGCAGAATATGATAACTTAACTTAGGAAAATTTCCCTAGCAATTCTACTATTTCTCTCTACTTAGGATTTCCCATCTTAGCACTAGGCAAAATATCATGCAATACTTTAGCAAAATATCAAATGCTAGTACAAACTTAGGATAGGAATATTCATGAAAATATCACTTGCCTTGGTAGTGGGGAGAGTAGCACTCTTCACAATCACAATCACTAGCAAAATCTACACAAGAAAATAAAGCATACCATTACACACAATTATATTCAACCAAAAATAATATGAATGCATGCATGCAAGAATTTACTAAGTGTTGATTTTTTTGAAAATTCTACCAAGTATGCTCATGACTACAGAAACTTATCATGTCACAAGTTTTCCAACTAAACTTATTTGGCCCAAAATAAACTTTACCAAATGAATTTATATCTAAAATTAGCCTTAAACTTGTTCTACAAAATAAATCATTTTAACTGTTACTATATGCTAAATAAATTGGATATTCAGAAAGGCCTTGTTTTACTGAATCCAACGGTATAAAGTTTGCAAAATTCTAACGTGGCAATCGAAAGTTATGAGCATTTGAATTTGGATCAAAATTCTGGTTTTTAAATCTGTTTTCAGATCTAACCTAGCCACGCGTCATGTTCTTATTCGCCCATACCGTTTCGCACCGGATCGAGCTCCACAGCCGTAGGATCTAAATGAAATCTGGCGGCTCAGATCGCGTACCTCTTCGGTTTAAGTGAATCTATCCTAGCGCTACGATATAGATCTAACGGCTGATATCGATCTGACCAAGATCTGGCGGCGGAGCGGTGGCTACTGGCGGCAGTTACGGAGGCGGCAAGCATAGGGTAAGTGAGAACGAGGAGTAGCTCACCGTGCTCAGGAGGTCTTGGCGAAGCTCGTCGTACTCGCGGTTGGTCAAGGGGCGCTCGGGCACGGTTGTGATTGCTCGCCGGAGTGGTAGGACGGCGTCGGTGCGTCAGGTGGTCGTCGTGGACGTCGCTGTGAATCACCCCAAGGCAAGACGAGGACACGGTTAGATTCACAGAGTCAAGGCAGGGTCGTGTGTTTGAACTAGAAGTCACGGGGTGGTCGGGGCTTACCACAAGAGCTCGCCGGAGTTCGTACTGAAGACGGCGGCGCCCAGTTGACGATGCTGTCGGAGCTATGGTTCATGCGAGGGAAAAAGGAATGTGTCAAAAGAAGCGCAGAGGCTTACTGATCTAGTTTGCAAGAACGAGAGGCGGAGGGAAGCTCAGAACTCACTGTAATTTGCCGAAGTAGTCGTCGGAGACGGCGGGGTTGCAGAGGGTAATACTCGCAGCCTGGTGGCGCTCTGGGTTCGGGGTTTGGGGGAGAAGAGAGAGGGGACAGAGGGGTTTCTTATAGCCTGGTCGCGAGCGAGAATCACTCTGCCAATAACTCGAATTGACGCTAATTAAAACCAAAACGCTGCGTTGATTTGGGGACGAACGGGTCGTCTTGGTGGAGACGCTGACGTGGAGATGGCCCGCTTGTCAGCGAGGTGCGCGGAGTTTAAGTGGGGTCTGCCTGTCAGCGGCTCGGCGCGTGCGTTTGCGCGTGAGAGAAGAATAAGAAGACCCTGGGTGGGCTTGCTGGGCTCGATTTGCTGCTAGGCCAGATTCTGGCCGCGCGGCCTTTTTCTATTGATGAGCCTTTTTCTTTTTCTAAATTCATTTTCTGGTATGAATTTGATATGAATTCAAATACTTTTGAATCGAAACTGCTTTGGGGATTTTTTGCAGGGTTTTGTGGATTCATAAACAGCCATTTTAACTAAGTGATTACTTTGCAAGGCTTGGTCAAGCTTGGTTTCAAAGTAAACAGAGACTTGCTCTAGTTTTCAATTATTTGAAAAGGATTTTGAAATCATTTCTAAATTTGGAATCTTGGTTTAAAAACTTCACCTAATCTTTCCATCAATAGAGGCAAGCAAACTAGTACCAAAACATTCCAATTTCAAAAGGTGATGGACATTTGAGATAAATTGTCCACATGAAATCATAGCTCAAACTTCTGTCTCTAAATGATTTTTGAGAAAACCCCAAATGCATGAATGATGCAAAGATGATATGAATGAGTTTTGAAACTATGATTTTTGGGATGTTACAGTTCAACTTATTTTAAGCAACATTTGGAAAATAAGGTGACAAGTGGTGGTCCAACTAACGAAGTACGTTTACAATCCTATCTCACTGGATCTGTTGGCTAACATAATGTTTCTAGAATCAATCAGTCTATCTTGATCACATGACTCCATCACTAAGTCTATAATGTCTCCTCTTAAGGTTTGGTTGGTAGCCTCCAACTCTTGGGTATGTTTCTTTTCTTCCTTTAGGTCATTTTGGGGGTTGAGCATTCCACACTTGACTCTATCACCAAGTTCTTTGATGGTCCTCCAAGCTACATCCCTTGCTGAATCAAAGAATGTTGGGTGCATCACTAAATTGGTGAACATGCAGAATCCTGATTCCTTGTGGTTGTCTTCCTTGTTTTTATACAAGTGAAGTTGCACCCACCAGTACTCAACTCCTTCATCCATCACAGGAAAGCCTTTGTACACAGCTGCACCATGTATTTCCATTGCAACCATGAGGTCCTTGAGAGCCTTGGGAAATTCTGTCTCACACTCCAAGGTCATTGTCATGAGTGGTCCTTTCCTTACGGCTTCGTTGATGGAGTTCATCTACAATTGGAAATGAGAAAGAAGATTAGAAAAGTTTACGAGAAGAATAGACAAGTGTAGAAGTTATTGAAAAATTTTCCTTAGTGGTTTCCAATCCTAGGGTCATAATGCTACAGGCAACACAGTGCTCTGATACCATCTGTAAGATCCCTCTTTTATAAAGGAAAAGGATCCCTGTGATTGCAATGCTAGTCCCTGGATCAATGCTAGCATCCACAGTTTAAGATGAAGTACACAGAAACAAAGGTCATTATTACAGTCATTCCAGAGACAACATAGTCTTTACAACTCCACGGCCACAGGCCTATTACAAGAGTTTAAATAAGTAAATAGATAAAAGTCTTCATCTTCATGTGCCATAGGCAAACATGTTGAGTGTAGACTCATGACTCCTAATCATCATCAGAGTATCCTGCAACATCACAAGTTACAGCCACAGTGGGTCAATACATTGGAATAGTATTGGCAAGTGATACCTTAGTATAATTTAGGTGGACTAGATACTATATGCAATTTGGCTAAGTGTAGCTTGGCTTGCTTTTCTCAAAATAGGTTTTGCCTATTAGTTGAAAAAACCAAGTTTTTCTTTGTTAAAACTTTTCCCAAGGAACCACCCATAGACATTGAGGTCCTTCACCCTTGTTCACCCCATGTCTTGATGCTCAAGTTGTCCTTTTCCAGGGACATGGCTAAGTACTTAGATTCTTCCATCTGCAGAGGTTGTGCACTTTCCCCACAAGCCTTGATTTTCACCAAGACAGGACCTTTCAGAAGCCTTCCCTTAGACCAAATGGACGCGCTCCAACCTATCATCCCACTACCACCAACTGTCTAAATGGCTAAGTTATTGCAACCTATATGATCCTGGCAGAGCCCATATTGCCAAGTGGCTGCACTAGAAGCTTCTTAACATTTGGCCTCTAAAATCTCTTTGTTCCTGGGTGGCTTTCCACAAGTGAGATACACAAGGTAAACCATAGAAATGGGCCTTGTGTAACCACTCAACATAAACCATTCCTTCCATTCCACCCAGGTGTTTCATTTACTTAGTTGTTTTATTAGGCAAAACACAAGTCCAAAGACTTAGAAATATTTTCATCATAGCATGTATATTTCACCAACCCTTGGTTGCTACTAGCTAGGCTAAGCATGGCATAGATAAGCATCTTAACTTAGAAATTTCTAGCAATTCTACAACTACTAGGATTTCCCAACATGGCATATAAGCAAAATATAGCATGCAAGACTAGCAAAATATTTCTAATGCTTAGTAGAAAACATAGGGATAAAAAAATTATTCATGAAGCACCACTTGCCTTGGTAGTTTGGAGAGTAGCTACACTCCTCACAATCACAATCACTATTGGCACCAAAATCTACACAAAGAATCATAGCCACAAATCACATACAAAACATATACAAATAAAAATATATGAATGCATGCAATATGATATGTGATGATTTTTAAAACTCAACAAAGCAAGTGTACAGTACTGGTTCATAAAAAAGTTAAAAACTTGCCAAACAACATTCATTTAAACATTTCTCAAACAATTCATATACTCAAATTATCCCTACACATGTTTCTGTAAATAAATCCATTTTATAAGAATAAAAACGTTACACACATTGCATAATTAGAAAGGGCTTGTTCTCCTGATTCCAATGATATAAAATTTGTCAAATTCTAACGTGGGAATCAAAAGTTATAGCTAAAACAAATTCAAACATCTAATAGATTCAATTCCTGTTTTTAAAAGTAAACTGTTGCCACGCGTCTTAATCTGATTGGCCGGTACCACTTCGCGTCGGATCACGTTTCTGAGCCGCTGGATCTAACTTAATCGCGCGGCCCAGATCCAATCTTATCGTTTCGCCCGGGTTCTATCGTATCCGCAGGATCTAGATCTAACGATCCTAAGCAGCCTGACCATCCAGTGGCGGCGCTAGCGGCGGTGACAGGCGGCGGCGCCTTTGTCAGAGTTGCTACCGGCGTTCTAGGTCGCGCGGGAGAGGGGGAAGGGGCTTACCAGACTCGCCGTGTGCAGCTGATGCTCAAGGTGGCGGTGGTTTGGCAAGGGGCGCGGGGAGATGGTCGCTGGAGCTCGTCGAAGTTGCGGGCGGCGTCAGTTGCTTGCTGTTGAAGACGTTGCTGGGGTTCTGCGTCGACCTAGCAAGAGCCAGATGGTTTAGGAGATGCGCAAGGGTCTGGCGATCAAGACTGTATCAAAGAGGAGGCAAGGGGCGGTCTCATTTTACCTGAATCGCACGTCGGAGTCGAGAGGTGGCTCAGCTGCTCGCGGGTGAGAACGAAGACGTCGCTCTGGGTCATGAGAAAGCAAACGGAGGGCATTAGCGAACGCGCAAGGTCATGCTGGTCACAGTGGTTTGAACTAGAGGCAGGGGCGGTCAGTGACCTAGTGGGTGTGTTTGCGAGTGAGAGAGAGAGAGGGGAGGGACCCGGGTGGGCTTAATGGGCTAGATTCGTAGTTGGGATAGATAGGTGGCGCTGTCCTTTTTCCATTTCTTTTCTCCTTTTCTTTTTCTGTTTTCAATTTCAGGAACCAAAATCAAATGATTTCAAAATCTATTTGAATTCAAATCTTTTCAGGATTTTTGTAGTGTGCAACAATCACATTTCTGGGCATAAAACCAAGTGGTCACTTTGAATTGGCTTGGTCACTTGGAATAAAATAAAATAAAATAAGTAGTGGCATAGCACTAGTTTGAATAGGTTTTGAAATTGGTTTTCAAATCATATTTATTTTGGAACTTTGGTTTAAATCTTAGAAATCTAACAATACAGCCTGAGAGTAATAAGACAACAAAGTTTGGTTTCTTGAACAACAATCTCCCATTGGAGAGTAGCATTTGTTTCAAATGCTGATCACATAAAATAATGAGCTCATATGCTCCTATTTTGGAAATGGTTTGTTTGAAATGAACTCTATATGATTATGGATGCATGGATGATATGCATGAGTTTGAACATGATTTTAGGGATGTTACACTATAAGGGCAATACGCCGAGTTACAAGGATTGGTTCGCTGTGCGAGGTGTTGGATTATAAGTATCGATTTGTACGTAACTCGATATCTAAGTCATGCCCTAAAGGCTCCCAGAGGTCCGGCTTATAAAGACACCAGAACCTAGGGTTATAAGGAAAAGTCCTAGCCAGATAGGTTACAGAGTTTTACACTGATACTAACTAGTCTTCATGTCTTGCACTCCAAGGCTGCGGGATGGTCGGTGACTACACCGTAGCCTTCCTTTATCCAGAATGGGCCTCCCTTCTAGATCCATCTAACTAGGCCGCCCAGCAAGCCATGGGCCTTACTACCAACTATGAGCCACCCGGCTTAGTTGGAATTGAGACATGCAATAGTGATACCCATTTAGCATATCCCCAACATTAGCCCGCGGAGAACTCCGAGATCTTGCACTGTATTGACTCTTTAGTTTGAATGCTCCGTCTAGGTGATGTCAGCAATTCATCAAGAAATATCGTGTAGTCCTCTAAAGAACCCTGCAATATTCTTCGTCTTCAATACGTAAGTCAGAGAATCACTGAGCCTTCCATCTTACTCTTCTCGTAACCAGACAGGATCCGTCCATGCCGGAATCTTCATATGAGACTATTCGTCTGCATTTGTGAGTGATATGACGTAGACCATAGGCCAGCGATGCCACATAACTCACACATGCAGGAAACATAATCATAGCGATTTTCCTACACGAGAAATCTGAAATGTCAAGTGGCGGCGGATGACACCGTTTGGGCCAGGTATGTCGGACGGTGAATCTGAAACATGCAACACAGCCTGTGAGCCATTGGATGTCCTTTAGGCATGTCAGACGATTGATTTTGAGGATGGCCTTGAATTTCTTCGGGTTGACCTCGATTCCACGCTGGGAAATGATGAAGCCCAATAATTTTTCAGCTGGAAAGACGAAGACGCACTTCTTAGGGTTAAGCATCATGTTGTACTTCCGAAGATTATCAAAGCTTTCCTTCAAGCCGGAGATTAAGTCATTTGATTTATTTGACATCACCGCAATATCGTCCAGGTAGCTGTGAACGTTCTGACCAATTTGGTCATGGAGGCAACAATGCATTGTCCGTTGGTAGGTAGCACCTACTTTTTTCAGCCCAAAAGGCATCGTGACATAGCAAAACATGCCATAAGGTGTGGTGAACGAAGTTGCCAATTTGTCCGACTTTCGCATATTAATCTGGTAGTATCCTGAGTATGCATCTAGAAAACAGTAAGTTCCGATCCAGCTGTCGACTCAATGACTTGGTCAATTCAAAGAAAATCAAACGGATCCATCGGAGACGCTTTGTTAAATCCGGTGTAATCAATGCACATTATTAACTCATTGGTGCCCTGTTTGGGCACAAGTATAGGATTGGCCACCTATCGGTGTGAAGAACTTATCGGATAAAACTAGACTTAAGTAACCAAGCTATCTCCTTTCCAATGGTGCGTCTCTTCTCATCCCCGAAAACATTGTAGATGTTGTTTCACCGGTTTGCATTTAGGATCAATGTTTAAACTATGCTCGACAAGTTCCCTAGGTACACTGATAGCTATGAGATTCGACACATTTTTTATGGCTTTCATTGATGGTTTTTGTAAAAAACCCTAGTTTTATTAAATACTAACTAGGATTTGTTTGTGCATTCATGCGAATCATCATCATTTAAAATGTATGCATGAAATAAAAAGGCTCTCAAAACCCTACCCTAATACCTTCCCTCCCTCTTTGAACCTATTCAAACGGTTTTGATTATTTGAAAAATATAACAAAATGTTTGGAGCCCAAATAGTATAAAGGGCCCCTAGGTGTTTAAAATTACTTTACAAACCTCTTTGGTTATTCTAAAACTTTAAAAATGGAAAAGGTTTTGAAAATAGAATTTGGAAAGTGAAAAAGGGAAAACAGAAAAAGATAAATGTTTTTGTAAAAATAATATAGAACCCTAGCTAGCCTGGGCTGAGCCCAGCTCCTCTTTTCTCTCTCCTTGTCGCATGTGCTGCGTGCAGTAACCCAGCAGCCGGCCCACCTTAGCCCAACTCTAGCCTGATAACAATTCGACATTTTGTCTGCGCCATCGTCTTCCTCCGTTTCGAGAAGCAGCTCGGTGGCCAGCGCCCTGCCGTCCGCCGTCGTTGCCGTCCGTAAGGATTCGCGCTGCCGCCCCCTAGTGCCTATAAGTACGCCATGCCGCCGCTCGACAACCCTAACTTTGCCTTATCCTCTTCCCCCCCCCCCTCGTTCCTCCACTCGGCACCGAACCCTAGCTTCAGATGATCTGGTGTCCCTGACGCCTCGGGCCTCCTCGAGCCATGATGTGACGCCTAGGAGCTCCGTCTTGTCGCCATGACCTCCCTCGTCAAAGGAATCGAACTCACGCGACTGGAATCGACTGCAACGGCCTCGTCTTCCCAAGCTCCGGCCGCCACCATCATCGTCGATTGCCGTCGTCCCGAGCCTTCCGTGGCTTCTACAACCCCACTACGAGCACCGTGGTGAGCTGGCGGTTCTCTAGAGCCTCTCCACCATCTCCCTCTCTCTCTGTAGGTTTCTCTCGCCGTGCGCCACCGATCTCCGCCGCAGATGCTCGTCGGGAACGTTGTTCCAGCAACCATTTAAGGGAGGCGCCACCGCTATCAGGTCCCCCTCGCTTCCTCTTTCCAGTGCGCCCCCTCTCGCAGTCTCGCGCGCTTGCAATCGCCAGCCCCGCGCTTGATCTGGGAGCTCGCCATTGCTAACGTCAACATGACGCAGTAATTCCCTTTTCTTTTCTTTTTATGTATATCCTTTTCTTTAATTGTTTTATAAATTGAAAATGCTGACAGATTGGTCCCTATTGTCAGATATTTGTTCTTTTCCACAATTATTTTATGAAATGAATAAATATATGACACGTGGGTCCAGGTTATAAAATAATTTATATAACCTAAAATGTTTAATTGATTTAAAAATGATTTAAAATGAATTAAATTTGGGAAAATTCATAATTAATTCATTTTAAATCAGAAAAATACAAATAATATATCAAAATTTTCAGAAAAATGAGACCTACCTCTTTAAGTTATCATCATGCATTGTTAAACAACTCACATGAAAATTTTAATTTGAGAACTAAATGTACCCCTCTCATATGAATCTGGGGTTTCCCCGAATTAGAGTTTGGACCCCTCGGACTCCGTTTAAAATGGCCAAGCATGTTTAGGGGTTCAATTTCAATAACTTTTAACTTGTAATATCATCATCCTTGATTGAGAATTGCATCGATTCCATGTGTTGATTGCTTCCCTTCCTTTCTGATATTTGGTTCTTCTCTGGTAGAATGCGATATCGGAATCGAGATCAAGTCCAAGACTGAACACCGAGGTCAACACCGTCGAAGATCGAAGATTAATACTTGATTAACTATAATCAAGTCAAGTACCAGGTGTCTGAAGCTCTGCTTTCTAGATATCAACTAGCAAAGGCAAGCGAAGCCCCACACATACATATGAATCCTATGCTTTCAAAGTATTTTTATTCTTGCCATGTGCACAGGATTCTAAAGTCTTTTATCGATAGATAGAGTAATCCTATATGATGCATGTTTCCTTTGAAGCCTATATTCCCTGAACCACTTCTCCTAGCATAACTAGGGTTTTGCTTGTGAAGCGTTGCTAGAGCTATTATACGTGTTATGCTTAGCCATGCTTAGATGTTACCACTGGTCCATCTGGTTGATGAATCAGAGCTGTGAATGAACCTAGTTTGACAGGATGACGTGGTATGATCAGAGATGAAATTTAGACATGCTAAGTCTTGTATGGGAGGCCATAGTGGGTTGTAGTTTTTGCCGTCCCATATTTTCCATCCTTAGGACCCGATGTTATTGCCTCTTGAACCAAGACGAGCATACAACCACACGGGAGCCTAGAAACCCCCTCGACCAACTAACTTGCTGAGTAGATTCCATGAGTCACATAGTTCAGGCATTCCATTCGACATATGCATTCTAGATCTTCTCTAAGGAGGTGAAGGAGGTCCATTCATATAGGTAGGTAAGCGTGGCAGGTAATGGGAGATGCCCGGCATCCGTAATCTCAAACCCTATTCACATCATTAGGTACCGACTTCGGGACTCGACCCATTACGACGGCATCTCCCTAGTGCGTGACTCATGGTCTCGGCGAAAGCAAGATAAAGTTCGTGTCTAACCACCCTCTGCCAGCCTTCCAAGGAAGAGGGCTACTAATAATGGAATTAAGAGAAGGTTAATATGTGTGGGTAAAGTTGTACACCCCTGAAGGGTTATAAATCTTTTCGAAAAGCAACGTCCGCGGTTATGGACGACTTGGGAAGGGACATGAAGATCATAGAGAACTTGAACCTAATCATAAAACTTGGCAAGTTAAGTAATGTGTGTTTAAGGATGATTCCTCAGGGATCGAGGGGGTGATCCTAGATAGGTTCAGCTGATGATGATTCGGTGGATATCAAAAGATGGTCAAAGCTAGAGATACTGTTTTTGCTATCCCCTTTTAAAATATTCTGATTGGTCGAAATTCTTCTCCCTCTTGTCTTACAAACAATGTTGGCTTTATGCAAAATAACTCCACCAGCCATAAGTCTTGCGGAGTACACCCTGTACTCACCCTTGCTTCATTGATACTTTTGCAGCAGAGTAAGTGTTACCATAGAAGATGAGTTCTTCCCGGCATCGACATCGACGAGTAGTTTGGAGTTCCCAGTTGGCAGTCTGGGATCTATGGATTGGACATCATCGTTATGCTTCAGGCCTCTTAGGCCATTTTTTAAGTTTGCTATACTTAATAGCATAATTTTCCTTCTGTTGTTTGATGTTTGTGGTCAGTGACCTATGCTTGTAATATTTTGGTTCTTCGCTTAGTTATGAGCTTGCTGTAATAATTTTTGGGTTGTAGGGTCACTATTGTGTTATCAATTCTCTCTCTGTACGCTTTCGAGATTTAGGTTAGTCTTATATCAGACAGAGGTCTGGGATTTTCTAGCCCTAATCCCGGGGGTGTCACAGGTTTTGGTATCAGAGCAGTACCGATTGTAGGAAACCCTTTCTATTGGTCGATGTTGAGTCTAGTGTTTGTGAAAACTATTTTCAAAGATGAAAATTATGTTTGAAAACTCTGGTATGCTTCTTTTTATCCTTATCCAGTTTCACTCTAACTCTGGGTTACCTTATCTTGTGTTGGTTTGTAAAAGTTTTTTCTATCTCGTCTCTTCCTTCAAAGCTTAGGTGCCTTCTTGGCATGTCGTTTCTCAACCATTTTACCTAGTGTTGGGTTCTCTAGAGTATGATCTGTGTGTTCCTTGTTTCCCTTGTTCTGTCTCAACTAAGAGATTTCTTTCCATCATGATCTCCCTATTTTATGAGCCCACCACATCATGTTGATGGTTCCAAAGCAATCTGGTCTAGGTCTCGAGGTTTCCTTTTACCTCGTGTGCCTCATTTTTATTTGTTTGGGTACTTCAGAAGTTGTTTCTTCTCTTTGAAGCTACCTCGTGATTACTATATTGTAGTGTACGCTTTGTCACTCAATTAGTAGTTACTTCTTTCTTCGGGTTTTAACCCTTGGACTTGAACCTAAGATCGCCGATTGTGCTGGATTCTGGTGTTGTGAATCCTATACATGAAGATGACATTTAACCCAAGATCCATTATTGACCCCTGTGGTTAATGTTCACACATAACCTAAGGATGGCTAGTACCTTCTAGTATAGCCTTCAAGCTTGTGGATATTGTCGCCATTGAACAGTGACGGTAAAGGACTTTCCCTACCACTAGGTGCGGCAGATATTCTTTAATGGAACCAAATAGATCACGACAAGAGTGCTCCTCGTGAGTCTCGCATCTATACTCGTGATTCTGCCACACCTTCCCTTCTTTGCATTGGTTTTCGAAAGATTGATAATCTATGCATCCACATCTCGAGATTTTAACCTGAGCATGTCCCTTTTCCCCATGTTGTTTTTCGACCTTTGTCTACCAATTGGTAGCCAAGTTGTAAATGTGCATCGGTGTCTTCCGATGTAAGATACTCTTGTGGTCTGTCAAGACAAACCATTTCGGGATGTCAGGAGAAACAAACTCCCGTATCTCGTCATTTCTTGGACCAGGTCAAAGTGTTGTAATCCACAGATCAAGAGTCAATGACTGGCTTGTACCTGTTCCACCTTAAAGTGTCACACTCTTTTATACCAAGAGGTCGTGCTGAGTTTCAGGACCCCCTTAATGAAGTGATGCTCTTACACATATTTACCCACCCTTCCTCGAGCTTTCGTGCTCGTGAATGATGCGTGTGTGTAATGATGTGGCCATCTAAGATTCTTAGCAGTTCTTATTTCTTTGAACTTCAAGGACATTTGTATCATTCTTAGTGTAATGGTTAACCCTATCACTAAGTGAAGTTTGATTGTGCTACCAAGTCCGTTATTCCGGTACACTCTCCTCGGTTAAAGAGTAGGCTCATGCCGAAGCTCTGAGACTATGTCTTCTTGCCTTACCAAGCAAGTTTCCTCTTGAGCTATGTGACATATCGGTGGTCCGTGATATTCTCGATGTCTTCTAGAAGTATCGCCATGTTGCCACATGACCGTGTTGTCAAGTTCTTGAGCAAGCAAGTTCTTTGAACTGCACTTTTCTCCAAGGATCCGTACTGGATAACCCTGAAATAGTTGGTTGAGCTTAAACAACAACTTGGAGAGCTGTAAGACGGAAGTTCTATCCAACTCTGTTCCTCTTTAAAGGGATGTCTAGTTTTGTTCGTGTAGAAGCAATATAGTATGCCCTATGTGGATATGTTATATTCCATCCTTTGATTTGATTTGGGAAATATTCAAATCAAACTCAGTTCTGGGGACTATCTTGATGGTGTATCCACTAGTGATGTCTCACGTAAGTACATCTTCATGTCCTCCGGTCTGACCAATGTCTATGCCTGGTTCATACAACATGTGAATCCATCTTCTTGGAGTGTCTTGATAAGTTTGTTGTCGAGCCCATCGATGATAATCTTAACTTCTCCATGTTATATCAGATTGTATGGAACATTTGGCATTAATGTTGGAAACTTTTGAGAACCATCTTCATGCCATTTAGAAGTATGTGTTCTGGATGTTAGAAGTAACCTTCTCTGGTTCACGTGCAAATGTTGAAATATGCCGTCGTGGATTCGAGTAGTGTTATCTTTGTTCCCTCTGGAGTCATTCCAAGTTAGTCAAGCATGTGCAAAGAATTATTGATATGGTAGGTTGATACCTTCACATATCGAGAAGATCCTCCAAGCACACCAAGCCACTGATTAATTTGTTCATGAAAGATAAGAAGTCCAACAAAAACCTCTATATCCTCCTAAATGCTTCCCAACAAGGATTCAATTGTGTTTCATTGCAATAACTCATGTAGGTGCAATTGTCCTTTGACAACTTGCTAATACATTTGTTTTGCAATCTATCTCATCTTTCGGAGCTTGACATTGTAGTCCATGACTTGAGAATATAGTGACTTTACCTCTGTGTAAATTTTGCACCCTTTCTATTCGGATATGTTGAGTCTGAAGTATCTCTCCACCTAATAAAAGCTAAATCTCAAGAAACAATAATGATTGGTGTTCCTCAAGGTTATGACGTAGGTATAATGTAACTCTGGAAAGATTGATGTAATGGTTGTCACAATTAGCTGAAAGACCTATTGCCACACTCCTTTGAATCATCAATAACAACCAATCTTCACGAGGCTTATTCTATATTTTATTATAGGAGTTGTGCTTATGGTTTCCTTTGTATCCGAAGTCCTACCTTTACTTGATGAATGGTTAAAGGCCTGTCATTAGCCTGCTATCGGTGTTTCAAATATCAAGGAGAACATTTAAAGTAGAGTTGCTAAATGTCCCTCGGTCGATCTTCTAGACCTTTTACTATGGCAAGTGTCTTGTTATGCCAAGTACTTGGAGTCCGAGAATGAAGTTTCTTTATTCTCGTGTCATCAAGAATCTTCTAAACTATTCATCTTGGTGGTGTAAAGTGATATCATAATCTTTGGCAAAGATTTTGATAGTCCTGGATGAATTAAGAGTTCCCTTTCCACTTTCTTAAACGTGTTTGAAGAGAGACTATGATTTTGGTAATAAATAGTTTCTCTTGTTACATGTTCCTTGTGGCTCTTACGAGTCCTCTTCACAAAACACATTTCTATCTTGGCCTTGTGTTGAACCAAAGAGTGACCCTTCTGTGTCAAAAGTAGTTCAACAACTTGGTTTTATTGATATCTATCTCTTCCACCTATAACGCTCTACTTAAGCTGTTTAGTAGAGGTTTATCTCTCGAAGTCTATGGTCATGTTCCATCTATTGGAAGTTTCTTCCCTTAGAAGTTTACCCTCTTCTACATGTTCCATGGTCTCAAGCCTTATGAAGACCAGTTATCTGTCACCTTGAAACCTTCTCCCTTTGTTTCCTCCATTACCTTGGCATGTTTCATGTTTGTTAGCTCTAGAGATGTTATGAAACATCTATCCATGAGTTTACCATGAGATACTCAGTTCGTGGTTCCGTGTCATTCCCTCTCTTCCTTAGTGTGAGTAGCCACCTCGAAGATTATGAACCGCTTCGTCCACTCGTCATGGTGGCATGGATCAACCTCTTCGAGAAGATCGTCGAAGTTTAGTGTAACCATGTTCCTTCTATCTTCCTACCTAGGAATCTCGGGACGAGATTCTTTTAAAGGGATAGAATTGTAACAATCATAGTTTTATTAAATACTAACTAGGATTTTTTTGTGCATTCATGAGAATCATCATCATTTAAAATGTATGCATGAAATAAAAGGGCTCTCAAAACCCTAAACCCTAATACCTTCCCTCTCTCTTTGAACCTATTCAAACGGTTTTGATTATTTGAAAAAAATAACAAAATGTTTGGATCCCAAATAGTATAAAGGGCCCCTAGGTGTTTAAAATTACTTTACAAACCTCTTTGGTTATTCTAAAACTTTCAAAACAGAAAAGGTTTTGAAAATAGAATTTGGAAAGTGAAAATAGGAAAACAGAAAAAGAGAAATGTTTCTGTGAAAAAAAAATAGAACCCTAGCTATCCTGGGCCGAGCCAAGCTCCTCTTTTCTCTCTCCCTGCCGCATGTAGCAGCCGAGCAGCCGGCCCACCTTAGCCCAACTCTAGCCTGATACCGATTTCATGTTTTGTCTGCGCCATATTCTTCCTCCGTTCCGAAAAGCATCTTGGTGGCCAGCGCCCCGCCGTCCGCCGTTGTTGCCATGTGTAAGGATTCGCGCTGCCGCCCCCTAGTGCCTATAAGTATGTCGTGTCGCCGCTCGACAACCCTAGCTTCGCCTTATCCTCTTCTCCCCATCGTTCCTCTACTCGGCACCGAACCCTAGCTTCAGATGATCCGGTGTCCCCGATGCCTCCGGCCTCCCCGAGCCATGTCGTGATGCCTAGGAGCTCCGTCTCGTTTCCATGACCTCCCTCGTCAAAGGAATCGGACTCATGCGACTGGAATCGACTGCAACGGCCTCGTCTTCCCAAGCTTCGGCCACCACCATCGTCATCGATTGCCGCCGGCCCGAGCCTTCCACGGCTTCTACAACCCCACTACAAGCACCGTGGTGAGCTGGCGGTTGTCTAGAGCCTCTCCACTTTCTCCGTCTCTCTCTGTAGCTTCCTCTCGCCGTGCGCCAACGATCTCTGCTGCAGATACTTGTCGAGAACGTTGTTCCGGCAACCATTTGAGGGTGTCGCCACCGCTATCAGGTCCCCCTCGCTCTCCTCTTTCCAGCATGCCCCCTCTCGCATTCTTGCGTGCCCCCTCTCGCAGTCCAGGTTAGAAAATAATTTATATAACCTAAAATTTTTAATTGATTTAAAATGAATTAAATTTGGGAAAATTCATAACTATTCATTTTAAATCAGAAAAATACAAATAATATATCAAAATGTTCAGAAAAATGAGACCTACCTCTTTATGTTATCACCATTCATTGTTAAACAACTCACATGACATGTTTAATTGGAGAACTGAATGTACCCCTCTCATATGAATCCGGGGTTTCCCCGAATTAGGGTTTGGACCCCTCGGACTTCGTTTAAAATGACCAAGCATGTTTAGGGGTTCAATTTCAATAACTTTTAACTTGTCATATCATCATACTTGATTGAGCATTGCATCGATTCCATGTGTTGATTTTTTCCCTTCCTTTCCGGTATTTGGTTCTTCTCCGGTAGAATACGATATCGGAATCGAGATCAAGTCCAAGACTAGAGACCGATGTCAACACCATCGAAGATCGAAGATCAATACTTGATCAACTATAATCAAGTCAAGTACCAGGTGTCCGAAGCTCTCTTTCTGGATATCAACTGGCAAAGGCAAGCAAAGCCCCACACATACATATGAATCCTATGCTTTCAAAGTATTTCATTCTTGCCATGTGCATACGATTCTAAAGTCTTTTATCGATAGATAGAGTAATACTATGTGATGCATGTTTCCTTTGAAGCCTATATTCCCTGAATCACTGCTCCTTGCATAACTAGGGTTTGGCTTATGAAGCGTTGCTAGAGCTATTATACCTATTGTTCTTAGCCATGCTTAGCTGTTACCACTGGTCCATTCGGTTGATGAATCAGAATTGCGAATGAACCTAGTTTGACAAATGATGTGGTATAATCAGAGATGAAAGTTAAACATGCTAAGGCTTGTATGGGAGGCCACAGTGGGTTGTGGTTTTTGCAGTCCCATATTTGCCACCCTTAGGACCAGATGTTCTTACCTCTTGAACCAAGACGAGCGTACAGCCACACGGGGGCCTGGAAACCCCCTCGACCAACTAACTTGCTGAGTAGATTCCATGAGTCACATAGTTCGGGCATTCCATTAGACATATGTATTCTGGATCTTCTCGAAGGAGGTGAAGGAGGTGCATTCATACAGGTAGGTAAGCGTGGCAGGGAATGGGAGATGCCCGACATTCATAGTCTCAAACCCTGTTCAAATCATTAGGGACCGACTTCGGGACTCGACCCGTTACGACGGCATATCCCTAGTGTGTGACTCATGGTATCAGCGAAAGCAAGGTAAAGGTCGTGTCTAATCACCCTCTGCCGACCTTCCAAGGAAGAGGGCTATTACTTATGGCATTGAGAGAAGGTTACTTGGGAACGGACGTGAAGATCATAGAGAACTTGAACCTAATCGTAAAACTTGGCAAGTTCAGTAATGTGTGTTTAAAGACGATTCCTCAGGGATCGAGGGGGTGATCCTAGATAGGTTCAGCTAATGATGATTCGGTGGATATCAAAAGATGATCAAAGCTAGAGATAATATTTTTCTTGTCCCCTTTTAAAATATTCAGATTAGTCGATATTCTTCTCCCTCTTGTCTTATAAACAAAATGCAAAATAACTCCACCAGCCATAAGTCTTGCGGAGTAAACCATGTACTCACCCTTGCTTCGTTGATACTTTTGCAACAGAGTAAGTCTTACCATAGAAGATGAGTTCTTCACGGCCTCGACATCGACGAGTAGTTTGGAGTTCCTAGTTGGCAGTCTGGAATCTATGGATTGGACATCATCGTTATGTTTCAGACCTCTTAGGCCATTTGTTCATCTTGCAATACTTAATAGCATAATTTTCCTTCCGTTGTTTGATGTTTGTGGTCAGTGACCTATGCTTGTAATATTTTGGTTCTTCGTTCAGTTATGAGCTTGTTGTAATAATTTTTGTGTCGTAGGGTCACTGTTGTGTTATTAATTCTCTCTCTATACACTTTCGAGATTTAGGTTAGGCTTATATCAGACAGAGGTCTGGGATTTGTCTAGCCCTAATCCCGGGGGTGTCACATTTTTTGTCTGGATTTGATGTTTTTCTAGCTTTACCTAACGCTAATACTTAGGTAGCAAAGAGATCTTGGTTTTTTGTGTGTTTCAGGTTCTGAACATCAACAGTAGGTTTTAACAATAGAAACACAATATTCAGTCAGAAACAAGCAAGTCTCTTTTTGCAAGCAAACGAGGAAGTCATCAAGGAGGATTAATGGCCAAATATACGATGGGGACATTTTCTCCGGCCGTATATTTCTCGCCATATAGTTTCCACCGCCTTCATCTTGTCAAAAGGGACAACTTTCGTGAAGAGGCAGAACATGAAAACACAGCACAATATCGGTCGTTCCATCCAGAATGGAGAAAGAAGAGATCCAGAGAAGAAGGGGAAGATGTTCTTCATCTCGCTCCACGATCTTTGACCTCCTAGCCATCACACCCTCATATACATTACTTGTACTTGAGAGAGATCTTCGCCTTGCAAGATTAGGATTTGAGATTGTATCTTCCTATCTTGAATTGTGTTGGATTGATTTCTTATTCTTATTGTCGATCTCCATGGTAATATCGAGAAGAACTCTTTTTATTCAATTATATCAATGATTTTTTTCTCACATGTGGGAGTAAGTTCCCTTAGGCGTGGGAGATGTAAGGACTTGGTGAGATGTGATGTGCCTATATATTTTCCATTAGTTTGTGATTGATTTTAATTTCTATATTATGTGTGTTTGAGTATCTGTGGGATGCCTAATGCTTGTTGTCCAATTAAGGGCCCCGACAACATGATTCTTTTTTCTACATAGATAAGATCTTGTTTGCTAGTAGACCGGCGACCCTCGAGTGACATGGGAATATCAATGGAAAATTAGTTGAATCGAGGAGCATGAGGAACCACTATGCCTATTGCATTAGTCCGATCCAAGGAGCTTAATTGCTAAGCAACCTGAAGGATCTTAATATCCTAGTGACTGACCATGGTTTTGGTAACAGACTAGTGGGATTATTGAAGTTGGGATAAAATCTACCGAGAGGAGTTCCGGCTAATTATGCGTTTCTTACCTACGCATATACTTATAAGAATATAATTGTTACACTTATCACTCGTCTACTTGGCACATTCACTATCACCATGAACTGTATCTCCCTGCGCCTACTTTGTCATCTGTAGAAAACGACAGATAATCAATCGTTCTTTACTTTTATGCCTTTTTATTTCTAAAGTTTGCATTTTAGCATTATTTAAATACATTCATTTTAATCCAAAATTTAATTCTTATATCAACACTTGCATTCAATTCACTCGAAGACCTGTGACAACTTCGAGTGTGACCGATACTTCATTCATAAACACTTACCTTTGGGCTCCCTGTGGGATCAATATCGTAACTTCGAAACGAGCTACAAACGATCTGTGCACTTGTATTCATCAAGCTATTTTATGGCGCTTTTTCCGAGGAGCTAAGCGCTAAGTGTTTCTATCTTGACATTTCAAGTGTTACTACTACAAAATGGTCTCCCTAGGAGACAAAGGGTCTACATGCTCTGATAGGACCTATCTACCAGATTATTTTAATCGCTTACCTATTCAAAAGCACGAAGAAATTATTGAACAACTTTTGAGATCAAACAAAGTTGAAGTTGAAAACCTGAGTGATTTCATGGAAATCATTTCCATTCACAAGACAACTCCCAAGAAACCTGAGAAAACTCTCAGAGAATACAGTGCTCCAAATTCTGCTTTTCTTAAACAACCAATAGAATATCCTAATCCTGGAGTTAGAGAATATCGATTTGATGGTGAGATTATTAAAATTTTGCAGGAAAAGGCTTTCAGCGGGAGGGAAGTTGAATACCCAGGAAGACATCTTAGAGAGCTTGACGATGTGATAACATCACTTGGACCAAAAGGTTTGCCTAGACATTTCTCCCATCTAAAATTATTTCGTTGGTCTCTTAAAGGTAAGGCTCTAGACTGGTTATATTCTCTCTCTCATCATTACGTTAAATGTTGGTAAAACTGTATTGTTAAATTCATAAATAGGTTTAATCCTTTGAAGAAAGTAACTGAAATCAGAACGAATATAGGCAACTTCAGTCAGAACATGGGAGAAAACAACCCACAAGCATGGTATAGATTTTTTGGAATGATAAATAGTATTCCTAATCATGGCTATTTCGAATCAACTATTTTGCACTTATTTTACCATGGTCTTAATACACAATGCACATAGTTGCTTGATTTATCAACAGGAGGATCAATAAATACTTTAACTACTAAAGATTGTTTGAAATTGATGTCCACTAGGGCTAAGAATGATTCTCTTTATAATCCTGATTTTGGTACTAAGCTGGAGAAAGGGATACTTCATATAACTCCCGATCTTATGCCTGAAGTATGCAAAACAATGAAAAAAAATATATACCTTCTGAAATTTTGAAGGAAAACAAAGTAGATATGTTACAAGTTTTTACTTAAGAAGATGAAACTAGAAACGTTTTTCAAGAATTAAAACATCGACTGGCCAAATCTCTATTAACCTGCATAAGAAATTTCAAAGACTTAAGAAGATTTTGGCATAACTCATGGAAAATTATGATGAGATTGGACAAGAAGTATAATTATTTCACAAGTACCTTAGTATGATTGAAACCCAATGTGAATAAATAGCATCTGGTTATCAAATTTTCTTCAAGATGATATAAATATTCCTGTTTCTACTAATGCTGTTACAAGGAGAGGTGCAGTTGTTACAAGACCATTAGGACCACCAGAATATGAAGCTGAAAAAGATCGAAGGGAAAATCCTTGCTCAAAGCAAGCCAAGAAGATGACACACTGGTGGATCCTCAAGATGAAGCTTCTCAAGAAACACAAGATCAAATCTTGGAGGAGCAAAATGATGCACAAGATGACCTATACGAATCTGATGCAGAGACTGTTGATCCAAGAGAAGAAAAAGAGATAAGCAATAAATATGAAGATGTTGTAGGAGAAAATACGAAAAGAGATAAGTAGCAACAAAATAAAGTAACTCAAGAGCCTGATCCCCCACAGAAGGTAAAATACAAGAATAAGGAAGGTGAGCAAAAACTTTCATATCTAGATCGCAAAAAGAAAGCACAGGATCAGGTAATCTATGACTCTTTCAAAAAAGCACTTGGTGATCATCGTCTATAAATTCCATGTGCGGATGCAATAAAAGTTTCTACCTATTCTAAATTTATCCGTGATATTCTTAATAGAAAGAAATAAACAACTAAAACCGTTGCCATGGTGACTAGTTATCCTGCTAATGGGAAGTTATTGTCTAAGTTAGGAGATCCCGGAATACCAACTATTTCATGCTCAATTGGCAAAACTGATATTCATAATGCTTTGTGTGATTTAGGTGCAGGAGTTAGTGTAACGCCATATTCCCTCTATTAAAGGGTAGGATTAGGGGAGTATTCCCCCACTCCTATCACTTTACAGATGGCTGACAAATCCACTAAACAATACATTGGTATGATTGAAGATTTTCTACTTTGAATAGATGAGCATGTTTTTCCCACTGATTTTATTTTTCTTGAAATGCCAGAGGATGAAAAATTATCTATAATACTTGGAAGACCTTTTCTTAGCAATGCAGGAGCATCAGTTGATTGTGCTGAAGGAAAAATAGTATTCAATTTTTATGATGCTAAAATCATCCGGTATTTTCCAAAGAAACTAGAAGCGGGAGAAAGGTATATTCCACCGGCAAAACGAGTTCAAGTGGTAAGAGCCCTTGATAAGGGGCATCCCAAGGTAAGAATTCGATAATAGAGAAGGGGTTGAAATATTCGACCATTCTTAATAAAATTCTTAATGGGAGTCAACCCATCACATTAATAAAATAATTTAAAGAATAAAATATTCATCGCATTCCTACAACTTTTTCACATACATTATAGAGAAAGCGCGCCCGTGAAGATGTTGTTGTCAAAAAGTAGTAGAAATATCGACTGGATATGTATAGATTTAGTGTAGAAAATAAAGTTTAAGTTTTGTATGCAAAAACTAGATTAATCATATTTTCTGGATTAAAAAGTGAATCTCTGAAAATTTGGGGAAGAAAGCATGGTACAGAAGTTTTAACGACCAACTATACGGCGGAAATATTTTTCCAGCCGTATAGTTATCGACAACTTTCTCACAAAAATGTATCTCGGATACAGAAGGTTTAACGACCAACTATACAGGCAGACCATTTTGGTCTGGCCATATAGTTGTGCCTGTATAGTTGCATCCTGGTGTAAAGAAACCATAATTCTCGATGCCATCGCAACTATACGACGGGAACTACTTATCCCGCCCATATATTTCCCACGGTATAGATCGGTGCGACCACTTAATCGCGTCGGGACGGCTAGGGTTCTTACTCCTCCTCACTTTTTCCCTCATATTCTCTCTCCAAACCTCTCAAAACCCACCTAGAATTCTTGATTCTTCGCGGATTTCGTTTGTTTGAGTTGGGGAATCAACATATCAGTATGTTTCTCTCCCTATCCATTCTTTATTTTTAGAATTCCATGCTTGAAACTCTCACATTGATTTAGTGTATGAACTCAAGCTTGTTTGAATTTTTTCCCTTTTGATTTCTCACCTTAGGATTAAATTTCTCCATCTAGAATCGTTCGTATATCATATAGAAACTATATGCCTAAGGTTTTTATGTTGAAAATTTTTAGTGCATCAATATGAACAAGCTTGGTAGCATTTTTTGCAAGAGCAAGCGCCAACTTGGCGAGGGCTAGGGGCTCCGGGCTGAGCTCGATAGCAAGTACGACATGGTTTCATCAAGGAAGGTGATGCCCACACATTGGGTCAATGATGACTTTCTCACCGTGGAAGGGTTGAGGGCGGACGTCGACCACATGTGTGCAAATGTAGGGCTATCACTCCTCGCCTACGCAAGCCACTACACCTACATTGAGCTCACCTTTTAGTTCCTCGCCTCCTTCTATGATGACTACAAGGAGAAAGGTAATGCGTGCATGGTGAGCTTCACTATAAACACCAGCAGCTATATCAAATATCTTTCCAACAATTTTGTGATGCTTTTGGATTCCCTCACAATGGGGAGTCAACTGTTACAAATTTATATAGCGTCTCAAGTGGAGAAACTTGGGAGGTTATTTCTATTAACGGTGGTAGGGAATTCTATCAGAAGAAGATGTCCACCATCCAGAACCCAACAGTTTGCTACTTCGCCTTGTTCCTCGCCAATACACTGTTGAGAATAGGAGATACCGCTTCCATGGCTAACGCAGACATGGCCATGATCACCAAGGAACTCTTCCTCGATGCACCGCAAAGCCCCAATCCTACATCTCTACTCCTCTAGCACCTTCGCCACCAGAGCAACAAAAGGAAAGGTGACATTCGCATTGGTGGATTGGTAACCCACCTTGTCCAAGCATTGAACATTCCAATACATGTTATGCAACCTGTAGATGGCTCCATACATATGGATGTCAAATATATAACTGCTTGTGGCTAGCTCGGTGTTTACCAAGCTGACAAGAGGCTCCGAGCATATCAGTTTGCTTATATTGATGCCTCACAAGATGATAAAGTGTTGTTGCCTTGTCCACAAGCTTTCTCAATTTTGGGGAAGGAACAATTGGATCCTCACTAAGGATCAAATGGTGGAGAACATGGCTGGACTCCATCCCAACCAAGAAGAAGATGAAGAAGGAGAGCGGCAGGATGAGCAGGCGCAGGAGTACAACCCTTCAAAGGAGGGACAACAGCAGCAATAGGAGGGACCCTAGGACCCATGGACCAATCAGCAGCAACAGCATCAGGGGTTCAACAACGTCCCGTATCAAGATTTTTTGTAGCTCAACCTGCGCGTTGGGGAGATCGACCAAACTTTGCAGGGATTGAATGAGGATGTTAGTGCCTAACTCACAACTTCCGTCACTTCATGATCAACTTCCCCAACTACTACCAATAGTACCCGAACCAGCCGCCAAATGATGGCAATAACTAAGCCTGGCAACTTTTCATTCATATTTTTATTTCTTCTTTTTATTTATTTTACTTATTCAAAAATTGCATGTTTACTTTCATTTTTTCATAACTACATCAAAAATACACAAAAAATTAGCTGTAACTTTTATTGCAAATTTGTTTCTCTTGGAGATTTCTCAATTTCAGGTGACTTGGCAATAGGGATATATAGTGGGGTTCAACTCAAGTGCGAGAATGAAGCAAGAAAGAGGAGGTATTACATTCCTTTCATCACCTCTTCTGCAATTTTAAATTGACCCCACAATTATTTACTCGCTTGCACTTGAGGTCCCTAGGTACACTGATAGCTGTGAGATTCGACACATTTTTTATGGCTTTTATTGATAGTTTTCGTCTGGATTTGATGGTTTTCTATCTTTACCTAACTCTAATACTTCAGTAGCAAATAAAACTTGGTTTTTAATGTGTGTTTCAGGTTCTAAACATCAACAGTATGTTTTAACAATAGGAACACAATATTTAGTCGAAAACAAGCAAGTCTCTTTTTGGAAGAAAACAAGGAAGGCATCCAGGAGGATTAACGACCAACTATACGGCGGGTACATTTTCTTCGGCTGTATAGTTTCTGCCATATATTTACCACCGCCTTCATCTTGTCAAAAGGGAAAACTTTTGTGAAGAGACAGAACGCGAAAACACAACACAGCAGTTGTCGTTCCATCTAGAAGGGAGAAAGAAGAGATCCGGAGAAGAAGGGGAAGACGTTCTTCATCTCGCTCCACGATATTCGACCTCCTAGCCACCACACCCCCATATCCATTACTTGTACTTGAGAGAGAGAGAAATATTCACTTTGCAAGATTAGGGTTTGAGATTGTTTCTTCCTATCTTGAATTGTGTTGGATTGATTTCTTATTCTTATTGTGGATCTCCACGGTAATATCAAGAAGAACTCTTTTTATTCAATTATATCAATGATCCTTTCTTCTCTCATGTGTGAGTAAGTTCCCTTAGTCATGGGAGATGTAAGGGATTAGTGAGATGTAATGTGCCTATATATATTCCATTAGTTTGTGATTGATTTTAATTTTTATATTATGTGTGATTGACTATCTATGGGATGCCTAATGCTTGTTGTCCAATTAAGGGCCTATAAAACATGATACTTTGTTCTACATAGATAAGATCTGGTTTGCTAGCAGACCAGCGACCCCCGAGTGAAACGGGGATATCAATGGAAAACTAGTTGAACTCGAGGAACCACTATCCCTATTGCATTAGTCTGATCCAAGGAGCTTAATTGCTAAGCAACCTGAAGAATCTTAATCCCCTAGTGACTGACCATGGTTTTGGTAACAAACTAGTAGAATTATTGAAGTTCAGATGAAATATACCAAGAGGAGTTCCTACTAATTATGGGTTGCTCGCCTACACATATACTTATAAGATTATAATTGTTACACTTATCACTCATCCACCTGGCACATTCACTATCATCATGAACTGTATCTCATCGCGCCTACTTTGCCATCTGCAGGAAACCACAAACAATCAATCATTCTTTACTTTTATGCTTCTTATTTCTTAAGTTTACATTTTAGCTTTATTTAAATACATTCAGTTTAATCCAAAATGTTATTCTTATTTCAACAGTTGCAGTCAATTCACTCGAAGACCTATGACAACTCGAGTGTGATAGAGACTTCATTCATAAATACTTGCCTTTGGGCTCCCTGTGTGATCGATATCTTAACTTCTAAACTAAGATACAAACGATATGTGCATGTGCAGTCATCATACACCATTCATGTCAGAAGGTTGCCAGGCGAAGATGTCCCTATGCTCATGGAGGAACTCGACGAGCATGCTTTCCTATTAGGGATCTAGGTTTGTCCCAATGGTGGTGGTCTTGGAGGCATCGCCTACCACAAGTTCCACCGACTTGGTATCGATGAGGCCTAGGCGGGATCGGAGTCAGAAATTTGCTTCTTCGATCCCGGTATATCCAAGGCATTGCCCTGGCGTTGGATCTCCTTGAATTCTTCGCTGTAGAGGACGGCTTCCGCAAAGGCTGCTCCTCCAATTTTGCAGTCCCTTGCCTTTGTGAAATTTCCAGAAATGGTAATGACACCGTTTGGGACGGGTATTTTGATCTTGTTGTAGACAAAGCATGGTTTGCCAATGAAGGAGTGGAATATGTCGCGGTCGAATATGACATGGTACACGCTATTTAAGGGGACCACTTCGAAGGCCATGCACTCTTGGCGGTAATTGTTTACATCACCGAAAGCGACTGGAAGGGTGATGCACCCAAGGGACCGAGCTTCCAGGACAGGAACTATGCCATGAATCATGGTTCTGGTCTGCCTTAGGTTGGTCTCTGTGAAGTTCATCTTGTGAAGTGTATCCAGGTACATGATGTTGATGTTGCTTCCACTATTGACAAAGAACTTGGTGAACTCGTTGTCGTCAATCAAGGGGTTGATGACCATGGCATACTGGTTCTCTGTAGGAAAGAGGTTGGGGTGATCCTTCCTGTCCCATGTGATTGGAACTTTTGACCAGCGCAAGTACTGGGGAACTGGGGGTAGGGTGGCCATTAGTATCCTCAGTGAGGTCTTATGTGCCCAGACAGTTGGGGTGCCAAGGAAAGTGTGGTAGACGGGAGCATTCTTATCGAAGAGATTCTGCCTTTTCCATCACCCTTGTCGGCGTGCTTGGGGTCTACATCCTCATCCATGTCACTTGAATCCTTGGAATATTCTTCCTTCTTCTTCCCCTTCCCCTTGCCTCGTGGTTGGTTCTTTCAGTTTCGTTGGTAGCCGGACTCTGGGTCTTCCGTGAGATCATTGACAAACTTGCATTGGCAGTTGGTATGAGTGGCTTTTTCATTGGCGTCGAGGTGTAAAAAGCACGGCATATCACGGTACTCCTCGCACGTCTAGGGAACGCGGGGTGCTGCTAGGGTAGTTTCACTAACGCGCTGCTCCCCACGACTAGCCCCCAGCCTCGGCCCCGCTGTCTGCCCTCACCTCTGCCTACGAACATCATGGCGACCATGTCAGAAGCTGACTTTTATTCTGGCGGATTCTTCCGCTTGTTGTTGTTGTTCCTCTTGGCTTGGGTTGGAATATACAATGCCATTAAGGAGCCGCGAGCATCATTGTCGGCAGCCGCAAACTCACTGGCCAAGGAGATCATCTGATTGAGATCCAGCTTGTGATTGTCCTATAGGCGCTTTAGCTTATGTCGGAGCAAGGTGCCCTTTTCTAGGCCATCGATGAAGGCAACCATAACGGTATAATCATGCACTCCCATGCATGAATTTTTCATATCTATCCAGCGGGAGAGGTAGGCTCTAGATGCCGACCGTACAGGGACACTTGTACATATCCTCGAAGTTTTTGGTGAACACTTCATGCATGTCCAACCAGTTGCATATGGACTTTTCTGGCAAGTCATCGATCCATTGGCGGGCGGTGCCCTTCAACATCAATGGGAGGTACTTGACGGAATGATTGGGGTTTCCCCCTGCGATCTCCACCACCTCGCTATAATCCTGCAATCATGTAGTCGGCCAGGCAGCGCCATCATAGGGCTTGATCGTATTGTTTATCCGGAAACCATTGAGGTAAGTTGTGGCTCGTATCAGAGGGACGATACAATGTGGTCCCAAGTATTGTCCTTCTCGGGCCTCGTCGATCTTGTCCAAGCATGAATGTGCGTCGTATGGCTCTGGGTTTTCTTTTTTCTTATTGTCGTCATGGGAAGGGGTACGTGAGCGACTCGGTCCTCCTCTGCCATGGTGGCTGCTGGGTGGTGACGGTGGCAGAGGTGGCAGTGGGTTATCTTTCTTGTTGGTACCCTCCTGCGACCACTCACGCCAGTCACGGTTTCTTGTCGGACACAGAGGGTCATGGTGCGACCCGATCCTATGCTCGTGGTTGCCACTATGCTCTCCGTCATGACGAGGATGCTACATATTGTCGCAGATGATGATGCCTCCCTGAGGGCGTCTAGGTGGACGCATGCTCGTGTGGTGGTGAGATTTTGGGTCTTAGTGATGTTGGGAATGTGGGGGCAGTGGGGACGGGCGACGAGGGTGAGCCTTGCCTCCATGGTCGGAGGATATGGGGATAGAGTCAGTCCTATTGCACGCATCCCTTGGTATTTCTTCTGATGAACCTGTTTGAGATCTGACATCGTGGGGAGATCTTTCCATGTGCTGCATAGGAGCGCTAGACTGGAAATATGCTAGGTCAGACTCTAACCTTTGAGAGGTGGCCTTCTCCTGCTGTTTGACATCCTTGGCGACGAGGTAATAGACCTGATCCACAGTTGCAGGTGATCTATACTATTCAAGTAGAGTCTTGGCGACGACTAAATTGAGGGTGGGCGTGGGCATGACTAGTTTTCCATCTTTTTCAATGTATTGCTTATCTTGTGTCAGCTTTGAAGGAGCTCACCCCAAGTTGCGTTGTACGCCAGTATCATTGACGACGTGAGCCGGATCTTTTTTGTTCTTCTGCTACTTGAGAAGATTCTTGTACTCAGTCTCCATGGCTTTGGTCGCCTCGATTGAATTTTGCGCCACGGCCAGATCTCGATCTAGCTTTGTGCATTGCTCCACGATGGGATGTGCCTCCTCTAGTACCTGCTGGTGCTTCTCGTCGAGTTGGACAACGTTCCATATATGGGACATGGTCATGGGCTAGACGATCAAATTTCGATACATCACTCTATCATTTGGAGTGATTTGGGTGGTCGCAGACCTAGATGGTGGTGGCGGCAGATTTGCAGGATTAGCATTGCTTCGCCCGATGGCGAGTTCCTGCGTCTGTTGTGATGGGATAGCGGATGGGGCATGGCCTTTGCCTGGCCATCGTCGGCATTGTCGGCTGATCCCTTCCCAATGTCCCGCGGCTTAGGTGGAGCTGCTCCAGTTTGTTACTCTTCCATCACACTCCCGATGGCGACTAGCACCTGATGGGAAGTGACGGTCTGGTCGGCTCGCTCCTCGCAGTTGATCTCCTCCTCCACCTCCTTCATGGGAGAGTCGAGATCTTCCGGGTTGATGTCGATCTCCTCTGAATATATGTAGATGTCGGCATAGAGCGTGTCCAAAATGGAGTCAGAGGGTGCGGGAGCTTCTTCGATGGCGGAGGATGGTGCTGAGGAAGCCGGACCATTGGGCGGCGCTGGCGGCCCAGGTAAGGCGATAATGAAGCTGTTAACAATGTTGACCATCTTCTCGAAAGTAAGGGTCCTCGTAGCCTATTGCCTCCTGAGCACATGCCGGAGAAGTGTGCCGCACGTAATCCCTTCGACGAAGTGGTAGATTGCTTCATTTCTTTGGTATCCTTGCAGATCGGACCATATTTGGAGCCATCTGGCGAGGTAATATCAGGGACCTTTACCTTCTCTCTGACCAAAACGGGCCAAATCAAAGATGGTCACCACACCGACAAAAGTGCGATCACTGCTTTCTAGACACATGGGTCAACCTGGTGAATTTGCAGTGATCTTTCACCTTTATATCTTGCATAGGGGAGGTTTGGGTGGGCCTTGAATTTTTTCGATCTAAGTCGGCTAACTCCATAGAGAGATCCGAATTTGATCCTTATGTGAACGTGTCCTGCCCGGAGGCGGTCTGTGCGGGTCATGACAATCCTCCGACTTCCAGGGAACTAGCGCCTAAGTCGGTTTCGCTCATGAAGAGGTGGATGTCCCTGATTGGAACAATCGAGTAGAGGGTGGGGTTCGTCTTTGTAGGGATCCAGAACTCGTTAGGAGGGACGATCGGAATGTTATCGGAGAAGAGAACGCGACCGATAGATACGGTTTCGTTGATTCCCACGAAGTGCTTGGTCCTTGCCCGTTGTAGAGCATGAAGTGCCTCTTGCCCCACGGTGGGTGTGTAACACCCTCAGAATCGGACCTATACAAGTTTTAGCGATTCCCGCCAAACCCGCATAGAAACGATACAAAGGTTCCCACCAGGCACTTTCGTGCGGGTGTAAAACCAAGTAATACCATTACACAATAGTCCACGATGGAACCCACAGAACAGATATATACATCAATGACTCAAAGAGTCAAGAATACAGATATACAATACAAAGATCCAAATCACCTTTAACGATACAGCGTCCGAGTATGGACAAGATAAAAATTGGGCTAAGATCCCTGAACAATAACCAATGGCGTCCATAACCCTGCCCAGGCCAAGCCGGAAGGGTAACCCCGCTAACGACATCGATCTCAAAACCTGCTTAAACAAAATGGGTGCCGACAAAGGGCAAAGGAAAAAGGAGAGCGGTCAGTACTGAGGCCAGTACACGGCGAGACTAGAATTCGGCGGTCCTCGCCTACATAGGTATGGTGGACTGAAGCGGCAGCAAAGCATGCCCTAAACATCGATCCAACTGTTGACTAGCAGAGAGGGATAAGAAAGACCTATTCAAAACCATCCTGATACTACCACCAAACATACCCATCCTGGTATTTCCCCCTCAAGACCAAACGAGGAAGTCACCCGAGGAACTCACACAGTGGGCAGTTTTATTCACTCATTCCATTATAGTTGCAGCAATTACTAGTCAGATATAGGTAGCATGAGTCATACTTATATAATAAACAGTGGGCACTTTTAGAGAACCATTCCATTGTAGTTGCGATACTTACTAGTCAGATACAATGGTAACAAGTGACAACCCAAAACCAGCAGTTGTTTGCACTTTTATTTATCCATTCCATTATAGTGAAGCTGATTACTTATAAAGTCAAATTTATAGCACTACTTTAGTTATAGTTGTCTATGATCGAGATACTGTGCTCCAAGTCATCCATAATCGCGGACACGGCTTTCAGAAAGTTTTACCCTGCAGGGGGGCACAAATAGAAACACACGCATGATCAACCTCGGAAAAACCAAATGAAAACCCAACGAGGCATCACGATAAAGAAATCGCAAGATTCATATAATATTTCAGGGGGGGCACCCCACCAAGCTACCCGCGACGAAGTTGGCCGGCTCCGGAATGGACCCAGAGGTTTGTTCCAATGGATGTAAACGACTGGGAACCCGAAAGTGTGACTGGGCTTGTCGATACCGCGAAAGCAGTCCACATTTGTCCCTAAACAGTACAGACGCTCCACGCGCAATCGTAAATAAAGCAGTAAAGCATGGCCTAATCATGCCATAAGTACAAGATAGTAATAAAGCCCCATACTACTTTGTGTCCCCAAGAAATAAGATATGACTCAAGCTCATACTAAGGGGATTCATGGGCCACATGCAGATAGTGCGAATATTCAAAGAACAGGTATCAAGTACTCGGGGTCCTACGGGACACAAGTGGACGGTTAAAAACCAAATAACATCTATTGCCCACATGTGCCTCTGCATTATTTACCTACTTCAATTTTAGTTATTAAACGGTAATTAAAGCCATGATCATCTCCACCATTAAGCATGTGCCAACCCCCCCAACAACGGTGAAACATCGACGACACGAAGCAGCACCTGAGCAAGCAACTACGACACGCAAGGCCGACTAGCTACCAAACAACAGTTAATAGGAGGTTTCCAAGGCAATATAGAGGCTGCAAGGAATATCACAGGCACGAAAACTAAAGCATCACAACACAGATAGCATGTGGCATCCCGCAAAAAACCACTACTAGAAAATCGCGTTGAATTTGTGCATTGCATCGTCATCATCATATGTTGTTTGTCAAAACTATTTTCGCAAAGCCCGATTTGTTTTCCAAACGCCCCATCTACATTCAAACACGCAAAACCGGGTCTCCGGGATATTTTGTTTTGGCCGCTATCGGTTTGCACACGGCCCGTTTAAATCAAATAAAGAGATTTAATTATTTTAGCGGGGGCAGTCGAACGGGCCGTTTCGACCCGAACGACCACCCCCAGAAAATACAAACGGTCCACCTACACCCGCCCTTCTAAATTCTAGAGCTACCAAACTACCTACCCACACACCCCCTCCACCTCACCCCCTCCTATCACGAGACGCCACCTCATCCTCTCCCCTTCCCCTGGCCAATCAAACTCTGCCACTTGGCCACCCTCTCTCAACCCCCACTTCCCACCACAGCACAACTCACCCAAACACACGCCAGGCCCTCCCTTCCCACCTCCCTGCCAGCCCGGACCCACCCCCTGGGCCCCGCCACCCACCAAACCGCTCCCTCCCAACTCCCCCTGGTCAACCCGCCCCGTCCCCGCGTCTGACCCCACCCGGTCCCACCGGTCCCACCACTCCCTCTCTCCCCTCCCCACCCTCTCTCTCGCCCCGACAACCACCTCCCTTCCCCGCGAGAGCCCCTCGCCGGCCGCGCCCGGCCCGCCTCTCTCCTTCCTCCTCCCCTCTCCAGAGCCCGCCGGCCGCCTCCCCTTCCGCCGGCCCCGCTCGCCACTGGCCGCTGCCGTGACCCCCTCTCCTCCCCACCTCGCCGCGCCTCTCCCCATCCTCTCTCCTCCGGCCGCTCCGCTCGCCCGACCCTCCGCCGCGCCTTGCCGTCTCCTCGACCTCCGGCCGCCCTGCGACCGGCTCCTCCGCGCCTCCCCAACCCGAGCTCGGCCCCTCCTCCGCCTCATGGCGCGCCCTCGCCATCCCTCGCCCGGCGCGCCTCGCCCGGCCAAGCTCCCCAGCGCCGCGCCCCTCCCGCCTCCTCATGACCGGCCGGCCGCGCCAGCGCCCCCACGTGCTCGCTGCGCCGCCGGACTCCACCGCCTGCTGAACCCCAGCGGCTGCCCAGCGCGCCGCCCAGCGCCGCCGCGCCCGTCGGCTCCGGCGTTAGCGCCGCCTCGGCGCGAGCCCTCCGGCGCCGCCTCGATCTCCTCCCCACGCCTGCCGCCCTGCGGTTTCCCTTCTCGCCCGGCAGGCCGTCCCGCGCGGCCTTCTCGCCGGTCTTCTCCGTCGGCACCCGCCGCCGCCTTCGCCCGACCACCCGCCTCGAGCTCGCCGGCGAGCCTCGTCGGGCCGCCCTCGTCGACCTCCGGCCCGCCGCCGCCAGCATCTCCACCAAGCGCGACCTCGCCCAACACCCGCCTCGCTCACCTCCTGGCACGCAGAGACCAAGACAAAATTGAGACGGTGATGCACAAAACGTTTGGGACGCATGCGAGGATTTGACTAGCAACCGCCAAGATCTCCTTCAAGGTCGTGGCGTGACGGACGTACTCACGAGACGACAAGTGCCGCCGAGACCCCGGGTGCGCCGACACGGATCCGATGACCGAATGTCTTCTACACGGTAGCCAAGACCACCAAGCTCTTCTTCCGGGAACGACAAGTGCTTCGACACGGGTCCGATGCCGACGACGTCGCACGCCAAGTTCGTATTTCCGAACACCGAGCGACAAGGTCTACTTCGCGGATCTGAAGACCCCGGTACCCGATCCACTCGAGTCCGCCATCGACGACAAGACCGACAACATGACCCGAAGACCCCGGATGCGACAAGATCTACCCCGCTACCGAGAACGTTCCCGCCGAGACCAATCCGTCGAACCCTGGACCCTGAGACTGACCCCGAACCCCGGAACACCAAGATCGTCGAGAACCCTAAATGTGTGACCCTTATCCGAACCCCTATTTTTATAAATGTTAAACGTAAAACTTGTCGCATAATAATTGTCTTGCATGCATACATTCATGTGGTTTGGGGGCCTTATGCCGATTCACCTTATAATTAAATATGGGGCCCATATGCGGGCAAATCTAGTCTCATATTGGCCTCATTTAACCTTGTGTAGCGAACCGGTGATATATTCTGCCTTGTTAAACAACATTTAAATTGCGGGGTTCTAAATAACTTGAACCGTTTAATTAAATGCCGGGACCCCGGTTCCGCCTAATCTGACCTAATTGCATCGCACCTTGCCATGCCATGCATCATACATGCATCATGCCGATCGTCTGCCGTTGTATTAAATATTGCATCCGGTGTTTATGCTAGTGTTTTGCTTCTTCGCGGATAAGGCCGTTGAGTTGATGTGAGCTTCGCCCCGATCTTCGGATGAACCCTTCGACAATGTTTTCAGGCGAGCATCTCCCCCTTTCTACCTATCTTACTTTTATAGTGTTTTACTCCTTCCTGTTGATCTACTGCTATCTGTGTTGCGATGCTTTAGTTTCCGTACCTGTGATATACCGTGCAGCCCTATATTGCCTTGGACACATCCTATTACCTGTTGTGTGGTAGATAGTTGGACTTGCGCGTCGTAGTCGCTTGCTCAAGTGCTGTTGCGTTTCGTCCAGTGCCACAGTTGTTGATGTATTGCCGCATGTTGCTGTTGGAGATGATCATAGTTTTACTTATCGTCCACTTTAATTCTTGTTTAACAACTAAAATTGAAGTAAGCAGAGGCATCGGTGGGTGATAGAAAATATTTGGTTTCCGAACGCCCACTTGTGTCCCGTAAGACCCCGAGTACTTGATACCTGTTCCTTGATTTATCGCGCTATCCACATCCGGGAGGTATATGGGACCCCCCTGAGCCAGAGCTTGATTCAGTCTTATTTCTTGGGGCCACAACTAGTTTGAGGTTTTATTTACGATCCTGTACTTATGCCATGCTACTTTCTGTATTTAAATTTTGCGAGCACCTGTCTTTGTTTAGGTATGCGGAGTGATTACGCCGGTATCGACAAGCCCAGCCACACTTTCGGTTCCCGACGCTTCTGACCATTGGCGCAACCTTGAGTCCGTCTCGAGCTTGCTTACTCGTTCGCGGATCTACTCAAAGGGTGGCCCAAATATTTCAATCCTGTGATTGTTCATCGTGAAAGCCTCGTTGGGTTTTGTTTTGGTTTTCCGAGGTTGATCGGCGTGTGTTGCTATTGGTGCACCCGCCGGTAAAACTTTCTGAAAGCCGTGTCCGCGGATATGGACGACTTGGAGCACAGTATCTCGATCATAGACAAGCATAACTAAAGTTTATTGCTATAAATTTGACTTTATAATGACTAGTAATCAGCTTCACTATAACGGAATGGCTAAATAATACTGCCCACAATTGCTTGTTTGGAATTGTACCTGACTAGTAAGTAATGCAACTAGAACGGAATGGCTAAATGAAAGTACCAACAACTGCTGGGTTTTGGGTTATCTCATGCTATCTATATCTGATTAGTAAGTGTTGTAACTATAACGGAAGGATTAAATAAAAGTGCCCACTGCTTATTTTATCAGGACGATTATATATACCTGACTAGTAATTGCTGCAACGATAACCGAATAAATAAAACTGCCAACTGTGTGAGTTCCTCGGTTGACTTCCTCGTTTGGTCTCGAGGGGGAAACGCCAGGATGGGTTTGTTTGATGATAGTATCATGTTGGTTCCGCATAGGTCTTTCTTACCCCTCTCTGATAACCGCCAGTTGTATCGAGTCTCTATAGGTTGTTTAGCGCATCTTGCCGCCGCTTGATCCACCATACCTATGTAGGCGAGGACCGAATTCTAGCCTCGCTGTCTTGCCTCGATCAAGCTCCTTCTTTTTCCTTTGCCCTTTGTCGGCACCCCTTTTGTTTAAGCAGGTTTGAGATCGACGTCGTTAGCAGGGTTACCCTTCCGGCTTGGCCTGGGCAGGGTTATGGACGCCATTGGTTATTCTTCAGGGCTCTTAGCCCCATTTGCATCTTGTCCGTAGCTGGACGCTCTATCGCTTTCAAGGTGATTTGGATCTTTGTATATTATATCTGTATTCTTGACTCATTGAGTCGCCCCTGTGTATATATCTGTTCTGTGGGTCCCATCGAGGACTGTTGTGTGTTATTACTTGCTTTTCCACCGCACGAAAGTGCTGGTGGGCACCTTTGAATCGTTTCTATGCGGGTTTGGCGGGTTTCGCTAAAACTTGCATAGGGCCGATTCGAGGGTTCTGAGAGTGGTATCGAGCCAGTTGCGATACCCCACAAGTCCAGCCTGTAGGATAACCTAGCTAACGGCCGAAGCAGAGTGTCAAAACTATTTTTGAAAAATCGGTTGGATAGATCTGGTTAGGTCTGCTTTTACTCCTTACCCTTTGCTATTCTCCTCTTACCTCTGCGTGTTTTGAATCCGCCCTCTTCTCTTTCTTCGAGTCCAGGAATTCTCGTGGTTGGTTTTCCGTCGCACCTTTAGGGTTTTCGCTTCTCCTTTGGTAACGGTGTTGCTACATCTGGTCTTCGTGCTATCCGAGGAATCCTTCGTCTGTGGTACCATTCTTTGTTCCTTGTTTGTGCCTTCCGGTGTTTTCCGACGCGACGACATCATCTACGCCAGATCCGATGCAGAGTCTGCATCCCTCCATTGTTCCGAACCTCGCTTGTCGAGATCTTGATCGATTCCGAGTTGGTTGCATAATCCGCCTATTCGTGTGCAGAGTAATGGTTTGGGTGCGCGATGGACTGATCACCATCCGACTACTCTTATCATTCGCTCTTGTACCTCGAATCAGTGGATCCAGCAGTTTTACTCCGTCCACGGAAGTTAGGGGTGGCTTTATTTGTTGAAACCTCTACCTTCGACCTTTTGTTCCCGGAGTGTTCCCTCGACGATCACGGACAACGACCTCTTGTTAGTGGTGTCGCGAGGATCTACATGAAGCGAGGAGATGCCGTTCGCCGACCTTCCTTCCGGTACCATGAGGCGGATCTCGAGGGCGAGATCCGTTGTTAGTGGTGTCGAATTGTGGCATCCCGCAAAAAACCACTACTAGAAAATCGCGTTGAATTTGTGCATTGCATCGTCATCATAATATGTTGTTTGTCAAAACTATTTTCGCAAAGCCCGATTTGTTTTCCAAACGCCCCATCTACATTCAAACACGCAAAACCGGGTCTCCGGGATATTTTGTTTTGGCCGCTATCGGTTTGCACACGGCCCGTTTAAATCAAATAAAGAGATTTAATTATTTTAGCGGGGGCTCGGGCGTTTACCCAACGACCACCCCCAGAAAATACAAATGGTCCACCTACACCCTCCCTTCTAAATTCTACAGCTACCAAACTACCTACCCACACACCCCCTCCACCTCACCCCCTCCTATCACGAGACGCCACCTCATCCTCTCCCCTCCCCCTGGCCAATCAAACTCTGCCACTTGGCCACCCTCTCTCACCCCCCACTTCCCACCACAGCACAACTCACCCCAAACACGCCAGCCTCCTTCCCACCTCCTCGCCAGCCGGACCCACCCACAGGCCCCGCCACCCACCAAACCGCCTCCTCCCAACTCCCCTGGTCAACGCCTGTCCCGTCTGGCCCACCGGTCCCACCGGTCCCACCACTCTCCCCTCCCCACCCTCTCTCTCGCCCGACAACCACCTCCCTCCCCGCGAGAGCCCCTCGCCGCGCCCGCCTCTCTCCTCCCTCCTCCCCTCTCCAGAGCCCCGGCCTCCCCTTCCGCTGCTGCCACCGCCTGCCACCCTCTCCTCCCCACCTCGCCACGCCTCTCCCCATCCTCTCTCCTCCGGCCGCTCGCTGCTGACCCTCCGCCTCGCCGTCTCCTCGACCTCCGCCTGCGACGGCTCCTCCGCCTCCCAACCCGAGCTCGGCCTCCTCCGCCCTCATGTGGCCTTCCTCGTCATCCCTCACGCGCCTCCGCTGCAAGCTCCCGCGCCGGGCCCCTCCCGCCTCCTGCGCGGCCGGCCATCAAGCCCAGCGTCCCCACGTGCTCTGCGCCTCGCCCGGACTCCACGCCTCGCGAACCCAGCGTCACAGCTGCGCGCGCGCCCAGCCGCTGTCGTCAGCTCCGCCACGTTAGCGCCGCCGCGAGCCCCCTCGGCCGCCCCTCGAGCTCCTCCCCAACGTCGCCCTGCGTTTCCCTTCCGCGCGCAGGCCCGTCCTGTGGCGGCCTTCCTCGCCGGTCTTCTCCGTCAGCACCCCGCGGCCGCCGCCTTCCTTCGCCGGCTACCCGCCTCCGAGCTCGCCCGAGCGGAGCCTCGTCGGGCCGCCCTCGTCGACCTCCGGCCCGCCGCCGCCAGCATCTCCACCAAGTGCGACCTCGCCCAACACCCGCCTCGCTCACCTCCTGGCACGCAGAGCCCAAGACAAAATTGAGACGGTGATGCACAAAACATTTGGGACGCATGCGAGGATTTGACTAGCAACCGCCAAGATCTCCTTCAAGGTCGTGGCGTGACGGACGTACTCGCGAGACGACAAGTGCCGCCGAGACCCCGGGTGCGCCGACACGGATCCGATGACCGAATGTCTTCTACACGGTAGCCAAGACCACCAAGCTCTTCTTCCGGGAACGACAAGTGCTTCGACACGGGTCCGATGCCGACGACGTCGCACGCCAAGTTCGTCTTTCCGAACACCGAGCGACAAGGTCTACTTCGCGGATCTGAAGACCTCGGTACCCGATCCACTCGAGTCCTCCATCGACGACAAGACCGACAACATGACCCGAAGACCCCGGATGCGACAAGATCTACCCCGCTACCGAGAACTTTCCCGCTGAGACCAATCCGTCGAACCCTGGACCCTGAGACCGACCCCGAACCCCGGAACACCAAGATCGTCGAGAACCCTAAATGTGTGACCCTTATCCGAACCCCTATTTTTATAAATGTTAAACGTAAAACTTGTCGCATAATAATTGTCTTGCATGCATACATTCATGTGGTTTGGGGTCCTTATGCCGATTCACCTTACAATTAAATATGGGGCCCATATGCGGGCAAATCTAGTCTCATATTGGCCTCATTTAACCTTGTGTAGCGAACCGGTGATATATTCTGCCTTGTTAAACAACATTTAAATTGCGGGGTTCTAAATAACTTGAACCGTTTAATTAAATGCCGGGACCCCGGTTCCGCCTAATCTGACCTAATTGCATCGCACCTTGCCATGCCATGCATCATGCCGATCGTCTGCCGTTGTATTAAATATTGCATCCGGTGTTTATGCTAGTGTTTTGCTTCTTCGCGGATAAGGCCGTTGAGTTGATGTGAGCTTCGCCCCGATCTTCGGATGAACCCTTCGACAATGTTTTTAGGCGAGCATCTCCCCCTTTCTACCTATCTTACTTTTATAGTGTTTTACTCCTTCCTGTTGATCTACTGCTATCTGTGTTGCGATGCTTTAGTTTCCGTACCTGTGATATACCGTGCAGCCCTATATTGCCTTGGACACATCCTATTACCTGTTGTGTGGTAGATAGTTGGACTTGCGCGTCGTAGTCGCTTGCTCAAGTCTTGTGCGTTTAGTCGATTGCCACGATTGTTGATGTATTGCCGCATGTTGCTGTTGGAGATGATCATAGTTTTACTTATCGTCCACTTTAATTCTTGTTTAACAACTAAAATTGAAGTAAGCAGAGGCATCGGTGGGTGATAGAAAATATTTGGTTTCCGAACGCCCACTTGTGTCCCGTAAGACCGAGTACTTGATACATTCCTTGATTTATCGCTATCCACATCCGGGAGGTATATGGGACCCCCACAGCGAGCTTGATTCAGTCTTATTTCTTGGGGCCACAACTAGTTTGAGGTTTTATTTACGATCCTGTACTTATGCCATGCTACTTTCGTATTTAAATTGTGCGAGGAGCACCTTGTCTTGTTAGGTATGCGGAGTGATTACGCGGTATCGACAAGCCCAGCCACACTTCGGGTTCCCACTTCTGACCATTGGCGCAACCTTGAGTCCGTCTCGGAGCTTGCTTACTCCGTTGCGGGATCTACTCAAAGGGGTGGCCCCCTGAAATATTTCTGAATCCTGTGATTGTTCAGTCGTGAAAGCCTCGTTGGGTTTTGTTTTGGTTTTTCCGAGGTTGATCGAGCGTGTGTTGCTATTGGTGCACCCCGGCCGGGTAAAACTTTCTGAAAGCCGTGTCCGCGGATATGGACGACTTGGAGCACAGTATCTCGATCATAGACAAGCATAACCAAAGTTTATTGCTATAAATTTGACTTTATAATGACTAGTAATCAGCTTCACTATAACGGAATGGCTAAATAATACTGCCCACAATTGCTTGTTTGGAATTGTACCTGACTAGTAAGTAATGCAACTACAACGGAATGGCTAAATGAAAGTACCAACAACTGCTGGGTTTTGGGTTATCTCATGCTATCTATATCTGATTAGTAAGTGTTGTAACTATAACGGAAGGATTAAATAAAAGTTCCCACTGCTTATTTTATCAGGACGATTATATATACCTGACTAGTAATTGCTGCAACGATAACCTAATAAATAAAACTGCCAACTGTGTGAGTTCCTCGGTTGACTTCCTCGTTTGGTCTCGAGGGGGAAACGCCAGGATGGGTTTGTTTGATGATAGTATCATGTTGGTTCCGCATAGGTCTTTCTTACCCCTCTCTGATAACCGCCAGTTGTATCGAGTCTCTATAGGTTGTTTAGCGCATGTTGCCGCTGCCGCTTCAGTCCACCATACCTATGTAGGCGAGGACCGCCGAATTCTAGCCTCGCCGTGTACTGGCCTCAGTACTGACGCTCCTTCTTTTTCCTTTGCCCTTTGTCGGCACCCCTTTTGTTTAAGCAGGTTTGAGATCGACGTCGTTAGAAGGGTTACCCTTCCGGCTTGGCCTGGGCAGGGTTATGGACGCCATTGGTTATTCTTCAGGGCTCTTAGCCCCATTTGCATCTTGTCCGTAGCTGGACGCTCTATCGTTTTCAAGGTGATTTGGATCTTTGTATATTATATCTGTATTCTTGACTCATTGAGTCGCTGCTGTATATATATATCTGTTCTGTGGGTCCCGTCGAGGACTGTTGTGTAATGTTATTACTTTGTTTTCCACCCGCACGAAAGTGCCTGGTGGGCACCTTTGAATCGTTTCTATGCGGGTTTGGCGGGTTTCGCTAAAACTTGCATAGGGCCGATTCTGAGGGTGTTACATAGCAATAGATCAACATGAGGAAATAAAGACTATAAAGATAAAATAGGTAGAAAGGGGGAGAATGCTCGCCTGAAAACATTGCCAAAGGTTCATCCGAAGATCAGGTTGACTCTCGCGTCAACTCATCATCCTAATCTGTGAAGAAGCAAACACTAGAAGAAACATCCGATGCACTATTTAATACTATGGCAAAAGATCGGGCATGATGCATGTATGATGTATGGCATGGCAAGGATGCGATGCAACTAGGCAATATTAAGTGGAACCGGGATCTCGACAATTATTTACTAGGTTCATATTGTTTATCTACCCCGCAACTTAAATGTTATTTTAATAAGGCAAAATATGTCACCGGTTCGCTACACAAATTTAAATAGAGCCAATATTAGACTACATTCGCCCACATATGGCCTCCATATTTAATTATGAGGTGAATCGGCAAAATACCCCCAAACCCACATGTTAAGAATGCAATCATGACAATTTAATATGCAACAACTTATATCATTCATAAAAATAGGGTCTCGAAAAGAGGGTCACACGTCGAGGCAAAGGTCTTGGGGATCAGACGGTTTGGGGTGTTGGTCTGCAAGGTCTCGACGTCCGTGAAGATCATGTCATTCCGTGTCGAAGGCCTTGGGGTTTCATCTTTGTTTTCCAAAGTGAATCTTGTCGTGGCACTCGGTTCCGCATTTGTTCATCGGTACCAAACTTCACTTGGCGTCGATCACTTGGGGCTTCTTAGGGTCTTGGTCACATGTGCATCAGCAGCAAAACGTTGGCCTTGCATTCAACAACGAGTGCATGGAATGGAGACTCCTGGACCAACAGATCATGTTCGGGTCAGCGAGGAAGTTGTGCTTGCCAAAGTAAATCAGTGTTGAAGCCGCACTTGTCAAAGACTGACAGCAGCAAGGCTAGGAACGGATGGCGACATGCGGCGATGGCGTCCGCGGGGAGGACCACGGCGGCAGGGATGGATCCTACAGCCGGGGAGGGCGCGCATGGGCAGAGGTGCTGCAGCAGCCGGAAAGGGACCATGAGGTGGGCCCGAACCACGGAGCCTGGCGGCAGGGATAGTGACGAGAGGGCGCAGGGCGAGCACGAGCCATAGGGCCAAAGACGAAGGATACGGGACCACGCTAGCCAGAGACGAGGAAGGTCCAGGATGAGGAGGACGCGCGGGGCGCGCGTTTCAGAGGGTGCTCGCGAGGAGGTCGAGCAGAAGGGCGCGCCGACCCGTGCCGGTGCCGCAGCAGAGGATGCGGCGGCTGCTCGCGACCGGTTAAGGAGAGGTCCGGTGGGAGGCACCGATGCGCAGGCCGGTAGCAGGGAGGATCAGGGTCAGGAGACGGTTGCTCGCGAGCGGGAGGAGGCCTGCTGGCGGCGGCAGCTCTCGGGAGGAAGGAGAGAACCAGGGAGGCGGGGGTTGCAGGGTGGCCAGGCACGGGCATCGTGCGGGAGTGGTGGGACCAACGGGAAGAGGGAGTGGTTGGCCCAGAGGGGGATTCGGTCGTGTTGACCAGAGCGGTGTGGGGTGGGAGAGCGGGCAGGTGGGGGTTCTGGCGGCGGGGATGGGAATAGGATTAGCTAGGGTTTCCATATAGGTTAGGGTTTGCAAGGTGGGGTGGTAGGTGGCTACCGGTTGGGCCTTTTGGGACTGGACAGTGGCAGAACCTGAAGGGAATATGCCCTGAGAGGCAAGAATAAAATGTTTATTATGTGTATTCCAAGTATATGATAGATGTTTATTTTGCATGCTATAATTGTATTAATACGGAAACGTGAATATATGTGTGTTTAATAAACAAACAGAAAGTTCCTAGTTATGCCTCTCTCATAAACTAGTTCGTTGATTAACAAGATGATCACAGTTTCCTGAACATAGACATTGGATGTTGTTAATAACGAGATCACAACATTAGTGTAATGGTGTGATGAATATTCATCCGAAGTATAGCATTACGATCAAAGTCATTGAGTTTATATTGCTATCAACAACTTACGAAGTAGTCCTAATCCTTAGACCATGAGATCATGCCAATCACTAACACCGGAAGAGTTTCTTGTTGACATCAAACATCACACCGTAACTGGGTGATTATAAAGATGGCTTCAAAGCTACTAAAGTGTTATATTGAGAATCATGGATCAAGAGTGGAATTTGTTCATCCCGATGATGGATAGATATACTCTGGGCCCTCTCGGTGATATCACATTGGTTAGCTTGCAAGCAAGTGATTTGATCACTAGAATGTTATATCACGGGAACGAGAAAAGAGTGCATGTCAGTAACGAGATCAAACTAGATATGGAGATACCGATGACCGAATATCGGACATGTAACATATCGTGAAACAAAGGGATTAAGATACAAGCGTAAAAGGTCCCGACGATCACAGGATTGAATGTGTGGGAGTCAGTATGGATCTCCAGGTCCCGCTACTGATTATTGATCGGAGAAGGGTCTCGATCATGTCCGCATTATTCGCGAACCGTAGGGTGACACACTTAAGGGACACTGACATCAGTTGGAGCAAATGTTTCATGCCGACAGAATAAACAAGCGCATGAATTTATTTCACTAGATACCGAAACAGGTTTTCGGGTGAAATTGCATAAAGAGGTTATGCATGTGAAATGGAATTCTAGCAAGGGGTTATTTGTGAATGTTTTTCATTAAAGTAATTGACAAAATTCTGAATAAAATAAAAGAGTTTTATTTAATGAGAGTTTGCATTAAATCTGGTGGAAATTTAATGGGAATTTGAGTGGATTTTTGAGTGGAGAAAATTGAAGGGCCATTTTGTGAGTGGAGTGTCCACCCACATGAATGAGGGAGAGGTGGGGGCGCCCTCCATGGCCGGCGGCCATGCCCCGTTGCGCTGCCCCCTCCCCTATATAAGGAGCCCCTCCTCTCACATCTCACTCACACCTCCTCGTGAAGGATCTCTCTCCCCCTCTAGAATTTATTCCCCATGGTCTCGGACTAGCGAGATACATGTTCCCGGTGGCTATTCGGAAAGAAAGGGTTGTGCTTCCGCTGCATCGCTGGAGCGAGGAGGCGGAGGTTGCTCGGTGTCTTGTACGTGTGTGCGATCACGGATGCGCTGCTGCTTTGCGGCGCTAGGACTTCCTCTCGATCTTGAGATCATCTACATCAACCACTTGTTGAACTCGTTAAGCTTTGTCGGTCTTCAAGGGTATGTTCTCTACGGATATACATCCGCCCGTTGTTTGTATCTATTAGATAGATCTTGGTACATAGTTGTTCCCATCGTAGGAAAATTTTGTTTTCTATGCTGCGAACCCTACAGTGGTATCAGAGCCGGATCTATGCGTAGATGCTTTACATGGGTAGTACACATATGAGTATGTGGGCGATGATGATCATGTTGTTGCTCCTTAGTTGTAATTTTGGATATTGGTGGCATAGTGGGATGAAGCGGCCCGGACAAACTTTACATGTCCTCGCACATGAGACCTGTTCCACGCTTGACATGCAAGTAGTTTGCATAAGTGGCTAGCGGGTGTCTGTCTCTCCTACTATAGTAAATATCTATTTTGCAAGAGTTGTCAACAATTTGGTTATCCTCGCTGTGGTCCATGTTCGTAGGTAAGAACGGTTCTATCTCGAAAGCCCTAAACCACGTAAAACTTGCAATGGATAAATTAGAGGCGTCTAGTTTAGATTGTTGCTGGGCTACTGTTATGATATGATGATGTTGTAAGTAGAAGTATGAGATGATACTCTTACAACATACATAACGTGTAATATCCATAGACCTTGGACTTACACATATAGTTATGGTAGTGATCATACCACGGTGCACATGATAGAGATCATATGCGGGAACCATATCATTCCACTAATAAAATGTGATGTTTGATAGCATCTTATATTGCTTGTTTAGCGCTTTGTTAGCATAATAAGATGATCCCTCTTTTAAATATCAAGATAAGAATGTGTTCTTCCTTTAGTATGCACCGATTATGTTTTCGTCGCTCCAAGACATCACGTGATGATCGGGTGTTCTTGGATCCACGACCATATATCGGGTGTAAAACATTTACACACGCGAATACTAAGGTTCTAACTTGGCGAGCCTATCATGTACAGACATGGCCTCAGAACACGGACCGAAAGGTTAAGCATGAGTCATATAGTAGATATGATGCCCATTAGATGCTCTCCTTTGAAGCTACACCGACTCACGTGATGATCGGACTTGGTGTAGTGGATTTGGTTCATGTAATCACCAAAAGGGCACGCGGGATGTCGTTTTTGAGTGGGAGTTCATTCGTAATATGGATTAGTTGAACTCAATCTATCATAAATTTAGTGTAAACTTTACAAATTCTGTTGTAGATGGCACCACCTGCTTTTAATTTCAATGTGTTCATGGAGAAAGAGAAACTTGCAACGAACGGCAGCAACTTTACCGAATGGGCCATGAATTTGAGGATTCTCCTCTCTGCTGCATAAAAGCAATATGTGCTAGAAGCGCCGCTAGGCCCCCCACCCTTTGAGGATGCCCCTAACAAGGAAAAGAATGTCTATCAGAATCGTTAGGAGGACCACAACTTAGTTCATTGCGGCATATTGTATGGGCTAGAGCCGGAACTTCGAAAGAGTTTCAAAAACGACAATGCATTTGATATAATGGGTGAGTTGAAAATGATTTCCGACACACATGCTGCTGTAGAGAGCTACAGCGCTTCAGAAAAGTTCTTTAGCTGCATGATGGAAGAGCACAGCTCCGTTAGTGAGCATGTACTCAAGATGTCAGGTTATGCCGATAAGATTGTGTCCTTGGGAATATTGATTCCCACTAACTTAGGCATCCATCGTGTTCTGCAGTCTCTGCCACCTAGCTATAAGAGCTTCGTGATGAACTATAATATGCAAGGCATGAAGAAGTCTCTCCCCGATCTTCTGTCAATGCTTAAAACTGACGAAGTGGAGATCAAAAAGGAACATCAAGTGTTGATGATCAATAGGAACACTGGTTTCAAGAAATACAAGAAGGGAAAACGGAAGGGAAGTAAGGGCGGCAAGCCGGTTGCCGTGCCTGAAAAGAAACCCCGAGTTGGACCTAAGTCTGATACCAAGTGCTACTATTGTAAGGGACCGCCATCGAAGCGAATCGCCCAAGTATTTGGCAGACAAGAAGGCCGGCAAGGCAAACAAAGGTATGTATGATATACATGTTATTGATGTGTACTTGACTAGTGCTCGCAGTAGCACCTGGGTATTTGATACCGGTTCAGTTGCTAATATTTGTAACTTGAATCGGGGGCTGCGGAACAGGCGACCGCTAGCAAGGGGTGAGGTTAAGATGCGTGTCGGTAATGGATCAAGTGTTGATGTGATCGCCGTCGGAACGCTACCTCTCCACTTGCCGTCGGGATTAGTAATAAACTTGAAGAATTGTTATTTGGTGCCAGCACTTAACATGAACATTGTATGTGGATCGTGTTTAATGCGAAGTGGTTATTCATTTAAATCCGAGAACAATTGTTGTTCCATTTATATGAATGAAATCTTTTATGGTCATGCACCGATGATGAATGGTTTATTTCTATTGGATCTCGATAATAATGTTACACATATTCATAATGTTGATGCTAAAAGGATTAAACTAAATGATGATATATCCGCATATATGTGGCACTGACGTCTAGGTCATATTAGCGTTAAACGCATGAAGAAGATCCATTCGGATGGACTTTTGTTATCACTTGATTTTGAATCATTTGATACATGTGAGCCATGCCTTATGGGCAAAATGACTAGAACGTCGTTTTCCGGTTCAATGGAACGGGCGACAGATTTATTGGAAATCATACATTATGATGTATGTGGTCCAATGAGTGTGTCGGCGCGAGGTGTATATCGTTATTTTGTTACTTTCACGGATGATTGGAGTAGATACGGTTAGATCTACTTGATGAAACACAAGTCTGAAACCTTTGAAAAGTTCAAGGAATTTCAGAATGAAGTGGAAAATCATCATAATAGAAAGATCAAATTTATACGGTCCGACCGTGGAGGTGAGTATCTAAGTTACGAGTTTAGCACTCACATGAAAGAGTGTGGAATTGTTTCACAACTCACACCTGCCGGAACACCATAGAGAAATGGTGTGTCGGAACGTTGTAATCGTACTTTATTAGATAAGGTTCGATCTATGATGTCTCTGACGGACTTGCCGTTGTCATTTTGGGGTTATGCACTAGAAACTGCTGCATTCACTTTATATCGGGCACCATATAAATCCGTTAAAAAGACACCGTATGAATCGTGGTTTGGAAACAAACCTAAGCTGTCATTTCTTACAGTTTGGGGATGCGATGTTTATGTGAAGAAACTTCAACCGGATAAACTCTAACCCAAAGCGGAAAAATGCGTCTTCATAGGATACCCTAAGGAAACTATTGGGTATTCCTTCTATCACAGATCCGAGGGCAAGGTTTTTCATGCCAAGAATGGATCCTTTCTAGAGAAAGAGTTTCTCGCGAAAGGTGTGAGTAGTCGGAAGGTAGAACTCGAAGAGGTTATTGAACCTTCTCTTCAAAGTATGGCGAGTAGCGCAGCACCGGAAGTTGTTCCGAAGTTGGCTTCACCTGTTGAAGAGGGAACTAATGATAATGATCATGAAACTCCGAAAGAGAGTACTACCGAACCTCGCAGGACTAGCAGGACGCGTGCAGCTCCCGAGCTGTACGGAAATCCTGTCATGAATTTCATGGTTGATGAAAATGATGACCCTGCGACATATGAAGAAGCGATGATGAGCCCGGATTCCAACAAATGGTTAGAATCCATGAAATCCGAGATGGAATCCATGTATGAAAATCAAGTTTGGAACTTGGTGGACTTACCTCACGACCGAAAGGCCGTGGAGAACAAATGGATTTTCAAAAGGAAAACTGATGTTGATGGTAATGTAACCGTCTATAAAGCTCGATTTGTCGCAAAGGGTTTTCGACAAATTCAAGGAGTTGACTAAGATGAGACATTCTCTCCCGTAGTGATGGTAAAGTCAGTTAGGATTATGTTAGCAATTGTTTCATATTTCGATTATGAGATATGGCAGATGGATGTCAAAACCGCGTTTCTCAATGGTAATATTGAAGAAGAGTTGTATATGATACAACCAAAGGGTTTTGTCGATCCTAAGGATGCTAACAAGGTGTGCAAGCTTCAGCGATCCATCTATGGATTGAAGCAAGCATCACGAAGTTGGAATCTACGTTTTGATGAGGTGAACAAAGAGTTTGGATTTGTACAAACTTATGGAGAAGCTTGTATTTACAAGAAAGTGAGTGGGAGCAATGTGGAATTTCTGATATTATATGTGGATGACATATTATTGATCGGAAATGATATAGATCTTTTAAACAGTGTTAAAAGTTATCTAAACAACAAATTTTCAATGAAGGACCTAGGTGAAGCGTCATACATATTAGGCATAAAGATCTATAGAGATAGATCTAGGCGCCTAATAGGGCTATCGCAAAGTACATACCTTGATAAGATTTTAAAGAATTTTAAAATGGAAGATAGTAAGAAGGGGTTCTTACCTATGACACAAGGCACGACATTGAGTAAGACTCAAAGTCCGGCTACGGCGGAAGAAAGAGAGAAAATGGACAAAGTCCCCTATGCTTCAGCCATAGGATCTATAATGTACGCCATGCTATGTACAAGATCGGATGTGGCACATGCTATTAGTTTGACTAGTAGGTACCAATCGGATCCGAGTTCTAACATCGAAAGCGGTCAAGAATATCCTTAAGTACTTGCGAAGAACTAAGGATATGTTTCTTGTATACGGAGGTGAAGAACAGCTCGTCGCTAAGTGTTATGTTGACGCTAGCTTTGACACCGATCCGGATTACTCTAAGTCTCAATCCAGATACGTATTTCTCATGAATGGCGGAGCGGTTAGTTGGAGGAGCTCCAAACAACCTGTGGTGGCGGGATCAACAACGGAGGCCGAATATGTTGCTGCTTCAGAAGCGGCTCAGGAAGAAGTTTGGATGAAGGAGTTCATATCCGAACTAGGTGTGGTTACAAACGCGTTGGACCCAATGGTTATCTATTATGACAACAATGGTGCCATTGCCAATGCCAAGGAGACAAGGTCTCACAAGCATTCCAAGCATATTAAGCGCTGGTTTCACTCCATCCGCGAGCATGTCAAGGATGGAGATATAAAGATTTATAAAGTACATACGGATCTCAATGTAGCAGATCCATTGACTAAAACTCTCCCTAGAGCAAAACATGATCTACACTAGAACTCCATGGGTGTTAGATACATCACTATGTAACTAGATTATTGTCTCTAGTGCAAGTGGGAGACTGAAGGGAATATGCCCTGAGAGGCAATAATAAAATGTTTATTATGTGTATTCCAAGTATATGATAGATGTTTATTTTGCATGCTATAATTGTATTAATACGGAAACTTTAATACATGTGTGTTTAATAAACAAACAGAAAGTTCCTAGTTATGCCTCTCTCATAAACTAGTTCGTTGATTAACAAGATGATCACAGTTTCCTGATCATAGACATTGGATGTTGTTAATAACGAGATCACAACATTAGTGTAATGGTGTGATGAACATTCATCCGAAGTATAGCATTACGATCAAAGTCATTGAGTTTATATTGCTATAAACAACTTACGAAGTAGTCCTAATCCTTAGACCATGAGATCATGCCAATCACTAACACCAGAAGAGTTTCTTGTTGACATCAAACGTCACACCGTAACTGGGTGATTATAAAGATGGCTTCAAAGCTACTAAAGTGTTATGTTGAGAATCATGGATCAGGAGTGGAATTTGTTCATCCCGATGACGGATAGATATACTCTGGGCCCTCTCGGTGATATCACATTGGTTAGCTTGCAAGAAAGTGATTTGATCACTAGAATGTTATATCACGGGAATGAGAAAAGAGTGCATGTCAGTAACGAGATCAAACTAGGTATGGAGATACTGATGATCGAATCTCGAACATGTAACATATCGTGAAACAAAGGGATTAAGATACAAGCGTAAAAGGTTCCGATGATCATAGGAAAAGTCATCGTTGAATGTGTGGGAGTCAGTATGTATCTCCAGGTCCCGCTACTGATTATTGATTGGAGAAGGGTCTCGATCATGTCCGCATTATTTGCGAACCGTAGGGTGTCACACTTAAGGGACACTGACATCAGTTGGAGCAAATGTTTCATGCCGAAAGAATAAACAAGTGTAGGAATTTATTTCACTAGATACCGAAACAGGTTTTCGGGTGAAATTGCATAAAGAGGTTATGCATGTGAAATGGAATTCTAGCAAGGGGTTATTTGTGAATGTTTTTCATTAAAGTAATTGACAAAATTCTGAATAAAATAAAAGAGTTTTATTTAATGAGAGTTTGTATTAAATTTGGTGGAAATTTAATGGGAATTTGAGTGGATTTTTGAGTGGAGAAAATTGAAGGGCCATTTTGTGGGTGGAGTGTCCACCCACATGAATGAGGGAGAGGTGGGGGCACCCTCCTTGGCCGGCGGCCATGCCCCCTTGGGCTGCCCCGTCCCCTATATAAGGAGCCCCTCCTCCCACTTCTCACTCACACCTCCTCGTGAAGGATCTCTCTCCCCCTCTAGAATTTATTCCACATGGTCTCGGACTAGCGAGATACATGTTCTCGGTGGCTATTCGGCAAGAAAGGGTTGTGCTTCCGCTGCATCACTGGAGCGAGGAGTCGGAGGTTGCTCGGTGTCTTGTACGTGTGTGCGAGCACGGATGCGCTGCTGCTTTGCGGCGCTAGGACTTCCTCTCGATCTTGAGATCGGCAAGAGATCGTCTACATCAACCACGAGTTGAACTCATTAAGCTTTGTCGGCCTTCAAGGGTATGTTCTCTATGGATATACATCCGCCCGTTGATTGTATCTAGTAGATATATCTTGGTACATAGTTGTTCCCATCGTAGGAAATTTTTTGTTTTCTATGCTGCGAACCCTACAGAACCCTCCTCCTGCAATAAATCACTATAAGGGCAATACGCCGAGTTATAGAGATTGGTTCACTATGTGAGGTGTTGTATTGTACGTATCGAGTTGTAAGTAAATCGTTATCTAAGTCGTGTCCTAAAGGCTCCCAGAGGTCCGGCATATAAAGACACCAGAACCTAGGGTTACAGGGAATAGTCTTAGCCGGACAGGTTACAGAGTTCTACACTGATACTAACTAGTCTTCTTGTCTTGCACTCCAAGGCTCCGGGATGGTCGGTGACTACATCGTAGCCTTCCTTTATCTGGCACAGGCCTCGCTTCTGGATCCATCTAACTAGGCCTCCCAGCAGGCCATGGGCCTTTCTACCAACTATGGGCCAGCCGGGTTAGTCGGAATAGAGACATGCAATGGCGATACCCATTTAGCATGTCCCAAACAAGTGTCCTAAAGTTAGGAAAAATCCTAGAGGGATTTTGCCTAAAAAGAAACAGACATAAAATAGGCAAAGGGAGCCATTTTTTAAATAGCCCATGTGGGCAGCGGATAGCCTACGCCGCACGTGGGCGGTCAGTATTGCGCGTCGTGCTGCAGCAGCCTTTGTTGTTAGCGGTTCGAGGCCAGGCCGGCCCTCCCGGGCGCCACCGCAGCTGGCCGATGTGCGAGTGGGCGCTAGCATGCGCGGGCTGCCTTTCCGGCCCACCTGGGCCAGGAGCTGGCCGCTGCCACCACGGGATGCCTCGTTGGCTGGCCCAAATGGGGCCCAGTTCTCCACCGCCTTGGCCTTGCCAGGACGCGCGCGGGTGGGAAGGCGTCCCACATGGCAGGCGGCGGTTTTGCCCCTTTTTTCTTTATTTTTTTAGTCCCACATGGGAACCTAAAGGTGGAGGGAGCCCCTCCCTCCGCCTATATAAAGAGGTGCCCATAGGAGGATGAAAACACACCAATGTCCACCTGGTAATAAATAAAAGGCATGTGTTGCCTATCTCTCCTCTCTCTCTCTCTTGCGAACATTGGCCCCTTGTCTGGGTCGTTTGATCAAGGAGTTCTTCACCGTAGAGCACTGTCATGCTGCGGAATTTGGAGCCGAGAGATCTACTTCTGCAATCTCAGCTGGATCGGAGAGAAGCAGGATCGTCGTCAAGCATCATGCGTGTGTGACTCGCTCTGGAGGCACTGTGATTTCGGTGCTAGGAGTTGTCATGGAGCCACAACGACATCATGACCTCGAGGTAAGCATCGGGGCAACTTCTTGATCCATGTTCCTCGAGGTATTTTAACCGCGCTCAGTCTTCAAAGATATGAACACTGTATCCCCTCCTGTTACTACATTACTAGTAGATAGATCTTGGTCTTCTGGGGTTTTCTGCGTAGTAATTTTTTGATTTTTTTGCACCAAACCCCAACAATGGTATTAGAGCCAATCTATGCGAAGTACTGCGAGTATGGGTATAACAAACGAGTTGTGATGTGTGGGCGTCAATTTTATAATTGTTACCCTCCCATGTGTACTTGTTTATATCGCGGTATTGATTGATGCAGCGGTCTAGACCGACCTTACGCTTACTCTTACGCAAGATTGGTTCCACGCTCGACATACGGCTTGTTTCGTATAAATGGCTAGCAGGTGTCCATCTCTCTTCCAATAGTTGATATAGCATTTACAAAGGAGGGCCCCGAGAGGGGGTTACTAGAGACAATTATTCAATCGGCGTTGTGGTTGAAGTTCATAGGTAAGAAACGGTTCTTGCACGAAATCCCATACAGCCACGTAAAACTTGCAAAAGATAAAGTAGAGGCGTCTAACTTTGTTTTGCAGGGGCGTTGTGATGTGATATGGTTGTAGTCAAGGTAAAGTAGTTTACTTTCTGTTGCTAAGTCATAGTAATGGTCATCGTCATGATGGTGGACTAAGTAGTCGAAGGCACTAGGGCCATGGTGCAGGACCCGGAGGTGCCGGCTCCGAGGCGCCGGCCCCAGGGCGCCGTTCCCCTAGCGCCGGATCTGAGGCGGAGAGATGTTGATCATAGCGCGAAGACCATATCGCATCACACTTACATTTGATGTATGATTGTTGTGTGTATCTTATTTTGTTCTTAGTATTAGATACTCGACGGTGGCATTACTAATATGATCCCTAAACAACTGAATTACAATGATAGTGTTCCCCTTGTGTGTGCACCACCAAGAAAGTTCTTCAGTATGAGGCATGCCGTGACGATTGGGTGTCAGACATACCTACGTTCGCATACAATGGGTGTAATAAAGGCTACACTACAATACACACAAGTTAGAGTTGGCGAGCCTAGCATGTACATACATGGCCTCGGAACACAGGATGCTCTAAATATCGAGCACGAGTCACATGAATGATGTGATCGACGTGAAGCTTCCACCTTTGCAACTATATTGCCGGCCATGACGATTGGGGGTGATGTAGTGAATAAGGATCGTGTAATCACTAAGACATTTTTTAGGGATAATGTTTTAGTGGAGTTATTTGAACTCATATTTTCATAAACTTAGTCTAAAAAACCACTAAAAACTTTAAATGTAGATCATGGCAACCGTGATGCCACCTTCGACATCACTATTGGTTAGCCTCCGAGAAACTCAAGTTAGATGGATCCAACTTGCCAGATTGGTTGACACGACTCAATGAACGCCTCATTAAGAATAATGTGGTATTGACCCCAAAGATGTGGGAAGGCCGCATTTTTCGTTAGGAGAGATCTGCATTCATACAAGATTGAATAAGCAAAGGCATGGTGAATGAATTGTGTATGCTCATAGGTGAAGAGTTTATAGCCCATGTGTGCATGTGGAAGTACAAACTTGTCGAAAACTTCCTCTCCGTAAAGATGGAGAAAAACACTTGTCTGAATAGTCACTTGGACCACGTACTTGATGCGCACATGAGACTTGTCCACTTAGTGGACTACTGGATGACATAATCCTTTGCAATAGGATTATTGCTTAGGTCACTTCCTCCCAGCATCAAAGGATACATCCGGACTTGTATCCCAAGAGGTGATATGGAATGGATGTACTTCTATGATTTCACGGAATGTTTGAGAAACATTGAGGTGGACAAATGGCTAGAGAAGTCCTCAATGAAGAAGGTATATATGATATACAAAAGTTTATAAATGTTATAATCTTCCAAACACTTGTTGCAGTAACGAAGTATCTGATACTTGTTCTGTTTCATGAAAACAGGTCCATCTTCATGAGAGTTGATTGCGAGAGAGGAGGTGATGTTGCGTGTTGATGGCGAGCATGATGATGATGGACGATGACTGTAGAGGGGTCCCAACCTAATAAGGTAGAGTCCTCCTGTGTTTTACAATGCTAGTCCCTGGATCAATAGGTAGCATCCACAGTTAAGATGTAATATCAAGATACAAAGGTCATATTATAACTTTATAACCAGGAATAACATAATTCTATTACATCATACATAGCTCATTTGGCTATTACATTACATTGCAGCGGAATAACTATGATTTATTAAAGAATAGGATGTTCGGAAATCCACTATGCTGTGACATAGGATTCTAAATTGAAATCATGAAAAATACTCAACACAATATGATCCATGTTCGTATTTGGAAGAACAAGTTCAAAAATGATTGGTGAATCAATGAGCGATGAGTTCGGGATTGTCAACTATATCTAGCGAGATATGTAGACATGTTTTTGGATCTATGAAGACAACATACTTGAGGAATAAAGTTTTATACTAGAAAGGCTATATGTTGAATTTCAGAAGATTGGAAATCTCTGCATTAAAGGTTACCTCAGGCACAGTTGAAGCGTAATGGCTAAATATTCAAAATAGCATGAGCTGCATTTTGAATTGTAAATATACATTTAATAACATGGTATATGAATAATACCATGTGTTGTATAAATGTTGAAGCTTTGAGAAGAATTTTCTCACAGAATGTGTTCCAAATACTTAGTGCCCACGAGAAAGTCCCTGAGACCTATCTAAACTCACTATCGGTATCTGGAACTTGAATAAGCCCATTCTATTTCTAAAACATTGTACATGCATAAGAATTTATCATGGAGATGATAAAAGGTATTAGTGTCATGAAGGATGACACTAACAAGTTGCAAAGGGTACACAAGGAATGAAATGTTCATTTCTTAGACTTATAACTCTTCCATGAGCAAGCATAATCAGAAGCACCGAGGAGTATGGTACTGGTGATTGGATAACAAATGCAACTATTTTATTTGTACTCTAGTGCAAGTGGGAGACTGAAGGCAATATGCCCTAGAGTCAAATATTGGATGGCATATTTCATAAAGTTTATGACTATGTTTTATATCATGCTATAACCATATTGATTAGGAAATGTCAATACATGTATGATATGTAAGCAATGCAGTAGTTCCTGATGAAACTCTAGTCACTGGTTCATTGGTCAACGGATGATCAAAGGTTTCCTAATCATGTTGGTGCCTCGACACCTAATTGACAATGAGGTCATTTCGTGGAGAATGAGATGGTGAACATACCCTATCTATGGAATCACTGTGAGACCATACCATACCAAATCACTATCACCCGAGGTTACTTTGATGGCACATAACATCACTCAGTGAAATGGTGATCATAAAGGTGTCATTGGGTATCCGGAGGAACATGTTGAGGAGACTGCGTCAAGAGCAGTATTTTTCCATCCGCGTGACGAAATATACTCTAGGCCCACTTTGGATAAGTTATATCCATAAGCTGCGCAGCGTGTGACAAGTTCACGGGGATATCACTTATCAGATAGAGTAAAGAAGGTATTGTCGGTAACAAGGTTGAACACTGACATAGGGATGTCACTTGATCAATGCCTCGGACAATACAGTATCACAGATACAAAAGGAATACGACACTGTGTTTACGGTTCAACGATAAATATCGTTGAATACACAGGTGGTCATTATGGGCATCCAGGGCCCACTATTGATCATTGGTCAGAGAGGAGTCTTGGCCATGTCTGTAGTATTCTTGAACTATTGGGTAGCATGCTTAAGGGCTTGATGAATCTTGGAGATTGTTAATGGCTAGTTTGAATCACTTAAGAAGTGAGAAGAGAGAGACCACAAAAGTTCTCGGGAGATCCAAAGGTGTTCGGAGAAAGAATAAGGAAAAGGACCGGAAAAGGGTTTTCGGATAAATGGTTATTTAAATATGTTTATTATATATTAATTATGAATTAATATATTGTAAAATAATATTTACATAAAGATTTATAATATATGCCAAGGCCGCTGCCCACCACGAGCAGCTGCCATTGCCGTGGGCTGCCTCACTGCCTGGCCAACCTGATGCTCCATCACCTTGGCCTTGTTAGGCCACGCGCGGGTGGGAAGGCGGTCCACCAAGCCGGCGGTGGTTCTGCCCCTCTTTCCTTTGTTTTATTAGTCCCAGATGGCAACCTAAAGGTGGAAGAACCCCCTCTCTCCGCATATATAAAGAGGTGCCCATAGGAGGATGAAAAGACACCAATTTCCACATGGAAATAAATAAAAGGAATGTGTTGCCTATCCCTCCTCTCCCTCTCTTGTGACCATGGCCCCCTTGTTCGGGGCGTGCGAGAAAGGATTTCTTCACCATAGAGCGTCATTGTGCTGCGGGATTTGGAGCCAGGAGATCTAATTGCGCAATCTCGGCTGGATCAGAGAGTAGAGGGAGTCATCGTCAAGCACTGTACGTGTGTGGCTCCCTCTAGTGGCACCATGGTTTTGGTGCTAGGAGTTATCATGGAGCCGAAAGGACATCGTGACCTCGAGGTTAGCATCAGGGCATCTTCTTCATCCACGTTACTCGTGGAACGTTAATCGTGCTCAATATTCAAAGGTATGAACATCGTATCCCCTCCTATTACTTTATTACTAGTACCTAGATCTTGGGCTTCCGGGGATTGCCGCATAGTAAAATTTTTGATTTTCTACACCGAATCCCAACATTCTCATGGTATTCCTCAGACATACAAGCATCGTCCTTGTTCTCTCTATTTCAGACCCAACGAAGAGGGTGTTCTAGTGGACGAGGTTGAGTTCAGAAGGAAAAAGAGAGAAGCTGACATGATGGCTAAACGTGCAAGGAAAGAGAGGAAGTATAGGACTCGCTCCAAGAGGAAGGGTAAGGAGACTAGAGTCAACTACAAGGAAATGGACATCATTGATTACTCATCCATCCGACAGCATGAATTGTGTGAGAAGGCTGATATTGATACGGATCTTGGGGACTGCAACTTTTGGTGTGTTCATCACAAGTACATCTTTGATGATGTCTACTCTACTTTGAAGATCCGCCCCATGCGTCCAATGGATATGACCGAGGAATGGCCTAAGCCTCAATTTATTGATGCTCTGGTTGTGACTGGAAGGATGGGGCTGCATCACCTCATGACTCTGCAGTGCTCTTATGATACTTCCTTGGTGAAGCAGTTCTTCTCCACTCTTGTAGTGTGTGGAGATGATCGTTGCACTATGAAGTGGATGACAGGTGACAATTATCTCCAAGATGATTTCCGCATATTCTCTTAGGTGCTTGGATATCCCTTCAATGGCCAAGATCAGGCGTGTGGGCATCGCATCATCACTCCTCTCAAGCCCAACAAGTCCACTTTGCTCTCTCCCTATTGTGGTACAAATCATGTAGTTGGCAAGCTTTCAGGTCTCTCCCCACTCCATGCATAGATGCTTGGTATTTTTCGTTATTGCATCACTCAGAATGGGGGTAACAATGATAGTATCCATGGTCATCTCATGCAGTTGCTTTCCTTTGCTCATGAATGTGCCACTAATAAAGACCAAAATGTGAGATATATGTTGGATGTGATGGACTCCATCTTCTATGAGTTAATGGATGCTATGAACAATAGGATTTCCATTCCATATGCTCATTTCATCATGATGCTCATAAAGTATATGCTTCCTCATAAGGATTTCAATGGGAAACTTGATGGTGAACATAAATCAAGACGCTCTACAACAAGTCCTGGAAGACCTCTCACCCCTCTACAACCCCTGAGTCTTTTATGGGAGATTCTAGGGCGAGAGGGAGAAGGCCTCATGTGCAAAAAAATATTTTGTGAATGGGGTAGACACTCACAAGGGACAGTATGAGGCATACCGGCAATGCCATGACATGGCTCACACCCAGGAGGTTATCCTTTACCATTTCTCTAGGGTACTAGGCCACCCTCCTACTCCATCCGCTCCTACTCCGTATGCTCAGTGGAACTCTTCAGGAATCAACTATGGTGAGCTCGAGAATCACTTGTTCCCCACCCCTGCAAGGTCTCTTGGGACGCTATCATCGCTATTTTCCCTTTTAGCGTTTTGATGCCAAAGGGGGAGAAGTAGTTCTATTAGGATTTCGAGGATTTGCATCGGTTGGGCACAAGCATTTTCCATTTGATCATTTTCTTTATCCTTTCATGTGCCCATTTTTGTGTTGAACTTTTAAATTTTCTATTTGGCTTGTGGTTGTGTGAGACTATGTGGTTTGTGTGAAACTATGGATCTATCCCGGTTATCCTTGGAATTATCTCTGTGGGTTTATCTCTATGGATTTATGGATTCATCCCTATGGTACTCCGGTATTATCTTTATGGATTCATCACAATGGTATTATTCTTGGAATTCTCAATAATGGATTATTATAGAGTCTATCTCAATACTATTGAGGACTTCATCTTTAGGTGGTATGATGCATTTTCCCTAACTCATCATTTGATCTTAGTTCCCAACGCATAAAAAGTTTTGTACGTCTATGTGTGCATTTGTATTCAAATGCAAACTTGGTGTATGCACACATTTAGGGGGAGTCTTTTTATTCTTGGAATAATGTTGTTAATAGGAATTTATTGCAAATCCTAGTATTGTCACCTAACACCAAAAAGAGGGAGATTGAAACAATAGTTCATGATCCCTAGTATTTTTTTTGTTAGATAACAATACCAAGTATTATTTAATGTGTGTTTAGTGCTGTAGATTAATGTCCACTCAAAAAGCAACTAAATCAGAGTTTTGGGGGCGGATTATCTGCCCCTGCCAAGGGCCGGATTATCCGCCCCTGGATCGATCATCAAAGGAGGACAAGGGGCGTCACCCTGTATGGGGGGCAGATTTTCCCTCGGATTGTCCGGCCAAGGTCGGAGGTTTTGCCCGGGCCGGATACTCCGCCCCTCAAGAGGGCCGGACCATCCTCCTCCTAGGATTTTTTTTCAAAAGAAGCCAAGGAGGAGCATGTGGTATTAGGGGCATCTTGTTGGCCCGAAAAATCCGGTTTTGGGCCGAAGGTTTGCCCCAGCCGGATAATCCTACCCCCACTTAGGCCGGATAGTCTGGCCCCAAACTTCTCCAATAGATGGTTTTGGCAGGGACTATAAATACCCTAATTACTCCTCCTGTCAATCCCCTTGATTCATTCGAAAAAGTGTTGTGGTGTTCATCTGGTTCCAGATCAAGATCTCCATATTCAACCACCCGAAGGCTCCAATCTTTGGGGAATCGAAGAAGAAGGCTTCGATCTTCGTCGACACCAATCAAGCTATTCAATTCCCCTCCATACTCCAAATTTTAACCGCCCATTGAATTCCTCCATAACATACCTCCAGCGGATGCATTCAGCTGCCCACACCTATTTTTCCATCCCCTTTGGCTTGACCTTCAGTGTCGGCTTCTTGCGAGGCATGACAAATATCCCTTTCGGCATGTTGCTGACCCCCTCGCCTTCGATACCTTCAGCGCCACAGGTGGCATGACGGCGATGGCATGAGCTAGTAGAACGGGGCCCATGGCATGGGATGGGGTAGGAAACGGGAGCGACATGGCAGCGTAAATGTAAAAAAAGGGGGGCAAAGAGAAATCCTATATGATTCGGCTACCAGGACTGGCCCACGCGTTGTTGGCTTATATCCAGCGTGCCTTCAAGGCGGCCTAGACGAGTTGGACACATTATTGTACCACGTCGGACATAACACAGCTTTGGGGGCCTGTTTTGGTGTGTTTTCGTCTATGCATGCCCAATAGCCATTTGGGACATCGTTTTGGGGCTCGACGGCTGTTGGGGATATAATTTCCAGGTATACCCATAGGACTCGCTGACCAGGGTGGCCCACCAATGGGTTAGAGCTTTGCTCCACGGGCAGCCCTGGCAGGGAAAGAGGAGGAGTCACTTCCGGCTACGACAAGGCCCAGAAGACTTACCGACTTAGGCATGTAATATTACTTGCATTCCAAGATGTATCTAGTTACCGAGTCTGTAACATAGCCAGATAGGTCTCTCCTGTAACCCTAGGTCCACGTGACTATATAAACCATACATGAGGGACCTTTAGGGAACCAGATCATAGATCAACCAACTCGCACAGGCGAACTTCTCTTGTAATCCGCTGTAACATCCGGCTCTCACTAATATATTACTAGGTTGCTAGCAGGAGTAGGATCCGATCATGGAAGTCAGATCTGAACCTGGGTAAACTTGTGCTCACCGCTCCCAGATCACTGTACGGCTCACACCCCATATTCTCAACACCTTCAGGACCCCTATGGAGTACTTTTCGATAATCCGACGATAGTTGGCGCTGATGTCTACGCACTTCTATTCTTGTAGACAGTTGTTGGGCCTCCAAGTGCAGAGGTTTGTAGAACAGCAGCAAGTTTACCTTAAGTGGATTACCCAAGGTTTATCAAACTCAGGGAGTAAGTGGTCAAAGGTATTCCTCTCAAGCAACTCTGCAATCAAGATACAAGAAGTCTCTTGTGTCCCCAACACACCCAATACACTAGTGAGGTGTATAGGTGCACTAGTTCGGCGAAGAGATAGTGAAATACAAGTGATATGGATGATTATAAGTGGTAACGGTGCCAGAAAAGATCTTGACGGGGAGGAAGAGACTAAAGGAAATCTGAAATAAAGATGTAAGAAAGCAAACATGCAACATATCTAGTTTTAAACTGTGTTTCAATGCTTAGAAACAAGGCCTGGGGATCATACTTTCACTAGTGGACAATCTCATATAAATATCGTCTCTTCATGATATTACTCTCTGGTTGGACAACTCTAATCCATAGTAGGGCTAAAAAAGCACTCCTTAAAGTTCGCAATCCCCATCTAGATAACCCCACACTGTCACCTTAAGAGCTAAATGGTTCCTTCAAACATCACAATTTCATAGAGACAATCAACTCAAAATATAACTCATGATAAGTATTTATGTAATCTCTAGCCTAAGTGCCACCACGGTGTGCACACTATCACTTTCACATATGTGAGGAGAGCCAGGGATCTATTAAAGCACTTGAGTAGTAGAGTAGATCTACTTGATTACAAAGCTCATGATCACAATATGATCACGCATAGAGAGAGATGAACACATAGCTACAGATAGAGCCCTTAGCCTCGAGGAAGAACTACTCCCTCCTCATCATGGGAATCAGCAACGGTGATGGAGATGGTGGTGGAGATCGATGGAGATGGCTCCGGGGGCAATTTCCCTTCCCGACAGGGTGCTGGAACAGAGACTTCTGTCCCCCAAATCTCCCCTTCGGTGGCGGCGGCGCTGCAGAACTTTTCCATCGCTTTCTCCCAGATGTTTTACGGTTTCTCCATCAGAGGCTTCTTATAGGCGAAGAGGCGAGTCGAGGAGGCAGCCAGGGGGCCACACCCCCTGGTGGCGCCACCAGGGTGGGCCCATGCCACCCTGAGGTGTGCCCACACTGGTGCCCCCCTCTGTCTCTGCTTCCTATTTCCGTATTGCTCTGGGAAAATATGCAGATTGGCTTTTGTCCCGTACAATTCTGAGAATATTTATTTTTTAGCTTTTCTAAAACCAAAAAAAGCAGAAAGCAGGGAACTGGCACTTTGGCATCTTGTCAATAGGTTAGTTACAGAAAGTGTATAAAAATACCTCAAAGTGTAGACAAAACATAGCAACGTCGATACAAAACAAGCATGGAGCATCAAAAATTATAGATACGTTTACGACGTATCAGGCACCCTACGTGGGGCAGGTGACTTTCAGAGCTTCGTTCTGGGCGGAAACTACGCATGCAGAAATCGACGAAACAATCGCCATCGGTCACGTGGTTTACGCTAGTGACGACCCTCTCGTTCTTCTAGATGAGACCTGGATTCCGGCTAAGGAGCCTGTGATGACCTTCACAATCATGCCTATCAGCGAGATCGATATCTATCTCGGTTTTGCTTTATCCCGCCCAAACCACCCCTGAGGTGATGACCATGGAGGAAGAAAAATTCAGATTTGCTCTGTCTGCAGAGGCAGAAGAGTTCACGATCCCGGAAAAACCTGAACCCACCCAGCCCGCTCCTGTAGTGGAAGAAGTGGTGGAAAAAAATCTGGATCTGATCTCCCTGTTGAGATCAGTTACACGGATGAGGAGTATATTCACTTCGGATCTGGCTCTATTGATGTTGGAGCAGAAAAACACTCTTGAGGCACATGATAAACCAGATGATGAAGCGCCCCTACATCGACTATGAAGCAATCACTGAGATCAAGTAGATCTTTGAGATGGCAGAGGAAGAAACCCAACCGTGCCGCTACCTTGAGTCCATGAATAAAAAGAAGCATTGCTTCGTACGCTATGTTGGCTCTAGATCCGACTATGTCGATGCTGGAGCCGGTAACGACTCAGTTCTTGATGTAATCGGAGAAAATACTGACTTACCTGCTTCCCCTCAGGAATCACTAACGTCGTAGGAACTCTGAGACTTTGAGAAGGAGATGGCAGCGTACAAAGAAGAGTATACCTCAAAGCCAGTGCAAGGTGATCCGGAGAACCCTCCGAGTCTGTATGACAGCATAGACGAAGACTACACCTCGCAAGATGACATGGACACTGGAGATTCATCCGAGGTCTAGAAGCCAACCATGATGGAAAGTATCAATGGAAGTTTATCTCCCGGTATCGGACCAAAAGACGTCTTTGACACTGGTACGCACATTAAAGCTACTGGGCGATCAAAGAAGAAGAAAAAGAACAAAAACCCGACACCGTCAGAGCCGGTAGAGGAAGCCAACAAGGAAGAATTTTACAAAGAGATCAAGATGGAGAACTAGGACGGAGATCCGAGTAATCCCACACCAATCGACCCTCCTGTGGACGGACACGTTGTCAGCAATGGTCAACATGAAATCTACGGGGAAGCACTCATGAGACCAATCCCAACTGCTTTGGATCTCATTCCGGAGGAGCTGGAGAAAAGGGCTAAGGACCTGGAAAAGCATCGCTTGTTTTTGCTCGAAGGAGCTGCATGCATCGTCGAGCTTAGGCAGAAGATAGACAATAATCCTTCCTAGTACTAGTCAGAATTCAAGCGACTGCCAAACAAGACAAGAGGAGCTCAGGTTCTTGCTAATAGGAACCCGGATATCCACAGAAATCTATTTGACGGTAAAACTGGAGAGAAGATCAGAGTCTGCAGCATGCTAGTGGAGAACGCTGCAGCCACTCGAGCCATCCTCGCCAATAATCCGTCTCCAGAACAGGCCCATCAGTCCGTAGCATTGCTCGACAAAGGATTGCAACATCAGAAGACAACTGCATCATTTAGTGGTAACATGCCTTCAAAGTCGTAATTTTGCCACACTGACGCTGGCCAAAACGCTTATGAAAGACCCCGCAGGGATACGGACCAACATCATCATCCGGGAAGAAGATAACTCAAGGACCGGATCAAACGGTCATCATCGCAGGGTCGCACGGGACTGGTCGGGAGTTATTCTAGTTGTGTCTCAAAATGCCATCAGGGCATTATTACCTCACCGAACCCACTGTCGGCAAAATAATCGCCACAGGGAAGACCCAGAGGTACGCCGCCAGCATGAAGAGGATTGGCTAAGAATGCCACCCTCCAGCCGTCTAGCTGAGCCTCGTCGTAATGACAACACCGGACAAATAAACGACCCGGATCGCCCTATTTCAAGTAGGGACTTAGCCCGACGAAATCAACCTCAGAGACAGTATAATGAGACTAAGGGACCACTCCGCTCAGCCGGAAATAACCCACTAGAGCCACCATCACTGCCCAGCAGCAACCATGAAGGATCTCATCGCAGCCATGGGAGCCGCAGAGGTGGAGGCGACAACGATGGAAGAGGAAGCAGGAATCCGACTCCGCCTCCATGCAAGCCGCAAGCCACCAAGGCATAGGTCTCTCTCGCCCAATGATGCTCGCCACCGCATCGAGTCCAATATAGAAGAACGGCAATATGAGGAGGAATACGTGTATGTGGGAACCAAATGCTTTGGCCCACGTATTCGTCAAAGAAATTTCCGTTTGACTTTGGCATTGCCAAACACATTCAATCCTACGACGGTGCGGCTCGGCTAGACACTTGGCTTTAAGATTTTTCCTAGCTTGCTGCATTGCCAAAGGAGGAAACAGCTTGGTCGCAATTTGATATCTCCCACTTATGTTGTGAGCTCAATCATGGCTCAATGAACTGCCAGAGAACTCGATTCATAACTGGTATGATATGCAAAGTGTGTTTTTCTCAAACTTCGAGAGAACATATAGGAGGCCCTGCACAGTTGGAGACTTGCAGCGTTGCACTCAAATACCCGGAGAAACTTGCCATAGTACATCAGACACTGGATCGACACGAAGAACTCCTATGAAGGAGTAAACGAGCAAACTGCGATTGAAGCTTTCATCGCAGGACTCCTATTCAGATTATTGCGTCATAGACTGAAGCGTGACCATGTCATAGAGCTGGGAGTGATGATAGAAACGCCAAGAAAATATGCCGATGCTGATGATGATTCAGATGGACTCCTGAATATTCTGGCCAATCCACATGCGGCCAAGCAGCAGAAGCAACAAACTCAAAAGTGCAATAATACCTCGAAGGATAAACTGGCTCTGGACAATAATACCTTCGATCTAGATTACGGATGTAGTATAGCTCTTTTTCCCTAGTAGACCTAGGTTTATCGAATCCTCGGGAAGCAAAAATCAACGTGAGATTACTTAAATAGACCTTCGAGAGATTTAGAATTTCTATTGCATTTTCACTGTATCAAGAGTTTGCGATATTTTTGTTGTTGTTGACGATGGAGAGAGAGAGAGGGTCTAGGGTCTTCGGTTTTCACCAGTAGCTGTGCAAAATATCTAATGGGAATAATAGATAATAATAAAGTATTCATGTAATTGTTAGAGCAAGATAATTATATGCGGGTAGTGCATCCATAAATGTTATCGCCTCCGCAACCGCTTATAGCAATAACCTACTAGTCTCATCCCTAGAAGAAAGAGAAATAATGATATGCATCATGATGTCACTGTTAATCCCAAGTAAGTTCCTCACATACAGCCGTACTACCCCTTCTGTCACTGGGGTTCGCATCCTGCAGAGCAGATCAGCCGTACTAATCCCAAGATGACTCATTACTCACACTCCCTTTACCTGGATCAATCCTTAGGGTCTTGGGTACCTGACAAGTCCTTAGATTGAGGCAATATAGGGTACTACAACCATCATGTCATACAAACTAATACATGATCCCATCTATGATAAGTAACATGCACAAAAAGCTACATGGATAGGCCGAAGCCCTTAGCCCAAGGAAAATTACTCATACATAGAGATGAAATCAAAATCATAAACATTGTAATAGAGATCATAAGGTTGATAGAAAATAGTCTTATAATGTCGCCAATTGGATAAGAGATCTACTATTACAAGTGGTGGAAGATGGCTATGGTGGTGGAGAGGGGTTTAGAGGTTTAGATCTAGATCTATTCCTCCTGTGTGGCGGCTTCTGGTGGCAGTGAGAGATGGGATTGAAAAGAGCGAGAGTTTTCCCTTCGCCGGAAGCCTCTTTATATAGGGGTCCCTTCACGAAAGTTGTTCTGTTTAACCTAATGAATTCAATGCCAACCATACGGCCGGAATAAAATTCCCGTCATATAGTTGGTCGTTAAAGCTTCAGTATTAACTTCACAGCTCCTGGTTTCTTTGATGTGTTGGAAATCTCGTATCGTTGGCATTTTTGTAGTGATTCCCATCATCATATGTCATTATCTGTGCAGGGAAAAATAGCAAGGAAGGATTGTATACCCATTTGATTATTAGGCATTAATGGCAGGATTTAGAGAGACATTTCATCAAATATATGAATAATATCTAGTTTAAATGCGGACGTGGATGGCTATATTTCATAGCCATCAACCTCCCCAAGCTTAAACTTGATCGTTCCCGAGCAAGAAAACCAAAATCAAAAGGGAACTCAGCATTTAAACTGAAATAATGAGATGATGATCTTAGTCATGATTGGTAGTCTCATGTTTCCTCCACATTATTAATCTGAAAAACTTTAGCATAGATAGAGTAATGGAAAGGATATCATACGGGTTTCATGAATCCTTATAGCGTAGCAAAATTGTTGTAAGCATGAATGATTCAAAAGAGTAAACTTAATTCCATGTCATGTAGTCAACTCATAAGCTTGCCTTTGAACAATAAAGTGCAATCATGTAAAATTAAGACTATGAGAGTTCGTTATGAAAAGCATATACACTAAAGTATCTCAATTCTCCCACATCAATAAATCAAGACTTTTCAAGTGCTACTTTTCTATTTATTGTCCTTCAAGAATTTTAGTTCTTAAGTAATTGAGAGCATGTCAAAAAAATTCATTAGTTTATCAGGTTGTGATGGACACGCTTGGCATCACTAAGGTTTCTGTTCCTTTTGCATAATGATTACTCATAACAGCCAGAGGAGTGATTCCATCATGTTTATAGCTAGCGGGAGTGCCAAGAATCTTACCCATTTTAGCATTGCTAATACATATGTTTAATCAACTCATAGCGAAAATCTAGGAGTTTCCTCCATGAAGATTGTCCGTAGGCTAGCGGAGTTGTTGGCATCCCATGAAGATTGACATGCATAAAGCTATATCATTCTTATGATTCACAAGTCAAACTTTACATGCTAACAAAAACCGCTAAACATTAATTCAATTGAACAAATCTTTTCAAAGAGAGTTATCAAGTCAATCATTATTTTCCGTGGTATTGAGTGTCTCTAGGAATAAGCTTTCAAGACCAAACACTACAACACCCAAGTCTTCAATTTGTGAGGTTGTTTCTTATTTCAATTGTTTAACAAATTTTAGGCAAGACTTGGTTAACTACAAGAGCTACAAAATGTACCCAATGAAATAACCATGCAAACAAAAATTTACTACAATATAGATACTCACTCCACCGATATAACATCACTACTAACTATAATCGGTTTCTCAAACTTCAAAAGTGGGGAGTCAGAAGGCATACCTATCATGTTCAGTTCCACTTCTCTCTTCCCTTTTTATTTGTTTCTTGGAAAGTTGAAGTCAATCACTCTCCTGCAAATTCATGAGAACTTCGAGGAGAAAAGAAAACGAAAGAAGGAATATAAAGATAAACGGAGAAATCTTTTTGTGGTTTTTGAGAAGGGGAATTAAAGAATAGAAAATTAGCAGAAAAGCTTGGCTTGAAAATCTCAAACAAAATAAAATAACTAACATAAAGTGTTGGGGAAACCAACACAAGTTCTTAAAACTCAAATAAAAGCATAACCTTAAAAATGAAATAAAGCAAACGAAAGCCAAAATATAAAAATAGATAGAAAACCTCCCCAAGCTTAGGCTTTTGCAAGCCCTTCAAATCATTGTGGTGGGGGAAAAGTTGTAACTCCAGTCCGCAAATTGAGTTGATAAGTTACTTGTTGTTGCTTGGAGGTTCAGGGCGAAATTATGCATCCCTTCCAAAGTTCCTCCAAGTTCATGGAAATCTTGATATGTAGCAAACCGGCTTGGTGGCTGCTGCTCCTTATGAGGGACTTCTTGCTCCTCTTATTGGTCCTCATCCTCTTCCATAATATCTTCCTCAGGTTGGGTTTGCTCAACATGCATGTCATAAAGCACACGTCCTTCCACGATAGAGAAAGGATAATTAGGCAAAGGGGTGGGGTAGAGACGCCCAGCTCCAGCAATATGCAGATAGTAAACACCACCTATCCTAGTGAGCATTCGACAAGCCCTCAAAGTAGAGAAACCAACACGTCGCTCACCTAGTACCGGTTGTAACTCACCTAGGTCGAGGCCTAGGACATTGGTGAGCATGATGATGATGCCTCCAAAGTGATTGGTCCTTGGCTTTGGTGGGATTGGTACTCCAAGTAGCGCACAAGAATTGCGCCCAAGTGAAGTGACAAGTTTTCATAGTTGAAAGCAGCTTTTGCAAGGACTAAGATGTCCTCCTCATTGAGTCTTGTAAACTAATTACGTGCCTACAAGGTGTTAGCAATAACATAGAACAAATAGCGAATAGCAGGATGTTGAATATTTTTCCCTTTGCTGACTCTAGAAGTAAAGCTCATTCTATTATAGCAGAGTTCAGGGGAAGGTTCTATGTCTGTAAAAAATGCGTGTAGGGCATTAGGATCATTGTTGGGTAAACCAAAACAATTGCACCATTCATCAAGTGATAAATAATAATTATTGTTCATGAGTCGAAAAGAAATTCTATCCTCCCCATGCCATGCTTTTACGGTGCTTTTCAAAGATCTAAGAAATTCAATGGTTAACCGGCGATAGGTTGGTGCATCATGAAATATAAAGTTTTGCAGGCCAACTCTATTGCAAAGTAAATTAAAGTCATCAAAAATATCAAGTTGGTTCAATGTGACGGGGCAAGCCCACTTGGTTTCCTTGACTTCTCGGTTTTGATCATGTCGAAACGATCACGGTGAGACTCATTCTTGAATCGAATCCCTAGGCGTTCCTGAGCTGCAGCCGAGAAGAACTAGTGGAGGCAAGAGCATGTGTCTGGCTCCTCGTGTTCATCTTCTAAAAATAAATAAATAAGAAAGAAAAAATTTGATCAAATAGTAATATTCATAGCATAATCCTCATCGTTGAACACTAAAGAATCTCCTCAACATAATAATCTAGGCAAGATAATCATGGAAACTACTTCAAAATAAGTCTCACCCTAGATTGATAATGACAATAGATCATAGATGAATTCGCGAAAATTAATTGGAGGATCGGACGAGAAACATACCGTAGATCACTTGTGTGCGTGGAAATCGAAAGAAATTGAGTAGGGGTGAAGATACCTTGAGGTTTTGAGAGAGTTTGGAGGTAGAAGAGAGAAAAATTATTGGTGTTTTGATGTTTTGGGTACCTCCCCGTGTGTTTAAGTGGTCGGACGCAACTAGACGGTCGCAACTCTACGGCCAAAACACTTGTTCCCACCGTATAGATAGTCAGACGTCAAAATTTTAGGGTTTCTAGGGTTTCTTTTCTGGCGGCTATAACTATATGGCTGGAACTATATGGCTAGAACTTTTGTTCCCGTCGTATAGTTGGTCGTCAAACCTTCTGTATCCTGGGATGAAAAACTGTCGATGTCTCAAATAACTATACAGCCGAAGCTATACGGCAGGAATTTTTATTCCCGCAATACAGTTGGTCATTAAAGCTTTTGTACACATAAAAAAATCTATTTCTTCAAGAATTACTTTTTAGACTAAAACTTAGCGAAACACCTTGTTTTGACAGAAAAACAACAGACTAAATTATCGACCAACTTTGGCGTGTATAAAACAGGAATTTTTAGTACCGCTGAATCTCTCCTTCTCACTGGATTTTTCCAGAACTCTTTATTCTATATAAAACTTAAACTAAAACTTAAAAACTTTACTCAAAACTTTATTTCACATGGGTTGCCTCCCATGCAGTGCTCTTTTATGGTCAATAGCTTGACCTTTATTTTGCTCACTTAGGCCATATGAGTGGAACACCCACATCAAAATAGTTGGCCTTTAAAGTAATGGCTTCATTATCATCTTGCTTGGCTTTCTTTTTCCTGGGAAATGAATAACAAAAGGATCCCACGAAGGCAATTGAAGCTTCATGTTCCCTTCATGCAAATTGATTAAATCCTTAATAGTTCTTAAGAAAGGGCGGCCTAGTATAATAGGGGCAGTAGCATATTCAGGCATGTCAATAATAACAAAATCAATAAGAGCAGGAAATACTTTAACATACACTAAGGTATTCTCTTTAATGCATACTGCTTGTTTAATGGTAGAATATGATTGATGCAATTTAATTTTGGTGATTTCGAAAGAGCCAAGGTTTAACTTATTAAAAAGACTCTTTGGAATTGTTGAAACACTCGCACCTAGATCACAGAGTGCAGCTATTTCATTAGTTCCAATTTTAATCTTAATAGTAGGATCAAATATATCATCTATCTTAATAGCCATTTTTTTAGCAATTTACTTATATTCTTCTTCAAGCTTACATACCTTTATTGCTACCTGGTTAACAAAGTGTTGATACATGGCTTCCTCATTTCCTTCACTTATCAGAATCTTGATATTGATCCTTTACAAGAACTTCAACTTTGTAGTTCGGTGAAGGAGAATTGCTATATCAAGTTCTTCGGGCTCCTCCCTTTGGATTCTTATCATCTTGAGGTCTTTTACTGGATTGGGCATATCTTTACCTGCAAATTTAGCTAGAATGAGAGTTTGACTCTCGGTTATCTTACCTAGATGTGCCTCAACAATCCTTGTTCTTTCTTGGAGGGCCTATAAATCATTCCTCAAACTAACAACTTGGTTAGATAATTTACCAAGCATACCATCATGATTCTCCTTAATTTTAACTAGAATATTGTTTTGCTCATTTTGTGAATCCATAAAATATTTAAGAGTTTCTTGGAGACTACTATTACTTGATGACATATTATTATTATTAGAGTTACCTGCAGGACTAGAATAATGTTTCTGAAAGTTTGGATTATAATTCTTCTTCCAAGCAGGGTTATAATCATTACGAGCTATGAAGTCTATTTCTTCAATAGTTGGTTCGGGAGTAGCTCTTACATGGGTTTCCTTACCTTTAACGGCTAATATGAGCTCATACAACTTAGCATTGAGTTCTTCATTTTCTTGAGGTGTGACGGAGTTCACCTTCTTTGTGTTTGATCTTTCCACATAACCTTGAGCATGGTTGTCTTGCATATTGTCTAGCAGCTGCTTTGCTTCAGTAATTTTCTTACCCATAAATGTTCCTCCAGCTGTAGTATCTAGCATATACTTAGACACAGGGTTAAGAGCATTATAAAATAAATGGAGAATTAACCAATCTTCCATCCCATGGCTGGGACAGTTTCTTATGCATTCTTTCATTCTCTCCCATGCAAGAGCTAGTGGATCACACTCTTCCTGTCTAAAACCAGTAATATTAGATCCGAGTTGCATAGTCTTTGTAGGTGGAAAGAATTTAGTCATAAATAAAGAAGTACATTCCACCCATGATGCAATAGTATTTCTAGGCAAAGATAGCAACCATTCTTTTGCTCTTCCTCTAAGAGAGAATGGAAATAAGCGCAACTTGAATGTGTCGGGGTCAGCATCTTTAATGCGCATCATATCACATATTTCAGTGAAAGTATTTAAATGCATACCTGCATATTCTATAGCAGATCCTCCAAATTGATATTTTTGAACCAAACTTAAATAGTGCGGCTTAATTTCATAATCTTTAGCAGCAATTGCTGGCTGAGTAATAGGAGTATGCAAATAATCATTGTTGGGAATTGCAAACTCCCCAAGATTATTTTTAGCCATACTTCCTATGTTTTTGTATTTTCTTAAACAAGTAATAATGATGATAAAACAAGAGTTAAAAGACTAACTAATTTTTTTGGTTTTTCAAATAAAGACTGAAAGCAAACTAACAAAATTAAAAACGAGAATTAAAACTAGCAAGGTTCCTACTAACCTCACTAGGGTAGCTATTGCTTCCCCGGGAATGGTGCCTGAAAAAAGGTTGATACCTTCGATCCGGATTACAGATGTAGTATAGCTCTTTTTCCATAGTAGACCTAGGTTTATCAAATACTCGGGTAGCAGAAAGAAAAGTGATATTACTTAAAATAACCTTCAAGTCTTTTAGAATTCCTATTGCATTTTCACTGGACCATGAGTTTGCGATATTTTGTTGTTGTTGACGATGGAGAGAGAGAGGGGCTTGGGTCTTCGGTTTTCACCAGTACATGCGCAAAACATCAGATGGGAATAATACATAATAATAAAGTATGCATGTAATCATTAGAGCAAGATAATTATATGTGGGAAGAAGTGCATCCATAAATGTTATTGCCTCTGCAACCGCTTATAGCAATAACCTACTAGTCTCATACGTATAAGAAAGATAACTAATGATATGCATCATGATGTCACCGTTAATCCCAAGTAAGTTCCTCACATACAGCCGTACTACCCCTTCTGTCACTGGGTTCGCATCCTGCAGATCAGTAATTACTCACACTCCCTTTACCTGGATCAATCCTCAGGGTCTTGGGTACCTGACAAGTCCTTAGATTAAGGCAAGAGAGGGTACTACAATCATCATGTCATACAAACTAATACATGATCCCATCTATGATAAGTAACATGCACAAAAGCTACATGGATAGGCCGAAGCCCTTAGCCCAAGGAGAATTACTCACACATAGAGACGACATTGATAATCATAAACATTGTAATAGAGATCATAAGGTTGATAGCAAATAGTCTTATAATGTCGCCAATTGGATAAGAGATCTACTATTACAAGTGGTGCAATATGGCTATGGTGGTGGATAAGGGTTTAGAGGTTTAGATCTAGATCCATTCCTCCGGCGTGGCGGCTTCTGGTGGCAGGGAGAGTTGGGGTCAAAAAGAGCAAGAGCTTTCCCGTCGCCCGAAGCCTCTTTATATAGGGGTCCCTTCATGAAAGTTGTTCTATTTGACCTAATGAAGTCGATGCCAACTATACGGCCGGTATAAAATTCCCACCGTATAGTTGGTCGTTAAAGCTTTAGTATTAACTTCACGGCTCTTGGTTTCTTTGACGTGTTGGAAATCTCGTATCTTTGGCATTTATGTAGTGATTCCCATCATCATATGTCATTATCTATGCAGGAAAAAATATCAAGAAAGGATTGCATACCCCTTTAGGCATTAGTGGCAATATTTAGAGAGATATTTCATCAAATATATGAATAATATCTAGTTTCAATGCGGACGTGGATGGCTATATTTCACAGCCATCAAACAAATAGTCGTCAATGCAATATTCGGGTACGGAGGACGAGGAGGGCGGGGCGGAAGTCGGGGATGAGGTAACAGAACTTCCCGAGTCTATGGTAGAGGAGATCAACATCCTAGAAAATCATACTCCTAGGCGGACATTGCAAACAACTCTTATCTACATCACCCGGACGGTAATGGAGGTTCTACCCATACCAATGCTGAGTGTCGTTTCAATGACGACATCACGAGAGATGAATTTGCTGGCTATAGGGCCAATGTCACGTCCCAAGATTTTCCAAATCTTGTTATGTGAAAATTAAATGAATAAAATAAAACTTTGTTGATTTTCAGGGTGAGAAGAAACTTTTGAATCCAATTGGAAACTTTCAAAGTCTATTTGGATCAAATAAAGTCCTAAAGGGGTTTAAAAAGTTAAATAAACAATAAACTTAAAATATTTAAAATTACTATTTTGTATCTTTTAATAAAAGGATTTGGTTTTCAAAAGAAATAGTGGATTAATAAATAAAGATTATTTTATAGAGCCAAATTAAGCCTTGGCCAATATTTTGAAATAAAATGTTTTGTTTATTTAAATAAAATAATAAGGATTTAATATCCAATTTTATTTAAGTAAAGGCTTTTCCCATTTTAAATAAACACTAAAACTTATTTAAATTATTTTAAATAAGTTTTCCAAGTATTTTATAATCTCAAATAAAACCTACTGAAGTGTTTTGGTTTTATTTTAGATTTCAAAATAAATATTTTAATAAAACAAATCCTATTTGATTTAATAACTAAGGTCCATTTTATTTAACTATTAATGGACCCTAAAATAAAATGTTATTTTATTTTAAACAAGTTTTCCAAATATCTTCTATTTTCAAATAAAACCTACTGATTTTGTTTTGAAAATATTTAGATTTCAAATGGAGTTTAAAATAAATTAAAACCCATTTGATTTATTAACTAGTGTCCATTTTATTTAATTATAAATGAACTCTAAAATATTTTTTTTATTTTGAATTTTGGTTTATGTTGATAAACAGAACCAAATTCAACACAAAGTATGGTGAATGTTTGAATTGTTTGAATGCTTGATTTGTTTGTTGAATTTCCAAAACAGAAATAGAATTGGAAAAAGAAAAAGGTTTCAGACAGAAAAAATAGAGCAAAACGACCCAGCCCAGCTAAAGCCCATCCCAGCCCAGCAGCCCACCTCCCTCCCCAGCGAACCGTTATTTTTCTCACTCAGGAACTTAACCGCTAAGTCGCTGACGACTGGACCCCACACTCGCGCTCTCTCTCTCGCAGATAGCCAGGACCCACACACTATTCATCGTCTCCACCACTGCGACCAGTTCTTCCCCGCTCCTGCCGTTGATTCCTCCGGTTTAATTCGTCTTAACGCGGCCACCATTACTCGCTTTGATCACGCAAGCTTAAACGCCCATGCCTCCTCTCCATTTCCCCTCTGTCTCCTCCCCCAAGTGCGCCCCCAGGCCGCCCCAATTCCTCCCCGAGCACCTCTGTCTCCGACGACCCTCCTTGCCGATTCCGGCCAGTACTCACCACCCCTCACCTCCTTGACCACACTCGCATACTCTCCAAGCCCTGGCGCACCTTTTTGCATCGCCAGCTCACTCGCGCGAGCTCTGCAAGCTCGACAGCGTCATCCCGAGCCAGCGCCGCCGTCTGTCTCCAACTGCGGCGACGTCTCCCAGGTAAACCAGACCTGCCCTCACTTCCCCGTGGACACGATAATGATCACCATGCTCTCGCGAACCTAACGGTGTCTCCCTTTCGTCCTAGGGTGCCCCCTATCCTCGCCCTCGACGACCTCCAGAGCCGCCCGAGGCCCAGCTCATCTCCGGCGAGCAATTAAGGACAGTGACGTGCGCCCCTCGACAAGACGGCACCACCTTGAGCTTCCCCAGGATTCTGCGAACACGGTGAGCCTACTCCCTCCCTCTCTCGCTTCCTGCATCGCCAGGGCCGCCTCCATCTGGCCGCTCCGCCGCCAGCCACCGCCGCAGCGCCGCTCGTTTAGGGTCGAGCTCACAGAAGCCGTCCGATCTCGATCTGGTGGATAGGATAGAATCACTTAAAGCGAAGAGGTACGCAACCTGTGCCACACGATCTGACTTGATCCAACGCGCCAGAGCAGTCGATCCAACCGAAAGGGTATTGACGAATCAGAAACAGCCACGTGGACTGGAATTGATTTAAAACAGATTTTTGATCTGATTAGAATGCAAATTTGTAATTGGTATAACTTTTGATCCACACGTCCAAAAATTACAAATTTTATATCAATGGAATCAGCAAGACAAGCCCTAGCCAACCATGCCATTTGTTTAGCAAAAAGCTTCTGTTAAAATGTTTGTTTTTGCAGAAATATTTGTATGCTTGTTAAGGATGTAAAAATTGTTCCAAAATGTTTTTGGGGATAAAATCTTTGGCAAATGGTGTGATTTGAACCTACTGACCATAGGAAACACTTTGTGGTTTCAAAAATGCATTGGGTGAAACAAAAGAATGATTCTTTAATTTAAAACCATTTCTAGATAAATAAAAATATAGTTTATTTATTAAAAATGGTTTTGGAAGAAAACTTTTGGTAAATGTTTTTTTTTAAACTCTCTGACCCCAAACACCAAGTTTTATGGTTTGAAAACATATTTGGTGAACCCTATAGATTAATGCCTTAGTAAAAATATTTCTACACCACATAAAATGATACTTTGTTTTGAAAATGGTTTATGAAGTGAAATATTTTGCAAATGACTTGGCCACTTTATAAAATGACCATTAGGTGTTTTCAAATGTTTGTGACCCATTAGGAACCACTTTTTCAAATAAAACAAAGCTTGGCATGCTTGCATGCATTACTTTGACTTTGTCATTTTATGTGATGTTTTGCTTGATTGGTAGATTGAGATTGTACCTTGCTTGATTGATTTGTAGTGACTTGAAGAGTGTGATTGTTGCAAGGACAAGGAGTGAACTTATACCCTCTACCAAAAAGGCAAGTGATGCTTCATACTTTTTGTCCCATTACTTTCACTATGCATTAGTTGTTTTTCTAAGTAAAACTTGCATGAAATTTTTGCTAAGTATAAACCTTGCTATGGAAAATCCTAGTAGATGAAACCTTAGTAGAAATTTCCTAAGTCAAGATACCTACTACTATCATGCTTATCTTAGCTAATAGAAAACAAGGGTGGAAATATACTCACACTATGGAAAATTTCTAAGTCTGAGGACTTATGTTTTTCTTAATAAAACAACTAAGTCAATGAATCACCTGGGTGGAATGGGACTTGATTGGTGGTTTTTGGTTGAGTGGTTCACAAGGCCCATGTTTATGGTTGACCTTGTGTATCTCACTTGTGGATTGCCACCCAGGAACAAAGAGATTTGAGATGTCAAATGTTGAGAAGCTTCAAGTGCATCCACTTGGCATTATGGGCTCTGCCTGGATCATATAGGTTGCAAGAACTTAGCCATATGGAAACTTGGTGGTAGAGTTTGATAGGTTGGAACGCGTCCATTTTGGTCTAAGGGAAGGCTTCTGAAAGATCTTGTCTTGGGAAACCAAGTCTTGTGGGGAAAGTGCACCACCTCTGCAGAGTGTAAAATCTAAGTACTTAGCCATGTCCCTGGTAAAGGACAATTTGAGCATCAAGACATGGAAGCAATCAAGAATCTCATCATTCAAATTTCTAAGTTAAAAACTTGTGGTTTGAACAAGGGTTAAAGGATCTTCAATCTTTGATTGATAAAAATGTTTTTGTCAAGCAAAAACTTAGTGTTTTTCAAAATGATAAGGAAAATCTATTTTGAGCAATGCAAGCCTCAACTCCACTTAGCCAAATGCATATATATGATAGACTCCACTATACTACCATAGTATCACTTGCCAATACAATTCAAATGTATTGACCCTTGTGGCTATAACTTGTTATGTTGCAGGTTTGATTGATTTAGTGAAGTGTGTTGATTAGGATTACAAAGTCTACAACCAACATGTCTGCATGTGGCACTTTGAAGATGAAGGACCCCATGCTTATAGTTATTCTGCTGCAATGTAATGTAATAGCCAAATGAGCTATGTAAGATGTAATAAAATTATGTTATTCCTGGTTATAAAGTTGTATTATGACCTTTGTTTCTTGATATTACATCTTAAACTGTGGATGCTAGCTATTGATCCAGGGACTAGCATTGTAAACACAGGGGACTCTACCTTATTAAAGGTTGGGACCCTCTACAGCCAAGGGATGCAAAGGAAAGAAAAACTCCAAGAAAGACAAGGAAGTCAAGGAAGATTCTGACATGGAAGAAGCAGATGCCGCACAGCCCAAGTCGGATGGAAAGAAGGATTATCCACAAAGAAAGACACTTATGTCTGTTTCCTTGGAACTTAGTTGGCTATGGTTAGAAAGGAGGTTCTCCATGAGCTCAATGCCACAGTTTCGCATGTCCCCTAGTTTTTGGATTGGTCAGACATAACCATCACCTTTGACCGAAGCGATCACCCAAAGAAAACACATCATCGGGGAAATTACCCTCTGGTCGTCAATCCTCTTATTGATGGATATGAGTTCTCTAAAACACTCATGGACGATGGTAGTAGCATCAACATCCACTACATTGAAATGATCCGCCGCATGAAGATTCATGAAAGACAGTTAAACCACAGCAATGTGACGTTTCATGGCATTATACCAGGAAGACAGGAAGATTCTCTAGGTGAGATCACATGGACATGACATTCGGAACTCCGGATAACTACCGGACCAAGCCACTCTCCTTCGAGGTAGTACCGTTCAAAAGTGCTTACCACGCCATCTTTGGATGTCCGGCTTACTGGACATTCATGGCTCGCCCCTGCTACATATACAATATGATGAAGCTTCCAGGTCCCAACGACGTCATCACTATTTGGGGAAACCTCAAGAAAGCACGAGATTGCGAGGAAGGATCTGCCGCCTTTGCTGAAGCCATGCTACACAGCCAAGAGTACCAGGAGATCAAGAAGAACATTGATCCGTCTGAGATGCCCTCTAAAAAGAACGATGTGCTGAAGTTGAGTCTGTAGTTAAAGGCATCAGAAGAGACGAAGAATACATCGCTGAAGGAAGATGATTCCACCAAGTCAACAAACATAGGGGTAGGCTTAGACCTTGCATAGGAAAGCACGCTCGTCGAGTTCCTCAAAGCTAATAAAGATATCTTCTCATGCCAACCTTCTGACATGACCGGAGTACCTAGGGAACTTGCCGAGCACTCTCTTAATGTGTACCCTGACGCTAAACCCATCAAACATTCCTTACAACAGTTTGGTGATGAAATGCACAAAGATATAGCTAAGGAATTAGCCCGACTAGAATTATCCGGATTTATCGCAGAGGTCATCCATGCTGAATGGGTGGCAAATCATGTACTCGTCCCTAAAAAGGACACTATTGATTTAAGGATGTGCATTGATTATACTGCCTTGAAGAAGGCTTGTCCTAAATATTCGTTCCCGTTGCCAAGAATCGATCAAGTTATTGACTCCACGACAGGGTCGAAATTAGTCTGTTCTCTCGACGCATATTCCAGATATCACCAAATACCGATGAAAAATCAGATCAATAAAAGACATCTTTCGTCACACCTTTCGGAACCTTCTGCTACAAAACTATACCTTTCGGCTTAAAGAACGTAGGAGCTACATATCAACACACCATGCAGCGTTGCCTTAACGATCAATTTGGACGCTATTTCCATGTATACATAGATGATATAACAGTGATGTCCAAAAATAAGGAAACACTTATTTTCGACTTAGAGGAAACATTTGCTAGCCTACAAAAATTCAACATAATGCTAAATCCGAAGAAGTGCTTCTTTGGAATCCCAACCAAAAAATTGTGAGGTTTCATCGTGTCTAAAATAGGCATAGAGGTGAACCGGGACAAAATAAAGGCTATACTAAACATTACCAGGCTGACACGCCTAAAGGACGTACAACGACTCATTGGTTGCGTCGCAGTAGTGATCCGGTTTAGCAGCCGGCTCGAAGAAAGAGCCGCACCTTTATACAAGCTCTTGAAGAAAACCGACAAATTTGTTTGGACCAAGGAAGCCGATGTTTCTCTACAGAGTTTAAAAGATTTACTTTCAAATCCACCAATTCTAGCAGCACCAGAGCCATAGGATCCTATGTTACTTTACATTGCAGCGACTAACAAGGTTGTAAGTGTGGTAACATCAGTGGACCGCGAGGAAGAAAATCATGAGCATAAGGTGCGCCATCTAACTTATTACCTAAGTCAAGTCCTGACAGAGTCAAAACAAAGGTATCGACATTACCTGTAGCACCCCGCAAAAACCACTACTAGAAAATCGCGTTGTTTTTGTGCATTGCATCATCATGACCCATGCTCATGTCATCATGCCACATTGCATTTGAGCATCGCCATCAGCATGCATGGTTTTTGTCTAAACTATTTTCGAAACGCCTAGTTTTATCTTCTAAATATTCCCGTCTTTATTCAAATTAAAACCCGGTTCTCCGGATTATCTTGTTTTGTCTACCAGCGGTTTACAAACGCCTTGTTTTTAATAAATAAAATAGTTAAATTATTTTTTAGGGGCAGCCGTACCGGGCCGATCCGACCCAGTCGGCCACTCCCAAAAATTACACAAACCTTTTCCTATCTAATCCTAAAACTACCCAGTCCTATTCTACCTAGCCCCCTCCACCTCACCCCCTCCAATCCCATGTCGACACGTCACCTCTCTCTTCCACCTATCCTATCCTATGCCGCCACCTCCCCAAACCCACCCACAGACCCTCCTGCATACACACGCACAACACCACGCACACCACCATGCCTGGTCAAACCGACCCCACCCTGCAGGCCCCACCCCATCGACCCGATCCCCATACCCCGTGCCTCCACCAACCCCTGGCCCCACCCCGACCCCGCTCCCTCCACCTCGCACGGAAACCCACACCCTGACCTGATCCCTCCTCCCCCGCTCGAGCCTCCCCCACCAACCCCTCTCTCTCTCTCCCCCGTCTGGCCCCACCTCCCCACGCACGTCCGCCGCTCGAGCCCCTCCACTCTGGCCTCCCTCCGCCGCCCTCTTCCCCGCACCTTCCTTGCGTCCCCATGGCGCCGCCGCTGCCAGGGACCCCTCCGCCTCGATCTCGACTCGACCATGGCGCCACCGCCTCGGCGCCTCTCCTCTCGCGTCGCTGGCCCAGCCTCTCCTCAGCGCCCTCCTGCAGAACCGCGGCCACCGTCGGGCAACCGCTGCCGCGCGTTCCCTTGTCGCCGCGGCGTCGCCTCCTGGTCACCGCCTCCGGTCGTCGCGACCCCGTGCCTCCCGAGCTCCTCCGACCGCCCCCTCGCCGTCGTGGCCCCGAGTCCTGCTTGCCTCCATGTCGCCCGGCCCATCCTCCCGCTCAGGCCGCGCGCCCTCGACCGCTCTGGCCAAGCTCTGCCGTGGACGTCGCTAGGGACCCCGCCATGAGCGTCCCTCTCCGCTCTCGCGTCGCCCTCCTCTTTGGCGCGACCCTCTCCGCCGCCTCGCCGCCTCCGCCTCGACCAGCGCGCACCACCGCCGACCCTTGCCTCCGTGCCCGCTCGACCCTTCCCTCTCGTCCACCTCTCGCCGATGTCAGGCTCCGCCGCCTCCACGGCCCTCACTCACCCGTGTCCTCCCCGCCGCCTTGTCCGTCCCGCCTCTCTCTGGCAGTCGTTGCGTCTCTGGCCGCGCCCTTGTGCCGCCCCTCTGGCGTGCCCCGTCTTCCCCGTGAGCGCGCGCTGCCGCCATGCTTCTTCCTTTGTCGCTGCCGCTTGGTGTTTGTGATGTTGTGCAAGAACCTCCTGATCAAGCCAAACCTCCTGTATCGACGTTTCTTTGGTTGAGGGGTGTTTTCTTCCTGCCATGTGGGTTACCCCAGGTTCTTGTGATGTCTCGATGGTGGTTGTGGTGTGGTGGATGCACCGATGATGTCACCAAGATCGATACGGACCGAGTTCTCTGTCATGGACGACAAGGTCATCTCCATGGAACCGAAGACCGAACCCGATAACCGCCAAGGCCGCTGACACGGATACACCGAGTTCTCCATCAAGGACACCAAGACCGTCGACATGGAACCGAATGACGTCAAGTTCTTTGTCCCGGCACGCCAAGTTCTTCCTCTCGAACCCGAAGACGCCGAGATCCGGGACGCCAAGATCTCCGCCGTGAAACGACAAGACCAACGACATGACCCGAGAACCGCGGATGCGACAAGATCGTCTCTCGGACGCCAAGTTCTTCGACCCCGGAGACCGATCCATCTGAACGTCAAGACCTCCTTCCGGACCCCAGATCCGGACCCTGAGACCAACCCCGAACCCCTCGGAGCCCAAGATCGTCGAGACCCTCTAATGTGTGACCCCTTTCTCGAGCCCTATTTTTATACATGTAATATAAACTTGTTGCATATTAAATCATTCATGCATGCATACTTGTCTGTGGTTTGGGGGAATTATGCCGATTCACCTTATAATTAAATATGGGTCCTGTATGTGGACAAATCTAGTCTATTATTGGCTCCATTTAAATTGGTGTAGCGAACCGGTGCTATCTTTTGCCATGTTAAGACAACATTTAAATTGCGGGGTATCTAAACAACATGAACCACCTATTTAATTGTCGGAACCCCGGTTCCGCTTAATATTGCCTAATTGCATCGCACCTTGCCATATCATACATCATACATGCATCATGCCCGATCTTTTGCCGTAGTATTAAATAGTGCATCCGGTGTGTTCTTCTAGTGTTTGCTTCTTCGCGGATAAGGCCGTTGAGATGATGCGAGTGTCGATCCGATCTTCGGATAAACCTTCGACAATGTTTTTCAGGCGAGCACCTCCCCCTTTCTACCTATCTTATTTTTATAGTATTTATTCCCTCCTGTTGATCTATTGCTATCTGTGTTGCAATGCTCTAGTTTCCGTACCCGTGATATCCCTTGCAGCCTTATATTGCCTTGGACACATCCTATTACCTGTTGTTTGGTAGATAGTTGGACTTGCGCGTCGCAGTCGCTTGCTCAAGTGCTGTTGCGTGTCGTCCAGTACCACAGTTGTTGGAGTATTGCCATGTGTTTAATGTTGGAGATGATCATGGCTTTAATTATCGTTTAATTCAATTACCGTTTAATAACTAAAATTGAAGTAGGTAAATGCAGAGGAACAGGTGGGCAATAGATGTTATTTGGTTGTTAACCGTCCACTTGTGTCCCGTAGGACCCCGAGTTCTTGACACCTGTTCCGAGATCGAGCGCGCTAACCACAGGTGGGGTGTATGGGCACCCCCATCGATTTAGTACCTGATTCCAAGTACTGTACTGGGGGCCACAAAGTAGTTTGGGGCTTTATTACTATTCTGTACTTATGCCATGTTTTACTGCTTTATTTAAATTGTGCGAAGTACTGCACCTGTACTGTTTAGGTAAGCGGAGTGTTTTCGCGGTATCGACAAGCCCGAGAGTTTCGGGTTCCCAGTCGTTTACAGCCACTGACGCAAACCCTGGGTCCGTTTCGGAGCCGGCCAACTTCGTTGCGGGTAGCTTAGTGGGGTGGCCCCCCATGCTTGCTTTGGGTCTGGGAAACATTGTGTCCGAAACCCCATCGACATACCGTTGGGTGTATGTTTTGTGATCTTGTACCTACCTGATCCGACAACAAGGGTGTAGGTGCGTGTGGAAACTTTGGCGCACCCCTGCAGGGTTAAATATTTTCGAGAAGCCGTGTCCGCGGTTATGGACGACTTGGAGCACAGGTCTCGATCATAGACAACTATAACTAAAGTTTACTGTTATAATTTGACTTGTATCCGATATCTGACTAGTAATCAGCTTCACTACAACGGAATGGCTAAATAAAAGTGCCAACAACTACTGGGTTTGGGATATCTCATGCTAATTATATCTGACTAGTAAGTGTTGCAACTACAATGGAATGGTTAACTAAAAGTGCCCACTGCTTTTTATATCAGGATGACTATCTATATTTGACTAGTAATTGCCGCAACTATAACGGAATAAATAAAACTGCCAACTGTGTGAGTTCCTCGATTGACTTCCTCATTTGGTCTCGAGGGGGAAACACCAAGATTGGTATGTTTGGTGATAGTATCAAGATGGTTCCGAATAGGTCTTTCTTATACCTCTCTGGTAGCCGACAGTTACATCGAGTCTCTATAGGTTGATTAGTGCATGCCGCGCTGCCGCTGCAGACCACCATACCTATGTAGGCGAGGACCGCCGAATTCTAGCATCGCCGTGTCTTGGCCTCGATCGACCGCTCTCTTTTTCCTTTGCCCTTTGTCGGCACCCCTTTTGTTTAAGCAGGTTTTGAGATCGACGTCGGTAGCAGGGTTACCCTTCCGGCTTGGCCTGCGCAGGGTTATGGACGCCATTGGTTATTCTTCAGGGCTCTTAGCCCCATTTGCATCTTGTCCGTAGGCAGACGCTGTATCATTTTCAAGGTGATTTGGATCTTTGTACTGTATATCTGTATTCTTGACTCATTGAGTCACCGTTGTATATATCTGTTCTGTGGGTTCCATCGTGGACTATTGTGTAATGATATTACGCTTCCACCCGCGAAAGTGCTGGTGGGCACCTTTGAATCGTTTCTGCGGGTTTGGTGGGTTTCGCTAAAACTTGCATAGGGCCGATTCTGAGGGTGTTCTGAGTGGTATCGAGCTCAGCGATTCTGATACCCCACAAGTCCAGCCTGTAGGATAACCTAGCTAACGGCCGAAGTAGAGTGTCAAAACTATTTTTGCAAAATCGGTTGGATAGTTTTGATTAGGTCTGATTTTAATCCTTACCCCTCTGCTGCTTTCCTCTCACCTCTGCGTGTTTTGAATCCGCTCTCTTCTCTCTCTTCGAGTCCAGGATTTCTCGTGGTTGGGTTCCATCGTACCTTCAGGGTTTCGCTTCCTCCTTTGGTAACGGTGTTGATACATCTGGTCTTCATGCTATCCGAGGAATCCTTCGTCTGATGGACTTCTATTTGTTCCTTCTCGTGCCTTCCGGTGTTTTCCGACGCGACGACATCATCTACGTCAGATCTGATGCAGAGTCTGCATCATTCCTTTGTTTCTGAACCTCGATTGTCAAGATCTTCAGTCTGGTTCCGAGAATGGTTGCACGCTTTTCTACTACTTGTGCAGAGTAATAGTTTGGGTGCGTGATGGATTGTCCCCCATGCCGACTACCCCTTCTATTCGCTTTTGTACATTGAAGTGGATGAGAATGCATGGGTTCTCTCTTTCTATCGAAGCTAGAGGTGGCTTTATTTGTTGATACCTCTACCTTCGCCTTTGTTTCCCGGAGTGTTCTCTCGACGATCACGGACAACGACCTCTTGTTAGTGGTGTCGCGAGAATCTACACGATGCGAGAAGATTCAGATCGCCGCCCTTCTTTCCGGTACCATGAGGCGGATCTCGAGGGCGAGATCCATGGTTAGTGGTGTCGAATTGTAGCACCCCGCAAAAACCACTACTAGAAAATCGCGTTGTTTTTGTGCATTGCATCATCATGACCCCATGCTCATGTCATCATGCCACATTGCATTTGAGCATCGCCATCAGCATGCATAGTTTTTGTCTAAACTATTTTAGAAACGCCTAGTTTTGTCTTCTAAATATTCCCGTCTTTATTCAAATTAAAATCCGGTTCTCCGGATTATCTTGTTTTGTCTACCAGCGGTTTACAAACGCCTTGTTTTTAATAAATAAAATAGTTAAATTATTTTTAGGGGCAGCCGTACCGGGCCGATCCGACCCAGTCGGCCACTCCCAAAAATTACCCAAACCTTTTCCTATCTAATCCTAAAACTACCCAGTCCTATTCTACCCAGCCCCCTCCACCTCACCCCCTCCAATCCCATGTCGACACGTCACCTCTCTCTTCCACCTATCCTATCCTATGCCGCCACCTCCCCAAACCCACCCACACAGACCCTCCCTGTACACATACGCACACAACACCACGCACACCACCATGCCTGGTCAAACCGACCCCACCCTGCAGGCCCCACCCCATCGACCCGATCCCCATGCCCCGTGCCTCCACCAACCCCTGGCCCCACCCCGACCTCGCTCCCTCCACCTCGCACGGAAACCCACACCCTGACCTGATCCCTCCTCCCCCGCTCGAGCCTCCCCCACCAACCCCTCTCTCTCTCCCGTCTGGCCCCACCTCCCCACGCACGTCCGCCGCTCGAGCCCCTCCACTCTGGCCTCCCTCCGCCGCCCTCTTCCCCGCACCTTCCTCGCGTCCCCATGGCGCCGCCACTGCCAGGGACCCCTCCCCCTCGATCTCGCCTTGACCATGGCGCCACCGCCTCGGCGCCTCTCCTCTCGCGTCGCCGGCCCGGCCTCTCCTCACCGCCCTCCTGCAGAACCGCGGCCACCGTCGGGCAACCGCTGCCTTGTCGCCAGCGTGCCGCCTGGTCACCGCCTCCGGTCGTCGCGACCCCGTGCCTCCCGAGCTCCTCCAACCGCCCCCTCGCCGTCGTGGCCCCGAGTCCTGCTTGCCTCCATGTCGCCCGGCCCATCCTCCCGCTTAGGCCGCGCGCCCTCGACCGCTTTGGCCAAGCTCTGCCGTGGACGTCTCTAGGGACCCCGCCGCGAGCCCGCGTCCCTCTCCGCTCTCGTGTCGCCCTCCTCTCTGGCGCCGGACCCTTCTCCGGCCGCCCTCGCTCGCCCCGCCTCCGACAGCCCTCCGCCTCGACCAGCGCGCACCACCTCCGACCCTTGCCTCCGCGCCCGCTCGACCCTTCCCTCTCATCCACCTCTCGCCGTTGTCAGGCTCCGCCGCCTCCACGGCCCTCACTCACCCGTGTCCTCCCCGCCGCCTTGGCCGTCCCGCCTCTCTCTGGCAGTCGTTGCATCTCTGGCCACGCCCTTGCGCCGCCCCTCTGGCGTGCCCCGTCTTCCCCGTGAGCGTGCGCTGCCGCCGTGCTTCTTCCTTTGTCGCTGCCGCTTGGTGTTGGTGATGTTGTGCAAGAACCTCCTGGTCAAGCCAAACCTCATGTATCGGCGTGTCTTTGGTTGAGGGGTGTTTTCTTCCTGCCATGTGGGTTACCCCAGGTTCTTGTGATGTCTCTATGGTGGTTGTGGTGTGGTGGATGCACCGATGCAGTGTCACCCGAAGACCGATACCGGACCGAGTTCTCTGTCATGGACGACAAGGTCATCTCCATGGAACCGAAGACCGAACCCGATAACCGCCAAGGCCGCTGACACGGATACACCGAGTTCTCCATCAAGGACACCAAGACCGTCGACATGGAACTGAATGACGTCAAGTTCTTCGTCCCGGCACGCCAAGTTCTTCCTCTCGAACCCGAAGACGCCGAGATCCGGGACGCCAAGATCTCCGCCGTGAAACGACAAGACCAACGACACGACCCGAGAACCGCGGATGCGACAAGATCGTCTCTCAGACGCCAAGTTCTTTGACCCCGGAGACCGATCCATCTGAACGTCAAGACCTCCTTCCGGACCCCAGATCCGGACCCTGAGACCAACCCCGAACCCCTCGGAGCCCAAGATCGTCGAGACCCTCTAATGTGTGACCCCTTTCTCGAGCCCTATTTTTATACATGTAATATAAACTTGTTGCATATTAAATCATTCATGCATGCATACTTGTCTGTGGTTTGGGGGCATTATGCCGATTCACCTTAGAAGTAAATATGGGGCCCGTATATGGACAAATCTAGTGTAATATTAGCTCCATTTAAATTGGTGTAGCGAACCGGTGCTATCTTTTGCCATGTTAAGACAACATTTAAATTGCGGGGTATCTAAACAACATGAACCACCTATTTAATTGTCGGAACCCCGGTTCCGCTTAATATTGCCTAATTGCATCGCACCTTGCCATATCATACATCATACATGCATCATGCCCGATCTTTTGCCGTAGTATTAAATAGTGCATCCGGTGTGTTCTTCTAGTGTTTGCTTCTTCGCGGATAAGGCCGTTGAGATGATGCGAGTGTCGATCCGATCTTCGGATAAACCTTCGACAATGTTTTTCAGGCGAGCACCTCCCCCTTTCTACCTATCTTACTTTTATAGTATTTATTCCCTCCTGTTGATCTATTGCTATCTGTGTTGCGATGCTCTAGTTTCCGTACCCGTGATATCCCTTGCAGCCTTATATTGCCTTGGACACATCCTATTACTTGTTGTTTGGTAGAAAGTTGGACTTGTGCGTCGTAGTCGCTTGCTCAAGTGCTGTTGCGTGTCGTTCAGTACCACAGTTCTTGGAGTATTGCCGTGTGTTTAATGTTGGAGATGAACATGGCTTTAATTATCGTTTAATTCAATTACCGTTTAATAACTAAAATTGAAGTAGGTAAATGCAGAGGCACAGGTGGGCAAAAGATGTTATTTGGTTGTTAACCGTCCACTTGTGTCCCGTAGGACCCCGAGTGCTTGACACCTGTTCCGAGATCGAGCGCGCTAACCACAGGTGGGGTGTATGGGCACCCCCATCGATTTAGTACCTGATTCCATCGCATCTGGGGCCACAAAGTAGTTTGGGGCTTTATTACTATTCTGTACTTATGCCATGCTTTACTGCTTTATTTAAATTGTGCGAAGTACTGCACCTGTACTGTTTAGGTAAGCGGAGTGTTTTTGCGGTATCGACAAGCCCGAGAGTTTCGGGTTCCCAGTCGTTTACAGCCACTGAAGCAAACCCTTGGTCCGTTTCGGAGCCGGCCAACTTCGTTGCGGGTAGCTTAGTGGGGTGGCCCCCCGTGCTTGCTTTGGGTCTGGGAAACGTCGTGTCCGAAACCCCGTCGACATACCGTTGGGTGTATGTTTTGTGATCTTGTACCTACCTGATCCGACAACAAGGGTGTAGGTGCGTGTGGAAACTTTGGTGCACCCCTGCAGGGTTAAATCTTTTCGAGAAGCCGTGTCCGCGGTTATGGACGACTTGGAGCACAGGTCTCGATCATAGACAACTATAACTAAAGTTTACTGTTATAATTTGACTTGTATCCGATATCTGACTAGTAATCAGCTTCACTACACAGGAATGGCTAAATAAAAGTGCCAACAACTGCTGGGTTTGGGATATCTCATGTTAATTATATCTGACTAGTAAGTGTTGCAACTACAATGGAATGGTTAAATAAAAGTGCCCACTGCTTTTTATATCAGGATGACTATCTATATTTGACTAGTAATTGCCGCAACTATAATGGAATAAATAAAACTGCCAACTGTGTGAGTTCCTCGGTTGACTTCCTCGTTTGGTCTCAAGGGGGAAACACCAGGATGGGTATGTTTGGTGATAGTATCAAGATGGTTCCGAATAGGTCTTTCTTATCCCTCTCTGGTAGCCGACAGTTACATCGAGTCTCTATAGGTTGATTAGAGCATGCCGCGCTGCCGCTGCAGACCACCATACCTATGTAGGCGAGGACCGCCGAATTCTAGCCTCGCTGCAGTCTTGGCCTCGATCGACCGCTCTCTTTTTCCTTTGCCCTTTGTCGGCACCCCTTTTGTTTAAGCAGGTTTTGAGATCGACGTCGTTAGCAGGGTTACCCTTCCGGCTTGGTCTGGGCAGGGTTATGGACGCCATTGGTTATTCTTCAGGGCTCTTAGCCCCATTTGCATCTTATCCGTAGTCGGACGCTGTATCATTTTCAAGGTGATTTGGATCTTTGTACTGTATATCTGTATTCTTGAATCATTGAGTCGCCGTTGTATATATCTTTTCTGTGGGTTCCATCGTGGACTATTGTGTAATGATATTACTTCGTTTCCACCCGCACGAAAGTGCCTGGTGGGCACCTTTGAATCGTTTCTATGCAGGTTTGGCGGGTTTCGCTAAAACTTGCATCGGGCCGATTTTGAGGGTGTTACATTACCAAAAGCTATACTATGGAGTATTCTTCGTTGCCAGAAAGCTACGAGATGTCATTTCAAGAACACAAGATCACAGTGGTCAGTACTTCTCTCCTGCGAGATATTATCAACAATCGCGACGCCACGGGACGTGTCACAAAGTGGAAAATAGAGCTTGTAGCTTTTGACATTGAGTACAAGCCACGAACAGCAATCAAATCCCAAATACTTTCTGATTTCATCGGTGATTGGAAAAAGACGACAGAAAACACAAGTCCTCCAGACTCGGAATTTTGGACCCTTCATTTTGATAGATCAAAAGCACGAGGAGGCTCGAGGGCTGGCGTGGTGCTCAAGTCAACCCAAGGAGATAAGCTATTCTATGAATTACAGATACACTTCACGACAACCAATAATATTGCCGAGTATGAAGCACTGTTACATGGAATACGCATGGCCAAAAACATTGGCGTCACTCGACTCATTTGTTACGGAGACTCGGATTTAGTTGCTGATTAAGTATCTGATATCTGTAATGCAAATAAGCACATGGCAGCATACAAAGTTGTTGTGGATGAATTTTCTAAATTGTTCAGGGTTTTGAGGTTCAACACATCCCTCGAGCGGAAAATGAGGAAGCAGATGCTCTATCCAGAATAGGCTCTACGCGGAAACAAGTCCTGGATGGTGCTTTCCTAGAGCACCTAAGCGTTCCCTCCATCACAGTAGTTGCTGAGGACTATCCGATGAAATATGGCTCACCTTTAGTAGCAGTTCTGGTTATAATACTCAGCTGGACAACACCCTATCTGGATTTCCTGATAGACGGAAAATTACCCAAAGACGAAGTTCTGGTATGGCAGATCGTCTGACGAGCAAAATCGTATACGATAATTAACGTTGATCTCTATAAGCGAAGTGTTTCTAGGGTTTTTCAGCGTTGTATTTCTTTAGAAGGAGTGGAAATCTTACGGGAAATCCATGAAGGCGGATGCGGTCACCATGCTGCATCCATATCCTTAGTGGAAAATGTTTTTCAACATGGGTCCTTTCAGCTCATAGCTAAGGCGTATGCCGAGAAACTGGTCAAACGTGCAAAGGCTGCCAAAAGTATGCCCATCAAGCACACATTTCGGCTGATCAGCTAAGAACAATCCCTATTACATGGCCAAATGCAGTCTGGGGATTGAGGCTAAACCCATAACAAATTGTGATGGAGCCACAGCCAGAAAGTTCGTCGAGGAAGTGATTATCAGATTCGGATATTTGCACATTATCATTACTAACAACGGGAGAAACTTTTCAATGGAAGAATTATCCGAATTCTGTGAAGAACAAGGGATCCAACTTGATATTGCATCAGACGCACATCCACAAGCCAATGGACAAGTCGAAAGAGCAAATGGTCTCATTTTACAAAGGACTCCGACCTCATCTCGAGGCACCACTTCATTGTGTCGCGGGGTCTTGGGCGAAAGAATTACCGTCTGTGATATGGAGCTTGCGTACAACTCCTAACAGTTCAACCGAATACACTCCTTTATCTTGGTCTATGGTGGAGAGGAAGTTCTTTCGAGTGATTTAATTCATCAGTATCCTAGATTCAAAGCATATATCGAAGAAGATGCAAAAGTGTCTCGACAAGATGATCCCTACATAGTCGAAGAAGTTCGCGGCGTTGCTGCGCAGAGATCTATAGGCTATTAGCAAAATTTACGCAAGTATCATAGTTAGAGAATACAAAATCGTTCTTTCAGAAAGGGTGAATTGGTTCTCTGACTTGTGCAAAAAAGAAAGCACAAACTTTCCCTGATTTGATAAGGACCTTTTATGACCAGTCGTGTTCTGCATAATGGGACATATTATTTAACTATTATGAGACCAATCAAGGAAAGACCTGACACTCAGAAAGGGAATAGAGCTGGTGGTAGCACAAACCCGGATGAATTAGACCGTCCTAGGAATATTGCACAGCTACATTCTTTCTATTATTAGTTATATTTCTTGTAATCATATATGTACATGTTCAAAGAGAAATAGAGTATTGGTTTCCTCAAATATTTTTTACTGAGAAGTTTTTTACCATCTTATTTCCGAAAGAGCATGTAAATTTCAAAAATCCCAGAATGCTTGAAATTACTTTATGCCATGTTTGTTCTTGTTAAGATTTTTGAATATCTATAAAAATGTTACCTTAGGGTGTAAATCTCATGTTTATTCTTTGGTTTTTTATCTGATTGCTTAGATGCATGAATATTTCGAGTAATGAATTCTTGGTACTAGAAGCCGGCTTTGTTTCCAAGTTTAAAATGTTTTAGCAATTGCGTTTCGTTGACTCGGCAAAGTTTTCGTGCTAAATTTTAGCCGTCTCATGAAAGGGACAAGGTAGACAGCCAGATAAAACCAGAAGTGTAAACACGAAGTGCTTAAGAAATTTTCAACCATACACATCAAATGTATACAAAAAGTGCTAAGTAGTAAAGCATAAGTTCTTAAATACCAGCACATTCAAACACAAAATATAGTGCCCATCGTTACATACCAAATGAAATGTATTAGGATAATGCATCAAGTGTTTCATGATACAGATTCAGGATGCGGTGGTGGAGACCTTGGAGCGCTGGATTCGACATTGTCGACTTGATCCGGAGGCTCGGAAGTTTCTTCATCTTCAATAAGGCTATCTTCCGGCTCTTTGGGAGAAGGAGGCACAGTGACAGACTAGAAGAATGGCATCATGTAGTTCCTTATCTCCGCCACACGACAATCATAACCAGCACAAGATTCTTAGATGGCCTTGATGTCTTGTGGTTGGCCTTCATCGTACTAGTTGGAGATGTCCTTGGTGACGTGCCAGATTTGCATCTGACTATGATGGCTCATCACCATGGTGAGGGCAGTCTATGCAGCGGTCCAGGCATATGATATCTTCCAGTCCTCAATGAGATTTGAAATCTCATTCGCTCTGTCCCTCATCTCAAGCACTTGCAAATTGGTCAGGTCAGAAAGTCTAACCGACTCGCCAGCCTCTTCAAGATTCTGGCGGAAGTCGAAACGAACATCTCCGAATGATTTGATGCGCTCCAGGCGAGGTTTAGAGCAAGAGGAGTAGGAAAGATGCAGAGGCTCTGGAAATGAATACAAAATCAAAAAATAAGACAAAATAAAGTCGGAAAAGGAGGATGAGAAGAATGAAGTCAGAAATTTACCTAGCACGAAGTTGTTCCATTGAGAACGCTCCTCTCTGAGATTCTTCAGTTCTTCTTCTTTGGCCTAGGCAAGATCCTTCTGGCTCTCAAAGTCCTTCTCCAAATATTTAATCTTTTTATCACAGAGGGGCACCAATTTCTAGAGCCTCTTAGTCTCCATATTGCTCGACTCCAGGATGTTATTCACGGATATCTCGTGCTAATTTTTAAGCTTATTTAGCTCCTTCCGGAGTTCGGCATTTTCCATCTGGAAGACTGGAATTCTCGGCCTTCTCCACCATTTTGCTAGATTGCTTCAACAATTCTGCAAAGGGAAAAAATATCAGTCAAAATACAATTCGGTTGCAGGAATAATAGTAGTGGTTGAGAACCAGAAATGTTTCCCTTCCACCTCATCCTTTTCAACCTGTAGCTTGGAGTTCTCAAGTCGCAAAGCTTTGATCTCTTTGCGCTTGTTACAAATGTTCTTGAGCAATTCCTGGTTGTAATATGTAACTTTTTGTAAGTTAAAGACGGAATACCGTCAGACGGCTACTAAGACTCGGGCTGCAACTTTAACTAAGTCAAAATCTAGCACGAGCCTTGGGGGCTACACTATATCGTTCTTTTGCATCCTATAAGCATCAACTCGGATCTTATGGTTCAATCTTTATTTGACATTATGCTTGGGGGCTAGAGTATATGATAATAAAATACTACAAACGATAGTTAGAAAACTTACAATGTGCTCTAGATGCATCTTCTCAAATCTGAGCTTCGTGTTGTGGAAAACATTCTCGGCAAGGGAGAGGGGAGAAGTAGTTGTCGCTGGAAGATCGTTGGCTTCGATCTTTTGGTCCTAGACCAGGATTTGGTCTAGGAGACTCTCCATCTTGCCATCCTCCATCTCCTGGCTCACTGCTTCCGGTGTGAGGATTTGTTTCTCAAGGCTGTTCTGGCCAACTTGAGAATCTCTTCCATTTTCTTCCTCTTTAGTCCGGTGGCAGCAGAGCCGGCCATTTTATCTATCTTTCCTGGCAACATTACCATGGGATCATTACCCTTGGCGGGTTCACCCTTGTCAGATGCCTGGCTACCAGTATTAACTAGGGCTTGCGAGTTTGTGGTGGCGTCGGGTATGATGGAGCCAGCACTCGAAGAGGTGGGAGCCTCTGGGGCTGAAGTATGGGTGCTGGTCAGAGTTTGAGGGGGCACAGCTAGAGACAATGCAATCTTCTGCTAACGCAGTTGCTTGACTGGCTTGCTCTTCGGCTTTGACTTTCTCTTCAAAAAAAATTTAACTCTCAATCACATGAAGAATATGTAGGGGTTCGTAGCATGGAAAACAAAAAAATTCTATCGCATGAACACAAACAAGCCAAGATCTATCTACTAGATTCTATCAACGAGTCGATTAGAGTACTCACCTTCGATGATTCCAAAGCGGTTAACGAGAGAAGATTCTCGTAGGTGATGTAGTCGTACACTTGCCGATCTCAAGATCGCGTAGAAGATCCTTCCGGCACTGCGTTCCGGAAGCGCTTCCACAGTCGGTCAAACGTTCGGTACTCGATGAAGACCTTTGACATGGTTATACCCCACAGGTACACAACATTGGCACACCTAGTCCAGCCCAAGGAAGGCCCACGACAAGATACGCGGCCCGCGGAGGTTTCGGGTGGCCTAGGCCTATGACGTCTTCGGATCCTAGAGTAGATAGAATTTCAAAGGGGCAAACCCTAATATGTAACCGACTCGACCTAATCCCGGGACCTGCCTATCTATATAAAGGCTAGGAGTCCACGGCGAGGAGGACAATCAACTCACCTCATACACACCTCATGCCAAATTGCATCTGCGCACCCCTATAACCTTCGGTTCCGCCTTAATCAATAGCAGACAAGCAGGAGTAGGGTTTTCGCTTCGGGGGCCTGAACCTGGGTAAACCTCGTGTCCCCGTGTTGCTTGTTTGCTAACCGTTCCACGATCTCCAGCATCCCCATATTCTCCAAAACCCAAGTCCATAACAATGGCCATTGACAAGTCGAAACCTCGTCAATTGGCGCCGTCTGTGGGAACTGGGGGCGCTGATTGTGTGATCGTGACGGTCCCATCCGGAGCGATCTACAACTCATCAGCGATGGAGATTCATCTCCTCTTCGGCACTTTTGACTTCACTGCCCACTCTCCAGTCACCATGAAGGATTTAGAGCCCGTAGGCGATGGGCTCGAGATTCTGTTCGGGGGCTTCTACTTCTAGGTGGGGCAGACCGGCACCCTCCGCCTCCCAGAGCGGGTGCCACCGCCATCCATCAGGCCCGCTTTGTGGGTCCCACCCATCGGCGTTCTACGCATGTCGACGCTGACAGTTGAGTCATATGACAGCAGCAGCTGCAACTCAGTTCTGTGCGGCCATCATCAGACGAAGGAACCTACGGTTCCAGATCCGAAAGTTGCGGCAGCAGCAACCCAATCCGCGGGCATTACCAATGCGCCGTGGTCATCCAGGGCGAATCGGAACTGCCACCAGGTTTGAGTACACCCAACCCACCACCCAATCCACCACCCAACCCGCAGGCTAGGAACGGAGGAAACGGAGGAAACCCTTCCCTCCAGCCCAATGAAGGCGACGCTAATGCCTACTGTAACACCCTCAGAATCGGACCTATGCAAGTTTCAGCGATTCCCGCCAAACCCGCATAGAAACGATTCAAAGGTGCCCACCAGGCACTTTCGTGCGGGTGGAAAACGAAGTAATAACATTACACAACAGTCCTCGATGGGACCCATAGAACAGATATATATACAACACGACTCCATGAGTCAAGAATACAGATATAATATACAAAGATCCAATTCACCTTTAAACGATATAGCGTCCGAGTACGGACAAGATGCAAATGGGCTAAGAGCCCTGAAGAATAACCAATGGCGTCCATATCCCTGCCCAGGCCAAGCCGGAAGGGTAACCCTGCTAACGACGTCGATCTCAAAACCTGCTTAAACAAAAGGGGTGCCGTCAAAGCGCAAAGGAAAAAGAGGAGCGTCGATCGAGGCGACACGGCGAGGCTAGAATTCGGCGGTCCTCGCCTACATAGGTATGGTGGACTGAAGCGGCAGCGGCAGCATGCACTAAACAACCTATAGAGACTCGACACAACTGGCGGCTATCAGAGAGGGGTAAGAAAGACCTATTCGGAACCAACCTGATGCTACAATCAAAACAAACCCATCCTGGTGTTTCCCCCTCGAGACCAAACGAGGAAGTCAACTGAGAAACTCACACAGTTGGCAGTTTTATTTATTCGGTTATCGTTGCACCAATTACTAGTCAGGTATAGATAGTCATCCTGATAAAAATAAGCAGTGGGCACTTTTATTTAACCATTCCATTGTAGTTGCAACACTTACTAGTCAGATACAATTAGCATGAGATAACCCAAAACCCAACAGTGTTGGAACTTTTATTTAGCCATTCCGTTATAGTTGCAATACTTACTAGACAGGTACAATGGTCGCAAAAGACAACCTAAGCAAGCAATTGTTGGCAGTTTTATTTAGCCATTCCCTTATAGTGAAGCTGATCACTAGTCATTATATAGTCAAATTTATAGCACTACTTTAGTTATAGTTGTCTATGATCGAGATACTGTGCTCCAAGTCGTCCATAACCGCGGACACGGCTTTCAGAAAGTTTTAACCCGGCCGGGGTGCACAAATAGCAACACACACTCGATCAACCTCGGAAAAACCAAATCAAAACCCAACGAGGCCTTCACGACAAAGCAATCACAGGATTCAGAAATATTTCAGGGGGCCACCCCATTGAGTGGATCCGCAACGAAGCCAGCTGACTCCGAGACGGACTCAAGGTTTGCGACAATGGTCAGAACGATGGGAACCCAAACTGGGCTTGTCGATACGCGAAAACATTCCGCTTACCTAACAGACAAAGGTGCTCCTCGCACAATCGTAAATAAAGAAGTAGCATGGCATAAGTACGGGATAGTAAATAAAATCTCAAACTAGTTTGTGGCCCCAAGAAATAAGAATGAATCAAGCTCTGGCTCAGGGGGGTCCCATAATCCTCCCGGATGTGGATAGCGCGATAAATCAAGGAACAGGTATCAAGCACTCGGGGTCCTACGGGACACAAGTGGGCGGTCGGAAACCAAATATTATCTATCACCCACCGATGCCTCTGCTTACTTACTTCAATTTTAGTTGTTAAACAGGAATTAAAGTGAACGATAAGTAAAGCCATGATCATCTCCAACATCACCATGCGGCAATACACCAACAACTGTGGCACTGGACGACACGCAACAGCACTTGAGCAAGCGACTACGACGGGCGCAAGTCCAACTATCTACCAAACAACAGGTAATAGGATGTGTCCAAGGCAATATACGGCTTCAAGGGATATCACGGGTACGAAAACTAGAGCATCGCAACACAGATAGCAATAGATCAACAGGAGGGAATAAATAATATAAAAGTAAGATAGGTAGAGAGGGGGAGATGCTCGCCTGAAAACATTGTCGAAGGTTCAACCGAAGATCGGGTCGACACTCGCATCAACTCAACGGCCTTATCCGCGAAGAAGCAAAACACTAGAATAAACATCGGATGCAATATTTAATGCTACGGCAAAAGATCGGGCATGCTTATGATATGATGCATGGCATGGCAAAGGTGCAATGCAATTAGATCATATTAAGCGGAACCGGGGTCCCGACAATTAATTAAATGGTTCAAGTTATTTAGAACCCCCGTAATTTAAATGTTGTCTTAACATGGCAGAAGATAGCACCGGGTTCGCTACACAAATTTAAATGAGGCCAATAGACTAGATTTGCCCGCATATGGGCCCCATATTTAATTATATGGTGAATCGGCATAAGGCCCCCAAACCACATGACAATATGCATGCAAGATGAATGATTAATATGCAACAGGTTTTATATTTAGCATTTATAAAATAGGGGCTCGGGAAAAGGTTCACACATCGGGGTCTCGACGATCTTGGGGTCCCGGGGGTTCGGGGTTCGGTCTCAGGGTTCGACGGGAACGGTGAGGTTCAGTTCCAGATGGAGAACTTGGTGCCTGGCGGTCGATCTTGTCGGCGATGGCGAACTTGAGCGGATCGGTTACCGGGGTCTTCGGATCCGTGAAGTAGATCTTGTCGCACGGGCGTCAATGCTTCCGGGAAGGAGAACTTGGTGATCCCGAGGGTCTTGGTGTTCGACGGGGTTCGGGCGCGCCGGGATCGGTCTTCGGACCCGAGATCCCTCTTCGGATCGGGCTTCGGGATCCGGGAAGAAGAGCTTGATGTCCCTTGTCGGAGATCTTGGCTCCTAGCCTCAGCACCCCTAGAGGACTTGGGTCGGAGTTGGGTTGGCTTGTCCTCGAGATCTTGTCGCACGGTCTAACTCATATAACCACGTCGTCAAAACATTGTTCTTCTAAGCGTCGATCCGAGGCTACCCATCCAATGCCACTCTCGCATCACCACACCATGATCACCAATCTCACCTCTGCCTAGCTCTGAAGCATACAACACATCCACAAAGGACCAAAAACACCGCACGTCACGAGCAGCATAACACATTGGTACACGCTTTCACGAACACAAACAACAGGGATGCGCAGAGCTTGCCGAACAACTGCAGATGGAACAGCGGGCGCCCAAGATGAGGAGGGTCTCGCGGGTGGCCGGCCGTACTGGAGGGAGCGCCAAGAGGGGCAGGGTCGACGGGCTCGGGGAGGAGCCGGGGCGGCACGCCGGCGGGCCGGAGCAGGCAGCAGGGGCAGAGCCTCGCGGGCCAGAGGTGGCGGGACGCGAGGAGAGCTCGGAAGGCGGAGGCCCGAGGCCGGCGGGCGGCCGCAGACGAGGCGAGGACGGGACGCAGCGGGTCGACGCGGGCGTGGGCCCCGGGAGGCGGGAGGCCGGCGAGTACGAAGCGGAGGAGGCGGCGGGGTTGCGCGGGCCCGGCCGGAGGAGAGAGCGGGCGGTGGGTTGTGGGGAGCGGCCGAGGACACCGGCCGGAGGCGCGCCGGCGGCGGTTGATGCAGGGAGGCGGTCGGCGGAGGGGAAGCGAGATGGGGTCCAGCGGCGCTCGAGCGGCTGTTGGCGGAGGTGGGGGAGGAAGAGGAGGAGGCGACGGGCGCCAGGAGGAGGCGGGGAGGCGGAGCACGCCGGTGAGCGCAGGAGGACGCGGCCAGGATGGTGAGGAGGACGGGGAGAGAGGGAGCACGCAGAGAGGGGAGGGAGGGAGCTCGCAGAGAGGGGAGGGAGGGAGCTGCGGGGCAGGAGGAGGGGAGGTGTGGGCGCTGGAGACGGGAAGGAAGGGGAGGCGCAGGGCGGAGCGGCGGGGGCGGGTGAGGACGCGAGGGAGGCCGGTGGTGGGAGAGAAGAGAAGGGAGAGAGAGGAGAGAGGAAGAGGGCGGGGGGCACGCGGGCCAGGGGTGGGGCCGGGTGCGGGTCCACGCGTGTGGCCGAGGGTGGGAGGTGAGCTGGGAAGTTGGGGCGGGACCCACGGGACAGGGGACCAGGGGGTCGGTTGGGAGGGAGTGGGGGATGTGGGGTGGGGTCGGGTAGGGCCATGTGGCAGCAGGTGAGTGGTGGAGGGAGGGAGAGAGGTGAGGTGGCGAGAGCGGATTGGGTGGGGTGAGGTGGCTGGAGGGGTGGGTAGACTAGGTTGGGTAGTTTTAGGATTTTTGGGGGACCCATTGTTTGTACTGGGGGTGGCCAACTGGGTCGGATCGGCCCGGTTCGGCTGCCCCCCTAAAAATAATTTAATATTGTATTTATTTCAAACAGACTTTTGCAAGCCGATAGAAAATAAACAAAAATAATCCGGTGACCCGGGGTTTGCGTTTGAATAAGGACGGGGCGTTTAGAAAACACAAACAGGTTTTTCCGCAAATAGTTTGATGCAAGCAAATGCAAGATGATGACGATGCTCAAAAGCAATGTGGCATGATGACATGAGCATGCGGTCATGATGATGCAATGCACAAAATCAACGCGATTTTCTACTAGTGGTTTTGCAGGATGCCACACCTACCAGAAGATCAACCTCAACGAGGACAGATGGCGCCAGGAACGTGAAGCCGTGGCGGGCAACATCATCCTACCTGTGAATGCTTCACGGGATCTGTTGATGGCATACCACATCCTCCTCATCAGCCAGCATAACCGGCAGGTGAAGCTGATGGAGGATCTCGAAAAAACGCAAGAAGGCAGCTTCGGAGTCTAGCGTGCGGCGAGCTATGCTCTCCGCCGCAGGCGGCTCCAGCTCGCATGGCAACAAAGCCAACAAGCATCACTCCCGCATGGAGCACATGGACCCTGCCGCACGCCGCGACATCACGAGGACCCTCAACATGTCCTTCATGTCAATGGATGTCAATGGCAACGTCATACCGAAGACGCCACTGGTTGTGATCATGGCAGCCACCATGTACCTCGCGTCCCATCCACCTCCGGTGGGTGATCCGAAGAGTTCCATGCACAAGTCCACGCTAGCCGGACTCGGACTCGTCGGAGCTGCGCTCCACGACGAAGCTCCTGTGGAGCCGAAGAAAAAAGTTGCGGTCAGATTCAACCGCAGCCCCACACCCTCCTCCGACAAGGACGAGCACGATCTGCCTCGACGTTGCAAGAGCCCAAGGCATCGCATCAGCGACTACGACGCTCAAAACAACCTCGCCCAGCGCAAGGTCGACAAGGAACTCGCCAAACGCGCGTGTTCAACTAAATCCGACGAGGATGACGACGGAGAGCTGTGCGGAGCCCGATGCTTCAGCAGATCTGTTCGACGCACACGGATGCCGAAAAATTTCAAGCTCCCTTCGGACACTCCAAAGTTCGACGGCACGTATGACACGAAGGCCTGGCTCAGCGATCACCTCTCGTCCATCAAGCTGCATGGTGGTAATAGGAACACCGCCCTGCAATGCCTACAGCTGCAGCTGACAGGCGCAGCCCGGATCTGGCTCAGCAGCCTATCCTCAAGCTCCATCTGAAGCTGGGAGGAGCTAGCGTACAGCTTCATCCACAACTTCAAGGGCACCAGCAAGAGGACAGCATCGATCAAGGAACTACGGGCCTGCACCCAACGCACTGGCGAATCCATTCGCTCGTACATCCTACACTGGTCCCACATCAAGAACTCCATCGCACACATCTCCGAGGAAAGGACGATCGATGCCTTTAAGGACGGTGTCAAGCGCCTAACTTTAAGGAAGAACTTGGGCGCGTCAAGCCCAAGACACTCTACCACCTGATGGACATCGCCAACAGATGGGCTGATGGCGAGGATTCCCTCCATCGAATGCATTCGGATGACGAGGACGATTATGTCCGCAGGAATGAACGCCGCAGCAAGCGAAGATCATGTGTCTACGACGATCGTGATGGAGTCGACATGGTTGCATCTGGCTACGTCGACCGACGCAACGACGGCAACCGCAGCAGCGGATACCGCGGAGGAAACTCCCGCGATGGAGGGTTCCCTACACAAACATGGCAGCATCGCATCCGTGACGACGAGCCTTTGGCATACAACAAGTTGTCTGGTCCCTACACCATCCACTTCTACATTGATAAGCAGGATGGCAAAAATAAGGCCAGCCACATGCTCAAGGACTGTCGCGAGTTCCAGAAACTCAGCGAGGGTCTCACCCAAATGCAACGCCATATCGTGAACCCTGGGTTCGGGCCCGCACCTGCACCAGGTGATATCTCCCACGGAGCTCCTCCACCACCACCCGTGGGACCATCGAATCCAGCAATCGCACCTGCGCCAAACAATGGTATAGGAGGATACCCACCACCAAAAGGGGCCCTAATGATCCAGAAGGGATGCCCTACCAACAGGGTGCAAAAGAAGATCACCCGACAGGTCAGCCTGGCCGTAACCGCTCCACCTGCCATCCCTGAGTACTTGAGTGGCTCGGATTCCTGCATCACGTTTGATCGTTCGGATCACCCTCGCCAGATCCCTCGCCCAGGTCATGCTATCCTGGTGCTCGAGGCACAGATCAGAGGATTCGAGATGAGCCGCGTCTTCATGGATGGCGGTAGCGGCATCAACCTGATGTTCGCCAGCACCCTCGCAGCGATGCGAATCCCGATATGCAGCCTAGAACAATCCTACACGGTGTTCCACGGCATAGACCAAGGGAAGGGCATATATCCCCTGGGAAAGATATGGCTCGACATCATCTTCGTCCAGCCCAAAAACTTCAGGCGCGAGCGGCTGGAGTTCGAAGATTCACCCGATTCGATCGCTGTGATAGAGATTTCAACAGAATCTCCCAGTCGTTTGGCATGTAGAAGGAACTCATGAAGCTGCGAGAAGTAATGGACAACAGGGCACCCCTAGTCTCTAGGAAAAACTCAACCGACATGTTGTTCGACTCCACAGTCAACACGAAAAAGGTGCAGGTCCACCCAATGGATGCCTCCAACATGGCGTTGATCGCCAACGACCTTAGTCCCGCATAGGAAAGCACGCTCATCGAATTCCTCCGTGAGCGCTGGGATATCTTCGCCTCGTGTCCTACGGACATGCCAGGGGTTCCCAGGGAATTCGCCGAGCATGCAATCAATGTGTTCCCCGACGCAAAGCCAGTCAAGCAGTCGATCTGAAGACTATCCAAACCAAGAGCTGAAGCCGTTGCAATCGAAGTCAACAGACTGCTCGATGCTAACTTCATCCGAGAAATCAAGGAGAGCGAGTGGCTGGCCAATACAGTGTTGGTCACCAAGAAGGACACGGACATCCTGCGGATGTGCGTAGACTCTACATCGCTCAACAAGTACTGTCCCAAGGACCACTTCCCTCTACCACGGATCGATCATATCATCGATTCAACTGCAGGATGCGAGAAGCTCTCCTTCCTTGACGCCTACTCAGGCTACAACCAGATTTAGCTGAAGGTCAAAGATCAGGAGAAAATGGCGTTCATCACACCGTTCAGAGTGTTCTGCTACAACACCATGCCCTTCGGGCTGAAGAACACAGGCGCCACATACCAGAGGTGCATGTAGGCGTGTCTGAAAAAACAAATTGCTCGCAACATCCAAGTCTATGTCAATCACATAGTCATCAAAACCAAGGAAGCCAAGGCACTAATCGACGATCTCCGCGAGGCGTTTGATAACCTTGATCACTATAAGATCAAGCTAAACCCAGAAAAGTAAGCCTTCGGCGTCCCATCTGGCCAATTGCTTAGCTACTTCATCTCCCAGCGGGGCATCGAGGTGAATCCGAAGAAAATCCGAGCCATACTAACCATGGAGAAGCCAAAGAACTTCAGAGGAGTCCAACAGCTAGTTGGATGCATTGCAGCGCTAAGCTGATTCATCAGCCGCATGGGCGAGAAGGCCTTGCCCTTTTACCAGCTGATGCGCAAGGTGGACAAGTTCGAGTGGACACCCGAAGTAGACGACGCATTCGAAGACCTCAAGCGCCTGCTCTCCACCTCGCTTGTTCTTGTCACGCCAAAGGAACGAGAACCTCTGCTGCTGTACATCGTGGCCACGCACCAAGTGGTAGGCATCGTACTCATGGTCGAACGACCCGAAGAAGGCAAGACCCTTGGGTTCCAACGCCTAATCTACTACCTCAGCGAGGTACTGACACCAACAAAGCAGAGGTATCACCCACTACCAGAATCTCGACTACGGCATATTCATGACGGCTCAGTGGCTGATCCATTACTTCTAGGAGCACCAGATAATGGTCGTTAACGAGGCACCAGTGTCCAACATCCTGAACAACCCCGAAGCCACAGGACGCGTAGCCCTGTGGGGCATCGAGCTGTCCCCTCTAGACATAGTCTATGAACGGTGCAAGGCCATCAAATCTTAGGTCCTCCCTGACTTCCTCGTCCACTGGATGGAGCTCCAGTTGCGAGACACTCCGGACATGACGCATTCGTGGACGATGCACTTCGACATCTCCAAGCGCGAGGCCGGAGTAGGACCTGGCGTCATACAAACGTCCCCTCAAGGCGATAAGATTAAATATGTCCTTCAAATGAAATTGCGTGCCTCCAACAACGAGGCCTAATACGAGGCCCTCATCCACGGCATGAGGATGGCCAAGTTCTGTGGCGCGACGCGCCTAGTCATCTACGGTGACTCGAACCTTTTCGTCTAGCAGACGATGAACGAGTGCGACGCTCACAGCGCCAACATGATCACGTACCACGCGCTATACTACTCACTCAAAGGCGACTTTGACGGTTGCGAGCTTCGGCGCGTCGGAAGAGAAAGCAACAAGGAGGCTGATAGGCTCGCCAACATCGGATCCACCTGCGCACGGGTGCCACCAGGTGTGTTTCTCAAACAAATTCGTGTACCTTCTATCAAAAGGAAATTCCCCAAGGGATCACCCGAAGAAGCGGAACACTCGGGGGTTGCGCCACCCGAAGGACACGAAGGACCCGAAAAGCTCGACACCGAGGCTGAGCTGGTCGGCCTGATGCAGGTCATGGCAATCGAAGAAATGTGGACACAGTCATACCTTCGGTACCTGATAAACAGAGAACTACCTGATGACCCGACAGACGCCCGGCGCATATCTCGTCGGTCCAAGGCCTTCACCATAATCAATGGCGAGCTCTACAAGCGCAGCATTTCGGGTGTACTCCAACGGTGCGTCACCATCGGTGACGGCAAAACCATCCTTCAAGACATCCATGAGGGCATCTGCGACCATCATGCAGGCAGCCGCGCCCTAGTCGCCAAAGCTATACGAGCTGGATTCTATTGGCCAACGGCCATGAACGATGCCAAGGACATCGTCCGAAGATGCAACGCCTGCCAGAGGTACGCTGACAAGCCGCACGCACTAGGATCAAAGCTAAGGCCCATACCATTGGCCTGGCCCTTCGCCCAATGGGGCATCGACATGATCGGCAAACTTCCCAAATCATCGAAAGGAAGCCACGTCTACCTCTTAGTCGCAGTCGACAAATTCACGAAGTGGATCGAGGCCATGCCCGTCACCAACCAAAGCGGCAAAATTATCGTCAAATTCTTTGAGTCCATAGTGTACAGATTCGGCGTGCCGCACAGCATCATCACGGACAACGGCTCGAACTTTATCTCGAAGGAATTCCATGACTTCTGCGAGGGCCTTGGCATCAACATATCATACGCCTCTGTGGCGCACCCGCAGACTAATAGATAGTTCAAAAAGGCCAATGGCCTCATAGGGAGCGGTATCAAGAAACACCTGTTATGCCCACTCGAAAGGCTCACGGGAGCCTGGGTGGAGGAGCTACCCTTCGTACTCTAGAGCCTGCGTACAACGCCGAACAGTTCAACTGGCTACATGCCCTTCTTTATGGTTCACAGAGCCGAAGCCGTGTTGCCTGCAGAGGTACGCCATAAGGCCCCACGGGTTGTCGCCTACACGAAAGCCGAATCAACAGACGCACTCGAAGACGTCCTCGACACACTCGACGAAGCACGCAACATCGCCGCAGCCCGCTCATCAGTCTACCAGCAGAGCCTCTGCAACTACCACAGTCATCGGCTACTCCCAAGGTCCTTCGTAGGAGACCTCGTCCTATGAATCAAGCAGGATCGGCCGAAGAAGCTCGAGTCACCGTGGGAATGACCCTACATCATCACCGAAGTCATCCCAGGTGGCGCCTACCACCTCATGGACGTCAAGTCAGTAGTCAAATACTCCAACCCATGGAACGTCGCATAGCTGCGACGCTTCTACCCCTAGTTACCCCTTTTATTTTCAATAAGGCTACTCAGCCGAACATTGTACCTCCTCGTTACGATATGAATAAAATCTAAGTTCCTCGGCCGAAAATTATGTTCCCTACTTTTCACTATAACACACTTGGGGACTACGCCTCACCTCACGATCTGTCGACTGAGAATAAACAATACAACCTGATTAGCTGACCATGTTAGGCTAACGAAAAGGACATGCATAAAACAAAGAACAACGTGCGAGTACAAACAAACTTTACAAAGGGCATGACAAGCCCACTCGAATACATACAAATTTTACATCAATTTGTTTTATTTACATGACCTACCTATTCTGGAGTATCACACTCGCCCGTTGCTCGAACAGATCAACGATCTCCTCGTCATAATGCCTCACAGCCGCGATATCGACGTCACGGCGATGCAGCCGAATAAGCGAAAGAGAATCTTTCACCCTAGTGACTAGCTGACGCCGCACCAACTCCTTGACGTGGCCCATGTACCAAAACTTTGCCAGCAAGCCCCAAAGGTTGGAAGGTGTCTCATCCAGGGGAAACATGATGGCCAAAGTGGACGCCAGGGAAATCCACGCCTGCCTCAGCACCCGAGAAACCTGGTGCACGCGATCTTGCACCATCGCAAGGACGATGGCCCGATCGCGGTCCATCCAGAAGAAGCCGCCAGCCTCCAAGTCCTGTTGGGTCAGGCAATTCATCCAAACAGCAACGCGCTCCTTGTCCTCCTTTGGAACGAGATTGACGCCTGCACCAAACACAAGAAAAATATGACACATAAGAAAAGTGCATCCGAAAAGAACAACAGTTCGCGAAGACTCACGTTGAAGGTGCTCACTCATCTGTTGCAGCTCCCCCATCAAAAATTCCTCCCTGGCAGTGCCTCGCTCAGCTTTCGACTTCCACACATCCGCGTGGCCTCGAATGCCAAGAATATCCTTCTCCGGGCTACGGATGTAGTCGCGGAGGAAAACAAGATGTGGCGCGTCATCCAGAGATGGTTGCGGCTCAGGGACAGTCGAAGTATCAATGGGAGTCTCACCCGAAGGACCCTAAAGGCAAACAATTAAGGACAAGAACATCACAAACACTTCTGGCGATAGCTCGAAATATAACTTATATACATCATAAAGTGCACCTCTGGCATAAGGTGAGATTGTTCATCAACAAAAGCATACATTACAAAAGAAAAAGGATAAACTATCCTAGCTACAGCAGTCAAGCCTAAGCACCCGCATCCGTAGTGGCCTCAGAGCCGGAATGCTTGCTCTTGGCCTCCTCCTGCTGCTTCGCCGCATACTCTACCAGCAGATCAATGAGTTTTGGCCCGTAACGCTTACAGTGCAAGGCAAAGAGGGCGAAGGCTACCTCTGAGCCGTCTGCAGCAGTTGGCATCTGGGAGGTGATGTGCGGCAGATCCAGCTCGGCTCCGGATGCCATGGCCATGGCCAACCCCATGGAATTGCCGATGCCCTTCTGCTTATGCTTGTAGGCTGCCAGAGCGTCCTTTGACAGAGCATCCGATAGAGTGTTGACATCCTCAAGAGCAGCGCCCTTGGGAACGACCTCCCTGTAGAAGCGTCAGAGCACTTCCTTGGCCTTCGCCAATGAACCAGCAGCAGTACCGCAGCGATGTTCGACCGCTGCGGTGGCATCATCCAGAGCATCTCCATGCTCCAGCACACCACGATCAAACGCGATGCCAGACGCATCTGAGACGAAGAAGAAAAAACCCGAATAAGAACAGGACAAGGAAGATTCAAAAAAAAGATAAGACCAAAGCAAGTGAAAAATACTCACCGGAGAAAGCCTTGGCCGCAGCCATCAGCCTATCGGCCATCTCCTTCTCGCGAGTAGCAGCCGCAGCAGCAAGCTGCTCCTCGCGCTCAGCAGACTCCTTCCGCAGGCGCTCCTGAGCTTCGGCAGCGTCAGCTACCTCCTTCTGCAGGCGCTCCTTCGCCTCCACGGCATCTGCAGCTTTCTTCTCCGCCCGACCAAGGCTCTTTTCAAGAGCGTCCAGCCGGCGGAGAGCTGCATTATTTTCATCTGCAAACATCTAAGAACAAAGGATCAACATAAGCTCATACGAAAGGGACAACCGAAGCAAAAAACGGACGATCAAAACACGCACCTTGCAGCTGCCGCATGTTGGCCTCCAGTGCAAGGTGCTGCTGGATAAGGAGATTAGCTCTATGCACGAAGTGATGCAAAACAAAACATAAACAAAAACAACCATCCGAAAGGGCTCGAGGGCTACGCCCCACAAGAGCAAAAATGACCAACAGGTCATCCGAAAAAAGGCTCGGGGGCTCCCCCTACAATATAAAGACACAAATTACTTACGTGCTCAGGCAGAGACTCTAAAGTTCCGCGTGCGGTCTTCTGAGTCACAACTACCTGAGCCTCTCGCTTGGAGAGATTCGGCTCGTCGTCCCCAGAGTTGGCCACCACCTGAGAGGGAGGAGCTGTCAGCTTTGACTCCCCTATGACCTATTGAGTGCCCTCACTAAGAGAACCCTCTGAGGAGTGGCTGCAAGGAAAATATTGATCAAGACAAGAAGAAACATTGCACACACAAATGACAGAATAAAGCACAGCCGAAACTACTTACGAGTCAATGTCTGACAAGTTGAAGACCGGCACTGCCTTCTCCTTCTTCTTCTTCTTGGCCGGCGACTATGGCGCCATCGCTTGAAGTGGCACAACAGGGAAAGGTGCAGAGGAGGCACCTTCATCCTCATAAAACCGCTCCAGGAAGGAAGGGCCCCGGGGAGTCGGCGAAGTCGACGCATCCGAAGACTCACTCCGGGAGCGCTTTCTGGTCTGCCGCTCGCTCGGCTCAGGGGCTTCCTGTGTTGGAGATTGCACCGGCAGAAGTTCACACTCAGAGTACACAACCTTGTTGTCAGGCGCAATCGGAAATTTCTCAGGCAGCGGAGGCATCATGCCCGCTACCTTGAGCTCCTGCACACCAAAGAAGACAAAGATCATGATTACCAACAATATTCATAAATAAACAGCACTCGAAAAATAGGTGCAACGCGCATGACGCAATTCTACACCTGAGGAACTAGATTCGTAGAAGTGAAGGGGGCGGTCAAGGACTTCTTCGGGAGGTCCGCATCAGCCTTGAACTTCAGCAGCGGCCAAAGAGTTCTATCGAGGTCGCCCCTAGATAGCTCCTCAGCTGAAACCGTCGTCGGGTCGTTGCGGCCATTATAAAGAAACATCGGATGCACCCTCGCTTGGAGCGGCTGCACCCGAAGTTTGAGGAAGGTGCGGATGATATCCACACCATTGAACTCCTTCTCAGCAACCATCTGGAGTGCCTCCACCCGACAGTAGAGCTCCTCCACTTCCGCCACCTTGCCCTCCAAGATGTGGTTCTTCCAGGACCTCTTCGGAACAATTTCCTAGGAGGATTCAAAGGGAACAAGGCCAAAATCTTGTCCATCCACCGTGGAGTCGCGGATATAAAACCACTTCTTCCGCTAGTATTGGATGGACTCGCACATGGAAAAGGAAAAGAAAAGAATGGAAGATCAGATGGAAATGACGCTGTCACTGAGCGGATAGACTCCATCAGTGCCGGACTGCCTCTTCACGGAATAGAGCTTCCGGAATAGGCCAAAGTGCGGCTCGATACCGAGCCAGTACTCGCAGACAATGATAAAACAAGCAATGTGGAGGAGAGAATTGGGAGAGAGATGATGAAGTTGGATGCCGTAAAAGAAAAGAATTCCAAGAAGAAAATCATGGACGGGGAGCGAAAGACCACGAAGAACAAAGGAAATGAACATCACCCAAAACCCTACGGGTGGAAGGGGAGTTACCTCATCACACGGAAGCTTTACATCCTCCTTGTTCTACGGGACCAGCCCCGTGTCGCGCAGCTTTCGCAGGTCACCGTCACGCGCCTCCGTGCGCCTCCACCCACCGTCGGTGATACGAGGGGTAGCGGCAACCTTCTTTCCACCGGTGGTGGCACTCGATCCAACTCCAGTAGCACCCTTCCTTGATTTTCCCATCGCGTGGAGATGAGTGCGGCGGTGAGCGCGAAGAAACGAAGAAGGAAACGAACGGAGAATGTCAAGTGTGCGCAAGAGAGGCAGAGCTTGATAAAATGGAGGCAATGGCAAAAGAAAATGGCAAGAGGTGAAACAGAATCACTGTTTTCCCACGGTTATAAAAGATGAGGACGATAAACAAGAGACGTCGATCCAGAATCCCTAACGTGCAATCAAAATCTGACCATACACGTGTCAGCACATCAATGAACCATCACCAGCACGCCGTCCACTACGCACGGAAACCAAGGAGACGCCGTAATTCTTGTCAAGCCGCGCATGACTAGTCAAATCCAAGTCAGAAAGTGGGACCCATGTTCGTCCTGTCACGTCATCTCTGGCGCCGCAGACGGTTGAGATCACCGATCGTCAGCACTGACGTCATTAAGACCAACCTAGCAACGGTTGGAAATCTTCGGCTGATGAATCAAGTACTTACTCGAATCTACGATCCGAGCAACTACTCGGGAGCTACTCCTATCAGGAGCGCTGGCCACACACCTGAAGCATGATTAAGGTACTACACTTCTAACCAATCTTAGAGTCCCACGTCGAGTCTACGACTCCACTAGAGACTTGGGGGCTACTCCCATAGGGTGGATTGTTCAAATCATCTGAAAAAATTGTCCTCTTCGGACCTGAAGTTAAAAACAACCGAACTAAAAGTCTCTGCTCGAGTCTACGACTCGAATAAACACTCGGGGGCTACTCCCATAGGGAGAGTTGGACGCGCACCCTATGATTTCTTCGACTACCATCTTTTGGATCAAAATACAAACTTTTGCTGGCAAATTTGCCCAAATAAACTCTAAGTTAGAGACATTCTCCTTGGCCACCCGAAACACCTCCGCGATGATAACATTTCGGATGTTGTGTCTACGACGCAAGGGTAAGACCTACATATATCATCTGATGGCCTAGTAACGCACCTGACTGCGCTCTGCCGGTAAAATACCGTGTCAACAGGCACGATGAAAAAATCCCGACGGACGCGTTGGGTACATCACTTCAAAACCACTGGGATTCGGCTCCTATAAGATCTTAACGGCCTAAGTCGAATTACGCCATCATCTGTTCTAAATTCGAGTCCAGGGACTCGAGTCTGAAGAAGATCGTGTTGTTTTGTCCTATGACAGTTAACTAACCCTGATCCATCGGGTGATTCAGGCACACGCATCAACAATCCCTATGAACTAAATTGCTTTCTCTTATAAACAGGCCTAAATTGCACTCGAAAGATTGATAAGTCCTCAGCCGAATCCGATTCGACTGAGCACTCGGGGGCTACTGACATGGTTATACCCCACAGGTACACAACATTGGCATACCTAGTCCATCCCAAGTAAGGCCCACGACAAGATACACAACCCGCGGAGGTTTTGGGTGGCTCAGGCCCATGACGTCTTCGGATCCTTGGAGAACAAGACTAGAGTATATAGAATTTCAAAGGGGCTGGTGTTGTGTGTCACTTGGGGCACCCCCTCCCCTCTATTTATGAGAGGGAAGGAAGCTTGGGAGAGGGGATTTTGAATCCTTCCCCAACTCCCTCTCCTTGTTGGCTTGTCGTGGAGTGAAAGAAGGATTCTTTCCTTCCTCCACCAGGATACATTGTCCCAGTTTGACTTTTCAAAATTGCCTTTTGACTTTCAATTTGGAGCTCAATTTCTTTCTTACAAATGCCCAACCAAGTGACCTAGGACATGATGCAATCATTCCACTTATTCATGACACATTCATGTACCTTCCCCTTATGGTCCAGTGAACCTTCTAGACCCTTCAAGATCATCCCGGTGAAAACACTAGAATCATTCCCAAACTCCGGAATTGTACTTTCCTTATATGAATCTTATTCTTCGGACCATTCCGGATCTCCTCGTGATATCCTGAATCCCATCCGAGAGTCCAAATAACATTCGGTCTCTACTTACATTCCATATCTACTAAACAACATCGAATCCTTAAGTGTGTCTCCCTACGGTTCATGAATTATGCAGACATGACCGAGACTCTTCTCCGATCAATAACCAATAGAGTAATCTAGAAATTCATATGGCTCCCACATATTTCTACGATTACTTTGCGATCGAATGAACCACTTACATACGATACCAATTTCCCTTTATCTCGCAATAGTTTACTTATCCGAGGTCTGATCGTCGGTATCTCTGCATACCTAGTTCAACCTTGTTACCGATAAGTACTCTTTTCTCGTTCTCGTGATATGTGATCTCTTGTGAGCCAGTCACATGCTTGCAAGCTAATTGGATCCATGTGCCTCAACACATACTTTCTGAACACTCAATGCCACCTTTATAGCCACCCAGTTACGTTGTGGTGTTCGATGTCATCAAAGCATCCATCCGGTGATGGTGATTAGCATGATCTCATGGTCGAAGGAATTAGGTTACTATGTATCAAAAGCTAATAGCAAACAAACTATTGAAATGACTTGATCTTTATGTTATGCTTATCTATAGGAGTATGTCCATCACACCATTCTCCTAATGATATGATCTTGTTGTTAATAACATCTCAATGTTCATGATCAGGAAACCATGATCATCTATTAACCAACAAGCTAGTTTAACAAGAGGCTTTACTAGGGACTCTTTTATGTTTACAAATCACACAAGTATTAATGTTTCCAGATAATACAATTATACCATGGTATGTAAACATTTATCATAAGTATGAAGAAATGATAATAACCACTTTATTAATGCCTCTTGGGCATATCTCCAATAGTCTCCCACTTGCACTAGAGACAATAATCTAGTTTCAAATCTTTGTGTATTTTTTTTTACTATGAGACTGAGGCAAAAGCCCCACAGCAATTTATTAATAGAAAAAAAAGAGTCAATAGGAAATACTTACAAGGGTTAAAACTAAAAGAAGGAAACTACTACTAGTACTACTAATTACAAGCACGGTCATTAAGCAATTGTGTAAATCCCTAGTGCAAACCATCTACCCAATCTTGCAGAGCAGCTCTCCATTTCTTCTTAATTCTATATTGAAGTAGATTGATGTCATGAATAAATCCTGATTTCCATTGAGAGAAAGATGGTCTCTGATGATTAAATATTTTATCATTTCGAATTAACCAAATATTTCAGCAGGCAGTGATCAAGACTTCCATGAAAAACTGATGACCAAAAGATCTTTTAGCTGCTGCAACAATCAACTGCAAATCTCCAAGAGGTAACCAAACAATCTATAAGTAATTCCATATCCTAGAACTGAAATTGCACTCAAAGAATATATGGGATCTGTCCTCATATGCTCTGGAAGGGCACAGTTCACAATGTATATCATCAATAACGTTCCAATGTCTCCTCTGCAATAAATCTCTGGTACAAGTTTTGGCACAATATTTCCATAACCAAACATAAACCTTAGGGGCCATTATATTGTCAAAAATGCACTTATAAAGTTTACTTGGGGCATAACTGTCCCCCCATCTATAAGTCCAGACATCCTTCTGTGTAGAAAGTGGGTTAGCCACCATCACATTCTGAATCTCTCTCAGTTCCTGAAAAGCCTCAACAGATAGAGGCAAATAGAATAGATCATGGATATCCTCAGTAGAATAAACCTGGGCAGCAGATAAATTATCATTGAGCACAAATGAGAAAAGTTTTGGGTATCTTTCTTTTAAAGGCCTGGTAGATCCATTTAGTTCCCAATTATCTGACCAAAACAGAAATGAGTCCCCACTACCCTAGTGCACTGCTGCCACCCCTCGAAAATTATCCACTTGTTTCAAAACATCTTTCCACCAAAAAGAACCACATAAATTTTCAGCATGAGGCACCTTATCTGTGTAATAGGCATGTTTCACTAATTTGACCCAAGGTATATCTTTACTATTATAATATTTATCCAGAAATTTAATGAGCAGAGAAGCATTCTTCTTCTGAAAATCAATAACACCAAGTCCACCTTTTTCCTTCGGCAAACAGACAATGTCCCATGCTGCCAAAGCAGGCTTTGGTTCATCATGTTTCTTCCTCCAAAGACATTGCTTGAGTATTCGATCTAACTGCTTAGTTAATCCTTTAGCCAGTTGCAAGGAACTTGGGAAGTTTAGTGGCATGGAGGACAAGGCAGAGTTGATGAGCTGTAATCTAGCCCCCTGAGATAAAAAAACTAGAGCTAGAAGTGAGTTTCCTTTCAAGTCTGCACACCAAAGGTTGCATTTCAGCTATAGTGGGTCTAGTAGTACCCAAAGGCAACCCCAAGTAGGTAAAAGGCATAGTCCCCACAAGACAACCAAACTCTTCAGCCAGCTCCTTCACCTGGTCATCAGGGACATTGATGGGGACCATCATTGATTTGCTATAATTAATTTTAAGGCCAGTAGAAAGTGCAAATTTATGCAATAAAACCTTCAGAGCCCTAAGTTGAATCATATCAGGAGGCATAATCATCAAAGTGTCATCTGCATACTGTATTATTGGGTAATCATTCTCATTGGTAATAATAGGGAAATTGATACCACTGGAGCATAAGAGCTCATTCACTGCAGATTGTAGCAAATCAGATCCCAGGGTATATAAAATAGGAGACAAAGGGTCTCCCTGTCTAACACCCCTCTTGCATTTAAACTGCTTCCCATGGATCCCATTGAACAGAATAGAAGAGTTGCCAGATGACAGGATTGCTTGCATCCAGCCAATCCAAACTGAGTTAAAACCTTTATGCTTCATAATTTCCAAGATAGCCTCATGCTCAATGGTATCAAAAGCCTTAGCAAAATCCAGTTTTAAAATAATGATAGGCTTCTTAGAGGTATGACGGAGAAACAAATACTCAAAGGACCAAGCCAAACAGTCTTGAATAGACCTATTCCTTAGAAACCCATATTGATTTTTGTGAATACAAGACAGAATCTTATCCTGGAGCCTATTGGCAACCAGTTTAGTTAAGAACTTGAGACACACATTGGTTAAAGATATTGGCCTAAAGTCATTAACCTCAATAGGAGCATGCTTTTTAGGAATCATAGTAATATATGAACCATTCATATTCTCAAGTTTCAGAGTTCCTTTATGAAAATCCTTGGCTATTTGATAGAAATCAGATTGAATGATAGGCCAGCACCTCTTAACGAAAAGGCCATTAAAACCATCCGGCCCAGGAGCACGGTCAACAGGCATTGAGGTCACCACCTCATCCATATCCTTCTTAGTAAAAGGAACAGTCAGATCATCCAACCCCTCCAATTTTTGTATCAGATTACCTAAGTCAAATTGCATAGATATCCCCTCAGAACATCCCATCTTATCTTTATAATTCTGCCAAAGTAACCCAGCCATAGACTCATGATCGGAATGTTCCACCCCATTCTCATCTCTTAAGGCAGAAATGGCGTTTCTTCTATATCGTTCAGTAGCCATTGCATGGAAGAATTTAGTGTTATCTTCACCTTGTTGTATCCATCATATTGTGCACCTTTTACGCCAGTAATTACACTCTGCAAGTAGTAACCTGTCCAGGTGCACCTTCACAATCTTCCTGAAGTTAAATTCAGTACGAAACAATGGCCTAATCTCTTCAAGAGAGTCAAAGTAAAAAATGACTTGATTGCCTTTTTTGATTAGCCATTTCAGTTTAGAGAGACTAGTATGCCATTTCCTCAGATCATGTCTCAGAGTTTTAAGTTTATCCACTAAAATGGCTGAACTATACGCTTTAAAAGACTGCTTACTCCAAGAAGAGGCCACACAATCTTGGAACCCAGGTAGATCAACCCAGAAATTATCAAACCTAAAAATCTTAGCTTTAGGTATATTGGTATCAATATTAACCACACAGGGAGTATGATCAGACCCAGTTCTAGCCAAAGGTAGAACCATAGAATTAGGATAATCAGATACCCAATTTGTGCTAGTGGAAAACCAATCCAACTGTTCAAGTAAGGGTGTTCTTTGCATATTAGACCAAGTGTATGCATGACCTTTCAGAGGCAATTCAAGCAGACCCAGGTGCCCAATGATCTCATTAAAAAGAAACATATCATTTAAATCTCCACCAGGTCTATTTACATATCGTGCTCTAATAAAGTTAAAATCCCCAATAATCAACCAATTCTCATTTGAAGGAATATTTAAGTTATATAGCCATGAAACAAACAAATCTCTCTCAACCCCAGTACATGGTCCATACACAGAAACAAGTGTCCAGGCATCATTATTATGTGATGATGTGAATTTGATGATCACACCAAAATGCTGAGTATCAACCAAAATGCCATTAAAAATTGCAGAGTTCCATATAATAATAATTCCCCCTGAGGCACCAACAGAAGGTGCATAAGCAAAATTATCAAACCTCTTGGGGCAAAATTTGCAAATAAATCTCCAGTCAAAAGATTCACATTTGGTTTCTTGCAGGCAAACTATATCACATTCACTCTCATTAATCTTGTTAAAAACTGCTCTTTGCCTAACTTCAGCATTAAGCCCTCTCACTCCAACATATTACACGCCATTTCCTTTTGGTAATATGATTCATTAAAAACAAAGGCTATTTGAGAACACAACTTGAGACATAGTTTCAAGTACCACAAAACCACTGACCACTGACACTGATAGAGACATAACTGACCCAACCTGACACTAAACAAAGACATAAACAACTCCAGACACTGACTGGAAAAACTGACAGACTTGAGAAACTGATAAACTTGGTTCAAAATAAAGACAGACAAACTGTGATGTGCCATTTATGGATAATGGTCTAACCCTCCAAAAGCTGCACCTACACATAGCTAAACTTTGTCCACCTTGTCGTCAGGATTGGCTTCAAGCTTCTCCTTCGTGAGGTCCTGTTGATCAATGCCTAGCTGTGACCCCACATCCTGCAATATATGCAGAGGGGTGACCGACAGAGGCACCTCATGAGACTGATCAGTGTCATCATCCCCCGCAGTACTTGGATCTGATAAATGTGGTACAAGCAGGTCCGCACGTCCACGCTTCCTGGGTCTTGTAGGAGTGTCAGTAACCGACTTTGGCCTCATCCCTTGAGAAGCAAGCAAACTTCTTGTGAATCTTCTCTCAGAAGATTGAATAATTAATTTCTTCTTCTTCACAACTTTTGCTTTGGGAGTAATCTCACTAGCAGCCAAGAAAATTGGCTCCCTCTGATCAGGCGGCACTTGCAAAGTAAACTGAGTCTCAACTGGCTTTTGTTTGTAAATCTTTAAAACCTTGTCACTGGAGGGCAGATTAGCACAAATTGGAGGGACCCAATCTTGTTGAAACAGATCAGTCTAAGGAAAGAAAGCTTCAGACCAAGATCTCTTAGGTTTTAACATCTGAAAAGGAGATGACTGCAGTGCCAAAGGGAGCTTGGACGAGAAAAACATTGGTAGAATTCCATCAAAAAGCCTTCTCCATAACATATCAGGAGGCAGAACAGGTCCCACAGTGTGATGTATATGTCCCACATGCAGAAAATCATAGAAAACTTGGTGAGGTCCAATAGGCCCCAAAGGGTTTTTATTTTCCACTTGCCCCAGACCAAATGAAGCTCGTGTCCAACAGGAGCCACCTCAGAAGAGTTTGCATGTACAGAATCCTCAACCACAATAGACTCTTGGGAATCCTGAGCTTCCTGCTCCTCATCCATATTATTTTGATTCTGTGGATCTTGCCCATTAGCCTCATGATTCCCATTATTGTCATGCCAATGAGCATGGTCCCAACCAATTTCAGGGAATTGAGGTCCCACCCACAGATTGTTATTAGCAACCAAATCTCCAGGGAGGGGGTGTGGGTTGCCATCAGGAGGAGTCTGATCCACATCAGGAGGTAGGTTATCAGCAAAATGAGACGAAAGAATAAAAACAGCAGCAGTCCAAGATTCAATAACCCCTCCCACTGAGGCAATTTACCAAAGTACACATCACGAGGCACCAAAGCAGGTGAAGGGAAAGATGCATAAACAAGAACTCTATCCTTGATTGGGTCATTACTATTCCAGTACTGAAACTTTCCGAAGGTGGAGACGGCATTAGCAATGTGCTCATCAGTTCTGTAATCTGGGGGCACCCCCAAAAACATCAGCCAACCATGTCGAAAACCCTGTTCATCTCTATGACTCTCCGTATCATTAGAGAAAACAAATCTGACAAAGCTACCATTCAACTGATAATGTCCATGGTTAACAAGAGCATTACAAGCATTAGGACCATTAAGTTGGAACAGACCAACACCAAAGACACTAGGCTGATCCTCAACCACATGGCGATTCAGCGCCCCAACCAGAAATTGATGTACCTGATTCCTCCAATGATCAAAAAGAGCAGCAGGCGGCCTCGGTTCCACAATGGCAACCACCCAAGATTGATGCAGGGGAGTTGGGTCTTGTGTAGCATAGTAGAAGGAACGGGGCAACCTGGTTACTCCACCGTCAATGATCTCATGGCCCCAAGGTAGCCAGACCAAAGGATCCACTTCCCAACTCGCCATAGGAGAGCAATCTGGAGGAAGAGGAGAGGGTAGGGGCGGCGTAGAACTCTGCGAAGGACACGCCTCAGAAGCGACAAAACCTTTAGAAGTTGTAACGACCGGGGTCTTTAGCACGGACTCTCCAGAGTCAGGGTCAAGACGGTTAACACAAGATTTTTTAGGAACCCATCTTTGCAGACTAGAAGAGAAACGGTTCAGACAGGCCCGTTTAACATGACCATAATTGAAACATTGTTTACATCTGATTTGACGCTTGCACACCTCAACTTTATGGCCCATACTCAAACATTTACTGCAGTCCCAAGCTCTAAACACAATATCATCCACAACATCCTCGAAGCCCGTGGGATCCGAGTAAGTATCTTCATCAGACTTTTAAATCAACCGAGTTATTGATCGTAGTAAAGGCTGTAAGTATTGGAACTGAAGCCTCCGAGTCAACATCATCTAAAATGTCCGGAGAAACTGGATCACTCTGAATTTCAGAAACTTTAGGAGCATAACCATGGCAGGCAGGATAAGACAGCTCCTCAGCAAAGACAAGACACCTAGATTTTGAAGCATTGGATTTAATAATAGATTTAGGCTTTCCTTTATGAAGAGCTTGAAGACCAATTTGCATCCTTCTTTTGGAGGGACTGACTAAAGTCCATTCCATATCAGCTTCCAACTGCCAGTCTTTGAATTCTCTGAACCAGTTAGGTCCACCCCGGCCCCAAAGATGAAAGAAGCATTTAAACTTGGAGCAAACATATTTCCTCATTTTGAGAATGTGAAAACCCACTACTTTGGAGGCCACACAGAATGAGAAAACTCTATCACGAAGCAAAGATACCTTGAAAAGCTTGCCAACCCCACCAACAACAGATTCCAGAGCCAAACTGACAGAGATCTCATCCAGTTTGAAACAAGCTCTACCAAACGAAATCACAAGAATGAAATTCCTGGCCTTGTCCAAAGGGTGCACCTCAGAATGGAATTTAGACCTCACATCTTTCGAGAAGTTAATACCATGCGATACATTTAATTCCAACGAGAGTGGAACATCATTAAAAGTGGAGGCATCAGATAATTCAGACTGAACCTTGTCAATAATCTCCTTATCCTTGACTGAATCAGACAAAATACGACCAATCCGAACCACATGCTCACGAAAATAAAGCTTTTCACCAATGTTGAAATTGGATCTAGGAGGAACTAACAGGTGTCCAACACGATAGACCTTTGCATTGAAAAGATAAATTTTACCATTATTCGAACACAGTTCAAGAGTACCATCATAAGCCTTCATTCTGCCACGATCCAGATCATGTAACGTGCAGTAAGAGATATTCCAGCATTTGATCCCTCCAAAATCAGACCTAGATGTAACAGCCTCACTGGGGCTAGATATAACTGGAGACTGCAGATCCCGATCAACGCCAGAGATACGTACCTCGAAATCAACAACCATGCAAGTGTGGTCCCCATTCGGAGAGATGGAACACGATCCAACAAAAGCAACATGTGTTTGAAAGAGAACTTCCGCGCCCAAAGAGATCAACTCACCAGAAGGAAGGGGCGCCCTATGATCCCAAAACATGTGTTTGAAATCTTTGTGTATTCAACACCTATGGCTTTCCGGTGTTGTATGTACACGATTGCTAGTGATCAACCGATCTTCTGATCCGACGCTTTCAGGTCTGTGTGTAATTACAGGTCTTTGCATCTCTACGCATCACTCATTATCTAATGAGATGGATTTATCTAAAATTGATCCTTTGGTGAGACCTTTAGTTCCTAGGGGTTAAAACATGTTGACAATATTGTCGTACAATATATCTTCATAGTATTATCCCGCTGTGAACTACACCTAGTTTGATAATAAACTACTTGACACAAATGCCCTCTTTTGCTGCTATAATAGCAGTCATATACTTTGTTTTAGTATCTGTCACAATGTATTAACTTTGGAACTCATCCAAATCCATTATGGAACTTACTTTCCATCATATTGTGCCACCCTTAGTTTAGATTGAGATAAACTTAATTTGTACTTTGTGACAAAACTAGTATCAATGTAGTACCTTTTACAATGAACTAACCATCTATTTGCCACTTCTACAAAATAATATATTCTTAGTTCTTCCAAAAGATCGTAAAAATACCCTTACTATCGTCCAATGATCATCTTTATGTATCATTCTGGTATATGCTCATAATATTTAGAGCATAGGACATATCTGGAACTGTACATATCACTCGATGATTAAAAAATACTTTCTGTGATTTTATTCATCAAGTATCAATCAATACTTGAATCTTTGTTTCACTTACCAAGTGTTGATATACTTGAATTTTAATTTAATCCTTTCTGTGTGGCAAGAACCTTTCTTGTCATTTCCATATTGAACTCATTCCATATCTCATCTATGTACATTTGGCACAACCATATTAGCGTCTCAATCTATCTATATAGATATTTATGCCAAATATTCGGGTTTTGCCTAAGTCTTTCATCGAGATGAAATTCTGAACATGTGTTAATAAAATATACATCATTTCCAATCAACAATATGTCTTCCACATAATGTATTAGAAATATGTCTTAGCGCTCCCACTTAATTTCTTGCAAATGCAAGCATCTTCATCGTCTCTGGTGAATTTAAACTCTGTTAACATTGTGTTATGCACACGTCCTAGGTAACAGTTATATTAGAAGAACTTGTTTTGTTTATTCAACTACCACATAACAAAATTATATGTAGTGGTTGCTACATTAATCTGTCTAGACTAAATATCGCTATGAAAGATCAAATCTTGTCATAGTCAACCTTTGAACATTGTTGTGAACTCTTTCCCAACATGTCGACTATTTCATAGATGTGAAACATCCATGTCTATTTATTTATAGATCCAAACACGACTGTAAGGTCTTACACCTTTCCAGAGGGTCTTTCAAGTTCAAAGCTTGATTTCTCGTGTATGGAACTATCACGGATTTTATGGCTTCAAGCCATTTGACGGAGTCAGGGCCCATCATTGCTTCTTTGCATGTAGTCCGTTCATTATTGTCAAATAATGATTCAACCCTCAAATTCTGGTATTTGATTGTTTACCCGACCTACTTAGTTCAATAGGAACTTAGACATTCGTAACCACAACCTTTGAGGCATGTGAGCCATGAGCATTGTTCCTGCCTCCGGAACACTTTTCGGCGCTGTGCAACTTTGCACATATATCTAAGGTCCGTTTAACCTTATCAAAGTTCTATTTTCCTCCAACTTCACTTTTCACGGAAAATTCCTTCTCAAAGAAACTTGACGTTCAAAATGACAAACATTTTTGTTTTCGGTGTTATGGAGGAATACTCAATGATTATTCAAAATAACATACAAAGACATGATCATCCGACTTTGGTAGTAAACATCTCACTTATGCATAGCATACCAATGTTTAAGAAAGGACAACTTGGGTTTTATCCCAAACCATAACTTTATATGGTGTCATTTCAACGGATCATGATGGAGCTCTTTTCGGTGAAAAAGCGATAGTCTCTAAAGCTTTTAATCTTTAAAATATAATGACAGTTTTATGAATTACACCATTAATCTTACCATGTGTCACATCCCAAAATTTTCCAAATTTTGAAATGTGAAAAATAAATAAACAAAATAAATAATTGTTGAAATTTAGGGTGAAAAGAAACTTTTTGGTTCTAAATCGATACATCAAAACCCATCTTGAACAAAATTTGAATAAAATGGAATCCAACAAATTTCAATCAAGTGAAAATGCATTCATCAAATGAATGTATCTTGAAATTTAAACTTGGGAAAATAAACCAAAACCCTAAAACCCTAAAAGAATAAATCATTTCCAAGATCTCTCTAAGACTATGGATTTGTTCCATATAAAAATTTGTCAACAAACATTTATAAATGATCAAAAATGATAAACAAAAATATTATAAACCATAGAAATTGGTTTCAATTAATTTGGAACCATGGATAAAATCTTATGAATTTAATAAGATAAAGAAATTAGATTTCAAAGCTAATAAATCCCCTATCTAAAATCCATTACCAAATAGTGAGCAAAATAAGCCTAAGGATTTAAAAAGGTAAACAAATATTAAATAAAGTTATACAAATTGGAATCACCAATTTTGGATCTATAAATAAAAGGATATAGATTTTATAAGACAAAGAAAGAAATAAATAAATAAATAAGGAATATTTAAAAGCCAAATTAAATCTTTGCCAAATCCTTAAACAAATGAAAGGTTATTGAATGATAAAAGGAGAAAATCATTTTTTAAATAAAATCATAAGGATTAAACAATATCCAACTTTATTTTAAATAAAGACAAATTTCCTAAAGAAAATTATTTAGAAGACAATTTAAATCTTGAATTAGATCCATAAGCAAAAGGAATAAAAATAATCCAATCCAAATAAAATAAAGGAATAAAGAATCTTCAGATAAAAGTATATGGGCCAAAATCATATTTAAATTATTTAAATGAAAACAAAATCCCTAATAGAAATGATTAAATAAATCATGAGAAAATAATAAATGGGAATTTACCAAAGTGGATTAAAAAGTTATCTAATTAACTTAAAATAATTATTTGAATGAAGTTTATATAGGATTAAAACCATATTTGATTTTATTTGAATAAAGACAAATGCCTAATTTGAATGAAAACTAATCATATTAAAATATTTTTTAAATAATAATTCAAGTGAATTATTTGCACTAATGAATAAATAAAACCCACTGAAAAAGGTTTGGTAAAAATTAGAATTCAAATAAGAGTTTGAAACTATAATTAAAATCTTGTTTGAATAAAATCAATTGTCTATTTAAATAAATAATAAAGCCCAAGAAAATACAAAGAAATATTCTAAATTTTGACTTTAAAATACTTTGTTAAACAATATTAAACTATACTGAAAGTTTAGATAAGGTTTGATAAAAACCTGAATTCAAATTGAGTTTCAATCATTTGAATCAAAACAAAACAGAAAAGAAAAAGGAAAAATAAACAGAGAAGAAAAAAATGAAAAGAACCAGCCCAGCCCACTAAGCCCAGCTAGCTCGCGCAGCCGCGCAGTCACTGACCACAGGGCCCCATCGCGTATTTCTCTCTCTCGCTGACCAACGGACCCCACCTGCCAGTCGTCTTGCTCACCCGCGCGACCCATTCTTCCTCCCTCCTCGTCGTTTCTGACATTGATTCTGTGTCGTCAATATGATTGATTGTCGCGCTAATTCCTCCCAAAGACCAAGCACCCTTAAATGCCCACGCCCTCTCTACCTTTCCCCCTCATTCGTCGCACCCTCTCTGCCACCAGGCTGTGCGAATTATCCATTGCACCACCACTGCTCTGACGAGCTCTTTTCCCCGATTCTGGCGAGGACCATCACCCCCACCATACCTAGCCTCCACGAGCCTACTCCCCAGCCTCTTGCGCACCTCCCAGTATCACCCACTCGTCCGCGCAAGCCCTAGAGGCTCGGCAACCTCGACAACAGAGCGACGCCAGCGTCTGCCTCAACTCCGGCGACACCCCCTGGTAGCTTCTGACCGCCCCCTCCCCTCTGACTGTTACTCACGTTTTCAACTTTTGTCAACACCCGGATTTTTAATCCCAGATGCTTGTTATGCCATACATCGCAATCCCAGGATTACCATTTTTGCGATACATAACAGAATTGGATACCATAGTACATCATCCATTACAACCGTACATAAGTTCTTACACAAATAGGGATCTCATGATATAGTTCTAATACAACATCAAGTAGCGGAATACGTAATAATAATGGTAGCGTAGGCGAAGCTCCATCTTCGGGGTCACAGGCAATGCTGACGATGGGATATGATCCTAGTTGTCGTAACCTTCCTGGGGTCCATCCTCCAGATACTCCTCTTCATAGTCTGGCCATGGGAATAGCCAGGGACAAAGCCATGAGTACTCTTTAAGTACTCGCAAACTAATACTAACAAGGGAAAGGGTTTTTGATAATAGGACACTAGGCTCTAGGGTTGTTTTGCAAAAGCCAGATTTATCTCTACTAAGTTTAGAAGCAACGAATGCTAGTTGAAGTTTTATTACACCTAAATGGGAACTTGTATCTCATGTCACAACCCTATTGTGGTCAAGTCAAAGTCTCAAGTCATTTCACAAGTCATTTTAAAAAGTCTGACGGGGGAACAGTATGGCCACTCCAACTATCCATAACCGCGTACGTGGCTATTCGAATAGTCTGACACTCTGCAGAGATTGTACACTTTCACCACAACATTCGATACATCCGTCAGGAACAAATACTGAATTCACCATACTCAGTATGCGGATAATCAATCCTAACCTTTCAATTACACGCCTTAGTATAAGCACCTCTCCTGTGAGTTTGGCCTCCCAACCATGACCAATTTTCATCTTGGGTACTGCACAGGTGGACAATATTCACAAGGTAGCCTTAGCTCAGACCTTGTCCGTGAGGGAACTAATACTAAGGTATATAAGTTTCCAGTCAAGCCCTACTCAATCTTTGGGTATTGTGGTTGTACGATAAAATTGGAATGGTATCGCATCCAGACAACCATCATTTTTTTAAAGGGCTAAGGCTCATGCCTCAACATTTTCATCACCAAAATCATCAAGTGTTCGGAAACACATGTCCAAAACATTTCAATAGAATGATCCATCATTCCAAGGTTTTCATAACCATTTTTCCACCAAGTATTCCCATATAAAGTTGATCAAGTTTTATGCTTAGCACTAGCATCTACAGGTGCGGGTAAGCACTAATGAGCGGTGGTAAACTAGTGGAGTTTTAACTAAGTTCAATCGCATGCCTTAGGATGACATCAAGATTATCTAGCTTAGGCCAAATTTTATGCTCTTTATGTAACCTTCACATATATCTTTCTAGAATCTACAAGTCACTTAAGTAAACTCCAAGTAATAGCTTTGATAAAGAAATATAATAAAAAGCTTGTAAATAAAACTAGGATTGGGTATCATCAAATATGTCTAACCAAGCATGCTTTGTGCATTGCATAGGTTATCTAACTTTCATAATTGAAAGTGTTAGCTTGCATTGGTATAGTATCAGCTTGCTAAATTGCAAGTGCTAGCTTACATATTCAACTAGTAGCATTAGGCTTGCCAGAGCAGTGGTTGAAGTTCTCCTCGGCTTCTTCTTCGTAGAATCCTCCTTCCTCCTCGTATCCTTGGTCGGTACTAGCGTCTATAAATAAATACGAGGGACACAATCACCAAACAATACTTAACTACTTGCAATCATCACACACAAGGGTCTTATAGATGATCTAACATCATCTCTAACATTACAAGATTAAGGCTTGGTTTAATTCCTTTTATTTTTAGAAAAGTAATTTCTACTCATTGAAAAACTACTTAAGATTTAATATTCTCCAAACCAAACCTGGGATCATGTTGACACATGTCATCACCACATATTTTAGTCCATGGGAATATGATTTAAAGTGGTGTCACAATTTAATAAGGTTTTACCCTTTTATTTTAATTAAATAAAGTGACTAGAAATGCCTATGTAGCATTCTTTTATTACTTGAACATTATTTTTGCAAGTAAACCTATATATTTTTATATATTCTGAAAGGTATGGTTAAATGTGATTTTTGAGAGTTGGAATCAACTCAAAAGCTATTATGGTTTAAATTTCAAAAATGTTTGAATGCAGAAAAGCTTCTGCCTTGTTATTTTTACCATGGGTGATCTATAGATCCAAATGACTTGAATCCAACGGGCTTGGATTCATCATTCCTAGAACTTTCTAACAAAATTAGTTTCATTCAATTTGGTTCACTGAATCGACCTGGGTTGATTTTTGAAACTGGGTACAGAATTGAGTTTGAATCTAAATAGAAAAATCTAAATTCAAACGAGTGGGCTGCGCGGGAACTGTTAACGGGTCGGCCTAGTGACACTCCGTGGCGCGGGGCTTAGCTGACAGGGGGGTTCCACCGGCCAGTGGCTCTTTAAACGCAAAGCGGTACGGGGCAATATGGGACGTTTGATCTGGTTCTAATCCAACGGCTGGGAGTCATCGCCCACGTTGAGCAACGCCGGCGAGACAGAAACCTAGCGCAGCCAGTGGGGGTTGCTGGGGGCTCACCGGGATTCAGGCGAGGGTCGGCGAGGCGGGCGAACGACGAAGTCGATGACGGCGAACTCAGGGGTGGTCGCGGCAGCTCCTGGGGTGGACGAAATTGACGGCGCCCTTCTTCTCCAGAGGCAGCCTGCTCCGGCGCAATTCCGGCGATGCGCTGCTCGCCTTGCTCCGGGACTGAGGTGGGGTGGTTCTGGGTGAGAGAGGAGTGGAATGGTGTGAAGAATTCGAGCGGGGGAGTCCTCTATTTATAGTCTCGACGGTGAGACCGAACGGCATGGGCGGGCGACGGTGGCGACATGGCTACGGGCTGCTAGAGGCATGGCCGGCGGTGGCGATCGCTTGGTGGTCTCCTGGCTATGCTCTACGGCTTTAATGCGTTTGTAGGGGCGGTGCGGTTTGGTCTGGAACACGCGACGCTCTGCGTGGCAGAGGCGGCGTCTTCAACGGCGAGTGGTGGCTGTGCGTCACGGGACGGGAAATAGGGATGTCTGGCGGTCTCCTGGGTCGGTGGTGATCGTATATGCACGCGGCGAGGGCGGCGCGCGGTCTGTGGGCTTCAGTCGAGGGTGGCGTTATGGCGCATGCTCGGCACGGTTGCCAGAGGCACGGGCGCGGCCCGTGCGTGTGGTCCAGTGGTTGGCAAGGTTCAAGCGTTGGACAGGGAGTGGCGGTGGACGGTGGGTTGCCTCCCAAACATGCTGGCTAGGCTTGGTTCTCCTCCTAGCTTGCTTTCGACATGGGGGTGACAAGGTTGGCTTCGGCTGTTCACCATTGATGACATTGGCAAGCTCACAGTGGTGCTAGTGCTTGGTTTAGTTAGCTATATGATCTACTGAGGTTGTTGTGAGCTAGAGAGGGAACAAGTTAGGCAAGAATCACTGCTCACAATAGTGTTTTGATTTTATTTGATTTGTGTCTGCCAAGTGTTTGATGAAATGGCCGCATGAATTCAAGTTTTTAATTTTGAAAAGATTTTTGGTGGGTGTGCTAGGTTGGTGCTGGTGAGTCTGCAGATGCTTGGGTTTTGAAAGTTGAGCTTGTTTGAGTGGTTTTTGAAAAAGTGGGATCTTCCCATATGATAAAGATTTAAATTTGAATTTCCATTTAAACTATGCATTTGAAAGTTTCTGGATGATCACAAAGTGGGCCTTCATACTTTGTTATGAGTACAATCAAGGGGTGCAAAGATCCAGAAAAGTTTCTGTTAGTTTCTAAAAGTTTGAGACAGCCAAAGTAGGCATGGGAGTTAAATTGGTCAAAATGACCATTCCTTTATTTTATTTGTTTTGATTTACTTGTCTTTGGTAAAAGTGTGGGAAATGTTTTAGATGATTTTTATTTCACCTAAGAAACATTTTACAAGCAAGGAAACACACAAACAAGGTGGTTCAAAAGAATTTCAAATTCAATGCATACTCATATGCATGCATTCATAACTTTATTTAGAAAAGTTTTTGTTAACTCTAATTTTGATGCTTAGAGTTTGATGATCCAAGTTCAATATTTTTGGGATGTTACAAACCTTCCCCCCTTAAACAAAATCTCATCCCGAGATTTGAAAAAGGACGAAAAGATTACCTAGGATTTGAAGAGATCGGGAAACTCTGTCCTGATGTGATCTTCACGCTCCCAAGTAGCTTCCTCTTCTGTGTGGTTGCTCCACTGAATCTTGAGAAACTTGATCCTTTGGGTTTGGGTAGTTCAAAAAGCTTCTTCCAAAATACGGATGGGTACTTCGGGATAGGTCAGGTCATCATTGATCTCTATGGTCCGATGGTCGATATTTTTGAACATTTGGTATTCTCGGGGACTTCGAGACACTTGCGAAGTAATGAGATATGGAACAAATTGTGCACGGCTGACATCTCTTCGGGTAGTTCCAATTGACACGACACTTCTCCTCGACGGTTCAGAATCTTGAAAGGTCAGATATATATAGGGGCTAACTTTCCTTTGAGTTAGAAACGCTGCATTCCCTTCAATGGCGACACTTTCAGATAAACAAAATCTCCTATGTTGAAGGCGAGGTCTCTACGTCTCTTGTCGGCGTAACTCTTACATGCAGTGGCGGTCTTGAGGTGCTCACGAATCTTGTGAACCTTCTCTTCTGCTTCTCGTAGGATGTCGGGTCCGAAGATCTGACTCTCTCCTACTTCCGACCAGTTCAAAGGGGTGCGACACTTCCGTCCGTACATGAATTCAAAGGGGGCCATTTGCAAACTGGCTTGATAATTGTTGTTGTATGAAAATTCTGCGAATGGCAGACAGTCTTACCACTTGGATCCATATTCTAACACACATGCTCTCAGCATATATTCGAGTATTTGATTTACTCGCTCCGTTTGTCCATCGTTCTGAGGGTGATATGCGGTGCTGAAATCTAGACGGGTTCCTAAACATTCTTGGACTTTCTTCCAGAATCTCGAGGTAAACTGAGTTCCTCGATCCGATACGATGTTCTTGGGGACTCCATGCAAACTAACGATTCTAGCGATGTACAACTCCGCTAGCTTCGAACTCTGATATGTGGTCTTGACGGGCAAGAAATGGGCAACTTTGGACAATCTGTCCACTATGACCCAGATAGAGTCATTTCCCCTACTAGAAGTAGGCAGTCCAGTGATAAAGTCCATTCCTACAGAATCCCATTTCCATTCCGGAATCTGCAAGGGTTGCAACAATCCAGCGGGTCTTTGATGTCACCTTGACTCGTGACATATATCACACTTGGCGATATAGCTTCCGATTTCTCTCTTCATCTTATGCCACCAAAATTGCTCTTTCAAATCTTGATACATCTTAGTTCCTCCGGGATGGATAGAATAAAGAGTATCATGAGCCTCCTTCAGAATAACTTCTTTCAACTCAGAATCTGCTGGTACACAAAGGCATCCTTTGTACCACAAAACTCCTTCTTCGTCCTCGATGAATCCGGGTACTTTGCCTGTACCGATACGACGCTTGATTCCGTCAATACTAGCATTTCCCTTCTGCTCCTCTTTAATATGATTGATCAAAGTGGGCTAGAGTTCTATGCTAGCCAAAAATCCTTCACTTACTAATTCTATCCGAAAATCTTCCATCTCTTTGTTCAAACTTGGTTGCTCCTTCAAAATCATGGAGTTCAAGCGGCACGGTAATCTGCTAAGGGCATCGGCTACCACATTGGATTTACCAGGGTGATAGTGAATGTCCAGGTCGTAATCCTTGATTAGCTCAATCCATCTTCTCTGCCTCATATTCAGCTCCTTCTGAGTGAATATATACTTTAGGCTCTTGTGATCCATATAGATCTCACAACGGTTTCCCATCAGGTAATATCTCCATGTTTTTAGGGCTAGAACTACGGCTGCAAGTTCGAGGTCATGGGTGAGGTAGTTTTGCTCATGTTGCTTCAGTTGTCGAGATAGATAAGATATAACTTTGCCTTCTTGCATTAGCACACATCCGATACCGATCTTGGATGCGTCACAATACACATCGAAGGGCTTCGTGATATCTGGCATGATCAAGATTGGGGCTGAAATCAATCTCCTCTTGAATTCTTGAAAACTCGCTTCACATTTGTCGGTCCATTCAAACTTCTTGTCCTTCTTCAGAAATTGGGTCATGGGTCTGGCGATACTAGAGAATCCTTCTACGAATTTGCGATAATATCCCGCCAATCCGAGAAATGCACGAACTTGGGTTTGAGTGGTTGGGGCTGGCCAATCTTCTACATCTTTCACTTTGGCAGGGTTAATGGCAATTCCTCCGGCTGATACAGTGTGACCGAGGAATCCTACCTCCTGTAACCAGAATTCACATTTGCTAAACTTTGCATACAGCTGATGCTCTCTAAGGGTTCCAAGAATGGTCCTTAGGTGTATCTCATGTTCTTCTTCTAATTTGGAATAAATCAGAATGTCATCGATGAAAACAACGACAAACTTATCCATGAAGTCCATAAAAATCTTATTCATGAGATTCATGAAATAAGCGGGGGAATTGGTTAGTCCGAAAGACATGACTGTATACTCATACAATCCATATCTGGTGGTAAAGGCAGTCTTTGGAATATCCTCTGCACGAATTTTGAGTTGATGATAGCCAGTTCTAAGATCAATCTTAGAGAACACTTTGGCACCGGTCAACTGATCAAACAAATCTTCTATCTTGGGCAAGGGGTACTTGTTCTTGATGGTGACATCATTCAATTTCCCATAATCTGTACACAAACGGTTACCTCCATACTTCTTGTCCACAAACAAGACAGGTGATCTCCATGGTGGCGCACTTGGTTGAATCAATCCAATTTCCAGCATGGAATCCAGTTGCTTCTTCAATTCTGCTAGCTCTGACGGGTTCATACTATAGGGTCTCTGGGCTATGGGTCCGGTTCCGGGAATTAGTTCGATGATAAACTCGATATCCCGATATGGGGGCATACCGGGCAAAACATCTGGAATACATCATGGTATTCACAGACTATCCGGACTTGGTCAATGGTAGGTTGGGCTATACTCTTGTTGCATTTGAATTGACGAGGTAAGGTTTCAGATATATGCTCGACTGATATTCCAGCTGTACTGGTCATGGTTATGGCTTTCTTGGCACAGTCAATCAATCCTTTATATTTGGACATACAATCCATTCCTAGTACTACTTCCAAACCTTTAGTTCCGAGTACTATTAGATTTAAATAAAAATCTATGCCATGGATTCGGATAGGGACGGCTTTGCAAATTTGCCTAGCCTTAGTGGTTGATCCGGGATTTTGAACAATCATAACATGCTTCAGTTTGGTTGGTTGAATTTTACTAGTGCATGCAAATTCTTCGGTGACAAATGAATGTGATGCACCAGAATCAAACAACACTCTTGCAAGTACTGAATTAACAAAAAACATACCCAGCACGACGTCTGGCGCTTCCTGAGCTTCTTCAGCATGCATGAGAAAAAGACGGCCGTTGCGGTTGAGTGAATTCCCTGGGGCAAATCTTCTTCCTGGCTGAACACAACGCTTCTGCTGAGCTGGGACATTGGCATTGGGGGCTGTAGCATTCTTCTTGTTGGGGCACTCGTTGGAATAGTGGCCTTTATTTTCACAGTCATAACAAGTCACTTGCGACTTGTCCTTGGCTGCTACATGCACAACATTGCTTCCAGTCCTAGGGGTAATGTTGGTGTTGGCGGTAGCATTTTTGTTGTTGAATTTGGGTGGGGCACGATTGAAATTGCTAGTGTTGCCGGGGTTGTTGTGATTTCCTCCGGGCCTAGGGTTTCCAAGGTTGGGGTAGGTCGGACGGTTCATCGGGGGTCTGTTGGTTCTTGGGGCAAATCCTGGAGATGGGTTGGGGCGATACTTTGGGGTCTGATGGGTTCCTGGTTGATGCATCATGCGACGCTTGCGGTTCTCATTGGCTTGGTTGATCTTTCCTTCCATCTGGATAGCTGAGTCGACAAGGGCTTCAATATCAGCAAAGGGGATATTGACTAACACAGTCTGCATCTCGTCATGCAGACCATTCAGGAATCTTTCTTTCTTCTTGGCCTCGGTGTCGATCTCATCCGGGGCATACCTAGCTAATGATAAAAATTTGTCACGGTATTCCACTACAGTCATCCTTCCTTGCTTCAGCTCTCTAAACTCGTCTCTCATTCTCTTGATCAAACCTGGTGGCACATGGGTTCTGCTAAACTTGACCTTGAATTCTTCCCAGGTCATCATCTGGCCTCCGGTCATTGCGTGAACACTGTTCCACCATGCCCTGGCATCTCCGGCTAGATAGTGGGTGGCAAACAGAACTTTCTCGTTGGCTTCCACTCGGGCGACTTCTAGGTTATTTTCCATGGTTTGCAGCCAATCATCGGTGTCTAGGGGTTCTTCTGACTTAGTGAAAACAGGTGGGTTGGTATTCTGGAAATTCTTGAGCTTAGATCCATGGTTGTCCTGATTTCCATGGCCTTGGTTGTTGTGGGCTAGCTGGGCTATCTGCTGAAGGGTGGCTAGGTTGGCTTGACGTTCCTCTCTTTCAGCTTCACGGTCAGAAGTCAACATTTGCAGAATCTGCAACATTGGGTCCGGGGATGAACCACTTCCTCCACGTGGCATCTGAAGATTGAGATAGATCATGAGAAAAGAGGGAAATTTCTAAGTTTTTGGGTCTTTAAAAAAAATTAAAGTTTGACTCAGATTTTCTAGCAACTTTCTTTTTCATTCATTCATAGCACACGATACAACACACACAACAACAAAGAAAAACAGATGGTTCTAAGAACCATTCTGAGAACTACGATACAGTGGGACCGAATACTACTCACTACGCTAGTGCTCAAGTGCTACTACTCCTTGGAATCTGTGGCCTTATCATCCTCATCATCATCGATGAAGGCGAAATCGTCTTCATCGGTGAAGAAATCCATAGCCTGATCCTCCAGAAAATCATCATCATCGCTGAGATAGGAGTAGGGGTCTCCACGAAGATCCTCTCCGGCATTCTCCCTTTCCTCCAACTACATGTCTCTCTCGTGGATGGTCTCCTCTAAAGATGAGATGCGGTGGCGAAGGCGGGCAATGATGCGATCCTTCTTGTCGAGCTAACGGCGGCGAGACTTGCGATCCTTTGCTAGCATGGCGATGGTTTGGTCCTTTGTCTTGATGATGGCAGACTTGTGGTTGGAGTAGTCACGGCAGTTATCCAACTCCTGCCGATGATCGTACATCATGAAGCTAAGGTGGTCCAATTGAGTCTTCAGCTCAGGGTGGTATGGGGATTCTAGTGGTTGTCCATTTGCATCACGCCTTGGGCAAAACTCAAAGCGAGTACCCTTGATCTGATTGATGCTCTGCCCACACAGACGGGAAAGAGCTTCCTGCATGGCCCTGGCAAGTCCATCGAGCCAGTTGTTCTCTCTTAAGGTAAAATGAATTCCTTCCGCAGTGGGAGGTTCAATCTTTCCTCTGAGACTTGCAACAATTAGCCACTGCAGATCTTCTCCTCCTTGATCATTGAGCTGAGCTCTGAAGAACTCGGGGTGCGGACGCTCCAGAAGTTCCGAAAGCTGGTCCAAATCCCTCTCAAAGATAAGGTCTCCTCCATTCCCCAACTGATAAAACTTGTTATACTTCACGTCCATCTATAAGAATATAGGATGAGTAAGTTAGTAGAGTGATCAAGTGTGTCAAAATTTTATGTATTTTGCAAGATTTTTTGAGGAACATGAATTTTTATGAAAGAATCAAAGGGATAAGAATGAGAATAAGTTTTTGTAAATATTTGTTTTCTTTGGTTTTGGAACTAAGTTTTTGATTCAAACGTCCAGTCTAACTAGGGTCTCCTATGGTCAGGATGGCTCTGATACCAACTTGTCAACACCCGGATTTTTAATCCCAGATGCCTGTTATGCCATACATCGCAATCCCAGGATTACCATTTTTGCGAGACATAATAGAATTGGATACCATAGTACATCATCCATTACAACTGTACATAAGTTCTTACATAAATAGGGATCTCATGATCCAGTTCTTAATACAACATCAAGCAGCGGAATACGTAATAATAACGGTAGCGTAGGCGAAGCTCCATCTTCGGGGTCACAGGCAATGCTGACGATGGGAGATGATCCTAGTTGTTGAAACCTTCCTGGGGTCCATCCTCCAGATACTCCTCTTCATAGTCTGGCCATGGGAATAGCCAGGGACAAAGCCATGAGTACTCGCAAACTAATACTAACAAGGGAAAGGGGTTTTGATAATAGGACACTAGGCTCTAGGGTTGTTTTGCAAAAGCCAGATTTATCTCTACTAAGTTTAGAAGCAACGAATGCTAGTTGAAGTTTTATTACACCTAAATGGGAACTTGTATCTCATGTCACAACCCTATTGTGGTCAAGTCAAAGTCTCAAGTCATTTCATAAGTCATTTTAAAAAGTCTGACGGGGGAACAGTATGGCCACTCCAACTGTCCATAACCGCGGACGCGGCTATTCGAATAGTTTGACACTCTGGAGAGATTGTACACTTTCACCACAACATTTGATACATCCGTCAGGAACAAATCCTGAATTCACCATACTCAGTATGCGGATAATCAATTCTAACCTTTCAATTACACGCCCTAGTATAAGCACCTCTCCTGTGATTTTGGCCTCCCAACCAGGACCAACTGTCATCTTGGGTACTGCACAGGTGGAAAATCTTCACAAGGTAGCCTCAGCTCAGACCTTGGCCGTGAGGGAACTAATACTAAGGTATATAAGTTTCTAGTCAAGCCCTACCCAATCTTCGGGTATTGTGGTTCTACGATAAAATTGGAATGGTATCGCATCCAGACAACCATTATTTTTATAAAGGGCTAAGGCTCATGCCTCAACATTTTCATCACCAAAATCATCAAGTGTTCGGAAACACATGTCCAAAACATTTCAATAGAATGATCCATCATTCCAAGGTTTTAATAACCATTTTTCCACCAAGTATTCCCATCTAAAGTTGATCAAGTTTTATGCTTAGCACTAGCATCTACAGGTGGGGGTAAGCACTAATGAGGGGTGGTAAACTAGTGGAGTTTTAACTAAGTTCAATCTCATGCCTTAGGATGACATCAAGATTATCTAGCTTAGGCCAAATTTTATGATCTTTATGCAACCTTCACATATATCTTTCTAGAATCTACAAGTCACTTAAGTAAACTCCAAGTAATAGCTTTGGTAAAGAAATAAAATAGAAAGCTTGTAAATAAAACTAGGATTGGGTATCATCAAATATGTCTAACCAAGCATGCTTAGTGCATTGCATAGGTTATCTAACTTTCATAATTGCAAGTGTTAGCTTGCATTGGTTGTTGGAATTATGCCCTAGAGGCAATATTAAAGATGTTATTATTATAATTCTTGTTCATGATAATGTTTATATTCCATGCTAGAATTGTATTAAGCGGAAACTTTAATACTTGTGTGGTTTGTGAACAACACCGTGTCCCTAGTATGCCTCTATGGACTAGCTCATTGATTAATGATGGTTAAGGTTTCCTAGCCATGGACATGAGTTGTCGATCAATAATGAGATCATATCATTGGGAGAATGATATGGTGGAAAAACCCAAACTAAGCGAAGCAATTAGATCGTGTCATCGTGTTCGTCTTTGCGAAGCTTTTCTTATGTCAAATATTGTATTCCTTAGACCATAAGATAATACAACTCCCTGGTATCGGAAGAAAGCTTTGAGGTCATCAAACGTCATCCTATGAGAGGGTGATCATAAAGGTGTCTCTCAGGTGATCGGAAAGTATCTGTTGGGTTGTATGTATCGAGATGGGATTTGTCCCTCCCAAGTTGGAGAGATATACTTCGGGCCCACTTGGTAATCGATATCAACACCACTTGCAAGCATGTGGTTAAGGAGTTAATCACAAAGTGATATCGGATTACGGAACGAGTAAAGTACTTGCTGTGAACGAGATTGAACTAGGTATGACGGTACCGACGATCGAATCTCGGGCAAGTAAAATATCGCGAGACGAAAGGAATATACATATGGGATTAATTGAATCCTGGCATCGTGGTTCATCCGATATGATCATCGATGAATGTGTGAGAGTCAATATGGGTTACCAGACCCCGATGTTGATTATTGATAGAAGATCATGTCTGCATATTCTCGAACCCGCAGGGTCACACACTTAACGTGTCTTGACGCTAGGATAGATTGGATAATTGGTTTATCAGTTTTTTTTCGGAGTCTCGGATAGGATCCGGGACATCATGAGAGGTTCCGGAGTGGTCCGGAGAATAAGATTCATATAAGGCAGTGCAGTTTTTGGAGTTCGGAATTGTTCCGGGTTAATCGGTATTGTACCGGAAGCTTCTAGAACCTTCCGGAAGGGGACCAACGTGGCCCCACCTTCCGGGAGGGGGCATGGGCCTATGATGGAGTTCCCTGGACGCATTTGGCCAGGGGCACAAGGCCCCATAAGGCCCAGCCGGCCAAGAGAGGTTTAAACTCGAGATAGACCTTCTAGAAGGGGGGGTTTCCTTGCCCCCCACTCCTTATCCTTTGGGGCCGCCGGTTTGGGCTTGGGGGAGGGACTAGGGCTGCCCCCCCCCCTCTATATAAAGAGGGGTGGGGGCGCACCAACCCCCCACACCTTCCCCTCCATCCCTAGCTGCCCTGCTGCCCTCCTCTCTCCCTCCCGACTGTTTGTAGGCGAAGCCCTGCTGCAGAAATTCTCCACCATATACACCACGCCGTCGTGTTCTAGATCCAATCCGTCTCTCCACCATACTTGCTGGTCCGAGGAAGGAGGAGACGTCGAGGTGCTGCACATGTGCATCTCATGGAGGCACCGCCACTTGTGGTGCTAGATCGGATCGGATCGCGAGGAGGAGAAGCGAGTACGACTACATCACCCACGCCCGATTTAACGTTCCGCTCTGCGAATCTTCAAGGGTATGAAGATCTAATCCAATCTCTCTCGTTGTTTGCATCTCCTAGATTAGATCTTGGCTTTCCCTCTGTTTGCATCCGTAGAAAATTTTGATTTACTATGCCGCGAATCCCTTCAGTGGTATCAGAGCTAGATCTATGCGTAGATGTGTTTCACGAGTAGAACACAACATGGTTGTTGCGGGCGTTGATGTTTTCTGTTGCAAGCCTCTTGTTTGTGTTCTTCTTATGATGCGGGATAGTGAGATTGAAGCGGTCCAGGCCAACCTTACGCGACATCGTTCGCGAGACCGGCTCCTCACTTGACGTGTGGCTTGTTCCACACATGCGGCTGGTGGATGTCAGTTTCTCTCACTATAGTTGTCATGGGATTAACACCGGAGTTTGGCAACCATAATATCACCGTTGTGTCTTTCCGTAGGTAAGAATCGTTCTTAGCATCTACTCCCATAAGCCACGTAAAACATGCAACAACAAAGTAGAGGCGTCTAACTTGTTTTTGCTGGGAGTGTTTTCTGTGATATGGTATGGCCCAAGATGTGATGTGTATAATGTATGCGATGATCATGTTTTGTAATGTTTCACCACTTGCATGTCGATGAGTACACAACCGGCAGGAGACATATGGTTGTCTTTATAATTGTGTATGACCTGCGAGTCAACTTCTTATACGCCATGTAATAGCTTTACTTTATCGCTAAGTAGTTAGCAATAGTTGTAGTTGCTATTCGTGGTGGAGGCAATCATGGTGGAGTGATGGAGATCATGTCGGAACGCACAAGATGGAGATCATTGCGCGAAGATTGGCTATACCATGTCACATAAAGTTATATGCATGTGATGTTTATCCTTTTACATATCTTATTATGCTTAGATCACGACGGTAGCACTATAAGATGATTCCTCACTTAAAGATCAAGATAAAATTGTGTTCTCCCCAAGTATGTACCATTGCGAAAGTTCGTCGTGTCCAAGCATCACGTGATGATCGGGTGCTATAGACTCTACGCTCACATACAACGGGTGCAAGCCAGTTTTGCACACGCGGAAATACTTGGGTTTTACTTGACGAGCATAGCATGTACAGACATGGCGTCGGAACACATGAACCGAAAGGTTAAGCATGAGTCATATGAATGATATGATCGACACTTCGTTGTCCACCATTGAAACCACATCTCTTCTTGTGAAGATCGGATTAGGTGTGGTGAATTTGGATCGTGTTCACTAAACAACTTGAGGGATGTTGAATTTAGTGGGAGTTCATCTAGTAATTTGATTAAAAGTTGAACTAGTTATCATGAACATAGTCTAATTTGTACTTGCAAATATTGTAGATCACATGGCTAAGTCCAACTTCAACTTCAACGTTTTTGCTGAGAAAGAAAAGCTTAAGAACAATGGGTCTAACTTCACCAATTGGTTCTGCAATCTAAGAATCATTCTCTCTGGCGGTCAAAAGGACTATGTCCTTGGGAAAGCGTTAGGTGACCCCCCTGCTGCAACTGCGCCGGCTGATGAGAAAGTTGTCTATCAGTCGCGCAAAGATGATTATGGTGTGATTAAGAGCACCATGTTGTTTGCTATGGAATCGGAACTTCAAAATCGTTTTGAAGACTATCCCGGGCCCTTTGAGATTCTCTAAGAGCTGAAAACCATGTTTCAGACTCAGGCCCGTTCTGAGAGATATGAGATCTCTGAGAAGTTCTTTAACTGCAAGATGGAGGAAGGGAGTTCCGTTAGTGAGCACGCCATTAAGATGACGGGCTACACTCAACGCCTTGAGCAACTGGAATGCACGATTCCAGAGGAGCTCAAGATTGACAGGGTTCTGCAATCACTCCCTCCCAGCTACAAAAGTTTTGTAGTGACTCATAATCAGATTGGTTCCACTGATACGATCACCGAGCTCTTTGCAAAGCTGAAGGCCGCGGAAGTGGACATCAAAAAGGATAATCATGTGTTGATGGTAACAAGCCCACCTTTAAGAAAGGTAAGGGTGCAAAGAATCCCTTCAAGAAAGGCGGCGTCAAGCGCATTGCCCCTGCTGAGAAGAAGCTCAAGTCTGGTCCTAAGCCGGACACTGAGTGCTTCTATTGCAAGGACAAGGGTCACTGGAAGCGCAACTGTCCGAAGAACTTAGCGGACAAGAAGGCTGGCACCATCAAAGGTATATTTGATATACATGTTATTGATGTTTTCCTTACTAGCCCTCGTGGTAGTGCCTGGGTATTTGATACTGGTTCAGTTGCTAATATTTGTAACTCGAAACAGGAGCTACGGAATAGACGGCGGCTTGCGAGGGATGAGGTGACGATGCGCGTTGGCAACGGATCAAGAGTTGATGTGATGGCCGTCAGCACGCTCTCCTTAGTTTTACCTTCGGGATTAGTTTTAAACCTTAATAAATGTTATTATGTGCCTGCGTTGAGCATGAACATTATTTCTGGATCGTGTTTATTGCAAGACGGTTATTCATTTAAATCGGAGAATAATGGTTGTTCTATTTATATGAGTAACATCTTTTATGGTCATGCACCTCTTGTGAATGGTTTATTTCTTCTAAATCTCGGAAGGGATGAAACACACATCCATAACATTGAGGCTAAGAGATGCAAAGTAGATAGTGATAATACTACTTATTTGTGGCATCGCTGCTCAGGTCATATTGGTGTAAAGCGCATGAAGAAACTCCATTCTGATGGACTTTTGGAGTCTCTTGATTTTGAATCATTTGACACATGTGAACCATGCCTCATGGGCAAGATGATCAAAACACCGTTCTCCGGTATGATGGAGCGAGCAACGGACTTGTTGGAAATCATACATACCGATGTTTGCGGACCGATGAGTGTTTCGACGCGCGGTGGATATCGCTATTTTCTCACTTTTACCGATGACTTAAGTAGATATGGGTATATCTATTTAATGAAACATAAATCTGAAACATTTGAAAAGTTCAAAGAATTTCAGAATGAAGTGGAGAACCATCATAACAGAAAGATTAAGTTTCTACGATCCGATTGTGGAGGTGAATATTTGAGTTATGATTTTCTCACGCATCTTAAAGCAAGTGGAATCGTTTCACAACTCACGCCACCCGGAACACCACAGCGCAATGGTGTGTCTCGAGCATGGAATCGAACCCTATTAGATATGGTCCGATCAATGATGTCTCTTACTGATTTACCGTTATCATTTTGGGGTTATGCATTAGAAACCGCTGCATTCACTTTAAATAGGGCTCCATCTAAATCCTTTGAGACGACACCGTATGAACTGTGGTTTGGTGCTAAACCTAAGTTGTCGTTTCTTAAAGTTTGGGGATGCGAAGCTTACGTCAATAAGTTGATGCCGGACGAGCTCGAACCCAAAGCGGAGAAATGTGTCTTCATAGGATACCCTAAGGAAACTATTGGGTATACCTTCTATCACAGAACCGAAGGCAAATTGTTTGTCGCAAAGAACGGTTCCTTTCTTGAGAAGGAGTTTCTCTCGAAAGAAGTGAGTGGGAGGAAAGTAGAGCTAGACGAGGTTATTGAACCTTCCCTTGAATTGGAGAGTAGCGCAGCACCTGAAATTGTTCCAGTGCCGCCTGCACCAACAATAGAGGAAGCTAATGATAAGGATCATGAAGCTTCGGACGATGTCACATCTTGAACGTCGCAGGTCGACAAGGTCGCGTGCCCCTCCTGAGTGGTACGGCAACCCTGTCTTGACTGTCTTGTTAGTAGAAGACAGTGAACCTACGAACTATGAGGAAGCGATGATGAGCCCAGACTCTGAGAAATGGCTAGAAGCCATGAAATCCGAATTGGGATCCATGAGCGAAAACCAAGTATGGACTTTGGTGGACCCTCCTAGCGACCGAAAGGCCGTTGAGTGCAAATGGATTTTCAAGAAGAAAACGGAAGCAAATGGTAATGTTACCGTCTATAAAGCACGGCTTGTCGCGAAAGGTTTTCGACAAGTTCAAGGTGTTGACTACGATGAGACTTTCTCTCCCGTAGCGATGTTTAAGTCCATTCGGATTTTATTAGCAATTGCTGCGTTTCATGATTATGAAATATGGCAGATGGATGTCAAGACTGCGTTCCTCAATGGCAATATTGATGAAGAGTTGTATATGATGCAATCCGAAGGTTTTGTCAATCCTAAGGATGCTGATAAAGTATGCAAACTTCAGCATTCCATTTATGGACTGAAGCAAGCATCTCGGAGTTGGAACCTTCGTTTTGATCAAGTGATCAAGAGCTTTGGATTTGTTCCAAATTGCTACGAAGCTTGCATCTACAAGAAAGTGAGTGGGAGCTCGGTGGCGTTCGGTACTATATGTGGATGACATATTGATTATTGGAAATGACATCAACATGCTTAACGATGTGAAGAGTTATTTGAACAAGTTTTTTTCAATGAAAGACCTAGGTGAAGCTGCTTATATATTGGGCATCAAGATCTATAGAGATAGACAAAGACGCCTGATAACTTTAAGCCAGAGTACATACCTAGACAAAGTTCTGAAAAGGTTCAGAATGGATAAGGCAAAGAAAGGTTCAGTGCCCATGTTGTCAGGTAAGATATTGAGCAAGGCTCAGTGTCCAGCTATGGTAAATGATAGGGAAGCTATGAGCAAAGTGCCTTATGCCTCGGCCATAGGTTCCATCATGTATGCCATGCTATGTACTAGACCGGATGTGTCCAATGCTCTTAGTTTGACGAGCAGGTATCAAAGTGATCTAGGAGTGGAACACTGGACAGCCGTGAAGAACATCCTAAAGTACCTAAATAGAACTAAAGAAATGTTCTTAGTCTATGGGGGTGATGAAAATCTCGTCGTAAAAGGTTACGTCGACGCTAGTTTCGACACCGACAAGGATGATTCTAAATCTCAGACAGGATACGTGTATATTTTGAATGGAGGAGCTGTGAGCTGGAGAAGCTGCAAGCAAAGCGTGATCGCGGGATCTACAGTAGAAGCGGAATACATGGTTGCTGCAGAAGCGTCAAGTGAAGGAGTTTGGATCACGAACTTCATCACTGAGCTTGGCGTGGTTCCAAGTGCATTGGACCCACTGGAGATATTGTGTGACAACACTAGCGCCATAGCACTTGCTAAGGAACCAAGATATCATCCAAAGACCAAGCATATCAACCGCAAGTTTCATATAATCCGAGATTATATAGCAGATGGAGATCTGAAGATCAGCAAAGTACATACAGATCTGAATGTCGCAGATCCATTGACTAAACCTCTTCCACGTGTAAAACATGATCAGCACCTCAGTGCCATGGGTGTAAGATTGTTGCTAGATGTAAACTAGATTATTGACTCTAGTGCAAGTGGGAGACTGTTGGAATTATGCCCTAGAGGCAATAATAAAGATGTTATTATTATAATTCTTGTTCATGATAATGTTTATATTCCATGCTAGAATTGTATTAAGCGGAAACTTTAATACTTGTGTGGTTTGTGAACAACACCATGTCCCTAGTATGCCTCTATGGACTAGCTCATTGATTAATGATGGTTAAGGTTTCCTAGCCATGGACATGAGTTGTCGATTAATAATGAGATCATATCATTGGGAGAATGATATGGTGGACAGACCCAAACTAAGAGAAGCAATTAGATCGTGGCATCGTGTTCGTCTTTGCGAAGCTTTTCTTATGTCAAATATTGTATTCCTTAGACCATAATATAATACAACTCCCTGGTATCGGAAGAAATCTTTGAGGTCATCAAACGTCATCCTATGAGAGGGTGATCATAAAGGTGTCTCTCAGGTGATCGGAAAGTATCTGTTGGGTTGTATGTATCGAGATGGGATTTGTCCCTCCCAAGTTGGAGAGATATACTTCGGGCCCACTTGGTAATCGATATCAACACCGCTTGCAAGCATGTGGTTAAGGAGTTAATCACAAAGTGATATCGGATTACGGAACGAGTAAAGTACTTGCTGTGAATGAGATTGAACTAGGTATGACGGTACCGACGATCGAATCTCAGGCAAGTAAAATATCGCGAGACGAAGGGAATATACATATGGGATTGATTGAATCCTAGCATCGTGGTTCATCCGATATGATCATCGATGAATGTGTGGGAGTCAATATGGGTTACCAGACCCCGCTGTTGATTATTGATAGAAGATCATGTCTGCATATTCTCGAACCCGCAGGGTCACACACTTAACGTGTCTCGAAGCTAGGATAGATTGGATAATTGGTTTATGAGTTTTTGTTCGGAGTCTCGGATGGGATCCGGGACATCACGAGAGGTTCCGGAGTGGTCCGGAGAATAAGATTCATATAAGGCAGTGCAGTTTTTGGAGTTCGGAATTGTTCCAGGTTAATCGGTATTGTACCGGAAGCTTCTAGAACCTTCCGGAAGGGGGCCAACGTGGCCCCACCTTCCGGGAGGGGCATGGGCCTATGAGGGAGTGCCCTGGCCGCATTGTGCCAGGGGCACAAGGCCCCATAAGGCCCAGCCGGCCAAGAGAGGTTTAAACTCGAGATAGACCTTCTAGAAGGGGTTTGCCCCCACTCCTTATCCTATGGGGCCGCGGTTTGGGCTTGGGGAGGGCTAGGGCGCCCCTCTATATAAAGAGGGGTGGGGGCGCACCAACCCCCCACACCTTCCCCTCCATCCCTAGCTGCCATGCTGCCCTCCTCTCTCCCTCCCGACTGTTTGTAGGCGAAGCCCTGCTGCAGAAATTCTCCACCATATACACCACGCCGTCGTGTTGTAGATCCAATCCGTCTCTCCACCATACTTGCTGGTCCGAGGAAGGAGGAGACGTCGAGGTGCTGCACGTGTGCATCTCGCGGAGGCACCGCCACTTGTGGTGCTAGATCGGATCGGATCGCGAGGAGGAGAAGCGAGTACGACTACATCACCCACGTCCCGACAAACGTTCGGCTGTGCGAATCTTCAAGGGTATGAAGATCTAATCCAATCTCTCTCGTTGTTGTCATCTCCTAGATTAGATCTTGGCTTTCCCTCTGTTCGCATCCGTAGAAAATTTTGATTTACTATGCCGCGAATCCCTTTATTGGTATAGTATCAGCTTGCTAAATTGCAATTGCTAGCTTGCATATTCAACTAGTAGCATTAGGCTTGCCTTGTGCAGAGCAGTGGTTGAAGTTCTCCTCGGCTTCTTCTTCGTAGAATCCTCCTTCCTCCTCGTATCCTTGGTCGGTACTAGCGTCTATAAATAAATACGATGGACACAATCACCAAACAATACTTAACTACTTGCAATCATCACACACAAGGGTCCTATAGATGATCTAACATCATCTCTAACATTACAAGACTAAGGCTTGGTTTAATTCCTTTTATTTTTAGAAAAGTAATTTCTACTCATTGAAAAACTACTTAAGATTTAATATTCTCCAAACCAAACATGGGATCATGTTGACACATGTCATCACCCCATATTTTAGTCCATGGGAATATGATTTAAAGTGGTGTCACAATTTAATAAGGTTTTACCTTTTTATTTTAATTAAATAAAGTGACTAGAAATGCCTATGTAGCATTCTTTTATTACTTGAATATTAATTCTGCAAGTAAACCTATATATTTTTATATATTCTTAAAGTTATGGTTAAATGTGATTTTTGAGAGTTGGAATCAACTCAAAATCTATTATGGTTTAAATTTGAAAAATGTTTGAATGCAGAAAAGATTCTGCCTTGTTATTTTTACCATGGGTGATCTATAGATCCAAATGACTTGAATCCAATGGTATTGGATTCAGCATTCCCAGACCTTTCTAACAAAATTAGTTTCATTCAATTTGGTTCACTGAATCGACCTGGGTTGATTTTTGAAACTGGGTACAGAATTGAGTTTGAATCTAAATAGAAAAATCTAAATTCAAACGAGTGGGCTGCGCGGGAACTGTTAACGGGCCGGCCCAGTGACACTCCGCGGCGCGGGGCTCAGCTGACAGGGGGGTTCCACCAGTCAGTGGCTCTTTAAACGCGAAGCGGTACGGGGCAATACGGGACGTTCGATCTGGTTCTAATCCAACGGCTGGGAGTCATCGTCGACGTTGAGCAACGCCGGCGAGACAGAAACCTAGCGCGGATAGTGGGGGTTGCTGGGGGATCACCGGGGTTCAGGCGAGGGTCGGCGAGGCGGGCGAACAACGAAGTCGACGACGGCGAACTCAGGGGTGGTCGCGGCAGCTCCTGGGGTGGACGAAATCGACGGCGCCCTTCTTCTCCAGAGGCGGCCTGCTCTGGCGCAATTCCGGCGATGTGCTGCTCGCCTTGCTCCGGGACTGAGGTGGGGTGGTTCTAGGTGAGAGAGGAGTGGAATCGTGTGAAGAATTCAAGCGGGGGAGTCCTCTATTTATAGTCTCGATGGTGAGACCGAACGGCATGGAAGGGCGACGGTGGCGACATGGCTACGGGCTTCTAGAGGCATGGCCGGCGGTGGCGATCGCTTGGTGGTCTCCTGGCGATGCTCTACGGCTTTAATGCGTTTGTAGGGGCGGTGCGGTTTGGTCTAGAACACGCGACGCTCTGCGCGGCAGAGGCGGCGTCTTCGACGGAGAGCGGTGGCTGTGCATCATGGGGCGGGAAACGGGGATGTCTGGCGGCTTCCTGGGTCGGTGGTGATAGTATATGCACGCGGCGAGGGCGGCGCGCGGTCTGTGGGATTCGGTCGAGGGTGGCGCTCTGGCGCATGCTCGGCACGGTTGGCAGAGGCACGGGCGCGGTACGTGAGTGTGGTCCAGTGGTTGGCAAGGTTCAAGCGTTGGACAGGGAGTGGCGGTGGACGGTGGGCTGCCTCCCAGACATGCTGGCTAGGCTTGGTTCTCCTCCTAGCTTGCTGTCGACATGGGGGTGACAAAGTTGGCTTCGGCTGTTCACCATTGATGACATTGGCAAGCTCACAGTGGTGCTAGTGCTTGGTTTAGTTAGCTATATGATCTACTTAGGTTGTTGTGAGCTAGAAAGGGAACAAGTTAGGCAAGAATCACTGCTCACAATAGTGTTTTGATTTTATTTGATTTGTGTCTGCCAAGTGTTTGATGAAATGGCCGCATGAATTCAAGTTTTGAATTTTGAAAAGATTTTCGGTGGGTGTGCTAGGTTGGTGCTGGTGAGTCTGCAGATGCTTGGGTTTTGAAAGTTGAGCTTGTTTGAGTGGTTTTTGAAAAAGTGGGATCTTCCCATATGATAAAGATTCAATTTTGAATTGCCATTTAAACTATGCATTTGAAAGTTTCTGGATGATCACAAAGTGGGCCTTCATACTTTGTTATGAGTACAATCAAGGGGTGCAAAGATCTAGAAAAGTTTCTGTTAGTTTCTGAAAGTTTGAGACAACCAAAGTAGGCATGGGAGTTAAATTGGTCAAAATGACCATTCCTTTATTTTATTTGTTTTGATTTACTTGTCTTTGGGAAAAGTGTGGGAAATGTTTTAGATGATGTTTATTTCACCTAAGAAACATTTTACAAGCAAGGAAACACACAAACAAGGTGGTTCAAAAGAATTTCAAATTCAATGCATACTCATATGCATGCATTCATAACTTTATTTAGAAAAGTTTTTGTTAACTCTAATTTTGATGCTTAGAGTTTGATGATCCAAGTTCAATATTTTTGGGATGTTACACCTTTCTTGTATGAATTTAACAGCATCGTTTAATTGTCTTGGCGTGACCCGTATTCTTGCCTCCGACGACAAATAGACGAGCCCGATGCCGTCGTGAACTCCAGCGAGTGATTGCCGACAACTCCGTGGGCCCCTGTCCATCCTACGGCCACCTTGAGCACCGTAGCAACCCCGCAAACCCGGTGATCCCCTCTTTCCTCTTCCTTGCTTCTTGTTTCACCAGAACCGCCGCAAGAAGAACGCCAATGCCGCCAGCCACCGTCGCAGCGCTGCCCATCTTTGGCCAAACTTCTGTGCGCCGTTCGATTTAGATCTGATGGACGCGATAGATGACTTAAACGAACCGTTAAGTTTGCATCTGTGCCGCACGATCTGCTTTTAATCCAATGTGGCATCCCGCAAAACCACTACTAGAAAATCGCGTTGATTTTGTGCATTGCATCATCATGACCGCATGCTCATGTCATCATGCCACATTGCATTTGAGTATCGCCAGCATCTTGCATTTGCTTGCATAAAACTATTTGCAGAAAAACCTGTCTTTATTTTCTAAATGCCCCGTCTTGTTTTCAAAATGCAAACCCCGGGTCTCCGGATTATTTTTGTTTGTCTGCTACGGTTTGCAAACGGCCCATTTAAAGCAAATAAAATATTAAATTATTTTAGTGGGAGCAGTCGAACGGGCCGAAACGACCCGAACGACCACCCCCAGTCCAAACAATCGGCCCACCCGTAATCCTTTTGCTACCAGATAACCTACCCAGCCCTCCCCTCCACATCACCCCACCCAATCCCCACCTGACACCTCACCTCTCCCCTCCCTCTACCCTATCCCATGCTGCCACTTGGCCTCTCTCCCTCTCTCCCCAATCACCCACCACACAACACACAACACACACACATACCCTGCCTAGCACCCACACACCACACACCAAACACAACACACGCACACAACACGCAACAGCCCCGCGTGGCCCCCACCCGGCGGTCCCACCTTCCCCGCACGGGATCCTCCCTCCCCGCCGTGTTCCTCTCTCTCGCGCGCTCGCCCCGTCCCTTTCTTCCTCCCCTCCGGCCACTCCTCTCTCTCCACCCCGTCGCCTCCCCTCCGGCCGGCGATCCCCCTCACCCGAACGTCCCCCGCGAGCTCCTCCCTCCCGTCTTCCTCCTCCGCCTCCAGCACCCAACCCCGTCCCCTTCTCCCTCCAGCCTCGACCTCCGCACTGCACGCCTCCTGGGCCGCCACCGCCAAGTCGTCTCCTCCTCCTCGGCGTCACTGCGCCCGCCGGGCCCGCCTCCTCCTCGCCAGAGCCGCCTCACCTCCGCTCCTCCCCCATCGGCGCCGTTCCCCGCCCCGCGTTCCTCGCCGGAGGCCCTCTGCGGCCGCTGTTACGCCAGCCGCCTCCACCTTCCATCTCCCTCGCCTCGAGACGCCGCCGCCTCTCTCCGTCTTCGCCAAGGGCGCCCGCATCTCCTTCGCCCGCCGCCCGGAGCTCGTCGCCGCCCTCGCCTGCGACCTCCGCTTCGCCCCGCTCGCCCGCTGCTCTCCGCCCGCCGGTTACGCTCCGCCCGCCTCGCCGGTTCTCCGCTCCGCACCGCCTCGCTGCTCCACCGCCTCGCCTCAGCGCCGCAGCCACCAAGCCCAAGCGCCCCTTCCTCCATAGCCGCCGCGTACCCTCTCTCCGCTCCGGCCCACCCTCTCCGCCCGTCGCCGCCGCCCGCCGCGCCAGACGACCTGCCTCGCCGCCGCGACCCTCGCTCAGCGGCGCGCGCGTTCCCCGCGCGACCTCGTGCCGCCAAGTGCTGCCGCCGCGGTGCCCTCCTCGCACCTTCCTCGTCCACTCGCGTCGACCGCCACCGCAGCATCGCCGGTTCGACCTTGCATCGCCTGTGTCCGTCGCCCCGGGAGTAGTACAGAAGAAGTTGACTCAGTGCCTCTGGTGTCATGTGTTGTAAGTTCCTGCACAAACCTGAAGGCCGTCTGGCATCGAGGTGATGTCCGTGAGATAAATTGTGTGGCTTTGTTCAAAGATCCCGACACCCGAACCCAAGTCCGCCATCGACACCAAGACGGAACCCCAAGGCCTTCGACAAAACAAGAAACGCCAAGTACTCCTTCCTGGCTTCGAAGCCCGGCCCGGGGACCGACAGGATCTCCAACACGGCCGCTAGTAACCTCATCGTGGAACTCCGAGCTCTCCTCGGGGACCGAGAACGCTCCCGCCGCGACCGAACCCTATAACCGCCAAGACCGTCGACACGAACCGACGACCGCGAATGCGACAGGATCGTCCCCGGAACACCAATTACTTCCCCCTGAACGCCAAGTTCGCCGACACGGGTGCGACGAGTATTTCCTCGAGGACGCCGAGTGCTTCACCCCGGACTCCAAGATCTCCGCGCGAGACGACAAGACCGCCAACATGGCCCGACTACCACGGATACTACAAGAGCGACCCCGACCCGGAAGAATCCGATGCGCCCCGACGCCAAACCAAGTCCTGCTCCCCGAATGCGACAAGATCTACCTCAGTTGTCCGAGAACGAACCCGTCGGACCCTGAACCCCGAGACCGACCCCGAACCCCGGAACCCCAAGATCGCCGAACCCTAATGTGTGACCCTTATCCGAACCCTATTTTTATAAATGCTAAACATAAAACCTGTTGCATATTAAGTTGTCATACTCTCATGCATATTTGTGTGGTTTGGGGGCCTTATGCCGATTCACCATATAATTAAATATGGGGCCCATATGCGGGCAAATCTAGCCTTATATTGGCCTCATTTAAACTTGTGTAGCGAACCAGTACTATCTTGTGCCATGTTAAAACAACATTTAATTTGCGGGGTAGCTAAACAACATGAACCACCTAATTAATGCCAGGACCCCGGTTCCGCTTAATATGGCCTAATTGCATCGCACCTTTGCCATGTCATACATCATGCATGCATCATGCCGATCTTCTGCCGTTGTATTAAATAGTGCATCCGGTGTTTATTCTAGTGTTTTGCTTCTTCGCGGATAAGGCCGTTGAGTTGATGTGAGCTTCGCCCCGATCTTCGGTTGAACCTTCGACAATGTTTTCAGGCGAGCATCTCCCCCTTTCTACCTATCTTACTTTATAGTATTTTACTCCTTCCTGTTGATCTATTTCTATCTGTGTTGCGATGCTCTAGTTTTCGTACCCGTGATATCCCTTGCAGCCCTATATTGCCTTGGACACATCCTATTACCTGTTGTTTGTTAGATAGTTGGACTTGCGCGTCGTAGTCGCCTGCTCAAGTGTTGTTGCGTGTCGTCAATTGCCACAGTTGTTGGAGCCTTGCCGCATGTTGATGTCGGAGATGTTTATGGCTTTACTTATCGTTCACTTTAAATTCCTGTTTAACAACTAAAATTGAAGTAAGCAGAGGCATCGGTGGGTGATAGATAATATTTGGTTTCCGAACGCCCACTTGTGTCCCGTAGGACCCGAGTACTTGATACTTGTTCCTTGATTTATCGCGCTATCCACATCCGGGAGGTATATGGGACCCCCCTGAGCCAGAGCTTGATTCAGTCTTATTTCTTAGGGCCACAAACTAGTTTGAGGTTTTATTTACGATCCTGTACTTATGCCATGCTTTACTGCTTTATTTAAATTGTGCGACAGATAGCACCTGTACTGTTATGATCGGGACACGATTCCGCGGTGTCGACAAGCCCAGTTTTGGGTTCCCAGTCGTTCACAGCCGTCTACCCAAACCTTGAGTCCGTCTCGAGTCACCGTTCGCTATGGTCTACTCAATGGGGTGGCCTGAAATAATTCTGAATCCTGTGATTGCTTTGTCGTGAAGGCCTCGTTGGGTTTTGATTTGGTTTTTCCGAGGTTGATCGAGCGTGTGTTGCTATTGGTGCACCCCGGCCGGGTAAAACTTTCTGAAAGCCGTGTCCGCGGTTATGGACGACTTGGAGCACAGTATCTCAACCATAGACAAGCATAACTTAAGTAATACTATAAATTTGACTTTATAATGACTAGTAATCAGCTTCACTATAATGGAATGGCTAAATAATACTGCCCACAATTGCTTGTTTGGGTCGTCGCCAACGACCATTGTATCTGACTAGTAAGTATTGCAACTACAACGGAATGGCTAAATAAAAGTACCAACAACTGCTGGGTTTTGGGTTTATCTCATGCTATATGTATCTGATTAGTAAGTGTTGTAACTACAACGGAATAATTAACTAAAACGGCCCACTGCTTATTTTATCAGGATGATTATCTACACCTGACTAGTAATTGCTGCAACGATAACCGAATAAATAAAACTGCCAACGGTGTGAGTTCCTCGGCTGACCTCCTCGTTGGTCTCGAGGGGGAAACGCCAGGATGGGTTTGTTTGATGATAGTATCAGGGTGGATCCGAATAGGTCTTCCTTACCCCTCTCTGATAGCCGCTAGTTGTACCGAGTCTCTATAGGTTGTTTAGTACATGCTGCCGCTGCCGCTTCAGTCCACCATACCTATGTAGGCGAGGACCGCCGAATTCTAGCCTCGCTGCATCGGCCTCGATCTTGACGCCTCTTTTCCTTTGCCCTTTGTCGGCACCCCTTTTGTTTAAGCAGGTTTTGGGATCGACGTCGTTAGCAGGGTTACCCTTCCGGCTTGGCCTGGGCAGGGTTATGGACGCCATTGGTTATTCTTCAGGGCTCTTAGCCCCATTTGCATCTTGTCCGTAGTCGGACGCTCTATCAGTTTTCCAGGTGATTTGGATCTTTGTATATTATATATGTATTCTTGACTCATTGAGTCGCTGTTGTATATATCTGTTCTGTGGGTCCCATCGAGGACTGTTGTGTAATGTTATTACTTCGTTTTCCACCCGCACGAAAGTGCCTGGTGGGCACCTTTGAATCGTTTCTATGCGGGTTTGGCGGGAAACGCTGAAGCTTGCATAGGTCCGATTCTGAGGGTGTTACAGAGTGGTATCAGAGCTCAGCAGTTGCGATACCCCACAAGTCCAGCCTGTAGGATAACCTAGCTAACGGCCGAAGTAGAGTGTCAAAACTATTTTGCAAAACCGGTTGGATAGTTTTGGTTAGGTCTGCTTTTACTCCTTACCTCTCTGCTATTCTCCTCTTATCTCTACGCGTTTTAAATCCGCTCTCTTCTCTTTCTTCGAGTCCAGGAATTCTCGTTATTGGGTTTCCGTCGTACCTTCAGGGTTTCGCTTCCTCCTCTGATAACGGTATTCTACCATCCGATGTTCATGCTGACTGAGGAGTTCGTCTACTGTGGTACCATTCTTTGTTCCTTGTTTGTGCCTTCCGGTGTTTTCCGACGCGACGACATCCTCTACGCCAGATCCGATGCAGAGTCTGCATCACTCCTTTGTTTCCGAACCTCGCTTGTCGAGATCTTCAGTCTAATTCCGAGAGTTGGTTGCCTAATCCGCCTATTCGTGTGCAGAGTAATGGTTTGGGTGCGCGATGGACTGATCACCATCCGACTACTCTTATCATTCGCTCTTGTACATCGAATCAGTGGATCCAGCAGTTTTACTCTGTCCACGGAAGTTAGGGGTGGCTTTATTTGTTGATACCTCTACTTTCGACCTTTTGTTCCCGGAGTGTTCTCTCGACGATCAGGATCAACGACCTCTTGTTAGTTGTGTCGCGAGGATCTACACGAAGCGAGAAGACGCAGATCGCCGACCTTCCTTCCGGTACCATGAGGCGGATCTCGAGGGCGAGATCCATTGTTAGTGGTGTCGAATTGTGGCATCCCGCAAAACCACTACTAGAAAATCGCGTTGATTTTGTGCATTGCATCATCATGACCGCATGCTCATGTCATCATGCCACATTGCATTTGAGCATCGCCAGCATCTTGCATTTTCTTGCATAAAACTATTTGCAGAAAAACCTGTCTTTATTTTCTAAACGCCCCGTCTTGTTTTCAAAATGCAAACCCCGGGTCTCCGGATTATTTTTGTTTGTCTGCTACGGTTTGCAAACGGCCCGTTTAAAGCAAATAAAATATTAAATTATTTTAGTGGGGGCAGTCGAACGGGCCAAAACGACCCGAACGACCACCCCCAGTCCAAACAATCGGCCCACCCGTAATCCTTTTGCTACCAGATAACCTACCCAGCCCTCCCCTCCACATCACCCCACCCAATCCCCACCTGACACCTCACCTCTCCCCTCCCTCTACCCTATCCCACGCTGCCACTTGGCCTCTCTCCCTCTCTCCCCAATCACCCACCACACAACACACAACACACACACACATACCCTGCCTAGCACCCACACACCACACACCACACACCAAACACAACACACGCACACAACACGCAACAGCCCCGCGTGGCCCCCACCCGGCGGTCCCACCTTCCCCGCACGGGATCCTCCCTCCCCGCCGCGTTCCTCTCTCTCGCGCGCTCGCCCCGTCCCTTTCTTCCTCCCATCCGGCCACTCCTCTCTCTCCACCTGCCGCCTCCTCCTCGGGCGATCCCCTCACCCAGGCCCCCGCGAGCTCCTCCCTCCCGTCTTCCTCCTCCGCCTCCAGCACCCAACCCCGTCCCCTTCTCCCTCCAGCTCCCTGACCTCCGCCGCTGGCACGCCTCCCTGCTGGGCCGCCACCGCCGCCGTCAGTCCGTCTCCTCCCCCTCAGGCGTCTGCGCCGCCGCGCCCGCCGGCCCGCTCCCTCCCTCCTCGCCAGAGCCGCCTCACCTCCGCTCCTCCCCCATCGGCGCCGTTCCCCGCCCCGCGTTCCTCGCCGGAGGCCCTCTGCGGCCGCCGTTCGTCGCCAGGCCACCTCCACCTTCCATCTCCCTCGCCTCGAGACGCCGCCTCCTCTCCGGTCTTCTCGCCATGGCGCCGCATCTCCCTCTCGCCCGCGCCCCGAGCTTCGTCGGCCGCCTGCGACCTCCGCTCGCCGCCCCGCTCCGCCCGCCGCCTGCTCCGCCCGCCGGCTCCCACCGCCTCGCCTCAGCGCCAGCCGCCAAGCCCGCGCCGCCTTCCTCCATAGCCGGCGTACCCTCTCTCCGCCGCCATAGCGCCGCCCGGCCCACCCTCTCCGCCGGCCGCGCTTCCGCCGCCTCCGCGCCGGGGGCCGACCTCTGCCTCGCCGCCGGGACCCTCGGCTCAGCAGCGCCGCGCGCGTTCCCCTTCGCCGCGACCTCGTGCCCGCCAAGTGCTGCCTCGCCGGTGCCCTCCCCGCACCTTCCTCGTCCACCTCGCGTCCGACCCGCCACCGCAGCATCGTCGCGGTTCGACCTTGCATCGCCTGTGTCCGTCGCCCCGGGAGTAGTACAGAACAAGTTGACTCAGTGCCTCTGGTGTCATGTGTTGTAAGTTCCTGCACAAACCTGAAGGCCGTCTGGCATCGAGGTGATGTCCGTGAGATAAATTGTGTGGCTTCGTTCAAAGATCCCGACACCCGAACCCAAGTCCGCCATCGACACCAAGACGGAACCCCAAGGCCTTCGACAAAACAAGAAACGCCAAGTACTCCTTCCTGGCTTCGAAGCCCGGCCCGGGGACCGACAGGATCTCCAACACGGCCGCTAGTAACCTCATCGTGGAACTCCGAGCTCTCCTCGGGGACCGAGAACGCTCCCGCCGCGACCGAACCCGATAACCGCCAAGACCGTCGACACGAACCGACGACCGCGAATGCGACAGGATCGTCCCCGGAACACCAAGTACTTCCCCCTGAACGCCAAGTTCGCCGACACGGGTGCGACGAGTATTTCCTCGAGGACGCCGAGTGCTTCACCCCGGACTCCAAGATCTCCGCGCGAGATGACAAGACCGCCAACATGGCCCAACTACCACGGATACTACAAGAGCGACCCCGACCCGGAAGAATCCGATGCGCCCCGACGCCAAACCAAGTCCTGCTCCCCGAATGCGACAAGATCTACCTCAGTTGTCCGAGAACGAACCCGTCGGACCCTGAACCCCGAGACCGACCCCGAACCCCGGAACCCCAAGATCGCCGAACCCTAATGTGTGACCCTTATCCGAACCCTTATTTTTATAAATGCTAAACATAAAACCTGTTGCATATTAAGTTGTCATACTCTCATGCATATTTGTGTGGTTTGGGGGCCTTATGCCGATTCACCATATAATTAAATATGGGGCCCATATGCGGGCAAATCTAGCCTTATATTGGCCTCATTTAAACTTGTGTAGCGAACCAGTACTATCTTGTGCCATGTTAAAACAACATTTAATTTGCGGGGTAGCTAAACAACATGAACCACCTAATTAATGCCGGGACCCCGGTTCCGCTTAATATGGCCTAATTGCATCGCACCTTTGCCATGTCATACATCATGCATGCATCATGCCGATCTTCTGCCGTTGTATTAAATAGTGCATCCGGTGTTTATTCTAGTGTTTTGCTTCTTCGCAGATAAGGCCGTTGAGTTGATGTGAGCTTCGCCCCGATCTTCGGTTGAACCTTCGACAATGTTTTCAGGCGAGCATCTCCCCCTTTCTACCTATCTTACTTTATAGTATTTTACTCCTTCCTGTTGATCTATTGCTATCTGTGTTGCGATGCTCTAGTTTTCATACCCGTGATATCCCTTGCAGCCCTATATTGCCTTGGACACATCCTATTACCTGTTGTTTGTTAGATAGTTGGACTTGCGCGTCGTAGTCGCCTGCTCAAGTGCTGTTGCGTGTCGTCAATTGCCACAGTTGTTGGAGCCTTGCCGCATGTTGATGTCGGAGATGTTTATGGCTTTACTTATCGTTCACTTTAAATTCCTGTTTAACAACTAAAATTGAAGTAAGCAGAGGCATCGGTGGGTGATAGATAATATTTGGTTTCCGAACGCCCACTTGTGTCTCGTAGGACCCGAGTACTTGATACCTGTTCCTTGATTTATCGCGCTATCCACATCCGGGAGGTATATGGGACCCCCCTGAGCCAGAGCTTGATTCAGTCTTATTTCTTGGGGCCACAAACTAGTTTGAGGTTTTATTTACGATCCTGTACTTATGCCATGCTTTACTGCTTTATTTAAATTGTGCGACAGATAGCACCTATACTGTTTAGGATCGGGACACGATTCCGCGGTGTCGACAAGCCCAGTTTTGGGTTCCCAGTCGTTCACAGCCGTCTACCCAAACCTTGAGTCCGTCTCGGAGTCAGCTGGCTTCGTTGCGGGTCTACTCAATGGGGTGGCCCCCTGAAATAATTCTGAATCCTGTGATTGCTTTGTCGTGAAGGCCTCGTTGGGTTTTGATTTGGTTTTTCCGAGGTTGATCGAGCGTGTGTTGCTATTGGTGCACCCCGGCCGGGTAAAACTTTCTGAAAGCCGTGTCCGCGGTTATGGACGACTTGGAGCACAGTATCTCGACCATAGACAAGCATAACTAAAGTAATACTATAAATTTGACTTTATAATGACTAGTAATCAGCTTCACTATAATGGAATGGCTAAATAATACTGCCCACAATTGCTTGTTTGGGTCGTCGCCAACGACCATTGTATCTGACTAGTAAGTATTGCAACTACAACGGAATGGCTAAATAAAAGTACCAACAACTGCTGGGTTTTGGGTTTATCTCATGCTATCTGTATCTGATTAGTAAGTGTTGTAACTACAACGGAATGATTAACTAAAACGGCCCACTGCTTATTTTATCAGGATGATTATCTACACCTGACTAGTAATTGCTGCAACGATAACCGAATAAATAAAACTGCCAATGGTGTGAGTTCCTCGGCTGACCTCCTCGTTGGTCTCGAGGGGGAAACGCCAGGATGGGTTTGTTTGATGATAGTATCAGGGTGGATCCGAATAGGTCTTCCTTACCCCTCTCTGATAGCCGCTAGTTGTACCGAGTCTCTATAGGTTGTTTAGTGCATCTTTGCTGCCGCTGATCCACCATACCTATGTGGCGAGGACGCAGAATTCTAGCCTCGCCGTGCACTCGCCTCGATCGACGCTCCTCTTTTTCCTTTGCCCTTTGGCACCCTTTTGTTTTAAGGTTTTGGGATCGGCGTCGTTAGCGGTTACCCTTCCACGCTTGGGGCGGGGTTATGGACGCCATTGGTTATTCTTCAGGGCTCTTAGCCCCATTTGCATCTTGTCCGTAGTCGGACGCTCTATCAGTTTTCCAGGTGATTTGGATCTTTGTATATTATATCTGTATTCTTGACTCATTGAGTCGCTGTTGTATATATCTGTTCTGTGGGTCCCATCGAGGACTGTTGTGTAATGTTATTACTTCGTTTTCCACCCGCACGAAAGTGCCTAGTGGGCACCTTTGAATCGTTTCTATGCGGGTTTGGCGGGAAACGCTGAAGCTTGCATAGGTCCGATTCTGAGGGTGTTACATCCAACGCACGACACTGCTCGATCCAGACGAATTGGTATGGACCAATAGGAACACACCACGTGGCCTGAGACTTGTTTTAAAATTAGAAATGTCCTATTAGATGTTTGATTTTATAAAATTCATAACTTTAAATCCGCACGTCCAAATTTTGCAAACTTTACATCATTGGAATCAGAAAAAAAGAGTATTTTCCAACCATGCACTTTGTTTAGTGTTTTGCTTCTGTAAAATTAGTTGTTTTTGCAGAAACATGTGTAGGCATATTTTGTGTATAAAATTTATTCTAAAAATGTTTTTAGGGTAAAATATTTTGTAAATGGATTGTTTTGAACCTACTGACCATAGAAACCAACTTTTGGATTTAAAAATATATTTTGTGACACTTAGGAATTATTCCTTTGAATTAAAGCATTTCTAGTTAAATAAAAATGTTGATTATGGTTTAAAAATGGTTTTGAGTAAAACCTTTGGACAATTATTTTATTTAAACTCTCTGACCCTAAACACCAAGCTTTGGAGTTAAAAATATATTTGGTAAACCCTAGTAAAATTATTACTTTGTTCAAAGGCATTTCCAACAAAATAAAATGTTGCTTTGATTTTAAAATGGATTTTGGATGAAACCCTTTGCAAATGGAATTGTTTTAAACATTATGACCATAAACATTAATATTGGTGTTTAAAACATTTTGGCTAACACTAGAAATTATTATTTGAATAAAATCAATTCTAGCAAAACAAAGGGATTTAAAGTGGCCATTTTCACTAACTTGTTATCAAATGGTTTTGCCACTTTGATAAATGACCAATAGGTGTGTTAAAATGATTATAACCTATTAGAAACCACTTTTCCAAATAAAACAATATTTGGCATGCTTGCATGCATTGCTTTGTTTTTATTATTTTATGTGTTGAAATGTTTGAATGCTAGATTGAATTTGTGCCTTGATTGAATTGTCATGAAATTTGAAGAGTGTGACTATTGCAAGGTCAAGGAGTGAACTTATATTCTCTACCAAAAAGGCAAGTGGTGCTTCATACTTTTGTCCTATTATTTTCAATATGCATTAGTGATGTTTTGAGTAGGACTTGCATGGAATTTTACTAAGTATGCTATGCCATGGGAAATCCTAGTAGATGATGCCTTAGTAGAATTTCCTAAGTTAAGATCACTACTACTATCATGCTTAGATTATCTAGTAGAAAACAAGAGTGCATTATATTCATGCTATGAAATATTTCTATGTCAAATGACTTGTGTTTTGTTTAATAAAACAACTATGTGAATAAATCACCTGGGTGGAATGGGACTTGCATGGATGGATTTTTGTTGAGTGGTTACCAGGGCCCAATTTTCAATGGCCTACCCTGTGTATCTCACTTGTGGAATGCCACCCAGGAACAAAGAGATTTGAGATGTCAAATGTTGAGAAGCTTCAAGTGCAGCCACTTGGCATTATGGGATCTGCCTGGATCATATAGGTTGCAATAACTTAGCCAGATGGACAGTTGGTGGTAGGGGTTTATAGGTTTGGAGCGCGTCTATTTTGGTCTAAGGGAAGGCTTCTAAAAGATCTTGTCTCGATGCATGTCGAGTCTTATGGGTAAAGTGCACCACCTCTCGAGAGAGTAAAATCTAAGTACTTAGCCGTGTCCCCGGCAATGGAGAATTTGAGCATCAAGACATGGAAGCTATCAAGAATCTCCTCATCCCAATTTCTAAGTTAAAAACTTGTGATTGAACAAGGGTTAAAGGATCACTAATTTCTATTGGTAGATGCCTTGGGTGATTTTGACAAATAAAAACTTAGTGTTTTAAAATTACAAGGAAAATCTATTTTGAGCAAAGCAAGCTCCACTTATCCAAATGCATATAGATGATAGATACCACTATTCTACCATAGTATCACTTGTCAATACAATTCAAATGTATTGACCCTTGTGGCTGTAACTTATTATGTTGCAGGTTTGTTTGATGTTAGTGAAGTGTGTTGAATAGGATTACAAGTCTACAACCAACATGATTGCATGTGGCACTTTGAAGATGAAGGACTCCATGCTATAGTTATTTCTGTTGCATTGTAATAAGATAGTCAAATGAGCTATGTAAGATGTAATGAATTAATTTATTCTTGGTTATAAAGTTGTATTATGACCTTTGTTTCTTGATATTATATCTTAAACTGTGGAAGCTAGATATTGATCCAGGGACTAGCATTGTAAACATGGGGATCTCTACCTTATTAAAGGTTGGGACCTCTACACCATGTCAAACAAGGTTTCATTGCATATCTCGATTATTCCATACTCATATGGTGTTTCGGGAACGATTCCTCAAATCTTAGTGTTATGCTAAACTTGTAACTCAAATATCTTCCTTTATGATCCTATCATAAATTCTTTATTTTCTTGTTACATTGATTTTGCAATTCATCTTGAAAGTCTTTGAACTTTTCAAATGTTTCACACTTCATCCTCATTAATTAAAATATTCATATCTTGACTCAATTTTTTGGAGAAAGCATATGAAGTTGAAATCCATCGCTCTCGACTACACGTAATGGACTTAATACATCAAATATGTGCAAATTCCAATAATCTAGTCATTCGTTCCCTTTTGTCCTATGAACGGAGTTTTAATTATCTCTAGGAAAGTTTCACAAGCGTCATTTGATCAAAAATCAAAAGACTCCAAAATTCCATCCACATGGAGTTTCTTCATTTTTTTCTTTCCAATATAATTTAAACGGCGATGTCACTTCCTAAGTGATCTTTCAATCAATTTGTCTTTCGAAATTTTTAGCACTAGTTTTATGGATGTGATTTCTCCAACGAGATTTGTAAATCATCCATCTTTTATGGATTATGGCAATTATTGGAACAACCCTTTTGTTCTCATAATACCTGATCGAAATAAGAATTATTGAAACAAATCTTGAAGGTAAGTTTTGATTTCAACGAGCAACACAACAAACCTTTATTTGTACTTGATGATCATCATCACATATTATTTTGCTAGTTACTTAGGCCATTGTAGTTCATGAATTGTGTTGTTTCATATGACGATTCACACCAACAAATTCAGTATCCAATACTCAAGAACTACATTGTTTAACAAGCAAAGAATATAGCCATAACATGTATATCCTCTATATAACTAAGCTAAACAATTTTAGTATTTTCTCTTCTGCCAAATATTTCTTAGATTTCTCTTTTAGTATTTATTTATCCTTTCAAAAGAATTTATCAACATCAACAGTGGCGCCATACTTATGACACATAGTCCAAAACATGTATAGTTAAATACCAATGTATTTGGACTTGCACTTTGAAGTAGATCACCATCATCAAATGTTTGGTGTTCTTTCAAATTCCATTCTTTAGTAATCTTTTAGTGTAGTAAACATTTTACCTACATCGAATATTCATCCTTATCATGGAACTATTCATGATCAAGCTACTTTAGCTTATAACGGTGAATTGCGAGTATAATGTTGCTCTTCCAAAACCTTTTGGAGAATTAGGACGACTAGCGTCTCCAACCTTTTGAAAATTCACATCAAATATGAGAACATAAACTTTGTTATATTATACTCTATCATGTTGTAATCAAAACATCGTTTTAGATATCGCAATATCTTCCACATATGATGGTTTCCAAAACAATTCTTTCAGCTCCTAGATAACCTTGATATTAAAACAATCTTTTGAATATCAAGAATCATGGAGATAAACATGATACTTATTTACTAACACTTGAATTTTCGCTCTTCATTCAATACCAATTATTAAACTTCACGGAGTAACCGGAACTTACTGAAAGTTTGCAATAGGACTTTTAAACTTTATATCAACACTTCAAAAAAATACGATACCAGTTCGTAAAGTAACTAACGAGAATTCTATAGTTCTATTATCTCAATTATAACTAAGTGCAAGGTGGTAAACGGATGCCAATGACTACAACTATGCAAATTCACTTTGATTTAATTTATGATAAATAGTGTTCAACTTTTAATCATATTGCTGTTGAACTCCCACTCAAAAAAATATCCCTCACATTGTTTTAGTGATTACATGAACCAAATCCACTATACCAAGTCTGATCATCACGTGACATGATGTAGTTTCAAAGGCGAACAATCATCATGTTCATCATATCATATATATGACTCATGCTTTACCTTTCGGTATTATGTGTTCTAAGACTATGTCTGTACATGCTAGGATCGTCAAGATGTAACCTATAGTTTCTGCATGAGAAAATTTGGCTTGCTCCCATTGTATACACTTGCAGAATCTAACACACCCGATCATCACGTGGTGCTTCAAAATAACGATCTTTGGCAACGGTGCCTACTAAGGATGAACACTTTATAACTTGATATTTTGTGAGAGGGATCATCTTATAATGCTACCATCACGATATAAGAAATACAAGATGCATAAAAGGTTTAACATCACATGCAATTCATAATATGTGATATGATATGGCCTTTCTTCTTGTGCTTCTGATCTCCATCTTCAAGCACGAACATGATCTCCATCATCACCGGCGTGGCGTCAAGGTCAATGGCACCGCTCCATGGTTTTCATCCACCAGCATCAACTATTACAACTACTTTGAATAATAGACACGTAGGTCTTAACGAAATTAAAAGACAACCATAAGGCTCCTTCTGGTTGCCGACTTACAATAAGGAACATTGCATACATCATATATAATCACAATCATGGCCATATCACATCACATCACACCACTGCAAAACAAAGTTAGACGCCTCTAATTTTCTTTGCATGTTTTACGTGGTTTTGGGCTTTCAATAAGTGTCATTCTAACTTACGAACAAGAACCACAACGTTGATACTAGTATTGTCAATCACCCATTATAAATTGAATCTTCACTATGTTGGGAGAAACAGGCACCCGCAAAGCCACTTATGCAATACAAGTTGCATGCCAAGCGTGGAGCAAGTCTCATGAACGATGTCATGTAAGGTTATCCTGGGACGCTTCATCCCACCATCCTGCAAGATGCAAAGTACACAAGAAGCAATCTACAATAAAAGCATCAACGCCCACAATGACCATTGTGTTCTACTCGTGTAACAAATCTACATATAGACACGGCTCTGATACCACTGTAGGGCTTCATAGCATGGAAAACAAAAAAATTCTACCCCATGAACACAAACAAGCCAAGATCTATCTACTAGATTGTAGCAACGAGTCGATTAGGGTACTCACCCTCGAAGATTCCAAAGCGGTTAACGAGAGAAGATTCTCGTGGGTTATGTAGCCATACACTTGCCGATCTAAAGATCGCGTAGACGATCCTTTCGGCGCTGCGTTCCGGCAGTGCTTCCGCAGTCAGTCACACGTTTGGTACTCGATGAATACCTTCCTCTACCTTGTTCCATCAGGCAACGAAGGTTGTACTTCTCCCCTCACGATTCCTCCAGCACGACGGCGTGGTGTCGGAAGTAGAGGGAAGATCCTGCAGGGCTTCGCCTAAGCTAGAGCAGGTTATGGTGGAGAATTAGGGTTACCGGCGATCTAGGGTTTAGAGGGCCAGAGAGGAGGAGGTCGAGTCAGCGGCGGCTAGGGCGGCGGCGACGAACCGGTGGCGGCGCTAGGCAGCGGCTCCGCGGCGATTTGGGGAGGGGCTAGTGTTATGTGTCTATTGGGGCACCCCCTCCCCTCTATTTATGAGAGGGAGGGAAGCTTGGGAGAGGGGAGTTTGAATCCTTCCCCAGCTCCCTCTCCATGTTGGCTTGTGGTGGAGGGAAAGAAGGATTCTTTCCTTCCTCCACCAGGATACATTGTCTCAGTTTGACTTTTCAAACTTGACTTTTGACTTTCAATTTGAAGATCAATCTCTTTCTTACAAATGCCCAACCAAGTGACCTAGGACATGATGCAATCATTCCACTTATTCATGACACATTCATGTACCCTTCCTCTTCTGGTCCAGTGAACCTTCTAGACCCTTCTAGATCATTCCGGTGAAAACACTAGAATCATTCCCGAACTCCGGAATTGTACTTTCCTTATATAAATCTTATTCTAAGGACCATTCCGGATCTCCCCGTGATATCCCAGATCCCATCCGAGACTCCGAACAACATTCGATCTCCCTATGTACATTCCATATCTACTAAACAACATCGAATCCTTAAGTGTGTCTCCCTACGGTTCGTGAATTATGTAGACATGACCGAGACTCTTCTCCGATCAATAACCAATAGAGGAATCTAGAAATTCATATGGCTCCCGCATATTTCTACGATTACTTTGCGATCGAATGAAACACTTACATACGATACCAATTTCCCTTTGTCTCGCGATAGTTTACTTATCCGAGGTCTGATCGTCGGTATCTCTGCATACCTAGTTCAACCTCGTTACCGATAAGTACTCTTTTCTCGTTCCCGTGATATGCGATCCCTTGTGAGCCAGTCACATGCTTGCAAGCTAATTGGACGACATTCCACCGAGAGGGCCCAGGGTATATCAATCTGTCATATGGATGGACAAATCCCACTCTTGATCCATGTGCCTCAACACATACTTTTTGAACACTCAATGCCACCTTTATAGCCACCCAGTTACGGTGTGGTGTTTGATGTCATCAAAGCATCCATCTGGTGATGGTGATTAGCATGATGTCATGGTCGAAGGAATTAGGTTACTATGTATCAGAAAAATTATAGCAAACAAACTATTGAAATGACTTTATCTTTATGCTATGCTTATCTATAGGAGTATGTCCATCACACCATTCTCCTAATGATATGATCTTGTTGTTAATAACATTTCAATGCTCATGATCAGGAAACCATGATCATATATTAACCAACGAGCTAGTTTAACAAGAGGCTTTACTAGGGACTCTTTTATGTTTACAAATCACACAAGTATTAATGTTTCCGGTTAATACATGAAGATATGATAATAACCTCTTTATTATTGCATCTTGGGCATATCTCCAACAGAATACATGTCAGATGTGATTCATAAATAATAAACAAACAAGTACTAGAGATTACAAGGTGCTTACCTTTTAACCACGAGAAGCACTTGTGTGCCAGCAGTAACAACAACTTCTTTTGCCTTGCACTTCTTGGAAGCAGAGGCAGGATCTTCTTTCACCTCGTCATCCTCCATCTCTTCCGATCTTCTGCAGTATAATCCTCAAGAGGGGCAAGCTCAGACTCGGAAAGATCCTCCAGCTGATAAGTCAAAAAATCATCATCACAAACCTAAGTCGGATGATGGGATGAAAAGGAAAAAACAAAAGATAAAGTTGAAAGGCTCACCGGAGTCAGAGGTCGGTCAGCTATATACATCTTCATGGAGACTTCAGTGATCTTCTTGTTCACCCTCTCCTTGATCAAAAACTACATCTGGGTCTTGTAGTCCTTCATAAGAATGCGAGTCGAACTGACCTTCATGTTGTCCTTCCGGTCGTAGATGACCATTTGCATCAGGAGGCCGCCGCGGTACTACAATGACTGAATCCAGAGATCCAGCCAGTAGTGGATCAAGTCGGATCCGCGAAGCCCCTGATTCTTCATCAAAAACTCAATCCACCTTTTGGCGAGGATCAAGTCTTCGGATAATTCCGGTGCCTTCGCGTCCCATGATTCCTTGTGGGGATTGACACGTCGATGAAAGCCGGAATACCTTTCGTCTTCTGAGGAGTTGTAATATCTTTGTGATAAAAGAATGTTCTAGCCCATCTTTTAACCGACTCACTAGCATTAATCCTAGGATAAATTTGATCTCTCCTAAGAACTAAGATAATAGTGCCAGTAGTATATGGAACACCGGCACTGATGGAATTCTTCCGGGTACCATAGTAGTACCGAAAAAGAGTAAGATTCGGCCTAATGCCAAGGAATCCCTCACTAAGAGCTACGTGAGTGCTAATCTCGAGGAAGGAGTTAGGGGGGTTATGAAGTTGCACACCGCAGTATTTGAGAACCTCGGTGAGGAACTCCGACGATGGCATGCTGAGACCATGGTCAACGTGTGTCCCAAAGAGGACTCGCTCGCCGTTTCGGGGTGCTGGAACGGCGTCTCCGAGAACGCTCTGCCACGCGCCGGTAGTGAGGTAACCTTCGCCCTCCATGGATTGCAGCTTGGCGTCGTCCATGATGCTGGGGACCCAGAGGCCCTGTAGTTTCCTATCATTCGCCTCCGCCGCTCCAAAACTTGATGAAGGCTTCATCTCGCTGAAAGGGGTCAAAGATTGGCATCGCTAGGGGTTTTTTGGGTGCGTGGAAGAGAGAGGATGCAGAGCGCTTGAACATTACGAGGAGGCAATGAAGAATGGCGAAGAATGAATATGGGAGAGAGAAATCTATTAACTTAATAACCTCCCGCACCAAGATTCGCGCTTGATCCGTGCGATTTGCGCCACACGTATAGGAAAGAGAGAGGGGGCTTCCTCGCAACGCCTCCGCCCCCTCGATTCTCGCACGGGCATTGAAATGGTGTTCTGTTCCATGTAAAATGGACCCACCAACGCTCGTGCTGACAGGATGTTTGTCAGTGACAAGACCTGACCTGAAAAGTTATCAGACAGTGCAACACTGTTTAAATCCGACTCATGTTTTGAATCGAGCAAAGAAATGACTCAAGTCAAGAAGTGATATCCGACTTAGATGATTCGTAATCCTACAATGTTGAATGAAGTTTTTGGGAACCCTTCAAGATTCAAAAAGAAGAAGAAACCATCAAGCTAGACAATTTATCCGACTTTGGATCTTGGAGACTTCCAGGGACAACTGTTGGGGATATACTTTCCGGGAATATCCACAGGACTCGTTGACTAGGATGGTCCACCAAGGGGTTAGAGCTTTGCTCCACGGGCGATCCAGTCAGGGAAAGAGGAGGAGTCACTTCCGGCTACAACAAGTCCTAGAAGACTTACCGACTTCGGCATGTAATACTACTTGTAGTTCAAGTTGTATCTAGTTATCTACTCTGTAACATAGCCGGATAGGTCTCTCTTGTACCCCTAGGTCCCAGTGAGAATATAAACCGGACCTGAGGGAGCCTTTAGGGCACCAGATCATAAATCAACCACAATCAACTCGCGCAGGTGAACCTCTCTTGTAATCCGCTGTAACATCCGGCTCTTGCCGGTATATTACTGGGTTGCTAGCATGAGTAGGATCCGATCACCGCAGTCGGATCTAAACCTAGGTAAACTTGTGCTCACCCTCCTGGAACACCATACGACTCACACCCCATCTTTCTATGGTGTACTTGTCGATAATCCGACGACAACGGCTGGGATTCTCTAAGGGCGGCAATATTATACATGCATCTGGTACCCATACATATTGTGCTTGTTGAACATGGTTTTAAATCTGAATGAATGGCCACATTGCCATCCTAAAGATCTGATCTGGATAGGAAGATACAAGTATTTAGTTATTTATTAATGCATTTGCGCTCTCCAAATAACTAAAAACAACTGTGAATACATATAACAGTAGACTCATATAGTTATTAACTGTCGCTTTAAAACTGGTGAGAGTACATGTAGTACACAAATAAGGACTCGAGTTACAACTTATACAGCATAAACATCCAAAATAGTACATACACCATGCAAGTAACTCATTCCACTCATGGAGAGGGCGAAATCATTTGTTACAATTGTCTGCCGCACCAAAAAACCTAGTCATTCTCGGAACAGGATAAAAATACCTGCTTGGCATAAACTAGGTCATTAAGTTATTCTAGGAAATTAAAATGCATATGCTTCACACCCTTTTGACATAAATTTATTTTTAGGTGACAGCCATTTGGTCACCCTATAGCCAGAGGGCACCTGCATTCCTTAACATCTGGACCAGCTCGCCACTAAGATGCAGAGACATGACCTTGTTTGTCCCGCCAACAAGCTTCTCGCCAATGAACACCATCGGAACAGACAGGCCTTTCCCCAGTATTTTGAGGAGAGCTCTTTCCATCTCCTTTACCCTAGGGTCATGTCCAGCTCGTGCACCGGGGAATTCACCCCAAGGTCAGTGAAGAGTCGTGCCACGGTGTGGCACATGCCGCAAGAGCTCAGAGTGAAGATCACCACCACACGCTCCGACGCTAGCTTCATTACAAGGTCCATATGCCTTCTAAGGAGTGATGAGTGTGTGCTTGTCTTGAAGAGGACAGATGGAGAACTTTGAGTAAGGACGTGTGCTTGGCTTGAAGAGCACACTTTAAACTTCTCAAAGGTAGCTTGTTGTTTCTACCGGAAGAGGAAACTTGGATGGTTTAGAGAACAAGGTCTGGCTCCCTTTTATAGAGGCGCAAAAGGTGTGTTTCTGTCAACTAGGACGTCCTTCACGAATTGGAATCTTTCATGCAAGTACAAAAATGAATTTTTTGGAAAAGACTAGTGTGATCTAGACAGCCATCTTTAACATCATACAAGAGTACTTTGGGTTTTTCTAGAGAAACAAATCAAAGCTCCTAGCTATAGGACCATGCATAGACAGCATGCATGGTATGTATAATTGCCTGCCATTGGTTTTGGTTGAAAGCATATTGGTATGGGGGAGATCAGATTGGATGATGCCTGGACCCGTATTTTTCATCAACAGGTCCCAAAACACTATTGTAATAATTCCTATTTGTTGACCTATGGAACTAATCTTAAGGGCGGAGATCTAATTAAGAACTTCCAAGAAGTGGTCGATGTTGACTCCTATAACTTCCTGATAGTTAGGTTTTTTTAGACAGAAGGCATCAAGAGTGCCTGGCTTTAAATTAATAATGCCCCACGACTCAAACGGTAGGAAACACAATGATGTGGATACCAGCTCAAGTTTTACAGCATAGCTTCAGGCTCAACACTTAAAACCAGATTAAACACCGCAAAGGACAGGAAACTAAACACCAAATAACTAGGGGGACAACATCTTAGGGAGCTAGGGTGTTCGTCTCCTCATAGAACTTCTTCAGCACCTTGATCAGCTCGTCGAGGAGAGGGAGATCGCCAGGTTTGATGAGTGGCATCCACTGCTGCATAAGCATTAGCGTTTGGTAAGTACAAGCAACAGGTTGTCTAGGAAATTTAGCTTCAATCGTAAATTTGTTCCTCGTTGTCCATAGCACCCAGCTAATGGCAGCATAGAAAATCCAAAGAACTCTTTTTGTTTTGCCCGAAAAGTTATTCGAAATAGCATAAAACTCAGCAAAACATATAGGGTTCCAGATACTGGCTGAAAAAGAACTAACCACACTCCACATGAATTGAGCCAAAGGGCAAGCAAAGAAAATGTGGTCAACGTTTTCAGCCTGTCCGCAAAGGGCACACGACCCATTATACGAACCATTACGGATTTGATCATTGGATGGAAGGAAGCCTCTCGCCATCTGCCAAAATAAATATTTTGAACTTGAGGGGAACGTTGAGCTTCCAAATATCTTTGGCGTGAGAGTTAGGTCTTTCATGTACGTTGTGTGAATTACTCTGAACAATAATAAAATTAAGGGCTGCATGCATCAATTAATGTAGAGACCGGGACTTTGTTCCCCTATTGAAAAAAAATGCCATGAATTACTCTCGTTAAAGAATTTGTCTTAGAATTCTGTATAGTACAGCTATTTATAGATGGTTGAGATCAATGCCCAAAGAGTACATTATGATATTGTCATTTTATTTATAGATAAGTAAACATTACACCCATGACTAGGCCAATGTGTAATGTTCAGCCGTCCTCGTTATAAAATCATTTATTTTACCCCTCTATCAAACCAGGTTTTTTTAGTAAATGTGGAGCCTAAAGGTCAATTGTGGTAGTAGTACAATGCTCATGTGGAAGGAAAAGGTTGAATGAGCATTATCCATATTTTGTAGCAAAGTTAAACAAAATGATTGATGAAGAAAATACATGATTATTAAGGAAATTTTATGGAAATAGTAAAATAAAGGGAAAATAGAGTTCAAAGAATATAAATTCATATGAAATACAGATATAATAACATTTAAAAGGATATTAATATTTCAAAACTATGACAGAAATTATGATTTTTGGTCAATGGCATAAGTCCAAGGATTTATAAAACGAGATAACATATTATTTTCAAGATATTCAACTATTGGTAGTTTATTTATAAAAACAATTTATAGCTTCTCGGATTACTTAGCTATTTTTAATCACCTTTCTCCTTGATTTTTTTCGCTGTTTTCTTACTGTTAGTTTTTTATCAACGTTATTTATGCGTAGTGTTGTTACCATTCAAAAATACCATATTACCAAAACTGATGTACGCAAAGGGCTTTGATAGTTGAAGGATGAATTCTAAGTAGTATTTGTGCAAAAGGTTGAGGATTAAACTCAAATCATATTTCAGCAGGCAAGGTGCACTAATCTCTGCTATATACTCATATAATTGTTTATCTATCTTCTTTCTAGAAACACCAAGTATAATATAGTCACGCACAAGCGGGCGCAACACACACGCATGCACGCACATTTTGCTTTTTTGGACGTGTCCAAGGACAAAAGAAAATCTAAATTTTTGATCGGGCGATGACAGTGTTTGTGCACTATTTTCTTCTTAGAGGCATCATTTTTGGATAAGCTGGACTTCTGGTGCTGTCTTGGTGGTGGTAGTACTGCTGTTTCAATGAATGAGTCACTGTAGCGGGACTTTCTTTTTTGTAATTATTATTTTTTCGCTGTGTGCATTCGTGTGGCCTCTAGGGCAAAGCGTTGTTGCAGAGGTTGGGTGTAATTTGTATCATCTGATATTAATATATGCTTCTTTCCAAAAAAAAAAAAGGACAAAAGAAAAGTAATTGAGATACTCCTCATATAAATCACCTTACTGACAAAAATCAAATACATACATATGCCCTACCAGGGAGGGTCTGCTGCTATTAATTCATGTGTTTACCGATAGATGAACCACATTTTAGCTTTGTTCGTTCATAATTAAGATCACCCTTTTCTATTAACTGAAAGGCAGTATCCTGTCAGTTTCACTCAAGTACTTGAACTGCATTGCATATGCTAGAAAACTAAAATTACATTCGGTGGCAATGCAAAGGTAAAGATTACCCAGGTGAAGTGACTGAAGTCCCTGAACATTTTACCAACCTGAAAATTACCATTGAATATCTGCGGAAAAACGTCCATGACTACAGCAAGAACCATGTTGACAACGACATACGGTACGGCCAATGCTTTGTTTGTAAGGAACAGATTCCAACCGACCATCTAACACAGCTCGTCTCTGGGTAACCGGCGATGAGTCGCCACAGGTTCAGAGAATAGCATCGGCAGAGCTCTCAGTCTCTCATCAGCCTTATCTGAAGGCACAGAATCTGTCCAACTTGCCTGCTTTTCCTCTCAAGATTTTAGCTACTTCAGCTTTGCAAAAAAAACACCAGCAGTTGTATCCCGTATCAGATATGAGGCGCCGCGATACCGACGACGGTGCAATCCTTGCTTTTTCTTTGACATCCTCATCGAATAGGTCCTAAAGAGCTCTGCTGAAGCAAGGAAAGTCCAGAGAGCGAGAGAGTGAAAGATGCTGCATGTGGCACCACACTTGCTACACGTTGCAAGCATCTATAGAAAGTCAGATATAAATTATCAGATTTATTTTCATTCTTTTCGGTCAGTTTTAATGCATGACACGAAAAGCGTGGTGTGGTAAAACAGATATATGTCTTGATTGAGATTTCCTTATCCTTCAGATCTGCCACGATACACTTCACCTAGAAAGAAAAGGTTAGTGTTCTGCTACTAGAGCAATCTCCATAGCTCCTCAAGAATCTTATGGTTCTTCGGTCATTCTTGGCTCCTCACCTTCTCAAGGGCTAGCCTTGGCTCCTGCGAGAAGAATCTGTAGTGCAGCTCTTCAGATCAAATCATTATATGTACTCCGCATTGTGAAGAAAATGACTTAAGTGTACTAGTACTGAATTTTGTGTACAACTTAGTTGGGTATTTCCAGAGACACGACACATAATTTTGAAATACCACTAGGAGGGGCGAAACAGCCTACATTTAAACATACTGTTTGTACACGATTAATTCGATGGCAATGTGTTTTAGCATGTGCATCACAAGACCAAACCTAACTACATGGCTGATGTACATGTGCCATCCTTGATGTGCCGACATCTAAGAGAATCTTCTGCATGGGCGGATTGCCTTTTTATTGTTCGATATGCATTGAGCATGATGAGCCTGCCAATGCAGAAGATTTTACATAACCTCAAGTCCTTAACCAATACATCCATGTAAAATCAGTACGCAGTCCCATCACATCCTAACATATCACATTCTATCCTCCATTCCCCCAATCGACATCTTACCCAGTTTATAAGGATTTAGATTCCAATTCTGGACATGGATAGCAACCGATACCTGTGCTAATAACTATCTATCTCTGTCATCGTCCTTTCACCTTCACGTTGAGAGGACTCTCGTTTGCATCCTTCAATCTTCCTTGCAACATGTCATCGTGTTTCTTCGGAGTTGTTTTATGGTGATTGGTGCAGAATTTTTCATTCCTCCAAGTTCCGTCTGGTTCTATTGCCTGTGATTTTTCTGACCATTGATTAAAACTGATGGTTACTTCTATCAAGCTTTGACAGAATCCATTGGCCTCTAATTCAGATTTTAGAATATACGTGATGTGCGTGTGTTCCTGATTTGACAATCGTACTAAGCCTCGTCGCCTCCGTCACCGCGCACCCCCTCACCTTCAAAGCAGATCGAGATAGTGGCATTGTTGGAATTTGAGGCATATTTGATGTTGGGCTTTTGGCCTATAAGAAATACAAATTTTGAAATTCTCTTTGGCCCATTATTATGACAGCTCATGTGTGTGCTAGTGGAGCCAAAGTTTAGGCCCACATTGCTAGTGGAAGGTGAGTTGGAACATCTTATATAGTAGAGTGTTGCACCACTCATTAAGGTGTGAGAAGAAGAGAAGCCTTCGCGCACTCCTCCGATGTCGTCCGTCACGTTACGACGCGCGCGGCACCGCGGGTTGCGGGATACGGGATACGTCCGGCTTCCTCGACTCCATCGCCATGTCTGACAAAGCTGCCAAGCTTGCTGCTGCCGCCGGTGGCGGATCCACTTCTCTTGCGCCGTTGGTCATACCATCGACGAACTTGTACGTGTTCTTTGTCATCTTGTTATTTCCTATGATGACTACTAGTATTGCAGTATGCGTAGATGTGCTAGGTTTTCACTTGCCTGTATGGTGCATGTCTACTATGCGTATGCTAGTTCATCTTGGCAATTGTTATGTCATAATTTACACTTGGATTAAATTAATGCGAAAACTGCTAATTACTTCAACAGGGACGACATTTGGGTGGAGTGGGGGACTGGGACGACGGCGACAGTGGCTCCGGTTGTTGGCGGGAAGTGCTCACAATGGCGGATTGGGGAGGGGGCGGCTACGGCCATTGGCAGGAGGTGATCGAGCGGCGTTGGGATGGAGGGCATCGGGATCGGTGGAGAGACTGAGAAGTGGCGCTGGCCTTGGTAAGGATCGGTTGGCTATTTTTTCCAGGGATAAATATGGATTTTAGACCATGTGCACCGGAACGATCGACCTCTAATCAACCAAAATAACACCATTTTTTTGTTCCGATTCCACCTTAATTTTGTTCCAGCCCCACACTATTTTTTCATCTCTTTCCGTCGGGTTTGTTCCGCCATTTTTTTCACTGTTAGATCAAGGCATGTGGACGGTTATTAAAAATGTCAACCACTCTAAAATTTGTAGTTTCTTCGAGCTATTGAGAGTTTTTTTAAAAAAATGTACTTATCTATTAATAATCATCATACAGAGAGATCTAAAAGTAATAAAAATTACAAATAGGTGATTGGGCTACCTAGGAATGACTATAGACACTAGCACGAGCCGAAGACGCGTCGTCGCCGTCCTCCCCCCCCCCCTCCCCCCTCCCCCCCAAACATCGGAGATGGACAAAGCTTGTCGTAGTAGAGCCTGTTTTAGTAAACAGATGAGAAGTCGTCGTGTTAAGACCCCAAAGAACCAATGTAGCAGAATCGGAAGCGATTGAGCCAACCCCGCACCATTGATTACAAAAACCGACCCGATACAAAGAGATCCGCAGGACACATGACTCTAGTGTCAGGTTGTAGTCGTCACCTTATCATCCTGAACAATACACTGAAAAATAAGCTAACCAAATGACAAAAACCTCCCGCCGGCAGGGGCCGCGGTCCACCACGCCTCCAAGGCTTCAAGGCCACCGAAGGAGTCATGATAAGGAGGGTAAACCCCTAAATATGTTTTTATTTCTCGCCTCTCTCTCTTGGGGATATTGAGAGTTATGCCTTGATCAATTGTTGAAGTTAGATATAGTTAGTATTTTAGTTAAGATTTTTAGTTTTCTTTCTGTTTTACACTTCAGTCTGACGTGGACTAATTCATGTTCGCTCCAAGCCTACATTCGCACCCTATCAAGTGCATGAGTATTCTTTGTTACATTATGTTGGATGTTTTGCTTAGAAACAAGTTCTCTATCAAAGGCATCTTCGCCAACCAACCAGATAAATACATATACAAAATATCTCTATATGCATCTACTAGAGTTGATGATCGTGGCTAAATAAAAGGACAAGAATGTGCTAGAGGACTCTATCTGCATGACCCGTGCCCTCATGGCGCTATAGGGACGGGCTGAGGTGATAGCTTTAGATTCTAGCAATTTCCCTTTTATATTCTTTCTTGTTTTATTTCAAACTTCCGTCAAGTGATGGGGAACCAACCTAGGTAAGGAAGACTGTGTGGTCAAAGAGGAACTCCTTACCCAAATATGAGAATTGGATATGTTGGTAGATGTAGATGGTCTCAGTGATGATGGTTGGGCCCCACGATACCATCTAGAAGGCTAACTCACCCAGTTCGCTAGAATTGTGGAGGAGCACTAGCTATAGAGCATTCGACTGGACTTTGAAAGACAACACCAGAACGGCTTATTTTCATGCCATGGCTAATGGTAGGTGTATAAAATGCGCTATATTGTGTTTGGCGACTGGTGACGGTATAATTTCGGACCCGAGAGGGTTGTAGTAACACATTTATGACTTCTACCACAACCTAATGGGATCACTGAGAGAAGAGAGGCCCATCTCCCTTCCCCATATCCTCTGGGATGAGGTAGGATGTGTCTCAGATGAGGAGAACCTCAACCCCATGCGTACTTTATATAGGATCTAGAAGAAGTGTTGACTAGCATGAAAGTGGACACGGGCTCCATTTGGATTGGTTCACGCCGATTTTTTTAAGAAACTATGGCCTCTTGTACAACCATATGTTCTGGCTATCCTAGAGGTTTTTCCCTAGGACGGGTTGATATCCTGCGCCTCAACTTCATGGTTCTCATGCTGATCCCTAAAGTAGTGGGGCGGATGATGTTCGTTAGTATAGACCGATAGACCTTATCAATGTGATCTTTACGTTAGTTTATAAGTCTTATGCATTGTGTCTCACTCTCTCTGGTTTCTCACCACATTATTAGTAGATCGTTATCTTCCTCAGTTCAAGGGTTCCACATCCTCGAGGGACCTCTCTCCTACAAGAAATTATCCATGATACTAAGTCTAAGAAGCTTAGGGGACTCTTCTTGAAATTGGATTTTGACGAAGCCTATGATAGGGTTAACTGGCAGTCCCACATCAGGTTATCTTACATAAAGGCTTTTACCCGGGTTGGGACCATAGAGATTTTTGTTTTGTCTTGGGTGGCTAAACCGCAATCACCATTAATGGAGAAAGGGGAAACTTCTTCCACAATGGTAGAGGAGTGATGGCAACAAATTTGTGTGTACCAACTCGTTGGGACTCCAAGTGTAGAGTGTTGTAGCAAACGTCTTTTCCCCACAAGGGAAACTCAATGGGTTTATATAAAACTCTCGGAAAATTAAGGCAACCTCTTCTCTTACCCTCTTCTAGAAACCTACAAAACAAAGTTTTGCCTTCTGTCTCCAACTCCACTGTGTGGTTTTCAAGCGCAAGGTTTTATATTAATAAACTAAAATTAAATTAAAAATAAATAAATAAATAATAATTTATAACAAGACAAGAAACTTAAAATCAATAAAATAAAGTTCTTCTTGGGTTTTTGTTTGTGTTTGTAGAAACTAAAAGTATTTTTGTATTTTCTAATTAAATTCTTGTAGAAAATGTAAAGGATAGTAAAAACAAGTAAAAGTGGTTTCACTTATCTACTCTCTCGTAAAGTATGATGGACATAAAACTGCTCATAGATGATATAATATTACTTAGAACTTTATTGTGTTTTCGATTAGCATTCATATCGACATCACGTACTGATATATATATATATATATATATATATATATATATATATGATGCAACACATCTTACTTATAGGTCTCTAAAAAGATAAAACTCCATGCAATCTAGAATTAAGAATAAGTAGAATATAGACTTTGGTAATTTGACATGATGTTTGAATAAAAAATATGCTACCTTGAGCAAACAAGATCATATTTGCTATCACAAGATGACTATAATACATGCACTCACTTTATCCTTACTATAATACATGCACTCACTATAATACTTCGTCTACACGCAGTCGGGAGAGAGAGAGATCTGGAGGGCAGCAGGTAGGCGGCTAGGGTTCAAGGAGGGGTGGGAGGAGGGTGCGCCCCTGACCTCTTTATATAGAGGGATGTCCGGCCCTCTTGCCCCTCCTCCAAGCCCTAGGGCTGGCGACCACAAGGGTGGAGTGGGGGGCAAGTCTCCCCCCCCCTTCTAGAAGATCCCCTAGGGTTTCTCCTAGGGTTTTGGCCGGCTGGGCCTATGGGGACTTGTACCCCTGGCCCAATGCGGCCAGGGCACTCCCTCGTAGGCCCATGCCCCCCTCCGACAAGTGGGGCCACGTTGGTCCCACTCCAGAAGCTTCTAGAACCTTCCAATACAATACCGAACATTCCGAAACAATTCCGAAATCCAAAAACTGCTTTCCTTTATATGAATCTTATTCTCCGGAACCTCTCGTGATGTCCTGGATCTCATCCGAGACTTCGAACAAAAACTCATAAACCAATTATCCATTCTATCCTAGCGTCGAGGCACGTTAAGTGTGTGACCCTACGGGTTCGAGAATATGCAAACATGATCTTCTATCAATAATCAACAGCGGGATCTGGAAAGACATATTGACTCCCACATATTCATCGATGATCATATCGGATGAACCACGATGCCAGGATTCAATTAATCTCATATTAATATTCCCTTCGTCACGCGATACTTTACTTGCCCGAGATTCGATCGTTTGTATCGGCATACCTAGTTCAATCTCGTTCACAGCAAGTACTTTACTCGTTCCGTAATCCGATATCACTTTGTGATTAACTCCTTAACCACGTGCTTGCAAGCGGTGTTGATATCGATTACCTAGTGGGCCCGAAGTATATCTTTGCGACTTGGGAGGGACAAATCCCATCTCGATACATACAACCCAACAAGTACTTTCCGATCACCTGAGAGACACCTTTATGATCACCCTCTCATAGGATGACGTTTCATGACCTCAAGGCTTTCTTCCGATACCAGGGAGTTGCATTATGTCATGGTCTAAGGAATACAATTTTTGACATAAGAAAAAGCTTCGCAAAGATGAACACGATGACACGATCTAATTGCTCTGCTTGATTTGGGTATGTCCATCATATCATTCTCCCAATGACATGATCTCATTATTAATCGACAACTCATGTCTATGGTTAGAAAACCTTAACCATCATTAATCAATGAGCTAGTCCTTAGAGGCGTACTAGGGACACGGTGTTGTTCATAAACCACACAATTATCAAAGTTTCCGCTTAATACAATTCTAGCATGGAATATAAACTTTATCATGAACAAGAATTATAATAATAACATCTTTACTATTGCCTCTAGGGCATAATTACAGTAGTCTCCCACTTGCACTAGAGTCAATAATCTAGTTTACATCTGGCAACAATCTAACACCCATGGCATTGAGGTGCTGATCATGTTTTGCTCGTGGAAGAGGTTTAGTCAACGGATCTACGACATTCAGATCCGTATGTACTTTGCTAATCTTCAGATCTCCATCTGTTATATAATCTCGAATTATATGAAATCGGCGGTTGATGTGCTTGGTCTTTGTATGATATCTTAGTTCCTTAGCCAATGTTATGGAGCCAGTGTTGTCGCACAATATCTCCAGTGGGTCCAAGGCACTTGGAACCACACCAAGCTCAGTGATGAAGTTCCTGATCCAAACTCCTTCACTTGACGCTTCTGCAGCAGCCATGTATTCCGATTCTACTGTAGATACCGCGATCACGCTTTTCTTGCAGCTTCTCTAGCTCAAGCTCCTCCATTCAAAATATAAACGTATCCTGTCTGAGATTTAGAATCATCCGGGTCGGTGTCGAAACTAGCGTCGACGTAACCTTTTACGACGAGCTGCTCATAACCTCCATTGACCAAGAACATTTCTTTAGTCCTATTTAAATACTTTAGGATGTTCTTTACGGATGTCCAGTGTTCCACTCCTTGATCACTTTGGTATATGCTGGTCAAACTAAGATCATTGTACACATCCGGTCTAGTACACAACATGGCATACATGATAGAACCTATCGCCGAGTGAAAGGATACGGATGTCGCCTAGAGGGGGGTGAATAGGCGATTAAAACTTTTCCTAGAGTGGCTCAACAAAAGCGGAATAAAACTAGTGTTTACTTTGTTAAGCACAACCTAAAACAACTAAGGTTCACCTATGTGCACCAATAACTTATGCTAAGCAATACAAGCAACAAAGTGATAGCAAGGTATATATTACTTCAAGCACAAAGGCTATCACAATGTAAAGTGCATAAGTAAAGAGCTCGGGTATAGAGATAACCGAGGCACGCGGGGACACCGATATTTTACCGAGTTACTCCCAACATGTAGTACGTCTAGTTTAGAGAGGGGGTGGTATCAAACCACCAACGCCACAAAAGGCCTCCCTTATTCTCCGGTGAATCTCACCCCAACGGGATAGATCCACGCTTCCACTATCGGTACACTTGTCGTTGGCAACCGGAACCTCTCACAAGGTTGGGGCACTTCTCCACAACTTAATTGGAGGCTCCCAACAAATGCCACAAAAGGCCTCAACAAATGCCACCAAGGCCACAAAACCGTCTAGGGTTCCAAGAACCCAAGAGGGACAAGCTCCAATGAGCAACTCAAACCAAATCCTCCGAGGAGAACTCAAACCGATGCACCAAATGCAAATGGCTAGAACACCACAAAGATGCTCAAGTCCTTCACTCTCAAGTTCCAACAAAGCTACTAAAGCTATTGGGGGGACAAGAGAGGAGGAATCAAAGAGAGACACAAAATCCCTCAAAATCTAGATCCCCAAAGATACTCAGAAATAGATGTTTCGTTTTGGTCAAAACGTAGATCTAGATCCCCTCCAACTACCCCTCAAATATATGCAATAATCAATGGAGGGGTGAGTAGAAAATCAAGCTCAAAGAGTAAGGCAAATGGGGCAAAGCTTATACAAAAGGAGGAGGAAGAAGCAACCCTAAATGAAAATGGATAAAAGACTTATATAGGGCTAGACAAAATATGGTCGTTGGGGTATTTTCTGGACGGTCCGGTAGTACCAGTTTGGTCCGGTACTACGGGACCAAAACTGCAAATGCCAGGAAAAAACGAAGCAGTTAGCGCAGATGGGGCCAGAGGGTGAGTCACAAGAGCTTCATGCAGCTAGGCAAGAGGAAGTAGCGCAGCAAAAGGCAAAGCGGCGGCTAGCAATGCAGCAAGCGCTGGCCTTGGCCCAACGCGAGCAGCAGGCGTGCGGGCGGCATGCAGTGAGAGAGAGTAGCAGCGACGCAGCGGGTGAAAGCGGCAAGGGAGCGACGCGAGGCGCACATGGGGCCAGGCGCAGGGCAGCGCGCGATGCGGGCCCACGCGGGAGCCAGGCGTAGCGGCAGGGTCAACCGCCAAGATCAAAATCGCAACAAGATACAAACGGAAGATCCGATTTTGTTGAACAAGAGCTTGTTATGGAGATTACCACAAGCTCTATATCCCCACATGGATAAGACCAAATAACAACTAAATACGATGATGCAAGTATGCAAAGGTTTGAGCTCTCTCCGAACGATGTGACTGAATTACTCATGCTAGAGCCCCTCTTGATAGTACGGTTATCTATCCTAAACCCGGTCTCCTACACACAACAAGAGACCGGCAAAAGGGAAAACCTATCAAGATAATACCTTTGACTTGAGCATTCCACTTGAGCTTGATGTAGATGATCTTGCCCTTCTCAAGATGGAACGCCTTTCTTAATTCCTCATCATCGACCTCGTATATTGAGCTTGCCCAACATATCTTCTTTTCATTTCATTGACCTTGAAGCCAACACATGCTACAAGCGATGCCAATGGAAAAATCCTACAAGTATAACTTAATACACACATTAGTCCATAAATATTGTCATTAATTACCAAAACCACACATCGGGGCCCAACATGTTCTTTCACCGAGGCATAAGGCACTTTGCTCATGGTTTCTCTATCGTTTACCATAGCTGGACACTGATCCTTGCTCAATATCTTACCTGACAACATGGGCACTGAACCTTTCTTTGCCTTATCCATTCTGAACCTTTTCAGAACTTTGTCTAGGTATGTACTTTGGCTTAAAGCTATTAGGCGTCTTTGTCTATCTCTATATATTTTGATGCCTAATATATAAGCAGCTTCTCCTTGGTCTTTCATTGAAAAACATTTATTCAAATAACTCTTCACATCGTTAAGCATACCAATGTCATTTCCAATAATCAATATGTCATCCACATATAGAACTAGAAATGTCACTGAGCTCCCACTCACTTTCTTGTAGATACAAGCTTCGTAGCAATTTGGAACAAATCCAAAGCTCTTGATCACTTGATCAAAACGAAGGTTCCAACTCCGAGATGCTTGCTTCAGTCCATAAATGAAACGCTGAAGTTTGCACACCTTATCAGGATCCTTAGGATCGACAAAACCTTCGGGCTGCATCATATACAACTCTTCATCAATGTTGCCATTGAGGAACGCAGTCTTGACATCCATCTGCCATATTTCATACTCATGAAAAGAAGAAATTGCTAATAAAATCCGAATGGACTTAAACATCACTACCGGAGAGAAAGTCTCATCGTAGTCAACACACCTTGAACTTGTCGAAAACCTTTCGCGACAAGTCGAGCTTTATAGACAGTAACATTACCATCCGTGTCCGTTTTCTTCTTGAAAATCCATTTGCACTCAACGGCCTTACGGTCGCTAGGAGGGTCCACCAAAGTCCATACTTGGTTTTCGCTCATGGATCTCAATTCGGATTTCATGTCCTCTAGCCATTTCTCAGAGTCTGGGCTCATCATTGCTTCCTCATAGTTCGCAGGTTCACTGTTGTCTACTAACAAGACAGTTAAGACAGGGTTGCCGTACCACTCAGGAGGGGCATGTGACCTTGTCGACCTGCGACGTTCAGTAATAGCATCGTCCGAAGTTTCATGATCCTCATCATTAACTTCCTCTCTTGTTGGTGCAGACGGCACTGGAACAATTTCAGGTGCTGCGTTACTCTCCAACTCGAGAGAAGGTTCAATAACCTTGTCTAGCTCTACCTTCCTCTTTAACATCCCTAAAATCATGTTTCAAAACTCATGCATATCATCCATGCATCCATGATCATTTAGGGTTCTTTTTCAAAAACAGGAGCATAAGTTGCTCATTATTTTATGTAAGCATGCTATAGCCTTATTGCTACCTTCTAATGAGAAAGGTACTTATTTTATTCAGTAATGTTTTGAGTTCAAACTTAAGTGTTTTCCAAAGCTTGGGCATAGTTTTCAAAACAAAGTATGAATATAAAACCAATTTTATGCCTATTATTTATATCTCATTAAGGCTTGGTATTATTTTATTTTTCAAATGATCAAAGTGTGTTTGAGTAAACAGAAGTGTTTGACACACATTTGAGTACAAAGTTCACTGTGTAAAAATCTAGAGAAGATTTGAAATCAAACTTATTTGAATTAGAGTTGAAAATCATTTCTAGAAAATCAAACAGAAAAAGAAAAGTGAAAGGTGGGAAAAAAATAAAGCAAACAGCCAATATGGCCCAACCCAGCCCAGTTCGACCCATCTAGCCCAACTATCCCCTCCCACGAAACGTTTTCTTTTACTCACAACCACACCAACAGAGTCACTGACGCAGGGACCCCACCTCCTCTCGTTTTCTCTCGCTGACAACAGCAGCCCACACGTCAGTCATCGTCTCCACCCCTAGCGACCAGTTATTCCCCAATTTCCCCCGGGCGTTTCCTGTTTATTTCCGCGGCTTCAATTCCGTTGAATGCTCGATTAAATCTCGCCCATGACCACGCCTACTTAAGCACCATGCTCCCCTTCCCCTTTTCTCCCAAACCCCACCCCACCGGAGCCACCAGGCTGCTCGGAATTCTCTCAGAACCTCCCTCTGCTCCGACGCCTTCCGGCGACGATTCCGGCCAAACCCGTCGCCCCTTGCCTCCTCGACCACATGAGCACACCCACCATCACCAGGCGCATCTCTCGGTACCTTCCTCTCGCCTGCGCATGCTCTGTATCCTCGGCAGCGTCATCGACTGAGCTTCGCCACCGTCTGCTCGAACTTCGGCGACCATTCCCCGTAAGCCCCAGCTTCTCCTCTCCCTCTGTTTGATACGCGTGTGATCCCCAGCATCCTACGCACTTAACGGCACCCTTTTCTCGTCTTAGCGTGGCCCAGAATGTCGTCTCCGTCGCCAACCGAGAACAACCGATGCTGTCTCGATCTCCGACGAGCAATCAACATCGACTCCGTATGCCCCTTCGCCAACCGAGCACACGACGAGCATCCCCTCGCCACGGCGATTCTGGTGAGCTTCTCCCCTACCCCTCTCACCTCCTGTAACTCCGGCAACTTCACTGCCAGAGCACGCCGCCGTCACCCGCCGCCGCCAGCGCCGCCACTCGATGGCCAGTCGTTGTGAGCCGTGCGATGTAGATCGGACGAACGCGATATAACATAGTGGAAGGGGTAAGTAGCGATCTGTGCCGCACGATTCAGTTAGATCCAACGCCTCCTAGACGCGATCCACGCGAACCGTTTTTGTCCAATGAAATCACGCCACGTGGCCTGTCTGTTTAATAAAAACCAGGAATTAGATCTATTAGATGTTTAAACTTGAATAATTCATAACTTTTGATTCCCACGTCCAAATTTGACAAATTTTATATCAATGGAATCATAAGAGAAAATCCTTTCCATTTATGCAATGTGTTTAATGTTTTGCTTCCTTTAAAATGATTGTTTTCACATAATCATTTGTAGGCATAAATTGAGTATGGTAATTATTTGGAAAATGTTTTGTAATTCAAATAAAGTTTATTTTAGCTTGTTTTGTACTTGTTTATGATTCAGTACAGTGCACTTGTCTAGTTTGGTGTAGAAAATCATCACATGGCATATTGCATACATTCATGTATTTTTGCTTGTATTAATTGTGTATGTGATTTTGTGCCATTATTTTATGTGTAGATTTTGGTGCAAATAGTGATTGTGATTGTGAGGATTGTAGCTACTCTCCAAACTACCAAGGAAAGTGGTGCTTCATGATTTATTCCTATGTTTTTCAACTATGCATTAGAAGTATTTTACTAGCCTTGCATGAATATTTTGGTCTATATGCTATGCTTGGGAAATCCTAGTAGTTGTAGAATTGCTAGAAATTTCTAAGTTAAGATTCTTATCAATGCCATGCTTAGCCTAGCTAGTAGCAACCAAGGGTGGTTATATATTCATGCTATGAGAAAATATTTCTAAGTCTTTGGACTTGTGTTTTGCTTAATAAAACAACTAAGTGAATGAAACACCTGGGTGGAAAGGCTATGAATGGGTTATGTTGAGTGATTACACAGGGCCCATATCTATGGACTACCCTAGTGTATCTCACTTGTGGTTTGCCACCCAGGAACAAAGGTATTTGAGATGCCAAATGTTAAGAAGCTTTTAGTGCAGCCACTTGGCAATATGGGCTCTGCCTTGATCACATAGGTTGCAATAACTTAGCCATTTGGACAGTTGGTGGTAGTGGGATGATAGGTTGGAACGCGTCCATTTGGTCTAAGGGAAGGCTTCTGAAAGGTCCTGTCTTGGTGAAAATCAAGTCTTGTGGGGAAAGTGCACAACCACTTCAGATGAAAGAATCTAAGTACTTAGCCATGTCCCTGGTATTGGACAACTTGAGCATCAAGACATGGAAGCTATCAAGAATCTCCTCATCCCAATTTCTAAGTAAAAACTTGTGGCTAAACAAGGGTGAAGGTTCCCCAATGTCTACTGGTGGTTCCTAGGGAAAGATTTTGACAAAGAAAAACTTAGTGTTTTCAACTAATAGGTAAACCTATTTTGAGCAAAGCAAGCCTAAGCTACACTTAGCCAAAATGCATATAGTATTTAGTCTACCCATATTCTACTAAGGTATCACTTGCCAATACTATTCCAATGTATTGACCCACTGTGGCTGTAACTTGTGATGTTGCAGGTTATTCTGATGATGATTAGGGGTTATGAGTCTACACTCAACATGCTTGCCTGTGGCACATAAAGATGAAGACTTATTTATCTTATTACATATTTGAACTCTTGTACTAGGCCTATGGACATGGAGTTTGTAAAAGACTATGTTTGTCTCTGGAATGACTTGTAATAATGACCTTTTTTTCTGTGTACTTCATCTTAAACTGTGGATGCTAGCATTGATCCAGGGACTAGCATTGCAATCACAGGGATCTTTTCCTTTATAAAGGAGGGATCTTACAGATGGTATCAGAGCACTGTGTTGCCTGTAGGATTATGACCCTAGGATTGGAAACCACTAAGGAAAAATTTTCAACAACTTCCACACTTGTCTTTTCTTCTCGTAAATTTTCTAATCTTCTTTCTCATCTCTATTTGTAGATGAACTCCATCAACGAAGCCGTGAGGAAGGGACCACTCATGACTATGACTTTGGAGTGTGAGACAGAATTCCCCAAGGCTCTCAAGGACCTCATGGTTGCCATGGGAATACATGGTGCAGCTGTGCTCAAAGGTTTTCCTGTGATGGATGAAGGAGTTGAGTACTGGTGGGTGCAACTTCACTTGTATAAAAACAAGGAAGAAAACACAAGGACTCAGGATTCTGCATGGTCACCAACTCAGTGATGCACACTACATTCTTTGATTCAGAAAGGGATGCAGCTTGGAAGGCCATCAAAGAACTTGGTGATAGAATCAAGTGCAGAATGCTCAACACCCAGAATGACCTTAAGGAAGAAAAGAAGCATACCCAAGAGTTAGAGGCTACCAACCAAATTTTAAGGAAGGACATCATAGACTTAGCAATGGAGTCATGTGATCTAGATAGACAAATTGCCTCTAGGGATGCCCTGTTAGCCAACTTGGCAAGTGAGATGGGATTGTAACGTACTCCGTTAGTTGGACCACCACACTTATCATTTTATTTTTCCAAATGTTGTTTAAAATAATTTGAACCTTGGTTGTTTGTAATGGATCCATGTATGCCATGACTTGTGTGAATTGATTTCCAAAGATATGCATGTGATGCCTTGTTTTGTGATTTATCTTAAATTGTGTTGATTCTAACTTTTCTATCTTATTAAATAGATGCCTAATGTTACTATCAGCACGGCTGAAGAGTTCAAGGGAACTCGTTTTGGCACTCGTATTATTGAGCTCACTAGTTTGCTCAATCTCCCACTTCCTACCATCATGATGCTTCCCCTCACCAAGTTTGAGAGGAAAGACCTTTGGGGCTTCAAGGTTAATCAGCCAGGACGCCAGACTGAGCCTACCACGGAGGCAATCATCTTCAAGATCATGCATGATGACAAGGAGAGAGGCCTAGAGGTAGTCATGCAGGATTTGCTTGGACGTTTACTAGGGAGGCACTCTCGAGATATTAGAGGTACTCACTTCCATGCCTTCGGTAGACGTGATGAGGATGGTGAGGCCATTGACTTCGAGGATGCTTCGAGAGAGACGGCAGATCCGATTCGTCTATACCTCCAGAACTTAGAGGTTCTTCTTAGACACCTAGATACTGATAGGACCAACGTCATGCTCAGCAATGACGAACTCCAGGTGCAGCTTCGTGAGAAGGACAAGTTCTTCACGGAGCAAGATGAGATAGTCAAGGAGATGGAGGCCAAGTTTGAGAGTCAGGATAGAAAGTTCAAGAGTCAAGAGAAGAGAGTCCAAGATAGGAACAAGAGGATTCGAGACATGACTGCAGAACTAGAGGCCAAGGACTTCGAGCTCGAGCATCAGCAAGGTGTGATTGAGAAGCTTCGTGCACATAAGAGGGCTCTCAAATCCAAAGTAGAGACCTTGACCACCAATGTCAAGGAATACAAGACCGCTATGGAGAATGCAGGTCTTACACTTGTTGATGAGGAGGTTGATGCGGAGGAGTAGTGATGACTACTCATTTACCATTTATTTACCATACTTTTGATT